>CM076949.1:15352500-25352500 GCA_039566865.1 Aurelia coerulea
CCTCTTGTTTGGATGTTCTATGATAGAGCTTTGAATCATAGAATAAATCATATTCAAGAAAGGGCATTACGCATTGCATATAAAGATTACGAGAATGATTTCGGTTTTCTCGTGGAGCAATCTAAATCGGTGCCAATCCATGTAAGAAACCTACAGTTGCTCATGACTGAAATTTATAAAACAAAATGCGGTCTGAATCCACCATTCATGAAGGATATTTTCATGCAACGAAATATTAGGTACTGCCTAAGGCATGGTAATGACGCTCAACTGCCAAAAGTACGAACTACGGCCTTTGGAGTTGAGTCCATTACTTACCTTGGAAATAAACTGTGGCAGCATTTACCGCAAGAACTAAAACAATTAAACAGCCTTCCTATGTTCAAAAAACGAATTAGATGTTGGAATGGTGGAACATGCAACTGTAGGCTTTGCAAAGTATATATCCCACAAGTTGGGTTTCTAACATGATAGATTTTAACTCTGATTTGTCCTGTAATATATATCAATTTTAGTTTTATTGTAAATTATGTATATTGTAAATAGTAGGCCTTAATTAGCTGCAATTTAGCTATTCATTTTTTAGCCTACTTTAAATAGATATTTAATAATAATAATAATAAAAGCATTTTATGAGACACCCTGCATTTTAATGTCTTGACTTTTCTTTAGTCCTCTGCTCCTACAAATTTTTGTCAGGTAGTCAGACGCAATCAAATCAATAGCGTTCTCTTTTGGGACACCCGGTATGTATTGCTGTGCAAATTTTAGCCTAGTATTATGAAACTACTACCGGGTGTCTCAAAAAAGTACCCCCTTTTGACTGGAGATAGTAACCAAACAATAAGATATCCATTCACTCCCCGACTTCACAGCTAAATTTATCAATCTTCAACTTAGATGCACATACCCTGCATTTAGAAATCGTCCACCAAACACCGGAGTTACAGGTTCGCAAAGTCAAAATTTACAGTGCACCCAAAACCAGAGGTTTTGAAAAAGGGCCTAATCATGATTTGTATCATGGACATTTTCCAAAGTACCTGTAGACTTTAATTTTCCGTTTTTTTGCTTTTGAAAAGAATAAAAGACGCATGGACATGGCGCTGATTAAATAAATATATAAAAATGTGGTAAGAATAATAAAGTCATGCCACATCTCCAAAATAAGCGTGCATGTGCTCCTTTCCTCTTCTTTATACAAAACACTTGGGATCGAATGCAATGCAAGGACCGATTCCTCAAGAGAAAAGTCACTTCAAGAACAATTGAAGTAATTCAAGGTATAAATCTTTTCAAAAATAAAAAAGTAAAGGTTAAAGTTGAAAATTCGTTTGCAAAATACCTGTTTGGTGTCAAATTATGGCTAGGCCATTTCTCAAAACCTCTGGTTTCTAAGGTGCATTCCAAATTTTGACCTTGTGAACTCATATCTCCGGTGTTTGGCGGTCGATTTCAAAATGCAAGGTATGTGCATTTAAGTTGAAGACCAAAAAATGTACCTATGAATTTAAAAAGTCCCGAAATGTTATCGTTTTGTTGCCTTGTTTAGTCAAAAACGGGGTACTTTTTTGAGACACCCGGTAAAGTTAATATCTGTCTGACATCTGATGTCAGGCAACAATATCTGCGAATATTGAAAATTTGGTAATGAACAGAGGGCCCCACGCGCCGACAGACCACGACAGACCACGCTTAGAAGAATGTCTGAAATTTCTTGATAGGGAAGATAAGGAAACTATTATTCTAGGCGATACAAACTGTGATTTTCTGCCGAAATATTCAACTATTGTGTATTTTCACTTTTGTATCCAAAAACACTACATTCTCTGTAGAAAATTCCGATGTAAAAGTAATCTTTGATCTAAAATTGCTTTCTCTCGCAAACGAATTGCAGTACGATAAGAAGTGATTAAGGCTTTTGATATCCCCAGTCCAGATAAAGAATATATCATCTATATAACGTAACCAAGACAGTGGCCTTTTTCCATAGTTTCTTTCATACCCGTGTAACATTTCTGTTTCAAATTTGGACATAAATAAATTTGCAAAGTTTACTGCCATTGGTGTCCCCATCGCAGTACCCTTTAATTGGTGAAAAAATTTATCCATGAACGACAATGTATTGCTTTTCAATATAAAGTTTATCAATTCTGAAATACAATCCGATGGTACCGATTTGTCTTTACGTTGTTCTAAGGCTTCTTTGCATGCGTTAACTCCTTCTTCGTGGTCTATGTTAGGGTACAGAGAACAAACGTCCATCGTAACTAGGTAAAATTCTTCACTTGCAAAAGTGCTGATATCAATATTTTGGATATGCGTAATGAAATCAGTGGTGTCTCTGATGTACGAGTTAGTCTTTATGGCTGCTGGTTTTATAAAGCTATCAACCCATTCTGAAACTTTCGCTGTACAAGAATTATATCCACTGCAAATCGGTCTCAAAGGAGGCAGTGTATCAAATTGTTTGTGTATTTTCGGCAAACCGTAAAAGCAAGGGGATCTGTTACCTTCTCTTAGTTTAATATTCTCAATATCCGTGATGTAGCCTTTACTTTCCATTTCGTCAATCATTAAATCTAATTGATTACGGTAATTGATTACGGTAATACACAAACAATTTGATACACTGCCTCCTTTGAGACCGATTTGCAGTGGATATAATTCTTGTACAGCGAAAGTTTCAGAATGGGTTGATAGCTTTATAAAACCAGCAGCCATAAAGACTAACTCGTACATCAGAGACACCACTGATTTCATTACGCATATCCAAAATATTGATATCAGCACTTTTGCAAGTGAAGAATTTTACCTAGTTACGATGGACGTTTGTTCTCTGTACCCTAACATAGACCACGAAGAAGGAGTTAACGCATGCAAAGAAGCCTTAGAACAACGTAAAGACAAATCGGTACCATCGGATTGTATTTCAGAATTGATAAACTTTATATTGAAAAGCAATACATTGTCGTTCATGGATAAATTTTTTCACCAATTAAAGGGTACTGCGATGGGGACACCAATGGCAGTAAACTTTGCAAATTTATTTATGTCCAAATTTGAAACAGAAATGTTACACGGGTATGAAAGAAACTATGGAAAAAGGCCACTGTCTTGGTTACGTTATATAGATGATATATTCTTTATCTGGACTGGGGATATCAAAAGCCTTAATCACTTCTTATCGTACTGCAATTCGTTTGCGAGAGAAAGCAATTTTAGATCAAAGATTACTTTTACATCGGAATTTTCTACAGAGAATGTAGTGTTTTTGGATACAAAAGTGAAAATACACAATAGTCAACTAATAACTGAACTATACTGCAAGCCAACAGCTACCCACACCTACCTTCATAGACATTCAGATCATCCAAGTCATACCATTCGCTCTAACCCATTGTCGCAGTTCATAAGAATTCGCAGAATTTGTACTCTAGTCCAGGATTATCGTAGACATGCTACTGATTTTATTCGATTTTATGTCAATCGTGGTTATTCCGAGCAAAAACTAGTACAAATAGCAACAGAAGTCGAAATGAGAGACAGAAAGGTATTACTAAAACCGACAGAAACTAAACGGAACACTTCAAAGGAAAGAGTACCATTTGTAATCAATTGGCATACGAAATTTAAGGGATTATCTAATATATTGCACAGAAACTATGAAAACATGATAAATGATCACCCTGAATTAAAAGAAACATTTCCAGAACCACCAATCGTTTCGTACAGAAGAAACCCGAACATACGCTCAATCCTTGTAAGAGCACAAAGGAAAATGTTGAAATCAAAAGGAGCAAGTGTACGATGTACACCAAAAAGCACAAAGAAGCGAGGACGCCCATGCAAACTTTGCAACCACATGGGCCAGAAAGATTCCTTAACTAACAACAAAAATGGCAGGACAAGTTACATCTCCGGAGGTTCCTGCCAGTCAAAGAATGTAATTTATGCGGCCGAATGCGTAAAACATCAAAAATTGTACGTGGGTTTTACGTCAACTACTCTTAGCCAACGTTTTAATAAACACCGTTATGATGCAGGACACGACCCGACAAGCACTGAGTTGGGAAAACATTTTTATCAAAGCCATGATTGTGATTTTGAGCGCGACCTTCGGGTTCATGTTTTAGAAAAGGTGGAAGGAGGACTTGGTGTACTCGAGCATCATGAAAACCTGTGGATGACTCGATTGGGTTCACGTGAGCCTTTTGGCATGAACAGCATAACGAATGAACTTGGACGTTTATATTTTTCCCTTTATAGCAATTGTAAATAATTGTTTGCTTAGCCTTATTCATATTACGTCACATTATTAGAACCTAACAATCGATTAGTTTAAGAGAACGTTACATTCCTAATTTATAGATCGCCACATTCCTGCAGAACTGTTTTAACCTTAATTCCATTTATAGAATTATCATAAGCGACTGAAGAAGATATAAGTTATATCGAAAATTTTCGCACAAATTGTCTTGTTTTTCTTTGCTGTAATAATAATAATAATAATAATAATAATAATAATAATAATAATAATAATAAATAGATAGATAGATAGATAGATAGATAGATAGATAGATAGATAGATAGATAGATAGATAGATAGATAGATAGATAGATAGACAGAGCAAGGAAGCAAATGCAGAATGTGCGGTCAAGCTGACGAAAGTGTCAATCATATTTTGAGCGAGTGCAGTAAGATGGCACAAAAGGAATATAAGCGTCGACACGACTGGGTTGGGAAGAAGGTGCATTGGGAAGTCAGTAAACGGTGTGGATTTGATGTTAAAGAGAAATGGTACGAACATGAGCCAGATGCAGTCAGTGAGAACAATGATTTCCACATTCTATGGGATTTCGAAGTACAAGCAGACCATGTAATTGAAGCGAGAAGGCCTGACATGATCGTGAAAGACAAAACGAAAAATATATGCAAGATAATTGACTTCGCGGTGCCTTATGATAGCAGAGTGGATGCAAAGGAAATGGAAAAAATTGAAAAATATCAAGATTTAGCCAGGGAGCTAAGAAAGATTTGGAACAAACGAGTGAAAGTCATCCCTATCATAATTGGAGCTTTAGGAACGACTCCAAAACTTTTAAAAAAGAGACTGGAGGACATTGGCATCGAAACGAAGATAGTGGAACTGCAGAAGAGTGCCATCTTGTATTCTGCAAGGATCCTCAGGAAAGTTCTTGAGATTTGAGGAGACTTGTTGTCACCGAACCTCAAGAAAAAGAACTCTACTGACATTTAGACAGTATGCGCTATCACGATAATAATAATAATAATAATAATAATAATAATAATAATAATAATAATAATAATAATAATATAGCGTCAAGTAAGATTGAGTATTCTTGTTTCAGGTCGATAATACGCAGAGAAAACAAGACTAGTTTGTTTGAAAATTTTCGATCTATCGTAGACCTTCATCAGTCAATTAATGTTCGAATAAATGTTTTACAATCTAACGTTATCAAATGCGAATGTTGTGTTCCATAAATTAAAGGAGTCTAAAATTCTAACAATGAAATAGAGAACGGAGAACGATTGATGTGACGAAATTTTATTAAACTGCTACATATGCTTGTATAGTTTATAATATGTCTTTCCGAGCTCATTAAGGCTAGAATTTAGTCCGTTTGGTTCTCTGGAGTCTAATCGTGATATCCATAAGTTTTCGTAATGTTCTAATTTATCACGATCTCCCTCTAATCTCTGCAGGATATGTACCTTTAAATCCCTATCGAAATTGCATGATTCACTCTCGTGAAAATGTTTGCCCAGTTCCGTTGCATCCGGATCATGCTTTGCATCACTCCGGTGCTTATTAAACCTTTGGCTTAAAGCTGTGGATGTATATCCGATGTATACTAGCTGATGCTTCATACATTCAGCGGCATAAATCACATTTTTGCTGTTGCAGGAACCACCGTCAATACGACATGTTTTGCCAGTCTTTGTATTTGTTATGTCATTTGTTTGTCCCATGTGGCAGCACAATTTGCATGGACGTCCTCTTTTCTTTGATTTTTCTAAAGTACAGCGCACAGAATAGCCGGCCTTTTTGCTCTTTTGTCGCTTTGTTTGAACCAGATGATTGTGCAAGTTTGGATTTTTTCGGTAGGAAATTATTGGTGGTTCTGGGAATACTTGTTTGAGATCTGGATGTTCAATTATCATGAAATGGTAGTGTCTTTGTAGTATTTGGGAGAGTGAATCATGAGAGTGAATCATGCAATTTCGATAGGGATTTAAAGGTACATATCCTGCAGAGATTAGAGGGAGATCGTGATAAATTAGAACATTACGAAAACTTATGGATATCACGATTAGACTCCAGAGAACCAAACGGACTAAATTCTAGCCTTAATGAGCTCGGAAAGACATATTATAAACTATACAAGCATATGTAGCAGTTTAATAAAATTTCGTCACATCAATCGTTCTCCGTTCTCTATTTCATTGTTAGAATTTTAGACTCCTTTAATTTATGGAACACAACATTCGCATTTGATAACGTTAGATTGTAAAACATTTATTCGAACATTAATTGACTGATGAAGGTCTACGATAGATCGAAAATTTTCAAACAAACTAGTCTTGTTTTCTCTGCGTATTAATAATAATAATAATAATAATAATAATAATAATAATAATAATAATAATAATAATAATAACAATAATAATAATAATAATAATAATAATAATAATAATAATAATAATAATAATAACGTCAGTCAAATTCCTGGCCACATACGGATTGAAGAATTGCAGAAGATTGCTCTCCTCGGAAGCGCCCACATCCTGAGAAGAACGTTGTCCATCAAGTGAACACTGCTGTTGCCTTAGGGACATGGACTGACCTCGGCACAGTGGCGAGAACTGTACTGCATTAAAAGCAAAGAACAAATAATAATAATAATAATTTATCTATTCAAGGTTGGCATGATAAAGATAGTTAAGAAAACTAATTAAGGCCAACCATTTAACAAAAGTGAAAACTGAATAGTCCTATTTACAAGTTTTTATAAAATTCTAAATTATTTACAAAGATCTTGCACAATCTACAGTTGCAGTCGCTGAACTGATGTTTTTTTATTTTCCTCTTAAATCCTGTCAAGGTATGAGACTCCTTTATGTCTAGTGGCAACGATTGCCAGAGTTTCTATCCAGTGTACCTGATTTTCTCTATACCATACGCATTTGTGCGTGGAATTGGTGCGTGGAATTGGTACTGACAGGTGGTCATTACATCTCAGGCTATATGAGATGTTCTTCTCGACGAAGATTTTACCCATGAATTTAGGATTAAGATCAGAGGGAAACCTCAAAGCAAACACGCCATGAGAAGAGGACCCGACCCAATAAGCTAAAAAAATGCGCTTCAGTTGAGTCTCTTCGCTGCCTTGATATACTTTATCGTTGCTTCCATTATCATTCTGTTTGCAATTAGGATCAGATTTGAATTTCCGAATAGAATTAGAGCCCCACCGCCCTGTTCCGATCACTGAAAAAGAAACCTTGAGTTACTTGGCTTAAGTAAATTTTATCGGAAAAGTTAATGCTAATGAATTATTCCTTATTTCATAGTTTAAGATATAGAAACCAGTTATTGTACATTTAGCGACCGTCTTCTGTAAAATCGCTGTCGGAAAACACAGCGATAAAATCGTGAGATCTTCATTCCATCGCCCTGTTTTGATCACGCAAGCTCTCGCATGAATTTCGGACGGTACCACCGCAGAGGGCTCAAGAAAGCGCAGTTTCCAATTGAAATGGATGCCCTAAATCATATGGGTTTTTTCAAGCTACCATTTATGGGGGATGCTTTCCACTCCTCTGAAAACTGTCTTAGACTCACCAGAACTCAATACAACTTGGCACAGTTACAAAACAAGTAATTTGTAACTTGTAGCGTAATTTGGGTGTGGTTGCCACGCCTTGTGACGTCACAGTGACGTCACAAAATTGGAAGTCTCTGAAAATCAGGCTTCCAAGTTAAATTAGTGTTGAAAGAAGATCTTGCATGAACTTTAAGCAGTTTTTGGCTCAATGTTTCAACATATTTGATGATTGAGTATTATTTTATTGAAAATGACGATTTTGGACTGATATTTTGGCAAAAATTAACCAATTCTGATGACGTCATTTATGCTGCTAATTTGTGCTATGTAATAAGAGACGAAAGGAATTTGCAAAATGATAATAACCTATTACAAATGTATCATTACAGTGTTTTTATTGAAAAAGTTTGAAGAAATTAAAAAAATAGCTAATTAGCTCAAAATGGCAGCCAAAATGATGTCATTATAAAAAAATGTTGATGTCATCAAATTCCAGAAATTCCGGTATCATATTGAAGCCCTTTGTTTGCTGATTCATTTGCCATATAATAATTCATTATTCAATCAAATCTTTCCATTTAAATCATTGAAAATAATGATTTTGCTGCTACCTCCTTCCGAGATTAGGTCCCAGTCCTCCAAGATCACCTCAAAACTGAAATTTTAGAACACAGCTGAATTGGGCATGCAATTGCGCATCTAATGATCCCTTCCCTGGATATATATGACAATTTTTGAAAAAGTTATGAATTGTTTCCCGAAAATGAGATCCTGGGCACATAGTGCGATCTGTGGCCTATATGACTGCATTAAAACTTTACCCCCGGCTGGGAAGCAGAAGATATTATGATCGAAATTTTTTTGTAAATCTTTGCTTAGAGAGTTGGAGTGAAGTTTGAATTGTTTTGACTACGGTTCTAGTAAACAGTAGCAGAGAAACAAGAGAAAATATAATTGCTGCAAGGAAACACGAAGCGAAAAATGGCGACTACTTGCGATTCCATCACAGGTAGGCCTCGTTTATCTTCCCATGTAGCTGGATTCACACGCCAGAAAAAAGTAAACCACGTCTCAACTTGAAGCTCATGGCGTCAGCAAAGTTTTTTTTCAGGCGCTTTTTAACCATAGGACCCATTCCTCTTGTAAACAAACATCCCGAGATTGTACAGAAAAGCGCTCACAGGAGCCAGTGATCGGAACAGGGCGATGGGGCTCTATATGACATAAGGATTGTGTGTCCAGTCCTGCTATATCTAACCCAGGAATATCCGATAAGCTGCCAAGGAGACCACTTCGTGCTTCTTCAAAATAGTTTAAGCTTGCAGGGGATACAGCTGGAATAGGTATAGTATTCTCACCGGAGAAGTCTCACGAAATTCCAAGACTCTAATGTTCTACACACCCGAGGCAGCTTGAGAGGCCTGGGGAGAGCAGTTTCATAGCCCCTAGGGAATAGGTCAGTATATAGGAAAAATCCGAGCTCATTTCACCCTTCTTTGTGAGCAACAAGCAGTGCTTACAGTAATAAAATCTCTGTCAAAATAAATGTTGCTCCCGTCGCTGACATGGCCCAAGGCAGGCAGATGCACACATGGAAGCTTCTACAGTCGGTCTCAACTGTCAGTACTTGAAACGAAATGAAATGTTATGTATACTCCTGCCGCAGTCAAGGCAGTAAGTTATCATCTTCATTCACATTGAAATGTCAGAAAACATTTGTTTCTTAGGCCGCGTTTCAATTCGATTTTATGTTTCTTCGGCATGACAAATTTGCTTTTATGTTGTGAACGCCAACGAGTCTATGATGATGGGTCCAAAGGTCAACTCCCTCAAGAGACATATTCAGATACAAGAAACTCTCACGAGACATGTCGTTGTCAAAAAAGTTAATTCCCTGATTGTTTATCATTAACTTTAAAAAAGTTTATCGGAGATAAATGAATCAAAACTAGAGTTTCTCTTGTGTTGATATGGACGAGGCCCCCTTTACAACATAACATGTTTTAGCAGCGAAAGATCTGCGTTAAAGCATCACATCGTTAGATTTAGGCTAAGAATTTTATGCATGTTTCTCAGCAACGAAAGATCTGCGTTTTGACATGACATCGTTAGCTTTAGGCTTAGAATTTTATGCATGTTTTTCAGCAACGAGAGATCTGCGTTTTAGCATGACACCGTTAGCTTTAGGTTTAGAATCTTATGCATGTTTTAGCAGCAAAAGATCTGCATTTAAGCATCACATCGTTAGATTTAGGCTAAGAATTTTATGCATGTTTCTCAGCAACGAAAGATCTGCGTTTTGACATGACATCGTTAGCTTTAGGCTTAGAATTTTATGCATGTTTTTCAGCAACGAAAGATCTGCGTTTTAGAATGACATCGTTAGCTTTGGGCTTCGAATTTGATGCATGTTTTTCAGCAACGAAAGATCTGCGTTTTAGCATGACATCGTTAGCTTTGGGCTGAGAATTTTATGTATGTTTTTCAGCAACGAAAGATCTGCGTTTTAGCATGACATCGTTAGCTTTAGGCTTCGAATTTTATGCATGTTTTTCAGCAACGAAAGATCTGCGTTTTAGAATGACATCGTTAGCTTTGGGCTTCGAATTTTATGCATGTTCTTCAGAAACGAAAGATCTGCGTTTTAGCATGACATCGTTAGCTTTAGGCTTCGAATTTTATGCATGTTTTTCAGCAACGAAAGATCTGCGTTTTAGCATGACATCGTTAGCTTTAGGCTTCGAATTTTATGCATGTTCTTCAGAAACGAGAGATCTGCCTTTTAGCATGACATCGTTAGCTTTAAACCTTTAGGCTTAGAATTTTATGCATGCTTTTCAGCAACGAGAGATCTGCGTTTTAGCATGACATCGTTAGCTTTAGGCCAAGAATTTTATGTATGTTTTTCAGCAACGAAAGATCTGCGTTTTAGCATGACATCGTTAGCTTTGGGCTGAGAATTTTAAGTATGTTTTTCAGCAACGAAAGATCTGCGTTTTAGCATGACATCGTTAGCTTTAGGCTTCGAATTTTATGCATGTTTTTCAGCAACGAAATATCTGCGTTTTAGCATGACATCGTTAGCTTTAGGCTTCGAATTTTATGCATGTTTTTTCAGCAACGAAAGATCTGCGTTTTAGCATGACATCTTTAGCTTTAGGCTAAGAATCTTATGCATGTTTTTCAGCAACGAAAGATCTGCATTTTAGCATGACATCGTTAGCTTTTGGCTAAGAATTTCATGCACGCTTCTCAGCAACGAAAGATCTCAGCCCTAGCACGACATCGTCAACTATGGACTACAATATTTTACTGCATGTTTTCAAGCAACGAAAGATCTGCGTTTAAGCATGACATCGCTAGCTTTAGGTTTTAGGTCATATTTTTCGCTGTATGTTTTTGGCACCAAAATACTGCCATGAAGCAAGGTATCGCTAGCGATAGGTTCAAGGCATCTTTCTATGGTTCAAGGCTATAATTATATAATATTATATTCTTTCACCAACACTGGCTTTTATCATAATAGTATCTCACTGAAGCCCTAATTGCGGGACCAATCTTATCAGAGGAGAACAAGAACATTTTCTGATGCTTGGATCGTTGTGGCAAGAATAGATCCGTCAAGGGTTTTGAATCGAGATTATATATCCTGCTTGACCAAGCATTGCAAGTAGTTTTTCAAAAGCAATTTGAAGGATCGCTTACTTCTTCTCAACCACTCGGGGGCCTAACTAAAGACCTTAATACACGGCTCTAAGCTGCTGTTCTGAGTGGTTGGGTTGGAGGGTTCTCCTTCTCATTTGTCTTTATTATTAGTTCCAAAATAATTATTGTTTGTCATCCTTCTACAACTATCTGAGTGAACTATTAGAGGATTATTGTTTAAAGATAAATTATCTTGATGTAATTTTGGGGGGAACCTTCCAGCCCAACCCGTCAGAGACCGATATGTTCAACCAAAGAAGGCACATAGGAAATAAGATAGAAAACGAATAAATTCACAGGTGTCTCCAAATCATGTAATTTTCCGTGTACGATGATCTTTTATAACTTGCAATGTTCATAACATTTGTGCTCCTCGTTGTTTTCATTTGGCGCCGATCTTCTACGAACCTATTCTACTTGAGTAATGGAGGGGGCTCTATATTATGTATGATGTTTGGAAAAAAATATAGTGTATTTATTTTCTGTCTCCATTTCTCGTTTGGTCCAGATCTGCGGCCCCCGAAGCTCTCTCCATATCTTAGTGGTCTGGAAGGAAGGGGGACGGATCCGATGAGAATACGTTGGTATTCTCACCGGAGAAGTCTCACGAAATTCCAAGACTCTAATGTTCTACACACCCGAGGCAGCTTGAGAGGCCTGGGGAGAGCAGTTTCGTAGCCCCTAGGGAATACGTCAGTATATAGGAAAAATCCGAGCTCATTTCACCCTTCTTTGTGAGCAACAAGCAGTGCACAGTAATAAAATCGACCCACCACTCCTCCCTCAGCGACGGTTCGCACCATGATCCTACTTTCCTTCCAGACAGCGAAGCCCCCTTCGCTCTCTCCATATCTTAGTGGTCTGGAAGGAAGGGGGACGGATCCGATGAGAATACGTTGGTATACAGTGCTTTCCTTATATGAAACAGACATGAAAAATGCTGAGGTCTAACTATTTTTTGTACATACTTTTATTACAATGAATCTTACATTCTACTGTACCTTCCTAATTATTGTACTGTACAACACTACAGGGACGAAGCCAAGGGGAGTGATAGTCAATGACTACCCCATCACAGTGGGTTAGAGGCAGACATTCAAAAATTTTGAAATTCTCTAACTCACTGGTTGTTATGCAGTTTTAGAAAGCTGAATAATTGGGCTTTCGTGTGCGTTTTAAAGTTTTCATTTATCTTCTGTTATCACAGAGTTATAGATTTTTGAATCTGAGTAAATTGGACAAAATCTTTGAAAATTTTACACCCAGCATTCTAGTGGCAAAGAATGTGGATAAATGTTTCTCGGCTAGGCAAATGGCTTGCAGATTGTTTCATCGGCATTACCAGAATGTAAATAGTCACTGTTTGTTGAAAAGCAAGATGAAAATGTCTTTTCAAGTCTAGTTTTACCACAGCAACAATTTTCTTAAAACACTTTGTCAGATTTGTCGTCTCATTCAGAGGGAAAAATTTAACTTTAATGGAGAATATCACCAAAAGTACGAGGAGAAACATCAACACCAATACATTTTCTGAAAGAGAAGCTCATGATTAGTTAATTTTTGAAGCTTTCATTTTGTTTCTCCTCGGAAAATTCAAATAAACAGGAGGGAAAGGCCTTTTTTGGGACATTTTGGGTGTCCCAAGAAAAGATATTGAAACAAGGCCCATTTTTTCAGAATACTACAAAATATTTTAATTAAGGAGCATCCACTGGGTAATATTGTGGTAATATTATGTTGATAAGAACCTTCTACATAGCTTAGGCTTATATTGAAATGTAACAGAAAGGAGACTTTTGGTTAGAATTACGAAAACTGAAATATAGGTCCCAGTCCCCTAAATGTGGAGAAATATTCAACTTTATTCATTGTTCCAACAGAATAAGTTGAAAAGAGCCATCAGTCACCATTGCTAATTCTCTTGAGATAGAGGAGTATAAAAGAGATTTTTGGCTCAGGGTCTAAAATTAGAATATCGGGCTCCAGCCCCCCTAAATATTGAGTTATCCTTCTCATACATTGAAAATGAGCTACCAACTGCTCCTGTAACATTTATTTCCTGGCAGATATCCACGAATGTCTGCAAAATCGCCATTTTGGCCCACTGTGTCCATGGCCAATAAAAAACACGCAACGTTAAATCAAATACAACTAGGTACACGAACGATAAAAACCTAAAAGATACTGTATTAGATTATGTCTAACATTAGATGTCAGGTCAGGTTTGCGATTAAATCAAAATGTCACGAACGCAGCTCTTCTTGTTGGTTTGCAGTCATAAACTACGCCTGACGTGTAATGTGTAACAGAAATATAAACAGAACATTTACGCAAAGGGATTTGGTGGTTGCTTAGTACTGAAGTTTCAAAAGATCTTCGAAAAACCGACCAGTTTCGAGAATTAAACGTAAAGTCAATTTGAGTATGTTTCTGTTCAAGGCATTAGAAAGGTCTAGATCACCATATACTAAGAGCTGCGTCAGAGCATCATTTGAAAGATCGGTGATTTGTACAAATTATTGTAATAATTCAACAATTCCAGCCAGAAGATTTTGTCGTTGAAAACCAAAAGAAGGGCAGAGCAACAAAAAATGCTCCATAACCTCTAACTACTTTCATACCTCTTCTACCAGCTTATCTTCGGGATCATAATCAGCCATGTTGTAAAGATGTATCCCAAAACCAGCATTTTCCATTTCCTGGCTCAGTGAAATAGCAAATTTCTGGGAAAAAAGAGTGACACGGTAAAGTTACCATACAAGTACCGGATGAGCCAGAAAAAAGTTCCCACTTTCGATAAAATTTGTAACACCACAATACTTCATGGATTTGAATGATTCAAATTCTAGTTAAAAGCCAAAAGATCAAATTATTTTTGTGATTTTTCTCGTCTTCTTAGGTGCACTGCAAATATAGGAAAATTCAACTTTACAAAAATTTCATGGTTGCCAAATGACTGAAAAAGGGCCTAAAACACTTTATCAAATCGTTAGGATCCTCCTCACACAGAACAAGACACACGGGCGTTTCAACTTTCTCAAGAGTTATGTAACATAGATTCTCAAACAGATACTAAAGATTTTAATCCCATGGCAATAAAAGTGCAGACAATAGCTCTCAACCATGCTAAATTGCATTTTCTCTGTTGTTCTGAGTGAGGAGTCCTTTATGATTTGATCAAGTATTTTAGGCCTTTCTTAGTCATTTTGCAACCACCAAGTTTTTGTCAACTTGAATTCACCAATGTTTCCAGTGCTCGTAAGAAGGCAAGAAAAATCACAAAATACTTCGATCTTTTCAAGAAACTATTGATTCATTCCAATCCATCCAGTACTTTATGCTATGAATTTTCAAAGTCAAATCAAATAAACCATATCAGGAGGTATGCTATACCATTCTATGCTCACAAACTCGGAGGAGCATAGGGCAGTGTTTCCTGAGCCACCTTTAATACCATTTAGGAGATGTAAGAACCTTAAGGATATACTTGTTAGGGCTAGGCTCAGTAGTAAGGGAAATGGGGGGGGGACTGAAAAGAAGGGATGTTCTCGTTGTGGTAAATCTCGTTGTCAAGTGTGTAATGTCATGAGTAATAGTGCAAATTTTCATTCAAACATAGATAGCATGGAATATAGGATAAACTATTCGTTTAATTGTGACTCGTCAAATGTTGTGTATTTGTTGGAATGTGCTGTTTGTGGTGTCCAATATGTTGGTAGCACCTGCACACCTTTTAGGCTTAGGTTTAACAATTACAAGGCGTGCAGTCATAAGTTTAACTTGGGGGCCTCAGTACCCCAGGCGGAATTCTTCAGGCTTTTTACTGGAGAAGGCCACCACGGGTTTCTGAAGGATATTAGTATAAAAATAATCGATAGGCTAACGGGGGGAAATAGGATGCGGGAAAGCTTCTGGCAATATCGGCTGGATTGCTTTGCCCCTAAGGGATTAAACACTAGGCAGGTTGATACATAGATTTGATTTTTGTTTACATTTCGGTTGTTTGGTTGTTTTGAATTTTGCGCTCAGCTTTTCATTAGGGACACACGCTGTTTTTTAGGGGCAAAGCAATTTTTTTCGGGATCTATTTTCTGCCAATCCGCTCTTGGATCTTTCTATTGCTGGTTTTGTTATTGCACACGGTTTTCTTCAGCTTTCGCGAGACAGACACCGCTGCCGACCTTGGCAGCTCTTAACTCTGCGCTTTCTTTGATCTTCCTGTTGCCGCCTTTGGCTACACCCCTATTTTACACCTTTTATGACTTATTGTATTTAGCAGCATCCCGCTTACTCTATTGTTTTGTATTGTATTGTTATTTCAAGATCTATATGTATGCTCCGATTAATTTGGAAAGTTATTACTGATGAAGGCTTACGCCGAAACGTTTACTCGAATACGTTTTTCTTGACTACATATATATAGTCAAGAAAAACACATTCGAGTAAACATAGTAAACATATACAGTAAACATAGTAAACATATACGAGTAAACATATATATATATAGATATAGAGCGCAAGAAAAGCGTTCACTCAATATTTGGAAACTGAAAGAAGATTTTATCATGAGGAAATCGTATATCCACAACGAAAACGTCAAAAAGGCAGGCACGATGTCACATGCAAGAGGAGAAACAAAGATTAGTAATCAGAGAGAAGTCAAAACAGATCAAATCGTAAAGCCAAAGAAGAGGAGAAACAACTCTTCTACGAAGAAAGCCCAGAAGGCGAACAGTTTTACCCAGGAATCCAGCGTCCAAAACAACAAGTACAGTCCCTATAACAGCAGGCACGAAATAGAAAGAGAATATTTACATGAAATGGATGAGATGATCAGGTGTGAAGAAGAGAACATAACTTTTGATAAAACAAAATTGGACAAACTGACAGAGCTTTTGGAGAGATTGAACGATGAAGAGTTCAAGTCAGCCACTGTAGAAAAAGAAACCAAAAGAGACACTATAGACGATATATCCTTGAATAAGGAATTAGCCTGTGATCATACGCCAGTAACATTTAGCTTGAAGAGTCTAAGTTTCAATGATAAGACGAAACTAGTTGCTATCAGATGAGTTGTCTGTTTTGGTAGAGTTCTCGTACCCGTTTTCAAATATACTTACACTTGTGCTCTGTAACCTATTATTTTTAACCTAGATATATAAGGTTAATTAATTTACAAGTATAATTTTGTCCAAACAAGTATAACCTGTATAATGTCTAGCCCACGCGACTCAATGTCCCAAACGCAGACCGGCTCTATGCCCTCGACGCAAGTTACGACAGGTTACGTCACCACACTGATCTGGATATCAATGAAGCCCCCTTGCTGTATAAGTGTGGCCGAGATAGCTCAGTCGGTAGAGCAACTGCCTAGAATGCAGAAGGTCGCGAGTTCAAATCTCGCTCTCATCACTCTTTTTCCATTTTTCCATTTGTCGAAAAATTTACCACATTATATGTTATAACTTCTACCAAAAATACCGTAAGACAATGGAAGGGAAAAGTGTGATGTTAAGGTGACGTAATTCTGTCAGGGTTGCGTCGAGGGCATAGAGCCGGTCTGCGTTTGGGACATTGAGTCGCGTGGGCTAGACATTATACAGGTTACGTCACCACACTGATCTGGATATCAATGAAGCCCACTTGCTGTATAAGTGTGGCCGAGATAGCTCAGTCGGTAGAGCAACTGCCTAGAATGCAGAAGGTCGCGAGTTCAAATCTCGCTCTCGTAACTCTTTTTCCATTTTTCCATTTGTCGAAAAATTTACCAAATTATATAAAGGCTATAAAAAGGGCACACCATCACATAAATATTCATTCTCCTGACGATGACCATAGAGTCGAAACGCGTAGAGAATTGAAGAAGAAAATTGTAGAAGAACTCCAAGTCGTCTTATTTTTGTGTTCATCTTTATATTATGGCTGGAAGACGTGGAGCAAGAGGGGCTAGCGCCCGCAACGCCGACACACCGGAGGCCGACGCATCAGCAAGTGACTCCAGCATAGCAACAGTCATCGATACAACAGAAACGACGTCATCAACAGCTGACGACACGCAACAACTTGCGATCAAACTCAACCGGAAGACTGAAAAGATCGCCCGCTTCGAGTCACATTGTGACTTCCTCACCACCTGCATCAGAGATAAGATCATCCCAATGAACTTCAAGATAGAAGTGGAACCATCCATCGGTAACCACGACGACCAGTTCCTGACGTCATGGTACGAAAAGATCGAAAAGCTCTCACTCGAGCAAATGTCGGACACAGTCAAGTTCTGCAAAGCAACCATCAACACCGCAACTACAGAAGCAAACTCACTTGACGACGCATTAAAAGCTGCCACAGCCGACGAAGAATACTATGAAATAAAGACCATCGTCAACAAGTACAATGAGCAAAAGAAACACGAGCTAGAGAAAACAAAGAGAGCAAAACACCGGAAGCTCCGATGGAATATAGTCAACGGACAACCAAGCAAACAACAGCAACCACAACAACAACAACATCAACAACAACAACAACCACCATCAAGACAAGAAACCGCTAGAAGACCCCTACGCACAGCACCTACCATGACAATATCTGGCAGACAACAACAACCACCAACAGTCGTAGATGAATCTACAACCCCAAGGACCAAGGCACAAGAACAGTCTACCATATTCTCACGCACTTAGACTCCGAAGAATATGCACTAAAGATAGTGAATTAAAGAGTCACTGCAAACGAATGGAAGCAAATTTTATACGCCGTGGATATCACAGAGAAATACTCCACGAGCAGATCCACAAAGCCATCGCAACCCCGAGAGAAACTACGCTACGAAAAACCTTGAAAGAAAGAACAAAAAGAATCCCCCTAGTAACTACTTTCAACTCTACACTTCCCCAAATTGGTAAGATCCTAAGAGAAAGATGGGATATCTTAAATATAAAACCAAAATTAAAGGCACTCTTCCCAGAACCCCCAATTATCGCATTCCGTCGATGCAAGAACCTCCGAGAGATTATTGGTAGCAACACCATAACTAATAACAAAGTTTTCAGAAAGAAAGCGAGAAACCAAATAGCTAAATATTGCTCACCTTGTAACACAAGTAGAAGCCTTTGCTGTAATCATGTCATCAAAACTAATTCTTTTATAAGTGCAACCACCAAAAAAACATACAAGATCTTTCATAAATAAAACTGTAGGAGCATGAATGTCATTTACCTCCTTGAATGCGTTCGCTGTAACATACAATATGTCGGTAAATCTGAATGGCCTTTTAACTACAGATTGAACAACTATCGTTCTAGAATAAAATCAACTCAATACGACAAGCTCCTTCCCGTAGAGAAACACTTTAAACAATAACACCATATCTTTGCAAGGGACGCAAGGTTTACAATAATCGAACGAACTGAGAAGGAAGACGCCGACAATATAACAAAATTATTGGAGACTCACGAAGATAACTGGATTATGCGACTGCAGACTCTTACACCAAAAGGTCTAAATAACAAACTTAACCACCCAGACAAATATTAGCAAAAAATTCCTCAAAAAACCAATGGATAGGCCATTTTGTTTCCGTTCGCCCATTTATTCAATACTTTGTTTCCCTGTGGCCTATCGTTTTCTACACATAAAACGTAACTTTAAAATCCAATCAAGAATTCATGTGACGCCATATTTTGCATCACGTGACCCCAACTAGGCATCACGTGACCCCTTTTTAATCACGTGACCGTTAACAGGCTATAAAAAAGGCATACCATCACATAAATATTCATTCTCCTGACGATGACCATAGAGTCGAAACGCGTAGAGAATTGAAGAAGAAAATTGTAGAAGAACTCCAAGTCGTCTTATTTTTGTGTTCATCTTTACCAAATTATATATATATATATATAGTGAACGATGAGCAGAAGATGGACAGCATCCACAGAGAGCAGGCATCGAGTTGAACTTTTGCGCTTTTTTATTCAGTTATCTGCTAACTAGTTTCGCCCACTAGGGCATCTTCAGAGCAACTGATTTATTCAGAGTATCAACCTCTATTTATAGTATTTTGTATTTCCATATAAGGTTTATCAATTTACAAGTATAATTTTGTCCTTATAAAGTAAAAAAGTACTTGTCATATGTTGTTGTTGTTGTTGTTAGCCTCGTTCTCGTTGTTATCAGTTGAGTCCTTGTTCCTGTTGGGGACGGTTCTCTTTTCATGGTGTTATAGTTTTGTGCTTTGTCTTTTGACGTCAGATTGTCATCGTCCATCGTTTTACGAGTTTCGCTTTTCCAATTCTTTGGTGCTTCTTTGCAAGTGACTGATTCCGTGAATCTTAAGCCACCTCGGGTGTACCTGTACCCTGTTCATTCTGTTCGGTTCAGTTCTTTTCATTGGCGTTGTTCGCAATGCGATGTTTTCGTTTTGATGTGCTGTTGTTCTAAAGTTTCTTGTTCTATGACGTCTGGTGTATGTCCTATTGTTGAGGCGTCGTGCATTGCTCGTTGCGTAGACAGATGTTGTATTTGTTATTGTTGTTGTTGTTGTTGTTGTTGCTATAGTTGTTTGACGTATGCCGTTTGATTTCACTTTAGATTCAGTTGATTCAATAAAATCACGAATGATTTATTCTAGATTTTAGGCAAAATCGACCAATCTTGCGACAAAATATTTGTGTACCCCAAAGATAATCGTTGGACCACGACTTTCTATTTACCAAAGACCCTGAACTGCAAAACCGTGTCACGAATTTTTAATAAAAGGAATTGTCTGGAAATGATATCACTTTAAATAAATGTAAATGTCTTAAATGTATTATTTAACTTTCAGACCCTTGTAAAAATGGGACTAGTGGATCTATCACAAATCGCTGACACGGATTCGTAGTTATATGCATTGTGACACTGTATGCCAAGTTTCAAGCAATTCGATTGGCCTGTTGGGTACACAAAGATTTTTTATTACCCACCAGTACTCCGGAATCCTGTTCAGAGGGTAAAGGTCAATGGTTCATTCAGCACATGGACAGAAACCGTCCTAGGACCCCTTTTGTTTAACATATACCTGAATGACCTTTTCATGTTCCTGGAAGAGACCGAGATCTGTAATTATGCGGACGACACAACTATTTATGTGTGTGGTCATAACATCGAAAATGTCACCATGTATTTGGAGAATGATACCCTTAAAGTAACTGAATGGTTTCCAAACAATCTCATGACACTAAATGACGACAAATGCCACTTAGTGATTTTTGGTGCAAAAGGAAATAATAAAATATCAATCAAAATAGGCGAGAACTGTGTGAAAGAAAGTACAAAGGAGATTCTTCTTGGAATAACTTTCGATCAATCACTTTCTTTCAAACAACATGTGAAGGCTCTCTGTAAAAAAGCTGGCCAAAAACCCCATGCTCTTGCGCGAATATCTCGTTACATGGACAGTGAAAAACTACAGCAGTTAATGAGAGCGTTTGTTTTATCTCATTTCAGCAACTGTCCCCTTGTTTGGATGTTCTATGATAGGGCTTTGAATCATAAAATAAAACGTATTCACGAAAGGGCATTGCGCATTGCATACAAGGATAATGAAAATGAATTTGGTTTTCTCTAGGAGCAGTCTAAATCTGTGCCAATACATGTAAGAAACCTACAGTTGCTCATGCCTGAAATTTATAAAACAAAATGCAATCTGAGTCCACCATTCACTTACCTTGGAAATAAACTGTGGCAGTTTTACCGCAAGAAATAAAGCAATCAAACAGCTTTCCTATCTTCAAAAAACAAATTATATGATGGAAAGGTGATAAATGCAACTGCAGGCTCTGCAAAGTATATATCCCGAAAGGTGGTGATGGTGGTGATGGTTGGTGGTGATGGTTGGTGGTGATGGTTGGTGGTGATGGTTGGTGGTGATGGTTGGTGGTGATGGTGGTGCTGCTGGTGGTGGTGGTGGTGGTGCTGCTGGTGGTGGTGGTGGTGGTGCTGCTGGTGGTGGTGGTGGTGGTGCTGCTGGTGGTGCTGGTGGTGGTGGTGCTGGTGGTGGTGGTGCTGCTGGTGGTGATATCAAAATGAAGCAAAAATTGCGGGAAATATGATTATGCATGAAAGGTCAAGCAATAAGGCTTAAGCGCGGTATTGGTAAAGTATTACGTCAATTACAAAGCAGCACGGGATGTCATGAACATAGCTGCAAGGTCAAGTGAGTTTACTTTAATCCCCTAATGTATGTTACAGCAATTTTTGAGAAACAGGATCGCTCCTTTTAAAATGATCAAATTTCCAAGTAATTGTGGCTATTTCTGGAAGTGAGTTGGTTTCAACAGTCCTCAAATACTTATACCATCAGATTATGACAAAAACGAAAAATCGAAAATTTGTCGTCTGAATAGTTATAGTAACCTTAAAGAATTTGTTCTTGATCTTATGCTTGAAGCTGTTGATGTTTGTAGCAGATTTTAAATCAGAGTGTACGCTGTTCCAGATTTTAGGTCTTAGGTAGGAAAGACAATTTTGCACCATGTTACTCTTTCGAAAAGGTTGATTCATCTTGTTTTTAGATCTTCGAGTGATCCCGCTCCGGGCAACTGGTGAGAACATCTCCGACATATACGAGGAATATGAAGACTTTAAGAAACTCGTAAGAAACTCTGAGTACTCAAAATCTGCTAATGTTGAGAAACTTTCAGTACCAGCCCAAATTTTTTAGCTTCTTATAAAGAATATAAGTATAGTCTATAGGTAGTCAGCCTTAAAAAACTCAAATGGCTATATGAAAGGCCCCAAATAATTCAACATGACCAAATTTTTCAGCCAAAAACTAGCTCATTTCCAGTCCTGGGCACAAGATTTTTAGCACGGCAGTAATAAGTTGTACTCCTGGTAATTTTCAGATGAGCTTTTCCTAAATGAATGAACAGATGACAAAAGAAAAACTATTTCAAAGAGAGCAAATTTTCTTTTTGAACAGTTCAGAAGAGCCACTTTACAGCTCCCCAACCAAGCATAGGTTCCAAATCTTTAACTCAGCGTAAAAAGGCGGGTGTAAAATTCAATGATCTATTTCTTCTGATTGAATGGCTTGAAAGAAACTTTAGATACCTATCTATAATTCTACCGTTGGACTTTCCAGAAAGTTTGAATATTTTTCAAAATTATAGCGTATTTTACATTTCAGCTCATTTTAGCATGTGACGTCATCAAATTTCTAAATCATAAACCAGATGAGTGACAGACTTTTGCTTGATACCATATTGTGGGCATCTATAAACTATAGTTCTCTTCGAAATTACTCCATGTTGCGTCAAACGGTTTAGAAATTACGATGGTTTTAAGTTTTTTTGAACATTTGTCTTCAATTCTTGAAAAAGAAGAAAAACACTCTAATTCTGAAAATATTGAAGATTTTAGAAAATTCCAACGGTAGAATTATAGAGAAGTAGCTAAAGTTTCTTTGAAGTCATTCAGTTCAAAGAAATAGGTCACTCAATTTTACACCGGCCTTTTTAAAGATTTGGAACCTATGCTCCCCAACCACATATAAGGGGAGCATTGAGCCATGGCTCTCCTCAAATGGCCAGGGCCGGGTTGTTCAAACCACGATTGGCACTAATCTTGGATTAAAGGCATGATTCTGTAGTCATTTGCATAGTCCTAATCCGGTATTAACCTAATACCAGTTTTGAACAACCGGGCCCAAACCTGTAGTTCTTCAGGTGATTTCCCTGTACCACAGGCAAAAGGTCTGCCTCCCAAATCAAACTTTCAACAGTACTTGATACTCCCTCTTTGCCCTGCACCCTAAGAGACGAGAGATGTGATTCAACAACATCGTACTAAATATCATCCATGACAAATAAGAAGCCGAAAGATCCAATAACGGCTCTAATTTCGATCTGCTTCGAAGCTACGTGACAACAGTCCACCATCATTTGTGTTATTTTATACGAAGCACGCATTGTCCCGCAAAATTTCTTTACAAAAATCTGCCACAGGCCCCTTTAAACATATCACCGCACATGAATACAGCCCATACCATGATTGGCCAATCAATCTATAGTAAGTATAATATGTTCTTTAATCCCGCATTCTTGCGATTTTCACTTTTAGTCACTGGTGACAGAAATCTTCAGCTGCTTCCCACTGCAAAGCATTTTTGTCGCCAACAACAAACATCCAAGTTGCTGGCGACCAAAACCGCTTGCACAAGGTTTTAATCTAAACTGTCCTATTTAGCTGCAATAAAGTAATGAGAAATTTAGGATGAAAATTGCCAAGCTTGAGAAGAATAAATTAGTTTTCTAAAATTTTCTATTTACCTTTGCAGTGCCTGTCTGTGAACCGTAAAAAATGACTAATTGTTTCACTTGAACCAACCACTGTCCATCGTTTTCCTGAGAAAAGAATAGTTTTATTAAGGCAATTGCTAACTTATGTTATGCAGGAAATGAAACAATAGATTTACATCAGATGCAACTTAAATTTATTGTATAAAAATCAAATACCATAAGGGTAATTCCATATCAGTTTAAACACCCTCGACACTATTGCCTCAGAATGTTCTGATTTATTGTTTAAACTGTTCACCATGTCCAAAAACCACCGTAAAAATATTTCAGCCCGATACCTCATTTCTTTCTGGGGATATCGCTATTTCAATTATGACCACATGCGCCCTTAACAATGGCAGCCGATGCCCATTTCTGATGCGCTCCACTTTTTAAGATTTGCCTCTAGTTTCATAATGAAACCACTTTTTTGTTTGAAAATGTCCAGGCTGGGGTAATTTCATGTGGAGATTTCGAATATCTCATTGAAATCACCATCCTAGCTACCATTCATGTTTTATTGATTGAAATAACTCAAATAAATCTTATGCAGAAATTGAAAGAATTCTTTTGTTCTCGACTAAGTTTGGATGCAGTCAACTTACAATTTAGAAAATTTGCAGAACTGTTATACATAGGTACAGGTATTTACTGAACAAGTTATGAGATGATAAGCCGCCTTGTTTACGAGAGAGCAGCTCTTAAAGTTGTGATATATTTTGGTATACTGAACAACTGTAAAACCCAGCTGCATCTACAATGTGTTAGAATGGCAAGAAAAAAGGATTTAAATCAACATAGCTCATAGTGAAATTCTATGTGGTCAATGCCTTTGTTTAGAAAGAAAAGCAAAGAAAAGCTACAACTACGTGTCTTTTCCTGCAATGAGTGGCACAATAGTTGTACTGTTGCATGTTTCAATGTTTTAATTGATTTAAAAAAACCATATTATTTAGCTTCAGAACAACAACATAGAATTTAACCACTTAAAGGTTAGTTAACAAGATTTAACCCTATCTCACCTGGGGGGTGGATTCCACCCCCCCCCCCCCCCAACAAACTTTTATTCGCCTATGCTAGAATATGCAATGCAGGATGCCAAGACTCCGCTACTTTGACTTTATATCTATACTGTATCGAATGATGACAATTTAAAGATGCTAAATATAGGCTCGTAGCCATGGCATCCAATGTTTTACTGTGTAGTCAACAAAATTTGTATACTACTTTTTTAATTGTTGCAAATTTTAATCTCAAATATATGCCAACTTATACTTACACATGTATTTGACAATATCCAACTCAATTTGAAACAAAAGATAAAACTTAAAATCTTCTTATTGTCATAGCAACGAGAACAATAGAGATAATTTGATTTAATCATGTGATTTTGATTGTTTGCATCAAAGTATATATATTTACCAAGTTTAAAGATTGTAGCTACTATAACAGCGAAGAAAAAGAGGGGGGTGGAGGTATTAGCGAACTTACGATTGCACAACGCAGCCCACTACGACGACGAACAGGAGACTGGAGCGAGCGCGGCGCTCTGAGGAAACCCCTTCCTTCGTCGTACTCAGACAGTTCACTACGCAGAAAGCAAGAATCCACGTCGTCGCGACTACGAAGGTAAAATACTTTCTATGAATTTTTGTATTGCTCTTCTCATCATCGTAAGTAACTTTTCGTACACTTTAGACATCGCTGTTTCAGCAGAGGATGTTTTCTGTTGGTAATTTGCCTTTATTTTCGTTTTACAGCCTTTACAAAGATTGCAAAGTTTAACTACGAAACGAAAGAACATGGCCTCGTCAAGTCAAGACAAGCCAGCACGAATGCAAATGTGTGTAACTTGAACTGAGCCGTAGGCTGTTAATTTTACTAGTTCAAAGAAAACTTGTTTGTTTCGCAAGCTAAGTCATAAAGAAGTACTTGAAAGATTGCCTCCTTTTCTGTGAAAGATCGTTCAAAAACAGGATTGCATTATGACAACAGGCCTAAATAAATGATGTTAGTTGTTGTCCGATGTTATGACTCAAGACTATCTTAGATATTTGTTTCATTGTACTGAACAAGTGAAATTATTATGTGAACTAGTAACTGTGTAAAGATTCTAAGAAACTTTCCAAGTTCAAATATCCTTTCAGGAAACAATTCAATACCAGGTTCAGTTTAATTTTAGAACTTGCCCTTTTTCATTTAAAAATTGAATTCTGAAATTGAGTTTCAGTTTGTGTCTTTTCTCCGTAACTTTCCTTTCATGCTCCTCTCATGTAAAGTCAATTATAATCTTATACCCAGGCCAAAAATGATGTGGACAACAAAACATGATGTTGCCCTTTGTAGAGAAATTTTGGTCGTGGAGCCTTACAAATATAAAGTAGGGAGCAGAGAGAAAGGACAGAGCTGGGACAAGATTGCAACTACCCTGAATTCCCTTGTTGAGCCCAGGTTTAATGTCGACCAAAGGGCGGTAAGGGAGCGGTTTTCTAAGTTGAAAAAATATTTTAAGAAAAAGCGTGTAACTGAGGAGAGGGCAAGTGGAATTTCCCCAGAAGCAACAGAATTGGATGAGGCAATGGAGAATATTTTAGAACTAATAGAGACAGCAAGGATGGAGCAGGGTGAGGAAACGGAAAGCAGAAAGAAAAGGGATGAACAAGAAAAAGAGACGGCTGCTAATGTGAGAAAGAGATCGATGGAAAGACTGAGTGAAACAAAGGAGAGAGAGTGCCAAGAGAGCAAGAAAAAAAAGAGGCACAATGATGGAGGGGCAATTGAATATTTAAAAGAGAAGAATGAGAGAGAGTCAGAATTAAAGCAGAAGGAGTATGAACTGAGAAAGAGAGAGCAAGAGCTAAAAGAGAGAGAACATACAATGAAAGAGAGGGCACAGGAAATGAGAGAGCGGGAGCAGCAGCGGTTAACTGAGATAAGAAGTAATGAAATGAATTTGAGAGAGAGAGAGCAAGAAGAACGGGAGAAAAGGGAAAGCAGAATTTTGGCCCAGCAGAATCAAATGATGCTCATGATGCAGCAACAGCAACAGCAATAGCAAGCAATGATACAGCAAATGCAACAGCAAAATGAAGCTATGCTTAAATTAGTAAACAAATTTTTAGATAAAGATTAGACTTGTTGATCTTGATTTTTGAGATATTTTTTAGTCTTGAATTGTAGTCTGCTGTTCATATGCTTGTTTACCTATTTGTTGTTGCTTAAAGGCTTGTTATTTTGTTGTGCGAGAAACTTGTATTATATCAGCCAGTGAACATTGGTCATTTTGGTAGCTTTTAAAAAAGCTGTTTTTCTTGAAAGGCTTTTATAAGGCTTGATATTCATCTTTGAAGAGCTTGAGGTTCAACTTTGGAGAGCTTGATTTTCATCTTGGGATTGCCAAACATCTGATCTGATCTACAAGAAATAATCAGCAAGTGCTGGTGGATGCAGATTAAAGTAATCAGATGTTGTTGAACCATAAAGGCAGGTCATTGCATTCATCAAAAGAGCACAGACGATATAAAATTTACCCACAGGGCTCAATCCTATTTCAAGATTTTTCTTAAATTCTACGAACTTGAAGTAGTTGATGATATCACCAAATATCCACTCCACTGATATCCGGACTGGGCTCATAGACTGATTGAAAGCTTCTTCTGGTCTGAGATTTTGCCTTCTTGGAAATGGGCACTGCAAGTGAAGTCTGTGTGGCTAGGCAGGATCACCATATATGCAAAGGGCCTGACCATCTGGTGCAAAAGAGTGCTGTTCAAGCTGTGGTAAAAGCCCAGACATTGCAAGAAGGGCACTGTCATGCCTCCTACCCTCTACTGGCCCATACAGGTTAGCTATAAGACTATTTGGGACTACAACTGATTGGAATTTGATTGCATGCACCCGTTTATGGCCATTATAGACTAACCTTTGGTTTCTTTGGGTTCTGGAAATTGGCCTAACTGTACCGTCGATAAATCCCCAGCAATTATCTAAGGCAGCTCCTTTTTCATGGACAGCATTGGCGAAGATCTGTAGGTTGGGACGAGATAGCCTAGGTTGATCAAGATCCCTAAGCACATGCTCAAATCTGACATATATCTCATCTGCAACCAAGTTAGATATCATGCACAATTGAGGAACGGGCCTAGCAAACCTAGGAATCAAATCTCCATATCGACATGGGTAAGCTAGACGCCTTAAAAGAATACAGAGGGCTTCAACTGAGTCAAACACAGTTCCGTTGTAGCATCTAAGCTCATCAGGGAAGTTAAAGACACCTAACAAGTTGTAGATGTCATCTTTCCAGAATCTAAACTCTGCCTTGCATTCATCCTCTTCTAGCTGTTCCAGGTCGAACCTCTCATAGTTCCAGTACGGAAAACGAGGATTTCTTGGCCTGTCTTCGTCATGCAGCAACAGTAGCTCTTCATCATTCAATGCACCATCGTTGTGAAGCGCGAACAAGAGGTCTCTGTGGTTCGCCATGTTGATCAAAGCTTTTTGAAATGTGGCGCCAAATAGTCACCGTAGTCTTAGCGGATCGTATCAAAAACACTTGGCGCGCAAAGACTACGCAGCTGCGTTAGTGCTATGCCTCTCACCGTCGTCGTAGTGGGCTGCGTTGTGCAATCGTAAGTTCGCTATTGACCGCTTCCTTGACCGCTTCAGCATGCCTTGATTAAGTTAGTTGAAGCATGTCGCAAATGTCTAGACAATAAAGGGATCATGGGCATGGTACTTATGGACCTCTCGAAAGCTTACGACTGCTTGCCCCACGACCTATTGTTAGCAAAACTTGCAGCCTATGGCTTTGGGACTGGTAGCTTAAATTTATTGCATAGTTACCTCTCACACAGAAAACAGCGTGTTAAAATTGGCTCCACCTTCAGTGATTGGCACTATATCTCATCAGGTGTACCACAGGGTTCAATTCTTGGGCCGCTATTATTTAATGTATACATAAATGATCTTATATTTTGCATTGAGAAATCAGAAATATGCAATTTTGCTGATGATAATACATTGTATGCCTCTGGAGAAAACATAGGAGTTGTAGCCACATGTTTAGAAATTGATATCGAAAATGTTCTTAAATGGTTCGACTCTAACCGCATGGTGGCAAATCCTGAAAAATTTCAAGTGATGTTCCTTGGGCTACCAAAAAGTGCAAACATCTGTATTGAAATTGATGATCTGGTTTTAGTCCCAACAGATGATGTGAAACTTCTTGGAATTACCATCGACTCTGAACTGAAGTTTACAGATCATGTCAAGTCCTTGTGTGTCAAAACAAGTAGAAAAATAACTGCATTCTCTAGAGTGGCAAGACTACTTGACTTCAAGAAAGCAAGGCTGCTATACAATGCGTTTATACTGTCAAGTCTAAGCTATTGTCCGTTAATTTGGATGTTTTGTGGAAAAACAGCCAACAGGGAGATAAACAAAATCCACAAACGTGCTCTACGTATACTTTTCAATGATTATGAAGCCTCATTCGAAGAGCTTTTACAAAGAAACAATGAGCAGACAGTCCATGTAAAAAATCTCCATAAGCTAATGACTGAGGTCTATAAGTCTTTAAATTGCCAAAATCCAACATTCATGTGGGATCTGTTCAAAAGAAAGGAAGTGACTTACGACCTTAGAGCAAAAGATCTATTACAGCTACCAAAAGCTAGAACTGTTTTAAACAGCTTAAATTCAATTGTCTTCAGAGGTAGTATTCTTTGGAACGCTTTACCTGATGAGATAAAGTCAAGCCAATCTATAGCCTCGTTCAAAATACATGTCAAACAATGGAATGGAGACAGTTGCAATTGTAATATCTGTAAGTAGCTGAAATTGTAAATATTGTATTTTTGTAAATAGTTGGTTTGAATTAGTTGCCCTATTTATAGAGTAAACTAAACTTTGTATCCAACTTTAAATAAATTCTTTATTATTATTATTATTATTATTATTATTAATCATTTGATCTGAATCATTTGAACAGAAATGGAATCAAATCATGGCTAGCGCTGAAAAGGACATGTTGCGTGCCTTAATGAACGAATATAAAATACTCTATGGAAAGCTTCAAATTGAATTTTGGGAAAACATGATCAGGTACCTGGCAACATTGGTCGACTCTGGAGATGTTGCAGATCTCATTGCGCAACTAAAAGAACATATCTACTCTGCAAGAGCTGCAATTAAAAGAACACGTTACAGGAAGCTCAGTAACTTGACAGGAAGCACCGAATTTGTACAACTGGAGAGGGAACTCGATGAGACTTTTGAGTTTCTGGTGGATTTGAAATCACTGATGAACCATCCACAAGGTACGGAAGAATGCAACGCGGAAGACAATGCTTCTTTGGATTTGGAAAACATACGACGTACTTTGATGGCCGATGAAGAAGTTTCAGTTTCCAACCAACCGCCAAGCACAAATTTAGTAACAAGAACATTTGGCGAATCAACAAATGAAGAGACGGTCCAGCAAGAGGTATTAAATGATGTAAATTTTCAGTGTAAAATAGATAGTAATGGACGTATTGAAGGACAATTTGTAAATGACAAAGTTGTAAATTTATCAAAAAGGGCTCTTACAGAGCCAGAGATTTCGGTGTTATCAAAGGGTTTGAAGTTTGTTACGACTCCTAAGGAGATTGATTTTTCGCAGATTAAAATTGATTTGGAAAATTTCGGCAGACGTCTTCGTCTAAAGTGGTATTTTAGAGAAACAGATAATTTGTCCCAGTATCCAGCATTTAAGACACGTAGCAAATTTAATCCTCGAAACAAGGATGTTGCTATTGAGTTGTACCTCAGTAAGTTAGAGGAGGAATTTATGAATATATGTGTACGAGGAAATAATTATAGTAATATCAGTAGGGAGGAGCTTTCAGCAATCAACAGCTTGAAAGCTGACCGAACGATCGTTATCAAGGAGGCGGACAAGGGTTCAGGGGTGGTTGTGTGGGACAGAGAGGATTATATTCAGGAAGCAGAGGGGCAATTAGGGGATTCAGAGGTTTACAGCAAACTTGATAACGATCCTTCGGAACGACTTCACCAAATCATAGCTGATACCTTAGATATTATAAGAGATAGAGGAGATATCGACGAAAAAACCTTGGAATATTTTATGGTTAACAATCCAAGGTTAGGACGTTTCTATCTCCTCCCTAAGATACATAAAAGGTTAAATAGTGTGCCAGGGAGACCAGTCATCTCCAATTGTGGATTTTTTACAGAGAATATTTCGGAATTTTTGGATCATCATTTGCAACCATTGGCAAAAAAGGTTAGGTCGTACATTAAAGACACCAACCATTTTCTTCAAAAAATCCACAATTTGGGGCAACTCCCTGAAAATGCTATTTTGTGTACAGTGGATGTTGTTGGGCTCTACCCTAGCATTCCGCATGAAGAGGGATTGGAAGCCTTACGGGAAGCACTTGAACATCGAGAAGATAAGACCATTTCCACGAACTCCCTTACGGAGCTTGCTCGCGTGGTTTTGAAAAACAACTTTTTTGAATTCAATGGGGACTTTTACCAGCAACTTAGGGGTACTGCTATAGGAACTAAATGTGCTCCAAGTTATGCGATTCTTTACTTGGCGGCTCTTGAGGAAAAGTTACTTTCGGAAGCTCAGTGGAAACCATGGCTGTGGTGGAGGTATATAGACGACGTCTTTTTGGTTTGGTTGCACGGGGAGGAAAAACTCAGGGATTTTGTAAATTTCCTTAATGGGGCCCATGATTCGATTAAGTTCACTGCAGAATGGTCCTCGGAAAAAGTTAATTTTCTCGATGTTCAAGTCATCAAACAAGGTAACAAAATTGTCACTGATTTGTTTACAAAACCTACTGATACCCATCAACTCTTACATCACACTTCATGTCATCCTAGCCATACCAAAAAGGGTATTCCTTACAGCCAGGCTCTCAGAATTCGGCGCATTTGTTCAGAGGAAACTTTTTTCGAAAATAGGGTGGGGGATCTAAAAACTTGGCTGCTGGCAAGGGGTTATATCGAAAACGAGGTCGATAGTCAAGTTGAACGCGTTCGTCTAAAAAACCGTGCTGCTTTACTAGATACCAAACCCAAGACCAAGGATGACACGAGGATACCGTTGGTACTAACATATCACCCAGCTCTGCACAAGGTACACGAAATCATTCGGGGTAATCAAAATATTCTTTTGGTGGATAATGAACATAATAATGTTTTCAAAGACAAAATATTTGTTTCGTTCCGAAGGGCAAAAAGTCTGAAAGACAAACTCGTAAGGGCAAAACTTGCAAATCTCGATGAAGAGTTGATGGAAAAGGGCACCTTCAGATGTAATGGTAGAAGAAGTTGTCAGATTTGTCCTTTAATGAGGGAGGGAGATACTTTCCAAAATTTCAACTCAACAAGGTCGTTTCAAACGTTTTCTGGAAAGTATGACTGTAATTCCGAATACGTGGTTTATCTGTTGCAATGTGATCGTTGTAACAAAAAATATGTGGGGAGTACTAAGACAAAATTTCGGCAAAGATTTAATGTTTACAAGTCATACTTTAGGTCTTATTCACGCAAACATAACGAAGGCTCCCTTGACAGGGGGAAACCTATTCCACAGGCAAGCTTTTTTGCGCATTTTTTTGAAAACGGACACAACGGGGCATTTACGGTTGGGATAAAAATAATCGACGGGGCAGAGGATGTTTATTCACTTCGGAGAAAAGAACTTTACTGGCAGTATCGGCTTGGAACGTTCTCGCCAAATGGTCTCAATGAAAGAGCGGCAGATGTGGAATTAGACATGTTTGCGTGTGGAACAGCATAGATTTTACCATTACATCTGAAGGGTGTCAAGGGAGGCTGCGCTAACGCCAATTTTTGTGGTTCCCTCTGTAACTTCGTGCCTTTCTGCACGTGGTGGTAGGGTGGAATCCCCTATCGGGCTATCCTGGATTCAGCATTTGCTAAAATAGTTTAGCGGCTAGCGAATCCATGGAAAGTTACCTGGGGGAGCCACAGAAATAAGTTGGCACAGTCTCAAGTGGTTCATAAAGGCTGCCAGTTCCTCTTCACATTTCAATTAAACTACCAAAAGCTCAATGCACAGCTCTTAAATGGCAACATTTCTTAAGAATACAACGACAATGGTCTTTTGGGTATTGATTTTAGGCTGACTTATGTGTTTTTTTAGAACTTGTTTATGTATCATGTATTCAATTGTAAATTATATTTTATTTTAAAGTGTATGTATTGTGATGTAAATAATTGTTTACTATAAATACTTGGCTGCCCTGTAAATAGCTCACACTGACGAAGATTTTTATCGAAACGTTTGAGGCATTTAACAGTTGTGTTTTTATTATTATTATTATTATTATTATTATTATTATTATTATTATTATTATTATTATTATTATTTGCAGGCTTGAAGGTCAGATAAACCCAACTGCGATTTTTTGATATAATAAACTTTAAAGGGCATATGAAGCGAAAAGTTTTTTCATCGAAATTGGTTAATTTTTGGGTGCTGATTCTGAATTTGTTATCAAAATAATCATTTAATCGAAAAATATGTATAGCAGCGAAAGAAACAAATCACAAGCCCCAGACGATGCATCCAGCGATGTAGAAGATGTTGCAACGCACGATGGACGCAGTTGCCATACCATCACGAGCCACTAGCTTCTGAATGAGCAAGCTCGAATTAATCTGAAGATGGGCCTTGCCTAGGAAGGGAAGGTTGTTGTCGCGAAGATGAACCTCAAGGCAAGACAAGGAAGATGGCAACAGACCATCACAACTTCGAGCCAGGTTTGAAGACACAGTGTCGTTACATGAGTGGTAAGTTAACATTGAAATCTTAATACAATAGCTTCTTGTTGGGGGGGGGGGGGAGGGGGAGGCCGTTTGTGAAACGTGTTTGCTTGAATGAATCTCCAAATAATATGCACTCAGATTCAACCTGCATGATTTTGTTTGTTTGTCAAATTATTTTACATCGATTATGTACATACTCTAGCTTACTATATACAAATGTACAAAGTATACTAATCTAAATCGATGGATATATATAATTACATAAATAAATATTTTTACAGTATTTTGATAATCTAACTAAATATAGAAAACTAAAGAAAACTAGTTCATTGATACATATTGACAGGCACTACATTTACAGTCTGGGCCGTCCCACTTCCTTATCACATTTTTAAAACTATTTAGGTTTTCGGCCAATTTCATTTCATTTGGCAGTGTATTCCAGATCTGAGGTCCCAATGATCGAAGGCTGTTGGACCCAAAGGTGACTTGATTTGGTCTATAATGCTGTAAGTCATTGGAGTTACGTAATGAGTACTTGGAAGATTTTATTTTGAAAATATCGTGCATGAAAGAGGGATTTAAATTGTTTAAGTCTTAAAAACTTCTATGCAGAGAACTCTTAGACGGGAAACATGCATAGAACACCTATCTGATTTGGAAAGTAAGTCGCTATATGAACTAAGGTGATCATTGTGTAAAAATCTAAGGGCACGTTCTTGAATCTTCTCAATTTTTTGCACAGATTTAGCTGATGAGAAGTACCATACTAGAGGGCAATAATCAAAATTTGAATATACAAAGCTCTGGACAAGAATCTTCTTTTCATTACAGCCAATATATTGTTTCAGTATTTTTAAAACATTGAGTTGTGATGCGGCTTTTCTGCAAATTTCAGAGATATGCTGTTCAAATTTCAGTTTATGATCTAGTTGAATACCTAGCAATTTAACCGTTTCTTCCGATTTGATTATTTTTCCTTGAATGTTGAAATTTTCTCCACTTGTATTCGTTCGATCCTTTCTAATAACAAGTGCATGGAATTTTTCTGCATTAGCTATCATTTGATTTTGTTTTAGCCAAGTCAAAGCAACTCCAGCTTCTTCTTCCAGCACCTCAATCAAATTTGGTAGAGTCTTGGAAAAATAAGCTAGAGTGTTATCATCCAAAAATGTTTTGCCACATGGCCACATGAATGTTTATATGGCCAGGCTACGACAGGCCAGGCGTTTAGGCTAGGCCAAGTTTTCTCTTTCTTTGAAACCAGAAAAATCATGAATGGGCAATCCTCTGGTTGCCATTTCCCCCGCTCCTTTTGCAACAGGGTCTGATCTACTAGGCCTAGGGTAAAATGGGTAGACCAAGGGTAAAATGGGTGATGTTGATTGCCAAAAGATTGTATATTGTGAACTATTCAATCAACATTAAATACTTCAAGTTGAAGGAGAGTGATGCTAACAGATGTAGCTAGCTATAGAGAAAATGAGAACATCTGTTTTTACTTAATCTATTCACATGTTTTGTCTTATCCATTCTACCACAGTAGACCCTATCATTCCAGTTTTTCAATGTAGAAAAGTGGCCATTCCATTTTGTAAATTTCAAGCAGCAGACTTCTAATTGTCAGCATTTCCTTACTTTAGCAAACACTAAAAACATAACACTTTGCTTTCAACAGATTTCTACGAGATGTAGCTTACAGATGGCTGGCACATTGGATCTTCAATTACAGTACCTTGGTTGTGACAACAGGTGGCACTGGCCTGCATGTGCATCTAACTTTATTCAGAACAAATATCGCATGCATGAACACAGAGGTTATAATGAGGTGGTAGAACATCAGTAAAGATCCATTAATTTGTATATAGATGTCGCGTTTATTGTTTTGTTGTTTCAAATCCTAACCCTGTTTCAAAATCTGTTTCAAATTAGATGTTAGATGAGATTTGCAAAATGCGAAATTACTCAATGCAAACCATCTTTATTGTTTTTAGTTTGCAGATATTTCACCCATTCCGTAATTTGAGAGAGACAAGACTTTAGTTGGGCTGAAATTAAAATGTAGCCTACTGCGACCAGTTTCAAAATTTTTTGATCTCTACCAAGATATCCATTTCAGTTTTATCATCCAAACATTTGTGGATCTTACTTTGTTTCAACAGAAAAACTGACAGTCAAATTTCGTCCATGTTAGAGATGCTCATTTGCTGCACATATCCAAGAAATGTGTGGCCTGCCTTTCTTGAAGTCACTATTTATTTGTGTCAGTGGAACCTCCACTAACATATACCTCCAATAACAAATATTTTCATCCCCAAAATACAGTATTGCAAAAGATGACACATTCACACAGCGGAAACCTCTACAATGGTCAATAACATTGGTCCCATAAGTGCCTGTTACATGGAGGTTCCACTGTGTATCAAATGCTAAGATCTGGCTATAATTTCTAGTGACTATGCTACAATACAGTTGCTTAGATAACAATAAATTTCAAGTCTCAAAAGATTTGATCTTCAAATCTTTAACTTCTTGGTCATTGTCAATTCCCCTTCTTTGGGTTTCCACATTTCCTACATGTGTATGGCTCTTGTTTACTTGCATTAGAACCTTGCGTGGCAGTGGCATCTTGCTGTTTTGTTCTATTTGCAAATTGCATACTGTGTTGTTGCTCAGCTGAAATGTGAAGAATTGGATGTTGTGAGGGGAACATACTTCTTGGTGGTGAATTTATGGCATAGACTTCTTGGTAAAAGATGCAAATGTTTTTTTTTTCAAAATTCTGGTTTATGCTTTCCACAGTGCAAACTTAGGCATCATTTTTGGCTTGTAGCAATTTGTTGTAATCATGCTGGATGTCTATCAACATTTAGTATGATGGGCAAGCATTTTTTTAACTGAACTTTGAGCCAAGAAGCAGCAAGAAATATTTGCAACTGAATATCTATGATAAACACTGCCAATAACAAAAACTAAAATACTTACCAGGTGGGTACAAAGGTGTTTGAATCATTTTCTGTCTGTTCAAACTGTGAAGTCAGTGGCTTTGAAACTTTTGACTCTTATTTGTCCATGATTGTCTTCCTCACAAGGTTGGAGAGCTTTGCACAGCATATTTTATTTCATTATTTCTGCTACATATCCTTTGATAAAGTGGCATGATGAATTGGCTATCCAGGGGTACCAGCCTTTGCAGCTTTCTCCTTTGGGTTAACCCCAGGGGGACCTTTTTTATTTAAGATATGTGTGCTCAGGATACTTTTTTGGGTATGTTGGAAAAATTAAAAATTTTTGAAAAATATGAATTATAAATAAAACTAAAATGAAATTAGATTATTAAAAGAAAAAAACCTTAATACATTATCGAAATACAATATGGAGAAATCTAGTCAGTCAAGGCATTTTCCTACAAATTTAAGATACTGATTACTTTTATTTTTTGGGAATGTAGGGTCTGGAAAAATATATTTTTGGGTCTAGTTTCATGCTAGAAATTATTTGTTTGAATTGATGCTTTGTACCCCACAGCCTGGGCACCCCTATCCTAAATATAAATGAATACCTCCTGTGGGTAAACCAGCACAGCAGAACTTGCCACCTGGTTTTGTGACTTCCGTGTTTTGCTAATGGATGTTTTTTTGTTTTAATTGGATGTTTTTTATGGCTATCCGGGACGTCGAAACTCGAGTTGAAAGATGAAGAAAAGAGCAAAGCTGGTGTCGTTTAATTGCCAGTTTACAGGTTCTCGGATTATTAATTCTATGATAAACTGGTACTTTCTGCAAAACAAAAATCCACAACGAAGAGAAGCCAGTAAAAGTTTACTTTTGCCATGAAAATCGTTCTATTTAACTTAGGCCCTCTGATGTGCTCTGATCAAGGTTGAAGTCAAAGTCGTTCTTCCACAGCGTGGTAGGTTCATCACATTTGTTTTCGTCTTTATTCCGTACGAACTACATGGATGGATAAATTTGGGGTTTCGCAAACAAGCTAGTAAGCTTCATCGGTTCATCATATGCATTTTCGTCCTCAGACGCCGTTGCGAAATCTTGTTCGTTGTTTACTGATTTGTGGGTCATTAATTCAAAAATTTCTAACATTCGCAGGCAAGGAAACAAGAATAACTTTGAATGAGCAATTAATTTCATTTCAATAATAACGCAAGCAAGTATTTTCGAGCAAAAATATATCCTTACACTGAAAGAAATCGTTTTCATTCCATTCTTCTTACTCTGTTTTACATGACACTGCGTACAGGAGATCGATGTCATAAAACCGATGGGATAAACACAATACGTCACAACCGGATTGCGAGGTCTGGGAAGCAGCGTCCTGACCGCGTTCGCAGTGCGCCACATTCTTTGGCTATCCCGGGTAATTCGAAGCGCTAATTTGCAACTTTAGAGGCTGCAAATAAAAATTCCTTTCATGCCATCGTGTAAAGCGATGCTTGAAGTCCTAAAAACTTGAATAAAAATGTTCGCTTCATATGCCTTTTAAACTATGAGGATTCCGATGGCAGTAATATTTTTAACTATTGGGGTCCAAAAGGGTCGATTTGAGGGTTTTGGAAAAGGTAACTCCTTAAAAAAAAAAGCATGATGATAAAGGCCTGGAACTAGCTCAGACGTGACGAGAAGTGAGTCATAACAACTTCCAAGAGAGGCACAGGAAGTAGGCACAGGAAGAACTCAAGAAGCAAACAGTGAATGAAACGCACGGCGTGGCGGACGCATCTCGATCAGTTTACATCACTGTCTCTCTGTATGTTTTTCAACAAAATGTAGGATACCAGAAGTTTCTCTGATATCCGAAGACCGAGCGTGGAGCAACGCAACTTCAGAGCTTTCTTTCGATGATGAAGAAGGAGCAAAATGAAGAACCCGGTGAGGCCAAGTTAGGCCTACTACTAGGAGCTGGTGCTGCTTCATTTTCGTTGTGGTCGATTTTGTCAGTGCATACTTAAACGTTTGGGAGCCTCTGGAAGACGAATAATGGCTGTAGAAATATTATCGAAGGTTAGAGAAGAAAGAGAACGGTGTGGGAATGACTCAGCAGACGCCCTGATAGAGAACCGTTGTTGGATGCAAGGTACGTTTTTTTAGCATTTCTTACCCTACATTTAGTTTAGGCCTAGGGCAGCTGATCCCCTTGATTGTGGTTGATCATCTGATAAATATGGTGCTGTCTTCGGCCTAAACTATCAATATAAAACTTGACGGTCCCAAGTGCCTCACAAAGGCAAAGCAAAGATACATTTGACATGCATACAGAGGAAATAACCACGTCTTATTTGCAGTTTTTGAAAAAATATGAAACCTGTTTGTTATGTTGGTTCCCTTGCCTATTTATGGATTGTTTTGTGTTATTCTGTTGTTTTTCTTGTTGCTTGTCTTTGTCATTAGGCCTGGTTCTAAAAGACAATACTTTGGGCTGAGATTAATAATTTATGATTAGCAGAATCATGTTGCTTGGACTGTTTGGACAGCTTATTATATAGGTCCTATTTTGCCCCAGCTCACTTGCTACCTTCCTAAAGCAAACTTTGCAATTTTTCTAGGTGCAGATGAGGCAAATGTAGAACTGATCGACTTGTTACTGACCTGTATAAAAGCCTACTGCAAACACATCACTGAAAGTATGGATCAGGGAAGATGCACGTAAGGAAGTTTCAAAATCTTTATTCATTGGTCCATGTATACAACCAATGTCACTTTACAGTGAACAATGGCATGAAGCTATCTTGATGGAATGGATGATATCATGATTCTTGCAACAATACTCAAAGTGATATGATTATCTCTGAAATAGAGACATGCAAGTTTTCTTTCATAAAGAACTTGGATCAGCCCATGATAGTAAAAGTTTCTTAATGTCATAAAAATGTCTGCATTTTGGTACTGAAAGTCCTTAAGTTATTTCCAATTTTGTGGGGCATAAACTATGATGTAATTCGTACCCAGAATTGCGTATATTTGTTTCTTGAAATACAGGACAATTTAGCAAGAAAAAAGAGTAGTATCAGGGTCAAAACATAAAAGCATGGTGAATAATCCTCAAGAATACAAAGCTAAATCTTAATGCAACATAATTACACATAATAATGACCATGGATTGTTGAAAGGCGTATTGCCAGCAGCTTCTAAGACCAAACTATTCATTACAGAAAGTGAATTGGCTCGCTGTCTACATTTGCATATCCCTCTCATTTATGCCCAGTTCTACATGCCTAATCAAAGATGACTTTTCCTACCTTACCAGAGTTATGCAAACTGTTGTCTACCAAGGATTTGCAGGGCTGATTCCTGGAAACCTCAGAAAGATGCCTACCACTATACTGTTAGCCCGTGCCTACTGCATATAATGCAGTCAGAGAGATGCTAAACCTGACCTGTGAGAGAGCAACAGGTTACACTCAATGCGATGAAAATGAGATAAACTGACACTGATCATCATTTGAACAATATTCACTACTTTGTAACCATGATAGACATTATCTACGGGGTGCGCCAAAATAAACTATGCACTTTTGGCAGGCCACAATAAATCATAAACTGGACCGATTTTGAAGATTTATGACTTAATCTTTAGCAGAAAGCCTGAATTAGATACCAGGATTTTTGCTAAAGATTATGTCATGCATCTTCAAAATTAGTCCAATGTACGATTTATTGTGGCCTGCCAAACGTGCATAGTTTATTTTGGCGCACCCAGTATAAAAATTCGACTTATTATGATCATTATTATTATTATTATTATTATTATTATTATTATTATTATTATTATTATTATTATTAATATTATTATTATTATCATTATTATTATTATTATTATTATTATTATTATTATTATTATTATTATTATTATTATTATTATTATTATTAATATTATTATTATTATCATTATTATCATTATTATTAATATTATTATTATTATTGAATTATCGCACACTGATAAAATGTCATTTCCTTCAGCGGTAATGTCTCCTTGATATTGGTGACAGCAAGTCTCCTCAATTTTCAAGGACTTTTCTCAGGATCCGTGCAGTTTGCAGGATAACAGTCTTCTGCACCTCTTCAATGCTGGTCTCAATTCCCAGTTCTTCTACTCTCCTTTTGATGTCTTTTGGTGGTGTTCCTAATGCCCCGATGACTATGGGTACTACTTTCACCTTCATATTCCATAGTTTCTGTAGTTCTCTCTTTAAATCCTGGTATTTCTCGATTTTCTCTTTCTCCTTCTGCTCTATCCGGGTATCATATGGGATGGCAAAGTCAACGATGATGCAGTTGTTTTCCTCCTCCTTGATCAAAATTAAATCTGGCCTTCTAGCTTCAATTACATGATCGGTCTGGATGGTAAAGTCCCACAGTACCTTGCAAGTATCATTTTCAACCACACTTTCTGGCTCATGGTTGTACCACTTCTCGCTTACATGTACCCCAAACTTCCTGCATATGTCCCAGTGGATTCTTCTCCCGACCCAATCATGTCTATTCTTGTATTCTTTCTGCGCCATTTTGCTACATTCGCTGATGAGATGATTGATAGTTTCATCAACCTTACCGAACATTCTACATCTACTGTCCTCCTGTGTTTTGTCGATTTTGGCTTTGATGAGGTTTGTCCTAATGGCTTGCTCTTGAGCTGCTAGGATGAGAGTCTCGGTCTCCCTCTTAATGCCACTATTTTTCAACCATTTCCACCTTTCCTCTCCAGCAATCTCCTCAGTTTGTCTAATAAATTGGCCATGCAGGACTTTCTCCTTCCAGTTTTCCTTGCGCTCTTTTGCTTTTCGATCTTTATATTGTTTCACTGTTTCCTTCACTTCCTAGCTGTTTCCTAGCTGCACTCAATAGTCGTTCCTTGCTCTCCTGTACGTATCTCTCTAGTCCAATTTTTGATGTTTCTATCGTATCTTCAACGCTGAGAAGTCCTCTACAACCTTCATTTCGTGAAATATACAGCCGATCTACATTGCTTTTTGGGTGGAGTGCTTTGTGCATCGTCATTAGTTTCCTAGTACGTCTATCTAATTCTTGAATCTCTTCTTTCCTCCAGTCTAGAAAGGGAGCAGAGTATCTTACCACTGAAACAGCCCATGTATTAATTGCTTTAATGATGTTATTTCCATTTAACTTTGTCTCTAACACTTTCCTCACTCTTCGCTTATACTCTTTACTGACTCTTTCTTTCATCTCAGACGTCTTTATATCATCTAACTCTTGAACACCTAGGTACTTGTAGCTTTCGTCTTCTTTTAAATTCTTGATCGTTTTGTCATCTGGCAAAGTAATGCCATCAGACTCAACAATCTTTCCTCTTTTCATGACAAGTGATGCACACTTTTCGAGGCCAAATTCCATTCCTATGTCTGAGCTGTAAATTCTGACTGTTTGTATTATCATTATTATTATTATTATTATTATTATTATTATTATTATTATTATTATTATTATTATTATATTATTATTATTATTATTATTATCATCATCATCATCATCATTATTATTATTATTATTATTACTATTATTATATTATACGACTGATGATTTCCTAAATACGCGGTATATTCAATTAACAATAAACATTCACATGAGCAAATTGCCCTGGTGGACATGCTGGAGTGATCTATGAAAATCTACGTGCAGGATCATACGTCTGTTCCAAGGTAAACACATTAACTGACAAGCGACAAATGGGACCATGAGATTAACACATTAAGGCATGAAACAGTTTCAAAAAGAACAGTTTTATCGAAGTAATAGCAAGGTATGGTTTCTCCAATGTATATAGCATGAAAAATAAAGCTATTGATTGCCTTCTTACTTTTGGAGACTTTTTTTACAGGAACATAAGCTGGTCAAACAGACCATATGAAACAGCGAAGACAAATTTGCAGATATATACATGACTAATTAAGACTAAAACAACATATCCCTCCTCTTCCGTTAACGATGTAACATAGAATTAAAACAACAAAATGCTGTCTGGTGAAGGAGGGCATAGGACAAGACACAATTTTTTGCAACACCCAACCCAAATTGAGCCACACCCCCTAAAATGATAAAGCTAAAAGAGCAAAAGTAACAAGGGGTGAAGAAAGTACATGCAAAGTTTGGGAAAGCAACTGGCCGGATGAACGTTTTTAAAACAAAATGAGACATTTTGTCTTACCAAAACTCAATCCATATTTTCTTAACATATGTAGGATGTTCCTACAAAAGTGCCGTATATATTTGTCAAGACAATTCTAACTTCAACTGTCTGGATAATAAGTAAGGGGAAATCAGGAGCCTAACACTTCAAAAGAACATACTTCCTTTATGACAATATCAGAGGAACCATTGGCATTGGTGTAACCATACTTCACGGCAAAAACCCATGTCATTCCAAAGCTTCCCATCACAAATGTGAACAGTGGAATCCTGGCATAGCCCCACCATGAGACGAAATCGTCAATCCATGATTTTTGTGCTGTAATGAAAAGAATGAAATACAGTATTTTTTATATTTCAAAACATAAACTGACATTTGACGGGAACCATTCTATTTCTTGTTTGTATAAATGCACATAAATGAGTCTACATCGTCAATTGATACAAATGAAGCTTCATTGGGGGAAACACAGCTTGATAAAAAACTTGATCAGCAAAAATTTATTGGTCATCAAACAGTTAAAAATAACGATTTATCCCTTTTGTTCATTTGAATCAATTGAGCACAATCAGAAGTGGCAAATCTGTTTTCGAGTGCATGAATTGTATCGCTTTATTTTGTATCACAAAACATATCAATGAAACGTTTGAGGAGATTGTCTGCGCTTGCAGAGAAAAGACTGAATGAAACAATTTGCTTAAAGTTGCTCAAGATTAGATATATTTTTAAATAAAATTTGGTGACATTTGTAACTAGTGCAACGAACAGTTTCATTTTGACCCCCTTCATAGCGACATGATGATAGATAACATCATTCATAGCATTTTAAATTCACAAATCCATTAGTAATATAGTGAAAATTCGGTTGAATGAATAGACAATTCCATGTTAGTAACACATAACACAGTGAAACGTTTCGGCACAAGGTCGTATTCTTTTGGGCATCTGAACTCTGCGAAGTCTTCTGAAAACGGTAGTCTTTGCAGAGAAAAATTGCCAGTTATTACCAAAAGAATGCGCATTCTGAAAACGGTAGAGTTGGCAGACCCTGCAGAGAAAAAACCCAAAAGAATGAGAATTCTGTTTGAGAGTTCGCATCGAATGTTGTGTTTGGCGAGCGAATTGAAGCCATTGCAATGCATTGTACTTTTATAATGCTTCATTGTATTTTCGAATGTTTTCTAAATTTTTTCATTAACGAAACAAGGCTCTCAGTTATGTTTGATATATGCCCACAAGAAACTGCAAACAAAGATTTCACGATGGACCTTTCTGGAAGCTTGGCACAGAAGTAAATGTTGAACGGTTTTGGTCTTGCGTTGATAAATTGGCCTAGGCAAAACAAGATAGCGCTCCGTGCTATGGAAAGCCCCGTTAAATTTCAAGGAGGCCATTTGAAGCAAACCAAGCATATGAATATCATTTCTTAACCAGATAAATACATTTCTTTGCCAAACTTCCATGAAACGCTATCGCAAGCGATTCTGATTAAAAACTTTTCACCCATTGTTCTCTCATCAAAAATTGATTGTTCTGTGGCGGATGTGGTTTCGTTTCAATGTCTGACTTCCAGTTTCCTTTCAAATGACTAAAAGTTCGTGATGAAAATAGTGGCATTACGTAATCGAATCAGCAAAAATTTACACACTACGCATGCGTTCATAGTCCCCGAGGGGATATCCACGTCCTCGTCAACTTGAGCTTGCACGTATCCCCAACAAGCTCTTTGCCATCTCTCAGAAGTCTACCAGCTTCAGGAGCAGAAGGTTTCCGAGGCCTCGGAAGTCTACCTTTCCAGCAGAGCCCAAAAGAATACGTCAAATATCTCTCAGAAGTCTACCGAAAACAGAATGACCAAAAGAATGGGCTTTCGTAAAAAATGATCTGAAGTTTGCAAAGTCTACCGTTTTCGGTAGCATGGCACTGAAAGAATGGAATTTTAGCTTCTACCAACTCTACCGTTTGCAGAAGATGCCCAAAGAATACGCCCTAAACTTGTGCCATCCCCAGCTGAAGAAGCAAAATGCACGTGTTGGTTTTTATAGCACTGATTACGGAAACCGGTTAAACAAGTCACACAGGATAACAAGGAAAACAAGTAGACAAGCTAAATACCCTTGGGATTAGAACAAAACGAGGGGTATTGAGGAGTTTTGTGCGTTTAGGGACAGTCTATCACGCAAAATTAATAAACTTTCAAAAATCAACAGATCAAACTCATTGTTAGCCTTCTCTAAGGGTCTGATTAAATGGGCGAAATGACCCGCTTCCAGCTCGGCTCTAGCTCGGCTCTGGCTCGCCAGTGATCATGATTACATGGGAGGGTTGACCCGCCTGTAGCTCGGCTCTTCTGGTCCTAAGCCAACCCGGCTAAAAGCAAAGCGAGGCTTTATTTGATGATTCACTGTCAAAGCGCCTGCGTGTACAGCGAGTCAACCCGGCGTTGACTCGGTTGCTGCGAAGCAAGGAGGAAAAATGTTTTGAGCTTGTTTGTTTACATTTTTGCGTGTTTGTTTACATTTGCAGAGGAACCAATCACAAGGCTCTATTTTGCTCGTGACTTTGCTTTGGGTTTGTGATAATGGCATCGTGTAAACACAGAAGCTGCGGGGCGTTTAGAGCAAAACCAGTCTCCCTATTTAGAGCCGGAAGCACATTAATTTTCTAGAATTTTCTAAACTTTAAATTACAAATGAAAGAATAGGAGTTTTTCGAAATTTTAGCCGAGGGCAAAAATGATAACATTTAAAAACCTGAAAATATTGAATTTGGCTTTTTATAAAGTGAGATTAAGGCCAAAATTAAAAGTTGAATGTTGAAAGACATTTTGATATCCAAACAAACAAAATGATATTCAAACATGCAATTTGACAAGACAATCTCTAATGTAAATGGCAATTTTAACATCTAAAACGCATTTCGATATGCCATTTCGATATGCCAATACGATATGACAAAACGACATGACAAAACGAGATGCTAAAACGAGATGACAAAACGACATGGCAAAACGAGATGCTAAAACGAGATCACAAAACGAGATAACAAAACGAGATCACAAAACGATAAGCCATTTCGATATGCCAATACGATATGCCATTTCGATATGACAAAACGACATGACAAAACGAGATGGTAAAACGATAAGCCATTTCGATATGCCAAATCAGAATTTGAAATGATATTGCGTAATGTTTAAATCTGAAATCATTCAACCCCTAAGATTAGCAAATTTAGCTCTTTTTTACGGCTGCCTGGTTTTCAAGAATACTTGAAAAAGTACTGACGATTATTGATTTCTAACTCTTGTTTGGTCGAAAATATCAGAAAGAAAAGCAAGAAATTATTGAAGACTTTTGCTTAAAGAGTATAGTTCATTAAGCAATGACAACAAATATCTTGTCATCTTTAAATGCACTTGGATCATTGAAAAAGGAGATAAAAGAAAATTTATAATCAGTTTAACAATCGAGTTTTGGGCTTTTTTTTAATTCAAATACTTTTTTGGGACACCTGGAAGAATTCTTGGATGTAGAGTTTCAACAACAGAAAACCTAGCTTTGGTCTTTGGCCTACTGTGAAGAATTTTTGTCAAGAAATCCATCGTCAATCTCGTGCCCAATATGACTAATATGACAAATGGCCCTGGGGACGAGGTTAAAGATGGTAAGGTATAATACTCCGCTGTGTAATTTTTATCACCTGCTTCAAGTCTGCAAAAGCAGTATATTTGAATGAGAATTGACTTCTTCTCAAAACCAAATTGTAAATAAGGAAGCCTGTTCAAAAAGGGCGTTTTCCGACGTTCTGAAGGGCGCGTAGTGTCCAAGTTTTCTGGGGGGGCAGGCCCCTGGACCCCCTCTTTGTTTACTTCGCTTGCATATACCCCATTGAAACAGCGCCGTAGTCCCTGGATTAAAGTCATTAGAACATTGCCTGCTAGATAGTCCTTTAAGATGTAAAGTCTCCACAATTAAAAACCGGCTTTGATCTAACATGAAGAAGAACTTCCCTGTTACCTGAAAATTATACATGGTACTATTTAGAGTCCAAATGCATGAGAATCGACGTCTTCTCAGGAGAAAAGCCTATGGTAAATACCACCCTTTAATTTTCATAACAGGGCGTTTTTCGACGTTCAAAAAAGTGCGATATCAGAAAATTTTGCCGTGGACAAGCCCCCGGGTCCCTCTCACTCTCGTAGCTTCACTCGCAGTCGTAGCAATCGCCCCCACCCACTTTAAAACCCGTGCTAAACTCGCCTTGCAAGTCCTTGGTGAATTTGCATGATAGGTATTCACATAAAAGACTTTGCAGACTCCAGCATTCCTAAATTTCTGACACGTGAACGTGAACATGCTATTTTACAGTCCGTGATGGCGTTAAAAACGAAAAATCCACGCGTGAATCCGTGATCCAGGGAGCCATTTTTTTATTTTTCAGATTTATCTCTATCATCCCACATTCAATATCGTTAGAAGCTTTGCATTGTATGAGCTCTTTTATGGGTGCACGTTCCCTCACATAAATCAACAAACCACCCCCACTTTGATTTCGATCATATCTGAATGGCTTCATAAATCCCTCAATCACAAACTGGCTAGTTGAAAAGGTATAATCGATTTTAGTTTCTGCAATTATCAAAACATCCATTGTTTCTGATATCATCGGTCTCAAAAAGTCAATTTTATTCCTGACAGAATTGATGTTTAGATTTGCGATTATGCCACCAGAAACGCCAGAAAAACTGTGAGAGGATGTTTCTGAGGTATCTCCTATGAGAGAGTTTCGAGTATCTATTTCTGTGCTCATCTCAGACTCATCCTCTTGACATCTTGTGTTGGGCTAGGCCTAAGTCAGATCCTCGATGCTTTTAGTAAATTGCTCGCTAAAATCTCATCTCCATATCTATTTAAATGTAATCGACTTCTGTTTAGGTGTTTCTCTGCATCGATGTTTGGATGATCTATGTAGGTGATACTTTCTTATCCTGCAGAACAAAATTTGTCCTCTGCCTTTTCTGCTCGAGTTTATCACCTCGCGTAATCAACCCTGAAACACATACATCAATCTCATTCGATCCTATTGTTTTGGCCAATGCAGCAAAGACCAGAAATGTTTCTTATGCGCGCGCAGGAGGGTCATGCATGGCTCCTGGAAACGAGGCGAAGTGATCACGTGACAATCACAACGGTGGAAAGCAGAAATTGAATCAGCTGATGCTATAGCTAGCAGCGACGATCGAAATGAAGAAATGAAGAACTATTTGTAGCTTATTTCACAATGTCCAGCAAAAGATTGTTATAAATCAATTTTAGTTTCAATACTAGGCTCCTTTCAAATTCAACCAGAAACATCCAGACCAGTGATGGATGCAGACCAAACTCGAAGAGGCAAAAATTGAATGATAGCGTGGCAATGGAGCACGAACATTTTTTACTGGATTTCCTCGATATAACAAAATAATTAGGTGATCATTGTACTGCATACTCCCTTTCATTTTGTGTGAAGCAGATAAAAGAGGAGATGGAGGCTAAGGCTCCTATCACAGTTCTGGGTGTATTTCTTACCAAAATTTGGGCAACAAGCAGAAAGCAGAGTTCTCTTCTTGAAGGGGGGGGGGGGGCAAATCCCATCCCCTTAAATTCTAGCAACTGATTTAGACTGAATGTTGGTATTAAATGTGTGCTGGTGATTGACCCCTAAAAGCAAAATGACATCCTGTTGTGGTAAACTCTGTCACAATGTACTTCTGAGGTACGAAAGGGTGCCAGTTTTACAACAATAGGATACAATTGTTTTTCGGAGCCAATGTGCTGCAATACAGTACTCCTTCAAACCAGAGCCGTAGGAAGCATCTTAAACTTGGGGGCATAACACTACAAGGACAGACACTTCCCGAAACAAAAAGGACACTTTTTCATCATAATTGCACAATTTGGGGGGGATGTGCTCCCAGTGCCCCCATGGTTCCTACATCTCTGCTTCATCACCTACATCACCATCATCCTACATCCTACATCACCTTTTTCATCAGGCACTGACTACTTCAAAGATGGCAGTGAGGAATTATTACCATTTAATACATGGCATCCTGATTGAATCCTTACAAAATCATTAAAATTCTTAATTGGAATACAATGCATCTTGATAAAAAGTTCCGCCCCTCCTCCCCTCCATCTTGGGCATAATTTTCTGTTCTGGATCTTTCAATCTAATGCCTAATGGTAAAATACAGTTTCAACAAAATTCCAAATTTACAAGATCCTACTATTTATGGCTAGCTAAGGATTTCAAACAAGAAAATACAACAATGATCAGATGTAGTCACAGAAAAATACCTTAAGACTTTACAGCTGCATTCCACATCACCAACTTATTTAGAATCATACAAACCTTAGGAGCACACAGTGATCCAGAGCATGGAATAAATGCCAAAACACAAATAGTTGCAAATGCAAAAATTTTCAAATCTACCATAGAGAGGACACTTTGAGCTATTCAGAACTAAAATCCGTATAGAAATCGGACTAACGACTGCAGAGAAATTGCACTTTGAAGTTGACAAAAATTGCCAGGCCATGTTTTTGTTTACATTTCCGGTCTTTCGCTTTTTAAATGGGCCTAAACCAACAATTTCAAATTTTCATTTCTCCAGTTGTATTCGTCCGATTTCAATAAACGTTTTTTTAAATTGATCCTCAATGTCTGCGCAATTATACAACGTATCAGTTCTATGAATTTACATCAATTTATTTGTTTATTTGGCATATATTTATCGAGGGGTATTTTTAGCAGTAGAACTACACGAGACCCCTAAATTTCTTCTTTCCTGGTGCAAACAAAAAAAGTGAGGAAAAAAGAGTCTTAAAACTCATTTCGCACTAAACTTCAGGTATCGATGAAGGTTTCTGCCAAAGGGTTCGTTCAGGTTCGTACAGGTAAAAATTTTATAGCTGATATAAAAAAAATCGAGTCATTTAGGCCTATGTGTGCTATTTTCTGTGATTTTCAATGATAGGATGAATATTTTTTTTCTGGGTGGTTCCAATGCATAGTTCTCGTTTAAATTGCACAGCTTTAATAGCGAGGGTTTAAATTCTAAATAAAAAGAGGCATTATTTCATTACCTAACAATCACATTAACATCTACATGACTTGAATCGTACACAGGTTTAACATGGTTTACACTAAAATCACGGCAACAAGCATCTTATGTCTATGACTGTTAGGATACAAAGCTTGGGCTTGAGGTCCATCTTTTGATCGTGGAAACTGCACTAATAGGTTACAGGAAGGTGTGGTGTGCGGCAAAAGGATTTCTGTCATGACCCAATCCCAGAATTTAGGGAATATTTTCATACCTAATCTTTGAATACGAGTTACGTTTTCACAAAAAAATTTTTCGCTGCAAAACCACTGCAATATTTTTGTTTCATGTAAACAAAGCATTAGCAGGACTTTAAATTACCTAACATTAAAGTCACGGGAAACAAAACAGTGTCAGAATTTTTCGTAAATAATAAGCCCCAGTACCAGAAAATTCACGACAAGATTATGAAAGTATACCCCGTTTCCAGAATTTCTGACAAAGCTCCCCTAAATGCCTAAATGACCAGAAATTCGAGAACCCCCTCGCCTGGGCTTTTAGTCTATAAAGTACACTTCTGTTGTTTAAGTCTTGAAAAACAATTTCATCTTGGACTTTAAATAAAAGGTCTCACGAGCCTGAGCTTTTTGGTTCATTACATGTCGTGGGCAATGATAAAAACTATATAGTTATTATTAATTTTATGAACTTATAGTTAATCCATAGGCTGTGTATCTATCACTTTAACTTTCTTTATTCAATACCTAATGCTGAATGTAAAAAATCCAAAGGAACTTTACATTTATTTTTGGTTAAGGTTGAAACTGATCACAGAATCGCACAGACTGAAACTATATTCTAAAAGTTATCTGCAATTTAGAAGACTGAAACTGTCACTTCAAAGAAAACCTCTTGGTTTATAATCCAATTAGAGTTTTTGTGGAACAAGTACATCTGAAAATTTAGAGGAACTTTTGGTTGCAGACTGCGAAAAAGTTCTGTGTCAGTAAATCATGGCCCTTTGTCTGGATGCTCATCAAATTTGCACCAGATATTGCCCATGCTAGACACGATCCATTGAAGCAACAAATTCAGGCATGTGAGAATGAGACTTTCTTTGTATCAAACCATGAAGAAACTCTTTTTCCAAACATGAAAAAATGAACTATAGTTAATAGATCGAACGGTGGAGTTCGGACTTGGTCCTTGTGTCCCCAAGTCGTAGACATAAAATGCTTGTTGGCTAGACTACGTTTGATCCACGTAAATGCTAATATGCTTGTTAGGTAATGACATAATTCTTCTTTTCATTTAGAATTTAGACCCTCGCTGTTACAGCTGTGCAATTAAAACGAAAATTATGCAATGGAACCACCCAGAAACAAAACATACATTCTAATCACGGAAAATGACAGAAAATAGCATGCATGGGCCTAAATGACTCGATTTTTTATATCAGCTATAAAATGTTTACCTGTACGAACCTGAACGAACCCTTTGGCAGAAACCTTCATCGATACCTGAAGTTTAGTGCGAAATGAGTTTTTAAGACTCTTTTTTCCTCACTTTTTTTGTTTGCACCAGGAAAGAAGAAATTTAGGGGTCTCGTGTAGTTCTACTGCTAAAAATACCCCTCGATAAATATATGCCAAATAAACAAATAAATTGATGTAAATTCATAGAACTGATACGTTGTATAATTGCGCAGACATTGAGGGTCAATTTAAAAAAAAGTTTATTGAAATCGGACGAATACAACTGGAGAAATGAAAATTTGAAATTGTTGGTTTAGGCCCATTTAAAAAGCGAAAGACCGGAAATGTAAACAAAAACATGGCCTGGCAATGTTTGTCAACTTCAAAGTGCAATTTCTCTGCAGTCGTTAGTCCGATTTCTATACGGATTTTAGTTCTGAATAGCTCAAAGTGTCCTCTCTATGGTAGGTGTGAAAGTTTTTGCATTTGCAACATTTTGTGTTTTGGCATTTATTCCATAATTTTGACAGTCTGGATCACTGTGGAGCAGGAGAGGAATCAATCTGAAATTCCTTGGAAATTTTTTACATACTTGGAAATTTTTACACAAGTTGAAATGGAGATATTTCAATGCCTCAAGATTTGCTAAAATTCACCCTATTCAAACAGTGTCCATTCTTCTTCTGGGAATCCTGTCTTGGACATCTTGCAGGGTCCAGCAAAAATTTGCAAATTGGAGGAGTTGTATCAGCAGCAAGCATATTTGATGTTGCAGTATCTGAGAAAAAGAAAGGAGAATTAGAGATTTCTCATCTAACTGTTCTTTCCACCAAGTGCCCAATTGTAAAAATCAGAGATAAAAAAAACTGGTGATGGGTAATAACTGTAATAACTGACACAACATTATTGTGGAATCATTGCTAAATTTTTAAAAGAACTGCATATGCTTTCATGCTAAGCAGCAACCAAATGTGGGTCATTTGAAGGTGAATCAATCACAAATGAATCCTGGTATTTTGATATAAAAATAGGAACACAAAGCAAATAAGTCATAAGTTGACAATCTAAATTTTAATTTTATTGTGAGGCAAATAGTCCTTGTAAAACATGATGAAACAAGGTAATAGAGCATCAGAGCACGAGGAGACTCTGTCTGAGTACAAAAAGGCAGGACTGAAAAACAAAAGGCCATCCATCGACAACAACAGCAAGAATGCTAAGACAATAGAATGGCCTAGGCATGGATGCTGTATTTCGTTCAAATGTTTACAAACTGAAACATGAAAATTAACAATGTTAGCCAATTTTTCGACAAGAACTGGTTTGAGAAATTTGAAGCTGAACATCTCGCCAACACAGTGATAATAGTCTCATTTTGCAGCAGCCACTAGATTTTGCGCAAATTTCAGTTTTCTGGGGCTACTAAGTTTTCCCTCTTTCCCATTAGAAAATGGCCTGTGTTAAGAAATTAAATATTTTTGTGGTCAAAAAATGCCAGGATAAATGATCGGAATACGATTCATGAAATTATACATCCTAACGAAGCTGGGATAAAAATTTCCATGGCATAGTCATTGTTTAGACCTTCCTACAAGCTGTCTGTTTACATGTAAACAAACAAGAGATATTTTTCGTCATCGAAAACAGCTCTAACTTTATGGCAAAAAATGAAACACTTAGCCAATTTTTCAAGAATACTGACCTGCCCCAAAATGATGCTCATATCCTGCAGATAAAATCCACAAACGTTCAGCTTGTGGCAGCCACTAGTTTTTCCACAAAATCCATATCTCTTTTTGATTTTTCCTTGCTAAATATCGCCTTCAGCCCAAGAAAAGTAAAGCCAAATAATCCATTTTTATCGAAGCTTTCCAGGGTCGATGATTTTTTCAGCCATATTTGATCCCCTTCTCGACACATTCGGCGTGTTCTCAAACTCAAGCCGCGTCTCAAGGGGCCTGGATCACAATAGATTCCTTCGCAACTGCGTGCAGTCCCCAGAAATTCACCCCTCTCCCACCGTTCTGTTTTTGGCGGCTTGTGCAGACGCAAAAAGCACTTTGCACAGCGGTCGAAACATTTCTGGTCTTTGCTGGCCAATGCAACAACTTCTTAAGCGATCGTAACTTCTGATTTGCCCAATTTGTTGAGATCGTTAGTCCCACAGTGTATTATTATTGTGTCTGGTTTCTTTTCAACCAGTGGTTGGGAGTAGCTTGCCATGTCCTTAATCGTGGCTCCCGGGAAGTCGTTTTGATTTGATTTGATTTGATTTTAACTTCTTTAGGCACGGTAGCCACGTCAGTCACAGGACTGATTTACAGTGGGCCGTGCAAATACATACAATAACTAAATTAAAAGAAAAGCATACAAAATTAAATAATCTTATTTACAAAACAATCTAATAAGCAAATTAAAAGTAATGCATGAAGGAGAGAATCAGCATTCGCTGTTGGTATTGCTGATTCTTTTTTTGAATGTTTCATAAGTTTTTGATGATTTGATTTCAATGGAAAGATCGTTCCACAATTTAGCACCCTTATACGAGAAGCTCTTTTGTCCGAAGGCCGATTTGCGATGAGGAACGGCCAAATCTGTTTTGGTATTGCGCAGTTCTCTCTTGCATGAATCGGATAGCCTGACGAACATTTCTGTTAGGTAAGTGGGAGCTAGGTCATTTACCGACTTGTACACCATTTTTAAAGTTTCTGAATTGATAAGCTCCTTGATGGTGGGCCAACCAAGTTTTCTAATGATGGGTAGAGCTGAAGCATCATAAGCACTGTTTGTGACTATTCTTGCCGCCCTATTTTGGAGTTTTTGCAACCTATTTATAGCATTGATGCCAGAAACTCCCCACACCGGGCAGCTATATCTGAGGTAGGGTTCCACTAAACTTCTGTACATTTTCTGTACAGTAACAATGGGTAAATACTTTTTGGAGAAACGTAGCATCCCTAATCCTCGTGAAACCTTTTTCGTCACTGCTGAAATTTGCTCGTCCCAGCTCAAATGTTTATCAACAATTACCCCAAGGTATTTTATATTTTCTACGAGGGCAACATTCTCCTCACCCACCATGAAAGTGGGCTTTGCTACTCTATCATCACTTATATCTTTCAGTCGCTTTCTGCTGCCAACAACAAGACTTTGTGTTTTAGCAACATTAAGGGATAATTTATTACCTTGTAGCCAAGATTTCAAGTTACCCAAGTCATCGTTGACGCAATCGTTAATATGTGTAACTGAATCCGACGCAAACATAAGGCTTGTGTCGTCAGCATACATATTAACGTCACAATGTTTCATATGTAGATGAAGGTCATTGATATATATGATAAATAGCAGAGGCCCTAGACAGGACCCTTGCGGTACTCCACAGGTTATAGATTCGATATTTGAAAGCTTCCCATTAACCTTACAGCACTGTTTTCTATTAGTTAAATAAGAGCGGAACCATTTCAGTTCTTTATTATGAATACCATATAGCTCTAGTTTTTGCAATAATATTTCATGATTTACGGTGTCGAAAGCCTTTTTGAGATCTACAAAGGTAACTGCTGTATATTTACCACCCTCCAAATTCAAGTACCAATTCAAGTACCAATCAAGTACCAATCGTATACGTAGATATGTTCGTTTTTCTCGCATTGTTCCTTTAATTTCCATGCTTTTACGTTTTTGACCATGGAGTCTCCAATAATTATCGTTATACGTTGTTTGTTTAGGGTAGGGTGGGGTAATGTGTGTCTACGGGGTAAAGTGGGTCTACTGAGCTTTTCGCTAGAAATATCCTTTCTCGTTAAATGCAAGAAAGGCTGGCTATTTTTCTTTTAATGTGTGCATAATAAACTGCCTTTTTACATAAAATATTCGTCTTAAATGTATCTCCACGCGTTTTATAAAATAACTTTACTGAACGGCCTATTGTGCAAGAATTTCAAAGCCCTGGAAAACTTTCTCCTGCCACTGTTGCTTTGCTTTTCTGGTCAATTTAATGACCATGAGGTGAGAGTTTGATGTTTTACAAATGAAATAACGTTTATTTCGAAGTCATTGACGCGATTGTTCTTTTTATTTTTATTTTCTTACCAGATGAGGTAATGTGGGCCTACTGAGAATTCAGCCATAATTCAAATTAAACGAAGACTTGAATTGCTTAAAATTTTCGCACTTATATTCATCTTTTGAATCATCATCATCAGGGTTTCCTGTTACCGCAGTTGCTGTCTTGTAACCAGTAAATTGGAGTAAACATACTGCAAACATCTTTATTTGACTGTTATTTATCAAATCTGATTACTGACTTGCCAATCGCAACGATGGTGGATCACAGCATAATGACCGTAGTTTTATTTTCGTTGCGGGCACGGGATTGCTTCTGATAAAAGGCAAAGACTGTGATTTTATTGAATAGAGAATGGTTGGGAAACGTAAGTCCAGCAATTTTTTTAATCATTTAGCCTTTCATATGCCGATTTTTTTGCAAGTTTTGAAAATAGACTCACTTTTCCCGCTCGTCGGAAAAAGTGGGCCTACTTTAGTTGCCAAAAGAGAAAATTTTTTAAAAACATTTAACTGCCTTTGTCAGAGCTGAGATTTTTTCCCAAGAAAGAAGAATAAATGAATACCTAGTTACCATAGAAACCAGTCATTGGCCAAGAAAATTGTTAAGGCATTTAAAGGGAATAGGCATTATCGACAAGCTGCTATAAATAGGCTGAAGAAATGCCCACAGACCCATTGTTTCCTTCGCCACACAATGAAACGGCAGACGTCAAAGTTGTTGAATATAATAGATTTTATTTTTAATTTGGCCCGGGCCAGCTTTTAACTATGTCGATTCCTTTTAATAAATCAATAATATCCTTGATAAAATGTGAAAAACTTCGATTAAATTATATTCTGTTTGCTAAAAGTTACCCATTGTCCCTTTTTTCAATTTCCTTTAATTTCAGTCTTAAGTTTCGATGTGGCTCAGTAATTTACTTAGTCAAAAATGTCAAAGTTCTGGTTAGGATGTATAGGCAAATTTGAGCTTTCAAGATTAATATATATGCTTCCAAAGCGTCAGTAACAACAAACGAGCTAAATAAATATAAATTTAAAGGCAGAAACACCGCAACACGACAAAAAACAACAGCAAATACGATTAATTTAATTGGCAAAAATTAAATTAATCGTATTTGCTGTTGTTTTTTGTCGTGTTGCGGTGTTTCTGCCTTTAAATTTATTCATTTTTTCGTCATCGCAAGCATCTTCGGATCCGGCAATCGACGTTGGTATCGTGGCCTTTACTTTTTCAAACTAAATAAATATATTCAAGTTAACTATCGAAGAACATTTTGAGAGTGATTAGATATTGATTAAAGCTAAATTCACATCGCTGGAGCCCACCAAAGCTATATATATCCTTCTAAGACACTGGGAATAGAAAAACCAATGTGTAAATATATGGAAGCCATTTCATCCTCTGTTACAAAAAATCAGAGGTTCTTTTTTCTGCAGCATTTTACTGTACACATGTCATGACAATTTATGAAAATTATTGCCAAGAATAAATTACACTTAAACAAAACAGCTCAATGAAAAATTTGCTCTTAAAGATTTATCGGTGACTGCCTGTTTGGCAACAGTTCACTGAGAACTGGCAACTGTCATAAGGTCTTTGAATTGTTTTATTGAAGATAATTCAATTACCGCTAGGCAGTTTTTTTCCAATAGTCAACTATTCGCTGAAAGTAGAGGTACTTTCTTATATTGAGGTGGCTTCTAGATTTGAACAGTTTCAGGTTATGTCCTCTGGGCTTCAAACTGTTCATTTTGAAAAATAGCGATGAGGTTGTGTGGCCTAATAAGATTTTGTTAGTAAACCAGTTAGAATCATGCCACCTCACTTTTTTTAGAGATTTTATCTGGGTTTGCTGCGCTGCTATTTTTTATATCTTTGGATGTATCAGAAGAAACAGGTCACTGGTAAAGTGACTTTACGGTGGTGACTTATTGAGTCTTACAAATTTATGGTATTGATTTCCGTAGCCTGTAAGCTTATAAACTTATATTCAAATACATTGCCTTTACCTATATTTGCCAGCAAAAAATATTTTTACTCGAAGCTACCTAAATTGTTTGAACGCTCAAAGACAAAGGGTTTTGATTTTCTGATACGTCTCAATTTGTTTTCCCAGAAAATAACTTTTTTTGGTTTGATACTTGGTTTGAAAAGGCTAGAAATAAACGTTCTCACCTCAAATCAGTGATTTGAGCGTTCGTGGTAACGTATTGTTGCCCCTGAAAATGCTGATTTTTTACCATCTTTGAAGAAATAGGCATCACTTTCTCAATTTTTGAAATGATAATGTCGCATAGTTAGCTATCCTTTGCATGTAACTAAGTTTGTATTTTGTTTTCCATCACAAAAATCTTGGATGTCCCAACAAATCGTCAACAGTACAGCATATAAGAGCTTAAAATACCATAATAGGCAGTAATCGATAGAGCTCCAACATATCATCGCCGTTGCACATACTTTGAAACTAAGGACTTTTTTCACCAAAAGGTCCTCTTAGGCATCATTATAAGATATCCACATGGCCCCATTGAATTAATGTGCACAATAGCAAAATACCGGTGATTAAACTCTTTCGGAGCCTCTGCGAAGGAGCATAGACCCAATTGACTTATTCTTTTTGGTTATTTATCAAAATTATTAAGTTAAAGACACTGTGGCATACCCAAAGACAGCAAGACGTCGATTGAAAGACAGCAAGTTGGTATTCATGAAATATACAGAGAACTAATGAAATTGATGATGCCCCGCAGCCGCATCAATCCCACGTTGTTATCCAATCTAGTTCTGTCACTTGTTGGCATTTTTTAAATTTTGACACTGGTTGTTTGAAAAACAGTGCTAACTATGTATCAGAGAACTAAACCGTAATGTTAAAAACTTGAATTAAATGTAATTTTCGGAGTCACTAGAGTGTTATCTCGGCTGTTTGAAAAACTTGTCTGTGAGCAGTTGTACAATTACTTAATTTCAAATGAAATGCTGTTTTCGCATCAATCAAATTTCAGAAAGCTACACTCAGTCCTCGACTGTTTGTCAATTTTCTCTACGCCCCAGCTCAATTGTTGGCCAACATATACCTCAAGGTATTTAGTGTTTATGACTAAAGAGATTTCAAAGGCGTTAGAAATGCTGCACTATTCCAAACAATACCTCACAATAAAGTCAGTGCACACTACACGTTTTTTTTATGAGAAACTGGTTTATAAGAACCAGTCTACGATGACCAAAAATTTAAGAGAAACTCTAGTGCTACGCTCAAGAATAGTTAAGAAACTCTTAACATTCAAATTATGTATGTCTCTTTTATTCTATCTCTCTCTAACAAAGGTACCTTCATCTTTTTTAACTTTTAACTACAAAAATTGGTAATTTTTGCCTGAATGTGCTTGACTTATTCGTGATGACAATGCCAATGTAAAATGGAAGCCCTTTGTCGAGAAGAAGTCTCAAATTTGAACAATATCGCAATTTTAGGCCCAAAAAAATAAGAAACAAATTAAAAACTTTTAGTACTAAGTGCTGATCCAAGTTTCTTATAAAAAAAACGTGTATGCAATGTATAAAAGTCTGGTAGAGCAATATTTTCAATATTGTTGCCCAGTATGGGGGCATGCGGAATCAGGGCAAGAGACAAACTGCAAAAACGACAAAATCATGGGGCTAGAATCGTAACCAATAGCCCTTACAACGCTTCTGCTCGTCCCATTATAAAGTGACTAGACTGGCAGAAAGTGAATGATTTGATTGTAACGAAAACATTTAAAATGGTATGCAAGTATACAAATGATGAGGCTCCCTCGTATCATGCATGCCTGTTCAACAAGTCATTAGAAGCCACAGGGAGCCCAGGAATAATTAGTAAATTCTTTCTTAAAATAGATCTGAAAAAGCGCTGCGTAGGAAACTGCGAATGAAATGCGTAGGCTTTGAGCTGCGAAGGAAATTTGAAAGACGTTCAAATTTCCTTCGCAGCTCAAAGCCTACGCATTTCATTCGCGGTTTCCTACGCAGCGCTTTTTCAGATCTATTTCAAGAAAGAATTTACTAATTATTCCTGGGCTCCCTGTGCAGAAGCCAGTACAAGGGAACTTCGGAACACCAAAACAGATCTTTTGTCCCGTATCTACCAGCGACATGTGGCCAAAAATGCATTTCTTTCAGAGGGGTGAAATTATTGAATGGCCTTGAGGCAAAATCAAAATTAACAAAAATATAGTTTGCAAATATATGTATGTATATAAGTGACAACATTACCCTCGTACCCTGTTTAAAGAAATAAAATGAAAATGGAATGTAGTTCGAAACAATCCTACTTTCTTGCGACAAACTTCGTTCCCATTTTTCGCGTGGACGCACTATATTTGTTGCCTGGAGGAAAGCCAGGTTAACTGCCAGGAACTCAAAGAAGGAATTTAGAAGAGCTTGCAAACGGCACTACCTAGAAGTAGACTTTTCACTAGGACACTTGGGATGACATGAAGGTTAAGGAAATACACAGGTTTGAATGTTGTGCTCAATCGACCTACTTTGCAAAGAATGTAAAGTCATAACAATGGGAACTTAGGTTCAAAAGCCCTCAATGCTCCAGTAGATGGCTCTTCCTTTGTGCCCACCTCCTTCATAGTGTATACTTCTCATTTACAAAGAAATATACTTCTTTGCTCCCATAATATTAAAAATTTCTTCAAGGACCGTCTCGTAGGTATATCAGTGACATAAACTCTTTAAAACTTATGTCTCATTCTGATTCGTGGCAAATTAAGGTTGTTCCCAAATTGTGTTGATATCATGTGAACGCAGCTTTCAGCTCTCATCAGATTCCATGCATTCACAGGCATTTCTACATTTTCACTTTATACGGAGCTTAGCAAACGCGTTGGATTTCCAAACGAAGTCAAAAGTACCTTTTATTCTCTGTAATCTCATGGATGTACTCGCAAAATTTCCTTTCCATATATACTGAAAATATATGCTAAAATGAACTTAGGTAGCAGATACTGTGCAGAAGCTTTAGTTGTTCCTGCAGAAAGAGTTTGTGCACGCGACCGGCGCGGCAGCGGCCTTGGCTGACCCAATTTTTTTTACCTGTTTGGTAGTTTAGTGTTGTGATGCATGGTTAGTACTGTTTTTCAAACAAACCATGTCAAAATTACAAAGATTTAAAGAACCGACAAAAACAAGATGAATAACATTAGGTTTGATGTGGCTGCGGGGCACCATCGATTTCATTAGTTCTCTGTGTATTTCATGAATACGATCTTGCTGTCTTTCAATCGACTTCTTGCTATCTTGGAGTCTGCCAAAGTGTCTTCCTGCTGTCTTTAACTTGATGATTTTATCAAATAACCAAAAAGAATAAGTCAATCGGCTCTATGCTCCTTCGCAGAGGCCCAGAAAAACTTTAATCACCTGTATTTTGCTATTGTGCAAATTTTTTCAATGGGGCCATGTGGATATATGATAATGATGCCTAAAAGGACCTTTTGGCGATAAAAGTCCTTAGTTTCAGAGTATGTGCAACGAAACTTCCTTTTTAAGCGTTTAAAGTAGGTTTGGCCTACAGCCTATAATCAGAAACTGCAATATAACACAAAAAAGCATAAGAGCCTTCAATGCAATGGGAGACCGATGCAGAGCATGCGCAGCAAATGTTGGCCAACGAATGAAATTTTTTATAAAATGATCAATAATGGTCGTTGTTCATATTAGATAGGACTAAAGTAAAATATCATCAACCTTATCACTCAAGATCAGCATTACCTTTCCTCATTCCTTTAGTCGTTTTGATCCACGAAACAACCCTCTGTCATCGCCTGCTCTAGAAATCTGAATTACCTACTGCAATATTGTGTTGTTGAGCACACCAAATTCGGTTCAGAGGATATCAGCTCCTAAACCAACCCATAAAGAATGTAAAATTTATTGCATGAGTCCATGGCATTCAATCGCCATTGCAAATGCATCTTGAATGTGGCCCGTTTTTTCGGTGCACCCGGTAGAAATTGGTCAATAGCAATACATGCACTTCTAAAAATTTCTCAAGCAAAGGTACGAGATCGAGAGAGTCCTTGTTGCAATCACAACAACCCTGCAACCCTGTCAGTCCGATTATGCCAAGGTATTAGAACTTATTTTCTTGTCACGTTTTTGCTTCTTAAATGTCTGAGTTTACTTCTCGTGATAATATCCTATCCTAATTGATTTTTCTTTCACTTGTGTAATACCTAGATCATACCCTGTTTCCATGGTAACCAGGTATTCTGTTATCAAGGGTAATTGTCAAAATGCATTTTTGATCATATTCCTTACTTCTTAAATACACCTCGGTTTAGTTATCTTGAAACTACCCTTTCCTAAAGTAATGTTTCTTTCTCTTTGGTAGCAATATGGACAATACCTCGTTTCCATGGTAACCAGGTATTCTGTTATCGAGATTAATTGTCAAAATGCACTTCTGATCATCTTCCTTACTTCTTAAATACACATCGGTTTACTTGTCTTGGAAATGCCAAAAGTAATGTTTCTTTCACTTTAATAGCAATACGGATGATACCTCATTCCCATGGCAACGAGGTATTTTCTTGGATGGCACCATATTAGTAAGGGAAAATTAATAAGAATCCGTGACCAAATCGCCGGGACTTTGGTTTGACACTTGTTTTGACATCAGAACACAGAGAAGATTAAAATAAAATTGGGGGTCCCTCTTGAAAATGCCAGGAACACCTCCACAGCGGCCCAAATAGCTAGGCTGCGGCTCATGTAACGCCAAATGCTCAATTTGAAGCCATTATAACAAAAAGGTGAGTAAATCATTGCATTAAGTATGTAGTAAATGAAAATAAATCAATTTTGAACACCAGAGAGGGGATAAAACCGGTCTTAATGGCATTTAACAGAGCAAAAAAGCATATGCTCCTCCGTAGAGGCGCAAAAATTGAATGTTCTGCTTTTCTTGCCGCTAAAATGTTTCCAGTGCAATCAGGGGGTCCAAGACAAGAGATTTTCTAAGCATTAAGATTGGTTCATGATGATGATTAATTGTTGGCGTTGCATTATTGGCTATTGGTAGGAAATTGGCCTGATTTTCCTTGCCTCCATCGTTGATTAATCATTCAATAATCATCAACTTCCTCATCTTTACCTTCATTAATATTTGCGCGTTCTTTTTCAATCTTATTATTGTAATTTCTCCTTCATCATCAATGGCATCATCAACAACCAACTCATTATTTTCTGGAGCCTAAATCTTAGCGATGTTGATAGAGCCAAGTGCATCAGGCAGCATTTTTACCTAAAGTACTAGATCTTTGAATCGAAAATGTAAGCTGAGACTGTTAGAAATCTGTAGTTAGCTAATCTTCCCATAGCCTTCTAGTTTGATGAATTCGTTCATTTGTATAGATACGAAGAATTCAGCTTCTTAGGTTAACTAACCCTTTAGATCTTCGGGAAACGCCTTTTTTAATATAGAAATATGCCCTTTCTAGATAGAAAACGACGAATAAAATCATTGTATATACATGTGAGAAACTTCAATGCAAGGCCTTTCAATTGCATTACAACTAGTATTACAAATAGTAAAACTTAAAATGAGTTATATGAGAATCTATTTGAAATATACATTTGATCTTGAACTTGAACTTGCCAAAGTATGTAGTCTAAAGAAGTCAGCCTGCAACGTTGAGAATGTTCAACGGGGGAGTTTTCTTCATTACAGCCCTGAAGAAGTCCTGCATGGCAGGACAAAATATTTATTCAACCATTTGCTGTTGTTTTTGTTGTATTGCAGTGTTTCTGCCTTTGAACTTATTAATTTATTCGTCACCGCAAGCATCTTCGGATCCGACAATCGACGCTGGTATCGTGGCCTTTCCTTTTTCAAATTAAGTTTTCTTGGCATGATGGCAAACATTTCATGCAGTGACGATAGCTCTATTGAACTGGAAATATCCCGCTTACTACTAATGAGCACCAACTGCTCTAGTCGTTCTTCTCCCATTTTTGGACGCAAGTATGTGTTAATCAATTTCACTTTGCTATACGATCACAAACGGCACAAAAAGATCTCAGAATGACGAGATCATTTTTAGCATTAGATGACCAAGAAAGCGAGACCGAACACAGACGTACCCCTACCTTAAAATGTGTATGACATTTTTGGACGAATCTAAATTACTGCATTTCCAAAACGGTGGTGGGGTGGGTATTTACCCCCCTCCCCATACCCTCCTGTTGCTCCGTCATTGGAAAATTTCACCCAGTGGAAATCAGGCTTCAAACTATTTTTGAAAGTTTGCCAATGCAGCTTTAGAGTAATTATTTCTCTCGTTTAGAACCACTGAGTCAGGCAATGAATTCCAGTCGCTTATGTTTCTTGGTACAAATCAGTTCTTATAAATTTCTATATTGCAGCGCGTTGTTTTGACACATTTCGAGTTAGAAGAGCATTGTTTTCTGCTAGTTGAATTGGAATCTGGAGTCCCTTGGTACAGCAACCAAGTTGTATACTACCTCATGAAATACTATCTAGATGAGACAAACCAGATCAGGAAAAAACTTAGCTGATTGCAATGATGAAAGAAGGATGGACCAGTGGGTGCGGAATGGACCCAATACTTTGTTCAATTGAAGATATGAGCCAACCATAGGTTTTCACCTGCTAACTTCATTATTAAGATTATCCTTCTCCATGAAAATGACAATCAGATGCAGCAAGACCTCATGAGCTACAGATTTAGGAGATGGCTTCGACAGCACCAGGAGCTAGTACTCCTAACTTCTTATAACTGATTTCTTAAGTATCAATTGGAATTCATCAAATCATCCAGGCGTTTGGAGAACATTTGGTCGGATTTGCAGTAATACCTCAAGGGACCTCAAGACATAGGTCAAGGGTCTCTAGGTACACATGATCATGCACAAAGGCCATAACATAAGGACGTATCAGATCGCCATGCATGTGGTGCGCAGTCATGTATTTGTAGGGAATAGATTGTTTCTCAAACTCAGTTGCAGCAGCGAGCAATTCTACATTCTAGGAGAAGGTATTATGTAGAAGTTGCTATTTGCCTCAGGCTCCAGGGGGGGGGCAGAGATTAAATCGTATCATATCGGATTTTCACCGTAGTTGGTAGAAACATGGGCCTATGTGAATAATGTTCCAAATGTTAATAAAGATAAATGCATAGTCTGTTTCTCTGATTGCAGAAATCCTCGAGATCAAGGTGAGAGAAACTTCCCAACACTGTTCAACAACATCAATTCTATTGAAATTACAATCAGTTCTTGCAAAAAGATGTACTATTTCTTCTTTGCAGATGGAAATTGTTGTTGACGGTGAAATATCAAACTCTTTTCGAATTCATGAAACGCCTTTTAGAAGGTCCTGATTTGCTCAGGTCATCGACCAAAATTATCAGGTCATCGTGCTATGTTCCCATCGTAAGTCTGTTTGTATGACACGGACGGTGTGTGCAGCTTTTGCGCTGCCCAAACATGATGTTAGTGCGATCTCAAATGTCAGCCCCAATTAATATGTTGTCTTTGAAATTTTTATTGTCCATTGCTGCAAAATGTCAGGATGGAGGGCTACAAGAACTATAACCTAAGAAGCTGAATTCTTCGTATCTATACAAATGAACGAATTCATCAAACTAGAAGGCTATGGGAAGATTTGCTAACTACAGATTTCTAACAGTCTCAGCTTACATTTTCGATTCAAAGATCTAGTACTTTAGGTAAAAATGCTGCCTGATGCACTTGGCTCTATCAACATCGCTAAGATTTAGGCTCCAGAAAATAATGAGTTGGTTGTTGATGATGCCATTAATGATGAAGGAGAAATTACAATAATAAGATTGAAAAAGAACGCGCAAATATTAATGAAGGTAAAGATGAGGAATTTGATGATTATTGAATGATTAATCAACGATGGAGGCAAGGAAAATCAGGCCAATTTCCTACCAATAGCCAATAATGCAACGCCAACAATTAATCATCATCATGAACCAATCTTAATGCTTAGAAAATCTCTTGTCTTGGACTCCCTGATTGCACTGGAACCATTTTAGCGTTCAAATTGAGCATTTGGCGTTACATGAGCCGCAGCCTAGCTATTTGGGCCGCTGTGGAGGTGTTCCTGGAATTTTCAAGAGGGACCCCCAATTTTATTTTAATCTTCTATGTGTTCTGATGTCAAAACAAGTGTCAAACCAAAGTCCCGGCGATTTGGTCACGGATTCTTATTAATTTATCAGGGGATGCTACTGTACATGTGTGCCAATTTTCATGCTTGCATCCAAAAATGTGCACGATTTTAGCTCTTATCCGCTGGACTACAGTAAGTTACAAGATTCACAGAATAGGGAGAGGAAGAGTAGATGATCATACTCATGGTAAGTTTTATTCAAAAATTTTGTTTCATATTGTGAAAGCCTGCTCTCCCATTACAAAAGCGTTCCAAAGGGCGATACCCCTGTCTATAATTGGAGCATGACATTGAAGCAGGGTTTAAGTATGCTTTGACTTGAATATCATAGACATCGTACTCCAAGTAGACTAGGAATAGGCTTATCATACCAGACTAGGCCCATGCTGAAATTTTGATGAAGAGCTGAAAGGAAGGCAAGGGTAAAATTTGAGCGAATCATAAGATTTCGATGAAACCTGACGTACACAGCCATTTATTAACATGACTAAACAAAAACTGTACTTACCGTTATCTTCTTGAGTCGCAACAGTGCGCAAAATGAGTGATAGCAGCAAGGCTGTTACTAGCCATATGTCCTGGATGCAGGCCATCTTGAATGTGAAACCTGAAGGTGGAACTGATCACCACCACATGCTGTAGACTCACGAAATAGTCCCAGTTATCGCAACAACAACAGCAATGACAACAACAACAACAATAACAATATATATTGAAATCAGTGATTGAAATACTGCCGGACGCTTATGGAACGCCGTTTGCACAAAAATGACATAAACATAGTTTATGTTACATAAACTATGTTTATGTGCACATAAACTATGTTTATGTACATAAACTGTGTTTATGTGCACATAAACATAGTTTATGTACATAAACATAGTTTATGTCCAATATTTTGCACATAAACCTAGTTTATGTATAGTTTATGTACATAAACTATGTTTATGTGCACATAAACATAGTTTATGTACATAAACATAGTTTATGTCCATTTTTGTGCAAAAACGGCGTCATAGTCATTGTTCTAGAAGGCGTCATAATCATAGTCATAATGAGTCCCTAAAGCGTCACGTCGGTAACAATAGCGGACTTATCGCATTCAGAACACCGGTGCAATGTGATCCAGATTTCCATTCGTAGCCTGAGGCATTATTTCAAGTTAGGCATATAAAGTGTACTTTAGGCCTCTTTCTTAGCACAGCAAGGGCACAAAATAGCAATAAATTTCAAATTCAAATTTCTTAACTTGCACTCACTCGATTTTCATGATCTTCCTTTTGTTTTAAAGATTAAACCTTGCAGAATATGTAGTGAAAAAGCCGATTGAAAATTTTATCTTGAGATGTGCAAATTTAGTGAATTCTAAATGGTTACCAAACGTTAAAAAAAAAACTAAAAAACTGAATCATTAAACTACCGAGTCGCTCCCCTGGGCTCTGAACTTTGTATTTCGATTTCTTAACTTTTTGTGCTCCATAGACGCTCCTAACTTAGACTGATTACGATTGAGTCCTAGTAATCGCTACCACCCACTGGGGAAACTCGAACAAATTAAGACAACGACACAACGGATTCGAACTGATCAATTTTTCGAACGTAAATTTTACGAACAGTGCAAGAACACAAGGTTCGCGAGATTTGAACATTCTCACTGAAGAGGCCGCCGAGGGGCGGTGAAAATTTTGAGAACAAAACATGAAACGTGTAAGTGTGTTTAGAATAATGGTGGGACAAATGCACTTTGGCGGACACAGTTTCCAAGGAAAACAGAGGTTGAATTGAATTGTATTGTTAGAACTAACTGCTGATTGGCTTTCTAAACAATAATGCTGTAAATGCTATCATGTGATTGGATAATGCAAGATTCGAACGGGCCTAAAACTGCAGCAGGAACAAGCAATCAATGAGTTCGTTTCGCTACAATGTTTGGGGGCTGCCGCCCCCAAGCCCCCGCTAGCTCAATAGGTATACTTTAATCTTAGTACTGATGCATTTTCCATCCAAAATCGGTACAAAATTCACACACGGAGAAATGTTAAAAGTGTGTCCGCTAAAGTGCAAACTAGCCATAATGGTTTTAAAATGAAGGTATGAAATTACCAAAGTATAAGTTGCAAAATTGTTGAGCCATTCTTGAAAAAATGGTTTTTTTGGCACTGTGCCCCCCGTCCCCACTTTGCAATGTTGAAATCAGTCGGAAAAGTTGTAAATCGTTAGTTGCCAACAGAAAAGACGCGTTTTTTTGCCAATCAACATTGCAATGGGGGGGGGGGGGGGGGGCAAAAAACCTTATTTTTTGTCAATGGCTCAACAATTTTGCAACTGATTGTCTGAAAATGGTCAAACTTTAAATGCGTGTAATTCACCTACGCATTTGAACTTTTCAACTCATTTTGGAGACCAACAAGAGTTTGGTTGGATTCACGCATGCATGCTGTTTTGACTTGTTTTCGAGCAGCAATAAAGCATTTGGAGGCTTAACAAAAATGGACGATTTTTAATAAAATCGACGTGTTTGTCGTTCATATAAAAAAGGGGCGTGGCACTATCTAATTGACGCAAAATAGACAATGTTATTCATAGATTCTCTGAACACCCCAGGCCAGCGCATGATGTCGAGAAAATGGCATGTTATGAGAGTGTTCCCAATTTACAACGATTTTATCTTCAATTTAAGTCCCCTTGTTATTATCAATGCATAATTCACTACCAGGATGAAGCCTCAAAATGTAGTGAATGGATCAGGAAACTTTTCCATGATGTTTTTTACTTGGAAGAGAAGAAATGCTCTGCATTTGACAGTCTATTTTTCAGTTTTCAAAGGAACAGTAAACAAAAATAAAGAGGGGGAAAATGAACAGGAAAAAGTGCTGTATTGAATTGAAACAAATTCCAACTCTAAGATCTTGTATCCAAAGATCATGCGATTCATACGAGAAAAATCAATTGAATTTCCTTTCACTATCTCTTTAAAAGTTCTTTTGAGATGAACTTGTTGATATCTAAAGCGCGAGATTGGAACGCTCGAATCAAATTCGTTGACACCACCTTCAGAATGGCAGTACATCGTTTCATTTCATTTCATTTCATTTCATTTCATTTTATCTTTTTTACCCATGGTAGCCCCTCAATAATAATAATTGATTTACAGGGGGCCATGCTAAAAACTTACAAATAACTACTAATTTACAATAAAAACGAAATTTGCTATAAAACCTAAACCTAAACCTAAACTAATTTCAAATTGTCATAAATAAATGAAAGAAAACAGAAAAGAATTGATGTGAAATTCATGGTTGCACCATCTTTTTAAACGCTCTCAGGGTTGAAGTATTTCTGATCTCAGGGCCAAGACTGTTCCAAAGCTTGGCGCCTCGGTATGCGAAACATTTCTGCCCCCATGCCGATTTTAATAATGGCAACCTGAGATTGACTTCAGCGTTTCTAAGAGAACGACTGATAGAGTTGTTGACTCTCGTGAACATGTCTTTCATATAAGAAGGCACGTCCCCATTAAAGGATTTAAAGACCATTTTCTGAGCTTCAAAATCAATAAGCTCCCTGACAGTGGGCCATTTAAGTGCCCGAATAACTGGTAAAGCAGTAGCATCAAATGGACTGTTGGTGACGAGTTTTGCAGCCCGATTTTGAAGTTTCTGCAATTTGTCAATGGCAGTCACCCCAGCATTTCCCCAGACAGGACAGCAAAATCTAAAGTAAGGCTCCACTAAACTCTTATACATTGTCTTGACAGTTGAAATAGGAAGGTACTGCTTGGCATAACGAAGCACACCAATACCTCTAGAGATCTTATTAGTTGTTAGGGCCAATTGAGATGTCCATTTAAGTTGATGGTCAACCTGAACACCAAGGTATTTGACCTCCTTTACCAACTTGATATCCTCGGAACCAATCTTAAGGTGTTGTTTGGTTGAATCAACAGAGTCAATTTTTCGCAGCTTACCATTACTCCCTGTAGTCATTGCTTCTGTCTTGGCAACGTTTAAAGACAACCTTTCAAAGCTTTTAAGTCAGCATTAACTGCTTGATTCCTTGATTAATTTCCAAAACAGATTCAGAGGCATAGTAAATGCTTGTGTCATCTGCATACATGGATACAAGGGAATTTTTCAAACAACAAGGAAGATCGTTAGTATAGACCAGAAAGAGAAGTGGTCCAAGACATGAACCTTGTGGTACACCACAAGTTATACTGTCTGTAGCGGAAATTCGCCCATTCACCTTACAGCATTGTCGTCTACTGGTGAGATATGAGCGAAACCAGCCAAGTTCTTTTCCTTTCAAGCCACAGAAGTTAAGCTTCCTTAATAGAATATCGTGGTCAACTGTGTCAAAAGCTTTCTTGAGGTCTATGTAAACGACAGCTGTGTATTTACCTTTATCAATGTTTAAGTACCAGTCGTTCGTGCACTTTAACAGGGACGTGAGAACCGAATGAAGGGCCCGAAAACCTGACTGATCAGAGAAAATCAGCTTGTTTTTGTCAAGGTAATCGTACAGCTGGTTACAGACAAGCTTCTCAAATAAACGAGAGACAACGGGTAGCACCGATATAGGTTTATAATTTGACCTATCGTCTTTTGAGCCTTGCTTAAAAATTGGAGCTACGCTAGCAGTTTTCCAGTTATCAGGGAAGCAGCCGACGGACAGAGACAATGTGAAGAGTTAGGCAAGCGAAGGAGCCAAAATCTCAATACCTACTTTAAGAAAGTGACTAGAAATGCGATCAGTGCCAGAACCTTTTGATTTTTCGATCTTGGAACATGCTTTTATAGCCTCTTCAGTGGTAATAGGCTTAAAGAAAAAAGTAGAATCAGTCTTTCCTTCACCATAATCACCATCTAGAAGAGGGTTTTCTTTGTTAGGTACCGTATATTTTCGCTAAGGTTCTTCCCCACATTGCAGAAAAAATTATTCATAGTGTCAGCTATTTCTTGGGGGGTTAGTAATTTTATCCTCGCCATTTTTAATAGACATTATTTCAGTAGTTTTGGACCTTTTATTCACCAACTGGTTTATAGTCTTCCATGTTTCCTTAGTGTCCCCAGCACAAGACTGAATCTTATTTGAAAAATATTCTCTTTTCATTTTAGAGTTCAAATTATTGGCCTTGCATCGCATTTGTCTGTAGGCACTCATAAGTAGCTCAGATTTTGCCTTTACTGCAGCAAAACCTTCAATTTGTCCCATGTCCTGAAGAGCTGCTTCAGATCGGGGGTGATCAAAGGACTGAAACGCTCAGTGACTCTACGCTCTCTTAAGGGGGCATGCTTCTCAATGATGGAAGACAATTGATTTGACTACAAACGAACTGCATTGTCTAAACCATCGCTGTTGTGTACAATAGCAAACCAGTCAGTTTCGGCAAGGTCCATTAAAAACAGGTCGTTGTCAAAATTTTTCATCTGTCTAGACGTTATTGCGTTATGGTTGACTTTGATAGATCCCCGAAACTTACGAGTCACATACACCAAATTATGATCGCTAATGCATGTTTTTACAACGCCAGATTCGACAATATTTGAAGGGTTGCTGATTGCGACATTATCAATTGTAGTGGCAGTATCGACTGTCTCTCTGGTAGGTTCGGTAATAAGTTGCTTCAGTCCAAAGGAGTTATAGAAATCCAACATGTATTTAGTGCAACTTGGAACATCAGAATTTAGGCATTCTAAGGGATTCAATGCAGAGCTAAGGTCACAATTTGTGTCACCTAATAAGATGATCTCTTTTCCCTAAGACTCTAGATAACTGAAAACGTCTTCTAACTTATCAAATCTTCTACCGCATCAGAAGGAGGTCGGTACCAAGAAACCACAAGAAAAGGCCTAGCTTGGAGTGGCTTCTCCTCTAGAAGTCGTCTTGTTTATCTTATGACTTGGGCCAAGCCCACTTGGAAAATTGTCCTGATCGTGCAGAATTCACGAAAACCACCTTGAGATGCGCTGTTGTGACAAAGTCATGATTTTGAAGCCGAGGCCAACAACAGTATCGATGCTCCATCGATACTCACTGTCACCGTTCGTGAAAAAACTCGTTATAACTGTAACTACAATTTATCTTCATTCTGGCTTTTATGCCCAATGCCACGGGAAAAGAGTTATCAATCTGATTTTCACTTAAACTTGATGAAAACGGCCACACTTGCAGCGTAAGAGAATGTAAACAACATCGACGGTCAGTTTTTTTACTTTTAAAGAGAGTGAATTTAAACTTTTAACTGATATAAATTGGTCTTCGAAGGTGTTCTCTGTCCGCAAAATCTTAGTTGGCAACTATCATGAAAAGTTTGACATGGACTAGGAAGATAGACATATTGTGCATCCTTTTAACATAATATTTCATTTCCAAATAATTTTTCTGGTTCAATATACGATTATTGCAATGCCAAGATCAGGCGACCTTCGTTTAAATGCTTCAGTGGATCTCTACAAACCTTCCTTGATAATTATAACGGTACAGCAACAAAAAGGACATCGACTAGTTCGAGCAAAGCGACTCAATAGGCCTTTATCATAAATCGGACATTGCAGATACGTCATACATTGTTAGACATCAAAGATGTTTCGTAGTTGCGTATCATCGTACAGTCATCAGGTAAAGTTTCACCACAAAAGCTCAGCATATGATATGATATGATATAATTTTTTATACACGAAACTAACCTTCAGCTTAAATACAATAAATAAATTGGTTATTAACAAAAGATCAAATTAAAAAAAAGATAAAATACCTAAGATGCTGTTCTTCCAGGGGGTCGTGTTTTAAAGTGATATTTTCAGTCAGCTCTTAAAATACTCCTTTAGTTCTTTTTTAAAGCGACCAATAGTCGGGAGTTCTCTAATATCAACTGGGATATTGTTCCAAACTTTCATAGCAGAATAGTAATAACTCTTTTTCGCATATTCTGTATTTAGTCTAGGAATTTGTAGATCTCTACAGTACCTTGTTGCATAGTTTGACTGCGACGATCTTTGCTGAAATTTATCCCAGAGGCTTTCAGGGCTTAATTTGTTCATAATCTTATATGTCATGACCGATCTATCAAATCGAATAATATTTTCAACGCTCAGCCAGTCACATGACCAGTTATCCTTGAATCTGGCGCTTTCGATTATTGACCGGGCCCTGTCCTGCAGACGTTGGAGGGTATCAAGTTTTGTTTTTGGAAGGCTGCCCCATATTTCATTAGCATAACGTAGTAGACACTACACAGCTTTGTTTGGGGAATTATATTTCTTAATTTCTTTAGTGACGCAAGTCCTCCAAAAACTTTACCCTTCACAGTTTTGTATTGCTCTTCCCACTTTAGGTTCTCGTCGACAGTTACACCTAGCGATTTCGTCTTCGTAACACGCTTAATATCTGAGCCATTTAACGTGAGTGCATTCGAGATATTCAGCGCATTTACTTTACGAGAATGGCCTATTATCATATATTCTGTCTTTGCAGGGTTAGGACTTAACTTATTTATTCTCATCCACTCCGAGAGGTTGAGCAATTCCTGTTGCGCCTCTAAGACCAGTTTCTCAACATCATCCGATGCGATTGTTACATTTGTATCATCGGCATAGATACTTGCTTGGGAAAATTTCAAACACTTCTAGAAGTCGTTTAGATATATGATAAAAAAGGAGAGGACCTAAGCAGGAACCTTGAGGTATGCCACACGTTACCTCACTTGTCATTGATCTCTGTCCATTTACAGAGCAAAATTGCTTCCTATGATCTAAGTAGGACTGAAACCAGTTCCCAGCGTTGCCCCTTATACCGTATCTGCACAATTTTTTGACCATTATTTTGTGATCGACCGTATCAAATGCTTTCTTTAGGTCAAGAAATATGGTCAAGTTCAATTTTTTACTGTCAATATTTTCATACCAAAAATCGTTACTGCATATCAAGGATGTTATTGTGGAGTATAGTTCACGAAAAGCTGACTGATTCTTGGTGATTACATTATTTTCAAGAAGGAAATCAAACATCTGATCGTGTACTATCCGCTCCAGGATCCTAGAAAAAATTTAAATAACTGAAATGGGCCTATAATTGTTTACATCCTTTTTTGCACCTGATTTAAATATAGGAGTTACTCTTGCAAGTTTCCAAATGTCTGGGAATATACCGTTTTTTAATGATGAATTGAATATCATCATCAAAGGCTTTGACACGAGGTCTCCCACATCTTTGACAATGGCTTTGGGTACTTTATCGGGACCAGCTGCCTTTCCGCTTTTTAGCTGTTTAATTGCATTCAATATGAAAACATCGTCAACAGTTTTAAATTCCATTTCCTTTAGCTCTGGCTTGATGTTTTGGAGACAGTCATCACCTGGCTTAGAGACAATTTTCTTTGCCAAGTTTGGACCAACTGAGACGAAATGCTGGTTTAAAGCCTTCAGAATGTCACGCTCTCGAATGTCAGAATGTCACGCTGTCAGCATGATGGAGAAGGCAATAAGGGGAAAAGGGGGCAATATATTGCCTGTTTAATTTGTTATTTATTGCTTTTCCTCGAAACAGTACACTTCTCCATCGAATAAAACAGTCATTAGGTACGGTATCAATACAAAATTCAGTTTTTTTAAAAGCTCCAAAATAGTTCATTTCTTGCATTAGAGTCTTCAAAGTTTGTTGCCATGAAGACCTCGTTAGGTTACAAATGCTGACTAAATTAGATCACAATGGCACTAGAACCTTTTGAGTAATGCGCCTTTGAAAATTTAGCCCTTTCAGACAATCAGTTCCAAAATTGTTGAGCCATTCTTAAAAATATGTTTTTTGGCACTGTGCCCCCCGTCCCCCCTTTGCAATGTTGAAATCAGTCGGAAAAGTTGTAAATCGTTAGTTACAAACAGAAAAGACTCGTTTTTTTCCAATCAGCATTGAACGGGGGGGGGGGGCAAAAACCTTATTTTTTTCAATGGCTCAACAATTTTGCAACTGATTGTTCAGGAATAAAACAAGCCAGAATTTGGTTTTCTACCAACCAACCTTAACCCTAAATCCATATGGGCTTTTTCCGAGCTACCATTTATGGGGGGGGCCTTCCCCCCTCTGAAAACTGCCTTAGACTCATCCGAATTCAATACAACTTGGCACAGTTATAGAACAGGTAATTTTTAGCTCGTAGCGTGAATTGGGTGTGCCTGCCACACCTTGTGACGTCACAGTGACGTCACGAAGCTGAAAATCTGTGAAAATCAGGCTTCCAAGTTGAATTCAAGTTTAATGAAGATTTTGCATGAACTTTATGCAGTTTTTGGTTCAGTTTGTGAACATATTTGGTGATAAAACATTATATTATCGAAAATAACGATTTTGGAGTGATATTTTGGCAGAAATTAGCCGATTCTTATGACGTCATTTGTGCAATTAATTTATTCTATATAAAAAGAGACCAAAAGAACCTGAAAAATGGTGATTATCTATAACAAATGTTTTTCATTGAAAAAGGTCGAAAAAACTTGGAAAAATTGCTAATTAGTCCGAAATGGCGGCCAAAATGACGTCATTATAAAAAAATGCTGACATCATCAAATTCCAGAAATTCCGGTATCAAATTGAAGCCCTTTGTTTGCTGATTCATTTGCTGTATAATACTTCATAATTCAATCAAATAATTCTATTGAAATAATTGAACATAAGATCCTTTTGGATGATTACAAAGTCTGTCCTGAGCTAAACAAGCTAAAAATATCTGAATATTGATTTCTTCATAACCCCAAATGATCGTAGATGCTGTTTTTAGCTACAGTCAGAGAGATAAGTGTTGCTGCTAAAGTCGCCTTCAATGGAAAATCAAGCGCCTTGTATAAGAAAAAGAACCGCATCAAAGGCAACATTTTGGTCTTTATGTCAAACGAGAATGATACGCAAAAATCAAAAGTCATTACCCTTAGTTTGCTTAGTTCGTGCAAAAAACTATTGGTGCATTTGTGTCAAATGAGATGTCATGTGAGATTTACGATAACGCAAGATTACTTATGCAGAACCCAACAGAACGTTTCAATTGTTACTATTCGCGGGCATCTAATTTGAGACAAGCAGTCACGAAGATAACCTCTGTGCAGAATGATATGCATGAAGATGTTTTGGTACAGTGTGATCTCGTGCCTTCCCCCTGTCAATGGCGCCATTGTTTGCTGGGATTCTGCAACTTTCTGTAGCTGTGTAGGAGGGGGATCCTTCTACCTTCGGTGATGCTGCGACTGCTAGCCTCTGTGCAGGCCACCGGTTACATCATCCTCTAAAGTTGACTTATTTGCATAATGAGTACTATCAATAAGGCTAATGATTCGTTCGTTCTAGAAAACGATTGTTTTGACATAATTGAGCTGCTAATGAAGTCAAGAACGTGCCAATTCTGGGTAAATTTGTTGCTGTGCCAGGGTAAACATCATGGTGATTTATCCATCTTGTGGTGTCAAATCTGTCTAACATGAAATAAGCCGACGTCAAATGTTCCTATAGGATCGCGGGAAACTTCTGTCTTGTATGCGCTTTATGTGCGCTTTCTTTATTTCAGTGCCAATTAGCAGAGATAAAACGTTAATCAATCGCTTTAACGAGCGTGACGGAAGTGGGTTACTTACTTACTTACTTTCTTTCTTTCTTTCTTTCTTTCTCACTGACTGACATCGAAGCCCCTTCTTAGATTACAAAGTGGACTTTGTAATCAAAAACCATGATTTTGCCGCTACCTCCTTCCAAAAATGGGCATGTCACGTGACCTGTGAGTCCTATTATTCAAAAATGTTTCAATCATAATGTGGCTAATAGATAATTAGTAAAAGTCAGGGAGGCTGGGGGACATAGCCAATGTCGTTTAAAAACGTGGCAAATAAAACCTTGAGGGAGGGGTGGAATCCACCCTCCCCCCCCCCCCACATGCGGATTAGGGTTAATCTCGTTATAATACAAAAAAGCTGGGGTCGGGGCCGAAGCGAGGCAGGCTGGTAATGGTTGAGAATGGCCTAGCCGACATGGCGACATGCGGCTAAATCTCAAAATGCCTCCGGCCTCTGATTGGCTAATTTTCCTACCTCGTTTTCATGTTTATTATTAAATGAAGTCTATTTTTGATTACAAAGTCCAACTTTGTAATCTAAGAGGGGGCTCCAGGTCAGTCAGTCAGAAAGAAAGAAAGAAAGAAAGAAAGTAAGTCAGTCACGCTCGTTAAAACAATTAATTAACGTTTTATCTCTGCTAATTGGCACTGAAATAAAGAATGCGCACAGAAAGCGCATGCAAGACAGAAGTTTCCCGCGATCCTATAGCAACATTTGACATCGGCTTATTTCATGTTAGACAGATTTGACACCGTAAGATGGATAAATCACCATGATGTTTACCCTGGCACAACAACAAATTTACGCAGAATTGGCACGTTCTTGACGTCATTAGTAGCTTAATTATGTTAAAACAATCGTTTTCTAGAACGAATGCATCGTTAGCCACTTATTGATAGTATTCATTATGCAAATAAGTCGAGTTTAGAGGATTCATTTTCATTTCATTTTAAATTATTTATACACAAAAACCCTTCAGCTAACAAACGCAATACTTAAATAAGAAAATAAATATCCTAATTACATTAATATAGTCTATATACAGTTAAAGCAAAATTATGTACAGTAATCTATGTAGTAGCAGCTGCTCTTCCAGGGCGTCGTGTTTTAGTTGTGTTCAGCTCATATAATAACTTTTCAATTGTTTTCTGAATCTACTAAGTGTAGGGATCTCTCTGATATTGATGGGTATATATATTGTTCCAAGTTTTCAGAGCCGAATAGTGAAAGCCTTTCTTGACATATTCAAGATTATTTCTTGGGATTTGTAGGTCCCTGCAATTCCTTGTTCTGTAGTTGGAATGCTGGGTCCTATGATGGTATTTACCCCAAAGGCTTTCGGGACATTGCCTGTTGATTATTTTATATGTTATAACTGATCGATCAAAGTTTATTAGTTGTTTAACAGTCAACCAATTATGAGACCAATTGTCTTTTAGTCTGGCCTTATCAATAATCGAACGGGCTCTGTCCTGCAGACGTTGGAGGGTATTCCATTTTGATTTAGGAAGACTCCCCCAAATAACATTGGCGCATCGCAGATGGCTTTCTACAAGTGCACGGTACACATGCTCCGGCTGGGATTGGGAAATGAGATTTTTCAATTTTTTTAGTGACTTAAGACCGCCACTAATCTTCCCTTTCACTTTGTTGAATTGTTCATCCCAGTTTAGCCCTTCATCCACAATAACCCCCAGTGATTTAGTCTTCAGCACACGCTTAATTTCTGAATTGTTAAGATTCAGTGGTTCTGAGATTTCAACCTTATTTGTCCTCCGTGGATGGCCAATGATCATGTATTCAGTTTTTTTCGGGTTGGCACTTAACTTGTTTATACGCATCCATTCCGAGATGTTTCTTAATTCTTTGTGGGCATTTGTAATTAGATCATCGACGTTACTAGATGTTAATGTAACATGTGTGTCATCTGCATACATACTAGCCCTAGAGAATTCTAATGATGTAACCGGCGGCCTGCACAGAGGCTAGCATTCGCAGCATCACTGAAGGTAGAAGGACCCTCCTCCTACACAGCTACGGATGCAAACGTCGCAGGTGAAGTTGAGAGGAAAGGTGCAGGATCCCAGCAAACAATGGCTCCATTAACTGGGAGAAGGCACGTGATCACACTGAACCAAAACATCTTCATGCCTATGATTCTGCACAGAGGTTATTTTCGTAACTATATATGTATATATGTAAAATTTTGCCATACAAAGTAAAAATTGAAAATGTAATAAAGGAAAGAAAGGCTATTTACATGTATAAGATGGTAATAAAAACTAAAGATCTAGTATAAAAATACCCCTAGTTTAAAATGGCAGGAATAGCATTAAAAGGTCAGTGCAACCTTGTTTCCATAATGGTCCCTCCAGGGGTATTATAGAAAAGAAAAGTTTTCATGAAAAAAAAGAGACGTTCATTAGAACGTGTAACAGCCTGTTGGGCTTGTTATTTATGCAGTTTTTAGAAATTTAATAATATATATAGGGACTGTTTTCTTTATTTTGGAGGTCTTTAAAGAAATTGTCCTTTATCTTATGTTTGAAACTGTTAACGTTTTTAGCAGACTTTAGGTCAGAGTGTAGATTGTTCCAGATTTTAGGTCCTAGGTAAGATAGACCACTTTGCCCTATGTTGCTCTTTCGGAATGGTTGATTTAATTTGTTTTTAGACCTTCGAGTAATCCGACTCTGGCCAGCTGGTAAGAACATCTCCGACACATAGGATGGGGCTGAATTATCGAAAAATGTGTAAACGTTTGTAGCAGTACATTGTTTAAACCTCTCTTTAGTAGGGAGCCAATCTATATTTTTAAATTCTTTGATTCCTATATGTGCTCTGTTATTCATACTTAAGCAAAACCTGATACATTTATTTTGAGCTGTTGAATTTTTTTGGTTAGCCTTTTATTAATCAATGGAAACCAAGCACAGCATGCATAGTCAAAGTGGGGCTGGATTAGAGCATTTGCTAGTAACCTACGAAGAGAGAAGTCAAGAAAATTTTGCTTTCTATAGAGGAACCTTAGCCTGCCATTTATTTTGCCCAGGGTCCTGGTAGCCATTGATTCACAAGACAGGTTTCCATCAAGAATACAGCCCAGATAGGTCACTGAGGTATGCTGTGTAATCCTGATGCCACCCCTTCTGATGTCCAGATTTTGATTGTCGGTTCTCATTTTTGCTCTGCCAAAAAGTATAGACTTTGTTTTGTCCTCTCCAAAATGAATGCTTAGTTTGTTATCAACGAACCAATCACAGAGGGAATTAAAATTCTTATTTAGTTGCTTTTCTATTTCATTGACGCTATTGTCACTGAATACAAGGCAGTAGTCATCTGCATATGAAAGAAGGTCACAGTCAACTGCCTGAGGCATATCATTGACATACAAGAGGAAAATTAGTGGGCCAAGAATAGAACCTTGTGGGACTCCACATGATGGTTCCCCAGGTGACGAGATCTCCTTCCCTATATTTACGAAAAAAGTTCGGTTTTTTAGATATGATCTAAACCAAAAAATAACTGAATCGGCAAAGCCTATGTGTTTCATTTTTTCAAAGAAAATTTCGTGATCGATTGTGTCAAACGCTTTTTGTAAGTCAATTAATATCATGCCGGTAAACTTCCCGTTTTCAAACCCTTGTATGATTTTATTACTTAGATACGATAGGCATGTGTGGAAGGGACGAAAACCAGACTGGTATTGATAGAGAATCTTATTTGTATCCAAGTATTGTTGTATCTGCTCGTGGATAATTTTTTCAATAACTTTGGAGATCTGAGGCAAGAGTGAGATTGGCCTGTAATTTTTTGGTTCATCTTTCTTGCCTTTTTTAAAAAGTGGTTTCAATTTAGCTTGCTTGCAATCGTCTGGGAAACGAGCTAGAGAGATGGAGAGATTGCATAGCTCCTTGACTGGTTTTGCCAGTATTGGTGCACCGTCCTTAAGGAATTTTCCTGCGAGATTATCAGGCCCTGCTGCTTTTGCGGGATTTATTTTCTCTAAGAATTTGAGAACATGTTCATCAGTTGTATGATGTAGTGTGAATTTGTTCTTCCCTGGGTTGAGGTGTTGGTAGTATTGTTTGACACTTTCTGACCCAAATATTTTGGGTGGATTTGGTAGCTTATTTACAAGTTTTTTAGCCAAATTTGAAAAGAAATTTTTGAAAATGTTTGAATTAATTTTATCATCAAAGCAATGCTCGCCATCATTTTTTAGGCATATTTTGGAGGGTTTGTCTTGTTTAGAAGGAAGTCCTAGTGATTTCAGGCTTTTCCAGAGTTCTTTTGCCATGTCAATATTTTCATTTAGTTTTCCAACCACACAAGTTTTCTTTTTCTTCTTTATAAGAGACAAAACCTTGTTTCTAGCTTTCCTGAAATTGACATGGTCCATGTGAATTTTTGTCTTCTTAAATTTGCAGAGCAGCTTGTCTCGAATCCTGATCCCTTCAAGAACTTCCTCATCTACCGGGTGCGCCAAAATAAACTGTGCACGTTTGACAGGTCACAATAAATCGTACACTGGACCGATTTTGAAGATTTATGACTTAATCTTTAGCAGAAGGTCTGAATTAGATTCTAGACTTTTTGCAAATTTTTCCGTTTTCAGTTTTTAGAGCAAGAAGCGAGTTTCTTAAAATATTCGTTTTCGAAAAAATTGAAAACGATCAAAAAACATCGATCAAATTTTAAAAGATTCAACATAAATGAATAAAGAGAAAACGTTTTCAGGGGGATTTGGGGGTTTAGTACGAACTATCGTACAATAGATTACAATTGGACGACTTCTAAATCGAAAATCAAAACGGAAAATTTCTCTCTTTTTCCATTCGTGTCGATTCTTCAGAAAACTTGATCGATGATTTTTGATCGTTTTCAGTGTTTTCGAAAACTAAAATCTTAGGAAACTCGCTTTTACCTCTAAAAACTGAGACTGAAAAAATTTGCATTAAATTCCAGTATCTAATTCATGCTTTCTGCTAAAGATTAAGTCATAAATTTTGAAGATTGGTCAAATGTACGATTTATATTGGCCTGCCAAACGTGCATAGTTTATTTTGGCGCACCCGGTATCCATTCTTGAGTGTCTTTTCTTTTGCGAATTTCTTTCATTGGAGCTATTTCATCAATTATGGAAATGATCATTTGTATGAAGTGAGAATATGCAGCATTGATATCAATAAATTCGGACAGTTTTTCCAGGAAGAGCTCTCTATTGTAATTTTTCATTGAACGGATTTTGACATATTTGTGACCAAAGATTTTAGTTTTAGTGCTCTTTCTTGTACAGTAAATCATTTGATGGTCAGATATTCCCAAGTTGAGGACACCATGCTGAGAATTTTTTTGGCCCGAATTAGAGATTATATGGTCCAATAGAGTTTCAGATTTTTCAGTAATGCGCGTTGGTTCTTGGATTAGCTGTAAAAGTCCGTGAAGGGAGCAGAATTCTTTGTAGCGCTTGATCCCGTTTGAATTACTTTTTTACTGCCTGTCAGGTCAATGTTCAAGTCCCCCAATATAAAAACTTCTTGATTATCAAAGTATTCTGTTTTTGAAATTGCTACATTGAGCTTTTTAAGGAAACCACTTGAGTCAGGGGGTCTGTAAAGGATCCCAACGAGGATTGGTTTGGATTTTGGTAACAGTAAGTCAAGAAATATATTTTCGAGATCTGGTGAAAAATCTTCCCTTACATTGAAAGACAATTCTTTTCTGATACAGCAAGCAACGCCACCACCTTGTCTATTTCTGTCAGATCTTTTCAATTCATAGCCATCAATTTTAACCTCATTATCTAATACAGTTTTGTCAAGTTTTGATTCTGTAATTCCAATTATTGCAGCATTTGAGTTTTTGGCAATGACGCGCAATTCATCAATTTTGGGCAATAGGCCATTTATATTAAGGTGAAGAAAGTGCAAGCCTCTTTTCCTAAATGGATTCCACATACAATCTTCTGGTCGTCCTTGGGTGGCTTCATTATTAATTTCAATTGGTATTGGATGTTCAGGCAAGGGGTCATTAACAGAGCCTTCATCCGCAAATGGAAGCATTGTCATTTTCATTGTCATTGTCATTGTCATCGACATTGTCGCCTTTGCAACAATCAAGAGGTGGAAAATGAACTTCACTTTCTCGTTGAATGTCGAGCATATGGCGTTCAACGAAAAAAGCTTTTTGAAACAGCTGAAAACGAAGTTAAGTCATTCGGTACAATGGACCCGAGACAAAAATTCATATACCTCCTCTCAACAGAAAATATAAAGTTGGTACAAGAAGTTGCTAAATACACCAGAGACGCTTTCGAGTCTCGAAATAACAGTTTACAGACCGGACCGTGACCGCGACAACTACCATTCTGCTTTATTACCACTAACTTAGATTTAGTTATTTGTTCATTTATTATTATCTTTATTCACTTTATTACTTGTTATTACATTTGCCGTAATCGTAATTGTTTAGATTAATTAGTTTGTAGTTTTGTTAGGACGACGCTCCAGTATTGTGTAGCAAGTCTAGATGTTAAAATGAAATGAAAATGGAAGCTCTTGCCACAGGTTAACCCTGATAACCCTGACCCAAAGGTTAACTACTTGTCTCAAACTAGATGCCCGCAAATAGAAACGTTCTGCAGGGTTCTGCATAAACATAAGCAATTTTGTATTATCTGAAATCTCACATGACATCTAATTTGAGACATACAAGGCGCTTGATTTTCTATGGAAGGCGACTTTAGGAGCAACACTCACTGTAGCTAAAAACAACATCAACGATCATTTGGGGTTATGAAGAAATCAATTTTCAGATTTTCTTATGCTTGCTTAGCTCAGGACGGACTTTGTAATCATCCAAAAGGATCTTATGTTTAATAAAGTCATCAGCCAACCTGAAGCTGTGAGGGTTGTTCCTCAACACAATTCAAGAATTTGACAAAGGCACACTATCCCCTTGATGAATGAAAGAAATCGATAAAGATCTCCATTGAATATTCCACAAATTTACGCTAATTTCCTGCATTCAATGAAGGCGGGATCATTCATGTGTAATTTTCATGGCCATGAAAATTATGCATGAATGACTTTGCTTTCTTTGGATGAAGCAAATTATCGAGGGGACAGTGTGCCTTTAATGACTTTTATCTATGGTTGGCCCTAAATTTAAAAAATAACTGAATTTTATAATTTCTATTCTGAACTCGTCTTTGCACAATTTCACGGTTAGGCCAACTGTTTGGAAACATGCATGCTCTGTCCTTCCTGCAAAGCGGAAACAGTCTGTTCCTCATTCTCCTTTACAAACTTTGAAAAGTTTAATTGTCAACATTACTATTCATGTGCAGACAGGTATGAATTTAAATTTGGAAATAAAAGAAACAATTTGCAAGCCAATAATTCATAAAGATGGCATTTCATGGTTATCATCATTTCTGAAGCGGTCCTTTTCATGGCAGCAATCACAAAATACAGTACAGAATGGCAGATCCTTGTTATCTTTATCAAAGAAATTCCCTTTCTTAAAATCTATGATGCAACTCGGCTCAGCAAGGCTCTGTCTTTGTTGTTAGGTCTAATCTAATCATAGTCATAGTCAACAAGTCAACAAGTCAACAGCAGCATTTTTTTATTTTTCTACTTTCTACATTCTACATCATTACATCATTGTCTGAATGCCATAATAAACATTAAAACGAGGTAGGAAAATTAGCCAATCAGAGGCCGGAATCGGTGCCCCCATTGTTTATTTTCTTCCCAATTTTTGATATGAAAGTCCATAAGTCCCTAGACTTGCCCAAAGCCTATTTCGTCAAAAAATTTTCGTCAAAAACGAACGGATAATATTCATTCTCTGATACATCGAGAGTCTGCCATTGGGACCTATCAGACTTGCATTAAGTCTATTTCGTCAACTGTAATAAGTCTATCTGAAAGTATACTACGAAACATTTCGCCCTTCACTTTTTCTTTCAACTTTTTTTGAAGAAAATTTTTTGACGAAATAGGCTTTTGGCAAGTCTAGGGACTTATGGCCTTTCATATCAAAAATTGGGAAGAAAATAAACAATGGGAGCAAAGATTTTTCTATTCACATTGAAACGAGGTTAATGGCCTCTTTTCGGTAGTGGGAAAATTTCATCGCTTTGGTGTATTGCACTTTCATGAAGTGAAGGAAGCGAAGTGGCATTCTAAATGAGGAAATTCTGATTGAAACTGAAAGGGTTGTTGATTCTTGGATTGAGGAAACATTCATCTGGATACTTGTGGCTTTTGCTCATTGCTAAAGTCACTCAAAATTTGAATTTTGAGACGTTTTATTATCCGAGGATTGAGCCGACAAGTTAGGCCCATCCGCCATTGCCTATATTACTCGGTTCTTCCGTACACTGTTGCTATGGTTTCCATATCGGACGTGACATCAAGGGAGACAATTTCGTTCCAATTTTCAATGTGAAAGTCCATGAGTCGTAGTTATAGCGTCCATCAGCCTATCAACAGCAATAACTGAACTTGCAATCAATCTACACACGCTGGGTGTTGATTAGACTGATTACGAGTCGAGTTTCGCTCCTCTGCCAAACGATATACCCCGCAGTCTCGTTTTGGTGAGCGATAACTGAGACTCACTGTCATCAGTCTAGGGGTTGATAGATCAGTGTTTGGTTTGGTTAGATCAATGTCAAGCCTGACATTGAACGATAATATAATAAACTAGATATAACATCAATCAGTGAGTGCTTGTTGGTTGTTGATGTTTAGCACTATATTAGTGTTGCAGCCACCATTTTTTTAAAACTTTACCATAGCCATTAGTTTTTTCTTAAGTCTCATGTTAGCTCTACTGCATAAACAAACATCAATTATTTAAATGTTTATTTTCTCAAGGAAAACAAATTTTCCACATTAAAGTGTGGATTGTAGTAAGGTAGTAGCTACAATTAACCCTATTTTAACCGGGTAAAAAAAAGTGATTTTCTACCGGGGGGGGCGTTTTTCGCCCCCCCTGTTTTTCTCCGCAAGTATAAGAGCTATGACAATGAAACTTGCATTGTGTCATAATTGAACAATGGAGTATAGCACTATATTAGTGCAAATTTTGCAGCCACCATTATTTTAAAATTTCCAAAACTTTACCATAGCGTACGGATATTTAGTTTAATAAATTCTTGCAAAATTGTTAGTCTCATGTTAGCTACCTTACGTTATTTGAGGTAATTCCATCATAAACAAACATCATAGAAATTACTGCTGATTAAATATGTTTATTTTCTCAAGGAAAACAAATTTTCCACATTAAAGTGTGGATTGTAGTAAGGTAGTAGCTACAATTAAGAGTGTAAGGGGTTTTTTAATCATCATTCTTTAAAACTTTAGTTCTGCTATTAACTTCTTTCAGAGCATTATATTAGTGCTGCAGCCACCATTTTTTTAAACTTTACCATAGCCATTAGTTTTTTCTGAAGTCTCATGTTAGCTTTACCGCATTAACAAACATCGTTTAATTAAATGTTTATTTTCTGAAGGAAAGCAAATTTTCCATATAGAAAGTGTGGATTAAAGTAACCTAGTAGCTACAATTTATATATAAAGAGTATTGCACGCATCTATCTATCTATATTATTAAAACGTGAAGCGAATTTTGTGTGGCGTAAAACTCGAGCACCGTTGCGCTGATCCTCGCGAAACTTTCCAAATATCTTCGTCTTTCCTCTACGGGGTGCAATAGAGATTTTGTTTTCTCAAATTCGCCCCCAAATCAGGGTAAGGGGCGAATTCGGTGACATCAAATGATCGGCGGAATCCCTTTCATTTTCTGTGTACAAGGGAATGATCTTTAGACATTACACAATTGGCGGACCAATGATACATTGGAGCTGTATCGTACTCCCACTTTTTCTTTTGAAAGGGCAAGGGCAGAGTTTCATAGATCGGCTTCTTTTTCCAGCTAAAATATCGTTGGCTCGAGAGGAGAGAACAGGGGAATTTTAATGGGGGCTTCCAATGGGAAAGGGAGATCATGCAAAGGTGCAAAGGACTGACATTCGAAGGTTCCTATTGTTCCACTGCTCCGGATTATACACTTGACATTGAAATATTAGGGCTTCCGTCGTAATGGTTTTCAAAACGGTCGTGAGTCTGTCGTTCATTCAACCATAATATTCGAGCATTGTTAAATTTTGAAGCAATTAGAACAAGCTGTTTGAATTTGAGTGTAGTCATTATTGTTTTCAGTATAAATTCCTTTCGAATGACGCATTGCAGAGCTTTTGTTCTGTCCCAAGACAACATCAGGCCTTTCACAGTGGACATCTGATAAGACTTATAACATCATGGCAGTTATCTCTATGGAATTGTTTTGACAGTCTTGCTTTCTTCTTTCCCAAGGAAGGCTTCAGGGGGCGGCGGCTTAAATGAGATCGCAAATTTCTTCGCAGGGTCATAGGGCTAAAAGAAACGATCTTCTAACATTTCATTTATTTTCAAATTGGTTCCTTTCTCCAGAGATACCGCAGGCGGAGGCAGAAGAGGGGACATAAGGGCAAAGAGAGTCATGTTTTACTCAGAGTTTCTCATTTAATTTCGCCCATCCTAGAGGAGGGGAACAGATACAGTAAGAACCCAGCAAAATAGAAACCTCTCTATAAGAAACCTCAGGCTGATTTTTTTGAGAAATGATGCCCTCATATGAGAAACTTCTCAGCCTGATTCTTGGAAGGTTTCCTATAGCAGGATCTCAAAAGTTTTCATATTTAGTAATTTTTGTGAAAATCAGGTTCTAAATATTTTTTAGAGATTTCATGCAAAAGCATCTCCATCTACAGTATACTTGGCATGCATGCTATGATTGACCAAATTTGGAGAGAATGCTACGTAACAAGAAGTTTTTCCTTAACCATGTGATAAGAAACATTTCAGCCTCAGTTTTGAAAAAACTGGTTTCTATTTTGTGTGTTCTTACTGTATGCTCGCTACCACGGAGCGCTTCGAAGGGGGGGGGGGGTCTCCAATGAAAGGGATTTTTATTCTAAACAGTTTGTGAATCGAACAAGAAATGGGCTTTTATCGTTGAGGGATGCGATAACGACTGACTGTTTCTTTCATTCGTTGATTAATTAAAAACTAGAGGGGTATCGCCCTTTTGGAATGCTTTCATAAGGGGTTAGTCATTTATAACTCTGGGTACCGGGGCGGGTTAGAATTGATGGGGGGTATGAAAACTATTCCAAGGAAAATTGGGGGGTATGAAACTTCTTTTGGAAATTTTAGAGGGGGTACGAAAACTTTAATGGTAGATTCTCCAGAAAATTACTTCAATGACACGATAAGGCCTATGGAATACCATATCCTCGCACAACTGCAACTCTAGCTAGCTTCTTAAGGTTACTGTAACCGTTCAGGCGGCGATTAAGAAACTCCGTTTACCACGGCCGTTCGTCAAAATATACCAAACAAACTTATGCATCATTCGACGCAGAATTAAAGGAAGAATATCATAAAAATATATTCAGTTGATTCAATAAAATCACGAATGATTTATTCTAGATTTAAAGCAAAATCGACCACCCTTGCGAAAAAATCTTTGTGTACCCCAATGATAATCGTTGGACCACGACTATCTACTTACCAAAGACTTAACGCCCTGAACTGCAAAACCATGTCACGAATTTTTGATAAAAGGTATTTTCTTGAAATGATATCATTTTAAATAAATGTAAATATCTTAAATGTCTTTTTTAACTTTCAGACCCTTGTAAAATCGGACCATTGGATCTATCACAAATCGCTGACACGGTTTCGTAGTTTTATGCTTTGTGACCCTGCGTGCCAAGTTTCAAGCGATTCGATTGGCCTGTTGGGTACACAAAGATTTTTTATTACCCACCAGTACCCCGGAATCCTGTTTCGAGAAATCAGGCTTTTATCAAAATGAAACAAAAATTGCGGGAAATACGATTATGCATGAAAGGTCAAGCAATTAGGCTTAAGCGCGGTATTGGTAAAGCATTATATCAATAACATAGCAGCACGGGATGTCACGAAAATAGCTGCAAGGTCAAGTGAGTTTATTTTAATCCCCTAATGTATATTCCCGCAACTGTTGAGAAACATGATTGCTCCTTTTAAAATGCTCAAATTTATAAGTAATTGTGACTATTTCTGGAAGTGAGTTGGTTTAAACAGTCCTCAAATACTTGTACCATCAGATTATGACAAAAACGAAAAATCGAAAATTTGTCGTCTGAACAGTTACAGTAACCTTAATGACGGCCTTCAACTCATCCATTGTACCCCATATTATATTTGTATAAAATTCCAGCTCACTGGCCTTCCAAGGTAGTACTTCATTAAGTTCAAATAGCATTGCCTTTCGTCTTTTTTATCTCTTTTACAAAACAGAACTTCTGTGATGTGGTTTTCTGAAAATAGTTTGATAGATGGCCAGTCGTAGGGTATGAAATCTTTTCCTAATTTTCAATTGGGCTCGAAATATTTTTGGGATATTTGGAAGGGGTTTAAAAACTCTTAGCTAGCTTAGCAATTCTAGCCCGCCCCGGTACCCAGAGTTATAAATGACTGACCCCTAAGGGAAATATCTTTTACAATATGAATCAAAATTTTTGAATACTATGAATCATCTACTCTTCCTCTCTTTTTCCTTTAATCTTTGGACAAATTTTTGATTTCATCTCCCTATAATATCAATGTTAATGCAGAGAGGTCTGAGCGGCCTACATTTAAAAGCCCACTTTTTTGGAATGAGGAAGGTTAGTAAAGGAGCCATTGCGATGAATTGCAATGCTTTCAAGATGCCTGACGAAAACGAGGTTCGACCATGCGACATATCTTGAGCTCATGCAGCACACAGTTGCACCATTATGGCGGCTTAGGCCCAAGAGAATGCTCTGATACTCGGGGCACCCGGTGGCAAGATCACTTACGTGACGTCAAGAATTCCTGTTGATTCGTCATCTCAAAGGTTGAAAAATCAATGAACCATCACATTTTAATCAGTGGTGCAACATTTGGGGACCTGCTTAAAATGATTGATAGGTAGGAAAGCCATTTATTGTTCCTTGCAATAGCACTCATACTTCTCCCCGGTAGCTTTGGTTGCCGTTGCTCTTCTTCTCTGAGTTCTGAGTTTCTATTTGCTTTCACAGGCAGCAGAGGAGGGAAACGGATATGTCCACTATGAAATTTGTTAATGCAGAACCATTTCTTCAAGAATCCAGGAGATGCAGTATTGAAACTTTTTTAGTTTAGTTAATAAAAAGTCGTACATAAGAAGCTTCCGTGATTGTTATAATTCAAAAACTTCGTTTCGAAAGTCGGAGACGGTAAATTTAAGAACAAGAGTAGGTATGGGATCAATTTTAAGAACAAGTCCAGTCAAATTGAAAGTGAGAATCTTAGCTACAACAAAACTCAATTAAGCTTTACCATAGCTAACAGGGCAACTATTACAACACTGAGACACTTATTGGAATCACCGTGCAACATGCTATTAATGAAAGAGCCAAGATTGCAATGCTGTTTTTATATTTGGGACTTTAAAGCGCAAGTTTTCTGGTAACCAGTGCATCAAGAAAGATGGAAGTGATGTTTGATAAATCAAATTGCCAGTAAGAAGAGAGAAAGACCTCTTCTACGGCTTCAGAATCGGGTCAAGAGTTTTCAAAGTGACGTAGGCCCTGCTTAGGCGGCCCATCCCTCCAGAAGAGAAGAGGATTCACATTTTCCAAGAGCATAGCCCAGGCCTAAATCCGTCAGATAAACACATGAAAGATCATTTCCCTTCATAAACATTGCAGAAACAAGGGTCTAGAGAGGGGGTTCCAATCAGGTAGAAATTAAGATAGATTTGAAACTTAGAAATGAATCAAATGTTAAATGATGGATGTAAAAAGTTTGCCTAAATGTTCTCCCACCCAGATTACTCATCTGTTTTGCGTGGTGTGGTTATATGGAAGAAAAATTGATTTGCTGGTTGCTGGTTATATGCCACAAAGAGTTTGCCGTGGTAACACTGACATGAAAAGGAAATTTGAAGTCAACAAGACTGTTTCATATTGATGTTTGTTGCAGTTTTCGGTCGAACATTTCCAAGGGCAGGGAATGTCTGTTCAGTTATGAAACTGCGTTTCAACAAACAACAATTAATCTAAATACAAACAAATAACAGTATAAATATTCGAGCTTTGAACAGAGTTTCATTTGGTACGACGTTTCGGGCTTAAACCCATTATCAAGTGAAGTAAGACTAGTGGAATGCAGGATAAAAGAAGAGTAAATTCGAAAGATAGAAATCGAATTTGAGGGAATCGGTGTGACGTAAACGAAAGAATAATAGGATAGATATGCATAGCAACAAGAACAGGAGAGGAAGAGAAGGGGTTAGTTAGAATAATGTCATTGTAAATAATTGAACTGCTTATTAAGTCCTGCAGGAAAGAGAGTTCCAAGTTTGAAAATTATGCGCTTCTCCAAAGTCTTTCTTTTGTTACTGTCCGTGGGGGCAAAAAGGAGGCCAAGAATCATCATGTCATCAGTTGAATGGTTGGGTGAATTAAAGTGTCTTGAGATGTTGCTATCGGGGTCATTTTCGTGTTGCTCGTTCAGATGGATCTTATGTTTAACGTTTCGCACATGCTCGCCAAATCTGTTGTTGATTTGGCGAGACGTTTCTCCAATATATAGGATGTGGCATTGGGTACATGAAATGCAATATATGACGCTGGTTGATGAACACGTAAAGGTAGCTTTGATTGTGAAGGTCTTGTTTCCGTTGTTGATCGTAGTTGTTGGGTTGACGTGGGTACATGTTTGACAGAGGCCATGATTGCAAGGAAAAGTGCCAGGAGAGTCTGAGGATCGAAGGTTTGTGTGTACAAGTGAATCTCTTAAGTTCTTATCTCTACGGAATGCCATCAAGGGTGGGATGTTGAATATTTTCTTGGCTTTGAAATCATTGCTTAGTAATTTGAAATTGTTGTAGATTATCTTCTTGATTCTGTTATTAAGTGGATGATAGGTAAGGGTAAAAGGTACTCTGTTGTTGGATTGGTTTTTGTCAACTGGTAGCAGGGCGTCGTCTTGTGTGAGGCTGTTGACTCTTTCCAAGGCAGAAGTGGTGATCTTGTCAGGATAATTCTTACGATGGAAATAACAATTAATCTAATTGAAGCAGAGAGTAATTCTTCAAAGCTGCAGTAAAGTGTTTTCCGCGAATGGATATAAAATCAAATTGCAGGATTATTTGGGATAGATTTAAAACTCTACTTTTACTGGAAAATTTATGTTTCAGTTGGTTTTTATGATGTTATTGCAAACTTTGATATGAGTGTTGACGCAGTGAAAAAATCCCTTAGACATTGTGAAGTAGCACAAAAACATTTCACATAAAAACATTGGTTTACTTTGACAGCACCAGAATATAGTTGCAGAAAATAACAAGAAATAAGCCTTAAAACTTTCAACAAACAAATGTAGGAGTAAAGGGCAATCCAACAATGACAAGAAAATGATTTTAGAGGCTGAAAATTATTGGCCTAGCAAATTTCAACTATTTGATTACTATCATTTTCATGAACTTTGAAGTAAATTTCCTGGAAATGCGATTTTCGTGAAATCTGTGTAATGGATATATTTTTAATTTCCAAACCATAAGAGATATTTAAATGAAATTTTGTAAAAATGTTTGCCGAAGATGGAGCTTCAAAATGAACCTCTGCTTTTACATTGGCTAAGCACAAGGGGATTAAGACCCTTATGTCTACATTTTTTGCCATCAAAATTTAATCATACAAATGGGGATGGCAGGACGATTCGCGACTCTAATGGAATGCTAGGACGATAACCTTGCAAATCAACATTGTTTCGGGGGTGAGGGCGTGTTTATACCTAATCGCTATGGTTAGAGCTGCGGATTGTCAAGAAATGGTTTAAGTGTTCCAAGGACTTTTTGCAGACATTGTACATGCTTGCATGAAGTCCAGCTAATTTCATTGAGATAACTTTAATCAGTAGAGAATGAAAATACTTTTCCGTGTACGATTTTTTGCAAGATTTCGTCTATTTTTGGTTGCTATGGCAACATGACAGGTGCCATTTTGAAATTTTCAGTCCAAAAATCTTACAATCATGCCTATCTACCATCTCAACTTGGTTATATACCCATATTCATAGTAATTCTATAACCGGGAGGATGCTACCTTAAGTACCCAGGAGACTTATTTAATTTCGGGCCCTCCACAGGGGGGCATATTAGAGAGGGGGCTTATTATATAGGGGGGCTTATTCACAAAATCAAATTACGGGGATACAGATGACAGCTTTTTAGATCATTTACACCGTATTTTGTGGATACAATATACAATTTTACGAGTCAAATACATAAATTCGTCACAGTTTTATCTCAAACCACATCAGAATTAACATGCAAGCTTATCTAGGTCAATAGATGGGAAATCTTTGATAGCCACTACAATTTGATATAACAGGGGGTGGGGGCTTAATACAGAGAGGGCTTATTTAAATTTTGGCTCAGAGGGGAGGGGCTTATTAGAGAGGAGGGCTTAATAGAGAGAGAGGGGGGGGCTTAATAGAGCTTTTACGGTAAGTATACAGTTAAGTTTTCATGGTAATAGTTTATAAAGAGTGCAAAGAGCAATGCAAAATGAAAAGAGAAAAGGAAAAATAGATGCCGTGTAGAGGGTGTGTACTAAGTTTGCAAAATAGAAAGCACAGCAGGGATATAATTCTAAGCAAAACAACTGTCGTTCGTTCTCGCATCGGCTCCCTCTTGCTTTCAATTTTCAAATAAATACAACAGAGCCCCTTGGAGAGTGGAATACGCCACAAACTGACTGCATTGATTTGTAACGCTAAATAGATCTTCTTAACAAAGTATCAACATTTGGCCTTGGTGTTCAAAGATACTCCCAAATTATACTTATGTCCCTCTTCACAAGTATTCTTTTGAGACCGATGTATTATGGAATAAAAAAAGATGTATATGAATATTTTATCCCTTTGTCACCTGCGCACTAAATTCAACTGTCCATACACATGAATGACAAACACGACGGCGGGCCAGCGCGGCGCCGTAGGCGACGCGTTGCAAGCCAAGTCATTCTTTAAAACTTAATTTCTGGCAGTAGCTTCTTTTATAGCACTACCTTAGTGCTGCAGCCACAACTTTTCTAAACTTGAAAGTAGCAAAAATATTCTTCTCAAGTGTTATGTTAGTTTTACCTCATTAATAAATATCGATTAATTAGGTGTTTATTTTTTCAAGAAAAACAAATTTTCAACAATTAAAAGTGTGGATTAAAGTAACTTAGTAGCTACAATTAAGAGTGTAAAGCTAACATGAGACTTAATAAAAAACTAATGGCTATAGTAATGTTTCAAAAGTGGTGACTGCAGTACTAATATAGTGCTATGAAAGAAGTTAATAGCAGCGATAAAGTTTTAAAGGGTGATGAGTGCAATACCCCTTACACTCTTAATTGTAGCTACTACCTTACTTCAATCCAAACTTTAATGTGGAAAATTTGTTTTCCTTGAGAAAATAAACACCTAATTAATCGATATTTATTAATGAGGTAAAACTAACATAACACTTGAGAAGAATACTTTTGCTACTTTCAAGTTTAGAAAAATTGTGGCTGCAGCACTAAGGTAGTGCTATAAAAGAAGCTACTGCCAGAAATATTTTTGAAGAATGACTTGGCTTGCCGCGCGTCGCCTACGGCGCCGCGCTGGCCCGCCGTCGTATTTGTCATTCAGGTGTATGGACAGTTGAATTTAGTGCGCAGGTGACAAAGGGATAATAAACATTTTATTAATCGATGTTTGTTTATGCAGTAAAGCTAACATTAGAATTAAGAAAAAACTAATGGCTATGTTAAAATTTAAAAAAAATGGTGCCTGCAACACTAATATAGTGCTATAAAAGAAAATGCTGCTAGAAATAATGTTTTAAAGAATGTTGAGTGCAATTCTCTTTATATATAAAGTGTAGTTACTAGGGTACGTTAATCCACACTTTTTGTGTTGATATTTTTTTCCTTGAGAAAATAAACATTTGATTAATCGATGTTTTTCTATGCAATGAAGCTACATGAGACTAAAGAAAAAACTAATGGCTATGGTGAAATATCTAAGAATGGTAGCTGCATCACTAAAATAGTGCTCTGAAAGAAGTTAATAGCAGAACTAATGTTTTAAAGAATGATAAGTATAATGTCTCGTTCAATTCCTACCCTGATCATCCCCCCGGCAGCCCGGGGGTCAACAAAGATTCCTTGCTAAAATGCCCGGGGGCCGGGAAAAATTGACGGTCAAATGCAATGATGACATCCTCATTGAGGGTTTCAGCAGGGAAATTTATCGCAGTGATCACCCAAGCAACACTAAGCTCGGTGGGGTATGTCTGTACTTCAGGGAGGGTCTACCAATAAAACGTAGGATTGATCTTGAACTGCTTCAAGAAATCATTGTTTCTGAAATTACCATTGCACGGAAGAAAATGTTTCTTGTAGCTGTTTACCGTAGCCCCAGTCAAAATAGTGAGCAATTTGAAAACTTCGTTGACAGACTGCAGACGACACTGGACCTGCTCCGTAGGGAAAGGCCATACACAGTGATTGTGAATGGAGATTTTAATTGCAGATCCTCTTAATGGTGGGCAGAGGATATGGAAAGCCCTGAAGGGACTGCTCTGGAAGAATTAATTGAATCAAATAACTTATATCAATTAATTGATGAACCAACTAACATTAGGGGTGAAGGCATGTCATGTATTGACCTCGTTATAACTGACCAACCTAATATGTTTGTTGAACACGGGGTACACCCATCGCTGGATGAACACTGTCAGCATCAGACAATTTATGGAAAATTAAATATTACCATACCCTCTCCACCTCCTTACAAACGAACCGTCTGGGATTACTCAAAGTCTGATACCAAAGCGATAAGAGATGAGATTCAAGAAATTGACTGGGTTTCTCGATTTACTGCTCTCAGTTCGGATGAAATGACAGAGTGTTTCACTCGTATTCTTGTATCCACTATAACTAAAAATATACCAAATAAAGTCGTTAAGATTGACGACAAGGATCCACCGTGGATAACTCCTGGTCTTAAATCAGCAATCATACGCAAACACCGAGTTTACAAAAGATTTGTACAACGTGGGAGGAGGCAGGAGGATTGGGCACTAGTTAAAACTGTCCGGAACGAAACTTCAAAATTAATTACTAGCACCAAAGAGGATTACTATTTGAGTCTAGGCAGAAAGTTCGCTGATCCAGGTCAGGGTGTCAAAGCGTACTGGTCGGCTCTGAACAGATTAATAAACAAAAAGAATTATTGGAGAACGGAATTTTTGTGGCTAATTAACAGGCTAAAGCTAATGTTTTCAACGATTTTTTTGTTGAACAATGCTGCACTTTAGCAACTGGGAGTACCATTCCAGTCTTTCTACCCCGCTGTAACAAAATGCTGCAAAACATTGTTATCGATAGGGATAAGGTTCTTAAGTTGATACGTAACCTAAATACTAATAAAGCTCATGGATGTGATGATATCTCAGTATCAATGATAAAAATTTGTGATTGCTCCATTGTCGAGCCCTTGTGCCTAATTTTTGACAAATGCCTTGATACGGGAAAGTATCCTTCAATATGGAAAAAAGCAAATGTAGTTCATGTACACAAAAAAGGGTAGTCGACAATGCAAAAAGAACTATCCACCAATTTTTTTGCTTCCAATATTTGGAAAAATGTTTGAAAAATTGATCTATGATTATATTTATGAGCACCTATGCGACAACGGACTGTTAACACCACATCAATCGGGTTTCCGTCCAGGTGATTCGACAGTCAACCAGTTGTTGGCAATAAGTCATAAAATCTATTGCGCCTTTGACGATATTCCAAGTAAAGAAACAAGGGCTGTTTTTCTTGACCTATCTAAGGCCTTTGACAGAGTTTGGCACGAGGGCTTACTGTATAAACTGGAATGCAGTGGGATATCTGGAAGCCTCCTTGCACTAATTCGCGATTTTCTTGCAAACCGTGAACAACGTGTTCTATTAAATGGGAAAAACTCAGAATGGGCAACAATTTCTACTGGAGTACCTCAAGGGCTCGGTTTTAGGACCCTTGTTTTTTCTTGTCTACATAAATGACCTTGTTGATGACTTAAAGAGTGATGTTAAGATCTTTGCTGACGACACATCTCTATTTTCTGTTGTGAATGATGTAGCCAGAACTGCCGAAGAACTAAACAGTGATTTAGAGACAGTTAATATGTGGGCATGGCAATGGAAAATGCAGTTTAATGCTGACAAAACTGTCGAACTCATCTTCTCCACAAAAAGAGTTAAACCCTTTCATCCCCCTCTAATGTTAGGAAATGATGTGGTAACAGAAAAGGCCGAGCATAAGCACCTTGGCATGATTCTGGATCCCAAGCTGGATTTTTTCTTTTTTTTCATCAATCTAAAACTTAAAAACAACAAGTTAATGAAAGTTACTGTGGCATTTACAGCGAGGAAAGACGCATGGTCACCGGGTCCTCACTACAAATGCCACTTACAAGTTTCTAAGTAATATCAACAATAAATTAATAATAGAACACAAAAAACAAAAAGAAAAAAATAAGATACATATGCATACTAAATCGGGACAAAGTAAAGGCCAAGGCAAAACTGAAGTACCCCCAAAACCCACACAAACAGCCCACCACCCACCAAACCACAACCACGAGTGCACCGGCAGGGAGAATGAAACAATGGTTCAGGGATCCAACCCCGAGGGGAAAAAGAATTTCCAATTTATCATAGACTCCCCCAACCGATGCACCCGCTGCAGCAGTGCGATGAGCAGAGACAGCCCACGCCAATTCCGGGAGCACTTCAGTCAAAAAGAAAAAAAAGGGTTAGGCTGCTGTTTTTCCAGAAAGTTTAATTAAACCGTCCAGAAGTTTTGATGAAAGAAATAGTTGCTTCTACGATGCTTCTATAGAGCTGGATTTCCAGAGTCATATCAAGGAAGCTATCTTAAAGGCAAGACGAGGAATTGGATTAATACGACATATCTCCAGGCCCGTAGGAAGTGGGGGGGGCAGGGGGGCTCAAGCCCCCCCAATAATTTTTAAAACAATGGTGCTACGTCACATGACTTAATTAGATGTATTGTTCTCTATTGTTTTAAGAACAATTGCCCCCCCCCCCCAATCCGAAGCTTCTTCCTACGGCCCTGCATATTTCTAATTATGTTTCTAGGGACGTTCTTAATCAAATGTACAAGCTTTATGTTAGACCTCATTTAGATTATGGTGACATTGTCCACCACAGGCATGACCCTGAGATGCTCCAAAGCTTCACGCGTAAGATAGAACAAACTCAATATTTGGCTGCCTTGGCGGTGACCGGTGCATGGAGAGGTACAAATAGGCAAAGGCTGTATGAAGAACTGGGGTGGGAAAGTCTCTATCAGAGGAGATGGTATAGACGCTTGTGCCATTTTTTTAAATTAAAGAACTCACACCATCCTGAGTATTTGTATGCAGAAATTCCTCCTGAGCGTCAAGTCATGTACAACCTCAGAAGTGCACGTCTGTATGAACAAAACATAGGTAGGACTGTCCGGTTCTCAAACACCTACTTCCAGAATACCTTTTCTGAATGGAACTCGCTCACTCTTGATATTAGAAATTCTACATCAATTGCTGAGTTCAAGCGTAAATTGCTGGGAATCATAAGGCCTGCTCAGAAGCCTACTCATAATATAAATGATATAGCAGGTATTAGACTTCTGACCAAGCTTCGTTTGAATTTTAGTGCCTTAAATGTACACAAATTTAGGCATAATTTTGAATGTCTGGACCCTATCTGTGCTTGTGGCACAGGCAAAGAAGATAACGAGCATTTTCTCCTGCATTGCCCTCTCTTTGAATTACAGCGTAGAGATCTCCTTGGTCAGCTCGGGGACCTTCCTGGCATTGACATTGAGAGTTTGGATAGTAAGACTATTTGCGAATTACTACTATTTGGTAGCCCAAACGTAAATGTGATTGTGAACAGAATAATTCTGGAAGCGACCATTTCCTTCATCAAATCAACACAGCGATTAGGCTAGAAATAAAACCATCAAATCACAGCGCACCCCAACAGGTGAGTCAGAGATATATTTCTTTGACGCACCTGGAACACCTTAATTTTTGTAACCTTGTTTTTTTTTGTTAGACTAGATACTGTCGTAGTATTGAACTGTTGTAAGTGTCGTTCGTAGTGAGAACTCAATGACTTTGTGTCCTTTCTCGCTACGAACGACATAATTTTTTTTCTTTTCTCAATTCTAGTTTAACTGTGTCGTTGCTTTGTATATTTTAATATTTTATGATGATATATAAAAAAAAAAAAAAAATGCCCGGGGGCCGGGCACTGAGAAAAGGCTATATTCCCAGTTACTGTGTAAGCAAAAGCTCTTGCTCTTGCCAAATGCTACTCAAATGCCAGGGGGCCGGGGAAAAATGTAAGGTCAAATGGCAGGGGGCCGGGAAATTTGTGTGTGCAAATTCCCGGGGGTGTCCCGGGGGGGGGATGGTCGGGGTAGGAATTGAACGAGACATAATACCCGTTACACTTTGAATTGTACCTTCTAATTTACTTCAATCCACACTTTAATGTAGAAAATTTGTTTTCCTCGAGCTAATAAACATTTAATTAATCGATGTTTGTTCATGCAGTAAAGCTATAACGAGACTAAAGAAAAAAACTAATGGCTATGGTGAAGTTTCTAAGATTGGTAGCTGCATCACTAAAATAGCGCTCTGAAAGAAGTTAATAGCAGAACTAAAGTTTTAAAGAATGATGAGAGCAACACCCCGAACACTCTTAATAGTAGCTACTACCTTACTTCAATCCACACTTTATTGTGAAAAAATTCGTTTCCCTTTAGAAAGTAAACATTTTATTAATCAATGATTGTTAATGCGGTTGAGAAAACATGAGACTTCAGAAAAAAATAATAACTATGGTAAAGTTTCTAAGAATGGTAGCTGTATCACTAAAATAGTGCTCTGAAAGAATTTAATAGCAGAACTAAAGTTTTAAAGAATGATGAGTGTTAAACTCTTTAAATTCTTAATTGTAGCTACTAAGTTACTTTAATCCACACTTTCTATATGGAAAATTTGTTTTCCTTCCGAAAATAAACATTTAATTCATCGATGTTTGTTATTGCAGTAAAGCTAATATGAGACTAAAGAAAAAACTAATGCCTATGGTAAAGTTTCAAAGAATATTAGCTACAGAACTAATATAGTGCTCTGAAAGAGATTAATAGCAGAACTAAGTTTTAAGAATGATGAGTGCAATACCCCTTACACTCTTAATTGTAGCTACTACGTTACTTCAATCCACTCTTTTATGTGGAAAATTTGTTTTCCTTGAGAAAATAAACATTTAATTGATCGATGTTTTTTAATGCGGTAGAGCAAACATTAGACTAAAAAAGAAACTAATAGCTATGGTAAAGTTTCTAAGAATGGTAGCTGTATCACTGAAATAGTGCTCTGAAAGAATTTAGTAGAAGAAATAAAGTTTTAAAGAATCATGAGTGCAATCCTTTTTAAACTTTTAATTGTAGCTACTAAGTTACTTTAATCTACACTTTTTATGTGGAAAATTGGTTTTCCTTAGAAAATAAACATTTAATTAATCGATGTTTGTTAATGCTGTAAAGCTAACATGAGACTAAAGAAAAAACTAATGCCTATGGTAACGTTTCACACAATATTAGCTGCAGAGCTAATATAATCTTTGAAAGAAATTAATAGCAGAGCTAAAGTTTTAAAGAATGATGAGTGCAATACCCCTTACACTCTTAATTGAAGCTACTACGTTACTTCAATCCACTCTCTTATGTGGAAAATTTGCTTTCCTTGAGAAAATAAACATTTAATTAAACGATGTTTGTTAAAGTGAATATGACGCGAAAATGTTTATTGTCTTACATTATGCAATAAACATCGCTGATCATCATGGTGTATTTTATTTTTGAATTTGGACTTTTGTTTCTTCAGAAAATGGGGTTGAATAGCACCCACTTTGCTTCGAAAAGTGGCGGCAACTCTGCGCGGTCAGACCGTTGAGTGCCAGACCCCTGTGACGTAAAGTGTTTGGGTGAAGACAATACCTTGCAATGTTTTACACAGGAAACCACGATAAAACCCTGGATAGTGGTCAAGTTTGGCTTGTTCGTTCTCCCTTTTCATCGAATAAGACCAAGGAATTTACTCCTGGTGTATTGAATACTTAAAGAACTAAATTTACAATATTATTAAACATTTTTCTCTCTCATCAATGTGATAACAAGGCCATTTGCAAAGTTGCAACGACGGCACAAAATCATGTCTCGCAGCAAATTTATATAATGATTGTAACTATCCCACACACAGCCAGCCTCAGGTTTTGAAATAACAATAAATAGTCTGTGTTGCCAAAATTTCCGACATTTATTGCTTTTTATAAAGGGGTCAATTTTGGTATTTAATGGGACGAAGACCTTCAATGGCGAACGAAGATTGGCCATAATTTTAGAGGCGGTTCTCACTTTTCTAATACCTACCAAAAATGTGATCAAACGGATCTTAGCCTAGATCTGCAACCAGGCTTGCCTTTGTATAGGCTGATAGCATCAGGAACAAAATTGAAACTTACCAAAAGAAGGTGTTGTTCTCCATATTATCTTTGCTCCTCATAAAACTTTGACAAATACGGAATAACTGTATTGCTGTAACAAGCATGGCCTAATCGGGCCTGTAATCGCGTCGTTGAAAAACTAACGCAGTAGGTTAGTCACAACATCATGTTGAATTCTGTTCCTCCCTTCGTCCTACAACCAAGGTCCTTATAGAAATCTGTGATTTTGAGGACTTGCAATCTCTGAAACCATGATGAAACCAATTGACTGTCTGTTTACGATTAGCCTGAGATCAGGCTCTCCAAACAATCTCCAAACACTGATCTCAGGCTAGTTTACAATTTGACTGAAAGATATCCTTTCATGAGGAACAACAACAAATGATTTATGATAAAAGGATTAAATTTGAAAAAAATTGTATTTTACTATTTTTAAACAGCAGTGTCGTCATCCTGATAGCAAGATCCAATATACCTGTGTTTGAATATGAAGCCCTCCCGGTTTTATCAAAGAAACTTAATTGAGTGCTAATCTGTCATTTCATAGAATTTAGGTGCACAACAGTCCCTAATTGATTGCCAAGATATATTGTGACAATGTAAATGCCGAGGTATTCGAAGAATATGGGTGTGAATATTTTCTATTGGGCTTCTTTCAAACCCTAAAACCCCTTTGACGACCGTATAATTTCTTATAAATCCTTGATGTCCTTGAATCCACCCAAACACTTTCCGTCACTCGATCCAGATCTCCCGGACACTTTTTTGAGCAGAAATTTGATTTTCAAATGGCTATATCTAAAAAACGGTTTAGTTTTGGAAAGTTTAATGTTGGAATTCGAAATCAGCACACTCGAATTGGCATTTTTCATCAATAAAATTGTTCGCGTCTTATTCACTTTAATGTGGTAGAGCAAACATGAGACTAAAGAAAAAACTAATAGCTATGGTAAAGGTTCTAAGAATGGTAGCTGCATCACTAAAGTAGTGCTCTGAAAGAAGTTAATAGCAGCACTGAAGTTTTAAAGAATGATGATTGCAATACTCTTTATGATATAAATTGTAGCTACTAAGTTACTTTAATCTACACTTTCTATGTGGAAAATTTGTTTTCCTTCCGAAAATAAACATTTAATTAATCGATGTTTGTTAATGCAGTAAAGCTCATATGAGACTAAAGAAAAAACTAATGGCTATGGTAAAGTTTCAAAGAATATTAGCTACAGGACTAATATAGTGCTCTGAAAGAGATTAATAGCAGAACTAAGTTTTAAGAATGATGAGTGCAATACCCCTTACACTCTTAATTGTAGCTACTACGTTACTTCAATCCACTCCTTTATGTGGAAAATTTGTTTTCCTTGAGAAAATAAACATTTAATTGATCGATGTTTTTTCATGCGGTAGGGCAAACATTAGACTAAAAAAGAAACTAATAGCTATGGTAAAGTTTCTAAGAATGGTAGCTGTATCACTGAAATAGTGCTCTGAAAGAATTTAATAGAAGAAATAAAGTTTTAAAGAATCATGAGTGCAATCCTTTTTAAACTTTTAATTGTAGCTACTAAGTTACGTCAATCTACACTTTCTATGTGGAAAATTTGTTTTCCTTTGAAAATAAACATTTAGATGTTTGTTTATGCAGTAAAGCTAACATGAGACTAAAGAAAAAACTAATGGCTTTTGTAAAATTTCAAAAAATGGTGGCTGCAGCACTAATATAGTGCTTTGAAGGAAATTAATAACAGAGTTAAAGTTTTATAGAATGATGAGTGCAATACCCCTTACACTCTTAATGGAAGCTACTACGTTACTTCAATCCACTCTCTTATGTGGAAAATTTGTTTTCCTTGAGAAAATAAACATTTAATTAATCGATGTTTGTTAATGTGGTAGAGCAAACACGAGAATAAAGAAAAAACCAATAGCTATGGTAAAGTTCCTAAGAATGGTAGCTGCATCACTAAAGTAGTGCTCTGAAAGAAGTTAATAGCACTAGCAGCACTGAAGTTTTAAAGAATGATGAGTGCAATACTCTTTATAACATTAATTGTAGCTACTAAGTTACTTTAATCCACACTTTTTGAGTTAATATGTTCTTTTCATTGAGGAAATAAACATTTAATTAATCGATGTTTGTTGTTGCGGAGCGCAGGCGTAGCAACTTTATAGGCGTATTTGACAAGAAATTTGGGCGATGTGAGGCAAACCAGCGAACAAAAGGAGAATTTGTAGACTCAGCGATGCTTGTAATTGGATAAAACAACAACAGCTAATGTTCAACAACAAAGATGTATTTGTTTGTGGGAGGGGAAGTGGGTTGATGCAAACGACTACAGAGAAACCATGGCTTCCTCAAAACATTTCGCTGCAAAATGGAGAACAGAACCTTGGACTTAGCAGAGCAAAGCACAATGTATTGAAGGCAACGGAATTTGTCCGACTGGTAAAAATACAATATTCGTTATCATCATATCAGTATAGTATTTGTAGTGTTTGCTTTACAGCTTTAGATTGCTACATTAAGCTACATTAGATTGGCACATACACTACTTTAATCCACACTCTTTGTGGAAAATTTGTTTTCCTTCAGAAAATAAACATTAAACTAGCAATAGTATAAACTAGGTGCCCCACTACCTTTTATTTTTCTTGATTTTGTCTTGACTATTATGGTAAGACGTACCCTGGGTACCAGAGCCAAAAAATAATAAAATAAGAAAATAGAAAAAAAAATTAATGAGGATAGAAAATTTTCAATTTCTTTCTAATTTTAATCTTTACTTCTCTATGGCGAATTTGCCCTCCCCCCCCCCCCCCCCCCACTAGTAGATCTTTTCTAATAACTCAGCAATGAGTAAGTTTGTGGCAATGAGACTTTCTGACTTTTTGTAGCTACCTATTGTGCTAATTATAGTAAAGTTTCATTGTTATATTTTGATATAAGGGGGAGGCAGACATTTTTCCGGGGACTGACCCTGTCACAGTCGCAAATTCTCAAATCACAATTTTCGTGAAAAAAGTAGCGAAATGACAGTATTTTGCAAATTCCTTTTGCAGTCTAGTGTCATTTGATGTATTTCATTATAATTCTCATTTTGGATGGAAATTGCGCTCGAAATTGGATTTTATCACTTTTTTCCTGATTTAGGCTGATTTTGCCGCTTGATTGCTTGACTGCTGATTTGAGCTAGTCTTTGGAATTTTTAATAAGTACATGCCTAGAGCAATTAGCACACCACATTTGGTTGCTCTCCCTATTACCAGTCAATAGTTAGGTAGGGAGCTTTTTGCTCCCCCCCCGACCAAAATAGGATGTGTCCGATAGCCCTCGCCAATATAGGGTTAAAGGGTGGAGGACTTTGTAAGCCTGGTGTAATATGTCTAGATCCCCTTTCTAATTAATGTCAAGTGATGCCAGACACAATAATGTTCTGTGACCGAGGGCTGTATCACTCTTCCGAAACTCTCTAACAGGGGCAATTTTCATTGATCTATCAAAAGCGTTCGACACAGTTAGCCATTCAAGTGTTCTCAACAAGCTACCATCGTTTGGAATTTCTGGGAATGAATTAATGTGGTTCACTGACTACCTCTTCAACCGGACTCAGGTTGTTCACTGCAATGGATTCCCTTCAGAAGTTGTACCAATAAGCTGTGGGGTCCCTCAGGGGTCGATAATTGGGCCTTTACTATTCATAATCCAGTTTAATGCTGCCCATAAGGTCCTAAAACATTCTAAAATCGTAACTTATGCCGATGACACAGTGATGTACATGTCTTCTAGCTCTCTGAACGAAATTGAAATGAAACTGAGCGAAGATCTAGACAGCCTTAAATCCTGGTTTGATTGCAACGAATTAGTAATTAACCTGAGAAAGGGAAAGACAGAAACCATGATTTTTGGAACATCAAAAAGGCTAAATAAACTTGAATCAAAAGTGATGGAAATTAGCTTGAATGGTGTGAAAATCAATGGAACCTCCAGCTATAAGTACCTCGGAGTTCATCTAGATCAAACTCTGATCTTTGAAGATCATTTCAACAAAATCTACAAACAAGCTGCTGGTCGGCTAAACCTATTGAGAAAAATCCGAGGCCTTATTGACTCTGCGACTGCTGAACTGATTTACAGAACAATGATAATGCCAATTTTTGGGTACTGCGGATTGATCTTCCTGGCTCGGTCTCAGTCGTACAAGAACAGAATTGAAAGCATTGAGCGCAGAGCCAGAGTTGTTATAAAGTCAAGTAACCTGACGGTTGACCTACGTATACCTAAAATTGATGCAGTAATTAAGAAAAGAGCTTGTACTTTGGTCTTTGATAATCTACAACGAAATGTCTGTGATGTGATGAAAGAATACTTCATTAAAAATACACACGGAAAGAACACAAGAAATGAGGAACGATCAGTGAAGCTACCACTAGTGAAAACGGAATTTGGACGAAAAGGACTTTATTTCTTGGCTGCAAAAGAATTCAACGACTTGCCTCTACAGGCAAGGAAGATCGAATCTCGACTTCTTTTTAAACAGTTTTTAGATAGCCATTTTAATAATATTTAATTCTGTAAGTATCTAAGGTTCACTTGTATTTTGATTTTAATTTTGTAAGTTTTAAAAGGACATTTTTCCTATAACTATTAAGCTAGCAGGACCCTAATGATAACAATATTGTAAATATTGATAGGTTATCCTGTTGAAATATTCGTAAATTATTATTATTATTATTAAAAGGCGTACGAGATTTTTTTAAACAATAGGATTTTTAGGGATTATCTACGGATTTTTCTTGAAAACAAAAGGATTTTTGCCTAAGGTGTATGAGATTTTTACAGAGTGATACGCCCCTCGTCTGTGACAACCCAAAGGCAACAAATAGTTTAAATAGTCAAATAGTGATAAAGATATGTGTTTAACCCCGGCACCTGCACTTTAACTTGATCGTTTGTGACAATTATGCTATAAATAATCGCACGAGGAAAATTTTTGAAGACAGATCCCTTACTTTGGCTTAGAATGCATCTCCTAATATCATGCTTGCCTTTAGCGACAAAGAAACACTGATCGTTTTGTGACAATTATGCTCTAAATCAGCGCAAGAGGAAAATTTTTGAAGACAGATCCTTTACTTTGGCTTAGAATGCATCTCCCAATATCATGCTTGCCATTAGCGACAAGGAAACCTTTATCGTTTGTGACAGTTTTGCTATGCTCTAAATCAGCGAACGAAGAAAATTTTTGAAGAAAAATACTTTACTTTGGCTTAGAATGCATCTCCCAATATCATGCTTGCCTTTAGCGACAAGGAAACCTTGATCGTTTTGTGGCAATTATGCTATAAATCATCGCACGAGGAAAATTTTTGAAGACAGATCCCTTACTTTGGCTTAGAATGCATCTCCCAATATCATGCTTGCCTTTAGCGACAAGGAAACCTTTATCGTTTGTGACATTTATGCTATAAATCAGCGAACGCGGAAAATTTTTGAAGAAAGATCCTTTACTTTGGCTTAGAATGCATCTCCCAATATCATGCTTGCCATTAGCGACAAGGAAACCTTTATCGTTTGTGACAGTTTTGCTATAAATCATCGCACGAGGAAAATTTTTGAAGACAGATCCCTTACTTTGGCTTAGAATGCATCTCCCAATATCATGCTTGCCTTTAGCGACAAGGAAACCTTTATCGTTTGTGACATTTATGCTATAAATCAGCGAACGCGGAAAATTTTTGAAGAAAGATCCTTTACTTTGGCTTAGAATGCATCTCCCAATATCATGCTTGGTTGTCATAATAAGTGCAAGCAAATTGTGAAAAATAGTGGGAATCCCAGACTAATAAATGGAAAAAAAATTGTTTCTCTTAAAATCATTTTGAGATGAATCATTTGTTCGTTTTTAATTTAACCTCTCTTTTCTAGTGCTTATCTGCGCATATTTGGACAGTCAGAGCAAATTTAGAAAATTTAGAAAATCATTAGAATATGATCGCTGGTTACTGTGTCTTTTCCCCCCTTATAAGTGGATTTCTAGAGCCACAATATCAAACCACATCTTCTTCTTTCATTCTTGATTTGTAACACCATTAACTTGCTAAAATTTTAATGGCCTAAGCTGAGGATGTTTACATTAGCTCACTTGATATGCTTAAAGTGTCTTCCTTCCCCCGAGGATCATATTTTTTGTTTATTATCCCATGAGAAAAAGCAGAGCTTTGTATCCTTAGGAAAAACGTGTAGCATAGTCACAGCCTTGTTTCAAATTTTGAATAAAAACCTCTTGGCAAAGAATTGTTAAAATATTAAAATAAAGCGAACTTCAGCACCCTCCCTCAAAAACTCTTCAAACGACCACTTGGGAGAAATGTCCTATTTACGGTCTCTTGAGGCCATGGTATCCTGTGGTTCATTTTCTGATCTTTGTGTTAAAGTTAATGTTTACTTCAATTTTCTTTTAACTAGTGTGTATTTTCGTTTAGTTTATGTTGCCTCATTGTTATTTCCCCTTATTTGCAATGGTGGTTGCATTGTGATGTATTGCCCCTTAGGACCAGCGAGAGGATTTCATTACGATGATGCCGGTTGAAATTAGTCAATGGCGAGCAGCAATAGGCTGTTTCCGTGTATCTTTGCGAAACATGTCCCCACTGAGCAGAAATGTTCGGCCATTCTCAGTTCTCTTTCAAATTTTAAAGTTATATTGGTTTTGTTATTGGTATTAATGGTTCCTTTGATAAAAATGAAACAGAAGGACAAAACCCCTCAAGATTTACAATGCTTCATTGGACTTCATAAAGGCCAAGATCCACATAAACTCTCATTTGAGGTTTTGTCCGCGCGGTTCCGAAAACGAGTAGAAATGTGACAAAAGGAATTTTTGCGCAAATTTGGCTAATTTTGCGAAACAGTCCGAAATAGCTAATTGCTAGAAAATTGGGCAGTAAGTGCAGCCGCCCGGAATTTGCTAGCACGAACAACAACAACAACTTTAAGGTCGGTGATTGGACTGAAATAAATACTTTATTATTTTTTCCGGGCCAACGCACCTGTCACACGACCGACGGCCGTGGAAAGAAAAGAGGCAGAAAAGAAAGTGGCGGGTGGGTGGGGAACTTGAATCGCAGAACCACCTGCTGTCTCTGGCTGATGAAGATAGACAACGATAAACCAACACGTTTCACTTTTATACTAGCCACGAGAAAAAGGCAAAACTTCTGCTCCCAATGCACAAGACAGCAGGAAGTTACTCCTGAGAATAACAAACAATAATCAAAACAAACGGCTCATGAACTAACCGACTGGTGTAAAGAGCGGAACGGAAGGCCATATGCTACGACGGCATGACTAAATTCCTTCAAAATAAACATGACATGTGCAGGGGCCTAGCCCCCCTCATACCACACCATACAGACATCAAAGTTCCATTAACCGCGATAAAATTTCATTTGATCGCCATTTAATGGTTCCTTTGATAAAAATGAAACAGAAGGACAAAACCCCTCAAGATTTACAATGCTTCATTTGACTTCATAAAGGCCAAGATCCACATAAACTCTCATTTGAGGTTTTGTCCGCGCGGTTCCGAAAACGAGTAGAAATGTGACAAAAGGAATTTTTGCGCAAATTTGGCTAATTTTGCGAAACAGTCCGAAATAGCTAATTGCTAGAAAATTGGGCAGTAAGTGCAGCCGCCCGGAATTTGCTAGCACGAACAACAACAACAACTTTAAGGTCGGTGATTGGACTGAAATAAATACTTTATTATTTTTTCCGCCCAACACGAAGTGCCCCACCCAATCACCACCTGAAGAGAAAAGGTAGAAAGCGGATAGCTGCAGGATAGACGCAAATAAAAATTGTGTTCATAAACAAAACAAAACCAAGACTAGGCAAACCCCCTGCCAGGAGTCAGATACTTTTGACATAACAAACATTAACACTTAATTTTGGCTCTCACCCGCGAGTTCACCAAGCCTTAACGGCTCTCACCCACGGGATCACCAAGCCTTAACGGCTCTCGCTCAATGGGTCATCAAGCCATAACACTTTGAAACGTTTGGCGTTCACCCACCAGGGTATTAAACACCTTTGGCGTAACCATCCTCATACTTTGAAACTTTGAAACTTTGAAGCATGACACTTTGAAACATTTGGCTTAACAAGGCCTTAATTAGCTGAAATTTAGCTATTCATTTCTTTTTCTTTATATTATATCTATTATATATATTAGTATATATTATATAATATTATTATTACAATATAATAATATAATATAATGATAATATAATCGAAACGTTTTTATCAAACAGTTCTATTTCTCTTTTTTATTTTCTGCTTATTCTGAATTTGGGTTTAGGTCATTTAATAATAATAATAATAATAATAATAATAATAATAATAATAATAATAATAATAATAATAATAATAATAATAATAATAATAATAATAATAATAATAATAATAATAATAACGTTGAAACGTTTGGCTACACAAGCCTTGACACTTTTTAACGTTTGGCTACACAAGCCTTGACACTTTTTAACGTTTGGCTACACAAGCCTTGACACTTTTTAACGTTTGGCCACACAGGCCTTGACACTTTTTAACGTTTGGCCACACAGGCCTTGACACTTTTGGCTACACAAGCCTTAACACTTTGAAACGTTAGGCTACACAAGCCTTAAAACGTTTGGCCACACAGGCCTTGACACTTTTGGCTAAACAAGCCTTGACACTTTGAAACGTTTGGCCACACAGGCCTTGACACTTTTGGCTACACAAGCCTTGACACTTGTTAACGTTTGGCCACACAGGCCTTGACACTTTTTAACGTCTGGCCACACAGGCCTTGACACCTTGGGCTACACAAGCCTTGACACTTTGAAACGTTAGGCTACACAAGCCTTGAAACGTTTGGCCACACAGGCCTTGACACTTTTGGCTACACAAGCCTTGACACTTTGAAACGTTTGGCCCAAAAATCCTTAACACTTTGAAACGTTTGGCCTAAAAAGCCTTAACACTTTTAAACGTTTGGCCTAAAAAGCCTTAACACTAGAAACGTTTGGCCCAAAAAAAAGCCTGAACACTTTGAAAACGTTTGGCCTGAAAGCCTTAACACTTTGAAACGTTTGGTCTAAAAAAAAAACCTTAACACTTTGAAACGTTTGGTCTAAAAAGCCCTCACACTTCGAAACGCTCGGCCTAAAGCACATATGTCACATTAGCCATTGGTTAATACAACAAACAAGTTTTGAGTGGAATTCCATTGTCTCGTGAATTTTCCTTTCTGTTTCATGAATTTTCATTGCAATGAAAATTCAGCCTCGATCCTGTGTTTTGTAATAAACAAGAGAGAGAAATGTATTGCATGAACCAATCAGCTTCATGACATGCGCTCTCTAACAAGCCTTTACACTTCGAAACGCTTGGCTCAACTCGCCTTAACACTTTGAAACGTTTCTGGCTTTCACCCACCAGGGTACTAACACGTTTGGCTTTAAAAAGCCTAAAACGACTTTATTATTTGCTTTAAATGTCTCCAATTTAAACTATCGCCTTGACAACCATTTTTAGAAAATATAACTGAGCTACAAATACCTGCAGAACAAGAACGAAAACAACAACAACCACAACCAAAACCGACACACTTAAATAACTTGGGCCTAGGACTACCATAACTCATATAACTATATAAAATAAAATAGTAAAGAAAACCCCGAAATTTAAGAATTTTAGAAATTTTGGCTGATATTCAGAAACTACGGGAAGTTTTTTGAATTCGTTTTAAAGTTTCTGCTGAGCTTTACCAAAACAACCCAAAAGGGGAGAGGATGTAAATTTCGCAAACGTTTTGGATTCCATACGACTGCTCAAAGAACCTACAAAGCCGGCAAGAAGGGAAAGACTGAAAATCATCCGTAAATAAATTCGGCTAATGATTTACGCAGCCAACTGACTAACTAACTAACCAACCAACACAAATACGCAAATAAACTCAAAACAAAACAACATTTCAAACTTGGTTATCAAATAGATTTTTGTTTTCTTGTTAAAACTCTAAATCACTTTCGATCCAGTTTCGATTTGCCCAAATCCTCGATATTTCTGCTCCATTGGAAGGAATCCTACCCAACTCCAATCCAATTAAACCTACAAAGTATCAGGATGAAGATGTAGCTCCCAAATTGACAGCACATATAATAACTCAAAGGGGGTTATTTCCAAAGGCGTAGGTAATACCAAGGCAGAGTTAGAGAAACTGTCATCAGTTAGTCACTTGTTTTTCTTCTTTCTTGGAGGACTCTTAGGTGAAGGGGACCTACTTCTGGACCTCCTTTGAAAGCTACCACGAGATGTTGAAACACGAAAACACTTGCTAGCAGTATGTGAGCCCTGACATAAACAGCAAACATGGCGGTATCTGCACGGGTCGAACCTGCAATCTCCTCGATTCCAAAAGACACAAATTCCTTGACTAGGTGATTCAATATTGCTTACAATTGGTTTCGAAGGAGAGGCCACTGAACTATTTGAGAACTTTTGGAAGACATTGGAGACAAAAAGATTCACATCAATATCGGACCAAGTTGACAAAGGGATTTTCTGCCACCCTCTTGCGAAAAGCACGATCATAAGCCAACCATCCTTCGCCATAAGATTCTCTCTGGATTTTAGATATTTGCAAAAAGTAACCCATGAGCTGCCCAACTTTGCTCTGATTGAATTGGAGGTACAAGGAAGCAAACACGATCCATGCCTCGGCCCAGTCCTGAAAATTGCGAATTGGCTGCAACTCTGAATTTTTTTCGCATTTCAAAAGGCGCATTAACTGAGCCCCAACAGGTTCAACTGGGGGGAGTTTGTCCAAATTAGCTGGGCGCAAAAGGACCAAATCGACAAAAATGTTCTTCTTTACCATGTTTACAATGTAACCAGGTACAGGCGGCAGAATTTCAGCAACGGAAAAACCAGGCTGTGAAATTTGGCTGGTGACAAAAAGTTGAGGATTCAACGCAAAAAGTTCTTTAGGAATATTCCAATTAGCTAGGCTTGGGACACTGGTGGACTGAGCTGAGGCTGAGCTCGTGGTCGGCTGACCCTGGAGGCTTGACGACAGAAAAACATTAGATTGACTAAGGCCAACTGAAGCCACGGGCAAAAATGAAGGGGCAAAGTTTTGGCTAAAAGCAGATTGACCTGAGCTCGTAGAAATAACGGATGCCTGTGAGCTTGTACCAGAGAACGATGTTGCATCTTGGTTTGAAACATTGACATCAGGCCCCCCCGAAGTCAAAAGACGCCCGACTGACTGCTGAATATTCGATATAGCTGATTCAAGAACCCCCAATCTTGCACCCATTAAATCTCCACCTGTCAAATTCGAGTTAGTCGAAGTATCTTCATCAGACATGATAAATATAACACGAGAGAAAATAATTCAAATCAGAAAGCTCTCACCAAAGCAGTTCAATGACACGTCACCGCACACAGCGAACTTGAATCGCAGAGCCACCTGCTGTCTCTGGCTGATGAAGATAGACAACGATAAACCAACACGTTTCACTTTTATACTAGCCACGAGAAAAAGGCAAAACTTCTGCTCCCAATGCACAAGACAGCAGGAAGTTACTCCTGAGAATAACAAACAATAATCAAAACAAACGGCTCATGAACTAACCGACTGGTGTAAAGAGCGGAACGGAAGGCCATATGCTACGACGGCATGACTAAATTCCTTCAAAATAAACATGACATGTGCAGGGGCCTAGCCCCCCTCATACCACACCATACAGACATCAAAGTTCCATTAACCGCGATAAAATTTCATTTGATCGCCATTTGTCATTTATAGAGGCTTATAATTCGGTGTATAATTATGATCTTATAGGCATTGTTGAAACCCATCTTGACAACACCGTGGAGGAAGATAGACTGGCATTAGATGGCTATACGTTTATTAAAAATAACCATCCTACAAATGTGAAAAGGGGTGGTGTTGGGCTGTACATAAAAGATTCTCTTGCTTCGAAAAACCGTTCTGATTTAGTGACCCTCCCAGAATGTATTCTGTACGAAATTCAATTAAACAGGAAAAAGTACTTCTTCGCCGTAATTTATAGAAGTCCAAGTCAGGGCCCGGAGGAATTTGATAACTTTACAATAAACTTTGAGTTGATGTTATCCAAAATGCAAGCAGAAAATCCATTCTGCGTTATAATTACTGGGGATTTCAACTGTAGATCAACTCAGTGGTGGGAAAATGATATTGAAAATAACGAAGGAAAACTGTTCGAGCCACTAGCGTCTGACAATGGTCTTCATCAGTTGATATCAGAACCAACCCATTTGATGGGTGATTCCAAATCCTGTATTGATTTGATATTTACTGATCAGCCTAACCTCATCATCGAGTCTGGTGTCCATCCGTCACTACATGAGCAGTGCCACCATCAAATTGTTTACGGTAAATTATCTGTTTCAAACATTGCACGACCTCCATATACCCGCAAAATTTGGTATTACGATAATGTAATCGTGACTGTGTGGTTCGGCGAGGTGACTTGCGTCCCTGCCATTGAACCTGAAGACTTCGTTATTCTCCAAGCAAATATGTTTATAATGCTACACAAACAATAGTTACTTCGCGACTATCAAAACAAAGGATCTTATTGGTTGATGCATGATCTTAATGTGTCAAATCTGATGTCAATGATAAACAATATTGCAACAAAAGAGTATGTTCTGGGGAATTCTAGCTAAAGGAATAATAGCAATTATTCTACAACGACATGCAAAGGAATCCTTCAGTCTAATTATTCCTGTGATGACTGAAGATCTTAATCCGATCCAAAGATTAACTTGTTTCACATTCTTAATGGACCATACAAACAAATATAAATGAATCTAGCAACTGTGGACTTCTGCAACTTTGTTGATCTAAGTTTAATTGGTTTCTAGGCGTTACCTCTACTCTTGCATACTATGTGACGTTTTCTGTTTCTAAGGCTAGAGTAATTCTGTTGGCTCATCTTTCAGAGCATCCTAAATACGATACAACAAAAAGGCACTGCTCAGTCTCTCACAAGCACTGACAGTCCTTGAATAATCTAACTCCAAAATGTATTACCTAGCTAGGGCATCAAACGGCTTCAAACACAACGTGGACACAAGTGCTTTCACAAGCTACTTGCACCAAGGAAAACTAATCGTCCGACCTTACTTAGCCTAACTTATCCGGTCACTAATTAAGGAAATATCTTCTGCAAATCATGAATAACTTTAGATAACTTTGGGGAACAACAAGATCGAAATTTTAGCTGTATTACAATAAGGCAGACTTTGTAGCCATCAGGAAAAGCATTGAAATGTTTGCTTGGCACGAACAATTTGACAACATGACCTGCCCTAATGAACAGGTAAAACTACTCAACGAAGTTCTTTTCAACATTTATTAAAATTTCATCCCCAATAAAGTTAAAACAATTAGGCCTTGTCAAGCTCCCTGGATAACGCAAGCCGTCAAAAAATTTCTAAGGAAAAAAAATCGTGCATATAAAACTTTTGTGAGGAATGGTCAGCCAGATGATATACAAAAGATGATATCTGAAGGCACAAGACTAATTGAGGAAGCCAAGCGGAATTATTTCCTAAAGGCTGGGAATACCTTAGCTAATCCTGGGACAAGTAGTAAAACCTACTGGACCTTAATAAACACTGTTTTAAACAAAGTTAAGATTCCTATCATACCACCTCTTCTAGAGAGCGGGCTGTTTGTAACGGATTTCACCGAAAAGGCACAGATATTTAACGACTATTTTATACTTCAATGCACGACCATTGACATAGGTAGTGAAATTCCCCAAGATTCTCCAGTAACTACGACTCTGATAAGCGATTTCACCATCTCTGACGAAAAGATACTTAATATCATAAGATCGCTTAATCCCAATAAAGCACATGGCTGGGATGAAATATCTGTAAGGATGATAAAGTTGAGCGATGTTTCATTAGTTCTGCCACTCAAGATAATTTTCACAAACTGTTTGAGGCGTGGCCTATTTCCCAAAATTTGGAAATATGCAAACGTAGTGCCGGTTCATAAAAAAAATGAAAAAAATCTGAAGGGGAATTACCGCCCTATTTCTCTTTTACCAATCTTTGGGAAAATACTTGAAAAACTCATATACGATTCTCTTTACTCGCATCTTGTATCACATGAACTTCTTAACCCAAATCAATCAGGTTTTCGCCCAGGTGACTCAACAATCAACCAGTTACTCTCAATAACACATACAATATTTCAAGCTTTTGACTGTAACCCTCCCCTTGATGTTCGTTCTGTGTATCTTGACATCTCTAAGGCATTTGATAGGGTATGGCACGATGGTCTAATTTATAAATTAAAGCGATGTGGTGTCTCTGGACAACTTCTCTTTTTAATCCAAAGTTTTCTCAAGGATCGAAAGCAGAGGACTGTGCTGAATGGGCAGAGTTCTAATTGGGGAGATATTTCCGCAGGTGTGCCCCAGGGCTCTATTCTAGGTCCTTTGTTTTTCCTTGTGTATATAAATGACCTAGCTGTAGGCTTGAAGTGCAATGTTAAGTTATTTGCTGATGACACATCATTGTTTACAGTGGTAGGAGATTCCAATACAGCTGCAAATGACATGAACCATGACTTGAACTTGATAAGTCGGTGGGCTCACGCTTGGAGAATGTCCTTTAATCCTGATCCGCAGAAACAAGCTGTTGAATTAACATTTTCAAGGAAAAAGCTCGAAATTGATCATCCAGTGATTCTTTTTAACAACGTACCTGTCAAGAAAGTAAATGAACACAAACATTTAGGATTTATCCTGGACTCAAAGCTGTCTTTCTCAGCTCATATCAAATCAGCGATCTCTAAAACGAGAAAGGGCATTGGTTTGCTAAAATATCTCTCCAAATACTTGCCAAGGCATACCCTAAATGAATTATATAAGCTCTATGTTCGACCCCACCTAGACTATGGTGATGCCATTTACCATATTCCTGCCAAAGTATGTGAATTCAGTCAACATATTATTATACCAAATTTAATGGAAAAGCTAGAGTCCGTACAGTATTCTGCTGCCTTAGCTGTGTCAGGTACATGGAGGGGAAAATCTCGAGAGAAGCTGTACGCAGAGCTTGGTTGGGAGTCACTGAGTTCCCGAAGATGGAGTAGACGCCTTACCTTTTCTACAAGTTTATAAATAATCTTAGTCCTGAGTATACAGTTGATCCAATTCCCCCTCTTCATCAGTCGCAGTACCGTCTCCGCGGACAGGATGTCATTGGGCGACTAAAGGCAAGGACAGAAAAATTTAAGTCTTCCTTCTATCCAAACTGTTTATGCGAATGGAATAAGCTTGAGCCTGAATTGAGACTTGCACCTTCTATTGCTGTTTTTAAGAAAAAGCTCTTATCAATAATCCGTCCCCCTGCAAAATCTGTATTTGGAATTCACGATCCCACAGGATTATCCTACCTAACACAACTCAGGGTTGGTCTCAGCAAGTTAAATCTCCATAAATTCAAGCATAATTTCAGAGATACCATAAACCCAATGTGCCCAACAAGCGATGGCATTGAAGACACGGAGCACTTTTTGTTGCTCTGCCCTTCTTTTGATGTTCAACGACAAAATCTTCTCGCTGAAATTGTTGAATTATTACGACCATATGTACAAATCACCAATCTTTCAAATCATTCCTTGACGCAGCTTTTATTGTATGGTGATGAAGACCTTTCTAATGAGTTGAATAGAAATGTACTCGAATTAACTTTACGCTTCATCCACGAAACTGGTCGGTTTGATTAAGATCTATTGAGAATTTAGCCATGCACTAAGCAATCACCAAGTCCCGTACCGTTAGTGTTTCTTTTCCTTGTAAATTCTGTTTCACATCAGATGGTCAGGCATTTTACTTACCTAAATCTACCCCAATGAGTTGCACTCGTTGCATCAACAAATTCATCGCAACACTGACCTGACATCTGGAGTGAAACTGAATCCAGTATAGTATCCTTTAATTTATAAATTGTTCGTAGTGTGATTGTATACGGTTTAACGTTTCGTGTTTTTAGATATTGGCCATGGGGTAGTCATAGTCTTTCGCTCCCCACGGTATCGTACTTGTAGTGTCGTATAGTAATTAGAATTAGGTATAGTAGAATGTAAAGTATCTTGTAAAATTTAATATTTGAATAAAAAAAAAAAAAAAAAAAAAATGCTTGCCTTTAGCGACAAGGAAACCTTTATCGTTTGTGACATTTATGCTATAAATCAGCGAACGCGGAAAATTTTTGAAGAAAGATCCTTTACTTTGGCTTAGAATGCATCACGGACTTTTAGTTTTAAGTATAGGCGTAATCTTAAGAACAACGACTTCTTTACCGCCGAGCCTAGCAAAAGCGACTTGCTTTAGTGTGTTTGTCCTCTAAGAAGGTTTTCCCTTATTATCATAGTGTCAGCAGTGTTAGCTTTTGGTAGAAGCGTGTACCACCTTTGATGGATAATATTTGTAACCCATGTCTCCTTTCTTTTTTGGGATTCATACACAAGTGTATGTTTTCCAACGCCACACAACTACCACCACCGGCACCCCAGTGCCAGGTTGGAGTTTTTGAGTATTTGTAACAGCATTGTTCCTTTGGGACAATCTTTTCACAACAAACACCTTTCATTTTGTGTTAGACCACTTTTTACAAGCCAATGATTGCTTGCCCCTAAAAATGGAAGCCTGTGCAATTTTGTAATGCATCTAAGAAATTTTTTTAAATGCCATCCTCTGCTTTGGCTTAGAACGACTCTCCCAGTTATTGTCAAGCACTTCTTGTGAATATTCTAAATGTCGTCATTGGTCGACCTTTGCCCAAAACATTTAAAATCGGACCAACTTTGATTCAAACTATTGTGGACCTTTCGAGATTCGTCGTGGTTGGTCGGTCCATCAAAAAGTCGGTCCACGAAGTCGGTCCACGAAGTTGGTCCATCCGATTTTGTCGTGGACCGACTTTTCCCTTTTCAGAAAATTTTTGGACCGACTCCGAAATTATTGGGGGGTGTCTCACCCCCCCACACCCCCCTAATGTGCGCCCCTGTCAGCGATTTTATGAAAAAGGGGTGATATTTCCCATAGAGTCAGTCGGAGAAAAGGGGTTAATTTGAAAGGTTCCTTCAGAGATAGAGGGTATGAAGTAGTTTCTATGGACAAGCATGATATACACCAGGTAATAGGAGTGCAGGTGCCGGGCGTTTAACTAAGAAAAGGACTATTTTTTATTTTTCCAATCCCCCCAATTATTGTTATATCGAACCACCAGCCCTCCCCCCGATTATCCTTCCCCCCGTTTATTCGGCACTGCAGAGTATACAGAAGATACACTTCAACAAGTTAAAAACTGCTGTTATCAATGAGTATCCTGTGTATACAGACAGTAAACTTCAGGGTTGCCAGACTTGAATCCTAAAGATACGCCAAAAGTGCTAAAAAATCAAGCCAGATGGCTGGAAAAAAAGCCAAAATTAAACAATTTTCGCATGGCGTCATCGTTTCCATTATTGTGCATGCCGACTAATTTTTACTGCGCATTACAAAATTGGCTTTCCTCACCACGCATGCCCAAACAAGGCAATTTTTGTGTTTACCTGTAGTCGTACACTCATTACAAAAATCCTAGCCTGCGTGCAGCCTCAACTCCTCCTCAAAGGAAATTCCTTTGAGAGGAGTTGAGGCTGCACGCAGGCTAAAAAATCCCTGCAACTGAACGAAACAAGAGACTTTTCGAATAAGCCTACCTGTGTCGGTGAACTAAATATGGCATCCAGGGAGGGCCTAATTTACTACAATGGTGCCTTATTACAACCAAAAGGACTTAGAAACAAGAAATTTTGAAAGGAAAATATGAATTTAAAAAAGCCAAAAATAAGCCAAAATTAAGAAAAAGGCCAAATTCAAATTTTCCAAGCCAGACAGGTTGAAAAAAAGCTAAAATTGTGAAATTTGGCCCTGCAGTAATCCAGAGAAGGAAAGTAAAACATCCGTTTATTTGTAATGAGAGATGAGAGTCAGGCCTGAGTTCCGCTGAACAGTGTTGCTTTTAAATGGCTTTTGTCTCGATTGATTCCGTTTGTGCAAACAACAGTTCTTCCAGATTTCATTTTCCTGTCCGACATGCAAGGAATCCCAATTTCTTTGAACTCGTACGTCAAGACATATTTGCCAATTAATGTTGACAAATACACAATATGGATCGACAGTAGATCACGTGATAAAGTGTGGAAGAAAATGTTTTGGTTCGATCTCCCCATCCGGCAGCAGCAACAACAACACGGTCGCGCAAGGCTAGAAGGCCCCACTTCGTGGGGCAATCAATCGATGTTTGCTTATGCAGTAAAGCTAACATGAGACTAAAGAAAAAACCAATGGCTATAATAATGTTTCAATGAATGGTGGCTGCAGCACTAATATAGTGCTCTGATAGAAGTTAATAGCAGAACTAAAGTTCTGAAGAATGATCAGTGCAATACTCTTTAAACACTTAATTGTAGCCACTAAGTTACTTTAATCCCCACTTTCTATGTGAAAAAATTGTTTTCCTACAGAAAATAGACATTTGATTAATAGATAATTGTTATTGCGGGAAAGCTTACATGAGACTAAAGAGAAAACTAATATCCATGGTAAAGTTTCTAAGAATAGTAGCTGCATCACTAAACTAGTGCTCTGAAAAGAACTAAAGTTCTAAAGAATATTGAGTGCAATACTCTTTAAACACTTAATTGTAGCTACTGTTCAGAAGACAAACAATCGATACACTCATTTTTGTAATTGTCCGTTGGGGCAATACTTGAAAAACTTGTTTACGGGTTTAGAAACAATAGTTGTTTACGCAAAGTTGTTTTTAATTAAAGTTGTTTACCAAAAATCGGACAAAAGATGTTTTTGCCAAGAAAGTTGTTTTGCGTTAAATTGGACAATGGTCGGTTAATAGATAGTGGTAATGAATCTTTAGAGGACAGTATTTATTAATGCCTTGCGTAATGGACAATGAAACTAGTGACAATATTTTGAAGTTGTTTACGTCGTTAGAACAGTATAAATTAGGTTCGTATTCGTAGTTAGTTAGTTAGTTTTTAGCCTTCGGGCTGAAAGGATCAAAAGTCGCGGACGGTCTTCCAAACATTTGGTAGCAGAGGGTAGTTTTGCCGTGGACAAACTTGGACAGAGGAAGGCCAATTGACGAGAAGCATGACTTCAAACGCAGGTGAAGAAGGAAGGACAGAAGATGGAATCTGGAGAGGGGAAGACGAGGAAGATTTGGAAGAAAATTTGGAAAGCTTGAAGCAAGAAAAAGCAAAAGCAAAGTCGGCGTTCACACGTGCAAGAAAGCAGTTGTTGGAACTGGTGGAAGAATTGGATCTACCAAGCAGACGTCAGGTTCGAGATGGGCAAACGAAATTGGACAGCACACAAGAAAGGGCACTGAAGATCATGATCGCACTGTCAGAGCACTATCAATGGCAGGAGAACGGAAGAGCAAGACCAGTGGCGGACTGGCCCACCGGGATACCGGGAAATTTCCCGGTGGGCCCTTGTCAAGACAATAGCCACTTTTTGTCCAAGGCCCTTTGGACACAAATACTTGCTGGCGGCCCACAGTACAAAAATTTGCACTTGTAAATGATATCTTAACACTTTTCAATCAAGCCCATCTAAGTAGAATTTGCCTTAATTTTTTCAGCTCGCTTCGCTCGCACTTCACGACGTATGCATTCCTGGCTACTGTCAGCCACTTTGCAGAACTTTGTATGCCAGTGGCATGGTGCGGCCATGGATGGGGATGGGGATGGGGGCATTTGCCACCCCCTACTCCTGTCAAAAGATGATACTCGAGATTCTTTCAAAAACGAGGAGAAATTAGTTTGTATAGGTAGGGAAGGGTAGGAATCTATCCGAAAAATACTGGAGAGTGACTGGGGGCATTGGGAGAGTCGTTCTAAGCCAAAGTAGAGGTACGCCTTTTACAAAATTTTCCCAGTCGAACTATGATAAATTATGACAAACCATGATAGCCTTGAAAAAAGAAAATTACACAATAGAAAGTTATGTTTCCTCAAAATTTTTACTGGGGATGCTAATTTGAAAAAACAATTGTTACGAAATGATCAAATTATATTTTCGCACTGCTAACATTAGATTGCGAGAAGTGTTCTAAACCAAAGTAGAAGCCGTACCCTCAAAAATTTTCTCCCCTGGACCCTCTTATTTCAATACCCTACCACTTGATTTGTCATGGCTGTTGTATGCTTTATTTAGGCTCTCATTACCTCCACATGAAAACACGTTCTTTGAAGTTAAACGAAGTGGTGCATTCAGCTCATTTCGCTTGCTTCTTTCTTTCTAGCTGTGTCATCGTCAGACGAGAATTTGATAAATAACTATAATTTGTTTTAGAGCTGCCACAAAACTCTCCGTCGCTTGTGAATTGAATTCACTTTTTCCAAAACATCTCATTTCACTTGACTGCTTGAAGGCTCATTCGATATCCAACTAAGGATGGATTTTTCAAAAGTAAGGGTGCTCAGCGGTATTGTAAAGGGCATGGTCTTAAAAATTTTCCTGGACCGAGGCCCTGGCCCTCATTTCACTTGATTTGCCCAACGTTGCCTCTTTTTAAGGTTAAAATCTGGCTACACCAATGGAAACCCTACGAAGTAACTTTTCAAGCATGCTAGCTAGTTTACAATATAATTTGAACTTCTTCAAATGTTGGGGCCCCTATCAGCAAATTTCCCGGTAAGGAATTGATGCCTCAGTCCGCCCCTGAGCAAGACAAAAGTCACTCAGGAAATGGAGCAATTGGTGCAAGAATTCGAAGAGGCACACAACAGTCTCCTCTTATATTCGTGGGTTCGTCAATCAATTGATATAGATTATTAGTTTCAATGAGTTCATCTAAGTCATTCCCCTCAGGTTGTTCAGTGTTCCCATGCCACCATTGGGACGATCTACAATTAAAATCTCCAGTTAATATAAAGGCATGCGGTTTTTCTGTCTTCAGTTTATTGATAACAGACTGTATAACTTATCTGTAAACAATGCAAATGTCTCGCTGTCTTGGCTAGGGCTACGATAAACAGTTACAAAGAATATTTACTTGCCACCAAGTTTAGCTTCAGTTACGATCATTTCTTGCAACAACTCGAATTCTTTTCTGCGTTTAATGGCAACCGGTCCCGAAAATATATGGAGACACCCCCAATTTTGGTGTTGCTTGGGTGGTCATTGCGGTATATTTCTTTACTATATCCTTCAATACTAATTTCCTCATTGCCAATTGTGCTATTCAACCTGGTCTCTGAGAGGGCTATGATATCAAAGTGATGAACTGAATTGTAAGCTTCAAGCAAAGAGATTCTGATTTTATCTCTCGTGCAAATACTTTTCAGATTCCAGTGCAGAAATTTGAAAATCTTATTATGATCGGGTCCAGGATTTGTTTCAATATCCCCGCAAAGCAACAGTTTATTTTCGAATTAAAGATAGCCAAGGAGCACGTAGATTTGCATTGTAAATCGACTAAGCTGAAAGCATCTAACGATCCGTTTCCGATAAACAACGAAATTTACAAAGAAATTTGCCACGCAGGATTTCGTGACAGAAACAATACGGAAGACGCGAAGGATCACAAGAGGGGTGTGGCAGACATGTAAATGCTAACTGGATCTTGCATATCTACCACCCTTCTCATTGACAAAAATCACCGAATAATAAAAGAAACCGGCGACGACAATAGAAATAGGAATTGTGCAAACTGATGCCCATAGGAATAGGTACAAATAGGCAATAGAGCGGATACAATCTGAGATGATGCAACCAATGGGGAAAACTTTCGCTATATTGCGTAGGACATGATTCTCACGGGAAGCTATTCCTGCACGCCACTGCTCAACACCTACTGGCATCAAGTGTATCCAACTCCCAGGCCACTCAGAACTTCAATGAACAGCAATCCCTGGAAACAAAGCATTCGTACAAGAACAAATGGACGAATACAACAAAACGAATTAAATCTAAATGTAAAACAACCTATAATACAAAATTGGGGTTTGCGTTAACTCTTCCTCTTGGGAAACAGACGGCCATACACCTGGGAATTATGTAAAGCCTGTGTGGGGAATGACGTAGTTACATAGAAACGAGAACAATAAGCTTTTGAGAGTAAGGCGGACTCATTGAGCCGTGAGGAAATTGAACAATGACATGTTGTAAAAAGAAGAGATCGAGAGAAGTTTTACGTGAGACATTATCAAACCGTGAGAAATATTATCGAGAGAAACGAAGCCAGAAGAGATTGCGGGAGTGACCCGTTACAGACTTACGTGAGATCGTTCATTTATTTACTTCTTGTTGTGCATTTATTTGGGTTGCTGGAACTTTGCTGAATTTGTTTATGTTGGGAAAAGTCTGCGTTTTTATTTGTTTACAGGCTTTGTATTCGCTTTTGTTGAGCACTGCGATGTGATTTTATTCCTTTATCGCGCTTTATCGATTTATTCCGTAAGTTTTGTGGGATTCCAGCTTAATTCACCACAAAAGTGGCACCTCCGACGGGACTGTTTACTTGCGAGACTGTGATTTAATCAAACTTCTAGGTTTTACGGAATATATCTGCAAATTTTATTATGTCCGTGACGAGAGGGAAAACGAAGGATCTTGAAGCGAATAGGCAAGAGGGTGGAAGTGAAGCTGCTGACAATAAATCTGAACTTGCATCGAAGCAGTCTTCCTTCCAGTCTGCCTTAAAGAAATTAGCTTATTTTGATAAATCTACCAAGACTATTTTGCGAGATGGGGGACAGGGGAAAGTTGATCGCCAACGAAAACTTTTAGGAACTAAAATAGACGAATGTTTTGACCTGATTCAGGACATTCAGGGCATTTTTATCGATTTAGACGAGCTGGAAGAGGTCATAGATAGCTGGACAAACAAAGCAAAGGAATCTCTAGAGCCATATGAACGTTCCATTGATAATCTTGATTCGAAATTATCAGTATGCGAAGAGCAAATGAGAGAAAATCAGACAGTAGAGCAACTAGAACGTGAGGCTAGGATGAAAGCGAGGTTGAGAAAGGAAGAGGGAGAAGCTGAGGTGGCAAGACAGGTTAGACAGGAATAATTTGCGCTGGAGCTTGAAAAGAAAAAGCTGGATTTGGCTGAGACAAAGCGAGTTCAAACAAAGCTTCCAGATTTGCAAATCTCAAAGTTTCAGGGCACTCATTTAGACTGGGTAAGATTCTGGAGCCTCTTTCACACTCAAATTGATAAAGCTCCAATCAATGATGAAGCCAAGTTTTCATATCTTAAGGAGTTTGTGATTCCTAAAGTTCGATCAACAATTTAAAAACTTCCAGTTGACAGTGGGGGGTAAAAACGAGCCAAAACAATTTTGCTACAGAGATATGGAGATTCTGCAGAAGTTGTGAATGCACATATACAGCAGATTTTTGCCTTGCCAACCATTCATGGAACATCTCGTCCCAAAATCCATGAATTTTATAATCAACTCCTTTGTCATGTTCAAGCTTTAGACACACTAGGCAAACTTGGGAATGTAGCAGGAAATGTGCGCATGACTTTAGACAAACTTGAGGGTATCCGTTCAGACATCACCAGAATGGACCCAGAGTGGAAAAACTGGGGCTTTCGTGAGCTACTTGAGGCACTCAGGGGGTGGATAGACAGAAACCCTTTGCAAATTGGAGAAACACAAACACAAACAAGAACACAATCAAGAGATTTTAAGAGAGAGAAAACATTTTCAACAAGGGATCAAACCAAACCACGATCATGCATCTATTGTGATAAGAGTGACCACAAAGCTTCAGACTGTGAGTCAGTGAAAACTGTGGAGGAGAGACGAAAGATTTTGAGTAGCAAGCGACTTTGCTTTAACTGTACTGGGGAGAAGCACAGAGCAAGTGACTGCAGAAGCAAAACAAATTGTCAAGTCTGTCATAAGAGACACCACACTTCAATATGTGACAACAAGCAAAGAGAGCCGGGAATGACAGCAGCTAACAACAACACTGTGATACATCCAGTGGTTGTAATCAAGGTTGAGGGAGTAAAGTGTAGGGCGCTTCTTGACACAGGATCGAGCAGTAACTACATGTCTTCCATGCTACTGGATTTGATAAAAAAGAATCCTGTGAGACAAGAGCACAAATCAATTGAAACATTATTAGGGACATCAGTTAGAAACATAAACGTATATGAGATAGAAATCAGTGATGTTGCAGAGAAATTCAGTATAAAATCAGAGGTGAATGGAGTATATTTGATATATTTTGATATTTGATTCTTTTAAGGAGGGTTGCCCTTCAGCCGGAGCTGTTTTACAAGGGGCCCTCCACTTAAAAACGCTACTTACAATATAAGATTACTCAGGAATAGATTAAATACACTACCATTAAATACAATAAAAACCATAACTTTAAAACCTAATAACAATTTACAAAGTTTAAGATGAAAGAAAAGAAACACTAACTTCTAAATAGATTGTTTAAAACTATTTAGGGAAGATGCCTGCTTGGTTTCAGCAGGAAGGCCATTCCATATTTTTGCTCCTCGATAAGAAAAGCATTTTTGCCCATTACTTGACTTTTTCTTGGGTAGTCTTAAATCTGTCTCTGTATTACGCAGGACATACAAAGAGCACTTTGAGTTTCGGGTGAAGAGGTCACACAGGTATTGCGGAGCCAGTTCATGCAGGGACTTGAAGACCATTGTTTTAGATTCACCATCTATAAGTTCTTCAATGGTCTTCCAACCCAGCCTGTCAATAAGTGGTCTACTTGGGGTGTCAAAACTGCTATTGGTTATAATTCTAGCAGCTCGGTTTTGAAGTTTTTGCAACTGATTCAGCTCAGTTGATCCGGCACAACCCCAAACAGAGCAACAATATCGAAAGTGTGGCTCGACAATACCTGTGTAAAGAGTCTTCAGAGTTTCCTGCGGTAGGAAAGTTTTGGCATGCTTTAAAAAGCCAATAGCTCTAGAAACTTTAGTAGAAACAGTCTTGATGTGCTCTTTCCAGTTAAGAGAGTTATCAATCTGCACACCAAGGTATTTAGTTTTTTGGATTACTTTGAGCTCGTTGTCACGAATTTTCAAATCCAAATCCTCATTTCGATTTTTGAGGATGTTATGCTTTTGCTTAGTGGAAACTAACATGGAATTTGTTTTCGCAACATTCAAAGAGAGTTTGTTGCCTTGAAGCCAAGTATCCAGTTGTTTGAGATCATCATTGATGGCGTCATTCAGCTCACTTATATCTGAAGACTGGTAGCACAGACTTGTATCATCAGCATACATGGAAACAACTGAATTTTGGACAGCTTGTGGTAGATCATTGATATAAATAAGGAAGAGAGTCGACAGAAAGGTTCTCCTCAACTTGCCAAATCCGAGATATCAGGAAGTTATTGATGCAACTGCACATCTCAAAGGAGTGAAAATGGAGGATGATGACAGGAAAGAAATTTTGCCAGTTCATGTCATTTTAGGGGCAAGCAGTTATTCAATAATCAAAACATCAACACCAACAAGAGTGGGGGAGGCTGGAGAACCTATAGCAGAGAAAACTAGCTTTGGGTGGGTGATAATGTCCCCAGGCAGGGAAGGAAAAAATTCAGCCCTCATGTACACTAGAAGCTCTCATGATGACTACATGCAACTGTGCAGTCTTGATGTGCTCGGAGTTGAGGATAGACCAGAAGGCGACCAGCAGAGTGTTTATGAAGAATTCAAGGAACAACTTGTGCAAAGAGAGGATGGGAGGTACGAAACATCACTTCCATGGAAGGCAACACATCCAGCATTGCCAACAAATGAGACAGTTGCGAAAGCAAGATTCAATTCATTGATGCGACGTTTAGAAAAACAACCACAGCTACTGCAAGCGTATCATGCAATCATTAAAGAACAATTGAGAGAAGGGATTGTGGAAGTTGCACCAGAGACACCAGAGGGGCCAGAACATTACATTCCACACAAACCAGTGGTGAGGGAAAACGCGCAGTCCACCAAAGTACGTATAGTATACGACGCATCAGCCAAAGCAGATTCTGAGTCTCCATCACTTAATGAATGTCTAGACATAGGCCCACCGTTACAACAAAAGATTCTAGATATCCTTTTGCGAGTTAGATTCAAGCCAGTGTTTCTAGCAAGAGACATGAAACAAGCGTTTCTCCAAGTTGTGATCAGAGAACCTGAGAGAGATGTTCTACGATTCTTTTGGGTTGAAGATTTAGAAAGCATGAAGCCGGTTGTTTACAGAGTGACAAGAGCTTTGTTTGGAATAGGTCCCAGTCCCTTTTTACTAGGGGGAACGCTGGAACAGCATTTGGATAAGTTTGCAACACAATACCCAAACCAAGTGAAAGAGATTAGAGAGGGAATCTACGTTGACGACATTAACATGGGGGGAAACAACGTAGAAGAGATCAAAGATTTGAAAGAAACTGCAGTCAACATATTCAAAGCTGGAGGATTTGAGCTCCATAAATGGCACTCCAATGAAATTCAATTAGATGGAGAAGCAACTAATGATGATGAGTCGACCTTTGCCAAAGAAAGCCTCGGAACGAAAACATCCGAGACGAAACTTCTTGGAATAGGATGGGACAAAATGAATGATAATCTTTCAGTCTCATTTCCAGAAAGTGAGCCAACTGCAACCAAACGTATAGTGTTGCGCACCATAGCCAAGATATATGATCCCATGGGAATTGCATCACCTATGCTGTTGACAGCCAAATTAATCTTTCGTGACCTCTGTGAAAGAAAGATTCCATGGGACAGTGAGCTTCCAGATGATCTAAAGAAGCGATAGGAGAAATGGCTTAAAACTTTGCCATCAGAAATAGTGATACCAAGATGCATTCCACAAAGAAAGGAAGAAATAACCTCCATAGAGCTACATGGATTTTCTGACGCCAGTATCTCAGGATGCTGTGCTACAGTGTATGCGGTTGTAAAGCAAGGGGAAGAAGTCACTCAAGGTTTACTTGTAGCCAAGTCAAAGCTTGCAAAACGTGATCTTACCATCCCAAGATTAGAACTTGTGGGATGTCATATGACTAGCAATTTGTTGGAAAACACAGCAAAAGCCCTTGCACAGTACCCAGTGACAGCAATTTATGCATGGACCGATTCAACTGTTTGTTTGCATTGGCTTCGAGAGGGGGTAAAATACAAGCAATTTGTATCAAACAGAGTGAAGAAGATAAACGAGAAAAACTACACATGGAGGTATGTCCCCACTGATGAGAATCCAGCAGACATAGGAAGTCGAGGAGGAAGTAATTTGCAAGCAAACGAGAAGTGGATGAGAGGACCAACCTGGTTAAGCACACCAGAATTGTGGCCAACCATGATTGTGACCAAGCCAAGTTATGATTTAGATTCAGAGAAACAGCTTGTGAAAGAAATTATGCAAGTATCTGTTGAGAGAGAAGCAGACACAATCGATGCCTTACTTCAAAGAAAAACCTGGTGGACCACGGTTAGAGTCTTAGCTTGGATGAAGAGATTCATCAACAATTCGAAGAACAGTCAGAGAGTCAGAGGCCCTTTAACAACATTAGAGATCCAAGAGCAAATCAGTTTCATGATAAAGAGGGCACAGAGAGACGTTGAAGAAACAAGCCAATTCAAGAACGATTGTCAGCGACTAAACTTAGTCAAGAATGAAGAGGGTGTCTACGAATGTACAGGACGCATACAAGGAGTTTAACCTGTTTACCTGCCTTTTAGACATCTTATCTCGGAGAAACTGGTGGAAAATGCACACCTGCAGACATTTCATGGGGGAGTTTCACTTACCATGTCCAAAGTTCGAGACAACTACTGGATACCAAAGCTGAGAAGCATTACAAAGAGAGTCTTAGCGAAATGCTCTGGATGCAAGAGATTTCATGCCACAAATGCACCAGCTCCTCCGCAAGGGAATTTGCCTCGAGAAAGATCTGAAGGAAGCATACCATTCGATGTGGTGGGAGTAGATTTCGCAGGTCCAATCACAGTGAAGACAGGGAACAAAGCTACAAGCAAAGCATACAACATCCTTTACACGTGCAGTCTAACCAAAGGTCTGCATTTAGAACTGTTGCCAAACATGACATGCGAGGAATTTCTATCTAGTTTCAAACGATTCATTGCAGCAAGAGGGAGACCATCAAAGATTATATCGGATAACGGAAGCACATTTATCGCTGCATCCATGTGGATAAAGAAAGTCAGGAAGAGTGAAAAGATTCAAGAGTATCTCGCACAGCAGGGAATAATATGGCAATTCAACCTCAGCCGTGCCAGCTGGTGGGGTGGGATGTTTGAAAGGATGGTGAGCATCGTGAAAGCAGCAATGTACAAGGTCATAGGAGCAGCAAAACTTTCGTTCAAAGAGATGCAAGAAGTTCTTCTAGACATTCAAATCGTGCTTAACAACAGACCGTTAACCTACTGTGAAGATGATGTAGAGATGCCCGTACTAACACCGAACATGCTCATTTTCGGGAAGGCCAATTACTTGCCAGAGGAAGAACCACCGGATATTCAAGATAGAGATCTGAGAAAGAGAGCAAAGTACTTGAGTAAATGCAAGGACGTTCTCTGGAAGAGATGGGAATCAGAGTATGTAAGAGCTCTCAGAGAAAGGCACAATGCTATCCATTCTGGGAAACAGGCACATCTAGAGATAGGAGATGTAGTCATGATCAAAGGCGAAGAGAAGAATCGCGCACTCTGGAAGATAGGAATAATCACAGATTTGATACCAGGAAGAGACAACATCGTGCGAGCAGTGAAATTGCGAGCTGGTAAATCATTCATGGAGAGACCAGTTCAGTTCCTATATCCACTCGAACTGCACTGCAGCAGACGCAAGGAGAAGCAGGATAAGAAGTTAGATGCCGAAGCAAGAGAATTTCGACCAAAAAGGAAAGCGGCCATCGATGCCACAGCCAATGTTCAAGGAACACTTGATTATGAAGAAGAGAATGACATTTGAACTTGACTTTATATTTGACATCCTTTAGATTCAAATAGGGGGAGTGTGTGGGGAATGACGTAGTTACATAGAAACGAGAACAATAAGCTTTTGAGAGTAAGGCGGACTCATTGAGCCGTGAGGAAATTGAACAATGACATGTTGTAAAAAGAAGAGATCGAGAGAAGTTTTACGTGAGACATTATCAAACCGTGAGAAATATTATCGAGAGAAACGAAGCCAGAAGAGATTGCGGGAGTGACCCGTTACAGACTTACGTGAGATCGTTCATTTATTTACTTCTTGTTGTGCATTTATTTGGGTTGCTGGAACTTTGCTGAATTTGTTTATGTTGGGAAAAGTCTGCGTTTTTATTTGTTTACAGGCTTTGTATTCGCTTTTGTTGAGCACTGCGATGTGATTTTATTCCTTTATCGCGCTTTATCGATTTATTCCGTAAGTTTTGTGGGATTCCAGCTTAATTCACCACACCTGGCAGCTTGGGGCATTTAAGTATATTTCGGGAAAAAAATATATTCGTAGTGCTTCGATGAAAATAATCTTGTCCAATATAAGGAACAAAATATTATGAGATATGGGTTTGTTGTAATATCAACAAAAACAAGGCCTTCTACGGTGGCCCATACTTGCCATCTGCAATCCTGGACAAAATATTTGGAACAAAGTTGATTTTTTGGTGATTATCTCGGTTCTTCTCACTCTTACATTTGCACCACCCCCTTTTACCCCCGAAACAATGTTGGTTGGCATCTTGAAGCTGAAAACATCCAAGCAACATTGTATCGGGGGTAAAAGGGGGGTTGTTCATTTGAAATTGTAGAATCTTAGGTTGTTCCAATATATTTTGTCCACGATTGTCTGTATGAAGAAACTTGTAGGGTTGGTCAAAGAAAGGGGGAAATGCGAAAAATATTTAGAATCTTTACCAGTAAGATGGCATCAGTGAAAAAATGTAACATTTGACACTTTTAACATGATAAATGATCAAATTAGCAAGGAAGGGCTCAGTATTGACGATGGAATTGGCAAATCTTCACACATTGTCAGAACAACATATCATAAACCAATTTTGTAGTACTTACAACGAGTACGGTCATGTCTGACTGTTCTTTATAATTTGATAGAGAAATAAATTCAGGCCATTCATCCATAATTCCAATAAACAAATTGATATGCAGAAATAATAGCGTCTTTTGGCATGAAAAATCTCTATGGTAACAAATATGGCAGCTTTTCGCAAAGATGGCCGATCTTAGGACTATGTGGTATTTGCAATTTTGCATCACAATTATCTTATGTATACACTGACGGGCTTTGGCACGGGTAACCACACGGGTAACCACAAGGGTAACCATGATTTCATACCTTTTTGCATTGAATAAGCACGGGTAACCACGGGTAACCACGGGTAACCATAATATTTAAAAGGAAAGTTATATTTCCTTATAAATATTATGGTTACCCGTGGTTACCCGTGGTTATCCGTGCTTATTCAACGAAAAATAGTATGAAATCATGGTTACCCTTGTGGTTACCCTTGTGGTTACCCGTGATCAAATCATATAATGGCACTGTCCCTGCTCTATTTGGATTCCAATAGTTTTAAAAGGAGCATAAAATCATTGTGTCCTTATTCAATCATTACTGCAGATTTAGTTGAATTCTATAATCATTCTTTTGTGTTAGTTGGGTGTGTCACTTGAGGTGTGGCACAATATTCTTTCTCCACGTAGATGATGGCTACATGTTTGATCGAAAAAGAAGCAAGTTAAACGTTATACAACGTTCACTGTTCACAGGCAAAGTCTAATAAATCAATGTTTTTGCCAGACAATCCTGGACAAAATATTTGGAACAAAGTTGATTTTTTGGTGATTATCTCGGTTCTTCTCACTCTTACATTTGCACCACCCCCTTTTACCCCCGAAACAATGTTGGTTGGCATCTTGAAGCTGAAAACATCCAAGCAACATTGTATCGGGGGTAAAAGGGGGGTTGTTTATTTGAAATTGTAGAATCTTAGGTTGTTCCAATATATTTTGTCCACGATTGTGGTTTATAGTTTTGCGACTGGTTTATAGTTTTGTGACGACTTTTCTGACGACTTTTGTGAAGAGTTTTGTGACGAGTTTTCTCCAGGGGGCAAACTGTTTACTACATTCTCGAAGGAACAATAGAGACTCAATAGGATCCATTGTATTTTATTATCAATTTTACCCCCTGAAATCACAACATTTCCTCTCTGGTTTATAGTTTTGCGACTGGTTTATAGTTTTGCGACTGGTTTATAGTTTTGTGACTGGTTTATAGTTTTGTGACGACTTTTGTGACGACTTTTGTGACGAGTTTCTTCCAGGGGGCAAGCTGCTTATTATAATCTCCAAGGAACAATAGAGACTCAATAGAAAATAGAATCTATTGTATTCTACTATACATTTTACCCCCTGAAATCACAAAATTTCCTTTCTGGTTTATAGTTTTGCGACTGGTTTATAGTTTTGCGACTGGTTTATAGTTTCGCGACTGGTTTATAGTTTTGCGACTGGTTTATAGTTTTGTGACGACTTTTGTGACGACTTTTGTGGCGAGTTCATTCCTGGGGGCAAGCTGCTTATTACATTCTCCAAGGAACAATAGAGACTCTATAGGATCCATTGTGTTCTACTATAAATTTCACCCCCTGAAATCACAACATTTCCTCTCTGGATTATAGGTTTGCGACTGGTTTATAGTTTTGCGACTGGTTTATAGTTTTGTGACGACTTTTGTGACGACTTTTGTGACGAGTTTCTTCCAGGGGGGGGCACTGTCGAAGCCACATGTTTTATTATTCAAAATGGCGGAGCATTACTGTAAAAGCTCTATCAAGCTCCGGGGGGGGGGGGGGTATTTAATTTCGGACATTGTAGAGGGGGGGTTAGAAGAGAGGGGGCTTTATTCACAATCAAATGACAATGATATACTAGCCTGCGCTGCATGCAGACTCAACTCCAGAGTGGGGCTTAACAGGGAGGGGGATTATTTAAGATTTTGGCTAAGAGGGAAGGGGCTTATAGAGAGGGGTTTGATAGAGAGGGGGGGGAGGTAAATAGAGCTTTTACGGTACTTGCCGGTGGACCAAAGCAAGGCCCCCGACGAGATCAGAAAAGTGGGGGGGGGCCAAACTTGATACAAAAAATTTACCACAATACAACGTGATGAGCTGCCTTTCAGAACGGCATGATTTGCCAAAAAGTGGGGGGGCCATGGCCCCCCCGGCCCCCCGTCGTGGGAGGCCCTGCAAAGTTGTTTGTCTGAAGAACTTTCTCTCTTGAAAAGTGTACTTAGATTTTTTCAGAACAAAAATATTTGACAGTTTTTGATGGATTTTTCTTCGAAGCAAAGGATTTTTGCAAAAGCTTTTTTTAGAGTGAGATACCCCTCGGAAATAAATGAAAATAAAATATAAATATGTTGAGGATGTTGAGAAGTTTCTTCAGTTACTTTTTCCTAGTACTGGAGCTTCATCATGCTTAGATGTGTTGGGGTATCCGCGCACCCATGTAGCTTATCTGTTCTTTATTTGTCGTTAGATCAACACTTAGTAAAGATGCAGCAAGAACACAACAGGACTAATTATGGTACTTACTTTGGAAGCTACAAAATATGTTTTGACGTCAGGAAACTTCATGATGATGAACTGTCCTCCATTGTTCTGACCTTAGTTACTGTTTAGCTACTTAGTTACTGGAAATTCATGCATCGGTGAGCCTCTATGACCCTGATTTCTCAGGATATAGCGAATTAGCTCAAAACGAAGCTGCAGTACTAGGAAAAAATAACTGAAGAAACTACGGTGGCCCATACGTGCCATCTGGTTTATAGTTTTGCGACTGGTTTATAGTTTTGTGACGACTTTTGTGACGACTTTTGTGACGAGTTCCTTCCAGGGGGCACTGTTGAAGCCACATGTTTTATTATTCAAAATGGCGGAGCATTACCGTAGAAGCTCTATCAAGCTCCGGGGGGGGGGGTATTTAATTTTGGACATTGTAGAGGGGGGTTAGAAGAGAGGGGGCTTTATTCACAATCAAATGACAATGATATACAGCATAGGTTTCAAATCTTTAAAAAGGCTGGTGTAAAATTGAGTGACCTATTTCTTTGAACTGAATGACTTCAAAGAAACTTTAGCTAATTCTCTATAATTCTACCGTTGGAATTTTCTGAAATCTTCGATATTTTCAGAATTAGAGTGTTTTTCTTCTTTTTCAAGAATTCAAGAAAAATTTTCAAAAAAAACTTAAAGCCATCGTAATTTCTAAACTGTTTGACGTAACATGAAATAATTTCGAAGAAAACCATAGTTTATGAATGACTACAATATGGTATCAAGCAAAAGTCTGTCACTCATCTGGTTTATGATTTAGAAATTTGATGACGTCACATCCTCAAATGAGTTGAAATGTAAGATATGCTGTAATTTCCAAAAATAGTCAAAATTTCTGAAAAGTCCAACGGTAGAATTATAGATAAGTATCTTAAGTTTCTTTCAAGCCATTCAATCAGAAGAAATAGATCATTGAATTTTACACCCACCTTTTTACGTCGAGATAAAGATTTGGAACCTATGCTATGATATACTAGCCTGTGGCACTGTAATTCTGTGCTGATATTCTTTACTGATTTTCTTAAAGTGCATATGAAACGAAATTTTTTATTTTCGATAATAGTAAATTCGAGGTCGCTGATCACGAACATGTGGCTGACAATTTCGAAAAGCAATTCGTTACTATGTTATTAGCTCTCAAAGCTGCGATTCAAGTGGTTCAGGGGTCTGGTACCGATGTTGTGCTTTGACGTAATAGGTTTGTCAGTTCACAAAGAACATCGCGAGAACAAAGGCTTTCCGTTATAGTGCCGGTCAATGGCCTGTTGCACTTCGACGTTCTCGACGAGCCTGCTGAGGTTTTCAGAGGCAATTTTTTGACATCCAAAGCATCAATACAACAGTACTTTATGGAAGAACAACCTTCGACTCTTGATGATTGGTTTTTGAGTCTTTTACCATGGCTGTTGGCTTCATTAGCTGAAGATTCATCGATGAAGTGGCTGGCCATAACAACACACACAGGCCAATATGATTGCTATGTCGAAGCGACTTGCTTGGTCTTGCTTACAGCATATTAGCAAATGGTAAGTTTATTTTAGTGAAGCAAGAACTTTAGTGAAAACGTAGAATAGCGAATAAAACTGTTATCCAACGTATGTAGAATTGCCTAATAATTTTATTCGCGTTATGCGAGTCGGGGCGAGAGTCAGAGGACGTCATTTCTGTCAACGCGCGATGCTGATGGGCCTGACAAAATCATTTGCGACTGCAGGTCAATTTCATTTGTAAACGCCTCTCATTTCAACGCTGAAAGACTCCAATTCTTCTGGGAATGTTTCCTTGTTCAAAATGTATTGAAGGATAAAGCTCTAACTCAGACTATTATCACCTGTAGTTCCTTGTTTTGAACAGTGGAATCACACAATTTTTCCCATGAGAAAGGTTGTTTGTAGAAGTTTGATAATACAGCGGAGGCAGGTAAACAAACAGTTTGCAAAAATAACACCGTCTTCAAAAACATGTAAATAAACACCTTAGGCAACAGAAACTAATTATATCAAGATAAATGTAACTCGTTGATTGTGATCATTATCTCCATTCCTATCCCCTAGAACACTCAATCAAGGCTACTAAAAACTCCAGCCACTGAAATTGTAGATGTTTGCATATCAAAATATGACACAAACAGCAAAGGCTGGATGCAAGGACTTTCCTGGTGGATGAGCAACACCTAAAGAACCTTAGTGACATTTCTTTTCCGTAATAGTATAATCAGATACGAAATTTCTTTTCCCTCTTTGACTGGATTCTATTTGTTGTCATCTGTTGCATACACATATTTTTTCATAAGAAACTAAGAAGAGTTTCTTACTAAAGGTTCCATAACAATCTTCATATTTACTCCCTGTTCCGCCCTGTTCCGCCCTGTTCCAATCTGAACATTTCAAAACAAAGTTTTTTTAAGCCTTTCTAATGTTTAGACATTATTCAAGTACCTTCCGAATACTATGATACAGGACACAAGTAAAAATAAAGTAAATATTTGTCAAGAAATTCCTTTATCGAAATAATTAATCTAAGTTATGTTTTCACAAGAATTTTCTCATAAGAAACTCGGACTCAAACATGTTTTTCTTTATTCTCACTTGTTTCCTGTATCATATTGTTCGAAAAGTACTTGAGTAATGTCTAAACATTGAAAAGGCTTCAAAAAACACATTGTGTTGAAGTGTTCAAGAGGGCACAGATCAGATAATTTTAAGAGACTTCCAGTACTGGCCCAAATTCTTAGTTTCTTAATTTATAAGAAAAGTACGTGCAATAGAGCACTATTGATGACCATGGTTTAAAAATTTACTGCACCAATTTCAAGATGAGAAAAATGGCTTCAACTATTTTAAAAACCTTGCTCAAAACACAATGTCTTTGAGTCTGTCTTTGAGTATGTGAGTTCTCTAGTACATGATACTCAACATATATAGTAACAGTGAATAAAGTCTCGCTTGCTTTTAGTTTCTGTGCATGTCCTGAAGCAGTTCTCTGGTCAGTCTTCCTGGCCTAAAAAGAAAATTCAGTTTCAATTTGAGTCTGCTTTTCACTGAATTACGAGGGCATTAATGTTTCAATGCAACACTGAAAAGGATGTCAGTTTACAACTTTAGCAAGAGTTAGTAGAAAAGACTTGACGAAACTAAAGTTCATAAACTAAACCCGTTACTCCTACGTGTATATCATCTACCATGTCAGAACTGATAAAAGCATGCTATTACGATTGATCAGAGAATAAATTCCGAAGGTTCAACGACATGGAAACCACAAAGGAATGGTGGGTGTTACATACAATATTTGCTGTTCACATTCATACGGCAATTAGGCACATGTTTTCAAACTTTAACTTCACCTTCAAAATAGCGATAAAGGGAATTTCGAGATCAAGGAACCGTTTTTTCTGACAGCCCTCTAAATCTAACCATGGATAAAGCTCAGTTGAAACGTCAGTTTTGTTTTTAGATCTGTGCATCGTTAAATTGTTGTGTATCAAGAGACAAGATACCGAGGCCAACTCTCGTTCTTCAAAAGCGTGATAATAAGATATTTGGTTGCAAAAATGGTTACCTGAAGGATCGGAGCTCTTCACCAACAAATGCTTTGAATAATTGCAGGGATCATCATTGATATAAATTGCTTCAATTTCCCTTTCATTCGAGAGTTCTCCGCTTCCCACTTTGCTTCGGTGCTGTGTATAGGCGCCTGGCCAGGTATAATAAGCAACGCAAGGCCGGAATCTGTCCTTCATTTTCACCACTTCCAGACGACAAGTTTAGCTTGCTAAGTCAAATTCATGATCACTGATTAATACTGCTTTCCATCTTCAGTCGCAGAAACGTAAGCAAGTGCCTGTAAACCCGCCTAGAAAGCGAGCTTCATGAAGAGCCTTGCAGTGCGTCCATTGCGATCACTGGAGCAACCTTTGTTCTTTCAATGAGGCCTTTGAGAATTGACAAACCTATAACGTCACAGGAATCTGGTAGCAACGGTCTGACCGCGTTCTGGTTGGACCACTTTTTGACAAAATTTCGCACTTTTGGATCTTTGTATCTCCAAAATTATAAGGCCGATGAAAAAACCGATTGCACCATTAAAACGAGGATGACAAGTTCTATTAAAGTAGAAAATAAAAAATTTCGTTTCATATGCACTTTAAAAAGGAGTTATTGAGATGTCAGTGATTTTCAATAAAAAGGGTCGTTTTCACATTTTGAGGGGCCGTGAAAAGTCAGTGATAGGGGTCAAAAACTGGAACTGATTGTCAGTGAAAGGGGTCTTATTGTGAATCCATGGACAAGCATGTATGTGCTCCTGTAATTCAAGTGCACCCGCCGGGGCCTGCGTGCAGACTCAACTCCAGAGTGGGGCTTAATAGGGAGGGGGATTATTTAAGATTTTGGCTAAGAGGGAAGGGGCTTATCGAGAGGGGTTTGATAGAGAGGGGGAGGTAAATAGAGCTTTTACGGTACTTGCCGGTGGACCAAAGTTGTTTGTCTAAAGAACTTTCTCTCTTGAAAAGTGTACTTAGATTTTTTCAGAACAAAAATATTTGACAGTTTTTGATGGATTTTTCTTCAAAGCAAAGGATTTTTGCAAAAACTTTTTTTAGAGTGAGATACCCCTCGGAAAGAAATGAAAATAAAATATAAATATGTTGAGGATGTTGAGAAGTTTCTTCAGTTACTTTTTCCTAGTACTGGAGCTTCATCATGCTTAGTTGTGTTGGGGTATCCGCGCACCCATGTAGCTTATCTGTTCTTTATCTGTCGTTAGATCAACACTTAGTAAAGATGCAGCAAGAACACAACAGGACTAATTATGGTACTTACTTTGGAAGCCACAAAATATGTTTTGACGTCAGGAAACTTCATGATGATGAACTGTCCTCCATTGTTCTGACCTTAGTTACTGTTTAGTTACTTAGTTACTGGAAATTCATGCATCGGTGAGCCTCTATGACCCTGATTTCTCAGGATATAGCGAATTAGCGCAAAACGAAGCTGCAGTACACGTTTTTTTATTATAAGAAACTGGTTTATAAGAAACTAGTACTACAATGACCAAAAATTTAAGAAACTCTAGTACTACGCTCAAGAACAGTTAAGAAACTCTAAAACTTTATTTCTGTATGTCTCTCTTATTCTATGTCTCTCTAACAAAGGTACATTCGTCTTTTCTTGACTTTTAACTCTGCAAAAATTGGTAAATGTTTGCCTTGATGTGCATGGCTTCTTCTTGATGACAATGTCAATGCAAAATGGAAGCCCTTTCTCGAGAAGAAGGCTCAACTTCGAACAATACCGCAATTTTAGGCCCAAAAAATAAGAAACTAATTAAGAAACTTTTACTACTAAAACACCGAAATTTTCATGCGAAATTAAGAAACTTTTAGTACTAAGTGCTGATCCAAGTTTCTTATAAAAAAAACGTGTACTAGGAAAAAATAACTGAAGAAACTGTTTGTTTATTTTTGACGGAGGAAATCCTCAACATATTTATATTTATTTTCATTTCTTTCTGAGGAGCCTTTCACTCTCAAAAAAGCTTTGGCTCCTTTTGTTTTCAAAAACTGTAAAAACATTTTTGTTCTGAAAAAATCTAGTACGCTTTTTCGGGTGAGAACGTTCTTTAGACAACCAACCTTGGTCCCCCGGAAAGTACCGTAAAAGCTCTATTCAGCCCCCCCTCTCGATTAAACCCCTCTCTAATAAGCCCCATCCCTCTTAGCCAAAATCTTAAATAATCCCCCCCCTCTCTATTAAGCCAGACTCTTAAAAAGTTATTATATACGGTATATCATTGTCATTTAATTTTCTGAATAAAGCCCCCTCTCTTCTAATCCCCCCTCTGGAATGTCCAAAATTAAATAAGCCCCCCCCCCCGCCTGGAGCTTGATAGAGCTTTTACGGTAATGCTCCGCCATTTTGAAAAGTAAAACATGTGGCTTCGACAGTGCCCCCTGGAAGGAACTCGTCACAAAAGTCGTCACAAAAGTCGTCACAAAACTATAAACCAGTCGCAAAACTATAAACCAGTCGCAAAACTATAAACCAGTCGCAAAACTATAAACCAGAGAGGAAATGTTGTGATTTCAGGGGGTGAAATTTATAATAGAATACAATGCATGCTATTGAGACTAGATTGTTCCCTGGAGAATGTAATGAGCGACAGTGCCCCCTGAAATAAACTCGTCTGAAAAGTCGTCAGAAAAGTCGTCACAAAAGTCGTCACAAAACTATAAACCAGTCGCAAAACTATAAACCAGAAATGAAATATTGTGATTTCAGGGGGTAAAATTTATATTAGAATACAATAGATCCTATTGAGTCTCTATTGTTCCTTGGATAATGTAAAAAGCAGCTTGCCCCCTCGAATAAACTCGTCAAAAAAGTCGTCACAAAAGTCGTCACAAAACTATAAACCAGTCGCAAAACTATAAACCAGAGAGGAAATGTTATGGTTTCAGGGGGTAAAATTTATATTAGAATACAATGGATCCTATTGAGTCTCTATTGTTCCTTGGAGAATATAATAAGCAAGTTGCCCCCTGGAAGAAACTCGTCACAAAAGTCGTCACAAAACTATAAACCAGTCGCAAAACTATAAACCAGTCGCAAAACTATAAACCAGTCGCAAAACTATAAACCAGAGAGGAAATGTTGTGATTTCAGGGGGTAAATTTTAAAATAGAATACAATGGATCATATTGAGTCTCTATTGTTCCTTGGAGAATGTAATAAGCAGCTTGCCCCCTGGAAGAAACTCGTCACAAAAGTCGTCAGAAAAGTCGTCACAAAACTATAAACCAGTCGCAAAACTATAAACCAGATGGCACGTATGGGCCACCGTAAGAAACTGTTTATTTTTGACGAAGGAAATTCTCAACATATTTATATTCATTTTCATTTCTTTCTGAGGAGCATTTCACTCTCAAAAAGCTTTGGGTCTTTTTGTTTTCAAAAACTGTAAAAATATTTTTGTTCTGAAAAAATCTCGTACGCTTTTTCGGGAGAGAACGTTCTTTAGACAACCAACCTTGGTCCCCCGGAAAGTACCGTAAAAGCTCTATTCAGCCCCCCCTCTCGATTAAACCCCTCTCTAATAAGCCCCATCCCTCTTAGCCAAAATCTTAAATAATCCCCGCCCCCTCTCTATTAAGCCAGACTCTTAAAAAGTTATTATATACGGTATATCATTGTCTTTTAATTTTCTGAATAAAGCCCCCTCTCTTCTAATCCCCCCTCTGGAATGTCCAAAATTACATAAGCCCCCCCCTCCCCCCGGAGCTTGATAGAGCTTCTACGGTAATGCTCCGCCATTTTGAATAGTAAAACATGTGGCTTCGACAGTGCCCCCTGGAAGGAACTCGTCACAAAAGTCGTCACAAAAGTCGTCACAAAACTATAAACCAGTCGCAAAACTATAAACCAGTCGCAAAACTATAAACCAGTCGCAAAACTATAAACCAGAGAGGAAATGTTGTGATTTCAGGGGGTTAAATTTATAATAGAATACAATGCATGCTATTGAGACTAGATTGTTCCCTGGAGAATGTAATGAGCGACAGTGCCCCCTGAAAGAAACTCGTCTGAAAAGTCGTCAGAAAAGTCGTCAGAAAAGTCGTCAGAAAAGTCGTCACAAAACTATAAACCAGTCGCAAAACTATAAACCAGTCGCAAAACTATAAACCAAGAAAAGAAATATTGTGATTTCAGGGGGTAAAATTTATATTAGAATACAATAGATCCTATTGAGTCTATATTGTTCCTTGGATAATGTAAAAAGCAGCTTGCCCCCTGGAAGAAACTCGCCACAAAAGTCGTCACAAAAGTCGTCACAAAAGTCGTCACAAAACTATAAACCAGTCGCAAAACTATAAACCAGAGAGGAAATGTTATGGTTTCAGGGGGTAAAATTTATATTAGAATACAATGGATCCTATTGAGTCTCTATTGTTCCTTGGAGAATGTAATAAGCAGCTTGCCCCCTGGAAGAAACTCGTCACAAAAGTCGTCACAAAACTATAAACCAGTCGCAAAACTATAAACCAGTCGCAAAACTATAAACCAGTCGCAAAACTATGAACCAGAGAGGAAATGTTGTGATTTCAGGGGGTAAAATTTATAATAGAATACAATGGATCATATTGAGTCTCTATTGTTCCTTGGAGAATGTAATAAGCAGCTTGCCCCCTGGAAGAAACTCGTCACAAAAGTCGTCACAAAAGTCGTCACAAAAGTCGTCACAAAACTATAAACCAGTCGCAAAACTATAAACCAGATGGCACGTATGGGCCACCGTAGCCTTCAAGGCAACCTAAAATGTTTTCTATTTTATTGCTTAGATTTGAGACAGTGTTTTGGATATTTGAGACATGTTCTTTGAGATCGATGTTTTCTTGCTTCAATTCAATAATTGTGTTTTCAAGCGAGTCAATAATGCTGATCAAACCTTCATTTTGTTTTTCATTTAGTTTTTTCACACTTAATTTTGATTTTTTGAAGAACTCTTATGATTTCTGTTTTGACACTTTGGGAGTAAGGGGGTCGCTTTAACTTCCGCTTGCTGTTCCGCTTGGGCAATTTCCTTGCATGACAGATCGGCTGCAGCGATTGAATCAACTTCTTGTACCCAATTTCTTTCCCATTTTATTTCGTTGTATTCTTCTCCATCTGCTTACTTTTTGAGAGAAGGGAATTCAGAGGTTAGCCATGGGTATATGGTTGCAGATTGAATCATCAAATTTCTCGAGTTTGGCAATGAATCAAGTTCTTAATAAGAAGTTTAAAACCACTCACATCTCATCCCTGGAGGTTGAAGGAAAAACGGTATCGGGTGATATAGCTATTGCAGAACAAATGAATAACTTTTTTTGTGAAATTTTCAAGAACCTCAGTGATAAAATACCTGAGACATCTAATCATCTCTTAACAAATGAGTACGAGATTAACCCAAAAAGCGTGCAATTCAATTTCGAGCCTATCAGTGTATCTCAAATTGAAGGGGTTCTCAGAAAATTTGACACTTCAAAGGGTTCTGGTCCCGATGGTTTAGCTATTTTTTTCTTAAAAATGGGACTGCCTGTGATAGCTGAGTCTCTATACAACATTTTCAACCTCTCTCTTGCTACCGGAGTTTTTCCAGACAGTTGGAAAAATGCGCGAGGTGCCCCTGTCTTCAAGAGCGGTCAACAAGATGACAGTTCAAATTACAGGCATATATCTGTCTTGCCATTTCTAGCCAGACTGTTCGAGAAGTTGGTCTATAATCAAGTCTATGATTTTCTAACCAAAAACAAGCTTCTGTTCTCAAGTCAATCTGCTTTCCGATTGTTACATTCTGTGGTTACCTGTCTGCTCGCGAGTACAAACGACTGGTACGTAAATATGGATAACGGAAAATACACAGCAAATGTATTCATCGGCCTAAAGAAAGCATTTGATACCGTAGATCATGACATTCTCCTTAAAAAGCAAATTAGGTATGGTATAACTGGTCTGGAACATTCAGGGTTTGTTTCATATCTGAACAACAGACGGCAATACTGCAAAGTCAATGGTGCACTTTCGCAGACTAAGGATGTCACTTGTTGTGTTCCACAGGGCTCATGCCTTGGTCCCCTACTGTTCTTAATCTGCATTAACGACCTCCCACTTGCTCTGCGAAATTGCAACATGACTATGTATGCAGACGACACCAGTCCTACATATGCATCAAAAACATCGAAGGGCTTAACCAATTTATGAACGAAGATCTAGATTGTTTAAAAGATTGGCTGCAGGGAAACAAACTATCCTAAACGTCCTTAAGACTCATGCAATGATAGTTGGATCCCGTCCTAAGCTTAAAAAGATCTATGATGAAGTCATTGACCTGCCTTCCTTTTTCTATAAATGGCACACAGATAAAGACTGTAGAGAGGACTAAATACCTTGGTGTTCAGTTGGACAGTCATCTTGTCTGGGATGAGCATATAAAGTGTATGAGAACTAAAGTATCTCGAGCCTTAGGTTTCTGAAGTATGCAAAGAAACTTCTCCCTGAGGAAGCGCTCAGTAAGATGTACAGAGGAATTGTTGAACCCCACTTCCGCTATTGTTGCTCAGTTTGGGGATGTTGGGGTAAAACTCAAATTGACACCCTACAAAAATTGCAAAATCGAGCTGCCAGAATTGTTACAAATAGCAGCTATGATGTTTCAGCAGCTGGTCTGATTAAAAGGCTGAAATGGCCAACTATCTCAGACATTATTCAAAGTGAAATAGCGACTATAATGTACAAGTCAACAAATAGTCTTGTGCCCCAATATCTGTCTGAGTTTTTTGTAAAAAATTCAGCTCTTAACACAATGAGACTAAGAAATACCGAAGCTGACTTGTGTGTTCCTTTCTTCAAAACGTCAAATGGGCAGAAGTCTATTTGGTTTCGTTGGCCTAGGATTTGGAACCAATTAAGTTCAGATGTCAAACATGCCCCCTCCCTTTTAACCTTCAAAAAGAGGCTAAAAAGAAATTGTAGAGGGTTTTTGGTTTTTCTTTTATTTTATTTTTTTGATTAATTTAGGAACATTTCTTTTTGTATTTATTTATATTATAGTATAAATAAGTATAAATAAATAAGTAAATAAATAAGTATAAATATAGTATTATAGTAATAAGCTTAACTGTAAATAAGGTTTTAAATTTGCTTTGTAGTATTTTGCACGGCCCCCTGAAAAGCAGTCTCTGCAGGCTGACGGGGCTACCGTGGTTAAAAAATTAAAAATGAAAAAAAAAATGAAAATAGAAAATAATGAGTTTTCATTTTTGTAAACCGTAATTGTGTATTGAGCTTTATCCTTCGGGTTGTCCGTTGATATTACTTTGATTTCTGATTTGTATTCATTTTCATTCTCAGTCACAACAGTTACACTATCAATACATGCCGGCCAGTCAATGTTCCATTTATTCTGGGTATTCTGGGTAAAACACGTTTTGAACCTTGCACACCTTGCGTTGGCAACCTCTTTTATGCTTAGGCGGCGCGCCAGCGCTGCGACGAAGGCGACTGATGCAAACGTAGTCTAGACTTATGACGATGAGTCTCTTGTTTCCCTGTGCTCTTTGACTCCAAGATGGCGCTTCAGTCAATAGCCTGATAACCAGACCCGATTTCAATACAAATGTCCTGCTTTGCTCGATGCTGCTGTGTTGTTTGACCGTAAAGGGGAGAGTTTCTAATAGATTACCTCAAATGCAAGTAGTCGAAAGATAGATATTTTTTATGGGTATCCGCACAAAACGTGAAATCGATATGAAGGAGCTTTAAAAATAATATTTCAAATGTTATTTTGACGAAGTGGCCAATCTATTTTTCATATTTAGAGCAAGATGTACACTTCTTCCGTTTGTTATTTTATTCTTACGTACATTGAATCCAACATTTCAAATTTATTTCATGTACCTGCTACACTGAGGACGAAACGATAGCCATGCACCAAAAGCAAGGCACGCGATTGATGAATTTATAAGAGGTTTTGGCTAATGTAATTGCCGATTCCGATTCTTACGATCTCGTAACGATGAGAGCAGAGTTTGATAAAGTATTGGGAGCAAGGGTTTGGTTATCGAAGAGGACATCACGAAATCGTTTGTTCAGGCCACGTTGGATGCAGGCCCGTAGGAGCGTTTTTCGGATTGGAGGGGCACTAATTCACCACACCGAAGGGGTAAAGGTTCCGGGGGACCGGGGGCGAAGCCCCCGGAAGAATTGCTCGGTCAATGCCCTCTTTTCTTTTGGCAATGCCCTTCTGTACATTGCTGAAAGGGCATTTTATGATCGGAGGTCCTGAAGAAAAATAGAAAATCTACGAATCCAAATATATTTCAAACAGGTTAGCTAAAATCAAACTACAATAGGATAAGAATTGATATTTGATTTACAAAAGTCATCACACAGTTTTCATGGCGTCCTACGGAAGCCATGGCATGGCCAGAGTAAATTAAATGGGCGGAATTGAAATGAGGGGGTCTGGGGGAAGCCCCAGGAAAATTTTTGGGGCCATGCCCTTTACTTTGGCTTAGAATGCATCTCCCAATATCATGCTTGCCATTAGCGACAAGGAATCTTTGAAAGCGTTGTGACAGTTCTCTTATGAGTTGAAGCATGAGGAAAATGTTTGAAGAAACATCCTTTACTTTGGCTCAGAATGCATCCCCTGATTCCATATTTGCAAATGCTAAAATGGAAGATTTGAAATTTCTTGGAAAATTCTTTCCCAGCTATACCCAGCTCTTTTCTATTCGGTTTCGAGGATCTCGAGGACCACGCCACTGCTCGTTAGTTTAGCTATGATTATTGATTCTTGAAGTCTGGGTACTTTTCGCCTCTCTTGACGAAGTGCTTCTGATGTCAAAAGAGTTGAGCTGTCCAAAGTTAAATTTCCTTGCATTGGAATCTATGACAAATTCGCTTACGATGCTGACAAGGTTGAATTTATCAACTCTGTCGTTGTGCACATGTTTCACCATCAGGTGGTCGAGGCGGTAGTTTGCTGTTTTTGAACTTTGATAGGTCTTGACTCGCTTCATTGCCAAGGGCCTGTCACTGATGATCAGTTTTCTATGTTATTATGAAGAATGAAAAAATTCAACTTCTGGAAATTATTGGGGGGGGGGGGGGCGGGCCCGACCGGCCCCAATAGGTGCTACGGGCTTGGATGTTACAGCTCTTGCCATTCTTGAACGTGGCAAAGTCATATGTTTGTTATTGATTCAAAGTTCATTGGAATTGTATGTTCACATTTTCAGTTTGTGGTCCTCTTCTTGCGAGATAGAAAAGTAAATACCTGTTAAATTCGTCTCTAATTTATAACGAAGGTGCGGTATTTTGTTAGGCCAAGGCTCACTTTTCCTGTTGTTCTTCCTACCCCTCAGCATTAATTCTTTGATGTATGTATGTTAATTTAAAACTGAAAACAGATCCAGATACTGCTCTAAATTTGTCATCTTTTGAGGAGTTTTGGAGATACTTAAAACCCACACAGAATAAGACCTTCGAAGCAAAGTAGTTTTTTCTCCATGTGCATACGTTTCAGCCATTACTGAGATCTTTACTATGGCAAGCCACAGTGAGGTCAGTGTAGACTAGCTACACTAGTCCCTCGATTTCGCTGTTGTTGTTGTTGCTGATGGCCAGCTCAATTTTGTCAGAGTCATAAACTGTCTAAAAGAAGATAAGGCTCAAATCCTTACTGGTTGCCAGAGCATGCGGAAATCATCCAATTTCATGCTTGTCAGCCAATGAGATCACCGCTTTCTAGCCCCTGGAGACAAAATCGGTCGTTTGAGGTAAATTTTCTAGTACCCTCACTAAAACTGAAATGGATGCTAAAATACTTCAGTTATTTGCAATTTTTTTTAATAAATCAGTTGTGGGGATGTCCGTCCAGAGTTGTTTACATGTTTAGGCACACAGCTCGTTTGGGGCCGGAGCTGCGTTCATTTTCCGGTCGAAGAATATTGACCTTCGTTGAAATATCTATAGAAATCGCTACAAATGAGATATACAGATAAGAATTTCAGCAATTATGCATACTGACCTCAGCAATAACCCAAACTCCTTAACTGCTATCATATCTCAAAATTGGAGGCAATTTCTAATGATTTCTGGTAGAGATATCATTTGGGCCTAAGCTTGTCCTCGCTTAAAACTCATTCCATTGCACTTAAAAAGTAATGGTAAAATTCTAGAGCTGAATAATGCACTTACCCATGACTCAGGCACCAGTTTGACTTCGTTTGTCTTTTTTACATTAGCAATTTTTTATAAGAAACGACCAGTTGTGGGTGAATTGCAAAAACTTTACTCAGTCCATATTTTTATCTGCACAGTCTATCCGCTTCAAACAACAAACAGTGAACTTTGTATCATAAAAGTCTTGCATCACAAAACATTCCAATAGAACGATTCCATGCGCCTTAGCGAGGCACTCGTGAATTGTTTTCACGCATTTGGTTCAATCAGTCAATGCAAACAAACAAAAGTGCAAAACCGGGTATCTTTTTTAGCGAACCCAAAACAATGTTTTGTTCTTTTTATGTTTTGCATTGAAATGCACAGTGATCCGGAACAAAAGAAAGTTTGGAATAAATACCAAAATATGAAGTTTCAAAATCTGAATTTATTCCATGCCGATATCATCAAGTACAATCTGAATGTTTATGAAACGCAAACATTTTAAAAATTGGACAACGGATAGCCAGGAAAACGATCTTTGAAGTTGGGCCTAATTGCTTCATTTGTTTACATAAGCACTTCCGGAATAACGCTGCCTGGATTGAACTTTCAAAGCAACATTTCTCTGCTCAAAAAAGTCCGACAATTTTCGTTTTGATCTTATTTCAATCCTCTGGACATGTACTTTCAAGTAATTGCAACAATGATTGGAAATATTTATATTTTGGTTCATTTTTATGTGATTCATAATGGCGGAAATTTGCAAAATTCATATCTTTAAAAATCATTTTAAAAATTCAACAGTTGAAATGTAAAAATTGGGGCAAAATGTATTTACCAAAAAAATTACAAAATTAAAGCAACTATTTGTGCAAGTTTCTACCAAAGGGTTTGTTCTAAATCGTACCCAAAAAAGAATTATGGTCATTCTTATTTTTGTGGTACAACGGAGATTTTTAAGATTTTTTTAATGCTTTCTGCGATAAAAATAAATCAAGGTCTGCAAAAGCCTTCAAAACTGACTCAACTCCATCTCTTTGACATAGTGTCATGAAATTTAACCCTCAGAAAGCTTTGCTTTTTATTGTTATACATAAAATCACGGTTTTCAAGCATTTTTATTTGTCACATCAGCAGAAAACGACCAAAAATGTGTTTTTTTATGATAACTACAACGAATAAGGGACTTTAAGACTTAATCAGTGTAAAATTGTTATTGGAACTGTGAAAGTGAATGATTTTCATCACTCAAAGTTTCTTCAAGCCCAAAATTTTTCGGTAGTTATGATGGAAAACACGTTTTTCTTTGTTTCTGCTGACAGGACAAATAAAAATGTTTGAAAACAGTGATTTCATGTAGATCAATGAAACACAAAGCTTTCTGAGGGTTAAATTTCATGACACTATGTCAAAGAGATGGAGTTGAGTCAGTTTTGAAGGCTTTAGCAGGCCTTGATTTATTTTTATTGCAGAAAACATTGAAAAAATCTCAAAAATCTCCGTTGTACTACAAAAATAAGAATGACCATAATTCTATTTTGGGTACGATTTAGAACAAACCCTTTGGTAGAAACTTGCACAAATAGTTGCTTTAATTTTGCTAATTTTTTTGGTAAATACATTTTGCCCCAATTTTTACATTTCAACTGTTGAATTTTTAAAATGATTTTTAAAGATATGAATTTTGCAAATTTCCGCCATTATGAATCACATAAAAATGAACCAAAATATAAATATTTCCAATCATTGTTGCAATTACTTGAAAGTACATGACTAGAGGATTGAAATAAGATCAAAACGAAAATTGTCGGACTTTTTTGAGCAGAGAAATATTGCTTTGAAAATTCAATCCAGGCAGCGTTATTCCGGAAGTGCTTATGTAAACAAATGAAGCAATTAGGCCCAACTTCAAAAATCATTTTCTTGGCTATCTGTTGTCCAATTTTTAAAATGTTTGCGTTTCATAAACATTCAGAGTGTACTTGATGGTATGGGCATGAAATAAATTTGAATTTTGAAACTTCATGTTTTGGTATTTCTTCCACTCCCTGGATCACTGTGCCTTGAAGAATGAATCGGACAATCCAGAAGACGCAATTATATACTTTAGCCCGAATACGGTGAGTATATAACGAAATATTTTTTCATGGGCCTAACTAATATGTCTTGGGGACTTGATAAATCATCAATCAGACACTCGGTTGAAAGCAAATTGGAATATACCGGGTGAGTCAGAAAAGAATCCCTGTTTGAAAAATCACCATTCCCTTAATATCAAGATGATGATATTGGGAAAAAATACCATTTAACAGCAGATATGTTGAAATGAAATGAACCTCAGTAAACGTAAACTAAATGTAATGTAATTCACGAATGCATATATATACCTCATTACATAATTTTTTTTTCACACTTTTACTTTGTGAACCAAACTGAAAACAAGTTTTTATACTTAGTTTGTTATTCACTTTAAAGAATATTATACATACATACATACATACATGCATACAAACCTCAACATTTACAGTGACACTTAGGCACTCCATTCTAAAATTAGGAGGGATTTTCTCCTGAAAGCTCTTCAAAACAGGCTCAAAACAACGAGCTTTCTTCCTTATCCCGATGAGTTCAACACATTAATGTTGTTTTGCCCCCAGGGATGACATTTTCATCTCCCAAAGGGATAAAACATGCCAAAGCATGTACAAGTCATTGCTATCCAAGGTGCATTCCATGTAAAACCTACGCCAAAGGTACGCAGAGCCCTAAGCTCTCGTCTGCCAGGTATTTTCAGGGAGAGAGAAGCTGCTAAAAAATTGCGCCGGCCCGGCAGAACTGCACAGATTTAATTTCTTGACAATCATCGCAAAAGAAACTGCTAATTCACATAAGAAAAGATCGAGGACCACTTCACATTCAAACCAAAGTAGGCAGATTTTCGTACGCCGTCATGCCAAGAACTGATTTTATTGAAAAAAATGACGCTGCTGCGCCGACAAAAATGTCAGGTCTACGCCGAAGATCTCATTGCCTAAGTGCATGGAATGCACTCTGGATTGCTATAAGGCATAGACATGCGAGAAATATGGTCATGATTGGAGGGGCTTCCTCGAGAAGATCTCTTACAATTTCAGAATGGAGTGATTGATTTTAGGCAGGTAAGATGTAGACTACCCTCACATGAGAAACTCAGACTGATCTGAGTTTCAGATCGGTTTGAAGTTTGGCTGTGTCTGCTAATTTGCCTCCCCCTCACATGAACATTCTCAGATTGTTTTGAGCTCAGCTCACTTGCTCTGCACATGAACACAGTGACATTTCGTTTCACAAACCGCTGACCACTCAAAATCACCAGTCTCAAAATCACCAGTCTCATAGCTAGATTTCTAAACCAGCGAGGCAAATGGCCTAGATGGGTCGGGCATTGGCTTTTGCATTCCAGCGTGAGCTCATCCATTCGCAGTTAAATCCACTATTTGATTTTGATGAAAGAAAGGTTGGCGAACATTGGGAGACATCAATCAACAAAATTTTCTGATTAAAAAGCACTATTCGAAGACTTCTTGTGGCCATGAAAAAATTGGCAGGTGTAATCTGCATAAAGCAGGTTGCATAATGCAGGTTGCAGGTTGCATAAAGCAGGTTGCAGGTTATCATTTATGGCCATGGGCTGTATAGCCGCAACAACCTGGATGAAACAAAAATGTTGAAAACACGGAGAATCATGAGTTGGCATGTGAGAACAATTGGTCCTTATGTGAGATATTGCTATGGGAGATATTGCAAAACCATTTCACGAAGTAAGGACCACGTTTCCCAAAAATATTTTGCAGAAAATTATGGTTGCAGCTTGGTCATAATTCTCTCAAGCCTTTTGAATCTGATGAGAATACCTATTTCTGAAAGGCTAAATAATACGTATAAATATCCTGCACGTCCAGCTCATCAAAATTTCCTCCAAATCATGACCAAATCATATCCCCATTTACAGCAAGTCATTGCATTGGATTGCAAACAGTTGAAGCAAGTCTGCAATGGTAAATAGGCTCCTCTATGAATAGAACAAAGAAATTGTGCAGGCACACCATATCTGGCTGTATTTATCTGCTTATCTCATTATCAGTAATTCAAAAACATGCAAACTCATGACAACCTCCGTGAGATCGACATTTTAGCTTCATCCAGGAAATGGCCCGTTGTTGTGGCTTTACAGCCAATGGCCATAACTGATAACCTGCAACCTGCTTTATGCAACCTGCAACATGCATTGTGCAACCTGCATTATGCAGATTACACCAGCCGTGAAAAAATGGCCTAATTCATATGCAGATTCCTGTTGATGAAAGAGGATATTTCTCCAAAACTACATGGTGCCACATCAAGAACTTTACAGGCGTCCTTGCCAAGGATGTCAGGAACATGACCTATCAGGTGGGTTATTCACTGTTTTTTGCGCTGCGATGTTATTCTAGGTTTTTTGGACACTACTCTAGAACCATGTTAGGTAAGAAGCAGAAGGAACCATTCCTTCCTTATTTTGTTTGCATTGAAATACTCAAGCTAGAGGTCTGGCATTTGTTTATGTTGATAAAACTACCTATGGACAATTGATACCCAGAAGCTCACATTCGTGAATGGTTGGAAAAGCAGGTAAAATGTTATTTATAAAACTGCAGTCTAAAATGGTTCTACAGTCATCATCTGAAATTGCCAATTTTGTGGCGTTTATTTCTCCAAATTAGCACCGTGCCACATCACCAAACTTTGCCAGTGCACTTGCAATGTCTTCAGTGACAGTGTGCCATTGTCGGTATATGCACTGTTTTTTGCGTTAAACGTCAATATTCATCTTTTTAGGGGAAGGTTTTGTTTACATCGACAACGATTTGGGCAAGGAAAAGCTTTGTCCTTTATTAATCACATACGGGGCAAGTGCTGCATGTCATGTGTTATAAGAAGCAGCTACTTCAGTACCCGATACATCGTGTACAAGGGGATTTTTGTACTTAATGTCATAAGATTTACAATACAATCCAACTATTTACGTCTTTTTAGACAGAATGCAAGAAGTAACGAATCCTCAAATTAACAGTCAGAAATTTACCCACATTCCTATTTGATGCAAAAACATGTGCAAATTGTTTGATGCATTGCTGAGGGCAATGTGTCATTTTAGTTTGAATTCCATTTTATATGAAAGGGGTCAGGAATGCTGGAAAGGGGGCATCGGAGTAACTGCCCTTGCTGCCATCTAAGAAATGACCTGGCTATGTTATTTTCTATTGTTTTGCCCTGTCCAACTAACTTTTGCAATCCCTGAATAGGTATTAATGTGAAAAGGGTGACAATTGTTTGCAAATGGCATATTCTTTTTTTGTCTTGCAGATCCATGCACCTTCAATGCATACAACATATACAGTGATATTTTGCTTGCATATCCTTGACACATCCAACTTGGCTAGCTTTTATACATGGATGGCATAGAGATGTAAAAACAGCACTGGACTATACAGCAGATGTTAACAGTTGCAGTTAAGAGATTTCAGGGCTGTAGGATGCATTTTGAACTTGGGGGGCACAGCACACCAAGGGAGTTTTTCATCAAGCTAAAGAGACACTTCCTAAAGTGAAAGGGCACTCTTTGGTTTATTGCAAAATCTCAGGAAAGGGTGGCATGTGCCCCCAGTGCCTCCTGGTTCCTACATCACTGAGAGGTTTGAAAGAAAGAACATTTCATGAACATTTTTAGCATCATTTGCAGAAGTACACAGTATTATTGCAGGATATCTTTAGTGAGATAACTGTATTTTAATTCTGAGAGGTGTTTTCAAGTTGCTTTCACTGAATTTTTCTGTTTTTATTTGTATGTGTATCTGTGCAGAATGATGGTTTTATTCATGTGATTTTGATTGTTTGCATCAAAGTACATCTATTTACCAAGTTTAAAGATTATATCTACTAGCTATAACAGCAAAGAATAAGAGAGAGGGGGGGGGTGGAATCCAGCCCCCCTCCCTGAGGTATTGAACGCTTCAAAACGCCCAGGTGAGATAGGGTAAAGGAAAACTAAATGTTTTCACAAGGAACTTTAGTCACAGACAAAACCCAAAAGTACCAGTTGAATGGACAGGTATTTGGACATATTTTCCTGAAATGTTTTGGCTTTTTACTTTGCCTGCTTTTCTTTGCCAACGATGTTTCTGATACTGATCTTGGCAGTGGTTTTCGGACAGTTGCAGTGCCAAGAAAATTATTGTTTGTTTATACTTGGCAAGTGTTCCGTCTATAAACTCTTTTACTTCATTTCTCTTGTCTTTTTTCTATTCTTGAATGTGAAAACAATGGTTCAATTGTCGGTTCTCATAATGACCTTAATACACATGTTTGATAGACTAATTACAATTTGAAATTTTATTTCAAAATGGTAGACACTGATCACGCGACCGACCTCTTTTCAACACGTGGTCAGCTTGAAAATTAAAGAAGCGAGTCTAAATTTTTCCAGGACCATCCTACAGCATTGCCAATACCACCATTCGAAAGCTCTCGATGAGAGCTTTCTGATGATATGCAATTTTATCCATTTTTGATGATGTCAGCAATGTTCAGCGAGGCTCGATAGAGTGGTGTTCGAGCTTCTATCACTGCTGTGCAAATTCGAAACTTCTACAAAGTGCACTTTGTAGAATTTTCGAATATGCACAATGTTGATAGAAGCTCTAACGCCACTCTATCGAGCCTCTTGTATAAAAATAACGCTCGATCCAGCGTCGTTACTAAAAGACGGAACACCCCAGAACAACCCAAGAACAACCGGAACAAGCCAGGAACAAGCCAGGAACAAGCCAGGAACAGGCGGAACAACCCAAGAACAAGCCAGGAACAACCTAAGAACAGGCGGAACAACCCAAGAACAACCCAGGAACAACCTAAGAACAGGCGGAACAACCCAAGAACACGCCAGAACAAGACCTCATTTAGTATTTCCATGCGATTTGACAGATTTCTTGGGTAAACAAAACGGAGTTCTGATCAACCAAGCGAGGAATGTAAGCCCACATAAAATGATGTAACACCGTTTCATTTCTGCAGGATGCGTCTATCCTGTGTTCCAGACCCACGTGGGGCATGAAAATGGCGACAACAAAGGCCAACTAATAGACGGCACGTGCAAGGCATGCGGGATGAAACAGACCCTTTAAAATCAATCAACGAATCAATCAATAGCCACTATGTTTCCAATTGGTTTGACAAGTTTTGAAAGGTTGAAAAGTCCAGAATATTCTTTAAACCACATGTCGCACTGGGAACGATGGTCCTTCCTTTGTCCATAAACAGGGTAGTTCATTAAAAAATTTTGCACCACCTTTGTCCCAAAAACTGGCCTTTTTTATAGCAAATTTATGCTGTTATTTTTCTTCAATTTGGAGGAAAATTGTAACATTATGCATCACAAACGATTTTTATCCCCAAAACTGGTAGTTTCGACCTATTACTGTTTTCGAAAGCAGGTATATAGATATGAAAGTACAAGTATCCCAAGACTGATTGCCCTACAATGGTACGATCACTTTGGTGAGCAATTTGAAATTCTGCCCTCATTTTCAGAAATTTGCCTGACAGAGGTAGAACCGCTTTTGTGAAAAATTGGAGTTTTGGGTCTTTTTTCTGTACATTTGGTGGACAAAGGTAGAACCCCTTATGTGAAAATTTGAAATACACGTATTTTTTATAAGAAACTAAGAATTTGGTCCAGTACTGAAAGTTTCCTAAAATTATCAGATTTTGAGTACTCAGGGTCTCTTTTGAGTTTCGTAGAGGTTCCATAACAATCTTCAATTTCACTACCTGTGACCTCGTAAACATTTCAAAACAAGGTTTTTCTAAGCCTTTCCAATGTTGAGATATTACTCAAGTACCTTGCCAGTTGTGTGATACAGGAAACGAGTGAAGGTAGGGCAGAAATATGTCAAAGGATGTCCTTTATCAAAGTAAACAGTTTCTTAACTTTTTGTCAATACTGGAGTTCTTGATTTTTGGCCATCTGAGAGTTGAGTTTCTTAAAGGCAGTTTCTTATATGAAAAAATAAGTGTATAATGGTCTTTTCTGCCTAAATTTGATGGACAATGGGAGAACCAGGTTATTGGTAAACTTTAGAATTTTGATTGGATAGAAGGTTAGGATATCAATAATTCGTCCCCCTGCAAAACCTGTCTTTGGGATTCATGACCCACTAGGTTTATCGTATCTTTCCCAAATAAGAGTCGGTCTCAGTAAATTAAATTTTCACAAATTTAAGCACAACTTTAAGGACACCATAAACCCAATGTGCCCTACAAATGACGGTATTGAGGATACGGAGCACTTTTTGCTGCTTTGTCCTTCATTTAGCATCCAACGACGAGATCTTCTCGCTGGCATTTCAGTAGTATTACAACCATTTGTTCAAATCAACACCCTCTCGAACAACGTTCTGGTACAACTTTTATTGTATGGTGATAAAGACCTTTCTAGTGACGTAAATAAACATGTTCTCGAACTGACTCTAAATTTCATTCACCAAACTTGTCGGTTTGACTAAGGAAATTCTAAACCTTTGTTTTACACTTAATAATCACCAAGTCCCCTTACCTCTATTTCTTTTGCTTGTAAGTTTTTTTCACATTGGATGTTAGGCTCATTGGGCACAAATCCATGCAAATCTTTATCGAATCTCCAATTTCACCCATTTTGTTAAAAGACCTGCTTGCCCAAAGTTAGCCCGACATGCAAAGTGAAACGAACCTTAGTAATTATCAGTAAAAATCGTTTATGTGTATTTTTCGTAGCCGTATATTTAATTCTAGTTTAGTTACATGTTCTCTATGTTAATGGCTGCGGAGTTGTCACGGTCTCTTGCACTCCGTGGTATCGTCCTCGTAGTTTAGTAAAGTAGCTTGTACGTAGTGTCTTAAGTAGTTTCGTTCTTGTAAAATTAGGAAACTTCATTTTTGTGACAAACTGATGGAATAGGAGGATTGCTGTTCAAATTTCACCTTTGTCACAAAACATGATTGTTTTGGCACGAAAGTCGCACTATCTGATAAAAGAACAGGTTGCTTTTTCCAATTCTACTGGACAAACATGGCGTCCAATATTGTACAGTACTTGCCCGCCCCTGCTTGAGCTGAAGGGCAAGCAACTAGCACTCAAAAGGAGTTTCGAAGCTGAATAATTGACAGCATTTATAGAACTAGCATATGAGTATAATGTGTACTACTAGTTTCAGAACAGAACACTTTAAAATAGTTTAGATAGATATTACTAAACCTCTATACAACAGAATCTAAGTGAAAGCCATACGGATGTAAAGTTTCCGACAATGGTATTTTGTAAAAATTCAAAAGCAATGTTTTTTCCAGCTGAATGATGAAATCTTTCGCTTGAAATGAATTACATCATTCGCATAAATTGAAAAAAAATTAACCAAAGATCTCTACTGAATGCTTCACACAAACTGTTATACCATCAGAACTTCTACATATTAATATGCAGTCAGTTGATATCAAAGTTTTTCAGCTCAACGTAAATTAACTTGATATGAATCAGTTCTTGCAGCGAATATACCGGGTGTCTCAGAACAAAATGGAACAAAGTTGTTTGGGTCCCCTGGAGGAACTTGCTACCCTTAGACTAGCTACGCAATATGGACAGGAAGCATGCCATACAAATCCGAAACACACAAACTGATCAAAGCCAACAATGGTTCGATAACTTTGGGGAATAAATATACCCAGCAACTGTGTACTCTTTAAAAATATACCCAACAAATCCAATGTTTTTATATCTTGTACGCATCTTTGGAAAAGTGATACACCCCTCGCTTGAATGATCAGAACTCCGTTTTGTTTACCCAAGAAATCTGTCACATCGCATAGAGATACTAAATAAGTTAGTGTTCTGGCTTGTTTTTGGGTAGTTCCGCCTGTTTTTTAGGTTGTTCCTGGCTTGTTCTTGGGTTGTTCCGCCTGTTCTTAGGTTGTTCTTGGGTTGTTCCGCCTGTTCTTAGGTTGTTCCTGGGTTGTTCTTGGGTTGTTCCGCCTGTTCTTAGGTTGTTCCTGGGTTGTTCCGCTTGTTCCTGGCTTGTTCCTGGCTTGTTCCGGTTGTTCTTGGGTTGTTCTGGGGTGTTCCGTCTTTTAGTAACGACGCTCGATCCAGGCTCTTTTGTAGAATAGCTAAAAGGTCTATTGGCCCTAACAACTGATAAAATCTCTAGAAGTATTGGTGTGCTTCCTTATGCCAAGCAGTACCTTCCTATTTCAACTGTCAAGACAATGTATAAGAGTTTAGTGGACCCTTACTTTAGATATTGCTGTCCTGTCTGGGGAAATGCTGGGGTGACTGCCATTGAAAAATTGCAGAAACTTCAAAATCGGGCTGCAAAACTCGTCACCAACAGTCCATTTGATGCTACTGCTTTACCAGTTATTCGGACGCTTAAATTGCCCACTGTCAGGGAACTTATTGATTTTGAAGCTCAGAAAATGGTCTTTAAATCCCTTAATGGGGACGTGCCTTCTTATATGAAACACATGTTCACGAGAGTCAACAACTCTACCATTCGTTCTCTTAGAAACGCTGAAGTCAATCTCAGGTTGCCATTATCAAAATCGGCAGGGGGGCAGAAATGTTTGGCGTACCGAGGCGCCAAGCTTTGGAACAGTCTTGGCCCTAAGATCAGAAATACTTCAACCCTGAGATCGTTTAACCCTAATCCTACCGGGCTTTTTTTGATCTAACATAGCCGGGGGGGGGGGGGGGGGTGCTTTCCACCCCCCTCTATAAATAGCCGTAGACTAATGGGAAATCATTGAAACTTGGCAAGGGTGTAGTCCTAACTATTCTTAACTGATTGGTGGTTTTGGGCGTGGCTACCTCATTAGGTGACGTCACTATGACGTCATAATGCAGGAAAATGTCAAAATATATGGTTTTCCGGCTTATTCGTTCTAAAAACGGAATAAAGGTAATCTGAATGACTTTTTCCATTCTTATTTGGCGTATTATTCATTTCCCTTTCAAATATGATGCATATAGGTGTTTTTAGACCGTTATTTTGGAAGAAAATGACGAAAATTGATGATGTCATAACTAAAAACTGTTTTTCTGCCAAAAATTGATAATGATTGGTTCGATAATGCAATTCTATGCTTTTTAAACAAAATCTGTTGGAAAAATCTTCAAAATTTGCCAAAATGACCCAAAATGGCGGCCCGAGTGACGTCATCATTTAAGAATGCTGACGTCAGCAAAGTCCATTGTTATCGACAACAATAGAAAGCTAATTGTTTGCTGATTCTTTTAAAGTACAATAGTCAACATTTGGAAGTAATTCTGGGAGTAAAAATATCAAAATCATTAATTTTTCCAATACCTTGCTCCAAATATGGTAGTGTCACCTGTCACGTGACACCTATTGTTCAAAAATTTAATGGTCAAAATGTAGCTAATAGATAGTTAGTAATTGTCAGAGAGTTTGAGGGTCATAGCTTTTGTCGTTAAAGAATGCTCTGCAAAAAACCGACAGGGGGGGGGGTGGAAAACACCCCCCCCCGGTAGGATTAGGGTTAAAAAGAAGGTGAATGTAGAAGGTATTGTTCAACCATGAATTTCACTCTCCAATTCTTTTCTGTTTTCTTTCGTGTATTTATGGCAAATTGTGATTAGTTTAGGTTTAGGTTTTATAGCAAATTTCGTTTTTATTGTACATTAGTAGTTATTTGTAAGCTTTTAGCATGGCCCCCTGTAAATCAATTATTATTATTGAGGGGCTAGCATGGGTAAAAAAGATAAAGTAAAAATGAAATGAAGTGAACTTGTTTTCCTTGTGTACATAAATGATCTAGCTGTAGGCTTGAAGTGCAATGTTAAAGGGCTAATATCACCAATTACGAAAATTTGATATATGAACATTCTTTCACCGCTGAATTCGATGAGATCACCCAAAACGCGATATTTTGGCAATAAGTGCCCCCAAAAGCCCTCCAAAGTTGTGAATTTGCGGTAAAATTTCAAAATTACCGCGCAAAGAACAGAAGATTGGTAACGAGCGTTGCAGCGTCACAGCAGGAAGGCGTGAGAGTCGTAGCGTAGGCCTTCATGGGAGAAACAGAACAAAGTTGCTTCTTGCTTCCGTCCGCAAATCCGTTCTTTCAACCATGCCTGATAGGTGTATGGTTTGTGACTGGAGCAATATCTATGGCAAAAATCTGGGTATTTCTATCCATAATCTGCCTTCATTGGCGATGATCAGCTTGAAGCGAGGAAACGAGAAGGAAGAAATTGACGGAATTTATAAAGAGATAAAAGGCAAAATGTACCGATTAGAAGCACTCCGGGGTTTGCTCGGAGCATTTCGTACCAAAAGACTTCGATCGACAGTTTGCCTCTGTTCCCGTGATGGATATGTCATGCGCTCATACCGAAGGAATTTGATATCAGATAAAGTCGGGGTAAAAGCTTTCCATCAATGAAAGAACCGAATCGTAAAAGCCACATACGTCGTCTTTGTTGAATTATCAGAAAAATTGTCCTGTTTCCCCAAAGAAGACATCAGTAGTTCTGCAGAGAAGAGGTAATTCTCCAAGGTAGCATTTATATTTGAATTGAACAACGATTATTTATGAATGACTTAAAGAATACCCTTTCCAATAGTGTCAGATGTTAATAGTTCTTTGCACTAAAATTTGGAAGTATTGTGATTTTAGTGTCAGCAGGTCAATTTTGTTGACTGTTGTCATTCGTTTACGATCAGGCTTACGGTCACGGTCATTTCTAAGAGAGTTCCGAAGGACACAAATGCTGGGAATTTACCAATGAAAAGTCTGCACGCAGGCTACCAATGAAGATTTTAATATGAATTACACTTCATACATTTGGATCAATAATATCTTATCATCTGCAAGAAAGTGCTTTTGACGAGAATGAAGTGAAAGGTTGGGGACTGGAAGCAGAAAATTTGTACCATTTCGTAAACAAGAGGCGTAAATTTGGGCCCGTTTAGCGGAGAATCCGTGCGTGGTGAATCGTGGTGAATCTTATCATTTGGCCGGAAATTTATAATTTTCCTTATAAACTGAGGTAAGATTGTTCATATTAAGATTAGTTGTGAGTTTCTTATCATTTCAGTATGCTTTTGTCATTTTTTTATTCATTCTTCATCGGCAATGGGGTCATCTTGAATCTTGATATGGATCTTGGATGTGTAGGCCTAGGACGACGTGAAGTTTGTCATACTACAGTCCTCGGTGCTCGCTGTTGCTACTTCGCCTTCTTCTTCAATAACATATTCTTTGACGTCCTAGCACACATCTTTTGATTTGCATGATGATTCTGACGCTGTTTCCGACATTTATTTTGTTTGTTTCTTCAGTTTATTCGCACACGACAGATTCCCCAACAGTGCTTCGGTTGCTTGCGCGTAGCGTGCTTCCTGCTGTTACGTCACAGACTTTCACAATCACTCGATCCAGTCTCTTTCTTTGCGCGGTAATTTTCAGCGCCTCCCCAACTTTCAGGGGCTTTTGGGGGCACTTATTGCCAAAATATCGCGTTTTGGGTGATCTCATCAAAGTCAGCGGTGAAAGAATGCTTATGCCGGGTGACCCAGAAAAAGTGACCCAACGCAATCTGTTACAGAAAGTAAATTAAGTGGCCGATTGACACGCTTCAAACGTTGTTCTGTCGCTGAAAGACCAGCCTATGCCATGAGTGTTTTTCGCAATTTTTTTCGGCATGTTGAATTTCCAAACTTAAGGATTTCGAGGAAAAAGGCATGCCTGAAATCCTCAAAAAGTCGTCAAAGACAGGGGATCGATTTACAGCCATTTCAACTCTTCCAAACAACGAGGAGCGTGTTTAATTTCAACCTGGGAATGGGTAACCCAATCAGAAGTCTTCAGAGCAATTTTATAGTCCCTAGGCAATTGAAAATATTCTCAGGCAGGATGAAACACGCTCCTCGTTGGTTTGAAGATCTGAAATGACTTCAAATCGATCCCTTTTTTTGACGACTTTTTGAGAATTTCAAGCCACCCCTTTTCCTCAAAATCCTTATTTCGGGAACTTTTCCGTGCCCAAAAAAATTGCGAAAAATACTCATAATGTAGACTGGTTTTTTAGTGACATAACAACGTTTCAAATATTTCAATCTGACACTTAATTGTTTTTCTATAACAGATTGCATTGGGTCACTTTTTTTGGGTCACCCGGTATATCAAAATTTCGTAAATGGTGATATTAGCCCTTTAAGCTATTTGCTGATGATACATCATTGTTCAAAGTGGTAGAAGATACAAATACAGCAGCCAGTGATATGAACCATTACTTGGACTTGATAAGTCAGTGGGCTTACGCTTGGAAAATGTCATTTAATCCTGACCCGCTAAAACAAGCTGTTGAATTGACATTTTCAAGGAAGAAAATTGAAGTTGATCATCCAGTGATCCTTTTTAACGGCATACCTGTGAAAGAAGTAAATAAACATAAACATTTAAGAATTGTCCTGGACTCAAAGCAATCTTTCTCAGCTCATATCAAATCAGCTTTCTCTAAAACAAGAAAAGGCATTGGTTTGCTGCAATATCTCTCCAAATATCTGCCCAGGCATACCCTCATCATCATCATTCGGTGACAGCTTCATCTGGAAGATTCGTCGTTAATCCTCTCCAGTAGTCACGGTCTTCAGCTCCTCTTATGCATTGCTCAAAGTTTAACTTTGTCCATTCCATGATGTTCTTCATCCACGTTTTACGGGGACGTCCCTTTGTTCTTTTTGCACACACCCTTCCTTCCAATAAAAGTTTTTGCATTTTATCTTTTCTTATTAAATGACCAAAATATTGCGTTTTTCTCATTTTTATGTTCTTCTCTAGTGACAAACTTTTTTCATTGACACGTTTTAAAACCTCCTCATTTGTAGTGTGACTTGTGTATGTGATCTTAAGCATTTTTCTATACATCCACATTTCAAAACTGTTTATTTTCTTCCGTGTATCAGCGTTAAGCGTCCAGGTTTCACTTGCATATAAAAGTGTTGACAAAACGTAGCATCTGGCTAAGCGTTTTCTTGTCTCGATCTCAATGTTCCTTGATGTTAAAACATCACTCATATTTAGGAAAGACTGTCTTGCGATTTCTATACGTTGTCGTATCGCAGTATCGGTTCTACCATCCGATGTAATTGTTTGCCCCAAGTACTTAAATGTTTCCACTTGCTCTAGAGTAGTTCCATCCACCCTTATATCGATTTTTGGATTCTCTGTATCTCGACTGATAACCATTGTTTTTGTCTTCTTTATATTCATTTTCAGACCTTTCTTCATACTTTCTGTTTTAACCACATCTATTATTAGTTGTAGACCCTGTACCGACTCCGCAATCAAGGCAGTGTCATCTGCATACCTAAGATTTGTTATATTTCTCCCTCCAATGTTTACACCAGGTAACTTGTCGGCTTCCTTGAATATATCTTCTGTATATAAATTGAATAATTTTGGCGACAGTATACATCCCTGTCTCACTCCTCTTTTGATATTGAAACTGTCTGATTCTCCATCTTCCAACTTTATACTGGCTGTCTGATTCCAATAAAGGTTTTGTATCAATCTCAGATCCATTGCATCTATATCGCACGATTTTAACTTGCTTATTAGTTGATCATGATAGACCCTGTCAAAAGCTTTTTCGTAGTCAATGTAGCAAACAAACACATCCTTTCTTACTTCTCGAATATCAGCCTTAGATTTAGTATCCCTTCTCTTGTTCCTACACCTGAGCAGAACCCTGACTGAGTTTCTTCAATTTCTTGTTCTATTGCTTTCTCCTTTCTTTTCAAGATCACTTTTAGTATGACTTTGGTGACATGGCTTATTAAACTGATTGTTCTATGTTCTGAGCATTCAAGCGTCTTCTTCTTCTTTGGTAGTTTGATGAAAAGAGCATGGGTGAGATCACGAGGCATAAAACCCGTTTTGTAAACCTCTTGACAAATTTTACTAAAATGTTTAACGACGTATCATCTAATGCCTTTAAATGCTCTATCATCACACTGTCTGCCCCTGCTGTTTTTCCTGTCTTTATTTCTTTTATCGCAAACATAATCTCCTCCTTTATTAATTTTGGTCCCTCGTCTACCTGCCTGTTTACCAAATCTGACCTATTTTCATCATCATACAGTTCTTTGATATATTCTACCCATCGCTGTGCAACTTCCTTTTTGTCAAATAGGACACGACCGTTCCGGTCCTTGATACATCCACTTGACGTTTTGATTCCTCTCTTCCTGTCCGTCATTTCTTTTAATTTTTCATGCATTTCCCTGACTTTATGAGACCTTTCAAGGTCTTCTACTTCTTTACATAATGAATTGTACCACTCTTCTTTGCGTTCCTTGCATCTTTTTTCAATTAGATCGTCTATTTTCTTATATTCTGGAGTTCCTTTCTTATCCCTTCTCTCGTTCATCATTTCTAGTATATCCTCGGTCATCCATATCTTGTCTTTCTTTCTTTTTTTCTTAGGAAGTACCTTGGCTTGCGCTGCAATGATACTACCTTTAAAATTATTCCACTGTTGGCTTAGTCTATTCTCGTCATTTTCATATTGTTCTATTCTTCGACTATCGCATCAAAACTATTTCGAACTTCGATGCAAACTGCTCTCTATATCTATCTTGTTTTAAATTCTTCGACTATCAGAGCATCAAAACTATTTCGAACTTCGATTGCAAACTGCTCTCTATATCTATCTTGTTTTAATAAATTTACTTCATAACTGTACTGCTGCTGGGACTTCTCTGGTATTTTCAGCTTAACCCTAATCCACATGGGGGGGGGGGGGGGTGGATTCCACCCCCCCTCAAGGTTTTACTTGCCGCGTTTTTAAACGACATTTGCTATGTCCCCCAGCCTCCCTGACTTTTACTAATTATCTATTAGCCACATTTTGGTGAAAACATTTTTGAACAATAGGACTCACAGGTCACGTGACATGCCCATATTTGGAAGGAGGTAGCAGCAAAATCATTGTTTTCAATGATTTCAATGGAATTATTTGATTGAATTATGAAGTATTATACAGCAAATGAATCAGCAAACAAAGGGCTTCAATTTGATATCGGAATTTCTGGAATTTGATGATGTCAGCATTTTTTGATAATGACGTCATTTTGGCCGCCATTTTGGACTAATTAGCAATTTTGTCAAGTTTTCTCGAACTTTTTCAATAAAAAACACTCTAATGATACATTTCTCATTGATAATCATCATTTTGCAGGTTCTTTTGGTCTCTTTTTACATAGAATAAATTAATCGCACAAATGACGTCATAAGAATCCGCTAATTTCTGCCAAAATATCACTCCAAAAACGTTATTTTCAATAAAATAATATTTTATCACCATTTTTGTTGACAAACTGAACCAAAAACTGCATAAAGTTCATGCAAAATCTTCATTAGACTTGAATTCAACTTGGAAGCCTGATTTTCACAGATTTCCAGCTTTGTGACGTCACTGTGACGTCACAAGGCGTGGCAGCCACACCCAAATTACGCTACAAGCTACAAATTACCTGTTCTATAACTGTGCCAAGTTGTATTGAATTCGGATGCGTCTAAGGCAGTTTTCAGAGGGGGGGTGGAAAGCACCCCCCCCCCATAAATGGTAGCTCGAAAAAAGCCCATATGGATTAGGGTTAAGTTTTAGCTTTGTGACAAGAAGATTGTGGTCTGACATTACATCTGCTCCTGGATATGTGCGAACATCTTTGACATGATTTTTGAAACGGTTTTTTACTAAAATGAAGTCAATCTGATTACGATGTTGATCACCAGGGCTCATCCATGTGTATAGCCTACGTTTGTGGTGTTGGTAAAATGTGTTAGTGACAACTAAATTCTCTTCTTGGCAGAACTGGATTAGTCTCTCTCCTCTTAAATTTCTATCTCCCAGCCCAAATTTGCCCGTTATATGACCAGTTTGTTCCTTTCCTACTTTAGCGTTCCAATCTCCCATCACAATAAGAACATCAGTACTTTTAACGAACTTCAAGCATTCTTGTATCTGATTGTAATATTCTTCAATTTCTTCTTCACTATGATCTTGCGTTGGTGCATAGCATTGTACAATTACAACATTAAAAGGTTTTCCTTCAATTTTTAACATCATCACTCTATCTGATATAGGGATAAAGCCTTGAACTGATTTTGACCATCACTTCTTTATTATGATGCCTACACCGTTTGCATGTTTTTGTCCTCCTGAGAAATACATTACATGATGATCTTTATCTATCACACCTGAATCTATCCATCTAGTCTCTGCTATGCCTAGGATATCAATGTCAAATCTTTTCATTTCTTGAATACAGTTATCCAGCTTTCCTGCTCTATAAAGTGTCCTCACATTCCAGGTGCCAACTTTCAGAAGCTTTCCCTTGCCGTTCATATTGATTATATCAGATTTCAACCTCCCGTGAGGGGTTAGATCGACCTCTTCATGGCTCGAATTGAAGTTCGCATCAACAGAACGACTTGGTGGCTTCTCTTCCCTGTCGCATAAAGTGTATTCAACCGCAGGGGTCCCGGTTGTATCCACTATGTCATCTATTCTATAACTACTAGGATTCATAACTAACTATGGGGGATTAATACTCAGTAGGGCCCCGATCCTTTCCGAGGTGACTAGCCACACAGTCCTTACGCGCCTCTGTGTGCCATGACGAGTCACACGTCTTGCAGGTTACGCCTTCCAAGCCATTGATCAAATATGATTCATTTGCCTCTTCTGCCGATCCTGTCTTCATGCACTTTGGGTTGGCGTCCCAAGCACACACCAGCCGTAGCCAGTGCCCTTCACATAGTTTAGCACCACTGGCGAGTGGAGATTCCGGGGTATGGCCGACAGCGTGCACAACTGTCTTCTTGGAGCCATATGTGAAGGTTAGGTTGATTGTTTAGGACTAGTGTTCCCACCCACACCCAACATGATTTGGGTGTGCGCCAGGCAGGTTCAACAAAGGTGCTACCTATAACAATCACCCCAATACCCCAATACCCTAAACGAATTATATAAGCCCTATGCTCGACCCCACCTGGATTATGGTGATGTTATTACGATATTCCTGCTAAAGTATGTGAATTCAGTCAAAACATCATTTTACCAAATTTAATTGAAAAGCTAGAGTCTGTTCAGTATTCTGCTGCTTTGGCCGTAACCGGAACATGAAGGGAAACATCTCGTGAGAAGCTGTACACAGAGCTTGCTTGGGAGTCACTGAGTTCCCGAAGATGGAGTAGACGCCTTACATTGTTCTACAAGCTTGTAAATAATCTTAGTCCTGAGTATACAGTAGATCCAATTGCAGTGGATTTTACGTGCGGCCCATGAACACATTAACACAAAAATGTATCGTTTCCTTAAAATGTAATTATCTATATGAAAACATATGATCAAAAGATCAACGCAACAAATTCAAGTCAATTCAGTGCAGTTCAAAGTTTCTCAGCTCCCTTTCACTGTGTGTCACCAGCAAAGAATTAGGAAAAATACGCTCACCAACATGCCGTCATCGACTTGGGCTTGGGTCACTCTTGTCATAAGACTTTTATTATTATTATTATTATTATTATTACTATTATTATTATTATTATTATTATTATAACATTCTTTAAAGTTGGTTGTTAAAAATAGCTCTACTTCAAGAACTAATAAAGACCAACTATTTACAAAAACAAAATAAATTACAGTTCATGATAAGAAACGAAAATACCTTAAAATACCCTATTTACAAATTTTGCAACGGCAAGTCTCTCCAATCCATTTTTTTTGCATGACTATAAAGAACAGACGGAGACGACAATTTTTGTATCATTAGGCGGGGAATTCCATGATATGCTACCACGAAAAGGTAAACTATCGTTGCCATAAGTAGTTGTTTTAGTTTGAGGCAACATCAACAGATTCTTTGATCTTAGATTGTAATTATTGTCCTTTTCATGGAACATATCCCACAAAAAAGAAGGGTTTTGTTGTGGTAAACTGCTATAAACCTCAAGAATTAACTTTTGCAAGTTCTTTTGATGAATAGTGCACTCCTTTCCTCTCTGTAACAATTCATCCAAAGAAGATGTAAAATCGTTGACGAGAATTCGAAGCGCTCTCTTATGGGTGCGATTGAGATCATTATTAGCAACCTTTCCGCAAAACATCCATATCAACGGACAATAATTAAACTGAGACATTATGAATGAGTTGTACAGTAAAGCGGATTATTTCTCATTTATATAATTTGACACTCTGGAGAAAGGACTGATCTTGTTGTTTGCTTTTTGACATAATTTTGCCACATGTTGGTCGAATTTTAGTCTCGAGTCTATGGTAATCCCCAATAATTTAACACTACTGACAATATCAACAGATGCATTTCCAATATCGAGAACAATATTATCATTTGTCTTCAAACCGAGTAGCATAACTTAGAATTTTGATGGATTGGCTACCATTTGATTAGTTTTGAACCAAGAGATCGCTTGAGACATATCTTCTTCTAGGTTTGAAGCCACACTTTAAAAAGTGTCATCACAAGAAAAAATGGTATTATCATCAGCAAAATTTCACACCTCCGAATGTTCGACGATGTAGATGAAATCATTCTGAAAAATATTGAATAGTAGTGACCCTAGCACAGAGCCCTGGGGGACACCAGTTTTTGTTTGTAACCAGTCTCTATATGTTGAGCCAACCTTTACTCTCTGCTCTCTATCTGAGAGGCAATTTGCTATCAATCTGAGACCCTGCAGACCAAAACTATACGCATTTAATTTAGCAATAAGTAAATCATGTGGCATGCAATCGAATGCCTTTGATACGTCCATCAAAATCATACCAGCAACACCTTTCTTATCTAATGTCTTACGAATAGTTTCAATAAGGCGAATCAGGGCATGTTGTGCACTATGTCCTTTTCTATAAGCACATAATAGATTTGATATCTTTGCAGTCACAAAAGAATTGATCTGCTTAGCTATCAAACGCTCAAAGACTTTGGACATCGCTGTTGTCCTTCCAGCATCAGCCTTCCAGGTTAAAACGTCCTGAAGATATTTTAACCGGCATCCAAACTTGTACTCCCAAACATCTGGAGAGTAGATTGCTTTAAAAAAATTCGGGAAATCTCAAGCAGTTTTTTGTCCTGGTTGCGTTTTACGAAGGTAGGTAAAATTTAGGAAAATCTTCACGGGTTTCTTTTGTATCCCTCGCTTTTTAGCCGTCTGATTGGTCCGTGAAAATGAGGCTTTGGCGGTTTCGACCATGGGCCACCAGCAATCGGCTATGTACGACGAATGATTCCTATGCTAGACTGATTACAAGTTCGTAGTTATTGCTATTGATAGACTGATGGACGCCATAACTGCGACTCATGGACTTCCACATTGAAAATTGAGACGAAATTGTTTCCCTTAACGTCACATCCAATATGGAACCATAGCAACACTGTACGAAAAGCCGAGCAATGGCGGATTGGCCTAACTTGTCGGCTCAATCCTCCGCTAATAAAACGCCTCAAAATTCAAGATTTGAGTGACAATAGCAATGAGCAAATGCCACAAATGTGCAGATGAATGTTTCCTCGATCCAAGAATCAACAAACCTTTAACTTTCAATCAAGATTTCCTCATTTAGAAGGCCACTTCAGCTAGCAATAGTGCACGTCACAGCTCCTGAAATTTTCCAACTATTGAAAAGAGGCCATCAACCTCGTTTCAACGTAAATAGAAAAATCAGTGCCCCCATTGTTTATTTTCGTCCCACTCTTTGATGTGAAAGTCCATAAATCCCAGTTTGAGCAAAAAATATTTTGTTGTTGTTGTTGTCATTGCTGTTGTTGTTGCGATAACTGGGACTTTCGTGATGTTTTCCCACCAAAAAATATTGTTGTTGTTGTTAGTGCATCAATTGCTCCCTCAAGATCGGCTCAACGCTCAACATAGGCTCAGCTCAACGAGAAACAAATGACGAAAGATACGGAGGTAACCGTTACTACGACAAAACTGTTCACTGAGACACTATTCAATACCGAATAACCGTACGATTTTATAACAAAAACCGGAAAACCGACCTAAATAATGCCAAAAACCGTTCACTGAGACAATGTTGAAAGACGAAAAACCGTGCGATTTCAAGGCAAAAACCGAAAAACCGAGCCAAAATATGGCTAAGTCCGTGTAACCGAAAAACCCAAACACCCCCTCATGTTAGGCATGAATATTATTTATGTCTAGATTTCTTAGGAAGATGTTGGGATTTTACTGTATTTTCCATAGCTTCGATATTATAGGCAGATCTAGTTATTAAATTTGATGATTGGAAAGATAATATGCCGTTAACATTATATCCGTACGAGTAAGCCGTCATATTACGATTAACACCACACAGTTGGCGCTGAAGGCTGAAGAACGACTCCACAATATCTTGATTCAGGCGCTTCGGTATCAAATATGCATCTCCATGCACTCCTTGAAATTCCTCCGATGTGATGTATGCAACCAATTCTTGCATGCATGGGACAGATAGCTGCAGAGGAAAATTACATGTAAGAAAAGATGAAGTACTATTTAATACGTATCCTATAAGATCATAAGATCATAAGACATAAGATCCTAAAAAAAAATCCCATAAATTTTTGCCTTGTTGGTACAAACCCCTTTGCACAGGTAATTTTTCGAGAGTTTGGTCTACCAAAGATGTGATGAACTCTGCTAAGCTAGCACACCCCACTTACATGTTATTTATTTAATTTATTTTTTGTTTTTGTCATATCAAATTTCCAGGATGATACAGCTCTCTTTACTGTTTCGAACGACCTGAAAATCTTCCTAGTTAATAGCCATTCATTGTATTCCCCTATGGCAAAAACAGTGCATCCAAATTCAATTCATGGTCCACAAGTTTACAGCAAACAATTATATCCCTATTCAAAGTGCATTTTGAAGAATTATCCCCTGACTATTTCTGGACACCTGTTAACAATTAGCAGCCCCTTTGCAAATTGCAGGAACCGTGCTGATGACTTCGCTTACGGTGCTTGTTTACCTTACGTTGATTTGTAATTTTAAGTGTGTATGTCTAGATTATCCGTTTTTCTTTTCTACATTTTCAATGGTGGTTACATTGTGACTTTTTGCCCCTTAGGACCAGCGAGAAGATTTCTTTACGATAATGCCGGTGGAAATCAATCAATGGCGAGCAACAATAGGGTGCTTCCGTGTATTCATGCACAATCGGTCCCCAATGAGCAAACATTTCAAACCATTTTCACTTGTTTTTCAAATTTTTAAGTTATATTGGTTATGCTACATTTTCATTGCAATCGCTGTTATTGCGATACCCTTAACATTTACAATGCAGTTTCTTGCAGTGCACTCTGTGGAAACACAGTCGTGTTTCTTGCTTTAGTTCGCTCGCGTGCATCACTTTGCGAAGATAATCCTTTACACGACTGTAGAACTTGTCAAACGAATCCCGCCTGGCATCATGGTTTTTGTTCGGTACAAGTACTTTCATTCTAAGTACGCCTATTTTCACATTGCATGCCTGACATATTGCGCATTGCATATAGAATGGTTAGTTTTTAGGACAATTCTGCTCAGCGGTGATATAGAAACGAACCCCGGCCCCGAAACACTTGATTTTTGTACTTGGAACCTGAATAGCATTACTGCGTATGATTTTTTACGAGTGTCCCTAATCGAGGCGTACAACTCTGTTTATAACTACGACCTGATTGGAATTGTTGAGACCCATCTTGATAGCACGATCGAGGAAGGTAGACTGGCACTAGATGGCTATACTTTTATCAAAAGTAACCATCCACATGATATCAAAAGGGGTGGTGTCGGGCTTTATATCAAAGAATCCCTTCCTTCACAAAATCGTTCTGACCTCGCCACTCTCCCTGAATGTGTTGTGTGTGAGATCCAATTAAACAGAAAAAAGTACTTTTTTGTCGTACTCTGTAGAAGTCCAAGTCAGGGCCAGAGTGAGTTTGATGACTTCATAATAAACGTTGAGTTATTGCTTTCTAAAATACATGCTGAAGATCCCTTCTGCGTGGTTATTACTGGTGATTTTAATTGTCGATCATCACAATGGTGGGAACATGATATTGAGAACAACGAGGGAAGAGTATTTGAGCCTTTCGTGTCTGAACTTGGCCGTCACCAGTTAATCTCAGAACCAACTCACATCATGGGTGATTCTCAATCTTGCATTGATCTAATTTTTACTGATCAGCCCAATCTCGTTATCGAATCTGGTGTTCATCAGTCACTACACGAGCAATGTCATCATCAAATTGTTTATGGAAAATTGTCTGTGTCAAATATAGCAACACCTCCTTACACCCGTAAGGTTTGGTATTATGATAAGGCAGATTTTGTGGCGACCAGGAAAAGTATTGAAATGTTCCGTTGGCACGAGCATCTTGACAAAAAAACATGCCCTAACGAACAGGTCAAATTTCTTAATGAAGTTCTTTTGAATATCTATTCAAATTTTATACCTAATAAGATGAAAACGATCCGGCCTTGCCAAGCACCCTGGATAACACAAACTGTTAAAAATTTTCTGAGGAAAAAGAACCATGCTTATAAAAACTTTGTGAGGAGAGGTCAACCAGACGACAGGCTCGAAGGAATACAAAAAATGATAACTGAAGGTTCGAAATTGATTGAAGATGCAAAGCGTAATTATTTTCTTAAAGTTGGAAACACTTTAGTAAACCCTGCGACCTCCAGCAGGACCTATTGGTCTTTAATTAACACTGTTCTAAACAAGGCAAAGATCCTCATAATACCACCTCTTTTAGAGAACGGGTTATTCATAACTGATTTCTCTGAAAAGGCACAAATTTTCAACGACTATTTTATACTTCAGTGTACGACAATTGACACCGGGAGTGAAATCCTGCATTATGTTCCAGTAACAAGAGCAGATTTTGTAATACAATAGCAACAGTTGCGTTTCATTGACACCTCAATTCAAAGCGATTAGCTGCTGCAGACAAAGGAAATTCTCTCAACCAGTAATTCAAAACAAACAAAGCCGCAAAAGTTTCCCCAAAACTGGTAGGGCAAACTCTCGTCTTGTGCAAGCGAAAGTTGGTTTTTAATGGAAGTTATGTGCTTATAGCGAAAGAAGAAGGGTAAATCTAAAGTTCTGTGGCTTAGATTATGTTTATTTGATTTAGGAGCTGTTTTTTAATCGTTTCATTTTAAGCCCTAAAGACGCGAGAATTACAATGCCTTCTGCTCCGCTCCTGAATCAAATAAATATAATCTAAGCGACAGAACTTTAGATTTACCCTTTTTCTTTCGCTATGAGCACATAACTTCCCTTAAAAACCATCTTTCGCTTGCACAAGGCGAGAGTTTGCCCTACCAGTTTTGGGGAAACTTTTGCGGCTTTGTTTGTTTTGAATTATTGGTTGAGAGAATTTCCTTTGTCTGCAGCCGCTAATCGCTTTGAATTGAGGTGTCGATCAAACGCAACTTTTGCTATTGTATTACAAAATCTGCTCTTGTTTGTTCCAGTAGCTACTACTCTGATAAACGACTTTGGTATTTCCGATGAAAAGATACTGAATATTATCAGATCACTTAATTCTCAAAAGGCTCATGGCTGGGATGAAATATCTGTGAGAATGATAAAATTAAGTGATGCTGCATTAGTTGTCCCGCTGAAGATAATATTCGCGAACTGTTTGAGTTGTGGTCTTTTCCCCCAAATATGGAAATGTGCAAATGTTGTGCCTATGCACAAAAAGAATGAGAAAAATGTCAAAGGTAACTACCGTCTAATCTCCCTTCTTCCTATTTTTGGCAAAATACTTGAAAAGTTAATATATGATTCTTTATATTCACACCTTGTCTCATGTGAGCTACTTAATCCAAACCAGTCAGGTTTTCGTCCAGGTGACTCAACGATAAACCAGCTAATCTCCATAACATACACCATCTTTAAAGCTTTCGACTGCAATCCGCCGCTTGATGTTCGTTCTGTTTATCTTGATATCTCCAAAGCCTTTGACGGGGTGTGGCATGATGGTCTTGTCTACAAACTTAAACGATGTGGTGTTTCAGGACAGCTCCTTTCTCTTATCCAGAGTTTTCTTAGAGATCGAAAGCAGCGAACTGTTTTGAACTGAAAATGCTCTGTTTGGGGAGATATCTCAGCTGGAGTACCTCAGGGCTCTATTTTGGGGCCCTTGTTTTTCCTTGTTTACATAAATGATCTTACTGAAAATCTGAAGTGCAATGTCAAACTTTTCGCCGACGATACATCACTATTAACCGTTGTACATGATAAAAACACAGCTGCCAATGATATGAACCATGACTTAGAGTTGATAAGCAGTGGGCTCATGACTGGGGGATGTCATTTAATCCTGATCCGCAAAAGCAAGCTGTAGAAGTAATTTTTTCAAGGAAAAGAAATAAAATTGATCATCCAATGATCCGTTTTAACAATACACCTGTGAAGAAAGTAGATGAACATAAGCATTTAGGACTTTTTCTTGACTCAAAGCTTTCATTTGCTGCCCACATCAAGGCAGCTATCACTAAAACACGTAGGGGTATCGGTTTGCTGAAATATCTTTCCAAATATCTCCCCAGACATACACTTAATGAAATATACAAGCTGTACGTGCGACCACATCTAGACTACGGGGGTGTCATTTATCATATTCCTGCAAAAGTATGTGAATTTAGCGGAAATACAATTTTGCCAAATGTCATGGAGAAGCTAGAGTCCGTTCAATATTCTGCTGCTCTTGCTGTTTCAGGAACATGGAAGGGTACGTCGAGAGAGAAGCTGTATGCAGAGCTTGGCTGGGAATTGCTAAGTCTCCGTCGGTGGAGCAGGCGCCTTACCCTGTTCTACAAGTTTATAAATAATCTAGCTCCTGACTATACTACAGATCCAATCCCACCACAACGGCAGTCACGATACTCTCTTCGCAAGCAGGATGTCATTGGGCGAATAAGGGCAAGGACAGAAAAATTCCAATCTAGCTTCTATCCTCACTGCCTTTCAGAGTGGAACAAGCTGGATTCAGAAATTAGACTTGCACCTTCCATTGCTGCATTCAAGACAAAGCTGCTATCAAAAATTCGCCCCCTGCCAAAATCTGTCTTCATGATACACGACCCAACAGGTCTATCTTATCTTACACAACTTCGGGTTGGTCTCAGTAAATTGAACTTTCACAAATTCAAGCATAATTTCAGAGATACCATAAACCCAATGTGCCCAACTAATGATGGCATTGAGGACACGGAACACTTTTTGTTGCTCTGCCCTTCCTTTGAAGTATTACGAAGAGACCTTCTCGCTGGAGTTTCCTCTTTATTACGACCACATGGATTCACCAATCCTTCAAATGATGTTCTACTAAAGATTTTAATGTATGGTGATAACGATCTTCCAGATGATGTTAATAAAAACATACTTCTTTTAACTCTGCGTTTTATCCATAAAACTGGCCGATTTGATTAGCAAGTCCCTAAATCATACAACCACCATCCTTCTTTTAGTAAGCGCTATTTCTTTTTTCTCTTCTTTCTCTAGTTGTTACGTATTGTGCTATGTTCATTTTTTCCGTTTTATGTTGCCATAAGGTAGTCATTGTTTTTCGCTCCTAATGGTATTGTTTTAGTAGTAGGGTATAGTATATTGTAAGTAGTGTAGTTAGTAATTCGTTTTGTAAGCTTTTAATGGAATGTAAAAAAAAAAAAAAAAAAAAAAATACGTATACAATGGCTGATTTTCTAAAATGGGAATGAGTACCAGGTGCACAAGTAACTGTTTGAGCTTTACAGACCTCACTGATGTGCAAGCACTTATATCAAAACGGTTTTACTCTGTTTTGTGCCAAAATTTGATAAGTGACAGATCGTGTACGTACAGGTTTTTTCTTTTATAAGAAATTTAGATAAGCCCAGAGTGCTAAAAGGTTCTTAATTTCACATCAAAATTTCAGCTTTTTAGTACTAAAAGTTTCTACCACTGCCAAACATTTGTTTCTCGACAGACATCACAATTTCTAGCAAGAAGAAGAGTTCTATTTGATTCAAAACATAAATTTATCATGAATATTACTAGAAAATAACGGCTGAACACTGATTTTCACATAATTTCCTTTTGCTGTATTTTGCTTTAAAAGTTTCTTAGCAATTCTCAAGCATATAGTACTAGAGTTCCTTAAATTTTTGCCATTCTACCAGGTGAGTCAATAAAAAAGAATCAATATTATTGTCTTGATATCAGGGGATCTGTGGTCTTTCAAATAGGGATTCTTTTTTTCACTCACCCGGAAGTACTAGTTTCTTATGAACCAGTTTCCTATTTGAAAAAATGTATACGTTAGACAAAGGAAATTAAATGCCTGAAAAGAAAATCATCCCTGTCTAAGCAAAGAAACCTGCTATTTTTTACTAACTTGTAAATCAAACATGGTCTCCCAGCTGATAAAATGGGATGACATTTCTTTGTTTTGAACTTTTTTTGGAGCTCTTCCTTCCAGTCAACAAAATACCTGACAACAACATTAAGTTCGTGTAAACGTGTATCGTCTGACCGCTCTATTCTATCCCCACTATTGAACACCTTTCACAGTGCTGCACACATTTTAATAAATTCCTGGGTTTCTCTTGTCTTCTCGCTATCACATTGCCCCATTTCCTTGCAAACCTCATCTGACAATGTGTTGACAGCTAGCTTCACTTTCATTTTTGTTAGAGAATCTATGAATACATGCTCTTTGCGCAAGGGTGTTACATAGCAATGACGCCTTTTGTCTCTGTCATAAACTGAAACGATATGCTTCCAAACGATTTCTTTTCCATTTTTTACTAGTTTCCGTGTGTAGTGTTTGCGCTCTGACTTATCTCCACTCTTATTCAAATTATTTCTAAGCTTCTTCATCAAATGGGGTGCATCAGGCATGAAAAGAGGCATAGGAGAGAATACATTAAAGCAAGAACACATGGATCCATTGAAACCAGTGTTCATCTTTATAAATTTTCTATTTTCGGATGCCCCGTCACAACATGAAAGGCTTGTTTGAAACCCAAAAGCTTGTAACATCGAAATTCCTTGCCAGAAAAGTTGATTAAGCCTTACTGCACTCATACCATTTGTTAAAAAGTAGGCACATGGATACGTAAATTTATTGAAAATACTGCGGAAGAAAAACTGCATCACATGAGTTGCAACTTGTGGAACTTTACTTCTAGAGCTTGGCTCTGACAACAGTAAATCTGATTCTTCTTGAATATCAGTAAAACCTAACAGTTCCCAAGTAGCTGAATCAAAGACAAGTCCCTCTTTTATCTTAACTTCATCAAAAAGAAGCATGCCAAGATGTGCTCTTTTTGATGGCTTCAAAGTTAAAAACTCTGACTTCATTGCATTTATGGTGTCAGCTTTCCATCCTGATGACTGGTGATTAAAGATCCTATAGTCTGACAAAGTGCGACCACTTGGAAGCTGAAGAACCCTAGAATTCCTTAAATCTTCATAGGATCCGTGCGATTTATTATATAAACGAAGGCACCACTTTATAGCGAGTGGATGCCACCTCATTTGTCTAGACTCAACAGACAGTGCCTTAGCTTGATCTTTGAGAAGTAGCTCCAAGAACTGATCAGAAACTTCACCGGTGTGTACTCTTAAGTGGCGCTCTAGCAATTTTTTCTTTCCAAAAGTCTTTTCACAATCTTCCCATTTGCACACATAGCATTTGTTTATCGGAGCTAAATCTGTCTGTGATGGCACATGCTTCTTCACATGAACTAACAAAGTTTCGCAATTGTCAAATTTATCCCTTGCTTCGCAACCTTCCCGTCTACAAAAACTATTCTCAGCCCTCCTGCGTCGTTCCTCAAGCTCTTCATTTAGAGATCCAAACATTTTCCAAAAATCTTGATCTGTAGATGACGATACATTTTCCATGTCATCCCTGTGCTTTTCTTGCCTTTTTATCTTATTATTTAACGAAACAAGTTTTTTGATGATTCCTTTGTTACTTTCAAGAGTTCTTCAAATGGCAATCTATCAAACCTTGTGAACTTTGAAGCATCATTCTCATTGCTTAATTTGTTCCTTGATATAATTGTTCTTAAATAATGTTCAGATTGGGCACAAGAGTCACAGGTATTTGGTGTTGATATGGTTGGATCTATAGGTAGGAATATCTCACAGTGAGTGGACCTGACAATCTTTTTATGGAATTCTGATGGCATGGTTTCCACATATGCACCAGGCTCCCCTATTTTAGTTCTGTACAAAACATTTGATTGCTCAATTGAAATTGAAGAAAATCTTGCATATGCATGACCTTCACAAAGTTTTGCAGTTGTGAGCAGCTTTATAAGGCATTTTAAATCTTCCACAAGAGACAGTTGTTTCGGTAACTGCATCCATTCACATTGAACATAACGAATTTTTCCCTCTGTCATAATCTCAAACTTGTTACCCTCTTCAACTATCAATTCAATCTCAGGGTAGCTGTTATTCATGTTGGAAAAATAAAAAAATGAGCCTTTGTTGATTCACTGTCAAATCTGTGCTTCCATCCAGCCATTTCCACGATAAAAGTGGGGTTTTCTAAAGTTTCCAGACTGAGTTTGTGAGATCATTTGGAATGGCCTCAGTGGAATGTACTTGTGAAGCGAGTGTGCTTTGCTCTGACAGCTTAAACAAAATCTGTTCTATTTCATATTGGCCTATAGTTCTTGTAGTAAAAAAATTGCTCAGGTTTTGACCACAGCTATCACAAAACAAATTTTGCAAAGTAGTGCCATCTCAAAATGCCATTTTGTTTGCCAAATCCTTTACTAGTATTTGCTAGAGCCCTTCTGATATAGTTACTAATTCCTGTTCCTGCAATTTGTGTCTTTAAAACAGTGTTGAAAAGTTCGACAATAGGTTTATACTTTTCTGCACTAAAATGCTTAAATGGAGTGCCTGGGAACAGTCCCTTCAATGCAGCATAGAGAAGTAGCTCCTCCTCTGATAAATGGGAGCCAGAACTAAACAGGATTGGCTTTGTTTCTATCTGGCAACTCATTTCCTGATCGCGAGCCACCTCATGACTTCGTTGAAGGTCATCCTTAAACATTATTTCTTCATCCTCAGAGTTACTACTTGATTGGCCTACTGATGCTGTTTCTCTAAACTTGCATTGGTATTGGCTGATGTTTTGATTTTCACTCAGTAATAGCTCCTCAAACAATGCACCAAAATGAATTCTTTTCCTGGCTGAAACCTCTGGAGAAGATATCCCACGTTTCTTATTATGCAGTAAACTGCTTGGTGCTTGCTCTTCCATCTTCTTCCTAACTTAATTCTGGTAACTCATTTAATTTTGTTTCATGTAAACAAGCTGAGATAACTCTAATTTTATAAAGTGTGGCACAAATTCAAACAAATTTCCCGCGCTGTTGCCAGGGAGCAAAGTGCACTCATTACCAGCCCTCCACCATTGACCACGGACATGAGAAGCATGGAAGCACGCTGCTGTCAACAATGAAAAGACCCCACAGAAATTGTACTGCTCACAACTGCAAATCATCGATATCTTAGGCTATATTTTGGCATCTAACAAGAAAAAAGGATTGCTTTTCTTTACAGATAATCAAACCTATGATCAGTGTTGAGTTATCGCTATTTGTTTGAAAAAAGTAACAACGGGCTGGCCGCTTTTTGCCAGTGCACTGGACACATCGTGTGTGGGCAGCCTTGGACAAATCGTCGAATTCGACGAATTTCACAATTTCAACCCCTCTCTCCATATCGAGCGATATCTCCAATATGTTATAATATGTTACTTAGCTTTTTACAGAACTATTTCCTTGATAGTTGCACTCACTGAAAATAGCAAAAGCGGCAACTAGGTTGATTTTTATTTTGAGAAAATTGGATGCCGCCGCGTTGAAGTTCTGATCACCCGATGGACTAGGCCCACTGCAACAGCAAACAAATGCACCCTTTTCGGGTAAAGTGTATTCTGATCGTGCTGATATTACATGAAAACAAGGATATGTCAATCAGGAAGAGTTATAACGTAAAAAAACTGAACTTACCAAGTACCTTTCTCCAGATTTTGGCTCCCTTTCCAGTTCAGCTCTTGCCATTCAACCAGCTCGTTCAATTCGGAAAAATTTGAAACTCAAGCGCAGCCTCGATCGTATGCGCATCATACATCATTCGCGCAAGTCACTGTGCGTTTCCCCTCCCGCGCCTTCGGCGCTCGCTGGCCAACACACAAGGGAAATGCATTAAACGACTGAAAAGGCCGACTAACTACCCCAAGGGATATACCGTTCTGGGGGTCTCCTGAGTCTCTGTGACCTCGTTTTCGCATTGTAAACACCAATTCCCCCTCTTCATCAGTCGCAGTACCGTCTTCGCAACCATGATGTCATTAGGCGATTATAGGCAAGGATAGAAAAATTCAAGTCTTCCTTCAAGTATCCTAGTTGTTTATCTGAATGGAATTAGCTTGAGCCTGAATTGAGACTTGCACCTTCAATTGCTGTTTTTAAGAAAATGCTCTTTTCAATAATCTGCCCCCCCTGCAAAATCTGTCTTTGGAATTCACGATCCAGGGGATTATCCTATCTTACTCAACTTAGGGTTGGTCTCAGCAAGTTCAATTTCCACAAATTCGAGCATAATTTTAGGGATACCATAAACCCGATGTGCCCAACAAGCGATGGCATTGAGGACGTGGAGCACTTTTTGTTGATCTGCCCTTCTTTTGATGCTCAACGCCGAGACCTTCTCGCTGGAATTGTTGAATTATTACGACCATCTGTACAAATCACCAATCTTTCAAATGATGCTTTGTTGCAGCTTTTATTATATGGTGATCAAGACCTTTCTTGTGACTTGAACAGAAATATTCTCGAACCAACTTTACGTTACATTCACGAAACTGGTCGGTTTGACTAAGATCTCTCACATCAGATGACAGGCATTTGATTTACTTTATATAACTAGAACGAGTTGCGCTCGCATTGATCGCAACCCTGACCTGACATCTGATGTGGGACGGAATCTTAGTATCCAGTAGTTTTTAAATCGTACTTAGGTAGCTTCATACTTATATTGAGTCTGAAAACCATAATTTGAAACACACTTACACTTAAACATTTTCTTCTCACTTTTTAAATCGTTGGTAGTGTAGTTGTATTTAGTTTAACGTTGCGTGTCTTTTCATATTGGCCATGGGGTAGTCATTGCCTTTCGCTCCCGATGGTATCGTCCCTCGTAGTGTTGTATAGTAATTAGTAATCAGAAAAGTATTGTAGAATGTAAGATTTATGGTAAGATTTTAATATGAATATTAAAAAGTTTATGACGTCATAGAAATAATAACAAATGTATTAGATCACCTTAAATGGCAAAAATTGGTTCTTATAATAACTATAAATAGTTTTTAAGGCATTTTAGAGTATTTGCATCGGTAATTAGGGGTTCAAATGAAACAATGACAAACTGATGTAAGTAAATGATGAATATATGATATTAATAATGAGCTTAAATGGATATTATATTGCCGACTTTTACTCAGTGATGCTTTGTGATACATTCTGATAGCAATATGAAAGAAATTATTAAATAAAAACTTAAATATTACCAATATTGTTAATTTTTCAAATTTTGAATTGCCCCTCCCCCGGGACTACAAGGGTCCAAAAAGCCCGGTAGTAATAGGGTTAACACATTCTAATCCATAGAGTACGACATGTATCACGTAGGTGTTAAAAATTTTCGATTTTACGTGATATGATATCTTTTTTTATGTTAGTGCTGCTTTATTCTTTTTAAAAGCTGCCCAGCCTAGGCCAATGAGACGCTGGACGGCGGCCAGCTCGTCATTTTTCGAGGAAAGTTGTGGCCTAGGTAGATAAATTCAGTTACTTAAGGTAACTCTGCTTTCCGCTCTAGTGCACAGCGAAATGCCGTTTCGCAAAACCACTCTCTTCAGAAAACAGTTAATTTCTCCAATATTATTCGGCCTATCGAAAAGCGGTAAAAAGGATGTTGTTCTGTATAATCTGGGCAATCGAAAGATGTATAAATCGCAATGTTTCCGTTAACCCTGGTTTCGCAAATCCTTCTTTAAATCTTTTTGCTAATTTCAGAAAAGTGGATTTATCTCCAAAACTACTCGAAAAATGTTCGATTTTTTTTCGTTCCATCTTTAGCTTAGTTGTTGATCTACAACTTTGCCAAGTCTGATTGAAAAAGCTAGGCTAGATTTCCTGCAATCGAATTTCGTATTTCTGTTTACTTTTCGACTGTGAACTGGAGAAACCTTGGTCAACAGATTACCATACTATGAAGCACGCTTGCAAAAGCTCAGGCTTGAAATAACTTTCAGAAGTTTTTCCATCGGCAAACAAATGAACGTCATCTTTTGGGAATACCATATGCAGGTCTCAAAAGACATCCTTAGTGCGCTTGTAAAAGTATCATTTTGCATCTATTGATTAAAAATTACTGACTTTTACAAGCAACTTCATGAAACCATGCTTTGGGTGTCTTTCGAGACTTTCGTAAGCATTCACAGATTATCAATTTCTTTTAGAGTCCACAATGAGCATAGATCTTAGATGAAGAACTAATTTTTTTGCAAAAACATTCTATGGGCGTTCAAATCGTTCAGCATGGGCTAAACTGTTGACCAACGCTTTTCCCCTTCGATGTCGAAAAGTAAACAGAAATGTAAAATTCGATTGCAGGAAATCTAGCCTAGCTTTTTCAATCAGACTTGGCAAAGTTGTAGATCAACTACTTAGCTAATGATGGAGCGAAAAAAAATCGAAACTTTTTCGGGTAGTTTTGGAGGTAAATCCACTTTTCTGAAATCAGCAAAAAGATTTGAGCAAGGATTTGCGAAGCCAGGGTTGACGGAAACATTGCGATTTCGTTGCGATTTCGATTCCGTCAAATCTTACGATTGCCCAGATTGTGCAAAACAATATACTTTTTACCGCTTTTCGATAGGCCGAATAATATTGGAGAAATTAACTGTTTTCTGGGGAGAGTGGTTTTGCGAAACGGCATCTCACTGTGCACTAGAGCGGAAAGCAGAGTTACCTTAAGAGAATCTGTCATGTGGGGTCCCCCAGGGGTCAAGTCTTGGTCCACTTATTTTCTTCTTTACGTGAATGACATGGCACGAGCGGTCGACTGCGACCTGCTTCTGTATGCAGATGATTCTTGCTTATTTTTAGAGACAAAAACATTGAGCAAATAGAGAGCACCTTCAAAAGAAATTAGATAGAAATTTTAATTCCCTCTGTGATCGGTTTTGGGAGGACAAAACGAAATCCATTCTCTTTGGACAACAAAAAACAGGAACCTAACAAAGTTGGACACCAGGAGGGGTGATACAAGGATCAAACAGTATTCAACAGTCACATATCTGGGAAATGTCCCAGATGAAAATCTCTCTCGGGAGTTGATGGCAACTAAGATGCTTGGAAAATTAAATGGCAAGGTAAAATTTCTGTACAGGAAACAAAGCCACCTGGATAAATCCATTCGCAGGTTGCTTTTAAGGTAACTCTGCTTTCCGCTCTAGTGCACAGCGAAATGCCGTTTCGCAAAACCACTCTCCTCTGAAAACAGTTAATTTCTCCAGTATTATTCGGCCTATCGAAAAGCAGTAAAAAGGATGTTGTTGTGTATAATCTGGGCAATCGAAAGATGTATAAATCGCAATGTTTCCGTCAACCCTGGTTTCGCAAATCCTAGTTCAAATCTTTTCGCTAATTTCAGAAAAGTGGATTTATCTCCAAAACTACTCGAAAAATGTTCGATTTTTTTTCGTTCCATCTTTAGCTAGGTTGTTGATCTACAACTTTGCAAAGTCTGATTGAAAAAGCTAGGCTAGATTTCCTGCAATCGAATTTCGTATTTCTGTTTACTTTTCGACTGTGAACTGGAGAAACCTTGGTCAACAGATTACCATGCTATGAAGCACGCTTGCAAAAGCTCAGGCTTCAAATAACTTTCAGGAGTTTTTTCATTGGCAAACAAATGAACGTCATCTTTTGGGAATACCATACGCAGGTCTCAAAAGACATCCTTAGTGCGCTTGTAAAAGTATCATTTGCATCTATTGATTAAAAATTACTGATTTTTACCAGTAACTTCACGAAACCTTGCTTTGGGTGTCTTTCGAGACTTTCGTAAGCATTCACAGATTATCAATTTCTTTTAGAGTCCACAATGAGCATAGATCTTAGATGAAGAACTAATTTTTTTGCAAAAACATTCTACTGGCGTTCAAATCGTTCTGCATGGGCTAAACTGTTGACCAACGCTTTTCCCCTTCGATGTCGAAAAGTAAACAGAAATGTAAAATTCGATTGCAGGAAATCTAGCCTAGCTTTTTCAATCAGACTTGGCAAAGTTGTAGAACAACTACTTAGCTAAAGATGGAGCGAAAAAAAATTGAAACTTTTTCGAGTAGTTTTGGAGGTAAATCCACTTTTCTGAAATCAGCAAAAATATTTGTGGAAGGATTTGCGAAGCCAGGGTTGACGGAAACATTGCCATTTATACATTTTTTGATTGCCCAGATTATATAGAACAACAGCCTTTTTACCGCTTTTCGATAGACCGAATAATATTGGAGAAATTAACTGATTTCTGAGGAGAGTGGTTTTGCGAAACGGCATCTCGCTGTGCACTAGAGCGGAAAGCAGAGTTACCTTAAATGCTCTTATTCAACCTCATTTGGATTATTCATGCACTTCTTGGTATCCAGGGTTGAGTAAAAGGCTGTTCGAAGAAATACATACGGCGCAAAACAAATGCATTCATTTTTACCTGAATTTGAAAAACAAACCATACATTGGGTTCACAGAATTCAAGGCTATAAGTTGGCTCCCTACAATAAACAGGATAGATCAATGTGTCTGTGTCAACTAAATGAAATTTTTTAAAGGAACTGCCCCAGCGTACAGTGCTAAGATATTCCCTCTAGTCAACCAGGGCCGAACAACACGAAGGTCCAAGTTCAAATTGGATATTCCATTTCGCAAAAGTAATACTGAAAAAATGCCTATCTTATCTAGGGCCCAAAACATGGAATAGTCTTTCCTCCAAGATGAAATCAACAAACAGTATCAACACGTTCAAACATAATATGAAAGAGGATTTTTTCCAGAATATAGAGAAAGAGGAAGATGACATATGCCGGGTGTCCCAAAATGATGTGTTATCGTTTGATTGCTGATTTGTCCATAATGAATAAACCGATTTTCAAAATCTTTATTTTATCCGATTGCCGAAAGGCTAAATTTCGGCGACGTAAAAATTCGACGATGCTGGTTTTGCTTTTACGTGGATGTTTTCATGTCAAAAAGAAAATCGATCAACCTGCTCAAATTCAAACCTTACATGGCATGAAAAAGAAACGGCCTACTTTTCCAGCCAACGTTTTAGATGTGATACAAAAGGCTCAATATATATGTTGTTCAGAGAATACCAATTCAGTTAATACTGAATTCAGGTCGGTGGGTGATTTAGAGAATAAGAATGCGAGTTCAGCTTTTTGGATCACATCTAAAATTATGACTGAAAAAATAGGCCGTTTCTTTCACATGCCATCTAAGGCTTGAATTTGAGCAGGTTCATCAATCTTCTTTTCGAAATGAAAACATCGTTGTAAAGCCAGAACCAACATCTTCGAATACAATTTAGCCTTTAGGCAATCAAATAAAACAATTTTTTTGGAAATCGGTTCATTGGTTATGGACATGTAAGCAATCAAACGATAATACATCATTTGGGACAACCGGTATGTCTTCTATTTAGACTCGCCATCGTCGTCGTCATCTCTCCCGACCATGGTATGGTCTTATAAACCATGTTTATACCGAAAACAACTAGAGTTTTGAACCTTTTTTTCTCACGTTTTTCATTGTACCAGCACCTCTAAGGGGACCATTATGGAATTAAGGTCATCTTGACCTTTTAATGGCATCCCTGTCACTGTAATTAGGGGTGTTTCCCTTTACGTTTTCAACCTTATATATTGTATTGTATCTATGTGTATATTACAAGACTTGTAAATGTTTGTAATTAATCGAACTGATCACGTGGTATTCACAACGATGGTAAGCAAATATTAGATCAGGCGATGCTATAGCTAGCAGCGGACGATCGAAATGAAGAACTGACTTGAAAGTTATTATTTGTAGCTTATTTCACAATGTGCAGCAAAAGATTTTTATCAATCAGCTTTAGTTTTGATCCCAGGCCCCTTTCAAACTCAACCAGAAGCAGAAACATCAGAAACAAAAGAACAAGCATTTATCTAGAGGTAGTTTAACAGTATTCCCAGAAATCTTGTACTCAGACTACTCCAATCTAGACTTGTGTCCTAGTTCCAAGCGGCGCCATGTAGGAAGTTGGCTCTTTTTATCCCTTCATTCTTTGCGGAGACGTTCCTCTCAATGCAGATGAAGCATTTTCAAACCACTCTCTTTAAATGTAGATTGATACTCAAGAGCAGTATTCATTATGTGGACAACTTATTGGTATGGTTGGATTCACAGAGGTCTTAATGGAGGAAAAACCAACAATCATTAGATTAAAGAAAGGAAAGTTCGCTATCAAATGCGTGAAGAATATAACAATGGTAAGTCTTCAAATACTAAATGCAATACGTGAAGAGAGGATGCTTGAGTGCATTGCCTAGTTACAGGTTTGTTAGTTGCCATCAACATTGTTTAATTACTGACATCAAAGCATTGATTAGCAAAGGGGCTATTTTATTACTGGTAACAGAAATGCTGCAAAATTTACCAAGTGATTCGAAAAAAGCATGGAATTTGAAAAATCTTCAATCAGGGTACTTATTCTATTAGACCGACTTTTATCTAAGAGGACTGGGTTAAAGGTTTTCCAGAAGTTTTGATTCTTTTTCTATTTTCTATCATTCTATTTTTCCTCATCTTGTCCATAAGGACTGCTTTTTAGGGGACCGTGGCAAATAATGACAAATTTAAATGGAAAAGTAGCTGTGAAATTAACATGAATTAACGAACGAGGAAGTTTTTACTGATCATTTTTTAATTACCTTTGAAAGGGGCAAGGGAGGGTTCGTGTTTGAAGGGAATAGCAGCATATAAAAGTGGCTCCGAGCTACAAGGCTCAAACTGTCAATCAAATTTTAACCAATCACAACAAGCTATCTTCCATTGCACGTGATCATTTTTGCTGCAGCCTGCACGAGACACTTAACGGGCGATCAGTAATGGCGGGGAAGTTGCTTCTCCACCCGCCAAGGAAAAAAACGGACAAGAAATAGAAGGAAGCATTCCCTGTTCATTGACTACCGTGATGAAGCAGAGCTTGTAGCAGCGGAATCTGATGTCCTGAAGAAATCGCTTTTTTTCTGGAGTCACTTTCATAAACTTAAAGAAAGCCTTTGACACTGGTGACTGCGATATTCTCATCGCTGAGCTGCATTTCTATGGAGTTGAAGGCGTGGAGCTTGACTGGTTCATATCATACCTGAGTAATAGGAAGCAATGCTGTAAGGTAAATTGCAACATATCTGAATTATAGGACATCAAATTTGGGGTGCCTTAGGGCTCCTGCCTTGGTCCACTCCTATTTTTGATCTATATCAATGATTTGCAGTTTGCCTTACCAAGAACTAAGGTCACAATTTATACAAAGCCACAGAGCGTGATCCTTGGTAATTGCGAAAAGCTGCAGCTACCCCATATGGTCAACCCTGTACAATGTCCCTATATACTGGGCGAGCCAGAAAAAATGTGGGGTGTTTGGCGGACTGTGACTTTGCGTTCAGCCGCACAATTGTAGTAGACTAATTTTTTTCTTGTAGCCAGAGTTCTAACTTAGATCATAAGACTTTCCCCATCGAAATCGGTCACTTGATGTATTAATCAACAAATATTTTCTTCGTAAGACGTTGTATGGGAATCTTAGACTGATTATATGTTCGTTTCGTAGGTTATTGCTATTGATAGACTGATGGACGCTATAACTACGACTCATGGACTTACGCTTCCAGAAACGGACATGACCTAAATCACTTGCTATTCTTTCTCAAAACCAACGACCCTAAAACGCTGCAAAAAGTGGTCTTCCTGAAGTGCTACACTGCAAAACAAGCTATCAATACTTAGATGAATGTTTCTTCAAGCTATTAAAGCAAAAAACTCTTACCTGTAAGTGCTATTTTGGTTATTTGGGGACGCAAAAGATCTCGTAAATTCGCTCGTTACTTTGAGATTTTGATCGTTGCAGCAGTTCAGTCGAACGCGTTGTTCGAACGCTTTTGTTTGCCTTTGGCGGGAAGTTTGAATTGAAGGAGAATCAGCCAATCCCATCAAGTTATTTCAAGTCTTACATCCTGATTGGTTCAGGAACAAATTTGTTCCTGGCGAGAATTTTTTTGCCGTTTTGAGAAGAGTTTGTCCATAAGGCCCTCAACTGGAGCGACGACAACAACATCAATTCACTTCAATTAGATAAGCGTAAGTCGAGGGTCCTTGTGTAATGAGGCTATGGGAATCTTGCAGTCTGATGAAATCTTTAACAAAGCTCCTTCAGCGTTTTACCCTTGCCAAACCTACAGCTACATGCGGTATTATCAGCGGAGAATGAAATAGTTTCGTCATAATACAGCGCGTTGATCTTGTTGAAAGAAATCTCTTTACAGCGCAGAGAAGCATGCATTTTTACTGCCTCTTAAACATATTCTCTGCGGAGGACATTTTATGACAAGGGAACCCAGGGGAGAAAACTCTATTTTCAAACTGCTTCATTCTCCCCTGATAATACCACATGTACCTGTAACTTTGGCAAGGCTAAAATGCCGAAGGGGCTTGGTCAAAGGTTTCCTCAATTTGCAAGACTCATAAACAAAGTCTTACAAAGAAAATCTTTTTTGAATAATGCATCACATCACCGATCTCGATGGGGAAAAGTTTATGATCTAAGTCAAGATTTATTGCTGGAATAACTTAGTTCACAACGATTGGGTGGCTAAGCGCGACGTCAAAGTCCGCCAAACATCCCACGTTTTCAAACCTACATTTGCAATTACCGTATTTGATCGCAATTCGCAAGCTACCTTCGCTTGTACCGTAGATAATAGAAAGGAGGACTGGATTGGAAAGTGATGATGTAAAAAATAGCGCCCTTTTGTCTCAGTACCCCCTGCGTTGCGTTTCTTTTGTCTTGAATTTGCTAGTGCAAGCCTTGTTACCGGTTTAGCTATGATAGAAAGATGGACGATGAAAATGATTTTGATCTGGATTTGGACGATTTTCCAGTGGATGAATTCGTCGAGGTAAGTGGGATGGATTTCAAATATTTGATAAAAAATGTGTAATTTGCCGATGACCTTGTACACTTTCCTCTACAACTCGCCAGCTGGTATAATTTTTGCGAGAAGCGAGAATATACAGCGGGCCTAGCCTAACTAAGCCCTAACCCTTTTGCTTTGCCTTTTTGACATGCTACGTTCCTTTCCTAGTTAACTTTGGTATGATATCTTTGATACGATGGGACCACTGTTCAGACAGCTTTCCTCCTCTGTGAATGATGAAACACCATGTTGTTTGAGTCTCTAAGTTTCTCTACAATTTACAACAGCAAATTCGTAAATTTAGCTGTTTTTTTTCTACTGGAATCATTATTCGTAATTGTGATGAGCAACATATCCCTGAAACGATTGTTGATCTTCAAGGAGGTGATTCAAGTGCAAAAGAAGTGGAATTCCAAAGGAAGCAGAGAAAACCAAAGAGCTCCAAGGAAAAGAAGTCTGCCTTAATAGACCTTGAAACCTTGACAAATCTTGGATTGAAAACACTTGGAATTATGAGAGAAGATGATATGCTAAATGAGATTTATGGCCTACAGTTAGATGAACTGAAAAGCTTGACCAATTTAGATTTAAGTTGCCTCATTCCATGCTTAGAAGTTGTATTTAAAGGAAAGCCACCTTATGCTAGTTTTGAGGAATGTATGAAACAATTTCACATTATGACCAATGATGAAAACATGGTACAATCTTTACTGCAACAACTTTATGGATCCACAACAGATTTTATATCTTGGTTTATGTTAAATTTCATGCATATTTTTGCTGAGCATTATGCCTAGCAGCAAGCTTCAACAGTCAAAGAGAATACAACATTATCTGAACATGAAAAAGATGTTGTTGTTTACATATCTGGATTTGTAATTCACAAGCTTACAAAGCAATTCTACAATCTATTACGCAAATCTAAGAGTACAGCTGCTAGTGATAAAATATCAACAGACATTAATCGACTTGGCATGTTAATAAATACTGAAGAAAAGACCATCCAAAATGACAAATTGATTCACAGCCTTAATAGGGGAGGACATAAGTACCCTAAACAAGCTGTATGTGACATTTTCATCACTGTTGAATCAATTTTTCGCACCAAAGTCCAAGAAGAAACGTCAGCCATTGATTCAAAGTCCATACTTAGAGAATGCATTTCCAGATCTGATATCACTCAAAAGTATTTTGAAGCCATTCAAGAGGATGGAACTCTCATAGAATTGGATAAAATTCATGTTCTTAAAAGTTACATTGCCCTGTACATCAAGATTCGTTGCCATAATCATGCTAAGCAGCTTGCTGAGAAATATCGCAAGGAATCAAAAACTTCAAAGAAAAAGAAAGGCATTCGTAAAGAACTTAAAACTAAACACAATGAAAAAGAAAGTAAAACATCAAGTTCGTAGCTGTGAGATGTGATAATTATTGAAGGAAGTTCTCTTTTAGTGAAGGAAACCCACATTATCATATTTTCACTTTGTTTAACTAGGATAATATTGTATTCTTCCATTTGAGTTGGAAAAACCCATTGTAAATCTTTGTGATTGATGAGAACCAAAATTTGAAGAAGAAAAGTTAGATAAAAAGAGAAACAGATGGGAGATACTGTAAGATGGAAGGAGTTAAACAAAATGGCATTAAATTGTTGCAAAACCTCTACTGGGACATAAATGCACAAAATCCAGAATGTTATCTCACTTTTAATGTGTAATTAATAAGAATTTTCAACAGTCACACTACTCTCTTCGCAACCAAGATGTCGTTGGGCAAATAAAGGCCAGAACAGAAAAATTTAAATCTAGTTTCTATCCTCATTGCTTATCCGAATGGAATGAACTTGATCCTGAGATTAGACTTGCACCGTCTGTTGCTGTTTTCAAAAAGAAGCTACTATCTATAATCAGACCCCCGGTAAGATCTATATTTGGCATTCATGACCCAATAGGTTTATCATATCTCACTCAACTCAGGGTTGGTCTCAGTAAATTGAATTTTCACAAATTCAAGAACAACTTTGAGGATACCATAAATCCAATGTGCCCTACGAACGATGGTATTGAGGATACGGAACACTTTTTGTTGCTTTGCCCTTCCCTTGCAGTGCCACGTAGAGACCTTCTCGCTGGAGTTTCTGCTTTAATACGACCATATGGACATACCGATCTCCAAAATAGTCTTCTAATGCAGATTTTATTGTATGGTGATAAAAATTTCCCAGATGAAGTTAATAAAGATATACTCCTGCTAACGGTTAAATTCATCCACAAATCTGGTCGATTTGATTAGAAAATGTCAAACTCCGTTATAAGTCATAAAACCACAGCCACCATCTCCCATGTCCCATGTTCCTTTGTCCCTTTCTTTTATTTTTAGTCGTGTATTTTTAAAGTCTACCTCAAATTAGATGCCACGCAGTAGTTGCGATGATACCTAAACCACCCTTCTTAAATTCGAATTGATCGCAGACATTTCTCGTTGCATGTAATTTGAGACAGACTATAGTAGTTTATTTTTAACCTCTGTGTCTATGGCCCCGGGGTAGTCATAGTCTTTTTGCTCCTCGGGGTATCGTCCGAGTAGTATTGTAAAGTAATTTTGTAAGTAGCGTAGCTTGTATTTATGTATTGTAACTTTTTAATGGATATAAAAAATAAAAAAAAATTTCAAAACTTTCCACTCTTTAGAAATTACTAAAGTACTTTCTGAGTAAAACAGGAAACAGGTTAAAAATATGCTGAGGAGTTTCTTAAGCAGTTTCTTTGAAAATATATGTGCATTCAGTGCATTGCATCTAGTATTCAAATTGGATCAATTTGTGAAAGTTTGCAATTATAGAGAGGCTTCGCCCTAAATGGTCAGGTTTCGCAACAAACTCGATTTGAAAATAAGGAAACGCCCTAAGATTGGGCAAATCACGATAAACATGTTCATTAACTCTTTCTGACAGCTAAACTTAAATATAGCGACTAGCTTCTTGTTTGTCTTGGTAAATGTTCAGTTCAAACGCAAGCCGGTCTGAACGGCCTAATCTTTGGCATGGCGTCTAATTTGGACGTACCCGTAATTCATAACGATACCTTCGCAGTTACCTGGTTGAACTTATCTCGTCGCAGCAAACCTAAGCAGGATTATTAAACTGTGAGTGCCGGGAGAAGGAATAAGGAGGTCTACGGGATATTTTTGAAAATGAAACAAAGGGAGGAGGGGTTTGCAAGAAGCATGAATTGATATGGTTACATTTCAAATTATTGATAGATAAAATGATGAAATTGACTACAACGGCAAGTTAGTTCGTGAATGAAACCTTACACAAATGAAATCAACAAGGCAGTAATTGACAAAAAAATCAAGATTTATAGTGTTACCATTATCTTGAGGATTATGACTTTAACCTTATGACTTCTAACAGTGTGGTTGACGGGGGGGGGGGGGGGGTCAGTAGGGGAAGTCAGAATCAACAGGCTGACCAATAGGGGCGCAGGTTGGCCAGTCTGACCCCAACCGAAATAAAGCCCCTGGCTTTTACATTCAATGCAAATTTCTGAGATTTTTCTTCAAAAATAACCTTTTTAAGGGTTGGAGTTGCCTGAAAACAAACTTTAGTTGTACTTTATACAAAATCCTGCGGCAACGCGAAGAAAACAAATATTGGGCTTGGAAAACAACGAGGACATAAAATACTCTTACCTTTATCCATTTCAGGTAAGTGTTTTAAAAACATCCTTCAGGACAAGGATATGCCGTACAAAACGACAACAACAAGACAAAATCTGAGAGCTGGCATCAGCGAATAATTTTAACGCACTTTCCTGCGAAATCCAGGCCCAAACTCCTTTTGAAACGAAGTTTTTGCAGCGCGGTCAGATATGATGAAAAACGTTGGCTGACCATTTAGGGCGATGCTCCTCTAGTTTGCATTTTATGAAACACCTCGTGTAGTGTAATATGTACCTACTGTAATGATCAGCTCAACAACATGGATCAGTTAATCATTTCTTTCTTTTCAGTGGACTTGTAGAAATTGTTATCCCTTCCGCTTTCCTCTTTATCCCTCGTACATTGCCCCTAGGTGTTAATGTTAATGCCAATGATCTTTGCAAACTCAACTTTCTTTCTTGATAGCCATACGCTTGAATTGTTGGATTTGTTGATCTTCTCGCCAACATTCTGTGTCGCCCAAAGTGTTGCTCCAATGGGTCTTGGTCCAACTTGCTACTTAAAACATATTGGAACCCATTCTCCAGTAAATACTTTGTACATTCAACCAATGAATGTACAGAAACTCTAATACCATCATACTTTTGTTGCGAGATGAACATTTTTGCTCGCTCTGCATTTGAAAAGTCACCTTTTCGTTTTTCCACAGCTGTTTTCCATTTTTCCATATAACCAAGGAAATCTTTCTCTAAAAAGTCAAATCTTGGATCATCTATGCTCTTATATGGTGCCAAGAAGGGCTTTCTCTTTTTGTCAGCCTCATGCAGAGATCGACTGTTCATGCAATCAAAAAATCTATCAACTAAAGCTATGAATTTAGCAGTCTCAAAAGATTCAGCTGGGCAGTATGCTTTCATAACACTTGAAACTGAATGACTCATCAATTGTGCTGCAAGATTAACTCTCATAACTGAATAGCTATTCAAATATATATGTTCACTTGTTAGCTTTGGTAGTTTCCTTACTTGGCACGTGGCATCCTCTTCATAACAATCCCGCACACGCTTCCACAACAAGTCATGACCCTGGTTCCACAAAAGCCTAGTTTTTTTCCCAGATCCGGAATTAGCAAGATTGTTTCTTAGAGTTTTCAGTAAGTGGGGGGCATCTGAGAAAAAGTAGATGTTCTTTTCCCCATCTCCTGCAAAAGGATTTTTAGCTTTATAAGCTATCTCCTCATCTTCACTTTTATGCATCTGATAAAAGAACTGATTTGGACTTGCTTTGCTTGAGGCCAATGCTATTACCTTGACATTGGCAAATGTTTCCAAATAACCGACTGCCTTCCACAGCAAAGAGAAAATAATAGTTCCAGAAGAGCTTTGGGTGGCAAAGTAAGCAATTGCCTTCTTAACAGGTGATGTTAACCCACAGACCATTAGAACAAGGACATGGGTTGCAACTTCGTCTCACACTCTCTCTGTTGTCATGTATCTTAAGTAACGGTAGTAGTTGTAGGTCTTGTACGGAGTGGTTGGGTTTACAGAAGTGTTCTGCAACCCCGGATGTGTCGGAACGTTTGTTTATGATGTCTCGTCGGTGTTCGTTGAGTCTGTCTCTTATGCGTCGTCCTGTTTGTCCTATGTATTGGCAGTCACTCTTTTTGTCGCGTAAGCATCGTTTGCATTGTAGTAGGTATATGACGTTAGTGGAGTTGCAGTCGAGGCTTTGTCTTATGTTGAAAGTTTTGTTGGTTTTTGTGAATGTAACTGTGCGTGTTCCGTCTTGTATGTGTTGGCATGTGTAGCAGTCGCGTCGTGATGGACATTTAGATATTCCTCTGGGAGTGGTGGTGGCGTCATTTTTCATTTTGCGCGCACCAAGTATTCCCTGAGGTTTTTTGCCTGCGGTTACTGAGTATCGGTGGGTCTGGGAAGACTTCCTTACAGTTTGTCGAGTTTTGTAGTATGTGGAAGTTGCTGTTAAGTATGGACGTTAATTGTGGTACACTTGGGTGGTAGGTAACCACAAATGGCGTTCTGTTGTTATGTTTTTTCTGTTTCGTTTGTAAGCTGTGTGTGTGTGTCTTTTATTTTAAATCGAAAAAATTTTAGCTACTAAAGCAACTAGTCTAATTCGATTATTTATATAACTACAAATTAATAAATATTTTAGATAAACTATATGCAGGATTAATTTCGAAGGCATACATTGCATCTGCAGGTGGCCCCATCCCAGCTCTTGATTAGCCTTTTGAATTGGACCAGATTTTCTGCTGATTTTATATCATCTGGCAGACGATTCCAGATCTGTGGCCCAAAAGACCTGAGACCATTTGAACCGAACGTTGTTTGGTTGGGTCTATAGTGCTGCAAATCATTTTGACGACGTGACGGTCGATTGGAGGTTCTTGTTTCGAAAATATTTTGCATGAATGCAGGATTTAGCTGGTTTGCAGTTTTGAAAATCTCAATGCAGAGGTATCTTAGCCTATTTACATGCATTGTGCATTTTTCTGATTTGCAAAGAAGTTCTTCATAAGAAGAATTATGGTCATCATGAAGAAATCGAAGGGCTCTCTCCTGTATTTTTTCGATCTTATCCATAGATCTAGAGGATGAGAACAACCATACTAAAGGGCAGTAGTTAAAGTTAGAAAAGACAAAGCTTTGGACGAGTACCTTTTTCTCCGCAAAGCCAAGAAATGATTTCAGTCGTTTCATTACATTTAGCTGGGTTGCTGCTTTTTTGCAAAGATCAGATATGTGGAGGTCAAAGTTTAGTTTATGGTCGAGATTTACACCAAGCAACTTTACTGAAGCTTCAGATTTAATCTTTTTCCCTTGAATAGAAATACTATGCCCAGTGGTGTCCGATTGATCTTTTTTAACGAGAAGTGCGTGGAATTTTTCTGGGTTAGCGATCATTTCATTTCGATCGAGCCATGTGAGAGCAATGCATCCCTCCTTTTCTAACACGTCAATTAGTTGTGGGAGACTATTGGAAAAATAAGTTAAAGTATTATCATCTGCGTAATTGACAAGAGATGCTTCTTTGATGAAATGAAACAGGTCATTGATATAGAAGTTGAAAAGAATAGGGCCTACCTTGAGGAACCCCTGATAAAACAGATTGATAGTTGCTGTAAACATTGTTTATTCGAACCGATTGTTTGCGCCGTTTTAAATAGGAATAAATAAAGACCAGAGAATTTTCATCGAAACCATATGCATAGAGTTTTGCTATAAGCAAATCATGCGGGATACAGTCGAAAGCTTTCGATAAATCCATCAATATTGCCCCTACAGTGTAAACATTATCTAGTTTGGTCTTCCAATCTTCAAGCATTCTAATTAGAACATGCTGCGTACCGTAAGCCTTCCTGTAGGCTGCAATGAATACCGAAAGCGTTTTCTCGAGGAATGGACTTATTTGATCTTTAACGATCTTTTCGTATATTTTAGAGAAAGTGTTAAGTATGCTTACGGGGCGAAATTTTTTTTCCACTGTTCGAATCAATTCACCTTTGTCGAGGTAGATTGTCGAGTTGTTTTGGAAGCCTTCCGTATTTCGTTACGTACGTGTTTGCGTTTGTATCCTCTGTTTGTAAGGTATGTAAGCAGTTGATTTGTGCGTTTCTTGAGAGTGTAATTGTTGGAGCATATGCGTCGTAATCGTAGTGCAAGGCTGTATGGTATGGACTTTTTCGTATGTTTGGGATGGGTGGATGTGCTGAGGAGGTATTGGTGTGTGTCTGTGGGTTTGACGTAGAGGTCTGTCGAGATGCACTCACAGAAAAAAGGTCGTCATTGGAGTACCTTTTAGGGTACTTGAGCAAAATACATATTTGGGACCCCTAAAGGTTCTTTGAAGTACCCCTACCGAGGGGTACTTTGAAGTACCCCAAGGTATGGTACTTCAGAATATCCCGAAAGGTACTTCAGAATACCCCTAATGGTATTGCTAATGGTACTTCAAAGAACCCCTGAAGGTATTTCAAAGTTCCTTCTAAAGGTACTTGAGAGTACTACAAAAGGTACTTGAGAGTACTTCTAAAGGTACTTCAAGAATATCCCTAAAGGTAATTGAGAGTGCCCTTAAAGGTACTTCAGAGAACCCCTGAAGGTACTTGAGAGTATTCCTTTCAGAGTACTACTAAAGGTACTTCAGAGAACCCCTAAAGGTACTTCAGAGTACTGCTAAAGGCATTTCACAGCATAACTCTAAAGGTACTTCAGAGAACCCCCAAAGGTACTTCAGAGTACTAATAAAGGTATTTCACAGCAACTCTGAGGGTATTTCAGAGAACCCCTAAAGGTACTTCAGAGAACCCCTAAAGGTACTTCAGAGTACTGCTAAAGGCATTTCACAGCATAACTCTAAAGGTACTTCAGAGAGCCCCTAAAGGTTCTTCAGAGTACTAATCAAGACATTTCGCAGCATAACTCTAAAGGTACTTCAGAGAACCCCCAAAGGTACTTCAGAGTACTACTAAAGGTGCTTCAAAGAACCCCTAAAGGTACTTCAGAGTACTACTAAAGGTACTTCAGAGTACTAATCAAGGCATTTCGCAGCATAACTCTAAAGGTACTCCAGAGAACCCCCAAAGGTACTTCAGAGTACTACCAAAGGTGCTTCAAAGAACCCCTAAAGGTACTTCAGAGAGCCCCTAAAGGTACTTCAGAGTACTAATCAAGGCATTTCGCAGCATAACTCTAAAGGTACTTCAGAGAACCCCCAAAGGTACTTCAGAGTACTACCAAAGGTGCTTCAAAGAACCCCTAAAGGTACTTCAGAGTACTAATAAAGGTATTTCACAGCAACTCTGAGGGTATTTCAGAGAACCCCTAAAGGTACTTCAGAGAACCCCTAAAGGTACTTCAGAGTACTGCTAAAGGCATTTCACAGCATAACTCTAAAGGTACTTCAGAGAGCCCCTGAAGGTTCTTCAGAGTACTAATCAAGGCATTTCGCAGCATAACTCTAAAGGTACTTCAGAGAACCCCCAAAGGTACTTCAGAGTACTACCAAAGGTGCTTCAAAGAACCCCTAAAGGTACTTCAGAGTACTACTAAAGGTGCCTTAGAGAACCCCTAAAGGTACTTCAGAGAACCCCCAAAGGTACTTCAGAGAACCCCCAAAGGTACTTCAGAGTACTACTAAAGGTACTTCAGAGAACCCATAAAGGTACTTCAGAGCACTACTAAAGGTACTTCAGAGAACCTCTAAAGGTACTTCAGAGAACCCATAAAGGTACTTCAGAGCACTACTAAAGGTACTTCAGAGAACCTCTAAAGGTACTTCAGAGTACTACTAAAGGTACTTCAGAGAACCCATAAAGGTACTTCAGAGCACTACTAAAGGTACTTCAGAGAACCTCTAAAGGTACTTCAGAGAACCCATAAAGGTACTTCAGAGCACTACTAAAGGTACTTCAGAGAACCTCTAAAGGTACTTCAGAGTACTACTAAAGGTGCTTCAAAGAACCCACAAAGGTACTTCAGAGTACTACCAAAGGTGCTTCAAAGAACCCCTAAAGGTACTTCAGAGTACTACTAAAGGTGCTCCAGAGAACCCCTAAAGGTACTTCAGAGAACCCCCAAAGGTACTTCAGAGAACCCCCAAAGGTACTTCAGAGTACTACTAAAGGTGCTTCAAAGAACCCACAAAGGTACTTCAGAGTACTACCAAAGGTGCTTCAAAGAACCCACAAAGGTACTTCAGAGTACTACTAAAGGTACTTCAGAGAACCCACAAAGGTACTTCAGAGTACTACTAAAGGTGCTTCAAAGAACCCACAAAGGTACTTCAGAGTACTACTAAAGGTACTTCAGAGAACCCCCAAAGGTACTTCAGAGTACTACTAAAAGTACTTCAGAGAACCCCTAAAGGTACTTCAGAGCACTACTGAAGCTACTTTAGAGCAACCCTCAAGGTACTTCAGAGTACTACCAAAGGTACTTCAGAGCACTACTGAAGCTACTTTAGAGAACCCCCAAAGGTACTTAAGAGTACTACTAAAGGTGCTCCAGAGAACCCCTGACGGTACTTCAGAGAACCCCCAAAGCGCATAGGTTCCAAATCTTAATCTCAGCGTAAAAAGGTGGGTGTAAAATTCATTGACCTATTTCTTCTGATTCAATGGTTTGAAAGAAACTTTAGATACTTATCTATAATTCTACCGTTGGACTTTTCAGAAATTTTGAATATTTTTAAAAATTACAGCGTATCTTACATTTCAGCTTATTTTAGGATGTGACGTCATCAAATTTCTAAATCATAAACCAGATACGGGACAGACTTTTGCTTGATACCATATTGTAGGCATCCATAAACTATAGTTCTCTTCGAAATTATTTCATATTGAGTCAAACGGTTTAGAAATTACGATGGTTTTTAAGTTTTTTGAAAATTGTTCTTGATTTCTTGAAAAAGAAGAAAAATACTCTAATTCTGGAAATATTAAAGATTTCAGAAAAGTCCAACGGTAGAATTATAGAGAAATAGCTAAAGTTTCCTTGAAGTCATTCAGTTCAAAGAAATAGGTCACTCAATTTTACACCAGGCTTTTTAAAGATTTGGAACCTATGATCCCCCAAAGGTACTTCAGAGTACTACTAAAGGTACTTCAAAGCACTACTGAAGCTACTTTAAAGTGCATATGAAACGAAATTTTTTATTTTCGATAATAGTACATTCGAGGTCGCCGATCACGAACATGTGGCTGAAAATTTCGAAAAGTAATTCGCTACTATGTTATTAGCTCTCAAAGCTGCGATTCAAATGGTTCAGGGGTCTGGGACGGATGTTGTGCTTTGACGTAATAGGTTTGTCAGTTCACAAAGAACATCGCGAGAACAAAGGCTTTCCGTAATACTGCCGGTCAGTGGCCTCGAGGGGTGTATCACTCCACAAAAAGGCGTACGGGATTTTTTCGGATTTAAAAATCCTTCGATTTTGGGTCCGGATTTGCGGATTTTTCCAGATTTTAAGCGGATTTTTCGGATTTTTTCGGATTTTAAATATTTCTGCCGGGACTTTTCCCTCCTTCAAAACTCTATAGAAATGGCAGTTAGCTTCATAATAAGTCCAATTGCTTGACTGTTCTGATTATCGCCAAATGCTAATCAGCACATTTTCATTGATTCATGCAGTTCTCAGATACGAACTTATTAAAATATCAGTCCTATAGCAGTGTCCTAAGGTCTCTGAATAGGTTGAAAATTTTTTTTAAATCGAAAATTTGGAAAAAGATATTTTAGACCCTCTCACCCTTACACTACTAATATCCATCAATATCTAAGGGATACTTTTAATGGATACGAAGAAAAATAGACATTTATAATGACCACCCCTTGTATGATTATTCGTTTCCATGGCAACGAAACAAGAAATTCTACTTTTTTCTGACAAGTTTTACCCCTCTTCGCCCCTTTTTCGAGTCCAATGTGCCCGGAAGGCGAAGAAGCAAATACGAGGTTGTAAACTGATAAGGAGGCTGAGGAGGACAAAATGGCGACCACACTGTTTTGCTTCTCAATGTCACAATGTGAAATAGAGTTTTGTAAATCATTGAAAATGCCGAAATAAAATGTTATCGAGAGAGAGGAAAGAACATTCCAAGGAAATAGATACCTAAGACCTCATAATTATCAGACAGTTATGATGGTAGAAGAAGATGCGAGAAGATGAAAGAGGTGAAGTGAGGGATTATGAAGATAGAATTGGCCAGGTCCATAACGCAGAACTCGCGGAACTCGCGGAAACCGCGGAACAGAATTTTTCCGCGAGATATAGTTCCGCGTTATTCACTGGCGTATTGGGCAAAAGTCCATAACGCGGAATTGAAAAACGCGGAAATTTTTTTAAGCACTGAATGTTACATTCTTTATTCAAAGTCATCCTTTGATCTTCGAAACACTTTTAAACAGTGCACTTGCGCCTCTCTTCAGGATCGACGTACTATTGCATCTGCGTTGTTATTATTCATTTGGCTAGGCCCATCGAGGTCAGTGGCCTAACTGTGTTGGCAAATTCAGAAGTAAAGCCACGTTCTCCGCTTAACTCATCAGTAGGAAGAATCAAAAAAACAGAAATTCATCTGTTTTTCCTTCAAACTTTTCTGAGAACATTCTTGAAAAATTTCCGCGAGATTGAGTTCCGCGTTATGGACTTTTGCCTAATACGCCAGTGAATAACGCGGAACTCAATTTCGCGGAAATCTTTCGAGACTTTTCTCAGCAAAGTTTGAAGGAAAAACAGATGAATTTCTGTTTGTTTGATTATTCCTACTGATGAGTTAAGCGGGGAACGTGGCTTTACTTCCGAATTTGCCAATACAATGTCAACATTTATTTACTTCACAAATAAACTTAACGAGTGTGAAGGCGACCTAAAGCAGACCTGGTCGACGGTCAACAAACTCATCAACAAGCGATCAAAGTCAACTCAAATCCAATCCCTAAAGGTGGATGACACAGTAATAAAGGATTCGGAAAGCATAGCTAATTCAATGAATGACTACTTCTGTTCTGTTGGTGACAAGTTAAGTAAAAAAATTCCTGACAAGGTGAATTCTCTTTTGAAAGGAGACATTGACATAAATCCAACGGCTGCTCGTTTCACATTCTCACCAATGCAGCCTCGAGAGTTTATGAAAGCAATGAATAAATTTAAGACTTCACATGGGTCTGGCCTAGATCAAATTTCCAGCTTTTTCCTCAAGGCAGGAATGCCAATCTTAGCTCAGCCCCTGAGTCAACTATTTAACTTGTCTTTATCTTCAGGCCTGTTCCCTGACAGTTGGAAGATAGCAAGGGTTGCACCAGTCTTTAAGAATGGTCCTACCGATGAAAGCTCTAATTATCGCCCAATTTCTGTCCTACCGGTTGTCTCTCGCCTCTTTGAGAAACTAATTTATGACCAGCTGTACAATTACCTTGATTCCAACAAACTTGTTTTTGGAAAACAATCAGCATACAGACGGTTGCATTCTGTTCTGTCATGTTTGCTTAAATGCACAAATGATTGGTACTTGAATTTAGAGGGTGGTAAATATACAGCAGTTACCTTTGTAGATCTCAAAAAGGCTTTCGACACCGTAAATCATGAAATATTATTGCAAAAACTAGAGCTATATGGTATTCATAATAAAGAACTGAAATGGTTCCGCTCTTATTTAACTAATAGAAAACAGTGCTGTAAGGTTAATGGGAAGCTTTCAAATATCGAATCTATAACCTGTGGAGTACCGCAAGGGTCCTGTCTAGGGCCTCTGCTATTTATCATATATATCAATGACCTTCATCTACATATGAAACATTGTGACGTTAATATGTATGCTGACGACACAAGCCTTATGTTTGCGTCGGATTCAGTTACACATATTAACGATTGCGTCAACGATGACTTGGGTAACTTGAAATCTTGGCTACAAGGTAATAAATTATCCCTTAATGTTGCTAAAACACAAAGTCTTGTTGTTGGCAGCAGAAAGCGACTGAAAGATATAAGTGATGATAGAGTAGCAAAGCCCACTTTCATGGTGGGTGAGGAGAATGTTGCCCTCGTAGAAAATATAAAATACCTTGGGGTAATAGTTGATAAACATTTGAGCTGGGACGAGCAAATTTCAGCAGTGACGAAAAAGGTTTCACGAGGATTAGGGATGCTACGTTTCTCCAAAAAGTATTTACCCATTGTTACTGTACAGAAAATGTACAGAAGTTTAGTGGAACCCTACCTCAGATATAGCTGCCCGGTGTGGGGAGTTTCTGGCATCAATGCTATAAATAGGTTGCAAAAACTCCAAAATAGGGCGGCAAGAATAGTCACAAACAGTGCTTATGATGCTTCAGCTCTACCCATCATTAGAAAACTTGGTTGGCCCACCATCAACGAGCTTATCAATTCAGAAACTTTAAAAATGGTGTACAAGTCGGTAAATGACCTAGCTCCCACTTACCTAACAGAAATGTTCGTCAGGCTATCCGATTCATGCAAGAGAGAACTGCGCAATACCAAAACAGATTTGGCCGTTCCTCCTCGCAAATCGGCCTTCGGACAAAAGAGCTTCTCGTATAAGGGTGCTAAATTGTGGAACGATCTTTCCATTGAAATCAAATCATCAAAAACTTATGAAACATTCAAAAAAAGAATCAGCAATACCAACAGCGAATGCTGATTCTCTCCTTCATGCATTACTTTTAATTTGCTTATTAGATTGTTTTGTAAATAAGATTATTTAATTTTGTATGCTTTTCTTTTAATTTAGTTATTGTATGTATTTGCACGGCCCACTGTAAATCAGTCCTTTGACTGACGTGGCTACCGTGCCTAAAGAAGTTAAAATCAAATCAAATCAAATCAAACATTGTTCATAGTTAGGCCACTGACCTCGATGGGCCTAGCCAAGTGAATAATAACAACGCAGGTGCAATAGTAGGCCGATCTTGAAGAGGGGCGCAAGTGTTTCGAAGATCAAAGGATGAATTTGAAAAAAGAATGTAATTTTCAAGGGTTGAAAAAAATTTCCGCATTTTTCAATTCCGCGTTATGGACTTTTGCCTAATACGCCAGTGAATAACGCGGAACTCAATTTCGCGGAAATCTTTCGAGACTTTTCTCAGCAAAGTTTGAAGGAAAAACAGATGAATTTCTGTTTGTTTGATTCTTCCTACTGATGAGTTAAGAGGAGAACGTGGCTTTACTTCTGAATTTGCAAACACAATGTCAACATTGTTCATAGTTAGGCCACTGACCTCGATGGGCCTAGCCAAATGAATAATAAGCATAGGAATCATTCGTCGTACATAGCCGATTGCTCGTGGCCCATGGTCGAAACCGCCAACGCCTCATTTTCACGGACCAATCAGACGGCTAAAAAGCGTAGGAGACAAAAAGAAACCCGTGAAGATTTTCCTAAATTTTTCCTACCTTCATAAAACGCAACCAGGACAAAAAACTGCTTGAGATTTCCCGAATTTTTTTGAAGCAATCTACTCTCCACATATTTGGGAGTAAAAGTTTGGATGCCGGTTAAAATATCTTCAGGATTGGCGGGGTTATTGCCTCTCCAATAGACAAAATCGGCGAAGGCTTGTCGAGACCTGTTTACGCCACTTCAAGTCAGGTGATAAAGCCTCTTGATAAAACCTCTTTTGAATATTATAAGTTATTTCGCAACGAGCAAACTTTTGCCATGAATGTAAAAAGTAGTACAATGCAGAAACTTCCCTAGAGTATTGCCACATTACTTGAAATGCGCGAACAAGCCATTGTAGACTTTTTCAATTCACAAAGAAACCGTAGGGGCAGTGAATCTTCAATAAAAGAAAATTTAGCGAAAGACAATAGCAAAAACAATTGAAAACACAGATTGTGGCGTTTTCGGGTCGTTCTTACAACAATCGCTATTGTTATTACTATTGTCTCCCGGCCAGAATCTCTATTGTTCAAGGTTCAGTGCCTTGTCGGTTTGTTTGTGGCCATAACTCCACCAATCCTGGAGATATTTTAACCGGCATCCAAACTTTTACTCCCAAACATCTGGAGAGTAGATTGCTTTAAAAAAATTCGGGAAATCTCAAGCAGTTTTTTGTCCTGGTTGCGTTTTATGAAGGCAGGTAAAATTTAGGAAAATCTTCACGGGTTTCTTTTGTCTCCCTCGCTTTTTAGCCGTCTGATTGGTCCGTGAAAATGAGGCTTTGGCGGTTTCGACCATGGGCCACGAGCAATCGGCTATGTACGACGAATGATTCCTATGCTTGAATAATAACAACGCAGATGCAATAGTAGGTCGATCCTGAAGAGGGGCGCAAGTGCACTGTTTAAAAGTGTTTCGAAGATCAAAGGATGACTTTGAATAAAGAATGTAACATTCAGTGCTTAAAAAAATTTCCGCGTTTTTCAATTCCGCGTTATGGACTTTTGCCCAATACGCCAGTGAATAACGCGGAACTATATCTCGCGGAAAAATTCTGTTCCGCGGTTTCCGCGAGTTCCGCGAGTTCCGCGTTATGGACCTGGCCGATAGAATTAGAAGAAGAGTAGGACCTTGACAATGCCAAGTAGGCCATCGCATTCAGTTGCTAATGCAAGTGCACTGAATTTACTTGCTTCAGCTAGAAACTTTCACATCTACTAGATGATAGTTCAGAAAGTACTTCTGACTTAGATGAATCGAATTTTGGTATTCCATCCAGGATGCAGACTTGTTTATTATGGACATGGACTGGACTTGCTATCAAATGCTTATATGCAGATGATGATCTGCCCAAATGTTGATCTTCCAACCTGTATGGAAAGTTGAATTTTCATGCGCCGGATATTGCGCCGATAGAACAATGAAAACTATAGAAACTAAGTGCTCTGTGCACCGGACATGTCCGGTGCAGGAGCCATTCCTTCCATAGAGGTCTTCCAACTGTGCAGTTAGCCACTAATCTAGCAGTTGGCCACTTCAATGATCATGCAACAAATATAATCACAATTTTAACTGCACTGGGAATCAAGCCAGGGCATAATTGTGTAAAAAATGATAAGAATCGCATTTATTTTTCAAAGAGACAGCTCAGAAAGGGTAAAAAAGCAGGAGAAGTAAGATCAGAAATAAGAGGAAAAGCTACTCTGAAGCCTTGGAGGACCAGGAGGGACCACAGTACCAATCTGGTGCCCTCTAAATGGAAGACTGCACAAAAAAACTGAGCAAAACTGTCTTGAAAACGTTATTGACATTTGAAATGCATTTTTCGGAATTTACAAATTTACGTCTAATTTGAACCTCTTTACATTGATATTTCAAAAACTATTCAAGATATACCTCCCAAAGTTTCTCTGATTTGTGGCCTATCATATTGCTACTAGATAAACTACAAGGAACACTTTCAAAGTAGAAGAATTCCAGAAATCAGGATTTTTCCAAGCACCATTCTTTCAAATTTTTGTTCAGTTTTTGGGAAGATGATTAAAAATTGAAGCTCTTCTCATATCTTGCTACTTTTAGTTCATATAGTAGCTCTTATGTCAAATAATATGTCCTGAAAATTGCAGCTCAGTATCTCTCACCTGAACAGAAATGTCAATGTTGGGGCAGAGGGAAATTTTGCCGAGCGCAAAAAGGGTGTGGTTTTTAAATGGGTGTGTCTCCTATTGTATTATGAAAAAAAGGATTTTTATTGGATTGATTGATCACAATAGATTACTTTAATGAATTATATAGCATCATGTACTGTAAAATATATGGTTTCTAGAATAACTTTGTCTGAAAAAGTGGTCTGTGAACCTATTCAGATACCTGACCTTAATTAAGACTTGAACTCGAAGCAGCAACTCGAAAGGTACTTCAGAGTACCCCTTTTGTGTCCCAGTTGGGGTCCCACTAACAAAAATTTATCTAAAAATTGAAATTTCGTCAATTTGCTTCAAATTTGGTATACAGCCTATTTCAAACATACTGATTACGAATATGAACAAATATTTGGAAAATGTTGTCACCAAAGTGGTCCAAATGGCACGCAAAGTGGCACAAATGATTAAAATTTTGAATTGCGTAGAATTATCTCAAAATGATGAAAGAGACTATTTCAAACATGCTGATGTGATTACGAATATGAACAAACATTTTGAAAATGTTGTCCCCAAAGTGGTCCAAATAGCACAAAAAGTGGTACAAATGACCAAAATTTTAAATGGCATGGAATTATCTTAAAATTAATTTCACAACAATCGCATCTGACGACATTAAAGAGCTCGTACGCATGACAAAGAAAGAGCTGTTAAATATCAGTGACTGGCTGAGGGTAAATAAACTAAGTGCGAACCAAAAAAAAACTGAATTTATGGTTATTGGTCACCAACGTAGGATAAATGAAATTGATGACCTCCCTTCACTCGAAATCAATAATTGTGAATTAAAACGAGTGGAGATAACCAAGTCTCTTGGTGTCATTATCGATGAAGGGCTGAAATGGAAGGATCAATATAAATCACTGACAGGCAAGTTAGCAGGTGGTTTATCATCTTTGAAAAAACTTAAAGACATTCTTCCCCAATCAAAGTTATGTGATGTATATCACGCTCTGTTTGAGAGTCACCTACGCTACGGAAACGTAGTATGGGGCAGCATTTCTTCATCCGAACTTCAAGCATTTCAACGTTTCCAAAACAGAGCCCTGTCAATTATAGAGAGCGCAAGGTTTAAGGACCCCTGGCCTAAAAAATGGCTAAGCGTTGTAAATCTTATTCGTTTTGATCGCTCTGTTATGGTATATAAGATTGTAAACAAGCTATGCCCAGAGAGCCTTTGGAATATGTTCCAACAGAGATGCTCTATATCAAATCATAATACGAGGAATGATAGAGATCTCCATATTCCCAGGCTAAACCTTGAATTTACAAAGAAAGGATTTCGTTACTCTGGTATTAAGGCTTGGAATGATATTCCAATTAATATCAGAGAACTGTCATCGCTTCGCCTGTTTAAAACACATTTGAAAAGGCATTTGATGAGCCTTGATAATTAATTCAAGCCCCCTCAAGAACGACTCCCTGGAAGATCAGGTTTTATTATCTATTATGTTTATATTTCTTCTAGTTTCAGATCCGTAAGTTTATATTTGTTATTTATTACTGAAGGGATATCGTTGTAAATGAATTATATATATATATGAGCCTATTTCAAACATGCTGATTACGAATATGAACAAAGATTTTTGAAATATTGTCGCCAAAGTGGTCCAAATGGCACACAAAGTTGCACAAATGACCAAAACTTTAAATTGCGTAGAATAGACCATTTCGCAATTTGGAGAAAGAGACTGAGGAGAGCGCGGCCCATTCTGACAGCCTTGGCAACAGAGAAATCTACGGAATCCCCTCTCCTGCAGTGCAAAGTGTACGGTTGGCGGCTCGCTCGCATCCCTCTTCCAACTTGAGTTATTTTCGATTTATTTGCAACTTCGAAGAGTTATGTGATGCTTGTTTAGTATGGTAAGTGTTGTCTTTGGACTATTTAGCCGTTTTGCAATCTTTTCGCTCATTTGTGAATTTATTTTGAGCCATTTTATTTCAGTTGTTTCCCTCGACTTTGAAACGGCTCAGTTTAGGCCCAGCTACAGAAGAGGGGATTTCCTAGATTTCCTACTTGTTGCCAAGGCTGTCAGAATCGGCCGCGCTATCCTCAGTCCCTTTTCCAAATTGCGAAATGGTCTATTAACTCAAAATTAGTAAAGAACCTATTTCAAACATGCTGATTACGAATATGAACAATGTTTTTCAAAATTTTGTCACCAAAGTGGTCCAACTGGCACCGAAAGTGACACAAATAACCATAACTCAATTTGCTTCCAAATGCCTGAATATTGGTACGCCTGCATATTCTGATTGCACATATTTTTTTATAAGAAACCGCTGTTAAGAAACTCGACTCTCAGATGGCCAAAAAATAAAATACTCCAGCACCGAGAAAATGTTTATTTACCGGGTGTGCTATTCACTTCGATAGGTTACGATAAAAAGTACACTACTGGACATGTTTTTTAAGAGTTATGACTTAAAACGTTTGCAAAAAGCTTTTACTTTGCTTCTGGATTTTTTGCACATTCGTGTCATTCCTGTGTTGAGAGCAAAATGTGAGTTTCTTGATATTTATCAACGAGTTTTTCATACTGACTTGGGATTTAGAAATCGATTGGATGTATTCTGCTGCACGAGCGTTGACTCTATCCAAGGATGGTGCCTGGGGAGCAAGGGGGGCAGGAGCCCCCACGATTTCATCAAGCCCCCCATTGGTACTTAAAATTTTGAAAATAGTGCCATCTCAATGAACTTGAATGGAACGTGAAAGGCGTGGTTTCATTAATATTTTCTCGCTTCGCTCACTGTCGGCACACTGACAGTATTTGCCCGCTAGCATTTCTTCCGTGGCGCCATCTCTGGCTCTATCTTGGCAGAAATTTAACATTACTACAGTCATAAAAGCAATGTCTTCCCTCGTGATTTTGAAAATAGGGTCCCTTTTTTCTGGAAAGGGCCCCTTTTGCAAAATAAGAGAGTTTGTTTATCTGATATTAATTTTCGAATGATGGAGATCCCTACAATTGAATCCTTCCGTGTTAAAAAACTTAGTGAAAGAATTTATTACAATCGAGAGTGAAAACACTGATGGTGAACAAGGGGCAACTTTGCAGCAATAGTAAAGGTTGCTTGCAATTACTGTTCATCGTCTGCTTTGAGGCTTTTATCAAAATATCTACTCAACGATAGGACCAATGACAACCTACACTATGCATAAATCTTTTCTAATTTTAAAGGAAATCTATGCATATACAAGCTTTTGACAAAAATAACATTACCAAAACAACAGGCCGTTACACGTGCCGTGCCATATTTGGGTAATTTACGTCAACATGAATTTTGATATCTGATTGGCTAGACTTTGACCGCAAAGTGGCTTGAGCCACTTTTTTGCTTACATTCCCTCTGAAGTTTCAAATTTTTGTCTGGTAGGTATGGGATGAAGAGAGGCATTCTTAGCCGAAGAAAAGAAATTCACTCGAGAAATTTCCTTGGGATGCTAGTTCATAAATTTACTATTACCGAGTGTATTATTCTTCCGAAAAGACGTACGAGATATAAAAAAAAGATAAGATTTTATGGGATTTTTTATGGATTTATGTTGGAAAAAGAATTTTGACCGGCATTTTGACAAAGCTGTACGAGATTTTGACAGAGCGATTCGCCCCTTAGTTTTAAATGGTCAAGATTCTAATTTTAGTACATAAACGATCATGGGATCGGGGCAAAACTTGAAATTGCATTTAAAATGAAAAAAGAAAAAGAAAAAGGAAATTGACTTTCTTAGAATCATCCTATTTATATTTTTCATATTTGTAAATGAATCATTTGAGTCAGGACGAGGGGCGCTTTCTCACCAAAAAGGGGTACCAAGCTGAACATTATTGTCAAGATTCTAATTTTAGTACATAAACGATCATGGGATCGGGGCAAAACTTGAAATTGCATTTAAAATGAAAAAAGAAAAAGGAAAACTTTCTCTATCCTGTTCTATTATTTTTTCAATCTTGTTTCATTTTTGAATTTATTGACTCAGTACACTCTTTTCTTTTTATAAGAATAATGTTTATAAGAATATTCAGGCTCAGAATCATCCAATTTTTAAGAATATTATAAGAATATTGCTCAGCCTCAGCTCGCATATTTGTATCTCATTTTTCTGCAGTTGCCTGTTTTTCGATGTTCATACTTCTAGAGAATCGCATAACTGACATACTGTATCTCATTTTTCAAAAGCTTGGTTTCTATTCCGGGCGGCGATTTCCTTTGGAAGCTTTAAGAAATAAGAATACTCTTAGAATATATTCAGGCTCAAAATGAAAATTTCTTAAGAATATCGAGGCTGGACAAAGTATCAGGTATTCTTATAGAAAAAGAGTGTACCCAGGGTAGATTCAGGCGTCATTTCCCTTTCAGCAAAGAATGCTATCTAGTCCTTTGCAGTTTAAATCTACCTAAAGTGAAGATGTAAACTCAGTTTTAAAAGCAAGAACCTATCATTAATATTAGCCCGAACAAAATTCTTGAATGAAGGACAAAATATTTTAAATTTCAACCAAAAGAAATTTGAAACAATAAATTGTTTTTCGCACCTTTTTTAATGTACTCGAAGTTTCTTGACGGTTTCTTATTGGTTTCATCAAATTCTTTCACAATGAAGTTTTACGACCTGGACACTTACTGGAGTACCCCTTCCCCAGGTACCATCTAAGTAATACAATACAGTAAAGTTAAAGTACGGCCTTCAAGAAAATGATGTTTATCTCCTATTGTTCTCCCAGAATGACCCATTCTCCAGTAAAATGGTTTCTTAACGGCAGCACTTTACTGTACAAGAGAAAAGAGAAAATGATTTTAATGAAGACAAAACTGTTGCTTGAATGTTTGAGCTCCTTTAAAAAGTTGTTTCTCTTATCCATTCTTCTCGATCATTCATTTTCCACTTTCCATTGAACACTCCATTCATCATTCAGTTTCGTCATTCTGTCTTACAGTTCCATCCCTTCATTTCACCCTATCATTATATTCTACAATTTCATATCATCAGTCCAGCCTTTCATACCTCTCTGACCACAACTCCTACGTTTTTAATATATCGACAATACTCTGAGTTCTATTGAGAAAATCTAACTGTCTTGTCTTCACTTTAAGTTTCGTCATTCTGTCTTACAGTTCCATCCCTTCATTTCACCCTATCATTACATTCTACAATTTCATATCATCAGTCCAGCCTTTCACACCTCTCTGATTTCATACTCCTAGTCCTACGTTTTTAATATATCGACAATACTCTGAGTTCTGTTGAGAAAATCTAACTGTCTTGTCTTCACTTTAAGTTTCGTCATTCTGTCTTACAGTTCCATCCCTTCAGTTCACCCTATCATTACATTCTACAATTTCATATCATCAGTCCAGCCTTTCACACCTCTCTGATTTCATACTCCTAGTCCTACGTTTTTAATATATCGACAATACTCTGAGTTCTGTTGAGAAAATCCAACTGTCTTGTCTTCACTTTAAGTTTCGTCATTCTGTCTTACAGTTCCATCCCTTCATTTCACCCTATCATTACATTCTACAATTTCATATCATCAGTCCAGCCTTTCACACCTCTCTGATTTCATACTCCTAGTCCTACGTTTTTAATATATCGACAATACTCTGAGTTCTGTTGAGAAAATCTAACTGTCTTGTCTTCACTTTAAGTTTCGTCATTCTGTCTTACAGTTCCATCCCTTCATTTCACCCTATCATTACATTCTACAATTTCATATCATCAGTCCAGCCTTTCACACCTCTCTGATTTCATACTCCTAGTCCTACGTTTTTAATATATCGACAATACTCAGAGTTCTGTTGAGAAAATCTAACAGTCTTGTCTTCACTTTAAGTTTCGTGAAAATTAGTTTATCCTTAGGATTGCAATTGCTTTGTTCCAATTTTAAAAACACAGAACGAGATTTTGCTATTTTCATGTGATTGTCATGTGCCATCTTTCTGCTTGTCATGAGCTGCTTTTGATTTCTGCCTCACCAACTTCTAGATAGTCTGTCACTGTCAGTTTCTTGAAAACAGCAAGATAAATTCAATATCCATAACATCACCACATGTGCAAAACCTGACAAGAAAATTGAGCAAAATAGCATTCTCAGAAATACCCTTGCTACAGAGTCCTTGGAAGATTCTTGGATCCAAAAGACAGCATTACCAAAACACGAATTAGATGTGAATAAAAGATACTAGAAAATTCTCGAAACAAGTCAGAAAAACTTGCTTCTCAGAACTAAATTTGGCTCTAGTCTAGAACTCAGGGGAAAGTATAAAGGTTTGTCAAACTTTCAGCCCATCCATCATATCTGCAGATCTGCACAACCTCTTCTTCGAAACAGTTTCTTACCAAAACATTGCTTGTAGGAAATGCTAGGCAGGCTCGCCTAATGTTGATTCAAGAGATTAAAAACTAGGAAAGGCAAGACTGCAGTGTCATCACTGAAAATCTTTGCAAATGCAAAGAGGCTAGAGTTCAGGTCGAGAATACTATTTTCAAGACAAAATGCACGAATTAGAAGTGTTCCTTGCTGCCTTAGGCTTTATGTATCCGAGATCCTGGCAATAGCATTCGGTCAACTGTCGATGTCTCTTCAGCCAGATAATGTTTTGAAAGAGACAGGACATAAACCAAAACCCAAGGTAAAAATTTCACAAAGATGAATTTTGCTCACTAGTCTCGAAAGACCGGTAGCTAACTTTCTCGGGACTTTCTCCCTATTTCAGATAAAGTTAATGTAACAATTGTGTTCAAATAGACTTCATCATGATACTTCTTTATCATATTTTTGTTATTCGGTTGATATAAATTAATTAAATCTTACCTTTTCCACAATCAGTGGCGTAACGCAGTTTAGGCTACCTTAGTTCAAGAACTAAGGGCCCCCGACCAAAAGGGCCCCCCAACAATTTTGTCTTATTGTGTGCTTTTTGGTCATACTGTGCTAAAAGTCTTCCTTAGGCCATCCCAAAAACCCTTGCTTACCACTGTTGCTAACACTACACTGGACTTTCATTCATTTTTCATTCATTCCTTATAATTTGTCTCAAAACTATATTCTTGTGAGCAAGAGCACCTAATAGCATACTGTGACTTTCCATTATGTTTGCTAAAAATTCTGTTCAGAAACAATCGTGTTTATTCGCATGGATATGGCTTTCAGGTATAAAGGAAAACACTTTGTCGCCATTAAATTTACTGCACCTATTGCACTAATATAATCCGCAAAAGCTTTAAAAGTAGGTTTTAATCAAAGAACCTGCCATGGAGGATATTTTTGGTAACATTTTTGTGTGTCCAGAATAAGTATCGCCCTAACCTTTGAATATTGCCGTATTTCTTTAAGAAAAATTTCAGGTATCATATAATTCCATACCGAAGAATAACAGGTTGTTATGTTAAACTACTTAACATTTTGAACCGCAATTCATATATATGTGCTAAATTTACTGTTGATTTTTCCTATGTAACAAAACCTTCATTTGCACATAACGTGGATTTTTCGATGTTCTAAAGGGCATGGTCTAAAACACTTACCCACCACCCCAAACCGCTTCCCCCGTAGATCTCACTTCGCGTCGCGGTCCCTATACATAAGGGCCCCATCTTTCCAACCTCCTACGGGCCCCGAGTGTCTCTGTTACGCCACTGTCCACAATACTGTCACTGCTTCTTTCTTTTCTTTCCATCATATCTTCGCCGCAGCAACAAAACCTCAAAATTCAACCGTCGTAAAGAGAATTAAAGAACGCGAATTGATTCCATTTTCGAACGCTTTGCGTAAGTCACGTGATATTTGCAGTCTCAAGGGTGCTTTGAAGTATCTTTTTGACCTGAAGTACCCTTGGGTTTTCTAGAATACCCCTCAAAGTACCCTATAGGGTACTGCAGAATACCCGAGAGTACCTCTTGGCCTTCAAATACCCTAGGGTTCTATAAAGTACTTCTCAAAACCAGCTTATTTCTGTGAGTGTGCTGTTGTTTTCGTTAAGTATTACTGTGACGTCTAGGAAGTGTGTGCTAGTGGAAGATATGTCACTGGTAAATTTGATATTGGGATGGATGTTGTTGAGTGTGGATATGAATTCTGTGAGTTTTTTCTCTCCGTGAGTCCAAATTAAATGCCATGCGAGTGCCCATAGCTGTGCCGTGTTTCTGTAAGTAGAAGTGTCCGTTAAACTCAAAATTGTTATTGCGTAAAATGATGTCTATGAGGTCACATATGGTTTGGGTGGGAGGATTTTGTGTGGTGCGTTTGTCAAGGTACTCCCTGGCAGCCTGGACGCCTTCAAAGTGGGGTATTTTAGTACAGAGTGAAGATACATCTAAAGTAACGAGAAGCGAATTAGAAGGAAGCGTGCCGATATCAGAGAGTTTATTCACAATAAATGACCATTATTTGGCAATAAATGCAGTAAAATCAAAGCATCTGATCTGTGCATCAAAACATCTATATCACAGAAACAAGCTGAACGAAAAATCTGTTTCATTGCTATTAGGGAACGACAACTTTGTTTTGGATGAAAACCTGCGACTCCTTGGAGTTCACTTAGACAAGAATCTAGATTGGACGAGCCATTTACAAAAATTGCTATCAAGTTGCTATGGAAAATTAGCCGTCTTAAGAAAACTGAAAAACTTTACAACATTAAGGCTTCGGAAACGGCTAATAGAGTCCCTTAAATTTTCGAAAATAGACTCCAACGATTACGTTTATTCGCCATTAACCAATGTGCAACTAACCAGTAGCAGGAAGCTTCGTACTTGGTAGATATTGTTCAAGAGATGATATTGTAAAACTGAACTGGCTACCAATTAAAGAAAGGAAAGAATTCAATTATCTGAAGCTAACACACAAAGCTATTCACACTGACAACTGGCCAGATATAAATAAACTGGAGATCAAAACGACGGGTAGAGCATTACGAAACAGCGATGAAATAAAACTTCAGACATCATTAATCAACAGAACTTTCCAAGATGAAGCAAGCAAATACTTTAATCAGCTTCCAACAGAAATAAGAAACGCTAAGAATCTTTCCGCATTCTGCTCAGCCTTGTGGAATCATTTATTTGCGAGGATCAATGAACAATGAAAAGACGCCATTAAGTACTTTTTATCAATCTTTTAATATTTTAATATTTTTAACCAATTTTCTTTCGCGATATCATGTGTAACACAATTAGTTATTTTTGATTTAAAAAAAGTTGTTTTTTTTAAGAGATGAAGAGCCACAACTATTGTGGATAAGCTCAATATTATATTATATCATATTATATATATTATATTATATATCAACGTTCAACAGAACAAAATGAAATTTGTACCCATTGATGAAACAAGATCTCCACTACCCTAGTTAAAGATGCAGCAGACTTCATTTGGAAGCCACTCACCATGGTCTTCAATTCGTCATAGACTCCCACAACTAATTGATGTGTTAGAAAAGGAGGCATGTATTGCTCACACATGGCTCGATCGAAATGAAATGATCGATAACCCAGAAAAATTCCACACACTTCTCGTGAAAAGAGATCAATTGGACACCATTGGGCATAGTATTTCTATTCAAGGGGAAAGATTAAATTTGAAGCTTCCGTAAAGTTGCTTGGTATGAATCTCGACCATAAACTAAACTTTGACCTCCACATATCTGATCTTTGCAAAAAAAGCAGCAACCCAGCTAAATGTACTGAAACGACTAAAATCATTTCTTGGCTTTGCGGAGAAAAAGGGACTCGTCCAATGCTTTGTCTTTTCTAACTTTAACTACTGCCCTTTGGTATGGCTTTTCTCATCCGCTAGATCTATGGATAAGATCGAAAAAATACAGGAGAGAGCCCTACGATTTCTTTATGATGACCATAATTCTCCTTATGAAGAACTACTTGGCAAATCAGAAAAATGCACAATGTATGTAAATAGGCCAAGATACCTCTGCATTGAGATTTTCAAAATTGTAAACCAGCTAAATCCTGCATTCATGCAAAATATTTTCGAAACAAGAACCCCCAATCGACCTTCACGTTGTCAAATGATTAGCAGTATTATAGGCCCAACCAAACAACGTTCGGTTCAAATGGTCTCAGGTCTCTTGGGCCGCAGATCTGGAATCGTCTGCCAGATAATGTAAAATCAGCAGAAAATCTGGTCCAATTCAAAAGGCTAGTGAAAAGCTGGGATGGGGCCACCTGCAGATGCAATGTATGCCTTCGAAATTAATCCTGTATACAATTTCTTTAAAATATTCATTAATTTGTAGTTATTTAAATGATCGAATTAGACTAGTTGCTTTTGTAGCAAACAATTTTTCGATTTAAAATAAAAGACAAATCTTTAAACGATCTAGCACCACAGTACCTCAGTGATCTTTTCGTAAGACTATCAGATTTCCACACTCGTGAGCTAAGAAACACTAAAAATTTTCTTGCAGTACCGTTAATGCGAACAGTAAGTGGCCAAAAGGCATTCTCTTACCGTGGCACAAAAGTATGGAACATATTTAACGACAATACCAAAGAGGCCCCCTCGGTCTACTCTTTTAAATCAAGGTTGAGACAGTTGGGGTACGAACGTCTTTAATTTTGTACAGATATCTTTTGTATTCAGATGTAAATTTTTATCTAATTTGTTTATATGTATCTTATTAGGAACTTTAATTTTGACAGGGCCAGACTGTAAAACAATATCTGTTGAATTTTGTACCCTGTATAAATATGTTTAGAGCATCAAATATAATATGAAGACAAATGGCAACATAACGAAGAGCTCTAAAGATGATTGCTTTTCTCCAAGTAATGGTACAGTTGGTTATAAATATGCTTTTGAAAGACCCTGGCTAAAAAAGAGAGTACTGATATAGGTCTGTAGTTAGGTCGGTCGTCAGGTAGACCACTTTTAAAAATGGGAGCTACTCTGGCAATTTTCCAGCTTTCTGGAAGGAAAACATTGAGCATAAATCGAAATATTGAAAATGTCACCAAGTGATTGCCATTAATGACAGAAGAGATCAATTTTTGTAGAAGTTCCTTTCCCCCGTTCTACATAATTTTTCATATACGTTACGTTGCTTGTGAAAAGCTTCCCAGTGTTTGATGTTGGGACTTTTATTATAGTTATTTTTCAATCGGAGATCTCTATTTATGAAAGGATCATTCCTTTGCCCTTGTATATTTTTTCATCGTTGCATGCCATGCTTGCCAAGTACTTTATGAAAAAAACTTTGGACATAGTTTGTATATCATCGAAATGCTCTGCTTGATTACTTGTTAAGTCTGCTTGAATAATCTCTTCAAAACTAATGAGAACTCTCATAAATACGAGACAAGACATAAATCAGATTATAAATTAACGAAATATAATAAAAAGTGGCGTAACCACACCAAAAAAACATTTTTTTATAAATCAATAAAATTTTACAATACATATTACGGTCTACACTACTTACAAGACTTACTTTACAATACTACTGGGACAAATACCCCCGGGGAGCAAAAGGCTGTGTCTACCCCAAGGAAATTAACATAGATAAAGGAAAGAAAAACTAAAACAACACATACGGACAATAAGAACGATTGATACCTAAGTCTGCTGCATATTAGACGTCAGATCTAAGTGATGGCAAGGAAAAGTAACTGGTGGAGAAAACTTATCTTGAAGTTTCTGTAAGTATGAAAAAAACCACCATGCACCTGCCGTCCAATATGCAACAGACTTACAAACGTAAAGAGACAAAAAAGAAACGGACGGGGACTTAGTAGTTACGTGGTGTACATCTTTCGTTAGAAGCGACCTTACTCAAACCGTCCAGTTTCGGGGATGAACTGTATAGTCAAGTTGAGAATAGTTCTATTGAGGTCGTAAGAGAACTTTTCATCGCCATACAGTAAAAGCTGAGTTAAGACCTTGTTTGAAAAATTACTATGTCCAAACGGTCGTAATACATCAAAGACTCCAGCGAGAAGATCTCGTCGTTGAGCATCAAAAGAAAGGCAAAGCAATAAGAAGTGTTTCGCATCTTCAATGCCATCATTCGAAGGGCACATAGGGTTTACAGTCGTGCTCACTCGTGGAATATTCTTCCTCCTTCTTTGCAGTCAATTTTAAAACATAAAAATTTCACTAAACAACTTAAAAAAACATCATCTCCACAGACTAAAATTTACTACAAACTATCTTAATGATTAAGACTTACAAACCAATAACGTTGGCTTCTTACTAACCTACTAACTTACTAAGCTTCTTACTAACTTACTAACTTGGATGGGCAACAGTCAAGCAGCTTATTTTCAAAGAATCAGCTTCGCTTATGTATAAGTCCTTAAATTCGCTGGCTCCAGATTATTTGTCCTCGTTGTTCACAAGATGCTCCGACAGTAATGAACGAAATCTGCGATCGACAGATCTGAATCTGAAAATACCATTACTTAAAACAAAAAAAGGTCAGAAATCTTTCTGCTACAGAGGAACCACCCTTTGGAACAGCCTGGATAAAGCTAGTAAATCAGCTTCCTCTCTTGGTATGGTGCTTTCAAAAATCTGATCTAATAAGTCGGATTACGTAGCTTTCCTTTGTATTTTAATTTATTCACCGTTTTTTTACTGTATTATACTGTAAATGATTGGCTTTCGTAAATATGCGATATTATTGTAACTAGTTTTCCTTTTGCAGCTTAGGTTTTTTAACAGGTCAATTTGAAAACCAGATATTATTCTGAAACTTTTTTAACCTGTATAAATATTTTAAATGATGATGATGATGAAACATATCTTGCTGTTGAATTTCTAGCTTTGTACTATGACGTAAAGTTTTCGTTTTTCGTTTATCCTTTTAAAATTAAATTTACGGCCCAGTCTTGATAAGCTCTTCTTTACTGGGTAGTGAAAAATCCAATTTTCTGGTCACGGAGTGTACCATAATGGTCTGTCTGTGGAAAAGAGTTTTCCTCCTAGACTCACGAAATAGTCCCAGTTATCGCAACAACAACAACAACAACAACATCAACGACAACAACAACAACAATATATTGTTTTGCTCGAACTGGGACTTATGGACTTTCACATCAAAAAGTGGGACGAAAATAAACAATGGGGGCACCGATTTTTCTATTCACATTGAAACGAGGTTAATGGCCTCTCTTCTGAAGTTGGAACATTTCAGGAGCTGTGTCGTGCTGGCGTGCACTATTTCATATTCAATATTTTTCATGTTTAAAGGCATTGAGTTATGGTAAATAGCGATTCTCCGCTGGGGGTCTGTCTGCTTTCATGTGATCAGTCTGTTTTCATGTGATCAGAGATGAACTTCACAAATACGAGGCTACATCGGATCCTGCTGACTGTCCCGCCTGGCGTCTCGTGGCGCGTGGCCTATGTTTCGCACTTTTTAAACCTAACTCTTTTGTTAATCCCCACAAATACTCGCTATTCAATTGAATCCCTTGGCCCTAAGCACATTGCTGTCCTTTTATTGAGATAATCCTACAAAATTTTCAAATTATATTCCTAGCCTCACTTTATCAGTTGTCTTGTAACGCCATGAGAGACGGTCGTCAGATCCTTTTGTTTTCTTTGCTATGTGAAATTACACCTTGTTGACTTCAAAGGGAAACCCCGATAATAAAGATTTAAGAACATATTCAGGTGAGAATATCATGTGTGCAGTTTGAATTACAGCCAATCAGATTGTCGTAAGCTATCATCATGACTCAGTGATTTTTGCAAATTGGGTATACGCGATCTATTTACCATGACTCAATGCCTTTAATTCTTTTAAGGAGGGTTGCCCTTCAACAGAAGCTAGTTTTCAAGGGGCCCTCCGATAAAACAATAATTACAATCTACAAAAGTTTTGAATTAAAAGCTATTAAGCAAATTAAAGTATAAAACCCTATTTACAATATTCAAAACAAATGTACAATGATAAGGAACAAATTTACAATAAAAGAAAGAAACCCCTGTTCAAATACTGTTCTTGAAACTATGCTGGCTGAAGTGGCCTTCTAAACGAGGAAATTTTGATTGAAACTGAAAGGTTTCTTCATTCTTGGATTGAGGAAACATTCATGTGGATATTGGTGGCTTTTGTTCATTGCTAACGTCACTGAAAACTTGAATTCTGAGGCGTTTTATTATCTGAGGATCGAGCCGACAAGTGAGGTCCATCCAACCAGGGCAGATTTTGTAACAATAGAGCCTTTGGTTTGTTTACATATGACGCCATCTTGGTTGACTAGCCAATCAGAGAGCTCTATTTCTATTGCGTCACCTGATGATAATGGCGGAAGGAGGGGTTTGCTGTGGAGAAAACCACACCCTCGTTTTTTCCTCGCGACGAAAATATACTTTCGCAAAAACTCAAACTTTTTTGCACACGCATAGAACGATAAATTTTACATACTTTTTCATTAGCACTAAGCTCTGCGTCTTCTGCTCTTCGCGCAATCGTTCGCTCTTGACACCCCTTTTTGCACGTCTTCCACGCCCCTCCGACGGCTATGCCCAAACCCAACAAATCACACTTCTCGATCAAAAACAACAATGTGATTTTAATTTGTCCTGCCATTAGATGAAAGAAAATTTCAGAAAAGGGTTTTCAAATGTTTGAAAATCAATTTTCATCATCAACATCAACGTGTTGAAAGTTTGCAATGCTTGATTAACAAAATGTAAACTCCACCCACCACTATCAAAATCCAGAAATGATTCTCCTTTCCGAAAATGGAGTCAAAACAAACCTTTTTAAATGGAAACATTTTGAGCGTGCGGTTTACTGAAAGTGACTGCCATCTGCATGTCAAGTGAAGAGTGGCCGAAGAGTGGCAGAACCCAATGGTTTCAATGTCAAAACTGTTTAGACACATTTTTGATAAAAACTCAAGTCTCAGATCGCCATAAAATAAAGAAGCTCGAGTACTGAGAAACCATAAAGTTGAGAAACCATTCATTCTAATAAGTTCTGAAGGAAATCTTGATCATGATTATACTATTGTTCACTTGTTTCCGGTATCATATTACTCAAAAGGTACTTGAGCAATGTCTAAACATTGGAAAGGTTTCAAAAAATGTACTTTTGAAATGTTCACGATGGCAAAAGTAAGTGACCTTGAAGTTTGTTATGAAACCTTTAAAGGCACTGTGTCCATGTAAGTAGACGACTTCGAGGGGGGTATCTCGAAAACATGTGATCTTTCGTCGTTTTTACATGTGAGCGTTGTTTCTTGCAAAGTCTTTTCTTGCAAAGTGTTGTTTGTTAGTCAAACAATTGTTTCAAGTTCTTTTGAATTCGTCAGCAGGGATTCAGCAATCTCGCCTTTTGAAATAGTGTTCTAGAATTTTCAAAGGTCCTTGTTTTCTTCTTTTGTGTGATTGTTATCAGACAGATTAATGAACATAAAGGCATGTTTTGACAAGTTCTTTTGAAGTCGTCAGCAGGGACTCAGCAATCTCACCTTTTGAAATTGTGTTCTAGAATTTTCAATGGTCCTTGTTTTCTCCTTTTGTGTGATTGTTATCAGACAGAATAGGTTTCCTTTTCGACAACGAGGCTCTTATTTTCATGTGATCAGTTTAAAACAACCTGCCCTAAACCAATCATATTCTCGAACAGTTACATGCATGTCAGCATCGTGTCAGCAGTTTTAACTGTTCGTGCATGCAACTTATTGATATATGGACCCAGTGCCTTTAATAAGAAACGCATAAGAAATAGTTTTGAGAAATTTTGCCCCAAATTCTTAGTTTCTTATTAAAAAATTACGTTTATGTTACTGTGGAAATGGAAACTGTAAATTACAAAAGTTTCTTTGCATTTTTAATTCAGGTAGGGTAGTTTCTTAAATTTCTTAAGAGCATACCACTTGCTCGCTGTTTCATACAAAATTGAGTGTATCTATTTGAAGATGACAGTAATTTCACCCCGTTTAGCTGCAACTCAAAGAAACAAAGAATGTTCCACTTATTTACTGCTACGACTTACTTGGTCAACTCCGGATCTCTGTCAATAATTCTTTCCTGCTGGGGCACTCATCGTCGTAACAGGATTAAATTTCTGAGGTTCTTCTCTCGTCTCGACTCTGGCTTGTCCACCGATTCGGAAGATTGATGTTGAAAATTGATTTTATGACATTTTAAAACTCTCTCTTAAAATATTTTTTTCATCTGCTGGCTTTGTAATTGAAGTCACATTGTTGTTTTTGATCGAGAAGTGTGATTTGTTGGGTCTGGACATAGCCGTCGGAGGGGCGTGGAAGACGTGCAAAAAGGGGTGTCAAGAGCGAACGATCGCGCGAAGAGCAGAAGACGCAGAGCTTAGTGCCAATAATAAAGTATGTAAAATTTATCGTTCTATACGTGTGCAAAAAAGTTTATTATAAAGTATATTTTCGTCGCGAGGAAAAAACGAGGGTGTGGTTTTCTCCACTTTTTTGTTTGTTTGTAACCTTATTTTAATTCGATCTTTTCATATCTAGCTATACATACAAATATACATATATACATACATACAACTAATCTAAATCGAATCTAACAGTAAAATGAAAAAGAAAATAACTAAGGAAATTAATACGTAAATACATAAGCTAAAATATCAGAACTATGTGGACATAAATGGACAAATCTACAGGATATTATTAAATTTACAAGCATTGCATTTACAGGTAGGGCCTTTCCATTCTTTTATCATACTCTTGAAACTGTTAAGATTTTCAGATGATTTTAGTTCATTTGGCAAACAGTTCCAGATCTGAGGTCCCATAGCTTTAAGGCTCTTGGAACCGAAAGTTACCTGATTTGGTCGAAAATGATTTAAATTGTTGGGATTCCGAGATGGATGCTTTGAACTTCTTGAACTAAAAATGTTATGCATAAAAGATGGATTCAAGTTGTTTATTGTCTTAAAGATTTCGACACAGAGAGTTCTTTGCCGAGCAACTTGCATTGTGCATCTTTTTGACCTAATAAGAAGATCATTATAGGAGCTTTTGTGATCATTGTACAGAAATCTAAGCGCGCGTTCCTGTATTCTTTCAATTTTCTGGACTGATTTTGAAGATGAAAAATACCAAACTAAAGGACAGTAGTTAAAATTCGAGTAAACGAAACTCTGAACCAAAACTTCTTTTTCAGCAAAACCAATAAATGACTTAAGTCGTTTAAGAACGTTTAATTGTGCCGCGGCTTTTTTGCAAAGGTTTGATATGTGTGGGTCAAAGTTCAATTTGTAATCTAGTGTTACACCTAAGAGTTTAACAGTCTCCTCAGACTTGATAGAATGTCCTTGGAAATCAAGATTTATTCCACAAGTGTTTGTCTGGTCTTTTTTAACAAAAAGTGCATGGAATTTGTTAGGGTTAGCAATCATTTCATTTTGTTCGAGCCAAGAGAGAGCGCTGTTTGCTTCACTTTCAAGAACCTTGACAAGATCCGGCAAGGATTTGGAAAAGAAAGCAAGCGTATTATCATCAGCATAATTGTACATGGTTGCTTGCTTTATGAAAGAGAAAAGATCATTTATATAGAAATTGAAAAGAATAGGACCTAAAACTGATCCTTGGGGGGTACTCCTGATACTATTTCTTGAAAAGAACTGTAGACATTATTTATCCGGACACTCTGTTTCCGTCCTTTCAGATAGGAATAGACAAGAACCAATGCATTTTCATCAAAGCCATATGCATGAAGTTTGGCTATTATCAAATCGTGCGGGATGCAATCAAAAGCCTTTGACAGATCCATCAAGACGGACCCTACCATGAAGTTATTATCAAGCTTAGATTTCCACTCTTCTACGAGTTTAATCAAAACATGCTGTGTACTATAGGCTCTTCGATAAGCTGCAATAAAAATCGAAAGGGTCTTATCAAGGAAGGGGCTGAGCTGTTCCTTTAGAATTTTTTCAAAGATTTTGGAAAAAGTGTTAAGTATACTGACTGGACGATAATTTCTCTCCACAGTACGAACGGGTTCACCTTTGTCTAAAGGGCAGACTGCTGCAGTTTTTGCATTCTGGGGAAATATGAAATTGCGAATGCTGCAATTGATGGCGTTAGTAAGAGGGATAGCTAAATCATCGCTAGCCAAAGAAACAAGTTTTGGTGGAATTTGATCAACACCTGTTGATTTACTGCCATCGAGCATTCTCAGTTGGAGCCATACATCTCTAGCAGTAACCTCATTGAAAGAAAAGGATTCAAAAGTATGTTTAGGGTCTTGAAGTATGGCTAGAATACTCGGATGGTCCTTATATTTATCGAGAATTAACTTGACAATCTCTCGATCGTCCTCAATCGAATTCGTATCTGCAATGCTGGAAGGTTTCTTACCAGACGTATTTTCGACGATATTTATGTAATAATCATTAAAGATCTCACATAGATCATGATCATTGGTAACTATTTTGTCATCTTTAACCAGTGAGATGTCAGTACCAGCTAGCACACCCTTATTTGAGAGAAAAGGTTTCACCAGATCCCAGAAAGCTTTATTGGACATGGGACCATTGCTGGTGACTCTCTTGAAGTGATTCTTAATGGCTTTTTTACGTAGGGCAACGCAGCGATTTCGTTGCTTCTTGAAAGCCACTTCATTTTGGTTTGAAGGGTGTTTATTTAATCTTCTTTTAAACCTAGAACGAGTATACATAGCTTTTTTCAGCTCTGGATTCATAAAGGGTGCATTATTTCCCCTCAGAAACTTTGTCTTGATGGGAGCGTGTTTGTCCACTATATTTCGGAAAGTATTGGTCAGATGATCGTAGGATTTGTCAGGGTTAGTTGCATTGCATTCAAATTGGGCTTGCTTTACATCATTCAAGAAATTTTCAGGAACAAACTTTTTGTAGCTGCGGTATTTTATTTGTTTCGGTTTTAGCCTAGGAACAGTTGATTTCATAGTGGTAGCTACGAGACCATGATAGTCACTTAGACCTACTTCAAAAACGGAAGTTTTCTGGAAAGACCTGGGTCTATTCGTTAAAATAACATCAATAGATGAGCTATGGTTCTTTGTGAAACAAGTTTTCGACGTCACTAAATTGGACAGACCGAACACATCACAAAAAGAAGCCAATTTGTCAAAACCAGGATCTATTTTATTTTGAGTATCAATATTGATATCGCCCATTAAAATAATGTTATCGTACCGATCTAATGCACGATTTAAGGAAGTGGACAGGTCTGAGAAAAATGTTTCTATATTTACATTCGGGGGACGGTAAATGCTATACATTATCCATTTCTTTTTTGCAACTACCAGTTCAGAACACAATAGCTCAAGAGAAGGAACTTCAAACGTGGGCACCCTATTGCAAATGATGCCATTCCTTGAGTATTGCATGAGACCTCCTCCAAATTCAGACCTATCCAGGCGTATTGGATTTTTGTAATTATTAATGAGAAACAATTCAGTTTTAAAATCCGAGTTTAATTTTGTTTCTTCTATGAGTAATATATCAGGCAAACATTTCTCAGCGATCAGTCTGAGATCAGTAATTTTGTTTCTAAGACTGTTTATGTTTAAAAAACCTATGAGCAAATTTCTGGTACATTCAACCCTTAGACTAAAAAAATTGTCGATATCATTACTTTCAGACTCGCTAATCGATCCTAATGAATTATTTGCTGATGAATCTTTGCTAGAAGTTGAATTCAGAGAGGCGGACGCTGTTAAACTATTTACAGAGGGCACAGAGGGGCTGCCTTCAGGGGTTGGTTCAGAAGCGTTGCTACGAAATTCTCTGACAACTTCTAAACTAGTTAGTCAGACGTTTGATAAAAAATTGATAAAGTTACCTGTGAGAAGGTTTTTACCCGTGTAATTTAAGTGAAGTCCCCAACGATCTAAGTTTTCATTCTTGATATTGTCATTGTTAATAAATTCGATTTCATGTTTTGATAATTCCTGTTCTAAGATGCTGTTTACGTTCATTCTCTTCACATCCAAATCCGAGCTGTCTGCTCTACGTACAATGCTCGATACAGCAACTCTCCGTACTCTTTTCTTCGTGTTGACAGCCAATTCAACGATCTCTTTTGCGACTTGGTTTGGATGATCATTTCGGAGATTGTTCGTTCCACACATAAATATTATTTCGTCAGGATCCATGTCAAGTGATGGTATGACATGCCATTTCATATGCCCCACCGTAGCACCAGGAAACGTCTTGACATAAGTATTTTTTCGCTTCACTTCTCTGTTTATATCCTGTCTCCTTATCCCTCGCAGCATCGAGTCTCCGACGATTGCAACCTTTGTTTTGCGAGGTCCTTTAGGGTCATCATGGGTTTGAAATTCTTTGCTACTTTGCCATTCCCGAGGGTCGGCATTTCTTGCGGTTGCATTTGGAAATCTTTTTTGTGCAGCCTCGCTGTAGGAGTGCTCACCTGGGACCACATTTCTTGCATTTCTTTGATTTCTTTGGCCGTTGTTATTTCTTGCAGGTGCCTCGTGATCTTTCTCATAACGATTTTCCAAGGGGTTGTATCTCTCACGAGCCTGTTGTCTTTTGCCGTCTTTGTCTGCTGTTGTTGAATTGTCATATTCTTTTGGGTTTTCTGACAATTTCCAAGAATTATCCACTGAACTGTATTCTCCGATACCAGCAAGAGAGCTGAAACGATTCTTTGTTTCAAAAAGTGGTTGTGCATTTGAGGCAGTTGTAGATCTTGCTGCACGCGATTTCGGCACTTGCCATTCATCTTTGCTGGCTTTCGCTGATTTGAAATATTCACTGGGGTATTCTGACAGTGACCAAGTGTTTGTCCAACTGTTATCAATTGGAATACTTTCTCTGATGTCGCTGAACTCCATTGTGGCAAAATTTGATAATTCTCTTGGGCGCACCTGTCTCTCATTTTCTTTATTCGATAATGTCTTTTTTGTAGTATTTTCGTCTGTAAACAAACTAGGCCCATTGCAAGATATATTTTTGGTATTTTGGTATGGTTTTATAAAATCTTTTCCAATTTTTGGTTCTTTTAGTTTCAAATTTTCAATTTTTGATTTTTCATTTTCTACTTGGAGACTTTGATTCTCTTTTTCAAGAAGACAGAGCCGGTTCAATACTTGATTAAAAGGTAAGTCTTTATTTTTATTTCCACCCTTCTCCTCCAGTTCTGTTAAACGTTTCGCCACCAATGACAAATTCGCCTCCAACATATCTCTATTTCTTTTTTCAGCATCCTGCTCTTTATCCTTCTCCTTTAACTTAGCTTCAATTCCTTCCAATTTTCTCTCAATCTCATTCAAACGATTAGCAGTATGATCTGTCCCTAATTTTTTTGACTCCTCTTTATCCGGCATCTCCATGTCACTGTCCGTAACCTCTTCTGACTCATCACTTTCACTATAATTTGACAGACATTCCTCATCTTCTGTTTCACCTTCGTCAGACGTTGCCATCAATTTCTCCTCCTGTTCTGCCTTGTCTGCTCTTTCTGTCAATTCAGTTCTTAATTCCATTATCCTTTCCTCATCATTCGATATTTTCCTCGCTTTCTCTCTGATTTCATCTCTGTCTACCGCGGACCCGCCGCCATTACGTGAATCGTTTCTCGAAATTGGATTTTCGTCCACGTCTTGCATTTCATGTTCGGAGGCTATTTCCACTTCACCCACGACATTTTTTTCTTTTATCTTTAATGATTCACGACCAGCGTGCTTGGTATCTTTTTTTTTTCCTGTTTTCAGCATGTAATTCAATGACATTCGAACCACGTTTTCATTTAGGCCGTGTGTTTTGCGAAGTGCCTTGCAGATCTTCGTCGACTCGGTGCGCTGTCTCTTGTCTTGCAAACTTCTCATCTCCATAAAAATCAACTCTTCCAATTCAGCTTCTCCTAATATTATTCCAGAGTCAGTCTCAATCATTTCATTTTCAAATGCAGAAGCCATATCAAGATTTTTGGTAACAGAACTCGAAAATGCGACCGATCAATACAAGCGTGTAGTTGAGTCGTGAAACAGCAAACCCCTCCTTCCGCCATTATCATCAGATGGCGCCATAGAAATAGAGCTCTCTGATTGGCTAGTCAACCAAGATGGCGTCATATGTAAACAAACCAAAGGCTCTATTGTTACAAAATCTGCCCTTGTTGGCCCATCCACCATTGCCTGGATTACTCGGCTCTTCTGTACAGTGTTGCTATGGTTCCATATCGGGCGTGATGTCAAGGGAAACAATTTCGTCCCAATTTTCAATGTGAAAGTCCACGAGTCGTAGTTATGGCGTCCATCAGCCTATCAATAGCAATAACTACGAACTTGTAATCAGTCTATGTTCCTCCCACCCTGCTTTGCGAGACGAGCAAGTGAAGTGATGAGACGGGCAAAGGAAGTGAATCTGATTGGATCAAGCTGATAAGAGAAAAAAGATCACGACTTATGATTAGGCAGGCAAGGGAGGACATGGGCACCTCACGAACAGGAAATGAGAGTCGTTAATAGCCTTTTTGTGATGCAAAGTTCATGCATTGCTGCCATTATCGCAGAACAAAGCGTTGTTTATTTACATTTCCTGACATGGATGTATAGATATTTTGATAGCTATGCTATCAGTCATACCAGGTGAGTCAGAAAAAAGAATCCCTGCTTGGAAGGCCATTGCTCCAAGAATATCAAAGCAATAATATTGAAACTTTCCTGTTTTATTGCCAATATGTTCAATTAGTTTCTGTAATTTACCTGGCCTTAATCGGCCATTCCTTCCCGTCGATACGGGTGATTTTCTGCAAAAAGCCCGTTCCAAAAACCTGCAAAAACACAAATTTTCCTTCCTAAAGCTGATGACACTAACATAAATGAATTGGTCATCGATACCAGGGGGAGCACTTGTTCATCCCTCCAAAAGGATAGCACGTGCTAAAGCGTCCATAAGTCATTGCTGTAAGGCCATTGTAAGGCATAAATGTTAGGGAAATTTGTTCATGATTTTGGGCACTTTTTGAAGGTTTCTTGAGGCTTTCTCGAGGAAATCCCTCATAATTTCCGAATGGAGTGGCCGATTTCAGTCAGGTAAATTTATAGTAGATTTGAACATTTCTACTATCAAAATTTATATTTGCCGATATCATTGTCTTAATATCTAGGGAGCTGTGACCTTTCAAAGGGGGATTCTTTCTTCTGACTCACCCGGTAGAAATATTCAAATGGTGTCAATGAAACTGGAGGAAGTGCTTCCAAACAATCGAAACAATATTGTTTGAGCTAAATTTGAGGTCAGGGAAGCCTTTGAACATAACGAGAAGAACGCTTTTTATGGCCTGCGCTGTGCAGAGTGCAAACTGATCTGACTGCTCGAGGAACGACTGGCTTGTGGCGAGCACAAGACTGTTTTAGTGATAAAATGTGGAGTATACATGTCTCAAGGGGTTTTTTTTATGTACCAAATATTTCCAGATCGATGCACGTAGTAACCTACCTCTAAGGTGTCTTTGATTATCTATATTGTACTAGGCTGTGTATTCTGGGAATAAGATTGAATTGAATTGAATGTCTACCGATTTGATACAATCAGTTGCTTTTCAGATTTATTTGATAGCAAATGTGCTGTTCACTGAGTTATTGGTCATTTTAGGCACTTGGAGGCAAGTTGTCAGATCCTGATAATTTGCTGTTTGAATTGCTGACAGAGCTACATGGTATGTTCAAGTTCTTCCACTTGTCATTCGAATCTTTTTCTCAGGTACGAATACTTTTCATTTTTTTCATTTTTCAAATTTGTGTATTTTATCTTTTCAATATCAGTTGTTGGGTGGTCCTAATTGCTATCTTCGTGCACTTCTTGGACTTGAAAAATCGGTAATCATTTGCTTGATGGATAGCCCAGTAGCTAGGATAGGCGTCAGATCATTAGACATGATTATGTAAATAGTTGTTACAGCCTTCTGCAGTATTCTTCTGTATTCAGTGTACACATTATTTCCTTGAGTCGTTTATGAAACAGGTGTAAAGTGGCCTAATACGAGGCAGATATGTTTCATGCTATGAATATACTCCCATAGCGAATGTATCCGGATAGCCAAAACAAAATGACGTCGAATTTGACTGTCGGCCCTTCGACCCCAGAATGGAGCAGCCGTAATGCGGCCATTTAAGGGACTGGAAACCAATAGTTTTACTGCCAACATTTGTTGATCGATCACGTAATCAAGGAAGAAATAACAAATTGGAAAGAAAAGCAAAATTAACCTTTTTTGATAACAAAACGAGAAGTTAGCTATGAGGAGGAAGAGCAATCAAAAACAAAGGATCATCTCAGCTTAAAATTATATTTAGAATAAACTTCCAGATAATTCGTTCACTGTGATAGCATGACTTGGTGAAGCAAAAATAGGACTTTGCAAATATGAAAGAAAATTCAAGTCAAATCCCGACGAAATGAAGTTACTATTAATATAATAACCCACCCACCCCATTTTAAGCGTATCCACCACGCTTAAGATGATATCCCACCCCTGCTACGCGTATCCACCACTGTTAAGACAATAACCCATCACCTTTTAAGCGTATCCACCATTGTTAGGATAATAACCCACCACCTTTTAAGCGTATCCACCACTATCAAGATAATAACCCACCACCTTTTAAGCGTATCCACCACTATTAAGATAATAACCCACCACCTTTACGCGCATCCACCACATCTAAGATAATATCCACCCCTGCTACGCGTATCCACCACATTTACGATAATATCCCACCACATTTAAGATAATAACCCACCAGCGTTCACGCGCATACAACACATTTAAGATAGTATACCACCTCTACTAAGCGTATTCACCATATCTACGATAATATACCGTCCTGTCCACGTGCATCCACCACTGTTACGCGTATAGATTTGCTACCGTGTGACTGTTGAATTTTGAAATTTCATTGTCGCGGCTAATGTTTGAAGGAAAGAAAAGAAAGAAGCGTGACACTATTGTGGAAAAGGTAAGCTTTAATGAATCTATTTTAACCGAATAGCAAAATATGATCAAGGAGTATGATAATGCAGTTTATTTGAATGCAAGTGTTTCATTAACTTTATCTGAAATAGGGAAAAAGTCCCGAGAAAGTTAGCTACGGGTTTTTCACTGAGTCTTGTAAGCAAACCGCAAACCACAGTCCAGATTTCCTGTTATCAAGAAACACAGCAGTTCCACCAACGAAAAGACAGCTTATGGATTGGTGGCCAATAGTAAAAAATACAGTCAATGGTGATATACAAAGAATCTGTCTGTTGCTTGAAAGGAGATAATTACCTCTTTTCTAAAAATATTGCAACCATCTCGGTCCCCCCCCCCCCCACTGTGATCCAAATTTCCATTTTAGTGCAATTAATGCCAAAAATGAAAATATCAGGATTGTACAGAACTGACTTTTCTACTGTTATCCGTAGCCTGAGGTATATCAAAACACAAAAATGTTTCAAATCAGCATATTTAGTGCTGAGAAAACATTATTTCAAGTTAGACGTACGCAGTGTAATTCTGACACAAAATAGCACTAACTCTCAAATTAAAATGTCTTAGCTTGCACTCACTCGATTTTCATGATCTTTGCTTTGTCTGAAAGATTAAACCTTGCAGACTATGAAGTGAAAAGGTCGATTGAAATTTTATCTTGGGATGTGCAAATTTTGAGAATTTAAAATGGTAACCAAACGTGAACAAAACTAAAACTGAATCACGAAACGCCTCTTTAACCCTATTACTACCGGGGGGGGGGCACAAAGTGCCCGCGGCAAAGTTTATTTGATGTAGTGTCGTCAGTTCAAAAGATAAAGAGCTGAAACTTTGCGACTTTTCCTAAAATTTCATGGACTAATTAAAATTTGTAATTTTTTTTCAAAATGGTAGATACTGATCACGTGACCAACCTCTTTTCAACACGTGGTCAGCCAGACAATTAAAGAAACGAGTCCAGTTTTAACACGGATGGTCGTAGAACATCGAGAATACCACCATTCGATAGCTCGTGATGAGAGCTTTCAGATGATGTATAGTTTTACCCATTTTTGATGACGTCAGCAAATTTAACGTTCATGACGTCATCAAAGTTTATGACGTCATATATATAATAACAAATGTATTAGATAACTTTAAATGGTCAAAATTGGTTCTATTGATTGCTATGAACAATCTTATGGCATTTTAGAGAATTTTCATCAGTAGTTAGGGGTTTAAATGAAACAATGACAAACTTATGCAAATAAATGATGAATATATGATATAAATAACAAACTTAAATTGACATTTCATTGCCAATTTTTAATCACTGATGCTTTGGGATACATTCTAGTAGCACTATGAAATAAATTATCAACTAAGAACTTAAATATTGCCAATATTGTTAATAGTAAGCAAAAAGTGCAATTTTCCTCAATTATGACGTCATTGTGACGTCATGGATGTAATGAAGAATTAAAAAAGTAGCCTATTGTGTAGATTTTATTCCTATACACCATTGTACTAAGTTTCATCCTCATATCTGCAGTATTGGCGAAGTTACGGAGGGGGGGGGGGCACTTTGTGCCCCCCCCCCGGGACTACGATGGTCGAAAAAGCCCGGTAGTAATAGGGTTAACATTAAAAACAAAAAATCTATGTTTCAGAATTCTGGTAAAGCCTATTGCAAAATCAAGTTTAACCTATTGGCAACACTTTTGCAAAAGGGCTAAGTTGACTAAGCTCTCAAATATTTTTGGCAATTTTTTTACGAAGGCCAGTGAAGAAGAAGAAGTCCTTTTTAGCAAATTCTGTTTATATTTGCCACTGTGCTATAGACTGAGATAGATGTTCAATGAAACAAATATTTCTCTCTTATAGTCAAAAGGAGGTTAGAGGTCAACTCCCTAATCATATAAGGTGTCTGCTTTGGTGTTTGCTGTGTTTTTTAGTGTTACTGGGTGCATTTTTCGCCTTGAAATATAAGGAATCATCATAGAGTTGGCTGCATGTTTTGAAAAACCTTAGAAAATTAGTTGAATTATGAAAAATACTTTATACTACTACCTTGTTAAAAAGCATGTATTTGAAATTGTGGAGATATGAGGAAATATTGCTTCTGTCAATAGTTTCTCGTCATTTAAACAGAAAAATGCCATTTAACTCTGAAAGGGTGAAAAATTGATCTTTGTGAAAAATTCGCCGAAAATATTTGAGGGCTTGGTCTACTCAGCCCTTTTGCAAAAGTGCTGAATAGGTTAAACTTGATTCTGCAATGGGCTTTACAAAAATTCTGAAACATATATTTTTTGTTTTTAATGTTAAAGAAGCGTTTTGTGATTCAGTTTAGTTTTTTCAACGTTTGGTTACCGTTATGAATTCGCAAAATTTGCACATTCTTAGGTAAAATTTTCAATCAACCTTTTCACTACATACGCTACAAGGCTTAATCTGTCCAACAAAGCAAATATCATGGAAATCAAGTGAGTGCAAGCCAAGAAATATGAACTTGAAAGTTAGTGCTATTTCATGACTTTGCTTTGCTAAGAAAGAAGCCTAAAACCAAACTGATTTTTCAATTGTTAATCGTAGCCTCAGGTATATCAGAACCCAAAAAATTTAAAATTGGACAATGTAGTGCCGAGAAAACATTATTTTCAGTTAGGCCTAACTGGAAATAATGTTTTCTCGGCACTACATTGTCCAATTTTAAAATGTTTTGGGTTTTGATATACCTGAGGCTACGATTAACAATTGAAAAATCAGTTTGGTACAATTCTGATACTTTAATTTTTCGCATTAATTACATGCCCTGGATCACTTCCTCCCCCCCCCCCCCCATTTGATATGATATGATATGATATAATTTTTTATACACGAAACTACCCTTCAGCTTAAATACAATAAATAAATTGGTTATTAACAAAAGGTCAAATTACCTAAGATGCTGTTCTTCCAGGGGGTCGTGTTTTAAACTGATATTTTCAGTCAGCTCTTCAAATACTCCTTTAGTTCTTTTTTAAAGCGACTAATAGTCGGGAGTTCTCTAATATCAACTGGGATATTGTTCCAAACTTTCATAGCAGAATAGTAATAACTCTTTTTCGCATATTCTGTATTTAGTCTAGGAATTTGTAGATCTCTACAGTACCTTGTTGCATAGTTTGACTGCGACGATCTTTACTGAAATTTATCCCAGAGGCTTTCAGGGCTTAATTTGTTCATAATCTTATATGTCATGACCGATCTATCAAATCGAATAATATTTTCAACGCTCAGCCAGTCACATGACCAGTTATCCTTGAATCTGGCGCTTTCGATTATTGACCGGGCCCTGTCCTGCAGACGTTGGAGGGTATCAAGTTTTGTTTTTGGAAGGCTGCCCCATATTTCATTAGCATAACGTAGATGGCTCTCGACAATAGCGTAGTAGACACTACACAGCTTTGTTTGGGGAATTATATTTCTTAATTTCTTTAGTGACGCAAGTCCTCCAAAAACTTTACCCTTCACAGTTTTGTATTGCTCTTCCCACTTTAGGTTCTCGTCGACAGTTACACCTAGCGATTTCGTCTTCGTAACACGCTTAATATCTGAGCCATTTAACGTGAGTGCATTCGAGATATTCAGCGCATTTACTTTACGAGAATGGCCTATTATCATATATTCTGTCTTTGCGGGGTTAGGACTTAACTTATTTATTCTCATCCACTCATTTAAAGATCCTGAATAGCTTTGAGTTGGTGCAAAGGTTTTGTTTTTCATGTACTTAATGGTTTCAAATTATACTTCAAATTGTGCTATAGATGATTGGTAAATGAGATAGTTATTCCCCATCACCACTCAACTTAACTGGTTTTCTTTGATTCAGTACTTCGATCGAAGGACTACAATCTCTTACAAGAAGTTTGGGTCCCTGTAAAAATCTAAATTTTTCGAAAACATCCCCTCTCCCCCCAGATCAATGTCGTTTGCTTTTGTGAATCATTCTTTTGGTAATCTGCATGAAAAAGTTGTGTTTTCGTAGCAATCATCATTGGCCTGAGGGAGGATGGTGCATAAATTACATTTTACCTCCAATTTTGTAAGAGATCGTAGATCTTTCATATCACGAGTGAAGTTGTAGCTCTTATCGGAAATACTCAACGAGAACAACTTCTAATTTTGCAAGACATGGTTTGATTGAACTGCGTTCACCTTCAATTACCGATAGATTCGGCTTACACGGTACTTTATTTTAACTGCATGGCAGTTAATGTTATCTTCATGAGGCCTTTATGTGACTCACTGTCCTTAATTGATGCAGATAGTTTTTCTTCAGAAATCAAGTATAGTTGTGGCCCCGCTAGCAGCTGTTCATGATGGCTCTTTTTTTGCAGAAAAACACGAAATTGCAAGAATTTCAGATGAAGATGTTTGACGTTTGGAACTGCTACCTCCCGTTTATCAAGAATTATCGACAGGATTTTTTAACATTCATGAAAACTGCGCAGTACATTGATAATGGAAAAGTGAGTTTTTATAATCGCCCCCTTTGTTTCTATTATTGTGTATCGCTGTTCCAGAAATATGGTAATGGAGTTTTCACTGCAGTCAGGCTGATTCATAGTCTGTAGTTTTCGCGGAAAGAGAGGCATGCTAGGATCGCTGGGATAATGGAGATTTCGAGATTTCGACACCACGCAGCTTCAAATTTTGCTTGGTTTTGCGATCTCCTAAGCACGAATGAAAATATTTGATATCTTTTGTGTGTATCGATAAACTCCATAGACTTCCGAGATTCATTTGCACATTTTGTTATATTTTAACCCTAATCCTACCGGGCTTTTTTTGATCTAACATAGCCCGGGGGGTGGGGGTGCTTTCCACCCCCCCATCTATAAATAGCCGTAGACTAATGGGAAAACATTGAAACTTGGCAAGGGCGTAGTACTAACTATTCTCAACCGATTGGTAGTTTTGGGCGTGGCCACCTCATTAGGTGACGTCACTATGACATCATAATGCCGGAAAATGTCAAAATATATGGTTTTCCTGCTTATTTGTTCTAAAAACGGAATAAAGGTAATCTGAATGACGTTTTCCATTCTTATTTGGCGTATTATTCATTTCCAATTCAAATATGATGCATATGAGTGTTTTAGACTGTTATTTTGGAGGAAAATGACAAAAATTGATGATGTCATAAATAAAAACTGTGTTTTTCTGCCAAAAATTGATAATAATTGGCTCAAAATGCTTTTAAAGTGTTGCATAACGTAATTCTATGCATTTTCAACAAAATCTGTTGGAAAAAACTTCAAAATTTGCCAAAATGACCCAAAATGGCGGCCAGAGTGACGTCATCATTTAAGAATGCTGACGTCGGCAAATTCCATTGTTATTGGCAACAATAGAAAGCTAATTGTTTGCTGATTCTTTTGAAGTACAATGGTCAACATTTGGAACTAATTCTGGGAGTAAAAATATCAAAATGATTAATTTTTACAATACCTTGCTCCAAATATGGTAGTGTCACCTTGTTCAATTGTTCAAAAATTCAATGGTCAAAATGTAGCTAATAGATAATTAGTAATTGTCAGAGAGTTTGAGGGTCATAGCTTTTGTCGTTAAAGAATGCTCTGCAAAAAACCGACAGGGGGGGGGTGGAAAACACCCCTCCCCCCCGGTAGGATTAGGGTTAACACAAAACCCTATCAGCTACATTTAATATGGAAAGAAATATTATCGCCATACAAGTTAATATCTATTTACTTATTAAGATGTTAAAAATTTGCTGGTCTTCCTAGGAATCGTGCTTGGAAAGGATGCTAATTTTGCAGGAATTCCTTCAGTTTTCTTTTGAAGGTTTTAATCGTGGAACTCATGCTAATTTCCAATGGGATTTCGTTCCGCATCTTTACAACTGAATAGAATAAACTACCTTTGGAGAATTCTAGGTTCTGCCTTAGGGGGTCCACATCTAACTGATTTCGTGTTGGACAGTAGATACTTGAGATCTGGTAACGAGTCTCCCTCTTGAAGTGCTACTAAACCTTTTGGGAGTTTTCGTTATTCAGTGGAACCCGTCGAGCTGGTTTCAAATCCAAAAGATTTTTCAGATGCGATGAGTGCTTTTTTTCTACGAGTTCTCAAAGTTGGGATTTTGACCATATTTTGCAATAAATTTTGGTCCACGATCGGGCAATCTACGATTGTTAAGAGATATCGGGCGAGACGCATGTGATGTCATACCGGGAATAACGCAATCGCATTCACAATGGCATGGACAGAAACACGCTGTAAACTGACTGTGATTCTTGGATGGCTCAGCATGGGAGTCAAATCTTTCAATAGGGCACAGGGAAACTCACAAATCTTCCAATTTCACGCCTATTAGCCAATGATACTGTCGTATTCCGATCACATGACTGAAAATAAGGCTTTCGAGATAACTTTTCGAGTACTTTCACGAAAATAAAAATGGAAATTCGAGTAATAAAGCTACAGAGCTGGTTTTACCACACATCGATTCGAGAGGCCCACTCCATATTTGTTTTTCTGCATTTGGTTAAAATCTTATCAGGAATCGGCGTTACATCGAATTACATTCCTTCGAAAATTGGCCTATGTTCAAGAATTTTTCAGGAACGCTACAAATAAGATATATCTTTTAAAATTTCACATGTTACGTGAATATGTCCAGGAATAACATGAAAATATTTGTTTGTGTGATTTTCGAAATCCTAGACGAGTTAAAGCTATTTGCTGCGAAGAAAGCTAATGGGCCAACCTTCACCCGCAGCAGAATCCCAGTAATCGGCATTAAATCATTCCTTTTCGCAATAGTAAGCAGCGGATACATTAACGGATAACTTCACCACAAATCCAATTTCTTTCCACCATTTTATCATAGATAATTTCGATAAAATGCGATAAGACTTTACAGCCTCTGCAGCAAACCGTCCAGCTACCGTCGATTCAAAGTTTTCAACACTATGCAAAGACCCCTTAGTTTCACGACCTGTGCAACGGAATTGAGTTTATATCAACGTTAGTTAGATCCAGTCCACGGCCTATCAAAGAAGAAGGAATTGAAAGAAGAATCGTGCGCTGTGTTTGTTCTTCTATCTCGGCATCCATGAACGATGCTGGCTCTTCAGAAAACTAGTATTCTCTTACATTTCCTATGAAGCTTACGATACAGAATTCGAAGAAGTTGAGAGTGCGAGAGCAGCACCAACGGCTGTTAGGACTAAAAGACAGCGATGACAATCCTGAAATTATTATCGATTGAACAGCGAACAAACTTGCCAAAATGAGAGACTGCATTATTGCCATTTTCGACGAATTATTTCACCAGAATTATGGTAAGTAATATGCCCTTCGATATCAGCTGTCTGTACGTGTAATTTTAGCATAGATCGATTAGATTTACAATCATAACAAACATCGATGTCGGCCCTCGCCTTGTGTGCATTAGGCTAGAATGAGCCCATATCAGTAGCGAAAAATATACTACCTGCCGAGGGATGGGACTTTCCAAAAGTAATTACAGCATTTACAGAAATATTAGAACAGGAAGGTTTGGTATGAAAAGCCAAAGATGATTGATACCAGGGTCAACATTTATTCAATATTAAATTACCAGACAGCACAGGTTAGCTCCCAAATTTTTTCTAGATTGGAGTAGGCCAACCACACATTTCGTGTTGTTTTGAGTGGAAACTAGAACTGTTTGTATCACAAACTTCGTTGTGGTTGGCCTATTCTAAGCTAGACAAAATTACCCGTTACTTTTGTACTAATTTTCCCCTTTACCTGTGCTGTTGACTTTGTCCAGAATGTTTCAGGAAGCCAGAAATTACACTTTCATATCCAGGCATGCCCTGGGAGAGCATTCCTGTCTTTCCCTTTCATATAAATTTTTTGCCAAATTGTGGTCTAACAGACAGAGATGTTGGTTATGAAATCAAGTGAACTGAATTAATTTTTGTTATTGGCCTATGCTCTTTCATTTGGGAAACCTTACAGCTAGGGTGATCAACTGATGCTAGAATTTCATACAAAGTTTGCCACAGTTATTAGATAATTTATTTACAGAAAATCTTTCATAAGCTATAATCGAAACACACTTTATTCGATATATTGTGGCAAATGTGGGAAATTGTTTGTTGGATAGCTTGGGGGATGCCAAAAAGTGTTGATGCTGCACATAAATGGAGGGCTGTATGCTAATTAGGTGTAATTTAACTTATGCTCTTGTAAATTGGAATATTTTAATTCTTGCAGGTGAACATCCAAGAAGAATGTCCTGTTTTTTTCCAAACCTTGCACATCAAATGAATATCCAAGAGATGTCCCAATCAATCATCTATCAGTGCCATTGAAATATGTCTATGTTGACTTCCCTGATTGCTGGTAGAAAGAACCTTCAAAGAGAACTTTCTTGATTGTGGAAGAGGACCATTTTTGTGCAAAGATGACACAATAAATTCGATATTGATTCCCAAAGGAACTTTCGAAAATAGATTAGCTGTTGTGTATTTTTATGTTATATGGTCCAATTCGTTGCTAGAAAGCCCCTAGAAAAGAATTTCCTGGCATGAAAAGAAAACCTCATGGTACGATTTGTTGTTATGAACTTGAGAAAGAACTCTCTGCCAACCTTTCCGCTAACATGATTGCCCATGATTTAAAATAATTGACAGACAAACCTGCAAGATCTATCAATAAACATAAAATTTTCACATAAAATGCCAGGTTTGAAAGAAGAATGTTTACAGTTTTTATCCATGAAACTCATTTATAAGGGGCTACCAGGATGGCCAAGAATTCAAGAAATTCTGCATAGAATTACAAATAAACCTGGAAATCCAACTTTGTCAAGAATGGCAACCATAGAAACAACTAGTACAATTCTTGAACTCTAAATGTTTATCCTGGCCTAATTTTCTTACTTAGTACAACATGATACCATGATTTTAGCAAAAACGTTGTGAAAATAAGAGTTTGCTACTGTGTAAGTGTCTTAAATCCCTTCAGCAATGTGCGTTACCACAATCTTATCCTCCTTTGACATGCAATGTATGATATGGTCTTGAGATACAATGTCATTTCTTGCAATTCTGTATGTATTTTCTTTTATATGCCTCCAAACACATACTGGTCTGTGTCTCCTTGTATTTGACTGATGGATCTACAACAAAGATATCATCTTGTAACACAACTCAAATCACCTTGTTAGATACTTTTTGTTTCAGTTTTGTTATGAAAAGGAAACCCATTTTTAAGGCAAATAAAGTTTCTTACGTTACAAAATAAAACTACTTCATACTTTCATTCAGAATTTCACAGGGCAGCAGTGCAAGTAATAAATTTCAAAATCAGTATCATAAGAAACACAACAAGAATAAGTGTAGTTGTATCAGAAGGTCTAAATTTAAAAGAAAGTTTTCTCATGATAAATAACAAGCATTTATGAGCATCACAAGCGAGAAAGATGCACAATCGAAGCACTCTGTGGTCGAATGAAGTCAATCGGCATCATTGAAATCCAACCCCAAGCGTTGGATGGCATTTGTCCCTCTTGACGCGTCTTTCCAAAGCGAAGTATCTACACGGTCGATAATGTGGAAAATCGTGCCGCTTGGCGTTGGCCTTGTGCCACGAAATGTCTTATTCGAAGGAAGCAAAGTTTGCTTGTTATCAAGAATAAAACTTCGAGGTTTAAATCAAAATATCTGTGCCTCTACGAAGAAAAGTAAATCGCCTATGAATAATAATAATAATAATAATAATAATAATAATAATAATAATAATAATAATAATAATAATAATAATAATAATAATAATAATAATAATAATAATAATAATAATAATAATAATAATAATAATAATAATAATAATAATAATAATAATAATAATAATAATAATAATAATAATAATAATCAGGCAGACAGAAAATCTAGCGGACGAGCAGCAATGGATGTGGTTAAAGGATGGCACTTTGAAAAGGGAGACAGAAACATTGATAATGGCAGCTCAAGAGCAGGCAATCAGAACTAATTTGATCAAGGCAAAGATAGACAAGACCCAGCAAGAAAGCAAATGCAGAATGTGCGGTCAAGCTGACGAAAGTGTCAATCATATTTTGAGCGAGTGCAGTAAGATGGCACAAAAGGAATATAAGCGTCGACACGACTGGGTTGGGAAGAAGGTGCATTGGGAAGTCAGTAAACGGTGTGGATTTGATGTTAAAGAGAAATGGTACGAACATGAGCCAGATGCAGTCAGTGAGAACAATGATTTCCACATTCTATGGGATTTCGAAGTACAAACAGACCATGTAATTGAAGCGAGAAGGCCTGACATGATCGTGACAGACAAAACGAAGAATATATGCAAGATAATTGACTTCGCGGTGCCTTATGATAGCAGAGTGGATGCAAAGGAAATGGAAAAATTTGAAAAATATCAAGATTTAGCCAGGGAGCTAAGAAAGATTTGGAACAAACGAGTGAAAGTCATCCCTATCATAATTGGAGCTTTAGGAACGACTCCAAAACTTTTAAAAAAGAGACTGGAGGACATTGGCATCGAAACGAAGATAGTGGAACTGCAGAAGAGTGCCATCTTGTATTCTGCAAGGATCCTCAGGAAAGTTCTTGAGATTTGAGGAGACTTGTTGTCACCGAACCTCAAGAAAAAGAACTCTACTGACATTTAGACAGTATGCGCTATGACGATAATAATAATAATGATAATAATAATAATAATAATAATAATAATAATAATAATAATAATAATAATAATAATAATAATAATAATAATAATAATAATAATAATGATAAATATGAGCTAAATATGCCTACTCTTCTCGAAGCTCTCTACTTGAAATGAAACGATATCTCCATCCTTCGTTGCCACGATAAATGGGAAAGAATCTGCTACCCCGTATTCATCTGTGGCCAAATGTTTTCAGGGATAAATATCCTTCTTTGTTAACTGTCCAGCGTAAAAAGAGAGGAACATGTGCAGTATTGCTGAGTTGGTTCCCCTTTCGCCTTGCTTAGGCCTAGACTACCTAGCCTAGTCGATCTTTCAACCTCAGTTCAGTTCATGAAATTGTAGTTCTTCTGCCTTCTCTTTGCCTCCAACAGTTTATCGTTATGAAAAGGAATACGTTGAAGTATTATTCCCACTTCCTTGTCAGACAAGTTACTGCATTTGACTGATCACAGACAATTTCTTCCGATTTTCTTTCTCCAGAGCCATCCAGCATACGAGTCAAATCTTTCAATAGCGCACAGGGAAACCTGCAAATCTTCCAATTTCACGCTTATCAGCCAATTATAACGTCGTATTCCGATCACATGACTGAAAATAAGGCTTTCGAGAAAACTTTTCGAGTGCCTTCACGAAAATAAAAATGGATATTCGACTAATAAAGATACAGAGCTGGTTTTACCAAGAATCGATTTCAAAGGCCCTACTCCACATTTGTTTTCTGCATTTGGGTAAAATCTCATCAGGGATCGGCGTTACATCGAGTTTCATTCCTTCGAAAATTGGCCTGCGTTCAAGAATTCTTCAGGAACGCTACAAAGAAGATATAGCTTTCAAAATTCCACATGTTACGTGAAAGGGTGAAAGGAATTGTTGTGTAATAGAGTGCATATATCTTGTGTTTTTACAAATTTACAAAGAGTGTACTTTCTAATGTACCCACTTTGTTGAAAATATTGTTTTGTCGAGGCAGTTGATTTGGTGCAAAGAGTGCTCTGCTGTGAATTTTATAGTGGGGAACATTAGTTTCAATGGTGTAAGAACTTGAGGAGTGCCTCCTCTCCATATGTCTACACAAGAAAAATGTCATCAATGAATCTTTTGCACACCAGGGGTTGTCTTTTATCTGGTGCAGTGTGTAGCAAATGACTTTCACAGTTGTGCATAAATATATTAGCAAAATTTGGTGCATATGGGCTGCCCATTGCGATGCCTTGTACTTGTAGATAGTGTTTCTTGTCAAATTCAAAGAAATTATGTTTAAGAATGAAACTAAAAATTTGTTCTAGATCATGTATAGGGAGGGGGAGTGTTCCTTGGTAAAAGTTTTGCATAGCCTCCAGGCAATATTGTATACCTAGATCTTGTGGGATGTTGGTATACAAAGATTTGACATCCATTGGTCTGCTGAGGCACCTGCACCCCAAAAAACATTCTGATTTAATTGCCCCTAAATGTTGGGGCCTTTGGGCTATCTGGGGGGCCAGGCTATGTGCTTGCTGCATGGGCTCGATTTGAATCGAACTCCTGAGTTGGCAGAAGGACCCTGTGGTGACATGACATCAACTGAAGATTTGCATCTTACATTTGGAGCTAAATAACATACCAATAACTTAGCTATAAAAAAGTTTCTTATTTCGACATATACTTGCAAACTGAAACTGATCAACCAGGATCAAGACTCAGCAACAACTCTACAACACTAGTAACAATTTGCTGTGGGCCATTGTGAGGGTGGGGTTGGTATTACCGGCAATACCCTATATCTTCCCTGGCTTTCTCTTGTTTATATTACTTTAATTTCTCAGTTCAGTTTCAGTTTTCACTATTTGTTATCATTTTATCTTCTGCTTTATCAAAACTTTTCTTTTTTAACTCGCTTGTAGCAGGTCTTGTGATATCGCCACTGAAATGAGTGTGCTTGATTTGATCATCCAAAACCTTGCTCACAGTTTTATCTGAAAACCTTTCATACGATTTCTGGCAAATTGCGGCTTGCTCCCCTTGCCTTGTAGATTTACATCTACTCCTTCCACACGACAAAAACTTCTCCAAACGCAATTCGGTAATCAAGTCAAGAACTTCTCGAAAGTTTCGTTTTGGAGGGACTTGATAGCTTCCTCTTCCTCGTCCGCCATGTTGTTTTGAGGCGTTATCATGGAAACAGCGAATCAGATTGATCATTACTATCACGTGATATCAGGTTACGCACACGATCCCAAAAAGGTGGGCTTCGTGCAAAGCATAAAAAACTCACAACTTTCTTGTGGAATATTTCCTCCATGTGCATAAATATCGCATGGGGCCAAGTGAAAAAAGTTTCAGCATATAATTTCACGCTTAGGTATGTGTTCATTCCTTAGTTTCTAATCATGTGCAACGAAAGTGAAGGATTTGACGGCCCAGTCCACGGCCTATGACTGAACTGCTCTGAACTGACCAAACTCATTGTGTGAACAGTTGAACAATGAAAGCGAGATTCCCGGTATGACGTCGAATGCTGACTAGTTCCCAGAATCCTAAAACCCGGTCGTGTACCACGAATGGGTCTTGTGAACCCCCCCCCCCCATAGCGGCGAACCCCTGTCGCAAAATAAAAAAAGAATGATTGTGCAAAGATGCTTGATGATTGATCTTTCAAATAAGCCAAACTCCCCAAAAGGTTTAGTGGCACTTTAACGTTACTGAACCCCTTCAGTGACCACTCACGGTGTTTTCTCTCTTGATTATCACGCCCGCAATGTAACACGTATACACTATACATCATTCGATTCGTCATTAAATGGGGAGTATTTATAAGCCAAAAAGAATACCAATATAAAAACATTGTGGGTTGTAAATCTGAAAACGGGAAAATTAGACCTTCCCCCCTTCTAGAACCTCCCTGCCCCAGATAAGTTTCATTTAAATCTGAATGAGATTTTTGCATTCTTAACACATTAGTCTAGCAAATTGTGCCTCGAATTTTTTTTGCATGCCTGAGCTTTAGAATAATTGATAGAATAATTTTGCCCCTCGCTCTCGGGCCTCGTTTTGAGATTCATTCAAATGTTGAATTTGGAGCATGCAATTTTTCTCAAAAGTGAGACACTCTTTGGTCCCCCTGTGCTTTCTCTCTGTCTGCCAAATTTCAGCAGCTTACATCAAGTCAGTTTTGAAGGCTTTAGCAGGCCTTTATTCATTTTTATTGCAGAAAACATAAGAAAAATCTGAAAAATCTCCGTTGTACCACAAAAATAAGAATGACCATAATTCTTTTTTGGGTACGATTTAGAACAAACCCATTGGTAGAAACTTGCACAAATAGTTGCTTTAATTTTGTAATGTTTTTGGTAAATACATTTTGCCCCAATTTTTACATTTCAAATGTTGAATTTTTAAAATGATTTTTAAAGAAATTAATTTTGCTAATTTCTTCTATTATGAATCACATAGAAATAAACCAAAATATAGATATTTCCAATCATTGTTGCAATTACCTAAAAGCACATGACTAGAGGATTGAACTAAGATCAACACGAAAATTTTCAGACCTTTCTAAGCAGAGAAATATTGCTTTGAAAATTCAGTCCAGGCAGCGATATTCCGGAAGTACTTATGCAAACAAATCAATGAATTAGGCCCAACTTCAAAAATCATTTTCTTAGCTATCCGTTGTCTAATTTATAAAACGGTTGTGTTTCATATGTCTTCAGAGTGTGCTTCATGATATGGGCATGAAAGAAATTTTAATTTTGAAACTTCATGTTTTGGTATTTCTTCCACTCCCTGGATCACTGTGTGACGGCTGTGGAGCATCCACACCAGGAAACAATATTGAAACTGGTTATCTATAAAAGGCCTCATTCAATATTTTAATTTACCTTGATCTATGAAGGCGGCAATACGCGAGAGAGCACTCAGCTTATTGCTAGCCTTTTGAACATAATGACACCTGCATTTGTTCCTGTATTTTGTCCTCTTGGAAGGATGGAATCCCTGAATGAGTTATTTTTACCAGGGGGAAGAATTGCTATTCCTTTAAAAAAAATAACACGTGCTAAACCGTTTTAAAGTCATTGCTGTGAGGTGAAAGTATGAGGAAACTTACTGTGTTCCATTCCTTGATCCTTTCTTTGTATCTTGTCTGTTCCAGAATTTCCGTCTATACAGGGTGTCCCAAAAAAGTTGTGCCCCGTTTGCCTGAAAATTGCGAAACAACGACAAAAGATTATCGCAAAACTTTTGCATGATGCTGCTCTTCAGGTATTAAATTAAAGTTTGCTACCATCCCACAAAAATCCGTTGAAAAATGATGGAGCTATGGCCTTCAGGAGACCGGATTTGCCCAGTGACTAAAACCAGCGGTCAGCCATTTTGAATTACTATTTTGCAGCGATGAATATCTTCATGGGTGGAAAATGCAACAGCAGCTTCCAATTTCCTAGCTCTCGTGAAAATTGCGATAATCCTCAGAGAGTTCCACTATTTCTGACCTCACAGAAATTATTTCTTACATCACGTGAAGCCACTTATCACTGCAAAATAGTAAGACAAAATGGCCGACCGCTGGTTTCAGTCATCAGGTAGAGTTGGTCTTCTGAAAGAATAGGTCCATCATTTTTTAACGGATTTTTACGGGGATGGCAGCAAACTTTATTTGAACATCTGAAGAGCAACATCACATAAAAGTTTGGCGAGAATCTTGTGCCCTTTTGTTGCAATCTTTAGGCAAACGGGGCACAAATTTTTTGGGACGACCTGTATTCATTGGACATTTTCCATCATCATTATTATCAACGATCTCTCGTACTTTTGACTTTCAAGGTTTGAGTTTCGACTAATTTTAGACTTTGTTGGAACACATGGTAGCTGAATCTTGTGTACTTATTAGTTAGTAAACAAAATGTTTGCGTTTCTTGTTTCAGGTTGGCTCTTTTCTTTACTTAAAAGCATTGCAAATTCTTGAAGCGTGCCAAAGACGACCTCATGCCCTATGTGGATGCATTTTCTCACAGGGCAGGTGGGTTGATCCCTTTTTGCAGCTTTCAAAATGAAACGATTTCAAAATGAAAAAATTGGGATAGGAGGATGCTTTTAAGAATTTTCGATGTAATTTGATGTCAATATCTGAAGTTATATTTATCCATTTTGTTAAAATTTCAGTCTCCTGCGCTACAAGCGATCTCCTGGACATTTTTTGCTTGGAAACAGCCTTAATGGATCACAAACGTTGGTCGCATTTTCGCAATAAGAAATTCTTGGAGACAAAAAAATGTGGATTAAAGTATGTTTGAAAAGTCAAGGCACTTAGCCTATCATTTGTTTTCAATCGTAGTTATGAAGTAAAACTTTCTAAATTCTGGCATGATTCGAAAAATGTTGAAGGGCGGAATTTTAATTTTATGAGGATGTCGATGTTTAGGCTGAATAAAAGAGGTTTTTCTCATTGTTGATTCTAGGAACTTGTTTGTTAAAGTTCTCTTTTTCTTAAAAACCGCTTGCATACAATGAAATCCCGCATAAGGAACCTGTCATTTTCTCTAACGGACTGAAATAGATCTGATACATTTACATAGTGGTTCTGTGCATTTAAAGTTGATGCAGTTAGCAGAAATAGGAAATAAATTAAGAAATTCTTGGTACTGAAGTACGAACATTTTATGTCGAATTAAGAACCTTTCAGTATCCAAGTTTCTGGATCCAAGTTTCTTATAAACAATGTTGCTTATGATAGCCTTTTATGCAAATGCATAATAGGAACAAGGGAGTACTATTCGAGTCAAAGCAAGCCAACAAAGACGTCGGCTCCTGGACTTATGACCTAGAGTTCCTTGTTTCCTGTGCTTTTTTATTTCAAGATGGCACTTCCGTCAACAGAGACTCATATTATTACTCTGAAAAAGCTGACCTATCTAGGGCCAAACTTTGAGCTTCAATCAGATTGCGAGATTTGGCAAAGAACAATAAGTTTCGAGCACTCGATTCTATTGACGCAGTTGATTTGATTTGAAGGAAGTTGCTGCGGCAGGTACTTGAAGATTTCTCTGGTATGTTTTGGTCTTAAAAGCATGGAAATTGCAGCATTAAAAGACTTAATTTGCACTCACCATGTAAAGGGAACTTTCTTCTTCAGATATATATCAGGTTTCGTTGATTAAGTGTCTGCTTACCGTGGTTTCTATCGCATTTCCTTTCTGAGGAGTGACCGTTGAACAGAGCCAAAGCAGCCATTCAATCCAGATTCGATCGATCGAATGCAGAAGATAGGGTCAGCTTTTTAAAGTTGAGCAAGGTTTACCGCAGAAAAACAAGGGACTCATCGTCAAAGGTCTAGCTGGCTCCTTGACCTATTGTTACACATTTGCGTTACTGATCCGAATTTTCTCTCATTATTTTATGATGTGATCAATTCTTTATGAATAACTACTAAGCTAAGCAGCACTCACTGATCATTTTTGTTATTGTTATTAATAGCTGTTATCTTTTCTTGTCAATCAGAGTTGTGGTGTCGCAGGTACACCCAGAACTACTGCGTTTCCTGTCTTTCCTCAAGCCAGGGCAAAATCACGTGAGTTCAATTCTAATTCAATTTAATGAATGAAAACATTACCAAATGCACTTGTGCCACGATTTGTTTTTAGTTTTTTTCGTAGGCAATCTTGGAAAGTTATTTTAAATATTGTTCTGCAATAAAGAATTATTTGTTTGCTGTCTTTGATAATGTTATTTTATTCATTCTGTCAAAAATGATTTGCGAGACAGACTGTTACTGATTATGCTACCTACAAATTTCTTTACAAAACTGCTATCTTGATAACACAGGTAGCAAGAGATTGTGACTACCTTGCGTCTTCTATTTGTTTGAAGAATCTAATTCAACCATAACTTGTCTTTATTTTCCCTGTGTATTTGAAGAAACAAGAAACTGTGCTTCTCAGTTTTGCACCGAAGCTTGCTAAGGTAGAGCCTCTTATACATCTTTTGTCTTTTCATTGCAGCTGCCTGTTGATGAAGTTAAGACAGGTGAGGAAATATGACATACTGTTGTTTTGTAATAAATGGGCCAAAAAAAAGGAACCCCCAAGTACCTGGTTCTCATTATGAGGAGTTCTTTGCCTTACAGAATTCCACTAGTCTATTTGATCTTTCATTTCTCACTCAGTTGCCGTATTTTCTAGTCATGGAGTATCTTTTCACATTTCCAATTTTAGTGTTGAAATCACCACTAAACAATGATATTTCACCAGGCTTGGTGCATTTGAGGGTAGATTCGATTTCATCGTAAAATGCTTCCATTTCACTATCACTGTTGTCTGATGTGTGGGTATAGACTTGAGTCAAGTCGATGTCAAAGAGTTTCGCTTGCATTTTAACCATGATAATCATTTTGTTCCAGAAGCCACTTTCTTCAAAATGAAGTGTCCTGCACCATATTGATTTTTTCACCTCCAAAGTATACTATAGTGTCATAAATGTAATGGAGAATTAGAAAAGTACCCTGCTGTGTAGATTTTGCAGTTGTAAACCAGTGTACGAAGTGTCGTCTTCGTATCTGCAATATTGACGGCTTTATGAAGGGTTTCAAAATGCACTGTATTAATAGCGTTAAATAGAAGATGGTCTATTAGACTTGCATTTATGATTCGTACTATCGTAATTTTCTTTTCAGGCTCTGTTCTTCCTCACGGGGTGCGAATATTTCCAGTCTACGTAAAGAAAAAAACTTATAAGGAACTCTCTGCCATGACCAATCGTTCTCCGTATGCATTTATGAAAAGCAACGACATGAAAGGGATTAATTTCCAAATGCAGTACACAACTGGATTAGACAACGCGGAGAAAAACGAGGACTTAATCATAAAGTGCAGCAGTGCTTTGGCAGATCGTAGAATTATAGGGGAAACGTATCAAAATCGTCATTTTCTAGAAAGTAAATCTTTAAAAGGTAGAAAAATGTCGGATTCTTCTTCCATATGCCATGATACTGACAGTGAATTTGTTTCACAGGATTCGGAACAGAAAATACACAGTATTTTGCCCGTTACTATAAATGACGTACTTCCATTTGGCACTTCAAATACATGTCAAGTGAACGAATGTCAAGACACACCAACCATAAAGAGACGTCAAAGTGATTCGTCAGAGCTGTCAAGCATTAAAGACAACTCTCACGAATCTGATGTAGATGCAGTGTGGGAAGTTCAATTCGGAGGGCAGCTGAAAGATTTGAGAGCAAGTGTAGAGAGGTTCAATAAATTTTACGAAACGCCAGAAAAGCTAAGAAACTCAACCAACAAGCATACTACTGCTGTTCATATCGCCGATAAATCTATGCAACCCAGTGACTTGAGCTGTACTAGTTTTATCGCAATTAGCGATTCAGATGATATTGCAGTTACTGCATACAAACGGACTTGTGAATACATTTATTCTTGTAGTGAAAATGCGTCGATAAGTGGGACTGATGACGGGGTTGCACTGTCATCAAATATATCGATCAATGAGCTTGTTTCTCCGTTACAGAGTAATGTGTTGATTCCAGACGCAAATTCCTCACTTAAACCAGATATAATTCTTTCCACCAAAGCAGATCATCACACGCAAAATGGAAGCAAACATTCTCATGCAAACAATTTCAGTTTGCAACGGAATGATCTTAAATATCAGCATGATGAAAGCAAATGCAAGGAAAGTTCTTCCAGCATGCACCCCCGTTTACATGAAACTTCGCGTGATATCACTAACGTCTCTCAGTGTGAAGGTGATCTAACAAATATGGAATTTGAAAAAAGTGTGCATAACTGTGACCAGTCAGAAGTATCCCAATTTTCTTCAGATTTTGATCGTATCAGCTTCACTACTGAAGGACAGCAAAGTATTCAAAAAGCCATTAAAGGCAGCCATCTATGTGGGCCCAACGAAAGTGATAATGCTGCTGACAAATTGGTCAGAGATACTTTAATGTCGGTTGGCAATGCGCTAAGATTAGGAAGTGATACATCTATGAATCCACATCGCCATCCAGCCGATACCCTTAGCCAGGACACTGAAAGCCTTGATACACGTGTAAAACACTCTAACCAAATCAGTGATAATCGTTACATAACTGACGAAGAATCTACCGAGAGTTTTATTGATACAGATACATGCAGGCAAAGTAGATTTTCAGAGGGGTCATTGTCAGCAAGAATAGCAAAAGCGTTGAGTGGAGAGGATGATACTGAAAGACAGGAAGATGCCGGTTATTACAGCATGGACAAAGACCTTGATGGTCGACGAGGCAATGAGCGTAAAGATGATACCTTTGCAAGGATAGATGTAAATGGAAAACAGGAATGTAGATCAAGTGATGAGGTAAGGATAGATGTATATAGTTATGGTCGCGCTAAAAACTGTATCAGTCACACAAAACGCCTGTATTTTTAGTGTTTCAGAAAATTCTAGAATTAAAGTTAGTTGACAGAGCAAAGAAGAGATAATCGATAAAAGGCCCAAAATAAATTCATATGCATACTGTTGTTCCTCCAGCTGAGCAATACGGTATTACCCCGCCACTAAGAAACTCATTTCGTAAAACCAGGCTGTTTGGTTTCTTATAAATATCGTATAAATGCTATATAAAACCAAATGTTGGACAATGAACATGGTGCCATCTGGCAGGCTGCAATTTCTTATAAGTCAGTTTCTTAGTGGGGGGGGGGGGGGTAATACTGTATTAACGCAAATTTTGAAAAAAAAGATGGCAAAACGGCTAAATAACTCAAAGACAACACTAACAATACTAAACAAGCATCGCATAACTCTTGGAAGTTGCAAATAGATCGAAAATAACTCGAGTTTGGAGAGAGATGCGAGCGAGCCGCCAACCGTACACTTTGCACTGCTGAAGAGGGCATTCCCTAGATTTCCCTGTTGACAAGGCTGTCAGAATGGGCCGCGCTCTCCTCAGTCTCTTTCTCCAAATTGCGAAATGGTCTATTGTAGGTTCCCAGCCCAAAATTAAGAAAATTACTGATAAGGCTGTTTTTTATTGGTGACTCTCAGGTTGAAAATGTAGACCGAACAAAGTATCTGGGTGTGATAATCGATAGGAATTTGGATTGGGAAGAACACGTTAACAATCTCCGTACTAAGGTTTCTCGTGTAATTGGATTTTTGAAATATTCCAGGAAATTTTTACCTCAAAACACGTTGAGTGCAATGTATAGGGGTATCGTCGAGCCCCATTTTCCGTTATGTTGTTCGGTGTGGGGGTGCTGTGGGGTGACTAAACTGCAAACCTTGCAAAAGTTGCAAAATCGAGCAGCTAGAATTGTAACTAAAAGTAGATTTGATACGCCTGCTATGGCATTAATTCGCAGTTTAAATTGGCCTACTGTAAATAACATTATTAGAAGCGAAACAGCTACCACAATGTACAAATCGCTAAATGGTCTGGTTGCGGAGTACCTTTCAGATTTGTTCGAAAAAAATTCTACCCAAAATGTAAAAAAACTGAGAAACACCGAAACACCGATACTGATCTCTCGTTACCATTGCGAAAAACTAACAATGGGCAGAGGGCTGTATCTTTTCGTGGACCTAAGCTTTGGAATCAACTTAAACTTGCTGCTAAACAGGCACCCCCCCCTCCCCCTTGCCACTTTTAAGAGAAGAATAAAAAACTGACCATAACGAGCATTCTATTTTTGTTAATCATTATATAGTCTAGTGATCTTTTAATAAATGTTTTGCCACGGCCCCCTGAAAAGCAGTTCTTATGGATTGACGGGGCTACCGTGCCAAAATAAATAAAAATGAAATGAATGATTGAATCAAATGCAAAAAGACAAAAACAAAAAAAGAACAAAAACAAAAAATCCCGAACTGTAAAACGGAAAAATAGTTTTAACATTAAAATATATCTAACATGGGCTGAGGAGGAGTTCTCACTCTAGGAAACAGAGCTCTTCAATCACGTGACTATTGGTCGAATAAGAGGAAAGATTCTTACTAATTTCCGAAAGAGAAGCAATAGCCTTCCACAAATCGTCAGTTACCTTTTCCAAGGAATTCTATCAATATAGGGATGATGTTATTGTCGATAACACTAATTTATGACACTTTTGGAACAACTAGGGTTGAAAAAATATCCCACTAACAAAAAAAATACCTCTTCAATCTTGGTCATAAGCTGAACTTCACCTACTCAAAAACGATGTTTGCTCCTCGCTCTTCAATTCTTCTACTGCAGCGGAACCGAAGAGGCTGGACAGAATTTTAGAGAAAAATTGCCTTTTGCAGATGCGAACAACTTTTTCCTTGGAGCGCATAGTTAACATCGGATTGTGCAAAAAATAAAAAAATATTGCCAGGTGGAAAATTGTCTCCTGGGCCGGGTTGTTCAAGCCACGATTAGCGCTGATTTTGTATTAAAGGCATGATTCGGTAATCAGTTGCATAGTCCTAATTCGCTATTAGCCTTATACCAGTTTTGAACACTCGGGGACCTGGTGTATATTGGTGACCTACTTCTAAACCTACTCTTGAGTTATGGATAGTATTTTCACTGGGTTACAAACTCCAAATAACAAAAGGGCTAAGTCCCAAATGGCTAATCGTGCTTCACGTAGCCCTCTGTGCGTGAATTTAAGGCCCCAAGGGGATTCATCGTATTTAAGCATGAGCTGGACCACGCCTAGGGTAGGGTGGGGGTAATGTGGGTCTACGGGGTAAAGTGGGTCTACTGAGCTTTTCGCTAGAAATATCCTTCCTCGTTAAATGGAAGAAAGGCTGGCTATTTTTCTTTTAATGTCTACATAATAAACTACCTTTCTGCATAAAACATTCGTCTTGGATGCATCTCCAGTCGTTTTATAAAATAACTTTACTGAACGGCCTACTGCGCAAGAATTTCAAAGCCCAGTAAAACTTTCTCCTGCCACTGTTGTTTTGCTTTTCTGGTCAATTTAATGACCATGAGGTGAGAGTTTGGTCTTTTACAAATAAACTAACGTTTGTTTCGAAGTCATTGACGCTATTGTTCTTTTTATTTTTTTACCAGGTGGGGTAATGTGGGCCTACTGAGAATTTAGCCATAATTCAAATTCAACGAACCCTTGAGTTGCTTAAAATGCTCGCACTTATATTCATCTTGCCACGTTGTTTTCTGTCTAAAATGCGAAAATGGGTTTCCTATTACCGCAGTTGCTGTCTGGTAACCACTAAATTGGAGTTAAAATACTGCAAACATCTTTTTTGACTGTTATTATCAAATTCGATCGGGATTCGATCACTGACTTGCAAGTCGCAACGATGGTGGATCACAGCATAATGACCGTAGTTTTATTTTCGTCGCGGGAACGGATTGCTTGCGATAAAAGGCAAAGACTGTGATTTTATTGAATAGAGAACAGTTGGGAAATGTAAGTCCATTAATTTTTTTAATCATTTAGCCTTTCATATTCCGATTTAATACAAGTTTTGAAAATAGACCCACTTTTCCCGCTCGTAGGAAAAAGTAGGCCTATTTTAGTTGTCAAAAGAGAAAATTGTTTTAAAATATTTAACTGCCTTTGTCAGAGCTGAGATTTTTTCCCAAGAAAGAAGAAGCACTGAATGTCAATTAAACGAAACTTTTGAAATGTTTTGCATTTTAGTCTCGTTTTACCAGCTATCCATTTTGAGATTTTGCTCATTTTAGACCCACATTACCCCACCCTACCCTAGTGCATTCCAAGCAACAATCTCTGCGACAAAACGAAAAATCGACGCATCCCTCCTCCCGCAGTGACGGTTCGCTGGTTATCAGCAACCTTGCTACCGAAAACAGCATCTCTGGTGCTAAGACTCGCTCTCTTGTGAAAGTTCAATTTGCTAAGACCAACCCTAAGTTGAGTAAGATAGGATATATCTTAGTCGGTTTTGGTAACAGGGGTGCGTAATCCAGTGAAAATACGTTACTATTTTGTAATCTTTATCTTCTCCGGTACCTTAGAGTTGTCGAAATATTTCACGGAATCTGGAGCCTGCCTGATATAATAAAGTTCTCTTTTTCTCTTGTCGTCAGTGATATCATTAGCGATCACAAACGTTTCAAAGTCAGCCAGCCATGTTCTCCATCGCGGGCCAACGGATGCTCCAACATCGATATCTGGATCTAACGGTGGTAATCCTCGAACCAGAGACATAGCCATTACCGTGAAAAGACTTTAACTAACTACACTTTAACTATGTTTCATCCTCGTCGCCATTTGTTGTATCCCGCATTAGAATTTCACTAGATAAAGAAGACATTCATCTCTAAGCTTTCGGCAGCGAAAACTCTCATCAATTAGAACTCTATGTACCGGACGTATATAAGAAGTCTGGGTACAAGCGTCCATTTCGCGACATAACAATCTAACAATACAACATTTAAAATCTTCTTTTCAACATGAAAATATCGACGAAAAACCACCACCTGCATCCTCAAATACAATTTAGCCTGTCGGCAATCGGATGAGATTAAGTTATTGAAAATCGCTTCATTTTTTGTGGACCTATAAGCAATCAAACGGTAATACATCATTTTTGGACACCCGGTACATGTGTAGTCTTTCCACAAAACATCCCAGCTAATATCTAGGAATCTTAGGAATACAGCAACTGACCTAACGTTATCAAGGAAAAACTCCAATGATAATGATAATAATAATAATAATAATAAACGATGGCATTGAGGATACGGAACATTATTTGCTGTTCTGTCACTTGTATGTTGTTTGCAGACGTGATCTTCTCAACAGTGTCAATGCAATATTGCACCAACATGGCCTGTCAAACCTTTCTAACCAAATTATGCTTAGAGTTTTGTTGTATGGCGATGAAAGGCTGCCAATTGTCTCGAATACAGAAATCATCAAGGCAACTCTGAAATACATTCATGCATCAGAACGTTTCCGATAAATCGCTGCAATAGTTTCCTCTCGCACACAGTTTCCCTTTTTTTTTCATTACGTGATTTTTCTTTTATAGTCTTGTTGTTTGTTTCTTTTATATTTGTTGTCAAAGTCTGTTTCAAAATAGTAACAGGTAAGGCTTTCTCCTCCGACAATCACTATTACTCATGCATATCTCGATATTCATCGACATTTTTCGAATGTCTGGCCTGGCGTCTATTTTGGGACAAACTTTGAGTTAATTTTAAATGGCCGCATGGTTGTTGTGAAATTCCATGCTCCCTGTGGCATCGTTGTCTAATCGTATATGATTGTGTGTATGTAGGTTGTATTTGTAGTTTAGATATATTGTAAATATTATGAGCATATGAAAAAAAAATAATAATAATAAAGAATAATTCTCTACACAGGTATTGTCGAGCCTCACTTTCGATACTGCTGTTCTGTCTTGGGCTACGCCGGTTTAACTGAAATTAATCAGTTGCAAAAACTTCAAAACCGTGCTGCTAGGATAATAACGAATAGCAACTTCGATGCCCCCAGGCAAACCTCTTATTGAAGGGCTGGGATGGAAGACCGTTGACCAGCTGGTTACTGGTGAATCTAAGACAATGGTCTTCAAGTCCCTTAATGAACTTGCTCCACAATACCTGTGTGATCTCTTCACCAGAAATTCGCTCTCTGCTCATCATATAGCCTTTGCAATACGGGGACCGACCTGAAGTTGCCGATGAAAAGGTCAGCAAATGGCCAGAGATGTTTCTCTTACATAGGTGCAAAACTATGGAATAGCCTGTTAGCCGAGTCAAAGCAGGCAACCTCTCTGTATAGTTTTAAGAAAACTATTTAGAAACAGGCACTTTTCTTTCTTTCGTTTTTATTGTAATTTTGACAATTATTGTACATAGATTAAAAATATTGTAAATAAGGTTTTATAGTTTTATTTAATTAATAGCTTTTGTTTTGTACCGTTGTACCTTAGATTGTAATTAATGTTTTTATCGGAGGGCCCCTTGAAAATCAACCTGTTGAAGAGCAACCCTCCTTAAAAGAATGAAAATGAAAATGAAATGAAATGAAAATGAAATATTATTGTTCATTAAAAGTTCGACATGCAGCAGGAAAAATTTGAGAAACACCGCAACTGATCTTCAAGTCCCACTAATGAGAACAAGTAATGGTCAGCGAGCTTTCTCATATCGTGGTGCTGGAGTTCGGAACCTCTTGGATTGTGAAGTCAAGCAGGCATCCTCTTTCAAAGCATTTAAAGAAGCTTTGAAAAAATAGTTTATTTATTTATTTTTTCATTCATTTATTCATTATTGTGATTAAATGAGGGTTTTACTTTGTATTTATTTTTAACTTGATTTGTAAGGTTTTATGCACGGCCCCCTGAAAAGCAGTCTATCAATTGACGGGGTTACCGTGCTTAATGAAATTAAAATGAAATGAAAATGAAATGAATAAAAATTTTAGTCGAGTTCCAAATAAGTAAGAAAAGGCAGATTGTGTAGCAATAGCATAATCATTGTTTTGATTGACATACCAGCTACAAAGCAATTAGCGATTGTATTTGAGAAGGTGAACAGTAGGCAGTGCAATTTTCAATTACCTTTTATCCAGACGCTCATTTTCTGAAATTGATAAAACCTAAAGGAGATGTTTAGATTTACCATACTGCTTCCAATTTGTGCACATTGCTTCTCTTTTCATCCCTTTTCGCATACACAATAAATGAATTAGGTGCTTGTGATTCAAGCTGTCTTTTGTGGTCTGTTTTGTTTATATTTGTGGCTTGATTAACCAGCTGTAGAAAGATCTTTCTTTGCAATGGCTAATCTATTTGTACTGGCTTGCCAGTACTAGGCAACGGGTGCGTTGGTACAAAATTTGCTTTAGGGTTTTATGTTGTAAGAAAACTCTGCTCTTGTAGAGTGATCGCTCGGCGCGTTTCCCCAAAAGATTTTCATTGAAGTAAAAAAAATCCATGGTGCTTCTACTCTAGATCGTTAATTAAATGGAACACAGGTTTTTCTAGAAATCCGTTTATAAACACATCTCTCCTTCTAAGGGTGGCGATGAAGATCTGAAGATGCTGCACTTATACGTTCAAGCACATTCGAATACAATCCTTGCTGTTCTCTTTGAGCCCCAATCAACTTACGATCAGAAATCGTTGAAATTAATCGTGAGTATTGGTTTGGATTTTTTCAGTCAATGTAGCAATCTACAAGCGCCAATTCAAATTTTGTTCTGAGAAAAATGGAAATGTCTTGTTTTGTTTCAGTAGAGGACAAATTGGACGAAATCCTTTTGGAAATCTGAGTTTCATTTTGCCTGTTTAACAGCCGAAACGTCATATGTACATCGTATGCCAAAAAATGCATGTGTATGAATAACCTCTGATTAACTTAGCAAATTGAATTTTGATAGAAATTGTGCATGTTTAAGTGAGTTACTCGGCTAATACACAACCGATTTGGACATGCGAGGTCTTCAAGTGCAAATGAAAGGGCCAGGTCTAAAACGCGGACATTGCGGACATGTCCGCGCCATTTTCAAGTCCACGTTTTAGGTTTTAGCATAGGGGAAAAACCTACAACGCGGACTTCGTGGACATTTTCTAATTCTTCGAAATAAAGTGTTGATAACCATGTGTCCACGATCTTTATGCACATCCCTTCCCAGAGACTCCACCCAGACCTGGTGGTCGGCGATCTTCTTCTCGTCCGTGACACTAATGTCCGCATTTTATGTTTTAACACAGAGAAAAGCCTAAAACGCGGACATCGCGGACATTTTCTAATTCTTCGAAACAAAGTGTTGATAGCCATGCTTCCACGATCTTTATGTGCACCCCTTCACAGTGGGTCACGAATTTTTGCCAGTTGTACGAAATTTGTATAGAGTGATTGCCCTTGGGACCTAACCAATTAAAACTGCAAAGTAGCAAAATTTGTTAGCTTTTTAAATTCAGAGCTGTTTCTTAACTTTGGAAAAATTGAGCTTACCATTTTTTTATAAAAATAATGCGTGCAGATGACACTACTACTTACATCGAACCTCACTGAACATCATCATTCATTCATTCATTCATTCATTCATTCATTCATTCATTCATTCATTCATTCATTCACTCGTTCACTTATTCACTTATTCACGCATTCATTTGCATTTATTTGCATTTATTTACTGCAGACTAACTTTCTGTAAAGGGGTGTGCATAAAGATTGTGAAAACGTGGTTATCAACACTTTATTTTGAAGCATTAGAAAATGTCCGCGATATACGGTTTTTCCCTATGCCAAAACCTAAAACGCGGGCATTAGTTTGCGGACTTGAAGAAAATCACCGACTACCAGGTCTCCGTCACTTTCTAATAAGGGATGTGCATAAAGATCGTGGAAACGTGGTTAGCAGAACTTTATTTCGAAGAATGTCCGCGTTTTAGACCTGGCCCAAGTTAAAGTCTCAAATACTGTATAGATCATAAAGTTGAAATAAAAATACGTGACTCCTCTTCTTACTCCGGTACAAGATCTAGTAAAAAGGTTTGGAAAATCGATCAAAATTAAGGGAATTAGCTTGTTGGTTAATAATAGGAGACATTTGATAAAATGCTATTGCTTTGAAAATGATTTTATGCCATAGTTTTGTCTCCCCTCTTTCAAAAGAAAAGAGTAATGAACCTTTGTTTTGGATTTATTTACTCCTATAGTCCAAATAGGAAACTGATGAAAGTTTAAAGATCGGCAGCATAATCAAACTTAGGCGATTTGAAATAATTGCACTGTTTATTGTGTCACCCGGTGGATTAATACATAATTAATACATAATTATTAATATTATTCTATCGCTACACAGAAAACAGTCTTTACTTTCTTTAGTTTGCTGTTGTCTGTTTGTGTCACTCACAGAGCAGCACTTTGAAGAGAAGATGAATTGGACAATTATCTTCGTAATTTGACTGTCATGTTAAACCAATGCATTACAGTTCACTGCTGCTAAACTAACTTGAATTTTTCCTTCAATTGTTTCAGTACGAGACTGTACTTCCACTGCTTGGGGATCTGGAAATCAGCGTCCAAAACTCGTTAGACTCAGCTAAATCAACGGTAATGCTCACCTTTTATCTTTCAACCAACCTATCCGTCTTCCAATGCTGTAAAATCGCATATTTTCTTTATTTTTGTGTCAACACAGTAGACAATCTTCTGTTTGATCCTACCTTCCCATCCATGTTTACTGTCAAAGCAACTGGTGCGTTTCGTGTGATCCCTCGACCACAAAATTGTACTTGAAATCTAAATCCGCTTGCTTTTTGTAGGAAATCAAAGATGCAAATTCTGTGCAACAATTCAAGAATAAAATAAAATTTTGGAAAAATGTAGATTGTGACTGCAGACTTTGCAAACGATACATACCAGGGCTCGGACATTTAACAGATAAACTAAACATAAGATAGCAGATCTTTGCAAACGATACATTTAGCCAGGGCTCGCAAATGCATTTTTATAGTTTCATACAACTTGCTTGTAGATTTTATATATAGATTTCATGAATTTTGTAATTTTATTGACTATTTACTTGTGTATATTTTGTATCATTGTATTTACTTGTATCATTGTAATTAATTTGTTGGCTTGAATTAGCATTTCTTTTTATATTTAGCTATGCAAGTTGCCAACTTTAAATAAAATGATAATAATAATAACACATTGCAAGAACAGCAAATGAAATTCATCGGAGAAAATTTTGGAGGAAGGCAACAAATAAGGAAAAGAAGATGTTGGAAAATCTCAAAAGAATAACAAACAGTGATCTCTCTTCTCTGAGGGAGTTGTTAGCTGCAAAAGAAAAGTGGTTAGACGAATTGAGGTCCTAGAGAAAATGGTTGCAAGGGATCAAAGAAAAAAGGATAACAACATGTTCGTCCGTCTGCCTGTTATATGACTTACTCGGAAAATGCCTGGATAAAGACAGCTTGGAGAAGGGAATTCCAGAAAGAAGGCAAATCTATCAAAAGTGAAGCAGAGGATGCATTGAGAGAATTTTGAGAAAATGTTCAATTTTGCCTGGATCATGTAAAGATACAAGGCATAGCACAGGCAGGAGATTGGAGGAAAATTTGGAAAAATGAAAAAGAAACTCAAGGAAAAGAGAGAAGAACTACGAATTGAAAAGTATAAGAGCAAAAATATGCAAAGTGAGCATTACAATGGATTTGACATGGAGAGTCATCAGTGGTTAGAATGTAATATAGATGCAAGGAAGGTTAGTGATATTATCAACATGCAAGAACAAATGATCGAAACTAGAGGATGGAAAGCAAGCAGAGGGCTGAATGTGACAACTGATAATTGCAGATTATGTGACGCATATCAGGAAACTGTAATGCACATTTTGTCTGGGTGTAAGGTATTAGCAGGAAGTGACTATCTAAAGCGGAATAACAATTTATTAATGGTTCTCATAGTTGAATGGGCAAAGCAAGAGAGTCTGTCATTCTGTATGGTATAAGCAAAAGTGGAGTAAAGGAACAGTGCTGGAGAAAAATGGTAAGAAGATCTGCTGGGACTTGGAGTTTAGCATGAGAAAACAACCAGTGCAGGAAGACCAGATATAATTATTGAAAATGATGGTGAACAGAAGTTATGGATAGTGGATATGACGTGCCCTAATGAAAAGAACATTGGCGAGAAGCACCGTGAAAAGCTCACTAAATATCAGCAATTGGTCTTCGAGATTGTCCTTTGGAGTTGAGACCATAGCCTACATCGGAAATAAACTTTGGCAGTTTTTACCGCACGAAATAAAACGATCAAGCACCCTTCCTATTTTCAAAAAACGAATCAGATGTTCGAATGGTGATAAATGCAACTGTAGGCTCTGCAAAACATATATTCCAAGAGTTGGGTTTCTAACATGATAAACGTTTCATCAGCCTTCTCGCGGGGATGGGGGGCGATGCACTGCTTCTCATTGGGATGGGGGATGTGCTGTGCGGGATGTGAGGTCCCCTTCACGATGCAGGCACTGGGCTGCGGTTGAACTGGGGAATTGTACCACAGCGGCGACCGCAGCTGAGGATATGCGTGTGGGGGTTCCCTCGCGCGGTGTGTCCGCCGTCTCTCTCGGAGGTGGGCGTCGCTCCGTGCCTCGTAGGGAAGGCATGATTTTTATCTTGTAAATAATCCACTAAATGTTTTTATTGATTAGGTTTAGGAATCAATTTGTAAATTTTGTAAATTTTGTAAAGTAGGCCTAAATTAGCTGTAATTTAGCTATTCTTTATATTTTATTTAGCCTACGTTAAATAAATTGATGATGATGATGATGATGATGATGATGATGATGATGATGATGATGATGATGATGATGATGATGATGATGATGATGATGATGATGATGATGATGATGATGATGATGATGATGATGATGATGATGATGATGATGATGATGATGATGATGATGATGATGATGATGATGATGATGAGATGCGAGAGAAAAGACCAGAATATAGAGTTGAAAAAGTACCCATTGTGACTGACTGTTTGGGAGGAGGAATGAAGCAAGTGGAATGTCAGATGAAAAAGATCATAAAGGACGACGGAGGAGCAAGATGAAATGAAATGTAATGAAATGTTGGAGACTGTTCTATTCGAAAGTGAGAGTATACTGAGAATGACATCTTCCGGTATCATCCAGAAAGACTAAAATTTGAACGATTAGAATAGTAGATTGCTTTTGTGAACTTCTATTGTAAACAGGGCTACCAAAATTTGTTAGCCTGACACCCTTGATCCTTAGCCAAATGTGACCAAAGCTTGCCATAATTCAAGGAGGATGGCCAGACCTTCCCACAATGCAACAGCGATCATTCAACTATACAAACCGAGGCGCACGCAGATCTCAGATCAGTTGCGATGAGCAAGCGTCAGGCCAGCATCTGTTCGCTTCATGTGAACATCTGTTGGTAAAATGTTCATTTTAATAATAGTTTGGACAAATTATGAGGCTTGGATATGAGCTATTGCGCTCGCAGGGCTCGTTTACTGTTTACTTGAGCAAGAACAATTGACTCAACTGCACGATCTCTTGCAACGATCCGACGATTTCGTGACTGGGCCTAAGCAAGGAAAGGCGGAAGTTTGTCTGTGTGGAAATCAAGGATGGAGTGATGTATCTTTGCCTTCAAGACCACAGCAGTATTTATGTCTACTGCATCGAAATTCATAACATTTTTGCCTAAAGATAAGCGATCTGGTAGCTGTGAGCTTCAACCTGTTTGCTGACATTTTACAGACTAGTATACCGAAGACCTGGGTACACACAGGCTGCAGGGTACACCAGCAGGGAAGATTTGTTGCTAGCAACTGACGATGTTGATGAGCTGTCCCAGCGATATTCACCTTTTAATGGAAGTGCCTTCGAGCTGTTATCATCAAGTAAGATGGTCATCTCCTTTAATTTCATCCCAGGCTATGGATTTTGCTTTGATTTTACTGGAACCTTCCCTCTTTCTATTTTAGGCCCATCAAACTCAAGACTGAATGTTTACAATTACGTCAACAAACTATTCTTAATCTTTTACAATTTCTTGGAGACATCTTTGTTGTTTCATATGAATCTAAATCTATAAGGAGACATTTTACGAAATTTTGCTCTTTATTGACAGTAGAACTAAAGCACATGCAAAATTTGGTGGTTAGCTTTGATGAATGAAATGATGAGTCCCACACTCCTTGCTGTTCTTTTGGCACTAATCCAGGTCTCATAACAAAAACATAACACCCATCTGAGAATGCCAGTAAAAACTGGCTTGAATGGTCAGAGTGTCAGTTAGGCTGATGAAACCTTGCAGACTGTTTGTCCTCTGATCTCAGAAGTTATTTTCTTTCCTTTCAGATTAACCTTGGTACAAGAAACATAAATGGCTGTTATTAGTACTCTTGATGTTATGCAAGCTCTTGTACCTCTGAGATTTTCAGCTCACTACAATCAAAGGCGCATTGAGGATCTCTTCAGAAAACTTTGGGACTGAGAGAAACAATCTCTGAATCATGACCGTTATGGAAAATCCAACTTTTGCAAGTCCAACTTATGCCAGTTTGAAGTTGGGAAGTAAATTCCCAGTTCTTCCATTAACTCCTGCATTAGAATGCAGCTGTGCAAATTTTGGAAAAAGAGGAACCATTGGAATTTGGAGCAACAATGAGAAAGAAGATAAACAGTATAATTTGTGTTTCAGTTTTTAGTAAACAATTTTCAGGTTAGATAACTATACTTGGAGCATCTATTCACAAAAGACCATCAACATTAATTTTATCACAACATTTGTTTGAAGACTGTAGGCTCTTTAGCAATCCAAGTTTAGCATTTTTCTTGATATGATAACCCATACTACTGTGTTGTTCTTTAGTTGACCACTACTGTTGAACCGACTGACATTGATATCTTGAGTACTAATATAGCGAAAATGAATTAAGAAATTTCAGGCTGTAGGTTTTCAGCAGTGGAAGGTTCTTAAATGAGTCAAATGTGGGAGTGTGCTAACAATAAGATTGTGTTTGCAGAAACATAGTACAGTGGATATCTCTGAACATGGGTGGCTTCCAACTATTAACTCTGTCTCTTGGGGTTTTTCAATGCAAAGAGGAAAGGAATTATTTGCTAACTATGTTGTTGACTTGACATAGACCCTATTCACAATAAAGTCATTTCTTTTAACATGCATCATTCACCTCAAATTGATATTAATAGTGAATAAGGTCTGCAGCAAGTGAAATATTTGATGACTCAAAATGGATTTGTAAAAGTATTGAAGAGTATTGGTACAGTAGTACACTCCCATTAGGGGCTAAGCAGATAGCTACCTAATTTACCCACATTTTTGCACTTGATGATACAAACACTTATACCAAAGTACCCCTAGTCAGTAGCAGAGCCAGGGGAGGTATAAGGGGTAAATTCCTCCTTCTAAAAATTTGGCAATTATTGTTTATGAAAAATGCAAAAAAATGACTGGATACTCATTTTACCCCTATCCCAGCTGAAGGTTTTTACTTTTACCCCTTTAATATAATTGCCTAGCTCTGCAACTACCTCTTGCCTGCAATTTACAGTACCATGATTTACAAGTTCTACATAGTTATCTTCTGGAATTAGAGGAGTGTTTGTTTGTTTGTTTTGGACTGTTTGGCAAATGGTATACCATGAGGTTTTCCATCTTCTTTTTCTCCACTGAATCACTTGGAGTGTATGCAAACTTCTTGACACCAGCATTATCAGTTTCTTCCTGCAAATAGAATTATGTGTATAATTAATTTTTTGATTTTCAGCGTTTGATTGGAAAGATAAGGGTGTGTAACTTGTGAAAAAATTGCTCAAAAAGTTCTTAGATCTTACATCAAGAGGCTAGTGATAAATAATAGATTTTACTGTAGCATTATGTTGCTGCAGTTTCCTTGAAATCAGTCACACAGGACTATAACAGGGATAATCAGGAACGCAAAGTACATCAAAAATGCCAAATTTCAAGGTTCGAAAAAATTACTTTATCGTGGGGACTTAAGGGGACTTAAGAAAATGTAGCATCATTGAGTATTATTCTTACTTGAAACGAGAGGATAACCTTAAGTTCCCGTTCGTTAACCCAAACGGAGCCAAAAACTGTTACCCATTTTCAAGAATTGGATTACCTTAGGCCCGTCACCGTTAAGTTACATTTTCATGCATTCATTGGTAATACCAGACAAAACAAAGTTAATCAATCAATACGCATATGAGATTAAATCTTTAAAATGCTTACAACTGCTCGTTCCCCTTTACGTTAATGTGTTGCGAGTGCAAAACGTATCGATGACTGCCTCAGCTTCGCCGCCATTGCTCCTGTCATCTGATTCCATCTCGAAGCAAAGCGCGTTGCATTGTGGGAAGCTCTGGCCATCCTCCTTGGCCATAATTAGTGTGTTGAAACTTATGATTTTTCTGACCTATGCCACACGCTGGCCAGGGATAAAGGGCAAAGGCCTGTTCATAACATTTTTCAGTTTGCGATATTGTATAATAATAATAATAATAATAATAAGAGATTATATCTAAAAAGAAAAGTCGGAGGACGAGGATTAAAATCTCTAAGAGTTGTATACACAGAAACTAAGATCAGGGTAGCTTGCTATATGGTGGCATCAGAAAGCAGATGGATAAAAGTTGCATGGAAGCAGGAGAAGTCGAAAGAATACAACTCGCTGAAAACTGCAGCCGAGGAAATGATAAATGAGATTGGACACGCATTGAAGTTTAAAGATGAAGGTATAGAACTAGATGGAGAACTGCAAATTGGAAACTGGAGGAAAAGTTGGAAGAAGATCAAGGATGTTTTGAGGAAAGGAAACGAAATGTTGTTAATTGAGAAATATAAACAAAAGCAATTTCAAAGCGAGACGTACAGCAAGCAGGAAACAGAGTGTCATATGTGGTTAGAATGTAACTTGGATCCTAGGAAAACGGCAGCAATAGTGAACTTACAAGAACAGATGGTTGAAACGAAATCATGGAAAGTTTCAAGGGGAATAGCAGATGGAGGAGACATGTGCAGACTATGTGGGTCGTTTAGAGAGACAGTTCATCACTTGTTAGCCGGGTGCCAAATGTTAGCTGGCAAAGAGTATTTACTTCGTCACAACAAAGCGTTGATGGTTCTAGCTGTTGCATGGGCAAAGAGGTATGAAATAATCGATGAAAACATAGTGTGGTACAAAGAGAAGTGGGAGAAAGGAAAAGTATTTGAGAATATGAAAGGGAAATTAGTATGGGACTTTGAGTACAAACTGAGACAAAGCAGCTCGGCAAGAAGGCCAGACCTACCACTTGAAGATAAGGAGACAAAAAGAATATGGATTTGTGACATGGCATGCCCACAAGAAAATAACATCGAAGCAAAGGTGAAGGAGAAATTGGATAAATATCAGCAGCTAGCCTTTGAAACAAGGGAAAATCGTGTAGGGTACAAAGTGGAAGTTGTCCCATTAGTCGTTGGATGTTTGGGTGGAGGAATTAGAAAATTGTGGAAGAATGTTCAAAAAATTGAATCAATTATGAGGAAAGTACTGTCGGGAGTGGTGCAACCGGAATGAACATTTGGAACTCAGACTGTATATGTCGTGTACACTGTAAAATCAATAGGCTAACAAACTTTGGTAGTCTTAATTAGTGGCTTGAAGTAGCTTTTATAAAAGATAATGATAATAATCGTATACATGGTTGTTGAAATGCATGAATATGTTTGAAATGGCAAGCAATATGGTATCTTTACTGGAAAACAGTATAAATACTTGGAGAACTGACTTAACATCGGGCAAAAGTGTCTTTGGAGAGGTTAGGATAAAGAGAGGGATATTTCAGGGAGACAGTTTGTCTCCGCTCCTTTTTGTAGTGGCCCTAATTCCGTTGACTTTGATTTTGAGAGATGTTAAAGCAGGGTATGATTTGAGAGAAAAAGTGAGAATAAATCATCTGCTATTTATGTATGACCTGAAATTATATAGCAAAAATGAAAAGCAAATAAATACACTTGTCAACACAGTAAGAGTATTTAGCGATGACATCAGAATGGAATTTGGAATCAGCAATTGTGCGATCTTGATGATGAAGAGAGGAAAGATTGTGAAATGTGATGGTATTGTTATGCCAGGTAATGAAATTATGAAAGTTCTTGAAGAGGAGGGGTACAAATATTTAGGAATTTTAGAGATCGACAACGTAAAGCAGGAAGAAATGAAGGAGAAACTGAAGATGGAATATATCAGGTGGGTTAGAAAGATATTGAAATCTAAACTGAATGGTGGAAACATCATCCAAGCAATAAATGCCAGGGCTGTATCAATTATCAGATACGGCGCAGGAATAATTAACTGGAGTGTAGATGAGCTGAAAGCTGTCGATAGGAAAACGAGAAAGCTACTAACAATCTATCAAGCATTGCATCCACAGGCAGATGTTGACAGACTCTATTATAAAAGAGCGGACGGTGGTAGAGGATTAATCAGTGTTTAGGATTGCGTTGAGATTGAGGTAAACAGTTTGTTTAACTATGTAGAACAGAGCAATGAACCATTTTTAAAAGCGGTAAAGGAAGAAAACTTGGTAAGCTCAGAAACGCCAAAGGAAGCAATCAAGGCAAAAAGGATGGAATCTTATAAAGAGAAGGTTCTACATGGCCAGTATGAAAAGCTGACTGCAGGCATAAGAAGTTCTGATTCATGGGAATGGCTGAGAAAAGGTACGCTGAAGAAGGAGACGGAGGAGATGGGAATGGCAGCCCAAGATCAGGCGTTGAGGACGAATGCTATTAAGAGCCGCATAGATAAACAAGATGTTTCACCTGTTTGTAGAATGTGTGGAAAAAGAGAAGAATCGATTGCGCGTGTAGTGGCTGAATGTGAGAAATTGTCCCAGAAACAGTACAAGAATTGGTGGCATGATAGAGTTGGTAACGTAATTCACTGGGAGCATTCCAATAGGTGTTTTAGAGAATGAAAAGTCAAAGATCTTATGGGATTTTAGAATTCAAACGGATCAGCAGTTGAATCACAACCGACCTGACATTGTAATACACGATAAAGAGAAAAATGAATGCAAAATCATTGACGTTTCATGCCCGTTGTTTGATGGAAGGGTGATCGAAAGAGAAGAGGAGAAGAGGGAAAAGTCCCGGGGGGAACATATTTAGGGTACGGGTATGTGCCGCCCATATGGGTGGGTTTTTGGGCTCAAAATTCCCTAAACAAGGGTCATTTTTCAGCAAATTTTCCATAAACACGGGTGGGGTTTCGCTGAAATTCGCACAAAATGGTTAAAACGGGCAGTTTTCCGCCAAAATTCATCATAAAAGTGGATATCAAAAGCAAGTTTAGGTAATTAGAAGAGGGTAGCTTTCTGAAAACCAGGCGGCATACCCCCGTCCATCCACAAGTCATGTACCCCCCCCCCCGGGGGGAAGTACGAAGATCTTAGGAGGCAAAACTATGGAGTGTCAGAGTGATAATACCAATCATCATCGGAGCTCTTGGGACACTGAGCAAAAACTTTAAGAGATATGTTGAGCAACTTGAAATGGGACAGATGACATCTTTATTACAAAAGACTTGTGTACTTAGCACAGCGAAGATAATTAGAAGGACTCTGGACACCTAAGATTGAGGGATTCAATCCGCTGCCCTGACAAAGCCGCTAAACATCAAAAAGGCGTGAAGAAATGACAATAATAATAATATAATAATAATAATAATAATAATAATAATAATAATAAGAATAATAATAATAATAATAATAATAATAATAATAATAATAATAATAATAATAATATAAAAACACCACTGTTTATTTTAATACGTTTCGATAAAAATCTTCTTCAGTTAAACTAAACCAGAGGATAGCCGAGTGTTTATACATTTTAAAATCTTATTTACATGACAATATATTTACACAACCTAAGCAAAAATCATGCCAAATTATATTACAAACAATGAAATAGCATTTACCGCCACCACAGTTAAAAGAAAGTTTTTAAGTTTTAGATGACTCCCAGTAAACAACCATTTTGAGATATATGCGTGGCACCATTAATTAGCACACCTGGGACTGGAAACTCTTCTGTTATTGGAGCCAAGACCTTTGAGAAAAGACACCCGCCCAATAGCCCTCTAAGGATTTGCAGAACAGCTAAAAACTGTTTTAGCTAATACTAAATCCCAGATGGCAAGGTAGGGGATTCCACCCTACCACCATGTGCGTAAAAACACAAAGCCAAAGGTTGAAGTGCCCCACCCATGCAGATCCTAGCTTCTAAATGTAACGATAGAATTTATGCCGACACGCAAGCAAACATATCGAGTTCAATATCTGCTGCTCTTTCGTTCAGGCCAGCAGGTGAAAACGTACCAAGTTTGTATTGCCAAAACAACTCTTTCCTACGAAGGGAATAGAAATTATCTGCCCCATCGATTATCCTAATACTAACCGAAAAATTACCCCCATGTTGTTCCTCGAAAAAATGGCTGAAGAAACCAGTCTGTGGAACGGGCTTTCCCTTTGCCTGACTGCCCTCGTTATGTTTGCGTGCATATGTCCTATAATACGATTTGTAGACATTGAACCTTTGTCGAAACTTGTTTTTGGTGCTGCCAATATTAATGCCTATATTAATAATAATAATGATAATAATAATGAAGATTTAACAGATCCATCGCCGGATGGATTATTTTTTCACGGGAAACTTTCTCTGAAGTTGTTCACACACAGTAGAAGTTTTCGAAATTAGACCCCCATATATGTCTGTAGTGTATAAGGTATTGAAGGTCAAATCAGGCCTTTCTTAAACTTGCCTCAAGTCTATTTCGTCAAAAAATTTCGCCAAAAAATTGAAGGGAAATACTTTCAGAGAGACTTATTACAGATGACGAAATAGACTTGGGGCACGTCTAGGCCGTTCGTGGTTGTTCACCTTTGTAATTTTCAAGCTTGGGAATATTGATGAGCATAGTCTTCTTTTTATTCAATATACAATTTTTTACAAACAAACTACTTAACGCACTACATACGAGCTACTTTTCTACACTACAAGGGCGATACTATGGAGTGCAAGAGACCATGACAACTCCGCAGTCATTAACATACCGGGTGAGTCAGAAAAAACGTGGGGTGTTTGGCGGACTGTGACGTTGCGCTTAGCCACCCGATTGTAGTGAACTAAATTTTTCTTGCAGCCAGAGGTCTAACTTAGATCATGAATCTTTTCCTATCGAAATCGATCACTTGATGTATTAATCAACAAATATTTTCTTCGTAAGACGTTGTATGGGAGTCTTGCAAACTGATGAAATCTTTAACAAAGCCCCTTCAGCATTTTACCCTTGCCAAAGTTGCAGGTACACGCGGTATTATCAGGGGAGAATGAGATAGTTTTGTCATGATACAGCGCATTGATCTTGTTGAAAGAAATCTCTTTAAACAACGCAGAGAGGCATGCGTTTTTAGTGTCTCAAACATTTTCTCTGCGCAGGACAAGTTATGAAAAGGCATCCCAGGGGAGAAAACACTATTTCCGAATTGTTTCATTCTCCCCTGATAATACCACATGTACCTGTAACTTTGGCAAGGCTAAAATGCTGAAGGGGCTTGGTTAAAGGTTTCCTCAATTTGTAAGACTCCCATACAAAATCTTACGAGGAAAATCCTTTTTAAATAATGCATCACATGACCGATTTCGATGGGGAAAAGTTTATGATCTAAATCAGATTTATGGCTGTACAGAATAATTTAGTTCACAACGATCGGATGGCTAAACGCGACGTCACAATTCGCCAAACATCCCACGTTTTTTCTGACTCACCCGGTAGAGAACGTGTAACTAAACTAAAATTAAATGTACAGCTACGAAAAATACACATGAACAATTCCTACTGATAAATACTAATGTTCGTTTCACACTGTATGTCGAGCTAACTTTGGGCAATCAGGTCTTATTCAAAAGAATATGGGTGAACTATAGATTCGATTTTCAAATTAGAATGGATTTTTGCCCAATTAGTCTAACATACAATGTGAAACTAACTTACATCAAAAAAAGAGAAGCAAAAGGACTTTGGGACTATGAAATGTAAACAAACGCTGAGAATTTCCTTAGTTAAATCGATCAGTTTGGTGAATGAACTTTAGAGTCAGTTCAAGTACATGTTTATTAACGTCGCTAGAAAGGTCTTTATCACCATTAAATAAAAGTTGTATCAGAGCACTGTTTGAAAGGCTGTTTATTTGAACAAATGGTCGCAATACTACCGAAATTCCAGCGACCTTTCATTTTGTTTTTAATTTTGAATTGTTTACACACAAAACCCTTCAGTTTACTAACGCAATACTTAAAAAAGAAAATAAATACCCTAATTACATTAATATAATCTATGTACAGTTAAAGCAAAATTATGTACAGTAATCTATCTAATAGCAGCTGCTCTTCCAGGGCGTCGTGTTTTAGGTTTTTTCAGCTCATATAATAGCTTCTCAATTGTTTTTTGAATCTACTAAGTGTAGGGAGCTCTCTGATATTGATGGGTATATCGTTCCAAGCTTTCAGAGCCGAATAGTGAAAGCCTTTCTTGACATATTCAAGATTATTTCTTGGGATTTGTAGGTCCCTGCAATTGCTTGTTCTGTAGTTGGAATGCTGGGTCCTACGATGGTATTTACCCCAGTGGCGAAGCTGGTGAAAAAGGGAAGGGTCATGCTCTCATGCGCCGAAGGCGCAGCCCCCGGAAAATTGTGTGGGACCACACCTTCTTTGGCCTGGAAACGCCCTTCTTACAAGAAGATCAGAAAACGCCTGTTGCTGCAGAGATGAAAATAAAGTTGCAAAAATAAAACGAAGAAAACTCTTATTTTTACAAATTGTAGGCCGCAAATTGTTTTCAAATATTTTGTTTCAAATTTGACCTCTCAGTGAAACATCATGTAGACCTTTATTAAAGATTTGGCAGGCACTATGTCAGTGCTCTAGATGTTATGGAATCATTTGAGGAGAACAGTTGCCAGGCATGTTAGTCCTCAATGAAAAGGTCATTGAGTTAAAGTGCCACTAAACCTTTTGGGGAGTTTTCCATATTCAGTAGAACTCGTCGAGCTGGTTTCAAATCCAAAAAGATTTTTCAGATGCGATGAGTAGTTTTTTTTCTACGAGTTCTCAAAGTTGGGATTTTTGACCATATTTTGCAATCAATTTTGGTCCACGACCGGGCAATCTACGATTGTTAAGAGATCTCGGGCGAGGCGCCTGTGATGTCATACCGGGAATGACGCAATCGCATTCACGATGGGATGAACAGAAACACGCTGCAAACTGAGTGTGATTCTTGGATGGCACTGGAGAAAGAAAATCGGAAGAAAATGTCTATGAGCAGTCAACTGCAGTAACTTGGCTGACAAGGAAGTGGGAATAATACTTCAACGTATTCTTTTTCATAACGATAAACTATTGGAGGCAAAGAGAAGGCAGAAGAACTACAATTTCACGAACTGAACTGAGGTTGAAAGATCGACTAGGCTAGGTAGTCTAGGCCTAAGCAAGGCGAAAGGGGAACCAACTCAGCAATACTGCACATGCTCCTCTCTTTTTACGCTGGACAGTTAAGAAAGAAGGATATTTATCCCTGAAAACATTTGGCCACAGATGAATACGGGGTAGCAGCTTCTTTCTCATTTATCGTGGCAACGAAGGATGGAGATATCGTTTCATTTCAAGTAGAGAGCTTCGAGAACGGTAGGCATATTTAGCTCATATTTATTAATATTATTCATAGGCCATTTACTTTTCTTCGTAGAGGCACAGGTATTTTGATTAAAAGCTCAGAGTTTTGTTGTTGATAACAAGCAAACTTTGCTTCCTTCGAATAAGGCATTTCTTGGCACAAGGCCAACGACAAGCGGCGCGATTTTCCATATTATCGACCGTGTAGATACTTCGCTTTGGAAAGACGCGTCAAGAGGGACAAATGCCATCCAAGGCTTGGGGTTGGATTTCAGTGATGCCAATTGACTTTATTCGACCACAGAGTGTTTCGATTGTGCATCTTTCTGGCTTGTGATGCTCAGAAATGCTTGTTATTTATTATGAGAAAACCTTCATTTACATTTAAACCTTCTGATACAACTTCACTTATTCTTGCTGTATTTCTTATGATACTGATCTTGAAATTTATTACTTGCACTGCTGCACTGTGAAATTCTGAATGAAAGTATGAAAGTAGTTTTATTTGTAACGTAAGAAACTTTATTTGCCTTAAAAATGGGTTTCCTTTTCATAACAAAACTGAAACAAGAGAATCTAACAAGGTGATTTGAGTTGTTACAAGATGATATCTTTGTTGTAGATCCATCAGTCAAATACAAGGAGACACAGACCAGTATGTGTTTGGAGGCATATAAAAGAAAAGACATACAGAATTGCAAGAAATGACATTATATCTCTAGACCATATCATACATTGCATGTCAAAGGAGGATAGCATTGTGGTAACGCACATTGCTGAAGGGATTTAAGACACTTATAACAGTAGCAAACTCTTATTTTCACAAAGTTTTTGCTAAAATCATGGTATCATGTTGTACTAAGTAAGAAAATTAGGCCAGGATAAACATTTAGAGTTCAAGAATTGTACTAGTTGTTTCTATGGTTGCCATTCTTGACAAATTTGGATTTCCAGGTTTATTTGTGATTCTATCTAGAATTTCTTGAATTCTTGGCCATCCTGGTAGCCCCTTATAAATGAGTTTCGTGGATAAAAACTGTAAACATTCTTCTTTCAAACCTGGCATTTTATGTGACAATTTTATGTTTATTGATAGATCTTGCAGGTTTGTCTGTCAAATTTTTAAATCATGGGCAATCATGTTAGCTGAAAGGTTGGCAGAGAGTTCTTCCTCAAGTTCATAACAACAAATCGTACCATGAGGTTTTCTTTTCATGCCAGGAAATTCTTTTCTAGGGGCTTTCTGGCAACGAATTGTACCGTATATCATAAAAATACACGACAACTAATCTATTTTCAAAAGTTCCTTTGGGAATCAATATTGGATTTATTGTATCATCTTTGCACAAAAATAGTTCTCTTCCACAATCAAGAAAGTTCTCTTTGAAGGTTCTTTCTACCAGCAATCAGGGAAGTCAACATAGACATATTTCAATGGCACGCCACTGATAGATGATTGATTGGGACATCTCTGAGAAAATTCCTTTGATGTGCAAGGTTTTGAAAGAAAACAGGACATTCTTCTGTGGATGTTCACCTGCAAAAATTAAAATATTCCAATTTACAAGAGCATAAGTTAAATTACACCTAATTAGCATACAGCCCTCCATTTCTGTGCAGCATCAACACTTTTTGGCATCCCCCAAGCTATCCAACAAACTTTTTCCCACATTTGCCACAATATATGAAATAAAGCGAAATAAATGATTTAATAACTGTGGCAAACTTTGGATGAAATTCTGGCATCAGTTGATCACCCTAGTTGTAAGGTTTCCCAAATGAAAGAGTATAGGCCAATAACAAAAATTAGTTCAGTTCACATGACTTCATAACCAACATCTCTGTTTGTCAGACCAAAAATTGGCAAAAAATTTATATGAAAGGGAAAGAAAGGCATGCTCTCCCAGGGCATGCCTGGATGTGAAACTGTAATTTCTGGCTTCCTGAAACATTCTGGACAAAGTAAACAGACTGGCTATCTGTCAGCACAGGTAAATGGGAAAAATTAGTACAAAAGTAACAGGTAATTTTGTCTAGATTAGAATAGGCCAACCACAACAAGGTTTGTGATACAAACAGTTCTAGTTTCCACTCAAAACAACAGGAAATGTGTGGTTGGCCTACTCCAATCTAGAAAAAATTTGGGAGCTGACCTGTGCTGTCTGGTAATTCAATAATGAATAAATGTTGACCCTGGTATCATTCATCTTTGGCTTTTCATACAAAACCTTCCTGTTCTAATATTTCTGTAAATGCTGTAATTACTTTGGAAAGTCCCATCCCTTGGCAGGTAGTATATTGTTTGCTACTTATATGGGCTCATTCTGGTCTAATGCACACAAGGCCAGGGCCGACATCGATGTTTGTTATGATTGTAAATCTAATCGATCTATCTATCTATCTATCTATACGTTAATGTACAGGACCAAATAATTGGTATTACGTACAAGGTGGTTAGTATTGTTAGTGAAACGAAAATAAGGTGATTCAGCAGCCTAGTCCCATCACTTAGTTAGTTTTACGTGGAATCAACCATCATATTTGGTTGAAAGAGTTAGGCCAAATGATATGATAGGACTAATCTGCTGTCACACAAGTAAACAAATTTATAGTAAAAATACTAAATGTATTTAATTGTCTTTGCTTAGTTTATATTTGAAGGCTTCTAATGATTTAATATATCTGTCTTCTATTGTTAATCCGTTCCAAATTTTGGTTCCTGTTGGTAAAAACGAATTTTTAAAATTATCTGTTCTGCAATAAGGAACTTGAAAGCAAGCTTGCGAACGGCGTCCATGATATGTTACTGGGGTGAAAAGGGATACTGGAATGTCTATAAGGTTGTTGCAGATCTTGAACATCATGATAGCTTTTGCTTGCCATCGTCTTTCTGCTAAACTTTCCCATCCTAGGGCGTTCATCATTTCGGTAGGGCTACTCGTTCTGCGATAATCACTATGAACAAATCTGGCACTCCGTCTTTGTACCATTTCGAGTTTATTTATATTCCTCGCTGTATATGGATCCCACACCGTAGATGAGTATTCCACGATTGGTCTGACTAGTGATTTGTAGCATTGTGACTTGACAGTGCGTGGGCAGTTACTCATATTTCTTCTAAGTAGACCAATAGTGCTATTAGCTTTGGAGCAGGTTTGATCCACATGAGTGTTCCAACTCAGTGATGATTGTAATGTTATTCCTAGGTACTTTTTACTAGCTACTTCATTAAGGATGTGACCATCTATCGTGTATGTTGATTTTAGAGGTTTACGTTTGTTAATCACTCTCAAGATTTCACACTTATCTGGATGCAGGTGCATGAGCCACTCTTTACACCATCGTTGAATTTCATCTAGGTCATTTTGTAAAAGCAATGCGTCTTGTTGATTTCTTATTTGTCTGTATAGAATGCAATCATCTGCAAACAGACGAATATTTGATTGCACTTTTGTAGGTAGATCATTAATAAATACGGAGAACAACAATGGTCCAATTACAGAGCCTTGTGGTACACCTGAGGATACTTCGATGCTATCTGAACGCTCACCTTCTATGCTAGAATTACACGTACAGACAGCTGATATCGAAGGAAGTATTACTTACCATAATTCTGATGAAATAATTCGTCGAAAATGGCAATAATGCAGTCTCTCATTTTGGCAAGTTTGTTCGCTGTTCAATCGACTTTCAATCGACAATAATTTCAGGATTGTCATCGCTGTCTTTTTAGGCCTAACAGCCGTTGCCCGTTAGTGCTGCTCTCGCACTCTCAACTTCTTCGAATTCTGTATCGTAAGCTTCATTGGAAATGTAAGAGAATACTAGCTTTCTGAAGAGCCAGCATCGTTCATGGATGCCAAGATAAAAGAACAAATACAGCGCACGATTCCTCTTTCAGTTCCTTCTTTTTTGACTGAACTGCTCTGAACTGAACAAACGCATTGTGTGAACAGTTGAACAATGAAAGCGAGATTCCCGGTATGACGTCGAATGCTGACTAGTTCCCAGCACCCTAAAAACCCGGTCGTGTGCCACGAGTGGGTGTTGTAAAACCCCCCATAGCGGCGAACCCCTGTCGCTAAATAAAAAAAGAACGATTGTGCGAAGATGCTCGATAATTGATCTTTCAAATAAGCCAACCCCCCCCAAAAGGTTTAGTGGCACTTTAAGCTCAAGCCCCACATCACGGGAATGCCCATTGCTTGAGTTTTCCTTTTTTAAGCAGAAGGAACCCCACCAGCTCATTGGCAACAGTGACACTGGGGGTAATCAAAACTGCATTACAATTGATCTTGCAAGAAGATTGGCTGTTGTGGAAGAAAGTTCTTCTCCTCTGTAAGAAATTATGATAATACTGCAAGCACAAACCCCAAAGAGAGAGAGAGGGGGGGGGGTACTCTGGTATATTCAGGATAGAGGTGCACAGGTTACTCTTTTGGGTCTAAAATTTGGGCAAGGATCATTTTTGTGGGTCAATCATTTGTACAGCTACTTTTTTGGGTTGCTGAAATTCTTGCTTACTTTTTTGGGTCTCAAATATGAGAACAAGTAAAATTGGGAAAACTATAATTTACAAACAAACTTAGAATCAAGTAACAGAACTAAAATAGAAAAGGCTTAGATTTCCAAATACATTCTGAGAGATCTAATCAGTGAGGCCACTTTTCTGCAGATTAACATACTGACTAAATTTTGGGTATGTAAGGTCAGAAAAATTATTTCTTTTTTTCTATTTTCATGGCAAAATTTTTTTTGGGTTGATGTGTTGCTGTTGTACCCCAGCCTGAGCACCCTTATCCTAAATATACCTTGCACAAACAGGAAAGTTCTCTTGAAAAGTTCCTTTAATCAGCAACAAATTGTGATAACACTGCAAGCACAAACAGGAAAGTTCCTTTAGTCAGCAACAAATTATGATAATATTGCAAGCACAGACAGGAAAGTTCTCTTGGAATGTCCTATAATCAGCAACAAATTATGATTAATTCTGCAAGCACAAACAGAAAAGTTCCTATAACCAGCAACAAATTGAACCCGTAAATAATGATCTGATTGAATGCATAGATATGATTGGTCAGTTGTCCCTTGAAGAGAATTTTCCTGTTTGTGCTTGCAGTATTATCATAATATTGTTGCTGGTTAGGGAACTACTGACCAATCATATCTATGCATCCAATCAGATGATTATTAACTGCTTCAATTTGTTGCTGATTATAGGAAATTTCCTGTTTGTGCTTGCAGTATTATCATAATTTGTTGCTGATTGAAGGGATTTTCCAAGAGAACTTTCCTGTTTGTGCTTGCAGTATTAATTATTATCATAATTTGTTGCTGATTAAAGTTTGTTTGCTGTTTTGTTTGCTGTAGCCTGTTTCAGCCCATGTTTGAGAAGTTCGAAGGGGTCCAAATTGCAAACATGACCAACAAAAAAGGCGCTTCAAGCCTTCGCTGCCACACAACCAATCTTTCTTGGAGTACCAGACTTCTTGGAATGACCTGTCCTTCATCTTCAGGACAAGCTTCGGAGTTGGCTTTTGGTTAATGATAGCCTTCTGCTCGCTGACAATTCTTGCTGCAAAATACTTCCTCAACAGCTGGGAGACCATTTCCCCCTCAGGAAGGACTTCAAATGACGATTCTTCATAATCCATGATAAGAAAAATTCAAATAATAATTCTCCAAAATGAAACGTGGACGTTCGTTGAGCTTGAACTGTGTCTAGGCCTGTCAGTTAGAGTGCAATCATCACAAGACAGTGTCTCTTTCGTCATCATTTCTATCGTTTCAATGTTGGGCATGCTGTGAAACCCGGAGCATGCCTTTGGGTTTAGAACTGGCGCAATGGGCAGGCGTAAAATCAGATCCAGCCAATCAAATCATTGCTAGGTTTATCATTATAATGACGAAACTCCTGCTATTTCAAATAGCATTCCATAACATAGGGAACCAGTATGGAAAAAAGCGAAGTTTGACCATAACTGCAAAGTGGAAGGCTTCCAAAGCTACAAAATTGGTATAGAAACCCTATGATAGGGTTTGCTTTCTGACTCGAGCACGAGTTAACACAGGGGAGCAAGGCATCAGACTGTCGAGAAGTGGAGGTTTAATAGGGGATCATATGATGTACTATGACATCAATGTTACGACTTTTAAGAAAATTTTTGCAAAAAAAAATAATTGTTTTGTTTTAAAAAATACTCATATCTCTGAAAATTATAGTCATGCTGAGCATGACCAGCATGACCGCTAGCTTCGCCACTGATTTACCCCAAAGGCTTTCGGGACATTGCCTGTTGATTATTTTGTATGTCATAACTGATCGATCAAAGTTTATTAGTTGTTCAACGGTCAGCCAATTATGAAACCAACTGTCTTTTAGTCTGGCCTTATCAATAATCGAACGGGCTCTGTCCTGCAGACGTTGGAGGGTATTCAATTTTGATTTAGGAAGACTCCCCAAATAACATTGCCTCATCGCAGATGGCTTTCGACAAGTACACGGTACACATGGTCCAGCTGGGATTTGGGAAATAAGATTTTTCAATTTTTTTAGTGACTTAAGACCGCCACTAATCTTCCCTTTCACTTTGTTGAATTGTTCATCCCAGTTTAGCCTTTCATCCACAATAACCCCCAATGGTTTGGTCTTCAGCACACGCTTAATATGTGAATTGTTAAGATTCAGTGGTTCTGAGATTTCAGCCTTATTTGTCCTCCGTGGATGGCCAATGATCATGTATTCAGTTTTTTTCGGGTTTACATTTACACTTAACTTGTTTATCCGCATCTATTCCGAGATGTTTCTTAATTCTTTGTGGGCATTTGTAATTAGATCATCGACGTTACTAGATGTTAATGTAACATGTGTGTCATCTGCATACATACTAGCCCTAGAGAATTCTAAGCATTTTTCAAAGTCATTTAGGTAGATTATAAATAGGAGTGGTCCCAAGCAGGATCCTTGAGGTACACCACATGTTACCAATCTAGCCCCTGACTGTTGTCCATTAACTGAGCAGAATTGTTTTTTTTTTCACTTAAGAAGGATGTCAACCATTCTCCTGAACTTCCCCTGATACCGAGTGCACCTAACTTTTTTATCAGTATTGTATGATCTACGGTATCAAACGCCTTTTTTAAATCAAGAAATATGGCCAAATTGAGCTGTTTTTTATCCATATTGTCATACCAGCGATACCAGTACCGTTTATCAGGGATGTTACAGTGGAATACAGCTTTCGAAAAGCAGATTGATTTGGTGTCAATACTTTGTTAGTTATGAGATAATCAATGAGCGTGAACTATTTTTTCCAACATCCTAGAAAAAACTGAGATGACCGAGATCGGCCTATAATTGTTTCCATCCCTTTTTGAACCTGATTTAAAAATTGGTGTGACTCTTGCTAATTTACAGATATCTGGGAAGACACCATACTTCAATAACATAGGGCTCAAATCTTTAAAAAGGTCGGTGTAAAATTCTATTGCAGTTTTCTTTGAAATAGATGGCTTGGAAGGAACTTTGAGTTTTTTTTGTAAATGGCAATTTATTGAAATCTTCCTTAGTTTCAAGATGGCAGCATTTATTGAATTTGAGGCTATGACGTCATTAAATGTCTAAATCCTAAACTAGAAAAGCTACAGATTTCTGCTTGCCACCATTTTGTAGGCCTTCATAAACTATGGTTTTCTTTTAGGTTATATCATGTTTCCTCTCTTAGTTTAGGATTTACGATGATTTAAATTTTTTCAAAATTTTCCATGAATTTTTTCAAAAATTGTTAAATTGCTGCCATTTTGAAAAAATCAAGATATCAAAAAATGTCCACGGCAGATTTACAGCAAAGTAACATAAGTTCCTTTCAAGCCATCCAATTCAAAGAAAAATGCCATATAATTTTACACCGACCTTTTTAAAGATTTAAAAGATTTGAGCCCTATGCTTACTCCAATGACGAGTTGAAAACCATGGTTAGTGGCTTCCAAATGAAGTCTGCTGCATCTTTAATTAGCATAGTGGAGATCTTGTCTGGGCCTGGTGCTTTGCCATTTTTCAGTTGCTTTATGGCGTTCAGCACATATGTTTCATCAATGGGTACAAATGTCATTTTGTTCTGTTGAACGTTTATATGCTTGAGAGAATCATCATCAGGCCTAGACTCTAACTTGCTAGCAAGTTTCGGTCCTATGGTGGTAAAGTGATGATTAAGTGCTTCAGCTATATCCTTTTCTTTAGTAATAGTTTTCCCTTCAACATCTAAGCTGGAAATTTCTGTTGAAGGAGCTGCTTTGTCTAGTACCTTATTAATAACCTGCCACATTCTTTTTGGATCTCCCTTGTTTTCTTCAATTAACCTAAGATAATGCGATTGTACTGCATCTCGAATTTTTGGTGTTACTTTGTTACGGAGATGCTTATATGTGTTCCACTTTTCAGGAGATGTTTTCGTCACTTTCTTAGCTGCATCCCTCTCTGTCATTCGTTTCCTAATGTCTGGGGTTATCCAAGGAGTAGAAGTGTTACCTACTCTCCTCTTTTTCAGGGGTGCATGGTCCATGGATATCTAAAACCGACTCAAAGATCTCCTGAAAAGTGGTAGCCATATTATCCGGATTATCAGCATAAGAGCTTAGGATGGTTTCCCAATCTATCTGCTGCAAGTCGTTGCGAAACGATGCCCTGTCATAATTGCTCAGACTTCGAGTCTCCAAAACTTTTGGTTTCTTATTTTTGACTCGCCAGGCATTCATTTTCCTTATTCCGTACACCAGATAGTGGTCAACCATCCCCAATTCTAGAACTTCTGCCTTCAATATATATTTTGAGCTCGTTGTTGAGAAATGGTCTATTAGCGTTTTACTGATATTTTGTTCGAGCTGTTGGCTTTGGCAGTTCAAAATGCCAGAAACATGTGTAGGTTATCGTTGTGATAAGTCTGCTTATATGGAAAAATAAATGCCAGTGGAAATAATGGAATTCAAGGCATATTGCCGGAAAATCGAAAAACAAAATTTCCTAGAGAGAACCATCAGTCTGAAGAAAGAGAACTCTACTGAACTGGAAAGCAACAACCATTTAACGTGACCTTTATTTTGGCAGTCTAATTGTGCTTGCATAGTCTTTTTCGTCAATGAAGAGCAATAGTATGATTTGGGGGCTTTGAAATTTTCAACTTGGACGAAAGATTATTGCAAATTCCTGCAATGAAAATATTATGTTTGGCATCGACTCTACCACGTTTTGGGGCAACCTCTAATGCACCAGCCTCCCTGATTTGACGAAGAGCGTTTCGTCAGCTGCTATACTCTAGCTATTCGTCGAAATTTATGTTCTCGAAACAGTCGAAAATAAAGTTCTGCAAGCACATTTAGACTGCGTAAATGAAGGTCATGTTAAATGGTTGTTGCCTCCCAGTTCAGTAGAGTTCTCCTTCTTCAGACTGATGGTTCTCTCTATGAAATTTCGTTTTTCGATTTTTCGGCAATATGTCTTGAATTCCATTATTTCCACTGACATTTCTTTTTCCATATAAAGCAGACTTATCACAACCATAACCTACACATGTTTCTGGCATTTTGAGCTGCCACAGCCAACAGCTCGAAGGGTGCCTGATTTTCTCCCAGGCGTAGGCCAACACACAAAGTCCGCACCTTTTGTTGAGTTCACGTTACGTTTCTGCTAGTTCCAGGCTCTTATTCCGTTTCATTAGTTTTGGGGAAAAAATTTGAGTACAAAACAGAACTCAGAGGGCGATGTCGATACGTTCTAAAATTTGTTTCGAAATTTCATACGGAAATAAACTTGCCATGCCGTATTTAACAGCGAGAGAATAATTTTAGCTCAATTGCCCTTCAGACAAGAACTGTGGAATTCACTGGATAATGCTTCAAATGCCTGCTTCATCAACTATACTGATAAAGAAAAAATTCGAAATATTGTATTTAACCCTATCTGACCTGGGTGTTTTGAAACATTCAATGCCTGGGGGAGGCGGATTCCGCCCGCTCCCCCTGTTTATCTCCGTTTTCATAAGAGATATGGCAGCCAAACTTGGCACAAAGGCAGTTCATTGTATAAACAATGAAAATTTGAAATCATAATCCAATTAGCAATGTTGTTGTTGTTGCTAGTGCATGATGATCATTATGATGTCATATGACGTCATATAAATGAAAGCTTGCTAAAAGGTCATGAAACTTTATTTTTCATAAAGAAATGAAAGATATAGATAAAAATATATATAAATTCTTAATGTAGATTTAATTGGACCAATTAAACATGATTTTTCCGGGTTTTCTACAATCAATGTCAAAAGCAACCTTACCAACTACAAAACATCAGTTGTAGCTTTTTCCCGGGTTTTGATGTCTTTTTCTGTTGTAAATTCGTACGACATTTTTCGTAAGTTAGGCCCAAATCGTCGCCATTTTGAAGACGCGATAAAATGGCTAGCCTCGGTTTGGAGGTTCGATTGTGACGTCGGAAATTACTTGAGAGTTCTATAAACAAACAGCCTCGTTCAGGTCGAAGGCGAAAGGGGTGAAATTACGTCATGAATAATGACGTCATTTCGCTCATTTCACAGATTTAAATACACAATTTCGCAGAGAAAAGACAGAAGGTTGGAAAAAAGTACTACACACCATTCACAACATTGTGATCTTTCATTTTATGAACAATTATTCCAACCCCGGACTTGTCCTTTAAGAGAAATATAAAGTATCTTTTTCACAGAGTGCATGATGAAAAATTGGTAACCATGGAGACAAGGCTAAAAATAGAATTTCCAAATCGTTGCAATTTTATTGCGCTATGATACAAAGTCAAACTTACGAAATATCAGAGGCCTCCTGCATGTGTGGAAAACGGTGTAAACAAAAATGTACTAGGGGGGGCCGAATCGGCCCCCCAGGTCAGATAGGGGTAAGAAAATGTTGTCAATAACTCTTCCTTCCTTTTAGAATGATGCTGATGATTTTGCTTATTTGGTCTATAATGGATCCCAGAAGAAGTGCAAAGGTTTGTCAGTAAGACAAGAATTGCTTGAATCTAAGGTCTACCTTGACCCTATCCAGACTGGGGGGGGGGGGCAAATGTTTCTACACAGCTTGTTGGGTATCTCCAGAACAGTCTAGTTTTTTGTGACTTTTAGTTTCTTGCTAGGAGACATCCTTTCATATCAATTTCAAACATGTTGATACTGATTCAGGGGGTCAGCACAACTTTAAATTGAGTGATCCGCAAGATAGACACCTTTAAAGTCATAACTTTTGAATCGCTGGCTCTATGACAATGAAACAAGCATTGCTGAGCTTGTCTGGATGCGGGCTCTCATTTGATATATAGTTTATTCATTTTTAATGATGTCTTCAATAATTGGTTGTTGCGCATGCGTACTGACGAAAAACCATGTTATGCTTCTCTACTCCAAAAATGAGCAACATCATATGATGCAACATGTCTCTTTATGTATATTTGGCATTTCTGCTATTTTTAAAGCAATTTATAAAACATTTTTAGACAAAAATTACTCTTTTACGTCCAAAATTAATAAATGCGGACATCATCAAAAACATTAGTCTTACGAAGCAAAAATTTCAAAATAGGAATTAAAAGGATATAATCCTTCTGTGTTTTAAATCTCTTGTCAATATATTGTATCGATTTGAAGATACAACGCGACAAAGTCCATGTGGCTTTACATCCAAATTAGCAACATTTGCTGACGATAGCACTTAACCACGTGACATAAACAAAAACCAATTACGTCATCTTGTTTGTCTTATCGTGTTTGTTACTATTGTGCCAAGTTTCAAGTCTCGAGCACGTATGGTTCTGAGAATGAAGTGGAGTTTCCCCCCCCCCCCAGTCTTCCCAAAGTTTCACACAGCCTACATTGTTTGGTTGCTTGAAGATGAAGTTGCGGTTTTTAGTATGGCACGCCGTACCGGCAAAAATCAAGTGTTGTGTGTATGTCAATTGTTTGTGTGGCGTGTATGTCAGTCGTGTGTGGTGTGTATGTCAGTCGTGTGTGGCGTGTATGTCAGTCGTGTGTGGTGTGTATGTCAGTCGTGTGTGGCGTGTATGTCAAACTTGTGTGTGGCGTGTATGTCAAACTTGTGTGTGTATGTCAAACTTGTGTGTGTATGTCAAACCTGTGTGTGTATCTCAAACTCGTGTGTGTATGTGAAAGTCGTGTGTGTATGTCAAACTTGTGTGTGTATGTCAAACTCGTGTGTGTATGTCAAAGTCGTGTGTGTATGTCAAACTTGTGTGTGTATGTCAAACTTGTGTGTGTATGTCAAACTGGTGTGTGTATGTCAAACTTGTGTGTGTATGTCAAACTTGTGTGTGTATGTCAAACTCGTGTGTGTATGTCAAACTCGTGTGTGTATGTCAAACTTGTGTGTGTATGTCAAACTCGTGTGTATATGTCAAACTCGTGTGTGTATGTCAAACTTGTGTGTGTATGTCAAACTTGTGTGTGTATGTCAAACTTGTGTGTGTATGTCAAACTCGTGTGTGTATGTCAAACTTGTGTGTGTATGTCAAACTCGTGTGTGTATGTCAAACTCGTGTGTGTATGTCAAACTCGTGTGTGTATGTCAAACTTGTGTGTGTATGTCAAACTCGTGTGTGTATGTCAAACTTGTGTGTGTATGTCAAACTCGTGTGTGTATGTCAGACTTGTGTGTCTACTAGGGAAAGACACTTTCACGAGAAGAAACGTTCGCGAGTTGGAACAAATGTGACATTTTTGCGAATCGACCAAAATCTGTCAATGAGCTAAATTCATGCATCATCGAGTCTCTGTAATTTCTTTATTTAACCCTATTACTACCGGGCTTTTTCGACCATCGTAGTACCGGGGGGCTCCGTAACTTCGCCAATATTGCAGATATGAGGACGAAACTTAGTACAATGGTGTACAGGAACAAAATCTACACAATAGGCTACCTTTTTAAAAAAAATACGTGTAAATCAGAACAAGGCATCTGCTCCATCTTCGAAGGTTTAGCGTTTCCCATCCGAGCTCTTAAGAGCAATTTCTTATAAAAAATACGTATTCATTGTTAGTTGTTTACTTTTGTCCTTCGCACAGCAATAATTTTCTATTGGTTTTACAGCAATAATAAATTTGTTTGGAACGATATTTTTATTGGCCCCTTCGGGAAATTAAATTCCTGGCACTACTGGACCTTTTACCCCCCCCCCCCCTTCGCCCCCTCTCGATGGTCCTGCAATAAAGGTCATATGAGGAATCGAGCAGACAACAGTCACTTTTTGAGGAAAAATGGACACAGAAGAGGGATACTGATACTAGGAGCGAAGTTTTAAACGACTCTTTGTGAAAAAGATAAAATAATTACATCAAAAGAAACAGGGTGATACGAAATCACTTCCAGGATCTGCAGCATGATCCAACGGTTCAACGGTGCGGTGAAATGGTTCCTGTAGATAGAACATGCCCATTATATATTCCACAAGTGCTTTAACCCTATCACTACAGGGGGGGGGGGGGCACAAAGTGCCGGCGGCGAAGTTTATTTGATGTAGTGTCGTCAGTTCAAAGGATGAAGAGCTGAAACTTTGCGACTTTTCCTAAAATTTCATGAACTAATTAAAATTTGTAATTTTTTTCCAAAATGGTAGATACTGATCACGTTACCAACCTCTTTTCAACACGTGGTCAGCCAGACAATTAAAGAAGCGAGTCCAGTTTTAACAAGGATGACTGTATAACGTTGAGAATACCACCATTCAATAGCTCTCGATGAGAGCTTTCAGAGGATGTATAGTTTTATCCATTTTTGATGACGTCAGCAAATTTAACATTCATGACGTCATCAAAGTTTATGACGTCATATGAATAACAACAAATGTATTAGATAACCTTAAATGGTCAAAATTGGTTCTATTGATTGTTATCAACAATTTTGAGGCATTTTAGAGTATTTTATCAGTAATTAGGGGTTTAAATGAAACAATTACAAACTAATGGAAATAATGATGAATATATTTTTTTTTTTTTTTTTTTTTTATCCATATAAAATTCTTACAATACATGTTTACCTACTCTACATATTAATACTATACAACTGCACAACACTACAGGGACAATAACGTGAGGAGCAAAATGGCATGGCTACCCCATGTTCTTACATATAACAAAAAACAATGAACACTACTAGGACAACGCACAAAAAGAAAACAAAGAATACTTGTAAACTAATTAATATACGCTAACTACAACCTAAATCAATTACAATGAACGTTTGCGGCATAAAGACTGTGGGAAAGGAGTTTCAGAACAATTTCCCTGCTTCCTACCGAATTATGTCAATTTGATCGATGAATTAAATGCAGAAAGCCAGGGTTTTTGTTGGAATATTATACCACTGTCTTTTCCGCAATCGTTCATTTCCATTAAATAAAATAATGCAACGTAACTATTCTAAATGAAAGAAGAAACAGAAGACGAAAAAAAAAGGTAAAGGGACTTGATGGTTACTTGGCGTATAACAAAGATTAAAATGACCTCAATCAAACCGACCGGTGTTGTGGATGAAAGCTAAGGTCAACTCGAGAATCTTTCTGTTAAGATCAATAGATAGGTCTTTATTGCCATACAGTAAATATTGCGTCAGGACCTTATTTGAAAGGTTGTTATGTCCGAATGGTCGTAATATTGCCGAAACTCCAGCGAGAAGATCTCTTCGTTGCAAATCAAACGAGGGGCAGAGCAACAAGAAGTGTTCAGTATCCTCAATGCCATCATTCGAAGGGCACATTGGATCTAAGGTATCCCTGAAATGGTGTTGGAATTTATGCAAGTTCAGTTTACTGAGACCAACCCTAAGTTGAGTAAGATGGGATAGGCCGATTGGGTCGTGAATACCAAAAACGGGTTTTGCAGGGGGGCGGATTATCGCGAGTAGCTTTTTCTTAAAAACAGCAACTGAGGGTGCAAGTCTAATCTCGGAATCCAGATTGTTCCATTCAGTTAAGCAATTTGGATAAAAACTAGATTGGAATTTTTCTGTCCTTGTCATTATTCGTCCGACCACATCCTGGTTGCGAAAAGAATATTGCGACTGCCGAAGTGGTGGGATTGGATCTTTAGTATACCCAGGAGTCAGATTATTTATGAATTTGTAAAACAGAGTAAGTCGTCTACTCCACCTTCGTAGACTTAGCGATTCCCAACCAAGCTCAGCGTATACCTTCTCTCGTGATGTCCCCCTCCATGCGCCGGATACTGCTAGAGCAGCAGAATATTGAACGGATTCTAACTTTTCCATTTGGTTCGGCAAAATGACGCTATGACTAAATTCGCATACTTTTGCAGGACTGTGGTAAATGACATCCCCATAATCTAAATGTGGTCGAACATACAGCTTGTATAATTCGTTTAAGGTATGCCTGGGCAGATATTTGGAGAGATACTTCAGCATGCCAATGCCCTTCCTTGTTTTAGAGATAACTTCTTTGATATGAGTGGAGAACGAGAGTTTTGAGTCAAGGAACATTCCCAGGTGCTTATGTTCATCTACTACCTTCACAGGTGTGTTATTAAAGACGATTACTGGATGATCAACTGCCTTGTTTTTCCTTGAAAATATTACTTCAACAGCTTGCTTTCGCGCATCAGGATTGAATGACATCCTCCAGTCATGAGCCCACTTTTTATGATATAACACTGATGAATATATGATATAAATAATAAGCTTAAATTGATATTACATTGCCAATTTTTATTCAGCGATGCTTTGGGATATATTCTAGTAGCATTATGAAAGAAATTATCAACTAAGAACTTAAATATTGCCAATATTGCTAATAGTAAGCAAAAAGTGCAATTTTCCTCAATTATGACGTCATAGTGACGTCATTGATGTAATGAAGAATTAAAAAAGTAGCCTATTGTGTAGATTTTGTTCCTGTACACCATTGTACTAAGTTTCGTCCTCATATCTGCAATATTGGCGAAGTTACGGAGCCCCCCGGTACTACGATGGTCGAAAAAGCCCGGTAGTAATAGGGTTAAATAAAGAAATTACAGAGACTCGATGATGCATGAATTTAGCTCATTGACAGATTTTGGTCGATTCGCAAAAATGTCACATTTGTTCCAACTCGCGAACGTTTCTTCTCGTGAAAGTGTCTTCCCCTAGTAGACACACAAGTCTGACATACACACACGAGTTTGACATACACACACAAGTTTGACATACACACACGAGTTTGACATACACACACAAGTTTGACATACACACACGAGTTTGACATACACACACAAGTTTGACATACACACACAAGTTTGACATACACACACGAGTTTGACATACACACACAAGTTTGACATACACACACGAGTTTGACATACACACACGAGTTTGACATACACACACAAGTTTGACATACACACACAAGTTTGACATACACACACAAGTTTGACATACACACACGAGTTTGACATACACACACGAGTTTGACATACACACACGAGTTTGACATACACACACAAGTTTGACATACACACACAAGTTTGACATACACACACAAGTTTGACATACACACACGAGTTTGACATACACACACAAGTTTGACATACACACACGAGTTTGACATACACACACGAGTTTGACATACACACACAAGTTTGACATACACACACAAGTTTGACATACACACACCAGTTTGACATACACACACAAGTTTGACATACACACACAAGTTTGACATACACACACAAGTTTGACATACACGCCACACACAAGTGACATACACACCACACACGACTGACATACACACCACACACGACTGACATACACGCCACACACGACTGACATACACGCCACACAAACAATTGACATACACACAACACTTGATTTTTGCCGGTACGGCGTGCCATATTTTAGCGCCAAGCGCTGGAATCGCAGAAAAAGGTAAGCCCTAATCGAGTCCGCGATCCCTTGTCATGACGCTCAAGTGGTGGGGCTCTACCTGGGATCGAATCCTATCCGCCCGACGGTTCTGGCTGCAAATTCAGAGGATTACACCAATGCGTCACAACACCTTCACGCTTGGCGATAAACCACCTGACCAATTAGCACTAGATTCTATAATAGACCTTTTTACTTGCTAGAAAAGGGGTTTGGATCGCGCGTCCAAATCTGGAAATTGTTTGGAAGTAAAACAAAAGCATGATGTTCTCATTAACAAGGACGGATTATGTTACAATAGGATCCGCTACTTTTGGATGACACCTTAGGACAAGTCGACTAGCGATTGCAGACAAAGAGAATGATATGCCTCGTTGGTCAAGTAATAAACAAAAACGAGGCAATCCGCAAAGGTTGCCCTGAAACCAAGGTAGCTAGCGCGTTTGTTATGCATTCCAGAAATGGTTCTTACGAGCAAACATGAGCATATATCGAAAGAAGAAGGATATATCTAAACTTCTGACTCAGGCATTTTATTTATACCGGGTGAGCCAGAAAAAGTTCCCACTTTTGACAGGCCAGGATAAATCACACACTAGGCCAATTTTAGTTGTTTTTGATTTAATCTTTTGCCAATATCCTATATTATTCTGGGTTATTTTTGTAGATTTTTTCGATGCCAATTTATCGATATATTAACGATTTCTTGAATTTTTTTTGGCCTGCAGACTGCCCAAAATGATCGAAAAACAGTGATCAAATTTCCTACAGATTGGGCTTGGCAGAACAAAGGGAGTGACTCTTCGAAATGACTTGGGAATTTGGCAATGGATTAGGTACAATCTGTCGCACGAGCAGTCGTTCAATGATTGCGCAAGTTTAATGTCATTTTTATTAATACAAAGACTCTCAGTTATTTTATCATTTCCTTGAAATTATACTTGATAGCTAATGTAAATTAATTACACTCGGGATTAGAAGCTTGAAAAGCACCCCTCAGAGTAAGCTCTGTCTCCAAACAAAAGAGATTCACTAATTTACCATCATTGAGGTACACCTTGGGCCTTCTCGCGAGGATGGGGGCGGTGCACTGCTTCCCGGTGGGATGGGGGATGTGCTGTGCGGGATGTGAGGTCCCCTTCACGATGCAGGCACTGGGCTGCGGTTGAACTGGGGAATTGCTCCCTAGCGGCGACCGCAGCTTAGGATATGCGTGTGGGGGTTCCCTCGCGCGGTGTGTCCGCCGTCTCTCTGGGAGGTGGGCGTCGCTCCGTACCTCGTAGGGAAGGCATGCTTTTATCTTGTATATAATCCACTAAATGTTTTTATTGATTAGCTTTAGGAATTAATTTGTAAATTTTGTAAATTTTGGTAAAGTAGGCCTAAATTAGCTGTAATTTAGCTATTCTTTTTATTTTACTTAGCCTACATTAAATAAATTATTGATGATGATGATGATGATTGACCTTGAAGGATTTTTAATTTGATCAAACCTCGATCAAATTGGCCAACTGCAGGAAACTGGGAGGTCAGCGTACCGGCCTACGTTGCCTGCCCGAAATTACTTCTTTAAGGCTGGTGATTGCCATTGAAATACGAAATTTCCTGGCCAATACACCGTTCCACTGAGATTGTGGAAAGAACAGAGAGATAATCGGAAGAAAAAGTAGAAAGCCAAGAGAAAATCAAAGGTAATGGGTGGGTGGGTAACGAAACGGTTGCGTCGCTTTTTCTTGCAGGATACCTGAACGGAGTGCCCATCGAGCTACTGTTTTACTTTTATACGTACATACCCAATTCCCCAAGTGAAAAAGCTTTTGGCAAGGACATGGGCGAATCTATTGAAAATGAACTCTTATGGGGAAGAAATACGATGAGAATAGTTTTATTCGCCACGTGTCCTCTAGAACCCACAGTTGTTGTTGTTCTCAAGGTGCACAAAGGGGAAAAGGGGTGTGCCAGACCTAATACCATGAAACATGCCTTCCCTCGTAATTAACTCTAATTAAATATTCAGTTAATTAGCATTCAGGCGGGCACTAATACCCTGCAATGCACCCTAGCTACATTTATTCTCTACGCTGGCCGCTTCGAAAATAGATAAAGTGAATTAGAATTCACATCATAAACAAACATTTTCAAAGACAGCGTTAAAGGGCATATATCGCGATAACAGTTGGTTGATACAACAAAGAAGCTTGGAGTGGAATTCCATTGTTTCGTGACTTTTAATTTCTGCTTCATGAATTTTTACTGCCGTAAAAATGTAGCCTCGGTCCCGTGCTATGTACTAAACAAAAGAGATAATTGTATTACATTAGCCAATCAGGTTCACGATACATGCCCTTTAAAGCCGCCTATGAACCACAACAATGAACTTGGGTATCAAACTCTAAGAATTTATTACATTACTAATGAAAACCGAACACAAACGAAAACACCAGCAAAACAAACGATGACGTCGTTTAAACATGCCTTCAAGTTAATTAACTTTTTGTTTTGTTTTGAATAATAAAAGAATTGAGCTTGAGCAAATATCTGCCTTGTAAGCATAAAATCAATGCTGGCCCAAGATCAATGTACCAATTGATGGTCAAAAAAACAGATCTAAAAAGCCATTTCTATAACAATTGTTCACTCGAAAAGATCGAAAACAGTCGTGGCCAAATTTAAAGAAATGGGTCTTCAAGTTTTACGTATTTTAGATAAGAGACCACCAAGTTGAGAAATTGTTGATGTTTAGCCTAGGCTTGTTTACAAAAATAAGAAATATTCGTGGCGGCAAGATCTTTCTTATGTGGAACAGTTCAACTGCTACATTTGTTCTTATCGAGATGATCGAAGCGAAAAACAATATTCCGTTGGAGAGACCAGCAAAATTTATGAAAATATATACACAAATTTGGGGGGGGGGGGGAAATTGCTTGCATAAGCCAAAAAGCCTGAAGTTTACAAGCGTAAAGGACTTTCAAGTAAAAGATCAGACCATTATGATTAAGACTCCATTTGTTCTTATTCTTATTGTGTTTTTTTTTTCATTTCTTGAGCGGGTTCACATGAGCGGAATGTTTGTATCTCCAAAAACATAAAGATATGATATGTGGAAAGAGCGCGTTACAGGGGCGGATCTAGCCCAATTTTTGAGTGAGTTCCCAATGATGAGACCGAAGGCGAGCGAAGCGAGCCGAAAATATAGGGGGGTTCGGGAGAACTCCCCCGTGAAAATTTTTGCAGCCACGCCCTTTAGATTGCCTTCAAATGCTATCAAATTTTTCTTAAATAATTAATAACTGAAAAAATTTTGAAATAAAAAATCCGGCATCCTGCCAAACCTATCATTGTGTCATGATTATAAACAGGCCTAAGTTTACCTCAAATGCTTCTGCTTCAGCCAGCCATATTTTGCCTTATTGACACATACAGGGGCCTTGTTTGTAGATCTGCTTAAAAATGATTCCAAATTCTTCTAAGCTTTCAGGGGAATATTCAATATTGCTGCTTTATCAAAGAGAATTACATTCAGAGATCTTGCCACCGTCCTCTTCCTTGCGAATTTGCCGCCATTCCGCCATCATCCACACCATTTCTCAGAATTTTTTTCAGCCTCAGTCTCAAGCAGACACTTAGGTCTCAGTTCCAAACATCGAGCCACGATGAGGTCTCAGTTCCCGGCGAAGGGAACAAAAGAAGTCTCAGTTCCGAACATTCTAAACAATACTAAGGTCTCAGTTCCAAACATTTAAAACAAACAACAAAACATAGGGATATTTCAGCCTGGAGCTATTTTTGTAAGGGCCTCCGCAGTGGTCTGAGGGTCCTTCAGGCAGTACGCATTGTGCTGAAATTTGCGAAACGTGGAGCCTGACAACAAATCTTTTTCACACATCACATCACAATCATACGGCAGCGCGATCGAAAAGATACTGAAATTTTTAATTATTCTTTTCATCACAGATTTCATTTTCATAATTATCATAATTCTATTCTCAGAGACAAATCTATGAAATTTTGACTAAGTTCTCGAACTCATGGAACTCATGCTAAATCCGCCCCTGCGTTAGACTGCTGAAACAATTTTGTATCCTTTCTTGAATGGATTGAAATCCCATCGAAACGAAACATTTAGTATGAGAAACCAGCATCTTTTGACATACTGAACATTCTACGTTTGAAAATTTTTCAATGAAAATGTGTGTTTTTGCAAATATTCAAAGGACATAACAATGAAATATTACGTTTGAGCAACAAGAAACATTTGTAAGGTCAGAAAAAAAAATGATTTATCTGTTCGTATTTATCAAAGCATAAAATAAGGTAAATTCGAGGCCATGCTGCAAACAAATTTCTATGACAATGATTTTGAACTGAATTCTGAATTAGAAAACCAGCAAGAATTTTATAAATATTAACTATCAACGCCACGGACCCTTGTAATCAAAGCTTTTCTCGCAAGTTTAGTTATAAAAAATAGGTGTCTACAAGTGTCTAAAACTGCTTAACTTTCCTATTTGAGTGAGAGAACCATTTTCTAAACATTTTCGTCTGACACCGGCCACATCTTATCACCATAAAATTCCGAAAGAGAAGAAAAACCGAAAAAATGAATTCATAGCACTTTTCGAAATGAGCCAAACAGAAAGCCCATTAAAGTCTTTTAATGAAAGACTTTGAAAATATCACGAAAATACTAAAGACAGCTAATCTCTCGTTTCCATTTTGCATCAAGAAGAGAGCAAATTCAATTATTTATTGCTTTTTTTTAGAGTTAAATACCAGGAGCAGAGAACCATGCAGAGAACGTGTCACTTTTGTCAAAAAAATCTCATTACAAGTGATCAATTCGGATTTTAGGTTGTGCCTGCCTCAGCTTTAGACATTTCGCAAACCAGAAAAAGGAGCAGCCAGTAAGATTTTGTTAAAACATTTAAAGCTGCGTAGGGAGCTTTTTTTAAACATCTTTAAATCTTAACACCTAAAGGCGAAGACTGCAAAAGTTTGATTCCCAATTCAATGAAATACCTGCAAATGACAAAAATTACCTCAATACAAAAAGAAGTATAACGATTTCAAGGGAACATGGAATGTCTTCGGAGAAGAAAAAGGTATATAAAACATCCTAACTAAGGAGACAGCTTGCAGTCCACCCGTCGAATTTGTACCAAATGAGATCAGCTAATGAGAAGAAAAACATGTTTCTAATGATATTTCTCCATAAAAGGTGGGGAAAATACACGCATCCTCTTTCCACAAGAAACTGCCCTTAAGGAATTCAACTCTCAGATCGCCAGAAAATTAAGATAACTCCAGTACTTAGAAAAATAAGTTAAGAAACTAGTTTTGATAAAGGAAAACCTTAACATATCTAAAATTTATTTTCACTTGTATCCTGCATCATAATACTCTTATGGTACCAGAGTAATGCCCACGAAGGCACAGTTAAAGAACATGAAAATTGTTATGGAACCTCTAAGAAACTCGCAAGAAAACTCTGAGTACTCAAAATCCGATAATTTAAAGAAACCTTCAGCACTAGCCAAATCCTTAGTTTCTTATAAAATAAAACACGTGTAACATATTGAAAATTTTTCCGAAAAGAAAGAATTCCTCGTTCTAAAAATAGGGCCTAATTACAATTTTACTACCGGTAAAGCCAATCAAACACTCTAAGGCTGAGCTACAGCATTCATAAACAAATTCGTTCATTTGGACACTATAGCACGCATGGTTTTATGAAGGACAACGTAAAACGAAAGTTTGCATGAAGAGGAGCATTAATTCCCAAAATGATATTCCGTAGCCCACGAGAAATAAATAAAAATAGTTCGCATGCAGCAATCGTTGTTAGTCAAAACAAATCCAGTCCAACACTTGCAAACAACAGCCAAAATGGAATTCCCGAAGGGCATGGCCGAAGAAACGTTTTTAGAAAACTAGGAGAAAAGAAAACTAAGAAAAAACTCCCACATATTTCTTACAGCAACATTCTTTTCATGATACAATGATACATAATCTGATTTCATGATACAATGATACATAATCTGATGCCTGAATAAAACAGCTGATCCAATCCCTCAACTTCAGCAGTCGCATTACTCTCTTCGCAATCAGAATGTCATTGGGCGAATAAGGGCAAGGACAGAAAAATTCAAATCTAGCTTTTATCCCAATTGCCTGTCAGAATGGAATGAACTAGATCCGGAGGTTAGACTTGCACCATCGGTCGCTATCTTTAAGAGAAAGCTGATTTGAATTATCCGCCCCCCTGCTAAATCTGTCTTTGGGATTCATGATCCAATAGGATTATCCTATCTGACTCAACTTAGAGTGGGTCTTAGTAAGTTATGCTTTCACAAATTCAAGCACAATTTTAGGGATTCCATAAATCCAATGTGTCCTACAAACGATGGTATCGAGACTACGGAACACTTTTTGTTGCTCTGCCCCTCCTTTGAGGTTGAACGTCGAAATCTTCTCGCTAGAGTGTTTGATTTGCTGCGACCATTTGGACATATCGATCTTTCAAATGAGGTTTTGACGCAACTTTTGTTATATGGCGATAAAGACCTTCCAAAGGACCTCAACAAGAAATATACTCGAGTTGACTCTACATTACATCCACGCAACTGGTCGCTTCAGTTGAGATCACCGTAAATCTAGTTAAACGTCACTAAACCACTAAGTCCATTTTCGTAAAGTTTCTTGTCGTAGAGTCCTGTCCATATATTCCTTTGCAAGCCAGTTTCACATTGGATGTTAGGCTTATATTAGAAATCCAGACACGATACCGGTGTCTCGAGCGATGGGGACCTTGGGTGGGGAGCAGTGACGGGGACAGTTGTTGTCGTTGTTGTTTCCTCGGTCGGCGTTCCGATTGTTCACTATTATATTTTGGCCTGACATCTAATGTGAAACCGGCTCAAATATTTATTTGTAAAATGTTTTTATAATTAGGATTTCTATCTGTATTAGTTGTAGCGTATGTATAGTAGTTTGTATTAGTTGTATTTTAGTTTATATTAATTCCAGGGGGTAGACATGACATTTTGCTCCTCCTGGTCCCCGTCCTTGTAGTGTGGTATAGTAGATTGTAGGTAGTGTTTAGGTAATTTTGTTGTAAATTTTATATTGAATATAAAAAAAAAAGAAAAAAAAAATTCTTTTCATATTCCATGTACACAAAATGAGGACGGCTCCCACAGAAATGTACTCTCTGTCGGAGAAAATTAGAAAAAACGTTTCTGGACGCTGCTACCATGGCGCGAGTCCCCGGGCCTAGCCTATGAAATAAAGTCGCCTTAGATGAAAATATAATGTAACCTTTTATTATAAACGGTAAAGACGTTTTGTTTTTGGTAGCTGCAATTTTTAGGAAAAAACTTCATAGACCCAAACCTGGAAAATGACCATTGCCATTAGCAACATTGGCAGCAAGTTAGAATAAACACGAGGAAGGGCGAAGCCTCTATAAATTGAGTGAAAATTTTTATTCTTGGTGGAAGAAAAAAGGCCATTAAATTCTGGGATATCATAACGGAAAAAGAATCGCAGGTACTTTTAGCCCAGGGGGAGTTTAAGGGAAACAGAAAAATGAACCATCGTTCCCTGTCCAAGCAGTGATGAGAGAGCCAGCTTCAAAATATAGGACTTGTTGAAACTTTAAAACATGCTTTCATTGAAAAACTATCAAGAAATATCCCCAAGACCATGGGTTAATTCAGTCCTTAGTATACTTTGACTTCGCGAATACCGACGGAGCAGATATGGCTCCTAAGCCTAGACCCAAAAACTCTTACCACAATATAAATACGTAGCCCAAAATATCGATACCTTGATAAAATGACCTCAGAATTTTCTCACCCAATGCGTCAGAAACAGCGCTTTACATCGTGCACAGCTTCGATGATGATGGCCTTGTCAACGAAACGGTTGCGTCGTTTTTTCTTGCAGGATACCTGAACGGAGTGCCCATCGAGCTACTGTTTTACTTTTATACGTACATACCCAATTCCCCCAAGTGAAAAGCTTTTGGCAAGGACATGGGCGAATCTATTGAAAATGAACTCTTATGGGGAAGAAAAACGACGAGAATAGTTTTATTCGCCACGTGTCCTCTAGAACCCACAGTTGTTGTTGTTGTCAAGGTGTAAAAAGGGGGAAAAGGGGTGTGCCACACCTAATACCATGAAACATGCCTTCCCTCGTAATTAACTCTAATTAAATATTCAGTTAATTAGCATTTAATGCATGTTAGGAATTGAGAAAATATTTCAAGCAATCGTGTAGATTTAGGACTTTGTGGCGCGAAGACCTGCTAGCCCTGCGTCATTATAACTATTCCTGACGCATGCAAGCCTTTCATTCAAGACGCCTAGCAAGTGCAGTTCTTCCGTGAAGCATTTCAAGAACATTTTGCTTTATTGATGCATTATTTGCTCTCATTTATACTCGAGTTCACTTTCTGCTTTGATATTCCTGTTGGCCTAAGAGCGGCAAATATCATGTAGGCCAAAACTGGCCAGTACACTTTTTTTATAAGAAACTGATTTATAAGAAACTAAGTACTTCGATAACTAAATTTTAAGAAACTCTAGTACTACGTTCAAGAACAATTAAGAAACTCTAAAATTCTATTTCTAGAATACGAGTCGGTAGATTACGGTTCGCGAATCATTGCGTGTGTAAATATCAAGTTTTGCCTGCAAAAAGTGGCAACTTTTTGCCTTAACCCTATTCTACATGGGTAAATGAAGCACCACTTTCTCACGGGGGGGGGGCTAAAAAGGCCCCCCCCAGATTTTCTAAGCAACTGTAGTGCCTATGGCAACACAACTTGGTAAACATGATTACCAAGCAATTATGATTCTAAAAATAGCTTCATATGCTAATTAGTCACATGATCCGTTGCTAGGCAACGGAAAAACAATGGAAATTTGCTGATTTTGGCTCTCCTCCTAAAAACGTAATATTTTCCACCAAAAATAGTCAATAAATAACTTTAAAGTTATAAATATGATACATATTGATTGTTCTTAATGAAAACTGTCAACAATTCTATTTTTGGAATTCTATTGTTATCACAACTGTCAATCAAAGTCATGGTTGATACCAAAACAAATTAGTTGATGCCTTATTTGCATTTTAAATACGTTTTTAGTAATAACAACGATATGAAATTGGTCTGGAATTGTTAATTAGTCAATTTTGGTCAAAATACACTAATTATTTCATATGTTTATTTTAAACATGATGTCATATATAAGTATGACGTCATATATCTTAAATTTTGCTTATGTCAGCAAAATACAAAAATTTGTATATCAAATGAAAGTAGACTTCAAGACAGAAAAGTTATGCATGTTTTACTGATTTTCTGAGAGACCTGTTGCCTAATATGGGCATTTCATAGTCACGTGACCAATGATATAGCAATGAACTATTGTTAATTTGATGCAATATTAAATTTGATTAAAAGTCACCCAAGTTCCAGTGCTTTATCATGCTTAGTTTAAAGAGTAATTACAGGAAGTATGGTTTGGGGGGGCCTTTTTTTGCCCCCCCCCCATGTAGAATAGGGTTAATGTGCATATGGCTTATTAATGGTGACAATATCAATGCAAAAAGGGACAGCCTTTTATTGAAGGCTCAACTTCGAACCATAGCGCAATTTTAGACCCCAAAAATAAGAAAGTTTCTTAATTAGTTTCTTATTTTTGGGGTCTAAAATTGCGTTATGGTTCGAATTTGAGCCTTCTTTTCAATAAAAGGCTGTCCCTTTTTGCATTGATATTGTCACCATTAATATGCACACATTAAGGCAAAAAGTTGCCAATCTTTGCAATCAAAACTTGATATTTTTACGCACGCAATGCTGCGCGAACCGTAATCTACCGATTCGTATTCTAGAAATAGAATTTTAGAGTTTCTTAATTGTTCTTGAACGTAGTATTAGAGTTTCTTAAAATTGTAGTCATCGTAGTACTTTGTTTCTTATAAACCAGTTTCGTCTCCCATGTATCTATTTGAAGAAATTCCTCCTGAGTGCAATATCTAATACAATCTTAGACATGCACGGGCTTATAATCCAAGCATTCCAAGAACTGTTCGCTTCTCCAATATCTTCTTTCACAACGTCCTTTATGAATGGAATATGGTCGATAATGAGATAAAAAACGTGGCTTTCCTTTGTGAATTTAAAAGGAAACTGTTGGCAAAAATAAGACCATCAAGGAATCCGATATTTCATGTCCATGATATTATTGGCATTCAGCGATTGACAAAATTTCGTGTTAAATTCAGTGACTTAAACGAGCATAAATTCCGGCACAATTTTGACTGTTTAAGCCCTATTTGTGATTGCGGCGAGGCAAAGGAAGATAATGAACATTTTCTCCTGCACTGCCCTATGTATGACACATTCCGGCAAGGTCTTTTTGGTCACCTCGAAAACATTCCTGATTTAAGCGTCTCGAGCATAGAGCAATTCTTGTGGAAGTTCCGATTTATGCATGAATGCGAATAAAATGATTATTGAGGAAACAATTTGCATCGAAAACACGAAACGAATATAGGTTAATAATCAGTTGTTGAAAGGCAGCAGCTTATGTCTTCTGTCCGTTATGTCTTGTATTTTGTTTTTCCTTGACCGTTTTCATTTTTGTTTTTTGTTATTGTATTTAATTCTAAGAAATATAGTAAGTACCAGTCATAGTGGAAACTCGATGACAGTTGCATTGTAGTTGTAGTTTTTTACCTTTTTACCTTTTTAAGATGTGATAGAAAAAAGAAACCAGTTTCTTTTAAAAAGTGTACTGGCCAGTTATGGCCTACGTGATATTTGCCGCTCTTAGGCCAACAGGAATATCAAAACAGAAAGTGAACTCGAGTATAAATGAGAGCAAATGACGCATCAATAAAGCAAAATGTTCTTGAAATGCTTCACGGAAGAACTGCACTTGCTAGGCGCCTTGGATGAAAGGGTTGCATGCGTCAGTAATAGTTATACTGACACAGGGCTAGCAGGTCTTCGCATCACGAAGTCCTAAATCTATACGCTTGTTTGAAATATCGTTTCAATTCCCAAAATGCATTAATTTACATTAGCTGTCAAGTATAATTTCAAAGAAATGATAAAACAGCTGAGAGTCTTTTTGTTAATAAAAATGACATTAAACTTGCACAATCATTGAACGACCGCTCGTGCGACAGATTGCCCCCTCCCCACCCTCCCCGGTCAGAGCTGCAAATAGGCCGGATTGAATATGGTTAACTACGTGAAAGGTTGCTGGAGCCTCAACAGCAAGAACGATATTTGCAGAAAAATCTGTGAAGAGATTCTTTTCAAATGTAAAAGCATCAAAACCTTTTCAGATATGTTATAGAAATCATTTTAGGGGATATATTGTTACATACGTTGTTTATTTTTCTTCAGGCAATTGCAAATTCATCAGCCAGAAAGATTACGCCTTTGGAAATGCAATAAAGATTCTTCACAGCCAATTTCTTAATTCAAGATCAATGATCGATGCTACTTTCAGGTATGCTTATTTCTTTCTAGCTGTTGTTCATTTGTTACATGGTATGGTATTAATGCAGCTACATCAGTTCTTATCTTTATTAGAGTTAAGATGAGTAAAATTGAATTGTGGAATAAAATGAAGCTATCGTTTGGACGTGAATTTGAGGGTATGTCGTTTTACTCATACCCCTCATTTTCAATTTTCTCTCAGTTTTGCTTCTTGGGAAAGGAGAAAACAGAGAAGGAATATATTTGAATAAACTAGCATGTACTTACCTTTTTGGGACAAAATGAAAGTATGCAGAAATGAGAGCTGTCGATACGAGATTAATTATCAAGAATTGCGGAAAGATAGAGCATCATCTCAACAGATGACATGCCGCCCTGTTCATTTCATGCAAATTAGCCTCGCGCCATTAGAAGTCACTGGAGACGCTGTGCCTTTAGGATGCACCTCTGTTTGCATCTGGGGTATCATGGGGTACACTGGGCAACAAAAGAGACAGTTTAAATCTCTGAAGCGATGGGCAATCTAAAAATTTGCAAAAAAGAGCAAACTGCTTTATGATTTTAAGAGGGGAGATGGGGAGACAGAACACAGAAGCTACCGGAGGCGTCAACAACAGACCTATCCACTTCTGACAGGCCATACACAAAGCCAACCTTGAAGAGTTTTGATTTAATCCCTTGCCGAAAAGCCAAATACTGGGCATCATCCTTTCGATTTTGCTCAACTGTTCGTCTATGCCAATAGGTCAGCGACAATTTTTGTTTAACAGCGTATTGGTTGCTTTCATTTTCAGCGCTTTATTTTTCATAGGGATAATACCACAGCCGTTTATGGTAAACACACGCACGGACAAGAGTCTTATTATCAACAAAGAGGAACTTACAAGCCTTTACAGGAGGCACCTACGCCTTACGACATCTGTTGTGTGATGGATAGAAGAATATACAGAAAGGTAAAGAAAGCAAACATCGAATTGGTTTTATAGCAATTTTTTATTTCATTTCTTGTGTTAAGGGAATATGTCACGTTGCTTCAGGAGTATGAAGCTGTGCCTCATGTCGTTCATATCTTAGCAAAGAAATTCAGTAATTTATTTAAGGACGGTCACTAAATATGATAAAAGCTTCTTTGCCTCTATAGTCTCGTTAATTGCTGCAGCTAGGAATCAATCTTGAAATGGCAATTTTGTATTGCTTGTAATTCATCACTTAGTTACTTAAATTGTTTACTTTTGCTCTTACTTACCTCCTATTGGCATTTGTTGTACGACATCTGTCCTTAGCTGTAAGGCTGTTGATGTAGAGTAACTTCAAAAAAGGTTATTGCTTTTTTATTGTATCTGTGATTTTTAAGGCAATTTTTGTCTCTAATTTTGTCATAACAATAGACGATTGCGCTAAAGATGGTGGCGAGGAATTTTTTACCAAGATGCACTGCGTTCTTTAATCGAATTTCTGTAGAATCGTTAAAGAACCTTTATTAGAACGCAATGCATCTTGGTAACAAATTGATCGCGGCCATCTTCAACGCAATCGTCTATTAATCAGTCATTTTGTACTGTGTCTGATTTTAGTCTTTGAAAACTACATCAGTTGCACATAATAAAGAACTACAAGGACTCCTAAACCATATAAAAATTTGGGAAGTCGATCATGTACTTACGTGTGGAGGCAGTTGAAGGCTTGGGAAATGCCCTTAACTTCATGGGGACGTTGGTATTTGCTTTCCCTTAACTTACTTGAGAAGAAGATTTATTTATCACATATTTTAGACAATCTCAAAGCCAGCTAAGAGAGTGAGGCTGAAAATACTTTGACTTCATTCGGCAAGATGGGGTAATTGGGGTCTTTCTGCTTTTTTCACTACTGAAAAGATTGCAAGTTCAAATTTAGATTCATATCTCAGCAGGGGATGACTTTTAAACTTTTAGGAATTGATCAAGTGGTTTAGAAGAATTCGTGGATAATTTTTAGTGCTTCAATTTTCCAAGTTTCCCTGGCATAAACTGTTATTATGATATGACAGCATACTAAACAGTCGATGCACGCCAGGAAGATTTATTTTGGCAGCAAACCATCATTGAACTCAAGTTCAGTCATGCCAATTTCGTATAGTGGCAGACATGAATTTTGAAAATGCACGTGTTCTTGGATCTGGCATGCAATGCCATCTCCCATAAAAAAAAGATCTGAATCGAGCGATAACCTTATACATTCTGTCGAATTTTCGAATGTGCACAATGTGATTTTGACTGTGATAGAAGCTCTAACGGAAATCAATCAAATCTCGAATAAAAATGCATCAAAGATCACTCGACCCAGGGTCTTTTGAATAATAGCTGGAAGGTCCACCGGGTGTCCCAAAATGATGTATTATTATTGTTTGATTGCTTACATGTCCATAACCAATGAACTGATTTTCAAAAACTTTGTTTTATTTGATTGCCTAAAGTCTAAATTGCATTTTAAAATGTTGGTTGCGGTTTTACCACGACGTTTTCTTATCGAAAAGAAGATCGATAAACCTGCTCAAATTCAAGCCTTAGATGGCATGAGAAAAAAACGGCCTATTTTTCCAGTCAATATTTTAGATGTGATACAAAAGACTGAACTCGTATTCGTATTCTCTGAACTCAGTATTAACTGAATTCGTTTCCTCTGAAAGACATATATTCATGCCCGACACACCTAGTTGCTACCTCTATCTCATTGGCAAAATCGAGTACTCTCAAGTACCGAATAAACGGGGGGGGGGGGTGAGAATAATTGGGGGGGGGGGTTGGAAATGGTTCAATATAATAATAATCGGGGGGTTGGAACAATCGGGGGGGGGGTTGGAAAAATTGAGAATAGTCGTTTTTCGTTTTCTTAGTTAAACACGTATCTTTTTTGTATTAGTCATGTTACTAATACTTTCTCGCGTGTGGGTCAGACAAACAAAGTAGAATAAGTTAATAAACATAGTAAGTACATTTGCTTAGCAGGAATTATTAAAAAAGATTATGTTCACTATTATTTCTATTTTTCAAGAATTAATAAAAGGGGGGTTGGAATAAAAGTGGGGAGTTGGAAAATTTTTCAAAATTAATAAGCGGGGGGACGATTATTCGGTACTTGAGAGTAGAAAGGAACATTTCTTATGAAAAGAAAGCTTAAGAATCCCATTATTCTCAATGGGATGGGGGTACTCTCTTTAAAACTAATTTTACAATTGTCTTTACAGATCAAATTCAGAATAAGTTTCAGACTGTTTTAGAATAGGCAGCATTAAAATTTCAACTTTGTGATGATTCAATTGCTATTATCTTACCATCTTCTTATCATCAGAGCAAAATCATCTGAGTATCAATTATTGGATTACTCAAATTTTTTATATTAAAATAGTGTTTTTCATTGAATGCTTTGTTTGCTACAGTCATGTTCCATCAGTTTTGCATCAGTCTTCAGGCACTGAAAAAGCAAGAATAGACCATTTGCCAATTAAGAAAAAGGGATTGGTGCGAGCGCGGCCAATTCCGACAGCCCTAGTAACAGTCGGAAATCCGGGGAGTCCTCTCCTTTACAGTATAAACGGCAAGCCGACCCAGCCCGATTTTCTGACCCGAAGCTGCATTTGGAGCCGATGCTTGATGGTTACTCAACCAATTTTAAAACAGAAAAAAATTTACAAGAGATGAGTCGTTTGCGAGTCTTACCACGCAATTTGGGGTTCAATATTGTCCCCAGGGGCGGAGCACGGGGGCCGCGGAAATGGGGGAAATTTTTGGCATACGCTAGTTCGGGCCGTAACTCCGTTTCGCGAGGGGTAAACGGCCTCGGAATGTCAAATCGACGGGAAACCATATTCTTTCTCTAAAACACTGTTAATCTCGAATTTATCTCTAAAATTCGCAGAATAACGACCCTTTCTTTTTTCCAGGCTGTGGGGAAAATCAAGAAAATTTCTACTTAGGCCCTTTTTTCTCCCAAATGGATCATGCACGTTTTCCTACTAAATGCATTTGCTAACTCCAAATTAATTATTAAATACCTTAAAAAGGGTTGAAATAAAGTCCTCCAAAAGTTTGTTTTCAGTTTCTCGATTTATCCACTTCAGAATCAGCCCAAGACGGTCGGCCAGTTTTCGTTGATTTTCAAAATTTTCTCCTAAGTTTTGGACTTACTACATGTGAAGTAAGGGGTCAAAGTCAGCTGATCGTTTGTTTATGTGCTCTACTCTACAAATTGATTGTGGGAAATACATCGAATAAGATATTCTGGGAGAGGATTCCCCGATTTTCCGACTGTTATTAGGGCTGTCAGAATTGGCCGTGCGCGCCTCAATCCCGTTTTCCTAATTGGCAAATGGTCTATTGCAGTCTTTTGTGGTTGTTGTCAAATGCTGCTTCAAGGTTGGCTTGATTGGTAAAAGATAATCTTGTTCTTTTTGGGTCCTAAAATAAACAGAGACAATATTACTTCCTCCTACTAAAGACGTTTGCTGCATAGCAAATTTCACTTTGTCTCATAGAGAATTGCATGTGCAAAACAGAACAGCAAACCAAATGGGAGATGTCTTTGCAAACTTAAATCAGAGCAGTGATACCCTGCTCAAGAAAAAGAAAACAGATTGAACGGCAAATAATTGCAGTAAGCTATCGTATTTATAGGCAAGATAATCGAAGCTGATGATTTTTTGTACAAGGTAGCCTTGGTAACATTGTTTTAGTAAGCCAATCTCCTATTCTCGGTCAGAGCTTCTCCGTTAGTCTTGAAGGAAATAAGCAACAATGCAACTTTATGTTTGTTTACATTTAGGCCAAACCCGACGAAAAGTTCTCTGAGAGCGAAGTCATAGTTTTGTTATTATTCCCATTGCTCTGGTGGCCAAAACAGCTAGCAAGTACTCCAAAATACTTTCATTTCTGAAAACATCAGATTAAGTTCGAAAGTGATACATTCAACCAGTGTTAACATTTGTTTTCTGACTAAAAAGCAGACAAGTTTGTAAAAGGAAGCACGTAACGTTAACGAAGATTAAATAGTCATGGCTCTCGAGTAACAATTGCCTTTGAAAATTGTGGAAACCGGCAAAGGCTACAACAAAACAGGCAACATTTCTAGAAACTAGGTGCTTACAGCTATTGCGTTATATCTCCAAAGTGAGAATTCCTGTCTTAGTTTAGAAAATATTCGAATTTGAAAAAATTTCGGTTAAATTTAGGCCAACAAAACTTCATTTTCTTTAAACTGCCAGCCGAAGTTCAAGACGAGAAAAAGACAAGTTTATTTCGTCAACAATTGGCGAAAGGTGGCAAAATAGGACAAAACGACATCGAGGAATCCAAAACTTTCAACAAAATGTCCATAAAACAAAGAACAAGCGTTAAATTTATGATAAAGTCTGCGTACCTGCTGTGCTGAATCTCGAGTTTGTAAGCAGAGTTGTCCACGGCCTTCGAAAAATATGAAAAACCAAGAAGCTCCGAGTCGAAAATGCTCAAAGAACTTGAAAGAGTGAAGATACAGCTATTGCGTTATATCTCGATATTTTGCTTTGGGACACTTAGGACGCCTGCTGACGCCATTTATCACAAAATTTTACTTTCGCGCCACAGCTTTCTTGCAAGAGAGGCCGGAAGTGACGTCAGAATTCAGGCTTGGTGTTGTCGGGCGTGTATATTCTCTGAGTGACATACAAGTTCAGCCTTTTGCATCACATCTAAAATATTGACTGGGAAAGAAGGCCGTTTCTTGTGCATACCATCTAAAGACTGAATTTGAGCAGGTTTATTGATCTTCTTTTCGACATGAAGAAATTGCCCTAAACCACAACCAACATCCTCAAAAACAATTTAGCCTTTCGTTCGGCAATCGGAAAAATTAAGTTTTTGAAAATTGTGTCATTGGCTATGGACATATAAGCAATTAAACGATAATGCATCATTTTAGGACACTCGGTAGGTCAAGGAAAAAGTAAAAGCTGCGGTTTTTGTTGTAACTGTAGACTATGTAAATTGACCATTGACAATTTAGGGTTTTGGTAGTTGTAGTTTGATTTTAAATTGTATACTTTCTTTGTAATCTAGCGGGTGTCCCAAAAAAGTACTTCTGTTTGAATAATTGCCAACATTTTATTTTAACGTCGATCTTCAAATTTCTTTTTTTGGCAAGTAGATCTAAGGCTACATTATTTTTCTAGGCATAGCCTATCTTTTGATTGGTTTAAAAATTAGTAAATTTAGCTCTTTTTAGAGCTGCCTGGTTTTGAAGCATACTGCAAAAGAACTGATTGTTGTATCTGCTCCTTTTGAAGATTTTGACATGAATTGTTGTATCTCTCTCTCTCTCTCTCTCTCTCTCTCTCTCTCTCTCTCTCTCTCTCTCTCTCTCTCTCTCTCTCTCTCTCTCTCTCTCTCTCTCTGTTCGCTACTTTAGAAGAGAACATCCAAATTTAATTGACCATCACAGTTGCATTACATAAGATTTTAGCTTGTGAGTGATCCAGGTGGTTCCTAAGTCTTGAGAATACACTCACTTTTTTGTTTACTTGATCACACAGTTCTAGGATATGCTTGTCAAAATGTAGTTTAGAATCAATCATTACTCGTTTAATGATTGGATCATGAACACATTTGCTGATCACTGATCACTGTTAAGCCCTAGGAACGTGAGCTGGAATTTTTCAGGATTTCCTACCATCCCGTTTTGAGTAAACTAATGCAAAATCGAGCTCAGGTCATTTTCCAGCTTATTTTATCACTTGTTTGGTCATAGATGTCAGAAAGAAATGCAAAGTTTTATTTTAGACTTGAAAAATCTCAAGATATTGGCTCTTAGGCAAGATTAACCATGTTGATTAAAGGGTGTAGCTCAGAATGAGGCTTTTCAATGCGTTACTTCATACCTTTTAAGTACTGACAACAAACATTTCGTATTCTTAGAATATATTTGGATCATTGACAGAAGAGATCAAAGAGAAAATTTTGATCTAGGTTTGATAGTGGAATTTTGATGATTTTTCGAACGGATGTACTTTGTTTGGGACGCCCGGTAGATTTATATTTTATTAGTAACATGTCTCTAGGTTTTGGTTAGCGTTAATTTGCATATTAGCTCGGCAAAAGCCAACCTTAAAGTTAGTTAACGGACTTAAAGCCAACTGCTTTTTAAAAATAACTTCATTCAACTCAATTGAAATTTAGTAAACAATTGAATTGACCAGTCAGCGCTTGCCTTTCGTCATGTCACGGAATCGAGGAAGAGGGCAAACCCCTGGAAAACGCACAGACAGCTACAACAAACAAATCATACTCCATAATCACACTTGCCCTCTTTTTGTGGAACTTTCTTTCATTACAACATCTTCCAGCATGTGAACATCTTCGTCGTCCAGCTTTTCGAATTTTGCTATGCACGGACTGAGTTTCATACTTCTTCAGTAACGATCGGCCTAGGCCTAACTTAACTGTTTCCAAAATCCATTCCGTTAGTGTTGTCTCTACTGAGGTCTCGAAGCCTAATAACAACTGGATATCGTCGTGGTCGTCCCACAACTCCACTTCCTTTTCCCCATACCCCAAAACAAAGTGTGCAACTTTCCAGCTCGTTGAGTTCGCTAATTTCTTGCAGGAGAACACAACTCTGAATCCAGATCATTAGCCATTTTGAATTTGTTTGATCTCAAGAAAACCTGATCACATGAAAGTGGTGATCACCACAAGAGTTCTCAATTTTCATTGGCTAAGACACCAGATCTATTTTTAGCTTGCCCAGTCTCCGGTATATGCAGGGATGTGCAGGGCTGAGTTGGCTATTTATCTCCGTCAATTAGCTTTAAATTAAGAATTATCATTACATCATTACACGCAAATTGTACAAAAACTAGGTTTGGTCAGTTTTGGCTGTCCACAAGCGCCTTGATTTCTACAAAACCGGGTTGAAGTTTTCTAACCATATAGCGGCTCCATTCGTCTTAAAAAAGAGATTTTCATCGAGACAGCAACGTGGCATAAACTCTCAAACTAAATTGAAACTTCACTTCTGTCCAAATTATCGATTTATGGCATCAAAGACAGAGAAATGTCATGGTTTAATAGTTATTTGTTTAACAGAAAGCAATTTGTTGTACACGATGGACAAAGCTCTGAAATGTGTTTCCATTAGTAGGTGACCAGTCGGCAACAGTCTGCGACGCACCTATACCGTGATCCTTTTCAAACCCACAATATGGCACGCAAGCATAGCAACAACAGCTACTATCATCAAATTGGCTAATCAGATCCACGTGATTGTAGTTTAACAAAAGCATACAAAAATTGCAAAATCGAGCTGCAAGAATCGTCACCAATAGCAGCTATGATGTATCCGCCTCAAATTTGATCAAGGAACTAAATTGGCCAACGGTTACGGAAATGATAAAATGCGAGACAGCTACTATTACATACAAAGCATTGTCAGGTCTTGCACCCGGCTATCTTTCAACTTCAAGAAAAACTATGCGCGTGATATCAGTATGAATTTGCGGAATGCCATTGCCGATGTCCTTGTTCCAAGGATGAAAACTTGCAATGGGCAGAAAGCGATATCTTTCCGGGGTGCAAAGACTTGGAATGAATTGCCTTTGGATGTCAAACAAGCGCCCTCTCTTAGAGATTTTAAAAGTAGGCTGAAGAGTAATTTGCCTCTCTCAGGCTAACTCCATTATTTTTCATTTATTATTATTTTTTTTGGATTGTAAATATAGGTAATTTGTTAGTCATTTTTAGTAATATTGTAAAGTTTGGCACGGCCCCCTGTAAAGCAATCCTCTCGATTGATGGGGCTACCGTGTAAAAATAATGAAAAATGAAATGAAATGAACAATGAAAATGTCTGCGATGATGGCCGATCGTCTGCGATGTGTGTTTCCATAAACATTTTCCTAGATCGGGACAGTCGTAACGATCGGGAAATTTGAACTCAGTTTTTTCCCGACGCTTGCGATCCACGATCGCCGACTGTCTAAAGGATCGCAAGCAAGTGTTTCCATTAAATCGGGAACGCAACACAGACGATCGCAGACTGTCGCCGATCTCCTTACGATCGCTCTACGATTTAATGGAAACCAGGCTTTACCCATTCATTCTAGACTTGTTTGCCTTCATTCGCATCGTTTAAGGTTGCGGTCCCGGGGGGGGGGGGGATACATAGCATGTTCAAGGTACGGGTATGTGCCGCCCATATGGGTGGGTTTTTGGGCGCAAAATTCTCTAAACAAGGGTCCTTTTTCGGCAAGTTTTCCATAAACAAGGGTGGGATTTCGCTGAAATTCGCAAAAAATGGTTAAAATGGGCAATTTTCCGCCAAAATTCATCATAAAAGTGGGTACCAAAGCAAATTTTCAGTAATTAGAAGAGGGTAGCTTTCTGAAAATCGGGCGGCAGACCCCCGTCCATCAACAAGTCATGTACCCCCCCCCCCTCCCCCGGGGTTACGGTAAACGTTTGTAACACGAGATTGGCTTTCTCTCTCTAAAAGCCAAACTAGTTCCGAAATATAGCTAAATTATACATCATTCGATGCAGAAGAATGTGGGGATTCTAACCATATCAGAATAATTGGTAAATATTGTAAAATGACATATTCCAGGCAAATTCATTGCTTAAAAGAGTGTACCACCTTCAAAAGCTATTTGGTACCCTTGCGTTGAAGATACGAAAATCTGACTTATACCAGCAGGGAGTGCAGATCCTAAGCTTCCAAACAATGTCTGGGATTTTTCAAATTCCGTCTCCGCTTAAAACCATACGCTGTCAAAAAGTGGCAAATGATTTTTCTGCCCTCTCACAGTTGTATTAGGCTATAAAAGACGGACTAGAGGACATGAACAGATTATGAAACATACTTTGCATGCTTTGCATGTCCGTTCTTGCCGTATAAAAATTTCTGAGCCGATCGAATAAATCAAGGGTACAAAATAGCTTTTTCGTACATGTACCTAGTGGATTTTTCAGTCCTTGTAAAAGAAACTTTTACTGGATGCCATTTAATTTGTAAACATCGAAACTAAAGAAGCTACAAGATAATCCAAGTCAAGCAATTAGGGCTTAGAAAGCAATTTACCCACTTAAACAGAGGAATTGATAAACATAGTGCGGTTTCAGATCTGTTTTCAAGCACGAGAGCGGCTTAATAGGTAAAAAAAACTAGGATCAACATTGGAACCACATCGAAAAAACTTTGTGAAAAATGGTAGTTTCTTCCTCTTAATCAAGATTCCTCCCTTTTCAACATATCTGTTACTTCCAAAGATGGTCTTTGTGTTTCTCAAAAGTTGGGCTGTAGAGATGTGAGAAAATCCGAAAATCGACATTTTTGGCCTACAAACATTTACCGTAACCTTAAAGTGCATATGAAACGAAATTTTTTATTTTCTATCTTAATAGAACTTTTCCTTTTCATCCTCGTTTTGATGGTGCAATCGGTTTTTTCATCGGCCTTATAATTTTGGAGATACAAAGCTCCAAAAGTGCGAAATTTTTGTCAAAAAGTGGTCCAACCAGAACGCGGTCAGACCGTTGCGTACCAGACTCCTGTGACGTTATAGGTTTGTCAATTCTCAAAGGCCTCATTGAAAGAACAAAGGTTGTTCCAGTTATCGCAATGGACGCACTGCAAGGCTCTTCATGAAGCTCGATTTCTAGTCGGGTTTACAGGCACTTGCTTACGTTTTTGCGACTGAAGGTGGAAAGCAGTATTAATCAGTGATCATGAATTTGACTTAGCAAGCTAAACTTGTCGTCTGGAAGTGGTGAAAATAAAGGACAGATTCCGGCCTTGCGTTGCTTATTATACCTGGCCATGGCCAGGCGCCTATACACAGCACCGAAGCAAAGTGATCTCGAATGAAAGGGAAATTGAAGCAACTTATATCAATGATGATCCCTGCAATTATTCAAAGCATTTGTTGGTGAAGAGCTCCGATCCTTCAGGTAACCATTTTTGCAACCAAATATCCTATTATCACGCTTTTGAAGAACGAGAGTTGGCCTCGGTATCTTGTCTCTTGATACACAACAATTTCACGATGCACAAATCTAAAAACAAAACCGACGTTTCAACTGAGCTTTATCCATGGTTAGATTTAGAGGGCTTTCAAAAAAACGGTTTCCTTGATCTCGAAATTCCCTTTATCTCTATTTTGAAGGTGAAGTTGAAGTTTGAAAACATGTGCCTAATTGCCGTATGAATATGAACAGCAAATATTGTATGTAACACCCACCATTCCTTTGTGGTTCCATGTCGTTGAAGCTTCGGAATTTATTCTCTGATCAATCATAATAGCATGCTTTCATCAGTTCTGACATGGAAGAGGATATACACGTAGGAGTAACGGGTTTAGTTTATGAACTTTTGTTTCGTCAAGTCTTTTCTACAAACTCTTGCTAAAGTTGTAAACTGACATCCTTTTCAGTGTTGCATTGAAACATTAATGCCCTCGAAATTCAGTGAAAAGCAGACTCAAATTGAAACTGAATTTTATTTTTAGGCCAGGAAGACTGACCAGAGAGCAGCTTCAGGACATGCACACTACCAAAAAGCAGGCGAGACTTTATTCACTGTTACTGTACTGTATATTTTGAGGATCACGTACTTAAGAACTCATGGACTCAAAGACAGACTCAAAGACATTGTGTTTTGAGCAAGGTTTTTAACACAGTTGAAGCCATTTTTCTCATCCATAAATTGGTGCAATAAATTTTTAAACCATGGTCATCAATGGTGCTCTATTACACGTACTTTTCTTATAAATTAAGCAACTAAGAATTTGGGCCAGTACTGGAAGTCTCTTCAAATTATCTGATATGTGCCCTCTTGAACACTTCAACACAATGTGTTTTTTGAAGCCTTTTCAATGTTTAGACATTACTCAAGTACTTTTCGAACAATATGATACAGGAAACAAGTGAGAATAAAGAAAAACATGTTTGAGTTTCTTAATTTTTTGGGGAGTCCGAGTTTCTTATGAGAAAATACTTGTGAAAACATAACTAAGATTAATTATTTCGATAAAGGAATTTCTTGGCAAATATTTACTTTATTTTTACTTGTTTCCTGTATCATAGTATTCGGAAGGTACTTGAATAATGTCTAAACATTAGAAAGGGCTTCAAAAAATTTTGTTTTGAAATGTTCAGATTGGAACAGGGCAGAACAGGGAGTAAATATGAAGATTGTTATGGAACCTTTAGGAAACTAGTAAAAACTCTTCTTAGTTTCTTTGAAAAAATATGTGTATGCAACAGATGACAACAAATAGAATCCAGTAAAAGAGGGAAAAGAAATTTCGTATCTGATTATACTATTACAGAAAAGAAATGTCACTAAGGTTCTTTAGGTGTTGCTCATCCACCAGGAAAGTCCTTGCATCCAGCCTTTGCTGTTTGTGTCATATTTTGATATGCAAACATCTACAATTTCAGTGGCTGGAGTTTTGAGTAGCCTTGATTGAGTGTTCTAGGGGATAGGAATGAAGATAATGATCACAATCAACGAGTTACATTTATCTTGATATAATTAGTTTCTGTTGCCTAAGGTGTTTATTTACATGTTTTTGAAGACGGTGTTATTTTTGCAAACTGTTTGTTTACCTGCCTCCGCTGTATTATCAAACTTCTACAAACAACCTTTCTCATGGGAAAAATTATGTGATTCCGCTGTTCAAAACAAGAAACTAAAGGTGATAATAGTCTGAGTTAGAGCTTTATCCTTCAATACATTTTGAACAAGGAAACATTCCCAGAAGAATTGGAGTCTTTCAGCGTTGAAATGAAAGGCGTTTACAAATGAAATTGACCTGCAGTCGCAAATAATTTTGTCAGACCCATCAGCATCTCGCGTTGACAGAAATGACGTCCTCTGACTCTCGCCCCGACTCGCATAACGCGAATAAAATTATTAGGCAATTCTACATAAGTTGGATAACAGTCTTATTCGCTATTCTACGTTTTCACTAAAGTTCTTGCTTCACTAAAATAAACTTACCATTTGCTAATATGCTGTAAGCAAGACCAAGCAAGTCGCTTCGACATAGCAATCATATTGGCCTGTGTGTGTTGTATGGCCAGCCACTTCAATCGATGAATCTTCAGCTAATGAAGCCAACAGCCATGGTAAAAGACTCAAAAACCAATCATCAAGAGTCGAAGGTTGCTCTTCCATAAAATACTGTTGTATTGATGCTTTGGATGTCAAAAAATTGCCTCTGAAAACCTCAGCAGACTCGTCGAGAACGTCGAAGTGCAACAGGCCACTGACCGGCACTATTACGGAAAGCCTTTGTTCTTGCGATGTTCTTTGTGAACTGACAAACCTATTACGTCAAAGCACAACATCGGTACCAGACCCCTGAACCACTTGAATCGCAGCTTTGAGAGCTAATAACATAGTAACGAATTGCTTTTCGAAATTTTCAGCCACATGTTCGTGATCAGCTACCTCGAATTTACTATTATCGAAAATAAAAAATTTCGTTTCATATGCACTTTAAGCAGCCATCTTTGTTAGCTTTAACCTAAGGAAGTGTAAGTACGTAATTTGAAATTTTCTGCTTTTCAGGAAGAAGGCTAAGGAAGGTACTTTATTTCAGAGATTATGAGTGTGTAAGATTCAAGCAGTAACTATTGCATGACTCAAGTTCGATACTTGTAATGAAGATAGATAATGTTTCAGCCGTAACCTCTGAAGAGAAAATTGATTGATACTGTATTTACAAATCTTAGATAATGAATTGGTATCAATAAGAGGTCCAACTTTACATCAGGAGAACAGACATATAGATAGCACAAGAGTCTTGTGAAAGCTCTTAGGAGCCAATCCCACTACTTCATCAGTCGCAATACTCTCTTCGAAATCAGGATGTTATTGCGCGAATATGGGCAAGAATTGAACAATTTAAATCTAGTTTCTATCCTAACTGCATTTCTGAATGGAACAAATTCGATCCTGGGATTAGGGTTGCACCGTCCATTACTGTTTTTAAGTCAAAGCTTCTATCAATACTTCGTCCCCCGGCAAATCTGTCTTTGGAATTCATGACCCAATAGGTTTATCGTATCTTTCCCAAATAACAGTCGGTCTTAGTAAATTAAATTTTCACAAATTTAAGCACAACTTTAAGGACACAATAAACCCAATGTGCCCTACGAATGACGGCATTGAAGATACGGAGCACTTTTTGCTGTCTTGCCCTTCATTTGACAACCATCGACGAGATCTTCTCGCTGGCATTTCGGTAGTATTGCGACCATTTGTTCCAATCAACAGCCTTTCAAACAGCACTCTAATACAACTTTATTGTATGGTGATAAAGACATTTCTAGAGACGTTAATAAAAATGTACTTGAACTGACTCTAAAGTTCATTCACCAAACTGATCGATTTAACAAAGGAAATTCACAGCGTTTGTTTACATTTTATAGTCCCCCAAGTCCCTTTGCTTCTCTTTCTTTTGCTGTAAGTTTGTTTCACATTGTACCGGGTGTCTCAAAAAAAAGTTCTCCTGTTTCAAAAAACACCAAAAATTGATTATCAAACCATTGATAAAATTTTCTTTTTGAGTTGTTTTGTCAAAGACCCAAAAATATTCAGAGATGATAAAATTTTTGCTTTTGATGAAACAAGGTAGAACAATTACACATTGAAAAACCTTATTTTGAGCTATAGTTTTTAAGCAAAATAGTCAATCTTGCCTATGAGTCAAAATTTTCAGATTTTTATCATCATTGAGGTCTGCCATGATTTTGCGCATTTCTTTCTGTCATTTATGACCAATCTAGATGGTTTACATGCACAAAGAAATTGATCTGGCAATCATCAGTGCTTTTTTGCAGTATGGTTCAAAACCAGGTAGCCCTAAAAAGAGCTAAATTTGCTACTTTTTAAGCCAATTACAAGATCAGCTATACATTGAAAAATAATTTGGTCCTTGATATACTTGACAAAAAAAGAAAATTGAAGATCGGCCGTGAAATCAATTTTTGGTGATTTTTCAAACGGGAGTACTATTTTTTTGGGACACCCGGTATGTTGGACTCATTGGGCACAAATCCATTCTAATTTGAAAATCGAAACTCCAGTTCACCCATTCTTGTTAATAAGACCTGATTTCCCAAAGTTACCTCGACATACAATGTGAAACGAACCTTAGTATTTATCAGTAGAAATTGTTCATGTGTATTTTTCGTAGCTGTACATTTAATTTTAGTTTAGTTACACGATCTCTATGTTAATGACCGCGGAGTTGTCATGGTCTCTTGCACTCCGTGGTATCGCCCTTGTAGTGTAGTAAAGTAGCTCGTACGTAGTACGTTAAGTAGTTTGTTTGTAAAAAAATTTATATTGAATAAAAAAAAGCTCTTAGTTTTTATCTATTTTCGTATTTGGCATAAGGGCATACAGTGCTTGAGAAAGACTGGGATGCACCTAACCAACAAGAATCTCGCTAGCACTGGTCTAAAGTTATAAAGAAGGATATCAACATCATAAAGGGAACTCGATACTTCTGTCTTCCCTGTTGTTAAAGCTCGTGCCCTGCAATACCCAATTTTGGTACCCTTCTAGACTATAACAGCGAAAAAAAGGGGGGCTGGAATCAACCCCCTCCAGGTATTGATCGCTTCAAAAGTCCCACAATCGCGGACAAAACTCATGAGACACGTTCCTTTTTCGAGGAAATTTTGAGTTAGGATCTCCCCCTCCCCCGCCCCCCCATTGCAATGTTGGAGGCTGATGAAAATGTCATAGATGAGTTGACAAGTATGTGTTCTTCAAGCAACCAAAATTGCAAATTTGGGAGGGGGGTCATCAGCAGTGCAAGGTAGTAGTTTACATGCAGGGAAGACATCTTTCAACACAAAACCCAGCTGTCCCATCGAGTTTTGTCCGCGATTGCAGGTGAGATAGGGCTAAATGACTAAAACAATTTAACCCTATCTGACCTGGGTGATTTGAAACACTCAATGCCTGGGGGGGGGCGGATTCCGCCCCCCTCCCCTGTTTATCTCTGTTGTCATAAGAGATATGGCAGCCAAACTTGGCACAAAGGTAGTTCATTATGTAAACAATGACAATTTTAAATCATAATCCAATTAGCGATGTTGTTGTTGTTGCTAGAGTATGATGATCATTATGATGTCATATGACGTCATATAAATGAAAGGTTGCTAAAAGGTCATGAAACTTTATTTTTCATAAAGAAATGAAAGATATAGATCAAAATATATATAAATTCTTAATTTAGACTTAATTGGACCAATTAAACATGATTAAAAGAGATACAAAATATGTTTTTCACAAAGTGCAGTATGAAAAATTGGTAACCATGGAAACAAGGCTAAAAATAGAATGTCCAAATTGTTTCAATTTCATTGCTCTATGATACAAAGTTAAACTTACGAAGTATCAGAGGCATGCTGCATGTGTGGAAAACGGTGTAAATAAAAATGTACTAGGGGGGGGGGGGGGCGGAATCCCCCCCCCAGGTCAGATAGGGTTAAGGGGGTGTACCACTCGAAATTTGCAAATTTTGGGAGAAAAAACGATTTCATGTTTTTTATTCTTTTCAGCAGAGACATCATCCTAATTTAGTTTGCTCGTGAAATTTCTTTCAAAAAAGTTCCTATTTTGTGGCAAGAAGGTTTTTGCTAGGGAGTAGTCAGCTTTGGCAAGTCTTTTCCTCGCACGATTCGCAGGATTACAGCGGGATTAGAGCAAAGTTTGGAGCTTCGCCACGAAGGGTTCCAATGAATAATCCCCACATGTTTGGTATCGATCGAAAGCTATTTTCTCTCTTCCTTTACTCTCACATTCTGTTCTATTGTATCCCATAGCATTCTTCTGTCTTCCTTGCAATTCCATTGGTTGAGTAGACTATAAGAATTGTTTAGCAAATCCACCATATTTGTTTTGGACGATTCTCATTGGCTACTAAGAAAATTCAACCATTCTCATTGGCCAACACGCAGCAAGACAATGAAACCGTTCTCAGCTGATAAGATGGGTAAATATTTCCTCAGTCGTTTGGAAGTTGCCGTGATTCATTTACTAGTTCCTAAATATTGAAATTTCAAGAAAACGAGAGCATAAATGGCTAAAATTAAGAAGCGATCGAAAGCACCATTTGTTGGTCGTCGAAAAAACCAAAATATGGCGAGGAAGATGAAGCCAGTTGTCGAAGAACCTGTTGTTGTTGATGAAGAAGTAGGCCATCAAGCTGAACCAGAGAGGAAAACAACGAGGAGCCCCAAGTCTCCGCCAGTGCAAAGAAGATGAAGTTCTTTGGAATCGATTTGAACATTGAAGTTGAGAAAGTGACTGATCAAACCAATAACGAGAACAATGACTGCTACTTGATAGTTCAAAAGTCATCATTGATAGAACTGTTTGCGAAGACTGCATGCCCTGATTGTGGTACCCAGGGAATGTGTTTAAAAATGGATGCAGGCAAATTTTCTGGATTTGCTGCCAAGGGCTCTTTGACCTGCACTGTTTGTCACCAAAAGTTAGCTGATGAGTACCTGTGTAAGCGATTGGGTAATTCTACATCAGCAAAATCCCCCTTTGAAATAAACATATTATCTACTTTAGCATTCAGAAGTATTGGCTGTGGATATTCAGCAATGGAAGATTGGTGTGCCAGTATGAACATACCACATTGCATGAAGAAAAGTGCATACCAGAAAAACCACAGTAAGATAGAAGAAGCTAGCAAAGAAACATTGAATGAAATTAGCCAGGAATCAGTAAAGGCCATAGCCAGTGTATATGCCAAACTTGGCATTGAGCCTGATGAGAATGGGGTATTGGACATTGGTGTTTCCTATGATGGGTCTTGGCAAAAGCGGGGTCATTCCTCCCATAATGGGATGGCCTTGGTTATTGATATTATAACTGGGTTACCCATTGACTATGAAGTCCTTTCAAACTTCTGTCTAAAATGCAAAGTTGCTGAAAATGAAAACCCAGCTGATGCGTGGAAAGAAAAAATTGCCCAAAAATTTCCAGGGGACCTCTAATGCCATGGAAGTAGAATGTGCGAAAAGACTCTGGGGAAGATCTATTGAACGCCACAAATTAAGGTACACAGCTATGCTCTCTGCTGGAGACAGTAAATTGTTTGATGCTGTTTCCACTGCAGAGGTGTACGGAAAGGAAAAGAAAATTGTAAAAGAGGATTGTATCAACCATGTGAGTAATAGAATGGGAACCACCTTGAAGAAACTAGTTGATTCATCTAAAGCACAAGGTTCAACTATCTCAGGGAAAGGAAAGTTGACCCAAGAAAAAATATTGAAAATACAAAATTATTATGGCAGGGCCATAAAAGATAATGCTCATGATATTGAGTTGGCAAAAAAGAGAATTTTTGCTATTCTATTTCACATGACATCATCTGATGCTCACCCAAAGCATATGCATTGTCCGCCTGGACCCACATCATGGTGCTTTTGGCAAAGAAATGTGGCCAACGGCAAAGAGGAGGGTAGTCATAAAGAGCATGAGACACTACCTGCTGATATTGGAAAGAGGCTGGTGCCAATATTCATTTGTCTTTCTGATGGAAACCTTTTGAAGCAATGCATCCATGCAAAAACTCAAAATGCCAATGAATCTTTCCATAACGTTATTTGGAAAATTGCTCCAAAGGCCATCTTTGTTGGAAGAAAGACAATAGAAACTGCAGTATCTCTTGCTGCCTGTCAATTCGCAATGGGTGCAAATTTTAGGACAGTGCTGTGCAAGGCACTAGGGATAGAGCCTGGGGCATTTTTGAAAGCTGTATCGACAAAGAAGAACATTAAAAGATTGCAAAATGCCAACAAAAAAGCCACTGCAGAAGCAAAACAGAGGAGAAAGAAAATGAAGTATAAAAATTTGGCAAAAGAATCAGAAAAGAAGAGAACAGAAGGCCCCACTTACGCAGCAGGAAACTTCTAGAGTTTGGAACACATTGAACCTTTGATGACAATGAGGTCATGGTCTTTAGTACCAAGAGCTAGGATCCCAGAAATAGAGAAGACCTTACTGAATCCATGGCACTTTGTTCTGATCAGTGGCAGGCACTTTGCCAAATATTGGGGGCAAGGCTATTGTTTCTGTTAAAAACATATTGCTCGTTTCTATTGTTGTCAGACAATGGGTCTTTGTTCCAGCCAACATTGGGGGCTGCTAAAACCCCTTATCTCCCCCACCCCAAAGTCTCTGCCACTGGTTCTAATGCTCAGGTAGTGGGCCCATGAATAAGGCCATGTCCTTCTGACTGTTTTGGCTGCAAAGTCAGAGTATTACACAATTGCGCCATAGTATCTTCACAATAATAATATTATATATATTACATAAATACTTGTAAACATTGCTGATTGTGTTTCTAAGTAGATTTCATGTTTGAAATAGGTTACTTGTCCTATAATTTCATTAACCTAACTTTGTTTCCACAAAGGCCACCAAAAGTCATTGCTTGGAGTAAGATATCTAGGGCAAAATATATTCATCATTTTAAACTTGCTCTCCTGAAAAACAGGATTTTTGCCTTATCGCGCTTCTTGGGACTCACCCCATTTGGGCAATTGAAGGTGCATTGATACAAACTACCCCTCATTTTGATCCTTAGTAGCTGTAGAATGGGGTAATCTCAGCCATTTTCTCATGTTTTGGTCATGCACATAGACCTACCTCTGCAAAGTTTGAATTTTTTTTTATAATTCTGCATGTTTGCATTTTTCTTCTATAAATTCAACATTAGGGGGTGAACCAAAATTTTAAAGAGTTTACCCCATTCTCCATCTATTGCTAATCAGTTTGACATATAGTTTGCCTAGATCAAAAGTTTCTTCTTGAAATGGGGCAGTTCCCAATATTGTGAGGTCAATTTCTATTGTTTACGAGTTTCCATGGAAACGGGATGCCACACCCAAAAACTAACACCAAATCCAAAATCAATAGTGAATGTTAACCCTGCATGCAAATTTCCAGGCAGTTATCACTTATAATAAAAGAAATAGATTTTCGAGTGGTACACCCCCTTAAGCTGAACTGATTCCAAAATAATTTCAATTATGACGTCATATGATCGATGACGTCATACAAAATTTTGCTATTTTCGTCAAAATGAAAACAATTATATCTCAATCGAAAGGTCTCTTTGCCCTCTATCCAAAAATGTAATTATCATTTGACTTAGAGAGAAGGGTATAAGACAGTAGGGTAACATTTTAAAATATCAACGGAACTTTGATGTTTGTGAAAAATGTCACTTTCGGTCAAACTTTGAACATGCCCCAGGTGAAATCCGATTCGGACCGGTCTCAAAACCCCAAATCAGTGTTCAGACGTTTGACTAAATGGTTTCTTCGCTTTTTTATAGCGACCTGTCTATACAGGTTACGTCATCATACTGATCTGGATATCGATGAACCATGAACCACACTCGATGAACCACACTTGCAAATATGAGCATGAACGAGATAGATTAGTCACTAGCTCGTCTGCCTAGATAGCAGAAGGCTGATAATTCAAAACTCGCTCTTGTCATACTTTTTCCATTTGTCGAATGTTTACCAAAATAAATGTTATAAATTCTACGAAATATATGTTGAGAAGAAACGCAGTACATCAATAAATGTTGTCCTTGAAAATTTTCCAAATTCGAGTGATGATAATAATCAAATTGCTGTACTTGTTTGGCAAAATCGGTTGATGCAGAATACTAGTGCTATTTTGCTGGCTATTACAGCACACTTTTAAGTGTCGAATAGCCTATAGTCGGCATTAAGCTGTTCGTTGATTTCTATCCGCACGGTCCATTTCAAAGTTCAACTGCGGAACCTGAAGTCAACATTACATTTACACCAGTGTGACTGCTGAATTGTCTGTATATCCATGTTCCAATGGCAAAAATGTTACTCTCCTATCTGATTGAAGGTAATAAGTTCATTTGCTACGTTCTCGTTTACAATGGCCAGTGCAGTATCGCTGCTTACGTCTCCAATTGTTTGAACATGCACCACAAGGGTTTCAAATTGTGTAGGTATCTGTGTAGCAGTTCCAACATCGTTCGTTTTGTCATACGTTGTTTCGTCCATAGTCGTGAAACTTGAGCTACCCAAGGCATGCTGAGTTGGAACATGGATGTCTTCGTGTCTCTTTAGGCTACTTTTGTTGCTAAAACTCCTCTTGCAAACTGCACACTCGAAAAGTTTGGGCTTGAGGTGAGTCTTGCGGTGCCTGTCAAGTGCCAATGGCCGGCTAAAGCCACGTCCGCATGATTCACACACGTGAGGTTTATCTGTACTGTGCACATGCATGTGAGTGTTAAGATTGCACTGGGCCCTGAAACTCTTGCCACAAGTTTCACAGGCGTATGGTTTCTCACCAGAATGAGTACGCATGTGCGTCACTAGGTTGCATTGAACGCTGAAGGCTTTGCCACAGACCTGGCAAATAAATGGCTTCTCTCCACTGTGAATCCGTTTATGAATGAGCATATTGTGATATACACTGAAACTTTTGTCACATAAATCACACGGGAAAGGCTTTTCTCCACTGTGGATACGTGAATGTGTTGTTAAATTGCATTGCACACTGAAGGCCTTTCCACACTCCTTGCAAACATAAGGCTTTTCTCCACTATGAATTCTTTTGTGGGTAACAAGGTTACACATTGCATTGAAAGCTTTGTTGCAAATGTCGCATTGGAATGGCTTCTCGCCACTGTGGATTCGCTGGTGTTTAATCATTGCGGATACCTAACGAAAGAAGAAAGGAACAAGAATTAAGAGAACCAATCTCAATAAGGAGCCAGTTTTGCCTGTTGAAATGCAGATGAGCTGGAGGAACAGTCGTACACAGGCAGCACTACTGATTAGTAATGAAAATGAAACCCGTAAAATTCTAGCCTCCGTGCAGACTATACTGCTTTCTTTTGAAAGAGGTTTTTGCTCTGGACCTCTGTGTGAAAAGAAATCGGTAAAGTCTACATGCAGGCCAGTACAATCCAAGAAGAGAAGAAGACTTCAAAAGGGAGCGAATTTCTATCCGGCCTATTCTTTTCCATTTATTCTCTGTAAATGTATTGTAAATGTATTATTCTCTTTGACAAGATAATGAGAAAGGAAAGAAAAAGTTTTGTTTTTGCATGATACACCATTGATACGAACTCAGAAGATACAAAAGAAAGACTATTTTAATTGAAAGTTCAGCAACTGCCAATAGGGAAAGAACCATCACTCTTTTTAAAATGCATTATGCTTCTCTCCAGGGCGAAGATGTTGTCATCTTTCTTATTAATATCATCACCGTCATTTCTTCTTGGTGCAACCATTATCGATTCTTTCCGTCAAGTAGGCATAAAAAAATTACGCACCAAAGCTGTTCGCGCTTAACAGCACTTAATCTTCATGTTACTCGCCGTAGCTGTTTGCCTTCAGTAATTAAATCTATAAAGGAAATTTATAAGACCAAATATGATCTCAATCCTACATTCATGGATGAAATCTTCGTCGAGAAAAAAATCCCCTATAGACTGAGAGGTAATGGCATGTCAGTACCGATTCCATGAACAAATACCTATGGTACAGAGACGGTCAGGTACACTGGACACAAACTCTGGCATTCGTTGCCACTAGAACTAAAAGAGTCTCGTACCTTGACACAATTTAAGCGGAAGATAAAATAGCATCAATTTAGGAATTGTAACTGTAGATTGTGTAAAAGATTTGTAAATAATTTAGGATTTGTATAGATATTTATTTTTATTTATAGCTAAGATGTAAATAGCATTCTTTAATTTCGAATTTTCGTTTTTGTTAATGGTTGGCTTTAATTAGCTTTAAGTAGTTATCTACAAGCCAACCGTAAATAAATAAATAATAATTATTATTATTATCATCATTATTATTATCATTATTATTATTATTATTATAAGAAAATGGAAGGTCCTTAAGAGACAAAAGAAAACAATTTTGTGGATACTGCAAATATGTGATAACAGTATCACCTACATGTGAAAATTTCTTCCCACAAACGTTGCAAGCAGTTGATTTGACATTGTCGTCTGGATGCTTCACCATGTGAGTTCTGAGCTCTGTCTTCTTCCCAAACACTTCATGGCAAACACAACATCTGAAACTCTTCTTATGTTTCTGTGTTGTGATCTCTTCTACGTCATCACTATGGATGTTAAGATCCTTTGCTTCACCACTGCTTGGGGCAGGACTTTCAAAGAACTCGTCTTCCTTGCATATCCTGTCTTTGACCGACGAAATATCCCGTGTCCCACCAACATCTTTTTCGTCTGTGGCATTGTCTTCTTCTAATACCTTAATTCCTAGGACAGTAAACAACATGTGCTTGAAAAGCAAATGATAAAACATACAAAGAGTAAATCTTTCTCACACTTACAGTGCACATATCATGATTTTCTTGTATAAACGTAATGTTAATTGGTTGGAGAGATTGGGGCTGTACTACATGGGGCTGATTCGAAGAGGAAACAATCGATGCAAGAACATAGATTTAGTGCGGTCCTTTGTGTCTGGATACATCGGTTCCGCCGGATTTTCGTATTAAAATCAAAATATTAAATGAATTGTGTACTTCGAAGCATGTTCTTTTTAATGGAATTGGTCTTCGAATTTCTAAACATAGCCTTTCCCGTTTTTTATGATTTCAAAATAAGGACGTCATCAACGATGATGTCCTGATAAAATCAACAGCATTCTTAGTAAGAGACTTCCAGTTGAAGGAGGAAAACCTTGGGATCAACATGACGTAAACTGTTTGAAAGATAGGTAAACTCAGAGCAAGGTTGGCAAGAAATATTCTTATGAACTTGGCCAATTTTCAATTACATAGCAATCTCAGATTCTGCACATTCTGCACACAAACATGCTGATGTGCAATTGAGATTATTTTGCACGCAACTAATGTGCCTGCTCTTTTCTCACATTTACCCTTGCAGCACACTTGATGAGCTCCAGGAGTGCCTTCGGGGCTGGACTGTTTTTAGGGACATTATCGTCAGACTCATTTTTATCTTCCCATCCATGAATAACAGGAGATGGGATATAAATTTCAAGTGACTTGCATTTCTTCCAGATAAAACGTAATTTGATCGTTGAATGTGAGGAATGAATGAGGATTTCATTGGAGGCAGCTTTTCAATCTCTTTCTCGGTAAGGAAGAGCTCCCGTCGAGGTTTCTTTAATGAGATGCATTTGGTTTTCGAAGAATATGCTCTGCATACAAATTTCTCCAGGGTTTCGATAACTTCACTGGTGGGATCCTCCAATGATTCTCCCAAATAGACAAAGGCATCTAATATCTCATCGCTGTCATCCAAATCTAGAACGAATTCATCTACTTTATTTTAGTAATTTCTGAAAATTTGCCCCCCCCCCCAGTCTCAGCCTGGGAATGAGTGCATTCCAAGGAGCGCGTTGCATTTCCTTGATCACAATTTTCTGCAGTATTCTTCAATATCAAGCACTCAGGAGGATATTCCTCTACCAGAATGCATGTACAGCTTACATGTGGTAAAGAACTAAACTATATATGTACACAAACAAGACATACACGTCTGTTTCAACTATAAATACATCAATACTGCAGCAAGGCCTGGAATTAGCTGCATCAAGCCAATGCAATGGTATCAGGGTATCTGCTTCTTCGTGTATATGCTTCAGCATGGCTATATCTATCAATTTTACCTTAAAATCTTACAATACATGCTACAGATTACTCTACCTACCAACTACCTAACAATACTACAAGAACTATATTATGAGGAGCAATAGACTATGACTAACCCATGGCACTAAATAAAAAATAAGAGCTAAACTACATACAATTTTACATAAATGCTACAGACATAAACGATAAATACTTTACTGGAGAATGTCTAACATTAGATGTCAGGTTGGGGCTGTGATGACTCAAAAACAAATGAAAAACAAAGAAAAACATTTTTTGTTTGTTTTTACTATCGTACCTCATACCTGACATCTAAAGCGAGACAGGATTTCCAAATAAATAGAAACGTTACTTTAAGAGACTTGCAGGTTGCATGGTATGTGACTAGAATTTGAAATAATATTAGTCAAATCGACCAGTTTTGTGGATGAAGCGTAAAGTCAACTCGAGTATTTTCGAGTTCAAGTCATGAGAAAGGCCTTTGTCGCCATATAATAATAGCTGCGTAAGAGCATAGTTTGAAAGATTGGTGATTTGGACAAATGGCCGTAATAATTAAACAACTACAGCGAGAAGATCTCTACGTTGAACATCAAAATAAGGGCAAAGCAACAACAAGTGCTCCGTATCCTCAATGCAATCGCTCGTTCAAGGTATCCCGAAAATTATGCTTGAATTTGTGGAGGTTTAACTTGCTGAGCCCTACCCTAAGTTGAGTAAGATGTGATAATCCGATTGGATCGTGAATTCCAAACACAGATTTTGCAGGAGGGCGGACTATTGATGAAAGATTTCTTAAAACAGAAACAGATGGTGCAAGTCTCAGTTCAGGTTCAAGCTTGTTCCATTCGGACAAGCAATTAGGATAGAAGCTAGACTTGAATTTTTTCTGTTCTTGCCATTATTCGTCCAGTAACGTCCTGACTGCAAAGCTGGTACTGCGATTGATGAAGTGGTGGGATTGGATCCATTGTATATACAGGGCTGAGGTTGTTTATAAAACTCCCAACCAAGCTCTGTGTACAGCTTCTATCGGGATGTTCCTCTCCATACTCCTGATACAGCTAAAGCAGCAGAATACTGAACGGACTCTAACTTTTCGATTAAATTAGGCAAAATGATGTTTTGACTGAATTGACATACTTTATCAGGAGTATGGTAAATAACATCACCATAGTTAAGGTGGGGTCGCACATAGAGCTTATATAATTCCCTTAGGGTATGCCTAGGCAGATATTTGGAGAGGTATTTCAGCAACCCAATGCCCTTTCTTGTCTTAACGATAGCTGATTTGATATGAGCTGAAAAAGAAAGCTTTGAGTCCAGGATAATTCCTAAATGTTTATGTTCATTTACTTTCTTCACAGGTATGTTGTTAAAGAGGATCACTGGATGATCAATTTAAATTCTCTTCCTTGAGAATATTAATTCAACAACTTGTTTTTGTGGATCAGGATTGAATGACATTCTCCAATTTTTAGCCCACTGTCTTATTAACTGTAGGTCATGGTTCATATCACTAGCAGCTGTATTGGAATCTTCCACGACTGTGAATAATGATGTATCGTCAGCAAATAACTTAGCATTGCACTTTAGGCCTACAGCTAGATCATTTATATACAGAAGAAAAAACAAGGGTCCTAGAATAGAGCCCTGGGGCACCCCTGCTGAAATATCTCCCCAGTTAGAATTCTGCCCATTCAGGACCGTTCGTGGTTTTCGATCCTTAAGAAAACTTTGGATTAGAGAAAGAAGTTGTCCTGATACGCCACATCGTTTTAGCTTAAAAATAAGACCATCATGCCACACCCTTTTTAGAAATGTCAAGATAAACAGAACGAACATCAAGCGGAGGACTCAAATCAAAGCTTTGAAAATAGTATGGTATCCATCAAGTCAGCCCTTTTATAAAAATAATAATATAATATAATAATAATAATTAATTTACTTACAGTTGGTGGAAGCAATAGTTTTAAAGAAAACTAATAAATACCAACTATTTACAATACAAAGTTCAAACATGATATAAACGTAAAATATATACATTAATCTACAATGCCTGCCAAAAGTCCTTGGAACACTTAGGCCATTTCTTGACAATCCGCAGTTCTAACCATAGCGATCAGGCTTAAACACCCCCTCATCCCCAAAACAATGTTGATTTGCAAGGTTATTGTCCTAGCATTCCATCAGAGTCACGAATCGTTCTGCCATCCCCTTTTGATCATCACAGAACAACATTTTCCTGAGGGGGAGAGGGGGAAATCGCAAAAAAATGCAAAAATAGCAAAGGTGTTCCAAGACTTTTGGCAGGCATTGTCTGAATTTTATTTCGATAATGGCGTCGTAAAGGAAAACAAACTTCACGCACCTAGGGGTTTTCGATGGTCCTGATTTCATTTTCGACCATCAAAAAGCCATATTTTATGCTGATGACGTCATAATTAGCAATGAAACCTATTGTAAGCGACTAATTGGCACTGCCGCACAACTGACTTTGGGTTCGCACAAGCACAACAAAGAACGCAAGAAACTCGTCCCAGAAATGGAAAATAAATGTTTGTCAGGAACTTTTCACAATGCTAAATGTTGTGAGTTGAGAAAACCTATATAAACTATTCATAAGTGGCGCAAGTTAGCATGCCAAACCAAGCTCAGTCTTCTGTACTGACTGCTCCGCAGAGGAAAGACCGCCCCCATTACACAAATGAAATCATATCAGTTTACTTTAACAGTAAACGAAAAGTTATTCCCATTTTCCCCCATACTACAAAAAATAAGATCAGACATTTTGTGCCCAGTCGGTGTACATCATTGACGTACTTCGAATTCATCACAACTTGCACTGGCTTCTTTCACGATCGAGGGTTAACTTCGAATAATTTCCACACTTAACGATAAAAGCAGAATGAAATTTGATATAGTCTAAATTCATCTTTTTTAAAGTGTAAACTGATAGATTTTCTGCACCTTCTCCATAACAATTGGTCCAGTCAACCCGAAAGTACGGAAATCTGTTACCTCAGCCATGGTACACCTTTCTAGCAAGTTAGGGCCAGTTTGCCAGACATTGTGGCATGTTTGTCGAGCGATTTCAAACTGTGAAATTTGAGTGTTTACTGTCCATTTCAAACATTTTGAGGCAGAGAAGTACTTAGCAACGTAACGTCTCTTATTGTCTACCTGCATTGTTTCATGCGCTTAAATTGAAAGACATTGGAAACGACTATCTGAACATATAAATTGCCGCAAACTCGCAAATTCGCAAATTGCTATATTGTTGTTGACAATGGCCTGGAACTGAACACAAAGGGTAACGGATAACCCCCTTGCAATCTTGATGCTGGACTTGATTTCGATCAATTTCGATCGCCTGACTTGCTCTGAAGGACAACACCGAAGGATACATCTACGGGCACATCTCGCCATATTACTGTGATCTGTGTCTGTCGACGATTTTGAGTTTTGCCATTGCAGTTAAATGTGCCAATAGCAATTCCTAGCTTATTTCACAATGCCCATAACCACTAGCGCTTGCAGAGGTGCAAAGGAGTCGATGGAAGTAACGCCAGGAGCAGAAAAGGGAAACATGAAAAGTGGCAGCCTCGTTTCCATGTAGGATAAATTCACTCACTCTTTGGCCATGAAAAGATGTAAAAATTCGGGTTTCTTGTTGCAGATCGATACGTAAACTAATAACCTATCATTCTAATCCTATTCAAGTCTAAATAGCTGGATACACTGACTATTTGGTGGAATTCTGAGTGTGGTATCACAGTAAAATCTATGAAAATCTATACAATGTTCAATGCAAAAAATGCAAAAATAGCAAAGGTGTTCCAAGACTTTTGGCAGGTATTGTATGTACACATCATCTGCAGATGTTGCAACTGCAAGTGTCTCCTTTCCAGCTCTTAATCGCATTTTTGAATTGCTTTGTGTTTTGAGCAGCTTTTATCGTGTCAGATAACGTGTTCCACAAAATGCTTCCTCTAAATGATAAAGAATTGTTCCTATAAACTAACGTATCGGTTTTAGGGAGCTGCAGGAGGTTATTTGTTCGTAGGCCATATTGAATGTCCTTTGGTGTGAAGAACTCAAACATGAAGGAGGGGCAAGCCGCATTTATGCATTTACATATTTCAAGCATTAGTTTTTGCAAACTTTTGCAGTGGATTGTTTTTTGCAGCTCACCCGACCTTCTCAAGAGATCTTCAAACGATGCATCATAGTCACTAAACAGAACTCTTAGTGCACGTTTGTGCAAACGGTTGATTGTGTTGTTTGCAGTCTTCCCACAAAACATCCAAATTAACGGGCAATAGTTGAAAATTCAAAGTCGAAAATTCAGCTTTGAATCAATTGTAACTCCTAAGAGCTTACGTCTAAGAGCTTACGAACTTAGAGTCTGTATTGACTATAATGTTTCCATTTATGTCAAGACAACATCTTTTGCTGTCTTTGAGACCAAGAAACATCATTTGAAATTTATCCGGATTTGCTACCATGTTGTTTTCCCTAAACCAGGAGATTGCATTTTCAATATCAAACTCAAGACATGCGATTACTTCCTCGACATTTTTGGCACATGCGAATACCGTGTTATCATCAGCAAAATTGCATACCTGGGAGCTCTGTATAGCGAAAACAAAGTCGTTGATGAATATATTGAACAATAAGGGCCCAAGGACTGAGCCTTGAGGAACACCAGACACTGTGCACTTCCAGTCACTAAAAGTACTGTTTATCTTGACCCTCTGTTATCTGTTTGAAAGGTAGCTATACAAGAGTTCTAGACTCTTGTTACTGAAGCCATAGGCTGCCATTTTTGCTATAAGAAAATCATGACTAAGGCAGTCATAGGCCTTCAAAAGATCCATTAGTACTACTCCTACAATGCCCGACTGATCAATTGTTCTGCGGAACATCTCTACAACACGAAACAGTGCATGTTGAGTACTAAAACCTTCCCTAAATCCGCATAGGAGATTGGAGAGATTTGATTGGATGAAGGACAGCATCTGCTTAGCCATTAATCTTTCAAAAACCTTTGACAATGCTGACAATACACTTATTGGTCGAAAACTTTTTTAACTAAATTTTCTCCCACGTTTTTGAAGGTAGGGGGGGCATCAGCCTTTTTCAGTTTATTGGGCAAAAGTCCAGATTCTAACATTGCATTAGCAATTTCAGCTACCTCACTAAAACAGAGAGCAGAGGTCATTTTCAAGATTTTTACAGGTATATCACAGCTGACTGTCTTAGAACTGTCTAGGTGATTGATTTCATCCCAGACATCAGCAGCACTAAATAGGCTAAAGCAAAATGTTTCATTTCCAACCAAAGCGTTGGTTGTTGCATTGGTCTTTGTTTCAGTGCCAGCTATCACCTTCGGGCTCGACTCGGCCTCTTTTGCGATGTTCTTTTGAAATAATAGCGTAACTCATCCTTGGTTTGCTTATGAGACAAAAGTGTAGTCATGCTGATGTTTCTGATGTCCATGTTGTATGCGATTTGAAATCTTACAGGAGGGGTAGCGTTGGCTCGCTTTGCTCGTGTTTTATCCTTCAAAGAGTTATCTAATATCGATCGAAAAGTATTCTGACCTCGTCATACGAATTTGTTTTCCATTGCATTTTGCTTGTTATGAAATCTTCAGTTTTCATCAGAAATCTTCAGAAGGATGAAACCTTCAGTGTTAACTGGACCTGCCTCTTCTGCACAATAAAGAATCATGCACAAATTTTTCCATACACCCTAGTGTCTGACAAAGTTCTGCTTGGAACTAATGTTACTGATCTGCCTTCAATAGTTGACTCACTTCCAAATTTAGAAATTCTTTCAAAAATTCAAAACCTTCCAAACCTATCTGATTACGACATTGATGAGAACTTTGAGCCTGACATTGATTCCAGCTATCATAATCTTGATAAACTCAAGGCTATCGATGCCTCTTCAAAGGATCTCTCACTTTTTCATATGAATATCAGAAGCATTTCACTTCATTTTGATGAACTGCATACACTCCTAGGAAACATTGGGATTGATTTTCAGCTATAGTACGGCAGATTTCGGCATAAAAATGATGGTTTTGTTCGTTTTGTGATAAAAGCATGAAACTTGGTGAACATAGGCAGTTTGACACGCTGAAAAATATTGGATATAGAGCCATTCCGAAAAATGCCCCCAAAGGCTATTTTTAGACGGGGGTACTGGAGCCCAATCCCCAAAAGTGAAAAACTGGTGTAACTAATGAAAAAAGTGACGGATAGATACATTACTTTGCAGTCTTAGCAAGTTTGACATGCAGAGAAACATGGAATATAGAGCCATTCTAAAAAATGCCCCCAGATGCTATTTTTAGATGGGGGCACTAGAGCCCAATCCCCAAAAATGAAAAACTGGTATAACTAATGAAGCAAGTGATGGATAAATACATTACTTAGTAGTCTTAGCAAGTTTGACATGCTGAAAAACATGGAATATAGAGCCATTCTAAAAGATGCCCCCAGATGCTATTTTTAGATGGGGGCACTAGAGCCCAATCCCCAAAAAATGAAAAACTGGTATAACTAATGAAGCAAGTGACGGATAAATACATTACTTAGTAGTATTAACAAGTTTGACATGCTGAAAAACATGGAATATAGAGCCATTCTAAAAAATGCCCCCAGATGCTATTTTTAGATGGGGGCCACTAGAGCCCAATCCCCAAAAATGAAAAACTTGTGTAACTAATGAAGCAAGTGACGGATAAATACATTACTTAGTGGTCTTAACGAGTTTGACATGCTGAAAAACATGGAATATAGAGCCATTCTAAAAAATGCCCCCAGATGCTATTTTTAGATGGGGGCACTAGAGCCCAATCCCCAAAAATGAAAAACTTGTGTAGCCAATGAAACAAGTGACGAATGAATACTTTGTAGTCTTAGCAAGTTTGATATGCTGAAAACATGGAATAAACTGGCAATCCTAAGAATTCCCCCAATTGCTATTTTTAGACAGGGGTATTAGAGCCCAATCCCCAAAGAAAATTAACGATGGTTAAAGATATTATTTGTTAGTCTCAGTAAGCTTGAGGCACTGAGAATCGTGGAATACATAGCCTGCGTGTAGACTCGACTATCCTCTACACTTTAGGATAGTCGAGTCTGCACGTAGGCTAGGAATACATGGCCATTTCTAAATGTACCTCAGAGCTTTATTCACACTGGGGCACTGGGCCATAATACCCCAAAAGCGAAAGTTTGACACAACTATTGAAATATGCAATCTCTTGTTATTCATAATTTGTTATTTGGAGGCAGAAATACTAAGTGCCATCCATTGAAATTGAAAGGTGACTGGGAAGATACTAGCATATTTTTCTTGATATCATAGTTACAGTGAGCGGCTTACGATAGGCTCGGCAGTCTCCATTATATTTGCACATAGCAGTACAAGCAAGCCCGGCCTTCGCACATTTGAACTGTAAACCACACCTTTCCTTACATGAGCATTTGATCAGTTCCTGGCAAGCCGCCGGTGCATAAGGAAGAGTAGTCCATACTGGACGCCATAAACTGTTCTGATCAAGCTTCATTCTTCATCAACTGGCATTGACTATTGGCCCTGAAAACGCAAAAGCGTTTGCATTGCTCAATGAACTAAGTGGGTGTGAGAGTGTGTTACTATTTGCTGGCATTGGTAAGAAAACGGCATATGCAATCAAACGTTTCTTTGTCCTCTTATACGAAACGATCCATAAATGCAACTAGGAAGGATTTTTTACTCATAAGCGCGGAGGCAGGTTGATGATATCCCTTCTGCAAGGGAAGCACAAACGCAACACATTAAATGCGTCATCTACCAAGGAACTCATATTTGCGGGAAGTGTCTCGTCAAACGCCCAGAAATCCCGTGCCCTGATAAATGGGGATAGCAGCGTGATCAGAACAGTCCGCGATGTCACGTATGGGCTATTCTTCTTGATGCATCGATGGCCTACCAGGAACTGATCAAATGCTCCTCCTATAAGTAAAGGTGTGGTGGACAGTGCAAATGTGTCAATGCTGAAATTGCGTGTACTACTGCGTGCAAATATAGTGAAGACTGCTGAGCTCATCGTAGGCCGCTCACTTTAGTTATACAATCAAGGGAAATATTTTACTATCTTATCAGTCACCGTTCTCTTTCAATGGATAGCACGTAGGATTATTTTTTAAATGAACCAATGCGACTAACTTTTGGAGACTGCCATTGCATAATGAATTTTGTATAACAAGATGCAGCATATTTCAATAGTTACGTGAAACTTTCGCTTTGGGGGAAACATGCACCAGTGCCATAGTGTAAATAAAGCATCGAGGAACATTTGGGATTGGCCGTATATCCATGATTCTCAGCGCGTCAACCTTGTTAAGACTGTAAGACTACCAAGTAACGTATATTTAGCCGTCACTCGTTCCATTAGATACACCAGCTTTTTATTTGGGGAATTGGGCTCTAGTGCTCCCGTCTAAAATTACTATTTTTATTACTATTATTATCACTTTATTTACAATGTTGTCATAAAAAGTATACGATAGCTATACATGTATGTACGAAAACATTTGCAAACACAGCTAATAGAAGCCACCTGGTTCAAATGACAAAGAATTGAATTGATAAAACTATCATATAAAACATAAATACGGTACAAAATTTCGGCAAAGTCTACACTGGCATTGGCACTCATTTCCTTTCCAGGCTTTGATTTTGGTCTTAAACTCAGTCAGGCTGATTGACTGTCTATTCAAGACTGGAAGCTTATCCCACAACTGTGGACCCCTATATCAAACAGTTTCTGGGCCATACATGACTTATCTCACTTTGCGTAGACTAAAGTCACGATCATTTTCGAAGTGATGCTGTTAGGTTTGTGGACAGAAAATTTCATTCATAAAAGGAGGTATGTAAAATTCACAAAATAATTTGGGGGCATTTTAAGAATGGCTCTATATTCCATGTTTTTCAGCATGTCAAACTTGCTAAGACTACAAAGTAATGTATTTATCCGGCACTTGTTTCATTAGTTACTCAAATTTCTCACTTCGGGGGATTGGGCTCTAGTGCCCTCGTCTAAAAACCGCATTTGGGGGCATTTTAGGAATGGCTCTATATTCCGTGTTTTTCAGCATGTCAAACTTGCTAAGACTACAAAGTAATGTATTCAACCGTCACTTGTTTCATTAGTTACACCAGTTTTTCACTTTTGGGGATTGGGCTCTAGTGCCCCCATCTAAAAATAGTATCTGGGGGCATCTTAGGAATGGCTCTATATTCCATGTTTTTCAGCATGTCAAACTTGCTAAGACTACCAAGTAACGTATTCATCCGTCACTTGTTTCATTAGTTACACCAGTTTTTCACTTTTGGGGATTGGGCCCTAGTGCCCCATCTAAAAATAGCATTTGGGGGCATTTTTTATAATGACTTTATATTCCATGCTTTTCAGCATGTCAAACTTGCTAAGACTACCAAGTAATGTATTCATCCATCACTTGTTTCATTAGTTACACCAGTTTTTCACTTTTGGAGATTGGGCTCTAGTTCCCCCATCTAAAAATAGTATCTGGGGGCATCTTAGGAATGGCTCTATATTCCATGTTTTTCAGCATGTCAAACTTGCTAAGACTACCAAGTAATGTATTCATCCGTCACTTGTTTCATTCGTTACACCAGTTTTTCACTTTTGGGGATTGGGCCCTAGTGCCCCATCTAAAAATAGCATTTGGGGGCATTTTTATAATGACTTTATATTCCATGCTTTTCAGCATGTCAAACTTGTTAAGACTACCAAGTAATGTATTCATCCATCACTTGTTTCATTAGTTACACCAGTTTTTCACTTTTGGGGATTGGTCTCCAGTGCCCCTGTCTAAAAATAGCCTTTGGGGGCATTTTTCGGAATGGCTCTATATCCAATATTTTTCAGCGTGTCAAACTGCCCATGTTCACCAAGTCTCGTGCTTTTATCACAAAACGAACATTCCAACCTTAAATCTGCCGTACTATCAACAGCAACATTAATAGACAACATATTTTCTAATGATTTTAATTCCAAGGTCACAAGTGGAAATGTTCTAACCCCAATCTCAGATAATTTCCCCCAGTTTTCCATTCTCCAAAATTCTGCACCAGCTTATAATAATACATCATATTATGTTTTTGACTATAAAAGATTTGACAATTCAAAACTCCTTGATGACTACCAAAATATGAATTTGACTTTTTGGAAACTGATGATCTTACTGTTGACAATAAATTTGGTAGATCTTTAGAAGAATTAAACCAACTTGTTGATAGACAATGCCCTAAAAAGAAACTAACAAAAATCTCTAAACTAAGAAATAAACCCTGGATTAACATTATAATTCAGCTCATGATGAGGATAAGAGACAGGCTATTTCAGCAATTCAAACAAAGTGAATCTTTTGAGGAATATTCTCACTACAAACAGTTTAGAAATCGAGTTGTTAATGAGCTAAAAGCAAGTAAATCAAACTACTATCAAAATTACTTTGCAGAAAAAAGTGTCATCAAAACTGGTGATGATTTCAATACAATGATTACAATGGTCTCAATTTCTAATCTTACTGATGAAAATGGTGTCGAAATAACAGATCCTGTTAACATTGCAAACAGTTTTAATGAATACTTTCTCACTGTTGCTGATAAGATCACAAAGAAAATCCCTAGAAATCCAAATAACAGCAGCTTCTTTATTTCCCCAACAGTCCCTGATGATGTTTCTAAAATAATACAGTCACTTAAAAAAGGAAAAGCTCTTAGACCATGAATAGTATTCCAGTAAAATTACTTAAAATACTTGACCCCAAAATTTCCTTACAGCTCTCTCTAATCATCAATGATTCATTCCAGAATGGTAGTTTTCCCGACAAGTTAAACATTGCTATGGTTATTCTAATTCACAAAAAGGTGATATAGCAATTAATGAAAATTATAGACCTTCTCTTTATTATCAGTTTTCAGTAAAATCTTTGAAAAACTTATGCATCAGCGACTATATAGCTTCTTAGAACTCCATGAGATTCTCTTTGAGATGCAAGTTGGTTTCCGTAGTGGCAACTCTGCTGACCACGCACTGATTAGTTTGACTGAGAGAATAAAATGTACACTTGACTCCAATAAAATTGGATATGGAATCTTTATAGACATACAGAAAGCTGTTGATACTGTGATCTACTACGAAAACTGAATCACTATGGTGTAAGAGGTATTGCATTATAGTGGTTTGAGTCTTACCTGACTGATAGACAGCAGTTTGTCTCAGTAAATGGGTCTTCCTCTAATCTATGGAAAATAACTAGTGGTGTTCCTCAAGGCTCTGTATTTGGACCCTTACTTTTCTTAGTCTATATCAATGACTTGCCTAATGTATCTAAAATCCTCTCTTTTTTTCTATTTGCAGATGATACAAATATTTATTATGAATCTGATAACATTTCAACTCAACTCAACTCAACTCAACTCAACTCAACTCAACTCAACTCAACTCAACTATAAACTTAATAGAGAGCTTTTGAAAGTAAAATCTTGGCTTGAAATAAACAAACTATCACTGAACATTGAAAAAACAAATTTTCTCATATTCCGATCACCAAGAAAGAAATTTCCTGAACAGATTAGTATAAAATTTGGTAAGAAGCCTGTCTCAAGATCTGAGTATGTTAAATTTTTAGGCCTTTCGATGGATGAAAATCTGTCCTGGAAATACCATATTTCTGAACTAACGAAGAAACTCTCAAGAACATCTGGTATCTTCTTTAAGATCAGACATCTTCTTCCACTTGATATTTTGAAAAATCTTTATTATTCTGTTTTCTCTTTATTTCTGTGCTATGGCTCAACAACCTGGGTTCTTTCCTATTACACCTATCTGGAACCTCTCCTCTTAGCACAGAAAAAAGTATCGCGGCCTATCTCCTTTCAATCCTATGCATCTCCTTCGACACCAATTTCTGGTTCACTGAAAATTCTCAAACTGAAATATGATTCATCAGGATGTTCTCAAATTTGTCTTAATGTCTCTCAATAATCTTTCACCTTCTCATTTTCACAACTATTTTCAGCTCAGTAACGTTGTTCACAGCAATGGAACACGTCAGGCAGTTAGAGGTGACATTTTCCAACCTTCAAGGAATACATTTTTGTTTGGTCAAAGGTCAATAAAGTATCTTGGTGTTAAACTCTGGAAAGACATTCCAACTTTTTGTAAAATGTCGACTTCTTTTAATATTTTCAGAACAAAACTGAAGGAATGGTTATGCTCTTTGATTCCTTATTGATTGTCAAAATTGAAGGAACTCCTAAAAACTGTGGTCTCTTCTTACTCACTTATTCAGAAGTAAATTGTTCCTTGGAGGCTCTCTGGTTTCCTTTTCGTTTTTTAAAAAACTTGCTTTTCCTTTTAGTTTTAGATGGGGGGGGGGGCTCTCTAACGATTAATCCATCTACTAGAGGTCTTAGACCTTAGGGCTTAGACAAATATATTTAAATACATAATGTCTTGTAATGTTTTGTAATGAAATTAATTCATTAGTGTACATGTGAAAATATCTTGTTATCGTGTAGCATGTATTATTGTCTTATTTATCTTAAGTTAGGTAATGTATTATTGTTGAAATGTATTTAGGTATATTTGTCAGTGAAACTGAACTGAACTGAACTGAACTGAACTGAACTGACCTGAACTTGTAAAGACTTTACGTAGGTCGGAACAAATTTTTACGCTACTGTCTTCTTTAGGCTCTGAACCTCAACCCTGCCATCGATAACTGCAACTATTGAAATTTCGCTGCTGTCACGGGAATGGTTGTATCTGTTAGAATTTCCGTTGCTGACATTATTTAACTTTTATCCGTCGGAATGTTAAGAAGACCATCGGATGTAAACAGTGATCTTGGTATGGGCAGTAAAATCGTACTCTCCTATTGCTTTGGAGAAATCCTTGATATCTGGCCTTGCTTTCAGTGCAACAAGAAACGTGTTAACAATGAACTCTCCTCGTGCAGCTCTACGATCTTCTTCTCCCATTTGACTTTTTGTCATTATATTTGAACATCTTCAGGTTTACTTTCTACATTGGATCTCAGAGAGATTGCTCAGACGTATGAAGTAATCGGCCTTGCACGAACTTGTGATAGGCGGTTTGGCCTTTGCAATCTCTTTCTGTAATATGCACCTGAGAGGTTTCGGAAACGACAGCATTAGAAAAACCTATATTAGCTCTGGTTGGTCGCTAGAAAATCTAGAAAACCGGTTATTGACATGATTTGTTCTTCCATCTGTTACCAAAGCAACAGTCTTAAGAACACATTTTTTGTGGGGCTTCGTCAACTGGTAGTGCTCTTTCAGCAGAACGATTCTAAAAATCTTTAATACCACCAGTAATTTCTGCTGCTGTAAGCAGATATCTGGTCAGAGCTTTGTCATTCTGGGTTATTTCAGTTATTTCTCCCATAACTTTGAGGCTCCTAATTCCCTGCTCCAGTACATGGTTGACACCCATGCCACAGAAGGGCATGTTTGATGTAAATTCCGACATGTTTCCCTCCTCTAGCACCTTCCATGTCTCAGGATCAGAAGAACTTAAAACGTGTCTGTGGGAGAATTTTGTTTAAAAATAGGGCGTGGTCACCAATAAAGCGTGGTCAACCCTGTTCTGTTGATTAAACTAATTTTATCATTAAGTATGGCACAAAGTTGTAAAGTAGTAAATTTTGTGCACTTTTCGGCAAAAATATCAAAGAAGGTTCATAACAATCAACAGTTACCGTATATTATGATTAATTCATATGCGCGGAAAGTGGGTGTGGTCATTTTCTATGAAGGCGTGGTCAAAAATATCGAGGACTTTCACAATATTTTCTTACAAGGTATTCCAGCAACATAAGATGAAAAATCAATTTTAACACGAAAATCTAGCGGGAAATGCAAGGGACCGCACTATTTAGGCTGTCTGCTTTTAGCATCAACAGGATCAAAAGCCAAAAATTCTTTAAATGTTATTAGGGTGGCGGTTATTAAGGTTATAAGCTTCGATCAAGGAGCAAGAAGTTCCAAACAAAAGCTTCAAGAAACTTTCACGAAAAGGTCTCATTGACGAAAGTAAAACTGCATTGGCTAATTTCAATTGATATACAAAGCAAAACAAATGCATCTTGTGAATGATTTGTGAAGAAAAAGGCAAAGATACCATAAAGTGGGAATGACAAATTAATTTGCTGTGTATGCAAAAACAGGTTATTGAAGCAAAAATGACTAGGCAAGCAACGTGCTTATTCGCCATTAGAAGTAAACATAAAGGACAAGTCCGGGGTTGGATAATTGTTCATGAAATGAAAGATCACAATGTTGTGAATGGTGTGTAGTACTTTTTAGTAGTACTCTGTCTTTTCTCTGCGAAATTGTGTATTTAAATCTGTGAAATGAGCGAAATGACGTGATTACTCATGACGTAATTTCACCCATTTCGCCCTCGACCTGAACGAGGCTGTTTTCTTATGGAACTCTCAAGCAATTTCCGACGTCACAATAGAGCCTCCAAACTGAGGCTAGCAATTTTATCGCGTTTCAAAATGGCGACGACATTGGGCCTAACTTACGAAAAATCTCTTACGAATTTACAACAGAAAAAGACATCAAAACCCGGAAAAAAGCTACAATTGATGTTTTGCAGTTGGTAAGGTTGCTTTTTGACATTAATTGTAGAAACCCCGGGGTTTGTCCTTTAAAGTGGCCTGAGCTAAAATATGTTAAGACCGAACATAACAACTATCGGGTGTCTCAAAAAAGTACCCCTTTTGGCTAAACATGGGAACAAAACGATAAAATATCGGGACTTTTTGAGTTCATAGCTACAATTGTTGATCTTCAACTTAAATGCACATACCTTGCATATTAAAATCATCCACCAAACACCGAATATAAGAGCTCACAAGGTCAACATTTGGAGTGCATCTGAAACCAGATGTTTTGAGAAAGGGCCTAGCCATGATTTGATATCAGGGGCGTTTTGCAAAAAAATGATCTACTTTGACCTTTAGTTTTTACTTTTGAAAAGAATTATAACTTGAAATGCTTCAATGGTCCTAGAAATGACTTCTCTTTTTGAGGAATCGCTCCTTGCATTGCATTCCATCCCAAGTGTTATTTGTATCAAAGAAGAGGACAGGAGCCCATGCAGGCTCATTTTGGAGGTGTGGCACGACTTTATCATTCTTGCCACATTTTAATTATATTCGTTTAATCTGGGCCATGTCAATGCGTCTTTTGCTCTTTTCAGAAATAAAAAAACTGAAAATTAAAGTTTACAGGTGCTTTTGAAAATTTCCATCATACAAATCCTGGCTAGGCCCTTTTTCAAAACCTCTGGCTTCGGGTGCACTGTAAATGTTCACTTTTCTTATTCTTATATCCATATTTAAGCGAACTTGTACCTCGTTGTTGTTAATACAAAGTATCACTTTGCGAACTTGTACCTCGCGTGTTTGGTGGACGATCTATAAATGCAAGGTATGTGCATGTAAGTTGAAAATTGAAAATCTAGCTGTGAACTCGAAAAGAAATGGTCTCTTATCGTTTCGTTCCTGTTTCCAGTCAAAAGGGTTTCCAGTCAAAAGGGGGTACTTTTAGGGGCGGATCTAGCCCGATTTTTGAGTGAGTTCCCATGATAAGACCGAAGGCGGGCGAAGCGAGTTGAAAACCTGCGGGCTCCGGGGGTACTTCCACGGGAAAATTTTTTGCAGCCACGCCCTTTGAATTGCCTTAAAATGCTATCAAATTTTTCTTAACCCTATCTGTACTGGGCGATTTTTTAGGTATTTTGTACTGGGGGGGCGTTTTACGCCCCCCTCCTTTTCTCCAAAACTACAAAAGATATAACAATAAGACTTACCCCTATTATTCTTTAGAAAATTGGCTATTCAAATATAACAATGACAATTAATAAGTCACGTGATTCGTTGCTAGGCAACCGAAAAACTGAGGAAAATTGGCAAATTTATACCTTCTTAACAAGAAAAATTCTATTTAATCAACCACTCAACCGATTTTCTCCAAATTTGTTTCAAATAGTAGGAAACATGTCATAGTTCAAAAATATATACTTTCCAAAATTGTTTAGTTTCTATTTTTAGCACAATTAGCCTTAAATTAGCCTTTTGTTGCATGCATTTACTTTCATCACAGGTTTTTGCCAGTCCTGTCATTTTCTCTGGTAAATATAGACTCAAAATGAGTCAAATTAATAAGATAAAGCAAATTAGACTAAAAAAATTTATATTTTACACTTATTTATTGGAGAAATGACGTCATAAATGTGAATGACGTCATAGATATTAAATTTTGCTGACATAAGCAAATATGAAAAATTTATACATCAAATGAAAGTACTCATCAAATGCAATCGAATGGTGCATGTTTAAGATTGATCAGGCCAACGACACGAAAACTACGGACATTTTAAGTTTTTTTGTTGTTGACTACTCTCCAAATATGGTAGTACTGTGGTCACATGATCAGAGGTAGAACAATGAAATGTTAAGAATTTAATTGCCTATGAAATTTGAGTAAAGGTCACCAAAACTGGTGGTTATATCTCTTGTCGTTTTAGCGTAACGCAGCAAAAACTGGTAGGGGAGGGGGGCGAAAACACCCCCCCCCCCCACAGTATGAATAGGGTTAATAAATTAATAACTGAAAGAAATGATGAAATGAAAAATCCGGCATCCTGCCAAACCTACCATTGTGGACCCTCATATGATTATAAGGCCTAAGATTACCTCAAATGCTTCTGCTTCAGCCAGCCATATTTTGCCTTATTGACACATACAGGGGCCTAGTTTGTAGATCTACTTAAAAACGATTCCAAATTCTTCTAAGCTTTCAGCGGAATATTCAATATTGCTGCTTTATCAAAGAGAATTACATTCAGAGATCTTACCATCGTCCTCTTCCTTGCGAATTTGCCGCCATGATCCACACAATTTCTCAGAATTTTTTTCAGCCTCAGTCTCAAGCAGACACTTAGGTTTCAGTCATGGGGGGTTGGAATAGTATCCCACAATGCTTTGCGTACCATTCATATTATTGGAATTACGCATTGGAATTTGATCAGTTGGAAGTTTTGCACAAGCGCGAAAGGACAAAGCTGTGACAGTGTGATGCTGGCCTAAAATAATGGAAGCTTTTCGAGATGTCAATTCGCCGATTTTGAAGCAAAATAAATCCACCCAAAAGCTTTATAGCATTAACCAACTACCAGGAGAAGATATAGCAGTGAATCCAGACGAGAATATTGTTCAGCGTTGTTGTGGGGCACGTATAGCTAGTTTCTTTGGACAAATTGGACGAAAACCGCATCTTGTTTTCAGGTGAAATAAAGCTTTAGATGTTGAGACTTAGCGGGACTTAGATGTTTTTCTAGCAGCCAAAGCCTTTCGAAGTATAAATCAAAGCAAAACATTGCTAAGTCCCTTCCCCGTCTGTCAGATAACGAACAACAAATTTGATAAATATTGGTCGAACTACGGTACTTAGGCCCACAGTAACTTCCCACAAAAACGGTCTCTACAATGCCAATTTTCAATCCCAGTGCAGAAGTGAACGAAACATTTTCTGCCATTTGCAAAATTTCGAAGAACGGCGCTCAAAAACTTCGCGGGGGGCTTTGCCAACCCCCCCCCCCCCCCCTGGGTCTCAGTTCCAAACATCGAGCCACGATGAGGTCTCAGTTCCCGGCGAAGGGAACAAAAGAAGTCTCAGTTCCGAACATTCTAAACCATACTAAGGTCTCAGTTCCAAACATTTAAAGCAAACAACAAAACATAGAGATATCTCAGCCTGGAGCTATTTTTGGCAAGGGCCTCCGCAGTGGTCTGAGGCTCCTTCAGGCAGTATGCATTGTGCTGAAATTTGCGAAACTTGGAGCCTGACAACAAATCTTTTTTACACAGAATGACATGGCAGCGCGATCGAAAGGATACTGAAATTTTTCATTATTCTTTTCATCACAGATTTCATTTTCATAATTATCATAATTCTACTCTCGGAGACAAATCTATGAAATCTTGACTAAGTTCTCGAACTCATGGAACTCACGCTAAATCCGCCCCTGTAATTGAGACAACCGGTACAATGTTTAAAAGATACCAAGGCCAACATGTGATTAAAAAGGTGTGACATCTAAAATACAACCTAAAGATGCAAAATGAATAACATGAAAAATCATGTCTAAGTTGAAATCCAATCAATGGTGTAAGCAAAGTAAACAGAGACTGAAGAAGATTGCAGGGTATCGTAGAATATCGTAATTGTGAAACTGCTGACTAGGAAAGATAGAACTTAACAAAAATAAACTCGCCAGCCAAACTCAATCGAAGAATTCCATAAACATTTAAGTATATGCAGATTAAATACCTGGCATGCTGACATTACAATTTAATGCTTTGTCTTTGGCGCTCGAGTGCTTGATGTGATTGTGCTCTGCAAGTTCTGTTCCATTCTGGAATCCTTTGCCACAATTCTGGCAAACGTAAACCATAACATTCATGTCATTTGCAGACATTGCATCCATTTCAAATGCATTCATCCCTGCAATGCATAGAAGAATATACAGCAAAAACATGCAATTCTATACATCAGGAAAACTTGTTTACGATCACTGGGCTGTCTGACACACTTCATGTCTAGTAGTTTAGACCATAACTCCTCGAAACCCGGAGACATTTTAATCTTGAGACGTTCTATACTAGCATAGGTTTCAAATCTTTAAATCAGCGTAAAAAGGTGTGTGTAAAATTCTATGACCTATTACTTATAACTGAATTTCTTAAAAGAAACTTTAGCTACCTGTCTATAGTTATGCCGTTGGACAATTCGGAAATTTGGAAAAATGTTTGAAATTACAAGCATTATGTATTTCAGCTCATTTGAGGATGTAACGTCATCAAATTTCTAAATCATAAACCACAAAAGTGACAGACTTTTGCTTGATACTATATTGCATTCATCGACTAAGCCTTTCTTGGAAACTATTTCATGTTACATCAAACAGTTTGGAAATTACGATGGTTTTAAGTATTTTTTGAAAATTTTTCTTGCATCCTTGAAAAAGAAGAAAAACACACAAAATCCTGAAAATATTGAACATTTCAGCAGTCTAACGGCAGAATCATAGCAAAATAGCAAAAGTTTCTTTGAAGAAACAAATTTTCTTGGCGGGCCATCCTTTTACCTTGGAGGGGCATCGTTTTAGCGGGGTTGTTACTGGGGGTGTAATCAAGTATGGCAACTCATTGTATTTTAGTTATGTTGGAAAATGCTAACATTGGCTGGTTATTAGTTGCATGTGTGTCATGGGATAAAGCAGTCAGGGCCCTAGCCCAAAGCCTACTTTGGAAAAGGGGTTTTTAGGAAAAGGCCAGTTTTTAAGGGTAAATAGGGTACGTGTTTGATTTGGGGTCAAATAAGTTCCTGAAAGACATGAAATAATGGTTTGTGAAGTGCAGTTGCTGAAATAAATTTAAAGTGAATGTATTTGGAAGGTATAGCAGAACTAAATGGGATGATGATTTCTCCTGATGTTGTGCAACAATGTCTTGATTTCTTGTTGTTTTGGCTCTGTCATCGCAACTTTGAGAAAACATAGGCTCCTTGAAGTTGTGTAAAGTAAAAATTATATTCATAAAAGATTTGAAACCTTGAACTGCTCTACTGTACAGTAAATCCCCGCATATAAGAACCTACAAAAATAAGAACATAGAGGCTGTTTCTCCTAAATTATGCACCTTGTCATTAAGAACCTGTTTCAGTGTTTCTGTGTGATAAAATACAATAGGTTCTTATTCCAAGGGCAAAAAATAGAGTTTTTAATGGTCCTTATTTACTCCCAGATTTTTAAAAATGAGGTAAAATCAGTGTAAAATGTTTTAGTTGTAATGTTGAAAAATGAAATGAAAGCATTAGAATTCATAATTTTCATTTCCCTGAGGACGCATGAGATCATCTCCAGATCCATCTACTGTCATAAGGCAGCCAGTGCGCTCAAATGCCTTCCTGAAAATATCTTTGTAATGTTGCATTTCATTCCATGCATCACCAGCCCACTTTGTCATTAGAATACGTCTTTCTTTTGCACTCATTTTGCCATGCCATTTCTCAACATTCTCATCAATTTCAAGCCACTTATCCAAAGCATTTCCAATTTTTTGCTTCATAAATCGTCCAATTCCTGCATCAATAGGCTGCACTTTATCAGTTTGATTCTCTGGCAGCATGTAAACAGTTGCATTGCAGTTTGTCCTGCAAGCTTCATGAAATTCTTTTCTCAACTGAAAAGATACATTGTCAGCAAAAATGACATTTTCCTTTGACTTGTCTGCTACTCCTGGGACTAAAGTGTTTTCTGTCCATTCAAGGTTGATTTCATTGTCCATCCATGCATCTTTCTGGAAGTATACATCAACACATTTGTCATGTTTGGCCAGTTCTTGCAATGTCACATTACCTTCTCCTCGAAAAATTATTGCAGGTTTAACTGTTTGCTCCCCTTTGGCTCTGATGCACAGCTGTAATATTGCCTGTCTTTTTTCTAGTCCACTCATGGGCTGAAAAATCCAAATTTGTTTGTCTCCTGTTTCTGCATAGGTTTTCCCTTGGTCTACAACAAATGGTAAAGGTACTTGGTCTATGTTATACCTATTTGCAGGTAGCCATCTTTCCCACTTTGCATCCATTGTGGTTTTGCCATGAAGCCGCTGTATTGAATAGTTTTTTTTTTTTTTTTTTTTTTTTTTTTTTATATATTCAAATATGAATATTTACAAAGTGTTTTACGTTTAACTATACCTTTCTAATTACTATACAACACTACAGGTACGACACCATGGGGAGCGAAAGACAATGACTACCCCATGGCCAATGTAAAGAGACACGTAACATTAAACTAACTACAACTACACTACAAACGGTTAAAACTATTGGATAATGTACTAGGATTCTGTTCCACATCAGATGTCAGGTCAGGGTTTCGATGACTTAGATGATGTTGCAAGCGCAACTCATCGTTGTAATAGGTAAAATACCTGAAATCTGATGTGAAAAAGAATTTACAAGGAAAAAGAACATTTACTTTAAAGGACTTGGTGGTTGCTTAATACTAAGGTTGCAAAAGATCTCAATCAAACCGACCAGTTTCGTGGATAAAACGTAAAGTCAATTCGAGTATACTTCTATTCAAGTCATTAGAAAGGTCGTGGTCACCATATAACAAAAGCTGGGTCAAAGCATCATTTGAAAGATCGGCAATTTGTACGACTGGTCGTAATAATTCAACAATTTCAGCGAGTAGATCTTGTCGTTGAACATCAAATGAAGGGCAGAGCAACAAAAAGTGCTCCGTATCCTCAATCCCATCGCTTGTTGGGCACATTGGGTTTATGGTATCCCTAAAATTATGCTTGAATTTGTGGAAATTCAATTTGCTGAGACCTACCCTGAGTTGAGTGAGATAGGATAATCCTTTTGGATCGTGAATTCCAAACACAGATTTTGCAGGGGGGCGGATTATCGACAAGAGCTTTTTCTTGAAAACAGCAACAGAAGGTGCATGTCTCAATTCAGGCTCAAGCTTATTCCATTCGGATAAACAGTTGGGATAGAAGCTAGACTTGAATTTTTCTGTCCTTGCCTTTAATTGCCCAATGACATCCTGGTTACGAAGACGGTACTGTGACTGATGAAGAGGGGGAATTGGATCTACTGTATACTCGGGGCTAAGATTATTTACAAACTTGTAGAACAAGGTGAGGCGTCTACTCCATCTTCGGGAACTTAATGACTCCCATCCTAGATCTGTGTAAAGCTTCCCTCGAGATGTTCCCCTCCATGTTCCTGTTACAGCCAAAGCAGCAGAATACTGAACAGACTCTAGCTTTTCCATTAAATTTGGTAAAACTATATTTTGACTGAAGTCACATATCTTAGCAGGGATATGATAAATAACATCACCATAGTCCAAGTGGGGTCGAACGTAGAGCTTATATAATTCGTTTAGAGTATGCCTGGGCAGATACTTTGAGAGATATTTCAGCAAACCAATGCCTTTCCTTGTTTTAGAGATAGCTGATTTGATATGAGCAGAGAAACATAGCTTTGAGTCCAGGATAATTCCTAAGTGTTTATGCTCAACTACTTTCTTCACAGGTATGTTATTAAAAAGTATCACAGGATGATCAATTTCAAGTTTCTTCCTTGAAAATGTTAATTCAACGGCTTGTTTCTGTGGATCAGGATTAAATGACATTCTCCAAGTGTGAGCCCACTGACTTATCAAATCCAAGTCAAGGTTCATATCATTGGCTGCTGTATTGGAATCTTCTACCACTGTGAACAATGATGTATCATCAGCAAATAGCTTAACATTACATTTCAAACCTACGGCTAGATCATTTATGTACACAAGGAAAAATAACGGTCCCAGAATAGAGCCCTGAGGCACCCCTGCTGAAATATCTCCCCAATTAGAACTCTGTCCATTCAGTACAGTTCTCTGCTTTCGATCCTTAAGAAAACTTTGGATAAGGAAAAGAAGTTGTCCCGATACACCACATCGTTTTAATTTATAGATTAGACCATCGTGCCACACCCTATCAAATGCTTTAGAGATGTCAAGATACACAGAACGGACATCAAGGGGAGGATTACAGTCGAAAGCTTTAAATATGGTATGTGTTATTGAGAGTAGCTGGTTGACTGTCGAGTCTCCTGAACGAAAACCTGATTGATTTGGGTTAAGCAGTTCATGTGATACAAGATGCGAGTATAGAGAATCGTATATGAGTTTTTCAAGTATTTTCCCAAAAATTGGTAGCAGAGAAATAGGACGGTAATTCCCTTTCAGATTTTTTTCATTTTTCTTATGAACCGGCACTACATTTGCATATTTCCATATTTCGGGAAATAAACCACGCCTCAAACAATTTGTGAATATTATTTTAAGTGGGAGAACTAATGAAACATCGCTTAACTTTATCATTCTCACAGATATTTCATCCCAACCATGTGCTTTATTAGGATTAAGGGATCTTATGATATTGAGTATCTTTTCTTCAGAGATGACAAAATCACTTATCAGCGTCGTAGTTACTGGAGTATCTTGTGGAATTTCACTACCTGTGTCAATGGTCGTGCACTGAAGTATAAAATAATCATTGAAAATCTGTGCCTTTTCAGTCAAATCCGTCACAAACAGCCCGTTTTCTAGAAGAGGTGGTATCATGGGAATCTTAACTTTGTTTAGAACAGTGTTTATCAAAGTCCAATATAGTATTGAATAGTTGATCTGCAGTCATCAGCTGACTTCTGTTTCTTATTTGTTCTGTTTCTCAGAGAAATCTGGTATCGCTTCCTGAATCGGTGAAACCAATTGTTACTTGCTTTAAACTTGGTGGCCCTCTCAATTCCATAAATATCCTGAATTCTGTGTTTCATAGTTTTGCAAAAACCATAACTTTGTTATCTGTAGTCCCTTCTTCCTTCTTTGCCTAAATTCAGTAACAACAGCTCTGGAAGCAAGTGGAAACTTTTCTTGCTCCTTACTTTTTGATTGAACTTTTCTCCTTTGCCTTGCAGCCTTGAAATTCCCAGCTCCCTTCTTCATTGTGTTGTTCGGTAAACATCCAAGAAGTTTCTTTCTGTCTTCGTTCCAATTAATAACGAGAGATTTGTTTGAAATTCTTCTCATTGAAGCAACTTTCTCTCATTTGTTGTTCAGATTCTTCGTCACTGAAAGTCTGTCTAACAGCCGCAAAGTTTTAACTTTGAAATCTAATGTGTATGATCGCCACCTACATCTTCCACGACGCAATGATGGGCGGCCTCTTCCTTTCTTTATATTCAATATAAAAACTTACAAGAACGAGGTACTTAAGACTATACTTACAAATTACTTAACTACATAACTAAGATGAAAACCCGGGAAGCAAGAACCCATGACTATCCCAGGGTCATGACATAAAACACAAAACTAAATTACATCTACATATACAATTACGAAAAGCTACATATAAACGATGTTTACTTAGACTGATTACATTTTGTCGTAAATTTCGCTCGTTTTTATTTGACTTTAACCTTTTCCCTGTTTGAGCGAGCAGTTACATTCAATAATTAGGTGAAATAACTCTACTCAATAGATAAAATTGAGAGCGAAAACTAGGACGAAATGTAATAAGTCTAATGTTTACTTAAAATACAGACAAAACGAAAATGGAAACGAAAATGAAAAGACTTTGTGGCTGCTTTGTGGCTGTATGGCGTGAAACAAAGGTTTGAGCTATCTTAAACAAATCTTGAAAGGACTTTAGCTATCTTCCTTCTTTTTCAATGACTTCTTCTGTGACTCCTATTTTGCTATCTGTCAACACTACTTCCATACTTTCTCTAGAGGCAGAGGGTGTTCCTTCATCAGGACTGGTGATCATTTCATGCTGCTTGCCTTGACTTAATCCTGAAGGATGTGATGCAGGATGCTTCCAAAACATATGAGTACCTAGGTACTGTTTTGATGTTAAATTTTCCTTGCAAATTTCGCACTCAATTGGCTTCGTACTGGACGAGGCTGTTTTTGGCATCGATTGTGTGACATCATAACATGTGCCATGTTCGCTCACTATTTTCTTGGTAAACCAAATTTGAACAAGGTGCCTTGCATTTTTATACTCGATCAGTTGGAAAAACCACCAAAGAATTGATGCCAGCTTCCCGGAATGCTACAATGTCATGGCTGTGGAACAACAGTGAAAGTAAGGCCATGACATCTAATAGACCATTCCCATGATTACATGATCACCAGTGCGGCGCGCAATGCATGCTGGCACTTGTAGTTAAACACCTGGCCGATTTAGTGTGTTTTGTATAGGAAGTGTATGAGAAGTCGTGTATTGCGATGGAAATATCGAAGAAAAATTCGAAAAATCAACTGCATTTACGGAAGAAAATGTCCCCAGATGTTTCAGAAACTCAAGTCCTGGATTCAGTTTGACTAGAGCGCAGACAAAGGAATTTTTAGGGGGAAGAGTTGCCGAAAGTGCAGTGTGGCCTAATGAAAACATTGCAAGCGAAAAAGGAGGCAAGGAGGTGATTGTTTTCGGATGATTCACATGCCGTTTACTGAATCCATTCCCACTAAAAATTGGAATCCTGAACTTTAATTCAATATCTAATAACTCTATCCCAGTTGGAAAAAATTCTGAAAAACAGAGGCTGACGCAAACGTGGAAACACTGGACAGCGAGAAAGAATTTCGGAGATCACGGGAACCTCCTGGCATCAACAGCACACTTCAAGCGTCTAAATGATGCCAGAGTTAAATTAAAGGCCCCCATTAGCCATGTTTGAAGAATGAGATCATGCACATAGATTGCATCAAAGTAATAGAATATCTATTTGCAATTGCAATGCACGATTTAATTCATATCGAAATGGCTGTAGCCTAATAACGAGCCCACTTGATGAAGCAGACCAGATTTTTTTATATGCATCAGAACTATTGCATTAGATGTAGCGAGAGTCCAAAGGCGTAGGGAACCGAGGGCACTGGTGGCACGTGCCCCCAAGATTTTGCAACAAACCAAAGGTGCCATTTTTGCATCAGAATGAGCCCCTTTTAAAGACCAATGCGGACAGAAAGTAGTTTAATTTTGCTATTATTTACTATTATTTAGTTATGTTTACTTCTCAATTTGTTTCATTGTGAAGGAAATCGGATATCTATCAGCACTCATACTATTTTCTTCTATATATCACATTTTTCCCGTCAAAAATCTGTTGTATATTACAGTGCCATTCTTACGAAATAAGTGCCTTTAAATTGCCGTGCCCCTCCAAGTTTAAGATGCTTCCTACTGCTCTGAGTAAAACTAAACTAAAGGATGGCCGACAATATTGACAATTTTTACCCTATCCTGACAAGAGCTGCCACTATAGCAGTGTCACATTTGTTTCTTGGTAGTACTATATGGGTTCGTTGGTTCCCTTGGCAACAGTTATTCATATCGAAGATTTCAAACAGCAAGGGCAGTGTGCCAGGTCAAAGAGATCAAATTTTGAAAATTGCCTTATAATGAGTTGGCAGCTGGATTAATGTTAGAAGCAAGTAGTAATTAGCCTTAATGAGGAAATGTGAATTGGCAACTATGCCGAAATTGATTGTTGGCCCAAATATATCAGAATTGTTTTGATTGCATACATTAACAATGCCTATAAATATCTCAGATGCTTCGCTGATTGTTTCGATTGTGTGCACTAAATAATGCCCATTGTTACAACATTCCTTATTCCTATGTACCTATATATATATGTCTATATGTCTATATGTCTATATAGGTCTATTCCTTCCGGTTGGAGCAAAAGCCCCTCCATAATGTTTTCATTCTTCAAACATAATTAAAGGCCCCCATTAGCCATGTTTGAAGAATGAGATCATGTACATAGCTTGCCTCATAGTAATTGAATATCTATTTTCAATTGCAATGCACAATTTAGTTCATATCGAAATGACTGTAGCCTAATAACGAGCCTACTTGATGAAGCAGACTAGATGTCTTGATATGCATCAGAACTATTACACTAGATGTAGCGAGAGTCCAAAGACGTAGGGAACCGAGGGCACTGGTGGCACGTGCCCTCCAAGATTTGCAACAAACAAACAGCTGCCATTTTTGTCTCAGGATGTGCCCCTTTTAAAGACCAATTGCGGACAGAAAGTAGTTTAATCATGTTATTATTTACTTCGTGATTTGGTCATGTGTACTTCTCACTTTGTATCATTGTGAAGGAAATCGGATATCTATCAGCATTCATGCTATTTTCTTCTATATATCACATTTTTAGGGTCAAAAATCTGATGTACATTAAAGTGTTCTTCTTATGAAAAAAGTGCCACTGAAGTGCCGTGCCCCTTCAAGTTTAAGATGCTTCCTACTGCCCTGAGTGAAACTACAGGATACCCGACAAGACTGTATTGACAAATTATTTACTTTATCCTGACAAGAGTTGCCACTACAACAGTTCCACACTTGTTTCTTGGTAGTACTATATGGGTTGGTTGTTTCCCTTGGCAACAGTTATCCATATCAAAGATTTCAAACAGTAAGGGCAGTGTGCCAGGTCAAAGAGGTCAAATTTTGAAAATTGCCTTGTAATGAGTTGGCAGCTGGATTAATGTTAGGAGGAAGTAGTAATTAGCCTTAATGAGGAAATGAGAATTGGGAACTACGCCACAGTTCATTGTTGGCCCAAATATATTAGAATTGTTTTGATTGTATACAATAACAATGCCTATAAATATCTCAAATGCTTCGCTGATTGTTTCGATTGTGTGCACAAACAATGCCCATTGTTACAACATTCCTGATTCCTATGAACCTATATGTCTATATGTCTATATGTATAGATCTATTCCTTCCGGTTGGAGCAAAGCCCTTGCATAATGTTTTCATTCTTCAAACATAATTAAAGGCCCCCATTAGCCATGTTTGAAGAATGAGATCATGCACGTAGCTTGCCTCAAAGTAATAGAATATCTATCTGCAATTGCAATGCTCGATTTAGTTCATATCAAAATGGATGTAGCCTAATAACGAGCCCACTTGATGAAGCAGACCAGATTTTTTTATATGCATCAGAACTATTGCATTAGATGTAGCGAGAGTCCAAAGGCGTAGGGAACCGAGGGCACTGGTGGCACGTGCCCCCAAGATTTTGCAACAAACCAAAGGTGCCATTTTTGCATCAGAATGAGCCCCTTTTAAAGACCAATGCGGACAGAAAGTAGTTTAATTTTGCTATTATTTACTTTGTGATTTAGTTATGTTTACTTGTCAATTTGTTTCATTGTGAAGGAAATCGGATATCTATCAGCACTCATACTATTTTCTTCTATATATCACATTTTTCCCGTCAAAAATCTGTTGTATATTACAGTGCCATTCTTACGAAATAAGTGCCTTTAAATTGCCGTGCCCCTCCAAGTTTAAGATGCTTCCTACTGCTCTGAGTAAAACTAAACTAAAGGATGGCCGACAATATTGACAATTTTTACCCTATCCTGACAAGAGCTGCCACTATAGCAGTGTCACATTTGTTTCTTGGTAGTACTATATGGGTTCGTTGGTTCCCTTGGCAACAGTTATTCATATCGAAGATTTCAAACAGCAAGGGCAGTGTGCCAGGTCAAAGAGATCAAATTTTGAAAATTGCCTTATAATGAGTTGGCAGCTGGATTAATGTTAGAAGCAAGTAGTAATTAGCCTTAATGAGGAAAGGTGAATTGGCAACTATGCCGAAATTGATTGTTGGCCCAAATATATCAGAATTGTTTTGATTGCATACATTAACAATGCCTATAAATATATCAGATGCTTCGCTGATTGTTTCGATTGTGTGCATTAAATAATGCCCATTGTTACAACATTTCTTATTCCTATGTACCTATATATATGTCTATATGTCTATATGTCTATATAGGTCTATTCCTTCCGGTTGGAGCAGAAGCCCCTCCATAATGTTTTCATTCTTCGAACATAATTAAAGGCCCCCATTAGCCATGTTTGAAGAATGAGATCATGTACATAGCTTGCCTCATAGTAATTGAATATCTATTTTCAATTGCAATGCACAATTTAGTTCATATCGAAATGACTGTAGCCTAATAACGAGCCTACTTGATGAAGCAGGCTAGATGTCTTGATATGCATCAGAACTATTACACTAGATGTAGCGAGAGTCCAAAGACGTAGGGAACCGAGGGCACTGGTGGCACGTGCCCTCCAAGATTTGCAACAAACAAACAGCTGCCATTTTTGTCTCAGGATGTGCCCCTTTTAAAGACCAATTGCGGACAGAAAGTAGTTTAATCATGTTATTATTTACTTCGTGATTTGGTCATGTGTACTTCTCACTTTGTATCATTGTGAAGGAAATCGGATATCTATCAGCAGTCATACTATTTTCTTCTATATATCACATTTTTAGGGTCAAAAATCTGATGTACATTAAAGTGGTCTTCTTATGAAAAAAGTGCCACTGAAGTGCCGTGCCCCTTCAAGTTTCAGATGCTTCCTACTGCCCTGAGTGAAACTACAGGATAGCCGACAAGACTGTATTGACAAATTATTTACTTTATCCTGACAAGAGTTGCCACTACAACAGTGCCACACTTGTTTCTTGGTAGTACTATATGGGTTGGTTGTTTCCCTTGGCAACAGTTATCCATATCAAAGATTTCAAACAGTAAGGGCAGTGTGCCAGGTCAAAGAGGTCAAATTTTGAAAATTGCCTTGTAATGAGTTGGCAGCTGGATTAATGTTAGGAGGAAGTAGTAATTAGCCTTAATGAGGAAATGAGAATTGGGAACTACGCCACAGTTCATTGTTGGCCCAAATATATTAGAATTGTTTTGATTGTATACAATAACAATGCCTATAAATATCTCAAATGCTTCGCTGATTGTTTCGATTGTGTGCACAAACAATGCCCATTGTTACAACATTCCTGATTCCTATGAACCTATATGTCTATATGTCTATATGTATAGATCTATTCCTTCCGGTTGGAGCAAAGCCCTTGCATAATGTTTTCATTCTTCAAACATAATTAAAGGCCCCCATTAGCCATGTTTGAAGAATGAGATCATGCACGTAGCTTGCCTCAAAGTAATAGAATATCTATCTGCAATTGCAATGCTCGATTTAGTTCATATCAAAATGGATGTAGCCTAATAACGAGCCCACTTGATGAAGCAGACCAGATTTCTTGACATGCATCAGAACGATTACATTAGATGTAGCGAGAGTCCAAAGATGTAGAGAACCGGGGGCACTGGTGGCACGTGCCCCAAAGATTGTGCAACAAACCAAAAGGTGCCATTTTTGTCTCAGGATGTGCCCTATTTAAAGACCAATGCTGACAGTACGTGTTTTAATTATGCTATTATTTACTTCGTGATTAAGCTATGTTTACTTCTCACTTTGTTTCATTGCGAAAGAAATCGGATATCTATCACCATTCATACTATCTCCTTCTATATATCACATTCTTCCCGTCAAAAATCTGTTGTATATTACAGTGCCATTCTTACGAAATAAGTGCCTTTAAATTGCCGTGCCCCCAAGTTTAAGATGCTTCCTACTGCTCTGAGTAAAACTAAACTAAAGGATGGCCGACAATATTGACAATTTTTACCCTATCCTGACAAGAGCTGCCACTATAGCAGTGTCACATTTGTTTCTTGGTAGTACTATATGGGTTCGTTGGTTCCCTTGGCAACAGTTATTCATTGGTGATGCATTGGTGATGACGTAATCATGGGAATGGTCTATTATCTTCCAGCCAAAACTGCAGCCTCAATTTCACAAAAATCTCAAAAGAGGTTCCTCTTCAGGCCAACCTGAGCAACACTGAGCCACCATCATCATTGTTTTGATCTCAACATGGCTGAAGAAATGCAGTCTTTTGCAGAATCTAGCATGCGAGGGTATCATGTGTACCACAAAGATGTAAAAGTTTTTATTGGCGAGATTCTGTTCTGTGAAGTCGAGAATGATACTGAATTTGATGATTATGCCGTAGCATTGAAGACTGAGGATGGTGAGCTGGCAGGACACGTTCCAATTGAACTTTCAAAGGTTTTTACAGAATTTTTGCAGAATTATGGAGAAATTGAGGCTGGATGTATTAGTGTCATACAATTCAGGCGAAGGAAAAGGAATGGAACTTCCAATAGATTACAGATTTATTGGCAATGTTAAATACTTGAAAAATCTGAGGAAAGAATTTAAAAAATTGAAATTGATAGATGCATCATGTGTTTTGAAGAACATCACTGCAATTGAAATATCCATGTCGCAAGTAGCTTGCCACAAATGTTTTTGTAAATAGTTTTTGGAATACATATGAAGGAGAACTTATACCAACTGAAGCACTGTTTGTGAATTTTGTTCCAAATTTCACCACAGCATTGGACTCGGCAATCTGGCAAGGCTATATTTATAAATCATAAACTTTGAAGACTACATGTATTTTCATACACATACTTTTCAAGAAACTTTATATGATTGTGATTGCATTTAAGGGCCATTGACAAAAAGATTTGTCTGTGTTGACACCTTCTGTACTTATGATAATCTCACCATTCTCCGTAAGACCTAGTGAGTCAGTAATAGTTACGAAATAATCATTCAGGGTTTCAGCAACTTCCTTATCATTCGAAATTATCGTGTCATTTTCAATAAGGGTAATTTTTGAATTCGATCGACCTTTATCGGAAAGGATAGGTTTCACAGTTTTCCAAAACTTTTTATTGTCAGTAATATCAGTAATATTCAAAGTTTTGCAAAAATTTCGTTTTTCCTTTCTAAATAAATTAACACACAAGCTGCGTTGCCGGTGGAACGCTTCCCAGTGTTCAACAGTGCGGCTTTTATTATATCTATTTTTCAACCGAGCACGTAACATAGTAGCTTTACGGAGAACTCGATTCATGAAGGGACCATCATTGGCCCTTGCGTATATCTTTTTCATTGGTGCATGCTTGTCAAGTACTTTTTCAAAGCAATTTTGAAAAAAGCTGTAGTCTAAATCAGTTGTTTTGATACTATCCAGCTCTTCCCTAAGTTCTCGTTTGAACGTCTGTTCCAAAAAATTCTTATAATCTCTATAATTAATAACAGTGGGCCCAGTTTTTTGGTATGTTGTTTTCAAAACTGTGACTATCATTTTGTGGAAGTCAGAGAGTCCCGTCTCGAATGTGGTGGTATGTTGGAAACTCCTATATCTGTTTGTTAAGATTAGGTCGATACACCGTGGATTATCAGCCTTGAAACAGGTTGGCTCAGCAAGGGTAAATTTTGTAACAATAGCAGTTTTGGTTTGTTTACATTTTGCACGACAGCCAATCAACGAGCTCCATTTTTGACCACGTGATCAACAATTTCCCGCGTCGCGATCGTCGCGAGTCAAAGCTGTGGGGAAAACCATAGGAAAACTACCCTCTCGAATTTTGCTCGCCGCGAAAATATACTTTTGAGGAACCTTTAGAAATTTGTAATCTGGGTTGTCAAATAAATTTCCTAACCAGGGCTGCTTGCCCATAGACCATTTCGCAATTTGGAGAAAGAGACTGAGGAGAGCGCGGCCCATTCTGACAGCCTTGGCAACAGGGAAATCTAAGAAATCCCCTCTTCTGCAGTGCAAAGTGTACGGTTGGCGGCTCGCATCTCTCTCCAAACTCGAGTTATTTTTTATTTATTTGCAACTTCCAAGAGTTATGCGATGCTTGTTTAGTATGGTAAGTGTTTTCTTTGGATTATTTAGCCGTTTTGCCATCTTTTCGCTCATTTGTGAGTGTAATTTGAGCCACTTTATTTCAGGTATTCTTCAACATTCTTCACCTGAAACTGTCAGCATCAAAATTGGAAAGTTTCCTATCAAGCAAACTTGTTATGTGAAATTTCTTGGTGTTCTTCTGGATGAAAATCTTTCATGGAAGTATCACTTAACAGAACTATCCAAAAAACTGGCTAGAACTTGTGGTATGTTTTTCAAAGTAAGACACTTCTTACCCATCAATATTTTAGTCTGTCTTTATAACTCTTTATTTTCACCGTTTCTACAATATGGCATTTTAGTTTGGGGTCTTACCCATGAAACTCATATCAATCCAATATTTTTGTTGCAGAAAAGGGTCATAAGGGCTATTGTGTTTGAACACTTTACTTCTCCCACTACACCTCTCTTTTCTGATTTAAAGATTTTAAAGCTGCGTGATCTATTTCAAGTGAAACTGCTTTCTTTCGTATACGATTGTGTAAATAAGATCTCTCCTTCTTGTTTTCATTCCCTTTTTGATTTAGTTCAATCTGTTCATCAACATGGTACACGGCAAGCCTCTAAAAACGATATTTTTCTAACTCAGAAAAATACTGCTCAATATGGTCTTCGATCAGTTCGTTACTTTGGAGCTAAGTGCTGGAATGAAATTCCCATGGATATAAAAAAATCACCCTCTGCTATTAGTTTTCGTTGTAAACTCAAAGCTTTCCTCTTTGAAAATAATTATCAAAATTGATCTTTGAATAGTAGGCACAAGAAGGTCACCATCCGCCCTAGTCATTTAATCTCGCTGAAAGTATATAATCTCGATCAAATGTAAATGAAATTCTATTAAAACAGGGGGTGCTCTCTCCTCCATTAGTCTGACTACTGAGAGAGCTCCTCCTTTAAGTAATTCCCTCCATACAATTTATCTTTTCTCTGTGTTTTGTTGAATATATAGTTTTTTAATTTTGCTTACTGATGTATCAATTTTCTGTATCTTATATTCTTGTAGTTTAGTTATTTGACTGTTTAGTTATTTCAAAACATTGTATGAAGTGGAATTTAAAATATATGAAACTGAAACTGAAACTGAAGGTATTTTCCCTCGACTTTGAAACGGCTCAGTTTATAGGCCTAGCCGACCTACAACGAAGTTTTGCTTGTTTACTAGATAATCGAACCAATCGAACGCATTTACGGCAATGCAAGGTAATGAAAAGCATTGTTTGGAATCATCTAAAGGTTCACAATGAAATTGTGTACTGTTTTGATAAATTTAACAAGCAATAACAGGTCAAACCAAGTCAATTGAAGTCGAGGAAGATGATGCAAGATCAATAGGCCCAACTTAAGCCGCCTCAAACTCGAGGGAAACAACTGAAGTAAAATGGCTCAAAATACATTCGCAAATGAGCGAAAAAATGGCAAAACAGCTAAATAATCCAAAGAAAACACTTACCATACGAAAAAAGTATCGCATAACTCTTGGAAGTTGCAAATAAATCGAAAATAACTCGAGTTTGGAGAGAGATGCGAGCGAGCCGCCAACCGTACACTTTGTACTGCAGAAGAGGGGATTCCCTAGATTTCCCTGTTGCCAAGGCTGTCAGAATGGGCCGCGCTCTCCTCAGTCTCTTTCTCCAAATTGCGAAATGGTCTATTGGTCTACTCCACCTGGTTTTTGAGAAATATTTTTTTTTAAACGTCGTCATTCCACGGACCTCTCGCTTCCTTCGAGGGGGCTTAGGCCCAGCGCAGGAAGGACACTCCCAGTTGCTAAAAGTCAGTTCCAGACTGGAAATCAAGGTTCCAATACATTCAAGTTTGATTTACCCAACAGAACTATTGCAGCAACTTATCCTAATTGGCCGCCAAATTAGCCCCCCCCCCTTCCTCCCATGTCAAAAAAATTTCCATAACAAGAAAAATCGGCATGTAAGGGTTTCTCTTTTGGGCACTTTGGTGGGCAATAAATGTCAATTCGTCCACTGATCATAAAGCAAACTGCAGAATCATTTGTTGGTTTCTCCTAAAAATAAAACTCCAGGACAATACTAAACAAGATTTTGGCAGGCAAACTGGAAGAGCAGACCATGAAATAGTTACACAACGCAGTAAAAGGATAACGAAAGCTTGTGTTATTTAAATGTGGATTCTCCAAACTTAATGGCTACGATAAAGTTTCCTTCGATGAATGTTGGAAGAATACAGGAGGTATGTTTTTAATACGTAGACTAATAATTTAACCTAGGATTGAAAGTTTATCAAAATTATTACATTTGCAGTACTCCAGAGAAGAGTTTCTTGCGAGCTCCATAAACAGTGGCGGACACCTGGGGGGGCGAGGGGGTGCGATCGCCCCCCCCCCCCAATGTTGGCTAGAACAAAGATCTTTTGTTCGAAAACAATAGATACAAACAATGCTTTTTAACTGAAACAATAGCTTCGCCCCCCCAATATTTGGCAAAGTGTCCGCCACTGTCCATAAACAATATTTGTACCCTCGCTCGTAAACATTTTGAAACAAAATTTTGAAGTTTTAAGGTGTGTTGACATTAACTCGAGTAGATTTCCGAATAATTTAATACAGGAAACAAGCAGAACAAGTGAAGAAAATAAAGTAAACTATGCTAAGACTTTCCTTTACAAAAATGAATAGTTTCTTAAAGATTTTTCCCAGTTCTAGAGTTTCTTGATATATTTAGCGATCTTTTGAGAGTTGAGTTGAGTTGAGCTTCTTATAAGCAGCTTCGTGCGTCTGTGTGTAAACGCAAAAAGGAAAAGTAACCAAAGAAACCATTCCAAGGTAAGAATACTTTGAATTTCAATTTGATCATCCACACAAATCTTTCGCGCTAGAATGCTTCCCACCAGTTGTTTAAGTTCAAATTCATAAATTCGGAGACACTTAAAAAAATCTTTATCAATTTATTCTCCAATTCTCCTTGAAGGTGAAACGAAATCTAGTTTAGTGTTTTCCAAGATTACTTATTTATGTGATGTGCACTTCTGCAACTTATCGACTTACCTTAAAAGACTGACTTCTTTCATCTTTTTGCTCCCTTCTTTTATGACATTCTTTGGGGAAAACTTATGTTGTGGCAAAGTTTGCAAAATCAAGCTTTCAAACTTACATGCCGATTTTTCTTGTTATGGAAATTTTGTTGACATGGGGGGCTAATTTGGCGGCCAATTAGGATAAGTTGCTGCAATAGTTCTGTTGGGTAAATCAAACTTGAATGTATTGGAACCTTGATTTCCAGTCTGGAACTGACTTTTAGCAACTGGGAGTGTCCTTCCTGCGCTGGGCCTAAGCCCCCTCGAAGGAAGCGAGAGGTCCGTGGAATGACGACGTTTAAAACAAATTATTTCTCAAAAACCAGGTGGAGTAGACCAATGGGCAAGCAGCCCTGGTTAGGAAATTTATTTGACAACCCAGATTACAAATTTCTAAAGGTTCCTCAAAAGTATATTTTCGGGGCGAGCAAAATTCGAGAGGGTAGTTTTCCTATGGTCTTCCCCACAGCTTCGACTCGCGATGATCGCGACGCGGGAAATTGTTGATCACGTGGTCAAAAATGGAGCTCGTTAATTGGCTGTCGTGCAAAATGTAAACAAACCAAAACTGCTATTGTTACAAAATTTACCCTTGCTGGTTGGCTCCTTTACCAGATTTTTGAGGTCATAGCTATTCATAAAAGTACTAACCTGCTGATCTGTCTCCACTGCATTAAAATCACCAAGGAACAAAAAATTTTCATATTTTTCACTGTAATGATCAACTGCTTTGCCAAGATTTTCAAAAAATTGATCTTGAGATTGGGATGGTGGTCGGTAAACACTGAAAAGAACCCACTTTTCTCCCCTTAAATTAATTTCAAAACAAATGCATTCCATATCAATTTCAAGTTTGAAAGATTTTAACTGTCTTGTTGTGATGCCATTTTTCACGTAAACCAAAAGACCCCCACCTTCACCACTTCTATCAAGCCGCAGCGGCTCAGCGTACCCTTCAATATAGAACTGTTGGATTGGAAAAGAATCATCAATTTTTGTTTCCGCGACCATTAGAATATCAAGATTCTGTGAAACTATCTCTTTTAATGCATCAAATTTATTTCTAATGGAATTTATATTTAGATAACCGATAGTCATACGACCTATATTCTTCAAACGCAACTTTTTCAATGCAGATTTTGCATCACTGTCATCAGGGGTGTCATGTGAATCCAAAACAATGGATCCAGAGGTAACCTCCACTGCTGGGAGGATAGAAATACCGAAGCTGGAAGGGTCAGGCTCCTCAGGTTCCATATGAGTGTGAAGTTCATTGTATGACTTTACCCCCTCAATATCTAGTCAGTATCCAAGGTTAAAAATAAAACTATTAGCTAAAATCGTGGTTCCATAGTCATTGAGATGAAGTATGCTGCGGTTAAGGTGAATACTTGGATCTATATTCGAGTTGTCAATGAATTTCAAGTTCTTACTTTGACATAACTGCTTCAGTATTTGGTTGACTTCAGTTGCCTTGCCGTTTAGAAAGTCACCCCGGGGCACCAACCCTGACACCATAACTGAGTTGTTCCCTGTTTCCAATGTTTTGGCTAAGTTGATGATATCTTGAGCAATGCTGCATGCAGCTTGAGAACTATTTAAATCGTTCGTACCACAATGAAGAATTATTGTATTGGGTTCTTTTTTATCGTTGGGCAAACATAACTGTTCATGCAATCCACTGTTGCTCCTGAGAATTTTGTACTGTTTCGTACAAAATAAAACTCTGTTCAAAGCTCGATTATTTATACTGTTATTTGTTTGTATTCTCCTGAGAATGACTTGACATACACATTTTTATCATTGTTGATTGCTTGCTTCATTTTGAATCCTTGAATATTTTTTACTATGGAATCGCCAAGGATTGTAATACACTCCTGCGTTGGTTTTGGCTCCCTGACTTCATGTAGCCTTTTTGAAACATTCTGGCATGCCGCAGTAGAGCTTTGCTTGTTGTGATCTATGACACGAGGGTGATCTCTTTTCTTTGGTGATGCCCGTTCCAAATCAGTGTTGATAACTCCTGTCTTCTCCTCTGTACTTTGTGTTGGCATTTGTGACTTTGCTGAGGATTTTGTACTAAAAAAAATAATCTCCAGTATCATGCAGATCCAGCGATGACAGCAGGTCGAATTTGTTTGACAGTGGTGCAAAATCGTCATAGCTTGCATGTCAGTCGAATTCATTTGCTGGCTTCTTTGCCATGCTTGTTCTATTCAATCCAAGTCTCCTGGGTATGACCTGTCTCCATTCATAAGTTTTGTCTGTGTAAGATCTCGTGTTGTTTTTGCATGCCCCTCCTTTGTCCTCGTCTACGACGTTTTGAAAATTGGCCTTGATATTATCCATATTTCTGAGCATACTTGATAGTAGATTATTCTTACTTTGTATTTCTGATTTGAGAAAAGCTATCTCCTTTTCTAACCTCTCAATGAGAATTCTCTCACTATTCGCCTTTTCCAGATACTTTCCTTCAAGCTTGGTCATGATCTTATTGGCCAGTCGTTTCATTTGGTTTATTTCGAATCACACTTTTACAAAGTACTTCCATACTTTCTAACATTGCAAATCAGCACCCCTTCGCATTCCTCTTCGTGGCAAAGTTTGTATTTGTTTCCCTTCCACAGTCCACACAGTATCATCAAATCAAGCATCAAATGAGAACAAATATGCTTCAAGATAATTGTTCGGTAATCTTGATCATTCATTTACAAAATAAGACCACAGTCGTAACTAAGTTTATATTTTCTCTTGCCACGAAAGGTAAACAAATCTGCTGTATTTTTCAGTTTTCCCGCCTTGCCAGTATCACGTGAACAAGAAGCCTCCTATCCAACCAATGATTACGCAATGCTGCGCGCGCATAAAATATTTCTGCACCTTGCTGAAAACCACTGGATATAAAAGTTAGATGCTGAAAGATAATTATAATAATAATAATAATAATAATAATTAAGAAGACTGAAGAAGATTTTATATCGAAACGTCTGCCCTGAAACAGTTGTGTTTTTATCATTTTATTTCTGTTTTACTTTTAATGTGGTTTAGTTTATAACAATAATAATAGTAATATACCGGGTGTCCAAAAAAGGTTCCGACGTTTGATTGAGCACAGAGAAAAATCTTTTTAATCTGGCAATTTCTATTCATTCTAGTTGCGTGCTAGATATTTCAACTTACAGTTTGGCATATCGTAGGAAGAAATTAGTAATCTGAAAATGGAGTTATGAGCTCTAGCATTTCACTTTCATGTTCAAGGCAAAACCAGAGAGATTATTACGCCTTCCTGCTTCGTGATGGTGGGGACTCCCTCGACAAGCAACACAAAAATTGAGTTGACAATTTGTTCATTACTTTGACGTCCCGAGCGGGCAGAAATTTTATTCACAAGAGAAAGCGTTGCTTTGTAATTGAACGGATTTTAGATTTAAATCATTTCTGATTGTGTGAATTAGCCTAAGGTGTGAACAATTGAAACAAATTGGTCTTGGGACAACTGTTTGCTGCTGTTATTGTTGTCTTGTGCCAGCTGGGAATTTCAAATGGAACTTTTACTGTTTTACAGTTTCACAGAACAGAGTAAAATAAACTGTCTTTTCTTTACTAAAGAATAGTTTCAATTGCTTTTTCGACCTGCCATATTATGCAATTTAATGCATTTTTCTGTGTTCGTCCAGTCAGAATCGAGTGGCCAGGTATGAACGTAGTATTTTCCCCCTGAGACCTATTAGATTCGATTATCAGACCTTTACTTCAAATATGCTCAATGAGCGGAACTCTTGCACATCGTCAAGGCAATGAAACAAAGTGTCAACCCAGTTTTTGTGTTGCTCATCTGGAGATTCCCCCTCCACCACGATGATGCAGAAAGGCGTACTAATCTCTCTAGTTTTACCTTCAACATGAAGATGCGATGTTAGGACTAATAACTCCATCTTCAGATTGGTGATTTCTTCCCAGTATATGCCAAACTGTAAGTTGAAATGTCCAGCATGTACCTAGAAAGAATAGAAATTGCCAGATAACAAACTGGAGAAACAGTCGTCAAAACTGGAGAAAAAATCATTTTCGAAAATGTTAACCAAACCTTTTCATTGGCTGATTTTAGGTTTTCAACGATATATGTAGGGGCTATCATCTTGACTTTGCTTGGAGATCTTCAAAGTATTTATCTTTGATCTTATTAGGTTCGAAACTGTTGTGTTGATGTTCTTCGTTGCATGATATGATGCAGATTTAAATTAGATTTTAGCCAATATGAATATCGCCGTCTGTGTACAAATTATCAACTGTATATCTGGAACCTAGAATTAGAGGACGCCGAATTAGAGTACAGAAATCTAATAACCTACCTTCATTTACTTTTGTTGCAGTCTTTACATTACACTCATAACAGCTCGGAATTGATTACCTTTCTTCGATGAATGAGTTAGGCCTGAAGGTCCTGCCTTTAACGATGCGTGGTTTTGACGACATTTTCACTCTCTGCGCATGATTATATCCTCACTGTTTGGTTGCTGTTGTTTCAGTCAGAGCGTTTTCATGTGACGTCACAAAAATCCGAAACGAGGCTGGCGGCCATGTTGGTGTTCCACATTGATCAACATGGCTACTGAATTGAATGTTACTTGTGTACAGAAAGAGGTCAAAACTCGCAATGAATCGATCTCATTGTCGGATTATGCAAAAAAGTTGGATTCGCATGTTAAGGAGCGATATATGGAGAAAATATCAATAATTGGTATTGACCCTGTGCTGATTTCAGAACAAAAACTCGATCAAAAATGCTTGCCACCAGTGGAGGCCGCCGATTTACTCTCGTACCTTGTTTTAGACACTAGTTACTACACAAATAAGCAGTTCAAAGCATTTCGAAGTTTATATGCTTACAATCAAATGGTATCTGGATTTATATTGAGTGTTCTGGGACATATCATTTCCAACAAATACGTTGTTTTGGGCAAAGTACGTCACTCGCAGAGGATGAATGATCCTCCTGTTCTGCTTTGGATCATAACAGAAAAAGATGGGACGATTCTTTGTGCACATTGTGTAGGCTGCATGGCAGGCCTTGGGGAGTGTTGCTCCCACATAGCTAGTGTGTTATTCTATTTAGAAGTTTGGACAAGACTCAATGGTAAGCTAGCGTGTACACAAGTGAAATGTACATGGATCTTGCCAACATATGTTAAGGAAATATCCTACGCTCCAATCAAGAACATTAATTTCAGCTCTTCCAAGAAACTGAAACAGAATCTTGATAAGGCTGTTGATGATGCTATCACCTCAATGCCTAAACAGGATCAATCCTTCACCAGTGCCCAACCTGATAAAGAGATTCTATCCCCAAGCCAAGAAGAGAAAAATTATTTTTACAAGGCATTGAATTCATGCAAGAAAAAGCCCGTTGCGTTGAGTCTGATAAAGCCATATGCAGACTCCTTCATCCTCAAAAGCAGGAACATCCCCACCATACCAGATTTGTTCAATGAGAACAATCTTACACTAGAATATCATCAGCTGATAAAGTTATGTTCCGAAACTAACATTAGAATCAGTGAAACCGATATTAATCAAATTGAAAAAGATACAAGAAGCCAGTCTAAAGGAAGTGCATTTTTCCGACATCGAGCAGGAAGGATTGGTGCTTCAGTCTCAAAGCAAGCATCCCACACAAATCCAGCACAGCCATCTCAATCACTAATCAAGTCCATTTGCTACCCAGATCTTTTCCAATTCCATTCAGCCGCAACAGACCATGGTTGCAAACACGAGCAAGATGCAATTGATGCATTTGAAGAGAAAATGAAAATGTCTCATTTGAACTATGGGATAATGAAGTGTGGAATGTTTGTTCACCAAGATTTTCCATGGTTGCATGGAACACCAGATTTTCTATCTGTTTGTGATTGCTGTGGTGAAGGCTGCGGTGAAGTGAAGTGCCCCTTTTGCTTAGATGGTGTTGATTTCGAAAGCTATGCCACCAAGCCAAACTCATGTTTGGAAAAAGTTGATGATGAGATGCACTTGAAACGAAAGCACCCATATTACTACCAAGTGCAACAGCAGCTCTTTACAACAAACAAGGGTTTCTGGGATTTTGTTGTTTGTGGCTTCACCAACACTGCAGCTGATTTCATCCATGAAAGATTTATGCCTGATGAACTCCACTGGAACCATGTCCTACCAAAGTTATCCCAATTTTGGCGATACTGCATTCTTCCAGAAATATTAGGGAGATGGTATACAAGGAGGTCACATTTGCTGAAGGCAGCAGAGGGGTGCAAAGCACTTTGTTTCTGCAGGGTTGAAACAGAAGAGTTAACCGTGAAATGCCATAACGCAGAATGTCCCATATCACTGTACCACCCATCCTGCTTGAAGATTGTAGAGTTTCCAACTAATTGGCTCTGCCCTCATTGTCAAAGGCTCCCGGAATTCAAGAGAAAGTCAGGAAAAGTGAACAAGAAGAAAGACTCGTTGATGCATGAAGCACTAAATTTAACTACAATTTGCATCTGTCAAACAAAGGCAAATATAGATGACAAGGTAATCAAATGCCAAGCCAAAGAATGCAAAAGTGGACAATTCTTTCACCTATCTTGCTTAGGATATAAAAGACGCCCAAATAACAGCAAGAAGTCTTGGGTATGCAGTTATTGCAGAGCAAATGGAACAACTGATCAAGCAACTACTTCCAAAGAAGACCAGCTTTCATGTGACACAGATCTTGACATTGAAATCATCAAAGTGGCTGAAAAGAAATCAGAAAAATTTGCCCCTCTAGGAACACTCCATGATAACCACTACAATGAAATCATGTCACCTGATGGATTGTTAGATTGTGACATAATTCATCAAATTCAAGTCAATTTAAGAAATGTAAATCCTAATGTTGAAGGATTCCAAAGACCCACCCTTGGACCATCAAAAAATTTTGATGTTGTTTCTGGTGAATTTTTACAAATTTTACATACTGGAAACAGTCACTGGGTATGTGTAAGCTCAGTTGGGTGTGAGCCTGGAAAGGTTAACATTTATGACAGCTTGTACAATAATGTGGTTGCTGATGAAATTGAAAGTCAAATTATCAATCTAATGGGACCAAATGTGTATTCTGGGATGCAACCCAGTACAACAGCAACAAAATGGGAGTGATTGTGGAGTTTTTGCAGCAGCTTTCGCAACTTCAATCCTGCATTACATCCCACCAGAAACAGTGCAATTTGATACATCTAAATTGAGGAAACACCTCTGTGAGTGCCTAAAGTCAGGAATTATGGAGCCTTTTCCAGTTCTTTGAAACTATATGATTATCAACATCAAAGAGATTTAGATGGATCAAACTTTTGGAGAAAGGTTTGGATGATTTAAATTTTGAACATCTTGGTTCTGTAGATTGAAGGAAAATCTTTGGACAACATTCTGAAAATAATTTGCGTTTAGATTCTACATTGAGTAAAATGGGTGAGCTTGGGGAATATTCAAAATGGGGATAAACTTTCATAAAAGTCTTTGTCCGTAGATTGTCTTTGGCTACACTAGGATAACTAGCCTCCATAACTGTTAATGTTGATCAGTTTGTGATCTGCCAACCATTTTCTAGCATTCAACACTAACAATTTCCCCCCAGCAACCAATTTTGCTCATGAAGACCCTAGTTTGTTGTCTGTTTTGGATGTCATTGTGAATTTTTAGACCCTCTATCCTTAAAAACCATATCTATGCATTTGCTGACAACAGTTTATCCGATCTCTATTTCATTTAGATACTTTCTGAGATGCCAAAACATTTTGATCAACATCTCAACCTCAAATTTATTGATTGAAGATGACCCATGCAAAAGAAAAAGGTGTAAAGCTGTATTTCAGGTCTTTGCAGGGAAAAATTTAAAATTTCTTGTCTCAAAATAAAATCCAATGCAATGAAAATGCAATGAAATTCAGTACAATGAAAAGTTTTCTAAAAAGACTCATACTCTTGCCTGCCTAGTAAATCAGGGGCTTCTTGATTTGTCAATATGTTACAAATCCCAGGCATATTTGAACCCAATTTCATTGACTTTTAGCAATTTCAGTCACAAAAGAAAAAATTGAGGCTTTTCAACATTGAAATGTATTTTCTCTTGACTCGGTAGGAGATCAGTTTAATATTTGTGTTTAGTAACCCAATACAAAATATGTATACATTGGATGACTAGGCATAGCCAAATTTATTTGAATGAAATAAGCTTCTTGGCTGGAAACCTTTTGTGGAATCATTCATCCCAGAGAAAGTAAACAATATTTAATCTGACATTCCCCTTTTGACTAAATTTCAAGTCTGGCAAAGCCCCCAGATCAATCTGACCACCCCTGATTATTTGGCAGGCAAGAGTAACTGTTGATTAAACATTAGTCAAAAGGAATGACTGAGGGGCATAAATTGGTTAGGGATGCACAAACTCTAATAATTCTGTCAATAGTAGGGCAAGAATTTCCTTTTGGAATAGTCAAGTAATCAATAGGTAAAGTTGCTTGAAGCATTGTATACTTTTGACGCAAAAGTCCAATAACTCTCTCAACATGAATTCTCACATTGGCAATTCCTCTTGTTTTTTCTACATCTACTGGGTCCAGTTGGTTTTTTCCCCTTGTAAAGGCAGGTATTGCAAGCTTAGCTTGGTACAACCCAACACTTTCTTCTATCGTAAATCCCCTGTCTGCCATGACTAAATCTCCAGGTTTCAACAGTTTCAAAATTCCACAGTTATCAGTGAGATATTTGTCAGATGTACGTCCTCCCCATGCATCAGAAACAAAGCTGATTGAACCCTGGGGAGTTATACCAATAAGCACCTTTATCGTATTGTGGTGTTTATAGTTTGAAAAAGTTTGAGCTCTGGCTAATAAATTTGAAGGCCTTTCAATAAAAACTTCAAAACAATCTATGATGACGGTTGTTTTCTTCCCAAATGCATACTGAAAACATTGTGGCATAGTATTCCATAGATCTTCTCTCTCTGGCCATGATACAAGGAAACTTAGTCTGTTATCGAGGTTGATCATCCAAGCTGAGAAGGTTCTCGAAATTGTAGACAGTGATACCCCAAATCTGTAGGCAAGGTCCTGAAGTGGCACATTAAGTCTTAATTTCATGAGAACCAAGACAAATTCTTGAAACGCAGATAACAGTAATTTACTTTTAACATCGGGTTTCACAAATTCAAAGGTTGCCTTCAGAATTTCAAAGCTTGGCAGTCCAGTATAAAATTTTACCTTTGAATCATCACATTTAAAATATGATTCATCAAAGGGCTTCTCTTTTGGGGCTGTAGCTGATAGAAAGTCAAACTCATTGGTGTCAGTCGCTTTATCAGACATACTACTAGGCTCCTCGATATCTTCATTCATAGGGTCATCCACACCACTACTGGGTACCCCTTCGCCTTCTTCGTCAAATGCCGAGTGGAAAATATCTTTGGCCGTCAATCCTGGTTCTGCTAAATGCTTCATTTTCTCCCTTCTTTCATTTTCAAGTACTTCTGTTGCACGTTTATGTCTATCAGCTACCCTTTCGGCTCTCTTGGCTATGAACTCGACTTCATACCTGCTTTGATGCTTCGAGTGTCCAAGGTTTAAAGTTGGTACCCAGTCGACGTTATGCTTGTCCCAATCTTTGGCAGCTGCACCCGAAACGAAATGACGACCACAAACACGGTCATTTGCCAATTTTTTGTCTGTTATGTCTTCCCGGCTTATAGCTGATATCCATTTTCGTCTGCGTTCTGTGGATAACAATTCAGTTTGCTCTCCTTGGTGGGTAATAATCGCTGGAACCCGGGAAAATTTTAGGCCGTTTTCGTCTTCGCATTTCTCGCTGCTCTTCTTGGGAGTCACTAATTCAAGATTCAAGATTCAAGATCCAAGATTCAAGATTCAAGTTCTGGAATTCAAGATTCACACTAATTCTAGATCCGGAATTCAAGATTCACACTAATTCTAGATCCGGAATTCAAGATTCACACTAATTCTAGATCCGGAATTCAAGATTCACACTAATTCTAGATCCGGAATTCAAGATTCACACTAATTCTAGATCCAGAATTCAAGATTCACACTAATTCAAGATCCGGAATTCAAGATTCACACTAATTCTAGATCCCGAAATCAAGATTCACACTAATTCTAGATCCGGAATTCAAGATTCACACTAATTCTAGATCCCGAAATCAAGATTCATACTGAATTGGGCTTTTTAAGAATTCCTTGGAGAATCTGTGTGGTTTGATCTTTTTCGCTGTATTTTCTTTGTATCAGGCTCGTGAATAAATGGTTGATCTACCCAATTCCTCAATTAAAAACACACATATTCTTTGTTTTCTGTATCACATTACTTAAAGGTACTTGAGCTAAATGTCTAAACGTTGCCAAGACTTTTAAAAACACCTCCTTTTGAGGGCACAAGTAGTGAACATGAAGACTGTCAATGGAAACATTTAATTAAAGCTGCAAATTACAAAAGTTTCTTTGCATTTTCAATCCAGGTAGGATGGTTTATCGGCTTCAAAAAGTCGCCTCACATCTCTTATAAGCTGTTTCTTATGAAAAAAGCAAGTGTAAGTCAAGATCTGCAATTCTATATAAGTTAAGATTATCTTACAGGTTATTCGGACCATTCGGACAGAATTTGAAATAATACACGTATTTTTTCTTATAAGAAACTGCTTATAAGAAACTCAACTCTCAGATCGCCAAAAATTAAAAAAATCCAGTACTGGGAAAATATAAGCTAAGTAACTATTTATTTTGATAAAGGAAATCCTCGACATGTTTTACTTTACTTTCACTTGTTTCCTGTATCATATTATTACTCGTAAGGTACTTGAGTAATGTCTAAACATTGGAAAGGCTTAAAAAACCTTGTTTTGAAATGTTCACGAGGGCACATGTAGTGAATATGAAGATTGTTATGGAACCTCTAAGAAACTCGTAAGAAACTCTGAGTACTCAAAATCTGATAATTTTAAGAAACTTTCAGTACTGGCCCAAATTTTTAGTTTCTTATAAAAAAAATACGTGTAGCCCATGTCACTTTTACTGAGTGGTATGAATGATTGTGTCATAGCCCTTGCTGCGATGAGAATCTTAATTAAAACCCTTTCTGTCTTTACCCGCTCTGCAGACATTGAAGGAAATAATTGACATGTTAGCACAAAACATAAATCTTTAACAAACGAAAGACTGTTTGTCAACAAAGCAACGTAAAAGTTATGATACATATACTGTATCCGTAATGCCCTTGAAAGTGAAATAGTTTCAAGCACACATTTTTTAATAAGAAACGATAGAACCTCGACTCTTCGATAACAATAATGAACAAACTTCAATACTTGGCCAAATTATTCAAGAAACTCTTTTCCTTTTATCAAGGAAATCCATGGCATTTCTCTTTTATTTTCACTTATTTTTGCACACATTTTTTGTAAGAAACTAAGAATTCGGGCCAGCACTGAAAGTTTCTGGTCAGATTTTCAATGGTCAGAGTTTTTTACGAGTTTCTTAAAGCTCCATTAACAGTCTTCATGCTCACTACTTGTGCCCTCAAAGGAAGGTTTTTTGAAGTCTTTTCAAGATTGAGACATTTACAGAAACTCAAGTACCTTTAAGTAAGAATGCGTGTGTTGTAAATTGAGGAATTGGCGGGGGAATTGGGTAGATCAACCATCTATTCGCAAGCCTGATACAAAGAAAATACAGCGAAAAAGATGAAACCACGCAGATTCTCCAAGGAATTCTTAAAAAGCCCAATTCAGTATGAATCTTGATTTCGGGATCTAGAATTAGTGTGAATCTTGATTTCGGGATCTTGAATTAGTGTGAATCTTGAATTCTGGATCTAGAATTAGTGTGAATCTTGAATTCCGGATCTAGAATTAGTGTGAATCTTGAATTCCGGATCTAGAATTAGTGTGAATCTTGAATTCCGGATCTAGAATTAGTGTGAATCTTGAATTCCGGATCTAGAATTAGTGTGAATCTTGAATTCCGGATCTAGAATTAGTGTGAATCTTGAATTCCGGATCTAGAATTAGTGTGAATCTTGAATTCCGGATCTTGAATCTTGAATCTTGAATCTTGGATCTTGAATCTTGAATTAGTGACTCCCGCTCTTCTTTCTCTTTCTTCCAGTTTTTTCTCCGCAGCCGACAATTAGACACAAAACCATTGCTACAATTAATTCGTTAACGTAAAAATAAGATAAAAGCCCAACTGATTCCCTAAAAGAAGTTGTTTATTAACTATCGATGTGATCGTTTAGTGAAAATGCTGTGATTTCCCGCTGCAGCATGTAAATATGGAACACCAACATGGCGGATAACAACGGTTGCTATCGAGAAAGAAACCCGAGGCAGTTTTGAAAATCGCAGAATCATGCTTAGGCCCTTGCGACCCGACGCCACATCTGGGCGCATAATTCTGCAATCCATTCAGGAAATTAAGTGAAATTTGAAATGAAAGCACCTCATTTGTCTTTGAAGTCGGATATAAATTTGCAGACTGTTGCCTAAACGCACACGAATGCAGGGAGGTCAGACAGCCCAGATCGCATGTCGTCCTTCCCATTGAAAAGTTTCTACTAAAGAACCGTCCAGAAACCGAGTTCAATTTTCCTACAAAGCAAAACGAAACCCTTTGATTGCCGATTTTTGCATCCAAATATTGTTGACAGATATATTTTCTACCATTTCATTGATATTTCTAGTAACCACCAATTTTGAAGTATCATCTTTTCAGAAACTTATTTTAGCTCGTAAATCCAAGTCAGGCCTAGGCCCATGGCTGTTCCTAGACTAAACAATGAAAACTGTAAGCGTCTATACAAGATATTTTGTGAAATCATTTGGGCATTTTCATCTGCTGTTTGAGCTAAACGAAAAGATTTAATATAATGTTTAGGGTTAACGTTCATTGGGCTGCATGCTCTTTAGAAGAGAAAAAAGCAATTCTTGAATTCATTTTGATGTACTTTTGGCTCGCTATTTGTGATCGTCTTGATATATTTTAGCACTGATCCTTTGTTTCAATGTAGCAACTAAAAGTTGACATGATTGAATTTCTACCGTTCTACGAGTCGAATATAAATGAAGAGAATTAAAGATCTACGAACCTCGAGCAACCTTCTTTCTTGTAGTAGTTTCTAAGCATATTTATGAGTTCTGGCACTCGAACATCATCAAAATGTTGTTTACTGTCTCTGAGGAAAGCGAGACAAATCAGAAACGATGACAGAAGTATTCTGCCCGTTTTGATGAACAGTGACTTGCAGCAACAATCTATACTTCCACACAAAATAAATTTGAAGTTATTCCAGCTTTATGTTCTTCGTAAAATATTTTTTTGGCTTCTTGTTGCAACTGTAAATTCCACCTCAAATCAAAATCGATTTAGAAAAAACGTGTAACAGAACTTTGGTCATGTGACAACTGCACTCCTTCCTGAACTTTTAGTCATTCACTGATTAAACAAAAATGGTTTTGATGAGAAAGCTTCTTTTTGAACATTAAACACTATCTCAATTAACTGCTTTTTTTTTAAATTAATGATATTTTTATAGAATATCATTGTAATATTGACCAAAATTGTAGCAGAAGTATGGAAGTATAAGTTATAAATATTTTTAGATGTCGCTTAAAAGAGAAAGAAAAGTGTCTCAGCTCTTCTTTGATTGGGGTGTTTCTTGGGGGGGGGGGGTGAAAAGCTGTCTGAAGCATACTGCAAGTACAATCCATGGAAATCCCCACAATGATGCGATGCCGGCCGAGCGCTGGGCTGCAAACCAAACAATATCCTCCTAGCAATAACGATCCTTGCAGTGTAAGTGTCGGATCACAACTCAAAATGAAACTGGTTCAGGATAACAGAGATCACGATGTAAGAAATAGTTACTTTTCTTCGTGTCATCCAATAAATATTTTTAATCCCCCTCCCACCATACAGTCTTTTTATAAGAATACTGTAAATTTTGTCCAGCCTCAATACTGTTAAGACTTTTTCGTTTTGAACCTGAATATATTCTTAGAATATTCATATCAGTCATGCGATTCTCTGTTATGAACATCGCAAAGCAGGCAACTGCTGAAAATGGGACACAAATATGCGAGTTGAGGCTGACATATTCTTATAATATTGTGAAAAATTTGATGATTCTGGAAGAAACTAAGAATTTGGGCCAGTAAAATTATCAGATTCATATTTACTTCCTGTGCCATCCTTAATATTTCAAAACAAATCTTTTTGGAAGCCTTTCCACTTTTAGACATTACGTACCTTTCAAGTTCTATGATACAGGAAACAAGTGAAACTAAAGTAAACATATGCGAAGGATTTCCTTTACTAAAAAGTACTTTCTCGAGATATCTTTTGAGAATTTAATTCTCGTTAAATAAAACATTATTATGAAATTGACAAAAATAGTAACAATAAAATAGATAATTTGAGAGGAAGATTAAAGCACTCTATTCTGTGATTAAAGCAGCAGGAAATTCATCATAATTTGGACTCGTGCGGTGATAAGTAGATGCAAGTTATACGCTTTTTGAATTATTTTTAGTACAAGAACCCTATAAAGACTGCAGACCCTTCTCGTTAAGTCCTTCTAATTCATGCAGATTAGCAGGTTCGTGAAACAGGAATATATTTTGAGGTGTGGCAACCTTCAAGGTCCTTGAACCTACCGTGAAAGCTCCATTAAGCCCCATCTCTTTTAAGCCCCCCTCTCTAATAAGCCCCTCTCTTCTGAGCCAAATTTTTCTTATAAGCCCCCTTCTCTATTAAGCCCCCTCTATAAAAATAAATGTACTATTAATTAACATTTTCCTTTCATTGAATGAAATAGTGAATAACTAAAAGTTCAGGAAGGGTGCAGTTGTCACATGACCTAAGCACTGTTACACGTTATTTCTAAATCGATTTTGATTTAAGGTGGAATTTACAGTTGCAACAAGAAGCCAAAAAAATATTTTACGAAGAACATAAAGCTGGAATAACTTCAAATTTATTTTGTGTGGAAGTATAGATTGTTGCTGCAAGTCACTGTTCATCAAAACGGGCAGAATACTTCTGTCATCGTTTCTGATTTGTCTCGCTTTCCTCAGAGACAGCAAACAACATTTTGATGATGTTCGAGTGCCAGAACTCATAGATATGCTTAGAAACTACTACAAGAAAGAAGGTTGCTCGAGGTTCGTAGATCTTAAATTCTCTTCATTTATATTCGACTCGTAGAACGGTAGAAATTCAATCATGTCAACTTTTAGTTGCTACATTGAAACAAAGGATCAGTGCTAAAATATATCAAGACGATCACAAATAGCGAGCCAAAAGTACATCAAAATGAATTCAAGAATTGCTTTTTTCTCTTCTAAAGAGCATGCAGCCCAATGAACGTTAACCCTAAACAATATATTAAATCTTTTCGTTTAGCTCAAACAGCAGATGAAAATGCCCAAATGATCTCACAAAATATCTTGTATAGACGCTTACAGTTTTCATTGTTTAGTCTAGGAACAGCCATAGGCCTAGGCCTGACTTGGATTTACGAGCTAAAATAAGTTTCTGAAAAGATGATACTTCAAAATTGGTGGTTACTAGAAATATCAATGAAATGGTAGAAAATATATCTGTCAACAATATTTGGATGCAAAAATTGGCAATCAAAGGGTTTCGTTTTGCTTTGTAGGAAAATTGAACTCGGTTTCTGGACGGTTCTTTAGTAGAAACTTTTCAATGGGAAGGACGACATGCGATCTGGGCTGTCTGACCTCCCTGCATTCGTGTGCGTTTAGGCAACAGTCTGCAAATTTATATCCGACTTCAGAGACAAATGAAGTGCTTTCATTTTAAATTTCACTTAATTTCCTGAATGGATTGCAGAATTATGCGCCCAGATGTGGCGTCGGGTCGCAAGGGCCTAAGCATGATTCTGCGATTTTCAAAACTGCCTCGGGTTTCTTTCTCGTCATGTAAAAAAATTTAGAGGAAGTAGATTCAAAAACATATTGCTATTTCGTAATCTCTGAAGTCTAAGGATTTTATCAATATGCACAAAAGATATCTAACATTTGTGTTTGTGCTTAGGAGAGAGGTTTTGTTGCGAAAATAAGCCTCGCAAAACCTGGCGAAATTCGAAGCTGCGTGGTGTCGAAATCTCGAAATCTCCCCCATTTTCCCAGCCTGCTTTTCTTTCCGTGAAAAGGTCTATTCAAAAGGAAAAGCAATTTTCCTTTTCCTTTTGGAATTCGGTCTGGGACGCAGAATTTTCCTTTTCCTTTTGGAATTCGGTTTGCGACGCAGGCTAATTACAATATACCGATCTCGAATTCTAACAATATTTTGGTTCTTCCCCCATAGGCCATAACTCTGCTCTTGAAGCATTGATTACTTTGAAATTTTCATGGAGACTGCATCCTTTGTCACATGAAAAATTGAAGAAAAATTTGAAATTTGATTCCAAAATCCAGGCGTATTGTCATATTCAAGGCCACTGGTTTACACTTTGTAGAAAATTGCGCCAAATGTATGAATGTTTGTAAAAACAAATTTTTCATAAACTTTTTTTTATATTTTCCAATAAACAGTTACAATATACAGTATATTACGAGCTACACAGTGCTACACTACACTACTTATAGAATTACTCTACAATACGAGCTACCCTACATTACTTACATAATTACCCTACAATACTACTACAACGATACCCCAAGGAGTAAAAAGCAATGTCTATCGATATACAATATAAGAAAAAGAAGAAACTAATCAAAATACCGGGTGTCCCAAAAAAAGTACTCCTGTTTAAAAAATCACAATAAATTGATTATCAAACCTTTGATAAAATTTTCTTTTGACTTGTTTTGCCAAAGACCCAAAAATATTTATAGATGCTAAAATTTTTGCTTTTGATGCAACGAGGTAGAAAAATTACACGTTAAAAAACCTTATTTTGAGCTTTACTTTATAGGCAAAATGCTCAATCTTGCCTAACAGTCAAAATTTTCAGATTTTTGATCGTCATCGAAGTCTCTAATGATAGTGTGCATTTCTTTCTGTCATTTATAACCAAACAAGAAGGTTTATATGTACAAATAAATTGATCTGGCAAGCATAAATGCTTTTTTGCAGTATGATTCAAAACCAGGTAGCCCTAAAAAGAGCTAAATTTGCTAATTTTAAACCAATTAGAAGATCATCTATATCTCTTGGAAAATAATTTGGTCCTTGATCTACTTGGTAAAAGAGAAAATTGAAGATCGGTAATGTAATCAAATTTTGGTGATTTTTCAAACGGGAGTACTTTTTTTGGGACACCCGGTATAAGACAAGAAAAATACTTGACATGAACAAAAAGAACAACTACATAAAATTATAATTCTGTTAACATCATTGGAAAGTTCTTTATCACCATACAGTAAAAGCTCTGTAAGAACCTTATTTGAAGGATCAATGTACCCAAATGGTATCAGTAGCGAAAAGACTCCAGCGAGAAGATCACGTCATAAGAAGGGCAATGCAACGAAAAGTGTTAAGTATCCTCAACACCATCATTTGTGGGGCACATTGGATTTATCGCATCCTTAAAATTGTGCTTAAATTTGTGAAAGTTCAGTGTGCTTAGGCCAACCCTTAGGTGAGTAATATAGGAAAATTCTTAAGGGTCATGAAATACAAAAACCGATTTCGCAGGAGGGCGTATTATGGATAGAAGCTTTGACTTAAAAACAGCGACAGTAGGTGCAGTTCTAATTTCTGGATCAAGTTTGTTCCATTCGGATAAGCAGTGAGGATAGAAGGCAGACTGAAATTTTTCGGCCTTTGCCCCTATTCGCCCAACGACATCCTGATTGCGAAGAGAGAGGATGGTAAAGGGGGGTTAGGATCACGAATCACGGAAATAGAATGTTCAATTTCACGTTTCACGTTTAAAAATATAGCGTTTTCACGTTTCACGGAAAAAATGAATTATTACTAGGCTATGGGAGAATGCAGATGCACCGACCACCGACCCCACTAAAGATATATTTTTTCATATTTCATATTTAATTCTTTTAAGAAGGGTTGCCCTTCAACAAGTTGATTTTCAAGGGGCCCTCCGATAAAAACGTTAATTACAATATAATAAAAAAGGGAAAAAGCTATTAATTAAATCAAACTATAAAACCTTATTTACAATATCTAAAACATATGTACCGGGTGCGCCAAAATAAACTATGCACGTTTGGCAGGCCACAATGAATCATACACTTAACCGATTTTGAAGATTTATGACTTAATTGTTAGCAGAAAGCCTGAATTAGATACTGGGATTTTTTGCAAATTTTTTCATTTTCAGTTTTAGAGCTAAAAGCGAGTTCCTTAAAATTTTAGTTTTTGAAAAACACTAAAAACGATAAAAAAACATCGATCAATTTTTCCAAAGAATCGACATGAATGGACAAAGAGAGAACTTGTTCGTGGTAATTTGAGATTTAGAAATCGACCAATTGTAATCTGCTGTACGAAAGTTCGTACTAAGCCCCCAAATCCCCCTGAAAACGTTTTCTTTTTGTTCATTCATGCTGAATCTTTTAAAATTTGATCAGCGTTTTTTGATCGTTTTCAATGTTTTGGAAAACGAGCATTTTAAGAAACTCGCTTCTAGCTCTAAAAATTGAAAACGGAAAAATTTGCAAAAAGTCCTAGAATCTAATTCAGGCTTTCTGCTAACGATTAAGCCATAAATCTTCAAAATCAGTCCAGTGTACGACTTGTTATGGCCTCCCAAACGTGCATAGTTTATTTTGGCGCACCCGGTACAATAATGTTCAAAACTTACAATAAAAGCAAAGGAAAAGTGCCTGTTTTTAGATGGTTTTTTTGAAACTATATTAATGTCATCTAAGGTATTAATATTAATGATATTAATGTCATCTAAGATGTCTCAAACCAGCTAAAAACAAGGGAAATCCTTAAATAACAACAGAGGCAGACGAGCATCTACAATCACCTATAAAATTGTCGAGCCACCTTGAACAAATTACCCTTTCGTCACCCCCTTCCCCAATGTCAATGATTGATTGAGCTGACACGAGCGATTTGGCAACCTTTGTCTGGTATTGTAACACTGCTTAGGGGGACGGGGAGAGCAGAGTCAAAACCGACAATCTTAGGGTGGCTCAACAATTGTTTAGTGATTTTATGCTGATTTAGATAGGATTTAGATAGCAGAATTCAAACTGCTTCAAAGTTCTGCTTTCAAAGATCCCATAAAGATTTTCCCTGATGCTCAAAGCACTTCGTATATTTTAGCTAAATTCTGCCCAGAAAGTTGCGACATTGGAAAATGCCCAAAGTCTCTGTCTCTGCCTTCACATTCTGTGCGATCGCAGCGAGCAGAAAACTTTTGGCACAGAAGGGAAGGAAATGCCGGCTCCTCAGTAATGAAATGGACTGATTTGAGAAGAATTTGATTAACTTTAGGGCAGAAATGCTGTTTTGATGGAAAATGGCAGGGCTGGAACACATAACAACCCCCTGAGGAACGCCCCTAAGGCTCATTCCCTTCTTTCATAGCCAACTATTTTCAAGCCAGTCGGGACGATATTCATAATTGGGGGCTGCAAGTGGAGGAAGCAAATTTGAGGGTCTGGGGCTTGTCCAGAGAAAATGTTGAGACCATTCCTAGTACAGTAGATCGCCGGAAAACGACCCTCGTGTAAAACTTCTGCACTATTTAATTGATGAACATCATCCACTTACGAAAGTCTTTCTTCAGAAGCATTTTAAAAATAGAACTTAAATGTCGGCCAAAAATCAATCCGCTATTCAAGCTGTTTTCTCGTCTCACAGCATAGGCCTCTGCGCTGTGATCTATATTATTTTTTAATAGTCTATTTGTAAATTTAACAATAACGTTTTACAGGTAAATACATACAACTAAATTTACAAACATGTTTTACTAAGAAGAAACAAAACTAAGGTTGTATAAAGCGAAACGAACGAGAATAAAATCTAAGTTAGACACTGTGAGAGGTGGGGTGCGAGTTATTGACACTTTCGTTTCTTTTATTATGTGTAGTCAGAATAAATGTCAAGAGATCTTGGACTACTTCTTTATTGATAAAAAGGTATTGAAACAGGCTATTTGGCTTCAAGAGTTTGCAACTTGGAAATTGGTTCACGATTTTTGAAATGAATTTCACACGAATGTCACTATAGGCCAACCCATGTCACTACTGTTGTCAGACAAAGTGCAAGTGAATTCTTCCATCTCTTTGATCGAAGACGGAAAAATGGTAAATCAGGACTCTCAAATTGCAAAGATTTTCAACCATTATTTCGCAAATATCACAGATCGTTTAGGGATCTCTGTAAACAGGGGAGCAAATGCAGATTTTTTTGAGGGGGGTGTGTGCTCAAAGGACCGAGTTTCCTCCACGTGGGACCGATTTTTGCGAAATAAATTTTGTTGCAAATGTATGAAAAATAAAGTTTTCCTATCTGCCACAATTTACCGAAAACACAACTATAACAGACAGTGTTTTCCCAACGATTGAAACAGAATTAAACAAACAGTTTTCGACATCAATTTGTCTCTGGCTAGCATCTTAGCCATCTTCCCTTAATGATCCAGTTAAAGCTTCACAGAATAGCCATGTTTTTAGGCATGCACGCTTGCTCATATGGAATCAATAAGTGGCGTGGCCAGGGTAAATTAAGAGGGAGGCAGGGAAATGCATGGGCCTAGGGGCCAGGAAATTTTTTGGGGCCACACCCTTTACTTTGGCGTAGAATGCATCTCCCAATATCGTGCTTGCCATTAGCAGTGACAGTGAGGAAACCTTGATAGTTTTGTGACAGTCATTCTGTGAGTTATCCTATAAATCGGAGCACAAAGGAACTTTTGAAGAAGCATCGTTTACTTTGGCTTAGAATACATCTCCCAATGTCATGCATGCCATTAGCAGCGAGGAAACCTTGATAGTTTTGTGACAGTTATCCTGTGAGCTATCCTATAAATCGGAGCACGGAGAACATTTTTGAAGAAGCATCCTTTACTTTGGCTTAGAATGCATCTCCCAATGTCATGCTTGCTATTAGCAGCGAAGAGACCTTGATAGTTTTGTGATAGTTATCCTGTGAGCTATCCTATAAATCGGAGCACGAAGAAAATTTTTGAAGAAGCATCCTTTACTTTCGCTTAAAATGCATCTCCCAATATCACGCTTGCCATTAGCAGCGAGTAAACCTTGATAGTTTTGTGATTCATAGTTATCCTAAAAATCGGAGCATGAAGAAAATTTTCGAAGAACCAGTCTCTACTTTGGCTTAGAATGCATCTCCCAATATCATGCTTACCATTAGCAACAATGGAACTTTGATAGTTTTTATCCCATAGATTGGAGCACGAAGAAAATATTTGAAGAAACATCCTCTACTTTGGCTCAGAAGGCATTCCTTACCGGACTTAACCCAGCCATTCTCTCTACGGTTGTAAAGGAATCTCGAGGATTTCTTTCTGTAAACTTAGTATCTACGAAATAACAAAAGACAGCTAACACAGAAATCTTTGCATTTCGAGTATCGACGTCCTGAAAAATTCAGGTTCAAGTTCAGAGCCAGATCGGGACCGATTTTATCGCGATTGGGACCGAGTTATGAAATTATTGGGGGTGTCACACCCCCCCCCCCCCACACCCCCTCATTTGCGCCCCTGTCTGTAAATGATTCACTTTTGCTACCAAAACAAGTGATATACTAGATCCAATTGACATATCTGTTAAGAAATACGAAGCTCATCCAAGCATTTGCAAAATTAAAATATTGTGAAGTTTTCAGACAAATTTGAATTCAGAAAGGTCGCCACCGAAGAGGTTGCTATAAAGATCAGACAATTCTTGAGCTTTAAGCCATTTCAGTACTAGAAAGATGCAAGAATTCTGGCTAATCTAGAGAAATATCGTCATCAGTGTGTTCACTTCAACAGGAATGTTTCGATTTGGATTCTTTTTTCACAATAGCTAAAAGATCTATTGTTTGGGGACGGGCATATTGAATTGTGCGCATAGGGTAAGACGGGGTAAAGTGAACTATTTTGGAGGTTTTTCAAGGATATCTTAAAGAGACAGTAGCTGAGGGCAAATTTTTTAACGTTGTTTTGACATTATGTCTTTGGGTCAGTTTATCCAGCAAAAAAAATTTCAAATCTTGTTCCATTGTCTCACAAAAGAGCTTTCTTTGGCGACCGCTCTGCCTAGTTCACTTTACCCCAGGCCGGGGTAAAGTGAACTACTTAGCAATTGTTTTATTATTTTGCAACTCTAAGGAGTCCTTTGCATGCCAAAACGAAACAGACCTAAAAATTTCGCAAGAGGGAATTTAAAAAAAATTAAATGGTGACCTATGCTGAGAACGATCTGTGCAGATCAAATATTAACTAAAAACTATTGTCAAAGTCACAAATTCGAGTCAGATTGCGAGACCTGAATGCAATTCGATGAAAAATAATGGGAATATACTATATTGCACATAAATACCGAATCACTAAAAAGAGAAACACTATTTTCAAATAGTTCACTGTACCCTGAAACCTACGCCCAGAAATAAAATCAAGAATAGTTATAAATCTATAACAATTATCAATATTCTAATTTCACAGTGATGGCCATTTATCCTTTCCATATCGATAGGTATACTTGCTTCATCAAATCCCAATAAAATTATTGGATCAATAGCCGTATTTTTGAATGAAGATCAAACTCGGCTGTCAAATTTTTGAAGGTTTTTCAGGGAGCTGGTATCAGAATATATTTCTGTGTCATCAGAGCGAAAAATTATCCTGGAAATTATGATTTTTTGAAAGCATTGTTATGAACCAAATGAGGTTGAAACGGTCTTCTTCATCTGATTTCGTGTTCACATGTGAATATAAAAAGTTATGGGTAGTTCACTTTACCCCGGTCGAAGCAAAATATTGACTGAACGGTAGATCTTTTAAAATATCATGTTAACTGACAAAAAAGTCTCTCTTGGCCCTTTCCTTTTGGAAAACTTAAACACATGGTATGTGCTTCAAATCCATCAAAACAGTTATAGAAATGAATTTCTTCTTTGGGTCAAAAATTAAGATCGAAGATAGAAGCCCAAACCTAAGAACCATAATTTCCCGAGGTTGTTTTTACTTCCTGGGGTAAAGGGATTTTTGCAACAACAGGAAGAAATATTTTGCAAAAATGTTTTCATTTTCTGTGAGCACATGTAACAAAGCATTGGGCATAAATCATGTTTTATCATTGCATGTTCACTTTTGGAGAGAAGCGCGAATGTTCTGAGTAGTTCACTTTACCCCGTAGTTCACTTTACCCCGTCTTACCCTAACTAATTTCTCTTCGATAGACGCTGGCACGAGGGCACGCCAAAAATAAGGGCACGAGGGCACACCAACATGGGAGGCACGAGGGCACGAGGGCACACCAACATCGATGGCACGAAGGCACGCCAACGAGGGTACGAGGGCACGAGGGCACACCCCAACATGGAAGGCACCAGGGCAGGTAGGGCACGTAGGGCACGCGGGGCACGCGATTTAGCAGACTCCATCCTTAGCCAAAGTAAAGGATGTTTCTTCAACAATTTTCCTCATGCTCCAATTTATAAGATAATTGTCACAAAACTAGTGTAGTATTCAGATACTAAAGGAAATGACGTCAATAGCCATTGTAATATCCCTATAACTTATAATTGCTATAGCGCTTGTAAATACCTTTTGTTAATTGAATTTATATTCAGTTCAGCTCTAACAGTGTGTGACTGTGTGCATGGTCTCCCTCTCGCCTATTTCCCCAAATGTGGAATATGACAACTAGCAAAGTCTCCTTGTCGCTAATAATGGCTGATATGCATTCTAAGCCAAAGAAAAAGGCGTGGCCCCAAAATTTTCCATTTCAATGTCCCAACCTACTTACCCTGGTGGCACGCCTTATTCCCACACAGTTATGGCAAACTAATCTGTATTATGGCTTCGATGAATACCAGATCAGAGTCTTGCTTTCTCTGTCTAAAAACATTTTTTAATCAAACTGCGCATGCGCATGACTATGTCATTGGTTTTGACGTCATCATTCGTCGGAAAATCAACAAGCTGTGTCCCCCCCCCCCCCCTGTATATTGGTACCCACGACGCCTCTAGCCTGCGTGCAGATTCTTGGACAGGACAAGATAGGAACGAGAGAGAAAAGTAGAGTCTGCGCAACCGAGACACATTTCTTGTTCACAGGTTCCTAGGATTCAAGGAACCAAATTTGATTGGTTTAGGGAACTCAATCGTTTTTGTTAGTTTCTAAAGTGGGATTGTCAAAGCAAACAACGTTGAAGATCTGGAATCAGGAAACGTTTAGCAAAGCATTTAAATTATGAGTGCAATGATTCTACAGACGAGATTAAAAGCAGTCTGTCCCCTATTGTTCTAAACCCTTGTTACTGCTTTATTTTAGATGGAGCTAAATTGATGCATCAGTGAGTCTCTATCGCCCTGATTTCTTTGGATAAAGCGAATTAGCACAAACTTCTGGAATATACAATAAAGATCTTTATTGATTCAAATTTTCATTCATTGTAAAGGACAGTAGTTGAAAAAAATGCTGATGTCATTGCACAAGAAGTGTGGTTCAGTTGCGCAGACTCTACTTTTTCCTCTCTTTCAATTTTCTGACAGAGTCTGCATGCAGGCTACGACGCCTCTGGATATGGCTGATTTTCCAAAAAAGTGTTGCAATTGACCCCAGTCTCCCCTACTGTGATACAGGTATGGAAGTGTGTGAGCGAAGCGAGCTGAACAATGTATGTCATTTTATGGTGTTTTAGAAAAATGCAGCTCCCCCCCTCCCCTATTTTATTCCAATAGATTGGGACGAATTATGAAAACCATCTTTGGCAATTATAGGGGGGGGGGGGCAGCCCACTGTCGAGAGATGTCCAAATTATATTCTGTTGTAGATACTAAAATGAGACTGAGATAAAAACTTATACTTTCAAACAATCCGCGGTCGAGTTTCACTAGTGAAAAACGTGAAAACACAGATGAGTTGTGCTGACAGCTTGATGATGTCATCCCGATCTTTGATTGGCTGTGCCCTCTGTTTGTATACAACAGCACGTCATAGCTGTATTCATCGTAGGAACTGTGCAAGATCAGCATGACGGAAGAAAGGAGGTAGGACACAGTAGAAGCGTTTCGACACCCACAGCAAGTGAAGTGAACAACTAACCGCTAAATCACGTCCCATTCAGGCTTATTTTTCATAAATCATTTTCAAAACATTCAAGTGCTAGAGTCAACGAAATGGCCGAGTCAATTGAACTACGTGATAGTGGAGACACCGTCAACCCTGGTAAAGTTATCGAGAAAGAGAATCCCACCGAAGAGCCAGAGAGAGAGCAATGGGGACGGAAGCTTGATTTCATGCTCTCGTGCATTGGGTATGCCGTTGGTCTTGGAAACGTCTGGAGGTTTCCGTACCTTGCGTATGAAAATGGAGGGGGTATGCATCACTTGACGTTCATTTAAAGGCCTAGTTAAAACCTGCAGCAAACTCTGTAATTTAGTTTTAGCAGCAGTACCTGTTTCTAATACAAAGGTAACCATGCCAGCAGCAGATGATGAATAACATCAATCCCTGCGGTAAAGCCTGAATTAATTAGATGATTCAACATTGACTTGAGTAGGCCTGTTCTGTCGGGTATTTCAATTCATGCGTGTCTTTTGAATTAGATAAACTGCTTTATGATCAAAGTGAGCGTAGTTAGATTCGGTCTGCTTTGTTGCCTTTAGAGTTATATCCAAAGATCAAAGATAATCAAAAAATAAAAAACGTTTCTGGAGATAATGAAAAAATAAAAAACCGAATATTCCATCATAATGAAAACTCATTATGCGTAGTCTAGCTCAAGTTTTCGGCCGGGGGGGGGGGGGGGCGAAACCCGCTTAGCAATGCCCCGACCGGTGAGCGTAGTAAGTTCGGGGTATACCCTTAGTTACTACCATCATCTTACTTAGTTACTACCACCATCTTACTACCATCAGTGGCGGATTGGCCCAACGGCCCACCGGTCCCCCTCAAAATCTTGCAAAAAGGGCCCCCTTTTTGCTGAAAATGGACCCTTTGCAAAATTCGGGACTCTTTATGTAGATTTGCATTTTTGAATAATGGACACGGACACCTCACTTCACATTGGAATCCTTCCGTGTTAGTGAAATTGCTCAAAAAAATTAATACAGTTGAGAATTAAGATGCGGATGGCGAAGGAGAGAGCACCGTTGCAGAAAAAGTAAAGGCCTCCTCCACTTCTGTCAAAAGATGGTTCTCGAGATTCCTTCAAGGAAAATAGTTGAGTAGAGGTAATGTGTAGGATATAACTCTGACAAATGCTAGAAAATTACTGGGAGAGTCATTCTAAGCCAAAGTAAAGGCTGCCAGTTTCAAAATTTTCCAGGACAAACTTTGTCAAGGCCTCGACTTGGGGGGCACGTAAAGATTGGATTGTGACAAAGTAGAAGCTTTCACACGAAAATTTCATAAGAGTGTTGATTGATAGAAAACTGCTAAAGTAATTTGAAATTTTCAAAGTTTCCAGTTTTGCTCTGGTAAAGATATGGGATGGCAATAGGCATTCTAAGCCAAATAAACAGATGTCTACTCAAAAATTTTCACTATGGATGCTAGTTCATAAAACTACTGTTACAAATGGTCAAAAAGTCAATTTTAGCACCAGCAAACATGGGATTAGGAGAAGCGTTCTATGCCAAAGTAGGGGGCGTGTCCTCAGAAATTTTCCCAGAGACTTTTGCCCCCAGACCCTCCATTTTGATACTTCATCAGGTAATTTGCTCTGGCCACACTGCTAGGCGATGATCGGAAAAAGCTTGCTTAACAGTTTGAGAAACAACAATTTGAAGATCGTCTGGCCAATACTAAAAAAATGTCAACATTACTCTTAAAAAGTAGAGATAACGTAAAGATTTTAATCAAGGATGTGTTCCTCGTTTTCAAAGAAAGTGAGCTTAGCTTTGCTAATGGCAAGGAATCGAGGAATTGCGACGAATTTTGCTCATGAGCCCCATCATGACCACACCCTTGTCACTTAGGCCACACCCACTCATAACTCATCCAAGATGGCCGGTGAAAAAATCGGAGCCAGTCCGCCACTGAACCATACCACACCACCGCCTGGCATGTTATCATCATGTCCAGGCATTCAGCTTCATTGGCATCAATGAACCTGACTTATGCACCGCCTTAGTTTTATTTGGAAAGAATATAAACTAATGTAATTTTCTTCTCAGAACTTTTTGCTAGCTTCGCTCATGCTCCTAAGATCCAACGTGTACTTTTGAGATTTTGCGGCGTTCTCCTTTGAAATAATTTCTGTAATTCCCCACATGCAACCAGGGTTACAAGAACTGATAAAAGTGAGAATTTATAAACCCTCACATTATATTAACAATATCTCTCATTTCATTTTCATTTTCATTTTCATTTCATTTATTTATAGGAGGGTAACCCTTCAGTAAAGGCTGATTTACAAGGGGCCCTCCGTCAAAAATCTTACAATTTATGGACTTGCTATTAAACTACTACATTAAGTACAAAAATTTCGGCGGATAAAATTTCGGACAATAAACTTCGGCGAAAATATTTTCGGACACATTTTTGGTATTTCGGACAAATAAATTTTCGGACAACATTTTTGACTAGTCTTTGGATCATTTATGCAATATCACAGCAGCTTTTAAATTTATTGAAACAAAACACCTTCATAAAGTTTGGAATAGAGCCGTAGCATGTCCTAAAGTCCCTTCTAACATAAAATTTTCTAAAATAGAATAGCAAAAAATTCAACGATTTTCTTGTTTCTATTCGTATTCGTCAATTTTTTGTATACTTGCTTTAAATTGTAGTTGGTTGTCACTTTAAATCTGCAAAAGGGTCTTCTTGTTCTGTGTCGTTTTGATAGCATCATCAATTTTGGCCATTTAGATATGAATTCTTTTCGAATTACATCAGCAATAGTGATACCCTGGGTACCAGACCCAATAGTGAGAGCATGTAAATGGTGGTAAACGAAGAGGACTTTGTTGTTACTTGCTCTGACCATAAGTTCTGACTATGACAATAATATTGGATTGGAACAGTATTTTTCAAAAACTTTGCATGTTTACAATAACTTTTCGTGACGTGCTGGAGATTTGATTTCAGATTTCTTGTCTTGGTTCTTATTTTGAGCATTAAATTCACACTACGCATGCGCATATATATGCAACAAATTTCGGCGTGACAAATTTTCGGACAACTACATATTTCGTACAAATAAATTTTTGGACAAGTCTTTGTCCGAAAGTTTGTCACGCCGAAAACTTTTGCTCTTAATGTACTAGTATTAAAATAATTACAATATATGATTTCAAAATGAAAATCTAAAGTTGTTCTAATTTACAGAAGAAAAAAAAAGTGCAAAAAAGAAACATATCCTAAATAGTTGTTTTAAAACTGTTAAGTTTTACGGCTTGCTTCGACTCAGCTGAGAGGCTGTTCCAATATTTTACTCCTCTGAATGAAAAACATCTTTGACCATTTCCACTTTTCATTAATGGTATCTTTAGGTCAGTAGAAGTATTTCGGAGGGTGTGAAGGAGCCCTGCGAGTTTTTCAAGAAAAGTTCGGTCAAATATTGAGGAGCAAAACCATTTAATGCCTTAAACACCGTGACTTTGGTCTCGGAACCAATAAATTCCTCAATCGTTTGCCAACCAAAACTTTTTATAAGGGGCATGGTGGAGGCATCAAAACGACTACCAGTGATTATTCTAGCAGCTCTGTTTTGTAGCTTCTGCAAGCGGCTTTTTTTCTGTGGAACTACAGCAGCCCCAAACAGAGCAACAATAACGAAAATGCGGTTCCACAATACTTCTGTACAAACTAATCAAGGAAGTAGAAGGGACGAGGCTCCTCGTATGTTTCAGAAAACCAATAGCCCTCGAAACTTTCGACGCGACATATTTAATGTGTTTCTTCCAATCCAGGCTTTGATCAATTTGTACACCGAGGTATTTTGTCTTGTCCACTACCTCTAAACTATCTTCCTGAATTTTTTCCATTGGATCTTTTTAGGAAATTCTTTTTAGATTTGGAGCAAATGAGCATGGAATGAGTTTTCGCAACATTTAGCGATATTTTGTTTCCCTTCAACCAAGATTCAAGACTCTTGAGATCATTATTCATGGCCTCATTCAGCTGAGTCAAATCCTTAGATTGATAAGAAAGGCTGGTATCGTCAGCATACATGGACACAGTTGAGCTTTGAATACCACATGGTAGGTCATTGATGTAAACAAGGAAGAGAAGGGGACCAAGGCATGAGCCTTGCGGTACACCAACTTCGATATTGTCAATTTCTGAGTCAATTCCACCAACCCGACAGAACTGTTTTCTGTTCGAAAGATATGATTCAAACCATTTTATTTCTCTGTGACGAACGCCGTAATGCATTAGTTTTTCACAAAGGATCTTATGGTCAACTGTATCAAAAGCTTTTTTGAGGTCGATAAAAACTGATCCTACGTGGTGTCCCGTGTCAAATCCCTTGCACCAATCATCCGTGTTTTTAAGAACAAGAGAATTCTCAATGAATGGAGAATTTCTCTTTTAAGAAATTTATTTATCGCGTGTTAGCTGCTACAATTGGAGAATTAAAATGTGCCCCTGCCTTGGATCGAACCCGGGGTCTTTGTGTGAAAAGTTTATCCAACAATTTCACTGCGCCACTCAAGCGCAATAAAAAGTTAGAGAGATCTGAAGTCATTCAGACCCTGGACTTGCTAAAAGTCTCTCTCGCGGAAAAACGGGGGGAGGAAAAAATAGTGAGAGAGACTTGTATTCTCGCTATTTTTTCCTCCCCTCGTTTTTCCACGAGAGAGACTTGTAGCAAGTCCATTCACACCCTTCGTCCTACACCACGACAGAAGCCATTTTTGTTTTTTCGTGTTTCGTCATCGAGCCTTTATCAAAGCCGTGCATAGGTATATAGAATCGCGGCATCAGCTTGGGTGTCGGCGGTGGTAGTTGGACACTTGCGAAAACCGACAGAAAAGAATGTTACAAATAAAATCCATCAAAGTGGGTATTTCTTGGTATTGAAAGCTAACATTATAGATACTAAACAACTGTACAAAAAGCCTTCATGAATGTAAAACACGCTAAAGAAGTTGTTTTCGTTGTGCTTGGCAGTGTAGAAGTTGTCGTTGCGAATATCACATCCCTGATTCAAAAGTCTGAATCCATTCTAGAAAAAGAAGCAAAAATCTTTACAGTCACTTAAATTGGATGTCTAGCATGTGAATAACGCATAGCATTATGCCAAAGACTTAAACAGTTTCATTAAAGGGAAGACAGTGGATGTCATATTGAATGGTTTTGATGGTGGTGGCTTTCGGACACCAAATAAATCAGTTGTTTGAGAGCACGACTAAAGGTCCGATTTGGCTGTTATTTGGATTTTGACATTTAATTCATGAATATCTATTCATACATCAATCGAAAATGACATTAGAACAATATTTTTGAACGCGTGTCCTAGCTTTTAGATTGTATTATGTGTACTGAGAGCTCTCCAGAATGTCACTACAAGAACCGACAGTCGAACCATTGTTTTCGCATTCAAGAATAGAAAAAAACACAAGAAAACCAGGCAAAAGAGTTTATAGATGGAATACCCATGTATATACTTTTGATACTGTTGATCATGCCATACTTATTCAAAAGCTATCTAAGTACGGAATTCAGGGTCTTGAGCTTCAATGGTTCAAATCATATCTCAGCAGTAGGCAGCAATTCACTAAGGTTAATGGAGTGGAATCTGACATCGGAAGCATCAACTGTGGTGTTCCACAAGGCTCTTGTTTAGGTCCGCTACTCTTCCTAATCTATATAAATGATCTGCCATTCGCCTTGAAAAACTGCAAAGTTACGATGTACGCCGACGATACTAGCATATCCTATTCCTCTAAGAGCATTGAGGATCTAACTGAAACGCTCAACAACGAATTGAAATGTTTGAAAGAATGGCTTCAGGGCAATAAATTGTCTTTGAATGTAATCAAGACTCAGGCAATGGTAATCGGATCTAGACCAAATCTTAAAAAGATCGGTGAAAACACTGTGGATTCTCCTGCATTCGTTATCGATGATTCCCCTGTAGAACTCGTCGACAGTATTAAGTATCTTGGTGTCCAAGTTGACCAGTACCTCGTTTGGGACGAGCAAATTAAATCTGTTCAAGCCAAAGTCTCCCGCTCGTTAGGTTTTTTAAAATATGCAAAGAAATTTTTGCCAAAAACTGTACTTTGCAAATTATATAGAGGTATTGTAGAGCCACATTTTCGGTACTGCTGTTCTGTGTGGGGGAGCTGTGCAGAGTTCCGACTGGTTAAGCTTCAAAAATTGCAGAATCGTGCCGCTAGAATTATTACAAATAGCAGCTACGATGCTCCTGCCGAAGCTTTGATTACAGAGTTAAAATGGCCAACTGTGAGGGATATGATCAGAAGTGAGACTGCAACAACTGTATATAAATCTGTTAATAGTCTCGCGCCTGATTATCTCTCGCATTTATTTGTTAGAAATTCTGATCGCAATATTATCAACCTTAGAAATGCCGAAACTGACTTGCTAGTGCCATTCATGAAAACTAGTAATGGACAGAAAGCGTTCGCATTTCGGGGAGCAAAAATCTGGAATGATCTCAGCCGCGAGGCCAAGCAAGCTCCCTCTTTATCTTCTTTTAAGAATAAGATAAAGGGTTTGTTGTAAATTTATTGTAAATAGTTGTAGATAAATTATTTATGATTGTAATTAGTTTCCTTTTCCCGTTATTAATTTTAGTAGATTTTTTAATTTGTAAAGTTTTTGGCACGGCCCCCTGAAAATCAGTCATACTGACTGACGGGGCTACCGTGCATAAATAATTTTAAAATGAAAAAAAAAAAAAAAAAAAAAAGACAAAAAACATTTTAACTTAGCACATTCTGCATTGCGAACACACTGTCCGAAAACCACCACCACTGTCCGAAAACCACCGCCAAGATCAGTCTCAAAAAAATCGTTGTCAAAGAAAAGCAGGCAAAGTGAAAAACCAAAACATTTCGGGAAAATATGTCCAAATTCCTGTCCATTCACCTAGTACTTTTGGTTTTTGTCTTTGATTAAAGTTTCTTATGAAAATATTTAGTTTTCCTTAAGCGTCCGAACGTCCGCTCACCACCGCCGAAACTCTACATCTCTTTTAAGAAATGTGGTGAAATTCATTGTGTGCCCCTGAAATGTTCCATCTACCACGCGTGACATTGTCTCCTGTTGGCAATGATATGAGAGCTTTTAAATTACGAAATTTTGGCATGAATTCTCATGAGACTGAACAAAGAAGGAAATTCTTCCGTCGATCCCTTGTTTTCCACGGGTATACAACCAAAAACCGAGCCAAAAACTATTTGGAGCAAAACTGTTTCTAAACATAGAACATGATGGTTTGTGACACAAAGGCTTAATCACGGTGGGGGGGTCTTCCATAATATTAAAGGTACCTGGGGATGTGCCGCGAGCAAGGGTATACTTTTTCGGACTTCTGGTCTAGCGAACGGTCCTTTTTTGCAATTTTGGCATAGCAACGGTCTAGCCAAAGGTATAATCTTTGACAACAGTGGTCTAGCGAACGGTCATATCATATTTGGTACAAATTTGAGAATTTGGTCCAGGAAATGGTCAAAATTGGTCTAGCCAAGGGTACCATTTTCGTAAAAATTAGTCTAGTCTACGGTACCATTTTGAATATGCTCGCGGCAGACCCTTGCCCAAAATTTCCCCAAGAACCCCCCCCCCCCCCGTGGGCTTAATATACAAGTTGCGTCGGTGTGAAGTCTCTGGCAATTTGCCATCACTTATCCAAAGCTTTCTCGCAAACAGAAAACAGCGGACACTCCTCAATGGTAAAACATCAGAATGGGGTAATATATCAGCCGCCCCCCCCCCCCGGGGATCTATCTCAGGAACTATCTCCTTTTTGATTGATATAAATGATCTGGCAGATATCATTAAATGTAAAGTGAAGCTTTTCGCTGACGATACATCACTCTTCACCGTTGTTTCTGATACTGAGCAGGCTGCTTGTGGACATGAATCATAATTCAAGGATTATACAAAAGTGGAGAATGTCCTTTAATCCTGACCCCATGAAGCAAGCTGTCGAGGTTATATTCTCCAGGAAACGCACCACAGTAAATCATCCTCCTATCTTCTTCAATGACACACAAGTTGTAAAAATAACGAGCATAAACATCTTGGCATCATATTGGACCCTAAACTGACATTCTCTAGTCATATTCAATCAATCATTTCTATAACGAGGCAAGGTGTTGGTATGCTACGTTTTAAGTCTAGATACCTGCCTCGGAAAACGCTTAATGAACTTTACCAAAATTATATGTTCGACCACATCTTGATTATGGGTTATGGAGATGTTATCTACGATATTCCATCTAAAAAATGTGACTTCGCTGACAGCTTTATACTGAATAGCTGAATAACTATATGGAGAAACTAGAGACTGTACAATACTCTGCTGACCATGCTCTGTTATTGTAAAATTTTAGATTGATATATACAGAAAGGCATAGAACTACACGATTATTTTCCAAAATATTGCAAAATAGATATCATTCGAAAGAGCTTAGCGAGCGAAACTTGAGTCTTGCGAGCATTGTAAAACGTTATTTACAAAAGGGTTTAGTCCCTTTGGAATTTTAAAAAGTTTTTCGTTTCACAAATTTTTCAAACCTCATTTACATCATTCGAAAGTGCAGGTTTTCTGTGACAGAATGCACTGTAGCCAGTTTTTGCTCCTATACTTCCTATTTTGGTTGGGGGTGGGGCCAGATTAGGTGTACTAATAGCCCCACGCATGTAATTTTATGAAAATATAAAACTAACCCAAAATTAGCCGTCATTATTGCTTGCGTCAGCATTTTTCTTCGTGTGGTCAAGAGAAGTGGAAAAATCGGTCAAAATTAGGAAAAATGCCATAATTTTTTTTTGGAGCACAATTTCCATCCAAACACTAAAAGTATGATAGAATACATCTAATAGCACTACCCTGCAAAACATCTTTTGAAAAAAATTTTGCAACATTGCTACTTTCCTCGCGAAAGTTAATATTTGAGAATTGGCGATTTTGACAGAGTCAGTTCCGGAAAATTTTCTCCCTCCCCCTCATCTGTCAAAATATTTTTATGAAACTTTTTGAGTCATTGCACAATAAGTATTAGCAAAAAGTCAGAAAGTTTCCGGGCCATAATTGTTATCCTGACAGAGTTACAACAAAAAGTCTACTAGGAGGGCCCCCCCCCCCCTTCCAACCAAAATAGGCTAATAAAATTTGACAGAAATAACCTCGAAAAGGGGCTTTTCTGGAGCTCACTGTTTCATAAGGAATGATTTATACCATACTCTGCTTGCAGATTCCTGATCAAAAGGCATCACAATTTCATAGGATGCCAAATTTGTTTTGCAAGAAAGAAAAAACTTCAAATCATTCCTAAGGTACTGAGCCCCCTTGTTGTAGTTTTTTTCTCTTAAATACAAATTTACTGCCATAGAAATTGTAGTGTGGAAACCCTGGAAGTGCTCTTTTTTATTGTATAGCTTCATACCAATGTATACGAGCGCCGGCCACCTATACCCTGAAAGCGACCTGTGCTTCCTTCCCCTTCCAGGAAATGAGATTGTGTATGTAAGGTAAGTAGTATTTTCAAAGTACGTCCTGTCATCGTAACCAAACTTCGGGGGATCCTGGGCTCACCTTTCTGGATTTTTTTTTAAATAATACTACAATTAGTGTGAGACAACATTACAAATTGTCTTTCTCATGCAGGTAACAGATGCTTATGTTCTGTTTTAGGTGCATTTCTATTGCCATACATATTGTTTCTATTCCTTTGTGGAATGCCACTGTTCTTTATGGAACTTTCAATGGGTCAGTATCTGCAGCTGGGTCCAATAAGTTGCTGGAGGGCTGTATGTCCTGCCTTTTCAGGTAAGTTCCGTTTTAGAACACGTTAAAAAGATGGCGGCACATTGTGAAAACGGTAAAAATGTAATGGCACCAAAATCTTGGCTAGTGTTCACACGATACCGGCACAATTTGAAAACGATAGTAGAATTTAACCATACCAATCGCTCTGGAATCTCTGTGACAAAGAGGCTAAAGTTTTTAAAAATCTGCCGTTTTCGTGTGAGTGGGAGTCCTACCCGTAACAATTTTATGCCGTTTTCAAATGGTGCCGGTTTCATGTAAATGCAGCCTAAGATAACAAAAAGATTCATGTTCCCAGATACAATCAAGTTCAACTAATTATGAAATAGCATGATTGAAAGATGCCACAACACAAAGAAATGGTTCTTGAACACAACTAAATTCTAGGATGTCATGACACGATATAAAAAAGAAGTGATCGTTGCATGCAATGAGATCTTGGAATGAAAAAAGCACACCTTAGTCCATGAAATATACACAACAAACTTGCATGAGAACCAAATAGAATGATTTATTGGCATTTTCAAACAAGGCTATGACCGAATTCAATGATCAAATTCAAATTCAAATCAAACAATGAAAACATCCAATGTTAGTGCATCACATAGCAGTCCATGACCAAGTGTCCTTTCAAATATATTCAGGGTGTCCCAAAAAAAAGTGTCCGACTTTTGAATTTGAATAAATCAGAAACTATTTAATACATATGAACCATTCTGCTATTATTTAAGAGCTGAGACGTGTAATTTTCTTTTGAGTCGATTACAGTTCAAATTTGACAAATACTAAGGAACCAGGGGGTTCTCAAAGTTATAGCCAATTTTTGGATGTTTTCTTCGCCTTTGCTCTACTGTTGTCTACATTTACAGTGATATTTATTGTTGGAAAACAAAACTAGCCCTCTTTCTAGCGGAAAAGAGGGTTTCAAGTTTCTTTCTTTGAACATAAGCTACTCAAATTACCAGAAATCTAATTGCTACCACTGGTAGGGAGGTATGTTACTTCAGATAACGCAGCAATGCATAATGTCAGAACTGATATGTACAGAATTGGAGAAGAGAAGGTCATTGCCTTGTTTCTAATGAATGATTGAACAAAGTTGCAAATGCCCACAAAGAAACTGCTTGATGGTGTGAGATGCATTCAATTTCAAAGCGGAAAATCTGCATAACGAACCAAACCGTGACAAAGTTGATATGTTCACTGCAAACGGGCTAGCTAGAAAAACTGTGTTCTTCATAGCTAAGTTTTAGGTTGCCCACCCCCCCCCCCCCCCCTGGTAAGATTTGGGAGTTTTGCATTTTTGATGGATTGAGTTCTCAATGTCTAAAAGTAGTTAACTTGTTCTTTCTGCACTATCTAGACAAGTCTTTTTAGAAACTAGAATGACATTGGAGAATAGCAGGGTAAAGAATGAAGAATACTTAAAAGTTTGCGTGAATTTTAAGGAGCCCCCTGGTTTCCTTAAAATTCTCAAATTCAAACAGCAATAGCGTCAACAGAACATTACATGTTTCAGCTTTCAAAAAATGCCCAAATGGTTCATATACATCAAATAGTCTCTGAGATATTCAAATTCAAAAGTCAGGCATTTTTTTTGGGACACCCTGTAGGGAAAGCAAAAACATCCTAATCATTGCCATTGTTATTTGAAAAGATCTTTCAGGCGTTGTTGCAGCCTCCAATTTATAATTATTTAGTATCTGGCATCGCTAGATTACTTTCAACATGATTTTACGAGGTAAAGTGCAGGATCGAATAAAGATGATGAACAATGTTCAATGAACAAGGATCCCAAAGATAATGAACAATGTTCAACGACGCTACGTAACAAATGCAAATATAAATGCAATCCTAACTTTTTGTATACTTGTACGCCAATAAATTGCTGTCATCTATTTTCTGGATGTCGCGTCGTAGATTTAATCAAAAATTACTTACACCGAAGCTTGACCAAGGCCTGGTTAGATATTTGGCAAACAAATTTCGCAACAAGTTTCACAAACATCGAAACTTCTGTGTTAAGTTATTTGGAAGGGAAAAAAAGAAATTATTACAATAACCTACAATCCTGGACAAAATATTTGGAACAAAGCTATTTTTCCATTCACTATCTTGAATTATTATTTTTTTTTCACTTTTTTCACCCCCCTTTTACCCCCGAAACAATGTTGTTTGCATACATATGAAATTCTGAAGCTGAAACATCAAATCAACATTGTATCGGGGGGTGAGGGGGGTTGTTCATTTGAAATTGTATAATTTACGTTGTTCCAATATATTTTGTCCAGGATTGTAATTTTATTTACATTGTATATAAACCTGGCTGTCCGGAGTTGTAAAGTAAACTGATGAAGATTTTAATCGAAACGTCTTGACAAATAACAGTGTGTTTTTATCTATTTTATTTTCTGTTGTTTTTTTATGGTGCTTTTAGTTTAATTTTATTATTATTATTATTATTATTATTATTATACATTATTATCCCTTATTATACAAACAGACAAACCTATTATAGATATTATTAGGGTGGGGCTGATCTTCCAGGGAGTCGTGTTTGAATCGAATTCAGCTCCTCAAGTGTATTTTGAGGTGTTTTTTAAATTGTTGCAAAGTAGAGAGCTCCCTGATAGTAGTAGGGATCTCGATCCAAGCTTTCAGACCCGAATAGTGAAAGATTTTCTTTGAATACTCAAGATTTTATCTCGGAATTTGAATATCCGTGAAGTTTATTGTTTTATAATTTGAGTACGTGTTTCTTGTTTTATATCTATCCCAAAGGCTTCAGGGCAGATCTTATTCAGGGACAGTGCAAAATTTATTATATTACATGGCCGTTGGAGAACCAAAATTCTTGCAAAAAGATCTGCTCACCCTGTATGAAATTATTGCAAAAAAACCAACTACCCCGTCACCCTTCCCTTAAAAAAAGTGTCTCCCGTATTCGTTAACAACAGATGTTGTAAAGTACCACCGATGAATTAGCCAATGACCATAACAAAATCGATGCTATTCCTTACGAGTCTTCGTCAACGAAAAAGTCGACTTTGAAGATGAAGAGAACTGACTGATGAATCGTTCTTGCAGATGACTGAGATTGACATTTTGCGTCATTTTCATACACATCCTTCCAAGCATTTCTCAACTTGCATGATTCACGATTTTGTCCTCAAAATGGGCCATTTTATATTTCAAACTTCAGCTTGAGCTTATAAAAAGTTACTGCCCCGTTCATGTTGCTTTGTAAAAAGTGTTGCCCCAGTTCTGTACAAGTTTAAAAAGTTGTTGCCCCGTTACGTTTTGCACCGGCCATGTTATAAAATACACTTTGCACTGTCCCTCATCATCTTATAGGTCATCACCGATTGGCAAATCTTATTAGTTGTTCTACCGTCAACCTGTCACTAGACCACTGATCTTTGATTTTTGCCTTTTCTATAATAGAATGTGCTCTGTTTTGTAGACGTTGAAGGGCTTCTACTTTTGTGTTGTGTTTTGTGTTTTATGTAATTATGCAGATGATACCAAATATATGCCTGCGATCGTCTCTGTAGTATTGTAGCGTAGCTTGTAGGTATTGTAATTAGTAATATTGTTGTAAATTCTTAATGGAATAGAACACAAATAGATAAATGAATTGATAATAATAATAATATACTGAGAATTATTTTACAATACTTTAGAGAAATAGTACTTTGCTTGTCTTTTGTAGGAATTGGATATGCCATGCTAGTCGTATCGTTGCTGGTTGCAATTTACTACAATGTCATCATAGCGTGGTGTTTATATTACCTATTTGAGTCATTCAGATCAGATGTGCCATGGAGGCACTGTAGAAATACATGGAACACTGCTAAATGTGTCGAAGGAGCGTACAAGCCACATGCAACCAAAGGCATTTTAAATTCTACAAACGGAAATTTGACTTGTGATGCAAATTTTCAAGCAAAATATATTAATGGTAGCCTTTCTTGCACATTTTTGGGAAGAGTCTCTCCTAGTGCAGAGTATTGGGAGTAAGTTTTGCTTTTTCATAAGTTGTTATAAACAAAAGGATGCTCCGTTTTTGTGTTGCATGTCAACTTCGCTGTTAGGGTTTGTAAAGTTCTCAGCTGACCATCTTAAGTGCTAGCTTCTATAAGTCAAAATTGTTGCGACATGCCCATAGAAAGCGGCAAACTATCACAAAGATTCTTCCAGTTTTCTATGGGTAGAACTAAAATCTTTCAAACCTTTAAATCCATCAAATAATTCCAATTCGAATAACTAAAGCACATTTTTTGCACTGGTGCGTAAATTCTTTGACGATGGGATAACTTCAACACTTTTGTTCACTGAAGTACTGGGGTGTCCCATAATGATGTATTATTGTTTGGTTGCTTACATGTCCATAACCAATAAAACGATTTTCAAAGCTTTATTTTTCCGATTGCCAGTAGGCTAAATTGTATTTGAAGATTTGGCTGTTGTTTTACGACGATGCTTTCATGTCGAAAAGAAGGATCGATAAATTTGCTCAAATTCAAGCTTTTGATGGCATGAAAGAGAAACGGTCAAAATTTTTAGATATGATTATCAATAGTACCCAAGATTAAAAATGATCGCTCCCTTATATTAATTCAAGATGTATCTACCTAAACATCTTCTGGAAGCGCCTATCGATTTTCCCATGCTTAACCCTATTTCAACCAGGGGCCCACCGACCAAATTTTTTAAATAGCTCCCGAGCGATGCTAGCTACCGGGTGTCCCAAAATGATGTATTATCGTTTGATTGCTTATATGTCCGTAACCAATAAAACGATTTTCAAAAACTTTATTTTATCCGATTGCCGAAAGGCTAAATTGTATTTGAGGATGTTGGTTGTTGTTTAGGGCGATTTCTTCATGTCGAAAAGGAGATCGATAAACCTGCTCAAAGTCAAGCCTTAGATGGCATGAAAAAGAAACGGCCTTCTTTCCCAGTCAACATTTTAGATGTGATGCAAAAGGCTAAATTTATATGTCGCTCAGAGACTGAATGTTGTTCAGAGAATATGAATGCAGTTAATACTGAGTTCAGAGAATACGAATACGAGTTCAGCCTTTTGTAGGCTTGAATTTGAGCAAGTCTATCGATCTTCTTTTCGACATGAAAACGCCGTGGTAAAACCGCAACCATCATCTTAAAATACAATTTAGTCTATAGGCAATCAAATAAAACAAAGTTTTTGAAAATCAGTTCATTGGTTATGGACATGCAAGTAATCAAACAATAATACATCATTTTGGGACACCCGGTATAAAGCTGAAACGTCCTGACTTGTGCCAAAATTTAATTGGCTATCAGAAAATAAAGATGTCAATACCTATTGTTTGACCACGTCACATTGATCCAGAATATCAAAATTAGGGAATAAATTGCAAGAAATTAATTTTCCAAAATGCAAAACATACATGACATTTCTTACAGAGGACATCCTGAGGATTAACATGAAACAAACAGTTTTAAAATCCGACCACTGAAGTTGGCCTAAATCTCATATGGTTGTTTACACTGAAATTTCCGGTACAACTGTCAATATAACGTAAATTTCAGAATATCAAAAGGTCATATTTCCTTTGTCCGATTTTAGAATTTTTTCTTTCAAATGAAAGGTGATTCTTTCTTCTTTAAGGCTATCTAATTCCGGGTTTCATATTGTAAACAATTATCCAAGAATTATGCAGAGTTATGCGCTTTGTATCCTTCCCAATATTCCTTTGTCAAAACTGGAAAGTTAGACTTAACAATTGAAAACAAAAAAAGTAAGCATTAGCAAGCCTTTGCAACTAATTTTTCATTAAACTCCAACGTCTTCTGAATGTTTCCCTGAAATCTTTCGTTCTGAGTCGTTTGTAAAAGGTAATGATGATCATGATGAATACTTTAGTTGATAACTTATCAATTCCTTTATGCTAAAGGCAAAGAGCAAAATGCCAATAATTTTCATTGGATTTTTTTCAAAGTACCGGGTGTCCCAAAAAAAGAATGTGGATATGGTTGACGCCAGCGCTGTGAATTTAGCTTCAATCAATGTCTAATCACTCTAAAAATGTTGTATGTATGTATGTGTGTATGTATGTATGTGTGTATGTATGTATGTATGTATGTATGTATGTATGTATGTATGTATGTATGTATGTATGTATGTATGTGTGTATGTATGTATGTAATATGATTATTTAGCCTGGATAACACTGTACAATCAAAAAGATTAGTATTTCCTCGATAGTTAACTTGAACATAGATAAATAAGTAAATAAAGTAAAACATAAGCTCTTTGATGCGAATTGAAACAATTGATTAACAATTGAAAGAATTGAATTGATTAACATGTCTGCTCTCAAAGTACCAAAGTACTCAAAGTATCAATAAACGAGGTGTCTATGTTCAAAAATATCTTCTTGTTGCGTGAAGTGCAATTGTACAATGATAAACAAGTGAATAAAGTAAACTAGCTGTTAACCAAGTTAAGTGAGTGCAGCTTAAACTTTTTCAACACAGTGCTTTGAGAAACGAATGTTGTGAGTCTGAAACAATTTAAAAATGACAACTGTTTGTAAATCATTGGACACTTTAGCATGGCTACAGCATAGATCATACTCAATAAAACATTGGCATCAAGCATTAAATTGAAATTTTCAGTCAGACACAGTATCATTCATGTTCAAAGTTCCTTTGGACTTCACAACTTCACACTGCTCTGGGTGGTACCTCATATGAATGCTCTGTTACTTGGCCACGGATCAACCCTGACATCAACTTTTGAAAGGGAAATAGTCATATTTGCAGCAATGGCTCTGATTGTTTCTTTGTGATGAGCTTTCATTCACTGTGATTCAAGGTTTACTTCCAACAGCATTAATCAGAATCAGCAATGATAATCAAACAGGTAAATCAGCATAACGAAGTGTTTTATGTTTGATTCAATAGACTGCAACATAAAATGTTTTGATCACATCAGCAACGATAAGCAAACAGCTGCAACACCATAACAAATTGTCCAATGCTTCACTCCATTTAATGGAAACAGTGTAAAATGCACAATGTTTGGTTCTAACTTGTTCATTGTTCATGCTGCAATGAACAATGCAATGCTTGCTGCAATGCAATGCTTTAATGCTGCCTTTTGCTTTTACAAGATGTCATAATCCAATGCTTATGTTTACAGGAATTTCACTTGTTAACAGATTATCTTTCATTCCTGAAACAGAAGAAAAACCAGATTAAGCTTTCAGTGTGAAAGATTCTGTATGATATATTTCTGGAAAGTTTGACGGATCAGCACATCAGAAAAGGTTAATACTCTTTCTGAACAATAATTGACTTAATCGTGCGAAAAATGGCCATAGGGATATTTCTACCAAGATCCTTTGCATTCAAAGACAAACCCCTCAATGAAAATCAATCAAAATTCTGTGAGATGCAAAGTATCAAGATCATCTTTGTTTTCTTTGGTGCAGAGTCTAACAGAGGATTTTGTTTTGAAATTAGAAAATATGAGTGAGGAATGTTGATAAAAATTTGTTGCAACATCTTTAGCACAAAGCTTCCAGGTACAAATGTGCATTTACTGTATTCAATAGGAGTGTAAGCTGCAGAAACTCAAAAGAACAAGTACTGTATGCAAGAACACTGTTGTCTAAACTTTTGTGCCATTGTGCAGAATCTATCAAGCAAAATTAAAGAATTCTTGACGCCTGTCCACCAGAAAATAAACTTCAATTTTGAAATACAACAATTCTTACACTTTAAAGCGCCCTTGGCGGCATCTGAATATCCCTTACCAAAGGGATTTATTTCATAAGTAAGCACTAAGGGTTCCAATTGGAATAGAAACGGCTTCTGTGTTTTGTTAGATTGTCGGTGTTTGTTTGTTCATCGTTGCTCGTTGGCTGCAGGAGAGATGTGCTTGATCACACCTCTTGTGGTATAGTTGTGTAAATCGTCTTGTGAATCGTCTCGTATTATGTTGTAATCATTTTCGTATTTCGTATTATGTTGTAATCGTATTGTTAATTCAATTTGTGCTGTATCTATTAGAAGTTTCTTTTGAATTATGAAAAAATTGTATTAACTTTACTTAGTTGTTGTTAGATTATCTGTAGTTTTGTAAATTTTTCACTGATATAAAAAAAAAAAAAACAATTCTTACACTGAATAAAGATCAAATCTTACCTGTTTTCCTGTAGCCATTTGCAATGTGAGGTGCCACCCAAAGCTGATCTTGACTCTTCCTCTTCACTTTTCTGCCTTGTCTTCTTTCTTCTTTTTCTTGTCCCACTTCCCTGTTAAATAAAAAAAGAACTGACAATGAAGTTCTTGCCTGGTTGGACTATATATATGGCAGTCCATCAATTTAAATTGGTTGTCAATGCAAACCATGATTTTACAAATAAGTCTAAAACTACTCATTTAAAGTTGCAGTTTCATCAGCTAATCTTTGTAATCTTTCCTGCTCTTGTAATCTATACTGAAATGTTCCAGCTGATTTAATCTTTTGAAGGCGCTCAAAGCTCATTGGTTCAACTATAAGTGATGATAATGTTTTCACTCTGCTTAAAGCTACATATGACATTCCAACTGTTCTCTCAGATTTTCCAATGTCTACCCAAGCCTTTGACAAGGTCATTCCATGACTTTTGTGAATTGTGAAGGCCCACGCAAGTCGTAAGGGCAACTGTTGCCTTTCATGAAACATATTTGAGTTTGCTCTTGCAGTCACTGGGCAGATTGGAATCAATGATCGTTCTTGGTCACTGAAAGAAGGTCCCCTGTATCCATCAAATTTTACAATAACTGCAATAGGCAGGCTAGGTGGTTCATGGCCTATTTGATACAAAATACCAATCACAGTTCCAGTGGCTCCATTGCAAAGTCCAACACTTGGCAATAATTTCATTGTTAATATAACCTTTGCATGTTTTGCCAAATAAATAACTGGCTGTAAACCAGACATTTCATCTGAACTCAATCTTTTAGCAGCTGCTGATGAATGTCTTGCTTCAATACATGCAATAGGGGTAGGCAACTTTGTCAGCTGTTCATAATTGAATTGAGCGACTTGGTCATTGCTATAAAAAAGTCTTACTGCATTCTCAAATTCAGAAATATGTGTGACACTCAATGGCTGACGGGTCAACAGCAACTGCCAATCATCTTATGTAGTTTCTCCTTTTCTCAGTCTCAATAGAAAGTCTCTGAAAGCAATTTGTTCCCTGCTGGCACCAGATACCCTCTGGTTCTCAGTAAGCTTAATAACTTTGTCAAACATCATATATGCCAAATACCCTTGCCTGCCAATTCCATTGGAAGGGTGAGAATGAAATAATGGTTTATCTCCAACTGGTGGCAATTGGCCAGGATCACCAAATAGAATTAATGATTTTCCACCCAAAAGTTTATCATGAAAACCGGTTGCTTGTCGACAACGTCTATCAATCCATCCAAAAGTAATCTGCCCAAGCATGGAATACTCATCAATGATAATATAGTCTACACCATTTAAAGAATCCTGCAGTCTGCAGAGGCTTTCCCCACTCAAATCCTTGTTACCACACATAACAACAGGTAACTTGAGCAAGGAATGTATTGTTACACCATGAATATTGAAAGAAGCTTTTCCGGTTGTTGCAGTAACTGCACACCTGTTTTGCAACAAATTGCGCAAAGTGTTACTCAGGTAACTCTTGCCTGTGCCAGCAACACCTATCACTATGAGACAAAGTGGGTCCTTTGAAGTATCATCATCATCAGCATGAGACATAATTAAATCATACGCAAGTCTCTGCATGCTATTGAGACAATTGATATCCACATCAAACAGGTGTTGCTCAAAATTTTGAGAATCTTTTCTATCTTTTATCCATTGAGGCATTTCACACAGTTGTTCTCGGGTGTAGTTGTCCCTGTCTTTGTGCCAGTCATTGTTAGAGCTATCAGACGCATGGTCATTGGTGGTATTCAATTCTGCTAAGATCATCCATTCCTCCTGGTGACATTCATTTTGTTGCTGTTCAGGCTGTTCAAACTGTGGTTCTTGATTTAAAACAACATTTTGCAATTTGTCCACCCAATCTGGGACATTTCTTTGTGCATATGGAGTTTGTAAAAACTCATGCCAAACACTGACAAATGTCTCATCAGATGGAATTTCACAGCCCCAAAGATTGTTCTCAGAATGTTTCCATGGCTCATATCACAATAGCTGGAATTTGCAATAAAGACCACAATTTGACCCAGCTGGGTTTGGCGAATATGTTGGAAATATTCTCGGAACAACATTGTCTGGAAGAGTAACTAATTGACTTTTAAAAACCTTGTACTTTCTTGCAAATTGTGCAAGATTCATATTATCGAATTCAGGGGAATCATCATAGTTCTCTCTATGAGCATATGCATCTAATAAGGAGCTCTCTGTTGACACATCCATCCCTTCATTTTAAATGTTGGGATCACAGTCTGTAGGCTTGCGGATTTTTCGTGACCCAGTAAGATTTACTGGTATGACTTTGAATGAACAGCTATGAAGCTTGAGTGACATTAACAAATGCATAGTTTCCTGTGCAGAGAAATCTCTCTCTCCAAGTGCTTTCATTGCCAACTGTTTCATGATTTTCTTTGCATCAGAAGTTGCACAATTCATATTCTGAAGAATTGATTGGAGAAGCTGGTTCATGCTTGCTGACCTTGGCTCACCTTTTGCAGCATATTTAGTCAAATATTCCATGCAAGCATAATGGTCAATAACAACTTGTATGTCACAATTAGCTCTCCAGCCTTGTAACTGGCACCTTAGCTTTGAATGTTTTCTCACCTTTCTTTGTGTGAATTTCTTCAAACTTAATCTTTGTTTCTGGACAAAAATCAACTGGGAAATGAAACCTGCATTTCAATTCAGACTCATCTTGTTTCTTTCTCAAACAGTAACTTGTGCTGCACCTTGTATGCCTCTGAACAGTATTAACAAGGTCTGCATAATCTGTTTCAAGGTCTGACTCACTGATATCTTGATGCCGTCTCTGACAGGGATGAACTTTTGGTTGAATCCAAGTCTCAGTATCTGGAGGTAAAGGATTCATTGTGGTCAATAACCAGTCAACATATTGACAGACTTTCTTTTCTGCATTTTTCCCTGCCACAATAACTTCACTTACATCAAGAACATCATTGGTTTCATTTAGTGCCTTTTGTGCAAGGAAACCTTTCAAAGCTATTTCAGTTAATTCACAAAGTCCTGGATCATTTTTCAATTTGGCAGTGCCATGGCAGTGAATACTACCTCTGTGCTGATATATCTCAATGTGCTGATATACCTCTGTGCTCTGTGATCTATACCAATGCCATTCAGCATCCATTGTTTCATATAACCAATGCTTCACAAAATTTTCAGCCTTTGGCAAAAGAACCAGTCTACAAGATGAGGATTGTTAATGACATTTTGTCATCTTTTCTCACTTGAATTTTCACACTGATACCCATTGTCGAAAAGGTCATGCAAGTCTGGCCAATGCATATCTCGAGGGGCAGATCACTCCAAAAATCTCGTACACCTTCGAAAAAAATCTCAAAAAATCTTCAAAAATCCTAAAAATCTTTAAAATCTTCCACATTTTGCGAAAATCTCCAAAAATCTTAGAAATCTTAGAAAAATCCTAAAAAATCTCAAAAAATCTTAGAAATCCCAGAAAAATCCCAAAAATCTCTCTGGATAAATCATCAAAAATTGTAAGGAAAACTTAAAAAAGGTGGCAAACGCTTGCAAAGTGACTATGAGTGTCCATGAAATCGAAGGAAACACGAAAAACATCCTGCAAAACATTTTCTAACCTCTGACCTTGTCCACACTGTGTTCGATTGCGTCGTCAAGACAACAACCATGGCAGGGAGTCGGCTAGAAAATACATGCGCACACGCGTTCGCGAGCTGGGGAGGTGTGATAGACTTATGAATTTTCATCCCTTGTTTCCCTGCGTTCTTTGATCTGCTGATATCACCTGGTAAGCATTGAAAAGCAAACTTTTAGTACAAAGAATGAGGTTTTCCTGGCCTACTAACTGCAAAATATATACCTTTCAAGCAGTAATCTTCCTCTGTAGAAACAAAACAGATCCATCGCAGCTACAAGAACACTAGGCCGTATCAACCGATTTTTGTATGCAACAACAACAACTATCTAAATAGCGCCTCCCTATCGGTTGAACGCTAAACTCTAGCAATTGAATTGGTGAATACGGAACCATTGGCCACTCTACGCGGGCCTAAAGAGGGCCCACTTTTTAAGATTAATATTATGAGTCCCTATTGACCAAGTGATATCAGCAAATCAAAGAACGCAGGGAAACAAACCAGAGTATGAAACAAAGGACAAAAAGTCGTAAGTCTAGAGGTGTGATAGGCAGGGAAAATAGGCTAACCATCCAAGCAAGTGCCTAACTCAAGTTTTTTGTTGTTAGAATAGGCGATTAGGATTAATTTGAGACATTTAAGATAATGCGCCATTTTTGAAAAGTTTCGAATTCATGTCTATTCATGTGAACGATGACGTCACGGTAGGGCTTAATGTCCGTAAATACTTCAATAACTGTTGACGCGTTATATTAACTTGGGATTTTCACCCGATTTGCATAGTCGAAAAGAGCGTTTGAAGAGCTTGCGAATGATGTATAGTTTTTTCATTTTTGTGAAATTCGAAAAAGTATTCCATGACGTCATAGATGACATGACGTCACAATTGACTAATTTTCAAAACCATTTTAGCTGAAATCTCCCCATTATTTGTACTAAATCAAGCATGTAGATTCCGAATCTGCAGTCAAAAAACACCTATAATTCATAGGTCTGTCAGTTTGGGCTTTGGGCATTTTCTCTTTATTTTGTCTCATTTCGAACACAGTAGAGAAACTGACCAGGCAAAAATTAAAAAAAAATCTTTTTTAGAAATATTTACAAACAAGACAAGAAGTTTTTACCCCAGACTACCTGTCTCTTGAATATCATGTTTCGAGCATTTACAACAAAGCGTTGATGGGAAGTTCATTCTCTTTCTCAATTCAAGAGGACGTTTTGAAGAAAGTCCAGTCTCGCAGGCATAGAAGACTGTCTTTTGACCTGAACAGAAGTCGCATTTGTCAGAATCACATGAATCCGATTCACCAATTTTTTCATGAGAACTTGTCGCTGAAATTTGTGGCAGAGTTTCTTAAGTTTTTGGCACAATTATAGTAGTAGTTACTTGCAGAGTTTCTTAATCATTCATAAAACTGAATATTACAATTTATCGTAATTCACTGAGGACCACCTTTTGAACCAAGAATTACAAAAATGAACCAGTTTATGAATAAAAGTTGTACTTTTTAGTAATATTTGGGCTAGTAGCGTACTTTCTGTTAGATTCATTGTGCAAGTCATGACAAGAATTGATTGCTTCAAGTAGAGTTTCTTGACCCTATTTTAACCGGGTAAAAAAAAGTGATTTTCTACCGGGGGGGGGCGTTTTTCGCCCCCCCCCCCCTGTTTTTCTCCGCAAGTATAACAGCTATGACAATGAAACTTGCACTGTGTCATAATTAAATAAAGCAGAATCTAAAAATAGCACCAATCAATCAATAGTCACGTGATTGGTTGCTAGGCAACCAAAAACAATGCAAATTTTGAGGAAATTGAGCTATTTGCAGAAAAGGGCCCATTATTAGCAAATAGCGAGATAAAATTCGCAAAAAACCATCCAAATACCTGCTTGATATCATTAATTTGTAGTTTCATATGGTTTCGTACGGATATTTGTGGTTTCTAATAAATTAACTAATTAAATAATGAAAATTTGATTCAATGCAAAGTTGTTAGCTCAATAATTATGATTTAAAACCATTAATTTCGCATATTATTGGTGACATCAAGTACCTTCATCGATATTTGAGGTAATTCCATCAGTTTTGCATGAAAAATTACTCATTCATTAGGAATATGACGTCATTAAGATTGGTGGCGTCATAGAAATAATAAACTGCTGATGTCAGCAAATATGAATAATTTATATATCAAACGAAAAGTACTCATCGAGACGAATCGAATGGTATATATATTTTTGAGATTTAGTAACAAAGGAATAAATTAGAGCCGTTTTTAAGAATTTCTTTGTGACCACTCTCCAAATATGGGCATGTGGTGGTCACGTGGTCAAACAATAGGTATTGAAATTTCTATTTTCTGATTGCCAACTAAATTCTAGGAAAAGTGAAGGAGTTTCAGCATTGTAGGTGACATCGTTTGGGAGCTATTAAAAAAATCCGATAGGGGGGCGAAAAACGCCCCCCCCCCCCCGGTTAAAATAGTGTTAATTGATTTGGAAGAGTCTACTACAGTTTTTTATAAGCGGTTTCTTTGAAACAATGAATGCATTTGGTAAGGAGGGTAAACTTTAGAAATAAACCTTCAAGGTTAACATTGTATAACTCAACTCAGACTTGCGTAAATCCCACTTTCCAATCAGTGGAATGTTCCAAGCGGACGGAAATTCTTTTGTTTACAAGAGAAAATGTCGCTTTGCAAGCGAATAGAAATTTAGGGTTGAAGGTCGGTATCATGCTACACTACTCAGAGTACTTTATCTTTTTTCTCCGTGTCAACAATAGCTGAGCCAAGGACGGGAGAAATCCCCACTTTTACTCCGCAATGGAAAATACAACTCTTCAGCCATGTTTCCAAAGATTTATGAAGGACATTGAGGAAAGGAAGGGTCGGCGAGATTGATCGCACACATTTCGGTATAATTTTAAAAAGCTAGCAAATGTACGGTATCAAAATCTTCAAATTTTTGAAGTTACTGGTTTTAAAAATCTTTGAGAAAGCCTAAACAATCTCAAAAATCTTGCAAAATCTCAAAAAATCTTTGAAAATCGCCAGAAGTCTCAAAAATCTTTAAAATCTTACGAAATCTTTAAAAAATCTCAAAAATCCCAAAAATCCTTCAAAAATTCAAGAGATTTTAAAATCCCAAAATCTCGTACGCTATTTTTGGAGTGATTTGCCCCTCGGATTTCATCATTTGGCCATTCTAATGGCTGTTCTTCAGATAATTCCTTTCTTATAGCTTGGATTTCTTGTTGCTGCTTCTCACCAAGTGGAAAAAATGAACTCATTTCAGTTGTTTCATTGTAAACCTGATCATCCCTGCAAGCCTCTTTTGACAAATTGTCATCAATTTCATTTTCAAGCATTGATGAATCCTTTTCTTCTTCTGAATCTAGCGTAATAAAATCATGTGGTACTGCATTTTCTGGTAAGCTATTCAAAGCTTCTTGGTCTACCTCTAATTCCTTATAAGCAGGATTGTGAGTCAACAGCCACATCAAAGCATCATGAACTACTTTCCGCCTAACCTTCATATCTTTGGTAGAATTGTTTTTCCCCTTCATTTGAACAACAATAACTGTTAGATCTTTTGCATAGCGAGGTAATTTAGAAGCAAGTTTTTCAACTCTTTGAGGTAAATTAATACAATGACCATGGTAACCTCTTTTCCCACCTGGTCTTACATAAACACGCATAATGGGGAGAGCACGTGCAATAAGCATCTCTTGAATTTGTGTCAAGCCTTGCAACTCAGCTGGAACTGCAGATGGCATCATTCCATTCTCTTTTGAAAATCTTTTTGGGAGCTTTTTATCCCTTGCACATCGTGTGCACACAAACTGTTCAGAAACTGATTTATTCTTTGTTGGCCATGTTTCAAAACAAATTTTGCAATGTTTCATTGAAAATCTCATTGATTCATGAAATGTGTTGATGTTTTTGTTTGCCCAATTTTGTTGGTTTATGGAACCATAATTGCTAATATCGAATTCTGTCTAAGTAATTTCCTTTATCTTGCATTAGATGCTGCTTCTTATTCTTTCTCTGCAATCTACGTTTTTGAAGTCGTTCTTCCCTTTCACATTCAGATTCATTTCCTGGTTTTTTTCCTGCATTCTGGCGCATTTTCTTGAGCCGTTCTTGTCGTTGTGGTTCATTTTCATTTGCTCGTTTCTTTGCTGCATTCTTGCGCTTTTTTGTGAGCCGTTCTTGTTTTTCAGATTCATTTTCATTTGCTCGTTTTTTTTTGCTTCCTTTTGACGCCATTTTGCAAGCTGTTGTTGGCTTGCAGATTCACATTTATTAACACATGGCCTACCAGCATTTTTCTGCATTTTGGAAAGTTGGACTTGTTGTTGTTCAGACTCACTTTCATTTCTACGTTTTCTAGCAAGAAATTGTTGATGTTAACGTTTTTGTTGCTTTTTATATTCTACAGCAAGTTGGCTGGGATTAATAGGCAAGGAAATTTCTTGGGAGTCTGAAGAATTTAGGTTATGAAATGTTACAGAAACCACTTCAAAAAATGTGGTGCTAAGTGCTGTGGCTAGCAATTCCAAATAGCTTTGTAAGGAAACTATATTTCTAAACTTCAATAGCATTGCCTTGCCATTTATATCAGGCATGCCCAGATAATTTCTTGGGTGAGAGTCAAATAAACAAAATGTTGAGTCTGGATTGAGAATAATTGATATCATGTAACCATCTGCAGTGATTTCCGTTTATTGTTATGTTTTGTAAATACTTCATGTAAGATACTTTTATGGCGTAGCTTGCTCCGAAGCACACGTCTCCTCTCTGGTCTCGGCCTACCGTAGAAGTCTACAATGGCGACGAACGGGATTAAAGACGAACGGGATTAAAGAAATAGATAAATAAAGAGAATGGCTACAGCAACTAATGTTTCGCCTATGCCACAATTTCAGCCTAACTCGGATCCAACGAACACAGGAGCAAGATGGACGAGTTGGATAGAACGTTTTGAAACATATCTGATTGCCGCAGATATCAAGGAAGATGAACGAAAACGCGCCTTACTGTTATACCAGGCAGGACCAGAAGTATACGAAATATTCAAAACATTGCCAGATAAAGGGGAATGTAAAGATTATAAGAAAGCCAAAGATGCCCTGACAAAGCATTTCGAGCCAGCAAGAAACTCGATTTACGAAATTTACAATTTTCGTCAAGCCAAACAAAGAGCGGATGAGACAATAGATGAGTTCCACACAAGACTGCGTACTCTTTCAACACATTGTAAATTCCATGATACTGATTTAGAAATTAAAATGCAGATAGTTTGCAATCGCAAATCAAGCCGACTACGGAGAAAAGCACTCCGCGATCCTGAATATAAGCTTGAAGAGATGTTGATAGACGAACGAAAAACCGAAGTTAGTTCCGCCCAAGCCTCGGGAATGGAAGAAACTTTCCAAGATGTACAGATCAAAGAAATACGCACAGAAAAGACATGTTTTAGTTGTGGTTTTTCTTTTCCACATTCTAATCAGCCATGTCCCGCTAAAAAAGCGAATTGTTCAAATTGCGGTGTGAAAGGACATTTCGCAAAAGTGTGTCGAAAACCGAAAGACACAAACCCAAGGAAACTTCAACAAAGAAAGCCCGCACAAGGTCGAAATTATTATAAGCCACCCAAAAATCAAGGTCAAAAAGGGGATAGAAAACCACACAGGGGGGGACGGAATAGTATCCCACAATGCTTTGCGTACCATTCATATTATTGGAATTGCGCATTGAAATTCGATCAGTCGGAAGTTTTGTACGAGCGCGAAAGGACAAAGCTGTGATGCTGGCCTAAAATAATGGAAGCTTTACGAGATGTCAATTCGCCGATTTTGAAACAAAATAAATCCACACAAAAGCTTTATAGCATTGACCAACTACCAGGAGAAGATATAGCAGTGAAACCAGACGAGAATATTGTTCAGCGTTGTTGTGGGGCACGTATAGTTTCTTTGGACAAATTGGACGAAAACCGCATCTTGTTTTCAGGTGAAATAGAGCATTAGATGTTGGGACTTAGCGGGACTTAGATGTTTTTCTGGCAGCCAAAGCCTTTCGAAGTATAAATCAAAGCAAAACATTGCTAAGTCCCTTCCCCGTCTGTCAGAAAACGAACAACAAATTTGATAAATATTGGTCGAACTGCGGTACTTAGGCCCACAGTAACTTCCCACAAAAACGGCCGATTAAAGCTCATCGATAACTGACAATAACTGCAATTCATAATAAAATTATGTGTAAATGCCCATTAGTCATAATTCGAAACAATTCACCTACCTAGATTGACTGTTCTGTCTCTACAATGCCAATTTTCAATCCCAGTGCAGAAGTGAACGAAAAATTTTCTGCCATTTGCGAAGTTTCGAAGAACGGCGCTCAAAAACTTCGCGGGGGGCTTTGCCAACCCCCCCTGGGTTCTTCAACCCCTTTGAAATTGAAAGGATGTTTCCAAGCATCAATAGAGTCAAAGTCACGCTATACACTTTCAACATTCTATGTAGTGGAAGGAACCGGGGGTAACCTACTTAGTGCAAAGACGGCACAAGAGCTTGCGCTAATCCAATTGATAAATAAAGTCAAAGGAATGCCTGCACAAAAGGAAGCAAATCCAGACAAGAAACAGGACACTTCGAAAGAAAATAGCCCTGAAAAGAAGTCGGAAATACCGCAGAGTAACGATGAAAAGATTCAAAAGCTGTTGAATAAATACGAAAATGTTTTCATTGGAGAAGGAAAACTAAAGGAACAACAAGTGAAATTGCATATACGGGATGACGTAACCCCAGTATTACAACCGCAGAGACGGATACCTTATCACATGCGAAAAGCCGTTTCAAAGGAACTGGGAAAGCTAATAGAGCAAGGAATCATTGAAAAAGTGGTAGACCAGCCCACTCCCTGGGTCTCACCCATTGTATGCGTTCCAAAGAAGGATGGAGGGACACGAATTTGCGTAGATATGAGGGAAGCTAATAAAGCGATCATCAGAGAAAGACATATTATGCCAACTTTAGACGATTTCAAAGCAGAAGTGAACGGATCGAAATATTTTTCGAAAATAGACTTGAAACAAGCATATCATCAAGTGCAGTTAGAACAAGAGAGCCGTTTTATTACAACATTTTCAACGCACGAAGGTCTTTTTCAATACACAAGACTTTCTTATGGCACATCTAGCAGTGCTGAATTATTTCAGAACATTCTGCAACGTAATCTAGGTGACATTAGAGGCGTGAAAAATATTGCCGATGACATAATCATATTTGGAAAGGATCGTAAAGAACATGACAAAGCCCTTGAGAATTGTTTGAAGAGATTATCTGATTTGAATATCAAAGCAAAAGGACAAAAATGCCATTTTCTACAACCAGAAATAAAATTCTATGGCCTACTCTTCACTGAAAAAGGAACAAGGCCTGACCCAGACAGAGGGTCACAGCTTCAAAATGCTGCGCCTCCGCAGAACGTTTCAGCAGTACGTAGCTGGCTAGGAATGGCAAATACATGCAGTGACTACATTCCTAACTATGCAACAATAATATTACCATTACGAGAGTTAACAAAGAAGAATATCAAGTTCAAGTGGACAGTTGTTGAACAAAGAGCTTTTAGTCAATTGAAACAAAAGTTGACCCAAGCACCTGTAATAGCTTACTTCGACACTAAAAAGAGAAGTCTTCTAATAGTGGATGGTTCACCGAAAGGTATCAGTGGTATTCTTGCACAGAGAGAAAATGATAGCGGAAGTTACAGGATTATTTCATACGCCAGTAGAGCCCTTAGCCCAGTAGAAAGTCGTTATTCACAGACAGACATTGAAGGACTAGCACTAGTTTGGGGTGTAGAGCATTTCAGATTGTTCTTATTGGGTACAGAATTTGATATTTTCACAGATCACAAGGCACTAGAGGCTATATTTAATAATCCAAGATCAAAGCCTCCAGCACGAATAGAAAGATGGATCATGAGACTACAGCCTTATAACTTTCGAGTTATTTACAAGAGTGGACAAACGGATGAAGCTGATTATCTTAGCCGACATCCAATTGATATCATTATGAAAGAAAGTTCAGAGGAACGTATTGCTGAAGAATATGTTAATTATGTCATTGAGCACACAGTACCAAAGTCAAAGACACTGGAAGAGATCAAACAGGAAGCAAAGAAAGACCGAATCTTACAAAAAGTTCAGCGAGCTTTAGACACAGGACAATGGAATACACAAGACAAAGAGATTCAACCATATAAGAGATGTTCAGAAGAGATCACAGTCAACAAAACAAAAGATATCCTAATGAAAGGCACCAGAATCATCATTCCAGAAGTCTTACAAGACAGAGCAACAAGATTAGCACATATAGGCCATCAAGGCATCGAGAAAACGAAGAGCTTGCTAAGGGAAAAAATTTGGTATCCAAATATGAGCCAAAGAGTCAAAGAATTAATCGAAAAATGCAGCTCTTGTCAAGCAGTTGGTGCAAGTAAACCAGTCGAGCCAATGCAGATAACACCTACTGAGGACATACCTTGGTATGACGTAGCTATTGACTTTCTTGGACCAATACCGAATTCTCAACAGTATTGATTAGTAGCAATTGATAAATACACAAAGTTTCCAGAAGTGGAGATCGTACACTCTACAGCAGCGCCTGCAGTGATTCCAAAATTGGACAGAATTTTCGCCACTCATGGCATACCAGTCAAGCTTTCAAGTGATAATGGACCACCGTTGTCAAAGCACTTAATATTGACTGGAATCCAAGTACTCCTCTTTGGCCACAGGGAAATGCTAATGTTGAGAACTTCAATAAGCCACTGGAAAAATTATTACAAACCGCACAGCTCGAGGGGAGAAACTGGAGACAGGAACTCCCACGATTTTTACTTTCGTATAGAACGACTCCTCATGCAACAACAAAGATAGCACCATGTGAACTGTTGTATAATCGAAAGATCAGAGGATATTTACCTGAACTGCCAGCCAAGAAAACCGTAAACAAGCACAAAGAGGCGAAAGAGAACATAGAGAAAAGTAAGGAAAGAAACAAAGAGTATTACGACAAAAGGCACAATGCAAAAGAATCAGACATCAAGGAAGGAGACATCGTAATCTGTCTACAAAAGAAAAGAAATAAATTGACCTCTAAGTTTAGTCCAGAAAGATTCACTGTTACAAGTCGCAAAGGCACCAGAGTTGTAGCAAAGAACAAAAGACATATCATTACACGAAATATATCACATTTCAAGAAAGTACCACGTTATGAGACCGTGAGAGATGATGATGATAGCGATAGTGAAACAGAGAACAGAGACATAGATCGTAGAGAAACAGCAGATGCAGAATCAGAGAACAATGAGATAGAGATCAGAGGAGAGAATCAGGACGTTAGGCCTAGACGATCACAGCGATCGAACCATCTAAAATGAATATTGCATTGTTGTTTTCTGCAAAGACATTTTGAAGTGCTTCACACAGACAAAGGAATGGCGAGTCCATATAATCTTGTGTATCATTAAAGAAAGTGCCTTGGTAATTATTTCCAAAAACAATTAGGTTTCCTGGTTGATTAGATTCGCTATGCAATTTGTCATTGCTTGTACCAATGCACAATTCTCTAGAAGTAGTATTTGTTGCCACAATGGGCAATTTGCAAGAAGTATTTGTTGCCACAATGGGCGATTTGCAAGAAGTATTCCCCACAATGGGTGATTCATTCAATATTTCCACAATGGGAAAGTCACTGGCATTATGCAATCTGATATTGGTTGCCTCAACGGGCATTTCAAAAGTATTTGAGTATGTTGCAACAAGAAATGGCAAAACCACAATGGGTTCTTGCCATGAATCAGTAGTTGCCACAAAGGGTGGTGCCACAAGGGGTAAGTCATTGTTAGCTTCGTTTGATCTCGTAAAACACACTGTTGTTGGCAGTTGCTCAACTGAAAAATTTGGAGCATCAGGAATCAATCCTTTTTGCAAAGCAAGCAAACACTGTGAATCGCCAACGTGAAGAATTTCATCAATTGTCTCAGACTGCCATTTTGAAGCTGCTACTGCATGTTGGTTATAAGCCAATGATGTCAAAGCCATAAATGCACACTGTCTTCCACGTGATTCTTCACTAAAATAAGCATCCCCTTGGTGCAGGTGTCCCATTGCAATTACTGTTGGCAGTTGAAGGGCTGAATTTTCAGAGGAGTTGTTGCTTGATGCAGGTGTCGGTCCTGGGTTAACTTCAATATCTCCTGACAAAATTAAAAGTAAAAACACAGACAAAGTTGAAACATTGACAAAGTTAATTTCATTTGGCCTGATACCCGAATTTCTCGCGATCCTCCGCCTCGATTTTGAAGCTTGTCCCTGGATCCACTCCCTGCCGGTGGCATGCAGCATGTATTTATTTGTACATGCGAAAGAAATATATAGGCCTAGGCCCGGCTTGAAAGCTTGAAATCTTCCTGTCCCTCAAAAAAAGATGTTAAACCAATTCTGTGAAAGATGGAAACAACAGAGAGAATGAAAAGAAACCCTCTCATACTTGCAATGAAAATAAAAGGACTGATGTACTATACTTACCGGAGCGTACGTGTACCAAATCTTTTCTTGTTTTGCCAGCTTCCACAGCTTCCCTGAGAGCAAATCGACGGTGCGGAAATGCAAGCAGCTGAAGTCCAATTGACACGCATTTGCATTTGCATTGAAACAGACGCACCCCCGTAAAGGTCAGCAATTTTTGCTGCTCAGTTTCAGGAGAGCCACATAATCCACAATTTGCTAGATGACCGAACTATATGACAGCTTGCGCCACCGCTGCGCAGGGCTGCGCTGCAAATATAAGCACTTTGATGCGAATTGTAATAAGCACGACGTTTCAAGCATAGCCCGTTGTTATCAAGCTCTTTGCCTTTCTTGGCTTGATAACGGGCTATGATCGAAACGTAGTGATTATTTCAATTCGCATCAAAGTGCTTATACTTACATGAGAGCAGACATGTTAATCTTGAAAGCTCAAATTCACCTCTTCCTGCAAACCAGAGCTTTAGCCTTTTAGCCTAAGTAATTTCTTAAGGCACAGCGTATAAATCAACGATAGCCGTGATAAAATTTGAACAATATTAGATATTGTGTTATTCTATTTTCGAGAAGTCACCCCCCAATCACCCATTGGGAAGTTTCTTAATTTTTCATTAATTTCGATGTGGTTCAGGAATTCGCTTAGGCCAAAAAGCCAAAGCTCTTGTTTGCAAGTGGACGCAAATTTGAGCTTTCAAGACTGTATTAGTATTAAAGTAGAAAGAACCACCTTTCATTTGAAAGAAAAGAATATAAAATCGGACAAAGGCAAGATGACCTTTTGACATTTTGAAATTTACATTATTTTGACAGTTGTACCGGAAATGTCAGAGCTAACAACCTTATGAAATTTAGGCCAACTTCAAAAATACATTTCTCCGCACTCAGTAGTTTGATTTTAAAACTCTTTGTTTTCATGTTAATCTTCATTTATTTTCATTTTTGAAAATTCATTTTTTGCAATTTATTATATGCTCTGGATCACTGTGCACGTGACCATCACATACCCATATTTGGAGAGTGGTGACAAAGAAATTCTTTAAAGTGGCTCCAATTTCTTTCTTTGTTGCTGAACCTCACCGATATATATACCATTCGAATTGTGTCGATGAGTACTTTCATTTGATATAATTTATTACATCTATGATCTCGGCAATCTTTATGACGTCCTATTTCTAATTAATTAGTACTTTTTGCATGCAAAACTCACGGAATTACTTCAAATATTGATGAAGGCACTTGATCTCACCATACATATGCAACATTAAATGGTTTTTAGTCATCATTATTGAGCAAACAACTTTGCATTGAGTCAAATTATCACTAATTAATTAGTTAATTAATTCGAAATAAAAAATATCTGTATGAAACTATATGAATCAACAAATTGATGCTATCAAGTAGGTATTTGGAAAGTTTTTGCCGAAATTATCAAGTCATTTGGTAAATTAAGCTCTTTTTTGCAATTTGCTCGAGTCTGTCAAATTTGAAATGTTTTGGTTGCCTAGCAACCAATCTCATGAATATAGATTACTTGATGCTATGTTTGGATTCATCTTTGTTCAATTATGACACAGTGCGAGTTTCATTGTCATAGCTGTTATACTTGCGGAGAAAATTAGGTAGAAAATCACTTTTTTTCCCCCGGTTAAAATAGGATTAAAGTACCTTATACCGGGTGCCCCAAAATAAACTATACTTTTTTGGCAGGCTGCGATAAATCATACACTGGACCGATTTTGAAGATTTATGAATTAATCTTTAGCAGAAAGAATTCTTTGCAAATATTTTTGTCTTCAGTTTTTGAGTTAGAAGTGAGTTTCTTAAAATTTTCATTTTCGTAAACACTGAAAACTTTCAACAACCGTCGATCAAATTTTCTAAAGACTCGACATGAATAGACAAAGAGAAAGCGTGTTTGGAGTGATTTGGGGATTTAGAAATTCATTACTGTAATTTTCTGCACGAACGTTACTTCAAAGATTTGCCTGTTGCAAGACTCTTTGTTGCAATACACTGCTGCCCCAAGCCATCACAAAATCAAAAATTTAACAAGACTCGATGCTTGCTGACCTCAAAGAGGCTTCCCTGTTTGTCCTTTTAAGCCCCTTGACACTGGTATGCAACCTGCACCAAAGCATTAATTCAATGAATACATGTCTCTCTTTGTATCATTACATTGCCTCCAACATAGAACTAGCTCTCGTGCATTAGATTGAATAACTGATCAATTTCGAAATCCTAAATCATTACGAAAACATTTTTTGACCGTTTTCTGTGTTGTCGAAATGGAAAATTTTAAGAAACTCGCTCATACCTCCATAAACAGAAGACTAAAAAATGTTCAAAAATGCTAGCATATAATTGAGGATTTAGCTAAAGATTAGCTCATAAATCTTCAAAGTGGGTCCAGTATACGAATTATCGTGGCCAATGAAAAGTGCATTGTTTATTTTGGCAGACAATGTATTGCTCAGCTTAGTTATTCGCTTTCTGAGAAATGACTACAAAGACAAAACTGTCCCTCTCTTTTAGACGGTATGTCTTAGAACTGACTGACGGTATTGGCAACTCCGGAGGTGTTAAATGGCAGCTTGCATTGACACTATTAGCAGCATGGATTCTGGTCTACTTTTGTATGTGGAAAGGGGTCCAGTCGTCTGGAAAGGTAAGAATCTTTAAATTTGCGGCAGTAAATATTACTGTTCTTCCATTATTGCTCCCATCTTCAAGGACGAGGAGCTTTCCCGGAAGCTATTGCTGCATGCAATCCGCTAAAAACTATGAACCAGTGTCAACAATTGTCCAGATACACCATTTCGCCGTAATTTGTAGATCAAGCTATCGTGCCACACTCTATACAGAGCCTTTGAATTGCGTAGATAACTGAACGTACATTTAAAGGAGGGTTGCAGTCGAATACAATAAAGATAGAATTCACGAAGGGAACTGTGTTCATACAAAGAATCAAACATTAACTTTTCTAAAAGTTTACCAAGAATTGGAAGGAGGGAGAAGATAGGATGATAGTTCTGCTTAAGGTAACTCTGCTTTCCGCTCTAGTGCACAGCGAGATGCCGTTTCGCAAAACCACTCTCCTCAGAAAATAGCTAATTTCTCCAATATTATTCGGTCTATCGAAAAGCGGTAAAAAGGATGTTGTTCTGTATAATCTGGGCAATCGAAAGATGTATAAATCGCAATGTTTCCGTCAACCCTGGCTTCGCAAATCCTTGCTCAAATCTTTTTGCTCATTTCAGAAAAGTGGATTTACCTCCAAAACTACTCGAAAAAGTTTCGATTTTTTTTCGCTCCATCATTAGCTAAGTAGTTGATCTACAACTTTGCCAAGTCTGATTGAAAAAGCTAGGCTAGATTTCCTGCAATCGAATTTTGCATTTCTGTCTACTTTTCGACATCGAAGGGGAAAAGCGTTAGTCAACAGTTTAGCCCATGCAGAACAATTTGAACGCCCGTAGAATGTTTTTGCAAAAAAAATTAGTTCTTGATCTAAGATCTACGCTCATTGTGGACTCTAAAAAGAAATTGATAATCTTTGAATGCTTACGAGAGTCTCGAAAGACACCCAAAGCATAGTTTCGTGAAATTGCTGGTAAAAATCAGTAATTTTTAATCAATAGATGCAAATGTTACTTTTACAAGCGCACTAAAGATTTCTTTTGAGACCTGCGTATGGTATTCCCAAAAGATGACGTTCATTTGTTTTCCAATGGAAAAACTTCTGAAAGTTATTTCAAGCCTGAGCTTTAGCAAGCGTGCTTCATAGCATGGCAACTTAAGTATCTTACTGATTCTTTGTGAACTGGGACGACTTTAGCTCTTTTCCATACTTCCGGGAAACATCTTGTATTAGACATTCTTCGAAGATCAACTTTAGATTAAAGACTAGGCTATCATCACTGATTTTAATCATACGCATAGATATATCATCCCAACCATGTGCTTAATTTGGGTTTAAAGAACGAATGATATTAATTATTTTTTCTGGCGGGATCCAGAATTCATTTAATGAAGGTGCGTTTGACAAAAGCTGACCTTCGCTTCCAGTGTCTAATGTAGTTCATTGGAGTACAAAGTAGTCATTAAAAATGTGTGCCTTGGACTCGAAATCTCACACAGAAAATTCAGTTTCCAAGAGAGGGGGAATTACTGGTATTTTTGCTTTGTTCAAGACTTTGTTGATGAGAGGATTTTGCCAATTTTTGTATGATACTGATTTTTACCTTCCTCGATGATTTTGGAACTTCGTGCTATTGTGTTCTTTGTGTCCACTAGTTTTGTATTTCCACCACTATTTAAATTTTGGCTTTGAAGGGAGGGACCTATTAAGGAGAGGACTAAATAGAGCGGGAATAGAGCTTTTACGGTATTTATGAGAATTCTTTTGGTACATTTTGCTACCTAAAATAACCACAATAATACATGCTACTTTTTTATTGTCCATTTATTTATTTTTCTTTAGGTTGTCTATTTCACAGCAACCTTTCCATACGTAGTATTGTTTGTGCTGCTTATAAGAGGTGTTACCCTGCCTGGTGCCGCCAAAGGCATCAAATTCTACCTGAATCCCAATTTCGAGAAGCTCAAAGATCCTGAGGTAAGCTCTCATTTGATTTTATGATTGTTATATTGTTAAGTAAGGTCATGGAGAGAAAAACTTCCTGAATAGTTTCGACGAACTTTTCTTATCAAAAGCCTGGTATCCTTACAGTTGCAACGGTCGGGGGCAGATCGCACATCGATCGGAGACGTGCTGCGTACATAACTGCGATGCATCCCGCATCCACTTTGCATTGGCCGGAAGCATTGTCTCCATGTAATAAGTTGCAGCAGCCAATCCAGACAAGTTTTGATACAGGCTGGTTGTCATAGCAGCAATATTAAAGAGAATTCCTGAAAGATTCTCCAAAATTGAAATTGACAACAACATTTTGAGCAGGGTGGACGTAGCAAACATAACATCCTTTTCGATGCTTACAAAGTCTGTCCTGAGCTAAGCAAGTATAAGAATATCTGAATATTGATTTCTTCATAACCCCAAACGATCGTTGATGCTGCTTTTAGCTACAGTGCAGTGAGAGAGATGAGTGTTGCTGCTAAAGTCGCCTTCAATAGAAAATCAAGCGCCAAGGACAAGAATCGCATGGAAAGCAATATTTTGATCTTTATGTCAAACGAGGATGATACGCAAAAAATAAAAGTCATTGCCCCTAGTTTGCTTAGTTCGTGCATGAAACTATTGGTACATCTGTCTCAAATTAGATGCTTCATTTCATTTCATTTCATTTATTTATAGGAGGGTAACCCTTCAGCAAAGGCTGATTTACAAGGGGCCCTCCGTCAAAAATCTTACAATTTATGGAATATACCTACTATTAAAATAATTACAATATATGATTTCAAAATGAAAATCTAAAATACAAAGTTGTTCTAATTTACAGAAGAAGAAAAAAAAGTGCAAAAAAGAAAAATTTCCTAGATAGTTGTTTTGAAACTGTTAAGTTTTACGGCTTGCTTCGACTCAGCTGAGAGGCTGTTCCAATATTTTACTCCTCTGAATGAAAAACATCTTTGACCATTTCCACTTTTCATTAATGGTATCTTTAGGTCAGTAGAAGTATTTCGGAGGGTGTGAAGGGAGCCCTGCGAGTTTTTCAAGAAAAGTTCGGTCAAATATTGAGGAGCAAGACCATTAATACCTTAAACACCATGACTTTGGTCTCGGAACCAATCAATTCCAGAATCGTTTGCCAACCAAGACTTTTTATAAGAGGCATGGCGGAGGCATCAAAACGACTACCAGTGATTATTCTAGCAGCTCTGTTTTGTAGCTTCTGCAAGCGGCTTTTTTTCTGTGGAACTACAGCAGCCCCAAACAGAGCAACAATAACGAAAATGCGGTTCCACAATACTTCTGTACAAACTAATCAAGGAAGTAGAAGGGACGAGGCTCCTCGCATGTTTCAGAAAACCAGGTGATATTTATACATGTGATAAACCATTGTGATATGTCATGTGATATTTACATCAACGCAAAATTACTTATGCAGAAACCTGCAGAACGTTTCAATTGTTGCTATTCGCGGGCATTTAATTTGAGACAAGCAATGACGAAGATGACCTCTCTTGCAGTATCATATGCACGAAGATGTTTTTTTTCAGTGTGATCACGTGCCTTCCCCCATTCAATGGTGCCATTGTTTGCTGGGATTCTATACCTTTCCTCTCAACGTCACCTGCGACTTTTGCATCTGTAGCTGTGTAGGAGGGGGTCCTTCTACCTTCGGTGATGCAGCGAATGCTAGCCTCTGTGCAGGCCGCCGGTTACATCATCCTCTAAAGTTGACTTATTTGCATAATGAATGCTATAAATAAGTGGCTAATGATGCGTTGGTTCTAGAAAACGATTGTTTTGACATAATTAAGCTGCTAATGAAGTCAAGATCGTGCCAATTCTGGGTAAATTTGTGTTGTGCCGTGCCAGGGTAAACATCATGGTGAGTTATCCATCTTATAGTGTCAAAGCTGTCTAACATGAAATAAACCGACATCAAATGTTGCTAAGGATCGCGGGAAACTTCTATCTGGTGTGCGCTTTCTGTGCGCTTTCTAGCATAGGTTCCAAATCTTTAACTCGGCGCTCGGCGTAAACATAAGATCCTTTTGGATGATTACAAAGTCTGTCCTGAGCTAAACAAGCATGAGAATATCTGAATATTGATTTCTTCATAACCCCAAATGATCGTAGATGCTGTTTTTAGCTACAGTCAGAGAGATGAGTGTTGCTGCTAAGTGCTACACGTATTTTTTTTATAAGAAACTAAGAATTTGGGCCAGTACTGGAAGTTTCTTGAAATTATCAGATTTTGAGTACTCAGAGTTTCTTACGAGTTTCTTAGAGGTTCCATAACAATCTTCATGTTCACTACTTGTGCCCTCGTGAACACTTCAAAACAAGGCTTTTTAAGCCTGTTCAATGTTTAGACATTACTCAAGTACCTTACGAGTAATATGATACAGGAAACAAGGGAAAAAAATTGAAATATGTTGAGGATTTCTTTTATCAAAATAAATAGTTTCTTGGCTTATATTTTCCCAGTACTGGAGTTTCTTAATTTTTTGGCGACCTGAGAGTTGAGTTTCTTATAAGCAGTTTCTTATAAAAAAATACGTGTAGTCGCCTTCAATGGAAAATCGAGTGCCTTGTATAAGGACAAGAATCGCCTCAAAGGCAATATTTTGGTCTTTATGTCAAACGAGAATGATACGCAAAAATCAAAAGTCATTACCCCTAGTTTGCTTAGTTCGTGCACGAAACTATTGGTGCATCTGTGTCAAATGAGATGTCATGTGAGATTTACGATAACGCAAAATTACTTATGCAGAACCCTGCAGAACGTTTCAATTGCTGCTATTCGCGGGCATCTAATTTAAGACAAGCAGTCACGAAGATAAGCTCTGTGCAGAATGATATGCATGAAGATGTTTTGGTTCAGTGTTATCTCGTGCCTTCCCCCAGTCAATGGCGCCATTGTTTGCTGGGATTCTGCACCTTTCTGTAGCTGTGTAGGAGGGGGGTCCTTCTACCTTCGGTGATGCTGCGAATGCTAGCCTCTGTGCAGGCCGCCGGTTACATCATCTTCTAAAGTTGACTTATTTGCATAATGAGTACTATCAATAAGTGGCTAATGATTCGTTCGTTCTAGAAAACGATTGTTTTCACATAATTAAGCTGCTAATTAAGTCAAGAACGTGCCAATTCTGGGTAAATTTGTTGTTGTGCCAGGGTAAACATCATGGTAATTTATCCATCGTATGGTGTCAAATCTGTCTAGCATCAAATAAGCCGACGTCAAATGTTGCTATAGGATCGCGGGAAACTTCTGTCTTGTATGCGCTTTATGTGCGCTTTCTTTATTTCAGTGCCAATTAGCAGAGATAAAACGTTAATCAATCGCTTTAACGAGCGTGACACGGAAGTGGGTTACTTACTTACTTTCTGACTGACATCGAAGCCCCTTCTTAAATTACAAAGTGGACTTTGTAATCAAACATAAGATCCTTTTGGATGATTACAAAGTCTGTCCTGAGCTAAACAAGCATAAGGATATCTGAATATTGATTTCTTCATAACCCCAAATGACCGTAGATGCTGTTTTTAGCTACAGTCAGAGAGATGAGTGCCCGGTGGGTGCAATTCAATAGAAAAAGGTACACCACGCTCGTCCATACCATTTCATAGGATACCCTTTTCTCTGACTTTCTAGCTGGTAAAAAGACCCCTTATCATGGAAAATTTTGAAGGTAGCCCCCCTTTAAAGGAGTATCACTGATCCCTAAAGAAATCTGTACAGTGCAAAAGCTGGTCCTGAGAGAAAGGTTTGGGATTTTTGCACTTTATTGCGATTCACTTTTCTGATATCTCTTTGTTGGAGAATAGTAGAATCCAATAAAACTTGGGTATCAAGCTTGGACCAGGTGACAGTGACTTTTGTTCTAGGTTCCCGAGTCCACCAGCATTTAACTGTTTTTGGGTCGGGATATTTTCTGAAGAAAAATACCCCGTTTTTTCTGAGATTCTAGGTCCTAGGATTCTGCTTCGAATATACCCCTTTCTCAGCGAAATCATGGACAAGCGTGGTGCCACGTTTTCATTAACATTGCACCCACCGGGGATGAGTGTTGCTGCTAAAGTCGCCTTCAATGGAAAATCGAGCGCCTTGTATAAGGACAAGAATCGCATCAAAGGCAATATTTTGGTCTTTATGTCAAACGAGAATGATACGCAAAAATCAAAAGTCATTACCCCTAGTTTGCTTAGTTCGTGCACGAAACTATTGGTGCATCTGTGTCAAATGAGATGTCATGTGAGATTTACGATAACGCAAAAATACTTATGCAGAACCCTACAGAACGTTTCAATTGTTGCTATTCGCGGGCATCTAATTTGAGACAAGCAGTCACGAAGATAACCTCTGTGCAGAATGATATGCATGAAGATGTTTTGGTTCAGTGTGATCTCGTGCCTTCCCCCAGTCAATGGCGTTTGCTGGGATTCTGCACCTTTTTCTGTAGCTGTGTAGGAGGGGGATCCTTCTATCTTCGGTGATGCTGCGAATGCTAGCCTCTGTGCAGGCCACCAGTTACATCATCCTCTAAAGTTGACTTATTTGCATAATGAGTACTATCAATAAGTGGCTAATGATTCGTTCGTTCTAGAAAACGATTGTTTTGACATAATTAAGCTGCTAATGAAGTCAAGAACGTGCCAATTCTGGGTAAATTTGTTGTTGTGCCAGGGTAAACATCATGGTAATTTATCCATCTTATGGTGTCAAATCTGTCTAACATGAAATAAGCCGACGTCAAATGTTGCTATAGGATCGCGGGAAACTTCTGTCTTGTATGCGCTTTATGTGCGCTTTCTTTATTTCCGTGCCAATTAGCAGAGATAAAACGTTAATCAATCGCTTTAACGAGCGTGACGGAAGTAGGTTACTTACTTTCTTTCTTCCTGACAGCCTGACATCGAAGCCCCTTCTTAGATTACAAAGTTGGACTTTGTAATCAAAAAGGTGGGTATAAAATTCAATGACCTATTTCTTCTGATTGAATGGCTTGAAAGAAAAGTTAGATACTTATCTATAATTCTACCGTTGGACTTTCCAGAAATTTTGAATATTTTCAAAATTATAGCGTATTTTAAATTTCAGCTCATTTGAGGATGTGACGTCATCAAATTTCTAAATCATAAAGTAGATGAGTGACAGAATTTTGCTTGATACCATATTGTAGGCATCCATAAACTATCGTTTTCTTCGAAACTACTTCATTTTATGTCAAACGGTTTAGAAATTACGATGGTTTTAAGTTTTTTGAAAATTTCTGTTGAATTCTTGAAAAAGAAGAAAAACACTCAAATTCTGAAAATATTGAAGATTTCAGAAAAGTCCAACGGTAGAATTATAGAGAAATAGCTAAAGTTTCTTTGAAGTCATGTTCAAAGAAATAGGTCGCTCAATTTTACACCAGCCTTTTTAAAGATTTGGAACCTATGCAGCGCTTTCTTAATTTCAGTGCCAATTATCAGAGGTAAAGCGTTAATCAATTTCTTTAACGAGCGTGACGGACGTACTTTCGTTCTTTCTTTCTCACTTTCTTTCTTTCTGACTTTCTGACTGACCTGGAGCCCCCTCTTTGATTATAAAATGGACTTTGTAATCAAAAACCATTATCGATCAGAATCTTAAGTGAGATACACACATAAAAGTCACATCGAAACGAATGTAAAGCCTGGTTTCCATATAGCTGTAAGTTTGCCAGTGGCAGTCTTCTGCCACGTTCCATATCTGCCGTGACCATGGTACCGCAATTGAACGATTTATATGGAAACATCTGAATCTGGTGCCGCAACAGGGCATCTTTTAAGGAAATTTGACTAGTGGGCCAAACTAACCACTAGGGCCCATTTCCCACGGCAAAAAAGATGGTGCATTCAGGGATCATCGTACGGAAAATTTAGAACTGCCCAATTTCATTTCATTTTATAAATTCTTGATGAGGATTTCCTCAAACATCTTTCATATAAGTGATCCAATAAATGTGAAGCTCATTGATAGAAAAAGAAAAACTTTGTAAACATGCGAGCGAAGCGAGCGAAAAATTTTGGTTTCTGTTACTTAGATAAGCATATGAGTCAAATTTTTCAATAGGGCACAGGGAAACCCGCAAATCTTCCAATTTCACGCTTATAAGCCAATGATATCGTCGTATTCCGATCACATGACTGAAAATGAGGCTTTCGAGATAAATTTTCGAGTACCTTCACGAAAATAAAAATGGATATTCGAGTAATAAAGATACAGAGCTGGTTTTACCACGAATCGATTCGAGAGGCCCCACTCCACATTTGTTTTTCTGCATTTGGTTAAAATCTCGTCAGGAATCGGCGTTACATCGAGTTTTATTCCTTCAAAAATTGGCCTATATTCAAGAATTATTTAGGAACGCTACAAATAAGATATAGCTTTCAAAATTTCACATGTTACGTGAATTATGTCCAGGAATAACATGAAAATATTTGTTTGTGTGATTTTCGAAAATCCTAGACGAATTAAAGCTATTTGCTGCGAAGAAAGCTAATGGGCCTACCTTCACCCGCAGCAGAATCCCAGTAATCGGCATTAAATCACTCTTTTTCGCAATAATAACGAGCGCATACATTAACGAATAACTTCACCACAAATCCAATTTCTTTCCACCCTGTTATAGTCGATAATTTCAATAAAATGTGACAAGACTTTACAGCCTCTGCAGCAAACCGTCCAACTACCGTCGATTCAAAGTTTTCTTGTTGCAAACACGTTGGAAGTCTTGCAAGACTTGCATAAAACAAAAGGTTTTGCAAGACTTAGTGCTCCCATATGACACAGCAAAATGACACCTTTGAGAATAGATTGCACACTCCTGGAGGCATTCTATCGTTATAAAATAAAGAGAAATTAAAACATTTCTCAAAGATTGCAAATTTCTTTGTCACATCGGAAAAGTACATAATTTGTGTAAAGAAATTTCCCATGCAATCTATTCTCAAAGGTGTACAATCTATTATCAAAGGTAACAATTTGCTGTGTCATATGGGAGACCTGAGCCTTGCACAACCTTTTGTTTTATGCAAGCTTTCCTGGTGTTTGCAACAAGAAAACTTTGAATCGACGGTAGTTGGACGGTTTGCTGCAGAGGCTGTAAAGCCTTGTCATATTTTATCGAAATTATCGATGATAAAATGGTGGAGAGAAGGTGGCTTTGTGGTGAAGTTATTCGTTAATGTATCCACTGGTTATTATTGCGAAAAAGAGTGATTTAATGCCGATTATTGGGATTCTGCTGCGGGTGAAGGTAGGCCCATTAGCTTTCTTCGCAGCAAATAGCTTTAATTCGTCTAGGATTTTCGAAAATCACACAAACAAATATTTTCATGTTATTCCTGGACATAATTCACGTAACATGTGAAATTTTGGAAGCTATTGTAGCGTTCCTGAAGAATTCTTGAACATAGGCCAATTTTCGAAGGAATGAAATTCGATGTAACGCCGATTCCTGACGAGATTTTAACCAAATGCAGAAAAACAAGTGTGGAGTGGGGCCTCTCGAATCGATTCGTGGCAAAACCAGCTCTGTATCTCTATTAGTCGAATGTCCATTTTTATTTTATTGTGAAGGTACTGGAAAAGTTATCTCGAAAGCCTTATTTTCAGTCATGTGATCGGAATACGACGATATCATTGGCTTATAAGCGTGAAATTGGAAGATTTGCGGGTTTCCCTGTGCCCTATTGAAAGATTTGACTCATATGCTACTTAGATATGCTTAAAATCGGTTAGGGAGAAGTTTGCAATTGCTTATTACCCCTATGCTACTTTCTTAAAGGATTTTGTAGAATTCAAAGAGCTATCTTTGTGCGACCTGAGGAGAGCGATCCCTTGCCATTGCCAACCTTGCCCACACTCGAATGGGCTCCGCACTGTGTGAAATACCATTAGCATTGCATTATCAGCATTTAGAGAAATAAATTTGGTTCATGGTGCGAAATGTTCTCAAACAAGCATTGCAGAGAATGTTCGGAAATTTTTTGAAGACAGCAAACTTTCGAGTAGAATATCCCAAAACTGAGTTAGAACTCCCCATTTCGTTATTTAGAACAGCCCAGAACTGAGTAGCTAAAAGGTGAAGTTACGGTTCTTAGCACAAAGCCAAGCTCTGGGATTGTAGAAACAAAGAAGAACTAATCCAATATGCAACCCCTCCTTGTCATGACGTTCAAGTGGTGGGGCCCTACGTGGGACCGTGGGATCGAGCCCTGTCCTCCTGAATGTTCTGACTGCACCACTGCGCCACAGCACTTTCTGCCTGTGTTGGAGAATGGAAGATCCAAGGATGACCCCTTTATAAATTGTAAAGCAAGGTCTATCTAATACATCTAGAATGCTCAAACAGAAAGGTGCATCTAACGCGGAGTGACCTTGTCTCTCAATTGCACTAAAGGGGTAAAACGACAAAATAAGTTGAACGAAAAGGGGCCAAACTAGTGGGCCAAAAACAGGGATTTTTGCTCCACTACTGGGCCAGGAAGAGGGCCTACTGGGCCAATGGCCCACTAGTTACAATGTTAAAAGATGCCCTGTGCCGCAATCTGGTGCCGGAACATCTGAATCTATTGCCAGTACGATGCCATAAGGATCGTGAAAAGTTGAAATGATTAAACTTTTCCAGTTCATTACGGTACCGCTAACAATTATGGTTGCGGCTGCCAGCGGTACCGGATGAAGTGGTTTCCATGTAAGTTGAAATGGTTGCGGCATGCCGGAAATGGTTCCATGTTCCGGCAATGGCTGCGGCAACCTTACGTGTACGGTTATATGGTAAGCAGGCTTTATGTTGAGTTCATACAAATGGCTAAAATTCAGGTTCGAGTCAATTCAATTTCAAAAACATTCGAAAACTTAGTCAAGTTATTTGCAAAACATCAACTCTTGACTGGTTCGATGTCGACCATGCTTAACAATGATAATAATAATGCTTTCCTTTAAAGTTAGTTAATAAAACAAATAGTTTTCTCCAAAGGGAAGAGTAACTAATTAAAATCAACTATTTAACTACAAAACAAAATATAAGATATCATTTACATATAAGACAATTGCATATATCCCCATTCCACGTTTTGATTATTTTCTTGAATGAGGCTATGTTTTAGTTGTTGATTAGCGCTGCGCAGCAGCTGCAAATCTTTAAAATAGGCTCGATGAACGAACGTTGACATGTCGCGCATAACTGAACATACAGTGAACATTTGTGGATTGGTAAAGTGCGAGTTACGAGTTACGAGTTACGAGTTGCGAGTTGGTACTTTCTGCGAGTTGCGAGTTGCGAGTTGATAATGAAAAGTGCGAGTTGGTACATTTAAAATGCGAGTTGCGAGTTCGGTAAAAAAAACTTTAGATTTTCCATCTTTTGCAGTTAGAACACCGTATTTTTTGGAGAGCCTTTGTCAATATCAGGGGAATTAAAGAATGGTTTTTTGATTCGCAGAGAGCCGCTAATAAAGGATTTGCTTTGAGCTCTGTCAATTAGGCCTACAGAGAAGAAAAATTATCCTCTTTGGTATTTCTTGAGTTGGTAATACAAATAGGCTGTATGTCAAAAACACTTTTCAACTCATAACTAAAGATTGACAAGTTTCTTAACTTCGAATTGACCTTTCATCGCTTCTATAGAGTTTCTTAATTTTCTGGGATGCCCTTCACCTACTTATAAGCGGTTTCTTACTTCCTTTGTTGAAAAAATGACTGCATACACATTTTTATATAAGAAACTGGTTTATAAGAAACTGGTACTAGGATTGCAAAATATTTAAGAAACTGTAGTACTATACTTGAGAATTGCTAAGAAACTTTTGAAGCCAAATACAAGGATGTCATGGGAAATTATCGTTAAGCCTTTATGTTTTAGTAATATTCATGATAAATTTGTGTTTTGATTCAAAGTGAAGTCTCTTTCTTGCTAAAAAAGTGGCCTGTCTGTCAAGAAACGAATATGTGGCAGTGGTAGAAACTACATGCATCTGAAAAATAAGAAACACATTAAGAAACTTTCAGAACTAAAAAGCTGAAATTTTCACTTTAAAATAAGAAACTTTTAGTACTTTGGGCTTTTCCAAGTTTCTTATAAAAGAAAAACGTGTATCAGACCAGGCCTGACTGAAGGATGCAAGAAATCATGCTGAAGCTACTTCGAACATGAATGATATATCACTCCGTCGAAAATACCTACGAAATTTGAAAAGCAAGAGGGTGTGAAGGGAATTGCTACCAATTCCTTGAAAAGCAAAGCGTTTTTGCTAAATAGCACCAGATTTTACTGGAGTGTGATGCCTCTCGAATTTGCCGTTGTTGACGATGCTTTTCCAAATCAAAAAACACCCTCAGCAGAGCTCAATTTACTTCAATTTCTTTCCTGAGCTCAGCAATTAACATGGACTTGCACAAGTCGTCTTGAACGGGAAAGACAACGAATTAATGAATCTCCTTTAATTTTCTTTCAAGACAACTAAGGCAAGTCTCCAGCCCAGTTTACTGCATTACAGTTACAGTATTATTCGTGAACGACTTGGGGGAATGAAAGCCACAAATTGTAATAGGCCTGCAGCTTCTTATAATTGATTTATTATGAAGAAAATTACAACGGCCTAAAAAACGCTTAATCCATAAAACAGTTCTAAATTAAATTGCACTTTTGAGTTTCCAACTCGCAACTCTCGTTCAACTCGCAACTCGCAACTCGCAAATTAAGTGCAACTCGCAACTCGTAACTCGCATAATAAGTGCAACTTGCAACTCGCAAATTAAGTGTAACTCGCTACTGCAACTCGCAACGCGCATTTTACCATATCACGAACATTTCATGCTTTCAGCCGATGATATTCCTGGAAAACAGACGCATGTTTACTGCGTTCAGGGTTGACGTCAACGGAAGTCGTCATCCATTGTTGTTCACTCACGGTACAAAATTTTCTGCGCACGCAGGAGAAAAAAAAGACAAGCCCTTTATTGGCTGTTGCGAACGATGTTTTGGAGGGTACTTTGTTATTTGAAGAAAGAAATTGTCGGGGTGCAGAAAGCAGGCAGGAGGGGAGATGATGATCGATCGTCGAAGGAAAGACACTTCGCAACAACACTTCGCGATTTTATTTTCTGAAAAGCAACACGTGTATTTCTTGAAACTGGGCAGTTTCAGCTGGCCCCGGCTGGTGCCTGTCGGGTCTTGAATTGTGACCTGGTGGTTGCCTGCTGAATTTAGCTGGAAGTGTCCTATTATTCAAATCCAACCAAATTCACTTGAAATTATTCAAAATAGGGGGGGGGGCCCTCTCCTCGATTAGTTTACCTATTGAGAGAGCTCCTCCTTTAAGTAATTCCCTGCATACAATTTTTCCCCACTTTTGTATTTTATATTGTATCATTGTATTAATCTCTTTTGCACATTGTCTTATTTCCTTGTAGTTTTGTTGGTTATTATTAAATTGTATGTTGTGGAATTATTAATATATATGAACTGAACTGAACTGAACTGAACTGAACTGAACTGAACTGAACTGAACTGAACTGAACTGAACTGAACTGAACTGAACTGATGGTCTTTTCGTGGATTTTGCCCAAATACGATGGCTTCAGTGAGGCAAATGTGATACATTCTCCCTGATTAGAGGAACTGGAGCCCCCTAGCTTCCTACCCCCTAAGCCTCTGCTTCCTACGCATTTGACGATGTTTTGTCGGTGACTGCTGAAAAAGTGAACTCATCTCAATTCTTCCGATGCGTCCTCGTTCTGTCCTTGTCCGATCGGTAACTTCAGTGATCGATATGTTCGGTGATCAATGACGTCTGATCGGAGCTATTTAGAAAATGTTTCGGTATTACATCATCATAATTTTTCAGTCCCCGATGTGTCTCCTAGTCTGCCACCCGGGGCTGAAGCTACCCAAAACCGGTTGACGGGGACTGACTTCTGGACCCCAGTTTTGGGTCATAAATTCCCATCAATCCCCAGTTTTGGGTTATATTTAGGCGAGGATATACCTGTTGACTATCATCAAGAATTTGGCTTTTTAGTTTGGCTCCTGCACATTACTTTTCGTACAGAGTAAATATTTTGAATTGAGCTTCTACAATTTTTTTTTCTTGGGTGGTCTTTTCAAGTTATCATCCCCAGTCTTGGGTACTTTTGTCTAGGTCTCCTAGTCAAGTCCCCGTCCCCAGTCTTTGGTAGCTTCACCCCCAGGGTCTGCCACGGCAACGTGTTGCCGAGCGTTACGATCATAAAGAGACCAGGCTTATTGTTATTACAGATTTGTATGTTTACATTATCCAATCTGTCAATTGTGTGTGCGCACAGGACGGTTGCATTTCTCAACCAAAATTTTGAGGCCATTTAAGGCCACGTCAGTAGTTTTAAGGGGTTTGGAGTCGAGATTTGGCAGTATCATTTCAATCATTATTCAAACAGGTCAAACAGGTCTTTTGTCAGCAAGGCTCTTCAAACCTAGAATCTTCGAAACTAGGACCAATTTTAACATCATTTTACAAATTGATACATGGTGCCAAATGTACCAACGTATCTTTATAGTTTCTATGTTACAATACAAATATTGTATATTGAATAGTTGATCTTTTTGATGAAGGTGTGGATTAAAGCAGCAACACAGATCTTCTATTCACTTGGTGTTGGATTTGGTTCACTGGTCGCCATGGGCAGCTACAACAAATTCAACAATAATTGCTTGAAGTATGTAATCATTTAACAGTGTGGATTTAATAACATGGAAAGAATACGTTATAGCAGGCCCCCTTGAAATATAGAGACGTTTCAAAGATTTTCAGTCAATAAGAAAACAGCAAGGGTGAATTTGTAACACAAAGGAATCAAGCCTCTATCAAGGCACAGCGATTTACAACTTTGAAGATTTCACACCTTTGAGTGCACTCAATCGAATCAAAATTTGCAAAAAGTACGAAAATTTATTGCTTGCTTGAGCTGAACGTGTGAAATATATTCTTCAGAACAGTAAATCCTTTTGTGTTGAGAGAGACGTGATTCTTGTGTTTTACAAAATTCACCTTACTTGAGAAAACCAATCTTCAAAGATTGTGATAACGTTGATCGAGAAAAGCAGTGCCTAAAGGGCTGCCTCACTTCCTAGCAAGCTTCAAAAATTGCACCAATATTTGAAGGATTAGTTTCGTTGAACTCAAATATTTCAAAGACAGCCTGAACTGGCCGGAAGGCCGGAAGCAGTAAGGACGTTATCAAATTTCAAATTAACCCTAATCCGATCGGGAGGTGTTTTTCAACCCCCCCCCTCCCTGTCAGTTTTTTGCAGACCATTCTTTAACGGCAAAAGCTATGACCCTCACACTCTCTGAAAATTACTAATTATCTATACAGCTAAATGTTGACTATTAGATTTTCGAACAATGGGTGTCACGTGACAGATGACACTACCATATTTGGAAGAAGGCATGGGAGCAATTAATTTGTTGATATTTTTACTCCGAGAATTAGTTTCAAACGTTGACTATTGTACTTTAAAAGAATCAGCACGCAAATTGCTCTCTATTGTAATCAACAGAAATGGAATGTGCTGACGTAAGTATTCTTAAATGATGATGATGTCACTCAGGCCACCATTTTGGGTCATTTTGAAGCTTTTTTCCAACAGCTGTTGTTAATAATGCATAGGATTGTATTGCATTATAATGCTCTTAAAGACGACCAGATCAGACCATTTTGAGCCATTTATTATCAATTTTTGAATTTGAATTTATTTGACATTTGTCAGTTATTTTGACAGTTTGAATTTATGACGTCATCAATGTTAGTCATATTCTACCAAAATAACTGTCTAAAAACACCTGTATGTATCATATTTGAATTGGAAATGAATGATACCCCAACTAAGAAGGGAAAAAGTGATTCACATAATCTTTGTTCCATGTTTAGCACAAATTAGCGGGAAAAGCATATATTTTGACATCTTTCAGCATTATGACGCCATTAAGACTTCATATAATGAGGTGGTCACATAATTCCACCGTTCCTCAAATTCCACCTTGTTGTTCACCCCCCCCCCCCAATTTTGTCCGAATGCTGAACAATATTTCCCTCGTAGGTCGCAATCTTGTCAGATACTGCTGTAAGCTTCTATTCTAATTCCGAAATATCTTTTTGGGAGAATTCCAAGCTGACATTCAGGTCACCTACGTTTTTTATCAACTCCTTCAAATCATCTTTCATACCATTAAAGGGGCTCCGTAGTCAAACTATACACATATCTGATAACACCGCACGTGGCCATTGTTCTCCATTGTTTTCTGCAGTTTGTTCGGTGGCTTCACCCAAGCCATCAAAAAATGCTCGTTAAAGCCACTCATCCAAGCAATCGTAAGAGATTAAATGTTTGGATTTTTCCTCTGTGAAGTACAAAGATCTATCTTCAAAATGATGCTTTCGTTTTAATAAAAAAGGTAAAAGTCTGCATGCTATTGCCCATCAAAAACTTCAAAATCACCGTTTCTACCGAAATTTTGGAGAAGGAGCCCCTTTAAACATGACTTCGACCATTGTTCTAAACGCACTCTCTTGCACTGCAAGTAGGCTTTCCACAACTTCAAGGCTCACGAGTGGAGCCGAATTTTCGTTTTTCATAATTGTGACGTTTTAAATCTCCACATAAACTTTGAAAAGCACTTCTAAACTGATTTTGGTTGTTTTTATAAGAAATTAGCCCATAAAAATAGAGATTGTTCACAAAAAATAGCGAACCTTCAGGAAGCGCGTCCTTGCCTCATTATGCTTGGACGCAAAGAAGTAAAAAATTCATCAATGAGTTTGGTTGAGAATTTGCTTGAGATAGGTTCAAGTAGCGGCCTTAAGATGCTTCTGCAATCAACAAATGAACTCATTTTCTCGACAGAGATGCAGTAATGGTGTCCCTTATCAACTGTGGAACAAGTATTTTTGCTGGTTTTGTAATCTTCAGTGTCATTGGTGCTATGTCAGAGCAATTGCAAGTTGATATTGAAAAAGTTGCTTCTTCAGGTAAAATTTCTTTTTGAAACCACGCCATAGAAAGATAATGAATATGGGTATGTGTTAGCACTTTTGCGTAGCTGTTCGTATCTGCACAGGGAGCTAAGCTTGTACGTACTATTGTTGATTCTATAGCTACTATACGACTATACACCTCGCTTGCAGTGTGTATTTGGCTCATACCGGGTGAGTCAGAAAAAAATACTCGCCATTTGAAAGACTGCTGCTCCCTAAATATCAGAGTAGTGATATTTTGCAATATGTGACTCAATGGCAAACATCTGGAAATATGTTAGAATATTTTTTGGCTGAAATCAGTCACCTTGACCAAATTTCCCACTATTTATACCTCACAACAATGACTTGGATATACTTTAGCATGCGTAATCCTCCTGGGAGGATGAGCGTATCTTCAACATGGTATGAGAAACTTATTCAAGGGTATTCCGTGCTCCTAGGAGAACAAAGTATATGCTGATACATCTAAGTATCATTTTAGTTGGGAGGGAACAGACTGAATTTGAAACAATTAAAGGGCCAGAATCCTAAGCAATGACAAAATTGATAATTGACTTGGTCTTGCATCTACAACACATCATCCATTTCACAAATAGCAGATGCAGCATTAAAGGTAATGCAAAATATGCCTGAAAAGTGACAAGAAGGGTCTACAATTCAAGGAAGCTTCTACCTGTTTCATCTTGCTGCATTGTATGCTTCCCTATATAAAAAGTAGGTTCCTTGCTGACATATCTGAGCTTGGTCTCATCCATGGTCTCATCGCTGCTGTTCATACTATGATCATCATTTTTCACATTAACACAAGAGTACCACCACGAATGACTTAGCAGCTTTTGCTGCACATTACACAGTGGAAAAATATTCTGATGTACGTCTAGCATTTCTGATCTAAGTTAGCATTCTTACTCATTTCAGGTCCGGGGCTAGCGTTTATTGCATATCCAGAGGGCATTGCACAGATGCCTGTTTCTCCACTTTGGGCTATTCTATTCTTCCTTATGCTGCTTACACTTGGTTTGGACAGTGAAGTAAGTTTTTAGATCTATCCTTAACGTTACTGTACTCCTTCATGACGATGAAATATTTTATCCGATAATCTTTTGAATTTTTAGATCATTATACCGCTCCCTGTACCCAACGGCTTGACGTAATTGGCTGAGATTTGGCAGACAGAGAGAAAAAGCATAGGGGGACCAAAGGGTGTCTCACTTTTGAGAAAAATTGCATGGTCCAAGTTATCCATTTGAATGAAACTCATAACGAGGCCAGGGGGCAAGGGGCAAAATTTTTTCATTAATTGTTCTGAAGCTGAGGCACGCAAAGGAAATTTGAGACACACTTTGCTAGATTAATGTGTTGAGAATGCAAAAATCTCATCGAGATTTATATGAAACTTATCTGGAGGGACAGGGGGTTCTGAAAGGGGGTAAGATCCAATTTTTGCGTTTTCAGGTGTACAACGCACAATTTTTGGATATTTGTATTATTTTTGGCTTTTAACCCTATTCTTCATGGTGGGGGCAAAAAAGGTCCCCCCAACCAAACTTCCTGTAATTACCCTTAAACTAAGCATGATTAAAGACTGGAACTTGGGTGACTTTTGATAAAATTTAATATTGCATCAAATTAACAATAGCTCATTGTTATGTAATTGGTCACGTGACTATGACATGCCCATAGTGAAACATGCATAACTTTTCTCGCACACATCTGATTTCAATGCAATTGGTACCAATCAGTTTGTCTGGAAGTCTACTTTCATTGAATATATACCGGGTGTCCCGAAAGAAACGCAACAGATTCAAAAAATTCTAATGCAAGCTGTTTGAAATTAATGATAAAATTATTACTTTTATCTAAATCTGCAATGATTAGATTAAATCTTGATATATTTTTTAGAATTCTAGGTGACTTGATTGAAGAGCTAAAAATCAACAAACTTCAAATTGGCTGTCAGGGCAAAACCAGAGCTACCAGCATTAGTGCAAAGTACACTGTGCAATTAAAATCAATATCTAAAAGTAATATATAGAACTTCACATAGTAACGAACAAGCACACAACTTCATTAAGAAACTGTAACAAAGGGATCCCGTATCGATTTATGAGTTATCTCGAGGAAGCTTTGTGTTCATTTATGATTGGAAGTATAAATCTAATAATGGCCTTGTAATTCTGCAAAACGTAAGCAACCATCATGGACACTTAAGAAGCACAACTGTGTTTGACAGAAATCTTTATGAAAGTGTCTGCTCAATGTTCAATTAAATTGTGTGTTACCGTATTTGCCAGCAATGCTTTCCAGTAGCAAGGATTGTCATGTTTTACAATTTGACATAATGATTCACCATTGTTTATGCAATAGCTCTGGTTTTGACCTTAGGGCAATTTTGAAGTTTGCTGATTTTTAACTGTACAACCAAGTCATCAAAAATTCTGGAAAATATATCAAAACTTAATATAATCATTTAAGATTTGAATAAAAATAATTGTTGGGTACTGGGTATCAAACAGTTTGCATTAGAATTTTTCAAATTTGTTGCGTTTTTTGGGACACCCGGTAGATATTTGTATTTTGCTGACATCAGCAAAATTTAAGATCTATGACGTCATATTTACAATAAACATATGAAACATATAGTGCATTATTATTAAAATTGATTAATTAACAATTCTAAACACATTTCATATCATTTTTATCACTAAAAACTATTTCAAAATGCCAATAAAGCGTCAGCTAATTTGTGTGGTGTCAACCATTACAATTGACAGTTGTTTGATACACTGCTGCATACAATAATTTTTGATAAGAAAATAAGAACCTTAGGTCCGGTGCTTGCAGGCAGTTTCTCTTATTTTACTGAGTGACCCAAGAAAATTGTAGATGCAAATCACTAAAGTTCTTAGCTTTCTTAATCCGGGTAGCATGGTTCTTCGCTATTGACAATCTAGTTTACAGCTTCTTACAAGCGGTTCATACATATCAAAATGAGTGTATATTGTGATAGAGCAATATTCATCATTGGGCGTCATGATGAGTGACTAGCCTTATCTAGCTTTATTTAAAACATTAAACTGTCGTTAAATGGTTTGCCTATTTTCATTGTTTATACATCATAAGGTAATCTTAACAAATAGAAAGCTAGTACAAGATTTTTGTCACAAGATCTTCATAGCTGGATAAAAATAAGACGGCTAGAAAGTAGAGAATCCAAAAATTGTGGGGTGTAAATTTTAATGCATGTTCGATTTCTTTCTAGTTTGCTATGATAGAGTGTGTCGTGACTGGTCTTTCAGACGAATACCCAAAAATCTTGAGGAAGTACAAAGAATGGTTTATCCTCGCAATGTCCGTTAGCTGTTACCTCATTGGATTAGCTTTCGTTACGAGGGTAAGATTTTGAAAATTTCACTCTGTTCTGATTTTGTAAGTGTTTTCAATCAGTTTGTAGGGACTTTCTGTAAATCGCCTTGAAAATTGCCTATCAATTCGCGGTCAAATTTTCCTTGAACTCTCTGTCCAACTAAAGATACGACCTCAACCTGTTTTAGCATCTTAACCTTAAGGCCATAGCTGTGGACTGAAGGTCCTCCGCTACCTTTTCCCCCGAAGCAATATTCTTCGCGGAGATTCGATATTTTGCAAAAAAAATCATAAAGATTGATGTGAAATCCAGCTGAGTAACACAATTTTTGGGTCACACCCTTTGTCGGCAAAACCACTATAATTTCCGAGAACTTCTATAGATTTCATTGTGACATCATAGCAAAATAACGCAGAAATTCAAAAATTCGGCATCTACATGGAAAGTTGCCTCAAATGAACTCCAAGAGAGTAAAATAGGCAGAGAGGTAGGGTTCGACCTCCTCACGCCAAAAAAGCGTCGTTGAGAAAAATGTGGAAAAAAAGAAAAGCAAAAAAGAAATATCTTTTTGGCAACGACTGTAGTGTTCAGTTGAAGAGCGCCTAACTACTCAAAGAAAACAGGCTTCAATTTTGACTTTTGTTAAAGAGCAACTGATTAACTGTTAAGTATCAACTTTCATTTACTTCATAATCTACCGGATGTCCAAAAAATTACTCCTGTTGAAAAATCACCAAAATTTGATTTTATGGCTTTTCAGTTGCAGCTTTGTATATTCAAATTCACTTCATACAATTTATAATTTACCATATCAACAAATATCTAATCTGCAAGGAAATAAGACAATATTACAGAAAATTAATGCAATGATACGGAAAACTAATCCGATTTGCAAATACAGAGCAACGAGATAAATTGTATGGAGGGAATTACTTAAAGCATTAGCTCTAAATAGGTAAACTAATCGGGGAGAGAGCCTCCCCTACTATCCTACGATGATTTCAAATCATCTTGGCTGGATTTAAATGATTCCTAGAAATATACGCATTTGATTTTCATACAATAAAATATAAAATGTGCAAGCATCAGAAATAGTTTAGAATTATTGATTTACCTCGTTCAATAAGTAAGTTTTCAGTTCCTTTTTGAGTGGCATTTATTTTCTATTCTTACAAAATATTGCAATGAATCTTACATTCTACTATACCTTCCTAATTACTATACAACACTACAAGGACGATGCATCCAAACGGGCCTCCCCCAGACCCCCTCATTTCAATTCCGCCCATTTAATGGCGTCGTAGGACGCCATGAAAAGTTTGTGATGACTTTTGTAAATCAAATATCAAGTAAATCTTACACAATTCTCTTGTCAAAGTATTCTTATCCTGTCGTAGGTTGATTTTAGCTAGCCTGTTTGAAATATATTTGGATTCGTAATTTTCCTATTATTTCTTCAGGACCTCCGAACATAAAATGCCCTTTCAGCAATGCACAGAAGGGCGTTGCCAAAAGAAAAGAGGGCATTGACCGAACAATTTTTCCGGGGGCTTCGCCCCCGAACCCCCGGGAGCGTTCCCCTTCGGTGATTTTTCAAAACCTCTGGTTTCAGGTGCACTCCAAATTTTGACCTTGTGAATTCATATCTCCGGTGTTTGGTGGTCGATTTCCAAATGCAAGGTATGTGCATTCAAGTTGAAGACCAACAAATATAGCCATGAATTCAAAAAGTCCCGAAATGTTATCGTTTCGTTGCCTTGTTGAGTCAAAAGGGGGTACTTTTTTTAGATACCCGGTATACAGCATCTATTTGACGAGAACAATTGCTCCAAAGGACAGTCTCCAAGAATTTGGATACCACCAACGTCTTTCATCGATGCATAATCAGTTTTAGGTCATTTTGTTCACATTGTTTTAGATTCTGGTGCATCTTGAAAGATCATATCATCATTTTAATGTAGATTTTTCGCTATCAGGATGGATTTATTAAATGATAAAAATGACCATTACACCTTGTAAGTAGTATTTTGTACTGTGCAAGTTGAAACGTAAGATGAAAAAGTGATGTGACCAGAACAGCTGATAACACAGATTTTTCTTTCAGGGTGGTGCATATGTACTCAATTTGTTCGACTGGCAAGCAGGAGGTGTCTCACTCTTATTTTTAGCCATGTTTGAGGCAATTTGCATTGGATGGTTTTATGGAACTGAAAAATTACGCCATAACGTCTTTTGCATGACTGGATCAAAACCTGGAATCTGGTGGACACTTTGTTGGAGATATTTCAGTCCAGTAATCATATTTACAGTGTTTATTTTCAGTCTTGTTAAATGGAAGGGAGTAACATACAATACAACCTATAAATACCCAGCCTGGGCAGAAGTGATTGGTTGGCTGTTAGCATCAACCTCAATGGTTTGCATCCCGATTGGACTTGTAGCTGCTTTTGTCAATTCGAAAGGTTCTGTACAAGAGGTATATCAACTTATCAAAATTCAACATACTTTCAAAATGATTTAACCCTATCCAGATTTGGGGGTTTATTCCTCTCCCCCAGTTAGTTTCTCTTTGATAGCTTAATTAGCGCTCTTTTAATCAGCGTGCCCTCTTGTGAGCCAAGATATTCACTAAAATTGACTTGAGTCACACCAGTATTTTGAATGATAAATACAACTATAAATGTATTCATTTTGCAGGGTAGATCTCGATAAAACCTATGATTATAAAGAGATTTGCAAATTTTCTCGTCAGCAAAAACGTAAATAAGCATTTTCAGGAATTAACTGTCTTTGAAATAGATACACAATAGACTATTTTAGAGAGGGAATCAGCCCCCCCCCCCCAGTCTATTGGTAGGTAAGTAAGGACAGTCTGAATAGGGTTAAAGCATTTCACAACCATTGGAGAACAACTGCAGTGAATGTTTTAATCGCCCCCCCCCCCCCGCCAGTGAGACTTTTGGAGGGGATGCCATCCAAATCTACGGGGAATTGATTAATTCTTTGCGATGACTGGACCTTTCCGTCGATATTTGTAGAGTGTTAGGTCGTTCTTGTTAAAGGTCATTGACACAGTACACAGTTCACCAAGAAGGTGCGAGAGAAACATGAAAATGCTACGGTCGAGACGAAGGAAGACCTTGAAGCTGTCCAATGGAAGAGAAATTTAGAGTCATTTTAAACCAATCTGTAGGGCGAGGCGACGTTGCAAAATTTTCCTGGGGAATTATCATTAAAGACCCTCCATTTTGTTGGTAAATTTTCGAGAAATGGAAAAATGGGCAATTCTATTTTTTTCCATACAGACGCAATATCTTATCTAATGATACATGGTAATCTAAACTGCACTACTCAAAGAAATTAAACAGTAATACATAGTTTGGTATAGAATATACCGGGTGTCCCAAAAAAACGCAACAGATTTGATCGGGACTAGCGACAAGAATTTAGGTCCAATAAATCCAAAAAAATTTTCATATAATCCTCGATAGCAAACTTGAAGATAGATACCTTGTTTATTGATATTGGTGCATGGAGAGGGGGAATATTAATCGTGAAAGTCCAAATTTGCTTCCATCTCCAAACACGAGGATTCGAGTTTTGGCCATCCTGAAAACGCGCTTGAGGAATCTCCTCAGTCATATTCAAAGTGTAGTAGTGTGAGCATGCTACGGCACACATGTTTAGGCACTTATTTCAATTGAAATTTGAAAGCTAGAAATTGACAAACATAACAATGCCGAAGGGAAAATTCACAAAGGAATATATTTCTTCAATCATAGTGCACCTGCAAAAGAGCCGTGCACGAATGAGTATTTTCAAGGATCTCATCCATGGATAATTTTCCCTTGGGTATATTTAATTTCTTGTTTCGTGATAATTCGAAGAAAGATTACACAAATTGCATTTCATTAAAGTCATGAAGCATGAAGATTGCAAGAATTAATTAATTTTTGACACCAAAACAAACTACGTCGCGGATTTCTTTCTTTTATGAGACGGATGCAATGCTAACTTTTCAAAACTTTCGAAGCATAAAATAGACGTCTTTTCAGGACAAAATTGATGAATTTGATTGAATTTATATTCAAATATTTTGATCAGAATTTTGCTTTATTCTCCTATTTCAGGTTAATTGAGGAGATTCCCCAAAATAGCGTGTTTGCAGTTTAGGCTAGTAAAAGCCACAAGCTCTGGTTTGGAGGTTCAGGCAAATTTGAACTTTCAAAATTAATATTCCAACTTACCTTGCACCAATATCATCAAACAATGTATCTAGCTATCGAGGATTATATAAAAAATTACTATGGATTGATCGGACCAAAATTCTTGTCGCTAGTCCCGATCAAATCTGTTGCGTTTTTTTGGACACCCGGTACAAAAATATTTGTCTTTTACTTCTTCCCGTGATTTTTGGACGGGTTAGAATTTTCTTTATTTCCTGGCTTGGTTATATTGACGTTTCTGGTAGATAGTACGTGAAAAAATCGTGAAAAAAGGTAGAAAGTTTGCATCTTCGTTTGTTGAAAGGAAAATCTTCTAACATTTCTTGTCAGCTAGCATTCTAAAATTTCACTTTAGTTAACACTTCTAACATTTCACATGTGGGATATTACAAACTTTCCAAAAAGGCTATGCATAGATCAGAAAAAGACTGACATCTCTCCTAAGCTATGCAATGCCTGTTTCAGACAGTCTCGTACAATAGAAAAAGTTTGCATCTCTAGGTGGTAAGGATTAAAAATTTAACAGCATTTCACAAGATAGGCACTAAATCCTTACTGGCTGACAAAATTGACACGTGATACGCCCTAAACCAATCAAATGGAACCGACAACCAACCGGGAAATTTGAAATGTCAGATTTTAGGCCACTTTTTGGATTTTAGGCCGCTTTTGGACGATTTTACCACCCTTCACCAAAATATAAATCGACAGAAGGAGCATGAAGATTTTCAAAAAATTTCTTCACAGACCTGTTCCCAATACTCTAATACACAATTTATCATCGTCGCTACAAATTATTTCAAAATTTGGACAAATGCCAACGTTTTGAATTTGACCTCATTGACCTCACTGTGGCTTGCCATAGTAAAGATTTCAGCAATGGCTGAAACGTATGCACATGGAGAATAGATACTTGGCTTCGAAGGTCCTATTCTGTGTGTTTAAGTATCTCCAAAACTCTTCAAAGATGTCAAATTTAGAGCAGTATCTGGAGTTTTTTTCAGTTTTAAATTAACATAGATACATCAAAGAATTAATGCTGAGGGGTAGGATGAACAACAGGAAAAGTGAACTTTACGGGCCTAACAAAACACCGCACCGTCGTTATAAATTAGAGACGAATTTAACAGGTACTTACTTTTCTATCTCGCAAGAGAAGAGGACCACAAACTGAAAGTGTGAACGTACCATTCCAATGAACTTTGAATCACGGCTAACGTGGCCAGAACAAACGATTTCGTGATGTCCTCTTCGATAATAACCAAACAATACTTTATCCAACTCTGCTCTCATCGTTACGAGATCGTGAGAATGGGAATCGGCAATTACATTAGCCAAAACCTCTTATAAATTCATCAATCGTGTGCCTTGCTTTTGATGCAAGAAATGGCTTTCGTTTCGTCCTCGGTGTAGCAGGTACATGAAATAGATTTGAAATGTTGGATTCAATGTGAGTAAGAATAAAATAACAAACGGAAGAAATGTACATCTTGTTTTAAATATGAAAAATAGATTGGCCACTTTGGCACAATAACATTTGAAATACTATTTTTAAAGCTCCTTCATATCGATTTCACGTTTTGTGCGGATATCCATAGAAAAATATGTATCTTTCGACCACTTGCATTTGAGATAATCCATTAGAAACTCCCCCTTTACGGTCAAACAACACAGCAGCATCGAGCAAAGCAGGACATTTGTATGGCACTTTATAGACTCATGGAAGCATGCATATACTTTCTGTAAGATAATAAAACTTTGAGACAATATCGAAAGTTTCTTAACAATTCTTATTATCTGAGTACACACCGAGTGCAAACAAGTTCCATAGGAGTTTCTACAGGAGGCAACATTCCATCGGCAGGAGGAGGGGGGCTTTGGGGGGTACCAGAACCCGCAAACCCGGACCAAAATTAGCAAAAACCCGAAAACCCGCAAGCAAAAAATTCGAAACCCGAAATTGCACTTCGGAACGCAAAATTTCAATTTTCGGTAATAATCTTCGACTAAATCCGACATTTTCGTTCTCACTGACACTCTGTGCATCGTTTCAAGCATTCGGAAGCTGGTTTTTCGATCTCAGCTAACTGAAAGGGAATTTATGACTTCGAAAACGCGAAAACATTGGAAATTTTGAAAGAAATCCCGAAACCCGAGCATCAAAATTGGCCAAACCCGTAACCCGTGGAGCATCTCAAAACCCGAAAACCCGCACGATTTAGACGTAAAACCCGAAACCCGAGGGCTAAAATTGATCAAACCCGCAACCCGTGAAACCCCAAAGCCCCCCTCCAGGAGATCTCCAGTTTTATGAAGTCATGGCATGCCAAGATCCTAGTTTTTAGCAAAAGAAGCCCAACTGAAAAATGAGAAAAACAGAAGCTATACTCTCCAATATTCTTAATTTTAAATATTCTGGGCTATTTGCATGGCAGGAGACTCAAGAAGTTTCAAGAAGTTTCAAGAAGTTGAGCTCTCAGGGGCTCTCAGATCAACAAAATATTAAAATCTTGAATGCTGGAGTGGGTCAAAGTTTTACCATCTTCCAGAAAATATGTGTATGCTTCCAAGAGTCTACAGAGACGTACGAACCAGGAGGCACTGGGAGCATGTGCCCCCCCAAGATTTTTCAATAAACAAAGAAGTACCCTTCTTATTTTCAGGAAGTGCCCCTTTAGCTTAATAAAAAATGTGCCCTTGAAGTGCCATGCTCCCCCCCCCCCAAGTTTGAGATGCTTCCTACGTCCTTGTGAGTCTACAAAGTGCCATACAAATGTTCAGCTTTGCTCAGTGCTGCTGTGTTGTTTGGTCATAAAAAAGGAGAGAGTTTTTAATAGATGACCTCAAATCCCCTTCAAATGCAAGTAGTCGAAAGTTAAATATTTTTCTTTTGATATCCGCTCAAAAAATGAAATTGATGTGCAGGAGCTTTAAAAATAGTATTTCAAATGTTATTTTGACGAAGTGGCCAATATATTTTTCATATTTAAAACAAGATGTACATTTCTTCTGTTTGTTATTTTATTCATACGTACATTGAACTCAGCAACAGCATTTCATATTTATTTCATGTACCTGCTACACTGAGGACGAAACGAAAGCCATTTCTTGCACCAAAAGCAATGAATTATAAGAGGTTTTGGCTAATGCATTCTTACGATATCGTAACAATGAGAGCAGAGTTGGATAAAGTATTGGGAGCAAGGGTTTGGTTATCGAAGAGGACATCACGAAATCGTTTGTTCTGGCCACGTTGGATGTTACAGCTCTTGCCATTATTGAGCAATGTCATATATTTGTTATTGATTCAAAGTTCATTGGAATTCTACGTTCACGTTTTCAGTTTGTTGTCCTCTTCTTGCGAGATAGAAAAGTAAGTACCTGTTAAATTCGTCTCTAATTTATAACGACGGTGCGGTGTTTTGTTAGGCCCGTAAAGTTCACTTTTCCTGTTGTTCATCCTACCCCTCAGCATTAATTCTTTGATGTATCTATGTTAATTTAAAACTGAAAAAAACTCCAGATACTGCTCTAAATTTGACATCTTTTGAAGAGTTTTGGAGATACTTAAACACACAGAATAGGACCTTCGAAGCCAAGTATCTATTCTCCATGTGCATACGTTTCAGCCATTGCTGAAATCTTTACTCAAATTTCCCGGTTGGTTGTCGGTTCCATTTGATTGGTTTAGGGCGTATCACGTGTCAATTTTGTCAGCCAGTAAGGATTTAGTGCCTATCTTGCATTTCACACAATTCGGGAGTGGGAGAGGGGCTCTGTTCTGAGATGTTTGCCGGAATTCTACCGAATCCGTTGAGATAATTGAAGCCCCCGGGGAGGGGGTACTCCCATTATGGCTTAACAGGTCGGTCCAGTCGGTTTGAGGGTCTTAAGAAATGGCTATCAAATGGCCCTATATGTCAAACTCATACTACCAATTGGGTGTATTCCAAGATTCCTGGCCAGTTATAAGATTTCAACTCATTAGGCTCCTCCGTATGGCAATATGGTCGTTGCAGCAATCATTATCAATTAATTTTGAATTTTTTTTGTCTTGTTCAATCTGTTTTCACAAAAGAAAATTTTTAAAAACTGCAGAAAATTTTTACTACTAGGTGCTCCTAAATGGCCCAATTTTAGGTCCACGCAAGGCAAAGAGACTGGAATATGCTGTACAAGTAAAATAATTCAACTTGTTGTTAATTCTAATGTCAATTTATCAATTCAAAGCAATCCGAGTGCCAGAAACCAAAAATTTTCTGCTGGCATTTCCGCAAAGTTTTCTTTGCTATAAAGTGGTCTTCTTTAAATTCAATAGCTAATTTGTATGAAAGGTGGTTTGGAAGAAAGCTTCAAAAAATTTATGAATGGAACATGGGCAGTTTTATATTTTCTTTACAATGACCCCTACACCCTTGCCCCCAAATTAATAAAGTATCTGGAATGCACGCTGGTATAAACATTCAGCTAATTTCATTCACCATGTAGTCAGGACTGTGTTCGTTATTTTGTCAAAATGGGAACGTTTGGTTAAGCTTTGTTAACTTAAAATCAAGACAGAAAATGGACTTACTGCGCAGAAAATCTGAATATTGTTTTTCTGAATCCAGAATAATTCTTTGATTGGTAAACTGTCTGACTCTGATGAATAATGATTTATAGTATGAGAAGAAAATACGCACCTTGATTCTGATCATTTTCCTTTATGCCCTTGGAGAATGGGCGGCAAATTGATCTGGCCACCCTGTAAAAAACGGCCACCCAGTGAAAAACGGCTGGGGGGAGAGGGTACATGACTGGTGGATGGACGGGGGTCTGCCGCCCGGTTTTCAGAAAGGTACCCTCTTCTAATTACCGAAACTTGCCATGGTACCCACTTTTATGATGAATTTTGGCGCAAAACTGCCTATTTTTAACCCTATTTTGGTTGGAGGGGGGGGGCAAATTTGCCCCCCCCCCTAGTAGACTTTTTGTTATAACTCTGTCAGGATAAAAAAATTTATAAAAATATTTTGACAAATGAGGGGGAGGGAGACAATTTTCTGGAACTGACTCTGTCAAAATTGCCATTTCTCAAATGTTAATTTTCGCGAAAAAAGTAGCAAAATTGCAAAATTTTGCAAAGATGTTTTGCAGGGTAGTGCTATTTGATGTAATCTATCATAATTTTCATGTTTGGATGGAAATTGTGCTCCAAATTAAATTTTATCGCATTTTTCCTGATTTTGACCGATTTTGCCACTTTTCTTGACCACACAAAGAATAATGCTGACGCAAGCAATAATGACGGCTAATTTTAGGTTAATTTTTATATTTTCGTAAAGTACATGCCTGGGGCTATTAGTACACCAAATCTGGTTGCTCTATCTATTTCCAGTCAAGAGTTAGGTAGGGGGGGGGGGCTTTTTTGCCCCCCAACCAAAATAGGACGTGTCAGATAGCCCAACCACTATGGGGTTAACTACCGGGTGTCCCAAAAGAACGTATACGGATTTGGTTGAATCCAGCGATGTGAATTTAGATTCAATCAATGTCTTAATCAGTCGAAAAATGTTCCTCGGTAGTTAACTTGAACATAGGTACCGCGTTTGTTAGTATTGGTGCTTTGAGAGCAGACATGTTGATCTTGAATGCTCAAATTTGCCTCTTCCTGCAAACCAGAGCTTTAGCCTTTTTGCCTAAGCAAATTCTTAAGGCACAGCGTATAAATTAACCATAGACTATCCTTGATAAAATTTTGAGCAATGTAGTGTTATTCTGTTTTCCAGAAGTCACCCCCCAGTCACCCATTGGGCAGTTTCTTAATTTTTCAGTTCTTAATTTTGATGTGCTTCAGGAACTTGCTAAGGCGAAAAGGCCAAAGCTCTGGTTTGCAGGTGGGCGCAGATGTGAGCTTTAACGATTGATATTTCTGCTCTCAAAGTGCTCTCGAAGCACCAGTACCTATACCCTGGGTACCAGAGCCTCAAAATTAGAAAGAAATTGAAATTTGGAAAAGGAAGAGAGAAGGAAGAAAGGAGGCTCTGGTCAAATGATAACACAACCTCGTTTTGGTTTAAATTTGATTGATATGAATCAATTCAATCACCTATTCTCCAATCATGGTGATCAACAGAAGATGTGATTAATCATGTGATTAATCACATTTAGACTGAGGCACTCATACTTGCATGCGTTATCTATGTTTTGGGATGTTGCTATGCGTATTTTGTGTAAGAAATTTCAAAGAAAGGGTTAAAAGCTTGCATTTGCAAGGGATTTGCAAAGAGCAGAAAATCTAAAAACACCTCATTCAAATTGAAGTTGCAAACAAAGACAACAAAGGGAAACATAAGAATGAGATCTTTATCTTGTGATTTTTTGTTCCATTTATTTTAACTTGTTTCCACGTTTGGCAAAAATCCTTTTGTTTTGAAGAAACATCCATCAAAAATCCATCAACAATCAAGGAGAAACACCGGTAAAAGTTTGTCGAAAAAAGTCAGCTGCACTGCAGACTCAGAATGCCGCATTTGTGGAATAAACTTCCTTACGACGGGAGTCAAGATTTATATATAGGTTATGGTCAAAGACAATCGATATCCAGAGGAGAAAAAATGGGAGAATTTGCAATGCTATGTTTGGAGCCCTGCTAAACTTACATTTACGAGTCAGTACAAAATGGTTGCATCTTTTAAAAAAAACTCTTATTATAAGAAACTGTAGGCTCAATTTGAAAAAATGAAGAGCCAGACTTAGTGGTAAAAGGCTAATACAAAACTTTTGTAATTTGCAGCTTCACATTTCCTTGGCTATGTCAGAATGTTTTGGCATTGTGCAGTACACGTACACTCGTTTTTTTATAAGAAACTAAGGTCTGGGGCTGGTAGGCAGTTTCTTGAATTTTTGGGCCATTTTGCTAACAAAAGTTTCTGACGTGTTTCTTACATTTTTAATGCAGGAAGTGCAGAGTTAATTTTGTTTTTGTCTGACGGGCTCCCAAATTACTTAATAAGTCTCAAAACAAGTAAATAATATAATTCTCACTCAAAATAATGTCCAACTCCAAACAGTTGCTATAGCTGTACAGTGTCAAAACATATTTGAATGCGATAGAGAATTAAATCTGTCAATTACAAAAGTTTCTTAGTTTTTCAATTCAGTTAGGGTTGTTTCTTAACTTTCGAAAAATTGAGCCTACCATTTCTTATAAGCGGTTTCTAATAAATACGTGTCTTTTTTTAAGAAACTGCTTATAAGAAGCTAACACTCAAATCACCAAAAATTAAGAAAATTAGGAACTACTTTGCATATTCGTTCTTCGTATTCACTTGCTTCCTGTATCATATTATTCGGAAGGTATTCGAGTGATGTCTAAACAATGGAAATGGTTAGAAACATTGTTATGAAATGCCTCACGAAAGAGCTGCAATCCAAAGCATGAATCACATGCATTGGACTTCTTGCAGAAAATGCTGGTAATGCCTGAGGACATCACAAAGTTAAAAGCAAAAAGGCTGATTTCGACAATCTAGTTAAAAATTTGTTATCTAAGAAAGTGTTTAAGCTGAATCCTGGAAGAGAACATGAACACTTTCAGAAATTTGAGAGAAATTTGCATGCACCACTTAATTTATCATCACTGATAATTTGGTTGAATGACCTCAGAAAGAACTTCTAAATAAGGAGAGCCAAAAGAAATCCAGGTTTGGGGCAAAATTGTTCATCACAAGAAAACCACATCCTGTACAAAAATACAAGGCTAAACTTGGCCTTGTACAGGCCAAGTTTTAGCCTTGTAGAGGGGATTATGACCTTGTTATGCCCTTGTACTAACCTTGGAAGAAAATTACAAGGCTATCAGTAAGATTCCAAGCTGCAACCAGTCTAACACAAGGTTTCCACAAGGCTTCTACAAGGCTAATTAGCATTTTCAAGCCATTTACAAGGTTACAGCAAGGCTATTCCAGGCTATAACAAGGTTACAAGGCCATAACTACAAGGCTTGTACATGGCTATTACATGGCCTTGTATTTTCGTACAGGATGTTACACTTACTAACAATACAATACATGAAACTGATACACTACTTATACATAGAAATAAGATATATTTAGCTTGCATGTAATCCAACATTATGTAAACATTCCTCTCTTGCTTTCTTGCAGATATGGCATTGAGTGGGGTGGGAGGGCGGTTAACAAAATTCTACAATATTTAGGCATAGCTGGCACTAGCAGATGGCATCAGACCTCCAGAATGAGAAATACTTTGTGGGGAGCATATATATATGATTCTGTACTACCCAAATATGGCCAAAAGGAATTAGGAGCCTAGCAGGCATTGGATGCAGGTTGCATCAGCTTAAATCTGATGCAAGAACTACTGCTGATGATTTATGCCATGCAATCTGACAAAGCCTTGACCTTGCAATGAACATCTCAGGCCTAACCGAGACTCCCCAAATTCAGACACTAACATTGTATCAACAATGTTTCCCACTAAGACCTATTCAAAGTGAGGTGAATTCTGTACAATTGACATTCAGTATACACAAACTTCTCATCATGTTTAGATGAGTAGTGTATCTTTCATTACAATATAGAGCCCTACTGTACTTACAACATAGGGTTCCTTAAAATTGCTGTGATGATCTTGCAGAGCATTAACAAATAAATTACCAAGGAAAAGGACAACAAAGAAACTGTCTCATGACCTTTTTCATTATGATCCCATCAGTACATTGGAACATGTCGAGTCAAACCATATGAATTCCGTAATTAACAGACAACCATGCCCCTGCCCCTACCCCTGCTCAAGCCTTTCAAGATTCAATAACACTTGCTGATGATAACAAGTTTCCTTAATGGGTAATGGTAAAGCCCCCCCCCCTTAATTGCCACACAGCCGTCACACCGTGCACAAAGAATGCCTTTGCATTGGTTTCATTCATTGGTGCCAATTACTACCAGAAGGTATGATTGTAAGTAAATCTAAGATAAAAGTACCCCCTTTGTTCGTTGCTTCAAAGTAAATCATTCAGTGATCATGGAGGCACATTTTTTTCTCATTTTGGTTCAGTGACATACATGTTCCAATATACTGAAGGGATCCTAACAGTGAAAAATTCACATCTGGCTGTTTCAAAGGTAAAGTTGCAGTTTTTAGTGTCAAGTGCTGCTGGGACTGCAGAAGTAGAATATGTGAGTTCGAGTCTGCAACCCATTTTGTCATCACATTCAAGTGATGCGGCTCTACCTGGAATCGAGCCCTATCCGCTTGACTGTTCTGCCTGCAATGTCAGAGGATTGCACCACTGCGCCACAACACCTTCAGGTATCAAATTCAAAGCTTTCCTTGGTAGGCCCAACCCAATCCCAAGCTATATTATGCTGTAAATACCATGGTAAATTTTATTCAAATAAAAACCAGACAGCAATAAGTTTGTAAATTCCTTCCATTAAGGAATGCAGTGGGCCTCATCGGCAACAATAAGGATGACTTTTTCTTGATATGTTTTGTTTGTTTTGTAACGTTTTCCACCACTGCCCCTGCCCTGTGTCCATGCTTTGGGAGCGCCATAATAGACAGACGATATGAAATTTTCCTTCAATCACATCCTTCGAATTTAGTGACACTGATACGCCGTGCAAGGCAACAAGCGGTAATTCCAATATCTCTTTCGCCTGATTGTCCATGATTGCCAATAATGGCGAGACAACAATCACAATACTTCAGTTACAAGGTCAAGGTGTTTACAACTCATATCTCCCTCGCCTCCACTTGACCTAGGCCTATTGTATACGTAGGCCCTCAAAAAAGCGCTCATTCGCAACAAAGGTGTAACTTCAAACGGCAACGATTTTCCATGACCATTAGGCAGTATAGCAAATGTAGCTTTGACTTGCACAAATAATATTTCAAACTGCTGTGGAGTTTAACTCTCGATTTTGCTGAAAAACTTTACCAGTACAACATCCACAGCTCGCCTCAAATCGTCCGCCATTGCTGTGATCAAGCAATCGATCATATGACTGATAACCGCTAGCCTGCGTGCAGACTCAACTCCTCGAAAGTATCTATACTTTCGAGGAGTTGAGTCTGCACGCAGGCTAATAACCGCCCGAATCATATTTTCTGATCACAATCGTAACCTTGTCATGTGACTCACGCTACCCAATCAAATCTAACCAAATCTATATACCCGTTTGGGTATAAAGGCTTCTCATTGGTCAATTCCTACAATCGATGTCACCATTTGACCAGAGCCAACTTTCTTTCCTTCTTTACTTTTTTTTTATTTTTTTATTTTATTATTTTTTGGCTCTGGTACCCAGGGTACAGTACCTACAAATGAGGTATCTATGTTCAAGTTAACATGGAGGAGCATTGTGATTAGCCATTGATTAAAGCTAAATTCACATCGCCGGAGTCAACCATTTGCAAATTTCATCGAAACTCCACCCATGTTTATGGAAGATCTGCCGAAAAAGGACCCTTGTAAGGAATTTTATGTGCCCAAAAACCGACCCATATGGGCGGCAAATACCCGTAACCGAACATGTTATGTACCCCCTCCGGAGGGCGGGGGGGAAACAGCCAACCATGCTACTGCATATTAGTTGCGAGAACTTTTTAGATCTGAATATCCCTGGTTCGACTACTTACAGGCAAGCCCGATATCAGCCTTGAATTCTTAGGGGGAAGGGGGGGCAAAGAACCAACATTTTCCGACGCCAAAATCAACAATAACAACAGCAACAACTCCAGTTTTAGGAACATACGTTACAATCATGCACGAAAGGACTGATGTGCCCCTTTGCAATTTCCGTGTTGGAGCCTTAAAAGGTAGTGAATATGAAGCAAAAATATGCTGTAGATTCAAAATGAACACAAGAATAGAGACGACTGGGAGTTCTTCTACTATTTTCTTTTATTCTTTTCTCTTCTCTACGCGTTTCGACTCTATGGTCATCGTCAGGCTGTAGATTCAAAATTTATGTAAGAATTTATCACGTAAAGTAGAATTTTCAACAAATATCTTTCTGGGGGGGGGGACGCTCCGCCCCCAGCCCCCTCCTCACTGGCCTCGGCCCTGCTTGCAGGAGAGGGTTTCCAGTTATGGTAGCCCCGTCGTGAAAACATTGAATTTAAGAAATTAATCCCCACACACGCGGTTGCGATAAAAAATATTTTTCAAAAGGTATACCTGCTTTATTCAGTTCATTCAGACATATCGAAGCTATCTGAATGGATCTAATCAGTTGTACCGACATTGAAGCATGATTGTTTCTCTTTTCTTAGCGCTTCTATAAAATCTTTCAACCAGATCAGATTGTTATGAAGGAAATTGAAGTTAGAGAGAACTTGCCGCAGGAAGTACCAAATTTGATTTAAGCATATAAGGTAAGTACTTCGTTTGTTCCATTAACCCTTTTTGTCGGGGGGGTGGGGGCAAATTAGACTTTAGAAATCGATTTTTCTGATAACTCTGCAATGAAGTGAGAAGTCTATGGCAAAGACCCTTTGTGACTTCTTGTAACTACCTATTGTGCCACTGCTAGTAAAGTTTCATTGAAATATTTTGACAAATAAAGGGGAGGGAGACAATCTTCCGGGACTAACCCTGTCAAAATTACAAATTCTCGAATCATAATTTTCTCAAAAAAGTAGAGCCCCATCGCCCTGTTCCGATCACTGGCTCCTGTGAGCGCTTTGGTGTACAATCTCGGGATGTTTGTTTACCAGAGGAATGGGTCCTATAATTAAAAAAGCGCGCGAAAAAATACTTTTCTGACGCCATGAGCTTCAAGTCGAGACGTGGTTTACTTTTTTCTGGCGTGTGAATCCAGCGATATGGGAAGATGAAAGAGGCCTACCTGTCATGGAATCGCATGTAGTCGCCATTTTTCACTTCGTGTTTCCTTGCAGCAATTATATTTTCTCTTGTTTCTCTGCTACTATTTACGAGAACCGCAGTTAAAACATTTCAAACTTTACTCCAACTCTTCAAGCTAATATTTACAAAAAAAATTTCGATCATGATATCTTCAGCTTCCCAGCCGGGGGTAAAGTTCTAACTGCAATCAGATAGGCTACAGATCGCCCTCTTCCGATCACGAGGTTTGGCTTCGAATTCTGGGATTCTCTCTCAATGAAGAGACGGGGTGGAATGGAAGGTGAAATAAACAAAGAAACCTCACCAGGGGGTTTCGTTGACTTTGGATGCGCGTGAGGTAGGGTTTGAATTAATGCCAGGGGGGCATTGAAGTATGGGAAGGGGGCTATGCTATAGTGTTGCCAGTTATCTTGTAAGAGACTGTAAACTTCAATTGTAAATTGCTTCTGGTGTCATTAAACGAATAAAGAGGCAAAATGTTGCTTATCAAATGATAACATGAGATAAATATCTTTGGTTATGTGTACGGCATCCATTTCAATAACAAACTTCACTTTCTTGAGCCCTCTACGGTGCTACCGTCCGAAATTCATGCGTGAGCTTGCGTGATCGGAACAGGGCGATGGAATGAAGATGTCACGATTTTATCGCTGTGTTTTCCGACAACGATTTTACAGAAGACGGTCGCTAAATGTACAATAACTGGTTTCTATATTTTCAACTATGAAATAAGGAATAATTCATTGGCATTAACTTTTCCGATAAAATTTACTTAGGCCAAGTAACTCAAGGTTTCCTTTTCAGTGATCGGAACAGGGCGATGGGGCTCTAGCTAAATTGTAGTATTTTGCCAATTCCTTTGCAGACTAGTGTTATTTGATGTACCGGTTGAGTCGAAGAATAGAATCCCTTTTTGAAAGGCCACTGCTCCCTGAATATCAAAGCAATACCATTGAAAACTATTTCATTTTATTGAAAATATGTTCAATTAGGCTCAGTAATTTAGCTGGCTTAAATCGTCTTCTCCTTCCCGTGGATATGGGAGATTTTCTGCAGAAAGCCCCTTGCAAAAACTTGCAAAATTGAATGAAAACAAAATGAGTGGAGTCTTGGACAGTATGTGGGAGATCGTTGATATAGATCAGGAAATGTAAGGGTCCAAGACACGAGCCTTGCGGCACACCAACTTCTATATCCCCAATCTCTGAATCAACACCATTAACCCTGCGAAACTGTTTACAGTTTGTGAGATAGGATTTGAACCAAGACAGTTTACGGTGTTGGACACCATGGTGGGCAAGCTTTTCGCAGATAATTTTATGATTTGCAGTATCAAATGCCTTTTTCACGTCAATGAGTACTAATACCATAAGATTACCAAGATCCAACCCATTGTACCAATCATTGGTATTTTTAAGTAAACAAGTTCCTGTGGACCGAAAGCGCAAAAAGCCTGACTGATCTTTGAAAAACATACCATTTTTGTCCACATGTTATGTTGGTACACTTGGTTGGTTACAAGTTTTTCAAAGAGCCTTGAGCTGACTGGTAACACTGATATTGGTCTATAATTAGACTTCTCAGCCTTTTCTCCATCTTCAACAATTTTTTTTATCAGTGAAAGAGTTCGAAGTTACTTCAAAAATTGGAGTAACTCTAGCTATTTTCCATGCTTCAGGAAACAGACTTGTTTCGATGGATGTATCAAACAAGAGAGCAAGTGAGGCAAAGCAAATTTCTAAAAGTAATTAGAGATGTTGTCAGTCCCAAAGCTCTTTGCTGTTTTGACAGTGGCAAATGCATCCCTGATCTCCTGAGCTTCATAGTCATAAAGTGAAAATTTGCCTTCTCTTTATGAGTTTCGTAATCACCTCAAAGGAGAGGATTGGGAGCTTGATCAATTTCATCAGCAAGTTTCTTGCCTATTGAGCAAAAGAAACTATTCATTGTATTGGAAATGTCCTTTTTGTGCACAGTCTCTGAACCAGATTCTTTTGAGACAATCAATGTTACTCAACTTTGACCTTTTATTGAGACTTTCACTGATTGTCTTCCAAGACTCTTTCATGGTGTCTTCCATGCTTCAGGAAACAGACTTGTTTCGATGGATGTAGCAAACAAGAGAGCAAGTGAGGCAAAGCAAATTTCTAAAAGTAATTAGAGATGTTGTCAGTCCCAAAGCTCTTTGCTGTTTTGACAGTGGCAAATGCATCCCTGATCTCCTGAGCTTCATAGTCATAAAGTGAAAATTTGCCTTCTCTTTATGAGTTTCGTAATCACCTCAAAGGAGAGGATTGGGAGCTTGATCAATTTCATCAGCAAGTTTCTTGCCTATTGAGCAAAAGAAACTATTCATTGTATTGGAAATGTCCTTTTTGTGCACAGTCTCTGAACCAGATTCTTTTGAGACAATCAATGTTACTCAACTTTGACCTTTTATTGAGACTTTCACTGATTGTCTTCCAAGACTCTTTCGTGGTGTCTTTGCATGCAGAAAGCTTATTAGTATAATACAGCTTCTTAAGATGGTTGTTTAAGGTCTTGACCTTGTTACGGGCCTGCTTGTAAGAGCCCAGTAAGGTAACTCTGCTTCCCGCTCCAGTGAACAGCGAGATTCCGTTTCGCAAAACCACTCTCCCCAGAAAACAGTTAATTTCTCCAATAGACCATTTTGACATTAAGAAAAAGGATCTGGGTAGAGCAATATTTTTCTGGTAAATGGCTACCGCAGGGCTTTTCACCAGCTATAAATTGAACTGTGGCAGCCATTTACCAGAAAAATGTTGCTCTTCCCAGGCCCTTTTCTAAATGTCAAAATGGTCTATACCATTCGGTCTATCGAAAAGCAACAAGAATGATGCTGCTTAGCATAGTCTGGGAAATCCAAAGATATACAAATCGCAATGTTTTTGTCAACGGTCGCTTCACAAATCCTAGTTCGAATCTTTTTGTTGATTTCAGAAAAGTGGATTTATTTCCAAAACTACTCGAAAAAGTTTCGATTTTTTTCACTCCATCATTAGCTAGGTAGTTAATCTACAACTTTGCAAAGTCCAATTGAAAAAGCTAGACTAGATTTCCTGCAATCGAATTTTATGTTTCGGTATATTTTTCGACAGTGAAAGGGAGAAACCTTGGTCAACGGATTACCATGCTATGAGGCACACGTGCAAAAGCTCAGGCTTGAAATAACTCTCAGAAATCTTTTCATTGGCAAACAAATAAACTTCTCCTTTTGGGAATACCAAACCGCGTCAAAATATTGTTTACGCAAGGCAAAATGAAACACAATTTTTGAACCTAGTAAACAACTTTTGTTTTTCGGAAGCAACAGAGGAATAACACTGCTGCACATTGTTCCTATGGTGCAAAATGATACTTCTCATTGCCAAATAAAAATGTTTTGTTCATGCAAATCAGTTGCGCAGCATCACAGCAGTCCCAAGACTATTCCCCGGATCTAGTGGGAACAACAATTCTCACAATGTTTATCTTTTGCGTTTTTGTGTTAAAGATAGTCTTTTGTAATTTCACTTTGTTGTTTCGTGGGTATTTTACTTTGTGAATAATTTGTTAATCTACATAGGGCTTTGTAAAGGTGGTTGGTTTGTGACATCTTGCCTCTTAGGACCAGCGAGAAGAACTCTTTACGATGATGCCGGTTGAAATCAATCAATGGCGTGCAACAATAGGGTGTTTCCGTATATCGATAGAAAAATTGTCTCCCCAGAGCAAAACTATCAAACCACTGTCAATTGTTTTCCAAGTCTTAAAATTATATTGGTTTTGTTGCTGTTTCATTGCGATCTCAATCCCGGTTCTACCTCTAACATTAACGATACAGTTTCTTGCAGTGTACTCTATGGAAACACAGTCATGTTTTTGCCTCTGTTCGCCCGTGCTCATCTTGTTGTGAAGACAGTATTCTATACAGCAGTTGAACTCCTCAAGCGAATTCCGTTCGGTGTCGTTTGTCTCTTTCGACACAAGCATTACGCTATACAGAAACTTCTTTTTGCCTATGCCTATTTTTATATTGGTTGCATGACATGCTTTACGCTTCACACTCAGTGGTCAGTTTTTAGGACCATTCTGCTCAGCGGTGACGTTGAAACGAACCCCGGCCCTGAAACACTTGATTTTTGTACTTGGAATTTAAATAGCATTTCTGCACATGATTTTTTACGAGTGTCCCTTATTGAAGCATACAATGCGGTTTATAACTACGACCTGATTGGTATTGTTGAAACCCATCTTGATAGCCCTATCGACAAAGATAGGCTAGCACTAGATGGTTATACCTTTTTAAAAAGTAACCATCCACAAAATATCAAAAGGGGTGGTGTTGGGCTATATGTCAAAGAATCTCTTCCTTCAAGAAATCGTTCTGATCTTGTGACTCTCCCTGAATGTGTTGTGTGTGAAATCCAATTAAACAGGAAAAAATACTTTTTTGTTGTAATTTATAGGAGTCCAAGTCAAGACCAGAGTGATTTTGATAACTTCACAATGAACTTTGAGTTGTTGCTATCAAAGCTGCATTCTGAAAATCCTTTTTGCATTGTTATCACTGGCGATTTCAACTGTCGCTCAGCTCAGTGGTGGGCAAATGATGTCGAAAATAATGAGGGAAAGCTTTTTGAGCCATTAACAGCAGACCTTGGGCTTCATCAGTTGATTTCAGAACCAACTCATTTGATGGGTGATTCTAAATCTTGCATTGATTTACTTTTTACTGACCAGCCTAACCTCGTTATAGACTCTGGTGTCCATGCTTCATTGCATCAGCAGTGTCATCATCAAATTGTTTATGGAAAGTTATCTGTTTCAAGCATAGCACTGCCTCCTTACAAACGACGGATTTGGTATTATGATAAGGCAGATTTTGTAGCCATTATGAAGAGCATTGAAATGTTTCGTTGGTATGAACAACTTGACAAAATGACATGTCCTAATGAACAGGTTAAATTACTAAACGAGGTTCTTTTGAATATTTACTCTAATTTCATACCAAACGAAACTAAAACGATTAGGCCGCGCAAAGCACCTTGGATAACGAAAAATATCAAAAATTTTTTAAGGAACAAAAATCGTGCTTATAAAAACTTTGTCAGGAGAGGTCAGCCAGACGACAAGCTTGAGGGTATACAAAAAATGGTATCTGAAGGTTCGAAATTGGTCGAGGATGCTAAACGAAATTACTTTCTAAAAGTAGGGAAAGATTTGGCTAATCCTGATACTTGCAGCAAAACATATTGGTCTTTGATCAATACTGTTTTGAACAAGGCAAAAATTCCCATAATACCACCTATTTTAGAGAATGGAATATTTATAACGGATTTTACTGAAAAGGCACAGTTGTTCAATGATTATTTTATACTCCAGTGTACCACAATTGGCACAGACAGTGAAATTCCAGGAGATAGCCCAGTAATTGCAACTCTGATAAATGATGTTATCATCTCTGAGGATAGGATACTAAATATCATAAGATCACTTAATCCCAATAAGGCACATGGCTGGGATGATATATCTGTAAGAATGATAAAATTAAGTGATGCTGCATTAGTCATTCCATTAAAGATAATATTCACAAACTGTTTGAGGAGTGGTTCATTTCCCAAAATGTGGAAATATGCTAATGTAGTCCCAGTTCATAAGAAAAATGAGAAAAATGTGAAAGGTAACTACCGTCCTATTCCTCTTCTTCCAATTTTTGGGAAAATATTTGAGAAAATCATTTATGATTCGTTATACTCACATCTCGTGTCGTGTGACCTACTAAATCCGAATCAATCAGGTTTTCGTCCCGGTGACTCAACAATCAATCAGCTAATCTCAATAACACATACGATTTATAAGGCCTTCGACTGTAATCCTCCTCTTGATGTTCGTTCTGTATATCTTGATATCTCTAAAGCATTTGACAGGGTATGGCATGATGGTCTAATCTATAAATTAAAACGCTGTGGTGTGTCAGGAAAACTTCTCTCTCTTGTCCAAAGTTTTCTAAAAGATCGAAAACAGCGTACTGTTCTGAATGGGCAGTGTTCTACCTGGGGAGATATTTCTGCTGGTGTGCCCCAGGGCTCTATTTTGGGTCCTTTATTCTTTCTTGTGTATATAAATGATCTAACTAGAGATCTAAAGTGCAATGTAAAGCTATTTGCTGATGATACGTCGTTGTTCACAGTAGTAAAGGATCCCAATACAGCTGCGAATGACATGAACCATGATCTGGAGTTGATAAGACAGTGGGCTCACGACTGGAAAATGTCATTTAATCCTGATCCTCAAAAGCAAGCTGTTGAATTGACATTTTCAAGGAAAAAAATCGAAATTGATCATCCAAACATTTTTTTTAATAACACACCGGTGAAGAAAGTAGATGAACACTTAGGAATTGTCCTTGACGCAAAATTGTCTTTTTCTGCTCATATTAAAGAAGCTATCTCTAAAACAAGAAAGGGTATAGGTATGTTGAAATATCTCTCCAGTTATCTGCCCAGGCATACCTTAAATGAACTATACAAACTCTATGTGCGACCCCATCTAGACTATGGGGATGTGATTTACCACATTCCTGCAAAAATATGTGCATTCAGTCAGAATATCATTTCAGTCTGCCTTCTATCCTCACTGCTTATCTGAATGGAACAAACTTGATCCAGAAATTAGAACTGCACCAACTGTTGCTGTTTTTAAGTCAAAGCTGCTATCCATAATACGCCCTCCTGCAAAATCCGTTTTTGGTATTCATGACCCTAAAGGATTATCCTATATTACTCAACTAAGGGTTGGCCTAAGCACACTGAACTTTCACAAATTCAAGCACAATTTTAGGGATACAATAAATCCAATGTGCCCCACAAATGACGGTGTTGAGGATACTGAACACTTTTTGTTGCATTGCCCTTCTTTTGATGAGGAACGACGTGATCTTCTCGCTGGAGTCCTTTCGCTACTGAGACCATTTGGGTACATTAATCCTTCAAATAAGGTTCTTACGGAGCTCTTACTGTATGGTGATAAAGAACTTTCCAATGAAGTTAATAGAAATATATTACAATTAACTTTGCAGTATATCCATAAAACTGGTCGATTTGATTAAGATAATTCCAAACTTCATTACATGCCACCACCTTTCCCCGTTTAGTAGTAATTTACGAGTAGATTTTATGTAGTTGTTCTTTTTGTTCATGTCATTTATTTTCTTGTCTTATATTTTGACTAGTTTCTTCTTTTTCTTATATTATATATCTATATGTTAATGGCCTCAGGGTAGACATTGCTTTTTTGCTCCTTGGGGTATCGTTGTAGTAGTATTGTAGGGTAATTATGTAAGTAGTGTAGGGTAGCTCATATTGTAGAGTAGTTCTGTAAGTAGTGTAGTGTAGCTCGTAAATATATTGTAACTTTTTATTGGAATATATAAAAAAAAAAAAAAAAAAAAAAAAAAATCAACTGCATAGCTAAAGATGGAACGAACAAAAATCGAAACTTTTTCCAATAGTTTTGGAAATAAATCCACTTCTCTGAAATCAATAATAGGATTTGTGAAGCCAGCGTTGACGAAAAAATTGCGATTTGTACATCTTTCAATTGCCCAAACTATGCTGAACAACATCCTTTTTACTGCTTTTCGCTAGGCCGAATGGTATTGGAGAAATTAACTGTTTTCTGAGGAGAGTGGTTTGCGAAACGGCATTTCGCTGTTCACTGGAGCGGAAAGCAGAGTTACCTTAGGAGCATGGACTTACTTTTAGTAGCTGCCTGTTTGAGCCGCTATTTCTAGTCAGCATTAGGTCTTTAAGGTCCTTATTAATCCATCCAGGGGTAGTATTTTTCTGACACGCGCATTTCAACTAATGTATGTTTGTCTATGAGCAAGGACAGTAAGTGTGACCAATTATTGACAAGAGCATTAATATCATCAGTTCCATTAAGCAGTTGCTCCCACAATTTAATTGATATCAGTCTGCGATGCCGGTTTTCAGTCAACTTAAAATCAAATCGAGAATTTAAATCAGTGTTCGATGCCAATTTTAGGTAATGGCATCGAGAATTTAAGTCAGTCTTCGATGCCGGTTTTAGGTAGCGGCATATGGTTTCAGTAGATCTGCCTTGCTGTTTATCCATAGCTATCTCACCGACAGGAAGCAGAGGGTAAAGGTCAATGGTTCATTCAGCACATGGATAGAAACCGTCCTGGGAGTACCGCAAGGTTCGGTCTTGGGACCCTTTTTGTTTAACATATACCTTAATCACCTTTTTATGTTCCTGGAGGAGACCGAAATCTGTAATTATGCGGACGATACAACTATTTATGCGTGTGGTCCTAACATCGAAAATGTCATTATGCATTAAGAGAATGATGCCCTTAAGATAACTGAATGGTTTCCAAACAATTGCATGAAGCTAAATGAAGACAAATGCCACTTAATAATTTTTGGTGCAAAATGGAGTAATGAAACAACAATTGAAATAGGCGGGGCCTGTGTGAAAGAAAGTTCAGAGGAAAATCTTCTCAGTATAACCTTTGATCAATCCCTTTTTTCAAGCAACACGTCAAGACTGTTTGTAAAAAGGCCAGCCAAAAACACCATGCTCTTGCTCGAATATCACGATACATGGACAATGAAAAACTGCAGCAGTTAATGAGGGCGTTTGTTTTGTCTCATTTCACCTACTGTCCGCTTGTTTGGATGTTCTATGATAGAGCTTTGAATCATAGAATAAATCATATTCAAGAAAGGGCATTACGCATTGCATATAAAGATTACGAGAATGATTTCAGTTTTCTCCTGGAGCAATCTAAATCGGTGCCAATCCATGTAAGAAACCTACAGTTGCTCATGACTGAAATCTATAAAAACAAAAGGCGGTCTGAATCCACCATTCATGAAGGATATTTTCATGCAGCGCAATATTAGGTATTGTCTAAGGCATGGTGATGATGCTCAACTGCCACAAGTACGAACTACGTCCTTTGGGGTTGAGTCTATTACTTACCTTGGAAATAAACTGTGGCAGCATTTACCGCAAATCTAACAGCCTTCCTATGTTCAAAAAACAAATTAGATGCTGGAAAATGCAACTGTCGGCTTTGCAAAGTATATATCCCGCTAGTTGGGTTTCTAACATGATAGATTTTAACTCTGATTTGTCCTGTAATCTCGCCTGTAACATATATTGATAGTTTTATTGTAAATTATGTACCGGGTGAGTCAGAAAAAACGTGGGGTGTTTGGCGCATTGTGACGTCGCGTTCAGCAACCCGATCGTAGCGAACTAAATTTTTTCTTGCTGCCAGAGGTCTAACTTAGATCATAAGCCTTTCCCCATCGAAATCGGTCACTTCATGTATTAATCAGAAAATATTTTCTTCGTAAGACGTTGTATGGGAGTTTTGCAAACTTATGAAATCTTTGATGGAGCCCCTTCAGCATTTTATCCTTGCCAAAGCTGCAGGTACACGTGGTATTATCAGGGGAGAATGAAATAGTTTTGTCATGAAACATCGCATTGATCTTGTTGAAATAAATCTCTTTACAACACAAAGAAGCATGCGTTTTTACTGTCTCTCAAACATGTTCTCTTTGCAGGACAAGTTATGACGTGACAAGGCATCCCAGGGGAGAAAACACTATTTCCGAACTGTTTCATGCTCCCCAGATAATACCACGCGTACCTGCAGCTTTGGCAAGGCTAAAATGCTGAAGGGGCTTGGTTAAAGGTTTCCTCAGTTTGCAAGACTCGCATACAAATATTTAGGAAGAAAAGCTTTGTTAAATAATGAATCACATGACCGATTTCGATGGGGAAAAGTTTATGATCTAAGTCAGATTTATGGCTGCTCGGAATAATTTAGTTCACAACGGTAGGGTGGCTAAACGCGACGTCACAGTCCGTCAAACACCCCACGTTTTTTCTGACTCACCCGGTATATGGTAAATAGTAGGCCTTAATTAGTTGTAATTTAGCTATTCATTATTTTAGCCTACTTTAAATGGATGTTTAATAATAATAATGAAAATTGAGCATTTAAATCAGTTTTTGATGCCGGATTTAGGTGGTGGCAGTTTAGGGATTGGGGACCGCAAGGTAAATTTCAATGACAATATTTAAGGCCGTGTGGTCATGTTTGCAATGCCCAAATGACATTTCATGGCCGAAGTATTGGTACAATTCGGCAACAGGCCTTCTATTGATTTCCAGAGTCTATTGAATTTCAGTCAGGTAAATTTCAATACAGATTTGAACATGTCTACCATCAAATTACATACACGTTTTTTTATATAAGACACTTGGATCAGCACTTAGTACTAAAAGTTTCTTAATTTCGCATGAAAATTTCGGTGTTTTAGTAGTAAAAGTTTCTTAATTAGTTTCTTATTTTTGGGCCTAAAATTGCGGTATTGTTCGAAGTTGAGCCTTCTTCTCGACAAAGGGCTTCCATTTTGCATTGACATTGTCATCAAGAAGAAGCCATGCACATTAAGGCAAAAGTTTACCAATTTTGCAGTTGAAAGTCAAGAAAAGATAAAGATAGTGGCATAATTACTTGAGGGCATGTCAATCGGATTCGAATGGCGCCTTCGCAAGAGAAGTAGACACAAGAAGGAAAACAAGTCGATGTATCACGAATAGAAATCTTTTTCTAAATTCAGCGCGTCCTACCGCCCGTGGCTAAAATAGCCTAATATTTACGGAGCTGTGACCTTTCAAACTGGGATTCCTTTTATTGACTCGCCCGGTATTTTATCATAATTCTCATGTTTGGATGGAAACCGTGTACCAAATTTGATTAAATCAATTTTTTCCTGATGTTGCACAATGTTGCCACTTTTCTTGACCATACAAAAATATGCTGACGTAGGTATTAAAGATGAGTCATTTTCAGTTCATTTTTATGTTTTCACAAAGTGCATGTCTGGATCTATATCACACCAACTCCAGTTGCTTCACCTATCACCAGTCAAAAGTTAGATAGGGGGTTTTTGCCCCCCTCCCAACCCCAACCAAAATAGGACATGTCAGATAGCCCGAGCGCGAACACTAAAGGGTCAAAATTTAGCAAAAATATGATCTTTCATAATTTGTCCACTGGCATCATTTCACGAAGCAAAGTTGATTTATTGGAATAGATCTTTGAAAAAGCAGTTATGAATGTAAGATCATCAAATTTTAATTTCTTTGCAGATAAAGACACCATACCTCAAGCACCTTTCGCATTTCACTATACTTGCACATGCTTTCTTGTTACGTGATTGAAAATCAGCATTTTAACTGCATTCAATGAGAATTTGCATTAACACATCAAGCTGAAAACCACTGTCGCTTCTGGTTTGGACGTGGTGATAGCTAGCAGCTAGCCTTCTGCACAAAGACAACGATGTGGCAAAAATGCTAGGCCCATCATGAATAGCCATAAAATTGGACAGTATGTCACAAGCAAATTGCCATGTGGTAGACATATTCAATGGCACCTTCCAAGATTGACCGCGATTAGATGATGGGATATTCAATGTATGATTGTGTCAATGTTATATTAGGTTATATTTTCTCGAGGATTTCTCAAGCTGAAGGTTTTTAGAAGTTATATATTTTCGAGGTCTATTAATCGGCTAAAAAATTGGAAAGGAATATTTCAATCCAAGTTAGTTCTTAAATGGGAGGCTGCTCCTTAAATCACTCAAAATTATACATTGATTATTTGTGTGAAGCTTGTCAATTAGGGAAACCCTTTTTGGCACACCCAGTGAATATTCAGGGTAAAAGCCCTTTCGTGTTTGAACAATCGTCGCTGCAAATGCTCGTGCGCTATCATCGTTAAATCTATTTTTTCTAATAGCCAAAAGATTGAAGTATATTCTGCATTTCTGACAAGTTTAAAACAGTTGTCACTTGGAAAATTTGAAAGGCTAAAAAATCAGCTTTGCTTTACAATCGGTCGGCAAATAACCTAAGATCAAAGTCATCAAAGTCATCTATGATTAAAAAACGCAACTTTTTAAGTTTCCTCGTTAATCTAAGCTAACTATCATTTTTTTTGAGCAAAAAATAAGATATTAATTTCAGTCTCTGTTTCAGCTTCTGTTCGTCATGTTGTCAGTTATGCTAAAAAAATTCTCAAAATATTTCCAGTGGATTTTAAAGATCTGAAAAAACTGATTGTGTGTTCTAAGCATTTATCAATCTGTCCTGCAAGACTAATTTGTTGAAACTTCCGAATTCACCATGAGACTAAAATTGTGTAAATTTGCAAAATAATGTGAAAAATACTTCAATCTTTTACTTATTAGAAAATCAATATGTATGTTTATAGCACAAGTTCTTTTGCCGCTATGATTTTTGAAATAGGGAGACATTTCTTTAGTCTCCCTATTGAAAAGAATGAACACTGAATTCAATTAATAAAGTTTGCATGTATCGTCTGGCTGAATCAAAAACTTCAAAATGTTTTACAGCCTGTAGTCCCCAACCTACTCATCAGCTAACTGATTTTCATTGTGTGGGTAACTTTCAACTTATATATTTCCTTCAAATCCGTCAGATTTTTTCCTGGTCATGAGCGATTTATAAAATTATTCAATCTCAGAATCCTTGAAAACAAGCCTAAAATCCATGATCAAATTTGCTAAGAAATCAACATGACAATATAGAAAACTATCGTAAGACTGCAAAAGAATTTCCAAAGTATAAAGAATAGCAGGGCTATCTGTATCAAAGCAACATGATTCTTTAAGCAATAACATAGCCCGATAAAGTTTCATTTTTGTTGCTGTGGAGGTTAAATAATGGAAAATTTGATGCAAAACTATAGGCTTGCTTTGAACAATTCTGAGAAAAACACTTATCACTTGCAAATCGAGAAAAGATGAGATGACTGATTTTAATCAACTAAAGTTTACTGGCTAAGTTCACATGCTCCCCACGCAATGCTAGTTAGCCTGATGAGTGCCTGGGAGATTACAGACTTGTCAATGCTTTAACTAGTTTTTTACTCGCCATCGTATCGTTTGGACAGTGCTACAGTTTAAGCCTAACATTCTTTGAAACCATTTTCGCATTAACACAGTAGTGTCCCGCATATAAGAAAGGCAGCTTTAAGAAAAGAGACCCAAATTTTCAAAATAATTCCCCATTTGATAAGAAACTGGTACAGGTCTGAAAAAAGCTTATTTCTTATTTAAATGAAAACAAACATTTTGTATGAAAACTAAGCAAAAAGCCCCTTCTTTGAATAATTATAGCATTTCTTGGAAGTGAAATTTACTAAAACAAATCAAAATAATATGTTTTTTATCACAATCATAGAGCTGTGTCTGAGTAACCTGCGTGCAGACCCAATATTCTGAAGAATATTTCTTCTTCGGAATATTGGGTCTGCGCGCAGGCTAGTGTCCGAGTAGTTAACGATAGTACATGGTTTTTCTTATGGGAAACCTTGCCCTGATTTGTCAGACCTGAATTGAACAAATTGTTTCTTGTATGTAGGACACCACTGTAAATAAGGGCTACTATATATCGTACACTGGACCGATGTTAAAGATTTATGGTATAATCTATGCCCCGCCATATGGGACAAAAGTCTAATATCAAAAATATATGATGTGATTGTCAATATATTGCTAAAGTCAAATATAAATATGGGACAAAAGTCTGATATCAAAAATTTGAAATATTTCAAATATATAAGGTCTAAACTTTGTTTGCAAATATATAAGGTCTAAACTTTGTTTGCAAATATATAAGGTCTGAACTTTGTTTGCAAATATATATGGTCTGAACTTTGTTTGTAAATATATAAGGTCTAAGCGCGAACGAAATGCGCAGTAACATTTCCCGCCAAATTTGTCTTGTTTTACACGAAGTAACACATACGCAACATTGCCTTTACACAAAATGGCTTCTCGAGGAACGACTGGGAACGACAGGAACCTTGACGAGTTGGTTGGGAATATTATTTCCCATCCTTCTTTTCAGGAAACCATCAATACTGTATTTAGGGCTTTGCCTTCCACTGGTACCACTGATGAAGTAGCAACAGTTCGTCCTGGAACTTCTAGCCCAACGGGCAGGGCACAACAAGACCCATATCAAATGGCCGCTAGCAACACTATAATGTCGACAGAACAACATTCAGATTCAGCTCCAGAACAAGATTCAGATTCAGAACAAGATTCGCAATTATCTAACAAATCATCTAATAAAGTTTTAACGCAAACACATATTAGAAAAATGAAAAAGAAGATCATAGATTTGACAAAGCTCTATTTAATGGTGATTTTTGCCAATTTTTATCGTGCAGGGAATAGGCTGAAAAACGAGGAATAGGCCGGGTGGGCCTGGTCAAAGTCAGCAAAAGTCCATATTCACGCATAATCAAAGACAACCCTCTCTGTAGAAATCATCTAATAAAGTTTTAACGCAAACACATATTAGAAAAATAAAAAAAAAGATCATAGATTTGACTATGCTCTATCTAATGGTGATTTTTGCCATATTCTATCGTGCGGGGGTTGGGCTGGAAAACGAGGAATAGGCCGTAATTTCGCATAAAAAAGAACTGTCCCTCGATGGTTATTAGATGATTTCTACAGAGAGGGTTGTCTTTGATTATGCGTGAATATTGACTTTTGCTGACTTTGACCAGGCCCGCCCGGCCTATTCCTCGTTTTTCAGCCTATTCCCCGCACGATAAAAATTGGCAAAAATCACCATTAAATAGAGCTTTGTCAAATCTATGAACTTCTTTTTCATTTTTCTAATATGTGTTTGCGTTAAAACTTTATTAGATGATTTGTTAGATAATTGCGAATCTTGTTCTGAATCTGAATCTTGTTCTGGAGCTGAATCTGAATGTTGTTCTGTCGACATTATAGTGTTGCTAGCGGCCATTTGATATGGGTCTTGTTGTGCCCTGCCCGTTGGGCTAGAAGTTCCAGGACGAACTGTTGCTACTTCATCAGTGGTACCAGTGGAAGGCAAAGCCCTAAATACAGTATTGAGGGTTTCCTGAAAAGAAGGATGGGAAATAATATTCCCAACCAACTCGTCAAGGTTCCTGTCGTTCCCAGTCGTTCCTCGAGAAGCCATTTTGTGTAAAGGCAATGTTGCGTATGTGTTACTTCGTGTAAAACAAGACAAATTTGGCGGGAAATGTTACTGCGCATTTCGTTCGCGCTTAGACCTTATATATTTGCAAACAAAGTTCAGACCATATATATTTGCAAACAAAGTTCAGACCTTATATATTTGCAAACAAAGTTTAGACCTTATATATTTGCAAACAAAGTTTAGACCTTATATATTTGAAATATTTCAAATTTTTGATATCAGACTTTTGTCCCATATTTATATTTGACTTTAGCAATATATTGACAATCACATCATATATTTTTGATATTAGACTTATAATCCTTAGCAATAGACCTGAATTTGATTCTAGGATTTTTTGCAAGTTTTTTGCGCTTCCAGTCTTTAGAGCTAGAAGCGAGTTTCCTAAAAGTTTGGTTTTTGAAAACACTGAAAACGATAAGAAAATCGATCACGGTTTTTGAAGAATCGACACGAATGGACAAAGAGAAACTTGTTCGTGGTGATTTGGGATTTAGAAATCGATTAATTGTAATATGCCGCACGAGACCGTGTTCTATCTTGGGAGAAAAGTAATGTTATTTTCAATGATATAAAGAAACGTCGTCTTTCCTTTTATATTTTAATTGAATTTATGCTTTGATGCAGGTTGCATTCCTATGTCAAGGGGGGGGGGGGCAAAAAGCCTTAAAAAGGATGAACAGGGAAGCGTCATGAGGCCAGCAAGCATGGAGTCTTGTTGAATTTGTGAATTCCTATAGGGCATGGAGTGGTATTGCACCTGCTACAGAATTTCGCAACAGGCCAATAATCGTTGGAATAATGCTCGTGCAGAAGTTTACACTAATCAATTTCTAAATCCCCAAAAACGTTTTCTCTGGGTCCCTTCGTGTACACAACAAGTTAGTCATAAATCTACAAAATCGGTCCAGTGTACGATTTATCGTGACCTGCAAAAAGTGCATAGTTTATTTGGACGCACCCGGTAGATTGAAAAACTATTTCAAAAGTCACCCATTGGTATTTCTTCCAAAGTTGGTCTCTTTCTAGATCACTCTACAATATGTGCATGTAAAATATTAGCAGGTAATAAATTTTCATAATACTGTTTATAGGTGTGATCCTCTTTAATCTTCATGATATTCAAATAGTAGCTATTTTTCATCAAAAGAAAACTATACATCATAGTCGGTAGGAGATACCACATTGTAATTTAAAGATTTGTATGTAGTTTGATTAAAATGAGATGATAGTTTCGATTGCTCATCAGATATTAGATTGTTCATCATGGGAGTAGATCTCCAGCGTTGAAACACGTTTATGCTAACTTTTTAAAATTGGTTGATCGACAGCCTTTGGTGACTTCATACTATGCGGTTATTAAACGATTACGAGGTCCATGCTGGAAAATATTTGGACCGCAGTTTGACGTACGGACCGAACGCAGTGAGGTCCGTACAATGAACTAAGGTCCAAATATTTTCCAGCATGGATCGAGTAATCGTTTAATAAAGGCTTTATTATATGGCAGAACCTTTTGAGAACGTTGTTTATAGTATCGTACTTTTCTGTTGTGTCTTCGATCCTGTGCATCACTGTAGTTGCTCGTTGCAACGTTAACTACTTACATTGGCATTTTCTTCGTGTATAATTGCAAGTTTGTCTTCAAAGTTTACAGAAAAGAAATCTTCGATGAATAAGCTAAACTTTGGCTGACACTTCTTACGGCCTAAGCCTACACAAGAAGCTCCTCCCTTGTTGTTGATTTTTAAGGCAACGCCCGGTCCAATACGGCTTCGAACGAAAAATACGGCTTTTACGGACCGATCAAGAACCAATCGAATTGCTGCGTTGCCGGTCCGAGGAGCCGTATTTTCGAACGCCATATAATAATGCATATTACTAAAGATAAGTTTACATCAAATATTTAACCCTATCTCACCTTTTTTTCTATCAAGATTAAAAACTACAATATTTATACTTACATTACACTGTACCATCCATAGTGAAGAAAGACATAAAGTCACCAGGTCTTCACTATGGATGGTACTTACAATTCAAATTAATTTTCAATACACAAAACAAAGAACAAAACCGACAAAATTAAAGATACATTACACAAAACAAACAACAAAACAACAAAGCTAAGGCAGATTACTGGTTAAAAAGGAAGATTTGAAGTTTTTAAACTCGTAGGTGTAAAACGAGAAAAAAACAAATTTCAGAGTTTGTTCCGGTAATCTACCTCAGCAATGTGGAACGACAAAGAAAGAAAAGGAGAACACAACATAGAACTAACAGGGAACTGCTGTTGCTAATATGGCATCGCTGGATCAATCAAATCGGCGAGAATTTTTGAGAAATGAGATCGTTGCATCCACTATTTTCAATAGTACCTAAGGATGGATTTCCAAACAAAAGTCGATCACAAAGAGTATAATCATCTATATTATTGATACTGGTGATATCTAGTCCTGGGACATCAGAGAGCTGGTCAAAGAGATCTCTACGAAGTACATCGTATAGGGGGCAATGCAGGAGAAAGTGCTTGTTATTTTCATTGTCTTTACCACAAAAACAAACTGGGCTGAGGCAGTCAAAGGCATGTTTGAAGCGATGTTCGTTTAGAGTACTGAACTGGACACGGAGTTTTGTCAACAACTTGACACCCGAAATGTCGCAAATTTTGTATGTAGAGTTTCTAATTGGTCTAACAATTGCAAGCAATTTATTTTTAAAGTGAAGCAGGGATTTAGAATTTCTTGTCTCATCGTCGAGTAAATTCCATTCGAATAATGTATTATGAAAATACGTGCTAGCAAAACGGGCCGTTCTGCTGACTGGTTGTTCAAAACAAAAGGGATTTCTCAGACTGTACTGCAATTGTCGCTCTTGGGGTAGTTCGCTATACAAGTATACAGGTGATTTGGATTTGATAAGGGAGAAGAAATGACACAATCTACGATACCACCTTCTATCATACAATGTTTCCCAACCTAGCTCATTAAACAGTCTCTGCCTGTTTGTACCTCTCCATGTTCCAGTCACTGCTCTGCTAGTGCAGCAAGATACTGCGTTCGTTCAAGCTTTTGTGTGAAGGCCAAGCGCATGTCAGGGTCAAATTTGTGGTAGATTAGATCGCCGTAGTCGAGATGTGGTCTTACATGTAGCTTATATATCATATCAAGAACCTCTCTGGAAACATACCTGGAAAGATACTTTATCATCCCAATTCCTCTCCTTGCTTTAACAATAGCTTCATCAGGGCCGTAGGAAGCTGCTTCTGATTGGGGGGCAATTGTTCTTAAGACAATAGAGAACAATACATCTAATTAATGCTTGTGACGTGGCACCATTGTTTTCAAAATTATTTGAGGGGGCTTGAGCCCCCCTGCCCCACCCCCTTCCTACGGGCCTGGCTTCATTAACATGACTTTGGAAATCCAATTTAGAATCAAGTATCATACCAAGATGCTTATGTTCAATTTTTGCAATTACATCACTGCTACCAAGCCTAAGGGTTGGGTGGACTGGCTTATTCTGCTTACAAGAAAACAAGACTCCTTCTGTTTTATCTGCATTAAACTTCATTTTCCATTGCCATGCCCAGCCAGGTACGAAGTTTTTCGAGATCACTGTTTAATTTCAATGCAGCTTCATTTTCGTTTTCAACAACCGAGAAGAGAGAAGTGTCATCAGCAAACAATTTAACTCCACCAGCTACATTTTCAGTGAGGTCATCGATATAGATAAGAAAGAATAAGGGACCAAGAACCGAGCCTTGCGGAACACCTGCAGATACTGCTGCCCATTCCTAACTTCTCCCATTTAATACCACGCGCTGTTTACGATCTTTTAGATGGTTCTTCACAAGGTTAAGGAGATTCCCAGATATACCTTTAGACTCTAGCTTGTATATCAATCCTTCATGCCAAACCCTATCAAAAGCCTTTGACAAGTCTAGAAATACTGCCCTAGTTTCCTTGCTTGGATTTGCCTCGAAAGCACAGTAGATCTGATGAGTTATTGATAGTAATTGGTTAACCCTATTTTAACAGGGTAAAAAAAAAGTGATTTTCTACCGGGGAAAAAATAAATTTATCGACTGGCTGGAGAAAGTGGGTGATCTGGGTGATTCGGGTGAACCAGGGATTTCAGTACTGAAGAGACACAGAGAGAGTCACTGAGAAAAAATAAATTTGTCGACTGGCTGCATAAAGTGGGTGATTTGGGTGATTCGGGTGAACCAGGTATTTTAGTACTGAAGAGACAGAGAGAGAGTTACTGAGAAAAAATAAATTTGTCTACTGGCTGCAGAAAGTGGGTGATCTGGGTGATTCGGGCGAACCAGGTATTTTAGTACTGAAGAGACAGAAAGAGAGTCACTGAGAAAAAATAAATTTATCGACTGGCTGGAGAAAGTGGGTGATCTGGGTGATTCGGGTGAACCAGGGATTTCAGTACTGAAGAGACACAGAGAGAGTCACTGAGAAAAAATAAATTTGCCGACTGGCTGCAGAAAGTGGGTGATCTGGGTGATTCGGGTGAACCAGGTATTTTAGTACTGAAGACACAGAGAGAGAGTCGCTGAGAAAAAATAAATTTATCGACTGGCTGGAGAAAGTGGGTGATCTGGGTGATTTGGGTGAACCAGGTATTTTAGTACTGAAGAGACAGAGAGAGAGTCACTGAGAAAAAATAAATTTGTCCACTGGCTGGAGAAAGTGGGTGATCTGGGTGATTCGGGTGAACCAGGTATTTTAGTACTGAAGAGACAGAGAGAGAGTCACTGAGAAAAAATAAATTTGTCGACTGGCTGGAGAAAGTGGGTGATCTGGGTGATTCGGGTGAACCAGGGATTTTAGTACTGAAGAGACAGAGAGACAGTCACTGAGAAAAAATAAATTTGTCGACTGGCTGGAGAAAGTGGGTGATCTGGGTGATTCGGGTGAACCATTTCTTGTCTTTTAGTAACTTTTTACAGACTTCTTTTTCAGAGATATTGTGTGATATGTAAGTGTAATTTATTTTGCACTGTATATATTGCCTTAATTAATGTTTCGGCGGAAACATGGTTTTTATAAATTTGACAGTGGTTTCATAAATTCATTCATTCATCCCAGTTGTCTTTTCGTCGTGTTTTCCTTTTTACGTGTTCTAGATTGTAGCATATTGCAACGTCGGTACCTTTTTCTAGATTCCCACCATTCCGGATTTGCTAGCACCATATCGCAGGTGCAAGGAGTTATATGTAATGAATAACATTAAGCCTTTCGTACAGCATCCTGTACGGTACCACGTTAGGACAATACTGTTTTCCAATTTCAACTACAAGACGTACCTCCTAATTTCATTGCCGCAATGCGCCAGATATTCGCTACCGACAGGATAATCATCCTATCATCATTTTGTTTGGGGGTATGTCGAATGACAACCTGCTGAATATTTGAGAGGTCGTAAATAGGGACTGTAGAGCTGGATAGCTTAGGGGAGCTTTAGCCCCCTCCCCCAAGTACTTCAAAAATATAGTTTTTTAGCTTTTTGACGATTATGTTTATATGATCAAATACGGCCATTCATTTTTATCACTAAATATGAGAGGTACACCTATTTGTTTATAAGAAACTGTCCATAAGATACTCAACTCTCAGATGATAAAAAAAGATAAGAAACCCCAGCACTGGGAAAATATAACTTTAAAAGCTATTTATTTTGAAAAAGGGGGTCCTTAACATGTTAACATCTTTTACCTTATTTTCACTCGTTTCCTATTTCATGCGACTGGAAAGTTAGACTCTTTTTTGTAAGAATATTGTTTATAAGAATACTCAGGCTCAGAACCGTCCAATGTTTTTAAAGAATATCATCAGAATATTGTTTAGGCTCAGCTCGCCATGTTCGTGTCTTATTTTTCAGCAGCTGCCTGTTTTGCCATGTTCAAAACAGGGAATCTCATGACTGATGTATCTCATTTGTTCGAAAAACATGTTTACAACTTTATGATTGTCAAGAACATTCGTATTGCTATATTCTTTCGTTCGTCCATTTTCTCGTAATGACACAGACATTTCTTTACGTTCCCCTGAAACCATATCAGAACTGGAAAAATTGGAATACTTTAACCCTAATCCTACCGGGGGTGGTGTTTTCCACCCCCCCCTGTCGGTTTTTTGCAGAGCATTCTTTAACGACAAAAGCTATGGCCCTCAAACTCTCTGACAATTACTAATTATCTATTAGCTACATTTTGACAATTAAATTTTGAACAATAGGTGTCACGTGACAGATGACACTACCATATTTGGAGCAAGGTATTAGAAAAATTAATGATTTTGATATTTTTACTCCCAGAATTAGTTCCGAACGTTGACTATAGTACTTTAAAAGAATCAGCAAACAATTAGCTTTCTATTGTTGTCAATAACAATGGATTTTGCTGACGTCAGCATTCTTAAATGATGACGTCACTCTGGCTGCCATTTTGGGTCATTTTGGCAAATTTTGAAGTTTTTTCCGATAGATTTTGTTAAAAATGCATAGAATTGCGTTATGCAATACTTTAAAAGCATTTTGAGCTAATTATTATCAACTTTTGGCAGAAAAACACAGTTTTTAGTTATGACGTCATCAATTTTTGTCATTTTCTTCCAAAATAACAGTCTAAAAACACTCATATGCATCATATTTGAATTGGAAATGAATAATACGCCAAATAAGGATGGAAAAAGTCATTCAGATTACCTTTATTCCGTTTTTAGAACAAATAAGCCGGAAAGCCATATATTTTGACATTTTCCGGCATTATGACGTCATAGTGACGTCACCTAATGAGGTGGCCACGCCCAAAACTACCAATCGGCTAAGAATAGCTAGGAATACGCCCTTGCCAAGTTTCAATGATTTCCCATTAGTCTACGGCTATTTATAGAGGGGGGTGGAAAGCACCCCCCCCCCCCCCGGCTATGTTAGATCAAAAAAAGCCCGGTAGGATTAGGGTTAAGAATGTTTGAATGCTCAAAACAAAATTTCTTAAGAATTTTGAGGCGGGACAAACTTTATGGTACCTTGGAAAGGCTTCAACGGCTCTGTTTCGAAACGTTCAGGGTGTGGGGGGGGGGGTGGATTGGTAAAGTGCGAGTTGCGAGTTACGAGTAAATAGGGTAGGGTTGGGTAATATGGGTCTAAAATGAGTGAAATCTCAAAATGGATAGCTGGTAAAACGACAATAAAATGCAAACAATTTCAAAAGCTTCGTTTAATTGACATTCAGTGCTTCTTGTTTCTTGGGAAAAAAATCTCAGCTCTGAAAAAGGCAGTTAAATATTTTTAAAAAATTTTCTCTTATGGCAACTAAAATAGGCCCTTTTTTTCCGACGAGCGGGAAGAGTGGGTCTATTTTCAAAACTTGTGCAATATTGGAATGCAAAAGGATAAATGATTAGACAAATTAATGGAATTACCTTTCTCAACTATTCTCTATTTCAATAAAATCACAAGCTTTGCCTTTTATCGCAAAAGCAATCCCGTTCCCGCGACGAAACTAAAACTACGGTCATTATGCTGTGATCCGCCATCGTTGTGACTTGCAAGTCAGTGATCGAATTTGATAATAACAGTCAAATAAAAATGGTTTCAGTATGTTTACTCCAATTTATTGGTTACAAGACAGCAACTGCGGTAATAGGAAACCCATTTTCGCATTTTAGACAGAAAACAACGTGGCAAGATGAATATAAGTGCGAAAATTTAAGCAATTCAAGGCTTCGTTGAATTTGAATGGTGGCTCAATTCTCAGTAGGCCCACATTACCCCAACTGGTAAAAAACAAATATAAAAAGAACGATCGCGTCAATGACTTTGAAATAAACGTTATTTCATTTGTAAATGACCAAACTCTCACGTCATGGTCATTAGATTGACCAGAAAAGCAAAACAACAGTGGCAGGAGAAAGCTTTCCTGGGCTTTGAGATTCTTGCACACTAGGCCGTTCAGTAAAGTTATTTAATAAAACGAGAGGAAATACATCTAAGACGAATTTTTTATGAAAAAAGGCAGTTTATCATGTAGACATTAAAATAAAAAAACCAACCTTCCTTCCATTTAACGAGAAAGGATATTTCTAGCAAAAAGCTCAGTAGACCCACTTTACCCCGTAGACCCAAATTACCCCACCCTACCCAAGTGAAAAGTGCGAGTTGGTACATTTAAAATGCGAGTTGCGAGTTCGGTAAAAAAAACCTCAGATTTTCCGAAGTTTTCCAACTTTTGCAGCTAAAACATTGTGATTTTTTGGAGAGCCTTTGTCAAGATTAGGGGAGTATAAAGAACTGTTTTTTTAATTCACAGGGAGCCGCTAATAAAGGATTTGCTGTGAGCTCGGTTAATTAGTCGAAAGGGAAGAAAAATTATTCTCTTTGGTATTTCTTGAGTTGGTAACAGGCTGTATTGATCGAAAAGTTTCTTAAAGATTTAAAAGTTTCTTAACTTCCAATTGACCACCCATCGCTTCTATAGCCTACGCGTAAACCCATTATTTCAAAAGAAGAAAAAGTTTACGAAACAATAATGAGCAAAAGCTTGCTTCTACAGTTCCAGAGTTCTGGAACTTAATTTATGCAGCCTTTGTTGAGACGCGTTTCAGACATTTTTTGAACAGATTTTTGAACATTATTTGAACAGAGAATAATTAATTGGGCAGCCATAGCAAGCTTTATCTCTTTATTTCACGTGAAGTCAGGGGCGTCGTGGGGCCTGGAAGTTAAGAAACTTTTAGTACTATGGGCTTATCCAAGTTTCTTATAAAAGAAAAAGTCAGATCGTGATTCTTTTAAGACAACTAAGGCAAGTCCACAATTTACTGCATTACAGTAACATTCGTGAACAACTTGGGGAGAATGAAAGCTGCAAATTGTAATAGGCCCCCGTAGCTTCTTATAAAGAAAATTACGAATCCATAAAACAGTTCCAAATTCAATTGCAACTTCAAAAAACCGCTTTATTTGGCGAAAAATGCATTCATTCAAAAGAAAAGAGGTAACTCATAATTTTAGTTTCAACTCGCACTTTTGAGATTCCAACTCGCACTTTTGAGTTTCCAACTCGCACTTTTGAGTTTCCAATTCGCACTTTTGAGTTTGCAACTCGCAACTTAAGTGCAACTTGCAACTCGTAACTCGCATAATAAGTGCAACTCACAACTCGCTACTCGCAAAATAAGTGTAACTCGAAACTCGCAACTGCAACTCGCAACTCGCACTTTACCATATCACGAGGGGGGGGGGGGCAGGTATTGAACATGAAGATTGTTATGGATCTTTTAAGAAACTCGTAAGAAACTCCGAGTACACGTATTTTCTTTATAAGAAACTCAACTCTCAGATTGCCAAAAAATTAAGAAACTCCAGTACTGGGAATATAATAACTAAGAAACTATTCATTTTGATAAAGGAAATCCTCGACATATTTTTACTTTACTTTCATTTTTTTCCTGTATCATGCTACTCATAAGGTACTTGAGTAATGTTTAAACATTGGAAAAGCTTATAAAACCTTGTTTTGAAATGTTCACGAGGGCACAGGTAATGAACATGAAGATTGTTATGGAACCTCTAAGTAACTCGTAAGAAACTCTGAGTACTCAAAATCTGATAATTTTAAGAGACCCCCAGTACTGGCCCAAATTCTTAGAGTTTCTTATAAAAAAATACGTGTACTGAAAGGAAAAGTCTGATAATTTTAAGAAACTTCAAGTACTGGCTGAAATTATTGGTTTCTTATAAAGGAAATACGTCCATGCGAAATTTCAGGAAATTTAGCAAAAATTAGATCGATCAGGACTGCAAACTTAAGTTCTTATTTGTAGAGATCATGGGGTCTTCATCAACAGAGGTTTATGGAAGAATCAGGAATTTTTATATTATCCGATGAGGGCCCGTTGAAAGCTTTTCTTTGGGTTTTATAGAAATTTAAGCTTCTTCCACAAATTGCTGTTGTGAATGACAAGAATGATACCTCATAAACTCAAGTGATGTGAACTGACAGTAAATGAAGCCCTGAAAAGTTTGAATGTGAAGGAAAGAAATTTTTGAAAGCCCTGAATAAGATAAGAACCAATTTATCTCTAATCTATATTTATTATATGACATGGTCGGTACCGGTGGGGAAGAAAATGTCTTGCTAAAATCTGCTCGCCCCGAATGAAATTGTTGTAAAAATCCAACTTCCCCGTCACCCTTTCTTTTCCTTTTGATAAAAAATGTATCTACCCCGCACAATAGTTTACTAGATGAAGGGTTGAATCATGGTTGAATGAATGAATCGTTCTTGCTAACAACCGAAAAGGCAATTTTGCTTCATTTTATACACATCCATCCAAACATTTCTCATATGGCATAATTTACAACTCAAAATGATAAATTGTATGTTTCAAACTTTATCTTGATCTATAATATGTTATTGCCCGTAAATGTCCGCTTTATAAAAACTGTCGACCTCTATGCAAAAGCTAGTTTGCAGTTTGCCCTGCCCATTAAATTTTTTGCACCGGCCATGTTAAAAAGTAAAATCTGCACCGTTCATTACTCCCATTTTTTTGTTACAAGACAGCTGCAGTCATAGTAAAAAATAACGTGGCAGGACAAGTGCGAAAAATGCAAGCAATTAAAGGCTTCGTTTTGGATTTGAGTTATGGCTGAATTCTCAGTACCCGACATTACCTCACCTGGTAAAAAACAAACATAAAAAAAATTCGCTTCAATGACTTTGAAATAAATGTTATTTCTCTTGTGAAAGATTAAACTCTCGTTTCATGTTCATTAAATCGACCAGAAAAGCAAAATAACAATATTGGTAGGCGAAAGTTCTTGTGGACTTCGAGATTTTTCCACGGTAGGCCGTTCAGTAAAATTATTTAATAAAATGAGTAAAGATACATCCAAGACGAATGTTTTGTATAAAAAGGCAGCTTATCACGTAAACATTACCAGAAAAATAGCCAACATTTCTTCGATTCGATGGGGAAGGATATTTGTAGAAAAAAGCTCACTAAACCAACTTTATCCCGAAGACCCACATCACCACACTCCACCCTATCCAAGCGGATGACACCCAAGCGGATGAAAATGAAATGCAAGCTGATGAAATGAAATCCAAGAGAATAAAATTCTAGAGGATGAAATCATCATTTGAGCGCAGCCAGGACACGCAAAGAGGGTCGCACGTAGCACTGTAACTACTCTTGTGTGTACTTGTAAAAATGACAGAATCAGGAGGATCATCCACAGAACAGGGAGGTGGGAGGGTAATTAATATGATTTTGGTGGTGGAGAGATGTAAGTACGGCGGGATGTACTGCCCAAATATATTACTTTCAACATTTTTCACAGAAACATGGGTCCAGTTATTTTGAAAATTGGCATGGAAAAGTCTTGTGCACGTTTTCTTTGTAAGTTTTATTTATTTTTTCTCAGTGACTCTCTCTCTGTCTCTTCAGTACTAAAATACCTGGTTCACCCGAATCACCCAGATCACCCACTTTCTCCAGCCAGTCGATAAATTTATTTTTTCTCAGTGACTCTCTCTCTCTGTCTCTTCAGTGCTAAAATGCCTGGTTCACCCGAATCACCCAGACCACCTACTTTCTGCAGCCGTCGATAAATTTATTTTTTCTCAGTGGCTTTCCCTCTGTCTTTTCAGTACTAAAATACCTGGTTCACCCGAATCACCCAGATCACCCTCTTTCTCCAGCCAGTCGACAAATTTATTTTTTCTCAGTGGCTTTCCCTCTGTCTTTTCAGTACTAAAATACCTGGTTCACCCGAATCACCCAGATCACCCTCTTTCTCCAGCCAGTCGACAAGTTTATTTTTTCTCAGTGACTCTCTCTGTGTCTCTTCAGTACTAAAATACCTGGTTCACCCGAATCACCCAGATCACCCACTTTCTCCAGCCAGTCGACAAATTTATTTTTTCTCAGTGACTCTCTCTCTGTCTCTTCAGTACTAAAATTCCTGGTTCACACGAATCACCCAGATCACCCACTTTCTGCAGCCGTCGATAAATTTATTTTTTCTCAGTGGCTTTCTCTCTGTCTTTTCAGTACTAAAATACCTGGTTCACCCGAATCACCCAGATCACCCACTTTCTCCAGCCAGTCGACAAATTTATTTTTTATCAGTGACTCTCTCTCTGTCTCTTCAGTACTAAAATGCCTGGTTCACCCGAATCACCCAGATCACCCACTTTCTCCAGCCAGTCGACAAATTTATTTTTTCTCAGTGACTCTCTCTGTGTCTCTTCAGTACTAAAATCCCTGGTTCACCCGAATCACCCAGATCACCCACTTTCTGCAGCCAGTCGATAAGTTTATTTTTTCTCAGTGACTCTTTCTATGTCTCTTCAGTACTAAAATGCCTTGTTCACCCGAATCACCCGGATCACCCACTTTCTGCAGCCAGTCGACCAATTTATTTTTTCTCAGTGACTCTTTTTATGTCTCTTCAGTACTAAAATACCTGGTTCACCCGACTCACCCAGATCACCCACTTTCTGCAGCCAGTCGATACGTTTATTTTTTCTCAGTGACCCCCTTAATTTTCTCCGCAAGTATAACAGCTACTATGACAATGAAACTTGCACTGTGTCATAATTGAACAAAGGAGAATCCAAAAATGGCATCAATCAATCTATCGTCACGTGATTGGTTGCTAGGCAACCAAAAACAAAGCAAATTTTGACAAAATTGAGCTATCTACAAAAAAGGGCCTAATTTTACCAAATAACTGGATAAAATGGGCAAAAAACCATCCAAATAGCTGCTTGATAGCATAAATTTGTAATATTTTATAGTTTTATGCGGATATGTTTGGTTTCTAATTAATTAACTAATTAATTAATGACAATTTGATTCAATGCAAAGTTGTATGCTCAATAATGATGATTAAAAACCATTAATTTCGCATATATTTGGTGAAATCAAGTCATTCCATACCTTCATCAATTTATTTGTTAAAGTCATTCCATCAGTATTTGCATTGAAAAAATTAATTGACGAAGTGATATACGTTGGTAGTCAAACAAATATGACTGTCATAAGTTTCAATACTGATGACGTCATAGAATTTATCCTGATATATTGTTAATGTCAGCAAATATAGGAATAAACTATATATCAAATGAAAGCACTCAACACTCATATTGAGACGAATCTTTTGAATCGATCGAATCTGCTGCTTCGGCTCTGTTCAACGGTCACTCCTCAGAAAGGAAATGCGATAGAAACCACGGTAAGCAGACACTTAATCAACAAAACTTGGTATTCATGTGAAGAAGAAAGTTCACTTTACCTGGTGAGTGCAAAATAAGTCTTTTAATGCTGCAATTTCCATGTTTTTAAGACCAAAACATACCAGAGAAATCTTCAAGTACCTGTCGCAGCAACTTCCTTCAAATTTAGTAAGCTGCGTCAATCGAATTGAAGGTTCGAAACTTATTGTTCCTCGCCAAATCTCGCATTCTGATTGGTGTGCTAGGAATCCCAGCATATTAGGCCTAAATAGGGTCAGGCAATTAGGGTGGCCAACGGTCAACGATCTCATTGAAACAGAAACCTTGGTCTAATGTATACGCTTTGGAACAACTGAGCCAAGATGTATTTTTTTCGCAAAAACGAGGCTTTAACATGGAAAAGAGGCTCACAGCTATCAAATTTATCTGTCTAACGTTGATTTTTGGAGTCGGCATCCTGAAATTGACCAAATTCGTATGCTTCGGAATATCTAAGTGAGGATGCCTTTTCTCGAAAACGAGGTTTTAACATGGAATAGAGGCTGAATGGGACCGAATTTGTCCGTATAACATCGATTTTTGGAATCAGCGCCTCGAACTTGACCAAATACACTCCATTTCATAAATTCCCTCATCGGGTGACGATTGCCCCCCATCCCCTCCTGGTCTAAACTCTTCTTACGACTCTTGGCGAGATTGTTGAAGATTAGTAATTAGTGCAGTGCCCCATGTCACAAAAAGTAGCCGAGTGATTTTTTGATGTAAATTTGTGGCAACATGCTTTTCTACCTTCTTTAGCATGCCGAGAAAGAGAAATCCTTGGTGCCAATTTTTCTGATCACGTTTAGGGGTATTTTTTCGAGTTTTTGTGCCATTATCTGCGGTTGCTGCAGAGTCATGACATCAACTCTTTGCAAATGTCTCTATTGTCTATAAAGAACAAAGAGAATGTCGTGCTTATATGTCATAGCTCTAAGAGATACAGTATAAAAAAAGGCATGTGCCTTGAATTTTCGTCACGCAAACAGTTTTCAAAGAATTGCTTTCCAAAAGATATCGTTTAAATTATCCAATTCTGTTGTTTTACGCTCAGTATATGCTAAAAATATTGTTTATAGCTCCAAACACATTCAACCTTGTTTACAGCATGTATATTTCTTTTCTATTTCATTAGTTTTTTCCTTTCATTTCTTTTGTGGGTGACAGCAAGACTTTTTCCAGGCGAATGTGTTGATAAATGAAAAGTGATTTAAAAAAATTGCACAAACATCTATGGATCTAGAAACTCTAAAAAATCGAACTAGGGCAGGATCTCAAAAAATTAATGCAGTAAGAGAATGCGAGGCGAGAGCTTTGCTCGAGCTACTAGTTTTAAATTCTAAATGGTAAAAAGGAAAACTTGATTTTGAGTTATGTATGAGATGCTACAGACGGGAAGTATCTCCCAGATATCCAGACCCTGATTCGTTTGAAAAAATTTGACATTCTTTCACGGGACGAGCAAGCTACTGTGATCATGATTTTGCCATCTTAAAAATTGCCTGGGAAGTATCAGTGCGGAAGACCTTGTAAGAAATCATACCTCCTGGCACAGGGAATGTTACCAAGACACAGTTCATCCAGTGAAAATTCTTAGGGCCAAGAAGCGGTACGAGAAACAGGTTTTTCCATGATATAACGAACTTTCGTAGTGAGGTGTAAAACCTGGTAGACTAGATTCAATCGTTAAGGAGGAAAAACAAAGCAACCAACGTCTAAAAGATTTACGAGGTCAAAAAACCCTAGCAGGATCCTCAAAAAGTTTGTTTCTTCTCTTTCTGCTGTTTGTTTCTTTGAAAAACTTGGAGGATTAAGATCTTAGCCCCTCCCCCAGGCTCCTATCCTATTCACAAAATGCAACTTTACCTCAACTTTCCAAAAAATTCTTCAAAGATGACCCCATTTCTATTAAAAGGCCCCCGAAAGCTTTAAATTATATAACAAGGTTCCTGACATTCAGGAAAACAGTAGACGAAAGGCGATCATAAGATCCTCATGATCCTCTAGGAACATGACAAACAAAAAATAGTGCTATCCATTCGGTAAGAGCTGTAAATTTAGGCCTGGTTTTAAATGTCATAACTCTGAATGATGTGTTCCCCAAGAATAAACATAAGATCCTTTTGGATGATTACAAAGTCTGTCCTGAGCTAAGCAAGCATAAGAATATCTGAATGTTGATTTCTTCATAACCCCAACTGATCGTTGATGCTGTTTTTAGCTACAGTCAGAGAGATGAGTGTTGCTGCTAAAGTCGTCTTCAATGGAAAGTCAAGCCCCTTGTATAAGGACAAGAATCGCCCGAAAAGCAAGATTTTGATCTTTATGTCAAGCGAGGATGATACGCAAAAAATCAAAAGTCATTACCCCTAGTTTGTTTAGTTCGCGCATGTAACTATTGGTGCATCTGTCTCAAATTAGATGTCATGTGAGATTTACGATAACGCAAAATTGCTTATGCGGAACCCTGCAGAATGTTTCTATTCACGGGCTTCTAATTTGAGGCAAGCAGTCACGAAGATAACCTCTGTGCAGAATCATATGCATTAAAATGTTTTGGTTCAGTGTGATCACGTGCCTTCCCCTAGTCAATGGCACCATTGTTTGCTGGGATTCTGCACCTTTCCTCTCAACTTCACCTGCAACGTTTGCATCTGTGGCTGTATTAGAGGGGGGTCCCTCTACCTTCGGTGATGCTGCGAGCGCTAACCTCTGTGCAGGCCGCCGGTTACATCATCCTCTAAAGTCGACTTATTTGCATAATGAATACTATCAATAAGTGGCTAATGATGTGTTCGTTCTAGAAAACGATTGTTTTAACATAATTAAGCTGCTAATGAAGTCAAGAACGTGCCAATTCTGGTTAAATTTGTTGTTGCGTCAGGGTAAACATTTTGGTGATTTATCCATCTTATGGTGTCGAATCTGTCTAAGATGAAATAAGCCGACGTCAAATTTTTCTATCGGATCGCGAGAAACTTCTGTCTTGTATGCGCTTTCTGTGCGCTTTCTTTATTTCAGTCCCAATTAGCAGATATAAAGCGTTAATCAATTGCTTTAACGAGCGTGACGGAAGTGGGTTACTTTCTTTCTGACTGACTGACATCGAAGCCCCTTCTTAGATTACAAAGGACTTTGTAATCAAAAACTCGATAAAATAGCCATAAAACTGTTTGGAAAAATTGGCACCAATGTTTTTTCTGTTTCTTGGCATCATAAAGAACAGAGAAAAGTGTGTTGCCATAAATTTACATCCAAAAAATACTCAGATACATATGCTACTGCACTAGATGCTGCGCTGTGCGCAGAAAACACTTCCCTGCCTGAAACTATCAGCATAAGCAACTGAGTGATGATTTCATCTTCCCATCTTGAAATATCCTAGAACTCCTGAGTGCGCCAACATAAGATCCTTTTGGATGATTACAAAGTCTGTCCTGAGCTAAACAAGCATAAGAATATTTGAATATTGATTTCTTCATAACCCCAAATGATCGTAGATGCTGTTTTTAGCTACAGTCAGAGGGATGAGTGTTGCTGCTAAAGTCGCCTTCAATGGGAAATCAAGCGCATTGTATAAGAAAAAGAACCGCATCAAAGGCAATATTTTGGTCTTTATGTCAAACGAGAATGATACGCAAAAATCAAAGTCATTACCCCTAGTTTGCTTAGTTCGTGCACAAAACTATAGGTGCATTTGTGTCAAATGAGATGTCATGTGAGATTTACGATAACGCAAAATTACTTATGCAGAACCCAACAGAACGTTTCAAATTGTTGCTATTCGCGGGCATCTAATTTGAGACAAGCAATCACGAAGATAACCTCTGTGCAGAATGATATGCATGAAGATGGTTTGGTTCAGTGTGATCTCGTGCCTTCCCCCTGTCAATGGCGCCATTGTTTGCTGGGATTCTGCAACTTTCTGTAGCTGTGTAGGAGGGGGATCCTTCTACCTTCGGTGATGCTGCGAATGCTAGCCTCTGTGCAGGTCACCGGTTACATCATCCTCTAAAGTTGACTTATTTGCATAATGAGTACTATCAATAAGGCTAATGATTCGTTCGTTCTAGAAAACGATTGTTTTGACATAATTGAGCTGCTAATGAAGTCAAGAACGTGCCAATTCTGGGTAAATTTGTTGTTGCGTCAGGGTAAACATCATGGTGATTTATCCATCTTAAGGTGTCAAATCTGTCTAACATCAAATAAGCCGACGTCAAATGTTCCTATAGGATCGCGGGAAACTTCTGTCTTGTATGCGCTTTATGTGCGCTTTCTTTATTTCAGTGCCATTTAGCTGAGATAAAACGTTAATCAATTGCTTTAACGAGCGTGACGGAAGTGGGTTACTTACTTACTTACTTTCTTTCTTTCTTTCTCACTGACTGACATCGAAGCCCCTTCTTAGATTACAAAGTGGACTTTGTAATCAAAAACAAAAAACTGTCCACTTTCGACAGGCCACGATTAATCGTACACAGGACCGATTTTCAAGCTTTATGACAACCTGAAATCCTGCATTTGATTTCATGTTTCATACATCTAATTAGTCTTCTGCTGCTGTCTTGAGCTGCAAACGAGTTTCTTAAAATTGTCTGTCTTGAAAGCACTCAAAACGATCAAGAAACGTACATCAAATTTTCAAAAAATCTCAACAAGAAAGGACAAGGAGAAGCATGTTCGTGGTGACTTTGGGATATATAAATCGATTAGTCATAGTCTGCTGCACGAGCGTTAGCTCAACGAGCAGCCTGCTGCAACAAGGAATGCAATACCAGCACCAAAGGATCAATTCAATGAAATCACAAAAGACAAGACATTTCTTAATACCATCAAAGTAATGTTAAATTTAACGTTTCAACTAATGCTTATGCAACAGATTAAATATAATCGATTTCTAAATCTTAAAATCGCCAAGAAAAAGTCTTCTTTGTCCATTCATGTCGAGTCTTCAGACAATCTGACTGACCGTCTTTAATCGATCTGAGTTTTCAAAACCAACAATTTCAAGAGAGAAAACTGACAACAGTCACACAAACAATTGCTAAAATCTAATTCTGGATTTTCGTTAAAGATTAAACAATAAATCAACAAAGTCGGTCGAGGGCACGATTCATCGTTGCCTATCAAAAGTGGATGGTTGTTTTCTCAAAATATCAGTACGTCCTAGTGAAGGAAATTTGTTGTCGCCTAGCTTCTACAATATCAACAAAATATATCAACTAGACTATCAATTTTGCATATGGTTAATAGAATTTTCATCTCTTTTCTAAATCAGCTAGATTGGTACTGAACGTGATCTTCGTCACATTCTTACCTCTAAAATGTATCACTGTATCACTTCGTTAACAAAGGCAGTTTATAAAACACAGGAAGGTACTACCAAATACACGAGGTAAGGGGTCAGGGGTCACGTCATGAAATTGCACTTTGAGAAACCCTCCACTATATAAAATTTTTTTTGGGTCCAAATGATGTACTTTGAATGGTTCTAAAGAATTTACTGTACCAGGTGAGTACAATAACTTGGATCCCATGGAAAACTTTAGAAACTATTCTAGTAGGCCGCTCTCAAACTCTTCCATTAATCTATCGACAATTAAATTTTGAGACAAATCTAAGGACAAATTTAAGGTTTGTCAACGGTAAGATGTAATCATAATATCATCGCTTTAATATCATTTAATAATAATAATAATAATGCTTTTAGACCTATAGAGGAAGTTGGTCATTCTTTTTTACCTTCAACACAGCCTGAGCATTACGTTCAAGGCCCTATTTTCTTAGTTCGTAAACTTGGGAAATTCTTCTATACTCCAGTAGTTTCCCGCCTATAAGTAACCACTTTTTCAATTTCAGATATGATACGTTTCTTATATAATGAGGTAAACTTCAAATCTGGGTAAAGCTTCTTATTAGAGAACTCCTGTACTATTGATCCACTATTTAGAGACGAGCTCTATGATTGTGATGAAAACATGTCATTTTGATTAGCATTTGTAAAGTTTCACCTCCAGGAAATGCTACAATTGTTCAAGGAAGGTGCCTTTTGCTTAGTTTTGTTAAATAGGAAACAAGTTGTTTGTCAGACCTGTACCAGTTTCTTACAAAATGGGGTATCATTTACAAAATCAGGGTCTGTGTTTCTTAAATTTGCGATTCTTATATGCGGCAAACTACCGTATATCATCATAAACTCCCTTGAAGCTAAAACACCGAACAGCCTGGCTTTGAAGTTGACAAAACATCACGATCACAATTTGCGACATCTAAACACAGATACCAACGCCTGGTCTCAAAATTTAAGTTTGACTGTTATCGAAATATCAAAGCAAGAATCCTTCACATCGATCAAATAGATTAATTTCAACAATTTTTAATGGATGCAAAAATTCTTCTCACCCGGTAAATAAACCGTACACAAGCTATAGCAAAAGCATCAAAACATGTCCAATCAAACAATTCAGTATTTCCTTGTACTGCCAGTTGCAAAAAGTAGCTTCTTTTCCTTTCGTTTCTTCTTATGCTTGTTCACACCTCCTTGTTCAGCTCCACAACTAGCGGGTTCTTGCTTCTCAAGAGCATTACGAAAGGCCATCCCGAAGGTTGGTACTGGAGCACAATCCCCATCATCCATATTCAAATCATATCCTCCATTCGAGGTTGCAGCTGCAAGAAGATGGACAATCCATTGAAACACGCGTAATAAACTGCTACATTTGTAACTTGTAATTAAAGCACAATGATATCATTGGGCAACCGCATTCCGCAACTCTGCTACATTCAGTCTTGGTGACTTTTAGTGACATTCAACACATACATTTCTATTTCAATAATTAATCAACTGATCTTCTCCAAACTCGCTGCAAATAGTGGGAAACATATCTCGGATTCAAAGTATATCCGTCGCAGAAATCTTTGTCATGTTTGGGGACGCTAAAGCATTATTATGTTTCGGCCCTGAAATCCCTCATAGTTCTTTCGCCGAATTATCCCATTTTCTACCAGGTGTCTCAAAAAAGTACCCCCTTTTGAAAGGAGAGAGGAACGAAACGACAAAATATCAGGACTTAGCGATTCCACAGCTAAATTCGTTACTCTCCAACTTAAATGCACGTACCTTGCATTTAAAAATCGTCCTTAAAACACCGGCGGTACGAGTGCACGAAGGCAAAACTTAGCTTGCACCTGAAACCAGAGGTGTCCAAAAAGGGCCTAGCCATGATGTAATATCATGGGCATTTTACAGAGCACCTGCAACCTTTAATTTTTCAGGTTTTTATTTTGAAAAGAATTACGGACGCATGACCATGAATCTTATTAAGCAAATTGAATAAAAACGTGATATGAATGATAAACTCGTGCCACATCTACGAAATAAGCGTGCATGTACCCCTTTTCTTTTTCTTTGATAAGAATAGCGTGTTCAATGGAATGCAACGCAAGGATCGATTCCTCAAAAGAAGAACAATATCAAGAACAATTAACGCATCTCCAAGTATAATTCTTTCAATAGCAAAACCTAAAAATCGAAATTGGAAATTCATTTGCAAACTGTCGGTGATATCTGATCATATGGCTAGGCCATTTCTCAAAACCTCTGGTTTTAGGTGCACTCTAAATTTGGACTTTGAAGGTGTTGTGGCGCAGTGGTGCAATCCTCTGAATTTGCAGCCAAAACAGTCAGGCGGACAGGGTTCGATACCCGGTAGAGCCCCAACACTTGAGCCAATCTCGTCCCCAGAGTGAGTTCGTTGCTCTACCTCTACTCTGGGATACAAGAGACCGTTGGGCAATTTGATTGGCTATTCGGAAACGATAGCAAAATCATATTATTACTGGCTCCCATTCAAAGACGGCCTCTATTGAATGAGTAATTTCGCCAAATAAATGGGGTGTATGGGGCAAGTGAGGAGTTTAAGAGGGGCAATGAACCACGGCGCATCCGAATTTCGGGGTTTCAGGTAATTTTGGTGTCATTATGACGTCATAACAGGGGGTTGAAAAGTAAATGTTGCGATTTTCCGACCCGAGGTTACGTTTGGAGTCGATGCTCCATGGTTACAAGCCTGATTTCAAAACGGAAAAAAGTTTTCAAGAGACCATTCGTCTGCAAGTCTAATAACGCAATTTGGGGTTCAATATTGCTCCCAGAAGCGGAGCGCGCGCCCCCCAAAAATGGGGAATAATTTCGGCCTACCCCATTTTACACCGTAACTCCGTTTTGCGAGGAGTAAACGGCCGCGGCATGTCAAAATTCGACGGAAAACTGTATTCTTTCACTAAAAAACTTTTAATCTCCAATTCATCTCTAAAATTCGCCGAAAAACGAGCCATTCTATTTTCAAAGCTGTGGGGGAAATTCTCGAAAATTTCAACTTAGGCCCTTTATCCACCCAAAATGGATCGTGCTCGTTTTCCTACTAAATGCACTTGCTAACCCCGGATTAATAGTCAGGGCTGTTAGTCTCAGATATCAGGAGTGTTGTGCAAAATCGGATACCAGCATGAAACTTGGGTTACTAGGGTAGTTTTGAGCGCTGAAAAAGATAAGATGCAGACCCCAGCTGAAAAATGCCCCCAAGTGCTATTTTAAGACGGGGGTACTAGGTCCCGAGCCCCCTAAAGCGATTATTGTAATACTTTTGCTGCAAATAGTGATACCAGCATGAAAATTGGTAGAAATAGACAATTCGATATGCTGAAAAAATAAGATGTAGACCCCAGCTGAAAAATGCCCCCAAGTGCTATTTTTAGACGGGGGTACTAGGTCCCGAGCCCCCAAAAGCGATTATTGTAATACTTTTGCTGCAAATAGTGATACCAGCATGAAAATTGGTAGAAATAGACAATTCGATATGCTGAAAAAATAAGATGTAGACCCCAGCTGAAAAATGCCCCCAAGTGCTATTTTTAGACGGGGGTTCTAGGTCCCAGGCCCCCAAAAGTGGTTATTATAATACTTTTGCTGCAAAATGCGATGCGAGCATGACAATTGGTAAAGATGGGCAGTTTGATACACTGAAAAAGATAAGATGTAGACCCCAGCTGAAAAATGTCCCCAAGTTCTATTTTTAGACGGGGGTACTAGGTCCAAGGTCCCAGGCATCCAAAAGTGGTTATTGTAATACTTCTGCTGCAAAATGCGATGCGAGCATGACAATTGGTTTAGATGGGCAGTTTGATATGCTGAAAAAGAGAAGATGTAGACCCCAGCTGAAAGATGCTCCCAAGTTCTATTTTAAGACGGGGATACTAGATAGCCCCGAAAATGTGATTATTGTAATACTTTTGCTGCAAATTGTGTTACCAGCATGAAAATTGGCAAAGATGGGCAGTTTGATATGCTGAAAGGGAACGCCGACCCCAGCTAAAGAATGCCTCCAAGTGTTATTTTTAGACGGCGGTAACTGGTACCAGAACCCAAAAAACCGCCATTCTAGCAGGCACGGATTAGCTCTCAAAAAGGGCATTCTCCCTCAGGGCCCTTTTTCGCCAAGTCAGTTGTCACCAGGGCAAACCAATTCCTGGGAACAAAATGAGGGACGAGTAAAGCCACCAGGAACATTTTTGAGGACATGCACTCTACTTTGACATATTAGAACTATTTTCCAGAACCCATGATTGCCGATGGAAAGACCATTTTCAACAGCACTACTACGAATTAGCATCTCCGCAAAAATGTTTAAGCAAAAATACATTTCTTTGGCTTAAAATGCTTCGCTTCATCCCATCCTTAGAACTGTCAAAGTGGCAACTCACAATTCTGTCACAGTTTTATATCGATCATCCCCCTGAGGAAAATGTTTGTACTAACAACTATTAGTATTTTGTCTTTGAACGCTTCTCACAATCCAATAAAACATTTTTGAAACGACAACCTTTACTTATGCTTAGAAAAAATTGTTCAGTCTTTTAGTAGCTTCTTGCCCGCTTACCCTAACCTACCTATCGCCAACTACTTTCTTCTCATTTTTGAAAGAATCTCGAAAATCATCTTTCGTCAGAAGTTGGGGGGAGGGCCTATCCCTAACAGTAGCCACGCCACTGGCCGAGGTAAATTGATATATATCTAATAAGACATGCAATAAATAAGAGAACAGAACAGAACAAAGTTCTTGGGAGCTTTCCCCCTGCATCAATGATGGCTTCAGGATTTATCTTTGCTTCCAACAACTCGTTCTCGACATTTTTAAACATAAAAGGCTTTGCAGGTTCGTCTGTTACCACACAATGAAACTTTGGCTTCATTATCTTTAACTTAGATTGCATGAGAAAAATGGGAGGCTGGGGGGGGGGGGGGGAAGACCCCTGAACATTTTGAAAGGCCACGCCTTTTATTTTAGTATAGAACACTCTCTCTTCCCGTGTTTGCCATTGCTAAAATGCGAATTTAAAGAATTTTCGCAGTAAAGAATTGAGCACCTACAGGAAAATTTCGTGAGCAACCTTTTTACTATACTTTGGCTTAGGACGCCTCTGTTGAAAAATCTTTGCCATTTCTAAAATAAAAGTTCAGAAGATTTCGTAGTTACTTATTCCTATACTATCATTAACGGGAACATTTTAGGGGGACATTCTTGACTTTCGCTAAGAACGCCTCCATCGATCCAGTATTTGCTATTGGTAAAATGGAAACTCAAACAATTTTGATAAGATTCTTACCCCCAATAAGTCTATAAACAACGAATTTTTCACGTTTCTTCTCATTTTTCAGAGAATCTCAGGAGAGGACTGGCGAGAAGGGAAAATACTAGCTACAACCAAATCAAAATACGAAAGATCTTTGGTTTTACTTGATAGTGATAACTATCGGGGCTGGTGGGCTAATCCACGCCTGCCTAATAACTTTGGTACATCTAGTTTTTTAAGACTTCAACAGGGAATTTACAAAGGGACGTAAAAGTTGCTTCTTATTTCCCCTCAGAATATTGAGAAGGGAAAGGTTAGTGAGCAGTTTTTAGTCAAGCTTGAACCATTTAAAAGATAAGCAAACAGAAAATTACAGTGTAAAAGAGCTGTAAGAAACTTGCCTTTTTGAGTTTTCTAAATAGCGTCAATAGCTGAACCCAATAAATTGATAAATTGAGTCTAAAAATAGTACAACCTGTAAACAAATACAAGGCTAAACTTGGCCATGTACAGGCCAAGTTTTAGCCTTGTAGCAGGGATTATGACCTTGTTATGACTATGCACTAACCTTTGAGGAAAATTACAAGGCTATCAGTAAGATTCCAAGTTACAACCAGTCTAACACAAGACTAATTAGCATCTTTCGAGCCATTTACAAGGTTACAGGTTACAGCAAGGCTTTTCTAGGCTAGAAGAACAAGGTTGCAAGGCCATAACTACAAGGCTTGCACATGGCTATTATATGGTCTGGTATCTTCGTACAGGAAGGGGCATTTTTAGCGTGCATCTACATCCAATCCTTTTCAGCATATCAAACACTCCATCGATACCAATTTGCACGTTGGTATCACATTTTGCTGCAAAAGTATTACAATAACCGCTTTTGGGGGCCTGGGACCTAGTACCCCCGTCTAAAAATAGCACTTGGGGGCATTTTTCAGCTGGGGTCTACATCTTATCTTTTTCAGCATATCAAATTGTCCATTTCTACCAATTTTCATGCTGGTATCACTTTTTGCAGCAAAAGCATTACAATAATCGCTTTTGGGGGCTTGGGACATAGAACCCCCGTCTTAAAATAGCACTTGGGGGCCTCCTTGCAGCTGGGGTCTACACCTTATTCTTTTCAGCACATCTAATTGTCCATTTCTACCAATTTTCATGCTGGTATCACTATTTGCATTAAAAGTATTACCATAATCGCCTTTGGGTGCTTGGTACCTAGTACCCCATCTAAAAATAGCACTTGGGGGCATTTTTCAGCTGGGATCTACATCTAATCTTTTTCAGCACATCTAATTGTCCATTTCTACCAATTTTCATGCTGGTATCGCATATTGCTGCAAAAGTATTACAATAACCACTTTTGGGGGCCTGGGACCTAGTACCCCCGTCTAGAAATAGCACTTGGGGGCATTTTTCAGCTGGGGTCTACATCTTATCTTTTTCAACATATCAAATTGTCCATTTCTACCAATTTTCATGGTGGTATCACTATTTGCAGCAAAAGTATTATAATAATCGCTTTTGGGGGTTTGGGACCTAGTACCCCCGTCTTAAAATAGCACTTGGGGGCATTTTCAGCTGGGGTCTGCATCTTATCTTTTACAGCGCTCAAAACTACCCCAGTGACCCAAGTTTCATGCTGGTATCCGATTTTGCACAACATTTTTGATTACAAAGTCCTTTGTAATCTAAGAAGGGGCTCCGATGTCAGTCAGAAAGAAAGAAAGGTAGTCACGCTCGTTAAAGCAATTGATTAACGTTTTACCTCTGCTAATTGGCACTGAAATAAAGAAAGCGCACAGAAAGCGCACACAAGACAGAAGTTTACCGCGATCCTATAGCAACATTTGACGTCGGCTTATTTCATGTTAGACAGATTTGACACCATAAGATGGATAAATCGCCATGATGTTTACCCTGGCACAACAACAAATTTACCCAGAATTGGCAATTTTGTTGACTTCATTAGCAGCTTAATTATGTTCAACCAATCGTTTTCTAGAACGAACGCATCATTAGCCACTTATTGATAGTATTCATTATGCAAATAAGTCAACTTTAGAGGATGATGTAACCGGCGGCCTGCACAGAGGCTAGCATTTGCAGCATCACCGAAGGTAGATGGACCCCCCTTCTACACAGCTACAGATGCAAACGTCGCAGGTGAAGTTGAGAGGAAAGGTACAGAATCCTAGCAAACAATGGCGCCATTGACTGGGGGAAGGCACATGATCACACTGAACCAAAACATCTTCATGCATATGATTCTGCAAAGAGGATATCTTCGTCACTGCTTGTCTCAAGTTAGATGCCCGCGAATAGAAACGTTCTGCAGGGTTCTGCATAAGTAATATTGCGTTATCGTAAATCTCTAATTTGATTTAATCTAATTTACACCTAATTTGAGACAGATGCGCCAATAGTTTCATGCACGAACTAAGCAAACTAGGGGTAATGACTTTTGATTTTTTGGGTATCATCCTCGTTTGACATAAAGATCAAAATATTGCTTTTCAAACGATTCTTGTCCTTATACAAGGCGCTTGATTTTCTCTTGAAGGCGACTTTAGCAGCAACACTCATCTCTCTGACTGTAGCTAAAAATCTAAAAACAGCATCAAAGATCATTTCGGGTTATGAAGAAATCAATATTCAGATTTTATTATGCTCAGCTCAGGACGGACTTTGTAATCATCCAAAAGGATCTTATGTTTGCTAACAGCCTCGACTATAATGATTAAATACCTTAAAAAGGGCTAAAATAGGGTCCTCAAAGTGTTTGTTTTTAATTTCTCAATCTATATACTTCAGAATTAGCGCTAGAGCAACGACCATTTTTCATCGATTATCGTTGCCTAGCAAACTGCAAATCCATAATGGGGCGCATCTTGCCATATATTGGCAAGATTTATGCCAAGTGTACCAGGGTGTTCATTCGGCTTCGCGATCAGCTTATGACGTCAGAACACCCTGGGAACGAGGTTGCACTTGAGCGTCATGACAAGGGGTCGCGGACTCAATTGGGTCTCCTCTACTTCTGCGATCGATCCCAGCGCTTGGCGCTAAAAAAAGCAACTTCTCCTTCACCTTCACCACCTTCACCACCTTCACCACCTTCACCTTCACCTTCACCTTCACCTTCACCTTCACCTTCACCTTCACCTTCACCTTCACCTTCACCTTCACTTTGCGAGCTCGTATCTCCGGTGTTTGGTAGGCGATTCTAAAATGCAAGGTCCCGATATCTTATCGTTTTGTTACTTCATCCAATCAAAAGGGGGTACTTTTTTCTAGACACCCGGTAGTAAATGTTGACTCAAAGGGAATTAAAGAAAGGAGCTAAAGCAAAGAGGATATTCTATTAGTAGATAAGATATCTTTAAATGCAGTTTATAGCATAGAGCTTAAAAGACTAAACGTTTCGGGCTCAACCCTTCATCACGAAAAAAGTACGCTAAAGCGTAAGAAGCAGAAAAAGAATGATTGATAGAATAGTGTATTGATAGAACGAAGAAAAAAATGTGGCGCAAGGATACAACGTAAAAGAAAGGGATGGAAATTCGAAAAGGAAAACCTAATAGTAGACGATGTGTGAAGAAACTACGATATAAAGGAGAAGCGTTTGTTAAGTCCAATTGGTAATCATGTTCCCAATTTGAAGATTAATCTCTTCTCCAAAGTCTTTCGTTTTCTGCTGTCTTTGTCCACGAATAAAAGTTCCAGAATAACCATAGCCCCTGTCGAATGAGCATAGGAATCATTCGTCGTACATAGCCGATTGCTCGTGGCCCATGGTCGAAACTGCCAAAGCCTCATTTTCACGGACCAATCAGACGGCTAAAAAGCGAGGGAGACAAAAGAAACCCGTGAAGATTTTTCAAAATTTTACCTACCTTCATAAAACGCAACCAGGACAAAAAACTGCTTGAGATTTCTCGAATTTTTTAAAGCAATCTACCCTCCAGATGTTTGGGAGTACAAGTTTAGATGCCGGTTAAAATATCTCCAGGATTGGCGGAGTTATTGCCTCTCCAATAGACAAAATCGGCGAAGGCCCTTGACAAAACCTCTTTTGAATTTTATACGTTATTTCGCAACGAGCAAACTTTTGCCATGAATGTAAAAAGTAGTACAATACAGAAACTTCCCAGAGTATTGCCACATGACTTGAAATGCGCGAACAAGCCTTTGTAGACTTTTTCAATTCACAAAGAAACCGTAGGGGCATTGAATCTTCAATAAAAGAAAATTTAGCGAAAGACAATAGCAATAACAATTGAAAACGCAGATTGTGGCGTTTTCGGGTCGTTCTTACAACAATCACTATTGTTATTACTATTGTCTCCCGGCCAGAATTTCTATTGTTCAAGGTTCAGTGCCTTATCGGTTTGTTTGTGGCCATAACTCCACCAATCCTGGAGATATTTTAACCGGCATCCAAACTTGTACTCCCAAACATCTGGAGAGTAGATTGCTTTAAAAAAATTCGGGAAATCTCAAGCAGTTTTTTGTCCTGGTTGCGTTTTATGAAGGTAGGTAAAATTTAGAAAAATCTTCACGGGTTTCCTTTGTCTCCCTGATTGGTCCGTGAAAATGAGGCTTTGGCGGTTTCGACCATGGGCCACGAGCAATCGGCTATGTACGACGAATGATTCCTATGCTTGTCGAATGTCCCTCTGAATAAACATGTCTTAAAACATTTGTGTCGGAATGCTCAATCTTCCGTTCTTCCAAGTGGGTTTTATTTTCAATGTGCTGTAAACCCGGGGGGGGGGGGGTAACCTAAGTTTCCATGATACGGGATTGTGCCATTCAAAGCGTAAAACTACCACACATAAATCCAGAAAATTTCTGAAAAGTATACCGATAAATTTGAGAAATTTCTGAAAGGTATACCCATAAATCCGGAAAAGCCGAAAAAAGTTCACCCATAAATGAAGTGAATGAAATGAAAGATCTAGAATTAACATCAAAGTTTCATGGAAATTCTTGTGCAGTATTTGCATCAAGCTTCGCAGCCACACCGTACTCATGCACAGTCTCAAGTTCTTAGGACCGCAGATTTGGAATTGCTTACCAAACGAGTTAAAATCGGCTGAAAGCCTTCATACTTTCAAAAGGTTAATATCACAATGGGATGGCCTCACGTGCAAATGCAACGCCTGTCGTTTTACTGTAAATAATGTATAAACCGTTTGAAACAATTATTTATTTTATTTTAATTACTGTATCCGTCGATTTTGATTAGTTTCCATGTACATTGTACATAGCAGACAAAATGATATTTTTCAATCGATGTAAAAATAAAGATACAACAACATGCAAACAACTGTTTGGTTCCTATCATGTCTTTACAGTCTGTTGCGCCTGTAAATGCAGACTCCCACGCTTCGATCAATACGAATCCAGTGAATGAGTCTTTACCCTTTCTATTATATCAGCTTTAGCGATTGTTCATATTCAGACAGGTGGAACCAATGACCAATGACTACTACAGCGCAGATCCATATTTTCCGCTTAGGCCAAATTTGATTTTCAGATAATCTGAAATTATAACATGCCCTTAAAAGGGCCTGGGTGGACTCCTTCTTTCTAATCAGGTAAAGTATGGATATAAATAATCTAGAAATGGAAATATAGATTTACGTTGCGATAACGAATTTATTCCTTGAACTATTTTTCCTTGGGCATGTAGCGAGATTAAACCATATTTTTGTACATAAGGAGCTCTTTTCAAGAACTCAACAAAACGAGTAAGAACCTCTACTGAGCACTCAGATAATACTCGAGAAACTTGTTAATTTTCTTTTGTCTGAGAAAGTAATGAGCATACATACGCTGTATTCTGGTAAAACTCACGAAATGCTTACGAAGGCATCTATCAATAAATACAACGAAATTTTAATAGATGCTGAGAAACAACAGAAACCTTTCGATCTGGTAATTTTAACAGTTTGTTAAAAAATATAATAGTGACTTTCAGTACTGAGTGGGATAAGTTATTGATTTCCTGAAAACTCTCTTGGATCGTTGTTCAATTTCATAGATCAAATGCCTAAAATTTCTTAGAAAATTAACAACAATGTTGACAAATTTAGCTCTTGATTACAAAAGGTCAATGCTAACAAATAGCGTTTTGAAATAATTTTGATGGGAACGCCATATTTATTTTATTTTATTTTTATTTTAAAATTGTTTACCCAGGGTTACAATTCAGTTTAAGCATGAGCGATAGGACACCAAGTGTGTGCCACCTTAACGTTATTTTGGTAGCGAGCCACCTTAATCAATTGTTTTTAATGTTTTTGCCTATTTTTACTTGGTAGTGAGCCACCTTATAGCGGTTTCGCCATTTTGAAATTTTTGGTAGTGAGCCACCTTAAGTGCAGATCCACCTTAACCGTAAAGCCCTGAGAGGGAAAAACTTATGGGCAGGTTATCACTGGCTTTCGCTTTGTTCAGCCGTGGTCACATCCATCCAACATTTCTACTGCGCAGGCTGCGCAAGTTTTTCCCTCTCAGGGCTTTACGGTTAAGGTGGATCTGCACTTAAGATCTGCACTGCCAAAAATTTCAAAATGGCGAAACCGCGATAAGGTGGCTCACTACCAAGTAAAAATAGGCAAAAACACTAAAAACAATTGATTAAGGTGGCTCGCTACCAAAATAACGTTAAGGTGGCACACACTTGGTGTCCTATCGCTCATGGTTTAAGTAACTGTTTTACAATGTACCCTGCAACTAAAAATAAAGCTTACCTAATTACAATGAAAACCAACCTAATTACAATATTCAACTAAACATACAAATATACAATATATATATTCATCAAAAACTTTAGTGGAAAATAAAAATAAAAATAAAAATGTAAAACCAGCTTTTCTTGAATCTAATCAATTATGAGCTTTTGAGCTTGGTTTTAAATGACAGGATGGAAGGGGCTAATTTGATATCAGAATGGAGTTTGTTCCATGTATCAGCTCCACGGAAAGCAAAAGACTTTTGGCCATAAGCTGTTCTCATTCGAGGTATGGCTAGATCCAACTTAGTGTTGCGTAACACCCGATTGTTAACATCAGATAGTCGGGAGAAAATTTGACAAAGGCTATCGGGTGCAAGTCCATTTAGAGACTTATATACCATGGTAGATGTTTCTCTGTTGACTAGCCTGTCAAATGAAAGCCATCCTAATCTTTGCAGCAAAGGAGCAGCCGATGAATCCAAAGGGCTGCTCGTGACAATTCTTGCAGCTCTGTTCTGCAATTTTTGCAAGGTATTCAGCTTGGTATTGCCACAGCATCCCCACACTGAGCAACAATAGCTCAAATGAGGCTCAACAATACTTAAATACATGTTTCTTAGGGTCTCTTCTTGGACAAATTGTTTGAAATATTTCAAAAGCCCGAGGGCTCATGAGACTTTCTTTTGAAGAAACTTTGCCTAGCATCCCCATTTCAAATCATTACACCAAGATATTTCGTTTCATGAATAAGATCGATATCATTCCCATTAACTTGGAAGAAAGGGGTGATTTCTGACGTTTTGTTTATCTTCCCCAGCTTTTGGGCTGAACCAATTATCATGGCTTGTGTTTTGACGACATTCAAGGAAAGCTTATTGCCCTGCAACCATTTCTCAAGGCAGGCAAGTTCTGCATTGACAACAACGTCAATCTCTTCAATTCTATCAGAAGAGAAGGAGATTGCTGTATCGTCTGCGTACATTGTCGCTTGTGCCTTTTTTAAAGCGGAAGGAAGGTCATTTGTATAAAGTAAAAATAAGAGAGGTCCAAGGCAAGATCCTTGTGGTACCCCTATATTAATTTCTACTGTATCGGATGTGACACCGTTGACTTTGCAGCACTGCCTGCGATTGTCGAGATAAGAGCTGAACCATTGATGTTCGAGACCATCAATCCCGTAATGGTGCATTTTTTCAAGGAGAATTTGATGGTCTACTGTGTCAAAGGCTTTCTTTAAATCAATGAAAATCATCGCAGTATATTTACCCCGGTCTATATTGAAGTACCAATCATTGATAAATTTTAGCAAACAGGAAACAACCGAATGTAAATGTCGAAAGCCATACTGATCTGATTACAGATGTTTATTAGAATCGAGGTACTTGTAAAGTTGATCATATATGAGTTTTTCAAACAACCTGGAGACAACAGGTAAGACAGATATTGACCTATAGTTCGAGCGAGCATCGGCCTTGCCACTTTTGAAGATAGGAGCTACACGTGCTTCCTTCCAACTGTCCGGAAATACCCCAGTCTCTATGGAAAGATTATAAATCCTACATAGAGAACTGGAGATGACCAGAAATGCGACTTTGAGAAAATGGCTAGCGATACCGTCCGATCCAAAGCCAAAAGAAGTTTTCATTTTCTTCAGAGCTCTCTCTGCACCAACGGGATTGACGGTCTCAAACCTGAATTGCGAACTAAGTCGATTTACAAGATAGTCATTAGATAATAGGGGGTTAGGCTGCTGTGGAATGTCATCACTAAGTTTTTCACCCACAAAGAACATATTCATAGACTGGGCTATTTCAGCATTATCTACGACATCCTGACCATCTACCTTAAGACTTTCTACATTTGTGGTCTCTGATCTTTTATTCAGCAACAAGTTGATTGTTTTCCAAGTGTCTTTCAAATTGCCCTTATTGTGAGCAATTTTCTTGGAGAAATATTCTTTCTTGAGTTTCTTATTAAGATTATTAACTCTGTTGCGAACTTGCTTATATGATTCCATAATAATGGTAGACTTACTTTTTACAGCTGCAATCTTAAGCTTATCTCTTGTTCTGGCAAGTTTTTTGAACTCAGCGGTCAACCACGGGGTCGACTTATCTGAGACTTTCATCGTTCGCATAGGAGCATGTTTTTCTATTATTAATGATAAAAGAGCAGACCACTCGTTTACATCTCTACTAGAATCAATTATTTGGTTCCAGTCCACCTGACAAAGATCTGGCAGGAAACTTTCTTGATCAAAGTTTTTCATTTTTCTAGTGGTGATAATTTCATGTTGATGCTTAACGGAGCAACTAAATTTTCGTATGCAGTAAACAGCATAGTGGTCACTTAGTGCAATTTTAGTACCCCAGATTCAGGAATGTTTTCAGGATGGCTAGTTGCTAGATATAGACCAATTGCTGCACTCAAAGATTTTATTATGTTAGAGAGGTTTCCCCCAGCACCAAATGTCATTCTGTAAAACGATAATTTACATCAACATAGGAGAGGGAGCTGAGGGAGCTGGCTGCCACAAAAAATCTATTTGCCAATTTTCAAATGCAATCTCAGCCAGTGCTCAGCTGCAGCCCCTCTATTTCCCAGAGGTTTATAATTCACAATTTAGTGCAAATGTTAAAATAGGGATATCTCTTGTTTTAGTTCAAATGTAGGGGAGACCGGGGACAATTGTAACACGGGCCCAACACGGGGCAATTGTAACATTGGCTCTCATGCCTTGCAGAAAAGTGCAACATTCTGAGTTTTGCACAGAACATGCTCATTCCAACCCTATACATACGACTGGAGATACAGGTATGTCCAGCTAAGTTTGCAACATTTTCAGAGGAAAACATGTTTTTGAGAACGAAAGTAAAAACGTGCTTTCATTGTAAATTTGTGTCTGAAAGATTTCGCTCTTGAGTAAAAAATTTCAGGTTAATATCACAAACATGGCATCTATTTAGGATCAAAACTACATGGAAAATAACGATAGCTGACCAGGTAAGGGGCAATTGAACACGCTGTTACAATTGCCCCGGTGTAAGCTGGCCGATGGCTTCGTTTTGATTCAGTTCTAATCTGGTCGAACAATGTGCATCCATGCAGTATTAAAGAGTTAAAGAGTTGAAAACTTTTTCCCATTTAAGAATCGCATTCCTGTTTGCTCCCATGTGGTATATAGTACTCGTGTTCGGGTTGCCAGGCCTGTTATATAGGTAAAACTTCTCGTCACTTGCTCATTAGAAGAAGGGAACATTTGGGAATAGGCAAAAAAGGTCAGCCTATTAAGTCATCACCTTTTCACCTTCCGCCATTAGGGAACATGCCAAACAAACAGGCCATTGTGCTAATTTGGAAGATTTTACAATCCTAGAGAAGGCTAGCAATGAGTTTGATCTGTTGATTTTTGAAAGTTTATTAATTTTGCGTGATAGACCCTCTCTAAACGCACAAAACTCTTCAATACCCCTCGTGTTGTTCAAATCCCCAAGGTATTCAGCTTGTTTACTTGTTCTCCATGGTATCCTCTTTGACTAATTTAACTGGTTTCCATAATCGGTGCTATAAAACCAGCACGTGTAGTTTGATTCTTTAGCTAAGGATGGCAGAAGTCTAGTGCCACAACGTACTTTAGAATTCTGGATATTTCGTACTAAATTTTGGATATGTCGTACTATTAAGCTCTAACATGGACTTGTCTATTTATTCATTTTTCTATTTGTTCAACTGACTACTGATGGATTTGTCGCTTTAATATGTTGTTTTTCATCATGTCATCCTGAAAGGGGGTAAAAATGAAACTGTTCGTCGTCACACTAGTTATAAATGGAAATTATATTGATCTTGTGAAGGAAACTAAGTACCTTGGTCTTATGATTGATTATAATCTAGAATGGGAGAACCATGTTAAATGTACACAGAAGAACTCTAGAGGCATAGGACTTTTAAAATATGCGAAACACTATGTGCAAAAGGATACGTTAAGGTACATGTATCTTAGTATTGTTCAACCACATTTCAGTTATTGTTGCTGTTTGGGGATGTTGTGGGACAACTAGATTGAAAAATTGCAGAAATTACAGAACGAGTTACTAGAATTGGTACACGTATGACCTCGCATCTGTAAACCTAGGTAATATTTTATCCAGATTGTCTGATGTTCATACCAGGGTTTTACGCAATACCAAATGCAATCTTGATGTACCAAAAATGAGAACAGGTTATGGCCAAAATCATTTCCTTTTCGTGGAACCGACGCACGGAATAAAGTCGATTCGGAAACGAAATTAGCACCGTCGATCCAGTCATTCAAAACGACACTAAACGTTTTGCATTGAGAATATTCAAGGAAACCTAAAGAATCGAGCGTACAATCTTTCCTTTTCTTTTTGAGCTTAATTATTTAATATGAAAGTTGTAAATAAGTTTATATCTTGAAAATGTTTAGGTTTATCATTTATTCATTTATCTATTCGTTTTTTTGCTGGGACAATTGGAAATCAGTTTTTTAACATTATTAAACTGAATTGTATCACAGGGTAAATATGTTTAAAATAAATCTATATAAAAACAAACGAGAGCTGAGAGACCATCGGCGCTAGGAATGACAGTGTAAAGTGATTTAACATCAATGCTGAAAAGGTAACGATGTTAGTCAGTGACATGGATATGTTTAAGATTCTGAGAGCATTAGATGTATCTTGAACCTATATTTGGTAGAATTGATAACATCTATTTTAGTAATTTTTTGACAAATGGAAAATTGGAAAAAGTGTGACAAGAGCGAGTCTCAAACTCGCCACCTCCTGTTATCTAGGCAGTTGCTCTACCGACTGAGCTATCACGATATATGCTTATACAGCTTGTCATGGATATCCAGATCAGTATGGTGATGTAACCTTTATAATTTCTAGCCACGCAACTAAATCTCCCAAACGCCAAACCATGAGCAATATGTTTCCGGGCAAAATTCCCTATTTTTCTTCAATATGAGCAAATCAAAGTATTTTTCTCTGAAAAGGTTTGCTGGCAGCTAAATCTCACAATCTATGAATACACTATGGCTAGCTCAATCGCTAATTGCTATGCCACAAGTTGTAACAAGTTTTTCTGTCTGAAAAATGTCCAATATCACATAGTAGGGTGAACAATCTGAATCAGAAATAAAGTAAACTAAGATTCTTATTCAAAAGATCTCATTTTAGATAAGGTCATAGACAAATCAGATGTTATTCCAATTCTAGTTGAGACGCTAAAAATACCTACCTAAAACTTTAGTGGCTTTCCTTTGATCATATTCTTTAGCTGGTATACCTGGTTGTGATTTGCGTTGTAATGCCTGAGCAAAAGATGTAGAAGAACCCCATGCGACAGGCACATCGGAAATTGTAGGTGGTCTTATCGGCAAGTCTTCAGGAGAACTTTCACTCCTTTGGCTGGGGAAATCTTCCAGGCTCTCCAGATCCAATGAAGCACATTCCGGAGTGTCTTCAACCTCTGTGAAATAAAATTATAAAAATTTAAAAACTGTTCACTTTTACCACTAGAATACAACATATAACAGCAGCAACCATCGTAAAATTGATCTGAAAAACATGGCAACAATTTGAAAACCGTACAGTATCAGGAGCGGATCCAGACAGGGTTCACAGGTTTCACAAACCCGGTCAGATAATTCGTGAAAATAGACTCCCATTTTCACAAATATATGGTTTTCTGCAAGTCGATTGCCAATGAGATTCCCTTCCAAACGATTTCTTGGTGATTGCGGTGGCGCCTTTTTATGGATGTGAAGTGCGATCTTTGAAAAGGGAGGCAAGTATTGGCAAACATATGGTGAACGAATTACTGCATACAGACATGATACAGGCCCTTGTTTGCCCTTTGACTTGTTTCGCGGAAACAAAAGCAAACGGATTAGATAAGTTTCCTCTTCAACAATGGAGGATTTATCCAGCTGCGTCTGCGTCAGTATCTGTTGGATTGCACACTTGCATCCATTCATAAAAAGTCTGAAACCTCTCATCGACGAGTCTGAAACCGGTCACCGCATTGTTCTTGCTGTCGTAAGAGAATCTGAAACCGGTCAGCAAAAGTCGCAAACCAGTCAGAAAAAGTCCGAAACCTGTCTATGTTGTGCAATACTCACAACTGCTGGACTGTGATGAAAATAGGTGATATCCGTGATCTTTTCCTGCCAAATACAAGCAAATAAGATGGATGGCAAAGAAGTGCGATCTTGCCTCGAGACGTCAGAAGCCGTTGAACTTGAAAAGAGAAACAGGGAGCTTCTTGAACGAAAGGTTGAAGAGGGGAGAGAGGGGATGGGAGAGAGGTAAGTTTGTTTTTAAAGGAAAGGATCTGAACCAATGAACTCTCCACGGATTCTATCCCAATACTCGATGAGAATGAATATATTGCGCCAGGGTGTGACCACATGGAAAAGGGCGTTCCCCTAAGGAAAAAGGGCGTTGGCCAAAATAAAAAAGGGCGTGGTCCCAAACAATTTTCCAAGGGGGCTTCGCCCCTGGACCCCCAATGACCCCTGTCACCATATTTCCTGGATCCGCGCCTGAGTATTAATGTTAAACAACACCGATGAAAGAACACTATACAACGAGTTCGCTGTTCCCGTGGCTTGACAGTGGGTAACCTTCATGATTACACCAAACCTCCCCTACGAAAACAGCCTGACAAAATTACATTGATTATTGGCGCGATTATATTGAAGATGAAGCACAGCAGATGCTTGTTAAAGGGAATTAAATCCCTGATGGCAATGTTCCTCGATGAATAACCGAATTATCACGTGGCAGTTCCAGAAATAATCAAGAGAGCTGGGATCACATGGTATAGACGATTACGCTTAAGATGGCGACAAGGAATTTTTTAGAAAAGAGGGCCGAAGATCGCTACATACAGAAATTACGCCAAATTATGTGCCGAGGACTTCAGGAAGGATCTTTGTGATAAAATCTAAAATTTCGTCCGAACTACAGGACAATGGGGATTATGCTGCCTTTGAAACTGTGGTACTGATACACTAAATAAACATGCTCCTCTTAAAACAAAATATTTGCGTGCAAATGATGGCCCCTTTATGATAAAGGCCTTACGAAACGCGATGATGCATCGAAAACAACTAGGCAATAGACACAGGAAGAGCAGAACTGACGAGAACCTTAAAGCCATTAAAACACCAAGACATTTTTGCGTAAAGCCTTGACCTTGGAGGCCTTACAGATAATGGTAAATTGTGGAAGACTGTCAACCGGTATGGTATTTTCAAATGAGGTACAAATAACTTCATTCGTGACTCTGATTGAAAATGGAAAATGATAACTGAAGACGCAAAAATTTAGGAGATTGTTGATCATTATTTCACAAATATAACAGAGAGTCTATGAATATCCGAAGATCAGTTAGTTCTATCACAAATAAATGGGATAAATGATCCAGTAGACAAACTAACAAGAAATATGAAAAATACACTACAGAATGTTGCTATTTGAGCATATATGAGTTTAAGCCGATGAAAGTCAACGAGTTACGTTTACAGATTCAAAAACTAAATGCAAAAAAACAATCTCCCATAGACAGCATTCCTGCTAAGATTCCTAAACACAATGCAGACATTTTTGCCGTCCTTCTCCAGAAAATCTTCAATTCAAATTTATCAGAGTGCTGTTTTCTAAGGGACCTAAAAATAATTATAGACCTATAACGGTTTTATCGTCAGTGTCAAAAATTTACGAAAGGGTCTTAGAGAGTCAAACAACATCTAATGCCTTAGCTTCCTTTCTCCTCTTCTGTGCGGATTTAGAGAGGGCTATGGAACCCAACATGCATTTGTGTGACTCATAGAAACTTGCACAAAATCCTTAGATAAAGAGGGTTTTGCTGGAGCACTACTCATGGATCGTTCAAAAGCTTTTGATTGTCTAAATCATTAGCTTATCATTGCAAAATTAAGTGCTAATGGTTTCAGTACAAGTACATTGCGGTTGATTCATAGCTATCTCAGTGAGAGGAAGTAGAGGGTCAAGATGCAGGGGGTCATTTAGTGCATGGAAAGAAACTTTGATAGATTTACCACAAGGTTCAGTCTTTGGGCCTCTTTTGTTTAATATATACCTCAAGGATCTCTTCATGTTTGTGAAAGATGCTCAAACATGTAACTAAGCAGTGAAAGTGTTATCGAAATATTAGAGAGCGATGCCCTTAAAATTGCAGAATGGTTTTTAAACAATTGTATGAAGTTGAATGAGGACAAATGCCACCTAATGGTATTTGGAGACAAAAGTCATAAGGTGTCATTAAATAATTTCTTACTTTATCAAGAATTTCTTACTTTCTTGACACTGATCAACTGAAAGGAATAATGAGGGCATTTATCTTGTCCCAGTTCAACTACTGTCCCCTTCTTTGGATGTTTTGCGATAAAACACTGAACAATAAAGTTAATCGTATTCACGAACGGGCATTACGGATAACCAACAAAGATATGAGATCAAATTTTGATACGATGTTACTCAGATACACAATCCACATTAGGAATTGCAGTTGCCAATGACGGAGATCTATGAACAAAATAGGAGCTTAATCCTAGCTTCATGAAGGAGATCTTTGTTGAAAAACACGGTTCTCGTGGGTTAGGAAGCTGCCGAAATCTATCATGGCCACAAGCGCGCACTACGTGCAATGGCTTGGATACGATATCGTTTCGTGGGTGTAGATTACGGCAGGCACTTCCCAATGATATAAAGCAGTCAGATATCCTCTCCAGCTTTAAAAAGAGAATCAAAATCTGGACAAAAGAGGAATGCAGTTGTAAACGGTGTAGACCTTTCGTCGCTCAGGATGGTTCTTGAGCTGATATGTATCTTCTACTCCGTAAATACCAACACAAATCTGTAAATTTGTGTATCTGTAGCTAACTATTCTTCTGTATTTTATTTCATTTCCTTTTTTATAAATTTTCCTTTCTTAGATAGTAGGGCTAAATTAGCTCTTACCGAATAGCTATTTTATACCGGATGACCCAAAAAAGTGACCCAACGCAATCTGTTACAGAAAAAAAGGGAAGTGGCTGAATGCAATGCTTCAAAAGTTGTTCTGTCGCTAAAAGACTAGCCTACGTTATGAGTGTTTTTCACAATTTTTTTCGACACGGTAAATTTCCAGAATTAAGAATTATGAGAAAAAGGGCAAGCTTGAAATCTTCAAAAAGTCGTCAAAAACAGGGGATCGATTTGCCATTTCAGATCTTCAAAACAACGAGCAGCGTGTTTCATTTCAACCTGGGAATAGGCAACTCAATCGAATGTTGTAAGAGCAAGTTCATAGTCCCTAGATTCATAAAATAGTCATATCTCAAGTGACAAGGATATTCCTGCTTTTCTATAAGAAATTCTTGAACATTTCGATTTGCCTGAAAATTGAAATCCTTTGAAATTCCACAAGTTTACAAAGAACATCTATTTTCAGCTACAAATAGTTAGGTACCTATGGACCATAAACTTGCTTTGGAAACTCTTAACTGAGTTGCCTATTCCCAGGCTGAAATCAAACACCCTCCTCATTGTTTTAAAGATCTGAAATGGCTTTAAATCGATCCCCTCCTGTTTTTGACGACTTTTTGTGGATTTCGAGCTTGCCCATTTTTTCAAAATCTTTAATTTGGGAAATTTACAGTGCCGAAAAAAATTCCAAAAAATACTCATGATTGTAGGCTTGTTTCCTTTGGCGATAGAACAACGTTTGAAGCATTTTCGTCAGCCACGTACCTTTTTTCTAAAGAAGATTGCGTTGGGTCACTTTTTTCTGGGTCACCCGCTACATTATGCATATTTCAAATAAATCAATAACAATATTAATAATAATTACCAAGATGAATTGCGCTCTAATGACACGTTTTGCCCCCACCTTTAAAACTGGATCAACTGAGGATCGATCGTATTACAGACCAATCTGTCTGACCCACAGTTTCAAGGTAGTTCGAAAAGCTCATTTATGATCAACTGTACGAGTATCTTGATTCTAACAGGCATCTATTTGTAGATCAGTTTGATGTGCATAGTTTGCATTCGGTTGTCTCTTGGTTACTGAACTGTACCAAGGATTGGTACTTAAATATACTGCAGGGGGGAAATATACCGCCATGGTTTTCAGTTTTCAATGATCCATAGGAGCCTTTGATACAGTCGTCCATCAAATTCATCTGAATAAGATGTGTAATTACGGAATCGATGGTCTTAAACATCAATGGTTTAGCTCATACTAAGATAATTGCAGGCAGTTCTGCAAGGTCAACGGCGTCAGCTCCTATCCTGCTGAAATAAAGTAGGGGTACCTAAATATTCTTGCCTTGGCTTGCCTCTTTCTTTTATTTCCATGAAAGACCCATATTTTGCAAAAGCGACGATGTATGCGGATGATACAGTAATTTCGTTCTCTTCTAATAATATAAAGGGAAGTTGTCATGCGAAACTGGCCTGCCTTGAGAAATGGTTACAGGGTAGGCTTTCCTTGAATATTATCAAGACACAGGCCATGATCATAGGATCCTCGCAAAAGTTGAGGAAAACTGATACACCAACGGTACCGATTCCTCAGTTTTGAGCAAATGGAAATGATATCGATCTTGTGAAGCAAACAAAATAGCTTGGTGTTAAAGGGCCTGTTTCATCCAGCATGCCTTGCACGTGAAATCTCTTGGTTGGCCTTGTTGCCGCCATTTTCATGGCCCATGAAAATGGCGACAACAAAGGAAAACCAAGAGACGGCACGTGCAAGGAATGCTGGATGAAACAGACCCTTTAAGATTGATGATAATCTCAGAGCAATGTTGAAACATACACAGTTGATTTCTAGAGCTTTAGGAATTTTGAAATATGCGAAACACTCTGTGTAAGTGCAAGAGGATACATTGAGGAGCATACCGTTCTAATCCTTCCTGGTTGCTGAAGCACGCGGAAATCATCCAATTTCACTGCATTCAGAAAATCAAATTGCTTCATTCTAACCCCTTGATACCAAATCGGTCGTTCAAAGTAAATTCTTGAGTACCCTCTTGTTGCGGAGACGAGATACGGTTTATCCGAAGAAGCACATGTATCCCCCCGTGCAGTAGGTCAAAGCTCATGCGCAGTAGCGCTTTGGGTTGGAGCTCTGCCGGATGCATGAGCATTAACCTACTGCATTGCTATCTATTATTATCAATGTATTTATCATTGGATTACAATATACTATAGCTAAATAAAAACAAAAGCTAATTAATTCCAACGTTAAGAAGTTATAAACAATATCAAATAAGACAGTAGTGGGTAAAATATTTACAAGTTATCAAAGTATACAATATAGAACGGATATATCAAAATAGTCATCATAAATAGATAGTAGCACGGGGACATAAATAGATAGGGACATATACGTTTCCTCGGAAAAACCGTATTTCGTTTCCCCAACAACCTCGCGAAAATAGAAATGGCTTTTAAGTTACCGTAATAACCTGGAATTTTTTATAAATCGGTAGAAGGGATGGCCCTTTGCAGGTTGTAGCATGCTCAGACAAATATCTCATTTGGAGCCAAAATTGCGTTCATTTTCCAATCGAAGAATATTGACCTTCGTGCAATCAACGATAACATTCGCTACAAATAAAATATAAAAAAAAGCTCAGCAATTATATGCATATTACCCTAAGCAATAACCCTAATACTTTCCCTTTAATTACATCTCAGAATAGCAGACGATTTTCTGCGATTTCTGGTAGAAATGTCATCTGGGCCTAAATTTCTTACCGAATAAAACTCGTTGGCCCCAAAAAGGCCTAGTTTACATTCTTGAGATAAATGATTCACTTACCATGACTCGAAGCGTGATCTCCAAATCACCACGAAAACGTTTTCTCTCTGTCCATTCAAGGCGAGTCTTTAGAAAACTTGATGGACGTTTTTTGATTGTTTTCAGTGTTTTCAAAATCGAAAATTTCAAGAAACTCCCTTATAGCTCCATAAAAAGAAGACTAAAAAATGTACAAAAAATACTGGCATCTAATTGAGGACCTTAGTAAAATATTAGCTCATAAATCTTCAAAATCGGTCCCGTATACCATTTACCGTGGCCTGTTAAAAGTGCATAGTTTATTTTGGCACACCAGGTATGTAGTAGATTTATAATTAGTAGAGAGCCAATCCCACTACTTCAACAGGCAAATTATTCTTTTCGCAACCAGGATGCTGTTGGGTGAATAAGGGCAGGAACAGAGAAATTTTTATCAAGCTTCTATCCTAACTGCATTTTTTAATGGAATAGATTTGATCCAGAAATCAGGATTGCACCTTCTGTTGCTGTTCTTAAAGCAGATCCTCTTTCAATAATTTGCATCCATGACCTAATATGCTTATGTTATCTTTTCCAGATAGGGGTCGGTCTCAGTAAATTGAATATTCACAAATTCAAGCACAATTTTAGGGATATATTGACCCCAATTTGCCTAACGAATGATGGCATTGAGGATACGGAAAATTTCTTGTTGCTCTGCCCTTCATTCGACATTGAACGAAGAGATCTTCTCGCTGGAGTTTCGGAATTGTTACGAGCATTTGTCCAAATCGACACCCTTTCAACCAACGTTCTGTTACAGCACTTATTGTATGGTAACAAATAATTTTCTAATGACGTACATAAAAATATACTCGAACATACTCTAAATTTTATCCAAAAAACACGTCGGCTTGGATAATTTCAAACTTTCGTTTCATGACACACAGCCACTAAGGTGTTGTGGCGCAGTGGTGTAATCCTCTGACATTGCAGGCAGAACAGTCAGATGGACCGGGTTCGATCCCAGATAGAGCCCCATCACCTCAGCGTCATGACAAGGGGTCGCGGACTCGATTAGGCCTATTCTACTTCTGCGATCCCAGCGCTTGGCGCTAAAAACCGCAACTTCACCTTCACCTTCACCTTCACCTTCACTTTTTCCCAATTTGTTTGGAAGTGTATCATTTTGTAATTGTTTACTTAATTTGTATCTATTTGCATGTATTTCTGTTAATGGCCATTGAGTTAGTCATTGTCGTTGCTACCTGTGGTATCGTCTCTGTAGTGTCGCATAGTTGTAAAGTAGTTAGATAGAGTAGAATGTAAAAGAATGTAACATGTATTATAACATTTTACATGAATACAAAAATTTGATAAAAACATGCAATCGTAAGCCGATATCCTAATTGCCTAGTCCGAAAAAACAATAGTTCGCGAAAAACGAACTCGATACCGTTTTTTTACACTAGCCATCGCATGTTCTTTCTACCAATAGAACAAAGCCAGAAAGCTTTTCTCAGAACAGTCATAAAACAGTAGTTGCAAACTACAAATACCTATGCCAAATGAGTTGACAGCTAATCTTCGTTCAATTTTTCTAGCCACACTTCTCTCCTCTCTTTTCTTCCTTTGCCTGGATAACTTTCTCTGACGAAATTCCTCGGCAAATAACCTGAGGGTTTCCTTCGACAGAACAGGCTGTTTTATCATCAGCTCGCAGAACGTGAATTCACCGCTGAGAGGCAGATGGCTGAGATAGCGATATCGTTTTCTTAGGTCCTGCAAAAACAGAATATACATTTTAACGTTCCTCGATACTGCAACGAGAACTATTCACTGCAAACTGATGAATAGGCCTAACGCCTTTCAATCGCACCAACGTCACTAAACCACGAAGTCCATTTTCGTAAAGTCTCTTGTCGCAGAGTCCTGTCCATATATCCCTTTGCAAGCCCGTTTCACATTGGATATTAGGCATATATAGAAATCAAGACCCGTTAGCGGATGTATCAGCCGGGGTTCTGATTTTTCACCATTATATTTTTGGCCTGACATCTAATGTGAAACCGGCTCAAGTATCTATTCGTAAAATGTCTTTATATTTTGCTTTTCTGTCTGTATTAGTTGTGGCGTGGTATGGTATAGTATTTTATATTAGTTGTATTTTCGTTTATGTTAATCCCAGGGAGTAGACATGATATTTAGCTGCTCCTGGCACCGTCCTTGTAGTGTGGTATAGTAGATCGTAGTCTTACGTAATTTTGTTGTAAACTTTCATATTGAATATAAAAAAATAAAAAAATCACACCAAACACGCGAAATCCACACCATTAAAGACCCTATGCTAACATGCAGCCTTTGCGAGCATTCTTTGCAAAACAGCATAAACAACATTATCTTTCTAACGAAAAAGATAGCACATACAAGGTACACAGGTTCAAAAGGCCGCTTTGATATTGGAGAAAGTAAATATCGAATTTTTGACTTCAAGGCTTTGTCTATGTTATAAAAGATATATTCCGTTAGAAATTTGATGAGTCGATTCGCCTTTTTATCAGGCAGGTAAGCGTATTCTGGTGCATGCAGCTGATAGGAAGCTCGCCATTGAAAAATATTTAACCTAAATATGGCATTAGCATTCTCGAATTGGTTCACAAGGTGATGAAATATTTTTGAGGGGGGACCAGTGATTTTTAGGGTCTCTGAAAATTCATTATGGGATAGCTGACGACCACAAAGACGCATGGTTAGCACAAGGTCTGCAATACCACCATAATAATTAAACAAAAAATGATCCAACAATAATTTCTGACAAATACTGTGGAGCTGCAGTTGATAGCAAAAATGTATGTAGGTATTTCCTTGTTTGTGATTTAGTTACTAAATTGCTTTGTATTGTTATTTAATCCAATCATTTCCGTAACACTTATCCTAAACTATCAAAAGAGGTTCAGTACACCCTCTAAGAAGCTATCAGGTAATAAAACTCATACTAACCGGTTTTGTAGTTGTACAGGAAAATATAAAGCCCTCGGTCTTATTGCACAGACCTCGCAAGCTCGGTCTGTACTTTTAAGACCTCGGGCTTTATATTTTCCGGTACAACACACAAAACCGGTTAGTATGCGCATAGTAATGTTCCAATTAACTTCATTTTTTCTCTCTCGAAATGTTCAGCAAGCTGGTGCATTTTCCGTCTGATCTGAAATTAAAGTTCTAAGCGCAAGTACGTATGGCCTACCTCTGTCATACTGTATGATTCCATGTCAATAATCTGCGCTGTTATCTTTGGAGGACAACACCTCATGCCACCGTATTCACTGATGAGACATCTTACATTGATTGGCTGTAGATAAATATTTTGACCATCTTCAGCTATAACGACAAAAATTAATAAAATGCAACCGGTTCAATAACTTGCTTGCAAATTGACTTCTAGACAAAGATATTGTGATTACAAGTAAAGAGTCAGAGCTTCGAAGACACGCAGTAGATACTTTTGATTCGACTAAATGCTGCTGTTGATGATATTGCAGTAAAATCCACCAACATCTCTTCTGTTCAAACAGCTTGATTAAATAAACAAACCGACTCAGTAGAAAGATGGTGTCAAATTTAATAAACGCATTACATGGCTCCTATATCTTGCAGTTATATAACTATTTAAAATAAAATAATTGTACCTTTCAAACTGGGACTTATGGACTTTCACATCAAAAAGTGGGACGAAAATAAACAATGGGCGCACAGATTTTTCTGTGCCCTTTGAAACGAGGTTAATGGCCTCTTTTCGGTGGTTGGAGAATTTCAGGAGCTGCGACGTGTTGGCGTGCACTATTGCTAGATGAAGATTACCTTCAAAATGAGGAAATTCTTGTTGAAACTGAAAGGTTTGTCAATTCTTAGATTAAAGAAACATTCATGCGAATACTCGTGACTTTTGTTCATTGCTAACATCACTCAAAACTTGAATTTCGAGACGTTTTATTATCTGAGGTTTGAGCTGACAATTTAGGCCCAACGCCATTACTCGCCTTTCGTACAGCGTTGCTATGGTTTCCATATCGGACATGAAATCGAGGGAAACAATTTCGTCCCAATTTTCAATGTGAAAGTCCATGAGTCGTAGTTATAGCGTCCATCAGCCTATCAATAGCAATAACTACGAACTTGCAATCAGTCTATTGAAAGATCAGTAGAACAGAAGTAAAAGGAAGAGTAGATTCGAAAGATGGGATCGAATAAAAAGGAATTGTGGTGACGCAACATAAATAAAAAAAAAGTATAAGCAGGATAAAAAGACCAAAACAAAAAACAAAACAAAATCTATAAATAAATAAATAAAAAAAAATCTAGGGCAATGGTCAAAGGGAAATGCTATGCTATGATAATGTTACTGTAAATAAGTAAATTGTTTGTTAAGTCCAGCAGGATAAAGAGTGGCGAGTTTGAAGACGATACGCTTTTCCAATGTTTTTCGTTTAGCGCTATCTGTAGGGGCATACAAATAGCTTGATGCTGTAGGGGCATCAAGTTATGAAACAAAAAGAACACTTACGCGACTGGCTTCAATCTAAATCGTCAAGTAAATGTTGCTACTCAACAAATACTAAAACCCTTACTATAATAACTAACACAACAGTAATGAGCAGAGCATAACTCAAAGGAAACACGATACTACTAAACGTCCTTTGTTTTTACCTCACTATGCATACAGTCTATTCACACAACTCATGGAAAATTATCAGTTCACAGTCACATTAACCATTATCTGGCATGCACTAAAGCGGGGGCTGCAAAAAGTATGCTTAAACAAGGAGAAAATGATTGGTTTTTATAATTTCTTTGAAAAAGAGAAAACTCTTTTGATTTTCTATACTGTTGATCATAATCCCCAGTAAAAATGCAATGTTACTGCAGGCCTTGCACACATCAGTATGGCAAGAATTCTCAAGAAGTCTAAAGAATTCTTAAGAATTTTCAAGGATTCTTCACATGAATGATGAACATTCTTCAGAGGTATATGAAAGACTAAAATCTTCAACCAAGAATTCTTGGGGGAGAAAGTGTTAATGCATACTGAAACTGAATATTTGCAAAACAAAATGCGTATCTAACTTGCAATGAAAGGCACTTTTTCACGTTTGTAGACATTTGGCACCCTTTACAGTTGTTCCAAGGACTTTGAAAAGTCTTTACATTGAAGTGTGCGCCCTGCATAGGAATATTTCCTTAACTTTACATTCAGAAAATTCTATTGCATGAAATTCTTGTGCTGCAGACATAAGATTACATAACACCTCTTTTACAGTACATGTCTGAGTATAAATTACGGTCTCTTGGCTGAAAAGTTTTAAATGTTCTAGAATTCATTTTTAAAATAGTCAGTATTCACAGTCTTTCATACCCAAACAAACAAACAAACAAACAAACAAACAAAACAGAAATAAAGACAAAAACTAAAAACTATTCACTGGTGCAAAACTTGTGTAAAGATGGTTGGATGTGAGTCACCAATGACTGGTGCCATGGTTCACAAAGGGCTTACTCAAAACAAGACTAAACATAAATAAGAATAAGGTGTCGCCAATCGTCAGGTTTTCATCAAGTTTCCGAAGAATTCCCAAAGACCCCACAGACCAGAAACGCCCCCGGCCACAAAACCGCCACTCCACCGCCAAAAACAACAAACCAGCCATCACCCGAATGAGCCGAGCAAGCGGAGCACGAGCCCCGCAATGACCGCAACCACCACAGGGCCCAAGCCCCACCCACCAAGCGCCCCCGAATGACGCCCAGCCCGCAGCACCCGGCAGCAAAGCGGCAGTTCCATGGCCAAAAGACACCCCCAGCCCACAGAATCCCCGGGAACACCTCAGTTAATCCTGTTAGTAGCTTTGATATATGCTCACGAGAATATCAAGTGTTCTTTAAGAATCCTTAATAATGTACACAAAGCTGCACCGTACAAATCATAATTCTAGAAACCTAAATTGCAACAAATTTGTTTTCATTCCAAAGTACAGCACAAGCATGCCAAAATGCTTCACAATTTTAGTAAATACAAAATATTATTTCTTCATGAAAAGTTGAGCATTTTCAGTTCAAACCATTATATTGATATTCTCCCATTTCCTGCTTTCAGCAATTTTAGCTAAATTTGGACCAAGATTGAATAGACAAACAGATTATGTATTTTTGCATTTTGATTTAATAATATTTTTTATGACTGAGTCTACAAAGTTGTGAAATCATCCAAAAAATTTTCTTTCAGATAAAAAGTGCACGTTTTACCAAATGGCAAATAATACACACGAAAATGTCAGAGATTGAGTTCTTCTAAAGCATTCCCCAGTTGATTGTGGATTTTACAATTCTTTATCTAAACACTCTACTAACAGAGGCATGGCCACAGGGGGAGGGTGATTGCCCCCCCCCCCGTCCACATTTCACAAATATGGAATCAGGGCATGCATTCTAAGCCAAAGTAAAGGATGTTTCTTCAAAAAACTTTTCCGCGTGCTCCTGCTCCGATTTATAGGATAACTGTCACAAAACTATCAAAGTTTCATTGTTGCTAATGGCAGGCATGATATTGGAAGATGCATTCAAAGCCAAAGTACAGGACGTGGTCCCAAAATTTTTCCTGGGGGTTTAGCCCCCAGGTCCCTCCATTGCAATGCCTCACCACTTAATTTACGCCGCTGTCTTCTAGTTTGGTCAGAATATCCTTTGGACCTTTTGAGCACATCGTGGCCAGCAGAGACATCAAGTATAATTGCACAACATAATTTGACTTCGCAGAAATTTTTTTCTCTGCTTACTAGGTTCCCAGCAAGGAAAAAATTCTTTGCAGCTCTGCACTAAAGGTATTACTGTTTGTCCTTCTCAATAGAACTTATAAGTTTTAGGAATGTTCCGTGATAGACGATGCTATTTTTTCACCTAACAGCCAGCTCAATCGTGTTCACTGGGACCATGCTGACATAAAATCAAGAAATTATGTTTCTAAAATTGTCCATGAATTCAGTGAACAGCCTATACAGACATTGAGATTGTGATATAAGAGAGAGGGAGCTATCATGAACTGAATGCTTTACCATATAATTTAATTCCGCTACTCTGTACAGATACACATACAAAATAAAAGCTCCTGCACCTCAGGGCTTCAACAACGTTGTCAATACTTGTGCCGTGCTCGGAAGAGATATTTCAACAATTCTAAGATTTAATAATTTCTCAACGAAGAAATAAAGCACACTGCAATTAATCCAAATTACGCTGTGAAAGGTAGTCAATTCCATTTTCCGTTACTTGCCAAAACACGTGCTTGATATGTGCATTGGAAGGAAAGTTTTTTCACAAAAATTCTGCGGTAAAACAGCATGTATTTGAAGATAAGATTTCGAATAAAGGTCCCTGATTTACGAGAAACAATTGTCACAGCTTTCCTGAGACAGCGGAGTAAGCGTGATGATATTTTAGCGTATTGACAAATATGATGTGATTTTCAAAATAAAAGATAACTTTCTGTCAGATTGAAAGTGTCACAGTACCTTCATAGTAGTAGTAGAACTCAGGATCAACTTCTTGGGTGGCACGCTTTTGACAGTCAAATGATTCCAGCTGCTTATCTTCTGCAACTGGGATAGGATTACTTGTTGGCTTTTCCTTTATATGAGTCAAAACTTGAGATGCATCAACTGAATTCTGTTCTTGTTCATCATCGGAAAATGCAGCCTCGTCTAGTGCCATTGATGCAACCTAACGAAAATGATAGGAACAATAAATATCCTCATACTGGATTCTCTCTATGACGCATCAAAAACTAATGGGAGTTAGAGATAACATCTTCACAAACGTAAGTATTGGCAACTTTATATATTTTAGCATTTGAACACCCTGTGCTACGAAATCAAAATGACAAGTAGCAAAAATAGTTTGATTGCTAAAACCTACCAAAATTAGGAAAGTCATACAAGAAGATGTGGCAACAAATATTCCAATAATCAACGTAGCGAGACATAAAAATTTCTTACATAAGAAAGCGGTGCAATGCATCATAAAAAGTACTTCTCCAGGGCTGACCATTTCGCTAACTAATTTTTTGTACATCGAATTTAATTCTCCCTAGAAGATAGCGAGTACTGCTATCATTGTTGCAAGACCGAAAAATGGCAGAATTCTGATCCAGATTTTTAGCTGTTTTTGCAAAAAGTTTACGAATATAATCACTTCAAACCAAGAAACAATAAAAAATTAAAGTAATACTGAAAAAGTACTTCGGTCAAAGGAAATCATTTGGAAGTATGAAATACTTATAGATTAAAGGAAAAATACCTTCTTCTCGAGCTCCTCATTCACGATTTTCATCATGCGACCATCATCATTTTGCGAAATCGTTTCTTTTACTTCTACAGAAAATTAGAATGAAAATATGTGAGAATATTACCGAAATTAAAACAATCTAAAAACACTTTGAAGACACTATTTCTAACCCTTGCATCCCTGGCATGGGGGGACAAATCAAAACAATATGAAATGACATTGAAACTGAGGTACCTTCCTCTCTCTCTCTCTTTGCCTGTTAAAACGATTTTTTATGATAATTTCAAGGTCCTGCAAAATGCCTAAGATATAAAGAATGTCTTCACAGCACCCCCTCCCATGGTGTTTCGACGTGATACCAGTTTCCGTGAAATGCTTGTAAAATCGCGTTTGACAAAAGAAGGAAATGATTCAGGTATATGCACTTGTGGACGTTCCAACTGCCGTACTTGACATCATATCAATCAACATACAATCATATCAATCACCATACATCAGAGTTTCACATGCTTATCCACATGCCTCATATTCTGCATAAAATGCACGAGATACGGAAAGTCATATATTGGAGAACATTGATCTATTGTGTTGGGGAGCATCTGAGAAAGGTCGAGCACAAGATACCATGAACATAAAGAACGCGCTGATAATGCAGATAGCAATGATGTTCTTCAAAAAAGGACTAGCCATGCACAGATCAAAAAACGACTTACGAACAAGGACTGATAAATTTAAATCCAGCTTCTATCCTCACTGTCTGTCTGAATGGAATAAGCTTGATCCAGAAATTAGACTTGCACCTTCTATTGCTGCTTTTAAAACAAAGCTGCTATCCAAAATTCGTCCCCTTCCAAAATCTGTCTTTCGGATACATGATCCGACAGGATTATCATTATCTTACCCAACTTAGGGTTGGTCTCAGTAAATTAAATTTTCACAAATTCAAACACAATTTCAGGGATACTTTAAACCCAATGTGCCCTACCAACGATGGCATTGAGGATACGGAACACTTTTTGTTGCTCTGCCCTTCTTTTGAAGTACCACGTAGAGGTCTTCTCGCTGGTGTTTCTGCTTTATTACGACCACTTGGACATACAAATCCAATAAAGATATACTCTTGTTAACTCTCTGCTTTATCCATAAAACTGGTCGGTTTGATTAGAAATCTAAAACTCGGTAACAAGTCATATTTAACCACCTCGTCCCTTTTAAAACAAGTTACCTGACTTGTAAACACTGGGCCTAATTGCAACAGATGGAGGAAAACATTATAATAACGTTCAATCTCTAAGCTTGTCACTCCTTTCCCCCCAATGGACCCAACAACCAGTTTTCTTGTTCGTAGGCTTTTTTAAGTTAGCGTGATTTTTTTCCTTGTTCCTAGCGTCCTCACGGCTACTCTCTTTTCTGCAGCGTCAAATTCTATTGGACGTGCTAAAGTTCTCAATATTTCAATTTGTCTATCTCTTCTGCTTAAGTGCCCTTACAGTTCTCATCACTACTGATAAAAGGTATGCCCATTACGCTTAGTGTATTCTAATCTAGGCATTTTAGTTTATCCATTACGGAAATGTAAGTATAATATGAAAGAAAACTTTCCAAAAGGTGTGATATTTTAGGATTTTGATTCATTTAAAAATCCTTAAAGTTGTTCAAATAAAGCTCAAATACAGTAGTTTTGCTTGCAATGATCTTGCCAAATTAATTTTTGCACTTGCTCTTACAATAAAAGGCAGTTGTCATGGTGTTAGATGGCTTATAATTCAACATACATACAATACATATACATGGATGGCTGACTGGTCAACTAGACTTAATCAAGTCTGTTCCCAAAATCCGTTGAAATCTATCGTAACGAGCTCTTTTCGACAATTTCTGAATAAAAAAATCCACTATTCAGGAAACAGAATTGGGCAAGTCCACTGGCTGACTGAATGACTCCAAAGTAGGTATGGGTTTCGTAATATGAACAGATTTGCGCTTATGAGAACATCGACGTCTAGAGTCCCATTGCCCTGTTCCGATCAATGAAAAATAAACCTTCAATTAGTTGCAAAATTGTTGAGCCATAGACAAGAAATAAGGTTTAAAGGAAGAGATAAGAAACAAGAGAATAGACTCTTTTATAAACGCCATATATTTCTAAACGTGCTTTTATTGTAAACTTCACGAGTAAATCACTTACTTTCCAGTTGCAAAAATTGAATGGGAGGATTAAGAACATCACTCATACAAAGAAAGGGGCCTTGAATTGACAATCGCTTTGCTTTTTGCAAATATCGATTAACTGTCTGTTTGAACAGCAACTTGGGGCACCTTCATAAAAAAATTCAACAATTTATAATCCTCCAGCTTTTCTTGCCTAAACTCGATGGAAACATCCAGCTTTCTGGCATATCTCAGACGATCTGGCCAATCTGATTGACACCCGATATTGGTACGACTGTTTAGGTAGCCGTCTTCACTAATCTTAAACCCAAGAAAATTCAGTGCAATGCTCTTGAACTGTAAATGTAGGTGATTCAACATCTTAGTGAGAAATGCAATCCTTGTTCACCTATACACATCTGACACACGTTGAACTCCAATACCTCCGTGCTCACGTGGCAAAAAGACGATGAGTTTCGTTGTTGTTTCATATAAATCATACATATTTCGAACTGCCTTCACCAAGGACTTATCCATGAGCTCCAACTGCTCCTCTGTAAGCCTCGTATTGTAACAATGGTGGAGAATCTTCGCGAGAGCCATGTTATTTAAAGTAAACATGTTATTTAAAGTATTTAAAGAGCAACGTTATATGAACATCTGAAGAGCAACATCATATTAAACTTTGGCCAGAATCTTTGCCGTTTTGTCGCAATCTTTATCCAAACGTGGCACAATTCTTTTGCGACGTCCTGAATGGTAGCTTTGCCTTTTGGCCATCGAGGCATTTAACAACTCTCAAGAATGCTTAGACCCTTTGCTGGCCTTTGTGCAGATTTATTTGACATGGTCAGTTAATTTCAGTTTGGGGTCTATTGTAATTCCAGGAAGCTTATCAGAATTTGTAGGCTTGATGAGCAGATTATTAATTTCAATACACAACTTCTGGTTTGTATTCAGACCAAGAAATATTACCTGGAATTTTCCGGGGTTTGCTACCATGCAATTAGAATCAAACCATTCAAAAGTGTGCGGTAGGTCAATTTCTAAAGATACAACTACTTCTATATTTTGCCCAGAGGCAAGTATAGTATTATCATATGCAAAATTGCATATTTTAGACTCTTTTATGAAGAAAACAAGATCATTTATAAAGATGTTGAAAAGTAGGGGTCCTAAACTAGAGCCCTGTGGAACTCCTGATGTGATATCAAGCCAGTCACTTAAGGTCCAACCAATCTTAACCCTTTGTTTTCTACCAGATAAGTAGCTACAGAACAAATGTAGACTATTATTTCCAAATCCGTTGTATATCGTTAGTTGCCAGGTTTCCAGTTTCATGCAAATAAGCTTGCAGAATCAATTATGACAGACTATGGTGATGTACTACAGCGTATTACGCATCGTAAACCCGATATCCTTGTCATTGGCAATCAATCACGTAAATACATTATTCTAGAGGTGACTGTCTGCTACGATCTGTATTTTGAACAAGCGTTATAAACACCAAACAGGGGCGGTATCAGCCGCTGTGCAGTCTGCTACAGTCGTTAGGTTGGGATGTGGATCTGAAAGTGCTTTGCTTTGGCTCACTTTGTTGTATCAAAAAAGGATGTCTGGACTGTTATGAGATCATTGACAATAGATCGGTTAATTCTTTATACACGTAATCCCTTCAGCTACGAGAATAAATTACAAACTAAATACATAATTATATACATAGTAGATTGATCTAAGAATATATACCTAAATAAATGTGTCTAGATGCTGTTCTTCCAGGGAGTCGTGTTTTCGTTTTCAGGCTCCATACAATTTTTTTAGATTTTCTTTAAATTGATAGATCAAGGGGAGTTCTCTAATTTCAATTGGAATGTTATTCCACACGCTAAGACCGGTGTAGTGAAAGCCTTTTTCCGTCTTTTCTAAGTTCATCTTCGGGATTTCGAGGTTCCTACAGTTTCTGGTATTATAAGAAGAGATCTCACGTCTTTGCTGAAATTTATTCCACAAGCTTTCTGGGCATAGTTTGTTGTTGATTTTGTAAATCATTACTGCCTGGTCAAACTTGATGAGATCCTCAACTTTTAACCAGTTTCCTGGCCATTCATCTTTAATTCTTGCATTTATCATTACAGACAAAGCTCGGTCCTGGAAACGTAATTCTAACGAACATATTACGGTGGTGCTCGGTATCGAATTTGATAATGACCAATTATATATGGAGAAACAGGGTGAAAAAGTTGTTCAGGTGAATGTTTTTTCCGTCCCGATACTTTCTATATTACATATTCACACTGAATGACTTCTCAATCTTGCGTCTTACACCGTATAAACTGATTATGTATGTAGTGGATAACGTATGCCTAGCAGATATAAGTATTATGATAACTTAGCTGTCAGCATGGACATAAGGGCAAACACGAATTTGATAAGTATTTATTGCCTCTTTATTCGTTGTATAACACTTTAAGCAATTCACAACGGAGAGTTACAGGCTTTTACAAGATAACGGCAAGATTCTAGCAAAGCCCCCTCAAATACTTCAATGCCCCCAGGCATTTCAGACCCTACCTCACGCGCATCCAAAATCAAAGGAGTCCCCTGGTGAGGTTTCTTTGTTTATTACACCTCATATAATAAAATTTGGATATCTGCTTTTATACGCTTTTATGCTTTTATACTGTATACTTTTGATAAATTGTAAATATTTTATCCCCTTATTTTCTGATGTTATATTTGTATTTTAAAATCTTAACTAACGTTGGAATTAATTAGCTGATTACTTTTAACAATCTTGTTTATGTAATCCAACGATAAAGAAATTCATAATAATAATCCACCCCGTCTCTTCGTTGAGAGAGAATCCATTCACTAGCACCAATTCACAGGATTCGAAGCCAGACCTCGTGATCGTAAGCTGACGATCAGTAGCCTACATGACTGCAGTTACAGCTTTACCTCCGGCTGAGAAGCAGGAGATATTATGATCCTGAGTTTGTTGTAAATATCCGTTTAGAGAGTTGGAGTCTGGGGGAGGGGAGGGGGTACTTGGTCTACGAAAATACGGGGACGTGCCACTGGAAAATCGGAAAAGGTACCCTGTTCCGGAGTAAGATTCCCAAAAATGATACCCTGTCCCAGAGTAAAATTTCAAAAACGATACCCTGTTCTTGAGTTTCTAAATACAAAATTGTTGGCTGCCTTGGGAATTTGATAAAATTTGATAAAAATATGTTAGGGAATGCGGAAATGTTGCCATCTAAACGACTTAAATCACACCCGCGGAGTGCAAATGGCTTACAACGACGTTACGTAGCCAATTATACAAAATATGGACCAGGGAGCGCCGAAGCTGATATGGACCCTGTCACGGAGCCGACCATACAAAAATGATACCCTGTCCCAGAGCAGGAATCCTGAAAATGATACCCTGTTCAGCAGCACATCCCTGCACGGAAAAATATATGAGTACCCCCCCTGGAGTAAGGGTTGAAGGGTTTCCACTGCGGTTCTCGTGAACAGTAGCAGAAAAGCAAGAGACAATATAATTGCTGCAAGAAAGCGCGAAGGGAAAAATGGCGACTACTCACAATTCCATTACAGGTAGGCCCTTTTCAGCTTCCCATATCGCTGGATTCACATGCCAGATAAAAACCACGTCTGAACTTGAAGCTCGTGGCGACAGCAAAGTATTTTTTACGCGCTTTTTTAATTATAGGACCCAATCCCCTTGTAAACAGACATTGCGAGATCGTACAAAAAAAGCGCTCACAACAGCCAGTAGTGATCGCAACAGGGCGATGGGGCTCTAGTTCACACAGTTGATGCCCAATCCAGTCTTGATGCAGCTAGATAACTGGCAGTCTCTATCATTTCGATGAGTTCAAGGATTTTCCATCTGTCATCTGCTTCTGAATATTGATTTCCTTCCGAGAACCAAACTAGAACTGGGTACAGATGCCTTTCAGTCAAAACTACCCACAATCTGGGCATAATTCTTGCTCTTTAATATTGCTAGGGAAGTGAAATAGTGAATAGCCATGTCTATGAATAGAACAAGGAAATACTGGGATACAGCACTGTTCTTTGGCTATCCATTGTTCACGCTGTACATGGAAATTAGATTTAAATGGGGTATTTAACGATTTTTTGCTATTTGCACATGCAAGCATTTAGCCTTACACAAACTCTTTAAAACTCGCTTGCTACAAAGTAGTAGACAGATATTACAAAAAGGTACCCAACTGACAATAATTTCGGCAAACGAATATTTCACCACATATCATAAAATGTCTGTCTTGTAAAGAAAGTTGGGTGTCTTGGTTATTAAGGTAAAAATAGTTTCATTACATACCCTCCTTCACAAGTAAATGTCTCGTTCTTTCAATAAGCGTTGAAAGTAGCTTTTCTTTCTCCTGTAAAAAAAACAATGCATTGCGAAAAAAGATAACAAGGTGTTACTGAAACTTGAACGAAGGTATTGCAAGTCAAAGAAGAAATGCATCTTGTTAGAAAGAAAGTTAAATTAGACTCAAAAGAAGTAAAAGGAGACAACAATCGATTGGTATACCAGTTTGTCTGCCATTGAATACAAACCCGGTTAATCATTAAAGCTTTTTGGGATTTTCTCCTGCCACTTCGAAACAAGGGATTGCTTTGGTCATGTGACTATATTTACGACTATGAAACATTCAACATTTGGTAGCCTATCAAATGTTAGGAAAAGTCGGTAAGTTGCACCATGCTAGCGTTTTCTGCTAAGAGCTGCGGTTCATGATTTATGTAGGAGGAGGGGGGCGTCATGCTCCTCTCGGGTAAAATAGGGCTAAGTCATCTCCGTACGAATTCAGGTGAAACCAATCAGATTATTAATTTCTTAATTAGGTTAAAGCACCACGTGCGTATTCTTAATGTTTGATGGGCTAATTAGATCAAAGTTGACAGTGAAGCGATGTCCTGTCTTCGCTTGACGTTCGAAGGGATGGCGATAGACATTGTATTCCTTTGATTGTAAATTGCATGTATTACTTCAAGTTATTGTAGATAGTTGGTGTAAATTAGCTTTATTCTTTTAAAACTATGTAAATAACAACTTTAAACAAATGTATGAATTACTGAAAAAAAAGGAACTAAATATTTGCAACGTATTAGAAACTTCGACAACTAACATGTACATCAAAAAGAAGGATATAAAACTTACTTTCAAACAAGATATTGCTTTTTCAATGAAAACATCTTCTCCACACTATGGGGGAAAGCACAAGGTTCTACTTCATTGTTAGCAAATTAGCAATAATTTATCTTTATTGAATCTCTTCCCTAACAACAAGCAATGGCAGATTTAGCAACAACAACATCGGTTGCTTTTGACATGCAATCTCAAAGTGATTAGCGATCGCAGACAAAGGCTATTCTCTCAAGCAACAAATAAAAACCAATGATTGCCCGAAACAAGTACGGCTAACTGTCGCATTGCGAACGTGAAAAAGCATTATAAAGAGAAAGCAATATTATGAGAAGTGAGAAATAATGAGTGTTTATCAAAACAACAAGGATAAATCTAAATATCCGTATCGAATGTTTTCTCATCTAACCAATAAGCTGAATGGCATGCAGTGAAATTCTCCTATAATCTGGGAGTAATTCAAGCACGTAATACTCATTTTCTGAATTAGATAAAAAATTAATAAAATGCCCTGAGAAGATATTCAGATGTATCCTTCTTTCTACATTAAATGCACAAACTTTCGAAAATTCATTTGTACGAAATATTGAGTTGTACGAAATATTGAGTTGTCCGAAAATTTGTCACACCGAAAATTGTTGCATAGATACGCACCTACGCAGTGTGAATTGAATGACAACAATAGGAACAAAGACATGAAATCTGAAACTGAATCTTAAGCATGTCAAGAAACCAAATGTAAACATGCAAATGTGTCAAAAATATGTTTCAAATCCAACAGTATTGTCATCAGTCGAAACAAATAACAACATCGTCTATCACGATTAACATGCTCAGTTTTGTTCAAATAATTCGAAAAGAATTCAAATCAAAATGGCCAGAATTGACGATGCTATCAAAAACGAGGCAGTACCAAAAGAGCCATTTGCAGACTCAAAGTGCCTATCAATTTGACGGGAATGTGCAGTGAGGCTTCTCTGCGAATAAAGAAATTCTCGATAAATAGAGCAAAAGAAACACTCAGACACAGTATTGTTTCTTTGGCTGTCCATTGTTCAGGGCGATTGTGCGACATCAAGTCGAATGGGAAATTTTTACATTGTTTTGCTGTTTTCAAATAAGCACGCATACATAAAAGTGGCGAATACGAATATAAACAAGAAAATCATTGAATTTTGATGATCTATTTTAGAAAATTTGATGTGGGAAAACTTTGATGTGGGAAGAGACTTTGGGACATGATAGGGCTCTATTCCAAACTTTATAATGGTGCTTAGTTTCAGTAAATCTAAAACCTGATGTCATTTTGCATAGATGATTCAAATACTAGACAAAATGTTTTCCAAAAATGGATTTTTCCAAAATGCGAAAAATGTGCAGAAAATATTTTCACCAAAGTTTATTGTCCGAAATTTAATTCACCGAACATGAGTGCATTTAATGCATATACACTCGTCCCTTCTCCTAATAATACCTTTCGCATGCACAGTACCCACTAAGCTATACTGCTTTCAGGGCATCTTTTGTGGCTTCACTTGAATTGATTAGTTGCTTGAGACAATTCCCTTTGTCTGCTATTACTACTAGACTACCTAATCAAAAGCAAACAAATCTGTTAGAAAATCTGCCCTTCTTCTAACATCATGCATCAAAAGTATTTACTTCAAAGAGAGTTGTTGTATTGGCAATGTATCTTCAGACCATTCTACATGTTCAGAATGTAAGATTGAAGGTTAGCAGGCTACCAGCTAAATTTTAAAGTGTGATCATTATCATAGGCACTAGCTACTAAATAGTTACTGATTATCCTAGCAACAGCTTTAAATGAGCATAATATCATTCTTGTGGGCCATTTTAATGGAAAATCGTAGAAAGAAATAATGTGGCAACAATTACTGTAGAAATAAACAAATAATACCGGGTGCGCCAAAATAAACTATGCACTTTTGGCAGGCCACGATATATCGTACACAAGACCGATTTTGATGATTTATGACTTGATCTTTAGCAGAAAGCCTGAATTAGATTCTAGAATTCTTTGCTAAGTTTTCTGTTTCCAGTTTTTAGAGCTACAAGCGAGTTTCTTAAAATTTTTGTTTTCGAAAAAAACACTGAAAACGATCAAAACACGTCGATCAAGCTTTCTAAAGAATCAACATGAATGGACAAAGAGAAAACTTTTTCGTGGTGATTTGGGATTTAGAAATCGACTAATTGTAAGCTGTTGTACGAGAGTTCGTACTATCTTGTGAGAAATGTAATAATATTTCAAGAATATAAAGAAATGTCTTTTCTTTTGTAATGTCATTCAATTTATGATTTGCTGCAGGCTGTGTTCCTGTATCAAGGGGGTTAAAAGGCAAGCGAGGAAGCGTCATGGGCCCAGCAAGAATGGAGTTTTGTTACATTTTTGATTTTGTGACGGCTTTTGGGGCGGCACTTTATTGCAACTACTACAGAATTTCGCAACAAGCCAATCTTTGAAATAACACTCGTGCAGAAGTTTATAATAATCAATTTTCAAATCCCCAAATCACGTTGAAAACGTTTTCTCTTTGTCCATTCATGTTGAGTCTTTAGAAAATTTGATCCACGTTTTTTGATCATTTTCAGTGCTTTCGAAAAAGAAAATTTTAAGAAACTCGCCTGTAGCTCTAAAAATTGAAAATGGAAAAATTTGCTAAAAATCTTAGAATCTAATTCAGGCTTTCTGCTAAAGATTAAGTCATATATCTTCAAAATCGGTCCAGTGTACGATTTATCGTGGCCTGCCAAAAGTGCATAGTTTATTTGGCGCACCCGGTAGAACAATTATAAACAAGAAGATCGTTTAATTACATGTACATCAACATGTAAAAAACTGCAAATACACAAACCTGTTCAGACTTGGCATCTTTTAGCTGCTGTTCGAGACTTTTCATTTCGACACAAACAATGTTTTCGTAAACTGCTTTTGGAGATGCCTTGAGTAGTTTTGCATGAACGCTTGGCATAATGGTGGCTATATCTCCTTAAAAATGGAAGATACCGTTTATGTTTTAGTGCTCACTTGATAGTAACACAAACAAGAGATGCCACCAAAAGGCTTTATAACAAAGTGAAAGTTCTTTGTTCTCTGGCCAAATTCAAACTATCAAACTGTTTAAGATATCACTTTCTGACTTCACGAGCGAAAAAGAGATATTTGCAAACAAGTTTGGTTATGGTTTGCTCTCCTTTTAAGGATTGTGAACGATCGAGACTGTTTTGAAACTTTTTAACTAAAAATGTAAAGGGACCAGTAGAATAAGAAAAGAGGAAAAATATCACAGCCTCTAGAGCAACTGGCAGCCACAAGGCAGGGTAAATTCCCTGATTTTTTCATTAGATTCGTAGGCACTGTAACAGCAAGCTAAGGCTGCTCTCCATATAAACGCTGGATATGGAGAGCAACCTTTGTATGATTATTAGCATATCAACGATTGGTATTCTTATGGTCCTGAAATTCCTAATTCCAAAAATCGTAGCAAATGCATTTTAAGGGGTTTTCAGCTTTCGAAACAATATCAGAATAGCGCATATTCTTTTCAATCGATTTATACCATATTTGTTGACGTCGAAAGTAGAGGATTGGGGTAGAGAGCGGGATTGCAATCTAAGCATGCCTTAGTGTTCTTTCAATTAAACTTGAATGAAAAAGAGGGAAGCAGGGAGGTCAAATTAATTTCAATCCCAATATTAGGCTCAGACAACTTTTTAGTACTCTGATATCGTCAGCAAAATCAAGTTACAATACCTTGCCAATCAATAACTCTTGATTTCAGGTTTTCCCCACTAAATGAAGGTTTTGAAAGAACTGAACCCTTAAAAAAAATCAAATTATAAAATCCATGTTAGGTTCGATAAAAAATAAATTATCCAAAATAAAACATCATAGAAATTGTGTGCGATACCTAAAGTGCATTGCGATATTGAGCAATCTATCGACTCTGAAAGTCTATTGCTCGGCTGAAAAGTGCAAAATTACATTATAAGATGGTTAATGTTTTTAAAATAAAAAATCTATCTCAATCCTAGGCCAGTACATCAATCAACTGGTAGAAAATTTGATGAATGGTACACAGTACTTACAAACTGCGTCGGGCCACCACGGAACCGTTTACTAAATTTTCTTCCATCCGGCATTGGTTTGGTCACATCAAAGCATCAGATAAAATCCGAAAGGGACGAAACAAGAATAAATGCAGCACCCTGGTTTGAAGCTAGCCAATCACAGTCCACTAAGCATGTTTTTAGTAAATTGAAAAGTCGCAAGGAATAAAAAACTCTTTTTTTTGTATGCAAAGAATGGATATTTAGCCTGAATGTCCATTGCCTCAAGGGTATCAAGGTGGAATTGAGACCGAATCCATTTAATTTGGATATTACCTGCCGATTTGCTTATACCAGTGCCAGACGAAAATATTTAGCCGACAGTCCGTCATTCAACTTAATTTCTAAGCAACCGGCATCAAAAAACATTTTTCAATATTTTAAAACATTTTCTGTGCAGTTTGAAGGCAAGTTTGCAGCAGTTTGCAATTTTTGGGTTATTTGTGGTATGGCACTACATTCGAAACAAGAAAAACAAAAAGCTTCTCATGCTTGTAAACTCACAAAGAAGCCAAAACAAATACCTAAAATTCTAACAAAAACGATGGTTGGTAATAGCTTTGCATTAACTTAAACTGTATGATCAATTCATCAATTATTGAATTGATAAATGAAGTAAGAAGTGGAATAATGCAAATTTAATACCTTCTTCCTTTTCATTAGCTGCATAGTGATATATTCTCCTTTCGCAAATCTGTGAGATAATCTTGTAATGACACTACAAGAAATAAAACAACTATATCGTTATCACGAAGCATCAAACCTTCCTTTGCGTTTCTTTTTCACTGGAAGGTAGCGAAGTTGCAAAATATGATCAATTTTGTCAGCATATTTTGCAAACTTTGGAAAAGAACTTTTTACATAATAAAGAAAAGGCCCATCTAAAATAAGATAAACTCTACAAATACTTTGTTATCCAAAACGCATTCATCGATAGTATTTACACCACATAGGTACAGTATTCGAAACAGTGACAAATCTTCTCTCTTCCGGCATTGGGTAAGACCTCCAACTGGATAAAAAATTGATTCTTACCTCTTCAAATCTGCAGGTATAATAGCTTCATAACATATGGGACATTTTCTCCATGGCTTTTCACCCTGAAAGTAATAACAGACAAAACTATATTTAACTGAAATTGAACCACATGAAAGAAGAAGTATGGGCATGTGTATATAAAACACTGGTCTGCGAATGATTACTTAATGTAATCTGACACTTGCCCCTTATACAGCATCAATCCTCTAATGTTATCATCATCAAAGGTGCTGTTTATAAGAGGAGGCCAACCTTCCTAAAAGACCAAGCTCACATAAGTGGGCTAAATCTAATTTTGCATTTCATTGTATGCCCAGCCATTCCATGAAAGCTAGACATAATAGCAATCATTATTCGAATCATATTGTCTCCGCCTAATTACATTGTTTCTGCTAGCCACCCTGATCGCGTTCATATGTTTCAGCCATCACATGCGAGATCTCGAGTATTCAGTATTGAGATCTGATACAAATGAATTATGATTTTACAAAGGATCGTATACAAAATGAGATCTCGGCAAATAGGGCCAACCCTCTGCAAGGCCTTCCAATCCATATATAGGCACCTAACTATGTCAATTTAGCGCTAACTAAGTCACGCCCGACAACCCCTTTTGAGAGACTTTGCAGCCTCGTTATGGTTCCCTATAGAAATGTATAGGAAAATGACCGGCAGTGAAATTTCAGCCGTTTTTGAACGCTCATTGTGCGAATTCCTTACAAGTTATATCTATACTTTTACGTTTGAAATATGCTTTATTTATCCAAGAAATTTTCAAAATTAAATTAAACTTGATTTGACTTCCCTGAGGCTCATATCCCAATTTGCACGAATGTGGGGTCATTTCGTGAAGGGGTGATTTGCCATATTTGGCAATCTATTGTTCTCCGAGAGGAAATTTAAATGAGACTTATGTAATGAGTCGACAGTTTACCGCCGTGAGTGACTGGGCGCTTCTCTTGTTTCAACTTTTCTGAAGCTGTGGAGAAAGTAGTGATGGAACATTGATGCATTTATGACTGAAAATGAAGCAGGAGAACATTTCAAATGCATGCTTTGCATAAAGTGTAACTGTAGAAAAGGGATGTTTACAGAATTGGCTACTGTGAAACCTGCAGTGCTTGGTTATTTTGGGTAGCTTTTCACAAACAATTGCAAATCATGGGCCTAAATTTTTAGGCCAAACGAAAACAGGCGCGAAAAGCAGTGCAAAATAGTTTTGCAAGAATCACGAGACAAGCTGAGAAATAAGACATTTGCTGTTTGCAGGGCTCTGTTATTGGAAATTGACATTTTTTCAAATAATTGGAGGAAGATCATTGGGTTTTGATGAGTGGTGCCTTCGTGCATGGAAAAACAAGTTTTGTCGACTTCGTTTTGTGACGCAGAATGGCTAGCTGCAGAATGCTGGGCTGGCCAAACCGAGCTACAGCTTTCTCAGTTTTTTTTATGTAAGAAGATCAAACGCTAACGCTATGAATGACACTGCATTGCAACCCTTTTTGGATGTTGAATAATCATTAATCAAGCAAGCAAGTTGGTTTGGTTGTGGACAATGCTGGGAAGACAGACAATTATTTTGCAATAACAAACAGTAGGAGGACTTCTCATTTAAAACAAGAATATTCATCTTGTGGTGAAACTCTTGCTTGAGCATGAATAAAACTTTTTGGTAGCTAGATACCCAGCCTACTCCCAATTATTTTTTGAATTTTTATTAACATTCAAATCAGGCAGATAAGGAACCCCTCCAAATTTGCCAAAAATAGGAGATTAATTAATTTCAACCAGCTTGAAAACTATCATAAACATATCTGGGAAAGTGCAACCTAAAGAGAAGTTCAAAAGAAACAAATGGGGAATTAGGACTTTTCATGCTTCATAAACAAACAAATATTCTTTTAACAACTGGGAATTGTTCACATTCAGCGGCTATTTCAGTTTGAGCTGTCATTTCCCAAGACAAGGTGAAATATGTTCTTTGCTGCCTTGTACTGATCAAATTGACCAGTTGCTGTTTGTGATGTGTTTCATATCTGCTGAATTGTATTTCACCATCATTTTTGCTCATTTTTAGATCAACAGCTCTTCTTGTTGCATGAAGTGCAATTGTACAAAGATGAATAAGTAAATTGAATAAAATATGAGTCCTTCTTGTGAAAAGAAATGAGCATGACGTTTCAAGCATAGCCCATTATCAAGCCATGTTAGATGTTGATATGAACAGCAAAAATTGCTCAAATTTGGTTCACTCCATTTGGTTTATTACACATTTTTATAAGAAACCACAGGGACCCCAGGAAATTGAATAACGCCCCCCCCCCCCTCCACAATGATAAAGCCCCGTAGCCTACTTTGCGATTGCAAAGCTATGATTCCTTTAATCACTAATCGATTCAGTTCGCACTCCTTGCTTTCGATTTCTGATCGAAGGCACTATACCATAGCTTCGCAATCACAAAGGAGGCTACATGGCTTTATCATTTTGGTGGGAGGGGAGGGTGTATTCAATTTTCTGGGGTCACTGTGAAGAAACTTTGATCAGACCATAGAACATGTATTTTTTATAAGAAACTAATAAAGATTTGGACCAGAATTGAAAGTTTCTTAACATTATCAGATCTATACATGATACAGGAAACAAGCAAGAATAAAGAAAAACATGCTGGAGTCTCTTAATTTTTTAAGATCTGAGAGTCCGAGTTTCTTATGAGCAGTTTCTTATGAAAAAATACAGTACATGTAGGTACAAGTTTCTTATTTCAACATGAAAATTTTCACAATTTAGTACTAAAGGCTTCTTAATTTGTTTATCAATGTGGTCTCTAACACTGCTGCAGATATGTTTCTTGTAAATGCCAGAGACAAAATTTTATGGTTTTATTCAAGGCTACTGTACAGTTTTTCTTGTGTTTGGTCTTTGTATTTATGAATTATCAGTATCAGCAATCTTGTGAACATGGACACAAGAATGTGTCTTTTGAAGTTTCAACATTTCTTCAAATGTAGCTGAGTTCTTGATTGAGGTTCTTCTCACTCACATATTTAAGCAAGTTTCTTTCAAACTTTTGGACAAGAAATTAGTGTTAGTTTAGAATAGTTGTGCACCATATGAATGATTTTCACCAGACTTTTTCCAAAATTTAGTAATAGATATCTTTTCACAAATTTCCTTTGATTCTTGAAAATCAATGGAAGAGAGCAGGCTTCATCAGACATCTGAGCTGAGGATTAGACTGATTACGATTGAGTCCTAGTAATCGCTACCACCCACCCACCCTACTCGCTCATACTAGTATGAGCGAGTAGGGTGGGTGGGTGGTAGCGATTACTAGGACTCAATCGTAATCAGTCTAGCTGAGGATACCCATCTGATTCTTAGGTTTGATATGAATTTTGATACATTAATCACAGGTTGATAGCTGACACTGCAATGGTTGTTATTTGTATTTTACCATTATATTTTGCACTCATTTTTTGAATTTCAGGTTAAAAAATTGTGAATTTAATCAAAAATGCTATGCATCTTGATAAAATACCCCTTTCCAACACCATTTTGCAGTGTCAACTATTGCAGTTCAAAGCTTGAGCCATCAATTACAAATGCATGTTGTGTGCAATAATTCAATGAATGTCAGCATTAGAAATTGGAAATTTGTAAAGAAACTTGAATGACTCAAAATCTAATACAGGCCCATCGGAATGAAATTCTTTTCGTGAAAATTTTGAACATAGGACTTCAATTTCACGAGGATATAGATTATTTTTGAACTACATAATATCAAAGTGACAGCTTGATAAATTCTGGTAACATCCTAAAAATATAGATAAATTTGAATCTTCATTTTCAAAAGTTTGGCTTTCACAACCTTTTTCATGTGCAAAAATGAACAAACTTCAGTAAATTATTTGGGGGCCCCCCCCCCAGCCTTCGCTTCCGATGGGCCTGTGATAATTTCAAGGAACTTTAGCATTGGGTCGACTTCTTAGTTTCTTGTATAAAAAGTGTATGTGCACTTATGACAACACTGTCCCTTTGAGAAAAGTTAGCTCCTGAATGGATGTTAAATCAAGAATAAATCTAAGGTCTCTGATTTTACAATAGTTCAAGTGTATCTTCAGCATCATTCATATTTTAATCAAACTGCATTGCCACATTGCCAATATTGCATCGCGTTTGTAGAGATTGCCTTGGGGAAGAGACATGTGCTTGGTCTCATGGGGTGCCTAGCCATACTTCAGATATTTGTTGTAACTCAGCAGCAAACTTGTCATATTGTTTGGTAAGGTCCTAAAAATTAATTTAAGGAAGATGATATTACAGGATGAGGGAATTGGCCTCAATCACGAAGAATAATATTGCAGAGAACATGTTATTTTGTGCAGAAAGCTCCTTCATGAGCTACAAGTTGAGGAAAAGCAGACTTTAAAATTCATAGAGGAATGTGTAGCAGTTTCGTTCTTGGTTTGTGCCATCATAGAGAGCAGTGTTCAAAGAGTATAACTGCATTTCCCGAATTCAGAAATAAACAGCCAAATCTAAACGATATCACGTTTACATAAATGTTATCCACAAGCGTAAACATCTAAACAAAGGAGGGAAAAATTGTGTTTAGTTTAGGCCCAAAAAGTAGACAGCCTTAAAACCTCAACGAAAGTGCCTAGAAAAGAACAAAAAGTAGCTCCTTAGAACAAAAAATAGTTTTCTAACTGGATATCACCGAAAAAGTAAGCTAACGACGCGAGTGGGAGAAAGAATCAAAAATATCAACCGAAGGTTCATACATCCTTCTGTAAAATGTGAAGTATGTGGACCTAACCACGCACCTCGCCTTTTACGATAAAATTTTCTTTCGTTGTTTCATAAACTTCAAGTTTTTAGGTCTTCTAAAGCGATGATAAATGGATGGAAATACATTCCCCGAATTTTTGAATTAAAGCGCCAAATTTATGAAATATTATCTTTATGTTTATGTTGTTGGCAAGCGTAAACAAAGACAAGAAAAAGTTGCATTTAGGCCCGAAAAGTAAACAGCCTAAAAAACTCAACGAAAGCGCCCAGAGGAAGCAGAAAATGGCTTCTTTGAAATGAAACATATCTTTCTGACTGGATACCTTCGCAAAAGTAGGCCAACAACACAAGTACGAGGAAAAAACTGAAAATATCAACCGAGGGTTCCAGCATTTCTTCTGTGAAATTTGAAACTAACAGACTTACCATGCACCTCGCCTTTTACGATAAAATCTTCATTTGTTGAATGATGAACTTGAAACTCCTTGGTCTTGTGGAGCAATGTTAAACGAATGGAAATACATTCCGCTTTTTTCGATGTTGTCCTTCACAACGGCTGTACGCGTCAGAAGTTGCTGACGCCAGACCAAAAATTCGCGCCATTGGCAAAAACCTCGCTGCAAGGACCGGATGTGACGTCAAAAAACCTCTGAGGGGTTGTCGGGCGTGTAAGTTATTATGGCATTTACCTAATCTAACATATTTTCTTTGACTTTCTGCTTGTAATACATGGTGTCCCAAACAAGGCCATCAAGGACTAAATTATTTTCCCGTGCACAATTGGTCTCCTGATTGGTCTTATTGGTGACCCGCAAAATTAACTATTCTTGCGGTTGCCTGCTTGTGAAGAAGCAAAATGCAAAGAGCTCTGCAGATTATAAGATTAATTTCAATCTAAATAGTAAGCTACTGGGTTGGTCGTAACTGTCAAAAACAAACGCAAAGAATCATTGCCGATTTGATGGGCAATTCTTAGGCAAGGGACATAATGTTGCTTAAAGAGTATAGTCCCAAGTAACGTTTTTCAACCTGTCATTTCATACCCTTCAAGTAACGAAAACAAACGTTTCATATTTGTAAATATTTTTGGATCATTGATAAGAAACAGCTGGTATTTTTCTGACAATCATATACTCTTGATTTTGGATGCATTCTTCCTCCCTGCTTTTCAATCTAATGTAAATTTTAACATGATATCTTTATACCTAAATTCGATGTCAAAAATTTACAAATGAATTATCTATACCATTCAACACCACAAAAATGATACCTTGGGGAGCAAAAGATCACGACTACCCTAGGCATTTACATGAACAAATAAAATCAAACTACAACTAAATATACAGTTAGGAAATGCTACATATAAGCAAATTTTACGGATAGATACTTGAACATGTTTTACATTGGATGTCAGGCTAGGAACAACAAGGCCACTGTCATTGCTTCCCGCCTCGAGTTCCCATCGCTCAAGATACCGCTAACAGGTTGGAGTTTCTCATCATAATATCAAAATTCATATGAAGTGAAGATGGGTAGCTGCTTGCGCTATAAAAACCTACATCAAATGTGAAACTGGCATATTCAATTCAATTTTCAAACTTTATTGATGAGAAATACATAATACATAATACAACGTACTGTATAACTTACACAACTCAGAAAAAGCAAAGCTTATCTGGTCTAAGCCGCTTTGAGAACAAAACATGCGAAATACAGGGTGTCTCAAAAAACACGTGCGCTGTTTGAGTGGCTTCTGCGGAGCAGCCATAAATCCAATTTTTCTGTTTTTAAGATTCTTGACGGAAGAGACTTCAAATTATAGGTTGACACCGAGTTTGAGTAAATCAGATCACTAGTTGCTGATTTATGAAGCATGAAAGCCAAAATTATTGGCTGCCTCAAAACCAGAGGATTAATTATTCTCCGTTGCGTTAAAATCAACGAAATTGATTGAAAAAAACATTCCTAGCCCTGTTGTCTGATATTCATAAGTGAGACAGATAGTTAAACATTGAATTTTGTGATAACCAAGAATATTGAACATATCTAGGGTTGCTAGGAATGGTAATGTGCAACACAAGTGCTGCAGACCATGGCATGCGTTTGTTTCTCAAAAGGGATGAAGTCGTCTTAAAGCAACAATATTGCGTTCACCAGGCTGCTTAGTTAATATTCTTGAGTTATATGGTCATTATTTACTCCCAAATGCGTTTCCTGGTATAACTGTAAAGTTTAAGTTCATTTAGTGTTAAAATTCAAGTTATAAGGTTAAGTACGGAGATAAAATCCTCTGGTTTTGAAGGAACGAGTGATTGTGACTTTCTTTCTCGATAAATTAGCAACCACTTGTCAGATTTACACAAACTCGGTGTCAAACTCTAAGTTGAAATCTCTTCTATTCACAAATCTGAAAAACGAGAAAGTTAGATTTATGGCTCCTCCACAGTAGCCATTCAAACGGCGCACATGTTTTTGGACACCCTGTATGTACAAAACGTAACGAGAAGAATAGTAATGGCTAACTGGTAAAAGTATAATGGTTAATTTTATAAAACGTTAAAGGTTAATTCATTTAGTGTTTCATTTAATTTGTTGTTTTTGTTTCTTTTTTATAGGTATTGATGGAGTTTAAGATTTTTTAATTCGTTAGAAAATGATTGTACGTTATTGATATGTTTTATGTTGTCTGGGACGTTATTCCAGAGTCTTGCACCTTTGTTTTTAAGCGTTTGGCCATCTAAATGTTTGCGTGTTCTGCATAGTTTATAGTCTTTTCTTTGTTTTGTTTCGTACTTATATTTACCCTAATTGGTTTCAAAATAGTTATGAAACGCAGCTGGATGTTTTTCTGGGTTATGCTGCACTTTATGCATGAAGCATGAACTTAAGAATTTTTATTTCATAGAGATCTTTTATTTTTAAAATTCCATAGGATTTATGCAGTATGTTTATACAGTATCTATAATCTTTGAACTGTAAGATTTTAAGCAATCTATTTTTTAGTACATGGAGTCGCTTTTAAATGACATTCCTTAGCCACTCCATAAACTTCTAAGGCATAGCTTATTTTTTATTGCACTAAGCTGAGAAATAAGCCCTTCAAACATTCAGCTGGGACCAAGAGGCGCAGCTTAGCGATCATAGAGCAGTATCTAACTAAGCTGTTTGTAACAAAAGAATTTACGACATTGACATGGTGGTTAAGTATCGTGCCGTATAGCTAGACTTATTAAACTATGCTTATTTTCGAAGTTTTCCAAGAGGAAAACAAACTTAAAAATGTGAAGAAAACTGAGTTGGCTCTTGATAAAAGATTAAAAAACACCTAATACGAACAAATCACCGGCCAATGTATTTCTAAATGTTATGCAGCTTCTTCTTAAAGTGTTACAAGCAAAATCATTTGATCATTTGCGGGGTATCTCAGTATGTTAATGGTACAGGGACCTTTAGGGGTACCTGTTAAAAGATTGCGAATTTTCAGTTATTTTGTGGGGGATAGGGGTCCGGCTCTGGAAAGAAATTGGTAAAGGGATAGGAATTAAAGAGAATGTTTCATTGGTCGCGGAATTATGACCCAAACTTTCATCAAATTTGCAGAATTAGGACCCTAAGATTATTGAAAATTTGCGGTATTATGGACACACAAAATGACATGTTCCCACCAGGATGACAGGTCAGAAGACCACTCCCCAAAGCAAAATCATTTATACAACATCATGTATCGGTATCACAAGTCATTGTTCGCACAATCAGGAGAGAGGCAAACATCTCAAAATGTGCTGCCGGGAATTTTCTTTTTCTTTTGTTATCATCCTGATTCCTTCACATCGTATAAAATGCAGGAAGCTTCTCAAGTTAAGTTAATTTTCTTAGAATGCCTGTTTTCATCCCATCTCTACCAGTGCCAAATTGGAAACGCTCAAAATTTTGTAACAGTTTTTTTATGAATCACCACGTTTGAATCGTACCACCTATCACTTACACTTTACCTTGTTTACGTTTGTCACAATCCAATTTGCCTGTCCCCAAAATGGAAGTCTTGACGATTCTGTGATAGTTTGCCGAGGAAAATGTTTCAAAGAGACACTGTTACTTTGGCTTAGAACGACTCTCCCAGTCACAGGCCAGCATTTCTGAGAAAGATCCTTCCCTACCCTACCTTACCTATACCCAACTATACTCTGCTCTTTTTCGATTGAATCTCAAGGACCTTTGCTTTGGCAGAAGTAAAATTCCATTGAATGTAAAAGTACTTGAATGAATCATATGGGAAGAAATTTCCTTGTTCCTTGGATAAGATCCAAATTTCCCTTATTCCTTTTTAATTTTGGCCATGTTCCCGTGTTCCCTTGATACATTTCGCATGTTTCCATGTTCCCTGGAACCGCTAAAAGACCCTCTATATTGGAGATCTGAAACTTGTTGCTCTCATTATTAGTACTGACAGACAACTTGTGAAGAATAATTTGCTTGAAAGATAGCAGAGAGATAATGAAGCATTACCAGGTGGAGATAGTGCAGGATGCATGACCAACAAAAAACATGACCACATCGTGTTATTCTTGCCACAGTTGGTTCTTCAAGGCATATCGGACATGAAGGAATCTCATGACTGTTAAGGCACTGCAACGAAGGAAACAAAATCAAACACTAATAGGGAAGTTTGGGGGCTTATGCAGTTAAGTGTGCTCCTACTGTATGTACCATAGCCGTGGAAGCAATAGTATGATTGATTCGCACTATTAATCTAACCATAACAAGATTTAGCACATTTAGTCAAGAAACATTTATGTGCAACTGTTGTTTCTCGATAAAATCTACAATTATATCAAACAGTACATCAAAAGTATATACTCGCATTGACTACTAAAATAGATTTCAGGACTAAGATTCATCAAAACATAGATAATAACAACAAACTGCTTAAGTTAGTTAACAAATATTTTGATGTTATACACTGCTCACAATTTGAAAACAATGCAAATACTTCATGTCCTCATATTTTCAGAAGCTTTATGACTGTTCACTGTGGCAATTGGATGCAAGTATGATAGAGCGGAATGCAGAGAAAGTCACAACGATAATCTTACAATTTGCTCAATCAATTTCCAGTCAACAAGCAAATCAGGCTGGACAGTGTGCAATGTGTAATCTGCACCTTCTTGCACTATGAATTGGCAACTGGAAGAGATAAGGATATGGATGATCAATTGGAACCATCAAAGAATTAAACATTTCTAATGTAACGTATACCGGGTGAGCTAAAACACAGTGGGTAATTGCTAATTTTCAGGGCTGCAATTAACTCCATCGATTTTTTTCTAAATATTGATTGTGTAAAAAGAGGAAAAGTTAGAAATGAAAATCTATTTCGCTTGAATTGATCTGTCCATTTCATATCAAAATGAGCAAGAAAGAGAAGCCAAAAGCAAAGGAATGCAAACAGAACCACTCATACACAAAATGAGCAACAATAAACAGCAACAAGCAAGAAAGACAAACTTTTTCATACTTATGTCCACGTAGATTTTGATTATAAATATAACATAGCCTTGAATATAATAATGTAAGACGTTTCGGGCGTAACCCTTCATCAGTAATCATGAAGAGATGATAAAATGATTGCTTTTGATACAGCAAGGTAGAACAATTACACGTTGAAAAACCTTATTTTGAGCTATAGTTTTTAAGCATAATACTCAATCTTGCCTAAGAGTAAAAACATTCAGATTACTGATGAAGGGTTACGCCCGAAACGTCTTACATTATTATATTCAAGGTTATGTTATATTTATTATCAAAATCTACGTGGACATTTTAAGAATCATAGCCACGCGTACAAACAACTGAATTATTTTTTTCATACTTAGCCTGCAAATAAGCTTCTTTATTGTAGACTTGATATCTGGATGGATTCCACTGCTTTTTGCTCTTCTTGGCTCGGGATCCATCAAATGAATGCCTTGGCTGTGAATAATTGAAATTGAGGAAATCCCTTGGCTTCTGTTTTGATCTGTCACTAGCAAAGATAACTTCCTCTTTGGGTGGCCCAAACTCAGGATGATTCACGTCTGCTGTGCTGTTCTTGCTCGAGAGTGCATCGCTCTAAACATATTCACAATAGGATATATATTTCATATTTCATATTTCATTCTTTTAAGGAGGGTTGCCCTTCAGCAGAAGCTGTTAAAGGATGCAACTAAATCTCACAAAATATGAGCTACAGGATCTAGCAGCTATACAGTAGTGCTGTCTGGGAAGTTAAACCAATCAAAAAATTGATCATTTTAATATCAAATAGCTGTCATTCATAACAAAATGTTCATGCAAAGTGATATAATCTTAAATAAATCTATGTAAGGCATCGAATATGCAGTACATTTCATTGCTGCATCTTTTTGCCAAGGCATGTATCACTCCACAAAAAGGCGTACGGGATTTTTTCGGATTTAAAAATCCTTCGATTTTGGGTCTGGATTTATTTTTCAGATTTTTTCGGATTTTTGAATATTTCTGCCGGGACATTTCCTTCCTTCAAAATCCTACAGAACTGGCAGTTAGTAATAAGTCCAATTGCTTGACTGTTCTGATTATCGCCAAATGCTAATCAGCACATTTTCATTGATTCATGCAGTTTTCAAATACGAACTTATTAAAATATCAATTCTATAGCAATGTCCTTAACTTGCTTCTTGCAATTTAACACATTTTTTGTTCTACCGGGTGTCCCAAAAAAAGGTATTCCCGTTTGAAAAATCACCAAAAATTGAATTCACGGCCGATCTTCAATTTTCTTTTTCTGTCATGTATATCAAGGACCAAATTATTTTCCAATATATAGCTGATCTTGTAATTGGCTTAAAAAGTAGCAAATTTAGCTCTTTTTAGGGCTACCTGGTTTTGAACCATACTGCAAAAAAGCACTGATCATTGCCAGATCAAATTATTTGTGCATGTAAAGCATCTAGTTTGGTCATAAATGACAGAAAGAAATGCGCAAAACCATGGCAGACCTCAATGGTGATAAAAAATCTGAATATTTTGACTCTTAGGCAAGATTGAGTATTATGCTTAAAAACTATAGCTCAAAATAAGGTTTTTCAACGTGTAATTGTTCTACCTTGCTGTATCAAAAGCAATCATTTTATCATCTGTGCATAATTTTGGGTCTTTGACAAAACAACTCAAAAAGAAAATTCTATCAAAGGTTTGATAATCAATTTTTGATGATTTTTTAAACAGGAGTACTTTTTTGGGACACCCGGTAATAATTTTTTCACTGCGTAAAATTGCATCATTGTGCAGCCTGACGTCAGGTAACTCTGCTTTCTGCTCTAGCAGTGAATTGCCGTTTTGCAAAATCACATCTTTTGGCCAATGGTAAAAAGGATGTTGTTCTGCACGGTCTTAGCAAGCCAAAAGTTCATAAATCAAAACGCTTCTAAAAATCGTTTTCTTTCACTCTATCTTTAGCTCATGTTTATCTCCAACTTTTCCAAGTCTGATTGAAAAGCTATGCTAGACTTCCTGCAGTCAAATTGTGTATTTCTGTTTACTTTTTGATAGGGTGTTTGGGCCACGAATATTCATCAACGCAATTGCAAATTTTGTTTTCAAAAACGAAACAAAGAGGTACAACATGGGCATAAGGTTATTTAAAGAGAATCACCAGAGATAAAAGCACCATATCCAGAAAGAGTCTAGGTATTCTTTTATTAGACTATCATATTAGATGAGTTTGAAACGTGTACAGATATTGTTTAGCTAGCGGAACAATAAAGTGTGTGGAAATTCTCTTTGTGCTATTCGTAGATCGCATCCATTTGGCTACCTTCTTCCACTTTAAAGATAGATTTCTCTCAAAGAGAATGCAACAATGCGAGAGAACTCCCTGGGAACATCAGACTGCTTCAACTCATTTCAGCCTCGATTCTGAGGCTTTGACAGCTGTTTCAGGTATGGTTTCAGCTCATTTTAGCTTATAAAAAATTATGCAACTGGGCTAACCTTTGAAGAATCTTTCTCTGTGGAATGTAGTCTGTCTGACTCCTTTCTTAAACCTCTTTGGCCGGTCCTTTTATTCTCTCTTCTGTAACGAGGGCTAGCACTTGACTGGTCACTCCTGGATTGATCCATCTTTTGATTAATGCCCTGTTTTCTAGGTTCTGAAAGAAAATGTTGTATTTCAAAGTATTAAAGCTGATTATAAAAAGCCACGATTCATTTATAGTCTTTCACATTTGCAATTAAATCTAATTCTTTAAAATTTTCTCGAGAAGGGGTGCTCCCTCCTCGATCAGCGTAGCAACTGCGGGAGTCCCTCCTTAATAATTCCCCTTCATACAAATTCTCCAGTATTGCATCTTTGTTGTTGTTTTTGTTGTTGTTGTCATCTTATTTCTTATTCAAATACATAAGTATAACTTCTAAGTACGAAATAAGAAAAACTAATTAAATTCGAAATAAAGTAAACTACGGTATATAAATAAGCTCTAATTATATCTGATGGTTATATCAAGGGAAGAAATATTATTTTACGTATGGAGGATGACTAAGTGCAACCAAATCAAAATGCCCCGTAATAGACCATTTTGATAATTTCAAAGGACCTCTACCCCTTAAGAAGCAGGCAGGACACTTAGCCCACGGATGGACAACAACACCCCAAACCCTAACACGTTTCCCACACAGCTAACAAGATCACCTGCCGGCGAATCAAACCAGCTCCACCGCACAGCTCCACTGCACAGCGCCACTAATGGCACCACAAGACAGAACCGAGAAAACCAGCAGACGAGCTACCCCAGAAGACGCTGGACAAAACCGCCGACCCTCATTGCCGACCAGAGGGAGCACCAAACCAAAGGCGAAACCACACATCCCATTTCCAGATAACAGATAAAGAGCCAACCATCCTGCACCTACGTTCATTAGAGTCTGTGTGCCTGCAGATGTTGTAGCTAGATTTCAAAAGTTCATGCATAAAGCTGGACTCAAATCCTTCATAGTCTTGTAAATTTCGATACAGAGGGATCTTAGCCTAGAAACGTGCATGTAGCATCTGTCCGTCTTCACTAGCAGGGCATCATTGGAGCTAATGTGATCATCATACAGAAATGTCAATGCCCTTTCCTGTATCTTTTCAACTCTTCGCAAGGATTTTGCCGATGAAAATTCCAAACCAACGGACGACAGTTGTTAAAATTCGAATGCACAAAGCTTTGAATCAACACATTTCATTCTTCAAAACCGATAAAAGACTTGAGCTTTCTCAAGACATTCAGCTAAGTTGCAGACTTATGGCATAGGTCAGAAACATGCGGATCAAAGCTTAACTTATTATCAAGTTTTATACCTAAGAGTGTTACACAATCTTCTGATTTTATATTCTTTCCCTGAATACTGATATTGACATCACTGGTATCAATTTCAATCAAACGTGCGTGAAATTTCTCAGTATTTGCAATCATACCACTTTTCTTGAGCCATTGCAAAGAAATATTTGTTTTACCCTCCAAAACATCTACCGGGTGTCCCAAAATGATGTATTATCGTTTGATTGCTTGTATGTCCATAACCGATGAACCGATTTTCAAAAACTGGTAAAACCACAACCAACATCTTAACATCCAATTTAGCCTTTAGGCAATCAAATAAAACAAAGTTTTTGAAAATCCGTTCATTGGCTTTGGACACACAAGCAATCAAACAATAATACATCATTTTGGGACACCCGGTATAAGATTGAACATAGTTTTGGGTGAATGAACAAGGGTATTATCATCAGCATAGTTATAAACCAATGCTTTTTTGACCAACAAACGTTGGCCATTTATGAAAAAGTTAAAAAGACTAGGACCTAATACCGAGCCTTGGGGTTAGAATGAGTTGAAACATGCAATAAATATTATTCATCCTGACACGTTGTTCTTGTATTTTAAGGTGGGAATAGGAATAGATAAATGATAAAGAGTTTTCATCGAGCCCATAAGCAGCCATTTTTGCTGTCAAAATGTCATGAGGCATACAATCAAATTCCTTAGAACGTTCTACAAAGATAGCCCGTACTACGTAATCGTTATCTAATTTTGACCTCAATTGATCAGTCTTATCAACATTCAAAATATGTTGGGTGCTATTGCATTCTCTGTAAGCTGCAATAAAAACAGAGAGAGGCTTGTCAAGAGGAGGGATCAGTTGTTTTTTCCATAAGTTTATCGTATATTTTGGGAATGCGTTTAGAACACTCACAGGCCGGAAATTGGTTCTGGACTGTTGTTTTATCTGGCTCTCCTTTGTCTAAAGGATAGAACGATGCACGCACGGGGGGGGGGGGGGGGGGTTCTTGGCAACGTTTTTGGTAGGGGTCTGCCGCGAGCACATTCAAAGTGATACCGTAGGCTATAGACTAACTTTTTCGAAAGTGGTACCCTCGGCTAGACCAATCTCTACAAAAATGATACCCTTGAGTAGACTAATATTTAAAAGCAATAGTCTTGGCTAGATTCATTTAAAAGCCATTCGAGTCAGCAGATACCTCAAATTTGTTGGTTTGGACTCGGAAATATCAAAGGACGATTCTTTTTCGCGAAAATTTAGTTCATTATCAACAAAAATGGGTTGTCAGGATGAAAAACAAAAACACTTGCCCAGACTACTTTGGCTGAAAACAAAGAGTTCCCTAGATCAATATTGTCAAAAGTGATACCCTTGGCTAGACCGTTGCTAGGCCAAAATTGCAAAAAAGTATACCCTTGGCTAGACTAGATGTCCGAGAAAGTTTACCCTTGCTCGCGACATCAATGGAATATTGGCATTGTTTAGAAAAGCACATTTTACCAATGGTTAAATCGAATAGCCCAAAAATACTACAGAAAGACTTTTAAGCATGTTGTAGCCACGATGTTTCTTATCATGTGTATCTATGTTGATATCACCCATAATCTTATCATATTCGTTGACAGCTTCATTTAATGATTTGAACATTTGTTTGAATCAAAGGACCCTTGGGGGACTCACGGAGCCAAGCTTTCAGTCTCAGATACAATGAATATCCTCAGCCAATAATGGTATGTAAATAAAAATTGGAGGAGCCTCGGCAAACTCCGATTAGAGTTCTTCGAGCCTCCTCGTAGCATTGAGATCACTGTGCTCTACACAGTGTATTACTTTCTGGTATGTTTCCATCTGCTACACCGCTACACGAGTAATGCCAACGAAGAACAACGCCTTTTGGATCCAGTTAAAGAAGAGGATGAATTCACAACATTAAACCAGATGACGTGCCCGAACCTAGTACTAGGAAAAGAAAAGAGATAACTCGTACCGAATTCGACAGCCTGCAAGTCCAGATAAGCTCAGTCACTCCAGCTATCAACGACTTTGGTGACAACCTCAAATAGTTCGACGTTCGCTAGCGGGATCTTCTTTAACTGGATCCAAAATGCGTTGTTCTTCGTCGGCATTCGTCGTCTAGGAATGTAGCGGATAGCTCATGGGAACATATCAGAAAGTAATAAACTGTGTAGAGCACAGTAAGCCTTGATGCGGAGAGGAGGCGCTTAAGAGAAAAAAGCGTGGTCACATATTGGCACTTGTTGTAATAACATAGTTTGCAGTAGAACGCGAAGTATTTTGAAAATATACTAATTAGCCTTTTCCATATCATATTGGCAATTTGTTATGGCTGATATTATGTAAAAATCCCAACCCTTACCCTGGAGCTAGGAATGTTGAAGGGCGAGCGTTTATTGAAATTTGTTGAGAGGGTCGAGAGTTAGTTAACTTGCCTGACAATCGTAAATTTCAATTTTTGCATTTTGTCAACTTTTAGACAAAAGGTAAATGTCATGTGTTCGCTGAGCTTTCTTCAGTGCATTTCAAAGCTAAATCTTTTTCTAACAGGTAAATTTAGTAATGTTAGTCCCCCATGATCCGGGGGAGGGGTACTTGAATTAAATTTGTACAGGGGTGTGTCCAAAAAAAATAATTTCTTTTACCCTGCTCCAGTCCAGAATGTTTTGCTCAAAATGATAACCAATTCTAGAAAAAATTGGTGAAAAGTATACTCCAAACCATGAAAATTTGACCTCATTTTTCAAATTTATGAACTATGTGGTCTCTAACACTGCTGCAGATATTACTCTTGATGTAAAGACATCATGGAGAAATAAACAGTTTGCCAGGTCTATAACGTGGACCTCGCGGACCTCCAAGGCAATGGTCCGCGGTCCGCATTTTAGGTTTTCAAATAGGCCAAAACCTAAACCGGGGACCTCATGTCAGCGAATTTGAAAGTCCATGTTTTTGGTTTCGCCAGGAGGCAAAACCTAAATATTTGCAGTCCGCGAATATAAAATGTCTGCGTTTTTAGTTTTCAAATAGGGCAAAACCAATGCAGAGGACTTCATGTCCGCGGATTTGTAAGTCCATGTTTTGGGTCTTTAACAAAGCGAAGCCTAAACCGCAGATATAAAATGCCTGCTTGATAACGAGTATATGCTCGAAACGTCGTGTTTTTAACATCGAAGCTATTTTTGGTACTTAAATCATTTATTTATTATATTACTATAAAATGCCTGCGTTGTTGGTTTTAAACCTATTCTACAAAACTCAGAGTTTAAAACACGTTGATCCTTACTTTTTCAGATTTTTCCGTTAAGACAGTCCTTTGCTAAAGACGAAACATATCAAAATGAAATGGCCTGTCGGCAATGCTTGGTTATTTCCGTATATATCTATTTTTATTTGGTCTATAAAATTTACTGTGAATACTGTAAATTAAAGTATTTTAGACCATAGTGATGTTTACGATAGACAATGTTGAAAGTTCATGGCTTATAAGGTCCACAATAAATCGTACACTGAACTGATTTTGGATATTTATGACTTAATCTGTAGCAAAATGCCTAGATTTGGTTCTAAGATTTTTTGCAATTTTCCATTTTCAGTTTGTAGAGCTATAAGGTAGTTTCTAGCTAACATTCTCGTTTTCCAAAACAATGAAAATTATCGCAAAAACTTTTTCCGGATGATTTGAGGGTTTAGAAATCAATCCTTGAAATTGAAAAATTGGCCTATCAAGTCACTCTCCAAAGGGGCATACCAGTGTCAAACTGTCCAACCTGGAGCCATAAAATACCCTATTACTCATGAACAATACGTTGTATGAACAATACGTAATCGTAGTGTACCTAATTGTATGTAGTTTAACGTTGCGTGTCTTTTCTATTGGCCATGGGGTAGTCATTGTCCTTCGCTCCCCTTAGCATCGTCCCTGTAGTGTTGTACAGTATTAGGAAGGTATAGTAGAATGTAAGATTTATTGTAATATATAATATGTATAAAAAAAAATACGTTCTTTGTCAATAGTTTATTAGATTGTTATTATTTCATTCAAAGATTATGGATGTATTTTCTTTTATAAGAAACAGCTTATAAGAAGAAACAGTAGGTTCAATTTTTCAAAAGTTAAGAAACAACCATACCTGAATATAAAAATATATGAAACTTTGTTAATTGCAGTTTTAATTTTCCCATCCCACTTAAAAATCTGTGGACAATGTACAGTTATAGCAACTGTTTGACATTATCTTAAGTGCGAATTATGTTACTTACTTGTTTTGGGATCTTACTAAGTAATTTGGGAGCACTCTTGACAAAACTGAATTAACTCTACACTTCAGGCATTAGAAATACCGGGTGAGCCAGAAAAAAAGTTCCCACTTTCGAAAATTCATAGCACCACAAGTACTTCATAGGTTTGTATGATTCAAATTCTAGTTAAAAGCCAAAATATCAACGTATTTTTGTGATTTTTCTCTTCTTCTTACAAGAACTGCAAATCTAGGTAAATTCAATTTTACAAAAATTTCATGGTTGCAAAATGACTGACAAAGGGCCTAAAACACTTGATCAAATCATTAGGACTCTCCTTGCACAAAACAATAGGCACCGGCCGACATTTCACCTCCCTCCAGAGTAATAAGACATAGATTCTCGAACAGATACTAAAGATTTTCAATCCCATGGCAATAAATGTGCAGACCAGAGGTAGAAAATGTGACCGGAATTCAAGAACCAACCTTTGATACCCTAATTCAAGAACCGGAATTCAAGGACCAAAGTTAGTCACCCTAATTCAAGAACCGGAATTCAAGAACCAACTTTGGACACCCTAATTCAAAAACCGGAATTCAAGAACCAACCTTGGATACCCTAACTCAAGAACTGGAATTCAAGAACCAACCTTGGATACCCTAATTCAAGAACCGGAATTCAAGAACCAACTTTGGACACCCTAATTCAAGAACCGGAATTCAAGAACCAACCTTGGATACCCTAATTCAAGAACCGGAATTCAAGAACCAAAGTTAAACACCCTAATTCAAGAACCGGAATTCAAGAACCAACCTTGGATACCCTAATTCAAGAACCGGAATTCAAGAACCAAAGTTAAACACCCTAATTCAAGAACCTGAATTCAAGAACCAACTTTGCACACCCTAATTCAAGAACCGGAATTCAAGAACCAACCTTGGATACTCTAATTCAAGTACCGGAATTCAAGAACCAACTTTGGACACCCTAATTCAAGAACCGGAATTCAAGAACCAACTTTGGACACCCCATACTTTGTAATTTTTTGGCCTTTACCCAACGGACCCTGCGGTGTTATGCATCATCAAAGTTGGTCTCTATACCATCCATTTCAAGTTTAGATTCCAGAGTTCAGGATTAGAAATTCTGTGTGCAAAAGATTCTCTTTCGGCCTTCTCTTGCTTTTCATGATTCAAAATTACATAATTTATGCCATATCACATTTATTTCAAAACAGGCTTAGAATATGCAGCATTCTGCTGATGCAGGCCTAAAATTAAAAGCCAGAATAATATTTAAATGTTTTCAAAATCTCACTTAAGGTAACTCTGCTTTCCGCTCTAGTGCACAGCGAAATGCCGTTTCGCAAAACCACTCTCCTCAGAAAACAGTTCATTTCTCCAATATTATTCGGCCTATCGAAAAGCAGTAAAAAGGATGTTGTTCTGTATAATCTGGGCAAATGAAAGATGTATAAATCGCAATGTTTCCGTCAACCCTGGTTTCGCAAATCCTAGTTCAAATCTTTTTGCTAATTTCAGAAAAGTGGATTTATCTCCAAAACTACTCGAAAAATGTTCGATTTTTTTTCGTTCCATCTTTAGCTAGGTTGTTGATCTACAACTTTGCCAAGTCTGATTGAAAAAGCTAGGCTAGATTTCCTGCAATCGAATTTCGTATTTCTGTTTACTTTTCGACTGCGAAATGGAGAAACCTTGGTCAACAGATTACCATGCTATGAAGCACACGCTTGCAAACGCTCAGGCTTGAAATAACTTTCAGAAGCTTTTCCATTGGCAAACAAATGAACGTCATCTTTTGGGAATACCAAACGCAGGTCTCAAAAGACATCCTTAGTGCGCTTGTAAAAGTATCATTTGCATCTATTGATTAAAAATTACTGATTTTTACCAGCAACTTCACGAAACCATGCTTTGGGTGTCTTTCGAGACTTTCGTAAGCATTCACATGAGCATAGATCTTAGATCAGGAACTAATTTTGTTGCAAGAACATTCTACGGGCGTTCAAATCGTTCTGCATGGGCTAACCTGTTGACCAACGCTTTTCCCCTTCGATGTTGAAAAGTAAACAGAAATGTAAAGTTCGATTGCAGGAAATCTAGCCTAGCTTTTTCAATCAGACTTGGCAAAGTTGTAGATCAACTACTTAGCTAAAGATGGAGCGAAAAAAAATCGAAACTTTCCTATGGCATCATTCCACCGGAAAAAATCAGCGTCTGTCCAGATCTAGGCAGACTGACGACTTTTCGTCCGTTGTTTCCTTGCGTTCTTTAATCAATTCTGATAACATTAGTCTAAAAACTGGTCTAAAAAGGGCCCCTTTTTCAAAATGACCTAAACTAGCGGGGGTTCTCTTACACTCAACAAAATCGCGTAAAAGTCTGACGGAGCTAAGTAGTGGTGGAAAATTAGTATGAAATTAACAAACTTTTCAGTGTTGTCTTGATCAGGCCATATATATAAACAATGGTTGGTCACGAAGTTAGTGATGTAACTTTTTCCAAAGAAGTGTATCACAAACATCGTGATTGGCCTATATCCCCCTATATCCATATGAAATTGGAAAATTTAGCAAACACAAAAGTAGAAAGAGAGGTACTTATCAATGTTAATACCAATTTCCCCTTTGTTCGCAAAGACCGTTTTCAACAGTGGCAAACTATCTACTCTTTTATGTGATGTGCATGGGCCCAGCTTTGAGAATAATGTTCATTTAACCGCTTAAACTCGCTCTTGGATTGTTTGTCAAAAAATTAAGAAACACCAAAACAGGGAAAATTTTCCAAAATGTCTTTACTTCCCTTTCAATTCTTTGTTTTTTTCTCCACTTTGTGAGGTTATTCAACCTGAGTGAAAGATTCCGCTAAATCATTGACATCTTCATCCATCGAAACAAGCAGAGAAATTCCCTGCTTTACCCCGCGCTTTACCCTTGTTTGTTCATAAAATTGGAAATTTAAAATTTAAAACATAGAGCAACAATGGCTAGCCTGATTCTAAGACCAAACGAATCAGGCTAAATATGGCATCATTCCACCGTAAACAATCATTAAATTTCATGAAAACCATGCATTACACTATTGTTGGTAAATGCCAAAAATATTATAAAATATGGGGTGTTTAACTTTGGTTCTTGAATTCCGGTTCTTGAATTAGGGTATCCAAGGTTGGTTCTTGTATTCTGGTTCTTGAATTAGGGTGTCCAAAGTTGGTTCTTGAATTCCGGTTCTTGAATTAGGGTGTCCAAAGTTGGTTCTTGAATTCCGGTTCTTGAATTAGGGTGTCCAAAGTTGGTTCTTGAATTCCGGTTCTTGAATTAGGGTATCCAAGGTTGGTTCTTGAATTCCGGTTCTTGAATTAGGGTGTCCAAAGTTGGTTCTTGAATTCCGGTTCTTGAATTAGGGTGTTTAACTTTGGTTCTTGAATTCCGGTTCTTAAATTAGGAGAAAATGTGCGTGAAGCCGCAAAGCAGCTTCGCGGGAAGCTCGTTTATCTTTTATGGAGAAAAGGGAAAGACAGAGAGCAAGCTCAAGAAAGGAAGGGAAAGATTGGACACAAGGAGGAGAAAAGAAATGGAGGGAAAAGGAAGAAAGAAACGATGAGACGTACGAGGAATATAATGAAAAAAGCAAGAATGAAGGAAAGACATAACAAACGAAAAGGGCAATTTGTGTTCTACTATTGCTGCTAATGTTATTCCTATTACTCATGAGCGTAGGGGAAGATCAAATTTGAGGGGTCTGCCCTACAAAAATCCATTGTTTACAAAATTACTATTACTATTACTATTACAATTACTTCTATTGCTACTACCTTATTACTATTACTATTACTATTGCAATTACAGAAGTTTACCAGTGCGTTGATATCTGGCACGAAAACATTGATAAAACAATAGAAGGAAGAATTTTAAGTTGAGGTCGCTTCACAGGAACGTAAATATTTTTTCCACCACTGGTGCAGACGATATCTCTTACCCATGAGAAATTGCATTTTTTCTGTTGTTCTGATCGAGGAGTCCTTCGTGATTTGATCAAGTATTTTAGGCCCTTTTCATTCATTTTGCAACCACAAAGTTTTTTTAGATTTAACTTTACGAATTTTTCCAGTGCTTGTAACAATGCGAGAAAAATCACAAAAGTACTTTGATCTTTTGGCTGTAAAGCAAATATTGATTCATTCCAATCCATCCAGTACTCCTGATATTATGAATTTTCAAAAGTGGGAACTTTTTTCTGTCTCACCCGGTACAATAGAACAAACAGGTAAGAAATTTTTGGCTGCATAATGGCCCAAGACTAAGAAACTGCCCACCACCTCCAGATCTTTTTTTTATAAAAAAAATACGTGTATACTAAAACGGATCGTTGACAGAGCTAAGTAGAGGCAATCTATAAATAGGAGAAAGAAACGCCTACACACGTAATTGCTCTCATAGTAAAAACATATGCACGCACGTGTCGAAATCATCAAACACAATAGGCTAATTTTAGACCTACATATGCATATCTCCATCAACTAACTTTAAAATCATTGATATAACATGCTTTAATCTAAATAGTGGCTTATTTTCATCTTCACGGAACCAAAAGCATTGGTGACAGACAAAGCAGTAAAAAGGATGTTGTTCAGCGTGGTCTGGGCAATCGAAAGATGTAAAAATCGATATGTTTTCGTCAACACTGGCTTCACAAATCCTAGTTCGAGTCTTTTTGTTGATTTCAGAAAAGTGGATTTATCTCCAAAACTACTCAAACAAGTTTCGATTTTTTTCTCGCTCCATCTTTAGCTAGGTAGTTGATCTACAACTTTGCCAACTCTGATTGAAAAAGCTAGGCTAGATTTCCTGTAATCGAATTTTATGTTTCTGTTTACTTTTCAACAGCGAAAGGGAGAAACCTTGGTCAACAGAGTACTGTGTAAAGCACGCTTGCAAAAGATGCAAAAGATCAGGCTTGAAATAACTTTCAGAAATGTTTCCATTGGCAAACAAGTGAACGTCATTTGTGATCTGTTGGGAATACCATACCCAAGTCTCAATAGACATGCTTAGTGCACTTGTAAAAGTATAATTTGCATTGTTGATTAAAGGTTGCTGATTTTTGCCAGGAACTTCACAAAACCATGCTTTTTTGGGTGTCTTTCGAGACTTTCATGTGTATTCAATCTAAAACCAACTAATCTTTTGCAAAAGCGTTCAACTCCTCCTGTATGGGCTAATCTGTTGACCAACGCTTTTCACCTTCGATGTCGAAAAGTAACCAAAATATAAAATTCGATCACAGGAAATCTAGCCAAGCTTTTTCAGTCAAACTTGGCAAAGTTGTAGATCAACTACCTGGCTAAAGATGGAGCGAAAAAAATCGAAACTTTTTCGAGCAGCTTTCGGAATATATCCATTTTTCTGAAATTAACGAAAAGGTTCGAACTAGGATTTGTGAAGCCAGCGTTGACGAAAAAATTACGATTTGTACAACTTTAAATTGCCCAGACTCTGCCGAACAACATCCTTTTTACTGCTTTTCGATAGACCGAATGGTATTGGAAAAATTAACTATTTTTTGAGGAGAGTGGTTGAGGAGCGGAAAGCAGAGTTACCTTAAATCTGAAAAAGTAAGGATCAACGTGTTTCAAACTCTGAGTTTTGTAGAATAGGTTTAAAACCAACAACGCAGGCATTTTACTCTCGAGTACCAAATAATCATCCCCTCCCGCTAATTAATTTTTGAAAAACTTTCCAACCCCCCCCCCCAATTTTATTCCCACCCCCCCCCCCCCCTTACACCAACTCTTGAAAGATAGAAATGAAAGTGAACATAATTTTCAATAATTCCTGCCAAGCAAATGTACTTACTGTATTTATTAAACTTTAGTCTCGTTTGTTTGTCTGACCCGCACGCGAGAAAGTATTAGCAACATGACTAATATAAATTAAAGGCCCCCATTAGCCATGTTTGAAGAATGAGATCATGCACATAGCTTGCCTCGATGTAATAGAATATCTATTTGCAATTGCAATGCACGATTTAGTTTATATCGAAATGGCTGTAGCCTAATAACAAGGCCACTTGATGAAGGAGACAAAATTTCTTGATATGCATCAGAACTATTACATTAGATAAAGCGAGAGTCGAGAGACGTAGGAATCGGGGGCACTGGGGGGGGGGCTCGTGCCCCCCATGTTTTATTGATAAACCAAAAAGTGCCCTTTTTGTCTCAGGATGTGCCCCTTTTGAAGACCGGTGCGGACAGAAAGTCGTTTAGCTTTGTCATTATTTACTGTGTGATCAAGTTATGTTTACTTCTCATTTTGTTTCATTGTGAAGGAAATCGGATATGTAGCAGCATTCGCACTATTTTCTTCTATATATCACATTTTTACCATCAAAAATCTCATGTATATTAAAGCATAGGAATCATTCGTCGTACATAGCCGATTGCTCGTGGCCCATGGTCGAAACCGCCAAAGCCTCATTTTGACGGACCAATCAGACGGCTAAAACGCGAAGGGAGACAAAAGAAACCTGTGAAGATTTTCCTGAATTTTACCTACCTTCATAAAACGCAACCAGGACAAAAAACTGCTTGAGATTTCCCGAATTTTTTCTAAAGCAATCTACTCTCCAGAAGTTTGGGAGTAAAAGTTTGGATGCCGGTTAAAATATCTTCAGGATTGGCGGAGTTATTGCCTTTCCAATAGTCAAAATCGGCGAAGGCTTGTCGAGACCTGTTTACGCCACTTCAAGTCAGGTGATAAAGCCTCTTGATAAAACCTCTTTTGAATTTTATAAGTTATTTCGCAACGAGCAAACTTTTGCCATGAATGTAAACAGTAGTACAATACAGAAACTTCCCCAGAGTATTGCCACATGACTTGAAATGCGCGAACAAGCCTTTGTAGACTTTTTCAATTCGCATAGAAACCGTAGGGGCATTGAATCTTCAATAAAAGAAAATTTAGCGAAATACAATAGCAAGAACAATTGAAAACACAGATTGTGGCGTTTTCGGGTCGTTCTTACAACAATCACTATTGTTATTACTATTGTCTCCCGGCCAGAATCTCTATTGTTCAAGGTTCAGTGCCTTGTCGATTTGTTTTTGGCCATAACTCCACCAGTCCTGGAGATATTTTAACCGGCATCCAAACTTTTACTCCCAAACATCTGGAGAGTAGATTGCTTTAAAAAAATTCGGGAAATCTCAAGCAGTTTTTTGTCCTGGTTGCGTTTTATGAAGGTAGGTAATATTTAGGAAAATCTTCACTGGTTTCTTCTGTCTCCCTCGCTTTTTAGCAGTCTGATTGGTCCGTGAAAATGAGGCTTTGGCGGTTTCGACCATGGGCCACGAGCAATCGGCTATGTACGACGAATGATTCCTATGCTGTATATTAAAGTGTCCTTCTAACGAAAAAAGTGCCATTGAAATGCTGTGCCCCTCCAAGTTTAAGTTTCTTCCTTCTGCCCAGAGTGAAACTAAAGGATGGCCGCCAATATTGACAAATTGCTTACTTTATCCTGACAAGAGTTACCACTATAACAGTGCCATAATTGTTTCTTGATAGTATTATATGGGTTCGTAGGTTCCGTTTAACAGTTATCGATATTGAAGATTTTCAAACAGTAAGGGCAGTGTGCCAGGTCAAAGTTGTCATGAGTTGGCAGCTCCATTAATGTTAGGAGCAAGTAGTAATTAGCCCTAATGAGGAAATGTGAATTGGCAACTACGCCAAAATTAATTGTTTGCCCAAATATATCAGAATTGTTTTGATTGTATACATTAACAATGCCTATAAATATCTCAGATGCTTCGCTGATTGTTTCGATTGTGTGCACAAATAATGCCAATTGTTAAAACATTCCTGATTCCTATGTACCTATATGTCTATATGTCTGTCTATATGTCTATGTAGGTCTATTCCTTCCGGTTGGAGCAAAAGCCCCTCCATAATGTTTTCATTCTTCAAACATAAAGATATCCATAACTTGTTGTTTCAATTGTGTGCATAAAGAATGCCTGTTGCAATATTCCTGATTCCTATCTATCTAGGTTGGTGAGTATATGGGTCTATTCCTTCCGGTTTGATCGAGACCCCTTCCATGATGATAACAAGCTTTACAGTTCTTGCCAAAGTCCCATGAACAAGCTGAAATACAGTACAGTTGCAACTTTTGATCCACATTTGAATGTTTCTCTCTTTTCAGTTATAAGCAATTAGCTTATCTTTGTTCAAAGTTTTCAATCATATAGCATGATATGCAAATGTCAGAATCGTTAATAGCAAGCACACATCAACGATATGTTGAAATGCAGTATTTTTCGGAAAAATCCCCCAAAAAGGAAACCCTTTGTAAGCCTCGACATCGACACTTACACTAAATATGTTCGATGGTCTCAAGGCAAGAGTTCTTTCGCTAGCATTTCCTGGCTGTACCATATTCTGATGACATTTATTTTCCAATGTCATGCTTTCCTATGAATTTACGAGCATGGGTGTTTTATTAAAGGGAATAGACAGCTATATCGACAAGCTGCTATAAATAGGCTCAAGAAACGCCCACAAACCCATTGTTTCCTTCGCCACACAATGAAACCGCAGGCGTCAAAGTTGTTGAATACAATAAATTATATTTTCAACTTGGCGCGGGCAACTTTTCAACTATGTCGATTCCCTTTAAGCAATCAGTTACCTCCACCAGGTTTATATACTCGATTTGTGCACTCTGTGCCCGTTCTCCATCGTTCTTGCAGAGCAAGCTGGATTACCCATTCTCGATCGTTCTTGCAGAGCAACCTGAATAGATCAGGCACCTTGCCAGATTACCAGGATCAAATTTAATGAATTGGTGGCTAGCTTAAAAGGTCCATTAGCATTATAAGCTAGTTAGGACATTTCGTATATTGCCCTTCAAAAAAATCAGCAGAGAGGATCAGCAACGCATGCTCTTGGCCAAGACAGCTAAATCAGTAACTGAATGAACAAAAAATCACATAGGACGCATGCGTGCATAATCTCTACATTAGCATTTAATGGCATTCCATCTTTTGTTACAAAGATTCCTTAGTTTTCCAGGGGACTTTACAGGGGGTAACCATGCCAAAAAATTTTAATCGCCGTACTGAATCTCACAAAGTTGACCCCGCAACACATATTTTCTGGCAAATGTCGATCTTAACGGTCTTAAGCATAGAAAATTGCTTGAAAATCGATCAAAGTTTGTGAGCCATGGAGGTAATGTTGTCTGCTCAAACACCCCTCCATAATGTTTTCATTCTTCAAACATAAAAACATACATGTTTAGCTAAGAAAAAGAAAAACGACTATTCTCAATTTTTCCAACCCCCCCCCCCTGATTGTTCCAACACCTGATTATTATTATATTGAACCATTTCCAGCCCCCCCAATTATTCTCACCCCCACCCCACGTTTATTCGGTAAGAGAGGATATCCGCGGACTTTAAGTCCACGGTTTCAGTTTTGCTTTGTTATAAACCCAAAACACGGACTGACTTTCAAATCTGCGGACATGAAGTCCTCGGAATTGGTTTTGCCCTATTGGAAAACCAAAAGCGCAGACATTTTATATTCGCGGACTGCAAATATTTAGGTTTTGCCTCATGGCGAAATCAAAAACATGGACTTTCAAATCTGCGGACATGAGGTCTACCATTTAGGTTTTGGCCTATTTGAAAACCTAAAACGCTGATAGTGGACCATTGCCTTGGAGGTCCGTGTGGTCCTCGAGGTACTCCGCGTTATACCGGGTGCGCTAAAATAAACCATGCACGTTTGGCAGGCCACAATAAATCATACACTGGATTGATTTTGAAGATTTATGACTTAATCTTTAGCAGAAAGCCTGAATTAGACTCTAGGACTTTTTGCAAATTTTTCCATTTTCAGTTTTTAGAACCAGACAGAAGCGAATTTCTTAAAATTTTCGTTTTCGAAAACACTGAAAATGATCAAAAAATGCCGATCAAATTTTAAAAGACTCAACATGAATGAACAAAGAGAAAACGTTTTCAGGATGATTTGGGGATCTAGTACAGCAGAAAATCACCAAAGCCTCATTTTCACGGACCAATCAGACGGCTGAAAAGCGAAGGAGACAAAAGAAACCCGTGAAGATTTTCCTAAATTTTACCTACCTTCATAAAACGCAACCAGGACAAAAAACTGCTTGAGATTTCCCGAATTTTTTTAAAGCAATCTACTCTCCATATGTTTGGGAGTAAAAGTTTGGATGCCGGTTAAAATATCTTCAGGATTGGCGGAGTTATTGCCTCTCCAATAGACAAAATCGGCGAAGCCTTGTCGAGACCTGTTTACGCCATTTCAAGTCAGGTGATAAAGCCTCTTGATAAAACCTCTTTTGAATTTTATAAGTTATTTCGCAACGAGCAAACTTTTGCCATGGATGTAAAAAGTAGTACAATACAGAAACTTCCCTAGAGTATTGCCACATGACCTGAGATGCGCGAACAAGCCTTTGTAGACTTTTTCAATTCACATAGAAACCGTAGGGGCATTGAATCTTCAATAAAAGAAAATTTAGCGAAAGACAATAGCAAGAACAATTGAAAACACAGATTGTGGCGTTTTCGGGTCGTTCTTGCAACAATCACTATTGTTATTACTATTGTCTCCCACCCAGAATCTCTATTGTTCAAGTTTCAGTGCCTTGTCAGTTTGTTTGTGGCCATAACTCCACTAATCCTGGAGATATTATAACCGGCATCCAAACTTTTACTCCCAAACATCTGGAGTGTAGATTGCTTTAGAAAAATTCGGGAAATCTCAGGCAGTTTTTTGTCCTGGTTGCGTTTTATGAAGGTAGGTAAAATTTAGGAAAATCTTCACGGGTTTCTTTTGTCTCCCTTGCTTTTTAGCTGTCTGATTGGTCCGTAAAAATGAGGCTTTGGCGGTTTCGACCATGGGCTACGAGCAATCGGCTATGTACGACGAATGATTCCTATGCTGTACAGCAGATTTACAATTCATCAATTTCTAAATCCAAAATCACCATGAACAAGTTCTCTCTTTGTCCAATCATCAGTTGATTTTGCCAAAACTTGTCTTCTGGCAGCCAAATTAATAGGTTTTTCTGAGGCTCCGTGAGTCCCCTCCAAAGGTTCTTTGATTTAAGCGATATCATATTTCCTCCTTTACACTGGCATGAAAACGTTCCGTGAAAAAGCCACAAGCAAGGCTGTGACAGAAAGCCACATAAAAAACAGAATTTACAAGATCAAGATCGAAGCAAAGTTAGCTTACCATCCAGGCCTCCAGCCCTCACTGCCGAAGGATAACTTCGTATTATGTTGAGCCTTCTTTCCATTAGCCTCTGCTGCGCTATCTTCAGATGCAGCGTCAGCCTTCGTGAAAATGATGTTGGCCTTTTTTATGGCCTGTTTGCTTGCCTGTTCGGCTTCGCCTTTGTACTTGTTTTCTTCTACACTCAAATGCGACATCTTCTAGCAATCCATGTTCATAACAAATCTCCAATAATTTGAAATCTGAGATGCACTTCAACAATGTAGTTGATGGTTGTTTTGTATGTATGATTTAAGTATTGGGAATTTGCTTCCCAATACAAGTTCGAAGTTGAAATTTGAGAGTTGCACCACTTCGCTACTTCCCAAAAGCAAGATGAAGCAAGATGTCTGTGACGTCACATATTTTTTCAAATCGAGAATGACCTGGAATGGGATAGAGGCAGATCGTGATGGCGAACGATGGATGGAGACTAACTGTGGTCATGGCAGCACAAGATCCGTTTATAAGATCGTTAGTACTTTCTTTGGTATGTTGAACACTTTATTTGTCATAATACACAATTTCTATTAGCCTTAGACACTGTTTGGTAACTTTTGCTGAGGTAATATATATGGTAACATACTAAACTAACTATAAGAGAAACAATAATAATATGGTCATGGGGACTTAGGCCCTACTCAAGAATGGTGCAATAGTACAGTAGTGCCTGCATATATTATAAGAAACACAAAGTTAAAGGGAATCGACATAGTTAAAAGCTGGCCCGGGCCAAGTTAAAAATATAATCTATTGTATTCAACAACTTTGACGCCTGCGGTTTCATTGTGTGGCGAAGGAAACAATGGGTTTGTGGGCGTTTCTTGAGCCTATTTATAGCAGCTTGTCGATATAGCTATGTCTATTCCCTTTAAGAAACATAGACCCTGATTTTCAAAATAATACCCCATTTTATAGGGAACTAGTACAGATTGAAGAAAACCTTGTTTCATATTTTACATAACTAAGCAAAAAACACCTTCACGGAGGAATAATTATATCATTTACTGGAAGTGAATATTTACAAATGCAAATAAAAAAAAATAATATGTTTTCTTATCGCAATCATAGAGCTGAGTAGTTGATCTATAGTGCATGATTTTTCTGATAAGAAACTTTACCCTGATTTGAATTTTACCTCATTTTATAATATAGGAAACATGTCAGACCTGAAATGGAAAAGGTTGTTTCTTATATGCGGGACACTACTTCATGTGCAATAATACGTGTGATCATACAAAGGCCTTCTTGGTAGATAGATTTTTTAACAAATATTCAAGAATCCAAAGCGAAAAGGCCAATTACATTTTAAAAATAACAAGAAGGAAGAGCATCCTCACAAATTTTGACATGAAGAAATCCATTTAATCATTTATTTGACTGGACTTACATGTATTGTGACATGAGAGTCTAATTGCTGATGGATAGTAATAGATAGAAGTAGCAGAACAGTTAGTCCCTTTTTGTTTCACAAAGACTCAAGACTTGTGTGTTGTCCAGAAGAGAAAAATTCTTCTCCACTTAAGCAAGCATCCACAAACAACCAATTGACAATAGCACTAAATTTAGCTGCAAGGAACTTTTTACCAAAATGAGATGCACTGCGTTCTTTAAGGCAATGTATCCATGTAAATACAGGCACGTATACATTCTGTCAAAATATGCTGATACAATGCTGACAAAAGAGCCTTTTAAAGAGGGCGTTGTGATTGGCTGGATTAAACTGATCACATGCAAACTAAAATTCCATCTCTGAAAGCGCAACCACAAGAAAATCCTTAGTCTGCTTTGATTACTCCATATAAATGGATTACTCCTTGCCACCTAATGAGGTCCTTTACCAAAGATCACATGAAATATCATGTGAAAATGGCATGCCCTGCCCCCGCAAAATCGCTGTACTTACAAGGCCGCATTATCTTTAATAACTGAATCCCTCTAGAAATTGCAATGCAATTCATCTTTGTGAAAAGTTCTCATACTGTCATTGGGGGAATTGTCTATTATGACAACCAAATCAGACCTGGCCGTTTGAGGCGCGCGATCGCGCGCGCGCGCCTCGTCACGCACCTCAAACATTCGAGAGGCGTGATCTTTCACGCGCCAAAAAAGGCTTTGTCTTAAAATCACGCACCTCGGCTTTTATCGTCGAAGGAAGAGTATCGGATATTCTTGGAAACTGGCATCTTCTTGTGAAAGGGAAATCAATAAATTAATTTGTTATTTAAATGAAATACGATATTAATACTTAATCCTTAAGTGCTGCCAATTGTACTTGCTCTCAATCCTTGCTATTTCCGGTATGTGATAATGACACAATATCATGATTGGGGCAAGGTCAAACAGGAAGATCAAATTTACACATCGAGAATAGAAATAAAACCACGAAAGCTGCGTTTGGAGGACATGTGTCCTGAACTGGATACTTGCTTTCCAGCGCTCGATCATAAGTTCGATGTGAAGATGATTTGATGTGGAAAAATGGAAGGTATTTTGTTGCTCTTATTCCAGGACTGTGGTAGCGCTATGGAGTAACTGGATTGAAAAGCACTCACCACCAAACGGCCTAAATTCGAGTGTCTAACAAAGAACGTAGCACAGAAGAAAACATGATTTTTTATTCCTGTTACCATTCAAACCACAATGTCGATTTTGTTACTTCAATGCCGCTGTTTTTTGCAACACCTTCAAAACTCGTTTCTTCGTCCTCAACCTCAAAAATCCCTCTTTACAGAGTGATATGTTTATTGCTCAGAATCACGCGCCTCACTAAGCAAGGCGCGTGATTTACCGCGCGCCACTAAAATAACTTACGGCCAGGTCTGCAAATGTAGGACTGAGCAGTTAGACTATGAAAGAGGTATATATTTCATCTGAATTCTAATTTTAGGTTGTTTGAATTTCAACACGAAAGTATCGTACATTTGTTTGATCTACACTTTATATTGTCTTTTGTTCATTCACCTTTCACATCTATGACAGACAAATGGCTCATCAGTTACAAGTGCAGCAGCTTGCTTGATGGTTAACTTTATGCATCTTGGCTGATCGTAGTGGTAGCGATTGGAGCAAACATTGCAGTGGGCCATCTTAGCAGTTGGTATGTGCTTCAAGCAAGTGCAAAATTTGCTGCAAAGGTGAACTTTCTTCTTGCAATGACCCATTTTGGAGACATGTGGAAACAATTTGATGGCCTCTTGCTCAAAGCATTTTGAAAGGTGATCCCGCATCTTGTACTGTTGCCAAATGAAGGATGCTGGATTTTTTCCATTGGCAAGACAGTGCAACTGCATTTGCAATGCAGAACAGTCCACAGTCACATCCTCCATTCTGAAGCTGCTGCAAAATTACAGTGACCTCAAATTGCCCATCATCTTTTGCCAAGTGCTTATACAAATGGACAAGCTGGCGTTTCAAAGCATCATTAAGGCCAGTTGACAAACTTTCATACACGATTATTTTGCCAGTAATTGTGCTTGAAGTAACCCAGTGGCCCCCGATATTATGACACTGAATCGTCTGATTTAACTCGGGGTCAATAGTCACTCTCCTGTAATGAGTCATGGCTGTGACAGTGTTCAGTCCTGCAAAAGGTATGTTCATTTTATGAAACTAGACTGTCCGTGGTTGTATCCAGTGTAAAGAATAATTAAAAGCTGACCTCCACGGCAGTAGTTTTAGTTGGCAACCTAAACTATTAGTTGGCAGAGCATGCGAGCAAGGTGACCACGCTCGTCGCTGACCGAAACTACTGCTGCAAGTGGAGGACCGCCTTAAGAAAAAATTGAACCAAACAAATTGAAGGACAAACCACCTTATTCTAAATGTTATTGTGTATTATATTACTGCAAACCTACTGTAAATGATTGAAACATAAGTAAATTGCTCTTTCAAAGATTTTTTGAGATAAATTATCATTTATTGCATATTTGTCTAAAATTTTCGAATTAATTTGTGCATTGATGATTTAGATGAGAAGACAAATTCACATTAGGCTTTAAAAACGCACTGTCATGGCTGTGATTGGCTACTGTAGTTGTGATGTTGAAATCACTAACAAAAGATGTTGTCTTTGAATAATTACCCAGCCTTTACACTCTTGGATCATACTTTGTTTCAAGAATAAAAGGAGTCAGATCATTATCACCTTCCTGAATCTGTAAAAGGAAATTACTGTTCAAAAGGCTGCATAATTATATTCTTGAACGTTGTCCAATCAGCACCACAACAGTGTGCCTTTAAATAGATCCAATCGTAAATTTTTTGTGTCTGAAAATCTAAATGAGATTCCTCATGCATAAAGTAGAGACCTTTATCACCAAAAATTCAATAAACCGAGATTTATGAAAAGAAACTTGCAACACAAGAATTTGTCTATTGCTTTCCATTGTCTATTTGCACGTGCCGCAGAAAAGTGTGGGAAAAAAATTACATTTATTTTTCCTTTCGTTTTACCATCATACAACAATACTAAACATGTTTTCAAAATGTACAAGGTCTCTTCTTTATGCATGAAGAATCTCGTTGAGATTTTCCGACACCAAAAACTTGCGATTGCGTCTCTTTAAAGAATCATGACTTCAGATTATAGTGCACTTCTTCCACGCTTATCACTGAATATAATTATCACTGAATTATCACCATGCTTATCACTAACTAGAATTATCAAGTATGGTAATATTGACTTGTTTTCTCTTTTAATGTTACTTGTCTTGAAATGATAAACACATACATATTCAAATTAAGGTCATTTGCCTCATTTGACCAATTAGTTGTTTTCATGTTGTTTGGCTTGATAATGAATGGTGGAAACTTTAGAGCAGAACTAAATTCACAAACCTCCGACACCAGTTCCCAGTTTCTTGATGAGATTTTGTGCTGCATCTATATGTTCATCGGATAGCCACCCAAATGGATGTTCAAGAACTGCTTTTAGCTCGTGTGTGAGTTTGACTCCATCGATATTTGCCCAGATGTCAACGCTTGTTGGCTCTTCAGGCAATAATTCCACATCTATACTTTCAGTCACTGCACTTCTTCTATCACCCTTGTTTCTTGTCACATCAACCTTTGCTTTCCTCATTTCCGCAGCAGTTCCAACTCTTCTTTGGAACCTATTCCGTTTCTTTGGTAGCAGATGTTGTGTGGAGTACTTCCTCGTTTTGCGTCTTTTCTTTGGAGACAACGTCTTGTCCTTTAGGGTAAGTGCATTTGACTTGCTTTGGTGCTTTTGAGTGTACGACAGAATCTTATTTATCAGTTCATCTGTATGAGCAAGAGCATTTTGATCCTGAAGTAAATAAAGTTGATCGTGAAGCATCTTTAATGACTGAACACACTTACTTCGTAATCTAGATTTTTCATTTCGTTTTCTGATCGGCAACATAATTTTTTCTTTGACTGGTTCGTCTTTATTTCCTGAAACAGGTGGAACAGCTGGATTTTCTGGAACGGGTGGCTCATCATGTGAAACATCAAGACCATCATCAGGACAATCATCAGGTATCACCTCGTCAATCGATTGCTCACCATACACAATTGTGTCATCCAAATTGTCGTTCACTGACTTTACAATGAGAGGATCAAGTGTGAAGAGGGGGTGATCCTTGAAGCTAGTACCAAGAGCTTCCCATCCTACATCGGGCATTTGAACAACTGCAATGATGTGTTTACATGGGAGTTTGTTGATTTTGTTATCCATGCATTGGCAGGAGGCTAAGTAGCTTTCTGATCCTAACCAAACTTGGTACTTCTCTCTGTCACTTGTTACTGTAAACTGTCGCTCGCTGTTCCTGGTGATATTTGCAGGCCCAATGCTAGAATGCATTCTGTTCATCATGTGCTGGACAAGACTTTTTGGTCGATTGTGCAAGAATATCGGAATTCTGCTGTCGTATCTTTTGTATGCATCTGAGCATTGTATATTGTGTTCTTTGTACCTAGAATAGAATTGTAGGGTCATGTGGGTAATTTTCATAATGAACTATTTAAAAATTGAGCTACTTTGCAGTAACTATCACGGAGACTGATAAATGAAAACATTCTTAAGACATGCAGCACAGACCTTGTCTGATTCCCAGATTATTTGATCTTACTTCAAAATATCTTCATCGTTATTTCTTGTGTATTCCAATGGAACAGTAGAATGATCGGTCATGGGTAGATTTGATTATATGATTAACATTTAAATCCAAATTTATATGCAGCTGACCATTGGATAACTTCACTCTGAACATTAAACTAACTTGAAAATTTATTTTTACTCATGTGTGTCCTACGTTTCCTGAACTGACCCTCGTGTAAAGTTTTTGTTGCTCGTGTATGTTCAGATCCTTTAGGCTTAATTTATCTAAAGATGTAGACGCAATTTTGATGTTGTATTGGGGGAGACAAGAAATTTTAACATGTTTGGCAAGCTGTGGAATAAAAAGTACGTGGCTGATATTGAAAAAATAAATGGTTAATGTATAATTCCAAAGGTAAATAAGATGTGGAAATTTCTTTGGTAAAATCTTTCATCATGTAGAGCCAAAAATTAGGAAAATGCTGGTAAGAAGTTTGTGTGGGAACGATAATTCCATGTTCGATTCTGGTCCATGATTTACTTGCCATTGGAATTGGAATGCAATGCAATTGTCAGTTTCAGAAACAGAATTTAGATTTAAGTTGCAAGTAAATCTTGCATCAGAATTGAACATGGAATCCTTGTTCCCATACAAACCTCATACCTACATTTTCCTAGCTTCGTGGACTAAAAGCAAAGTGATTATACCAAACAAAATTTTCTCGTTTAAGTTGGCCTTTGATTGGCCACAGCCAGCTAAACATGGTAAATTTTCTTTGACCCACCCGGTAGACACATTGAACAGCGAATTAACTTACTTCTTGTAGCTATCTGGTAAAAACTGCTTCAAAAGGATGTCAACAAGGTCAGAAATCGAGCTGTTTCTTCTGCTTTCAAGGTATGAAGATTTAAGCCAATTGTTCTGCCTTTCGATGCCGTTATTTGTGTAAATGGCTACGCGCAACGATTCATCTCTGTAAAACCTGACCCATTTCTGCAAGAAAATACGATATAATAACTCTTAAATAAGTGTTTGGCTTTCCTTATTGAAGCAAAAGATGCGAGGAGATTATGCTCTATATACATTACCACGATCATGCCAGATATTTTTATTATTTTTTAAATCACAAGCAGACAACAGTTACTTTTGTTTAAAGCAGATAGGCGTGTTAAGAAATTGCATTTATGCAGACACATTAAATTTGTAATCTAGAATGTATTGCTAAATCAGATTAATCTAAATTTATTCTTACCATCGATAACTTGCTAGTTACTCATTTAATGCGTCAAAGAAAAGGCGAAATATTTATCTGCATAGTGATTAAGACATGTTTCCAGCAACTTCATCTATATCCGAACGTTTAATACACGGTAGACCGCGTCAATCATATGGAACTATTTTCAAGGTCATCTTTCACCAGTTTTCCTTTAAGATTGATAATTGTTGGGGATGGTCTGTACTAGACTTATGACGATGAGTATCTTGTTTCCCTGTGCTCTTTGACTTCAAGATGGCGCTTCAGTCAACAGAGCAAGGTACCACATGGATACAAGGGACTCATCGTCATAAGTCTAAGTCTGTACCACTTTTAGCCATCAATCGTTCCATATTGTTTTATTTAAGTAAACATACCGTCATATGAAGCTCCCAGAATTCGAAGTATTTTCGAAGATGCTCAGACTTTTTCCAAGGTTCGCTTTGCTTCAAAACTTGAATGTTTTTCTCCAACATTGCTTTGCTGCTGCTCTTTGCAATATTTCTGAGGTATCCAAGTACCGCCCCTTTAGCCTCACTGACACCATGAGCACCTTTTGACACCCACTCATTCCATGCTTTCTCACGATGGAAGTCGCAAACGTGAATATGTGCTCCTAGGATACAAGATGTGTTGATAATATTCTAACATCTTTACCACAAAGCGTTGCTAAGATGGGTTTCGGCAAACTTTTCACTTTGAAATACCGTTTGGGAACCTTTAAAGCAAATTTATGTTTCAATTACCAGGAGGTAAATGCTCAAAGACGTTTGACAAGCACGTTCAAACTACAAGAATTGCCTTCCCGTCTTTGATGCAGGTAAGCTTGAAGATCTCTCCTTGCCGTTCCTATTGTCTTGGCAATGTAAATATGCTGGAAAAGATACATTTTGGACTTAAATGTGTGGAACAGTGTGGATTTCATTTCGTAAGAAATGATCTCTGCTGCTAAGCACACCGTGTTGACCAATATTTCCATGCATCCTTCCTCTGAGAATTAGAGATACCAGAATGTTTACATTTGAGAGTGTACATGTTTACAAGCAAAATAAACATTGTAATTTGATACTTACGTGGAAAGCATTGCTCTATTGCCCCGATTTCAGCGAGCGAAAAATCAAACATCATATTTCTTGGTTGCCACTGAGGATTTGTATTTTTAAGCAAGTGCAAGGCCTCTGAAATTGATGGTATATCTTCATTCTCAGGAATAAATACTGCAGTTACGACATAGCCAACGTTTGAGCGGACACACAGGAAGAACAACGGCAACGCATACCTTAAATATGAACAGAAGAGAAATTTGCACTAGAAGTTGTATATATTACTCATATCAGCCACAGCAGCGACGTTGCCCAAGAACTTGAAAGAGGGGAGCCGATTATTGTTTCCTTTCATGTAATTTCGGTAAATCCTAGTGTCTGATGAAAAAGACAATGGTTGGTTTAAAAAAATCCATGAAAGACTGGCGGCTCCCAGGGCTCACCACCTGGGTACGTGCTTGGAAGGTATTCTATTACCATTATCTCCGTCTTAAAAATAAGCTATCGTTTAAGGGGACCACATCACTTGATCCTGTGATCACTTAGTTTGAGTGGATAATGGATCGTCCTTTGCTTGCAACACTGGCCTTGAACAAGCTTCATGCTCATGTAATGCCCTCAGTTGATAGAATTTAAGTAAAAAAGCCTACCTGCATGTTCTATAGGTTGCGTCCATGAGGCACATCTCTTGGCCATATCTTACGAGGAGGCGCTGCATCCAGTTTGCCTGATAAATGAACATAAATTTGTCCGCCGCCTGATTTTTTGATGCTGAAGGCTAGAAATTAGGTATATAAAAGTTGTCAAATTGACGGTTTAGAAACGCACAGATTTTACAAAATGATGTTGATATGCTCCCAGGGATCATATTATCGTCCTCGCAAAGGGATAACACGTGCTGAAGCATGTGCGAGTCATTGGTGTAAGGCAAAAATATTTTGGAAATTTAGTCGTGATTTTATGGCGTCTTGGACGGTTTCCGAAAGGGGGCTTTCTGGAGAAATCTCTCGTAATTTCAGAGCGAAGTTGCCGATTTGAGTCAGGTAATACTTCAATTTTTGAAACTTATCTGCTATCAATTGATATATTTGCCAGTGTCATTGCCTTGATGTCCAGGGAGCATTGGCCTTCAAACTGGGATTGTGAGATTGATAGGAAATTTTACGTCAGAAAACTAAGCATCACACAAGCTCTTCCTTTGCGCAAAATTTTAAATTACCGAAAAGCGAGAGTAGAGTAAATTTGTGTTGATCATTTACCTTGATATTTTCCAGATAATTCCGACTTCAATTCAAGGAAATTTCTTTTTCGCTACTAACCAGCCGGATAGAGAATTTCAATATTTCTATACTTGTTTTTAATGTCTTTGTATCGTCACAAAAATGTTTTTGATACCGCAATATCAGTTCAGGCGTCTTTTTGCATAGTTTTAGCAGAAAAGACGGCAAACAAATTATGCACTGTGGGCCAGTAAATAATTGCATTTTAATTTCTTACCCTGTAAAATATGAAATCATCTGGATGGGAAATTTTCCATTCGTTGCATTTTATCTCCAAGTTTGACTGGTCATCTGGGGCTCTCCTTTCCCCCAATCGAGCGGCGCTCAATATGTTTCGGATGTCGTTATCTGTAGGATGGTATCGTCGCCTTGAATGAGCAGGTGGTTCTTCTCCACGAAACAATTCATTATCCACAAAATTGGTCAAGTGCCGACGAACCTCAGACACAGTCCTTACTCCAACATGGTCCATCTCTTTGATCTTCTTCATGATTTCTTCATCGATGGGTTCTCTTAAGTCAGCACCCTGTTAAAAGATAATAAAATTCAAATAGAAACCTCGGAGGCATCTTAAAATATATGAATGTCACATTCACACTGACAAAACACACACCGGAGGAAGACCGGGCGCACGAGCTGCCTCTTTTAATTTCGAACAGAATAAGAAGTATGTACACTTTACCTCTCCCTCTGTGACATGAAATTGGTGGACGGCAGCATCAGGCAGCTTGAGAACAAATACTTGAACTGTTTCAATATCCTTTCCCTGTTGTAGGTCTCCTTTCAACCTAGCCGCTGCAGCTCTCATTTGTCTTTCCGGCTTTTTCCCATTCGGTGCCAGATCCACCTAGAAGTTTTTATTTCATTAAGTATGCGTATTCATGCATTCATGTATTCATGCAGACAAAATTAAAGCTGGTTCAACATGGACGCAGAAGAGGTAGGTTTAATCATTATCATTGTCTTTCAGGTAGCAAGAGGCAGGATCAGAGTTCCTTGCAAAGTGGATTCATAAAGGTGTGGGCCTTTGCTGTATCCAAAATAAAAATGTACAGCATATCAGCATGAGGACCTTTCGGTTAGGCTATTCTACGAAAACTATGTTCATAACCTGTTGAAGAATGAATTTCGCTAAATTTAGATAAAGATTCTAAGAATAAAGATTCTGAATTTTCTGTAAATAAAGGTTCTAAATGTACTTGTAGAATCGTTGTTTTGTGTTGTTACTTTTTTCAAACGCTTCAGTGCAACGGATTTAGCACCCGGAGAACGTGAACGATCCTCGTTGAATTTGTTGTCTCTTTCTTAGAATTTGAGTCACAGTTATAAAAGCCCAACAAAAATTTCTCAATTTTTCGACAACCCAAGTACTATAACGTAACTACTAACATGGTTTACACAGAGCCTGTTTCTAAAAGTCTCTTCTTGAGTATATTTGGCATTGTTGTCTATTTTCAATATGTATTATATATTCTGTTACATACCTTATACTGGGGAAACTTTATTACTCTTGACATGAACACTTTTGCTGGACAACCAAGTTTTTTTGATGACTGAACTAGAGTCCGTCTTTTTCTGAACGTGTGATCGTGTTCCTTCGAAAAAAACAGCATGTCACGATATCTGTCACATAAAATTCCTGATATGATACAAAATATTTCGGGTAGAATTGTTCCTATATACTGTAGTCTCCCTGGCACAATTTTCAATACAGGCACATACCACAGCTTTGTCACGAGGGTCACTTTGCCCGCTCTGTTAGTAAATGTAAGTTTATCTGACACCTTGTTCTCAATGGAAATGTTTCCACCGGGTGAGTCAAAATACTAGACCAGTTTGGCAGGCAGTGCAATAAAAATTAAATGGCCGATATTAAAAACTAAAGTGTTAATCTACCAGTCAAAGGCCAACTTAGATCAGAAAATATTGTTTGGTAAAATCACTCATCTGCGAGACCCAAAACTTGGAAATTGCCTGTAAGGGGTTTGCATTGGAATCCAGAATTCCACATTCCATTCTGGACCATGATTTATTTGGCATCGAAATTTGAGTTCACTACGATTGTCAGTTTCAGAAATATAGTGTTGATTTCATTACCAATTAAATCATGGACCAGAATGCCATGTGGAATTCTTGTTCGTGTACATGTCCCTTACAGACATTTTTCTAATTTTTGGATCTTAGAGATGAGTACTTTTACCAAACAAGATTTTCATATCTAAGTTAGCCTTTGAATGATAGATTGAAATTCCAGCTTTGAATATCAGCTGCATACGATATTATTTCATGGCCCACCAAACGGGTAAACTTTTTTTACTCACCCGATAGTGTCATGCAGAAAGTCAAAGAACTATGAAAAATCATGAAATCATCTAAGTTACCTCGCGTTCATCCAGGAGCGTTTTTCGTTTTTCTTTTGTTTTTTCATCGATATCATCACCTTGGTGGCATTGAAATTGCACGATTCCGGCGGGGATAAATGGTATCCCATCGAATGGAAAGGAAATTCCATCAGTAGCGATAACGTTCCAGTGCACTCTGCTTCTCTCCTTCAAGACGTTGATAGTTTCAACAACCGATTGTCCTGGAAGCAACAGTTTGTTTCGTTAAGGGTATGAAGTAGAATTTCTAGGCTCCAGGACGAGCAAGAGAGGCCATGCTCTTCATCTAGCATGCGTATATATAAAATATCTGTAAGTAATACACTAAATTTTGTGTAAGAAACAGCCTATAAGTAAAGGGAAGTTCAGTTTTTCGGAATCCTATCTGAATTGAAAAAGCTGAGAAACTCGGTAACTTGCAGTTTTCATTTGCTCAGCCACCGATTCAACAAAATTTCGAACACTGACCAATAAATTTTCGGTAAACTGCACACAAAAAATTACCATTTGCCAGTTTGTTTTGACGTAAATTAAGAAGCGAAAATCAGTACTGGTTCTTATTGATGAAGTTTATGAAGTAGTAAAATGGCCCCTAAAATTTAAGAAATTTCCTCCAGCCCTGTAACCTAGTGAGCCAGTGTCTTATGAAAAACTGAGTGAGTGTACGTGTAAGATAAAAGATCTTCGAATATCCTGAAATTGTGCAGGAAGAAACAAAGGGAGATATCATATAAGGAACCTGTTTGAAAAAAGCATACCAAACAAATTCCTGGTGGTGAAACATCGCCAACCAGTTTGGGTCTCTCTTTGAAAGGCTTCAAAAGCAGCGTAGACTTCTTCTTTTGTGTGGAAAACCAATTGCTCGCCGGCTATCATGGCTTGCGGGTCATCGTCGCTTAAAAGGGCCATTTATCCACCCAGAAATGATTCTTGTCGTTCATTCGTTTTTCTGCTGCTTCGATTTTATTTCATCCGAATCAAGTTTGGGTTTAATTTGTTGCCAGTTTGGGTAATTCTTAAAGCATGGCATCATTCGATTATTACGTAATTCGACCCTGGTAACCTGATATCTTGGCATTCCAATAATTCCAATACGTATTAAGCAATTTACGGAGTCAGCATATCCAATATCTATCAGTTTACTCTCGAGTACCGAATGAACGGGGGGGGGGTGAGAATATACGGGGGTTGAAAATGGTTTAATATGATAATAATCCCGAGGGTTGGAACAATGGAGGGGGCGGAAGAATTGAGAATAGTTCTTTTGTCTAAAGATTCGATTTGATTTGAGAAAAAAGAAGCCAATGCAGTGCTCACCTCAGTTAAATACATAAAGATGTCTGCTGTTGTGCTCTGATCTCTCCTGCGCAGTACTCTCTGCGATGCACAATCATTTGCCATTTCGATGTGGACTTATTACCTGGAGTCACCAAAGTCACCAAAATCAGTACCCTACACTGGGTCAGAGCCTATTAAAAGGAAATTGAAAAGCCTCAACATTAAAAGGAAATTGAAAAATTTGGCAAAGGAAGAGAGAAGGAAGAAAGGAGGAAACCTACTTTCTTTCCTTCTTTACTTTTTTTTTATGTTTTTATTTTATTATTTTTTTGGCCTTGGTACCCAGGGTACAAAATCAGATAAACCCGAAACTTTCTGTATATATTAACTAAGCAGTAGGTTTTGCCATTTGCTTGGGTGCAGAATAATTTAAAATCGTATTATTATTATTATTATCAATGTGTGTTCTGTTAAAAATAAACATAAATCAACTGAAATTCGTTAAAAAGTTCCTATTTACAATTTTTTTCAATGAAATGAAAAGTTAAAAATATTTACAAATGGTTCCTTGAATTGAGTAAAGTGTTCCATTTAACTAAAATAGTCTTTGAGGCTTTTCTCGTATTCAGTCGCATTTGCCAGGGCCGTAGGAAGAAGCTTCGGATTGGGGGGGGGGCAATTGTTCTTAAAACAATAGAGAACAATAGATCTAATTAATTCGTGTGACGTAGCACCATTGTTTTCAAAATTATTGGAGGGCCTCAGCCTCCCCCCCCCCCCCCCCCGCTTCCTACGGGCCTGGTATTTGCAATCTTCCTTATTTCTAGAGGCAGATCATTGTAAATCTTTGCTCCAATGTAGTAAAAGATTTGCGTTTAACAAACGAGTTAAGAAGGGTAGGTCACGGCTATCCGTAAAACATGGAGTGTGGAGTGATGGAATGGAACGACACAAGAAACTCTTATCAAAATATTGGCCTTTCACTTGTCAAATTCTTCTTCACCCGTTTAACGGGTGAGTTTTCAAAGTCCTACTGGCCATAACTGAGTCTCAGAAATAATGCTTGATTTACGCATTTTCACAGCCAAGATGACCCGATATCCGCTACCTGCAGTGAAATATAAATTATTTTGATAAAAGAGAAGTGATTATTTCTGAAAAAGGCTAACATCAAACTCAACCATGATTTGAAACAATTGATAGCTGTTACTATTTCAAATTTTTCACAACGAGCATGATAATCCATTTCGCATTTTTCCTACCTCTTATCAATAACGAACAGGAGGACGGCACCTGTCGGTCTATCGCTTCAGATCATTCATAATTTATAGTGTCCTTGTGTCTAGAGCGAAGCTTAATTGAAAGCATGACGAAATACGCTTGCCACATTCAAAACTCACGAGGACTGTTGTTGATGTGCTGTAGCAGCTAGTTTCATCTGGAGTTGATTCGTTTTATACCAGCAGTTACTGATGAAACAGAGCAGATTCTGTTGTACTCAATTCAGAATTGATGCAGTTTATGTGAGTTTGCTTCATACAACTATTAAAAAATGCTTAGTCGTTTAGATGCATCTAGATAATCTCTTTTTTGTGGCCTATCACAGATGTATATCACTGTGCAGATGGATCCCCAAAGCACTTATCTATTCTAACATGCAGCTGTCATACCCGGTGTTTCAGAAAAAGTACCCCCTTTTGACTAACCAAAGGAACGAAATGATAAGATATCGGGACTTTCTGATTACTAAGCTACATTTGTCAATCTTTAACTTGAATGCAAATACCTTGCATTTGATAATCGTCCACCTAACACCGGAGATACGAGTTGACAAAGTTAAAAGTTAGAGTGCACCTATTTCATATATTTCATATTCTAAACATACTTATACAGGGTAAAAAATTCAATAGATATTGTTTTACAATTTGACCCTGTCAAAAATAAAGTTCCTAATATAATGCATATAATATAAACAAATTAGATAAAAATTTACACCTGAATACAAAAAATATCTGTACAAAATTAAAGATTTTCGTACCCCAACAGTCTCAACCTTGAGTTAAAAGAGTAGACCGAGGGAGCCTCTCTGATATTGTCGTTAAAATTGTTCCACACTTTTGTACCCCGGTAAGAGAATGCCTTTTGGCCACTTACTGTTCTCATTAACGGTCCTGCAAGATCATTTTAGTGTTTCTTAGCTCACGGGTGTGGAAATGTGATAGTCTTACGAAAAGATCACCGATGTACTGTGGCGCTAGATCGTTTAAAGATTTGTACATCATATAGTAGATGTCTCTTTCAAAATCATTTCTTTGATGGACGACCAGCCTAGTTCTTTGCGTAACGGCACAGAAGGTGCATCGTAAGGACTACCCGTAACGATTCGGGCAGCCCTATTTTGTAGTTTTGTAGAGACTCTATTCTAGTAATACCACTACATCCCTAAACGGAGCAGCAATAGTTTAGATGTGGTTCTACAATACTACGATAAATGTCCTTCAATGTCTCCATAGATACAAAGTTTTTACAGTATTTCAAAGGCCAATTGCTCGAGAAACTTTCCCTTTTATACTCTCAATTTGGCACCTCCGTGTTAGACTGTTGTCTATTTGGAGACCAAGGTATTTTACTTTGCTCACTAAATCAATATCAGTACCACCAACGTTAAACACAGCACAGGTAAAAAAGCAGGCTGCACTGCCATTTTATTTACATTTTGCATCGACCCAACTATCATAGCCTGTGTCTTGACGAAGCTCAAGAATTGCTTATTACCTTGAAACCATTTCTCAATATCAACAAGTTCAACGTTTAACAACATGTGCATTTCTTTCAAGTTTTGGAGGAATAGGAAATTATGGTATCATCAGCATACATGATACATGTTTGCCTCGGCCTTCTTCAGTGCAAAGGGAAGATCATTTATATAAGCAGAAAATGAAGTCGTCCCAAACAGGACCCTTTCGGCACTCCGACATCAATATATTTGATGTCAGAAGAGACGCCGTTTACTTTGCAAAACTGCTTTCGTTATTATTCAAATACGACCCGAACCAATCTTGTTCCAAGCCATTTTACCATAGAATTTCAACTTATTGAGAAGAATATCATGATCAACGGTATCAAATGCCTTCATAAGGTCAATGAAGATCATAGCTGTAAATTTCCCTTTATCAATGTTAATAAACCAGTCATTCGTGCATTTTAAAAGGCAAGTGACAACGGAGTGTAAAGAGCAAAAACCGGACTGTTGTATGCATATGAGCTTGTTTTCGTCCAGATAGCAAGACTGAATTATGTTTTTGCCGCTGACCGACAGGACCTTGCGCCCCCGCATTTAGTTGGAATCTGTGAATCTGGAAGGTTGCCAGGAAAAACAAACAATAGACTTTCGAAGATTCCTGACCCCTGGGAATTTGCCTATTGTCTTCGGTACTTGGCTAAATGCACAGGTTGGAAGTTAAAGATTACTTGGACGAGAGCTGAAGTTAATCAAACATTTTAAAGGGCTCCAAACATGTGGAATAGATATCGTGGTGATTGTTACAAAAGACGAAGAATTCAAGGATTTAATGTTTTTTAAAATACTCAAAAACTGGCCGCAGCCTTTTCACCATCATCTCTGAAATCCTTCTCCAAGATCTGAGCAACATTTTGAGCCAGGTGAGCTATTCGGGAAAATAGGGGATCATACTTCAATTTTTTATCGAAGTACCGGTGATCTTCACATGGTTATCGGCCTAAGTATTTTGGTCTGCCAAAGTAAACCCTCCTAGTGTTTAAAATCCTTGAAATAAACAAGCAGTCAATTTATTTTTGAAGAGGTAAATACTTTGTTGTTTATTTCATTGAATTCCAAGCCTATTTGACTCTTCTGAGCCTCACAAGCCAAGAAATTTCAAGGTTAATAGATTTTGGTTCAAAAATAGTGAGGAAAAATGGATCGAATTTCTATGTAATTTGCAAAAAATCTGGCCGCAGCCTTTTCAGGAAACTTTTTGTATTGATCGAAATTTTATTTGGCTGTCAGAAAATCGTATCGGTACCGCCGGGAAAATAGGGGATGACATCGTAAAAATTAGATATCTACGTGTTGGTTTTATGCTGATTTCCCAGCCAGCCATCTTTGTTTGTTTATCTAGCAGCCGCAAACAATGGAGAGCAACGACAACAGCTCAAGGTGAAGTCAAAATTATACCCCCGTCCTTAGCCTATGTTAGCATTTATTACTTGATGTTTGGTTTGATGTACCAGGGGGTCAGTTTTTGATAGATTGGGCCAAAATTCTCGTTGTTTTGAAGTATATCGCAAATTTCTTGTGACATTGATTTCATGTTTGTATTCCCTTTATGGCAAATTGGTCGTTGAGCAAAGCTAATTTTTTACATTTTACAGAACAATTTTTACTTCAAGGTAAGCATGACTGCGTTCAGAAAATATTACTCGCTCATCGATGTTACTCGCAGTGACGCACGTCGGGCGGGAAGTTTTAGTCCATCGAAGGGTTAGTCGAGAGAGCAGAAACTCCAGGCTTTGCAAGAGATTTTTATTGCCCAGAATCCAATAGTTTGATTTCTTTACAACAGTGGCTTGCGATTAATAAACTGGGTAAAACTCCGCGGGTTCCTTGTGTGTATAACTGTTTTGTTTTGGGATGTTCTCCGTATTTCAGGTATTTCAGTTTGAGCTCTTTCCATGTGACCTTCACCTATGCTCGTTGTTGTTGCTGTTATGGTTTCAGCTGTGGTCAGTTCTAGAATTGAGGAAAGGAGCGTTTGTAATAATGCTGATTTCCCCCATTGCCTCGGTTTCGAGGGATTTCTGCGCGCGCATAAAAAACATAATTCAGTCTTGCTCGTCCAGATATCTACATAATTGGTGGTATACGAGCTTTTCAAATAATCTAGAAACAGCTGGTAGAACATATATTGGCCTGTAGTTTGATCTTTCATCAGATGGGCCCTCCTTAAATATGGGAGCTACTCTAGCAACTTTCCAGCTGTCAGGGAAAACTCCAGAAGATAAGGAAAGGTTCAAAATATCACAGAATGAATCAGAAATAACAGGAAAGGCTACTCTTAAGAAATAGCTATCAATGTTATCCATACCAGACCCATGGGAGGTCTTGATCTTATCTAAGGCCTTTTCGATGGTCCTCTTTTCGATAGCTACGATTTACGAATCTGAATGGTTTTCTCCCATTCGAGAGATTTGATATTTCTTATTGATGAGACAGAAGGGGATTAGCCTGATCAGGTATTTTGTCACTGAGATTCTTTCCCACACTGCAGAAATACTTGTTAATCGAGTTTAACTAATAGCGATAGCATTATCTGTATTTATCTCCTGTCCGTTCACTTTTAGGGAACCTGAAACCAGATGTTATGAAAAAAGGGCCTTGCCACGATGATTTGACATCACAGGCATTTTCCAAAGGAATTCTCAACTTTGCTTTTTAGAATTATACTTTGAGATGTTTCAATTGTTCTTGAAATTACTTTTCTTTGGGGAATGGGCCCTTGCACTCCATTCCATTGCAAAAGTGTTTTGTATCAAAGAATAGGAGAAGGGGAACAGCACGCTTATTTTGGAGCAGTAGCACGAGTTTATCATTTTTAACACATTTTTATCCTATTCGTTAAGGTAACTCTGCTTTCCACTCTAATGCACAGCGAGATGCCGTTTCGCAAAACCACTCTCCTCAGAAAACAGTTAATTTCTCCAATATTATTCGGCCTATCAAAAAGTGGTAAAAAGGATGTTGTTCTGTATAAAGATAGGCACTAAATCCTAACTGGCTAACGATCTTGGCACGCGACACGCTCTGAAACCAATCAATGGAACGGAAAACCGACCGGGAGATTTGAAAAGTCAAATTTAGGCCGTTTTTGGACGATTTTACCACCCTTCACCAAAAAAAGATTGTACGGAAGGAAAATTAAGATTTTCATAAAATTCCTTCACAGACGTGTTCCCAATACTTGAATACATGCCTGTTCACGGGGGCTAAGAATTATCTCAAAATCTGGAGAAATGCTGAAGTTTTGAATTTGACCTCACTGACCTCACTGTAGCGTGTCATAGTAAAAACCTCAGTAAACACAGAAACGTATTCTTCACATGAATCTGGAGACTAAATACTTTGCTTCGAAGTTCTTATTCTGTGTGTTTAAGAATCTTTAGAACATCTTAAAGATGCCAAACTTAGAGCACTACAGTATCTGAATCTGTTTTAGTTTGAAGCTAACATGAATACCACCGGTGATTTTCAATATTTAATGCTGAGGGGTAGGTGAAAATGGGAAGATTTGCACTGCACTGGCCTAATAAAACATCACACTGTCGTTATAAATAAGGACGAATTAACAGATACTTACATTTCTATCTTGCAAAATGAGGACCACAAAACTGAAAATATGAAGCAGCACAAATGCCAAACGTATTTCAACTGGTTTTAATGGCAAAAAGCCACTTTTTTGACAGTAATCTGCAGCCAGTTTCTCCAACAAATCGTTCAGACTTTCCTCTTGCAACATCATTGACAACAGAAAGGGCGCGAAAATTTCAGTGATCAGCTGCATGCTTGCTAGTCATCATCAAATAACATACAATTCCAATGAACTTTGAATAAATAACAATTATTTCAGGAATGGCAAGAGCTGTAACATCCAACGTGGCCAGAACGAACGATTTTGTGATGTCCTCTTCGAAAACCATTGCTCCCATTCCTTTATCCAATTCTGCTCTCATCTTTGTGAGATCATAAGAGTGGGAATCAGCAATTACATGAACCAAAACATCATATAAATTCATGAATTGTGTCCCTTGCTTTTTAGCACAAGAAATGGCTATCATCTCGTCTAGCAGGTACATGAAATGAATATGAAATACTAAACTTAATTTTGCGAAAGATCACAATAACGACGAACGGAAGAAATGTACATCTTGTTTTTAATGTGAAAAATAGATTGGCCATTTCTGCAAAATAACATTTGAAATACTATTTTTACAGCTCCTCATCTCAATTTCACAGTTTGTGTGGATATCATAGAAAAATATCTATCTTTGGACTACCAGAGGTCATCCATTATAAAATCACTCCTTTACGGTCAAACAACACAGTAGAATAGAGCACAACTGGACATAACACTTTGTAGACTCAACGCATATTTTCTGTGAGATGATAAAACTTCGACCCCCCATAGACTGAAGTTTCTTAGAATTCTTATTCTCGTTTGACCGTATAGGGGTGATTTTGTAATGGATGACCTCTGGTAGTCCAAAGATAGATATTCAGGGGCGTAGCCAAAGGGGGGTGCGGGGGGTGCCGCACCCCCCAACATTCAGTTTGTCGGCAAATTGATAATATCTGTCGGCAAATCAAAAACGTTTCCTTGGTACTGGTACTACTGAGTGTCTGTCGGCGAATACAGTTTCCAAATCTTTCAAAAGGTTGGTGTGAAACTCAGTGACCGATTTCTTTGAACTGAATGACTGAACGATCTTGGGTCTTGGGAGAGGCATTCTAAGCCAAAGTAGAATGCATATTCTCAAAATTTTCCTGGTGGCTTTGCCCCCGGGGGGGGGGGGGGTACTTCATTGTCAACATGATTCGACCTGAATCTGGACTTTGAGAAAAGGACCCATTCGTATGACAGAATATTCAAAAATTTCCAGCCCATTTGCATGAATATCAGGAAATTTTTGACCCATGTGTATGAATTTGTCGATTTGAAACAAAGGAAAATTTCAGTTTTTTGCGTGGATTATCATTATGGGGCCGATTGATAAGAAAATTCTCAAAGAACTACCCATCTACCAGAATTGTGGTTAAAAACAGACCCATATGTAGAGAATTTCGGATGAAAAAACCCATCCATATGAGCGGCACGTCCAGTACAACTTAACAATGAAGTACCCCCCCCGGGGCTTTGCCCCCAGACCTACTTATTTCAAGATTCCATTTGTCTTAACCTGTGCGTGTCATTGGCTATAGGGTTCCCTATTTGCTACTGCTCCTTCAAGCAATTTCCTCAAAATAATTTGAAGAGCTAACTGTACTCTGACATGTTCGTTTACTTTCCTAGATTAACTTGCTAAGATGGGTATAAATTCTCAATGCAAATTCAATAAAACATCCTGCCCATTTTGTGTTCATTGCAGGCATTTTTACGATGCAAAATAAAACTTAAATGGGCGTTTCCCTCATTTTCCGAGCGTCTAAAGGGCGTGGTCACAAAAAATTGTCTAGCCCACGCCCCATAAACCCCCCCCTCCACTCATCAAGTGCTGCGTATGCCCCTGAAATACTATGCCAAGTGTCTACATTTTCAATTTAATCATCCATTGCTTATACGTTTCAAACTTTGATGATATATAATGGTATTTTCGTTTTTTTTTCGGCAAATTGGGGTGTCTGCACCCCCCCCCCCCAACAATTTTCTTTAGCTTCGCCCCTGTAGATATTTTTCTATGATATCCACACAAACTGTGAAATTGATATGAGGAGCTGTAAAAATAGTATTTCAAATGTTATTTTGCAAAAATGGCCAATCTATTTTTCACATTAAAAACAAGATGTACATTTCTTCCGTTCGTTGTTATTGTTATCTTTCGCAAAATTAAGTTTAGTATTTCATATTCATTTCATGTACCTGCTAGACGAGATGATAGCCATTTCTTGTGCTAAAAAGCAAGGGACACAATTCATGAATTTATATGATGTTTTGGTTCATGTAATTGCTGATTCCCACTCTTATGATCTCACAAAGATGAGAGCAGAATTGGATAAAGGAATGGGAGCAATGGTTTTCGAAGAGGACATCACAAAATCGTTCGTTCTGGCCACGTTGGATGTTACAGCTCTTGCCATTCCTGAAATAATTGTTATTTATTCAAAGTTCATTGGAATTGTATGTTATTTGATGATGACTAGCAAGCATGCAGCTGATCACTGAAATTTTCGCGCCCTTTCTGTTGTCAATGATGTTGCAAGAGGAAAATCTGAACGATTTGTTGGAGAAACTGGCTGCAGATTACGGTCAAAAAAGTGGATTTTTGCCATTAAAGTTAGTTGACGGAGCTACAGCCAACGGCTTTCTAAAAATAACTTCAATTCAACTCAATTGAAATGAATTGACCAATTTTGATGTACAAAGACGAGACCTCCTCGCTGGAATCTATGCATTAATACGACCACTTGGATATGTAAATCTTGCAAATGAAGTTTTACTACAACTTTTATTGTATGGCAATAAAGATTTTCCTATTTCACTAAATAGACAAATTCTTGAGCTAACGCTACATTTTATCCATGAAACTGGTCGATTCGAGTGAATTTCTGTAGCCACTTAACCATCCCATTATAAGCCACCCGTTTTTGTCCCATAGTTAAAGAAGTTTCTTTTCCTTTATGCAGTGCTTCCACTTGGAAGGAAATTTCCTTCCAGAAGGAAATTTGAGGAATAGAAAGGAAAAAAGAAGGAAATGAAAATTTGGAGGAAATTGGAAGGAAATTTGACTATAAAGTGAGAAATTTGAAGGAAATCTGGAAGAGACACTTTTTAGCTCAAAATAATTGGTTTCTTGTGTTGATAATCTTCAGATAACAGTGCAAAATATCACCACAGTGCAATGGCTGCAGATTCCTCATGCTCAGGCCTTTTTAGCCTTCATGACTGGAGTGGAGAGTGGTTTATAGAAATCGAATTGAGTTGAATGGAAATTTTGTCCCACTGAATTTTTAAACTTCCATTCAATTCAATTCCATCTTAGATAGGAAGACGGCCTTTGTGTTGGAATACGCAGAAATTTTTTGCATTTCTTCTCTCAGACTACAGTTCTTTTGTTGAAAAAAAATCCGTAAAAAATCGCCAAAAATCCCATTTAAAAAAATCTCGTGCGCCTTTTCGGAAGAGTGGTAGAACCCTCGGACTTACGAAAAGACGTTCTTTGATGTTTCTGGTCTCATTTTTTCTATTTGAACATTACTTTTCTGTATAATACGTGGAAGGAAATTGGAAAGAAATACTTAGGTATCTGGAAGGAAATCTGAGGAAAAAGAAGGAAAAAAAGAGGAAATCCTGTTTTGGAAAAGTGGAAGCACTGTCTTTTCGTGGAACTTTCTTGCATACGAATATCTTCCAGCATGTGAATATATCCATCCTCCAGCTTTTCAGATTTTGTCATGCACGGACTGAGTTTTGGGGGAGTTTCGTACGTCTTCGGCAACGATCGGCCTAGGCGCGTAACTCAACTGTTTCCAAAATCCATTCTGTTAGTGTTGTCTCTGCTGAAGTCTCGAAGCCTAATAACAACCGGATATCGTAGTGCTCGTCCAACAACTCCTTTTCCTTTTACCTGTACCCCAAAAACAAAGTGTACAACTTTCCAACTCGTTGAGTTCGCTAGTTTCTTTGCAGGAGAGCACAACTCTGAATCCGTTAGCCATTTTGAATTTGTTTGATCTCGAGAAAACCTGATCACGTGAAAGTGGTGATCACCATAGGAGTTCTCAATTTTCATTGGCTAAGAAGCAAGATCTATTTTTAGCTTGCCTAGCTCCCTGCATATGCAGGCCTGGACAGGGCCGTAGCTACATTGGGGGTGCTGGGGGTGCGGCGCCCCCCCCCCCCCCCCCCCCCTGGCCAAATCTCAGTCGGCAAATCAAGTAAAATTTACACTCAGTCGGCAAATTCCTGAGATCGGAACAAGAGCAGTTCAGCCTTGCCAAGTTACGTTAAGTCACAATACAAAGTTCGTTAACGTTAATTTTGCATAGCAGAATTTCTGCTCGTCGTTTAGATTACGAGAACGAACATTTTTTGTAGCCTTATTGTTTTTTATCTAACATTTGTGTGAAGCTCTGTTGTTATCACATTTTTTATAACTGTCCAGGCACCAAGGAACAGACATTCCCCTACCAGAGGGTAACCAATATGATTATCGGGAATCGCCACTTTTCTGGAATTATGAGCCGGGAATCGTCAGATTTTTCAGTTTGGCAACAGCTTTCGGGAAGCAGGATTGGCCCATATTGAAAAACTGGGGCTAGATTCATTGCTTCAGCCTCACGTGATGTGCCTTATTTCGGCAGTTACGTGGCCACGGATGGGGTTGTCAAAAGATGGTCCTCGAGGTTCTTTCAAAATGAAGAGAAAGTAGCTGTGTATAGGCAGGGAAGGGTAAGACTTTTTCTGGGAAATGCTGGATGTTGACTGGGAAAGTCATTTTAAGTAAAGGTTGGTGTTTGAAAATTATTCCACACGAACTATCATGTAATTGTCAAGGCATCCATTATGGGGGCAGGCAGATGGATTGTTAGAATCGTTCCAGGATAAGGTAAAATTGTGTTTGCACACAAATTTTCCTGAATGTTGTGATTCATAGATTCGTAGATAATTGTTACAAATTGGCATTCTAAGCCAAAGAAAACTGCGTTTACTCAAAAAGTTTTCTGGGGATGTTATAATTTGTAAGATTATACCTGTTACAAAATTTTCAATTTTAGCACCACTGATGTTGGATCGCTAGAAGTGTTCTAAGCCAAAGTAGAGGGCGTTTCATCAAAATTTAGCTGGGAGCTTGGCCCCCAGACCCCTTCATGTTAATACCCTCCCCCTTAATTTGCACTGGCCACGACGCTGCCCATTGCATTTGATCGCACATTAAAGCCCCTCATCATGAACTGCTCTAGAAGAGGATGGAAGAGACTTTAGAAATAATGTTAAATTACGATAAAAAAAGACGTACATAATGTTAAACCAAGATGTTATAAAGTTCTTTATGATATCTTGCTTAAACTGAATGATAATTCTAGTCAAAAGCAGAGGGAATGCCTCTCCGGGTACGATCAAACGTCGTGAAAATGATGAATCTAGGTTTTGATGTACTTTAGGAAAGACAGCGGGAATTCGGTAAACAGTCCTGCCGTGCTGGGGCGCTTCAGCCCCCCCCCCCCCCCCTCCAATAATTTGCTGCAGTCCGTTAACTTTTTGTACACGAAAAAGGCTGTGAAAGCCAAGCTCTTGGAAATGAAGATTCAAACTTATTTGTATTCGAGGAAGTTACCAGAATGCATCAAGCTATCACTTTCAAGTTTCATATTATTATGCAATTCAAAAATGATCTATTTCCTCGTGATATTGAACTCCTATTTTCAAAATTTTCCTGGAAAGGCCCTTATCAGTCAGAGAGTCACGATCCATTGTTTCTTTAAAAGGCAAATTCTTCTAAAATGGGGTGTTTTCTAACGATCTAAAGGGCGTGGTCATGAAGAGTTTTCCCGGGGGCGAGCCCTCGCACCCCCGTTGTTACTTGCTAAGCTCGCATCAAATTCCAGCCCCCGATATGAATATCGCTCCGTGACGGGCCTGACGGGAATCAGGAATTTGGCTGGAAACGTAACGGAAATTCGGGAGCCTATTGGGTGCCTTCTTACCAGAACAATATCTAAATCAGTGGCATGGCAACGGGGGGGTGGGGGGTATGGGAGGCAATTGCCCCCCCCCCACTTTTGTCGAAAGATGGTCCTCGAGATTCCTCTAAAACCGAGGTGAAAATAGCTGGGTATAGGTTGGGTAAGAATTTTGCGAGAAATATCAAATCTTCCATTTTACCACTGGCAAGGATGACATTGGGAGATGCATTCTAAGCCAAAGTAAAGGATCCTTCTTCAAAAATTTTCCTCGGGCTCTGATTTATAGCATAATTGTCACAACGATCAAGATTTCCTTGTTAGTCCGGTCTGCTAGCATAATAATCGTGCAAAATATGATACCAGCATGAAACTTGGTAGACTTATGTAGTTTGACATGCTGAAAACGAAGAGAAACAGACACAAGCTGAGAAATGCCCCCAAATGCTATTTTTAGACGGGGGTACTTGGTCCCAGTCCTCCAAAGGGGTGTCCCTTCGTAAAACGGAAACCGTGAGTGATAAAGAAATGAAACGTGTTGGTTTCTACACATTTTGATATGCTGAGAACGATAAAGAAAAGACTCAATCAAAAAATTACCCCCAAATGCTATTTTTAGACGGGGGTACTTGGTCCAAGTCCTCCATAGGGGCGTCCCTTCGTAAAACGGAAACCGTGAGTGATAAAGAAATGAAACGTTTTGGTTTCTACACATTTTGATATGCTGAGAACGATAAAGAAAAGACCCAATCAAAAAATTACCCCTAAATGCTATTTTTAGACGGGGGTACTTGGTCCCAGTCCTCCATAGGGGCCTTCTTCGTAAAACAGAAGACGTTTATGATAAAGAAATAAAAGGTTTTGGGTTGTACACATTCTGATATGCTCAGAACGATAAAGAAAAGACCCAATCGAAAAATTACCCCTAAATGCTAATTTTAGACGGGGGTACTTGGTCCCAGTCCTCTGTAGGAGCCAACTTCGTAAAAAGAAGCCGTAAGTGATAAAGAAATGAAACTTTTGGTTTCTACACATTCTGATATGCTGAGAACGATAACGAAAAGACCCAATCAAAAATTACCCCTAAATGCTAGTTTTAGACGGGGGTACTTGGTCCTAGTCTTCCATTGGGGGCCTTTCTCTATAATACCGGAGCTCGATTTGTCTCGTAACTATCAACATAATTTCTTTCGTCAATCAAGGCTCTTGTGAGCTTTTCTATTTTCAAGGCAGTGCAGTGCGGGGTGCAGTGTCCAATGCTCAGATTTCGCTCTTGATGAGCAAGACAGTCCTTCTTGATCATGAATTTTTGAACACTTTTGCGTTTTTTCAGTGACAAATTTGATAAGAAACTGTTCTATTGCAAGCACAGCAATAGCATCATTCACGGTGGGAATGCTTTATCTATTCTTTCAGTTGTAGATATTTTAATAATCAATACAAAAACACAAGTTCCTCATTTGTCCGTAAAAGAAGAAATGGAACTCTTTTTGTATTGAAGCGGTATATCAAAACACTGTTTCAGAATGGCCAATGCTTTGCTGTCAACTCATTCGGTGCCACGGCTGAAATGCTGTTCCAATCTGGTCCATGAAAACGCCACACCAGCATTGCAAATGAATTGCTAATACCTCAGTTCCATGCAAACAACATTTTACAAGAGCGACTGATATCGCAAAACCCCCCCCCCCCCCCCGCAGAAATGGCCCCTCAAATTTTATGGGAGAAGTCTCTTGCCATCTTGGATGGTTGTGTTTTGTGACAATCTCCTTGTTTTTTTTTTTTTTTTTTTTTTCTACATTCCATTAAAAATTTACAATACAAATTTACTAGTTACACTACTTACAAAATACTTTACTACACTACGAGACGATGCCACTAGATGCAAAATATCATGACTATTCTGTGGCATCACGAAAAACTAGGACAATAATACATGGGAACGCAAAAGAAAGAAAACTACATTCTGTCTCAAATTAGACATAAGGTGAAAAATTGTCCGCGATAACAACAAACAAGATGCCTGCCGCCGTTATGGAAAATTTTGCGCTATCACAAATCTCACCTCATATATAATTTGAGACAGACTTTACATACGATAGTTAATTAAATAATTGGTGGCTTACTAGGGGGATGGGGGCGAGATACTTTATTCAAAGCGACCAGTACTATGTATAAAACGTATCGTCAGCTCAAGGATACTTCTATTCAGTTCATTTGGAAAAGTCTTATCGCCGTACAGTAAGATTTGCAACAGAGTTTCATTTGCAACATTTGCATATCCAAATGGTCGTATAAGAATGGAGATACCAGCGAGGAGATCAGCCCTTTGAACACCAAAAGAGGGGCAGCGCAACAAGAAGTGTTCCGTATCCTCGATTCCATCGTTACTTGGGCACATTGGGTTTATTGTATCTCTAAAATTGTGTTGAAATTTGTGAAAGTTTAACTTGCTGAGACCAACCCTGAGTTGAGTAAGATAAGACAGGCCCTTAGGGTTATGGATCCCAAATACAGATTTTGTAGGGGGGCGGATTATGGATAGTAGCTTTTTCTTAAAAACAGCAACAAAAGGTGACAATCTAATTTCAGGATCAAGTTTATTCCACTCAGACAAACAGTGAGGATAAAAACTAGATTTATATTTTTCTGTCCTTGCTCGTATTTGCCCGATTGTGTCACGCTCGCGAAGTGAATACTGGACCTGTTGAAGTGGTGGCATTGGGTCCCTTGTGTAGTCCGGGGTTAAATTATTTATTATTTTATAAAACAACGTAAGACGTCTGCTCCATCTGCGGATGCTTAGAGATTCCCATCCAAGGTCAAGGCCATCTCCTTGTTTGAATGGCATGTGCGCAAAAGTTATAGCTTATTTTCTTGTTGCTCTAGATCAAGTTATTTTAGAAACGATTTTATGATATTCTTCAATAGCTACAAGTTCTTGTAATGAGCAGTTGATCCAGAGAACATTCGAGTAAAGATCATTTAAATCAAGACGTCAGAAGCAATTTGCTATACTGTTTAAATTTTCATTCATATTTCATGTAGATAGTTAAGAAAGCTTATGTCTACCCAATATATTCCAAATATAGACACTGGAAGGCAATCTAATTCATTTAGAAAATTTTTATGTGATTTATGTAGTCTGTAGTACCGAGCTCACATACCTAAAAATCAATTGAATCCAGTCTAAGTATCCTAATAAGTGCAATTGGACTGGAAATACTTTTTTGGAGCTACCTAAAGCCTCATTTCTATTTAGTTGTCGACAATCTTTAAAGGTCTTTGGGAATTTTTGATGGTCATTGCAGTTTTGTAACGATCGCGAGAGACTGAATGGAAACCAAATGTCAAATTGACAAATACCGCCAATGACCCACAAAATTAATCTTTGATGATCGCTGGAATGGAACTCAAGTTAATTCCAACGATCACCAGCAGCTCATAAGGATCGCCAAAGATCGTCAATGACTAAAAACTCGAATGGAAAGATAACAAAGATCACAAAATACCGCGAACAACCTATTTTTACGATCAAACGGGATGTCACATATTTACAAAATCCCAGTGTTTGCAAAAGATTGCCAACACCCCCCCCCCCAAAGATCCTAAGATCCAAATTCCCTCAAAGATTACCAATGCTCCTGAAAGATTTTCGAGGACTAAATGAAAACCAGGCTTTAGGATCATTCAAGTATGTTTTTAATGTGCAGAAACACTGACTTACTTTACAAAATCACGAACTATTGAAAAGGCAGCGAAAAGATCAAATTCAGGACCTGGGTCAAGTACCCTAGCCTAGAAATAATATCTGGGAGTAAATTTTTGATTAAATTGGTTTATCAGTTTTTACAACATATCTAAACGAGGGAAAACTAATAACTTGCATTCCTTTATTGGTTCCAATTCCCTTTTTTGTCTTACAAAAGGAAGCCCCCAATAAAGGACTGGGGCAAAATACACCTGTCTAAAATTAGCATTTAGGGGCAATCTTTTGATTGGGTCTATTCGTTATCGTTCACAGAATGTCAGAATGTGTAGAAATAAAAAAATTTCATTTCTTTATCACTTGCTGTTTCTGTTCAGCAAAGGAGGCCCAAAAAGGAAGCCCCCAATACAGGACTGGGGTCATGTACCCCCGTCTAAAATTAGCTTTTAGAGTTTATTTTTTGATTGGGTCTTTTGGTTATCGTTCTCAGCATATCAGAATGTGTAGAAACCAAAAGTTTCATTTCTTTATCACTTACCGCTTCTTTTTTACGAAGTTGGCTCCTATAGAGGACTGGGACCAAGTACCCCCGTCTAAAAATAGCATTTAGGGGTAATTTTTTGATTGGATCTTTTCTTTATCGTTCTCAGCATATCAAAATGTGTAGAAACCAAAGCGTTTCATTTCTTTATCACTTACGGTTTCCGTTTTACGAAGGGACACCCCTTTGGAGGACTGGGACCAAGTACCCCCGTCTAAAAATAGCATTTGGGGGCATTTCTCAGCTTGTGTCTGTTTCGCTTCGTTTTCAGCATATCAAACTACATACGTCTACCAAGTTTCATGCTGGTATCATCTTTTGCACGATTGTGGCTAATATTTTTGCTAACAGACCGGACTATGTCGCTAAAGGCAAGCATGTTATTAGGAGATGAATTCTAAGCCAAAGTAAAGGATATTTCTTCAAAAAATTTCCTCGTGTCTGATTCCTAGGATAACTGTTACAAAACGATCAAGGTTTCTCTGTCGCTAGAGGCAAGCATGACATTGGGAGATGCATTCTGAGCCAAAGTAAAGGATATTTCTTCAACAATTTCCTCGTGCTCTGATTCATAGGATAACTGTTACAAAACGATCAAGGTTTCCTCGTCGCTAAAGGCAAGCATGATATTGGGAGATGCATTCTAAGCCAAAGTAAAGGGCGTGGCCCCAAAAGTTTTCCTTGGGGCTTCACCCCCAGACCCGCTCATTTACATTCCCCCCCCCACTTAATTTACCCTGGCCACGCCGCTGATCTAAATCCAGTGTTAGATATCGCCAAAGCTAACGAGAAGTTTCAATTAGTGAAACAAGTTGGCTTCTCGTGTATCATGTTAGAGCCCCTTGTGAAAGGTAAGGGAAAGTAGAAATGGAAGGGTTTCTCAATGGAGAGGAACTTGAGCCTCTCAACAAGAAGAATGTGTATGTGACAAAAAAAGTCCATGCTCAAAAGCCACGCCCACCAGTCGGCAAATCGAGAGCTTGCACCCCCCTAGCTTGATATCTCTAACGACGGCCCTGGGCCTGGAGGTGGCTATTTATCTCCGTCAACTAACTTTAAAACCAGGGACGCCGGAGCGATGGTAGGGCAAGGGGGCGACTAGGAACGTAAGGGCAATCGAGACCGAAGGGGGACCAAAGGCGAGCGAAGCGAGCCTAAAAATTAGGGGTATAGTGTATTAGGTGTAAACCATCATGTATAAGCCTCGATATCAGGTAGAGGTATAATGAATTTGGAAACATGGCGTCTTATCTCGTGTGCTCTTTAGGTCTAGCGTTAGGTCGCAGCGGATCTTAGGCATCGCGCGCGCATACACAACATAATATGGCGACGAGTAATCTCAAGAACCCAAAGAAGGAATAGAAGGAAGTAATTTCAACAAGAGAATAAGAATTATGCCAGACAACGAGAATCAAATAGGCCAAGCTCAACCGCCTCAACCAGTAGCGATTCATTTGCCTCCAGTTAAGGAATTTGATCCAAAAGGAGACCCATCTACGGTAAGCCAACGATGGCAGAAATGGAAGAAATCGTTTGTATATTTTCTGAATGCAACAGGTATTCAAAATGATAGCCAAAAGAGGGCTGCACTTTTGCATCTTGTAGGAGATGAAGTGCAAGATATATTTGAAACATTAGGTGAGGTAGGCACAACATATGACCAAGCAATAGAGAAGTTAGATAGTCATTTTGATATCAAGAGGAATATTCCATTTGAAAGATGTGTATTTCATGAGGCAGGTCAAGAATCTGGAGAAAACATAGATTCATATGTCACTAGGTTGAAAAAGTTAACTATTCATTGTGAATATGGAGATGCAAGACAAAATGAGATCAGAGATCAAGTAATAGCAAAATGCCAATCAAGTAAGCTTAGAAAAAGATTGCTACAAGAAGCAGATCTCACATTAGATAAAGTTCTAACAATAGGAAAGCTCATGGAACAATCATGTCGGATATTGAAGGGTGGACGCAGATAGTACACCATTTTGTTGTCTGCCTCGTGTATCAACTCTAACTTAGATTCCGGGGGGCCTGGGTCTTACATATATGATAATAATCATAACCATAAAACATTACATCATTCCCCTTTTTTTTGACAACATAAACATAACATAACGTGTTTGTTCTTTGAGTCCTGTTCTCTTTGCATAGTATATAAAAATAAAAATAAAGAAATAAAATAAATTCTCCTCCTAGTCTGTTGCTACAACTGTTCCATATCTTTCAGGCATTCGCCTTTGTCTAACAGGATATCTGTTTTCTCTGTTATTCTCTTCAACTGTTTCTGTTCTTTTGTGATTGTCATCATCAGACAAATCATCATCATCATCATCTTTCTTACTAAACTTTTTGAAAAAGCTAATATTTCTAGTGACTTTCCTTCCATCTTGTCTTTCTGCTGTTACTCTGGAACCTTTACGATATATAACTCTGTAAGTAGTGCTTTCAAAGTTTGCAGAAAACTTGTTCTTTTTATCTTGTTTTAACAAAACTGTATCACCAACTTTGATATCAGAAATCTTTGTGTGTCTTCTTTTGTCTGCATAGCTTTTCATCTTCTCTTTCCCAACTGCATCATTTTCCTGAGCTTCTCTGTGTCTTTTAGATTTACTTGTCTTGATTAAACAAGGTAGTTTCCCTCTAATGACCCTATTGTATAGCAGTTCTGAAGGTGCAATCTTTGTGGTTGCATGTGGGGTGGATCTATAACTCAATAAAAATCTTTGAAGTTCTTGTCTCCAATTTCTATTTTCTATACATGCAGCTCTAATTGCTTTTCCTAGAGGTTGATTAAATCTCTCTACCTCTGAGTTCCCTTGGGGCCATAATGGTGTAGAAGGGTCAAACTTTATTCCTAGAGTCATCAAGTATCTTTCAAAATCATCACCATTAAATGGTGGACCATTGTCTGTTACTATTTCTTCAGGAAGTCCATGCATTGCAAAAACTTGATCTAATTTTGGAATAATGGTTGGAGCAGCAGTAGATCTTACAATTTCTGTTATGGGGAATCTAGAATAAGCATCTACAATAACAAGTATATACTCACTACTTGGAAGTGGTCCATAAAAGTCAATATGCAGTTTTTTCCAAGGTCCAGATGGCATAGGTCTCATTCGCAATGGTTCTGGTGCTTTTTGTGTTCCTACTGCTTGACAAGGTAAACAGCTACTAATCTCTTCTGTTACCAATTTTTCAATAAATGGAAACCAAACTTTTTCTCTGATCAGGGCTTTAGTCTTAGCAAGGCCCTGGTGACCCTCGTGAGCTAGTTTTACTGATCTTTTCCATAATGATTTAGGCATGACAATTTGGTTTCCCCGCAAAATAATTCCATTTGCATGATTAATTGTCAATGAATCTTTGGCTAGCTTGTAAGGTACTAAAAACTGGTTACTCCAATCTCCTGTTTCAATTGCTTTTATGACTGCTTGGAGTGTCCCATCTTTTTCTGTCTCTCTTTGTACTTCTTCTATGGTCATGGCTTTTGGTATCGCATTTATTGTTATATATCTCACATACTCATCTGCCATGTTTTCTTTGACACTGACTGTTGTAGGATGTCTCGACATGAAGTCAGCCGGATTATCTTTTCCAGGCTTGTAAATAACTTTGAAACAATATTGCTGTAAGCGGAGCACCCATCTTTCAATGCGTAATGATGGTTTTGATTTAGGGTTCCCATAAATCACCTCCAAAGGCTTGTGATCTGTTATCAGGTTGAAACTTTTTCCATAAAGATACATATGAAAATGTTCAGTACCCCACACAATACTAAGTGCTTCTTTCTCAGTTTGTGAGTATCGACGCTCCACAGGGGTAAGTGCTCTACTGGCATATGCAATCACTTTTTGAGGCTCATCTTTGTTTGATTGTGCAAGAATTGCAGAAATACCAATGGGACTGGCATCTACAATCAGGTATGTTTCTTTTTCAATATCAAAATATGTCATAACTGGACTGTCTGTCAGAACATCTTTGAGTTTCTTAAATGCTTGTGAGTGTTCTTTCTCCCATTTGAATACAATGTTTTTGTGAGTTAATCTTCTCAGTGGTTCTGTTATATCTGCAAAATTTGGTATGAACTTTGCACTGAAATTTGCCATTCCTAATAAACTTCTCACTTCTGATGCATTGTTTGGTATAGGAGCATCTACTAAATCTGCAATCTTCTTTTGATCTGGTTTGACACCATCTTCTGAAAATACCATACCAAAGAATGAAAGTTCTGGTTGTAAAAATTTACATTTTTCTCTGTTTACTGTGAGCTTTCTTGCCTTTAATCTTGCAAGACATTCATTCAATGCTTTATCATGCTCTGCTCTGGTTTTGCCAAAAATGATAATATCATCTGCTAAGTTTCTGACATTATCTATACCCTTTAAAGCTTCTTGTAATGTATGTTGAAATAACTCAGCAGCTGCATTTGTGCCATAGTTTAATCTTTTGTACTGGAATAAACCAATGTGCGTGCTGAACGTAGTGATATATCTGCTATCTTTGTGCAATTCTAATTGATGGTATGCTTGACTAAGGTCTATCTTTGAAAAGAATTTAGCTCCATTTAATTGTACCATAATTTCATCAACTGTGGGCATGACATGTCTAACTCTTTTTATGGCTGTGTTTGCTGAACGCATATCAACACAAATTCTAATTGACTTATTGTCCTTCTTTGGTACTGCAACTATCTGGGATATCCAAGGGGTTGCTTGCCCCTCTGGCACTCTCTCTATTATTCCTTGTGCTTCCAGACTTAACAATTCTTCTTCTACTTGCTTTCTGATGTGAAATGGTATGCGTCTGGTATTTTGAACAACTGGAGTTACATTTTCATCAATGTTCAATTTAATTTGAACTCCATCTAACTTTCCTATTCCTCTAAAAATTTCTTTATTTGCAAGTAAAGCAGCATCAACTGATTTATCATGGGTAGATCTGATAGGAATCCATGAGCAGGTGGAAGCAATTTGTGGTTTCACATTTTTGTCTTTCACTTTTGAAACCATTGGATTGATGTGAAATGTAACAAGACCAAGTTCTTGGGATGTCTCTGAACCTAATAGTGAACCAGAGTTCCCTTCTGTGACATAAAATGTGGCTACAGTAATGCGCTTTTTGGTCTCCACAGTGGCTTGGAATTTTCCTAATAATTTCACAGGGCTGTTGCTGTTGTATGGGTACACTTTAACTGTTGTTTTCTCTAATTTAGGATCTGATGGTATCTGACTAAATGTTTCTTCATCAAGAATATTTACTGAGGCTCCTGTATCCACAAGTAAATCACATTTGTAATCACTGATTTTGGCAGTAACAGTGTTACCAGGTTTTTCCTTCTGTTTCACAGCATAGATGTAATCAAAATCTGAATCAGAATCACTTTGTGTTTTATCCACTGATTTTGTTGTAATTGGCCTAACATGTCTTTTGAAAGGCTGTGTTTTCCTTGGCTCTTGTTGAGTTTTGCTCATACAATACTTTGCAAAGTGGTTCTTTTTCCCACATTTATGACATATCTTACCAGCAGCTGGACAGGTCTGGTTTTTATGAGGGTAAGATCCTCCACACTGATGACATTTCTTTGTTTGTACATGTCCTTTCTTGTGCTGACTGTGTATTACACGATGCACTTCTTGCTTTATTTCAGTGTTACCTTCAATGCTACTTGCTTGCTGTGTACTTGTTTCATCTCTTTGGCCATCTAATAACATTTCTTTCAATGTGTATTTTGGATCTCGTAAAGCTTTCTTTCTTAAACGACTTGATGATCCATTTGTGACAATTTGCAACAATATTTCGAACTCTTTTCTATCCCCAAAGTCACAACGTGATGCTAAGTTCTGTAATCGAACATGGAATTGACCTAAAGTCTCATTTGGCTCTTGTCTGGCCTGGCGAAATAAATATGTTTCATGAAGCAAGTTCTTCTGTGGCTCAAAATGTCCCGTGAGCTTTTCTAACGCTGTTTTGTAATCATCTCCATTATCTGGGATTGTATTCAGGATATCTGCAACTGGTTCTCCAGCCAAATAAATCAACAGGGCTCTTTTTCTTTTATCATCTTTGATATCAGCAGCGACCAAGTACTGCTCGAATCTTGAAACCCAACGTTTCCATGCGTTACACGCGTTGGCAGGGTCTGACACTGCATCAAACGGAGGCACAGGTTGTATTGAACCAGCTCCTGCCATTTTCTTTTTCTTTCCTAGTTTATTCTCGTCGCCATTGTCGGATATTGAAGGGTGGACGCAGATAGTACACCATTTTGTTGTCTGCCTCGTGTATCAACTCTAACTTAGATTCCGGGGGGCCTGGGTCTTACATATATGATAATAATCATAACCATAAAACATTACAAGCATTTGGAAAAGAAACCCAAGCAAAATTCTATGTCACAGAAGGTTCAGGAGGAGCATTGCTAGGACAAAAGACAGCAGAAAAACTAGATCTTTTAAGAGTAGGCCCAGCTCTAGGTTTAGAAGCAGATCCAGCAAGTTCACTTCATAAAGCAGTAAATGAAATCAGTCAAGATAAATCAACTGAACACAGGATAGATCCAAAGATTCAGAAAGTTCTAGATAACAATAAAGAAGTATTTGAAGGCATGGGTAAATTCAAAGATTACAAGTTAAAGTTACACATTGATGAGAATATCACTCCAGTTCAACAGCCAATCAGAAGATTACCATATCATACAAGAAAGAAAGTTTCTGCAGAATTAGAAAGATTGATGAAAAATGATTGCATAGAGAAAGTTAAAGGTCCAAGCACCTGGATAAATCCAATAGTAGTAGTACCAAAACCAAATGGGACTATAAGATTATGCTTAGACATGAGAAGAGCCAATGAAGCCATAGCAGGGGCGGATCTAGCCCGATTTTTGAGTGAGTTCCCAATGATGAGACCGAAGGCGAGCGAAGCGAGCCGAAAACATAGGGGGGTCCGGGGGTACTCCCCCGGGAAAATTTTTGCAGCCACGCCCTTTAGATTGCCTTAAAATGCTATCAAATTTTTCTTAATTAATTAATAACTGAAAAAATTTTGAAATAAAAAAATCCGGCATCCTGCCAAACCTATCATTGTGTCATGATTATAAACAGGCCTAAGTTTACCTCAAATGCTTCTGCTTCAGCCAGCCATATTTTGCCTTATTGACACATACAGGGGCCTTGTTTGTAGATCTGCTTAAAAATGATTCCAAATTCTTCTAAGCTTTCAGCGGAATATTCAATATTGCTGCTTTATCAAAGAGAATTACATTCAGAGATCTTACCACCGTCCTCTTCCTTGCGAATTTGCCGCCATTCCGCCATCATCCACACAATTTCTCAGAATTTTTTTCAGCCTCAGTCTCAAGCAGACACTTAGGTCTCAGTTCCAAACATCGAGCCACGATGAGGTCTCAGTTCCCGGCGAAGGGAACAAAAGAAGTCTCAGTTCCGAACATTCTAAACAATACTAAGGTCTCAGTTCCAAACATTTAAAGCAAACAACAAAACATAGGGATATTTCAGCCTGGAGCTATTTTTGTAAGGGCCTCCGCAGTGGTCTGAGGGTCCTTCAGGCAGTACGCATTGTGCTGAAATTTGCGAAACGTGGAGCCTGACAACAAATCTTTTCACACATCACATCACAATCATATGGCAGCGCGATCGAAAAGATACTGAAATTTTTAATTATTCTTTTCATCACAGATTTCATTTTCATAATTATCATAATTCTATTCTCAGAGACAAATCTATGAAATTTTGACTAAGTTCTCGAACTCATGGAACTCATGCTAAATCCGCCCCTGGCAAAATATTTCTCAAAGATTGATTTGAAAGAAGGGTATCACCAGCTAGAGTTAGCAGCGGAATCAAGACACATAACAACATTCCTAACACACAAAGGTTGTTTTCAATCAAAACGTCTTGTGTATGGAGTCAGTTCAGCCTTTGAGCAGTTTCAGAAGGTAATTGAGCAAAGCATTGCAGGTTGCCCAGGCACAAGATCAATATCTGATGACATTCTCATATGGTCATCAAGCATTGATGAAATGGCAGAGCGTCTGGACACGCTATTCCATGCATTGCATGCCAGAAATCTAAAGATCAACCCAAAGAAATGTGTATTTGGAACAACAAAGCTCACATTCGCAGGATATTGTCTAACAGACAAAGGAATTCATCCAGATCAATCCAAAGTAGATGCAGTCAACAATGCCAAAACCCCAACAAACGCAACAGAAGTAAGAAGTTTCCTAGGTCTAGTCAACTTTTGTTCACACTTCATCAAAGACTACGCCACACTTACAGAGCCACTGAGGAAACTAACCAGGAAAGAAACTACATTTGCATGGAACAAAGAACAGCAAGCAAGTTTCACAAAGCTAAAGGAAAGCCTAACAAATGCAAGCACAATGGCTTATTACCAGCCACACGCAGACACAAAAGTCATCGTAGACGCATCACCAGTAGGACTAGGAGCAATCCTAACTCAAAAGCAAGAAGATGGACAATTCAAGCCAGTAGTTTATGCATCACACGCATTAAGCCAAACAGAACAAAGATATTCTCAGACAGAAAGAGAAGGTTTAGCAGCATTTTGGTCAACACAGAAGTTTCATTACTATTTGTATGACAGAGAATTCACAATAGTAACTGACCACAAACCACTTGAAAAGCTCTTATCAGCAAGAGGAAGCCCTACACCAAGATTGCAAAGATGGTTACTTAAAATGCAACCATACAAGTACACAGTCCAGTATGAGCCAGGACACACAAATGCATCTGACGTCTTATCCCGTTCACCTTTACCAGCCACAGGAGAACAGTTAAGTGATGATACAGAACATTTCATCAACTCAATTGTATATGATGCTATTCCTAAGTCAGTCACAATAGAAGAAATTCAAGAAATATCAAGAAATGATGAAATCTTGAAGAATGTCAAAGAACAGATCAAAACAGAGAAATGGTCAAAAAGTCCAGAGTACAAGCCATTTTTCCTGAGCCGGAATCAAAGATGATGTTATTTTAAAAGGCACAAAGCTAATAATCCCCACAGATCTAAGACAAAGAATACTAGCCTCAGCACACCAACATCACTTAGGTATTGTGAAAACCAAAGGATTATTGAGAGAAAAAGTATGGTGGCCAGGAATAGATCAAGAAGTGGAAAAGATGATAAAACATTGCCATGCATGTCAAGTAACAGGATCAAGTAAAGTCAATTATGAACCACTTGAAGCAACAGAGATACCTTCAACAAATTGGCACACAGTAGCTTTAGACATCCAAGGACCATATCCAACAAAGGATTATCTGATAGCACTCATAGATTACAGATCAAGATATCCAGTAGTTGTGCAAGTCAAAACTATCAACATAAAAACTGTAATCAAAGCATTAGACAAGATATTTTCTATGTTTGGTTATGTACAGAAATTAGTTGCTGACAATGGAAAACAGCTCATTTCAGATGAATTCAAACAGTACCTCAAACAACATGGAGTAAAGCTAAGGAATGTCACACCGTATTCACCTTGGGTCAATGGTGAAGTTGAACGATTCAACAGATCACTCAAAAAGGCAAATCAATGCGCACATGCAGAAGGAAAAGATTGGAGAGAAGAGCTTAACAAGTTTCTATTGCTCTACAGAACAACGCCGCACGCAACAACAGGACAGTGCCCAGCTACAGTATTTTTTGGCTATCTTGAAAACATGGAATGTGGAATACTGGAATGGAATACTGGAATGACATGGAATACTGGAATACTGGAATACCATAGAAAACTAATTAATATTCCATGGAATGCTAATTGATATTCCATGGAATGCTAATTGATATTCCATGGAATATCAATTATGTTTCTATGGCATTCCAGTATTCCATGGAATATCAATTAGCATTCCATGAAATACTTAAAAATAGGTTTATATCCCAGACATCTTTTCTTTTTTTGATTGTTATGTCTTATCAAGCAATTATTCTCAATTAACTTTGTCGGAGTGGCAGCAATTATTCCTTTTGTCAAGGAGATACAACCATTGTAAAGACTAAGTTCATGTTATGAAATATTTGTCGATGATCAGATAACTTTAGTATCTCAACTTAAACCAATAAATCTTTGCCAGTACTTTTGATTCACTTGATGCAAAAGGTAGAAATTCTTCAGATCCTTTGATAGAAATTTCTAAGGATCATACAATAAAGCTCTTTATCTGCCAATCAATTGCGTAATGTCTTTTCATCAGACCTGCATACCTTCATCGATTAATCTTCTATGAATGGGAACTTTAGACCCAATGCATGTGGCAAGATATCAGTTCCCAATAAATTTCCCATGTGCAGATTTTCACATGAACGCAGTTCAGTTGGCATTCTTTCAGTGCAGTAACAGATTTCTATGCGATTGCATGGTAGATCAAAGCGAATTCGCTACTTATATGCTAAAATCTTAGCTAGATATCTTTTTCAAATATTGTAAAAATTGTATAAAATTCCAAGTTTGCCATGCTGATTCCTCTCACCCAAACCTATTTGTTCCAATATTTCTGCGAAGGGGGTGTTTCCTCTCAGACAAGTACAATAGTTTAAAGGAACAAGTTTGGTCTGCAAAAGTTTGACAACATTCTGTCCATTACTTTTTGTCAGAATTACGTTTAGTGCCGTCTGCAAATTTTATGGTGCACATTTTCTCAGTAAATTTCTGATTTGGAGCATTCATTGCCAACCGTTGATTATAATTAGATTGATTCGATCCCATAACAAGCGAAAGATTTGCTCAATAAGTTTTAAAATTTACAATTTTCGAAAAAGTTTCTAACACCATCTTGGTCGCAGTTTCTGGTTGGTAAAATTTTTCGTACAAAGCATTAGTTTGAAAGGCACAGCGGTCCCTCTTTATCATCAGCAAAGCATGTGAGAAAGAAACGCTGTTAGTCTTATCGCTATTGAACTTCTGTCATTGTGAGATATTTGTAAGTTCACCCATCTGTTTTGCTCTATATGTTGCCTTTAAGCAGTTTTGAATTAATTTATTGATGGCATGATTTACACGTATTTCTTTTTATGAGAAACTAAGAATTGGGGTCAGTACTGAAAGTTTCTTAAAATTTTCAGATTTTGGGTACTCAGAGTTTCTTACGAGTTTCTTAGAGGTTCCATAACAATCTACATTTTCACTACTTGTGCTCTCGTGAACATTTCAAAACAATGTTTTTGAGCTTTTCCCACGTTTAGATATTACTCAAGTACCCTACGAGTAATAAGATATAGGAAACAAGTGAAAATAAAGTAAAAATATGTCAAGGATTTCCTGTATCAAAGTATATGCTTGGGGACTGGCAAGCATCGAACGTTCGGACCGATAGTTTGCGAAATCTACTGAACCAAAACTTCCATTGCCAATTCGTCGTAGATCATATAAATCTTGCCATACAAAGGCTATAAACTGTGGAATGCTTGCTCAAAGGTCTTCGCATTTTCTTGGTTTTGGGAACTTAAATGTGGCAGCCATTCTGGCAATAAGTGAAGAGCCTGATCTCACTGCGCGTGGAACAGGTCAACAGATTAATCATCATCCTACCCAACTTGCAACAACAGGGGGGGGGGTACTCGGTGGAGGGCACCCTACCAGAAAATATATTTCAAAAATCTGGGATCCTTTTAATCCTAGAATCCTTTGCCGTTATGAACCAAGTTTTAAGAACAAACAAGTTTTAAAGTTGCATAGTTGAGGTAAATTACATTTGAAATAAAATGCTTTATTTGAAGCATAGTTTGACTATGTTTGATCTTTATTGTATGATCCTTAGAAATTTCTATCAAAGGATCTGAAGAATTTCTACCTTTTGCATCAAGTGAATCGAAAGTACTGGCACAGATTGATTGGTTTAAGTTGAGATACTAAAGTTATCTGTTCATCGACAAGTATTTCATAACATGAACTTAGTCTTTACAATGGTGGTATCTCCTTGACAAAAGGAATGATTGCTGCCACTCCAAAAAAGTTAATTGAGAATAATTGCTTGATAAGACATAACAATCAAGAAAAAAGAGATATCTGGGATATAAGCCTATTTAAGTATTGCATGGAAGGCTAATTGATATTCCATGGAATACTGGAATGCCATAGAAACATAATTGATATTCCATGGAATATCAATTAGCATTCCATGGAATATCAATTAGCATTCCATGGAATCTTATATATAACGGGTGCACGATCGGTTAAGATTGTTCTTTTGTGGTGGAATATGTTTGTGTGCAGTGTCGGGATCCCTATGTTCCCGTGCCCCCTCGCCGCCGCTCTTCCACTCCAAAAATCACCCCGAAAATCTAAGTTAGCCGAATGTGTGTGAGAAGTTGGGGGCAGCCACTCGGGCAGGGGTACGAGCGGGGCAACTTTTTGGCAGACGTCCTATTTTCCAGTTTGACGTACGCTCAACGTCACGGAACAATCGAGGTGAGTCACTAACGACTCTTGATGGGGTCATCAAGGGTCGTTAACGGACAAAATCGGTTTGTCAACGGAAAACAATGCTGGATTGTCAACAACCTAGGGGCTACGTAACACCGACGTCACGCAATGGAACTTCACAGGGGCTCAGTTCCTCCTCCGCAACAGGTGGGGCAAACACCCACAAAAACAATTGGACAACTGACTGGGGGCAGTCACGTGTTGGCACCCCATGTCACGTGACTCACTTGGCACGTTGCCAAAATTTGTCATGTGACCTATCCTGTGACTTGGCAAGTCCCTACGTTTCGAGTGAGCTCAATGTGGAAGTAAACAACAAGTTAGGCCTATTCCCCTCTACTGAAGCAAGAAGTAACACTGCTCTGTCGCGAAAAATACGCAAGTAGCATATAACTCCAGCTTTCTTCCTGCTCCAGCGAAAACATAGGCCTACTTACGTTTCACTTCCATGCTCTTCATTCTGAAACTTCCGTTGAATTCCCATCACTTTTTCCCCCAAGGTAATTTCATCCAATTTAAATTCCATAATCGCTGTTTTCCAAGATCTACTCCCCAAACAAACACTCCTGTAGATATTTCAACTTCACGAATCACTATCCTAACATTCAGCGGTCAACTAAAGCTCATCTGCACGACCAAATCTTACGACGCAACAGATTTTGCAGGTAATTTTATCGTGCCAAGATCATTAGGAAGCCACTTCTCCGGGAAACAATCGTTATAAGGACGATCACATCATTAGTTGCTCATTACTTCAATAAATAATGAATACGTTCACCCGCACAGAGGTTATTGTGCGCAGCAGTCAGCACTTATCCAGGAAAGACAAAAGGTACTTCCTGTTAGCTATTTTCACATTACCTAGCCCCTCTACCATATGCAGATTGCCATTGGCTAATTTGGATTGGTACAGACCCCATAGTGAAGCTACTAAAGATGAAAGCCGACTGTTATTGGCTAATTTCAAATGACCTAACCGATCTAGCATATGCAGATTGCCATTGGCCAATTTCAATTGGTACAAACCCAATAGTGAAGCTACTAAAGACGAAAGCCGACTGTTATTGCCTAATTTCAAATGACCAAACCGATCTAGCATATGCAGATTGCCATTGGCTAATTTCAATTGCTACAGATCCCATAGTGAAGCTACTAAAGGCGAAAGCCGACTGTTATTGGCTAATTTCAAATGACCCAACCCATCTACCATATGCAGATTGCCATTGGCTAATTTCAATTGGTACAAACTCCATAGTTAAGCTACTAAAGATGAAAGCTGACTGTTATTGGCTAATTTCAAATGACCCAACCCATCTAGCATAGGCAGATTGCCATTGGCTAATTTCAATTGGTACAAACTCCATACTGAACTTACTAAAGGTGAAAGCCGACTGTTATTGGCTAATTTCAAATGACCGAGCAAATCTACCATATGGAGATTCCCATTGGCCAATTTCAATTTTTACAAATCCAGTAGTGAAGCTACTAAAGATGAAAGCCGACTCTTATTGGCTCATTTCAAATGACCCAACCCATCTAGCATAGGCAGATTGCCATTGGCTAATTTCAATTGGTACAAACTCCATACTGAACTTACTAAACATAATAGCCGACTCTTATTGGCTAATTTCAAATGACCTATCCCATACAAAAGGAGGCTACACTGTGAGGGCAGTCATACTATCTCACATTAGTTGGGGGCAGTCACGTGTCTGCCCCCATGTCACGTGACTTACTTGGCAAAGTTCCAAAATTGGTCATGTGACTTGGCACGGTGCCAAGTTACGGTCATGTGACTTGGCACTTTGCCAAATTATGTGACGTCATTTGGCACTGTGCCAACTTCCCCCCACAAATGCCCCTGTGCATGAGCAGTCCATTTCCTTCACTATTTCCTGAAAACTTTCCTCCAAGGGCTGAGTATAACTCTTCCAGTCTTCCTACCTGATGTTATCTTCCACAAGGGAGGCTGAGATCTACGGAAACGTTCTAAAATAACAACAACGTCAGCAAATGCAACTAAGGGAACTCAGCCAAGAAGAGCAACTACATTAATGGCCGGAGTTAAAGCTACTGCGAAGAACTTCAACAACTAATGCAACCAAAACAGCGAGGTTTACCTTGCACAAATAACACTAATAACGCAAGGATAGCAACTAAGGGCACAAAAGCTACTACGGCCACTATGGCAACAATTACGACTACATCTTCTCTACTAAACAAATAACGCACATAACAAAACGAAGTTAACAACTAATTTCTCCCACAACAAACGCTACCAACGCCACAAAGAAAGAAAGACAACTATGGCAACGAAGGAATCTAAATCAACTCTACTAGGGAGACTGGAGATCTACCGAAGCGGTCATAATAATCACAACGTCACGAAATGCAACTGCAACTTACGACAATGAGGCAAGAAGACCAACTTCATTAAATCAAGGGGTGAACGCAACAAACGCTACTTGGGCAACAAAATGAACAACGCTACCACAACAACAATCGTACCATCAATAACGGCAAAAAGCTACTATGGCCGCTAAGCCAAGAATTACGACTACATCATTTCTACCAAACAAATAACGCATACACTAAAACAAAGGCAACAACTAATTTCTCCAACAACGAAGGCTACTAAGGCCACAAAAGAAACAAACACCTAAGTGAACAAATACCAGACAACTAAATCAACCCTACTGAAGCAAATGAGCTGCCTGGGGAAGCCAAGGGGTCTATCTCTCTTCCCAAAAAGCCTACGGGACTCTTTAAAACAATAGGGTTTCTAGGGAATTTTGATGGATTTTGCTTTAAAAAATTATGGATTACATTAAATGCAAACTACCGCTCCCCCAACCCCACCCTTGGGCTACTAACGCCACTAAAGTAAAGAGGATAGCTAGAAAACAATAACAATATAATGTGAATTAATGAAAATAGAAGAGAATAAAGTTAACTGCATATCTATAGACATTGTTATTTTTGTTATTATTTTTATTATAGATAATCTATTTAAAGTAGGCTAGAAAATAAATAGCTAAAATTGCAACTAATTCAGGCTACCAGAGCTAATTAACGCCTACTAAGAAGGCCTACTACTAATTAAGGCCTACTGCTAATTAAGGCCTACTACTAACACACTTCAGGTACGTGAAGAACTGCGGCAACTATTCTCACTTCATCTACCAATGCAACTACATCAGCTAAGGTAGCTAGAACAATGACGGATAACAAGAGCAAGTATAAAGCAATAATACCAACGAAGAGAATAACACTGAAAGTACTGACATTGTGGCGCGCGAAGCGCGACAGTGGCCGCCGCAGGCGGCCCGGGCGCCGAAGGCGCCCAAGCCCTCCGCAGGAGCTAGGAATCCGAACCCGCGCGCAGCGCGGGTTCGGATTCCTAGTCTATATACATAAGGAGTGAGCGGTCAGATCAAACGCTCAATTTGGTCCTCTCCCACAGCGAGATCTCAGCTCTCCCGCTCTCGGCAATCTCGCTCTTCGTCTCGAAAAATCGACGGGAAGATCTATGCGCCTCATCAGAGCTCCAAATTTTGGGGTCACCTCCACCTGCTGGGGTATCAGCGGGGCAAATTCCCTGGCAGTCTTCTTCAGCAGGTCATTGTTTTTGATTGACAGCCGATTGTCTTCCCAACTGATGACACTTGATGGTGCTATCAAGGGCTATCAACGAACAATCCACTCAGTGCTCGGTGGTAAACAACATACACGTCACATCGGCCGTGGTCACGTGCACATTCACCCTCGCAGGGGCTGGCAGGCTCGTGCCAGCGGTATCCTCCTTCACAACGGCGCGCTCTGTCAGGGCTTCATCCCCCAGTATGGACGATGTCGTTGGGTGGTGGGGTGCATCATCGGTACCAGCGATTAGTACCACCTATTGGGGGATGTCACGTGACCACACCCATATCACGTGATATTTTCTCCTCCACAATGGTGCTCTTTATAAGAATATACAGGGCTCCCTGTATGAAAATGCTTCATTACAGGGGTGATAGTAAGTAAAGACTACATCAGTTAATAACTAAGGAGTACAGTATGTAGGGTGCTAAAATGTATATTTGTTTGGGGCAGTCACGTGCCTAGCCCCCATGTCACGTGACTTACTTGGTAAAGTTCCAACATTGGTCATGTGACTTGGCACGGTGCCAAGTTCCGGTCATGTGACTTGGCACTTTGCCAAATTATGTGACGTCATTTGGCACTGCGCCAACTTCCCCCCACGAATGCCCCTGTGCATGAGCAGTCCATTTCCTTCACTATTTCCTGAAAACTTCCCTCGAAGGGCTGAGTATAACTCTTGCAGTCTTCCTACCTGATGTTGTCTTCCACAAGGGAGGCTGAGATCTACGGAAACGTTCTAAAATAACAACAACGTCAGCAAATGCAACTAAGGGAACTCAGCCAAGAAGAGCAACTACATTAAAATAAAGGCAACAGCTAATTTCTCCAACAACGAAGGCTACTAACGCCACAAAACAAACAAACAAACACATAAGTGAACAAATACCAGGCAACTACATCAACACTACTGAAGCAAAAACAGCTGCCTGAGGAAGCCAAGGGGTCTATCTCTCTTCCCAAAAAGCCTCCGAGACTCTTTTAAACAATGGGGTTTGTAGGGAATTTTGATGGATTTTTCATTCAAAAAATTCTGGATTAAATTAAATGCAAACTACCGCTCCCGCACCCCGCCCTTGGGCTACTAACGCCACTAAAGTCAAGAGGATGGCTAGAAAACAATAACAATAAATGTGATTTAATGAAAAAAGAAGAGAATGAAGTTAACTGCAGTAACTATAGACATTATTATTTTTGTTATTATTATTATTATTAAAAATCCATTTAAATTAGGCACGTTCACCTTCGCAGGGGCGGGCAAGGTGGTGCCAGCGGTATCCTCCTTCACAACGGCGCTCTGTCAGGGCTTCATCCCGCAGTATCAACGAGGTGGTAGGGTGGTGGTGGGGTGCATGATCGGTCCCAGCGATTATTATCACCTATTGGGAGCTCTCACGTGACCACACTCATATCACGTGATATCTTCTCCTCCACAATGGTGCTCTTTCTAAGAATATACGGAGCTCTATTTATGAAAATGCTTAAATGACACCGGTTATAGTAAGTTAAGACAATACAAGTTTGTTACTAAGGAACAATAGGGTGCTACCACGGTTAATTGTTGGGGGCAGTCACGTGCCTAGCCCCCATGTCACGTGACTTACCTGGCAAGTTGCCAATGTAGGTCACGTGGGGGCTAACATGGGTAAAAAGATAAAATCAAATCAAATCGAGCTATAACCAACTCCACTTAGGTAAGAAACGCAACCAGATCTACTTAGCAACTAAAACAAGACGCCAACTAACGCAAGAAAGCCCACTAAAGCTACCAAGGCCAATAAGACAACTAAGGGCACTGAAGGTCCTGGCTCAACTAAGTCCATGGGCAAGAAGCGCAGCTACATCTACTCAACAACTAAGAAGCCAACTAACATAAGTAAGGCCACTAAACCAACCGAGGCCGGTTAGACAACTAACGCAACTAAAAGCGCTAAGGCAGCTATGTAAACGAAACGATGATTTTCGCAGTTTTTCTGAAAGGTCTTCACATAGGATTTTCATATTTTTTCCAAAATGAAGGTTGCCGTTTGGACATAAATCATTGTACTTCACTAAGGAACAAACCAAACATTCGTATCTTGTACCATTGCTCGGATATAAGTGGTGACTTGGCACTTTGCCAAATTATTTGACGTCATTTGGCAATGTGCCAACTTCCCGCCACAAATGCCCCTGCGCACGAGCAGTCCATTTCTTTCACTATTTCCATGAAACTTTCCTCGAAGGGCTGAGTATAACACTTGCAGTCTTCCTACCTGATGTTATCTTCCACAAGGGAGGCTGAGATTTACGGAAACGTTCTAAAATAACAACAACGTCAGCAAATGCTACTAAGGGAACTCAGCCAAGAAGAGCAACTACATTAATGGACGGAGTTAAAGCTACTGGGGGGAAATTCAACAACTAACGCAACCACAACAGCGAGGTTTACCTTGCACAACTAACACTAATAACGCAAGGAAGGCAACTTAGGGCACAAAAGCTACTATGGCCACTATGGCAACAATTACGACTACATCTTCTCTACTAAACAAATGACACACACACCGAAACGAAGTTAACAACTAATTTCTCCCAAAACAAACGCTACCAACGCCACATAAGAAAGAAAGAAAACTAGGGCAACGAAGGAATCGAAATCAACTCTACTGAAACGAATAAAGCTCTACGAGTAGGGAGACTGGAGATATACAGAAGCTGTCATAATAATCACAACGTCACGAAATGCAACTGCAACTTACGGCAATGAGGCAAGAAGAGCTACTTCATTAAATCAAGGGGTCAACGCAACAAACGCTACTTGGGCAACCAAATGAACAACGCTACCACAAGAACAAGGGTACTGTCAATAACGGCAAAAAGCTACTATGGCCCCTAAGCTAAGAATTACGACTACATCATCATTCATTTCTACCAAACAAATAACGCATACACTAAAACAAAGGCAAACAACGAAACGAAGACAACTAACGCCACAAAAGAAACAAACACCTAATTGAACAAATACCAGGCAACTAAATCAACCCTACTGAAGCAAAGCTGCCTGAGCAAGCCAAGGGGTCTATCTCTCTTCCCAAAAAGCCTCCGGGACTCTTTAAAACAACGGGGTTTGTAGGCAATTTTTATGGATTTCAACCACAACAGCGAGGTTTACCTTGCACAACTAACACTAATAACGCAAGGAAGGCAACGAAGGGCACAAAAGCTACTATGGCCACTATGGCAACAATTACGACTACATCTTCTCTACTAAGCAAATGACGCACACACCGAAACGAAGTTAACAACTAATTTCTCCCAAAACAAACGCTACCAATGCCACATAAGAAAGAAAGAAAACTAGGGCAACGAAGGAATCGAAATCAACTCTACTGAAACGAATAAAGCTCTACGAGTAGGGAGACTGGAGATATACAGAAGCTGTCATAATAATCACAACGTCACGAAATGCAACTGCAACTTACGGCAATGAGGCAAGAAGAGCTACTTCATTAAATCAAAGGGTCAACGCAACAAACGCTACTTGAGCAACCAAATGAACAACGCTACCACAAGAACAAGGGTACTGTCAATAACGGCAAAAAGCTACTATAGCCCCTAAGCTAAGAATTACGACTACATCATTTCTACCAAACAAATAACGCATACACTAAAACAAAGGCAAACAACGAAGACTACTAACGCCACAAAAGAAACAAACACCTAAGTGAACAAATACCAGGCAACTAAATCAACCCAACTGAAGCAAAGCTGCCTGAGCAAGCCAAGGGGTCTATCTCTCTTCCTAAAAAGCCTCCGGGACTCTTGAAAACAATGGGCTTTGTAGGGAATTTTTATGGATTTCCCTTTAAAATATTATGGATTAAATCAAATGCAAACTACCCCTCCCCCACCCCGCCCTTGGGCTACTAACGCCACTAACGTCAAGAGGATAGCTAGAAAACAATAACAAAAAATGCGAATTAATGAAAAAGAAGAGAATCATGTTAAAGGCAACAACTAATTTCTCCAACAACGAAGGCTACTAACGCCACAAAAAAACAAACACCTAAGTGAACAAATACCAGGCAAATAAATCAACCCTACCGAAACAAAAAAACCTGCCTGAAGAAGCCATGGGGTCTATCTCTCTTCCCAAAAAGCCTCCTGGACTCTATAAAACAATGGGGTTTGTAGGGAATTCTTATGGATCTTTCTTTAAAAAATTATGGATTAAATTAAATGCAATCTACCGCTCCCCCACCCCACCCTTGGGCTACTAACGCCACTAAAGTCAAGGAGATAGCTAGAAAACAATAACAAAAAATGTGAATTTATGAAAAAAGAAGAGAATAATATTAACTGCAATAATTATATTTCATTTCATTTTTCATTATTTTTACACGGTAGCCCCGTCAATCGAGAGGATTGCTTTACAGGGGGCCGTGCCAAACTTCACAATATTACTAAAAATTACTAACAAATTACCTATATTTACAATCTAAAATAAAAACATAAATGAATAACAACGGAGTTAGCCTGAGAGAGGCAAATTACTCTTCCGCCTAGAAGACATCGACATCGCTATTTTTTTATTATTTTTTTTTATTCTATCTATTTAAAGTAGGCTAGAAAATAAATAGCTACAATTACAGTTTATTAAGGTCTACGACAGCTAATTAACGCCTACTAACAAGGCCTACTAAGAAGCCCTACTACTAATTAAGCCCTATTACTAATTAAGGCCTACTACTAACCCCGGGGGGGTACATAACATGTTCAAGGTACGGGTATGTGCCGCCCATATGGGTGGGTTTTTGGGCCTAAAATTCTCTAAACAAGGGTCCTTTTTCGGCTAATTATCCATAAACAAGGGTGGGATTTCGCTGAAATTCGCAAAACATGGTTAAAATGGGCAATTTTCCGCCAAAATTCATCATAAAAGTGGGTACCAAAGCAAATTTCGGTAATTAGGAGAGGGTAGCTTTCTGAAAACCGGGCGGCAGACCCCCGTCCATCCACAAGTCATGTACCCCCCCCCACTAACACACTCCAGGTACCCGAAGAACTGCTACAACTATTTTCACTTCATCTACCAATGCAACTACATCAGCTAAGGTAACTAGAACAATGAAGGATAACAAGAGCAAGTATAAAGAAACCATACCAACGACAAAAATAACACTGAAAGTACTGATAATTGTGGCGCGCGAAGCGCGACAGTGGCCGCCGCAGGTGGCCCGGGCGCCGGAGGCGCCCAAGCCCGCCGCAGGAGCTAGGAACACCGAACCCGCGCGCAGCGCGGGCTCGGATTCCGAGTCTACTATAACTAAGCGTTGAGACGGTGAGATCAAACGATCCATACGCGTTTTGTACGTCACTGAGATCTCCCCCTTCCCGTTCCACTGGCCCTTGCATTTAGGTGCCAAAAAATCCGCAAAAATATGTAAGTTCCACGAATCGCCTTCTTTTCGCCAAAAAACGCCAGGCTGGGCCGCCAGGAACGGAATAAGTCTGATTTGGGGATTTTCAGGCAAAACCCTGTGGACAGAATCTATAAGATCTCTCACCCTGTGGAAACCCCATCGTCCGCAAACGGCCTTTACCAGTGATACTTCTGCTGAGAACTCGGTTTTTTTTTAGTTCATGAACATTTATCGTTTTAGATAAGAGAACATTATTCTAGATAGATGATTAACCTACAGGCATGTGAAAACAGAATTCATTTTCGCGCATTTGTCGAGAAACTTGAAGAGATCGTGCACGCTGGTCAAGCTCTTCAACGAATGAAGCTGTGCTCATAACTGTTTACATTATGCGTTTTTAACCGTTTAAATTTGCTTAAAATCCGTAAATAAATACAAAATCTTTAGCTGTATCATTCCTCTACATGCTTCTGAAATTTCAGTTCGAAAACATAAGCCAAACTGCTTCTACTGGGCATTTACATGTTTGTATCGTTGGAATTCCTTTCGAAATCATAACAATTCCTATGATAACAAAATGCTCATACACAAAGATAATTTGATACTTCCGCCCTTAGGATTTTCTCTGCTGAGACGGCATACTGGAAAAACCAGACCGTATGACCTTGAGACCCCCATGACCCCTAGGACCTATATAGGACCCTATGAAGTACTGAGTTTTGAAAGGACACTTAAGAGGGGTCATCCCCTCTGCATAAAGGCCATATGATAATGAGGATGCTAAATGCTAATCAGGTTACTTCCACTAGAATTTTTCAAATTGAGTGTCAATACTGTTTACTGCAGCCTGGGGGGGGGGGTGAATACTATTCAACAGACATAGCATCAGTACAAATAACAAATGCATGTTATTCTGTAAATAGTCGACAAGAGGTTTTTGATCCCCCAGAAATGAAAGAATTTCCATCCTTTATCAGCGTTCATACTGAAGAATACAAATATTATTTACGGTGCATTAATATAATTGCTCTTTGTTTTAAATTTCCATGCAATTCTATTTTGTGTTTTTCAACTTTTCAGCATTTTTGAGTTCCACCCCAGTTTAAAGTTGTATGGAGGATGCAGTATCCACAAATAAAACAAACAAGGATAGGGCAGGGACTCTCTCTGAATGTTACGATGGATGAAGATATTAATGATTTAGCGGATTCTTTCATTCAGCTAAGTGAAAGCATAGTCACTATGGTTAAGGTGAAAGTTACAATCAGCGGCAAGTTGCCATGCTTACAGAAGAACAATGCCAGCGTCTAGATCCGCCCCTGGTTGAACGTCGTTCACCCCCAGGCTGCAATCAACGGTATTGGCGCCAAATATGAACAATTATAGCAGAAGTAGCCTGATTAGCATACAGCATCCTGATTAGCATATAGCCTTTATGCAGAGGGACAAAATAGGCAAGCTGACAAGCAAGGAATGGAAAAATATGACAGTAAATAGAATAACTTCGATAATACAAAGAGATATGAAGGAATGTAACAAAACAAAACTAAGATTACTAAAAAATAATTGCTTTGGGAAAAAAAAACACATTAATCATAAACATGCAGCAAACCTATTGTCTTTGACTAAACATGACTAACTTAAAAGCTAACTATAAGGGAAACATGAAAATGCCTTATGCAGAAGGTGTGGAGCTCAAGAAGAAACCATTGAACACTTATTTCAGTGCCACAACTTTAAAGAAAGATCTTTGAACACAAATGATTTGCTGAAAAGTGACCCAACAAAACTCGGAAAGATTTTCAAAATGGTTGAGATGTTTTTATCATAAATAGGAAAAAGAAAAACACCCAAAAAAACCTGTGTTACTGGTGCAATAGCCATGTTTTGTAGCTTGTAACTGCTCCGGAATGGAGAATTGGTTGCCATTATTATTATTATTATTATTATTAGAGGGGATAACCCCTCTATGTTCAGGGACCTTTCACAATTCAGTACTTGAAGTTCCTAGGGGTCATATGGGTCCCCGGATCATAGGGTCCGGTTTTTCCAGTATGCCAGCTCACACTGCCGTTACTAACTCCTGCTATTACATTTCTATGGGCTATTACCTTGGTAATTATAACATTAAAGTAATAACGTCATTCTATTATGAGGGATACATTTGCCTAGACTGATTACATTCGTTTAAGTTTTACTCCCTTGAATTGAATTGTTATTTAAGGTCATAGCCATCCTGAATGGGAATTGCGGGGGGGGGGTATCGTTGGGGAATTGAGAGAAGACAAGGATTCATGTAATAACTCCAGCTTTTGCCTCTCTTTTGTTTCGCATGGTTCTAATGTCCGGGCGGGGGGGGGGGGGGGGTTGGCGGGTACTCTGGTATATTTAGGATAGGGATTCTCAAGTTATTTTTTGGGTCAAAAATTTGGGCAATATTTATTTTTTTGGTTCTATGATTTGTACAGTTAGTTTTTTGGGTTCCTGAAATTCTGGCTTACTCTTTTGGGTATCCTATATGCGAAAAGTTAAAACATTGAGGAAAATATAATTTACAAGCTAAATTAAGTCAAGAAACATCAATTCTTTTTTCACAGAAAGTGATAAAGAGAAAATAACGCCAATCGGCAACACATTCTTTCTTATGCAATCACTCGGTACGACGGCGGGCCAGCTCGGCGCCGCAGGCGACGAGCGGCAAGCCTAGTCTATATCTATATTATTAAAACGTGAAGCGAATTTTGTGTGGCGTAAAACTCGAGCACCGTTACGCTGATCCTCGCGAAACTTTCCAAATATCTTCGTCTTCCCTCTACGGGGTGCAATAGAGATTTTGTTTTCTCAAATTCGCCCCCAAATCAGGGTAAGGGGCGAATTCGGTGACATCAAAGGATTGGCGGAACCCCTTTCAGTTTTCTGTGTACAAGGGAATGATCTTTAGACATATCACAATTGCCGGACTAAATGATAGATTGGAGCCATAGAAATGATTGGAGCTTTATTTTACTCGGACTCTCTTTTTGAAAGGAGAAGAGGGCAGAGTTATACAGATCGATTTATTTTTCCAGCATAAATTTTGTTGGCCCGAGAGGAGAGTATAGGAGAGGTTTGAATGAGGAAGGGAGACCATTCTTAGCCAAGGGGGGAAACTCTTCATATATGCAGATGGATCTTCATATACGCCGAGGAATTTTCAGGAAACCCACAAAATATCAGTTTAGCTTCATTACAACCAAAACAAGCAGCTTATTTTATACCTTGACATCTGTAAACGAGCCATAGAAATTATTGGAGCTTTATTTTACTCAGACTCTCTTTTTGAAAGGAGGAGAGGGCAGAGTTATACAGATCGACTTATTTTTCCAGCATAAATTTTGTTGGCCCGAGAGGAGAGTATAGGAGAGGGTTGAATGAGAAAAGCAGAGTTGCAAAAAGTCTTTGACCTTCCTCCGAACCTGGATTTTAAGGACTGACCTTCCTCATTTCAAAGTTTTGCGATAAAGGGGGAAAGAGCCTTTATGTGTCAAGAAAAGTATTGATTGATTTTTCCATGATTTATCAGAACTATTGCATGTCTTATAATCTTTTGCCTGCTGGATAGAAATTTAAAAGGTGGTTCGCACACCCAGTCAAAGCTTTAACCAGAACTATTTTTCATGATTTTTTCAAGAATGTCAGTGGATTGTGCAGTGGCGTAGCCAGGGTAAATTAACCAAGGACGTTGGAATGAAGGGTCTATTATTCCAGGGGAAATTTTTGAGGACACGTCTTTTATTTTGGCTTAGAACAGCTCTCCTGACCTCATGTTTGCCAGCGCAAGAGTGGGAACTTTGAAAAATGTGTAATAATTTTATATGAATCACCACAATCTTCAGAAAAAGTTTGAGTAAATATTCCTTTGGTTGGCTCAGAATGTCTCTCTCGATCCAATTTTTGCTAATGCTAAAATGAAAAATGTTACAATTTCGTGACATTTCTTATATGAATTAACATCAGTTACAAACTTTTCGGAAAATCAACCTTTACGTTGGCTTAGAACCACTCTCCCAGCCTTGCAAATTCAATTTCCCAATATTCTTATCCAGTGGCGGATTTAGGGGGGGGGCAAGTGGGGGCAACAACCCCCCCCCCCCTTCACGATGAAAACTCAGCTTGGCGCCCCCTTTTTAGCGAGAAAAGCGCCCCTCATCCTGACTCTAACAAACAATTCTCTACCTGTTTTGATTCAAATGCAAGCGAAACGAATAAATCAAGGCTTTATTTAGTAGTAAATCAAAGAATTTTCTTTAAAAAGTGTCAAAAAATTTTTGCGCGCCTTCAGCGCGCTCATTTTCCATATTATTTTTGGCGCCCTCTGTGCAAGTTGCCCCCCTTCAACTTCAGGCTGGATCCGCCCCTGTTCTTATCTTTTGAAATAACCATCCTCAACTTTTGCTCCAAGCTTCTTCCAAACCAGGTGTGTGGGTGTGCAGTATTTTTGAATCTCTGGAGAAAGGGAGACCATTCTTAGCCCAGGGGGGAAACTCTTCATATACACAGATGGGTCTTCATATACGCCGAGGAATTTTCAGGAAACCCAACAAATATCAGTTTAGCTTCATTACAACCAAAAAAGCAGCTCATGTTATACCTTGACATCTGTAAACGAGCATAAAAGATCTGGAAACAGTGCAAATTGAGACCAGGATTGTCAAATATTTGATGACCAAAAATATCGAAAACATAATTTTAGTTTATTTGGACCGAAGAATATCATTTTCAGCAATATTCTGACCCAAAAATATCGACTGACATCCCCGTATGTGCATGTGCTGAGTGTCCCCCCCCCCCCCCCAAGGATCCTTAGCAGCACGGGACCGGAGATCCAAGGCTCCTATCGTTCCATACTCTGGTTCCACTGCTCCGGATTATACACCTACATCGGATGATACAAAGCAGAAAATGCTGTCAACGATTTCCTGTTTGTGTGATTTTGGTAATGTCACGAAAAAAGAATCATGCCATAAATAAGATCATGAGTGCATCCTTACAAAGGAAGGCTTCAGAGAAGAAGGGGGGGCGGGTCGAATGAGAGGGAGATTTATTCTGAGGGGCATAGTTGCTAAAAAGAGAGTACTGGATACAAATGGGCACTGAGATGCTAAAAGTAGATGTCTTACTCATAGTTCCTCTTACTTTCGCACGTTCTAGAGGAGAGGATATAAATATGCTCGCTGCAAAGGAGCATATTTGGGGAAGGAGAGTTAAGAAGTCTATTCTAAACAGTTAGTGAATTGAACGAGGAATTTGCTGAAAGGGTGAAGGGGTGCGATAACGATTGACAGTTTCGTTCGTTCGTTAATCAGTCAGAAGCTATTCTTTTAAATGAAGCTTACGTTTTTTTCCGGGGGGAAGTGGGTCTAGCAAAAGATCCCTTTTTGGCATGTTGGTCTTTTGACAACCTGCTCTAGAAAAATTTCTTTATCTTGATACCCCGTGCTAGAAAAAATTGGTGAAAACGATACCCTGAAAACAGATGTAATAAGTAACCGTCCCCCTGGGGTATTGCTAGCAGTTTCTTATTCAATGTCACATTTGCAGGTAACGACGGAGGCCTAGGCTTATCCAAATCACAGATTATCCAAATATTTCCTCACTTACACGGTTGATATATGTTGTTAATTTGGGTACAACGGAGGAGCATTAGTATGTAAATTTCAGAAGAGCAAAGATTAAAAAGGTAAACGATGGAAAGTAAGGGAGCGATTATTTTAATCCTGGGTACCAGCGCTGAAGATACTTTAACAGAATTAGACAAAATTTCATTTTTATACCCCATCTTGAATTTGGAAAAAGTCTTATACCCCACCACCTTTCAGCGAAATGGTTTTGTACCCAATCAAGAAGCCTTCCAGGATGTGATGTATCAAATTTATACACATGCATGCCAATTTATTCCAGGCAATTTGCATACAGCAGTGATTCATCCTTTCCGGTTGTCTTTCAGTTTTACTTTTAACCCTAATCCTACCAGGGGGGGGGGTGTTTTCCACCCCTGTCGGTTTTTTGCAGATCATTCTTTAACGACAAAAGCTATGACCCTCAAACTCTCTGACAATTACTAATTATCTATTAGCTACATTTTGACAATTAAATTTTTGAACAATGGTGTCACGTGACAGGTGACACTACCATATTTGGAGCAAGGTATTCGAAAAGATAATGATTTTGATATTTTTACTCCCGGAATTAGTTCCAAATGTTGACTATTGTACTTTTAAAGAATCAGCAAACAATTAGCTTTCTATTGTTGTCAATAACAATGGAATTTGCTGACGTCAGCATTCTGAAATGATGACGTCACTCGAGCCGCCATTTTGGGTCATTTTGGCAAATTTTGAAGTTTTTCCCAGCAGATTTTGTTAGAAATGCACAGAATTGCGTTATGCAATACTTTAAAAGCATTTTGAGCCAATTGTTATCAATTCTTGGCAGAAAAACACAGTTTTTAGTTATGACGTCTTCAATTTTTTTCATTTTCTTCCAAAATAACGGTCTAAAAACACCCATATGCATTATATTTGAATTGGAAATGAATAATACGCCAAATAAGAATGGAAAAAGTCATTCAGATTACCTTTATTCCGTTTTTTGAACAAATAAGCCGGAAAAGCATATATTTTGACATTTTCCAACATTATGACGTCATAGTTATGTCACCTAATGAGTTGGCCACGCCCAAAACTACCAATCAGCTAAGAATAGTTGGGACTACGCCCTTGCCAAGTTTCAATGATTTCCCCTTAGTCTACGGCTATTTATAAAGGGGGTGGAAAGCACCCCCCCCCCCCCCCACCCGGCTATGTTAGATAAAAAAAAAAGCCCGATAGGATTAGGGTTAAATGTTAACTGATGACTTCACATAAATAGTTTTCAAGTAAAATAGTTTTGCACCTCATACCAATTTCCCTTGATATTTGGATACCCCAAACAGTAATGGGAAAGATTCTCATACCCCTGTCAAAAATCCTCCGCCTTGGTAACCCAGGATAAAAAATGAGTGCTCCCTAACCGAACAAGAGCAATGACTGCAACGATGGGAAATTTGGGCAAATTAGGCAGCGCAACTAAGCAGGATAGATTGAAAAAATCTTGAAGGACTTTAAATTGCATGAACGTTTAGCAAGGAAAGGATCTACATAAGCAGTAAAAAGAGGAAGCAATGGGGAGAAATAGAGGAACAACAACGTACAGGTTCATCTTGCCTCTATCTTTGGAATTATAAAGAACGTTGGCAAGCATCGACGGAAATGAACATCGATTAAACCGTGCCTATATGTGATAAAACTTCGTATTTCAAAAAATGAGTAGCTATGCAGAAGGAAAGACAACAAGAATAGAGACGGCTGCGAGAAACGAAACGGATGAAGTTTTAAGATACAGGGTGCATATATCAAATGCAGGTAAATCAACTAACAGTGCAAAAATGTCTCAGAGTAGACAGGCGAGACGGAGTGGAATTGAATTTGGTGCAAGGCTGGTGCAAAGAGCTGACCAGAGCTGATAAAACAGGATTATACTGGGTTTTGAAAAGGAGAAATGACACCAGAGACATATCCGTTTGAACATGAGACATGTAAGAGAGACTGCAATGGATCTCAGCATACGCCACTTAGATGGAAGTGTATTTTCTCTGCTTTTGAATTTCCCCATTTTCAACTATTGATTTGCAAGCAGGTTGAAGTAAATTCTTATTAGAAATTGTAACAAGCTCTTGGAAAGAAAATAATGAAAATTATATAAAGTCATATGCTACCCTTTAGAGAGCTGTAATTTTCTCAAAGAAACTGCCCCGGTATACAGTGCTGATCCTTCCAGTCAACCAAGGCCTAACAACGTGAAGGTCCAACTTCAAGTTAGAATTTCCAATCCGCAAAATTAAACTGGAAACAAATGCCTATCTTATCCGGGGCCACAACATGGAATAGTCTTCCATCTGAGTTGAAATCAACAAACAATATCAATGCATTCAAACATAAGACCAAAGAGAACTTTTTCTAAAATATACAGAAAGAGGAAAATGACATATATGTCTTCTACTGAGGACCATATTGAAAACACATATGTAGCTCTCTACTTCCTTTTCTCCTACGTATTTCCGTTAAAAAGCGTCCTCTAAGGGGACCATTATGAAAATAAGGTCAGCTTCGCCTTTCAATGCTATCCTTGCCACTGTAAATAGCAGTGTTTATCTTTACGTTTTGAACATTTAATTTTGCATTGTATCTATTTTTGTTATAAAACATCTAAATATTCATTGTGGCAAATTGATACATAAAATACCAAAAAAACCATTTTTATGAACTCTTATCGAGAGGTTGAGCATAGGCCCTGGCATCGGTTGTTTTGAAAATTCAATATGGGATCAATGCTAAGCGCCATGTCAGTGGAAGACTTTCCCGGCAAACTGAAAACAGAGACGTATGAACCGGGGGCACTGGGGGCACGTGCCCGCCTAAGAGTTTGCAATAAACAAATACGTTCCCTTTTTATTTATAGGAAGTGCCCATTTAGCTTGATGAAAAATGCCCTTGAAGTGTTGTGCCCCCCCACCCCCATTTGAGATGCTTCATACGTACCTGAATGAAAATAAGATTCGTAGCTACAACATGACCCAATTAAACATTAACCATGGCTGAGACGGTAACTATGATAACAATTGAACAGTTGATACAAACGCGTCTCCCTATCCCAGGTGAGCAAAGAACAACACGGCAAAAAAGGGGGAACTAAATCAACGAGAGTAGCGAAGGCACGAGAGCGCAATGTGGGCATCTAAATCATTTAGAGTACACAGTTAAAACTAAGAGAAAAAGAAAACAAGCAGAGAGCGCACAGAAGGCAGTAAGAGCAAAGCAGGCAAACGAAAGATAGTGAAGGAGTGAGAAAAAATACGATAATGAGAGCAAGGAGAGAAGATGTTGGCTAACGTGTCAACTGGATAGATCGAGGAGCTCTTAAGGGTCTGCAGAATTATTGAAAGTATTCAGCATGGAGAAGATATAAACAGTTAACAGAGGGATAGAGAGTACCAAATAGACCCCATTCTAAAGTATATTCAGGATATTTGTGCTTAGGCTGGGGTACCAAGCATCAACCCAACATGATAATTCCCAGCATGCAAATAGATGTCGAAAAATATTTTCTCTGACCCAACACTACTAAAATTTATGAAGTCAGCATCTTAAATCCACGGACAAGTGCCCCAACTGATTAGATGGTTCATAATTTATTTGGAAACTTCAATATTTTGATTTTAGTAATGTTACTTGATCTTACTTTGGTTGTAAATAATATTTTACCTGTCGTTTTACTGTCTCCCATATTTGAGACCCAAAAAGGTAATCTAGAATTTGAGGAACCAAACAGAACAGAACCCCCCCCCCCCCCAACTTGGGAAAATAGATAGAATATTTATATATATAAACATCTCTTTCTTAGTAACTGGCGCACGTAAACTTACTCTGGGTACCAGAGCCAAAAAATAATAAAATAGAAAAATAGAAAAGAGTAAGGAAGGAAAGAAAGAAAGTTTCTTTCTTATCTCCTTTCTTCCTTCTCTCTTCCTTTGCGAAATTTTTCAATTTCCTTTTGATTTTGAGGCTCTGGTACCCAGGGTAACGTAAACTTCACTTTCCATACACTTGAATACCAATTACGACGGCGGGCCAGCGTGGCGCCGTAGGCGATGCGCGGCAAGCCTAGTATTTATTAATATTCTATGGCATTCCAGTATTCCAGTATTCCATGTCATTCCAGTATTCCATTCCAGTATTCCACATTCCATGTTTTCAAGATAGCCGTATTTTTTGGACGTGGTATCAAGAATGACATACCAGAATATACAAAGGTTCAATCACAAGACACAGAATTGGATCCCGGGGGTGAAGCTACCCAAAACCGGGGACGGGGACTTGAGTAGGTCATCTAGGCAAGAGTACCCAAAACCGGGGAGAACATTTAGAAAAGACCACCCAAAACTGGGGTAACTTTTATGATGAAATACCAAAAATTGTGGAATTCCTGTAATCCCGCACCTACAACATATTTCACATGAAAAAACCTTTCTTCCTAATTCAAACTGTGTAGAAGCTCTACAAATGTGTTCTGTACAAAAAGTAATGTGCTGGAGCCAAACTATTATGGACCATTATGAGGGACCATTATGAGGGACCATTATGGGAACAAGGTTGCACTGATCTTTTAATGCTTATCCCTGCCATTTTAAACTGGGGCTGTTTTTAGGTTCAATTTTTAACTTTTATATTATATTGTACACTTGTAATTAAACTGATTATTTTTTCCTAAATTCATGTTACATCAAATTTTTAGTTCATAACAAGGCCAAATTCTAAAAAATACATACATACATAGAACAAAACAGCAAAATTCTTGGGTCAACAGGTATATCCCAATCTATATACAATAATATAATTATGAGCAAATGCAGAGCTTAATCAGTGGGCAACTTTGGTCAACACTGTGCTGTATTCGTTTTTTCTAATTGCTTGATTAATGTTTACTTTAGTGCTTTACTGCATATCTAAATGTCTAAATATCACAAGAAACACAGCAACCTGCAAGATTATTCCATGTGTGTACAAAAACTGAACAAGAAATCATCATCAGTAGTGTGCCTTTCATGAATAAGCTTGATGAGATGGAGAGGGATTCACCATGCTGGCTGATCAAGATAACCATCTGTTATACCGTTTTGACAACAATTATTGAGCTCTCGCCTCCCTGTTTGCTTAATTAATAATGAGGCAAGATCTGGCAGCCAAAGAAATCTGAGGTTGAGGTAACGCCCAAGGGCAAGGCTAGTAGAGGAGGCCTAATAATTTACATACTTCCCCTTTTGTGTGAGTGTGACAGCAAAAATCCTGTTCAGTTATGGCATAATTAGAACTTATAATACAATAAAAGCGGAGACATACCCTCCCTGGTGTGTGGCATTGCTATCTTTCGCCTTTTGTAATTTTGCCATCTCTCCAGTTTTCAAGTTTTCAAAATTTACAACAACATAACAACAACAACAACAACAACAGCAAGTTTAGTTTCGCGCCCTTTAGGGCGAAAGCGAGGTCATTCGAAAATGACCGAGCAAAATTTTTCAGAATTTTTCACAACTGATTGAGGCAATTGTCTGAAAGCAACGAAAGAAGGCTTTTACTGAAGATTTCATCTCATCTGATGTTATTTGATGGAGTAATCTTGAATATTTCAAGGAACTTGAAAATAGTGTGGATTAATAATACTATCAACCTGAAACCACAGTAGTAGAGACTTGGCTTGGCCTTTGGGGTATGTATGTGTCACACACACATATCCCATCCAGCATTGATATGATTTCATGCCATGGTAGAACGACAACGATGGATGGCGAAGCATCAGACAGAGCAGGCAGATAACAGTCACTAATTCATAGTAGAGTGCAGATAATGTGGTGTATTAACAAGAGCAGAAATGCTCCAGGAGAAGTTACTACAAAGGCAAAGCAAAGACTTTGTATCAAAGAGAACAGGGAATATATGCTCCACTTCACCAGTAGTGTCAAACCATGTGATATTATGAACTTCAAAAGACTTTGAAAACTGCTTTATTAGTAAAAACAAAAAATGAATTGGCGTGAGTTGTCAAGCATCAGTAACTAATCAGACCTCTAATAGAGATGAGCTTAAACTTTAATTTGTGTTCGACAAGTAAGGAGTGGTAGAATTCCTACCCAAAACTGAGGATGATAGGATCTTCCTGAAAAATAGGTGTTGGTATGAATTTCTAACCCAAAACCGGGGATTGTGAGAAATTTATGACCCAAAACTGGGGACTGATCGGAATTTATGACCCAAAACCGGGGTCCACAAGTCCCCGTACCCCGGTTTTGGGTAGCTTCACCCCCGGGAATTGGATAGGAAAGACAGAGAAAAGAAAGAGAAAATGAAAGAATATGCAGATATCAAAAGGAATGCAAAAGACAGTGAAATCCAGGAACAAGACACAGTGCTAGTAAAGAATCTCTGGAAAAATGACAAATTATCTCCAAATTGGTTAAATGAGAAATTCAAAGTCATCAAAATTTACAGGAAAAGTGCTTTGATAGAAAATGAAAGAGGAAAATATTACAGGAATAAAGCTCATCTTAAGAAATACAATGAGAGTGAGACAAACAGACAAGCAGTGATTCAAAAGGAGAACACACACAGCACAGATGAAGAGGAAGACATCTCAGCAGAGGAACTACCAATTGACAATGCGCAAAATGTCGCAAGGCCAACGCGTTCCGAGCGCAGACCGAATAGAGCGATCACTAATGCCAATGACGCAAATAACATTATTTCTAATGAAAATAATAACCCTAGGTTGCATGAAAATGATAATGCTAACATGCAACAAGACAATGAGAATAGCTTGAATGAAGAAATTGTTGACCACCATTTGAATGAAGAAAACAATGAAGACTTACAAGAAAATGTTGGTAATGGAACACCAATTTTTGTACCAGATACTGTTCCAACAGCTATTCAACCACATGTACCAGTGAAGAAATTGCCGGTAAAAAGGAGACGTAAGAAGAAGAACTGAGTTGAAAGGACAGACAGGAGTTTATATATATATAGATTGAACAATGCATTGGAATCTTACTCGTTATGTTCATTATAATCAAGAAGCTGAAACTTTGGAAGATTATTCGTTTTGATGATGATTGAACATCTTATACACATTTACCATTTACGCTTTACGCTGATGGACTAAAGTTGATGAACATTGATTATGCTGATTGTTTTGTTTGGTTACATTTACAAAGAACTATATTGGAAACTCAAGAGGACGATTTCAAGAAAAGGGAGAATATAGTGTATTAGGTGTAAACCATCATGTATAAGCCTCGATATCAGGTAGAGGTATAATGAATTAGATCAGGATCGGAGTGGAAACATGGCGTCTTATCTCGTGTGCTCTTTAGGTCTAGCGTTAGGTCGCAGCGGATCTTAGGCATCGCGCGCGCATACACAACAAGGGGGTCCTGGGGTACTCCCCCGGGAAAATTTTTGTGACCACGCCCTTTAGATTGGCTTAACCCTATTTTGGTTGGGGGGCAAATTTGCCCCCCCCCCTAGTAGTCTTTTTGTTATAACTCTGTCAGGATAACAATTATGGCCCGGAAACTTTCTGACATTTTGCTAATACTTATTGTGCAATGACTCAAGAAGTTTCATAAAAATATTTTGACAAATGAGGGGGAGGGAGACAATTTTCCGGAACTGACTCTGTCAAAATCGCCAATGCTCAAATATTAATTATCGCGAAAAAAGTAGCAAAATTGCAATATTTTGCAAAGATATTTTGCAGGGTAGTGCTATCCAATGTATTCTATCATAATTTTCATGTTTGGATGGAAATTGAGTTCCAAATTAAATTTTATCGCATTTTTCCCGATTTTGACCGATTTTGCCACTTTTCTTGACCACACAAAGAAAAATGCTGACGCAAGCAATAATGATGGCTAATTTTAGGTTAATTTTTATATTTTCATAAAGTACATGCTATTAGTACACCAAATTTGGTTGCTCTATCTATTTCCAGTCAAGAGTTAGGTAGGGGGGGGGGGCTTTTTTGCCCCCCAACCAAAATAGGAAGTGTCAGGTAGCCCAACCACTATAGGGTTAAAATGCTATCAAAAACGTTTTAACGAACATTAATAATGTTCTTTCACAAAATTTTTCGGCTATTTCTCCACATGTCCTCATTCCGAATCGCATAAAATCGCATATTGCTTATTTTGAAGTTGCAATTGCCAGTCATTTTTCGTTACTGGTCTGTTTCTGATAAGGGAATGAAGCTATGGCGGCTTTTCTATCAAGTTTCAAAGTGAATTATTGTTTTTCATTGAAAGGGCACTTTTGCCCCCCTTGCCGCCGTTAGGAATGGGCAGGGAGGGTGCTTGTCCCCCCAACCCCCTCTCCGGCGTTCCTGTTTAAAACCAGTTGAAATACGTTTGGCATTTGTGCTGCTTCATATTTTCAGTTTGTGGTCCTCATTTTGCAAGATAGAAATGTAAGTATCTGTTATGCGTCCTTAGGGAAAGGGCAAAATTTATTATATTACATGGCCGGAGGAGAACAAAAATTCTTGCAAAAAAAACTGCTCGTCCTGTATGAAATTATTGCCAAAAAACCAACTGCCCCGTCACCCTTTCCTCAAAAAAATGTATCTGCCCCGTACTCATGAACAACAAATGTTGTATCGTACCACCGATGAATTAGTCAAAGACCATAACATAATCAATTCTTGCCTTTACGAGACTTTGTAAATGAAGAAATCGACTTTGAAGATGAAGAGAAATGACTGATGAATCGTTCTTGCAAGTAACTGACAAGGACATTTTGAGTCATGTTCATACACATCCTTCCAAGCATTTCTCAACTTGCATGATCCACAATTTTGGCCTCAAAATTAGCCATTTCATATTTCAAACTTCATCTTGAGCTTATAAAAAGGTACTGCCCCGTTCATATTTGCTTTTAAAAAGTGTTGACCCAGTTCTGTACAAGCTAAAAAAAGTAGTTGCCCCGTTACGTTTTGCACCGGCCATGTTATAAAATAAACTTTGCACTGTCCCTAATATTTATAACGACAGTGTGATGTTTTATTAGGCCAGTGCAGTGCAAATCTTCCCATTTTTCACCTACCCCTCAGCATTAAATATTGAAAATCACCGGTGGTATTCATGTTAGCTTCAAACTAAAACAGATTCAGATACTGTAGTGCTCTAAGTTTGGCATCTTTAAGATGTTCTAAAGATTCTTAAACACACAGAATAAGAACTTCGAAGCAAAGTATTTAGTCTCCAGATTCATGTGAAGAATACGTTTCTGTGTTTACTGAGGTTTTTACTATGACACGCTACAGTGAGGTCAGTGAGGTCAAATTCAAAACTTCAGCATTTCTCCAGATTTTGAGATAATTCTTAGCCCCCGTGAACAGGCATGTATTCAAGTATTGGGAACACGTCTGTGAAGGAATTTTATGAAAATCTTAATTTTCCTTCCGTACAATCTTTTTTTGGTGAAGGGTGGTAATATCGTCCAAAAACGGCCTAAATTTGACTTTTCAAATTTCCCGGTCGGTTTTCCGTTCCATTGATTGGTTTCAGAGCGTGTCACGTGCCAAGCTCGTTAGCCAATTAGGATTTAGTGCCTATCTTTTGTTCTGTATTATCTGGGCAATCGAAACATGTATCAATCGCAATGTTTCTGTCAACCCTGGTTTAGCAAATCCTAGTTCAAATCTTTTTGCTAATTTCAGAAAAGTGGATTGATCTCCAAAACTACTAGAAAAATGTTCGATTTTTTTTCGTTCCATCTTTAGCTAGTGTTTTAAATAGTAAAGTAAGCTGTCATCAATTTTAAGTTTCTACCAGGATAATTCGAGGCGATGACAACCGAAACTTCAATCATAAAGAACCAAGCTTTCGAACATAAAGCAATGCGACGTCGATCCAGAGTAGTCGCAATAAGTAGACGAATTATAAGTTCACTTCTCCTTTCAAACCACCAACTCTATATTCAAATACAATTTTATAGTTCTTACTATATCAATCGATTCAAAACTTCAGTGCTGTCATGCACTCTAAATCAACAATTCAAAATTCGAAACCCTACATTCATCAGAGAGCTCCGTCTTCAGCATGCAAAATCAAAAGTCTAATCTAAAGTTAGTTCAGTTTAAAGTCTATTCACGAGCGTAATTAGAGATAGGTCCTAATTACATTGTAAATCTCTCCGTGTAATATCGGTAATCCCTATTCATGAGGTCTAAACCCATTAACGTTCAATTTCTGAGTGACTGATAAAAATCAGTTCTTGACGTACAAACATAGGAATAAACATCGCATTCATAAGTTCAGGTTAACAATGTTAAAAAGTTAAAATCATTTCTGTGTTCGTAGCAAATCATATCGAGGCTAACCTCTCAAAACGCATCATCCTCCCCCCTGATTGAGAAAGCTCAATCACTAAAGTCTCAACTACAAAATATATTTACAGTCTATCTAAGTATCTACAATACGTTCAACAACGTCTTCATCTCGCACTTGTTGGATAGGAATGTCCGTATGTTCCTCACTCTTCGCTGAATTGTCCTGTTCTTTCTGGTCTTCGTTTGACTCTTCGCTAACTTCCAAGGGAAATAAATGAACAATTGATCGTTTCAGTACAATTGGTTTTCCACTACGGTCAACAGTTTTCACATCTGCAGCTCTAATAATTTGATCCTTTCCACGGTAAACATTGACAACTTTACCGAGTTTCCAATTCTGACGTTTAACCTTGTCATTCAGAATAACGACGACATCTCCATTCTTGATAACACGCAAAGGACTTTTAGCTTTGTTCTTATGAAACTCACGGAGATTTAACAAATATTCACGTGACCAACGACTTCAAAAATGCTTCAATAACGTTTTCAAATACAACTGACGTTGTGTTAACGAAATCTTCGAATCTTCCAATTCAAGATCATGTTCAATTCGGGGTAAAGTCAACAATCTCCGACCAATGACGAGAGATGAAGGAGTAATTGGCTCTTCATCAAAATCACTATTTACAAAAGTTAACGGTCTTGAATTCACCACACTTTCAATTTCGATCAAAATTGTTTCAAGTTCCTCCAACGTTAAACACGCATTTCCAACAATTTTCTTCAAACAACGCTTCACAAGTCTAACCATCACCTCAAAAAACCACCCCAGAAACTAGCTCGGGGAACATTAAATTTCCAGGTAATACGACGTGCAGCTGCTTGACGCTGTACCGATTTGTCTCTAAAAGTCTTACCATTGTCTGAAACTACAAGTTTTGGAACTCCTCTTCTACCTTGAAATCGCTTAAAACATTTGATAAACGACGGTGCTGACTGGTCAGGGCACAGTTCAAGATGAAGAGCTCTTGATACAGTGCAAGTAAATATCGCGATATATGCTTTATGCATAGATTTATCTGAACTGTACACATCCATAACATACACGGGTCCCGCAAAGTCTACTCCAATATTCGCGAATGCATGATCTTCAGTAACTCTAAAGTCAGGTAAAGGCGCAGCCGGAGGCAAATCATATGCACGTCCTTCAAGTCGTTTGCAAATGAAACACTTTGAAATAAGGCTTCTGACGAGTTGACGACCTCTGACGATCCAAAACGAACTACGTAAATCCGATAACGTTTCACTGGTTCCATTATGCTTAACATTTGCATGAGCGCGAAAAATCAACAATTTCGTAATATGATGGTTTCTTGGCAATAAAATCGGAAATTTCGTACCGAAAGGAACCATAGCATTTTCAATTCTTCCTCGACAACGCAATATACGATCGCCATCTTCAAATACTCTCAATTCAACGGAATGTTTTTGATAATTTATCTCAGTTTTCAACGATAATTGCATTTCACGAAACCAAATATTCTGCGCGTTATTAATTTCTTCAGATGTTAATTCGGATGTGACAATATCGACTTTCGACAATTTTCTCTTCAAATTGCTGACGAAACGCAAGACGTATGCAGTAATTCGAAATAAACGATTTGCGTCACCAAAATCTTCGCAAGAAATAACATACTCAAAAGAAGTATTCGAACCTGACGAAACGCCCATAAATACATCAGTGAAATCTTTTCGAGGATTTGATCTAATTTCTTTATCAACTTGCGCGGAAATTTCTTCAGAAGGTTTCAATTTCGTTTCGAGATTCAAAATGTTAGGCCATTGCTCTTGCGACTGCCTAAGAAAGGTAGGGCCTAACCACCACATTTCACTGTTTACTAACTCAGAAGCTTTGCATCCTCTAGACGCAATATCGGCTGGATTGTGATTCGTTGGACAATAATTCCAAAAACTGGGATGGACTAGTTTTCTAATCTCCAAAACTCGATTCTGGATGAAAGTTCGAAACTCCTTTTCCACACCGAAAATCCACCATAAAACAATTTGAGAGTCCATCCAACACACAATTTTGTCGATTTTAATAGTCGACTGTAAAGCTTCTCTAACAGATGTCATCAAGCGAGCAAGCAAAAGTGAGGCCATTAATTCTAACCTTGGTATAGTATCAGATTTTAACGGCGCAAGTCTAGTTTTAGACGCAATAAAATTGGTTGAAATTTCTCCTGATTTCTTGACAATTCGAATATAAACAACAGCACCAAAAGCTACATTGCTGGCATCACCGAATCCATGCAATTCAATAGATTCAATTTCATCAGATTTCATGTCATTGACCGAGCGGGAAACGTCAATAGGCGCAGTTAATTTAACATCTGAGGCAATTGCTTCCCATTTCGATAAAGTTTCCTGAGGAAGTGGAGAGTCCCAATCGACTTTCTGCTTACACAAATCTTGAAAAATGAACTTCAAAGGGACTACAATTGGTGACAGTAGTCCAATTGGATCATACAATTGTGCAGTTGAGCTCAAAATGTCACGTTTCGTTACAGTGTCATGGCCAACTTTTGAGAAGGCCTTTGTAAAATCAAAACTAACATTATCGGACGTTTTGTCCCATGCCAAGCCTAAAACCTTAACATCATTTTCATTTTCTGCACAATCAACTGTGATGGAAAATTTCGAAAAGCTTTCATTTTCCTCTTGGGTTTTGCTTTCTGTTGACTCTGTCTGAGTTTTAACAAACAAAGTTTCTTCCTTGGCAATTTCCTGAACAAGGTCTGGAGAGTTTGACTCCCACTTCCTCATGTTGAAACCACCTTCCTTAAAACAAGATTTCAACTTCTTATACGATTCAAGTGCCTCTTCTTGTGACTCAAAAGTGGAAACGTAATCATCAACGTAAAGAGAATTTAACGCATTTCGGACAAATTGCTCATCACTGACGTACTTGGCCAAGTGAGCTCTGATTGTGGCATTCAAAACAAAGGGAGAACTCACAAGGCCAAAAACTAGCCTGGCAAATCTGTAACAAACAACCTTCGGATTATCATTGTTGATATCATCTACCCAGAGAAATCTGAGGTAGTCCCGTTCTTCAAGCTTAACACCAATATTTAAAAAAGCTTTTTCAATATCCCCAATCAAAGCTATGCCTTTACTTCGAAATCTCAACAAAATATCGAAAATCAATGGCGTAAGTGGCGGACCAGCATAAAGGCAATCGTTTAAACTTACTTCACCAGGCAACTTAGAAGATGCATCATAAACGATTCGAACGCGGGTAGTAGACTTGTCTTCCCTAATCACAGCTCTATGAGGTAAGTAATGCACCTTGCCAATGCCAATCTCCTGATTAATATCAACTCTTTCAATAATTCCCTTTTCAAGTTGATCAGAAATAATGTTATCATATTCTTTAAACACTTCAGGCTGGTTTTTCAACTTTTTCAAAAGAGAACCAAGTCTCTGTTCGCTGACCGAAAAATTATCGGGAATAATTTCATGGTTTTCCTTGAAGGGTAGCGAAACTTCGTAACGCTCATCTTTCGTAGTAATTTCTTCAGTGAATTTGTCATAAACTGAGGGTTCGTCCTGTTTTATCCCAAGGGTTTCATAATCCCAAAACTTTTTCAAATCACTCCTCAATACTTCATCTTCACAAGGGGCATGAGAAACTTTCATAACGTGAGAGCTTACATGATTGACATTGGTACGTTGGCGTGCAACATTAACTGGCCCATTCAAAACGTATCCAAAACGAGTAAGCAAAGCAGTAGGACCTCTATTGTCCTCCCCCCGTACTGTGTGGCCTAACACAACGGACCAATAATGATCAGAACCCACCAGAATGTCTATACTCAAATCTTCATGTCCAGTGGCAAAATCAGCTAATGGCAGATCACGTAAATGGGGGTAGCTCTTTTTGGCCAGGCCAATTGATTGATCACTAAGAGGGCTGCATACAACAGGTATCGTGTAAGCTCTAACAAATAGGTTTAAACCATCAGGGCATGCAATGCATAATTGAACAATGTCACAAGAGGTGAGACAAGGTTCATCGTTGCCAAAAGTTTTGATTAAAACCTTTTCTGAACCAATTTTGGGCAAAGATAGCTTATCACGTAGCCTAAAACTGACATACGATCTTTGTGCTCCTGAATCTAGGAGAATTCTAACATTTGCTGACTCTTGTGGCTTCCCTGGGGAGCTAACCTTGGCCTTAGCTGTTTGCAATAAGATTTTTTGATCCGTGCCCTGTTCAACATTAACACTCGCATTAGAAGAAATAGAGGGTTGTGCCTGAGCACTATGCTCTTTCAAACCTGGAGGCTTTGCAAAACCATTTTCGGCTTCATTTCTTCTTCCAGAAGCTGCCACTTTTGAACTGCAAACAGCAAGATGGTGTTTTCCTCCACAGCTAAAACATTTGACATTCGAATTGCATCCAGCTGCAACATGACCGCTTCGAAAACACGAGAAACACTTTCCAGCATCCATAAGGATTCTCCTCCTTGCACTAGCATTGGTAACTGTTTGGCAGCGGCTTGAAGCATGTTTCCCTTTGCAAAATGCACAAAATCCAGCAACATTCCTTTCTGCAGCATGAAGGGCTGATGTTGTTGTTGTTAACTGCTCTCTCTTCTCTCCATATGTAAAATTCTTGACGGGTTTCTTCTTTTCACTTGACATTAAATTGCAATTTTCGCGAACTGATAATTCCGCTTTGAAAATTTCCATCAATCGATTTAAATCCCATTTCTCAACTCCAAGTTGTCGACCAGCGATAATCTTCAATTCATTCGGAAGTTTTTCCATTAAAACTGGCGTCAAAAATATGCCATAACTTTCCTTGTGTATATCTAAACCTTCCAAGCTTCTAATGATAGATTCCGTTTTGTCACAAAGTGCTCGCAACCGCTTCAAGTCATGACAAGAATCTACCGAAGGCAATGCAACCAAAGCTGCAACATGAGTAGACACAACAGCTTGTGTCTTCTCAAACCTTTCCTTCAAAACCTCTATCACACTTCCATAATTAGCGTTCGTGACCTTATATCCTGCTATCGCACTCTTTGCTTCACCCTTCAATAGGGACTGCAAATATTGAAACTTTGTAACATCGCTCAAATCAGGGTCGGAATGCACTGCTGCTTCAAATATGTCCCAAAAGGACGCCCAATCTTCAACTTTTCCATCGAAATGGGGTAACTGGAGCTTTTGCAACTTAGCTTACCGTCTGAATGTACCACTATTTCCACTTGCAATTGACGAATTGGTAGCTTCCTTTTCTGTCGTATTTCTAAGATCATTATCCGTTCCTAAAACAGCACCGATAATATACAGAGTTTCATCAATGATACCTTCCAAATCAAGACTCTCTTTCACCTCCTTTTCAATGGCATCTTCGGGTAACAGATCGCAAATTTCATTGTCTAAAGTACGTAGTTCAGTTTCTTGCTTTCGCAATGTTCCACGATACGATTCCAGTTTAACACGAGACGAATCCGATAATTCAGCTCCATCTTTCGGTAAATGGTCTTTATAAGTCGATAATATGTTTTTTACGAATAAACGATGTCCACTACGCTTCCTAACCTTCTTCTTCAGAGCCTCTTCCATTTTCATAAAATTCAACGAAAATAAATGCCAACTTCGAAAACATATCTTTTTCTCCAAATTTCTTCCTCTGTCGACTTCCCGGGTCACGGCACCATGTTTTAAATAGTAAAGTAAGCTGTCATCAATTTTAAGTTTCTACCAGGATAATTCGAGGCGATGACAACCGAAACTTCAATCATAAAGAACCAAGCTTTCGAACATAAAGCAATGCGAAGTCGATCCAGAGTAGTCGCAATAAGTAGACGAATTATAAGTTCACTTCTCCTTTCAAACCACCAACTCTATATTCAAATACAATTTTATAGTTCTTACTATATCAATCGATTCAAAACTTCAGTGCTGTCATGCACTCTAAATCAACAATTCAAAATTCGAAACCCTACATTCATCAGAGAGCTCCGTCTTCAGCATGCAAAATCAAAAGTCTAATCTAAAGTTAGTTCAGTTTAAAGTCTATTCACGAGCGTAATTAAGCAATTAGAGATAGGTCCTAATTACATTGTAAATCTCTCCGTGTAATATCGGTAATCCCTATTCATGAGGTCTAAACCCATTAACGTTCAATTTCTGAGTGACTGATAAAAATCAGTTCTTGACGTACAAACATAGGAATAAACATCGCATTCATAAGTTCAGGTTAACAATGTTAAAAAGTTAAAATCATTTCTGTGTTCGTAGCAAATCATATCGAGGCTAACCTCTCAAAACGCATCAGCTAGGTTGTTGATCTACAACTTTCCCAAGTATGATTCAAAAAGCTAGGCTAGATTTCCTGCAATCGAATTTCATATTTCTGTTTACTTTTCGACAGCGAAATGGAGAAACCTTGGTCAACAGATTACCATGCTATGAAGCACGCTTGCAAAAGCTCAGGCTAGAAATAACCTCAGAAATTTTTACATTGGCAAACAAATGAACGTCATCTTTTGGGAATACCATACGCAGGTCTCAAAAACATCCTTAACCCTATTCTACATGGGGGGGCAAAAAAGGCCCCCCCCCCCCAACCATACTTCCTGTAATTACTTTTAAACTGAGCATGATAGGACACTGGAACTTGGGTGACTTTTAATCAAATTTAATATTGCATCAAATTAACAATAGTTCATTGTTAAATAATTGGTCACGTGACTATGACATGCCCATATTCGGCAATAGGTCTCTCAGAAAATCAGTAAAACATGCATAACTTTTCTCGTACACATCTGATTTCGATGCAATTGGTACCAATCAGTTTGTCTTGAAGTCTACTTTCATTTGATATATAAATGTTTGTATTTTGCTGACATCAGCAAAATTTACGATATATGACGTCATACTTATATATGACGTCATATTTATAATAAACATATGAAATAATTAGTGTATGATGATCAAAATTGACTTATTAACAATTCAAGATCAATTTCATATCGTTTTTATTGCTAAAAATCTATTTAAAATGCCTATAAAGCAACAACTAACTTGTTTAGGTATCAACCATGACTTTGATTGACAGTTGTGATAACAATGAAATTCCAAAAATAGAATTTTTGACTGTTTTCATTAAGAACAATCAATATGTATCATATTTATAACTTTAAAGTTATTTATTGACTATTTTTGGTGGAAAATATTACGTTTTTAGGAGGAGAGCCAAAATCAGCAAATTTCCATTGTTTTTCCGTTGCCTAGCAACGGATCATGTGACTAATTAGCATATGAATCTATTTTTAGAATCATAATTGCTTGGTAATCATGTGTACCAAGTTGCGTTGCCATAGGCACTACGGTTGCTTAGAAAATCTGGGGGGGGCCTTTTTAGCCCCCCCCCCCATGAGAAAGTGGTGCTTGATTTACCCATGTAGAATAGGGTTAATGCGCTTGTAAAAGTATCATTTGCATCTATTGATTAAAAATTACTGATTTTTACCAGCAACTTCGCGAAACCATGCTTTGGATGTCTTTCGAGACTTTCGCAAGCATTCACAAATTATCAATTTCTTTTAGAGTCCACAATGAGCATAGATCTAAGATCAAGAACTAATTTTTTTGCAAAACCATTCTACGGGCGTTCAAATCGTTTTGCATGGGCTAAACTGTTGACCAACGCTTTTCCCCTTCGATGTCGAAAAGTAAACAGAAATGTAAAATTCGATTGCAGGAAATCTAGCCTAGCTTTTTCAATCAGACTTGGCAAAGTTGTAGATCAACTACTTATCTAAAGATGGAGCGAAAAAAAATCGAAACTTTTTCGAGTAGTTTTGGAGGTAAATCCACTGTTCTGAAATCAGTAAAAAGATTTGAGGAAGGATTTGCGAAGCCAGGGTTGACAGAAACATTGCGATTTATACATGTTTCGATTGCCCAGATTATACAGAACAACATCTTTTTTACCGCTTTTCGATAGACCGAATAATATTGGAGAAATTAACTGTTTTCTGAGGAGAGTGGTTTTGCAAAACGGCATCTCGCTGTGCACTAGAGCGGAAAGCAGAGTTACCTTAAAGCAAGTGTGCAATGGTAAATAGGCTCCTCTATAAATAGAACAAATAAATAACTTAGACACAGCATTGTCTCTTAGCAAGATAAAAATCTCATTCTTAGGCTGCCCTTTGTTGACATTGTGTGCAACTTCGATTTGAATGGGGCATTTTTAGATTTTTCTGGTCTCTGCAAATGCAAGCTTTTAACCTTGCACAAACCCTTTAAATTAGGGTCATGGAAGATAAGGCTCAAATCCTTACTGGTTGCCAGGGCACGCGGAAATCATCCAATTTCATGCTAATCAACCAATAAGATCGCCGCTTTCTAACCCTTGGAGACAAAATCGGTCGTTTGAGGTGAATTTTCTAGTACCCTCACAAAAACTGAAATGGATGCTAAATTCCTTCAGTTATTTGCAATTTTTTCTGATAAATCAGTTGCAGGGATGTCCGTCCAAAATTTTTTACATGTTTAGGCACATAGCACGTTTGGGGCCGACGCTGCAAGCACTGCGATCATTTTCCGGTCGAAGAATATTGACCTTCGTTGAAATATCTATAGAAATCGCTACAAATGAGATATACAGATAAGAATTTCAGCTATTATGCATACTGACCTGAGCAATGACCCAATCTCCTTCACTTCTATCATTATCTCAAATTTGGAGGTATTTTGTAATGATTTCTGGCTGAGATATTGTTTGGGCCTAAGCTTTTCCTGACTTAAAACTCATTCCATTGCACTGAAAAAGTTATGGTAAATTCTTGAGCCAAATGATTCACTTACCAATGACTCAGACATCAGTTTGAATTCTTTTCCCTTTTTATTGCAGCAAAATTTGTGAGAAACTGCCAGTTGTGGGTGAATGGCAAATCTTTCCTCAGTCCATATTTTTCTCTGCACAGTCGCTCACAGTAGTTCACAGTCGCTCACAGTAGGCGCTCACAGTAGTTATGAGTAAGTAGGCAAATGCCTCAACCAAGAAAACGGCTACAGTTGAAGATGGGATTTATCAAGGTATCTGGAAGTATTTCCTACTCCCATTCGCCTCTAATTCATCAAGTGAGCTGTTCATGCTGACCAAAAGACTAATTGCTTGTAGGCTGCTTCGCTGCTTCATTACCGAATAAAAAGTGACGTGCAGTTGCAGTGAAAATCTTCATTCCTAGCTTTGAGGAGAGGATAAATCAATAAATATGTTGATTATAAGATGAAACTTTTGAAGCAAGGGAAGTTAGAACATGGTATTGCATACATACTACATATTGTCTTTTGACAAGGCCAAGAAATCCTTTCCAATATTTTGTTAAGGTACATGTTGCTTCGAAAATGGATGTGAAATGATATGGTTTACTAAGATTACCTCCAAAATAAAGAAAAACAGCCCCTACATTGAACTTCTAAAAGCTGCACAAATAGCTATCTGTTAACATTCTTAAGAATGCAGCATAATTTTCAATTTTTCAACTTTTTAACATAAAAATACTTTTCTTTTCTTTCGTTAAAACTTTTCTTTCAATGAGACATCTGGAGGGACAATTGTAATATGGTTTCTTAAGCTTGGATCCAACTTTTATAGTATATTTTTTGCAGAGTTTCTTAACTTTTCATGAAAACTGAATTTCGTAATTATCACAGTTTATCGAGGACTGCCTTTTTAACCAAGAATTACAATAAAGAACGAACGAACTCGTAAGCAGAAATTACTCTTTTTGTATCATCTAGACTGGTAATATGTTAAATGATGCTAAGACTTTGAAAGAACACAGAATATCACAATGCAAGGAAGCTAAGTAAGTTCACGTAGGGACTGCCATGATCTAAGAAAATTCTTATAAACTGTAAGTTACCAGGTATAAGATGGTGATGTGTGCATTTTACCATAATTCTTTGGCCTTCTTTGCATTCTATTGCAGATCCAGAATCGTAACAAAATTATAGTTGATTCCATCTCCTCAACGCCACCTTCTCCTCACAGCTGTAATCATATACACGTTTTTTTTATGAGAAACTGGTTTATAAGAAACTAGTACCACGATCACCAAAAATTTGAGAAACTCTAATACAACGTTCAAGAACGATTAAGAAATTATCAAATGTTATTTTAATATGTCTCTCTTATTCATGTCTCTTTAACAAACCTTTATCTTTTTAACTTTTGACTGCGAAAAATTGGCCTTAATGTGCATGGCTTATTTGTGGTAACAATATCAATGCAAAATGCAAGCCCTTTGTCGATAAGAAGGTTCAACTTCGAACCATAACGAAATTTTGAGCCCTAAAAATAAGAAACTAATTAAGAAAGTTTACGACTAAAACATAGAAATTTTCATGAGGAATTAAGAAAGTTTTAGCTCTAAGTGCTGATCCAAGTTTCTCATATATAAAAATCATGTAGTCATTGCAATTAAATGAAGTAAAAACAGGGGATGTTGTATTGTTACAGTGCATCTGATAAAGCTCATAAGATTTGTTTGACTGGATAAAGTTCCCCTCTCTACTTTCATATTAGATGTTTAACATTTACTGTTAACTCGGCTCATGTGGTATCCAGACGTTGTCGATGGCGTGATAATGACGCAACAAAACATTGTGGCAAAGACCTGCCGGTTACAAGATCAATGATTCGAAAAAAGAAACTTTTTTCTTTTCAAGTAATTGATACTTCGATCAATTTTTTAACGTTCCGTTAAAAACTTACAATACGCATTACTAATTACACTACTTACAAAATACTATACCCTACTAATAGAACAATACTATTATGGGCGAAAACTGTGTTTACCTTATAGCAATTACATAAAAACGAAATTCAAAAAAATAGCACTAGACCTAACTAATAGAAAGAAAAGAATAGCGCTTTCTAAAAGTAACATGGTGGTTGTGCGACTTATAACTGAGTTATAGATTTCCCAGTCAAACCGGATTTAGAAGTGGACATTCTTGTGAGAGTCAATTGATTATTACTATGAACGACATATTGAGCATGTACGATCAGAGGAAGCAAATAGCTATGGTAATACAGTTCCACACAAAAAGGTGTTATCTAAGTTAGGCCCGTTTTATAAGTCGTGCCGCGCCGTGCCGAATCGAGTGAATTTCGAACAATTTTGTCTGGTTCGGCGCGGCGCGACTCTTATAAAACCAAATTGACACTTGGTTCGACTGAGTCGAACCATATGCCAAAGGCTTCTCGACTGGGTCGACCTGGTGCGACTTATAAAACCAAATTTCAGTCGCGCCGTGCCTCAAAATTTTCACACATGCGCAAAACGACAAAAGCCATTGTTTGTTGTGGATGTGCAACCCAACCATACCTAACATGCGCATGCGTCACTGTGGTTCGGCGCGGCACGGCACGGCAAAATCTTTTCCTTATAAAACAGAGGCGCTCCAATTAGAGAACTATGGAATTCAAGGTGAAATTCATCGGTGGATTACATTCAAAACGTACAGTTGATTCAGGATTGCCGCACGGAACTGTTCTAGGGCCATTGTTGTTCCTTTGTCATATTCACGGGGGGGGGGGGGGGGGGGTTCTTGGCCAAATTTTGGGTAGGGGTCTGCCGCGAGCATATTCAAAATGGTACCGTTGGCTAGACTAGTTTTTACGAAAATGGTACCCTTGGCTAGACCAATTTGACCATTTTCTGGACCAATTTTCACGAAAATGGTACCCTTAGCTAGACCAATAGACTGCCTCCTATATCGTAATATAAACTCTCATTCAGACCATCTAACTCTACAAAAAGATTTGGATTCTCTTCAAACATGGGCCAAAAACTGGGAATGAAATTCAATACGACCAAGTGCTATCTTATGCCCGCCATCCGTTTTTGAGTACTCCTTGAGCAAGAATATTTTGAAGAATTTTGTCCATTGCTGGTATGACTGCTGTGCTAGACGTTGAGCGCACGATTTCGACCATAGGAAATCTGGAGTACAGGCATTGTACAACCAGCAGGTATTCACCAGGGTCTATTGGACCATATAGGTCTGTTGCAAGTTTTGACCATGGTTCCGTGGGTAGTTCTGTTGGCTTGAGTGGCTCTTGCTGAGGAATATCTGTATTTGCTTGGCATGCATTGTGCAATTTCTGTTTCAACCATCCTATCTAATCAAGGAAACCACAAATGTATGCGTAGGTATTGCTTTGTTCTCACGACACCTTGATGTCCCTCATGAGCAAGGGTTGTCACAGACTGCCAAAGGCTGGCAGGAACAACAATTCTGCAACCTCTGAGCACTAGGCCATCCACTACTGATAGCTCTGGAAATATATGTGCATGTGGAGCCAATTTCTCTTTCTGTTCTTTGCTGATGTATCCCTGTGAGATCATTTCTTTGAGAACTGTCAATGTTTCATCTCTCAATATGCCCGCTCCCCTGCCTACTGAGAGGACCCCTCCTTTAAAACATTCATATCATGATTATTTCTATTTTCCCAATGTAGACATTGTATATAAAATGTTATTTCATGTATGCTGCAAGTCTACATGCTGCTGTCTACATTATGCTGCAAGTTTTTCAAATAACAATAAAACCGATACTTCTACCGGGTGTCTACAAAAAAAGTACCCCCTTTTGACTGAACAAGGCAGCAAAACGATAAAATTTCGGGACTTTCTGAATTCATGGCTACATTTGTTGGTCTTCAACTTAAATGCACATACCTTGCATTTTGAAATCGACCACCAAACGGCGGAGATATAGGTTCACAAGGTCAAGATTTGGAGTGCAACTGAAACCAGAGGTTTTGAGAAATGGCCTAGCCATAATTTGACACCAAACAGGTATTTTGCAAACGAATTTTGAACTTTGACCTTTACTTTTTATTTTTGAAAAGATTTATACCATGAATTACTTAAATTGTTCTTGAAATGACTTTTCTTTTGAGGAATCGGTCCTTGCATTGCATTCGATCCCAAGTGTTTTGTATAAAGAAGAGGAAAGGGAGCACATGCACGCTTATTTTGGGGATGTGGCACGATTTTATCATTCTTACCAAATTTTTACTATATTTATTTAATCAGTGCCATGTCCATGCATCTTTTATTCTTTTCAAAAGCAAAAAGCGGGAACTTAAAGTCTACAGGTACTTTGGAAAATGTCCACGATACAAATCATGATTAGGCCCTTTCTCAAAACCTCTGGTTTTGGGTGCACTGAAAATTTTGACTTTGCGAACCTGTAACTCCGGTGTTTGTTGGACGATTTCTAAATGCAAGGTATGTGCATCTAAGTTGAAGATTGATAAATGTAGCTGTGAAGTCGGGAGCAATGAGATCTTATTGTTTGGTTACTATCTCCAGTCAAAAGGGGGTACTTATTTTTGAGACACCCGGTATATGGGTCAGAAATCTGGGGATACCAATCCAAGATTGATAACAAAATAGAGAGAGTCCAAACAATGTTTGGGATGGGAAACATATTTTAAGAGTACATCGCAAATCTACCAATGCTGCAATCCTCACTGCAAAAAATGACAAAATTTCACCACGTTTTTTCATGGGGAAATTTTGGGGAAACGGACACTTTCCCCATAATTTCCCAGGAAGAAAACGGAAATGTCCGTTTCCCTTCAATTTCCCAGATAAACTTGTCCGTTTCCCCTAAATTTCCATGCAGAAACTAAAGGGAAATTTTGTTTTTTTTGCAGTGCCTAGGAGAATTAGGGCTGAGAAAACTCAATACAGATATGCAGATCAATGCATTGAAATTTTATGATTACTTGGAACAAAATAAAAATAATCTTATCAAAGATGCACTTCTCGAAAACAAAAATAGCAACACTCCCTGGTATAAAAACGTTAAAACTTTACTTGATAAACTCCATTTTGATCAAAATATACTGTTTAACAAAGAGTCTTGTAAAGATAGTATAACGTATAAAAAACTTACACAAAAAAATAACAAATTAATGAAGAAATATTGTCAAAAACCATTAACAAGCATCCATGATGAAGAATGGAAAAACAAAATCTCACAAATGAGTAAAATGAAGTTCTACATGAATTTCAAACAAAGACCAACATTAAGTAAATATTTATCAGTAGTTCAATCTAGACCTCACAGACAAGCCCTTACAAGATTATTGATCAGTGCACATAAACTAAAAATAGAAACCTCTAGATACTCACAATACAAGAACCGTGACACCAATAATTATATATGTGATTTTTGTGAACAATCTTTAAATTTGACAGATGACGAAATGCATTTTATATTTGACTGTACTCATAATCAACAAGAGAGAACTTTATCATTCAACTTACTGGGAATAGATAATACAACTAGATTAGCCATTCAAGAAAAAATAGAAATACTTTGCAATATCTTAGAAAATAATAAACGTGAAAATGAACTTAAACACTTCGCAAAATTCATTTACGAATCAGAGAGAAAAAGATTTGAAAATTGCAGAAAATAGTATCCTTTAGAGTATCATTAATATTTTATGTTACATTCAATAAATTTTTCGTTTTATCAAATGTAATCAAGAATACATAGCTATTATATCTTTGATGTATTATGTGGATGTATTTTAGATTACTAGAACCAATATTGGTTGATGAATATATGAAATGAAATGAACAAATGTATTATATTCCTGGCTAGTTATTTGTTTTGTTTGTAGTCATTGGTAAGATCAGAATCTTAAAATGAACTGAGGGGGAACTGAGACTGAAACTGAAATAACGTAAGTGGGCCTTCAAAGCAGCGACCTTACTTTTTATCCAAACTAATTTTTACATTAGTGATCAAAGGATCTGTCTTGACAAGTGTTTACCTTCTGAATGAGACGAACTGGATACCGCAGATATCCTCTTTGGTCAAGAAACGCGTACTTGCTTTATTACCTAAAATCTATTTATGAGAACAAGAGAACAACAATAACCATGATCATATTGTTGGCAAATGATATGCAATAGGAATCCCCCAAAACAAGAACCAAATGACATTTGCTTGATGACGATTGGTTCTGACACAAAAGGGGAGCACTTTCGCGTAATTGTGTCTAGCCACCTTAAGGGATGAGATCATAGTCGCCTTCAAATCGGACGCTCAAGAATGATGTTATTTTGCTGAAAGTATAAACACTCTAATTAAAGTCGTTGTTAGACAACTATTATATCTTCTGTGAGTATATTTGTTTTACCAGTTTGTGTGTATTTGTATCTATTATTATACGTATTCGCACTGTATGATTATTCATTTTAACATGGAAAAGTTCCAGCTACTCCAGAGAGCTGATAAAATGGAAGATGATGTACTGTATGCATTGTTTGATTTGATTTACAGTGCGAGAACTCTACCATTTCCCGCTTGTCTAATTCATCATAAAGATATTTGAAACTGAGGCATTCCATTGTCATTTAGGCATAGGTTCTCGCTCTTTGCGTGGTGTTTTTATCATGAGGATATCAGGTACTCGCGAAATGCATCCATGTATGTTGACAAGTGTCTATGCACAATGGATTTAAAACAATACGTTTTGCTTTCGAAGTATAGAATTTGTCTACTCACTTTCTCTTTCTTCATCCCTATAAATTAACTACTGAAATCTAACGAGCTAATCCAAGTCAAAATTCCCACGATCGATCGATCAAGCCTTTACTGCTCGGTTCGTATGAAATAATGGTCCTGTGAAGATTCAGAATGTCTACTCTGTTATGCGATTAACAACCAGCCCCTGACTTTCTCAGTGGAACGTTTAGCAGTGCTTTTTCAACAGTTTAAGCAAAATTCCTCTTTTGAACAACTTTTAGTCTCTCCGCGTAGTTATACCGCAAAACACTGTTTCAGAGTCCCAAAGCCTTAAAACTCTTTAGTGACCTATTATTCGTTTTGCATTGCTTCAGTGAAATGAAATTTGAACAATGTTGTGCTTTGATCTTTTAATAGCTCATTCTCAATGAAGTGAAAATGGTAACAAAAATCTTGGTTACTTTTACATTGAAATGATCTTTATTTCTTTCAGGATAGAATTTTATTCTACTGTGCATCCAGTGTCAAGACGAGACGATGCCACGGTAAGACCTTTAAAATTACTTCAAAACTTTTTGAAACATAAATCCGTACAAAGTCAGGCTTTGTTGCTTTGTGGTCGTGGGATAGGATGTTTCTTGGAAATAGGAAAGTATTTTTAATGTTATTACCAAAATAAAAGTCAAGGCTTAAGAACTTTATGCAATTGCATTGCAGTAACACTTAGAAGAAACATATTTGGAAATGCTAGCTTGATGTACAAAGCTTGTTCATTTTCAAACTTGTTGCCAATAACATGCCCCCCCCCCCCCCCCCAATTTCCCTATTCTATAAATCATAATCCCAAAATTAAACATCTTGGCTGCTATCAATCTAAAGAGTGATAGTTCTTATACGAGGGAATTTTGGTGCAGTATTTAATTACAATTAGCAATATCTTTCGCATCTTACAGTTATAGAATTTATCTGCGTATATCCCGATCTTCGCCTTTAACTGGCCTTGCCACAAGTGATTTCATCAACATAAAACCTTGCATTTTCGTTCACTGCCACGTCATATGTAGGAAATGTTGTTGCTGTTGCCGTTCGTGTGTTCACTGTTAATTTTCTCATAGAAACAGGTGTTAGGTTGAAGCGCTATTGTTGGGGATACGTGCAAGCTCCAGTTGACGAGGACGTGGATATCCCCTCGGGGACTATGAACGCATGCGTAGTGTGTAAATTTTTGCTTATTCGATTACGTAATGCCATTATTTTCATCACGAACTCTTAGTCATTTGACAGGCAACCGGTAGTCAGACATCGAAACGAAACCACATCCGCTACAGAACAATCAATTTTTGATGAGAGAACACTGGGAAAAGTTTTCATTCAGAATCACTCGCGATAGCGTTTCATGGAAGCTTGGCAAAGAAATGTATTCACCAGGTTAAGAAATGATATTCATATGCCAACTTAGCTTTGCTTCGTTTGTTTCAAATGGCCTCCTTTAAATGTTGTCGAAATGGGTCTAATAACGGGTCTTTCCATAGCACAGAGCGCTGCCGCTATCTTGTTTTGCCTAGGCCAATTTATCAACGCAAGACCAAAACCGTTCAACATTTACTTCTGTGCCAAGCTTCCAGAAAGGTCCATCAAAAATGAAATCTTTGTTTGCAGTTTCTTGTGGGCATATATCAAACATGACTGCAGTTAAGAATTGATAAAATATATGCTAAGTTTCCCGCATATCGAGCTGCGAATCTTCCCTGACTGCTTGCTGTCACTACAACTTTCTTCGCAACGGCTGCAAATATTTGAATGGCTGAATTATGTCCACAGCGCATGCGTTCATAGTCCCCGTGCTGATTGGCTGTCAAGTTGACCCAAAAACAAAGCTGAAAAACAATACGGGGAGTACCATGTATCCCCAACAAGCTACGTTATCAACAAGTTTACAAACGCCGTACCACGCGCTGTACCTAACTTCAATTTAATGATTGTTATCGAAGGTTGTTATTGTGTTTGTACAATTTAAGTTTAAATATCAAAATATGGACGATACTCGAAACTCAATGAGTCAACCTGCTATCGATCATCAGCATAACCATCTGCAGTAACACAATTGGCTGACATACCGCGAACTTGCTAACCACACTGAGTAATTAAAGGCCCTCGTTAGCCATGTATGAATGAGATCATGCTTTTTAGCTTGCAGTAATTCGTTCTAAAATTCACCAACCTGACTTGCAATTGCAGCTTTGTGACATGATCGTGGATGCTTGATAATGCTGACACAAAACCTATCATTTTATTGAGGCAATACCACTGTTGTTGTTTTAGAACATCTAGTCGCGCATCTAGTGTTGTTTTTGGTTCTCTGTTTTCGGTTTTATGGTTCCCCTCAACGGTCCTTCATTTTGGAATTGGAGATTTGCAAATCAGTAAACCGTAAAAGCTCTATTAAGCCCCCGGGGGCTTATTTAATTTTGGACACTTTTTAGCCCTTTTACACCACATTTTGCAGTTTAAACATACAATTTTATGGGCTAAATACATGAATTCGACTCAGTTTTATCTCAAAGCATATGAAAATTGGATAATCTTTGGTAACTTCTAGAATTTGATATAAGTGGGGGGGGGGGGGCGGCGGGCTTAGTAGAGCTTTTACGGTAGGCCTATGTCAACAGGAAATTCTGATAATACGAGACTACCTTTTTTGGTCACTCTTTGGCGTAGATTACGAATCTGGGTGAGCATAGGCTCAAATCTTTCAAATCTTCAAAGAGGTGGGTGTATAATTCTATGACTAAAATTCTATCAGTTTAAAGTCGTGTTATGAAACTATGCATGAATGATAGGATGGAGCGAATTGCGCATGAAGCACTGGAAATGGGAGGCATAGGTGGTAGGGGAAAGGGAATTGCCTTTGCACTTTATGCCAAGTTTGGGGGAAAAGATGCTGATCAAATTAATCAACGAATTAAAGGCTGTGTGTAAAGTATCAACATACCATTTGCGTTATTTGCATGGGTTCTTCTTGTCTTTTTAGTTACTGTTTGTTTGGATGAAAACTTGCATGGTTCGTTTTAAACCCTATTTCAACCAGGTTTTCGCCCCCCTACCGGATTTTTTTAATAGCTTCCAAAAGATAATAGCTATAAAGCTGAAACTTCGTGACTTTTCCTAAAATTTAATTGGCAATCAGAAAATGAAAGTTTCTATGCCTATTGTTTGACCACGTGACCACCACATGCCCATATTTGGAGAGTGGTCACAAATATTCTTGAAAATGGCACTAATTTTTTTCCTTGTTACTATATCTCAACAATATATACACCATTTGATTCATCTCGATGAGTATAATTGATCTATAATTCATCTATATTTGCTGACATCAACAGTTTATTATTTCTATGACGTCATCAATCTTTATGGCGTCATATTCCTAATTAATTAGTAATTTTTGCATGCAAAACTCATGGATTTAATTGAATTGCCTCCCAATCGGCTTTTTGAACCAAAAAAAATAAAATGCCTGAGGCAGATGTGTAGATATAGCCTTCTTCTTACGATTTATGCTCATGTTTGCTCTTAAAAACAATTTCTGGAATGCACAAAGAGCACGATAGCCACCTGGGTTGCAGAGAAATTTGTGCGGGTTTGCTTGTTTTGAATTACTGGTTGAGATAATTTCCTTTGTCTGCAATCGCTAATCGCTTTGAATTCAGGTGTCAATCAAAAGCAACTCATGCTATTGTCTTGCGAAATCTGTCCTTGTTTACAAGACAGCAACTGCGGTAATAGGAAACCCATTTTCGCATTTTAGACAGAAAACAACGTGGCAAGATGGATATAAGTGCGAAAATTTAAGCAATTCAAGGCTTCGTTAAATTTGAATTATGGCTGAATTCTCAGTATGCCCACATTACCCCACCTGGTAAAAAAATAAATATAAAAAGAACAATCGCGTCAATGACTTTGAAATAAACGTTATTTCATTCGTAAATGACCAAACTCTCACCTCATGGTCATTAGATTGACCAGAAAAGCAAAACAACAGTGGCAGGAGAAAGTTTTCCTGGGCTTTGAAATTCTTGCACAATAGGCCGTTTAGTAAATGTATTTTATGAAACGAGTGGAGATACATCTAACACGAATGTTTTATGTAAAAAGGCAGTTTAGTATGTAGACATTAAAAGAAAAATAGCCAACCTTTCTTCCATGTAAAGAGAAAGGATATTTCTAGCAAAAAGCTCAGTAGACCCACTTTACCCCGTAGACCCAACTTACCCCACCCTACCCTATTCTTCCCCCTGACATGGTTAAACACGAATCTCACGATTTTATATTCGTTTACACGAAAACGACATCCTATGCAAGGGATATATTTTATTTTGTCTTTTATTTTTTGTTTGGCCTTAAGAAAAGAGATTTTTGTTCGGCATTGAAAACTATGTATTACCGCAAAAAACTTTTGGTTGTTTTGCAAAATGTTTTGTACGCCGTCATTATATGCAGGTTCCTGGAATCCATTAATCTTGGAGACCACTTCCCATGGGACTTTCTTTTATTGCTTTCTGGTGATATAGAAACAAATCCTGGCCCTCAAATCAATAAGTGCCTGAAGTTTTTTCATTGGATCTTGAATAGTATTTGTGCTAGAGGTAATGTCAAAATTCCACTAATCGAGGCCTATGATTCAATTTACAAAAATGATATAATTGCGATCTCAGAATCCATGTTAGACTCTACTATTGGTAATGAAGAAATCTGCATTGAGGGCTATAGTAAAGAAATTTATCGTAATGATCACCCAAGCAATACCAAAACTGGGGGAGTGTGCTTGTATTTTCGAGAGGGTTTGCCAATCAAACGCAGAACTGATCTCGAATTACTGCAAGAAATGATCGTTGCTGAAATAACTTTTGCGCGAAAGAAAATATTTTTCATTACTGTATACCGTAGTCCTAGCCAAGCCAGTGATCAATTTGAGGAGTTTATCAATCAACTGCAGGCTACTCTCGATCAGCTTCGAAGGGAAAGATATCATTCTCTGGTCTTGACTGGAGATTTTAATTGTAGGTCATCTCAGTGGTGGGATAATGATGTTGAAAACCCCGAGGGAACTGCTTTGGATGAGCTAATGGAAATGAATAACCTTTACCAGTTGATTGATGAACCCACCAATATTCGAGGCGAAGGAATGTCCTGTATTGACCTTATTATAACCGACCAACCCAACATGTTTGTGGAATCCGGGGTTCATCCTTCCTTAGATGAACACTGCCAGCATCAACTGATTTATGGTAAACTAAACTATTCTTTACCCACTCCACCTCCATATAAAAGAACGATCTGGGATTATTCAAAAGCCGACACCGGCATAATCAGAGATATACTGAACTGCGTTGACTGGAATTCGCGATTTAATGGCCTAGGGTCCGAAGAAATGGCGGAGGTTTTCACCAATGCCCTGCATTCTACTCTTTCGTCGCATATACCTAACAAAATCATAAAATGTAATGATAAAGATCCACCATGGATAACACCGGAGCTAAAATCTGCGATCAAGCGTAAACACAGAGTTTATAGAAAGTTTGTGCAACGTGGAAGAAGGCAAGAGGACTGGAACCTAGTTAAGGAAACACGAAATAGAACATCCAAAATGATTATTCATGAAAAAGAAAGCTATTACTTGCACCTTGGAAGAAAATTGTCTGATCCGAACCAAGGCATTAAAACCTATTGGGCCACCCTAAACAGGTTAATCAATAAGAAAAAAGTCTCAAATATCCCTCCTTTGCTGGAAAATGGACTATTTGTGACGAACGTTCAAACCAAAGCTAACATTTTAAACGACTATTTTGTAAAGCAATGCTGTATGATAGAAACGGGGAGTTCTCTTCCTAATTTCCGGCCAAGATGTAACTCTGTCTTAGAAAACATGAATATTGATAGGGAAAAAGTTCTTCAACTAATTCGCGCTCTAGATTCTAAAAAAGCAAGTGGATGTGACAATATCTCTGTTTTCATGATAAAGATATGCGATAGTTCAATTGTTGAGCCCCTGTGCCTGATCTTTGAAAAATGCCTAGAGACAGGAATCTATCCATCTGTCTGGAAGAAAGCCAATATTATTCCAGTGCACAAAAAAGAAAGCAGGCAAAACAAAAAAAATTATCGACCCATCTCACTGTTACCAATTTTCGGAAAAGTCTTTGAAAAAATATTATTTGATGGAATATACGGACATCTTAACGAAAATGGACTTATAACTTCAAGACAGTCTGGCTTTCGACCAGGTGACTCGACAATTAATCAGTTATTATCTATAACTCACAAGATCTACAGTGCGTTCGAAGAAATTCCCAGCCATGAAACTAGAGCTGTCTTTCTTGACTTGTCGAAGGCATTTGATAGGGTCTGGCATGAGGGTTTACTATACAAATTGCAATGCAGTGGCATAGATGGAAACCTTCTCTCGTTGATTCGGAATTATTTGGCAAATCGAAAACAGCGTGTAGTGCTGAATGGCAAAAGCTCACAATGGGCATCAATATCTGCAGGAGTGCCACAAGGCTCAGTATTAGGACCATTGTTTTTTCTAGTGTACATAAATGACCTTGTCGATAATGTTCACTCCGATGCGAGAATGTTTGCGGATGACACATCTCTTTATTCTGTTGTAAATGAAGTCAATAGAACTGCAGAGGACTTAAATAGGGACCTTGAGACGGTACGTTTGTGGGCATGACAATGGAAAATGCAGTTCAATGCGGATAAAACTGAAGAAGTTATTTTTTTTGCAAGAGACGTAAGCCCTCCCATCTTCCCCTGTCTTTGGGATCCAACGAGATAGATACAAAATCCGAGCACAAACACCTGGGAATAACTCTTGACTCTAAATTAAATTTTGAAAGCCATATTCGAGAAGCTAGTTTAAAAGCAAGAAGGGGTATCGGTATGATAAAATATCTTTCGAAATATGTTTCTAGAAATGTGCTCGATCAGATATATAAGCTCTATGTGAGGCCCCACCTGGATTATGGAGACATCATATATCATAGATATGATCCTGAAATGCAATCTGCTTTCACTCAAAGACTGGAGCATATTCAATATTCAGCTGCCCTGGCAGTCACTGGAGCATGGAGAGGTACGAGTAGACAAAGACTCTACGAGGAATTAGGTTGGGAAAACTTGTATCAGAGAAGATGGTATCGACGTTTGTGTCATTTTTTCAACGTGAAAAAGTCACAATCCCCTCATTACTTGTTTGCGGAAATTCCAGATGAACGTGAACTTACCTACAATCTTAGAGCAACACGCGCTTACAACCAAAATTTTGGGCGAACTGTCCGTTTTCCGAATACGTATTTCCAAAATACTCTTTTTGAATGGAATCGTCTTTGTGATGATATAAAACATTCTGTAAGCATTGCTGAATTCAAACGTAAACTTCTTGCAACCATACGACCATTAGGAAACTCTACTTATAACATTCATGACATTGACGGTGTTAGATCTTTAACAAAACTTCGCTTCAATTTTAGTGCATTAAACGAACATAGATTCTGGCATAAATTTGACTGTCTAAACCCGATTTGTTGTTGTGGAACTGGAAAAGAGGACAATGAACACTATCTCCTGCACTGCCCAGAGTTTGATTTGATGCGTGCAGATCTCTTTGGTCATCTCTCAGAAATCCCTGCTCTGGACATTAATGATATGGATACAACAGCCTTGTGCGATCTCCTTTTATATGGCAGTTCACACTTGAATATAATTAGCAATAGAATGATCATGGATGCCACTATATTATACATTAAGACTACTCAACGCTTTAAGTGAAACTCCAAACAGCAGCTACCCCCCCCTTTTTATTTTGTTGTATATATTCTTTGTAATGGATTGTTTATTGTAAGTGTCCCTCATAGTGGGAACACGATGACCTTGGGTCTTTTCCCGCTATGAGGGGCACAGTTGAATGTAAATATTAGAGTTGTAGTTGTTTTAAGTTGATATAAAAAAAAAAAAAAAAACATTTTGCATGATTCATGTAATAAGCTCCCCCACTTTTACCCTGGGTACAAGAGCCTTATTAAAGAGTTGGTTCTGTTACCCAGGGTACCCCACTTTTAACAATAGGGGGTGCTCTCTCCTCGATTGGAAAGACGGAGCTATTGAGAGAGCACCTCTTTTAAAAAATTTCTCTATGCAATATTTTCCTTTTTTACTGGTTTGTTTGTTGTACAGACTTTATTTAATGCGTACACCATGATCTTTAAGATCGGAGGTTGCCTACTGTTGTACTTTGTAGTCCTCAAACTATTTTGTAATTTTTATGTATTACAATGTTGTTACTACTATCATTCATGTCTGTATTTTAGTTGTGGTTCTATGTATAAATAATTAATTTTTGAATGTAATGTATGCAGTGCTTTGCAGTGGCATTTTAAAATGAACGGCCGAACCATTTCGAACATTGCGATTTTCCAGGCCGAGGCCCATGGTTTCGAGGGCCTGGGGCCGGGGCCGATTTTGCTCTAAAGCTCTTCAGGGTAAAACGTATGTTGACTTTCGTGCTAAAGGCTGGGTGCCGCAACCTTCCAGTGTTTCCTCTGTACACACAAAACTTGCTCATCGTTGCGTAAATAATCGTATTGGATTTTGTTTTCTGTTTGCTTGTGAACAGGTTTCAATGGATTCAACGGAGCACTCCAGCTTTGTGTGTCATGACCTTGCCAGACCTTTTCGTAGATTTTGAAGACCGGATGGTCTTTACTTCTCGCTTCAACTGGCCTAAGTTGTTACAGAAAATCGCCCAAAGCTCCATCGGAGATAACGATACTATTCACGAAAGATATGAAGAATGGCAAAGAAAGGTAAAGTAGCAAGTAGGCCGGGCCTTCTCAACTTTTGTTATCCACTTTTGGGGATTTAAATGTCTGTGGAACACGTGGTCTTTTTGTATGACGTTTTCTGACGTGTATGCTATTATTTGTCCGATTGCTTTAGGCTTCTAAGAACCGATGACATACGTCGCTATTTGCAAGACAAGAAGGGTGAGATCAAAGAGAGGACAAGGAGATGGAGTATGTGTTCTGATTCAAGTGACTGCAGTGTTCAAAGCAATTCGTCAATACGATCTCTTCCACAATATAGCAGTTACAGGTACGCATTCAATCTATTTTGGGTTTTCAGTCATAATAACTGTTTCAGGAAATTCAAAACGAAACGGAACCTATGGAAACCCCATACAAATTGGCTTTGTCTGTTTCCATTTCTTACAACCTCTCGCGGAGGAGCAACGAGGTTGTGCACAAATCAAATCGATTATTATTATTATCATTATCATTATTATTATTATTATTATTATTATTATTATTATTATTATTATTAAAGAATTGGTCGAGATGCCTTGCTTGCTGATAGTTAACAACAAATAAAAAACAAGATTGCTTGTATGAATCCCAGGCCTAATATGAGTCTCTGTCGACTGAAGCGCCATCTTGAAGTCAAAGAGCACAGGGAAACAAGAGTCTCATCGTCATAACTCTGATGAGTGGCCACTAACGAAACGGGATCCGAGTCCGATTCTATGACGCGGTATTGGGTTCAAAAATGGTTGATCGTGATTTCAGGTGTCCGTGGTGTCACATACAAGTCGTAATTATTAGTTCTTGTGATGGTGAGTTATACAGGTTATGCTAACACCGTTGATTGGCCGTAATTATTGCATGTCATGGTGACTCCCAGAGATCATTGTCGGTAGTTGATGTGCCAGTAACTAACACGAGTCATGGTAATCCTTGTTGATCGTAATTAGTACTCTTGTCTTGTTGGGGTAACTTCAGCCTGTCATGGTAGCGTAACCTTGTCGGGGTAACTTCAAATCATGGTTGTAACTTCAGCTGGTCGTGGTAACTTCAGCTGGTCGTGATAACTTCAGCTGGTCGTGGCAACTTCAGCTGGTCGTGGTAACTTCAGCTTGTCGTGGCAACTTCAGCTGGTCGTGGTAACTTCAGCTGGTCGTGGTAACTTCAACTGGTCGTGGCAACTTCGGCTGGTCGTGGTAACTTCAGCTGGTCGTGGTAACATGCGCGGTTGGAATGCGCAGATAAAATAAAAGACAAGAGCAGATTAAATAGAGCATTCTTCTGGACGCAGGCCTGTAGGAAGCGAGGGGGGGAGGGTGGCTAAATAGTTTTGAAACAATGGTGCTAGGCTACAACATGCATAAACTAATAAATATATAGCTATCTCTATGGTTCACAAACAAAGCCCCAATCAACAATTTCATGTAGACCTACCACATGTGGCAAAATTTTATCATTTATTTTAACTCTAAACGTTAGTTATGAATTGACAGTACACTTTTTACAAAGAGTTTTAAAATTTCTGTGAATTTTTTAGATGGTGAATTCATAGAATTCGTACTTGTAAAAGTGGAAAATGTTAAATAATTGATATCAAAATTTCTTTCGTTGAAGTACTACGATCTAGGTCCAACCTTCAAATCTTCCTTCCTTTGCCCCATGTAGGCCCAACTGTCAGATCCCAATTTAATAAAATCCCTCAATGCGCCTTTGCAATATTTCAAAGTATTTCTTGTACGGCATTATCAATGTCTACAAATTGTTTTGCAAATTGTTTTGTTCCGCCAATTTCTTGTACACATATTTTTTATAAGAAGCTAAGAATATAGGCAAGCACTGAAAGTTTTTTAAATTTATCAGATTTGAGTATATTCGGAGTTAACAGTCATAACAGTCTTCGCGTTTACTTCATGTTCCCTCTTGAACATTTCACATTTCAAAACGAAGTGTTTTGAAGCCTTTCCGAAGTTTAAACATTACTTAAGCACTCAGGGCGGATGTAGGAAGACTTCAAAGGCACTTCCTGGAAATAAAAAGGCTACTTCTTTGTTTATTGCAAAATTTTAGGGGTGCACGTGCCCCCAGTGACCCCCGGTTCCTACGTCTCTGCAAGCACTTCGCGAGTAATATGATAAAGGAAACAAGTGAAAATAAAGTAAAAAAATGACAAATAGTTACTTTATCAAGGATCTATTTTCCCAGTACTGGAGTTAAAATCTGAGAGTTTAGTTTCTTATGTGCATTTTCTTACAAACAAACAAATACGTGCAGTACATCCAAGAGTCTCGATTCGTTTGAAGCCACTTAGACCCTTCGGACAGCAGCTGCTTCATTCGACTTAGCAATTTATGTTTCACATATTAAAAGACACAAGAAATTGTAGAAAAGTGCCATGATGAGGGGCAAGCACAGAATGGGGCTTTGTTTGTGAACCATAGAGATAGCTATATATTTAGTTTATGCATGTTGTAGCCTAGCACCATCGTTTCTAAACTATTGAGCCACCCCCTCCCCCTCCCCCCTCTCGCTTCCTACGGGCCTGCGTCCACAAAAAATGCTTTATTTAATCTGCTCTTGTCTTTTATTTTATCTGCGCATTCCAACAGCGCATGTTACCACGACCAGCTGAAGTTACCACGACCAGCTGAAGTTACAACCATGATTTGAAGTTACCCCGACAAGGTTATGCTACCATGACAGGCTGAAGTTACCCCAACAAGACAAAAGTACTAATTACGATCAACAAGGATTACCATGACTCGTGTTAGTTACTGGCACATCAACTACCGACAATGATCTCTGGGAGTCACCATGACATGCAATAATTACGGCCAATCAACGGTGTTAGCATAACCTGTACCCGGGGGGGGGGGGTACTTGACCAGGTTTTGGTCGGGGACGTGCCATCGAAGCTTCAAAAACATACCCGTTCCTTATACCAATTTTGCGAAAAAGTATACCCGACTTTATACCAATTTTGCGAAAAAGTATACCCGACCTTATACCAATTTTCCGAAAAAGTATACCAAAATCGTTCCTTAAACCAAAATCGCGAAAATCGATACCGTTCCTTATACCAAAATCGTGAAAATCGATACCGTTCCTTATACCAAAATCGCGAAAATCGATACCCTTCCCGATGGCACGTCCCCGTACCCAAAATATGTGAAGTACCCCCCCCCGGGAACCTGTATAACTCACCATCACAAGAACTAATAATTATGACTTGTATGTGACACCACGGACACCTGAAATCACGATCAACCATTTTTGAACCCAATACCGCGTCATACGATTCTAAAGCATTCAAGGCAATAATTAGACTTATGACGATGAGTCTCTCGTTTCCCTGTGCCCTTTAGGCTGTTTTAGCAACAAGGCGCGGACGTCTCCGAAGATTGGGACGCTCAGAGGTTGCATTTTGGAGCATTCCAATTTTCGATCTTTTTTATCTAAAAAAAAATGCTCATAAAGAGGAATACTCCTTGAAAATAGTTTGTGTTCTCGTGTCTCCATTGGTAATGAATATGCTCACATAAATAGTTCTTACTTTCCATATCGACGTTCTGTTTTTGGTGGGCGGCCTTCAAAAGTGTAATTTTCAGGTTGTCGATTTCATAACAGAACTTACACAAAGCCCCAGGAGATTCACAAAAGTTTTGAAGTTGATTTCGCTTTGTAAATTACATCCTTGAACAAAAGAATTCTGGTAGCGTCTTCTCGGCTCACGTCTTCTTGCTAAAATAGCCTTTTGACTTGATGATGGCGCTTCGGTCAACAGAGAGACTCATTCCCCAACGCTTGTAGAAACGGAATATTTCCGTACTGATTCTACTAATAGACCTTGTCGCTGGTTCGATTATGTGGCGTTGGAGCTTCTATCACTATTGTATACATTCGAACATTCTACAAATGTATCAAGCTATCGTTCGATTCGATTCGGATTCTTTCTTCGAATCTTAGCTGAAAGATTTATCGGGCCTAAATCAATCTGCTACTTTTTTCTCAAAACCACTGATCTTAAAACGCCACAAAAACGGTTTTCCAGAACTCCTGTACCATAAAATTTGCCATCTGAACTTCGATAAATGTTTATTCTAGATATCAATGCAAAAACCGCCTTCCTCTGAGCCATATTCTTTTTTTATTATCAATTTCTTTATTGTTGGATTATAGATGACAAAAGATAGCTAAAAGTAATTAGCTAATTTATTCCAACTTTAAAACATTAAAATACAAATATTACATAAGAAAAATAGTGGATAAAATATTTACAAATCATTAAAAGTATACAGTGTAAAAGTAAAAGTAGATATCTAATAATATTCATCATAAAAAGCCCAAATTCGGAATAAAAACGCGGCATAATTTGCATGGACAATTTTCTCCGTTCCAACTTTTTATTTTTGTTTTAAACTGACAAAGGGATTCTGAATTACGTTGCTTTCTGTCCCGTTGTTGACAGATCTCACCCTAGGTTGAAAGAATTCGTTATTGTTGCGCAGATTGTAATGACTTTCATTTTCACAGAAAATTTCCTGCATGAATGAAGGGTTCAGGTCATTTCTAGTTTTGTACATTTCAGTCATAAGTAGCTGCAAGTTCTTTGTATGAATAGTAACGGCACAGTCCTTCTCTAATAGCTCACTATAAGTAGATTCGGCATCCTTATAAGTAATTCTCAAAGCCCTTTCCTGTATTTTGTTAATTTTTTTGTTAAGCTGCCTGCTGTGAAACATCCAGATTAAAGGACAACATTGAAACTGACTGGTAATAAATGCCCTCATGAGTGTTCTTAGTTTGCTCTGATCCATGTATGGGGATATGCGAGCAAGTGCATAAAGTTTATTGCTAGCCTTTTGGCACAATTTGGAAACATGATTGTCGAAGGAAAGTTTGCTATCAATTTGAACTCCGAGTAGCTTCTCTTCGGAGCTATTTACAACATCAGCATTTCCAATCCTAACAGTAACAGGGTCATCACATCTCTGCCCAAGAACCAGAAGATGGCATTTATCTGCATTTAATTTCATAAAGTTGTCGGCAAACCATTCCAAAGCTAAACTACAGTCATTTTCAAGCCTATGAGCTATATTGTCCAGGTTCTTATCGCAGGCATAGATTGTAGTATCATCTGCATAATTACATATATCCGAGTTTTGAATGAAGAGTAGAAGATCATTAATGTATATGTTGAATAACAGAGGCCCTAAGACTGACCCCTGAGGAACACCTCGTGTGACGCTTTTCCAAAAACTGAATGACCCATTTACTTTTACTCTTTGTTGTCTATTTGTGAGGTAATCATTAATTAGTGTTAATGCTTCGCGGGAGAAACCGTAGGCATGCAATTTTGCAATCAAAAGATCGTGTCTGATGCAATCAAATGCCTTCGACAGGTCCATTAATACAGCCCCTGCCTTGCCACCTTCATCAAGGCTAATTTTGCATTTTTCTAAGAGCCGTACGAGAGCATGCTGGGCACTGTAACCTTTTCGAAAACCACAGAGAAGTGACGATAGAAAGGGTGTAATATATGCAACTATCTGTTTGTCCATTATTCTTTCAAACAGTTTTGAGACCGTAGGCAAAACGCTGATTGGCCGAAAGTTAGTCCTAGAGTTGGATGGTCCATTCTTGGGAAGAGATGTGACATCCGCGCACTTTAGTTCATCAGGAAAGGACGAATTTTCTATGCAATCATTAAATATTTTCGTCAAAGGTTCTACAAATACATCAGAATTGGATTTAAGAATTTTAGGAGGAATATTTTTGTGCGTTGTAGCTTTCTTAGGATTTAGATTCCTAACCTCTTTGTCAATAGTATCAGGGGTAACTTTCTGAAAATCAAAGGAACCAGCATTGTGATAGCAACCTTTGATTTTCAGAATGCTAGGATGATTGGAAAACTTATGAACGGCATTATCAATAGGATCTGTGATTCCTTCTGTTGCATTTTCGTAATTAGAGTTTTCATTTATGCCAAGGGAATCCGTTACAGTGACGAAGAATTCGTTCATAGTTTCTGCTACCTCAACATCGTTGGAAAAAATGGTTTCATCTTCAATCAAAACTATTTTATTCTTAGATTGCAATTTGTCCGAGAAAAAAGGTTTCACGGTTTTCCAGAATTTCTTATTGTCAGTGACAAGTGAGATGTCTAGGTTATTGTAATAATTTCTTGTTTCCCTTCGAAATAACTTAACACAGGAATTTCGATGTTTGCGAAATTTGGTCCAATTCTCAGCAGTCTGATCTTTATTATATCTATTACGCAGTCTGGAACGTAACATGACTGCTTTACGTAGAGCACGAGTCATAAATGGTTTGTCATTTGCTCGTACATATTTCTTTTTTATTGGAGCATGTTTGTCTAGAACTTTATCAAAAGTAGTTTCGAAAGAGCTGTAATTCAAATCAGATGGTCCTATTTTCCCTAATTCCTCTCGTAGTTCATTCCTAAAAACAATTTCGTTAAAATTTTTGTGATTTCTATAATTAATTACAGTTGGTCCTTGTTTAGGAAAAGTGGTTTTAAGGACAGTAACAACCATTTTATGGAAATCTGACAAGCCAGTTTCAACTGTAGTAGTTTGTGGCACGCTCCTGTTTCGGTTTGTCAATACAAGATCGATGCATCTTGGTGTATGTGATTTATAGCACGTTGGTTCCTTGACAAGATTTTTGAGACTATAAAGGTCGAGAAAATTTTTCAATTGCTCCTCAGTCTCAGTCATATTAAAATCTCCTATGAACATAAAGTTTTCATAATTTTCACTGTAGTGGTCGAGTGCACGACCCAAGTTTTCAAATAAATAATCTTGTGACTGAGTTGGTGGTCGATAAACACTAAACAGTACCCATTTCTTTTTTCTCAAGTTTATTTCGAAACTAATGCATTCGATGCCATCGGAAAATTTGAAAGAATGTAACTGATGTGAAGGTATATCACTTCGTACATAGACCAATAAGCCACCGCCATTTGCATTTCTGTCTAAGCGAATCGGAGTTGCAAATCCCTCTATGGCAAATTGCCCCATTGGAAAGGTAGCATCAATCTTTGTCTCAGCAATCATGAGTATATCTACATTCTGTGAAGCTATTTCCCTTAGCGCATCCAGTTTATTTCTAACGGAATTTATATTAAGATATCCAATGATCACCCTATCAATGTTTCTTAGTCTCAACAATTTTAATGAAGATTTTGCATCTATAGCTCTATCTGTGGAGGTATCAGGCGTAGATGTTTCTACCCCTGAGATATCTGGCCCGTTATTTACATCGTCCGAAATAACATTCTCATCTTCTAAATTATTACTTACAATACTGGGAGTTCGCGCTCTTTCTTCTCTATATGATAGTCAATAATGGCCTAGAGCTCTCAAAAAATTATTGGCTAGCATACGTGTCCCTTCAGAGTTTAAGTGCAAGTTACTGCGATTTAAATGGTATGCCGGTACTATGTCAGAGTTATCAATAAATGGGAGTCCTTCTCTGTTACAATTAGCCTTCAAAATGTTATTTACTTGACTTACACGTTCATTCCATCGATCTCCTCTTGAAACTAAGCTCGATACAAATACCTCGTTTTCGTGGCTTTTGAGATTTGTTGCCAAATCGACAATTTCCTGGGCAACTTCATTTGGTGCTGTGCCACTGCTTACATCGTTGGTACCACAATGTATTACGATTTTTCTTGGGTTTTTCTTCATTGTTGGCACGGAATAACTATTCATGTCATCCAGTTTTGCACCATGAAACGCCCTTGCAAAGATCTTTTCCTGGCCATTTGTTGCTTCACTCATTTTGTAGCCTTGAATGTGCTTCACCATCGAGTCTCCAATAATTTCGGTTGAATTGTGCACTGATGGCCTCATCCAGGATATCATTTTCTTCCGTTTATCGATAGAGGTTCTGGTAGAATCGTTGTGAGTTGCCGATGTTTTGATTCTGTTTAACCCAGTAGTACTTTTCGCAGCACTTTCGTTCGGTTGAACTGCATTGTCTCGTGTTTGAAATTCTGTTGTTAAAGACACATCTTCAAGTGGCGGGGCTATGGGTGTAAACCTGTTGTTATTCGTTGAAATGTAGTCCCATGGGCAATTCGATGAATAAATCTTTGCAACATTCCTTCTCTTGGGGAATTGGAATTCGCTGATGTGTGGTTCTTCCGTTTTCTCCATGCTATCAATTAAAAGATCTTTTCTCCTAATTTCATTTTTGAGCGATTCGTTTTCTTTTTTCAGCAACAATAACTCTTCTTTCAGTTCTTTTTCCTTTCAGATTGTTTACTTGTGTTGTTTCCATGGTTACTCCTTGGTGCCTTTTGGAGGGTTTCCACTTGTTTTTGAAGCAAAATAAATTCTTCGTACGGGGTACATTTAGTATTGGCACAGGGACATGGTTTGGGTCTTTGTATTATGTCAGGAGTCACCACGTAAAGGGATTCTTCTCCATTTTTCCCCCGATTTTCCACCTGGCCACGCTTGATGAGCCGCTCAACAGCAGGGGCGGATCTAGGAAAAATGTTGAGGGGTGCTGAAGAGAGAACAATGAGGGGGTCCGGGGGCGAAGCCCCCGGAAAAATTTTTGGTGACCACGCCCTTTACTCTCTCGGAAATGATGACCACGCCCATAAATAGCCAGAAAATGCTTTATTTACCAGTTGAACGATTGGGTAGTTTGTTGCTCAAGCTTGATACGAGGAAATCTCTTTGAAATCCTATGGAAGTATTCACGTAATTTTCTTTCTTTCCCGAATGAATTGTCGAAATATCCCATTGTTTCTTGATAAAAGATGATATGGTATGCAGAAAATTTGTCTCACATGGTCTGAACTGCGTAGGCGGCTGATCTATCGTTTACACTATTACACAAGAACAAAACAGAAGACGATAGAATTCATGATTCATGAACAACAATAGGCCTTAATGTCAAGGAACTCTGAAGCTGTCGCTGTGATCCCGGGTGTGATCCTCAATATTTCTAGGAATCATTAGCATCTGATACTATAGCGAGAACCCCAATAACCCAAAAGTGAAGCATAAACCATATTTCATCTCATCTTACCGTAACACGCCGTAACACCCCGTAACACCCGATCTTCCTTCTATCTGGATCTCCTCTTGTTCACCCCTTCCAGCCCAAAATTTGTAGTTGCAGTAAAATCCATTTCAAAAATCTTTGATTAACTCTTGTCCTTCTTATTTTGCTTTATCATCTTAGATTCCCATTCGAATTACTGTCTTCCAAATGCATCACACATTTGAGTTGTTTAGAACAGTAACTGAAGGCTGGCAACGCACATAGCTTAGGCCATTGGCGAGCAGCAAACTGCCCCGCCAAATTTTGGAAGGATAAACTTGGAAAGTATGATAATTTATCCCCCCCCCCCCCCTTCAACTGCTTTCTGTAATTCTTATGTCTATGTTGTAATGAAGCTCCCCCTGGTTAGTTTTATCCCCCCTTGATATGATATCGTAGTATCATCGACTTTGATTTCAGACACTGAAATCCCCCCCGAACAGCTCGGTTTCTTTGATGTTTCTGGATTTTCAAATCGCATGGGTGCTCCCGCCAAATCTGAGCACCCGTAGATGCGGCAAGGCTATTGGTTTATTCACTTCCACGGGTGCTCAAACTCGGATGATTTACAGGCCATGGGTGCTCTGTTGCGCTGGCTATAGAGAAGACAATCGATTCCGAGTCCGCAAAGTGTAGGAAAGGTCAACCAGGGGGAGTTAAGACAGAAGAGTTTTGAGTTGTAATATCGACAGTGTGGAGGAGGCGAGACGGGGGCTTGATAAAGCAGTGATAAATAACGTCGAGCAATGAAGAAATGCGGAGCTTCGGACAGCTCGCGAGCTTTCATTTTGTAGCAGAAAAATGTATGCATATTAGTTTTGCAAATAATTAGATTGAAAGAGAAAAATGTTCAGTTAAAAAATCTGACGGGTGCTTGAGCACCCTTCGCGCCCCTCTAGATCCGCCACTGAACAGCTTCTGTTATTTCTCCTGCATTAAAGCTACTACTTTTCTGTTCAAATCTCTTGGTGATGGTATCAATAGCTGGCTTTTTATGGCTTTTTCTTATTTCAGGTATGGCCTTGATAATCTCAACTTCTAATTTGTTGCTTTCGGCCATCTCTTACGAATTTCTTGAGGAACGTGCTAACCAAATTTAGGCCCACGTGTCTCGAATCTTGCTGAAACTTGTCTCGCTGTTTTTTCGTCGTCGTGTCTCGCAATTTCCTGTCAGTTGCTCAAGCCACTTGCAGATAACTTCTTATACTGTTTCCAAGATAGTTTCGAAAGTATTTGCTTTGTTAAAGTATCATCAGTGCAGAGTGGTTGCAAATTAAGTTGCTAAAAGTCTCGAAGCGAGTGGAGCAGTGCTTGTTGCTCGGTAGTTCGGTAGTTCTGTGCCACTGATCACCACACGACGGCGGGACAAAAACTTGTCGCCGATTGGCAGTTTTGTCCGGTTTTACAGCTCTATGGTTATAATAGCCTCACTACATAAGGACCCTCAACTTACGCTCATCTAATTGAAGTGAATTAATGTTGTTGTTGTCGCTCCAGTCAAGGGCCTTATGGACTAACTCTTCTCAAAACGGCAAAAAAAATTCTCGCCAGGAACAAATTTGTTCCTGGACCAATCAGGATGCAAGACTTGAAGGGATTGGCTGATTCTTCTTCAATTTAAACTTCCCGCCAAAGGCAAACAAACGAATTCGAACAACGCGTTCGACTGAACTGCTCCAACGATCAAAATCTCAAAGTAGCGAACGAATTTACGAGATCTTTTGCGTCCCCAAACAACCAAAATATCACTTATGGGTAGGACTTTTTTGCTTTAATAGCTTGAAGAAACATTCATCTAAGTACTGATAGCTTGTTTTGCAGTGTAGCACTTCAGGAAAACCTCTTTTTGCGGCGATTCTATGGTTATAAGGCCCTCAGTGCAGCGACAACAACAACAACAGTTCAACTCAATTAGATGAGCGTTAGACTGATTACGATGAGTCCCTTTTCTACCAAGGCCCTTATCGAAACGAGGCAGTCATAGTCATTTCAAAATAATGGCGTTTGATTATGAGTCGTAGTTAGGAGCGTCCGACAGTATTTCAATAGCGATAACTACGACCATATCATCAGTCTAGATGAGCGTAACTAGAAGGGTCCTTAGCAGGGAGATATGTTCCTTATGTAGTGAGGCTAGGCAATAATGACATTTAGGAGTAGGAACACAGCGAAGAAATGCAAAACGAGGCTAGGAACAAACCTTCCGCAAAAGAAAATTAATGGCGGACCGGTTTAGAGCCGGCGGATGCCAGTCTCTGGTTTTAGCACCCGATCACCGTGTTGGCGCCAAAATATGCGCCCGATTCAAATCAAAACAGTCTCGTGGGAGGTTGGTGAAGCTGCCAGAGCAGAAGATCTCTAAAGATTTATCAAAGAAGCTTCAGGAAATGCATCAGTTGCTGTTACCCGCTTAGAAAATTTAAAGGAGGTAAACACCAATGGCGACGAAGAACAATGTTTAGTTTGCGCTTATTATCGTTTATTGTTTTATATTTCCGTCATTGCTGAAAACAAGAGCTGAACATTTCACACGTATTAACCACAATTCTATAGGCCCTTTCTTTACTTATAGCGTCTGTTTTATCATGTTAATTTGAAATACAGTCCTCTGGAGGGCAAAATGGAAATGGCCTCGTCATTTTCTTTCGTAATTTAAACTTCGTATTTGAACCGTTCGATATGGCAAACTAAACCGTACAACAACAAGAACGACAGGAAATAATCCACATATCTACGGATCACGCATCATGACCGTCCAAGAAGAAAGCGATGAAGATAATGACGGAGGAGGCAACAGTGGAATGGAATTGAGGTAGGCTTCTTTCCACATCCGTGATAATGTTGACATGCTAGGCCAAAAAACACTTTTAGACACCCAGAAAGTCGAAGAAGCAATGCATTGTGGGATTCGCACAGGCGCAAAGCACATATGTCAGCAGTGGCTCTTTAAGAAATCAATGAAAATTTCTGTAAGACTTTTCAGAAAATGGACAGTGTGAACTTTTTATTTCAATGAAAGTTTAGGACAAACTGCAAAAACAACTGTTGGACATATGGCAAACTCCACAGTACTTTCACGATGAAAAAAAGGCTTATTTGAAGAAAGTTGTTGGATTTCGTTCTAATATGGTAATGAATGGTGAATTCTTCATATCACAAAAGGGAAAAAACAAATTTATTCAAACCAAATATGTTTGGGAAATTCGTGATTACAGCCATTATTCGTACTGCTACAAAGCCCTTTTGTCCAACCGGTATTCCGTACAAATATGATAAAACCTACCCAACAACAACTCGCAGTCAACAATTTCTAACTCATTTTGATTACTACCCATTTGTTATTTCCAAAGTAAACATAAATCAAAGGTCTTGCCCAAGTCGTATGGTTAGATATTGATTTAGTTCATGGTAAAATAGCAGCATACACAAAATGAAGGGCCTACCGAGATTGCCTCACAGTCGCCGAGCTTTTCCTTTATAACTTCTGGTATCTATTGAAGCTTCGAAACAATCTTGGATTCGTTGATATATCTTTAAGTCTTCCAAATCGAGACTTCTTTTCTACGTGGACCGGATAGCCTTACTTGCATCGTAAGCCTGGTTGTTGGGTTTGAGAACATTGGCCGCCATGTTTTTGCGCGGCATTCTGTTTTGTAAGCAGTTTGTTCTTCATCTGGTGATTGGCTAATGGTCTAGTCATTTCTATCAGACGTTCTCCTATTGGCTTGCACCCCTCAAGGTTCTTTCCGATTGGCTTGCACCCCTCAGTTTCAAATTACGGGTGCTCCCGCCAATTTAAAGCAACCCTCGTGCATCTCTTTGATTGGTTTGCACCAAGGCGCCTTCCTTACGCGAGTTGCACTGTGCCTGCCTCCGCAAGAGGATTTGGGAATGGAAACGCGGAGATTCCCCTGCTACGATCTAACTTGGTGCGTACCTTTCCGGTTTTGAAAGCAGAAGCTGGACGGTCAGCAATTACGGCCTCGTTTTCGTTTTGCATTTTTTCGCTGTGTTAGGAGTAGGACGAATACGACAAGTCTACAACGATGTAAGATAAATCGACAAAAGAGAGATGAACTTTTGGTTTTGGGGAAAATGTTAATTGATTGTTCTCATAGAAGGTTAGGAGGTGTGTGAAGCATAAAGCAACTGCAGAGGTATTAGAAGAATTGCCCTAATCGTAAGCTTTGGTCTGATGTTAAGCTCTGGTCTGCTGTGCCTGTGATTTGATCCAGAGAGGGACAGGTACTGGCCTAAACTAAACGGTGAGTGAGTATGATGAAACTGTGCTGACTCGTTGGCTGACTCTACAGGCAGGCCTATATGGGCAACTGAATAGTCGTGAGCTAAGTTAGATCTATACCGTGTTTGTTGATGCTGTACAGATTGATATGTGAACATGATGGCCGTAGTAACCAACCAAATCAGGAGAATGAACCTGAGCAGTGACTGTCAGTCAGTTAGTTCAGTTTAGTTTTTCATTTTAAAATTCTACACATACAAAATTTACTAAACATACAAGCATCATTTAATTAAAATTATAACAAGTTACGATGACAACAAACTATCTTAATATAAATTATTACAGAATACAATACATACAATTATCCAAATTACTAGTAAATTACAGAAAGTGAATGATAAATTTACAACATCACATGGTTTGGTTACATAGAATTTTGTATGGGGAGGAATTTCTTATAAGGAGGAGCTCTCTCTTAGATAGACTAATTGAGGAGAGAGCACCCCCTATTAACCTAAAAACCTATTTTTCAATTTGCAACATTTTTACTTGATTTCATTAATAAATCAGTATTCAGTTGCCAAACAGCAAGCGATTTACTGCCACTTTAATTCATTATTTATTGCTGTATTGCTGAATGAAAACCAAACAGCAGCAAACCATTGAAAAACTTTGGAACTAAAACACTGAATAGAACTAGATAGGTCCAGTAGGCAAGGAATCCAGGCCAGGGTGAATCTCTACATTGTTCTGCACCAACAATTTCTGAGTTTAGCTGATGCCGAATGATTATATATACGTATGCATGGCTCTGATGAAGGCTTAATGCCGAAACACGAAAAAACAAAAAATGGCTTCTGTCGTGGTGTAAGACCCGGGAATCTGAATGACTTCAGATTTCTCCAACATTTCATTGCGCTTGAGTGGCGCAGTGGAATGTTGGAGAAACTTTTGACACGAAGACCCCGGGTTCGATCCCAGGCAGGGGCACATTTTAATTCTCGAATTGTGGTAGCCCACTCATGAAAAATATATTTCACCGTGTCAGCTGATGCCGAATGATTATATATACGTATGCATGGCTCTGATGAAGGCTTAATGCCGAAACACGAAAAAACAAAAAATGGCTTCTGTCGTGGTGTAAGACCCGGGAATCTGAATGACTTCAGATTTCTCCAACATTTCATTGCGCTTGAGTGGCGCAGTGGAATGTTGGAGAAACTTTTGACACGAAGACCCCGGGTTCGATCCCAGGCAGGGGCACATTTTAATTCTCGAATTGTGGTAGCCCACTCATGAAAAATATATTTCACCGTGTCAGCTGATGCCGAATGATTATATATACGTATGCATGGCTCTGATGAAGGCTTAATGCCGAAACACGAAAAAACAAAAAATGGCTTCTGTCGTGGTGTAAGACCCGGGAATCTGAATGACTTCAGATTTCTCCAACATTTCATTGCGCTTGAGTGGCGCAGTGGAATGTTGGAGAAACTTTTGACACGAAGACCCCGGGTTCGATCCCAGGCAGGGGCACATTTTAATTCTCGAATTGTGGTAGCCCACTCATGAAAAATATATTTCACCGTGTCAGCTGATGCCGAATGATTATATATACGTATGCATGGCTCTGATGAAGGCTTAATGCCGAAACACGAAAAAACAAAAAATGGCTTCTGTCGTGGTGTAAGACCCGGGAATCTGAATGACTTCAGATTTCTCCAACATTTCATTGCGCTTGAGTGGCGCAGTGGAATGTTGGAGAAACTTTTGACACGAAGACCCCGGGTTCGATCCCAGGCAGGGGCACATTTTAATTCTCGAATTGTGGTAGCCCACTCATGAAAAATATATTTCACCGTGTCAGCTGATGCCGAATGATTATATATACGTATGCATGGCTCTGATGAAGGCTTAATGCCGAAACACGAAAAAACAAAAAATGGCTTCTGTCGTGGTGTAAGACCCGGGAATCTGAATGACTTCAGATTTCTCCAACATTTCATTGCGCTTGAGTGGCGCAGTGGAATGTTGGAGAAACTTTTGACACGAAGACCCCGGGTTCGATCCCAGGCAGGGGCACATTTTAATTCTCGAATTGTGGTAGCCCACTCATGAAAAATATATTTCACCGTGTCAGCTGATGCCGAATGATTATATATACGTATGCATGGCTCTGATGAAGGCTTAATGCCGAAACACGAAAAAACAAAAAATGGCTTCTGTCGTGGTGTAAGACCCGGGAATCTGAATGACTTCAGATTTCTCCAACATTTCATTGCGCTTGAGTGGCGCAGTGGAATGTTGGAGAAACTTTTGACACGAAGACCCCGGGTTCGATCCCAGGCAGGGGCACATTTTAATTCTCGAATTGTGGTAGCCCACTCATGAAAAATATATTTCACCGTGTCAGCTGATGCCGAATGATTATATATACGTATGCATGGCTCTGATGAAGGCTTAATGCCGAAACACGAAAAAACAAAAAATGGCTTCTGTCGTGGTGTAAGACCCGGGAATCTGAATGACTTCAGATTTCTCCAACATTTCATTGCGCTTGAGTGGCGCAGTGGAATGTTGGAGAAACTTTTGACACGAAGACCCCGGGTTCGATCCCAGGCAGGGGCACATTTTAATTCTCGAATTGTGGTAGCCCACTCATGAAAAATATATTTCACCGTGTCAGCTGATGCCGAATGATTATATATACGTATGCATGGCTCTGATGAAGGCTTAATGCCGAAACACGAAAAAACAAAAAATGGCTTCTGTCGTGGTGTAAGACCCGGGAATCTGAATGACTTCAGATTTCTCCAACATTTCATTGCGCTTGAGTGGCGCAGTGGAATGTTGGAGAAACTTTTGACACGAAGACCCCGGGTTCGATCCCAGGCAGGGGCACATTTTAATTCTCCAATTGTGGTAGCCCACTCATGAAAAATATATTTCACCGTGTCAGCTGATGCCGAATGATTATATATATATATATATATATATATATATGTAAATTGCATATAAATATTACATATATATATATATATGTAAATTGTTTAATATAATGTGGTTTACACCTGTTGCAATGTAATATCTGCAACAAAAAATATGTTGGCAGTACTACATTCTTCCATGAAAATGAACTTATTATGAACCTCAACAAAGGAAAAACTGAAGCTCTTCTGTTTGGAACCGCTAAGAAAGTAGCGAATGGTTCATCTGATTTCAGACCAAGCGCAAACGATAAGGAGATAACAAAAACCGCAAGCTACAAGTACCTCACAATCCCAATTGACAGTACCCTGAATATAAACTCGTTTTTTGACAAGTGCTACAAAAAGGCGTCCTCTCGACTCAGTCTCCTTGCAAAACTAAGTGGAGACCTGGATATGACAGCAGCTAAGGCTATATGCCAAAGTATGATTTTACCAACGTTCATATATTGCGGAATCCTCCTGCTCTGCAACACAAGAACACAATCAGAAAAGTTGGATTCCTTCCACAATAGAGCCGAAGCCATTGTGAATAGAAACTCGGTCAACAGAATCACACTGCAGTCTGCTACCAATGCCAACAAGAAATGAGCTTGTACCCTTGTCAGATCATGCCTAGATGATGAAGTCATCGATCCTTTCAGGAATTACTTCCAGCTGATAGAACATTCGATACGGACAAGAAACAGTTAAAAAATAATACGTCTGCCAATGATTAAAACAGAGTATGCCAGAAAGTTTCTCATTCACCAGTGCAAAAGAGTACAATATGCTCCCATTGGAAGCTCGTGAAATGCCAACAACTGATTTTCTTACTTTTTTAAAGAAACATTTTAGCTGAAATGCGCGGACACTTTTATTGTAAAAATTGATAAGTACTTTTTTATATTGCTTTTCTTTAGGTTGGGTTTATGTTTAAGTTGCACTCTTTAATTTATACTGGACACGTTGAAAACAGCTTTTCATAAGTTGAAGTGTCTATCCAGTTTAAATATTCGAAATTATTATTAATATTATTTATTTACAAGTAAGTCTTGACACTAATTCAATGTTTATTTAAGTCCTATTTTCAGACTTACCATAAGGCTCTATTAAGCCCTCCCCCCACTCATACCAAATTCCGGAGGTTACCAAAGATTTTCCATTTATTGAGCTAAATGAGTTTGCATGTTGATTTTGATATGGTTTGATTATTAATATTATTATTATTATTATTATCAATTTCTTTATAATACCCGTTTAAAAGTACAGTAGCTAAATCACAGTCAATGATGCCTACTAAAACAAAAATTAAAATTATTATCAAAAGTACAAAGTAAAATAGTTCTAATTAATTTATCAATTAATTATATCTATATATACATATGATACATATTTACAGGCGAGTTTTGATTGTATATAAAACAAGAACCCAACCTGTGCTACCAAAGTTTTGCGTAATCAGCATTTGCTTTTATCGCCCTTCCACTCCTTTGTCCTTTATGCATTTTTTAAAGATGGAAATACTTAATGACTGTTTAGTATCATTTGAGAGTCCATGCCACAGTTTACATCCCAAGAAAGCAATACAGTACTCTCTATCCCAAACTAAACTGTCCAGGCCTTTGGCATTTGTAAAAGACTTTCGTTTCTTAGATTCGATAAGGGGGATTCTTCTCAATGAAAATCTCAGTCAGAAAGCTTGGGGTGATATTTGATTCAGTTTTGTAGATCTCTGTCATCAGCAACTGCAGATTCTGTTTGTGGACAGATACATAATTAGCTCTTGTCAAAAGTGCATTAAAGTCAGAAACACCATCTTTTTATGCGATGCTCAGTGCCTTTTTGTGATTGTGGTTGATCTTGCTGTCCTGGTATCTGTCACAACATCCACACTAAGGGGCAGTTGCTGAACTGAGATAAGATAAAAGCCCGCATGACATGCTTGAGTTTGTCAGTGTCAAATAAGTAAGAAGTATGTGATAGAGCTTTTGACCTGCTTTCTTGCTTAACGATAACGATTGTATGTGTGTCTTGAAAGAAAGTTGTTTGTCCAAAATGACTCCTGCTGAACGCCATTTGCACAAAAATGACATAATATATCAGGATTATGTCACATAAACCTATACTTTATTATTATGTGCACATAAACTAGGATTATGTACATAAACTATGATTATGTTGACATAATGAATCACACTGCAACTTTCCTATTCTCTCCTCAGTTAAAAAAGTACTGGCTGCCAGGGAGTGATAGATTATTGTTCCAAAACAAAGTCACAACTTTAACTATCATTATGTGCTCGAACCCTTATTATGTTGACATAATCTAGGATTATGTACATAAACCTATATCATGTGCACATAAACTATGATTATGTACATAAACCTATATTATGTGCTCATAATATAAGTTATCACTACATAATATAGGTTTATGTCCCTGTCCCAATAACCCATCTTATGTGCACATAAACTAGGATTATATTACATAAACCTATATTTTGTTGACATAATCATAGTTTATGTAACATAATCCTAGTTTATATGCAGATTATCCTAGTTTCAGGGCCGTAGCTACATTGGGGGTGCTGGGGGTGCGGCACCCACCCTGGCCAAATCTCAGTCGGCAAATCAAGTAAAAGTTACACTCAGTCGGCAAATACCTGAGATGGGAACAAGAGTAGTTCAGCCTTGCCAAGTTACGTTACGTCACAATACAAAGCTCGTTAACGTTAATTTTGCTTAGCAGAATTTCTGCTCGTCGTTTAGATTACGAGAACGAACATTTTTTGTAGCCTTATTGTTTTTTATCTAACATTTCTGTGAAGCTCTGTCGTTATCACATTTTTTATAACTGTCCAGGCACCAAGGAACAGACATTCCCTTACCAGAGGGTAACCAATATGATTTTCGGGAATCGCCACTTTTTTGGAATGATGAGCCGGGAATCGTCAGATTTTTCAGTTTGGCAACAGCTTTCGGGAAGCAGGATTGGCCCATATTGAAAAACTGGGGCTTGATTCATTGCTTCAGCCTCACGTGATGTGCCTCATTTCGGCAGTTGCGTGGCCACGGATGGGGTTGTCAAAAGATGGTCCTCGAGGTTCTTTCAAAATGAAGAGAAAGTAGTTGTGTATAGGCAGGGAAGGGAAAGATTTTTTCTGGGAAATGCTGGATGTTGACTGGGAGAGTCATTTTAAGAAAAGGTCGGTGTTTGAAAATTATTCCACACGAACTATCATGTAATTGTCAAGGCATCCATTATGGGGGCAGGCTAAAAATGCGTTTGCACAAAAATTTTCCTGAATGTTGTGATTCATAGATTCATAGATAATTGTTACAAATTAGCATTTTAAGCCAAAGAAAACTGCGTTTACTCAAAACGTTTTCTGGGGATGTTATGATTTGTAAGATTACCTGTTACAAAATTTTCAATTTTAGCACCACTGATGTTGGATCGCTAGAAGTGTTCTAAGCCAAAGTAGAGGATGTTTCATCAAAATTTAGCTGGGAGCTTGGCCCCCAGACCCCTTCATTTTAATACCCTCCCCCCTTAATTTTCACTGGCCACGACGCTGCCCATTGCATTTGATCGCACATTAAAGTCCCTCAAACAAGGGCAGATTTTGTAACAATAGGATCTTTGGTTTGTTTACATATGACGTCATCTTGGTTGACTAGCCAATCAGAGAGCTCTATTTCTATCACGTGATCTGATGATAATGGCGGAAGGAGGGGTTTGCTGTGGGGAAAATCACACCCTCGTTTTTTCCTCGCGACGAAATTATACTTTCGCAAAAACTCAAACTTTTTTGCACACGTACAGAACGATAAATTTCACATATGTTTTTATTGGCACTAACCTCTGCGTTTTCTGCTCTTCGCGCGATCGTTCGCTCTTGACTCCCATTTTTGCACGTCTTCCACACCCCTCCGACGATATGTCCAAACCCAACAAATCACACTTCTCGATCAAAAACAACAGTGTGACTTTAATTTGTCCTGCCATTAGATGAAAGAAAATTTCAGAAAAGGGTTTTCAAATGTTTGAAAATCAATTTTCATTATCAACTTTCCGAATCGGTGGACATTGCAGCCCCCTTCTCCCCACCCCCGCAACCACCAATCTTTTCAGGGCGAGAGAGCGAGACGAGCCGAGGACGAGACGCTTCATGTTCTGAATAATTGTAAATTACAGACCAAAAATCTTTGAAAATGGTAAAATACCAACCTTCCATAAAACGCACGTTATATGCAAAGTATTAATCCTCCAAATATAGGTGACTTCCTGCTCCAATCGTCAAGTATCGTCATTAATTGTCACGAATCGTCTTTCGGTTTCCTTCCCTTGTCATTTTTTTTACAGTAAGCCTGATATCATGCTACTTGGTAAGATAAGTTAGTTGAGCATGGAGGACTTCTTCTCAGGCCCGATCTCTCTTCTGTTTGACTACTGTTTGACATTATCCAATCTTGAAAGTTTGCAATGCTTGATTAACAAATTGCAGAAATCACACTCGGAAATATACTAATGTAAACTCCACCCACCACTATCAAAATCCAGAAATGATTCTCCTTTCCGAAGTTGGAGTCAAAACAAACCTTTTTAAATGGAAACATTTTGAGCGTGCGGTTTACTGAAAGTGACTGCAATCTGCATGTCAAGTGCAGAGTGGCCGAAGAGTGGCAGAACCAGTGGCGGACTAGCCCACCGGCCCACCGGCCCGTGGCCGGTGGGCCCCCCCTCAAAATCTTGCAAAAAGGGCCCCTTTTTCCTGGAAAAGGGCCCCTTCTGCAAAATTAAGAAAATTTTTGATAGAGTTGAATGTTTGAATAACGGACATCTCGCTTCACATTTGAATCCTTCAGTGTTATTGAACTTGGTCAAAGAAATGAATACAGTCGAGAGCGAAGATACGGATGGCGAAGAAGGGAGCACCGTTGCAGAAAAAGTAAAGGCCCCATCCACTTCTGCCAAAAGATGGTTCTCGAGATTCCTTCAAAGAAAATAGTTGTTATAGGTAGTGTAGGGTAAAGAAGTGACTGGGAGAGTCACTCTAAGCCAAAGTAAGGCTGCAAGTTTCAAAAAATTTCCGGGACGCACTTTGGGGGCACGCAAAAATTGGATTGTGAAAAACTGAAAGCTTTCGCCCGATAATTTTCATGAGAGTGTTCATTAATAGAAAACTGCAAAAATAATTTCGAGAATTTCAAAGTTTCCAATTCTGCTCTGGTAAGATGGGATGTTTACTCAAAAAATTTCCCTGTGGATGCTTATTCATAAAACTACTGTTACAAATGATCAAAAATTCAATCTTAGCATCGACAAACCTGGGATTGGGAGAAGCGTTCTAAGCCAAAGTAGAGGGTGTGTTCTCAGAAATTTTCCTGGGGACTTTGCCCCCAGACCCTTCATTTTGATACTCCATCAGTTAATTTGCCCTGACCACCCTGCTGGGGGAGGGGGTCAGGAAAGGGTTCCTCAACAGTTTGAGAAACTAAAACATTATAGATCGTCTGGCTCACAATACAAAAAAAGGCAAAATTAATTTTATAAAGTAGAGTCAATGTAAAGATTTTAATCATGCCATAAGAAGATATAGTGTGAGATATATGCCTCATTTTCAAAGAAAGTGAGTTTAGCTTGGCTATTGGTAAGGAATTGAGGAATTGCGACGAATTTTGCCCCTGGCCACACATTCATCATCGAGGCCACACCCACTTAGGGCCCCTTAACTCGTTCATGGCCGGTGCAAAAATCAGAGCCAGTCCGCCACTGGGCAGAACCCAATGGTTTCAATGTCAAAAACTGTTTACACGCATTTTTGATAAGAACTCAAGTCTCAGATCGCCAAAAAATAAAGAAGCTCGAGTACTATAAAATTGAGAAACCATTCATTCTAATAAGTTCTGATGGAAATCTTGATCATAATTGTTCACTTGTTTCCGGTATCATATTACTCAAAAGATACTTGAGCAATGTCTAAACATTGGAAAGGTTTCAAAAAATGTACTTTTGAAATGTTCACGATGGCAAAAGTAGTGACCTTGATTTAACCGGGTAAAAAAAAGTGATTTTCTACCGGGTGGGGGGCGTTTTTCGCCCCCCCTGTTTTTCTCCGCAAATATAACAGCTATGACAATGAAACTTGCACTGTGTCATAATTGAACAAAGGAGAATCTAAAAATAGTACCAATCAATCAATAGTCACGTGATTGGTTGCTAGGCAACCAAAAACAATGCAAATTTTGAGAAAATCGAGCTATTTGCAGAAAAGGGCCCATTATTAGCAAATAGCTAGATAAAATTGGCAAAAAACCATCCAAATACATGAATGATATCATTAATTTGTAGTTTCATATGGTTTCATACGGATATTTGTGGTTTCTGATGAATTAACTAATTAAATAATGAAAATTTGATTCAATGCAAAATTGTTAGCTCAATAAATATGATTTAAACCATTAATTTCGCATATTATTGGTGAAATCAAGTACCTTTATCGATATTTGAGGTAATTCCATCAGTTTTGCACGAAAAATTACTCATTCATTAGGAATATGACGTCATAAATATTTATGACGTCATAGAAATAATAAACTGCTGATGTCAGCAAATATGAATAAATTATATATCAAATGAAAGTACTCATCAAGACGAATCGAATGGTATATATATTGTTGAGATTTAGTAACAAAAAAAGAAATTAGAGCCGTTTTAAAGAATTTCTTTGTGACCACTCTCCAAATATGGGCATGTGGTGGTCAGGTGGTCAAACAATAGGTATTGAAATTTCTATTTTCTGATTGCCAACTAAATTTTAGGAAAAGTCAAGGAGTTTCAGCATTGTAAGTGCTATCGTTTGGGAGCTATTAAAAGAAATCCGATGGGGGGGGCGAAAAACGCCCCCCCCCCCCGGTTAAAATAGGGTTAATAAGAAACGCATAAGAAATAATTTTGAGAAACTTTGCCCCAAATTCTTAGTTTCTTATTAAATAATTACGTTTATGTTACTGTGGAAATGGAAACTGTAAATTACAAAAGCTTCTTTGCTTTTTTAAATCAGGTAAGGTACATAGTTTCTTAAGGTAGGTCACTGGTCGAAAATGACAAAAAAATCAATTTTTTGTTTTTGATGGAATACACCCCTTTCATCTTAGTAGAGTCGGGGATTTGCATTTATAGAGCCAAAGTACTTACGAAAAATGATTTAGATGCACTTTCCTTGCCCCTACTACCTGAAATCAGCTGATTATTTTCATTTTTGATTACAAACTGCCATGATTTGAAGAGAAGTTCCCCCGAAGTTCCTGCAGTCTATCATCGTGGAATGGCTAAGCCCAAGATATCATTTGAAAGCCCTATGCCTTGCCTGCCGGAATCTAATGTGTGTTTTAGTGGTTGGGCATCCTGTGTTAATAGGCTCCACTTTTTTCAGAAGCACAGAACGAAAGAAATCTTGTTTATCCGGGATATGACATCACACAGTCACTCCTTATTGGCTGCTTCAGAAAATAACTGCGTTTGATTGGATAAGATCAAATTAGCATATTTAAGATGGCCGCCACAGTTGGGAAACCTTCCAGCAAGTTACGAATTCGACAGCTACATATTCGTCTTTCTCAACTAAAAAGTTACATAAACTGTTCAAAGAGATTTCCGTTTTGTTCAAGAAACAAGTCCTCAGATGCTTTATGACTTGGACAGTATGGGAAGAACAACATTTCGGTCGCTGAAGCCATACAAGAAAGGAAGACGAAAGTTGACTACAAACACAAACATTCAACAAGTGATAAAAAGTTGAACTGCTTTGGAATTACTTTTCACAAACTGCAGAAAAGGAAGCTGAAAACTGTTAGTGAAGCTAACGAAAGTGAATATGGCTACTTATTTGTCCAACAGTTATATCTGCAAAGTCTGGTAGGCCAATTGCTTTGTCCAGCTTACCAGAGAGGCCTGGTGGATGGAGTAGTTAGTGTTCCTGACACTGCAATTCAGGGGTTTGTTGCAAAATATGTTTTGTGTTGCACATACTGCAAACATTCTATTGATGAAAAGTTTCCTTTGCGAGAGAGCTGGTATTTCTTCTTCATCAAATGTTCCCTTTGAAGTAATAACTAGGGCTGCACTAGCTTTCAGGAGGGGAGTCACAAATTCAAGATCCAAGATCTGGAAATCAAGATTCACACTAATTCAAGATCCAAAATTCAAGATTCACACTATATCAAGATATGGAATTCAACACTCACACTAATTCAAGATCCGAAATTCAAGATTCACACTAATTCAAGATCCGGAATTCAAGATTCACACAAATTCAAGATCCAGAATTCAAGATCCAGAATTCAAGATTCACACTAATTCAAGATCCGGAATTCAAGATTCATGACACAAATTCAAGATCCAAAATTCAAGATTCACATTAATTCAAGATCTGGAATTAGCATATGTATTAGTGTTTCCTAAAACAACATTTTGTGGCAGAAAGACTGTAGAAACAGCAGTCTCTGTTGCCCTATGCCCGTTCATGATGGGTGCGATATCCCAGTCAGTTTTATGCCGAGTGTTGGGGATTACACCAGGAGTGTACCTTGAAAGGCATTCAGTAAGAAAGGATATAAGGAGGGGAGACTGGAGAAAGCTGAAATTGTAAGTCAGGAGGGGACAAAGCAGATATAAAAGCAGTTGAAGTACAAAAAGATGGTCAAAGACAACCAAGTGAAGCAGAAGGAGGGAGAAACTTATAAAGGCGGACAGTTTAACTTGTGATGATAATTAACATTTTCACACAAAATCAATTACTATTTGGTCAAATGACAAAATGTCTTTAATGCTTAGGTGTGTAGCAAGTTGTTTCTCAATTTCCCAGAGTTAGATATGTTTTTTCAGGTGCATTCTCAGGTACCATATGCAAAAAGTAGTTCTGTAAAACTTTTGATTGACTTTTTCTGAAGTTCAAGTTTCACGAAAGTCCTTTACCTTAGTAAAACAGTTTTGCATTCCAAAAGAACCCTAAACCTTGTAAACTATATACCAAAATGATCCATGCACAACAGAGAATGCAATGAAAACACTGTTTTTTGCATCTAAAAAGCCATTTTCATGTGGCATTTGCTAAATAAAAGAAATTTCCTTTGACGGAAATCAAGATGATAAATCTACCAAAATATTTTAAGGTTTTTGCTTAGTTATGTTGCCAACATGTTTTCCTTGCATTGAACAGACTATAAGGATCAAGTTGATACCTTAAAGACCAACAAATATTTCGTGACAGCAGAGATCAATGTACACTTAGGATGAGGATGTATGTTTATTGTAATTAGGCCGTTGCCATGGAAACCAATTATCAAATGTAAAAATAAATATGATTTTTGAAATCAGCATGCTCAATTACCCTAGGCAAACTCCTAGTTAAGCTCTCATAATTCATAGTATTGACATCAAATGAGAAAAACTAGGTGCTATACCATAAGAGCAGTGACCTACCTTAAGTTTCTTAAAGTGCATATGAAACGAAATTTTTTATTTTCGATAACAGTAAATTCGAGGTCGCTGATCACGAACATGTGGCTGACAATTTCGAAAAGCAATTCGTTACTATGTTATTAGCTCTCAAAGCTGCGATTCAAGTGGTTCAGGGGTCTGGTACCGATGTTGTGCTTTGACGTAATAGGTTTGTCAGTTCACAAAGAACATCGCGAGAACAAACGGTCAATGGCCTGTTGCACTTCGACGTTCTCGACGAGCCTGCTGAGGTTTTCAGAGGCAATTTTTTGACATCCAAAGCATCAATACAACAGTACTTTATGGAAGAACAACCTTCGACTCTTGATGATTGGTTTTTGAGTCTTTTACCATGGCTGTTGGCTTCATTAGCTGAAGATTCATCGATGAAGTGGCTGGCCATAACAACACACACAGGCCAATATGATTGCTATGTCGAAGCGACTTGCTTGGTCTTGCTTACAGCATATTAGCAAATGGTAAGTTTATTTTAGTGAAGCAAGAACTTTAGTGAAAACGTAGAATAGCGAATAAAACTGTTATCCAACGTATGTAGAATTGCCTAATAATTTTATTCGCGTTATGCGAGTCGGGGCGAGAGTCAGAGGACGTCATTTCTGTCAACGCGCGATGCTGATGGGCCTGACAAAATCATTTGCGACTGCAGGTCAATTTCATTTGTAAACGCCTCTCATTTCAACGCTGAAAGACTCTTCTGGGAATGTTTCCTTGTTCAAAATGTATTGAAGGATAAAGCTCTAACTCAGACTATTATCACCTGTAGTTCCTTGTTTTGAACAGTGGAATCACACAATTTTTCCCATGAGAAAGGTTGTTTGTAGAAGTTTGATAATACAGCGGAGGCAGGTAAACAAACAGTTTGCAAAAATAACACCGTCTTCAAAAACATGTAAATAAACACCTTAGGCAACAGAAACTAATTATATCAAGATAAATGTAACTCGTTGATTGTGATCATTATCTCCATTCCTATCCCCTAGAACACTCAATCAAGGCTACTAAAAACTCCAGCCACTGAAATTGTAGATGTTTGCATATCAAAATATGACACAAACAGCAAAGGCTGGATGCAAGGACTTTCCTGGTGGATGAGCAACACCTAAAGAACCTTAGTGACATTTCTTTTCCGTAATAGTATAATCAGATACGAAATTTCTTTTCCCTCTTTGACTGGATTCTATTTGTTGTCATCTGTTGCATACACATATTTTTTCATAAGAAACTAAGAAGAGTTTCTTACTAAAGGTTCCATAACAATCTTCATATTTACTCCCTGTTCCGCCCTGTTCCGCCCTGTTCCAATCTGAACATTTCAAAACAAAGTTTTTTTAAGCCTTTCTAATGTTTAGACATTATTCAAGTACCTTCCGAATACTATGATACAGGACACAAGTAAAAATAAAGTAAATATTTGTCAAGAAATTCCTTTATCGAAATAATTAATCTAAGTTATGTTTTCACAAGAATTTTCTCATAAGAAACTCGGACTCAAACATGTTTTTCTTTATTCTCACTTGTTTCCTGTATCATATTGTTCGAAAAGTACTTGAGTAATGTCTAAACATTGAAAAGGCTTCAAAAAACACATTGTGTTGAAGTGTTCAAGAGGGCACAGATCAGATAATTTTAAGAGACTTCCAGTACTGGCCCAAATTCTTAGTTTCTTAATTTATAAGAAAAGTACGTGCAATAGAGCACTATTGATGACCATGGTTTAAAAATTTACTGCACCAATTTCAAGATGAGAAAAATGGCTTCAACTATTTTAAAAACCTTGCTCAAAACACAATGTCTTTGAGTCTGTCTTTGAGTATGTGAGTTCTCTAGTACATGATACTCAACATGTGAATAAAGTCTCGCTTGCTTTTAGTTTCTGTGCATGTCCTGAAGCAGTTCTCTGGTCAGTCTTCCTGGCCTAAAAAGAAAATTCAGTTTCAATTTGAGTCTGCTTTTCACTGAATTACGAGGGCATTAATGTTTCAATGCAACACTGAAAAGGATGTCAGTTTACAACTTTAGCAAGAGTTAGTAGAAAAGACTTGACGAAACTAAAGTTCATAAACTAAACCCGTTACTCCTACGTGTATATCATCTACCATGTCAGAACTGATAAAAGCATGCTATTACGATTGATCAGAGAATAAATTCCGAAGGTTCAACGACATGGAAACCACAAAGGAATGGTGGGTGTTACATACAATATTTGCTGTTCACATTCATACGGCAATTAGGCACATGTTTTCAAACTTTAACTTCACCTTCAAAATAGCGATAAAGGGAATTTCGAGATCAAGGAACCGTTTTTTCTGACAGCCCTCTAAATCTAACCATGGATAAAGCTCAGTTTTGTTTTTAGATCTGTGCATCGTTAAATTGTTGTGTATCAAGAGACAAGATACCGAGGCCAACTCTCGTTCTTCAAAAGCGTGATAATAAGATATTTGGTTGCAAAAATGGTTACCTGAAGGATCGGAGCTCTTCACCAACAAATGCTTTGAATAATTGCAGGGATCATCATTGATATAAATTGCTTCAATTTCCCTTTCATTCGAGAGTTCTCCGCTTCCCACTTTGCTTCGGTGCTGTGTATAGGCGCCTGGCCAGGTATAATAAGCAACGCAAGGCCGGAATCTGTCCTTCATTTTCACCACTTCCAGACGACAAGTTTAGCTTGCTAAGTCAAATTCATGATCACTGATTAATACTGCTTTCCATCTTCAGTCGCAAAAACGTAAGCAAGTGCCTGTAAACCCGCCTAGAAAGCGAGCTTCATGAAGAGCCTTGCAGTGCGTCCATTGCGATCACTGGAGCAACCTTTGTTCTTTCAATGAGGCCTTTGAGAATTGACAAACCTATAACGTCACAGGAATCTGGTACGCAACGGTCTGACCGCGTTCTGGTTGGACCACTTTTTGACAAAATTTCGCACTTTTGGATCTTTGTATCTCCAAAATTATAAGGCCGATGAAAAAACCGATTGCACCATTAAAACGAGGATGACAAGTTCTATTAAAATAGAAAATAAAAAATTTCGTTTCATATGCACTTTAAGAGCATACCACTTGCTCGCTGTTTCTTACAAAATTGGGTGTATATATTTGAAGATGACAGTAATTTCACCCCGTTTAGCTGCAACTGAAAGAAAACTTATTTACTGCTACGATTTACTTGGTCAGCTCCGGATCTCTGTCAATAATTCTTCTTTCCTGCTGGGGCACTCATCGTCGTAACAGGATTAAATTTCTGAGGTTCTTCTCTCGACTCAGGCTTTTCCACCGATTCGGAAGATTGATGTTGAAAATTGACTTTATGACATTTTAAACTCTCTCTTAAAATATTTTTTTATCTGCTGGCTTCGCAATTGAATTCACATTGTTGTTTTTGATCGAGAAGTGTGATTTGTTGGGTTTGGACATATCGTCGGAGGGGTGTGGAAGACGTGCAAAAATGGGAGTCAAGAGCGAACGATCGCGCGAAGAGCAGAAAACGCAGAGCTTAGTGCCAATAAAAACATATGTGAAATTTATCGTTCTATACGTGTGCAAAAAAGTTTGAGTTTTTGCGAAAGTATAATTTCGTCGCGAGGAAAAAACGAGGGTGTGATTTTCCCCACAGTAAACCCCTCCTTCCGCCATTATCATCAGATCACGTGATAGAAATAGAGCTCTCTGATTGGCTAGTCAACCAAGATGACGTCACATGTAAACAAACCAAAGATCCTATTGTTACAAAATCTGCCCTTGTTAGTCCCTCATCATGAACTGCTCTAGAAGAGGATGGAAGAAACTTTGGAAATAATGTTAAATTACGATAAAAAAAGACCTACATAATGTTAAACCAAGATGTTATGAAGTTCTTTATGATATCTTGCTTAAACTGAATGATAATTCTAGTCAAAAGCAGAGGGAATGCCTCTCCGGGTACGATCAAACCATGGTCAATATCAAACGTCGTGAAAATGATGAATCTAGGTTTTGATGTACTTTAGGAAAGACAGCGGGAATTCGGTAAACAGTCCTGACGGGCAGGCCCGTCGTCGGAACCGGGATGGGGGCTGGGGCGCTTCAGCCCCCCCCAATAATTTGCTGCAGTCTGTTAACTTTTTGTACACGAAAAAGGCTGTGAAAGCCAAGTTCTTGGAAATGAAGATTCAAACTTATTTGTATTCGAGGAAGTCACCAGAATGCATCAAGCTATCACTTTCAAGTTTCATATTATTATACAATTCAAAAATGATCTATATCCTCGTGATATTGAACTCCTATTTTCAAAATTTTCCTGGAGAGACCCTTATCAGTCACGATCCATTGTTTCTTTAAAAGGCAAATTCTTCTAAAATGGGGCGTTTTCTAACGATCTGAAGGGCGTGGTCATGAACAGTTTTCCCGGGGGTGAGCCCCCGGACCCCCGTTTTTACTTGCTAAGCTCGCATCAAATTCCAGCCCCCCCCCCCCGATATGAATATCGTTCCGTGACGGGCCTTACGGGAATCAGGAATTTGGCTGAAAACGTAACGGAAATTCGGGAGCCTATTGGGTACCTTCTTACCAGAACAATATCTAAATCAGTGGCGTGGCCACGGGGGGCAGGGGGTATGGGGGGCAATTCCCCCCCCCCACTTTTGTCGAAAGATGGTCCTCGAGATTCCTCTAAAACCGAGGAGAAAATAGCTGGGTATAGGCTGGGTAAGAATTTTCCGAGAAATATCAAATCTTCCATTTTACCACTGGCAAGCATGACATTCTAAGCCAAAGTAAAGGAACCTTTTTCAAAAATTTTCCACGTGCTCCGATTTATAGCATAATTGTTACAACGATCAAGGTTTCCTTGTCGCTAAAGGCAAGCATGTTATTAGGAGATGAATTCTAAGCCAAAGTAAAGGATATTTCTTCAAAAATGTTCTTCTTGTCTGATTCATAGGATAACTGTTACAAAACGATCAAGGTTTCCTCGTCGCTAAAGGCAAGCATGATATTGGGAGAGGCATTCTAAGCCAAAGTAAAGGATATTTCTTCAAAAATTTTCCTCGTGCTCTGATTCATAGGATAACTGTCACAAAACGATCAAGGTTTCTCTGTCGCTAGAGGCAAGCATGATATTGGGAGATGCATTCTGAGCCAAAGTAAAGGATATTTCTTCAAAAATTTCCTCGTGCTCTGATTCATAGGATAACTGTTACAAAACGATCAAGGTTTCCTCGTCGCTAAAGGCAAGCATGATATCGGGAGATGCATTCTAAGCCAAAGTAAAGGGCGTGGCCCCAACAATTTTCCTTGGGGCTTCGCCCCCAGACCCGCTCGTTTACATTCCCCCCCCCCACTGAATTTACCCTGGCCACGCCGCTGATCTAAATTCAGTGTTAGATATCGCCAAAGCTAACGAGAAGTTTCAATTAGTGAAACAAGTTGGCTTCTCGTGTATCATGTTAGAGCCCCTTGTGAAAGGTAAGGAAAAGTAGAAATGGAAGGGTTTCTCAATGGAGAGGAACTTGAGCCTCTCAACAAGAAGTATGTGTATGTGACAAAAAAGTCCACGCTCAAAAGCCACGCCCACCAGTCGGCAAATTGAGAGCTTGCACCCCCTTAGCTTGATATCTCTAACGACGGCCCTGCAGTTTATGTAACATAATCCTATATTATGTCATTTTTTTGCAAATGGCGTTCCATAGACTCCTAGTAATTTTTCCTCTGTGCTCTCTATGATGGTTGTATTTCCAATTTTTATTGATAAATCATTGCTTTTTTCACTGAAAATCATCAAGTGGCACTGATCTTCATGCAGTTATTCTTAAACCACTCTGAAAGGATTACAATTTCATTTTCTAATCTATTGATGATATTTCCATGATTGCGATGATAGGCCGATAGTATCACCAGCATAGTTGCATATTTATATTTTGCTGTCCATCACAAACATAAACAGGTCATTCAGGTAGATAGGATAAATACTCTAGGGTTACTAAAAGTGAAGTAGCATACTGTATGTTGTCTATCTTGTAAACGTTAATCAAGGGAAAATTATTCAGATCAATTGCCCTTTGCATAAGTCTCCTTTACAGAAAACCCCTCTGAAGAATTGAATACCTCTAATTTGGATGTCAATATTAAGGAGCATTTGACAAACACAGATATTTGGGCAAATTTTAGGCAAAGAGGTTTACATTTTCTCCATTTAAACATGAGCATTTAAACATGAATAGGTAAGCATTGGTGGATATGAGACAAAAAGGTGTGACAGAATAGACATGGTGGAGGAGTAGCTTGCTACATAAGGACAGATATGGTATTCAATCCAAGAGAAAATTTTTCGACAGACATTGAGAACATATTTTTTTATATCCAGCTACCAAAATCAAAACCAATCCTTGTTGGAATTCTTTGCAAGTCTCCAACAACAACTGATTTTTTAGATAAACTAACATTGGCAATTTCCAAAACAAATAACTTTGACAACCAAGAGGTTTACATTCTTGGAGATCTAAGATCAATTTGAACAGCGAAAATGATATATCAAACGGAATTAAAAGATATAAAAAGTTTTTCTCCCTCCATGGATTGAAGCAAATAGTTAAAAGACCTACTCGTATCACTGATACAGTAGACCGACCTCCCTCCTTAACCACATACTTACAAAGTCATTTTGTAAAATTTCTCAGCAAGGGGTTCTTTTTTGGGTTTGTCCGATCATCAACTGATTTATTGCACAAGAAAGACAACCCGCACAGAAAGACAATCTTAATTTTGATTTTATGTAAATTTTATGTTAATCTAATTTTGTTTACGTTGCATATAACCTGGCTGTCCAAAATTGTAAAGATAACTAATGAAGATTTTATAATCGAAACGTATGTCGTATTGTGAAATGACGTTGTGTTTTTATATTATTATTATTATTAATTGCATCGCACACTGTCTTGTCAGTGGTGATAACGGCTTGCAACTTGGTGTCAACAAGACAAGACTTCTCAAATTCCAAGCACTTTACAGAGGATCCTTGCAGAATGAATGATTGCACTTTTCTGCAGTTCAACAATTCGTGTTCCTACTCCAAGGTCTTCTAATCTTTTGGATAGTTTCTTCGGAATTGTCCCAAGTGTACCTATTATAAAAGGAATGAATTTTTTTCGCATGCTCCATTGTTTCTGTACTTTTTGTGCTTCTTGTACTTCTTATTATTATTATTATTATCTTCAAGTTCACTCCTAAAGTTCATAGTTTGGAGGAATTGTTCATCATCAAGCGTCAAGCTCCAGCAAGTAGCCTCAGACACTCAATACTTTCCTCAGTATTCCATCCGTTCCAAGGAGGGCTGATTTCTGGATGCAGTGAATATCTTCTGGCAATCCTAAACTCTTCAATCAAATGTTCTCTTAACTTTGTTGGGATGGAACCAAGTGCCCCAACCACTATTGGAATCACTTTCGTGTTAACATTCCATAATCTCATTACTTCCAGCTTTAGCTCAATGTATTTGCTGATCTTCTCCCATTCTTTGTCTTCAATGTTTTGGTCGCCAGGAATAGCTACATCTATAATGGAGCATTCCCTTTCTTCCCAGTCGACGATGACAATGTCAAATCTTTTATGCTCAATGACTCGATCAGTCTGAATGGAGAAATCCCACAGAAGTTTGCATCGTTCGTTGTCTACAACAGGAGCCGGCTGGGGTTGATACAATTTGTCTGTATGTTCCAGGTCATATTTCTTGCATAAGAGCCAATGAATGAAGCATGCAACTTTATTGTGTCTACGCTTATACTCCTTTTGGGCAAGTTTTTTACAACCACTAACAATGTGTGTAACATTCTCCACCGTATCGCCACACAATGTACATATGTCATTTTCCTGCAAGCAGCAAATTCTTATTATTATTATTATTATTATTATTATTATTATTATTATTATTATTATTATTATTATTATTATTATTATTTGAATCATTATCACAGTACAACTGGTAATGCATAGTCCACTTTCAGGTTACATCCCATAGCTTGAGAAAGTGTGCATGCTGTCTCTGTAGAGAATATAAATAGTTCTTCTTGCTATTTAGTCTCTAAGGACCTGTTCATATGGAGGCGAGCCAGCCCGCCTACCGGGCTGGAGGTTTTTGCCGAGATCCCACCTTATCCCTGTTTCCCATTCAAAGTTTGTTGTCTGTTCATATGAGCAGGCGGGCTGGCCCGGTAGGCGAGATCTCACTCAAGTACTGCCGGGATCCCGCTTGGCGAGATCAAAATTTTCCCATATGAACACTCCAGCCCGCCTGCCGAGACGAAAACGCCTCTACTACGCACGCGTGGGCATACAAAACAATACCACCAACGATGGCACGTGACCAATTCCATCCCGGTAGGCGGGATGTATTTGCCATATGAACAGAATGCGAAATCAGCTCACTTAGCGGGCCAGCTCGGTAAGCGGGCTGGCTCGCCTCCATATGAACAGGTCCTAATGTCCAGTACTATTCTAACAATCCTGGCCGTACCTAGGAGGCATGCATTCTGTAATGGCTGTATTCCCGGTTCAAAGTCAAGTGCTCCAATGCATCTCTTGAAATTTCTCGAAACTACTCCCAATGTCCCCAATGTCCCCAATGACCACTGGTATCATTGCAACTTTCTTTACTTCATCCTTTCACATTTTCAAAATTTGGTATTTCAGATCGTTATAGTGTTCCAGCTTCTCCTCCTCTTTCTGCTTCACTCGAGTGTCGAATGGGCATGCTACATCGATTATCTGGCAACTCTTTTCTTTCTTATTCTTCAGCGTGATATCTGGTTTGTTATGATCTATGCGAGTTTCAGTTTGCATAGAAAAGTCCCACCATTATAGTACTTCGTCGTTTTCAAGTACCTTGTTGTCTTTTGTCACCACATGGTTGTAATATTTATCGTCGCATTCGAATCCAAATTTCTTGCATAGATACCAGTGAAGGACGGCTGCCACTTTGTCATGTCTCCAGCTTTTATATTATCTCTGTGCTAATTTTTGGCATTCAGATACCACATGAGCAATTGTCTCGTCCCTTTTCCCGCACATTCTGCATTTTGATGATATTATTATTATTATTATTATCGATTTATTTAAAGTTGGCTTTATAATTCAAATAGCTAAAATAACAGCTAATTAAGGCCAACTAGAACTAAAAGAAAATACATTATAATTTACATATAACATGAACAGGCCAAAAGTAAATCATTTACTTTACATGGACGACCTGAAGCTCTATGGAAAAGATCAAAAGGAGTTAGACACTCTCATCCAAATAGTCAGAGTGTTCAGTAAAGACACAGGAATGAGCTTTGGAATCGAAAAATGTGCAATTATTCAAATGAAAAGAGGAAAATTTGTAATGAGTGAAGGAATTGAATTGCCTGACGGTGCAAAGATAAGATCGTTAGATGACCAAGAAGGGTATAAATATTTAGGAATTCTTCAGTTTAATCATATAAAGCACAAAGAAGTGAAAGAAAAGTTAAAGAAAGAATATACTAGAAGAGTGAGAAGAATACTAAAATCACAATTGAATGCTGGGAATGTAATCCAGGCCATAAATGCAAGGGCGGTATCCATAATACGATACAGTGCAGGAATATTGGATTGGGCAAAATTAGAATTACAAGAACTGGACAGGAAAACAAGTAAGTTACTAAATATCTATAGAGCATTACATCCCCAGGGTGACGTAGACCGATTATACTGGACGCGAGCAGAGGGAGGCAGAGGATTGTTAAGTGTTGAAGAATGTGTAAAGATCGAGCAAACTAGCATTGGCTATTACATCAGCAAGACCAATGAAAGGTATTGGCAGAAGTTGTTAGAGAGGGTATTGTATCTGATGGGGGTGATGATCGGAAAGATAAGAAAAAAGAGCTAACTAAGGAAAGGAAGAAGAGATATCTCCAAAAGAAACTTCATCCGCTATTCTACAAGGAGACAATGGACATAAGAGATGAAGAGAATTCATGGAGTTGGCTTAAGAGAGGGTATCTAAAGAAAGAAACGGAGGGGATGATTTTAGCGGCACAAGACCAAGCCTTGAGAACGAACTCACAGTGATCCAGCAAGTGTAATGAATGCCGAAAAATGAAAGTTCTCAAAATCAATCACGCTGTAGCTCATTTGAAAGAGGAATGGTTGGCAGTCAAAATAAAAAAGGAATTATTAAAATCGGACTTATCAGAGCCAAGAAACAGATTTTTAAATTTTCAAGTAATCACAAGTTTACACACATTGCATATAGAGAAGACAATTAACACTTGATTTAGGCTAACTTCAAAATTCAATTTCTCTGCTCAAACAGCTCCGATTCTTGAAATTATTTTTTTATTTTGATTGTATACATCTCAGCATTATGTGTCTTTAATTTCATTGAATGCGTGTGGAAAATTTTTGAGAATTTTGAATTACTACAAGTACCATATTTGAGGATAAAAACCGATATTTAGATAGAAACAGTTGAAAATCTAAAAGACGGGGTCAAACGGTGTCTTAGCAAAAAATATTAAAATTAACTAGAACATGTTTCGAGCGCGTGTGCCAAAGGTTATCTTTGAGAACCTTCTGCAAAAGATTCTATGGCCGTTTCAGAATGAGTGGTCATTTCTTGGAAATGACATGTGGTCGTTACTGAAACCAGTGTTGTTTTACATTAACTGAATTGAAATTCTAGATAATGCCCTAAACTCATTTCAAATTAAAGACAAATCATTCAGCTGAATTCTTGAAACTAGGATGAATTGAAGAAACTAAAAATAAAAATACACTATCGTATAGTGGACTGAAGAGCCAGGAACTCTACTCTTTGTGACATCTGAACCCGACACTGTATCAATCATGTCAAATTCAATTCCGAAGCACCACGTTCTTTCTTATCACTGTCAGACTAGACCTAATGCTTCCGTCTTGAACTTTAATGTCATTGTTGTAGTTGACTGATTTTGGCCGTACTTTCTTCAGAGCGAGAACAAATGGTTATTGATCTGATTTATTTGATAGTTATGTGGACAGGGCAAATTTTGCGATTTCATGGTGTCACATCGACGTTTCAGGGCCGTTTCTGAGACTACAGACACCAGAGACACCACTAAGACTGTCAACGTTGATGATAGACTGAAGCCTTTCACCTATGGTATGATGCTGCACTTAGCAATACATTTCCACTTGGAAGAGAATAGATTTCCTTACTATACACCAGATTCTTGCCCATAACTGGGAGCTGCTTGAATTCTCAAAAAGGCTATCTGATAGGTGTATGGTTTGAAAGCAGTCCTAACGCCTGGAACAAACATGTTCACAGCTTCCAAACGGACCCACAATTCAGAGCAAGACAAACGTTTGTGCAACATGACATCTATGACGTTTTGTCAGAATGCTCATAACATCTGCCCTAGCAAAAGCGAGCCATACTACGGCAAAAGTCAATGAGATGAATTATGATACTAAAACTCAAGAAGAAGCATTGGAGAAGTCTTTGTATTTATAACTGTGATAAGAAAGAATGTTATGCCTCTGAACTGAATTTGATATGATTTGATGCAGTATTGAAAGCAGACATCACAAAGAGTAGAGTTCCTGGTTCTTCAATCCACTATACGTTAATGTATTCTGATTTTTAGTTTCTTCAATTCATCCTAGTTTCTAGAATTTAGCTGCATGACTTGTATTTAATTTGAAATGAGTTTAGGGCAATATCTAAAATATCAATTCAGTTAATGTAAAACAACACTGGTTTCAGGAACGACCACATGTCATTTCAAGAAATGACATCACATTCTAAAACGGCCATAGAATTTTAAACAGAAGGTTCCCAAAGATAACCTTTGGCACACGCACTCGAAACATGTTCTAGTTAATTTTAATATTTTTTGCTAAGACACATTTTGACCCCGTCTTTTAGATTTTCAACTGTTTCTACCTAAATATCCGTTTTTATCCTCAAATATGATACTTGTAATAATTCGCAAAATTCGCAAAACTTTTTCCACTCGTTTTTGATGAAATGAAAGACACATAATGCTGAGATGTATACAATCAAAATAAAAAATTAATTTCAAGAATCGGAGAATGATAACTAAAGAAAAGAAAACTCCCTGGAGCACATTTTGAGATGTTTGCCTCTCTCCTGATTGTGCGAACACTAACTTGTGATACTGATGCAAATGATCAAATTATTTTGGTTGCAATACTTTAAGAAGTAGCCGCATAACATTTAAGAATACTTTGGCCGGTCATTTTTTATTTTATAGCGTTTTTCAATGTTTTATCAAAAGTCAACCCAGGTTTTTTCACATTTTACGCTCGTCTTCCTCTTGGAAAAACTTTCAAAATAAACATAGTTAAAATATCAACTATCAATGTGAAAGATATGCATCGGTCTTAAAATAGGGGCACGTCTTGAGACAAAAAGGGCACTTTTTGGTTTATTGCAAAATCTTGGTGGGGGGGGGGGGGCACGTGGCACCGGTTCTTGCGTCTCTGTACTCTCGCTACATCTAATGTGATAGTTCTGATGCATATTGAAATAATCTGCTCTGCGTCATCAAGTGGGCCTGTTATTAGGCTACAGCCATTTCGATATAAACTAGATCTTGCATTAAACGTGCATGATCTCATTCTTCAAACATGGCTAATGGGGGCCTTTAATTTTCTATTTCCAGGGCATTCTCGTCAAAGGGCTCATTAAACAAAATGAGTGGAGTTACCCCAGGAAAAACGAAATCAACAAAGGTTGTTCCAAGAGGGCAGGCATCAGGCTCGAAAGATGATGTTACCAGTGGAAGGTCATCAGGTATTCCAACTCCTGGTGCTGTTTCGAGGGAGAATTCATTTACAAAGTCACAACTGCCAGTGATGCAAAGAGAGTCTTCAATCCCAAAGATTAAAAGAGAGTCTTCCATCCCACAAATAAAAAGAGAATCATCTATTCCGAAAATCAAGCGAGAAACATCAGTGCCTCAGCTGAGGAGAGATGGCTCAAAGACCCCCTCACAAACACCATCCAAAAAGGAAGTCCCTGGGGTAGTTAAAAGAGAAGGCTCACTGTCTCAGATCAAACTTCCAGGGTCAAGTTCTGTCAAACCACGAACATCATCAACAAATTCTTTAAATGGAAAATCAACAGATGACCTAAAGATTGGAGATCGTGTAAACATCAATGGAACTCCAAAAAATGGTGTTATTCAGTTTATTGGAGAAACACGGTTTGCTAAAGGTATGTTTTGATCTTGATTTTTTGAAGACTGCGTGTAGGTTTTATATTGACTGTACACTCATATCATGTAGAGACAACACTATTTTGAGTTCCAGTTGTCCCAAAAATGGTGTCCGACTTTTGAATTCGAATAAATCAGGAAATGTTTGATATATATGAACCGTTCTGGTATTATTTGATAGCTGAGAACTATAATTTTCTTTTGAGCCTATTGCATATCAGATTTGACAAATACTTAGAAACCAGGGCGTTCTCAAAGTTACGACCGGTTTTTGCATGTTTTCTTGACCTTTGCTTTACTATTGTCTAACTTTGCAGTGATATTTACTGTTGTAAACCACACTAGCCTTCTTATTAATGGAAAGGAAGGCGTAAGGTTTCACTCAACCTGAGTCACTCAAACTATCAGAAATCCAATTTACAGGTAAGGAGGAAGGTATGTTACCCCAGACAACGCAGTGGTGTATTATGTCAAAATTGATCTTGAAATGTACAGAGTAGGAGAAAAGATGTTTATTGCCTGGTTTCGAACGAATGATTTGAGCAACTGTGCAAATGCCATCAAAGATACTGCCAAACTATCCAAGATGAATTCAATTCAAAGCGGAATATTTGCACAACGGACCAAACTTGACAAGTTGACATGTACGCTACCTACGGGCTAGAAAGACTGTATTCTTTATCGCCTAAGTTTTAGGTGGTCCCCCCCCCCCCCGTCTTGCGATATCTAAGATTTGGAAATTTTGCAAGTTAGTGAAATGCGTTCTCAGGTTTCTAAAAGTACTTTAATTGTTTTTTTTCTGGACTATCTAGACAAGTATATTTAGAAATTATAAGAACACTGGAGAATAGTAGAGTAAAGAGTGAAAACTCTGAAAAATTAGCATCAATTTGAAGGAACTCCCTGGTTTCCTAAAAATTCCCAAATTGAAACAGCAATAGACTTGACGGAACATTATATGTTTCAGCTCTCAAACAATTTCTAAATGGTTCATATGCATCAAGCAGTCTCGGGCATATTCAAATTTAAAAGTGGGACACTTTTTTGGGGACACCCTGTATATTTTTGTTCTTTGCAGATTCCTATACATTCTGTTCTATAAAGATTATGCAAGGGGACAACAGGATACATGACATAATTTTAAAACTGCACTTTAGCTCACAAGGGTCTGGTAAAGATCTATCTCAGTAGTTTACTGCAAAACAGGCTAAACTTCCAGCATCCAAAATGGTAATGAATGAAAAATTATTTTATGAGTGACCTCAATGGTAGATGTATAGATATAGATCATCTGGTTGATCGCAGACGCATTTGATAACAATAGAACATGATAATCTGGACGGTTCACAGCAAAGAAAGTACTGGTTGTCATCCTTATGCAAAATAAACTTCTGTTTTTAAGCCAGCATGCGCATGAACTTTTATCCTTACTCTTTTTTACTGTGATCTTCCAGTACTTCCCATTTTGTTTAATGCAAAACCCATTTCTCTTGACTTTCCCTGTTTTATCCCTTTTCTGTTCAATGAGAGGTTGGCCTGTCTTACAGCCTCTTATAATCCCCTTAGTACTTAGAATTTGTTACAGCTATTATTGAAAAAAACCACACGTTATTACAAGATATTTTTGGCATTCATAGCGAGGACACGCGGTTACCGAGTCCTCACTGCAAATGCGGCATAGCTAGAACGTTCTAAGAAATATCAACTATAGATTAAAGTCTGAAAACACTAAATTAAAGCAACACCAACAACAAAAAGAACTGGGAACATTATCATCATCATCATCATCTTCATTGTAATTATCATTATTATCATCGAAACTTTTCAAAATCACATCATGAGATTTATGACTGGCCGCAAGCTGCAAGATCATATCACGATAGAAAGTCTACGATCCCAAACGAAAGTGAAATCCATATCAGCTGTTATCAAAGAGAGAAAGTTAGAGTTGTATGGCCATATAAAACGATCATCACTGGGACTATCTAAATTGATCCAAGAAGACTGCACCATTGGGACGAGGAACCGAGGTCGACCGAAACCTCGTTGGATAGATGACATCAAGACCTGGATTGGGTTACCATCTTGGGACCATATCAATGCTATTGGAATAGACAGAGAACGATGGTGAAGTTGATATACAGGGTGTCCCAAAAAAGTGTCCGACTTCTAAAATACTCCAATGTTATTCTTATTTCTAAAAAGAAGATGGTCCTGAAAAAAGCAATTAACGTGCTCGTAGGAACCTGAGAACGTAATTTACTAACTTGCAAAATTCCAAATCTTAGATGTTGTAATACGGGGGAACACCTAAAACTTAGCTATGAAGGACACAGTCTTTCTAGCCCGTTGGTAGGGAACATGTCAGCTTCGTAAACTTTTGGCCCGTCATGCATTCCTTCGTTCTCTAGATGCAGTTGGTCCTTCAAGGACCAACTGTATTCTGAACAAGAATGCTGATGGACTGTTGGTCTAGATGCAGTTGATGCATTCTTGCTTTATCATCTAATTTATAGACTCTTGATTTAGCTGCCGCTGTAACACACACAACCTGTGACCGTCTTGTCACATAAAAAATCGTCATTGAAATTATTGAAATTGCGGCATGCACAAACTGAAAAAACAACTGCGTGCGTAGGCGTTCTTCAGTTTTTTTGTGGATGAATATATTTACTTCCCAATGTCTCAAAGGGTTTACCTTGCATATTGCAAAAATGTGTTATTTTGTACGATTTGCAGAACAGACAGATATTATTTATTTTCTCCAGGGGCAAATATGAAATGATGCAAATTACCGTTTTCTATTTTAGGGATATGGACAGGTGTCGTACTTGACGAGGCTGTTGGAAAGAATGACGGGACAGTTTCCGGCGTGAGGTACTTCCAATGTCAGCCTAATTATGGCGTATTTGTCAAGCTAGAGAAATTGAAGAAGATAGCTGATGTCACAGATCCGAATTACAAACCTCGCGGTACCCCAGCATCAACTCCTGCTGCAGATCGTTTCAGCCAACTCAAATCAGCTGAAAGATCAAGTACACCTGTTAGGACTCCAGACAGCACAGAAATTCCTAAGGATTTGAACATTGGAGATAAAGTGTCTATCGGAGATGCAAGAACAGGTATACTAAGGTATCTTGGAGAGACCGGATTTGCCAAAGGTATTTGGTGTGGCGTTGAACTTCAAGAGCCGGCTGGCAAAAATGATGGAGCAGTAGCTGGAACGAGGTACAATTCATTCTTTTAATCAGATTACTAGATTGCTCGAAGCAATAACCACTGTGATAAAAAAAAAATGATACAGAATTTACTCTGGGAACATGAAGTAAGCTGTCGGGCAGAGAATTATACATTTGAAGGTTTCCGAACGCTAGTCAAAGGCTACGCTATTCGCAAAATGTATGTATGTTAAAATTTGCCACGTAAAATAAAACAATTTACAAGAAATAAATAGGATCAATAGAATAAATAGAAAATTTAGATTTCATTTTAGCGTTGCTTTTTCCCGCTGCAAAAAGGTTCTTTGTTACTAAGAATGCGTTATATGGAACTCTGCTTTGAGAAAATTACCCAGCTCCTTATCTACACCGCTGTCTTTGTAAATATTTATATATTTTTTTAGGCATTTACTTATCATGTGATTTTGCTGGACTCGTAACTTGCCTTTGTTTATTTTCATTAGGTGTAGGGAAATGTCTGTTTTTATCACCAAGCCTTTTCCATCGCTCCGGCTGTCTTAGAAGCTTCATTGGCCGTCTCCTCCGTTAACCCTGTTCTACATGGGGGGGGGGGCAAGAAAGCCCCCAACCAAACGTCCTCTAATTGCTGCTAAACTAAACATGATAAAAACTGGAACCTATGTGACTTTGATTGAATTTGATATTGTATCAAATTTGAAAATAGATCATTGTTATATAATTGGTCATGTGATCATGAAATGCCCATATTTGAAGAGTAAACACCCGTTCATTGTGATGAAAACTCTGTTTGGAGGCGCAAAAAGGGTTATTTACTCATTAAGCTTTCTTGCAAGCTGTTCGATTTTCGTGCTCGAATTTTGCTTTCGAAGCCCAGATTCAGGTGCAGAGAATTATTGGAAAGCAAATTGGCAATGACTGCCCCTTGTGTTGGCATTCCTTTGTTCTTTTCCTGACGCTAGCTTCAACTAATTATATTACAGTTTGTTAAGGAATAAGCGAGCTTCACTTTGATGTATGATATACGTGCATTTTGAGCATGGTATGCTACGATAGAGAGCAAATAAGATTATTCTTGGCTCTAGCCTTTCAAAAACTTTCCTTCCTTGTTTTATTCATCATAGTAAGTAGAACTTTAGAACTGCACATCATCAGTGTTATGTGGCTACTTGCAGTTACTTTGTGGCTCTGACATTGCGATTTCACTCAGGCATTGTTGCTGTGGATAGACACGATCGACAACCAATGATATTTCAGTAATTACATTCTGCAAGCTGCTAGCAGGCATTTTTAGAGAAGGGAATGGAGTTCTTCCGAATTGGATGACCTATTGCTTCAGTTATTGCCAAGAGCTGATAGTGACCAGTGACGTGATTGTAATAATCAATTTCAGCTTCGTGTGGTTTTTGTTTGAATTTCCGTTATCACACTTGCAATAGGCATAATTATAGCGGCTAGTAGTCAAAACATGTCCGTTACTCTTTATTGTTGCAGATATTTCCAGTGTGAGCCCAAATATGGTTTATTTGCTCCTGCGCATAAAATCAAGAAAATTGCAGATGGCCACCCACCAGTTGCAGTGGACACACCAAAAGCTGAAGAAAGTACGGTAGCACCAGTTACTGCGGAGGAAACTGTAGTGACTGTGAGTTAATTTCATAATATTTGGTCAGCCTGAGGTACAAGCAAAAACTATGTAGAGTAAAATTGGATTTTCGATGCTATTACGGCTCTATTTGTTTTATGGTAAAAACCAATGTCTCATTCGAAAGAGGAAGAGGAGCGTAGTAATTCATTGAAACATTATCCAAATTTAAACGTGCAGATGGCGGTTGAAATTGATGCAACTACTTAGCCTGCGCAACTGTTGAAGTCAGACTTTATAAGGCTAGGAAGCTGTACTCTTTCTGTATCCAAATCTGTGCTCAATCAAATCTGTGGTTGACGTCAGCATCTGCGTGGGCCAAGAGTTGCCTTTTTGTGAATCGATTTTTTTACCCAGTTGAAGGACATTGTGTGCCAATAATTTGATAAGATCCAGGTCATTGTTCCTGTCACTAGCAGCTATTTTCGAGCTCCTCTCTGACCCGGGGGAGGTATTTGGTTTACGAAAATACGGGGAGGTGCCGCTGGAAAATCTGAAAATGCACCCTGTCCCGGAGTACAATTCCCAGAAATGATACCCTGTCCTGGAGTAAAATTTTAAAAACGATACCCTGTTCTTGAGTTTCTTCATACAAAATGTTATGCTGCTCTGGAAATTTGATAGAAATCTATCAGAAAAAGCGGAAATGTTGCCATCAAACCGATTTAAATCACACTCACGCTGTGCAAATAGCTTACAACGATGTTACGTAGTCAATTTTAGAAAATAGAGCCGACGTTACAAAAGTAAAAGTGATACCCTGTCCCGGAGTAGGAATCCTGAAAATGATACCCTGTTCAGCGGCACGTCCCCGTACGGAAAAATATATGTGTACCCTCCCCCCGGGCCCTCTGAAAACTGCCTTAGACTCTTTCAGAAATCAGTACAACTTGACACAGTTACAGAAAAAGTAATTTGTAGCTTGTAGCGTAATTTGGGTGTAGCTGCCACGCCTTTTGACGTCACGGTGACGTCACGAAGTTGAAAATCTGAAAATCATGCTTCCAAGTTAAATTAGAGTCAAAAGCAGATTTTGCATGAACTTTATGCAGTTTTTGGTTCAAATTGTCAACATATTTGGCGATAATATATTATTTCATTGAAAATAACGATTTTGGAGTGATATTTTGGATGAAATTAGCCAAAGTCTGCTGGTATGATTTGTGCTATTAATTTGTTCTATGTAAAAAGAGACCAAAAGGACGTGCAAAATGGTGCTAACCTATTACAAATGTGTCATTAGAGTGTTTTTTTATTGAAAAAGTTTGAAAAAATTCAACAAAATTGCTAATCTGTCCAAAATGGCGGTCAAAATGATGTTATTATAGAAAATGCTGACGTCATCAAATTCCAGAAATTCCGGTATCAAATTGAAGCCCTTTGTCTGCTGATTCATTTGCTATTTAATATTTCATAATTCAATCAAACCTTTCCATTGAAATCATTGAAAACGATGATTTTGCTGCTACCTCCTTCCAAATATGGGCATGTCACATGACCCATGAGCCCTGTCGTTCAAAAATTTTCCATCAAAATGTAGCCAGTAGATAATTAGAAAAAGTCAGGGAGATTGTGGACATAGCTGATGTCGTTTAAAAACGCGGCAAATAAAAACTCGAAGGGGGTTGAATCCAATGGATAAGGGTTAAGATCTTGTATGATCGTAAAGAATGATGTGTCATCCGCAAAACGTTTTGCAAAAAGTTGCAAGAAGCTATTCTACCTCTTGGGGGATTTGAAAAATATAATCATGACAAACTATTACTCCCTTGGCAAGAACATTTTTTAACTTTGTCTTTACCAACTTTTAGGTTAAAGCTGTGGAAACTGAGGCTGAGATAAACGATATTGCTTCAAATAGAGATGCATCATATACATCACAAATAGCATCAATGCAGGTAGAAATTTTCTACTCAATTCTCTACTCAATTGCATTAATCTAATTGACCCACCGCTTGTTTTATGTGATCATTCCTTAAAATGGTACGATGAAGCTTGAAGGAGATTTTAAGATGAAATTGACAACATAAAAATTGTATTGGCTTGAAGATTTTGGTAGTACTGTGATCATCGCCAAAAATGGCCTGAAAAAAGGCGAACCAAAAGCCAAGGACATGACGCCAAAATCATCAAAAGATCAACCTGTTGATTAATCCTTGTGCCTAACATTTGTTTGTTATCCTACCAAGCACCAAGAGTCTACCGTTTATTGCTTGATATCAATTGTCTAAAATGTACGTGCCATTTTTATTAAGAGCCCTGCACACGTGTCATGAATTAAAATCCGCATGCTTTAATTGAATTGAGTTGTGATTACTTTGAAGCCTGCCTGACATGACTGACTATAGGGGTGTCGCCCTGATTGGGGGTAAACGCGTTTTGACCGGTTTTCACTATGTTGTGGTTGGTTGCAGAATAACGCGAGTTGTGCCGAGCTAGAATCAAAACGTTCGTGAAAATATCTCATTGACGACATTTGCTAAATCTTTGCTTGTTCTTGTTGAATAAAATTCCGTCCACAAAGAGAGAGAAAGTGTTTAAAGAAGCTCGCCTGAGAACTGAGCTGTAAGTATCCGCCATTTTCATTTAAGATGTTGTTGCAGTGTTTTGGTTTTGCTTGTTTTCTTGACACGTTATTTGAACCTTCCCAACTAAAAAAAGCCGCAAAGCAAGCCAAGCGTGTCTAGAAGAAGTACTTCACGTGGAATATGAAATAAAAATCCGTTTCCACCACGATGGGTTTCTCTTTGTAAGCCGTCTGATTGGCCTAAGTCGCCCTGATCGAGGACCCTCTGGTATCTTCCGGTTTTCTGACAAAATCTGCGCTACCAAAGCACCACAGGCGACCTATATTTGTGGTAAAAGGACAATTTACGGTACAAAAACAGTACAAAAACAGGTTGATTCTATTGAAAGACTAGAAAAATATTCTTTAATGTTAGAATTTCATTTAAAGAGCCACTTAAATATTGTGCAGGTCGTAGAAGGAGGGAGAATTGATGTCAGCTTGCTGAAAAATCTTCGACCGTATATGCGGTAACAAAGATCAATGGTTACAATAACAAAACGCAGCAAACACAATAAAAAAACATTTGATAGCAGTCAAAACTCTTTAATCGTTGATATACTGATAATTTTCGCATCAAATTGTCTTAAATTTACACGAAACGAAGTGAAAGCTTGGATACCCTCAATCAAGGCGACGTCGGAAATTCAGGCCCTCTGGACTACAGTGTTTGGAACAAGTTGAGCTATGAAGTCAAAACTGCTCCTTCGCTAGCTACTTTCAAAACGAGGCTAAAAGCATTTTCGAATCATCAAAGGGGTTGGTAATCTAACTCAACGTTCAGCACATACGTTTGACTTCCGAGTCCCTTTCTTTTTATATATATTTTTCTTTTTTTATATAGGATCTTCAAGTTGGTTTGTTTATATACTTGTAATTAGGTTAGATATGTTTTTAAGCAGGGCACATTGTAAATCAGTTAATTTATATTTACTGAATGTATTTAACCCTGTTAGAGTATCAAAATGAAATGAAAAGAAATGAAAAGTGTGCTTGAGCAGCTCGCTCCAAAAGACGATGTCGCCAATGACAAATATATTTTATCTCAACAACGGGGAAGAGTTTAGGAAGGTATTCCTGTTAAGGTCCTTTCTGAAAATTCTTTTGCTCAGCAGGAATATTTGGCCAAATGTGAAACACCTCAATCAGGGCGACATTCCTCTATACATGGTCTCTTTAATGTGCGATATCTTCCTTGCTACTTTATCTTTAATTCAACCATTAAAACGATAAGCCAATGCTTCAGCAAAATGCTAACAAACAAACTTGTTTTTTATAAATTGTTTGTCACCATTTTAGCGGGCAAATGATTGTTGATTGCTTGTTGTTATGTCGCAACCTCGTATTATGGTCTTGAATATGTTGTCTGAATATGTTGTCTGAAGTGCCTGCCTTGTTTCTCTAATGCTCTGGGTTATCCTTTATTGTCAATATGAACTTTAAACTCGAATATTTTAGTATCAAGAACATTTCCATTGACAGGTATTGTATCGATGTTTAATTTACTCTTTGGTTTTAGAAGATCTATGCTATTGCAAATTGATTAACTTTTAGCCTACCGAAAAATGAGTGGCTCTCCTTCTTATAAGAAACACAGGTGATAACACCCAGTTAATTTTCTTGTATTTTCATACATACCTTGTGCTTGTCTGATGGTCTGAGGCATTCCAATTCATGCAAATTTCATATGAAATCGCAACCAAGATATCTTAAATTTAAAAGATGTTTACTTAGATTTTTCTTGACAATCATCTGTAAAAAATGCCATTCCGTTGTAGCCTATGTATTTTTCTAGGACTTCTAGAAAGGAAATTAGAAATTTAAGAAACTGTTAGCCTAAAAAATGAATAGTACCACTGATATAATAAGAAAGATTCTTGGCTAATGTGTTAAATATTGGTTTCTTAAATGTGGGGCCTTGCTGTATGTTTGCTATTTTTTCTTTCAATTTTTTAGTCATAATAATGACCTGAAAACGGAATTGAAATTTTTTCAATTTGTCTTCTTATTCTAGTATACGTTTGGTATTATCTTCTTGATTTCCCTATTTTTGTTGAAAAAACTTTTTTGTTACAGATCCAATTGCAAGATCGCGAGAACGAAATAAAGCAGCTTCTTAAGGAGCGTGAAGCTGGCAGAGAAGAATTCCAGTCAATGCTGGAGCAATATCAACAGGTATTTCATTGTCTTTCCCTTCCGGCTAATAGACCATTTTGACATTTAGAAAAGGGCCTGGGGAGAGCAACATTTTTCTGGTAAATGGCTGCCACAGTTCAATTTGTCGTTGGTGAAAAGCCCTGTGGCAGCCATTTACCAGAAAAATATTGCTCTCCCCAGATCCTTTTTCTAAATGTCAAAATGGTCTATTGCAAGTCTCTTAAAGGAGCATTCCTCAATAATCAAATTATTTTTTTATTATTAATTATTAAACATCTATTTAAAGTAGGCTAAAATAATGAATATTTCGATCTCTAAAGCGAGAAAGGGCATTGGTTTGCTAAAATATCTCTCCAAATACTTGCCAAGGCATAGCCTAAATGAATTATATAAGCTCTATGTTCGACCCCACCTAGACTATGGTGATGCCATTTACCATATTCCTGCCAAAGTATGTGAATTCAGTCAACATATTTTTATACCAAATTTAATGGAAAAGCTAGAGTCCGTACAGTATTCTGCTGCCTTAGCTGTGTCAGGTACATGGAGGGGAACATCTCGAGAGAAGCTGTACGCAGAGCTTGGTTGGGAGTCACTGAGTTCCCGAAGATGGAGTAGACGCCTTACCTTGTTCTACAAGCTTATAAATAATCTTAGTCCTGAGTATACAGTTGATCCAATTCCCCCTCTTCATCAGTCGCAGTACCGTCTCCGCGGACAGGATGTCATTGGGCGATTAAAGGCAAGGACAGAAAAATTCAAGCCTTCCTTCTATCCAAACTGTTTATGCGAATGGAATAAGCTTGAGCCTGAATTGAGACTTGCACCTTCTATTGCTGTTTTTAAGAAAAAGCTCTTATCAATAATCCGCCCCCCTGCAAAATCTGTATTTGGAATTCACGATCCCACAGGATTATCCTACCTAACACAACTCAGGGTTGGTCTCAGCAAGTTAAATCTCCATAAATTCAAGCATAATTTCAGAGATACCATAAACCCAATGTGCCCAACAAGCGATGGCATTGAAGAGTAGTAGTAATTTATTTTAAGTGGGCTGATATTTCTAGCTATTTAAAGCTAATTTAGGCCCACTATGCATGCCGCATCCAGGCATGGGACCCCTAGTTTAACGTCCCTTCCGAAGGACGGCACGAGGTGAGTTGCGAGGTCAGGCCTCAGAGGTCACCCATCCGGAGTTTGACCTCACTCGACCGAGCTTAACTTCAGTCACCTGACGGAAACTGTTTAAGCCACTCGGCCACTCACCCACTAAACACGGAGCACTTTTTGTTGCTCTGCCCTTCTTTTGATGTTCAACGACAAAATCTTCTCGCTGGAATTGTTGAATTTTTACGACCATATGTACAAATCACCAATCTTTCAAATCATTCTTTGACGCATTCTTTGACAATAAAACTATTAATATATAATACAGGACAAATCAGAGTTAAAATCTATCATGTTAGAAACCCAACTTGCGGGATATATACTTTGCAAAGCCTACAGTTGCATTTTCCACCATTCCTGCATCTAATTCGCTTTTTGAAAATAGGAAGGCTGTTAGATTGTTTTATTTCTTGCGGTAAATGCTGCCACAGTTTATTTCCAAGGTAAGTAATGGACTCAACTCCAAAGGACGTAGTTCGTACTTTTGGCAGTTGAGCATCATCACCATGCCTTAGACAGTACCTAATATTGCGTTGCATGAAAATATCCTTCATGAATGGTGGATTCAGACCGCCTTTTGTTTTATAAATTTCAGTCATGAGCAACTGTAGAGATTCATATTGTCATCCCGATCGAGAAACAGATCATGTCAGCCTTCAGAAGTTGTTTTCTTTTCGTCGATCGCGCTTCGCAAGCGTGAGATATGGAAGAAAAGACATGGACCAATTTTAATTTCAATACCCTACAATTTTTATGCATCGTTCTTGGCGAACAAAGGTAGCATATTTTCGTCATTGTCCGTCAGTCGGTCATCGGCGAGTCTTGATAATAATAATGATAATAATAATAATAATAATAATAATAATAATAATAATAATAATAATAATAATAATAATAATAATAATAATAATAATAATAATAATAACAAATTGAGCTGAAGAAGATTTTTAAATCGAAACGTACGAAATTTTTAACAGTGTTGTTTTTATAATAATAATAACAATAATAATAATTGCTTTTGACAGTTTAGTTTTGTAATAATAATGATAATAATAATAATTACTTTGTTTAAGGTTGGCGTAGTGTATAGCACTAGGCTAATTAATGCCAACCATTATTAATAAATACCAAAATATAACCTAAATGTAACCTAAATTTACAATAAAATCTTTACACAATCTACGGTTGCATGAAAAATTGCAAAACTTGATTTCTCTTTTGAAATACTCTACAGATCGGGACTCTTTTATATGCAATGGCAAATCTCGCCAGAGATTCTGCCCCAGAAAACTCACAGTTTCTAACCCATAGGCTGTAGTCCTAGGTTTGCGTGCATAGATGTTGCTCGTAACCCTTAAAATTGTAATGTATTTCTCTCTCCGTGAAAATTTCTTTCATAAAACAAGGATTTAGATTCATCCTTGTTCGGTAAATTTCAGTGACAATCAACTGTAGACTTCGTTGATGAATGGAGACTGAATGGTCTGTAATTAACAGTTCTTCAAAACTCGAGGTCCGATCGTTTCATTTATGAATAACATCTTTAGTTAGATAACATTATTATCGTCCATTTACCTTTGAAAAGCTTTATCTATTTATTTATTTATTTTATATTCATTTATTCATTCATATGCTCGGTATTCGAAACAAAGGGCGAGCATGCTAGGGTTTTATTTTGCCAATTTGCAAAACGAAGTTTGTTTTTTCAACCGTTGTTATTCAAATGAAAGAAAGTCAGCTAAAAATGAAGGAAAATGACGAAAAACAAAGCAAAAAGACCAAGAACACTTGCCTATGGGTAAACTGAACCATTTCTAACTCATTCTGCGCAAAGTAGTTGATAAACTCTCTGAAAAGTGTTGAGATCCGAAGCAATTTCATGACACAGCTAGCAGTGTATCCACTGAGAACGAGGGTCGTGCTTTCGTTTCCTTCCCAAACTCTACCAGATTTGGACGCTCGATCCAAACCTCTTTTCTAGCAAGTAAAAAGGTCTATTTTTTTTTTATTTTTTTTTTTTATATTCAATATAAAAATTTACAACAAAATTACCTAAACACTACCTACAATCTACTATACCACACTACAAGAACGGGGACCAGGAGGAGCAAAATATCATGTCTACCCCCTGGAATTAATATAAACTAAAATACAACTACTACAAAACTACTACACATACGCTACAACTAATACAGATAGAAATTCTAATTATAAAAACATTTTACAAATAAATATTTGAGCCGGTTTCACATTAGATGTCAGGCCAAAATATAATAGTGAACAATCGGTACGCCGGCCGAGGAAACAACAACGACAACAACTGTCCCCGTCACTGCTCCCCACCCAAGGTCCCCATCGCTCGAGACACCGCTATCGTGTCTGGATTTCTAATATAAGCCTAACATCCAATGTGAAACAGGCTTGCAAAGGAATATATGGACAGGACTCTACGACAAGAAACTTTACGAAAATGGACTTAGTGGTTTGGTGACGTTTAACTAGATTTACGGTGATCTCAACTGAAGCGACCAGTTGCGTGGATGAAATGTAGAGTCAACTCGAGTATATTTCTGTTGAGGTCCTTTGGAAGGTCTTTATCGCCATATAGTAAAAGTTGCGTCAAAACCTCATTTGAAAGATCGATATGTCCAAATGGTCGCAGCAAATCAAACACTCTAGCGAGAAGGTCTATTCAAGGTCTATTCAAGACAAGATATGCATTAAATTCTAACTGGCTAACGAGCTTAGCACATGACACGCTCTAGAACCAATCAATGGAATGGAAAACCGACCGGGAAATTCCAAAAGTCAGATTAGGCCGTTTTTGGACGATTTTACCACCATTCACCAAAAAATGATTTTACGGAAGGAAAATTAAGACTTTACAAAATTTCTTCACAGAACAGTTTCCAATACTTGAATACATTCCTATTCACGGAGGCTAAGAAGTATCTCAAAATCTGGAGAAATGCCAAAGTTTGAATTTGACCTCACTGACCTCACTGTAGCGTGTCATGGTAAATACCTCAGTAAACACAGAAACGTATTCATATGCATCTGGAGACAAAATCGTTTACGTCGAAGGTCTTATTCTATGTGTTTAAGGTTACTGTAACCGTTCAGGCGGTGATTAAAAAATTCCGTTTACCACGGCCGCTCGTCAAAATATACCAAATAAACTTATGCATCATGATGCAGAATTAAACGTACAATATCATAGAAATGTATTCAGTTGATTCAATTAAATTACGAATGATTTATTCCAGATGTTAGGCAAAATCGACCACCCTTGCAAAAAAATCTTTGTGTACCCCAATGACAATCGTTGGGCCACAACTATCTATTTACCAATGGCTTGAGGCCCTGAACTGCCAAACCGTCTCACGAATTTTTGATAAAAGGTACTGTCTTGAAATGATATCATTTTAAATTAATGTAAATGTCTTAAATGTCTTTTTTAACTTTCAGACCTTTGTAAAAATCGGATCAGTGGACCTATCACAAATCGCTGACACGGTTTGGTATTTATATGCTTTGTAACCATGCGTGGCAAGTTTCAAGCGATTCGATTGGCCTGTTGGGTACACAAAGATTTTCAATTATCCACCAGTACTCCGGAACCCTGTTTCGAGAAATCAGGCTTTTATCAAAATGAAGAAAAATTGTAGGAAAAACAATTATGCATGAAAGGTCAAGCAATAAGGCTTAAGGTAACTCTGCTTTCCGCTCTAGTGCACAGCGAAATGCCGTTTTGCAAAACCACTCTCCTAAGAAAACAGTTAATTTCTCCAATATTATTTGGCCTATCGAAAAGCGGTCAAAAGGAGGTTGTTCTGTATAATCTGGGCAATCGAAAGATGTATAAATCGCAATGTTTCCGTCAACCCTGGTTTCGCAAATCCTAGGTCAAATCTTTTTGCTAATTTCAGAAAAGTGGAATTATCTCCAAAACTACTCAAAAAATGTTCGATTTTTTTTCGTTTCATCTTTAGCTAGGTTGTTGATCTACAACTTTGCCAAGTCTGATTGAAAAAGCTAGGCTAGATTTCCTGCAATCGAATTTCGTATTTCTGTTTACTTTTCGACAGCGAAATGGAGAAATCTTCGTCAACAGATTACCATGCTATGAAGCACGCTTGCAAAAGCTCAGGCTTGAAATAACTTTCAGAAGTTTTTCCATTGGCAAACAAATGAACGTCATCTTTTGGGAATACCATACGCAGGTCTCAAAAGACATCCTTAGTGCGCTTGTAAAAGTATCATTTGCATCTATTGATTAAAAATTACTGATTTTTACCAGCAACTTCACGAAACCATGTTTTGGGTGTCTTTCGAGACTTTCGTAAGCATTCACAAATTATCAATTTCTTTTAGAGTCCACAATGAGCATAGATTTTAGATCAAGAACTAATTATTTTGCAAAATCATTCTTCGGGCGTTCAAATCGTTCAGCATAGGCTAAACTGTTGACCAACGCTTTTCCCCTTCGATGTCGAAAAGTAAACAGAAATGTAAAATTCGATTGCAGGAAATCTAGCCTAGCTTTTTCAATCAGACTTGGCAAAGTTGTAGATCAACTACTTAGCTAAAGATGGAGCGAAAAAAAATCGAAACTTTTTCGAGTAGTTTTAGAGATAAATCCACTTTTCTGAAATCAGCAAAAAAATTTGAGCAAGGATTTGCAAAGCCAGGGTTGACGGAAACATTGCGATATATACAGCTTTCGATTGCCCAGATTATACAGAACAACATCCTTTTTACCGCTTTTCGATAGACCGAATAATATTGGAGAAATTAACTGTTTTCCGAGGAGAGTGGCTTTGCGAAACGGCATCTCACTGTGCACTAGAGCGGAAAGCAGAGTTACCTTAAGCGCGGTCTTGATAAAGCATTACGTCAATAACAAAGCAGCACGGGATGTCATGAACATAGTTGCAAGGTCAAGTGAGTTTACTTTAATCCCCTAATGTATATTCCCGCAATTTTTGAGAAACAGGATTCCTCCCTTTAAGATGTTCAAATTTCCAGGTAATTGTGGCTATTTCTGGAAGTGAGTTGGTTTAAGCAGTACTCAAATGCTTATACCATCAAATTATGACAAAAACGATAAATCGAAAAATTTTCGTCTGAACGGTTACAGTAACCTTAAGAATCTTTAAAACATCTTCAAAGATACTAAAGTTAGAGCATTATCGGGATCTTTTTTAGTTTGAAGCTAACATGAATACACAGGGATTTTCAAGATTTGATGCTGAGGGGTAGGTGAACAACAGGAAAAGTGCACTGCTCGGGCCTAATAAAACATCACACCGTCGCTATTAATAAGGACGAATTAACAGATACCTACATTTTTATCGTGCAGAAAGAGGACCACAAACTGAAAATATGAAGCAGCACAAATGCGAAAGGTACTTTAACTGGTTTTGATGGCAAAAATCCACTTTTTCACCGTAATCTACAGCCAGTTTTACAACAAATTGTTCAGTTTTTCTCTTGCGACAACATTGTCAATAAAAAGGGCTCAGAAACTTCAGTGATCAGCTACATGCTAGTCATCATCAAATAACATGCAACTCCAGTGAAATTTGATTAAATAACAATTATCTCAAGAATGGCAAGATCCAACGTGGCCAGAACGAACGATTTTGTGATGTCCTCTTCGATAACCATTGCTCCCAGGAATGGGAGCATCCCATTCCTTTTTATCCAACTCTGCTCTCATCGTTGCGAGATTGTAAGAGTGGGAATCAGCAATAACATCAGCCAAAACATCGTATAAATTCATGAATCGTGTCCCTTGCTTTCGCCTCGCCTTACAGTGTAGCATGTACATGAAATAAGTATGAAATGCTAAATTTAATTTACGTAATAATATAATAACAACGAATGGAAGAAATGTACATTTTGTTTTCTATGTGAAAAAATAGAATGACCATTTCTACAAGCTCCTTCATATCAATTTCCCATGACACGCTACAGTGAGGTCAGTGAGGTCAAATTCAAAACTTTGTCATTTCTCCAGATTTATAGATAGTTCTTAGACCCCGTGAACAGGTATGTATTCAAGTATAGGGAGCAGGTGTGTGAAGAAATTTTTTGAAAATCTTAATTTTCCTTCCGTACAATCACTCTTTGGTGAAGGGTGGTAAAATCGTCCAAAGATGGCCTAAATTTGACTTATCAATTTTCCCGGTCGGTTTTCCGTTCCACTGATTGGTTTTAGAGCATGTCACGTGCTAAGCTCGTTAGCCAGCTAAGATTTAGTGCCTGTCTTATTCAAGGCAAAACAAAGCTGCAAAAGTTGCGATGAAATCAGTAGGGCAAACTCTTACCCTGTGCACGCGAATTTTGGTTTCAAGAGAAGTCATGAGTTTATAATGAAAAAAGAAGGATAAATCTAAAGATCTGCCTGGCCGATTTTATTTATTTCTCTCACCTTGCGCACGTTAAATTTGGTTTTCAAGAGTTTCACGAGTTTTTAACGAAAAAAAAGATAAGTCTAAAGATCTGCCAGGTGGATTTTATTCATTTGATTGTTTATTGAGCTGCAAGAATTGTCACGAGCAACCAGTTTGATTCATTGGCTGCTCCTTTGTTGCAAATACTAGGATAGCTCTCAGTTGATAGGCTAGTCCATAGAGAAACATCTACCATTTTATATAAGTCCTTAAATGGACTTGCATCCGACGACCTTTGTCAGATTCTCTCCCGATCATCTGATGTTCACAATCGAGTGTTACGAAATACTAAGCTCGATGCAGCAATACCTCGAATGAGAACAGCGTATGGTCAAAAGTAATTTGCTGTACACGTGTAGCTGATATATGGAACAAACTCCATTCTGATATTAATTCAGCCCCTTGTCATCCAGTCATTTAAAGCCAAGCTCAAAAACTCATAATTCATCAGATTAAAGGAAATCTGGTTTTATATTTTCGTTTTTTCCTATTTATGCTTTTGATGAATATGTTGTATATTTGTAGGTAAAGACGAATATATTGTCTAGGTTATAGCCAATATATGTTGAATAGGTTATTTTTATTTTTGAGTTGCAGGGTTCATTTTAAAACAGTTGATTTAACTGAATTGTAACCCAGAGTAGATAATGTTAAAATGAAAGAAAATAAAATATATCTCTTGATTGTGCTTTTCTTGAGGAATTTTGATTTTCTTTCCTTCAGGCTGAAAACAAGATTACCTCTCTTCGCATTTCACAGGACAAGGTACTCGTTTAGTAATGCATTGATATCTTACATCAGCATCAACAGCCATTTACCAATCTACATTTGATAATGCCAGTGGCATAGTCTGATAAGGCACAATGAGCAATATGATTGAATAGAATTGTTATGGCTCATAGTGGAACTCATAACTGGGCGTGGACAGATTAATGGTAACTTTCGTGGGACGAATCAGATGTCACAATTTCTAACTTCTTTGTGCTGTGTGAGTGATCTCATCTTGACATTTCTTCCTGCCATAATCCTCATAAGAAAGTTAAGTCACCCCGTTGAAACAGTTTTATCGTGGCAGCTTGAGCGGATCTTGTGGAATTCCTGTGATTCCAGAGAAAGACAGCCTTACTTAACTGTTAGATTTGTGAGGAGATTTAGGCTTGCTGGTTTTTAACGTTGAATAGGCAAGGCCTTATTGCCATAGAACAAAGGCTTTGCAATCTCCTGACAAGAATTTCTGCAGTGAGGTCTGAAGAATGGATGGAAGTGTAATGCGATGCATTGTACTTCGCTGGAAAGAAAACATCAGGGCCCTCTTTTTAATATATGATGAAAGGGCTGTCCCTGCCAAACCATTTTGACCAAGGAGAGAAGTAGCCATCCATTTATTCTGAATGACATTTGAAGTAGAATGCGATATCGTTTTCGTTAAGATTATCATTTGAATTGTTTTATAGTGTATTTCATGATGATATTGCGCTTCATAGCAATCTTCACTTTCCAAGAAGATGGTCTCGTTTAAAAAACCACTCTGAATTTGCAGAAACATTACGAAAGCAATAGGGTAGCTAAGGTAAACAATAGGCTGAGGTCTACGGTAGAGGTGGGCTCTTTAGATATTAGACTTAAAGTGAATGAACGGAGCTAAGTAGAGGCAATCTATAAATAGGACAAAAGAAAACTCCTACACACGTTATTGTTCCTCTGGCTAAACAATATCAACGAAATTCTCGAAGTCATCAAATACAATAGGCTAATAATAGAATACCCAGACTCTTTCCGCGCGGGGCTTTTATCTCCGTTGATTCTCTTTAAAGGCACTGTGTCCATATATCAATAAGTTGCATGCACGAACAGTTAAAACTGCTGACACGATGCTGACATGCATGTAACTGTTTGAGAATTTGATTGGTTAAGGGCAGGCTGTTTTAAACTGATCACATGAAAGTAAGATCCTCGTTGTCGAAAGGAAAGGAAACTTATTCTGTCTGATAACAATCACACAAAAGAAGAAAACAAGGACGTTTGAAAATTCTAGAACACTATTTCAAAAGGCAAGATTTCTGAATCCCTGCTGACGAATTCAAAAGAACTTGTCAAAACATGCCGTTATGTTCATTAATCTATCGTCTGTCTTTGAAACAATCGTTTGACTAACAAACAACGCTTTGCAAGAGAGAACTTTGCAAGAAACAACGCTCACATGAAAAAACGACGAAGATCACATGTTTTCGAGATACCCCCCTCGAAGTCGTCTACTTACATGGACACAGTGCCTTTAACTGAAAATGTACCTCCATGTTAAATCCTCAGCGAAAGTTTCTGTTGCATGATTTTATTCTGACAAGAGTCGTGAAAGGGTGATGAATGACCACAAGTCTACGTTTTTTAGATTTGCAACCTCTGGCTTATTTCGTTATAGCTGCAAAGAGATAATGACCAGGAAATCAAGCGCCTACAAGCCACTGTCGCTAGCACAGAAAAGGCAAGCGCCTCCACAGAGGCACAACTTGAGGAGGAAAAACGGTATGCTACTTTGATTTGTCATGTAATTGTCAAGTAGTCCTTTTAAATAGCCTGAGCTCCTGTACGCATAATAGCAGAACTGAAGTAGTTCCATCCGTACATTACGCGGAAGCTGGCCCATATTTGGATAGGAATGATCCAGACATTAAATGCTGTCCCAGCAAGGACAGGTTTTATAATATGATAGCATTTGCTCTTGATTGACACAGTATTTCAATACGATTTGCGATTGCAGACACATGAGATTCTCTCGATCGCTAATTAAAAACAAACAAAGTCCGCAAAAGCTTATCTGAAACCAGAAGAGGAAACTGTCCCATTGTGCCTGCGAAAGGTAGCTTTTAAGAACATTAAAAAGTAAATATGGAAAGAAGAAGGATAAATCTAAAGTCTGCCTCTTGGATTTTGTTTGTTTGATTCAGAAGGTGAGTAAAAATTGTTTTAATTTCTGATGGAGAGAATTTCTTTGTCTGCAATCGCTAATCGCTTTGAATCGCAATGTCAATCAAAATTTACTGATGGTATTGTGTTACAAAATCTGTCCTTGTTAGTAACACCTCTTTAGATATTTTTGCGAACTCCTGTTGAACTGGCTATTCGTCCTCAAGTATTTATGATGAAGTTTAGTAAGAAAATTGAGCAAAGCTCGTGGAAATAACATCTGGCTACTTATTAGTGTAAAAGCTCTGCCCTCGGGGGGCCCTTGGGGAAAGCCCTCGGGAAAGCCCTCGGGGGGCTTATTTAATTTCGGATACTCCAGAGAGGGGGCTTAAAAGAGAGAGGGGGCGGGCTTATTCACAAAATCAAATGACAAGGATATATATGATAGCTTTTTAGTTCTTTTATACCATATTTTGTGGATTCAACATACAATTTTACGAGTCAAATACATGAATCTTATCATAGTTTTGTCTCAAACCATGTAGAGGGGCGGGGCTTATAGAGAGGGGGGGCTTAACAGAGAGGGGTGGGAGCTTAATAGAGCTTTTACGGTAAGTGATATTACTTATCAATAAAGAAAAAAGTGATAAGTGCATCCCTGCCCTGGCATTTTAGGTTTATTTAACTGTTAGAAAATGAAAAAATATGAATATCAGTTGATTAGCAGTGGACCTGACTGTTTTGGTGACCCTATTCCCTTTGCTCGACTTTACGCTTCTGGTATATGGCAGATCTCAAGAGGTACAGCTTTTATCAGGATGTAAAGGTGGCAAGTAAATTCAATCTTTGTACATTTTGAAACTCGATGTATTGAAGTGATTTTTGGTGTAATTAATCAATCACAGTCAGTGGAAATAGCCGTGTTCGTTCTGAATGATGTGAATATTTATTTGTAGTGAAATAAATTCTATTTTGTAGGAAGCTAGAGGACCTTCAGTTTCAACTTGAAGAGCTGCTTGTGACAAAGGTAAGTAGTTTTCTGATACAGATGATTCTTCCTTTTACCCTAAGACTCTTTAGGTTCTAGATTCTATACTCAATGTTCTAAAATCATGTGCTAGAGAAATATATTGTGAATGTGAATGAATTATTGCTGGGTGACTTATTGGATCTTGTAAAATTGAATTTCGAACAGGCCAGCAAAATTCTGTCAATGTCAGCTTGAAATTTGATAGGATGTTCCTTTGCCGGATTAGTAAAAACAATCTCTGTTTGGAAGGCCATTGTTCCCTGAAGATCAAGGCAATGATATTGGCAAATTTATTTTTATAGGGGACATGCTAAAATCTGCTTCATCTAATTGAAAATGGCTTCTCCTTTGTGAAATTATCTGGGATTTTCTCGAGAGAACCCTTCAAGAAGCCTTCAAAGATGGCGTAAAATCACAATGGAATTTCCTTACTGTTCCTGCTATATGCCGGTTGAGTCAAAAAAAGGCCCGGCGTTTGAGAGGCTATGCTCCCTGAATATATTAGCAATGATATTTGGCAATATCTGATTGAATAGCTAACATGTTCTATTCTTTTCCGAATTTGTCCTGGCTGAAATCGGTCATTCCGTTCAGATTTTACACGGGATTTTCTGAAAAAAGCCCCTTCGAGAAACCTTAAAATGCATGCTAAAATTGTGAGTAAGTTTCCCTAATATGTTTGCCTTACAGCAATGACTTGAGCACGCTTTAGCACGTATTATCCTCTTGGGGGAATGAACAAGTCTTTCCCCTAGCGTGAGTAACTTATTCAGGGGGGATTCCATACTCCCAAGAAGACAAAATACTTGAATGCATATAAGTGTCATAATTACTGGGAAGGATAACATAGGGAGATGTTGCTCGTCGTTTTCATTTGTTTTCACAAGTTTTCGAAAGGGGTTTTCTGTAGAAAGTCTCTCATATCGACGGGAGGAATGGCCGATTAAAGCCGCGTAAATTACTCAACCTAATTGGAAATATCGGGAATAAAAAAAGACAGTTTTCAATATTATTGTTTTGGCACGATGTCAAAACAATCGTTTTCTAGAACGAACGAATCATTATTTAAGCTACAGGTGCAGAATCCCAGCAAACAATAGACCTTTTAGCTAGCAGCTTTTTTCAAACAGAGGTTATCTTCGTGACTGCTTGTCTCAAATTAGATGCCCGCGAATAGCAACCAGGGGGCCTTTTTATTGACTCATCTGGTAGTTATGAATTGTACATGCTTTAGCACGTGTTATTCCTTTGGCAGCATGAAAATGCCATTTTTAGAAGCATAACGAAATAGTTTCGGAAGATTTCATGTGAAAGTGCATGCATGGTTATATTCTGTAGGAGCTATCGTCCGAGGCAGACAGAGAAAATGTTACATTAATGGAAGAAAAGTTGAGTGAGAAGGAAGAAGAAATTGCTAAAACGAAAGAGCAACTGGAGGAGGCGAAGGTGTGTTTTCAGTCTTTTTATGAATGCCATGCGTTAGTTTCTCCCACGGGGGGAGGGGGGTTTGGCCAAATTTTGGGTAGGGGTCTGCCACGGGCATATTCAAAATGGTACCGTTGGCTAGACTAATTTTTACGAAAATTGTACCCTTGGCTAGACCAATTTGACCATTTTCTGGACCAATTTTTACGAAAATAGTACCCTTGGCTAGACCAATTTTGGCCATTTCCTGGACCAATATTGTCAAATTTGTACCAAATATGATATCATGACCATTCGCTAGACCAATATTGCCAAAAATGATACCCTTGACTAGACCGTTGCTAGGCCAAAATTGCAAAAAGTATACCCTTGGCTAGACTAGAAGTCCGACAAGTATACCCTTGCTCGCGGCACATCCCCAGGTACCTTTACTATCGAAGAACACCCCCCCCCCCCCCCCATGGTTTAACCAGTTACTTTATGCTTTATGTTAACTCAAGCAAAAATTGCAATCAAGAATATATGATCATTAAATGTTCAATGAAAAAAATAGCAACAAGCTCCACTTTAGAAGTGTAACTAGCAATGCCAATTGTCAGAGAGTGCCGCTCACTATGGGCACAGATGCTTGTTCACATTTTCAGAAAGCTGATTGAATTCTGGATTAAAAAAATGCATCCATTCCGAAATTGTTGTATTTTGAAAACAGGAGACATGGAAAACTTCTTTGCACGTCTCACAATGCGGCTGTTTTAATGTATTTTGATTATATGGGAGTTTGATTGACGTTTTGATTAAGAGCATCCATTTTCTATGAGTTCCCAGGTCAGACGCAAAGAGAAAGTACTGCCAGAATTCTACGAATTTATAATGTACCTAAATAATAGCTAATTGAAATGGAAAAGATGCATTATTGGGACAAAATTGGCTGTTTTTAGCTGTAAGATTGTTTTGAATAACGCAAAATGCCAAAAGTGGGACAGTATAAAACATTTACTTTTCTGAAACAAGAAGATGTTAGGCAGGTCATTAGACCTTTAGTTCATTGTTGTGCTTTTGCATTTGGAAATTTTATCCGTCAGACATTTCCTGTGACGGTTGCTGTAGCACTAGAGATTTTGTGCAAGAATTTGGCACTGACCCTTTTATCGAATCGATATCATAATGTCAACAGTAAATGCACTGGTAAATAGAACTTAACAATGATTATGAGATATTGAAGGATGGGGAAGCTATTTGATCTCTCTGTGACGCAAAGTTTGTCTAGCTCTGCTAAATATTTCATACAGGTTAAGACTGTCTACAAAGGACATTTGTGTAAATCAAATCCTGATCTTAATTTTACGTGAGAGAAGCGTTTTCTGGGCCCTTTTTGACTATTTTGGATTTTTAGTTTTGATTTCAGCAAGTCATCATGCTTTGAAGTCCTGTTTCTGCATGACCCCAAACTGTGCTGTGTGTTGGTTTCATTTGCACATCATTATCCAAATGGTTGAGTGTTGCCTGACAAATCAGTATAGACTGTGGCCTTTCAGGTGATTGACAACGGAAGTACTTGGGCAAAGTCAAACGATAAATGCTTTTTTCGTTGACAAGTGAGAGGTCTTTGGCCTTCTTTTGCTTGCTTTGCCTTACAAAACATATTTTTGCCATGAGCATCCGTGAATATTTGCCTGCAACGATTTAATTTGGCAACCGCACTACATCCGCCAAGACTTGCCGAAAACGTTCAAAATCCAAACCGAATCTATCCAATGCGTTTATATTGCTTCTTTGCAGCAATAACTTTCTGAAACAGTCTGTTCGTGATAAGAATTTATCAATCGCCATAAAGACCAAGTAATCCAAATGTATGGATCAGACATTAACAGGCCACACAATTAGAAGGGAATAAACTGGTCTCATTGCATGTCCTTCGTATATCTTTAGAATATTTCATATGCTTAGGTGAATTGGCTCTTGAATTATCGTTATCTTCGTATGTTTGTTTATCTGAAAAAGCATTTCTGTTACATTGATTCGGAAAATCGTAAACAGACGGAAAGGCCGAAAAGGATTAAAGTAGACTTACATGTGACCTGAAGTCGGAATTCTTTATTGGGGCTGACGAATTCCATTGTTGCGTGACAGAAAATCCCATTGAACTTTTTTTATTTCCTTTTCGAGCTGTCCACTATTTTTGCAGAATTGACTGATAGCATCATTTTGTTGTTCGCGCAAAGTAAAAAAGTATACATGTGGGTCCACAAGAATCGGAAATTTTTTGTTAAACAATTTTATATTCCATTTATGTGGCTTATGTGCAAGGTGGAATAGAGCTACATTTATATTACTACCTTGGTGATTCGAAAACAATATCTTTGTTAGCAGTTCTATAAAAAACCAAATTGTCTTCCAAGAAATAGCTTGATATATGAAATAACATACAGTAGAAACCCGCATAAAAGAACCTGTTTTTATAAGAACCTAGAGGCTGAAATTCAATCTTTAAAACCCCCTAAATAAGAACCCCTAAGAGGCTGAAACTGGGAAAGGTTCTTATATAATAGCTTTAATGTAAATTATTAAAATGACAAGAATTTTTAGAATTCTTCACATCCTGATCAGACTTCTTCATTGGTACAAAAGATTTGTTCTCAAGAATTCTCAAGAAATCTCAAGAATTCTTGGGCTGGAAAACAGTGTTAATGTGTGCAAGGCCTGCTCATATATAAGAACCTTTTTAAGAACCTTACAGGCTGGAATTTAGAATAGCAGCCATTTAATTAAGAACCAATTCAGGCTGCCCAGAAAAAACCTAGGTTCTTTTATGCGGGTTTCTACTGTAACTGGAATTTTCTACAGGTGAATTGTTCTTCTCTTTTTCATGTTTTTCACTTAAAGTCTTCTTTAAGTAAGTAAACTGAATTTTGTCGAGAATTAAGCAGGGCTTGTAGTCTCGCGACATAATCCCAGGTATCGCAACAACGACAACAGCGAAAAAACACTTTTTACACATTTTATATACTTTTTAATTGAGTTGGATTTTTGCTCAAACTGGGTCTTATGGACTTTCACAAAAAATTTAGATAGCGAGGCACAGATTTGCCTATGTCTTCAGGAATAAGGGTAAGGCGTAATCATGACAACTCTCGACAGGAAATTCTCATTGCTGCAGTGAAGCGCATGAAAGCTAATTGGCCTTGGACAACTCCTGGTTCACAGTTTTAGGTTTTTTGATTGTTGAAATGAGGAAACATTGCCCTGGATTATACTTGCAGCTTTTGTTCATGGCTAATATCACTGAAAACCTGAATTTTGAGGCGTTTTAGCATCGGAGGTTTGAGACGGCAACTTAGGCCCATCCGCCACTGCCTGGAGCACTGAGCTTTTGGTAAACTGTTACTATCGTTTTCATATCCAGACATGAAATGGAGTGGATTTTATTTCGTCCTAATTTTCAATTCGTTTGTCCATGAGTCGCAGTATGTAATCAGTCTAGAAGGCTCAGTCTGTAATAAAAAGTAAGCTTTGATAAACAAGTCAGCCAAAAAACAAGAGCGTGCGTCGTTTATGTACTGGTATTAGATATATTAGATAAACTCTGTTTGACCATGAATTCATCATGCTGCTGGTAGTTTGCATCAACTTAAACAACCAGCCTATTGGTCGGGAAATACTAATTTTACCTGAAATTCGCGATATTACGTATGCTTGTACTGCAGTTTGATTGCCCGTTCTCAATTTTTTCTCATCTTTTTGGAAAGACCCTCTATCGTATTCCTCTGTGCAGTTTGAAGGAAGAATCCAAAACATTGCCTTGTCTCTGTCGTGAAAGTTGTATACTTAGCATTACCACGAACAGTAAGATATATTATCCTTGATCAAACAATGTGATTGTATTTACGCAAGCCTATTGCAACGAATTCAATGATTGTTGGTTGAATTTCAAAAACATAATACAGTATTTATGTGGATTTTCTGTCCAATTTAGCAAGTTGAAGACGATCTGAAGAACAAGAACAGCGACCTTGAATTTTTACTTGCTGAAACAAATGAAAAAGAGATTCAATCGACTCAAAGTTTCAATGTTCTGCAAAGTAAATTAAAGGACTTGGAAGAGGCCCTTAATCAAGCTCAATCAGAATCTGATAATCAGAGTTCTAACCTCAGTGAAGAATTATCACAACGAGATCAAGTGATTGCATCAATCAAGGACCAACTGAAGACAACACAAGCTGACAAAAGCAAAATGGAATTCGAAATAAAGAAATACGTGAGTTCTGGAATGTTTAAACTTATCCTAGTGCATTCTTTGTTTTATTTGTTTGTTAGAGGTTAATGTGCGGCGATGGAGGAGCAAGGATGCGCAGTATACAGGGTGTCCTAAAACAATTGTGCCCCATTTGCCTGAAGATGTCATCAAAATGGCAGAAGATTCTCGCCAAAATATTGCATTGTGTTGCTTTTCAGATGTTCAATGAAAGTTTGCTACCATTCCCGTAAAAAATCCATTGAAAAATGATGGGGCTATGACCTTCAGGAGGCCAAATTTGCCTGATGACTGAAACCAGCGGTCAGCCATTTTGTCTTACTATTTTGCAGCGATAAATGGCTTCATGGATGAAATGAAGCAGCAGCCTCCAATGTCATAGCTCTCCTGAAAATTCCGATAGTCATCAGAGAGTTCAACTATGTCTTACTTCTCGCAGAAACTTTTTCTTACCTCACATGAAGCTATTTATCACTGTAAAATAGCAAGACAAAATGGCCGACCGCTAGTTTCAGTCATCAGGCAACTTTGGTCTTCTGAAGGCCATAGCTCCATCATTTTTCAATGGATTTTTACGGGGATGGCAGCAAACTTTATTTGAACATCTGAAGAGCAACATCATATAAAATTTTGGCAAGGATCTTTTGCCACTTTGTCACAATCTTCATGCAAATGGGCACAATTTTATTTGGGACACCCTGTAGTAAATGATGATACCAAGCCTCCTTTTCTGGATATTTGATGTATTTATTTATTTATTTATTTTGGCTTCGTGAAACTAGTTAGATGTAAAGTCATGTCTGTTTGGATAATATCCATTTGGAATTCGCTTTTAAATTCGCTTCGTTTCGTGGGATTCATACCAGTTACTGTAATTACATATGTTCTGGATAGGAGGGTTGATAAAGGTTTTTAAAAGCAATTTAGCTTTCTCCTTTATTCTTGAGTTTTCTAAAGGAAGCAAAGCCTTCGACTAGATTTTCTGTCAGCAACAGCATACTTTGCCATTGCATTTCAGAGAGAAGAACTGAATGAAACAATCGAAGCCAAGGGAGCATTGAACAAAACAATATTCGGTAAGCAATATCTGGAGTTCTGGATGTTCTGGTATCTGGATGTTCTGTGGGAAAGATGCCAATGCAGCAATAAACAGAGTCCATAAAAGGGCATTGAGAATAATGTGGGAGGATTTCGCAGCCCCCTTTGCTGAACTCTTAGCTAGGGGTAGCGAATGTGCTATTCACACTCGAAATTTGCAAAAATTAATGCTGGAAATATATAAATGCCTCAATTCGGAAAATCCATCTTTTATGTGGAATATCTTCCAGGCAAAAGATGTAGCCTATAACCTAAGGACTAAAAATCTTCTACGGTTACCAAGCACCAACACCTTGTCATATGGAAATGATTCATTATCTTTCAGGGGGGCCATCCTTTGGAACACTTTGTCTGACTCAATAAAAAGCCTGGCAACCAGTGCTAGCTTTAAGAGATCAATTAAAGAGTGGAAGGGTGACAGTTGCTCATGCAAAATATGTAGATAAAGAGTCCGTGGGAATTTCACCAGAAATATTTCTGTATTATAATCATGTATTTATCTATTCATTGTAATTAGTATTCCTTTTTGTGTAAATAGTTGGTCTTAATTTGTTCAATTTTGAACTATCAGTTTTTTTAACCAACTGTAAATAATGTTATAATAATAATAATAATAATAATAATAATAATAATAATAATAATAATAATGATAATGATAATAATAATAATAATAATAATAATAATAATAAGCAAGTATATACTGACAACCACCACTTATAATTTTGCCTTTGAGCTGGACGAAAATATAACTCCTTAACTCTCCTCCACACTTCCAGGTACATTAGATGAAAACATTTTCGACGTGACAAAGTTTCTGTCAAGGACTTGTCCGAAAATGTATTGTCCGAAAATTGGTCATGTCTAAAATGTTTTCATAGATCTGCTCATGTGCAACGTGAATTGAATAACAGCGATAGGAAGCCAGGCAAGAAATCTGAAACCAAATTTTAAGCACGACACGGAAAATGCAAATTTTGACAAAAATTGTGTTTCCAATCTAATATAAGTCTGAACAAATAATTTCACCGTCTATCAAAACGTCACTGTCACTTTCTTGTACAATTTACATACTCAATTTTGTTGATATGATTTGAAAAGAATTTAAATCAAAATGGCTGGAATTGATGATCCTATCGAACTTGACACAGAAACAGAAGACTCATTTGCCAATTTAAGCTTGTAAATGATATAATCACCTACACAAAAAAGTGACGAATACGAATATAAACAAAGAAATTTTATGAATTTTTCTTTTCTATGTCAGAAAATTTGACGTGAGAAGGGACGTGTTTTTTTTTTATAATAGACATGAATGCGAAACTAGAAGCAAAAGATAGTGATTTCTCTTCAGTACAATCAAGTCTTGAGAATCTGAAAGCAGAGAACCATGGTGAGTAGAGTTGCTTTTTAAACTACAAGTGTAAAGCAAACTCACACAACTAACTTTAGTATGATTGAAAAGCATCGTCGATCAGCAAGATCTACTGTAAGACCTACTGTTGATGACCTACTGTTGATTGTGCATGTTTACATAACTTTTGGTGACAAAATTCCGCATTCCATGAAACGCCGGCAGATCTATTACTTTCCGAGGAACTGAAGGTTGATATTTTGGTTGAGAAGGACAATTTCAAGCCAAAACTTTTTGTTATTTACACATGATCCCTACCAACAGATGCAAATGGTTCTCATGAGAATAATTTTACCCCTTCTTCGACAAGGATAGAAAATACGAAAATCTAAGAAATCAAGGCTCTGATTCATCTTGCAGGCACAGTCCTGTAATCAGATATGCAAAAAGGAGGGAGAAGGAGGAATAACCATTTACAGTATATGCTGATTTTAACGGATCAGAAATCAATCTAACGATTGGTATACTTCTGTCATTTTGATACCTTCCATTTTGTTCACCTTGTTAATATCTATCAATATTATTTTCTAGATAATAAATCGAAGCTCAAGGCTGCCGAAATCAAAATTGAACATTTAAACACAGAGAAAGACAAGCTGGTAGGTACCGATCCCCAGTCTTTTTTTTGAAGTGAATACTGAATAGGAGTAGTTATTAATGGTTTATCATAACTACTGTTTTGACTGGAAAATCTCTGGTGAAAATCAGCATATTTGATGTGATGTTGCATACCCTTGAAGTGAAATTTCTTGATGGCTTACGGTTGATTTGCGCTCATGCCTGGAGGATCTCGCTTAATCCTGATCTGTAAAAACAGGCTGTGGAACTAATATTTTCAAGGACAAAGATTGAAGCTGATGATCCAGAAATTCACTTTAACAACACACCAGTGATGAAAGTAGATGAACATAAACGATTAGGAATTATGTTTGATTTAAAGTTGTCTTGTTCTGCCCATATCAAATCAGCTATCTCCAAAACAAGAAAAGGTTTTGGCTAGTTGAAATATATCTCCAAAGATCTGCCCAGGCATACCCTATTCGAGTTATGTAAGTTCCATGTGCGACTGCATCTTGACTGCGGGGATGTCATTTACCATATTCCGGCAAAAGTGTGTGAGCTCAGTGGTAGCGTCATTTTACTGAGCCTAATGGAAAAATTAGAGTCTGTCCAGTATTCTGCTGCACGAACAATTACAGGAACGTCGCGAGAAAAGCTGTATGTGGAGCTTGGTTGGGAATCACTAAGCTATCGAAGATGGAGCGGGCGCCTTTCTCTGTTTTACATTATCATTAATGTTCTGACTCCCGTTCATACAAAGGATCCCATCCCACCACTTCAACAGTCACATGACTCTCTTTGCAACCAGGATTCATTGGGCGAATAAAGGCTGAACTGACAAGTCTAAGTCTAGTTTATATCCTCATCGCCTATCTGAATGGAATGAACTTGACCCTGAGATTAGGTTTGCACCTTTTGTTGCTGTTTTTAAGAAGAAGCTTTTATCAATAATCAGAATATTGATTACTATGTACGATCTATATTTGGCATTCATGACCCAACAGGTTTATCCTGTCTCGCTCAACTCGGGGTTGGTCTCAGCAAATGAAACTTTCACAAATTCAAGCACAGTTTTAGGGATACCATAAACCCAATGTGCCCTACGAACGATTGTATCAAGGATACAGAACACTTTTTGTTGCTTTACCTTTCCCTTGCAGTACCACGCAGAGATCTTCTCGCTGGAGTCTCTGCTTTTTTATGACCATTCTTTATGCCAATCTCCAAAATAATGTTCAATGCAGATTTTATTGCATGATGATTAAAATTTTCCCAACGAGATTAACAAAAATATACTTCTGCTAACTCTACAATTCATTCATAAACCTGGTTGATTTGATTAGGAAATTTCAGACTCCGTTATAAGCCACTCAACCACAACCATCATGTCCCATTTTTTCTTTGTTCTTGTTTTTTGTTGTATTTTAGTCATGTATTTCAACGTCAATCTCAAATTAGATTCCACGCAATGTTTGTGATAATGCCTAAATTACCCATCCAAAACAGTCATGTTGATTTGATCGCAGATATTTCTCATGGCATATACTTTGAGACAGACTAGAGTAGTTTGTGTCTCTATGTCAAAATGGCCTCGGGGTAGTCACAGCCTTTTTTTTTCTTTTTGGGGTATCGTTCCAGTAGTATTCTATGGTAATTTTGTAAGTAGTTTAAGTAATATACATTGTAACCTTTTAGTGGATAAAGGAAGGTTGATCTGCATTTTCTTAGCTCTATCCTCAAATGATTCCTTGTCTGCCTTACAGGAACAACAAGCTACCCAATTGATGCAGAGCTCTGGCAATACCTCGTCTCAGTTAGATTATTTGAATGAAGAACTGAAAGAAGCTAAAAGGTATCTGATCGCTGCTATAATGCTTTTGATGAACAATTGTAATTAATCTACTTCAAATGATTTAAATGATTTCAAAGTTGAAAAGGTATGCAAACTTCCTGAAGTGTACGAGATGCTGAGAAATTTCAATAAGAACTTTCATTGTACTGCAGAATGTCCTAAACACTGTGACCCGTCTTTGCAACTGCTGTGAAGGAGCTGTGACTCCCATTGTCCCGTTTTTCATTGAATTGCATAGGCTAGGCTATGACAGTATATGAAAGTTTATACCGGGTGTCCCAAAAAAAGGTAACATATTCGACACGGCGTAGCGATAAGAATTTAGCTTCAATTAATCTGCAATAATTTTTAACACAATCTTTGATATTCAACTTGAACATAAATACCTCATTCGCTAATATTAGTGCATTAAGAGTTGACATATTAATCTTGAAAGTCCAAATTTCCTCCAACTCCAAACCAGAGCTTTTGGGTTTTGGCCTAAGCTGTTAACGCGCTGCGTTGTGGAATCTCCTCAATCATAGCGAAGTACAGCAAGAAACCTCGTGCTCAGGAACACATTGCAATAGAAGTCCGAAACTGAACTTTACTATTAAATTCACGAATATAGTCCGCAGAGACGTCATTCTTAATTCAAGAAAAACTTTGAATTACATCTGCCTAATAAAAGTTATTCATAAGCGAAATAATTCCCATTGGGCTATCTTGCAATCTTCATTGTTCGAATCCTTGAATTAAATGCTTTTGTATCATCTCTCTCGAAATCATTACGAAACAAGCAATCCTATATGCCCAAGGGAAAATAAAAATGCTCACTCGTGCTTGGCTTGGTGTACTTTTGCAAATGCATTTTGACTGCAAAAAGATATTCCTTGGTGACTTGATCCTCTAACTTGTTTGCGAGTTGCGAGTTTTCAGTTTTTATCTTCTATTCACATGAGTACCCCCAAAGGACCGATCCTTGTCCAAAAATTTCTATGACTGAGGGGATTCCCCTGACCAGCGCATTTACAGTTTAGGCCAAAACCGAAACCTCTGGTTTGGAGGTGAACGCAAATTTGGACTTTCAAGATTAATATTGCAACTCTCGATGCACCAATATCAACAAACAAGGTATTAATCTTCCAGTTAACTATGAAAGAATACTTCAAAACTTATTAGGGATCGGCTCAACTTCATTTCTTATCGCTAGCCCCCATCAAATCTGTTACCTTTTTTTGGGACACCCGGTGTATATAACTGTACTTTGTACAGATGCATAGATAGGCTTCAAAGAGGAGCTTTTGAACTTGTTTCGGTGAACCTGACAAGTCACTGCAGATTTATGGCACAAGAAAGTCAAATTTAGTAGTTGCTTGAAAAACAGCAGTTCTTGTGTTCTCCAAAAGTGTCAGAATCAGGCACATACATTGCAAGAAGGGGTTCTGGCGTTGTTTTTGAATGTTGTCTACGCTGGAAAAAGGGTTAATGGTGTCGCTTTTCTGCAACAAGATGCTATTTTTATAATCTTGAACAAGTCAATTAATTGATATGGATTCATTTGTGGGATGCATCATAATAAAAGTTTAATTTTGTATAATTTCCCCAATTTCATTATGTATATTTGATGGTTACTGAAGCGGAGCAGATCCCTTCTACTGACACATTCTAACCCAAGTACTTTATAAACTTATATTCATAATGTGCTTTCTTCAATCTTAGGCACTGTTCCACTCTGGAGGATGAAACATCAGACTTGACCATTAAAAACGAAAATCTCAAACAAAGTTTAGAGCAGCTTAAGGTAAATGTTTGCATATATAGAAGCCTTTGTGTTGTCAGCTTTAGTTTTTCCATTGCTATGCCAGTGAGTACTAAGAAAACGCATGATATGGTTAAGAAAATTATGACAAATTTGAAAAATGACGAAATCTCATTCTGTGCTATGTGATATAAGAGGTGCCTTGTCGCATCTGTCTGCAAGTGCAGCACAGATGGAAAGCCTTTTTATTGTTTGAAAAGACATCAGGAAAACGATAGGAATGCAGATCTTCGCAAGAACAATGAAACAAAAAATGGAGGTTAGGTAAATGAACATTTCCAGAAATTTTAAAGGAAATCTATTCTGCATGTGTTTTGATGTTTTTTCAAGGTAATTGTTGTAAAATTTGGGACCCTTCTATTTGTTTAATTTGTTGGAGCCATGAAGTGATTTCTTTGTCTTTTGAATAGGCATGGAACCAGATAGAGAGAATTCATTTCTTCAAAGTTTTTGAGAAACTTTCATTTCCTAGCTAGTACCCTTGTTCATTTTCATGAAAGGTTGTATAATTGCGCCAAGATCGGTAAAGTTTGACTTTCTTTCTTGGATGTTTTATTGTCATATGATTCAATACAGAATGATCAAGTTTTCCATCTTCTCTTGCAATAGTTTCACTCTGACAATTCATGTTATATACTGCTACCTTTCATATGCTAGCAAAAACTTTAAGCCAGCTTATCTGATTGAATGAAGGCAATCTTTCAGTTTTCGAGCAACTTTCTCGGACACCCGTTAATTAACAACTTTTACGAAAATTTTTGACGAGAAAACTTATTTTAACTGGACGAGCTTCTCTATGCTTGTAGCCGTAATTTAGATTGATGTTGACATGGCCAATCTTAAATGAGATATACTTCTGTAATTTTACTCTGTATGAACATGCTTAGAATGAAAAAGCCTGAAAATCAGTCGTCAGTTTATAGAAGATTAGCGGAAAAAGTTTCCTTTTTGCATAGTTTACATGTACTCGACCATTTCGATATATTAGCATTGGCTAACTTGGGACAAACACATCGCAAACGATTTAAAGCCCTTTACTTTTAAACCATTGCATTTGGTATTCATTAAAGAGACGAAACGGGTGACGTACTAAACATGCACGAATGACTCCATCATTTCTGAATGCATTGGGTGACGCAAAACAATATTTAAGTTAACTGAAATGTCCGATGATGAATGTTTGCACCGATATCAATGAATTAACAATCAGTTTCTGGCAGAAAATCCATCTTAGATGTGAAAATGTATTGCTGCAAAACTCTGCAAGCTGAATGTAATTTGTTCGTAATTTTATTTTTTTAAGCCGTATGAGATAATTTTCACATCTCACGCGATTCAATGATTCATAGGAACTCGAAATATTGATTGATCAGATTTAACGGTATTTCATCAGTGCTTCAATTGGTTGTGCATGATCATGATCGTACATGTTGGCAAACGCCAATGCGTCTTGAAATCATCCAATAGATCAAAAACGTGTTTGAAATTTATATAAAGAAAACGAACGTAAATATTTTTGTTATTGATTTTAACCATTTTCATATTGAAAATATATGGAAATATAGAAAATATAATCATACATTCAGATCAAAAGAGCGAAGATACATCGTATGTTTGCTTGTTTCCATATTATAATAGGAGAATTCTAAGAGCGACAAAGAAAAGATACAACAAGGAAAAGAAGAACAGAATAAGCTGCGAGAAGAGCTTAAAACTATGGTATGTGAATTGCCAATATTGTTGCTTTGACATTAAAGAAACTGTAGCCATTCAAATGGGTTTTTTACTTAACTGGTTTTAGATCCAGAATAGAATAATTATAATATCTCTTATTTTAGATCCCACGTGAAAATGTGTGCGGATAGAAACATTGGAAATGTTTACATGAGTAGTTTGGCGTTGTCGCAATCTCAAGTGGCATCTAATTTAAGACAGCTTTATGTTGCACGTTTCATGTTTTCATTATAATGTTAGATGAAGATGCTTTCAGTATCTTTCATGATGGCTTTGCATTTCAAAACAATCTCAAAGAGCTAAGAATATAAAGTATGCACCTTACTAATTTAGCCAATCAGAATGCCCTGTTAAAGCTCAATAAAGCTTTCTTTTGATTCTTTTAATGCAAAGACAACATTACGTTTAAGTGCCATCACTTGTTTAACGTGCGCATATCTGGCAGCAAAGCACGTCAGAAAATTTCAACTGCAATTTTATTGACTTACATGTGATGCATATGTCTGAAGGAAGCATCTCTTCCTTCAAAGTAAATATCCCTTTCAAAGGTCACCAACTGTCAGGCCTATCTATATACACGTTTTTTTTTATAAGAAACTGGTTTATAAGAAACTAGTACTACGATGACCAAAAATTTAAGAAACTCTAGTACTACGCTCAAGAACAGTTAAGAAACTCTAAAACGTTTTATCTGTACATGTCTCTCTTATTCTATGTCTCTCTAACAAAGGTGCCTTTGCCTTTTCTTGACGTTTAACTGCAAAATTGGTAAATTTTTGCCTCAATGTGCATGGCTTAATCTTGATGACAATGTCAATGCAAAATGGAAGCCCTTTGTCGAGAAGAAGGCTCAACTTCGAACAATTCCGCAATTTTAGGCCCAAAAAATAAGAAACTAATTAAGAAACTTTTACTACTAAAACACCGAAATCTTCATGCGAAATTAAGAAACTTTTAGTACTATGTGCTGATCCAAGTTTCTTATAAAAAAAAACGTGTATACACGTAATTTTTTTATAGGAAACTGCATGTAGGAAACGGAAGGCTCAATTTTTCGAAAGTTAAGAAGCAAACCTACCTGAATTTAAAAAGCTAAGAAACTTTTATAACTTGCAATTCTAACTCTTGCACTTGCAGGCCACTCAAAAACATTTTGACAACGTGCATTATGTTTACTTGTTTTGAGATCTTACTAAGTAATTTGGGAGTCCGGGTTTGAGAACCCTTCTAACAAATTAAAGGAAGTCCACACTTCCAGCATTAAAACATAAGAAACATGTAAGAAACTTTTGGTAGCAGAAAGGCCTAAAAATTTAAGAAACTGCAGTCCCGGACCTTGGTTTCTTTTAAAACAATAGCAAAAAATACATGTATAAGATTATGTTTTACTTGAGTCAATGTAGGCGAAGGAATCATGGTTACATATCTCTCTTGTTTAGATACTGAGTTAGACCAACTAATTCTTGAGATGCCAGCACCTATGGATGAAGAAGATGACTTGATGGAACTTGGATGTCAGCCCTTATTTGTATCACCCATCGTAACACCAGTGAAAATTGGCCCAAACTCGAAAAGAAGGAGATCTCTTGATGCACTTGTGGTTACTCCATCTCGTGAGCCAGCCGTCAAAAAAACAGATATGAAGCAAACACCACAAGCAAAGCACAATGACATCATTCGAATGAGACCTGATACTGCCTCCTGCAAGACATCATTATTGCAAGATGCAAACAAAGTTAGAAAAAACTCAAGTGGTAAGTTTTGCTAACAGGTACATTCAGTATTAGGAGAAAGTTTACTTAACTGTAAGAACAACAAATAAGTACTGGAGGATGAAAAAACGCATAAGTTTCCAGATTCTAACGCATATAATATTCAGAAATTGTACAGCCTACAAGCTACTAGACCTGCAAAAATGTTCTAAAAGTAGAGAAACTACCTACCAGCCCTGGGACTATTATAGATACTATAGATTCTATGGATTTAGAAACATAATAATTTTTTTGAATTGGCCAAACTATTGAGAAGCTATACTTACCTTATGATGTATCCATAAATTAAATTTCTAAATAATCAAGCCCAGAGGTAGCACCAGATTAAGAAGACAACACCTATTTAGAAAATATGATGAGAATTCTAGTATTTTTCAATGGCTGATTGCTAAGCAACATCCAGTTTCAAAAACTGTTCTAAAATTGTTTTTATTACACTCTAGATTTTGTCACCACAAAGAAGAGAGAGAGCAGCTCGATTCGTACGGAAAAACTCAAGAGACACAAAGAAATACTCCTTGAAAATTTTGAGGAAAGTGAAGGGCAAACAGTATCGCAGGAGTATGTAATCAAATTTTTGGATCTGGATCCTCTTATGAAGCGCCACACAACAAATGCTGTCAACAAGGTATTTCCAAATGTAACAGTGCAAAGAAAATCCATAGCAGGGGAAAACAAGAACTTTTATCTTGGATTGGCGAAAAAAGCTATATTTTGCAATCCAGTAAGAAAACCTGCAAGTACAACAGATCTGAATGACTTGCCTGAAGTTCTGAGATTGAAGAACTGTATTGAGCAGCTTCAACAGGAGAAGTTGTCAATTGATGGATTACTTGAAGCCGAGTTAAAATCTAATGTCCAAGACAAGGACTCCCTCCTTCTTCTTTTTACAAGGCATAATAAAATGGTGAATAAATGTAAAGAATACCAAGATGTACTTGAAAAACTGTATGAATCAGAAATTCAGAGGCTCAGTAAATTTAGTGACAGTTTGATTGTTCCTCAAAGTGAGCAATTATGTAAAGAAATTGATGTTTTCACAAAAATCTTGGATTTTGATTTGGAAAAAATTGAAGAAGATATTGATTGCACAAAATTGCATTTCAAGCTGAGAGACTTGCCGAAAGATGTGAAAGATGGCTGTCCCTTGATCTATAACATCGTTGAAGCCTTACTTTTAACTAAGAATGATCAGTCAGTTCAAAATGAGGTCAGGGTGAGAAGTGCAGTCCATGCTATAGCCCTTCTTTTGAGTCTTCGCAACCAAAAGATTCAAAACAACTTCAAGTTGATGTTCACCATCCTGTGTGTCTCTTATGGTGCTGGACAAAGGTTTGTTGGTATGCTAAACCATGTTGGACTTTGTATCTCTTGGCAAAAATTTGTTGATTTTTTGGACAAGAGACTAAAGCAAAAAGAAGTGCTGATAAAGAGGAGAGTCCAAGACCTGAAGCCAATAATCCTTTTGATGGATAACATCAACATGTACAGAGGAAAGAAAAAGCACATACGACTATTGAGAAATGTTTCTCCAACTATGTGGAATTTCACAGGCCGTGGCTTATATTTGCCAAAACTGGCAGACACAGATTTCACTGATAGGGACAAATGTCTGTCCTCGCAGAAAAATCCACTTAATTTGACTGCTTCTGAAATATTCATTGAATGTGATTCTGATAAAATTAACACATGGAAGGCTGCAGTTGATAAATACTTAATTGGGATTCTAGATACTGGCCTTAATAAGATTCCATCAACAACAGGGTTTTCAGACATGAAGAATATGACAGAGAAAGAAGTGCAAAATTGGCTGCAGAAATCATCCTCTAAAACACCTACGAAGAAAAATTTTAAGATAAAAATCCCAGCTGAAGTGGTTTCTGATAAGATTGGGCCCAATGAAAGTGATATCGACCAACTGCCCCTGTCATTAGATGACAATGGCACCATTGCTGGAACTGTAAATATTTTGTCAGACTTTGCTCAGCTATTCAACCTACCAAATAGTGAACTATTGAAGGAGAGCTGTCCATTTGATACACAATTGCATAAATTTGACATAAAATTGGCCCGGTCTCATTTTGAATTGAGAACAACTTTATTAAATCATGCAAAGTATATGACAGAGTTAGAAGAACAGTTGAGGTCATCAGACAAGTCAATTGTACAAGATATAGAAGCTGAGCCAGGGGATATGGCAGAGGAAATTAATCAGCTAAAAAAGAAGCCTGCAACCATAGAGAATGAGGAGAAACGTTACAGACTTGAAGACAGGGAATTTTGGGAGAGCTACAATGCATTGTTCTCAGAATTAGTTCAGGAATCCAGGATCATTATTTCAAGCTTGTCAGCAGTGCAAAAAAGAAAATTTGCAAGTTGACTGATCACCTAGGAAGAACATTATTACATGTTGCAGTGGAAATGGAAAATGTTTCATATGTTCATTTTCTTTTGGAGGCTGGTTCTTGCATAAATGCAAAAGAAGGATGTGGTCTTACACCATTGAATTTGGCAGTAGCAAAGAAAAATAAAGACATATGCCAAATTCTTGTTAATGCAGGTGCCAAGTTTGCAGGCCCTTTATTTACCAGTATTACATCCCCATTAAAGATGGCAGAGATGTTAGCTTATACTGATATTTTAACAATCTTCAACAGTGATAGGGCTCTTTCAGAAGATGAAGATGACATTATTCGGGATTGTGATGTTACATTTCTTAAAGCTCCTCCTCTCAAACCAGAAGCAGACAACGAAACATTTACAAATTCAGGTAGATCCTACTTTTGTGAATCTGTATTCAAGGCTCACAGTTCATCAGGGTTTCATTACATCTTGATGAATGTTTTGAGAAGGAAAAGACTGTCAACGGAAGTATTCAAAGAAAGAAAATTTAATGATGATAATTTGACAAAAATACGTGAAGCAGTAAAGGATGTAGCTATGGCTTATGGGATAGCTGCTGCAATAGAATTTAAGAACAGTCCTCTTTTTCCAACCCAGTCTGATTTGAGCAGGGATATGCGAGAGAATAAATCTCATACAGGAGTTTGTTCACTTTTTACGGCCCTTTGTTTGAGTTTTATGATGCAGTAACTACTGTTGGTGATGGATATTCCAGAGAAATTGTATATCAGCTGGTAACACCACTATATTCGCAACTGTCCTTCCCAAATTACTATACAGAATGTTTTCGACATGTGATAAATTTTATAGCTAAGTGGCCAGAGGTCACCAGGCAGGTTTTGCAAGCAAACTGTAGTGTCAATTTGTCAGGCAAAGTAGGTCATGGCATAGAGATCGATGGCTATGTGGAAGCAGAAATTGTCAAACCACTCAAAATGTATGCTTCAGGACATTCTACCATTGTCATGTGTCAGAGAATCATGGCAAATCTTGATTTATTTCGAGCAGTGAGAAAATCATACAAGAGCAGGGACTGTTTTGATGTCCATCATACAACAAGGCACAGTGTTGAATCTTCATACCCAGACCAGTACTGGGGGCTTGGTTCTGCTTACAAAAAGATTTCTTCAAGAATAAAAGAAGATCTGAAGTAGAATGTTACCCTGTCACTGGAAATGGTGTTCCTGCTGGGAAAGTTCCATCAAATGTAATTGATGCATATTTCAAGGGGAAAGAGAAGATTAAGGCTACCTTTTCTAAGAAACTATATGAATCTTTTCCAGACCTGAGATACAGTGTATTAACTAAATGATATTTTTATATTGAATGTTCCATAAGAGATTAACAAATTTTGAAGCCAAAGAAAATGCTTGAGCTGAATGAAGCTGAAATTTATTTCTAACTGTGAGTAATGTTTTACAAAAACATTCAAAGAAATTTTGTTATGATTTCCAATTTGAAAAATTTATTGATTTTTCTGAAGTTTATTGATATTCCCACAACAATTTCCAATTTTGGCCAATTCAAGAAAATTGATTAAGACATTTTTGGAGTACTGTATCTATTTCTGGTCCTATGGGTCAAGGTGATATAAAGATCATTGTTATTTACTGCTACCATTGTATCAACAGATTATTACTGAAATACGGTTCATACAAGTTATTGAAGGGTCATTGTAAGGGAATGTGCAGAATTGCAAGATTCTCCTATTGTTCAAATTCATGGCCCCAAATATTGAACTCTAGTATACAGTACTTACGTTGTCATTTAAAGCCCCCAAAGGCTGATTTACTCGTGTTATGTAAAGTTTCAGATCCCACCCAAACATTGGCACGAAACCCTTAGTACTGACATGTCATGACAGTTAGGGAGGACCCCCTGGGGATTATCTTTATATGATGTAATACAATTGTCAATTATAATTGATAGAAAACCTTTTGTCTTCCAGATACCACTTCAAACGCCCCCTCCATTGTTATGTTTATTGAATACTGGCTGTCCTTGATTGCCTGAAAGTTCTCCTTTAGGATGTTTTGATTGATTAAATATTCCAAAAATTGCGTTAGTTTCCTGGCTGTTTTAAATCTTTTACTGCCTTTACCATATTTTTCACAGGAATTGAATTTGTTATCCAGGACATCCTTTGCCTTAGACCCCATGAAGGTCATCACCAGTTCTGATGTTTTGATTTTTGGTTTTAATAGCATCATTTGTTGTAAACATGACACCAAATCTTTTGTTTCTTCTGTCAAATCTGTTGCATTATTTGTTGGGATGGCTGTTTTTTGGCAGTTGTCACAAGTTTCACATTTTGCTCCAGGCTCATTATCAAAATAATTTGAGAAAAGTTGTTGTCGACAAGTAGCTTTATCACTTAACATGCAACACAGAGAGTTTAGCAGTCTTAATGCTTCCTCTTGGACAGATGGATTGTCAGTTCTTGCAATATGTCTTAAGTGCAGCGATCGGTCAGCAAATCGGAAAAAGATTGTGCAGGATGCAGGCTCTCCATCCCTACCTGCCCGTCCACTTTCTTGCAACAATTCATCTGGTGAAGATGGAATTGCTAGGTGAATTACAAAACGCACATTTTGCTTATCAATCACCATGCCAAAGGTGGAGGTACAGCATACAATCTCTGCAGAGCCTTCAAACCACAAATTTGAATGTGCAAGCCTTTCAGACACTTCCATACCAGCATGGTAGAAAGTTCCAGAAATATCTTGTTCTTTAAATGCAAATGCCATTTGCGTTGCTGATGCCTGTGTACCACAGTAAATAATTCCACATTCATTAGAATGATGACGTGCCACATAACTTGCGACAAAATCATGCACTTTTGATTCAGGTTTTTTCAAAATTGTATATGTAAGGTTGTTTCTACGACATGGCAGTCGCACAATATTAGTGTCCTTCATATGTAGTTGTGACCTGATTATTTCAATTGTCATTTTTGATGCAGTACCTGTTAATGCAGCAACTGGTACGGAAAGTAAGTCTTTAAGTTTGCCAAGTTGGCCATATTCTGGGCGAAAATCATTTCCCCATGAATCAATGCAGTGTGCTTCATCAATAATGATATAGTTTAGCATTCCTACGGTATTTATGTTTTTGAGACAGGATAAGAATGTTTCTGTTAATACGGCTTCTGGGCTCACAAAAACAAATTCATATTGGCAGTCACTTTGCTGCAAGTTGTGAAGAATAGATTTTCTATCCTGTTCCTCCAAGAGTTTGTTGTAGTAGCATGTATTCACTCCTAATTGTCTTAGTCTTGCTACTTGGTCATACATCAGAATCAGAAGAGGAGAAATCACAACCGACAAGCCCTTCTTCATCATGCAAGGAATTGTATATATAAGTGTTTTTCCTCCTCCTGTTGGAACTATGGCAATTGTATCTTTGTTGTTAAGCAATGACTCAATTGCTTCTTCTTGGCCTGGCCTAAAACTCTCAAATCCAAACATTTGCTGAAGGACTGCTTGTGGGGTACAGTCTAATCCTTCAAAGCAATTGCCAACTGCTGTGGATAATACATCTTTTCCTTGTACCAACTGTGGTCTTGAATGTCGGAAGAACAGCTGAAATAAATTTTAAGATAAATCTTTAGCAATTATATTTAGATTATATACTGATTATAGCTGATGTCTGCAGTCCAAACTGAACAGTAAAATATGCATACTGATATCTGTTTGAAGACAGTTTTTGTATCAATCTACAGTACCATTGCAATGGCAGAATGGAAAGTATACTGTAAATTACCTGGAAAAACATGGAAAACTTTGCACAGAATCTGGGAAAAATTTTGCCAGTTGGATTTGCTTGTATCTAATTTTTTTCAACATTGGATTAAAAGAAGGTTGTGAACTTTACAAATTCTAAATAAAAAAAAACCAGTATCTCCAATTCAAATGTTACCTTGTTTGCAGCCACAGTACATTCACAATAAATCTTTTCATCCATTTTCCATAACTTATAACTGCTCTTGCTGTCTGCATGGTGAACATCTGACATCCAAACCTCCACAATGCACGGAGAACCAGTTATGTCTTTCAGGAAGCCATAGTGGTGCAAACACAAACCAAATACTTTTGAAGCCTCACGGCTACCTCGTGCCTTCACTTTCATGGTTGGAACATGGTGTTTCACACTTTTGCAGGTAAATTCTTGATATAGAGTTGGATCCTGTATGTAGAGAAAGATTGTTGATTATATCATTTTGCAGACGAGGACAATTTTTCACTATCAAAATTAGCATGGATATTTAAGAGAAAGAAACTGGCCCACACCAAAATTACAGAACTACAAGAGTCATCCATCACACACACACGGGATGATTAAAGCTTTCTTCATACTTGTCCAAAGCAACCAGGTAAATAAATGTACTTCATCTGCTATCAAACAAGTAAATGCACACTACCGACCGTCGACCGACTCCTTGACTAGCCTATTAATTAGTATTACAGTATTTAGTGTATGGTGGATGTTTCTTCATCGTATTATAGATAGGGTAGTCTACATCTTAAATATCATAAGTCATTAATTAAAATTACACACCAAGCAGGGAATGAGATAACATGAAATTGAAAAAAGAGTAATCATTCTGCTGTACTGTTACCTGTACGGCTTTATTTTTCATAACTTCTGTCATAAACGCCATAGTACCAACTGTCATTGCTCTTTGGCAAGGGCGTTTTTGATTGGCTATTGTGGTCGTAATTTGACAACAGAAAACTTTACGTAGATGACGAATGCGTTGCTTGCCAAGGTGTGATCATAGGAGTTTTATTTTCATTAAGAACCATGGCTTCTATGTACTTTTCAATTAACATAGGTGGAATCAGTTTCAAAATACAAACTCATTGTGGCAAATGGAGACGAGGAACTGAAGAAAATCTCAGCGGTAATTACTTGTGTTATGTTATCCCCCATTAATAGGATGTGAAGTCAATTGTATTCATCCTCTATGTAGTCTTTTCCTAACTTTCATTTTCAACTTGTACTATTGGTTTGATTATAATTCTTTAGTTTTGCATTCTGGCTTGTTTTGTTTGCTAGGGAGTCGTGGATAAATGTGGAGTACCGTGTTTAACAGAAAATGCATGCACCGACGTGACAAGAAACGAAAGATAGTTTTACTAGATTGCAATTCTATGCTCTGAACTTTAACATACGGGTCCACTGAAAGCGGTAAAGCTAAACGTCCCTTTTCAAGTTGAATTAACGGACTTATCATCATCATTATTATTATTATTTTCATACACGAACCACGAACCCTCTTTAGCCTAATATAAAACGGGTAAATCGTCCGTTTTGAAGTTAATTGAAGGAATTGATCTCCTGATGTGAACATGGTAACTTGACCATAGATATATGTATTCTATCCTGATATCACCATTATTTTAAGACTGATGCGTTTTAAGACTGATGCGTGTTCAATTTCTTTGCAATAGGAGCATGATGCTGCAAGGGATCAAAATGTTGACATACAGAAACAACTCACAGAAAGAGAGGAATTATTGAAAAGGAGAGATAATGAGATTTTATCGTTAGCAAACAAAGTGAAAGATTTTGAAGTATCAGTTTCAAACAGCACGGTAATTTTCAAATTGTTTAAAAGTAGTTTTAAAACATTTGTTATTACTTTTGCATGTAGTTCTCATAGCAATTATCAAGTTGTTTTTCTCTCATCGATGCCACTTAGGATGCTGTCACCGGCAATTAGGGCCGCATGCTTCACCAGGGATGTGTTTCGTTCATATTTCCAGATGTATTGCTCGATTGTGTGTTGCTTGCTTGGTGCCTGACTTAGAAACGAGGGTGCTAGCTTTAGTCTGCGTTTGGATCTTCCTTGACTTTTTCAACTTTGGGTGTTTTCTTTTGTTTTTGAAGTGGTAGACAACGAATCAAAAGTAACTTTGTTACTCGTCTCAGCACGATCTGCATTCTTCTGATTATTACCCTCGGGGTTGTTTGACTTTGAGTCATCGACTTACTTTGAAATTAGATACCGTTCATAGTATCGACTCGTTTTATCGTGAGTCCCAATGGGAACGAAAGCTAGGCCCTTCCTGTGCAGGTGCCCCCTTGCAGTTGTATATTCCTTGCGAAGGAGCGTTGCTTCAAGGTCATTTGTTTACTGCAGCCTCTAAAATGTAAAACCTAAGTGTTAATGTATGGTTTTCCTCCATTTTCGAACTTAAATTTTTTGAAAAAGTTTCAGAACTTTTCTTCTCCATACAGAGCAGTTTGTTTAATCCCTTGATTAAATCCGCCAATTTTCCCACTGACACCAAGAAATCCAAAAGTATTGTTTATCGATGCATCAGAGCTCTTATTCATCGATTGTATCATTGGGTAAGAAAACGATTGAAATCAAGACTCTGTATTTGTTATCGATGTATCAAAAAGCTCAACACTTTGTTTGCAATCAATTTTCACTGTCTATCTCTTCCTTATCACTATCATATTGCTTGAGTGGTTCAAAAGTGTAGTAAGATTCGTTAACATCATGTGGCTTGCAATATTAAATAGCCGAACAAGGACAGATTTGGTAAGACAATAGCACGAGTTGGTTTTGATTGACACTGCAATTCAAAGCGATTTGCGATCGCAGACAAAGGAAATTCTCTCAACCAGTAATTCAAACCAAGCAAAGCCGCAAAAGTTTCTCTGAAACCCAGGTAGCTAGTTCGCTCGTTGTGCATTGCAGAAATTGTTTTTAGGAACAAACTTGAGCACAGGTCGAAAGTAGAAAGATACATCTACACATCTGCCACGGGCATTTAATTTATATGATTCAAAAGCCGATTGGGAGGCAATTCAAATCTCTTATTTTTTGGGTGTAATTAAAACACTTACTGCTCAGCTTCTGAACCAAAGAAATAAATTGCCCGAGGTAGATGTGTAGATCCTTTCTTTGTAAATTCAAGGTTTAGCCTGGGAATATGGAGATCTCTGTCATTCCTCGTATTATAATTTGATATAGAGCATCTCTGTTGGAACATATTCCAAAGACTCTTTGGGCATAGCCTGTTTACAATCTTATATACCATAACAGAGCGATCAAAACGAATAAGATTTACAACGCTTAGCCATTTTTAGGCCATGGGTCCTTAGACCTTGCGCTCTTTATAATTGACAGGACTCTGTTTTGGAAACGTTGAAGTGCTTGAAGTTCGGATGAAGAGATGCTGCCCCATACTACGTTTCCGTATTGTAGATGACTCTCAAACAGAGCGTGATATACATCACATAACTTTGATTGGGGAAGAATGTCTTTAAGTTTTTTCAAAGATGATAAACCACTTGCTAACTTGCCTGTCAGTGATTTTTATAGATCCTTCCATTTCAGCCCTTCATCGATAATGACACCAAGAGACTTGGTTTTCTCTTTTCGTTTTAATTCACAATGATTGATTTCGAGTGAAGAGAGGTCATCAATTTCATTTATTGTACGTTGGTGACCAATAACCATAAATTCAGTTTTTTTGGGGTTCGCACTTAGTTTATTTACCCTCAGCCAGTCACTGATATTTAACAGCTCTTTCTTTGTCATGCGTACGAGCTCTTTAATGTCGTCAGATGCTATTGTTGTGTGCGTATCATTGGCAAACATGTTTGCTTTGGAGAAGTCCAAGCAACCCTCAAAGTCATTAAGGTACACAATGAAAAAGAGGGTGCCTAAGCATGATCCCTGAGGAATGCCGCACAAAACTTCCTCGGTCTCTGACCTTTGACCGTTTACAGAACAGAACTGTTTTCGTCCACTTAAGTACGACTTGATGTCGATTCAAATGTGCAGCTATTGATATCTTGCCTGGTCCCTGCTGTTGTTTTCGACACACTTCTCATCTGGACCGTTGCCATTATTGCAAGTACGAGCAGTGCTAGTGCAATTAGCGTCAATTTCAGAGGGCTCTGATCGCGACCTATGTCTTTCTTCTTAAATCAACATATGTAGCCTGTAAATCTGCAAACCGTTTGCTAACCAAAGAAAATCGTTCAATTTTCTAGGAGGAACAAAAAACTCTGAAAGATACGATTGATGCGAAATCAAACGAACTATTGGTTGCTAAAAATTCAAAGGAAGAACTTGAAAAGCAAAATTCTGCAATTTTAGCAACAGTGAAGAAACTAGAAGCAGATCTAGAAAAGTCAGCGAAGGACAAAGAGACGCTACAAAGTACAAATGAAGGTCTTTGTAAAGAAATAGAGCAGTTGAAATCAGAAAAGAATATTGTTATACAGGTATGCTGTAATTTTCTAGCTCTCATTTTTGATATTAGGCCTGTTGCAATGAATTCTTATCGGTTTCCTTCAGTATGCCAATGTTGAATATGAAAACGGATAGTTCTTGTAAAATTCATCTATATGTACTAGACTATTGATTTAATGCGTGTCTGGTACACCTAAGGTTCCATAGCCTAGGCTTTTTAGCCCTATCTCACGTGGGACTTTTGAAGTGGTCAATACCTGGCCTATTTTTCTTCGCGGTTATAGCAGCTATAATCTTTAAACTTAGTAAATAGATGGACTGTGATGCAAACAATTAAAATCACGTGATTAAATCAAATTATCCCTATTGTTCTTGCTGCTATGACTATAAGAAGATATTTACCCTAACCCATATGGCCGTTTTTCGAGCTACCATTTATAGGGCGGGAGGGGGGTGCTTTCCACCCCCCTCTGAAAACTGCCTTAAACGCAACAGACTTCAATATAATTTGGCACAGTTGCAGAACAAGTGATTTCTAGCTTGTGCCGTAATTTGGGTGTGGCTGCCACGCCTTAGGACGTCACAGTGGCTTCCAAGTTGAATTAGAGTTTAAGGAAGATTTTGCATAAACTTCATGCAGTTTTTGGTTCACTTTGTCCACATATTTGGCCATAAAATGTTATTTTATTGAAAATAACGACTTTGGAGTGATATTTTGGTAGAAATTAGCCAATTCTGATGACGTCCTTTGTGCGATTAATTTGTTTCATGTAAAGAGAGACCTACAGAAGCTGGAAAATGGGGATAATCTATTACAGATGTATTATTAGAGTGCTCCTTGTTTAAAGAGTTTGAAAAAATTTGAAAAAATTGCTAATTAGTCCAAAATAGCTGCCAAAATGACATCATTATAAAAATTGCTAACATCATCAAATTCCAGAAATTCCGGCATCAAATTGAAGCCCTTTGTTTGCTGATTCATTTGCTATATAATACATCATAATTCGCTCAAATCTTTCCATAGAAATCATTGCAAACAATGATTTTGCTGCTACCCTCTTCCAAATATGGGCATGTCACGTGACCTGTGAGTCCCATTGTTCAAAAAATTTTACGTCAAAATGTAGGTAATAGATAATTAGTAAAAGTCAGAGAGGTTGGGGAACATAGCTGATGTCGTTTGAAAATGCAGCAAAGAAAACCTCGAGGGGGGGGGGGGAGGGTGGAACCCACGTTCTCGGTAAGCTAATTGGGTTAGGGTTGAGTTATAATTATCTTGATTATTACCAACGTGATGGAAACAATGAAATGAGGCACTAAATTGAAAATGTTCGTAATGTTTTACATTTGACCTGTTATTGATGCACAGGAAGCTGAATCCAAGGATCAAAGGTTAAGAGCATTTGATAAAGAACAGTGTGACATAGAAAGCCAGAACAAATCACTGGTTGCAAGCCTTGCTGCCATTAAACAAGAAAATGACGATCTAAAGAAACAGGTTAGTTTATATGTAACCTATCAACGACTTGCCACCATGGATACACCGGTTCTTATCTGATCGCCGCACCGAAGTTAAGCATGGCTGGCCCAGATCATTACCTGGATGGGCGACCTCCTGGAAAGACCTGGTATCATAGGTATACAGCACCCCACCAAAGTGTAAAATTGGTGACTTAATGATGAAAGCTTTAAAACTCTCGAGTGCCGACTGTGTGGCTGCACAAATCAATGATATACTCCTAAGGGAGTATCGAAAAATATTCAGAAAGAAAGAAGTGCCTTAGCTGAGAGGGTAATAAAATTGCTAAGCGCTCCTGAATATATGTACTTATAGAAGGGGGCGCAATATAAAAACGATGAATTTATTTGACGTCATCAAAATGCCATTATTATTTTTGTTCTATGGACCTGTACATCAACAAATCGTTGCATAAGATGATGCAAACTTCAGATTCGACTGAAGTACAGTTTCTTCACTCAACTCATCGAGCATTCTCAGCTAATAGCATGATTAACCAGCAAATAGCTTAGCACCTCAGCATGCTCTTTTTAAATCAAACATCACAAAGAGGAAGTTTTGCAAAGTCCTTTACAGTCGATACTATTTGTATTATATGAACACTGCTGAGCAAGAGTTTGCAAAACAATGTCCACTGAGACATTTCCGATGTAAACCATGCAGATATGATTTACGCAGTGGTCGACGAATCAAGTTTTCGTTTTTGTCAATGAGTTGCACGAACAGACTCCTGTGTGTCAATGTTTCAAAATGTTCAAAACGTCTGAGGCATGAAAATGCTCTTAGAGTTCATGTTGAATGGCGAATTCAAGGTAAGGCCTGTTCTGATATGTTGGAAATTGCCAAGTTTATTGCCAGTTTAAGCTGAAATTGTATATCATCGCCAGGTTTAGAAGTGAATTTGTTGTGTTTACCCTTCTGGAATATTCCTTTTTTGCTAAAGTAGCGTTTCAGGGAAAACAACGTAATTTGAATGCACCAAAGCTAAATAGGATTTATTTGTCTTTCAATGGAAAGATCTCCACAATGGAGAAAACAATTACGGAATGGTAATAAGCTTGACACATCTCTTGATTAGCAGAAGTCAATTTTGGTAACGTAGGTAATAAAGTGAAATGTTTTTTTTAGATCAGTTTAGTTTCCTAAAATGTACACAAATCATAAGAGGACGATCGTTATTCTCCCTCTTCGTAAATTCATTATCAGTATAAGGGAAGACTTTGCATTACTGTCTCAACATCTCAAAGTTTCTTAATTCCTGTATTACGCTTTGTAGAGAACTTTTATTCTGTATTAACAGCTTGTTCAGGCGATGGAAGATGCAAAACGATCGAAAGAGGAGGTGCAGCAAATGCAATCTACTCTTAGTCAAGGATCTGACATCACGAGCAAATTACAAAATGAATTGTAAGTGCTTTACATATTTTCATACACCCATCCACCAATAGACCTTTCCCCTGATTACGTCACACACCTGTGAGCGCGCAGTGCATTCTGGGAGTTGTATTTAACACGCGATCAGCCGTTTATGTTTTTCTATGGTGATCGTACGGAGTTCTACTTTTATCTCAATATTTACAGCGAATATTCAACGAAATTATGGAAAATCTTTCAACTTTAGTAGAACCAGCACATCCCTAGTTCTTTTCAAAACTCTTGCACGGGAACTGGTGCTTCAGAACGAGGAGAAAATGAAGATTCGTCCCAGAATAGCGGTGAGAATCCGATGCGGCCTAAAGTGTCTGGAATGGAAGGAAGTAAACAGAAACCGGTGGTTGGAGGGATCACTTGCTGTGTGCTAGCGTGTTTCAGGAATAGTCAGAGAGACAAAGATCTATCATTTACACCATTCTGAATGGCAAAAAAGCAAGGAAAAGCAAGAACTCAGAAAAAGATGGCGGCATATGATTTCGCGGCAAAATTTCATTCCAGGTCCTGGACACAGGGTACGCTCAAAACATTTCACTGGGGGTCGAAAGACTTATACACGAACAACGTTGCAGCAATAGACCTTTTAGCTATTCAGAAAAGAATCAGAATCGAACAACATTTTGCTACATTTTGTAGAATTTTCGATTGTGCACAATAGTGATAGAAGCTCTAACGCCACTCGATCGAACGTCGGTCGCATATAAAAATGTATAAAAATAACGTTTTTAGAATAGCTAAAAGGTCTATTGTTCCAAAAAATAAGGGGAAAAAAGGAGACGAAAGGGAGGCCTACTTCAAAAGCAAGGAACAGGTCACTTGATGAGCAGGATCGTGCAATATCGCTGCTTAAAAATATAAACCTGTCCAAAGAGTCAACAGCGCAACGCCTTTCTGATCAACAGTTGGAGAAATCTGCCGAGAAATCAGATGCAGCCATCTTTCTCTGAGTTCTTGCTTTTCCTTGCTTTTTGCCATTCAGAATGGTGTAAACGATAGCTCTTTGTCTATTGCTGAAACACGCTAGCACACAGCAAGTGATCCCTCCAACCACCAGCTTCTTTTTACTTCCTTCCATTCCAGACACTTTAGGCCGCATTGGATTCTCGCCGCTATTCTGGGACGAATCTTCCTTTTCTCCTCGTTCTGAAGCACCAGCTCCCATGCAAGAGTTTTGAAAAGAACTAAGGATGTGCTGGTCGGCTAAAGCTGAAAGATTTTCCATAATTTCGTTGAATATTCGCTGTATAAATTGAGATAAAAGTAGAACTCCGTACGATCAACATAGAAAAACACAAACAGCTGATCGCGTGTTAAATACAACTCCCAGAATGCACTGCGCGCTCACAGGTGTGTGACGTAATCAGGGGAAAGGTCTATTGTTAAATCTAATTGAATGCAGGAAAATCACTTAGATTTTGCCTTGCTAATCAAGAAGAGGAGTGCATAAATCTGCTCAGTGGCAAAAATAACGGATTAGCTTACTGAAAAAATGCAATTAGACAAATTTCATCAGTTATATTACTCTCAAGTTGCAGCTGGTCTTGTGAAAATTTCCTTCTAAAAGCTGCCAAGCAGCCCTAACACTTGTAATTAACCCTATTTTGGTTGGGGGGAAAATTTGCCCCGCCCCCTATTAGACTTTTTGTTATAACTATGCCAGGAGAACAATTATGGCCCGGGAACTTTCTGACTTTTTGCTGCTACTTATTGTGCAACGACTCAAGAAGTTTTTTAGAAATATTTGGACAAATGAGGGGAGGGAGACAATTTTCTGGAACTGACTCTGTCAAAATCGGCAATTCTTCATCATTAATTTTTGCGAAAAAAGTAGCAAAATTGCAATACTTTTGCAAAGATATTTTGCAGGGCAGTGCTATTTGATGTGATCTATCATAATTTTCATGTTTGGATGGAAATTGCGCTCCAAATTGAATTTTATCGCATTTTTCCTTATATAACCGATTTTGCCACTCCTTGACGAAGAAAATGCTGATGCAAGCAATGATAACGGCTAATTCTAGGTACATTTTTATATTCTCATAAAGTACATGACTGAGGCTATTAGTACACCAAATTTGGTTGCTCTATCTATTTCCAGTCAAGAGTTAGGTAGGTACCAAAATAGGACGTGTCAGATAGCCCAACCGTTATATGGTTAAATTGGCGAACGGTTCCTCCTCGTGATGCCAAAAACCAGGTGAAAGGCGGAAAGACCTTTTTCAAGGCCAATCTCCACTATGCAATTTGCTGAACGATCGTCGTAAAAATTCGCGACGACGCATCCGCAGTTGATGGCCGCATGGGGAAAATTCCCTGCACGAAGAGTAGAAATTGTTGTATGACGATTGTGTTTGCTGAGTTTTTGACCAATGGAATCGCCAGGGGTGGAAAATATTTTTCTCTTTCTGGGACCGCAGTTAGAAAATGGAAAATTTTCTGTGCACCACACATGAAGTAAATAAAACTGCTAGTTAAAAATTAACCACTTGAATTCAAAGCAGGAACAGTATGGTTGAGATATGAATTTTTCAACTGAATAGACCAGCTCAAGAGGAATCAATTTATAGTATGCAAGTTTATCATACATACAATCATAATATAACTGAACAGGTATATGCCTCCTAACTCAAAATAGCTAAAAGCTGTTTGACAAAATTTGCTTGATAGAACTAATAATACAAAAGCTATGCTAAGAGAAGACTGAAAATTAAAAGAAAAACAGATATACTGAAGGAAGCTTGAACATTAATTATGCAGTTTTAAATCCTAAGTGAGAAAATTTTGTTGATAACATTCAAAATATGCGAAGGTTCTTTTTAGAAAGTTATGCATTTTAAGCTAAGCTAAGCCTTTATTTAGGAATAAGATCTAAAACAAAATAGAGTACCGTCGCCCATTATGGCAGGTCGCCCATTATGGCCGGCCAGCAAGAGAAATTAAATTTCAGAGGACTGACGACTAATAATAAAATTGCAATTGCGCGGAAAATCTTCGCTGACATCTGTTTTATCATGATTTGACCTTCACTGAAGTTTCAGTTCATTTGCAATGAAACCCGACGAGATGGTTTGTTCTTATCTCTAATTGATTCTTTCAAGTATTGCAAATTTCATGATTCTATTTACATTTCTTCCTTCTTTTTCGTTCGCTCGGCACCTTGCGGTTTGAAATTTTTCAAATATGCTTTGATTTTTCAGAAGTCCTGTCTCTTGAGAGGAAATCTACTATAAAACCAAAGCAAAGTGACTTCTGATTCAGATTTAAGGTTATGAAGTCTGAGTGCTGCTAATTGCTATTTTCGTCGCCCATTATGCCCATCAGTTTACCAGAGAAGTTTCCAATCGCTTCAAAATATTAAAATGCAACATTTATTAAAAAAAACACCAATTTGGGTTAAAATCTTACTTACTGACTTGGAAAATCATCGAAACCCAAAAAAACACAGCATTATATTAAGTCTATTTTCATTTTAGAAACTATGCCAAAACTCATCCATCCATGCACAAGAGATAAGGCAGGATTTAGAACAACTCGAAGCATGTATTTCAATTGCCAAAACTCGAAGTTTAGGTTAATTGTTATTGATATTTTTGGGTTTAAAGTACCAAATGATAAACAAAGAACAATAATTAAAGCTGTTTTTCTTATTAAAACTTTTTACCGGAGAGTTGTGTTTATTGTTTCTCTTGCGGCCATGATGGGCGACGCTAGAAGAAAACGACGTTTTTACCCCCTTCTTTAAAATCTCCTAAAATCCGTATAAAGAGTTTACGTAAAAAGTCAATACTCTGTGATCTTTTTCTCTATTAGTTGGTGATATCATCTGGCTATTGGGTTTTTTCATTAACTGTCCTTTTTGGATCTAACTCAGAACTTTGCGACGACATGGGCATAATGGGCGACACCACTCTAGACAAGCTTCCTTACACTGATCTTCCAGACTGGTTTACCAACGAAAAAGCACTTATTTTGTCATTTTAAACCTGTGTTTCAACTAAATCAATGCATATGGAACAAATTTGCTTAACAATTTATATGATTCTATGGGCACAAGGAACAGTACAGGCCATGCACATTGTCATGACAAAAATTCCAAAGAATTACTGAGAATTTTCAAGAATTCTTCATATTTTGATAAGAAATCTAGAGAGGTATGAAAGATTGCCTAATAATATCCTTGAAGAAGAATTCTTTAAGAAACTAACAGTTTTTTCTCAAGAACTCTTAAAAATCTCAAGAAAACAGGGTGCTACTGGCTGTACTGTACCTGTTACAACACATCATTGAAACTATGATCAATTTATTATGCACTGATTCATTTACTGATTTACTTTCTTGAATACTTTCTTGTTGTTAATTCTTTCTTTCTAGAATTTTAGTATATTACAGTGCACATTTTTAGATGCTATTTTTTTCTTTCTGGGAGCCAAAATATTTTCTGGAACCAATGGTCCTGTGGTCCGATACTTTTTCCACCCCTGGGAATCGCGGGGTTTTCCAGCTTCACTCGAATTCGTATTCACATATTCGCGACGAAAGCAACACAAGTGGAGATAAAACGAGCTATTTTTGCTTCGAATTTTCAGGACAATCATCGAGAAGATCGTTTAGTGGAGATCGGCCTTCTGCGTATTGAATTATAGAGTAGGTCCTTTATTTACACATAAGACGAGATAGCTAGCTGAAGTTTAATTGTCATATCTGTAAAGTGGAGATATTTTGTCAAAGATTTTTGACAAGACGGCAAGGACTCTAAGATTTTCATCAAATTATTTTTACTTTTAAATATTTGTATCTAAGTTGACATGTTACCTTCGCATGAACTAAAACAGTTTGAATGAACTTGAAAAATATTTTGCAAACGTTTGACCAAGATGCATTACGTTGGTTAGCAAATTTCAATAGAATCACCGTTGATTCCATTATAGAACGCAATACATCTTGGTCAAATGCCCCCGACGCCATATTTTCCGTAATCGTCTATTAATTGGCAAATCGGTTTTATCTTGTACATTGTAAAAAGTTTTAATCAAATGATGTTGCGTTATTAAGCTATAAATGTGTAAATATTCAGTTATGATCCAAATGAGAATGTTTTTGCAGATCAACAACAAAGGCAAAGTTGCTTTCATGTGGTGACAGGATATCGAGTCTTGAAGATACAAAAGGCAATCTAGAAAAGCAATGTCAATGTTTAAATGAAGAGCTAAATGTTTCAAAAACAGAACATACAAAGGTATATATTTGATGGATCTTTTAAGTATGTATGGCTCATGATTTATTGTGCAAATATAGTTTCTTTGCGGCCCCTAATATCAATTTATTAATGAGCATATCAATTGATTTAGATCATATCAGTAAAAGACGCATTGGAAGATAAAGTCCAACAAATGAATTTGGAACTGGAACAGTCCGCAAAGCGGTAAGAACCTTTTTGCTTAACTTTCGAATTTATGATGAAAAAGGCACGACAGGATTAGCTATTTGCGCTGCACAGCAGCTGCAAATCTTTAAGATAGGCTTGGGGGACGAACGTTGACACAGCGCGGCGCCCATAATTGAACTTACAGTGAACATTTCATGATTTCAACAAAAGAGACACCTGGAAAACAGACGCGTGTTATCTGCGTTCAGGATTGACGTCAGTGGAAGTCGCCTTCCATTGTTGTCCACTCATGGTACAAAATTTTCTGCGCACGAAAGAAGAACAAAGGACAAGCCCTTTAATGGCTATTGCTAACAATGTTTCGGAGGGTAATTTGTTATTTGAAGAAAGGAATTGTTGGGGTTCAGGGGTGCAATGTTGAGAGTTTTTACTTCAGCCAAGATGGGTCATGGAAAGACCTACTGTCATTTCCTTACGTGCAGTTTATGTTGGCGCGCGTTTCCATTTGTTGGAGTGAAGTAAAGCGGGCAAAAACTAAAACCCAAGATCGATCGTTTTCTCAAAAGCCTAGAAGCCAAGAAGGTAAAGGTTTATTTCCCGTCTATTTTCTGTCGATATTTCTGGGCTTTTATTTTCCCATCTCCAAACTCAAATGTTAGTATTATTATGATCAAATATCTATTTAAAGTAGGCCAGAAATTAAATAGCTAAATTACAGCTATTACAGGACACAACAGAGTTAAAATCTATCATGTTAGTAACCCAATTTTAGGGATATATACTTTGCAAAGCCTACATTTGCATTTTCCACCATTCCAGCATCTTATCTGTTTTTTAAAGATAGGAAGGCTGTTTGATTGTTTCATTTCTTGCGGTAAATGCTACCATAGTTTATTTCCAAGGTAAGTAATGGACTCAACTCCAAAGGACGTAGTTCGTACTTTTGGCAGTTGAGCGTCATCACCATGCCTTAGACAGTACCTAATATTTCTTTCCATGAAAATATCCTTCATGAATGGTGGATTCAGACCGCGTTTTGTTTTGATGAATTTCAGTCCTGAGCAACTGTAGGTTTCTTGCATGGATTGGCACCGATTTAGATTGCTCCAAGAGAAAACCAAAATCATCCTCGTGATATTCGTGCTCGACACCATCCCAGAAACAGTGAGACCAAGCGTAAAAAGCAGACTAAAGATCAAGGATCTTGGTGATGGATCCGGGTGGGAAACTGTGCTGAAAACTTTGAATTAGCAGACGAGAGCGCAAATCTTCAGATAGACGAGAGCGCAAATCTTCAGATAGACGAGAACGCAAATATTGTTCTTCTTTAAATCGTTGAAGAAAATTGAAGTATGATTTGTTGTAGCATCTTGTTTGCTTTTAGTTTAAACGAAGTACGAAAATGTTATGGAGAAGGCCAGCCGGCCCTGCCTGGACTGCCGATGGAATTCTGACTTGTTATACAACACCACTTTAACCTGTTAAATTAAAGGCGCTTGGACACAGTTGTGGAAATTGTTTGCAGACACCCTTAATTCAACATTTCCTGGCCATTATTTGTTACATTTCCCAGAAAGGTCAGAAGAAATTCTTCAAGTCGAGCAACATGTGATAGAATTGTAAGGTGCCCTTCATATTTCTTTTCCCTTTTTGTAGGCTTATCATTTATGGTAATTTTTTCATAGAGAATTAGAGGCAAAGAAAAGTTTGGAAGATGATAGACTACAATTACAAAACAGCATTGAATTATCTTTGTCGCAGCTTCAGCAAAAGGAGGGAGAGCTCTCAAACTGGCGCGTCAAGGTGACATTTACATAATATATATATATATATATAAAATATGGTATTAAAATGGCAGATGCAACGAACGAAAACGAGTCTAAATAATTGGCACACTGAGGCCTTTCAAACTTTTGTTATCATCAGAGTGTGACTAACTAAACCAATGCAAACCTTTATATACGTACGGCTAAGTAAAATGATACATGATCAAGATAAATAAGGTCAATTCAAAAGAGCATGTCCAGATCTGAATAGTTGGTCTTCATATGTGGTCAACAGCTGTGGGTTCTTTAATTCCATAAAAGCGTACACTTTAAAGAATGGTTCTTTTAGGTTAGTATTTCGATTTCCACATTCAAAAACGTGACGTGGGAAGATACATGACGAAATCCCCGTTCTCGACTCGGATATGTGATTGTTCATTCGATTACGTAAGTTTGTTGTTTGTCCAATGTAAGTGACCCTACCTTCGCATAGTTTACATGATAAAAAGTATACGATGTTCTTTGAATGGCAAGTAATATGTGATCTGATATTCCAGACCGTGTTATTTGCGGTTGTAAACGATTCAACTGGTTGTAGATATGATCTGCAAAGTTTGCAGCGAGAATTGTTACATAAATGAATTCCAGGTGTTGCTTTGTTTTGAGTCCTGGGTTGCGAGCTAAAGTTTGAACTTGTCAGTAACGATTTTATGTTTCGGGGTTGTTTAAGCGCAAGGACTGTTGTCGATTTTTCGAATTTTCGTTTTGTTTCGTTGTGAGTAAAATTATTAAGCAGCGATCGTATTGTTTTCATCATATTATTGAATTTTAAACATGGATAATAAGTGGTTACAAGAGGTAATACATCTTTTTTACATTTATGTGGTGCAGGTCCCTGTACTTTAGCACGATGAAAAGCCGCTTTGATTTTTTCCAATGGGTAACTGCTATCTAAAAGCCATTCTTCGAGTTCTTTTAAACGTTGTTGTACTAGTTCGGGATCAGAGACGAATACAATTATTCTTTTGGCGAGATTAAATGGTATACTTTCCTTTATGTGTGATGGATGAGCACTGTTAAAATCGAGGTACTTGTGTGGGTTTGTTTCCTTGTAATAAATATCTGTGTTAACAAATCTTCCTTCAACAAGGATTATCTTTATGTCTAAAAAATTCAATGTTTCGATATTTCGCGGTTGGGACACTTTCTGTCCTAACTCCATGGTAAACTTGATCGATTCGTCAAGTTCGTTTAAAGCGTTTTTTAGCGAATACGGGTCTATTTCCCTTGGTAAAGCGATGAAACCGTCGTCCATGTAACGAAAATAGTTTTCTCGATGTAAGAGCAAATGTCTGCATTGAAGTATTTTGGTAGAATCACTGGAAAAAGTTTTCTTTCTTCTAAAATACCAACAGTGAGGCAAGCGTAAACCGGGGGAAATTTTGTTCCCATTGCAGTTCCTTTTATTTGTTTATACATATCATTATCAAAACAAAAATTATTATTTTCCAGAACGAATTTCGCAGATTCTAGAATGAAGTCTTTTGTGAATCTTTCTGGTATTAAGTCACGGCGTGCTTCGACCCAGTATTTAATTGCGTCTAATCCGAGATTATGGGGTATACTTGTATATAGGCTTGTAACATCATAGGAATATAAATTAGATGGTGTTATGAATTCTTCTGGTAACTTGCGAATAAAGTCCCAGTCATCTTTCACATAAGTTTTCAAAGTTGGTACGATTGGTTTTAACAGTGTGTCGAGAAATTCACTTAGTCTTTGCGTGGGAGCTATTGGGCCTGCAATGATTGGTCTACCTTTTAGATCTCCTGGAGGTGCCATTTCGACATAATCAGCATGTGATGAAGTTATCTGATCAATTATTTGTTTGCTCTTATGGATTTTCGGTAGGACATAAAAATTGCTTGTCTTCCATTCGAATTCTGTAATGAATTTTTCTTCATGTTTCGTCAGAGAGTTTTCGTGTTTCTTGATAAGTTTTTTCAGGTTTGTCATTACGATGTTATCCTCGTTTAAAGCGACTTTAATGTAGGTGTTTGAGTTAAGGTGGCCTTCTAACACTAGCGTGTCTCGATAAAAAGGTTTGTCCATTAATACAAAGTTTCCACTTTTATCCGCTTGCTTGATTATTATATTTTCATTTGATGTAAGTTCCTCTAGGGCTTGTCGTTCCTCTATGGTGAGGTTATCTTCGATATTAGTTCTTTCTGGGTGTAAATATTCAATGAGATTACAAATATTGTTTACTTCATGGTTCTCGGTAAATATGGGTCTGTTCGATTTGTTCCTATGAATGGATATATCGTTACTTTCTTTTTCAAAAAATACTTCTTGAATTTTCACTCTTCTCGTAAATTTCTTCATGTCACTTTTAAACTGAGTCCTTGGTGGTGAAACTGGAGTAAACTTGGGGCCTTTGCTTAATAGTAGAGTGTGTCGTTGGGCCAAGGAGAAAGATGAAAGGTTGATGAGTTTAGCTGTAAGGGACGAGGGGGCTGTGGAAGATGACTGCTGTGAAAGTTTTTTGAAGCAGGGTGAGTGTTAGGTACGGAAGGGGTAGGAAAACCTGTTGCCTGGATTTGAGGAGATACGAAATTTTGTATTCTTGGTCGAGTTGAATTGTATTTCCTGATCAGGTTCCATTGTGTAGGTTGGTTGGCTGGTATTTCATTGGATTTGCTGTTTGCGCTATTGCCGTTATTTGCTGTTGTGCTTGCCTTTTCTTTGTTTTGATTCGTGTTTGGTTTTTGATTTTTGCCCTTGTTTGATTTGTCTCTTTGAAAAATATCTTTCTCTTCTTTGATTCTCTTTTCCCATCTTTTTATTATTGCTGTTTCGTCTTCTTTTGCTTTTATCTCCCAAGTGCTTTTTAGTTCTTTGAGAACATCTTCATCTTGCACTCTAGAGTGGAAGAATTCATGTGCATTTTCATCGATCTTTATGAGTTTTTTCTCATGTTCTCGTGCTCTGAGTCGTAAAATTTCAATTTCTGCAGATAGTTTATGTTCCGAGAGTTTGTTGTACAGTTTGTTGTTGTTTGTTGTACAAGATAATCCTTGTTGAAGGAAGATTTGTTAACACAGATATTTATTACAAGGAAACAAACCCACACAAGTACCTCGATTTTAACAGTGCTCATCCATCACACATAAAGGAAAGTATACCATTTAATCTCGCCAAAAGAATAATTGTATTCGTCTCTGATCCCGAACTAGTACAACAACGTTTAAAAGAACTCGAAGAATGGCTTTTAGATTGCAGTTACCCATTGGAAAAAATCAAAGCGGCTTTTCATCGTGCTAAAGTACAGGGACCTGCACCACATAAATGTAAAAAAGATGTATTACCTCTTGTAACCACTTATCACCCATGTTTAAAATTCAATAATATGATGAAAACAATACGATCGCTGCTTAATAATTTTACTCACAACGAAACAAAACGAAAATTCGAAAAATCGACAACAGTCCTTGCGCTTAAACAACCCCGAAACATAAAATCGTTACTGACAAGTTCAAACTTTAGCTCGCAACCCAGGACTCAAAACAAAGCAACACCTGGAATTCATTTATGTAACAATTCTCGCTGCAAACTTTGCAGATCATATCTACAACCAGTTGAATCGTTTACAACCGCAAATAACACGGTCTGGAATATCAGATCACATATTACTTGCCATTCAAAGAACATCGTATACTTTTTATCATGTAAACTATGCGAAGGTAGGGTCACTTACATTGGACAAACAACAAACTTACGTAATCGAATGAACAATCACATATCCGAGTCGAGAACGGGGATTTCGTCATGTATCTTCCCACGTCACGTTTTTGAATGTGGAAATCGAAATACTAACCTAAAAGAACCATTCTTTAAAGTGTACGCTTTTATGGAATTAAAGAACCCACAGCTGTTGACCACATATGAAGACGAACTATTCAGATCTGGACATGCTCTTTTGAATTGACCTTATTTATCTTGATCATGTATCATTTTACTTAGCCGTACGTATATAAAGGTTTGCATTGGTTTAGTTAGTCACACTCTGATGATAACATAAGTTTGAAAGGCCTCAGTGTGCCAATTATTTAGACTCGTTTCGTTCGTTGCATCTGCCATTTTAATACCATATTTTATCGTACCACCTTTACCAAATATATATATATATATATATATATATATATGAATCGTTATATGAATATATGAATATGAATATGAATTCTCACCCACTCCTACTGACATCGATAAAGCAAAGTTAAGAGCAGATATAGAAGCATACAACAGGCGGATGAGACTGAGATGGCATTTCAGAAATAACGAGGACGATTATGTACCAGACAAGGACAATAATTTTAAAACTAAATCTACATGGCAGCCTCCCAAGGATGACCCAGTTCTAGAAAACTATCTTTCGCTGCTGGAGAAGGAGGTAATGTCTGTCTCGCCGGAGGGTAAGAATTTTAGTAATCTTTCTTCTTCTGAACAACTTTCTTTGAAAAATCTTAAATCTGATAGGAACATAGTCATCAAGGAAGCGGATAAGGGATCAGCAGTTGTAGTTTGGGATCGGGGGGATTACATAAGTGAGGCTAACCGACAATTAGACAATAGGCAGGTTTATGAAGAAATAGAGGTGGACCCCACGGTAGATTTGGGTAAGACCATTAATTCTAAGTTGAAAGAACTGAGGGAGGAGGACCCAGGATTAGGGGAAGTGACTGACTATTTGGAAGTTAAAGATTCTAAGTTAGGTAGATTTTATTTGCTACCTAAGATCCACAAGGGTCTTAGTAGCGTTAAGGGGCGACCAGTCATTTCCAATTGTGGTACTATAACAGAGCATATTTCAGAGTATCTAGACCACCACCTTAACCCGTTGGTTAGCCAAAGTAGGTCATATGTTAAGGACACTAACCACTTCTTGTCTAGGCTAAGTAAGTTAGGTAAAATACCAGAGGGGGCTTTGTTGTGTACGGTTGATGTTGTGGGACTCTATCCAAGCATTCCACACGGGGAGGGTTTAGAGGCCATCAGGGAGGCGCTGGATAGAAGGGAAAACCCGGGCGTGGCTACTGATACCCTAGTTGGGTTGGCGTCCTTGGTCTTGGAGAATAATTATTTTGAATTTAATGATAGGATTTATAGGCAGAAATTGGGCACGGCTATAGGCACGAAGTTTGCTCCGGCCTATGCCAATCTCTTCATGACCCGGTTGGAAGAGAGGTTGTTGGAGGCTTCACCTGACAAGCCCCTCATCTGGATGAGATTCATCGATGATGTTTTCTTTATCTGGATGCACGGGGAGGAAAAGCTGAAGTCGTTCATCAATCATCTCAACAGTAGCCACGAAACCATTAAGTTTACTAGCGAGCAATCACGGGAGAGTATTAGTTTTTTAGATGTTCAGGTTAGCGTGGGGGAGGGGGGAGTCCTTTCCACAGACTTGTTTTGCAAGCCAACTGATACACATCAGTACTTGCATAAGAAGTCTTGTCACCCCTGGCACACGAAGAAGGCGATCCCCTATGGTATGGTCAGGCTCTTAGGTTTCGTAGGATATGTTCGGAAGATCGCCAATTTCAGGAGAGGGTAGGCGAGTTAGCTGGATGGCTTAAGGGAGTCAAAGGGGCTAAAAAATATTTTTCGTCGAAATTTCGGTTTTCGTTATCATAACCCCCAAAATTTATTGAAGATTCTGATGGAAAAGTTCATTTTTCGAAATTTTCAATTCTAATAACACAAAACAATGGTTTTATAAAGAGCATCCAATGTTTTTCTTCCTTAGCAACTGTGTTTTTCGACGTTGCCATGGGGGTTTTCCCGTAAATGTTCATTCAATCGAAAAAAGGTTTGATTCCCTCACTCTCTGTCCTTTCCTGGTCCGATTTTTATATATCACATGTAGGAGAGACCCACAATGCATCATAAAAGAGCGAAAATAAATAGATGCACTTTTTGCTTTAGGCCCATTCGAGTTCAGTGTTATTGTAAGCAACGTAGACTTGGATTTTTGCTGAAATTTACAATATTCATTGCAATGAGGATGAAGAAACGCCAAGAAGAGCAGGTTTTGATAAAAAAAGTGACTAAAGGTCAGGTGGAGCGAGTCAATTTATGGAGAAGAGAGGAGAGGATGATAATGTTGCTTGGCTGTTGGCTCCGGCCATCTCGAGTGAACATCAGCTGTTTGTGTGGACGCTTGAATGAGACTTATTTATATGTGGACATGAAAAGTTTGCCAAAAGAAGATTGATTGTTAAGTTTTGGCCAGAGTATTCTAGTAGGCAGTGGTAAAAAGGCAAGCAAGACCAAATTGCTGAGAAGAGTTTCAACTGAGTTCAGTTGGGCCTAAAACTGCTCTTTTGCAATCTCATTGACATTTCCTGTCAAGAAGAAATATATAGCCAAATAATTCCATTTGTGCTTCCAAATGAAAGTGTCGTTACTTGCAATATTGTGTCCAAGGTGCATGCTTGAAGATTATATGTTGTGAGATGCACAGACATAACTGTTGAGTTGCACATAACTGTATGATCCATGTGATTGATAGGTACCACAATCTACAACCCACTAGGACACAATGAATGTCATCCACTTCCTTTGTCTTGCATTTAGTGGAAGATTGTATTTGACACAGATATTTCCAACAAGATAACGTAATCTTCAAAGATGTTATCATGGATTTTCTATATTGAGGAAAGAATTTTGAGAACAAAACCAAAGGAAAATCACTAGCATGGCCAATAACAATTTCCCTTGTTTGCATAAGCATGCAGTTCAATAGTGGACGTATTGATTTTGCAGCTTTTAGAAGCTCTGACATCATGTTTTTTGAGCCAGAAAGAACAAAATAGGCTACCTTATAATGAAAGGAGGCAAATAGAGAAGGGTTTAAAGAAAATGACATGGTTTAAATGAAGACAAACAAGTTTGTGTAAATATAGAGTCTTGTACTGAAACGCTTGTTGGCTCTGAGAAGTAAGATCTCATGAAAATGGCAACTTTAACAATTGTATGAGATCACAGAGCACTTCAGTGTATTGAATTTATGTGTAAATGACTTCAGAAAATTGTTTTGCCCAGAGTAGTTCCATAAAATTTGAGAATATAAACAAAACCAAAGTAATTTACTTGGTGCAAACTTTAACTTACGTTTGCCGAAAATGCAATTTTTCGGACAAAAATTGATAAAACTTCAGTAGTATTCATCTGATTGTCATGAAATTTGGTACAGTTATAGTAATAACCATTATCTTTATCCCTATGATCCATTTTTTTAATATCACCTCCCTGTCTTGAATTATAACAATTCAAAATTTGAAATTTAGCTGTAGTCTTGCGCATGCCGCCATTTTGAATTTTGATGAAATATTTAAAAAAGCTATCATAAGGCTCTTGGAAATATCTTGAAAATTCTGTAGGCAAAAGCTTTCTTACATATTCAATCAAGTTTGGAAGCCTTTGCAGTTTAAAGTTGAGGTTGTGAAAATCGATCATTTTACTTTTACAACTTAACCCCCTTGTCATGACGTATTGTTATGCAAATTTTTTGAAAATTTGAAATTTTTTGAAACTTCAGACTTTAAGCTTTCTTCTGATACCAATTTCAGAAATATGAGATATGGGGTTGATGAGGAAAAACCTTTTTAGTTTGCAAGCCCAAATTGGCTATTTAGCCCCTTTGACTCCCTTAAGGACAGGGGCTACGAAGAGTCTTTAGTTAACGAACAAATAGATAGGGTACGTAGGTTGGATAGGACAACTCTTCTAGCAAATGCGGGAAATAGGACCAATAACCAAGGGAGGGGGGAAAGGGTTCCACTTGTTGCCACATACCATCCAGCACTCAATAGTTTGGGGAAGGTTGCCAGGAGACTCCATTCTATGCTCACAAACTCGGAGGAGCATAGAGTGGTATTTCCTGAGCCACCTTTAATAGCATTTAGGAGATGTAAGAACCTTAAGGATATACTTGTTAGGGCTAGGCTCAGTGAGGGAAATGGGGGGACTGATAAGAAGGGATGTTCTCGTTGTGGTAAATCTCGTTGTCAAGTGTGTAATGTCATGAGTAATAGTGAACATTTTCATTCAAACATAGATAGCCGGGAATATAGGATAAACTATTCGTTTAATTGTGACTCGTCAAATGTTGTGTATTTGTTGGAATGTACTGTTTGTGGTGTACAATATGTTGGCAGCACCTGCACGCCTTTTAGGCTTAGGTTTAACAATTACAAGGCGTGCAGTAATAAGTTTAATTCGGGGGCCTCAGTACCCCAGGCGGAATTCTTCAGGCATTTTACTGGAGAAGGCCACCACGGGTTTCTGAAGGATATTAGTATAAAGATAATCGATAGGCTAACGGGGGGAAATAGGATGCGGGAAAGCTTCTGGCAATATCGGCTGGATTGCTTTGCCCCTAAGGGATTAAACACTAGGCAGGTTGATACATAGATTTGATTTTTATTTACATTTCGGTTGTTTGGTTGTTTTGATGTTTGCGCTCAGCTTTTCGTTAAGGTCACACGCTGTTTTTTAAGGATCTCTTTTCTGCCAATCCGCTTTTGGATCTTTCTATTGCTTGTTTTGTTATTACACACATTTGTTTAGCTCCCGCGAGACAGACCCCTGCCGCCGACTTTAGCGGCTCTATACTCTGCGCTTTCTTTGATCTTCCTCTTGCCGCTTCTGGTAACATCCCTATTTTAACACCTTTTGCGATTTATTGTATTTAGCGGGATCCCGCTCAGGCTATTGTTTTATATTGTTTTTGAATTTCGAGATGTATATGTATGCTCTGTCTGATTTTGAAAAGTCATTACTGATGAAGGCTTGCGCCGAAACGTTTAACGAATGTGTTTTTTCTTGAGTCTATATATATATATATATATATATATATATATATATATATATAGACTCAAGAAAAAACACATTCGTTAAACGTTTCGGCGCAAGCCTTCATCAGTAATGACTTTTCAAAATCAGACAGAGCATACATATATATATATATATATATATATATATATATATATATATATATATATATATATATGGGGTATATCATTAAAGGCATTGAGTCCGCATGAATAGCGCGCTAATGACCAGTATCAACTTATTTTCAATCATAAAACAAAAGTTGCGATTTAATCGCTTCTGAAATTAAAGCAAAGATATTCCTGAGGATAATGCAAAGATTAAGAAGCCTTTGGTCTCCACTGCAATTGAGTTAACGCTCAGCTATTTGTATGGACTCAATGCATTTAATGTTTGACTTGTCCATGGATAGATTTCAGTCGTTTGTATGGTATATATCTTATCTATTGCTTCTGGAAGAAGAGGTGGATTTTCCAACAAGTAATAGATTGCATCAAAGTTTGACAAGAAAGGTATGAAACGAACTTGTAACAAAAATTGATAAGAAATAAAGGGATAATTTATATTACGTCTTAGGACTTGCCACCATGGAAACACCGGTTTCCATTTGATCACCGAAGTTAAGTATGGTTGGTAGACTTATTCTTTGTTGTCCCTTGTTTCCCTGTGTTCTTTGATTTGCTGATATCGCTTGGTCAATTAGGGACTCTTTATAATACTCTTAAAAAGTAGGCCCCTTTTTCAATATGGCCTAAACAAGCGGGAGTCCTCTTACACTGAACAACATCGCTTCAAAATCTGATTTAAAGAGCTTAAACACCGAAAAGCAAACTTTTGGTACAAAGAATGATGTTTTCCTAGCCTACTAATTGCAAAATATATACCTTTCAAGCAGTAATCTTCGTCTGTGGAACAAAATACGTCCATCTCAGCTACGAGAACTCTAGACCGTATAAACCGTTTTTTGTATGCAGCAACAACAACTGTCTAAATAGTGCCTTCTTATTGGTTGAAAACTAAATTCTAGCAAAGAAAAATATCAGAGCAAGAATGCCTGAGCTGAGCAATGGAATTTTAAAGCCCTCCTAAAGATATGTACTTATAGAGAGGGGCGCTATATAAAAGCAATGACTTTACTTTTTCTTTAAATTCCGACATTCACATTACGAATTATACAAAGGAAGTTTATTTTGCTGTAGGCACACAATTACGAGAAAAGAGTAGCTGATCTGGAGGTAACGGTACAAACTTTGCAATCACAAACGGTGAATGGAACAGTTGACAAACTAGGTTGGTTTTTTAAAACTCTACTGTCCATCGCTTTTAGTCTCATTGAATTCAATAATGCATTCTTTTGCGCATTTATTTGCCCTTATCCTAGATTGCTATCTAATGATAGATAAGAGTTTTAGGCTGTTTTATCTGTTTACCCTTTTTTGTAGAAGACGTTTCTGATAACTCTGCAATGAGGAAGTTCCTGGCAATGAAACTTTATGACTTTTCGCAGCTACCTATTGTGCTATTGCTAGTAACATTTCATTGAAATATTTTGACAAAGGAGGGGGAGGGAGGCAATTTCCTGGGACTGACCCTGTCAAAATCGCAAATTCTCGAATCACAATTTTCACGAAAAATCAGCAAAATTTCAATATTTTGCAAATTTTTTGCAGACCAATGTTATTTGGTGTATTTTATTATAATTCTCATGCTTAGAGGGAAAGTGCTCCAAGTTTGATTTTATCTCATCTTGCCTGATTTTGGTCAAATTTGCCGCATTTCTTGACCATACAAATAAAAATGCTGACGCAATGATTATGGCCAATTTCAGGTTCATTTTATATTTCTACAAAGTACATGCCTGGAGTGGAGCTATTAGCCCACCAAATCTGGTTTGTTACCAGTCAAGAAGGGGGGCTTTTTGCCGCCCCCCCCCCGACCAAAATAGGACGTGTCAGATAGCGCGACCACAATAGGGTTAAGAGTCACCAAAATAGGACGTGTCAGATAGCGCGACCACAATAGGGTTAAGAGTCCAGCAGTACGGCGTTTGGTCACGCTATTTGTTTGTGTCAAAGTACACGCATTCGATTACAGTAAATCCCCGCATATATGAACCAACAAAGATAAGGACCTGAAGGCTGTATTTACTGAATTGTGCACATTCTAATTAAGAACCTGTTTCAGTTTGATAAACCAATATCTTCTTATCATAAGGGTAATAAAGTTAATCATTGATTGGCTGTTAAAATTTGGACCTCATGCCTTGCTATTTGTAAGCTTCAAGTAGATATAAGGTTGATATTGATATTGCCAAAATGAATGAAATATTTTAAAATCTCTTGGCGATTACTCGTTTGATGATCCTTTTATAAAAAATTACAAAAATGAGGCTTTAAATAAGAACCATTAATAACCTTTATATCTTGAAATAAATCTAAGTACCTTTGAAATAGGAACCTAATTCAGCCTGGCTCTCAAAAAAGCAGGGTCTTATATGCGGGGATTTACTGTATTTAAAGCTACATACATCCCAATGCACCAAAACTGTAGCTAGCAAATATTCCAAACAATCGGTTACCTCGTTTCTCGCATCACTTTCTATAGATGTGCCAGACAATTTCTTTCATGAGCGTTTCCTTCTATCACTTTCTATAAATGTGCTAAACAATTTCTTTCATAAGCGTTTCATTCTATCACTTTCTACAGATGTGGCAGACAATTTCTTTCATGAGCGTTTCATTCTTAATCCAGATAATAATCACAATGGAAACAAATCTTCTAACGGTGGATTGGAAAAGGAACTCGAAGATAAAGAAGGCGAGGTACTACATTTCACCCAGGATCAGATTGTTTATAAAAGGAGGATGATATTGTACCTTGTAATTGGTTTTACCTTGTAAATATTGTAATAGACGTCATACAATGGTGTACCAGTTACTGTAAGTCTCATTGTGCTCTGTATCATCCAGCCAAGGGATATATAAAACAGCGTCCTCGTGGGTTTGAAATTTCTTAAGGTTACTGTACTCCTGCAATGGCCATTCTCGATGCTTTCTCTCTTGATTATCACACACGCGACATAACACATCTAAACTATACAGATACACTAGTGGCGTTTTGGGAAATGGAACACCATATCGAATAAATTATAACTTGCAGGCCTTTCTTGTTCTGTTGGCATTACAAGATGGCTCTTCCCCGCCTTTCTCGCAACCGCTCGTTCTCTTGTAATCAGGTCAGTTCTGTTGGCGTGGCATCAGAAAATCAATGTAAACTTGCCAAACTTGCCACGAATGATCAATTCAATTGTTTCACTAGATGACATCTAATTTGAGATAGACTTTTAGTCTTTAGTTTTATGTAATGGGTGCGGAGTTGCCATAGACTTTTGCTCTCCAAGGTATCATTTTTGTAGTATCGTAAAGTAGTTTTGTAGGTAGTGTTAAAAAGTAACTTGTATTGTAAAATTTTGATTGAATATAAAAAATCAGTGTCCCCTCCCCCCCCCCCCCCGTCTGAAGAATTATTCAGCTAACTGCTTCATCATCCTTGTTTTGGCATTGAATACTACAGCCACCCACGAAAGACCTTTTGACGTTTTCTTGGTTTCGTTTTTGACGTTTTCTTCATTGTGTGATCACAAGAGGCTGTTTGCCAGCCTGTGGACAGGCTTCAAGGCTTCAGGCTTTGATTCCGTTTGACCCCCTGGTCAAGGGCACTTTTAACTTTTGGTCATCAAATTTCCCTCCAAATGTAAACAGCATTTCCTCACTGGGAATACGTTTCTTTAGATTCTTTATAATTCACTGAAAAATAAAGGAAAATTGTCAGAAATTGTCGGTAGATGTGTGTGCTATCCAAATATAGAAAAATCCAAAAATTGATCGGATAAAGAATTTTAGCTTCCTTCAGGGCTAAATATAACCTTAAAGCCTCACTTGAGGATTTGATTAACATAAAAGCTCTGGTGCCATATGGTCAGACTCGTGTCAGTAGATTGTTACTGTCACCCCACCAGTATTATGAGAAAGTTTTAAAAGTGGTGGCAGCGATTCAATGGAAATACTGGGGACAGTCGCTCACAAGCGTTGATCATCATACGTTAGTTTGATATTACATATATGATGAATTGTCTTTCGTAGGTTCGATTTCTCAATTCATTGGTTGTAGACCTACAGGTGCGTACAACATATTCATTGCTATATTGATGTAGTAATATGCATTGTGTCAAATGATATCTCTTCTGGATAATCCGCTGTTCTCTTGTGAAGCAAAACCAAGCATCCCTCACATAGAAAGCAGACATACAGTAGTGTCCCGTATATAAGAAACAACCTTTTCCATATTGACATGTTTCTTATAAAATGAGGTAAAATTCAAATCAGGGTAATGTTTCTTATTAGAAAATGCATGCACTATCGATCAACTACTCAGGCACAAAATTTATGATTGTAGTAAAAAACACATTAATTTGAATTGCATTTGTAAATTTTCACTTCCACTAAATGATATAATTATTCCAGGAAGGCGTTTTTTTGCTTAGTGTTGTTAAATAAGAAACAATGTTTTTGTCAGACCTGTACTAGTTTCTTATAAAATGGGGGTATTGTTTTGAAAATCAGGGTCTGTGTTTGTTACATTTGTGTTTCTTATATACGGGACACTACTGTATCTGTAGTGACGGGAAAGTCAAAAATGAGATTCGTTTATTCGATCAGTTACATATTCGCTTTGATTGTGTTTCCATGTATTGTCTACTATGCAGATACACAGACAGAATATAGCCCTAAATACCTTGATCATCCAACAACAGCCTTGACCTTCAAGAACAAAAACAATACATCGTGATTTTGCTTTAAGAGCGGTAAAACCCCAAGAACGCTTGAGCAACTAAGAAGTTCCCATCATCATTGCTCGAAAACATTCATCCTTATCTAATTCTCTAAAACTTTTCATTTAGAAATGCTTTCGTTTATTTAGTTGCGATCTATAAGTATAGGCGATATATAAGTATAGCCAATTTTTTATAATCTGTTCGTACTTTCAATAAATGAATTACCAAGGAAGTGAAGAGTGACCTCTAAAATATTCTAAAGGTCTTCGTGTGTCACAGTGCTTGGAACATTTGTTGAGTAACGAAATCATTTCTAAACATCGGCGTCAATACATACGAAGGTATTTAGCGAATGGCTCCGTTGCTCAGTTTAGAATATAATTTAGCTTTCTTTCCTGTAGAATAAGTACAAGGCAGCTGAGGACAAAATCCGATTGCTTGAGACTGGTGAAGGGCTCATCAACGACTTTGGAGGACTGTATGTTATTGTTTTGTTGATTGCCTGAAAGTTTTTTTGATAGCGTTTCATGACCTTTCAGAAATTATTAACTTTTGTATAGACATTTGGACAATGTTAATTGTTGGAAGGTGTTGTTTGGAGGTAAACCAGGGCAGTCCAAATAGGCACAACAGACGCCTGTCAATTGATGTTTTCAAAAGTCCTCCTAAATTTAGCGAAGAGCACCCAAGCATCTGAGCATCTCCGAAACAAAATTGGAGCAAGATATCTCATTTGGTTCATGTGCTATGATCAATTGAATATTCAGATTTGTGTTTTTCACGTGATGGCAAATTCTTGTTGAAATATACGAAAATCAAAACGTCTTACGTTACCTCTTTCTACACCTTGTTGTAGTGTACCATGGGATGGTTTTGGACATTCAAAGTTTTTGGAAATTAAGGACCGACATACTTGTAGAATATTGCTTGAAAAAGTGTGAACTAAATATGATTTTGACCCAAAATGATTTTGACCTGATGCTATATTTCAGATGACCAAATACTTTTCACAAGCATTCTGTCATGCAGGGAGTTGCAAAGTCTAGAGACATTTCAATTTTCGCCCCAAAGTCTATTTTTCCATATTTTCAGACAGCGTCTTGCGAAAACTCTTTAATACTTTTGAAATGCTATTCAATTCATGTTAATCTGCACCTGTCAAAGTTCTGAAAGAATGTAGGAATGGGTGCATGCTCAAAACGGTCAAATTTGGTCAATTTCCACAGGCTAGAAATCTTGTGTCCCAAGGAGGTATATTCCGGCAATTGTCTACATGGATTCCTACACCTTAGAACTAGTGCTCTTGCAAATACGAAAGTGGAACACGGTGTGCAAGGGCGTCAAGTAGCGATATTTGCAAACACTGGGGGGACGACATCTTATGGTTTTTGCGACAGATTTGTTAGATGACTATCATTCACGTTTTCCTTTGAGATTAAATCCTTGTAAAATGAAGGTATGATGAAATGAATCAAAGCCAAATAAAGAAACATTTAGGGTTCCGCTATAGTTCTTCAAAGCAGTTAGTTTCCCACTATGTGTTATAGATCAGACTTGTATCAATTGGCATAGAATTTTTCTAAAGACTTAATGTTATGCGAAAAGACAAGACTGATTACAAGTTCGTAGTTATCGCTATTGATAGACTGCTGGATGCCCAAACTACGACTCATGGACTTGCCCATTGAACATTAGGACGAAGTTATTTCCTTCGGTTTCATGTTAGGATATTGACACCATAGCAACACTATACGAAAAGTTGAGTGCTCTAGGCAATGACGGATGGGCCTAAGCTCAAACCTCAGATGACAAAACGCCTCAAAATTCAAGTTTTCGGTGATGTTAGCTATGAACAAAAGCCACAAATACCCAGATGAATGTTTCCTCGATATAAGTCAAATTTTAAAGAATTGTTGACAAAGGCAGCGTTGCTAACTACAGAAATTTATAAGACCAAACATGATCTTAATCCTAAATTCATGGGTGAAATCTTCGTCGAGAAGAACATCTCATATAGCCTGAGATGTAATGACCACCTGTCAGTACCAATTCCACGCACAAATGCGTATGGTATAGAGACAATCAGGTACACTGGACACAAACTCTGGCAATCGTTGCCACTAGAAATAAAAGGCAGAATTTTCATACCTTGACAGAATTTAAGAGGAAAATAAAAAAACATCAGTTCAGCGACTGCAACTGTAGATTGTGCAAGATCTATGTAAATAATTTAGGATTTTTATAAAAACATGTAAATAGGACTATTCAGTTTTCACTTTTGTTAAATGGTTGGCCTTAATTAGTTTTCTTAACTATCTTTATCATGCCAACCTTAAATAAATAAATAATAATAATAATAATAATTATTATTATTATTATTATTATAAGAATCAACCAACCTTTCACTTTCAACCAATATTTCCTCATTTTGAAGGCCACTTAGCTTCCAACAGCGTCACTGCAGCAATGAAAAGTTACAACTGTCGAAGGTAGCCATGACTATGCCTAGCCTCGTGATTGAGCAAACAGAAACATCTGTGCCATTTCCTTGCCAATTTTTTATGCAAAACTCTAACAGTCCTAGTTTGAGCAAACAAATAGTTGTCGTTGTCGTTGCTGTTGTTGTTGCGATAATTTGGACTATATCTCGTGAGTCTACGAAAAGACACGATGGGAAGCAAAATGGCCTATCGTTTCACTGGATTGAATCATCTGGGAAGCTTTGAAATATATTTTCCACCTCGTGAAGTTCTGTTCTCGAGTATCTGTAGCAACACCCCGTAAATGTTGTTCCTGGGCATGACCACTGTTCCAAAATGCACCAAAGTGGAATGACCCTTGTAAGTTATCTAAGACTTGTTACTCTAACAGTTCGCGATCTTGTCGCAATTTTTGTAATGCCTAGGCCGCCTAGGCCCAGAAACAGGTACGGTATGCCACTTTGTTTCCTACGGTGTCTTTTCGCATACCGGGTGAGTCAGAAAAAAGAATCCCCGCTTGGAAGGCCACTGCTCCATGAATATCAAAGCAATAATATGGAAATATGTCTTGTCCTGCAGGAATTGCCAATATGCAATTTTTCCTTCCTAAAATTTCAATTAGGTTCTGTAATTTGCCCCAGCCTTAATTGGAGCCATTAGAGACATGGACTGTAACAACAACACTTGAGAAACGTCTTGAAGCATTTGAGATGTGGACGTATAGGAAAATGCTGAAATTGTCATGGACGGAGAAAGTGAAAAATGAGGAAGTGCTTCAACGAATGAATGAAAAAAGAAAGCTGATCAATATCTTGAAGGACAGGAAACTGAAATATGTTGGGCATTTGATACGGCTAAATAACATATACAGAACACTGTTAGAAGGATATATAGATGGAAAGAGAGGCAGAGGTCGCCCAAGGATGAGTTGGTATGACAACATCAAGGAGTGGACTGGGATGCGGTATGAGAGGGCAACAAGAACTGCAATGGACCGAGACAAATGGAGAGCTACTGTGTCATCCAACGTCGAAAGATTTGGAACATAAAGAAGAAGAAGAAAATTGATGACACTCACATAAATTCATGTATTTTGTCCTCTTGGGAGAATGGGAGAATCCCCCTGAATAGGTCAGCGATACCAGGGGGAGGACTTGTTCATCCTCCCAAGAGGATAGCACGTGCTATAGCGTCCACAAGTCATTGCTGTATAGCCTGCGTGCATACTCAACTATCGGATAGTTGAGTCTGCACGCAGGCTTTTTCTGTACGGCCAGTGTAAGGCAGAAATGTTAGGGCAAGTTGTTCGTGATTTTGGGCATGTTTTGGTAGTTTTTTGAAGAGGCTTTTTCGAGAAAAACCCTCATAATTTCATAATGGAGTGGCCGATTTCAGTCAGGTAAATTTTATAGTAGATTTTAACATTTCTACCATTAAACTATATATTTGCCGATATCATTGTCTTGATATCCAGGGAGCCATGACCTTTTAAACGGGGATTCTTTTTTCTGACTCATCCGGTAGTTTTTGGAATGACACTTCGGTTTTTAGTGGATTAACATTATTATTAGTGTTGAGGAGAGATAATTACAAAGTTGAGCTGAAAATCTTCCTCTATCTCTAGGAATGATATCGAATCTCCCATGAGACCTGAAATAAAACAGAGGTTGTTCTGCGACATATGCGATGAATTCGACTTACATGACACTGAGGACTGTCCCACTCAAAGCAGTACGGAAGAAATTGGAACGCAGTATCATGCAACGAGGGGAGAAGAGCGAGAATATTGCACCATATGTGAAGGTATGATGGGTATTGATGCTTGTGCAGAGCTTTATTCAGTATGACTGTGAATTAGATGGAATAACGAGCTATTAACAAGGTTAATTGGTGCACTTCATGAATGCAATGCAATGCAATGCATGACAGAAAACTGAGAAGTTCCTTTTTAGTTTAGCCGGAAAAATGGTAAACGTTCTTCCAAATTTACCAAAATTTTATTCGAAAACGATTATCAGAACATTTGAGGAGAAGTTACCACGATTTGAACGTTGGCATTAAGATTTTCGAAAATACTGACGCTCGCTTGTCAAAAAGAGAAATAAAACGATATGGCTGAGCGGTTCAAAAAGCGCTGGTGTTTTAAATGCTTCACGAGATACTCCATTTCAGTGCAAATCAAGCTAAAGCTTCCAAATCCCCAGGAGCTAGGTTGTTTGTTTTCAGGACATTCTTTGTAACTTCTCTGCTTGAATCCCTCACCTGGTACATTTTAGCCCATTTACTACAAGCAAGGCTCAACATGAACATTTGTAATGCCAGGCTTTTGAGAGGATTAATTTTTGGCAGAATATTTACGTCTTGTGTGTTAAGGCAAAAGCAATCTACTGTGTCAGAGTTCCGATTTGAAATAGCGAAAGTGATGATGCAGACAGAGCCCAGAAAAGTCACGGCTCCACGGAGGAAGGTTATGCTTGCCAATGTCATATGCGAGGAAGTTTCAGTAGATTTAACGAGAAAGGTTAGAAACATGTTGCGTTATTTTGGCAACGGCAACTGGTTTATAAATTTTAGGGTTATAGACAATGCAAGGAGTTCGGAAAACTGGTTACTTTGACTTGATAAAGTGAAGAAGTTTCAACTGTCGAAATTGGCATCCAGAGGAAGGTTTGACATTTTAGTGGACTCTGGATGCAGATTATTACGAAAAAGCTACATGATTGATTATTGAGGTGATGTAATGTCTTTGTCAGTGTACATCGTCCCTCAGATGTCCTTAATGTTCTTTATGCCAAAAGAATCTAAAAAAGCTATCTCCGTACAGTTTTAGTAAAATTAATAGAACAAATTTGAGCCAAGAATCCGAAAATATCAAGACTCTCAGACACAATTTTATTAGATTAGAATTAAAATTACTTAATGCTAGCACCACGTGCTGGAAATCGTTGGCTTACACAGTTGTAAAGTTACAATTTCGGTAGCCCACTTATGCAGAAGTAATTGTCTTGTGTTGTGAAATTTCTGACGATTCAACATTTTGACATAGGTAATATGAGTATATCACCATAGTACTCACATTTGCTTTCCATCTATTTCATAGCATTTGGTCACAAGGCTGAAGACTGTGATGATGAAGAGGTTGGTCATCTTTGTCTTTTAAGTATTTTCATGAATGCCGCCATGCGTTACTTGCTGTACCGGCTGAATGAAATAAAATTTCCGTGTGATCAATTGATGATAGATCAAAAAAGGTGATTCGATTGCTTGATAACCAGATCGATGCGTTTGCTCCATTCCTGTGCTTGCAACACAGTATGTTCAATCTATCCTTTCAGCTACACATAAAAGATTTTATAAACGCAATCGAACAAGTGTTTATCCATCGCCATTCGAATACATGGAACTCTTCTTTGACTCACCCAATATGGTTAATTCTCGAGGTTTATAACAGTTTAACACAACAAAACACTTCTTTTTTGTGGGATATGTTCCACGCAATGGCGTAACGGAGCAGCTCGGGGCCCTGAGTAATTTTGCTATACAGGGGCCCTCTGAGGAGGCAGATCCATCAACGAAATTTAGCCAAATTTCCAAAGTTAAATCGGTGTCTTTATCGGCACTCGCGAAAGTTTCTGCTCGCGAAGTTTCTTCCCTTTAAAATGGTTGATGAAATTCATGTTTAATTCGCTCACTCTCTATTTTACTTTAAAAGTCACCTTCTTCGACAGTAGATTCGCCGGCAATAGGCGATTACGCTAAAGATGGGCAGAGGGCTATATCTTTTCGTGGACCTAAGCTTTGGAATCAACTCGAACCTGATGCTAATCAGGCACCCTCCCTTGCCACCTTTAAGAGAAGAATCAAAAACAAGCCATGACGAGAATTCTTATTTTGTTAATTATTATGTAGTGATCTTTTGATTAGTAAATGTTTTGCCTTGGCCCCCTGAAAAGCAGTTCTAATGGACTGACGGGGCTACCGTGCCTAAATAAATAAAAATTAAATGAAATGAAAGTGTCTTTTTGCACGATATTCCATCTTTGGAAAAATTATATGCGAATAGATGCAAGTTTGGTCTTGGACAGACAAGAAGATACCCCCTGTTTTGAACTATTATAGCACAAGCACAAAATGTATCTATATTGGGATGAAGTCATTTTCATTATACAACTTCCTAAAATGATTTCTTCTGAAAAAAAGCGTAAATAATTGCATTATGAAAAAAAACCGCCTCAAAAATCTTCATTTGTCATGTTACCCCCTGTGTTGGCAAATGTTGCTATTTGACACTCTTCCAGACCCCGTTTGGCTTTCACATTTGCAAGTCAGTTCTAAAGTGCAGGAGTCCATGTAAAAAATTGCAGGCATGTGTCTCCTCTGGACACAAGATGTCTAGCCCATTGAAGTTGGCTGAATTTAAACATTTTGAGCGTGCATCCATTTTGATAGAGCTATTGTTCTCATGTCAGATCAAAAGTTTCTTGGTTTCTACAATTTTTCAGAACTTCTGCAGGTGCACATTTAGGTGATATGAATAGCTATCTTCAGTGTTGCAAGATTTTTGCAAGATGTTGTTTGAAAATATGGAAAATAGGCTTTTAGACAAAAATGGACAGACTTGGCAACCCCCTGGATTAAGGAATTTTGCGAAAACTGTTTGGTCATTTGAAATCTAGCATTGGGGGCAGATCAATAATCTATTCCATGAAGCTGAAAAGTGCCATGATATTTATCGATCAGAAAACCAACAACAAGTCCCCTTCCCCAGACGGGATCAAAATCATACTTGGTTCAAACTTTGAAGCAATATTCTACTAATATTTTGGTCTTCAATTACCTGAAACATTAATTTTCCAAAAGAATTCATTGTGTGCTATAACGAAGTGCAGAAATAGTTAGGAAAAGAAATTTTGATTTCCATATATTTGAAGTTGAATTTGCCACCTCATGAAAAAACACACATTTGCATCAATGGGCTAAATATTCAATTGATCATAAAATCTGAACCAAATGAGATATCTTGCTGAAATTTTTTTTCTGAGGTTCTCTTATGCTTGGGTCCCCTTGGTAAAAATTTGAAGGAATTTTGAAAACATCACCTGGCAGGCAACTGCGGTTAAACAGGCATATTCAGTTAATGCCTTCAAGAGCCATATTTAGTGTAGACTGCTGTGTATACAATATATTTCAGATACTTTTTAAATCGATCTTAACACCGTATTTCAATAGATTAATTAGACTCTCTACATATTGTAATTAGGTTTTTTCTTTTCTTTGTATTATATTACTAGTATTGTACTTGCTGAAGAGCTACCCTCCCTAAATTTATGAAATCAAATCAAATCAAATCAGACAATTCCGGAACCTTTTTACTTATGTTCTTGATAAATTTTTTTCAGACATTCTAACGGTCTTTCCTGAAAGAGAAGAACTTGCGAGCTGTGTGGCCATCCTTCAATTTGCTGCCAGCCCTGTGGATGAATGGAAGCGTGGTGAATGAATCTGCACTTTGATCTTAGATTCCTTGTACAGAACACTTACATCCATACATATTACATTATATGCTGCTTTCCACAGTCTTCAATTGTATTTATCAATATGATACTTCAATTGTATTTATCAATATGATAGCAACAGAAATATCCTTGCAGTTTGTACTTGGTAAAACGGTTATCTAGGCGCTGCTTTAAGAGTTGAATTACGAGAGCAATAAATGTTTCTCTATTTTTCCTGCACTTTGAAATGAGACTGTCACTGTCAAAAAGCAGGATTGATAAATGATGAGTTTCTCCAGTTCGTGTAAAGGAAAAATAGGAGCAAAGAAAAATAAGACAATTGGTGCAAACAACTTATTTCTTCTTCAGTCGCTTATGATAGTTCTATAAATGACTGGAAAAAATAGATTCATTTTTATTTTAGACGATCATGAGACCATCAGACCTATGATCAGACGATCGGCCAAACTTGAAAGTCCTAGCCTTAGTTTTTGTTTCCAAATTACTTTACTTAAATCGGAGCCCTTGTAAGGAGGATAGTTTTTCTTGGTCGGCAGTCATTCGACTCGTGTAGGTTTAACTGCATAGGAGAGTATGATAAGGGTAAATTGAAACATTATCGTCACAAAACTACTGCCCACCAAGGTGCACAGATTATATGAGGTCAGTAAACAGCCACCCATTGTCTTTTCAGAGGGGCATGCAGGTAAGTGGGATCTACAAATCTGTGAGAAAACTTACGCTTTTTTTGTCGGAAAATTTGGGAATATTGCCATTAACACATCACACAGATTAATGTCGATTCGACTCACATAATCAAAGCTGCCATTTACTTTTTCGTAGGGTTTTTTTAAATAATTGAAGACATGATTTATAATTTATTTATTTCTTACATAGCTTCAAGAAATTGTATTTTCGATTTTATTGATCAGTGTAAAATATGAATGTGTTACAAGGTTTTTGTCTTGTGATAAATGTTAGTACTTAATAGTTAGTCCTTGCTTCACGTCGTTTCTTTATACCGGGTGTCTCAAAAAAAAGTACCCCCTTTTGACTCAACAAGGCAACAAAACGATAATATTTCGGGACTTTTTGAATTCATGGCTACATTTGTTGGTCTTCAACTTAAATGCACATACCTTGCATTTGGAAATCGACCACCAAACACCGGAGATATGAGTTCTCAAGGTCAAAATTTGGAGTTCACCTGAAACCAGAGGTTTTGAGAAATGGCCTAGCCATAATTTGACAACAAACGGGCATTTTGCAAACGAATTTTCGACTTTGACCTTTACTTTTCATGTTTGAAAAGATAAAGATTTATACCTTGAATTACATCAATTGTTCTTGAAGTGACTTTTCTTTTGAAGTGACTTTTCTTTTGAAGAAACGGTCTTTGCATTGCATTCGATCCCAAGTGTTTTGTATTAAAGAAGAGGAAAAGGAGCACATGCACGCTTATTTTGGAGATGTGGCACGACTTTATCACTCTTACAACATTTTTACTATATTTGTTTGATCAGAGCGCCATGTCCATGCATCTTTTATTCTTTTCAAAAACAAAACAAGGAAACTTAAAGTCTACAGGTACTTTGGAAAATGTCCACGATACAAATCATGACTAGGCCCTTTTTCAAAACCTCTGGTTTTGGGTGCACTGTAAATTTTGACTTTGCGAACCTGTATCTCCGGTGTTTGGTGTACGATTTTTAAATGCAAGGTATGTGCATCTAAGTTGAACATTGATAAATTTAGCTCTGAAGTCGGGAAGTAATGATATCTTATGGCTTGGTTCCTATTTCCAGTCAAACGGGGGTACTTTTTTCTGAGACACCCGGTATTATTCCTTGAACGAGATAGTGCGTCATTAGAAAGGAACAGTAATGACTGCACTAGGGGGCACATATCTGCTGGAACTTTGCTGAACAGATGAAAGCTCTGTAATAATCGACAGATCTGACGAGATTAATCTCCCTCACTTGTTTCTTTGGGATAGAATTGTTGAAAATCACATTGATTTCAATGCATTTCAATCTGAATAGCTCGAAACTCACTAATTTTATAATTTATGTGTTTGAGATTTTGTTCTATTTTCTACGGCATTGGAATTCACTACGAGTAAAATTTGATTAACGAAAATTCGTTACTTCGAAATATACGAAAAGAGGTCCAGAGCTATCGGTAAAATTATAGACATTTCATCCCTTAAGAGTTGATAATCCAATCTTTTTGAAAACAATTTGTTTCTTGCTAAAGTGCCTAGTTTGGCAAATTTGTTCGTTCTCCTCTGCGATGGCGCAGTTAGGAGGAACGGGAAGTGCGGGGCAGAAAGTTTGGAAATTTCCCCTTTTGATTTTCCGCCGCTCTGTCTCCTCCGCACTTCCCGTTCCTCCTAACCGTGATATCGCAGAGGAAAACGATGAACATTTTGGAAAGCAATCATTTTAGAAAGAAGCAAATTTTAGAAAGTATTCTCAATAGTGGATTCCCTGTGGCCCAACCGCTTTTTGTTGTTTGGATTTGGTCTTTCGAATCTAGTAGCCCCCTTGTATTCCTATCTTAGTGCGCCTTCGCATGAGAAATTGTTGTAAACCACATATCTTATGTTTTTTGGTTTGAAACCTTTTCTTTTGCAAAGGAACACTGAAAGACAGGAATACAAAAGGATTAGTAGATTCGAATCGCCAAACCCAAACAACATAAAGCGGTTGGGCTACGTTCAATCGAAGAAGACACGAGTTATATCAAATTCCAATGGTTGCCAAAGATTTTCCATTTATTGAGCTAAATAAGTTTGTTTGTTAATTGTGATATTGAGACAAAACTGTGTCTAATTTGTGTACTTGACTCACAAAATTGTATATTGAATCCGCAAAATATGGTATAAAGGTGAATCTCCACTAGGCGGAAAATTCTAGCGATTTCCGAGACAAAATTTTTGCAAGTGCAAAGCTTGTCATCATCTCCACTTGGCGGAAAAACCTGCGCGATTCAAACTCTCCTGCTGCGATTTTCTTTGTTCCGCTAGATGTTCAATTTCAGTTTCCGAGGTAACAGGTCTTCAAGGCGCTCTGATTGGTTCTTCGAGAGAGTGATTCGGCGAAAAGTAGAAACAGATCCTACTTTTTAGCGCTCAACTTTTTCCGCGGCGACTTTATGTTGAACGGTAACTGCGATGTTCGGACACTTTCCAAGACATCGACTGCGTCTTTCGGTACAAATTCGATAGCGTTCAGGGGTAGCGTACTTTGGAACGGTACACATGATGTGATTATGAGCAGCAATACAGTCTCTGTTTTTGGCAAAAACATAAAAAAAGTTGGGTTGGGGAGGGTTGCAATTGTAAAATTTGTAAATAGTATTGCTGTAAATTAGTTAGGGTAGTTGGTATTTTTTAGTGTGTGCCTTCTGGCACAAAACTACGTTACGAGTATATCCAGTTGCAAATAAAGTGATGATGATTATTATTATATTATGCGCATGTGCAAGCGCTGGAAAAGTCGAATCGCTCCGCTTTTTCCACCTAGTGAAGATTCACCTTAAAGTGGCTAAAGTTATTTGACGGAGCTAAAGCCAACGGCTTTCTAAAAATAACTTCAATTCAACTCAATTGAAATGAATTGACCAATCAGCGATTGCCTTTCGTCACGCCACTGAATTGAGGAAGAGGGGAAACCCCTGGATGGAAAACGCTCAAGGCTGTACAACTACAATACAATAAAATAATATCATCCTCTATAATCACAGTTGCCCTCTTTTCGTGGAACTTTCTTGCATACGAATATCTTCCAGCATGTGAATATATCCATCCTCCAGCTTTTCAAATTTTGTCATGCACGGACTGAGTTTCGGGGGAGCTTCGTACGTCTTCGGCAACGATCGGCCTAGGCGCCTAACTCAACTGTTTCCAAAATCCATTCTGTTAGTGTTGTCTCAGCTGAAGTCTCGAAGCCTAATTACAACTGGATATCGTCGTGCTCGTCCAACAACTCTTCTCCCTTTACCTGTACCCCAAAAACAAAGTGTACAACTTTCCAACTCGTTGAGTTCGCTAGTTTCTTGCAGGAGAGCACAACTCTGAATCCGTTAGCCATTTTGAATTTGTTTGATCTCGAGAAAACCTGATCACGTGAAAGTGGTGATCACCATAGGAGTTCTAACTTTTCATTGGCTAAGAAGCAAGATCTATTTTTAGCTTGCCCAGCTCCCTGCATATGCAGGCCTGGAGGTGGCTATTTATCTCCGTCAACTAACTTTAAAAGAACTAAAACGCAATCATAAATATCCTTGTCATTTGATTTCGTGAATAAGTCCCCAAGCCGTGGACAAAAACCGATATGGGTGTACCACAAGGTTTAATCATGGGCAGTTGATATCCGAAGGTTCGAAAATGATTGAGGATGCCAAACGAAATTGCTTTCTCAAGGCAAGAAACACATTGGCTAACCCTGGGACTTCTAATAAAGCTTAATGGTCTTTAATCAACACCGTCCTAAATAAGGCCAAGATTCCAATCATACCATCTCTTCTAGAAAACGGGTTGTTTATAACGGATTTCACTTAAAAGGCACAGATAGATATTCAATGATTATTTCGTACTCCACTGTACAACAATCAATACAGGTAGCGTAATTCCACCTAATATGCCTGCTCCTTCTTCCCTCATAAGCGATTTCCCCATATCTAACGAAAAGATACTGAACATTATAAGGTCTCTAAATCCTAATAAAGCACATGCTGGTTGGGATGGAATATCAATCAGAATGATAAAATTAAGTGATACTGCACTAGTTACTCCACTAAAAATAACATTTGAAAACTGCTTGAGACGTGGTTTATTTCCCGATATATGGAAATATGCAAATGTTGTGCCGGTTCATAAGAAAAATTTGAAGGGAAACTATCGACCAATTTCTCCCCTACCAATCTTTGGGAAAATACTTGAAATTTGTACGATTCTTTATACTCGCATCTCGTTTCATGCAATTTACTCAATTCGAATCAATCAGGCTTTCGTCCCGGTGACTCAACGGTTAATCAGCTGATTTCCATAACGCACACCCGGGGGGAGTAACTCCAGTACTCAGTGGTACGGGGTTGTGCCATATTTTAGGGTACCTTTTTCATCAGAAGTTCCGGATTTATGGGTAACCTTTTTGGAGAAATTTCCGGATTTGTGGGTATGCTTTTGAGGAATCTCCGGATTTATGGGTATACTTTTGAGAAACTCTCAGATCTTGTTGCTTTTATAATGTCATTACTTTCTTTTTATTTGCAAAATCACACTTAATTTTATTTCAAGTGCCAAATGCTTTCAACTTCCGGATTTATAGGTGTACTTTTCTTGAGCTTTCCGGATTTATGGGTACCAGTTTTTGAAATTTTCCGGATTTATGGGTATCATTTTTTGAAATTTTCCGGATTTATGGGGGGTAGTACTATACACTGAATGGCACAACCCTGTACCACTGAGTACTGGAGTTACCCCCCCCCCCGGGAGAACGCACACGATCTTTAAAGCCCTCGATTGTAACCCACCTCTTGATGTTTGCTCTGTGTATCTTGACATCTCTAAAGCATTTGATAGGGTATGGCACGACGGTTTATGAACTAAAACGATGTGGCGCTTCTGGAGAGCTCCTTTTACTTATCCAAAGTTTTCTTAAGGGGTTACACCCCCAACTGAGGAAACTTGCTCAGTTTAATAGATATTCTGGTATAAATTTGCAAGTATTTGTAGTTAAACACTCTTTTTGCAAAAAAATAATCAATTTAGTAAAATATGTTAATTAGGCAAAATGGCGGCAATAACAATGTCAAAAAAGTGGTGCAAGCTTGTGACAAAATATTTTCCCTCCTGCTTTACACTGAGTGCTATAACTTTTTCTATGAAGTAAATAAAGATAAATCTTGTGCTTGGGGGGTTTTTCATCTTCATACATAGGAGATTGGCTCTGAAAAAATAAAATATATACCAAATGGTGAAAAAAGCCAATGCGTTATGGGATTTGGATACCTATAACTTTTTTTTCAAAGGTCCTATCAAAGTCCAAATACTCTCAATCACTAAAGCTATGGTCAATGAATAAATCCGGAAAATTTCAGGTAAATTGGTCAAGCAGGGGCAAAAATATGTTGTTACAAGTTTGCAAAAATGTCATTTTCCGGAAAGCGATGGAAAGGCTCAACAAACACCAAAACGAAGGTACTATCATCTGAAGTCCCACTATGAGATGCACCAGATTCATAGACAGTGCCTTTTTCTTTATTAAAATCCCAAACTCCCTTTTTTATGGCTCCAAGTCTTTTCCTCTTCATCTTCACACGTTCATTTGACTTTTGATTCGCTTTATTCAAACGCTTTTGACCCGTTTTCAAAATGGCGGCCATTGTGTGTTTACCAGGAACGATTCCCATCTGCTTCAGAACTGCTGCAATTGATGATGCATTATTATCAAACTGTGCTACAGCACTTGCAGTGCATAACTGAACAACCTTTTTCCCTTGCTTGGTAAACCTTTTTGGGGCATCTTTTCCAAATAAGGTTGTTGACCGGGACCGGGACGAAAACTTTCCTCAGACAATGCTTCATAGACAGGCTCTATCACTTTTACAATTGCAGGAGGAAGACCCTGTTTAGCACTGAATGTAGTGGTTTTGTTTTCCACATCTCTTTGCCATCTACACCATGAGTTGCTGCCTTTAGAACACCGATGGTGCTGAGGACTTTCTCCTGATGAGGACAGATGATAGAGACCAGCTTTTACACCATTATTGGTCATACCCTGGAGGTTGTGCTTATTTTGTCTCATAGCAAGACCATAGTAATTCTGCATAATGTCTCTGCCCGACAGCAACACCTTGTTTTCTCTCAAAAATTTCCTCCAACTCAACTCCTTGCTTGCATCCTACCTATCCTGCTCTGCAACAAACAACTGATTGAGAATATGTCTCTCATAATAAATGCAATACAAAACCATCCCTTCTACTTGCTTGAAATCTTCAGCATAATCTACTTCAATTTGTTTTGGAAGCTTTTTCGATGAACTTGATGTTATTTCCGTGTTCTTTGTTGTCAGTGCCCAGTGGTGTTTCATCAGCATTCATCGATTTTTGGGCCTAATAACTTGAGCATCACTTTGTTGTGTTCATTCATCAGCAGTCTTTGCTACTTTTTCATCTACGCCAGGACCTTGTATTGCCTTTCTTTTCCTTGAGGGTTTGTGTGCTTTATTTCTTGGATTTCCCATCGTTTCTAGTCTAAATTCGTAAAATTTTGGGGACGAGTGCAGTTTAGCGGGCGGTAATCACAGGGAAACAAGGTTATCATAAACAATAAGACAATCACTTATAGGCATTGAATCAATGGCGATTCTTTCGAGCGACCAATGAGAATAACCGGTAACCATGGGAGAAAATATTTGTTGACGAGTAAACATGGCTTTGAGATACAACAAAGTGTATGAAATTTGCAAAAATGGGGAAGAATTGAGAAAGTGGCTAACGGAATTGAACCTAATTGGTGATTATAGTGGGCCGTGCAACATTTGCTTCAAAGGTAGCATGTTTTTGCGGAAGGATCCATCCTTCAGCAAGGATGGCCTATGTTGGTGATGCAGCAACAAAGCTTGCGGAAAAAAAATGTAGATAAGAACAGACTCATGGTTCTCGAAATCTCATCTGTCGCTCGAGAAAATAATAAAATTAAATTACTATTGGGTTTATAAGTATCCGGAAGAGCTCGCCAGGCATGAGTTGTCCATTGCCAGCAACCACACCACTGTTGACTGGTATAATTTTGCGAGGGAAGTTTGCTTTGAAATCTTCGAAAAGGAATCACAGCCAATAGCTGGGCCAGGCAAGACGGTTGAAATTGACGAATCGAAGTTTGGAAAGCGCAAATACCATCGGGGCAAACGGGTAGAAGGCGTTTGGGTATTCGGAGGCATCGAAAGAGAATAAAAGAAGTGTTTCTTTGAGGCTGTCCCCGACAGAAGTGCTCCAACGCTCATCCCCATTATTCAACGGTATGTCCTTCCAGGCACTGTTATTATGAGCGACTGTTGGAAGGCATATTCGTCCTTGAATGACGAGGGTTATTGGCATCTCACAGTGAACCACTCGATACAATTTGTAAATCAAGAAAACGGCGCTTGCACAAACAGGATTGAAAGTACCTGGATCGCATTGAAGAAATCCCTGCCAAAAACTGGTACCAGGAAAGAATTTTACGACTCATACTTTGCAGAATACTGTGTGCGAAAACAATATTTGAAGCCGTCCGACGATACATTCAAAACATTCTTGAGCTTGATCACGAAAGTGTATCCTGTGAAGACGCGTAGGCCACTGGTTGCGATTCACCAAAATCCTGCAAAAACCAACTTGGACTGCAGCACGAACAGCTTAGATGACTTTCAGCTATAGTTTTGTTGTCAAGATGATTCAATTGTATATTAATTGTAGTTTCTTTCCTCGTTAATTGGGGGCTACCGCCCCCAAACCCCCGTTGTTTATCAGTTGATGTTTGCATGAAAAGAAACCACGCTTGTCTCAAACCAACTTTTATTTGAATTCGAATCCTGTCAATGCAACGTTACTGCGCAGGGGCCGCCCGCTAAACTGCACTCTGCGGTTTCTTTGGTATGTTGAACACTTTATTTGTCATAATACACAATTTCTATTAGCCTTAGACACTGTTTGGTAACTTTTGCTGAGGTAATATATATGGTAACATACTAAACTAACTATAAGAGAAACAATAATAATATGGTCATGGGGACTTAGGCCCTACTCAAGAATGGTGCAATAGTACAGTAGTGCCTGCATATATTATAAGAAACACAAAGTTAAAGGGAATCGACATAGTTAAAAGCTGGCCCGGGCCAAGTTAAAAATATAATCTATTGTATTCAACAACTTTGACGCCTGCGGTTTCATTGTGTGGCGAAGGAAACAATGGGTTTGTGGGCGTTTCTTGAGCCTATTTATAGCAGCTTGTCGATATAGCTATGTCTATTCCCTTTAAGAAACATAGACCCTGATTTTCAAAATAATACCCCATTTTATAGGGAACTAGTACAGATTGAAGAAAACCTTGTTTCATATTTTACATAACTAAGCAAAAAACACCTTCACGGAGGAATAATTATATCATTTACTGGAAGTGAATATTTACAAATGCAAATAAAAAAAAATAATATGTTTTCTTATCGCAATCATAGAGCTGAGTAGTTGATCTATAGTGCATGATTTTTCTGATAAGAAACTTTACCCTGATTTGAATTTTACCTCATTTTATAGGAAACATGTCAGACCTGAAATGGAAAAGGTTGTTTCTTATATGCGGGACACTACTTCATGTGCAATAATACGTGTGATCATACAAAGGCCTTCTTGGTAGATAGATTTTTTAACAAATATTCAAGAATCCAAAGCGAAAAGGCCAATTACATTTTAAAAATAACAAGAAGGAAGAGCATCCTCACAAATTTTGACATGAAGAAATCCATTTAATCATTTATTTGACTGGACTTACATGTATTGTGACATGAGAGTCTAATTGCTGATGGATAGTAATAGATAGAAGTAGCAGAACAGTTAGTCCCTTTTTGTTTCACAAAGACTCAAGACTTGTGTGTTGTCCAGAAGAGAAAAATTCTTCTCCACTTAAGCAAGCATCCACAAACAACCAATTGACAATAGCACTAAATTTAGCTGCAAGGAACTTTTTACCAAAATGAGATGCACTGCGTTCTTTAAGGCAATGTATCCATGTAAATACAGGCACGTATACATTCTGTCAAAATATGCTGATACAATGCTGACAAAAGAGCCTTTTAAAGAGGGCGTTGTGATTGGCTGGATTAAACTGATCACATGCAAACTAAAATTCCATCTCTGAAAGCGCAACCACAAGAAAATCCTTAGTCTGCTTTGATTACTCCATATAAATGGATTACTCCTTGCCACCTAATGAGGTCCTTTACCAAAGATCACATGAAATATCATGTGAAAATGGCATGCCCTGCCCCCGCAAAATCGCTGTACTTACAAGGCCGCATTATCTTTAATAACTGAATCCCTCTAGAAATTGCAATGCAATTCATCTTTGTGAAAAGTTCTCATACTGTCATTGGGGGAATTGTCTATTATGACAACCAAATCAGACCTGGCCGTTTGAGGCGCGCGATCGCGCGCGCGCGCCTCGTCACGCACCTCAAACATTCGAGAGGCGTGATCTTTCACGCGCCAAAAAAGGCTTTGTCTTAAAATCACGCACCTCGGCTTTTATCGTCGAAGGAAGAGTATCGGATATTCTTGGAAACTGGCATCTTCTTGTGAAAGGGAAATCAATAAATTAATTTGTTATTTAAATGAAATACGATATTAATACTTAATCCTTAAGTGCTGCCAATTGTACTTGCTCTCAATCCTTGCTATTTCCGGTATGTGATAATGACACAATATCATGATTGGGGCAAGGTCAAACAGGAAGATCAAATTTACACGGGAGTCACTAATTCAAGATTCAAGATCCAAGATTCAAGATTCAAGATCCGGAATTCAAGATTCACACTAATTCTAGATCCGGAATTCAAGATTCACACTAATTCTAGATCCAGAATTCAAGATTCACACTAATTCTAGATCCAGAATTCAAGATTCACACTAATTCAAGATCCGGAATCCAAGATTCACACTAATTCTAGATCCCGAAATCAAGATTCATACTGAATTGGGCTTTTTAAGAATTCCTTGGAGAATCTGTGTTTTGATCTTTTTTGCTGTATTTTCTTTGTATCAGGCTTGCGAATAAATGGTTGATCTACCCAATTCACGGGGTGTCCAAGTCAGACCCAAAACACGTAGACCCAAAAGAAATTCGCGTAGACCCAGACCAAAATTCTTGTGTTTGACGCAGACCCAGAATATTAAAGGCAGTTTTGTGGTAGACCCGACAATTAACATAATATTCTTAGACCCAAAACTTCATAATAGATTAAAGTAGCATTTGTTGTTGTTAGATATTTGCTTTAACTAAAAACAACTCGTTAGTAACCTTCTGGGCACGATGATTGATTTTATGATAATTATGCACTTTGGAAGTGAAACAGTTCTTCCGGGGGGGGGCACTTAGTACCTGATGTGTTATCATGCGCGTACAAAAAAAACGCAGGAAAGGGTGCCTTTCTTCAAAGTAGGCACGGGCCCGCGCGGGCCCGTGTTTAGGGGTGCCGATTTGACCATGGTTTTACAAAAGGGTGTCTTATTTTGCATTTGATAAATCTGAACTCCTCTGCAATGATATCTAATCAAAATTTCTAAAATAGAGTTTGTAGCGAGTCAAAGAACTTAGCAGACCAGCACAAGATGGGGTAGGAATTCGGGAGCAGTTTTCTCTTCTACCCTGGGTACCCGACTCTATGAAATAGAATCTTTAACATCATTTTTAACATTATTAACATCATGGCAGCACAGTGGCGTGGCCACAGGGGGCGGGGGGTATGTGAGGTCATTGTCCCCACCACTTTTTTCGAAAGATGGTTCTCGATTTCCTTCAAAAGGACAAGTCCGGGGTTGGTATGATTGATGATAAAATACAAGATTATACTGCAATGAATGATGTATGAGACTTTTTCCCACTATTTTTTGCCTTCTCCTTGTGAAATTACGTATTCAAATAAGCAATTTGAGCGAAGTGACGTCATATCGCACAAACAAAAACGAAGATGTGCGATTGCTTTTTCGCCTCTTAATCGCTGCTAGCCTCTGCGTCATGTACTCATGCATTGAAAATGGCATGAGAACACGATAAGGAGGCTTGCTACGATAAAGAGGCGAATAAACAATCACACAGCCTCGTTTTCGTTTGCACGATATGACGTCACTTCACTCAAATTGCTTATTTGAATATGTAATTTCACAAGAAGATGACGAGAAATCGTGGAAAAAAGTATTATACATCATTCATTGCAGTATTATCTTGTATTTTATCATCAATCATACCAACCCCGGACTTGTCCTTTAAAACCGAAGAGACAATGGCTTGGCATAGGTGAGGTAAGAATTTTCTGAGAAATGTCAAAGCTTCCATTTTAGCACTGGCAAAAATGGAATCAGGGGATACATTTTACGCCAAAGTAATGGGTGCATCTTCAAAAATTTTCCTCCTGCTCCGATGTAGCTATAGAAAAAATGTCACGAACCGTAAATGTTTTCTTGCCACAAATGGCAAGCATGATGTTGGGAGATGCTTTCTAAGCCAAAGTAAAAGATGTTTCTACAAAAATTTTCCTCGTGGTCTACTTTATTGGATAACTGTCACAAAACTATCAAAGTTTCCTTGTCGCTATTGGTAGCATGATGTTGGGAGGTGCATTTTCAGCCAAAGTAAAGGGTGTGTCCCAAAAAATTTCCGAACGGCTTCGCCCCCAGGCCCTCTCATTTCAATACCCCCACTTGATTTACCCTGGCCAAGCCACTGTGGTGGCATCCATAAAATTTGATTTTAGAGGGTCTGGTACCCAGGGTACTCCTCTTTAAATCACACCGGCAATTTTAGCAATTTTAGTAACTGACTTGTCAGTGATTATGGTACCTGAAATTGAGAAGCTCTATTTGGACGCGGGAAATGGTATGTTCTGCAGAAAATTTTCCGCGAATAGGGTATGTATTTCGCTTGAACAGGTCGGCGTTTAGGGTGCATATGTTAAACCTTTGTATGAGCATGATAGAAAAGTATAGAAGATTGTAGAGACCATGTACCTCCCATCGGCGTAGGGGGAGATAAAATTTGGGGGGCTGCCCGATAAAAAGTCCATTGTTTGAGAAAATTTTGCCCGACTTGAGGCGGATTTCTGCCCGATTATGGCTGATTTTTGCAAATTATATTTTCAAGCAGACCCAAACTTGGTCCATCTGTAGACCTAAGATCTAAGAACCTAAATAGTAACAGACCCGAAGAATTTTACCCTAGACCCAAAAATTATGTGTAGACCCACTTCGAAAAGTGCCTTGGGTCTGACTTGGGACACCCCGTCAATTCCTCAATTAAAAACACACATATTCTTTGTTTTCTGTATCACATCACTTAAAGGTACTTGAGCTAAATGTCTAAACGTTGCCAAGACTTTTAAAAACACTTCCTTTTGAGGGCACAAGTAGTGAACATGAAGACTGTCAATGGAAACATTTAATTAAAGCTGCAAATTACTAAAGTTTCTTTGCATTTTCAATCCAGGTAGGATGGTTTATCGGCTTCAAAAAATCGCCTCACATCCCTTATAAGCTGTTTCTTATGAAAAAAGCAAGTGTAAGTCAAGATCTGCAATTCTATATAAGTTAAGATTATCTTACAGGTTATTCGGACCATTCGGACAGAATTTGAAATAATGCACGTATTTTTTCTTATAAGAAACTGCTTATAAGAAACTCAACTCTCAGATCGCCAAAAATTAGCAAAATCCAGTACTGGGAAAATATAAGCTAAGAAACTATTTATTTTGATAAAGGAAATCCTCGACATGTTTTACTTTACTTTCACTTGTTTCCTGTATCATATTATTACTCGTAAGGTACTTGAGTAATGTCTAAACATTGGAAAGGCTTAAAAACCCTTGTTTTGAAATGTTCACGAGGGCACATGTAGTGAATATGAAGATTTTTATGGAACCTCTAAGAAACTCGTAAGAAACTCTGAGTACTCAAAATCTGATAATTTTAAGAAACTTCCAGTACTGGCCCAAATTTTTAGTTTCTTATAAAAAAAATACGTGTAGTCCATGTCACTTTTACTGAGTGGTATGAATGATTGTGTCATAGCCCTTGCTGCGATGAGAATCTTAATTAAAACCCTTTCTGTCTTTACCCGCTCTGCAGATATTGAAGGAAGTAACTGACATGTATGTTAGCACAAAACATAAATCTTTAACAAACGAAAGACTGTTTGTCAACAAAGCAACGTAAAAGTTATGACACATATACTGTATCCGTAATGCCCTTTGTGCAAAAGGAAATAGTTTCAAGCACACATTTTTAATAAGAAACTATAGAAACTCAACTCTTCGATAACAATTATGAACAAACTTCAATACTTGGCCAAATTATTCAAGAAACTCTTTTCCTTTTATCAAGGAAATCCATGGCCTTTCTCTTTTATTTTCACTCATATTTTGCACACATTATTTTTAAGAAACTAAGAATTCGGGCCAGCACTGAAAGTTTCTGGTCAGATTTTCAATGGTCAGAGTTTTTTACGAGTTTCTTAAAGCTCCATCAACAGTCTTCATGCTCACTTCTTGTGCCCTCAAAGGAAGGTTTTTTGAAGTCTTTGCAACATTTAGACATTTACAGAAGCTCAAGTACCTTTAAGTAAGAATGCGTGTGTTGTAAATTGAGGAAATGGCGGGGAATTGGGTAGATCAACCATCTATTCGCAAGCCTGATACAAAGAAAATGCAGCGAAAAAGATGAAACCACGCAGATTCTCCAAGGAATTCTTAAAAAGCCCAATTCAGTATGAATCTTGATTTCGGTATCTAGAATTAGTGTGCTGAATCTTGATTTCGGGATCTAGAATTAGTGTGAATCTTGAATTCCGGATCTAGAATTAGTGTGAATCTTGAATTCCGGATCTAGAATTAGTGTGAATCTTGAATTCCGGATCTAGAATTATTGTGAATCTTGAATTCCGGATCTTGAATCTTGAATCTTGGATCTTGAATCTTGAATCTTGAATTAGTGACTCCCAATTTACACATCGAGAATAGAAATAAAACCACGAAAGCTGCGTTTGGAGGACATGTGTCCTGAACTGGATACTTGCTTTCCAGCGCTCGATCATAAGTTCGATGTGAAGATGATTTGATGTGGAAAAATGGAAGGTATTTTGTTGCTCTTATTCCAGGACTGTGGTAGCGCTATGGAGTAACTGGATTGAAAAGCACTCACCACCAAACGGCCTAAATTCGAGTGTCTAACAAAGAACGTAGCACAGAAGAAAACATGATTTTTTATTCCTGTTACCATTCAAACCACAATGTCGATTTTGTTACTTCAATGCCGCTGTTTTTTGCAACACCTTCAAAACTCGTTTCTTCGTCCTCAACCTCAAAAATCCCTCTTTACAGAGCGATATGTTTATTGCTCAGAATCACGCGCCTCAATAAGCAAGGCGCGTGATTTACCGCGCGCCACTAAAATAACTTACGGCCAGGTCTGCAAATGTAGGACTGAGCAGTTAGACTATGAAAGAGGTATATATTTCATCTGAATTCTAATTTTAGGTTGTTTGAATTTCAACACGAAAGTATCGTACATTTGTTTGATCTACACTTTATATTGTCTTTTGTTCATTCACCTTTCACATCTATGACAGACAAATGGCTCATCAGTTACAAGTGCAGCAGCTTGCTTGATGGTTAACTTTATGCATCTTGGCTGATCGTAGTGGTAGCGATTGGAGCAAACATTGCAGTGGGCCATCTTAGCAGTTGGTATGTGCTTCAAGCAAGTGCAAAATTTGCTGCAAAGGTGAACTTTCTTCTTGCAATGACCCATTTTGGAGACATGTGGAAACAATTTGATGGCCTCTTGCTCAAAGCATTTTGAAAGGTGATCCCGCATCTTGTACTGTTGCCAAATGAAGGATGCTGGATTTTTTCCATTGGCAAGACAGTGCAACTGCATTTGCAATGCAGAACAGTCCACAGTCACATCCTCCATTCTGAAGCTGCTGCAAAATTACAGTGACCTCAAATTGCCCATCATCTTTTGCCAAGTGCTTATACAAATGGACAAGCTGGCGTTTCAAAGCATCATTAAGGCCAGTTGACAAACTTTCATACACGATTATTTTGCCAGTAATTGTGCTTGAAGTAACCCAGTGGCCCCCGATATTATGACACTGAATCGTCTGATTTAACTCGGGGTCAATAGTCACTCTCCTGTAATGAGTCATGGCTGTGACAGTGTTCAGTCCTGCAAAAGGTATGTTCATTTTATGAAACTAGACTGTCCGTGGTTGTATCCAGTGTAAAGAATAATTAAAAGCTGACCTCCACGGCAGTAGTTTTAGTTGGCAACCTAAACTATTAGTTGGCAGAGCATGCGAGCAAGGTGACCACGCTCGTCGCTGACCGAAACTACTGCTGCAAGTGGAGGACCGCCTTAAGAAAAAATTGAACCAAACAAATTGAAGGACAAACCACCTTATTCTAAATGTTATTGTGTATTATATTACTGCAAACCTACTGTAAATGATTGAAACATAAGTAAATTGCTCTTTCAAAGATTTTTTGAGATAAATTATCATTTATTGCATATTTGTCTAAAATTTTCGAATTAATTTGTGCATTGATGATTTAGATGAGAAGACAAATTCACATTAGGCTTTAAAAACGCACTGTCATGGCTGTGATTGGCTACTGTAGTTGTGATGTTGAAATCACTAACAAAAGATGTTGTCTTTGAATAATTACCCAGCCTTTACACTCTTGGATCATACTTTGTTTCAAGAATAAAAGGAGTCAGATCATTATCACCTTCCTGAATCTGTAAAAGGAAATTACTGTTCAAAAGGCTGCATAATTATATTCTTGAACGTTGTCCAATCAGCACCACAACAGTGTGCCTTTAAATAGATCCAATCGTAAATTTTTTGTGTCTGAAAATCTAAATGAGATTCCTCATGCATAAAGTAGAGACCTTTATCACCAAAAATTCAATAAACCGAGATTTATGAAAAGAAACTTGCAACACAAGAATTTGTCTATTGCTTTCCATTGTCTATTTGCACGTGCCGCAGAAAAGTGTGGGAAAAAAATTACATTTATTTTTCCTTTCGTTTTACCATCATACAACAATACTAAACATGTTTTCAAAATGTACAAGGTCTCTTCTTTATGCATGAAGAATCTCGTTGAGATTTTCCGACACCAAAAACTTGCGATTGCGTCTCTTTAAAGAATCATGACTTCAGATTATAGTGCACTTCTTCCACGCTTATCACTGAATATAATTATCACTGAATTATCACCATGCTTATCACTAACTAGAATTATCAAGTATGGTAATATTGACTTGTTTTCTCTTTTAATGTTACTTGTCTTGAAATGATAAACACATACATATTCAAATTAAGGTCATTTGCCTCATTTGACCAATTAGTTGTTTTCATGTTGTTTGGCTTGATAATGAATGGTGGAAACTTTAGAGCAGAACTAAATTCACAAACCTCCGACACCAGTTCCCAGTTTCTTGATGAGATTTTGTGCTGCATCTATATGTTCATCGGATAGCCACCCAAATGGATGTTCAAGAACTGCTTTTAGCTCGTGTGTGAGTTTGACTCCATCGATATTTGCCCAGATGTCAACGCTTGTTGGCTCTTCAGGCAATAATTCCACATCTATACTTTCAGTCACTGCACTTCTTCTATCACCCTTGTTTCTTGTCACATCAACCTTTGCTTTCCTCATTTCCGCAGCAGTTCCAACTCTTCTTTGGAACCTATTCCGTTTCTTTGGTAGCAGATGTTGTGTGGAGTACTTCCTCGTTTTGCGTCTTTTCTTTGGAGACAACGTCTTGTCCTTTAGGGTAAGTGCATTTGACTTGCTTTGGTGCTTTTGAGTGTACGACAGAATCTTATTTATCAGTTCATCTGTATGAGCAAGAGCATTTTGATCCTGAAGTAAATAAAGTTGATCGTGAAGCATCTTTAATGACTGAACACACTTACTTCGTAATCTAGATTTTTCATTTCGTTTTCTGATCGGCAACATAATTTTTTCTTTGACTGGTTCGTCTTTATTTCCTGAAACAGGTGGAACAGCTGGATTTTCTGGAACGGGTGGCTCATCATGTGAAACATCAAGACCATCATCAGGACAATCATCAGGTATCACCTCGTCAATCGATTGCTCACCATACACAATTGTGTCATCCAAATTGTCGTTCACTGACTTTACAATGAGAGGATCAAGTGTGAAGAGGGGGTGATCCTTGAAGCTAGTACCAAGAGCTTCCCATCCTACATCGGGCATTTGAACAACTGCAATGATGTGTTTACATGGGAGTTTGTTGATTTTGTTATCCATGCATTGGCAGGAGGCTAAGTAGCTTTCTGATCCTAACCAAACTTGGTACTTCTCTCTGTCACTTGTTACTGTAAACTGTCGCTCGCTGTTCCTGGTGATATTTGCAGGCCCAATGCTAGAATGCATTCTGTTCATCATGTGCTGGACAAGACTTTTTGGTCGATTGTGCAAGAATATCGGAATTCTGCTGTCGTATCTTTTGTATGCATCTGAGCATTGTATATTGTGTTCTTTGTACCTAGAATAGAATTGTAGGGTCATGTGGGTAATTTTCATAATGAACTATTTAAAAATTGAGCTACTTTGCAGTAACTATCACGGAGACTGATAAATGAAAACATTCTTAAGACATGCAGCACAGACCTTGTCTGATTCCCAGATTATTTGATCTTACTTCAAAATATCTTCATCGTTATTTCTTGTGTATTCCAATGGAACAGTAGAATGATCGGTCATGGGTAGATTTGATTATATGATTAACATTTAAATCCAAATTTATATGCAGCTGACCATTGGATAACTTCACTCTGAACATTAAACTAACTTGAAAATTTATTTTTACTCATGTGTGTCCTACGTTTCCTGAACTGACCCTCGTGTAAAGTTTTTGTTGCTCGTGTATGTTCAGATCCTTTAGGCTTAATTTATCTAAAGATGTAGACGCAATTTTGATGTTGTATTGGGGGAGACAAGAAATTTTAACATGTTTGGCAAGCTGTGGAATAAAAAGTACGTGGCTGATATTGAAAAAATAAATGGTTAATGTATAATTCCAAAGGTAAATAAGATGTGGAAATTTCTTTGGTAAAATCTTTCATCATGTAGAGCCAAAAATTAGGAAAATGCTGGTAAGGAGTTTGTGTGGGAACGATAATTCCATGTTCGATTCTGGTCCATGATTTACTTGCCATTGGAATTGGAATGCAATGCAATTGTCAGTTTCAGAAACAGAATTTAGATTTAAGTTGCAAGTAAATCTTGCATCAGAATTGAACATGGAATCCTTGTTCCCATACAAACCTCATACCTACATTTTCCTAGCTTCGTGGACTAAAAGCAAAGTGATTATACCAAACAAAATTTTCTCGTTTAAGTTGGCCTTTGATTGGCCACAGCCAGCTAAACATGGTAAATTTTCTTTGACCCACCCGGTAGACACATTGAACAGCGAATTAACTTACTTCTTGTAGCTATCTGGTAAAAACTGCTTCAAAAGGATGTCAACAAGGTCAGAAATCGAGCTGTTTCTTCTGCTTTCAAGGTATGAAGATTTAAGCCAATTGTTCTGCCTTTCGATGCCGTTATTTGTGTAAATGGCTACGCGCAACGATTCATCTCTGTAAAACCTGACCCATTTCTGCAAGAAAATACGATATAATAACTCTTAAATAAGTGTTTGGCTTTCCTTATTGAAGCAAAAGATGCGAGGAGATTATGCTCTATATACATTACCACGATCATGCCAGATATTTTTATTATTTTTTAAATCACAAGCAGACAACAGTTACTTTTGTTTAAAGCAGATAGGCGTGTTAAGAAATTGCATTTATGCAGACACATTAAATTTGTAATCTAGAATGTATTGCTAAATCAGATTAATCTAAATTTATTCTTACCATCGATAACTTGCTAGTTACTCATTTAATGCGTCAAAGAAAAGGCGAAATATTTATCTGCATAGTGATTAAGACATGTTTCCAGCAACTTCATCTATATCCGAACGTTTAATACACGGTAGACCGCGTCAATCATATGGAACTATTTTCAAGGTCATCTTTCACCAGTTTTCCTTTAAGATTGATAATTGTTGGGGATGGTCTGTACTAGACTTATGACGATGAGTATCTTGTTTCCCTGTGCTCTTTGACTTCAAGATGGCGCTTCAGTCAACAGAGCAAGGTACCACATGGATACAAGGGACTCATCGTCATAAGTCTAAGTCTGTACCACTTTTAGCCATCAATCGTTCCATATTGTTTTATTTAAGTAAACATACCGTCATATGAAGCTCCCAGAATTCGAAGTATTTTCGAAGATGCTCAGACTTTTTCCAAGGTTCGCTTTGCTTCAAAACTTGAATGTTTTTCTCCAACATTGCTTTGCTGCTGCTCTTTGCAATATTTCTGAGGTATCCAAGTACCGCCCCTTTAGCCTCACTGACACCATGAGCACCTTTTGACACCCACTCATTCCATGCTTTCTCACGATGGAAGTCGCAAACGTGAATATGTGCTCCTAGGATACAAGATGTGTTGATAATATTCTAACATCTTTACCACAAAGCGTTGCTAAGATGGGTTTCGGCAAACTTTTCACTTTGAAATACCGTTTGGGAACCTTTAAAGCAAATTTATGTTTCAATTACCAGGAGGTAAATGCTCAAAGACGTTTGACAAGCACGTTCAAACTACAAGAATTGCCTTCCCGTCTTTGATGCAGGTAAGCTTGAAGATCTCTCCTTGCCGTTCCTATTGTCTTGGCAATGTAAATATGCTGGAAAAGATACATTTTGGACTTAAATGTGTGGAACAGTGTGGATTTCATTTCGTAAGAAATGATCTCTGCTGCTAAGCACACCGTGTTGACCAATATTTCCATGCATCCTTCCTCTGAGAATTAGAGATACCAGAATGTTTACATTTGAGAGTGTACATGTTTACAAGCAAAATAAACATTGTAATTTGATACTTACGTGGAAAGCATTGCTCTATTGCCCCGATTTCAGCGAGCGAAAAATCAAACATCATATTTCTTGGTTGCCACTGAGGATTTGTATTTTTAAGCAAGTGCAAGGCCTCTGAAATTGATGGTATATCTTCATTCTCAGGAATAAATACTGCAGTTACGACATAGCCAACGTTTGAGCGGACACACAGGAAGAACAACGGCAACGCATACCTTAAATATGAACAGAAGAGAAATTTGCACTAGAAGTTGTATATATTACTCATATCAGCCACAGCAGCGACGTTGCCCAAGAACTTGAAAGAGGGGAGCCGATTATTGTTTCCTTTCATGTAATTTCGGTAAATCCTAGTGTCTGATGAAAAAGACAATGGTTGGTTTAAAAAAATCCATGAAAGACTGGCGGCTCCCAGGGCTCACCACCTGGGTACGTGCTTGGAAGGTATTCTATTACCATTATCTCCGTCTTAAAAATAAGCTATCGTTTAAGGGGACCACATCACTTGATCCTGTGATCACTTAGTTTGAGTGGATAATGGATCGTCCTTTGCTTGCAACACTGGCCTTGAACAAGCTTCATGCTCATGTAATGCCCTCAGTTGATAGAATTTAAGTAAAAAAGCCTACCTGCATGTTCTATAGGTTGCGTCCATGAGGCACATCTCTTGGCCATATCTTACGAGGAGGCGCTGCATCCAGTTTGCCTGATAAATGAACATAAATTTGTCCGCCGCCTGATTTTTTGATGCTGAAGGCTAGAAATTAGGTATATAAAAGTTGTCAAATTGACGGTTTAGAAACGCACAGATTTTACAAAATGATGTTGATATGCTCCCAGGGATCATATTATCGTCCTCGCAAAGGGATAACACGTGCTGAAGCATGTGCGAGTCATTGGTGTAAGGCAAAAATATTTTGGAAATTTAGTCGTGATTTTATGGCGTCTTGGACGGTTTCCGAAAGGGGGCTTTCTGGAGAAATCTCTCGTAATTTCAGAGCGAAGTTGCCGATTTGAGTCAGGTAATACTTCAATTTTTGAAACTTATCTGCTATCAATTGATATATTTGCCAGTGTCATTGCCTTGATGTCCAGGGAGCATTGGCCTTCAAACTGGGATTGTGAGATTGATAGGAAATTTTACGTCAGAAAACTAAGCATCACACAAGCTCTTCCTTTGCGCAAAATTTTAAATTACCGAAAAGCGAGAGTAGAGTAAATTTGTGTTGATCATTTACCTTGATATTTTCCAGATAATTCCGACTTCAATTCAAGGAAATTTCTTTTTCGCTACTAACCAGCCGGATAGAGAATTTCAATATTTCTATACTTGTTTTTAATGTCTTTGTATCGTCACAAAAATGTTTTTGATACCGCAATATCAGTTCAGGCGTCTTTTTGCATAGTTTTAGCAGAAAAGACGGCAAACAAATTATGCACTGTGGGCCAGTAAATAATTGCATTTTAATTTCTTACCCTGTAAAATATGAAATCATCTGGATGGGAAATTTTCCATTCGTTGCATTTTATCTCCAAGTTTGACTGGTCATCTGGGGCTCTCCTTTCCCCCAATCGAGCGGCGCTCAATATGTTTCGGATGTCGTTATCTGTAGGATGGTATCGTCGCCTTGAATGAGCAGGTGGTTCTTCTCCACGAAACAATTCATTATCCACAAAATTGGTCAAGTGCCGACGAACCTCAGACACAGTCCTTACTCCAACATGGTCCATCTCTTTGATCTTCTTCATGATTTCTTCATCGATGGGTTCTCTTAAGTCAGCACCCTGTTAAAAGATAATAAAATTCAAATAGAAACCTCGGAGGCATCTTAAAATATATGAATGTCACATTCACACTGACAAAACACACACCGGAGGAAGACCGGGCGCACGAGCTGCCTCTTTTAATTTCGAACAGAATAAGAAGTATGTACACTTTACCTCTCCCTCTGTGACATGAAATTGGTGGACGGCAGCATCAGGCAGCTTGAGAACAAATACTTGAACTGTTTCAATATCCTTTCCCTGTTGTAGGTCTCCTTTCAACCTAGCCGCTGCAGCTCTCATTTGTCTTTCCGGCTTTTTCCCATTCGGTGCCAGATCCACCTAGAAGTTTTTATTTCATTAAGTATGCGTATTCATGCATTCATGTATTCATGCAGACAAAATTAAAGCTGGTTCAACATGGACGCAGAAGAGGTAGGTTTAATCATTATCATTGTCTTTCAGGTAGCAAGAGGCAGGATCAGAGTTCCTTGCAAAGTGGATTCATAAAGGTGTGGGCCTTTGCTGTATCCAAAATAAAAATGTACAGCATATCAGCATGAGGACCTTTCGGTTAGGCTATTCTACGAAAACTATGTTCATAACCTGTTGAAGAATGAATTTCGCTAAATTTAGATAAAGATTCTAAGAATAAAGATTCTGAATTTTCTGTAAATAAAGGTTCTAAATGTACTTGTAGAATCGTTGTTTTGTGTTGTTACTTTTTTCAAACGCTTCAGTGCAACGGATTTAGCACCCGGAGAACGTGAACGATCCTCGTTGAATTTGTTGTCTCTTTCTTAGAATTTGAGTCACAGTTATAAAAGCCCAACAAAAATTTCTCAATTTTTCGACAACCCAAGTACTATAACGTAACTACTAACATGGTTTACACAGAGCCTGTTTCTAAAAGTCTCTTCTTGAGTATATTTGGCATTGTTGTCTATTTTCAATATGTATTATATATTCTGTTACATACCTTATACTGGGGAAACTTTATTACTCTTGACATGAACACTTTTGCTGGACAACCAAGTTTTTTTGATGACTGAACTAGAGTCCGTCTTTTTCTGAACGTGTGATCGTGTTCCTTCGAAAAAAACAGCATGTCACGATATCTGTCACATAAAATTCCTGATATGATACAAAATATTTCGGGTAGAATTGTTCCTATATACTGTAGTCTCCCTGGCACAATTTTCAATACAGGCACATACCACAGCTTTGTCACGAGGGTCACTTTGCCCGCTCTGTTAGTAAATGTAAGTTTATCTGACACCTTGTTCTCAATGGAAATGTTTCCACCGGGTGAGTCAAAATACTAGACCAGTTTGGCAGGCAGTGCAATAAAAATTAAATGGCCGATATTAAAAACTAAAGTGTTAATCTACCAGTCAAAGGCCAACTTAGATCAGAAAATATTGTTTGGTAAAATCACTCATCTGCGAGACCCAAAACTTGGAAATTGCCTGTAAGGGGTTTGCATTGGAATCCAGAATTCCACATTCCATTCTGGACCATGATTTATTTGGCATCGAAATTTGAGTTCACTACGATTGTCAGTTTCAGAAATATAGTGTTGATTTCATTACCAATTAAATCATGGACCAGAATGCCATGTGGAATTCTTGTTCGTGTACATGTCCCTTACAGACATTTTTCTAATTTTTGGATCTTAGAGATGAGTACTTTTACCAAACAAGATTTTCATATCTAAGTTAGCCTTTGAATGATAGATTGAAATTCCAGCTTTGAATATCAGCTGCATACGATATTATTTCATGGCCCACCAAACGGGTAAACTTTTTTTACTCACCCGATAGTGTCATGCAGAAAGTCAAAGAACTATGAAAAATCATGAAATCATCTAAGTTACCTCGCGTTCATCCAGGAGCGTTTTTCGTTTTTCTTTTGTTTTTTCATCGATATCATCACCTTGGTGGCATTGAAATTGCACGATTCCGGCGGGGATAAATGGTATCCCATCGAATGGAAAGGAAATTCCATCAGTAGCGATAACGTTCCAGTGCACTCTGCTTCTCTCCTTCAAGACGTTGATAGTTTCAACAACCGATTGTCCTGGAAGCAACAGTTTGTTTCGTTAAGGGTATGAAGTAGAATTTCTAGGCTCCAGGACGAGCAAGAGAGGCCATGCTCTTCATCTAGCATGCGTATATATAAAATATCTGTAAGTAATACACTAAATTTTGTGTAAGAAACAGCCTATAAGTAAAGGGAAGTTCAGTTTTTCGGAATCCTATCTGAATTGAAAAAGCTGAGAAACTCGGTAACTTGCAGTTTTCATTTGCTCAGCCACCGATTCAACAAAATTTCGAACACTGACCAATAAATTTTCGGTAAACTGCACACAAAAAATTACCATTTGCCAGTTTGTTTTGACGTAAATTAAGAAGCGAAAATCAGTACTGGTTCTTATTGATGAAGTTTATGAAGTAGTAAAATGGCCCCTAAAATTTAAGAAATTTCCTCCAGCCCTGTAACCTAGTGAGCCAGTGTCTTATGAAAAACTGAGTGAGTGTACGTGTAAGATAAAAGATCTTCGAATATCCTGAAATTGTGCAGGAAGAAACAAAGGGAGATATCATATAAGGAACCTGTTTGAAAAAAGCATACCAAACAAATTCCTGGTGGTGAAACATCGCCAACCAGTTTGGGTCTCTCTTTGAAAGGCTTCAAAAGCAGCGTAGACTTCTTCTTTTGTGTGGAAAACCAATTGCTCGCCGGCTATCATGGCTTGCGGGTCATCGTCGCTTAAAAGGGCCATTTATCCATCCAGAAATGATTCTTGTCGTTCATTCGTTTTTCTGCTGCTTCGATTTTATTTCATCCGAATCAAGTTTGGGTTTAATTTGTTGCCAGTTTGGGTAATTCTTAAAGCATGGCATCATTCGATTATTACGTAATTCGACCCTGGTAACCTGATATCTTGGCATTCCAATAATTCCAATACGTATTAAGCAATTTACGGAGTCAGCATATCCAATATCTATCAGTTTACTCTCGAGTACCGAATGAACGGGGGGGGGGGGTGAGAATATACGGGGGTTGAAAATGGTTTAATATGATAATAATCCCGAGGGTTGGAACAATGGAGGGGGTGGAAGAATTGAGAATAGTTCTTTTGTCTAAAGATTCGATTTGATTTGAGAAAAAAGAAGCCAATGCAGTGCTCACCTCAGTTAAATACATAAGTACATTTGCTTGCCAGGAATTATTAAAAAAATATGTTCACTATCATTATATTTTTCAAGAATTAATAAAAGGGGGTTGGAATAAATTGGGGGGGGGGGGACAATAAGCGGGGTAGGATCATTCGCTACTCGAGAGTAAGTTACACAACGTACTTCAAAGTACCTCAAAATAGAATCATTCAAATGTAAGTTTCTATTAGCTGTATGTAATTTTTACGACCTTATGGACTAACGTTAATTTTGATCCCCCCCTCCCAATGCTGTTGAACAGAGTTAAAGTTTCCCCGCAGAAAACGCAACGCACCCCACATGGAACCACATGCCTTAGGTGTTTGGGTGTTGGGTGAACACTCAAAGCAGCCTCATATTCAACAGATGACTTTAATCTCGATTTGAAAAAATATGTGACGTCATGTACGTTAGCGTACTATGATCTAGTGCCGACCCTGTTGCCTTTGTGTTGTTAGTATCTAGTGTTGTTACTGCCAAACAGAGCCAAAAAGTTAAAGCTCAATCATGTGCTAAAACGAGATGAACAAACCAACATGAGCCAAGAAGACTGCTTTTGTTATTCAACGTTTCTGTAGTGCAATTGATTTTATTGGAGTCTGCCAAAAATATGATCTAAAGTTGAAGCATCATGCCTTAGCTGAGAACTCCTCAGAAGGAATTTTTTTGCTCAACTCTTGATATTGAAATGCTTTTGTCCATGGGAAACATCTCTTTGCACTTCAAACGAGATTCTTTGCACTCATAAATGAGACCAAAGAACATTAAAGTCAAAAACAAGAATTATTTAGCATTTAGAGAAGTTTTGAGAGGTCTGAGTGCCAGTAAAACAAGTGTGAAACATTTGCCATGTGTGGATGAATGTGACAAATTATGTGACTCAAAATTTGAATGACTCAGTTAACAAGTTCCTCCAAAGAAGTTATACTGAGGTCACACTGGTTAGTCAGAAAAAAGCAGCAAAAGAAAGAACAGAAAACCTTACAGAACTGCCCTTTGAATATTGGTGCCTATATTCTAATCTCTTATCAAGGACGAGCTGCCAATGAAGTGCTGTTGCAGCAAAACACAGATTGACAATGAAACACTTCATGGTATTATTTGGCAGAGATACCCAAAAGAGATATTCACATCAAAATAGGTGGTTGAAATGCAGCAGCATCAGCTGCTATCAACTACAATGACGGAGTAATTGGCATTGGTAACGTATTGAGGTGGCTAGAAATTTTCCAAGAAACATTATTCGAAAAATGGATGAGAAAAAAGAGCACCAAAGACTAACTGACAGTATGAAAAAGCAAGTGAAAAGAGTAAGAAAATGATGAAAATACTAAGGGCACTGAAGAAAGGGTATGAAGGTATGAAAAAGATCAAGGAGAAGGTGAATGCTAAGCTTCTGATCCATATAATACTTTTAGCTATAAACTGAATGATATGTAAGCCAAAAACTTTGAATGCGTTTTTCTCAAATAGGTCTTTTTGAATTTTAAAAAATTCTAGAAAAAGATTTCTCCATTTGTTTTGGTTCAAACTTGGCAGTCTATTTGCTCATACTAAGGCCCTTCCACCCTATCAAGGAAAAAGAAAATTTTTATCCAGAAATGGAATTATGCAAATTAGATCATTGGCCGAGAGGCCAAATTCCATGATAATTGCAATATCTCTTGAACAAAGAAATATTTTTGAAAGATTTTGATAGGGTGGAAGCATCTTGGTCTAAGGTTCACAAGATGTGTACAAAGTTTTACAGAATTTTTCAAAATTTCTCAATATCTTGACGCGCCCACCTTAAATAATGCATGCATGACTAATTTTGAATCCATTTTTGATGTTAGAATATTTTTGATGTTTAGAATATGAGTTTTGGTGCCATTAGCATAAGAAATAACAAAACTACAGTGATGCTGGATAATTAGGTATGTAGCACTTTAAGAATGCTGACGTCAGCAAATTCCATTGTTATTGATAACAATAGAAAGCTAATTGTTTGCTGATTCTTTTAAAGTACAATAGTCAACATTTGGAACTAATTCTGGGAGGAAAATATCAAAATCATTAATTTTTCCAATACCTTGCTCCAAATATGGTAGTGTCACCTGTCACGTGACGTGACGCCTATTGTTGAAAAATTTAATTGTCAAAATGTAGCTAATAGATAATTAGTAATTGTCAGAGAGTTTGAGGGTCATAGCTTTATGTCGTTAAAGAATGCTCTGCAAAAAACCGACAGGGGGGGGGGTGGAAAACACCCCTCCCCCGGTAAAATTAGGGTTAAAATATTTGAAACATAGTATGGGCGACTCTGAAACATTCTTTACCTGTGAACATCGCCCATAATCAATAAATATGGCGAATTCAAGCCGGCCAAAATAAGTTGCTAAATAATCAAAATTGCTGATTAAAAGAGTTAAGGTTACTGTATCCCTTCAGGACGATAAAGTTTTTTCCGATCAATTTTTGGATTTTTTGATCATTGGATAGCACACACATCTACCTACGATTTCTAATAATTTCAAGGAATTTTACTTTATTTTCAGCGAATTATATGCAATTTAAAGCAAGGTATTTTCTGCTAGGAAAATGCTGTTTACATGACGAGGATTATTTGAGAAGTAAAGGTTAAAGGTTTCAAGTGCCTTTGATTTCCTGTTGAATGGATTTTCGGTTATAATACCAATTAAGTCATTGTAAACTCTGCACTAAATACATACAGGATTACTCTGTTTACTCTTGTGGCCAGATTGAAGTTAATCATTTTCAACAGTGGAACTCTACGCTAAGAAACTTTTTCAGCGCTTTTCTCAAAATCAATTTTTCAGCAACCAATGGGTATTCATGCAGCTCCCTGTACCCAACGGCTTGATAAAATTGGCTGAAATTTGGCAGACAGAGAGAAAAGACATAGGGGGACCAAAGTGTGTCTCACTTTTGAGGAAAATTGCATGGTCCAAATTTAACATTTGAATGAATCTCAAAACGAGGCCAGGGAGCGAGGGGCAAAATTGTTTTATTAATTATTCTGAAGCTAAGGCATGCAAAAGAAATTTGAGACACACTTTCCTAGATTAATGTGTTGAGAACGCAAAAATCTCATTGAGATTTAAATGAAACATATCTGGGGGGACAGCGAGGTTCTAGAAGGGGGGAAGGTCCAATGTTCACGTTTTCGGATGTATAACGCCAAATTTTCGGATATTTGTATTCTTTTTGGCTCGTAAATACTCCCTATTTAATGACGAATCGAATTATGTATAGTTTATACGTGCTCTGTCACGGGCGTCATAATCAAGAGAGAAAACACCGCGAGTGATCACTGAAGGGATACAGTAACCTTAACTGTAGCATGCCATATATATTCATAACTTAAGTTACTTTCACAAATGAAATCACAAATGGCCAGTTCAAAAACTTGCCAAAGTATTTCCAATTTTAGACATTTCTAGAACTGAAGCCGTCCCCCCAGTTTAGACTGATTACAAGTTGGTAGTTACTGCTATTGATAGACTGATGGACGCTTAACTACAATTAATAGACCCTCATATTGAACATTGGGACGAAACTGTTTCCCTCAAATTTCATGTCCAATATGGAAACCATAGCAGCACTGTATGAAAAGCCGAGTGCTCCAGGCAATAGAGCATTGGCCTAAGTTGTCGCCTCAGATGATAAAACATCTCGAAATTCAAGTTTTCAATCACATTAGCAATGCACAAAAGCCACAGGTACCCAGATGAATGTTTCCTCAATCCAGGAATCCACATAAATGTTTACTTTCAACAAGAATTTCCTCATTTTGAAGGCCATTTAGATTCCGTGAGCTCACCACAGCGCACTCCACAGCGATCAGAATTTCCAACTGCCCAGGTTGCCATGACTACGAATTAAACCCGTTTCAATGTGAATAGAAAAGTCGGTGCCCTCTTTGTTTCTTTTCGTTCCAATTTTTCATGTGCAAGTTCGTACGTCCTAGTTTGAGCAAAAATATATGTGGTTGTTGCAATGACTGGGACTATTTCGTGAGCCTACCCTCAGCACAATGATCCAGATTGTTAAAATCATGGAAAAAAACCCAAAACACAAATCAATGTACATACAGAAACGTTCAAGTCTATCATAAAGAGGACACTTTAAGCTATTCAGAACGAAAATCTGTAAGGAAATCGGACAAACGAGGGCAGAGATATTGCAGTTTGGACGTTACTAAAGTTGTGAGGCATTGTTTTTGTTTACATTTCCGGTGTATCACTTCTTAAATGGGCCTAAACCAAACATTTCCAATTTCAATTTCTCCAGTTGTAGTAATCCGATTTAAATATTTTTTTTTTAAATTAGACGTCAATGTCCGAGCAATGGAACAATATATTATTCCTGTGAAATATATCAATGTGTGGGTTCATTTGACACATGTTTATCAAAGAGTATTTTAGCAGTAAAATAGCACAGAACCCCAAAATTTCTTCTTTTCTCGTGCAAACAAAAAAGTGAGCATAAAAGGCTTAAAAACTCATTTCGTACTGAACCTAAAGGTAAGGTATCGATGGAGGTTTCTGCCGTATGTTCAATCAAAAACGAAAATTATGCAGTAGAACTACCTAAAACACCATATTACGTGTTGGTAACCGAGAATCACAGAAAATTGCACATATGGGCCTAAATGACTTGATTTTTTAAATCAGCCATGGCATTTTTCCCTGTACGAATCTGCAAAAACCGTTTGGTAGAAATCTCTATAGATACCTAAGGTTTAGTGCAGGATGAGCTGCAAGACTCTTTTTCCTCAATTTTTTTGTTTGTGCTAGAAAGGAAGAAATTTAAGGGTCATGTGCTGTTTTACTGCTAAAATACTCCTTGATAAACATGTGTCAAATGAACCCACACATTGATATAATTTCACAGGAACGATACGTTGTTCAATCGCTCAGACATTGAGGTCTAACTTGAAACAAATTTCATTAAAATCGGATGACTACAACTGGAGAAATGAAAATTTGAAATATTTAGGCCCCGGCCCATTTAAAAAGTGATACACCGGAAATGTAAATAAAAACAATGGCTAACGATTTTGGTAAAGTTCAAACTGCAATTTCTCTGCACTCATTGGTCCACTTTCCATACGTATTTTTGTTCTGAATAGCTTAAAGTGTCCTCTATATGGTAGACTTGAACGTTTTTGTATTCGCAAGGATTTGTGTTGAAGTATTTTGTCCATGCCCTAGATCACTGTGCTCAGTGCATGGGCAATAATGCACCGTGTTTGTAGCTTAGAAATTAAAGTTCAATACCTCGTTACTGCTGTTTTTCTTCGATATTTTCTCTTCTGCCTAAAAACCCGCCATTGCAAGAAATAGAATTTAAATAGCGCCTGGCCCATGCGCATCTCGGAGAATGGTTAGCTCCTTCACAGCGTAGAATCTCGTTTCAAAGGTACCTATAACCATGTTTATAACCTACATCAAAGCAGCAGTATTACTTTAGTCGACCCGTGAGCCATACAACGGGCACCTTGGAGCACTTTTGAGCACTGCTTGTATTGTATAGTTAACTTTGCTCTCCTGTGCATCCTTATTATGTGACACTCAGCAAGCAGACATTTATCGGCTAAAGTTTGTTGAGTTTCAATCGTATTCACTCCATGCAGAAAAATGGGGCTAAAATCACTATGACATTCGAGTATTTTTCAGTGAGAGTTAGACTGCATGGTTGAATAGAGCCGATTTGGACCCATATTCAGTTCTTAATTTGTAGGGTAGTAAGAGGGGCACAAGACTACATTCTTTCGTCGATTTTAATCAAGCTCACGCTGAAAATGACCATAACATTGGCATTGAAATGATCTTCATTTTCATGCCAGGAACCACTTACTTGCTTTCAAATTTACTTGCTTTCAGGCTATATATCATCTTGCCAAACTTTTGTTGCAAGGATAAAGATTCCTGAATTTCCCATTCTACAGATATTTTGCAAACAACGAAATACTTTTATATTAAAACATAAAAATCCTGTTGTCAATGACAGAATGTGTTCCCACAACTAAATTACGAAATAGTCTCATAAGTCCTTCATGCTGTGTCCGGTTGTCCTCTTTTTGACTGCATATTTTCCCTTTTGAAGGTGACTAACATAGATTTTCAATCGCTTGTTTTCTTGCAGTTTCTTTATCCAAATCTGAAAAAGAAAACAAACATCATTGCATTTTTGCAATAGCTTTTTAATGTTTATGGTATCATCGAGATTCTAGAATAAGAATAATAATAAAATTCATAACGTCGCCCTCTAACCCTATTTGGACCAGGTAGAAATTTTGATATTTTCGACCGGGAGGGGGGGGGGACGTTGTTCCCCCTCCCCTCTTTGTCTCCAAAGCTACAAGAGATATAACAATGAAACTTGAGCAAATTGTTTTTTGGAGAAGTAGCTTTTACAACATTAACATTAGAGGTCAAATTGGTGACGTGGTCGTTGCTAGGCAACCAAAACAATGGGGGAAATTGTCAAAATTTATCTACTGACTGAAAAAGCAAAATTCGTCCAAATTAACATGAGATAACAGGAAAAAATTGTAGCCAGAAGTAGCAAGTAAGAGTGGAGGAAGATATTTACATAGATATCTTTCAATTTAACTTGCAACTCTTGCTAATTAAGAGCCATTAGTAATTGAATAGATTAATTGAGATTTCTGTTGTGAATTATTTTCCATTTTTAGACTTCTAATTAGTGAAAATAGTTAGTAATAAGGAACCAGACACTTTTTCCTGCACATTTGAGATGTATTGCACCAATTCATTCAAACTATGACGTCATAAAGATAAATGATGTTATGGATAAGAAGAGTTGCTGATGTCAGCAAATCTAAAAAAACTATATATCAGTTGAAAGTACTCCTCAAGACCAATCGAATGGTGCAAGAATTTAGCGAGGATTTTAAGATTTTTTTCTGACCAGTTCCAAATAAGAGCATCTGGGGTACAACAATAGACCATGACAGTTGTACGATTTGATGGCCAATTAAATTTTAGTATAAAGTCAAGGAGTTGCAGCTCCATATTTACAATAGCGGTGGAGATATTTTAGAAAGTTTGGTAAAGGGGGGGGGGCGAAAAACGCCTCCGGTCGCCGGTCCAAATGGGGCTCAAGGCCAGTCTACACAACCAAATATCATTATACAAAACATCATCAAGCAAATGCTTGATGGCGTCCAAAAGGGAAAGTTTCATCGTCTATGTCACTCCATCATACAACATAGAGCATCGCAACATGTTTGATGATGTTTGAGAATTTAGTTGATTGGCTCCTGGTTTTCCTAGGAAATTAGTATGATCTTTGAAGAAGTATCGTGACGATATGCTGAAAAGTAAACAGATATGTATGACGATCATTTCTTGACGACAAAATAACAATTTTATAGCCAAAAACTGTGAGAGGAAATTTTACCAATGAGTCAGAAAGATGTTTAGAAGTGTCACAAATTGTAGCTTTAAAATTATTCATTGTCCCGCACCAAAGCGGGGCTTCCTTAGAACAATGCACGTAAAGAGCACAGAAGGTGCTGTGGGGAAAAGATCTCAAGAAATTTCAGCCGGTTTACCAACAAAAAACAAGTTCAAAAAACCAGTTTATCCTGAATTTACAAAGCAATTGTTTTATTGGCCAATCAGACTTCATAGAAGACAAAGCAATTTAATTCAATGAGCCTTTCTGGATTGAAAACTGGACAGACGGGTTCTTCTCTAGACTCATTCCAAAAAGTCCCTTGCTTGGCTCCCCTGCAGATTTGTCACTGCAATAGAGGCGTTAGCGACTACAAAAACAACGAAAGTTAAAGGGACTTATGTAATGGATCTAGCAGGTTCCTCTCCTTGCATTGCATGAAAAGTAACCTCAATGCTGCACGTGAGCTAGCATGCGTGCAGACTTTACTTTCAACTGCGAAGGATAGCTTATGAGTTCCTGAACGGTTTTCCTTCGCAGTAGGAAGGTAGAGTCTGCACGCAGGCTACGCATGAGCTTACATCTCCCTTAGACCATGCTTAGCAATGCACAATTTTCAGAAATTTTTACCACCAGTCTTTTTATTGATTTAAATGTGGTTGAAAAATTTAAAATCATATCTGTTCTCTCTTCCACTGGATTTTGTGACAGATGTAATCAAATCAACATTTCATAATTTAGAGGTCTTTGTGAACTATATAAGCCTGTCGTAATTGTTGTAAACGTTGATTCGCTCTCAAAAAAGCTGAAACACAGTGGTCCAACACAATAGGGTCATCACTTGGGACTAACAAGAAAGATGATTTTATTTATTTTTAGGAACTTATTTTAACAATTGTAATTAGCTCGTTTTTACTTTAATTATTTAGAAAACTTTAATTTGCAGATCCACATCAGCACTTCTGTGCTGCTAACTATCACCTGCTTTAACAAATAAAGCTATGTACGTATGTATGTATGTATGTCAGCACGTCATCTCCCCAACAAGCCCTGAATTTGCTAGTTCCCATTGGCACAATGCACGGACTTTGTGTAATTATCGTTTATTGTATATTGCAAAGAATGCTCTAGCTGTCAAATTAGTAGCTAGGTGTGAACGAATTTATGTAACCAATTGGTCTATTTTTGGGAGAGGTGAGGGGCACTTTAGTATTTACTATTGCTAGTTATATTCCTATAAACTGCTTTTTTGAGAAAATTGTGAATAACCATGTACCTTTGAAACAAAAATATTTACGTGCAAACGATGCACCTTTCATGACTAAAACTTTGAGAAAGGCAATTATGCTCCGTACACAGTTACGTAATAGATTGAACAGGTATAACACCCCAGAAAATTGGAACGCTTTTAGAAAACAGCGAAACAAGTGTGTGAAAATTTTGCGTCAGGCAAAAACATCTTATTATGGAAACCTTGATATGAACTCTGTCACTGACAATAAAAAGTTTTGGAGAACTGTGAAGCCACTTTTCACTGACAAGGTACAAACCTCTTCGAGTATCACACTTGTTGAGAATGAAAAGATAATTACGAATGACAGTGAAATAGCTGAGATTTTTAATGAATTTTTCACCAATATTACGAAGACAATGGATATTGCCCCTAGTAAATACACACCTGTCCCGACAGACCACTTGCTGGACCCTGTTGAAATTGCTGTTGAAAAGTACAAATATCATCCCAGCATTCAAAATATTATGAAGGCAGTCGTTGATGAATTATCGAATTTGAATCCAAAAAAAGCTTCCACAGTTAATAGTATTCCTGCACGGATACTGAAAGACAATCGAGACATATTTGCACCATTTTTAATGGCAACTTTTAACAATTCATTTCTGCAGAAAACGTTTCCTGAAGATCTCAAATTAGGAGACATAACATCGCTATTCAAAAATGATGAAGCCACAAAAAGCGAAACTATCGACCTATCACAGTTTTGTCCGCTTTATCAAAGGTCTTTGAGCGACTTCTATACGCCCAGATGATTGGCTTTGCGGATACATTTTTAGTTCCCTATTTATGTGGTTTTCGGAAAGGTTTCAACACACAGCATGCGCTATTGAGATTAATGGATACCTGTAAGAATTCCCTAGACAAAAAAGGAGTCGTTGGAGCTTTGCTAATGGATCTTTCAAAACTGTTTGATTGCATAGACCATGGGCTGCTAATTGCGAAACTAAGTGCTTATGGATTTTGCAACGATGCTCTGCTGATGATTTATAGTTATCTGACTGGTAGAAAAAAAAAGGGTCAAAGTAAATGGTTCCTTCAGCACTTGGCGAGAGACCTTTGCAGGTGTACCGCAAGGATCAGTTCTTGGACCTCTTCTTTTTAATATTTACATCAATGATCTATTTTTCTCGGTAATGGATACTGCAGTATGCAACTTTGCTGATGATACAACTATCTTTGCAGCTGGCTCTCAATTAGCTAGAGCTTTGGAACGGATAGAAACTGATGCTCTCAATTTATGAAAATGGTTTCCTGAAAACTTTATGAAAATGAATGAAGGGAAGTGCCATCTCCTAACTTTTGGGACAAACCAGGATGATATTAAGGTCACAGTTGGCGAGGCTATTATTAAAGAAAGCTCCGAAGAAAAGTTGCTAGGGGTGACAATAGATAAACATTTGAATTTTAAAAATCACGTCTCAAATTTATGCAAAAGAGCCAGCCAAAAACTGCATGCCCTTGCTAGGATATCTCCTTTCATGGATCCTGATAAACTACGTCTCCTAATGAACAGTTTCATAAAATCTCAGTTTAGCTACTGCCCGGTAATTTGGATGTTCCATGACAGGGCTCTCAATGCAAAAGTGAATAAAATCCAAGAAAGAGCACTCATAATTGTGTATAAAAACAGTCACGCTGATTGCAAAACTTTGCTAGGGTTAGATAATGCAGTACCCATTCACCAACGCAATCTACAGTACTTGATGATAGAAATAAACAAAACCAAAAAGAGCCTAAATCCTAGTTTCACGAGTGAGATTTTGAAGCGAGAGATGTACAATATGACTAGCGAAATAAGAATGATCTTGGCATTCCTAATGCCAGCAGAACAACTTCTTATGGCATAGAAACTGTAAGATATTTGGGTCAAAAGCTGTGGCAAACATTACCTCACGGTATTAGAGAGTCCCAATCACTGAAAGCTTTCAAAAAAGAATTAAGGAACTATACAATAGAGTGTGACTGTAGATTGTGTAAAACATTTATTTCTGGATTAGGGTTCATTTAGGCTTGCTCCGGGTCTGTTCCGTGGTCTATCGGTGCTGGGGACTGTAATAGCCTCTGTCGGGGCGTCTACCACTTCGTGGTATGCGCCCCCGCGTAGGGTGGTTATATTTCTCGGCGCTGGTGGGCCGTGGAGTGAACTTGGAGCAAGTCTAGAGTTCATTTAGCTTGTATTTACTTTTATTAGCTTTAATAGATAGTTGGCATTAATTAGCTTTTACACAGCTATTAGAGTTTTACGCCAACTTTAAACAAATTATTTATTATTGTTTATTATATAATTGCCCCGCACCGAAGCGGGGCTTTCTTAGAACAATGCGCGTAAAGAGAACAAAAGGTGCTGTGGGCAAAAAATCTCAAGAAATTCCAGCCGGTTTACCATCAAAAAACGAGTTCAAAAACCAGTTAATCCTGAATTTACAAAGCCATTGTTTTATTGGCCAATCAGACTTCAGAGAAGACAACGCAATTCAATTCAATGAGCCTTTCTGGATTGAAAACTGGTCAGACAGGTTTTTCTCTAGACTCATTCCAAAAAGGCACCTTTCTTGGCTCCGATGCAGATTTGTCACTGCAATAGAAGCGTTAGCGACTACAACAACGACGAAAGTTAGAGGGACTTATGTAATGGATCTAGCAGGTTCGTCTCCTTGTTGTTGTGCATCAGCTTTGTTGTATTCATTGAATGAAATTGGTCACAGCAAATGATTTGTGATCCTATTTGTTGAAAGGCTTTAATGGGGCTTTTCTTCCCTGTCGTTTGATGTTTGTGGGCTCTGTCAAAAGCATTGTGTTGCACAAGGCCCTTCAAGTCACAAATTTGAAAGAGTTGGTTGTTGAGTTGTCAGGTTACTGATAGCATCGTCGAACAATCGCCTGATGACGTTGACTCAGCATATCAATTGCATGAAAATTAACCTCAATGCTGCACGTGAGCTAGCCTGCGTGCAGACTTTACTTCAACTGCGAAGGATAGCTTATGAGTTCCTGAACGGTTTTCCTTCGCAGTAGGAAGGTAGAGTCTGCACGCAGGCTACGCATGAGCTTACATCTCCCTTAGACCATGCTTAGCAATGCACAATTTTCAGAAATTTTTACCACCAGTCTTTTTATTGATTTAAATGCGGTTGAAAAATCTACGCGTGAGCTTACATCTCCCTTATGTCTCGTTCAATTCCTGCCCTGACGATCCACCTCCCGGGACACCCCAGGGCAGTTGCTCACAAAATATTCCCAGCCCCCGGGCTTTTGAATAGCAATTTTTCCCCGGCCCCCGGGCATTTGACTATATGGCATTTTCTCAGTGCCCGGCCACCGGGCACTCGCCACATAAAATTTGCCCCGCCACTGGTCACATAATATTAGCCTAAAATTAGCCCGGCCACCTGGCATTTGCGCAGGTAACTTTTATTGACCCCCGGGATGCCCGGAGGGGGGGGGCGGTCAGGGTAGGAATTGAACGAGACATTAGATCATGCTTAGCAATGCACAATTTTCAGAAATTTTTACCACCAGTCTTTTTATTGATTTATATGCGGTTGAAAATTCTAAAATCATATCTGTTCTTTGCCTGCGTGCAGACTCAAATGGTTTACGAAATCGAATTGAGTTGAAAGGGAAATTGAAAATTCTCTCCCAGTGGAGAGAATTTTCAATTTCCCATTCAACTCAATTCGATTTCGTAAACCAGTCGAGTCTGCACGCAGGGTAATCTGTTCTCTCTTCCATTGGAGTTTGTGACAGATGTAATCAAATCAACATTTCATAATTTAGAGGTCTTTGTGAACAATATAAGCCTGTCGTAATTGTTGTTAACGTTGATTTGCTCTCAACAAAGCTGAAACACAGTGGTCCGTCATCTCCCCAACAAGCCCTGAATGTGCTAGTTCCCATTGGCACAATGCACTGACTTTATGTAATAACTATCGTTTATTCTTTATTGAAATGAATGCTCTAGCTGTCAAATTAGTAGTTGGATATGAACGAATTTATGTAACCAATTGATCTATTTTTGGGAGTCGTGAGGGGCACTTTAGTATTTACTATTGCTAGTATTATTGTCTCCAACATGTCAACTTAGACATAAAAATTCAATTTGTCAAAATCAGTCAAACCTTTCTCAAATGATAAGCGATTTTTTCAACATTTTCTTTTCAAAATCTAGCAACAATTTAGCCCTGCAGCCGAAATGATCAAGCTCTCTCGGTCTACATTGCTGCTCAAACATCTTGTAGAAAAAATAAATTGGTTTTGCATCCATTTTTGTACACTGGGAATGACCCAACGCCTCTTTCGTCTATTTTTTGTTATTACGAGGCTCGATTGCCTGCGAATTTCATCAAGTATTTTAGACCTGTTACGAAGGATTTTACGAAGGATTTTACGGAGGGTTTTACGACGGATTAAAAATTGTTATAAAAGCGCTTGTAACTAGATAATGAATCCAAAGATGTTGCAAACTAAATTTTCGCATCTCAGTTGACATGTCAGCTCAAATGTCATCGCTTGAGTAGGAATCTCTTGAGTGGTTTTAATGCAATAAGTTTTCAAACGCATACAATTTTTCTGATTCATCCGGTAGGATAGAGGCAATTGAGTTCTAATATTAGTTTCAATTAGCCATAAACCAAACGCCGATCATAGCTGTTTACTTACTGAAGGTAGCAAAAAGTTTGAACAGTCAAAAAACAGAACGGCTCTTTGTATTTCTAATTGCGCTCGTTGCGTTTACCAACACTTGGTAACCAGTTTGTTTACCTGTAGCTAGACAATGGCGGTGTGTCGCTCATTTTATTAAGTTCTGTAATACTTTTATGCTTCAGAAATTCGTTAGTATACTGAAGCAAAGCTCATTTTCAAGTTTGTCGGTAGAGTAGGCCTTAATTAGCTTAAATTTTACTTATTTCATTTCTATTTTGACTTTTATGATTTATTTTACTCTCATAGCAGATATTTCAACGTAAGGTTTGGTACCTTGGAAAACCAGAAGGCGTGTACTTTCTAAAATTGAGAAATGAATCTAGCATGAATTTATGAATTGTGTTGGGACACCTGGTAATGTGCAACAAAAAGAATGCATAAGGATGCAAACGGAGAGAAAGATACAGTCAGTAGCAGTAATGTTGGGTCGAGGGTGGACCGAAATCAGCAGGCGAGAATTGAATGACAAGGAACCTCTACAGATGCGGGGAACGAGAAGAACGAAAAGAAGCGGAGTACCATAAACACTTAAGTCAATTGTAAATCAGGAATCATACCTCATTAGATCCAATTGAATGAATGAGTGCACTAGAAGAATGAAGAGAGCATCTTTAGATTCATTTGCTTGATACAGGAAAGAGAATTAGCAGGCTTTAAGTATTAGGTGACACACTTATCTTTTCGAGGGTCAATACCTAATTTGTGAAAGCACGTTGACTCCATGACTTCGAATTCAGAACTGTTATATCTTTTCAGAGTAAAGTTATTAAGGTATAAAAATTAACAAAAGTGAGATCAAGAAGATATGCACTGTGCAGAAGTCATATAGGTGACATGCTTTGTGCATGTAGCACTTTGAAGCACCTTTCTGTCCAATTGTAATGTAGTTATAATGTCACGTTCAATTCCTACCCTGACCATCCCCCGGGGGTCAATAAACATTTCTTGTACAAATTCCCGGCGGTGGGCACATTTTTTGGTGAATGCCTCAGGGCCAGGCACTGAAAGTAATCCATATGTCTAGTAACTGTATAATGCGAAAGCTAAAATGGGGTTCAAATACCCCGGAGCCGGGGAAAAATTTACAGTCAAATTCCACGGGACCGATAAAAATTTTTGAGCAAATGTCCATGATGGTCAGGGTAAGAATTGAACGGGACATAACGACGACTTCTCTCCCTCCAGAAGTCCTAGTTCTAAAACTTTGATATACAGCCCATTTCCAAAAATCAGAAATATTTCTACCGGGTGAGCCAGAAAAAAGTTCCCACTTTCAAGAATTCGTAGCACCGCAAGTACTTCATGGATTTGAATGAATCAAATTTTAGTTAAAAGCCAAAAGATCAAAGTATATTAGCGATTCTTCTCGTCTTCTGAGGAGCACGGGAAATATAGGTAAATTCAACTTTACAAAAATTTCATTGTTGCAAAATTACTGAAAAAGGGCCTAAAACACTTGATCAAATCTTTATGTCTCTCCTCACACAGAACAATACTCACCGGCGTTTCATTTCTCTCAAGAGTTATAAGACATAGATTCTCAAACAGATACTAAAGTTTTTCAATCCCATGGCAATAAATGTGCATACGATAGCTCTCACACATGCAAAATTGCATTTCTCTGTTGTTTTGAGCGAGGAGTCTTTTATGATTTGATCAAGTATTTTAGGTCTTTTTCAGTCATTTTGCAACTAACAAGTTTTTATAAACTCGAATTTACTAATTTTTCCAGTGCTCCTAAGAAGGTGAGACAAATCACAATAATACTTCGATCTTTTGAGGCTGTCAAGCAAATATTGATTCATTCCAATCCATCCAGTACTCTTGATACTATGAATTTTCATAAGTAGGAACTTTTTTCTGGTTCACCCAGTATATTAGACAGAGTCCGGTTCATTTTCATTTGTGAAGATGAAGATATAATATCCACTACTCCAGAGATGATAAGAGAAAGTTTTACTCAAAGAAAAGCAACTTTCGAGAAATAACCTTGCATGTTTATTTATGTTTTCTTTTTAAATTATTCACATAATTTAGTTCTACCTTGTTTTGCTTTCGTTGAACTTTAGTTGCTGTTGTTGCTTTGTTATGTTTACCTATATTTTGTTGTTGTTGTTTTTAGCCGTATAGATGTAGCTGTTGTGCATATATGATTCAAAAAGAAAGTTCTTTCGCAGGCTTCCATTGTACTACTGTCTCATCAGATCAGGAATCAAGTTACCGCCAAAACAACATTCAGACATGGAGCAAAGAATCCTCTGTCTTAAACAAACATTGCATATCAAACTACTTGGATACGCGTACTTTGATTTTCAACGATTTTATGTACAATGTCTCTTAATGTACGACGTAAGATTTTCATGAACAATGCTCCTTTTAAAACTATGATATACAGCCCATTCCGATATCAACATGTACGCTGAACAAATGCAGATTTAGTGATAAGTAAATTGCAACGAACATAATTGCAGCTATGTTGGGTCAATAAATAGTTCAAGTAAACGATCAATTGCTTTATCATGCGCATAAAGATCAATTCGAGAAAAGCTTTTCAGGGATGTCTGGCAATCAAATTAAATCAACTGCTAACAATGCATTGAGAGTTTGACCCTCAGGAGAGCATATCTTCTACAGTAGATAAGCTTTGAAGAGGGTCAAACTCTCAATGCAGAAAATTAGAAAATGAGAAAAATTTCATTGATAACCAACTTGTAACGAATACCATCTTTGTGTTCTAGGTAAATAGCTTGCCCCTTGTGAAACCTGAAAAAAGAAATCCACGTCAAATCCTTAGAAATCCACGTCAAATCAAACTTAACAGCAACAACAAATATATATACATAACAGCAACAACAACATAATATAAGAACGTCACAATAATCTCTTTCAAATTTTACGGAAAATTATGGTGCTTCTTGCAACATAACAGAAAAAATGTTCAGCCCCCTCCCAGCACGCTTATGTCTGGTAAAAGTTTGAAGTTAAAAGATTGAAGATTGAACTAAAATAAAGGATCATAACTACTTTACGAACATTGAAAGAAACAAAACGTTGCTGCAGAGAGTGTGATCATGCACATGGAGGCATACAATGAAGGCGAAGAAGAAAACAAAAGAAACAGAAGTCAACGACAAGGGAAAGAAACCACTACAACAGGAAAGGAAAACGGGCAGCCTTGCAATTGGTTCTAGTGCCGAAGCCAATAGCCAATAGCCAATTTAATAACACAGAATGTTATCAAAATCTTTCAGTTAACCTGTTGGCAGATTATCAGGAAACGAAAACAAACTCTCCTAACGAAATGCACTCAAATAACGAAATGCTATAGACAAAGAAACATCTGATATACTAAAACCAATAAATGTTAAACCTGCTCGCTGCTCTTTTTACTTGCAAAAGTACACGAAAAAACAAATCTGGAAGGCCAATAATGTCCTCAGTTAACTGCAACACCACAAAACTATCAAAATACGTTCATCACTTCATACAATAGACCAATCAAGATTTGAAAAATTTGCTAAAAAACTAAAGAAGCGAGTTTAATCTTTACCACGATGACCATAAATCATCGAGAATACCACAATTCGATAGAACTCGATGAGAGCTTTCAGATGATGCATAGTTTAATTCAGTTTTGATGACGTTAACATTTTTAGAGTTCATGACGTCATCAAAGTTTATGACGTCACATAAATAATAACAAATGTATTAGATAAATTTAATGGACAAAATTGGTTCTATTAATTGTTATGAATCTTTTAAGGAATTTTAGAGCATTTACATCAGTAATTAGGGGTTTAAATGAAGCAATGGCATCCTTATGTAAATAAATAAAGAATCTATGATATAAATAATGAGCTTCCATATATATCATATTGCTGATTTTTACTTGTTGATGCTTTGTGATACATTCTAGTAGCAGTATGAAAGAAATTATCAAATAAAAACTTAAACATTGACAACATTGCCAATAGTAAGCAAATACTACAATTTTCCTCAATTGTGACGTATTAGTGACTTCATCATGTCATATACCGGGTGAGTCAGAAAAAACGTGGGGTGTTTGGCGGATTGTGACGGCGCAGTTAGCCACCCGACCGTTGTGAACTAAATTATTCCGAGCAGGCATAAATTTTACTTAGATCATAAACTTTTCCCCATCGAAATCGGTCATGTGATTCATTATTTAAAAAAGCTTTTCTTTCTAAAACTTTGTATGGGAGTCTTGCAAACTGAGGAAACCTTTAACCAAGCCCCTTCAGCATGTTAGCCTTGCTAAAGCTGCAGGTACGCGTGGTATTATCTGGGGAGCATGAAACAGTTCGGAAATAGTGTTTTCTCCCCTGGGATGCCTTGTCACGTCATAACTTGTCCTGCAAAGAGAACATGTTTGAGAGACAGTAAAAACGCATGCTTCTTTGTGCTGTAATGAGATTTATTTCAACAAGATCAACGCGATGTTTCATGACAAAACTATTTCATTCTCCCCTGATAATACCACATGTACCTGCAGCTTTGGCAAGGGTAAAATGCCGAAGAGGCTCTATCAAAGATTTCAGAAGTTTGCAAAACTGCCATACAACGTCTTACGAAGGAAATATTTTCTGATTGATACATCAAGTGACCGACTTCGATGGGGAAAGGCTTATGATCTAAGTTAGACCTATGGCTGCAAGAAAAAATTTAGTTCGCTCCGATCAGGTTGCTGAACGCGACGTCACGATCCACCAAACACCCCACGTTTTTTCTGACTCACCTGGTATATCATTAATATTTAGGCACGATGTCCTATCAGCCAATTACAAAATATTAAAAAAGGAAAAACTACTTAATGAAATAGATGTTTGAAAACCTAATGGGCTGCTCTTCCTAGGGGTCGTGCTTTAATTGCCATTGGGGTAGATGAATACGGCCAGTCCCCTACAGCCCCGCAACACCCCCGAAAGACGGTACCCCACAGGCCCACTCCGGTCCAAAACGGACCTGAGTAAGATCCATAAAGGACCGTCCCCGAAACATCGCGGGGCCAGGGAGACCAAAACGCACTCACCTACCTCAGCTCCTGAGGAGTTGTTTTACTTCCTTTTTGAAGCCGTTTAAAGAGGGTAAGTCTCTATACTTTTGTGGGATCTCGTTCCATGCTGTAGCTCCTGTAAATTGGAAACTCTTTTATGCAAAGAAGAATAAAAAAGCAGCCTGTTGTGTTGATTTTGTTATTGTACACCATTGTACCAAGTTTCCTTCCCATATCTTCAATATTTGCGACTTTACGGGGGGAGGGAGCCCTCGGTACTGCAATTTTAGTTACTATGGACGTCCAGTCCTCATACTCTAATATAAAGCACAATGATGGAAGATCAGCCGTAAAAGGAAGCCTTGATAACAGAGCATCAAAAGAACCACGCACCTACACGTTTAAGAACAACCCTCATGAACCACATATTAACACTAAATAACTTCAACATCATTGAAAGACATGTTCTCCAAATAGAAGGTTGTGCCATGAGCCCTTAGCAGCCCCGTCATATGCCACCATTTATATCGGAAATTTTGAAGGAACCCACATCTAACAAGAAATTTATTAGTTAATAGCAACATTTCTCTTCTATTTTATAACTACTTCCAAAAGTAACATTATCGAAACCCGAAATAAGGACAATTTTACACTTAATGTTATTCCTGCCGCTCTCAGTAGGTTTGTTTGATGCTTAAGCCGTTAACAACAATTTCAATCTTCTAAAAATTGTAAAGTTTTCTCGCGTTTAATATTCTACTTTAATTATGTGGCAAATGTATATACTTAATTTTTCTGACACGAAAGAGTAACCATTTGCATAATTCAATCGTCCAATTTGCAATAACTGGGCAGAATTTTAAAGGAGAAGTGTTAGTTCTTGCAGTCGTTAACTCAGTAAACTTCTATCGACTCTAACGAAGGAAAAAGATTTGCTTACCACTTCTTTTCATAACAGAGTTTACCATCTTCGATTTTTGCGTCAAAATGCTGTTTTGCATTAGTCTCAGACAGGCTTGCTTCTGCACCTTATGGATGAATAATAGACTATCAAGAAGAGAAATGAGGCTCTGTTGTGGCGCATTTCATTGGTGATTCCAAACTTGCCAAATTTAAACAAGGAATCTCGAGATTTCTTTTCACTTCACTCGATTGGTATGCTGATATAAACCTTTTATCGAGTGCACTATCTCCCAATCAGCAGGCTTCAAGACACAGATTAATTGCGTCGAAAAGGTCAGGTGAAATTGAAAATAAAAGGGATGTCGGAAAGATGATAAATTGTTGAGAAATCAAATGGAAAAAAACGATGGCCTTACGTACCTGCTACCGAGAATTTCGCTTTTGATGTGGACCTCTGAAATGAGAGAATGATAGAAATACTGCGGGTGAACTCGTACTGTACGAAGAAATAAAGTTAACAAGTTAGACTTCGCCCACAGGAGGGAAACATGTTTCTGGAAGCAAGTCTTACACAACGAATCACATATCGAATTCCGTAAGAAAGTTGTTGATGGCAACATACCTCGGTAAAGAAACCTTTGTGTAGTTTATTCAGCTTCTTCAGATCTGAAATAATAGCTTCTTCAGCCAACAAATAATTAAGCTGCGGTAAGGCTAGTCAAGGAAATACTAGACATTAATAGTTACTACACTTAACTTACAATATCGTTCAACGCATTTTAACAAAAACCTTGTGTTCTATTCCAGTTATAACTGTTGCTCTTATCATATGTTGCTATTGCTATTGAGTTACTGTTGCTATTGAGTATCTTTGGCCATTGGCACTAACTTTGAATTTTACTCCTATTTATGTTTGGCCTTAGACTATTAACATATAGGATATGTCGAAATAATTTCTTTATTAACGGATTTGTCGAATGAATAATATGAATGAAAAAAACATGTTTATCGTATTGATCCTCATTCTACGATATTACTAAGGGGCTTTCCTAACAACTTCCTAGCTCGAACTGTCTTTCTATTACATACCGGGTGACCCAAAAAAATTCACCAGCCAGATCATAACTAGCTCTATGAAATCAAGAGTTACTGACACATTCTTTGTATCACAGTTTAGCTGAAAGGTTTAGCTATCTGTTGAGATGCAGCATGATCACCATCCGAAAAACCAGATTCAAAGAAAATATCGAATCCCAGATTCCCCATTTTGAGTGAAATAATCACCATCATTTTCCAATCAACATTTTGTGACAGCTCAACGTAGCGATGGATCTAAAGTCGTTTGGGGAACTCTTTTGTTTGCAAAATGATTGACCTACGTTCGTGCTCCATTTCAAAATTCAGCTGTTTTCACGTCTTTCAAAATATGGACTGGGGATAGCCTCACTACACAAGGACCCTCAACTTATGCTCATCTAATTGAAGTGAATTGATGTTGTTGTTGTCGCTCCAGTGAGGGCCTTTATTGCCAAACTCTTTTTTTTAATAATCATTTAAAATGTTACAATACATGTCACATCTACATCCTACCATACTTTCTAATTACTTTACAGACTATACAACACTACAGGGACGTGACCACAAGGAGCAAAAGATAATGACTACCAGGTGGACATTAACATAAAGACATGCAAAAAAAATAGCAACTAAATAAACAACTACAAAAAGCTACAAATACGATAAATTACTGATAAATACTAGAATCCGTTTCACATTGGATGTCAGGCCAGCATAGTAGTATGATGCTGAGCAATAGGAACTCCGGACGAGAGAACAACAACGACAGCAGTTGCACCGCTACTGATCCCCCTCCAGAGTCCCCAACGCCCAACACATTGCGCACATGCTGTCAGCTCTGGGTTTCTGATTCGCAATATCAATGGTCCGAAATACTGTCACTTTTGTGTGGATGAATTTTCATTCACCCTTGATATGCCTAACATAAAATGTGAAACAGCCTTACAAAATATACGGAGAAAAATGTAAATAGTGGTTGTGTGGCGTAAAACGATTGTTTGAAGTTATCCAAGCCGACCTGTTTTGTGGATGAAACTTAGAGTCTGTTGGAGTATGTTTTCATTCACTTCGTCAGAAAGTTCTTTATTACCATACAATAAGTATTGAACCAGAACATTGTTTGGAAGGGCGTCGATTTGGACAAATGGTCGCAACAATTCTGAAACTCCAGCGAGAAGATCTTGCCGTTGAATGTCGAATGAAGAGCAAAGCAATAAAAAGTGCTCCGTATCCTCAATGCCATCATTCGTTGGGCACATTGGATTCACTGTATCCCTAAAATTGTGCTTGAATTTGTGAAAATTCAATTTGCTGAGACCGACCCTGATTTGTAAATTGGGTCATGAATATTGGGTCATGAATACCGAAAACAGACTTTGCATGGGGACGAATCATTGACAGAAGCTTTGTTTTAAAGACAGCGACAGAAGGTGCAAGTCTGATTGCTGCCAAACTTTTCTCAGAACGGCAAAAAAATTCCTGCCAGGAACAGATTTGTTCCTGGATTAATGCAAGAATTGAAATAACTTGATGGGATCGGCTGATTCTTCATTAAAAAGTAGTGATCGAATTTACGAGATCTTTTGCGAAAATATCATTTATAGGTAGGAGTTTCGTGCTTTAATAGCTCGAAGAAACATTCATCTAAGTACTGATAGTTTGTTTTTCAGTATAGCACTTCAGGAAACCACTTTTTGCGGTGTTTTAGTGTCGGTGGTTTTGAGAAAAAAAAAATAGTAAATGGTTTAGGCCATGTCCGTTTCTGGAAGCGTAAGGCCATGAGTCGTAGTTATAGCGTCCATCAGTCTATCAATAGCGATAACCTACTAACATAAAGTCAATCTAGATTGGGGATAGTCCAAGAAAAGTCCAAGAAATGAATGAATTTCCATGTTTTTGAAACTGTTTTCTTTTCGGACAGTAGCCATAACTTAAACTGACCAAGCAACATCTCAAAATATAGCTGAGCCTTTCAGCTACATGCTAATACCTTGCTTGCGTTCATGAAATTTGCTTTCACGAACCTATGTGCAATCTACGTTGTGAAGTGTTTTTTTTACACCGGTATGTCATGATACGATAAGCAGGACGAAGTCGTTGGTCTATCTTTTTATTCTTGCCTTAAAGTTTCCCTGGTCCCAAAAGAATTTCCCCACACAGTTAAAAAATCACCAAAATTCAATTCTTACAACTATTCGTGAAATGTATTTTTGATCCGTTTAGGTAATAAAACAATCATTTTTGAAGGTGATGAAATGATTGTTCTGATCACTTAAAGGGTAGAAAATGACACCGTTAAAACTTCTCTATAAGCCAAACTCTGTAAGTGACATTGTAAATACTGCCTAAGAGCTAAGCACTCTGAAAGTTTCCGCATTTAAATCTTCAATATGGAGTGTCACTTTGTATGCAAGTGTGACGTGGAGCAAAAGAAAAGTTGAAATACAGAGAATTGAAAGTTTTGAGATGTGGTCCCAGAAAGAATATTTAATATAAAATGGAACGGAGATAGCTTGAATGAAATTGGCATAGAAAGACAAATATTGAAAATAATAAATGGGCAACAAGATCTTTGCATCGTGCACAATACACTCTTCAGGCACGATACACTTTTAAGAATAGCACTGTAGGAAAATACCAAGGAAAAGAACTAGAAGAAGGAAACACTTGACACTGAATGATTGAATAAAAAGGAACAGAAGTAATGCGGATTGAAGCGTCTCGAGATCGAGAAATCTGGAAGACTTGGACACCATGAACTTACCTCACAGGTTCATGGCCTCCGAGGCAGATGACTAAAGAAGAAGAGAAGAAGGAGCAGAAGAGGGACAAGAAGGAGAAGAAGAAGAAGAAGAAGAAGAAGGAGGAGAAGAAGGAGAGGAAGAAGAAGGGGGAGAGGAAGAAGAAGAAGGGGGAGAAGAAGGAGGGGAAGAAGAAGGGGGAGAGGAAGAAGAAGAAGGGGGAGAAGAAGGAGGGGAAGGAGAAGGAAGAGAAGTAGGAGAAGAAGAAGAGGAAGAAGAAGGAGGAGGAGCAGAAGGAGAGGAAGAAGAAGAAGGAGAGGAAGAAGAAGGAGAAGGACAAGGAGAAGGAGGAGGAGGAGGAGAGGAAGAAGAAGGAGGAGAAGAAGGAGGAGAAGTAGGAGAAGAAGAAGAGGAAGAAAAAGGAGGAGGAGCAGAAGGAGAGGAAGAAGAAGAAGGAGAGAAAGAAGAAGAAGGAGAAGGATAAGGAGAAGAAGAAGGATGAGAAGAGGGATAAGAAGGAGAGGAAGAAGAAGGAGAAGAAGAATGATAAGGATAAGAAGAAGAAGAAGGAGGAGGGGGAGGATAGGAAGAAGAAGTAGGAGAAGAAGGAAAGGAAAAAGAAGAAGGAGAAGAAGGAGGATAAGAAGGAGGATAAGAAGGAGGATAAGAAGAAGAAGAAAGAGGAGAAGAAGGAGAGGAAGAAGAAGGAGAAGAAGAAGAAGGAGGAGAAGAAGGAGAGGAAGAAGAAGGAGAAAGATAAGGAGAAGAAGAAGGAGAGGAAGAAGGAGAAGGAGAAGAATAAGGAGGAGAAGAAGGAGAGGAAGAAGAAGGAGAAAGATAAGGAGAAGGAGGAGGAGTGGAAGAAGGAGAAGAAGGAGAAGAAGAGGAAGAAGAAGGATAAGAAAGGGAGGAGGAGAAGGAGAAGGAGAAGAAGAAGAAGAAGGAGAAGAAGAGGAAGAAGAAGGATAAGAAGGAGAAGAAGGGGAAGAAGAAGGAGGAGAAGAAGAAGGAGAAGAAGAGGAGGAGGAAGAAGAAGAAGTAGACGAAAAGAAGAAGAAGAAGGACGTCAGATTTATATTAACGTGGGGTCTTTTTGCATTGTACTTCTATATTTATGCAAAAGTAAAATTAATTTCGTAGGAATACCCCGTAGATTTAGCACAATTCGGAGGTTACTGCTATTAGGTAGAAGAGGAAGGAGAAGGATAAGAAAGGGAGAAGGAGGAGGAGAAGGAGAAGGAGAAGAAGAAGAAGGAGGAGGAAGAAGGAGAAGAAGAGGAAGAAGAAGGAGAAGAAGGGGAAGGCGAAGGAGAAGAAGGAGAAGAAGAGGAGAAGAAGAGGAAGAAGGAGAAGAAGGAGAAGAAGAGGAAGAAGAAGGATAAGAAAGGGAGAAGGAGGAGGAGAAGGAGAAGGAGAAGAAGAAGAAGGAGGAGGAAGAAGGAGAAGAAGAGGAAGAAGAAGGAGAAGGATAAGAAGAAGGAGAAGAAGAGGAAGAAGAAGAAAAAGAAGAAGAAGAAGGAGGAGGAGGAGAAGAAGGAGAAGGAGAAGAAGAAGAAGGAGAAGAAGGAGAAGAAGAGGAAGAAGAAGGATAAGAAGGAGAAGAAGGGGAAGAAGAAGGAGGAGAAGAAGAAGGAGAAGAAGAGGAGGAGGAAGAAGAAGAAGTAGACGAAAAGAAGAAGAAGAAGGACGTCAGATTTATATTAACGTGGGGTCTTTTTGCATTGTACTTCTATATTTATGCAAAAGTAAAATTAATTTCGTTGGAATACCCCGTAGATTTAGCACAATTCGGAGGTTACTGCTGTTAGGTAACTTTCAATGTAAAAACAAAGCTTCTTAAATCAGATGCGCTCTGAAGAGTGTTCTACTCTGCTTCCTCGTAGCAGTACCAATCATTTTGACCTGCCATTTAGCAAGACCATTTTATAATTGAATGAAGAACGAATACTGATGAAGGATATCTCCATTCGTTTTCCTTTTTTTGCTGTCTGCTTGCGGAGGTGGATCGTTGGGTCGTCTTCTTAATTTTCTTGTCGACATCGTTTTTATTTCCATTATTTCTGCAATAAGATGAAGTACTATTTTGGGGAATGCTTAAAATACAACAAATAGCAAACATCATCGAACAGGCCGTGAGTTTATATCATAATGATAGCAATAAGTATATTGCACAGAAATTAATCGAGTACTGTCAGAGATACATGATAAGAAAGACAACGCTGAAGATTTAAACATGAACAAAATACAAATTGGATGCTCAAACTGATATGAGTCAATCAGCCGCCATTATTTCAAATGCATTTTAATGGGACATTGTGTGGAGCATTGACTGCTGCAGCCAACAAGATACGTGACAGACAGCCTTTCAAAACTTAACTAAATAAATATCATTATATTAAACTTAATCACCATGAAAATAAGACAGCAAGAAACTGATAAAAAATGTTCTATGCGCAAACGTTTCGATATAAATCTTCGTCAGTGTATCTAAAAACCAAGACAGCCAAGTATTTATACTCTAAACCTAGAATTCATATAAAAATAATTTGCTTTTAAACCCTAGGCAAATAAACGTAAATATTATTATTTTTAAGAACTATCAAAATAATTTGTTTTAAATATAGACAAAGCAGCATAGAAGCAAGGAATTAATGTTGAAAGGAAAGGAAGAGTGTTGAAAGGAAACTCTCTACTTGGTCATTGGACAAGGTTTTTGGTCCGAAGAAGTGTCCGGTGTATATTAGACTACCATTCATCGGTGGTTTATCTCAAAGGTTTGAAGGTCAAATTCGTAAAGCTGTTAATCATTGTTATAGCACCGTTGATTCTAGGGTCATTTTCGCGTATCTTCGTATGCTGCCTAAAGTCCAAAAAAGGATGTCATACCTGCCAGTAACTTAAGTAATATTGTGTATGAATTTACATATTCGAGTGCGATGCTAGCTTCGTAGGTAGGACATCCCAAAAACTTGTTGACAGTATGAAACAACACGTGCCCCTAGCAACAAGGAAAGGTACTGACAGGTGGAACGGTCGTTGTCAACCAAAGCGAAAACGTAAAGCTGGCCCGGCTACACAAGAAAGTGATTCTGCGATTGGTACTCATTTACTGAGTAATTAGTGTGGTAACAACAATAGCGAGGATTGTTTCCGAATTTTGAGTAGGGTAAGGTCTGCCTGTTTATTAAACTTCGAGATCCCTCCCTCTGCCGACAGAAGGAGTTTGATTTCACGTGAAATTGTTTTGATTTGGCGCCAAAGGCTTTCATCTTTGGCGGCTGTTGATTGAACTTAGCCAATGAGTGGCTTACGTGTTCTTGACATGTGATTTTCAGTTTTCTTTTGTTCACCTGGTAATGAAAAACCTGTTTGTATCGTTAATTTGTTCTTTGTACGAACCGAACTGACGAGTGTGCGACGAAACGCGTTTTTAGTAATTCAACGTTGTTCTTTATTGCAGTTACTGGTGAGTTACAAACTTATTTCTTTCTTTTCAGGTTTTAAGATTAACTCATTCTTCCCTTGCAGGATTCAACTGTTCTCTCTCTAGTTGCAGGTTTATTTTATTTGTTGTTCTTTTACAGGAGTTAATATTCTTCTTTCTACAGATTACGGTACTTTTGCTGCAATTATGAGTTTAGTGCGACGAGTCCGCCATTTAAGGCTATTTTCATTGGATTTTTAGACCAAGTAATTGTTGAGGAAAATTAAAATTGGAATTTGGATGGAATGGCAACTTCCGCCATCAAATTCCAAGCCGATGCCACCCTAATAACGTAGATATGTTTTTTGTTTAAATGTTTTCATAGAGATAACAGATACAAATATCAGTCCAATATGATTAAATTAAAAGTCGTATTGATATTGACACCTTATCTGGCAGTAAAACGGGATAGACTATTTGATAACAACAAGACCTTTGTTCCATGAACAGGACTTTAAAGTCTTTCAAAGCAAATATTCCCCAGTCCCACTCGCCTGCTTGCAACCTGGACACTTCAAATAATACAAAATATTGTGCTTCGCAGCAATCCTTTCGTTTTTTATTTTCTGTCCAAATTGTCTTTCAAACAATAGAAACACACACGTAAAAAAAAAATCACCTCCAGTTAATTCCAGGGTAGCTTTTTCGTTCTCAATAGCTTTTTTCTTCTCGAGAAGATCTTGTAATAAAGTGTCCTTGAGATCAATTTTCCTGCGCTAGAAGACAAAGACATATTGATTTTACATGCAGAAGCATAAAAGAATTAGATAACATTGATTTTGTAGAGAAATTGTTGTCAAAGTCTGGAAGGGTGACCTTCCAGATGCATAAACCAGCAACTCACTTCGCAGTTCTTCGGAGGGGATGTTAAATTAGGGGTCCTATCATTCCTCGATGCAGCATGCTAGAAATAGCTAGAAATATTTCAAGCCTTCTCAAAATAAAGAATGAACGAAGAAAAGTATTTCCAAACACTACCGGGTAAATCAATAAAATGAATCCCAGTTTGAAAGGTCACGGCTCCCTGGATATCAAGACGATCATATCGGAAAAATATATAATCTAATGGTTGAAATGTTCAAATTTACTTTAAAATTGACCTGACTGAAATCGGCCGCTCTGTTCTGAAGCTATAACGGGTTTTCTCGAGGAAGCACCTCAAAGAAACCCTCAATGCGTGCCCAAAATCACGAAAAAATCTTCCGAACATTTCTGCCTCACACGGGCCTTACAGCAATGCCTTCTACATGCTTTAGCAAGTGCTATCCTCTTGGGAGGATGAACGAGTCTCCCCCTGGTATGAATAGCCTATTAAGGGGGATTCCGTTCTCCCAAGAGGACAACATACCTGAATACACGTGAGTGTAATCAATTTTAGGAAGGAAAACCAAGGAAATTTTGCTCAATGCATTCATTCATTTTTGCGGCTTTTTGGAAGGGGCTTTCTGCAGAAAATATCACATATCTCCGGGAAGCAATGGCCGATTAAATCCAGGTAAATTACTGAACCTAACTGAGCATATTGGCAATGAAGCAAGACAGTTTTTTATATCATTGCTTTGATATTCAGGGAGCAGTGGCTTTTCAAACGGGGATTCTTTTTTTTAATTACCCGGTAGATGGATAAAAAAGGTTGTTAGCTTTGAACTTTGTATTTCTCTTCAAAACAGTGCCAAACAAGCATCCATCGAGAGATCCAAAAGATCAGATCTTTGAACTGAGTGGATTTCTAGTTTCGCATTAAGAAAAGGAGGCTCTGTCCCTTCGGAATCCTAGATATTGCCTGGACAACAACTGCCGACGTCACTGCTCCCCGCTGAGAGTCGCCATCGCTCAAAACACCTTACCCGTGCTACCAGGTCGGGTTGCTTTTCACAACATTGGAAGACTTCAACTCAAACAATAAAATCTGTACAAGAGCGTTGTTAGAAAGGCTGTTGGTTTCAACGAATGGCCTCGTCGTTGAATATCAAAAGGGCAGAGCAACAAAAAGTGCTCCGTATCCTCAAAACCGTCATTCGTTGGGCACATTGTGTTTACGGTGTCCCTTGTTTGAATTTGTGGAAATATAATTTGCTGAGACGGACCCCTATTTGGGAAAGGTACGATAGGATCTTCTTCTTCTATCTCTATCACCACGATGACCATGTCGATAATGACCACGATGAAAAATTTGCACATTGCTCATTAGTTTTCTATTTGGGTGTCTTTTGAAAAAGTGAAAACCCTTACAAAACCTTTGTTTTCATTTTATACCCCATAAGCTATATTCATTTTGTAGGCTGTGCAACTTTACTTGGTAACACTGAAGTTGAGAGAAAATCGGAACACAAACACTTGGGTCTGATTTTGGATTCTAAACTTAATTTCCAAAGCCATATTCGTGAAGCAATTATGAAGGCAAGACATCATAGGGTATCTTTCAAGATATGTATCAAGGGACGTTCTTGACCAAGTTTACAAATTGTATGTAAGGCCCCATTTAGATTATGGGGACATAATCTATCATAGATTTGATCCAAATATGTCTTTTTTTATTTTATATATCACAGTTAAAACTCAACAATATACAAATACAATATTCTGTGCCGTCCATAGCAGAAATAGACATGACGTCATCTTGAACGGCTATGAACGGCACTTGACAATTCCTTTAACAGCAATCTTATTAAGCACTTTGTGTACCATGGCACCATTCCATTTTGGCAGACGCTAGCATACGCCAGCTTAGTTTAGGTGAATTATTGTAAAACAAAAAAGAAACAAAAAAAAAACAAGAAGCAAACAAAAAAAAAAAAAAAAACAAACAAACAAACAAACAAACAAAACAAAAATAAAAACAAAAACAAAAACTATGCACTGGTGCAAAACTTGTGTAAAAGATGGTTGGATGTGAGTCACCAATGACTGGTGCCATGGTTCACAAAGCGCTTACTCAAAACAAGACTAAACATAAATAAGAATAAGGGGTCGCCAATCGTCAGGTTTTCATCAAGTTTCCGAAGAATTCCCAAAGACCCCACAGACCAGAAACGCCCCCGGCCACAAAACCGCCACTCCACCGCCAAAAACCGCAAACAAGCCATCACCCAAATGAGCCGAGCAAGCGGAGCCCGAGCCCCGCAATGACCGCAACCACCACAGGGCCCAAGCCCCACCCACCAAGCGCCCCCGAATGACGCCCAGCCCGCAGCGCCCGGCAGCAAAGCGGCAGCTCCATGGCCAAAGACACCCCCAGCCCACAGAATCCCCGGGAACACCTCAGTTAATCCTGTTAGTACCTTTGATATATGCTATGGATGCCTCTAAAATCATTCGATTGTCAGTTTCATCAAAAATTGGGCTACCGTAAAGAAGCAAATTAAGCAGGGCTTTTGAATCCATGTTGTTTACATCAAAATCTGGAAGGTGTGAAAGCTGACCAAGGAGATCATAACGCATAGGAACAAACAAAGGGCGATGCAGGAAAAAGTGCACATTATCCTCAATTCCAGTATTACAAGCACACATGGGACTCGGGCACTGGAAATTATGGCGGAATTTATGCTCATTTAACAAACTAAATTCAAGTATCAGCATTGTCAGTTGCTTTACGCCAAAGATATCGAATACTCCAAACAAGGAATTTTTTACCGGTCTTATCAAAGTAAGCAATTTTCGTTTGAACTTGGCAATTGTTGCAGAATTTCTAATATTTTCATCAAGCATATTCCATTCATGAAGAACATTTGTGAAGTATGTATTTGAAGAGCGCTTTGTCTTACTGAAAGGTATGTCATAATCACGTTTGCCTCTTAGACCATACTCAAGTGGTCTTTCAGTTGGTAATTCTGCGAACAGATAGGAAGGAGTACCCGTTTTCCTTAGGTTGAAAAGATGACATAAGCGATGGTACAGACTTTCCCAACCAAGCTCATTATAGAGCTTTTGTCTGCTAGTTCCTCTCCAGGCACCCGCAACAGCGAGCGCCGCTGAGTACTGGGTTTGTTCAATTCTTTTTGTAAAATTTAGAATCATGTCAGGATCATATCACCATAATCCAGGTGCGGCCGAACGTATAACTTATAGACCTGATCAAGGACATCTCGAGATACATATTTAGAAAGATATTTGATCATTCCTATTCCTCGTCTAGCTTTTAAGATAGCCTTTCTAATATGACTTTTAAAGTCGAGCTTGGAATCAAGAATTAATCCAAGATGCTTGTGTTCATCCTTCCTTGTCACTTCATCCGACCCCAGGTTCAAAGGCGGGTGTTCTATTTTAGCCCTTTTGAATAATATGTCTTTGGACCTGACAAGGATACTTGAACAAACGCAGTACTCTGCAGCACTTGCAGTAACTGGTGCTTGGAGAGGCACCAACAGGCAAAGGCTTTACGAGGAATTGGGTTGGGAAAACCTTTATGACAGAAGGTGGTATAGACGATTGTGTCATTTTTACACCCTCAAAATTACGTCATCCCCCATGTATCTATTTGAAGAAATTCCTCCTGAGCGCAATATCTCATACAATCTTAGACATGCAAGGGCATATAATCCAAGCATTCCAAGAACTGTTCGCTTCTCCAATACCTACTTTCACAACGTCCTTTATGAATGGAATATGCTCGACAATGAGATAAAAAACGCGGGTTCCCTTAGTGAATTTAAAAGGAAACTGTTGGCAAAAATAAGACCATCAAGGAATCCGATATTATTGGCATTCGACGATTGACAAAACTTCGTGTTAAATTTAGTGACTTAAACGAGAATAAATGCCGGCACAATTTTGACTGTTTAAGCCCTATTTGTGATTGCGGCGAGGCAAATGAAGATAATGAACATTTTCTCCTGCACTGCCCTATGTATGACACATTACGGCAAGGTCTTTTTGGTCATCTCGAAAACATTCCTGATTTAAACGTTTCGAGTATGGACTCCAAATCGCTTTGTAATCTACTCCTTTTTGGAAGTTCCGATTTATGCGTGAGTGCGAATAAAATGATTATGGAGGAAACGATATGCTTTATCGAAAACACGAAACGAATGTAGGTTAATAATAATTTGTTGGAAGGCAGCAGCTTATGTCTTCTGTCCGTTATGTCTTGTATTTTGTTTTTCCTTAACCGTTTTCATATTTGTTTTTTGTTATTGTATTTAATTATAAGAAATATTGTTAAGTGCCATTCATAGTGGAAACTCGATGACCTTGTGTCTTTTTCCGCTATGATTGGCACATTTGAATTGTAGTTGTAGTTTTTTTTAGGTTTTTAAGATTTGATAGAAAAAAAAATTTACTTAGATATTTGATCGTAATATGCAATGTAATACCAATTGTAAGATTTCAAGTACAGTTAAATAGGAAAATAATTTTGCTAACCTCGAGTTCTTGCTTTGCTTGCCGTTTTTCTCTCTCGTATTCCTTTTCTGTTTCTCTCCTCTAAATAAAATGAGATTAACTGTTGAAGAAAAATAACTTACTTGAACATATTATCTATTTTTAGAAAGTAGATTAAAATCAAACATTATGAGGTTATCAACTCCTGTGAGACTCTCTCAAATACAGGTACTGTTTTGTAGCTTATCAATCTCGCAGGATTTCAATACAAACGTATTTTTCCTTACTATGTATTGATATTGGAAACACTGCTTGCACCGCAAATGCAATAAATACTTTTTATTACTCGTATCACCTACTCTTTGCGAACAGCAGGGCCAAATCATTATGCTGCTCAATCATTTTGGCTTGAGTGCCTGGCATTATTTTCATCGAATTAAGAAAAGGTGACAGCTTTTGTATGGAAACTGCCATTTCGAAGTTCAAGAATTGAATAGATAGCACACAAAAAAATGCCGTGAATCCTGATATTTTAGCAACTTAATCATCTTTCAATTACTTCTTGCATCGAATTTCTTTTGTAATACATCAGTTTTTCCCAGAACGTTTTCCTGTTATGGTCAGCCCGGAATTTAGTTATGTCAAACCAACTGTTTGAAAAGGTAAGCATTGTTTCATGTGCACATGAAGATAATTGTGGAATCAAATCTTCAACCAAGATGAATGAAAGGAAACAATCTAAATTGTAATCCAAAATACATTTTTCAGGATTGCTAGATTGCAAATAATTTGTTTCACAATTCATACAGTCATTTGTTTTCCATATAAAATCAATCTCTTGACAACGTATGAACATTCTTGGCTGTTTAACAAGTGATGTCACCCTGGCTGCTAAAATATGTTGAACCAATCTGAGTTGAGGACTCTTTTGTTTCCATATGAAGAAGATCACAAACTCAAAGTTTGAAACACCATTTTGAGCAAAACAATACAATCTTTTCAATTCTAATCCAGAATTTTATATTTAGTTTTAGCTCAATGCAAGGCGCTATCTTCTCTTATGCTCTAGCTCCAGAGTCATTTTTCCCAAGAAAATCGAGCTCTTCACAACGTATGAAGTTTCATGGCCGTTCAAAAAGAGTGATGTCACCCTGGCAACTAAAATATGTAAAAATATCTGAGTTGAGGACAGTTTTGTTGACACATCAAGAAGATCACTTATTCAACATTTTGAATCACCATTTTAAGTAGAACGATACAATTTTCTTAATTTTAATCCAAAATTCCATGTTCAGTTATGACTCAATTCAAGGATTTATTTTCTCCTTATGCTCGAGAATGATTTCTCCAAAGAAAATCGAGCTGTCCACAACGTATGAACTTTCTCTACAGAATACAATAAAGGGAAAAACAGAACAACTTGATAATCATTCCTTGTGACATCTGTTGAGTTTAAAACTAGAAAGAAAGGAGTTCTTGAGACCTGTTTACAAGGTGTGGGCAAGTTAGGCTCAATGGGTTGGTCCAGTAACAGGAGGCCCAATCACGAAATATGGATGCCTATCCACCGCGGCAATTTACGTAGCTACTAATTCCTAGCTCCAACATAAATACAGCAGCACTTCTTCTTTAAATTAAGAAAAATGAAATTTATACCGCAAATGGTTGATTGTTTATCTCGGAATCGTTTCTCTTGCTCCAAACACATTGATTCATCCTGCAGCTATGACAACGTGCTATTGCTCTGTTGCTGTTGTTATACTTCGGTAATGCAACATTATAAGTTGTATATGTTATAATGAAAATAACAAGGAGTGAAGCTTATTTACCTGCGCTTTTTCGCTGATTCTAGTTCAAATCTTTTGTTGATTTCAGAAAAGTGAATTCATCTCCAAAACTACTGGAAACAATTTTGATTTTCCTTTGCTCAATCTTTAGCTCGGTAATTAATCTACAACTTTACCAAGTCTGATTGAAAAAGCTAGGCTACATTTCTAGCAATCGATTTTTATATCTCAATTTACTTTTCGACAGCGACAGGGAGACACCTTGATCACAAGATTACCATGCAATGAAGCATGCTTGCAAAAGCTCAGGATTAAAATAACTTTAAAAAATGTTTCCATTGGCAAGCAAATGAACGTGATCTGTTGGGAATACTATACTCAAGTCTCAATAGACATTCTTGGTGCGCATGTGAAATCCTCAGTTACATCTATTGATTAAATGCTACTGACTGTTTAGACTGTTACCAGCAAATTCACAAAACCATGCTTTGGTTGTCTTTCGAGAATTTCATGAGCATTCACAAAATATCCATTTCTTTAGAAGTCCACAATGAACATATATCTAAAATTAGACTTTTTCAAAAGCGATCAACTCCTTCTGTATTTGCTAATCTGTTGACCATCGCTTTTCCCATTCCATGTCGAAAAGTAAACAGAAAAATAGAATTCTATTGCAGGAAATCTAGGCTAGATTTTTCAATCAGACGTTGCAAAGTTGTAAATCAACTAACATAGGGCTCAAATCTTTAAAAAGGTCGGTGTAAAATTTTATAACAGTTTCCTTTGAATTAAATGGCTTGGCAGGGATTTAGCGTTTTTTGCTGTAAATCTGCCGTGGAAATTTATTGATATCTTGATTAGTTTCAAAATGGCGGCATTTATTAAATTCGAGGCTATGACGTCATCAAATTTCTAAATCCTAAACCAGAAAAGATACTGATTTCTGCTTTTCACCATATTGTAGGCCTTCATAAACTATGGTTTTCTTGGAAGTTATATGACTTTTCGTCCTTTGGTTTAGGATTTACGATGATTTAAATGCTTTCAAAACTTTCCATCAATTTTTTCAAAAATCATTAAATTGCCGCCATTTTGAAAAAAAATCAAGATATCAAAAAATTTCCACGGCAGATTTACTGCAAAGTACTATAAGTTCCTTTCAAGCCATTCAATTCAAAGAAAAATGGAATAGAATTTTACACCCACCTTTTTAAAGATTTGAAAGATTTGAGCCCTATGCTAGATCAACTACCAAGCTCAAAATGGAGCGAAGAAAAATCAAAACTGTTTTGAGAAGTTTTGGAGATAAATCCACTTTTCTGGAATCATCAAAAGAATTGAACTAGAATTTGCAAAGCCAGCGTTGACGGAAAAATTGCAATTTATGCATCTTCCGACTGCCCAGACTTTGCAGAACAACATCCTTTTTACTGCTTTTCGATAGGCCGAATAATGTTGGAGAAATTAAGTGTTTTCTGAGGAGAGTAGCTTTGCAAATTTGAATCTCCCTGTTCGCTAGAGCGGAAAGCAGAGTTATTATAAAATTGCTAAACTTAAAATTACAAAATGTACAAGCTTACCTCATAATCCCGAAAAGCCTCTAGATAAAAAAGGAAAGATTAAATTAACAAAGAGGCACATCAAATTCTTCCATATATGTACCGTGTGTTTAAAAAAACGCAACAGATTTGATCCGGCCTAGCGACAAGAATTTCGATCGAATCAATCCACAATAATTTCTAAAATTATGAGGATAAATGCCTTGTTTATTGATATTAGTGCATGGAAACTTGTAACTAGTAATCTTGAAGTTCTAATTTTCCTCCATTTCCAAACCAGAGCTTTCGGGTTTTGGCCTAACTGAAAACGCGCTGTTTAGGGAATCTCCTCAGTCAGAAGCACAGTGAGAGCAAGCTTAGGCATGTTTAGGCACACAATTCAATAGAAATTTGAAATTGGCAAACACATTAATGCATGTATTCACAAAGGAATATATTTCTTCAATCATAGTGCACCTGCAAAAAACAAGCACGAGTGAGCATTTTTAAGGATCTTATCCAATCCATGGATAATTTTCCCTTGGGTATATTTGATTGCTTGTTTCGTAATGATTCCAAGAAACAATGAGGTAATAATGAGGTAACAATGTTTAGTTTTAAAGTTAAATAACTGTGCGTGTTTTAAAAAACAATGGTCACCAAAACAAAATTACCAAATTACAACTCGATTCCAAGAAAGATCCTACAAAATTAACCTATTTCTTCATACCTAAGCAAACGACTTCGCTGATTATTCAGCACTAAAGTGAAACTTTAGTAGGGTTAATTTTACCACCGCAGTTTTATCCGACATCTCCCGCTAAGGAGTTTTTACATGGACTGTAGCGCGGATCAGTGTCTAAAGAAAAAGCAAAATATCATCTCGCCTTTGGTCGCCTATGAGATTTCTGGAAAGCCTGATGTAGGTCACGACGAGTAAAACATCGGCTCACTTCACACATTAGTGTAATAGAGGGGAATAGAGGATTAAAGTAATTAGGTAGGCGGCCGTTGCCAGCTTTGCTTGAGTGTTGCGGGGCCCCCTCTAATCAGTCGAAAAACACCCTCTTGGGTAAAACACTTAGCAGCTCAGGAAGAGAAATTCGTTACCAAAGAGAGCGGCAAGCACCTTCTCCTCGTGAATGTGTGATTGCGCTATGTCAAGATCCCCCATCAGAGCAAGCTTAGAAACACGCGTCACATGGATCCTGGATAAACCAATCACCGGATGCCAACAATTTTATAACAGATTCAAACCGACAGAAACAAAGGTTTCCACTTTTCCCATCAGAGTTAACATAAACCAATCGCAGGACAGCAAAATTTGTAACACATCAATCTATAAATTGGCAATACGCCTCCTTCGCCCATTCATCTCAAATTTTAAGTCAGGAAACGGATGAAAATCTTTCAGAAGAAAAAATCCCCACCCGCCCTCCCCGTTTTAAAATACAGCAACCAATTCAGGTAGGATGTACCCATGATGTATCGACCTAAGTACGAAATGCAAGTCTAATATCCCAAAGGTTGGAAGAAGCAAAGAAAATCGTTATTTGTTTCAAATTGAAGTTCAACTGCGGCGGTTATCCAACCAGTGCAGCTGGAAGGATTTTAATAACCTTCTCCATCGGCTCCAAATTTAGATTCAAAAGGCCTGCTCGATAGACCTCAACAAAAATATGATACTACCTCGAGAGGGAAAGTAGTAGGTCGCAGGGATTACCCGACGGGGAAAGTACCTGCTTGTGGCTTATGATTACCCTCAGAGAACGAGGCGTTGGGATTACCTCAAAAGGGAAAGTAGTAAACTGTCTGTGATTACATTGTGAAGTAGCAGACCATAGTTTATGATTACCCAGGCGAGGAAAGTACCAACTTTCAAAAAGGTGCGTCGAGCAAGGTCTCTCTGACTGCCGCAGTTGCACTTCCTAACCCCCACTTAAACTAATCTATTTTTCCTTTTCAGATGACCGTAGAAACGTAATAGTTAGACTGTAGAAGTATCATAATCTCTTCACCTAGTTGTTGATATCTATAGTTCTATTTATGTTTTAAGAACTCGATTTCTTTGCTTCACTCCCCTTCACTTTACTAACAGACGAGGATGGAAAAATTAACTGTCTTTAATAGACAGATGCAATTCTAACTTTTTTTAACTGTTGAAGCCTAGAGAAAGATGTCTCTTCAGGACAAACTTCATGAATTTGATTGAATTTCAATTCAAATATTTTCCTCAACATGAGGCTTTATTCTTGTATTTCGCGGCAATTCAGGAGATTCCCATAAACAGCGCGATTGCAGTTTAGGTCAAAACCCACAAGCTCTGGTTTGGAGGTGGAGGCAAATTTGAGTGTTCAAGATGAATACTCTAACTAACAGTGCACCAATATAAAAAAATAAGGTTTGTATCTTCAAGTTAACTATCAAGGATTACTTGAAACTGATCAGGGACCGATTAGATAGATCTACGTTCTTGTCGCGTTTTTTCTGGGACACCCGGTAGAATTAGATAGGTAATGCTAGCAGTTGTTATGGCAAGATCAGAAAAGAAAATCCATGGTCAGATGGATTAATGGTTAGAGCACTGTCGTACACAATTATAGCTCAATACTCAAAGAATGTAGGAAAAATGTCCTTTCAACCTTAGTTCTCAGACGCTCCAATGAAAGAAACTGATCTTTACTGGGTGCAATTTCTTCAATGGAAGTTACAGTATGATATGGAGATTCACAAAACTGAGATCTTAGTTCTTTCCACAATCTTTGAAAACTTGTCAGTGGGCCTATTCGCGATTTTAGTTTGTGTTCAGAAACACGGATGGTAGCAAAACCAAATGCCTTCCAGAAGGATTCACTTGGCAAAAAATAGGCCTGATGATACAGGTTGACATTTTAGGTTTATGGCAGAATCGATCTTAAGAGGAAAGGGGAAAATAAGAGAAAACGCGAGAAGTGACACCTGAGAAAAACTAACCAGTGCGAATGTTGTCAAACTTCTTGAACATTACAATTGTGTAGTTTTGAACTTTGTATCTCACCAAATATTTGTGCTTGTGCTATACTTGTATCGGGTTATAGGTGTATATGATACAGGCCAGTTTTGCCGAGAAATCCTCTGACATTGTTAGATTGATCTCGTTGTCAGTTTTCCACCATCAACATTTGCAACTGTATAGTGTCTGACAAGTGCAGTTCAGGTCAGTTCATTTCATTTTAAGATTCCACTACATGCACATGCAATTAAAAAATTACAACTTACTACATCAAAACAACAAATTACAATAAGGAATTAAAAAAAAACAAAATAACAAATACATAAGGGAATCGACAACAGGCAAAAATGTTGTCAATCCACACATGTTAAAACTTTCTCCTTTCTCCTCCTTTACTGGCAAATTTTGAATGCCTAGTTTTCCTACCGCCTTAATGGTGGTGACACCGACAAGCAAGGAAATCACAATAAACTTTAAACTATCTTTAAAATATCCTGTGTCAGACATGCAATGTTTGATCCTAGCACCAGGCCTAACAATTCGGTTTTTTAGGGGAGCAACGCTTGAAATTATCACTGATAGAAATTTTCAATTAGAATTAGGTATAGTAGAATGTAAAATATATTGTAAGATTTAATATTTGAATATGATGCTGATAGAAACATGCAAACAAGCAAGTTAATGATTTCCTTAGAAATACTGCACCTGTCATCTTGATATAGTCTTCTCTTTGTTGTTCTAGATGCTTTAATCGTGTTCTGTATTCGGGGTGCATTCCTTCAAATATAACAACGAAATTCATATAGATAAGGCTTAAGACTTTTGTTGCAAAAACTCTCTTGTCGGCATGCAAAGCAAAACCACACTGCAATGCTTTGAGAGACTGTGCGTCACAAAACAATTTCATAGAAGCCATGATTAAAAGTGTATACCAAAATAGATGCATGGCACCAAGTTTTGAAACAATTAAAAACAGAAGTGTTATTCATAAGATGCGTAATGCTGTATTAGACGTTATTACCTGACTGACGTTTCAAAAACGAGGCAATACAAGAATCCCGCCAATCCCATTGGCTAATCGCACATTTCCCGCGGTTTTCCCGTAGCCTTGTATAATACGATACAAGGACGCGTTTTTGTCACCACAGCAACTAATTTAGGCCTGTGAGATTTACGATGAACTCAAACGACATAACAGTAACAAAATGAGTTTGACTAAATGGTATAAGTCAAAATTAGAAGCTATCAGGTAATAAAACTCATACTAACCGGTTTTGTAGTTGTACAGGAAAATATAAAGCCCTCGGTCTTACTGCACAGACCTCGCAAGCTCGGTCTGTACTTTTAAGACCTTGGGCTTTATATTTTCCTGTACAACACAAAACCGGTTAGTATGCGCATAGTATATTGTTAAATTGAAGTAAGATATGGTATAATACTACTGACAGCAACTTCTTCCCAAAACCGACACCAGCATCCTACAACAGAGACAGTAATGTAGCATTGAAATTATAACTGAAGTTGAACAGAAATATAAATTATGATGCTCAATACGTACCATCTTTCAGCTGTTCCAGTTGCTTTTTAAGGTCTTTTATCTTATCTTGGTACATCCTTTGAATGAGAAGAAATACAGCAGTATCATATTCTTGCTAAATTGACGCTTGTACCGAAATAAGATATGCTAATATAGCACTTAAACTTACAATATTCAATTCAAACTTTATTTATAAGAAATACATAATACAATGTACTGTAAAACTTATACGACTCAGAAAAAAGCAAAGCTTATCTAGTCTGAGCCGCTTTGAGAACAAAAACAAGCGAAACTTATACAAAACGTAACGAAAAGAATAGTAGCAGCAAACTGGTAAAAGTATACTAAAGCGCTAAAGGTTTAGAAAATGATTTTACGTTATTGATATTTTACGTTTTTATTTTATTTTATTTGGGAGGTTATTCTAGAGTCTTGCATCTTTGTTTTTAAGCGTTTGGTCACCCCAATGTTTTCGTGTTCTGCATAGTTTATAGTCTTTTCTTTGTCTTGTTTCGTATTTATATTTACCCTCATTAGTTTCAAAATAGTTATGAAATGCAGCTGGAAGTTTTTCTAGGTTATGATGCATTTTATGCATGAAGTTAAGAATTTTTGCTTCATAGAGATTCTTCACTTTTAAAATTCCATATGACTTATGCAGAATGTTTGTAAAGTATCTATAGCCTTTGAACTGCAAGATTTTAAGCATTCCATTTTGTAGTACTTGGAGTCGCTTTAAATGACATTCTTTAGCCACTCCATAAACTTCTAAGGCATAGCTTATTTTTTGATTGCACTAAGCTGAGAAATAAAGCCTTCAAACATTCAGCTGGGACTAAGTGTCGCAGTTTAGCAAACATAGAGCAATATTTAACTAAGCTGCTTGCAGGTATGTCTATATGGTCATTCCAGTTTAAGTTGCAAGCTATTTGCAGTCCAAGATATTTTAGACTGTTGACTTCTTTAAGTTTGGAACCCATTTCGATTGCGAAATCGTTGTTGATGATTGTATTTCGATTTGGTTTAAAAAGACAATGATTTGTTTTACTGGTGTTGATAAGCAGTTTGTTTGCTTTGAACCACTCGTCTAATTTGGTTAGTTCGCTGCTAATTACTCTAGCTAAGTCGTTCATATTGTTGCTAAAGCAAAATATATTTGTGTCATCAGCAAAGAGTCTTGGTTTGACATCATTCATAGCGCTTGCCATGTCATTTACGAATATTGTGAAAAGAATTGGGCCTATAAACAATAAACGATGTAATTATCGCTATTGAATTTAAAGCTGGTCTACATCAAAAGTAGGGTGTCAGCTGTAGTAGTCAGACACTTGAGGGAAACACTATTGTTTTTCGTATTCTCGCATTATTATTTGCTTTGCAAGTTTGTCTAATTGCTTCTGGCATTGCTAGTTCCTAAATTTTCGAACCAAAATCGCTGTAAGATATCACTTCTTTTGCTCTAAAATCTTAATTTTTTGTTTCTGTTTCTTTTTCAATTTATTTTAAATTGGTTAAATGTTATAGTTCTACATTACAATAATGTGAACTAATTTCTTTTTGCAAGGCTACGTTTGGCATCAAATTGGGAACAACAAACAATTCTCTATGATAATCTTTGCATTACCAAGACAGCATTTCGATTGAGCATTTTAGCATTTGAAGAGAATTTGCAGTGCTAAATTTTCATGAAAATGATGAATATAGTACAAACAATCATAAAAAGCATCTTTTAACCCTAATCCACATGGGGGGGGGGGGTGGATTCCACCCCCCCTCAAGGTTTTATTTGCCGCGTTTTTAAACGACGTTTGCTATGTCCCCCAGCCTCCCTGACTTTTACTAATTATCTATTAGCCACATTTTGAATGACGTCATTTTGGCCACCATTTTGGACTAATTAGCAATTTTTTCAAGTTTTCTCGAACTTTTTCAATGAAAAACACTCTAATTATACATTTGTTATAGATAATCACCATTTTGCAGGATATTTTGGTCTCTTTTTACTTAGAATAAATTAATCGCACAAATGATGTCATAAGAATTGGCTAATTTCTCCCAAAATATCACTCCAAAATCGTTAATTTCAATAAAATATTATTTTATAATCACATATGTTGACAAACTGAACCAAAAACTGCATAAAGTTCATGCAAAATCTTCATTAAACTTGAATTCAACTTGGAAGCCTGATTTTCACAGATTTTCAGCTTTGTGACTTCACTGTGACGTCACAAGGTGTGGCAGCCACACCCAAATTACGCTACGAGCTACAAATTACCTGTTCTATAACTGTGCCAAGTTGTATTGAATTCGGATGAGTCTAAGGCAGTTTTCAGAGGGGGGGTGGAAAGCACCCCCCCCATATTAATGATTTGCAGCTATCAAATTTCCACTTCTATCGGAAAATCAGCCTCGTAGTTGTCAAGTACTACATGCACAGTGCACGATATGAACACCTTCTCTTTGAATTGAACAGATACTGCATTTCCTCTTCATGATTCAATTTTCACATTCCTGAACGTTTTCAGTCCCTTTAAGTGCTGTTTGTTCGTTATATTTTTGTTTCATCTAGTTTTATGCATGTTTTTCTACCGTAACAGCTTGAATCTCAAGAAAATATCAGTTTCCCTCGTTCTAATGTAAAGTAAACAGCTAGCATACAGACTAAGTGATAAAGGCACTTAAGATTACCAGCGAGAAGGTTCTTGCCACACCTCAAAATTCTAATTTCTACCAAATTTAGTGCAATTGAACTGCATATGCCTATTGTTTTCGTTGGCTTTTCGTAACTGAATCAGTGTCATTTATTAGCGTGTGATTCTTTCAAGTTAAAACTCGACAGTGTTGTATATAAGGTGATAATAAATTTTCTGGCAAAATATCCCTAGATATGATAGAAACTATTCAATCAGATCTTTCTTTCGATTGGAAACATTGCAGATTTTATTTTGAGGTAGTTAATTCAGATCTTCATATTGGTGACAGTCTCTGTATAGAACACTTTAGCTGCGAAAATAAAGAAAACAGTTAGAAATAGACAGAAATAGCTTACTGTTCTTTCATTTCAGTGAATTCTTCCTCCATAGTAACCATATCCGTTTCACTTGCATCCTCAGTATCTATAGATGATGATCAAAATGAAAGGTGTCTAAATCTGACTTAAGGAAAGCTAAGAGGATATGGGAAACTACAACTTCTTGGGAGCCTGGATGGATGGAGCTCTTTCTAGAAATAATTGTATTTAAAATGAGACCCAACATTATGGATTGGAATTAAGATCAGATATTTGAATGAACATTTTGTGTTACTACAGTATGATAAACAGCGTGTCCCAAAAAAAATGTACTCCATTTGTGTGGCAGCTGTGGAGGAGATGAAGCTTTCCATGTCTCGATGTTTGCACAGTTGGATAGGCGTGACTTCAACTTAGAGTTTGAGACTGGGTTGAGTCAATCTACAAGTGGTTACTGTTATTATTATTATTATTATCATTTTATTTAAAGTTGGCAACTTACATAGCTAAATATAAAAAGAAATGCTAATTCAAGCCAACAAATTAATTACAATGATACAAGTAAATACAATGATACAAAATATATACAAGTAAATAGTCAATAAAATTACAAAATTCATAAAATCTATATATAAAATCTACAAGCAAGATGTATGAAACTATAAAAAGCCGAGCCCTGGTATGTATCGTTTGCAAAGTCTGCAGTCACAATCTACATTTTTCCAAAATTTCATTTTATTCTTGAATTGTTGCACAGAATTTGCATCTTTGATTTCCTGTGGAACGGACTGCCAAATACGCTGCCCTCTATATTGGACCGTTTCAGTACCATGATTAACAGTATTTACCTTTGGAACCATGAATGTATTTATATTTCTCAAATTATAGGCAGAACTTCTTTGAAGAAAGATCTCATTCATAAATGGGAGGTTTAGATTATTCATTGTTTTGAACATTTCAATCATTAGCAACTGCATATTTTTCTCATGTACTGTTACAGATCTATCTTTTTCCAGCAAGTTGCGAAACTAGAACTATAGTCTTTATATGCTATCCTCAGGGCTCTCTCATGCAGCCTATAGATTTTGTTATTCATCTTTCTGCTATGAAACATCCAAACCAACGGACAGTATTGGAATTGGCTAGTCACAAATGCTCTCATTAAAAGTCTCAATTTATCAGTACCTAGATATGCCGACATCCGTGACAAAGCAAAGAGTTTGTTACCAGCCTTTTGACAAATATTACTTATGTGCTTTTCAAAGCTAAGATTTGCGTCAATTAAAACTCCTAACAGCTTCTCCTCCTTTGAATTAGTAACGGCACAGCTGCCTATATTTATGCTGACCTCTTGATTTGTTCTTTCACCAAATATCATAAAATGGCATTTGTCTTCGTTTAGCTTCATGTAATTGTTTCCAAACCACTCGATTATGATTTTGGAATCATTTTCTAGCCTAGAGATTACATTTTCGAGACGCATATCGCATGTATAGATGGTTGTATCATCCGCATAGTTACATATATCTGTTTCTTGTATCGATAACAGAAGATCATTGATATAGATATTGAAAAATAGAGGACCAAGGACGGATCCTTGAGGAACACCAAACCTTAGATGCTTATAGGTGCTGAAAGATCCATTGATTTTTACTCGTTGTTGCCGATTTTCCAAATAGCTGTAAACAAGCCATAAAGCTTCACGGCTAAAACCGTAGGCATGTAACTTAGCAATCAGTAAGTCATGTCGAATACAGTCAAAGGCCTTTGAAAGGTCCATAAAGATAGCTCCTATTTTTCCACCGTTGTCCAGGCACGTTGTCCATTTTTCAATTGCCCACATCAATGCATGTTGGGCATTGTAGCCCTTGCGAAAACCACAAAGCAGCCATGATAAATACGGAGACATGTGTGCAGAAATCTGAGTAGCCATGAGCCTTTCAAACACCTTTGACACTGTCGGGAGAACACTAATAGGTCTGTAATTACCCTTGAAAGTTTTGACTTCTCTTTTAAAAAGAGAAGATATATCAGCTAACTTCAGTTCATCAGGAAAGGAAGATTGTTCTACTGAGTTATTAAATATGATTTGCAAAGGTGTAGAGACTAGATCGGACTCATTTTTCAACAGCTTTGGAGGGATACTCTTGAAAGTGGTTGACTTCGAGGGGTTTAGTTCATCAATTTCGTTTTTCATATTGTCAACTGACACCTTTTCAAATTAGAAAGAACCAGTGTTCCCATTCAAGGAACGAATTTTTTGAATACTTGGGTGCCTTGAGAACCTAAATAATATTTGTTCGATAGGATCACTAATACCTTCAGGATCAAGAATAATATTTTCATTTTCGATGATTCCAAGAGATTCGGTGATTGTAACAAAAAAAGTTATTAAAAGTCTCAGCTACCTCAGACTCGTTCGACACAATTTTTCCTTCTTCAATCAATGTTATTCTTGATTTTGAAGAGCTTTTATCCGAAATAAAAGGTTTGACAGTCTTCCAAAATTGTTTGTTGTCTGTAATTTCTGAAATATCAAGTTGATTATAGAAACATCTTTTTGCCTGATGGGATAATTTAACGCACAGATTACGCTATCTATGGAAAGCATCCCAGTTATCAGCTTTTCTATTCTTATTATATTTATTCTTTAGTCTTGTGCGTAGCATAAACGCCTTGTGAAGAGTTCGGTTCATAAAGGGACTGTCATTGGCACGAATGTACCTCTTTTTCATTGGTGCATGTTTATCTAGAACAAGTTGAAACGTATCCTGAAAGGACGTGTAGGTCAAATCCTGTACTTCAAGATCAGCGAGTTCAGTCTGAAGATCCTGTCGAAATACATCTTCTCGAAAGTGTTTATAGTCTCTGTAATTTACAACGTTTGGTTTTTGCTTGTCGAAAGAAGCTTTCAAAACGGTAACAATCATTTTGTGAAAATCAGATAGCCCAATTTCGATCGACGTTGTGTGTTGAAAGTTCCTTCCTCTATTTGTCAATATCAAATCAATACATCTAGGTTTACCGAACTTAAAACACGTAGGCTCTTTTACTAAATTCTTGAGTGCGAAAAGATCCATGAAGTAACCTATCTCCTGTTCTGTTTCCATGGCATTGAAATCACCAAGAACAACAAAATTTTCATATTTGTCACTATAATGATCTATTGCTGTGCTAAGTTGGCCGAAAAAGTAAGGCTGTGATTGGGTTGGTGGGCGGTATATGCTAAAAAGAGCCCATTTCTTTTTCCGTAAGTTAATTTCGAAACCAATACATTCAATATCATCCTCAAACTTGAAAGACTTGAGCTGTTTGGAAGGGATATCCTCCTTAACGAAAACTAGCAGACCACCTCCATTGCTATTCCTATCTAATCGAAATGGTTCTGAGTAGCCCTGGATGAAAAATTGCCCTTTAGGGAATGAGTTATCAATTTTGGTCTCAGCTACTATTAGAATATCGATGTTATCGCTAACAAAGTCTTTGAGTCCTTCGAACTTATTTCTTACTGAGTTTATATTAAGGTATCCAATAACCAGACGCCCTACGTTTTTTAGCCGGAGGTTTTTCAATTCAGAATTTCCATCCATATCCTCCTTGTCTTCCAAGTTTGAGGAACGTTTATGGCAGAGAAAATGAAAATAAGTGCTTGCTTCAAAATTTACTCAATTTAGGCATTGCTGGAGAACAATAGAAGTGCTGTTTTGGAAGCAATCGCTTATTTTGCCCTTCCTCTTGATTCAAACAAGGAATCTACCTCTAAGTCTAAGTTGAAACCTGACCTACATTATGCAACTGTGTAAAAAGAGAGACAATTGGAGCTACAGCTCCTTCACAGCAGCTATACAAACGGGGTACAAGTTTTGGGACACAGTGCATAATATTGTTAACATCAGGTGCCGTCAGACGGGATGATTTTGGTCAGGAGGGCAAGTTTGATCACTCATTTCTTTATAACTTTCATGTTTTCTAAGTAAAACAAGCCACTAATTGAGGGGCCATTTACCAGAGGTTAAAACAACCTAAGGAACTGGAGATTAAGGTATTTATTGTAATTTTCTCTGTTTTTATGAGTATTGGCAAAATAGATAAATTTCATCCATAACAATTTCATTGTTGCGAAATGCCTAAAAGAGACCTAAAATACTTGATCAAATTTTTAGAGAAACTTTAATGTGGAAATGTGGACAAATGTGGAAAGTGTCCATGCCCCCTTTACCTTTAAAATTTTAGCCTACAATCTCAAAAAAGGAGGCAAAAAGTGGGTTGTCTTTGTGTGTGGGATTGCAGCCCGGCTAAATCCTTGCTCAAAGGTGTGATGAAAACTGATCCTTGAGTCATGGAAGTGAATTCGTCAATTTCCTGAGCTTACCTGGTAAAGACGATTGAAGTGGGAATTTCCCTTTCATTGAGGCACAAAAGGGCATCATCACCTCAATTTTTATCTTGCCCTTTCCCCCTACTTACGGGCAAATATAAAGAAAAAATATCTATCATATGTTTGTTTTACCTACAGGGAAAACAAACATATTTGGAAAGCTTTGCAAGGATTTTCTCAGCGGTGTTCAAGTTAACCATTTTAATTACAGCAGGTCCCTTTTTCCCGTTCCTCACTTTCTGTAGCCTCCAGTTTGTAAGGAGTCCATCAATCTTTCAGATATTGCCGCATTTGCCCCTTTACCCTGATTTCGTGACAAATGCGAGAAATTGATTTACAGGGGGCCATGCTAAAAACTTACAATAAATACTAATTTACAATAAAAAAGGAAATTTGCTATAAAACCTAAACTAATTACAATTTGTCATGAATAAGGAAAGAAAAGCGAAAAGAATTGGTAAATGAATTCATGTTTGCACCTTCTTTTTAAAAGATCTCAGGGTTGAAGAATATCTGACTTCAGTGCCAAGACTGTTCCAAAGTTTGATGCCTCGGTACGCAAAGCATTTCTGCCCCCCTGCTGATTTTAATAATGGCAACCTGAGATGCACCTGCAATTTGTTTTATAAGCCTCATAATCATCCACTCATTTTAATGTCTATAGAAATGTTGCAACCTCATGATGTACATCCCTTATAAGGTGGTGCGGCCTCCACAGCGGCCTTTATAAAATGTAAACGTAAACACAGATATTTGACTCAACTTTTCTCAATAACTTTGACCTGACCCCTACTGACCTTTTGTAACCAAAAGAATGGTTGACATTTCTTCTATACAATGATACAAATCCCATATACAAAGCTCCTTTTCTTTAGACACTGTTATGCAATTTCTAAGACATCCTTTTGAAGCGTCACATGGCGTCAGGGCCGTCGAGAGATGGGCCGGGCCCCAGGGCTAGGGCAGGAAGAGGGCCCCTGGCGCCGAAAAATTTTTCGGACCACGCCCTTCTATCCTTGTGCCACACCCTCCTGTACACTGTTAAAACGCTGCTTTTAGATTTTATTTAGAATCTCAGTGGGCTAACGGGCCTGAAATCGTTCCCGAAAGAAAACTACAACAAAGAAAAGATACATACCTTATTTCTTGCGGGCCCCCAAAGGCCCCGGGCCCCCTGGTAACTACCCTGGCTACCCCCCTCCCTCTCGACGGTCCTGCATGGCGTCTTCGGGGAAGAGAAACTGAACAGCGGAGGATGAATATGGCGTCTTCGGGGAAATGAGGCTGGATTGCGGAGGACGCCATATGGTGTCTTCGGGGATCAATGAGTTAAAAAGAATCAACGGAGATAAAAGCCACGCGGGGAAGGGGTCTAGGGGTATTCTATTATTAACCTATTGTACTTTATGATATCCAGACGTGCGGGCATATTGTTTAGCTAGAGGAACAATACTGTGTGTAGGGGTGTTCTTCGTCCTAATTATAGATCACCTCCACTTAGCTGACATAATGGCATTATTAGGCTTAGAAGAATTTAACAAACTGCCTACCACTTACCAGCCCTGGACCTTTGACTTATACTTATAGCTTCTTATAGAATAATGAGTGTAGTCTATATGTAGATAGGGTTTGGTAGGCCAGGTTGGAAAACTTGCATTCACCTCGCAACTATGAAACTCTGTCAAACTCACTGCTCGTAGCTAGCTACAATAACCGGTTCTTGCATAAGGGAGAACAAAATGGCATTTGTTAATTTTGCATCTCTCGCAGCTTTTTAAAGTCTACTCGCAGCTCATACCTTCAAATTTATTGCACTCGCTACAACCTACGCGTAGGCCAAATCACGCATGTTTTCCAATCCAACCTAGTATAGTTGGTTTGCAGGTACGGCTTTTTGGTAGGGCCTGGTTCATCAGTTGGCAGTTCAGTTAGGATCAGTATAAGAAGCTAAAGGAACACTGTGCGATTCTGTACTATTGTATTGATTATTAGCCAGGCTGTTAGCGCCAACAAAACAGCTGAACAATTTCTTTTTTCATTATTTAGATTGGTTTAAATCGTATCTTTCAGACAGGAAACAGTATGTTTCAATAAATGGATCTAATTCCAGCTATCTCAATGTTACCTGTGGGGTTCCACAGGGTTCTGTTCTTGGTCCTCTCCTCTTCTTAATTTACATTAATGATTTACCTCTTGCATCTTCAAAACTAGCCTTTTACTTATTTGCTGATGATACTAACATCTATTATGAAGCTGAAAGTCTTGCTCGATTGCAAAGTGTGGCTAAAAAGGAATTGAAAAAGTGAAAATGTGGCTTGATGCCCCCGCTTGATGTCAACAAGCTGTCACTTAATATTGATAAAACCAATTTTATAATTTTTAAGTCTCCTCAACATTCTTCTCCTGAAACTGTCAGCATCAAAATTGGAAACCTTCCTGTAAAGCAGACTTGTTATGTCAAATTTCTTGGTGTTCTTTTGGACGAAAACCTGTCATGGAAATATCACCTAACTGAGCTGTCTAAAAAACTTGCTAGGACATGTGGTATGTTTTTCAAAGTGAGACATTTCCTACCCATCAATGTTTTGATCTGTCTTTATGATTCTTTATTTTCACCTTTCCTGCAATATGGAATTTTGGTTTGGGGTCTCACCTACGAGACATATCAATCCAGTATCCTTGTTGCAGAAAAGAGTTGTTAAAGCAATTTCATTTGCAAATTTTACCTCACCTTCTACACCTATTTTTTCTAACTTAAAGATTTTAAAATTGCATGATCTCTTCCAATTGAAACTGCTTAGTTTTGTATATGATTGTGTGAATAGGATATCTCCTTCTTGTTTTCATCCTTTCTTTGACTTAGTTGAATCCGTTCATCGATATGGTACACGGCAAGTCACCAAAAATGATATTTTTCTAACCCAAAAAAAATACCCTGCAATATGGTACCAGGTCAGTGCGCTATTGTGGAGCTAAATGCTGGAATGACATTCCTGTGGATATAAAGAAATCACCCTCTGCTAATATTTTTCGACGAAAACTCAAAGCCTTCCTCTTTGATTGTAAACTTGTTGATATAGAAAGTCACCATCTGCCCATAGTTTCTTTTATGCCTAAAATAATCAAATTTGTATGAGAAATTTTTGAAACAGGGGGTTCTCTCTCCTCGATTAGTTTAACTACTGAGAGAGCTCCTCCTTCAAGTAATTCCCCCCATGCAATTTATCTTGTTCTTTGTTCGGTATTTGTATGTTGTATTAATTTTAGGTGCATTATTGTTATTGTTGTAGTTTAGTTAATTGTTTGTATTAATTAGTTTTGTTATGATAAATTGTATGTGGAGAATTTAAAATATGAAAACTGAACTGAACTTTTTCAATTGAACTGAACTGAACTGAAAATTCAAAAGACAAAAATATTTTGATTTGTTGTGCGTATCGACACCCAAGTTCTGAAATTGAACATTTCAATGAATATATTCAAAGGACTTTATCTAACCCCTCTGTTGCAAATAAGCATGTTTTCATCCTAGGTAATTTCAATATTAACCTTCTAAACTATGACTCTCAACCTGTGATTTTCTTAGTCTCCTTCTTTCTCAACATTTCATTGCATATATAATCCATCCTACTCGAGTATCTGACCATTCTTCTGCCATTATTCATAATATTTTCTCAAATGTTTGCAACTTAGATACCAAAAGTGGTAACATCTTAACACAAGTTGCTGATCACTTTCCACAGTTTTTGATTATTAAAAAGGCAGTTTCCACCTATAAAAATCTCTCATATTACCAACGTGACTATTCAAAATTTGACCAGGAAAGATTTCTTGCAGACTTTCAGAGCCTTGACTTTGATTACTTGCATGACAATCAAAGTGATGTAAATGCTAAATTTAATAGATTCCTTGCTAATCTTGACAAACTTGTCGAAAAGCACGCTCCTTTGAAGCAACTTACTAAAAAAGATATAAAACTACGGAACAAGCCATGGATCAACAGTAGGATTCAAAAAATGATGCGTATAAGGGATAATACTCTTAAAAACTTGAGGAAAAAACCGGATGCAGCAGCAAAACTTTTGTACAAACAGTTTAGAAACAGAGTTGTCATTGAACTTAAAGAAAGCAAGGCAAAGTATTTTCATAACTATTTCAGTATAAATAGTAACCATATGAAACTGTTGTGGACTGGGATAAAATCCATAACTAGTATTAAAAATTCTCAAGTTAATGTCATCAACAAACTCAAAGATGGAAATGGAAATTTGAAAACAGATTCTTCAACATTGGCTACTATTTTTAATGATTTCTTTGTTAATGTAGCAGATGGCGTTACAAAAAGAATACCCAGGTCACCAAAATCTCCATTAGACTACCTTGAAAGTAAAAATCCACATTCATTGTTATAAGTCCCTCAGTTCCACTTGAAGTATCAGATATAATAGATATGCTAAAAACAGGTAAATCAATAGGTCCCAATAGTATACCCATTAAGTTACTAAAAATACTGTCTCCTCATATATCTTCACCTCTGTCTCAAATCATTAATGAATCTTTCTCATCATCTGGTATTTTCCCTGAAAAGTTGCAGCATGCTAAAGTCATACCCTTGTTCAAAAAAGGCTGCCCTATGACTGTTTCAAATTATAGGCCAATATCCCTCTTGTCTGTTTTCAGTAAGATCTCAGAAAAACTAATGTATAAACGCTTAAATACAATTTCTTAGAGATTCATAAAATTTTGTATAATCTACAATTTGGCTTTCGGGCCTCTCACTCAGTAAATCATGCTTTGATTAGTCTAACAGAATCTATTAAGAACACTTTGGATAACAAACGTTTTGGATGCGGCATCTTTCTTGATCTCCAAAAAGCATTTGATACTGTGAACCACCAAATTCTCCTTAAAAAATTTGAACACTATGGTATTCGAGGTACAGCTTTAGCCTGGTTTAGTTCCTACCTTAGCAATAGAAAACAATATGTATCTGTAAATGGCCACAACTCAGGTCATCTTAATGTTACTTGTGGTGTACCACAGGGCTCAGTCCTTGGTCCACTTCTGTTTCTAATTTACATAAATGATCTTCCTAACTCATCAAACAAATTATCTTTCTATCTCTTTGCCGATGATACAAACATCTACTTTGAATCTGACAGTTTACATCAACTGCAAAAAGTAGTCAACAAAGAATTGAAACAAGTCAAGAAGTGGCTTGATGCTAACAAACTTGCCTTGAATGTAGATAAAACTAACTTTGTCATTTTTTCACTCTCCCAAAAATCTTTGGATAAGCCATAACTTTGAAAATTGGCAAGGAACTTGTTAAGCAGGCTAAATACGTCAAGTTTCTTGGTGTTCTATTGGATGAAAATCTTACCTGGAAGTATCACTTGAGTGAACTTTCAAAAAAATTAGCAAGGACTTGTGGTATTTTCTTCAAAATAAGGCATCTTCTGCCTACCAATGTTCTAGTTTCTTTATATAACTCCTTATTTTCCTCATTTCTTCAATATGGAATTATTGTCTGGGGTCTTACCTATGACATTCATACTAAACCAATATATCTTCTACAAAATAAAGTTTTTAGAGCTATTGCTTTTCAGAATTTTACATCTCCATCTTCTCCAATTTTCTCTGACTTGAAAATTCTTAAATTATATGATTTGCTTGAGTTGAAATTGCTTACCTTTGTCTATGAGTCTGTTAACAAATTTTCTCCACCTTACTTTTACAATTTTTTTAAAATATTATCAGATGTTCATCAATATGATACAAGGCAGGCTTGTGAGGGTGGTATTTTTATGACACAGCCAAACACCTTGCAATATGGCTTAAGATCTGTCAGATATGCTGGTGCAAAGTCTTGGAATAACATTCCATTTAACATCAAACAATCCCCTTCAGTGATCAGTTTCCGTCATTGATTAAAATTGTTTTTGTTCTCTACCAAATATCAGTCCTAAGTCTTTGATTACAATATTTGCTTTGCTAAAATCTTCTTGTGACACCAAATGATAGCATGATTCTGGGTGGTGGGGCCTTCCTGGGAGCTGCTAGGGGCTTTTCTATCTGGTGCATATTGGGGTGTGGGGGCTTTGGGGAATCTGGGGGTGGCTGTGGGGTTTCGTGCTTGGCTGTGCTTTGGGATGGGCTGGTTGAGGGCATCTAAGGCTGTATTGGAGTACCAATCTGGCCTTATGGTGTCTCTGATTGGCTTGTCTTGAGGTGTGGCTGGGTGTTGAACTCTTGCACTGCCTTTCGGGTTCTCTTGGGCATTTCATGTTTGTTTGTTTGTTTGTTTGTTTGTAACCTTATTTTAATTCGATCTTTTCATATCTAGCTATACATACACATTTATACATATATACAATTGAGGTGGACCCCACGGTAGATTTGGGTAAGACCATAAATTCTAGGTTGAAAGAGTTGAGGGAGGAGGACCCGGGTTTAGAGGAAGTGACTGATTATTTGCAAGTTAAAGATTCTAAGCTAGGTAGATTTTATTTGTTGCCTAAGATCCACAAGGGACTTAGCAATGTTAAGGGGAGACCAGTCATTTCCAATTGTGGTACAATAACAGAGCATATTTCAGAATATTTAGACCACCACCATAACCCGTTGGTTAGCCAAAGTAGGTCATATGTTAAGGACACTAACCACTTCTTGTCTAGGCTAAGTAAGTTAGGTAAAATACCAGAGGGGGCTTTGTTGTGTACAGTTGATGTTGTGGGACTCTATCCAAGCATTCCACACGGGGAGGGCTTAGAGGCCATCAGGGAGGCGCTGGATAGAAGGGAAAACCCGGGCGTGGCTACTGATACCCTAGTGGGGTTGGCATCCTTGGTCTTGGAGAATAATTATTTTGAATTTAATGATAGGATTTATAGGCAGAAATTGGGCACGGCTATAGGCACGAAGTTCGCTCCGGCCTATGCCAATCTCTTCATGACCCGGTTGGAGGAGAGGTTGTTGGAGGCTTCACCGGACAAGCCGCTCATCTGGATGAGATTCATCGATGATGTTTTCTTTATCTGGATGCACGGGGAGGAAAAGCTGAAGTCTTTCATCAACCATCTCAACAGTAGCCACGAAACCATTAAGTTTACTAGCGAGCAGTCACGGGATAGTATTAGTTTTTTAGACGTTCAGGTTAGCGTGGGGGAGGGGGGAGTCCTTTCGACAGACTTGTTTTGCAAGCCAACTGATACACATCAGTACTTGCATAAGAAGTCTTGTCATCCCTGGCACACGAAGAAGGCGATCCCCTATGGTCAGGCTCTTAGGTTTCGTAGGATATGTTCAGAAGATCGCCAATTTCAGGAGAGGGTAGGAGAGTTAGCTGGATGGCTTAAGGACAGGGGCTACGAAGAGTCTTTAGTTAACGAACAAATAGATAGGGTACGTAGGTTGGATAGGACGACTCTTCTAGCAAATGCGGGAAATAGGACCAATAACCAAGGGAGGGGGGAAAGGGTTCCACTTGTTGCCACATACCATCCAGCACTCAATAGTTTGGGGAAGGTTGCAAGGAGACTTCATTCTATGCTCACAAACTCGGAGGAGCATAGGGCGGTGTTTCCTGAGCCACCTTTAATAGCATTTAGGAGATGTAAGAACCTTAAGGATATACTTGTTAGGGCTAGGCTCAGTGAGGGAAATGGGGGGACTGATAAGAAGGGATGTTCTCGTTGTGGTAAATCTCGTTGTCAAGTGTGTAATGTCATGAGTAATAGTGAACATTTTCATTCAAACATAGATAGCCGGGAATATAGGATTAACTATTCGTTTAATTGTGATTCGTCAAATGTTGTGTATTTGTTGGAATGTACTGTTTGTGGTGTACAATATGTTGGTAGCACCTGCACGCCTTTTAGGCTTAGGTTTAACAATTACAAGGCGTGCAGTAATAAGTTTAATTCGGGGGCCTCAGTACCCCAGGCGGAATTCTTCAGGCATTTTACTGGAGAAGGCCACCCCGGGTTTCTGAAGGATATTAGTATAAAGATAATCGATAGGCTAACGGGGGAAATAGGATGCGGGAAAGCTTCTGGCAGTATCGGCTGGATTGTTTTTCCCCTAAGGGATTAAACACTAGACAGGTTGATACATAGATTTGATTTTGGTTTACATTTTGGTTCTTTGGTTGTTTTAAATTTTGCGCTCAGCTTTTAATAGACCTTTCCCCTGATTTCGTCACACACCTATCAGCGCATAGTGCATTCTGGGAGTTGTATTTAACACGCGATCAGCTGTTTATGTTTTTCTATGGTGATCGTACGGAGTTCTACTTTTATCTCAATATATACAGCGAATATTCAACGAAATTATTGAAAATCTTTCAACTTTATTCGACCAGCACATCCCTAGTTTGTTTTAAAACTCTTGCACGGGAACTGGTGCTTCAGAACGAGGAGAAAATGAAGATTCGTCCCAGAATAGCGGTAAGAATCCGATACGGCCTAAAGTGTCTGGAGTGGAAGGAGTAAACAGAAACCGGCGGTTGGAGGGATCACTTGCTGTGTGCTAGCGTGTTTCAGCATTAGTCAGAGAGACAAAAAACCATCATTTACACGATTCTGAATGGCAAAAAGCAAGGAAAAGCAAGGACTCAGATAGAGATAGCTAATGATTTCTTGGCAGATTTCTCCAACTGTTGGTCAGAAGGCGCTGCGCTGGTGACTTTTTGGACAGGTTCATATTTTGAAGCAACGATATTGCATGATCCTTGCCTTTGAAGTAAGCCTTCCTTTCGTCTCCTTTTCCCGTTATTTTTTGGAACAATTGTTGGAACGTTGTTCATGTAGGTCTTTCGACCCCCAGTGAAATGTTTTGAGCATACCCTGTGTCCTGGACCTGGAGTGAAATTCTGCCGAGAAATCATATGCAGCCATCTCTTTCTGAGTTCTTGTTTTCCTTTATTTTTGCCATTCAGAATCGTGTAAATGATAGTTTTTTGTCTCTCTGACTATTGCTGAAACACGCTAGCACACAGCAAGTGATCCCTCCAACCGCCGCTTTCTGTTTACTCCTTCCACTCCAGACACTTTAGGCCGTATCGGATTCTTACCGCCATTCTGGGACGAATCTTCAATTTCTCCTCGTTCTGAAGCACCAGTTCCCATGCAAGAGTTCTAAAACAAACTAGGGATGTGCTGCTCGGCTAAAGTTGAAAGATTTTCAATAATTTCGTCGATCGTTCGCTGTATATATTGAGATAAAAGTAGAACTCTGTACGATCACCATAGAAAAACATAAAACAGCTGATCGCGTGTTAAATACAACTCCCAGAATGCACTATGCGCTGACAGGTGTGTGACGTAATCAGGGGAAAGGTCTATTAGGAACACACCCTGTTTTTTTTAGGGATCTCTTTTCTGCCAATCCGCTCTTGGATCTTTCTATTGCTTGTTTTGTTTTTACACACGTTTTTTCAGCTCCCGCGAGACAGACACCGCCGCCGACTTTAGCGGCTCTTTACTCTGAGCTTTCTTTGATCTTCCTCTTCCCACCTCTGGTAACATCCCATATTTAACCCTATCTCACCTGGGCGTTTTGAAGCGGTCAATACCTGAGGGGGGGTGGATTCCACCCCCCCTCTTTTTCTTCGCTGTTGTAGTAGCTACAATCTTTAAAATTGGTAAATATATATACTTTGATGCAAACAATCAAAATCACATGATTAAATCAAATTATCTCTATTGTTCCCGTTGCTATGACAATAAGAAGATTTTAAGTTATGATTATCATGATTGTTACCAACATGATTGAAACAATGAAATGAGGCACTAAATTGAATTTTTTTGTTTCAAATTGAGTTGGATATCATCAAATACATGTGTAAGTATAATTTTGCATATATTTGAGATTAAAATTTGCAACAATTAAGGAAAAAGTATACAAATTTTGTTGACTACACTGTAAAACATTGGTTGCCATGGTTACGAGGCTATATTTAGCATCTTGAAATTTTCATCATTTGATACAGTATAGATATAAAGTCAAAGTAGCGGAGTCTTGGCATCCTGCATTGCATATTATAGCATAGGCGAATAAAAGTTTGGTTGGGGGGGGGGTGGAATCCACCCCCCCCCCAGGTGAGATAGGGTTAACACCTTTTGTCACTCAGTGTGGTGGCCAGGATCCCACTTAGGCTATTATTGTTGTATTGTTTATGGATTTGAAGGTGTGTATTTAAGCTCTGTCTGATTATTGGAACAGTCATTAGACTTATTACAGTTCGTCCCTTGTTTTCGCTCGCTATTGAGTTGAATTACTAATTGAATTGAATGGAATCGCTCTCTCAAACAGGGACTCATAATCAAACTAACTCAAAATCAGGACAAAAACTCGTTTTCACGTCAAGTTCCTGACGTTACAATCAGATTGCAGCATTCGGGGCTGCTCGGCTGTGATTGGCTCATTTAAATTTCCCGCGTAAATTTCTGAGTTTTCGGTAAAATTTTCGGTAGTTTTTGGAATTGTCGGTGCCCTTGGTCGCCCTGTCAATAAGACAGCGCTTCGCGTTGCTTTTTGCCAAAATGGAGGTTGATATCATCGCAGCTACGGACAGAATAAAGGTGATCTCAAAAGGCACTGTACGAAAGAGTTTTGAGGGGAAAGGATGCATTTGTTTGTTTGCCAACTTGCTGTAGGAAGACCCCGGAAGACTTACTGTTTGGCGAATTTAAATCGTGAAACACAGGATTCCTTTTTGGCCTGTGCAAAACAAAAAAGGAGCTTGAGGTAAGCACTTCGACCCGGCAAAAAGTTAAGAGAAAACACACATTCGATGTGGAAAAGATACCCGAAATTTCTTGAAACATTCCTCTATGAACAGCAGAAGTATTCGTATTTGAAATTCTGTGCAAATTATAGTAAATTTGTCAAAGAGGCTTGAACCTTGAAAACGTTTCTTCGTTCTTGCAAAGTGCCGATCAATTTATCTTTCCTCCTGAAGTTTAAAATCACAGACTACAGTACAAAGCTGCTTAAACAGAAACTATTTTCAATCTTACGAAACAAATGTGTCATAAGAGTTTTGTGGATAACTATACATTTTTTTAGGAGAATTATTTATAGTTTTGAGAAGCCTTTTTGGGTGTTTTTCTTTGCGAGAATAATTTGTGTTCGTTTCTTGAGCTTCCCAGACCGAAGAACATTCTAGAAAACATTGCAAAGTTCCCCTGAAGATAACGCCAGAAAACTCGCGCATTTTAAGATAAAGAATAACCGAAACTTGATGAAACGTTTATGCTTTGTTAACCATAGTATTGACAGCAGAAATATTAGTGATTGAAATTATTACAAAATAGCTAGTGCAGGTTTTTTGCGTAAAACAGTCTCACAATAAGTTGCAGAAGGCTTCAGCAAAAAGTTTCTGAAATATACCGTGAGTTCCTTTAGCAATCGAAACAATCATGATTGTATTGTTTTAGATTTATCATTGTTTCATTTGTAAGAAATTAGATCCCGCTGGCTGGCTGAATTTGACGAAATCTTTATTGTTTTGATTGTCAAAGGAACGCAAGTTTGTCTGGTTCACTCATTCCGAAAAAGTTTGAAGGCGTGGAAAAGTCACATGACCTCCATCACAGCTTGGAAGTCTCCCTGCGGCACGAACAATCAATCGAATCCATCAATCAATCAATCGACCGACCAAGTCTCGGTCAAATTCTCGTACATTAGTTTTGTCCTCGTTTTCACATAGCTTTTTATGAGTCGTAGATTGAGCGAAAGGGTTAAAATCAAAATATAAAAAACGAGCGAAATTTACGACGACTTGTAATCAGTCTAAACAGTCATTACTGATGAAGGCTAACGCCGAAACGTTTAAAGAATGTGTTTTTTTCTGAGTTGATATACATATATACATATATACATACGTACAACTAATCTAAATCGAATCTAACAGTAAAATGAAAAAGGAAATAACTAAGGAAATTAATACGTAAATACATCAGCTAAAATATCAGAACTATGTGGACATAAATGGACAAATCTACAGGATATTATTAAATTTACAAGCATTGCATTTACAGGTAGGGCCATTCCATTGTTTTATCATACACTTGAAACTGTTAAGATTTTCAGATGATTTTAGTTCATTTAGCAAACAGTTCCAGATCTGAGGTCCCATAGCTTTAAGGCTCTTGGAACCGAAAGTTACCTGATTTGGTCAAAAATGATTTAAATTGTTGGGATTCCGAGATGGATGCTTTGAACTTCTTGAACTAAAAATATTACGCATAAAAGATGGATTCAAGTTGTTTATTGTCTTAAAGATTTCGACACAGAGGGTTCTTTGCCGAGCAACTTGCATTGTGCATCTTTTTGACCTAATAAGAAGATCATTATAGGAGCTTTTGTGATCATTGTACAGAAATCTAAGCGCGCGTTCCTGTATTCTTTCAATTTTATGGACTGATTTTGAAGATGAAAAATACCAAACTAAAGGACAGCAGTTAAAATTCGAGTAAACGAAACTCTGAACCAAAACTTCTTTTTCAGCAAAACCAATAAATGACTTAAGTCGTTTAAGAACGTTTAATTGTGCCGCGGCTTTTTTGCAAAGGTTTGATATGTGTGGGTCAAAGTTCAATTTGTAATCTAGTGTTACACCGAAGAGTTTAACAGTCTCCTCAGACTTGATAGAATGTCCTTGGAAATCAAGATTTATTCCACAAGTGTTTGTCTGGTCTTTTTTAACAAAAAGTGTATGGAATTTGTTAGGGTTAGCAATCATTTCATTTTGTTCGAGCCAAGAGAGAGCGCTGTTTGCTTCACTTTCAAGAACCTTGACAAGATCCGGCAAGGATTTGGGAAAGAAAGCAAGCGTATTATCATCAGCATAATTGTACATGGTTGCTTGCTTTATGAAAGAGAAAAGATCATTTATATAGAAATTGAAAAGAATAGGACCTAAAACTGATCCTTGGGGTACTCCTGATACTATTTCTTGAAAAGAACTGCAGACATTATTTATCCGGACACTCTGTTTTCGTCCTTTCAGATAGGAATAGACAAGAACCAATGCATTTTTATCAAAGCCATATGCATGACGTTTGGCTATTATCAAATCGTGCGGGATGCAATCAAAAGCCTTTGACAGATTCATCAAGACGGACCCTACCATGAAGTTATTATCAAGCTTAGATTTCCACTCTTCTACGAGTTTAATCAAAACATGCTGTGTACTATAGGCTCTTCGATAAGCTGCAATGAAAATCGAAAGGGTCTTATCAAGGAAGGGGCTGAGCTGTTCCTTTAGAATTTTTTCAAAGATTTTGGAAAAAGTGTTAAAGTGCCACTAAACCTTTCAGTTTCAGTTCATATATTTTAAATTCCACTTCATACAATGTTTTGAAATAACTAAACAGTCAAATAACTAAACTACAAGAATCTAAGATACAGAAAATTGATACATCAGTAAGCAAAATTAAAAAACTATATATTCAACAAAACAAAGAGAAAAGATAAATTGTATGGAGGGAATTACTTAAAGGAGGAGCTCTCTCAGTAGTCAGACTAATCGAGGAGAGAGCACCCCCTGTTTTAATAGAATTTCATTTACATTTGATCGAGATTATATACTTTCAGCGAGATTAAATGACTAGGGCGGATGGTGACCTTCTTGTGCCTACTATTCAAAGATCAATTTTGATAATTATTTTCAAAGAGGAAAGCTTTGAGTTTACAACGAAAACTAATAGCAGAGGGTGATTTTTTTATATCCATGGGAATGTCGAAAATCCAAAAATACTTTCTATCTTCACATAACACCCATAATAAATACAACTGAACTGAAATTTCTTTAAAAACCGATCCTGATTAATTAATTAAATAACGATACAGCCCTTCAGGCTGTTGTAAGGCCATGCATGACATCAGAGCTCACTCAGCACGACCGTCCGCCATCTTGGTAAAAAGCGAGAGGCCTTTTGGGGAGGTTGGCTTATTTGAAAGATCAATTATCGAGCATCTTCGCACAATCATTCTTTTTTTATTTTGCGACAGGGGTTCGCCGCTATGGGGGGTTTTACAACACCCACTCGTGGCACACGACCGGGTTTTTAGGGTGCTGGGAACTAGTCAGCATTCAACGTCATACCGGGAATCTCGCTTTCATTGTTCATCTGTTCACACAATGCGTTTGGTCAGTTCAGAGCAGTTCAGTCAAAAAAGAAGGAATTGAAAGAGGAATCGTGCGCTGTATTTGTTGCTGGCTCTTCAGAAAGCTAGTATTCTCTTACATTTCCAATGAAGCTTACGATACAGAATTCGAAGAAGTTGAGAGTGCGAGAGCAGCACCAACGGGCAACGGCTGTTAGGCCTAATCAAAGGCAATATTTTGGTCTTTATGTCAACCGAGAATGATACGCAAAAATCAAAAGTCATTACCCCTAGTTTGCTTAGTTCGTGCACGAAACTATTGGTGCATCTGTGTCAAATGAGATGTCATGTGAGATTTACGATAACGCAAAAATACTTATGCAGAACCCTACAGAACGTTTCAATTGTTGCTATTCGCGGGCATCTAATTTGAGACAAGCAGTCACGAAGATAACCTCTGTGCAGAATGATATGCAGGAAGATGTTTTGGTTCAGTGTGATCTCGTCCCTTCCCCCAGTCAATGGCGCCATAGACCTTTTTGATTACAAAGTCCAACTTTGTAATCTAAGAAGGGGCTTCGATGTCAGGCTGTCAGAAAGAAAGTAAGTAACCCACTTCCGTCACGCTCGTTAAAGCGATTGATTAACGTTTTATCTCTGCTAATTGGCACTGAAATAAAGAAAGCGCACATAAAGCGCATACAAGACAGAAGTTTCCCGCGATCCTATAGCAACATTTGACGTCGGCTTATTTCATGTTAGACAGATTTGACACCATAAGATGGATAAATTACCATGATGTTTACCCGGGCACAACAACAAATTTACCCAGAATTGGCACGTTCTTGACTTCATTAGCAGCTTAATTAAAATGTCAAAACAATCGTTTTCTAGAACGAACGAATCATTAGCCACTTATTGATAGTACTCATTATGCAAATAAGTCAACTTTAGAGGATGATGTAACTGGTGGCCTGCACAGAGGCTAGCACTCGCAGCATCACCGAAGATAGAAGGATCCCCTTCCTACACAGCTACAGAAAGGTGCAGAATCCCAGCAAACAATAGACCTTTTAGCTATTCTAGAAAGGAGCCTGGATCGAACGTTAGTTTTATACATTTTTATACGTTACGTTCGATCGAGTGGCGTTAGAGCTTCTATCACTATTGTGCACATTCGAAAATTCTACAAAGTGTAGCAAAAGTTTGTTCGATTCTGATTCTTTCCTGAATAGCAAAAAGGTCTATGGCGCCATTGACTGGGGGAAGACACGAGATCACACTGAACCAAAACATCTTCATGCATATCATTCTGCACAGAGGTTATCTTCGTGACTGCTTGTCTCAAATTAGATGCCCACGAATAGCAACAATTGAAACGTTCTGTAGGGTTCTGCATAAGTAATTTTGCGTTATCGTAAATCTCACATGACATCTCATTTGACACAGATGCACCAATAGTTTCTTGCACGAACTATAAGCAAACTAGGGGTAATGACTTTTGATTTTTGCGTATCATTCTCGTTTGACATAAAGACCAAAATATTGCCTTTGACTTTGAGGCGATTCTTGTCCTTATACAAGGCGCTCGATTTTCCATTGAAGGCGACTTTAGCAGCAACACTCATCTCTCTGACTGTAGCAAAAAACAGAATCAACGATCATTTGGGGTTATGAAGAAATCAATAATCAGATATTCTTATGCTTGTTTAGCTCAGGACGGACTTTGTAATCATCCAAAAGGATTTTATGTTTGCTATTCAGGAAAGAATCAGAATCGAACAAAATTTTGCTACATTTTGTAGAATTTTCGAATGTGCACAATAGTGATAGAAGCTCTAACGCCACTCGATCGAACGTAACGTATAAAAATGTATAAAAATAACGTTCGATCCAGGCTCCTTTTAGAATAGCTAAAAGGTCTATTGTTTGCTGGGATTCTGCACCTTTCTGTAGCTGTGTAGGAAGGGGATCCTTCTATCTTCGGTGATGCTGCGAGTGCTAGCCTCTGTGCAGGCCACCAGTTACATCATCCTCTAAAGTTGACTTATTTGCATAATGAGTACTATCAATAAGTGGCTAATGATTCGTTCGTTCTAGAAAATGATTGTTTTGACATAATTAAGCTGCTAATGAAGTCAAGAACGTGCTAATTCTGGGTAAATTTGTTGTTGTGCCAGGGTAAACATCATGGTAATTTATCCATCTTATGGTGTCAAATCTGTCTAACATGAAATAAGCCGACGTCAAATGTTGCTATAGGATCGCGGGAAACTTCTGTCTTGTATGCGCTTTATGTGCGCTTTCTTTATTTCAGTGCCAATTAGCAGAGATAAAACGTTAATCAATCGCTTTAACGAGCGTGACGGAAGTGGGTTACTTACTTTCTTTCTGACAGCCTGACATCGAAGCCCCTTCTTAGATTACAAAGTTGGACTTTGTAATCAAAAAGACAGCGATGGCAATCCTGAAATTATTGTCGACTGAAAGTCGATTGAACAGCGAACAAACTTGCCAAAATGAGAGACTGCATTATTGCCATTTCGACGAATTATTTCATCAGAATTATGGTAAGTAATATTTCCTTCGATATCAGCTGTCTGTACGTGTAATTCTAGCATAGATCGATTAGATTTAAAATCATAACAAACATCGATGTCGGCCCTGGCCTTGTGTGCATTAGACCAGAATGAGCCCATATGAGTAGCGAACAATATACTACCTGCCGAGGGATGGGACTTTCCAAAGTAATTACAGCATTTACAGAAATATTAGAACAGGAAGGTTTGGTATGAAAAGCCAAAGATGAATGATACCAGGGTCAACATTTATTCATTATTGAATTACCAGACAGCACAGGTCAGCTCCCAAATTTTTTCTAGATTGGAGTAGGTCAACCACACATTTCCTGTTGTTTTGAGTGGAAACTAGAACTGTTTGTATCACAAACCTTGTTGTGGTTGGCCTATTCTAATCTAGACAAAATTACCTGTTACTTTTGAACTAATTTTTCCCATTTACCTGTGCTGACAGATATCCAGTCTGTTTACTTTGTCCAGAATGTTTCAGGAAACCAGAAATTACAGTTTCACATCCAGGCATGCCCTGAGAAAGCATGCCTTTCTTTCCCTTTCATATAAATTTTTTGCCAATTTTTGGTCTGACAAACAGAGATGTTGGTTATGAAGTCATGTGAACTGAACTAATTTTTGTTATTGGCCTGTACTCTTTCATTTGGGAAACCTTACAGCTAGGGTGATCAACTGATGCCAGAATTTCATCCAAAGTTTGCCACAGTTATTAAATCATTTATTTACAGAAAATCCTTCATAAGCTATAATCTAAACACGCTTTATTCGATATATTGTGGCAAATGTGGGAAAAAGTTTGTTGGATAGCTTGGGGGATGCCAAAAAGTGTTGATGCTGCACAGAAATGGAGGGCTGTATGCTAATTAGGAGTAATTTAACTTATGCTCTTGTAAATTGGAATATTTTAATTTTTGCAGGTGAACATCCACAGAAGAATGTCCTGTTTTCTTTCAAAACATTGCACATCAAAGGAATTTTCTCAGAGATGTCCTAATCAATCATCTATCAGTGGCGTGCCATTGAAATATGTCTATGTTGACTTCCCTGATTGCTGGTAGAAAGAACCTTCAAAGAGAACGTTCTCGATTGTGGAAGAGAACTATTTTTGTGCAAAGATGATACAATAAATCCAATATTGATTCCCAAAGGAACTTTTGAAAATAGATAAGTTGTCGTGTATTTTTATGATATACGGTACAATTCGTTGCTAGAAAGCCCCTAGAAGAGAATTTCCTGGCATGAAAAGAAAACCTCATGGTGCGATTTGTTGTTATGAACTTGAGGAAGAACTCTCTGCCAACCTTTCAGCTGACGTGATTGACCATGATTTAAAAAATTTGACAGACAAACCTGCAAGATCTATCAATAAATATAAAATTTTCACATAAAATGCCAGGTTTGAAAGAAGAATGTTTACAGTTTTTATCCACGAAACTCATTTATAAGGGGCTACCAGGATGGCCAAGAATTCAAGAAAGTCTGCATAGAATCACAAATGAACCTGGAAATCCAAATTTGTCAAGAATGGCAACCATAGAAACAACTAGTACAATTCTTGAACTCTAAATGTTTATCCTGGCCTAATTTTCTTACATAGTACAAAATGATACCATGATTTTAGCAAAAACTTTGTGAAAATAAGAGTTTGCTACTGTTATAAGTGTCTTAAATCCCTTCAGCAATGTGCGTTACCACAATGTTATCCTCCTTTGCCATGCAATGTATGATATGGTCTAGAGATATAATGTCATTTCTTGCAATTCTGTATGTCTTTTCTTTTATATGCCTCCAAACACATACTGGTCTGTGTCTACTTGTATTTGACTGATGGATCTACAACAAAGATATCATCTTGTAACAACTCAAATCACCTTGTTAGATACTCTTGTTTCAGTTTTGTTATGAGAAGGAAACCCATTTTTAAGGCAAATAAAGTTTCTTACGTTACAAATAAAACTACTTTCATACTTTCATTCAGAATTTCACAGTGCAGCAGTGCAAGTAATAAATTTCAAGATCAGTATCATAAGAAATACAACAAGAATAAGTGAAGTTGTATCAGAAGGTTTAAATGTAAATGAAGGTTTTCTCATAATAAATAACAAGCATTTCTGAGCATCACAAGCCAGAAAGATGCACAATCGAAACACTCTGTGGTCGAATAAAGTTAATCGGCATCATTGAAATCCAACCCCAAGCCTTGGATGGCATTTGTCCCTCTTGACGCGTCTTTCCAAAGCGAAGTATCTACACGGTCGATAATGTGGAAAATCGCGCCGCTTGTTGTTGGCTTCGTGCCAAGAAATACCTTATTCGAAAGAAGGAGTTTGCTTGTTATCAACAACAAAACTTTGAGCTTTTAATCAAAATACCTGTGCCTCTACGAAGAAAAGTAAATGGCATATGAATAATAATAATAAATATGAGCTAAATATGCCTACCGTTCTCGAAGCTCTCTACTTGAAATGAAACGATATCTTCATCCTTCGTTGCCACGATAAATTAGAAAGAAGCTGCTACCCCGTATTCATCTGTGGCCAAATGTTTTCAGGGATAAATATCCTTCTTTCTTAACTGTCCAGCGTAAAAAGAGAGGAGCATGTGCAGTATTGCTGAGTTGGTTCCCCTTTTGCCTTGCTTAGGCCTAGACTACCTAGCCTAGTCGATCTTTCAACCTCAGTTCAGTTCGTGAAATTGTAGTTCTTCTGCCTTCTCTTTGCCTCCAATAGTTTATCGTTATGAAAAAGAATACGTTGAAGTATTATTTCCACTTCCTTGTCAGGCAAGTTACTGCAGTTGACTGCTCATAGACATTTTCTTCCGATTTTCTTTCTCCAGTGCCATCCAAGAATCACACTCAGTTTGCAGCGTGTTTCTGTTCATCCCATCGTGAATGCGATTGCGTCATTCCTGGTATGACATCACAGGCGCCTCGCTCAAGATCTCTTAACAATCGTAGATTGCCCGGTCGTGGACCAAAATTGATTGCAAAATATGGTCAAAATCCCAACTTTGAGAACTCGTAGAAAAAAAACCACTCATCGCATCTGAAAAATCTTTTTAGATTTGAAACCAGCTCGACGAGTTCTACTGAATATGGAAAACTCCCCAAAAGGTTTAGTGGCACTTTAAGTATACTGACTGGACGATAATTTCTCTCCACAGTACGAACGGGTTCACCTTTGTCTAAAGGGCAGACTGCTGCAGTTTTTGCATTCTGGGGAAATATGAAATTGCGAATGCTGCAATTGATGGCGTTAGTAAGAGGGATAGCTAAATCATCGCTAGCCAAAGAAACAAGTTTTGGTGGAATTTGATCAACACCTGTTGATTTACTGCCATCGAGCATTCTCAGTTGGAGCCATACATCTCTAGCAGTAACTTAATTGAAAGAAAAGGATTCAAAAGTATGTTCAGGGTCTTGAAGTATGGCTAGAATACTCGGATGGTCCTTATATTTATCGAGAATTAACTTAAAAATTTCTCAATCGTCCTCAATCGAATTCGTATCTGCAATGCTGGAAGGTTTCTTACCAGACGTATTTTCAACGATATTTATGTAATAATCATTAAAGATCTCACATAAATCATGATCAATGGTAACTATTGTCATCTTTAACCAGTGAGATGTCAGTACCAGCTAGCACACCCTTATTTGAGAGAAAAGCAAAAGGTTTCACCAGATCCCAGAAAGCTTTATTGGACATGGGACCATTGCTGGTGACTGGTGTGCATTTGGTGGGGGCCTTTGGTATGCATTGGGACTGGCTATTAAAATTGAAAAGCTCAGTCAGAACTCAGAAGAAATTTCTTACCTTCGTCCGAATTGTCTACGACTTCTGCAGAATCTCTTTCATCATCAGAATCAAAGAAAAGATCATCCCGTTCATCATAGGAGTGATCCGATCTGTGTGGCAGCCCCTTGGTTGTCATTTTCACCGCATAAGATATAGGGTTCCAGTCTGCGGACACCTCCAGTCTGCGGACAACAAGCGAAAACTCTTGTTTTCGTCAAAAGACCGTAAATCAACGCACTTTTCTGATCTGATCATCATCTTGAGCAAATTGAGATTTGACAGCCAAGAATCCTTTCCATTGCCAGCATTACTCAATAAACCAGTGAATTCAAACTTTGTGTGTTAAAGAGCCACTGCTGACATAAGTGCTTTGGGCCTGTGTGAATCCCACAATGCATTGCTTCTTCAACTTTCTGGGTGTCTACCTGTGCAAAAATACAAGGCTAAACTTGGCCTTGTACAGGCCAAGTTTTAGCCTTGTAGAGGGGATTATGACCTTGTTATGACCTTCAAGGGTGGGCATGTAGGTATGGAGACAGTGGTCCTATGTATGTCCCAGAAATCGGTTTATTTTGTCCTTATTTCGACAATGTTTGTCCTCAAAACCAGGTTTTTTTATGGGCCTATAAAAGTAGTTTATTTTGCACTAGCAGTATGGACTATTAATTTTTTGCGATGTCTGTCCCCAAAATTGGGTTTATTTCAATACCCTGAAGCTGGACAAACCTGTCATCGGAATACAGGAATTGCAGAATCCGGACTTTTTTCGTGAACTTGATGGACAACACTTGTTTGACAATCCTCTGCCATTCATTTGAAATAACGGTTTATTTTTCAAGTAATTCTGGACAAATCCCGGACAAAAACGGCACATTACAAACTTTTGGGTGTGAATGCAATTAAAGATGAAATATGGCATTTATTGAAATTTGAAATGGATGGCACTGAAAGAAACACCTTAGGACATTTAAACACACATTTTTTTATAAGAAACTGGTTTATAAGAAACTAGTACTAAGATGACCAAAAATTTAAGAAACTCTAGTACTACGCTCAAGAGCAGTAAAGAAATTCTAAAACTTTATTTTTGTATGTCTCTCTTTTATTCTATGTCTCTCTAACAAAGGTACCTTCATCTTTTCTTGACTGCAAAATTGGTAAATTTTGACTCGATGTGCATGTCTTCTTCTTGAAGACAATATCAATGCAAAATGGAAGCCCTTTGTCGAGAAGGCGGCTCAACTTCGAACAATACCGCAATTTTAGGTAGGCACAAAAAATAAGAAACTAATTAAGAAACTTTTACTACTAAAACACCGAAATTTTCATGCGAAATTAAGAAACTTTTAGTACCCAGTCTGATAAAATTTCTTATGAAAAAGTGTGGCACATTATTCAACCATAGATCTATTATCTATGATTCAACGCATGATTTTTTCATTAACAAAAATGACAGTTTGATCGACGATAATTCAACGAAAATGAAAATTTGATCGACAAAAAGAGAAGTTTGATCGACAAAAAGGAAAGTTTGATCGACAAAAATTGTTCACAGTCTTCACATAGAAGCGGAAAAATTAATGATTTTGGCCGTTATGGCGCGCCATACATTTACCCAGTTATACCAATGAAAAATCTACGAAAATCTTTAAATTGCAATTAATTTTCTCCGTTTTGGAGCAAAATCTTTGACAAATAGGAAAGTAATGTATACGTCCCCACCCCCTTCCAACCCTTCCCCTTCCATGAGGAGTAAACAGCGTGATAAAGTTGCATCGACACAACAGCAACAGCTTTTGGCGGTTTGCGGTGAGCATTTCAAAATTAGTTTCGTGCGTGGCGTGGAGACTAGAGTGGATTGTTGACGACCGTTGAAGAAGAAGATCGCTGAACAGCCTTGGCGCCATCATCTAGACTATAATGCCTGAAATCTACGCATAAAGACGATTTGACTACCAACTGAATTCCTACATCAAGCAAGAGGTAAGTTAAGACCTTTCTGATTCTACTAGTAAACTTTTTTAGGTATTGCCAACCAGCCAAATCACTATTGGCGTCTAGGACTTAGGTGCGAGCGATTTGCGAGATTTTAGGCCTAAAATAATTTGAAAAAGGAAAGGCCATGATACCAGCGTCGATTGTCGGATCCGAAGATGCTTGCGGTGATTTTAGGCCTAGCTATTTTTAATCCTATTTTTAAAACCAACTCGGCATACGGCCAGGCATGCTGGTATACGGTAGGATAAAGATGAGATCAAAATGAAATGTAAGATTGTTGATCTTATTTTGTTTATTTTTTAGTCATTAGACACACAGGTCAAGAAGATGCTTTTGCAACAATTTCGCATTTTTTGCCCTTAGATTGAAATAAGATTGCATTGCCTGATTGCTGTTTCCTCATGCAACAATGGCGGATTGCTGATTGGCGGAGTTCAATTTGCAGTTTATGAGCCAAGCACTGGGATGCAAAACAAACTAAACACAAGTCTATCAAGTTCATAAACCACCTGAAACAAAAACTGGGGGGGGGGGGCATCCATCGAGAGGAAGACATACCAACAGTGCCTCCTAGCCTTCGAATGATTTACCAGAAGTTCAACAGATAAGTATAATTCACCTTGTCCTTACTTTTAACTTTGAACAATGTGTACAGCAGAGTATCATATTATAACCACTGTATACTTATGTACAGCAACGTATAGATAAACAGACACTAGATTAGATGGATAGATAGAGACGGATTTGATAACAGAAGAAAACAGTTAACATGGCTGAAGTAGATGGGGGTAATTTATCTAATGTCAGCTTTAGCACATTTATGCTTATTTATGCTTAGCTTGCTATAGGTTACGTAACAATTAAAATAAATCTTGTGCTCCCAGTGTAGATAAAGTATGTAGAGCAAGTGGATTGTGGTGGACTGCCTTTTGCGGATAAGCGATTCCAAGAAGCTTGCTATAGGTTACGTAACAATTAAAATAAATCTTGGGTTCCTGGTGTAGATAAAGTATGTAGAGCAAGTGGATTGTGGTGGACTGCCTTTTGCGGATAAGCGATTCCAAGAAGCTTGCTATAGGTTATGTAATAACTTTAAAATAAATCTTGTGCTCCTGGTGTAGATAAAGTATGTAGAGCAAGTGGATTGTGGTGGACTGCCTTTTGCGGATAAGCGATTCCAAGAAGCTTGCTATAGGTTATGTAACAATTAAAATAAATCTTGTGCTCCCAGTGTAGATAAAGTATGTTGAGCAAGTGGATTGCAAGTGATCTGTGGTGGACTGCCTTTTGCGGATAAGCGATTCCAAGAAGCTTGCTATAGGCTACGTAACAATTAAAATAAATCTTGTGCTCCTGGTGTAGATAAAGTATGTAGAGCAGGTGGATTGTGGTGGACTGCCTTTTGCGGATAAGCGATTCCAAGAAGCTTGCTATAGGTTACGTAACAATTAAAGTAAATCTTGTGCTCCTTGTGTAGATAAAGTATGTAGAGCAAGTGGATTGTGGTGGACTGCCTTTTGCGGATAAGCGATTCCAAGAAGCTTGCTATAGGTTATGTAACAATTAAAGTAAATCTTGTGCTCCCAGTGTAGATAAAGTATGTAGAGCAAGTGGATTGTGGTGGACTGCCTTTTGTGGATAAGCGATTCCAAGAAGCTTGCTATAGGTTACGTAACAATTAAAATAAATCTTGGGTTCCTGGTGTAGATAAAGTATGTTGAGCAAGTGGATTGTGGTGGACTGCCTTTTGCGGATAAGCGATTCCAAGAAGCTTGCTATAGGTTATGTAACAATTAAAATAAATCTTGTGCTCCCAGTGTAGATAAAGTATGTAGAGCAAGTGGATTGTGGTGGACTGCCTTTTGCGGATAAGCGATTCCAAGAAGCTTGCTATAGGTTACGTAACAATTAAAATAAATCTTGTGCTCCTGGTGTAGATAAAGTATGTAGAGCAAGTGGATTGTGGTGGACTGCCTTTTGCGGATAAGCGATTCCAAGAAGCTTGCTATAGGTTACGTAACAATTTAAAATAAATCTTGTGCTCCCGGTGTAGATAAAGTATGTAGAGCAAGTGGATTGTGGTGGACTGCCTTTTGCGGATAAGCGATTCCAAGAAGCTTGCTATAGGTTACGTAACAATTTAAAATAAATCTTGGGCTCCTGGTGTAGATAAAGTATGTAGAGCAAGTGGATTGTGGTGGACTGCCTTTTGCGGATAAGCGATTCCAAGAAGCTTGCTATAGGTTACGTAACAATTAAAATAAATCTTGTGCTCCTTGTGTAGATAAAGTATGTAGAGCAAGTGGATTGTGGTGGACTGCCTTTTGCGGATAAGCGATTCCAAGAAGCTTGCTATAGGTTACGTAACAATTAAAATAAATCTTGTGCTCCCAGTGTAGATAAAGTATGTAGAGCAAGTGGATTGTGGTGGACTGCCTTTTGCGGATAAGCGATTCCAAGAAGCTTGCTATAGGTTACGTAACAATTAAAATAAATCTTGTGCTCCTGGTGTAGATAAAGTATGTAGAGCAGGTGGATTGTGGTGGACTGCCTTTTGTGGATAAGCGATTCCAAGAAGCTTGCTAAAGGTTATGTAACAATTAAAATAAATCTTGTGCTCCCAGTCTAGATAAAGTATGTAGAGCAGGTGGATTGTGGTGGACTGCCTTTTGCGGATAAGCGATTCCAAGAAGCTTGCTATAGGTTACGTAACAATTAAAATAAATCTTGGGTTCCTGGTGTAGATAAAGTATGTAGAGCAAGTGGATTGTGGTGGACTGCCTGTTGCGGATAAGCGATTCCAAGAAGCTTGCGATAGGTTATGTAATAATTAAAATAAATCTTGTGCTCCTGGTGTAGATAAAGTATGTAGAGCAAGTGGATTGTGGTGGACTGCCTTTTGCGGATAAGCGATTCCAAGAAGCTTGCTATAGGTTACGTAACAATTAAAATAAATCTTGTGCTCCCAGTGTAGATAAAGTATGTAGAGCAAGTGGATTGTGGTGGACTGCCTTTTGCGGATAAGCGATTCCAAGAAGCTTGCTATAGGTTACGTAACAATTAAAATAAATCTTGGGTTCCTGGTGTAGATAAAGTATGTTGAGCAAGTGGATTGTGGTGGACTGCCTTTTGCGGATAAGCGATTCCAAGAAGCTTGCTATAGGTTACGTAACAATTAAAATAGATCTTGTGCTCCTTGTGTAGATAAAGTATGTAGAGCAAGTGGATTGTGGTGGACTGCCTTTTGCGGATAAGCGATTCCAAGAAGCTTGCTATAGGTTATGTAACAATTAAAATAAATCTTGTGCTCCCAGTGTAGATAAAGTATGTAGAGCAAGTGGATTGTGGCGGACTGCCTTTTGCGGATAAGCGATTCCAAGAAGCTTGCTATAGGTTACGTAACAATTAAAATAAATCTTGGGTTCCTGGTGTAGATAAAGTATGTTGAGCAAGTGGATTGTGGTGGACTGCCTTTTGCGGATAAGCGATTCCAAGAAGCTTGCTATAGGTTACATAAGAATTAAAATAAATCTTGTGCTCCTGGTATCGATAAAGAATGTTGAGCAAGTGGATTGTGGTGGACTGCCTTTTGCAGATAAGCGATTCCAAGAAGCTTGCTATAGGTTACGTAACAATTAAAATAAATCTTGTGCTCCCAGTGTAGATAAAGTATGTAGAGCAAGTGGATTGTGGTGGACTGCCTTTTGCGGATAAGCGATTCCAAGAAGCTTGCTATAGGCTACATAACAATTTAAATTAACTCTTGTGCTCCCAGTGTAGATAAAGTATGTTGAGCAAGTGGATTGTGGTGGACTGCCTTTTGCGGATAAGCGATTCCAAGAAGCTTGCTATAGGTTACATAAGAATTAAAATAAATCTTGTGCTCCTGGTATAGATAAAGTATGTAGAGCAAGTGGATTGTGGTGGACTGCCTTTTGCGGATAAGCGATTCCAAGAAGCTTGCTATAGGTTATGTAACAATTTGAATTGTTAAAGTAATCGTTATATTTTGTCTCTCCTTTATAGGAAAAGTCAGTTGTGTTGAGGAAGTCAAAACAATTGTTAACTATTCAAAAGAGTTCAATTTGCCCAACTCAACCATGTAAATCAGCAAGTTTCTTCGCCAGATATGCATCGTGATGAAAGGAATAACTGCATTCAGAAGTTGGCAGAGTTTCAGTGTCAAATCAAGTGTATTAATGTTACCATATACCGGGTGTCCCAAAATAAAGGTAACTGATTTTACCCGGCGTAGTAATTAGAATTTAGCTTCAATCATTCTGCACTAATTTGGAAATGATCCTCGACTGTCAATTTGAACATTAATGCCTCATTCGTTGATATTAGGGCGTAGAGACTTGAAATATTAATCTTGAAAGTCCAAATTTGCATCCAACTCCAAACCAGAGCTTTTGAGTTTTGGCCTAAGCTGTTATCGCGCTGCGTTGTGGAATCTCCTCAATCATAGCGAAGGACAGCAAGATGAATAATCTAATCCCACCTGAGACATCACTCTTAATTCAACAAAAAGTTCAAATTGCATCTGCCTAATAAAAGTGATTCATAAGCGAAATAGTTCCCTTTGGCTATATTGGAATCTTCATTACTCGAATACTTGAATGAAATGCTTTTTGTATCATTTCTCTCAATATTATTACAAAACAAGCAATTATGCCCAAGGGAACAAAGCTTCAGTTTCAGTTGGCTTGGTGTAACTGCATTCATTTTATCTGCAGGAAGATATCCCTTGGTGACTTTATATCCATTAAAGTAAATCAGAGTTAAAGGCAACTTGAACTAGGTCAGTCTAAATATAACCTATTGTATTTGATGTTCTCGATTGATGAAAACAATAGAAAATAAGTGGTGTCTGCCGTTCTTTTGTGCTATGTTTAGATCATGTCGCTATACCTCCGTTCATTTACTTTAATTCGTTTGTCAGTTTTCAGTTTTTGTATTTTATTCACATGAGTACTACCCAAATGACGGATCCTTGACCAGCGCGTTTACAGTTCAGGCCAAAACCCAAAAGCTCTGGTTTGGTGATGAACACACATTTGGACTTTCAAGATTAATATTCCAACTTTTGATGCATCAATATCAAGAAAATAGGTATTAGTCTTCAAGTTAACTATCAAAATGTTCTTCAAAACTTATTAGGAATCGATTCGACATAAATTGTTATAGCTAGCCCCGATAAAATCTGTTACCTTTTTTGGGACACCCGGTAATTCTGCACCGATTTTAATGAACTGCCAATTATTTTGTAGCAATAGCAAGTGTAACTCAGTTGTAGAAATTTATCACACTTAAACCTTCAAAATCGCCATAGGGTAGACAATTTTACCATGAGTCTGATAACGTTTTATCCAAGTTTCGTCTTACAATGACGACAGTCACAGCCATGACCTTGTAAGGAACTTGAATAAGCAACCTGTGTACTTTTAAGTAAAGAGAAAATAGTTTCATTTGCTTTCCATCCTGGGTGATGATAATTCTCGATGGCAGTGCTTTGAAGCTAAGACTTCTGCATACTTTTATAGAAATTACTTGTCCCCTTTTGAAGCATGCTCAAATGGAATATGGCTCTACATCTAATTTACCCTTTTACAACACGATTGTTGATTCGTTGTAATCTATCATTGTATATTTAGCAAACGCTGATACATTACAACATTTTTGGAAACCTGGTATTTCGTGTTTTTTCTCAAACGAGTCGATTTGAAATCTTGGAAGCTGATGAAATACACTCGTTTTTTTTTTATAAGAACAGCTCATATGAAACTGGAGTAGCCTCTTCCAAAAATGTGGAATTTAATGAGTTGTGATTTACGAAATTCTACAAGAAACTTACGTTAAGAATTAGGCCTAAACGTAAGAAACTTAACTACACATATTTTTTATAAGAAACCGCTTATAAGAAAGAGTAGGATCAATTTTTCGAAAGTTCAGAAACAACCCTACTTGAATTTAAAAAGCTAAGAAACTTTTGTAATTTGCAGTTCTAATTTTCCTATCGCACTCAAAAATGTTTTGACACTGTACAGTTATAGCAACTGTTTGCGCATTATTTTGAATGCGAATTATGTTATTTACTTGTTTTTAGATCTTACTGAATAATTTGGGAACAATTCAGACAAAAAAGATTAAATCTACACTCTCTGGCATTAAAAATATAAGAAGCGCGGAAGAAACTTTTGGTAGCAAAATGGCCTTAAAATTTAAGAAACTGCCTACCAGCCCCGGACCTTAGTTTCTTATAAAAAATACGTGTATGTAATTATGAACAAAGCTTCTTACAAATAAAGCAATGAGTGCTATTTTAACACCTTTTCCAAATCGGTAATTAGCACCAAGAAAAAGACCTAGATTCTAAAGCGATGGACAACTCGTAATAAAATTGCCTCGGGGAACTTCTAGTCATGATTCGTGTTGTTTCATGATCTGCCAATCAAAATCTGTTGAAATTTTTTGGGATGCCAGCAATCATAAAAGATATTTCTGACGCCATCTTTGATGCATTCATCTAGTTTTTAGAGCCAGGGGCGTAGCCAAAGGGGGGGTGCCGCACCCCCCCCCCCCAACATTCAGTTTGTCGGCAAATTGATAATATCTGTCGGCAAATCAAAAACGTTTCCTTGGTACTGGTACTACTGAGTGTCTGTCGGCGAATACAGTTTCCAAATCTTTCAAAAGGTTGGTGTGAAACTCAGTGACCGATTTCTTTGAACTGAATGACTGAACGATCTTGGGTCTTGGGAGAGGCATTCTAAGCCAAAGTAGAATGCATATTCTCAAAATTTTCCTGGTGGCTTTGCCCCCAGACCTACTTATTTCAAGATCCCATTTGTCTTAACCTGTGCGTGTCATTGGCTATAGGGTTCCCTATTTGCTACTGCTCCTTCAAGCAATTTCATCAAAATAATTTGAAGAGCTAGCTGTACTCTGACATGTTCGTTTACTTTCCTAGATTAACTTGCTAAGATGGGTATAAATTCTCAATGCAAATTCAATAAAACATCCTGCCCATTTTATGTTCATTGCAGCCATTTTTATGATGCAAAATAAAACTAAAATGGGCGTTTCCCTCATTTTCCGAGCGTCTGAAGGGCGTGGTCACAAAAAATTTTCTAGCCCACGCCCCATAACCCCCCCCCCCCACTCATCAAGTGCTGCGTATGCCCATGAAATACTATGCCAAGTGTCTACAATTTGAATTTAATCATCGATTGCTTATACGTTTCAAACTTTGATGATATATAATGGTATTTTCGTTTTTTTTGTCGGCAAATTGGGGTGTCTGCACCCCCCCCCCCCCCAACAATTTTCTTTAGCTTCGCCCCTGTTTAGAGCTGTTTACAAATCTATCGACGCAAAGATAATGCATGTTTCTCGAAGCTTTCTTCGACTACACGTTTTTTATAAGAAACTTGGATCAGCACTTAGTAGTAAAAGTTTCTTAATTTCGCATGGAAATTTCGGTGTTTTAGTAGTGAAAGTTTCTCAATTAGTTTCTTATTTATTTGGGCCTAAAATTGCGATATTGTTCAAATTTTAGGCTTCTTCTCGACAAAGGGCTTCCATTCTACATTGACATTGTCATCACGAATAAGTCATGCACATTCAGGCAAAAAATTAACAATTTTTGTAGTTAAAAGTTGAAAAAAGATGAAGGTACCTTTGTTAGAGAGACATAGAATAAGAGAGACCTACAGAAATTGAATTTTAAAGTTTCTTAACTGTTCTTGAACGTAGTACTAGAGTTTCTTAAATTTTTGGCCATCGTAGTGCTAGTTTCTTATAAACCAGTTTCTTATAAAATAACGTGTACAGTTCTGTTTTGCTTCCAAAATCAACTTGTTCATAACATAATCTTATTCCTTCGGATGTAATTAAGGATGATAAATTACAAAAATGGCCCTTTTTGCAATGATGGAAAAGTGTATTTTGGGGGAAAAGGCTATTTTTTGAAAACGTCGCTTTTGAGGCAAAGGTTTCAACACATAATTTCCGCTGAGCTTAATGGCGAAAATAGATAGAACTGATGTAGTTCATGGACGCGATACAAACGACCACGAAGAAGGCAATAGATCTGTTCCTGGGTTGGAAACAAAGCTTCTGTTCCTCATACACACGTTTTCATTGCAGTCTCCTTGTGTTTTCCCCGTCCCATCATCATGTCTTATTTCGAATTTTCAGCGGTCATATTCGTTTCAGGATTGTGGAAAACAAACGGGGACGGCGATAAAAACGCAGGTAGCAGAACAAATACTTTTGCTCTTTATAACCACAACATGTAGTTAGGAAATAATCGTAGATGTTAAAGATTTCCTTCTGATGTTATTTTCTGTGTTTAATATTCTTCCTCTGGATGCATGCCAAGGTTAGGTACTTTGCAGGCCCGTTTTTCAGATTTGGGGGGAGGCACTAATTCGCGCCGAAGGCGAGATAAAATTGTCGGGTAACGCCCTTTTTCTTTTGGCAACGCCCTTCTGTGAATCGCTGAAAGGGTATTTTGTATCTGGAGGCAAAATAGGAAATTTACGAATCCAAATATATTTCAAACAGGCTAGCTAAAACTTAACTACCACAGGACAAGAATACTTTGTTGGGAGACCATTGTACAAGATTTCTTTGGTATTTGATCTGCAAAAGTCCTCGCGAGTTTAAATTATTGGTACTTTTTGTCTCACTTGACGAAGCGCTTCTGATGTGTCAAAAAGGCTGAACTTTCAAAAGTTAAATTTTCTTACATCGGAATCTCCAACGAATTCGTTTGCGCTGAAAATTGAGTTTATCAACTGAGCACATGTATGTAGCACCATTATTGGCGGAGAGGCGGTTGTTGTTACCGTTGACCTAAGGTAGGTCTTGACTCGCTTGAGGACTAAGGAACTGATGATCAGCAACGTTTGGAAATTATTGGGGGGGGGGGGGGGTCCGACCGGCCCTAATAGCTGCTACGGACCTCTAGTATTGATTGTATGTGTGGATGTACGGTTTTTTTTACGTTTAAGGGAGGACAGAGGTGGAACCACTTATGCATTTTGTTGGGATTGTGCGTTGAAATGCGGTTTTTTCTATGCCTGAAAGGGGACAGAGGTGGAACCACTTTTGTGGTTTGTCCAGATTATTCCTCGTATCTTCAGGACAATTTGAGGCAAGTGATCAAAAAATTGGTTTATTTTCGGAATAGTTTGGACACAGGTGGAAACAGTTTTGCTAAGACTGGGTAGATTCAAAGTGTTTTGGGAGACAGAGGTAGAACCATTGTAATGGAAGGAATGCAAATATTGGGTAGATTAAAGGTGTCTTGAGAGACAAAGGTGGAACCAAGATAGAAGGAGAAATGGGTGTTTTATACAAACTTGGACTCAAAAAGGGCTAAACGCAAGCAAATTTAACAAAAGTTTTCATTACAAATGTCTGTCCCCAGAACCAGTCTTTCATGGACAGTAGAGCACACTAAATCTCCAGAAACTGGGTAGGTTTATTTTGTTCTCGTGGACATACATAGGACCATAGAAATAACGGTACATGCCCACCCTTGGACCTTGTACTAACCTTGGAAGAAAATTACAAGGCTATTAGTAAGATTCCAAGTTGCAACCAGTCTAACACAAGGTTTCTACAAGGCTAATTTGCATTTTTCAAGCCATTTACAAGGTTACAGCAAGGCTATTCCAGGCTATAACAAGGTTACAAGGCCATAACTACAAGGCTTGTGCATGGCTATTACATGGCCTTGTATTTTCGTACAGGTAAAAGTGTTTTTTGACCTAGCATGTCAACGTTATCGCGGATGTTGAAAGAAGCCTACCTCAATTTCACTGTTGCCTCCTCCATCATTATCTTCATCGCTTTCTTCTTGGACGGTCATGATGGGTGATCCGTAAATATGTGGATTATTTCCTGTCGTTCTTGTTGTTGTACGGTTTAGTTTGCTATATTGAACGGTTCAAATACGAAGTTTTGATTACGACAGAAAATGATGAGGCCATTTTGGCCTCCAGAGGATTGTATTTTAAAATTAACATAATAAAACAGACGCTATAAGTAAATAAAGGGCCTATACAATTGTGGTTAATGCGCGTAAAATGTTCAGCTCGTGTTTCAGCAAAAAAGTAAATACAATTCAATAAACGATAATAAGCGCAAACAAAACATTGTTCAGTTCAATGCATTTGATATTCGGTACAAATATTCATCGCCATTGCTATTCACCTCCTTTCGATTTTCTAGGCGCGCAAAGCACTTATGTTAGCAGTGGCTCTTTAAATCATTGCAAAATGTTCCGTTGAGACTTTTTTCTTTGTTTTCAAACTCCCTTGGGAGCTCTGATGATTCTGCCTCCTATTCAGGATTCAGGGGGGTTAAAGTTCAACCCGTTACTGACACGCCCTATCTCCAGTCTGCGGACACGTGTTTTCCATTTGCTTCTTGTGCGCTTTGAGGCCCTGTGGAAAAGCGGAAATTTAGGCCCAATTTTTACAGGATGTTATCATCAATTTGTTTTGTTAATTTTGGCTTAAAGTCGAGAGCTTATTGGAATCATTGCGATTTGCAAGGTATGGCAATGAGTTAAAAATGGCAAAATTGTTGGAAATATTCTGAAATAATGCACTTTTAGGCAAATTCGTAGTGAATTTATTACATGTCCGCAGACTGGAGGTCATGGCCACCAACTGGAGAGAGACAACAAGATAAAGAAGAGCAAAGATTTTTTTGTGGATAAATATTTCGATATTCTGATAGCACATGTTTTAAACTACTTTTGTTATGAGTGACAGGTTCATACGCGATTTCTAAGTGGTGACAATTACCAATTAAATAATAGTGTCCACAGCCTGGAGGTGTGACCCTATATATTTATATATAGATATATATGTATAGTGTACCGTTGAAGAGGGCCTAACCATCCGAAGAAAACAGGCATCAATTTGGTCTTTTGCGCTTATATTTTTTATTTCAGTGCTGACTAGTTTCGCCCACTAGGGCATCTTCAGAGCAACTGATTTATTCAGAGTATCTACCTCTATTTATAGTATATTGTCCGTCCATATAAGGTTAATTAGTTTCAAGAATAATTTTGTCCTTATAAGGTAAAAATGTTCTTGTTGTTTGTTGTTGCTGTTGTTAGCCTCGTTCTCGTTGTTTTCAGTTGAGTCGTTGTTGTCGCAGAGGTCGGTTCTCGTATCATTGTGTTGTATGTTTGTGCTATGTCACTTGACGTCAGATTGTCTTTCATCCATCGTTATATCTATATATATAATGAATAATAATTGAGACCATCCAACTAATATCAGTTTGTCTACTGCTATCTTCAGTCCGGAAATAAAGGGTCTAGATGCATTAGCAACTAACTGATCTATTAGTGACTTATACATTGATAAATGTACACTTACAGATACCTTACTATCTAAGGGGCCATCCACAACCAATTTTCGTCACAGTTAATGGAACTGGGCCATTAAGCTAGGGGGAGGGGGTCCAGCTCAAATCCGTTAGAAATTCTACTTTTTTGAGGAAAATTGAAATAATTAATATTCATTATCAATCTTTAAAGAATATATTGTAGCAATATTTTTTGGCAGCGCACTACGTAATATTGACATCGTGATCAAGACGGGAAATGTTGCGGTTGCCGACACGCTAGGCTTAGGTCCCAACCGAGGACACATTATAAGGCCTATAATGAGAGGTGGCGGTAGGCCTACGACAGGAGACAATCTAGTGATAAAGAGCAAAAACGTTAAGAATTTAACTGTGTAAACGGGATGCTGATCTACGGATCCAAATCCAAAGTGCACTGTTACATTTTAAATGGGGTCCCAGCAAAATGAGATGTTCACACTCAACACTGCTCCGTTTTTGTTAGGATCTGTTTTTGATGAATCAATGCTACTCATTCACACTGCTCCATTTAGTTCGAAAGCGGAGGGAAAAGCATTCGTTTTAGTCTATTCACATTTATCCACCTATGACCTGATTACGTATACGGAGACAACAATGTGCGTTCACATTGCTCCTAATTTGTGAAGCTCATTGTTGAATATTGGAGCATTTTAAAAAAACCTGCGTTTTTGTGCATTCACATTGATGCAGAGCATTTTCAAAAACCTGCGTTTTTGTGGATATCCACTTTTGATATCATTTTGGAAAACCTCCATTTTTATGCCGTTTTGTATTGATCAGTGTGAAAACTTTCACAAAAACGGAGGTTTTCTCTCCCTTTTCTACAAAAACGGAGCAGTGTAAGCCAAGGCACATGACATGGAAAAGAACTGAAATAAGACATGCGCTTGAGTTTGGGCCAAATTTCACAGCAATTTAATTGGGTTTCTGCGGGAAATTTACAAGAAATCACTTGTCTTGTGATTACACTCCAAAGCATTGAATAAAATCATATGCTCCAGTTCATGTTGAAAATTGTAAATTAGCTCGTACAAACATCGTAAATTGTTTGTCGCTTCTCCTTCTTCTACAAACGGCCCAGAGTATGCATTTCTCTGCACCAAAGACTGTGTAAGCAAAGAATTCACGGCAATAATGTGTTCCCTCGCTAATTTGGCTAGATTTGCTAAAAGATTTATATATGAAATATACAGTAAACCTCCCGCCTGGTGAGAGTTTCCAAAACTTTGTGATGAGAATCTATTAATTTCTGTTATGCGGCCAAACTGGTCAATTGATTACTAAAAAATGAGAATGTATTAGTCGTGAAAACTGATTTCTAATCAATTCTATGATGTTTTGAAAGGATTAAAACTTGAGTGCATGTCTCTGAAAAATGATGTCTCGATTTGTGAACTACACTACTGCTTCCTTTTTAGCTCTTTTTGACGTAGTATAACTAGGACAAAAATTAAATTGTTGAGTTGGGTCCACTGGCGGTAAAATGGGTAGTGCTGATATCGCCAGAAAATAGTAGACCCAGAACTGATAAATCAACATTCGGGGGGAGTGGCCAAGCAGCTTAAAACAGTTTCCATCAGGTGACTGAAGTAAAATGAGGTCAAACTCCGGATGGGTGACCTCGGAGGCTTGACCTTGTAACTCACCTCGCCGTCCTTCAGAAGGGACGTTAAACCAAGGGCGTTAGGACACGGATATTTTAATTACGTATTTATTTACCTTGTTTTGATCTTCGTCTTGTTTTCTTGTCTTGTTTCCTTCTCTTTTCTGTTTCCTCTTGCTGATGTAAATGCCTCGTGTTATTTGAATATATCTTCCTTGTATTCCTGTGTCATAACACGAGGCATTTACATCAGCAAGAGGAAACAGAACAGAGAAGAAAACAAGACAAGAAAACAAGACAAAGATCAAAACAAGGTAAATAAATACGTAATTAAAATATCCGTGTCCTAACACCCTTGGTTAAACTAGGGGTCCCATGCCTAGATGCAGCATGCATAGTGGGCTTAAATTAGCTTTAAGTAGCTACAATCATCGACAAAATTGTTGAGAAAAATACTTCTTTTACAGAGTGCAACGACTTGTGATAGCACTTTGATATCATACCCGGCTATCAGCCCCCCATCCCCCATTCAATGTTGGGTATATTTTTGGAGCAAGGCAGCAAACTCTAGCTCATAGTTACCAACATTGAATGGGGGAAGGGGCTGCAGATTTTTCTCAACATATTATGTCCAAGACTGTTGCTTCGGCATAAATGGAACAGTCATTGATTGGTTTAGGTCATATGTAAATGGTAGGAAACAAAGAGTTATTGTTCATAATACCGTGTCTGAAGCGATGAATTTGAGCTGTGGTGTTCCTCAGGGAAGCTGTTTAGGGGTGGTGCTATTTGTTCTTTACATCAGTTCTTTTTATGATGTCATTAGCCAACACCTCCCAAATGTTCATGGCTATGCAGATGATCACCAAATGGTTCAAACCAGAGCCTGTTTCTGAGGAAGAGTCAGTTAGGGCCATGGAAATGTGTGTTTCTGAATTTACAAAATTTATTTTATAAAATTTATACTTTTATCATTTATACTGAATTTATAGAAAATTATTGAATTTACAAAAGGCTTTTGATACTGTTAATCATAAAAATTTGCTTCCAAAGTTGGAACACTGTGGCATTCATGGTTGTGCTCTTGAGTGGTTTAGATCATATTTATCTGATAGAAAGCAATATTTTTCTGTCAATGGGAGCAATTCTAACTTGCTTTCAATTACTTGTGGTGTTCCACAAAGCTCTGTGCTGGGTCCCTTACTTTTCCTTATCTACATATTAAATGATCTGCCAAATGTTTCTAAGAAATTTATTTTTTTCTCTTTGCTGATGATACAAAGATTTACTGTGAATCTAAAAATGTATCAGATTTAATTAGAATTGTCAACAAAGAGCTTAGATCTGTAAAGAAATGGCTTGATGCTAATAACATGTTGAAAGGGTAAGATTTGTTAAATTCTTATAGGTATCCTTTTAGATGAGCATCTAAGCTGGAAATGCCATCTCAGTGAACTCTCTAAAAAATTAGCTAGAATCTGTGGAATGTTTTTCAAAATTGGAAACTTACTTCCATTAGATGTTCTACTCTGCTTGCATAATGCTTTGTTTCTGTCTTTCTTACAGTGTGGTCTTAGTTTCTGAGGTCAAACATATGTAACATACATAGAACCAATCTTCAGGTTGCAGAAAAAAGCTGTCAGAGCGATCTCATTTCAGCCTCGCTTGTCTCCCTCGCTTCCCATCTTTAAAGATCTTAAACTTCTCAAACTTTCTGAGATTTTCGAACTCAGGCTCTTAACTTTTGTTTTTGACTCTGTCAACAAGACGTCCCTTGATTGCTTTCATAACTTCTTCCTATTTAGTTCATCTGTTCATCAATATTCCACTAGACAGGCCAGTCAAGGAGATTTATACCTGACTAAAAAAACAGCCTTCAATCTGGTCTAAAATTGTTATGTTACCTCAGTGCCAAACTCTGGAATACGCTTTCTGCAGAACTCAGAAATGCCCCGTCAAAAATATCCTTCAAAACAAACCTGAAAATTTACTTATTGAACAAGGTCAACTAATTTTCTGAACTATCCTGATACCTTACAAATAGTCTTAACAACTAAATTCATTAAATAATTAATTAGGATAGGGGGGCTTCCTCCTCGATTAGTTTAGCTATTGAGGGGGCTCCTTCTCCAAGTAATTATCTGCATACAATTAATGTTTTCACCTTTGTTAGTATTCGTATATTGTATTAATTTCATATACAATTGTATTAATTTTCTGTAATATTGTCTATAAGTATTGTATTTTATTGTATAGTTAATATATTTGAATTGTATCTATGGAATTTAAAATATAAAACTGAACTGAACTGGGGTCTTTTTCCGCTTTTTTCTTGTAATCTATATAAATATTGTACATTTTTAATAAATTTATTTTAGACATTGTAGAAAATTTGCAAAGTATGCCTTAATTTGCCCTTATTTAGCTATTTTATAATTTAACCAATCAAAATAAAGTAATGATGATGATGTCTGTTAGCTTTTATCACCCTGGAAGCATTCTGACACCACTCAAAATCTTAAACTCTGAATAATTCAGAAATTGCCTTGATAGTCCACACTTTAGAGTTTCTTTGAGTACAGCATGCTGCTGTACTCAAAGAAACTCTAAAGTGTGGACTATCAAGGCAATTTCTGAATTATTCAGAGTTTAAGATTTTGAGTGGTGTCAGAATGCTTCCAGGGTGATAAAAGCTAACAGACATCATCATCATTACTTTATTTTGATTGGTTAAATTGCTGCAGCAATTTGTTTGATTGCTGCAGCAGAGCCAAATTGTATTAATTTTTTTACAGCTAGTATTGGTACTCGGAGACCTTCACATCCCTCATCGAAAAAGCAGCCTTCCCAACAAATTCAAAAAATTGCTGGTAAGTTTCTTGTAAATAATTACCATTTGTTCTAAAGTAATCATAATTTAACGTACTTGGTTTTTCAATGATGTGTGGAATGTTTTTCAGGTTTTCTTTGCTGACAATCCAGATAATTGTGCTTGTGACTCATGAAATCTTTTCCATTGGAGGGAAAATCAAATCAGCCGTAATGTACTGTACAAGGTTTCCCAAGAAGAGTGTCTGACTTTTGAATTTGAATGAATCAGAAAATATTTGATATATTAATGAACCATTCAGGTTGAGTCTATTGTAATGCAAATTTTGCTAATATTAATAAACCTCAAAGTTGTCACCAATTTTTCCAATATGTTTTCTTCACATATTGTGTAACTGCACAGTGATATTTATTGTTGGAAAACCAAACTAGTCTGCTTCTTAGTGGATATGAAGACTTCATGTTTGTTTCTGTGAACATGAATTGCTTGAAATGCTAGAAATCTAATTGCTTTCACTGGTAATGGGATATGTTACCCAGATAACGCAGCAATGCATTTTATCAAAATGGACCTTGCAAAGTACAGAGTTTTAGAAATTAAAATTATTGCCTTGTTTCTAAAGATTGATTGAACGATTTGCAAGTGCAATCTAAGAAGCTGCCTAACTGTCCGGTATGCATTCAATTTGAAGACAGAATTTACAGAACGGTCCGAAAACTTGACAAAATTAAACATTTTAACCACTAACAAGCTTGAAAGACTTGCTTAAGAATGGCAAGAAATTAGCAAATTAAGGAATTACAGTGTCAGGTTTCATGAAGTATTTTGAATTATTTTTTCTAGACTAGTCTTTCTATAGATTATGATAACATTCATTGGAGAGAAGCAGAGTAAATAATGGAAATCGCTGAAAGTTAATAATGTCAATAAAATTTGCCAAATTTAAGCAGCAATACCAGGTGTACCAAAATAAACTATGCACTTTTGGCAGTCCACGATAAACGTGCACTCAACCGATTTTAAAGATTTATGATTTACTCTTTAGCAAAATGAGCCTGAATTAGATTCTAGGTTTTTTTGCAAATTTTTTGTTTTCAGTTTTTAGAGCTACAAGCGAGTTTCTTAAACTTTTCGTTTTCCAAAAACACTGAAAGCGATCAAGCAGCGTCAATCAAATTTTCTAAAGGCTCAAGCTACATCGAAACGTTTCTCTTGATGATTTAGGATTTAAAAATCGATTGATTCTATTGTGCTGCACGAGCGCTGATTCTTTCTTGGGGGAAATATGAAACTACTTTCAGTGATACAAGGAAATTTCTTGCATTTTGCAATTCAATTGAATGTATGCTTCGTGCCGTTTGCGTTCAGCGTGGAAGGGGTTAAAAAGTCAAACGGGGGAACGTCATGAGACCAAGCAAGCATATAACTTCTTTGAATTTTATGATATGGGGAACGGCTCGGCGCAGCACAAGGAAGAATCATGCGAAGAGAATCCCATCCCACCCACAAAACTTCAGAGCCTGCAAACTGCAGAGGTAATAGGCATGAAAGACTCACCAGTGATTCAAAAAACCCACTTGCTGACACATGTCTAAGCTAAGGGTTCTACCAACACACCATCAGCTCATCAAATGAAAGTTTAGGCCTAGCCTGACCTGAAGTAAACATTCTGTCCTCGGAGCGGAGAAAATTTCAAAGAATTGCCTCGTGATCGTTGTAGACTTCCTTCACCTTGAGAATATGTTTGACTGTTTATAATTCCTTTCAAAACAAAGTTTCATCCCAAGTTATCAAGTCCCGAAGACAGGCAAACTGGGTGGCACACTTCATCATTGGCGAACTCGTTTACCACGCACAGCAACTTCCTCAATTTGAAATTTACAAAAACGGTTTCGTGTTGTGTCGAAAACAATCACCACAAAGGGTTGCGAAAAACGTGACGATCCTGTCGGCTTTTGATTGGGTCCTTGTTGTTATTGCAACTACTACAGAGTTTCGAAACAGGCCAGAAGCAGAAGTTTACACTAATCAATTTATAAATCCCCAAATCACCCTGAAAACTTTTTCTCTTTGTCCATTCATGTCGAGTCCTTAGAAAATTTGATCGACGTTTTTGGTTCGGAAAAATTTAAAGAAACTTGCTTATAGCTCTAAAATCAGAAAATAAAAATGTTTTTAACAATTCATAGAATCTAATTCAGGGTTTTGCTAAAGATACAGTTATAAATGTTCAAAATCGGCCCAGTGTACGATTTATCATGGAATACCAAAAGGGCATAGTTTATTTTGGCGCACCCGGTTAGCCTGCGTGCAGACTCGACTGGTTTACGAAATCGAATTGAGTTGAATGGGAAATTGAAAATTCTCTCCCAGTAGAGAAATTTCTGGGAGAGAATTTCAATTTCCCATTCAACTCAAGAATTCGATTTCGTAAACCAGTCGAGTCTGCACGCAGGCTAGCACCCGATAGACTCAACAGAAAATTAAACGTTTCACTGTCAAAACATCAAAATGGTTCATATACTGAGTGTCCCAGAAGAGACTTTCCCTGTTCAAACAGTTTAAGTAAAACAGTCATTTTCTCGTTTGGATTGATGTAAACAGCAGTCTTTCGCCTAAAGGCTAACTGGATCCAGATATTTTGTCTTATTTTTTGCCTCTAGAAAGAGCCCAAAAGCTTCAATTTTCTGACAATTTTCAGCTCAAGAAACCTTTGAAAAGAGAAGAAAAATTCGAAGAAAGTCCTTTTTGTCCCTAACTTGAAGGGTTCATCATTAATTTTTGACGCCAGGATCTTTTGAACCCATAAGAGTTCATGGATTTAAGGCGCCCCAACTGACTTGTTTTTCAAAAAGACGTCCCAAAATCGAGGTAAAAGAGGACTGTCCAAGAGCAAACCAAACAGGACTTCAAAAGTAATTTAATGTAGCGTTGCCAAATTTTTCTTATGAATGCAAGTTTCCAAAAACATGGAATGAAAACTTAATCGATGAGAGATGGGGCCATTCCAAATTGTGCTCAACGGGATTCCTCCAAGCATCCATAACCTTGATTTACTGTTAAAGAAATCTAGTTTATCGAAAGTGCTTTTTAAATTCCATTTTAGAAAACAAGATTTTACTGTCACAAGATATGCGATGTATGGGCGTCTGGTTTCAGCTTTAGCACAAACTTGAACTCTAAAGGCTCGTAACTCCGTGAACATTTAGCCGATTTGCTAGCTTCTGCTGTGTAAAATTAATTAAAAATCTCAGCCATATGGTTATTTACCACGGAGCCCGTTCATTATTTCGTTATTTTTTAATATTTAATCTAACGTGAAACAATTTTTGGAGACACCCTGTAGAAAATATCTTTACAGGCTTTTTCTTTAATTTTCTTTTCTCAACAGGTACCTGGGAAAATCCAGCACATCCTTTGCACTGGCAATCTTTGCACCAAAGAATCTTATGACTATTTAAAGACTTTAGCAAGTGATGTTCATGTTGTGAGGGGAGATTTCGATGAGGTACTTAATTTCTGTCTCACAATCGATAATGCAATTACTCATCGGAAGATCTTTGATCGTTTTTATTCGCAATCATTTGTACCTGACATCTAATTTGAGAAAAACACTGATTTCATTTTGAAGTTATTGTTTTCAGAAATAGGTAGAGAGATCTCTTCTTCTTGAATCCCAATGAAGCTGATTAGTAAAAGAATGCCGGGGAAGTCAAAAATAAAACGCATGGCGCTTGAAAAATGCTTTTCTCTGAATATCAATGCAATGATACTAAAAACTAAAAACTGCCTTGTTTCACAGCCGAAATTTTTAATTAGATTTGGTAATTTATCCAGCTTTAATGAGTCACTCCTTCCCGTGGATATCAGAGATTTTCTGCCAAAAGCGCTTGCAAAGACCATACTTCCTGTAGTTACTCTTAAACTAAGCATGATAAAACACTGGAACTTGGGTGACTTTTAATAAAATTTAATATTGCATCAAATTAACATTAGTTCATTGTTATATAATTGGTCACGTGACTATGACATGCCCATATTTGGCAACATGTCTCTCAGAAAATCACTAAAACATGCATAACTTTTCTCTTACACATCTGATTTCAATGTAATTGGTACCAATCAGTTCGTCTTGAAGTTTACTTTCATTTGATATATAAATGTTTGTATTTTGCTGACATCAGCAAAATTTAAGATCTATGACGTCATACTTATATATGACGTCATATTTATAATAAACATATGAAATAATTAGTGTATTATGATCAAAATTGACTAATTAACAATTCAAGTTCCATTTCATATCGTTGTTATTACTAAAAATGCAATAAAAATGCAAATAAAGCATCAACTAATTTGATTAGGTGTCAACCATGACTTTGATTGACAGTTCAGATAACAATAGAATTCTAAAAATATAATTTATGACAGTTTTCATTAAGAACAATCAACATGTATCATATTTATAACTTTAAAGTTATTTATTCATAATTTTTGGTTGAAAATATTGCGTTTTTAGGAAGAGAGCCAAAATCAGCAAATTTATATTGTTTTTGCGTTGCCTAGCAACGGATCATGTGGCTTATTAGCATATGATGCTATTTTTAGAATCATAATTGCTTGGCAAGTTGCGTTACCATAGGCACTACGGTTGCTTAGAAAATCTGGGGGGGCCTTTTTAGCCCCCCCCCCTCCCCATAAGAAAGTGGTGCTTGATTTACCCATGTAGAATAGGGTTAATGAGTCACTCCTTCCCGTGAATATCAGAGATTTTGTGCCAAAAGCGCTTGCAAAGACCACCTTTAAAATGAGTCACTCCTTCCCGTGGATATCAGAGATTTTGTGCAAAAGCGCTTGCAAAGACCAGCTTTAATGAGTCACTCCTTCCCGTGGATATGAGAGATTTTGTGCCAAAAGCGCTTGCAAAGACCAGCTTTAATCGAGTCACTCCTTCCCGTGGATATCAGAGATTTTGTGCCAAAAGCGCTTGCAAAGACCAGCTTTAATCGAGTCACTCCTTCCCGTGGATATCAGAGATTTTCTGCCAAAAGCGCATGCAAAGACCAGCTTTAATGAGTCACTCCTTCCCGTGGATATGAGAGATTTTGTGCCAAAAGCGCTTGCAAAGACCAGCTTTAATCGAGTCACTCCTTCCCGTGGATATCAGAGATTTTGTGCCAAAAGCGCTTGCAAAGACCAGCTTTAATCAAGTCACTCCTTCCCGTGGATATCAGAGATTTTGTGCAAAAGCGCTTGCAAAGACCAGCTTTAATCGAGTCACTCCTTCCCGTGGATATCAGAGATTTTCTGCCAAAAGCGCATGCAAAGACCAGCTTTAATGAGTCACTCCTTCCCGTGGATATGAGAGATTTTGTGCCAAAAGTGCTTGCAAAGACCAGCTTTAATCGAGTCACTCCTTCCCGTGGATATCAGAGATTTTGTGCCAAAAGCGCTTGCAAAGACCAGCTTTAATGAGTCACTCCTTCCCGTGGATATCAGAGATTTTGTGCCAAAAGCGCTTGCAAAGACCAGCTTTAATGAGTCACTCCCTCCCGTGGATATCAGAGATTTTGTGCAAAAGCGCTTGCAAAGACCAGCTTTAATGAGTCACTCCTTCCCGTGGATATGAGAGATTTTGTGCCAAAAGCGCTTGCAAAGACCAGCTTTAATGAGTCACTCCTTCCCGTGGATATCAGAGATTTTGTGCCAAAAGCGCTTGCAAAGACCAGCTTTAATCGAGTCACTCCTTCCCGTGGATATCAGAGATTTTGTGCCAAAAGCGCTTGCAAAGACCAGCTTTAATCGAGTCACTCCTTCCCGTGGATATCAGAGATTTTCTGCCAAAAGCGCATGCAAAGACCAGCTTTAATGAGTCACTCCTTCCCGTGGATATGAGAGATTTTGTGCCAAAAGTGCTTGCAAAGACCAGCTTTAATCGAGTCACTCCTTCCCGTGGATATCAGAGATTTTGTGCGAAAAGCGCTTGCAAAGACCAGCTTTAATGAGTCACTCCTTCCCGTGGATATCAGAGATTTTGTGCCAAAAGCGTTTGCAAAGACCAGCTTTAATGAGTCACTCCCTCCCGTGGATATCAGAGATTTTGTGCGAAAAGCGCTTGCAAAGACCAGCCTTAATGAGTTACTCCTTCCCGTGCATATCAGAGATTTTGTGCGAAAAGCTCTTGCAAAGACCTGCTTTAATGAGTCACTCCTTCCATTGGATATGAGAGATTTTGTGGCAAAAGCGCTTGCAAAGACCTGCTTTAATGAGTCACGCCTTCCAGTGGATATCAGAGATTTTGTGTCAAAAGCGCTTGCAAAGACCAGCTTTAATCGAGTCACTCCTTCCCGTGGATATCAGAGATTTTGTGCCAAAAGCGCTTGCAAAGACCAGCTTTAATGAGTCACTCCTTCCAGTGGATATCAGAGATTTTCTGCCAAAGCTCTTGCAAAGACCTGCTTTAATGAGTCACTCCTTCCAGTGGATATGAGAGATTTTGTGCCAAAAGCTCTTGCAAAGACCTGCTTTAATGAGTCACTCCTTCCATTGGATATGAGAGATTTTGTGCCAAAAGCTCTTGCAAAGACCTGCTTTAATGAGTCACTCCTTCCATTGGATATGAGAGATTTTGTGGCAAAAGCGCTTGCAAAGACCTGCTTTAATGAGTCACGCCTTCCAGTGGATATGAGAGATTTTCTGCCAAAAGCTCTTGCAAAGACCTGCTTTAATGAGTCACTCCTTCCCGTGGATATGAGAGATTTTCTGTCAAAAGCTCTTGCAAAGACCAGCTTTAATCGAGTCACTCCTTCCCGTGGATATGAGAGATTTTGTGCCAAAAGCGCTTGCAAAGATCAGCTTTAATCGAGTCACTCCTTCCCGTGGATATGAGAGATTTTGTGCCAAAAGTGCTTGCAAAGACCAGCTTTAATCGAGTCACTCCTTCCCGTGCATATCAGAGATTTTGTGCCAAAAGCGCTTGCAAAGACCAGCTTTAATGAGTCACTCCTTCCCGTGGATATGAGAGATTTTGTGCCAAAAGCGCTCGCAAAGACCAGCTTTAATCGAGTCACTCCTTCCCGTGGATATCAGAGATTTTGTGCCAAAAGCGCTTGCAAAGACCAGCTTTAATCGAGTCACTCCTTTCCGTGGATATGAGAGATTTTGTGCCAAAAGCGCTTGCAAAGACCAGCTTTAATCGAGTCTTTCCTTCCCGTGGATATCAGAGATTTTCTGCCAAAAGCGCTTGCAAAGACCAGCTTTAATGAGTCACTCCTTCCAGTGGATATCAGATATTTTGTGCGAAAAGCGCTTGCAAAGACCAGCTTTAATGAGTCACTCCTTCCCGTGGATATCAGAGATTTTGTGCGAAAAGCGCTTGCAAAGACCAGCTTTAATGAGTCCATTTTTTTTTTTTTTTTTTTCATTTTAAAATTATTTATGCACGGTAGCCCCGTCAGTCAGTATGATTGATTTTCAGGGGGCCGTGCCAAAAACTTTACAAATTAAAAAATCTACTAAAATTAATAACGGGAAAAGGAAACTAATTACAATCATAAATAATTTATCTACAACTATTTACAATAAATTTACAACAAACCCTTTATCTTGTTCTTAAAAGAAGATAAAGAGGGAGCTTGCTTGGCCTCGCGGCTGAGATCATTCCAGATTTTTGCTCCACGAAATGCGAACGCTTTCTGTCCATTACTAGTTTTCATGAATGGCACTAGCAAGTCAGTTTCGGCATTTCTAAGGTTGATAATATTGCGATCAGAATTTCTAACAAATAAATGCGAGAGATAATCAGGCGCGAGACTATTAACAGATTTATATACAGTTGTTGCAGTCTCACTTCTGATCATATCCCTCACAGTTGGCCATTTTAACTCTGTAATCAAAGCTTCGGCAGGAGCATCGTAGCTGCTATTTGTAATAATTCTAGCGGCACGATTCTGCAATTTTTGAAGCTTAACCAGTCGGAACTCTGCACAGCTCCCCCACACAGAACAGCAGTACCGAAAATGTGGCTCTACAATACCTCTATATAATTTGCAAAGTACAGTTTATCGTAACTTTGCAGTTTTTCAAGGCGAATGGCAGATCATTTATATAGATTAGGAAGAGTAGCGGACCTAAACAAGAGCCTTGTGGAACACCACAGTTGATGCTTCCGATGTCAGATTCCACTCCATTAACCTTAGTGAATTGCTGCCTACTGCTGAGATATGATTTGAACCATTGAAGCTCAATCTCCCGTGGATATTCCCGTGGATATCAGAGATTTTGTGCCAAAAGCGCTTGCAAAGACCAGCTTTAATGAGTCACTCCTTCCCGTGGATATCAGAGATTTTCTCCCAAAAGCGCTTGCAAAGACCAGCTTTAATGAATCACTCCTTCCCGTGGATATGAGAGATTTTGTGCGAAAAGCGCTTGCAAAGACCAGCTTTAATGAGTCACTCCTTCCCGTGGATATCAGAGATTTTCTGCCAAAAGCGCATGCAAAGACCAGCTTTAATGAGTCACTCCTTCCCGTGGATATGAGAGATTTTGTGCCAAAAGTGCTTGCAAAGACCAGCTTTAATCGAGTCACTCCTTCCCGTGGATATCAGAGATTTTGTGCCAAAAGCGCTTGCAAAGACCAGCTTTAATGAGTCACTCCTTCCCGTGGATATCAGAGATTTTGTGCCAAAAGCGCTTGCAAAGACCAGCTTTAATGAGTCACTCCCTCCCGTGGATATCAGAGATTTTGTGCAAAAAGCGCTTGCAAAGACCAGCCTTAATGAGTTACTCCTTCCCGTGCATATCAGAGATTTTGTGCGAAAAGCGCTTGCAAAGACCAGCTTTAATGATTCACTCCTTCCCGTGGATATCAGAGATTTTGTGCCAAAAGCGCTTGCAAAGACCAGCTTTAATGAGTCACTCCTTCCCGTGGATATCAGAGATTTTGTGTCAAAAGCGCTTGCAAAGACCAGCTTTAATCGAGTCACTCCTTCCCGTGGATATCAGAGATTTTGTGCCAAAAGCGCTTGCAAAGACCAGCTTTAATGAGTCACTCCTTCCAGTGGATATCAGAGATTTTCTGCCAAAGCTCTTGCAAAGACCTGCTTTAATGAGTCACTCCTTCCAGTGGATATGAGAGATTTTGTGCCAAAAGCGCTTGCAAAGACCAACTTTAATGAGTCACTCCTTCCAGTGGATATGAGAGATTTTGTGCCAAAAGCTCTTGCAAAGACCTGCTTTAATGAGTCACTCCTTCCATTGGATATGAGAGATTTTGTGGCAAAAGCGCTTGCAAAGACCTGCTTTAATGAGTCACGCCTTCCAGTGGATATGAGAGATTTTCTGCCAAAAGCTCTTGCAAAGACCTGCTTTAATAAGTCACTCCTTCCCGTGCATATGAGAGATTTTCTGTCAAAAGCTCTTGCAAAGACCAGCTTTAATCGAGTCACTCCTTCCCGTGGATATGAGAGATTTTGTGCCAAAAGCGCTTGCAAAGACCAGCTTTAATCGAGTCACTCCTTCCCGTGGATATCAGAGATTTTGTGCCAAAAGCGCTTGCAAAGACCAGCTTTAATGAGTCACTCCTTCCCGTGGATATGAGAGATTTTGTGCCAAAAGCGCTTGCAAAGACCAGCTTTAATCGAGTCACTCCTTCCCGTGGATATGAGAGATTTTGTGCCAAAAGCGCTTGCAAAGACCAGCTTTAATCGAGTCACTCCTTCCCGTGGATATCAGAGATTTTGTGCCAAAAGCGCTTGCAAAGACCAGCTTTAATCGAGTCACTTTTTCCGTGGATATGAGAGATTTTGTGCCAAAAGCGCTTGCAAAGACCAGCTTTAATCGAGTCTTTCCTTCCCGTGGATATCAGAGATTTTCTGCCAAAAGCGCTTGCAAAGACCAGCTTTAATGAGTCACTCCTTCCAGTGGATATCAGATATTTTGTGCCAAAAGCGCTTGCAAAGACCAGCTTTAATGAGTCACTCCTTCCCGTGGATATCAGAGATTTTGTGCGAAAAGCGCTTGCAAAGACCAGCTTTAATGAGTCACTCCTTCCCGTGGATATCAGAGATTTTGTGCGAAAAGCGCTTGCAAAGACCTGCTTTAATGAGTCACTCCTTCCCGTGGATATCAGAGATTTTGTGCGAAAAGCGCTTGCAAAGACCAGCTTTAATGAGTCACTCCTTCCCGTGGATATCAGAGATTTTCTGCCAAAAGCGCTTGCAAAGACCAGCTTTAATCGAGTCACTCCTTCCCGTAGCCTGCGTGCATCCCCTACTGTTTCCGCTCAGAAGGAAATTTCCGTTGAATTGAATTCATTTTCCGACGCCAGTGAATTCAATTCAACGGAAATTTCCTTCTCAGCGGAAACAGTAGAGGATGCACGCAGGCTACCTTCCTGTGGATATCAGAGATTTTGTGCCAAAAGCGCTTGCAAAGACCAGCTTTAATGAGTCACTCCTTCCCGTGGATATGAGAGATTTTCTGCCAAAAGCGCTTGCAAAGACCAGCTTTAATCGAGTCACTCCTTCCCGTGGATATAAGAGATTTTGTGCCAAAAGCGCTTGCAAAGACCAGCTTTAATCGAGTCAATCCTTCCCGTGGATATCACAGATTTTCTGCCAAAAGCGCTTGCAAAGACCAGCTTTAATCGAGTCACTCCTTCCCGTGGATATCAGAGATTTTCTGCCAAAAGCGCTTGCAAAGACCAGCTTTAATCGAGTCACTCCTTCCAGTGGATATCAGATATTTTGTGCCAAAAGCGCTTGCAAAGACCAGCTTTAATGAGTCACTCCTTCCCGTGGATATCAGATATTTTGTGCCAAAAGCGCTTCCAAAGACCAGCTTTAATTATTATTATTATTATTATTATTAACAATTTCTTTTACGTTGGCAAGATAAAAAAAAAAATATATATAGCTAATAAGCTAATTAACGCCAACAAATAAGTTAAAACTTAATTTACAATTTTTTACATTAAAACCTACAAAAACCCTAAATCTTTAATGAAAACTTTGCACAATCTGCAGATGCAAGTATTTCCATGCCATAATTTTATTTTTCGCTTGAATTCAAATAATGTGTTGGAATCTTTAATTTCCTTTGGCAACGAGGACCACAAAAGGTGACCTCTGTACTGAATATTTTCTATTCCGTATGTTGTTGTCTTTATATTTGGCAACTGCAAATGATTCTCACTTCTCAAACTGTAGTGAATATTTCTCTCAGTAAAAATGTTTTTCATAAATGTTGGATTTAGATTGTTTTTTGTTTTGAATATTTCAAGCATTAGCAATTGCAGATTGTGCTGATGAATTTTAACATATTTTTTCTTCAACTTTTCTAGCTCTGATATACTATCTCTGCATACCAATCGCAGTGCTCTTTCGTGAATGTGATTTAATTTTGAATTAGTTGACCTATCATTAAACATCCATACAAGTGGGCAATAATTGAATTGTGCCCTGATGAAGGAATTCATTAAAATTTCTGATTTGATAGGATCAATGTAATTAGACAAGCGAGCCAGTGCGTGAAGCTTTTGGTTAGCCTTTTTATATAAATCTTCAACATGTTTTTTGAAACTTAATTTCTTATCAAAAGTCACACCTAGCAGCTTTTCATAATCACTTTCCTTAAGTCTTGAATTTCCAATTGTGACCGTTGTTTCGGTGCTTTTATCACCAAATATCATCAGGTGGCACTTATCATTATTTAGCTTCAAAAAGTTGTCAGAAAACCATTTTACTATCACAGAGCTGTCTGCTTCTAATTGTCTAACAATAGTATCAAGATCCGCATGGCATGCAAAGATTGTGGTATCATCAGCATAGTTACATATCTTTGTGTGATATGCAAAAAAGAAGATATCATTTATGAAGATGTTAAATAGCAAAGGCCCCAGGACCGACCCTTGCGGTACTCCAACTTTAATTTCTTTCCAGTCACTAAAATAGCTGTTGATCTTTACTCTCTGTTGTCTTTTTGATAAATAGCTTCTTATGAGTTGAAGGGCGTCCAGATCAAGTCCATAGGCACTCAGTTTTGCTATTAAAAGCTCGTGGTTTACACAATCAAAAGCCTTTGAAAGATCCATGAACACTGCCCCTGCAAGTCCCTTGTTATCAATGCTGTTCTTACAATATTGCAAAAAGTTTAACAAAACATGCTGCGTGTTGTACCCTTGTCTAAACCCTCCTAATAGTGGTGAAAAAAAGCGTGCAGTAAATTCAGACAATTGTCTATGCATTAGTCGCTCAAATATTTTCGTGATTGTAGGAAGGAGACTAATTGGTCTATAATTCTTTTTGCTCATATTATCATCTTTTTTGAAGAGCGAAGAAACATCAGCATTTTTTAGATCATCTGGGAAGCGGCTTTCCTCAACAAGTTTATTGAAAAGCTCTGCAAGTGGAAAACAAAACAGATCTGCGTTAGACTTTAATATTCTTGCAGGGATTGCTTCGTGTGGGGAAGCCTTCTTGGGATCTAAATTTTGCAACTGTTCTTGCATTTCTTCGACTGTGATCTTCCTGAAGGAGAAATTTATGGTGCTTTTGACAGACGACTTTATTTTAAGGATACTGGGGTGTGACTGAAAACGTTTTATCATTGTTAAGCAGGGATCTTCTTCGTGAACATTCAAGGCTCTTGATCGTCTTCATTAGCTATACACAAAGTTTCCGTTATATTTACAAAATAGTCATTTAAAATTTCAGCAACTCTACCATCATCTGATTCAACAACACCATTTTCTAGAAGGGTGATACAAGAGCTACTTTGAATCTTATTTGAAAACAAGGGTTTTACAGCTTTCCAGAACCTCTTGTTGTCACTGACAACTTTAGGATCAAGTTGAGCATAGTAAGACTTCTTATTTTGACGAAGGATTTTAACACACAGGTTTCTTTGCCTCTTATATGCAGTCCAATTTTCATTTGTTCGAATTCTATTGAATTTGTTTTTTAGTCGTGTGCGCTTCATGTTAGCCTTTCTAAGTTCTTTGGTCATAAAAGGTCCATCATTCGCTCTAAGGTATTTTTTCTTTAGAGGTGCATGCTTATCTAGTATGCTCTTAACAGTAGAATTGAAAGTTTTGAAATCCTGCTTGATTAGAGGTTTTGAGTTAAGCTCTTCCCCAACCTTCTCTCTGAAAACGGAGTTATCAAATTTACTGTAATCTCGGTAGGTGATAATCTTAGGGCCTTTTTTATGAAAACTGCCTTTCAATGCGGCTACTACCATTGCATGAAAATCCGATAAACCAGTTTCAATTGCTTTAATATTAGATAGTTTTCTCTTGTCACTAGTTAGTATTAAGTCTATGCAAGTTGGATTATCGGATTTAAAGCAAGTTGGCTTTTTGACGACATTTTCCAGGCTGAATTCATGCATAAACTGATACAAGGAATTATCATCTTCACTAAGATTAAAGTCACCAATCATCATTAAATTGTCATATTGAGTACAAAAGTGTTCAATGTTTTTTCGCATTTCTTCTAGAAAAAAATCTTTAGATTGCGAGGGAGGACGGTAGATGCCAATAAGCAACCATTTTATCTTATGTAGATTTATTTCAATAGCTTTTGCTTCAATTTCTTTTGCTGTTGAGGTTTTTAGTGAAACCTCTTTGGCAGGCACACCTTCTTTAATATAAATCAAAGAGTGACTATTAATATAATGAGTCACTCCTTCCCGTGGACATCAGAGATTTTGTGCCAAAAGCGCTTGCAAAGACCAGCTTTAATGAGTCACTCCTTCCCGTGGATATCAGAGATTTTGTGCCAAAAGCGCTTGCAAAGACCAGCTTTAATGAGTCACTCCTTCCCGTGGATATCAGAGATTTTGTGCCAAAAGTGCTTGCAAAGACCAGCTTTAATCGAGTCACTCCTTCCCGTGGATATCAGAGATTTTCTGCCAAAAGCGCTTGCAAAGACCAGCTTTAATGAGTCACTCCTCCCATTTCATTTTTTTTTTGTTTTTGTTTTCATTTTAAAATTATTTATGCACGGTAGCCCCGTCAGTCAGTATGATTGATTTTCAGGGGGCCGTGCCAAAAACTTTACAAATTAAAAAATCTACTAAAATTAATAACGGGAAAAGGAAACTAATTACAATCATAAATAATTTATCTACAACTATTTACAATAAATTTACAACAAACCCTTTATCTTGTTCTTAAAAGAAGATAAAGAGGGAGCTTGCTTGGCCTCGCGGCTGAGATCATTCCAGATTTTTGCTCCACGAAATGCGAACGCTTTCTGTCCATTACTAGTTTTCATGAATGGCACTAGCAAGTCAGTTTCGGCATTTCTAAGGTTGATAATATTGCGATCAGAATTTCTAACAAATAAATGCGAGAGATAATCAGGCGCGAGACTATTAACAGATTTATATACAGTTGTTGCAGTCTCACTTCTGATCATATCCCTCACAGTTGGCCATTTTAACTCTGTAATCAAAGCTTCGGCAGGAGCATCGTAGCTGCTATTTGTAATAATTCTAGCGGCACGATTCTGCAATTTTTGAAGCTTAACCAGTCGGAACTCTGCACAGCTCCCCCACACAGAACAGCAGTACCGAAAATGTGGCTCTACAATACCTCTATATAATTTGCAAAGTACAGTTTTTGGCAGAAATTTCTTTGCATATTTTAAAAAACCTAACGAGCGGGAGACTTTGGCTTGAACAGATTTAATTTGCTCGTCCCACACGAGGTACTGGTCAACTTGGACACCAAGATACTTAATACTGTCGACGAGTTCTACAAGGGAATCATCGATAACGAATGCAGGAGAATCCACAGTGTTTTCACCAATCTTTTTAAGATTTGGTCTAGATCCGATTACCATTGCCTGAGTCTTGACTACATTCAAAGACAATTTATTGCCCTGAAGCCATTCTTTCAAACATTTCAATTCGTTGTTGAGCGTTTCAGTTAGATCCTCAATGCTCTTAGAGGAATAGGATATGCTAGTATCGTCGGCGTACATCGTAACTTTGCAGTTTTTCAAGGCGAATGGCAGATCATTTATATAGATTAGGAAGAGTAGCGGACCTAAACAAGAGCCTTGTGGAACACCACAGTTGATGCTTCCGATGTCAGATTCCACTCCATTAACCTTAGTGAATTGCTGCCTACTGCTGAGATATGATTTGAACCATTGAAGCTCAATCTCCCGTGGATATTCCCGTGGATATGAGAGATTTTGTGCGAAAAGCGCTTGCAAAGACCAGCTTTAATGAGTCACTCCTTCCCGTGGATATCAGAGATTTTCTGCGAAAAGCGCTTGCAAAGACCAGCTTTAATGAGTCACTCCTTCCCGTTGATAGTTATGCATAGTTATGCATAGACATGCATAGTTATGCCCAGCCTTCAATTGAAAGAAAGCCTAACCTAATCCTACTGCACAGTGGCACAAATGACCTTTCTCTGAAAATTGATGGAAAAGAAAAAATAGAGGTGCAAATTGCTGAGGAAATTATCGATCTGGCTAAGTCAATTAGCGATAAAGGTATTGAAGTCGTTATTTCCGGTCTTATAACACGTGGCGACAGATATGAATCAAAGAAAAAGAGAGTAAACTTTGTTCTCCAGGACTTGTGGTCACAGAATGATTTTGCCTTTTTGGAACACAACAACATACATGCCAACCAACATCTTAACAGAAGTCTGATCCATCTCAACCGACATGGTGATAACATTCTTTCTAACAATTTACTTCGTGCATTAAATTTTTGACTAAATAAGATTGAGGTAAAGATAAATAGGGTGATTGCTCGGCCACTGGGAAGACCTCTGCATCAGCTCCCTTACACAATCATGTCACCAACAGCACTACAAGTCTAGGCTTCAGAAAGGGTATGGCGATTGCTTCTATTAATGTGAATAGCCTTTTACGTCATATTGACGAGATTCGTCTTCTTATTAATGACCTTGGGATTCATATTCTGGCCGTTAATGAGACTAAAATTGATGATAAAATAGACAATGATCTTGTCAGTATTGAGGGCTATTCGATTAAGAGAAGTGATCGTAACCGCAATGGTGGAGGTGTAGCTTTGTATGTAAAAGACGCATCTCTTGATAAAGTCACTGTCAGGACGGACCTTCCACTATCCAATTTAGAAGGTATATGTATTGAGGTGAAACCTGTGAAGGCTGCACCGTTTCTTGTTGTGTCGTGGTACCGTCCTCCTGACGCGTCAGTTGAAATCTTTCGTCAACTGGAAGAGTGTTTACAGGTTCTCGACAAGGAGAACAGGGATATAATCCTCCTTGGCGACATAAACTGTGATTTTTTACCAATAGTTTCTGGGGCTGAGGATACTTGTACCCCCGATAACTTTCCACCACATTCGAAGAACTTACTTGACATTTATGATCGTTTCGGTCTAAAACAGTTGATCAAAAGAAGTACAAGGGAAACTCTTACAACTGCCACTCTGATTGATCATATTGCCACAACTAATAAAGCTTTTATAGTAGAATCTGGTGTTTATGAGACAACTATAAGTGATCACTATTTGGTCTACTGTGTTAAAAGATTTAGAGATACTGCTAAAAAACAGCACAAAAACATTTCCACTCGTCAAATGAAAAATTTCAACGAAGAAAACTTTCTTAGTGATCTTCAACAAATTGACTGGAAAAGCATTGTGTCAAATACCGATGATATCAACCTCATCGTTGAGCAATGGACAAATATGTTCTCGTTGATTCTTGAAAAACATGCTCCTTTACGCTGCAGGAGGGTTTCAGAAAAGTTTTGCCCCTGGTTGACGAAGGATTTCAAATGTTTGTCTGCTACAAGAGACAGGTTAAAATTGGCAGCTGTACGCTCAAAGTCCAAAATTTTGATGGATGCTTATAAACAAACGAGAAATAGGGTCAATAGATTAAACAAAGATTTAAAGCGCGACTATTTTACAAATAAGATTGCCCTTTCCCAAGGTGATCTTAAAAACACTTGGGAAAACCATTAACATGGTTCTCCATAAGAAATCAAAAACGACTCAAATTCAGTCGCTTGATGTTGATGGTAAGCATGTTACCGATAATAATGCTGTTGCTCAGACAATGAATGATTTCTTTTGTGATATTGGCAAATCTCTTAGTGACAAAATTCCACAGAAAGCCAACCCCCTTGTTGAAAGATAAGCTGGAAGTGAACCCTGAAAATTTACAGTTTAAATTACAAGCCTTTGATGTTCCTCTGATAAAAAAGGTTTTTGGTAAATTCAAAACGTCCAAGGGTTTCGGTCCTGATGGCATTGCTAACCATTTCCTAAAGATCGCATTCTCTGTCATTGCAGAATCTCTCTGTGACATTTTCAACCTCTCAATTGCCACTGGAGTTTTTCCTGAAAATTGGAAAACTGCAAGGGTTGCCCCAATCTTTAAAAGTGGAGAAAAAAAACAATCGTTCCAATTATAGACCGATTTCTGTGCTCCCATTTCTGGCAAGACTCTTTGAGAAATTGATTTACAACCAACTATATGATTATCTAGACAAAAATAAACTTCTGTATTCTGGCCAATCAGGTTTTAGAGCTCTGCATTCCACTGTAACTTGCTTGCTTTCTGGCACTAATGACTGGCACATTGATATTGAGCGTGGAAAATTTACAGGAAAGATTTTTATTGATTTGAAAAAGGCTTTTGATACTGTTGATCATGCCATACTTATTCAAAAGCTATCTAAGTACGGAATTCAGGGTCTTGAGCTTCAATGGTTCAAATCGTATCTCAGCAGTAGGCAGCAATTCACTAAGGTTAATGGAGTGGAATCTGACATCGGAAGCATCAACTGTGGTGTTCCACAAGGCTCTTGTTTAGGTCTGCTACTCTTCCTAATCTATATAAATGATCTGCCATTCGCCTTGAAAAACTGCAAAGTTACGATGTACGCCGACGATACTAACATATCCTATTCCTCTAAGAGCATTGAGGATCTAACTGAAACGCTCAACAACGAATTGAAATGTTTGAAAGAATGGCTTCAGGGCAATAAATTGTCTTTGAATGTAATCAAGACTCAGGCAATGGTAATCGGATCTAGACCAAATCTTAAAAAGATTGGTGAAAACACTGTGGATTCTCCTGCATTCGTTATCGATGATTCCCCTGTAGAGCTCGTCGACAGTATTAAGTTTCTTGGTGTCCAAATTGACCAGTACCTCGTGTGGGACGAGCAAATTAAATCTGTTCAAGCCAAAGTCTCCCGCTCGTTAGGTTTTTTAGAATATGCAAAGAAATTTTTGCCAAAAACTGTACTTTGCAAATTATATAGAGGTATTGTAGAGCCACATTTTCGGTACTGCTGTTCTGTGTGGGGGAGCTGTGCAGAGTTCCGACTGGTTAAGCTTCAAAAATTGCAGAATCGTGCCGCTAGAATTATTACAAATAGCAGCTACGATGCTCCTGCCGAAGCTTTGATTACAGAGTTAAAATGGCCAACTGTGATGGATATGATCAGAAGTGAGACTGCAACAACTGTATATAAATCTGTTAATAGTCTCGCGCCTGATTATCTCTCGCATTTATTTGTTAGAAATTCTGATCGCAACATTATCAACCTTAGAAATGCCGAAACTGACTTGCTAGTGCCATTCATGAAAACTAGTAATGGACAGAAAGCGTTCGCATTTCGTGGAGCAAAAATCTGGAATGATCTCAGCCGCGAGGCCAAGCAAGCTCCCTCTTTGTCTTCTTTTAAGGACAAGATAAAGGGTTTGTTGTAAATTTATTGTAAATAGTTGTAGATAAATTATTTAATGGGTGAATGTGGTTCAAGATATACACAGAGTGCTCAAGTTGTCACAAGAACAACGAGCGTAATACATGTAGTCAAGAAACCCAATGTGCCCTCCCGGTTATCACCATGCTGGCTGCATGACAACTCGTGAACTTGGGCACACGATGTACGGTTACACATTTTTGGTATTCAAGAACCAAAGAGTGCTCAAGTTACTACAAAAGCAACGAGCATAATATAATGGGTGAATGTGGTTCAAGATATACACAGAGTGCTCAAGTTGTCACAAGAACAACGAGCGTAATACATGTAGTCAAGAAACCCAATGTGCCCTCCCGGTTATCACCATGCTGGCTGCATGACAACTCGTGAACTTGGGCACACGATGTACGGTTACACATTTTTGGTATTCAAGAACCAAAGAGTGCTCAAGTTACTACAAAAGCAACGAGCATAATATAATGGGTGAATGTGGTTCAAGATATACACAGAGTGCTCAAGTTGTCACAAGAACAACGAGCGTAATACATGTAGTCAAGAAACCCAATGTGCCCTCCCGGTTATCACCATGCTGGCTGCATGACAACTCGTGAACTTGGGCACACGATGTACGGTTACACATTTTTGGTATTCAAGAACCAAAGAGTGCTCAAGTTACTACAAAAGCAACGAGCATAATATAATGGGTGAATGTGGTTCAAGATATACACAGAGTGCTCAAGTTGTCACAAGAACAACGAGCGTAATACATGTAGTCAAGAAACCCAATGTGCCCTCCCGGTTATCACCATGCTGGCTGCATGACAACTCGTGAACTTGGGCACACGATGTACGGTTACACATTATTTATAGATAAATTATTTATGATTGTAATTAGTTTCCTTTTCCCGTTATTAATTTTAGTAGATTTTTTTAATTTGTAAAGTTTTTGGCACGGCCCCCTGAAAATCAGTCATACTGACTGACGGGGCTACCGTGCATAAATAATTTTAAAATGAAAAAGAAAATGAAAAATGAAAAAAAAAATGGATATCAGAGATTTTGTGCCAAAAGCGCTTGCAAAGACCAGCTTTAATGAGTCACTCCTTCCCGTGGATATCAGATATTTTGTGCCAAAAGCGCTTGCAAAGACCAGCTTTAATGAGTCACTCCTTCCTGTGGATATGAGAGATTTTGTGCCAAAAGCGCTTGCAAAGACCAGCTTTAATGAGTCACTCCTTCCCGTGGATATGAGAGATTTTGTGCCAAAAGCGCTTGCAAAGACCAGCTTTAATGAGTCACTCCTTCCCGTGGATATCAGAGATTTTGTGCCAAAAGCGCTTGCAAAGACCAGCTTTAATGAGTCACTCCTTCCCGTGGATATCAGAGATTTTGTGCCAAAGGCGCTTGCAAAGACCAGCTTTAATGAGTCACTCCTTCCCGCGGATATGAGAGATTTTGTGCCAAAAGCGCTTGCAAAGACCAGCTTTAATGAGTCACTCCTTCCCGTGGATATCAGAGATTTTGTGCCAAAAGCTCTTGCAAAGACCAGCTTTAATGAGTCACTCCTTCCCGTGGATATCAGATATTTTGTGCCAAAAGCGCTTGCAAAGACCAGCTTTAATGAGTCACTCCTTCCTGTGGATATGAGAGATTTTGTGCCAAAAGCGCTTGCAAAGACCAGCTTTAATGAGTCACTCCTTCCCGTGGATATGAGAGATTTTGTGCCAAAAGCGCTTGCAAAGACCAGCTTTAATGAGTCACTCCTTCCCGTGGATATCAGAGATTTTGTGCCAAAAGCGCTTGCAAAGACCAGCTTTAATGAGTCACTCCTTCCCGTGGATATCAGAGATTTTGTGCCAAAGGCGCTTGCAAAGACCAGCTTTAATGAGTCACTCCTTCCCGTGGATATGAGAGATTTTGTGCCAAAAGCGCTTGCAAAGACCAGCTTTAATGAGTCACTCCTTCCCGTGGATATCAGAGATTTTGTGCCAAAAGCTCTTGCAAAGACCAGCTTTAATGAGTCACTCCTTCCAGTGGATATCAGAGATTTTGTGCCAAAAGCGCTTGCAAAGACCTGCTTTAATCGAGTCACTCCTTCCCGTAGATATCAGAGATTTTGTGCCAAAAGCGCTTGCAAAGACCTGCAAAAATGAGTGAAAACAACGATCAAAATTTCACCAGTTTTTCTTCCTAACAACAATAATACTTACATTTCTTAGCATGTGATTTGGCCTCTCAGGAGGATGGAATCCCCCTGAATAAGTTTCTCATTCTAGGAGGGAAGACTTTTATTCTCCCAAGTTGATAGCACTTGCGACAGCGTTTTCAAATCATTGCTGTCAGGTAGAACCATTTGGAAATTTTATGTGTGATTTCAGGACATTTTGAACGTTACTTGAAGCTTCTTTCTCGAGAAAATCTCTCATCAAAACTGAGTGGAGTGACCTATTTCAGCCAGGACAATTCTGAAAATAATTTGACATGGTAGTCTTTCAATCAGATAATGCAAATATTGTTGCTTTCATCTTTAGGGAGCAGTAACCCTTCAAACAACGTGCATTTTTCTGACTCAATTGATATAAGTTTCTTATTTAAGTCCCTTATTAGAAGCTGACTGATAACATGTTTGTCTTCTGCTGCTAAAAATCTGATTGTAATTCATGTTTTCCCGACCTTTTAAGCAACTTCGAATTAAGATATTCTAAATCTCCAAAATGGTATGACTGATTTTAGAGAATGAATTGTTTACCCTTTCTGCTGCAGAGTGACTGGTGATCCTTGAAATCGGTCGGCAACCATTCATTGTCTATTTTGGCAAATGCATATATTATCTTGGCAAATCATGTAAATGTCTGCATACATTAAAAAGAGGGAGAGTATGGGATGTGGCATATGGAAATGTAAAATAAATACAGCAGTAGTTTATAGGAATAAACATTACAAACCTCCTTACACAACTACGAATTTTTTGTTTCAGAACCTATCATATCCAGAACAGAAAGTAGTTACAGTTGGTCAATTTAAAATTGGCATCTGCCATGGTCACCAAATTGTCCCATGGGGTGACCCTGAGAGCCTCTCTATGGTAAGCTACCGCCTTTCCCATACCTTTTATTTTTAAAAAATCATCCAAGTTTGATTATATTACCGATCATGAACATTTCTTCGTGTGAATTTGTATCAAAAACCACACTAATCGTAGACTTACTGCCATGTCTTGAAATTGCTTTGAATTTGCAAGAATATCTGCTTTTAGAATTTTCCTTGTTTTGGAGCGTACTCTGAAATCACAGGAAATGATAATCCATTTGAAAATTGACTGCCTATTTCTGCGACAAAGCTCTGTTATCATGTAAAGCGCGAAGGTTCGTACGAGATAGCAAGAAATAGCTTTTGGTTGGCAATGCGATATTTTGTAAAATGCTGTTGCTGAACACATGTTTTTTCATGTTGTATAATTTCGTGATCTGTCTCCCGAAAGAATGAAGTAGTGATCATCTACTAAATTTATTTAGCCCTTCACACAAATAAAGAAAGAAAATTTTTAAACCGGTAACATAATCAAATGTTGGTGATTTTTCAAAGTTTCTTCTTTTTGGGCCACCTGCTATACCGGGTGTCCCAACATGATGTATTATCGTTTGATTGCTTTTATGTCCATAACCAATGAACCAATTTTCAAACTTTATTTTATCCGATTGCCGAAAGGCTAAATTGTACTTGAGGATGTTGGCTGTGGTTTAGGCCAATTTCTTCATGTTGAAAAGAAGATCGATAAAGATGCTCAAATTCAGGCCTTAGATGGCATGAAAAGGAAACGATCTTCTTTCTCAGTCAACATTTTAGACGTGATGCCAAAGGCTGAACTTATATGTCGCTCAGAGAATATATGTGGCTCAGAGAACAACAATTCAGTTAATACTGAGTTCTGAAAATATGAATACGAGTTCAGCCTTTTGTATCACATCTAAAATGTTGACTGGAAAAATAGGCCGTTTCTTTCTCGTGCCATCTAAGGCTCGAATTTGAGCAGGTTTATCGATCTTCTTTTCGACATGAAAACGCCTCGGTAAAACCGCAACCAACATCGTAAAATAAAATTTATTCTTTAGGCAATCAAATAAAACAAAATTTTTGAAAATCAGTTCATTGGTTTTGGACATGTAAGCAATCAAACAATAATACATCATTTTGGGACACCCGGTATACCAAATGATTTGCAGAATAACATTGCGCTTCATTGGTTAGCATTATTGGCGATGCCGCTTTAGAGCCAGTGAATTTTTTTACACCATTTCTACATGCTGTTAACCCTATTAACACCTAGCTTTTTGGACCCGACCCTCGTAGGACTTGTCAATATTGCTGATATGAGAACAAAACTTGGTAAAATGGTGTACAGTAGCAAAATCTGCACAATAGGCAGCTAATTCGTTAGCATATATCACACAGCATCAAAAAGTGAAAATTGACAACATAATATAAATTTTAGTTCATTATCTCTATCATTTATTCATGATTTCTTTGCATCAACTTGTCAAAGTTTCACATTTTTATATCACTAAAATTTAAAAGACAAAAAACAAAACTCAAATTTAATTATTGCTGAGGTGGAAAAACATAACGTTATCGAGTTGCCTCCACACACAACGTCACAAATTTACTAATGCTTTACAAAGGAAATCAACGTTACATTACTAAGAAAAGACTAAGGCTGAATTTACACTGGAGGCGATCTTTCGATGCGGCGCACGCAGCAAAGTTTCATTTAAACCCCTAATTTCTGATGTAAATACTCTACAACTCCTTGGAATTATTAAAAACAATCAAGAGAACCAAATTGGCCATTGAAGTTTATCTAAGATAAACTTTGTTATTAGCCATATGACGTTAGCAGTTACAAACGATATTCTCATTAACAGGTACAGCGACAACTCGATGTAGACATTTTGATCACCGGTCAAACTCATAAGGTATGCTTTATGTCATGTATTCTGGATTGCATGCCATTTCGTGTCATGCTTTTATCGTCAGTTCATGATACGTTGATTGGTTATCTTTAAGCAGCGAGAAGCCACCAGAATGAAACATCACCTTGAGCTGTCAATTTGGAAGTCCAAGTAGTCTTAAGTCAAATCTTAAGATAGAGAGTGAAGGTCTTTATGTCACAATAGATGATTACCGAAAAGATGGCGTCGGGGGATGTTTTGCCTAGATGCATTGCGTTCTATACTAGAATAGACAGGGATTCTATAGAAATTCGATCATCAAACGCAATGCATCTTGGTGGAATGCCCCCCCCCAACGCCATTTTCTCCACAGTCGTCTATTGTGAATCAAGGTTGAAGCCAAGGCCCGCACTCCATCATTCTGTTGATACTAAAGCCAGATTCGTAGTTCACAGAAGTTCCTCGAAAATGTGCATTGATATGCTTTGATATGCTTTGATAGATAGGAAGACACCATCTTATTTTGGTCTTCGAGAGCTATCAAGTTAGAAAACTTTCAGCAATTTTTCCAACCAGTCGTTCAATTCTTGGTTGAGTTGGATTAGCTAGGGGCACGTGCCCCAAATTTTTGCATTTTTGTATAGTTTAACATTCTAACTGGTGAGGCAGTTTATGCGGTATTCTCCTTCCACCGTACTGAAACTGCTGCCTTACTTCCTGAAAAGCCTGTACGGAGCTGAAAGAAATTTCGACACAATCGGCGTTTTGCGGAGAATTTATGGAATGGTTTCCAAATTTTCCCCAAGTGCAAGCCCCCAGACGCCTTCTGGTCAATTCGCTCGCGCCTTGCCGATGCGTTCCCGAAGTCCCTTACGAATAATCATTATCATATTTGCTTTTCGTTTTTTTTTTGGTAAATTGTATGAATCACATCAAAGAAATGAAAACATTGACCGCGTTAGAAGTTATGAATTGAAATTTCATTACGTCATTTAATTTCCTGACTATTTCATCATAGTTCGAAGCATATGAGCATGAGGGAAAATTCTACATCAATCCTGGATCTGCAACCGGTGGATATCATCCTCTCGAAATGTGAGTAAATTTACTTAGTGTTTTGACAGCCAAAAGTAGACATATGTTTCCAGTCGAGCTCATTACGTTTTCCTACAATCATTTACAAAATACTGCAACATTGAATTTCGGCTCAGTAACTTATTATAATACTCCTGCTACGCATTAAATCAAGAATGATGTGTTCAACTGTTATACAAGAGTGGAATAGAAAGCATATCATTCGGCCAACGAAATGCGTCGTCAATTGTATGCAATGGGAGAAAATGATAATATCGATAAAACTGTTCGTTATACTTGAGAAAAATTTTGTTAAATTTCTGGTATTTCTCATTTTCGTGCAAATATTCCCAAGAACACACTGAAGACACGTAACGCTTACTTTTCCCAATCCTATTCTATAATAAATATGACAGGCTTTTGATATCAGGGATTATGATGACCCCGTGAGCTGTGAGGGATATTCGGGCCCATCCTGAATACTAACGCTTTGTTTTCATGGCCCTCTGTGATGTTGACTGCCATTGAACACTTGGTCTCATAACAAAGAGTTTCCAAATTGAGCATATTCAATTGTCTTTTTGAATACCATGGCAACGGCCCTTTCATCTTCGCTTTCGACCATCGTTGCGTATGGGAAACAAGTCTTGTTGAGGCTTTTCCAAAAATTTGTCCTTGCCACTAGAATAAAGAGATCAGGTCACTCACGAACAGCGTCCAACAATAAGTTAGAAGGCCAATTTAGATCTTGTAGTAGTGCCCCACGAGTGTATCATGAGCTACAGGTTGTAATGGGGTCCATGATTATTCGACTCTCTAACATCTTGAATGAAAGAAACTTTCAATCCTACTAGATTTACTTCGTTAAACGTTAAAAAGTACTAAAAGTTTGTAGCGGGAATCTTTAGAATGCAGATACGAACGTATTTTTGAGAAAGTGAGGTCCCCGTTAAAGTCATGTAGGATCATATTCACGTAAAATTTGCTTCGCATTTTTGATGTGATCACAGAATGTGATCATGTAAACGGGCTTCACAGGTTGCTTGAAGTTATGTGAAGCGGCAAACATTAACCCCCTTAAATTTGCCATCACAGATGTTTCATTTGAAAGCTGGTGAACTGAAAAATCTGTCATGGCAAATTAAAAGGGGATTAATTTTCGCCGCTTCACATATCTTCAAGCAACTTACAAAGCCCGTTTCCATCATCACACTTTGTGATCAAATAAAAAATGTGAAGCAAATTTTATGTGAATCTGAATATCACCGTGTAAACTGGCCTTTAGAGGCCGTGGTATACAATTTGAAAATCTTAATACCTTGCCCTTTAGTTGGCACTGCAGAAGCGACCAGTCTCCGCGAGTTCTGACTTCAATAATATCTGATGATAACGGTAACCTCGTGGTTTAAAGTCCAAGGCCCCTAATCTTCCTCCTGCTCACTTGAAGCGTTTTACTTCAAGCACGACGATTTACTAGTTTTTTCCAAAATTATAAGACTTAACTGCGAGGTCTTTTTTTAATTCATATTTTTGCACGATATCTCATTAGTACAAAATTAAAGTACAAAACTTACAAGTATGTCATTTAATAATGAAAAACAAATTTTGAAAATTTGGGATTAGCTGGGATTGGATCCAGGCTGAGGTCCGATCTTTTTTTTTATACATCATTGAATAACTTACTACACATATTACTTTTAACATTACTTACAAAATACCATACCCTACTACTAATACAATACCATTTGGAGCGAAAACTACGTCTACCTCATGGCAACATAAAACAGGAAATACGAACATACCACTGCACGTAACTACTAGAGAGAAAAATAATTGCTAAAACTACACGTAACTACAAAAAGAAGAAAAAAAGCCTTTACTTTAAAGGAGATATTTAGAAATAATACAGATTACATTTTACAATACTTTCTAATTACAAATAAGTAGGTTAGGCACAAGATTTAGGGATATTTAATGAAGAGGACCATGATATTATACGAATCGTTCCGTTCTTGAAATATACAAGATAGTTGATTATAGGATGAAGTTATTTACTTCAAATGGCAAAATTTTTTTGCCGTACAAAAGAATCTGTAAAAGGACAGGATTTGGAACGTCAATAATTTCAAATGAGCACAGCACCGGAAGGACACCAGCGAGGAGGTCACGCCTTTGTTCTTCAAAAGAAGTGCACAACAATAGGTAGTGTTCCGTATCCTCAGGACCGTCGTTGATTGGACACATCGGGTGGATTGTGTCACTAAAATTATGTCTGAATTTGTGAAAGTTCAGTTTGCTCAACCCTACCCTAAGCTGAGTTAATTAAAGAAAGCCCTCATGGATCATAGATACCGACAGCAGGGTTAGAAGGTGGTCTAATAAGCGAAAGCAATCTGTTCTTGAATATACTGATGGAAGAGGATTCTCTGATTTCAGGGTCAAGTTTGCTCCATTCATGCAAACTGTTTGGGAAAAAGCTTGACTTATATTTTTCAGTTCTTGCCCTAATTTGACCAACAACGGGTTGATTGCAAAAAGCATAATTAGGCCGACTCAGATGTGGAATAGGATCTCTTGTATAATCTGGCATCAGGTTGTTAATGATCCTGTAGATCATAAAAAGTCATCTGCTCCATCTCCAAGAGTACAGAGATTCCCATCATAGCTCTTGATACAGCTTTTCACGGGAGGTCCTTCTCCATGTACCTGTTACTGCTAGTGATGCAGAGTGTTGTACCGATTCGAGTTTTTGTATCAGGATATTACCACGGCTATTTAGACTGATCTCCTTGCATGGAATGTGGTAAATCACATCATGATAGCCTAAGTGGGGTCTAACATAAAGTTCGTAAAGTACATTCAAGGTCTCCCTAGGAAGATACTTTGAAACAAACTTCAACATTCAAGAAAGCCTTGAGTCTTGTGTAAGACCAAGATGTGTATGCTCATCCACTTTCATTACTTGCCTATTGTTGAAAAATAACGCGGGATGATGAATTTTGACTCTCTTCGTTGAGAAAATTATATCTACAGCTTGCTCTCCACTATCAGGGTTGAAGGACATTCTCCATCTATGTGCCCATAACTTTATCCGATTCAGATCATGGTTCATTTTACTGTGGTGAAAAGAGAAGTGTCATCAGCAAATAATTTTACGGTACATTTTAGGTCCTCAGACAAGTCATTGATATATATAAGGAACAATAAAGGTCCCAAAATCGAGCCTTGTGGAAGACCTGCAGAAATATTTCCCCAACAAGAAGACTTGCCGTTCAAAACTGTTCGCTGCTTACGATTTGAAAGAAAACTGTGGCGAAGGGTAAGCAGATTTCCAGAAACACCACATCTTTGTAACTTACAAAGAAGGCCTTCATGCCATACCCGTTTGATCTTCATGGGAGCCGTATTTTAGTTAGGGTTTACTGAGCTCTTTAGATGTGTTTTAGATTTTCTTTTAAACTGATAGAGCGAAGGGATTTCCCTTATTTAAATAGTTATTTCATTCCAAGCTTTAAGCCAGCCCAGAAAGTTGAAAACCTTTTTTTGTACACTCAAGCTTGAACTTTGGGGTGTCGAGATTTTCTATTGTTTCTTGCGTTATACCTAGAAATGTTATTCCCTTGACCATACTTGTTCCAAAGGCTCTCAGGGCACTGCTTATTGATTTTTTGTGTGTCACGATAGATAGATCAAAATAGATGATCTCATCAACGATCAGCCCATTATTGATCCAGGGATCCTTTATTCCGGCATTTTGAATAATTGAGAAGGCCCTGTTCTGCAGACGCTGAAGTGTTTGCAGCTTCGTATTGGGCAGGCTGTCCCAGACAACATGTCCGTATCGGAGGTGACTTTCAACGAGCACATGGTAAACCTCACAGAACTTAGATTGCGGAAGAATATTTTTAAGTTTGTTCAATGTAAATAAACCACTACTTATTATTTACCTTTGAAAGATTTGAAGTGTTCCTTCCCACTGAGATTCTCGTCGACAATGACCCCTAGTGACTTAGTTTTTTTCACTCGTTTTAATTCCATGCCATTAAATTTCAATGGAGCCAGAGTTTCAATTTCGTTAATTCTACGTGGATGGCCGATAAGCCTAAAGTCAGTTTTTTTAGGATTGGCACTTGATTTATTAACTCTCATTCACTCAGAAATGTTCTGTAGTAGGCAAGCTCGTCAATGTCGTCTAAGGCTATTGCTGTATGCGTATCATCAGCATACATGCTCGCCGAAGACAACTGTAAACATTCTTCAAAGTCGTTAAGGTGTATGATAAAGAGAAGGGGGCCTAGGCAGGAACCCTTGGGAATGCCACAAGCTACAACTCTTGAAAAAAATCACATATTTTTGCTCAGCTCTCCCCCCCCTCCCCCTTACAATGTTGGTTCCTTGCGTGATTACGCATTTCTCAAGGGCACAACAACGCAGCCAAAGCGATTTTCGTGATATCTGGTGATCAGTGCTTCGGACCAACATTGTTCAGGGGGGGGGGGGGGGGGGGGCAGGGGGGCAAGGGAAAAGAGTAGCGTGAAGTTTCCTGCACTGTATTTTGGATGCTTGGTCGGAGAAGAAAAGAGAGAAATGAAATTTTTTTCAAGTTGTTTTGGCAAGGATTGTCTGAAGGGGTGAATTTCTAAAAGTCAGTCGTTTGAGCTGATTTTTGCGCTGCAGGGTAATTCGATAGTGTAGATCACGAAACTGAAGGAAAAAAACAGTTATTTGTTAGGGTTCTGGATTTGTGACGTCATATTATACCCATTTTCACAATTCCTTGATAGCATGGGTGAAATCTACGTCATAATTCAATTTTAAGAGAACAGTGGGCTTTCCAATTAGTTACAAATTTGAATTTCATCATTCTAGACAATGAGCACAATTAGAATTATATTTGTACTTGTTATTGGCCCCTAAGGAGCAATTAAAGGTGCAATCAAATGCCTGGATTAGAACTGTATTGATACATGAATAGGGACACTTTATGAATGACGTATAGTTAGATGCTATGTGGGTTGGCGAGATCAAAATTGAAGAGATGAGGTCACAGTATACATTTTCATTATGGCCATGCAATTATAAGAAAAGTCATTAAGTTTCAATCATTTTCGTTAAATACAGAAAAACTCGGGAATAAAAGGGTAAACGATTCTTAAACTGCCGAATGAGAGGACAGTTTGAAGTAAATTATTGGGAAAATGGCGTCCAATACTTTTCAAGAGTCGATAGATGTGGAAACAAATGAAGTTGAAGTTGAGTGTGAAGGGGGGAATGACGAACAGGACATTGAATTTGCCGCGGTGTTCCAACCTACTTGTGCAAGAAAAGTATATTTAGTCACATACAGTCGTGCAAATGTCAAGAGATTTGATCGCCAGTCATTTGCAGCTGTAGTTGTGAGTGCGTTCCAAGTAACAGGGCTTGTAGACGTAAAGCAATGGGCTTGCAGCATGGAAGAACACAAAGATGGCGGGAAACATTTCCATTTAGCCATATTGCTAGGAAAGCAGAGGCGCTGGAAGAAGGTGAAGGAGCACATTGGAAAAACACACGGCATCAGCGTCCATTTTTCAGGACACAAATGCTATTTTACTGCATATAAATATGCAAAAAAGTACGATAAACATTTCGTGTGTAGTCCAGGCCATCCAAAGAAGATACAGCCGCCTAAAACATTGAGAGCCAGCAGTGCAAAGAAACGACGTAAAGCCAAAGCTACACGTTATACAAACAAGGATGTAGCCGATCTTATTTTGAACGAAAACGTCAGATCGAGGCTGGAACTAATGGCACTTGCAAAAGACACCAAACAGAGGAAAGGGGACGCATTGCTGTATGATTTCTTGCTTGCAAAATCAGAGAAGGCGGTGTCTGAACTGATAGAGACGGTGTGGGCAATTGAGACTGCGGAAGAGAATATAGAGAGAGCGCGACAATCAAGAATGGATATTTTGAATAATGCATTAAATGCTGATTGTGTTTGTAACGGAGAATGGCGTGAGTGTGCAGAGGAGATCTTGCAGCTCAATCACATGGATGCTGGGAAATTCAAGAATGCTTTTGTCGATTTGTTGGAAAAGGGGCGCGGAAAGGGACGTAACATCCTTATAACTGGACCAGCCAATTGTGGAAAGACATTTATTCTTGATCCGCTACGAATAATATATAAATGCTTTGTGAATCCAGCTACATGCACCTATGCACTAATGGGTGTGGAGACTGCCGAAGTTATAATATTCAATGACTTCAGATTTAATCCAATCATAATACCCTGGGCAGATCTCCTTCTTCTTTTAGAGGGACAACCAATGCACTTGTCTACACCCAAAACTCATTTTGCAAAGGACATAGTTCTTGAAAGTGATACCCCAGTATTCTGCACGTCTAAAGGGCCAATTTTGTATGTAAAGGGAGGTTCCATTGATGACCGAGAGAGTGAAATGATGCGCGTGCGTTGGAGACACATTGAATTCCGTCATCAGATAGAAATTGAGAAGCAAAAGTGCATTCAGCCATGCGCGTACTGCTTCTCCCATTTCTTGCTGGACGGTCATGTGACTTCAACTGCACAGGCGCATGAAAATGCTCCCCAAAATTGAGGCAACAAGTAACACAACGGTTGACACAACGATTGACAGTAGAAGGAATCTTCCTTTAATTCGATGTTGAATTGTGCAAGTTAGCTTCTTTTCAGCTTCTCAACTGTTCAAAGACGTAAACAGTGTACTAACATCCTCAGATAGTTTACAATTTGGCGTACGCCAAAGTTACAGGGCTCATAACAAGTGTCAACCTATTTTCCTAAAAAGAACTTGAGCATCAAATATCTTTTTACCAGTGCTGTGTCAATCGTTACAGCCCACTTTTCTGCGCTACTCATTATTAATAGGCGTTTACCAATGAGCCCAGCAGATAGGTTACGATAATGAACACCCCTCTGTAACAAATATTTTTAGAAAGAGCAGTCTCCGGGGGGCGAAAGGGTTGAAACGTACGCCTGTCAATCGATGTGTCAATCGTGAAACCTTACACCAGAAGGCTCATTACGTGTACAGTGAGACGTTACGACATTAAACGCATCATTTAGCTCATAAACAATTGTTCATAAACAAAAGATTACGATACATGAAGAGTGCTATGTAAGAATGCTATGTAAATATCTCGTTATACAAAATGTTCATTTAAAATTCAATACTTCGTTCTATAGCCTTTGTTTTGAACTATGGCTTTCAATCGTGTGTCCATATTCTCAATTGTTCTGTCAATGACTTGACGACTAAAATTATGCAGGGTCGCAACGACACGTTTCTCGAATGCTGCAAAATCTTCGTGGACAAGTGTCTGCTCCAGGGCCTGTTTCCGTAACTCACGGCGAACATTGTGGAAAACATTTTCGATTGGGTTGAGGTCAGGTGATCGTGGGGGGATTTCTACGACGTTTGCTCCAATTTCTTTCAATGCAGACTTAGCAGCAGCACTTTTCTGACAGGGGTCGTTGTCCATTACAAAATACTTCATGCCCCTAGCTTTTCTGTCTTTCACCTTGCCTCTTTTCAGAGCCTTTTCAAGGTCATTTTTTACAAATCTGCGAAGTATTTCCCAGTCATGTGCTTGTAAGTTTTCACCAATGTTACCCCCACTCCAAATTTAATTCCAACCAGCACATATACACGACGCCCCCCAGGCAAATTCTTGCTCCCTTTCGTCGTCCATTGCAATCCTTCGCTTGCTTTCCTCCACACCCTCCCACTTGGTGTCTTTGCGTCACGAAATGGGTTAAATTTGTGAACAAAAGACACCCCATCTAAATACATGGCAACGTCCTCGATTTCATTTCATTTTTTCATTTTCAAATATTTATACAGGTTACAGATTTCAGTATACTAGATAACTGTTTTACAAATTGACCTGTGCAAAAATAGGAAAGCCTAAATTAAAGAAAATTACAATATATACAATATCTAGATATGGCTTATATGATATACTTGTGATCGAGCATAAAAAACTAAATTAAATAGAAAAATAAGATGTACCTCTCATATGGATTTTTTAAAGGTAGCCAGGGACGGTGCCAATTTAGTTTCCGTATTTAGCTCATTCCATACTTTTGCTCCTCGATAAGAAAATGCTTTTTGACCTGTGCATGTTCTTAATAGAGGTATCTGCAAATTTTGTGTGTCGGTAGAGCGAAGATTGTGATCACTACTCTCTGAGCATTTAGTGAAAAGTTCCCCTAAATATTGAGGAGCAAGTGAGTTCAATGCTTTATAGGTCAGCGATGCTGTTTCTTTTCTGATAAGATCTTTAATTGATGGCCAGCCAAGGTTTTTGAGCAGAGGGACAGCAGAAGCATCGTAAGGACTATTTGTAGTTATTCTTGCAGCTCTATTCTGGATCTTTTGGAGAGAATTAAGTTTGGTTTCACTACAACAACCCCAAACCGAGCAGCAATAACTAAAATGTGGCTCAACAATTCCTCTATACATTTTCTGCAGATCACCTGATGGAAGAAATTTCTTGGCATGCTTAATGAGACCGAGAGCTCGTAGTGCCTTAGCCTTAACTTGTTCAATATGGCGATCCCATTGGAGTTTGTCATCAATTTGAACCCCCAGATACTTTGTATCGGTTATCATATTGATCTTTTGATCACCTATTTCAAAACTAGGCTTAGCGTCAGTCTGCTTTTCGATCTTTAGAATATTTGGTCTGGATCCTATTATCAGAGACTGTGTTTTTACAACGTTTAGAGACAGTTTATTGCCATGTAGCCAGTCCTGTAAATTCACAAGATCCCGGTTTAAATCATCCTGCAGTTCAGAAAGGCATTTCGAGGAATGCGAAATCGCAGTATCATCAGCGTACATAGTGACCTTTCCTTTCTTTAGGCAGAATGGTAGATCATTTATATAAATAAGGAACAGAAGTGGGCCAAGACAGGAGCCCTGGGGGACACCACAACCTATATCGTTAATACTAGAGGAGGTGGAATTAACCTTGCAGAATTGCTTTCGCTCTTGCAAGTAGGAAGTGAACCAATCAAGCTCTAGTCCACTTATTCCGTATTTTTCTAGCTTCTTCAGTAGGATATCATGATTTACTGTATCAAATGCCTTTTTTAGGTCAATGAAAATCAAACCAGTGTACTTGCCCCTATCTATATTCAAATACCAGTCATTTGTGCCAGCCATAAGGCTGGTGACGACTGAGTGTAAAGATCGAAAACCAGACTGATGCCTGTATATGAGCCTATTACTATCTAAGTAGTCATACAATTGATTATATACTACTTTTTCGAATGCACGAGACAATACAGGCAACACAGAAATCGGTCTATAGTTAGAACAATCATCTCTCGCTCCGCTCTTGTAAATTGGGGCAACACGCGCTATTTTCCAATCTGTGGGAAATTTTCCAGAGAACAAAGACATATTAAAAAGATCGCATAATGATCCGGAGATTAATGGCAAAGCAATCTTTATAAAAAAGCTTGCGATACCATCACAACCAGAGCCATGCGAAGTCTTCATTTTCTTCATAACTTTCGTTACATCATTCTCTGAAACAGCTTTGAAAGAGAAATTTGTTACAGCGTTACCCACTTCATACTCGTTGGATAAAAGTGGGTTGGGTTTTTCTGGAATTTTGCCACTCAGTTTATTTCCAATGGTACAGAAAAACTCATTCATTGATGAAGCAATCTTTTTGTTGTCTTTAATCGACTCACCTTCAACATTAAGGGACGGGATAGAAGTGGTCTTGCTTCTTTTGTTTATGACTTGGTTAATAGTTTTCCAGGATTTTTTAAGATCCCCATGACATGCAGAAATTTTCTTAGAGAAATATTCTCTTTTTAGGTGGAGATTTAACTTGTTTACACGATTACGAATTTGCTTGTAACAATCCATCAAAAGGGTGGATTTACTTTTTACTGCCTGGATTTTCAATTTATCTCTCGTCTTAGCAAGCTGGAAAAACTCATTATTGAGCCAAGGTGTATACTTGTCTGAAACCCGTCTGGTCAGGTTAGGCGCATGTTTATCAAGAATAAGCGAAAAGATGTTTGTCCAGCTACGGACCGCATCATCAGAATCACTAGCATTCGCAATTATTTCTTCCCAGTTAACCTCAGACAGGTCAGAGAGAAAAGCTGTTTTATCAAAATTTTTTAGTTGTCTTGATGTGATATATTTATGTTGACGTTTAACCCCTCCACGAAACTTCCTGATACAATAAATCAAAAAGTGATCACTGAGGCTAGTTTTAATAACACCGCTCTCCAAAATATTTCTGTACTCTGAAGTGGCTATGTGGTCAATTAGGGAAGAAGAATGCAGGGTGATTCTTGTTGGCTCTTTAATCAGTTGCCTAAAACCAAATAAGTCATAGATCTCTTGCAGATGTGAGGTGTGATTTGCATCGCTAGGTCTAGGAAGGCTGAAATCACAGTTCGTATCACCTAGTATAATAATCTCTTTGTTTTCTCGGTCAAGAAAACGGAGATTTTCTTCTAGGCTCTCAAAACAAGAAATTGGTACACTAGGGGGTCTGTACCATGCGACGATGATGAAAGGACTTGCGTTTGGAGGTTCAATTTCAATGCATATTAATTCTAAAGATTGATTAGGGAGGTCATCGCGGAGTTTAAAGCTAACCGTATTCCTGATATACAGTGCAACGCCACCCCCGTGTCTATCCCTGTCAAATCTCTTCAGGTCAAATTCGTCGATATCGACCAGTTGATCTTTAACCTTGTCGTCAATCTTAGTTTCATTTGTTGCAAAAATATCAATTTTCTCATTTTTTGCAAGCCGTCGAACCTCATCAATTTTAGAGAGGAGACCATTGACATTTAGTGAAGCCAATTTAAGACCTTTCTTACGACCAGATGGGCGAACCTTTTTGTTAACAGAACACTCACCACGCAATTCATTTACATTTGTGTCATTATCTGCAAGAAGCGGAACCGAACTGTAATTTCGACCTTCCTTGTTAAAACTAACGTTTGGCTCATTGCTAAAAGGAAAACGATCTTAATTTATCAATAATGTTCTTAGCAAGCTGAATGTTACCTTCAAAGTTCAAGTGTAGTCCTTTTCTTCCAAGATGTTGGCTTGTGATGTTTTGCTGTCTGAGGATATCAACATTCATGGTTTTGAGTGCACGGTTGAACTCACTTAATTTACCATTCAAATTCTTTCTATCTTCCCTCCTAATAATTTCAGAGACAACGACTGTACAGTTTGGAATCGAGGAGTGGATCATATCCAATAGAGACTTCAGTCCTTTGAGGATATCAGCAATCGACTTATCCTGTAAATCATTGGTACCAATCAGCAAAATGATCTTGTCAGGTCGCTTTTTTAATAGAGGCTTGAGGTAGTCATGGAGATCTTCGATAGACGATCCTTTAAAGGCTCTAACCTTAGTGTGATACCGGTGGCTGAGCTTAGTTTCGTCGATATTAGAGAGCATGCTGTCTCCTGCAATGAGGACGGTATTTTTAGGCCAAGCACCTTTGTTGATCCTGTTGGTCTTGTTTGGAGACTGCTTGCTTGAGCTTTCAGCACTTGGCTTCGATTCACTCAGTTCAACAGTAGGATCTTTAGCAGCGGATGATGTCTGCGACGAAGATGGCTCGACTGTGTTGCTTTGGCTATTACTTTTCTCAGGGATTTTATCTTTGTCATTATTTGTTGACGTGTTTACGATACTTCGACCTCTCCTCTTTTTGTTTTTTCGTTTAGCGTTCTTTTGTGGGGGAACAATGCTCTTTTCATTTTGAACAATGGCAGATTCAGTAGTGTCATTGTGATCTTGAATCTCTTTGTTTGAACTGGAAAGTGTATCGGGACAAACAACAGGCGTGGCTCGAAGCTCAAATTTTAATTTAAAATTTTCCTCCAAAAGGGTTTGGGATTTCATTCTTTCCTCGTGAAGCATCCGATTTAATTCCGTTACACCCAAAGACAGTTGACCAAGGACTTCATATAATTTTTGTTGATTTAAATCAGTCATGTTTTCGTTGTTTTTCAGCCTATCGTTCTCACAGTAGTCAACGGGATCTGTTTGGCATTCACAGTCCAAAGTCTCAACTGTTTTTGGAACTTTTCTTTTTTTGCCAGCTTTTCCATCTTTCTGTTGATGAGAGTCTTCTGTGACATAAAAAGAATCACCATCCTTAATATAGATTTTGGATTCGTTCAACAAAGATTCAAGAGTGCTCTCGACAGCACCGCCGGCTAGGCCGTGGTTTTCAATGGCTTCTCGTACGATACATTCTTTATCGGGCTTCTTTCGTTTGACTTTTCTTATGTTATGAATAATGTCCTTGATAGAATCTTCAATTTCCATTTTGTTACAGCAGGGTTGAAAGTTGTGTAGCCTACCACGAAATCGTTACCTCAGCTAATATCAGTACAACTCAACCGCCTCAAATGATAGACCATAATATGGCTCAAGAGGAATCAATTTCCGGGCATATTGCAGTCTTGCCTGCTTGTCTTTGCACGATAGGAGACCTTTTTTCCTTGGCTGCAGATGTTTAAATCCTGCACAGTTCAAAATACGAGCAAATGTGCGGTAGCTTGCTAGCCCTTGAAGTTCTGCTTCTTTAACCACATCCATCACTTTTACATTCACATTTTTCTCCCTTGCTTTTGAAAATTGCCGTATGAACCGTGCCTTTGTTCTTGCAGATAGTTTCTTTGGCCTACCGCCTTTACAGATCTTCTCCCGCTTTTCACCCTTGCAAGACAGCTCACCATCTTTCCAGCACCGATACACTGATGCCACGGAGATATGCAATTTTTTCGCAATCGTTGCCATTTTCGTGCCATTTCTCCGCAGAACATAGGCCATGGCTCGAATTTTCGGATCTATCGCTTTCGTTTTCCTTACCGCACTTTTAGCCATCTTTCTTAAAACTGATAGCTCTCTCCTTCGTTTAACGTATTATTAGCTAACTTTTCTACACGCACTAATCTGACATCACAAACTAATCGTGACGCAGCCCGTTCCAGTGCCACCATGGAAGAACCTTGCATAAATGCTCCACTTTTACCTACATCTTTCACCCATTTCCTATGAATTGCAGGGGACCACTATTTTATGGAAGTTGTACACGCCGTTAGACCTATGTTTTTGGTGTACTTTGCCACTTTCCATGAGAACACGCGTAAAACTCTTTTCCCCATGTATTGCAAGTATTTCCCGTCACGTGACAAGTTTCCTGCAGTTATAACTCCATCATTTCCGTAAGAGCCCTGCAATTCCTTCATTTCTCATATCGATGACGTCATAATTTCATCATAAACGTTTTGAGATAATTTTTTACACCTGCATGTTGATAAGTACACAAAACTGTACACATGTGCCAATTTTGGTTCAGATTGATGAACTTTTTCAAAAATTGCCCTCTCGGATGTCTGAAGGGGTGAATTTCTAAAAGTCAGTCGTTTGAGCTGATTTTTGCGCTGCAGGGTAATTCGATAGTGTAGATCACGAAACTGAAGGAAAAAAACAGTTATTTGTTAGGGTTCTGGATTTGTGACGTCATATTATACCCATTTTCACAATTCCTTGATAGCATGGGTGAAATCTACGTCATAATTCAATTTTAAGAGAACAGTGGGCTTTCCAATTAGTTACAAATTTGAATTTCATCATTCTAGACAATGAGCACAATTAGAATTATATTTGTACTTGTTATTGGCCCCTAAGGAGCAATTAAAGGTGCAATCAAATGCCTGGATTAGAACTGTATTGATACATGAATAGGGACACTTTATGAATGACGTATAGTTAGATGCTATGTGGGTTGGCGAGATCAAAATTGAAGAGATGAGGTCACAGTATACATTTTCATTATGGCCATGCAATTATAAGAAAAGTCATTAAGTTTCAATCATTTTCGTTAAATACAGAAAAACTCGGGAATAAAAGGGTAAACGATTCTTAAACTGCCGAATGAGAGGACAGTTTGAAGTAAATTATTGGGAAAATGGCGTCCAATACTTTTCAAGAGTCGATAGATGTGGAAACAAATGAAGTTGAAGTTGAGTGTGAAGGGGGGAATGACGAACAGGACATTGAATTTGCCGCGGTGTTCCAACCTACTTGTGCAAGAAAAGTATATTTAGTCACATACAGTCGTGCAAATGTCAAGAGATTTGATCGCCAGTCATTTGCAGCTGTAGTTGTGAGTGCGTTCCAAGTAACAGGGCTTGTAGACGTAAAGCAATGGGCTTGCAGCATGGAAGAACACAAAGATGGCGGGAAACATTTCCATTTAGCCATATTGCTAGGAAAGCAGAGGCGCTGGAAGAAGGTGAAGGAGCACATTGGAAAAACACACGGCATCAGCGTCCATTTTTCAGGACACAAATGCTATTTTACTGCATATAAATATGCAAAAAAGTACGATAAACATTTCGTGTGTAGTCCAGGCCATCCAAAGAAGATACAGCCGCCTAAAACATTGAGAGCCAGCAGTGCAAAGAAACGACGTAAAGCCAAAGCTACACGTTATACAAACAAGGATGTAGCCGATCTTATTTTGAACGAAAACGTCAGATCGAGGCTGGAACTAATGGCACTTGCAAAAGACACCAAACAGAGGAAAGGGGACGCATTGCTGTATGATTTCTTGCTTGCAAAATCAGAGAAGGCGGTGTCTGAACTGATAGAGACGGTGTGGGCAATTGAGACTGCGGAAGAGAATATAGAGAGAGCGCGACAATCAAGAATGGATATTTTGAATAATGCATTAAATGCTGATTGTGTTTGTAACGGAGAATGGCGTGAGTGTGCAGAGGAGATCTTGCAGCTCAATCACATGGATGCTGGGAAATTCAAGAATGCTTTTGTCGATTTGTTGGAAAAGGGGCGCGGAAAGGGACGTAACATCCTTATAACTGGACCAGCCAATTGTGGAAAGACATTTATTCTTGATCCGCTACGAATAATATATAAATGCTTTGTGAATCCAGCTACATGCACCTATGCACTAATGGGTGTGGAGACTGCCGAAGTTATAATATTCAATGACTTCAGATTTAATCCAATCATAATACCCTGGGCAGATCTCCTTCTTCTTTTAGAGGGACAACCAATGCACTTGTCTACACCCAAAACTCATTTTGCAAAGGACATAGTTCTTGAAAGTGATACCCCAGTATTCTGCACGTCTAAAGGGCCAATTTTGTATGTAAAGGGAGGTTCCATTGATGACCGAGAGAGTGAAATGATGCGCGTGCGTTGGAGACACATTGAATTCCGTCATCAGATAGAAATTGAGAAGCAAAAGTGCATTCAGCCATGCGCGTACTGCTTCTCCCATTTCTTGCTGGACGGTCATGTGACTTCAACTGCACAGGCGCATGAAAATGCTCCCCAAAATTGAGGCAACAAGTAACACAACGGTTGACACAACGATTGACAGTAGAAGGAATCTTCCTTTAATTCGATGTTGAATTGTGCAAGTTAGCTTCTTTTCAGCTTCTCAACTGTTCAAAGACGTAAACAGTGTACTAACATCCTCAGATAGTTTACAATTTGGCGTACGCCAAAGTTACAGGGCTCATAACAAGTGTCAACCTATTTTCCTAAAAAGAACTTGAGCATCAAATATCTTTTTACCAGTGCTGTGTCAATCGTTACAGCCCACTTTTCTGCGCTACTCATTATTAATAGGCGTTTACCAATGAGCCCAGCAGATAGGTTACGATAATGAACACCCCTCTGTAACAAATATTTTTAGAAAGAGCAGTCTCCGGGGGGCGAAAGGGTTGAAACGTACGCCTGTCAATCGATGTGTCAATCGTGAAACCTTACACCAGAAGGCTCATTACGTGTACAGTGAGACGTTACGACATTAAACGCATCATTTAGCTCATAAACAATTGTTCATAAACAAAAGATTACGATACATGAAGAGAAAATAATGCTATGTAAATATCTCGTTATACAAAATGTTCATTTAAAATTCAATACTTCGTTCTATAGCCTTTGTTTTGAACTATGGCTTTCAATCGTGTGTCCATATTCTCAATTGTTCTGTCAATGACTTGACGACTAAAATTATGCAGGGTCGCAACGACACGTTTCTCGAATGCTGCAAAATCTTCGTGGACAAGTGTCTGCTCCAGGGCCTGTTTCCGTAACTCACGGCGAACATTGTGGAAAACATTTTCGATTGGGTTGAGGTCAGGTGATCGTGGGGGGATTTCTACGACGTTTGCTCCAATTTCTTTCAATGCAGACTTAGCAGCAGCACTTTTCTGACAGGGGTCGTTGTCCATTACAAAATACTTCATGCCCCTAGCTTTTCTGTCTTTCACCTTGCCTCTTTTCAGAGCCTTTTCAAGGTCATTTTTTACAAATCTGCGAAGTATTTCCCAGTCATGTGCTTGTAAGTTTTCACCAATGTTACCCCCACTCCAAATTTAATTCCAACCAGCACATATACACGACGCCCCCCAGGCAAATTCTTGCTCCCTTTCGTCGTCCATTGCAATCCTTCGCTTGCTTTCCTCCACACCCTCCCACTTGGTGTCTTTGCGTCCGAAATGGGTTAAATTTGTGAACAAAAGACACCCCATCTAAATACATGGCAACGTCCTCGATCCAGAAACTACTGCGGTGTTTCCTTAGCATCTTCCGGGCATATTGCAGTCTTGCCTGCTTGTCTTTGCACGATAGGAGACCTTTTTTCCTTGGCTGCAGATGTTTAAATCCTGCACAGTTCAAAATACGAGCAAATGTGCGGTAGCTTGCTAGCCCTTGAAGTTCTGCTTCTTTAACCACATCCATCACTTTTACATTCACATTTTTCTCCCTTGCTTTTGAAAATTGCCGTATGAACCGTGCCTTTGTTCTTGCAGATAGTTTCTTTGGCCTACCGCCTTTACAGATCTTCTCCCGCTTTTCACCCTTGCAAGACAGCTCACCATCTTTCCAGCACCGATACACTGATGCCACGGAGATATGCAATTTTTTCGCAATCGTTGCCATTTTCGTGCCATTTCTCCGCAGAACATAGGCCATGGCTCGAATTTTCGGATCTATCGCTTTCGTTTTCCTTACCGCACTTTTAGCCATCTTTCTTAAAACTGATAGCTCTCTCCTTCGTTTAACGTATTATTAGCTAACTTTTCTACACGCACTAATCTGACATCACAAACTAATCGTGACGCAGCCCGTTCCAGTGCCACCATGGAAGAACCTTGCATAAATGCTCCACTTTTACCTACATCTTTCACCCATTTCCTATGAATTGCAGGGGACCACTATTTTATGGAAGTTGTACACGCCGTTAGACCTATGTTTTTGGTGTACTTTGCCACTTTCCATGAGAACACGCGTAAAACTCTTTTCCCCATGTATTGCAAGTATTTCCCGTCACGTGACAAGTTTCCTGCAGTTATAACTCCATCATTTCCGTAAGAGCCCTGCAATTCCTTCATTTCTCATATCGATGACGTCATAATTTCATCATAAACGTTTTGAGATAATTTTTTACACCTGCATGTTGATAAGTACACAAAACTGTACAATTGTGCCAATTTTGGTTCAGATTGATGAACTTTTTCAAAAATTGCCCTCTCGGACAATCCTTGCCAAAACTCTTGAAAAAAATCACATATTTTTGCTCAGCTCTCCCCCCCTCCCCCTTACAATGTTGGTTCCTTGCGTGATTACGCATTTCTCAAGGGCACAACAACGCAGCCAAAGCGATTTTCGTGATATCTGGTGATCAGTGCTTCGGACCAACATTGTTCAGGGGGGGGGGGCAGGGGGGCAAGGGAAAAGAGTAGCGTGAAGTTTCCTGCACTGTATTTTGGATGCTTGGTCGGAGAAGAAAAGAGAGAAATGAAATTTTTTCAAGTTGTTTTGGCAAGGATTGTACCTCTAAAGACTTGAAAAATTCACCATTGATTCTGCAAAACTGTTTTCGTTTAATGATGTAACTTCGAAACCAACTAATCACCTTACCCTGCACGCCATACCTAACAAGTTTTTCGAGCAGTGTTTGTGATCCACCGTATCGAAGGCCTTTTTTAGATCCAGAAACATCGTCATATTGACCTTTTGAGACTCGATGTTATCAAGCCATTCATCAGTACTTTTTACTAAAGATGTCATAGTTGAGTGTAGCTTACGAAACGCACGATGATTCTTTTTAGCAACGGTTTCACTTTGAAACTTTTAACTACTTTAACTTCAATAAAGTTTTAACCACTTATGAAATTTTACTCGGTACTAATTTCAGTTTTATGATGATTGCAGAAGAGAAATTTTTCTCATGAACCACAAGGTCTCTCTGTGACGTTTTAGAATGCTTTAAAATCAAAATTTCTGGGGGAGCATGCCCCACACCACTCTCGAGAGAGGACTCTCTTTCCTAACATTCTCTCTCTAACATACTCATTCTCTCTTTCCTAACATTCTCTCTCTAACATACTCATTCTCTCTTTCCTAACATTCTCTCTCTAGCATACTTATTCTCTCTTTCCTAACATTCTCTCTCTAACATACTCATTCTCTCTTTCCCAGCATTGTCTCTCTAACATACTCATTCTCTCTTTCCTAACATTCTCTCTCTAACATACTCATTCTCTCTTTCCTAGCATTGTCTCTCTAACATACTCATTCTCTCTTTCCTAGCATTCTCTCTCTAGCATACTTATTCTCTCTTTCATAACATTCTCTCTCTAGCATACTTATTCTCTCTTTCCTAACATTCTCTCTCTAGCATACTTATTCTCTTTTTCCTAACATTCTCTCTCTAACATACTCATTCCCTCTTTCCTAGCATTGTCTCTCTAACATACTCATTCTCTTTTTCCTAACATTCTCTCTCTAACATACTCATTCTCTCTTTCCTAACATTCTCTCTCTAGCATACTTATTCTCTCTTTCCTAACATTCTCTCTCTAACATACTCATTCTCTCTTTCCTAGCATTCTCTCTCTAACATACTCATTCTCTCTTTCCTAACATTCTCTCTCTAACATACTCATTCTCTCTTTCCTAACATTCTCTCTCTAGCATACTTATTCTCTCTTTCCTAACATTCTCTCTCTAGCATACTTATTCTCTCTTTCCTAACATTCTCTCTCTAGCATACTTATTCTCTCTTTCCTAGCATTCTCTCTCTAACATACTCATTCTCTCTTTCCTTGCATTCTCTCTCTGGCATACTCATTCTCTCTTTCCTAACATTCTCTCTCTAGCATACTCATTCTCTCTTTCCTAGCATTCTCTCTCTAACATACTCATTCTCTCTTTCCTAGCATTCTCTCTCTAACATACTCATTCTCTCTTTCCTAACATTCTCTCTCTAACATACTCATTCTCTCTTTCCTAGCATTCTCTCTCTAACATACTCATTCTCTCTTTCCTAGCATTCTCTCTCTTTCTTTCCACACAAGTTACAAAAGTTATAAAATCGTGAATAATGATGTTAAGCAGCCCCTCTCTGTCTAATTTTAAATGTAGATTAAGTAGAAAATGGTGTTTAATTTTTTTTACATTTATCTAATTTAACATCGTAAATATTCCTTTTTATTTTATTAAAATTGTAATTAGGTTTTGCCACGGCCCTTTCAAAAGCAGCCAGTCTTGGCTGATGGGGCCACCGTGTATAAAGAATTTAAGATGAAAATGAAAAATGAAATGAAACACCTATTTGTCCCAGCTGCGCCTGCTTTGGCATTTATAGTGCGCTATTGTGTCGAAAAGTCCGAAGTATTGAATTCAGAGTTGATATTTGTATTGAATTCAGAATTGATATTTGTTCATTTGCTCCGTAGTCGTGGCAAGCTTATTTCTCGGTACTTCCCAAAATCTCGGTCTTGATGTAGCCCCAAAGAAAACAATCTAAAAATTGCCTGGTGTGGTGATCTTGGAGGCCACAGTAAATCTCACAATCAATCTCCATCTAATCTCCACGCTTTTATGTCACTTTTGTAGGAAAATAACCATAAAGGTATAGCATGCTCTGGTTACTCGAATGAGCAGGCTCGTATGAGCAGGGCTCCCTTCGTGCTGCCATGACAGATTCTCCCGATGTATGCCTAAATCTTTGAATAACATTATACCAAATGATGTGCAGGTACTAAATCTAGATGATGCGATAAGATACCATTTAAAGCTGATGATACTAAAATTTCAAATGGCAGTTATTTCTGAGAATTTTGAATGAATGAACGAACTGACGAAGAACAACATTTAGTTTGATTCCACGGATTTTGCATTGAAGAATGTACCGGATGAGTATAAAATTGTACAGACGTTTGAAAGCCACTCAAACTAGTTATCTGATTCCAATAAGATGATAATGCTTGTGCAGCGAACCTTTCAACTTAAATAAGAACATTCTAAATCGTTTTATCGTTATCGTATTACAAGCCATTTTATAAAAGATCTTCATCTCAAAATCCTTCAAAAAGGCCTGGAATCAAGTTTGCTTGCAATTTAGCCTCACCACCGCTATTATAACCCACCACCGCTATTATAATCAACTCCTTCTGTCTATTCTGTTGCTCCAGCATGTACTAGGTATCAGAGAAGATTGCTGCATAATCGTATACTCTTTGAACTGTCATTCAGCCTTTTTGTCTACTCTCTATCATCATGAGGCTGGATTGCCAGCAAGTTTGATCAAGAATGTTGGTACCGTCTCGAAAAATTTTGAGATGAAGCATGTTAATAAGACTGCTTATTATTTGGATTTGGTATAGATTATTAGTTTACATAAATGCAAAAAATGTTTTGAGAGCTACAGGCATTCAAATTCCTATACATTTTGACTCGCCCGGTGTAGAAAATTTGGAGTAAGAAACAGAAGCTTTTTTCCAGGAAAGCAAAAGGCAAAGCACCATAACTAATGTAGATTGATTGAAGTTGTCCATATGATTCGGCGTTTTTGATAACTTGGCGTGAGACCTTGAAATTATATTTTAGGGTTTGGTAGAATTTGCCAAAGACATTTAAAGAAATTATATGGAATAAGTTGATTTAAGGAAGTTTTTGTCTAGTCTAGTATTGGAAAATGAAAATCCGATGTTAGTGCAGAGTGCAGAGTTTTTAGTGTTATTGCAATTATAGTCTATCTCAAATTAGATGTCATCTGCAAATGCACGCGAATAACAACAATAGAAGTGTTTTGCAAATAAATTTTGCGTTATCGCAAATCTCAGATGCCATCTAATTTGAGATGGGCTTTAGTTGTCGTTTTGCACTGTCTTCAAGTCAACGACAATTTAAAGTCAAGCAAAGGCTACGCATCTTCTAGAGTATTATAACTGATTCAGGAAATTTCATAAAATTTTAATTTCATTGACTGACGTTTTCCAGGTGATTCTGCGATTTTGATAACTTGGCGTCAGAATTTAAAATTATATTAAAGGGCTTGGTGGAATTGCCAAAGAAATTTTATCTAAATTATTGACTAGAAGAATTGATTTAGGGAAGTTTTGTGTCTAGCCTAGTCTAGTATTGGAAAATGATAATTCGATGTTAGTGCAGACTGTAGAGTTTTCGGTGTGTTATTGCACTTACTTATCGTTTTGTACTGTCTTCAGAGCTAAAGCACTGTCAAATCAATATAATGGAACGGATTATATTGTTGCATTATTACTCTTGTTCTAGAATGTCAAAGTACAATGAGCTTGTTATAGGTAACCAAATTGTGTCTTTGTAATGCTGGGTTTGGATGCATCTTTTCACACTTTTCTACGTAAACGACTTTGCGTAAATTGAATTTTACCTACCGGCTGAGCCAAAAGGAAGTTGAGACGTCAGAAAATCGTATTTCCTAAAGTACTGAATGGCTTTAGATGATTTTTTCGGGTGTTTTTATGAGCACTGAAAATATAGGTAAACTCTACTTTGCGAAAATTCGTTTTTCGTGAAAGGACTGATAAAGTGCCTAAACACTCAATGAAATCGTAAGGACTGTCTTGCCCATATCCAAGCGCAAGGGTCATGTTATCTTTCTCAAGAGATACAGGAAATACCTTTTCAAACAAATGCGAAAGATGTTGGACCCCATGGTAATAAACGTGCAGACGACAGCCGATACCCTTGAAAACCTGTACTTTTGTATTGTTCGGTGTAAGAACTTTCTTTACAATTTGATCAAATGTTTTAGGCCCTATTAAAGGGTTTTTGCAAGCAACAGATTTTGTAAAGTCGAATTTACCCATATTTTCAGTGCTCATAAAACACCCAAAATTGTTGGGGATACGAATCGTCAAAGTTCAAAGCAACGGTCATCCCCCAAAAAGGAAACCTGTGATCATGCACAGAAAGCATGTTTGGTTTTGTCGAAAGAATGTGGGCGGATAATCCGGCCACAATCCAAACAAGAATTAGCAAAGAGACAAAGAGATTCTCGCGCATGGTAATAGGTTTCCCAGCTGTTGATCTGCTTTGAACTTTACCAGCATAACAAAAGGCTCAGACAAAAGGGGCAGTCCTCGGTATCCCCAACAAAAAATATACTTCAATCTTCCTGCTATCAACCTAAACTCTATTCATTGAAATCCATTCAGTACTGTAGGAACTACGATTTTTCAAAGGTCTGAATTTCTTTTTAGTGCACTCGGTATATTCTCAATGCTTAGGAAATCGAACAGAATCTTAATTAATTATTCGGCCTTTCGGTTATCAGCAGAGCTTCGATCAGTTCTAATTTTTTTTAATATTCTCTTCATAACGAGGTTTTTAAATGTGTGCGTAAAGTTCCTTTTGGTTCATCCGGCAGATAAATTTCTACGACGCTCACTCGTTTTTGCATATATATTTCAGGAACATCGTCCCATCATTCGTTCTCATGGACATCCAATCTACCACTGTCGTAACCTATGTCTACCAGCTTCATGCAGATGATGTTAAAGTCGACAGAATCGAATACAAGAAATAATAGGTATTTTCACGGTTCACTCTTGAAACCAGAATTAATCAAAACCTGCACATTGAATTGATTTTTTTAATAAAGAAAAATTCAAACATTGATCTAACAATAAATTTTTTAATCGTTGACATTACTTTTAGGGTAGATTTATGAGCAAATTTTGAACTATGGCAACTCTTTTGTTACATTTGTTACATAGTATTCCTGTACAACAGCCGTGCATTTATTTTTGATTGAAGTCAAGTAACTTATACATACCCCAGTCAAACCACGAACAATAATGCACCGTTGATTTGGTCTATATTATGATCAAAATTTCATTCTTACTTACTGTGTTGGTTCTCTTCCACGTGATTGCAAGTACAGCTTGATGATGTTGCTTTTCCTTCGTTCTTCTCTTGTCCCAACAAGGATTGAATTCTTCCCATTCCATTTTTGAAAATATATAAATGTCCCAAAAAATGTGTGCGTCGTTTGAGTGGGTACTGTGAAGGAGCCATGAATCAAATTTCCCGCTTTTCAGATTTTTGAATAGAAAATACTTCAACTTAGAGAATGGCACTAATTTTGAGCAAATTTGACAATTTGTTGCTGAATCATGGAGCAAGAAAGTCAAAAGTACTGGTTGCTCAAAGCCATAGGACTTTGTCTCCATACTTAACCTTATAACTTGAATTTCAGCACAAAACTTACCTTAATTTTACATTTTGCCCGGAAACACCTTTGGAGCGCGATATTGTTGGTTTAAATGGATTTCATGACTTTTAGAGAAGCAAAATAGCTGAAGGACGCATGCAATGGCCTGTAGCGCTATAGTTACAAATCACTACTTCTATCAACCCAAGTTATCATTTTCCTTCTTGGTTATAGTATCATAAAATCTAATTCATGACAACCGCAACGCGACGAAATAACAACAGCAAATGCGTGTGAATTAAATATTTGTGGCCAATATTTCTTCCTGCCATGCAGGACTTCTCCAGGGCTCTTATGCATAACAGCAACATAACAGCCCTGAAGAAGTCCTGCATGGCAGGACGCACTATTGCAAACAAATATTTAATTCACACGCATTTGCTGTTGCTTTTTCGTCGCGTTGCGGTGTTTCTGCCTGCAAATTTATTTCATTCAGTCGTCACCGCAAGCATCTTCTGATCCGACGATCGACGCTGGTATCGTGGCTTTTCCTTTCTCAAAATATTTCTATAACCTCCGCTCAGAAATTTGTTTACTTATTCAGGCCCGTGGGAACCGGGGGGCTGGGGAGACTTCAGCCCGCCCCCCCCCCCAATAATTTGCTGCAGTTCGTTCACTTTTGTAAGTAAAAAAGCTGTGAAAGCCCATCTCGTGGAAATGAAGATTCAAACTTATTTATATTCGAGGAAGTTATTATTAGAATTTATCAAACTATCATCCTTGATATTATGGAATTCAAATATAATCTATATCCTCGTGAAATTGAAATCCCATTTATCAGAATTTTCTCGGAAAACCCCCATCAGGCTTCATCCTTTGCTTTTTTAAATTGCCAATTCTCCAAAAATGGGGCGTTTTCCAACGATCTAAAGGGCGTGGCCATGAACAATTTTCACGGTTCCCCATTTATCATCACTCCACTCGCATGAAGTTTCAGCCCCCCCAATATGAATTTCGTTCCGACGGGCCTGTTATTGCAGCGAGCGAAGCGAAGCAGCCATGTAGATGCGACTAATGGTGAATTGTGGATTATGTATGTATCTATCTGGCTATGTGGCTAACTGCAATGCGTCATTCGAAAGAATTCTATACCTGCAGCGTTCCTTGGTAATCAAAACACTAATGACTACACTCAAACTCAATTAGCTATTCTAATTGCTTAAGATTTAACAATGCTCAAATGTTGCGGTTGAATGAACGACAGACTTGTGACTGTTTTCAAAGCCAAAGTAACACAAGGATTGCTCCGAACGCCTCATCAAATTCTTCAGTGGTCCAAACTCATATGAAAAATATTGATTTCCTCTGGTACTCTATGCCAATTGTCATAAGAAAGTTCTTCACGACAGAAATGAGTAAATGACACCACAGCTGCTTGGCCTGCTTTAACTTAGGCTGCCAGCATTTGAGGGGCATTTTACAAGGAGATTTTGCTCGTACAACATCAATTTCAATTTAATTCTCCTAGAGCCTGATATCACACCACGGTATACAGAGGTCCAGACTTGACTCTGTCTGTACAAACAACAGACAGCGATCCGATCAACTGTCAACAGCAGGGCCTAAGCAAGTGGGGGGGGGGGGACGGAGCACCACCCAGGATGTCATTTTGTTGGGGGGATGAGATACGTTTGTCCGAGAAAAAGTGTGTCCCCCCTCGTGCAGTAGGTTAATGCTCATGGTAGTGAGCCCCCCCCCCTCCCTCAACGTTGGAGGACAGCTGCCTCATACTACTCTACTGAGCTGCACTCACTTAACTTCGTTTACAGCTAGTTTGTACCGGTATAAAGGTTGCTCCTTCGCACGAAATGATAACACTGTTTTCATCATTAGAACATAGGTTCACTATGTATATATATATATGACTATAACTAATTCATACAGCAAACATTTGTTAACAGACTTTCCATACATAAATATATGTACAATAAAATTCCACAACGCATTAATACATCATATTTATATATGATCTGAAGAGTTCTTTTGTTGAACCTGTTTTTCTTTCTGTTGAGATTAAGTAATTGGGGAGAGCATTCACTCTCTCGCATGATGTGAACTTAAGTTGTGTTGATATTGCAATGCAGCTCTCTATATCTACTCTTTGTATTGATCTCTGCAAGAGATAAGAAGGTGTCATGAAAAAGAAATGAGAATCCTTGATGTTGTTATTAAATCTCGTTTGATAAAGGGCGCCTACCTTGTATAACTGTGCTTATTCCCAGTGCTGTTTTCATGAAATAGTACACGGAGTAATTGATGTCCTCTTCATCCGTGTATAACATAAGAAAACTTAGGGATATCCAACTTCTGCAGATAAACCAAGCAGTGAGCAGGATCTCAAGAGAAGATTATCTCAAGCGCATCCTTTCCGTTGCAGTGAAGGCCAGGCAAAATTGTTTACATACGCCTTTGTTCAACCAAATGTGAAAAATGGCACCGTATGCAAACTATGGGGTCGCGTGAAAAAATCGATGAATGACTGCGAAATGAGATCGCATGCATTTTATCAGGGGACTTCGCTGTGTTCTAAGTGAGGCACGCTTCTATATATGGTAGTGGCTGAGTTACAAGCCTTAGTTTCAGTTTCAGTTTCAGTTTCATATATTTTAAATTCACTTCATACAATTTATAATTTACTATACTAATAGCTAACCAAACTACAAGGAAAAGAAAATATTACAGAAAATTAATACATTGGTACGGAAAATTAATACAATATACAAATACAGAGAAAAGAATAAATTGTATGGAGGGAATTACTTAAAGGAGGAGCTCTCTCAATAGGTAAACTAATCGAGGAGAGAGCCCCCCCCTGTCCTTCGAAAATTTTAAATTATGATGGACACATTTGATTTTCGTATGATAAAGTAGAAATTGTGCCAGAATCAAACATAGCTTTGAATTATTCATCGACCTTGTTCAGTAAGTAAATTTTCAGTTGCTTTTTGAAGGATGTTTTCGATGGAGCATTACGGAGTTCAACGGGTAATGAATTCCAAAGTTTAACACCAAGATATCGAGTTGATTTTAGACCATATTGAAGACTGTTTATTCGAGATAAGTATAGATTTCCTTGACTGGCCTGTCTTGTTGAATATTGATGAACAGATGAATTGAATAGGAAGAAGTTATGAAAGCAACTATGTGAAGTTTTATTAACAGAGCCAAAGACAAAGGTTAAAAGTCGGAGTTCAAATATCTCAGAAAGTTTGAGAAGTTTAAGATCTTTAAAGATTGGAAGAGAGGGTGACATGCGAGGCTGAAATGAGATAGCTCTGACTGCTTTTTTCTGTAGTTTAAAAATTGGATGAACATATGATGCATATGTTTGACCCCAAACAATAAGACCATATTGTAAGAAGGACAGAAACAAAGCATTGTACAAGCAAAGTAAAACATCTAATGGAAGTAAGTTTCTAATTTTGAAAAAGATTCCACAAGTTCTGGCTAATTTTTTAGAAAGTTCACTGAGATGGTATTTCCAGCTTAGATGCTCATCTAAGAGGAGTCCTAAGAATTTGACAAAATTCCCTCTTAATATGCTTTTTCCCTATTTTTGTCGTAGAATCAGAATGAACATTTTTAGAAGGAGAATGAAAGATAATATAGTTTGTCTTATCAATGTTTAATGATAATTTATTAGCATGAAGCCATTTTTTCATTGATCTAAGTTCTTTGTTAACGATTTTAATTAAGTTAGATGAATCATTTTTTTTTATATCAACATCAAAACAATTAAAACACAAAAGATTACTTGTTACTGTGCCATCCAAAGCAGGAATGGACACAAGGTCATCTGGTCCCTACTTTGGATGGCACTTACAATTATAATACTTTAACAAACTAAAGAAACATTGTAAGGTAACTTGGTATCAAATTCCAAATGATGAAGAAAAACTTAAGATTTTCAAACTTTGGGATCCAATGTGGATAAAAATATACACATTTTATTTGACTATTTGGTACCAAGTTGCCCTGATAAATCTAAAAAAGGAAGGGGGGAGAGGTGCTGCTGTTTACGTTCTACGTTTTGAAATCATTTGATTCACAGTAGATGTTTGTATCATCAGCAAAGAGATAGAAATTAAGTTTCTTAGAAGCATTTGGTAGACCATTGATGTAGATAAGGAAAAGTAATGGGCCTAGTACAGAACCTTGTGGTACACCACAAGTAATTGAAAGTAAGTTAGAATTATTTCCATTGACAGAGACATATTGCTTTCTGTCAGACAGATAAGATTTAAACCACTTAAGGGCACAACCGCGCACCCCATGGTGTTCCAATTTTGATAACAAAATTTTATGATTCACAGTATCAAAAGCCTTTTTAAATCAATAAAAATACCACAACAAAATTTTTTATTATCAAGTGTGTTTCTAATAGCTTCTGTCAAACTCACCAGGGCATGATCAATAGAGTGGTTTTCTTGAAATCCAAATTGTAAGGAACAAAGAACATTATTTATTTCTAAAAATCTATACAGTCGCCTGTACATCAACTTCTCAAATATCTTACTGAAGATGGGTAAAAGAGAAATTGGCCTATAGTTAGATGGTAGCTCAGGATTCCCTTTTTTGAATAGAGTTATCACTTTGGCTATCTTAAGTTTATCAGGAAAAATACCAGACTGGAAAGACTGATTCACAAGAAGAGCAAGAAGTGGAGAAACTGAGGATCCAATGATTTTTAGTAATTTTATGGGTATACTGTTAGGACCTACATATTTAGATTGATTTAAAATGTTGATTATGTCATTAATTTCTATCCAGGTGACTGGAGTAAGGAAAAGTGAATTAGAAGTTCTGTTTGTTGAATAGTGCATGGGGAGATTTAGGTGTTACTGGGATTGTCATTGTTATTTCATCAGCAACATTTACAAAAAAATCATTAAAAATATTTGACATTTTACCTGGTTCTGATGTTACATTTCCTGGTTCTGATGTTACATTGTCTTTGATTTTGTTAATTAAAGAAGATGTAGAAGATTTTTGAGAGATGATGGTTTTTATACCTGACAATAATTGTTTCATATTTTGAGTGTTAGTAGAAAAAAAGTTATGAAAATAACTTTCTTTACTTCTTTTTATTTCATTGGCAACACGATTTCTAAATTTTTTATACAATTTAAGGTCGTCATCAGTTGCATTTTTCCTTAATTTCAGCAAAACTCTGTCTCGGATTCTCATCATCTTTTGTATTCTATTATTTATCCATGGCTTATTTTTCAGTTTAATTTCCTTTCTACTCCTCTTTTTGATTGGTATATTTGTCAAAGTACTAAGGTCTTGCAAAAATCTGTCAAATTTTTTGCTCACATCCATCTCACTATTTTCTAAATAAGTAAAGTTAATCTGATGAAAGTCCTCAAGGAATCGGTCATCCTTAAATTTAGAATAATCATATTTGAATGATTCAGATTTATTATGACTGACCTGAGTATTTTTCAAAATCAAGAACTAGGGAAATGATCAGTAATTTGCATTAAAATATTGCCACTTGTTATATTAGCACTGGTAGCATTAGTGTATATGTTATCAATAACTGATGCTCTATGTTCTGAGACTCTAGTAGGATGATGAATACAAGGAAGAAGGCTGTGTTAAAAAAAGTTGTTGACAAAATCAGTTGTTGGTGTATGGGAAGCATAATCAAGTAGATTGACATTGAAATCACCCATTATAAATTAGCATTAGCATACGAGGAAATAGCGCATGACAGACCCATCTCTTCTTCACGTGGACCTGAGATCAATCTCACTTTCGTTAAGTTTTCGAAATGAATAAAACAAGGCGACGAAAGCGTGCGAAGCAGACTGTTTATATTTTTTACATATCATTAGAAATCTCCTTTGACTACTTTAATCTCGTCCTAGGGCCTTTGGATTTTCAAATTATAACGTCTGTTAGTGTTGACCAATCAAAAATCATGCTGTCTGGTTCCCTGTGGTCGTATAACAGTTGATCTCGTATTACATCAACACGAGAATTTGAAACCACAAAATCATTCTTACGTCATCTTAATCTTGACAGGACAGACTCTATACTGGGTCACGAAAACAGTACTGGGAATAAACACAGTTCCTCCAAGGTAGGCGCCCTCGCTTTCATGTGACAGTTTTATCGATAGCTTGAAGGAACCAACACGTGAAATCTAAGCATTGGGTTAGTTTGTCCGTTATGTTTTGTCTTGTCACATTTTTCGGCATTATTTTCTGTTCATTGGGCGCATAAAACTTGTGTAATGCTACTTGCGACAAATTTCATACATATTCTTTGTGTATTTCGATGCAAGAAATTTCCTTCATTTCCTTTACGTATTTGCCAGCCTTTAAAAATAGTTACAAAAAACCCTTTGATCCCTTTGTTCTATGATTCTCGATTATGATTCATCCGTATTAATGACGCATCATAGGCAATGTCAATTTCAAGTCAATTTTCCCCTTTTTGTTGGAATAATTTTTCATTGAATATTGATCCATCAAAATGAATACTTACAACATATTCCACATGTTTTCCTGCATTCTCTTTTAACGTACTTGCAAGAACCACCTTTTTTGAGGAACTGACACATCTTTTCCAAGCCGTCATCATCTTTACATTTGCGTGCTACGATCAATTTAAGTTTTATTAGGTATTAGCATAATGTCAGGAAGAAATCTCCTGATGAGCAGTGTATCCAGTTTTTATCTGATATGACGATATGAAAAAGATCAGGAGCTTATTTTCAAAACTCTCTTTTTGCTTCAAAGCAGAATAGTATTATTTTGCAATGGTTTTGACATTTGTTTCTGTTTGCTTGTGATAGCTTTATCAATGGTTTCTGTTTGCTTGTGTTCCCTTGACTTTGTTTGTCTGTCTGCCTGTCTGTCTGTCTGTTTTCAACAATTTTGGAGACCTCATTGAGGCTGATAAATGATATCATTGCGGTATTGCAGTCACCACATAAATTAGCGCATGTGCAGTATGGAAAATATTTTAAACCTCATCAGTTCGCTACAAAACAGCATTTCGTGCATGGTCAATTCTATTACTGTGACCGATTGAAATGGATTATGCGCATATTAATCGTATAATAATCGAATATTGATTTTGAAGAATCAAATAATAATAATATTTCGATTCTATTGACCCCCCCCCCCTGCGCTGTGGCAGTTGGAGAAGAGTTCAGCAGATGTGTGGGTGAACGAAACAAAACGTGGCATTCAATGAATTTGGCAGTATGGGCGCCTTACAGCGCATGTCATTCATTATTCGAATTATTATTCGACTAATAATGCAATAATGATTTGGAACAATCAGATATTCTAGGATTATGCTGGTCACGCTTCTCTTGCTTTGACTGTAAAAGGCAATATACCAACCAAGTTTTCACGCAACTATAACTATTTTTGGAGTTTCATGATCTCAGGACTTTAGTCATTGCCAGCATAGGAATCGTTCGTCGTACATAGCCGAATACTCGTGATCCATGGCCGAAACCGCCAATCAGACGACTAAAAAGCGAAGGAGACAAAAGAAACCCTTGAAGACTTTTCTAAATTTTACCTACCTTCATAAAACGCAACCAGGACAAAAAGCCGCTTGAAATTTCCCTAATTTTTTTAAAGAAATCTACCATCCAGATGTTTGGGTGTACAAGTTTGGTTGCCGGTTAAAAAATACTCCAAGTTTGGTGGAGTTATGTGCATTCAGCTGTTTTGCTAAAGGAGGTCAATAAATCAAACCTCAAAGAAATGGAAATAAGTCACTTATTGATCAATAGCAAATCACTGATTACAAGAACAATTTTTGGAGAATATGTGGTCAATCAATGATTGTTTTTAAATGACATCGCCTTGTGTGATTGACGACCCGATCCATGATTCATGGTATCGTAATGATTATCATCGATGCGTAACGATATCGTAATCAAGGTGATGCAAACCATGCGTGACGATATAATGAAGTATGCGCAACGATATGATCTAACGATTATGACCTCATCTTTACGTAACGATATCATGTAGCATTAGCAACGACATGATCTAGCATTACCATCACATCTGTCATTCATGACGTCATCTGCCTGTATTCATTCTTGTCCACAATGTGACTTCATACATGTAATTCTGCGCAGTGCGCACAGAAAATTTTCCAAACATCATGAATATTAATGACAATAATAATGATATTAAAGTTCTAGGCACTTACCACATGGAACCCCACATGTAACTGGACATTTGACGTTTATGCGAGGACTTCCGCATAATTGCAAAGCGTTGTACCAATTACACCACTTTTTGTTCACATCTTTGCATACTGCAGAAAAAATCAATTATCTGTTATCACCCTGCTCGCTCACTCCTTGTTTGTAATTATCATAATCTTCCACCAAATCAAGATAGGTTTTTGCATTTGTCCTCGCTGTTATCATTCTTTCGGGATGTGGTGGGAATTTCCCTTTGAATTTAAAAGGATTTTAGCGAGAGGCGTACGAAATTTTTAGGGAGTGATATGCCCGAATGCCTAGGATGCTCAGTCGATATGTCATGATTTACATTTCATTCACATGTGGCATATCTCCGCGCTCTGTCCGTCCATGACTCTTTTCTAGCGAATAGTAATGAGTAGCAAGTAGTAAACTATAGCGTTTGAGACCTTTTTCGACTGTTTTCTCCATGTAGAGATTCGCCTTACAAGCACCAGCAGTGTATCCCTAAGCAGATATAGACTCGATTGCCCTTGACATCTTACCTTTGCATCCTTCGCCGTTTGGGCCTCTTGCAATTGTTCTGTTATCCCAGCAACATCCAAATGGGGAATGGAAGATCTGACATGGAGCTTCGTCAATTCTTCGTTGTCCTGTGGAAAGATTGTGAAAACTTACGCTTAATAAGAATGGATTTTGAATGAATCAGTCAGAATTAAGTGCATCACAAACAACCAGACATAGCCAGATTCCAATTTTAAGGCTGGTACGACTTAGCTCTCAGCTTTCATAGCTTTTTGTTTCCTGGGAAGAACCAAATAGTCATTTCAGAATGTAAAATATTAATGTCGCGTTGGTGTTAGAATATTTGAATAGTTTTTTAATATTTAGGAAAGCATTACCATTCAGGACCATGCAACTTTCCGTGTTGGTTCGTCCGTGATGTCAATTCACTGTATTTTTGCGCTCGCAATACGATAGCTACCAGCATGCATTGCGCCTGTCATTGATAAGGAAAGCAGTAAATAGGCGTAATGCCATACGTTGCATTTGTTAAGCATGATGCAATAGAGAAATTAACAGCCGAAATCCCATAAACTGTTTAACATGTTAAAATTTCTTGCAAACCACAGTAGGATATCGTAAATCACACTAATCTATATTCATATCTCAAAATACAGTATATTGTTGGCGCTTGATGCGACAAGGAAGTGTGACCCAGATATCCTTGATACTATCCTCGGTTTCCTTGATTTTATTGATTTATTGATTTATTGACATCACTTAATCATTGATTGAGATAGACAACTTGGAGAGACCACCCTGATAAAGATTGTCGTTTATATCCAATGAAAAAGGATTTGGCAACCTGGGTTTTGGACGAGCCCTAGGAATGGAAACATTTAATTCATTGAGGCCTTTTTAGTTGATGTTGGATTGATATCATCAAATAATTTTCCTGTTCTTTTGTCAACCAACAGTGCACTCGTTTTTTTCAAGAAATTTGGCTCTGATCTTTGCAGTAGAAGTTCTTAACTTCAGGCATTCTTATGGTAAAATATTCTCGTAGAGTTTGTTCTATTTCATGTTTGATCAAAATTCATTGAGGAATGCTATTTAAACCAAGATTTACAAACAGAGTCAGGTCATAAAAACATTAGCGTCCAGTATCATTTCGGTTGATGATAAATTTTCTGTTTAAAATCACGTTGCAACCCACAACTAGCACTCAAAAATTGTTAACTTTGAATCGACCTCTTGTCGTTTCAAATAGAATTTTTCCTTAATCGTCTGCTACAGTTTCCTGATAAGCGGTTTCTTACAAAATACTGAATGACTCAAAATGTGTCCTCCTCCTATTTGAAAATCGTTACAGCACAAGCACTTACACCATAATCATAGAGATTGTTCAAATAGCTAAAAGATTGAACTACATCTTAGATTTTTGTAGTAATTCTTAAAATTTCAGCCCCTCTGTAAATGCGAAAGATTCGTATAAACTGTCTTAAAGAACAGCCGGAATATGGCCTAAAATACACGAGCAAATGTCCCAAGTGTTTAGAAATCAATTTGAAATCCTTTTGAGAAGCAAAATGACCAACTGAAACTGACCTGGAAAAATAAAATGATCTTATTTATTGCTCTGAAAAAAGAAGTATTGAAAATAGTACAGTTGACAAGTTGCATTCTTTTAGTTCGAGATGCCTTTAATCGTGCAATTTAGGGCATTTTCAAGTTGTTCTACCAAACTAACTTTTTGAATCTTTCGAATTTACCACAGGACTACTTTAGTCAAAATTACATAAAAGGTACAAATAATACTTTAATATTTCAGCTATTATAAAAATCAATGCTAATGATTATAGCGCAAATAAATTTGCTACAATGATTTCTCGAAATACCCCTATCTCGGCGAAATCATGCACGATCTTGGTATCGTATTTTCATTAACATTGGCCCCGCTGGGCACGATTTTCGTTTTGCATTTTTTTTAATGAGGCAGAAGGTATGATTCAGACCGCTGCATATGATGAATCGTATCGTTCACAAGTTATCGACGATTTTGTTTGAAAACTATCACGGATTTGTTCGAAAAAGGAACAAAGGATTCGCACACACTTAGTCAAGCTATAAACTTAAATAAATGACAGCACGCATGACCAATCCTGAGGGTGGAACAACAATTGAGAAAATGTGCATTCCTTGAATGAAAATGCTATGTATTTTTTTTGTTTCTTTGAGGATGAATTATGCAATAGTCATCTTTCTCAAGCTAATAGCTGGAGGAAATGTGATAAACTTGAATCAACTTTTTGCTGTAACAGACTCACATTTTTATCAAAATAGATGTTGCTGTAAAGCAAAACAGTAACTTTTCTCCTCTGAGTTAGCTTCTCCAACATAAAATCAACTTATAGCTCCTTAAATCTGATGCAAATTCATGATTGCACAATTTAGCAAAGGATGATTTCGGTATGAATGTGCAAGCAATAAGCAAAAGCAACTACTTACTTTGGGGTTTGGTCTCTTCCTTTGGGATATCATTGGTGTCATCTATCTCATTATCTTTGTTCTCGTTGCTGTTTTCTCCAATGTCATGAAATGAACTCTCTAAATGGAGAGAACTGTATGGTGAGATTCATGCAGCAAATTTAAGGACTTGAAAGTCATCTTATAACTGACAGGAATATAAGGATAAGATACGGCAATGAGACCTGATCACTCGCATGCTCTCCAACTTTTGGCGCCAAAAGCGCCATTGCTTTCGTGTGTGTGCCTAGATAGTGCCATAAGAAAACTAGATGCCCACAACTTGATTACGGTGAGTCCCAGTGATCGCTCATCTAAACGAGACTAACACCAAACAGACACCACTCATACTTGAACCCATATTATCATGGTACTTGTTTTAAACAGACATTTTTCACTTTTCAAAGCCCTTTGGAATGAGACTCCTATACAGCGTCATTGGAATTTGTGTAAATTCGATGGGGGGGGGCACTTCACTATTCGGTCATATGGGGGTGTGCACTGCAAGGATTTTTGTTATGACCCAATCCCAGAATACAAGCGGAATTTTGAGACTCAATACCATCCGACGAGTGTTTTCGCTACAAAGCAATAAGAAAGTTATTTTTTATCACAAACCTCGATAAACCCTCTCCCCCCTGCATTGATGTTGACCAACGGTAAATCAAAGCGCACTCGAGGAGCATGGCCAGACACAGCTGTGGACAAAGTCAAACTTTGCATGAGTTACGTTCTTGTTGCCTTTGCCGCGTATCAACTGATTTTTTGTTCTGGCAGCCCATATCAAAACTAGGCACAAGAAACAATTCTCAAAATTAAGGCTATTGTTGTGAGTCATAGTAAGAGCATTTTGCAGCCCATCAATAGCGATAACCACGACTGATGTAATCAGTCTACAAGATGCCTCCGTATCTATCATAGGTATTTATGAACGCGCAGTGTAAAGAGAAAAGATAGTTTTCAGACAATCTTTTTCAACGAATTGACTTGCTGTACGTATTTCTCCAATGCTCGGATATTTTGCGATGAAATTAATTTAGTCTTTCGGGAACAACATCCAAATGACAATAATGTATCAATATTTTTATGAGGCAATCAAAATGTCGTATGACATTACAAAAACACAAGATATTGTACAAGTTATGAACACTGTATGATTTTGAGACTGTCCTGTCAGTTGACTGGTTTTATGCAACGCTTCAAGTCTATTGCAACTCGTTTGGTAGTAGCTTTCCATGAGATACTGCTTGCAATTTTAGTTACACTAATTATTCATATTGTGGCAATATACTTTAATTCCCATGGATTGAAACATACTTGAGATGTGTATGAAGTTGTAGGAGAAGGCAAGGGCGCCTACCTTGTAGGAACTGTGTTTATTCCAAGTATTGTTTTCGTGACATAATACACCGAGTAATTGCTGTCCTGTTTTTCCGTGTATAACCAAGAGTGTTAGGACACGGATGTTTTGATTACATATCTATTTACCTTGTTTTGATCCTTGTCTTGTTTTCTAGTCTTGTTTTTTTCTCTGTTTCGTCTTCAACTGATGCGTGCAACTGAACAAGGGTTTAGGCCCCAACGCGTCGAGTTATTTGAATATATCTCCCTTTTATTCCTGTGTGTTAGTGAGCCTTCGAAGAAGAAAGGTCTTTGCGGTTTGAAGCCTTGCTTCTGCGAAGGCGCGCTAAGACACAGGAATAAAGAGGAGATATAACTCGACGCGTTTCGGCCTAAACCCATGTTCAGTTGCACACATCAGTTGAAGACGACACAAAGAAGAAAAGAAGACAAGAAAACAAGCCAAGGATCAAAACAAGGTAAATAGATATGTAATCAAAACATCCGTGTCCTAACACCCTTGGTATAACACGAGAAAACTTCAGTTACAGTGATTTTCAAATTCTAGCATCTGTTAGTGTTGACCAATCAAAAATCACGCTGTCTGGTTCCCTATGGTCATCTCGTATAACCGTTGATCTCGTATTACATCAACACCGGAATTTGAAACCACAAAATCATTGTTATGTGATCTTGACAGGACAGCAATTACTCTGTGTGCTATATCACGAAAACAGTACTGGGAATAAACACAGTTCCTTACAAGGTAGGCGCCCTTGGAGAAAGTAAGCAACTACTTTATCCAAATTTTTGTGAAGGGCGTTCAAATTGACAACACATTCAACTAAATTATTTCCGTTGATCGTCCTACCCTGCATGAAGCAGAAACTAAAGAAGTTTGTACTGCAGATTCATACTTTAAGTCTTCGCTCAGTTTCGTCGGATTTTTCTAATATCATTTGTACAAACTGAGAAAACATTACCCGTTAAATTGTGGTTAAACCACTAAATCAAGCGTGTGAGATTTTGAGTAAAACGCAATAGTGCCGCAGGCCCACACCACTTGAATAGCTACCAAAAATCTATACTCATTACATGTCGTAACTTTGCTTCCAGAAACCTACACTCAGTACATGTCTCAGCTTTGCTTCTTACTGAACTGATACCGCCACAACTACGATTCAATTGCTTACGCTCCCAGAAACGGTGTAGCCTCATTCTGATATCATAGATATCTTGTTATTTTTTCTCAAAACCATCAAGCCTAAAACGCAACGAAAAGCATTTTCCTGAACTGCTGTACGATGAAATTGGCTATTACTACTTACATCATGAGCGATAAGACACCAAGTGTGTATCACTGTGAAAGTTCTATCAGTAGCGAGCCACCTTAACCCATTGTTTTTGTGAGTTTTTAACTTATTTTTACTTGATAGTGAGCCACCTTATTGCTGTTTCATGATTTTCAAATTTTCAGTAGTTAGCCACCTTAAGTGCAGATGCACCTTTTACGCGTAAGACGGATCTGTACTTAAGGTTGCTCACAACTGAAAATTTCAAAATAGTGAATATGTAATAGTACATCAAATCAAACCAAATTTGTAACAACGAAATCAAAGAGATCACCATTCGTTATTTCAAAAGACAGAGCTCAACACATCAAAGATTCTCACTGAAGCTTTTTCTCGACCAGCTCTAAGGTTGAGGAAACTGGCAGCTTTAGTTGCAATCGACAATGCTCAAAGAAACCTAAAGTTCCAAAAAAATTCATTTCCAACCTAAACAACATCATAGTCGAGGAATAAACGCGAAAGCAAGGCTTTAAAAAATGACCTTGAGACTGCAGTCTTGTACAGATCCAAGTGTCTGTATTTCTACTGTTTCTTCTCTACATGTGACGCATCTCAAATTCTACGAATTTCAAACTGTGCAATTTCTTTGCGCATCTGGTAGAAGCAGGTGCAGAGATCCCTTTTGCTTTCATCCTTGTGGTGATAAAGATCACACATCTTTCAGTGAAAAGATAATATCGCATAGCCTTTAAAGTTTACAATCAATTGCTAGCTCCAACGATAATTAGCCACCATCAGGCGAATTCAAAATTTGTAAAGGATGCTCGCTATCTGTTGGGTTTCTTTAGCTTCTTACACAATTTTCCTGCACTGCATAATTCATTGACGCTGCATAATTCATTAAAGCAATACAGTAAACACCCGCATGTAAGAACCTACAATTTTGGAAGTTAGCTTGGTTCTGAAATTATTAAAAAATCATATAGTAAAGTTTGAAATAGAGGCAATTCTCTTAAATAAATATTCGTTTAAAAAGGCACTATTTCACAAGTAAGATTGATTTTTGTGAAGGAAATCTTAAAGAAACGTGGGCTACCATCAACAAACTAATAAACAAGCTATCCAAAACTGCTTCTATATCGGCGATAGAAAACGGTGATTCGATCACAACTGATCCTGAAGGGACAGCAGACTCAATGAGTAAATTCTTGCGTAATATTGCAGAGAAACTTGGCAAGAAAATACCAGATACTAGGAACATTTTCTGGGCAGTGCCCCTAGTACCGAAAGCAATAGGTCCACTTTTTTGCCACTTGAACCAGAATATCTGCTTCAAGCTGCAAGCAAATTTAAATCTCATGGGTTTAGTTTAGACACTATTTCCAGTTATTGCCTTAAAGTAGGAATGCCTATTTTAGCTCCTTCGTTGAGCCAAATTTCAAATATCCATATCTAAAGGCATATTCCCAATGACTGGAAAATTGCTAATTACACCAATTTACAAGGATGGCCCGACTGACGTGGATTCAAACTATCGACCTATCTGCGCCTCTTTGCGAAACTATTTTGTGACCAATTGTATTCTTTCCATACTGAACACCGTCGTTTGTTTTCAAAACAATCAGGATTTCGGAAGCTTCATTCCATACTATCCTGTTTATTGAGATGTACTAAGATTGGTACCTGGACCTTGGTAACTGGACCTCGATAAGGGACAGTATACATCTGTCACCTTCATAGACCTGACGAAAAGAAGTCTTTTGATGTTGATCACCAAATATTGATAACAAATTTTGTGTTTATGGAGTTGCACGGAAAGAGTTGAGTTAGTTTAAATCTTTCTTGCACAATTTTAAGCAGCGTTGCTATGTTAATAGACACATTTCCAGCATGGAAACAATTAAATGCTGGGTACACCAAGGTTCTTGCCTTGGGCCTTTGCTATTTCTTGTATATGTTAATGATCTTCCCCTTTCACTCTAATTTGGAGACGTTAATATGTGTGCAGATAACACCAGTATTTGATAGTCCTCGAATTCCATCACAAATATCAATGATGCCGACAATGAAGATTTAGATCGCCTTAAGAATTGGTTGGAGAGCAACAGGTTATCGCTAAATGTAGCAAAAACACATATCGTTGTAATTGGTAGCTGAAAAAGACTCAGAAAAGGGTCATCAAGTCTAAAACCCGGAGCCAGCCTTAAAAATAGGAGACGAGCCAATCACTATGGTTAAACACGCGAAATATTTGGGTGTTCAGGTTGATCAGCATTTGCTATGGGATGAACATTTGAGCATTATTACCAAAAATATTTCTCGAGGAATAGGAATGCTGAAATACTCAAAAAAATACCTCCCATTACAGACCATTCACAGGATAGGATGTATAAGATTCTTGCAGAGCCCTACTTTAGATATTGTTCACCTGTTTGGGGTAACTGTCGTATTACGGCTCTTCAAAAATTGCATGATAGTCACAAATAGACCCTATGACGCCTCCTTGTTACCCCTTATTTACCCTATCTCATCTGGGACTTTTGAAGCGGTCAATACCTGGGAATCAACCCTCCCCCCCCTCCTCTTTTTCTTCGCTGTCATAGTACCTACGATCTTTAAACTTGGTAAATAGATAGACCTTGATGCAAACAATCAAAATCACGTGATTAAATCAAATTATCTCTATTGTTTTTTTTGCTATGACAATAAGGAGATATTAAGTTATGATTCTCATGATTATTGCCAACATGATTGAAACAACGAAATGTGGCATTGGTTGCCATGGTAACGGTGCTATATTTAAAATCTTGAAATTTTCATCATTCGATACAGTATAGATGTAAATTCAAAGTAGCGGAATCTTGGCATCCTGCTTTGCATATTTTAGCATTGGCGAATAAAAGTTTGGTTGGGGGGAGGGGGTGGATTAGGTGAGATAGGGTTAAACAACTCAGCTGCAGTGGCGGACTGGCCCACCGGGATACCGGGAAATTTCCCGCTGGACCCTTGTCAAGACAATAGCCACTTTTTGTCTTGGGCCTTTTGGACACAAATGCTTGCTGGCGACCCACAGTAATAAAAACTTGCAGTTGTAACTGATATCTTAACACTTTTCAAGCCCATCTAAGTAGAATATGCCTGAAATTTTTTAGCTCGCTTCGTTCGCACTTCAAGACGACTGTATTCTTGGCTAGTGTCGGCCACTTTGTGAAACTTTGTATGATGCCAGTGGCATGGCGCGGCCACGGATGCCACCCCCTACTTCTGTCAAAAGATGATCCTCGAGATTCTTTCAAAAACGAAGAGAAATTGGTTATAGGTAGGAAAGGGTAGGAATCTATCCGAAAAATACTGGAGAGTGGTTGAGGGCATTGGGAGAGTCGCTCTAAGACAAAGCAAAGGTACGCCTTTTACAAAATTTTCCCAATGAACTATGAGAAATTATGACAAACCATGATAATATTGAAATAAGAAAATTAGACAATTGAAAATTCAGTTTCCTCAAAGAAATTTACTGGGGATGCTAATTTGAAAAAACAATTGCGAGAAGTATTCTAAGCCAAAGTAAAGGGCGTATCCTCTGAAAATTTTCTCCCCCAGACCCCCTCATTTCAATACCCTACCACCTAATTTGTCATGGATGTTGTATGCTTTATTTGGGCTCTCATGACGTCCGCACATGAAAACATTTTCTTGGAAGTTAAAAGAAGTGGTACTTTAAATGTTCAGCTCGTTTCGCTTGCTTCTTTCTTTTTAGCTGTGCCATCATCAGACGAGAATTTGATAAAAACTATAATTTTTTTTAAAGCTGCCACGAAAGTCTCCATGGCTTAATTCACTTTTTCCAAAACATTTCATTTCACTTGACTGCTTGAAGGCTCACCCCATATCCAATTAGGGGCGGATTTTTCGAAAATAAGTGTGCTCAGCGGCATTGTAAAGAAAAGGGTGATCGTAAATTGTAAAATTGTAAATTGTACACTTAACAATTTTCCTAGACCGAGGCCCAGGCCCTCGTTTCACTTGATTTGCCCAAAGTTGCCTCCTTTTGAGGTAAAAATCTGGCTACAACACTAGAAATACTACGAAGTAACTTTTCAAACATGTTAGCTAGTTTACAAATATAATTTGAACTTCTACAAATGTGGGGCCCCTAACAGCTAATTTCCCGGTTAGGAATTGATGCCCCAGTCCGCCCCTGCTCAGCTGGCTAGATATACAACAAATGATAGACTTTGAAACAACGAACATTGTTCACAATCACTGCACAATGAAGTGCCTGATTATTTGTGCAATGTCTGTTTACAAGGGTCTCTGATAAGTGCGTCAGGGAATTACGCAATTCCAAACTGGATTGGAAACTTCTTTAGCCGCTGTTGAAAGCATCCTTAGGACAAAAGATATTTCATTCAAGGGGAGGCAAACTTTAGAAAAAATTAGGTTCTGAAGCCAAAGCAACAAGTAGCTCTTCTGCTTTTAAGAAAACTGTCATGTGAATCACAACGATATGTTGATTCTATATTTCCTTTTGTTTCTTACTTTAGGTTTGAAATAGCATTGTAAATACAGGATTTATATTCTTTTTGTTTACTTGAAAGTACAAGCTGTAAATCACTATTCATATACATAATATTGATGCTTCTACCCTGTATAAAAAATTAAAAGTGAAAATGAATGAAAACTGGTTCTCGTGCAGTGAATACAATGCCATGGATTAGTTCTTATAAATGGGATCTATTTTGACAATTTCAGCCTGTAGGTTACTCCACTAGGATCTTATACTCGGGTTTACTACAATATCATTATTAGAAAATTAAGCGAAGAATTTTAAATGATAACTTGAAGATCCATATCTTGAGCTACATGCTTTAGCAAACTAAATTTCATAGTATGCTTCAAAACCAGGTCATTAATAAGACCCCAAAACTACTTTAACGGAAAGTTGCCGATGGGATGATGAATTTTCCAAGATTCTATTTGATCTAAGATTCAACGGTGAAAAGGGAAATTCAACTTTAATTGGCTCACCTGGTACAACAATACTGTATATTGCCTATTGAAGGTGTTGTGGCGCAGTGGTGTAATCCTCTGACTTTGCAGCCAGAACAGTCAGGCGGAGTGGGTTCGATACCCGGTAGGACCCCACCACTTAAGCGTCATGACAAGGGGTCGGGGTCGCGGACTCAATTAGGTCTGCTCTATTTCTGCGATCCCAGCGATTGGCGCTGAAAAACGCAACTTCGCCTTCACCTATTGCATTCTGAGCATTTTTGTACCCTGTGGCCTAAATGATATCAACGTTTGATTAATCATATTTCTTTCTAGACCAATTCTTAAATATTAGCCAAATATTTTTAACTACTTCCTGGGAGGTAATTTTTATCTGCAAAGATATCGTTTTTGGTTCTTAGACAATTTTTCATGAAATCGTGAGGAAAGGTGATAATCCTAGGTACGGGGCTTTGAACTATCATGAAACGTCAGTAGTTGTATTGAAAGATGTTGGCTTCTTTTTATTCTGATATGATTCAAAAGGCTTACTTTTCTGTCATGTTCACCTCCACACATACTGCTTAGGTTTACATGTCAACTACTGTGTTCGTGGAGTATGGTGAGAATTATGTCTCTTTCTTGCCAAAATACGTAGCCTAAATCTCTTTTGGAAATACTGTATGGATCAGTTTGTCAGAAATGCTGTTCTGTTCAGGTTCTAGGAACTAGTTAACCACTTCATCTTCTATCTTGAATCGAATGGAGACAGAGAAAGCTTAGGAATTGTTTGAAACAACTGACAGAAAGGACAAACATTGTCGGCTGTTAGTTGAATATTAATGCGTTTGACGATTACAGTATGTGGAATTATATCCTTAGAAGTTGGGTTTCTTGTATAGCAGTTTTATTGGATTAATACATGTGGCGTGTCTGTCACGTGTGGAGCCACTACGAAAAGCTTTTTAACCAGACTGTCATGAATAGGTGCCTTAAACAACCTAATAGATATCTGTGAAAAAGCTGAATTAGAACCACAACGAAACGATGAATCGTAAAGCATTACAACATGTTATGTTACTTACGGCCAACACTGTTGATACCAGCATCTTCAAACGTATCAACTTTACTAGAACTGATACAGCATCGTATGGTAGCAATCAGCAATGTTATTACCAGCACTCTATCTTTGCTCATCTTGTAAGATTTGTTCATTGTGACAACTTCTTGCTTGCTTCAAGAGATTTGCTGAACTGGTGTGATGTTGCTCCCACGAATATTTTCGATCTGAATGAACTTTCAGAAATGTTTGTGGTATTTATGAGAGCAATCTTTAATAATTGATAACGATGCAAATTTATTGTAAGTAGTACTTTCATTGTCTGCAATGTGATTGACGTATCAATTATGATTAATTGGAAGGATTCTATAATCTCCGTCAGTGATTATTTCCCTCCTGGTATGTAGGACTCTCACCAACAATGGTCATCATTTGACAGAAGGAAATGTCTGTCATTGGCTTTAATTTCTCATCCTTGTTACTACTGACCTTCAACCTTGGTCAGTGCTTCTTGGAGATGAGATTCCGGGGCAAAATTTGAAGCAATCTTTATGTGCTCAGGCATTCTTCTACATTTATATGTCTGACTGTGTAAAGGAGGATAATTGCGTATTATCTTCCAGAGAACATTTGTGTAACTTGGCACGGATGCAAATTTTCAGAATATGAATTGATCATTTGGGCATGGTTCACACTGGAGTAAAATTGCAGCGTTGTTGTAGCATACACGTATTTTTTTTATAAGAATAAGAATCTAAGAATTTGGGCCAGTAGGGTTCCGGCGGTGGTAATCGGACGCTTACAGAAAACTAAATATTTTCATAACTTTAATCAATGACAAAAACCTATGTTACCAGGTGAATGGACAGGTATTTGAACATATTTTCCCGAAGTGTTTTTGTTTTTGAATTTGCCTGCTTTTCTTTGGCAACGATGTTTTTGAGACTGATCTTGGAGGTGGTTTTCGGACAGTGGAGGTGGTTTTCGGACAGTGGGCGCACAATGCAGAATGTGCCAAGAAATTTACTTTACTATTTATGTTTGGCAAGTATTCCGACAATAAACTCTTTTGCTCCATTTTTCTTGTCTTTTTTTTTCTATTCTTGAATGCGAAAACAATGGTCCAAGTCGGTTCTCGTAATGACATTCTAGAGAGCTCTCGGTACACACGAACCAATCTGAAAGCTAGGAGCTAGGAGACGCGTTGGAAAAATGTTGTTTTGATCTCATTACTACTTTCGATTGATCTATGTATAGTGAGATATGAAAATACAAATCATGTTTCAAATCTGAATTTTCTTCATTCCCAAACAACTAATCCATTTGGTGTCCGAAAATCACCACCATGAAATTTTAAGACCATTCCATATGGCATCCGCTGTCCTCCCTTCAATGAAACTGCTTTAAGTATTTGGCATAATGCTATGCATTATTTACATGCTAGACATCCAATTTAAGTGATTGTTTAAGATTTTTCTTCTTTCTGCAATGGACTCAGAGTTTTGAACCTGGGGTGCGATATTCGCAACGACAACTTCTACACTGCCAAGTGCAACCAAAGCAACTTATTTAGCGTGTTTTACATTCACTAAGGCTTTTCGTAAAGTTGTTTAGTATCTATAATTTTAGCTTTCAGTGTCAAGAAATACCCTCTTTGATGGATTTCATTCGTAACGTATTTTTCTGTTGGTTTTCGAGATATTTTCGTAAGTGTCCTATTACCACCGCCGTCCGATTACTACAGCTGACACCCTACTGAAAGTTTCTTAGCATTATCAGATTTTGAGTACTCAGAGCTTCTTCCGAGTTTCTTATGGGTTCCGTAACAATCTTCATCTACACTACCCGTACCCTTTTTAACATTTCAAAACAATGTTTTCAAGCCTTTCCAATGTTTAGACATCACTCAAGTACCTTCCAAGTAATATGATACAGTAAGCAAGTGAAAGTAAAGTAAAAATATGTTTAGGAATTCCTTTATCGAACTAAATAGTTTCTTAAATAATGTTGTATTTTCCCAGTACTGGAGTTTCTTAATTTGTTGGCGATCTGAGGGTTGAGGATTTCTTAAGGGCAGTTTCTTTTAAAAAACTAAATGTAGTCCTCATAGTTCTAGGTAATCTTGGCCCATACGTTGATGATTGGCGAGAAAGAAGTTCATTCTTAAAACGAAAAGTTCAACTTGAGAATATGACAGTAAATTAAGAATTTTCACACCTTACACCTGTTTTGTATATGGCAAATTTTCGCATTTTCTCGTGACTTCAAACTCCAAAATATTCACGATGACAATGAGTCCTTCGATAAGTTAAGCTGTACCTAGAAAATGCATGCTGTCATTACTTTGACAACAGGGAGCATCAAGTAGGTTTTAAGACAGTTTCCTCATGATAACCAGGGTCTCTATTGTTAGCAACATCTCTCTCTCTCTCTCTCTATTGCTGAAATCGTACTTTTTAACACTACTGTTCCTCCCAAAATAGATTTGCTCTCGTTGTTGATTAATTGTAGCACAAAGCATTGTCAATGGTAGTATTAACAGCATAACTCCAAAATTCTCAAAATTCCTTGGATGTATTAAAAAAGCTAAGCCATTTTGATTTATCACATGTTGTAGCTTGGTGAAAAATGAATATATTTCACATTGGTCAAGTGACATCATCAACCTCCATATGTGGTCTGTGCATGGGTGAGAGGAAACAAAGTAAATGTATGATAAAATGTATAAACAAATCATACCTGTGTCTTTATTCTTGTTGTTTTCGCCTCCAATTTACTCGCAGCAGCATGCTCAAATCAACTCCTAAATTCAAATCTGCAACGGCCTAAATTTTTCTAATTTAGGCCGTTGCAGATTTGAAGTTAGGAGTTGATTTGAGCATGCTGCTGCAGGTAAATTAGAGGCGAAAACAACAAAAATAAAGACACAGGTACGATTTGTTTATACATTTTATCATACATTTACTTTGTTTCCTCTCACCCATGGTCTGTGGAAAGATTAGGATTTAGACTTTACATTTTTTCAATGGAACAAGCACCCGTAGTAACGACCCCGCTGAAACAATTCCCCGCCAAGGTAAAGGGATGACCTGCCAAGAAAACTTGTTTCCCCATCTAACTGTGATCTCCGTCGAAAATGTGCAATTTCTAGATCCCCCCCCCCCCCCCCTCTGTCTTTCTAACGTCCGGCAGGGTCGTTACTGAGGGGGGGGGATGTGAACAAATTATTCAAGAAAAGCTTCTAACATACAATAGCCTTAGCTGTTATCGGTGTAGTTTTCAGGAGCGTCGAGAGGAGGGGGTAGCCTGGGTAGTTACCAGGGGGTCCGGGGCCACTGGGCGCCCGCAAGAATATGGTATGTATTTTTTTCTTTGTTGTAGCTTTCTTTCAGAAACGTTTTCAGACCCGCGGGCCCACTGAGATTCTAAATAGAATCTAAAAGCAGCGTCTTACCAGCGCACAGGAGGGTGTGGCATGGTCCAACAAATTTTCCAGCGCCCTCGGTGCCGGGAGCCCCTCCTGCCTTTACCCTGGGGCCCGGCCCCTCTCTCGACGGCCCTGGTAGTTTTATGATCATTTCAGCAACCAACAGCAAAACCATTATTGATGCAAGCCCATTAAATATTTTTGAAAAAATGGAACTACTTGAGCTCTCGAGCGAACCAACGTTTTCCTACCTCTGAAGTTAAAGCACAGGTATGACTCCTAAGAGGTCTGTCTGCCACTCATATAGTTTCTGCATAGGACATGCCCTCCAGGCCCGCAGGAATCGGGGGGCAGGGGGGCTCAAGCCCCCCCAATAATTTTGAAAGCAATGGTGCTACGTCACACGAATTAATTAGATGTATTGTTCTCTATTGTTTTAAGAACAATTGCCCCCCCCCCCAATCCGAAGATTCTTCCTACGGCCCTGTGCCCTCTCAACTCCTCCATTCATGATTTTTAAATCCCAGAATTCAACACCTTCGCTAGGCTGAGCTTGAAATAAGTGATTCTTCCATATAGATTTTTAATGTATAGACTGCTCTGTTTTAGAATAGTGCATTGAACAGGATGATGAAAATGAAAAGATTTGCCTAAATTGACGAGATGTGATAGACCTGATTAGCTGAGGTGTTGGGTGTGTTTTATTTGACAGCCAATCAAGATTTAGTGCCATCTCAGTAACGAGGTGAGGGTTCTTTGCTCTTGATTCTATCAAAAATTTACAGGACAACAAGCTGCCTTTAAACCACTCTACAAGCACTTCAAGGACGATTCTACAGAGATAAAAAAAACTAGAAACTACCTTGTGGCTAAAAAAAATGTACCGCGTGCCAGTAAAACCACTCTCCAAAACCATAGAAAAGCGATGAGTAAGGTTTGGCCATTGTGTTGATGCGTCAATGAGGCTTCAAAAAAAATTAGGTCAAAGGGTATATCTGAGACTAGAGCCAGAGCAGGGGGTGGGGGTAACTAATGTACTTTTTGGTATGGAGTTGTTCAATGTTTAGCGTATTTTTTATGAGGTAGAATAACGTCATAGTCATGCAAAGCATCATCAAACATCGTCATCGTCATTAATAGTCATATAAAGGAATGATGATTTTTGCAGATCGTGGAGCATGGTTATTCACAATCAAAGTCATACAATGATCTCATGAAAACGACATGCAAGTACAAAGAACGCTCACGCAAACGCGCCAATGGAGATAATTTGATTGGACGATATGTTGAAAATTATCAAACACATGTATGACTTGGCTTATGACAATTTTTGACGATGTTTTGTACGAGAATGTTTCATTTTGTAAACCGGACGTATCCTGATATAACATGAAAGCATGTTTTGCGAAATTTACTCCTCGTCCGCTGAATTGGTTCCGAATAAAATCTGCTGATAAATGTAAAGGAAATTTTCCAAATACTTTAAGCCAGATATAACCTGACATGTCTTGATAAAAAGAATTTTGCAAACGATAGTAGGTGAGTGTACTTGAAAGAATGTGCGTAGGTGAGATGTTTTCCACAGAAAAGTAAACTCATGGAAACACATCGGAATTCACATTACTTATCAAGAAGCACTGTGATGTGATATGTGGTGAAATTCTTGGAATTTTGCTGATATACCCTTCCCCCTCTTTCACTCCTGAATAAGGTATAAAGAGATATAACTAGACATAACTACGAATTTGGTTGAAAGAAAAGAAGTAGAACCAAGCACGTAATCCCAGCGTTCGGTCAATGACATAGATATTCTAGTAAAAATTTCACAACTTACAAACTAGCACAATTGGAAAATGTTGATATATCATATTTGATACGGGCATGATTATATTTTGCCTTGGTGTATAGTTTGATGTCATATGCGGACATTTTTACCTTGCAGAACTTTATGTAGCTTGGTAGGTCATTAACGAATATTAAAAACAACAAAGGTCCAAGAAAGTTACCTTGGGGAACTCCGCTAGTAACTTTTACCCAGGCTGATTTACATCCGTGAAAAGGCTGTACAGCCCGTCCTCTCTGCGTGGCTCTGCAGGCGCGCAACTAGGAATTTTACAGGGCAGGGGTCCAAACTAGAAACAGGGCACACTCCAGATCATTTCAAGAAGTGGTGTCGCCGTGTCGCCTGGGATGTCAGTTTTTCAAACTCAAAAGCGAAGGCAGAAATCAAGGGATGTTTTTCTAATGTTCACCTCTCTAAAGCATATCAATAAACAAACATGTCAACACATAGGAGAAGCAGTTAGAACATGGTAAAGGAAATGCGAGCGAAGCGAGCTGGGAGGGGATTCGGGGGCTTGCCCCCGAAAATTTTTTAAATCACGCTCTCTAGATCGTCGGAGAATGCCTATCTTAAAAGAGATCAAAACTAGAAGAGAATGAAAAACACCCTCCTAGAACAGACAAGAAACACCGAAAAGGCTGCTCGTACACGCTTTTTACAAGAAACTGTGCTCTGAAGTTTGTTGTATGGTTTCTCAATTTTGGGCCAATTTTTTTACCGAGTGAGAATTTGAAAGGCCACTGCTCCTTGGACAAGAGAACGAAAATATTGGCAAAAATATCATTCAATGGTGAACAGGTTCAAATCTTTTTGCGAATCTACCTGAATAAAGTCGGCCACTCCGCTCTAAAATTGTGAGGGATTTTCTGGAAAAAGCCCCTTCAAGAAACCTTTAAAAGCGGCCTAAAAATGACGATCAATTTTCCTAATATTCCTGCTTCACAGCGATGACTTCAACAAGCATGAGCACGTGTTGTGTTATACTCTTGAGAGGACGAAGTCACCCGGAATGATGCTGTTATGCTCTCAGAGAGAGAAATGACACTTCCATAATTCCAAAGAGATTAAACGTGCTAATAATGCATGTAAAAGCCATTGCTGCAAGGAAAAAAATTCGATCAAGATTTTCGGCCTGCTTTGAAGATTTGTTGAAGGGGCTTTGTTTCTTGAGAAAACTTTGGAATGAAGTTGCTGATTTCGGTCAGGCAAATGTAAAATTAATTTGAACATTAACAATATCATTAACTTGATCTCCAGACAGCGCTGGTCTTTCAAATGGGATTGTTTTTACTCACCCAGTCGTAAAAGTTTCTTGCAACGGCTTCTTTTAACAAAATGAGTCTTGTTTTTGAGCATCTGATTTGTAGTGCTTTTTACATGTGCCATGTAAGACATCTCTTTACATTTTCAGCCGTATTTGCAAAATTTTTTAGCCTCAGCGTTCAGAAAATCGCTGATGATTTCGGAAAAATAAGTCCAATTCAAGCATAGCGAATTCTCCAACTTTGTTCAAGATCTTGGTAATTCAAGAAAGCATTCAACAAATATTGACACTTCATCGCAAGAACCCGTAAAAATACCGGTCAATAATACGTCAAATTAACATAATTTTCTCCCTAAAAAGGGCACTTTTTGCCCTTTTGCGCCCCTGCTCTGCATGTCCAATCATCGAATGTGTCCAGGCTAATCACCACGTGGCTAATAGCGATTTTGCACAGAGAATAGTAATCCAAATTATTTGCAACAATCTTGGTTATCGTAGCTTTGATGGAGAACTTGATGTATTTTTCTAGCGCTGAATATTTGAAAGCTTTAATGGATATCAAAACATCCATCACATGTCATAGACAGATACAAGAAAATACTGCAAAGAAACTTACACAGAAGCTGCGATGAAACTGGTCGCCATTAAAAACCCAAGGCTTTAGTCATATGCTCGGGTTGTCCCGTACTTTGCTATTTATGAAATCGTGAACAGCCCCCTTCCATTCTCAAAAAAGTTCGCAATCGAATGGTATAGGAATCTCATTCCATTCACTAATACCGTATACTTTGAGTTTTGTTAACAATCGTTTGTGTGATATCGAGTCGAATGCTTTCGAGAAATCTCTTTTGTCGAGATAAGATGTCCAGTCCAGTCAAGAAACATGATCTGACTGCCTAAATCTATACTGATCTGGCGAAAATAAATTGTTCGTTAGAAAATGATCAACGATTGCTTTTTTGATTATTCTCTCCATAATTCTACACACAATTGATGTAAGACTAATTGGCCTGGAGTTTTCCTTTTTATTGTTTGCTCCCTTTTTGTGAATGGGAGATTAGTTTGCCATACTTCTAAGACATGGCTACAACTAAAACTCGATTGAAATATTAGAAGAATAGGATATGCAGTTTCATTTGATCATTCCTTTAGCATGCTAGGGTGTATATCATCACGTCTAGCTGCTTTTCATGCATTAAAATGGTTTAATTGCTCTCGAACATTAACTTCAATGAACTGAATGTCGGCTAATGGTAATCCAAGGAATTTCCATTCCGGAGGTGGGGGGGGGGGAGGCTCACTGGGGGAACATAGGAATCATTCGTCATACATAGCCGAATGCTCGTGGCCCATGGCCGAAACCGCCAAAGCCTCATTTTCACGGACCAATCAGACAGATGGAAATCGAAAGAGACAAAGGAAACCCGTGAAGATTTTTCTAAATTTTACCTACCTTCATAAAACGCAACCAGGACAAAAAACTGCTTGGATTTCCCGAATTTTTTTAAAGCAATCTACTCTTTAGATGTTTGGGAGTACAAGTTTTGATGCCAGTTAAAATATCTCAAAGATTGGCGGAGTTATTGCCTCTCCAATAGACAAAATCGGCGAAGGCTTGTCGAGACCTGTTTACGCCACTTCAAGCCAGGTGCAGGTGATAGAGCCTCTTGATAAAACCTCTTTTGAGTTTTATAAGTTATTTCGCAACGAGCAAACTTTTGCCATGAATGTAAAAAGTAGTATAATACAGAAACTTCCCTAGAGTATTGCCACATGACTTGAAATGCGCGAACAAGCCTTCGTAGACTTTTTCAATTCACATAGAAACCGTAGGGGCATTGAATCTTCAATATAAGAAAATTTAGCGAAAGACAATAGCAAGAACAATTGAAAACGCAGATTGTGGCGTTTTTGGGTCGTTCTTACAACGAAGCAGAGGAACAAATGCGTGAAATTACTGCGTAGGGCCAAATTTCACTACTATAGGGACATCGACCTTTTGCACAGTGTGCCCAGATCTCTGATTTCGAGAATAAATTCATAGCGCGAGAAAGAAAACTGATAAAAATATGGTTGAGGGCTAGTTAGAAAGGTTTTCTCAAGGAGGATATGACTTGAAGGATATCTTAAAATTTTCCGAAATAGGGGGATGCTGGGGCAAATTTCCTTATTTGGGCGATTTTGACAAAATAGCACTATATTGAATTTATTGCTGGTATTTTCTGAGAAGGTTTCAAGAGTGCATCAGGAATCAGCAATGGTAAAGGCAACGAGCTTGAGTTAAATAACTACTATTTACGAGGTCTGGGACCCAATATTCCCATGGGAATATGAAGTGGTTTCATGTCCATCTTTCTGTACTAGATTTCTTTATGTTGCAAAAATGTATTCTTTATTACGTAAAGTTTTTGAAGACTAGGCTGTTTCACTATAACCGATATTATATATCATTCGCTATATATCTCAAGGAATAAAGAAAAACTTGTGAACTGGTTTGTATGAATTCGAGTTGTTTACTACCAAGAACTGAGTTGTTTTCGACAAAAAGCGAGGTTTTATTTGTTTACTGCAAATAATCACTATATTTCTTGCACCTTTCTTTTAATTTAATTAGTAAATTTGAAAATTCAATATTAAATGTAAAATATACAGGAGAAAAATAGCTTTCTTGAATGAGGGGTACTTCGGGGTTTGCGGTATTGCGGTATCGGGGGTTAATTTTGTGCGGTATTGCGGTAATGACGGAAAAAACTTGCGGTATTGCGGTATCGAGCTTTCACAGCGCGGTATGCGGTATTGTACGAAAATTAACATCCAAACTTTATGCAGTGCCATTTTCCTGTTGAAGAAGAAAGCATCTTCGAGACGAACTGATAGAGGAAAAAAAAACGAAGAAGAGGGTGGTCCCTTATCCCTCTCTCCTTGTGCCTGCTCCACCTGCTCAACCTTGAAAAGGTGCCTGCAGAGAAGAGCACGCAACATTCTTATCTGAAGAAAAAGAATCAAAATATTTGCACGACTCAAAACTTTAGATGTAGGAAATCACCCATATTTTCAAATCAGGCAATCCGACAATGTTGGACAACTATACGCCTATCACGGTAATTCCTGCTCTATCAAAAGTTATCTAGAAGATCATTTATAATCAACTTTCCCAGTACCTTGAATCGAATAGCCTATTGTGCCTACATCAGTTTGTGTTTAGACAAGGGAGATCTACGCAACATGCAGTTACCTCACTGCAGGCCCGATACCAGCCTTAATTCTTAGGGGGGCAAAGAACCAAAATTTTCCGATGCTATAAAATCAACAACAACAACAGCAACAACCCCAATTTTGGGAAGATCCGTTAAAACATGCACGAAAGGACTGATGTGCTCCTTTAATGACTAGATTTTGGAATTGTTTTATAGTTTCAAGATTGGGGCCTTCAAAATTGGTCAATATGAAGAAAAAGATGCTGTAGATTCAAAATTCATGTCAAAATTTATCCTCGAAAGTCAATAAATTCATGTTCTTTGCATCATTTTCCCAGTAAAATCTTCTACATGTAGACCTGTAACAACAACAAAAATCCGACAAGTGGAGTGAAATTTCCGATAAATGGCCTTCTGGGGGGGGGCGCTCCGCCCCCAGCCCCCCCCCCCCCACTGGCTTCGGCCCTGCCTTACTGTCAGAAAAGTTTAGACAGAACATTGAAAAAGGGCTACTTAGTGGTGCTGTCTATATATTGACCTTCGTAAAGCCTTCGACACAGTACGTCATGCAACCTTGCTGGAAAAATTCCCAAGTTATGGTATAGATGATGTGGAATTACAATGGATAGGTGATTATTTCTTTAACAATACTATACTAAATATTTGATAACACCAGCTCATGCGAAGAAAACGTTACATGCGGTATACCACAAGGATACATCCTGGGGTCCCTTCTCTTTGGGCTGATACTCAACGCAATCCATATTCCGCTCACTGATGCTGGCATTATATTATATGCCAACGATACTGTTTTATATTGTGCAAGGAAGAACTCAATTGAAATACAACATTTACTTAACAGTGAACTGCAAAAAGTTGCAGACTGGCTTCATGAAAATAACTTGTTCATTTAACTTGAAAAAAGGTAAAACTGAATTTGTGCTATATGGATCACATCAAAAGTTGTCCAAACAGCCAAACGTGGACATCAAAATCTACAATCAAACTGTTCATGAGACAAAATCATACAAGTAGATTTTGATAACCATCTGAACCCACACCGACATTTGGAAATGGGTAAAAAGAGCTTCAGCCAGAATAAACTTTTTATCTGGTATTCGCGAAAAAGTCAGCCCTTGTGTAGCAGAATCGATATTAAAAAAGAATTGATATGTTCTACATCTTCGTAATTTCTGCTGTTAATGCAGTAAACTACAAATTTTGATAGAAGGAAGGTGGATTTAGGTCGGAATCAAACTGCTACAGACCGGTATACTGTATTAACAGCGATGTTTTTAGTTTTCTAGCGTTTGCGGTATTTTGCTATTTTTGGGTGCGGTATTGCGGTATTTGGTGTCTTTTTCGTGCGGTATTGCGGTATTGGGACCCCCCCGAAGTACCCCTCTTGAATGGCAAAATCAATTGCAAAGTGGAATTAGAATCCATTAGAAAGCTGGAACAAGCATGTGAGGTCAATTCAAAGTGGGCAATGTGCACGGGCAGGGCAAACTTCAGTAAAAAAGAACATTCATGGCATATTCCGACGTGTGCTTATTGTGTCAAATCCCTACGTTGCCTCAAAACGGCCATGTCCATGTTGTTTAGTGTGCGGAGAAGTAGGAGATGACGCACAAAAACGTGCCCTACAATTTTGAGACTGAAGAGATGAAGATAGCATCAATGTACATGTGAATGGTTTCCCCTAAAATGCATATAGTGTTTGTTATGCAATACTGTATATGGAAGTGTGCAATATCGCAATATCAAAATTCATAATATGGTGATAAGCTCATATTATTCTATTTTTTGAAAAAAACGTCGCACTTTACCACCCCCCTTCCGCTCCTTTAACCCCCTGCCCATCAACCTTCTTCTTCAAATTTAAGTTTGGGATGAGCTAAGGCTGGTATTATATTGAGGAAAGCATCATCGTATTAAACGAAATGTTTTCCTACATGTAGTGCAACATAAACAGAACATATAAGGGCAAGAACTTTTGTAATTTTGACGCCGGAAGCACCGTTTTCAAGCAATTCCCCACCCTTTGCCCTTTTCCCCCTTAAGCGAAATTAGCATTTTCTACTCCCTCGAAGTGCATGCAATAACAAGGAAGCAACGGCATATCCCCGCAATGGCCCGCATTTTTTGAAATCTATAAAATGTAACAAGATGTTACAGACGGCGAGAAGAGAAATAAAAAACTCTCTAAGTCACAAGTTTGCTCCCAAAATTGAAATCGTTTCATTGCCAATATAAAATTATATTGATGATAGTTAGAAAGCTTATTTCTCCAGCTTTTGAATAAACCTATTGCAATCGCTGTAACTTTAGGGGAAGTGAATCAATGATAAAATGTTTATGCATACTATTTGAGACGAAATGCTGCTTGAAGAATTCGTTCAGTTAAGTTTTGTGAAACTGGCAACTTTGAAGTGATGTATCTTTGGAACGGATGAATATTTTGAAGTCTGGTTTTTTGCACCTTTTAGTACAGGGTATATGCAATTGAAAACATCCCTTAAAGGTTCAAAATCAAACCTCGAAATTTAATTTTTTTCCCACCCTGGGCACACTGTGGCTTGGTAAGCTTACCGATAATCATAAGTTTTGGAAGACAGTAAAGCCACTGTTCTCAGACACAGTGCAAGTAAATTCTTCCATCTCTTTGATCGAAGACGGGAAAATGGTAAATCAGGACTCTCAAATTGCAGAGATGATCTATTGCATACTTCCAACATAGCTTGCAATCATGTTTGGAATTATTTACCAAGGTGTGCTTCAAAGTTTCAAATCTGCTTTCGCACGGTACTTTTTGTTTGTTGAACTACTTATTTTCTTTTACCGTGCATAATCTTCACCATGTTTATTAAGGACTCATCCTTTATATTCGTTATACTTTTTCTTAATACTCCTTTAGATCATTTTTTCTGCCATAATGGCCTCTTTTATCCTTTCTTAGGATTAGTTAGAAGTTATTTGTTTTTTGTACACATTCCTCGACTGCCTGTATACAGACATAGTAACATTTCTTCTGTTTCTAGTCCCTTGAATTCTCTTTCTCAGTCCACTCTATTTAAGATCTCTCTCAGTTTGGCATAGTCGCCTTTGTCATAGAAGTCACGTTTTGATTTGTCATAACCGTTATGGATGATTTCAGAGTGCAGGACGTAATTAAAGCTAATTACTAAGTGATCGATTGCATCTTAAATGGATCCTCATATGTAAATTTTTCAAGTGAATTTTCATTGTCAGTAAAGATGTAAAGATGAGGTCCAAGCAATTTGACCTTTGGTTCTGTCTATATCTTGGAGGATCTTGGATATGTTGCGACATATAACTATCCTTTACTACCTCTAAGAAAAGGAATGCAGGATGAACATATGTACGTATGTATGTATGTATGTATTACTTGCCATCAACATCAACATTAACAGTTAAGTGTACTATAAAGTTTAGGAGCAGAAAGAGATGTCTATAATTGCATGTGTAGAATATATGAATATTAAAATTTAAAATCTATATTACTAGCATCCACAGTATAAAATGGCAGGGGAAGCATTAAAAGGTCAGTGCGACCTTGTTTCCATAATGGCCAGTGCGACCTTGTTTCCATAATGCCCCCCCCCCCCCCCAGAGGTGTCATTGAAACATCACTTGTATCGGTTATGCTGATGTTATGAAGTCTTTCAAAAACAAAACTAGCTGCTCTCCAAAGCAAGAATAAAAGATGGCTGGTCGGCATCCTGGTTAAACGTACAAAATCTTTTCCGTTACGATCGGAATGTCATGACCTAAAAATTATGAACAGACTATGCCCTGAAAGCCTATGGGATAAATACCAACCAAGATCTTTTCACTCGACCTACAATACGAGGCACCGTAAAGATTTCCAGATCCCTAAATATAGGACTGAATTTGCAAAAAAGGATTTCATTATGCAACTCTCAAGCCATGGAATAATAATAGTAGTAATAATAATAAACAATTTATTTAAAGTTAGCAAAGAAAATAGCGATAGCTAATAAAGGCCAACTATACAGAATATATACAAAAGTCTAATTACAAAAAACCTAGATTTGATACAAAAATTTTACACAATTTACAGCTGCAGTCAAAAGTTTTGATGGACTTAATATTTCTTTTAAAAATCTCCAATGATTGGGACTCTTTGATTTCCCTTGGCAGAGTCTGCCATAGTTTTTGACCAACAAACCTGATAGTATCAATGCCATATTGATTCGTCCTGATGCACCTGCCGAAATTCGTGAGCTACCGACACTTGATCGTTTTAAAAAACAACTTAAAACGCATCTAAAAGGCAGCAATGAATTAAGTTTTATGGGGCTGTAGGTTTTTATTCTAAAGGCTTTTATCATTGTAAATAGATGTTATATCTTTTAATTTGCTGAATAGAAGGGTTAATTTGTTTATAAATGATATTACATGAAAAATGTATTAGCGCGATGTATTAGTACCAGTTAATTTCTGGGTAGTTAAAGTCACCCATCAAAAGGATGTGCTGAAATTGATCTCTTGAAGCAATCTCTTTCAAGAATTTCGGAGGACAGAATGATCATTTTCGCTGAGGCTTCTGCATATTACTGCACAAAGGACAAGTTCTTTATTCTCTAGCTGAAACTCAACGCCCATTGACTCTACGGTTGAGTCAGTACAGATGTATACGGTAGTTAACACCCTTGTTACTGCACATAGATCAATGTTATTTGCAAGAAGTCTGGTGTCTGGATTTTGGTTCTCGTTTCTTGTTCAAAAGAATGTCTGCATTTGCACAATAGCACTGTAAGAAAATCTTACTGTGCTTGTTGAGGATACCGAGGACTGCCCCTTTTGTCTGAGCCTTTTGTTATGCTGGTAAAGTTCAGAGCAGATCAACAGCTGGGAAACCTATTACCATGCGCGAGAATCTCTTTGTTTCTTTGCTAAGTCTTGTTTGGATTGTGGCCGGATTATCCGCCCACACTCTTTCCACAAAACCAAACATGCTTTCTGCGCATGATCACAGGTTTCCTTTTTGGGGGATAACCGTTGCTTTGAACTTTGACGATTTGTATCCCCAACAAGTGCAGCTTCAAATCGTTATTCTGAACGTTGCTTTTCCAGCTCGATTTATCCTGAATGTTTAAGTCAGGAAAGAGTATGTGGTTTGTCGCGGTTGCCATTGAGGCTGAATTTGCTGCCATGGCATTGCAGCTATGAATGGTTGTTGTTGCCATGGTGCAAGTGTCTGTGTGGTGGTTGGGTGTGCTATTGTGACTGATTTTGTTGCCCTTGCATAGGCTGTTGTTGCCATAGCGCAGCACTGCATCGCGCAGCATTGTCAGCGTAGCATTGCACAGCAGATTATAACTAATAGATTGGAAATTCGTTTATAGCTCAAGGAACAGAAGAAAACAAAATTTGCAAAAACCCTATAATCCAATTCAGGCATTTTGTTAAAGATTAAAGGCGCTCCGTTTCGGTCGAAACAGTAATTTTACAGTTTTTGATGGGCAATATCACACAGACCTTTACCTGTTTTTTCGAAAATGAAAGCACCATTTTGAAGATATATCTCTGTACTTTACAGAGGAAAAACTGCACTTAACGATGGAGAACAATGGACACGTGCAGTGTTATCAGATTTGTTTATATTTTGACTACTGATTCCCTTTATTAACCCTATCTGGCGTGGGCGTTTTGAAACGCTCAATGCTTGAGGGGGTGAACCCCCTTGTTTATCTCTGTCGTTATATGAGATATGGCAACCTAATTTGGCACAATGGCAGTTCATTATATACCGGGTGAGCCAGAAAAGATCCCACTTTTGAACATTAATAGCATCAAGGGTACTGGATGGATTGGAATGAATCAATATTTGTTTGACAGCCAAAAGATCGAAGTATTTTTGTGATTTTTCTCGCCTCCTCACGAGCACTGGACAAATTGGTGAATTCAAATTTAGAAAAACTTTGTGGTTGCAAAATGACTGAAAAAGGCCTAAAATACTTGATCAAATCATAAAGGACTCCTCGCTCAGAACGGCCAAGCAAATGCAATTTCTCATGGGCGAGAGATATCTTCTGCACATTTATTGCCATGGGATTGAAAATTTTAAGTATCTGTTTGAGAATCTATGTCTTATTACTCTTGAGAGAGGTGAAACGCCCGTGCGTATTGTTCTGTGTGAGGAGAGTCCTAACGATTTGATCAAGTGTTTTAGGCCCCTTTTCAGTAATTTTGCAACCATGACATTTTCGCAAAGTTGAATTTACCTATATTTGCAGTGATCGTAAGAAGACGAGAAAAATCACAAAAATACTTCGATCTTTTGGCTTTTAACTAGAATTGAATCATTGAAATCCATGAAGTACTTGTGGTGCTACGGATTTTCCAAAGTGGGATCTTTTTTCTGGCTCACCCGGTAAACAATGAAAAATTAAAAGCATACTTCAATTAGCGTTGTTGTTTTTATCGTTATGATGTCATATGACGTCATATAAATGAAGGCATGTTAACCCTATCTGACCTGGGGGGGGGCGGATTCCGCCCCCCCTAGTACATTTTTGTTTACACCGTTTTCCACACATGCAGCAGGCCTCTGATACTTCTTAAGTTTAACGTATCATAGAGCAATAAAATTGCAACAATTTGGACATTCTATTTTTAGGTTTCCATGGTTATTGTTCATACTGCACTCTGTGAAAAACAAACTTTGTATCTCTTTTAATCATGTTTAATTGGTCCAATTAAGTATAAATTAAGAATTTATTTATATTTTGATCTATATCTTTCATTTCTTTATGAAAAATAAAGTTGCATGACCTTTTTAGCAACCTTTCATTTATATGACGTCATATGACATCATAATGATCATCATGCTCTAGCAACAACAACAACATCGCTAATTGGATTATGATTTCAAATTTTCATTGTTTACATAATGAACTACCTTTGTGCCAAGTTTGGCTGCCATATCTCTTATGACAACAGAGAAAAACAGGGGCGGCGCCCCCCCCCCCAGGCATTGAGTGTTTCAAATCACCCAGGTCAGATAGGGTTAAAAGGTCATGAAACTTGACCTTTCATAAAGAAATTTATTATATACCGCGTGTCCCAAAAAATGTATGCGGATTTGGCTGACTCCAGCGATGTGAATTTAGCTTCAATCAATGTCTAATCACTCTAAAAGGTACCTCGTTTGTTGGTATTGGTGCTTTGAGAGCAGACATGTTAATCTGAAAAGCTCAAATTTGCCCCTTCCTGCAAACCAGAGCTTTAGCCTTTTGGCCTAAGCAAATTCTAAATCAACGCTAGCCCAACCTTGTTCCCAGGCCCGCCATTGTCTTCCTTTTGGTCATCAGTGTCGGCCCTAGTACAGTAGTACCTGTTGCTGCAAAAGTGCCAATTTGGGCGTCATTTCGTTTTGCATAAATTATCAGTTCGAAAACTTATTACAAAGCTCTCTTATCTCTATATGAAAACTGAGTTTTACAGATTTGACGCATATCAGCTGATTTGATCCATAAAATACTTGATCCATATAGATCTTGATCTATAAGTCCGAAAAGCATTGAAAAGCATGAAAATGCTACGACAAATGGCCGTTCTTCTAACACTAATATTGCCTGCGCGCAGACCTAATATTCAACATTAATGGTTCCTTTAGCACGTAGAAAGAAATTAACTTAGGTGTGCCACAAAGTTCGGTGTTAGGGCCCCTTCTGTTTAACATCTTCAGAATATTAATGATATATTTCTTCTGATGAATGGAACCGAAATGCAACTGTCAAGCCTGCAAATGTAGATGATGTAAAATATTTTACCCTGGTTTAGGCTTTTTATGCCCTGGGTACCAGACTCTTTAACATAAAAAACTAGAGAGTCTGGTACCCAGGGTAGGCTTTTTATTGTAAATTATATTTTCCTTACAACACTGTATGTATTTTTGTAAATAGCAGACCTTAATTAGCAATTATTAGGTATAATTTTTTAGCCAACTTTAAATGAATGAATTGATAATAGTGATAATTCCTCCCGTTATTGAGGGCTCATTGGTTGTTAAATTCTCCACCCTTAATTCCCAGGTACTTCATGATTTTCATTTATAAAAAGGAGCGCATTCAAAGAATTTGATATTTCATTCTTTGAAGATCACTCACCTAGCAGCTGCAACTGAAGTCATCTTATTGTCATTGAAGTAGCTCTCTCTAGAAAAAACTTCTTCGCCATCGTCTCTGTGCTACTATCAGTTTATCTGAGAAGCTACAGCTGCGCACTAGTCATTGCTTTTATGTCAGATATCAGATAGTATCTGGTTAGCACGCAGAATATTTCGAATCATGAAACTACATTCTTCTTTGGCAAATTGCCTTCAAAACTTTGCCAATTGCACTACACGTCTATGTTATAACCCTTTTACGCTAACGCCCGCGTAAAAAGTAAAGTAATGCAACAAATTTAACGCAAATTAGTGCGAACATATTGCGTTAACGCAATGATAATTTGGTAGTTGAAATAAAAACATTTGAACTATTAGGGTAAGACGGGGTAAAGTGAACTATTTTGGAGGTTTTTCAAGGATACCCTACAGAGATTGTAGTAGCCTGCGTGCAGACTCGACTATCCTAAAAAAAAAAAGAACGATCTTTGCAGATCAAATATTAACCAAAAACTATGGTCTAAGTCACAAATTCGAGTCAGATTGCGAGACCTGAATACAAGTCGATAAACAATAATTGGAAAATGCTTGGAAAATACTATATTGCATATAAATACCAAATGACACCAAAGAGAAACAATATTTTCAAAGTAGTTCACTTTGCCCTGAAACCTCCGCCAGGAAATAAAACCAAAAATAGTTATACATCTATAACAATTATCAATATTCTAATTTCACAATGATGGCCATTTATCCTTTCCATGTTGATAGGTATGCTTGCTTCATCAAATCCCAACAAAATTCTTGGATCAGTAACCGCATTTCTGAATGAAGGTCAAACTTCGGCTGTCAAGTTTTTGGAGGTTTTTCAGGGAGCTGGTATCAGAATATATTTCTGTGTCATTAGAGCGAAAAATTATCCTGCAAATTATGATTTTCTGAAGGCAGAATTATGAATTAAATGAGATTGAGAATGTGTTCTTCATCAGACTTCATGTTTACATGAGAAAATAAAAAATCATGGGTAGTTCACTTTACCCCGGTCAAAGCAAAATATCGACTGGACGGTAGATCTTTAAAATATTATGTTAGCGCACGAAAGAGTCTTTCTTGGCCCTTTCCTTTTGGAAAAAGTAAACACATGGTATGTGCTTCAAATCGATCAAAACAATTATAGAAATGAATTCCATCTTGGGATCAAAAATTAAGACTAAAGAGAGGAGCCCAAACCTAACAACCATAATTTCCCGATGTTGTTTTTACTGCCTCGGGTAAAGGGATTTTTTGCAACAACTGGAAGAACTATCTTGCAAAAATGTTTTGATTTTCTGTGAGCACATATAACAAAGCATTGGGCATAAATCATGTTTTATCATTGCATGTTTACTTTTGGAGAGAAGCGCGAATGTTCTGAGTAGTTCATTTTACCCCGTCTTACCCTATATATACGATTTATCGCAATTGGTTTGGCGGCGTAAACATAACTCAAAAGCTTTATTAAACTGAAAGTAGGCTGTAAGAAAACAAAGAGCAAATAGCCAATGGTGGAACCCAAACATCATTGTCTCTGTGCACATGCTTTGATCATGCACGCCCTCTCAAGATCATTAAACTGATTTCGGCTATTTTCTTTATGATCTTTGCTTCAAATTTTATAGCATTAGGAAAATTGTTTTATCAATTCAGCAGTTTTCAGTCGATTTACTGCATTTCTTTCTTATGGCATGATCTGCAAGTCTGCATAAACCCAAAACATGACACACCCAATTATTTACAAAGCGTTGCAAAGTCAATTATATCGTGGCTGGACCAGCCTTTTTTGCCTTGATATTTCCCAACCTCACTTTTGTATAATTCGTAAGATTTTCAATGCGGTCAGAAATTCTGCATATGAAATAACATAATCCTTCTCCACATTTCTACCACGTTTTCCGATGGATTTGTTTGAGGCCCGTCTCCTCTTTTCAATTTCCGGTATGCTAAGGCTCCGGTAATTCCCCTAGAACACTTCTCAACATTTTTGCTACTGCATACTTAAAACATCTTTCCGTAAATAGTTTTGATATTCTGAGTCGCGTGGACATTCATTTGTAACACATTGAGCCATTCATTCATTCTTAATTCCTACACTTGTTCATAATTCCATGCATCCACCCAAATCTTCACACAATTTCAAATTAATTTGGTAAAATAATATTTTCCCTTTACCCTAATGAAGTATCTGAATCATAGATGGATATATTTTGTGACAATAGGTCCGAAGCAGGGGCATGCTGTCACCACGGGGGGGGGGGGGGGGTTATGTGCTGCGAGCAAAGGTATACTTTTTTGGACTTCTACAATCTTGGCCAAAATACTTGGGACAAATCATAAAATTGCACTACTTCGGTCTTTGATTACGTGCCCCCCGCTCCCCCCGTTTCAAAGTTGCTTGAATCAAACGTCATTCGACCTTCTCAACATTGAAGTAGGGGGGAGGGGGGATTTGGAGACTCTAAACGTATGTTTTCTCCTCGATATTTTAGGAAACATCATGCAGACACTGAAATTTGCCTGTGTCCCAGCTTCTTTTGGCCAGGATTGTAGTCTAGCCAAGGTTATACTTTTTTGCAATTTTGGCCAGCAACGGTCTAGCCAAGGGTATCATTTTTGACAATATTGGTCTAGCGAACGGTCATGATATCATATTTGGCACAAATTTGAAAATATTGGTCGAGGAAATGGTCAAAATTTGTCTAGCCAAGGGTACCAATTTCGTAAAAATTGGTTCAGACAATGGTCAAATTGGTCTAGCCAAGGGTACCATTTTCGTAAAAAATTGTCTAGCCAACGGTACCCTTTTGAAGATGCTCGCGGCAGACCCCTATCCAAAATTTGGCCAAGAACCCCCCCTCCCCCCCCCCCCCCCCGTGGCTGTCACAAACCATCATTCACCAAAATTACTTTTTTAACTTGTGCTTATAAACCAAATTGCATGTGTTTTCCTGGTAGCTGGATGGTTAAACTTAAACACAGCAAAACAAACTGTCTACATTTGTGAACTTGCTACGATGCTAAAGGTGCTTTAATCATTTTTTGAGACAGCAATCCCCACATTCACCCACTTGATATAAAAACATGAGACACCGAGACACGATGAACGGGTGTATTTACAGGTGCTGCTTCGAACATCACCGGAGCCACTATTCTTCGTCTTTAAAATGTAAACCGTAGGTCTGCCTGCGATCTCCTCGTCAATTAAACAGTCCAAAATGAACAGTTAAAGCTATTCTTTGCTTCGAGAGAATTCACTCCAATATGCATTGTTACTATAGAGAATTATCGTCCGTTAAGACTGATTTCCACGCAGTCAAATTTTCCGAGCTGACTGGAATTATTGTTTACGAGATTACGAGAGAAAAAGTTGCTCTGAGATTCAGTAGAAAGTTACGGCTGAGCGACCTTTTACTTATTGTGCAGAATTCCATCCTGCTCAGAAAATTCCACTTTGTGGAAATCAGCCTTTACCGCCAATTTTACGGCATGCTGTCAGCCTTTACCGCCAATGTGGCCTGCGTGCGGCCTCAACAATCTGTCGAGGCTGCACGCAGGCTACCGCCAATGCTCATCTCCAGCAAGTTTTCTTTCGCTTTCCTGACGGTTCATGGAAGCTGTAGAAGTATGCAAGTAAGTATAGAAAAAACAGCTAAATATTCCTCAATGATGGACTTGCCTAAGCCTCTCTCGCGTAGCTGAAGCCCTAAAGGTTTAGGCCTATTGTTTGAAATTTAGGTACCGTTCATATGGGAACGCAATCGTTCCGTTCCATATCGATCCGTTCCAAAAAGTGGAACGCTCAGGGGCTACGTTCACACGGACCATTTCAAATAACATCGTCCTGTTCCAAAAAGTGGAACGATGAAAAAAATGATACAAAGATTGGAACAATACGCAATCGTTCCGTTCCGTCCCCGTGTGAACAGGCAATGACGTGTAGAATTGGTCCAAAAAACGGAACGATAAAATTTTTGTGGGTGTTGTTTGTTGGTGGAAAAAATGGAAAGAACTGAAGAGACAACTGTGGAACGGAGCAATTGCGTTCCCATGTGAACAGAAACAATGGCCGATTATGCAATCGTTCTGTTACCGTGTGAACAGTCTAATTGTGCGTTCCAAAGACTGGAACGAAGATGGAACCTGGAACGGAACGATTGCATTCCCGTGTGAACGCTAGACTAGCTACACTAGTCCCTCAATTTCATTGTTGTTGTTAAATCAATTTGAAGTTTTAGATCCCTTCTGGGCTTGAGGCATACACCATAACCAAGGGGTTAGACTTGCCCCAAGTCTATTTCGTCAAAAAAAAATGTAGACTTATTACAGGTGACAAAACAGACTTGGGGCAAGTCTACCAAGGGGTTAATTTGTAAATAAAAGTCTGCTTTAGGCCCAATTTTAAAAATCAATATCTCCGCTTTTTGTTGACTGACTTCGAAAATGTTTGCAACGCATTAACCCCCAGGTTATTCTCCATGACGCCAGTCCAAAATCAATCGCCAAAATTTCGGAACTTTATTTAACTCCTTTGAGGCGATCTTCCATGCGCGATAACAGTTTCAATTTTCAGTCTATTCATTTTAAAACAATTAAAAACTAGCTAGGAATATATTACATGAAATAACAGTTTATATGCAATGGGAGGATAAAACTCAGCAGTAGATATTTGCATGACAGGAAGAGGGACTCTCTCAGGAGGTAAACTTATATACCTATTCAATTAAGCGGCCTCATTGTGGAAATTCGTTAGAATTTCTTCATGTTCTTCATATGAACTTTTCGAGCCCAGATTCGGATTTAGCACCCAAACCTTAGTCTTGTTACATGTTTTTAAACTGCTGGCGGTTGTGATGTTGATTTTATGACGATGTAGAGTTAAACAATTTATAACGGATTCGACCGCGACAAATCGTTCGCACACACCCTTGGGTCATTTTCACGGTCAAATCCCATTTAGAATTTCAAACTTTATATTGTCATAACATTAACATTAGGACCACTAGCAGCATGGAAAATCGTAATTACACTGAATTTTGGGTACTGAGCCTTGATCATGGTCACTAAACTTTCATTTTAAATTCTTACTATACTTTTTGTAACAAATATATTCACTGAACATGTATGTCATAGATAAGTCCCCTAACTATGATAGCATATTGCAGGAACAGTGAAACTGTAGTATTGTATAAACATATCAAAACATTAATAGATAGAAAATGACGTATTTAAAAAAGCATTCCACAAGAGCGAGCCAATTGCTTAGTAAGTTCACTCAATACAGATAAAGATACAGTTTCACCGTACTTTTTGTTTCGTCTGTTATTGAGGGAACCAGAATTTTCAAAATTTGCTAACCTTGCGCCATTTCTTCGGATATAGACAAATATCTAGCGGGTTAAGCAGTAAAAGGAGCACAGATTTAGACACAGTTACAGTAGAGCTTCTTAGCCCTTTTCATTTGGACGTCGGTGGTTGGGTAGGCCAAGAGTTTCCTTTTTGGGGCTTGATTCACCTCCATTCTAAAACTTTGCATTTTGCAAATGTTTGTTGGAAATATTGTGCTTCTCTTCCTTTTTGGAAAGGGACCTTAGCTTTACCATAAAGCACATCGACTATCTCGAGCCGAAATGCTATTGAAAATATTTGTATTCTACGTAGTTTTTTGTCATACTTGATTCCGTTCAGCAGCGGTATGCAATAGAATAATAATAATAATACATTTTTATACAGGATACGCCTTTTCAGTACAAGTAAAATACTGCTATCAATAAGGGTCCTGTTTAAAGAAACTGTTGACAAGGTAAAAGAAATTTAAAGGCTTAAGGTAACTCTGCTTTCCGCTCTAGTGCACAGCGAAATGCCGTTTCGCAAAACCACTCTCCTCAGAAAACAGTTAATTTCTCCATTATTATTCAGTCTATCGAAAAGCGGTAAAAAGGATGTTGTTCTGTATAATCTGGGCAATCGAAAGATGTATAAATCGCAGTGTTTCCGTCAACCCTGGCTTCGCAAATCCTTGCGCAAATATTTTTGCTGATTTCAGAAAAGAAGATTTACCTCCAAAACTACTCGAAAAAGTTTCGATTTTTTTTCGCTCCATCTTTAGCTAAGTAGTTGATTTACAACTTTGCCAAGTCTGATTGAAAAAGCTAGGCTAGATTTCCTGCAATCGAATTTTACATTTCTGTTTACTTTTCGACATCGAAGGGGAAAAGCGTTGGTCAACAGTTTAGCCCATGCAGAACGATTTGAACGCCCATAGAATGTTTTTGGAAAAAAATAGTTCTTCGTCTAAGCTCTATGCTCATTTTGGACTCTAAAAGAAATTGATAATTTGTGAATGCTTACGAAAGACGCCCAAAGCATGGTTTTGTGAAGTTGCTGGTAAAAATCAGTAATTTTTAATCAATAGATGCAAATGATACTTTTACAAGCGCACTAAGGATGTCTTTTGAGACCTGCGTATGGTATTCCCAAAAGATGACGTTCATTTGTTTGCCAATGGAAAAACTTCTGAAAGTTGTTTCAAGCCTGAGCTTTTGCAAGCGTGCTTCATAGCATGGTAATCTGTTGACCAAGGTTTCTCCATTTTGCTGTCGAAAAGTAAACAGAAATACGAAATTCGATTGCAGGGAATCTAGCCTAGCTTTTTCAATCAGACTTGGCAAAGTTGTAGATCAACAACCTAGCTAAAGATGGAACGAAAAAAAATCGAACATTTTTCGAGTAGTTTTGGAGATAAATCCACTTTTCTGAAATTAGCAAAAAGATTTGAACTAGGATTTGCGAAACCAGGGTTGACAGAAACATTGCGATTCATACATCTTTCGATTGCCCAGATTATACACAACAACATCCTTTTTACTGCTTTTCGATAGGCCGAATAATACTGGAGTAATTAACTGTTTTTGAGGGGAGTGGTTTTGCGAAACGGCATTTCACTGTGCACTAGAGCGGAAAGCCGAGTTACCTTAAATACTATACGATTATCATGCAAATCTTAGATTATCTATTTTGCGTTTAAAGTTTACAAAGAAAGATTCGTTCTGAAGGTCGGATGACAATCCATTAAAAATTAGTGCACCTCGAAAGGCAAATGTTTTTCTTCCTGCTTCTGTTTTAACTCTTGGCAATATAAGACGTGAGCCGTTTCCTCGTGTATCCTTGCCATGATTAAAACGCTGAAACATGTTTCGCAATGGTGGAGGGCAAGAATCATTTAAAGACCTAAACACATCGATCGATATTCGTTTTTCCGGATTTGATCCAATGTGTCCATCTTCAGGGTCGTGTACTTAGTAGGAGCTATGATCTTATGGGCTCTGTCTTGGATTGACTGCAGCTTTTTCTTGGCACTTCCATCTACTCTTAGATAAATGGGATAGCAGTAGAGTAGCACAGGCCTTATCATAACGCTATATATTTTCTCCGCAACAAGTGGAGAGAATTCTTTGCAGGAGTTTTACCTGACTTGAGGCTCGCTTGTAGATCTTGTCAATTTGCATATTCATTGTTAGATGATTGTCAAGGGTGATTCCCAAATATTCATAGCTCGTAGTTTGGTTTATCGGAGTGCCATTCAGAGAGACATTACATGACGGTTGTTTCGCTAGTTTTGACTTGTACCGTAGATAACGAGTTCAGTTTTGCCTTTTTTGAGATTCAGTATTAGATTATTGTTCGCAAACCATTTACCAACTAAGTTTGCCTCTTGATTCAGGACTTCTTCAACAGCCTCTACCGATCTTTTCGAGAAGAATATCACAGTGTCATCTGCATACACAAGAATTTTGCATTTCTCCAATATCATTGATCAAAATGATGAACAGGAGAGGCCCAAGGATTGATCCTTGAGGTACCCCATATGTCATTTGCTCAGTTTGTGATGTTGATTGATCGTAGCAGACAAACTGCTTTCTGTTGAATAAATCGTCTTCAAACCAGGCAAGTTCTGTATTTTGTATGCCATAACATCTTAACTTTTCAAGCAGTGTTCCATGATGGACAGCATCGAAAGCTTTGCGTAAGTCCATAAATAATGCGCCTGTGCAACGACTCTGTTCCATGTTATTTCGGATGTGTTCAGTGAAAAGAGTTACTGCATGCTGCGTTGATCGTTCTCGTCGAAACCCAAACTGACTGCAAGAAAGGAGGTAGTTATGTTCTAGGTACTCTGAGAGTTATCGATGAACAAGTCTCTCTAGCACTTTAGATATGATGTTTAATACAGAAATAGGCCTGTACTTATCAAAGTTGGACCTTTCACCAGATTTGTAAATCAGAGTCAGTCTTGCACATTTCTCGCTGTGCGGAAAAGATCCTGATCGTAGACTTTGATTTGCTAGAAAGTATAAAATTGCCGCGATTTGTTCAGCACCATCCCTTGTAAGTTGTGCAGGTAGGTTATCTGGACCAGCAGATTTGGAAACCTTTATTGATCTTAAGGATGTCGTTATCTCATTCAGTTCTATAGTCCTGAACTTGAATACGTTACATTTCGGGTTGATCTGTGTAGAAATTGGTTTTCCATTGAAAAATTGCCAAGTTTTACTATTCAACGTAGAGGCATCTCTTTGAAGGGAAGACCCAATGCTGGTGAAAAAGGAACAGAATCCGTTTGATATCTTCTTTTTATCAGAAACAAGTTCACCTTCAACACGGAACACATTCAAGTTGTTGGACTTTTCTTATTTGAAGGATATGATCGCTTAATTTGTTTCCAAAAGTCTTTTGGCTTCTCTATGTTGTCTCGGAACATCGGATGCCATAGGCAGCTTTATAATGGCTAGTGTAAATGACTATTACATCTTTCATTTGAGTGAATGGCTGGAAAGAAACGTTCGCTACTCTGCTATATTTCTACCATTGGAATTTTCTCAGATCTTAGTATTTTGGCATTACAGCCTATTCTTACTTCAACCCATTTGAAAATATGACATCATCGGCTTTCTTTTGACCTTAAATTATAAACCAGAAGAGTGAAAGACTTTTCCTGAAGTTTGAAAACATTTAAGATGTTAGAAAATTCATAGGCAGAATCAAAGCAAGTAGCTTGAGTTCTTTTCAAGCCATTTAGTCCAAAAAAGTAAATAGCCATTTGCACTAGCCTGTTGGAAGATCAGACGCATATGCTGCCACCAGCCAACGCTATATTGAACTGTTTGACTCCCATCATTAGGACAAAAAACCACTACTAGGATCTTCAATCAGCCCAGCCAAACCTGTGATGGAACATTTGGTTGACAAACTATGGTAAGAGAATGTCATCATCAGTCTTGAAGGTGTTGTGATGCAGTGGTGTAATCCTCTGACATTGCAGCCAGATTGGTCAACCACGCAGCGGTTTCAAAGTGGGGGGGGGGGGGCTGAACGGCGAGTGAAGCGAGGAAAATGGCGGTGCGGGGGCTAGCCCCCGGACAATTTTTTGAGACCACGCCCTTTAGAACGTCGGAAAACGCCCTTTTCAATAAAAGACTTGCCTCTTAATACGTCCATATTTATACTGTATACAGTTTGGTTCAAAAAAGATTTCAATTACTATGAAAAGAGACATATCGTTACAAACCAACAAAATTAACAGCAAAGCATTTCTTCTCATAAAAACTATTACCACTGAAGATCTGTCAGAGCAAACCTGCCAAAGTAAACAGTTGGATGCCTATTCTGATTTTTAATGAAATCGTTAGCAATTTCTAAGAGGGACATCGTGTTTGCTCGTTGTTTATGAAAGTTCAATATCGCTAGATTGTCGAAATTTGCCTGCTTCATATTTGAATGAAGTCAGGTTTTGAGACATCTAGCCATCGAGAAGGTCTCCCAGCAAATGCAGCAGTTGCGTGTATGAAAATATTGAAAATTCCATATTTGTGAAAGTTTTTAGATCAATCTTTGAAAAAAGTGGGGGGGGGGCTTTGGCTGCGCGGTCCCTGGGTCAGGCCTACAGAGCTCGTTACCTGGTAGAGCCCCACCACTTGAGCGTCATGACAAGGGGTCGCGGACTTGATTAGGCCTATTCTACTTCTGCGACCCTAGTGCTTGGTGCTAAAAACCGCAACTTCACCTTCACCTTCAGTCTAATGATGCTGAAGGTCTCCTGAGGAAAGGACATTTGTATTGATAACAGATGGCCCAGATAGAATGGGAAATGTGGATTACAATGTATATCCATAAGTCAGAATGGAGGAAACTACTAGTCAACAAAGGATGTAAACGAGAAATAGACTTAACTATAGATTAGGGTAGCCTGTGCATTGATTGCAAGTATACCTGGATGTAAGTTAAGCCAATGGGAAGTACCAGGCGAGCCAAATAGAGCCACACACACTCGAAAATTCATAGGCAGTATCGAATGCAGTACCGTATACTTTTGTGAAGACTTCGTTTTAAAATCAACTTGCTTGCCGCTCTAACCATGATGAGTGATAGGACACCAAATGTGTGCCACCTTAACGTTATTTTGGTAGCGAGCCACCTTAATCAATTGTTTTTAGTGTTTTTGCCTATTTTTACTTGGTAATGAGCCACCTTATCGCTGTTTCGCCATTTTGAAATTTTTGGTAGTGAGCCACCTTAAGTGCAGATCCACCTTAACCATAACTACCAAAAATTTCAAAGTGGTGAAACTGCGATAAGGTGGCTCACTACCAAGTAAAAATAGGCAAAAACACTAAAAACAATTGATTAAGGTGGCTCGCTACCAAAATAAGGTTAAGGTGGCACACACTTGGTGTCCTATCGCTCATGATCAGACGTAAGGGACCCTTTTGGTAACTCACGGAGTTAAATTCCTGGTAGATTCAAAACTAGTCCATCATCATCATCAATTACGCTATTACGTCAGTTCCTGACATTGCGAGCCTGATAAAGCCACTCCAAGTGTTTCTATTGTTTGCAATTTTTTTTTATTTGTTTGTGTCTTTTACATTCAGGCCTTGGCCAGCACAGGGGGGGTTGGCAAAGCCCCCCGCGAAGTTTTTGAGCGCCGTTCTTCGAAATTTTGCAAATGGCAGAAAAATTTTCGTTCACTTCTGCACTGGGATTGAAAATTGGCATTGTAGAGACAGAACATTCAATCTAGGTAGGTGTATTGATTCGAATTATGACTAATGGGCATTTACACATAATTTTATTATGAATTGCAGTTATTGTCAGTTATCGATAAGCTTTAATCGGCCGTTTTTGTGGGAAGTTACTGTGGGCCTAAGTACCGCAGTTCGACCAATATTTATCAAATTTGTTGTTCGTTTTCTGACAGACGGGGAAGGGACTTAGCAATGTTTTGCTTTGATTTATACTTCGAAAGGCTTTGGCTGCCAGAAAAACATCTAAGTCCCGCTAAGTCCCAACATCTAAAGCTTTATTTCACCTGAAAACAAGATGCGGTTTTCGTCCAATTTGTCCAAACAAACTATACGTGCCCCACAACAACGCTGAACAATATTCTCGTCTGGTTTCACTGCTATATCTTCTCCTGGTAGTTGGTTAATGCTATAAAGCTTTTGGGTGGATTTATCTTGTTTCAAAATCGGCGAATTGACATCTCGAAAAGCTTCCATTATTTTAGGCCAGCATCACAGCTTTGTTCTTTCGCGCTCGTGCAAAACTTCCGACTGATCAAATTCCACTGCGCAATTCAAATAATATGAATGGTGCGCAAAGCATTGTGGGATACTATTCCAACCCCCCCTAGGCCAGCATAGCCTCCAAATCTTTTCTTTTGTCCGAAGTTCCCCTGGGACGCTGACTCATCCTCCGATCAGATTGCGTTTTCTCCTAAAATTGACCAATCAGGTGCCGTCATTTCATTACTTCCGCGTTTCGCAGCTAGATTTAGGCCATTTTGGGTACCTCCCATTAAAAAAATATTGCACGCTCGAATAAATCGAATTTTTTGAAAATTTCAACGGGAAAAGGATGCTTATAAATAGGACCACAAGTGTTCATGTAACCCCCTTGCCATCACCTAAGGTTGAAAAATTACGTCGATTTGAATGTTTGTTTTTGGTATTTTTTCAAACAGGTAGCGGCATCCTGCTCGCCCTCCTCCCAAATATTACTTTTTTAGCAAAATTATCAAACATATACATATTTCCATGAACAGCAATTCTTCCGAAATTTCCGAAATTTGCGCTTTACTTCGCCTTGACTTGCGAAATTGCGACACCTCCAAACTCTGTCCTTCTTCCCTGGATGACAACTTATGCCTCTCTCTGGTCTGGATGCAACATAACAGGAAAAGGCGGGAAAAGAAATCTTTAACGGTGGCGGTGTTGTCATGCTTTTGTTGGTAAAATCATTTATCGTCTCAAATATTTGTTCACAAATCTATAAGAAGATTGTCGATTACCATTGAAGCTGAAGCAAAGTATCGAAATAACTGCCAGTATCTGTATCTTTAATTCCCGCGCTTGGGATGGAGTGTGAGTGAAACCAAACCGACAGCATATTGCAAACAATTCTCAAAGAAGACGACGGCATTGCATCAGGAGCGATCAAGATCACGATTAAGTGAGTTTTCCTTCTACTTCGTCTTGCAGTGAGTGCATTTCAAATTTTTACATTCTTATCAAAAGACGATTTTGACAAAGATTTCCGCTCAATTTTTACAAGAAAGAAGCCGCCTGTGCTGTGTGAAATTGTAAAATTCAATTTTGTAAAAAATTAAGAAATCTAGGAGAAACTTTTACCCCGGGAAGAACTGGGTGGGGTCAAGTTTGTTGTAAAAGTTAGTGCACGAGTTTATAAGAAAATAAAAATTTGGGCCAGTTGTGAAAGTAATATAAATGTTTCTTAAGATTATCAGATTTTGAGTAGCTACTCAAAGTTTACCTGTGCCCCCGTGAACATTTCAAAACAAAGGTTTTTGAAGCCTTTCCAATGTTTAGATATATAACAATCTTCATGTTTACTACCTGTGCCCCGTGAACATTTTGAGACAATGTTTTTGAAGCCTTTCTAATGTTTAGACTTTTCTCAAGTACCTTCCGAGCCCCTTCCGAGCAACATGATACAATAACCAAGTGAAAATAAAGTAAAAGTATCCCAAGGACTCCTCTATCATAACAAATAGTTTCTTCCCAGAACACATATTTTTTTATAAGAAAGGGTAAAAAACTCAACTCTCAGATCGCCAAAAAATTGCAAAACTCCAGCACTGGGAAAATATAACTTAAGAAACAATCTATTTTTATAAAGATTTAGGAAATCCTTGACATATCTTTATTTTATTTTCACTTGTTTCCTGTAATGCTTAGCATTGGAAAGGCTTCAAAAACCTTGTTTTGAAATGTTCACGAGGCCACAAGTAAGGAACATGAAGATTGTTATGGAACCTCTAACAAACTCAAGTACTGAAATTCTTTTAGGGAGCTTTCAGCACTGACCCAATTCTTAGTTTCTTATAAAAGAGTATGTGTACAGCAGTTTCTAATAATATTTGGCGATCTGAGGGTTGCGTTTCTTAAAAGCAGCTTCTTACAAAAAGGATACATGTAATGCAATTGTTGGTAATTGTTGTCTGTGAAATTTATTTTGTTTTTACAACTCCAACAAACCTTTTGATACAGGGGTAGACTTTTGATTTTAGTTGGCAAAATTATTGTATATTCTCTCTTGTCGAGACATATCATCAGGCAGTCAATGCAAAAAATTTGTTCATGGCGTGTTTCTTTCAATGATGTGAATGCTTTGAAGAAGACGTTGCCAAGTCCAAGACGTGCTTTCAGATTTTAATGAAACTGTTGTCAAGCTCTTCCAGCCAGCATGCATTGTATTTAAACGAGATTATTCTTTTCCTTTCCCCATTTTTAAAGAAACATTTGAGACGATAAATGATTTCACCAACAAAAACATGACGACACCGCCACCGTTAAAGATTTCTTTTCCCGCCTTTTCCTGTTATGTTGGATCCAGACAAGGAGAGGCATAAGTTGCCATACAGGGGAGAAGGACAGAGTTTGGAGATGTCGCAAATTCGCAAGTCAAGACGAAGTAAAGCGCAAATTTCGGAAATTTCGGATGAATTATTCATGGAAATATGTATATTTTTGATAATTTTGCTAAAAAACTAATTTTTGGGGGGAGGGCGAGCAGGATGCCGCTACCTGTTTGAAAAAATACCAAAGACAAACATTCAAATCGCCGTTATTTTTCAATCCTAGGTGATGGCAAGGGGGTTACATGAACACTTGTGGTCCTATGTATAAGCACCCTTTACCTGTTGAAATTTTCAAAAAATTCGATTTACTCGAGCGTGCAATATTTTTTTATTGGGGGGTACCCAAAATGGCCTAAATCTAGCTGCGAAACGCGGAAGTAATGAAATGACGGCACCTTATTGGTCAATTTTAGGAGAAAACGCAATCTGATCAGAGGATGAGTCAACGTCCCATGGGAACTTCGGACAAAAGAAAAGATTTGGAGGCTATGCTAGGCCTTGGCCTCCTAGATCTTTATCGATGAGGCCTAACCAAGTGAGTTTTGGTTTGCCTTTGGGTTTCTTCACATGTCTTAGTGCTTCATATAGGGCTTGTTTGGCTGGTGTTTCCTCTGGTAGTCTGAGCAAATGTCCTAGCCAGATTAATCTTCTCTTAATTTCTTTGCTCTACTTTTCTACTTTTGTTATATCATAAAGATTCTGATTTGAGATGATTCTGGGCCATACCATCTTATCTTTATTATTCGCCTTAGTTGTTTCCTTTGAAAAATATCTAGAGTGGTGTCGCCCATTATGCCCATGTCGTCGCGAAGTTCTGAGTTAGATCCAAAAAGAGCAATTAGTGGAAAGATCAAATAGCCAGATTATATCAGCAACTAATGGAGAAAAAGATCACAGAGTATTGACTTTTTACGTAAACTCTTTATATTGATTTTAGAAGATTTTAAAGAAGGGTGTAAAAACGTCGTTTTCTTCGAGCGTCGCCCATTATGGCCGCAGGAGAGACAATGAACACTACTCCCCGGTAAAAAGTTTTAAGAAGAAAACTCTTTTAATCATTGTTCTTTGTTTATCATTTGGTACTTTGAACACAAAAACATCAATAAAAGTTAACCTAAACTTCGAGTTTTGGCAATTGAAATACATGCTTCGAGTTGTTCTAAATCCTGCCTTATCTCTTGTGATTGGACGGATGAGTTTTGGCATAAGTTTCTAAAATGAAAATAGACTGAATATAATGCTGCGTTGTTTGGGTTTCGCTGATTTTCCAAGTCAGTAAGTAAGATTTTAACTCAAATCAGTGTTTTTTTTAAATAAATTTTGCATTTTTATATCTTGAAGCGATTGGAAACTTCTCTGGTAAACTGATGGGCATAATGGGCGACGAAAATAGCAATTAGCAGCACTGACCTTTTATAATTAAAAATCTCAATCAGAAGCCACTTTGTTCGAAAATAGCGGCATATTTTCCAAATCAGCCACGGTAACTTTGCTTTGATTTCATTGTAGATTTCCTCTCTAGAGACAGGACTTCTGAAAAATCAAAACATATTTCAAAAATTTCAAATCACAAGGTGCCTAGAGAACAAAAATGGAGAACGGAATGTAAATAGAATCATGAAATTTGCAATACTTGAAAGATTCAATTAGAGATATGCACAAACCATCTCGTCGGGTTTCAATGCAAATGAAATGAAACTTCAGTGAAGATCAAATCCTGATAAAACAGATGTCAGTGAAGATTTTTCGCGCAATTGCAATTTCATCACTTTTTGTCAGTCCCCTGAAATTGAATTTCTCTTGCTAGCCGGCCATAATGGGCGACCGGCCATAATGGGCGACGCTACTCTATCTGTTCTTCGTGGGCTTTTTTTAAGGTCCAGAGTTCACAGTTGTAGAAAAAGACACTAGTTACATAGGTATCAAACACTCTTATCTTTGTATCTATGTTTATTTTCTTGGATTCTATTATGTGTTTCAGCTTGCTACAGGTGTGTATAGCTAGTACTTTTCTTCTGGTAATGTCTAACTGTATTTCCAGCAGACTTCCTATGTATTTGCATTTTTTCCACTCTTCACTTCCATTCCTTGTTATTTTATACTCCTCTATTTTTTCTCTATTAACATTTAAATTTCTCTCCTTGAGTTTGCTTGGTATTTGATTTTTGTATTTTCCATGATGTAATCTGAATCTGATATGTAGCTTATATCATCTGCGTACTGTTGGCTCAATTCAAAGTGCTTAGTTTTCGGTCTTGCATAAGTGTGATCTTTAAGGTAGTGTGGTAAGAGTTCTTCGGCTGCTACTGTGGGTCTAGCATAACTATGATCTTCATTTCTGGGTGGTTTAAAGGCTTGCGCAAGATATAGAGTGGAAAGTACTGGGCCAAGACAATCTCCTTGTGGTACGCCAATATTTGTTTTGAAAGTTTTACCTTTTTCCTTGTTGACCTTAACTTGCCATTCCACATCTTTTATAAGAATACTGATGATCATGTGCAACTCATCCTCGTCCAGAATTTCTTTGAGATCTTCATACAGAGTGGCTCTTTGCACTGTATCAAATGCTTTACTCAAAACTATTGATTAACATTAACTAGATTAATAAGTGTAGATACAGTGTGTATCCTCAGCCAATGTATGTAAATAATCGCATGCTCATTATGATCAATGATCAAAGAACAACTCTAGAAGCTTCTCCCACTAGGTGCCAGAGCAAAAATTGAATGACACGGGATATTCGATCCCAGGCAGGGGCACATTTTAACCCTATTTTGGTTGAGGGGCAAGTTTCCCCCCCCCCAGTGAAATTTTTGTATAACTCTGCCAGAAGAACAATTATGGCCCGGAAGCTTTCTGACTTTTTGCTGCTACGTATTGTGCAATGACTCGAGAAGACTTATAAAAATATTTTGACAAATGAGGGGGAGGGAGAATCTTTTCTAGAACTGATTCTGTCAAAATCGCCAATTCTCAAATATTAATTTTCGCGAAAAAAGTAGCAAAATTGCAAGCTATTTTGCAGGGTAGTGTTATTTGATGTAATCTATCATAATTTTCATGTTTGGATGGAAATTGTGCTCAAAATTAAATGTTTTCGCATTTTTCCTGATTTTGACCGATTTTGCCACTTTTCTTGACCACACAAAGAAAAATGCTGACGCAAGCAATAATGACGGCTAATTTCAGGTTATTTTTTATATCCACATTAAGTACATACCTGGGGCTATTGGTACACCAAAGCTGGTTGCTCTATCTATTTCCAGTCAAGAGTTAGGTAAGGGGGGCTTTTTGCCCCTCCCCCAAACCAATATATTACGTGTCAGATAGCGCACCCACTATAGGGTTTATCCTCCAATTGTGGTAGCCCACTCACGATAAATACGTTTGTTTGTTCAGTTAAAAAGAACTGAACTGAACTGAACTGAACTGAACTGAACTGAACTGAACTGAACTGAACTGAACTGAACGGAACTGAACTGAACTTTTCTAAGGATAATCACTCTGTTTGAGACTGACAAATTTGGCTAAAGGTCTGTGAGACCCCCAAGGGTCCTTTGATTGGCCATGGGGTAGTCATTGTATTTCACCCCCCTTTGCACATCCCTGCAGTGTTGATAGTAATTAGGAAGGTATAGTAGAATGTCAGATTTATTGTAATATTTCACATGAAAAAAGGAAAAAAAGGAGTTAACTTTCCTAGAGCCGGTTGTCAAAAACATGTCAAAAAGGACATCTTGTTAGATCTTGATATAGTTTAGCTATATAGCTATTTTAGAGTCGGCTTTCGCTTCGAGGGAATAGGTGAAAGGAAATTTTGTTCGTGCAAATATAGATGAAGTCAAAGAGCTCAAATCTTTCAAATCTGTAATAAGGTGGGTGTAATATTCTATGACGTTTTTCTTTTGAATTGAATGGCTTGAAAGGAACTTTTGGTACTTAGCTATAAATCTGCCGTGGAAATTTTATGATATCTTGATTTTTTCTAAATGGCGACAATTTATTCATTTTTGGAAAAAATCATCGATAATTTTGAGAGAGATGTAAATTGTCGTAGATCGTAGACTAATAGAGCAAAAATGATGCAAATTGATCAATGATACAAATACTTCATGAAGGTCCGGGATATGGCCAGCAGAAATCGATAGCTTTTCTTGTTTAGGATTTGGAATTTGATGACGTCCCGAGCCTCAAGTTTAACAAATGCCGCCATTTTGAAACTAATCAAATCACGGCAGATTTACAGCAAAACACGTTGCAATCCATTAGATTATAGGAAAACTGTAATAGAATTTTGCACCGAACTGTTTAAAGATTTGAGCCCTCCCCCCCCCCCCCCCCCCCGTGTCTCTCGCTCAACTCGACGTGTCTTTGCAACCATTGAGCATGCGTCAAGAAATATCAACAAACCAACATGGCGTATCAAACGTTCCATCAAGAATATATGCAGATTCCGGTTGTTACTCGTGTTTATACCACTGCTTGTGTTCTCACTACGGCTGCTGTGGTAAGTAGTCTATCTTTATTCATTACGTGTATTTAGTTTTGGCAAAACAATGTATTAGGTGTTGATTTCTCATATCTTTTTGCCTGTTGATGTTCGATGCCGGGCCTTGTTGGATGGGCCTAAAAAAAACGTCGGTGGGTATATTCATACACATGCTTCCACTCTCTTTCTCAAATTTCACACTAATTAATTGAAGATCCGATATTCAAGATCCGGAATTCAGGATTCACACAAATTCAAGGTCAGAATTCAAGATTCACACTAATTCAAGATTTGAAATTCAAGATGATATTAACTAACTTAACTAACTAAACTAATTATTAAATAAAATTAAAGGGGTCATCCTCTTAATGACAAACAATTTTCGTCACAGTTAACGAAATTGGGATTGGCCCACCCCCCCCCTCTTAACGGACCACAAAATTTATCACTAGATTTTCTCCAGCATACATAGGACTACCGCCACCTCTCTTATGATTGTAGGCCTATAGTGTGTCTTCTGTTGGGCCTAACCCTACTGCAACTTTTTCCTCTAGATCATGACGTCAAAATTACATAGTGTGCTGCCAAAAAATTTCCTGCCATGAGTTATTCTTTACAGATTGATAATGAACATTATACGGTGGCCAAAAAAAGCCATCGCTAAAAAGAATCAAAATCTATAAGTTCCATAATGCAATCTCAGTCAATCAGTCAATAAGTTCCATAATGCAATCTCTAAAATTGCTTCATGTTAGTGTATATTAGTGCTCACACTATCGTAAAACTAACATTAAATAAGGTATTATTATTATCTAGAAAAAATTTTCAAATCGAGAAAACATTTTCAAAATCGAGAAAATATTTTCAAAATTCAGAAAAGCTTTTCCAAAATCAAGAACACGCAAACACAATCAAGATCACGCAAACACGATCAAGAACACGCAAAACACGATCAAGAACACGCAAAACACGATAGAAAATGTTCTTTCCAAAAAAGTGAAAATCTTTTAAAAGTCAAGGTAAGACTTTTATAAAAATCAAGAAAGAATATGATGACAACATTTGAAGTTTAAAATAAAATCAGGAAAAAATCTGGTATAGGGAAAACATTTTTGAGCACTTGCAATCGTTCTGAAAAAATTTTCACTCAATTTGTAGTTTTGCCCTTTGATACAACAGTGGATATGAGGAGGCTCTCATTTTGAAAATGTTTTGTAGTCAGTGTGGACACAAAATCGGCCTACGCAAAAGTTGTATTCTGTTCTCGATGTGGCACAATCGTACACTGAGGAAAGAAAGAATATGCAATGATGAATAGCAAATTTACATTCCAATCTGAAGAAGAGGCAATTACGTACTATTTTTGGCGGCACTATTCGAACAAGACGATAGTGACGTTTTTATGGCACTACCAAGGAGTATCAATGAGTGCCAGGACACTTAAAAGGCGCCTTGCAGAATATGGCCTTTCCAGAAAACAGCATACCAACATCCTAGATGCCTCTATTTGAGAGATCATTGAGCGGGAGATACAAGGTCCTTCCTCTCTTAAAGGCTATAGGGGAATGTGGAAAATAGGGGAAAAGGAGAAAAGGGGAAAAATGTCCTTGAAGTCTTTCGTAAAAAATGTTTGTGAATTTTGTTAAAAATAGCATATAGAATATTGGCGAGTAACCCCCCAGGACTTTTAAGAAGCCTTTCACCTCTTCACGTTTGTAACCTTTTCTGCAATTAGAATTTCACTCGATTGTGTTTTTCAGTGATCTCAGCTGAGTATTTCGTTGAAAATATTTCTCTATTTTGAATTGAACATTTTCGATCATGTAATTGCGTGTTTTCAATTGTGTTTTGTGTGTTCTTGATCGTGTTTGCGTGTCCTTGATCATGTTTGCGTGTTCTTGATTTTGGAAAATCTTTTCTCGATTCAGAAAAACTTTTCTTGATTTAGAAAATTTTTTCTTCATTATGAAAATTTTTTCTAGAGCTTGAATGTTTTTAGCGATGGCCCCTTTCGGCCACCGTAACATTACGGAACTTATTTTAATTTTTGTCACAAAAGTAGAATTTTTAACAGATTTGAGCTTGACCCCATCCCCCCTGACCAGAGGGGGTGCTGGGGGGATATCAAGGTAATTGCTGATTACCTCTTTTTCCAGAGGTTTTGAGTTTCACTATTTCTTGAAAAAATAAGAAAACCCGAACTGGAGGTCCAAATGCTTTGAACCCTTATCACAGCACAATAATAAGTGGCGGAGCCCTTAGAAGGTGTCCTATGCAATGTATATTGACTGACTGCTTTCTTTTAAGATTTCACAGACAGTTGATAGTCAGTTATCAATTGAATATGATAGCTATTGAATTTGAGGATTATGTTGGCTGTGAAGTAATTGTGGTGCTTCCAGAACCAACACTTTTTATACTCAGGAAACTCCCTTCTCTTTCTATCAAACTCTAAAGATACCTACCTAACCCCTCCTGAGACATTTTCTCAACGGATTTAGACAAATTGGAAGAGTGACCTCAGATAAAAGTGGTGGTGGGGGGGGGGGGGGGACTTGCCAGTTCTTTGTTTTATTTGATTGAATTTGAGCTGGCTTATCAATTTTCTTTTCGTCATGAAAACATCCGTGTAAATCATCCTCAAATACAATTTAGCCTTTTGACAATCGGATATAATAAATTTTTTGAAAATCGGTTCATTTGTTATGAACATATCAGCAATCAAACGATAATACATCATTTTGGGACATCCGGTATTTGTTATGTCAATATAGCTATTAGAAGATTCTTCATTTCATAATGTGTGTTGTATCATTGAACAAAAAGAGAAATCAACAACTCAAACAACGTTTTGAACATTTAATTCAGAGAGGCCTAACAAATTCTGGGGACAAGTATTTCACCTTTGCCAATGCTTTTTTGATATTATATAAATGAATCAAACATGCTGCTTGGCAAAATAAATGGAGACATGACTGAGCACTTGTTGTAACATCTCAGAGAAATAAATCATGGGATTTGTTCGAAGAGCTACTTTGTGAAACATTTTCATAGCATATTTTGCTGTGAGAACTATCTGTCATTGCTTATCATGTCACTATTTCTTTTTGCAGCAACTGGATCTCATAAATCCCTTCCAACTATACTTCAATCCAGACTTAATCATAAGGAGATTTGAGGTAAAACTTTAATCATATATCATATCTATTCATCCTCTTCCTCCCAAGCAAATGCCCTCATTAACTATGCTGTATTCGATGTCCATGTAAGGCCATATTCGGGCAAGAGCATGGAGTTTTTGGCCAGCCTTTTTACAAAGAGGCATGACATGTTGTTTGAAAGAAAGTGCATGATCGAAAGTTATACTGAGAAGATTCTCTGCTGTAATTTCTTTCACACAGGCCTTGCCTTGTTTATTGATATTTCGTTATTTCCTTTTGGAGTACCCTTGTAAGAGTACACTAGCGAGAAAGGGCTGCAAAATACTCACTGATATAGACAAACTACGGGAGTCCAGGGCAAACTGTAAAACTTCCTGGAAAATCCGCCATATCATCTAAGTGATGGTTGATTGTACTCTTGGAGGTAGATGATATTGTAATTGCATCTCTTGGAATGAAATAAACCAGTTCAGCTCAGTCAGTTTCATCATTTTGAAATTCCACATGAATACAGTAACAATATTGAAAACAATTAATTAATACATACACAAAAGAAAATTACAACTAAATTTAACTTAGCTAACAAACAACAAAAGATACTAATCAATCTAAATACAAATGATGAGAATTGTATGTTAGGGAGTTTCTTCAGGAGGAGGTCTCTCAGTAGCTAGGCTAATCGAGCATAGTTTTAGAAATGACTAAATGAAATTTATAAATAGTTTAAAGTATGGGTTAACTTTTAAATATAATTCAAAGCTAGATATAGACACTATGTGGGTGTATGCCCGCTATAATTGGTAAATTATTGTCAAAAAAAGTACACTTTGAGTCAACGAAAGTGCAGATGGGGAACATTTTAGATGAACATGAATGCTATTCCAGTATTTCGCTCCAAAAATATCATACAGACCTGAGACAGTATTGAAGGGTATTTTCCTTAGTTACAAAAATTTCAGTCTGGGTAGCTTGCCGAGTACCATATCAATGAACAGATCAACCAATGAAAAGAAAGAATGAAAAAAGAGAGGGGCAATCTTATTAACACAATCATATACAAACCAAGTAGTTTTAACTGAAAAAGATCATGCGGCTTTAAAATCTTTAAGTCGGAGATGCTACTGTAACAGAAATACTGGCTTGATATAAGTCTCATAAGTGAGGCCCCAAACTAAAATTCCGTATTGCAGGAAAGGGGAAAAAAGAGAGTTGTAAAGGCAGACCAAAACACTTATAGCTAAGAAGTGTCTTACTTTGAAAAACATACCACCTATCCAGCCAGCTTTTTAGATAGTTCTATTAGGGGATATTTTCATGAAAGATTTTCATCTGAAAGAACACACTGAAAATTTAACATAACATATTTGTTTGAGAGGAAGGTTCCATTCTTTATACTGACCGTTTCCGGAGCAGAATGTTTCTAACCACATCTTCACTTTTTTCAATTCCTTATTAACCACATTTTGCAGTTAAAGAATACTTTCCGCTTCATATTAGATGTTTTGGTATCATCTGCAAATAGTAGAAGTCTAGTTTTAGGGTAAAAGAGGTGAATCATTCATGTAAATTAAGAAAAGAAGGGGACCAAGGACAGAGCTTTGTGGAACACCGCAGGTAACACCGAGATGACTGGAATTAGAACCATTCACTGAGAGATATTGCTTCCCATCTGAGAGGTAGAATTTCAACCAACCTAAAGCAGTTCCTCTAATTCCATAATGTTCTAGCTTCATCAAAAGAATCTTATGATTCACGGTGTCAAAAGCCTGCTGCAAGTCGATTAACATTCTACAACCAAAGTTTCTATTGTCTTAAGAATTTTTTATGACTTCTGTGAAACTAACCAGGGCATGGTAACTTATAATAGAACGACTAGCATGAAATCCGAATTGTTAAGTGTATAAGATTTCATGATTTTCTAGGAATTTATAGAGACGTTCATTCATGAGGTTTTCAGCAATGTTACTAAGAAATAGGTCTGTACAGTCGTGGCCAAAAATTTAAGACCACATTTTTCTCAACAGCGTTTCTTGGCGTAACGAGATGGAACCCTACCACTCGGCCTATTTTACTCTCTTAGAGTTTGTTTAGGTCAATTTTCCATGTAGATTCCGAATTTTGATGTCGTTATTCATATTTCTGCGCCATTTTGTTATGACGTCACAATTAAATCTATAGAATTTCTCAGAAATTATGGTGGTTCTGCCGACAAAGGGTGTGAACAAAAAATTGTGTTACTCAGCTGGATTTTACACCAATCTATGCACAATTCATTTCTATGATTTGTCTGCAAAATATCGAAACTCCACGAAGAATATTGCTTCAGGGAAAAAGGTAGCAGAGGGCCTTCGATCCACAGCTATGGCCATAAGTTTAAGACCAGCCCTTGATTTTTAGTTTGAAGTAACAAATCAGATAGTTATTCAAATAAATGTTCAAAAATTACTTTATTATTCGAATCATCGAGTATCACAGGCTCTTACCTTATAAGCACAGACTTTTTTCACGCTTTTCCAAGGGTGGTCTTAAACTTATGGCCATAGCTGTGGACTGAAGGCCCTCCATGACTGCTGGGTCTTCTGGGCCTTTGGAATGAGATTCCACTGTCAGATGTAGCTGAAGGGTCAGGAGGTTTATCCCTTATCATTAGTTTGTCCAAAACTAAGTACGCAATATTTCCAATCTTGCGTGCTTCAATGAGCTGTGGAACATTTCTCTGCGCCTATTCAATGGGCACTTTGCGTGGTCAGCAACAAACTTCATATTTTTCTGGCTTTTGTGATCTTGCCATTTGCAATACTTTTTCTTTGTCTTTCCACTTTGAGAATTTCACCACAATCGGGCGAGGATCATCACTTTTGGCTCTGCTGCCGTAAAACAGTGTCCCACATATAAGAAACAACCTTTTCAATTTTAGGTCTGACATGTTTCTTATAAAATGAGATAAAATTCAAATCAGGGTAAAGTTTCTTATCAGTAAAATCATGCATTATCGATCAAATACTCAGACACAATCTTTACGATCGTGATAAAAAGCATATTAGTTTGATTTGCATTTGTAAATTTTCACTTCCAGGAAATGATATGAATATTCCAGGTTGGTGTTTTTTGCTTAGTTTTGTTAAATAAGAAACAAGGTTTTTTCAGACATGTACTACTTATTAAATGGGGTATTATTTTGAAAATCAGGGCTGTGTTTCTTAAATTTGTGTATTTTATATGCGGGACACTACTGTATGAACTTTTTCCCTCTTGTGGTGACTTAGTTTTTCAATTTTCATTTTCCAATACGGTGGCACCTTTCAATCTTCAGATTTGCAGTAATACCCCAATCTTTAACCACCTTTTCTGTGTCATCCCACGATTTGTCTGTTTGTGTATTGTGTATCCTCTGCAATTCCAAATATTTTCACATTATTTCTTCTACTGTGGCTTTCTAAATACTCGAGGTTGTCCTCTATGCATTCAATCTGGTAAAAAGAATCTTTTTTATTTTCGCTAGAATTTTTTCGCTTATCCATCATGTCCATCTTCATGGTAGCATCGTCAAATGTGGATTGACTAAGCTGAAGGATGAGCTTAATTTCAGCAAGTTTTTTACGTAGTGTAATATCCGCCACTGAGATCGCAAGCTTTTTCAAATTCCCCTTGGACCGTCTTTTGGCGCTTCCTTCAAAGGTCTCAAGGGGCTTTGGCCCTCTCCCCGGCCCCTCTGCCATCATGCAACTGGACTCCCAAATGAAACGAACAAGCTAAGCAGGCAGCCTCACTGAAAAGGTTCAAGACAACTATTTAGAGACAGGCATCTTTTTCTTTCGTTTTCATTGTAAATTTTAAACATTATTTACATAGGTTTTAAACATTGTAAATATGGTTTATTGTGTAATTCAATAAATAGCTTTTTACTTTGTTTCAGTAGATTTTGATTATTGTTTTTATTGGAGGGCCCCTTAAAAACCAGCTTCTACTGAAAGGCAACCCTCCTTAAAAGAATTGAATATAGAAGATACGTATAATGTATGAAATATGAACAATAATTCACCAGGTCCTTGCTTACATTTATCTCTCCAAAAGTGACACTTTGTTTTCTTACTTTAATTGATTAATTTCGTTCATTGTAGGTATGGAGGTTGATTACAAATTACCTCTTTTTTGGAACACTTGGTTTTAACTTCTTTTTCAATCTAATATTCACGTATCCTTTTCATTCAATATGCGCTTTGGTTGGTAACCGACAGCTGTTAAAATCAAAATTCGTAATGAAACATGCTAAGATTTTTTTGGTGTGCTTTCTGTTGTATCAATGTTATCATTATCAATGTTATTAGTGTTATCAATGAACATTTTACCATATCCTAAACATTGATCGGCAAATCGACCACCATATAAGTTGCTTCATGTTAGTCTTGCTTGCAAGAGTTTGAAAACATGCATAGCTATCGGGCTGCTTTACATCCAGCATAGTATCGAAAAAATTGCGCTTAACGTTGGTATCAAATGGAGAAATAGAGTTTTTTTTGAAGGGACACGAATATACTCAGCCATCGGAGTAGATGGGGGAGAATCTGCCGAAAATATGAATTACAAAGAAAAATTTCAGGAGTTTGAAAATTTGTGGTACTTTGACTGCTGTACTGCTCAGAAGGAAATAAATCAAAGTCGTCTTGATAGGCGAAAGGCCGAAATATTTTTGCAATTTTTCACTTTTAGCACTGGAAATAAAGATAAATGTGAATTTGCTAAAATATCTTGGTTGTAAAACGAATCCATTTTTTTCAGATCAGATCACATTCTTTTCACGGCTGAGATAATTGTTGGGGAGATGAGATACGGTTTGCCCAAGGAAACTTGTGTGTCCCCCGTGAACATGGTCACGTGCTGAATGAACCGTTGCCCTTTACCTTCTGCTTCCTGCCGGTGAGACAGCTATTAATGAACAGCAAGGCAGATCTACTGAATCCATTTGCATTCAGTTTTGCAATTAAAAATACGTTATTTTTGTTTGAAAACAATGGCTTTACAGTTTTTCAAAATTCATAATTATCGGGAAGGTTGCCAAGGATGATATTCTTACAGTAATCAAATTTAGCCTTGGGTAGCAATTCTACGCATTTGTTTCTCTGCTTTTTATAAACCTCAAGGTTTTCATCACTTCTAACGTTCTTGTGCTTATTTCGAAGTTTCGCTCTATGTATAGTTTCTTTACATAAGGCTTTAGTCATGAAAAAGGCCCGGAAAGATTTTTGCACGGATAGATTTTTCATAAAGGACATATCCATTCGATGCGACCGCTTTACCAGTTATTCGTGAACTTTAATAGCGCACTGTCAGGGCTGTAAATCAGTTATTCTGACTGAGGAGCTACCATGGGCACAAAAGACAAAATCAAATCTAATGAATAAAATACAATCAAATCAAATAGATATGTCATAATGTCACGTTAGCAATTGGTTAATACAATAAACAAGTTTGCAGAGGAATTCTATTGTTTCGTGACTTTGTTTCTGCTTCATGAATTTTTATTGCAATGAAAATTCAGCCTCGTTCCCGTGTTTTTAATAAACAATAAACAGAATTGTATTGCATGAACCAATCAGGTTCATGACATATGCCCTTTAACGGCTGTATGTCCATTCAGCACGCAAATGAGCACAGCCCTAGAAGCAACATAGTCAAATACTCAATTAGTCCCGTTGAGACCATATCAGTGAGATGAGCTCTGAAGTCCATGGCACTAAGGCTTCTGTAATCCCGATAGGTAATTACTTGAGGCCCCCTTAGATGAAAGTGTCTGGCGTATTGGGCTAATAGATAATGATGATAATAATAATAATAATACTAATAATAATAATAAGAATAATAATAGTTAAAGTTGTACCCATTGTTATTGGAGCATTAGGATCAATTCCAAAGAAGCTGACATACTTCCTGGAGCAACTGGATATCCGGACAGACATGCGAGTACTCCAAAAATCTGCCCTCCTTGGAACAGCGCATATTCTTAGGAAAGTACTTTCTGTCTGAGGCCTTTTGTTAAGGCTTTACAGTTTGACTATAGAAGAACCAGTATTTATTAAGAACAACACTGTGCAATCAAGTAATAATAATAATAATAATAATAATGATCTGAAGAAGATTTTATATCGAAACGTCTGCCCTGAAACAGTTGTGTTTTTTATCATTTTAATTTCTGTTTTACTTTGAAAGTGGTTTAGTTTATATATAATGATAATGATAATGATAATAATAATAATAATAATAATAATAATAATAATAATAATGAGAGGGCTTCTTGGCTAGAGGAAGTTGAGCAGGAGTTCAGTACAATAGAGGTGCAAGAGGATATCAACATCACTATGGAGGATATTAGAACTGGAGTGAATAAGATGGCAAATTGGTAGGCGATTGGCCCTGACCTAGTCCAGGGCTACTGGTTTAAGAAGCTGCCAGGATTACACCTTAGATTGCAATTACACTTGCAAGACTGTGTGGGCCAAGGAAATGTGCCAGAGTGGATGGTAAAAGGAAGGACAGTGCTCATTTGGAAAGACCCAACGAAAGGCACCCAGGCTAACACTACCTGGAATCATGGGGGAGAAGTTGTACCAGCACCTGGAGAAGAATGGAATGCTAGCAGATGAGCAGAAAGGTTGAAGGAAAGGATCGCGAGGAACGAAAGATCAGTTGCTTGTAGACATGGCAATCCTAAATATTTGCCGGAGAAGGTTGACTAACTTGTCAATGGCTTGGATAGACTACAAGAAAGCATATGACATGGTGCCACATTCATGGATACTCAAATGCCTGGAGATAGTTGGAGGAGCAAAGAACATGATTACGGTAATCAAAAATAGCATGGAAAACTGGAAGACAGTATTAACATCTGGAGGAAAAGATCTCGGGCAAGTGGACATCAGAAGAGGAATTTTCCAAGGAGACTCCTTATCACCATTGCTGGTTGTTCTAATCATGCTGCCACTGACCCTAGTGCTACGAAAGATGAGAGCTGGATACAGATTTGCAAAGGGCATGAAAGCCATCAACCATCTGAAATTGTATGGAGCCAGCAAAGACAACTAGACTCACTCGTACAAGTGGTAAGGGTTTCTTGCAAGACATCAGAATGTCGTTTGGGCTAGACAAGTGTGCCATCCTAGAAATGAGAAGAGGAAGACAGGTTGGCAGCAGTGGAATAGACTTACCAGACTATCAGCATATCAGAGAAGTTGAAGAGGAAGGTTATAAATACCTTGGCATATTGCAGTTGGATAAGACTCTTAGAACCAAGATGAAAGGCAAGATAACATCAGTATATGTGAGGAGAGTAAAGAACTATGTAGATCCAAACTGAATGGAGGAAATATGATCAGTGGCATCAATGCATGGGCTGTGAGTGTACTACGTTACAGTGCAGGTATTGTTGATTGGACAGTGGAAGAGCTGGTCAGCATGGATAGAAGATTCTTGGAGACTGTACCTGCCGAGGAAGGAGGGAGGAAGCGGGCTATTCAGCACTTAGGAGATGGCTTTTTGAAGATTCTTGGAGATGGCTTAGGAATGGCTTTTTGAAGAAAGAGACAGAAGGTTTGATACTAGCTGCTCAAGAACAAGCTTTAAGAACAAACTCAATCAAGCGCAGCATAGATAAGGCTTCAGAAACACCACTGTGTAGATTGTGTGGAGACTCTACTGAAACTGTAAGACACATTGTCAGTGGATGCAAGAAGCTTGCCCAGAGAGAGTACAGGAAGCGCCATGATAAAGTGGCCCTGCGGGTACACTAGGAGATATGTAGAAAGTACGGGATAGAGTATACTGACAAGTGGTATGACCATCAGCCATTGGCAGTCACAGAGAACAGAGACGTTCGAATTACCTGGGCCATGACTGTTTACAGAGATAAGAAGCTGAATCACAATCGACCGGATATTACTCTAGTACAGAAAGATACACAGGGATGGACACTAATTTACATAGCTGTACCAGCGGACCAGAATATCATCAATACTGAGGAAGATAAAATGTATAGATATCAAGATCTAGCATTCGAAATTAAGAGAATCCACAGAGCATCGAAAGTGACAGTGATACCAATCGTCATTGGTGCACTTGGAACAATTTCAAAGAAGGCAAAGACCTGGCATGGGAAGTTAGACATACTAGACATCGTTGGATGTGCACAGTTGTCGGCCATCCTTGGAACAGCTCACATATTGCGGAAAGTGCTGTGTTTCTAAGCTGCGGGAAGTAGCTGAGACATGACAAAGAAGACCCAGAAGAACATCCAAAGACTGGAGAGAATAATGTCTCGTTCAATTCCTACCCTGACCATCCCCCCCCCGGAACACCCCCGGGCATTTGCACGAAAAATATTCCCGGCCCCCGGGCATTTGACTGTAGATTTTTCCCCGGCCCCCGGGCATTTGAATAGCATTTGACTAGAACAGGAGCTTTTGCTTATACAGTAACTGGGAATATGGCATTTTCTTATTGCCCGCCCCCCGGGCATTTGACCACCGATTTTTCCCCGGCATTTGAGCAAGGAATTTTTGTTGACCCCCGGGCTGCCCGGGGGGGATGGTCAGGGTAGGAATTGAACGAGACATAACACAATAATGATAATAATAATAATGGAAACTTTTTATTCCCTACAAATACTACGATACATGATGACACCCATCACTCTCAATTAGGCATGATGGGGAAATTTACAAATAAGTTCGAAAAGTATGATTAAAATGTTCCTTAAAATAAATTGAAAAATCTACAGCTAATACGTCCGAAATAGAATATTTGTCCACATCTTGATAGGAAAGAATTTTAAAACGTTAGCAGTTCTGGACTAGCCCACTCACTGTCTCTCTTACAAAATATATAGTATGTACAACGTATGCAGATGGTTATTATTTTCTTTTCTAGGTAAAGTTGCTCTTGCTTACTCGTTGATAAATTTTGCAACATATTCATAAACGCTTTGTGTCCGTTAATACCGATTGTTCCTATTGCTCCCATCGATAGATTTATGTATTCCACACGCAAGTATGAGGATGAAAGGTCTTTCAGAAGATTTTCGTAGCGCCGCTTTTTATGAGCCTCGTTATTTCCAATGTTTGTTTCGAAACCGACCATAATAATAATAATAATAATAATAATAATAATAATAATAATAATAATAATAATAATAATAATAATAATAATAATAATAATAATAATAATAATAATAATAATTGCCTTAGGGACATGGACTGACCTCGGCACAGTGGCGAGAACTGTACTGCATTAAAAGCAAAGAACAAATAATAATAATAAACTAAACCACCATCATGTGTTAACAGAAAATAAATATAAAAACACAACTGTTAAATGCCTCAAACGTTTCGATAAAAATCTTCGTCAGTGTGCCTCAAACGTTTCGATAAAAATCTTCGTCAGTGTCAACACTGACGAAGATTTTTATCGAAACGTTTGAGGCATTTAACAGTTGTGTTTTTATAACAATAATAATAGTAATAATAACAAGCGGAAGAGAGTGGTGAAGTTACTGATGTGTTTTTAGCTAATATAGATAATAATGGTCGTATGGTAGGTCGTTTTGTAAATGACAAAGTCGTTAATCTTTCCAAACGTGCGCTAAGCGAGGCGGAAATATCAGTTTTATCCAGAGGTCTTAAGTTTGTCAGTACTCCAAAAGAGGTAGACTTTTCACAAATCAAAATAGATCTATACAATTGTGGTAGAAGATTAAGACTTCAGTTGTTCTTTAGGAATAGTGAAGATTTTTCAGAGATTCCTGCTTTTAGGCCTACGTCAGTTTACACTACAGGACTACGTCAAAGAGGCAGATGGCCAACTGGGGCACCCTACAGTGTATTGCAAAATTGATTAGGATCCTTCGGACCACCTTCACACTGTTGTCAATCAGGCAGTTGGTAAGGTTAGAGAGCGAGGGGAAATTGACGTCAAAACATTAGAATATTTGATGGTCAATAATCCCAAGCTTGGAAGATTTTACTTGCTGCCGAAGATCCACAAAAGGCTAAATAGTGTTCCCGGAAGGCCTGTCATTTCTAACTCTGGTTTCGACACAGAGAACGTTTCGGAAGTTTTGGATTACCATTTACAACCCCTTGCTAAAAGTGTCCGTTCATACATTAAAGACACGAACCACTTTTTGCAAAAAATTGCGTCATTAGACGGGCTTCCAGAGGACGCTATTCTTCCCAAACATGAAATTTTCCTTGGCACTATATCTAGAATTTTCAGCATCTCAAGATGATCAAGTATGCCAAATTTCATAATTCTACTAAGAAGTGCACAATCTTACCCTCTTTTCGAGCTAATCCGCTGGACTATACCGCATGACGAGGGACTGAGGGCTCTACGTGACATTTTAAACTCTAGAAATAATCAGTCTGTTTCTACGGAATCCCTTGTAGAACTTGCAGAGGTAGTACTTAATAATAACTTTTTTGAGTTTAATGGGGCGTTTTATCATCAGCTGAGGGGCACCTTAACCCTATCCAGACTGGGGGGGGGCTCATTCAGCCCCCCCCACCTACTTAACTGAGCCTGCTCCAAATTGGTTCAACGAACCAGGAAATGATTTCTTGACTTTTAGTTTCTATCCTTTTGAAGTGTGAATTTGTGTGAAATTTTGAAAAAAAAATTTAGGGGGCCGGGGGGTGGCTGTTTTTTTCAGAGTGGTCGGGGCCAACTTTTAGGTAAGCTGCTTATGGATATAATTCCAGATCACCTCATAGTCCTTTGATAATATCCTTTTTCATTTGTGAACTTATAATCTGTAAGGTCTCTTTAATTTTTTCCAAGAACAATAGAACAATTATGTGTCACGTGACCTCATCAATGACGTCATCTTTAAGAAAATGGCAAAAATTAGTTCGCGGACTTTCTGCAAGGATATTTCGACCCCAAATGTTTTACAGCGGCAATAAATAGATTAAAACTGATCAACAGGGTTGTTTCCACCTAAGCTGTGTAATTTTGTTTGAATTTTGTGCATCATTGGCCGCAAACGGTATAAGATTCCCCGGGGGTATCCTCACATAGTACTACTAACGGTCAGTTTTCATGCATATCTTGAGAATCTGTTTTACAGTGAGACTTTTTTGACTTGAGAGTGTTTAGTTTGTCAAGATACTATCAAAATTTCACCAAATAACTATCCTCAACCCCCTTTTTCCCCCTTCCGTCTTCCTTCCAACTCATTTGCTTACTACTGGGAAAAATGCTGATGTCAGCATTTTTTGCAATAATCAAAACAAAAGTTTCAAAAGGAAAATGAAGTATGCAATGATCACTTATCATCGAAGTAGTTTTCATTGTAAACTATGAAGAAATTCTCTAATATGGCTGCATTTGTCATTTTTCAGAAAAACAAGATTTTTAATTTCTATGTCCGCCATCTTGAATTTGCGAAAATCAAATTTTTCACTTTATAAGTATATTTTCACCTTCTAACAATGCTTTGATTGGCATAATTTGGTTTCATGAATCATTCTTAGAAAATTATAAAGATTTAAAAAAGAGTTGTTTTTTTCATTTTTTTCGTGGACACGTGCCAGTTGGTCTTGAATAATTATGACGTCATATCTATTTTTAGAAATTTTTTTGTTAGAAATGATAGATCATAAGTACGGCTACCTACATAGTGAATTTCGTCTTCGTAAGTGAAGGAATGGCGATTTTAGAGAGGGGGGGCTGAATGAGCCCCCCCCCAGTCTTCTAGTAGCTCAAAAAGCCCAGTCTGGATAGGGTTAATTTGACTTTCTTGACACTAATGTCATCAGAAAAGGTAGTAAGTTGGTCTCTACACGAAACTGACTGATACGCATCAGCTCCTGCATCGTTCCTCTTGTCATCCTTACCACACCAAAAAGGGCATCCCATATGGTCAGGCCCGTCGCATTAGGCGCATTTATTCTGAAGACTCATTTTTTATCGAACGGATGGGAAATTTAAAGTCATGGCTTATTGGGCGGGGGTATCAAGAAGGGGAAATCGACAGTCAACTAGACAAAGTTAGAAGCTTGGATAGAGAAAACCTGTTAAATAGAAATTCCAAGCAGAAGGATGACACGAGGATACCGTTGGTTCTAACTTACCATCCGGCACTTCAGGGGGTCAGCAATATTTTGCAAAATTGCGAAAATATTCTCCTTATCGATGACGAACATCGCAAACTATTTGCCGGAAAAATTTTCGTTTCATTCAGAAGGGCAAAAAACCTTAAAGATACTTTGGTTCGCGCTAAATTGCAAACTCAAGATCAGGAGCTGGTGCCAAAGGGAACTTCTAAATGCAATAGTAGGAGATGTCTAATCTGCCCTATCATCAAAGAGGGCTCCAGTTTTTCTAATGCGAATGATTCGCGATCTTTTAAGAATTTTTCGGGGGCGTACGATTGCAATTCGATAAACGTAGTCTATATGTTGCAATGTACACGTTGTAACAACAAATATGTTGGCAGCACAAAAACTAAACTTCGTCAAAGATTTAATGTCTACAAATCCTATTTTCGGACTTACAAACAGAAACGCAATACTGGTGCTCTTGATACGGGAAAGGCAGTCCCACAGGCAAGTTTTTTCGCTCATTTTTTCGAGGAAGGCCATTAGGGTGACTTCTCCGTCGTTATTCGTATCCTTGAAGGAGCACAGGATGTGTACTCACTTCGTAGGAAAGAGCTTTTTTGGTAATACAAATTGGGTTTGTTTGCACCAAATGACTTAAACGAGAGGGCAGCTGCTGTTGAGCTGGATATGTTTGCTTGTTGTACTGCCTAGTTCTCATACCATTGCATTGAAAACCTTGGGCAACACAATGGCAGGGATGTCGGCTTGTTGACTTCGTGTACAATTACACGTATTGGTGGGATGGAATTCCCTATGGAGCTATCCTGGATTTAGCAATTTAAGCAAATCTTTGGAGGGCCAATGGCCAATATCCCTTGCCTGTTGTCTCGGGTTGTAAAAAGTTGTTGTCGCGAACAGCTTTCAGTCCCTTGTCTATAAGATTTAGAGATCGTTTCTTTCTATTCAAATCCAAAAAGGGGGGGGGGGCATCTTCGGGTAAGGTCATTGGGGAGTTTTGTAGAAAGAAATTCATACCTTGCTTTTTTGCGGCTTTGTCGATATGTAATATAAAGACATTCTTTTATGTTGATCTTGTTGATAGTATTTTAAAATAATAATCTTTTCTTTTATTTGTCTAGGGTATGAAAACTATTTTTTTGTAAATTTTAGTATAAATACTTGGTTGTCTAGGATTGTAAATACATTGAAGAAGATTTTATATCGAAACGTCTCCCCTGAAACAGTTGTGTGTTTTTAATAATAATAATAATAATAATAATAATAATAATAATAATAATAATAATAATAATAATAATAATAATAATAATAATAATAATAATAATAATAATAATTTTTTCTTTAAGGTTGGCTCTTTTCTAGCTAAGATGCTAATCAATGCCATCCGAAACCTTACAAATAAATTAAATCTTTATTACAAAGAGAGTATACAATTAAAAAACTACAACTATAAAAACCCTAAATTATCAACACACAATTTACATAGTCTACAGCTGCAACCAAAATCGTAGTTTTTAATTTTTCCTCTGAAGTTGTTTTGGGCCTGATTACATTGAAAGGGCTGGCCCGGTTAAGCGGGCTAGCTCTCCTAAGAGGCTTGAAATGATCTGAACGATTACATAGAGAAATCCTGCCCGGGCTGTAAATTATTTGGCGCCATGTTAGTATAATCTGTTCATAAAGCGCATGCGTTGCAGAATTCTCAGCCCGCTTTGCCGGGCCAGCCCGGTCTGAAATCGATTACATGAGAAAAATGTGCAACTCTCAGCCCGTTTTGCCGGGCTAGCCCGGTAGGCAATAGACGGGATCTCGGCTAACCGGGCCAGCCCGCTTGCCATATAATCGAAAACATACGAAACAATGTAACTTCTATTGACATCGCGATCCCGGGTAAAAACTTTCATCTCGGTTAACCGGGCTAGCCGCTCCATGTAATCGGCCCCTTACAGTGTCCGGACTCTTTTATGGAAGATGGCATTGCATGCCATATCCTAGATCCAAGAAAACATGCATTTTCAATACCATACCGCTTTGTTTTTGGTTTTGGAGCCAAAATATTTTTGCCTCTACGAAGGGTGCATGGTATATCTTTTTCGACGAAAATTTGGTTCATGAAACTAGGATTGAGATTGTTTTGAGTTTTAAGAATTTCTGTAGCAAGCAACTGTAAATTTCTCTGGTGAATGGACACTGATTCTGCTTTCTTCAATAAATCCTCGAAACTTGAACAACTATCTTTGTATGTGATTCTCAGGGCTCTCTCGTGGATTTTGTTTATCTGCTTGTTATCATGGAACATCCAAATAAGTGGACACTAGCTAAACTGAGAGATAACGAAAGTGTTCATCACAATCCTTAATTTCTCAACATCCATATGATTGGAAATACGTGCTAGTGCATGCAACTTTTGTCCAGCTTTTTTACACAGTACTTTGACATGATTTTTTAAATCAAGGTTCATGTCCAATGTTACTCCCAAAAGTTTTTCTTCAACTGATTCTACTATCGCAGTCTCACCTATATGTACTGATGCGTCAGTGTTTTGTCCTCCAAAAATCAAAAGATGGCATTTATCAGGGTTTAATTTCATACCAATATCGAAGAACCACTTAGAGAGCTTTTGAGCATCTGTTTCATGGTTGGAGACAATCTGTTCCAGTTCATGACCGCATAAATAGATAGTTGTGTCATCAGCATAATTGCAAATGTCAGGCTCTTCCACCAGAATGAAAAGGTCATTTAAAAATATATTGAATAAGACGGACCCCAAAACAGAGCCTTGCGGTATACCCTTAATTGATTCATGCCAGGTACTGAAAGACCCATTAACTTTAACTCGTTGTTTCCTATTGAAAGGATAGTCATGAGCGAGTTTTAGGGCAGATCTGCCGAAACCGTAAGCTTCAAGCTTTGCAATGAGTAGTTCATAATTTAGACATTCAAACGCCTTCGAAAGGTCCATAAGAATTGCACCTGCGAACCCGTTCATATCCAGGGAAGATCTGCATTTTTCAATCAATCTAAGGAGTGCATGTTGGGTGTTATAGCCTTTACGATACGCACGAAGATAGGGAGACAAGACATCATCCATGTAACGAGCAATTTTATTTGAAAATATTCGTTCATAAATTTTTGAAATAGCCGGTAAGACTGTTATAGGTCTGTAATTCTTTTTTACAAAAGCATCAATATTCTTAAAAAGGGATGTAATGTCTCCTTTCTTTAATTCGTTTTAAAAATTTTGCGCGTATTTATTGGGGCAAGCAAATCAGAATACTCAGTCAATATTTTCACAGGTGCCAAAAGGTGATGCTTTAGTCGTATCTAAGTTTTTCAGCTGACTCAATGTCTGCTCCAAGGAAACTTGTTGGAAAGGAAATTTATCCCTGGTTTTTACATTTTTGCTTTATCAACCGTATACTTGGGTGGCTCTTGTACATATCTATAGCAATATCTACAGGGTCACATGATTTGTTTGTTTTTGTCAAATTCTGCTCTACTTTGAAATTTCTAAGCTAGCAGTAACATTGACGAAGTAATCATTCAGGATTTCTGCAACTTTTTTATCATTAGAGATCAGTTCATCACCCTCTAATAGAGTGATATTTCCAGGGGTTGAATTTTACCTGAAAAAGAGGCTTCGCCGTTTTCCAAAACTTTCTATTATCTGAAATGTCTTTTAAGTCGAGATTTCGGTAGTAATCCAATTTTGCTTGTCGTAATATCTTTACACATTTGTTTCGCTGCTTTTTGAGAGCATTCCATTTGCCTTGCGTCCTACTTTTATTGTATATGTTACGTAATCTAGTTCTTAGCATAATCGCTTTCCTCAAGGCCTTGGTCATAAAAGGACCATTATTTGCTCGAACAAATTTCTTCTCGAGGGAAGCGTGATTATTAAGAACCTTTTCAAAGTAGCATTAAAATGGTCAAAAGTGGTTGCATCTCTATAACATTTACTTAATTCTTCACTTAAGTCACTGTGTGAGGGCTGTGTGAGGAAATTCTTCACGATTCAATCGAATGCCCTTTAGGCCCTTTTTCTAGACCCTCCATAAAATTTTATTTAGCTACTATATCACAAAACAATGGTAAAAAAATTCAAAAACACTTTGTCACATTGTTCCTCTTGCCCATTTTATCTCAGGGTTACCCCTGCAGACGCTATAGAAGGTAAATGTCTGGTATGGCAAAATTCACAATGATCGGCAAGATATGTCATCCAGCTTTGGCCAAAGGAATGTTTGGTGGCTAGACATTTTGTATCCATACCTCTCACCTTTTACATTGGTAAAAAGAAACATTTGGTATGAGAAGAAAGCTGAAGAATCCCATTATTTTCAATGGGATGGGGTTACTCTCTTTAACACTAGTCAGAGAAACTGTCTTTGCAGATTTAAAATTCAAAATAAATTTCAGACTGTTTCAGAATTGGAAGCATCAAAATTTCAATTTCTTAATGATTCAATTGCTATTATCTTAGAATTTTCATATCATCAGAGCATAAAATCAGCAGCATCAATTTTTGGATTACTCAAACTTTTTGATATATTGTAATTGTTTTTCCGTTAATGCTTTATTTGTAACAGTCACGTTCCATTAGTTTTGCATCAGTCTTCGGGCATCGGAACAGCAAGAATTGCAGTCTTTTTATTGTGAAATGCTGGTTCAAGGTTGGACTTGATAACAGATGATCTTGTTCTTTTTGGGTCCTAAAATGAAACACAGGCAACATCAACAGTCCTCCTACTGCAAACGCCTGCTGCATAGCAAATCTCACTCAGAGCAAACTTAAATCAGAGCAGTGATGCCTCGCTCAAGAAAAATAAAAAAGATTTAAGGGCAAATAATCGCAGTAAGCTTTCGTATTTATAGGCAAAATAATTAAAGCTGATGATTTTTCTGTACAAGGTAGCCTTGATAACATTGTTTCAGTAAGCAAATCTCCTATTTCTAGGCCAGAGCTTCCCCGTCAGTCCCGAAGAAAATAAGCAACAATTCAACTTTATGGCTGTTTACATTTGGGCCAAACCCGACGAAAAGTTCTCTGAAAGCGAAGTCAAAGTTTTGTTATTATTCTCCTTGCCCTGGTGGCCAAAATGGTTAGCAATTGCTCCAAAATGATTTAATTTCCGAAAACATCAGATTAACTTTGAAAGTGATGCATTCCACCAGGGTTAACGTTTGTTTTTTTTTACTAAAAAGCAGACAAGTTTGTAAAAGAAGGCATGTAAAGTTAACGAAGATTAAATGATCAAGGTTCTCGAGTAACAATTGCCTTTGGAAATCGTGGAAAACCGGCGAAGGCTACAGCAAACAGTCAACATTTTTAGAAATTAGATGCTTACAGCTATCGCCTTAGTTTAAAAAATATTGGAGTTTGAAAATTTGTTGCTAAATATAGGCCAATAAAAGTTCATTTTCTTGAAACTGCGAGCTGAAGTTCAAGATGAGAAAAATACAAGCTTATTTCAACAATTGGTAAATGGTGACAACATAGGACAAAACAACATCGACGAATCCAAAACTTTGAACGAGACTTTCTTGAAACAAAGTACAATCTCTAAACTTATGAAAAATTCTGCTTACCTGCAGTGCTGATTCCCGAATTTGTAGACAGAGTTGTCCACGGCATTTGAACAATATGAAAGCCCAAGAAATTTGAGTCCAAAATTCTCAAAGGAATCGAAAGAGCGAAGATACAGCTATTGCGTTTTGTCGCGTTTTTTTCCTTTGGGATACTTTGGACGCCTGCTGACGCCAGTTATCGCAAAATTTCACTTTTTTGCCCCAGCTTTCTTGCAACAGAGGCCCGAAGTGACGTCAGAATTCAGGCTTGGAGTTGTCAGACGCTAGTTACTACAAATTTTAAGATGCATGAACACTTTTAGGCGCACACTGCTGTGATAGTATTTCCGGAGTTTTAATGCCCATAGCACAACTACCCGGGGGGGGGGGGGGGGTAACTTATGTTTCCATGATACGGGCTTGTACCATTCAAAGCGAAAAACTACCACCCGTACATCTTGAAATTTTCTAGAAAGTATGCCCATAAAACCGGAAAAGCAGAAAAATGCACCCATAAATGAAGTTTTAACAAAAATCAAGCCAATAAATCCGGAAAATATGAAAATTGTTGAAACCCATACCCATAAATCCGGACTCTATCATGAAAAGGTTACCCTAAACAATGGCACACTCCGTACCATGAAGAACTTAAGTTACCCCCCCCCCCCCCCCCCCGGCACAACTACGATCCTGATCAAAGTTATACAAGCATTCCGACATACTATTCCTTATGTTACTGCATTGCCATGCCCCCTCGCAATGTCATGAAGTAAAATTCATGTGCATGGTAAATGCAACGCTTGGGCAGGCAAGACTTAAATGATACCTGCAGGACCTTGGTTCATGCATGCAATTCCTGACTTGACCTGACCTGACCTGACCTGACCTGACCTGACCTGACCTGACCTGACCTGACCTGACCTGACACAATCATAAATTTAGGCATTACTTCAGAGATGCAGTCAACTCTGTGTCTGGCAAATCATAGGGTAGAGGACATGGAACATTACCTGCTGTTTTGTCATTCTTATAACGGTCCTAGATCTGATCTTTTTGAAAATGCAAATGCAATGTTATTGCCTCTTGGTTTTTGCTCTCTTTCTAATGAAATTTTACTCAAATTCATTTTGTATTGCAAAAAAGGCTAACCATTGAAATCAATAAAAAGCTTCTCGAGGCAGCCCTTAAATTCATTCATGCTACAAAACGCTTCTATATGCTCCATCACAGCAACCTCCCATACCTTAGCACCTATTTTTGCTCAGTTGAATTTGTGTTTGTAAGCGTTTTATTTCATTCAGTTACTTTTTGTTTGTACTTTTGTGTAATGTCCATAGGATTGATATGTACTACCATGCTCCCTGCGGTATCGTAATTTGAATTTGTCAATGTTATATTTTTACGAGGATTTGTATATAGAACAAAAGGACTCTTTACTACATTTGATCTTAACCAATTTTTAGATACAGGTACTGTCGGATGCTAGAAGAGGGATCATTCAGAGCAAGGACAGCAGACTTTGTATTTATGTTCATTTTTGGTGGCATCTTAATGACCGTATCCTTTCCTTGATTTCTTAACCCTCAGGGTCTGTTTACATGAGAAACTCAAACCGGTTTGAAATTTCACCCCGATCTGACTGTTGGCCTGCCAGCTTATTTCCTGTTACGTTTACATGAAGTTTCGCTCCAGTCTGAGACCTGTGTTGCGGATTTATGCATTGAGCGCCAAGTAAAACAATAGGCCAATGTGAATTTTGAATCTGAGACAATGCATCTCAAACCGATTTGAAAATATTTTGCGTTTACATGCTGTTTTCAAATTGGGGTGACATTTCAAACCGATTTGAGCAGGCGAGTTGAGTTTCACCCCGGTATGGTTTGAGTTAGAAATCGCATTTTCCATGTAAACACTTGAAGGGCTTTGACCAGACAACGAGTTCAACTCAGATCCGGGTGAAATTTCAAATTCAAACGGGTGTGAGTTTCTCATGTAAACGGGAAGTGAGGAAGCTTTTTGCGAAATATTTCAGCCGTCGAACAAGGACAGATTTTGTTTTGAACCAATCAGCGTGTTCGTTTACATCTCTGAGATTAACCAATCACACTATATAATGAACATCACGTGACGCATCGTGATTTTGCGGAAATTCAGAAGTTGTGGAGATGAATACAAAAATACCTTCCCCCAAAAACTGGCGATGTACAAATGGATTTTTGACAAATTGGGAATGTTTTTGTATTTTCTGTTAGACTATAAGCTTACCGAAAATTCTACCGCCTCGGATTTTGGTATTCAGTTCAGTTCAGTTCAGTTCAGTTCATATAATTTAAAGATCGAGAGAAATCTGTTTGAAACACGCCCTAACATCAAGGCAATGATTAATTTTGTAGGTTCCGCACAAAGATATTCCTTGAAGGACTACTTCAGTCTGTTGCACAAAGGCAACAAATATTGATTCGTAGACCACATTAAACCTGTCTCCATCAAATCTTCGGTGTTGCATAACATTCAAAAGGGGCAGTATCTTCTATGATACCGAGCACGGTACCATCTCCTGAAGCACGAAAATCACATTCTAAAGATCCAAAACTCAACAAGGAACCCCTACCAATAATGTCACAAACAAAATGTAAATCACAAGATAGATACTCACCAATTCTTCATTTGCTATCATGATGAACGAAAACCGTACAAGTCCAAAAGTCTATAGGTTGGATGCGACACAAAGGAATTTAACAAGAATAAACCCAATCGATGATTTCCGTATGTTTGAGCAGCACAGTCTTCACTGCGCTAAAGTGTTGATGAAATGGCTACGATATTCAAATTCTGAGCTGAAATGACGCAAACTGATCATCTCTGAAAAAATAGCATTGAGTGCACAAACAAGTCAATTCCTTGGAGAATTCTTTTTCAGTTTATCAAGGAAAAAGTTAGGAAATTGACATCAGTCTAGATTTTGATGAAGGGGTCAGGTCAAATGAAATGTGAAACTCATTTGTTCCCCTGCAGTTTCACACATTGTATGATGGAGATGATGGAGATGTGAACATTGGGGGAAAAACGAGGCTAGAAAGCAACAAGCCGCTCAATGTTGCCCAGATGTTCTGTCTTCCTTGCACTCAGGATCGCGGATCTCTCAAGGTCGTGCTCCCTTGCTCATGGTCCTTGTTAGTACTTGCTGAAATTCAGGTTTCTAGGAAGGGAGGAGCGAGGGGAGGAGGGGGCAAACGTCGTGAAAATCACCAAAGTTTCCAACTCAAGTCTAAAACATCTCACAAATCGATCTTGTTTGCAGATTTGTTCGACTTGCTGAGAGAATTGGATGATGGGCTGGGGGTGGGGGATACACGTATTATTTATGTAAGATACTAAGGTCTGGGGCTGGTAGGCAGTTTCTTAAATTTTTGAGCCAGTTTGCTATCAAAAGTTTTTTACGTGCTTCTTATCGTTTTAATGCCAGAAGTGTACAGTTGATTTTGATTTGTCAAGAGGGCTCTCAAATTACTCTGTAAGATAGAAAAAGTAAATAACATAAAATTGCACTCCAAATAATTTTCAAACAATTGCTATAACTGTACAGTGTCAAAACATTTTTGAGTGCGATGGGAAAATTAAAACTACAACTTACAAAAGTTTCTTAGTTTTTAAATTCAGGTAGGGTTATTTCTTAACTTTCGAAAAATTGAGCCTACCATTTCTTTTAAGCGGTTTCTTATAAACAAAATACGTGTACATTCAAGCAAGTAACAATCAACAGCTTTGGATATGGAAAGAATAAAGCGTAAATCGTACGATAGAAGTGCAGGGGAATAGTTGAGTTTCACATTTATTTTAACTTGACCCCTTCATCAAAATCTATACTGTTGTCCATTTCCCAATTTTTTTCTCTATCGGTTGAAAAAATATTATCTAAGGATAAGAAATCAACTTGTTTGTGCAAACAAATGCTATTTTTTCAGACGTGATCAGGTTTGCACCATTTCAGCTCAGAATTTGAATGTCGTAGATATTTCATCAACACTGTAGCGCAGTGAAGATTGCTGCTCAAACATATGGAAATAATCGATTGGTTTTTGTGGAGTCAGATCCTGGACAAAATACTCGTGTCGTGGTTTCGTTGGAACGTGGCTTCGACTCGTGGTATCGACTCTGTACTTTCATTCTTCGAAGCGTTACTTTGTCGACTCGACTCTGCATTCTGCGCTGCTTTGGGCCGATGACTCGTTATTCTATCATGCGTTGCGTCGAGTCGAAGACTCATGAAAACATACCACGAGTTGCATTGCGTCGCGTCGCGTCGTCCACTGGTTGCGTCGAGTCGTCGACTTCTCCAGTTTCAGCAAGGGTGTTAGGACACGGATATTTTAATTACGTATTTATTTACCTTGTTTTGATCTTCACCTTGTTTTCTTGTCTTGTTTTCTTCTCCGTTCCGTTTCCTCTTGCTGATGTAAATGCCTCGTGTTATTTGAATATATCTTCCTTGTATTCCTGTGTCTTAGCGCGCCTTCGTAGAAGAAAGGTTTTTAAACCGCAATGCCATATTAAATACTTATGGGAGAGCCATCACCGCAAACTCTCATAAAGCCTTTTCGTCCAATGTGCGACACTTTTTAATGACGTCTGCCCGGGCAGACGTCATTAGTCATGTGATAGGTTTTGGCTTTCGAGCTTGGATTTCAGGAGGTTTCAACTAGAGGGTTTCAGTGTGCGGAAATTTTGAATTATACCCGACGCATGATAGGAGCCACAGGTGTGCTTTGAGGTTTCGGCAATGATGATCAGGTAACGATAAATATGGAGAATTTGACCAAATATGAGTTTGATAGCATGCAAGCTGCGAGAGCAATATCATTCACGATCAAATAGCCAAACTACGAAGTGAGTTCAAGGAAACGAGAACATTTGTCTTGTCTCCCGTCGAAGTGTGAAAATCGAGACCAGGCTCAGGCAGAAAATGCAAGTTGCGCTTTTTTATGATATCACGGCAAAGACCAAAATAAGATGACCAGAGTATGAGCATATTACAGTTGACAAAACAGACTTGGGGCAAGTCTACTTTTGACCCAGTGCTGAAAGTTTCCTACATTATCAGATTTTGAAGCCAGAGTACGATGGCCCAGAAGGCTCAGTTCAGTATTGTTTTTTCGCAGTTCAGTATTGTTTTTTCGCAGTTCAGTATTGTTTTTTCGCAGTTCAGTTTTGTTTTTGGGCAGTTCAGTTTTGTTTTTGGGCAGTTCAGTTGTAGCTTTTTGGCAGTTCAGTTGTAGTTTTTTCGCAGTTCAGTTTTGTTTTTTCGCAGTTCAGTATTGTTTTTTCGCAATTCAGTTTTGTTTTTGGGCAGTTCAGTTTTGTTTTTGGGCAGTTCAGTTGTAGTTTTTTGGCAGTTCAGTTGTAGCTTTTTCGCAGTTCAGTTGTAGTTTTTGCTTCGCAGTTCAGTTGTAGTTTTTGAACGAGGTTACAGCACATGCGTTATATTGTTGGCCCTAAACCACCCCAAACATAGTAGAAACAAAGAGCAAGCCCAGTTGAGGCGAAGCAGCAAGATGCCTATGCCAGCATATCTACCATGCTTAGATTCAAATCGTACAGAGGAAGATGATATGATAGTAGGGTATTTTATTCAAGGCTACACAAACCTTGAGATTGTGGCATTCATCAATGATGTACATGGCCAGAACATCAGCCTGTCTACCCTCAAAAGGAGGCTGAGAAATATGGGTTTAAAACGACGCTATGAAACTGTCCCTACAGACGACGAGTTACGGGAAGTACTATTAAGAGAGCTTGGAGGTAGTGGGTGCTTTGTTGGATATCGAAAGATATGGTCAAGGTTGCGAAGGAATGGAATCATCGTCAAGCGATCAAGGGTTATGATGCTTCTCAGAGAACTGGATCCTGAAGGTGTAGACTGTAGGAAAAACAAGCGGTTACGCAGAAGAGCTTACCAAACTAAAGGACCAAATTTCATTTGGCATATAGATGGCCATGACAAGTTGAAGCCCTTTGGGTTTAGTATCCATGCTTGCATTGATGGCTATTCCAGAAGACTTATTTGGTTAGAAGTGTCCCCCTCAAATAAGAACCCCGAGGTCATAGGAAGGTTCTATTTGGATGCTGTAGAGCAGCTGGGTGGAGTTCCACGGAAGATGCGGTCCGATGATGGAACAGAGAATAGTATTGTAGAGGCGCTGCATTTGTTTCTAAGATCTACTCATGATGATGAGGATGTTGGCTTTGGATGCTTCTCTATAGGAAGATCTACTTCAAATCAGCGAATAGAAGCCTACTGGTCGCATCTGATAAAGGATAGCCCTGGGTGGTGGCGAAATTTCTTCACTGATCTACGTGATTTGAACTTATTCATTGATTCAGATCCTGTTCATTTGGAATGCATACGATTTTGTTTCATGGACTTGTTGCGAAAAGAACTTGACACCGTTGCTGAGCTTTGGAATCAGCATATCATCTCTTCAAGTCAATATGGAAACAGCAGTGGCCCAAGGCGTCCAGACTGTATGTTTTTTCTGCCTCATCTGTATGACACACATGACTATATGCAAGATATTACTGCTGTATTGGTTGATGAATTCTATGACGTTACAATTATGCAAAATGATTACAGCCAAGAATTTGAAGAATTTGTAAATATTGTCATGGGAGAAGAAATCGTTTGCAGACCAAGGGATGTTAAAGAGGGGCTTGAACTTTATCTGAGGCTTGTAACAGAAATAGAAGCATCAAAACAAACATAGACTTTCTCTAACCGTAGTGGGATATTTCATTCAAATTGCTGGTCAGAAAATTAAAATACTATATGACCAATATTTTTTCTACCGCTTCATCTCTTCCAACATACGTCATACAGTACTAGTGCCAGATGAAATACAGTACGTGTCTCGCATATAAGAAGCAACCTTTTCAATTTCAGGTCTGAGATGTTTCTTATAAATTATAGAGTGAGGTAAAATTCAAATCAGAGCAAAGTTTCTTATTAGAAAAATCATTCACTATCGATCAACTACTCAGACCCAAGCGTTATGATTGTCATGATAAGTATATCATTTTGATTTGCACTGTAAATCTTCACTTCCAGGAAATGCTATAATTATTCCAGGGAGGTGTTTTGTGCTTTGTTTTTTAAAATAAGAAACACATTTTTTTTCAGACCTGTACTAGTTTCTTATAAAATGGGGTATTATTTTGAAAATCAGGGTCTGACTCAACAGTTGTCTGTTTTTCGATATTACCACCTCAGCCTCATTCCATAACGACCCTGAGTTACATCGCATTGTTGTTGTTGTTGTCACTGCACGGAGGTACTTGTTGCCATAGAAACAGTGCTACCACTCGTAGGGGAATTCCCCTACAGAGGGGGACATATGCTTTGGTAGGTTGTAGGGGAAACCTACGGGGAAAATGAGGGTTTGTAGGGGGATTTTGTTCAATAAGGCCAGTTTTCAACAACTTTGGAAAATGGCAATAGAAACAGGTAACAGAACAATAGGATGAAGATTGGTCCATATGTTAACAATCGTCAGATTTTCTTCCATGCTCTTGGGATCTCAAGATTGAATGAGGCTCTCTGAAATCGTTATAGTCCAAAATGAATCTTCTGAGATCGATAAGTGCTAATTGTGTCATTATCAACTCAAAATCACGGCTTTTGTGTACGAAAACTGGTGAAAATGTAGGGGAATTTGCAACAATGTAGGGAAATGTAGGGGAAATAGATAAATTTAGCGTGGGGGGCTGTAGGGGAAAATCGCATGCGCAGTAGGTGGAGATTGCAAGGTAGTAGACGATTAAGCATTTCAGTTAAATTTGAGTTCTGGTTGCCTTTTTGGGTTACTTTGCTGGACAAAGGTAGAACCACTTGGGTGGACTTTGCAATCTAATGTACTCAGGGGCGGTGCCAGGCCTGAAAAAGTGGGGTGGACACGTTACAAAATTGTATGCCAAAAGAAATTGTATGACCTCATTTTTGTTTAAGAACAACAACGGTATTTCCACCCCCTGGTGCCGCCCTTGAATGTACTCCTTGTGGGCCCTGTCAATGTGGAGAAGTATGATCACAGATTATCATCAGATAAAGTCGGTTTAGGTACTGAATATCAAATCAAACATTACAAGCGAACTAATTTCCAGTGTGACATAAATCTTATGGTAGTAACCAACTCAGAAGGGGGGGGGCACTTGGTAGGCTTTTCCTTCACAAGGTCAGTTTGATATACCGTAAAAGCTCTGGGGGCTTACTTAATTTTGCCCACTTTTTAGTCATTTTTGCGCAACATTTTGCGGTTTAAACATACAATTTTACAAGTTAAATACACAAATTTGACAAAGTCTTACTTGAAAACCAGTGGCAGACACTTTGCTAAATATTGGGGGGGGGGCAAAACTATTTGGTTAAAAAGCATTGTTTGTTTCTATTGTTTTTGAACAAAAGATCTTTGTCCTAGCCAACATTGGGGGGGGGCCATCACACCCCCTTGCCCCCCAGGTGTCCGCCACTGCTCAAAACACATCAAAATTAACATGCAAACTTATTCAGCTCAATAAATGGAGAATCTTTGGTAACCTCTGGAGTTTGAAATAAGTGGGGGCACTTAATAGAGAGAGGGGCTTAACAGAGCTTTTACCGTATTGATAAGCATATTTCAGACTATGAAAGTTTCAGGAAATTATTAAAAAACACTGAAGATTTGCTCAGCAACCTCTTGTCCTCTCATAGAACATACATTGAATAACTTCACACTGCATATTGCAGCAAGATTAGATGATACCATGATTTGTTGCTAATATTTGTGGCAATAACTGGTACATTTTGGTCAGTTAAAAATTTCTTGGACTGAACCTATGCAAAAAGCTTCTGATGCCCCCTCCCTGAGATATAATGGTTAAAAACATGAACAAAACTAGATGCATCATGCACAACAACAAAATACAGCTGAAAACAAAACAATTCATACAAGAATGGAAATTAATCTGAACCTAATCTCTCTGGGAGCTCTAAGAATAGCAATTCTTTAAATAAAAAAAAAATGCTGATGTGGCAACATTAACTTGCACGCTACTCTTGTTTTTATCTACTAGGTCCTAATGTTGACTTCACCCACAGTGAAACAGTTTAATAGAACAATCTCTGAGTTATATAACAATTTATTAAGGTATATTCAAGTAAGGAATTATCTGTGGCCCAAAGTTTCTGTTATAGGTGGATAAAACCTTCATCAATTTCAGGAAACAAAAAGCATTTGATAAAGCCAGAACGCTAGATCCTATCATCAGGGAATCTTTTATTCCTTGGAGTAAAAATGTGTGGAGATATCCTGTGTCAAATCTATGAAGTTCTCTTGACTAAAGTTTCCTGCAAATATGAGACAATCACAAGCAAATCTCCCATGGCAGTAAGATTCTCCAGAATATCTAAATGTAGTCTTTACATTAAAGATTTTGAGATTTTTATGCCTTTTCCTCCAATATTCTCACATATATAGAATGGAGTAGGTCAACTGGGGGGGGGGGCTAAAAATGGGTAAGCTATGGTAAAATGGGGCAGATGAACAATGTGAATGAGTTATTTTCAAACCCTATTTCACAGAAGATTTTCAACAGCTACAACTGCTTGAACTACCCTCTTTGACCTATTTAATGTTAATTTATCAAGTTTACCATTTTCTGAGGATCAATAATCCCCATTTTACTGCAGTCTGTACACATTTTACCCATGCAGACCCTCCCAATTCCTGGGTAATTTGAAAACGATACATTTATATCTTAATCATTTTACTGTCTGGTGAGCCAATACCTGTGGGATGAGATAAGAATTTCACAGAATGTCAATTTCCCATCCGTTCTCCTTGTTCAGAATGTTTGTAAATTCTTCTCGCAGCTCTACATAATTGCTATAAGTGGAAGGAAGTTCTAAAACCGGTCCACATGTGTGTGCAATTGGCCTGGAACTGAGACCTTCATTCCTTGTAAAAATTACCTCCAATTTATCTGCCATCATAACATCTGTTGCAGTTGTGAAGAGCAAAAACTTGACAAGTTTTCCTGCATCTAAGCCTCTCACAAATCGTTGAAGATACTTGTAAGCATCCCTTTCACCATCATTCTGAGGTGTGGCGGTCATGTTGCTGAGGACTTTCTTTACAGTTGGTCTTAGCTTTTCATAAAATGATTGCAGAGCTCCAATACTGCTGAATTCAGCACTGGACTTCAGTTCTTGGACAATATCCTGCCATGCACCTATCATCAAATCTGGCTTAGAAATCAATTCCTGATTTGCTATTTCCAAAATAACTTTATTCACATTATCCTTTGTGACCATGGTATACACATTGAACCTTTCAAGGAATTCATCTAGCTCTTCTTCACTCTCTGCAATATTGTCTGATTTCAATACCTTATCAATCAGCTCCTCTTCCATGGGTGATAGGTATCTTTTTAATGACTGTAACAGCATTTCATCTGGAACCTGATTGCCGAATAAAGTAAAGCAAAGATATGCTTGTGACAGGAAGAGTGGAAAATAAGAAGCTGTCTTAAATCCAACTACAAGAATTCTGGCAATTGATTCATACTCGGAAATAAAGTGATCATGCCTGACAAATGGCACTCTTTCCCGCTCTCCTATGGTCATAGAATTTGAGAACTCAAGCCAGAAGTAACTGAACACTTCTCTATAAACTCCATCACCTGCTCCTTGCTCTGGATTTCCCCTCTCGTCAGTGATGCTAAATATCAAGTGAGATGTCAAAACTGATGGATCTTTGAAATGTTCAATCATATCCGATTTTATTCTGGAGCGATGAACTGTCAAAAGCTTAATGGGCTGTCTTTGCTGCAGATTACTTTTAGATGTTGACATTGATTGTGTTGCTGATCCGGTAGGCTCTTCAGCCAATTGCCTTACATTTGTCTGACTTTGGGATATTTCAGTTTCTTCGTTTGTTGATATGATTGGTTCTGCAGATGTTTGAATCCCATTGAAGGTGTTATCTGCTTCAGAAGTTGGTTGACTCCCATAAGAGATGTTCTCTGCCTCAATTGTGGAGTGAACAATTGTTTCCAATGTTTCTGTAGCTCCAAACACCTCTATGCGTCTAGCACGAACGTCTTGCAGATTGAGAGCAGCAGCTGCAGGTTGGGGGGATGTAGGGGGTACACTTAGAATGTCTGCTTGAAGTGACTTCTGAAATTCTTCATCCTGCCAGCACCTTAAACAGAAACTTCCCTGTTCATAGGAGCAACTGCAAACTTGACAAATCAGCAAAGTATTAGTGGGAAATGAGCTTGAGGATGGGGCAACAACTGTGTGCTGAGAGGAAGCAGCTTCTTCCAGATCCACTACATTATTGGGTTGTTTGATGGCTGCTTGAAGTGGTTGAAATGTAGCTGATATGGCAGTGCTAGCATTGGCTGAAGACTGTAGTCCCTCACACAAGGACCATGGCTTTGATCTTAAGTATAGATATGTAGTGGATGGATAGAGACCATTTGCATCGAGGTACTTATGCAATGTTCCATCATCAGGAAAGTGATCAATTTCTTTCTGTGTTGCATCACAGACCTCTAATCTCATGTCCAAAACATTTCCGGCAAAGCCACTCTCTCCACCTGGGAAAAATATGTCAGAAGCTTTTCGTAGGACATCTTCTATGGTTAATGGATCCATATCACTATACTGTATGAAACGATTACCGCCGCCATTCTTCTGCCGAACAGGCTCGAATCTCCCTTTTATCCAGTTGAAGTGTATCCATCGTATCTGGATCCTATGATCTTTCCCTCTCTTTTTCCTTTTCTTGCCTCTTTCGTTCTTTCTTATTCTATCAAGAAGTCCAGATAATCGATTGACTGATCTGGATTGCTGTGTTTGATTTTGGACAGTTCTTGCTCGCTGTAGAATGGCATCCATCTTGGTGTTTCGCGCCAAGATGGAAGGAGAGGCATGTGCTTTGACCTCGTTCAGAATCAAAAGCAAAACTACAACTGAACTGCGAAGCAAAAACAATACTGAACTGCCAAAAAACAAAACTGAACTGCGAAGCAAAAACTACAACTGAACTGCCAAAAAACAAAACTGAACTGCCAAAAAACTACAACTGAACTGCCAAAAAACAAAACTGAACTGCGAAAAAACAATACTGAACTGCGAAAAAACAATATTGAACTGCGAAAAAACAATACTGAACTGCGAAAAAACAATACTGAACTGCGAAAAAACAATACTGAACTGAGCCTTCTAGGCCATCGTACCTGAGAGACAAGAGTTTCTTCCAATCTTTCTTGTCTGTTTCCTTGTGCAATCCAGAATATTTCCTAGCGCACATTTATTTCTCCATAAGAAAATCTTAACTCTGGGGTCCTTCATATAAAACAGAAAATTCGAGAAGGAATGTAAGAATTAGTTCAAGGAATCTGAAAGACACATCCGCTCTGTATTGTAATTTGTTACTCAGCACTTGAGTATTGTATAAACAGAGGCGTGGTTTCAAGTCAAAGTAGCCACTTTGTTTTTACTTGTTAGCACAGCTGTGATTTTGCAAGATGCAGCCCCCTGAAATGTTACGAGTGGAAGTGGTCTTTTCTCCTCCGCTCAAGCAACATTGCGAAGCCAAAATGTGTTGCGCATTCGACGATGGATTACAATGGCAATTTGCGGTGATGGTGATGTGTTGCGCATTGGACGAAAAGGCTTTATGAGAGTTTGCGGTGATGGCTCTCCCATAAGTATTTAATATGGCATTGCGGTTTAAAAACCTTTCTTCTACGAAGGCGCGCTAAGACACAGGAATACAAGGAAGATATATTCAAATAACACTAGGCATTTACATCAGCAAGAGGAAACAGAACAGAGAAGAAAACAAGACAAGAAAACAAGGCGAAGATTAAAACAAGGTAAATAAATACGTAATTAAAATATCCGTGTCCTAACACCCTTGGTTTCAGCTTCAGCATGATGCGTCGAGTCGGCGACCTCCTTTTGAAAACTTGCCTCTTTTCAGGCTTAATGGTTTCCCGCCAAATTGACTTGAGAAAATATGTTCTGAGTTCCGAGCCGAGAGAGAACGGCGCGAGGCGAGGTGCAGTGAAGTAGTGAAGTAATGGATGAAGAAACAGAGAGATACAAAAGAGAAGTCCAAAATATTTTACAGAATGCAATGACAGGCATAAACCGAATGAATAGGCCCAATAGTAGCAGCTCTGCACCTGCCACAACGACTAGCAGTAGTGGCAGGGCCAGGAGGCCTGTAAGTGCTGATGCAAGCCATGCAAGCAGCTTTCTCAGCAGAGCACAAGAGAATTTTAGCTATGCGTTCAAGTTGATGTTTTATATTCCTTTCTGTCATAGATGCTGGTTTTCAACAGCTGAAAATTATTCATCGTGACTACTCTCAAGTACCGAATAGTTGAGGGGTGTGAGAATAATGGGGGGGGGGTTGAAATTGTAGGTCCTAGCTAGGTAGGAGAGCCCTTTTTGTCCTGTGTTACTCTGTCGAAAAGGTTTATTCAACTTGTTTTTAGATCTTCTGGGTTGGAAGAATTGGGGGCGGGGGTTGAAATATTGGAAATAGTCGTTTCCTCAGTTAAATACGTTTCTTTTTTATATTTACGTAAAGATTATTAAAAAATTATGTCCATTGTCATTTTAATTTTTGAGGAATAAAAAAAGGGGAGGTTGGAATAAAAATGGGGGGGAGGGTTGGAAAATGTTGTGCCAGTTTCTTCAAATTATATTTATGGTAGTAGCACATGAAATTTTGCACCAATGTCCAATGTTAAAACAAGTATTTGTTTAAACTTCTAAGAAATATATCGACAATTTTGAGAATTAAAAACATTTTTTTCACGTTTTTCATACGAAAATGGTTTATAAGAAACTAGTACTAAGATGGCCAAAATTTCAAGAAACTCTGGTACTGAGAAGGCGTAAGAAACATCTCAGTACCAGAAGTTAAAAATCCTCGCCTCGCACCATTCTCTCTCGGCTCGGAACTCAGAACATATTTTCTCAAGTCAATTTGGTGGGAAACAATTAAGCCTGAAAAGAGGCAAGTTTTCAAAAGGAGGTCGACAACTCGACGCATCATGCTGAAGCTGGAGAAGTCGACGACTCGACGCAACCAGTGGACGACGCGACGCAACGCAACGCAACGCCACACGTTGCATGTTCATGAGTCTTCGACTCGACACAATGCATGATAAAATAACGAGTCATCAGCTCAAAGCAGCGCAGAATGCAGTGTCGAGTCGACGAAGTAACCCTTCGAAGAATGAAAGTGCAGAGTCGATACCACGAGTGAGTCGAAGCCACGTCCCAACGAAACCACGACGCGAGTATTTTGTCCAGGATCTGACTCCATAGGTTTTATTCTTGTTAAATTCGTTTGTGTCGCATGCAGCCTATGGACTTTTGGACTTGTCCGGTTTTGGTTCATCATAGCAAATGAAGAATTGTTGAGTATCTTGTGATTTACATTTTATTTATGACATTATTGGTAGGGGTTCCTCGTCGAGTTTTGGATCTTTAGAATGTGATTGTCGTGCTTCATGGAAGATACTGCCCCTTTTGAGTGTTATGCAACACCGAAGATTTCTTGGAGACAGGCTTAATGTGGTCTACGAATCAATATTTGTTGCCTTTGTGCAACAGACTGAAGTAGTCCTTCAAGGAATATCTTTGTGCTGAACCTGAAACACTAGTCGTTGCCTTAGTTTTAGGGTGTTATTCAATATAGATTTCTGTCGATCTGAATTGAATATCAAAATCCGAGACGGTAGAATTTTTGGCAAGCTTATAGTCTAACAGAAAATGTAAAAACATTCTTGATTTGTCAAAATCCATTTGTACATCGCCAGTTTTTGGGGAAGGTATTTTTGTATTCATCCCCACAGCTTCTGAATTTCCGCAAAATCACGGTGCGTCACGTGATTTTAGATTACGTACTGTGATTGGTTAATCTCACCGATGTAAACAAACACGGTGATTGGTTCAAAACGAAATCTGTCCTTGTTCAACCGTCGTCCATCATGCACTTAATCTTTTATCATTATTATGGCCATAGTGTCAACTGGGTAGTCAATCTTTTTGCGAAGTCAGGTCATTAATGCTGTTATACGCGTTTGTTTTACTTAACATCGACACAGATAATGGCTTTATTTGTTAATATAGTTTTTTTAGGTCAAGCTTTCACAATAATGCTAGTGTATGTTTGGAGCAGAAGAAATCAATTCGTTCGAATGAATTTCTTTGGCCTGATGAATTTTCAAGCGCCTTACCTGCCCTGGGTTCTTCTTGGATTCTCCCTCATGCTTGGAAATTCCATTATAGTTGATATAATGGGTGTGTGTAATTCCTTGTGACTTTACTCTCCCCGTTTGTATTTCCTAGTAGATCTTCAGAAATATAGGCAAGATTGATTTAAAGATTTTAATTATTTATTTTCAACCTAGTGCCTAACATTTGTCTCGAATTAGATATCCCCCGAGCTTAGCGATGATACAAAATCAATCATTTAAAACATTTGAATTGTTTATTCACGGAAATTTTGAAGCGACATCTAATTTGAGACAGACTTTAGTAATTTTGTTATGTATTCCCTAAATAGCTAGTGGACGAATCTAAGCAAGAACGTCAGATTTATCGGCTAACTTATGCAAACCATGCTAACTTATGCAAAGACTTATAAAAAGATGGCTTAACATGAATCAGTACTTTGAGCAATAGCCTTGTGAGACAGTATAAATCCTGCTTAGGATTTTTACTCGTACGATTTACATAAAATTTTAATTCTTACATAGTCACGACATTAATTTCTGAGATAGATAGCTGTCCATGTTAAAGAATTACAAGTGACAAGAAGATCTGTTCAAAATTAGTGTGCATTTTTCGAAGTATGCCTCAAAACCAGGCTGCTAATAAACACTTAGGTTATCGCTAACTGAAATCCATTGATAGGATAATCATGCTTGCAATTCCATTTGCAAAATATCGTTCAATTCTAATTCTTTTCTGAATAGCTAGGGGGCCTCTTATATTTTTAGTTGCATTTTAGTTTATCTCCTTCGTGTGATGGTCCTGGGGTAGTCATGATCTTTTGCTCCCCTTGGTATCGTTTATGTAGTATTGTATGGTAGCTCGTTTGTAATCTTAGGTAATTCGTAAATTGTAAATTTTTAATATTGAATTTATAGAAAAAAAAATGTTTCCTAACGTTCATTTTATCTTTGTTTAACACGTCAAACGGACAATATTAAAATTTATCGAATTTCGACTTTTCGTATAATTTAAAAATCGCGAAAGAATTCCGAGCCAAACCCTCCTTGTTTATTGTACGAAAAGTTGTTTGTCTACAATTACCTCTTTTCTTCACAGGTATTGGTGTCGGGCACATATATTACTTCTTAGAGGATGTCTTCCCAAATCAGCCTCAAGGCTCCCGTTTGCTAAGGACTCCGGGAATCTTGTATGTATATCTAAATGTACTGTCTTTCTATGTATGAAGAATTGTCTTCATACACCATAAGATGAGCCGAGGATGTAGTCAGATCAGTGACACTAAACCATGTAACAATGGGTAAAGGAGCTGACTTCATTGTCAACTTGCTTTGCTTTAAGCAATACTCATTTGTTCCCATTATTTGTTTGCATTATAGGTTTTCAGAAGCGAGCAGCCCCGAATGGCCTGCGTCCTGCTTGTTTTTCCATACTCTTATTTGAATTTATATTTTTCTTTCATATTTATTTTTCCATTCGCTTGCCTGACTCATCTTCTAGCCATTGTGAGTTTAAAATAATTGATTTTCATATCAGAAGGGTTGTTTACAATGAAATTAAGATGATATGCTTGTCTTTGCTACAAAATTCACTTAAAATGCATACTGAAATTATTAGATCGACGTGCAATACAGTAAAAACCCGCACATAAGAACCTTCATCTATTAAGAACCTACAGCCTGAAATAATATATTTTGTACCCAATAAACAAGGACGATTTCAGGCTGATATCTTAATTAGGTTCTTGATAAAGGGTTTCATTCAGTCATTGGGAAATAAATGCAACAATTTTGCCAATCGACCTCCTTCATGAACTCCAAACCATTACTTACAGAACTGTGATTGTGATAGGCAGGGCCTGCATGTGTAAACTGGGTAAGGTTGGGTCGAAATGGATAGGGCCAAGAGTGCAGATATGGTTGGCTATGATTTAGATTCACATATTTCCCCATATTAAGAACCTACACCCTGATTACTGGATGTGCCTCATTGCACAAGAACCTAAACAGGCTAAGCTCAAAATCTTACGTTCTTATGTGCGGGTTTTTACTGTATACTCCCTTGATCCTACCTCTCTCCGTTAGTCCTTTTCTTTCTTGCGGTTCCCAGAATGCTCGTATGAGGGTTAGTATCACCTGTGTCAGGGACAAGATACCAAAAAGTTTTTTATTCATCTTATACGACCTTCCAAAAAGTGCGATATTTATAACACATCATGTGGGAAATTTTTTGCTGTCCAACTAGAACGGTGCCAGGTTCCTTGAAAAAGTTTAATCGATAAACTAACCATAAGCTGACGTAGAACTAAAGCCATTCGATTCAGGGACTCCACAGAGAGTGTAAACATTTTATGATCGATTTAATTTAGAAAAATGAAGACTGTTTGTTAATGTCTCTGAATAAAACAAAAGAATCGAACTGGTTTGCTGTAAATTAAGATTGGAAATCTAGCCTCTGTGCAAACAAAATTGCAAACAAAATTTATTACTTTCGACTTAATAATTACCTCATCATTTGATCAGGTCAAGAATAGACCTTTTTACTCCTTAAAAAAAAGCTTTGGATCGAGCGTCCAAATCTGGTAAAGTTTGGGAAGGAAAACGAAAGAACGACCCCCGTTCTCAGTGAATGCACTGCTAACTGTGGTATGAAGTTGCTTCGAATCTCAAAACTTTTCAGAGGGTTTCTAATCGACTACTTTGTGCAAAGTGAGTTAGCCGGTGGGTGGGTGCACGTTAGCCACAGTTTAGTTTACATACAGGCAAGTGTTATTGGTCTGTTTGCTTTGTTTCTCGTTATTTTCATTCATTTTTAGCTGACTTTTCTTTCCTTTGAATAACCACGGTTGAAATGCAAAATTCGATTTGCAAAGTCGCAAAATGAAACCCTTGTAATGCTCGCACTATTACACAAAAAAATCAGCCAACGACAAATGAAAATAATGAGAAGCAAGGCCAGAAGGCAAATAAAACTTGCTAGTGTATTTAAACTGAGCCAGTCGTAAGTCAATTCGAGCAAAGTTATCGTTGCTTAACTCTCTGAAAAGTGTTCTGAGATCCTGAGGAACTTCTTGCCGAAGCTAGCAGGTATCTATCAAAGAACGGGGGTCGTGTTTCCATTTCTTTTAACAAAATTTACCATATTTGGACGCTCGATCCAAACCTCTTTTTTAAGAAGTAAAAAGGTCTAATGTGATATGAATGGCTGAGCGGCTTATGGAGTTTCCGTCAGGTGACGGAAGTTAAGCTCGTCGTGTGAGGTCAAACTCTGGATGGATGACCTCTCGGTACGGGGGCCTGACCTCGCAACTCACCTCGCATCGAAAGGGACGTTAAACTAAGGGTCTCATGCTTGGATGCGGCATGCATAGCTGGCTTGAATTAGTTTTAAATAGCAAGAAATCCTTCCAGCCCACTTAGAATAGATTACTAAAGAAACAATTGTAGGTTTGTTTCTCCTTTATTTTAAAGGATAAAGTGTAATCTTCTTTCCTTTGTTTTGAAGAAAAACGTTATTGGATGGTGACCAAGATGCAGCATACGAACCAATGCCAGAAGCAGAGAGACCAGGTGGATTTAATTGGGGAGCAGCACAGCAAGAGGAGCAACAGGTACAACAGGAAAGACGACAGGATGATCAGCCGGAGAATGTTGGCGAACAAAATGACTGACAATTATCATCGCTGATATGCAATATTAAGAGTATTCTGTACTAAAGCCTCCAAATCTTTAATCAGGCTGGTATGAAATTATATGACCTATTTCATTTAAGGTAATGGCTTCAAAGAAACTTTAGCTATTTCACTATAATTCTACCGTTGGACTTTTCTGAAATTTTCAATATTCAAGATAGAATTAACGTCTATTAGAATTATAGATAAGTAGCTAAAGTTCATTTCAAGCCGTCAATACCAAGAAATAGGTCATGTAATTTTACACCCACCTTTTGATACCGATTTCAAGTTTTGGAGCCTATGCTATTCTGTGTAATAATGTTGCAAGATTATGCTCATACATACAGCGAATGTAGGAATTTATGGATGTATCTCTTTCATCTATCAGAAGGTACGAGAAATGAAAGAATTTTGAGTACGACTGTTTATATCTGACATGCAGAATTATATCTTACAAATGCCACATTCACTCCAAAATTATGGCAAAGATGCCCATTTGCATTTACATTAAGGAATCTGTGTAGAGCATATTATCACTCAGATTAATAATAAATTCATGGTTACATTAATGTCTACCACGTTCATTGCCTGATTCGCTACCTACGTTTGTGCCTGGTTCCAGCTTCTTTTGAAAACATCACAAAGCAACGTCTATCAATTTATGTTTCTAGGAGTAGGCCTACTTTTTTCTCTTCTTTTTTGTTTTGATTTAAGATACCCCCATATTATGATTGGTGTAGCAATGGAGCTAAATTAACCAGAAACGTGTTTCTCTTTCCTTATTTATCATACGAGTTCATAGGACATAAAATCAAGGACCCATTAAAATGGGCCACCTATGTTGTAGGGGAACATTAACATATTTAACTCTGATATAATCATGTTTACTACTTAGGCTTATGGCATTCACTGCATTGATTTCTAGGAATTATATTGTTCGTCTTATGATGATATTCTTGTTTTCGATCATTTCTTTTTGGTCTAATATCTAATATTGTATGTTTGTTGTTACAGCTTATAGCTTTTCGTTTGGGCGGGCATTAAAAATAGTTGAAATTGGTGTTCTTGTGAGAGATCAATATTGGTATCAACAGATAGCTCTCAATAGATGAAGGTATTTTCTGGAGGAACCAAAAAAGAAACTCTCGAGCTAGGTCACAATTAGAAGCTTGAAATAAAACATTGACAAATGTCTCGTATCACTGTTAAGTAGATAGTTTGGTGGCTATTTTGGAAATGTTCCTTGGTAAGTTTGAGCTATGGACAGAGCTGCAAAAAATATTTTCCTTTCTGGGAACCTGGTAAGCAGGGGACAAATTTTCTGCGATGTCAAATTATGTTGTGCAAAATACTTGATGTTTCTGCTTGCCATGATGTGCCCAGAAGATCCAAAGGATTAGACAGCGGCGTGGCTAGACAGTGGGGAGGCGCTGAAAGGAGGGGGTCAGGGGGCGAAGCCCCAGGAAAAAGTTTGGGCCACACCCTTTACTTTGGCTTAGAATGCATCTCCCAATATCATGCTTGCCATTAGCGACAAAGAAACTTGGATAGTTTTGTGACAGTTATCCTATAAATCAGAGCACAAGGAACATTTTTTAAAGAAGCATCCTTTACTTTGTCTTAGAATGCATCCCCTGATGCCATATTTGCCAAAGTGTTTGCCGGTGCTATAATGGGAGATTTGATATTTCTCGGAAAGTTCTTACCCAACCTATACCCAGTGGCCACGACACTGCTAGCAGAGTTTTTAGATCTAGAATTGTAAAATCCATTGGTATATGGGGAATGTTCTACAAGACCTCAAACTTTGAGATTTTCATGTAAATAATTTACCATTTGGTAAAACGTCTACTTTTTATCTAGAAGAGAATTTTTTGGACAATTTCACAAGTTTATAGACTCAGTCATCAAAAAATATTATTAAAAATCAAAATGCAAAATTACATAATCTGTTGGTCCAAATGTGGCTAAAATTGTTGAAAGCAAGAATGGGAGAACACACAAATACATGTCAATAAAATGGTCTGAACTGAAAATGCTCAACTTTTCATGAAGAAACAATATTTTGTATTTCTAAAATCGTGAAGTATTTTGAAATGTTTGTGCTGTACTTTGGAATGAAAACAACTTTGTTGTAATTCAGGTTTCTAGAACTATGATTTGTACAGTGCAGCCTTGTGTACATTATTAAGGATTCTTAAACATTATTTAATATTCTCCTGAGGTATGAAAGACTGACTATTCAGCAAGAATTCTTCAAAATTTGAAACTTTTTGCCCAAGAGACAATAATTTATACTGAGACCTGCACTGTAAAAGAGGTTTTAAGTAATGCTATGGCTGCATCACAAGAATTTCAGGCAATAACATTTTCTGAATGTAAAGTTAAAAAAATGATCCTATCAGGGTGCATACTGTAATGTAAGGGCTTTTCAAATTCCTTGGAACAATTGTAGATGATGCCAAATATTTACAAAACTTACACTTATATATATATACACTTTCTGCCCCTCGGTAGTAATTCAGTAAGTACCCGCAAATAAGAAACCCCCTTGAATAAGAAACAGGCCTCATTTTCTTCAAAAAAGGCTCCTTTAATAAGAAACAATTTTAGGTCTGAAATTTAAATATTTCTTATTTTCAGGATTGTCATGATTTGTTCCTGAATGCCAAAAGATATTCCCATAAATGACTGTGATAGAATGTAGTATTCTCAAAACAGAATGGACATTTTCAAAATTTAAAATTCATACCACAACAACGTAACATGGTAACAATGTAAAGTGTACCATTAAGGTTAAATACACATGCATGTATGGTTGGTACTGTCATATACCTTGACTTGACTTAACTTGATTACCTATGTATAAGAAACTTTGACCCTGATCATGAAAAGGTCTCTTTAAATAAGAAACTCTCTGAGGCCCCAATTTAAAAAGTGGTTTCTTATTTGCGGGTACCCGCTGTACCGCTCCGCTAATACCGTTAAAATAAAGGCTTCTGCCAGGAGGAGATTTATTGAAGACCTAACACTTTAAATCATAGTTGCCCCCTATATTCCTCTTGCAAAGTTCATTTTATCGATAAGAAATATAAATTTAAATCAGCTATCAAAACTTCTGATAAAGCATCAAGTTTGTTTCATTGCGCTGAATTGTCTTCAGCGGTCTTCAGGTATGATTGAAGTTTGGAGAGAATTTCCGTGGACACATAGTTTAATAATGCAATATGCTTTCACTTGTTCGATAAATCAAATATGATACTTGAAAATTTAAAATATAGAGTGGTGTCGCCCATTATGCTTATGTCGTCGCGAAGTTCTGAGTTAGATCCAAAAAGAGCAATTAATGAAAAAACCAAATAGCCAGATTATATCACCAACTAATGGAGAAAAAGATCGCCGAGTATTGATTTTTTACGTAAACTCTTTATACTGATTTTAGTAGATTTTAAAGAAGGGAGTAAAAACGTCGTTGTCTTCTTGCATCGCCCATTTTGTCCGCAGGAGAAACAATGAACACTACTCCCCAGTAAAAAGTTTGAATAGGAAAAACAGCTTTAATTACTGTTCTTTGTTTATCATTTGGTACTTTAAACCCAAAAATATCAATAAGAATTAACCTAAACTTCGAGTTTTGACAATTGAAATACACGCTTCGAGTTATTCTAAATCCTGCATTATCTGTTGTGCATGGATGGATGAGTTTTGGCATAGTTTCTAAAATGAAAATAGACTTTATATAATGCTGCGTTTTTTTGGGTTTTGATGATTTCCCAAGTCAGTATGTAAGATTTTAACCCAAATTGGTGTTTTTTTTAATAAATGTTCCATTTTAATATTTTGAAGCGATTGGAAACTTCTCTGGTAATCTGATGGGCATAATGGGCGACGAAAATAGCAATTAGCAGGACTCAGACTTCATAACCTTAAATCTGAATCAGAAGTCATTTTGCTTTGGTTTCATTGTAGATTTCCTCTCAAGAAACAGGACTTTTGAAAAATCAAAGCATATTTGAAAAATTTCAAGCCGCAAGGTGCCGAGCGAACGAAGAAGAAGGAAGGAATATAAATAGAATCATGGAATTTGCAATACTTGAAAGAATCAATTAGAGATATGCACAAACCATCTAGTCGGGTTTCAATGCAAATAAACTGAAACTTGAGTGAAGGTCAAATCATGATAAAACAGATGTCAGCGAAGATTTTCCGCGCAATTGCAATTTTATTACTAGTCGTCAGTCCCCTGAAATTTAATTTCTCTTGCTTGCCGGCCATAATGGGCGACCGGCCATAATGGGCGACGCTACTCTAGAAACAGTGATAGACTGTTAAGATTAAAAATTCTCATCATACATAGAATATCTTTCCCTGTTATGTAAAAAGCCATTTTCATAAGAAATGAATCAATACCACAGAAATTCAACATACATTTGTATTTACGTCGTGTATCCATAAATTCTCAGCAGAAGTGTAGTTGGAATTTAACCAAATGCTTGCTCATCTGGAATGTTCTAGAATGGTTGCAACAGTGAGTGATACATTGAAAAATTCAAGGGATTTAAGATGTTTACGGAATGAATTTACCATTATGGTCGAAGATAAAGATTTTGGGAAGAGATTATTGCTATATTTAGACATTGACGTACCCTTGTTGGCGGTCCTTCCTCTACTTCAAACTTAAGCATATGGTGCGATTAGAAAAACAAGAATACTAACAACCAAACTGCGCATTAGCGATCACAATTTAGTAATTGAGGAACAAGGACAGATTTGGGAAGACAATAGCACGAGTTGGTTTTGATTGACACACAATTCAAAGCGATTAGCGATCACAGACAAAGGAAATTCTCTCAACATGTAATTCAAAACAAACAAAGTCGCAAAAGTTTCTCTTAAACCCAGGTAGCTAGCATTGCTTCAAAAGATATTTGATTCAAAAGCCGACTGGGAGACTGGGAGGCAATTCAATTTTCCAATTTTCTTCGGTGTAATTAAAACACGTACTGCTCAGCTTCTGAACCAAAGAATTAAAATGCCCGAGGTAGATGTGTAGATATTTCCTTCTTCTTTCGATATATGCTCATACTTGACTTGCTCTTAAAAGCAATTTGTGGAATGCACAACGAGCACACTAGCTACTTGGGTTTCAGATAAACTTTTGCGGCTTTGTTTGTTTTGAATTACTGGTTGAGAGAAATTCCTTTGTCTGTAGTCACTAATCGCTTTGAATTGGGGTGTCAATCAAACACAACTGTTGCTATTGTATTACAAAATCTGCCCTTGCTTAACCCTTTCGTAGTCATAGGGAAAATGAGGCAAAAAACCGGTATTGTTTAATTTATTCAGATTTGTTTCATGTACACCCCATACAGTTAAATTTGGTGTGAAATGAAAGCTTATGAATTTCTGAATCAGAAAGGCTAAACAGATCATTCACATGTGCCTTCAATTTTTTCCTGTGTATTTTTATAAAAGAAAAACAATAAATATTTTTTGAAATTTTCATTTTCCTACTCAAAAGAGAGCCTGAAGATCAAAGGGGGGTGTGGAGCAAATAGCCTCGTTTTGAAGCTACATCATCTGGAGACTCGCTGGGATAATTAGTTTTCAAAATGGCGTCTGATAGCAAGAAGGAAGCGATCAACTTTGTGATTGACCAAGATGACGATTTATCCGAAAATGACATGGATTATGATAAGATGATGAATTTTGAGTTGAAAGAGCTGTGTAGGCAATGTGGACTTGCAAATTCAGGCAGAAAACAAGACTTGATTGATTGTTTAGAGGACTATACGATAGAAATGGGCCTATCTATGCTATGGTGGGATGAAATTGAGAGACAGATACACATTCAAACCTTCAGGTACAGATACACAGCCTAATGCAACACATAGGTCAAATAGATTTGATGGAATAGAACATTATATTATCAAATCAGAGCAGAGAGGGTACTGCAAACATTAATGTGGAAGCAAAGTTGGATACAAGTGCTGCAAATGCGAAATTTTTCTGTGCGTTGACTGTTTTCAACCATACCACACAACAAAATAATAAAAACAAGCACATCTGAATATTGATTAAAACTTTTAAATTGGTTTTTAAATGTAGTCTACTTCTTGTAGAACATGTTTCTTGGAAGAGTTTAGATATATTTCTTATATTACCTTTGTTTTTTATCTTGCATTGTAAAAATGGACATATATGTCCTTGTGACGACGAAAGGGTTAATTGAGATGGGTAGACAGTCTAGTCTGCACGCAGGCTATAGACATTCAAGACCTGTTGTTCCGAGAGAGAAAAGACTATGTCAATTTTGCAATCTTAATTCCGAAACCTGGACTTGCCCCAAGTCGTCTTGTATTTGGGCACAGGCCCGTAGGAAGCGGGGAGGGGGGCAGGGGGGGCTGAAGCCCCCCAATAATTTTGAAAACAATGGTGCTACGTCACACAAATTTATTAGATGTATTGTTCTCTATTGTTTTAAGAACAATTGCCCCCCCCAATCAGAAGCTTCTTCATACGGCCCTGGGCAAGTCCAGTCAAAACCGACCGCTGTTGAAGTGATTATTGAGCCTATGGTGACATTCGTGTGAAATTCCTATGAAAAAAATCTTGAACCATTTTCCAAGTTGTAAGCTCTTGAAACCAAATGACCTTTTCAATACCTTTTTGTCAATAAAGAAGTAATGAAAAATCTCTTGACATTTATTCTTTCTATACACGAGTAAAGAAACGAAATTACCACCAAGTCAAACCCCACGCCTCACAGTATCTAACTTAGATTTTATTCTCGTTCGTTTCTCTTTGTAATTTTAGTTTTGTTTCATAGTTAAATATGTTTTTAGATAGTGTACGGTTAGAAGAGGGCTTAACTACTTAAAGAAACAGGCATCTGTTTGGTCTTTTGCGCCTTTTCTTTTCCAGTGCTGACGTTTCGCCCACTAGTGCATCTTCAGAGCTACTGAATAAATTTAAGAAGTCAGCCTATATTTATAGTCAAAGAATTTAATTACAAGAATTAATATCCATATTAGGTCCTTCCGGTTCTTCATAAAACGTTTTAGCTTCGTCCTTCTTGCTGCTGTTGTTGCTGTTTTGTCATTCTTCTTCATTGTATCCCGGTTGCTGTTCTTGTTGTTCTTTGTCATTCTACGCAAGATTGTTTCTTCGATGTTGTTGTGTTCTCTCTTGCTGTTGTTGTTACTATTGTTCTTCGTTGTCTTTGTTCTGATTGATGTTGTTGTTGTTGTTGTTGTTGTTCTTTGTTGTCTTTTATTCTGATTGCTGCTGTTGTTGTTGGTGTTGTTCTTTGTTATTTCGCGTCAGGTTGTTCTTTGTTGTTGTTGTTGTTGCTGCTTCATATGATGTCAGATTGATGTTTCGTCGAGTGAGATTCGCCGTCCCAACTAGTTTCGGTCCTTTGTACCTGTACCCTTTTCTTTCGTTTCTTCTCGTTTCTTTTCTATTTAGCGTCTTTCACAATTCGAGTGTATTTCTGAAGCATCGGTTCTGAGTTGCGGTCTTTGCTGTTGTTGTTTTTTGTTGCAGTTGGCTTGTTGTTGACTTTGAAGCGCTTTCTGTTCTTTATAGCGGGCCACTCGGCGTCTGCGCCCAGACTCAATATAATATATAACAACGCCAATGTAAAGAACTGAACCGAACAGAATGAACAGGGTACAGGTACACCCGAGGTGGCTTAAGATTCACGGAATCAGTCACTTGCAAAGAAGCACCGAAAAATTGGAAAAGCGAAGCTCGTAAAACGATGGACGAAAGACAATCTGACGTCAAAGGACAAAGCACAAAACTATAACACCATGAAACGAGAACCGTCCCCTACAGCATAGCTCTCATTCGGATTAACCGCTGACCAAGAGGCCTGCATAAAGTTTGAGCCTCGTATGCATGAACGCACGAGGGCTACTTTTTGCATTTTCTTGATTTGCGCCTTCACCGATTCGTTTTCAAACATTCACCGGCAAGAAAAGGATGCCAATGAAGATTTAATGACAGCTAAACAATTTCGAGATCAAGATTAAACACTTAGGAGCGACACTACTGCAAGTACGTTCTTTATATCAACTTTCAAACAATGTTTTGATATATTTACTCAGCATCAATGAGACATGGCTTCCAGGTCTTTCAAGTGAAAAAGTGCGATCAGTCTGAAAAAAATATATTTTTGAAGGGGATCGTCTAGCTCATACTGAAAGAACATTTTACAGTAAACAGACAATAAATCGCACAATGCAACTGCGAAAACCACTTTTCAAAAACTCTGGTTTTTGAAATGTGGCGATATTTTAAAAACTTTGAAAGAAAGGCATGAGGCGGGAAATGGCTTCGAAGAGAAACATAGCAATCTGTCTGAAAAAATATACTTTTGAAGGGGATCGTCTCGCTCATACTGAAAGAACTTTTTACAGTAAATAGACAATAAATTGCACATTGCAACTGCGAAAACCACTTTTCAAAAACTCTGGTTTTTGAAATGTGATGATATTTTAAAAACCTTGATAGGATTGGCATGGAGTCGATAATGATTTCGAAGGTAAACACTTAAAGCCCTTAACAATCGGTCTGGAAAAAGTTATTCTTGAAGAGAATTGCCCGGCTCATACTTAACGAATTTTGTACAGTAAATAGACAACGAATTGCATTATGTAACTGCGAAAACCACTTTTCAAAAACTCTGGTTTTAAAAAAGTGGCGATATTTTAAAAAACTTGATAGGATTGGCATGTAGCCGATAATGATTTCGAAGGGAAACATTGATAGCCCAGAACATAGACCTGGAAAAGGTTATTTTTGAAGAGGATTGCCCCGCTCATACTTAACGAATTTTTTACAGTAAATAGACAACGAATTGCATAATGTAACTGCGAAAATGGCTTTTCAAAAACTCTGGTTTTGAAAAAGTGGCGATATTTCAAAAACGTCATTAGAAGAGGCATGGAGCGTAAAATTAGTTCGAAGGGACACATTGCAAGGCCTCAACAATCGGTCTGGAAAAAGTTGTTTTTGAAGAAAATCGCCTGGCTCATACTTGACGAATTTTTTACAGTAAATAGACAACGAATTGCATAATGTAACTGCGAAAACTGTTTTTCAAAAACTCTGGTTTTAGAAATGTGACGATATTTTGAGAACTTCACGAGAAGAGGCATTGAGAGGAAAATTAGTTCGAACGGAAACATTGCAAGGCCTCAACAATCGGTCTGGAAAAAGTTGTTTTTGAAGAAAATCGCCTGGCTCATACTTGACGAACTTTTTACAGTAAATAGACAACGAATTGCATAATGTAACTGCGAAAACCGTTTTTCAATAACTCTGGTTTTAGAAATGTGACGATATTTTGAAAACTTTACGAGAAGAGATCATTGAGAGGAAAATTAGTTCGAACGGAAACATTGCAAGGCCTCAACAATCGGTCTGGAAAAAGTTGTTTTTGAAGAAAATCGCCTGGCTCATACTTGACGAATTTTTTACAGTAAATAGACAACGAATTGCGTAATGTAACTGCGAAAACCGTTTTTCAATAACTCTGGTTTTAGAAATGTGACGATATTTTGAAAACTTTACGAGAAGAGATATTGAGAGGAAAATTAGTTCTAAGGGAGACATTGCAAGGCCTCAACAATCGGTCTGGAAAAAGTTGTTTTTGAAGAAAATCGCCTGGCTCATACTTGACGAATATTTTACAGTAAATAGACAACGAATTGCATAATGTAGCTGCGAAAACGGCTTTTCAAAAACTCTGGTTTTAGAAATGTAGCAATATTTCAAAAACGTCATTAGAAGAGGCATGGAATGGAGCGGAAAATGGCTTCGAAGAAAAACATTGGAAGGCCAGAACAATCGGTCTGGAAAAAGTTGGTTTTGAAGAAAATCGCCTGGCTCATACTTAACGAATTTTTTACAGTAAATAAACAACGAATTGCAGAATGCAACTATGAAAACCACTTTTCCAAAACTCTGGTTTCAGAAAAGTGGCGACATTTAAAAAAATATTGATAGAATAGGCATGGATAGGAAAATGATTTCGAAGGGAAACATTGGAGGGCTAGAACAATCGACCTAGAAAAAGTTATTTTGAAGAGGATCCCAGGCTCATACTGAGCAGCAAATAGACAACAAATTGTAAAAGGCAACTGTTAAAACCGCCTTTCAATAACTCTGGTTTTAGAAGTGTGGCAAAGTTAAAAGTGCGATTGTGGTTTTCGAATTTTTCTCTTCTGTATATTATTTACAATTGCACCAAAATTTTAGCGAAATTGTTTAACTCCACCACATTTCGAAAACCAGAGTTTTTGAAAAGCGGTTTTCGCAATTGCATTATGCAATTCATTGTTTATTTACTGTAAAAATTCGTTAATAATGAGTGGGGCGATCCTCTTCAAAAATAGCCTTTTCTAGGTCTATTGTTCTAGGCTATCAATGTTTCCCTTGGAAATCATTATCGGCTACATGCCAATCCTATCAAGGTTTTTTAAAATATCACCACTTTTTTAAAACTAGAGTTTTTGAAAAGTGGTTTTCGCAGCTACATAATGCAATTCATTGTCTATTTACTGTACAAAATTCATTCAGTATGAGCCAGAAAATCTCATTCAAACATTGTTTTTCAAGGCTGATTGTTAGGCTGAAAAGGCCACAATAATCTGAAAACGATTGAGAAATAGTTGGCTCAATTTTTCCAATATTGAGAAGTTGTGCTGCTTGCATGAAAAGCCTAGAAACTTTTGTTAACTGCTGCTTTAATTTCCCAGGATTCTCAAGTCAAATATTTGTTGGCAGTTACAGTATTGACAATCTTAACAGAAGTTTTCTTAGATTTAACCGAAAGTTTAGAATGTCAATGTCTTATCGGTGGGGATCTCCTGAATCTTATTAAACATTTCGTTTAAAATTCCTACACAAAAAGGGGCAAACTTGAGATGTTTGGGAGGGGGGAACTGCCCCTCAATTCTCGCAAAAAGGGCGGAATCTGTAGTAGCAAATACGATGGATTTCTTGGCAATTTCAGGCCTGAGTTGGGAACTTTACTATTCTCTCTCCCCAGCGATTTGAAAACTGAATGTCCTTTACCCTACTCTAGTTTCTTCATTGTTTTGGTTAATCTAAGAGTTGAGAGTTTTCTAAAACTTCCTATGAAAAATGTGTGCAGTATTGGAATGATCTGCAAGGACTAAAGAGGTCTTTTTGTGAAGGCTCTGTGAAACCTTTTAGCAACATGCATTTTGATCACCAAGCTAGGGATATTTGTATGACTGTATCAGCAGACCTCAGACGGAGGCGGAGCTCTTGAATGACAAAAAATCTGTTGTAGATTAGATAATAGGGAATGTCGAGAAGATTGACATGTTTCTCAAAGTTGGATTGTATCCATATTGAAGTGTTTTTTGAAACAATCATCCACGAAGACTTAGACTTAGACTTGTTCGCGTACATAAACAGAACTTTATAGCCATTGTTTTGGTCCAAAAGCAAGCACTGTCGTCTGTGTTTCATCGGGCCGTGCACTGCAATGGCTTCACCCAAAAGTACCTGCTAAACTCGCTTTTATTCCAGCAAAAGACAGCGTCGTATCAGAAGCTCAACAGAGGGAATAAATTCTAACAAAGTTTTTAGCAGTAGCTTAGTGAGCCTTTTTCTTTTCTTACCGATAATGACGCATGTCCCTAATTAATTACTGCCCCTTGCCTTCCCCCAATTGGCCTACCTTTGTTAAGTCGTATAAAAATTTGAAGTTCCCCGTGGACGAGCAGCACAAATCTTCCCTTGCTTGCGGCACAATATGTTGCAAAGTTTGGATGCAAATGTCAGAAGACTCCTCCATGCGAGTCGGGCATATCTTTCAACACTTTTATCCATAAATGCAGCAACCGGCAGTACAACGTTATTGGCGTTTTCACTAAGACGCACAGCGAAGTTGTGGTTACGTGATTGCCCACCGACATCCCTTAAGATCTTTGCGCATGCTCATGCGAATGAGAGCTATGCTCAAAATTATACTTGCAAACTAATTAACCTTATATGGAAATACAAAATACTATAAATAGAGGTTGATACTCTGAATAAATCAGTTGCTCTGAAGATGCCCTATTGGGCGAAACTACAATCCTCGCCAAAACCCTTGTCACAAAATGGAAAAAGGTACCGGGTGCGCCAAAATAAACTATGCACGTTTGGCAGGCCATAACAAGTCGTACAGTGGACTGATTTTGAAGATTTATGGCTAAATCTTTAGCAGAAAGCCTGAATTAGATTCTAGGACATTTTGCAAATTTTTCCGTTTTCAATTTTTAGAGCTAGAAGCGAGTTTTATGAAATGCTCGTTTTGCAAAACATTGTAAACGATCAAAAAAAGTTGATCAAATTTTAAAAGATGCAGCATGAACGAACAAAGAGAAAACGTTTTCAGGGGGATTTGGGGGCTTAGTACGAACTTTCGTACAGCAGATTACAATTGGTCGATTTCTAAATCTCAAATTACCACGAACAAGTTCTCTCTTTGTCCATTCATGTCGATTCTTTGGAAAATTTGATCGATGTTTTTTTATCGTTTTTAGTGTTTTTCAAAAACTAAATTTTAAGGAACTCGCTTCTAGCTCTAAAAACTGAAAAAAAGAAAATTTGCAAAAAATCCCAATATCTAATCCAGGCTTTCTGATAACAATTAAGTCATAAATCTTCAAAATCGGTCCAGTGTATGATTCATTGTGGCCTGCCAAACGTGCATAGTTTATTTTGGCGCGCCCGGTAGACCTGAGGAGCAAATACCCCCCTTTACCCCCTAAGTCAATGTTGCTAATTTCTCTAACTTGGAAAATATCATGCAGCAAGTGTCCTGAGTGAAGACAAATAACACTGACTTGGGGGGAAGGGGGTTTACGAGATATTTCTGCTGAAGTGGTGGGCACTTTGATTTTTTTTGAAAAATGCTGAAAAATTCAGTTTGTGACAAGAGGTTTTGGCGAGGATTGTCTGAGGGTAAAATTTTTTATAAGAGCTCAAATTTAAACTTTTTCACTCGATTGGTACTAATGCGATGGCGCTTGTTCCGGAAATGTGATTTGTTTTGTGATTAGTGATGTTGATTGTTCAATTTGACGTCACGAAATGAATCAAAATGGCCTTTGACTCTGAAATCATGGAATTTCCACCTTCTATCGAACTAAACAAATGTACTGGCAGCCAAATATCATCGATTTTATGAAATAACGATTTATTAGTGGACCAGTATAGCGATACTGCAAGAAATTGACGGGTCACACCACGGGTTACACTACTAAAGGGCGATATCTATTGAAATTGTATAAAAATTGTCACGGGTCACATGGGTCACACGGGTCACACGAGTCACAGTCATTTTTTATGAAAAATATTAGATACTATGTTTTCTATACAAAATAAGTGTGACCCGTGTGACCCGTGGCTTTCTTTGGTAAAATGTGTACTGAGGCATGTAAGAAGGGTGTGACCCGTGCTATGACCCGTGGTGTGACCCGTCGTATAACTCGTGTTGGGACCAGTTTTCTATCCTAAATGGCCATGCTTCATTCGAATTTGAACACTAAACCAACCACCTTCAATTGATGGAAACAGTAAAAACTTCTGCTAATCGTTCACTATAAATATGTTTTTAAATTTACTTGTAGGTATTTACCGGTAAAACGTTATTGTCAAATTTACAATTATATGCGATCGAAAACTACAATCGAGTTAAGGTTACTGTACCCGTTCAGGGCGATAACATTTTTATCCGATCGATTTTGGGATTTTTTATATTTGGACAGCATACACATCTACCTACAATTTCTGACAATTTCATGGAATTTTCCCTTTATTTAACAGTGAATTCTAAGCATTATAAAGCAATGCATTTCTAGTTAAGAAAACTGCTGTTAAAATTAGGAGGAAAGTTTGATGACCAAAGGTTAGATGTTTCAAGTGCCCTTCATTTCTTCTTAAATAGATGTTGCTGTCTAGTATCCGTTACATCCTTATGAAATCTGTGCTACCGTAAATACATAAAGGATTACATTGTTAAACCTTGTGGTCAAATAAAGGGGTGGCCCCAGAGGAAGGCTGGGGGGCTACAGCCCCCATCGGAAGTATCTAGCCCCACCCTAGACGAATTTCATCAGTCTAGCTCCTCCCGTCGGAGGAAATGTTTGTTCTTGTCGGAGGAACTTTGGCAAAATGACTTACGAAATTGCATATTTTAAGCATTTTACACCCTGTCGAAGCTCCAGCCCTTCCGTTGGATGATTTCTGGTGGCACCCCTGGTCAAATTAAAGTCAGTCACTGACAACAGTGGAATTGTATGCTAAGCAACTATTTCAGCCCTTTGCTTAAAATCAAATTTTACGCTATCAGTGAGTATTCATACGGTTCCCTGTACCCAACGGCTTAACGTCATTGGCTGAGATTTGGCAGACAGAGACAATAAGCATAGTGGGACCAAAGAGTGTCTCAGATAAAAAAAAATTGCAAAGTTCAATTTAACATTTGAAGGAATCTCAAAACGATCCCTCTGGGGTCGAAGAGCAAAATTGTTTTATCAATGATTCTGAAGCTAAGATACGCAAAGTAAATCTTAGACAGAGTTTGCTAGATTAATGCGTTGAGAATGCAAAACTCTCACTAATATTTATATCAAATATTTCTGGGGGTACAGGGGGTTATAGAAGGGGGAGGTCCAATTTTCACGATTTTTTATGTATAGCGTCACAGTTACTACGCAAGGCCAAATTTGATTACTATCGGAATATCAACCTTTGTAACCTTGCGGATAATCGTAAATTCTGGAAGACTGTGAAACCAATCTTTTCAGATAAGGTCCAGGTAAGCTCTTCTTTGACTCTTATTGAAAACGGTAAAATGATAACTAAGGACTCAGAAATTGCAGAGATCTTCAATCATCATTTCGCAACTATAACAGACAGTTTAGGGATCTCTGCGTGTGACACAGTTTTGCTTCCTGCAAATGACATACAAGATCCCGTAGAATTAAAGGCCCCCATTAGCCATGTTTGAAGAATGAGATCATGCACATAGCTTGCCTCAAAGTAATAGAATATCTATTTGCAATTGCAATGCATGATTTAGTTCATATCGAAATGGATGTAGCCTAATAACGAGCCCACTTGATGAAGCAGATCAGATTTCGTTATATGCATCAGATTTATTACATTAGATGTAGCGAGAGTCCAGAGACGTACAAACTAGTGGGACACAGGGGGCGCGTGCTCCCCAAGATTTTGCAACAAACCAAAAGGTGTAATTTTTGTCTCAGGATGTGCCCTATTTAAAGACCGATGCGGGCAGAACGTATTTTAATTATGTTATTATTTACTTCGTGATTTGGTCATGTTTACTTCTCATTTTGTTTCATTGCGAAGGAAATCGTATATCTATCAGCATTCATACTATTTCCTCCTATATATAACATTTTTCCCGTCGAAAATCTGATGTATATTAAAATGCCCTTCTTATGAAAAAAGTGCCGTTAAATTGCCATGCCCCTCCAAGTTTAAGATGCTTCCTACTGCCCTGAGCGAAACTAAAGGATAGCCGACGATATTGACAATGTGTTTACTTTATCCAGACAAGATTGCAACTACAACAGTCACACACTTGTTTCTTGATAGTATTATGGGTTGGTTCCCTTACTAGCAGTGGTTGATATTGAATATTTCAAACAGTAAGGGCAGTGTGCCAGGTCAAAGAGGTCAAATTTTGAAGATTGCCTTGTAATGAGTTGGCAGCAGGATTAATGTTAGGAGCAAGTAGTAATTAGCCCTAATGAGGAAATGTGAATTGGCAACTACGCCAAAATTCATTGTTTGCCTAAAAATATCAGAATTGTTTTGATTGTATACATTAACAATGCCTATAAATATCTCAGATGCTTCGCTGATTGTTTCGATTGTGTGCACAAATAATGCCCATTGTTACAACATTCCGGATTTCTATGTACCTATCTATATGTCTATATGTCTATATGTCTATATAGATACATCTAAATACAGGGTGTCCCAAAAAAATTGTGCCCTGTTTGTCTGAAGACTGTGACAAAACGGCAAAAGATCTTGCCAAGATTTTGCATGGTGGTGCTCTTCAGATGTTCAATTAAGGTTTTGCCACCATCCCCATGAAAATCCGTAGAAAAATGATGGAGCTATTACCTTCAGGAGACCAAATTTGACCGATCATTGAAAGCAGCGGTCGGCCTTTTTGTCTTACTATTTTGCAGCGACAAATAGCTTCATGGATTGAAAATAAAACAGCAGCCTCCAATGTCATAGCTCTCGTGAAAATTCCGATAATCCTCGGAGAGTTCCACAATTTCTGACCTCACAGAAATTATTTCTTACCTCACGTGAAGATACTTATCACAGCAAAATAGTAAGACATATGGCCGTTCGGCTGGTTTCAGTCATCAGGCAAATGTGGTCTTCTGAAGTTCATAGCTCCATCATTTTTCAACGGATTTTTACGGGGATGGTGGCACACTTTAAGTGAACATCTGAAGAGCACCATCATGCAAAAGTTTGGAAAGAATCTTTTTCCGTTTTGTCACTATCTTCAGACAAACGGGGCACGATTTTTTGGGACACCCTGTACATCTTTATATATAGGTGTATTCCTTCCTGTTGGAGCAAAAGCCCCTGCATAATGTTTTCATTCTTCAAACATAATTAAAGGCCCCCATTAGCCATGTTTGAAGAATGAGATGATGCACATAGCTTGCCTCAAAGTAATAGAATATCTATTTGCAATTGCAATGCATGATTCAGTTCATATCAAAATGGATGTAGCCTAATAACGAGCCCACTTGATGAAGCAGATCAGATTTCGTTATAAGCATCAGATTTATTACATTAGATGTAGCGAGAGTCCAGAGACGTATAGTAGAAACTAGTGGGACACAGGGGGCACGTGCTCCCCAAGATTTAGCAACAAACCAAAAGGTGTAATTTTTGTCTCAGGATGTGCCCCTTTTAAAGACTAATGCGGACAGAAAGTTGTTTAATTATGTTATTATTCACTTCTTTATTTGGTTATGTTTACTTCTCATTTTGCTTCATTGCGAAGGAAATCGTACATCTATCAGCATTCATACTATTTTCTCCTAGATATAACATTTTTCCCGTCGAAAATCTGATGTATATTAAAATGCTCTTCTTATGAAAAAAGTGCCCTTAAATTGCCATGCCCCTCCAAGTTTAAGATGCTTCCTACTGCTCTGATAAAACCTGAAGGATGGCCGACAATATTGTATTGGCAAATTGTTTACTTTATCCTGACAAGAGCTGCCACTATAACAGTGCCACACTTGTTTCTTGATAGTATTATATGGGTTTGTTGGTTCCCTTGGCAGCAGCTATCTATATCGAAGATTTCAAACAGTAAGGGCAGTGTGCCAGGTCAAAGAGGTCAAATTTTGAAAATTGCCTTGTAAAGAGTTGGCAGCTCGATTAATGTTAGGAGCAGGAAGTAATTAGCCTTAACGGGGAAATGTCAGTTGGCAACAATGCCAAATTTGATTGTTAGCCCAAAAGCTCTCTGAATTGTTTTCTTTGTACACATTAACAATGCCAATAAATATCTCAAATGCTTCGCTGATTGTTTCGATTATCTTCATAAATAATGCCCATTGTTACAACATTCCTGATTCCTATGTACCTATATGTCTATATGTCTAGGTCCATTCCTTCCGGTTGGAGCAAAAGCCCCTGCATAATATTTTCATTCTTCAAACATAAACATAAGATCCTTTTGGATGATTACAAAGTCTGTCCTGAGCAAAACAAGCATAAGAATATTTGAATATTGATTTCTTCATAACCCCAAATGATCGTTTGACTGGCATGATCTTTATTGATCTCAAAAAAGCTTTTGACACGGTTGATCATGAAATCCTTTGCCAAAAACTCGCGCACTATGGTGTACTAAGTAGGGAGCTATCTTGGTTCAAGTCCTATCTCGCTAACAGAAAGCTATATTGTCGAGTAAATGGTGTAGATTCTAATATGGGGATTATTGAGGTGGGAGTCCCACAGGGCTCTTGTCTCGGTCCACTCCTATTTTTAGTGTACATAAATGACCTTCCATGCGTTATAAAGAACTCTAAAGGGTCTATGTATGCTGATGATACAAGTATTTATCATTTTTCGAAAGACATTACTCAGTTGACCGAGGCTATCAATGAAGATCTACGGAAACTTGATACGTGGTTAAAGGGGAACAAACTATCCCTCAACGTAACTAAAACCCATTCTATGCTAATTACCACCAAACATAAGAAGAAGCATCTAGAGATTTCAAATCAAACTTTCCAACCTTCCATTCGCGAGACTAGAGTCGAAGTTGCAAGTAATACTAAGTACTTAGGTGTTCAAATCGACGAAAATCTCACATGGAAGGAGCAAATAAAAACAGTCACTGCGAAAGCTTCCCGAGCTATCGGCTTCTTGAAATACGCCAAAAAGTATCTTCCTGCTGGAGTTGTGAAGACTCTCTATAGCAGCATCGTGGAGCCTCATTTCCAATACCGTTGTTCTGTTTGGGGTTGCTGCAATTCCACCGACATCTTACAATTGCAGAGACTTCAAAACAGAGCAGCTCGTGTTGTGACCAATAGTCAGTTCGATGCTCCAAGTAAACCCTTGATACAAAGTTTAGGTTGGCACACGATCAAGGAGCTGATAGATAGACAGACGAAACTAATGGTTTTTAAATGCATCAACGACCTTGCTCCTACCTATCTTTGCAATCTTTTCACCAAAAAAGCTGATTGCACCGAGCGTAGCCTACGAAATACAAACACTGACTTGAGGCTGCCTTTGAAAAGTTCCGCTAATGGACAAAAATGCTTTTCATTCAAGGGTGCAAAAAGCTGGAACAGCCTTTCAACTGAGGTTAAACAGGCATCTTCGGTCAATGCCTTCAAGAGCCATATTTAGCGTAGACTGCTGTGTAGATAATATATTTTAGATACCCTGTAAATTGATTTCAACACTGATCATTATTTCTAACATTGTTTTTAATAGATTAATTAGACTTTGACATATTGTAAATAGGTTTTCTCTTTCCTTTGTATTATATTATTATTATTGTATTGTATCGTTAGATGGAGGGCCCCTTGAAAATCAGCACTTGCTGAAGGGCTACCCTCCCTAAATATGTGAAATCAAATCAAATCAAATCGTAGATGCTGTTTTTAGCTACAGTCAGAGGGATGAGTGTTGCTGCTAAAGTCGCCTTCAATGGAAAATCAAGCGCATTGTATAAGAAAAAGAACCGCATCAAAGGCAATATTTTGGTCTTTATGTCAAACGAGAATGATACGCAAAAATCAAAGTCATTACCCCTAGTTTGCTTAGTTCGTGCACAAAACTATAGGTGCATTTGTGTCAAATGAGATGTCATGTGAGATTTACGATAACGCAAAATTACTTATGCAGAACCCAACAGAACGTTTCAAATTGTTGCTATTCGCGGGCATCTAATTTGAGACAAGCAATCACGAAGATAACCTCTGTGCAGAATGATATGCATGAAGATGGTTTGGTTCAGTGTGATCTCGTGCCTTCCCCCTGTCAATGGCGCCATTGTTTGCTGGGATTCTGCAACTTTCTGTAGCTGTGTAGGAGGGGGATCCTTCTACCTTCGGTGATGCTGCGAATGCTAGCCTCTGTGCAGGCCACCGGTTACATCATCCTCTAAAGTTGACTTATTTGCATAATGAGTAATATCAATAAGGCTAATGATTCGTTCGTTCTAGAAAACGATTGTTTTGACATAATTGAGCTGCTAATGAAGTCAAGAACGTGCCAATTCTGGGTAAATTTGTTGTTGCGTCAGGGTAAACATCATGGTGATTTATCCATCTTAAGGTGTCAAATCTGTCTAACATGAAATAAGCCGACGTCAAATGTTCCTATAGGATCGCGGGAAACTTCTGTCTTGTATGCGCTTTATGTGAACATAGGAATCATTCGTCGTACATAGCCGATTGCTCGTGCCCATGGCCGAAACCGCCAAAGCCTCATTTTCACGGACCAATCAGACGGCTAAAAAGCGAAGGAGACAAAAGAAACCCGTGAAGATTTTTCTGAATTTTACCTACCTTCATAAAACGCAGCGAGGACAAAAAACTGCCAGAGATTTTTCGAATTTTTTGAAAGCTTTCTACTCTCCAGATGTTTGGGAGTACAAGTTTGGATGCCGGTTAAAATATCTCCAGGATTGACGGAGTTATTGCCTCTCCAATAGCCAAAATCGGCGAAGGCTTGTCGAGACCTGTTTACGCCACTTCGAGTCAGGTGATAAAGCCTCTTGATAAAACCTCTTTTGAATTTACAAGTTATTTCGCAACGAGCAAACTTTTGCCATGAATGCAAAAAGTTTTACAATACAGAAACTTCCCTGGAGTATTGCCACATGACTTGAAATACGCGAACAAGCCTTTGTAGACTTTATCAATTCACATAGAAACTGTAGGGGCATTGAATCTCGAAAAAAAGAAAATTTATCGAAAGACAATAACAAGAACAATTGAAAACGCAGATTGTAGCGTTTTCGGGTCGTTCTTACAACAATTACTATTGTTATTACTATTGTCTCCCGGCCATAATTTCTATTGTTTAAGGTTCAGTGCCTTATCGGTTTGTTTGTGGCCATAACTCCGCCAATCCTGGAGATATTTTAACCGGCATCCAAACTTGTACTCCCAAACATCTGGAGAGTAGATTGCTTTAAAAAAATTCGGGAAATCTCAAGCAATTTTTTGTCCTGGTTGCGTTTTATGAAGGTAGGTGAAATTTAGAAAAATCTTCACGGGTTTCTTTTGTCTCCATCGCTTTTTAGCCGTCTGATTGGTCCGTGAAAATGAGGCTTTGGCGGTTTCGACCATGGGCCACGAGCAATCGGCTATGTACGACGAATGATTCCTATGATCTTTATGTGCGCTTTCTTTATTTCAGTGCCATTTAGCTGAGATAAAACGTTAATCAATCGCTTTAACGAGCGTGACGGAAGTGGGTTACTTACTTACTTACTTACTTACTTTATTTCTTTCTTTCTTTCTCACTGACTGACATCGAAGCCCCTTCTTAGATTACAAAGTGGACTTTGTAATCAAAAAGCTATCAGGAAATATGATGCTCATCCAAGAATTTGCAAAATCCGAGAAAATATCAAGGTCACCAACCAATTTGAGTTTAGGGAAGTTTCCACTGATGATATTGCTACCAAAGTAAACCAACTTAATGTGAATAAGGACTCTCCAGTTGATAGTATACCAGCAAGAATCCTTAAGGAAAACTATAACGTATTTTGTGTTGTTATCCAAATATTGTTTAACTCGCATATGTCTAAGTGCATGTTTCCTGCAGAACTGAAGGCTGGAGATATATCTTCATTCTTTAAACAAGAAGATGCCTTTTCAAAAAAGAATTATCGACCAATAACTGTTTTACCATCGATCTCAAAATTTTTCGAACGGTTAATGCAAGATCAAATGCTACCATTCATCCAAAGTTTCCTGTCTCCCCTTTTATGTGGTTTTCGGCAGGGCTATGGCACACAGCATGCACTTCTACGTCTAATAGAAACCTGTAACAAGTCGGTGGACAACGGAGGCGTTGCGGGGGCTGTTTTGACAGACCTTTCCAAGGCCTTCGATTGTCTAAATCACGAATTACTAATCGCAAAATTGAATGCGTATGGTTTCAGTAGATCTGCCTTGCTGTTTTTGGATAGCTATCTCGAAAAAAGGAAGCAGAGGGTAAAGGTGAATGGTTCGTTCAGTACGTGGACAAAAACCAATCAGGGTGTACCACAAGGTTCAGTCTTGGGGCCCTTTCTGTTTAACATATATCTGAATGACTTGTTTCTGTTCTTAGAAGAGACCGAAGTCTGCAATTACGCGGACGATACAACAATTTATGTATTTGGTCCTAATGTCGAGATTGTTATCGCAAAACTAGAGAATGATGCCTTTAAGATAAGTTAACCCTATTTTAACCGGGGGGGGGGGTTTAAAAATAGCTCCCAAACGATGCTAGCTACAATGCTGAAACTCCTTGACTTTTCCTAAAATTTAGTTGGCAATCAGAAAATAGAAATTTCAATACCTATTGTTTGACCACGTGACCACCACATGCCCATATTTGGAGAGTGGTCACAAAGAAATTCCTTAAAACGGTTCTAATTTCTTTCTTTGTTACTAAATCTCAACAATATATATACCATTCAATTCGTCTCGATGAGTACTTTCATTTGATATATAATTTATTCATATTTGCTGACATCAGCAGTTTATTATTTCTATGACGTCATCAATCTTTATGACGTCATATTATTAATGAATGAATAATTTTTCATGCAAAACTGATGGAATTACCTCAAATATCGATGAAGGTACTCGATTTCACCAATAATATGCGAAATTAATGGTTTTAAATCATAATTATTGAGCTAATGATTTTGCATTGAATCAAATTTTCTTTATTTAATTAGTTAATTTATTAGAAACCACAAATATCCGTATGAAACCATATGAAACTACAAATTAATGATATCAAGCAGGTATTTGGATGGTTTTTTGCCAATTTTATCTATCTATTTGCTAATAATGGGCTCTTTTCTGCCAATAGCTCGATTTTCTCAAAATTTGCATTGATTTTGGTTGCCTAGCAACCAATCACGTGACTATTGATTGATTGGTGCTATTTTTAGATTCTCCTTTGTTCAATTATGACACAGTGCAAGTTTCATTGTCATAGCTGTTATACTTGCGGAGAAAAACAGGGGGGGCGAAAAACGCCCCCCCGGTAGAAAATCACTTTTTTTTACCCGGTTAAAATAGGGTTAATGGTTTCCAAACAATCTTATAAAACTAAATGAAGATATATGTCATTTGAGGATTTTTGGTGGGAAAAGTAACGAAGTCTCTGTCAAACTAGGAGAAGCAGTGTGAAACAAAGTAAAGAAGAGAAGCTTCTAGGGATAACGTTTGATCAAACATTAAGCTTTAAACAGCATGTCAAAACTCTTTGCAAAAAGCCAGCCAAAAACTTCATGCACTGACCAGGATATCCTGCTACATGGACACGGAAAAGCTAAAGCAGGTCATGCAAGCATTTGTCTTGTCTCATTTTGGTTACTGCCCACTTGTGTGGAGGTTTTATGACAGAACCTTGAGCCATAGAATAAATCATATCCACGAAAGGGCATTGCGTTTTGTGTACAAAGACCATCAAACAGATTTTGAGTCTCTTCTCGAGCAAAGGAATTTGGTATCCATCCACGTAAGGAATCTACAGTTGCTTATGACAAAAGTTTATAAGCAAAGTCTGGTCTAAATCCAACTTTCATGAAGGATATTTTCAGTGAGTGGAATATTGGCTACAATCTAAGACATCGTACGACGAGCTTTGAAATTGAGACTAGAGTGGTGTCGCCCATTATGCCCATGTCGTCGCGAAGATCTGAGTTACATCCTAAAAGAGCAATTAATGAAAAAACCAAGTAGCCAGGTTATATTACCAACTAATGGAGAAAAAGATCACAGAGTATTGATTTTCCATGTGGACTCTTTATACAGATTTTAGAGGATTTTAAAGAAGGGGTAAAAATGTCTTTTTCATCCGGCGTTGCCCATTATGGCCGCAGGACAATCAAGCAACACTACTCTCCGGTAAAATGTTTTAATAATAAAAACGGTTTCAATTACTGTTATTTGTTTATCATTGGGTACTTTAAACACAAAAATCTCAACAAAAATTAACCTAAACTTCGAGTTTTAGGCAACTGAAATACATGCTTCGAGTTGCTCTAAATCCTGCCTCATCTCTTATCCATTGACGGATGAGTTTTGGCATAAGTCTCTAAAATGCAAATAGACTTAATATAATGCTGCGTTTTTTGGTGTTACGACTATTTTTCAAGTCAGTAAGTAAGATTTTAATCCAAATTTGATGTTTTTTTAATAAATGTTGCATTTTGATATTTTGAAGCGATTGGAAACTTCTCTGGTAAACTGATGGGCATAATGGGCGACGAAAATAGCAATTAGCAGCACTCAGACTTCATAACCTTAAATCTGAATCAGAAGTCACTTTGCTTTGGTTTCATTGTAGATGTCCTCTCAAGAGACAGGACTTCTGAAAAATCAAAGCATATTTGAAAAATTTCAAACCGCAAGGTGCCGAGCGAACGAAAAAGAAGGAAGGAATGTAAACAGAATCATGAAATTTGCAATACTTGAAAGATTCAATTAGAGATATGCACAAACCATCTCGTCGGGTTTCAATGCAAATGAACTGAAACTTCAGTGAAGGTCAAATCATGATAAAACAGATGTCAGCGAAGATTTTCCGCGCAATTGCAATTTTATTACTAGTCGTCAGTCCCCTGAAATTTAATTTCTCTTGCTAGCCGGCCATAATGGGCGACCGGCCATAATGGGCGACGCTTACTCTATATCCTTCCTTGGAAACAGACTTTGGTCCACTTTGCCAAATGCAGTGAAACAAGCAAGCACACTTCCTATCTTTAAAAACCCTGATTAGATGTTGGAAGGGCGAGAACTGCAACTAGGCTATGCAAAATATACATTCCGCAGGTTGGGTATCTAATATGATATTCATAATTATGTTATTATGTTCAATGCTTATGTTTTAATGGTTGTGTAAATATGACTTTTCCCCCATTTATGTTATTTTTTATATGTTTGCTAAATAGTAGGCCTGAATTAGCAGTAATTTTGCTATCTCGTATTTTAAGCCTACTTTAAAGAAAGAAATAATAAAAAAATAATAATAACAATAAAAGTTCTTGGGTATTTGTATTTTTTTTGGCAAATAGATACTCTCCATTTAATGATGAATCATCAAATGATGTACAGTTTATTTGTTTTATATCTTGTGTGTGACAATCAAGAGAGAAAACACCGAGAGTGGTCACAGAACGGGTACAGTAACATGAAAAGAATAGCACTAGAAAGAAAGAAAGTTGCATTATGGCTAGAAATAACAATTGCAGTTCTACTCACAAAATAGTTCGCTAGAATATTTTAGATTGAGGCAGACAAGTTATTAGAGGTTCGAAAGCCTCTCAAAATGTTAATGATATTTCCATAAACTGATTATATTTGTGCATCTACGATTATTAAACAAAATACTTGGGACAAGTCACAAAATTGCACTGTTTGGATCTTTGATTACGTGCCATGCACTCCCCTTTTCAATATTCCTTGAATCAAGCGCCATTTAACCTTCAACATTGAAATGGGGTGGGGGGGGGGGGGTCAAATGATCCTAAACGAATGTTTTCGCCTCGATATTTTAGGATATTGACATTTTCATAGAAAAGGAAAAAGTATTACTATCTGGTCTTCAAACATCAAAACATTCTTCTTCACCAATACTTATCAAACTGATCACATTTAGGGGCAGGGTGGTGGTTTGTTTGTTTGTCTAGTTCCTAGAAGTACTTTGAACTCACATCGATATGCTAAAGTTTCTCATTGCTCGCAATTTTCATTACCAATCCTCGAATATCAAAACAAATTTGGAATCTTTTGTAAAACAGAGGGTGCTCTCTCCCGGATCAGTTTATCTATTAAGGGGGCCCTGGTTAAGAAATTCCTTGCATCCAACGTTTTTTGTTGCTGTTTGTTAATGACTTAAAGAGACTTAAGTCATTCATTTGTTTTGCTGAAAAAGAAGTTTTGGTTCAAAGTTTCGTGTACTCGAATTTTAACTACTGTCCTTTTGCTTGGTACTTTACATCTTCAAAATCAGTCCAGAAAATTGAAAGAATACAGGAGCGCGCACTAAGATTTCTGTATAATGATCATAAAAGCTCCTATGATGATCTTCTTATCAGGTCAAAAAGATGCACAATGCAAGTTGCTCGGCAAAGAACCCTCTGTGTCGAAATCTTTAAGACAATAAACAACTTGAATCCATCTTTTATGCGTAATATTTTTAGCTCAATAACTTCAAAGCATCCATCTCGGAATCCCAACAATTTAAATCATTTTCGACCAAATCAGGTAGCTTTCGGTTCCAAGAGCCTTAAAGCTGTGGGACTTCAGATCTGGAACTGTTTGCCAAATGAACTAAAATCAGCTGAAAATCTTAACAATTTCAAGGATATGATAAAACAATGGAATGGCCCAACCTGTAAATGCAACGCTTGTAAATATATTGATATCCTGTAGATTTTGTCCATTTATGTCCACGTAGTTTCTGATATTTAGCATATGTATTTATGTATTATTTTCCATATTCATTTCCTTTTTCTTTGTGCTGCTAGATTCGATTTAGATTAGTTGTATGTATGTATATATATGTATGTGTACTTAAGCTAGCTATATATATGTATGTATAGCTAGATATGAATAATCTAATTCAAATAAGGTTACAAACAAACAAACAAACAAACAAACAAACAAACAAACAAACAAAAAAGTGTTTATAGCTGCAGAATAAATGCTTGAAAATGGCCTGATGAACTAGGTATACACTCGCAGTTTCCCAAAAGCATTCTCTGTTTGGAATTTGCTGCCACTCAGCCCATTTGACTTATTTGACCTGTAATAAGTATGCTAGCTGTTGCTCCTTTTAATAACCTGGTTATGAATCTATACTTCGTCCAAAAAATCCCACTGTTTCTTTCTTTGGCCATTTTTTGTTACATTTCTTCGCTGATATCAAAAGTCTATGAAATCTCGAAAAATAACGCAGATTATGTCCATGGAAATATGATTATATTGTATCCGATAAATTTTCTTGGTGTACAATGTAAACTGTTTACTCTGCATGATAAGGAATTTGAAGAAAAACAATTCACTCTCTTCTAGCTTAACTGCTAAGAAGAATAATGAATTCACAACCGTAAATGATATTCTAATCTTGTAACGCAGAGAGGATTAATTGCCTTTTCTATCAACAACGTTGGTAACCTCGTATCTACATTGACATCATCCTGAAAATTTAGCCATTCGTATAATTGTCAGCAGGAAGCATCTGTGAGAAGGATTTAAATGAATTACTTTGGATTTACTTGTTAGGAATTTGTAACTGCTTTAGCTGAGAATTGGTAGGAAATTTGTGGTTTATTAAATATTGTTGCTTACTACCTAGTAATCATAAAAAAGCTCATTTAGATGCTTTAGCATTTTAACGTCTGAGAAAAAATGGCTGTCTGCAAAGTAGCTGTCTTCTTGTTCTGCGTTTCATCAGCACATGGTTTGAGCTTCTTGAACAAATTACGTCTTCACAATTTCAGAGGTGAGGTATATTTACGGAAAATTATTCCTTCTCTGTTCATCTACTTTCTATCAGTTGTGTAAAATACCTGGGATATTTGCCAATTATTATTGATACAATCTTCTTAGAAAATTCATTTCTTTGAAAATCCATTGTACATGAAAAGAGCTAACTTTGGTAGGAACCATTATTTGGTCCAAATTGGACTTTCCGTTCCATAACCACGAGCGATTTTAGCAAATCATTGTCCAAAAGAATCATAAAATGGGCCTTCCAATAAATTTTTATCCATTCCAAAGCACACTTCTAAACCAAGATGAACATGCTGTTGCTGTACGAAACATTTTAAACTAGGCATGCACTGTGCTACAGCACGAAAAGAAAACCATTGTTTATTAATTTGTAGTCGCAAGGATGTCATGGCCGCGGGCAGGGGGCCATTGCCCCTCCTAAAACTCAAATCGTCAGATTCGTCGGCAATTGCAAGGTTTCGTTGGAAAACTGCTGATTTTTGGCTTGAGCAAATAAAACTGTTCTTTTGATCGGTTCAGATTTTGTGTATTGTTGTCAGTTTTTCCTGCAGCACGTGCTCTCTGAAATCCTTCAGATATTAGTTCTGGTTTGGCAGTTTTTATACACTGCATTCCAGAGGCTACTAGAGCACCGAAAAAGTTCAAAGCAAGACTTTTGTACATTTTGTATGAAAACCTGTTAGAGAGCTCATTGCTTCAACAGATAAAGGTGATTTAAGCAGGTAGGTCTGAAATATATATTTGAAGATGGCACTTACAAGTTGTATACGTTGATGAAATACTTCCATAACTTAGCCTTTATAATACGGAGAGGTTTTGTATTCTACAAAGAAAATTGAATTGAATTGAATTGAATTTCCATCACTGATAGTTATTATTCCTATGATAGTTATTACCCTACGACTTGCTACCATGGAGACACCGGTTCGCTTTTCTCGCCGAAGTTAAGCATGGTCGAGCAAGACGAGACCTGGATGGGTGACTTTCTAGAAAGACCCGGCATCGTAGGTACAACTAGCCAGCGTGCAGATTTGACGACTTGCCTGGTTTTTTGTTTCTTTTCATAATAAATTAAAACTAAATTAAATACATTACTACTGTACCGCTCTTGGTGTAAGAAGACACAAGGTCATCTGGCCTACACCAAGAACGGTACTTACAATTTGCAAATAAAACTTCAAGATATAAATATATAACAAAAAGAATAAAACACAGCAATACGAGGGACAAAACAAAACAAGAAAACAACACACAAATAAGGAGAATGGCAGTTCCACACCAAATCATGCTATGGGTCTAACCTGGTTTCATTTTAGAGACGTTTGTCCTCTCTGAAAACAAATCATTAGAGTCTGCGCACAGGCTATGATACAACACCTCACCAAGGTGTACAATTGGTACCTTAGTGACGAAGGCATCAAAAACTCTCTAGTGCCGACTGTGAGGCTGCACAAGTCAATAATATGCTCCTTGGGGAGCATAGAAAAGACTCGAACAAAGAAATGTCTGAGCCGAGGGGGTAATGAAAATTAAAGCGCTTCTGAATATATGCACTTATAGAGGGAGCGCTTTGTAAAAGCAATGACTTTATTTTTACTTACGTTATTCATTTCGGCCAAAGATAAGCACGATGGATTATGCATTTGCGCAAAGGATATTTTCGCTTCAATTTGTTCCTTTTTCACTGAAAAGGGTTCTAAACGTCAAGCTAATGGAAAAGGAGATTTAAAAAACTGAAGATATTAGGAAATCATCAGAGTGATCATCATCAAGTTAGCATGCTTATATTTCATACAACTACAGTAAAAACCAATCTATTTCTATTTTTCAAAATTTCACAGGAAAGTCCTCCGTAAGTCAAGCTCTGCTGCTTCTTTCAATGGCAACTTCTTTTAAAACGGGGCACTTTCCAACGATCTAAAGGGTGTGGACGCCGATGTTTGCTGGCTTCGCTCGCATTTGGTTTTAGCAACCTGAATATAAAAGTTTGCACCAGGAGGATTGGCCTCTGCGTGGCGCTTTCTTATCCTAGACTTGTTAGGAAGCAAAAAGTTCTTTTAAAAACAACAACCTTCCACTAGAATAGCAGTATCATGAAATCACATATAAATATGGAAGGTAAAAACCGATTTCAACAAACTATATTTCTATACCTGACTTGACTTTTTCCCGCCTGTGAAACTCCAGAAAACCCAATTTGGCACATTTTGCTCCAAAATATGGCTTGCTTAGTACATTACACTCACCCAGATCAAAGTTATGCCTTTTCCTGCAACGCAAATAACTATCCTAAACATGTACCTTATCACTGGTTCTGCAAATATTTGGCTGAAAGGCAGCAATACTGCCACGTTAGTGGTCACAGTTCTAGCCAAAAATATATTCAGTGTGGCATTCCCCAGGACTCGTGCCTTGCTTCCCTTCTTTTCATCTTGTATGTGAATGATTTTGAGCAGTGCCTTGAAAACTGTACTCCTAATATGCATGCCGACGATAACCAGTGTGACCTGTTTTGCAGAAGACATGGAAGAACTCTGCAATGATTTGCAAAATGAATTAACTAACATCTCGGAATGGATGCGTCAAAATAAGATGAGTTTAAATACCAAAAATCTGAATTCATGATTATAGACCATAAACAGCAGTTAAACTGTATCCAAAATCCTGTCCATCTGGATATAGGCGGGGAAGAAATCAAAAGGACCCACAAAGCAAAATTCCTTGGGGTTACTGTGGATGAAAGTCTATCGTGGGCTGCATGGTATAAGAAATTCAAAGGTAAAATCAAACGTGGACTTTCCTCTATTCGGAAGCTAAAGTATATCCTCCTGTAGACAAAGCTGGATCATCATATAGACCACTTCTCTACCAATAAGCCAAATTACATTCTTAACGAAGATATCATAGAAACTGGAATGGTGGACCATTACATGATTTACGGCATAAAGAAGGTAAACGCATCGAGGCTCAATTTCTCCAAAACGCAGAGGCTGGCTGAAACTCGTAGTTTAAAAAGGTATAATAAAGCCTTGTTTCAGCAAGATATGCAAGAAATTGATTGGGAAAATCTTTTTACCCCCCTAGCCAATGAACCAAGTAAGATGGTAACAAAATTTCGAGGGTCATTGAATCGCTTTTGAATGCGCATGCGCCCCTAAAAGTCAGAAAGCTACGCAACGCAATGAATTTGCCCCTGGCTTACTTCCTCGGTCAGAGACGTTATGACTAAAAGGGATAAAATGAAGAAGGCAGCTACAAAGAATCCTTTACTTTGGCCAACTTATAAATGACTACGTAATCAATGTACTTGTGCGACATGAAAAGCAATTCAGGATCATTATCATGGATTAATTGAAGAAACCAAAGATGATCCTAAGAAAATGTGGAAACCACCATTAACAGAGTGTTGAATAGAGACTCGGCCAGTAAATCTATTTCCAGTCTAAATGTATATGGTAAAATAGTGAATGGGGAGGGTGAACTGGCTGAGGCTTTGAATCAACATTTTGTTTCGGTTGGTCCAAAGCTTGCAGAAAAAATTAAAACTACACCAATTAACAATCCACTTAAACACATCATACCGAACGATTCAGCTACCTTGATCTTAAAACCAGTAACTAACTCTCAGGTCTTGAAGAGCTTAAAGCAACTCAAAAATGGCAAAGCATGTGGGCCTGATAAAATACCTACAACCCTGATAAAAGATGCAGCCAATATTCGTCAATAAAAAAAGGTATATTCCCTGATCTTTGGAAAATAAAAAGGGTTGCTGCAATATTCAAGTCTGGGAAAAGATGCGATAGCAATAATTATAGACCGATCTCTGTGCTTTCAATGTTCTCAAGAGTATTGGAAAAAATTGTGCATGGTCAATTACATGAGATTCTCTAAGTAAATGGTATTTTGACTAATATCCAATATGCAGTTCGAAAACGCTATTCCACGATTATGTTCTTGATAAATAGTACTGAACATTGGCCTGAAAATGCTGATAATCGGAAGCTGAATATGACACTATTTCTGGACTTGAAAGAAGCCTTTGATACGGTTGGTCACAAAATAGTGTTATATTCTCACAGACCTTATGCTCTCCTTGCCAAATATTTAGATATGGGGGGGGGGGGGGTACGAAGGAGACTTCGCTGTTGTGGCAAGGAGAGTGGTTTTAAACGTGCACTGCCACTGAGGGAGGAGGGTGGGTAGATTTTGAGTTCACCGATGTTCGTTGTTTCTTTAGGAGGGCTAAAACTGACTGCTACAAAGGTTTAAATATGACACATGGACTGTTGTGGGGGACTAGGACTAGTTCCAAGATAGGCGATTTTGCAAACAGTTAGGCCCGTGGAACTAAAATATTAAGAATTCCGAGCATTCGGTCCTGTGAGGATATTGATATATAAACCCCCGGCCCGGGGGGGTACTTGACTAGGGAAGTTACGGGGGTGTGTGGAAAGCCTCTCCACACCCTGCACCCTGTCGCATAGAAATTGGGCAAAAAGTATACCCTGTAGCATGAAAATTTGCCTCTCAATAACGGAAAAGAACTCGATTGTTGCTTGTGATACCCTGTCGCATAATTTTCTTACCTATTTAATGATATAGAATTGGAATGAAAATCTTGATGGCCTATACTCTAACTCAATTCTCAAAATTGATGACACTCCCCTGAATAGCGTGAAATCTTTCCGCTACTTGGGTGTATGGAGTGATTACAATGATATCCATATTGGCGAAACAGCGAACCACCGAATATTGGCGAACCACCGAATCAACAGTGCGAAATGTGCATTCACTGAAAATAGAAAAGTGTTAACAAATAGACATATCCAACTAAAAATAAGGGTATCACTCCTCAACAGTCTTGTAAGATCGCGCCTAACCTATGGCTGCCATGCATGGAGACCTACCACTGCAGAACTTGCCAAGCTTTCAACAGCTTATAAAAAGTTTCTTCGCTCAATGGCCATGAATGGTTACAAAAGAGTTAACCCATCTGATCCATCAGCAGAAAAATCTGGGACAGTCGACTGGCGCTATGCCATAAGAGACAAAGATCTGCTCTCTATTACCCAAACTGACTCCATCGAATTATTCTACACAGAACAGCAGCATAAATGGATAGCAAATACTATCAGACGGCCAAACAATGAAATTATAAAGAAACTAACTTTCCATCAAACCAAGAATGTAAAACGTGGTAGAAGAATACAGTCTATCTTAGAAAAAACACAACAGAGATCAAACACTGAGAAACAGCAATACCCGGGGGACTATTTTAATGGAAAATGAACACAAATGTCATCCTATTCTGGCAATGACTACCATAAATTTTCAATATGAAAATGGTTAAAATCAATAATAATGATTATAATACCCTGTCGCATAATTTTTACCGCAAAAGGACACCCTGTTCAGCGGCACATCCCATCAGGTCAAGTATGGGAGTACCCCCCCCCACGGGTATATAAACTGGTCAAATATGGTATCAAAGGATAAGAAAGAGATTGGTTCAAATCGAGGTTCAAGTCGTACTTAGGTGGGGTGGACGAAAACAGTTATGTTCTGTAAACGGTCAAAGGTCAGAGACCGAGGAAGTTTTGTGCGGCATTCCTCAGGGATCATGCTTAGGTCCCCTCCTTTTCATTGTGTACCTTTATGACTTCGAGGGCTGCTTGGACTTCTCCAAAGCAAACATGTATCTCAATGATACGCACACAACAATCGCATCCAATGACATCAAAGAGCTCGTACGCATGACAAAGAAAGAGCTGTTAAATATCAGTGACTGGTTGAGGGTAAATTACCCTGGGTACCAGCCTCTCTAACATGTACTGGCTGGTACCCAGAGTAAGTGTGAGAGTAAGAGAGAGGCTGGTACCCAGGGCAAGGGTAAATAAACTAAGTGCGAACCCCAAAAAATTGAGTTTATGGTTATTGGTCACCAAAGTAGAATAAATGAAATTGATTACCTCCCTTCACTCGAACTCAATGATTGTGAACTAGAACGAATGGAGAAAATCAAGTCTCTTGGTGTCATTATCGATGAAGGGCTGAAATGGAAGGATCAATATAAATCACTGACAGGAAAGTTAGCAGGTGGTTTATCATCTTTGAAAAAAACTTAAAGACATTCTTCCCCAATCAAAGTTATGTGATGTATATCACGCTCTGTTTGAGAGTCACCTACGCTACGGAAACGTAGTATGGGGCAGCATCTCTTCATCCAAACTTCAAGCACTTCAGCGTTTCCAAAACAGAGCCCTGTCAATTATAAGAGCGTGCAAGATTTAGCCCTATTTGGACCGGGTGGAAATTTTGATATTTTTGACCTGGGGGGGGCCTTTTTCGCCCCCCCTCTTTTTCTTCAAAACTACAAGAGATATAGCAATGAAACTTATGCCAATTGTTCTTTGGACGATTGGCTTTAGATAAACAACAATAGAGGTCTAATTGGTCACGTGGGTCGTTGCTAGGCAACCAAAAACAAAGGGAAAATGGTCAAAATCGAGCTACTGACTTAAAAATCAAGTTTCGTCTAGATTAACATGAGATAACAGGCAGAATTGCAGACAGAAGTAGCAAATAAGAGTAGAGGAAGATACTTACGCGAAAAAAATTCAATTTAACTTTCAACTTTTGCTAACTAAGAGCAATTAGCCATTGAATAGACTAATTGAGATTTCTATTGTGAATTATTTTCTATCTTTAGACTTCTAACTAGTGAAAATAGTTAGTAATAAGGAACCTGACACTGTTTTCTGCACGTTTTGAGATATATTGCCCTAATTCATTCTTTCTATGACGTCATAATGATAAATGACGTCATCGATATCAAAGTTGCTGATGTCAGCAAATATAAACAAACTATATATCAAATTAAAGTACTCTTCAAGACCAATCGAATGGTGTGTATCATTATTGTGTACCTTTATCATTAGCGCTATTTACAAGAAGTTAGCGAGGATTTTAAGATTTTCATTGTGACCAGTCTCCAAATAAGAGCATCTGGAGGTCACGTGGTACAACAATGGACCATGAAATTCTAAAATTTGATGGTCAATTAAATTTTAGGAAAAGTCAAGAAGTTGCAGCATCATGTCTACAATAGCGGTGGAGATATTTGAGAAAGTTTGGTAGGGGGGCGAAAAACGCCCCCGGTCCAAATAGGGTTAAGGACCAATGGCCTAAAAAATGGCTAAGCGTTGTAAATCTTATTCGTTTTGATCGCTCTGTTAATAATAATAATAATAATAATAATGATATAAGTAATTAAGGGAGTGGAAGGTCGTGAGACCTATAAAGCCCTGCTACGTTCTGTCACACGACTAAATCGTGTACGAGAATCTGTCTATGTGTTTTAGTCGATCATATGCTCGTTCAAATTGTTGCACTGTCGAACAGTTGATAACCTCGGTTGATAAATTATTCCAGTCATTAATGATCCGTTGCGTGAAAAATTGTTTACGAACGTTTAAGTTACACCTCTTCTTGAATAACTTTAGTTTATGTCCTCTTGTATTGCTTTGTTTCAATTCGAAGAGCAAGGACGGATCGATGTCCATAAAGCCCGTTAATAGTTTAAAGGTCAGAATCATGTCTCCGCGCTTTCTTCTGTATTCGAGTGATGGCAGGTCTAATGCTGTTAATCGATCACCGTATGACTTGTCCTTAATCGTTTTTACTAGTTTCGTAGCTCTGCGCTGTACACTTTCAAGCCTTTTGACGTGCTTGATTAGGTAAGGGCTCCATATAGCTCCAGCAGACTCCAGTAAAGGTCTAACTAAACCCTTGTATAAAATTAAAAAGACTTCTTTATTAATGAATTTGATTGTTCGTTTTATTGACGCGAGGACTCCATTTGCTTTCTTTACGCATTCGGCAACTTGTTTTTCAAACGTAAGTTTACTATCTACAAAAACACCAAGGTCTTTTACATCTGCTGATATTGAGATGTCCGTTTCACATTTGTTCTTTTCGTCCTGAACATGATATCTTGGCGATGTGTCGAGCTGATTGCCAAGATAGAGTACATGGCATTTGTCTGTATTAAGTGGAAGTTGCCACTGTTTCGACCATTTTCCAACGTTTGTAATATCAGACTGGATTTTGACTTTATTTCCAGCGCTTGATGAATAGAGTTTCAAATCATCAGCAAACATTTTCACTTTGCATTCATCTAAGATGTCAGGTAAATCATTTATGTACAGTACAAAAAGTAATGGTCCTAGCACACTTCCCTGTGGTACACCGCTTAATACGTTACTCCAATTCGATTTGTAACTGTTTAGAACGACGCGTTGTTTCCGATCACTTAGAAAAGATGATATCCAGGCAAGGATCTTGCCGTCAATTCCATAACATTTCAGTTTGAGTAATAATCTTTCATGTGGCACCGAGTCGAATGCTTTCGCAAAATCAAAGTAGATAACGTCAACGCATTTTCCTTGATCTAACAATGAAGTTACTTCTTCAAAAAATTCGAGCAGTTGCAATACGCAGGATCTTTTGCAACGGAATCCGAATTGATCAGGTGAAAAAAGGTTATGTTCATCTAAATGATTTACGATACCGTTTTTTATTATTCTTTCCATCACTCTACATATAATCGAGGTAAGGCTAATCGGTCTATAATTTTCTCTAGCATGTTTGTTACCTTTCTTGAATATAGGGGAGACATTGGCTAATTTCCACGTGTTGGGAAGAACCCCTGTGTCAAGGATACTTTTGAAAATTAATTGCAATGGATGGGCGATGACATCCGCAGTTTCTTTTAGTACTCTAGGATGTATGTTATCTGGTCCAGGAGATTTCGATGTATTCAGAGATTTAATTATCTCGAGAATCGCTTCTTCGCTAATTTCAACATTGTCTAAGACAGAACAACGATTGGAATTCGTTACGTTTGGCAGGCTTGATAAATCTTCTTTTGTGAATACTGAAGTAAAGAACTCATTTAAGATATCGACTTTCTGTTCTTCCGAGGATGTGTAAGAATTATCATCAGTTTTCAAATCAGGTACTTTTGACTTTGTTTTTAATTTAGAATTTGCATACTTCCAATATTTTTTGCTGTTCGATTTTATCGTAGTAGCGATGTTTTTCTCAAACTCCTTTATCTTTTTGCGAACTTTTGACTTCATATCGTTTGAATGTCTTTTAAACCTGTCGTAATCTTTTCCTGTTTTTGTTACAATCCATCTTTTGTAGGCATTATGTTTCTTTTTCAACGATTTGAGAATGGATTTGTTCATCTAAGCTGGCTGTTTCTTATCTTGGTCCTTTGGAATGCTACTGTACTTTGGGATGAATTTGTCCATTAAAAAGTTGAGATTTGATTCTAGGTATGACATCATAGAGTCTGGAGTCATACCCGCGAGTTCTTGGTCCCAATTAATTCTCTTTAATTCATCGTTCAAAGACTTGTAATCACCTCGATCATACGCGTATCTATTCGAATCTGATGCTGGATTATGTTGTCTAACTACCTCAATTGTATATACCATCTCAACGGAGAGGTGATCTCAACGGAGAGGTGTTATGGTATATAAGATTGTAAGCAAGCTATGCCCTCAGACCCTTTGGAATATGTTCCAACAGAAATGTTCCATATCAAATTATAATACCCAGGCTAAACCTTGAATTTACAAAGAAAGGATTCCATTGCTCTGGAATTAAGGCTTGGAATGATATTCCAGTTAATATCAGAGAACTGTCATCGCTTCGCCTTTAAAAAATATCTGAAAAGGCATTTGATGAGCCTTGATAATCAATTCAAGCCCCCTTAAGAACGACTCCCTGGAAGATCAGGTTTAATTATCTATTATGTTTATGTTTATATTTTTAGTTTGAGATCTATAAGTTTATATTTGTTATTTTACAGAAGGGATATCGTTGTAAATGAATTATATATAAATCAAGTTTACAGGGCATTGCTTGAGAGTCATTTAAGATACTATAATGAAATATTGAGCAGTTTGTCTAATACCAAACTTGATCACCTTCAGCGCCTGCAGAATAGAGCTTCCACGCTTTATTGAGAACTCCAGATTGAAAGATGGCTAGAGATGCACTTGGCTGTCTGTTTCAAGCTTGAATAAATATGACAGGGCTATAATGATTTATAAGATAAATAATGATTTGTGCCCTGACAGCTTGAAAGAAAGATTTTTAACATGGTTGTAGCTATCTAACTATCCGTTAAGGAATTCGTTAGATATCGAAGTGCCAAATCAAAATTTTGAATCTTCAAAGAAGAGTTTCCGTTGTTCTTGAGCTAACGTTTGGAATAAAATTCCATTGAACATTAGAACTAGGGTGACAGTGATAGTAATCGGACAGCGGTGGTATTCGGACGGACACTTGCAAAAATATCTTGAAAACCAACAGAAAAGTACGTTACAAATAAACTCCATCAAAGAGGGTATTTCTTTGTGCTGAAAGCTAACATTATAGATCCAAACAAGGGAAGCTTTCATGAATGTAAAACACGCTACAGAAGTTGCTTCTCGTTGTGCCTGTTAGTGTAAAAGTTGTCGTTGCGAATTTCACACCCCGGATTCAAAACTCTGAATCCGTTGCAGGAAGAAACAAAAATTAATCAATCACTTAAATTGGATGCCTAGCATGTAAATAACACATAGAATTATGCCAAAGACTTAAACATTTTCTCTGAAGGGAGGACATATCGAATGGTCTTAAAATTTCAATGCAGTGGTTTTCGGACACCAAATAAATCAGTTGTTTGGGAGCATGATTAAAAGTCTGATTTCAAATTTTATTTGGATTTGACATTTCATTCGTAAAGATCTATACATACATTAATCGAAAATGGTATGAACTGAAAATAATTTCTTTCTAACACATCTCCAAGCTTCTAGATCGTTGTGTGCGTACCGAGAGCTCTCCAGAATGTCATCGCCAAAAAAATGCCCGTCGTACTTCGGGCCAAAAATATGGAATAGCTTCTCTTCTGAATTAAAATCCACAAACAACGCAAACTCGTTCTAACACAAGATCAAAGACAAATTTTTCCAAGATATACAGAGAGAAGAAGACAGCATGTATTTTTTCTACTAAAACTGCGCGTCCTCCCCCACATTCTTGATTTCGGCCTTACTAAATTATACTTTATCCATGATCACACTAACATCTATTGATTTTTTGTCTTTGTTTTTTTCTTTTGTTGTTTGCAACCACCTCTGAGGGACCATTATGGAAATAAGGTCAACTCGACCTTTTAATGCTATCCCTGCCACTTTAATTAGGGATGATTTTAACTTGTATTGATCAATGCTGTTTTATGTAAATTATATTGTATCTTTTTTATAATAATTTAAACTTTGTAAATCTTTACTTTTGTGGCAAATTTTAACATACATAACATAAATTCGCATTCAAGAATAGAAAAATAGACAAGAAAAATGAAACAAAAGAGTTTATAATAGACGGAATACTTGCCAAATATAAACAGAAAAATAATTTCATTGGCACATTCTGCATTGTGAATCCACTGTCCGAGAATCACCGCCACTGTCCGAAAAGCACCGGCAAGATCAGTCTCAAAAACGTTGTTGTATAAGAAAAGCAGGCAAATTAAAAGGCCAAAACACTTCAGGAAAATATGTTTATTCACCAACTACTTTCGGTTCTTGTCTTAAATTATAGATTCTTATGAAAATATTTTGTTTCCTTCAGCGTCTGATTACCACCTCCGGCACCCTAGTCCTACAATGTATACTTTCAAAAAAGAAATTGAAAGATTTCTTGCTAAATCGGCAATGATTCCCAAAGCACGATCCCAAGGAAGAACAGCATTCTGTAGATTTGTATTTTAAATTTGGTATTATAGCATTTAGGGTATTATGGTTTCGTTGATATTTTTAGTGGTTGATAGGGTTTTTTGCTCATAAATATTATCAATTGAAAAATTGAATTGAAGATAGCACGTGAGAAATTAAGATCAGACTTCAATTTCCCTTCGTTAAAAGTCAAGAAGTTATTCTTTTAACAATTTTAATCATTTTAGATGGCGAAGAAATATTTATGAGGCTATTTGTGTACTAGAAATTAAATCTGAAAGAAAGCAGGTGAAACTTTATCAAAATAAGAATATCTAAATTCAAAGCACACCAGGATCAACCATCCTGATGAAATGCAGTCAAACAAAGCCACCCGGACAAAATTTGCTCAAGGATAACCTAGGATTTACCTAGATCAACCTTGGTGCATTGCTCATGGATTACCTAGGTTTCAACCTAGGTTTTCCTTGAGGCAATCCTTGGGCAGACCTAGGTAATCCTAGGTTTCAAATTGGAACAACGTAGCTGTATCGGAAGATAGGAAAGCTCAAGGAAAACCTAGGTATGCTCAAGGATGCCATATATGGACCTTCTCAACCGATTCATGGACCTAGGTATACCTAGATCTAACCTAGGTTATCTCGGGATAATCGAATAGGATCACGTGACCTGAGACCTAGGTTTTCTCAAGGTTAACCTAGGTTATTAAGCCTCTCTTTCAATACGTCAAAACCTAGGTTTAACCGAGGTTTAACCTAGGGGTGTACCGGTTGGACTTGGAACCGGATTAACCAGACTTTTCATGCAATCTGATTCAAAATCGTTACATCCTTGTAGCATCCTCAAACTGTCCTCATACGTATTCTTCGTTAGAAACTAAGAAGTTGACCCCGCAAAGAAAGTTTCCTAAAGTTCTTTTTATTTCAGTAGTATCAATTCAAAGTTCTTTCAAAATATTTGTTAAATTGTGCATCACCTCTTAATTGAATATATAGTACAGGAAATAAGTCAAAATTAATACATGAGGCTACATATTTTGTAGAAAAGAACACGGATTTCGCGGATTTTTTTGTCTACCTTTCTGATGAAGAGCATCATATAAAAAATAGATGCAACAAAAAGATTGCAAACATTAGAAGCACGGCATCTTCTTTTTAAAAGCCCAAGATAGATAACGATGTTTCCTCGCTTCAAGTTTCTAGAGGTTTTTCAAATCCAAACTTTTTGATGCTGCGGCAAACTCTGCTTTTACTTCACTCTTAGAATGATTTACCTATGTATGTTTTGGCTAGGCATCGAATACGCAATGAGATGTAGGTTGAAGCATGTTGAATAAATGACTGTTAGATTTCACATTACAGTTTGTTTAGCTGCGGAAATAAAAAAATCTCAACAGCAGTTTTGAAATATCTTGACAGCTTGGTATGCAGTACCCTGGGTCCCTGAGCCAGCAAAAATAAAAATTGATAAAAAAGAAAAAAAGAAAAGGTTTCTCTCTTTTCCTTTTCTCCGCCTTTCCTTAATTTTGAGGCGCTGGTGCCCAGGGCCCTGCAGGGTAGGTTTGCAGATTAGCCTGAAGTTTCTACTATCAACACAACACCAATAATCATTTATTTTTCAATTTTGAACTTAACCTTTTCAGTTGGTGAAGTCAGAAGTGGAAAATCGTTCACTGGTAAAGAAATAATTGGTAAGTATCACGTGCAAGAATAGTTATTTTAGTAAAGAGGAAAATGATTTATCTGCCATCAGTACAGTGTAAATTTGATGAAGGTGTTGCGAAGATGCATGGGGGCTACACATGTCAGTTGGATGAATGGAATTACATGTAATCTGAAAATTCGTGTTTAGGATTGAAAAACTGCCTGAACTGTCGTTTTTTCCAACATCTGCTTCTAGGATATAGACTCTACTTCGTATCTAGAAATGAAAATTTGACAATCATTGAATCTAGAGTCGTCTTGAAAGCAATCTTGTGAATTATCGAAGAAACCTAGAAGTTGAATAGTGCTTCTTTAGAGGCCCATATTTAGAAGATTTTATTGGCAAATTGACTAATAGAACATGAATTTATTCAATTTAAAGAATATATGCTGACTTGAATTGTATCATATTCACTAGGTTTGAAGGCTCCAGAGTGAAAACTGGAAAATAATTTCAAAACCTAATCATTGAAGGAGTACATCAATCCTTAAATACATGATTGTAACGTGTGTTCCTAAAACTGGTGTTGTTGCCTTTGTTGTTGTTGTTGTTGCTGATTTTTGACTTGTAAATATTGATTCTTTGCCCCACCCAAGAATTCAAGGCTGGTAGCAGGTCTAATTGCTATCCTAAATACATTCAAGGAATATAATGAGTTGGTGATTCTCATCCTTTGCTCTTTCGTGGTCCTGTTTACCATCGTAAACATCCCAACAGCATCGATCATGGCAAGCTTTCAGCTGTTTTATCTTGGTTTCTGACAGTTTTATCTGCAAAATAAGGTTTAAAACAGGCATTTTTTACGAAGCTTTAATTAATCATGATGACATTTTATCTTATAAACATTTACTATCTACTTTTATTCACTCTTGAGTACAGAATAATCGTCCCCCTCTCCGCTTATTGATATTTGAAAAATTGTCCACCCCTCCTTTTATTCCAACCCACATTTATTAATTCTTGAAAACTTAAAATGATAGTGAACATGATTTTTATGTTTGAAGAATGAAAACATTATGCAGGGGCTTTTGCTCAAACCGGAAGGAATAGATCTACCTACCTACCTACCTACCTATATAGAGACATAGGAATCAGGAATGTTGTAACAACAGACATTATTCGTACACACAATTGACACAATTAATGAAGCATCTGAGATATTTACAGGCATTGTTAATGTATACAATCAAAACAATTCTGACATATTTGGGCTAACAATCAAATTTGGCGTGGTTGCCAATTGACATTTCTTCATTACGGCTAATTGACTACTTGCTTCTATCATTTATCGAGGTGCCAACTCATTACAAGGCAATCTTCAAAAATTTGACCTCTTTGACCTGGCACACTGCCCTTACTGTTTTAAATCTTCGATATCAATAACTGTTAACAAGGGAACCTACCAACCCATATCATACTATCAAGAAGCAAGTGTGGCACTGTTATAGTGGCAACTCTTGTCAGGATAAAGTAAACAATTTGTCAATATTTTCGGCTATCCTTTCGTTTCACTCAGGCGACTCAGGCCAGCAAGAAGCATCTTGAACTTGGAGGGGGCACGGCATTCCAATGGCACTTTTTTCGTAAGAAGGGTACTTTGATATGCATCAGATTTTTGATGGTAAAAATGTGATATATAGAAGAAAATAGTGTGAATGCTGATAGATATCCGATTTCCTTCTCAATGAAACAAAGTGAGAGTAAACATAACTAAATCACGAAGTAAATAGTAACAAAATAAAGCGACTTTCTGTTCGCATTGTTCTTGAATAGGAGCACATCCTGAGACAAAAATGGCACCTTTTAGTTTGTTACAAAATCTTTGAGGGCACGCGCCCCTACTGCCCCCCGGTTCCTACGTCTCTCGACTCTGGCTTTATCGAATGTAATAGTTCTGATGCATATCAAGAAATTTGGTCTGCTTCATCAAGTGGGATCGTTATTAAGCTACAGCCATTTCGATATAAACTAAATCGTGCATTGCAATTGCAAATAAATATTCTGTTACTTTGAGGCAAACTATGTGCGTGATCTCATTCTTCAAACATGGCTAATGGGGGCCTTTAATTATGTTTGAAGAATGAAAACATTATGGAGGGGCTTTTTCTCCAACCGGAAGGAATAGACCTACCTATATAGAGACATAGGAATCAGGAATGTTGTAACAATAGGCATTATTTATTAAGATAATCGAAACAATCAGCGAAGCATTTGAGATATTTGTAGGCATTGTTAATGTGTACAATCAAAACAATTCAGAGATCTTTTGGGCTAACAATCAAATTTGGCATTGTTGCCAATTCACATTTCCTCGTTAAGGCTAAGTACTTCTTGCTCCTAACATGAATCGAGCTGCCAACTCATTACAAGGCAATTTTCAAAATTTGACCTCTTTGACCTGGCACACTGCCCTTACTGTTTGAAATCTTCGACATGGATAACTGTTGACAACGGAAGCAACAAACCCATAAAATACTATTAAGAAACAAGTGTGGCACTGTTATTGTGGCAACTCTTGTCAGGATAGGGTAAAAAAATTGTCAATATTGTCGGCCATCCTTCTGTTTTACTCAGAGCAGTAGGAAGCATCTTAAACTTGGAGGGGCACGGCAATTTAAAGGCACTTTTTTCGTAAGAAAGGCACTCATACATCAGATTTTTTACGGGAAAATGTGATATAGAGATGAAAATAGTATGCAGGCTAATAGATATCCGATTTCCTTCACAATGAAACAAAGTGAGAAGTAAGCATAACTCAATCACGAAATAAAAACTAACATAGATTAGACTACTTTCTGTCCGCATTGGTCATTAAAAGGTGCACATCTTGAGACAAAAAGGGCACCTTTTGGTTTGTTGCAAAATCTTGGGTGGCACGTGCCCCCAGTGCCCCCGGTTCCCTACATCTTTGGACTCTCGCTACATCTAATGTAATCCTTCTGATGCATTTCAAGAAATCTGGTTGATTAAGTAGTAAAATACATGCCGGCCCCCTTCGATTATCATTAAAATGAACCATTTCAAACCCTCCTCCCGGTTTATTCGGTATTCGAGATTATCAGTGATTAATGATCAATAATACCGTATCAGCAATGATTTTATTTAATCTTGCAGAAGAAAAAATCAATAAGTCCGTTCTTGTTAAAAATATCAATATTTAATCATTTGCAGGTGAACTTTGCACAGATGAAAAGGAAGCAGAACTTTGCAAATCTTACATTCCATATTGTAGAAGTCACGGATATGTGAGAGAAAAATGTGCAGAAACATGTGGAGAATGCCGTAAGCTAATTGACTTGTCTGATTTGTCTTGTTTGACACTGAATTGCATCAAATAGCAACAGAAGTTATTTCGTGGCAAAAATTGTTTGTACCAAAGATACGCGAGGACAGATTCGGTATAAACAGCATCCATAACTTTTAGACTGAGAAGCCAGTAAAATTTGTTCTTCCTTTCCAGAAGTTATATCATAGCAAAAATTGTTTGTACCAAAGATTGGGGGGGGGGCACTAATTCGCGCTGAAGGCGTAAGGATTTGGGGGTCCGGGGGCGAAGCCCCCAGAAAATTTTCTTGGTCAATGCCCTCTTTTCTTTTGGCAACGCCCTTCTGTGCATTGCTGAAAGGGCATTTTATGCTCGGAGGTCCTGGAGAAAAAATAGGAAATTTACGAATCCAAATATATATCAAACAGGCTAGCTAAAATCAAACTACGACAGGATAAGAATACTTTGTCAAGACTGTTGTGTAAGATTTACTTGATATTTGACTTATTTGATTTACAAAACTCATCGCGAATTCTCGTGAGCAGTGGCGTGATTAGAGTAAATTTACCCTGGGTACGCGAATTCATTATTTTTTTGGCTCTGGTACTCAGGGCAGAGTAAAGTTTTAAGTGGGGACATATTGAAATGAGAGGTCTGGGGGCAGGGTCCCCAGGAAAATTTTTAGGGCCACGCCCTTTACTTTGGCTTAGAATGCATCTCCCAGTATCATGCTTGCGATTGGCGACAATGAAACTTTGTTAGTTTTGTGACAGTTATCCTATAAATTGGAGCATGGGGAAAATTTTTGAAAAAACATCCTTTACTTTGGCTTAGAATGCATCCCCTGATTCCATATTTGCCAGTGAAAGACTTGACATTCTTACCCAACCTACACCCAGCTTTTTTCTCTTTGGTTTTCAAGGGATCTCGAGGACCATCTTTCGACAAAAGTGCCCCCCCCCCCCCCCGTGGCCACTCCACTACCAGTGAGTTTAGTTATGATTATTGAAGTATGGGTACTTTTCATCTCATTTGACGAAGTGCTTCTGATATCAAAAGGGCTGAACTTTCAAGAGTTAAATTTTCTTGCATCGGAATCTCCAAAAATTTCGTTTGCGATGCTGATAAGGTTGAGTTTGTTGCATCATTCGGTTGTTTATTGTTGTTGACCTCAGATTGGTCTTGACTCGCTGCAGGGCTAAGGACCTGTCACTGATGATCAGTTTTCTACGTTATTATGAAGAATAAAAAAAAATTCAACTTTTGGAAATTATTGGGGGGGGGGGCCCGGGCCCGACCGGCCCCAATAGGTGCTACGGGCCTGGGTATAATCTAGGTTTGTGTATTAGATGTATTTAGGTTTGGTATATTTAGTCCACCATCATCACTGGGTGCATTTGGGTATACTGTCATATCTTTTGTATTTCGGTGTATTGAATTGAGATGTTTCTTACTTTTGTTTCTTACTTCTATATTTTTTCGTGATTTGCGGCTTTCAATTGTTGACACAGTCCGAACAAAATGTCCAATGCAAACATCTTTTGCTGTCACTGAACTGCTTCCTCCTCTAATCGAGTATTTTTGTTAAGTAATCATTACCAGTAAAAGATACTGCTACAGAATGAGAGCCATTGAAAACAATAGATGGAATTAAAACTTCCTATCATTCCCAAGAGAAAACGAGGAAACTTTGTTTGCATTGAAATCCTTCAATGATAATAGATTGTGCCAATGGGTTGTTCTTTATCATTAATGATTTTGATTACAATCTTATTCAAAATCTCATTTCTCCGAAACTACACCTGCATTGTGTATTTTATGTTGTACTTATAGTGCTATCTTACATTTCCCTTTTTGGCCCACACGACGACTCGTTATCATCTAAAATCCTTCATTCTGCCATTGAAGGATTGATTTAAATATTCTTTTGATAATCTTCAATATGGTTTCAGGTCTGTGCGAGATACTTTGGAGCAAAGTGCTGGAATAGCATTCCTATTGACGTAAAAATGTTCACCATCTGCCATTAGCTTTCGTCGAAAACTCAAAGCTTTCCTTTTTAAAACAATTACCATTCATAGTTGGCTTACACCCTCAGTCTTTTTTAGGTGGATGGTGAGTTGCCGTCTTTGGGGATTGGTCTCCTTGGGGGCTGGTTGGTTTCCTGGGTGCTGTTTGGCCTATCAGGGGTGGAGGGGTGTTGCTCTGCATGGTCTTTGAAGTTGGAAGTTGAGTCTTTCGATTGTGACGGGGGCATACCTTTGCTGCCTTTTATGGGTGGGGCAGTGTTCGGGGGTTCGGCTGGCTCCTGGGGGTGGCCTTGTGGGGCAGTTGCTCGTTGCTTGTTCGACTGGGAGGTGGTGTTACTTTTAACCTGAATTCAACTATGAAGTTGACTAAATTCCCTAAAACTATTTGCCAATTTCACTAGTCATTTTTAAACTAGGGGCTGCTCTCTCCTCGATTAGCCTAGCTACTGAGAGAGCTCCTCCTCGAAAAATTCCCCTGCATACAACTCTCATAACTTGTTTAGTTGATTTAATAAGTGGGGGCAGGATTTATAGGGCAATTTTTGTCTTGTAAAATCTGTCCTTTTCTAATTTGTATTGTTGTTACTTTTTTAGTTTAATCAGATTAAGTTTTCAATTTTCTTTGTGCTGATCTATTAATTTTTTTAATGTAGTGGATTGTATGTAGTGGAATTTCAAAATGAAGAAACTGAACTGAACTGAATAACCTTCTCTTTTTCACAGAAACTGCCTATGCACCTCCAAATTGCAAGAAATCTGCTTACGGGTGCTGTTGGGATAATATCACAGCAGCAATTGGACCTGAGAAAAAATGTCCCCGTGAGAAATTTCTTCTATATTTCTTATAAAAGCTTTTGATTTATTTGTCGTTTTAATGAAACGCTGCAGCATCCTACATCTAATCTGATCCGTACTGTTACTTTACATCATCATCATCATCATCATCATCATCATCATCATCATCATCATCATCATCATCATCATCATCATCATCATCATCATCATCATCATCATCATCATCATCATCATCATCATCATCATCATTATTATCAATATGTTGTTTCATTTATAAACAAGTAAATAAAGTAAAATATAAGCACTTTGATGCGAATTTAAATAAGCACGACGTTTCGAGCATAGCCCGTTATCAAGCCGGCTTGATAACGGGCTATGCTTGAAACGTCGTGCTTATTTCAATTCGCATCAAAGTGCTTATAATTTACTTTATTTACTTGTTTATCATTGTACAATTGCACTACACGCAACAAGAAGATTTTTTGTTTCATTTAGTTCATGAAATTTTTTTTCAATGACACCTCTGGAGTTGAGACGAGGTAGGGGAAGTCCGAGCACGATCATAGAAATCACCTGTAGGTAAAGTAGAAAAAGCAACGAGAAAGATATTACCACTATTAGAGATGTTCAGAATGATAACAAAAATAAGTTGCTTAATTTTTACATATAGGAGCAAATGATCGAGTATGTAAGAAAAAATGCTTCTATGGCATAGTTTTACCTAGAATTATGACTTTTCGTCCCTTATTTCCCTGCGTTCTTTGATTTGCTGATATCACTTGCTCAATAGGGACTCATACCATCTATATTATTAAAACGTGAAGCGAATCTTGTGTGGCGTAAAACTCGAGCACCGTTGCGCTGATCCTCGTGAAACTTTCCAAATATCTTCGTCTTCCCTGTACGGGGTGCAATAGAGATTTTGTTTTCTCAAATTCGCCCCCAAATCAGGGTAAGGGGCGAATTCGGTAACATCAAAGAAAGGATTGGCGGAATCCCTTTCAGTTTTCTGTGTACAAGGGAATGACCTTTAGACATATCATAATTGGCGGACCAATGACACATTGGAGCTGTGTCGTACTCCCACTTTTTCTTTTGAAAGGGCAAGGGCAGAGTTTCATAGATCGGCTTCTTTTTCCAGCTAAAATATCATTGGCTTGAGAGGAGAGAACAGGGGAATTTTAATGGGGGCTTCCAATGAGAAAGGGAGATCATGCTAAGGTGCAAGGGACTGACATTCGAAGGTTCCTATTGTTCCACTGCTCCGGATTATACACTTGACATTGAAATATTAAGGCTTTCGTCGTAATGGCTTTCAAAACGGTCGTGAGTCTGTCGTTCATTCAACCATCACATTTGAGCATTGTTAAATTTTGAAGCAATTAGAACGAGCTGATTGAATTTGAGTGTAGTCATTATTGTTTTCAGTATAAATTCCTTTCGAATGACTCATTGCAGAGCTTTTGTTCTGTCCCAAGACAACATCAGGCCTTTCACAGTGGACATCTGATAAGACTTATAACATCATGGCAGTTATCTCTATGGAATTGTTTTGACAGTCTTGCTTTCATCAAAGGTAACTCGGACTCATTGTAATTAGTCTGCAAACTGCTAGCCAAAAGGAACAGCTTTCCTGGCATTTATCTCTAAATGGACGCTACGCTTCGCTTCGTGCAGTTACAAAACATAGAACGAATGCAAGGAATCACGCCATAAGTCTAGGCCAAGGCCCTTGAAGGCCTACAAAGAAATCCAACAGAAAATATCATTGATTTCTTCCTTACCAAGGAAGGCCTCAGGGGGCGGCGGCTCAAATGGGATTGCAAATTTCTTCGCAGGGACATAGAGCTAAAAGAAACGATCTTCTAACATTTCGTTTATTTTCAAATTGGTTCCTTTCTCCAGAGATACCGCAGGCGGAGGCAGAAGAGGGGACATAAGGGCAAAGAGAGTCATGTCTTACTCAGAGTTTCTCATTTAATTTCGCCCATCCTAGAGGAGGGGAACAGATACAGTAAGAACCCAGCAAAATAGAAACCACTCTATAAGAAACCTCAGGCTGATTTTTTTGAGAAATGATGCCCTCATATGAGAAACTTCTTAGCCTGATTCTTGGAAGGTTTCCTGTAGGAGGATCCCAAAAAATTTTCATATTTAGTAATTTTTGTGAAAATCAGGTGCTAAATATTTTTTAGAGATTTCATGCAAAAAAGCATCTCCATCTACAGTATACTTCGCTTGCATGCTATGATTGACCAAATTTGGAGAGAATGCTACGTAACAAGAACATACTGTTTGATTTGATAGCGTTTGCTTTGGGGTTTCTTTAAAGATTTGAAGGTTTCTTAACCATGTGATAAGAAACATTTCAGCCTGTTTGCCGATTAATGCCCTTTAACAAGAAACCCAACAGGCTGTTTTGAAAAAACTGGTTTCTATTTTGCGGGTTCTTACTGTATGCTCGCTACCACGGAGCGCTTCGAAGGGGGTTTCCAATGAAAGGGAGTTTTATTCTAAAAAGTTTGTGAATCGAACAAGGAATGGGCTTTATGGTTGAGGGATGCGATAACGACTGACTGTTTCTTTCATTCGTTGATTAATTAAAAACTAGAGGGGTATCGCCCTTTTGGAATGCTTTCATAAGGGAAATAGTTTTTACAATATGAAGCAAAATTTTTGAATACAATGAGTATGATCCTCTACTCTTCTTCTCTTTTTCCTTTAATCTTGGGACAAATTTTGATTTCATCTCCCTATAATATCAATGCTAATGCAGAGAGGTCGGAGCGGCCTACATTTAACCCTATCTGTACTGGGCGATTTTTTAGGTATTTTGTACTGGGGGGGGGGGCGTTTTTCGCCCCCTCTTTTTCTCCAAAAGTACAAAAGATATAACAATAAGACTTACCCCTATTGTTATTTAGACAATTGGCTATTCAACTATAACAATGACAATTAGTAAGTCACGTGATTCGTTGCTAGGCAACCGAAAAACTGACGAAAATTGGCAAATTTATACCTTCTTAACCAGAAACATTCTATTTAATCAACCACTCAACCGATTTTCTCCAAATTTCTTTCAAATAGTAGGAAACATTTCATAGTTCAAATATACATACTTTGCAAAATTTTTTAGTTTCTATTTTTAGCACAATTAGCCTTAAATTAGCCTTTTGTTGCATGCTTTTACTTTCATCGCAGGTTTTTGCCAGTCCTGCCCTTTTATCTAGTAAATATAGACTCAAAATGAATCAAATTAATAAGATGAAGCAAATTAGACTAAAAAGATTTATATTTGACACTTCTTTATTAGGTAAATGACGTCATAAATGTGAATGACGTCATATATATTAAATTTTGCTGACATCAGCAAATTTAAAAAATTATATATCAAATGAAAGTACTCATCAAATGCAATCGAATGGTGCATGTTTGAGATTGATCAAGCAAACGACACGAAAACTACGGACATTTTAAGATTTTTTTTGTTGACTACTCTCCAAATATGGTATTTCTGTGGTCACATGATCAGAGGTAGAAAAATGAAATGTTAAGAATTTAATTGCCTATGAAATTTGAGTAAAAGTCACCAAAACTGGTGGTTGTATCTCTTGTCGTTTCAGCGTAATGCAGCAAAAACTGGCAGGGGGGGGGCGAAAAACGCCCCCCCCAGTACGAATAGGGTTAAAAGCCCATTTTTTGGAATGAGGAAGGTTGGTAAAGGCAATGCTTTCAAGATGCCTGATGAAAACGAGGTTCGACCATGCGACATATCTTGAGCTCATGCAGCACACAGTTGCACCATTATGGCGGCTTAGGCCCAAGAGAATGCTCTGATACTCAGGGCACCCGGTGGCAAGATCACTTACGTGACGTCAAGAATTCCTGTTGATTCGTCATCTCAAAGGTTGAAAAATCGATGAGCCATCACATTTTAATCAGTGATGCAACATTTGGGGACCTGCTTAAAATGATTGATAGGTAGGAAAGCCATTTATTGTTCCTTGCAATAGCACTCATACTTCTCCCCGGTAGCTCTGGTTGCCGTTGCTTTTCTTCTCTGAGTTCTGAGTTTCTATTTGCTTTCACAGGCCGCAGAGGAGGGAAACGGATATGTCCACTATGAAATTTATTGATGCAGAGCCATTTCTTCAAGAATTCAGGAGATGCAGTATTGAAACTTTTTTAGTTTAGCTAATGAAAAGTCGTACATAAGAAGCTTCCGTGATTGTTATAATTCAAAAACATCGTTTCGAAAGTCGGAGACGGTAAATTTAAGAACCGCCATTTTCATGGGCCATGAAAGTGGTGGACAACAAAGGAACATCAACAGACGGCACGTGCAAGGCATGCTGGATGAAACAGACCCTTTAAGAACAAGAGTAGGTATGGGATAAATTTTAAGAACAAGTCCAGTCAAATTGAAAGTGAGAATCTTAGCTACAACAAAACCCAATTAAGCTTTACCATAGCTAACAGGGCAACTATTACATGAGACACTTATTGGAATCACCGTGCAACATGCTATTAATGAAAGAGCCAAGATTGCAATGCTGTTTTTAAATTTGGGACTTTAAAGCGCAAGTTTTCTGGTAACCAGAGCATCAAGAAAGATGGAAGTGATGTTTGATAAATCAAATTGCCAGTAAGAAGAGAGAAAGACCTCTTCTATGGCTTCAGAATCGGGTCAAGAGTTTTCAAAGTGACGTAGGCCCTGCTTAGGTGGCCCATCCCTCCAGAAGAGAAGAAGACCCACATTTTACAAGAGCAAAGCCCAGGCCTAAATCTGCCAGATAAACACTTGAAAGATCATTTCCCTTCATTAACATTGCAGAAACAAGGGTCTAGAGAGGGGGTTCCAATCAGGTAGAAATTAAGATAGATTTGAAACTTAGAAATGAATCAAATGTTAAATGATGGATGTAAAAAGTTTGCCTAAATGTTCTCCCACCCAGATTACTCATCTGTTTTGCGTGGTGTGGTTATATGGAAGAACAATTGATTTGCTGGTTGCTGGTTATATGCCACAAAGAGTTTGCCGTGGTAACACTTGCATGAAAAGGAAATTTGAAGTCAACAAGACTGTTTCATATTGATGTTTGTTGCAGTTTTCGGTCGAAGATTTCCAAGGGCAGGGAATGTCTGCTTTATGAAACTGCGTTTCTACAAACAACAATTAATCTAATTGAAGCAGAGAGTAATTCTTCAAAGCTGCAGTATTTTTGAAGCTAATTTGGAAGTGACAAAGTGTTCTCCGCGAATGGATATAAAATCAAATTGCAGGATTATTTGGGATAGATTTCAAAATCTACTTTTACTGGAAAATTTATGTTTCAGTTGGTGTTTATGATGTTATTGCAAACTTTGATATGACTGTTGACACAGTGAAAAAATCCCTTACAAATTGTGAAGTAGCACAAAAACATTTCACATAAAAACATTGGTTTACTTTGACAGCACCACAATATAGTTGCAGAAAATAACAAGAAATGAGCCTCAAAACTTTCAACAAACAAATTTAGGAGTAAAGGGCAGTCCAAAAATGACAAGAAAATGATTTTAGAGGCTGAAAGTTATTGGCCTAGCAAATTTCAACTATTTGATTACTATCATTTTCATGAACTTTGAAGTCAATTTCCTGGAAATGCGATTTTCGCTAAATCTGTGTAATGGATATATTTTTAATTTCCAAACCATAAAGCTCCGGCCAAACGCTCTCGACTTTCCACTCGACAGCGCTCGACATTTGTGCCGAGTGAAATGTCGAGAGCGTTTGGCCACCTTGTATAGTGATGTCGAGTGATGTCGAGCGTTGTCGAGCGTTGTCGAGTCAAATTTGATACAGGTCAAAATTGTCGAGCGAAGCCACTCGACATTTCTATTGTTCGAGGTGTTGTCGAGTGTTGTCGAGAGCGTTTGGCCAGGTGCTCGACTTTCCGCTCGACAATGCAGAGCCTGCGCATGTGCAGTTGAACAAATTTTCCCACTAAAATTACTGCAACAAAGGTTCTGCCAAAGACACAGCACCGAAACCGCTTGGGGAGATTAATTCTTCGACATTCTGCAATATGTACAGAAAGTCTTCGTACGACATTCTCGTCATCTCTCGGAAACCTCGAGAATCTTCGATTTTCGATTTTCAAAATAACCTCTTTGCTCTCTTCGTTTCATCCAGGCTCTTGTCTTTCCTCTCGTCACTTCTGTCTCTCCTACTTCATCTAAAACTGCTACCAAAATCAGAGCAGCAACAGCCTTGCATTTTCTTTTTGTGAGCTTCAGCTTCATATTGATTTGAGAACAGCAAGAAAATAAAATTGAAACTTTGGCGGGCTGTTGTACGAGAATGAGGACAGAAAGTAAAACATGAAGTCGAGCCTGCCGCGAAATCGAGTAAGAGTCGAGTGAAAGTCGAGAGCATTTGGCCACCCTCTGCTCGACAATGCTCGACATTGCTCGATTTTTGTCGAGCGCTGTCGAGTGGAAAGTCGAGAGCGTTTGGCCGGAGCTTAAGAGATATTTAAATGAAATTTTGTCAAAATGTTTGCCAAAGATGGAGCTTCAAAATGAACCTCTGCTTTTACATTGGCTAAGCACAAGGGGATTAAGATCCTTATGTCTACATTTTTTGCCATCAAAATTTAATCATACAAATGGTGATGGCAGGACGATTCGCGACTCTAATGGAGTGCTAGGACAATAACCTTGCAAATCAACATTGTTTCGGGGGCGAGGGCGTGTTTACACCTAATCGCTATGGTTAGAGCTGCGGATTGTCAAGAAATGGTTCCAAGGAAGGAAGTGAATACCATCATAGAGAGAGCCCTGAGAGATTTGCCCCTACAATTCATAAATCATGACAACATTGAACAGAAGCATTTGGACAAATGGGGGTTACACTTGAACTTTTCTGGCACTAATATGATGACAGGTAATTTCATAGAATTTTTAAATGAGACTTGACTGCATAATGGAAAGATTTTAAAAACGACTAACGAGCCCGATTTTTTTATTAGTAATGTAGATCAGTCAACGAACACAAATGTTATTGAGAGTGGTTCAGACATCTTATGCATATCTTCGGAAAATATATCAACGCCATTTTCGCCTATTAGTTTAACACCATCCGTTTCTCTAATTTCAAACTCTAGCAAAGATTCATCAGCAAATAATTCATCAGGATCGATTAGCGAGTCTGAAAGTAATGATATCGACAAATTGTTTAGTCTAAGGGTTGAATGTGCCAGGAATTTGCTCATAGGTTTTTTAAACATAAACAGCCTCAGAAATAAAATCACTGATCTCAGAATGATCGCTGAGAGATGTTTGCCTGATATATTACTCATCGAAGAAACAAAACTAAACTCGGATTTTAAAACTGAATTGTTTCTTATTAATAATTACAAAAGTCCAATACGTCTGGATAGGTCTGAATTTGGAGGAGGTCTCATGCAATACTCAAGGAATGGCATTATTTGCAACAGGGTGCCCACTTTTGAGGTCCCATCTCTTGAGCTTTTATGTTCTGAACTAGTAGTTGCAAAAAAGAAATGGATAATATATAGTATTTACCGTCCCCCGAATGTAAATATAGAAACATTTTTCTCAGATCTGTCCATTTCTTTAAATCGTGCATTAGATCGGTACGATAACATCATTTTGATGGGCGATATCAATATTGACACTCTGAATAAAACAGATCCCGGTTTTGACAAATTTGCTTCTTTTTGTGACGTGTTCGGTTTATCCAATTTAGTGACGTCGAAAACTTGTTTCACAAAGAACCATAGCTCATCTATTGACGTTATTCTAACGAATAGACCCAGGTCTTTCCAGAAAACCTCCGTTTTTGAAGTAGGGCTAAGTGACTATCATGGTCTCGTAGCTACCACTATGAAATCAACTGTTCCTAGGCTAAAACCGAAACAAATAAAATATCGCAGCTACAAAAAGTTTGTTCCTGAAAATTTCTTGAATGATGTGAAGCATGCCCAATTTGAATGCAACGAGACTAACCCGGATAAATCCTACGATCATCTGACCAATACTTTCAAAAATATAGTGGACAAACACGCTCCCATCAAAACAAAGTTTCTAAGGGGAAATAATGCACCCTTTATGAATCCAGAGCTGAAAAAAGCCATGTATACTCGTTCTAGGTTTAAAAGAAGATTAAATAAACACCCTTCAAGTCAAAATGAAATGGCTTTCAAGAAGCAACGAAATCGCTGTGTTGCCCTACGTAAAAAAGCCATAAAGAATCACTTCAAGAGAGTCACCAGCAATGGTCTCATGTCAAATAAAGCCTTCTGGGATCTGGTGAAACCTTTTCTCTCAAATAAGGGTGTCCTAGCTGGTACTGATATCTCATTGGATAAAGATGACAAAATAGTTAATAATAATCATGATTTATGTGAAATCTTTAACGATTATTACATTAATATCGTCGAAAATACTTCCGGTAAGAAACCTTCCAGCATTGCAGATAAGACTTCGATTGATGATGATCGAGACATTGTCAAGTTAATTCTTGATAAATACAAAGATCATCCGAGTATTCTGGCTATACTTGCAGACCCTGAACATACTTTTGAATCCTTTTCTTTCAATGAGGTTACTGCTAGAGATGTATGGCTCCAATTGAAAATGCTCGATGGCAGTAAATCAACAGGTGTTGATCAAATTCCACCAAAGCTTGTTTCTTTGGCTAGCGATGATTTAGCTGTCCCTCTTACTAACGCTATCAATTGTAGCATTCGTAATTTCATATTTCCCCAGAATGCAAAAACTGCAGCAGTCTGCCCTTTAGACAAAGGTGAACCCGTTCGTACCGTGGAGAGAAATTATCGTCCAGTCAGTATACTTAACACTTTTTCCAAAATTTTTGAAAAAATTCTAAAGGAACAGCTTAGCCCCTTCCTTGACAAGACCCTTTCAATCTTTATTGCAGCGTATAGAAGAGCATACAGTACACAGCATGTTTTGATTAAACTTGTAGAAGAGTGGAAATATAAACTTGACAATAACTTCATTGTAGGGTCCGTCTTGATGGATCTGTCAAAGGCTTTTGATTGCATCCCGCATGATTTAATAATAGCCAAACTTCATGCATATGGCTTTGATGAAAATGCTTTGGTTCTTGTCTATTCCTATCTGAAAAAACGGAAGCAGAGTGTCCGGATAAATAATGTCTGCAGTTCTTTTCAAGAAATAGTATCAGGAGTCCCCCAAGGATCAGTGTTAGGTCCTATTCTTTTCAATTTCTATATAAATGATCTTTTCTATTTCATAAAGCAAGCAACCATGTACAATTATGCTGATGATAACACGCTGGCTTTCTTTTCCAAATCCTTGCCGGATCTTGTCAAGGTTTTGGAAAGTGAAGCAAGCAGCGCTCTCTCTTGGCTTGAACAAAATGAAATGATTGCTAACCCTAACAAATTCCATGCACTTATTGTTAAAAAAGACCAGGCAAACACTTGTGGCATAAATCTTGATTTCCAAGGACATTCTATCAAATCTGAGGAGACTGTTAAACTCTTAGGTGTAACACTAGATTACAAATTGAACTTTGACCCACACATATCAAACCTTTGCAGAAAAGCCGCGGCACAACTAAACGTTCTTAAACGACTTAAGTCATTTATTGGTTTTGCTGAAAAAGAAGTTTTGGTTCAAAGTTTCGTGTACTCAAATTTTAACTACTGTCCTTTAGTTTGGTATTTTTCATCTTCAAAATCAGTCCAGAAAATTGAAAGAATACAGGAACGCGCGCTTAGATTTCTGTACAATGATCACAAAAGCTCCTATAATGATCTTCTTATCAGGTCAAAAAGATGCACAATGCAAGTTGCTCGTCAGAGAACTCTCTGTGTCGAAATCTTTAAGACAATAAAAAACTTGAATCCATCTTTTATGCGTAATATTTTTAGTTCAAGAACTTCAAATCATCCATCTCGGAATCCCAACAATTTAAATCATTTTCGACCAAATCAGGTAACTTTCGGTTCCAAGAGCCTTAAAGCCATGGGACCTCAGATTTGGAACTGTTTGCCAAATGAACTAAAATCAGCTGAAAATCTAAACAGTTTCAAGGTTATGATAAAACAATGGAATGGCCCCACCTGTAAATGCAACGTTTGTAAATATAATGATATCATGTAGATTTTGTCCATTTATGTCCATGTAGTTTGATATTTATCTTCTGTATATACGTATTCATTTCCTTAACGTTATTTTTCCATTTGTTAGTAGACTCGATTTAGATTAGTTGTATGTGTATATATTTGTATATATATATGTATAGCTAGGTGTAAAAAATCGAATAAAAATAAGATAACAAACAAACAAACAAAAGGACTTTTGGCAGACATTGTACATACTTGCATGAAGTCCAACTAATTTATTGAGATAACTTTAATCAGTAGAGAATGAAAGTATTTTTCCGTGTACCATTTTTTGCAAAATTTCGTCTATTTTTGGTTGCTATGGCAAGATGAAAGGTGCCATTTTGAGCTTTTCAGTCCAAAAAGCTTACAATCATACCTATCTACCATCTCAACTTGGTTATATACCCATATTCATAGTAATTTTACGACCGGGATGATGCTACCTTAAGCACCTAGGAGGCTTATTTAATTTCGGGCCCTCCACAGGGGGGCATATTAGAGAGGGGGCTTCTTATATAGGGGGGCTTATTCACAAAATCAAATGACGGGGATACAGATGACAGCTTTTTAGATCATTTACACCGTATTTTGCGGATACAATATACAATTTTACGAGTCAAATACATAAATTCGACACAGTTTTATCTCAAACCACATCAGAATTAACATGCAAGCTTATCTAGGTCAATAAATGGGAAATCTTTGGTAGCCACTATAATTTGATATAACAGGGGGGGGGGGCTTAATACAGGGAGGGCTTATTCAAATTTTGGCTATGAGGGGAGGGGCTTATTAGAGAGGAGGGCTTAATAGAGAGGGGGGCTTAATAGAGCTTTTACGGTAAGTATACAGTTAAGTTTTCATGGTAATGGTTTATAAAGAGTGGAAAGAGCAATGCAAAATGAAAAGGGAAAAGGAAAAATAGATGCCGTGTAGAGGGTGTGTACTAAGTTTGCAAAATAGAAAGCACAGCAGGGATATAATTCAAAGCAAAACAACTGTTGTTCGTTCTCGCATCGGCTCCCTCTTGCTTTCAATTTTCAAATAAATACAACAGAGCCCCTTGGAGAGTGGAATACGCCACAAACTGACTGCATTGATTTGTAACGCTAAATAGCTCTTCTTAACAAAGTATCAACATTTGGCCTCGTTGTTCAAAGATACTCCCAAATTATACTTATGTCCCTCTTCACACACAAGTATTCTTTTGAGACCGATGTATTATGGAATAAAAAAAAAAGGTGTATATATATATATTATCCCTCTGTCACCGGCGCACTAAATTCCACTGTCCATACACCTGAATGACAAATACGACGGCGGGCCAGCGCGGCGCCGTAGGCGACGCGCGGCAAGCCTAGTTACTCTTATAAAGTGGGCCGGCTCCCTGCTTCAAAATTGCCTGAACTAGCGGGAGTTCTCGTACACTCAACAAAATCGCGTCAAAGTCTGGTTTAACCCTATTGTGGTTGGGCTATCTGACACGTCCTACTTTGGTTGGGGGGGGGCAAAAAAGCCCCCCCCCTACGTAACTTTAGACTGGAAATAGATAGAGCAACCAGATTTGGTTTCAGGCATGTACTTTATGAGGATGTGAAATCAACCTAAAATTAGCCGTCATTATTGCTTGCATCAGAATTTTTCTTTGTGTGGTCAAGAAAAGTGGCAAAATCGGTCAAAATCAGGAAAAATGCGATAAAATCTAATTTGGAGCACAATTTCCATCGAAAGATGAACATTATGATTGATTACATTAAAAAGCACTACATTGCAAAATATCTTTGCAAAATATTGCAATTTTGCTACTTTTTTCGCAAACACTAATATTCAAGAATTGGCGATCTTCACAGAGTCAGTTCCGCAAAATTGTCTTCCTCCCCCTCATTTTTCAAACTGTTCTTATAAAACTTCTTGACTCGTTGTACAATAAGTAGCAGCAAAAAGTCAGAAAGTTTCCAGGCCATAATTGCTCCCCTGGCAGAGCTATACCAAAAAGTCTACTCGGGACCAAAATAGAGTTAAAGAGCTTAATCATTGAAAAGCAAACTTTTAGCACAAAGAATAATGTTTTCCTAACCACTCTTCGCAAAATACATACCTTTCCAGCAGTAATCTTCCTCTGAAGAAACAAAATGGATCCATCGCAGCTACGAGAACTCTAGGCCGTATTAACCGTTTTTTGTGTGCAACAACAACAACTTTCTAAATAGCGTAAAGCAGATTCTCAAGATATGCATACAAACTGACCGTTAGTTGTACTATGTGAGGATACCCCCGGGGAATCTTATACCGTTTGGGGCCAATGATGCACAAAATTCAAACAAAATTACACAGCTTAGGTGGAAACAACCCTGCTGATCAGTTTTAATGTATTTATTGATGCTGTAAAACATTTGGGGTCGAAATATCCTTGCAGAAAGTCCGCGAACTAATTTTTGCCATTTTCTTAAAGATGACGTCATTGATGAGGTCACGTGACACATAATTGTTCTATTGTTCTTGGAAAAAATTAAAGAGACCTTACAAATTATAAGTTCACAAATGAAAATGGATATTATCAAAGGATTATGAGGTGATCTGGAATTACACCCATAAACAGCTTACCTAAAAGTTGGCCCCGACCACTCTGAAAAAAACAGCCACCCCCCGGCCCCCTAAATTTTTTTTTCAAAATTTCACACAAATTCACACTTCAAAAGGATAGAAACTAAAAGTCAAAAAATAATTTCCTGGTTCGTTGAACCAATTTGGAGCAGTGCTCAGTTAAGTAGGTGGGGGGGCTGAATGAGCCCCCCCCAGTCTGGATAGGGTTAACTGCACATAACAAGGCATAAAATTACTTTCCCGGGAAACGGGGAGGCAATCAGATTTGAGAACGGCTATCACATGATTAAATGTCAGGCTTGGCTTTGTTCTCTAAAACAAACTTAATTAACAGCACAATACTCTGGTATTTTAAGTACCCTACGGCAGAACATAAACAGACGATTAGGAGAAAGGGCCATTGAAACTGCCATTGAAATAAAATGCTGACGCATACAGTACACGAAATTCAGCGACGTTGCACATACTATACCTTTTTCTTGGGTATTTTCTGCACGCAGGCTATCTACAGCATGGCTGTGTGCCGTTTCCCTACTGCCAACGTTGAATGCTCTTTACCCACGCTACATATATCCCTAAAAACAACAATGTTTATACAGGGTAACCTCTTCAACGCACTAAGTGCTGCTATCAGCGAGGGCCCTGAACATTAGGTTGGTATTGTTAGCCTCTTTTCTATTGTTATCTATTGTTAGCATCTTCCAGAAAAGTAGCGCGCCGTCCCAGACCTCTTTGAAAAAATTTGGGAGAGCCGGCAAAGTCGTGTGCGATAAGTACACAAGAGCACCCTTACTGCGCATGATCTTCAACCCACCAAAGCTGATTGGTTGGGAAAAAGCAACCTACTCTTTGTTCTGAACGATGGTCGAACGTATTCGTCCCCCCAACAAGGAGGGACCATTATGGAAACAAGGTGGCGACGACCTTTTAATACTATCCCTGTCATTTCAACTGGGGTATGTTTTTAGATTGAATTTTTAACTATTGTATTTATATTATGTTGTACACTTGTCATTTGACTTTTTTTCTAAATATTACGATTAATATTTTTAATGTTATATGGCAAAGTTATACCGGGTGTCCCAAAATGATGTATTATCGTTTGAATGGTTGTATGTCCATTACCGATGAACCGATTTTCAAAAACTGGTAAAATCCCAACCAACATCTTAACATCCAATTTAGCCTTTAGGAAATCAAATAAAACAAAGTCTTTGAAAATCCGTGAGTGTCTTTATTTACATATTTTATGAAGCACAGACATAACCACAATAGTTTTCTTTTTGCAACATCTTCTGTGTCTGTCTTTTGGTGATGTTTGATTCTTTTTCAAAATTTAGCCATAGGTCACGTGCATATTTTTTGCGATCAACTATAAAAGCATTTCTTTTCTGTAGTGAGTCATATTCTAGCTTTGTGATATGCGCAATGTGTAGATGTTGTAGTTAATAGAAATTTGCAATGCTTGAGGTCCGTCTTCTTGATCCTTGTTATCCTTTCTGTATGGTAACTTATTCCTCTCTCTGCTCTGGACCCAACATAACAGGAAAAGGCGGGAAAAGAAATCTTTAACGGTGGCGGTGTCGTCATGTTTTTGTTGGTAAAATCATTCATCGTCTCAAATGTTTCTTTAAAAATGGGGAAAAGAAAAGAATAGTCTGGTTTAAATGCAATGCCTGCTGACTGGAAGAGCTTGACAACAGTTTTATTAAAATCTGAAAGCGCGTCTTTGACTTGGCAACATCGGCAACATCTTCTTCAAAGAACACGCCATGAACAAATTGTTTGCATTGACTGCCTGATGTCGATTTGTCCGACAAGAGAGAATATACAAGAATTTTGCCAACTAAAATCATAAGTCTACCCCTGTATAAAAAGGTTTGTTGGAGTTGTAAAAACAACACAAATTTCACAGACAACAATTACCAAGCTGCTTTTTAAGAAACGCAACCCTCAGATCGCCAAATATTATTAGAAACTGCTGTACACATACTTTTTTACAAGAAACTAAGAATTGGGTCAGTGCTGAAAGCTCCTTAAAGAATTTCAGTTCTCTGAGTTTGTTAGAGGTTCCATAACAATTTTCATGTTCCTTACTTGTGCCCTCGTGAACATTTCAAAACAAGGTTTTTGAAGCCTTTCCACTGCTAAGTATTACAGGAAACAAGTGAAAATAAGATAAAAGATATGTCAAGGATTTCCTTGGTCTTTATAAGAATAAATTGTTTCTTAAGTTATATTTTCCCAGTGCTGGAGTTTTGCAATTTTTTGGCGATCTGAGAGTTGAGTTTTTTACCCTTTCTTATAAAAAAATACGTGTTCTGGGAAGAAACTATTTGTTATGATACAGGAAGTCCTTGGGATATTTTTACTTTATTTTCACTTGGTTATTGTATCATGTTGCTCGGAAGGGGCTCGGAAGGTACTTGAGAAAAGTCTAAACATTAGAAAGGCTTCAAAAACATTGTCTCAAAATGTTCACGGGGCACAGGTAGTAAACATGAAGATTGTTATATATCTAAACATTGGAAAGGCTTCAAAATCTTTGTTTTGATGTTCACGGGGGCACAGGTAAACTTTGAGTAGCTACTCAAAATCTGATAATCTAAGGAACATTTATTACTTTCACAACTGGCCCAAATTTTTATTTTCTTATAAACTCGTGCACTAACTTTTACAACAAACTGGACCCCAGTTCTTCCCGGGGTAAAAGTTTCTCCTAGATTTTACAAAATTGAATTTTACAATTTCACACAGCACAGGCGGCTTCTTTCTTGTAAACATTGAGCGGCAATCGTTGTCAAAATCGTCTTTTGATAAGAATGTAAACATTTGAAATACCCTCACTGCAAGACGAAGTAGAAGGAAAACTTATTTCATCGTGATCTGGAAAACTTAGTTCATCGTGATCTTGATCGCTCCTGATGCAATGCCGTCGTCTTCTTTGAGAATTGTTTGCAATGCTGTCAGTTTGGTTTCACTCACACTCCATCCCAAGCGCGGGAATTAAAGATATTGGCAGTTATTTCGATACTTTGCTTCAACTTCAATGGTAATCAACAATCTTCTTATAGATTTGTGAACAAATATTTGAGGTGATAAATGACTTTACCAACAACAGCATGACGACACCGCCACCGTTAAAGATTTCTTTTCCCGCCTTTTCCTGTTATATTGGGTCCAGACCAGAGAGAGGCATAAGCTACCATACAGAAAATTCGCAAATGCCATAAGTCTAAGTCAAGGCGAAGTAAAGCGCAAATTTCGGAAATTTCGGAAGAATTATTCATGGAAATATGTATATTTTTGATAATTTCGCTAAAAAACTAATTTTTGGGGGAGGGTGAGCAGGATGCCGCTACCCGTTTGAAAAAATACCAAAGACAAACATTCAAATCGCCATAATTTTTCAATCCTAGGTGATGGCAAGGGGGTTACATGAACACTTGTGGTCCTATGTATAAGCATCCTGTTCCCGTTGAAATTTTCAAAAAATTCGATTTATTCGACTTGTTATCCTTCTACTTCTTCTAACAGTCTATTTGATGATTTTGTATCAATTGAGGGAAGCTATCTCCCTGAAATATACTCAGTCTACAAGTGCGTTGTCCATCGCGATCTTTTAAAGTGAAAGTGATGCAAATAGCAGCAAGAATTGTTCGTGGTCCTAGGAAAGAGAAATCCTGATTATTGCAGCTTTGCCTATTAAATTACTGCTAAGTTGGATAGCGTTTTATGAAATAAAAGATTCTGCTACTGTATAAAGATACCATATAATAATTTTTCTTCAACCTTGGTGCTCCTGCCTGTAAATTTACGTTCATCATTGTATTTGATAGCCTGTGAAGACATAGGGGATCACTGCAGTCTAATGAAATTCAAATGCAACATCGATGCTATCAGACGCATTTGTCCAGTTACCTGCCAAGTGAAATGTGGTAAGCTCTTTTTTTACAGTCATTTCAAATAACCGGTTGTCCAAAAAAATACTCTGTTTGAAAAACAACAATAATCTTAATACAAGGTCAATCTTAAGATGTCATTTTTTTGGCACAATACATTAATGACCAAATAATTTTTCCAGGCATATCTGATCTTGTGGCTGGTTTTTAACCCTATTAATACCGGTCTTCATGGACTTCATGGACTTCACGGGCTTGTTGTAGTACCAAGGGATAAAAAATCCCCCGCCATAGAGTTATAAATATTACAGATATGAAGATGAAACCTTGTACAATCATGTACAGTAACAAAACCTACACAATCCGCTACTTTTTAATTCTTCATTTATCTAAGACATCACTCTTATTATTATCAATTTCTTTAAAAGTTAGCTAATAAGTACAGTAGCTATACTAAAGCTAATCTAGGCCAACTAAAAATTACGATATACATAAATATACAAAATTGAAATACCTTCAGTATAAAAACCATAAATGTTAAAATCAGATAAAGCCTTAGTTTGGAACAAAAGTTTTACATAATCGGCAGTGGCAGGTTTTTCCAGACCAAGACTAAATGTTTCTTTTAAATTCAGCAAGAGATGTAGAATCTTTGATATATTGTGGAACAGTAGCCCAGACTTGCAGGCCTCTGAAACGAATCGTTTCTGACCCATAAGTAACGGTTCTAACTCTAGGAAGAGAAAAATCGTTAGTGTTCCTCAGATTATATGGACTTTCATTTTGACAAAAAAATCTTTCTCATAAAAACTAGATTAAAGCAATTTTTAGTCTTGTACATTTCGGTCATGAGAAGCTGTAAGTTTCTCTGGTGTACAGTTATTGATCTATCCTTTTCAATTAAAACCTCAAAACTGGATTTATAGTCTTGATAAGTAACTGTTAGTGCTCTCTCTTGGATTGTATCAATTTTGTGACAAAGTTGACGGCTGTGGAACATCCATGCCAAGGGACAATACTGAAACTGGCTGTTTATGAAAGCTCTCATTAAATATCGTAATTTGTCCTGATCCATAAAGGGGGCAATGCGTGAGAGAGCATACAACTTATTGCTAGCCTTTTGACAGAGCCCTGCAACATGCTGCTCAAATGTCAGCGTATTATCTATATTATTATATGGCGTTCGAAAATACGGCTCCTCGGACCGGCAATACAGCAATTCGATTGGTTCTTGATCGGTCCGTAAAAGCCGTATTTTTCTTTCGAAGCCGTATTGGACCGGGCGTTGCCTTAAAAATCAACAACAAAGAAGGAGCTTCTTGTGTAGGCTTAGGCCGCAAGAAGTGTTAGCCAAAGTTTAGCTTATTCATCGAAGATTTCTTTTCTGTAAAGTTTGAAGACGAACTTGCAATTATACACGAAGAAAATGCCAATGTAGTTAACGTCGCAACGAGCAACTACAGTGATCCACAGGATCAAAGACACAACAGAAAAGTACGATACTATAAACAACGTTCTCAAAAGGTTCTGCCATATAATAAAGCCTTTATTAAACGATTACTCGATCCATGCTGGAAAATATTTGGACCTTAGTTCATTGTACGGACCTCACTGCGTTCGGTCCGTACGTCAAACTGCGATCCAAATATTTTCCAGCATGGACCTCGTAATCGTTTAATAACCGCATAGTAGTACCTAGCAACTTTTCCTGAGCGCTGTTCTGCACAGATGCATTACCAATCTTAATTGTAACAGGTTCATCACGAGAAGTACCTAATGTTGAAAAATGACATTAATCTTTATTTAGCTTGAGGTAGTTGTCAGAGAACCATTTTGTTACTTTTAAAGAGACATTTTCCAGCCTCTCTACTACATTTCGTAGATCTTGGTCACATGTATAAAGTGTGGTGTCATCAGCATAATTACAGATCTCAATATCATCAACAGAAAGTAAAATATCGTTCAAATAGATATTAAAAAGTAGAGGTCCTAAAACTGATCCCTGTGGAACACCCAAATTCAGTTTCTGTTTAGAACTGAACAAACCATTTATTTTAACTCGTTGCTGCCTTTCGCTTAAATGTCAATGCATCATGGTTGAAACCATAGGCATGCAGTTTAACAAGAAGTAAATCGTGCTTGACACAATCGAGTGCCTTTAAAAGATCCATAAAGACTGCCCCAGCCTTTCCTCCTGTGTCTAAATATGTTTTACATCTTTCTAGAAAACGAGTTAAGGCATGTTGTGCATTGTATCCTTGTCGTAATCCACATAGCAAATTTGATAAGTAAACCGTCATATGTTCAATCATTTGCTTGGACATGAGTCTTTCATAAATTTTAGAGACAGTGGGCAGGACACTAATTGGTCTTAGAAGTAGAACAATCTTTCTTAAAAAGGGACGAAACGTCTGCGGTTTTTAGTTCATCAGGAAAATGACAATTGCTCACACACTCGTTGAAAACTTTTTGCAAACGTTCGGCGCAAATGTCTATATTAGTCTTGAGTAGCTTTACTACAACTATCTTATTTTGAGACTTTATTTTGTTGGGGAATAGTGGTTTGACCGTTTTCCAAAACTTTTTATTGTCAGTGATTAGTGTGACGTCCAAATTATTGTAGTATCTCTTTTTCTCTGTTCTAAAAAGCTTTGCGCAAAGGTTACGCTGTCGAAGAAAATTGCTCCAGTTTTCCGCAATTCTGTTTTGGTTATATTTGTTCCGAAATCTAGTTTGTAGCATGACAGCCTTCCGGAGTGTCTTAGTCATAAAGGGTGCATCGTTAGCTCTAACATACTTTTTCTTTAGTGGTGCATGTTTATTTAATACCTTATCAAAAGCAGTTTCAAATGCCCCATAGTCTGAATTTGAAGCATCCACATTGCCAAGCTCAGTCCGCAAGTCTTGGTTAAAACTAGTTTGGTCAAAATTTTGTAACACCGGTAATTTATGAGGGAGGGACCTTGCTTTGGAAAAGTGGTTTTTAACACGGTGAAAATCATTTTATGAAAATCCAATAACCCCGTTTCTATTGCCGTGGTGTGCTGCATTCTTTGACTACGATTTGTCAAAATTAAATCAATACATCTTGGGTTCTCTGCCTTATAACAGGTAGGTTCTTTTACTAAATTCTTCATTCTTTAAGTATTCAGAAAGTTCGTAAATCTTCGCCTGTCTCTACAGCATTAACATCTCCTAAGAACATGAAATTCTCATACTTCGAACTATAGTGATCTAAAGCTTTACCTAAATTTTCGTAGAGAAACTGTTGCGATTGCGTTGGTGGTCGATAAACACTGAAAATAGCCCATTTTTCTTCCTAAGGTTGATTTCAAAACTAACACATTCTATACCATCCTCAAATTTAAAGGATGTCAATAATTGTGAGGGGATATCACTTCTAACTTAGACTAATAAACCCCCTCCGTCTTGGTTTCTATCTAGCCTACAGGGAGCAGCAAATTCATCAATTAAAAATTGTCCCTTTGGGAAAGAAGAGTCGATTTTAGTTTCAGCAACCATCAGGATATCTATGTTGGCTGCAATTATTTCTCTAAGAGCTTCAAATTTAATCATAATAGAATTGATGTTTAAATTCCCTATGATTACTCTACCTACATTCCTTAACCTTAGCAATTTGGACCGAGCATCAATGTGCCAATTTCACCTGTATGTGCAAATTTCATAGATAAAGGCTTTAGAGAAATAAAAGATGACTCTACGGGTATCAATCTAGGTCAAATTAAAATTCCATATCTACTAGTCTATGTCAAGATGATATCTTACTAATATCCGTAAATAAATCCACTATGAATTCCATGCTTAAGGTTGCTGAAGACTTTCAAGACAAAAATTTGCTCCGATATAATGCGGATAAGTCCCAATCTTTATGCACTAAATTTAATAGAACAAAACAAGACGAAGAAAAAGTTAAGCTAAACAACCTACCTATGAAACAAACAGCTAAATATAAGTACCTAGGAAATATAGTAAATGACAAATGTAACTTAGATGACACCATCAATGAGAAATGCAACAGCAGAAATAAAATAATATACGAAATGGTAACAATCTTAGAAAATCCAGTCCTTAATGCAAACAGAATAGAAGTAGGCAGAAAGGTAATTGAAACAACCCTAATACCAAAGATTCTGTACGGATGTGAAACCTGGACAAATATCATGAAACAACAAATTGATAGGCTAGAGTTTCAGTTTCAGTTTCATCAATTCAACATATATATCTAAATAAATCTAAGAATACAAATACGTCCACTACCCTACAACATACATAGATGAACAATTGATATACATTTGCTACACTACTACAAAAAAATGCTTACTTTGTAACCTACAGAAATAAACTAAATAGAGGATACATTACAGAACAGAGAAAGAGCATAGGTCCAAAGGCAACCCCCCACCACACAAGACAACCAAGGACAAGAGCAGGACAACAGGAAAAGCAGGCCCCACGCAGAGAAGATTCAGAAAGTAGAACCTTGCGATGGAACATAGAATTATTATAAAAAAACTTTTGTATTTAAAAAAGATACTAAACATGCCTGATAGCAGACCAGTAAAAATAGTGCATAATGAATAAAAAAGACTTGGAATGAATAAAGGTTGGTATGATGAAGTATGGACCATTATTCAAAAACTAGGGATAACAGCAAATGAAAAACGTATCAGCGACATGACAAAAAAAGAATGGTCAGAGATAGTCACGGAAAAAATAGTTGATAGACTAAATGAGGAAAATAGTAATAATTCAGAAACTAAGTTACGCCTGATTCGAAACTCGCATTTTGGATTCAAGATCATCTAAAGGATACAAAACAGCATCAGATCTCCTGATGCTCAAACTTAATGTGATAGACTTAAGCAAACTACATGGCTAAGTATGACAATAATACATGTAGACGATGTGGTAAACATAAAGAAAATATAGAACATCTATGGGAATGCAAGAAACTTGACATGAAAAAATGTAGCAAAGATCAACTTCTTTCAAATGACCCAAAAATGCTTAAAGGAATAATAAGGGGGTTCAAAAGATTTTGTAAATAGTTTTAGTTTGTGTTAGGTTCTGTTAGGTTCTGTTGTGTTAGGTTAGATTCTTTTCAATCATTGTTTAGTTTAATTTAATTTAGTTTACCAGTGTTACATAGCTTAATTTGTAACTGCTCCGAAATGGAGATTTGGTATTTATATTATTATTATCATTATTATTATTATTATCATTATCTTTTATAAAAGCTACTCCAAGCCACTAATTAAGACTACCAAAGTTTGTTAGCCTATTGATTTTACAGTGTACACGACATATACAGTCTGAGTTCCAAACGTTCATTCCGGTTGCACCACTCCCGACAGTACTTTCCTCATAATTGATTCACTGTCCATTAGCACTGTCTTCTGCATTTCCTTCACTATTCTTTCAGTCTCGGTTTCAGCTTCTATCATTTTTTGAACATTCTTCCACAATTTTCCAATTCCTCCACCCAAACATCCAACGACTAATGAGACAACTTCCACTTTGTACCCTACACGATTTTCCCTTGTTTCAAAGGCTAGCTGCTGATATTTATCCAATTTCTCCTTCACCTTTGCTTCGATGTTATTTTCTTGTGGGCATGCCATGTCACAAATCCATATTCTTTTTGTCTCCTTATCTTCAAGTGTTAGGTCTGGCCTTCTTGCCGAACTGCTTTGTCTCAGTTTGTACTCAAAGTCCCATACTAATTTCCCTTTCATATTCTCAAATACTTTTCCTTTCTCCCACTTCTCTTTGTACCACACTATGTTTTCATCGATTATTTCATACCTCTTTGCCCATGCAACAGCTAACATTATTATTATTATTATTATTATTATTATTATTATTATTATTATTATTTTTATTATTATTATTATTATTGCTGGCGTCTGTTTTGTGTTTGCCCTTTGTGGCTTCGCGCGGGATTCAGCTATCGCTAAAAGAAGAGTTAAGCGGTGTATGGATCCTTCGGGGAGTCGCATGGGGGAGCTGCATAGTTGCAAGTGTAGCCTCAAAGGATTCAGTATGAGTTTTAAGAGCTTCCAATTCTTTCTCGAATTCACAAGAGACATAAAAATAAAAAACAAAAAAATTCATTGTTAAATCATCTGGGATTCAGCTACTGCTAAAAAAAGAGTTAAGCAGTGTGCGAATCTTTCGGAGGGGTCTCTTGGGGGAGCCGCAAAGTTACCAGTGTGAGTTTAGGAGCTCCCAATCTCTCTTCTAAGTCACAAAGGACACTAAAAAATAGCTAAATTGGTGCAAAGCAGGAAAAATTCTATTGTTTGTCAGTTGTAAAGGTATTAGGTTTTTTAGATAGATTCATTGTAAATATAGCATTATCGTCATGTAAATAATTTTAGGTGTAAACAACGTAATGTTTATAAATTCTCGGCTGCCTTGTAAAGTTTTTATACTGAAGAAGATTTTATATCGAAATGTTTTTGCGACATCCAACAGTTTTTGTTTTAATATGTATATATTTTGTTTGATTTGAAGGATGGTTTAGTTTATTATTATTATTATTATTATTATTATTATTATTATTATTATTATTATTATTATTATTATTATTATTATTATTATTCTTATTCTTATTCTTATTCTTATATTTTCTGCTTTAAGCACTGGCAGTTCTCATCACCGAATTTACATCCCAAGGGAGCGGGTCACAACCCATGACCAAGGGTCCCTTGGGGTCATTCTCTTTTAGTACTCAAGTACTTTTCTCAATATCCTGGCTGTTCCTAATAGCGTCGTCTTCTGTAGGATTGCTGTATTTATTGTGATGTCCAGTTTTTCCAGCCATTCATCCAGTTTCTTGGTTACACTTCCAAGTGCACCGACAATCACAGGTACTACTATCACACTTCTCATGTTCCAAATCCTCTTGATTTCCCTTTTCAAATCTTGATATTTATCCACTTTCTCTTTTTCCTTGTCACTAGTCCTACTATCACCTGGCACAGCAATGTCAATTATAGTGCATTTTCTTTCACCTTTATTCACAACAACTATGTCCGGTCTCCTTGCCTCGATTACATGATCACATTGAATGTTCACATCCCATAGTAGCTTTACCTCGTCAGTTTCAACTACACCGTCAGGGGAATGCTCATACCATTTGTCTGCCCTTTCTAGATCATATTTCTTGCATAAATGCCAATGCACCATTCTCGCAACATTGTCGTGTCTTCGTTTATATTCTTTCTGTGCCAACTTCTTGCACTCACTGACAATGTGATGTACAGTTTCGCCTTTCTCTTCGCACATCCTACAAAGTGGTGACTCTGCTGATTTGTCAATATGGTGTTTAACATAATTTGTTCGGAGGGCCTGTTCTTGTGCTGCACACAAAAGTGACTCCGTTTGTATCTTTAGATCAGCTTTTCTCAGCTACTTCCATGTCTCCTTTGCATCGATTGATTCCGGCATCTCTCTAACAAACTGACCATACATTCTTTTTTCCTTCCATCCTTGTTCTTTCTCATTCATCCATATCCTTTTGAACTCATCCTTACTGACAACATATTCAGTGTCTATCACTTTAGCAAGCCTAACACCTCGAATCAATGACTCAACAGAATTCCTGACATACCACCCCAAATTATTCTCCTCACTTCTAACGCAATCCTCGCAGCTAATCAGTCCACGTCCCCCTTTCTCTCTGGTCAAATATAACCTGTCTGTATCACTCTTAGGGTGAAATGCACCATGTATTGTCATGATCTTCCTCGATTTCCTATCCATTTTCTTTAATTCATCCTTTGTCCATTTCAGGATACCTGCTCCATATCTCAATACTGATACAGCCCACGTGTTAATTGCCAAGATCTTATTCCTGCCATTCAATTTCGATTTTAAAACCAATTTCAACCTCCTTTTATATTCGCTTGCAAACTTGTCTTTCATGTCCGTTTCTTTGATCTTATCCATTTCCACAATACCCAGATACTTGTATCCATTTTCATCGATTTCTTTCATAATTTGCCCATTCGGAAGCGCAATACCATTTTGGTTCAACACTTTTCCTCTCTTCATTACCAGCACTCCACACTTTTTTAAACCGAATTGCATCCCGATGTCTTCGCTGAAGAGATGTACAGTTTGTACTAGTGAATCTATTTGGTCCTGATTCTTGGCAAACAATTTGAGATCATCCATGAATAATAGATGATTGACTCTGAATTCCTTGTCACCCCATTCATAAAAAGCTGCTACTTTCCTCAAGATCAATGTCATTGGAATCAGACATAACACAAACAGTAGTGGAGATAGGCTGTCCCCCTGGAAAATTCCTCTCTGAATATGCACATCTCCCAACCTTTCACCAGCCGATGTTAATTCTAGCTTCCATGATCGCATACTGTCACTCATGAATGTTCTAACATTCTCTGCTATCCCGAATGTTTCCAGGCACTCTATAATCCAGCTATGGGGAACCATGTCGTATGCCTTTTTGTAGTCAATCCACGCCATAGCTAGATTAGTCTTTCTCCTTTTACAATCTTTCAGCACAGTTTTGTCTATCAATAGTTGGTCCTTTGTTCCACGACTCCCCTTTCGACAACCCTTCTGTTCATCTGGTAATATTTTCTCCCTTTCCAAGAAACCATATATCTCTTCTGCAATCATGCCCGTGAGTAACTTCCACATTAAGGGTAGGCAGGATATGGGTCGATAATTATCAACTGCTCTGCCCTTAGCAGGATCTTTCTGACATAGAACAGTCCTCCCATATGTCATCCACTCAGGTAGCCGGTTTGCGCCACATATGATTTCATTCAGCTGATTTGCTATTCTTTCGTGCAATGATGACAGTTGCTTGATCCAATAGCCTTGGACACCGTCTCTTCCTGGAGCCTTCCAATTAGGGATCTTTCTACTCTGTTTTTTAACCATCTCTACTGTGATCTCCATCTCTCTCATATTCACGTTGTTTTGTTCTCTTTTCAGATCTTGCAACCAATCTGCTTGTCTGTTATGTCCTTTTTCTATGCTCCAGATCTCACTCCAAAACTTTTTACTCTCTTCAGCATCCGGTATTACACTCTCGCCACTAGCTTCCCGGTTCAGTTCTTTATACACTTTTTTCTGCTCCACTGCAAGTGTTATTCTATCTCCATACCTCTTTATCTTCGCAGCTTTTGCTACCAACCTTTGCTTCAATTCTTCAATTATAGTTATTATTATTATTATTATTATTATTATTATTATTATTATTATTATTATTATTATTATTATTATTATTATTATTATTATTATTATTATTATTATTATTATTATTATTATTATTATTATCAATATCATCAGGGAGGTCAACCTCAGAGGTTTCAGAGGTTTAATCATCTGGGATTCAGCTACTGCTAAAAAAAGAGTTAAGCAGTGTGCGAATCTTTCGGAGGGGTCTCTTGGGGGAGCCGCAAAGTTACCAGTGTGAGTTTAAGAGCTCCCAATCTCTCTTCTAAGTCACAAAGGACACTAAAAAATAGCTAAATTGGTGCAAAGCAGGAAAAATTATATTGTTTGTCAGTTGTAAAGGTATTAGGTTTTTTAGATGGATTCATTGTAAATATAGCATTATCGTCATGTAAATAGTTTTAGGTGTAAACAACGTAATGTTTATAAATTCTCGGCTGCCTTGTAAAGTTTTTATACTGAAGAAGATTTTATATCGAAACATTTTTGCGACATCCAACAGTTTTTGTTTTAATATGTATATATTCTGTTTGATTTGAAGGATGGTTTAGTTTATTATTATTATTATTATTATTATTATTATTATTATTATTATTGTTATTATTATTATTATTATTATATACATTATTATTATTATTATTATTATTATTATTAGTATTATTATTATTATTATTATTATTATCAATATCATCAGGGAGGTCAACCTCAGAGGTTTCAGATGTAATTGCAAAGCCTCTTGTTCCAAATCCGACACCTGATTAGTTCCTAACGTGTTTACAGGCTCCATAGTATCCAGAACATCTCTTGATCTTGACTCTATACCGTTCCTAAGTCAATAATGGCCGAAGGCGTTCAAAAAATTATTTGCCAGGAAACGTGTTCCTTCTGCATTCAGATGTAGATTAGATTACTTCTATTTAACACTATTCTACATGGGTAAATCAAGCACCACTTTCTCATGGAGGGGGGCTAAAAAGCCCCCCCCCCCAGATTTTCTAAGCAACCGTAGTGTCTATGGCAATGCAACTTGGTACAGATGATTACCAAGCAATTATGATTCTAAAAATAGCATCATATGCTAATTAGTCACATGATCCGTTGCTAGGTAACGCAAAAACAATGAAAATTTGCTGATTTGGCTCTCCTCCTAAAAATGTTATATTTTCAACCAAAAATAGTCAATAAATAACTTTAAAGTTATAAATATGATACATATTGATTGTTCTTAATGAAAACTCTCAAAAATTCTATTTTTGGAATTCTATTGTTGTCACAACTGTCAATCAAAGTCATGGTTGATACCTAAACAATTTAGTTGATGTTTTATTGGCATTTTAAATGCGTTTTTAATGATAAAAACGATATCAAATTGGTCTGGAATTGTTAATTAGTCAATTTTGATCATAATACACTAATTATTTCATATGTTTATTATAAATATGACGTCATATATAAGTATGACGTCATATATATTAAATTTTTGCTGATGTCAGCAAAATACAAAAACTTATATATCAAATGAAAGTAGACTTCACGACAAACTTATTGGTACCAATTGCATTGAAATCAGATGTGTACGAGAAAAATTATGCATGTTTTACTGATTTTCTGAGAGACCTGTTGCCAAATAAGGGCATGTCATACTCACGTGACCAATTGTATAACAATGAACTACCGGGTGTTTCAGAAAAAGGTATCCCCTTTTGACTGGAAATAGGAACCAAGCAATAAGATATCATTGCTCCCCGACTTCACAGCTAAATTTATCAATGTTCAACTTAGATGCACGTACCTTGCATTTAAGGATCGTCCACCAAACACCGGAGATACAGGCTCGCAAAGTCAAAATTTACAGTGCACCCAAAACCAGAGGTTTTGACAAAGGGCCTAGTCATGATTTGTATCGTGACATTTTCCAAAGTACCTGTATACTTTAAGTTTCCGTGTTTTGCTTTTGAAAAGAATAAAAGATGCATAGACATGGCGCTGATTAAACAAATATAGTAAAAATGTGGATAGAGTGATAAAGTCGTGCCACATCTCCAAAATAAGCGTGCATGTGCTCCTTTTCCTCTTCTTTGATACAAAACACTTGGGATCGAATGCAATGCAAGGACCGTTTCCTCAAAAGAAAAGTTACTTCAAGAACAATTGAAGTAATTCAAGGTATAGATCTTTTCAAAAAAGTAAAGGTCAAAGTCGAAAATTCGTTTGCAAAATGCCTGTTTGTTGTCAAATTATGGCTAGGCCATTTCTCAAAACCTCTGGTTTCAGGTGCACTCCAAATTTTGACCTTGTGAACTCATATCTCCGGTGTTTGGTGGTTGATTTCCAAATGCAAGGTATGTGCATTTAAGTTGAAGACCAACAAATGTAGCCATGAATTCAAAAAGTCCCGAAATATTATCGTTTTGTCGCCTTGTTGAGTCAAAAGGGGGTACCTTTTTTGAGACACCCGGTATTGTTAATTTGATGCAGTATTAAATTTGATTAAAAGTCACCCAAGTTCCAGTGTTTTATCATGCTTAGTTTAAGAGTAATTACAGGAAGTATGGTTGGGGGGCCTTTTTTGCCCCCCATGTAGAATAGGGTTAAATGATGGATTGGATCTATATTGTCATTGTTTATGAATGGTAATTCTTCACGTGCGCACAGCTCTTTTATCCTTCTATTTGTTATGCTGACTTTTGCATTCCAACGATCATCCCTGGGTACAATACTTGATACAAAAACCGTATTCTCTTTATTCTTTATTGCCTTGGCTAGGTCAACTACCTCTCGTGCAATTTCCTCTGGTGCATCACCATTACTGACATCATTTGTTCCACAGTGAAGCACGATTCGTTTTGGGTTCTTTTTCATCGTAGGTATACAGTGACTATTCATGTGATCTGTTGTGGCTCCATTAAAAGCATGCACAAATATTTTCTCAGATTCTCCTGTTGCTTCACTCATCTTGTATCCCATTATGTGTTTCACCATTGAGTCTCCTATCACCTCTGTACAATTTCGAACAGGTGGTTTCCTCCCAAAAGGTAATCCTGTTGGTTTTCTTGCAAAATTTGTTGAATCTCCTGCAGTATTTGCATTTGTATTGGCAGTTGCTTGTGATGTTTTTGTCGCCGTTACGTTTGAAAAAGCAGAAATGCACCCTGATACCTGTTTCTTTTCTAAGCGTAGCTGTTGAATGTTGCCATTTACGCTTGTTTCCCGGGCCTCTGTGTTGTTATTACTTTTAACGATTCTTGCATATGTATCATCGATAGTTGTTGCCAGTGGCATGAAACGATTGCTGGTATTTGATAAATAATTCCATGGGTCTTGAGGCAGAGGGCGTGCAACACTTCTCTTGGGTAATTGGAAACTGCTGTCATCTTTTCGAGATTCCTCTTCCTTTTCAAAGCTTTTGATCAGCAAATCTTATTCACCCTGATATCATTCCTGAGGGAGTCGTTCTTTTTTCTCAGCAGCATTATCTCTTCTTTCAAATCCTTTTCAGTATTTCTATTTTTTAAAATGATGTTTTCGTCAATGATTTTACGTAATGAGATTACTGTTTCTCGGAGTTGCACAAATTCCGAATATGGTGTTAATCCTGTGCTATTTCCCAGTGCAGCTTTTTTGTTAGTTTTTATCGATTCTTCGTTGGAGTCTCGTAAATAATATGATGCTTTCCATCTTTGCCTCGATCTTCGATCTTACCATTTTGCTCTAAGCGTTGAATTGCAAGTTCAATCTCCGAATGTTCGCAAGATATCCCCTCCTTTTGAATCTGCAATGAAATTGTCTCTAACCATGGTCTTTTCCCTTTCTTTCGTATTTGAGGTCTAGCCTTGATGATTTCTGAATCCATTTCTGGACGAGACACCATCGATGATTCTCTTGTGCATGCATTAACTTCATCCATTGTGTTGCCAACTTGATGTCGAATTTAGGCCAACAAGGGCCTGCACGTGCAACGCTGTTTTGTAACCAAATAGTAGTAAATTCAAATCCAAAGCTGCAGTGTAAATTTGTAAGCAATGTAAGCAACCAAAATCAGTAAAATTGACGAGGAATTGCCAGCTAAAATTTCCACTGCCACATTCCACAACCACGTTCCACCTCAGACCTCTCACATCAGACGTCCCACATCAGACACTCTGACGTCATAATTGAGCAAAATAGCAGTATTTGCTTACAATTGGCAATACTGGTAATTTTTAAGTTTTTATTTCATAAGTTCTTTCATAATGCCACTAAAAGGTATCAAAAAGCATCAATAAGTAAAAATTGGCAATAAAATATTTATTTAAGCTCACTATTTATATCACTTATTCATTATTTATTTACACCAGTTCGCCATTGTTTCCTTTAAACCCTTAATTACTGATGCAATTATTCTAAAATGCCTTAAAGTTAGAACCAATTTTTGCCATAGAAATGCATCTAATACATTTGTTATTGTTTGTATGACATCACAAACGTTGATGATGTCATTAGCTTTAAAATGGCTGACGTCATCAGAAATGAATAAAATCACACATCATGTGAAAGCTGGTGGTAATGGCAATGATCTATCATTATCCTGACAAAAATTAGACTCCCTTCTAAAGTTTTCAAGCTGACCACGTGTTGAAAAGACATTGGCTACGTGATCAGTGTCCGTCTACCAGTTTGAAAACGAATTTCAGTTTTAAATTAGTCTATCAAATTTTAGAAAAATTCGAAAAGTTTCAGCTCTTTATCTTTCGAACTGATGATATTGCATCAAATAAAATTGTCTGTGGGCACCTAGTTGTTAATTAATTAATTAAGCTCGTTGTGGGGTTGCCTGATTTTGAAGCATACTGCGAGAAGCACCAACATTTTGAACATTTTTGTATGTTAAGCTTCTAATTTGGTCATAAATTTCAGAAAGAAATGCAAACTATCATTGTAGATTTAAAGAACAACGAAAAGTCTCACTAGGGAGCTGGCGGTGGTAAACGGACGCTTAAGGAAAACTTTTTTCAAAACAAAAGTCAGTCACAGGCAAAAAGCAAAATTACCAGGTGAATGGACAGGTATTTGGGCATATTTCTCCATCGTGTTTTGGTTATTTACTTTGCCTACTTTTCTTTGGCAACGATGTTTTTGAGACTGATCTTGGCGGTGGCTTTCGGACATTATCGGTGGTTCTCGGACGGTAAGTTAATGTGCCAAGAAATCTGTTTTTGTATGCATACTTGGCAATTATTCAATCTATAAACTCTTTTGCTTCATTTTTCTTGTCTTGCTTTCTTATTCTTCAATGTGAAAAAATGGTTCGGTTATCGGTTTTCGTAATGCCATAGTGCACGCAAATCAATCTATAAACTGGACATGCGCGTGAAAAAATATTTTCTTGACCCCATTAAAACTTTTGATTGATCTACGTACGCACATTTATGGAAGAAATATGAAATAAAAGTCTGATTCAAATCCGAATTTCATTCATTCTTCCAAACAACTGATTAATTTTGTGTCCGAGAAGCACCGCCACTAACTTTTAAGACTATTCGACATGCCATCTGGCCCTCCCTTCAGCAAAACCGTTTTAAGCTTTTGGCACAATCCTATGTGCTATTCACATGCTAGACATCCAATTCATTTGATTGTTTAAGAATTTTAGCATCTTTCGGCAACGGATTCCGAGTTTTGAATCTGGGTGTGATGTTCACAACGGCAACTTCTGGACTGCCATGCACAACGAAAGCAACTGGTTTACCTTGTTTTACATCTAAGAAGGCTTTTCGGAAAGATGTTTACTATCTACCATCAGGGGCGTCGTGGGTACCAATTGACAGGGGGGGCACAACTTGCTGATTTTCCGACAAATGATGACGTGAGAACCAATGACGTCATCATGCGCATGCGCAGTTTGGTTACCAAAATGATTTTCAGACAGAGATAGCAAGACACTGATCTGGTATTCAATCGAAGCAATAATACAGATTAGTTCGCTATAACTGTATGGGAATAGAGCGTGCCACAAGGTTGGAGCATTGAAATGGAAAATTTTTGAGGCCTGGCCCTTTACTTTGGCTTAGAATGCATCTCCCAATATCATGCCTGCCATTAGCGACAAGGAAACCATGATAGCTTCGTGACAGTTCTCCTATAAATCGGAGCGCGAGGAAAATTTTTGAAGAAAGATCCTTTTCTGTGGCTTAGAATGCATCTCCCAATATCATGCCTGCCATTAGCGACAAGGGAAACCTTGAGAGCTTCGTGACAGTTCTCCTATCAATCGGAGCGCGAGGAAAATTTTTGAAAAGATCCTTTACTTTGGCTTGGAATGCATCTCCCAATATCATGCCTGCCATTAACGACAAGGAAACCATGAGAGCTTCGTGACAGTTCTCCTATAAATCGGAGCGCGAGAAAAATTTTTGAAGAAAGATCCTTTTCTGTGGCTTAGAATGCATCTCCCAATATCATGCCTGCCATTAGCGACAAGGAAACCATGAGAGCTTCGTGACAGTTCTCCTATCAATCGGAGCGCGAGGAAAATTTTTGAAGAAAGATCCTTTTCTGTGGCTTAGAATGCATCTCCCAATATCATGCCTGCCATTAGCGACAAGGGAAACCTTGAGAGCTTCGTGACAGTTCTCCTATAAATCGGAGCACGAGGAACATTTTTGAAGAAACATCCTTTCCTTTGGCTTAAAATACACATCCCTTGATTCCATATTTACCAGTGCTAAAATCGAAAATTTGACCTTTCTCGGAAAATTCTTACCCAACCTATACCCAGCTATTTTCTCTTCGGTTTTAAAGGAATCCCGATGACCATATTTCGACAAACAAAGGCTCTGGCACCCAGGACATGTTTTTAAATGACCTCCCTCAGACTGTCGGAAAATGCCCCTCTTGTTAAAAAATTCATTAGTAAATAGGGTCGTGATAGTAGCTAGGCTTCAATTCACACAGATGAGAAATTTCGGAAAAATTTCCGAATTTCCGACAAAAATCCAATTTCCGACAAATATCCGAATTTCAGACGCTAGGGGGGGGGGGCACGTGCCCCCCTGCCCCCCCGGCCACGACGCTTCTGTCTACCATGTTAGCTTGAACGAACGAACGACGTGAGCGACCACAATATTCTGCTGCAATAGCTGTAACAGGAGCGTGGAGGGGACAAGTAAGCAGAGGCTATTCGAGGAACTGGGATGGGAGAGTCTTATTCAGAGGAGGTGGTATAGGCGCATGTGCCATTTTTTCAATCTTAAAAAATGCGAAGGCCAGCCTATCTCTTCGGTGAAATTCCTGTCGAATGCAATTTTTCTTACAACTTGCGACGTCAACGCGAATACCAACCAACTGGAAGAACCGCGCGTTTCGCAAGCACCTATTTCCAAAACGTCCTTTTTGAATGGAATTTGTTGGATCAAAATATCAAAGACTCCAATACTCTTGCGGAATTTAAGCGAAAATTACTTGCAGTTATCAGACCGGTTAATAAATCTGTGTACAATGTTCATCACACGACAGGTCTTAAGAACCTAACAAAGTTGCGGGTGAAATTCAGTCCACTCAGTGAGCATAGGTTTTGGCACAGCCTTGACTGCTTAATCCTTCGTTGTGTATGTGGTACGGGAAACGAAGATAGCGAACATTTTCTCCTGCATTGCCCTCAGTTTGACTTGATGCGCACAGATCTCTTCATTCAGCTCGTGGATGTACCTGTGTTAGACATCACAAATATGGATTCAAAAGATTTGTGTGAATTGCCATTGTACGGATGTTTTGATTTGAATGTAGTCGAGAGTAGAATGATTATTGAGGCAACAATATCATTGAACGATCCAATAGATTTTGCAGTAACTCTTCTCAAGTAATTTCATAGCAGCGACTTCCCTCTGCTTCTCTTTTCCCTTTTTTGGTTTTGGTTTTTGTTGTTAATGCTGTTTTTGTTTATTCTTGTCTTTCTTTGTTTTGATTGTTGGTCTGTTTGTTTGTTTTACTTTTTGGAAATTGTGTGCCTTAATTTGTAAGTCCCATCTGCAGTGGGAAATAGGTGACCCCGTGTCTTTTCCCGCTGTGGATGGGACCAATAATGTATTATAGTTAGTTTTAGATTTTACTTGATATAAAAAAAGATCATTGTATCCATCATACCTTGTAAATTGATCTAAGTACCGTATTTTCCAATAGATTAATGAGACTTTTCATGTTGGTTTCTTCTTCTTTTTGCATTATATTACTATTATTACACTGTATTGTACCGGGTGAGTCAGAAAAAAGAATCCCCGTTTGAAAGGTCACGGCTCCCTGAATATCAAGACAATGATATTGCCAAATATATAGTTTAATGGTAGAGATGTTAAAATCTATTATAATATTTACCGAGAAAATCTCGTTGGTCTCTTTTGTAGAACGTTGTGAAGATGATGCCCATCAAGCACCTGTGTGTCCCTCATTCAAAGAGATTGGGACATGCACTACAGACCTCGAGTTAATGAAGAAGTACTGCAAGAAGACTTGTGGATTCTGCTAACTCTGGCAATTAATGACAATGGAATTTCGTATCGATGATGCGCGCCTTGTAGTGTCGATTTTCAGACGTGAACTCTCTATTTCAAAGAGATTGAAATATTTGCAGCTTGCAAACCTTTAGTTATAGAGATGAGTAGCCAATTCAAAGTTTAATTCAAAGTTATTTGCTTTTCTAAAGATGATAGAACAAAATTTTTGCTAAAGATACAATGATTGATTATATCATTACCAATTGCCTATCACCGCCAATTTTCTGTGACTTCTCAAAAAGGCATGGGTACCAATGAAAATGTAAAAGGTGCACAAAAATAGTTTGCTGATGCCATCATCGTCAATTTTCAAGGAAACGTTGCACTGTTCTCGTGTTAGTATTGACCAAGATTTAGCTGTTTTTGTTTGCCTACCTTCTTTAAAAATGTAAGTATTTGAAATTTCACTTCCTTCACGTTTCTCTTCGTTACCTCCTTTGCTGGTTTTCATTGGTTATTCACCACCTGTTGTAGCTATCAACCGTTTCCGTTGAAAAATTGATGGTTTTAGTGGTTCGCGCGTGACTTGAAACCTTTACAACAGACGACTTCAGGTAAGCTAAGGTTGTTCATACCCACTTCGGTCGAGTGACTATACTTTTGGGAATTGATATGTTGATTTCAGACCGTTCATGAAGAGGAAACAACAAAGTTTTGATGACGAGAAAAATCATGTGATCTGAAGTGGGTGCATACAGCGTTAGTAAGATGAAGTAGTCTATGCACAGTAAAGTTGCAAGGATCCAAAATTTGCAATTCGAAAAGACATTCACATGTTTTATTTGGCAGAACGTATTGGAGAACCAATTTGGCTAAACCAGTAGGCACAGATGCTGAGTGAAACTCTTTTGAATATCTTGTCCGACTTTATACCCAGCACAGCAATCACAGTTGTAAACATCACTATGTGCCATGTATAAGACGGTCGATTGAAAACTTTACCCTGAAGGAGGTCGTAGCAGGGCCTCCGACAATGGGGGGGGGGCTGGGCCCACTTTTTTGCAAAATATGCATTTCAAAAATTATTGAATAATCTTGTTAATTCCCTTTAAAATCCCATGCTCGTTTACAGTTGAGAGGTAAAACTTCCTCGCATCCATTTAATTACAACCCCTATTCTGTGTACAAGTAAAGTTTCTTATTTTAATTTGAAACCAACTTCATTATTGTGCGCAACGAGACTGCATCCGGAACCGAAGGCGAAATTTCGCATTTTGTGGGGCCTAAATCAAGGCCAGTGAGGGAAAGTGCTTCTTGCCAGCCAAAGAAAATGCTACTACACAATTTTCTTACGAAAATTTGCTTCTCAATTCTGCCCCCTTTAATTCAAAATGGAGGTTTTCCGACTGTCAGCTTTATGTCAGAGTTTGGCCGCTCCACTTTTCTGGTCTCCTCGGAGGCCCTGTGAAGCATATGAAACTTGTTTTAGAAATGGCCAGTAGTCCAACGGCAAACTAGAGGCCACGAAGGCATGAACATCAACGCATGAACATAATGATATCCAAACTAACTGAAGATGCCAAGGACTGGTCAAGCAATCGACTAGACAATCTTTTCGCTGATTTTCAGAAACAAATTAGCTTGTTGATTCCGTCGCGAATACCCTTTTCACCGCCTTTTCAACATTTCCAAGGCTGGAAAAAAATTAGCGAGGCTGGAAAAAAAACAGAACGGAACTATCGAAAATGTGGCTCTTCAATACCACTATACAATTTGCAAAGAACATTTTTTCACAAGTCTTTTCATATTTTGGAAAACCTAAAGAGTACTTGTCAATTTGGACACCGATATACTTAATAATTCACCTAACTATACTTGAAGCTTGAAAAGCTCAATGAATTACTAACTAAAGTACTCAATGGCCTGCACTGCTCTGGTTTCTGAAAAGAAAATCATAAGTAACCAGGAACTAGACAATTTGAAAGATTACGTATTTCATCAAGATCATGGTAACGAAACAAAACTTGAAGACGGGGCGAAATAAACGGGTGTCCCAAGAAAGTGTCCAATTTTTAAATTTGAATAAATCAGGAAATATTTGATATACCATATGAACCATTCTGGTACTATTTGAGACCTGAAACATGTAATTTTCTTTTGAGTCTATTTCACTTCAAATACAAAGAAACCAGGGGGTTCTTAAAGTTAAGGCAAACTATTACAAGTTTTCTTGACCTTTGCTCTACTACTGTCTAACTTACAATGATACTTACTATTAGAAAACCAAACTAGCAGGGCCTCTTTTAACATGCAAACTGGGGGGGGCAAAAGCCCCCCCAGTCCTCATGCTTGCCCCCCCAGTTACACGTTTTTACAATATTTTGCCCCCCCCCCCAGTAGATGGTCCCTTTTTTCTTTTTGCTGTGTTTGGCCTTTGAACTTTTCACTGTGAAAGCGAAAGGTGTAACCGAAAAGCAATAAATATGCTAATGTTTCTGTATATTGGACAAGCCTCTCTTTGCTCCATTTGATTTAGACAGGAGGCCGCTGCTATGACAGTATTGCAAGCATTATCCAAATGGCCAGATCTAGATATGTGGTCTTCACGGTAATTTTTGCAAAGAAAGGCCTAATGCTGCAAGGATGAGGCTCTAAAGAGAGCAGAAAATATAAAATGACGCAGCGAAATGTCGTAAGATTAAAGAGTTCTTCACTGTGGATAACTCATCACAAGCAGAGCCGAGGAGAGGGGTTTAGTGGAATCTAAATCTGGGGCCCGTGGCCATAGCAGCCCATAAACAATAACTCGCTTTTAAAAAATATGTCTCAAAATTTGGGTCGCTACACCAGGGCCAGTGATCAAAACAGGGTCCCTCGATAATTTCTCAGTGTGTCATAATATGTTAAAAATCAAAGGGATGCAGAGAAAATGATAGTTCCATACGTTCTCTTATAAGCAGTAGCAGTTAATTACGCCAACTGAGCCATTGAAATAACGTACCGGATGATCTTAGAAGATATTTTCCGCATTCAATTATTCAAATTGTTGCTAAATCCGGAAGATCATACTATTTATTGATTTTTCTAATGTTCTAGATACATTTGACTTTGATAAATTATATTTCGTTGGAAAATGCACGAAAGGAGCCTGAAACGTCAGGAATCTCCTCGCACAGAAGAATACGTAAGGGCATTTCATTTTCTTTATTGTTCCGTGCGAGAAATTTCTTTATGATTTGATCAAGCGTTTCTGGCCCATTTTCGGGCATTTTGCAACCAAGAAATTTCGCAAAGTCAGATTTACCTATATTTCCAGTGCTCATAAAAACAGAAGAAAATTACAAAATGCTTCAATTTCTGAGCTATCAAGCAAGACGTGTTCCTTTCCAAACCATCAAGTACTCTTGGTGCTATGAATTTTCAAATGTGAGAACTTTTTATAGCTCACCCGCCGGTTTATGTTTCTTTTCAAGAAATGCCTTTCTGGCCTATATGTAACTACTGTATATATTCTTGTGCGTAATGACTGGCTAGTTTGATGATATGATGATTGGTTCTAGAGGCGAAAATAGCTACCAGAGCGATGCTAGCAACCTTGATTTTAAAAATTTTTCCAAACTAGCCCTATTCTTAGTGGAAAAGAAGGCTACAGATTTCTCTCTTTAAGCCCGAGTTACTCGAATTACCAGAAACATAATTGCTACCACTGGTGAGGAGGTATGTTACCCCCAGATGACGCAGCGATGCATAAAGGCTGATTTCCAGTCAGTGGAATTTTCCGAGCGGGCGGAATTTCCTTTGTCTGCGAGAGAAAATGTCGCCCTGGAATTGAATAGAAAGTTACGGCTGAGCGACCTTTTGTTGTCTAAAATTCCGCCCGCTCGGAAAATTGTACTGACTGGAAATTCGCCTTTATGTCAAAATTGACCTTAACATGTGCAGAGTTGGAACATAGAGAAAATTTGTAAAACGAAAACGAGGCCAGGTTTGGAACCGGTCAATCAGTCAGCTTCCGCTTCGAGAAGGCCGGGAGAAATAAACATAAGATCCTTTTGGATGATTACAAAGTCTGTCCTGAGCTAAACAAGCATAAGGATATCTGAATATGGATTTCTTCATAACCCCAAATGACCGTAGATGCTGTTTTTAGCTACAGTCAGAGAGATGAGTGTTGCTGCTAAAGTCGCCTTCAATGGAAAATCGAGCGCCTTGTATAAGGACAAGAATCGCCTCAAAGGCAATATTTTGGTCTTTATGTCAAACGAGAATGATACGCAAAAATCAAAAGTCATTACCCCTAGTTTGCTTAGTTCGTGCACGAAACTATTGGTGCATCTGTGTCAAATGAGATGTCATGTGAGATTTACGATAACGCAAAAATACTTATGCAGAACCCTACAGAACGTTTCAATTGTTGCTATTCGCGGGCATCTAATTTGAGACATGCAGTCACGAAGATAACCTCTGCGCAGAATGATATGCATGAAGATGTTTTGGTTCAGTGTGATCTCGTGCCTTCCCCTAGTCAATGGCGCCATAGACCTTTTAGCTATTCAGGAAAGAATCAGAATCAAACAAACTTTTGCTACACTTTGTAGAATTTTCGAATGTGCACAATAGTGATAGAAGCTCTAACGCCACTCGATCGAACGTAACGTATAAAAATGTATAAAAATAACGTTCGATCCAGGCTCCTTTTAGAATAGCTAAAAGGTCTATTGTTTGCTGGGATTCTGCACCTTTCTGTAGCTGTGTAGGAAGGGGATCCTTCTATCTTCGGTGATGCTGCGAATGCTAGCCTCTGTGCAGGCCACCAGTTACATCATCCTCTAAAGTTGACTTATTTGCATAATGAGTACTATCAATAAGTGGCTAATGATTCGTTCGTTCTAGAAAACGATTGTTTTGACATAATTAAGCTGCTAATGGAGACAAGAACGTGCCAATTCTGGGTAAATTTGTTGTTGTGCCAGGGTAAACATCATGGTAATTTATCCATCTTATGGTGTCAAATCTGTCTAACATGAAATAAGCCGACGTCAAATGTTGCTATAGGATCGCAGGAAACTTCTGTCTTGTATGCGCTTTATGTGCGCTTTCTTTATTTCCGTGCCAATTAGCAGAGATAAAACGTTAATCAATCGCTTTAACGAGCGTGACGGAAGTAGGTTACTTACTTTCTCTCTTTCTTTCTTTCTTCCTGACAGCCTGACATCGAAGCCCCTTCTTAGATTACAAAGTTGGACTTTGTAATCAAAAAGGACTAATCAATCTGGAGAAATTTGGAGCGCGACTTCGACAGTATTGTAGAAGCCCTTTGCAGATTCGTGAAATCCATTCTAAGTTGCAGGAAATGTTCAAAATTATACTGGCACTAACTTTCTTTATTCTGATAATAAGGATGTAATTGCAAGCAGAACGGTCTACCTGACCTGTGTGGGTCTAGGCCTAGGCCTCATTATTGCTTTTGCTTGTGATGTTTGTGTGTTGTTGCCAAGAAAATCAACAGTCGGTCCTGATTGGAATGATTTATCTATGCCCCCACTTGTAATGTGCATTGCAAAGAATTCTGCTGATAAATTTGCAATATGAAGCTATTTTTGCAGACAAAGAAACCTCTTGATTTAAGAACTGGAATCGTTTCAGATGGTAGAGGGCAAGGCTAACCTATTACGGTTCAACGAAATCATCTTGAAACTGCCCAACCCTCTGCAAGGGATGTATCAAGTTTTGCAGCACCTCCAGAATTTCAGAGAACATTTGCTTTGATCTATTGATGCAACGATAACACCATATCTAGAACTTTAGCCTTTACTAAAAGACAATGTAGCTGAATTTGGGTTAACTTTTACAAAAGGCTAAATATGTAAATATGTAATATACACCTGTGAGCAAGACATTTATAAACAACCCACAATATAAATTCTTATTGTTCTTAATCTTGCCACCAAATCTTCATTAAATATTGGAAAGGAAAGTGAAATAAGTAAGAAAATATTTGATTGATCTGACAAGTACCAAAAAGGGTTTGTGAAAGGGCTACCACTGACAAATTATCAGCTTTTATGGGGCACAATCTTGATGAAACTAGTTAATAATTTATGCAGACAAGCTGCTCTGCTATTCCATTCTTTTGTCCTGAAGCATATTCTTACTTCCCAAGTACAGGGAGAAATACTGTATTGCAAGCAAAACCCTTTTAAAGAGTGTTGCTGAATTTCACTGATAATTCTGAGTGTAGAATTAGCTGAATTTTGGAGTTTTGAAACTTGAATGCATAATGTACTTGGCAAACAGTAAAATCAAAGGCATCATTTGAAATGTCTAAAAACTGTCTGTGGGGGGAGGGGGTACTTCATTGTTAAATGATACCGGATGCGCTGCTTATTTGAGCGGATTTTTTCATCTGAAATTCCCTACACATGGGTCTGTTTTGATCATAATTCTGGTTGATGGGTAGTTTTTGAGAATTTTCTCATCAATGGGACCCATAATGATGATTCGCATCAAACAACTGAAAATTTCCTTTGTATTTTGCTTGAGAAATTCATACATGGGTCAGAAAATTCCTGATATATTCATGTAAATTGGTTTGAAATTCTTGAATATTCTGTCATACAATTGGGTCTCTTTCTCAAAGTCCAGATACAGATCCAACCATGTTCACAATGAAGTACCCCCCTGGGGTACTGCTCTATCTATCAAAAGTATTACTTTTCACAAAATTCATGCTGTATCTAAAATGTCCAGCCTTTCTTAAAAAATCAAGGTAAACAAAGTAAAAAGCAGTCATAAAATAACTTGTTTTCTTTGGAAAGCTCAAGTTTCTTGCATCAATTAGCTCCTGCATCAATTAGCCATTTGACCAAAAGGAATCTGTGAAGTAATTTTTTAACCATTTTGAACTGTTGATATTTGTGAAGAACAAACAGAAGTGTTATTCTGATAAACAGGATTCAATCAATGTGTATAAATTTCATGAAAAACAACATTTTATGAACGACAACTGGATTCATTGATTTAAGACCACATAAGCTTCAATGTAACAAAAGAGAAAGTGCAATTCTAGCTATTGGGCATGGCATGTGCTTGTCAATCATAAATTCAAAACTACACAATTGATTTTCCTTTATACTTCTTCTTGGGAAAATGTCTCAAGTTCACTTTGAAACCTCAATCACATGACAACAATGTCCAAATGGTTCAAAGAGGAGGCTGTTTACTTGCAAAATCTACTGGCTTCAGAAAACCTCCTGTGGTCCATTGAAAGAGGCAGAAAATCCCAATATTCTCACATGAACCAGATGATGATAAACCTGCAAAAAAAGTGATAAAAATTTGATTGTGCAGCTAGCAACAAATGTCTCACAGAGGAATAGAGGTTGTCAGAATTAAATTCAAATTCTCAACGACTTCCAGAGAAATAAAATCATTATTTAATTGGCAAGTATCACATTGGCTGATTTCACTTAAATTTCTGACACAAAATGAGAAGAAAATAATAGAAAATACAGAAAATTAAAAGGCAAGTTAACCTTATCCTCATTAGCCCAAGTGTGCATTTGGCTTAGCAATAAATCCTTTAAAAGCTGTGGTTCTTTGAATTATGCTATTTGTTTCATATCAGACACTCAGTTGACATTTTCAATCCATTTCATCTGTATAAAAATTAATACCAGGTGGCCTATGTTATGTTCTGCAACAGTACTGTAAAGATAGGACACGTCTTCTCGTCCAAGTGAGTATAATCAACGAACAGCTTGAGCTACTACTTCATGTAAGAATACTAAAACTACTGCTTCATGTAAGATAACATAACATGTCCCTTCTTATCATAACAAGAATTTTAATCAAATGTCTTTTGCACAACAAAACAGTGATTAATGTCTGTAAATGTAAAGTAAGTATAATGTCAAAATATAGAGTTGGGATCTGCAAAGTCTTCCAAATGACGTGGTCTGTGAACAGCACGGCCTGATCTTGTTACTCTTGGGCGTTGCAGATTTAGGTTCTGTTGTTCGGGTTGAACTCCTTGATCTGTTGGAGGTGCTTCTGGTGCCGCTGCCGGTGGCTGCAATTGTTGCGGATCATCTGTTTCTGAGTCTGAAAGTTCGATAATATGCTCTATCGGTTCTAGGCTTTCCTTGGTGTGCAGCAGATGCTTTCTATTCCTGCGAACAGTAGTTCCTTTGTCTGTGGCTACCTTGTATGAGCGAGGTTGCGGGCATTTCTCTACTATGACTCCCTTGCGATCCCAGGCATTTTTACCACGGAAACGAACACAATCTCCTGTCTCTAAGGGTTTTAGGGTGCGATGTTGTGGCTTATTTGTTGCTGCGGTCTCTGTCAATTTTGATGTATTGCAGGCTCCCTTCGGTCTAATCGTATTGTTCATGGCTGGCAGAGTTGTTCGAAGCTGGCGGTTCATCAAGATTGTGGCTGGCGCTGGTTTTCCATCGGGGAATGGAGTGGTGCGGAGTGCAAGTAGTGCTAAGTACGGATCCTCGCCACTGTGGAATGCTTTTTTGAGGGTCTTCTTAACGGTTTGAATAGTTCTTTCAATGAAGCCGTTACTTTGTGGGTATTCTGGGCTGCTACTGTCATGTACAAAATCCCATTCACGTGCAAATTTGCTGTATTCGCGTGAAATGTATTGTGGACCATTGTCGGAGAAAACTTCTTTGGGAATACCAAATTTGGAGAATATACGCTTGGTGTGCATAACAACTGTAGGAGCCTCTGTATCTTCAAGTTGAGAGAGGTCGAAGAATTTGGAAGTGTAGTCAGCCACGATAACATAGTCTTTGTTTCTGAGTGAAAACAGATCTGTGGCAACTTTCTGCCACGGTGCGTCTGGAATATCATGAGGAATCGGTGGTTCAGAGGACTGTCTGTTTTGATGCTCTTGGCATGTGCTGCAGCATTTGATCATGTCTTCCAGTTCACCATTGATGTTTGGCCAGAACATCGTTTCTCTAGCCCTGGCCTTGGTCTTTTCAATCCCGATGTGACCAGTATGAAGTGATTTTCTCATTTCAGCCCGCATGCTAGTGGGGATGATGATACGCAAACCATTCAGTAGCAATCCTTCGTGAGTGGTAATCTGATCACGGTGGTTGAAGTAAGGACGAGTTGCTGGCTGGGCATCTTGGCGTGATTCTGGCCATCCATGATTTAAGTAGTGTATCAGTTGTTGCAGTGTGGCATCTTTCAACGTTTCTGCGGCAGTTTGGCTGTGTTTAGCAGCACTGATTGGTAAGCTTGACATAACGGAGTGGATGTAGCAGGACAGTTCTGATTCTGGTATTTCTGGAGTTGTGTCACTTAGAGGAGCACGACTAAGTGCATCTGGAATCGTGAGTTGGCTTCCTTTTATGTAATGCATCTCAAAATCATACTGCTGGAGGCGGAGCAGGAATCGCTGAATTCGTGGAGGGCACTTTGTCAAGGCTTTGTTGAAGATTGATTTGAGTGGCTGATGGTCATTATAAATGTCAAATTTTTGGCCATAGACATATTGCCGAAACTTTTCGCATCCAAAGACGATGGCTAAAGTTTCCTTCTCAAGCTGGCAGTAGTTTTTCTCAGATTGTGTGAGGGAGCGACTGGCATATGCAACTGGATACCAGCCTTGGGGATGCTGCTGCTCAATGATTGCACCAAGGCCTTGGCTCGATGCATCTGCTTGTATCCGGATTGGCAGTGTGGGGTCAAAAAACTTCAGTATTTGGTTTGAAGTGATGACTTCTTTGAGCTTGTTGATGGCATCTTTTTGTGGCTTGTCAAAGGAGTAAATGGCATCTTTCTCGAGGAGGCTTCTTAGTGGTGCAGTTAGATCGGAAAGGTTGGGTATGAACTTTCCCAAATATGTTATCATTCCCAAAAAACGTTGAAGCTCCTTTTTTGAGGTGGGTTCTGGCATGCTCAAAATTGCTGTAATCTTTGCAGGGTCTGCTTCAACCCCATGAGCTGATATCTTGTGGCCAAGAAAGGTGGTGGTTTGGGCTTCAAATTTGCACTTCTCTTTGTTGAGTTTCAATCCTGAAGATCTGATAGAGTCCAGAATTTTAGTTGTGCGGGCAGCGAGTTCAGCTTTGTCAGAACCCCATATTATGATGTCATCTTGGCTATTGAGAGCGCCTTCAATGCCTTCTAAGATTTCTGCAATTTTTGCTTGGCAAATTTCACTAGCTGAGTGAATGCCAAAGGGAAGCCGCTGGAATGAAAAACGGCCAAATGGAGTGTTGAATGTTAGGAGTCTAGAACTTTCTTCATCCACTTCAATTTGCCAATATGCATTGGAGGCGTCCAGTTTGGTAAAAAATTTTGCATTGCTCATGGAGGCAAGGATTTCCTCTGTCGTTGGAAGGTGGAAGTGGTGGCGTTTTATTGCTTTATTCAGGTCCTTGGGATCCAGGCATATTCGAAGCTTTCCATTGGGTTTTTCTACAACAACTAGACTGTTTACCCAGTCTGTAGGTTCATGAACTGGTTTGATGATGCCCATTTTAACCATTCTTTTGAGCTCCGTGTGTAACTTTTCTTTTAGTGCTATTGGCAGCTTGCGAGGTGGATGGACAACAGGGGACACTGTTGGATCTATGGTGATGTGGTGTACACCAGGAAGTTTTCCAATTTCACCAAAGCAATCTGGAAAGTGCTGTGTCATGATTTCATGCATATTCTTATCAACATGCATGATACGCTTGATAAGGTTGAGATGAGAGCAAGTGGTAAGGCCTAAAATTGGAGTGGCTTCTATGTCAACAATGATGAAGAGTACTCGATAACATCTTCCTTTGTGATTTAAGGTCAGAACAGATTTGCCAACAACTGGAATGGCTGAGCCATTGTATGCTGATAGTTTGACAGCTGATTTATGGAGCTTGGATTTTTGTTTAACCTGCTGGTAGTCGGCATTGGAGAGGATATTTACTTGGGCACCGGTATCAATCTTGTACGGGATGATTGATCCGTTTGTTTCAATTGCAATGAGCCACTCATCTTCAGTGAGTGTGTTGACTGAGTATGTGTCTGGATCCTGGGTGAGAGGGTTTGGGAGTACTTTTTCATCTTGGTGAACTGCACCAACAAAGTAGTCTTTTTGTTCGTCAGTATCTGAGAATGAATCTGGGTCTGAAGACATATCCGAGGGCACATTTTTGCTGACTGCTCTTATACGCTTCTGGCTACAGCATGTGGAAAAGTGACCTCTCTTACCACAGGTGTTGCAGTGCTTGTTGTATGCAGGGTTGTTTCCCCTATTATGGGAGTAGTTGCAGAATTTGCATTGCTGAATTTTGGTTGTGCCATGTCTCTTGTCAGGAAAGGGGGGTTTCTTAGCTTGCACTGTTTTGGTGATAGCGGAAGTAGATTTTTCTTCACTGTGGGCTTGGATAATTTTGGCATGTTTGCGTGTAATTTCAGCAGCCTGGCCTATCTTTATACACTTGTCTAAATTGATTTCAGGCTCTCTTAGCACGCGTTCTTGTAGAGCTTTGTCATTGGTTCCAATAGTGATCATATCCTTGATCAATGAATCTTTCAGATCACCAAATTCACAGTCCTGTGACAGTTTTCGAAGAGTGGTGGTGAATTCATCAAAGCTTTCACCATCGTGCTGCCTATATGTCAGGAATGTGTACCTCAGGAAAGTTAAATTCTTCCTGGGTGCGCAGTAGCTGTCAAATTTCTGAATAATTTTATCTAACTTCATATTGTCTCCATCAGAATCAAACGTAAAAAGTATTATATATTTCACGCCCTTTTTTGCCTATGCAAGTGAGAAAAATGCTAGTCTTAACCTTATCTGACTTGTCAGAGGACTCAGTAGCGTCAAGGTAGAGTGTCAGTTCCTGTTTCCAAACACGCCAATTGTTAGAAACATTGCCATCAAAACTAAGTGGCTGCGGTGGCGAAAAATTTAGGCCCGACTCCATCATAACAAAATACCGATGTTTGTACGGTTATGGACAAGGAAAGTGACAAAATAAGCGATTCGTAGTGTCTACTTATCCTTCGTGAACTGTGGGTCTTGAGAAAATCCCAACTGACACCATGTTATGTTCTGCAAAAGTACTGTAAAGATAGGACACGTCTTCTCGTCCAAGTGAGTATAATCAACGAACAGCTTGAGCTACTACTTCATGTAAGAATACTAAAACTACTGCTTCATGTAAGATAACATAACAGCCTATTCAAAGCACTCAGCCTTCCTTTGCATGCCTAGGCCATATAAACAGTAAGAGGTGTACAGTAAAAATGACCATCAAATACCAAGTTTTCAAAGCGAAAATAAAGGAGTTTGCAAATTTTCCTGGAGAATCACAAAACACTGCCGTGTAAAGAAACATGTTGACTACCATTTTACGAAGTTTCATTGAGTGGACAGGTGGGGATTTGTTTCTGGAAATATTTTTGTGAAGGGTAGTTGAGGGGCCACAATTTTCGGCCTAAACGTGTTTGCTTGCAAATTTTCTGAAAAACTTTCTCGCTGGGATAAAAGTCTTGAATCAATTACGAAAACCCAAAAGCAGGGTGTTTATACTGTCTCTTGAACAATTCTGAGCCTCAAATTCCAAGAACTGTCACGTCAGTGTTCATTTGATTAGGGAGGGGCCTTTTTGCCGGTAAGTCGAGATGCTATGACTTGAGCAAAGTAACAGGTTTTCACAAGTATTTTGCAAATTTTCCCAGATATCCTACCTTGTCAGCCATGTTCGTTGTATCTTCAAGTTTTGTTTCCACGAAGTTTGATTGAGTGGACAGGACCAGTTTTTGGACAATATTGATTTGAAGAAATCTCCAATTTGTGCAAAAACTCCATCATTTTGGTCACAGCAACTGAGACATTTTCTGAAGCTTCTTTGATGAATCTTTAGAGATCTTCTGCTTTGGCAGCTTCGCCAACCTCCCACGAGACTGTTTTGATTTGAATCGGGCGAAAATTTTGGCGCGCAGACGGCGATCGGGTGCTAAAACCAGAGCCTGGCATCCGCCAGCTTCAATCCGGCCCGCCATGTTTTCCTTGGGCGGAAGTTTGCGGCTAGCCTCGTTTTGCATTTCTTCACTGTGTTCAGAGTTGGAGAAAAGAAGATCATTGCCTGGTTTTGAAAGAATGATTGAGCAAATTTGCAACTACCATTAAAGAAACTGCCCAACTGTCCAAGATGCTTTCAATTTCAAAGCGGAATGTTTGCATAACGGACTAAAACTTGACAAGTTTATATTTAAATGATAAAAAGTGAATAATAATATGAAAAAATGACTAGTCGCCAACCCAGCACCGCAAGGATGATATCACCCATGTAAAGTATGTTGTTACAGGAAACGCATTGCCTGTGTAAATTCATTCTCTGAGACGTGGTGTTAATTTTTGAGTATGGTAATTTAATCTAAACTATCATGCTGGAGCACGACAACTTGAAAGCAATCTGTTCGCAAAAACAACAGACATTTGCACACTTCTACACAAGGAGTCCTTCCACCCAAACAATTGCAAAAGAGCATGATTTTCAGCCAAGCCCTTAGGTACAGACGAGTCATAACAGCAGATGAGAACCTAAAACTAAATCTCGATAAACTCATATCCAACCTCATCAGAAGAGGCTACACAATACAAAAAATAAATACACAGTTTGATAAAGTTTCACGGATGGATGCAAATTTGAAGTGAGATGTCAATTATTCAAGAATGCAGACTTACTAAAGAAGTTCCTAATTTCGGAAAAGGACCCTTTTCCAGCAGATATTCGGCCCTTTTTGCAAGATTTTGAGGGGGTCAAGTCCGCCACTGTTTGAAACCTAATAACACAAGACGAAAAACTGAATAAAATTTTGCCAAAAAACCTTTTTTGGCATTACAACGACGTAAGAACCTAGCAGATCTCTTAGTACACACCTCCTTTAGCACCACAACAAACAATAGATTGCTGAAAACTGTAAGTACGTAGTTTACAAAACAACTAATTACAAACCTACTTACATGCAAAGGAGGCTAGAGAGTAACCTCGGAAACGAGGTTACTGGATGCTCTGCGGACCATATAGCGTCCCGACTGTAAAATGCATCCGAAACGCTGGTCCGCAGTTTGTTCGGCTGAATGACTCGTACGCCTCCAGCCATGGGCGATAGGACACCAATTGTGTGAAAGTTTTTGGTAGCGAGTCACCTTAACGTTTTATTGGTAGCGAGCCACCTTAGCCAATTGTTTTTTGTTTGTTTTTACTTATTTTTACAAACAAGCGTCCTGAATAAGGACCTAGGCTTTGTACAAGCACCCAGAATAACAGAGTTTAAAAAAAGTGGAGCAATCCTTTACAGAATTTAAAAGAAAATTCACATACATTATTTCTTCACAATCCGGCCTGATTTAAAACGAAATAAACACCACTTTTCGAACAAAATCTGCCTGGTAGGGTAGGGTGGGGGTAATGTGGGTCTAATATGAGCAAAATCTCAAAATGGATAGCTGGAAAAAAGTAAAACGACAATTAAAATGCAAAAATTTCAAAAGTTCCGTTTAATTGACATTCAATGCTTCTTGTTTCTTGGGAAGAAAACAGCTCTGACAAAGGCAGTTAAATATTTCAAAAAAATTTTCTCTTTTGGCAACTAAAATAGGCCCACTTTTTCCGACGAGCGGGAGAAGTGGGTCTATTTTCAAAACTTGTACAATATCGGAATATGAAAGGATAAATGATTAAAAAAATTAATGGACTTACATTTCCCAACTATTCTCTATTCAATAAAATCACAATCTTTGCCTTTTATCGCAAGCAATCCCGTTCCCGCGACGAAAATAAAAATACGGTCATTATGCTGTGATCCACCATCGTTGCGACTTGCAAGTCAGTGATCGAATTTCTGCAACTGTGGTAATACGAAACCCGTTTTCGCACTTCAGACAGAAAACAACGTGGCAAGATGAATATGAGTTCAAAAATTTTAAGCAATTCAAAGCTTTTTTTATATCAAGTAAAATCTAAACTAACTTTAATACATTATTGGTCCCATCCACAGCGGGAAAAGACACGGGGTCACCTGGTTCCCCTGCAGATGGGACTTACAACTTAAGGCACACAATTTCCAAAAAGTAAAACGAACAAACAGACAACAATCAAAACAACGAGAGACAAACAAGAGTAAACAAAAAAAATCAACATTAACAACAAAAATCCAATCCAAATCCAAGAAAGGAAAAGAGAAACAGAGGGAAGTCACTGGTATGAATTTACTTGAAAAGAGTTGCTAGCAAAATCTCTTGGATCGTTCAATGAAGGATATTGTTGCCTCAATAATCATTCTATTCTCGACTACATTCAAATCAGAAGTTCCGTGCAATAGCAATTCACACAAATCTCTTTAATCCATATTTGTGATGTCTAACCCGTGTACATCCATGAGCTGATGTACAAGGCTTCGTTGAATTTGAATTACGGCTGAATTCTCAGTATAGGCCTACATTACCCCACCTGGTAAAAATAAACACAAAGAGAACAATCGCGACAATGACTTCCAAATAAACGTTATTTAATTTCTAAAAGACCAAACTCTCACCTCATGGTCATTAAATTGACGAGAAAAGCAAAACAACAGTGGCAGGAGAAAGTTTTCCTGGGCTTTATTCTTGCGCAATGGGCCGTTCAGTAAAGTTATTTTATAAAACGAGTGGAGATACATCTAAGACGAATATTTTATGTAAAAGGCAGTTTTTCATGTAGACATTAAAAGAAGAATAGCCAACCTTTCTTCCATTTAACAAGGAAGGATATTTCTAGCAAAAAGCTCAATTGACCCACATTACCCGGTATACCCACATTACCCCACCCTACCCTATCCACCGGAGGTCGATTACAGTAGAAACCCGCATAAAAGAACCTAGGTTTTCTTTGTGCAGCCTGAATAGGTTCTTAATTAACTGGCTGCCATTCTAAATTCCAGCCTGTAAGGTTCTTAAAAAGGTTCTTATATACGTACAGGTCTTGCACACATTAACACTATTTTCCTGTTCAAGAATTCTTAAGAATTCTTTATAATTCTTGAGAACATCTGTGGGTCTGTAATGACACAGTTAAACCAGCTTTTTTAACCATGTTAAATTTTAACCAATCAAATGCATTTGACTTGTTGGATTGACCAATTAGAATGCAACATACCATAACCTGATTAACTTCAACTGATTTAACTTGCCAATGTGAATAGTGTATAAGAATACCTGTTTAAAAATCCTTTAATCCTTTGCACCAATGAAGAAGTCTGATCAGAATGTGAATAATCCTGAAGAATCCTAAAAATTCTTGTCATTTTAATAATTTACATGAAAGCTATTATATAAGAACCTTTCCCAGTTTCAGCCTAGTAGGGATTCTTATTTAGGGGGTTTAAAAGATTTAAATTCAGCCTCAAGGTTCTTATGAAAACAGGTTCTTTTATGCGGGTTTCTACTGTATAAGCCCCTAGTGGAATACTTCAGTGCTGTGCATCGAGATTTAATACAACGACTCCGAAAATAACATTGAAAACCTTTCACAATCTGAGAAGGAAGCAATCTTCCAACTCAAATCAATGAACACTATAATCTTTCGGAAAGCCGATAGAGCTATTTGAAGAACTGGTACTATTTGAAAGAAAGAACTATTTGTTCACGAATCTCAAAGGAAATCTGTAAGGAAGTCATCGAGACTCAGGAGACCCCCAGAACGTTTCGTCCCTGGTGACGTTTAGCTGGCGTTTCTTCTGCATGCAGTTTCCTCGTGTGTTGGCGGTGTGCGCCGATTCGTTTTCCCAGGTGCTATGCAAAACTTGTCCTATGACAGAGTTAGAAAAACAGGAGGGAGTTGTTGTTTTGGAAGAGCACAAGACGGACGAGAAAAGAGCAACGAAAGAGAGAGCGCGCATTCTAAGAAAGTGACGTACGATAGGCCTAGTCCCAAGTCTGCGACCCAAGCCCAATCGATGACGGCATGATGTTGGTGAGCGTATATTTTCCGTGTTTGTTGGGATTCAAGTTGAAGGAGGACTAAACAACTGATTGACATGAATTTCGTTGTGTTTTGATGCATTTAATCAATTGAAATATTTTAGGAAACTTGAAAGATACATCTTAGTTTTTGTGTTTATGGGCCGCACGTCAAATCCACTACATGTTTTCCCCACCTTGACGTACTACGTCAACTGAATTCAGTCCAGTAGACTTGGTCTTGGTGGCTCTTTCAGGAATATCTATCTTTTCTTTAACTATTTCATCATTTACTTGCTCTTTGTTTCCTTCGAGGAGGTACAGTTTTTGGACAGATCTATTTAACTTCCCCTTCTGTGTTTTGAGTGTTACTGTCCGAATTAAACCATCTGCTCCTTCATGAACTTCTGTCACCATTTCCATTGGCCAATTGTTTCGTTTCACATTGTCCTCTGATATTAATACAACATCACCTTTCTGTAACGGAGGAACTTCATTTGTCCACTTTTGTCTCACTGTTAACTTTGGTAAGTATTCTGGGTCAGTGGCGCTTAGTGGCCAAATGCTTTTTGCATGTGTTTTGTTAAGCTTTAAAGCCAAAAGCCGTTATAGCCTATTGGTTTTATGTGTTGTATCATTTTCATACTTAACTGGAAGCCAAAATAGAGTTTTGGCGAATCATTTTATTCCTTCATAGCTCGCACATGATATTTGGAATATCCAAGCCAACAAAATTCGTCAATAACATGCTAAGATAGTCTTTCGGTAAAATTGTTTCCAGAAAAATGTCAAATTAGGTATTCGAGGGAAATTTCACAAAAAAAGTATAGCTTTAACGGTTTCAAACCTTGAAGGACAAGAAGCAAAATGCAAAAAGCCATTAAGCGGAAGTTCTTCATTGCAGTCGCGTGTCAAATTCAGGGGGTTATTTCATGCCTTTCGTGATTTGCATTTTATTTGAAGATTTATCACGCACAGAGCACCAGCAGGAGACTATTGCTACTTCAATGATTTTCATTCTGTGAAGAATTTCTCAGGATCTTATATATTGTTGGTGGACAGTGTTCGAATAATACACATTATGATATGATGTCTATCATTGTCGTCCTTGATCTGGGGGTGGGAAAGGGTAAAGTTGTTTTTGCCCCTCCCCAAAAATGTGATGATTTCTCGTTTCTCCCCTCAAAGAATTTCAGTTTCTCCCTTCTCCCACGGATATTTCAATCTACCTTCATTTCAAAATTTAATCTTGTTTTTATGCATTTTCTTTCAAACACCCAACTGGTTGGAAGATTGACGAATTTTAAGATATATAATTCAAGTCAATGTGCATCCAATCCAAGGAATGGTTAACCAACAGGCTTGATAACAGAAATAATATGATTCTGAAACAACGAAGATCGCCAAAATATCGTATTGCTGAGTACTGGAAAACTTTTTTTTTATATATATTATCAATTAAAATTTACAAACTCAACAAGTACATCTACTGTGCCTATCATGGCGGGAATAGACACTAGGTCATCGGAGTTCCCACCATGAAAGGCACTTACAATTCAAAAATTACAATATACTGAACGAAAAAACAACAAACTAAAAGAAAAAGTTAATGTCTGTCTCACATTTGATGTCAGGCAATGACATCAAAACATTTTATAATTTGGGAGAAAATAGATGCAAGGCAGTTAACAGAGGGCCCTACGCGCGGACAAACAACCGCCGCCCCTCGCCACACGTGCCACCCCCACCGGGATAACACATGAGACTAAAGGCCAGCAGCCGCCCATCCACACAGCAGGACCCCATCCACCCACCACCCCGCACCCTAAGATGGAAAACTTTTGTCTTGGAATCCAAAGGTACTTCTTGCTTGTTTTGCTGTTCGCAAAATATTCCTGAGGTGATCGATTCGCATTCACTCAAAGGGCAAACTTTCAGAAAATCTTATGGAGCATTCGATTCTTTTCAAGAAAACTCTTTGAAGCCTTTTCTTTTCTTATTGGATTTTCAAGAGTGATTTGCTCCTTACAATTGATCACACGGTTTGCTCATCCCTTTAAAATGTTTTGATGTGTTTGGACTGGAAAGAATTTTTAATGCTAGTGGTATAATACCGTAACATAACTTGCACTTAAAACAATGTCAGAAAAGTTGCTATCACTGTACATTGTCGAAACATTTTTAAGTGCAAAAAGTTTCTTTGCTTTCCAAATTCAGGTAGGGTGTGGTTTTTTTCCGAAACATGGAGCTAGCCGTTTCTGTTACTTGAAACAACTTATGAGTGTAATCTAATGGAATTGTTACAGATTCATTGCCTGAAGCCAAAAATAATCAATATTTTGAACCTGGAATCTGAGTTTCTCTATGCAGTGCAGTCATTTCTATGGCAACAACTTCCCATATGCTTGAGTTTCGAAAGTTAAGAAACCGTGCTAAAAACAATTATAAAAACTCGTAACGCATTTCTATCTTGTCGAAATAATTCAAACATTTTAAAGGGGGAAGGGAGTACGGCCTCGTAACATTTAAAACTTTTTGCAGAAATCGGCGTAAACATCGTTGGATTATTGATCGGGCAGCCCCTCCCTCAAATTTATCCCGTACGCTTATGACAGTTTGATTTTTGTCGGTAGGCCCCCTTCAGGAGGAGTGTACACGTTTTTTTTATAAGAAACTTGGATCAGCACTTAGTACTAAAAGTTTCTTAATTTCGCATGAAAATTTCAGTGTTTTAGTACTAAAAGTTTCTTAATTAGTTTCTTATTTTTTTGGGCCTAAAATTGCGGTATTGTTCGAAGTTGAGCCTTCTTCTCGAGAAAGGGCTTCCATTTTGCATTGACATTGTCATCAAAAAGAAGCCATGCACATCAAGGCAAAAATTTACCAATTTTGCAGTTAAAAGTCAAGAAAAGACGAATGTACCTTTGTTAGAGAGACATAGAATAAGAGAGACATACAGAAATAAAGTTTTAGAGTTTCTTAACTGTTCTTGAGCGTAGTACTAGAGTTTCTTAAATTTTTGGTCATCGTAGTACTAGTTTCTTATAAACCAGTTTCTTATAAAAAAAAAACGTGTAGTGAATCACTCTTTCGAAAGGACGTATGAGATCTTTTCAAACGATAGGATCTTTAAAGATTTTTCTTGAAAACAAACGGATTTTTGGCAAAGGTGTACGAGACTTTTATAGAGTACCCCTCGCTCCCTGCAGATGTTTGAGACTTTAAGGAAGTAATTTGCCCCTGAGAATCGATTACACGGTTTTTTTATAAGAAACTTGGATGAGCACTTTGCTAGTACTAAAAGTTTCTTAATTTCGCATCAAAATTGCAGTGTTTTAGTGGTAAAAGTTTCTTAATTATTTTGTTATTGTTTGGGGTCAAAAATTGTGTTATGGTTCGACGTTGGGTCTTCGTATCGACAAAGGGCTGTGATTTTGCATGATATTGTCACTACGAATAAGCCATGCACTTTCTAAAAGCATGCCCGATCTTGTAAATATTTTAGAAAAAGAAACAGGAGTTGCCTTGTCCTGGTTGGAACAAAATGAAATGATTGCTAACCCTGAAAAATTCCATGCTATATTGCTCAGAAAAAACCGGACAAATACTAGTGGAGAACAAATTAACATTAACGGCAAAATAATCAAATCTGAGGAGACTGTGAAACTTTTAGGCGTTACGCTGGATTATAAACTTGATTTCGACCCACATATTTCGAATCTTTGCAAAAAAGCTGCAGCACAATTAAATGTTCTTAAAAGATTAAAGTCGTTCATTGGCTGTAAAGAAAAAACGATTCTTGTTCAGAGCTTTGTATATTCTAATTTTGATTACTGTCCCTTGGTCTGGTATTTTTCATCTTCCAAATCATTACAGAAAATTGAAAAGTTACAAGAACGCGCTCTAAGATTTCTCTATAATGATCATACCAGTTCGTATAACGATTTGCTTTCGAAGTCAGATAAATGCACAATGCTCATTGCTCGCCAAAGAGTCCTGTGCATAGAAATATTCAAAACAGTGAAACAGTTGAACCCACAGTTCATGCAAAACGTTTTTAAATTACGGTCATCAAATTATTCATTAAGAAATCCAAATGACTTAGCCCATGTTAGGCCTGGTCAAACGGCATTCGGGTCCGACAGTCTGATGTCTATTGGGCCACAGATTTGGAGTGGCCTGCCGGACGAGCTGAAAGCAGCAGAAAACTTGAAAACTTTTAGAAGTCTGATAAAACGGTGGGACGGACCCTCCTGTAGATGCAGTGCTTGTCAATGCCTGCCTAGTGTTACAAATTAGTGCCTGTTAGTGCAATTTAATTTTATGAGTTATAAAACAAAAACAAATTTAATTTACTTCCTATAGTTATATTCGATTTTGATTAGTTAACTTTGTATATATGTATATATGTGTATATATTGTTAGCTATAGTAGTTAATCGAATCAAAATAAATTTACAAACAAACAAATGCACATTAAGGCAAAAAGTTATCAATGTTTTGCAGTCAAAGCTTGATATTTACAAACGCACTGCCACGCGAACCGTGATGTACCCACTCTCATTCTAGAAATAAAATTTTAGAGTTTCTTAATTGTTCTTGAACGTAGTACTAGAGTTCCTTAAATTTTTAGCCATCGTAGTACTAGTTTCCTATAAACCAGTTTCTTACAAAAAAAACCTGCAAAGAACCTCGTGAATATTCTGCAAAATATTTCATATTTGCATCCAAGGAATGCTTTACCAAAACAAAGATGTGCCACTGTAAGTTAAGTCAATATTCATCTGAGGAATGCTTAACCAAAAGGCTTGATTCACAAAGATGTGTCACTGTAAGTTAAGTCAGGTATCCATCTGAGGAATGCTTAACCAAAAGGCTTGATTTACAAAGATGTGCAAGGGCGCCGGAGCCACGGGGGCAGCAAAGTGCCCTTTCCTAAAAATGTATTTCAGAGAACTATTGATTAATCGCATCTGTTAGTTGGAACTTGGAAGTGAGTTGTTTCTCGTCCGCAGTCACAATAATAGAACGATTCCTTCTGCTTTCAAGATTACCGTACGTTCGAAGGACAGTGGCGTCGCCACGGGGTGGTCCGGGGTTGACGTGTCGACGACAGTTTTCAGTCGACCACCGATGATATAATTTCTCGAAATCAGTCAAAAAGATTGGGGAGGGTAGATTTTAATTGACTCGAAACTATTGTGATAACTGGCCTTCCTCTTGAAATCTCAATTCCTTTATTAAAGATTTCGAGAAAGGCCTTAAATTTCAATTTCTAACCAAATCTTGTCCTTCCTCGTAAATAAATATATGATGTTCTTCTCTGTTTCTATATTTGTTGCACAAAAAGACCCGCTGTTGTAAAAAGAACTGCTTGAGATGGTTGCTTTTCTAGAAATATCGAAATAGATCAAATTAACATAAAGGGCGTTCCCATCATGTTCTCCGAGTGTCTGAAGGGCGTTTCCCACGTTTTCCGAGGGTCTGAAGGGCGTGGTCAGGAGAATTGTTCTGGGGGCTTTGCCCCTCAGACCCTCTTTTACCTTGCCGCCTCAGCTTTTTGGGCTGGCGACACCCGTGTCGAAATAGATGTTGAGCACAATATCCTAAACGACGATTACCGATTATTTTCAACGGCAAATTTTGACACCCTAAGGTGTCCTTTCTGCGATTCCTGCCCCCGCCGCATCATGGAGCCTCCGGCGCCTCTGAAGATGTGTCACTGTAAGTTAAGTCAGTATCCATCTGTGGAATGCTTAACCAAAAGGCTTGATTTACAAAGATGTGTCACTGTAAGTTAAGTCAGTATCCATCTGAGGAATGCTTAACCAAAAGGCTTGATTCACAAAGATGTGTCACTGTAAGTTAAGTCAGTATCCATCTGAGGAATGCTTAACCAAAAGGCTTGATTCACAAAGATGTGTCACTGTAAGTTAAGTCAATATCCATCTGAGGAATGCTTAACCAAAAGGCTTGATTCACAAAGATGTGTCACTGTAAGTTAAGTCAATATCCATCTGAGGAATGCTTAACCAAAAGGCTTGATTCACAAAGATGTGTCACTGTAAGTTAAGTCAGTATCCATCTGAGGAATGCTTAACCAAAATGCTTGATTCACAAAGATGTATCACTTTAATTTACGTCCATCCGTCAATATCCATCTGAGGAATGCTTAGCCAAAAGGCTTGCTTCATAAAGATGTGCCACTGCAATTCAAGTCAATATCCATCTTAGGAATGATTAACCAAAGGCCTGATATAAAGTGAAGGTGCAAATTGAAATTTAGAAGATAGAGCATGTGCATATGGTACACAGTTATAGACATGAACATGACAAAAACCCATAAGAATTCTTAAGAATTTTCAAGAATTATTAGTACATTGTGATGAGGATTTGTGAGCAATATGGAAGATTCTGTTCTTTTCTAACAACAATTCAAATGAGAATTCTTAGGGATAAAAATCATGTTAACATGTTAAGGCCTGTACTGAATCTTGGCTCATAAACAATTTTTCAGAGGAAGAAATCAATGAGAAAAAGAGACTGTGTCATTTCAGACCCAAAATCACACAATTATCATCTTAAATGAATACTGTACATATTTAAAATTTTAGCATTTGATACTTAACAAAACATGTGAGAACCCATATAGTCAAAGGTGGGTTTGGCATTGAACTTGCACTTATTTTGCAGCAAATAAGTCACACAGTTTGTAGCAAGTTTGTTTTGAATAAGTCTCAGATCAAGGTGTTACTTTACATAATGAAAAGCCACTGATCCATAAATTCCTATTCAACTTTAATGCAGCTATCATTTTATTGCCCTGACCCCACCTCCCCGGGATAGGCGGGGCTGATGCGGGGTCATTCACGTATTTCTCTTGTGAAAGTGAGCAATGTTCCCACCTATCGGGTCAACATTCTTCTGCCAATGGGAGGCGATAGCTCGTGCTTGTCCCCAAATAAAGCCCCAATTATTATGTTTTTGAGCTTTTGAGGAGAAACGACTCGCCCCAGAGTTTTCACTGCTTCATGGGCAATATCTTTCAGTGAACAGGAAGTGAATAGCCCTGCATCTGCTCTGCCTATCTACCGCTTTCTGCTTTTCTTCCTCTTATCTTAATGTTACGATACGCAGGATGTGAAAAAACCGCGAGTTCAAGTGGTGGCCAATGAGATAAGAGCTCTCATACAACAAAAGATTCTTCAACTGTAATAAAAGCAGGCTGATGGCAATGATGACGTAATCTGTATCAAATTACACAGCTATTGTTTTCATAATCCAGATCACTAGGAACCAAAGAAATCAAAACTACAGTGTCTTCACTGACATTCCTGGAGACCTCTGTGGTTCCAACAGTTCTTGTGTAAATGCTGCCTCAGGATTGCAGCGAATCATTGCTGAAGGCACTGGAATTTCTAATACAAATAGATATGTGCATGAAATAAATCACAAAGAAATGGAAAAAGTGTTTCTTTAGATCTATAAACATTGTTCAAAAAGGGATTAAGTATTTGCAAGACCATCCAACACTTTCAGGATATGCAGTGCAGCAAACATCAGAATGTAACAAAATAACAAGCTTTTTCTTTTGAATGAAGTTACCATATTGATCACTTGCTGTGTCTTGTGCCATCACTAAAATCTTATGATGACAAAGATGTCCCCAACTTCTGTGTTTTCCCTGAGGAGCAAACAAAATTGATGCTTGAAAATGGTAACAGATTGTTTTCTATTCAAGATATGGTTCTCATTCAATTCCTACCCTAACAAGATCCTCCCCTGGCAGTCCAGGGGTCAACAATGAGAAAAAATGGGAAACATAGTAAATAAAGGACACAGAACACTTGGTTTTCTGAAGAGAAATATTAGAATAGACTCTCAAAATCTACGTTCAAAGGCTTGCAAAGCTATTGCAAGACCTACCCTAGAGTACGCTACACAAATTTTTTATAAGGAACTAAGGTCCAGGCTAGTAGGCAGTTTCTTAAATTTTTGGGCAACTTTGCCACCAAAAGTTTCTTATGGGTTTCTTATATCTAAATGCCAGAAGTGTAGAGTTAATTTTGTTTGTCTAAAGGGTTCCCAAATTATTTAGCAAGATCTCAAAGCAAGTAAATAGCATAATTAGCACTCAAAATAATGTTCAAAAGTTGCTATAACTGTACGGTGTCAAAACATTTTTGAATGTGATAGGAAAATTAAAACTGCAAATTTAGAAAAATTCCTTAACTAATTGAATTCAGGCAGGGTTGTTTCTTAACTTTCAAAAAATTGAGCCTACCGTTTCTTATAAAAAAATTACGTGCAGTGCAATATGGGATCCTTACACAAAGAAAAAACATAAATATGCGATTGAGACGATTCAACACAAAGCAGCAAGGTACGTGACAAAGAGATACAAAGTATGCCAGTGTACATGAAATGTCGAAGGAACTTCAAGGGAACTCACTTGAGGAGACAGGGACAAGTCATGTTTTACCAGATACATCAAACCAAGTTGAAATAAAGAAAGATGCGTACAGCAGGCAGTCATCCAATTCAAGACCATCTAAAGAAGCCTATAAGACACCAGGGACAGGCCCGCAATATTACAATTTTTCATTTTTCCCAAGAACAATTAAAGAATGGAATAGGCTCCCACAGGAAACAGTAGAGGTGAACTCATGAGTAGTCTTCAAAAATACTCTTGAAGTATAACTTTTTTTCTGTTCTAAATTCTTTACAATTGATTAATGATTTAGATAATTTCAAACCATAGGACAACAGTGTAACCTCTTTTCAACTTGAAGGTTGATTTTTTAGGTATTTCACATGCAGGGGTCCTTTAATGATATGACACTGAAGGTGGTGTGGTAATCCTCTGACTTGCAGCCAGAACAGTCAGGCGGAGTGGGTTCAATACCCGGTACCACTTGAACGTCATGAAAAGGAGTCGTGGACTTGATTAGGTCTGTTCTATTTCTGCGATTCCAGCGCTTGGCGCTGAAAAACGCAACTTTACCTTCACCTTTAAACGTTGAGCTCTTAGTCTTATGTTTCATTCACCTCAGATTTTCACTGATTTTCATGCTCCAAAGTTTCATGTAGGGTGTATTTATAGTATGATGTTCATTGTGCTATGATGTGTTTCCCTTTTCCTTTATTGTCTATAATTTTTCTTTTTTCTCTAAATTGACATAACCTTCTTTAATAAGTAGTCAATTATTCAAGTAGAAGTAGAACCAAATTTTTACACAAATGCCTGGTGTGGGGAAGATTCTGTAAGAAATGTGGGGGGAAAGGACACGAGCAAAGTGGGGAAAGCGGAGGTACTGTGCCCTGCCACATTGGAACTACAATTCATACATTCATGAAAGAAAGTGTAAGTTATGAAAGAGTTTATACATCACCTTGTTGATAAACGACTGGATTTGGCGCCATCCACAACTTCTCTGCTGTGCTCCTTGCTTGTTGTCCGCATATACCATTCAGACGTAGATTCATCTTGAGAAGGAGAATGAGATTCAACTCAGAATCATATTCAGCCTAGTATCCAATTTTTTTATGTTTCTTGTCAAACCCCAAGAAACCCTCTCATAATATTTTCTAATGATCATGCCTCAATATTTCTTTCTAGTTGATTTGATTCTCTTGAGGTATCCTGCTCTTGATGATACCAAAAGTGAGATTTTACAAGAACCAAAACTGAACAAAACTAGAGGCGCCCTTGTCCAATATATTAAACATGTTGAATGCTGGAGGCCATAGTTCCATATTGTTTGTTTTCACTTCACAACTACTGTACGTGAAACCCCAAAAGCTAGTAGGTAGCCTAGTTGCATCCTTTTACCTTGTCAACAACTTGCGGTTTTTTGGATGGATTGCAGATGGATTCTCCCAACATATACTATGCGAGTGTACGCGCAGTTCAATTCAAGCACCTCCCGCAAGAAAGTTCTAGACTTGCCCCAAGCGTGGCCCCAATAGACCTTTTCGCTATTCTACAAAAGAGCCTGGATCGAGCTTTATTTTTATACGCGAGGCTCGATAGAGTGATGTTAAGAGCTTCTATCACTATTGTGCAAATTCGAAAATTCTACAAAGTGCACTTTGTAGAATTTTCGAATATGCACAATATTGATAGAAGCTCTAACGCCACTCTATCGAACCTCGTGTATAAAAATAACGCTCGATCCAGGCTCTTTTGTAGAATAGCTAAAAGGTCTATTCCCGCTCGTGAGCTCGTCATGCCGAACAGCGAGCGAAGTGAGCTGGAAGGAACGAGTTTCGTCACTTTGTTGTGATGAGCAGAACTTATCGCAAATCTAGAACCTTGGTGCTGTGATACACGTATGTGACACACAGTGATATGAACCATGACCTAGAGTTGATAAGACAGTGGGCTCATGATTGGAAAATGTCGTTTAATCCAGATCCCCAAAAACAAGCTGTTGAATTGATATTTTCTCAGAAACGAATTGAAATGAATCATCCAGAAATTCGTTTTAATAACATACCAGTGATGAAAGTAGATGAACATAAACATCTAGGACTTATCCTGGACTCAAAGCTTTCATTTTCGGCTCACGTTAAGGCAGCTATCTCTAAAACGAGAAAGGGAATTGGTTTGCTGAAATATCTCTCCAAGTACCTACCCAGACATACCCTAAACGAATTATTTAAGCTCTATGTGCGACCTCACCTGGAATACGGAGATGTTATCTATCATATTCCGGCTAAAGTATGTGAGTTTAGCGGTAATACCATTTTGTCGAGCTTGATGGAAAAGTTGGAGTCCGTTCAGTATTCTGCTGCCCGTGCTGTTACGGGAACATGGAAGGGAACGTCACGCGAGAAGCTGTATGCAGAGCTTGGTTGGGAGTCACTGAGTTCCCGAAGATGGTGTAGACGCCTTACGTTGTTTTACAAAATGATAAATAATCTGATGCCTGAATATACAATAGATCAAATCCCACAGCTTCATCAGTCACAGTACCCTCTTCGCAATCAGGATGTCGTTGGACGAATAAGGGCAAGGACAGAAAAATTCAAATCTAGCTTTTATCCAAATTGCCTGTCTGAGTGGAATGAACTATGTCCGGAAATTAGAATTTCACCATCAGTTGCTATCTTCAAGAAAAAGTTGCTTTCGAAAATTGGCCCCCCTACTAAATCTGTCTTTGGAATCCATGACCCAACAGGCTTATCTTATCTTACTCAACTTAGAGTGGGTCTTAGCAAATTAAGCCTTCACAAATTTAAGCACAATTTTAGGGATACCATAAATCCAATGTGCCCTACTAACGATGGTATTGAGAGCACGGAGCACTTTTTGTTGCTTTGCCCCTCGTTTGAGGATCAGCGTCGAGACCTTCTCGCTGGAGTTTTTGCATTACTACGACCATTAGGATATATCGACCTTTCAAATGAAGTTTTGACGCAGCTTTTATTGTATGGTGATAAAGACCTCCCAAATGACGTCAACAGAAATATACTCGATTTGACTCTACAATACATCCACACAAGCGGTCGATTCAATTAAGATCACAGAAATCTAGCTAAATGCAACTCAACCACCATACCAAGTCCATATTCGTAAAGTATCCTGTTCGCCGAGTCCCGTTCCTCTATTCTTTTGTTCTTTTGTTTGTATAGTAGCTTTTCGTAACACACCCTTTAGCTATTCTACAAAAGAGCCTGGATTGAGCGTCTTTCTTATACATTTCAAATGCGACTTTCGATTGAGTGGCGATAAAGCTTCTATGACTATTGCGTACATTCGAAAATTCCATTTGCAAAATATCGTTCAATTCTAATTCTTTTCTGAATAGCTAGGGGGCTTCTTATATGTTTAGTTGTATTTTAGTTTATCTCCTTCATGTGATGGCCCTGGGGTAGTCATGATCTTTTGCTCCCCTTGGTATCGTTTCTGTGGTATTGTATGGTAGCTCGTTTGTAATCTTAGGTAATTCGTAAATTGTAAATTTTTAACATTGAATTTATAGAAAAAAAACACGTATTTCTTTTACAAGAACTGCCCTGCCCATAAGAAACCCAACTCTCAGATCGCCAAAAAATAAGGAACTCTAGACTAGTACTGGGAAAATATCAGTTGAGAAACTATTCATTTTGATAAGTCTGATAAAGGAGGCACTGAGCATTTTTTACTTTGGTCTCGCTTATTTACTGTATCATATTACTCGTAACGTACATGAGCAATGTCTAAACATTGATGCTTCAAAACATTGTTCTGGAATGTTCACGAGGGCATAGGAACATGAAATGAAGATTGTCATAGAACTTCTAAGGAACTCGTAAGAAACCCTGAGTACTGAAAATCTGATTATTTTAAGAAACTTTCAGTACTGGCCCAAATTCTTAGCTTCTTATAAAAAAATACATATATGTTGCCAGCAAGGGTTATCAGTGTATTTGCTGTCCAGGGTCCAGGGTACGATTCGGCAGCTCAGGTCTAAATCCTTTGAATAGCTGAGGTGAGGCTCCCATAGAGCTTTGAAATACATTACCTGCTTTTTAAAAAATGAAATGAATTTTACATTTTAGAGGCGATACAATCTTTGAGAAAGCAGTATTTAATCTCAACATTTGAGACATACAAATTGTTTTCTTTTCTTTCGTAAATTTTTTCTTTCAATCACACCTCAGGAGGGACCATTATGGAGACAAAGTCGCACTGACCTCTTTAATGCTATCCCTGCCAATTAAACCATGGGTGATTTTTAGATTACAACTCCAACTTTTATACTTAGATTATTGTATTATATCATTTTATGCACCTGTAATTAGACTTAGAACGCTTTTATTTATTGTTAGTAATTAGTCTGTTTTTCTCTCCTAAATTCATTAATTTTTTTTAATCCGTATAGCGAAATTTAACATACGTACATACATATATGCAGTTGAGTAAGCCCAAAATTGTTTATACCCATGCAAAATTCTGAGTATTTTGCTTTCATGATTGGGTAAGAAACATGAGTGGGTTCTTGAGGAAGGAAACAGTGTTCGCTGATAACGTATTCGCTGATAACGTTCTATTGTAGCTGATAAGTTCGACTTCGGGGTCAAGAAATCCGTATTTTGCGCTTGAAAATAATTCGAACTTCAATAATGCAGTAGATTTATCTTTAATATCGTAATCTGGTAAAAAAAGCGTTCATCATCAATGGTTCGTTCAGTACGTGGACAAAAACCAATCAGGGTGTACCACAAGGTTCAGTCTTGGGGCCCCTTCTGTTTAGCATCTATCTGAATGACTTGTTTCTGTCCTTAGAAGAGACCGAAGTCTGCAACTACGCAGACGATACAACAATTTATGTATGTGGTCCTAATGTCGAGAATATTATCGCAAAACTAGAGAATGATGCCTTTAAGATAAGTGAATGGTTTCCAAACAATCTTATGAAACTAAATGAAGATAAATGTCATTTGATGATTTTTGGTGGGAAGAGTAACGAAGTCTCTGTCAAAATAGGAGAACCTAGTGTGAAACAAAGTAAAGAGGATAAGCTTCTAGGGATAACGTTTGATCAAACATTAAGCTTTAAACAACATGTTAAAACTCTTTGCAATAAAGCCAGCCAAAAACTTGACGCACTTGCAAGAATATCCTGCTACATGGACACGGAAAAGCTAAAGCAGGTAATGCAAGCATTTGTCTTGTCTCATTTTAGTTACTGCCCACTTGTGTGGATGTTTTATGACAGAACCTTGAGTCATAGAATAAATCATATCCACGAAAGAGCATTACGTTTTGTGTACAAAGACCATCAAACAGATTTTGAGTCTCTTCTCGAGCAAAGGAATTTGGTATCCATCCACGTAAGGAATCTACAGTTGCTTATGACAGAAGTTTATAAAGCAAAGTCTGGTCTAAATCCACCTTTCATGAAGGATATTTTCAGTGAGCGCAATATTGGCTACAATCTAAGACATGGCAACGACTCACAGCTTCCAAAAGTGCGTACGACGAGCTTTGGAATTGAGACTATATCCTTCCTTGGAAACAGACTTTGGTCCACTTTACCAAATGCAGTGAAACAAGCAAGCACTCTTCCTATCTTTAATCAAAAACCTGATTAGATATTGGAAGGGCGAGAACTGCAACTGTAGGCTATGCAAGACATACATTCCGCAGGTTGGGTATCTAACATGATATTCATAATTATGTCATTATGTTTAATCTAATGTTTTTAACGGTTTTGTAAATAGGACTTTTTTCCCCCATTTATTTCATTTTATATGTTTGCTAAATAGTAGGCCTAAATTAGCAGTAATTTTGCTATCTAGTGTATTTTAAGCCTACTTTAAAGAGAGAAATAATAATAATAATAACAATATTGTAATAATAATAATATAATATAATTACGGTTATTGTAATAATAACAATAATAATAATAATAATAAATAATAATAATAGATGATAATGATAATAGTGGATACAAGTGAATAGAGCATATATAGATGTATATAAATGTATATAAATGTATACAAGCATATGGCAGTAAATTCTAGGGGATATCGTTGTAAAAGCGTGTTTATAGTAGATACAAATGAATAGAGCGTATATAGATGTATATAGATGTATATAAGCATAATATAATATAATTACGGTTATTGTAATAATAACAATAATAATAATAATAATAAATAATAATAATAGATGATAATGATAATAGTGGATACAAGTGAATAGAGCATATATAGATGTATATAAATGTATATAAATGTATACAAGCATATGGCAGTAAATTCTAGGGGATATCGGTGTAAAAGCGTGTTTATAGTGGATACAAGTAAATAAAGCGTTTATAGATGTATATAGATGTATATAAGCATAATGCAGTAAACTCTAGGGGAAATCGGTGTAAAAGCGTGTTTATAGTAGATACAAATGAATAGAGCGTATATAGATGTATATAGATGTATATGAGCATATTGCAGTAAATTCTAGGGGATATCGGTGTAAAAGCGTGTTTATAGTGGATACAAGTAAATAGAGCCTATATAGATGTGTACAGATGTATTCAAGCATATTGCAGTAAATTCTAGGGGATATCGGTGTAAAACTGTGTTTATAGTAGATACAAGTAAATAGAGAGTTTATAGATGTGTACAGATGTATTCAAGCATATTGCAGTAAATTCTAGGGGATATCGGTGTAAAACTGTGTTTATAGTAGATACAAGTGAATAGAGAGTTTATAGATGTATACAGATGCATAAAAGCATATTGCAGTAAATTCTAGGGGATATCGGTGTAAAAGCGTGTTTATAGTAGATACAAGTAAATAGAGAGTTTATAGATGTGTACAGATGTATTCAAGCATATTGCAGTAAATTCTAGGGGATATCGGTGTAAAACTGTGTTTATAGTAGATACAAGTAAAAAGAGCGTATATAGATGTATATAGATGCATAAAAGCATATTGCAGTAAATTCTAGGGGATATCGGTGTAAAAGCGTGTTTATAGTAGATACAAGTAAATAGAGCGTATATAGATGTATATAGATTTATATAAGCATATTGCAGTAATTTCTAGGGAATATCGGTGTAAAAGCGTGTTTATAGTAGATACAAGTAAATACAGCGTATATAGATGTATATAGATGTATATAAGCATATTGCAGTGATTTCTAGGCGAAATCGGTGTAAAAGCGTGTTTGTAGTGGATACAAGTAAATAGAGCTAAATTCTAGGGGATATCGGTGTAAAAGCGTGTTTATAGTAGATACAAGTAAATAGAGCGTATATAGGTGCATATAGATGTATATAAGCATATTGCAATAATTTCTAGGGGATATCGGTGTAAGAGGATGTTTATAGTAGATACAAGTGAATAGAGGGTATATAGATGCATATAGATGTATATAAGCATATTGCAGTAATTTCTTGGGGATATCGGTGTAAAAGCGTGTTGATAGTAGATACAAATGAATAGAGCGTATATAGATGTACATAGATAAAAAGTGAACAAGATATAAAGATATAAAGAGCGTATATAGATGTATATAGATGTATATAAGCTTATTGCAGTAAATTCTAGGGGATATCGGTGTAAAAGCGTGTTTATAGTAGATACAAGTAAATAGAGCGTATATAGATGTATATAGATTATGACCACACGGTCCAAACTAGTTGGGAATTGAGAGAAAATGTGTATATATATATTCCTGTTCGTCTTTCTTTTTGTTCATCGATGTATATAGATGTGACAGGGACGCTGGAGCGATGGTAGGGCAAGGGGGGCGACTAGGAGCGTAAGGGCAATCGAGGCCGAAGGCGAGCGAAGCGAGCCTAAAAATGGGGGGGTCCGGGGGTACCCCCCCGGGAAAATTTTTGTGACCTCGCCCTTTAGATTGGCTTAAAATGGTATCAAAAACGTTTTAACGAACATTAATCATGTTCTTTGACGAAATTTTTCGGCGATTCCTCCACATGTCCTCATTCCGAATCGCATAAAATCGTATATTGCTTATTTTGAAGTTGCAATTGAAAGTCATTTTTCGTTACTGGTGTGTTTTTGATAAGGAAATGAAGCTATGGCGGCTTTTCTATCAAGTTTCAAAGTACATTATTGTTTTTCATTGAAAGGGCACTTTTTGCCCCCCTTTCCCTCGTTAGGAAAGGGCAGGAGGGGCGCTTGGCCCCCCGCGCCCCCCTCTCCGGCGTTCCTGGATGTGTATAAGCATAATGCAGTAATTTTTAGGGGTTACCGGTGTAAAAGCGTGTTTATTGTAGATACAAGTGAATAGAGCTTATATAGATGTGTATATAGATGTATGTAAGCATATTGCAGTAATTTCTGGGGGACATCTATATATGAGAATTTTTGTTAGTCATTTTCCTGTTATTCTTGTATTTGATTTGTTAGTCTTAATTCGTATTTTCTCGTAGTTTCTAATACATTCTGTAACTTTATAGTTGATCTTTTATTTTTGTAAGAAGCTAAGGTGCGGGGCTGGTAGGCATTTTCTTGTAAACTTTTTGGTAATTTTGCTACCAACTGTTTCTTGCGTGTTTCTTATATTTTTAATGCTACAAGTGGAGAGTTAATTTGTTTTGTATAAATGGCTCAGTAAGATGTCTCACTGAAAATAAACAGTTGCTATAAACTGTACAATGTCAAAACTATTTGATTGCAATAAGAAAATTAAAACTGAAATCGAAGTGTTGGCAGAAAACCGTAATTTCACCGAAAATCGAAGAACCAAGATTGCGACGATAATCATTTTAAATTTCATTTCAAAGTCCAGAGAGCAGAAACAGAGAAAAATTCAGTTTGACATTTTCATAAGATGTCGAGTTGACATTTTTCGACGGATCCAGTGATAAAAATTAAAACTGCAAATTACAAAAATTCCTTAGCTTTTTCAATTCAGGTAGGGTTGCTTTACCGTTTCTTATAAGCGGTTTCGTATAGAAAATACGTGTACACGTTTTTTTTATAAGAAACTGGTTTATAAGAAACTAGTACTACGATGACCAAAAAATTAAGAAACTCTAGTACTACGCTCAAGAACAGTTAAGAAACTCTAACACTTTATTTCTTTGTGTCTCTCTTATTCTATGTCTTTCTAACAAAGGTACATTCGTCTTTTCTTGACTTTTAACTGCAAAATTGGTAAATTTTTGCCTTGATGTATACATGGCTTCTTCTTGATGACAATGTCAATGCAAAATGGAAGCCCTTTCTCGAGAAGAAGGCTCAACTTCGAACAATACCGCAATTTTAGGCCCAAAAAATAAGAAACTGATTAAGAAACTTTTACTACTAAAACACCGAAATTTTCATGCGAAATTAAGAAACTTTTAGTACTATATGCTGATCCAAATTTCTTATAAAAAAAACGTGTAGATCATAACAAAAATGAGAGATGGAAATTGAAGGCCATACAAACTATGCCCTCATCTTTTCTCCATCAGAAACATTACTCCTGGCTTGATAGTGACAAAGTTCCTTGACTTCGGACAAATGTCATTAAAGTAAAAGGTTTCCAACGGGATCTGGTCTATTACTGATACTGAGGACAAATAGACATGAAGTATGCACGATTTCTTTATGAAAGTACTGACACGTATTATTTATATAAGAAAGAAACTGCCCATAAGAAACTTAAGTCTTAGATTGGCAAACAATTGAGAAACTCTAGTACTGGGAAAGTATAAGTTACGAAACTATCTATTTTGATACGGCAAACCATCGACATATTTTTACTTTACTTTCACTTGTTTCCCTCTGTATCATATTACTTGAATAAGATCCAAACATTGATAATGCTTAAAAAACTTTTTTTTGAAATGTTCACGAGTTCATAGATAGTAAACATGAAGATTAACATGGAGCCTCTAAGAAACTCGTACAAAGCTCTGAGTACTAAAAATCCGATAATTTCAAGAAACTTTCAGTACTGGCCTTAATTCTTAGTTTCTTACCAAAAAGTTACTTGTTAAAAAGTTGTCTAAATAATTATGATTGTCGAGTATCGGAGTTATTTGATTTGTATGAGAAATGATGCGTGTATCTTAGTGGCCACTATATATATGACCTTAAAATACTGTAACCTGAATCTTGAACGCAAAATCTAAGAGCCATCCTTTTCGTTTCTAATGATCGTTGACTTTGAGCTTCAGCCAGTTATGCGATGAAGTGAAATACTAATTTTGCTATGTAATTCGCAGTTGCAGCTTTCTTCTGTACATTTTCATCTCAAGGGAAGGTAAGCGGTTAAGCACTTTGCCGGGTTTTGAGATCTGAACTTTGAGGTCTACAAGCAAAAAGCGGAGAAGCGGAAACCGGAAATGCTTTGTTGTTCAAGGACGGGGGTACGGGAGAAATAAAGTTTGCGTGCTATGTGAAAGGTCATGCATGTTTGTGTGGCAATGAATAAATGTGCAGCTTTTCTCAATCGCAATTTCACACAGGATGACATGCGCATAGGCGTAGGAGATAGGGGGCTAGGGGGGCTGCAGCCCCCCCAACGTCAGAAAAATTTGCAAAAATCAGCCACAATCGGGCAGAAATCCGCCTCAAGTCGGGCAAAATTTTCTCAAACAATGGATTTTTTGTCGGGCAGCCCCCCAAATTTTATCTTCCTCTACGCCGATGGACATGCGAGAAATAAAAATTCTTCTCATACAAATCAAATAACTCCGGTACTCGACAATCATAATTATTTAGACAACTTTTTAACAAGTAACTTTTTGGTAAGAAACTAAGAATTAAGGCCAGTACTGAAAGTTTCTTGAAATTATCGGATTTTTAGTACTCAGAGCTTTGTACGAGTTTCTTAGAGGCTCCATGTTAATCTTCATGTTTACTATCTATGAACTCGTGAACATTTCAAAAAAAAGTTTTTTAAGCATTATCAATGTTTGGATCTTATTCAAGTAATATGATACAGAGGGAAACAAGTGAAAGTAAAGTAAAAATATGTCGATGGTTTGCCGTATCAAAATAGATAGTTTCGTAACTTATACTTTCCCAGTACTAGAGTTTCTCAATTGTTTGCCAATCTAAGACTTAAGTTTCTTATGGGCAGTTTCTTTCTTATATAAATAATACGTGTCAGTACTTTCATAAAGAAATCGTGCATACTTCATGTCTATTTGTCCTCAGTATCAGTAATAGACCAGATCCCGTTGGAAACCTTTTACTTTAATGACATTAGTCCGAAGTCAAGGAACTTTGTCACTATCAAGCCAGGAGTAATGTTTCTGATGGAGAAAAGATGAGGGCATAGTTTGTATGGCCTTCAATTTCCATCTCTCATTTTTGTTATGATCTACACGTTTTTTTTTTATAAGAAACTTGGATCAGCACATAGTACTAAAAGTTTCTTAATTTCGCATGAAAATTTCGGTGTTTTAGTAGTAAAAGTTTCTTAATCAGTTTCTTATTTTTGGGCCTAAAATTGCGGTATTGTTCGAAGTTGAGCCTTCTTCTCGAGAAAGGGCTTCCATTTTGCATTGACATTGTCATCAAGAAGAAGCCATGTACATCAAGGCAAAAATTTACCAATTTTGCAGTTAAAAGTCAAGAAAAGACGAATGTACCTTTGTTAGAAAGACATAGAATAAGAGAGAGACAAAGAAATAAAGTGTTAGAGTTTCTTAACTGTTCTTGAGCGTAGTACTAGAGTTTCTTAATTTTTTTGTCATCGTAGTACTAGTTTCTTATAAACCAGTTTCTTATAAAAAAAACGTGTACACGTATTTTCTATACGAAACCGCTTATAAGAAACGGTAAAGCAACCCTACCTGAATTTAAAAAGCTAAGGAATTTTTGTAATTTGCAGTTTTAATTTTTATCACTGGATCCGTCGAAAAATGTCAACTCGACATCTTATGAAAATGTCAAACTGAATTTTTCTCTGTTTCTGCTCTCTGGACTTTGAAATGAAATTTAAAATGATTATCGTCGCAATCTTGGTTCTTCGATTTTCGGTGAAATTACGGTTTTCTGCCAACACTTCGATTTCAGTTTTAATTTTCTTATTGCAATCAAATAGTTTTGACATTGTACAGTTTATAGCAACTGTTTATTTTCAGTGAGACATCTTACTGAGCCATTTATACAAAACAAATTAACTCTCCACTTGTAGCATTAAAAATATAAGAAACACGCAAGAAACAGTTGGTAGCAAAATTACCAAAAAGTTTACAAGAAAATGCCTACCAGCCCCGCACCTTAGCTTCTTACAAAAATAAAAGATCAACTATAAAGTTACAGAATGTATTAGAAACTACGAGAAAATACGAATTAAGACTGACAAATCAAATACAAGAATAACAGGAAAATGACTAACAAAAATTCTCATATATAGATGTCCCCCAGAAATTACTGCAATATGCTTATATACATCTATATACACATCTATATAAGCTCTATTCACTTGTACCTACAATAAACACGCTTTTACACCGATAACCCCTAAAAATTACTGCATTATGCTTATACACATCCAGGAACGCTGGAGAGGGGGGCGCGGGGGGTCAAGCGCCCCTCCTGCCCTTTCCTAACGAGGGAAAGGGGGGCAAAAAGTGCCCTTTCAATGAAAAACAATAATGTACTTTGAAACTTGATAGAAAAGCCGCCATAGCTTCATTTCCTTATCAAAAACACACCAGTAACGAAAAATGACTTTCAATTGCAACTTCAAAATAAGCAATATACGATTTTATGCGATTCGGAATGAGGACATGTGGAGGAATCGCCGACAAATTTCGTCAAAGAACATGATTAATGTTCGTTAAAACGTTTTTGATACCATTTTAAGCCAATCTAAAGGGCGAGGTCACAAAAATTTTCCCGGGGGGTTACCCCCGGACCCCCCAATTTTTAGGCTCGCTTCGCTCGCCCTCGGCCTCGATTGCCCTTACGCTCCTAGTCGCCCCCCATGCCCTACCATCGCTCCAGCGTCCCTGTCACATCTATATACATCGATGAACAAAAAGAAAGACGAACAGGAATATATAGATACACATTTTCTCTCAATTCCCAACTAGTTTGGACCGTGTGGTCATAATCTATATACATCTATATACGCTCTATTTACTTGTATCTACTATAAACACGCTTTTACACCGATATCCCCTAGAATTTACTGCAATAAGCTTATATACATCTATATACATCTATATACGCTCTTTATATCTTTATATCTTGTTCACTTTTTATCTATGTACATCTATATACGCTCTATTCATTTGTATCTACTATCAACACGCTTTTACACCGATATCCCCAAGAAATTACTGCAATATGCTTATATACATCTATATGCATCTATATACCCTCTATTCACTTGTATCTACTATAAACATCCTCTTACACCGATATCCCCTAGAAATTATTGCAATATGCTTATATACATCTATATGCATCTATATACGCTCTATTTACTTGTATCTACTATAAACACGCTTTTACACCGATATCCCCTAGAATTTACTGCAATAAGCTTATATACATCTATATAAATATATATACGCTCTATTCACTCGTATCTACTATAAACACACTTTTACACCGATATCCCCTAGAATTCATTGCAATATGCTTACATACATTTATATACATCTATATATGCTATACGCTATATCTACGCTATACGCTACATCTATATACGCTCTATTTACTTGTATCCACTACAAACACGCTTTTACACCGATTTCGCCTAGAAATCACTGCAATATGCTTATATACATCTATATACATCTATATACGCTGTATTTACTTGTATCTACTATAAACACGCTTTTACACCGATATTCCCTAGAAATTACTGCAATATGCTTATATAAATCTATATACATCTATATACGCTCTATTTACTTGTATCTACTATAAACACGCTTTTACACCGATATCCCCTAGAATTTACTGCAATATGCTTTTATGCATCTATATACATCTATATACGCTCTTTTTACTTGTATCTACTATAAACACAGTTTTACACCGATATCCCCTAGAATTTACTGCAATATGCTTGAATACATCTGTACACATCTATAAACTCTCTATTTACTTGTATCTACTATAAACACGCTTTTACACCGATATCCCCTAGAATTTACTGCAATATGCTTTTATGCATCTGTATACATCTATAAACTCTCTATTTACTTGTATCTACTATAAACACAGTTTTACACCGATATCCCCTAGAATTTACTGCAATATGCTTGAATACATCTGTACACATCTATATAGGCTCTATTTACTTGTATCCACTATAAACACGCTTTTACACCGATATCCCCTAGAATTTACTGCAATATGCTTATATACATCTATATACATCTATATACGCTCTATTCATTTGTATCTACTATAAACACGCTTTTACACCGATTTCCCCTAGAGTTTACTGCATTATGCTTATATACATCTATATACATCTATAAACGCTCTATTTACTTGTATCCACTATAAACACGCTTTTGCACCGATATCCCCTAGAATTTACTGCAATATGCTTGTATACATTTATATACATTTATATACATCTATATATGCTCTATTCACTTGTATCCACTATTATCATTATCATCTATTATTATTATTTATTATTATTATTATTATTGTTATTATTACAATAACCGTAATTATATTATATTATTATTATTACAATATTGTTATTATTATTATTATTTCTCTCTTTAAAGTAGGCTTAAAATACACTAGATAGCAAAATTACTGCTAATTTAGGCCTACTATTTAGCAAACATATAAAATGAAATAAATGGGGGAAAAAAGTCCTATTTACAAAACCGTTAAAAACATTAGATTAAACATAATGACATAATTATGAATATCATGTTAGATACCCAACCTGCGGAATGTATGTCTTGCATAGCCTACAGTTGCAGTTCTCGCCCTTCCAATATCTAATCAGGTTTTTAAAGATAGGAAGAGTGCTTGCTTGTTTCACTGCATTTGGCAAAGTGGACCAAAGTCTGTTTCCAAGGAAGGATATAGTCTCAATTCCAAAGCTCGTCGTACGCACTTTTGGAAGCTGTGAGTCGTTGCCATGTCTTAGATTGTAGCCAATATTGCGCTCACTGAAAATATCCTTCATGAAAGGTGGATTTAGACCAGACTTTGCTTTATAAACTTCTGTCATAAGCAACTGTAGATTCCTTACGTGGATGGATACCAAATTCCTTTGCTCGAGAAGAGACTCAAAATCTGTTTGATGGTCTTTGTACACAAAACGTAATGCTCTTTCGTGGATATGATTTATTCTATGACTCAAGGTTCTGTCATAAAATATCCACACAAGTGGGCAGTAACTAAAATGAGACAAGACAAATGCTTGCATTACCTGCTTTAGCTTTTCCGTGTCCATGTAGCAGGATATTCTTGCAAGTGCGTCAAGTTTTTGGCTGGCTTTATTGCAAAGAGTTTTAACATGTTGTTTAAAGCTTAATGTTTGATCAAACGTTATCCCTAGAAGCTTATCCTCTTTACTTTGTTTCACACTAGGTTCTCCTATTTTGACAGAGACTTCGTTACTCTTCCCACCAAAAATCATCAAATGACATTTATCTTCATTTAGTTTCATAAGATTGTTTGGAAACCATTCACTTATCTTAAAGGCATCATTCTCTAGTTTTGCGATAATATTCTCGACATTAGGACCACATACATAAATTGTTGTATCTTCTGCGTAGTTGCAGACTTCGGTCTCTTCTAAGGACAGAAACAAGTCATTCAGATAGATGCTAAACAGAAGGGGCCCCAAGACTGAACCTTGTGGTACACCCTGATTGGTTTTTGTCCACGTACTGAACGAACCATTGATGATGAACGCTTTTTTTACCAGATTACGATATTAAAGATAAATCTACTGCATTATTGAAGTTCGAATTATTTTCAAGCGCAAAATACGGATTTCTTGACCCCGAAGTCGAACTTGCTACAATAGTACGTTATCAGCGAATACGTTATCAGCGAACACTGTTTCCTTCCTCAAGAACCCACTCATGTTTCTTACCCAATCATGAAAGCAAAATACTCAGAATTTTGCATGGGTATAAACAATTTTGGGCTTACTCAACTGCATATATGTATGTACGTATGTTAAATTTCGCTATACGGATTAAAAAAAATTAATGAATTTAGGAGAGAAAAACAGACTAATTACTAACAATAAATAAAAGCGTTCTAAGTCTAATTACAGGTGCATAAAATGATATAATACAATAATCTAAGTATAAAAGTTGGAGTTGTAATCTAAAAATCACCCATGGTTTAATTGGCAGGGATAGCATTAAAGAGGTCAGTGCGACTTTGTCTCCATAATGGTCCCTCCTGAGGTGTCATTGAAAGAAAAAATTTACGAAAGAAAAGAAAACAATTTGTATGTCTCAAATGTTGAGATTAAATACTGCTTTCTCAAAGATTGTATCGCCTCTAAAATGTAAAATTCATTTCATTTTTTAAAAAGCAGGTAATGTATTTCAAAGCTCTATGGGAGCCTCACCTCAGCTATTCAAAGGATTTAGACCTGAGCTGCCGAATTGTACCCTGGACCCTGGACAGCAAATACACTGATAACCCTTGCTGGCAACATATATGTATTTTTTTATAAGAAGCTAAGAATTCGGGCCAGTACTGAAAGTTTCTTAAAATAATCAGATTTTCAGTACTCAGGGTTTCTTACGAGTTCCTTAGAAGTTCTATGACAATCTTCATTTCATGTTTCTATGCCCTCGTGAACATTCCAGAACAATGTTTTGAAGCATCAATGTTTAGACATTGCTCATGTACGTTACGAGTAATATGATACAGTAAATAAGCGAGACCAAAGTAAAAAATGCTCAGTGCCTCCTTTATCAGACTTATCAAAATGAATAGTTTCTCAACTGATATTTTCCCAGTACTAGTCTAGAGTTCCTTATTTTTTGGCGATCTGAGAGTTGGGTTTCTTATGGGCAGGGCAGTTCTTGTAAAAGAAATACGTGTTTTTTTTTCTATAAATTCAATGTTAAAAATTTACAATTTACGAATTACCTAAGATTACAAACGAGCTACCATACAATACCACAGAAACGATACCAAGGGGAGCAAAAGATCATGACTACCCCAGGGCCATCACATGAAGGAGATAAACTAAAATACAACTAAACATATAAGAAGCCCCCTAGCTATTCAGAAAAGAATTAGAATTGAACGATATTTTGCAAATGGAATTTTCGAATGTACGCAATAGTCATAGAAGCTTTATCGCCACTCAATCGAAAGTCGCATTTGAAATGTATAAGAAAGACGCTCAATCCAGGCTCTTTTGTAGAATAGCTAAAGGGTGTGTTACGAAAAGCTACTATACAAACAAAAGAACAAAAGAATAGAGGAACGGGACTCGGCGAACAGGATACTTTACGAATATGGACTTGGTATGGTGGTTGAGTTGCATTTAGCTAGATTTCTGTGATCTTAATTGAATCGACCGCTTGTGTGGATGTATTGTAGAGTCAAATCGAGTATATTTCTGTTGACGTCATTTGGGAGGTCTTTATCACCATACAATAAAAGCTGCGTCAAAACTTCATTTGAAAGGTCGATATATCCTAATGGTCGTAGTAATGCAAAAACTCCAGCGAGAAGGTCTCGACGCTGATCCTCAAAAGAGGGGCAAAGCAACAAAAAGTGCTCCGTGCTCTCAATACCATCGTTAGTAGGGCACATTGGATTTATGGTATCCCTAAAATTGTGCTTAAATTTGTGAAGGCTTAATTTGCTAAGACCCACTCTAAGTTGAGTAAGATAAGATAAGCCTGTTGGGTCATGGATTCCAAAGACAGATTTAGTAGGGGGGCCAATTTTCGAAAGCAACTTTTTCTTGAAGATAGCAACTGATGGTGAAATTCTAATTTCCGGACATAGTTCATTCCACTCAGACAGGCAATTTGGATAAAAGCTAGATTTGAATTTTTCTGTCCTTGCCCTTATTCGTCCAACGACATCCTGATTGCGAAGAGGGTACTGTGACTGATGAAGCTGTGGGATTTGATCTATTGTATATTCAGGCATCAGATTATTTATCATTTTGTAAAACAACCGTAAGGCGTCTACACCATCTTCGGGAACTCAGTGACTCCCAACCAAGCTCTGCATACAGCTTCTCGCGTGACGTTCCCTTCCATGTTCCCGTAACAGCACGGGCAGCAGAATACTGAACGGACTCCAACTTTTCCATCAAGCTCGACAAAATGGTATTACCGCTAAACTCACATACTTTAGCCGGAATATGATAGATAACATCTCCGTATTCCAGGTGAGGTCGCACATAGAGCTTAAATAATTCGTTTAGGGTATGTCTGGGTAGGTACTTGGAGAGATATTTCAGCAAACCAATTCCCTTTCTCGTTTTAGAGATAGCTGCCTTAACGTGAGCCGAAAATGAAAGCTTTGAGTCCAGGATAAGTCCTAGATGTTTATGTTCATCTACTTTCATCACTGGTATGTTATTAAAACGAATTTCTGGATGATTCATTTCAATTCGTTTCTGAGAAAATATCAATTCAACAGCTTGTTTTTGGGGATCTGGATTAAACGACATTTTCCAATCATGAGCCCACTGTCTTATCAACTCCAGGTCATGGTTCATATCACTGTGTGTCACATACGTGTATCACAGCACCAAGGTTCTAGATTTGCGATAAGTTCTGCTCATCACAACAAAGTGACGAAACTCGTTCCTTCCAGCTCACTTCGCTCGCTGTTCGGCATGACGAGCTCACGAGCGGGAATAGACCTTTTAGCTATTCTACAAAAGAGCCTGGATCGAGCGTTATTTTTATACACGAGGTTCGATAGAGTGGCGCTAGAGCTTCTATCAATATTGTGCATATTCGAAAATTCTACAAAGTGCACTTTGTAGAATTTTCTAATTTGCACAATAGTGATAGAAGCTCTTAACATCACTCTATCGAGCCTCGCGTATAAAAATAAAGCTCGATCCAGGCTCTTTTGTAGAATAGCTAAAAGGTCTATTGGGGTCACGCTTGGGGCAAGTCTAGAACTTTCTTGCGGGAGGTGCTTGAATTGAACTGCGCGTACACTCGCATAGTATATGTTGGGAGAATCCATCTGCAATCCATCCAAAAAAACCGCAAGTTGTTGACAAGGTAAAAGGATGCAACTAGGCTACCTACTAGCTTTTGGGGTTTCACGTACAGTAGTTGTGAAGTGAAAACAAACAATATGGAACTATGGCCTCCAGCATTCAACATGTTTAATATATTGGACAAGGGCGCCTCTAGTTTTGTTCAGTTTCAGTTTCAGTTTCATATTTTAAAATTCCTCTACATACAATAACAATCAATACAAAATAACTAAAATACAACACAATAATGTAATTATCAAAACAAGACTAAGTAAATGGATTGCATGCAGGGGAATTTCTTGAGGAGGAACTCTCTCAGTAGCTAGGCTAATCGAGGAGAGAGCACCCCCTGTTTTTAAAGATGACTAATGAACTTGGAAAGACTTATTTTCGACTTCTATGACTGGTAATTGTTTTCAAAAAGAAAGGCTTTGAGTTTTCGACGAAAGCAACGAGAAGATGGTGAACTTTTTATATCAACGGGAATGTCATTCCAACACTTTGCTCCAAAATAGCGCACAGACCTGAGTCCATACTGCAGGGTATTTTTACGAGTTAAAAAAATGTTGTTCTTGCTAACTTGTCGTGTACTATGTTGATGAACAGATTCAACTAAGGGACAGGGCAAAATTTATTATATTACGTAGCCGGTGGAGAACAAAAATTCTTACAAAAAAATCTGCTCGCCCTGTATGAAATTATTTCCAAAAAACCAACTGCCCCGTCAACCCTCCCTTAAAAAATGTATCTGCCCCGTATTCATGAACAACAAATGTTGCATAGTACCACCGACGAATTAGCCAAAGACCATAACAAAATAAATTCTTGTCTTTACGAGACTTTGTCAACGAAGAAATCGACTTTGAAGATGAAGAGAAATGACTGATGAATCGTTCTTGCAAGTAACTGACAAGGAAATTTTGCGTCATGTTCATACACTTCCTTGCAAGCATTTCTCAACTTGCATGATCACAATTTGTCCTCAAAATGAGCCATTTCATATTTCAAACTTCATCTTGAGCTTATAAAAAGGTACTGCCCGTTCATATTTGCTTTGTAAAAAGTGTGGACCCAGTTCTGTACAAGCTAAAAAAAGTAGTTGCCCCGTTACGTTTTGCACCGGCCATGTTATAAAATAAACTTTGCACTGTCCCTAATGCAAAGAAAGAATGAAAGCAGGAGGGGGAGATCTTATTAACACAGTCATACACAAAACTGAGCAATTTCAGCTTAAAGAGATCATGCAGCTTCAAAATCTTCAAGTTAGAGAAAATTTGTCTAGCTGGAGAAGTAAAATTTTCAAATGAGATTGCCCTTATCACCCTTTTCTGCAGCAAGAACACTGGATTTATATGAGTTTCATATGTAAGACCCCAAACTAAAATACCATATTGAAGACTGGTTCAGTTTTGGTTCTTGTAAAATCTCACTTTTGGTATCATCAAGAGCAGGATACCTCAAGAGAATCAAATCAACTAGAAAGAAATATTGAGGCATGATCATTAGAAAATATTATGAGAGGGTTTCTTGGGGTTTGACAAGAAACATAAAAAAATTGGATACTAGGCTGAATATGATTCTGAGTTGAATCTCATTCTCCTTCTGAACATGAATCTACGTCTGAATGGTATATGCGGACAACAAGCAAGTAGCAGTAGCACAGCAGAGAAGTTGTGGATGGCGCCAAATCCAGTCTTTTATCAACAAGGTGATGTATAAACTCTTTCATAACTTACACTTTCTTTCATGAATGTATGAATTGTAGTTCCAATGTGGCAGGGCACAGTACCTCCGCTTTCCCCACTTTGCTCGTGTCCTTTCCCCCCACATTTCTTACAGAATCTTCCCCACACCAGGCATTTGTGTAAAAATTTGGTTCTACTTCTACTTGAATAATTGACTACTTATTAAAGAAGGTTGTGTCAATTTAGAGAAAAAAGAAAAATTATAGACAATAAAGGAAAAGGGAAACACATCATAGCACAATGAACATCATACTATAAATACACCCTACATGAAACTTTGGAGCATGAAAATCAGTGAAAATCTGAGGTGAATGAAACATAAGACTAAGAGCTCAACGTTTAAAGGTGAAGGTAAAGTTGCGTTTTTCAGCGCCAAGCGCTGGAATCGCAGAAATAGAACAGACCTAATCAAGTCCACGACTCCTTTTCATGACGTTCAAGTGGTACCGGGTATTGAACCCACTCCGCCTGACTGTTCTGGCTGCAAGTCAGAGGATTACCACACCACCTTCAGTGTCATATCATTAAAGGACCCCTGCATGTGAAATACCTAAAAAATCAACCTTCAAGTTGAAAAGAGGTTACACTGTTGTCCTATGGTTTGAAATTATCTAAATCATTAATCAATTGTAAAGAATTTAGAACAGAAAAAAAGTTATACTTCAAGAGTATTTTTGAAGACTACTCATGAGTTCACCTCTACTGTTTCCTGTGGGAGCCTATTCCATTCTTTAATTGTTCTTGGGAAAAATGAAAAATTGTAATATTGCGGGCCTGTCCCTGGTGTCTTATAGGCTTCTTTAGATGGTCTTGAATTGGATGACTGCCTGCTGTACGCATCTTTCTTTATTTCAACTTGGTTTGATGTATCTGGTAAAACATGACTTGTCCCTGTCTCCTCAAGTGAGTTCCCTTGAAGTTCCTTCGACATTTCATGTACACTGGCATACTTTGTATCTCTTTGTCACGTACCTTGCTGCTTTGTGTTGAATCGTCTCAATCGCATATTTATGTTTTTTCTTTGTGTAAGGATCCCATATTGCACTGCACGTAATTTTTTTATAAGAAACGGTAGGCTCAATTTTTTGAAAGTTAAGAAACAACCCTGCCTGAATTCAATTAGTTAAGGAACTTTTCTAAATTTGCAGTTTTAATTTTCCTATCACATTCAAAAATGTTTTGACACCGTACAGTTATAGCAACTTTTGAACATTATTTTGAGTGCTAATTATGCTATTTACTTGCTTTGAGATCTTGCTAAATAATTTGGGAACCCTTTAGACAAACAAAATTAACTCTACACTTCTGGCATTTAGATATAAGAAACCCATAAGAAACTTTTGGTGGCAAAGTTGCCCAAAAATTTAAGAAACTGCCTACTAGCCTGGACCTTAGTTCCTTATAAAAAATATGTGTAGCGTACTCTAGGGTAGGTCTTGCAATAGCTTTGCAAGCCTTTGAACGTAGATTTTGAGAGTCTATTCTAATATTTCTCTTCAGAAAACCAAGTGTTCTGTTTCCTTTATTTACTATGTTTCCCATTTTTTCTCATTGTTGACCCCTGGACTGCCAGGGGAGGATCTTGTTAGGGTAGGAATTGAATGAGAACCATATCTTGAATAGAAAACAATCTGTTACCATTTTCAAGCATCAATTTTGTTTGCTCCTCAGGGAAAACACAGAAGTTGGGGACATCTTTGTCATCATAAGATTTTAGTGATGGCACAAGACACAGCAAGTGATCAATATGGTAACTTCATTCAAAAGAAAAAGCTTGTTATTTTGTTACATTCTGATGTTTGCTGCACTGCATATCCTGAAAGTGTTGGATGGTCTTGCAAATACTTAAATCCCTTTTTGAACAATGTTTATAGATCTAAAGAAACACTTTTTCCATTTCTTTGTGATTTATTTCATGCACATATCTATTTGTATTAGAAATTCCAGTGCCTTCAGCAATGATTCGCTGCAATCCTGAGGCAGCATTTACACAAGAACTGTTGGAACCACAGAGGTCTCCAGGAATGTCAGTGAAGACACTGTAGTTTTGATTTCTTTGGTTCCTAGTGATCTGGATTATGAAAACAATAGCTGTGTAATTTGATACAGATTACGTCATCATTGCCATCAGCCTGCTTTTATTACAGTTGAAGAATCTTTTGTTGTATGAGAGCTCTTATCTCATTGGCCGCCACTTGAACTCGCGGTTTTTTCACATCCTGCGTATCGTAACATTAAGATAAGAGGAAGAAAAGCAGAAAGCGGTAGATAGGCAGAGCAGATGCAGGGCTATTCACTTCCTGTTCACTGAAAGATATTGCCCATGAAGCAGTGAAAACTCTGGGGCGAGTCGTTTCTCCTCAAAAGCTCAAAAACATAATAATTGGGGCTTTAACTGGGGACAAGCACGAGCTATCGCCTCCCATTGGCAGAAGAATGTTGACCCGATAGGTGGGAACATTGCTCACTTTCACAAGAGAAATACGTGAATGACCCCGCATCAGCCCCGCCTATCCCGGGGAGGTGGGGTCAGGGCAATAAAATGATAGCTGCATTAAAGTTGAATAGGAATTTATGGATCAGTGGCTTTTCATTATGTAAAGTAACACCTTGATCTGAGACTTATTCAAAACAAACTTGCTACAAACTGTGTGACTTATTTGCTGCAAAATAAGTGCAAGTTCAATGCCAAACCCACCTTTGACTATATGGGTTCTCACATGTTTTGTTAAGTATCAAATGCTAAAATTTTAAATATGTACAGTATTCATTTAAGATGATAATTGTGTGATTTTGGGTCTGAAATGACACAGTCTCTTTTTCTCATTGATTTCTTCCTCTGAAAAATTGTTTATGAGCCAAGATTCAGTACAGGCCTTAACATGTTAACATGATTTTTATCCCTAAGAATTCTCATTTGAATTGTTGTTAGAAAAGAACAGAATCTTCCATATTGCTCACAAATCCTCATCACAATGTACTAATAATTCTTGAAAATTCTTAAGAATTCTTATGGGTTTTTGTCATGTTCATGTCTATAACTGTGTACCATATGCACATGCTCTATCTTCTAAATTTCAATTTGCACCTTCACTTTATATCAGGCCTTTGGTTAATCATTCCTAAGATGGATATTGACTTGAATTGCAGTGGCACATCTTTATGAAGCAAGCCTTTTGGCTAAGCATTCCTCAGATGGATATTGACGGATGGACGTAAATTAAAGTGACACATCTTTGTGAATCAAGCATTTTGGTTAAGCATTCCTCAGATGGATACTGACTTAACTTACAGTGACACATCTTTGTGAATCAAGCCTTTTGGTTAAGCATTCCTCAGATGGATATTGACTTAACTTACAGTGACACATCTTTGTGAATGAAGCCTTTTGGTTAAGCATTCCTCAGATGGATATTGACTTAACTTACAGTGACACATCTTTGTGAATGAAGCCTTTTGGTTAAGCATTCCTCAGATGGATACTGACTTAACTTACAGTGACACATCTTTGTGAATCAAGCCTTTTGGTTAAGCATTCCTCCGATGGATATTGACTTAACTTACAGTGACACATCTTTGTGAATGAAGCCTTTTGGTTAAGCATTCCTCAGATGGATATTGACTTAACTTACAGTGACACATCTTTGTGAATCAAGCCTTTTGGTTAAGCATTCCTCAGATGGATACTGACTTAACTTACAGTGACACATCTTTGTGAATCAAGCCTTTTGGTTAAGCATTCCTCAGATGGATATTGACTTAACTTACAGTGACACATCTTTGTGAATAAAGCCTTTTGGTTAAGCATTCCTCAGATGGATATTGACTTAACTTACAGTGACACATCTTTGTGAATCAAGCCTTTTGGTTAAGCATTCCTCAGATGGATACTGACTTAACTTACAGTGACACATCTTTGTGAATCAAGCCTTTTGGTTAAGCATTCCTCAGATGGATATTGACTTAACTTACAGTGACACATCTTTGTGAATCAAGCCTTTTGGTTAAGCATTCCTCAGATGGATACTGACTTAACTTACAGTGACACATCTTTGTGAATCAAGCCTTTTGGTTAAGCATTCCTCAGATGGATATTGACTTAACTTACAGTGACACATCTTTGTGAATAAAGCCTTTTGGTTAAGCATTCCTCAGATGGATATTGACTTAACTTACAGTGACACATCTTTGTGAATCAAGCCTTTTGGTTAAGCATTCCTCAGATGGATACTGACTTAACTTACAGTGACACATCTTTGTGAATCAAGCCTTTTGGTTAAGCATTCCTCAGATGGATACTGACTTAACTTACAGTGACACATCTTTGTAAATCAAGCCTTTTGGTTAAGCATTCCACAGATGGATACTGACTTAACTTACAGTGACACATCTTCAGAGGCGCCGGAGGCTCCATGATGCGGCGGGGGCAGGAATCGCAGAAAGGACACCTTAGGGTGTCAAAATTTGCCGTTGAAAATAATCGGTAATCGTCGTTTAGGATATTGTGCTCAACATCTATTTCGACACGGGTGTCGCCAGCCCAAAAAGCTGAGGCGGCAAGGTAAAAGAGGGTCTGAGGGGCAAAGCCCCCAGAACAATTCTCCTGACCACGCCCTTCAGACCCTCGGAAAACGTGGGAAACGCCCTTCAGACACTCGGAGAACATGATGGGAACGCCCTTTATATTAATTTGATCTATTTCGATATTTCTGGAAAAGCAACCATCTCAAGCAGTTCTTTTTACAACAGCGGGTCTTTTTGTGCAACAAATATAGAAACAGAGAAGAACATCATATATTTATTTACGAGGAAGGACAAGATTTGGTTAGAAATTGAAATTTAAGGCCTTTCTCGAAATCTTTAATAAAGGAATTGAGATTTCAAGAGGAAGGCCAGTTATCACAATAGTTTCGAGTCAATAAAAATCTACCCTCCCCAATCTTTTTGACTGATTTCGAGAAATTATATCATCGGTGGTCGACTGAAAACTGTCGTCGACACGTCAACCCCGGACCACCCCGTGGCGACGCCACTGTCCTTCGAACGTACGGTAATCTTGAAAGCAGAAGGAATCGTTCTATTATTGTGACTGCGGACGAGAAACAACTCACTTCCAAGTTCCAACTAACAGATGCGATTAATCAATAGTTCTCTGAAATACATTTTTAGGAAAGGGCACTTTGCTGCCCCCGCGCTGCCCCCGTACCACTAGGGCAACGGGGGCAACTGCCCCCGCTGCCCCCGTGGCTCCGGCGCCCTTGCACATCTTTGTAAATCAAGCCTTTTGGTTAAGCATTCCTCAGATGGATACTGACTTAACTTACAGTGACACATCTTTGTGAATCAAGCCTTTTAAGCATTCCTCAGATGAATATTGACTTAACTTACAGTGGCACATCTTTGTTTTGGTAAAGCATTCCTTGGATGCAAATATGAAATATTTTGCAGAATATTCACGAGGTTCTTTGCAGGTTTTTTTGTAAGAAACTGGTTTATAGGAAACTAGTACTACGATGACTAAAAATTTAAGGAACTCTAGTACTACGTTCAAGAACAATTAAGAAACTCTAAAATTTTATTTCTAGAATGAGAGTGGGTACATCACGGTTCGCGTGGCAGTGCGTTTGTAAATATCAAGCTTTGACTGCAAAACATTGATAACTTTTTGCCTTAATGTGCATGGCTTATTCGTAGTGACAATATCATGCAAAATCACAGCCCTTTGTCGATACGAAGACCCAACGTCGAACCATAACACAATTTTTGACCCCAAACAATAACAAAATAATTAAGAAACTTTTACCACTAAAACACTGCAATTTTGATGCGAAATTAAGAAACTTTTAGTACTAGCTAAGTGCTCATCCAAGTTTCTTATAAAAAAAAAACCGTGTAATCGATTCTCAGGGGCAAATTACTTCCTTAAAGTCTCAAACATCTGCAGGGAGCGAGGGGTACTCTATAAAAGTCTCGTACACCTTTGCCAAAAATCCGTTTGTTTTCAAGAAAAATCTTTAAAGATCCTATCGTTTGAAAAGATCTCATACGTCCTTTCGAAAGAGTGATTCACTACACGTTTTTTTTTATAAGAAACTGGTTTATAAGAAACTAGTACTACGATGACCAAAAATTCAAGAAACTCTAGTACTACGCTCAAGAACAGTTAAGAAACTCTAAAACTTTATTTCTGTATGTCTCTCTTATTCTATGTCTCTCTAACAAAGGTACATTCGTCTTTTCTTGACTTTTAACTGCAAAATTGGTAAATTTTTGCCTTGATGTGCATGGCTTCTTCTTGATGACAATGTCAATGCAAAATGGAAGCCCTTTCTCGAGAAGAAGGCTCAACTTCTAACAATACCACAATTTTAGGCCCAAAAAATAAGAAACTAATTAAGAAACTTTTACTACTAAAACACTGAAATTTTCATGCGAAATTAAGAAACTTTTAGTACTAAGTGCTGATCCAAGTTTCTTATAAAAAAACGTGTACACTCCTCCTGAAGGGGGCCTACCGACAAAAATCAAACTGTCATAAGCGTACGGGATAAATTTGAGGGAGGGGCTGCCCGATAGATAATCCAACGATGTTTACGCCGATTTCTGCAAAAAGTTTTAAATGTTACGAGGCCGTACTCCCTCCCCCCTTTAAAATGTTTGAATTATTTCGACAAGATAGAAATGCGTTGCGAGTTTTTATAATTGTTTTTAGCACGGTTTCTTAACTTTCGAAACTCAAGCATATGGGAAGTTGTTGCCATAGAAATGACTGCACTGCATAGAGAAACTCAGATTCCAGGTTCAAAATATTGATTATTTTTGGCTTCAGGCAATGAATCTGTAACAATTCCATTAGATTACACTCATAAGTTGTTTCAAGTAACAGAAACGGCTAGCTCCATGTTTCGAAAAAAAACCACACCCTACCTGAATTTGGAAAGCAAAGAAACTTTTTGCACTTAAAAATGTTTCGACAATGTACAGTGATAGCAACTTTTCTGACATTGTTTTAAGTGCAAGTTATGTTACGGTATTATACCACTAGCATTAAAAATTCTTTCCAGTCCAAACACATCAAAACATTTTAAAGGGATGAGCAAACCGTGTGATCAATTGTAAGGAGCAAATCACTCTTGAAAATCCAATAAGAAAAGAAAAGGCTTCAAAGAGTTTTCTTGAAAAGAATCGAATGCTCCATAAGATTTTCTGAAAGTTTGCCCTTTGAGTGAATGCGAATCGATCACCTCAGGAATATTTTGCGAACAGCAAAACAAGCAAGAAGTACCTTTGGATTCCAAGACAAAAGTTTTCCATCTTAGGGTGCGGGGTGGTGGGTGGATGGGGTCCTGCTGTGTGGATGGGCGGCTGCTGGCCTTTAGTTTCAAGTGTTATCCCGGTGGGGGTGGCACGTGTGGCGAGGGGCGGCGGTTGTTTGTCCGCGCGTAGGGCCCTCTGTTAACTGCCTTGCATCTATTTTCTCCCAAATTATAAAATGTTTTGATGTCATTGCCTGACATCAAATGTGAGACAGACATTAACTTTTTCTTTTAGTTTGTTGTTTTTTCGTTCAGTATATTGTAATTTTTGAATTGTAAGTGCCTTTCATGGTGGGAACTCCGATGACCTAGTGTCTATTCCCGCCATGATAGGCACAGTAGATGTACTTGTTGAGTTTGTAAATTTTAATTGACTATATATATAAAAAAAAAGTTTTCCAGTACTCAGCAATACGATATTTTGGCGATCTTCGTTGTTTCAGAATCATATTATTTCTGTTATCAAGCCTGTTGGTTAACCATTCCTTGGATTGGATGCACATTGACTTGAATTATATATCTTAAAATTCGTCAATCTTCCAACCAGTTGGGTGTTTGAAAGAAAATGCATAAAAACAAGATTAAATTTTGAAATGAAGGTAGATTGAAATATCCGTGGGAGAAGGGAGAAACTGAAATTCTTTGAAGGGAGAAACGAGAAATCATCACATTTTTGGGGAGGGGCAAAAACAACTTTACCCTTTCCCACCCCCAGATCAAGGACGACAATGATAGACATCATATCATAATGTGTATTATTCGAACACTGTCCACCAACAATATATAAGATCCTGAGAAATTCTTCACAGAATGAAAATCATTGAAGTAGCAATAGTCTCCTGCTGGTGCTCTGTGCGTGATAAATCTTCAAATAAAATGCAAATCACGAAAGGCATGAAATAACCCCCTGAATTTGACACGCGACTGCAATGAAGAACTTCCGCTTAATGGCTTTTTGCATTTTGCTTCTTGTCCTTCAAGGTTTGAAACCGTTAAAGCTATACTTTTTTTGTGAAATTTCCCTCGAATACCTAATTTGACATTTTTCTGGAAACAATTTTACCGAAAGACTATCTTAGCATGTTATTGACGAATTTTGTTAGCTTGGATATTCCAAATATCATGTGCGAGCTATGAAGGAATAAAATGATTCGCCAAAACTCTATTTTGGCTTCCAGTTAAGTATGAAAATGATACAACACATAAAACCAATAGGCTATAACGGCTTTTGGCTTTAAAGCTTAACAAAACACATGCAAAAAGCATTTGGCCACTAAGCGCCACTGACCACGCATCATTCTGCTTGCCATCTTTTCCAGAAATGACCAATCGAACGTTGACGGTAAAGATATCTATCACTAATTGGAGCTTCACATTGCTTCCCGTGTGGTATATCTGGAACAGTTTCCAGGGCCCTTCCGAGTGCAAGATGTGCTGGTGTGATAACTTGTCCATCCTTTATGCTTTCTTCAACAAAAGTCAAAGGCCTTGAATTAACCGTCGACTCAATTTCTGTCAAAAACGGTGTACATCTCTGTATATGTAAGAAACGCTCTACCGAGAATCTTTCGCAATGGCTCTTTTAGCGAACGACATATTCTTTCCCACCAACCTCCTCGATGTGGGCTTCTCTCGGTAATAAACTTCCACTTATTCCCTCTTTTTGCTAAATCTGTTTCTACTCTCTGAGCATCAATATTCTTCCATATTTTCTCTGCTTTTGTCTTTGAAGTCTCCACGATCCACTTCAAATCTTTATTCGCTCTTTTGAAGGTAGACTGGTTATCTGACCACATTGTGTTGCAGAGTCCCGTCCTGTTATACATCCTCTTGAAGGCTTGCAAAAACTCATCAGTTGTCATATCATTCGTTAATTCGAAATGAACCATTCGTGTTGATGCACAAGTAAATATGCATACATATGCCTTTTGGGGTACTGAACTTCTTTTCAACTTTAAGAACAAATGTCCTGTGAAGTCTAATCCCACATGTGTAAATGGTGGTGAAGGACTGGCTCTCTCTACTGGTAAAGGAGCCATTTTCTGCATTAGTGGCTTTGTAACTTGTCTTTTACATTTGAGACATCTATGAATTACTCTGGTAACATTTCGGCGGCCTTGGATTATCCAGAATCATTCTCTCGTTATGGCTAAAGTAGTTTCTGGTCCTGCATGTGCACCTTCTCTTTCATGTGCAGATTGAATAATCTTTTTCACGACCATGTTTTTACCAGGTAATATGATTTGATGTTTACTTTCTTCAGGTATCAATGAAAATTGCAGTCTACCACCAACCTTGATAAGCTCCTTTTCATGATCAAAGATTGGAGACAGACTATTCAATTGGCTAGATTTCAGAAGATGTACACTATTCTTTAGTGCTTCAAAATCGTCAGGAAATTCCTCTTGTTGTACTTGCCTGTACCAATATTCTTCTGCTGACTTTATCTCATCTGTCGTTAACTCTTTTCCTGATGATTCTGTCTGCTGGCTTGTAGCTTTGCTTCTTAAATTCTTCTTAAAATTACGAACTGCTCGTAAAACGTAAGCTGTAATTCTTGCTAACTTCAAGAATTTCTCATAATTGGCTGGATCAAGTACTCTTGATACAGACTTTATGGTTGAATGGTTGCATACTGTATTTTTGACCATCTCTGTTTCTGGTTCTGGTGAAACGCCAAGCTTATTTTCTGGCCATTCTACTTCATCTTTCTTTGACCACTCTGTCCCATTCCACCAAGTTGGGTGTTGATTGCTGAATCTAGATTCTCCCCCCGAGTCAACAAATCGGCAGGGTTTTCATTTCATGGGCAAAAACGCCAACATTCAGGTGATACGTTTTCTTGTATTGACTGCACTCGATTCGCAACGAATAATTTCCAATTTCTGCTTGGTCTTCGTATCCAGCTGAGTGCGACCAAACTGTCTGACCAACACACTATTCTGTCAACAGCCACCTTTAATGATTCCAACACAAACTTCAACTGTTTGGAAAGAATAAATGCAGCTAGCAACTCAAGTCTGCGCAAAGTTACTCTTTTAGTCGGTGCAACTCTGTTCTTGGACATGACTAACTGAACATTCACTCTTATGGAAGCATCTTTCAACACGACGTACACTACTGCACCATAGGCTTTTGGACTAGCATCCCCAAATCCGTGGAGCTCGACGCTGTTGACCTTGGTAAGGTTGCTTACAAAACATCTAGGAATGCGCAGATTTGATAACTCTTTCAAATCTTCCTTCCATTTATTCCATAAAGACATAAGATCTGCAGGTAACTTCTGATCCCAATCTAACCCCGTGTCCATAGTTCTTGGTATAGGATCTTTGCTCTAACAGAGAATGGACCTAGCCATCCCATCGGGTCGAAAAGTTTTGACGATATACTGATAAGACTCCTCTTGGTTCCTTGATCTTGAATATTTGTTAGTTTCTCTCCTTGATTGAACAAAAATTCATCTGTTTCTGTATCCCACGAAATACCCAATGCTTTCAATGGGTCACCTTCACTTTCAATCTCTATCACATTCTTTGTTGCCCTTTGGTCTTTTGGTATACGGACAAGAACATCTTTAGAATTACTTGCCCACTTGACTAATTCGAAGCCTCCAGATTTCATCATCCCCGTAGCTTCTTCATACAACTGGAACGCACTTTCGTTGTCTTCAGCTCCTGTTAAGCAGTCATCAACATACATATTCTCTTTGATAGTTTCCGATGCTTCTGGAAATGATTCCTTGTTTACTTCGGCATGATGTTGCACAGTTGCTATTGCTTCAAAAGGACTTGAAACATCTCCGAAAGTTAAGCGTGTCATGCAGTACGTCTTTGGCTCTATCTTGGTATTAAAATCACGCCATAGAAATCTATGCACATTCTGATCTTGCTTTGCTAGTTTTATTTGCAAAAACATTTTCCTGATATCAGCCATCAGGGCGATACGATGAAGGCGAAACCTAATGATGATTGAAACTAAATTTGGTTGCAATACAGGTCCTGGTAGAAGACAATCATTGAGAGAAACTCCATTCTTATTCTTTGAAGATGCATCAAATACAATTCGACATTTGGTTGTCACTTTATCTGTGCAAAAAATTGGATGATGAGGCAGATAGTTAATCTTTGTCTCTGAATTTGAATCCATCTTGTCTATTTCTCTTGCGTGTCCATATGTCAAGTAGTGATTTATTGCATCTTGATACATGCTTGCCTTCTCTTTATCATACTGCAAACGTTTCTCTATTTTCACAAGTCTGCTAACAGCCTGATGCCGATTGTCTTCCAAACCTGTACAATCTTCTCTCCATGGCAATGCAACTTCGTAACGTTCTCCATCATAGACAAGGCGATCTTTGAATTGTTGCATCGCACTCTCCTCATCTTTCGTGAATCTTTTGTCACTTTCATCGATTTCCAAAGATTCTAATTGCCAGAATCGCTTGAGATCAAGGTTGAGCTCTTCCTCTATTGTCCTCACTGTAGCACAATTTGTCATTGCTCTGTTGCTTGGATGATATTCTGATCCTACATCTACATTTCCTGAGATCATCCATCCAAATATTGAATTTGTTGCTATCGGACTACTAGCATCTCTCTCTTCTTTAGTCCGCTTCTTAAGATCTGACCCCACTGGTCTGAACCTAATAAAATATCAATGTTTGCTGTTTGTCTTGGGTAGCTATCAGCTAACTTTAATCCCTTTAAATATCGATACTTTGAAATATCCACTGGAACTGCTTCCAGCGGTGTGCATACCTTATCCACTGCCCATGCACTTACATCAGCTGACTTACTGCCATCTAATGCTGTCAAAGTAAATTTGAAATTTCTCACTTTAATTGTTCTTGATTGACCACCATGCATGTGTATTGTCATCAATGTTGATGGTCCCTCAGACTGCATTCCTAATGAATCAGCTATGTCCTGCTTTATGTATGAGTGATCACTTCCACTGTCTATCAGAATCCTGACATCTGTTTCAGTTCCATTCTGAATCAACTTTGCCTTTGCGGTGGGTAGCAGCCTCATCTTATTTTCTGAATCTGCTTTCAAAATACCATTCATAACTCCAACATGGCTTTTTACTGTAGCTTCTACTCTCTCAGAAGAACTGACCTTTTCATCTTTGGTTACTTCTGTCTTGGGACTCGAACTTGCTCTGTGTAGTAATGTATGATGCTTTCTCTGACATCCCTCAATCATGCATCCTTGACTCATACAACGTGAACTATAATGTGTGGAACTTACAGGTTTCAAGCAATTGAAACACAATCCTTTATCTTTAACTGTCTGTATCCTTTCATCGACTGACTTCTTCTTGATTGCATAAGAATTCTTTGATTCATGATTTTTCTCACAAAAACCACATTTACTTTGATTACTGCGACCTTGTCTGACAGTTTCTTGAATACTTTGAGCTGCTAATGCCGTTGCTGATGAAAACCTACTGTCCCCTTGATCCTTGTTTTGTATACATGGCGTATTTGACATTCTGGAATGAGTTGAACGGTTTGGAGTCGACTTCTCTATGGCTTCTTCAGACATTACATGTGACCGAAGAAAATCGAAGAAAAACTCTGCCGTAACTCTCTTATCTTCTTCTTCATTCTCTAGCTTGGAAAGTTCATACTCCCACTTTCTCCTAATGTCATTTGGCAGCTTACTTTGGAAAATTGGGACAAGAATTCTGTGACACACTTCCAGGTTTGGCTCATACTGTTCCAAAGTGTGATATCTATTAACCAAAGTGTCATACAAGTATCTCAGTGACTGTGCAGTCACCCTTTCTCTCTTCTCTATGTTGAGTATCGATTCGACCAAATGTTCAACGACTAAACGTTGTCTACCATAACGCTTCTTCAATGCATCTATGGCCTTTAAAGTGAAAATGACGCGAAAATTTTTATTGTCTTATCTGATGCATTAAATATCGCTGATCACGATGGTGAATTTAATTTTTCGATTTACGCTTTTATTTCGCTGGAAAATGGGGTTAAAGAGCCCCCACTCTGCTTCAAAAAGTGGCGGCAGTTCTGCGCGGTCTAACCGTTGAGTACCAGATCTCTGTGACGTAAAGTGTTTGGGCAACGATACCTCGATACACAAAACAACATGAAAACTGGCCATAAAAGATAAAGTTCGGCTTGATTTTCCACCTTTATACCCAATTTAAACCGATAAATTTTCATCCAGATATCTCCAGTTACTCCAGACAAGGTATGCAACGAACTTTTTGGAGGTTTTTCGCACTAAAATGTTTCTATAAAGTGGCATGTTTGGAAGGGATATTACGCGCGATGACATGAAAGTGAAAGCATATTTCGCAACACATCCCACACACAGGTCAAAGTTTCCAAAACAAAAATAAACATTACGTTTGTGACTATTTAATAAACCTTTAGATAAACAAACGTTACATGTTGCGACTATTTTAGTAGGTTTTGCCATATAAATGGATTGGTTTGGGTGCTTCTAATCGATAAAGCCTTCCAAGTGAAGCCGTGAAGCCGAAGGAAGGCGAGACAGGGTTCCAGACCATGACCATAGGCCATCAGACAGCTCCGTATATTTTGGTCTGGTTCGATTGGATATAACGGATGATAAAGCTGTAAACTTACCCAAGAAAGCTCGTCCTCTACCAAAATCTAAGCCATGAAATGTTCACAAAATATGATTATGGAGGAAAGTATTGCTGTGCCGGGTTACCAAACAAAATGAGCTGACAAAATCGAAGTTCGATGCCTGCTGGCATTACCCACCATCGGTTACCAAAGGATCCAGAAGTGCGAAGACAGAGAATTCATTTCATAAAACGAAATCATTTCATTTCATTCTTTATTTTGTTGCAACTGACTTCCAAAGAACGCATGCCTCCCTGCGTGAATTTAATACCGAAGATATGAAAAACTTCCTTCGACGTGTTTACGATACAACGCAGTTTGACAAGGAAGCAACCAGGCAGTCCAGACAAACGAATGGTTATTAGACTATTGTATCTTATTGCTTTTACTTACGTCATTCTCAAAGAAAGATCCAATATCTCGCTGTTGGAAATAATACCCCTTTGAAAAGTGAAAAGTACAATAACCTTGGGCATGTTGACTTCAACTGCCCTGTTCCTAAATATTTCATCAATGCTACGGTCCTTCAGACCAAACGTTTTTTAAATTTGAAACCAAGCTCTTTGATTCTTTTTCGGTGGGTAGGTACTGCAAACCAATGACTTCGGCCCTCCTGTAGCCCTCCTGTGGGGGGAATTTGATATCTTACTACCTTTGTAAAAGCGGTTTAAAATAAACAAAACTTATTAAAAATTAAATTTTCTATCATAGTTGCTAAAGGCCACTGCAGCCAAAGGAAGGGAAACTGAAGGCAAGGAAACACCCGAAACACAAGAACCGAAATTTAGCTGTTATCTCTCACTGGTCGACTGACTGCTTGCTTAGGCCCCAAACACTTTACGTCACAATTCAAAACCCGCCCCAGACTTCCCGGACACTTTTTCGACGAAACAATCAATTTCAAAACGCTAATATCTACGAAACGACTTAGAATTTGAAAGTCTACAGTTTAGATTCGAAATCAGCGTACTTGAATTGACTAACATCGACAATAAAAATTTTCGCGTCATATTCACTTTAAGTAATTGGAACACGTAACTTCAATGTATTCAATGGCTTTTCTGGCAGATCCTTTGACATATACTCTCAGATAATTGAATTTCTCTCTCTCACTTAATGCATTGTTCTCGTGAATACAACATTTGAACTGATCCCACCATGAAACCCATTCTATCATGTTGCCATGAAACTCCTGCAGCGTAAACTTGGGTAATTTCAAATTGCTACTTGAATTTGATTCTCTGTATTCCTTTAAGGTGTCTTATCCTCGATTGATCTCTGCTCTGCTTCCTCGTCCTTAGTCAGTTGTGAAATAAATCGTTCCACTTTTCTCGATGCACGCAGGATTCTTTGTTGAAATTCTGTCCAGACTCTTATCTCCTTATCTACTATACTTACATCAATCTGTAGAGTAATGATTTCTTGAACTATAGACCCACATTGTTCTTCTTTTTCATTTAATCGATGTTACGAATTCTCCATTTCAGCTTTTGATACTTCACCATGATTAAACTCAGAAATCTCTAACAGTATCATCTCTATCGCTGAACCATGAAACTTGTACTTTCTACGAAGCTTCTCCATCTCATTGGAATTACTTACATCATCACTGGTCGTGTCTGCAGTAACAGGGGCTTTGTGCTGCACTGCCTCCAATGTTTTCTTACTCCAGCTATTTATCTTTAAATCCATGTCTTTCTCCATTTGATAGACCATATTTGATTGTGTTTTCATTAAAACTTTCATTTCATTAATTTCCTGAACAATATTGTCATGATCACTGTTTCCTCCATGTCCGTTATCTCCTCCATGTCCGGCAAACTCATATTCTCTGTGATCTGTGTCATACTTTAATTCATCTGAACTAACTTGAAAACGAGGATGTCCGTTATTTGAAAATTGTCCGGTTTGTATGGTCTGTCCGCTGTGTTCCCTACTTCGCTGTCCATTATCACGAAATTGTTCATGCAAAAACGTGTCTTCGTCTCTTTTATCACCACTGTACTTCGAATGTCCGAATAGGTCGATGTCCGGATCTTCAAACTGTACGCTAAGCAAATCCTGCTCCAAAACCCGATTTCTATCACGAATTGATGACGTCGTATCCAAACGTGAACGCACAGACTTGTTTATCTCTTCAATATTCGGCAATAGACGCGGTATCCTCGACGGAGTTTTCGAAATCGACTCATTTTTATCTGGAGACTTTTCACCACGAACGGAATCCTCAGGAGAACCCCCTTGGCTCGTAATCAATTCCCTTTTGGTGACTTGTACAGCCTTTGAATCAGCTCTGCCTTTCTCCCCGTGGCTGGCAATGCATTCCTCTCCAATTCCCTTCGGAGCTCCGCGACATTCAGTTTCAAAATATCTTTATACAATTGATCCGACGACATTGTCCCATGAGTAATACAAATAACAATTTCCACGAGTAAATTATACAGTAACAATTGATTATCAAAGTGTAACACGAGCGATTCGATTTTCAAACAAAGGTGATCCAAATCTTCATCTTGAGCGAGTAAACAAAGTCCAATAACAAATAGCAGCAACACGAACTGTCCAGTGAAAACAAATATTGACTAAGCAAACTAAGAAACTATTCAATTCAACTTAGCACAACAAGTTACAAATTCATTTAAGTTTTGTGTAATAATTGCTATGAATTACACAACCAATCTCAACAAGAAAGAAAGCAAGCAACTCTTAGCTTTCTAAATTTCTAACAAGCACAAAAACGCTTCGCGCAAAAACACGCACTAAGACGCAAGCAAAATTCAATGCAACATACAGATACCTCATGTAAATGCAACAAACAGGAAAAAGATACATCGACGTAATACGCAAAGTTCCCCACGCACATTAGCACATAGCAAGGTACAACACATCATGTCGAAATAATGTCAGTACCAGCGAAATAAGCTAAGTTCAAGGGAGGAAACTTCACGTAATGCGTCAACAAAACTGATAGTTTAACAATATTAACTACCCTCTGCTACCATGTAGTGGATTTGACGTGCGGCCCATAAACACAAAAACTAAGATGTATCTTTCAAGTTTCCTAAAATATTTCAATTGATTAAATGCATCAAAACACAACGAAATTCATGTCAATCAGTTGTTTAGTCCTCCTTCAACTTGAATCCCAACAAACACGGAAAATATACGCTCACCAACACCATGCCGTCATCGATTGGGCTTGGGTCGCAGACTTGGGACTAGGCCTATCGTACGTCACTTTCTTGGAATGCGCGCTCTCTCTTTCGTTGCTCTTTTCTCGTCCGTCTTGTGCTCTTCCAAAACAACAACTCCCTCCTGTTTTTCTAACTCTGTCATAGGACAAGTTTTGCATAGCTCCTGGGAAAACGAATCGGCGCACACCGCCAACACACGAGGAAACTGCATGCAGAAGAAACGCCAGCTAAACGTCACCAGGGACGAAACGTTCTGGGGGTCTCCTGAGTCTCGATGACTTCCTTACAGATTTCCTTTGAGATTCGTGAACAAATAGTTCTTTCTTTCAAATAGTACCAGTTCTTCAAATAGCTCTATCGGCTTTCCGAAAGATTATAGTTTTCATTGATTTGAGTTGGAAGATTGCTTCCTTCTCAGATTGTGAAAGGTTTTCAATGTTATTTTCGGAGTCGTTGTATTAAATCTCGATGCACAGCACTGAAGTATTCCACTAGGGGCTTATAATCGACCTCCGGTGGATAGGGTAGGGTGGGGTAATGTGGGTATACCGGGTAATGTGGGTCTATTGAGCTTTTTGCTAGAAATATCCTTCCTTGTTAAATGGAAGAAAGGTTGGCTATTCTTCTTTTAATGTCTACATGAAAAACTGCCTTTTACATAAAATTTTCGTCTTAGATGTATCTCCACTCGTTTTATAAAATAACTTTACTGAACGGCCCATTGCGCAAGAATCTCAAAGCCCAGGAAAACTTTCTCCTGCCACTGTTGTTTTGCTTTTCTCGTCAATTTAATGACCATGAGGTGAGAGTTTGGTCTTTTAGAAATTAAATAACGTTTATTTGGAAGTCATTGTCGCGATTGTTCTCTTTGTGTTTATTTTTTACCAGGTGGGGTAATGTAGGCCTATACTGAGAATTCAGCCGTAATTCAAATTCAACGAAGCCTTGTACATCAGCTCATGGATGTACACGGGTTAGACATCACAAATATGGATTAAAGAGATTTGTGTGAATTGCTATTGCACGGAACTTCTGATTTGAATGTAGTCTAGAATAGAATGATTATTGAGGTAACAATATCCTTCATTGAACGATCCAAGAGATTTTGCTAGCAACTCTTTTCAAGTAAATTCATACCAGTGACTTCCCTCTGTTTCTCTTTTCCTTTCTTGGATTTGGATTGGATTTTTGTTTTTAATGTTGATTTTTTTTGTTTACTCTTGTTTGTCTCTCGTTGTTTTGATTGTTGTCTGTTTGTTCGTTTTACTTTTTGGAAATTGTGTGCCTTAAGTTGTAAGTCCCATCTGCAGGGGAACCAGGTGACCCCGTGTCTTTTCCCGCTGTGGATGGGACCAATAATGTATTATAGTTAGTTTAGATTTTACTTGATATAAAAAAAGCCTTGAATTGCTTAAAATTTTTGAACTCATATTCATCTTGCAGGGCCTCTTTTAACATGCAAACTGGGGGGGGGGGCAAAAGCCCCCCAGTCCTCATGCTTGCCCCCCCAGTTACACGTTTTTATAATATTTTGCCCCCCCCCCCAGTAGATGGTCCCTTTTTTCTTTTTGCTGTGTTTGGCCTTTGAACTTTTCACTGTGAAAGCGAAAGGTGTAACCCAAAAGCAATAAATATGCTAATGTTTCTGTATATTGGACAAGCCTCTCTTTGCTCCATTTGATTTAGACAGGAGGCCGCTGCTATGACGGTATTGCAAGCATTATCCAAATGGCCAGATCTAGATATGTGGTCTTCACGGTAATTTTTGCAAAGAAAGGCCTAATGCTGCAAGGATGAGGCTCTAAAGAGAGCAGAAAATATAAAATGACGCAGCGAAATGTCGTAAGATTAAAGAGTTCTTCACCGTGGATAACTCATCACAAGCAGAGCCGAGGAGAGGGGTTTAGTGGAATCTAAATCTGGGGCCCGTGGCCATAGCAGCCCATAAACAATAACTCGCTTTTAAAAAATATGTCTCAAAATTTGGGTCGCTACACCAGGGCCAGTGATCAAAACAGGGTCCCTCGATAATTTCTCAGTGTGTCATAATATGTTAAAAATCAAAGGGATGCAGAGAAAATGATAGTTCCATACGTTCTCTTATAAGCAGTAGCAGTTAATTACGCCAACTGAGCCATTGAAATAACGTACCGGATGATCTTAGAAGATATTTTCCGCATTCAATTATTCAAATTGTTGCTAAATCCGGAAGATCATACTATTTATTGATTTTTCTAATGTTCTAGATACATTTGACTTTGATAAATTATATTTCGTTGGAAAATGCACGAAAGGAGCCTGAAACGTCAGGAATCTCCTCGCACAGAAGAATACGTAAGGGCATTTCATTTTCTTTATTGTTCCGTGCGAGAAATTTCTTTATGATTTGATCAAGCGTTTCTGGCCCATTTTCGGGCATTTTGCAACCAAGAAATTTCGCAAAGTCAGATTTACCTATATTTCCAGTGCTCATAAAAACAGAAGAAAATTACAAAATGCTTCAATTTCTGAGCTATCAAGCAAGACGTGTTCCTTTCCAAACCATCAAGTACTCTTGGTGCTATGAATTTTCAAATGTGAGAACTTTTTATAACTCACACCCGCCGGTTTATGTTTTCATCTTGCCACGTTGTTTTCTGTCTGAAGTGCGAAAACAGGTTTCGTATTACCACAGTTGCAGCCTTGTAACCAGTAAATTGGAGTAAACATTCTGCAAACATTTTATTTGACTGTTATTATAAAATTCGATCACTGACTTGCAAGTCGCAACGATGGTGGATCACAGCATAATGACCGTATTTTTATTTTCGTCGCGGGAACGGGATTGCTTGCGATAATCCTTTCATATTCCGATATTGTACAAGCTTTGAAAATAGACCCACTTCTCCCGCTCGTCGGAAAAAGTGGGCCTATTTTAGTTGCCAAAAGAGAAAATTTTTTTGAAATATTTAACTGCCTTTGTCAGAGCTGTTTTTTTTCCCAAGAAACAAGAAGCACTGAATGTCAATTAAACGAAACTTTTGAAATTTTTGCATTTTAATTGTCGTTTTACTTTTTACCAGCTATCCATTTTGAAATTTTGCTCATATTAGACCCACATTACCCCCACCCTACCCTACCAGGCAGATTTTGTTCGAAAAGTGGTGTTTTTTTTTTCGTTTTAAATCAGGCCGGATTGTGAAGAAATAATGTATGTGAATTTTTCTTTTAAATTCTGTAAAGGATTGCTCCACTTTTTTTAACTCTGTTATTCTGGGTGCTTGTACAAAGCCTAGGTCCTTATTCAGGACGCTTGTTTGTGCATCGCTTAGGGTGATGCTAGCCTGCTTTACTATGCTATCTATTGGTTTCGATTGTTCGACTATTTTTTTTATGTAAAGCTCTTCGTAAGGAATATTTATTCGGTTTCTTCTTTTTTCTGATTTCACGTTTTTGTCCCGTCAATTTGCGGAGTGCCGATATATCATGATGTTGTGTTATTGTGTTTGAACTCTCATACATGTCACCTACGATAAAGGTACACATGCATGTTGTCTTATTGTAATATGGTAAAAAGGTTATATGCCGACAGCCTTTCAAGGTTGAGAATTAAAGAGGCGAAATCGAGTAGCTACAGCGTGTAATACATTGCAAAATATATTATAATGATAAGTAGTTTATATAAGTAATGAACGAATAAACGACTAATGTATAGGTAATAAGGTAGAAGAGAGAGTTGTATCAGAGTATATACAGTTATCTTCGTGGTCTTTTAACGCCTCGGTTGTTTTCTTGGGTGTGGTCAGCACCGCCGGCACCTCTTCTCTGTGCATTTGTCATTGGTTTTATGGCAATAGATTTATTTATTGCCCTTGTCTTATATTCATTTTGTATGAGCGTTAGCTCAGGTGTGCTATTGTAGGCCATTTCTGCACGAAGCAGAAGGCAGGCTTTCAACTTCTGTGGAAGTTTCTTCTGTTTTTTCTTTGTGATGTTGTGCGAGTAACTCGCACATGTCGATTTGAAATTTTCTTTTTAATTGTTTATTTTTTTCGTGCATTTCACTGCCAACGAGCTAAAAAGACTGTGTCCTTCATAGCTACGTTTTAGGTGTTCCCCCGTCTTGCAACATCTGAGATTTGGAAATTTTGCAAGTTAGTAAATTACGTTCTCGGGTTTTCACAATTACTTTAACTGTTTTTCTGGACTCTCTAGGCAGTCCATTCAGAAATAAGAATAATATTGGAGAATAGTAGGGTAATGAGTGAAAAACACTCAAACATTAACTTCAATTTTAAGGAACCCCCTGGTTTCCTAAACATTCCGAAATTGAAACAGCAATAGACTCAACAGAAAATTATATGTTTAAGCTTTCAAAAATTTCCAAATGGATCATATACATTAAAATGTCTCGAACGTATTCAAATTTAAAAGTAGGACACTTTTTTGGGACACCCTGTATAGCTTATAGAGCATCCATTTAATGCTTGCCCCTAATTTGCATCTTGAAACATCTATATATATAAGGCATGAAGCCGTTTATCCAATTAGCTTTCTTCTTTTGTCAACCATTGTCAATTTAACACTACTCCATTGTAAGATAACAATAAATCATTGAATTTGGACAATCAATCTTTTCGATGTATAACCGGGAAATCAATCCTTTCATGTCCCAGGGGGGTACTCTGGGACAGAGGTGCTTGATGCAAAAAATTAAAATCCTGCCCATTTTGAAGTCTTCTTCCGCCCATACAATTTCGATTGGAGCACTTCTTCCTATGCATTCCTAATGAGATGATTCTTACGTCCCTGAAATGCAGTCGACATTCTTTCATACTAACAAAATATACAGCAACCCCCCCCCCCCCCCCCCCTCTAAACATTCAGATTCTAGCAACAATATTTGCGGGCCTATGGAAACTCGGCAACCTTCACCGGAGGCAAAAAAGTTTAGCAGGAATGGGAGGCAGATCTTAACGGGGACGACAAGTCTTTAGTAGATGACCCCCAAATAAACATTATCCCATTGGATGTATGACAGGGTTAGCGAAGCAAAGAGATGTCAAATAAGAAACTTGCCTACTTTCTTCTCTCTCTCTTAAAGTCAACTTTCCTTTTCGAAATTTGGCTTGGTATCCTCGAAGGTTCTTCAGCTTGGTACTCCATGCAAAATTCCGCATGTAATGGGATTCATTTGCCCTAACCATTAATTGATATGGTCACATGGCAGGAACATCTCAATCGCAAATGAATACATTCAATAAATTTTCCGCCACGTGACCAGATATGGACAATAATTTTTCCTACCTGACCAAGGCTACAAATATTTTTTTAATCGACGGCTTTCAAACAGCGATTCTCTCCAGCTAAAATAAATTTTCCGCCACGTGACCAGATATAGACAATAATTTTTCCTACCTGACCAAGGCTACAAATATTTGTTTTAATCGACGGCTTTCAAACAGCGATTCTCTGCAGCTAATTCCATTCATAATCCCAGTGTGGGAAAATTCCAATAATTAATTACCCATCAGTAGCATCTTATGTTTGTTTGAATTAGTTTCATTCGCGGTTTGATTCATGGCCTCCCGATAAAGATCTCCTTTAGAAAATTGCACTTATAGCCATATTCCTTTTTATGAAAGTTTTTGTAGAATGTTAGGAAAATCGGCGTATTTTTCTTCAGAAAACATTCCAACCCAAAAACAGTGAAATGCTAGCTGGTGGACTCGGGGCCCTAAAATAAAAGTCAAAATTCACCTGGCCCAAGTTTCATACCCAAGTTTCGTGGAATTCTACTGTTCCCAACAAAGAGAAGAGATATCAGTACAAGTGAATCGTAATAAAGTGCCAAAATCCCAAACCTTTCTCTTAGAAACAGTGTTTGTACAGTACAGATTTCTTTAGGGCTCAGTGATACTCCTTTAAAGGGGGTTACCTTCAAAACTTTCCATGATTAGGGGTTTTTTTCATCAACTAGGAAGTCAGAGAAAAGGGTATCCTATGGAATGGTATGGCCGGCCAGAAACTCCAGGGCCTTTTTTAACATTAAAACTGGGGGGGGGGGCAATTGCCCCCCGATCCCTAGACTTTGCCCCCCCCAGTGTCGAAATTTTTGACCCCAGAAAATTATCCCTTACTTAAAGTAAGTGATTTTCAGAAAGTAAGCTATTGCCACCACCACTGCGTGGCAACCTGCAAAAGCCATGTGTAAATGAATGGAATACGATAACAGGACTGTTTACCACCAGAGACAGGATGTTTCAGCCAAAGTCAAGGATGTTTCTTCAAAAATGTTACTCACGCATAGGATAAATGTCACAAAACTCTCAAAGTTTCCTTTTCACTAATGGCAAGCATGATATTGGGAGAGCCATTCTAAGCCAAAGTAAAGGGTATGGCCCTGAAAATTTTTCTGGGGGCTTTGCCCCCAGACCCCTCTCATTTCACCTAGCTTAAAATTTCTGGCCACGCCGCTGCTCACAAGAATTCGCAATGAGTTTTGTAAATCAAATATGTCAAATATCAACCGAGTCTTACACAACAATCTTGACAAAGTATTCTTGTCCTATTGTAGTTTGATTTTAGCTAGCCCGTTTGATATATATTTGGATTCGTAAATTTCCTATTTTTTAGCCTGCTTTTCTAGCCAATCAGACTAATTTCATCCCCTTTTTAGGATTTGCCTCCCCACTTAAAACCCCTTAAAAAAGGCTCTGAGAAACTCCATGCACTTGCCCGTATATCCTGCTACATGGACACTGACAAATTGCAGCAGCTAATGAGACCATTTGTGTTATCGCACTTTAGCTACTGTCCACTTGTTTGGATGTTTTATGACAGAACTTTAAACCATAGAATACATCATGTTCACGAGAGGGCACTGCGCATTGCGTACAAGGATCACGGAAGTGATTTTGGTTCTCTCCTGGAACAGAGCAATTCGGTGCCCATCCATGTAAGAAACCTACAGTTGCCTATGATGGAAATTTTTAAAACAAAGTCTGATCTAAATCCACCTTTCATGAAAGATATTTTTATGGAGAGAGGTATTAGCTGCAACCTAAGGCATGGCAATGACGCTCAAATTCCAAAGGTGCGAACCACGTCCTTTGGAGTTGAGACCATAGCCTACCTTGGAAATAAACTTTGGCAGTTTTTACCGCACGAAATAAAACGATCAAGCACCCTTCCTATTTTCAAAAAACGAATTAGATGTTGGCAGGGTGAAAAATGCAACTGTAGGCTCTGCAAAACATACATTCCAAGAGTTGGGTTTCCAGCATGATAAACATTTCTTGGGCCTTCTCGCAAGGATGGGGGCGGTGCGCTGCTTCCCGGTGGGATAGGGGATGTGCTGTGCGGGATGTGAGGTCCCCTTCACGATGCAGGCACTGGGCTGCGGTTGAACTGGGGAATTTCTCACTAGCGGCGACCGCAGCTTAGGATATGCGTGTGGGGGTTCCCTCGCGCGGTGTGTCCGCCGTCTCTTTGGGAGGTGGGCGTCGCTCCGTACCTCGTAGGGAAGGCATGCTTTTATCTTGTATATAATCCACTAAATGTTTTTATTGATTAGCTTTAGGAACTAATTTGTAAATTTTGTAAATTTTTGTAAAGTAGGCCTAAATTAGCTGTAATTTAGCTATTCTTTTTATTTTACTTAGCCTACATTAAATAAATTATTGATGATGATGATGATGATGACGAGCGTGATGTACCTTTTACTGTTGAATTGCACCCACCGGGAGTGTGCAGTACAGTTGGGGATGTTCAGTACAGTGGGAGGTATGTTTGAGTACAGTTGGGCAATTCAGTATAGTTGGGAGGCATCCGGAGCTCAGTGGGGGATACCATGATGTGTGTGGTGAGGCAACATCAGTATAGTAGGGGGATATTCAAAACAGAGAGTGGGGTAGCCAGGGTAGTTACCAGGGGGCCTGGGGGGCCTCTGTAGGCCAGCAAGAAATAAGGTGTGTATTTTTTTTTGTAGTTTTCTTTCAGGAACATTTTCAGGCCGGCGGGCCCACTGAGATTCAAAAAAATCTAAAAGCAGTGTCTTACCAGTGCATAGGAGGGCGTGGCCCAAGGATAAAACGGCGTGGTGCCTAGCCTCTCTCTTGGCAGCCCTGGGGGTAAACACTCATGTTGTCAAATGCTCCCTTGCGCAACTATGAACAGCAGCTTTGTAGAATATAGAATGAACCTATGACGAAACTTTGGTCACATAAAGTGATAACAGAAAACAACGTCAAGAAGCAACAAATTCTTTCCTATATCTATATAGAGAGTTCATGTTCCGCAATGTAAACCTATGACACAGTTCCATAATTCCATAGTTCGGTGATTCTGGATTCCCAAATTCAGCAGTTCCGGATTCCGTAAATTACATCCGTCTTTCAAATTGCTACAAATCTTTGAAATCGAATAATCATTATAGCCTTTACATAATCAAAAAGAAAAACTATCTGATACTAAGTTGAAAGATAAAGAATCAAATTTGTAAAATTTTTGAAAGAATGGTTGAAGTATTTTGGTCGAAATTCTTTGCATATGTTTGATGCAATGGATCACAATCGATAGAAATTGTATCCATTTGATGCGGTCTTTGCAATCTTGCTAAGTACTTAATGATTGCCCACATTTTTGCATACTAACCATGCAAATGCATTCATTGAGCATTTCTTATCATTTCTGCTGTTTACAAGATTAAAAAACAGCATGCCTTTTAATGCCGCTTACCGAAGAAAAACTATTTTTGTTTTGAAAATCCGCTTTAGGTCACAAATCCCCTAAAATCTGAATGCATGAGCTCAAGTAATGACTCGTGGCATTATTGCATTAGGTATTTCAACTATCTCGTCGATGGGATGCCCACAATACGAGCATGCAACAACAACAAATAGATATGTATCACTGCCTAAATTAACGTCCTCAACCGCCTCTGATTAAAGAAATGCGTCAGTGCGTGCTCAATTAACATCCTCAAACGGCTCTGATTACAGAAATGCGTCAGTGCGTGCGCAATTAACGTCCTCAACCGCCTCTGATTAAAGAAATGCGTCAGTGCGTGCTCAATTAACATCCTCAACCGCCTCTGATTAAAGAAATGCGTCAGTGCGTGTGCAATTAACATCCTCAAAGGCTCTGATTACAGAAATGCGTCAGTTGAAATGCGTAAACTTTCCGTTGCGAAAACGTCCCTGAACGTTGTGAAAACTCATTCCATGCTTATTTCTACTAAGCAGAAGCACAACATTCTCAAAAGTCAAAATAAAGACTTGAAACTGAAAATTCGCGATAATGAGCTTGAAGTAGTCAAAAAGACAAAACACCTTGGTGTGCAAATTGACTGCTCCTTGGATTGGAAAGAGCAAATCAAGGCAGTTTCTAGCAATGTCCCCAGGGCAGTTCGTTTTTTGAGACATGCAAAGTCTTTTCTCCAAAGAGAAACTTTTCGAGCTCTCTACACAGGTATTGTTGAGCCCAACTTTCGCTACTGTTGTTCTGTTTGGGGCTGTGCTGGTTCAACTGAAATTAATCAGTTGCAAAAACATCAAAAACGTGCTGCTAGGATTATAACGAATAGCAGCTTCGAGGCCCCAAGCAGACCTCTTATTGAAGAGCAGGGATGGAAGACCACCGCTGAACGTGTAGCCTATGAGTCTCTTACAATGGTCTTCAAGTCCTTAAATGAGCTGGCTCCGCAATACCTGTGTGACCTCTTCACACGAAATTCGCAGGGTTCATCTTTCAGCTTCCGTAATACATGAACCGACCTCAGGTTACTCAAGAAAAGGTCCAATAATGGCCAGAGATGTTTCTCCTACAGAGGTGCAAAACTGTGGAATAGCCTCTCAGCCGAGTCTTAGCAGCAGCCTGGCTGAAAAGATTCAAGACTATTCAGGTGCAGGCATCTTTTTCTTTCATTTTGACTGTAAGTTTTAAACATTATTGTACATAGGTTTTACATATATAATAGCTATTCCGCATTGAAGAACAATATGTTCTTTTCTGCTTTAGCAGCAACATAAATGTCGTTCACTAATGTTATCCAACTTTGTCTTTTTTTCGCCAGCAGTCTTAAACTTGCAAGATCATTGATTGATTTGAGCTGATTTATGTTGTATTTCTTTTGGAACTTAATATGTTTTTTTAGCATGATTATGTCATTGTGTAACGTATTTGGCAGTGAAGTAATTGGCCTTCCCCGAAATTTCTTTGAATGCGATTTCTCGAAGTAATAGTTCATCGCTTTCTGTGCTGGTGTTTCCGGGTGTGATCGTAAAACATGTCCAAAAAGTTTCCATTTATTTTGCAGAATTTCCAAAGATAGCACTTCCTCGCGTGTTTGCTTATACACTTGTGCATTGCTAATATGTGCAGGATATCTAACATCGAGTACCCTTCTTAGTTGTTGTCTGTGAAATGAATCTAAACTTTCTTCTTCTTTCTTTGTTAATCCCCAGGTGCCAGAGTTATAGACCAGAATTGGCTTGACTAAAGACTTATACAACTTGACTCTCAGAGCTTGTTTTAATTTATCATTTCTAATCCAGATGTTGTTTAAGTTGTTTAGAGCGACGATTGACAATTGTTTCCTTCTAGACACATCTTCAGCATCTCCCAACAACGATCCCAGCTTTTTAACCGTCCTCCATCTTTCTACGCAATCTTGTTTTGTGATCTTTAGATTGATTCCTTGTGTCTTTTCACATCTGAAAGGAACTTTGATTTTCCTTTCAAGTGTTGTCTCCTCTGTTTTGTATTCATTGACTTTAAGATTATCTTCGAGCAGTATGTCTTTGATGTATAATTTTCTTGTTTTTGTTTATCAGTTGTTATAAAGTCTGCCTGCATCATCAGCGTATATGGCTTCTTGTGGCAAAGTTAACGTTTCGTCGACATTGAAAAATGATCTTACTTTGCTTAATGCATGTTCAAAATAAATGTTAAATAATGTGCCACTCAGTGCATCTCCTTGGGGCGAACCAATGTTGCTTTCAAAAGGTTCCGTGTTGACGTTATTCAATTTGATTTTAAGAGTAGTGTTAGATCATAGTAGTCGAATTATTCTGATTTCATCATTATTCAGAAAAGTAGAAAGGATTTCTAGCAGCTTTTCTCTTTTTATGGTGTCGAAAGCACTACTCATGTCAATCCCTGTTATGTAGATTTTTTCTTGATATACTTGAACTCTGGCTATGAGCCATCTGTGTGCCCGAACTATATCGGAGGTACTACGATATTGTCTATTTGCGCTTTGTGATTCAGATAGATAATCTTTTAGGTTTTGAATATTATAAAAAAGGCTTTATTGCTTGATTTAATAAATAGCTTTTTACTTTGTTTCAGTAGATTTTAATTAATATTTTTATCGGAGGTCCCTTGAAAACCAGCTTCTGCTGAAGGGCAACCCTCCTTAAAAGAATTAAATATGAAATACATGAAATATGAAATTAACGTCCTCAAACGCCTCTGATTAAAATTAAATTTTAGACATTCTATTGTCATAATTTAAGTCACGTGACCAGTAGATACCCATATTTGGAAAGTAGTCACAAAGGAAATCACAAAAACAGGCATAATTCCTTTGTCTTAACCTTGATGAAGTTGTGATTGGTACCAAACGATTTCCCTTGCAGAGTACTTTCGTTTGATATATACATTATTTATATTTGCTGACATCAGCAAATTATAGATTCCATGACGTCATGCATATTGATGACGTCATATCTCTAATAAAGAAAGACAAAAATTTTAAATTTTGTTATAAATCGATGAATAAACATATTCACTTCATTTTTAAATAGTTTATTGAGGTTTTCATACATTTTATTTGAATTAATTAGCACTTTTTGTGTTTTCAGTACTGAAGCTTATATCTGACATGGTCCCATTGTTTGGTCGCTTGGCAACAAACCACGCGACCAATTAGCATTTAAATCTATAATTAGACTCCTAATAGATGCACTTACTATTGTGCTTAAAGAAATGCGTCAGTGCATGCGCAATTAATGTCCTCAAACGCCTCTGATTAAAGAAATGCGTCAGTGCGTGCGCAATTAACGTCCTCAAACGCTTCTGATTAAAGAAATGCGTCAGTGCATACGCAATTAATTTCATTTCATTTCATTTTTCATTATTTTTACACGGTAGCCCCGTCAATCGAGAGGATTGCTTTACAGGGGGCCGTGCCAAACTTTACAATATTACTAAAAATTACTAACAAATTACCTATATTTACAATCTAAAATAGAAAAATAAATGAAAAATAATGGAGTTAGCCTGAGAGAGGCAAATTACTCTTCAGCCTACTTTTAAAAATGCTAAGAGAGGGCGCTTGTTTGACATCCAAAGGCAATTCATTCCAAGTCTTTGCACCCCGGAAAGATATCGCTTTCTGCTCATTGCAAGTTTTCATCCTTGGAACAAGGACATCGGCAATGGCATTCCGCAAATTCATACTGATATCATGCGCAGAGTTTTTCTTGAAAAGGTTTGAAAGATAGCCGGGTGCAAGACCTGACAATGCTTTGTATGTAATAGTAGCTGTCTCGCATTTTATCTTTTCCGTAACCGTTGGCCAATTTAGTTCCTTGATCAAATTTGAGGTGGATACATCATAGCTGCTATTGGTGACAATTCTTGCAGCTCGATTTTGCAATTTTTGTATGGTTTGCAATTTAGTTTCACTGCAGTTTCCCTCCCCAAACAGAACAGCAATAACGGAAATGTGGCTCTACGATACCATGATACATTTTGATTAAGGTATCCTTGGGTACGAATTTTTTGGCATATTTCAAAAATCCTAGAGCACGAGACAGTTTGCTACATAATAATTTCGTGTTCCGATCCCAAACGAGGCTATCATCAAGTTGGACTCCTAAATATTTTACATTTTTAACGATGTCAATTTCAGCGCCATCAATAACAAATGATGGGGTCTCTACTTTATTGTCCGCAATCTTTTTTAGGTTTGGTCGAGAACCTACAACCATCGCCTGTGTCTTTACGACATTTAGTGACAGTTTGTTCAATTGTAACCATTCCTTTAGCCGATCGAGATCATTATTCAGTGTGTCATTCAACTCGTTGATATTTTTCGCAGAATGTGAAATACTTGTGTCATCAGCATACATTGTCACATTGCATTTACGGAGAGACATAGGGAGATCTTTAATATAAATTAGAAAAAGGAGTGGACCAAGACATGAACCCTGTGGCACTCCGCAATCAACCTTTTGTAAACTTGAGGATGTGCCATTGACCTTGCAGAATTGACGTGGGTTTTGCAGATAGGACTTAAACCAAGGATGCTCATGACCATCTATGCCGTATTTTTTTAGTTTCGCAAGTAAAATTTGATGATCAACGGTATCAAAAGCTTTTTTTAGGTCGATAAATACCATCGCAGTGTATTTCCCGTTATCCATATTTACATACCAATCGCCAGTGCTGTTTAATAAACAAGTAACCACAGAGTGCAAAGACCTGAAGCCAGACTGGTGCGGGAAAAGGAGCTTGTTTCTATCCAAGTATTCGTAAACCTGGTTGGAAACCAACGTTAACGTCCTCAAACGCCTTTGATTAAAGAAATGCGTCAGTGCATGCGCAATTAACGGCCTCAAACGCTTCTGATTAAAGAAATGCGTCAGTGCGTACGCAATAAATTCCTCAAACGCTTCTGATTAGAGAAATGCGTTATTACATGCGCAATAAATGTCCTCAAACGCTTCTGATTAAAGAAATGCGTCAGTGCGTGTACAATTAACGTCTTCAAAAGCCTCTGATAAAAGAAATGCGTTATTACATGCGCAATTAACGTCCTCAAACGCCTCTGATTAAAGAAATGCGTCAGTGCGTGCTCAATTAACGTCCTCTAACGCTTCTGATTAGAGAAATGCGTCAGTGCGTGCGCAATTAACATCCTAAAACAGCTCTGATTAAAGAAATGCGTCAATGCATGCGCAACAAATGTCCTCAAACACCTCTGATTGAAGAAATGCGTCAGTGCATGCTCAATTAACGTCCTCAAAAGCCTCTGATTAAAGAAATGCGTCAGTGCGTGCTCAATTAAAGTATTCAAACGCCTCTGATCAAAGAAATGCGTCAGTGCATGCACAATTAACGTCCTCAAACGCCTCTGATTAGAGAAATGCGTCAGTGCGTGCGCAATTAACGTCCTAAAACAGCTCTGATTAAAGAAATGCGTCAGTGCATGCGCAACAAATGTCCTCAAACACCTCTGATTGAAGAAATGCGTCAGTGCATGAGCAATTAACGTCCTCAAACGCCTCTGATTAGAGAAATGCGTCAGTGCGTGCGCAATAGACCTTTTCGACCATACCAGAAAGGGATTGGGGAGAGCCGCCAATTCTGGTAATACATCTGGGGATGATTTTTAAGGTCACCAATATAGAGTTATTACAATCGTTCTACTTGTCGCTTTAGACATTTCAGTGTCAGTCTCATTTGAATAAGCGATACCTGAACTCATTGTAGTAAGTCGAGACCACCCATGGAGAAACTCAAAGTTGAGGGTTATAAGGGGGGGGGGGTTTATTCTTAGAGCCTAGTGGGCTTTTTAGGTCTTTTTCTCCGTATTTTTGCTGAATGAACATTCAATTTTGTGAGTCAAGTTCTCAGGTTCAACGCAGTTTTAATCTGTAACCATACACCTATTTTTTATAAGAAACTGCCCATAAGAAACTCAGCTCTCAAATCGCCAACAAATTAAGAAACTCCAGTACTGGGAAAATATAAGTTAAGAAACGATTCATATTGATAAAGGAAATCCTTGAAATATTTTTTATTCATTTTCACTTGTTTCCCGTATCATATTACTCGTAAGGTACTCGAGTAATGTCCTGTATTGTCTAAACATTGAAGTCTTAAAAACCCTTGTTTTGAACTGTTCACGAGGGCACAGGTAGTGAACACGAAGATCTAGATGGAACCTCTAAGAAACTCGTAGGAAACTTTGAGTACTCAAAATTTGATGATTCTAAGAAACTTTCAGTACTGGCCCAAATTTTTAGTTTCTTATAAAAAAGATATGTGTATGAACATTGATAACCAAACTTGTTTTGGGAAAATCTTTGACTTTTTGATAACGACTTACATTGTATAGGAAATATTTAGCTGAACAGGAAAGTCAATAGTCTTTGCAAAAATTAACTTTGCTTGTTGCCCTCTCTCTTCATTTCCTCTTTTCCTTAGCTGGGACCAGTCAACAGTTTTCAGAGTAAGTTCTGCATGACCTGTCGTGTGTAATGCCCTCCTTGCTGGACTCATAAAATGTTTATGATTTAGGACTCAAAAAGGTTCTCATAGATGTATAAGAACTAATCGTGAAATTCAATTTTAGAAAAATAAAAAACTGCAAGGAGCTTCTACTGAAAAATTATGCCAAGCATATTAGGAAACCCTGTAATAGGCTTACATATTGCAAAATTCCCAAGCCGACTTTCTTGCTACAATTGGATGTGTGACTATTATGTGTTCTTGATCTCATCTGTGGCAGTTTTCTTCAGGCTTTCCTTAGTTTTTGTGAAGGGTGGCTAACATTGCTAAGGGTATAAATTCTGCAGCAAACTTAGAAAGAAATAACGATTAGAAAACAAACAGGAAACCTTATTTAATTGACGCGTGCCATATCTTCGCCTTCCTTGAAGCCGAAGTGATACCCAGTCGGTTAGGATATGGCCTAAAATATGAACTGTTGACCTTCCACAGCTAAAACCAGGAAAATGTGCACAAAGATGGCATTAAACACAGCTAAACTACAAAGAACATTGACTTACCTGTCAACACAAGTTTTAATGAAACAAATTCCCACTTTTTTGGGTAAATCCATCAGGTTTGAAAGTTTCTTTGCCGGAGGAGTGATCTGCACGTTGTTGCGATTTCCCAGTTATTGTTACAGGGCGACTTTAAAAATCATCTTCGAGACCTACTACCAGAATTGGCCACTCTCCCCAATCCCTTTCTGGTATGGTCGAAAAGGTCTATTAACGTCCTAAAACAGCTCTGATTAAAGAAATGCGTCAGTGCATGCGCAACAAATGTCCTCAAACACCTCTGATTGAAGAAATGCGTCAGTGCATGAGCAATTAACGTCCTCAAACGCCTCTGATTAAAGAAATGCGTCAGTGCATGCGCAATTAACGTCCTCAAGCGCCTCTGATTAAAGAAATGCGTCCGATTAATGAGTCCCTCGGTAGTGTCTCGCGAATTTCCGACCTCGTCGAATGTTAAGTTAACTCTCAATCATAAATACAAGCTAGATATATAAATTGCATGACTTCATGCTCGCGGTGCTTGTTCTCAACTTCTAACTCACTCACCCTCGCTCTCTCAACGTCACGTGATACTAAAGTTTAAACTACACTATTGTTCTATTGTCATTTCGTCAAAAACCAAAACACACTCCCGCCCCCCGAATGATTAGCTCGGCTAATCCAACCAATCAGAACGAGAGATAAAGTACGATTACTCTAAACGAATCTATAAATGTAAAATATGGTCACTTACAGTTATCCTCTGATTTTATCCACATCATCATCTGAAACAAACCTGATTGTCGGCTCACCAGTGTTCTTATCTTCTTCAAATTGTGGCTCCTCCGCAAGTTCCACAGGATACAGTCTCCTTATCGGTCTCCTGATGACTGCAGATTTTTGTCCCTCCTTTGATACACGTACTACTGCTGATCTCGTTTGTCCATCCTTGCTCGTCAACAGCTTTTCCACTCGACCAATCCTCCATCTTTGTCTGGGCAACTTATCTTCGAAAATCGTAACGATATCGCCAGTGGCTATCAATGGTCCGTTTTTGCTCTTTCTCGATCGATGGTGTTCTCTCAGCTCTGTGAGATACTCTCTGCTAAATCTTCCTCGAAAATGTTCAAGAACGTTCCTCAAATAGTTAGCTCTCTTTGTCGCTTCTTCGTGATTCAGTTGTGTTCGTGGCTCGTAAGACACAGGGCTAGGCCTGTCTAAAATTCTCCTTCCAATAATCAGGTGGGAAGGGGTAAGTGGCTCTCCTAATTCCTCATTGAAATACGTCAACGGCCTCGAATTTATTACTCCCTCAATTTCTGTTAACAGGGTTAAAAGCTCCTCATAATTGAGTTTGGAATTTCTTATTGACTTCTTCAAGCATCGTTTTGTAGACGGCACCAAACGTTCAAAGAAACCTCCGGTATGTGGCGCAGCTTCGACATTAAATTTCCAGTTTATGCCATTTTGTACTAAATAGTCTTTTACCCCTTTATCTTTGAATGTTTTGCCGTTATCGCTGATAATTAGCCCAGGAACCCCTCTCCTGGCCTGAAATCTACTGAACCCCCTCTTAAATGACTCTGCGTTTAGATCTGGAACGAGCTCCAGATGTAGGGCTCTTGTAGATGCGCAAGTTAATAAAAGTATGTACGACTTATATGTACTCTGATCTCCTCCATAAATGTTCTTTACGAAAACTGGACCGGCAAAATCTACTCCTATTTTCATGAATGCAAAGTCATTGTCGACTCGAAATTTCGGCAAAGAAGGAGCTGGTGGAATTTTATACCCTCTACCCTCAAATCTTTTGCATGTACAGCATTTAGAAATCAGCTTTCTGACCAGCTGACGACCTCTCACTACCCAATACTGCCTTCTCAATTGTGCAAGGGTTTCTTGTACTCCGTTGTGTTTGACGATTTCGTGGGCTTCTAATACTAATAACTTGGCTACATGGCTGTCCCTGGGCAGGAGTATAGGGAACTTAGCGTCATATGGTATGGGCGCATTTTCTAACCTGCCCTTACATCGCAAAATGCCTTCTTTATCTTCAAAAAGCCCTAAATTGTGTGTCAAATCGTGAAAGTTTCTCTGTTGTTTCAGAGTTTGCTGCTCTAATTTCACTAATGTCAATTTTTCATCAGTAATCTCGCTTGATTCAAGGTCTCCAATTTTGCATTCAACTTTGCTAGCCTTTGCTCGCAAATTCGCAATAAATCGTTTCGCATAAGCGATCACTCTCAAAAGTTTGTTGATATCGCTGAACCTTTCAACGTCGATAATCTCATTAAGCGCATTTGTAACGGTCGTGTCAACCTGAAGACAATAACCTTCTACGTCAATGATATTAGCTTCCAAATCAGATCGATTTGTTGACTCCGAAATTTCTGGAAAATTATCAAAATTATCGTGAACAGGCCATTCCTCTGGGCACTTTCTTAAAAAGTCGGGCCCAGTCCACCACATTTGCTGATTAACTAACTTCGAGGCTGAAACCCCCCTGGATGCAAGGTCAGCGGGGTTTTGTTTCGTTGGGCAATATTTCCATTGATTAGCTGGAACTAATTTCCTAATTTCTTCCACTCGACTCTGAAGAAAAGGCTTCAAGGTTTTTTGTGTGTTTCGAATCCAAAACAATGCGATTTGAGAATCTGTCCAGCAAGTTACGTTTTGAATGTCTATGACATCTTTGACTGCCTCAGAAACATTTGTAATAAGCCTAGCCAAAATCAATGAGGCTAATAATTCCAGCCTTGGAATAGTCTCTCCCTTCAGAGGGGTAACTCGTGATTTCGCTGTTATTAGACTAACTTCGCTTTCCCCATTTTTGAGACGATAAACTATGTAGACACAAGCCCCATATGCCTTTGTTGATGCATCGGCGAACCCATGCAATTCTATAGATTCGACTGACTCAGGTGGTACAAGATTGCTCAAATATGGCCTATCAATCTCAATTTTGCCTAGTGCCTCCATATCATTAATGATTTTGAACCATTGTTCTTTTATTTCATCCGAAATTGGACTGTCCCAATCGACTTTCTCCTTGCAAAGACTTTGAAAAAGAATTTTCAAAGACACAATAATGGGACACAAAACCCCAAGGGGGTCGAACAATTTTGCTGTCGCACTCAAAATAGATCGTTTTGTCACAGGCTTGTCTTTTGCCTCCTTAAAAATTTCGTCGAATTCAAACCTCAATTGATCAGCGTCCTTGTCCCATAAAAGTCCAAGAACTTTTTCGTTTTTCGATGTTGGAATACTTGAATCCGCGTCAGGTACGCTCTTAGCCTCGCTTTCGTGTTGCAAATTTTCGGTTTTCGCATCCGTGAAATTGAAAGTTTCTTGTTTTACAATTTCCTCTCCTAAATCTTTGGAATTGGTTTTCCATTTCCTTAAATTGAACCCAGCATCCATAAAGCATTGTTTTAGTTTTTCGTAGTAGGCCATAGCCTCGCTTTCACTGTCAAATGTTGAAACGTAGTCATCGCAATACAGGGATTTTTTGACATTTTCAACAAACTCGGGCTCAGTTTCCTCATACTGTCTCAAATGATGCCTAATTGTAGCTGATAAAAGATATGGGCTACAAACGGCGCCGAATATCGCCTTTGTATAGCGGAAGACAATGATTTGTGGATCTGGGGACTCTACGTCATCCACCCATAAGAATCTCAAGAAATTGCGCTGCTCAGGATCAATAGATACATTAAGAAATGCCTTCTCAATATCAGACATCAAAACCACTTTCTTCAATCTAAATCTCATTAAAATATCCACCAGCTGCGGCAAAAGAGAGGGGCCTGGATACAAACAATCATTTAAACTTGGCCCTTCCCTCTTGGCAGAAGCATCAAAGACTACTCTCAGTTTTGTCGTGTCTTTGTCTTCTCTAACAACATGTTTGTGCGGTAGATAAAAGACTTTACCTACTTCAGTGGATTCATTGGGGTCAACTCTTTCAATGATTCCCCGCTCTAATTGCTCTAGAAAAACTCTGTTGTATTCCTTAGCTATTTTTGGGTCTGCTCTTAATTTCTTTAGCAAGGAATTCAACCTCAACTTAGCTACGTTAAAATTGTCGGGTAGCAACGGGTGTTGTTCCTTGAATGGCATTTTTACTTCATAGCTGTTATTTACAAAAGCTATGTCTGATTCAAATTGCTTATCAACAGAGCTTGTTTCTCTGTTTGGAACGCTTTCTACTTCCCAAAATTTGCTTAGCTCTTTCAATATTGGATCTGGGGGGTCATCGCCTATCAAAGTCTGGGCTTCGATTTGAAATACGTGGGAATCATTTTCATTATTTCCCACCCCTTTTACTGGGCCAGAAACAACCCATCCCAGTCTCGTTTTGGTAGCTACAGGGCCATTCATTTCTTCTCCCTTAATAATTTCTCCTTCAACCAAGAGATAATACATATCATTTCCTATCAATAAATCAACTTGCTTATCCTTGCTCACCTCTTCTCCATTCTCATAATCAGCAAGCTGCAAACCTCGTAAATGTTCATACTGACTAACAGCTTTCGTCAAAACTTGCTTCGTAATAGGCGAGCATATTTTCGGCACAACGTAAGCGGAAATGTAGACTTCCATGCCGTCGACAGTTTTCATTGCAAGTTGAACAATATCGCAGGTTTTTACCCGCGCGGTCTCATCTCCAAATGTTTTGATAAGTAGGCGCTCCTTCCCAATTACTTTCAAATTCAGAGCGTCCTTCAGGCTCCTGTTTACATACGATTTTTGGCTTCCTGTGTCGAACACCAAACGAATATTCTCCGTCATGCTGTCATCTCCTGGTGAACAAACGTCTGCTCTCGCTGTCTGAAGCAGAACGGAATTTTCCGATGAAACGTGATAATTTGCAGTTGTCTGCACCTCAGCTTCCTTGTTTTGCATTGGACTTTGTGACTGGTTGCCCTCTCCGCGCGGCTTTGAATAAGTGTCACAAATCGTTGCGTGATGACGGCCTCTGCATTTGAAACAATTGAATCTTGAGTTGCACTTTCTCGCTAAATGACCACTCCTCAGGCAAACGTAGCATTTTCCCTTTTTCCGAAGGATTTCTCGTCTTGCCACATGATCGGTGACAACGTCGCAGGATCTTGATAAATGCTCCTTTTCACAAAAGACGCAAGTGAATTTTGAGCCGTTCTGACTTCTCTTGGTATCCGAAAATAGAGTTGCGGCCGTGGCTTGACTCTGTTTGGCGTACGGCCGCGTCGATGGGGATGATTCGGTAGAGCTCCAATACTCCTTTGGTCCCTCTGGTTTCGAGGCTAATGAGCATCTTTCCCGCACAATTAATTCCTTTTTTAACTCCTCTAAAAGTGCTCCCAAATCCCACGAATCCGGCAATGTCCTCATGAGGGTGATTCGCAATTCTTCCGGCAATTTCTTCAGGATTTGCGGGGCCAAGAATGTGCCGTATGAGTCAGCATAAACTCCAAAGCTTTCTAGACTGCGTACGTTGGCCTCTACTTGGTCGAATAATGTTCTTAGTTCACTCAGATCTGAAATACGTTTCACTGGTTTAATTTCTTCGAATTTACTCATGTGACTGCCGATAACCGTTTGCTTATTACCAAATCTGTCCTTCAACATCGAAATAGCTTCTGCGTAGTTTTCGTTTGTTGCTTGAATCCCGCCTAATGCCCGCGCGGCATTTCCTTGCAGATAAGATTTTAGATAGTTAAACTTCTGCACATCTTCTAAATCGGGATTTTTATCAATTGCTGAAGCAAACGAGTCCCAAAATGCAGCCCACTCGGTTGGGTTTCCATCGAATTTCTTCAGCTGTAGATATGGCAGCTGAATCGTTTTATGCCTTGGAGGCTCTCGAACTTCTCTCGATTTTTTCTCAGCGGAACCTTTTGTCTTCGCTTCCATTATTGTGATCAACACGCGGTAACGCGTCGCCAACTCTCTACTCTCGATAACATCTTTTTTCAGAGCATCGTCTTCTAAATACTCTAACAATTCGTTGTCCAGACTTCTAAGCTCCTCGAGCATCTCTTTCATAACGCCACAGTTAGCGATTAACTCATCTCTGTGGCTCTCTTGATAGGACGACAACATGTCCTTCGATTTTGCCGCGAGGCGGTCTATACTCTCTCGAATTCCGCTTCTAACGTTTAGCTTTCTCTTTAAGGTTGTAGACATCTTTCTGCTGGGAAACTGTAAAAATAATATCTGAAAGGCACTCCCGGGTCACGGCACCATGTTACGGAAACAATAATTCGACGGAACTTTCGAATATTGCAATAACTTGCGTGCTCCGCGAAATCGATAAAGAAAATGGCGTGTCCAAACAAATCCGTAAGTAAACACAGCAAATCCCAGCAAACTACAAACTACAAGCGATAAAACTATGTACAGCGGCGAATATATATACAAAACGATTAATGAGTCCCTCGGCGTCAGTGAATGCGCAATAAATGTCCTCAAACGCATCTGATTAAAGAAATGCGTCAGTGAATGCGCAATTAACGTCCTCGAACGCCTCTGTTTAAAGAAATGCGTCAGTGCATGCTCAATTAACGTCCTCAAACGCTTCTGATTAAAGAAATGCGTCAGTGCGTGATCAATTAACGCATTCAAACGCCTCTGATAAAAGAAATGCGTCAGTGCGTGTACAATTAATGTCCTCCAACGCCTCTGTTTAAAGAAATGCGTCAGTGCATGCGCAACAAATGTCCTCAAACACCTCTGATTGAAGAAATGCGTCAGTACATGAGCAATTAACGTCCTCAAACGCCTCTGATTAAAGAAATGCGTCAGTGCATGCGCAATTAACGTCCTCAAGCGCCTCTGATTAAAGAAATGCGTCAGTGAATGCGCAATAAATGTCCTCAAACGCCTCTGATTAAAGAAATGCGTCAGTGAATGCGCAATTAACGTCCTCGAACGCCTCTGTTTAAAGAAATGCGTCAGTGCATGCTCAATTAACGTCCTCAAACGCTTCTGATTAAAGAAATGCGTCAGTGCGTGATCAATTAACGCATTCAAACGCCTTTGATAAAAGAAATGCGTCAGTGCGTGTACAATTAATGTCCTCCAACGCCTCTGTTTAAAGAAATGCGTCAGTGCATGCTCAATTAACGTCCTCAAACGCTTCTGATTGAAGAAATGCGTCAGTGCGTGTACAATTAATGTCCTCCAACGCCTCTGTTTAGAGAAATGCGTCAGTGCGTGTACAATTAATGTCCTCCAACGCCACTGATTAAAGAAATGCGTCAGTGCGTGTACAATAAATGTCCTCAAACGCCTCTGTTTAAAGAAATGCGTCAGTGCGTGTACAATTAATGTCCTCCAACGCCACTGATTAAAGAAATGCGTCAGTGCGTGTACAATTAATTTCCTCCAACGCCTCTGTTTAAAGAAATGCGTCAGTGCGTGTACAATTAATGTCCTCCAACGCCTCTGTTTAAAGAAATGCGTCAGTGCGTGTACAATTAATGTCCTCAAACGCCTCTGTTTAAAGAAATGCGTCAGTGCGTGTACAATTAATGTCCTCCAACGCCTCTGTTTAAAGAAATGCGTCAGTGCGTGTACAATTAATGTCCTCCAACGCCTCTGTTTAAAGAAATGCGTCAGTGCATGCTCAATTAACGTCCTCAAACGCTTCTGATTAGAGAAATGCATCAGTGCGTGTACAATTAATGTCCTCCAACGCCTCTGTTTAAAGAAATGCGTCAGTGCGTGTACAATTAATGTCCTCCAACGCCACTGATTAAAGAAATGCGTCAGTGCGTGTACAATAAATGTCCTCAAACGCCTCTGTTTAAAGAAATGCGTCAGTGCGTGTACAATTAATTTCCTCCAACGCCTCTGTTTAAAGAAATGCGTCAGTGCGTGTACAATTAACGTCCTCCAACGCCTCTGTTTAAGGTAATGCTTCAGTGCATGCACAATTAATGTCCTCCAACGCCTCTGTTTAAAGAAATGCGTCAAGAGGGTACCCAATATGTTTTTCGGGAAGCGGGAATCGCCATTTTTTGGAATCGGGAATCGGGAATCGTCAAATTTCTGTGAGCGGGACTCGGGAATTGGCACCAGCTTTCGGGAAGCGGGATTTACCTAGACTTATGCCTTTTCGTCCCTTGTTTCTGTGCGTTCATTGATTTGTTGATATCACTTGGTCAAAAGGGACTCGTACCATTACTCCGAAAAAGTGGGCACACTTTAGGCCTTCGCAGAGTGGCTCAGAACTCACCAATCAAATTGCTAGGATTTAGTTTTAAACCAATAAGGGGGCGCTATTTTGACAGTTGTTGTTGATGCATACAAAAATGGTTGATATGGCCTAGAGTTCTAGTATCTGCGACGGATCTATTTTATTTTTACAGAGGAAGGTTACTGCTTGAAAGGTATATATTTTGCGATTACTAGGTCAGGAAACACCATTCTCTGCATCAGTTTGTTTTTTAATGTTCAAGCTCTTTAGACCAGAGTTTGAAGTGATTTTGTGTACTGTACGAGAATTCCCGCTCTTTTAGGCCATTTTGTCAGGGAAACAAAGGACTCCAGGTCATAAGTCTAGTGAGTAGACGCATGGAAAATGAAGTCAGCCACAGCCATGAAATACCATATCATCAACTGTGTGGCAATTTACTATGAGAAGGGACAGAGACAGAGTGGCACCAACTTTCACCACGAGGAAAAGTTTGGAGAAAACAATAGAATACCCCATTTTTGAGATTCTAGGTCATAAGACTTTGCTTCAAATGTACCCCCTTTATCATGAATGAGCGTGATATCATATTTCATTAACATTGCACTGCACCCATTGGGTGCAGTGAGGAGAGAATTACAAGAACACAACAAGCCCTACGTTTAAACTGATCTCTGTAGTAAGAAACTCAAATAGGAAGTTAAAACAAATACAGTATAATTCGCAGGGGCGCAAATGAGGGGGTGTGCAGGGTGTTAAACCCCCCCCCAATAATTTTATAGCTTGGTCCCAATCGCTATTTTATAGTGATAAAGTTTGTCCCGATCCAGCTCTATGAACTTGAACCTGAATTTTTCAGGACGTCGATACTCGAAAGGCAAAGATTTATGTGTTAGCTGTTTTTTGTTTTATCGCAGAAACTAAGTTTACAGGAAAGAAATCCTCGAGATTCCTTTAAAACCGAAGAGAAAATGGCTGGGTATAAGTCGGGTAAGGGATGCCTTCTGAGCCAAAGTAGAGGATGTTTCTTCAAAAGTTTTCTTCGTGCTCCAATTTATAGGATAACAGTCCCAAAACTATCAAGGTTTCCTCGCTGTTAATGGCAAGCATGATATTGGGAGATGCATTCTAAGCCAAAATAAAGGATGTTTCTTCGAAAATCTTCTTCGCACTCCGATTTATAGGATAACTGTCACAAAGCTATCAAGGTTTCCTCACTGCCAATGGCAAGCATGCTATTGGGAGATGCGTTCTAAGCCAAAGTAAAGGGTGTGGCCCTAAAAATTTTCCTGGCCCCCAGGCTCCTGCATTTCCATGCCTCCCTTAATTTACGCAGGCCACGCCACTAATTGATTCCATATGAGCAAGCTTGCATGCCTAAAAACGTGGCTATTCTGTGATGCTTTGACTGGATCATTCAGGGCATTCAGGGCAGATGGCTAAGATGCTAGCCAGAAACAACTTGATGCCAAAAACTGTTTGTTTAATTCCATTTCGATTGCTGGGAAAACATCATGCCTGTTATAGTGTATTTTCGGCAAATTATGGCAGAAAAGAAAACAATATTTTTTCATACATTTGCAACAACATTCATTTCGCAAAAATCGGTCTGTGTGGAAGAAACTCGGTCCTTTGAACACACCCCCCTCAAAAAATTTGCATTTCCGCCCCTGATCATTCGAGCCATAATAAATGGAGCGCAGATTTTGGCTTCAATACACTTTCAGACCATGTTCAGACGAAAAGCGGGAATTCGTTAAAAACGATGGTCGGCAATCGGGAATTGGGCTAAAAACGTAGCGGGAATTCGGGAATCAGGGGGTCTATTGGGTACCCTCCGTCAATGCATGCGCAATTAATGTCCTCCAATGCCTCTGATTAAAGAAATGCATCAGTGCATGCACAATTAATGTCCTCAAACGCCTCGTATTAACCCTATCTGACCTTGGTATTTTGACACACTCAATGCCTGGGGGGGGGCTGGATTCCGCCCCCCTTGTTTATCTCTGTTGTCATAAGAGATATGGCAGCCAAACCTGGTACAAAGGTAGTTCATTATATAAACAATGAAAATTTGAAATCATAATCCAATTAGCGATGTTGTTGTTGTTGCTAGAGCATGATGATCATTATGATGTCATATGACGTCATATAAATGAAAGCTTTCTAAAAGATCATGAAACTTTATTTTTCATAAATAAATGAATGATATATATCGAAATATATATAAAGTCTTAATTTAGACTTAATTGGACCAATTAAACATGATTTAGAGAGATACAAAGTATGTTTTTCACAGGGTGCTGTATGAAAAATTGGTAACAATGGAAACAAGGCTAAAAATAGAATGTCCAAATTGATGCAATTTTATTGCTCTATGATACAAAGTTAAACTTACGAAGTATCAGAGGCCTGCTGCATGTGTGGAAAACGGTGTAATCAAAAATGTACCAGGGGGGCGGAATCCGCCCCCCCCCAGGTCAGATAGGGTTAAAGAAATGCGTCAGTGCGTGCGCAATTAACGTCCTCCAACGCCTCTGATTAAAGAAATGCGTCAGTGCATGCGCAATTAACGTCCTCAAACGCTTCTTATTAAAGAAATGCGTCAGTGCATGCGCAATTAACGTCCTCCAACCCCTTTGTTTAAAGAAAAGCGTCAGTGCTTACGCAATTAATGTCCTCAAACACCTCTAATTAAAGAAATGCGCCAGTGCATGCGCAATTAACGTCTTCAAACGCCTCTGATAAAAGAAATGCGTCAGTGCATGCGCAATTAACGTCCTCAAACGCCTCTGATAAAAGAAATGCGTTATTAAATGCGCAATTAACGTCCTCAAAAACGCCTCTGATTAAAGAAATGCGTTATTACATGCGCAATTAACATCCTCAAACGCTTTTGATTGAAGAAATGCGTCAGTGCGTGATCAATTAACGTATTCAAACGCCTCTGAATAAAGAAATGCGTCAGTGCATGCGCAATTAACGTCCTCAAAAACGCCTCTGAATAAAGAAATGCGTCAGTGCATGCGCAATTAACGTCCTCAAACGCTTCTGATTGAAGAAATGCGTCAGTGCATGCGCAATTAACATCCTCAAACGCTTCTGATTAAAGAAATGCGTCAGTGCGTGATCAATTAACGTATTCAAACGCCTCTGATAAAAGAAATGCGTCAGTGCGTGCGCAATTGACGTCCTCAAACGCCTCTGATAAAAGAAATGCGTCAGTGCATACGCAATTAACGTCCTCAAACGCTTCTGATTAAAGAAATGCGTCATTGCGTGATCAATTAACGTATTCAAACGCCTCTGATAAAAGAAATGCGTCAGTGCATGCGCAATTAACGGCCTCAAACGCTTCTGATTGAAGAAATGCGTCAGTGCATGCGCAATCAATGTCCTCAAACGGCTCTGATTAAAGAAATGCGTTATTACATGCGCAATTAACGTCTCAAACGCTTCTGATTGAAGAAATGCGAAATGCGCCAGTGCGTGCGCAATTGACGTCCTCAAACGGCTCTGATTAAAGAAATGCGTTATTACATGCGCAATTAACGTCCTCAAACGCTTCTGATAAAAGAAATGCGTCAGTGCATGCGCAATCAATGTCCTCAAACGGCTTTGATTAAAGAAATGCGTTATTACATGCGCAATTAATGTCCTCAAACGCTTCTGATAAAAGAAATGCGTCAGTGCATGCGCATTGAACGTTATTATTATTATGATTATGATTATGATTATGATTATGATTATTATTATTATTATTATTATTATTATTATTATTATTATTATATTATTATTATTATTATTATTATTATTATTATTATTATTATTATTATTATTATTATTATTATTATTATTATTATTATTATTATAAAAACAACACTGTTAAAAATTTGGTACGCTTCGATTTAAAAATCTTCTTCAGCTAAACTTTACAAAGCAACCGAGCATTTTATATCCTACGGTAAACAACCTAGATTAAACTTGAAAGCTAAAAATTTTAAAATCTATCCTAAGTAAGCGTGACTACCATTGAAATAAGACCCAAATGGGGATAAAAATGATGCTAAAGTTTGAACTTTTTTGGAGTAAACAAGTTTGAAGCATTATTATAGTTTAAAGCTTTAGCTAAAATCCACCCCAGTGCAGTGGACCAGACCAATCACTGACCCAACCCCCAAGAGACCCAGAATCACCCGCCCCTCGAAAAGACCCCCATTACAGTCTCCAAGGAGGCTGGAAGCACTGAGAAAGCAAACAACAAGATTCAGTCGGAAAACCCCGCGGCCCTCCCCCATGACCCTTCCACGACTCGCTAACTGCTGAGTCAAGAATAGCATGATAGGGGATTCCACCCTACCGCTAAGTGCAAACGCACACGAAGTAATAAGAGAAGGCCGCAAAGCCACACCCACCAAATCTTCTGGATATAAATGCAACTGCAGATTTCAGGCAACCCCGCACGCAAACATGTCCAGCTCCACATCTGCAGCCCTTTCATTCAGGCCCCTTGGCAGGAAAGTCCCCAACCGATATTGCCAAAATAATTCCTTTCAGCGCAACGACAAAATATTTTCTGCCCCATCAATAATATTTATACTGACATCAAATCTCCCGCGGTGATCTGTTTTGAAAAAAATGGCTAAAAAAATTCGCCTGCGGAATCATTTTCCCCCTGTCAATGATGATTATTATTATTATCATGATTATTATTATTATTATTATTATTATTATTATCATTATTATCAATTTCTTTAAAAGTTGGCTAATAAATGCAGTAGCTATACTAAAGCTAATTTAGGCCAATTAAAAATTACAATATACCTAAATATACACGGTTAAAAGTAGTAAAATAGTAGATATGATAAATATACAAAATTGAAATACCATCAGGATAAAAAACTATAAATGTTAAAATCAGATAAAGCCTAAGTTTGGAACAAGAATTTTAAATAATCGGCAATGGCAGGTTTTTCCAGACCAAGATTTTTTTTCTTTTAAATTAAATGAGATGTAGAATCTTTTATAAATTGTGGACAGTAGCCCAGACTTGCGGGCCTCTGACACGAATCGTTTCTGACCCATAAGCAACAGTTCTAATTCTAGGAAGAGAAACATTGTTAGCGTTCTTCAGATTATATGGACTTTCATTTTGACAAAAAATCTCTCTCATAAAAACTGGATTAAAGCCATTTTTAGTCTTGCACATTTCGGTCATGAGAAGCTGTAAGTTTCTCTGGCGTACAGTTCTATCTATCCTTTCCCATTAAAACCACCAAACTTGATTCATAGTCATGATAAGTAAATCTTAGTGCTCTCTCTTAGATTTTATCAATTTTGTGACAAAGTTGACGGCTGTGAAACATCCATGCCAAGGGGCAATATTGAAACTGGCTGTTTATGAAAGCTCTCATTAAATATCGAAATTTGTTCCATAATTTGATCCATAAAGGGGGCAATGCGTGAGAGAGCATACAAGTTATTGTTAGCCTTTTGACAGAGCCCTGCAACATGATGCTCAAATATCAGCTTATTATCTATAGTAATACCTGGCAACTTTTCCTGAGTGCTGTTCTGCACAGATGCATGATGATGTTGTTCTGGAGCAACGCCAACAAAATGAACCCAAGAACATACTGGATGTTTCAATCGGACAAACTAACACTATCAGGGCATTTTTTAAGGATTTTTGAGCGGTGGGGCATTTTTCAAAAGGGCCCACGCTCACCACCAGAAATTGTACAGGGTTTATAGACAGGTGCTTTAGATGCTGATATACGCTAAAAAATCCAAGTATTGTTGCAAGGGCGAGTTGGGTTGTTTTAAAACATGTATCTTTAAGGCATCCTTTTCGTTAAGGTGTGTTCTTACCAAGGACATTAGCTCAGCGGCGTGGTGAGGGTAACTAAGTGGGTGGGGGGAATTGGAATGAGGGGGTCACTTTGGCTTAGAATTCTTCTCCGAATATCATGCTTGCCACAAGCGACAAGAAAACTTTGTTATTTTTGTGACAGTTGCCCTATGAATCAGAGCAGGAGGAAAATTTTTGAAGAAAGATCCTTTACTTTGGTTTTGAATGCATCTCCCATTATCATGCTTGCTAGTGCTAAAATGGAAGATTTGCCCCCCACGCATTAGCTACTGTAAGCGAAATTAGCAATTTAGCTTCAGGATGAGGACTTTAAATCTTTGCCTTGAATCTTTGCGTTGTTTGCAATTTATTACATTTCGTAAAATGTTTTATGACATGATCACGCTGTTTTGATACCGACTTAACGTTTAGGATTGAATCTTTAGGGTTCCAGGCTTAGTAGTGGAGCCATTTCACAAAAACATCATATGATGATAGAAAAGGGAATATTCTGTTTCTATTTGCCAGCCCATTTAATCACATTTGCATTATGTTCGTTCTTTGGAAAGGGCCCCACAGTGGCCTAGGCATTTGGGGTAAAAGTAGCATTTTTCTTGTCAGTGGTGGGGAAAGTCATAGGGCCTGGTGGGGCAATTCCCCCACCACTGAGTATGTTAAAAAATGCCCTGAACATTATTTATAGGTAAAACATGATTGTGTGTGTGTTAGGTACCATCAAGTCGCTGGCGACTTCTGGCGACCCTCTGAACAAACAATCTCCATTCTGTTCTGTTAATTGCTTTTTCATTAATTTTATGCAAGGACATCCCAGTTAATTCTTTCAACACATCCAGCCATCTTGTTCTTTGCCTGCCTCGTCTTCTTGTCCCCTCTACCCTCCCTAACATAATATCTTTCTCCATCCCATTAGCTCGTATTGTGTGTCCGAAGAAGGTCAGTGCTTGTTTTATAATCATGCCTTCTAATGAAATTTCTGGCTTTATTTCTTCTAACACAGACTTATTTGTTCTTCTTGCTGTCCATAGTATTCTCAGTATTCTACGCCAACACCATAGCTCAAACGCATCAATCTTCCTTCTTTCACTTTTCCTGATTGTCCAGCTCTCACAACCATACATCATTACAGGGAAAACTAATGCTTTAACTAGGCGCACTTTCGTATGCATTGATATTTCTTTGTCTTTCATGACTCTATGAAGACCTGTCACCGCCGCCTTGCCCATGGCAATTCTTCTGATAATTTCTGATGTGCAACCTCCATCTCTTTCGATTTTAGCACCGAGGAATATGAAGCTATCTACGACTTCGACTGTTTCATCCTCGTCCCCAATTATAAAGTCTTCCAGCTCACTTGATGTAACCATTACTTTCGTTTTCTCAATGTTGAGCCGAAGCCCAGCTTTCTCACTTTCTTGTTTTACCCTATTTAACAGCATTTTGAGACCTTCTTCTGTTTCTGCTAGTAGCGTGGTGTCATCTGCATATCGAAGGTTGTTGATATTTCGACCGCCTATCCTAATTCCATGTTCTATCTCTTCCAGACCAGCCATCCTCATTATATTTTCACTTTACAAGTTGAACAGATACGGGGATAAGATGCAGCCTTGCCTTACCCCTTTGTTGATCTTAAACCATTCGGTATTTCCGTACATAGTCCTTACTGTTGCCTCCTGATCTGTGTACAACCCGCGTAACAGAATTATCATATGTTCTGGAATGCCCGTCTTCCGTAAGCAATTCAGAAGGGCCTGGTGGTCCACGCAATCAAATGCTTTACTATAATCAATGAAGCACATGTAAACATTCTTCTGGTATTCTCTGGTCGTTTCCATTAATCTCCTGATGTTTGCTATTTGGTCTCGTGTTCCTCTGTTTTTCCTGAATCCACCCTGCTCTTCAGCTATTTCTCGCTCTAAATATGGTTCTAGACGTTTCTGTATAAACATGATTAACAAAAGGTAAAAAGAATTTATTTAGAAATAAAATGCTACTGACAAGGATACAGGAGATCGAAGAACTTGGCAGAGTTGCAGTGGGACGCTTCCAGGGGTGGAAAATATTTTTCTCTTTCTGGGACCGCAGTTAGAAAATGGAAAATTTTCTGTGCACCACACATGAAGTAAATAAAACTGCTAGTTAAAAATTAACCACTTGAATTCAAAGCAGGAACAGTATGGTTGAGATATGAATTTTTCAACTGAATAGACCAGCTCAAGAGGAATCAATTTATAGTATGCAAGTTTATCATACATACAATCATAATATAACTGAACAGGTATATGCCTCCTAACTCAAAATAGCTAAAAGCTGTTTGACAAAATTTGCTTGATAGAACTAATAATACAAAAGCTATGCTAAGAGAAGACTGAAAATTAAAAGAAAAACAGATATACTGAAGGAAGCTTGAACATTAATTATGCAGTTTTAAATCCTAAGTGAGAAAATTTTGTTGATAACATTCAAAATATGCGAAGGTTCTTTTTAGAAAGTTATGCATTTTAAGCTAAGCTAAGCCTTTATTTAGGAATAAGATCTAAAACAAAATAGAGTACCGTCGCCCATTATGGCAGGTCGCCCATTATGGCCGGCTAGCAAGAGAAATTAAATTTCAGAGGACTGACGACTAATAATAAAATTGCAATTGCGCGGAAAATCTTCGCTGACATCTGTTTTATCATGATTTGACCTTCACTGAAGTTTCAGTTCATTTGCAATGAAACCCGACGAGATGGTTTGTTCTTATCTCTAATTGATTCTTTCAAGTATTGCAAATTTCATGATTCTATTTACATTTCTTCCTTCTTTTTCGTTCGCTCGGCACCTTGCGGTTTGAAATTTTTCAAATATGCTTTGATTTTTCAGAAGTCCTGTCTCTTGAGAGGAAATCTACTATAAAACCAAAGCAAAGTGACTTCTGATTCAGATTTAAGGTTATGAAGTCTGAGTGCTGCTAATTGCTATTTTCGTCGCCCATTATGCCCATCAGTTTACCAGAGAAGTTTCCAATCGCTTCAAAATATTAAAATGCAACATTTATTAAAAAAAACACCAATTTGGGTTAAAATCTTACTTACTGACTTGGAAAATCATCGAAACCCAAAAAAACACAGCATTATATTAAGTCTATTTTCATTTTAGAAACTATGCCAAAACTCATCCATCCATGCACAAGAGATAAGGCAGGATTTAGAACAACTCGAAGCATGTATTTCAATTGCCAAAACTCGAAGTTTAGGTTAATTGTTATTGATATTTTTGGGTTTAAAGTACCAAATGATAAACAAAGAACAATAATTAAAGCTGTTTTTCTTATTAAAACTTTTTACCGGAGAGTAGTGTTTATTGTTTCTCTTGCGGCCATGATGGGCGACGCTAGAAGAAAACGACGTTTTTACCCCCTTCTTTAAAATCTCCTAAAATCCGTATAAAGAGTTTACGTAAAAAGTCAATACTCTGTGATCTTTTTCTCTATTAGTTGGTGATATCATCTGGCTATTGGGTTTTTTCATTAATTGCCCTTTTTGGATCTAACTCAGAACTTTGCGACGACATGGGCATAATGGGCGACACCACTCTAGACAAGCTTCCTTACACTGATCTTCCAGACTGGTTTACCAACGAAAAAGCACTTATTTTGTCATTTTAAACCTGTGTTTCAACTAAATCAATGCATATGGAACAAATTTGCTTAACAATTTATATGATTCTATGGGCACAAGGAACAGTACAGGCCATGCACATTGTCATGACAAAAATTCCAAAGAATTACTGAGAATTTTCAAGAATTCTTCATATTTTGATAAGAAATCTAGAGAGGTATGAAAGATTGCCTAATAATATCCTTGAAGAAGAATTCTTTAAGAAACTAACAGTTTTTTCTCAAGAACTCTTAAAAATCTCAAGAAAACAGGGTGCTACTGGCTGTACTGTACCTGTTACAACACATCATTGAAACTATGATCAATTTATTATGCACTGATTCATTTACTGATTTACTTTCTTGAATACTTTCTTGTTGTTAATTCTTTCTTTCTAGAATTTTAGTATATTACAGTGCACATTTTTAGATGCTATTTTTTTCTTTCTGGGAGCCAAAATATTTTCTGGAACCAATGGTCCTGTGGTCCGATACTTTTTCCACCCCTGGACGCTTCTGCACTTAGGCCAAAGTTTGAAAGACTGTCGTACTTCATATAAAGGAGCATTTGTGTCCCGAAACAACAGAAAACATTGCCTGCCTTTTGTGAAATATTACAATAGGGTGACCAAGTCAATATCTACTCCTGCACAGCATCACTGATCAATAAAAAGTTTGTTGCTGGAGAGCAACATTATGCATGAAAGGGTTAAACATGGTTAAAAATACAGTTAAATACTGATTTCCAAATTGTCCTGTTTAAATTGAAGCACTGTTTAAATTGAAGGTACTAACAAGACATTGATTCACGCAAAAGTTAGCGACCACACCTATAATAGCGGCAGAGAAATACCCTCTGTTACAACTTGCCCCTGTTTCTTCTAGCCCTGGTCTCCCCTAAGGTGCCGGTGTAATATGCGTTTCGGTTCGGTCCACTTATGTGTTTTGGTCTGGATCAAATCACATAGCAGAAAATCACCATGCGTTTTGGTCCAGACCAAAATGCATTGGACACGTTGCTATGCGTTTCAGTCCGGATAAAAATGCATGGCAATTTAGGCTATGCAAAATGGTCCTCTTCAAATGGACACACATGGATAGCTGAAAATCACCATGCATTTTGGTCCGGACAGAAACGCATAGCAGAGTGTACCATACATTTTGATCCAGTCACAAACACATAGTAAGTTAGGCTATGCAAAGGAGCCCTCTTCAAACGGACACAGACGCATGGCAATGTAAAGAAGAAGTAAGGAGGGCATTGCGATGAGACTTGATGATGAAAATAACAACAACAAATTTTCTCCAATGTCACGTGGTACCAGAAAATATTCTTGTGCTTGTTGCATGTTCGTTGGTGCCCATGTTCTTTTACAGCAATCAAGCGAAGAGTGAAGGTGATATGTGATTTGCAGTAATTGGCAATATTACCCGAATTTCGTTCCACTTTTGGAAATATTCTATCTATTATTGTCTAGTTATTTGCGTTTAATCATTGGATCAGAAAAAACCATTTCCATACACGACACTGGCACCTTCTTTGCACTTTGTGATTTGCACTTTGTGAAGAATTCAAAGCTGTGCAACAAAATTGTCTCTGTGGAAAGTTTCTTGCTCCCAGTCCATTTAACAGATGTGTTCTTAGTACTAAATCATAAACCAAAAAGTATCTATGGCTCAAATGACCCTTTAGTTGATACCCCGACCTGGAAAGTAATACTGTCGATAAATTCCAAAACTATCCATAATCTTCAGATTTGAAATTAAAGTACCGACAACGCCCTGATAAAAGAAGGTCTTAATAACTGCTTCTTCATTCCAGAGGGCTTACGGATATTTGAAAGTTGATTTAATCAATTTTATCTTTTGGATTATTTGAACATCATAAATAGAAATCAGATCAATATATAAATCCCTATACCTAAACTTTTGAGCCCACTCTCTAAAGTTTCTTTTCAACTGTCGCATATCAAAAGTGTTTTGATGTTCCAGTTGTCATACGCGTCGGTGAGAGCCATTTGATACCCTAGGGAGAAGCTCAATCCTGGGTGATCTGGATGATTGATAGAAAAGATGATTGATTTGATATAGTCTTTACGATAAGTAGTCGATGATGATGCAATGTCAGTGTTCTTGCTAATTTTGCACTTCGATATCATCTCTCCCGATCATGGTATGGTCTTATAAACCATGTTTTATACTAAAAACAATTACAGTTTTGTATTTCTTTTCTTACGTTTTTCGTTGTACCAGCACCTCTAAGGGGACCATTATGAAATTAAGGTCATCTTGTACTTTTAATGCTATCCCTGCCACTGTAATTAGGGATGTTGTTGTATCCATACTTATATAATTATAAAACTTGCAAATGGTTTTAATTGTGGCAAATGATACATACACACATATGCATACTCATCAAAAAACACTGACAGAACTTTTACTGTTCAACAATCATATAAAGAGGACAGAAAGGAGCTGCAAATTAGGAAACTCTTCTTACGGTAGCAGATTCATGTTACTATCAAGTGAAAGGTCTCTTGCTTGGTAACACGGAACAAAGCGAAGTCAACTTGGTACCCATATATAGTGGCCCCCCAAGCGGGGTCTCCCATCACGCGATCACGTCGATTTTTTTGCCCTTTCACGCCGTCACGCCGAAATATTTTCCTCATCACGTTCACGTGCATAATATTTTAGTCAAAAATTTCTGTTTCAAAAATCTAATATGCACCATCACTATTGAAAGCCTGCACCGTGAAATAACACTCATTTTTTCAGGGAGACTTTACTCTGAAAGTGTTAGGAGAGCTTTCTTAAAGTTTGAGCATAATTGTTGTAGTAAAAGTTATTCATGTGGAGTTTCTCAGCCTAGCAAAAATTCAGTTTTCCTGACATTTTATTGAAGTAAAGGGGTAATACCAACCTCGTGTCTACGTATGCTTATGGACGCTGGCGACGACCTGGATTTCAAGGTTTACTGTCGTGATTAGGTTATGTAGTGGCTTCGCAATAGCCTTTCTAATGTTGTTGTGATTGTAATGTTTGTTTGCAACAAGTGGCGTACGCAGCATCACGGGCGTGGAGGGGTCTGGGGCGTAGCCCCAGAAAACTTTTCGTGACCACGCCCTTCAGACGCTCGGAAAATGATGGAAACGCCCTTTTTAGTTATATTTTGCATCGTAAACATGGCTGCAAAGACCAAAAATAGGCAGGATGTTTTGTTGAATTTGCATTGAGAATCGATACCCATCATAGCAAGTTAATCTACGAAAGTATTGAATTGTGACTCGGAACAAACAGTCCAGCAGATCAAGTACGAATTACAAAGACTTTGGGTCTTAGGCGTGTGTGTATGTGTGTTATTAATGAAGTGCCAATGCCTTTTTAGAATGCTGCTGATTGGCTGCGTAGTTTTGTCAAATGGGACAACGAAGGGAAGAACGTTTGAAATGTTGTTGTTGCTGTCTTTTACTCGTCAAGAGTCGTTTTTGAAAATGGTGTAAAATTTTGTTGAATTCTGAGTTGATTTCAGAGAATTTTGTAGCCTCTTTGTAGAAGTTGGTCTCTGAGTTTTTGTAAGCTTGTTTTTGAAGAATGTTGATTGAGGTGTTGAACTAGGTACTATTTCAGGCCAAACATTCTGATCTTTTTCAAATTTTTCATCACGCCATCACGAAATTTCGGACCTCCTTCACGTCATCACGCGCTCAAAAATCGATTTTCACGTGCACGCAAGCAACGCAAATCACGCCATAACGCGCGGAAAAAGCAGGTTTCACGTCATCACGAGCAATAAATCGGCTTATCACGCATCACTCCAGATCGCTTGGGGGGCCACTATATATTAACCCTATTTAAAGTGAATATGACGCGAAAATTTGTATTGTCTTTTATTATGCAGTAAACATCGCTGATCATCATGGTGTATTTCATTTTTGAATTTAGACTTTCATTTCTTCAGAAAATTGGGTTGAACTGCCCCCACTTTGCTTCGAAGAGTGGCGGCAACTCTGCGCGGTCAGACCGTTGAGTGCCAGGCCCCTGTGACGTAAAGTGTTTGGGTAAAGACAATACCTCGCAATGTATTGCACGTGAAAGCACAATGAAACCGTGGATAGCGGTCAAGTTTGGCTTGTTCGTTCACCTTTTTCATCGAATAAGACCAAGAAATTTACTCCTGGTTTATTGAATACAGTATTTAAAGAACTAAATTTACAATATTATTAAACATTTTTCTCTCTCGTCAGTGTGATAAAAAGGCCATTTGCAAAGTTGTAACGACGGCACAAAATCATGTCTCGCAGCACCCTAATATAATAACTATCCCACACACAGCCAGCCCAAGGTTTTGAAATAACAATTAATAGTCTGTGTTGCAAAAATTGTCGACATTTGTTACTTTATAAAGGGATAAATTTTGGTACTTCATGGGACGAAGACCTTCAACGGCGAAAGGAGATTGGCCATAATTTTAGAGGCGGTTCTCACTTCTAATACCTACCAAAAGTATGATCAAACGGATCTTAGCCTAGATATGCAACAAGGCTTGCCTTTCGTACAGGCTGATAGCATCAGTAACAAAATTGAAACTTACCATAAGAAGGTGATGTTACCATAGCAGCTTTGCTCCTCATAAAACTTTGACAAATACGAAGTAACTGTATTGTTGTAACAAGCAGAACATGCATGGCCTAATCTGGCCTGTAATCGCTTTAGTTGAAAAACTAACGCAATAGGTTAGTTAAAGAAGCACTCTCCAAACGTTGGCACACAGCATCATGTTGAATTCTGTCCCTCCCTTCGTCCTACAACCAAGATCCTTATTCTATCTTGCTATGCTATAAATCTGCGAACTATGATTTGAGGTACTCTCTGCTCTGAAACGAATCGCAATCTCTGAAACGAATTGACTGTCTTGTTTACGATCTGACTGAATGAAATCATGCCATGGGAAACACCGTGGAAGCATTTGTGATAAAAGGACTAAATTTGCCTATTGTATTCGATTGTTTTTAAACAGTTGTGTCTTGTTTGAATCTGAAACTCTCCCGGTTTTATCCCGAGTGCAGCTCAGGGGCGGATCCAGAAGTTCGCACTGTGCTTGCGTAAGCATGTCTCTTTTGCTAGTTCAAGTTTGAAGAAAGAAATTGTATGAGAACTTTATAAATGGCGGCGAACCTATTTCTTTCAGTTTAATGAAATCCTCAGCAAATTCTCAGAACATTTGTGTGCTCGATATTTCTATTTCGCCAACTCAATCCTTCAGTCGGTCGAGTCCCTCAAGTTCCAAACACGAATTGCTTCATGGAGGATATTGAACGGCACTGCGGTGGAGAGCCACACCTCCACAAACCTCGTTTCTGAAACTTCGTGTCTGCATAAATTGGTAGGGAGCATCAAGTTCCCAATAAATTACTTGAACAAAGGCGAATCCGTGCATAAATTGTGTGCGACCTCTCATGAATTATAAACTGCGCGGACATATGAGATGAATGGAAAAGCAGTACCAACTTTTCAGGGATGATTTTGTAAGCATATGAGGCGACCGATGCTTTTTAGCAACGCAATAGAAACGTATAGGAAAAGCTTGACGGCGTAAATGTGGAAGCACGTCTTGGGAATGGCCAATATTGTATGAAGTCCCTGTCACACGACCACCCACTACAGGGCTAACCTCGTTCTAGGAGCAAGTTTCTTTCATGCCTCGTGCATGGCCTAAATGACGAATTTGATCATGAAGATATAAACAATCATAATTCTGTCTGGTGAAAAAGAAGTGTTGTTGTTTTAATCGCATGATGATGGAAACCAAGGAGAGAAGGTTGTTCTTTATTTGCAAGAGCTCCTCAAAACTGCTCATCTTGACAGCACAAGGCATTTTAATATCATTTGCAAATAGCAAGCAAGAACCATCAAAAAGTTCACCAGGATGAATTTCTTGTTTTTGGTAAGCAGTTAATTTCCATGTTGTTTTAGCGTTACTTATTATCACCAGTAACTTAATTCATTCAATTTCAAACAAAATAAAAAACGTTGTGTTGCAGACATAATAGGCCCATTTCAAAGTTATGTATGGGAGACAAAAGTTTGTTGTAGTCTATGATGTTGTTTTGAGCTGACTTGACAATAGGATTTACGAGACAAGGAATTTAGAAAACTAGCTCCCGTCTGTGTGAAAGAAACTCCCTTTTTATCTGATAGGGCGTTTCCGTGGAAAATTGAAAAAGGGGCGTTGTCTGAGAGTCTGAAGGGCGTGGCCCCAAAAAATTTTCCGGGGGCTCCGCCCCCGGACCCCCGTTTTACTCGCGCTTCGCGCTCGTTAGTGCGTACATCTGATTTTGGGCTGGATCCGCCCCTGGCAGCTTGAATATAAAACTCTCCCGGAAGCAGTTTGAATATGAAACTCTCCCGAGTGCCAATCTGTCGTTGAAACATCAGGCGGAAAACGCAGTCTCGCAATAAATCGGAGGGCAAGAACGACGACAAATAAAATCATTTTGTATAGTGTTAGATAATCATTTCAGCATTTCCATTTTAACGGATGACAAGTCCAATAGTAATAAACGACAAATCCAGTTGAGAAATCCAACAGACAGAAACGAGTGGCTAAGCCATATTGATATAGAACGTTTCGGATCAATTTCCAAGATCCATCATCAGTGTGTAACAAGTGGGCGTAATCGCCATTAGATAAGGCAGTAACAAAGAGTACCAAAAAGGGCAAAACCGTGCAAAAAGACCAATTGGGTTGGGGAAAAATGTCAATCAAGGGGTAAAAGAAAGGAAACCAAAATCAGGGGGAGGGGTAGCAACAGCAAAAGCGAGTAAACAACTAAATTAGAACAGCGCTAGGGGAATAGAAGACAATTGTGCATTAAGCACCAGCCGATCACGTAGGATTAGAAGGCTCTCGTGGATAAGTAGGTCAAAAGAATTGTCAGTCCGACTGATGATTTCAAAGTTCTCAAGGGACGCATCGTGGCCAGACTTAGAAATATGGTCCCCAATGGCAGAAGGACTGCTTTTTATCTTTTGACCTGCTTTATTGATTCCCAAATGCTCTCTGCAGCGAACAACAAGATTACGGGTTGTTTTCCCATAGTACGAGGCATGGCATAATCTGTCGTTTCGGTGTACAACAGTCCCTAATCGATTGCCAAAATATATTGTGACAATATAAGTGCCGAGGTCTTCGAAGAATATGGGTGTAAATATTTTCTATTGGGCTTCTTTCAAACCCTAAAACCCCTTTGACCACCGTACTGTTTCTTATAATTCCTTGATCTCCTAATCTTCACCCAAACACTTAACGTCACAAGTCAAAACTCGACCCAGATCTCCCGGACACTTTTTTGAGCAGAAAGTTGATTTTCAAATGGCTATATCTAAAAAACGGTTTAATTTCAGAAAGTTTAATGTTGGAATTCGAAATCAGCACACTCAAATTGGCGTTTTTCATCAATAAAAATGTTTGCGTCACATTCACTTTAAACCGGGTAAAAAAATAGTTAATTTCTACCGGGGGGGGGGGCGGCGGCGTTTTTTGGCCCCGCCTGATTTTCTCCGAAAGTATAACAGCTATGACAATGAAACTTGCAGTGTCATAATTGAGCAAAGGAGAATCTAAAAATAGCATCAATCAATCAAAAGTCACGTGATTGATTGCTAGGCAATCAAAAACAATGCAAATTTTGACAAAATCGAGCTATTTGCAAAAAAGGGCCCATTATTATAAATAGCTGGATAGAATCGGCAAAAAACCATCCAAATGTCTGCTTGATAACTGTAATTTGTAGTTCCATATGGTTTCATACGCATATTTTTGGTTTCTAATTAATTAACTAATGAATTAATGACAATTTCATTCAATTCAAAATTGTTTGGTCAATAATTATGATTAAAAACCATTAATTTCGCATATAATTGGTGAGATCAGGTACCTTCATCAATATTTGAAGTAATTCTGTGAGTTTTGCATGCAAAAATTACAAACTAATTAGGAATATGATGTCATAAAGATTGATGACGTCATAGAAAAAAATAAACTGCTGATGTCAGCAAATATAAATAAATTATACATCAAATGAAAGTACTCATCAAGATGAATCGAATGGTATATATATTGTTGATATTTAGTAACAAGGAAAGAAATTAGAGCCATTTAAAAAAAAGTTCTTTGTGACCACTCTCCAAATATGGGCATGTGGTGGTCATGTGGTCAAACAATATGTATTGAAATTTCATCTTCTGATTTCCAATTAAATTTTAGGAAAATTCTTGAAGTTTCAGGTTTATGGCTAGCATCGCTTGGAAGCTATTAAACAAAATCAAGTGGGGGGGGGGGGCAAAAACGCCCCATGCACCAAAAAAGTAACTAGTAACTAGTGCTAGTTTACTTAGAGCAGCCAAAGAAGAATTTGAGAACATGCAGTAAACCTTTCATGAAATGCTTGAGTTGCAGAAAAAAAAGGAAAGAAGCTGAAAATACATTTTTTAGCCTCAGCAAATCAAGCTCTGGAGGCAAGCCAGTGGCATTAACAGGGGCTAGAATTACAGTAGGCCCTCAAAATATAATCAGGATTAAAGACTTTAAGATTTCAGGCACCGTCACAAATGAAAAGAATAGATTGCCATACTCTAACCTGAACGAATAGATTTTGAGTGCAGGATATTCTGAATGAAATGCATCAGCTGTATTCACAGAGAAATGAGGCTTTGAATAAAGGTGATCGCAAAAGTCACTCCAATAAAATCACCAATCATCAACAATAGCCCACCAACAATAGCCCACCAACATTGTCCATAAGTTCTCGTGCTTCTTTCTGATAATCTTACATTTGCTGTTTAAGAAACTACCTCTGAGGGGACCATTATGGAAATAAGGTCAACTCCACATTTTAATGCTATTGCTGCTACTAGAATTAAGGACGTTTTTATAGGTATTTATTTTAATTTATGTCAAAATTGTAATGTATCTATTTTTAGGTTTTAAGATATTGTAACGTTTTAATTATTCTTGCGGCAAAATTCCCCCCCCCCAATAACTTCTTAAAACAATGGTGCTACGTCACACGCATTAACTAGATGTATTGTTCTCTATTGTTTTGAGAAAAATTGCCCCCCCCCCAATCCCAAGCTGCTTCCTACGGCCCTACGGCAAATTGATACATAAATACTGATGATTTGTGATTTTGTTACAGTATTTTCTGCGACCATCTTTCTTCGATAACAACACAGCGAAAAAATGCAAAACGAAAACGAGGCCATAATGGCTGACCGGCCAGCTTTGGCTTTCAAAACCGGAAAAGTGCGGCACGGCCTAAGAGCAGACAACGCGACACGCGCTTTGATACTGGATATTCTTCTTTCATGAGATAGATTGAGTTGGAAAGAACTTCCTGGAGGCCACATACAAATTTGGTTACTTGTTAGTCCAGACAAAGAAGAAATAACTGCAAAGCAATGAAACTGAAATGAGCAAAGCACTTTTTTCAAGGCCTACTCAATGCACACACCTCGCAATTTTTTCAACAACCATAATACTGAAAGAACACGAAACATGCTATTAATTCTTGAAAAATAGAAGTAATAGTGAACAAATTTTTTTAATAATTCCTGCTAAGCAAATGTACTTACTGTATTTATTAACTTTATTCTCCTTTGTTTGTCTGACCCGTGTTACATACGTGTTTTACATACGTGGTACCCATGTTAGATACGTGTTTTACTAAGAAAACGAAAAACGACTATTCTCAATTTTTCCAACCCCCCCGATTGTTCCAACCCCCCCGATTATTATTATATTGAACCATTTCCAACCCCCCCGATTATTTTCACCCCCCCGTTTATTCGGTACTTGAGAGTATGCGAACATGTCCGCTTCCCTTCCCTTCAGTTCAGATGCAAAGATGTTCTTGCTGCTCTTAATTTTTGCTGCTGTGGTATAAGTAGAATAGGGATGCTCGAGGGATACAAAAATCAATCCAAAACAATAATTTCTGGCATAAAATTGACCAAAAAAAATATTTTTCCAAATGACTAACTCAAAAATAGCCTTTGCCCAAATGTTAGACCCAAAAAGTAACTTGAACATCCATATCCTAGATATACCAGAGTACACTCCTGGGTGGCTTAATATCCCCATTAATTCTGGGGACAGGACAGCCATGCAAAGGGAGGGTGCTCATTCAAGGAAATAAAGTTTCACAAATTATCACTTTTCTGCACTGATAGTTTGTAAATAACAAGCTGCCTTTCTGAAAGAAATACTTCCTTGTGTCTCTACCTCTAATTTGATAAATGTTTGCTGGTAACTGAAATTAATAGATTGTGACTTTAACAAAGTCAAAATAATCTGAGAAAAATGTGATGATTTTAGATTGTTTTACTGGTTCCATTTAAGAGCCATCCTCTTGGAAAGCTGCACACAATCTTCTCTCAGAATCTGTTCTCAAAACAGCAACTGTAATTAGCCATCACAGGCAAGATGCAGCAGATCATTGTTGTTGTCTGTAATCAAAGATGCAAACCACATTGAAGATATACAGTTGAAGATGCAAGTCCCCCAAAATTTTACATGGAGATATCATCCAACTGGTGCAACTGGAAATTCTAGTTCCTTCTAAAAAATGCTGAGCACTAAAAATGCTTTTTTGACTGATTTCCAAATCCTGTACTGACATTTCTTTTGAGGGAGGGTGTGCTCAGAGGGATGCAGGATCTCCCCTTCTCATTTCAAATATGCATTCATGAAAAATAATGCAAAATAAAGGAAATAGGGTAACATATTTGTATGTAAATATATCAAATGGAATGATTATTTGTTTCCTATCTTCTACTTCTCAAATAAGTTCTGTTTAATGCACAGGAAACAAGACAAATTTAAGTACAAATACTGTATATAATAGTTGAAGTTTGCAGCTGTGCACTTAAGCTCAAGTAAAAACATGGGTCAGTGTTTTGATTAAAACGATTCTTTTTGTCAAACAATTGCTTAAAATTAGCAGGAAACTTTATTTTCATTCATAACATGTGATGTGATAATCAGTTTCCACCCACCGTCTTGCTCTTCATTATTTGAAGATAACATAAACAAGCCTACTTGAATTATTCAGTTCAAAACAAAGCAGTGCCTAGGTCCATAGGCCATTGTTTATGAGAGAAATTACCGTCAGAAATGTAATTCTTCAAAAACGAAAATAACACATTTTGCAAATTTTCCTGGATAATCGCAGTACACTGCCATGTTAACCAACCTGTTAACTGCAAAATTATGAAGTTTATTCGTAGGGCCAGGAGTGGATTTGCTTTTACAACAATTTCCCTGGGGAAAGTCGAGGGGCTGGAATTTCAGACATAAAAACGTTTATCTGCTACTTTTCCACAAATATTTTCAACGGGAGTGAAATTATTTAATCCAGAAATAAAAATCAAATAAGGGGTCTTTCTACTGTTTTCTCAATCTATTCTCAGCCTTTAATTCCAAAAACTGATAGAGTAATGCTAATTAGAAGAGGGAGTGGTACTGTTGCAGGAAAATAGAGATATTGCGACTTGAGCAAAGTACCAGGAATTTACAAATAGTTTGCAAATTTTCCCAGATATCCTACCTTGTCCACCATGTTTATTGTATCCTGAAGTTTTGTTCCACGAAGTTAGACCGTAGGGCCAGGACCAGTTTTCTTTTTATTTCACTTTGAATAAATCATTATTATTGGACAAAAGTGCACCTTTTTGGTAACAGCAACTGAGGCATTTCCTGAAGCTTCTTTGATAAATCTTTGGAGATCTTCTGCTCTGGCAGCTTCGCCAACCTCCCACGAGACTATTTTGATTTGAATCAGGTACAGATTTTGGCGCGCAAACAGCGATCGGGTGCCAACATCAGAGACTGGCATCCGGCGGCTCTAATCCGGTCCGCCATTAATTTTTCTTTTGCGGAAGGTTCGCTCCTAGCCTCGTTTTGCATTTCTTCGCTGTGTTTTCGATAACATCATTTCATCAGTAACTACAGCTGATAATGAACTGATCTTTACTCAGCAGATGCACGCTATGTTGTATATATTGCCATGAAAATTCAATAAAATCTTCAAAATTAGAAAGTTCGTCAGAAGTCTTTCTTTCTTTGGGGTTACTTTTATTGGCCCACCCGGTACTTTCCAACATTATTGCCTTGATATCCGGGGAGCAGTGGCCTTCAAACTGGGATTGCTTGTTCAACCGGCCGGGTGGAGAAAATGACCTACTAGTTTTGAAATTTCATGAAAATCACTTTTTAGTTCTGTTTTGAGTCACAAGAGGACAGACTCGATTGAAAATTCCGTACCTATATGATGATTAGAAGCAGCAAAATGTTGTTTTGCTTTTATATCTTCTTGGACTTGGGCTTCGCTAATCATCTGCGCAAAGGACTTTCACAACAGCGACGGACTTCTTGCAGTGTATCGACCACGTGTCTGGTTATTGGACGCACGTGATTTCTCCTCAATACACGATCACCATCCAAACTCCTCAGTAGATGACATGGTTTCTCAAGTTTTCAAAAACAAAGGACTCTTATAAAAGTCCGAAAATTCCTTTCAAAATACATCTTAACTTTAAGAAATCTTCTATCATCTAAGTTAATGAAGAACGATTTTGCCAGAAAACTACGATCTTGTATCAGCCTGGATTACATCAGATAGAAAAAGCTTTGTGGTATATGACGCAAAAAATTCTTAGGCCAAGAAATCAAAGAAAGGACGTAGGAAGTAGGGAAATAGTTTTTAGTTCGAGGGATAAAACTCCAACATAAGGGACACTTTAGAGCTATAAATGCACTTTTAAACAAAAGAAGGCCAAGTAAAGGGTACTTATAAATAAAGATACATTTCTACAGTAAAGATTAAGTCGATTAACAACTGAAGAAATCAAATCTTTCGTTTGAGATTGCAACATAGTAAGTGCTTTACGCAATAGACTTGGTCTGCTCCTATTGCAAAATAAGTGGACCTGGACTCCCGTTGAGGAGTGCTGAACTTCATGCCTAATTCAATTCGGATCAAAGTGCAAAGTGCAGATGCTTTCCTTTTTTGGTTATCCTTGTGCCATTGCAATACATGTCAAAGTACTAGAAATTATAACAACACTTTGAATCTAGCTGTTACCTGCATTTCTAATTGGAAGGAGTATAAATACTTCAAAGCAGATCCTGCAAACTTCCTACTTGATACGCAGTAACTGTCATGAAGGATTTGTGAATGTAGGCTTTATCACGGCTCCAAAAACAAAGGTCTTTTGAGTAAGATTTAAAAATCCGTTCACAAAGCATCTTAAAGGTAAGAAATCTTCTTTCAACTAAGTTAGTGAACGATAATTTTTCCAAAAATATGATTAAAGTCTAACTGGTTGGAAGACGCAGCAATATTGAGATGAAGACATCACATGATCCGATTTTCCAGTTACTGACACAAGATAAGCAGCTTCTGAGCTGGACTTTCATTCGCTGTAGATATCTTGCGATTCTAATTCCTTTAAACTGGGATTTCAAACTTTGCATGACGTCACCCTGACTTCACCGATAAAATTAAATGAAAATACTGGACACAAGACATTTGCACGCTGTTGAAATCAAATTTTTGATCTGTGAATAACATTATTGCAGATATGTTTTTATTGAAATTGAAACGTATCGTTTAAAAACAATTCATGTTGTTATAAAAAGTATTCGCTTGCCTGTAAATTACTAGCGAGTAGCTAACATGTCAACGTCGTAGATGATGAAATTTAGAGGGCAAATAGGTGATATTGTTCTCAATATACACATAATTTCATGAACGTGTTTTGTCTCAGAATCTTTCGAAACAGGCCTAAGCTTTTGGATCAAATTTTCCAACCTTTTAAGCTCCGGCAATGGCCTGTGTAGATAGGGAGCCAGCCATACTGTTCGTTTCGCTATGAAAGTTCTTTTTACAGCTCTTCAGGTAGTCTTTGATTACAAAGTCCAACTTTGTAATCTAAGAGGGGGCTCCAGGTCAGTCAGAAAGTCAGAAAGAAAGAAAGAAAGAAAGAAAGGTAGTCACGCTCGTTAAAGCAATTGATTAACGTTTTACCTCTGCTAATTGGCACTGAAATAAAGAAAGCGCACGAAAAGCGCACACGAGACAGAAGTTTCCCGCGATCCTATAGCAACATTTGACGTCGGCTTATTTCATGTTAGACAGATTTGACACCATAAGATTGATAAATCACCATGATGTTTACCCTGGCACAACAACAAATTTACCCAGAATTGGCACGTTCTTGACTTTATTAGCAGCTTAATTATGTTAAAACAATAGTTTTCTAGAACGAACGCATCATTAGCCACTAATTGATAGTATTCATTATGCAAATAAGTCAACTTTAGAGGATGATGTAACCGGCGGCCTGCACAGAGGCTAGCATTCACAGCATCACTCAAGGTAGAAGGACCCCCCCTCCTACACAGCTACAGAAAGGTGCAGAATCCCAGCAAACAATGGCGCCATTGACTGGGGGAAGGCATGTGATCACACTGAACCAAAACATCGTCATATACACGATTCCGCACAGAGGTTATATTCATGACCGCTTGCAAATTAAATGCCCGCGAATAGCAACAATTGAAATGTTCTGCAGGGTTCTGTATAAGTAATTTTGCGTTATCGTAAATCTCACATGACATCTAATTTGAGACAGATGCACCAATAGTTTCGTGCATGAACTAAGGCCTCAAATAGGCCAACTAGGGATAATGACTTTTAATTTTTTGCGTATCATCCTCATTTCACATAAAGGTCAAAATCTTGCCTTTCAGGCGACTCTTGTCCTCATACAAGGCGCTTGATGTTCTATCGAAGGTAACTTTAGCAGCAACACTCACCTCTCTGAATGTAGCTAAAACAGCATCAACGATCATTTAGGGTTATGAAGAAATCAATATTCAGATATTCTTATGCTTGCTTAGCTCAGGACGGACTTTGTAATCATCCAAAAGGATCTTATGTTCAGTATTGTCATCCTGAATTGTGATAATTATTTCAGATAAAATGGATAAAAACCTCAATTAAGTACTTAGCAGTGAAGAAAATATGATTTTCTGTCGCTTTATATCAACATTGTGAAATCTTGTGCTTCTTTGTTAGATATATGACGTAATCAATTCGAATGACGTCTGGAATTTATAATTTGCTGATGTCAGCAAATACAAATAATGTTTTTATCAAATGAATGTACTAGAATCGTTTGGTACCAAGCATATGGCTTAATCAAGATTAAAACAAAGAAATTATGATTGTTTTTGTGACTTTTGTGTGACCACTTTCCAAATATCACGTGACTTAAATTATGACAACTGAAAGCCTAAAATTAAATTGCCAATTAAAAGAATGGGAAAATTCATAGTTGTTTCAGCTCTCTTCCTTAGTTACTCTCTGTTTTATAATCAAAAGTTGGGACGGGAGGGTGCATTTTTCCCAGCCCCGGGTGTACAATGAGGTTAAGCCACATGTTACCTCCACAATCGCACCCAGATGTAAGGAAACTGATTAATAGAAAACTACAGACCAAGGGCCTTAGGACGACATTAAAAGATCTTACCTATCAAACGTTGTCCTTGGTTGCTTCTTTATCGAATATTATTTTTTTTTGCAGCTGTCTGATCGTTTCACTTTCGTCTCTTGGCGGCCATTTGCAATTTACATAAACGAAAGTGAGGTTGTTCTGAGCCTTGTGAAAAGGAGAATGGGCCTTTCATGCGCTGTCTCAAGCTATGACAATGAAATTCACACTTTATCATAATTGAACAAAGAAGAATGAAAAATAGCGCCAATCAATCTATAGCCACATGATTGGTTGCTAGGCAACCCACAAAAAATTCAAGTTTTGACAAAATCGAGCTATTTGCAAAAGAGTCTATTTTTACCGAATAACTGGATAAACCCGGCCAAAAGCCATCCAAATACCTGCTTGATAGCATTAATTTGTAATTTCATATAGCTTTATATCGCTATTTTAGGTTAATTGATTAATTAACTAATTAAATAATGACAATTTGACTCAATACAAAGTTGCTTGCTCAATAATGATGATTAAAAACCATGAATTTCGCATATATTTGGCAAAACTAAGTACCTTCATCAATATTTGAAGTTTACTAATTAATTAGAAAAATGACGTAATAAAGATTGATGACGTCACATAATTAATAAATTGCTGATGTCAGCAAATATAAATAAAGTGCATATCAAATGAAAGTACTCATCGAGACTAATCGAATGGTGTATATATATATGGTCGAGATTCAGTAACAAAGAAAGACATTTTAGAGCCATTTAAAAGAATTTCTTTGCGACCACTTTCCCAATGTAGGCAAGTGGTGGTCATGTGGTGAAATAATAGATGTTGAAATTTTTTTTTCTGATTGACAATTAAATTTTAGTAAAAGTTAAGAAGTTTCACCGTTATAGCTAGTATCGTTGGGAAGCTTTTGAAAAAATCCAGTAGGGGGGAATAACGTCCCCGGTTAAAATGAACTCCCAGTAAAATATTAATCCAAATGATTTTCTTGGACGATTTTTTCAATAAAATCAGTGAATGCTAAAAGTTTAGGCTAAACCCAGGTTTATTGTTAATTCAATTTTCCCATGTAACAATATTATACATCTCTATAAATGTTCTTCTTTTCACGATACTTCCTTGATTTAATGCGCAAATCTTTCTCTAAACAGAGGCGTAGGAGCCGGGGGGCACTGGGGGCACATGCCCCCAAGATTTTGCAATAAACAAAGAAGTGCCCTTGTATTTTCAGGAAAGGCCCCTGTAGCTTATTGAAAAAGGCGCCCTCAAAATGTCGTGCCCTCCTCCCCAAGTTTGAGATGCTTCCTACGTCGCTGCCTCAAAACCAAGTGTGTAGGTGTTCAAGGTTTTTGTCTCTGCGTGCCTCTGATTACTACCAGCATTACTGGAATATTGGTATGGCATAATCATAAAAAGCAGATGCACTGAAAATAGTAAGAAACAGAGCTGACTTCTTTGTTAATACATAGTAACTACGAATGACTAAAAGATAAAATTCGAATTTATATACCATCCAGAAGATGAAAATACCAGTAAGGGTGTATGCTACACAATATTTACAAGACAGAATGAAACAACAATCAAACATACAAGTAAGCGCTTAACGTAATACACATTCTAATACAAAGGCATACGATTTAGGAACCATGCAAAAATTCTGTTTTAATTGCAACCAAAACTTTGACACTTAACTCACCGCTCTCAGACTAACGATCTATCTCGAATAATTGCAACTTTGATTTGCAAAGCTGCTTTGCTGTAAAATGTATGGTAATCCAAAACGATTCAAGTCTTTCTCACATGAAATGTCAGCCGAGACTTGCATCACCTCAAAATTACACGTACAATAGTCCATGTATTTGAAGCGAACTTTTTCGCCTGCCCCGAGATTTAAGACATACTTTACTGCTGATGTAATTTACTGCAATTGTTTTTGAATACTTAGCAGTCCCTGTGGAATACGCATAGCAAGCTATTTACAATTACTTATTGAAAAATTGTTCTTCAGACGAATTTCGTCCAACTTTCCAGAAAGTTTTTCTGCTATTGATGACAAAAGTGCAGATTTTTACAAATCATCCATTTCATCAGACTTTTCATGTCAAAGAGACCATCTCACCTGACCATCTCCATTTCTCAAGATTGAATATCGCGACAGCAAAATTTTAGTATCCTTTTAGCTGTAAAGGTGATACAATTTGTCTTGAGAAATATCGGAAAGCTGCACTGAGGCTTGGACAAAACAATTTCAAAAGACAATAAAATTATGGCATGACTGTCAATTACTAATACATACAGTGCAAGTGCTCAATTAATTACTACCAACCAGTGTCCGTAACTCTAAATGCTGATACGATTCCAATAACTCCACAAAAATATATACTTATATACTTATAACTACAAGCCCTGTTACAATTCAGGTTACACATTAACAAATATTGTCAACCAATGGAACTGTCGACCAGTTCAACAAACTACTTCCTTATTTTATCTATTTCAACCATTCATTCTGTTTCATTACGTGTTTTTTATACTCCGTGATCAGCAGCTACAAAATCATTAATATTTACTTAATGTGAAATTAAATGAGATCCAATTATCAAGCGTGCCATTTTGTCCAGCGCTGATTCAGTTTAGTTACGTTGACTCGAAAAATCCGTCGTGTTAGTTTAGTTAAATTGACAGAGAAATTATCAGAAATTTAGATATTATACAGTGAAATCTAAAATAATCGAACTCTGTGGTTACTTAAAACTTTGAGCAGCGAAACAGTCTATTTGTATAAAAAAAGCCAGCTGCCACTTTCCATTCCTTTTAAAAATTTATCGAGGTGTGAAAATATCTCCACGAGAAGAAATGTAGTTCGGTCCAAAAACCTAATGTCCCGTCGCGACATCTTGATATACCCAGGATTTGGCACAAATTACGATAATTAAATGTTCCTACGCTAAGTGATATTCGAATAAAATCCGTAAATGTTGAAATCTACATCATTTCCCGAACTTTTTCGCAACCGCAGTCACTCTACATCGAATAGCAGTTTCCAACAAACGTATGCTAAATTCCTAGGCACTTAATTGAATTGAAAGCTCATCTAACTTCACCAGAACAGGCAACTAAACAATACTCTACTCTAAAATCTACTGCTTATACTTCGATTGTTTTACGATTAATACTACATAGCCGAGTCGCCTGGAAATTATTCATGCCAAAGCATTAGATCCTTGACTTTGCAGCAAGTTCATATAGAATCTGCTTGACCATTGCCTTCTTCATTTTACAGTTTCTATTTGAAATGTATGAGTTCTTCCTTGTTTTCTACTTCATATCAGCTTCAACTTGGCGCAGTTGCTTGTGCACGTTGTCAGTCATCAGCAAACATAACGCCGGACTGCTTCGACTGGCCTTTCTAGCCAACGACAAGTGTATCTACATCTCCTACCCTGCAGAACAAAAATTGAGGTATTTAATCGGCTCAAAAGTACAACTGACAGAAAAATCTGTGTTTGGGTCAGTAAAGACTTCATACTTGAGTAAAAACAGTACAAACGTATTAGAATTGGAGTTATCGTTTCCAAATGAAACACAACATTTTCGATCCGTTCCCTGTTGGTAAATTGACATAATCTTAAACGGACATAATTTTGAACTGAGGCAAGTTGTGGACGCTTTTTCAGGCACATTTCTAATGCATTTTCACCGCATTTTCATGTTCCTCTAATGTTGAACAAAGTTATCACAAGTATGTTTTGTTTTTTGGACAACCCAAAAGAAGCCTCTTTGAAGTATTATCTCGGAAATTGTTTCACAATCTTTAAGATGGAAAAATAGACTCCTTTACGCAAGCAATGTGGGTACAAAGCAGATCTTTAGCATCAGAAAGGGAGGCGAATTTAGGTTATCTCAAACATAAAAAGAGCAACAAACCATTATTATGATTCAGAAACAGCATTACAGCAAGGGGATTAGCATTAATCTTATAAAAGCGCCCTCCACAAACACATCATTTACTGCACTATAATGAATAAATAAGCTCACCACTACACTTAGTGACTGCATAATGGCTTTTATTGACATTAAAGCTAAAGCCAATTTAAGGTAAGGGGAAATGCAAAGAAAGGGGCTTGGCAGCAAAAAGAAAAGTATCGATGGTCCATGGATGAAAAACCATACAAATCTGTCTGAGCTGCCGAGCAAGCAGACACTCTGAACAAGTTGAGCTGGCTTTGCAAGACTACGCCTTCTATCTTGTCATTCAGTAACTGTGTATAGAGTAAGATAAGACGGAGACATTTTCCTAATACTAGACATTGTAGAAAGTAAACTTACGACAGAATCCACATGTTTTCTTGCAATGCTTTCTCATCAACTGTGGATCCACTTCGCAAAAACCGGCCATTTTGTAATATGGGCAAACTTCAGCTTGATACGTATCATCTTCACAAATTTCTGCAATACGAATATATGTTAAATTTGCATTTTATCACAGCCAGTCAGCTAGCAAACAAGTGCTGCGTGATAGGTCGCTGCTTCACAAAAAAGAATCTTCACGAAATCAATATGCTCAATTAATACACGTCAATCGACATAGTACCAAATGAAGTCAAAGCCGTCCGATGCCTTGAATGATCATCGTTCCTACTTTTAGCTGACAATAGGTGACACAAATTGTCTAAGATCACAAGTTAATCAGTCTATCAGTTAATCAATTAATCAATCAATCAATCAATCAATCGATCTTGCCACCATCCTAAAAACGTCTTTCCTTGAAAATCGCAGTTCGCTACTGTTGAGCCTAAATACCTATTGATTTACATCATTGCGATGAAACTGCAACAGAAACAATCCAGTAAGAGTGAAACATACCACAAGTAACACCACATGTTATTGGGCAGACTCTTCGGACAGCAGCACGTTCTGGACATCTGTCTTTAAGGTATTTACAGTCAGCATGCATGTCAATACAAGCTAGAAAATAGAACTAATTTTAAAGATGGAACAATGGTGGTATCATTTCTTATCACTTGAAAGAATGACAACGGTTTAGCTATTTGCTTTCTTTTGATTTGAATTGCGTCACTATCAGAATGAAGTATAACTTAACACAAGGTAGAACCAGAGAATGGGGAGGCTAAGAACACGAAGACAAGGCAAACTATCAGAATCAAGTCGACATAGTCATTCCAACATCCTCAGAGAAACATAAACCGTTCTCCTGGCATCGATTTTCCCAGTTAACCCTAGTACTACCGGGGGGGGGGGGCACAAAGTTTATTTGATGTAGTGTCGCCAGTTCAAAAGATAAAGAGCTGAAACTTTGCGCCTTTTCCTAAAATTTCATGGACTAATTAAAATGTGTAACTTTTTTCAAAATGGTAGATACTGATCACGTGACCAACCTCTTTCCAACACGCGGTCAGCCAGACAATTAAAGAAGCAAGTCCAGTTTTAACAAGGATGATCGTAGAACGTTGAGAATACCACCATTCGATAGCTTTCCATGAGAGTTTTCAGATGATGTATAGTTTTATCCATTTTTGATGACGTCAGCAAATTTAACGTTCATGAAGTCATCAAAGTTTATGACGTCATATAGATAACAACAAATGTATTAGATAACCTTAAATGGCCAAAATTGGTTCTATTGATTATTATCAACAATTTTGAGGCATTTTAGAGTCTTTTCATCAGTAATTAGGCGTTTAAATGAAACAATTGCAAACTGATGCAAATAAATGATGAATATATGATTTAAATAATAATCTTAAATTGACATTACATTGGCAATTTTTATTCAGTGATGCTTTGGGATACATTCTAGTAGCAATATGAAAGAAATTATCAACTAAGAACTTAAATATTGCCAATATTGCTAATAGTAAGCAAAAAGTGCAATTTTCCTCAATTATGACGTCATAGTGACGTCATTGATGTAATGAAGAATTAAAAAAGTAGCCTATTGCGTAGCTTTTGTTCCTGTACACCATTGTACTAAGTTTCATCCTCATATCTGCAATATTGGCGAAGTTGCCCACCCCCACCCCCCCCCCCCCCGGTACTACGATGGTCGAAAAAGCCCGGTAGTAATAGGGTTAAAACCTCCTTATCAAATTAAGGAATTTATATAAATCAACATTCAATCTTAGATTACATTCACAGTATGATACAAGTTGATAATGATGACAAACCTGGACAACCCTCTTTCTTTGGTCCGAGTGCTTTTGTAAAATTATCCCAACAGCATCCAAATCGCGTTGCTTGGCAAGGAATTGGATAGTATGCACCTGAAACAAATTCAATGTTGACATACTGAGTCACCGTAAGATGCATGCTTGGGCAGCTCACTTTGGAAGCCTACAGTTGCTGAGGCAAATTATCATTACGTTTTGCGTGGATTGCTTCATTGAACAATAGTATCACTATAACAGAGTCCTAACGGATCGTAAGGAAGATGGAGATAAGGTTTCTACTAGATCGTGCTCGTAGTTGGCTTTTATGCACAAGACAAGGGGACGGGAGGATGTCAGTCCCCCCTTGTAGAAAGAAATGACAAAAATCAGCCTTATTTCAGGCAAAAATCCGCCCCAAGTCGGGCGAGAATTTTGGTAAACAATGAACTTAATATTGGGCAGCTGACCTAGATTTTATAGGGACATCATTATAGATTAGCATCGTTTAAATCTTCTGTGATGCCTTTGCGGAAAAAGTTTTATTTGGAAAAAAGTGTATCAGACCTCTGCAGTTATAAACTAATCAATTCATAGTCATAGCAGCTCGCATACCAAATCCAAAAATAATTACACTGAGATGGATAACCGATGAGATAAAGACCTAAAAGGACCTACGTCTGGGTTTGGCCAAGAATTAGTTTAAAAAATTGTGGTACTCATTAATTCAATATGTGGGATTCAATATGACCTGTTCAGTGCACAAACAAGGGACCATTCACAGTTTGCAAGGTCGTACAAATCACCTTTTTCGTCATTCGTGGTCCAAAGAAATTTCCAGAGTTTGAGATAAATCAAGTTTGAAAATAAACTTTGCAGCTATTACATAAAAAAAATACATTTACAATACAATACATTCTTATACAAAAGGTTCGATCGGGCTGCGTTAGAGTTTCTATCATTATAGTTAACATTCGAAAATTCATCAGACTTCTACAAAGTGCTTAAAGATATCATTTGATCCAGATAATTTGGTAGAATAAGAATAGTTTAAATGTCTATTGGCAACTATCCAGCTGGAAGGTGATGACATTGTAGATCATTTTCAAGTTCACGTTCATCACTGGCTATCTACATAGAAAGTCATCAAGAATGAAATGTGCTTGATTTATTATGTGCTTGAAGAAATGGAATTAATGATGATCAACTATCATGAAGAAATATAACTTTGAAAATGAAATATCGAGGAACCTACGTTTACAAATCCCACATGTCTGGGCACACATCTCTCTGATAATTTTGTAGTAAGAGCATAATGGTTTATATGCCTTGCATGTCATGGTTGGCAGTCTGTCTTTACATTGTTCTGAAATAGGAAAGTTTTCTTGATTATTTACTAAATAATTTCACTAGACCCAGGTACAAAAAGATTTAGAAAAATTCATTTCAGAAAAGTGTCTTTCCATTTTTGGTTTATTTGCAAATAAAGGGGAAAGGTACAGAAAGGAACGCTATTTTTATTGATAAAACAACATTTTGTTTACGCTGCTTTTTTCTTTACTGTATTTACTGCACTTAGAATTTACTGCATTTTGATTTGCTTATTCCTGGAAAAACAAATGGTAATACTATTTTGTAATCAATAACATCAGTCAAAAATATCTCTCGATGGCTTGAAGAAATTTGAGTGAATTGCAGTTTCAATAGGTTTAGCAAAAATGAAATTGTTTTTTAGGTAGTAAGACTAACGATCTTACCTCTCAGTTCTGTTCCATCAAAATTCTTTCCTTGAGCTCTTGATTCCACTGAGGAGGGAAAAGGTTTAATTTAGGCCAAAATAAAAAAGGTTCCCATAAAATGTTGCATAGATACTGGATTAAAGGAAATAACAGAATGGGCACGCTGCGTGACTTTCCCAAAGTTGCTTCAAGTCTATTTCATGAAGCTTATCTGAACAGTCCCCCCTCCCACAGTCCCAAGATTCATAGTACCCCCATGCCATGGCTGCTGCAGAATGGGATCAGTCTTACTGACTTCATGCAATACGTCTAGCTAGAGTATCAGCATGATTTTGATTTCTAGACTGGTTACATTTCTTGAACTATGATTTTTTCTTCTGACGCGCTCTATTGTTTGACGGCCTGGAAAAAAATCAACTTGATACCTCGTGTGCTTGGCCTCCTACGCATAATCATAAGAAAAATAACCACCCTCTCGTGCACCATTTCACTCTCAAACGTTAATAAATTTTTCGCATAATGTTGTGGAATGACAGCTGCACGTATTAGCGGACGCCCTGATATTGAGGCTGACGCTGATATTGTGGCTGACCCTGATTCTAACCCATAATGATCGAGGAATTGTGGGAAAATTGGCTATCTGTAGGGTGAAACAGAAGATCAGGATTTGCAACCGGTAGAACAATAGCATTTCATTACACTGTAATTCATCACAGTATAGTACCTTCTCATTATTCATCAACAACCATTTATGAATCATAAGGCATACAAAACCATAAGTCCCATTTTCAGTGGCATTTTCAAGCATTCCTCAATGTTTACTTTCTGCCACTAAAATGAGAAAATGCCATGCATTTAGAGACAAGCCCCTTTCTCTGAACGAATATCTGAATGGACATTGGACATCATGAATCTGAATGAACCCCATGAATAGATTGATACAATGGATGTACCAAAAATCTCGTTTCCTATTTGGAGCGATACAGAACACAAATTTCCACAGTTTCTCCTTTTCTTTCAGGTAAAAGATCGTCTCTAATCATGTTAGTGATTCAAAAACTAACAGAGTTTTGAAAAATGGGGCCCAGTGTCTTTTGCCATGGTCTGGGAATACCCAGTACAATCTTGATTTTATGATAAAATTTTGTCAATAAGAAAATCTGCTGATTTCTTTTCGCAGAACAAGACTTGGATTGAGGTACCTGTTGAATCTTTCTAAAATTAGCAAGATATATTATTCATAGAGTGGTTCGTTATGTCACTGTCACACGCTGCGAATAAATGTGCAGTTTCTATTTTGAAATTGAGACCAAATTCAAATGCTACAACTGATTTGAACGTAATACAAGCTATGAAACATGTTTCAGAATGTTTTCATCCTTAAAAGATGAAAGCAGGAACAGACCTAATCTACATAAACGAATTTCTAGATTATTTGAGAGCAAACACACCACCCAAGAAATTTCAATCCTCGAAAGCTGAAAATATTGATACGAGCTATAGCTGCGCAGCGAAACAATTGTTTCCTTTGTTCATTATAACGAGGAGTTCTGACATTGACTGCATGGGGCTATGAAGCAAAAATATGTAAATTCTTTTCGCTGAAACAACTGAAGTCATCAATCTCCCTTCGCAATCATTCATTTGATGATTAAATAATGTTTAAACAGAGGGTTGGCTAACTTTAGCAGCTCGTATTGTTGTAAAATTAGTCATCTAAGTCATTCAATCACCAAAGCCCACAATGTGATGCCACATGTGAAGTGTCCAGTTACCATAAATGGCCATGACATAAGAGTGATATATCAGCGTAGGTATTTTTAGCACATTGTGGCTTTAGCTAAAACCATGGAAAATTTATCCAGCAGCTCGTGTACGCAACGCAACGAAGCAGTGCTCTTCTGCACTCTGCAATTTATCTAATGTTGCTTCTCAAGTACAGAGAACTTGTCAAAACAACAATTGCTTATGCCTCTGCATATAGCACTAGCTTTGGATAATGCTGTAAAGCTTTGCAAGCCCACCCAATATTGCTCCACCGCAGAGGACATTACAAAACCATGTCCAGGCGTAGGTTCCTGACCCACCACGGTTGCAAACTGAATGCAAGACAACGAAACAAGAGAAATGCCTACTATGTTATTAATTTAGATAAGAATTGGCACAATGACACGAGCTTAATTCTTGACCATACATCTTTCCGTGTTTAGCTGCTGTAAAAAGATGATCATATGAGTGATGTAATGCCCATAGATTTGCACTATTTTCACATACTTTTCGCTGCAAATACGTCCGAGTATTAAGTCCTGGTCAACCGAGTGTAGACTGAGGTAAAGTGAGCCATATTTGATAGCATGTTTGTGGCATGTTGATATGCAAATTGCACCGCATTGCCACGTAATGGGAAAGAAGCTGGTCTGAGAGATAATCATCCTGCTTCCATGTGATGTAAGAGAATTTAGATGCAATGAATGAATGCTGCTATGAATGGCACTCCTAAATTTACCTTAGACTCTATCAAGCGAAGTTTGTATTGGAAACTTGTATTAAGCAATCATAAATTTGCAAAGCGTTCTAGGTTCATTTGTTTTGAGAATGAAATAATTCACGCCTGCAGCTAAAGTTTACCTGAAGTCACAAGAGAAATGCTACAGAACTTTCAAAATTAGGTTCGTTAACCAACGAACTCAGTTGTCTTGAAGGAAAGCCCTTTTCCAGATAGTTGCAAGAAATTACAATTCCAGTGCTCAGTTTAAAGCTTCCCTTGAAGTTTCCCCGTGAACTGAATGGAAGAAAAACGGCAGGAAAGTGTGGTCAGCTTGGTGTCACGTCAAATCACATCACCTTATCCAATCAAAAAGCGAATCTCATCTGAATTCTATGTGCAAGCTCCAAGTACTACGAGAACTGGGACTATACATAAATTTGTCAAGTTAGACTTAGGCACATAGAAGATAATGGGAATGGCGCCGATATACTTAAATTTCACATAAAAGAGTTCGTCAGTCAGTTTGCTTTCTGGACTGATGGATAGGAGTGGGAATATTCTATTTGCAACCACACATTAAATATTTAATGAAAGTTACTCAGAGATTGATGATGTGAAGCATGAATTTGTTGATTAACTCAATGAAATTACGTCACATTTACGGTTGCCTATGACCATGACCACGACCATGACCACGACCACGACCACGACCACGATGATGATGATGATGATGATGATGATGATGATGATGATGATGATGATGATGATGATGATGATGATGATGATGATGATGATGATGATGATGATGATGATGATGATGATGATGATGATGATGATGATGATGATGATGATGATGATGATGATGATGATGATGATGATGATGATGATGATGATGTTTCTCAAAATGATCCTCAGTTATCAAATCAACAAAAGCCCATGTGCAAAGCAAAGGTGACACGTTGACGTAGAAAAAAGCCTTGAGATACGTTCTAATTTCGGTCCTCTTCAGCTTCGACACATTCTCTATTTTTGGTTGGGACAAGGCGTCACATCTAGAGACGCAAATGCTGTTTGTAGGTAGCGCCAAAGGTAGAATGTTTCAAATTTGGTCTACCGTTAATCATCGAATTAAGTGAGTCATACTAACTGATATCAGTAGGCACAATTCAACTGGGCAAATATTTTGACAAACATTTCCTATCACATATGTGGACGGTGACCCAAAGGAAAAAGCTGCCAAGCTTTCATATGATATCAACGATGTGGAAACATAGCACAGAGTTTTAAACCATGTTTATGAATTCTGAGGAAACTTATCTTTTTCTTGACCAACAAGTAACAAAGACCTTGCTTCAAACTTTCTACAAACACGACCAGGCCATTGTTTAATTCTCACAAACTATTTAATCATTTACACGCCTTGATCTTATTTGGCACTCCTCTTCCACGTCATAGAAGAGTGCTGCTAGCCTTAGAGCCTAGAGCCCAGGAGTCTTGAGCCCCTGGAGCCCAGGAGCCCAGGAGCACTAACAGGTTCTTGGGGGGAGAATACCTTGCGTGCAGACTTTACGGAACTTACTTATTTCTGTAAAGTCTGCACACAGGCTAGGGGAATAACCGTTTGCTGAACTTCTATGATTCATATCCCAAAAAAATTTGATTTGAATCACTGTAAGAAATCTATTTCGATGCGCAGTTACCCTTTTGACTGCACAGGAACGTGGCTCGACAGCCTTACCAAACTTTACTTTAAATAATCAAATAATGAAAATTGAACCTAAGGAACCTCGTGAACAAAATCTCCTTTTAAGGAAAAGAATTTCAGTTAAGCCAATCCAGTTAATCAGTGGTAGTTATCACCACATACCAAAAATTCTCTCTTGCCCGAAAGACAAAGCTTACCCCAAAGGTGAAGTAATTGACATGACAGAGAACAAAACAGAACTATCTTAAGTATTCAAAAAATTGCACAGCGAGAGGCACTATAAAGAGATTGCATTGTGTGTGGGCAATCAATCGTCAGTATTCCGAGTCGAGATTGGCTACACGTGAATCTTTTCAACATGGCGCCTTGAGAAACAATCCATCATGCAATAGTCAACAGCAAGAGGCCTAATGTTTTCTCTTGGATTTCAACCACGTAGATCTATTTCCAATGGTATCCTATGAAAGTGTAATGCTTTGTACTGTGATCAATGTGCATCACCAATGTTTGACGCAGCTTCGATAGAGTTTTGTTGTTGTTTTTGTGAATATGAAGAGCAGTGATACCAAATGTTGTATTACGTTCTCTCGCCTAGTTTAATAAGAAGGTACCCTTTGTTTGAAACAAGGAAAAATAAGGCGCGGCTTAAAAACCACTGGACAAGTTTCAATTGATAAATTTTATGGCGTCGATTCAGCTTCAAACGAGAGTACGGTAGATGTGATGGGAAACAGGAAAACTCCAAATATTAGAGGCTTTTCTTCTAGAGGATATTTTACAAAAACAGGGCTGATCATTTTCATGTACAAAAACAGTCATTTCATTGTCATTTTATCCAGGCACGGTAGTCCCATAAGCCACGAGAACTACTTTAAAAAAGTGAAAGGTCCCTAGGTGGTCAAATGGGAAACTAGTGTTCCTGACTACATTGGATCCAATTTGATGTTGATCTTTTGAGAAAGCCCCAGTTTCTGTTTCTGTTTCTGTTTCTACTGTATGTGGTTGGTTCTGGTTCTGGGTCTATTCGTAGTGAAGCTGCGTGGTGAATTTACAGGAGCATTCTATTACTCCTTGTTACAAATGGAAGAGAGGAGGGTGCTGAATGTAGCGAAAAGGAGCTCTTTACCAAGATGCATTCCATTCTTGAATCTAATTCATGTACAATCGTCCAAAAAGCATTTTGATAAAGTTTGCCTATCACCATCTTAAGCGCTATCGTCTATTGAAAGCGAACAAAATTTAGTACACCAATATCAAACGTGTGCGGAAACTGTGGTTGTGGTTGTGCCTGGGCGAAGTTGTTGCACAACGTGTAAACCATAAAGGTTTATACTAATAACTCTCTGAAGGTTTCTGAAATCCTTATCACATTTGATAGAATCTGAGGTTTCTGCCGCAATTTGAGGGGATGGTCGATGACTCTCGTTTCCAAAAGTAACAGCCAAACAAGTTATTTGATATCTGACTTGCTTTGAATCAAAATAAGTCGAAAAGTGCCAATGGTCAAAATCTATTTAATTCAAGAAATTAATAGGTCCCCTTATGGTGACCTCAAAAGACCATTAGACAAACTCGTTCTTCGGTACATTTTTCTCATCACATATTCACAACAGCTGATTCATGTTTACACTAAAAGGAACATTGCATAGGCACCCAGGCACCAAAGGCCACCAAATGACCGAGTCCAATGCAGGCACTCACAATTCAAACATTTCAATACACTAGATAGAAAGAACAACAAACTAAAGGAAAACTTAATGTCTGTGTCACATTAGATATTAGGCAATGACATCAACAATTTGGAATACATGAAAGTGCATGCCTAGAGGATTGACATAAGACCAAGACAAAGAATTTCCAAATTTTCGGAGCAAGAAAATATTGCTTTGAGAATTCAGTCCAGACAGCGTTATGCCGGAAGTAAACAAATTTCAAATTTCAAAAATCATTTTCTTGGCTATCGGTTTTCTAATTTGAAAAATGCTGTATTTCATAGAACTTCAGAGTATGCTTGATGATCTGGTCAGGAATTAAATGTGGATTTTGAAATTTCATGTTTTAGTATTTTTCCCATTTCCTGGATCACTGTATGGTCTGGCTTTTTTTGCAATTTTTTAGAAAATTTTCGATAAACACACCTTAATAGAAGCTCCGAAAACGAGGGAAAATCCCTCTTTGTCATTCTTTTCCTTTGGTAACTGTTTTGGGGGCAATCTCAGGCAGCATGACATCTGCCCCCTGCATTGGCAGGCCTGTCAAACCAAACGAGGTAGCCCTACAAAATGCAGACTGCTATCCTGAACATTTATATATTCATCGAGATTGAAAGAAAATAAAAACTTTCTTTTGTGGAATACAGTGGCTGTTTGGTTGGGGAAAGGACAAAACAAACTTTGAAACATTCTTATAAATCACTTTCGCATCACTCCACATCCACTGTTGTATCGATGAACGCCTGAAAACAGCAGCAATAAGGTTTGCAGGGTGAAAATCTTCGAGATCATCTTGAACAGAATCTATTCATTGATAGCTTTCTTCAGATGAAATTTGCATGTTCTGCCACTTGGCGAAATATTTCAAGCAATAAGATTCCTCTAAAAACAACCATGTTACTAATTTTCAAAAGAAAGACTCCACCCAAGAGAGGCTGATTCTCAACAATCCAGCTCAGCTTTTAATGGTTGAAAACATCAATGTGAATTGCAGTAAATTTGGGGTACTCCGCCTTTTTCTTGATAAGCTGTAATGATTACAGGGACGTAGGAAGCAGCTTTTGATTGAGGAGGGCAATTGTTCTTAAAAAATTAGAGAATAACACATCTAGGCCCCCTTGCCACCTGCCCCTGCTTCCTATTGGCCTGTATGATTTAAGAACATGAGGCTAAGTAATTTATGTCTTATAGACCAGGCTATGAATGAGGTACGGGTCACTTCTAAGCGGAGAAATTTAAATGGGTATCTTGAGGTACCTATGACCCTAGGCATCTTGGAACGTGATGGTGATCAGCGATCTGCTGGGGTTTAGGGGGTGAAATCGGGGGTTAAAGTTTGACCACTATGAGCAAGCACCTCTGCGGAGGAGAAACACGGTTTTCCTTTTAAATGACGCACTGGCTGGCTTTGATCTGACCAAATTAAGCCAAAAGCCACCAGATACTGAAGTTAGATGTTAATAGATGATTGACAGCTCATCAAAAAGTGGTCACGTGACATGAAATCACCCTTTTCCTTATATGGTAACTATCAATAAATGGCCAAATCTGCTATAAAATGAGGAAACTATAACTAGCGTCACTTTTAATAGGGATAAGAATGAAATTTTTATCCCAGTTAATTCGCGGAAGATGCTGCGAGCGTTCGTTTATAAAGGTGTCCCACAACCTTGTTACGATTCATTTGGCTATGATGTGCGTAACTACACGTATCCCTCAATTATCAGCAGATCGTTTTATTCACTTTTCTAAATACTTTTACCAGAAGCGAAGAAATAGGTTGACCAATAAAGCAGTCAATCTTTCGCAGTATGCGTTTTGTAGACAATAGATTTGGAAATCTTTCGATTTGGTTTTCGCATTCAGTTTAAAAGCCAAAATTGTGTCAAGTTGCCTTCGCATTTGGACATTGAAGGCAAAGCAGAAGGCGTGGTAAAGATCTGGCATTTCGTAAGGTTTTGCGATTTCTTTCACCCACCCACCCACAACCTAACCTAAAATGGTACCATGCTCCTTTATTTTCATGACAGGGATGTCTGTCTCTGCCATGGACATTGAGTGCACTGGTTTGTGGAGAAAAAATCTAAACATTTTTCTCTAACCCCCAACTATTTCGGTTGCTGCGGGAGTGCACATTTGACCAGTGCATTTGAAATCCCAAACTTTGGCCCCGGTGATGAGAGAAAACTGCCATTGGTATCTGGCAACTGGCAAATTATATATTTGTGATTGTTCTCAGCTCTGAGGGGCCACATTATTTTTTCTCTGAAGCAAGAATTAATGCTTTATTTGAACTATTTGTACCATTGTCAGCATGCATAATACCACGTGATAATTATGAAAGGAAAGCATACCTAATACTCTGTGTCAATGTCTTGGTCACTTTCCTCGTCATCCTAAGAAAAACGTCATCTTCCGCTTCCACCAGCAATTCTTCAATATCTTCTGGGAATACACTCTCAATCCACTTGATTTCAAATGATCTTTCCCATCCATGCTGAGGCTTAATTCATACGTTGAACTTTAGTCGAGTTAAATTCAATTGCTATTGAGTCCGACATAGACGCGACCAAAGTTCGTCTTTGATTCAGACGTCAAATTTTGTGTTAGATTCAATTCAAAAACTTTGTCACAGGGGAAGTTCGAGGGAAGCATACATGAAGTAGCTCGTAAATGTTTCAGTCTCTTCAAAATGGCGCCATTGGAGAGAAACAAAGTTTTGGCTCTCGTTACAAAAATAATTAGGGAAAGAAAACGACGATTTTCAATACAAAGAGCTATCCTTTTTATCATCGCGCAGAGACGGAATTTATTATTCAACGTTTCAAGTTTGCTTGCTGAATTGCTGACGAGTTTGAGAGAAAGTGGAGAAAGTGAGCCTATTCCCCTCAGAGCATGCCGACGTTTGAGCAGAAATGGTGGATGGTGGGAATTGGTTTGGAGTACTTACTCCGATGAAAGATTCAAGAAGACGTTTCGTCTATCAAGAGACACATTTCAACTTATCCTTGGAAGGTGTTATGAATCTTTAAAGAAAGAAACCATCGCAGAAGAACCCATCAGTCCCGAATGCCGTCTTGCTGTTTGTTTGTATCGTCTCGGAAGGGGAGACTATCTCTACACAATTGCAGAGCTGGCTGGAATTGGAGAGTCAACTCTGTGTGGCATCGTAGTTGAGGTTTGTCAGCTTATCGTTGAAAACTTCTGGGGGGAAACAGTGACAAATTTTTGGCCTGACACTGAGGAAAAGCTGCAAGAATTAATGGAATCAATGGATGCTGAATGGCAATTCACATATGCATATGCAGCTATAGATGGCAGTCACATTCCAATTCGCTGTCCCCCTGGAGGTGCTGAGGCTGCGAAAGAATACCATAATTTTAAAAACTTTTATTCCATAATCTTGATGGCCATAGTGGATGCAAAATACCGGTTCATTTGGGGGAGTTGTGGTTATCCAGGCAATTCTCATGACTCTATGATTTTCCAGTCAACAGACCTGTATGCAGATTTGTGTTCAGGCAGATTCCCAAGCATTGCACACAAAGAGGGGGATGTTTTGATACCTCCTTTACTTCTTGGAGATGGAGCCTTCCCATTTCATCCATGGCTGATGAAACCATACTCGCAAGCTATCCTAAAGGCTGATGACAAATATTTCAATTATAGGCTCAGTAGAGCTCGTATGGTGACAGAAGGAGCATTTGGCAAATTAAAAGGGCGCTGGAGGATTCTTTCAAGAAAATGTGAGAGTACGGTCAGCACAGTCAAAGCTGTAACGTTAGCATGTGTAGTCCTGCACAATCTTTGCATCGAAAGAGGTGATGTCACTCTGCGTCATTGGGATATAACCCATGACCCTGAAAGGAATGAGAGGCGACCAACTGAGCTTGTTAGAGACATGCTGCATATGACCTACAACACACGAATTCGTGACAACAGCAAACAAGCAGGAAAAATCAGAGACATCTTAAAAAGGAAATTTCATGATGAGAAACAGAACAATGTATAAATTGCAAAAAAATACCAACTCTCTATTAAAACGTTAACTTTCATTTACCGTAAAGGCCCTATTAAGCCCCCCCCCCCCTCACTTATACCAAATTCCAGAGGTTACCAAAGATTCTCCATTTATTGAGCTAAATAAGTTTGCATGTTAATTTTGATTTGTTTCGAGAAAACTTTGTCAAATTCATGTATTCAACTCATAACATTTTAAACGGCAAAATGTGGTACAAAAAGGACTAACAACCGTCAAAAATTGAATAAGCCCCCTGGGGGCTTAATAGAGCTTTTACGGTTATAACATTCTGTTCCCTGTATGAGTGAGACTAGTATAAATGAATAAATATAGATTCAAAAATTAGTTCTTGCTTGCTTTTCCAAAGAAAGGCAAGTTTATTCATGCAGAAGTATAACAACAACAAAACAAATGATAAATGAAAACACACTGTGGCAATAGACTGTCCCTTGTTATTAGGTACATGACTTGTACATTATGAATTTTTTCTATATCAAGGATGCAAGTTTTGGATCCTGAAAAAGAAACAAAGCTCCAAAATTGTGCGAAGAAAGCCCTATCAATGTGCAGTCTCAATCCAGATGCCAAGCAACATTTTATTATTTAAAAAGTGCACTTTTGAAATGCAGAACTTTTTGGAATTTTTAGGAGAATATTTGTTGGGGAACATGGTATCTCTCTTGTGAACTACAAATATTGGAAAGGTTCTAAAATATCTTTTAAAATAAAGCAAGTAAGAGTTGCTCATTGCTGAAGATGATATCACATTTTAGCCTTAGTTCTTACTCTTGCTTTCTTTTTCGTAACAGGGCTTGACATCAGTATTCTCAAAAGTATGCAGTGACTGCCATAAGCACCATGGAAATATGCCTACATGATCTCACTTTGTATATACACATTTAAGTTTATGTTTTTTGTATTATAAATGTCTTACTAATGTTTGATATTGTCAAAAACTAATCACCACAACTGTTCATAAATAGCAGTGTTTTCATTTTCTTCATTCTGTTGACTTTTGACATTCTGTGGATTTTGATGGAAATTTGGGACAGTGGCAGTTGCTGGCATACGTGGTTGCATCATAGGCGGATAAAACCCAGTTGCCCAATTCATGCCCATGTTTGTGGCTTGTGTGTGAGCATTACTATGATTTTGAAAACCTGAGGAAGTAGCAGCAGCCATATTTTGTTGCCCAAATATCATGCTGAACAACCTCAACTCCTGCTGTCTTGCCCTTTCATTTTCTTCCTCAAAATACTTGATGAGTCTCTCTGTTGGGTCATTGTCCAACGTTTGGGTGAGTTTTTTGAGAAGGTCAGTTACAGCTCCAGTTGTCTCCTCCTTCTTTGACCTCTTTCGCATCTTGGTAGGGACAAACATTCGCTTTGGCTGGGCTTCTTCTTGTTCGTCTCCATTTTGCGGAGTTGAGGGAACACTGCTACTGGATGATATGGAGAAACTACTTCCCTCCCCTGGACTGGGTGATGGTGAATGTTCTTTTCGCTTCCTGTTGACTGAGCTTGGCTCTATGGCCTGTTCTGGCTGACAAGATGCCCTTGTTTGAACCAGAGGGAGCAGCTGATTAAACCATTTCCCATACCCTTTGTCTTCTTGGAAACGTTTGATCCCCGAGGCTGTTTTCATGGTCAAGGCAGCTTTTTTGCATTCTGAAATACAACGTTTGAACTTCTCTCTGGTTTGGCCAATGTCATATGGGAAATCCTCTTCCCTTGAAAGGCAACGTTTCTTTAACTCTGCAATAATTTTCTCGTAATAGCCCCCGTTCTTTGCGGTTTTTACATTAGTAAAAATAAGTTTCTTCTGATAAATTTCACTGTTGCAAATAATGTCAACCAAATCGTCTGTGCAAGCTTCACTCCATTTAGCCTTTCTGCCAACTCTTTTGCCTTTCTGTTTCGCAGGCTTAGGCCCTGTTGGCCTATCCACTTTCAACGAGCATGATTCATTTACCATAACTCCAACGGCATCTTCTTCATCCTCCTCCTCTCCTTCCCCTGCACAAATACTAAGCAATTCTTTGAATGTTATCGATTGAATTTGACTCGACAAAAATCCATCGTCTAAACCCAAGTCGCACTTGAGTCAAATAATCTGACAGAGCATCATAAACTTGAGTCGAGTTTAACAAAAATATGACAGTTGGATTTAGACGACGCATTTATCATGGATTTATCATGGATTTAATTGATTGATTGAATTTGACTCGACTGGAGGAAGCAACGATATATCTACAACTTTGTCTTGATTGAGGTACTTTCTGTCGAAAAGCTTCTTCCGAGCGGTATCCACATCGTTCTGACGACATCCATATAAAAGGCAAACATATTCTTCAAGTTCTTCGATTATTTTTTCTTCGATACTCCATGAAGACCCAAGGGCGTTAAAAGTGTTTATAAATTTTTCATATTTGAAAATGAAAAATTTATAAACACTTTTAACGTTCTTGGGTCTTCATGGAGTATCGAAGAAAAAATAATCGAAGAACTTGAAGAATATGTTTGCCTTTTATATGGATGTCGTCAGAACGATGTGGATACCGCTCGGAAGAAGCTTTTCGACAGAAAGTACCTCAATCAAAACAAAGTTGTAGATATATCGTTGCTTCCTCCATGCCAGTCATCTTTGCGACTACATATTTTAGGAGCAAATGTTATCACAAGAATCTGGAACCTCTCCGACCAAAGACAGATCACGCTACCAGACATATCTCAGCATGGATGGGAAAGATCATTTGAAATCAAGTGGATTGAGAGTGTATTCCCAGAAGATATTGAAGAATTGCTGGTGGAAGCGGAAGATGACGTTTTTCTTAGGATGACGAGGAAAGTGACCAAGACATTGACACAGAGTATTAGGTATGCTTTCCTTTCATAATTATCACGTGGTATTATGCATGCTGACAATGGTGCAAATAGTTCAAATAAAGCATAAAAGTGACGCTAGTTATAGTTTCCTCCTTTTATAGCAGATTTGGCCATTTATTGATAGTTACCATATAAGGAAAAGGGTGATTTCGTGTCACGTGACCACTTTTTGATGAGCTGTCAATCATCTATTAACATCTAACCTCAGTATCTGGTGGTTTTTGGCTTAATTTGGTCAGATCAAAGCCAGCCAGTGCGTCATTTAAAAGGAAAACTGTGTTTCTCCTCCGCAGAGGTGCTTGCTCATAGTGGTAAAACTTTAACCCCCGATTTCACCCCCTAAACCCCAGCAGATCGCTGATCACCATCACGTTCCAAGATGCCTAGGGTCATAGGTACCTCAAGATACCCATTTAAATTTCTCCGCTTAGAAGTGACCCGTACCTCATTCATAGCCTTGTCTATTAACATTCCACTGTTCGTTACACTGACTTGCTCTGACCTAATTTCAGAGGGAACGCTCCATCACAGTTGCCCTACCCAACCCAACCCAGCCCTACCGTACCTTACCCTAGATCCTACCCTAGATCCTACCCGAGATGCTACCCGAGATCCTACCCTAGATCCTACCCTAGATCCTACCCTACCCTAGATCCTACCCTACCCTACCCTACCCTACCCTACCCTACCCTACCCTACCCTACCCTACCCTACCCTACCCTACCCTACCCTACCCTACCCTACCCTACCCTACCCTACCCTACCCTACCCTACCCTACCCTACCATACCCTACCCTACCCTACCCTACCCTACCCTACCCTGCAAAACGGACAAAATATAAACCAGCAAAATATGTGAAGTCAGCTACATCCCTGATATCTTTGAGTTACTATCTTTAAAGCACTCTCCTACATATCATAGGCAAATAGATACATTGTAAGTACTGAATTGAAATCTTTAATGCAATTAAGTGCCTTGGTTACTTTGGAGAAAGATCCAAATTTCTCAAGCATGGAAAAGTTTTATTTCAAATTTACATAACAGTTGGGTTGGATTGAAAGATTTGAATCATCCCGCAAAGACATAAAAGCACAACGCCAACCTCAAGAATTCAATTTGATATTTTGCATGGAAAAAGGTGCGCAGTGAAATTGCTCGTGTCTGAAGGGAAAGCCTCAAAAGTCCAAACATTTTATTAAAGTGGTAATTGACAATAAAGGATAGAATGCTAAACATAGATTTCATCACAAAAAAAATTACAAAGGCGGAGGACATTCTCCGTGACTCTTCAAATGGAATTTACATCAAAGCTAGACTAGTTGACGGAGATCAATCAATAGCTAACTCGAGAGCTGCATATGCAAGTTTTGAGCCCCTGGCTCTGCCATTCGTCAACGGTTAATGCCACCATACCACGGTTCATTTTGAATTAATTAAATAACTTCAGTTACACGGGGGGAGAGGGGGGGGGGTACTTCACTATCCAATCATACCGGGATGTGGACCAGTTTTGGGTGGTTTTTGGCACGAAAATTCTGAGAAATTCCGGGATTGGGTGTGGGATTGGGTCTCAAAATCCCGCCTCCTATATTCCGGGATAGGCTCATAACAGAAATTCTTGGAGCCCACACTCCTATATGACCCAACAGTGAAATGCCCACACTCCCATATGACCCCCCCCCCCCCCCGCGCCTGAGTAGGACCTATGATATTCTATTTCTAAACAGAGGCAACTATGTATTACTAGACAATGCAATTCAAATGTGTGTGTTGCCAGTAGGCAACGGAAGAGAGACCTGGCATCAGCAGGGGCAGGCAAGTACTGTAAAATATGTGACCCCATGTTTGTCGGTTCTTTTATTTACACAGTACGACTTTCCTCTCAAAACAACAAGTTTTTGGGACAAAGGTGAAATTTGAATATCAATCTTCCTTTTCCAGTTAGCAATCAAGTTTTCTAACCTCCTATCCAATCAAAATCCTTAGTTTTACCTGTAAACTGGTTCTGCCTTTAGCTTTGTCTGCTAACGGTACGGGAATAAGACCAGAAATTCTAATTTTTCACCGTGGTTCTACCTTTGTCTGGCAAATTGGGTCAGGATTTCAAATTTTCCATCAAAAGCGGTCCAGCGGCCCTATCTTTGTCCGGCAACCAGTTTTGGGAAACTTGTTGTAATTTCATGGCTACAAGTACCACTTGCTTTAAAAAGCAATAGTTGGTCGAAACTACCGGTTTTTGGGGGCAGACATCGTCAGTGATACCATAGTCATAAGAAAGGAAGAAGTTCCCTTCTTTTATGAATATGCTATGGTGATACATCTTGTTAAAATTGTGCTCCAAAATGAATGAAAATAACAGCAAAAATTTGCAACAAAAAACGACCAGATATTTGGAACAAAGGTGATGGAAAATGTTAACGTTAACTACTGGTTTTTGGACAAAGGTAGGACCATCGTTCCAAGTATGAAATCTTGCTTGCACTCATTGCGGTTCCAGTAATGACTCAAAATCAATGGAAACATGAACCTCTTATCAGCTCGTCGGATATGTCTGTATTCAATTATGAATCACATGTAAAGTTAAAAGAAGTTTACGTAGCTAGGTCCTCTACTAATCCACCTACCACACTCCTACCACTGTTTAAAATAGCCCCAAAGGTACACGATTTGTATCCTAGATAGTTGAGCCAGTTGAGCGGTTGATCAGGTCCTCGGATATGAACTATCGAAAACGGAGGCTATCGAAAACGTTGATGCAAGATTGTTTCCTTCCTTGGAAAATACATCACCAAATTCGAAAGAATAAGCACACAGCAATGTCACATAACCTACTAGGCACGAGCAAAAGATAAACACTAAACTTATTTATAAACAATGTTAGTCAACTAAAAAATTTAGAGTTGAGATATCGAGTTTCAACTAATTGAGGAATGCAGTCGCTGAATTTGCTGAATCCATTGCATTACAGCCAGCATGTCAGCTTCAAATGGGTTCGATGAAAGGCTGCCCTTTGCTCAGAATATTCCCAGCGAAAGTTGCGAAAGTGCAGGTGATTTGAGACCCCGGTCTTTTTCGATGACTTGGCTCAATTCCAACAAAAGTTCCTGACAAATTTGCCTGAGGGACAAATTTCTTATTCTTTGTATCGTAGTACGCACGGTAAAGTATTCAATTTATGTTTTCATCAAAGGATTGCTAAATGAAAATAAGTTATAAGACTTACCAATGAAATTATAATATTTCTCTCTTCCTTGTTTCGAATCTTCAAAACTCAGTCCTCCAGCACTTTCGACGAGCATCATGGCCAAAACGATGGCGAATACGGATTTCACAACTTTTCTTGAGCTCTCCATTCTTTCTTCTGACCACTATCGGATGATAAGTTGTTTTGTAATGATTCTGTTTGCACCGAAAGGTTTTCCAGTGAGTTTGTTTGAATATCGGTGAGCTGTGCTTTATTTGAGCTGCAACTTGAGCTTGAGAATCACCTCCTTCACGTCGTGAACACTGGCTGCAAATGACACCAACTCCGAAATGCTAAGCTTCTAGCCCACAAGTTTGACCAACCATCAAAGGGATTGGGAACAATAGAATTCCAATGTCGTGGAGATATGAGTCTTGAAAAGGCAATGCGATTGGAAGACAAAACGTTGATTCGCCCATGTAATCACCCATGGAATTCTAAGAGTTCTTATAAAATCTTCACAACAAAATTTGTTTTGAAGCAAGCCGTGTTGATAAGACTCATTAGAATTTATATTGCATGTTGTGAAGGTGTTTTGAAATATGTTTTCTAGAAAGTACTGATTGCTTTATGAGATGGAAATGTTTTGATGATGTCAAGTAAAACTTTGTAAAGTAAAAGGCGATAAAATTCATACCATAAACCTCATGCCACCTATTCATTGCATAGGGCAACAATCAACATGGAAAATTATCTCCACAAAGATTGAAAACCATCACACTGATATGATTGCATGAATTTCAGGCTGTGATATTTATATACAATAAAAATCATAAGATATTGTAGTTAAAATTCGTGCCAAAAATTAATACCATGAAGTGAAAGCTTCAGCAACATTTTATCCTGAAATTTTATGCAGACAATTGTACCATGAATTTATGCCAATTTGTGTTCAATGTTCATAATATGAAATAATTCCTTGTACAGTAATTTGTAAAATGAAATCCACCCTCTCTGTCATAGCTGTAGGAACCGGGGGTGGGGGAGACTGGAGTCACGTTCCTCCCCCGAAAATTTTGCAATACAGAAGTGCCCTTTTTATTTTCAGGAAATTTCCCTTTAGCTTTAACCCTTTCCACACAGTTCGTTGAGTATCTCGAGAATAGACTACTTTTTTGTGACTTTAGGAATCTTCTGAAACGGTAGAGTTGGTAGAAACTAAAATCCCCTTCTTTTGCTGCCATTCTACCGGTAGCCTGCGTGCAAGACTTCGCAGAGGCAGACTGCAGATCGTCTTTTTATGAAAGCCCATTCCTTTGGTCATTCTGTTTTCGGTAGACTTCCGAGAGATTTTTGACGTTGTATTCTTATGGGCTCTTCTGAAAACGGCATGGGTCGTGAAGCTACCCAAAACCGGGGGAGGGGGCGGGGATTTGTGGACCCTACTTTTTGGGTCATAAATTCCCATCCATCCTCTTTTTTGGGATATACTTTGATGGGAAAATACCTGTTGCAAATCGTGAAGAGTTTTGCTGTTTGGTTTAGCTCGTGCACATTGCTTTTTGTGCAGAATACATTTTTAGAGCTCCTACACAATTGGATTGGGAAGAAAGGTGTTTTGCTTTAAGAATGTCATTGCTGGTGTTTGATCATAAGAATTCCTCAATTTTTGGTATGTCATCATAAAAGTTACCCCAGTCTTGGGTGGTCTTTTGAAAGTATTATCCAAAGTTTTGGGTAATTTTTTCTAGGTCTCCTACTCAAGTCCCCGTCGCCAGTTTTGGGAAGCTTCAGCACCAGGGAAAAGAGAGAACCCTGACCATTTCTGTGCATGTATGTTTCTCCGAACAGTAACACATTTGTAAAAATTGGAGAAAAGCACGTACATAATCCACACCATTCAACACCACCAACAATTAAATATTTTGGAAACAAATTTCGAAAGAGCATTGTGATTATCGAAAATGCGTTCTAAAATGTACACGATGTTGACCAGATCATTATGTCTAGAAACCTATCAATAACTAGTGTCTAGGCTTTGCCATTTAGGTTAGTCTCCCCTCGTTTCTTTATAGGAGAATTCTAATGACTTGTCAATATACAGGAACACACCTCTCTTGCAAATAGCTAATCGAATATCTTGGTATGTGGCGAGCTTTTGTAGTCATTGCAGAAATATTGATGCGATATTGATTCAAAAAATGGCTGTTTTTATTACTGTTTCCACGCCTTCTTGATGTACCTCGCATCATTACTGTCACACGATTTTTCGTTTTAAAATGCTTTCAAAATTGAATAGCACCAATAAATAAAATATCTGATCATCAAATAATAGCATGTGGTATGTGTGCGTGATACGTCTCCTGCAGTCCGCAAAAGGTCCTGAAACCAAATACAATATTTGGTTAATAATTTTTACCAACATGCCTTCAAAGACAAAATGAATTTCAGACATTGCATTTAACATCGAAGATTTAAGAAGAATGAATTTCGGCCAAAACATTTTCTAACGCTTTTCAGGGAAATTCGGACGTTTTTACAAAAATTTCAGACGACTAATACAGTTATAGATCTTCTATCATTTTAAGACACGGCAAGAAATATGCAAATTTCCACCAATTTCTAAGTGGGGAGACTCTCGCATTTCCAATTAGTTTCCGAAAGGGAAATTAGCACCCACAGTTTCCTATAAATTTCCATTGTGGGAAAAGTACACGCAGAATTTCTGATCAATTCCAGTTGAAGAGATTCACACTCAACATTTTTAAGATTTCCAACAGAAGAAATTCCACATATATACTCTCACGAACCGAATAAACGGGGGGTCGTGAGAGAATTTAGGGAAGGGGGCGGGGCGGGGTTTCGGAAATGGTACGATATGATAATAAAGGGGAAGGGGGATTGGAACATTCGGCGGGAGGCTAGACAATTTTGTAGATAGCCTTTTTCTTGGTTAAACGCGTATCTTTTTTATATTTGTAAAATTATTAAAAAATTATTTTCAATATCATGTTAATTTTTCAAGAATTATTAAAGGGGGGGTTTGGAATAAAAGTGGGGCGTTAGACAATTTTTCAATGGTTAATAAGGGTGGGGATTACCATTCGGTACTCGAGAGTATATGGTCTCATGATGCAATCACGATGCAATTTAGTACATGGTCAGATATGAATATGATGGTAAATGTAAACGCGACACCGACATAGAAACCGAAAGCCCCCATCCCGCAACACTGGCAACACGAATCCCCCCTCGCGCCCATCCAGCCTTGCACGCATCTCTCCCCCGTAGAGGTCGCACCGCAACGCGAGCCTTTTGTTCAAAATGTCATTTGACATTTTGGCGCCCAAATTCATTCTTTTTCTGTGACGATCAACGACAGAAGAAGGTCTCTGCAACCAGTGTACAATCTCATCAAGCCAAGAAAGTATATGAAATCAAATTGTTTCTGGAAAAAGGCAACAATTCGAGCATTGAAAAGTGTCTGTAGAAAGACTAAGAGCAGGTTTGTTGAGTTTCCTTATTTTGCATGTCTGTCTTTTTGAACTAAAATCTCGTCTCTTTGACTATGGCCTAAACAGCTAAAAGAAAATGGCGGGCGCAGGGCGTGCGAGAAGATGTTCCCTTCTACCTTCCTTTCCAAAGAATTTAGAAATTTCATCGTTGCTATAGAGTGTGAGCTATCTATGAAGGAAGATTCCCATCCTAAAAGCCGAAACATCGAGATACAAAGGCCCGAATGGGAGGCGACATTGCCACTGGAACATCCAAGAGCAAAAATGAATTCGAAGGAAGAATTCATTTTCTAAAAATCAACACTAGAAACACACAGGGACTCCTTCATTGGCAAAACTGACATTTTATCTTGGTCTTCCGATTACTTCAATGACAAAAAAAAGTTCATAAAATTTGCTCCCACTTTATCACTCTACAAGCTGCTATATTTCAAATTTCATTACATAAATTTTTTAAGACACTGTGTAATGTGAGTTTGTAACTTGTTCTCTTTTATCACAGCACTCCGGCTTCAATGGCTGACTTCAAGAAGAGTCAAGAGGGTGAAGGAGAAAAGTGGGTAAGATTATAATTTCAAACATAAATCTCTTGTTGGTGATTGACTGGAATCGGCGTATGGTGCGCCACACATCTGTGGCGCACAGACCCAATCTAAGCAATGGAAATAACAATAGAACAAAAGAATTGTCGTAGATCTGTGGCGCACGGCACACCCATATTCCCTCTGTAGGGTGATTGAGACAAAGAGTGGAACGCTAGACCAGCATATTCTCAATTTCTATTCTTAGTTTTGAATATATGTGAAACAGTTCTGCGTCTTGAATGCACGAACTTGTTCAAGTGGTCAGCGATCATAGCAATTTGTTTTCAATCACGCAAGTAGCATCTTCATTTGTCACTTTAATTTTGTATTCTTACGACTTAGTGTCAAATGAACTGTTCTTTTTCTTTCCTACATGCTCCTGTCAAGTTAGAATTGCAAAGCAAGGAGAAAACTGGTGAGTTCACAATTCCCAGTCTGCAGAATACATATGGCAGTTCTGGATAAGATTTCATGAGCATGCAGACCAACAAAGCAGTGGTGCGCTTGCGTGCAAGTTCTTTGTTTAACCTTTGTTTTCAAAGGAGTGAACTAAAGATCTCAATCAAAATCAGCATGCACATAAAAATTGTGCGAAGAATCTTGTGTGTGCAGCTGCCACAATCTGCAGACTGGCACTAATTGATTTAATTTTCGTAAATATCTAAGTTCTGAAACATAGAAACATCTTATTGTGGACATTCGTTTGAAAGCTCTTGAAAGCTAGCACGTCACAGAAAGGAGGAAAGAAACATGTCAAAAAGTTTTGTTTAAAGACTTTGATGTATATGTATAGCAAATATCCAATCTCTTTCATCTTGATAGGATATTTATCTGCCTGGTTCTGAGTCATTGATATTGCACAGGAGCTAACGCATTTTTCTATATGGAGCTGAAGGATAACAACAACCCAAAGAGTTTATGCTTCATATGTAAAACAGTAAACAATTGTGCAGAATGCTCCTCAGCGTACAATGAAACTCATCCATCTGCACCAAGTGTTACTTTTGTATTTGAAGAAATATTGACTTTTGCTTTTTTTGCATCATAACTTCTGGTGATACTAAGTTTTAAACTGAATCAAGCAAACACCTTTTTTTTGTTTATGCTTGAATTCATGAACCGCTATTTCAAAAAGTAACTCGAGAAACCATCATACAGGGAAACACTTTCATTGTCAAAACTGAAATTTTTATTTTGGTCTCCAGGTTATTTAATGGCAAAAATTCATAGATTTGCTCCCATGATCATTCTATCTGCTATGTTTAAATCTTTATTGCATGTTTTCAGAGGATGTGAGTCTCTAACTCGTTCTCTTTCACCATAGCACTCTAGCTTCAATTGCTGTTGTCAGGATTTGAGTCAAATGAGGGCAAAGGAGAAAAACGGGTAAGATCATAATTTCAAGTATTAAATTTTTGCTGGTGGTTGAGACAAAGGGCTGAACGCTAGACCAGCATATTTTCAATTTCTATTCTTAGTTTTGAATATATGTGAAACAGTTCTGCGTCTTGAATGCACGAACTTGTTCAAGTGGTCAGCGCTCATAGCAATTTGTTTTCAACCATGCAACCATGCAAGTAATATCTTCCAGTTGCCACTTTCATTTCTTGACTTAGTTACAAATGACCTGTTATTTTCCTTCCTCCTAGCTCCTGTCAAGTTGAAATTGCAAAAAAAGGAGAAACCAGTTAGTTCAACTACCTTTAATTTGCTTTTCCTAAGATCTGATATCTAAACATTGAAGCACCTTATTGTGAACATTAATTGATTTGTCTGAAATGTCTTGAAAGCTAACAGGGTACAGAAAAAAGGAAGAAACCTGTAGAAAAGTTTGGTTTGAAGACTTTCATGTATCTATTTATAACAAATATCCTATCCCTTTCATCTTGATAGGATAATTAGCTGCTTCTGACTCATTGATGTTGCACAGGAGTTATACTCGTTTTTTTGTGTAGCTGAAGGATAACAGCAACCCAAATAATGCTGCAATTCATGAACTGCTATTTCAAAATTTAACTTCTACCAAAACCATCACACAGGAACTCCTTCCTTTTCAAAACTGACAATTTTATCTTTATCTCCTGGTTACTTCAATGACAAAAGTTCATAGATTTGCTCACATGATCATTCTGGTTGCTATTTTCAATTTTCATGACATTTTTCAGAAGTTGGAGTTTCTAACTTGTTCTCTTTCATCATAGCACTCTAGCTTCAATTGCTGACGTCATGAAGAGTTAAGAGGGTTGAGGAGAAAAGCGGGTAAGATCATAATTTCATACTTAAAATTTTTGTTTGTGGTTGAGAGAAAGAGTGGAGCGCTAGACCAGCATATTTTCAATTTCTATTCTTAGTTTTGAATATATGTGAAACAGTTCTGCGTCTTGAATGCACGAACTTGTTCAAGTGGTCAGCGATCATAGCAATTTGTTTTCAACCATGCAAGTAGCATCGTCCAATTTTCATTTTTTTGTATTCTTGAGTTGGTTACAGATAAACTGTTCTTTTTCCTTCCTCCAAGCTCCTGTCAAATTGTAAATGCAAAGCAAGGAGAAACAGGTTAGTTCAAATTCCCTTTAATTTGCTATTCCTTATATTTGAGTATTATAACATTGAAGCACCTTATCGTGGACATTAATTGATTAGTCTGAAACATCTTGGAAGCTGGCAGGGTACAGAAATGGAAGAAACATATTTTTGAAAATTTTGAATTGAAAACTTTGATGTAGAAATTTCCCATCATTTTTGTCCTGGTACGATACTGATCCCCATGGTTCTGAGGCAATGAAGTCACACAGGAGCTATACTCATGTTGATACTGGGTGAGCAAGAAATATGTTCTCACTTTCACATGCCACCGATAAATCATACACTGGACCAAGTTCACACATTTTTCTTTGAATCCTTTGTAAATATCCTGTATCATTCTTTGTTGTTCTTAGTTGATTTTAGGATACCTACTTATTGATGTGTATGCATACAACTTCTTGAAATTTATTTGCCTGCAGAGACAATTAAAAACTTTTAGCTTTCATGAATTTAGCTGCAGCGTAAATAAGGTAAATAAAGCAGTAACCAAGGTCAGAACAATAGGGAAGAGATTGCTTTCAAAGCACAACCAGTTAAAAGGTTTTTGCAACAAGTGTCTCTTACCTTAGTTCATCATCACTCACTTAGGGTTGTTCCTTTCAACAAAACAAATGTACAGATTTGGTATTATGCAAGTTTACAAATTGAAAGATTGTAACATTTTATGAGTTGATTTAAAAGTACGGGCAAAAGTCTTAAGTACCTGTGTTTTAAGTACATATTCAGTACTGGCACCTATCTATCATCAAAAGATAATAGCAACACATGTTGCACAAGAGGTTGTTTAATGATTGCACAGCATTAGCATCACTTTGATCAATACAAAAACTTTCAGTTTTTATCTTTTCTTTGAAATGAGACTTACTAGCTGCTGTATTTTGTGCCTGAAGGGTAATAGGTAGTAGGTCTTTGCATCAAGAAAGCTGTTCTTTTGTTTTCAGCTGTTGAGCAACAAGCAAGCATATGCTGCCCAGAAAATACTTATTCGTATGGATGTCAATGAAGAACTGATGTCTGGTGAAAAATGTTGAGAATGCCTTTGGTAAATTTTGGGAACAATGAAAATGAACTGATTGAATTGCATCATTGGCAGAAGTAGTACAGAGAATAGTAGTAGTCAGGTGCTGATGAAGTTTGATGCAAGTTGTGGTATAAAATGTTATCATTGCATCGTTCGGCTTTTCAAATGCTTCAATCCATGACAGCAAGAATCAATAAAATCCATCAAAAGTGTTATAAAAGTACTGTGTCCCACCTGCTGTCCAAGAGCTGTGATTTCAGTTGTTTTTTCTTTCTGAAAATTTTTTGCAGGAAAGGCTTAGCATATGAAACCTTATTTGAATAAACTACAGACAATTGATTGCAACAATGTGGTGCAGACAGACTGCACAAAGCTTTTTTGGGATACACTCTGTACATAGATTGAGTCCAAGGGTGGGCATGTTACACTGGGGCAATCATCATACTTTTGACCAATACCAGTAGGTTTTTGCTAAAAAATTTGTATGTATCAACTTTGTCCCATTACTGATCTTTTTATTGCACGTTTTTTTTGCTATCTTGCTTCAGTAGAAGTTGCAGTTCTAGCACCAAACGCTGGAATCACAGAAGTAGCTAAATGCTAATCAAGTCCACGACCCCTTGTCACGGCGCCCTACTGGGCATTGAACCCTATCTGCTTGACTGTTCTGCTTGCATAATCAGAGGATTACTCCACTGCACCACAACACCTTTAATTTTGGCTGCAAGTTTTGAATTAGATCGTCACTTATGATGTTTATCCTAAAAATCGGAAATTTCATGAAAGTCGTTGCTTAAAACAGGTTTCCATTAAAGTATAACTGTCCCAAAACTGGTAGTCTTCTTGCTAACCAAATGATTATCGTGTGTGTTACTTCAAAAGGATCTCTCAATAACTATTCTGAAGAAGTTTGTCCCAAAATCGATACTTTCATTCAACAAAGCTTCATCTGACATCCGAAAGCAGGTTGTAGTTATATTATAACTGGTGGACTTGGCTGAGCTACTTATCTTTTCTTGTAAACTTTCGTCAGATAGAACAGCAGTGGAATGCATTTTGGTAGAACTATAGAGCCGACTCGTTAGATTTCGGCTGTGTGCCAGTACGCATTTTTTGGGCAGTAAAGTCGTACTTTGTGATTATAAGACAGGTCTTCTTTCCTGGTGCATCTGGACAAAGATGGGATCAAACATTTCACAGTACTAGCCTGCCTCTGAAAGTCTGTCCACTTCCCGTATTTGTTGGTTTTTATAATTCATCAAAAACCATTAATGTTACCATCTTTTCTGAAGCCACAAATTTGAACGTTTCATGAGCAAATCTGAATTTGGTAGTTTTATCTTGGTAATTTGAGATACATTTTGTTCTCAGGTATGTCAGTGCGGACTTAACAGTAGACTCATATGGCTAAGGCCACATCCACACGTACCAGGTGCATTTGAAAACGCATCAATATGAAAATGCATCGATGAAAAACATGACCCATATCTGCTATGGGCAAGCACGCATTAATGATGTGCCCTCGTAGCCCGGGGGGGGCACTCCCATACTTGACCTGACGGGATGTGCCGCTCAACAGGGTGTCCTTTTGCGGTAAAAATTATGCGACAGGGTGTCATTTTCTAGCGAAAATTATGCGACAGGGTATTATAATAGGTAAAAAATTATGCGACAGGGTATTACAAGCAAAAATTGCGTTCTACACTGTATTTGAGAGGCAAAATTTTTATGCGACAGGGTATCACAAGCAAAAATTGCGTTCTACACTGTATTTGAGAGGCAAAATTTTTATGCGACAGGGTATACTTTTGGCCTATTTTTTATGCGACAGGGTGCAGGGTGTGGAGAGGTTTTCCGCACACCCCCGTCACTTCCCTAGTCAAGTACCCCCCCCGGGCCTCGTAGATCCTGAAGATTCCGGAGATTCTAGTTAATATACAGTGTTGGAACAGGGACAGGGAAAATTCGTGAATTACCATATTTCTATTTTTCCAGCACCCACTCAAAACAAGCCCCCATCCTTATTGTCTTCAAGCGAAATGAAATTGAGGAATAACGAAATTCGACCAAAGGTTCAGCAAAATCCGCTAACATGTTTCAATAGAGTCCAAAAAGTCGTTCCTTTCTCCTTGTATCCGAAGTATGATCTGAAATCTTATGCAATGGCAAAGCCCGAAAATCTGAGAAATATGTTATCCGAAATCTGTGTGAAAATATTTTCCACTGTCCGACGATCTGAAAATGATAAATTCAACTTGTTTGGACGAGATCCCACAAATTGAGGTAGATAATATATTGATAAGTTTCTTAACATAACCGTACTTGGACAAGCAAATTATGGTCACTGTTTGAAAAATCGAAAAGAAGTTTCCCTTTTTACACCATCTTAATAAATCTTTCGCTTGAAATGGGTATATTTAGATGGAACTAACCTAATGTACGTGTGGAAGAGGCCTAACAATTGAGTATATTTCCTGCAGTTTATTTGATTGACGATAACTTATTATTTGTTATAGACAAATAGAGATTGATTATTATTATCATATTTGCATTATTGAACTCTTCTGTTAAACTGAAATTGCGAGGCAAGTTCTAGTTTGTTCCCTCTGCCAACGGGAATGGGTAAAGTTGGAGAAAATGATGACTGTTTGAGTAAAATCGCGTTCATGTTCTACTTAAAAGTATTCCAAGAAGCAAGAAATGTAAGAATCTAAGATTGTTAACAAAAAGCTAGGAAATCCCACGTTTCTGCTACGTTTTCCCATTTTAATCGGACATCTCTCCATAGTTTCCCAATGTCCGAAATGCCGAATCTCCTTATTAGAAATTGTAGGGAAGAAGAAATTTCCCATTCAGGCAATTTTCCCAATGGAAACATTAGAGGAAACTTGACATTTCCACTTAATTTTGTCATAAAACATTGGGGGAAACTGTCCGTTTCCTACGAATTTCCTACCTAGAGAAGGGATCTGTCCATGGTTTCCCCATGTCGGAAATGCAAAGTCTCGAATTTGGAAATTGTGGGGAAACGGAAACGTTCCTTTCCGATGATTTTCCCCATTGGAAACGTTGGAGGAAATTTGACGTCTCCTCATAATTTCCTCGTAGTACACCCGTGGAAACTGTCCGTTTCCTACAAGATTCCTACCTAGAAACTATAAGGAAATTTTGCCCTTTCTTGCCGTGAGAGTTCTTGGTCAGACAGTTTTACAGATGATTATTGTCGATGATGATGAAAATGATTTGGTTTAAGAAAATATCATATTCGTTCACTAATTAAAACTCTCGCCACATTCCTTTTCAGTGCAAAGCATTTCATGAGCCAGGCACAACGCCTTCAAACAGTAGAGATGTTTGCAATAACTTTTCCATGCTGCAAGAAATTCTTGACTCTAAAAATTTATGATGACCAAAAATTTTGAAATTTATGAAATGTCCGAAAATATTAACGTCCGAAGTTTTGGCTCTTGATGTATGTGTTTGTTCTTGCATGCATTGAATTGAATTAATACATTTCTCAATCTCTTGTTAAACCATTAGCTATGTTCAAACTCGTGATGACGTCAAAGGTTTGATCACAGACCATGAATTGTATGCAAATCAAGTTGTAAAAATTCTTCAGACATTTTATATGTTCAAACTGAATTAACAAGAGATTAATACCATTTCAAGTCACAAATCAATATCTCCTACATACCAAAAAGTGTTTAGCTGTCATGGGTAACTGACTGCATGGAGGTCACTAGTTTTAAAAAATCATTATTTTTGACTTTCGAGCCTTAACTTTTGAGGTTCTTCTGAATGTAAGATTTCGCAATCATCAGATTGATAAAATTCTCTTATTTTTTATATATTTTCATGCGTAGCTTGAAAGTTATGTTAAGCACTCAGCCCTTTTATATACTTGGTGCTTCAAATATCTTTGAGAACATTTTCACATAAGAGCCTCATATTTTCAGATTTAATACTGTAAGGAATTCTCAGAATTTTGAAAAGCTGTTTCAGGAAATCCCACAAGACGATTGTGGCATGAAAAGGTTTTCTCCGTCATCTTGTGCTGATGTTAGGAAATGACGTGATAGAAAGTCGAACACAAGCATCTTGGCATGATCCTCAAAATTGAACTTTCAATCACACATTAGGGAGGCAATTTCTGAGGCAATTTCTATTCTTATTTTCCATTTCAGTTTTAGATAAATATACATATATATATTTTATTAGAATTAGGTTAGTTTCATTGTAATTAGGTTAGCTTCATTTTTAGTTGCAAGGTACATTGTAAAAAAATTACTCAAACTGAATTGTAGCCCTGGGTGAACAATTTCAAAATAAAATAAATAGAATAAATATTCGTTTTGAGTAGTTTGTAAAACTGTAACGCTTGCTGCTTCATCTCACCATCACCAGACAACCCAGACAACTAAGGCAGCCAGCCTCCTTTCCATTTGTAAAGCTCCTCCCTAGCTGCAAGTTTGGCAGTGCTTTGAAATTTGACGCTACAAGGGGTACAAACAAAACATAACAGGCCCCTGATACTCGAAATATGGTTGTCAAGGGGGTTGCTAGGGACGTTGAAAAATTCAGCCCTTAGTAAAATTCAGTTTTTGGCTGAAATTCGCGGCTTTAATTCAAAGGTATTCTTGGTCGTTCCATGTGAAGTCAATAATTCACAGAACTAAATGAAACCTCTAATCTCGTTGGTGCTTGGAGCTCCTCCAAGTTTCATTAAGGCTATAAACATGTTTTTGTTACTGCGTTGACTTCACGTCGAATGACCCTTCAAAGTGCTTGTGCAGGAGAATTCAGGCCGCGGTGCTGCTGCCTGCTTGGGATTGCTTTCGATCGGGGTGGTGGTTGTGTCCGGGACTCTTCTTGGTCGTTTGCCAGTGGTGAGCGACTTTGAGGTGGTCTGGGTGCTGCCGTTGCCCTTTTCGCTGGTGGTTGTTCGCGGCTTGGTGGCAGTGGGGGGAGGGTCGCTTTTTTCGCTGCATAGGCACGTACACTGCAACGATCACACATTTTCCTTCATTAATTTCCTTTATGTTACTCTATTCTCCTTTCCTTTAACTTCCTTTATTTACTTGAAATGTATATTGTATATTGTATATTGTATATTGTATATTGTATATTGTATATTGTATAATTTGCTGGGACCATTCGCAGTCGGAACATGACGTTAGGTCTTTTCCTGCTGTGAATGGTACAGGTAATAATTGTCTTATTGTTGGTTTTAGTTTTTCTATTGCATGATCCAATTTTATCCAGGCAATCCTAAAAATTGCCATCTATGCCTTTGGGTGTCGCCTTGATTGATAGGTAAACACTTTGGGATAATCAATCAAACGTGAAAGGCTCAAAAATCACAAACAAAGTATAGAATCACTGGCTACCAGAATTAATGAAAACGCTCTCAGACAAGGAACTTTATTCTGCTTTCAGAAAATGTGTGGTTTACCAAGTTCCTATTGTTGAGACCAAGGTTTCCACTGACGTACACTCATTCGCCTTTTATGGAATTTGACATCGTTTGATCTTTCAGGAACCCACGGAATGATTGACTCGACTTATGAAAATAACCCCTTGATGAATTCACGACAAAGCAATGATTGCCATATTTAGAAATAGCTTCGCGGGGCATGATGGGCATGGCTTCTTTGATTGTCGCCCCTCGAGAGGAAATCTTTCATTGGTCAATTGGTCTCTTGTTAAGGTGCACATAAAACTACAATCCAAGTATTGGTAGATGGCTTCTATTAATTTCTACACCCAAATTCTTACAAACAACTAAATTTTAACCTGATTTGAATTTCTTGGCCTATTTCTGTCTCTCCCTTAACCCTTTTTTGATTGCCCTCCCCCCCCCCCCAGTAGACTTTTTTGTTATAACTCTGCCAGGAGAGCAATTATCGGCCCGAAAACTTTCTGACATTTGCAGCCAACGACTCAAGAAGTTTCACAAGAATATTTTGACAGGAGATCAAAATAGCCAATTCTTGAATATTAATTTTCGCAAAAAGTAGCAAAATTGCAATATTTTAGAAAGATATTTTGCAGGGTAATGCTATATGATGTAATCTATCATAATTTTCATGTTTGGATGAAATTTATGCTCCATATTAAATGGTATCACATTTTTCCTGAATTTGACCGATTCTGCTACTTTCCTTGACCACAAAGACATAAAAACTGACGCAAACAATAATAACGGCTAATTTTAGGTTAATTTCATAAAGTATATGCCTGGGGCTATTAGTACACCAAATCTGGTGGCTATATCTATTTCCAGTCAAGAGTTAGATAGGGGGGCTTTTTTGCCCCCCCAACCCCCAACCAAAATAGACGTGTCAGATAGCCCAACCACTATAGGGTTAAAATAATTTGAATGTCCTAGAAAGTACACAATTACAGTAAATACTGTCACCGGACTGTCACAAGTGTGTACATTGAAATACCCGAATCAGGCACACGATTACACACTGTAGCAATATTGCACAAATAATTATGTATATCCAAAAACTTGACCCATATCAAAAACTTGGTACACATTACATTCGGGTGAATTATAGCATATCATCATCAGGCTTCTTGCAGTAGTTGTTGGGGAGACGAGATACACTTCACCCGAGGAAACCTATGCTTCCCCCCGTACAGTAGGTTAAAGCTCATGCGCAGTAGTGTTTTGGGGTTGAAGCTCTGAAGGGCGCATGCGCTTTGACCCACTGCACGGGGGGACACGTAAGTTTCCTCGGACAAAGCAATCTCATCTCCCCAACAAGTAGTATCAATAGTTTTGATGATAGTTGTCTCCGTTCAGTAGTAGCTACCTGATCCTGTTTGGTTCGTTTATAATTTGCTTTCATGGAGATATGCATTTCTGAAGGCCTACAACAAGGAGTCGATTGTTGATTTTGCATAGAATTAGCACCAGAAATAGCAACTGGAAGAACATCAGAAACAATCTCAATTCCAGAGAAATTTCTTCTTCTGCATAAAACTAAAACATTAAGTCTTATCTCAAGAAAAAGATTGATGCTGTTATCATATTTAATCATTCTTCAAAGAAAATTAGCGTTCGATTTGCTCGGGTAAATCAAAGTTTTTGCACTATTTGCATTCATTTTCGACATAAGTAGAATGTGTACTTAAGATAGATACTATAAGAGTCGGATGCACAAAAAGTAAGCTTTTCTTAGCAACATAAGGCCTTTCAATCTTACAACGTCACAAATGAACCCTTCTGCTGCTAATTGTGCAATTCCTGTGGAGAAATTTGAGAAAGTGCTTCTAGCCACTCACCATGGGATATTTAGTGTGCAAAGAATAGCTTCATAGTTTTTCAATATCTTCATATTTGGCAGGACATGCCGTTGTACCGTCACATATCATGATTGATTAATCGGTTTTGGTTTTGGCTATTTCTGGAAACGACCACTAACGTGGCGCTTTATCGCACGTATTTTCCCATTCAAAATTGAAACCTGGAGTATTTCGCTTATCTGAGCCAACTGAGAAATTTATTGGTCAATTGGGCACCTATAACGTTTCCGCACATGCAGACTGTCCAGCCCCTTGGTTGAAGAGGAACCCTCGAATCTTATCGTTGATTGATTGTATCTGCGTGAGCGTGATAATTTGATGGGTTTCATCAGTGTTTTTCAGTGATGATCATAGATATCAAATATTAATGCAAATCAGACACTGTTCAATTTAAATGGCCAACCACATTCTCTGTAAAACAACTACAACAACCACGGATTTAGGACTACTTTCCCAGAGTTTTACGATTCTCTACAGTGCCATTTGTGCCAATAGCAGTGGATCCACAGTTCAGTGTCTTTTTCAAAACACGGATTCTTAGAAGATTGCGGCAAGATCTCAAAATACATCATTTATTGTTGGCACCAGTGTACCTTCCTGCTCATGCCCTGTTCCTTGTCGTGTGTAAAAGACCAGTCAATAATCTAGCTCAACCAATTGAGCAAGGAACTTCAAACTGAGACCCCGTTTACACTGTACCTAGCGATACAACTTTAGATCCGTAACAAAAATGCAATAGATCAGACTCCCGTTGACACTGTCCCTGCTAATCGGTAACACTTCTATAATATATAAGGTTAAACCCATAGCATGGTTTGGTGTGGAACTGCCAGTCTCCTTATTTGTGTGTTGTTTTCTTGTTTTGTTTTGTCTCTCGTATTGCCGTATTTTTTTCTTTTTTTTGTATATTTATACCTTAAAATTTTGTTTGTAAATTGTAAGTACCGTTCATGGTGTAGGCCAGATGACAGTGTGTCTTCTTACACCAAGATCGGTACAGTAGAAATGTATTTAATTTAGTTTTAATTTATTATGAATAGAAAAAAAACACTTCTGTTCTGGAACAGTTTCGCTTGAAGCAGTGTAACGCTCTTGAACCAAAACAACTTTGTAACGGATGAAACCAATACATGTACAACGTAAATGTGGTCTGCAGTTGCATTCAATTACTGAAAGAAACCTTTTTGAAACAGAAAACATATTTCATTGTAAAAACGGCACAAATTGTGAAAGCAGAATTTGAAAATTAACTCCAAAGCGGTACAAATTGAAATCAGCGTTGTGTGAATAATCAAAAGCGGAGCATTTTGCAATTTAAGGTAACTCTGCTTTCCGCTCTAGTGCACAGCGAAATGCCGTTGCGCAAAGCCACTCTCCTCAGAAAACAGTTAACTTCTCCAATATTATTCGGTCTATCGAAAAGCGGTAAAAAGGATGTTGTTCTGTAAAAGCTGGGCAATCAAAAGATGTATAAATCGCAATGTTTCTGTCAACCCTGGCTTCGCAAATCCTTGTTCAAATCTTTTTGCTGATTTCAAAAAAGTGGTTTTACCTCCAAAACTACTCGAAAAAGTTTCGATTTTTTTTCACTCAATCTTTAGCTAAGTAGTTGATCTACAACTTTGCCAAGTCTGATTTAAAAAGCTAGGCTAGATTTCCTGCAATCGAATTTTACAGTTTTGTTTACTTTTCGACATCGAAGGGGAAAAGCGTTGGTCAACAGTTTAGCTCATGCAGAACGATTTGAACGCCCGTAGAATGTTTTTGCAAAAAAATAGTTCTTGATCTAAGATCTATGCTCATTGTGGACACTAAAAGAAATTGATAATTTGTGAATGCTTACGAAAGTCTCGAAAGACACCCAAAGCATGGTTTCGTGAAGTTGCTGGTAAAAATCAGTAATTTTTAATCAATAGATGCAAATGATACTTTTACAAGCGCACTAAGGATGTCTTTTGAGACTTGCGTATGGTATTCCCAAAAGATGACGTTCATTTGTTTGCCAATGGAAAAACTTCTGAGAGTTATTTCAAGCCTGAGCTTTTGCAAGCGTGCTTCATAGCATGGTAATCTGTTGACCAAGGTTCTCCATTTCGCTGTTGAAAAGTAAACAGAAATGCGAAATTCGATTGCAGGAAATCTAACCTCGCTTTTTCGATCAGACTTGGCAAAGTTGTAGATCAACTACCTAGCTAAAGATGGAACGAAAAAAAATCGAACATTTTTCGAGTAGTTTTGGAGATAAATTCACTTTTCTGAAATCACCAACAAGATTTGAACTAGGATTTGCGAAACCAGGGTTGACGGAAACATTGTGATTTATACATTTTTCGATTGCCCAGATTATACAGAACAACATCCTTTTTACTGCTTTTCGATAGGCCGAATGATGTTGGAGGAATTAACTGTTTTCTGAGGAGAGTGGTTTTGCGAAACGGCATTTCCCTGTGCACTAGAGCGGAAAGCAGAGTTACCTTAAGTAAGCAGGTTCTCGAATTGAAACAGTGCCTTAAAGTCTTAAACGAGAAACGAGAAACGAGAAACGAGAAACGAGAAACGAGAAACGAGAAACGAGATAGTTTGTTTTGATTACAAAAGGAACTCAGCCACATCTTCAAAATAGATTCAAAGATTTTTGAACCGTCAAATTGTCTGTTGTTTCAAATTGAGCCAGTATAGTATGAATATAGTGGTCACTTCTTGCCGTGTTCTGTTAAGTATGTGACCGTTTTAAAGATTTCTACCAAAAGGCCGGATCCGGCAGCATTGGATGATCCATAGCGACAGTGGGGCGACCGCGTAACGGATCAGCGTACCATTTAGACTGTTTCTTTTCCTTACAATACGTAACACTCTTTTTCCATCTTTCTAAAGAATAGGTTTCTTCTCAGGCAGCGTAAACCCACTTGGACCATAAAAACTTTGCAGCGAATAAGAAACTCCACCGGTACAACATCTATGCACGCAAACCTAGGACTACAGCCTATGGGCTAGAAACTGTGAGCTTCCTGGGGCAAAATCTCTGGCGAGATTTGCCATTGCATATAAAAAAGTCCCGATCTGTAGGGAATTTTAAAAGGGAAATTAAGTTTTGGAATTTTTCATGCAACTGTAGATTATGTAAGGATTTTATTGTAAATTTAGGTTATATTTAGGTTGATTATAATTATTACACATCTTTTGTATCGATAATGGTTGGCATTAATTAGCCTAGTGCTATATACCACACCAACCTTAAAGAAATTGAATATTATTATTACAGTGTACATGGGTGTTGGTATCTTCTAACCGTGGTTTTAGAGAATCCTATCAAAAGCTTGTCACTTAGACTGAATAATAGACAAGACACATTTCACATCCAACCTGAGGGTGTGAACGGACTTGCATATCAATTATCATAGTGAAATAAATCCCGATGAAAGAATATCTCGAGCACAGAGCACTTTCCATACATTCTCCTTTTCTATTTTAGTATGAACTTCCATACATTCTCTGTTTCTCCGCAGCCGCTATCAAGAAGCAATCACCAACAAGAAATTATGTGGCCTGAGATAAGGAATAGACCTTGCCAGGGACGCAGGAGCGATGGTAGGGCAAGGGGGGCGACTAGGAACGTAAGGGCAATCGAGGCCGAAGGCGAGCGAAGCGAGCCTAAAAATTGGGGGGTCCGGGGGTACTCCCCCGGGAAAATTTGTGTGGCCACGTCTTTTAGATTGGCTTAAAACGCTATCAAAAATGTTTTAACGAACATTAATCATGTTCTTTCTCGAAATTTTTCGGCTATTTCTCCACATGTCCTCATTCCGAATCGCATGAAATCGCATATTGCTTATTTTGAAGTTGCAATGGCCAGTCATTTTTCGTTACTTGTGTGTTTCTAATAAGGGAATGAAGCTATGGCGGCTTTTATATCAAATTTCAAAGAAAATTATTGTTTTTCATTGAAAGGGCACTTATGCCCCCCTTGCCCCCGTTAGGAAAGGGCAGAAGGGGCGCTTGCCCCCCCGCGCCCCCCCCCCTCTCCGGCGTTCCTGGACCTTGCTCTCCGGTAAAGAATGAGATTCGAATGAATTGTTTCTACTGGCAGGCCAATGATTGAAAGCGTATGAAATTCGATAACAATGGTGTGATGAAATATCTATCAGGTGCACTAGTAATGCTAAATCTTTTAGCAACATTCCCTTCAACATTAAACAGCCCCCTTCATTGATGACTTTTCATCACCAGCAAAATTGCACTTATTCAGAAGCTTCGTGGCCGGGGAGCAGGGGGGCACGTGCCTCCCCCTAGCGTCTGAAATTCGGATATTTGTCGGAAATTCGGAAATTTTACGGAAATTCGGAAATTGTTCCGAAATTCGGAATTTTTTCCCAAATTTCTCACCTGTGTGAATTGAAGCCTCTAGCTGCTATCACGACCCTATTTACTAATGAATTTCTAATAAGAGGGGCATTTTCCGACAGTCTGAGGGAGGTCATATAAAAAAATGCCTTGGGTGCCAGAGCCTTTGTTTGTCGAAACATGGTCTTCGTGATTCCTTTAACCCTATTTTCCCTACCGGATTTTGTTTAATAACTCCCGAACGATGCTAGGTATAACGCTGAAACTTCCTGACTTTTACTAAAATTTAATTGGCCATCAGAAAATGAAAATTTCAATACCAATTGTTTGACCACGTGACCACCACGTGCCCATATTTGGAGAGTGGTCACAAAGAAATTCGTCAAAACGGCTCTAATTTCTTTTTTTGTTAATGAATCGCAATGATATATATATACCATTCGATTTGTCTCGATGAGTGCTTTCATTTGATATATAGTTTATTTATATTTGCTGACATTAGCAATTTATTAAATCTATGACGTCATCAGTTTTTATGACGTCATATTTCTAATTAATCACTAATTTTTTCATGCAAAACTGATGGAATGACTTCAAATATTGATGAAGGTACTTGATTTCAACAAATATATGCGAAATTAATGGTTTTTAATCATCATTATTGAGCATACAACTTTGCATTAAATCAAATTGTCATTAATTAATTAGTTGATTAATTAGAAACCAAAAATATCCGCATGAAACTATAAGATATTACAAATTTATGCTATCAAGCAGCTATTTGGATGGTTTTTTGCCCATTTTATCCAGCTATTTGGTAAAATTAGACCCTTTTTTGTAGATAGCTCAATTTCTTCAAAATTTGCTTTGTTTTTGGTTGCCTAGCAACCAATCACGTGATGATAGATTGATTGATGCCATTTTTGGATTCTCCTTTGTTCAATTATGACACAGTGCAAGTTTCATTGTCATAGCTGTTATACTTGCGGAGAAAATTAGGGGGGGCGAAAAACGCTCCCCCCGGTAGAAAATCACTTTTCTTTACCCGGTTAAAATAGGGTTAAAACAGAAGAAAAAATAGCTGGGTATAGGTTTCCGAGAAATGTTAAATTTTCTATTTTAACACTGGCAAATATGGAATCAAGGGATGTGTATTTTAAGCCACAGTTAAGGATGTTTCTTCAAAATGATCCTTGTGCTCCGATTTATAGGAGAATTGTCACGAAGCTATCAAGGTTTCCTTCTCGCTAATAATAGGCATGATATTGGGAGATGCATTCTAAGCGAGGGGTACTTCGGGGTTTGCGGTATTGCGGTATCGGGGGTAAATTTTGTGCGGTATTGCGGTATTGACGTAAAAAACTTGCGGTATTGCGGTATCGAGCTTTTACAGCGCGGTATGCGGTATTGTACGAAAATGAACATCCAAACTTCATGCAATGCCATTTTCCTGTTGAAGAACAATACATCTTCGAGACGAATTAATAGAGGAAAGAAAAACGAAGGAGAGGGAGGTCTCTTATCTCTCTCTCCTTGTGCCTGCTCCACCTGCTCAACCTTGAAAAGGTACCTGTGGAGGAGAGCACGCAACAAATTTATCTGAAGAAAAAGAATCAAAATATTTGCACGAATCAACACTTTAGATGTGGGAAAATCACCCCTATTTTCAAATCAGGCAATCCGACAATGTTTGACAACGATACGCCTATCACCACGGTAATTCCTGCTCTATCAAAAGTTATTTGGAAGATCATTTATAATCAACTGTCCTAGTACCTTGAATCGAATGGCCTGTTGTGCCAACATCAGTTTGGGTTTAGACAAGGGAGATCTACGAAACATGCAGTTACCTTACTGTCAGCAAAGTTTAGACAGAACGTTGAAGAAGGGCTACTTAGTGGTGCTGTCTATATTGACATCCGTAAAACCTTCGACACAGTACGTCATCCACCTTGCTGGAAAAATTGCCAAGTTATGGTATAGATGATGTGGAATTGCAATGGATAGGTGAATTTCTCTTTGATAGGAAACAAAAGTAATTTTTGATGACACCAGCTCATACGAAGAAAACGTTACATGTAGTATCCCACAAGGATCCATCCTGGGGCCCCTTCTCTTTGGGTTGATAATCAACGACACCCATATTCCGCTCACTGATGCTTCTGGCATTATATTGTATGCCGACGATACTGTTTCATATTTTGCAAGAAAGAACTCAAATTGAATAGAACATTTACTTAATAGTGAAATACAAAAAGTTAGATTGCTTGATGAAAATGATTAACTTGTTCATTAACTTAAAAAGGGGTAAAACTGATTTGTGCTATATGGATCACATCAAAAGTTATTCATGAGACAAATCATACTAGTACTTTGGTGTAGATTTGGATAACCATCTGAACCTACATCGACATTTGGTAAATGTGTACAAAAAAGCGTCAGCCAGAGTAAACTTTCTATCTCGTATTCGCGAAAAAGTCAGCCCTTATGTAACAGAATCGATATTCAAAACAATGATATGTTCTAGGTAGATATTCATAATTTCTGCCGTCAATGCAGTTTTACTGAAAGCACATCAATAAAACTTTTCCCATCGTTCTCACGTCAAACTTTTGTCTGTAAAACATCTAACTATGGTCTTGTCGACCAAACTACAAATTTTGATGAAGGAAGGTGGATTTAGGTCAGAATCATACTGCTACAGACCGGCATACTGTATTATCAGGGTTGTTTTAGTTTTCTAGCGTTTTGCGGTATTTTGCTATTTTTTGGTGCGGTATTGCGGTATTTAGTGTCTTTTTCATGCGGTATTGCGGTATTGGGACCCCCCCGAAGTACCCCTCCAATTAATTCCTAACGTTTCAGCAATGCTATTGTTTAAAGTTACTGTTGACCTATGCCATCTTCTGTAACTTATCATTGTAATCTAGGTAAATTGTTGCTAGTTTCAAGGACTTTTTATTGTTGTTTAATAGGAGTTGAATTTCTAAAATGAAATTGAACTGAAGTTTTTGACTTCGAATATCAATGATAACTTGCGAGTTGTCTCTTGCGAGTTGGTTGCCGATATTTTTGCGAGGTGCAAGTTGTCAGTTCTCAGTTGCGAGATGGTCTTTCGTCTATTTTTTCCAGTCTATCCTTTTGTTCTAATTTCAAATATGAAGAATAGGCCTTCAAGGTATTCAGTAAGATTTTAAAACCATTATTAAAAGAAATTTATCTCAAAAAGGTGTCAGAATACTTGTGTAAAGACAATTCTGCGTGACCTGGCAAAATTAAAATTGCAGTTCTTGATTTTTGTAGACTTGCTGCAAGTCTCCTTCGTTATCGTATTCGGGCCTACTCGGTTGGCAGTGAGCTGCGAAAGTGGAGAATTTGAGCATACGGTTTATGTTTGTACCGTGCGTATGTATGTATAATTTTGCCATCAAATTAATTACAATTTAAGAAAAAGAAAGTTATCTAATTACAGCAATACAAAATTTACAAGCAAAAGCTAAATGTGTAATATAAAAGCACACCAGGTTAGAAATGGCAGGGATAGCATTAAAAAGGTCAGTGCGACCTTGTTTCCATAATGGTCCCTCCAGAGATGATATCAGAAAGAAATTTGGTCAGGAAAAAAAGATTTTGTGTCAAAAACTGGAAAAATTCATTCGAAAAATGTTAACCTTATAAAGAACTAGATTTCTGTAAAATAACAGGAACATTGTGCTTGAATTCGCAAGAAGAAAACCTCCCTTTCTGATCTCTTCATGTCAAAACACTCTACAAATTCAAACTCTGCTTATTAAGATCTTTTGATTGATGTCAGTATGATGAAAACATTATCTGAAAACAGGTTCCTGATGCGGATTCTTCAATCCCTCTCTCCCAGTCATATTTTGCAGGTAATCCCATTCATTTTTGTAGAAATAAAGTACATTATCAAATCATAGCCCCAAATCCAAAATCGTATTCCATGATTGTAATTTTAGGTGAATCCAGATTCCATCTTACCCTTTCAGCTGCCCCTGTCAATATCAAATATTTGGGGCTATTTCAAGCACCGGAGACATTGTAAAATAAGCAATCAATCAAAATCTTAGATCAGAAATGCAAACCGTTTTACTTAAATGGAGCATGTTTTTTAGGCTTTGTGTTAAAATCTTATGCCTTAAATAAAACCTGCACGCAACTACTAACAACTCACAGCCGAAAACTAGCAACTAGCAACTCGCAACTCGCAACTTGCAAAATATACGTAAAAATTAATCAAAGGACCTTAGAAGTGACTCACGGGCTTAATGATTTTTATTGTGAAATTTTCCAAATTATTCCATGAGAATGCAAAGGAAGATCAGTGCAATTTTATTGCACCTTCCTCGAAATATGAGTAAATATGCTGTAATGTTACGTTACAGAATGCAGTCTGAGGAAGCAACCATCAAAAATTGGCGTGCAGGAAATGTTTAGTCTTTGCTTGAAGATTTTTCAGTGGAGAACAAACAATCTAATTAAACACACGAGCAATCAAATGAATCACAAAATACACGTTTTTTTTATTATAAGAAACTTGGATCAGCATTTAGTACTAAAAGTTTCTTAATTTCGCATGAAAATTTCGGTGTTTTAGTAGCAAAAGTTTCTTAATTAGTTTCTTATTTTTTTGGGCCTAAAATTGCGGTATTGTTCGAAGTTGAGCCTTCTTCTCGAGAAAGGGCTTCCATTTTGCATTGACATTGTCATCAAGAAGAAGCCATGCACATCAAGGCAAAAATTTACCAATTTTGCAGTTAAAAGTCAAGAAAAGACGAAGGCACCTTTGTTAGAGAGACATAGAATAAGAGAGACATACAGATATAACGTTTTAGAGTTTCTTAACTGTTCTTGAGCGTAGTACTAGAGTTTCTTAAATTTTTGGTCATCGTAGTACTAGTTTCTTATAAACCAGTTTCTTATAAAAAAAACGTGTAATCCGTTTTCAGCATGATTAAACAGTGCTATTGTTAATAAGAAACTCTTTTCAAGAATTCAACTAAGAACTAAACCTGTAAGAACCTCGACTGAGAACTTGGATATTGCTCAAGAAACTTGTTTATTTTGTCTGAGAAGGTAATTCGCATACTGGCGCTGTATTCTGGTAAAACTCACGAAATGCTTGGAAAGTTACCTATCAATGAATACAACGAACATTTAAGGAGGATGCGGAGAAACTGCAAAAACCTTTGGTACCCATGATCTGCTAATTTCAACTGTTTACTGAAAGCTAAAAGAGACTTTCAGTACTGGGTGGGAAAATTTATTGGTTTCTTGAAAACTCTTCGATTGTTGTTCTACTTGACTGATCAGCTGCCTAAAAGTTCTTAGAAAACTAACAATAATCTTGAAAAAATGCTAACAAAGAGCTTTTTGAAATAATTTTGATGGGAACGTCATTGAGCTAATTACTGCACTCAAAGAGTTCATTTTGTTGGAGAAATTTCCCTTAGCAACCAATCTCATTCTGTGAAATGATGCATCAACACAGGCGAGCAAGGTGGCTGCCACACATTATATTTTCCAATCTCGGCCTGTTCTCATCTGCAGTCCCTCTATTTTCCAGAAGCTTATTATTCACAATTTAGCGCAAACCTCAAGATCAATGTGCTTTGCACAAGTCAACTTAGAGGTCTAGTCCGAACAAAACATTGAATTCAGACTATTGCTGAGCAAATTAAAAGTCTAGGCGTACTTTTGAAGCAAAATCGGCTATGATTCAAATAAAATGCACAGAAAGTTAAAAAATGCAAGGCTTGAATTGAAAATTGATTTTAAGCAGCTACGAAAAAGTAAGTTGATAAACTTCTTGATCAAAGATGAGAGACGTACCTTTCTCTCGTTGAATGCAGTTTTTCATCCAGCATTTTGAAGGCGCAGGCTCCGCGACCATGATTCGTTCTTTCCGTAGAGTGGCCGCGCGTGCTCAAACCGCTGGAGCGTTTGACCTTTGAGATGTCATACACCTCAGGAGGGCCTCCGCTGAACGACCAGCTTTGAACTCGCGTTGTTGCAAGGCTTGATGTGGACTTCATCACGTCCTTCACCCCATGACATAAAGGATTTTGTAAACAGGAAAATGCCCACCACCCCTATGACTTCACTACCGTGCGTCAAAAACGGATGAAAAGTGATGCAGTCCCAAGACATTCAAAAAATATCATTTTGACGACAATTGATTAGTTATTTGCCTTGTCTCTTCTTCGAAGTTATCAAAACATTCGATATTGACCCGAGAAACATCATGATAAGAAAGATGAATGATAAATCAGTGTGACTCCGCTACTGATTACTATCTTAATTCTGTTTTTCCTGAAATACGACTATTTTACATGCAGCTCATTTGTGCCCATCCGGGTTTTATTTCAAAGTGCATCGAAAACTGAAGAAATGTCTACGCACGAGAATGATATATGCAAACTGTAATATGGAGTCTTTCTACCCTTTCTCCTACCATATTTTGTAGGTGTGCCCGTTAATCCTATTTTTTGGACCGGGTTGAAACTTAGCATTTGCTAACGGGGACGTTTTTCGCACCCCTTGTTCCTTTTCCCGTGAAATTTCAAGAGAAATGTGAATGACACTTATCCCAATTTTTTCTTTGGACAATTAGCTCTACAAATATTGCAATGGAGTTTCACTAATCACGTGGTCCTGTGCTAGGCAACCAAAAGCAATAGGAAAATGACCAAAATTGAGCTACTGGCTAAAAAGCGAACTTCACACAGATCACAGATTAAAGGACAAGTCCGGGGTTGGAATAATTGTTCATAAAATGAAACATCACAATGTTGTGAATGGTGTGCAGTACTTTTTCCAACCTTCTCTGTCTTTTCTCTGCGAAATTGTGTATTTAAATCTGTGAAATGAGCGAAATGACGTCATTATTCATGACGTAATTTCATCCATTTCGCCTTAGATCTGAACGAGGCTGTTTTCTTATGGAACTCTCAAGTAATTTCCGACGTCACAATCGAACCTCCAAACCGAAGCTAGACATTTTATCGCGTTTTCAAAATGGTGACGACATTGGGCCTAACTTATGAAAAATTTCGTACGAATTTACAACAGAAAAAGATATCAAAACCCGGAAAAAAGCTACAAGTGATGTTTGGCAGTTGGTAAGGTTGTTTTTTGACATTAATTATAGAAACACCGGACTTGTCCTTTAACATAAAATAAAACAGGCAGAATTGTATCCCAAAGTAGCAAGTAGAAGTAGAGGAAGATATTTACACAGTAATTCTTGAATTCAAAACCAAACTCTAAGAGCAATTAGCAACTGAATAGACTAACTGAGATCTCTACTGTCATTTAGTTTCTTTGTCTAAGCTAGACTTCTAAATAGTAAAATTAGATATGCAAAGTAACCTGACACTGTAGTCACAATTCGTTATGATATATCATAATAATTCATTCAAATTATTATGTCATAAAGATAAATGACGTGATGAATATTGAAATTTGCTGATGTCAACAAATATAAAGAACAAGATAACAATCGAAACACTGCAGCGTCATACATATACTAACGGTGGCAATATTTGAAAACATTTTGTAGGGATGCAAAAAACGCCCATGGTCCAAATATGGTTAATGAAAAGCTTCCACACATTTTGCAACGCAACCAAAGACTTTGCAAACGTTTTAAAGGAATTTTTAGTTCTAAAATAAGGCATGAGAAAAAGACCGCACAGAATATAAAAATCGTCGCATATAAAAATCCTAAAATTGTTATCGAATGGTCTAAACAGAAGAAACATTAATAATTCCCTTTAGTGCCCTACTACGCACTGGAAAGGTAAAAGACGAGAAATTAGAGAATGCCGTGCCCATTCAAAACCAGATCAAAGGCAGCTGCTTGAACAACTTTGTGTTAATAGCCAAGTATGTGGCCTCAAGTGGGCCTCCCGACACTATATGCTAGGAGTGGCTCCAGTCACGAACTGGTTTATAACAAATAGCTGGAGGTTATTCACTAGTTGATACGACAACCTCCCAAAGTGCTACCAATGGGTTTGTAGACATTTGTGCTATCTAGTGACTGGCCTGCAGTGTGCTATTTCATATATGGTACCCTCAAACATGGCATCAAAACACAGTGGTCTAGGCAGACATTCACTCAGTCATGAGAAGAGAAGGCAAGCAATTCCTAGACTGGCATCTTCATCCTGGTGCTGAAAGTATGACAGGTCACTGAATGCACTGATAGATGAAATGGTGGTATCATGCCGGACGATGAGGAGAGCTTGTCTAGCACCTGAGAGGGAGAGTGCTAATTGTTTGACCTCTACTCTTTGACCTTTCATACAAGGGTTCCCAAAAAGATGGCACGACTTATTTATGTGGCTGCTCAAGAAGAGGTTTACGCTCTATTTCCCCCTGCTTGGTGCAATTGCATAGGATATGCGTCAGTTTAAACTTTGAGACCTCGTTTTAGCTAATCTGAGAATTTTTTGCTGATTTATGGTCACAAAAGTCATAAAGTGATAACTTCAAAAACAGCACTTTCTTTGCCCTGCAAAAATACCAAAATAAAGTAAATACTGCAAGAAGAGGTTATATTGCAGCGTTGGAAAGTTTCTACAGTTTACTGTTCAAACAATAACATTGAACAGTATTTGAATGATGAAAAATGCAGCCCTACATTCTTTCAAATTTCATGTGATTTTGAGGCTTCTAGAGAACAAAAAAGGGCTGTCTTTGAAGTAACAACTTAATAGGCTTTTCCAGTAGCAACCACTTGTCCAATTTGCAAGAAATAGATCGCAAACTGACATTGACGTCTATCCTATGCCACTGTATCAAGAACAGAACAATAGAGCGTACAGAACAGTAGAGCGTACAGAACAATAGAGCGCACAGATCCTCCACAGCAGCCACACAAACTGCGCACAATTTTTTAGGACACCTTGTATAACACATTATATGAAATACCTTCAAACATTAACCGTTCATAGCTGCAAACAGTCGCAAATTAATTATTGTTTCGTTATAACTGAGTAACGGTGGATTAATTGTTTGACACCCACTGTATAAGCTGGATTTTTGGCTGTCTTCCATACATTGTCAAGTAGATAGTACAAAGTGATTTCCACAAGGGAGACCTTATGGTCTTTTGATAACCTCGTCAGTGATGAAATTGGTTGGTATCACCGCAACCTCGAGACTAGATACATGATCTTGGTTACAACAGAAAACAGAGCCTGTTTCTAACCTTTTTGTGCAGTTTGGAGCGATCCATGGGGCACTAGCAACTTTTACCTGACGTGGCAGCAGTAAGACAGACAGGCATCTTAAGAAAAGGGTTCATTAGTGTATTGTATGTCTCTGGACGATATCACAAGTAACAGTTAAACTTTTCAAAGGTTTTGACGATTGAAATACAGAATTGCATGTAAAGATAGCGGGTATCCCAGAGAAGAGTATACAGACTTGGTTCGGTCCAACGATATGAATTTAGCTTTAATAATCACTCTCAATAATTCTTACATAGTTAACTTGAACATAGATACCTTGTTTGTTGATATTGGTGCTTTGAGATTGGAAATACGTATTGATGTTGAAACCCCATGAGCTTTTGCCTTTAGGCCGACGCAAATTCTTGAAGCACATCGAAATATAAAATTGAAATTTAAAGCAAATTTACAACATTTCACGTTGGGTGACTTCTAGCGAACGGAATATAATATGATCTAATATTGTTAATATTTTATCAAGGCTAGACCTATCGTTGGTTCATTCACTGAGCCTCAAGAATTTATTCAGGTCAAAAGGGCCAAGCTTCTGGTCTGGATTTGGACGCACAATTGAGCTTTTAGGATTAATATATCTGCCCTCAAAGCACCAGTACCAACAAAAGAGGTATCTATGTTCAAGTTAACTATCGATGAACATTTTGAAAGCAAGTAGCCATTGGTTAAAGCTAAATTCACATCGCTGCATCAACTCAAATCTGCATATCTTTTCAGGACAACCGGTATGTTTTCTTACTTAGAATCTTTGGGATGAGGAAATTTATCATCAAAGATTGAAATGGGACGAAGTTGAATCGTAACATCTACCAGGTGTCCCACAAATTCTTCCGTTTCAAAAATTACCAAAACTCGATCACGAAACTTCTCATAGAATCATCCTATTTCATCCTCTTATAGAATTCTTATTGAATCATCCTATTTCATCCTCTTGTCAATGATGCAATTATATTTAGTAATGATGGAAGGCTCGTTTTCATTGCTCGTTTTCATTCTGAGCTATACTCCTTAAGCATCTTGGCCTAACTGAGAGCCATTCTAGTCGGTCACACAGCGATGCCCCACTGGGAAATGGTGTTCACTTTATTTGGAAATATGGTTCTAGACCAAAATTTGATGCTGAAAACGATAGTGCCGACCGATTTTTGAAAAATGGTGCCCAAAATTCCATAATGGCTACCTGAAAATTTGATATGGCTGCCATACTATTTTTCGAAAAATATACCCTTCTCGTGTAGCAAGAGTGCGGTTCAAGTAGTTTTTTATGCTTAGAACATTGATAGAAAACATATTTTGAAATTTCCGTGTTAAAATTCAAAATGGCGCCTTTAAAATCCAAAATGGCTGCCGTTTCATTAGATCCTTTGTAAAATACTCCATGTTCTAGATATGGCTCTAAATTTGTCTGGCTTTTCCTACAAAAACTGGCAACTGAAGAAGGGTTACAAAGTTACAATGTAAAAATTATTGTCCAGGAAGAGGAACACTTTAATCTTTGATCAATTTCCAAAAAAAATAACCAAATATGTTCCCAGGGGTAATTCATTGTTCAAACCACTAGGCGCACCTCCCAAATGAGTTACGTCTTTTGTCCGAAATTCCTTACATTATGGGTTTAAGGGTTTTTAGCACTGAATTTCTTGACATTAATTTCATTTGTTAAAGAGCAGTTGTATTGTATATCTCTAAAATGAACCAAAAATTTGCGATTTTTCCGAAATGAGTGAGTCATATTGGTACAAAATTTAAATTCAGACAGGGGTTGTTTTGAAGATCTGGGTGGCAGTCAAGTTCGACATTCAGTGGGAGCAGCTCCACCCCGCCCCTCCCCTGGGAGCACGTTTGGACAAGGAAATGTTCGTGGTAATAAACAGTAAGTGTTCACATACCCATATTTAAGTTTGAGAGACCTCTCTAGTCATCTTCTTCATATTCTGACACATCGTCTTCTGATTCTAGATTGTCACTATCTGTGTCACTCTCCTCACCAATTGCACCTGATTGTTGCCCTCCTTCAATTCCCATCTCTTCGCTGCTCTCGATGTCATCATTGCTTTCAATTTCATCATTCTCAGATGCCCGAAACATTTCAGAAAGGTCTTGTTGTGCAGGTAACGCACTGCCATCAAACCATTTTGGTTGCAGCCCTTCTTCCTTACTTTCCCATCCATAAGCTGTTGGGTCGAGCTGTTCATATTCAATATTCAAACAGTTCACCATGGAATGGGTGACAAGATTGGCCCTCTTGAACTTCATCCTTAGTGATTTAATGTCAGGAGGTAGCTTCTTCGTTGATGTAAGCCTTTTGTTTTTGCCCTTTCCACTGAACAACATGGAGTACCTGCTGTCACCTGGAATTTTTTCTTTTTGTGGTCTGTTGTAAACAATGTGCAAGACAAAATCAACTAGTTGCTCTTCATCAGCTTCTTGAGACTGGAGACTCAAAAGAAGGTCACACGATCTTGGATTTTTCAAAACCTTCTTGAATATACTGAATTTCGATCTCCCAAAGAAGGGCATGGTGTAGTCACATCCTGTCAATGCGTGGAAAGCTGGCAAGGCTTCACAGATGCTCTCACCAAGAAATGCAGCAAGTGATTTTATGTCATGGTAGGTGATGCCTTGCTTTGTTGACATGACACCTTGCCTGAAGTAGAGACTACTGGTGCATCTTCTTGAAACATATAGAAGCAGTATGTATACGTCAGTATCGTCAGCTACGACACATACACCATTATGATTTGAGCTTGCATACACCGCATGAAGCGCTAATCGTTGATCAGCCTCTTTGTGACTGCTACAAAGACTTAGGACGCAATCCCATGCATCTCTTTCTTTTGCTTTGAAGAAGCATTGGTTTCCTTTGGTTACGAATATATCTTTTTCCAGCAATGATTCCTTTGAAAGTAGGTAGTCAGCCAAGATCTGAGTTAGTTGGAGTTTATTTTTTTCGTTTGTTAAAAATTTTTTCCATTCTTTGAGCTTTGGTAGTTTCTGACTGATATCAGGTATTTTCCTCTCTTTTCCTGAATCCAAGCGTCCTTTTGACAAGCACAAAGGATCCTTGTCTTAATCATCAAAAACTACATGGATGGTATTTCCAGGAAGAGCTCTGAGATGACATGCTAGCCTCTCAGCCCATGATTTGAAAGTGGGTGGATTCAAGTCATTGATTGGTATTATCCTCACTACCCGCATTGCGTCAACAATGCAACATTCGATATCTTCTGGAGTGATTGTTGTTGCTTCTGTTGGAGAGAGGAGTTGCAGATTGTTTCTAAATAATGATTTGGAAGATCCTCTACTGTCACCTTTGTCGTTACAAAGAGACCATGGCTTGCTTGTAATCGGCCAATGCATTATTTTACGCAGATCTAGCTTCTTGGAATCATATTCTGCCAGTATGGCTGCGAATGAGTTTTCCTTCATCTTCAGGAATAGACGCGGTCTTCTTTCTTTGCACTAGATTCTCAAATGTAATTACCGCCTGTTTCTTAATGGGATCATGATATGAAAGCGAAGATTGCTCTATTGGTGATTGCAAAGGCAATTCGTCTGCTGCTGCAGGCTCCTCCGACACTGCAGACTCTTCGTGTGTTGCGTTCCTCTTCGTTGCTAGGGTGAAGCGCTCGACGAACTGTTTCTTTGCCTCCACTCCTCGACCTTTCGTGGATTTTACATTGTCAATCATCTCATCAGTTGCTAAAACGCCATTACAGATGTTGACCAGCGGCTGTTGAGGAGACCACAATTCAGGAATCCAAGAATTCAGTCCTTCTACTATGCACTGGACGTCTGCTTCATCTTTTTGCATTCGCTTTGATCCCAGTTCTACATGACTTGAACTCTTTGCCTTTCTTACTTTTGTTTCCAGATGTTGTTTAAGAGCAGCCATGTAGTGATTAATTCGCATCCATCTCTCGCTTGCACCTCTGTTTTCGGTTTGTCCTGACAAACCACCTGTCTCTTTGGAGAATCTGTTTATTGTCATTTCTATAATCTGATCCATTGGAAGCTGAGAATGCTTTGCACTGCCAAGTGACCCGCTAAATCCACCCTCTTCGAGGTAGCTGTAGGCAGCAAGGTTTCTCTTGCTAAGTGCTCTCATATCAGCGTGAAAGTAACTCAGGTTGCGTGCATAGTTTTGTCTATTGAGAGAGAAGCACCACGGCAAAAACACATCTATTGCTTGCAGATAGCCTTCCCAATTTCCGATACGTTGGAAATGAATAGTGTTCAACAGCAGATCAATCATTTCAATTAAAGAATCCATCCACGCAGCCATATCTCCTGCTGTTGCTGTATTTGCCTTCATGTTAGGATGGAAAATGACCTCATTGACATTCGTTTCTGTCATATTGTTGCAGGTAGCGTCAATAGCCTCATCGAGGGTGCTATCTTCTGCTGGGTCCTCCACTGTCAAGAAAGTGCCTTTGGTGGTATCTGGAGCTTGCATCTGTCTCTGTTGTTCCTTTGTTTTCTCACTAGCAGCAAGTTTTGTTCTGAGAAGAGCTTCAAAAAGTAACTTGTAATATCTTACACCTTGCTTGACATTTGATCCCTTCATTGCAGCCTTTATTGTTCCCTCAGCGCCAACGCCTGCCTCTGAAAGGAGCTCGACAATCCCTGATCCCTTGAATCTACTATAGATTGTTCTTAGCATGCAAATTATCACATGAAAGCCCCCCATTCGTACGATCACATTGTCAAAGTCGTTTCTTCCATCGGTTTCATATTTGAACATTACTTGCAAGACTTTGCAGTATATAGCTTGATCAACTTCTAAGAAAATGTAGCTAAGATGTAGCTCTTTCATACATTTCACAGTTCTGTCTAAAATAGCAAGTATCACATTCATGCTGGTTGGTGATGCAGTGATTGCTGGTAAATACCCTACACTGAGTTTTCGTGATGGAGTATCTGTTGTTTTTTCTTGAAATCCACTCCAGCCAGGGATTACCTGGCTAGATGATGATGCAGCAGACGTGTACCGGCAAAGAGCCCAACACATATTTCTCTTTGAAGATAATTCATACTCCTCATGGGTGCTATCATCTTGATTAGCAAATGTTTTACAAGCACTTCGCTTTGAACCAATGAATTTTGGAAGTGTTTCTGGCTGTGATTTAAAAGATCGGTGGTCCTTTCTTACAAAATTATAGCTAGACTTCAGAGATACTTGAGCTCTTTCAAGTGCAGCACTTCTGATCTTATGTTGAATAAGTATTGAATTGGTGTTGTGAGTTTCATTGTAACCACTCAGCTCCTTGTTTTTCCAATCAATGTTGCCAGCGACATGTGTAGTTGGCAGACCTCTCATGATGTTTGATGGTATTTCAGATGAACACTTTCTTCCCCATTCTGCCCATTTATCTTCAATAAAAACAGTTTCTGTATACGAAATACCATGTCCAAGTTGATGCAAGGTATTTACTACTCCACTAGATCCAGTTTTTCGATGCATTGTCAATGAAAGTAACGCTTGGTCAAGAGATGGCTTTGCATTTGGCATGAGAGATTCAATATTCTGAGCCAGCTGCATGATTTTACTTGCTTTTGATTTAGGCAGAGATACCAAACCGTTATCGTTTAGAGTGGCATTTGGTTGGACTATCCACGCGAGTAGGTTGTGAAGGTGAGTATCAGGGCAACTTCTTTCCCTTGTTGAAAGCTTTCTGAAGAATAGGAAGCAACGAACTGTGCTGAATGGTCAGTGTTCTGGTTGGGGAGATATATCAGCTGGAGTGCCACAGGGTTCCATTTTAGGTCCCTTATTCTTCCTTGTTTACATAAATGATCTAACTGTAGACTTGAAGTGTAATGTTAAGCTTTTTGCTGATGATACATCGCTTTTTACGATCGTGCAAGATCCAAATACAGCTGCCAGTGATATGAATCACGACTTGGAGTTAATAAAAAAGTGGGCTCATGACTGGAGGATGTCATTCAATCCTGATGCGCGAAAGCAAGCTGTTGAAGTAATATTTTCAAGGAAAAACAAGGCAGTTGATCATCCAGTAATCGTCTTTAATAACACACCTGTGAAGGTAGTAGATGAACATAAGCACCTGGGAATGTTCCTTGACTCAAAACTCTCGTTCTCCACTCATATCAAAGAAGTTATCTCTAAAACAAGGAAGGGCATTGGCATGCTGAAGTATCTCTCCAAATATCTGCCCAGGCATACCTTAAACGAATTATACAAGCTGTATGTTCGACCACATTTAGATTATGGGGATGTCATTTACCACAGTCCTGCAAAAGTATGCGAATTTAGTCATAGCGTCATTTTGCCGAACCAAATGGAAAAGTTAGAATCCGTTCAATATTCTGCTGCTCTAGCAGTATCCGGCGCATGGAGGGGGACATCACGAGAGAAGGTATACGCTGAGCTTGGTTGGGAATCGCTAAGTCTACGAAGGTGGAGTAGACGACTTACTCTGTTTTACAAATTCATAAATAATCTGACTCCTGGGTATACTAAAGATCCAATCCCACCACTTCGGCAGTCGCAATATTCTTTTCGCAACCAGGATGTGGTCGGACGAATAGTGACAAGGACAGAAAAATTTCAATCTAGTTTTTATCCAAATTGCTTAACTGAATGGAACAATCTGGATCCCGAGATTAGACTTGCACCCTCAGTTGCTGTTTTTAAGAAAAAGCTACTCGCGATAATCCGCCCCCCTGCAAAACCCGTTTTTGGTATTCACGACCCAATCGGCCTATCCCATCTTACTCAACTTAGGGTTGGTCTCAGTAAACTGAACTTGCATAAATTCCAACACAATTTCAGGGATACCTTAGATCCAATGTGCCCTTCGAATGATGGCATTGAGGATACTGAACACTTCTTGTTGCTCTGCCCCTCGTTTGATTTGCAACGAAGAGATCTTCTCGCTGGAGTTTCGGCAATATTACGACCATTCGGACATAACAACCTTTCAAATAAGGTCCTGACGCAATATTTACTGTATGGCAATAAAGACCTATCTATTGATCTTAACAGAAAGATTCTCGAGTTGACCTTAGCTTTCATCCACAACACCGGTCGGTTTGATTGAGGTCATTTTAATCTTTGTTATACGCCAAGTAACCATCAAGTCCCTTTACCTTTTTTTTTCGTCTTCTGTTTCTTCTTTCATTTAGAATAGTTACGTTGCATTATTTTATTTAATGGAAATGAACGATTGCGGAAAAGACAGTGGTATAATATTCCAACAAAAACCCTGGCTTTCTGCATTTAATTCATCGATCAAATTGACATAATTCGGTAGGAAGCAGGGAAATTGTTCTGAAACTCCTTTCCCACAGTCTTTATGCCGCAAACGTTCATTGTAATTGATTTAGGTTGTAGTTAGCGTATAGTAATTAGTTTACAAGTATTCTTTGTTTTCTTTTTGTGCGTTGTCCTAGTAGTGTTCATTGTTTTTTGTTATATGTAAGAACATGGGGTAGCCATGCCATTTTGCTCCTCACGTTATTGTCCCTGTAGTGTTGTGCAGCTGTATAGTATTAATATGTAGAGTAGGTAAACATGTATTGTAAGAATTTTATATGGATAAAAAAAAAAAAAAAAAAAAGTATCAACCACCCTTTTTGATTCCAGAATATCCTGTGGCGTTGGTGGCCAAGGTAGGAGGTCCTTGAGCTTGACTGACTCATGTATGGCTCTTGCAACATTTTTAGCTGCCACAGATGTTGCTATGCCTTCTCCTGCTATAGAAGCTGTGATGCAATTTGCAGTAAACTTTAAACCATAGGGCAAAACATACTCAGATGTATTGCTTGAGTTCTCGGGTCTTATAAACTGCAACGCAGAGCAAAAGTTATCAAGTAGCTTTTGCTTCATGTCAATACTTCTACTTAAGGAAAGGCCTTTGCCTGATCGCATTTGATCGTAACAATATCTTAGTTGTGCCAAGGAGTACACCTCTTTGCGAGCCAAAATGTGTATCCCAATAAACTGACAAATTTCATTAAAGGCCCAGTCATCATCTACTGTATGATTTCTGCCGGCATTATTTTCTCTCATCTTCTTCCAAACAGGGCTCCTGAATGGTTCATAGCAGAGCTTTTTTGTGATAAGCAACATCTGCGGCCTAGAGAGAGCTTGTCGACAATATCAATAAAATTCTTTTTTGCTCCATCAATATACTTTTGATTGTTGGACTGAATATGGATCTCAGCAAATTCCTTCAAAGTCTTTTCGGCTTTGTCTGTAATTGTAATAGTTTGCACATCGACAAGTCTTCCTTTTATCCTTTTATCTTCATTGCATATTATACACCTTTTCTTGTCATCACTTTGCCAAGATGATTCATACCGATACTTTTGCCTGTCACTTCTCCTCCTTTGCTCATTCTCTTGCATGTCAATTTCGCTTTGAACCCCAAATGCCACGCAGGACTCTTCATTCTTGCGAGCTTCATCAGTCTCAAGCAATTTATCTTGTGACGCCAAGTACTGCTCTTTGAAAAATTTCCCTTTGCATGCTTTATGAGCCCATTTTTCTCCTGTAGAATTCCAGTCTACCATTTGGAAAACCTTGTTGAATTCGTGATCTGCCTTTGCCCATTTTCTTGCAAAACAACTAAAGTTACTCCAGTCGGATAGCCTTTCAAATTTTTTGCCACGTTTAAAGTGTTTCTTTTGAACACTTTCAAAGCAGATTTGACAAGTAATAGGACCTTTGTAGACAGGTAGAGAGCAAAATTTTGGTTCAGAAAGACCAGCTTGTGGCCTTGCATCTGTTGACTCATGCTGTGTTGATTTATCATGGCCTTCATCCATTGCAATATTTTCGCTGCAAACTAACAGAGCAATATCAAAGACATACTTAAATCAAACTTAAATATTCATACTTAAAAATCATACTTACAGACATACTTAAATCAGCTTTAGGCTGCTCCATATGCAAGAGCAATGCACCTAACTCGACAAAAACCAAATTACCATGACGATCACGTCAGCATCAAGTTTACTTTCGCGCCAAAATGGGTCATCTACTCGCCCCAGACCTCTATGTATACTTCTCTCGTTGCTTTATCGATCATTGTGACTACACTACCATTTTCTGATGAAAGAACCTAAGAACTTGGATAGCTAGTAAATTTCTTATTTTTTTGGGTCGAATAAATTTGGAGATATAGGGGGGCTATGGTGGGGAGGAGGGAAAGAAGTGTAAATGTTCTAATATTTAGATTTAAGTAACGAGCATGTTCAATGTAAGAAAATACCCACCTTGCTCATTTAATCTTCAGCAAAAACCAACCATGCCAGTTGGCGAAGGATCTAATGAAATGGCAGTCATTTTGGATTTTAAATGCGCCATTTTGAATTTTTACACGGAAATTTCAAAATATGGTTTCTATCAATGTTTTAAGCATAAAAAACTACCTGAACCGCACTCTTGCTACACGAGAAGGGTATATTTTTCGAAAAATAGTATGGCAGCCATATTGAATTTTCAGGTAGCCATTATGGAATTTTGGGCACCATTTTTCAAAAATCGGTCGGCGCCATCGTTTTCACCATCAGCAAATTTTGGGCTAGATGCATATTTCCAAATAAAGTGAACACCATTTCCCAGTTGGGCATCGCTGTGTGACCGACTATTCTGTTGAAATCTTTCACTATCTTTTAAGTCTAAAATTATAATTTGCTTTTCTCTCTGGTATCTATGATCAAACTAGAGCTTAATATACAAAAGAATTAAAGTGGTAATCACCAGTACATTTTGCAAACATTAATACCAATCCCAAGATCAGTTTTACCTGAGAAAGAGGAATTTGTCCGTGATCTACATGACAAAAGATCGGCTATGCAATAAAATTTATGTGATTTTTGAAACAGGAGTATTTTTTCCGGACACCAAGCACTTGGTCAATTATCTTCACCGCATAGCTAAAGAAAGCTGCACGTGTTTGTTAGGCGATAAAGCAACAATTTATGGGATTTGCGACTCCTATCGTTTTGATCAGAATATGTGTATGTATGCAGCCGACAAAATTGCGGTCGATACTTTTAGCTCAATCCCTCAGCCTCGAAAAAAATACGAGAAAAGATATTCTTCAAAGTTCCGTCTCAAAGAAGCGCAAAATTCTCCAAAGACCCTCTGAATAAAATAATGCCTCCTTCTTCGCTTAGAGAAGCTCGATCATTAGATCATGGATGATTCTGAGACGTGACAAATGTTTCAGAATCGTCCATAATATGTTTTAAATCAATTAAATGCTTACTTTGCTGTTTACTTGTATTTCCTTTGAGCTTCGATGTGGTAAGTGATGTGCCATTTTCTTCTGTATAAACAAATTTGCATCATACTGGAAGAAATGGCCGATGATCACCAGAAGTTTCGAAGCTCAAAGAAAATTCAGGGAAAGACAGCAAATTAAGGCATCATAATTGGTTTGAAACATGGCATGGACAAACGTTCTTCACGTGTCAGAATCGCCCATGATTAAACAAATATTGTTCTCTCAACGTTCTTGGGGTTTCTTAAAGGGAATAACCAACGACTGTAAAACGAAGTTTTTATGATACAATATGCGTTCACATCTTCGTATACTTTTCAAATGTGGACAAACTCTCTGACGACAGATTTTGTTACAAAAGCACCTTTTGCTTTTGATAAGAGATTGCAAACAGAAGAATATGTTCTACCATACTAATCGATCTAGCAAAAGTAAATAGATCTAAAAATAATGCATAAATAGGGTTAGATTCATATTTTGTGTTCATGAGAGCAACAGCAGAATTTGAAATCATAGAATACGTTGCTTTTGATTGACACACCAGTCCAACATGTTTAACGAGGCAGACAAAGTTTTTAGGTAGAAAAATTGTTCTTGTGCATGTTGTACGTCATCTGCATCAATAAAAACAGCAATTTGTTGCTAAAAATCAGGATTTTGTAAGAAAACTGAGCTAGTTACAGCGTTTCGAGCTTAAGTTTTCATTTATAAAAATAACTTGAGAAGCGAGTACACCGGATGAGTCAATAAAACAATTCTTGTTTAAGAGGCTATCGCTCCCTGGATACCAAGGCAATGCTACTGACAATCATAACATTTAAAAGGGAACCTGTTCAATTATTTTTAGAATCTTTCCCTAGCTGAGATCGCTCACTCCTTTCAGAATTTACAAGGGAATTTCTCCAGATCGAGAACCTTCAACAACGTGCTAAAATCGTCAGCACGTTTCCCGAATATTTTTACCTTAGAGCAATGACTTGAACACGTTTTAGCATGTGCTATCCTCTTGGGAGGCTGAAAAGTCTTCCCAGTAGTATGAGTAACTTATTCAGGAGGATTCCATTCTCCCAAGATGACAAAATACGTTTAAGTATAATCATGGTTAAAAAGGAAACAAAAGAAATTTTGCTCGTCATTTTCACTCGTTTTTGCAGGTTTTTAACAGGGGCTTTCTGCAGAAAATCTCCCATACCAACAGGAAGGAATGACTGATTGAAGTCGGGTAACTTACTGCTTCTAATTGAACGTATTGGCTATGACACTAGACAGCTTTCAATATTATTTCTTTCATATTCAAGAAGCAGTAATTTTTCAAACGGGGATTGTTTTGTTAACTCACACGGCAGAACGATAGACTCGAAGGGTGACTTTGGAAGATAGATAGGTGACCTAGAGAACGTTAAGCTCGATACGTTGTAACCATCATAGTCTTTGCACAAAGTCGTATTCTTAAATGAATGACTATTTTTAAAGGCATTGAGTCCATATAAATACTTGAGCATTAACGCTATCCAGCTTGCTGACAAACCGCTGACAGCCCTTGACATGAATAGCAGCTGGGGACAAAGACTTCTTAATCCTTCAACCATTCTCAGGAATATTTTTGGTTTAATTTCAATAGCGAAATAAGAAGACTACTTTCGGATTGAAAAGGAGTTTATATTGGTCATGAATGGGCCCTTTATGCGGCCTCGATGCTTTAAAGGTTTTTTCTGTAGCAGACCAATCAAACAAGAAATCCAAACAGAGTAGATGAAAAATATACACTGAAATATGGAGGACTAAATCAAACTTTATATATGCGAAAAGTAGTCAGTGAGAAGAGGCATGGACATCACTTAAAGAAAGATTGATCTAATACATATCTGCCTCTGACATAGTGTTTACCTAACCCCAGACATGTCCACAGTAGTTCCACCTAAGGTAGTATTCATCTATAAGCAAAATCGATGTACACCAAAGGCTCAATACACTTTTCAGGCAGGATTCTTTACCAAATTCACTTTACTTTTTCAAGAATATGGCTACGGCCCTGCAAACGAAAACTTTCGTTGGACCGTAATTCAAATTCAAACAGAAAGACTGAATGCAAATAGAATAATTTAATATAACAAACAGAATGTACCAAAAATCAGAGAAAACTTCACAAGAATTTGCCACTGCAAAATGTTTCCTGTTTTACCCTTGCACAAACTGGTTGCTATTGCACGTTAAAATATTCCCAGGGTCTTTCAATCAGTTCAAAGATAGCTGCTGCTCCTAACCAAAATGACAAATATGAACTGTTGTTCTCAGTCACTGCACAGGAGAACAGCATAGCTCTTAAAGGGCCACTAGTTAAGATGACCTACGACCAACCATTGTTCTTATCAAATTCAAAGAAGTGCCTAGAAAAATATATAAAGAAACATCAAGAAAAATATTATTTACTGCTGTTTCAAAGCTGCAACAATATGCATCAATGAAAGCTTTTGGATGTCTGTGTTGCTTTCTTTTAACAGCTAAAAGCAGAAAACATAGAAATATTTAATCAATACTTTCTAAACAAGCTTAGCGGAAGCTTAGTAGCTGTTAAAGTGGTTTATCCATTTTCATAAATATGCAAATCTTTACCTATTTGATATAATAGAGCAAAGCCTCAAACTATGGGAACACAGTAATGAGAACAGAAAGAATGACGGAGTGGAAAAATGTGACTTTAGTAATGTGAAACTGCAGGCTACCTATCGAAATCACTTTTACTGATTTCGACTGAGATAGATCACAGCAACTAAACCACTAACAGTGTTCTCATTGACATTAGGCTTGAGAAATTTCGTGCACTTTGATTTCTCGTTTCTTATCGTACACAAGATAAAAAAACACAACAGTATAGTAGTACATTGAAAGTATATTAGGAGTTTTAGGCAAATAGAGCAATTTCAGTTCATTGCTGACCTTGACAATTTACTTGTTTAACGTGGATCCTTGAAGTGGAAAGATAAATCGAGAAACATTGCAAAGTCAATAAGTCCTGAAATGTAGCCAGGAGAGGAAAAATTATCTGAAAAGAAACCAGTCAAGTGTGAACGCAATCTGATTAATTTGATCCTAAATGCATCTTCGAGAAAATGTAACTGCTCAGCCAGTCTGCAGAGTATGGCACTTTTCGACGAGATCTCCGGTGTGCAAGAGCAAAATTTCCGGTGTGCCGGTGTGCACCACCAAGAATTTCTGGTGTGCTGGTGTGCACCGGTGTGCATTGTCTATTTTTCCCTGGTGTGACTAAAATTTGGGAAATTTGCATTTGAATTTCAAAAATGCGAAGGAGCGTCGCGTGCCCTTTCTTCTTCTGTTGCCGTTTCTTCTGTTTGTCTGGGTCATTCCAATAGAGGCCTATATCAGCGTGGGAGACTCAATAAAGACTTATGTCTGTAAATTGTTTGGAAATAAAATTAGATTTACAGCCTATTGAGTATTTCTGGATAAGTAGGTAATCATTTATTTTATCTCATGAGTCATTACGTCATTAATTTAGAGAAAATTGTGATGACAATAAAGCACTTAAAGACGTAAGTTCTAAACAATGGTTTTGATTTCAAAGTGACAAATAAGGATAAAACATCCCTCTATGAGGAAGCAAGGGATTATTACAACTCACATGTTATCTGAACAGATCTGAATGAATTCACTCATTGGTGCATTTTTTAGGTAAGACCTATATGGTCTTACCTTTTATGGTCATGGGTGGAAAGTTTATGCAAGTCAGCCTCTCAGGGTATTTTTAGTTCAGAGCTATGATGTAATGCTTCCCAAAACAGAATATGTTGTAGTTTGTACTGCCTATAAATTGACCGCAAAATGAAAGTTTCTCCAGGAGTCGCACATTTCGTGCGAACAACGTTTGCTCTCAGGCCGCAGTATTAGTGGACAGTTCAACTGAATTCAGGCTTACAACCCTAAAGACTGAGTGGTACAAATGGAAAACCAAGCACAGGTAAGCTTTGACATTATTTTATCTCATGCTATGCATGTTATTTTGGGGTTATCTTCACATTTAAGTTATCTTAAACGTGAGGCTTTTTTGCTTGCATTTCGGGAAGTCCATCATTCTAATATTTTGCTGACTATTACAACAAAGTTGAAACCAAAGTTTTCAAAATTCGACCTTGATACAAGGTTAGCTTGGAGAAGAAACTTTGCAACCAGTACATCATTTTATTAGTTGCTTGCAGTTACCTGAAAAAATCCACATGTCTAAGATTTATTACCAGAATAAACAATGGTAACCGAGTCTCGGAAATACTGAAAACGATAGACTGCAGAGAAGTCTCAGGTAATAAAAGCATGTGCATTCTGAAATATTAGATAATTTAAAGATTGGGATCAACAATGTAAAAAAATGAATATTCTAGAAACACTAGAGTTGGCAGATTCTTCTGGGAAAAATCACAAAAGAATGAGAATTTCAATAATGGAGTAGTTGCCTAGTTGGGACGCAACGTTCGGTCCCATGAATTGCAACCATTTCCCACTCGAATACTCAAATAAATTTCTAATAAATATTGTCCATATTTTCTTCAGAAAAGCTGGAGTGCCATATTCAAGCGACAACACCCCTCGCCCTCCTCATCCTCGTCCAATACAGGAAATGAAGCTGAGAAACGAGCCAAGCGGGATCAAGCAGACCCACATATATGTTTGTTGTGCTGCCAAGAATTGACGAGGGGGACCAAATCATACAAGGAACGCCACTGGAAACGGAAGCATAAAGGCGAGAGGGGCAACTTTCAGTCATACATTGTGCCAAAGAACCACGCCAAGGCTCAAGAGCTGCTACAACAGAATAAAAAGAAAAGCAACGAATCTGACGGAGCCTCTGGATCCAGTAAGGACCACAATGAAGGAGATAATGTTCAATGCTTGGACGATGAAACCGACTCAGAAGATGAAATAACACCAATAGCCCCTATGAGTCCACTAGACACATCTTTAACAGATGAAGTTATGGAGCAAAATCAAGAGCTGGCATCGGTTTCAGAAGACAGCACTTTTGATGTCGCCTCATCTGCTTCCACCGTTACTGCAGCTTCACAAGGTGACTCCATCCTCTCCACTGCCGTACCATCCATCATAGTTGAACCTGTACAAACAACGGCAACATCTGCCACAACATCTGAGAATCGAGGGGCTGCTGCAACGGTACAATCAACGGTTACCAGCTTTTTCCAGACATCAGAAAAGCAATCCGAGGGACCAGACAATGCCATTGGAAGAATTGAAGATGGTATCAATCAGATCCTCATCAGAATGGATGCAATGAATATCCACGAAAAAGGTGCTCAGACGCATGATGAGAGTAGCATAGAAAGTGTTGGGGCTGTGGATGTGAAAGCTGCAAAAAATTTGGTGGATTTGGCTAATTGTCGACAAGTACGCGTAGGAACCCTGGAAGATGGATGTCGTGTGACATGTATTCCATGTGATGAATATATCAGAGCCAATCCTCTTATGAAAACGTAAGTTTTACTGCGTAACAAATTAAGACAATATTTCATGCAGGGCTGCAGAAACTGAAATTGGGATCGATATGGAATTGTCACAAATTTTGCAATTTGGGTAGTTATATGAAGACGCATGGCAATTTGACAGCCAATTTTGACTTTACTCCATGTTTCATTAACACGACATTTTATTTGTGCACCATTTATAAATATCTATTCATTTATTCATTCAGTTAGTTATTCATTTATACCAAGGTTCTCTTTAAAGCAAGGAAAGAATGGATCAGCAAAGTCGTCATTGTGATACAGCGAATGTGAAAAGGACAGGCCACTAAATCGACAGCGTTTGTCAGATCTAATAAGAATGCTTGCAATATTTTCCCTTTAGCAAAAGTCTTTACTTCAGGTTTGTTGTTAACTTTTTGCTTCCTTCAAGTGATCAAAAGGTCATCTATCTTTCTTTTCTCTTTTCTAGCAATGCTGCAAATAGATCGTGGGGTCAGGGTCTTGTCTACGATGTTCCTCGAACTGAGACGTTCATGCAGGGGTCGGCCCAGGAATGGTACAGCTTTAAAAGCAGGCTTTATGAACATTTAAGTTGCAGTTCAACACGTAATGGAGGCAATTTTCACATGAAGTCTCTCCAACACCAACTGAAGGAGAAACGTCGCAATGCTCGAAATGTTGATGTCAATGTTAATCTTGTTGCTGCGGGAATAGAGATTTGTAAGATAAAGGCTGCTGGTTTATCATATGAGTCGCTGGTTGCATTTCTTTCGTTTTGTCAAGCTGATGTTGGAAACATTGGTCATGGCAGGTATTTATGAATTTAATATTTTACGTTATGCACTACTGTGTACGTTGCATTGTTGAAGTCAGCCAATAGTCGTTTTTGCATTTGTTATATGTTTTTATGAAACGGTTCCATCCAAGCATAAGCCAGACGAATTTGAAGAGAGCAATCTACGTACATTATTTACATTTTCGATAGAATGTTTTTAACATGTACTGTCAAAATATTCTTCAAATCTCGACAACATCAACGCATGTCTCCATTCATCAAAATGTACACTCCTATTGACACAGCACATGGTTGCCCTATGTGGGCCATAATTTTACATGCCTTAAGGTAAATTAACTCTATCTAAATATGGCAGCCATATCAACACATTTGTATTTTTTTCCGTTTCAGAAACCAGTTTCCAGATATCATCAAAGCTGCTTACATTTATATATTGAACCAAACAGCACTTTATATGCACAAGCCTCTGGAAAGCACTGGACTGCCACCGCACTTTTCTGTAGCAATTGACAAATCCACTCCACATCGAGACACGAATCAAGCAATCATGATAATCGTTCAAGTTGAGGGGAGACGAGTAGCAATGCCAATTGATGCCCCTCTTGTATATGGATATCAGGAAACTCAAGACGGAATTAATCCTGTTATTCAGGGAGGTTCTGGAAAAGATCTAGCAGACCAGGTTGTTGCAGTGCTGAAAACTTCACTTCAACTCATGCCAGATGACTTGCGATTTCTGCGAGGTAATATTTCCTTTTTCCAGTGTGCAGGCTTTAAATAAATGTCTACAGCTCCACAGGATGAACTATGGAATGAACCTTTGAAAAGGTAACACCTCTGTGGTTTGTCCTTTGCTATTTTATTTGTTCATTATTTTGTTTGTTCATATTTGTTATTATTATAAAAGCAGTATTTTGACCAAAAATTAAATTATTCTTTCTCTTCCATCAGGAGTTCATGCTGACGGCCAGTACCAGGCTAGCACATTTCAGAACAGGTTGCATGCGTTATTGGGTATTACAGAGATGCCAGATCCTTACTTTCTCCTGCCATGGGATGTTTCTCATTGGATGGATTTAGCTATGGTGGAGCTTCGTGAACATTCCGAATCATCAGAATTCATAAAGTTGCTTATAAAGCGCTCGAATCGAATGCACACGATGTTTGGAAGAGGCCGTGGGCATGCTGAATACAAAGGATTTGCAAAGATTATCGGACTGAAAGCACTTGAAACAGTCACATATGCAACAACACGGTTCACGAGCTCTTCATTTGAACAGTGGGAGAAAATTTATGACAGTTATGAAGCCATGATTAAATCTTTTATACAGAATCGGGAAGACAAAGATGATGAATGCGAAGAGACGAAATACCAAGTACGTGGACAAGATTATGCCATAGATCTGTGCGGAATGATAGACGTCCTGAAGCCCGCTGTCACACTGATGGTCAAGAGCCAGGCACTCGCTATACCCCCGTGGAAGATCATAGCATGGTTCCCAAGATTAACAGCCTTATTATCAAAGATAGAAGATGAGATAGAACAACTGAAACTCGGCGAAGTGTTAATTCCAGACAAGAAAGTGGTGCCAAAGCTTGCACAGCATTGGGAAGAGTTAACGCGAGAGGAGATTGAGGACTGCACATTTCAGGGGATTGAAGTTTATCCTGGGTGGATGGTTGTAGGTGAGAGAACCGAGCAAGGCGAGGCTACGACGACAGGTGGTAGAAGGCAGAAGAAGAAGAAGACGATTACATGGAGAGCACGTTCACCAGAGGATTGCTTGGACGACCTGCTACAGCTGAGCCAGCAGTTGCGAATCACTCTGACATCCCGTTTCGACAACCTACCAACTGACAGCATAACCAAGTTGGAACGTATCTTTGATATCGAGAGCCTTGTCAGACAGATGTGTGTCTTTTCCATTGAAAATGGAAGAATGAGAGTAAGCCGTGAAGGGAGGCAGCTTTGGGATCTGAGAGGAAAAACTGAGTTTGCTGACTTCTTCAGGTAACAAATTTTCATAGTTCTATTTCCCTCTGCTGCAAGAGCCAAAACTTATTCATCGCAGCGAAAAGAAACGTTCTACATCTGCGTTAACGGGCATGAGGCGACGTATTTTTTATTTCATGGGTATGTTGACAGCAAGTAAACGCACAGAAAGAAAATATTTTGGTACCCCTGTTATTTAGATGCAAACGTAAGTCAATTTGCGTTAAGTGCAGAAACATCTAATGGTCGTAAAATATAGAAAGCATGTTGAGGAATTACCAATATAAATGAAAGATGCCAAACATTGATTGTTAAAGCTGGATTCTTGTTTATGTTTCAGGTATATTTGCAATTTGCCTCATGTAGAGAAGCTCCTAGATGACCAGCCAATGCTAAACCTAATGTCTCACAACAGTGACATTGTCCTTGAGCGATTCAAAACGACGTTAATGGCGATGATGTGGCAAGGTCTTGGAAATTGTGCAAGCAGAATGTTTTTGGACAAGAACAACGAACAAATCACAGCTTTTGATAGACATCAGCTAACTTCTTTAAGTGCTTGTGACCTTCCCTCGATAGACCAGTGGTTTTCATTGACGTTTTCTTCTGGTAAAACCGAGAGAGCACGCATTGATGAAGAATTTGTATATGCTTCAATGTACCTCAATGAGGATGTGATCAATTCACTTGGCAAAGAGATGTGCATCAGTCTTGATGTCGCACTTGCTGTCAGTGGTTGTGAAGCTATCGTTGAAGGTTTTTACAGCCTCGTCAATGTTCACAAAAAGAACGGTGGCCAGTCAAATGAAGTGCTCTCCGAGCGTGCAATTGTCGACTGGAGTTTACCACACCCTGCTTCTTGCCCAGCTACCATGAGAGCCATTGCCCAGCTCTATACTGAAGGAGATGATAGCCGCAATCTGCCAAAACATCGACTTCCAGTGTTTGGTGATGTTAGAGGAAGAGCATCTGGCAACTATGAAATCAGCAAGGTTGTTGATAGAATCAAGAATGAACGTCCAAGATGTCCACATGTTTTAAAGGACAGTAGTTAAGCAAATGTCTGACTGTTTGACTTCTAAGTTCGAGTTTGTCAATCAGATAGAAAGATAATAGCACTCCTTAGTCATCTAAATACGATTTAAGCTACACTCATATTTTTACAAGGACCAGCATATAAAAAATTCTAGTCTCAATTTTTCAGAAGTTAAGAAACCATGCTAAAAGGATTGAGAAAGCTAAGAAACGCAAGCAATTTGGAGCTTCAGTTTTCCCACGTCATTGAATAATTTTTGACACTGTACAAAAATGCAAACTGTTTTAACATTGATTTCAGTGTGAATTATGTTATTCTTGTTCTCAAAACAAGAATAACATAATTCACACCATTTTGAGATCTTACTAAATGATTTAGAAGCCCTTCTAACAATAACAGACTTGCTCTATACTAAATGTATCAAAAATATAGGAAATTCACACACAAGAAAACTTTTGGTTCCAAATGTCTTAAGATTTAAGAAACCTGCTTCCTTACCACTAGCCACTACCAGTCCCAGGCTTAACCTTTCCTTAAAAGACGAGTATACCTAAATAAATATAATCAGGCAGGGCCCTACTTTTCAAGAATGGTTTAAATACATCTGTGAAGTATCTGTCCACAAAAGACCTAGTTTTAATTTGTATATCATTGAATGTCAAGTAAGATACATGATATCTCAAACTTGTATACACAAAACACATTACTTGTTTTTATTCGCTCATGTTTTCTATGGGACCACGCCCGGCCACGCCCATCTTATTTGCCACGCCCAAATATACCCGGTGTGCAACAGGTTTTGGACAAAAATATCTCCGGTGTGCACATGCCATACTCTGCAGACTGGCTGCTCAGCATTCAATTATTTTTGGGTCTGACTCTAATTGCAGGATGCCGCAACTTACAATTAAACTATAATCTTGGACGAAATACTTGGGAGAAGTCACAAAATTGCACTATTTTGGTCTTTGATTATGTGCTCCCTTTCCCCTCTGTTTGGATGTTGCTTGAATCAAAGGCCATTCCCCGGGGTGGGGGCATTACACATATTTTGGGTACGGGGACGTGCCATAGTAAAGGGTATTGACTTTCACGATCTTGGTATAAGTATAAGGTCGGGCAAACATTTTCGGAAAATTTGTACAAGGTCAGGTGTACATTATCGGAAAATTGGTATAAGGTCGGGTATACTTTTTCGGAAAATTGTTATAAGGTCAGGTATGCTTTTTCGGAAAATTGGTATAAGGAACGCGTGTGTTTTTGAAGCTTCGATGGCATGTACCTAACCAAAACCTGGTCAAGTGCCCGGGGTCGGTCAAGTATTCGACCTTCTCAACATTGAATTAGGGGAAAGGGGGGAAAGGGGGGATCAGAAAGTCCTAAACATATGTTTCGACTCGATACTTGAGAACAAATCATAAAAATACAGAAATTTGTCTATGTCCCAGTTTCTTTTGGCCAGGATTGTCTGAAAATGGTTGTTAACAAATAATCACTCAAAGCTTTATGCATATGTATAAATTTGCCACTAAATGATAATTAAATATTTCAATATTTTAAAAGCTAAGAATAGATAAATTACAATGTTCATACAAATTAAATGAATACATATAAAAACACCCCTAATAGAAGTGGCAGGGATTACATTACAAGGCTGAATTGACCTCATTTCCATAATGGTTCTCTTAGCTCGAGAACCCATTGAGATTTTTGTGAGAAATCTTACCAATATCATCCCCAACACAAGAAGTGAGTTTTCGGCTACTTATGCCCCAAATAGGCTTTGATCATTAAATTCACTAGGAGCACTATCTTAAATATGGGCATGGCAAAATTGCTATAAAAAGTTTTTCAAAAGTTACATATTTTAGGATTCTGACCTTTTTTCCGCGATCTTAAGATTGTGTACTCAGCTGCTCTTTGAAAATGACTTATCATTGCAAGAAAAGCTTTTTGGATCATTGTTTGAGGTCCGGTTTCTTATTGACAAAAGGTGCCGACGTTCGAAATTCGTCAGATTCTCGACGAAATTCACGACGCTGACCCCCGGATCTTCAACGAACGTATTTGGTGCCAGTAATCTTTGCTCACAAACATCCGGGGGATAAAGCCTTGATTTGCTGCGAAATTTGTTCGAATTTCGAACGTCGGCGCTCTTTATCCTGGCCACGATGGTGGGACCAAGCTTCGGTAGATTTCAAACTGCCAAAGTGATAAGTTTTGTTTCGCGCTTGTTTTAAATCATTTCAGGAAGGAAAGTGAAGACAAATGCATTGAGTACGGAGTTTAAAGGCTGGGGAACATTTTCATGCAAAGGACTGGGCGTTTGATGCAAAATTCACCGAGCTTGAGCGAGGACAAAACTATTGCTAGATTTATGTAAATAAGAAAGCTGCGCTCCTTGTTATTTCTTATATAGGCCGTCGCCTGTCCCCTGCTATCTTACACTTTCGTTGCACATATGGCGAGACTAAAAACTTTTTGTGCAGAAACGTTGTTCATGACATTGCTAACAAAAAACAATCAACCCCCCATTTGTATGTTTGCACAATAGCTCAAAATCAGGGGGTAAAGTTATGGCTCGCATGATGATGTCATCTTGATTACCTAAAATTTATGGAAATTTAACTTGCTGAGACCAACCCTAAGTTGTGTAAGGTAGGATAATCCTATTGGATCGTGAGTTCCAAAAACAGATCTGGCAGGGGGGCGGATTATTGATAACAGCTTTTTCTTAACCCTATTTTAACCGGGTAAAAAAAAAGTGATTTTCTACTGGGGGGGGGCGTTTTTCGCCCCCCCCCTGTTTTTCTCTGCAAGTATAACAGCTATGACAATGAAACTTGCACTGTGTCATAATTGAACAAAGGAGAATCTAAAAATAGCACGAATCAATCAATAGTCACGTGATTGGTTGTTAGGCAACCAAAAACAATGCAAATTTTGAGAAAATCGAGCTATTTGCAGAAAAGGGCCCATTATTCGCAAATGGCGAGATCAAATTGGCAAAAAACCATCCAAATACATGCTTGATATCATTAATTTGTAGTTTCATATGGTTTCGTACGGATATTTGTGGTTTCTAATAAATTAACTAATTAAATAATGAAAATTTGATTCAATGCAAAATTGTAAGCTCAATAATTATGATTTAAAACCATTAATTTCGCATGTTACTGGTGAAATCCAGTACCTTCATCGATATTTGAGGTAATTCCATCAGTTTTACATAAAAAGTTACTCATTCATTAGGAATATGACGTCATAAAGATTGATGACGTCATAGAAATAATAAACTGCTGATGTCAGCAAATGTGAATAAATTATATATCAAACGAAAGTACTCATCGAGACGAATCGAATCGTATATATATTGTTGAGATTTAGTAACAAAGGAAGAAATTAGAGCCATTTTTAAGAATTTCTTTGTGACCACTCTCCAAATATGGGCATGTGGTGGTCACGTGATCAAACAATAGGTATTGAAACTTCTAGTTTCTGATTGCCAACTAAATTCTAGGAAAAGTCAAGGAGTTTCAGCACTGTAGGTGACATCGTTTGGGAGCTATTAAAAAAAATCCGATAGGGGGGCGAAAAACGCCCCCCCCCCGGGTAAAATAGGGTTAAAAACAGCAATAGAAGAATCAAGTTTCAATTCAGGCTCAAGCTTATTCCATTCGGATAAACAGTTTGGATAGAAGCAAGACTTGAATTTTTCTGTTCTTGCCTTTAATTGCCCAATGACATCCTGGTCATCAAATGATGAAGAGGGGGAATTGGTTCAACTGTATACTCAGGACTAAGATTATTTACAAACTTGTAGAACAAGGTAAGGCGTCTACTCCATCTTCGGGAACTCAGTGACTCCCAACCAAGTTCTGTGTACAGCTTCTCTCGAGATGTTCCCCTCCATGCACTTGACACGGCTAGGGCAGCAGAATACTGTACGGACTCTAGTTTTTCATTTAAATTTGGTAAAAGGATATTTTGACTGAATTCACATACTTTGGCAGGAATATGGTAAATACCATCACCATAGTCTAGATGGAGTCGAACATAGAGCTTATATAATTCGTTTAGGGTATGCCTTGGCAGGTATTTGGAGAGATATTTCAGCAAACCAATGCCCTTCCTTGTTTTAGAGATCGCTGATTTGATATGAGCTGAGAAAGATAGCTTTGAGTCCAGGATAATTCCTAAGTGTTTATGTTCATTCACTTTCTTGACTGGTATGTTGTTAAAAAGAATCACTGGATGATCAATTTCGATTTTTTTCCTTGAAAATGTTAATTCAACAGCTTGTTTCTGCGGATCTGGATTAAAGGACATTCTACAAGCTTCAGCCCACCGACTTATCAAGTCCAAGTCATGGTTCATGTCATTGGCAGCTGTATTTGAATCTTCTACCACAGTGAACAACGATGTATCATCAGCAAATAACTTAACATTGCACTTCAAGCCTACAGCTAGATCATTTATATACACAAGGAAAAACAAGGGTCCAAGAATAGAGCCCTGGGGCACCCCTGCAGAAATATCTCCCCAATTTGAACTCTGTCCATTCAGTACTGTCCTCTGCTTTCGATCCTTGAGAAAGCTTTGGATTAAAAAAAGAAGTTGTTCAAATTGTTCTGCATGGGCTAAACTGTTGACCAACGTTTTCCCCTTCGATGTCGAAAAGTAAACAGAAATGTAAAATTCGATTGCAGGAAATCTAGCCTAGTTTTTCAATCAGATTTGGCAAAGTTGTAGATCAACTACTTAGCTAAAGATGGAGCGAAAAAATATCGAAACTTTTTCGAGTAGTTATGGAGGTAAATCCACTTTTCTGAAATCAGCAAAAGATTTGAGCAAGGATTTGCGAAGCCAGGGTTGACGGAAACATTGCAATTTATACATCTTTGGATTGCCCAGATTATAAAGAACAACATCCTTGTTACTGCTTTTCGATAGACCGAATAATATTGGAGAAATTAACTGTTTTCTGAGGAGAGTGGTTTTGCGAAACGGCATCTCGCTGTGCACTAGAGCGGAAAGCAGAGTTACCTTAATCGCAACCGATCAACCTAACATGTTTGTTGACTATGGCGTCCACCCTGCATTAGATCCACACTGCGAACATCAAATTGTCTTCGGAAAAATAAATGTATCGGTCCCCTCTCCCCCTCCCTACAAAAGAACTATATGGGATTATTCTAAAGCTAATGTACCTTTGATAAGGAACTGTGTTAACGATACTAATTGGCAAGATTTGCTAAGTGGTCTAAATCCAGGAGAAATGGCTGCACTGTTTACAGACACTTTATTAACAATTCTTTCCCTCCACATACCACACAAAATTATAAAAATCAATGATAAGGATGCTCCTTGGATAACCCCTGAGTTAAAATCCGCCATCAAGCGCAAACACAGGGTGTTCAGAAAATACGTTAGTCGGGGGAGAAACCAAGAGGACTGGAAGACTGTCAAGGAAATCCAGGCCGAAAATTCCAAGAAAATTTTCGATGCGAAGAATAGTTACTACTTGAAGTTGGCAAAAAAAATTGTCTGACCCTCGCATAGGAATTAAAGAATACTGGTCTGCGCTAAATAGGATGATTCAAAAGAAAACATTTTCAAACATACCAACGCTTCTTGAAAATGGACTTTTTTTGACAAATATTGATACTAAGGCTAACATCTTTAATGATTACTTTGTAAAGCAATGTTGTGCGATTACAACTGGTAGTACACTTTCCAGTTTCTTACCGAGAAGTGCTCCGCGACTGCAGAGTCTTGTGATAGATCGGGAAAAAGTTCTCCAAATTATCCACGCTCTCGACTCAAAAAAAGCACACGGTTGTGATGACATATCGATTTCAATGATAAAAATATGTGACACCTCAATTGTAGAGCTGTTGTGTTTAATTTTTGAGAAGTGCTTGGAAACAGTAGTCTACCCTTCCATTTGGAAAAAAGCTAATGTAATACCTGTGCACAAAAAGAACAGCAGGCAATGTAAGGAAAACTATCGTCCTATCTCGCTTCTGCCAATATTTGGCAAAATATTTGAAAAATTAATTTTCGATTCAATGTATGAGCATTTCTGCAACCATGGTCTCATCACACCTAACCAATCAGGATTTCGGCCTAATGATTCTGCTATTAACCAATTACTATCAATAACTCATCAGATCTACTGTGCTTTCGAAACAAATCCAAGCAAGGAAACTAGGGCAGTATTTCTAGACTTGTGAAAGGCTTTTGATAGGGTTTGGAATGAAGGATTGATAAACAAGCTAGAGTGTAAAGGTATATCTGGGAATCTTCTTAACCTTGTGAAGAACTATCTAAAGATCGTAAACAGCGCGTGGTATTAAATGGGAGAAGTTCGGAATGGGCAGCAGTATCTGCAGGTGTTCCGCAAGGCTCGGTTCTTGGTCCCTTATTCTTTCTTATCTATATCGATGACCTCACTGAAAATGTAGCTGGTGGAGTTAAATTGTTTGCTGATGACACTTCTCTCTTCTCGGTTGTTGAAAACGAAAATGAAACTGCATTGAAATTAAACAGTGATCTGGAAAAACTTCGTACCTGGGCATGGCAATGGAAAATGAAGTTTAATGCAGATAAAACAGAAGAAGTCTTGTTTTCTTGTAAGCGGAATAAGCTAGTCCACCCAACCCTTTGGCTTGGTAGCAGTGATATAATTGCAAAAATTGAACATAAGCATCTTGGTATGATACTTCATTCTAAATTGGATTTCCAAAGTCATGTTAACGAAGCTATTGTTAAAGCAAGGAGAGAAATTGGGATGATAAAGTATCTTTCCAGGTATGTTTCCAGAGAGGTTCTTGATATGATATATAAGCTACATGTAAGACCACATCTCGACTACGGCGATATAATCTACCACAAATTTGATCCTGACATGCGCTTGGCCTTCACACAAAAGCTTTAACGAACGCAGTATCTTGCTGCACTAGCAGTGACTGGGACATGGAGAGGTACAAACAGGCAGAGACTGTTTAATGAGCTAGGTTGGGAAACATTGTATGATGGAAGGTGGTATCGTAGATTGTGTCATTTCTTCTCCCTTATCAAATCCAAATCACCTGAATACTTGTGTAGCGAACTACCCCAAGAGCGACAATTGCAGTACAGTCTGAGAAATCCCTTTTGTTTTGAACCAGCAGTGAGCAGAACGGCCCGTTTTGCTAGCACGTATTTTCATAATACATTATTCGAATGGAATTTACTCGACGATGAGACAAGAAATTCTATCAAATCGATTCCTCGATAGATTCCTCGAGCCTGGACCTCAGAAGAATCTCTGGGTTGTTCATGTTGCTCGTCAAACCTTAAAGCGCCATGCCAATCACAATGGCGAATTGTGTGCTCTTGGGCTGTCCCTCTCTTACGACTATTCTTGGAACGATTTAAATTTAAATTGTAAGTGCCATACATAGTGGGAACACGCTGACTATAAGTCCTTTCCCACTATGGATGGCACGTAGTTAATTAGCCTTGTTGTTTTTGTAAATAGTTGTTGTTTTTAAATGAATAAAGAAAAAAAAAGAAAACAATTCTAAATCCCTGCTTCACTTTTAAAATAAATTGGTTGCAATTGTTAGACCAATTAGAAACTCCACATACAAAATTTGCGACATTTCGGGTGTCAAGCTGTTGACAAAACTCCGTGTCCAGTTCAGTGCTCTAAACGAACATCGCTTCAAACGTGCTTTTGACTGCCTCAGCCCAGTTTGTTTTTGTGGTAAAGACAATGAAAATAACAAGCACTTTCTCCTGCATTGCCCCCTATACGTTGTACTTCGTAGAGATCTCTTTGACCAGCTCTCTGATGTCCAAGGACTAGATATCGCCAGTATCAATAATATAGATGATGATACTCTTTGTGATCGACTTTTGTTTGGAAATCCATCCTTAGGTACTATTGAAAATAGAGTAATACTGGATGCGACGATCTCATTTCTCAAAAATTCTGGCCGATCTGATTGATACAGCGATGCCATATTAGCAACAGCAGTTCCCTATTAGTTTTATGTTGTGTTCTCCTTTTCTTTCTTTGTCGTTCCACATTGTTGAGGTAGATTACCGGAACAAACACTGAAATTTGTTTTTTCTCGTTTTACACCTATGAGTTTAAAAATTCAAATCTTCCTTTTTAACCAGTAATCTGCCTTAGCTTTGTTGTTTTGTTGTCTGTTTTGTGTAATGTATCTTTAATTTTGTCGTTTTAGTTCTTTGTTTTGTGTATTGAAAATTAATTTGAATTGTAAGTACCATCCATAGTGAAAACCTGTGACTTTATGTCTTTCTTCACTATGGATGGTACAGTGTAATGTAAGTATAAATATTGCAGTTTTTAATCTTGATAGAAAAAAATTTGACCAGTCACGGTATGAATTTAATTTTCTTCAGTTGAAAGAGCAAATACTGCTATCTTTATATTGCAGCTAGGAAATAACAGCAACGTAAATTACTTTAGTAGGCTAGGCCGGCATATTACACGATTGGGCTTCCTGTGGATAGGCACTTATGTATTTATATTTCCGACGATTGCAAAAGTCCGAAAATTGTCAAAGAAAATATAATAGAATTAGTTGGGTATATCTTTATTCTGCTGAAAAATAACGTCAGAACCCCCCCCCCCCCCTCCCCACGTCTTTCAAGTTTCTTACAGCTGGCGCAGCCACTGATAGACCCTAAAATATAATCGATCTTTTGTGGAAGCTCACCAAAGGTCGATGCATATAGCCTTCAAGGAGAAGTAGTTCCAGGGCTCTTTTTTGAACGCGGTCCATTTCTTTGTTTTTCGTTCCATAGCCAAACATCCAGATAAGTGAACAATATTTAAAATTTGACATGTTAAATGTATGTTACAGCATCTTCCCTTTCTTTCTCGTCCATATTTGGTTCTACCCTTGAGAATGCACTGACTTTTTTGCAAACTTAGTGTTTTTACGTGCTTGTCAGATTTCAGCTCATCGTCAACGGTTATCCCAAGAAATTTAAGAAACCTTGCCACATTAATTAATCTGCATCTAATTTCTAAGAGCAATATTTTCTATTACCTTTAAACTAGTCAAGAACTCTTAGAGACATCATCCTCAAGTCTCATCGCTACTGACTCAACATCTTTGTCACATGCATACACAGTAATATCATCCCCTGTGGAACTCCTCACAATGTCTCCTGCCATTCACTAAATTTTGAACCTACTTTAACAAGTTGATCCCTTTTTTTGCAGACAGTTTGAGATTTTAGCAAGACTGTTTGGCCCAAGTTTGGTCACAAGTAAATCATGCGGTTGCCTTAGACAAGTCCACTAGCACCATTCCCACTACCTTTTTCACAAAGTGTCTTACGACAACTCTCACTAATTTGGAAAAGCATGTGTAATGCGTACTGTAACCATTTCGAAAAGCATATGGCATCGTTTCAGTGTTTCACACTGCAGCTGCATTTCACCGTTGCACCATTCTTCCAGTAAATCTTTGCAACATATTAAGTTTTCTATGCTTGATCTTACGCATCAGAGTTGTTCGTAACTACCACCCAAGTCATAAGGTGGTGGATATTTGTTTTCAAAGGATCACTACGAAGCAAACTATGTCTTATGGAAATAGTAGTTCCAGGTCTTTTCCAAAACGTTATTTTAAAGGAAGCTCAAACCAATCTCGAACCAAACTTTTGACAACAAAACAGAAAAGTAAAGATGATAGAGAGCTGAAGCATCCTTGAATTGTTTTGGTTTTAATGGGCAATTAAGGTTAATTGTACCAAACGGTTGTTTTTTTCAGTATACTTTCATTTGACATCAGCAAATATAAATTCTCCATGATGGCATTCAAACTGATGACATCATAGTTCTATCAAAGAAGAACATAATTTCAAAATGTAGCTATAAATCGATAGACAATCATATTTCCTGCACCCTGAAGTAGTATAATGAGGTTACAATCCGTAAAATCTGAAGTAATAGACACTTGTTGTTTTTCCAGTATTGAGTTTTATATCATGTGTGGTATTCACCAAGGTTTATTCTTCTTATCACTTACGTGAATGATTTTAAAACGTGCTGAAGTTCTCCCAGGCAACCATCGGTGCTCACAATATAACGATTGCATCGAATGATTCAGTGAACTACACAGTCCCAGGGGGGGCACTCAGCACATACGCATAAGGGGGGGTCAGTCCGAGAAGTTTTCAGGAACCCCAAAAATATCAGTTTAGCTTCATTACAACCCAAAAATATCAGCTCATTTTATACCTTAACATCTGTAAAAGAGCATACAAGATCCTGAAACAATACAAATTGAGGTCAGGATTGCCTCTGAGGAACCAAGAAATATCATTTTGAGAATATTTGATGCCCAAAAATATCAAAAACATAATTTCAGTTTATTTGGACCCAAAAATATCACTTTCGGCAATATTCTGACCCAAAAATATCGGACTTACCTCCCCGTATGTGCATGTGCTGAGTGCCCCCCTGGGTATACAGTGTCCCAAAACAAGTTGTGCCCAATTTGCATTGCTACTGTGGAAGCGAGGTGTACTCCATTGTTTAATTCTTGATAAAGCTAAGCAGGATATGCTTTAAGTTTAACTTAGAGTTTTGATCTAGCTTTAGCCAATTTGAAAACTGGTTGCTGACCTATTGCACACAAAAATCGAAAAAGTGTTTTCAAAAGCAAAACTTTCTATGTTCCCCAAAAAAGTCCAAACCACGAAAACTTTGACAGAAATGGCTCTAGCGTTGCATTTGTATCTTTTTCCGTGTTCATTTGAAAATGGTTCAGTGGTATTGTGTTATTAGTAAAGATACAATTAACTCTTTCTAAACCCTTTAGAGCCCCTTCTTGCGGTATTTACCTTATGATTTTTGCACGCCAAAGAAAGTTCTGTTTTTGAAGCAATCTTATTTTTTTGTGGATGAGAGTGAATAAACTTAGCCCCAATCCGAAAAACTGAATTTATGATAATTGGGCATCAACTCAAAGCCCAAACTCTAGACCTGTCAGAAGAGCTGAAACGAAATAACTCTTATAATAATAGAGTCGATAAGGTGACATCCCCCGTTGAAAAACTGAGTTGGAATGAACAGTTTTAGCGCACCAAAGGCAAAACGGGTTGAGGTCTAGCAGCTTTAAGAAAGTTGAAAATGTCATTCACAATTCCAACTGCGTAATATATACCGGGTGTCCCAAAAGTATACAGATTTGGTTGAATCCAGCAATTTGAATTTAGCTTTAATCAATGGCTAATCACTCTCAAAATTTTCTTCAATAGTTAACTTGAACATAGATACCTCGTTTGCTGGTATTGGTGCTTTGAGAGCAGAAATATCAATCTTGAAAGCTTAAATTTACGTCCACGTGCAAACCAGAGCTATGGCCTTCTGGCCTCAGCAAATTCCTGAAGCACATCGAAATTAATAACTGAAGTTAATGAAAAATTAAGAAATTTTCCAATGGGTGACTAAAGGGTGACTTCTGGACAACAAAATAACTCAAGATCTAATATTGCTCAAATTTCATCAAGGCTATCGTTGATTTATACGCTGCGCCTCAAGAATTTGCTTAAGTCAAAAGGCTAAAGCTCTGGTTTGTAGGAAGAGGCAAATATGAGCTTTCAAGATTAACAGGTCTGCTCTCAAAGCACAATGCCAACAAACGAGGTAGATACCTATGTTCAAGTTAATTATCGAGGAACATATTTAGAGTGATTAGACATTGATTGAAGCTAAATTCACATCGCTGGAGTCAACCAAATCCGAATAAACTTTTTCGGACACCAGGTACATTGCTTTAATGAAAACTTGTGCTGATACTATCTGGTTAGTATTTCCAAAACAAAACTAGCTGCTCTCCAACGCCCTCAAAACTGCTCTCCAACGCCTTCAATAATAGCAAACCCTTTCACTCGATCTACAATAGAGGCACTGTAAAGATCTCCAGATCCCTAGATACGGGACAGAATTTGCAAAGAAGGCTTTTCATTACGCAGCACTCAAGATGTGGAATGATACACCCGCCGAAATTCGTTAGCTACTGACACAAAATCGTTCAAAAATAACTTAAAACTTATCTTAAGACAGTGACGGACTTAGGGGCAAATGGGAGCAACTGCCCCTCCACCTTCACGATGAAAACGCAACTTGGCGTCCCCTTTTTGGTAAGAACAGCAACCTTCTTCGTGACCTCAACTCACTCTTTTATAACTGTTTCGATCTGAATGTGGGAGAAACATATAAATCAAGGCGTTATTTGTGGGGGAAACCAAAGAATTTTCTAACACATGAGCCTCGAAATTTTCACTCGCAGTCTGCGAGCTTTCTTTTTATCAATTATCATACTTTTTGGCGCCCTCTCTGCAGGCTGCTCCCTTCAATTTCGGGTAGAATCCACCCCTTTCTAAAGCGCTAGCCTCTCAAAAACAACTCCCTAGAAGAATAGTCATATGGTTAAGTCTTATAAACAGGGCTATAGGTTTGTATTCTTAACAGTTTCGTTCCTGCAAATAGATGTCATAGATCCTATTTTGCTTAAGGGTTAATTTGTGTATGCAAAATAATGAAATAGACAGAAAGATCAGCTACATGTAGGCTACATTCATCATTTTTCATCACTGACATACCATCCCTACATTTTCACTCTTTCGCTATATATCATCCATAACAAAAGAAATTGAGGGAGACCACCAAGAGGTTGGCGGGATGTTCCTTGTTGGGGAGACGAGATACGATTTGTCCCAGGAAACTCATGTGTCCCCCCGTGCAGTAGGTTAATGCTCATGCGCCCGGCAGATTTCCAACCCAAAACGCCACTGCGCATGAGCTTTAACACACTGCACGGGGGACACATACGTTTCCTCGGAAAAACCTTATCTCGTCTCCCCAACAATCACTGAAAGGGCAGCAAGTGTGACCTGGATGTCAAAATGAAGAACAAATCGAAATTGATGTTGGAGAAGCCATCGGCCAGCAGTGTATTGAATGCCTAATTATGATCATCATCACAATCATCCCATACAATGACCTCAAGAATTCCACTATTCATCTAGCCTGACCGACAGACCAAACGAGTAACGAGTCCCTCGGTTGGTCTGCACGTCAGGCTACTATTTATCTGCCTTGGGACAACTTTTAGCACGCCCACACAGGGGCGCAAATGAGGGGGGTGTGGGGGGGGGGTGTGACACCCCCCCCAATAATTTCATAACTCGGTCCCAATCGCGACAAAATCGGTCCCGATCTGGCTCTAAACTTGAACCTGAAATTTTCAGGACGTCGATACTCGAAATGCAAAGATTTCTGTGTTAGCTGTCTTTTGTTATTTCGTAGAAACTAAGTTTGCAGAAAGAAATCCTCGAGATTCCTTTACAACCGTAGAGAGAATGGCTGGGTTAAGTCGGGTAAGGAATGCCTTCTGAGCTAAAGTAGAGGATGTTTCTTCAAAAATTTTCTTCGTGCTCCAATCTATTAGCCTACGCGTAGACCCATTATCCCAAAGGAGGAAAGGGTCTACGAAACAAAGAGCAAAAGCTTGCTACTGAGGTTTCTAGATTTCTGGAAACTTAACTTATGCAGCCTTTGTTTCAACCATAGAAATATTTCTATTTCTATGGTTTCAACGCGTTTCACAAATCATTTGAAAAGGGGATTAGAAATATTAATTGGGCGGCCGTAGCAAGCCTTTGCTCTTTGTTTCGTAGACCCTTTCCTCCTTTGGGATAATGGGTCTACGCGTAGGCTACAATCTATGGGATAACTGTCACAAAACTATCAAAGTTCCCTTGTTGCTAATGGTAAGCATGATATTGGGAGATGCATTCTAAGCCAAAGTAGAGACTGTTTCTTCGAAAATTTTCTTCATGCTCCGATTTTTAGGATAACTACCGGGTGCGCCAAAAAAACTATGCACGTTTGGCAGGCCACAATAAATCGTACACTGGACTGATTTTGAAGATTTATGACTCATTCGTTAGCAGAAAGCCAGAATTGGATACCGGGTTTTTTGCAAATTATTTCTTTTTCAGTTTTTAGAGCTAGAAGCGAGTTTCCTAAGATTTTTGTTTTCGAAAACACTGAAGACGATCAAAAAACATCGATCAAATTTTCTAAAGAATCGACATGAATGGACAAAGAGAGAACTTTTTCGTGGTGATTTGCGATCTAAAAATCGACCAATTGTAATCTGCTGCACGAGAGTTCATACTGAACCCCCAAATCCCCCTGAAAACGTTTTCTCTTTGTTTATTCATGATGGATCTTTTAAGATTTGATCGACGTTTTTTCATCGTTTTCAATATTTTCGAAAACGAACATTTAAGAAACTCGCTTCTAGCTCTAAAAACTGAAAACGAAAAAATTTGCAAAAAGTCCTAGAATCTAATTCAGGCTCTCTGTTAAATATTAAGTCATAAATCTTCAAAATCGGTCCAGTGTTCAAAATATTGTGGCCTGCCAAACGAGCATAGTTTATTTTGGCGCACCCGGTATCACAAAACTATCAAGGTTTACTCGCTGCTAATGGCAAGCGTGATATTGGGAGATGCATTTTAAGCGAAAGTAAAGGATGCTTCTTCAAAAATTTTCTTCGTGCTCCGATTTATAGGATAGCTCACAGGATAACTATCACAAAACTATCAAGGTCTCCTCGCTGCTAATAGCAAGCATGACTTTGGGAGATGCATGCTAAGCCAAAGTAAAGGATGTTTCTTCAAAAATTTCCTTCGTGCTCTGATTTATAGGATAACTCACAGAATAACTGTCACAAAACTATCAAGGTTTCCTCACTGCTAATGGCAAGCATGATATTGGGAGATGCATTCTACGCCAAAGTAAAGGGTGTGGCCCCAAAAAATTTCCTGGCCCCTAGGCCCATGCATTTCCGTGCCTCCCTCTTAATTTACCCTGGCCACGCCACTTATTGATTCCATATGAGCAAGCGTGCATGCCTAAAAACATGGCTATTCTGTGAAGCTTTGACTGGATCATTAAGGGAAGATGGCTAAGATGCTAGCCAGAGGCAAATTGATGTCGAAAACTGTTTGTTTAATTCTGTTTCAATCGTTGGGAAAACACTGTCTGTTATAGTTGTATTTTCGGTAGATTGTGGCTGATAGGAAAACTTCATTTTTCATACATTTGCATAAAATATTTATTTCGCAAAAATCGGTCCCACGTGGAAGAAACTCGGCCCTTTGAGCACAGACCCCCCTCAAAAAATTTGCATTTGCGCCCCTGCGCCCACATTCCAAGCCAATACCAGCCCATATCAATCCCACACTATGAAAGTAGCTATTCATAACAGCTAAATTGAATTCAGATCAATGTCTGCAGCCCTTCCTGACTTCCTTGTGTCAAATTTGTACAACTTTCCTGTTTCCAAATTCATTGTTGAAATAAGAAGAGATAGCTCCTCCTTCAAATGAAGATGAATGCTAGAATTGAATGCTGTCATAACGTCAAAGAGAGCTTTTGGTAGCAATTAACAAGTTGTCGTTGGGCTATAAATTGAAGAGACTTTGATCCTGGTTTTTGTTTCCTGCTGAATGCCATTATTTGGCACAGACCTTCACCACTAAATGCTCAATTGACGAACATACTGCATAGCTCTTAAGAGATTCTGGACTTAACCAGCGAGGATAAGTTTGAGGATGAAATATTGGAGTGCAAGCAGTTTTCTGGTGAGATACAGTACTGTTTAACGCAAATCGAATCGAAATTGAGACTATTATTGAAACCCGAAGAAGGGCAACGTGAGCCGCGTCGTGAATCTATTGGTAGCGCGCGGAAAGTGAAAACGATGAAATTGCCAACCTTGACTTTGGAGAAGTTTTCAGGCAATCCGACAGAATGGCCGTCTTTCTGGGAGACGTTTAAAGCTGCAATTGATTCAGACGAAGAGATGGAAGACGTGATGAAATTTAGTTATTTGAAGAGTTATTTGGTAGGCCCAGCAGCACTTGCCGTTGCGGGGCTGAAAGTTACGAATTCGACATACAAAGAGGCACTAGATGTTTTGCATAAAAGATTTGGAGACGTTTCAGTAATCATAGGGAATCATATGGATGCGTTGCTTCATTGCCCTGCAGTTGATGCCATGAGCGATGTTAAGAAGTTGAGAGAACTGTACGACAAGTTGGAAGTGAACGTCAGGAGTTTGGGTGCGCTTGGTTTGCATAGCGGAGGATATGAGCGAGTCATGTCGCCTGAAATATTGAAGAAGTTGCCGAGTGGACTGCAAGTTATGATTACACGTAAACTGAAAGGTTCGTGTGATTTACAATATTTGTTGGAAATATTCCACGAAGAGCTCCTTGTTAGAGAGAAATGTGTTTTGAGCCAAGTTAGCGTAGAGAAAAACAAGCCAGCCACCGCCCCCCAAGAAGTGACGAGAAACAGATTCACGTATCGAAATCAACAAGCTACCGCAGCAACGTTATACACTGGAAGCCAAGCATATGATAGAAAGTTTGTTATCAAATGTGCCTATTGCGATGGAGATCACAAGTCTCATTTGTGTACCATTGTCACAGATCATATCGTGCGAAGAAAGATTTTGACGCAAAAGAACCGCTGCTTCATCTGCTTACGCGCTAATCATCTGGCGCGGAACTGTCGTTCAAACATGACATGCCTAAAATGCAATAGAAGACATCATTCGACTATATGTGAGTGCTATTCCAAAGCAGGAACAAGCGAAAGAGGTAATGAAGCTGATCAAAAGAGAAGCAGCGTTGAAGCAAAAGTGCCTGAGAGTACGTCAACAACGAATATGCACGTGAGCGCAAGAAATTCCGTTCTACTGCAGACCGCGCGAGCAGACGTAAAAGCCTCTGGAAAAGCGAGAGGGAGAAGATTAAGATTTGTGTTCGATTCAGGCAGTCAGAAGAGTTATGTGACAGTCGAGGTAAAGAATGCGTTGGGTCTTCCAGTTATTGGAAGAGATAAACTGCTGATCAAGACGTTTGGAGACGAATCGCCCAAGGTTCGTGATTGTGAGATCGTGCAACTTTCCGTTGGTTGCAAAAATGGAGAAGAGTCTGTGATGGAAGCATATGTTGTACCTGTGATTTGTACGCCGATTAGCAACCAAGTGATTTCGAGAGCGGTGAAACATTATGACCATTTGCGTGGGTTAGATTTAGCGGATTTTGTAGAAGAGGACGAATTGAACGTTGACAGGAATGTGGACATTTTGGTCGGCGCAGATTTCTATTGGAGATTTGTCACCGGACGTATTGTTCTTGGAAAGAAACCCGGTCCGGTCGCGATGGAGACGAAGCTAGGGTGGGTGCTGTCAGGGCCCACAGATATGGTAAGTTCTGATTCTGATTCACATGTTATGAGAATTGATACTGTTGTTGTTGATAAAGAAAACTTTGCGATTGTGAATGAAGTGAAAAGATTTTGGGAAAATGAGGCTATAGGCATAAAAGGAAATGAAGATCAATGTTTGCATGAGAAATTTGTTGATGAAATTGAGTTTGTAGATAACAGATATGAAGTTAAGTTGCCTTTTAAAGACGGACACCCGATTCTCCCGGACAACTATTCCCTTGCGAAGAGAAGGTTGTTTTCACTTGTAAATCGATTACAGCAAAACAAAGAGATTGCTGAGCAATATGAGGAGATAATCAAAGATCAGTTAGAAAAGGGAATAGTTGAAAGGGTCGATGAAAGTGCCGAAGTTGAGTTAGGCAAGGTATCGTATCTTCCACACAGAGAAGTTCTTAGGCCAGACAAGGAAACAACAAAATTAAGAATCGTGTTTGATGCTTCGGCTAAAAACAATGGGCCTAGCCTTAATGATTGTTTAGACTCTGGTCCTTCATTATTGCCGCTTTTATACGATATTTTATTGAGGTTCAGAGCAAAGAATGTGGTATTAATTGGAGATATTGAAAAGGCTTTCTTGAATATTTCTGTTGCGCCAGAACACAGGGATACTATGCGTTTTTTGTGGGTAGATGATGTTCAGTCGAAAGATCCAAAAGTGGTTGTTTACCGGATAGCGAGGGTTTGTTTCGGGGCTGTCTGCAGTCCGTTTTGTTTGAATGCAGTTGTGCAACATCACATTTCGAAATTTGAAAATGATAAAGAGTTTGTCGAGAGCGTGAAAAATTCCCTCTATTGTGATGATTTTGTTGGGGGAGAAGAGAGTGAAGAAAGTGCGTTAGCTCTCTACCAAAAATTGAAGGATCGATTCAGACAAGGGGGTTTCAACATGCGAAAATGGCATTCGAATTCTGAGGAAGTTTTGGCGAAAATTGAGCGATTTGAAAATGAGGTTGGCCCCCAGGAAAATGCGAGACTGCCCGAAGAAAAGTTATCGGACATGTCTTTGTTGAAAAATGATTCCGAGAAGCCTGAGGAGAGTAAGGTTTTGGGCATGATTTGGAACTCGAAGTCGGGCGAACTGGCTTATGATTTTGATGCGATGCTCGGGTCTTCTGAGAAGGAGCAAGTTACGAAGCGCGATGTGCTTGCCACGACAGCTAAGATTTTCGATCCGCTTGGTTTGATAAGTCCGGTTATTGTCCCTTTGAAATTGGTGTTTCAGAAGTTATGCAAACAAACTAATGATTGGAACTCATTGATAGATGAGTCTATTTTTATTATCGAACGTGCAAGCTGGTTTGGATGTCTTTACGAACGTCTCGTACAATCAGTGAAGAAGTGTTTGAAGAAAGTTTTGCAAAGCGCGAAATTGAACTACGAGGAACTTTTAACAGATTTAATCAAAATCGAGGGAATGCTGAATTGTAGACCCCTCACTTACGTCTGCGATGAGTTGGGACAGGTTCTAACCCCTTCTCGTTTAATTTGTGGTCACCGAGTGTTAGACAAACCTAGTAAAGAAGATGAGTGCAAGATCGATGTTGTCGAAAATCGAAAATCGTTGTATCGAAGTCGCTATTTAGAGAAGCTGTTGGATCATTTCAGATATCGATTTAGACACGAGTATTTGACCAGTTTACCAGAATTCCACGTTGGAAAACAATCGTTGACAAATAGAGTTATCAAGGTCGGTCACGTTGTTACAATACATGAAGATAAACGACTGCATCAGTTATGGAACCTGAGACAAGTGACAAAGTTGCTTGCTGGTAAAGATGGAAACGTTCATAGTGCAGTTGTGAGAGTTTTCAGAAAAGGAAGAGTAGCAGATTTTAGAAGACCAATCAAGAAACTTTATCCAGTTGAGATAGCAGATGCAGAAGAGAATACGGAAGGTAGGAGGACAATGGTCATCAAGAAGGATAAAGAGCCTCGGATTAGAACAGTGCTGGACGAAAACGTTGGTGAGATGATTCATTGACCGTGAGTACAAAGTAGTTTAGGTTGCTGGGTATTTAATCGCGTTTAGTTTATCGTAGTTATGGGTATCGTTGTGTTATCGCATTTCCCGCGCGGGGAGTGTGGAAAAAGCTGAGGACTGGACCGAGTATGTATATTAATTAGTTTTTGACGTTTTGTAGTTAGTAGTCTAGAGTTCGAGCTATGGTCGATTTGAGCTTGGAGAGAGACGCAACGAGGCGTACTTGAAAATACTACAGCTCTTTCAAAATTTCAGGGAGGAGAAGTCCATACCATACCAGCCATACTTTGACATCTAATTTTTCCGAACAAAAAATGGCGTTAAACAGTCACTGAAGATTTCCATCTTAACAAGACCTCCTATAAATGAGTCAATGAATGCAACTGCAGATTATGCAAGACTTTCCTGGCAGAAATTGAGTTCTTGCAATGGGGATGTCTACGGCAACGCAGCTTGGTACACATGATTACCAAGCAATTATGATTCTAAAAATAGCATACTATGCTAATTAGTCACATGATGTGTTGTTAGGCAACAGCAAAACCATTGAAATTTGCTGATTTTGATTTTCCTCAGAAAAATTAATATTTTTCAGCGACAAATTGTCAATAAATAACTGTTAAAGCTATAGACTATAGATATGACACAAATTGACTTGAAAATTGTCATCAAAGGTTCTTTCTTTTTAATTCTACTGGATGTCCAAAAAAGTGTAACTATGTGGTTTTCTACAGCGATGTGAACTTAGCTTCAATCGAAACCCTCCAATTGCTCCCCGATAATTAACTTGAACATAGATATCTCGTTCGTTGGTATTGGTGCTTTGAGAGCAGAAATATTAGCCTTAGAGCCTCAATTTTTGCCCACCTGCTAGCCGAGCTTTGGCATTTTGCCCTAGACAAATTCTTGAGATACAGCGAACAAATCAACGATAGCCTGGATAAACTTTAAATAATGTTACATCTAGTTATATTCTGTTTGCCAGAAGTCACCCTCCAATCACCCATTTAGGCAATTTTTTTATCTTTCTTTGATTTCAGTTTTTATTATTTCGATGTGCGTCAAGAATTTGCTTAGGCCAAAAGGCCAAAGCTGTGGTTTGCAGATGGGTTACAAGTTTGAGCTTTCAAGATCAATATTTTTGCTCTCAAAGCACTAGTACCAACAAAATGGGGTATCTATGTTCAAGTTAACTATCTAGGAACATTTTGGGAGTTGATTATCAACTTATCAAAGCTAAATTCATATCGCTGGACCGAGCCAAATCTGTCTACATTGTTTGCGATACCTGATACCTTTATAAAACTACCGATCAAAGTCATGCTTGATACCCTGAAAAATTTGCTGATGCCATATTGCAGCTTAAACCAAGTTTTTGTGATATAAATGATATGAAATTGATCTTCAATTGCATATATTTATCATAGATATGAGGTCATATGTAAGTATGACGTCATATGTTGTAAAATTTGCTAGTGTGGACAAAACACAAAGTAATGCATGTTAAATGAAAGAACACTTTAAGGCAAATTCATTCGTACCAATTTCATTGAAGTCAGATGTGTACAAGAAATGATGTGCATGTTTTAATGATGTTCTGCTAGGGCTGTTGTCAAAGAGCTGCCATGTACAGTCATGTGACCAATTATATGACAAAACCTAAACTAAAGCTTATTTGGTGCAATATTTGAAAAAAATTACACAAGGTTGCAGTCTTTTTATGTTTAGTTTTAGAGCAGTTACAGGAAGCATGGTTAGGGGAGGCCTTTTTGCCTCCTTGTGTGTTTATTGGAGAGTCCATGCCAACATGTCTTACATTTCAAACTCTGAGCTGTTGACACAGGCCTAACTGCGATTTAGTGCAGCTCGATGAATTTTACAGTCAGAATACCAGAAAATGGTAGATTGCATTATCTGCATGTTGATTGGTTTCGCCTTCAAATTGCTCTTATTTATCGAAAACTCCTATTAATCATATACTAGTTACTGATACTCATCAGCTTCTTCATCGTTCCTCGTGTCATCCAGGTCATACGAAAAAGGGCATTCCCTATGGGCAGGCCCTTCGAATTCGTCGTATCTGCTCAGAAGACTCATTTTTTGAAAATCGATTGGAAAACTTGGAAAATTTTCTTTTGGATCGGGGGTACAATAGGGGAGAAATAGAGGGACAGTTTAATAGGGTAAGGGGGTTGGATCGGAATACCCTCCTGGATCGGAACCAAAAGCACCGGGATGATACGAGGATAGCCCTGGTTTTAACATTCCATCCAGCATTTCATAAAGTTTACGACATTTTGCAAACTTGTTTGAATGCACTCTTTGTTGATAATGAACATCGACATATTTTCAAGGATAAGATTTTTGTTTCGTTCAGAAGGGCTAAAAATTTCAAGGATACTCTGGTTCGGGCCAAAGTTTACCAACAAACGGATGAACAAGCTGAAAAGGGCACTTTCAAATGTAATGGCAGGAGAAGCTGTCAAATTTGTGCACTCATTGTTGAAGGGGAGACATTTCGAAATTTTAATGACTCTCGACGCTTTACGATCTCCTCTGGTGCTTATCATTGCAACTCGGAGAATGTAGTCTACTTGTTGCAATGTGATTGCTGCAATAACAAATATGTGGGCAGCACAAAAACCAAATTTCGGCAAAGATTTAATGTGTACAAATCATATTTTCGAACATATGCACGTAAATACAATGATGGCAGTCTTGACAGGGGTAAGGCGGTACCACAGGCGGGTTTCTTTGGGCATTTTTTTAGTGAAGGCCATCAGGGTGCTTTTTCGGTCAGCATAAGAATAATTGATGGGGCTTTAGATGTTTACTCACTTCGTAGAAAAGAATTATTTTGGCAATACAAATTGGGAACCTTTGCACCCAACGGTCTCAATGAAAGAGCGGCTGATGTTGAATTGGATATGTTCGCCTGTGGGGTCGCCTGAATACAGTCATTCCATTTGAATAAGTCTTAGGCTTTATCTTGGGGGCATGCTTCCTTTCGTATTTCGTGTCAGTGTGCACGTGGTGTCAGGGTGGAATTCCCTGTCTTGCCATCTAGGGATTTAGCAATTTAAGCAAATCCCAGGAGGGTCGTTGGGAGGCGTGCTTCTTCGTTTGCTTGAGACTTTATATACGCAGCACTGTGATCCAGACAGGGAATTAATCCCAAAAAATGAAAATACGAGTATACACTATTTGAGGGTTTCATCATGGCGCAGAGACATTGAGCTATTCGATAAAACAAAAATTTCTTAAATCCGACTCATAAATCCAGAGATATGATTTTTTAAAGTTTGACTAAATTGCGAACAGTTGTTTACATTGCAATTTCCGGCCTTTTGTTTGTGTTATCGTTGAAACCCATACATTCAAGTTCTTGTAACTCTTCAACAAATGCACCGATTTTTTGAAACTTTTTGTATTTTACAGATATACACCTAAGCTATCTAAAAATACAAAGCTATTTGCAAAATCTCAAGTTGGTATATCAATATTTGTCAAAATGGTGTATGACCTTTTTAAGCACAAAAACCAAGCAAATTATCAAAATTCCGTTTGTTATAGTGAAAACAAAAAATCTAACTAAATCTAACTCTTCAAAAAAAATATCACAATTGAATGTGATGTCTTGAGAGAATTTCTACCAAAGGATTTGTACAGCTTCGTACAGGAAAAAAAGTTATCACACATTTGGTATGATAGGCCCTTTTGGTTTAACGTTGATTTTTTGGCAATGATTTTTGGCTTTGTACATGATTGAACTGTTCCGCATACGAACAGTGTTTATGCAAACTACTTTCAACTATCTTAGCTTTACTTGAGTAAAGCTTGTGTCTCTAAAGTATTTAGTTTTTGGTCGATAATCTAATTCTCATTGTACATGTCCTTGATAAGGCCTCTTCTCGGTTTAGTGTATCGATCACCTCACTTTAATGATAATTGACTGCCTGATCTTGGTCGGCTACGTTTTTTAACTCGTTCATCTACTTCATCACTGAACACTCTTTCTTTTACACGCCAGGCTTCATCCTTGACTTTAACTTGATACAATTTTTGGAGTACTAATTGAATTTTATATGCGTCTTCCTTCAGCCCCCCTTTCCTCTATCAGTTTATCAGTTAGATCCTTAAATTTCGCAGTATATTTCGTGTTCTACTTCGTACTTTTATCCTTTAAATCACCGTTTTCAACTATGAAATCATAAAGCTCACCATTCGTTGTGATAAACGTGATTGATTTTGTGACACATAGCTATTGGAATACTACAGGCCAGTAGTTTTGTGTTTTAAAGGCATTGAGTCATGGTAAATAGACCGCGTATACCCAATTTGCAAAAATCGCTGAGTCATGATGATAGCTTACTCCAATCTGATTGGCTGTGATCCAAACTGCACACATGATATTCTCACCTGAATATGTTCTTAAAGCTTTATTATCGGGGTTTCGCTTTGAAGTCAACAAGGTGTAATTTCACATAGCAAAGAAAACAAAAGGATCTGACGACCGTCTCTCATGGCGTTACAAGACAACTGATAAAGTGAGGCTATGAATATAAAACAAAGCGCTCGCATGACAATTTTCAGGATTATCTCAATAAAAGGATAGCAATGTGCTTAGGGCCAAGGGATTCAATTAAATAACGAGTTTTTGTGGGGATTAACAAAAAGAGTTAGGTTTAAAAAATGCGAAACATAGGCGACGCGCCACGAGAAGCCAGACGGGACAGCCAAGTTCATCTCTGATCACATGAAAACAGACTGATCACATGAAAGGAGACAGACCCCCAGCGGAGAATCGCTATTTACCATGACTCAATGCCTTTAACAGTCATTGTTTTATTTTGTGGTAGGAACTGACTTGGAAATTAACATAGAAAAAACTCTGCGTCTCAATGAGGCATGTGAAACATACAGGCTTGGCTTGGGTCAGTCATAGTTACGAGAAAAAATGTTTTTTATTGTTTTGCAGTTTCATATCAGTTTATGTAAAGTTGCGTCATCCTGTAATTTGAGCACTCCCTGCATCCCATATACAGTATGGTGAGCTGCAGACATTCTCTATGCGTACTATCAAAGTTTAAAAGTTGAATATATATTTTGAAATAACGAGGTAAAGTTGCCTTGCCTTAAACAAAGAGGCATTTAAGGCGAATAAGTGAATGGAAAAGTAGTGATAGGGGAATGTAGGCAGTAGTTATGTTCCAATAAAAGTCGCCACAAGCATATCCGGACTATTGACGCCTCTTCCCTGCCATATCAAAGCCCTTGAAAACAGTCAGTTAACATTTTCATTGACTATGGAATCAAGATAAAGATAAAAACCGAGTCGACAGACAAGAAGCATGAAAATGTTATACCAGAACAAGATCTTTATCAACAGTTGGTCGTCAAGGCTTCAGTGGGTACGACCATAACCAAACACAAACTGAAAAGGACCTACCATACCAAATGTGTGATAACGTTTTTTCCTGTACGAAGCTGTTCAAATCCTTTGGCAGAAATTCTCTCAAGACATCATATTCAATTTTAATATTTTTTTCGAAGAGTTAGATTTAGTTAGATTTTTTGTTTTCACTATAACAGACGGAATGTTGATAATTTGCCTGGTTTTTATGCTTAAAAAGGTCATACGCCATTTTGACAAATATTGATATACCAACTTGAGATTTTAAAAAAAGCTTTGTTTTTTAAGATAGCTTAGGTGTTTATCTGTAAGACAAAAAAGTTTCAAAAAATCGGTGCATTTATTGAAGAGATACAAGAACTTGAATTTCTGGGTTTTCAACGATACAACAAACAAAAGGCCGGAAATTGCAATGTAAACATCAGTTCGCAATTTAGTCAAACTTTAAAAAATCATATCTCTGGATTTATAAGACGGATTTAAGAAATTTTTGTTTTATCGAATAGCTCAATGTCTCTTAGCCATGAGGAAACCCTTAAATAGTGTATATTCGTATTTTCATTTTTTGGGATTTCATATACTAGTTATTTATAGACTTATCAACTACTATCTGGAGATGACTATCGCGGATACATGAGGTTGCGACGGACTTCCCTCTCTTTCAAGATATTATCATTCGTTGTGAACAATATTGAGAGATGTTTTATGGAGATAAATAAGAAGGATCCAAGACAGGCACCTATCACAAGTTGTGTAGTGAGAAATCTCTACCTAGCTTCATTGATTTTATTATTTTGTTGGGTTATGTGACCAGCAGGAGATCTACCTGCCTCGCCTCCAGGCATTTATCTAATTTCAATTTTAAAGCTTAAAAGAGACCCTACTCTTATGAACTCATCTCTAGAGCTTTTGAAATTAAATAAGCTCCTGGAGGTGAGCCTAATGGAATGTTAGGGGGCCTTACAGGGGGTGGGTAGGTTATTATCAAATTCAGATGTCAAGGATATCCTGAATGATTGGTTCATGATTTGATTTGGCTTGGCTTGGCTTGGCTTGGCTTGGCTTGGCTTGGCTTGGCTTGGCTTGGCTTGGCTTGGCTTGGCTTGGCTTGGCTTGGCTTGGCTTGGCTTGGCTTGGCTTGGCTTGGCTTGGCTTGGCTTGGCTTGGCTTGGCTTGGCTTGGCTTGGCTTGGCTTGGCTTGGCTTGGCTTGGCTTGGCTTGGCTTGGCTTGGCTTGGCTTGGCTTGGCTTGGCTTGGCTTGGCTTGGCTTGGCTTGGCTTGGCTTGGCTGTACTGGACTTGATTTCACATAGGGAGGTTTGCCCATCAGCCCAAGCTGTTTCACAAGGGGCCTTCCACTAAAATATTCATTGCCAGATACTTTGAACTGAAATTAACTACTGTATAAAAAACCAAATCATACTGTTTACAATGCTAATTACATTACAATGAAAAGAGAAAGTAAAGCAGGCAAAACTAAATGTATAGAACTTTTACCACACATCCATGCTTGTTACCTGCAAGAAATTGTCTCTTACCTTCTGGCAATATTCTCCAGTTTCCGTGGCATTCATTGTCATCACAGTTCTGTAAATATCACCTTTTCTATCCCATTTTCAGGACTGTAAGTTTGCCTGCAGACTGTTTTCTCTGACAGATTTCCTCATTTTCTTCTCCCTCCTCCATAACGGTTTCAAAGTTTTCTGGGGTTTTTTCTTGATCTGGATTGGGGAGGGGGGGGGGGGAGCGGATTTAGGCGGATACAACTTTTCATTTCATATCGCCTTTGATTAATATACGACACCAGAAGAGTAGTTTTTTATGAATCCAGTGATATATCTATTCTTTAGCTTGGTCTGAAATTTCATAAATGATAATTTCGGATGTCTACATAAACTTAGATGCATTAACCCCAATCCTACCGGGCTTTTTTTAAATCTAACATAGCCGATGGGGGGGAGGGTGTTTTCCAACCCCCTTCTGTAAATAGCTGTAGACTAATGGGAAACCATTAAAAATTGGCAAGGGCGTAATCCTAACTATTCTTAGCCCATTAATAGTTTTAGGCGTGGCCGCCTCATTCACTGTGACGTCATAATGCTGGAAACGCATTATGCTAAAAACAGAATAAATGAAGAGCAGGTAATGTGAAGAGCTTTTTCCATTCTTATTTGGTGCATTATTCATTTCCAATTCAAATATGATGAATAGAGGTGTTTTAGACTGTCATTTTGGAAGAAAATGACACCAATTGATGACGTCATAACTACAAACTCCGTTTTTCCGTCAAAAATTGATAATAATTGGCTCAAAATGCTTTAAAAGTATTGCATAACGCAATTCTATGCATTTTTAACAATATCAGTTGGAAAAAGCTTCAATTTGCCAAAATGACCCAAAATAGCGGTTCGAGTGACGTCATTATTTTAGAATGCTGACGTCAGCAAATTCCATTGTTATTGATAACAATAGGAAGCTATTTTTTGCTGATTCTTTTAAAGTACAATTGTCAACATTTGAAACTAATTCTAGGTGTAAAAATATCAAAAATATTAATTTTTCCAATACCTTCCTCCATATATGGTAGTGTCACCTGTTATATGACACCCATTGTTCAAAAAATTTTTATCGAAATGTAGCTAATAGATAATTAGTAATTATCAGAAAGTTTGAGGGTCACAGCTTTTGCCTTAAAGAATGCTCTGCAAAAACCGACAGGGTAGGATTAGGGTTAATTCTAAAAGTCTGTGGCCTGTTAGGTGTTGAGAAATGTAAAGGCACACACAGATGGGTCACATGCACGATTCAATGACCTACATGAACTGAAGCAAATGAATGGTAGTAGCGGTAATCAAGATGGAAGTGAACATTAGATGCAACAGAGACAAACAACCAGCAGCAATTATAGACATTTCACTCTTATCTAAAGTTTCTTCAAGGCAGGCAAGGCAAACCTCTGCATTTTGCTGCTCCGCTTAAAATAATAATATATAACTCGTAGTATAATAATATAATGATCATAGTAATAGTATAGTAAAGTAATAGTTAATAGTAAAGTAAAGTAATAGTAAGTAATAGTATAGTAATAGTATAGATAAACACAACTGTTAAAACCAGACGCTTCGATTATAAAAATCTTCCTCAGTATAGTAATAGTAAACGCAGTTAAGTAAGTGCTGCTCATAGCATGGAGATTTCGGCGCTAAAATCAAGTTAAATTGCAGAAACAATTTTTGAAGAACTAAAGAAACTGTTTGCAAATTTTAAAACTGCATTATGCGACAATAATATTCATAAAAACTCAAAATGATGTTAGACTCAAATGAAGTGCAATTTTAAGAACAGTTAATTAATGTTAGTTCGTTTGGTATTTTCTTGGACTACAAGGCTTTCTTTTCCCCAGGTGGTACTTCACATGGTATGTTTTTTTATATTTTTCCGAAGATCGACATTGGCATTTGAAGTAAAGATAGTTCGATGTTTTAATAGCATACCAGCGTTGATCATTTCTTTGTAATTAGCCCTGAATCTCAATTATCTGCTTCTATCTGCATTGATCAGCATCTTCAATAATAGTCAAACAATTTGATCCCGGAGGGAGGGGGGTTAGCTTAAGTTCTCCTTGGTATGGGGTTGTGCCATTTTTAGGGAACCTTTTTAACCATGGAATCGTCCAGATTCATGCGTATGGTTTTCAACGATTTTTTACATTATCTGGATTTATGGGTATGATTTTTGGTAAAACTTCATTTATGGGTCAACTTTTTCGGCTATTCCGGATTTATGGGTATTTGACATTTTCCGGATGTATGGGTATACTTTTCAGAGTTTTTCCGGATTTATGGGTATACTCTTCAGAAATTTTTCCGGCTTTATGGGTGGTAGTTTTACGCTTTGAATCACACAACCCCGTACCATGTAAATTTAAGTTACCCCCACCCCTCCCCCAGAACTTGATACAATATAGTACCATACAAAGTGCTCTCTCGTTCAATTCTGTATAAAATAAGAGGTTTTGTACTTTGCCTTGAATTGAAATCAGTCTTGAGAGTACATGATGCACAACAGTTAGCCGCAACAGTTCTTCAAAGGTTCATCTGGTAACAGTTTGTATTATTGGTGGTCTTTTTTGTGGACCGTAAAAATGGCCTGGACAAGTGTATTACAAATAATGCTATGAGCAGCACTTACTTAACTGCGTTAACAGCTTGTTTAAGATAACCCACTGTCCACTGTCCGCCCTCAATCCTCAATCAAATCCCTCTAGAAGACTGCTTGCGCATGCGCGCTTCGCAGCAACTAGCTGTTAACGATGTTAAGTTAGTGCAGCGGATGCTTTAATATTGCAATTCACGAATAATTAGAATGAGAATTCCCCTTTGCTACACGAAAGCTTTATATGTCCAAAAGGAAAGCAAAAGATATAATGAAGAAAAAGAATGGACAATACATAATTTGATCTTACTGCAACAAAAACAAGCGAACACTTGCACCAAATCAAAGTATAACACAATAAAATAATAAAAATTACGTGCAAATTCAAAAAAACCATTAGCTAATATTATGTGTATTGATAAGCTCCGGGAGGAGGGTACATGACTCTTGCACTCCAACAAACATTTTCTCTGACTCTAGAATTTTACCCTCCAATTGATTGCGACACTTAGAAAGAATATCGGCGAAAATATACTTGAAGGCGTATAGAAAACACTGAACGACAATGACAATTGAATAAAAACCCAACACAACAAAATACCCCTTTCGACAATTGGTTCTAACAAAATTGCCTTAAAACACCTGGCGTTAGAGATACTTGGACAGAACGGCAAGTCCGGTCAACTAAAAAAATTACCCCTTCCCACCTTCCCTTCATTCAATCTTAAAAAGTAAACTCCATTGTATGATTCGGTGCAAGAAAGAAGTTGAAAGTACACCTCATGGCAGTGGAGGTTGCTAGGTTGAAGCAATCATGATTGTTTTGGTCTTGACGACGCGTATTACATTACGACTATAGAAATGTCTGCATCATCATCATCATCAATAATTTATTTAATGTAGGCTAAGTAAAATAAAAAGAATAGCTAAATTACAGCTAATTTAGGCCTACTTTACAAAAATTTACAAAATTTACAAATTAATTCCTAAAGCTAATCAATAAAAACATTTAGTGGATTATATACAAGATAAAAGCATGCCTTCCCTACGAGGTACGGAGCGACGCCCACCTCCCAGAGAGACGGCGGACACACCGCGCGAGGGAACCCCCACACGCATATCCTAAGCTGCGGTCGCCGCTAGGGAGCAATTCCCCAGTTCGACCGCAGCCCAGTGCCTGCATCGTGAAGGGGACCTCACATCCCGCACAGCACATCCCCCATCCCACCGGGAAGCAGTGCACCGCCCCCATCCTCGCGAGAAGGCCCAAGAAATGTTTATCATGTTAGAAACCCAACTCTTGGAATGTATGTTTTGCAGAGCCTACAGTTGCATTTTTCGCCATTCCAACATCTAATTCGTTTTTTGAAAATAGGAAGGGTGCTTGATCGTTTTATTTCGTGCGGTAAAAACTGCCAAAGTTTATTTCCAAGGTAGGCTATGGTCTCAACTCCAAAGGACGTGGTTTGGAATTTGAGCGTCATTGCCATGCCTTAGGTTGCAGCTAATACCTCTCTCCATAAAAATATCTTTCATGAAAGGTGGATTTAGATCAGACTTTGTTTTAAAAATTTCCGTCATAAGCAACTGTAGGTTTCTTACATGGATGGGCACCGAATTGCTCTGTTCCAGGAGAGAACCAAAATCACTTCCGTGATCCTTGTACGCAATGCGCAGTGCAATTACTGTATTTACTGCAATTACTGTATGGCACTTCCGCTGTTGTCAACATGCAGCTCCTTAAAGCCTGGTTTTCACTAGAGTCATAAGGATCGTAAGAATCATAAGAAACATAATTTTAAGATCTTATGACGCTTATGATCAAGTGAAAACACCAAGAATTTTAATCGTAAAATGATTAGCACTTGATTTTATCTCTTAAAACGCGTGACATAAGGATCGTAAAGATGAAAAACTTTTTCATCTTTACGATCCTTACGACCGGATGTGCCGGATTAAGCCTTTGTTTCTTCAACTAGATGACGCAAATTCAGCAAATTCCACTCAAAAGTAGGCCTTCCAAGTGTATTCCTAGGCAGAGAACTGTAATTATTTGTAGAAAATGGAAGTATTTCGGGTGGAAAAACCACGGGAGCAACTAACAGTGGCGTGGTGTACAACCACTTACCACCGACCACACCGACCAGTGCACCGACCACATACCACCGACCGCACCGACCACCGACCAGACCGACCACCGACCACCGACCAGCAACACCGACCACCGACCACCGACCAACACCACCGACCACCGACCACGAAAACCACCGACCACCGACCAACAATTCACTTACCACCGACCATACTTATCACCGACCACCGACCAACAATCCACCTACCACTTACCACCGACCAATAAAACCACTTACCACTTACCACTTACCACCGACCAATAAAACCACTTACCACTTACCACTTACCACCGACCAAGAAAACCACTTACCACTTACCACCGACCAAGAAAACCACTTACCACTTACCACCGACCAAGAAAACCACTTACCACCGACCACCGACCACCGACCACCGACCACCGACCACCGACCACCGACCACCGACCACCGACCACCGACCACCGACCAAGGAAACCACTTACCACCGACCGGCAAACAACCGATTATCTTGTGGACATTGTGATCTTTTTTCAATATTTTCCAGTTGCATAAGAAACCGCTTATACGAAATAGTAGGCTCAAATTTCTCGTGAAATAATAAACCAATCTGTTTCCCCCTTTCAATTCACTTAATCCACATCTGCTCCATTAACTACGTACTTCACGGGAAGTCATATGGTAATACCTGCATCTAAATTTGGGTGATCTTCATACAATTTTTTGTTATTTTTCACTGTTCCCCTAAGAACTTGCTTTTATCTGCCGCACCATCATTACTCCGTTTTAATAGACTCTATGATAGTCCCAGTTATCGCATCACAACAGCAACAATAACAACAATAACAATAACAACAACAACAACAACGACAACATAATTTTACTCAAACCGGGACTTATAGACTTTCCGATAAAGGAATGGGAATAAAATGGCACAGATTTGTGTGTTCACACACAGGCATAGGCGCAGGAAGCTTTGCGCTGGGAGCTGTTTGGAGCTATATGTAGCCTTCTAAATGCAGAACTCCTGGATGAAGTTTTGTTCATTTACGCTGCACTACAGCTGCAAATCCTTAAAATGGGCTCGGTGAACGAACGTTGACAAAGCGCGCATAACTGAACATGTACACGTATTTCTTTCATAAGAAACTAAGAATTTGGACCAGTACTGAAAGTTTCTTAAAATTATCAGATTTTGAGTACTCAGAGTTTCTTACGAGTTTCTTAGAGGTTCCATAACAATCTTCATGTTCACTACCCGTGCCCTCGTGAACACTTCAAAAAAATATTGTTTGAGCCTTTCCAATGTTTAGACATTACTGAAGTACCTTAACGAGTAATATGATACTGGAAACAAATGAAAATAAAGTGAAAAAGGTCAAGGATTTCCTTCATCAAAGTAAATAGATTCTTAATTTATATTCTCCCTGTACTGGAGTTCCTTAATTTTTTGGCGATCTGAGAGTTTCTTATAAGCAGTTTCTTATAAAAAATACGTGTAGTGAACATTCCATGGTTTCCGCCAATGATAAAATGTGATACAAATCATATGTTCAAAAATCAAATGTAAGCATTGAGACACAAAACAGACACATAAAAAACCGGCCGTATGACTGCGCGAAGTTTCGAAAAAGGGCCTAGCCATGATTTGATATCATGGGCATTTTACAAAGCACACCTGCAAACTTTAATTTTTCAGCCTCTATTTTGAAAAAAATTATGGACGCATGACCACGACCCTAACTAAGCAAATATAAAAATGTGATATGAATGATAAACTCGTGCCACATGTTCAAAATAAGCGTGCATGTACCCCTTTTCTTTTTCTTTGATAAGAATAGCGTGTTCAATGGAATGCAACGCAAGGATCGATTCCTCAAATGAAAAACAATATCATAAACGATTGAAGCATCTCAAAGTATAATTCTTTTCAAAAGTAAAACCTAAAAATCGAAATTTGAACATAATTCAAAATTCCTTTGCACATTGCCGGTAATATCCGATCATATGGCTAGGCCGTTTCTCAAATATGGTTAGGCAGTTTTTAGGTGTACTCGAAATTTCGACTTTGTGAGCTTTGTAGACGATTCTAAATGCAAGTGTTAAAAGGCGGTAGTTCCGGCCGAAGCCTTGCTAGGTCAACACGATTTAAAACACGATTTATAGTTTCAGTTTGATCTCCAATAAAAACTTTATACGCAGTGGAATATTAAAGCTTGTTTCTTATTAGGCCGAAATCATAAGAATATCACAAGAACGAGCACGCGGCCTCGTGCGCAGATCTAGGGACCTGGGGGCGAATGTCTCGTTTTGATACTGGCCTCGAATTGCTTCGAGTTGCGAGCGGGAAACTTAAAAGCTTAAAACTATTTAAAATAAATCTAAATAAATAATATTTGCAAAGTCTTAATCGTATCATCACATCTTCCCCTCGTTTTTGAATAGTTTTATGATTGTTTGCGTCTTTTCTTCGATTGTTCTTCAAAGTAACAACTTGTTGGATCCGGTCCAAGTGTTCTTTTCTTGAATCACAATCCGAATGTCTCAACTACTGAATCTTATGACAGTACTTTGTCATCTGTACAACGATTGTTCCGATATTCAGCGTTACGTCTTTTGTATCATGAATAAACATGTATCAGCTGCAACACGAGGTTACATTGTTTAAGTATACCGTACTAACGACGGTTCTGAACGAGAGTTTCGACTCTGCACGAAGGTTTGCGATATTACGACGTTCTGGGTCTTGCAAAATAGGAGTCACTTTCTCAACGACAATTGTATTGAATAAGTCCGATAGTTAGGAGTCACTTTCTCAACGATAACGTAGACGATAATTCCGATAGTAATGAGTCACTTTCTCGACGATAATGTCTTTGATAATTCCGAGTAAATAGGCTATTTACATAAAATAACTTGATAAGCCGGCGTAACGACGACGATTTGAGTCCGTTTACTACTTTCTTTATTTCTTTGCGACACCGATTTACAGAACGCGAGGTTGCGGCCAATAATAATAATAATAATTTGGCGGATACGGCATCCAGCGAGGTTGTATCATATTGCAAAGCGGAAATGACTGCGGCTGTCCTAGATGTGCATATTGCAATACATCCGGTGGGCGTCTGATTCGCTGTGGTCGAGATGGTAATGTTCTTTCAGGGGACTGAAAGGGTGAATCAACCGTATTTTCTTCTGATGTCTGTGGTGTTATTTCTTCCTCAGATCCTTGTGATGGATATTCCGTTGAGTTTCGATCATCAACCGTTTGGGCGATTTGATTATCTCCTTGAAAGTGATGACTTTCTGGTGATGATGCCGTTGGGTGTTGAATTGGTTGATTGAAAGACAAAATAATATCATCATCATCATCTTGGTCCGACTGCTGATGATTTGCATCTTCGTTAGTTGTCCATGGTCTTGCATTTCGTCGCTTTCTGGCTCGTATGGATCTCTTTTTGGGGGGGGGGGTAGCTAAGCCTAGATTTAGTTTTGGTTCAAAATTTGGACCCATCAATCCGCATATATCTGAAAAAATGTCGCCCATAATTCCTCAAACCTGATAAAAATATGGCCCATAGTTCAGCAAAATGATGAAAACTTAGCCCATAATTCCACAAGGCAAAGAACAAAGCAAAACACCGCAACTTCACGTATATTTTACGATAGTACTGTATATGTGGTAAAGAGGGTAAAATCTAAGTATAAGTTTTAATCTTTTAAGGGCAACATTTCTTAGTCAAAACAGTTTTTATTTCTGACTTACACCCTCGGGGTAGAGGTGCCTAAAGTCAAGGCCGGGTATGTGTATGGAGTGCCAAATGCAAAAATATTCATAAAGTAACATGGCTTGTATCTATTCCTGTTCCTTGTTATCTATTCCTATTACTTCCGATAAATTCTTGTTGCATGGTTTATTTTCCTACTCCATACATTAAATTGATGCTTTATAACTCAATTGTCATTGCTTATTTTTCATTTACAATGCTTATTTCGTTCAATTGTCATTGCTTATTTAGATCAAATATTTGTTGCTTGTTGTAATTGTTGTTGCTTGTGAGAAGTGCTTCTATTCTTATTCCTTCTCCATGGTAACGCAAACTTGCCATAAATTTATGGTGCTTCTCCATGGCAACGATCTGGCCATGGAAAGGGGAACTCCCCCACGCTTAAACATGGAACTTGGAATTTGATGGAACCAGAACAAGGCCGCCCACTTCGTCTGGAAATGTACATGGCCTAAGAAAACGGGCTCGTTTCGTTACAACCGCTGTTGTTAACTATGGATTTGCTGCTGATGAAATTCTATTTGTTATTCACATTTTTGCTTGTAAATGGGGCATCTCGTATCTTAGAATGGCGGCGTGATACAGCTGAGGACTTTTTAAGGGAGATACCAGGAGTTATCTCACAATTGGAAACCAACGTTGCTACAGGAGGTTTTGACAGAGCCGAATACTTGCATATGGTTCCATGTTTTAGGGCAAGAGAAGCGAGGGGGAGTTCCCCTTTCCATGGCCAGATCGTTGCCATGGAGAAGCACCATAAATTTATGGCAAGTTTGCGTTACCATGGAGAAGGAATAAGAATAGAAGCACTTCTCACAAGCAACAACAATTACAACAAGCAACAAATATTTGATCTAAATAAGCAATGACAATTGAACGAAATAAGCATTGTAAATGAAAAATAAGCAATGACAATTGAGTTATAAAGCATCAATTTAATGTATGGAGTAGGAAAATAAACCATGCAACAAGAATTTATCGGAAGTAATAGGAATAGATAACAAGGAACAGGAATAGATACAAGCCATGTTACTTTATGAATATTTTTGCATTTGGCACTCCATATCCTGTGTTGTTGCTGTTGTTGTTTTATCATAGAACAACAACAACACATTACCATGATGGCCTTATGCAAATAATATGAAAGTTGATATGATGAGATGTAGAGAAGAGAGGAGAGCAATGTGACACAATCAACTGGCAGGTAAGATTAGATTTATTTAGAGCGACTACTAGCCGTTCTATTCTCCACCACCTGTCAAAAAAAAAAACAGGTTAATGCATGTTCTGTATGAAGTGCCTGGATGATGATAGTGTTTAGTGTGTGCTAGCAAAAGCTCATAAAAAAGGGCAATAAGTTAGCAGCCTACCTTTTTTACACATGAACATGATAAGATGTGTAAAAACTGAGCGCTCTGTTTGGTGGTAGGAAGACTTGTATGATGTATTGTTATGTATGGGTCAAAAAATAGGCAAAAATAGCTTTAGTACCTGGCTTGGTACATGTACATACACAGCATTGGCATACCTATCACACAAACGTATCTTTACCCATGTGAATTTTTCCTCATTTTACTCTTGCTTTGCGATTCGGTAGCACGTTTTGATGCAATATCGTATGCTTCACGCATGACTCGTTTCCATGTCTTCACATAGTCAGGGTATTTCGGTTGGTCTTTCTGATAAGCTGCTTGTTTTGTTTTAAACATAACATCAACTGGCAGACGTGGGGATCTACCAAAGAGTAGATAAAATGGCGAATAACCAGTGGATGCATGTCTGGTACAATTATATGCGTGAATCATCTTATTAAGATGGTCTTTCCAATGAGATTTTGTGCTTTCTGGCAGTGTTTTGAGCATAGCAATGAGTGTCTTGTTAAACCGTTCAACTTGTCCTTTTCCCTGCGGGTGGTAGGGAGTGGTCCTTGAGTGGCGAATCCCGCATAGTTGCTCTAAACTTTGAGCAAGGTTGTTTTCGAACTCACCGCCCTGATCGTGATGTATCCGGGCGGGAAAACCGAATCTTAAGATGAAGTCATCATAAAGCCGTTTTGCAACTGTCGATGCAGATTTGTCTTTCGTGGCATATCCTTGCGCAAACCGTGTGAAATGATCCATGATAATTAACACATACTCATATCCTCCTGAACTCTTTTCAAGATGTAAAAAGTCGATCGCGACTAATTCGAATGGTTGGGATGTAGTAATACTTTGCATTGGGGCATGAGTGGTAATAGCAGGACGTTTCTGTTTCAGACATCTGCAGACTTTCGTTGTGTAATACTCAATATCTGCTCTCATTCGAGGCCAATAGAATCTCTGAGTTGCTAGTTGGAAAACACGCTCACAGCCCAAGTGTCCCATTTCATCATGTAATTCTCTGTATATCATAGAATGGAATTTCTTTGGCAACACAATCTGATTTGTTTCATTTGTCCTGCGACGCAAGATGTTATCAGCATCCAGAAATAACTTGTCCCATTCTCGAAGAAGGCTTTTTGCAAGTGGAACTAGTTGTTTTCTCTCAATGGGTGAAGGTTTCTTATCACCTAACTTGAATTTCCTGATCAACGAAATCACCCTATCCTCCTCCTGGGCTTGAACAATATCACTTACATCGAACCGTTGTCTACTCTTTGGATCTAACAATTCTTGCTCTTGCAGATCAAAGTTATCCGACTTGGCTGACAATGCCGATACCCATGCAACTTCACCTTTACGTTGTTCACAATTTGCCGAAACTGTTGCCTGCAATACATTTGTAGCTAGTTCTTCTGTGCATTGTGGTATATACTCATCCATATTCAGAGGCATTCTTGATAAAAAATCGGCATCTATGTTTGACTTTCCTGGGCGATATTTGACATTAAAGTTAAATTCTGCTAACTCTGAAACCCATCTTTGAGTAGTTGCATTCAACTTTGCTGATGTTAGGACGTATGTCAAGGGATTGTTGTCCGTGTAGACTGTAAAAGACTTTGCATGGTACAATATATCCCTGAACTGTTCACAAATTGCCCACTTCAGTGCAAGGAACTCGAGTTTTCCAGCATGTAAGTTATAATTTCGCTCTGTGGTTGTTAGAGTTCTAGATGCATATGCAATAACTCTCATTTTGCTGTCTTGTCGCTGGTAGAGAACAGCACCTAATCCTGCATTGCTGGCATCTGTATGTAACGTGAAAGGCAAATCATAATCCGGGTAGGCCAAAATTGGTGGCTTAGCAAGGCAGTCAAGTAAGTGGAGTAGTGCTTTTTGATGGTGCCCTTGCCATTGCACTGGCTGCTTTGATGACACTTGATTTTGTTTTGCCTGCTGGCCTTTCTGTTTCCTCCCATCCTGTAGATTCTTAAAACAATCTTCCTTCGACTTTTGTGTTAGTTCAAACAATGGCTTAGCAATTTGGGCAAAATTCTTGATGTATTTTCGATAGTAGTTCAATAACCCTAGAACACGTCTAACATCACGTACTGTTTTTGGCACGAAATCTTTCAGCGCATTGATCACTTAAATGTTGGAATCATCTGTTCTATACCCTTGTTCTGATACAATATGACCCAGATAATTCACCTCATTCTTAAACATGTCACACTTTTTGGGTTTTAATTTGATGCCATGATCACGTAATCTTTCAAAAACTTGCTTAAGATGGTTCATATGTGAGTTGAAATCAGGGCTAAACAATATAAGATCATCAAGGTATGGTACACATATAGTGTCACAGAGTCCCTCAACGCACTGTTCCATTTATCGTTGAAAGCATCCTGGCGAATTGGTCAGGCCGAACGGTATACGCACCCACTCGTAGAGCCCCCAGGGGGTAATGAAGGCTGTCAGGCGTCTACTCTCTTCTTTCACAAAGCCCTGATGGTAGGCCTTTCCTTGGTCTAATACAGAGAACCACTTGTTACCCCCAAGGTTTTCCAGGGTGTCCTTAACCCTTGGCAATGGGTGTCGGTCTTGGATAGTCCGTTGATTTAATTGACGGTAGTCAACGCAGAGGCGTAGGGTGCCATCTTTTTTGCGAACACACACAACAGGGCTTGAGTAGTTGGAATTTGAGCGCGTTATAAAACCTTTGTTGAGGAGGTCCTCAATGTGTTGTTTCACTTCAGGATATAGAGGTTTGGGTATAGATGTATATGTCTTTTGGACTGGGGTTTTATCATTAAGATCAATTGTCATTTGTAACTCTTTCGCACATCCTAAATCGTCTTCTCCCGAAGAAAATGTGTCTTGCTCCTGAATTAGAAGGTTTTCAGCATTTTTTCTTTCGTCTGCAGTAAGGTTACTTAGGTCAAATTGATTCAAAAATGAAGAGTGTTCTGCAGAATTGACATCAATAGCACTTGTTTTGACACATTCACTTTGCTTGTGACTTCCTGTAGGAATACTTTTGGCTTCTTCAGTGTCACTTTTTAATTTTACTGCCAAAGGTGTTATGGAGGTAGTCAATTCTAACCGTCCCAAGAGAGTTCTTCCTTGCAGGGAAATAGGATGATTGGTTGTGTTCTCTATTTCCAATTTAATTCTATTTGATGCACCCCTGGAGATTTGTAATAACATTTGTGACAGCTCTAAACCTGGGGGCAAAGTATCACTTTCTTCTGGTTCAAAAAGAACAGGTGTTTTCGCCTCCGCGGTATACGAATTAGTGCGACAATTAATCACAGATTTTTGTTTAGCTGGTATTGTCACTGTTCTTTTGGGTGACTTCACTGTACTAAGGAATTCATCTTGAATGGCCAAACATTCAATCAAGTTTTCAATATCTTCAGGCTCATTGTTAGGAAAAATTGAAGACATTACCTCCAAAAGATTACTTGAAATCAGATCATTGTCTACTGTTTTGTTTTGCTTGACAAAATCAATCTTAGACTCTCTCCTCACAATTTCTTCAATCACATTGTACCCCAAAATTGGTCTGGTAAGCATGGATTTTGTCACCAGAAATGGTACCAAAAGTCCTGGGTTGTTATTGTTGCAAATTTTAAACTCAATTTCAACATATCCAGAGTAGGGAATTGAAGAATTATTAGCTGCACGCAAGTCCAGTTCAATTTCTTCACCAAGAAGTTCTTTCAGATTTTTAACTTCAAGTTGAGAAAAATTATCAATCAGATATTGCTGAGACAAGATTGAAATTTGTGAACCAGTGTCCCATAAAACATGTGCTGTGTTTTCATTCAGTAAACATTCAACCAAACATTTTTCACCAACAAGTTTGATAATTTTGGAATATTTTTGTGGAGTAATGTGGCTAACAAAAGCTGTTTTGACTGTTTTTGTATCTTCAACACTCACAGCAAGAGATTTGATTGCTCCACATAAAACTTTATGATCTTGCCAATGTCTTATTTGACATCTCTTACCACAATAATAGACTGTTTCACAACTGCTACATTTAAAAGAAGATTCTGGCTCCAAAACTTTAGTACAAAAGTTACAGTGTTGTTTTGGGGATTGATTTTCAGCTAAACTGCTCCCCCCTGGCCTAGCTGTTGGCGGTTTCCCTGGCGCTTTGCTTTCTTACAGCCTCTGGCAAAGTGCTCTTCTGAACCACAAATAAAGCAATGAGTGCATTGTTTTTCTTTGCCCTGGGAAATACAGGTTTGGCAGGCTGATTTTCTTGTATAATTTGGTTGGTTTGATGACTGATTGGCTTGAGGTTTAGGCTTATGATTTTCTTTCAAAAGATTTACATCAGCTTGGAGAGCTTCAATAGCTGCCAAAATTTTATCATTTTTTCCTTTTGAGTCTGTACCTGGCTGTTTTGCAGAATTTTCTACACCAAGGTTGACATTTACTGGCTTAGAAAGTTTCTTTTTGGCTCCCAATTTTGACATTCTTTCATTTTCAGAGGACATTGCCAAATTTACTTCTCTAATGAGTTGCTCATCAGGCAAATTTTGTTGTTGTAAAATAGGTCTTAACCTTGTTCTAATTGCTTCATCAATTAGTCCAGTTTCAATAGTATTAATAAATACACTTTGAACCAAATTTTGATCATATTGTATGGTGGAACCTGGTTCTTGACTGGAAGACAAAACTTGCTGCCTTAATTTCAGGGCTCTCATCACAAAATTGAGGGGGGTTTCATTGCTTTCTTGAGCACAGTTAGCTAGTTCTTTGTATGCTTCACTAGCAGATTTCTCACAGTAATGGCTCCTTAGAATAATTCTCAGCTGAGACAAAGAGAGTGACTGGATGCTCTCCAAATAGGATCTTAAGTGCAGAGCTGGGGCAACTGAATTTATAACCCCATCAACAATATCTGCTTCAGAATATCCTTTTTGAAGTGCACTCTCAATCTGTTTGTTCAGGCTAGAGTATGGCAATCTATTCTTTTCATTTGTGATGGTGCCTGAAATCTGAAAATCTTTAATTCTGATTATGTTTTGAGGGCCTACTGTAATTCCAGCCCCTGTTTGTGTCACTGGCTTACCTCCAGAGCTTGATTTGCTGAGGCTCAAAAACTTATTTTCAGCTTCTTTCATTTTTTTCTCCTGCACTTCAAGCATATCTTGAAATGCCTTTTGCATGTTTTCGAATTCTTCTTTAGCTGCTTTCAATAAACTAATATCTTCTTCATCCTCATCCTCATCTCCCAACAAAGGCATATCTTCCATAATAATCTTTTGTAGGCCTAGCAACAAGGCTTCACCATTTTCTCCAGCTGCTTGGCTTTCTATTTCTGGCTGAATTCTTTGGATGGTCTTTCTCTTCGCTTCACCCAACACTACTGCATTCTCTATTTTCAAATACGTCATTACTGTAGCAAGCTTCTCTCCTGACAATTCATACAATTTACCCTCCAGCAACAACTGTAATTCCTCCATTTTTGCCACTGCCTGTAAAATTGTATTCTTCTCAGCTTTTAAACTTTAACAACAAACACGTCTCGAATGCACGAAGGGCGAAGTAGTCTGTCAAAACTGCATCACAAAGTAAACATCACTTCAGTCAGCTGCCAGCAACAGAGGAACTACCCTCTGCTACCAAAATGTTAAAAGGCGGTAGTTCCGGCCGAAGCCTTGCTAGGTCAACACGATTTAAAACACGATTTATAGTTTCAGTTTGATCTCCAATAAAAACTTTATACGCAGTGGAATATTAAAGCTTGTTTCTTATTAGGCCGAAATCATAAGAATATCACAAGAACGAGCACGCGGCCTCGTGCGCAGATCTAGGGACCTGGGGGCGAATGTCTCGTTTTGATACTGGCCTCGAATTGCTTCGAGTTGCGAGCGGGAAACTTAAAAACTTAAAACTATTTAAAATAAATCTAAATAAATAATATTTGCAAAGTCTTAATCGTATCATCACACAAGGTATGTGCATTCAACTTGAATATAAACAAATGTAGCTTTGTCTTCGGAAAGTCCCGATATCTTATCGTTTTGTCACTATACCCAATTAAAGCTGGTTTTTTTTTAGACACCCGGTAGATAAAACACAAAATCTCTGCCCCAATTTTAATTATCAATCTCCAATTTCAATTGTAAACCAACGGATGAACAGAAAATCATATTTACTTCACGTCAAAAGAAGATGAACTCTTCCTAGTCTATACACTCCAAACGCATCACTTCAGAAAAGGAAAATCAATTTAATCAGAAAATCAATTTAAAAAAGTATTGATATCAACTAGAACAAACAAATATTAGATATTGGATAGGGTATACTGGATTTCCAGGGCAGCCTACAACTTTGTAAGAAGAAACTCATTAAAATTATTTTTAAAATTTTACTCTATAAAATTTTGGTCGGCGGTCGGTGGTAAGTGGTTTTCTTGGTCGGTGGTAAGTGGTAAGTGGTAAGTGGTTTTCTTGGTCTGTGGTAAGTGGTAAGTGGTTTTCTTGGTCGGTGGTCGGTGGTAAGTGGTTTTCTTGGTCGGTGGTAAGTGGTAAGTGGTAAGTGGTAAGTGGTTTTCTTGGTCGGTGGTAAGTGGTAAGTGGTAAGTGGTTTTCTTGGTCGGTGGTCGGTGGCCTTTTCGGTCGGTGGTAAGTGGTTTATTGGTCAGTGGTAAGTGGTTTATTGGTCGGTGGTAAGTGGTTTTCTCGGTCGGTGGTCGGTGGTCGGTGGCTATCATGGTCGGTGGTAAGTGTGGTAAGTGGACGGTGGTAAGTGTGGTCGGTGGTATGTGGTCGGTGTGGTCGGTGGTAAGTGGTTGTACACCACGCCACTAACAGTTGCCCAAAATCTTAGATAGCTTCAGGAAAAGTCTCATAAAGACTTTGAGTGAAAATTTGTGGAATAAAGCGTGTCTCATTTCCATTTCTGTGAGACCTGTGCCTTCTTACCAGAATCTACATTATCTGGAACATAAGAGAGAGCGATAGCAAAGGCCACACTGCATTTTCAAAGGAATTTCTTGCCAAGCTTGCGCTATAACAGCAGGATTTTAAGGAAAAATTATATTTCTTACAATCGTTATGATGCAGTGAAAACAACAAAGTCATAAGGATCGTAAGCATCATAAGATTTCAAAATTATGTTTCTTATGACTCTTATGATTCTTATGACTCTAGTGAAAACCAGGCTTAAGCCTGGTTTTCACTAGAGTCATAAGGATCATAAGAATCATAAGAAGCATAATTTTCAGATCTTATGACGCTTATGATCAAGTGAAAACACCAAGAATCCTAATCGTAAAATGATTATCACTTGAGTTGATCTCTTAAAACGCTCGACATACGGATCGTAAAGATCAAAAACTTTTTCATCTTTAAGCCTGGTTTCCATTAAATCGTAGAGCGATCGTAAGGAGATCGGCGACAGTCTGCGATCGTCTGCGATCGTCTGCGTTGCGTTCCCGATTTAATGGAAACACTTGCTTACGATCCTTAAGACCGTCGGCGATCGTGGATCGTAAGCGTCGGGAAAGTTGAACTAAGTTCAACTTTCCCGATCGTTACGACTGTCCCGATCTGGGAAAATGTTTATGGAAACACACATCGCAGACGATCGGCGATCATCGCAGACGCGCTTTTGTTAAACTATGATCACGTGGATCTGATTAGCCAATTAGATCATAGTAGTCATTGTTGCTACGCTTGCGCGCTATCTTGTGGGTTTGAAAAGGATCATGGTATAGGTGCGTCGCAGACTGTCGCCGACTGGTCGCCGACGAATGGAAACACTCTGCTGAAATCGCAGATGGAAGATGCTGGAAGATGGAAGATAGGGATCGCCGACGATCGCAGACTGTCGCCGATCCCCTTACCATTTAATGGAAACCAGGCTTTACGATCCTTACGACCGGATGTGCCGGATTAAGCCTTTGTTTCTTCAATTAGATGAGGCAACTTCAGCAAATTCCACTCAAAAGTAGGCCTTCCAAGTGTATTCCTAAGCAGAAAACTGTAATTATTTGTATAAAATGGAAGTATTTCGGGTGGAGAAACCATGGGAGCAACTAACAGATGCCCAAAATCTTAGATAGCTTCAGGAAAAGTCTCATAAAGATTTTGAGTGAAAATTTGTGGAATAAATTGCGTCTCATTTCCATTTCTGTGAGACCTGTGCCTTCTTACCAGAATCTACATTATCTGGAACATAAGAGAGAGCGATATCAAAGGCCACACTGCATTTTCAAAGGAATTTCTTGCCAAGCTTGCACTATTATAGCAGGAATTTAAGGAAAATTTTGTTTCTTACGATCGTTATGATGCAGTGAAAACAACAAAGTCATAAGGGTCGCAAGCATCATAAGATTTCAAAATTATGTTTCTTATGACTCTTATGATTCTTATGACTCTAGTGAAAACCAGGCTTTATTACATGAGAAAACCCAAAAAGTAAAACCTGTGATAACGTTTGGATATATTTCAGTGTATAACCCTGAGAAAGAGAAAAAATGTTCGTTGGCTATGCCTTAATGCCGTGAACCTGTATCACTCGCTTTGTGAGAAAGAGGTGGTATGGGATGGGCCTAAGAGGAACTTGAATCACAGTCTACACTTAGAGTCAGTCTGCTGTGCTACATGAGCAGTCAAGATTGCAACAAGCAGAACAATCTTGGAGATAGCATGCGTAAAGCTTCCTACAGTGAGCAAGTAAGTCAGAAAGATCAAAATTAAGCCGCCGTATGTAGAAGACTGTCTCATTCCTTTCCTTCCTTCCTCTCTTTTGTTCTCTTGGATTAAAACAAATGCCTTGCACTTAATTGAAATAAAAACACACAAATGATACCTACTAAAAAGTGTAGGAAATCCCGTTGGATAGTTTAGGCATAGGCAGCTTTCTTTTCCAAAATCGAAGGCCTCGGACGTGCACTTTTGCAGGAAGAAGCTTGGCTTAATAATTATCTTTCAAAGATAGAATTCTATGCTTTCAAATGACCCGGTTGCAAAATCCGATCACAAGCAGCTCCTTAACGACAGTCTGCACTTTCAGTGCGGAGGCTAAGTTTGATAATGTTGTAATTTGACAGATCTATAATGCTGCTCCGCAGGCGCTTCGCGCTGGCTGCGCTGCAACTAGCTGTTAACGCAGTTAAGTAAGTGCTGCTCAAAGCCTCAGGGTACAGCATACTCTTTGTGGAAACTCCTTTTGATATCTATAACGGTAAAGTAGTACACATGGTAGTACAGGGCACGGCAACCAAACCTACCTGCAGACATTACAGATATCATTTACAATACCACTGTTAGATATACAAAGAACGAGCTGTGTGGGAAAATTGAGGAAATTTTAGAATTTAAGAAAACAACCCCCATGCTATGAAAGTAATGATCGCTAAAAAAAATGATCGCTAACTTCATTGTGAAAGATAAACTGGTCGTTGATAACATTTAATTTCATTCCTGGTGCACCGAACGATCATCGCATCACCAAATGGCCTAAAAACGACATCTATTTAGTCATTTGAGCTTCCTGTGGTGCAACAAGACTATCTAGACCAACTACTTCAGTCCCAATTTCCGCTTTAATCAGCCTGAGTCAGCAGATTTTGGGATCTAAGCTCCACTACCCGTCAAATCCTTAAGCTTTAACCAGTCAGCAGAACGGCCCGTTTTGCTAGCACGTATTTTCATAATACATTATTCGAATGGAATTTACTCGACGATGAGACAAGAAATTCTAAATCCCTGCTTCACTTTAAAAATAAATTGCTTGCAATTGTTAGACCAATTAGAAACTCTACATACAAAATTTGCGACATTTCGGGTGTCAAGCTGTTGACAAAACTCCGTGTCCAGTTCAGTGCTCTAAACGAACATCGTTTCAAACATGCTTTTGACTGCCTCAGCCCAGTTTGTTTTTGTGGTAAAGACAATGAAAATAACAAGCACTTTCTCCTGCATTGCCCCTATACGATGTACTTCGTAGAGATCTCTTTGACCAGCTCTCTGATGTCCCACGACTAGATATCGCCAGTATCAATAATATAGATGATGATACTCTTTGTGATCGACTTTTGTTTGGAAATCCATCCTTAGGTACTATTGAAAATAGAGTAATACTGGATGCGACGATCTCATTTCTCAAAAATTCTGGCCGATCTGATTGATCTAGCGATGCCATATTAGCAACAACAGTTCCCTATTAGTTTTATGTTGTGTTCTCCTTTCCTTTCTTTGTCGTCCCACATTGTTGAGGTAGATTACCGGAACAAACACTGAAATTTGTTTTTTCTCGTTTTACACCTATGAGTTTAAAAATTCAAATCTTCCTTTTTAACCAGTAATCTGCCTTAGCTTTGTTGTTTTGTTGTCTGTTTTGTGTAATGTATCTTTAATTTTGTCGTTTTTGTTCTTTGTTTTGTGTATTGAAAATTAATTTGAATTGTAAGTACCATCCATAGTGAAGACCCGGTGACTTTATGTCTTTCTTCACTATGGATGGTACAGTGTAAATGTAAGTATAAATATTGTAGTTTTTTAATCTTGATAGAAAAAAAAAACAAAACAAAAAAATCCTTATGCATGCACTTCACAACAATAATAATAATATAATGATGATAATAATAATAATAATAATAATAATAATAATAATAATAATAATAATAATAATAATAATAATAATAATAATAATAATAATAACACGAATCTTTATACAGGATTAACACTTCATCGTTACTGCTGTTATCAATGTGTGTCCAGATTAACGTAAAAGGATATTATAAAAAATAAAAAAAATTACAGCAATTGTATTAATATCATATCTTACATATTTAAAATAAGAAGCCTAAATCATATATTACATATCTAAAATAAGAAGATTAGGTAAAATGTTGCTTAAGATGCTGTTCATAGGCATTGAATGATTCGGTTTTCCGTATGTTAATAGGCAGTTCATTGTAGATTTTTGCTGCCATGAAACGAAACGATTTGCGTGCATATTCAGTTTTAATTTTGGAAGCTTGACAAGACATTGATGGTTTCTTGTTCTCATATTGTGGTCTTTGATTTCGAAGTAGCCTGGAAAAGTGTCACAAATGTCCTTGTCAATACAATACACCAAGGTATTCAGGTCAACCTGAATACCTTGGTGTTCAGGTTGACCATCAACTTAAATGGACATCTCAATTGGCCCTAACGACTAATAAGATCTCTAGAGGTATTGGTGTGCTTCGTTATGCCAAGCAGTACCTTCCTATTTCAACTGTCAAGACAATGTATAAGAGTTTAGTGGAGCCTTACTTTAGATATTGCTGTCCTGTCTGGGGAAATGCTGGGGTGACTGCCATTGAAAAATTGCAGAAACTTCAAAATCAGGCTGCAAAACTCGTCACCAACAGTCCATTTGATGCTACTGCTTTACCAGTTATTCGGGCGCTTAAATGGCCCACTGTCAGGGAGCTTATTGATTTTGAAGCTCAGAAAATGGTCTTTAAATCCCTTAATGGGGACGTGCCTTCTTATATGAAAGACATGTTCACGAGAGTCAACAACTCTACCATTCGTTCTCTTAGAAACGCTGAAGCAGGGGCGGATCCAGACGTTCGCACTGTGCTTGCGTAAGCATGTCTCTTTTGCTAGTTCAAGTTTGAAGAAAGGAATTCTATGAGAAGGCGGCGAACCTTTTTCTTTCAGTTTAATGAAATCCTCAGCAAATTCTCAGAACATGTATGCTCGATATTTCTATTTCGCCAACTCAATCCTTTAGTCGGTCGAGTCCTTCAAGTTCCAAACACGAATTGCTTCATGGAGGATATTGAACGGTACTGCGGTGGAGAGCCACACCTCCACAAACCTCGTTTCTGAAACTTTGTGTCTGCATAAATTCGTAGGGAGCATCAAGTTCCGAATAAATTACTTCAACAAAGGCGAATCTGTGCATAAATTGTGTGCGACCTCGGATGAATTAAGAAACTGCGCTGACATATGAGATGAATGGAAAAGCAGTACCAACTTTTCAGGGATGATTTTTGTAAGCACATGAGGCGACCGATGCTTTTTAGCAACGCAATAGAAATGTATAGGAAAAGCTTGACGGCGAAAATGCGGAAGCACGTCCTGGGAATGGCCAATATTATATGAAGTCCCTGTCACACGACCACCCACTAAAGGGCTAACCTCGTTCTAGGAGAAAGTTTCTTTCCTGTCTCGTGCATGGCCTAAATGACGAATTTGATCATGAAGATATAAACATCCTAATCCTGTCTGGTGAAAAAGAAATGTTGTTGTTTTAATCGCATGATGATGGAAACCAAGTTGGAAACCAAGGAGAGGAGGTTGTTCTTTATTTGCAAGAGCGCTCAAAACTGCTCATTTTGACAGCACAAGGCATTTTAATATGATTTGCAAATTGCAAGCAAGAACCGGTGATTATATGTTCCGTCTCCTCTGCTCTTTTGACTGAATGAGAATCCCATCAAAAAGTTCAACAGGATGAATTTCTTGTTTTTGGTAAGCAGTTATTTTGTTTAAACATTTCCATGTTGTTTTAAGGTTACTTATTATCACCAGTAATTTAATTCATTCAATTTCAAACAAAATAAAAGACGTTGTGTTGCAGACATAATAGGCCCATTTCAAAGGAGTTATGTATGGGAGACAAAAGTTTGTTGTAGTCTATGATGTTGTTTTGAGCTTACTTGATAATAGGATTTACGAGACAAGGAATTTAGAAAAGTAGCTCCCGTCTGTGTGTAAGACACTCCCTTTTTATCTGATAGGGCGTTTCCCTGAAAAATTGAAAAAGGGGCGTTGTCTGAGAGTCTGAAGGGCGTGGCCCCAAAAAATTTTCCGGGGGCTCCGCCCCCGGACCCCCGTTTTACTCGCGCTTCGCGCTCGTCAGTGCGTACATCTGATTTTGGGCTGGATCCGCCCCTGAATAAGCATAATGGATGAGTATACAGTCGGAATTTGTGAAAATTTCAAAACATGTATATACGTGTTGTTTTTCATATGTTAAGCTAAAATTTCTTTGCCTTAATTGGAATGTTTTGATCGATTCTGACTGACTTAAAAGCCTGAATGAACCGCAATATTAAAATCAAAAGCGGCAGATCTGCAAACGCATTACTTATGAGTTCAATAAACCACAAATTATACGATTCCCGTAATCTTTCATTAATGTTTTACCACAAAACTAAATCAACAAGCGATTAACTGATGAGAAAATCGTCAAAGAATTTCTACCATGAAACCATCGCAGTTATATTGTTATTTCTAAACAGTCTGCAAACTGTCCTTCAGGGTAATTCAGTAACTTTGATTTTAAATCGGGGTCAAAAGCGAAAGCTCTGTTCTGCAGGATTATACAGTAATCAACAACTGCGTTAACAAGTAAGCAGCAGTAACATGGTTAATGGATAGTTCGAAAATGATTTCTATTTGCGTTACATTTTGCATCCAGTGGCAATCCAGCTTTGAACCTTTGCTTAACAAGTATTATGATGATCCGTAGCAATTAGAACTTTAACCCTATCAGGCCCAGGGTATTTTGTGCTCGAGGAAGACTAGGGGGGGGGGGGTTGATGCGGCCCCTGTTTTGTTTCTGTTCTGGACAATGTAGAGTCTTCAAATTTGGTATGTGTATTGGAGTATAGTACATCATGAGTTGAACCCAAAATGAAATCTATTTTCAGTTATGTCACGTGACATGCTCATGACGTCACAATATAGAATTTTCAATGTCAATATGGTTCAGTACTAAAAATTTTCAATCCATCGTGAGAAAATGGAAGCCAGTGAGGACATGAGTCCAATTTCAGTGTATTCTATGATTGAATAACCTTTGCTTTGAAAAGAAAACTTAGCAAAAAGTGGTGACATCAACACACAGGAATTCAAAGAATGTGCGCATGCGTACAACCCAAATATGCCTAATCATACATTTGAATTACAAAAAAGTTATGTAGTTGGATAAAAAATCAAAAGTAGCACGCATTCCTTGAATTTAATTATTTTCCAGCATTTGCTGTAGATTTTGTTGGCATTTATTGAAATTTTGCACATACATCTCTCGGAAATTGATTGTGTTTACCCCCTGGGATGAATTTAATTTCTCTAAAAAGTTGATTTTCAATTGCAAGAAGGATAAAAACTAAATGTTAGAAAGTTTCAACGGTGTAACTTCACTTGATAAAAATCCACAGAGGGCTGATTCAGCCCCCAAGGCTTAATAGGGTCTGCAAAAGATGGCATGGTGTCGCGTCGGAGTAAAATAGGACAGACAACAATTAGCAACTGACTGATACAATTTCATACCATGATGATAACTTTGCAGTACTCTGTCCATGTCTTGATGAAAAATAGAGGCTTTTCTTTCGTTTCGTTTGCTAAGCACAAAGGTTTATTCACATTGAAAGGAGTTGTTATTGACCCTATCCAATTCATCAATTGACGTAATAAAATACGGAAAGACAATAATTTGTTTTACCACTAGTTTTGACGTGAATGAAATTCATAGGGTCGTTTGGTTTGCATGTTGCTGAGCACAGTACGTCTCAAACTAATGACATTTAATCTTAGATTAAGTTAGATGAAATTACAGAATTTAGTGGGCTCGGTTGTTAGTTGAGCTGTTGCCACTGAGAGTTGATTTCATTCACCTCACCCTAAACAATTGTGAATGAGGAATCTTTCGGCCAAAGCCCGAATCAAGGACTTGGGGAATTCATCCAAGTTCCCCCTTCAAACATAACAAGAGTTATTCTTCTAATTTCGATTTTTTCACCATGGCTTCCCATCCGATACTTATCCCGGATCCTTGATCGTTAGTCCACTTTTTACGCTTGGCCTACTGACAGAATTTATTGCATTGACGATAATCGAACAATAGGCTTTTTTTTTCTCTATAACAACAAAACCTAATTCTAAATAAAAGGAAATACTATTTACATGTGCCATTCATGGCGGGGAAAGACACTAGGTCATCTGGTCCCCACCATGGATGACACTTACAATTCAACTGTCAATTTCATAAACAAAAATGAATGAAAAAAAAAATAATAATTCATACAACACATCAACGATACAACACAGATAAACGTGACAGACAAAAGCCGAGAAAAGGATGCTACACAGGGTGGATATTAGCATGCTGAGATTTTTTTCAATGGAGCCGCTTTGTTTTCTCTATGAACGAAATTGTATCTTCCAAAATCATTCTGTTTGAGACAATGTTTAATTTCTCAGCACCAAACAACAAGAGGTTACCAAGTGCCTCGTTATCCAAAACTGTAACGTCCAATAGCGGGATGTCTCCAAGCTGGCCAAAGAGATCTCTGCGAGCATTTTCAAAAAGAGGGCAGTGCAAGAGGTAATGTTCATTATCCTCATTTGCAACACCGCATATACACAAGGGACTTAAACAATCAAAGTTGTGCCTAAATCGATGCTCATTTAGGGGACTAAAACCGACTCTAAGTCTTGTTAGATTTCTTATACCGGTAATATTATGCACATTATAAACGGATCTACACGGAGGACGTATTTGAGCAAGCAATTTGCGTTTGAACTCCCCAATCGAAACAGGATTTCTGGTATCTTCATCTAGCAGGTTCCATTCGCAGGGAGTACTTTGGAAGTATGCATTGGAAAAACGAACTGTTCTGCTTACAGGCTGCGCGTATGAACGACTTGACCTTACATGATATGGCACTTCTCGCTCTGAAGGGATTTCATTGAACAAGTAAGCCGGGGACATACTTTTACGTAGGTTGAAAAAATGACACAGTCGTCGATACCATCTTCTTTGGTAAAGATTTTCCCAACCAAGTTCATTGAGAATCCTTTGCCCACTTGTACCTTTCCACGCTCCTGATACCGCTAACGCAGCAGAGTATTGCACTTGCTATAGCTTTTTAGTGAAGCTTTGCCTCATTTCAGGATCGTACTTATGATACAAAATGTCACCATAGTCAAGGTGAGGTCTGACGTGAAGCTTATAAACTTGATCGAGTACTTCCCTTTTGACGTACCTGGATAAGTATTTAATGATACCAATACCTTTACGAGCCTTAGCAATAGCTTCCTTGATATGGCTTTGGAAATTTAGTTTGTCATCAAGAATAATACCGAGATGCTTATGTTCGTTCTTCCTTGACACTTCGTCATTTCCTAATATTAGCACAGGATGATTTGGTTTATTTCTTTTTGTTGAAAAAATAACCTTTCGGTTTTATCTGCATTGAATTGCATTTTCCATTGCCATGCCCATAGTCTAACTCTCTCCAGATCCCTATTTAGACCCTCAGCTGTTTCTCCTTCACCATTCACAACAGAAAAAAGCGATGTGTCATCTGCAAACAGTTTGATATCACTGTGGACATTTTCAATAAGATCGTTTATATAAACAAGGAAAAAGAGAGGACCCAGGACTGGGCCTTGTGGAACACCTGAAGAAACCACCTTCCATTCAGAGCTTTTACCATTTAGCAAGACACGCTGGCTACGATTTGACAAAAGGCTGCGCAAAAGAACAAGAAGCTTTCCAGATATTCCGGATATTTCAAGTTTGTAAAGCAACCCATCATGCCAAACTCTGTCAAATGCTTTCGACAGATCAAGGAATACAGCTCGAGTTTCTTTGCTAGGCACCTCTTCAAAAGCAACATATATTTTATGCGTAATCAGTAAAAGTTGGTTGATGGTAGAATCCCCAGGACGAAAACCAGATTGATGAGGTGTCAACAATTGATTGGTAGATAAATATTGATAGATTTCGTCAAAGATGATTTTTTCCAGAATCTTTCCACAGATAGGCAAGAGTGATATGGGGCGATAGTTCTTTTTATTTTGTCTGCTGCCCTTTTTGTGGACTGGGATGATATTTGCTCTTTTTCAGCTGGAGGGGTAGACCCCAGTTTCAACGCACTGTTTGAAAATCAAAGACAATGGCTCAACAAGGCAGTCATCGCAGATTTTTAACATTGCAATAGAGATACCATCGCATCCATGAGCTTTATTACTATCGAAAGAGCGAATTAACCGCAATATTTTCTCTTTATCTATGGGTATTTCTGCCAGAGGCAGGAGCCCTGCCTTCGAAAATTTGGCAATGTGCTACCAGTTACAACTGCAGAGCATTGTTCTACAAAATAGTCATTTAATATAGTTGCTTTGCTTTGGATATTAGTTACGAATAATCCATTTTCAAGCAGAGGTGGTATGTTAACGGCACTCTTCTTATTTATTAGTCTGTTCAAGATAGACCAATAAGATTTCTTCCCTTGATTTGAATCTGATAGCTTTTGACCAAGGCTTGAGACATATGATTCTTTGGCAGAGGTGATTAGTTTTGAAGTTTCGTTACGAGCAGCTCTAACTCGTTCCCAGTCTTCTGCATTTCTACCACGTCGCACAAAATTTCGATGGAGTTTATGCTTACGTTTTATAGCAGTTTTGAGAGCGGGTGTTATCCAGGGTGGGTCTTTGTCGTTGCATTTGATTTCCCGATTGGGAATATTTGCAGAAAGGACTGAGAGTAGATTGTCCGTAAAAACAACTGCCATGTCCTCTGATCCTAGCCCATCGAAATTAGACTCCCAATTTATATCGTTAAGCAAGTCTTTGATAGTACATGTGTTCGCCTTTCTGTAATCCCAGACGCACCTTTTGTAGGGGGGTGGAGATGGTAAAGTGATGTTAAGCTTACCATGAATAATTTGATGCTGACAGTTATTGTCTAGGGATGGATGGACACCTGTCTCAACAAAAAGATTTGGTTGATCAGTAATGATCAAGTCAATACATGTCATGCTCTCCCCTCTTATATTCGTCGGTTCCTCGATTAACTGGTGCAGGTTATTCACATCAAGCACTTCCTCAAGAACAGACCCCTCGGGGTTTTCAATATCTTCCGGCCACCATTGATTAGACCTGCAATTAAAATCACGCGTTATAGTCAATTGGTAAGGGTTTTCGTTTTGAATGCGAGTCACCACAAGTTGTAGTCTATCGATAAAACTTTCAAATTCTGCGCTGCTTTGGCTTGGACTACGATAAGTACCACAAAAAATATTTTCTTACGTGCTATGCACATTTCGGAAACAACCATTTCTTGTATTATCTCAAGGTCTTGCCAAGGGCGCCTACCTTGTACTGTATCCGTGACCAAGTGTTCACAGAGTAATTGGTGTCCTGTGACCCAGTCCTGTTTATCTGTGTATATCATAAGACACTGAGGGGTATGCAACTTCTGCAGATAAACCAATCAGCGAGCAGGATCTCAAGAGAAGATTATCACAAGCGCGTTCTATCCGTTGTGGTTTCAGTCAAGCAAAATTGTTTACATAAGCCTTTGTTCAACCAGATGTGAAAAGTGACACCGTGTGCAAACTAGGGGGTCGCGTGAAAAAGTCGATCCTCAAGATTATTGGAGGACGAGCGTAGTACCTGAGAATAACAATCAATACACGTTTTTATAAGCAACGGCTTTCAAGAAATTTTACCAGCACCTCCAGAAAATTAAGAAACTATGATAAATAGAAGAGGTCAAGTTCGAAGTTAATAAATATTTTTCAAAAGCATTCTTCATTCAAATTCTACAGTTTCCTTTCATGCACAAGGCAAATCCTTAGCCTAATTGAGAATTTAAACTTATTAAACGCTTGCATGCTATTGAACCAATTCTTCCTTTATGTTATGCTACTTTGAATGAAGAAAAGTACTTGCAAAATCAATATTTCAACAACAAAACGGTTAATTTCAACAACTTTGCTCACCTCAGTTTGGACTGCCCCAAGTCTCGTCCGCGAAAATAAAACCAAAATACACCCCAAGTCTCTTCCGCGAAAATAAAACCAAAATATATCCCAAGTCAAGTCAGACGACCACAGACACTGCGTGACAATAAGCGAACAACCAGCAGAAAAGTTTCTTAGCAGTGCCAACCCCCAGCTCAATTTACCGTAAGTTTTGTTTACTGGCCATAGCAACGGGCTCTGACCACAGCAACGTGTAACGCGCTTGTGAGAAAAGTGAACAATGGAGTTTGGAAAAGTTTCATACCCCTAAGTTTTTTTAGTTACAGGGATTTTCAAATTCTAACGTCTGTTAGAGTTGACCAATCAAAAATCACGCTGTCTGATTCCCTGTGGCAAGATCGTACAACAGTTGATATCGTGTTACAAAAACAACGGAATTTGAGAGGACCGACGCTGTGTACTGCTTGGTCATGGTACGGTTCTAGGACACTTCTGTATTGGGTCACAGGACACCAATTACTCTACAGTACTGGGAATAAACACACTTCCTACAAGGTAGGCGCCCTTGGTCTTGCCTGCGTTTGATTGCCAAGCCTTCACGAAAGTAAAGACATACACCCCCAATTTTGGTATTGCTGGGATGATCACTTCTGTAAATTTCCCTGCTGAAACCCTCAATACGAATATCCTCGTCACTAATCGTATCATCCAACATAGTTTCAGATAACCCAATGACATCATACTTATGCACAGAGTTGTAGGCCTCAATCAAGGGAATTTTAATTCGACCTCTAGCACATATACTATTCAAATTCCAATGGAAAAACTTTAAACAGTTTTCTTGTTGAGGTCCTGGATTGGTTTCTCCATCACCGCCAACTAAAAGAAGGATACAAGATGGCGCACCAGCTAGGACCACATCAGGAACAAACATCATTCCGGACGCAAGAAGAATTGAAAGCGGAACAGTTACTACTGACAACCAAATGATAATGTACAAGTGAGCAAAGGAACACAAGGAACTGACCAATATTTTGCACAGGGGGATTTGGTAGAAAACCCTCACGCGGAGAATAGCTCGTTTACAAAAGATTCCTGCACGCCACTGTTCAATACCTATGGGCATTGATAACAACTCCTATCCCTTTGGCCATTGGAAAACGAACATCCTGTGAGCGAGCTTTTGAAAATTCGGCATACATAACAATAAAAAATTGAAAGAAAAGCAAATCTAATTGAGAGAAATACAAGCACACAAATTAAAAACGATTTCATAGCAGTTTTGGCATTGTGAGTACGGGCTTTTCGATTGCAAATATCATTTTGATATGTCTATTGTTCTGAGTTGCAACACTTTTACATCTGCTGCCTCAAGGGGTTTGGCATTGCACCAGAATAACAACGGTCAAAGAAATAAAAACATGGAAAATAATCTTGATGTTTTTGAAACGTTTCCCCTGGTTGCGATGGCCGACGCCCTCGAGAGCAGCCGCGGCATCATACACCCGCGAACGGGCATCCGCAAGTATACAGCACACGACCACGCCCCCAGTGCCCCAGCCATCCCAAGCAAAAATGCCTCTAATTAAATTTGATGAGGGGAAACATGGAATTCATAAAGAAAAGATAAAATGGGTTTGAAATATTTGTTGTGTCACAACTGCCTCCATGCTAAATTAAGCGTCCTGATTCTAGAATACCCCACCAATGTGATTGTTTTAACTAGGTAAACAGAGGTAAACAGTGAGGAAAAAACATGGAGGGGTATTCCAGAAAATTATCAAAATCAAACCTAAACTACAACCAACAATCCAGTGAAAAAGCAACAATACAATAGATAAATTGCAAATGACAATTCACGTCTAGGTAGCTCTAGCAGCTTTTTCGTAAAATTCCTGCTGGTTGCTGAAGAAGAAAAAGCTACCAGATTTCGTATTGACTCCAATGTTGCAATTGATATCCGCAAAAGCAAATTCCATCTCTGGTTTGACTTTGATGGTTTCCTTGGCCCAAAACAAAAGCTCCAATCGTTTCTTCGTGAGATCCAAAAACATTGCAGCTTTCTTGCATTTTTTTCTGCCCCTATAAACCAAAGTTCTTTCTCGGAAGGATTTGAAGCGCACAATAATTTGTTGTTTGCCTTCATCATTTACACGGCCAATTCTATGAGCTCGGTTCTAACAATAGGCTCATTGTATCTGGAATAAGGTAGGAAAATAAAGGCCTACAACCATCTTTTCAAATAATCATGAAACTACAGGAAGCACAGAAATAGGTTTGTAGCTAGATCTATCTTCGGTAGAGCCATCTTTGTAGATAGGGGAAACCCTTGCAATCTTCTAGCTTCCTGGGAATCGACCTTGTGAAATGGACGTGTTGAATAGGCTGCACAATGATGGTGAAAGAACAGGCATTCCAATTTTGAGAAATGAGCTTGATATACCGTCAATGCCAGAATTTATTCATTAGTTCGTCAGGGCGAATCATTTGAAAGTGAAAGTGCGCATGGTTTTCGTTTAATGAATAATCACCATTGAGAAGTGGTTTTTCTACGTTTGGTATCCTTCGAACTAAGTTTGCCACCAATCTTGCAAAAATGGTAATATGTGATTTCACAGCTTTTTGTAAGCATGTCTCATCAACCACTAGGGAAGAAATATTGGTCGTTTTGGAACGTTTATTAATTAGTTGGTTAATAGTTTTCCAAGTTTTCTTTCATGTTACCCTGACAATTGGCAATTTTTTGTGAAAAATACGCCATTTTCAGCTTAGTGTTTAAACTATTTACCCTGTTTCTAACGTGTCGATATGCTTGCATTAACAGAGCAGACCAAGTTTTTATCGCAGACTTCTTAAGTTTGTCCCTGGACCTTATAGTGGCTCCTAGCTCAGAGGTAATCCATGGGCAAAATCTATCAGAGACCCTTTGTTGACGCATAGGTGCATGATTTTCTATTATCAGCGAGAGCATATTTGTCCAGTTCTCCACAGCTGAATCAAATTCTGCACTGCTCTGAATAACTAAATTCCAATATATAGAAGAGATGTCAGCAAGGAAACTAGTTTCATTAAATTGTTTCATCTGACGGGTCGTAATTTTCTTATGTTGCCTTGTCAATGCCTTAAGGCCCCTAAGGAACTTCCGAACGCAAGAAGCCATGTAGTGATCGCTCATGGCAATTTTTAGAACCCAGAATTAACAATATTTCTGGGATCACTAACTGCCACGTGGTCAATTAGGGTAGACGTATGAAGAGTTTCCCTAGTAGGCTCTTTAATTAGCTGTTTTAGGCCATACGCTTCATACAAATCGATCATGTGCTTTACCAGTGTCAGCATCAGCAGTATCTGTTGAACCAGAAAGAAGTAAAGGGTCATCATTCTGAGAACGAAGGTCATCTTTGTGCACTAGATTACAATTAGTGTCTCCGATTAGAATTATCTCCTTATTTTCATTCTCAAGGTACTGAAGAACTTCGTCAACCTTTTTGAAAATAGAAATGGGATCACTTGGTGGTCGATACCAGGCAATAATTATAAAAGGGGAAGCTTTTACAGGTTTGATTTCTATGCAAACCAGCTCAAGACCATCAAGGGGAATTTCTTTCTTCGAGCATGATTTATACTGCTTTTAACATACATTGCAACTCCATCTCTTTTGTTTCGATCCTCCCTTTCTACCGGGTGTCCCAAAAAAAGTACTCCCGTTTCAAAAATCACCAAAATTTGATTACATGACCGATCTTCAATTCTCTTTTTTTGCCAAGTTGATCAAGGATCAAATTATCTTCCCAGACATGGCTGATCTTGTAATTGGTTTAAAATTAGCAAATTTAGCTCATTTTAGGGCTACCTGGTTTTGAATCCTACTGCAAAAAACATTTATGCTTGCCAGATCAATTTCTTTGAGCATATAAAGCTTCTAGTTTGGTCCTAAATGACAGAAAGAAATGCACACTATCATTGGAGACTTCGATGATGTTCAAAAATCTGAAAATTTTGACTGTTGGGCAAGATTGAGCCTTTTGCTCAATAAGTATAGCTCAAAATAAGGTTTTTCAACGCGAAATTTTTCTACCTTATTGCATCAAAAGCAAACATTTTAGCAACTATAAATATTTTTGGAGCCTTGACAAAACAAGTCAAAAAAAAATTTTATCAAAGGTTTGATAATCAATTTGGTGATTTTTTAAACAGGAGTACTTTTTTGGGACACCCGGTACATAGCCTTTGATATTTAATAGATTATCCCCCATGTTCCTTTCGACTTTTGTTTCGTTCAGGGCAAGAACATGAATCCCCTTTTCATTGATAAATGACGGTACTTCATCTTTATGCAGGGGCAGACTATTTATATTAAGAGATGCTATGACCATCCTTTTGGCAAAAATGGCAAAGCTCAGCGATTTGGATCGCTTAGGAGATACATTTTGTGGAGTCTGGGAGTCTGGAACTCTTTTAAAGGAAGATGGTATTGCATGCCATATCTTAGATCCAAGGAAACGTGCATTTTAAATACCATACCCTGTCGTGTTTGGTTTTGGTGCCAAAATATTTCTGCCACTACGAAGGGTGTATCTGGTATCTTTCTCTACAAAGATTTGATTCATGAAACTTGGATTGAGATTCCTCTGAGTTTTAAAAATGACAGTAGCAAGCAACTGTAAATTTGTGTGGTTAACGGACACTGTCTTTGCTTTTGTTAGTAAATCTTCAAAATTTGAACATTGAACATTGTATTAGTTAATATTTCCTCAGTGTAAAACATTATCACACATACTACATTTGGGGTAAGTTGCACTCGCATGGTTGCAGAGAAAATGAGGGGACAGAGAACGTGCCCCTCAATGAAAAACGCACGTTGAATCACCTTGCAAAATTTAGTTAAATCAAAATACGTATTTTACAATTACAAAATGAAAAAAACCCGATGGGATTTCGGAAAAAACTCAGGACGGATGGTTCATAGGGCTCATCTTGCTCTGGGAATGACCTCTGACCGTACAGCATGATTCACATTGGTCGTAAAAGTCAGCTTCTATACAGTCAAATGTCGTTCCCAGTCCACAATGATCATCACATCTCAAGAACTGGCATTTGAAGAAAGCAACGATAGTTGTTGGGGAGATGAAGTGCTGACCCAATTGTTTTGATACATTGTGTTTCAGCTTTGTAGAGAGCGAATGGACGGTTGGGCTGACGTTGCCATGCGCATCGCTGCTTTTGTTTTTTCCCTTGTTCTCAACGGTCAAGCTAATTTGCATATCACGTGAATGAAGTAATTCGTTATTGCGCATGCGATCTGGAGCCCTTTTTTGGAGATTCCTTGAGGCTCACAACTTAGGCTGTTCGTATCCCCAACAAGAAGGTGTTGTGGGGCACTGGTGTAATCCTCTGACATTACAACCAGAACAGTCAGTTCGATCACCACTTGAGGGTCATGACAAGGAGTCGAGGACTCGAATTGGGTTATTCTACTTCTGCGATCTCAGCGCTTGTCGCTAAAACCGCAACTTTACCTTGACCTTCACCTTAATCGCGCAGTGAAACATGCCTTCAGTAGCGCGCTGTTGCATTTTTGTCTCATTTCTAACTGCATCCTATCCGTACGAATGCAATCTTAACAGTTTACGAAAGTCCTTCTTGGAATGGGATCCACATGCTAGCATTTTCGAAATTGGTCCTGGTTTGGGTAAGGATAGCAGATTCAAATGGGTTCAAATATATGAGGTCCCGTGTAAACGCAACAACAGGGCCTTATGAAGCATCCTAACTTGGCGGGCGCGACACTTCAAGGATACTTTTTCTTGAGCTATAAAGAACCACTTCCCGAGACAAAAAAGGCACTTTTTTGATATAATTGCAAAATCTTGGGGATCTGTGCTAGCATTTATAACGCGTTTGGACTACAAATACATTTAGCTCTTTGAAAAAGTTATTACTCGGAATCAAGTTTTTCAGGTTAAGATTTCTCGATCTAGGACCAAAGCAATTGCCTAATGTTATTTCTACATTTTTTCCCATGGGAATTTTAGATGTTTACAGAACATTTGTCAGATCACTCCTCTTCCGAAAATACTCAGCTATACTACAAAAATGATATCCCCATTGCAACTGCAAGGGAAGGAAGGACGATTACAGCTGAAATCTTTCTCACATGATAGACACAAGGTGAACACAATGTTTAAATCTTTAATGACACAAATGGCTCATACAAAAAATGCTTTCAAAATGTTCTTAGTTTATTCTTTTATCTTTCTTTTAATTCAAGTTGTACAAAAAGGAACATATTAAATGAATACCGAAATCACGTTTCATTTCTTGATCTTCAGATATGTTTCATTTGTAAATTAAGAGATATCATCTTGTCAAAACTTAATCTACGGAGAATACAAGATATCAATGTGTCTAGGACCTTTTTCGTATCCAATAACACTCAATCAATCACTCTTTCGGTAATCATTCGTTGCTTCTGTTTCGTGCAAAGATGGAATTTCATAATATGCATGATCTAATTCAATAGATCTTTCTATTCAAGTTTCCCATGGTTCTGAAGAAATTTTGAGACGATGATACAAAATAAGATATATTTCAAGCTGAGATCAAATCCTACAAAGACCAAAGAAGATTATTTCAAATCCTGAAAAATGAAGAAAAAGATTTTGAAATTAGGGAGATAAGCCTTTTTGATGTACAATAGAACTGAATCTATTACAGCTACAGATGAAAAAATAGGAATACAATTATTCTAAATATTGGAAAAATTCCTTTAATTCAATCGACTTCATCACATTACGAAACTACTACTGGGAGTTTAAAGCTAACAAGGTGAAGTTAACTCTCACACGTTGAGCCAGAGCATGGGTAAGGGCTGAGTAGGGGGGGGGGGGGTCAAGGGGCCCATCAATAATAACACAACAACAACTTTTTCAAAGTGTGTCTCAGATGCTAGTTGGTGAAAAAGGGCATTTCAGTAAAGGGCATGTCAGTCGATTGCTTTATTCCGCCATGTAGTTGAATATACCAACGTGGCTGTTGTTGGGGCGGCAGGTGCGCTGTTCTAGTGTCCTCTTCGTCATGCGGGTGTTCGATTGCGGTTGTGGTCGGTGGATGTCCTGGCCGTGTTGAGCTTGGTGTCGGTTGGTGGGCCTATGGGGGCATGTGGACTTGCAGCATAGAGACGTTCGCATTGTGTGTTTTTCTGGTCCTTCTGAGTATCCGCTAGTTGATGCTGCGTGCGGTGGCTCGTGGGCGGCTTTCTCTCATTGCGGTTTGGTTTCTGTGTCTGTAATAATGATGATGATGATTATAACGTTATGTCACCAACCTTGGCAAAATGTTGGGTCAGATCTTCTTGAGTTACACAATGGACATTTTCTTGTCTGTGTAGACTATTAATCAGATTTTAGTGAGGTAGACAATACCTATGACAAGAAAAGTAAATCAGTCATTTCAGAGCTTAAGTTACAATTTGCACGACATGGGATTCCAAATCAACTTGTACGTGACAATGGTCTACCTTACAAGTCTTAAGAGTTTGTAGAGTTTAGCAAAGAATACGAGATTGAGCATAAAACCAGCTCTCCTAGACATCCACAATCAAACGGAGAAAGGCAGAGAATGCTGTGAAAGTCACGAAAAATATATTTTGCGTGAGATGTGGGTCGTGGGTGAAAATTTTGCGTGGATTTTTTATCTTGCGTGGGCCAAAGATTTTACCCTGGTTAAGAAATTCCTTGCATGAAACGTTTTTCGTTGCTGTTTGTTAGTGACTTAAAGAGACCAGGGCGGGGCGGGCAAGTACAGTAAAATATTTGTCCCCATGTTTGTCCAGAGGATTGGAAAAAATAACCGGTTCTTTTATGACAGAGTACGACTTTCCTGCCCAAAACAACCAGTTCTTGGTACAAAGGTGAAATTTGAATGTCAATCTTCTTTTTCCACCAGTTTGTCACAAAAATCAAGTTTTCTAAGCTCCTATCTAATCAAAATCCTGAAGTTTACCTGTAAGCTGGTTCTCCCTTTGTCCGTCAAATTTAAGCAGAAAAGACCAGTATTTCAAGTTTTCACATAAGCAGTTCTACCTTGGTCCGCCAAATTTACGGAAAAAAAGACCAGAAATTCCAACTTTTCACAACTGCGGTTCTACCTTTGTCCGGCAAATTTCCGAAAAAAAGGCCAGAATTTCAAATTTTTCACCAAACCGGTCCTATCATTGTCTGGCAACTGGTTTTGGGACACTTGTACTTTCATATCCATAATTACCACTTGCTTTCGAAAACAGCAGTTGGTCGAAACTACCGGTTTTTGGGGCAAACATCTTCAGTGGTACATGATGTTAAAATCGTCCTCCAAATTGGAGGAAAATAACAGCGAAAATTTGCTATAAAAAACGACCAGTTTTTGCGACAAAGGTGATGCAAAATGTTTTAATGAACTACCGATTTTCGGAAAAAGGTAGGACCTTCGTTCCCAGTGTGACATGCCCGCCCTTGGTCAAACTACTTGCGCGTGAGTGAGACATTTTGCGTAAGTAACCCTTGTTGAGTGTCGGTCATGTTTTTGAAATTGTAATAACTATAACCGAATTTCGTGGCTTTGCATCTCATTTCCAGACGTTTAAGCTGTTCAATAAGGAAGCATTTTTTATCGTCAAGAAATAGAGCTGATAGTTGGATTTTCATACCTTATCCAAACTTTATCTTAAAACAGCTAAATTTGGGCGTTTAAACTGTTAACAAAATAGGAATAGTATTACGATTTTGCAACAATTTTTTCTGCAAAAACTGTTTTCGTGTTGATTGTCCTTAGTGTCCTTCGTTTTCTGAACTAAGTGAGTGAATTTAACTAGTGCCTTCATTTTATGGGATTTTTTGTGAAAATTTCTTTGGTTTACTTCCCAAAGAATTTGCCGATCAATGAAAAATTCGAGTAGAGAAATCTTTTATTGTTTCGTTTTGCGATTCATGGGCAACTGCAGGCAAATAGTCTCAAATTTTCAATGAAAAATAGACTCAATGAAAAATAATAATCAATGAAAAATAAGAATCAATGAAAAATAGAATGATTCATGAAAGTTTGTTTTTGAATGAATAAAGAAAAAAATGTGGACATTTTGAATATTTTGGCCTGCATGAGGTTACCATTTTTCAACGAGAAGTTAAAATCTTAATGCGTTTTTAGATTCTTGAACAATGCTTATTGAGAGCAAACTACAGAAGGGACAGAACCTTCTTTACACCGAGAAACCTCAGTTGGGACTTTAAATTAGTTGAGGAAGATTTCCACCAAAATTTCCTCCAAAAAGTACCCACGACCCACACAAATCTACCCACGACCTACGACTCACGACCCATGTCTCACGCAAATATTTAGACCGACGCACCCACGTAACACACGCAATTTAGCACACTCCAACGGAAGGAGTAGGAAGTTCCCCAGCACGGAGATTGTTTGGGAGGAGAACAAGGACGCTATTGCCAACCAGTGATAGGTTTTTTAAGCCAAAGACAGAAAGAAACACACTGAAAAAGGTTAGAGGGAGAAAGGGGGAGAAAGAAAAGAGAAAAGTATTACTATGACAGAGGAGCTAAAAATTCAAAAGAGTTAATTAAAAGATCAAAGATGAGGATAAAGGATGGGTTAAGGCTAAAGCAGCTGAACAAGTAGATCCAAGGTCATACAGGGTGTCCCAGAAAAATTGTTCGACGTTTGATTAAATGTTAAAAAATAACGCTAAAATTTGCAGGATCCTGCTTAGATAACCCTGTTCATAAAATTTTTAATAAATTTTAGAAGCCAGCATCTTGCGAATACGCTAAGAATTCAAGGAGTTACAAGCTTTTGAAGTTCAAGTTTGTACGAAAGCTGAAACCAGACCACCCCAACTGACTTGTTTTCCAAAAAGACGTCCTAAAATCGAGGTAAAAGGAGGCCAGGTCGAAAACTCGGACTTCTCGGACATCTCGGACATCTCGGACCAGATCGTCCGAGTTTTCTAAGTCCGAGCTTTCGAATTAGCCCAAGCTGAAACTCGAAAACACAGACTTCTCGGACGAAATGGTCTGACTTTTCCTTTCTCCAACTTATCGAATTTCTCCTATGCTCTAGAAGAAAACTCGGACATGTCGGAACTCGAAAACACGGACTTCTCGGACGAAAAGTTCCGACTTTCTGGGTATCAAAAGCAGAAAATTTTGCAAGAGCAGGCTGTCACAAACATGTGAAAAGGGAATATTTTGTTGGATCTGATTATGTAGATCAAAAGGGAATCTTTTTAGAAATTGTTATGTTCTAGAGCAGATAAGAAAACGTTTATTCGTGGGCACAACCCGGTACGAATCCAAGTTCGAATACAACGTCAAATACCCCCCGGAGGGCTGATAGTTAGTTTCTAAAATTTTGGGACACTATTGCCTCAAACAGTTTCTGAATGAGTTTCTTTAATTCTTTAATTTTGGGGCACTATGTATTGCTTCCAACAGTTTCTGGATGAGTTTCTTTTATTTCTAATTTCGCAAGCGTAGAGGTAATTTTTGTTTTGTTAGAAGGGCTCCCAAATCTATGAGTGACCTGGGAAAATTAAAGCTGCAAATTTCAAAAATACCTTGTCTTTTTAATTCACATTAGGGTACTGTAGTTTCATAACAGGGTGAAATATTGGTAATATTGCATGGCAAGGTGAAATATTGATAATACATATATTCTATAAATTCACACTCAATTGCTGTTGTTTGTTCGTCGTATTGCGGTAATTCTGCCTTCGAATTTATTTATTCGTTTGTCACCGAAAGCATCTTCGGATCCGATGATAGACGACGCTGGTACATTAATTTTTTTATATGAGAAACCGCTTATCAGAAACGGTAGGCTCAATTTTTCGAAAGTCAAGGAACGACCCTACCTAATTGAAAAAGCTAGGAAACTTTTGTAATTTACAATTTTGATTTTCCTTTCGCACTCAAAAATGTTTGACAGTGTACAGTTATAGCAACTGTTTGGAAATCATTTTGATTCCGAATTGTGTTATTTACTTGTTTTGAGATCTTACCATTACCAAATATTTCGGGAGCCCTTGAAACAACACAGAATGAACTCTACACTTACGGCATTAAAAGTATAAGAAACATATATATAAGAAACTTTTGCCAGCAAAATGGCCCAAAAATTTAAGAAACTGCCTACCAGCACCGGACCTTAGCATGAATCTATGTTACCGTAGACTCTATATCTTGAAGCTGTTTTCGCTTTATTGTAGCGAACAAAATATGAAAACCAGGGAGCGCCGAAGGTTGAGAAAGGAAGGCCTTCGGCGCTCTCTGATGAAAACGGAGCAAAGAGCCCGGGTGGGAATGCACATATTTTGGGTAACGGGACGTGACATCGGGAAGGGTATCGATTTCCGCGATTTTGATCTAAGGAACGGTATCGATTCTCGCGATTTTGGTATAAGCACAAGATCGGATATACGTTTTCAGAAAATTGGTATAAGGTCAGGTGTACTTTTTCGGAAAATTGGTATAAGGAACGGGCATGTTTTTGAAGCTTCGATGGCACGTCCTCGACCAAATCCTGGTCAAGTACCCCCCCCCCCCCAATGCAAGATGCAATACACAAATATTCTCGTAAGAAATTAAGAATTGGGGCCAAGTTTCTCAACGTTTTCAGATTTCCTCCTTGAACAGTTAAAGACATGATTTTTCAAGCCGTTGCAATGTTTACATATTACTCAAATTTCTTCCGAGTAATATGATGCAGGAAACAAATCAAAATGAAGCAAAAATGCTTTCTTAATTTGTTGACGATCTGAATGTTGAGTTTCTTATAAGCAGTTTCTTACATGTAAATAACGGGGCAGTTTCTTATAAGCAGTTTCTTATGAAGAAATTAAGTGTAAATAACGGGGCAGACTCTACATTGCCCGATTGCCACTGGATTCAAAATCAGGGCCTTCTTTTACATACCAGCTAGCTAGGCAATTGGTCCCTTGTTTGTATCTATTGTTTTTCCTGTAGATAATGTAGAAAATGAAATTCAATAAATTGGGAAAAAATCGGACTATTTCGTCCGAGAAGTCCGTGTTTTCGAGTTCCGACATGTCCGAGTTTTCTTCTAGAGCATAGGAGAAATTCGATAAGTTGGAGAAGGGAAAAGTCGGACCATTTCGTCCAAGAAGTCCGTGTTTTCGAGTTTGAACTAGGGCTAATTCGAAAAACTCGGACTTAGAAAACTCGGACAATCTGGTCCGAGATGTCCGAGATGTCCGAGAAGTCCGAGTTTTCGACCTGGCCGTAAAAGGAGACTGTCCAATGTTTACTTCTCGTCAATATCAGAGCAAACCAAACAGGACTTCCAAAGTTATTTAATTCTTATAACCGTTCCCAAAATTTACTTAATAATACAAGTATCTAAAAAAATGGAATGAAAACTCAATTATTGAGACTCGGGGAAATTCCAAATTGTGCTGAACAGGATTCCTCCAAGCATCCATAACCTGGATTAAATGCTACAAAAAGCTACAATCCTCGACAAAATATTTGGAACAAAATTAGTCTTTTGGTGACTATCTCACTTGTTCTCACTCTTACATTTGCACCACCCCCTTTTACCCCCGAAACAATGTTGTTTGGCATCTTGAAGCTGAAAACATCCAAGCAACATTGCATCGGGAGTAAAAGGGGGGTTGTTCAATTGAAATTGTAGAATCTTACGCTGTTCCAATATATTTTGTCCACGATTGTAGTTTATCGGAAGTGCTCTTGAAATTCCATTTGATTTGCTTTGAATAAACGAGATTCTATTTTCACAAAATATGCAATGTAGGGGCGTCTGGTTTCAGCTTTCGCACAAACTTGAACTTCGAAAGCTCATAACTAAGTGAATATTCTGCCGTTTTTGCTAGCTTCCGGTGTCTAAAATCAATTTAAAATATCAGCAATATTGTTGTTTAGTATTGGAGCCCGTTCAGTATTTCGTTATTTTTTAACATTTAATCAAACATCGAACAATTTTTTTGGGACACCCTGTACACGGCAAGAAGGGAAGAAGGAATGTTATACAGAAGTAACAGGAGACATGCAATGGAGACAAAAGAGAAATTCAATGAGAAATTGAATGATTACTCAACATCAAAGACAGTTATAGAAATCAAGAACACTGTTAATGAAACGAAGTCAACACAATTCAGCAAAAAACTGTCAATAACGAGAATACTGTTACTCGTGAGAATGCAAATACTAAACGTTTTAACAATGACAATGCTGAGGTTATTACTGCAAGAAGTGGTCGAACTGTAAGAAGACCGCAGTTTTACCAAGCTGTGTGAGGTAGAGAGATCAGAGACTGTTTCTGTTGTTTGAAGAAAGAAGACCAGAAGAAGTTAGAGACAGTTTGCATTATTTGAAGGGGAGATGCGACGTCATGTCACCTGGCTGTAGCATCACATGACTGTATCACAGGACTATGTCGCATGACGATAACTCGTGATGTTTAGAGGTGTGAAATTGAGTTTTTTACCGTGATGTCAAACTGGCTAGAGCCTAAGTTGTTTTCCTTTTAATCTACCGATATTTACTGTTTCACAGAACGTTACAATGATGATGGTAGTGATAATGATGATGATGATGATGATGATGATGATGATGATGATGATGATGATGATGATGATGATGATGATGATGATGATGATGATGATGATGATGATGATGATGATGATGATGTTGATGATGATGATGATGATGTTGATGATGATGATGATGATGATGATGATGATGATGATGATGATGATGATGATGATGATGATGATGATGATGATGATGATGATGATGTTGATGATGATGTTGATGATGATGAATGATGATGATGATGATGATGATGATGATGATGTTGATGATGATGATGATGATGATTAAAGGACAAGTCCGGGGTTGTTATGATTGATGATAAAATACAAGATAATACTGCTATGAATGATGTATGATACTTTTTTCCACTATTTTTCTCGTGCAAACGAAAACTAGGCTGTGCGATTGTTTTTTCGCCTCTTAATCGTTGCAAGCCTCTTTATCGTGTTCTTGTGCCATTTTCAATGCACGAGTACACGATAAAGAGGCTAGCAGCGATTAAGAGGCGAAAAACAATCGCACAGCCTCGCTTTCGTTTGCGCGATATGACGTCACTTCGCTCAAATTGCTTATTTGAATACGTAATTTCACAAGGAGCGGGCGAAAAATAGTGGAAAGAAGTATCATACATCATTCATAGCAGTATTATCTTGTATTTTATCATCAATCATGCTAACACCAGACTTGTCCTTTAAGACCTATGAGTAGATTAAGACCTTGAAATCCAGGTTTGCAGGAAGGTCAAGGACTTTTAGCAACTCCGCATAAACTGATAACGGTATTATTGATCTCTGTTCCGTTAGGTCATTTTTGATTAATGCTAAAAGAGATCAATTTGTTGGCAAACCAGTACCAAGCCGCGGCATTTTGATTAGATTCCATTTTTAACCTACTTAGAATCTTGGAGATATGGTAAGATTAATTTTCCAACTGTTCAACAAAATATGCAATGCCCACACTTGAGATTCAGGCTAGATGGGACGGGATATCTACCAAAAGATATCTTTGATATTTCAAAAGATAGCGCATAGACATTGGTTAGAAGAAAACCATAAATTTCATGAACCAAACGTACTAATTGTTGTGTGTGCAAAACATAAGAGAATTGAAGGATAATTAATTACATCATGTAGTATTCGAAACGATATTTTTTTTTTTTTTTGAAGGTAAAAATGTTAACTCCGTTCAGGAACTCCTGCTTCACCTTGAGCTAACAGATCCTCTAGAATCAACAGGCGAATTGCTGAGACGGGACTTAGAACATTTTGCATTTGCCACTTTTTCATTCCTTCTTGTCGATAAGCAGATAAAAACTGTCCTGTCTCAAATATCCCGTCTCATCTTGCAATATTTTTTCACAAGTCATGTACTTGCAGTGTAGAAGTCTGAATCCGTTGCCGAACGAAGCAAAAATCTTAAACTATCAAATATATTGGATGTCTAGCATGTGAATAGCACATTTGTTGGGGAGACGAGGTCTCGATTCTATTGTGTAGAACAAAAGCGTAAGTGGTTTGTTCACAGAGCAATCTGCTTCTTGCGGTAGATGCGCATGCGTATTACAGTTAGGTTTTGAATTACTACTAGAGTTCTAACAAGGAATAACAAGGAAAATAAAAATTACGGAGAGTTTCCCGCAAAATTAGGACACTTCACGGCAATCTTCACTCGTTGTTATCAGGGGTAAGCAGGGAAACGACAGCACACAGCTCGACACAGTATGCTGTAGAGTGCTTGTGTCGTGAGACAAGTACCCGTCGGTCCAAGTGGTGCGATGCCTCTTTGCTCTTAGCCTAAACGTGGGGTTGGTTTTGGTTTAAAGCCCGTTGCTTGCATTATGGAGAGCTCAGAATATGATGTTCATACCAGATTGCACTAGCAGAACAAGCAGGGACCCGGACGTGAAGAAAAAGATTATAAAATAAAAAGTTACTCTCATAGGAAACGAACTCGGGTTGCAGGCGTGTGAGGAGCTCGCGGCTACCGCTTCGCCAATCTGCCGTTCATTCAAAAGGAATCCAGCAGTCGTAATGGTTTGTTGTGGATAATAGACGGGGGCTGCAACGTATCGATGTTAAAATTGCTAATACGCATGCGTATCTACTGTATGCACGGGGGGACATTTAATTTCCGCGAACAAACCCGATCTCATCTCCCCAACAAACATAGGATTGTGCCAAAGCCAGTTTTGCTGAAGGGAGGGCAGTGGATGCTATATCGAACAGTAAAAAAAGTTCCCAAAAGTTCATGGCGGTGGTTTTCGGACATAAAATTAATCAGTTGTTTGAGAGAATGAATAAAGTTCAGATCGGAAATGTGATTTGGATTTTAATATTTCTTTTATAAATGTCTGTGCGTGGATCAATCAAAAGTTGTAATGAGATCAAGAAAATATCTTTCTCACGCATCAACCAGTATATGAATTGGTTTGAGCGCACTGAGAGCTTTCTAGACTGTCATTATGAGATTTGCTCTTTCCAATCCAAAGAGCAGTCAATTTGCACATCAAGGAATTTTGTCTTTATTATAACTTCGAGCACTTGATCGTTTATCGCGAATTTTCAATGTCAATTCTTTATGTTGACCTTTGAGAATGTTCTGTTTCTGCTTGGTGGCAATAAGCATGGAATGAGTTTTTGCAACATTCAAGGAAAGCTTGTTGCCAAGCATCCAATTTCTCAAGATGACTGTTAAACCCTATTTGGACCGGGTGGAAATTTTGATATTTTTGACCGGGGGGGGAGCGTTTTTCGCCCCCCTCTTTTTCTTCAAAACTACAAGAGATATAACAATGAAACTTATGCTAATTATTGTTCTTTGGACAATTAGCTTTACAAAAACAACAATATAGGTCTAATTGGTCACATGGGTCGTTGCTAGGCAACCAAAAACAATGGGAAAATGGTAAAAATCAAGCCACTGACTTAAAAAGCAAGTTTCGTCCAGATTAACATGAGATAACAGGCAAAATTGTAGCCAGAATAAGAGAAGAGGAAGATATTTCCACGAAAAAAATTCAATTCAACTTTCAATTTTTGCTAATTAAGAGCAATTAGCCATTGAATAGACTAATTGAGATTTCTATTGTGAATTATTTTCTATTTTTAGACTTCTAAATAGTAAAAATAGCTAGAATCAAGGAACCTGACACTGTTTTCTGCACGTTTTGAGATACATTGTCCTAATTCATTCATTCTATGACGTCATAAAGATAGATGAAGATCAAAAGTTGCTGATGTCAGCAAATATAGACAAACTATATATCAAATGAAAGTACTCTTCAAGACCAATCGAATGGTGTATATAACTTTATCATTAGCGCTATTTACAAGAATTTAGTGAAGATTTTAAAATTTTCCTTGTGACCAGTCTCCAAATAAGGGCATCTGGAGGTCATGTGGTACAACAATGGACCATGAAATTTCAAAAATTTGATTGCCAATTAAATTTTAGGAAAAATCAAGGAGTTGCAGCACCATATCTACAACAGCGGTGGAGATATTTGAGAAAGTTTGGTAGGGAGGGGGGCGAAAAACGCCCCCGGTCCAAATAGGGTTAATAGCCTCATTCAGCTGAGTCAAAATCATGAGACTGGTAGCAAAAACTGGTATCATCAGCATACAGGAACATGCTAGGATCTTAGACAGCCTGTGGCTCAAGCTTTTTACAGAGAATTTTGTGATCTACAGTATCAAACCCCTTTTTGAGGTCAATGAACACTAGACCAACAAGCTTACCAAGATCCAAACCGTTGTACCAGTCGTCAGTATTTTTAAGTCAGCATGTTACTGTTGAATGAAGGCGTAAAAAGCCGGATTGGCCAGATGAAAAATGACCGTTATCATTCATGTACTGGTACAGCTGGTTTGTTAATAGTTTTTCAAAGAGCCTTGAGATGACGGGCAAGACTGATATGGGTCGATAGTTAGACTTTTTTAGTCCTATCTCCATCTTTGAAATTTGGAGTAACTCTACCGGATGTCCCATAGAAATGTGTACAGATTTGGTAAACGCCAGCGATTTGAATTTAGTTTTAATCAACGGCTAATCAGTCTCAAATGTTCCGCGATAGTTAACGTGAACATAGATACCTGTGGGTATTGGTGCTTTGAGAGCAGAAATATCAATCTTAATGGGTGAATGGGGGCGGGGAGGGGGGAGGGGTGAGTTCAGGAGAACAGAATAATATAAGATCTAGAATTTTTCACATAAATAGCTAGAGATGTTGTCAGTTCCAAAGCTGTTTGCTGTCTTTTGGCAACGCATCCCTGATATCCTGCACTTCAATAGTTCCTGAAGTGGAATGTTGCCATATGTTGTTAATTTCATAGTCACCTGCAAGAAGGGGATTTGGTGCTGGACCTCTTTTGTCAGCAAGATCCTTACCTACTGAGCAAAAGAAATTGTTCATTGCCCTAACTCCAACTTTTGTATCCACCACTTGAAGCATATAATGTCCCACCTCTACAGCATGATAATGCCCCAACTCCAAGGTCCGCATCCACCCTTGTAGGTGCATATGGTCGCTGGCTTGAGTGTGGCACTTTGAAAACCGCTTTTTGCGGCGTGTTAGGGTCGGTGGTTTTGAGAAGAAAATAGCAGGTGATTTAGGCCATGTTCGTTTCTGGAAGCGTATGGACATGAGGCGTTAGTTATAGCGTTGCGTCCTTCAGTCTATAAATGTAATCATGTAATCAGTCTATTAGAGGGAATTAACAACCAACACTGTTTGGACGGCCTTGCTTCCAATACGCCATCTTATTGGGACGATAAACATAGATTGATTCATATGTTGTAGTTGTACCTGAAAGAAAGAAACGCCAATGAAATAGAACCAGGCCTGTAGCAGCTATTTGGACCAGTCGGGCTTGGCCCCCCCCCCCCACCAATAATTTTCAAACATTGATGTTTTTATTCTTCATAATAACGTAGAAAACTGATCATCAGTGACAGGTCCTTAGCCCTGAAGCGAATCAAGACTTATCTACGGTCAACAACAGCAAACAACTGCCGCAACCACCCAATATGGGGCAACATGTGCACAAAGACAGAGTTCATAAACTCAAACTTGTCAGCATTGCAAACGAATTTGTTGGAGATTCCGATGCAAGAAAATTTAGCATAGGAAAGCTCATCCCTTTTGACATCAGAAGCAGTTCGTCAAATGAGACGAAAATTTCCCAGACTTCGATAATCATATCTAAACTCACAAGCATTGGCGTGGCCACGGGGGGCTATGGGGAACAATTTCCCCTAATTTTGTTGAAAGATGGTCCTCTAGATCCTTCGAAAACCGAAGAGAAAAAAGCTGTTTCACCCGCTTGGTATAGGTTAGGTAAGAATTTTCAAGAAATTTCAAATCTTCCAATTTAGCTCTGTCAAATAAGGAATCAAGGGATGCATTCTAAGCCAAAGTAAAGGATGTTTCTTCAACAAGTTTCCTCATGCTCCAATTTATAAGATAACTGTCACAAAACTATCAAATTTCCTTGTCGCTTATAGCAAGCATGATATTGGGAGATGCATTGTGAGCTAAAGTACCGGATGTTTCTTCAAAAATTTTCCTCATGCTCCAATTCATAAGATAACTGTCACAAGACTATCAAAGTTTCCTTGTCGCTTATGGCAAACATGATATTGGGAGATGCATTGTGAGCCAAAGTAAATGATGCGACCCTAAAACGTTCCTGGGGCTTTGCCTCCAGACCCCCTCATTTTAATGCCCACATTTAATTTACTTTTGCGAAGCCATGAAGTTTGTGGGACATCATGAAAATTCGCGATGACATTTGTAAATCAAATAATGCTCTTGACGAAGTATTCTTTTCCTGTCATAGTTTGACTTTATTTAGCCTGTTTGACATATATTTAGATTCGTAAATTTCCTAATTTCTCCAGGATCTCCCAGCATAAAATGCCCTTTCAGCAATGTACAGAAGGGCGTTGCCAAAAGAAAAGAGGGCATTGGCCGAAAAAATGTTCCTGGGGCTTTGCCCCTTGGACCCCGGAGTGCTTATGCCTTCGGTGTAAATTAGTGGCCCCCCCCCAATTTAAAAACGCTCACACGGGCCTGAATTGAACTGACAAATACAGGAGGGGGGGGGGTTCTCCCATTGTGGCCTGATAGGGGTTCAAATCAGGGTTAACCCTATCAGCCCCCCTAGTGGCTTTTCTTCTGTGCATTTTTACCAAGTGCACTTACAACGTTGAAACTTTCTGACTTTTAGTTTTTATCCTTCTTATAATCAAAAATGAACTTTTTAGAAAAATTAAATTCATTCCAGGGGGTAAACGCGATCAAATTTTGAGAGATGTCTATGCAAAATTTTAATAAATGCTAATAAAATCTACAGCAAATGCAGGAAAACAATGAAATTGCAGGAATATATGCTACTTTTGATCTCCTATCCAACTGCATAATTTTTTGTAATTTAAAAGTATCACTATGCGTATTTTGGCTGTACGCATGCGCACATTCTTCGAATTCCTGTGTGATGACGTAATCGCTTTTACAAATTTTCCTTTGCAAAGCAAAAGCTATTCAAACATAGAATACACTAAAATTGAACCCATGTCCTTATTGCCTTTCGTTTTCTCACAAGCAACGATTTAAAATTTTTGGTACTGAACCCCATTGACTTTGAAAATTCTATGTTGTGAGTTATGTGCTTATAGCGAAAGAAGAAGGGTAAATCTAAAGTTCTGTCGCCTTAGATTATGTTTATTTGATTCAGGAGCCGAGCAGAAGGCATTGTAATTCTCGCGTCTTTAGGGCTTAAAATGAAACGATTACAAAACAGCTCCTAAATCAACTAAACATAATCTAAGCTACCCTTCTTCTTTTGCTATAAGCACAGAACTTCTCTTAAAAACCATCTTTCGCTTGCACAAGGCGAGAGTTTGCCCTACTAGTTTTGGGGAAACTTTTGCGGCTTTGTTTGTTTTGAATTACTAGTTGAGAGAATTTCCTTTGTCTGCATCCGCTAATCGCTTTGAATTGAGGTGTCAATCAAACGCAACTGTTGCTATTGTATTAAAAAATCTGCCCTTGTTGTTCAGCTCAACAAGGACAGATAATGTTACAATAGAACTCGCTACGTTTCATTGATACCTAGATACAAAGCAATTGGTGATTACAGACAAAGGGAATTTTCCATGATCGGTTGGTCAAAACATAAACAAAAACAAAGCAAGCCGCAAAAATTGCCCTGAAACCCGGATCTCTAGTTCGGTCGTTGTGCATTTCAGAAATGGTTTTAAAGAGCAAATATTAGCACATATCGAAAGAAGAAGGATATATCTAAACTTCTGCCTCGGGCATTTTACTTTTTCGTACAGAAGCTGAGCAGTAAGTGTTTTGATTACACCTAAAAATTACAAGAATTGAATCCCCTCCCAATTGGCTTCTGCACAAAATAATTAAAATGTCCGTGGTAGAAGTTTAGATATATCCTTCTTCTTTCGACATGTGCTAATATTTGCTCTTTAAAACCATTTCTGGAATGCACAACGACCTAGCTAGTGACCCGGGTTTCAGGGCAATTTTTGCGGCTTGCTTTGTTTTTGTTTATGTCTTGACCAACCGACCATGGGATTTCCTTTGTCTGCAATCATAAATTGCTTTGTATCTACTAGGTGTCAATAAAAAGTAGCGAGTCCATTTGTAACATTATCTGTCCTTGTTGTTCAGCTCCTGAATCAGCCGGTGACAACCTCGAACCCAGGGTAACAATGGGCGGCCAGTTGTTACCCTGGTGCCTACGAGGCTCTTTCTTCATTTTCATTGGCTAATGCTAAAACAATCAGCTTTTTGCATAAATTAACTCCGGCCGTATAGCAGACTTATTACATATATTATCACATCATTACTACTCCAGGAGACACAAAGGGAACCAGAAATAAAGCAATTGTGATAAGTCTATATGGGTGGTTTGTTTCGTACTTGTGTGAATGGGCCTAACGATGCAAACAATAAGGAAAATTCTTGCCTAAGCAAACAGAGAATCTAAAAAGAGCAGCATAGAACAGGTTGTAACATTTGTAAAGTGTTTACATTCCTCCAGAGGCCTCTGTTGCAAACGGAAAGCTGCAAATGGAATTAAAATATCTCTCTTCACAGTGACATCCCGGTAACATCTAACATCCTACATAACACCTAGAGGTACTGTGTTTCCTGGAATATCTGCTCTTTGTACATTAGGTACATACGTCTTTCTATTCGATATAATAGGTACACGAAGCCGGGATTTTGGAAATGTCAAGAAACTCAACTCTTGATGAACATCTTATTTTCTTTGCTGAGGAACGTGCCAACAGTTTTATCAATCATGCTAATTGTTTTACTTTCCTTAGCACACCATACACCTGATATAAAGTGAGGCGACTAGACTTTTAAATTGTGAAATTACAGCAACTCGTAAGAAACTCACAAGTGATGCTCTGGATGCTTCAGCTCAGTTGCCTCCTTTTTAACAACAATGTATGTGCTAGAAAACTGTGGTTGACAAAGTTTGGTTCACTGGGTGAACCAAAAAAGGCACCGTTTCAAACAGATTTCTCGTTGCTAGATGGAGTGGAATGAATTGAACTTTTGCGACCTTTCTTAAATTTAACTGAGCACTGAAAATAAACAGGTGAATTAACAAAAAATTAACAGAATGTCGCAAGGCTAAGACTTTCAGAAGAATGCTTGGATTTGGATTTGAATTTAGCAATCATTTTCTGCTGTAAATCCTGTCAAAATTACAAACGTTACTTTAAGTACCTATGACAACACCAAATAGCAACATCTTCAACCAAGTAATCAAATCAGAAATATCACGAGGGAAGAGTCCAAACTCGCTGTACAAAACCTTTCAAGTTCCTTCTAAAGATGTGCGTTAAACAGCGTAAGAGGTTGTCTAAAGTATATGACGGAATGGCCAGACTGAAAGCTTTTCTAACATCATCATATTTTTTGTATGTCCACAATTGAGGTTTTATCGTTGGGTTTACTATGATGAAATCTGAAGGCTACATACTTACCTTGATACTATCTTTTCTCGTTGAAACAGTGAATTTCCATGCATCAAAATTTCCATACTGGAGTTTACTTTCTAACAGTAATAATGGTATGCCAACTACTTGCGAAAAATATGTTTGCACTCTCATTAAGTTCAGATTAAGTTTTATAATATCGTTTTTAATATCTTCTCATTCCTGCTTCATTATGTCTTCAAACTTTCCAATAGCTGATCTTGAAGAGCAACACTTCGAGCGAAAGCTGAGAGCCTATGCATCGTCAAAATGCGTTGCGAATAGATCGATAGATAGCTGGGTGTTTCTCATCGACATTTAAAATTCTGATAATCAATATTCAAATTTGTTCAGGTCAATGACTGAAATTGATTTCAAATGAGACGCGTCATGGTCGTACAACGGAAAGAGACCATTCTAGTGCCAGACACCGATTTTTCACATTCAATAAAAGAGCGACACCTCAGACAAAGATTGCGAGAATGATAGAGGACTTTCCTCAAGTGTTCAAGCTCAGTTTAGCTATCTAGGCCTATGCCTATGTAAGTTCTCAAGAGAAACAAGGAGAACATGAATAAAGGCTGCAAAGCTTGTTTGTTATGGCTTCTTAGGCGTCGCAAAGAATTATATGAAGACTTTGCACGATCATTTTTTGTTGCGAGGCCTGTTGAAGATTTTAAAGTTATAAACAGAAAACCTTCTAAAAATCAGAACTGATATGTTAAATGGAGTGCTGTAATACTTGCTAGTTTTACTAATTTCCCAACAACATGGATGAAATATGAGAAAATCATATCCAACAGATAACTGAAATTTTTTTAAAACATTCTTGGAGAGGGCCAAGAATGAGACAATACAAAACTATCTTGACTTGTGTAAAATCACGGCACGAACTATACTTACCGGCTAGCAGCGACATCTTTTGTTTTCTCGCTTCAGTACAGTAAAATTGTCAACTTGCAGTTCACTTTTATTGAATCTTTGCTACAACAAGACACATTTTTGCTTGCATCGCGCCATCAGATTGCAAGCGCGGGAAACAGTTGACCTCCACACCACCTTTGAGTTTTGCTGTGTGGTGAATATGACGCCATTGCTGAACAGAGTGCTTGCATAATTTTTTTACATAAATTAGAATACATTCACCACAAAACAGCAGGTAGGGACCAGGGGTATCATTTGTGCTGAAGAAGAGAGGCTGAAGACAATGATAGCCCTGGAATCGAGGTTGAGCCGGTGACCGTCAGGGACCGTTGTCTTCCTGAACATGAAAAAGAGGCTCTCGAACTTTCGAACTTGTTGATGTTGTTATGGCCTGTGGCTTTTGCTTTGCTTTCTCTTTCTGTTCTGGCCGTTGCCCATTTGGCCTTGGTAGAGACAATAGAGGACAAGTGAGAAGACGGTGCGTTGTGGAACCAGGAATCGCAAAGCCAAACTAGTTTGTATGTAAATTTAATTGGTTATGTAGACGTTGTAGACAAAATTTGTTTTTTTAACTTTCTTTCTTGGTGGTGATTATGATATGGGAAACCAAAAATTTTGGCAAAATACTGGCCTCATAGGCCTATATAGATAGGCCTAGCCTAGATAAGGTGCTGGTGGGATTTATTGATCAGGCGGCAGGAAATAGAATAGAGTAGAGTACAAGGCCCATCAGACAGTGTTAGCTTTTTTGCCCACACTAGTAAATTCCACATACCTACATGTAATATGTCAAATGATAATCGATAAGCAGTAGCAAGCAGTAGGCCTAGGTGTAATTTTTTGGATGAATTGTATTTATAATAGATTCATCCAATTGAATTAATTCATCCATTTCAAACTTTAATTTCCCCAGAACAAGATTCGCATTCAGATTCAGAACGAGATTCAGATTCTGAAAAACTTCCCAATATAATGACAATAGCGCAAACAATAAAAATCTGACACACACCAAAACTAATTTACTGAGTAGAACACTCCATTAGCTTCAGTTTGAGGGGTCATACAATTTCATACCCCACAGGGGGGGGGGGGCTTTTCAGCAAAACGGGGAATTGGTTCCAAAGTACGAAACTGCATTGTTTGCAAAATGCGCGTGGAAGATGATATTTAGGCCAATAGCTGCGCGCCTGCACCTGGCTGCACAGAGGAAAATGCGCACGCCTCGATAATATGCCTACACAGGGAAACAAAGCATAAGTTAGCGATCGATCACGCGATTTGTGCCTTTTGAGCACTGGCCTGGCCTAAATATTATCAATCGACCAATTTAATTCGCATTCACTATGCAATTCCTCAATTTATTGGGAATCTATCTATATCAAAAGTTAAGTGAATACAAGTATCAAAATTATGCCCTTTGAAGTTTTGTGAGCTGCAGTCAGGTAGGCCGTGCGTTATCTTTCGTTTCTTCCGATCTAATCCCTTTGGCTTTGTTCCTCTTGGTGGGATTTCATCATTAAAATAAACAAGGAATGAATCTACATTCCATCGTAACCAGTCGCTATGTGCCGGTTGTATCAGAGAGAAAGAGATATGTCCAGAGAACACAGACCATTTAAAGCAACTAATATTTCAATGAAACAGAGTTTGACAATAAATGGACGTACAAGATTCTAATCCTGTGCACGTGTTTGCGTGCCTCCCCCACGTACATATAAAAAAGCGCGCCTGTGGAAACATAATATTTCAAGCGCGCAAAAAAAATGCGTGCGGAAGATCTTCCGCGCGCACAACATAAAATGCAGTCTGGCCAAAGTATGCAAACAGTCAGTAGGCAAACAGTCATCAGCACCAAAAATTTTAAAATGATGAAACAGCGATAAGGTGGCTCACTACCAAGTAAAAATTAGTTAAAAACACACAAAAACAATTGGTTAAGGTGGCTAGCTACCAATAAAATTTTCACACACTTGGTGTCCTATCGCTCATGATCAGAACCAATTTACTGATAAGAACACTCTATCAGCGGCCAGGTCTAAACGGCGGGCAACGCGGACAATGGTCTTTGTTAATTGTCACAATTGTTACCCCATATGTTATGCAAATATGTTTGCACCGTATGTTAGAATGATGGTCAATTAGTTATATTCTTATTTGAACTCAGTTTGGATTTCTATCAACAATGGAAAGTAGTCCTGGACTTCTTCTTTTGCATAAGTTGCCAGCAACAACAAGGGCAGATTTTGCAATTCAATAGCAACAGTTGCGTTTGATTGACACCTCGATTCAAAGCGATTAGCGACTGCAGACAAAAGAAATTCTCTCAACCAGTAATTCAAAACAAACAAAGCCGCAAAGTTTCCCCGAAAGAAGTAGGGCAAACTCTCGCCTTGTGCAAGCGAAAGATGGTTTCTAAGAGAAGTTATGTGCCTTTAATAAAAGAAGAAGGATAAATGTAAAGTCCTGTCTCGCGGATTTTGTTTATTTGATTCAGGAGCTGTTTTGTAATTGTTTCATTTAAGCCCTAAATACGCGAGAATTGCAATGCCTCCTGCTTGGCTCCTGAATCAAATGAACAAAATCCGCAAGACAGAACTTTAGATTTACCTTCCTTCTTTCGTTATAAGCCCATAACTTCTCTTAAAAACCACCTTTCGCTTGCACAAGGCGAGAGTTTGCTCTACTAGTTTCGGGGAAACTTTTGCGGCTTTGTTTGTTTTGAATTCCTGGTTGAGAGAATTTCCTTTGTCTGCAGTCACTAATCGCTTTGAATTGAGGTGTCAATCAAACGCAACTGTTGCAATTGTATTACAAAATCTGCCCTTGTTACCAGCAACATGTCTGTGAAGACCAGCCCTACAATTTCCAGTGATCGTTGCTGCAACTTTGGGACCAATTCCCCCATGGGATATTAAATTGTATCACCCCTTAAAATGAAGCTAATGGAGTGTTCTAATCAGTAAATTGGTTTTGATTGATGAATCGAATATTCGTTCCAGAGTTTTGTTTTGTTCCGCCACTCTAATCGCCTCCTTTAATCTGTTAATGACTTTTACAGAATCTTTATTTATCTTGACTGGAGCTTCACACTCAATCAAACGGACAATCAGGAAAGTGGTTGGCTTAATTGCTTTGACCTTTTGCTGACTTAGGAAAAATAATGGAGCAACAAGGAAGAACATTACAAACACATACATGGAATAAAATCTTCTCGTAGGTTTGTATCGAAAAAGGTTTATAGCCTGTTCGAGTGTAATTTCTTCTCTCTGGTGAGGGTACAGGAAGCAGTCCAAGTTGCAAGAACAAAACCTTGAAAGCTTTCATTGCCTTATCAGTAAAAACAACTAAAAACATGAGACTATTTTTAGGGGGCGATCGCCCTCCCAAGCTTCACTATGAGGGCGATAGGACGCCCTTGTGGAACTTTCTTTACGAAAAGGCCTGTCTTTTATGAGAATTTTGAATTGATATGCATTTTTGGATGACTTTATTTCATTTCGAAGATAATTCCAAACCTTTGGACCCAAAAAGCTAATCGATTTTATGCCATAATTTGTACTTTTGACTTAAGGAACAACTAGAATGTCATTTCTTCGAAGATTATAGCTGGTTGATTTTGGGAGAAAAGAATCTTTCATAAATGCGGAATTTAAGTTGTGCAAAGTTTTGTAAATTTCAAGTGCCAATAGCCTAATAGAATGAATATGAATTTTAGTAGATTCGGCCTTGATTAGGAGATTACTATATGATGAAGCATAATCTGAGAGTGCTAATCGTATGGCCCTCTCGTTGACTTTCTCAATTTTCTTTTGGCTTGAATTACTGCAAAATAACCAGGTAAGGGGACAGTAATTGAAGTGACGAAGAATGAAAGAATTCATGATTACTTGTCTCTCTTTGTTACCCATGAATCTAGCTGGTCTATTGATTGCGTTTAGCTGCATGGCAGCTTTTTTACAGATATTATCGATATGTGAGTCAAATTTTAGTTGTTGGTCAATTTGAATTCCAAGTAGACTTACTTCATTACTCATGTTTATTTTGAAATTATTGTTTATTTGAAATTCTTTAATTTGGTTATCATTTTTGCCAACAATCATTGACTGAAATCTAGATGGGTTGGCTGTCATATGATTTGAATTGAACCAGTCAATGCATTTATTGGTGTTAAGTTGCACTAGTCTATAGAGATCATCAGCATTCTCAGCAGAAATCGAAATTGTGTTATCATCTGCGAAATTACATAGGGAACCCTCCTGGATGAACAGAAATATATCATTAATAAAGAGGTTGAAAAGCAATGCTCCAAGTATTGAACCCTGAGGTACTCCTTGACTAAGTGGCCCCCATGAACTAAAGTACCCATTTACCTTCACCATTTGTTTTCTGTTTGTGAGATAGCTTCTTAATAATTTGACTGAATTTATACCAACTCCATAGCATCCAATTTGGCAATTAGTAGATTTATGGGGAGGCTGTCAAAGGCTTTGGATAAATCCATGAGTACAGCTGCGATGAGTTCCGTTCTTCTATTACTCTTATTAAAGCATGCTGGGATGAAAAATGTTTCCTGTAGGCACATAAGAAATTGGAGAAGTTCCTGTTGAGAAATGGAGATAGTTGGAGCTATATTGCCTTTTCAAAGACTTTAGAGAGAGCTGTTAGAACACTAATTGGTCGATAATTCTCTTTGTTGAAAGGATCTTTCTTTTTGTACACAGGAGAAACAACTGCCATTTTCATCAAACTGGGAAATGTTCCTTGAACGATGCATTTGTTTAAAATATTTACCAAAGACCCTGAAATGATGTCCACTGAGAGCTTTAAGAATTTAGCACTTATCATATGTGGTCAAGATTTAGGATAATTTCTTTTAACCTTTCTTTAGTAATAGGTTGGAATTCAAAAGGCATCTTGTGTTTCAAGTTGTTTTTTTATACCGATTATGCTAGTATGTTTTTCAAACATCTTAATGATTTGGTGCAGAGATGGATTAGGATCCTCTTTTGTGTTGATTTGATCTGTGTTCTGGCCAACACTGATGAAGTATTTGTTCACGATTTCAGTGATGTTTTTTGTGTCAGTGATTAGCGAATCATTCTCTGACAGACAGATGTCTGAATCACCATGATTTTTTCCAAACAAGTATGGTTTTATCTTTTTCCAAAATAATTTTGAGTCTAAAGTACCATTTTGACAAATTTTTCTGAAGTAATCTGATTTAAATCTTTGTCTTAAATTAGCACAATGATTTCTTTGCTTTTTGTATTTTTCAAAGTTGCTTTGTGTACTGTTTTTGTTGCATTTGTTCTTGAGTTTTGTTCTAAGTTTAATTGCCTTTCGGTGCACAGTTGATAGGGGTTTGTTGTTTGCCCTGACTAACCTCTTTTTTAGAGGAGCATGTGCATTAACACAGAGCAGAAGATCTTTTCAAAGACCTTAAAGGAGTCCTCAGCACTATTTGAGTTATCACAAAGTTGGAAAGGTGCTTGTTGAAGATGCTGGAGGAAGGAGTCTTCACTGAAATTTTTGAAATCTCTATAATATATAAATTTAGCATGATGCTTTGGGAGATGTGATTTCCAGGCAGTTAAAATCATTTTGTGATAATCACTTATGCTAGTTTAATATCTTTACTGTGTTTAAATTGAGTTTTATGATTAGTAAGAATAGCATCAATTGATGATGGAGTACAATTTGGTTTAAAGCAGGTGGGTTCTTTTATGAGGTTTGAAAGGCCCAAAGTGCTACAAATAGTTTTTAGATGTAAGTTATCTGGTGTGAGATTTAGGTCACCAATTTTGATAAATTTTCATAGTTTAAACTAGCTTCATCAATAATTTTGATAAGAGAATTTTGAAAATATTCATTGCTTGAATTGGTCTGTTATTGTTGTGCATTCTGCTGAAACCAACTGTTGATTCAGCTGCTTCAGAAGTCTTTAACTGGATTGTCCATTCGATAATTTCTTTTCCAAGCTGATTTATTTTACTTTAAGCATGGTTGTTATACTTTTTGCTTTGCATGTCATTGATGAGCACTGAACAATTATTTTTTTTGTTACTTTTGAGGTTTTTTCCTATATAATTTGTAGAATTCGATTTGCAGATTACAAGCCTGTGATCGCTGGTTACCAAAGTGTTTGAAAAAGACCTTGCTCCAATTAAATGGTGTTTTTTGTTCATAGAACAGATGACGTAGTCAATTTGATTCAAAAAGTTTATATTAGTACCATTCCTTTCGCGAATATTCTGGCAGGCTGTTATGTGGCGTGCTGGATATTTGAAACGACTGTTGCTCATAGATAGTTGACGAGTTGTACAGAAATCGACCAGACGTTGCCCAGAGTCATTTCGAAAACCTCGTGAATATTTGCAAACACACGGTTCTTTAATTGTGGATTTGCCTATTTTTGAATTAAAATCGCCGCATAAAAGACATATGTTCCTGATTTATTCATACATTTCATACAATTCATTTGTGTTTTCACTTTGCTGTTGTTGGCGCAAATACATTGCAATCGTGAGCAGTTTTTTTGTTGCACTGTCTTTCAGGGGCGGATCCAGCCTTGAATTCTGACCGTTTTATAGGGGGCAAAAAAGGGGGTCTGGGGTCGAAGCCCCCAGAAAAATTTTTCGTGACCACGCCCTTCAGACTCTCGGAAAACAAGGGCAATGCCCTTTTACATAAATAATGATGGGCTGCAGGTCTAGAGCTTTCTTTTCCATGTAATTTCTATCCCCCATCCTCTGCATAATAACTTTATCGACGAATGTCTGTGCACATCGATGTTCGTCACCCCTCAGACCCTTAAAATCTAAGTTAAATTGTCTTACGCCTTCCTTCAACTTCAAAACTTCCTAAAATACACTCGTATTTTTGTTTTGTGTGCTATATCTCTCCTTCACTCTTCTCTTTCGATGGCACTGTGAAGTCGATAAAGATCTTCCTTTTCTGTGTCAGCCATTGCCGTCTGCTGGCCCCGGTGGGTGCAATGTTAATGAAAACATGACACCACCCTCGTCCATGATTTCGCCGAGAAAGGGGCACATTCGAAGCAGAATCCTAGGACCTAGAATCTCAGAAAAAACGGGGTATTTTTCTTCAGAAAATATCCCGACCCAAAAACAGTTCTGGTGGACTCGGGACCCTAGAATAAAAGTCAATTTCCCCTGGTCCAAGTTTGATACCCAAGTTTTATTGGATTCTACTATTTTCCAACAAAGAGATATCAGAATAGTGAATCGTAATAAAGTGCAAAAATCCCAAACCTTTCTCTCAGGACCAGTTTTTGTACTGTACAGATTTCTTTAGGGCTCAGTGATACTCCTTTAAAGGGGGGTTACCTTCAAAATTTTCCATGATAAGGGGTATTTTCACCAGCTAGAAAGTCAGAGAAAAGGGTATCCTATGAAATGGTATGGACGAGCGTGGTGTACCTTATACAATTGAATTGCACCCACCGGGCTGCTGGCCCTTCTCGTTCTTGTTCTATTCGATGAAAATCTACTTCCTTTGCACACATATTTTACTTCCTTCAGAAACGGTTTACTTCCTAATCGACACAGGTTCACTGATTTCGAACAATTGCCGACCGGTTCACGGAAGTCGCTGGACAGGTTCACTCAACCCTTATTGGTTCATCAGATTACAAGGACTTGATATCAAAACAATTGCGAAACGTCACAGCCATTCAAAGCGAATCAAATGTGCAAATCTGTTGCGCAACTTGAAACTGATAACGCAAGTTTCGAATCACATACCTCCTGGAGAACCATAGCAAATAAAGCCAAATGACTGCCATATGTAGGTTGCTTATTGTTTATGAGGAATTTTGTGTAGAAGTACCCTATGTCATGTCTATGAAGACTATCACCTTTTGACTTGAAACTGGTTTGCGGAGTGAAAATAGGTTCAAGTTATTTTACTTTTCTGTAAAATTAGGCAGATACCCGGCAGATAATACAAATTTATCTTAGGTTTGGAAACCTGACCGATGCACGGAAACCGGTGAAACCGGTCTGGATCCGCCCCTGTCTTTGGAATGCGAAGATTTATATTAAATACATTGTTTTGAACTTTGTATTTTCATGCTCTTTCAACTTCAACTGAATGACACACTCTGTCTGACAGTTTCCAGTACCTTACAACTCTGTCTTTCCACTTCAGTGATATCAAAAACCATTTCCATAATGACCACAATTTGAGTGGCTGTTGATAAAATACCAGGTGCGCCAAAATAAACTATGCACTTTTGGCAGTCGACGATAAATCGCACACTTGACCGATTTTGAAGATTCATGACTTAATCTTTAGCAAAAAACTTGAATTAGATTCTAGGATTTTTTTGCAAATTTTGTTGTTGTCAAGTTTCAGAGCTGTAAGCGAGTTCCTTAAAATTTTCGTTTTTGAAAACACTGAAAACAACCAAAAAGCGTCGATCAAACTTTCTAAAGACTCGGCATGAATGGACAAAGAGAAAACATTCTCGTGATGATTTGGGGATTTAGAAATTGAGTAGCATAAACTTATGCACGAGCATTATGAGTTTGACGACTGGCCTGTTGCAAAATTCTGTAGTAGTTGCAATAAAATGCCACACCAAACATTAAGTATGCAACGTAGCAATAAAATCTTACTATCTTTTCAAAGGTTGTGACAGAATGTCAGGTGTTGAACATGAAGATGCAACCAATGTTGGTTCAATTGCAATTGGTAGTGGAAATCCAGTTGAACTGCCTTGTTCAAGTTTGTTGACCCATGAAGCAGAGATTTTTGCTCGTGATGCTGGTGATCAATCAAAAGCAAATCAAGAAAAAGTGGTCAAAAGTGAGTATTCAAAGTGCTTCTAAATGAATTGTGCATTTCATTTCATGGTGTTAGTGCTTCTGAATGTTAAAAAATTTGAAATTCTGCGGGTTTTGATACATACTGGGTGAGCCAGAACAGAAAAAACTTCTCATTTTTGGCAATGCATGGCACCAAAGTTACTTGATGGATTGGAATGAATCGAATGTTTGTCGCTGAGATACAAAGTATGTGAGATGAGAGATGAAGTACTTCTCGTAATTTTTCTCATTATTTTATGAGCACGGAAAATGTAAGTAAATTTGTCTTTGCAAAAATTAACAGTTGCAAAAATTCCCAAGAAAGGCCCAAAGAAACAACAGTTCCTATCAATAGAGCAAAACTTAGACGAATTTCATCAATCTAGACCCAAAGCACTTAATCAAAGCATAAAGCAAAACTGGGCAGTCGTAACAATCGTTAAAATTATTACAGGGAGTTCTCTCCACACGAAACGTATGAATGCCAGGTAGCAGATTATTCATTGCTTCATAAAAGACAAATTTAAAATGAAATGTCATATTCTTTTAAAGCATTATTTGCTCTACTATAATTTGGGGAAAGGTGAATTGTTTAGAATTGTGCATAAATTTCTGAGCACTAACTTTTTAGCGTTGTCATTTAAAATTGCGTTAGATTTCGAAACAGTGCATATAGTAGTAATTTTCAAACTTCATGGGCCTGTTTTGGTTTCAAGTGCATGAACGATAAAAACAACATAATTCATTATTCGTATATATCCTTAGACTCATTGCATACGTCTCAGTATCGCTGATTGAATTAGATTGTTATCAATAAAAGATCAGATTAAAAATTTTGAACGAATTTGAAGGAATCACGTCGTAAGTCTAATCTATCCTCAAAAACGAGGGATTTTTATCTTTGGTGCAAAACAGTTCAATTCATTATCTCCTCCCCTGAGGTCGAGAAAGCTTGCTTTATCTCAAAACTTGTTGTTTCCTTGTAAATTTTGATCTATGCTTTGATGAATAATCAATTGAATAAGTTGAATTGACTAAAGAAATAATGTTTTGTTTACCAATTACACACTGCGTGGAAGCACGCTGCTGTTCGATCAGAATAGAAATTGAATCAAGACCAAGTCATCGCATCGGTCGCATCGGCAGCTTACGCTGCACTAGAGCATTTGTAACGGGGGACCATTAAGGGCACCATTATGGGAATTTAAGGGCACCATTATGGAAATAAGGTCAATATGACCTTTAATGCTATCCCTACCACTACAATTAGGCGTGTTTTTACAGGTATTTTTTAGTGTGCATTTTCATTGTGTTTTATCTATCTTTGGCTTTTTGACCTTGTAGATTTTATTTGTTTGTCTGTGGCAAATGCATGCATGCATACATACAGCGTGTTGCAATTACCCCTTTGGCAAATGCATACAAACATATAGCGTGTTGCAATTACCCCTGACCTGGTTAACGATCTTTATCCTCAACTTTCCCATTTCATGAGCTCCCAAGCTTCAAAGTTTTAACGTAGTTATGATCCTAAATTAGTGTATTATCTATCATATGAAATTATAATTCTTTGCTCAAGAACGACATTTCAAGACGCAAATTCACAATGGAAGCACTTTTTTATTTGCGTGCTCAAAGAGATGTTTTCCCCTCGAAAATTTGGCTACTTTGGATGAACAGTGGTGTTTCTCAAGTAGTGTGTAGATGATTGAAGACGTCATGTTTTTTGCAAAATCAGACTCTTTGCTTGTTTTGCTTGGCATGAGAGCCAGTGTTACTATTGCCCCGTGTTACAATTGGCCTCGGTCTTCCCTAATATACGAACTACAGTTTGTATACAACACAACTGTTATATTGCTTCTTCGTATTTGTGTCGCTAAAATGTTTATTGTGCATTTTTAGTGTGCGGAAAATTACCAGCTTTGCAGTTGCCAGAAGACTGGATTGGCGTCAATCACAAGAGTGGTGGTATTGTTTATCTTCACAAGAAAACAAGAGTTGTCACTTGGTCAAGACCTTATTATCTTGATAAAGATAGTCTGAGGGCATGTTATTCGTTATTTTCTCAGCGATTTTAAAAATTCTATCTTTGCTCACTTCCGTTCGATTTTGGTTCAAGAACGCTTTTCTATTTTGTAATCCTTGCTGGAGTGAATTTAGTGCTACCAAACTCTTTCCTCCATCAAGAATACAAAGATGCTGCCGAGTTTAAGTGGTTCCACGTATTTGAGAATTTCTTGTTCAAAAAATTGATTTCTGAAACAATGAGAAATCTTATGCGGGAAACATTGCAGCATGATGCATATTGTTTGGCTTCTTTATTCAAGACTGAGTTGTACGTCTATATTCGCAACGGTAGTTATTTGGTTTTTTGCCAGAAGTTCCAAGTCACTTCCCCAACTCAACTGTACGCAGGTTTACAAGTTTAAGTTTAAGTTCAAGTTTACGTATTTGGATCCTGTCATGATCAGCTAATTCTTTATTCTTTGGCAAGCTAAAGATAAATGATATTTGCATTCTGTCAAGCATAGTCAAAGTCAAGTAATAAGTCAGTCAAATTAAGTACCAAGATAACTATGCACTTTTGGCGGTCCACAATAAATAGTATGCTGACCATTTTGAACATTTATGACATCATCTTTAGCAAAAAGGCTGAATTAGATTCTAAGATTTTTTACACATTTTTTGTTTTTTATTTCAGAGCTATAAGCGAGCTTCTTAAAAATTTTGTTTTCAAAAACATTGAGAACGTTCAAGCCGAAATCTTATTCAGGCTTTTTGCTAAAGATTAAGTCACAAATTTTCAAAATCAAATAAGTGTACGATTTATCGTGGCCTGCCAAAACTGCATAGTTCATTTTGGCGCACGCGGTAGTTTTTTGGAGAGAGACTCTGAATTATAGGACTCTTTTTGAGGAAATTGACACAAAACCACATTTTCTTACATGGAAATTGGTACAGAACCAGCAACGCAGTAATGGATTATGATAACATTGTGGTATTCTGCTTTCTTGTTTGCCCTGTAAGTTTAGAATGGCAAGGATTGTATCTATATTTGATTTCGGAAAGTATAAATCCTTTTCACTACTGCATATATGGACCACTTTGAAGATGTTTATCCGGAATTAAGGAGCCAATTTTAAATGTTACCAAGAGTTATGGAAAACTGTATTTTGAAGGTGATTCCGTAGATTTACCAGGTATCCTATCCTGAGAATAACACAAACTTTTAGCTGTCCGCTAATACATGCAAGGTAATAATGCTATTGTGCAGATGCAGCTGTAAGAGCTCAGGACCCGTCGAAGCTGATAGCCTCATAGCAATTGGGATTGTGCGTGTATAAGTTTGCAAAACGTGTCTGCAGTACTTTGCTTGCATTTGGTTGGAACATCAAGATAAAAATTATTCTGCACAATCCTTAATGAAATGCTAATTGAATTCGTCTTGTTTAGATCGCTGAAATTGTGTCAAATTAGGGTTAAAACCTTCTTTGCACGATTTCGACGTTTTGCACGAGATGCTGTTGATCTGAAATTGCTGGTCATAGGGCAGTGTGTTCCTTCTGAAACGTCTGTCTTCGATGGGGCTCTCAGATTGTTTTCTTAGATATCAGATGTTGTTGAAGACTGAATTGCTACGCTAAGGACACACACACCCTGAGAAAATTCAAACAGATACAGTAATAACCATAACTTCAATGACTTTTAAAACGTACCTTTCTCCAAGCCAGCCAAGAGGGGGGGACAGATAATGGATTGCCCTCCAGAGTGCCCCAGGCAGCTATGCTAGAAGAAAAGACTCCAACAGGGTTCCCTCGCTTTCCAAAACTCTAAAGGGTTTGGCCTATCAAAGTTCGTTTGAAATAGTCATTTTCAAGCCAATCTCAGGATTGTGTTTTGTTGTCGTGTTGGTGCTTTGTCGTTTGTGTACGAGGCTTGACAAAGCCTCTGGGGGCCTGTCTTTCTTTTCATATTGAGTCGTGGGAACTTGAGGACATAGTAACAAACTCACAAGCTGCATGAAACCTTTTTCACATAATACTGATATCAATAATGATAATAAAAAAAGATGGCGATTTTTGTGATAAAATCAGCAAAAGATTACAAAATTCAAACTATTCCACTGTATCAAATTACTCGGATCAAAAAGTTTTAAATGTAGCCTTGATTTTAAAATGATCTTAAATTCACCTCTGTGTATTTTATGGTGCTTGCTTGATATTTGATTTTCTTGTTTCGAGTTGGTGGATCTTTCCCAAGTGTCTTTGTCGGAATGCGTGAGACCAAACAAAGCAACGTCGATCAGTTCCAACACAACCATGCGCGTTTGAAATCAAATATATATAGGAAAGAGGTCAAGGTTTTGTCCTGTGCTATGTCAAATTGGAGTCAACACTCTGGAAAGGTCTGTTCAATATTTTTGTTTGCCTTCATATTTTCACTTTCATTTCACGTGTCTTTTAGAAACACGATGTCCCACTTGCAGCAATCCCTTGTTTGCATCAGATTATTGGCAAAAAACAGCAAGACAAATATGTAAGAAAAAGGAAAGAAACCGCTGAAAATTCACAACCCATCTCAAAGCGTACGAAGACATGCAATGTAATGCCAGAAGTAAAGTTGGAAGAAATGAGTGCTGGTTGTAAGAGTAGTGACAGTCGTGCTGCGGAGAACGTTGATGATAGCGATAGTACTGCATTTGTTATTCCTGCTGACAACCAATTACAATCTGATGCTTTGGAAGAAGCACCAGCCATAGCACAAGGCAAGATTTCATACCTACTGGAGCCCACGAGAAAAGTTGTCTTTGTGTAAAATACTGGGTGTATCAGAAAAACAGGCCACTTGAAAAGTGCCTTTGCGGTGGCGACTTGAACCTTGCAAACTTATGGCATCGATTTTCATAATCCATAAGCTTGAACTTAAATTTAGATATATTCCTTTTACCTATATTTGCCAAAAAAATCTTTTGATCGAAGCTACCCAAATTTGTTGACCGGTCGATGACAGACGGTCCCAATATTCTGATGCGTCTCCATTCTTTAAAATTCCCAGAAAATGAATGTTTTGGTTATTTCTGCTTGATTCTTCAAAACTTTGTTTTAAAAGGCTAGAAAATAATTCTTTCTTACCTCAAAAATGTGATTTGAGCGTTCTTGATAGCAAATTTTAGCCCCTGAAAATGCTAATTGTTGACCATGCTTGAAGAATTAGGCATCACTCTCCCAATTTTGGAATTGATAATTTCCCTCGGTACGGAATAGTTAGTTTCATGCTTGTAATTATGTTTCTTTGGGTTTCCATCCCAAAAATCTGAGATGTCCCAACAAATCGTCCGTCTTGCAACACTGACGAGCTTAAGATACCATAACGAGAGACTGCAATGCGACGCAAAGAAGTATGAGAGCCGTTGATGCAACGAGAAACCGATGCAGAGCATGCACAACTAATGATGGCCAGCTAATGGAATCTTTTAAAAAAATCATTAATGGTTTGTTATACAAATTAGATAGGAATAAAGTAAAATATCCTTAACCTTTGCGCTCAGATTATCGTTACCTTTCCTGTATTCATTTGCCTCCACGAAAAGACCCTGACAACCCTCTGTCATTGGTTGTTCTAGAAATCTGAGTCACTATTGGTAATTTTGTGCTGTTCAGCGCGCCAGATTCAGTTCTGAGGATGTCAGCTTTTAAAACAATTCAAAAAGATTACAAAAACTTGTTGCACGAGTTCATGGCGCAATTGCCATCGCAGAGGCACTTTGAAAATGGCCCGATTTTTCTGATACACCCGGTAGAATAAGACAAAAATGCGTTTTTAAGTAAACTGGCTTAGCACACATGCATTTTGACTTTTTTATTTGCACTGCGAAACAGCTGCAAATATTGAAAATGAGTTGAGGTGCCAAACTTTCACTTGGTGTGCATAGCAATTTGTTTTATCCAAAGAAATCAAAGTATGAAACTAAACTCAGAACAATAAGGGACAGACTGCCTTTGAATTAGAAAAAGAGAAACATGCTGTTTTTCTTCAAACTGACTTGGCACAGATGCATTTTTATATTGTTATTTGCGCTACAAAGCAACTGCAAATTCTAGGTACCAAACCCCTTCACATGGCATGTGATCATATGATCACGTTCATAGGATAGTTTCATTAGTTGTTGTTAACAATATTTGGAGCTTTCATTTAGAATGTATGTTTGTTCTTGCCATGCGAAGGAATTATTGGGGCACGGGGCAGGCAGATCACGATACTCTTCGATCGTTGTATGGAGGCATGCAGAAAAGTTACCTTGGTATTTGTACTGCTTATATGGTAGAGGCTGACAAAGTGTGGGAACACAGGAACGCCGTTCGCAGAAAATTTTTGCAAGATTTTAGGTTGCAGGAAATGCTTTAAAAAGAAGGTGAATTTTGCATTGCCGTCAAACATGGTAGAACCTGAACCTGTCATAATTGTTATATTGGACAAAATTGAATGTCTGCAATAACTTTAATTAAACAGAATCTTGGCCAATGGGCTTGTATCAAAATTTTGGAAAAAGACTGGTTATTTCTGGTAGTAGATATCGTCCAGGTCAACTCTGTCATTGAGCTGTTCTGTTGTTTTTGTGCCTAGGTAGTACTTTTCGTTTCAAGGAAGGAAGAAAGTGGCAACCAGATTGCATTTTTGGTTGCTCATCTTCGTGAAAAAGTCATGTGCATTTTGTTTGCTTACCTACAGTTACCCTGCCTATTTTGAGCTACCAACCTAGCAATCCTTCTCAAACTTGTATGCAATACAAGTATTTGTTTTATGTTATGTTGAGTTTAAACCTTACGTTGTTGGTTTATGAGCGTGGTCAATGTCACCAAGTAATTTTTGAGCTATGTCCTACCTACAACCTGCACAAACTACGCTGTACAATTTACCAAATCAATGTAAAATAAAAAAAATTTTCGCAGGAAGTTTGGACGAACTTTTTACCGTTCCCAAGAAGAAAACAATGTCGTCGGCCTTTGTCTTGTCATATCTTTTGCAAAGACGGTAGCAGTTTTATGAGCGAAATTAAATCGAGACAATCATAAACATGCACAACTCCAGAATTGATTTTTACAGAAACTGGTCGTTTGGAGGCAGATAGTTGCTTGGGGGTAAAAGCTACTCCGAATCGAGATGAAAACTTTATGATAAGGTCAATTCTATGTTCGATTTTTCGATATGTCAACATTGTCCCAGAATTTTGTCCAATGCCTAGAATGATGGCCTTTTCTGACGTACTTTACTGCGATCTTGGTAACAAAGAACGAATACTGTTTCAACGGCAGCCCTCCGAACGAAGCAATTTTGTGAGCCATTAGGTATGAAGCTTATTGAAAGTACACGGCCAGTTGGTAAGAGCAACTTCCTTATGTGACATTAAAAGGTAGGATATTTTCTTTTCCAGGAACAACAATGCTTCATGAAACCAACCGTGATGTTCAATCTTGTGACATTAACGAGTACATCAACGGTGAATGGAGTTCTGACAGCAATGATTGTGCAGACCATAACCTGGAACAATCTCGCAATGATTACGAGAAAGCACCTTTTCAAACGATTACCAGGGAAAATCTAGAAATGGTCGCCTCTAAAGAACTTGAAAAATATCTTAGCAGTCTGTTTGAGTTTGAAATGCTAGCTGACGAGGTGGCCCAAAGACCCGTTCTAGGCGAAGGCAATAAAGAGGTCGAGAAGAAAGAACTACCTGAGCAGCTGAAAGCAATCCCATGCATAGCAAAAAATTGTAAGCAAGACAAAAGAAAAGAATTCACATTGACTGCTGGCAGAACATCATTGTCATTACTCAATGAATATTGTCAGAATGTTTTAAAGAAGCCAGTTTCCTTGGTGGACTCGGAAGCTAACGGAGACCAATATGTTATCGATGTAGAAATTGATGGGGTGAAATATGGTAGAGGAGAGGGAAGAACAAAGAAGATAGCGAAACAACATGCAGCAAGTAACACGATGGTCATTTTGATGCCAAAAGAATTCAAAGAGTTTAGTGATTTCGCGTTTTCAGGCAAAGAAATGAAAGTAAGTCTTAGAACAAGGACAGATTTTGTAACACAATAGCATCAGAACTCTTGATTGACACCGCAATTAAAAGCGATTAGTGATTGCAGTGATTGAAGGTGTTGTGGCGCAGTGGTGTAATCCTCTGACTTTGCAGCCAGAACACTCAGGCGGAGTGGGTTCGATACCCGGTAGGACCCTACCACTTGAGACCACTTGACTCTATTTCTGCGATCCAGTGCTTGGCGCTGACAAACGCAACTTCACCTTCACCTGCAGAGAAAGGAAATTCTTTCAACGAGTAATTTAAATCAAACAAAGCTGCAAAAGTTGCCCTGAAACCAGTGGAGCAAACTGTCACCTAGTGCACGCGAAAGGTTTGTATTTTTTGAGAAAATCATGACTTTACAGCGAAAGAAGATGGATAAATTTAAAGATCTACGAGGCATATTTTGTTTATCAGATTCAGAAGCTGAGTGGTAATTGTTTCATGTAGGCCCTAAACATGCGAGAAAATTGCTAAGCCTTCTGCTCTGCTTCTGAGTCAAATAAACAAAAACCACCAAGCAGATCTTTAGATCTATCTTTCTCCTTTCGTGATAGACTCGCGACCTTTCTTAGAAGCCTCCTTTTGCGCGCACTGGGTGACAGTTTGTCAAACTGGTTTCAGAGCAACTTTAGCAGCTTTTTACATTTTGAATTATTGGTTGAGAAAATTTCCTTTGTCTGCAATCGCTAATCGCTTTGAATCAATCAAATGAAACGTAACTGGAGCTATTTTTGCATCGCAGAACTCTTGATAGTTGCAAATAAATAGAAAATAACTCGAATTTGGAGTGAGATGCGAGCGAGCCGCAAGCTGTACACTCACCACTGCAAAAGATGGGATTCCCAAGATTTCCTACTTGTTGCCAAGGCTGTCAGAATGGACCGCTCTCTCCTCAGTCCATTTCTCCAAATTGCGAAATTGTTTATTTCTTTCGTCATGGCTGACTTGTAGATATGTTGTCTGGTTGAGGCCACCTTTCATGCATTTGCCTATTTTGAAACTTAAAAAAGCGCCAGTCCCTTGCATAATGGAAGCAATAAGATCAACCACTGCCAACAACTTTAGCAGTGCTACGAAGATTGTTTAAATATCCTGGGTAGATGCATCTTTTATATCAGTTGTGCTAATCGTTTCTTGAGGGAGATGATACCTGTACCATGTCTTTGGTACCTGTACCATTTCTTAACGTACCAGGTTCCAACCAGATTGAAGGTATTGCATTGGTACCACGGAATGCCAATTTTAGGGAAAGGCCCAGGGGGGTCACTTGAACTTTTTATATACGGGGGGGGTCCATCCGCAGTTTCCTAAATTGACCTAAAAGTATCAAATAAATTTTCACAGACCCAAAAATATCAACTAAAAATTTTTAATGAGACCCAAAAGTATCAAAAATACAAAATCTTGCTTAGTTTAAACAGCATCTATTTCATGACACTAGGTCTTGGGAGACAGATACACAATAGCATGCAGATCCACTGTGCATTCTTCTGTGAAGCAACTGATGGAAAATATTTACTCAAAGTAGGTGCTGAAGAGGTGGCAAACTAATAAATAAACTACCAGAATCATGTCACAAAACCCACTTTGTGACTCCAAGATTGAACCAATAATTGACAGAAAACAAGGAAACCCATGGAGTAACCCATGGCTGCTCCATCATGGGTTACTCCTCACTACACTCTTTTTTTTATAAGAATACTATAAATTTTTTCCACCCTCTATATTCTTAAGAAATTTTTCATTCTGAGCCTTAACATATTCTTTAAGTATTCTTATTTTTTCAAATCTGATATGGTTTCATGGGGAACATAGCTCAATGAAGTGTCATATCATTATGAAGGAATGGTCGAACGAAAGACAAATTTAAGCAATTGTAACAATATGAATGTTATGAACATCGCAAAACAGGCAACTGCTGGAAAATGAGACACAAATATACGAGCTGAGGCTGAGCAATATTCTTATAATATTCTTAAAATGTGGATGATTCTGAGCCTGAATATTCTTATAAACAATATTCTTATAAAAAAAGAGTGTAACATGGCTCACTACGTACAAGTCAAACTGACCTGAGCTACTGTTGCTATGAAAGGGATATCCAATTTTGGGGGACAGAATAATTTTTGTTGGCAAATACTGCTATTTTGCTATGTTTTGTTACCTTGTTCCTCACTTCTTAGGATTCTTGGTCTTTCTTGGTGACAAAATTTTATTAACTGCTTATAGGAGCCAAACTCAAAAAATTAATGTTCCTCACACAAAACTTGGATTCCTCTTTGCATCTTGACAGTAATTCACACCCCCCCCCCCCCAACTACTCACCCTTTATTCATCACAACTGCACCCAGTGTTCCAGTGCTGCTCCCATATTTGGGGTGGTAGGTGAAACTCGAAACCAGGCCAAGAAGGAACACCTTGTGTAGTAGGGGGCTAGGCCTTAGATCAACAAAAACTCCTCCAGTCCAAAGTCCCCAGAGCCATTCAATTGATCTCACAGTGCAATCTATTACTACCTATTCTAATATCATAGAATCATCAATCCACCAACTTTGGTGCTGCAGACAGAAGCTGGTTCTTTCTCTGGTCGTATTTGTCTTCTAAATTTCTGTCTGCCTGCCATTATCGTTGTTGTGAGTGCATCAGCCTCGATAGAATATCACAGGAAAGCCTTCATTGAAATAATTGAAATTTAATTTATTTGGTTTGAAATTTTTTTTGACATGGTTGAATGTTTTTGAACAAATTTTTTTGTCGGTTTACCGGAAAATTGTTCCTTTTTAAGTCCCAATGAATTGAAAACATTTCCAATCAATTCTAAATATTTTCAAATTAATTTAAAAGTTCCAACAGTGGTTTCCCTGTGATAAAACTGTTAGAACGAAACAAAAGCGAGACAGTGAAATTGGCGGGAAAAAGTGAAATGTTGCTGAGTGTATGTCCCTTGTATGTGTTTTTTCTGTATGGATGGATCGCAAAAAACCTCATTTTTACAGAAGTTGAAAGAAATCTTAACTGTCTTTGATATGGTTGAACCCAAAAGTATCAAAAATCCATATTTTTTAAATCAGCTACCCATAAGTATCAAAAAGATATAATTTTAAATCAGGTACCCAAAAATATCAGATTACAAAGTAAAGTCTTACCCATAATTATCGGATGGACCTCCCCGTATATAAAAAGTTCAAGTGACCCCCCTGGGGGGAAAGGAGATAATCGCTAATAATGACTATAGTACTGTCTATCGTCAATATGAGCTATTCTGAAAAGAGGCGTACATCAATTTCTCGTGAGACCAATGAGCAAGACCACACCACAGCTAAACAACTCACTATCGCACCTGTGTCGCTGTCTATACTGGTAAAAGCTAAAGATTTGTTTTAGGAATTCCGAATACATCCATTGACAACATTGTTTTTGGTATTAACTCAAGTAGGCTGGGTACTGTTACCCCTTTTTTGGTACCAAGTTCCATCATCTTTGCAGAATATTACATCAGGTACCACCCCTATCTTACCACTACCCTGTCGCCCCCTCTTCCTTTGTCACGAAAATGCTCAAACAAATTGATCATCTATGCACCATGGACTAGCTCGATGTAAAGCCCCCCCCCCCCCGCAGAGAACCATATAAAATATTGGACTTGTGAAGCAGTTTTGGCAGTGAAATTTCTGACAGGATAAAACTTCAGACAGAAGAGTCTCGGCAGAGCAATTGTCCAGAAACCTATCCTGTCGCAGCTTTTAGTCGTTAACATATTTTACCTGGTTAAAACCATTTTTTATTTTACCAGTGTGTCACATGTTGTCAGGTGAAATTTGAGATGACTAAGGTTAATGTCAGGTCTCAAATTAGATGGTGAAAATGCTTGTGACTAAAACCACTTCAAGTCACTGCATAAGCAATTACCGCAAATCCTCGAATAAGCCTCAATCTTCGAATAAGCCCCCTTCCCAAAATATTTTTATATCCCAATATATTTCCCAATCTGTCAGTATATCCCAATATATCTGCTGTTTTCAGCATACTGACCAGCCTCAAGTAAGAGATTAGTCCTGGTAACAGTTTGGCTGCTGCTAAAAATTCCCCCCTCGAATAAGCCCCCAACCCTAAAATAGAAAAATTGCACATAGCTTCCTGAAAGAAAATTTTATGAACACAAGCACAGTATCAGCATGTAGCTAAAGGGCTTAACCTACCCTCCGAAAACCATTATGAAGAATATGTTGCAAGAAAAGAGGTTTCATATAAAAACTGTAGGGGCATTGAATCTTGAACAAAGAAAATTTAGCGGAAAGACAATAGCAGGAAAAATTGAAAAAGCTTATTTTGGAGTTTTTGGGTCGTTCTTACAGCAATCACTTTTGTTACTACTATTGTCTCTAGGCCAGAATTTCTATTGTTCAAGGTTCAATGCCTTATCGGTTTGTTTATGGCCATAACTCTGCCAAACCTGGAGATAATTTAACCGGCATCCAACTTTGTATACCCATTCAACTGGAGAGTAGATATCTTCAAAAATTCGGGAAATTTCAAGCAGTTCTTTTGTCCTGGTTGCATTTTATGAAGGTAGGTAAAATTTAGAAAAATCTTTACGGGTTTCTTGTGTCTCCTTCGCTCTTTAGCTGTCTGATTGTTCCGTGCAAATGAGGCGTTGGCAGTTTCGGCCGTGTGCCACGAGTATTCGGCTATGTACGACACATGATTTCTATGCTATCGTTGATTAACTCTTTGAAAAGGGTTCTGAGACCCAAAGGAACTTCTTGGCACAGCTGGCAGGTATCTTCTAAGAACGGGGATCATGTTTTCGTTAGCTTTCTCAAAGTTTACCAGATTTCAACGCTCGATCCGAACCTCTTTTCTAGCAAGTAAAAAGGTCTATTCAGTCATTTCTTGGACCTCCCCCCTCGTGGAAGAAATGAACTGAGCCGAAGTAAGTTCATGTCTTGGAAGAAGTAAGGTATGCCGAATTCCAAGTTTGTTTGTGAGCCCAAGATGTGAATAAGGAGTAAAATTCAATCACTCTGACAAAAAACTGATCTTCCCAGACGGCTTCAAACCCTTCTCCGCGTGATGTACAAATGTTGACTTGAAGAGGATGGGGATTATTTAACTCTACATGAGAAACGTGGGCTTCTAAATTTTCTCTGAATTTTGTTAAAAGTGACAATGCACCATATCAAAAGATAGCCAAGCCTTTCAACTAAATTGTGATACCTGGCAGTTGTCGATAACTTTTCATTTAAGTGAACTACTTAAGATCTAGCTGGTCAAATTTGTTTCGGTCACCCGGTATGTATGTTTTATCTCTTTCTTCAGGCTTTCGACGATTTGGATATAACTGACCCATCTGTTGCTGACTGTGCGAATGTATTAGGACTTCCGCTGCCGGCCGATGTACTGGCATCTTGCCTTAGAAGGTATACAAGTTTTTGTTGTTGTACAGATCAAATTGCCACATGTATGTAATATCCTAGTGAAAATCTTTGCAGTTTCTACTGAGAGTATTGACCGATTCACTAGGTCAATGGGGAAGTTGCAAGAAATGAAGATGGTTGAAAACGGGCAACATAGTAAAAAATTAACAAAGGAAGGAAAAGAAAGAAAAGAAAGAAGATGCAATTGTATGTTTTATTCTCCAATTTAAATCTTGAATGTAATCGCGGGTGGTATATTTTTCCTGGTTAACTTGGTAGTTATGGTAGTGTTTTGTAGAGTAATTTGTGGCCTTGTGGCCAAGAAACCAAACTTTTGATAAACTAATATTAGCGACCTAACCTCACATCTTATTGACAGGAATCGTGGGCTCTTCAATGCCAAAATACATTTTAAACTGACCAGAGGTGAAAGAGACCAGCCACACACTTATGAAATCATATGTGGAAAACACTCTGCGACTGTAAGTGTGATCAATTCAATATTTCAGAGAACCAAATAATCTATTTATTTTCCAGAATGGTCAATTGGATACAATTCAGAAGATTTTTTATTTTTTATAAGAAACTGCTCGTAAGACACTCAGCTTTCAAATTTCTAAAAAATTTAGAAACTCCAGTATTGGAAAACAACTTTAGAAGCTATGTTTATTATGATAAAGGGAACCCTTAGCATATCTTTTCTTATTTAACTTGTTCTCTGTATCATATAACTTGGAAAGCACTAAGGCTTCAAAATATTCGTTTTGTAATGTTCACGAGGGTACAGGAAGTAAACATAAAGATTGTTATGGAATCTTTGAGAAACTCGTAAGAAACTCAAGAGTGATGAAAATCTGTTAATTTTGAGAAACGTCTCAGTACTGGCTCAATTTGTTAGTTTCTTATAAAAAATACATGTCATCTACAAAAGGTCAAATATTCCAAACAGACACTTTTTGTTTAAAAAGAGCTCCTGGACCTCAAAATCGTTACTGCTACTATTCAAGAGAATTCAATCACTATAAAATATTTTTAATGAAGGAATCACAGAGGTAATAACCAATAGCTCAGAAGAAGATCTTTTTTTTGCCAATGATAGGGGCTGAATTAGTGATGAATCTTCAGATACTGAGAGCAGAATGCTGAGAGCTAAAGACAAGAGAAGCTGAACATTGTATTTGCATCTATTGGCCGAATACCTTTTGTATTCTCAAGAACTTTTCATGTTTCTGCAAGAAGCTATGAGAAGGGAAGAATGTTTGCTTTTCATAAATTCATAAGAGCGGTTGATCATCTTTAATCTACAATCTTTATGAAAGGCCAAGGGTAGTGGCATTGTCATTTAAGTTACCATCTTGTTTTCGAGTACTTCGGTTTTGTCAGGAATAGAAGTTGTACTTGCAAATCATACAAGGGCGTGTTTTATTCGGTAAACGGGCTGGCTCGGTAAGCAAGATTACACTATCTTGAGGAATTAACAGGAAAATTAGATTTCATTTGTATAGAGAAGCGAGCCATCCCGGTAAGCGAGATCTCATTTGCACACTAGGGAAATCTCGGCCAGAGTTCGGCTAGAGCGAGCAAGAATTTTTCCATATAAAGACACAAGTGAAATCAGCTTGCTTGCCGAGCTACCCCCTTTGCCGGGCTCATATGAATAGATATACAAAATATAGATTCCTTCCATCTTCATTGATTTGTCTCATATAGTGCTTGGCTGGGTGAAGCCACTTTTTAATCCATCATGCAACTTTATCTTATCACTAACCTTGTTATCGAAATTTTGCGTATTAACCATTTATTTTGGTTCATATACCGGGTGTTGCAAAAGAGCATTCCCGTTTGAAAAATCACCAGTATTCGATTACACGGCCGATCTTCAATTTTTTTGTAAAGTAGATCAAGGATCAAATGGTTTTCAAAGACATAGCTCATCCTGCACTATCATTGGAGACTTCAAGGCTAATAAAAAATCTGAAAATATTGACTCCAGGCAAGATTGACTTTTTTTCTTAAAAGATATCGCTCAAAATAGGGGGCTTCAACGTGTAATTCTTGAACCTTGTAGTATTTAAAACAAACATTTATCATCTTTATATTTGTTGTCAATTCAAAGACAAATCAGAAATCAAATTTTATCAAAGATGTGATAATCGATTTGTTGGTGATTTTTAAACAGGGGTACTTTTTGGGGTCACCTGGTACAGTTGCGTAGATATATAATAGATTCTTCCTGAAATATGTTGATATATCTTTCAGGGGCTGTGTAAGAACAGAAGGGTTGGAAAGCAACTTGCATCACAGGCAGTATTACAGGTAACTCAATTTTACTGATGTGCTGGAATATCGGACCTAAAAAACTGCATAATGTTGTGAATCAACAATGTGAAAGTAATGATCTTGAGAAACTCAAGAAACTACTGAATGTGAACAAATTCCATGAGACGAAACACTAGAATCACCGCATAAGGGCTCTCAGGTTAAAAGACCTGATATAAAAGATGAGATGTCATAGATTTATAAATAGTTATTTTTACCAGATAACCTCGACGCATGTTACCAAGAAAATAAAGTCAGAGAGACAAAGGCACGTGTTGGTGTTTTTGTCATATGTATAGACCACACCATTTAGCTCAGGTCATTCGCCATAATTGTTCATTAATCAATAAAGCTAAAGCAGTGTCTTGTTCAATTTCAAAGTTGTTTGCAAAACGTAGTTTTATTCTCTCCATTCAAGTTTTAATCGTAATTTCCAAAATTGCAGCTACATTTCTCCGTCACAGTATTTGAAGGATGGACGAAAGAAATCACGCAGCATTTCTTTGCCATTAATTGCCTCTTAATTCTACAGAAACTTCACACCTCGCATAAACTAAATCCCTTGTTCAAAGAGAATGCCATCTTACAGAAACAACCAAGAAAATCTTTGTTTCAAAGTTATAGGCTTGGTTTGAACTGGGATTTTGGACTACCACTAATAACCTCTCAGGAGAAATGACAATGGGAATACTCTTTAATCATATCTTGGCCGTAAACGGATTAGAAGGGACGAAAACGAATGCTTTCACAACTTTGCTGCAATTTTTCATTGCTTTAATATAAGCATCTTGTCCGTTTTTTATTAAAATTTTCATATGTTGGTAATGATAGTAAACGCATACTAACCGGTTTTGTGTTGTGCAAGAAAATATAAAGACCGAGGGCTTTGTATTTTCCTGTGTAATTACAAAACCGGTTAGTATGAGTTTTTTTACTCGATAGCTTCTAAATTGACTTATATCATTTATTCAAACGCATTTTGTTCCTGTTATGTCGCTAAAGTTTGTTGTAAATCTCACAGGCCTAAATCAGTTGCTGTGGTGACAAAAACGCGCGTAACGTATTATGCAAGGGAAAACCGCGGGAATTGTGTGATTAGCCAATGAGATTGGCGGGATTCTTGTATTGCCTCGTTTTTGGAACGTCTGTCAGGTAATAATGCATAGTAAAAAAAGTAGGTCTTGTCGAAATTTACGATGAAATTACTACGGCCTGTAAGTCAAATACTTGCAAAAAGGCCTGACTTTTTTCACCAAAAGGTTCTATTAGGCATCAATATAAGCACAATAGCAAAATACGGGTGATTAAATACCCAATTGACTTAATCTTTTTGGTTATTTATCTGCGGCATGCAAAAAGCTTGTCACTTCTCACTTCAATAATTGTGCTAGATTGTAAATTATAGGGTGCTATCTTTTTCTTTGTACAGGGCAGTTTGCAAAAAAATGTACTTATGACTGAGACATACAAAACTAAATGACCCAAACTCTTCATTCATGCAGGAAATCTCTTATGGACATGTAGATCATTGAAATTTGCGTAGCAATAGCGGATTTATTCGAACCAGAATGAGATCTGTCAGCAGGCAGACAGCGTTCAATTGAACGGTCCGCAAATATGGCACATGTTACCACCAGTACTAATTAAGAATCCTTTTGTCGGTTTACAGCATAGATAAATGATTGCTGCGGATATTTGTATTTTAGATATCTGTTTTACATTGTATAATATAATTTGATGGCTTGTAAATATTTTTATCTGCTACTTTCTCATGTAATACTTGTAAATATACCGGGTTACCCCCTGAGAAAATTCGTTGCACAGAATAACGTAATCACCCGAGTTAAGTGCTTCAAACGTTGCTTGGTAGCTAAATAGCTATGTCATTATCATGTTTTGCCATTTTTATCGAGATCACAAACTGGCGAAAATTGGGACTTTGTGAATAAGGGCAGCTATAAAACCTGTCCCAGTTGTTAGAAAAACAGGGCATTGATTTTGATCAGTGGCAGTGCCGCAACGCAGTGAGTATTTTATCCTTCGGCTATGGGGACAATATGCGACTTAGACTGGACACATCCAAGCATTCCCTTTGTGATATTAAATTCTTACCTCTGAAATACAAATTTTATTTTCGTTGTTTGAAAATTGTTTGCATGCACTGGGAATGATCTTCACGTTATGTGCGTGTACTGATGTGTATTTATCATTTGCCATCATCAAAATGCATTTACAAGTTTATAATATAAAAATAGATACAATACAACATGTAAGGTTAAAAATGTAAAGAAAAACACCCCTAATTACAGTGGCAGGGATAGGATTAAACTGTCAAGCTGACCTTATTTCCATAATGGTCCCCTTAAAATCGATCCCATGTTTTTGATGAATTGCGACGGGTTTTTAAATCTGTTTGGTTTCAATAAATCCTTATTTTCGCCAATTGTCGCAGGTCGATGAAAATAAAAAAATAAAATAAAAGGCATGAAGCTACCAAAGAATGTTTGAACTACTGATTTCTGTTACTTATTCCTTGATGCGTGAGAGGTTTTCTCGGCGTACCTTTTTTGGGTCACCTGGGTTATTTCTTTAACGTTGGGATTTCTTGGCTTGCTACTTTAGCTATTATATTGTAGTCCAACTTTACAACATATTTATCAAAGCTTAAATAGAAAACAAACCAAAATGCAGCTTTCCTTGAATATTTTTAATTATGAGCTTTTAGTTTGGCTACAAATAACTGGATGAAAGGGGCAAATTTGATATCAGAATGGAGTTCGTTTCATGTATCAACTCCACGGAAAGCAAATTACGTTTTACCATACGATGTTCTCTTTCGTAATGCTAAATCGTACTCAGTATTTCATTTCGTAAGACCCGATTGTGAACATCAGTTAATTGAGAGAAATTCTGTTGTAGTTATAAGGTTGTAGGGTGCAAGGTCATTTAGGAACTGTAATACCTCGACAGATACCTCTTCTATGGAATAGCGTATTGACTGAGAGCCATTCTAATCTTTGCAACAAAGGAGCCACCGACGAATCAAAGGAGCTGCTCGTAGCAATTCTTGCAGCTCTATTCTGCAATTTTTGCAAGGTATTCATAGCTTGGTATTGCATTAGAACTTCTTAAATCCGTGTGCGTTAGTAAACAATTAATTCTAAGGAATTGACGAAGGTAAATAACAATCTTATTTAAAATGCAATACTGATCTAATCTGGAAGTTTATGATTAGGGTATAAGGTCTCATTTCATCTTACGGTGAATATGACTTTCCATACTTTGGAAAACGGTTGTAGAAGTTGTGAATGCTTAATCGCAAGGGATGGTCGGAAGTTTGATTCTAGATTCTAGTTTTATGATTTTGGCTTTGCTGTAATATATTGCTTTCTTGTAAATAAATGCTTTTTTAAATGTAGCTATTTCATATTTCCTATAAACACCTCATATTTTCATGACTGCAAGTAAAACTTGAAATTTAAATCAAAACTAGTCTGTCTCAAGCTGGAGATTAGATAAAAAGTTGGTTCGGAATGGCTCAGTGGTAGCACGCTTGTCTACCAATCTGAAGGTTGGTGATGCGAGCCCCCGCCCTGCCGAACCTGCTACGCAAAGTGAAGAGAGTCGTCAACTCTCTGTCATTCCAGGCCAAAGGAATCACGAAGTTTTGTCACATCGTGCATAAAGAATTAAAATGAATGAAGGAAACAAAAGGACCAGGCACAGCAGCGTCTCAGTGTCCTCAAACTACCTTCGGATGCTTGGGAAGGAATATAGAGAGAAACGCCCGCTAATAAAAACATATTAAATTGTTTTCACGATCAATTTTGTGATCACAAATCTCGCTTGACAATTGATTTAAGAATGATGCTAACTGTATTTTAAATTTTACAGAAAATTCATCCAAAGTTGGAGAAGTGGGGACAGCTCATAAGGCTATACTGCAGTACTCCAACAAGCCTTATAAAGACGCCAAAGGTTGGTATGACTTGATTATTATTTTACTGTCAAACCTGACACTATCTACAGGGTCACATTCATGGCTTTAAAAGGAAGAAAATTGACATTTTTTTTAAATGGTGCACAGTTATAATTATCTCAGTTTTTATATAATAAACGTGAATTTTAGGCTGCGGTTACACGTAGGCCTCAATATGTTCCGCTTTCATTGATGCAGAAGTATTATGAAAACCAATCATGGGAGCGTTGACGCTTAAATATATTTTCTCAAAAAAAACCATAAACTGGATCATACTCTTCATAGAAGTTGTTTTTTTCTCGCGTTGAACGAAAACAAGGAAGATAGCTATCCTATTCGTAGGCCTATATTCAAAATCTTGAAAAGATATACACTTACCTCACATAAGTATTGCACCACCTAACACAAAATGGCGCCCAAAAGTGTCTTTCAGCCCAACCAACAAAATTTGCATAACAAAAGTATCAGCATTGAAGGGTTTCTCTACCGGGTGTTTTGGTGGGAAAAGAATTGTTAATTCGTTTGCTTTTCATTCATAAATAAAATGAAACGTTATTTTGTTGGTTTCTTTGATAAATTAGCAAAAACCTCCGGGCAACACTGCACGAGCTTTTGGCAGTATAGCTGGAGGAGTAGGCCAAAACAAAATGAGAAACGGATAGATATCTGAGGGCAAAGAAAACAAAATTTAGTGTTTTCAAATTAGGATTCTGCAAACTTTATCCTCATGATAAAATTTTTCCACTTTGAATGTGATAAAAGAAGAAATTTCAAATAAATAACAAGGCCGTCATTCAATGTAGCTGAACTTAAATTTCTCTAAGAAGGAGTCACGTTAAAAACACATGCTCCAGTCACTTGTTAAATTTCAAAATTATCTTCAAACTAAATTAAACCGTAGCGATTTCGTTAAGCACATCAAAATCCATATATTTAAATGTCAACCACCTGCCTAAAGTCTTCCAGGAAGCAAAATTAAAGTTAACGTGATAAAAGTGATATCAAGGATATTCTTACCTTGGAATGGTTTCTTTCCGTTTTCCCTTTGTGTTTATCCCTCTTGCCTTCCTCACGGAAAACTTTTGTCATAGCGATAAAGTTTGTTGAATCCTAATTTGAAAACGCTAAAATATTGTTATCTTTGGCCCCAGATATCTATCCGTTTCTCATTTTGTTTTGGCCTACTCCTCCGGCTACGCTCCCAAAATCTTGTGCAGTGTTGTCCGGAGGTTTTTGCTAATTTATCAAAGAAACCAACAAAATAACGTTTCATTTTACTTATGAATGAAAAGCAAACGAATTAACAATTATTTTCCGGCCAAAACACCCGGTAGAGAAACCCTTAAATGCTGATGCTTTTGTTATGCAAATTTTGTTGGTTGGGCTAAAAGACACTTTTGGGCGCCATTTTGGGTAAGGTGGTGCAATACTTATGTGAGGTAAGTGTAGAGAGATTTGATCCACTCGATATTTTCCGGCTGATTCATTGCCCAACGAGGGCAGATGTTTTGACAATACCATCACTTGCTTGTGATTGATACGCCATTTCAAAGCGATAGTAGACAGAGGGAATGCTTTCAAATCACAAATCAAAGCGAACGACGCCTTGAGAAAAGATGCCTCGAAACATGTATGGCTAAATGTCTCCTTGTGCACGCGATAGAAACTTTGAAGAGAAGTCATGAGTATACATCGAAAGTGATAGATTAAATATCTTATTTGAGCCAAAAGTACACACGAGTCTTGCAATGCATACTCTTAGCTTTCGAAATAAATGAATAAACCCGCTGTAGCGGATTTACCCTTCGTCTTTAAATACATCCTTATGGCTTTTCTTAACAACATGTTTTCGTGAGCAGCGCGAGCAGATGATGAAAGTTAGCTATAATAGGTTCCAGGGCAGCTTTTGCAGCTTTGTTAGTTTGGACTTATGGCTCAAATGAGTCCTGTTATTAGCGATGAGAGGGCCCCTTGAAGATCACCACTTGGCTTAAGGGTCAGTTTCCTTAATAAGTTGAAAAATTCAAAGCTATGTTTGTTTTATTGAGCTGCACAGCACAGTAGACTAGTCAGTGAGTTTAATGCCTGGAAATCAGTGGGTCCTTTCTAGGCAAACGCGAAATGTTCCAACTGTAGTAGCCTACATAAAGAGAAAGGAAACAAGAAAGTCTTCAGACCGCTGCCGTATCTGATTAAAACAATTTGTGTTAGAAAGTAGAACGAAAAACCACTTATATGCTGATTTGAGGCGGCATCTTGCAGAAAATTTGCTTTTCTTGCTGAAAAATTATGAAGACTTTCGTTCGTTTACCTTTTATATTACAGATCAAAGGTTTGGGTCTCGAGAATTCAAGGCTCCCTAAGGAGAAAGATACACTTATGAGAAAATTGAAGGAAGAGATGCGGAAATTAGAGGTAAGAAAATCACAAGTAGTCTCCAACAAAACTGAGCAAACTTGGTTTCTTAACCACAGTGTTACTTCGTTCTGTATCTTTCATTTCGGATAGGTCCCCATGGACAAATTTCAGAGTTCTTTAGAGGTTTCATTTTTTAGCTCAAGCTCCACTTGGCGGAAAAAGTCGAGCGATTCAAATGAAGGCCGTTTCTGCCAAGGTCTCAAGGGCTGTTGGCTTTCTAAAGAATGCCAAGAACTTTCTACCAAGGGAAACTCTGAAAACTCTCTACACAGGTATTGTCGAGCCTCACTTTCGATCTTGTTCTTCTGTTTGGGGTTGTTGTGGTTCAACTGAAATAAACCAGTTGCAAAAGCTTCAAAACCGGGCTGCCAGGATCGCAACAAATAGCAGCTTTGATGTTCCAAGAAGACCACTTATCGAAGAGCTGGGTTGGAAGGCCATTGAACAACTTATAAGCAATGAGTCTAAAACAATGGTCTTCAAATCACTCAATGAGCTGGCTCTGATGTGAGGCTACCAAAGAAAAATTTGCGAATGGGCAAAAATGTTTTTCATTTCGTGGAGAAAATTATGGAATAGCCTTTCAGCTGAGTAAAAACAGGCATATCCTCCCTGAATATCTTTAAAAAGTCTATTCAGAGATGAGAGCAGGGGTGGATTTGTGGCTGTGGTGTCGGGTGCCGGGTGCTCTTGGTCGGCGGGCCGCGTCGGAGCGATTGGTGGCCAGATCTACGGTCGTCAGTCGCTCTGCGTTGGCGTGTCGATCAGGGGTGGCTGCTGCCGGCGTTACATAGTCTGACTTTGTCCTGAAACTGTAATTTGTTCTATCTTTGTAAATATTTTCTTTTACTTTTAATGCAAATTATTGATTATTGTAAATAGGTTTTCACATTATGGTTTTTCATGCAGTTAGGTTTGAACTATTTTTATTTTAGATTATATTGCAAATTTTTTTAATGGAGGGCCCCTTGAAAAACGTTTGTTGAAGAGCAACCCTCCCTAAATTAATCAAATATGAAATATGACTCTTTCCGCGCTTGCACACTCGTTCTGCGCTTGCACACGGGCAGTTACCGTTCAACATGAAGTCGTCGCGGGAAAAGTTCTGCGCTGAAAAGTAGGATCTGTTTCTACTTTTCGCCGAATCCCTCTCTCGAAGAATCAATCAACGTGCTTTGAAGACCCGTTGCCACGGAAATTGAACATCTAGCGGAACAAAGAAAATCGCAGCAGGATTTTTCCACAAAGTATTGTCTCGGAATAAGTCGAATCGCTCGAGCTTTTCCGCCTAATGCAGATTCACCTTAATTTTCAGATGACGAAAGGGCTTCTCTATGTTTTGTACCTGACTGTATGTAGGTAGTTGTTCTAGTTTAACAGGAAGGATCTGGGCTTTGATGCTAATTATGCATTTGCTTCATGGCTCTCTAGATTATACATTCAAAATGCGGTTCTAATTGTTGGTGATCTTCATTACAGGCGCAGGGTACAGCAGAGTCTGCGTCCACTGCAAGTGCAACAATATCTGCGAGAGATTTAGATCTTTGCTAATAAGCTGAATTGATGTTTAAATACTGAACTGAATGTGTTAAGTCTCGCCTTCCTTTGTAAATTTCAATTCAATGTGGTTGCTTTATCATATTCATTGATTAAAGAGTTTCATCAAGAGTTATTCGTTCAGGTTTGCCAATAAATTATTAAACAGGGTTGGCTAAAAATCTAACTCCCAAGATTAAAAAGTCTGAAAAACTTTCCAATTGCAAGTTTTGATTAAATCTATCCGTCATTAAGTACAGCGGTAAATGCCAACTATTGACTAACGATTGTGGGTTACGGGTTAGTTTTTGACCAATCCGGTACATTAAATTCCGGGGGGAGGGGGTAACTTCAATAGGCGGATGACGGGGGTGTGCCATGTTGAATTGTAAAATCATACCCTAAAATGTATGCATTTTTCAAAGACCATACCCCAAAATTTAAGAGCCATTCAAAATAGACACCCTAAAATTGTGACCAAAGTTCGAAACCCAGTATATAGGGTAGGGTGGGGTAATGTGGGTCGAAAATGAGCAAAATCTCAAAATGGATAGCTGGTAAAACGAGACTAAAATGCAAAACATTTCAAAAGTTTCGTTTAATTGACATTCAGTGCTTCTTCTTTCTTGGGAAAAAATCTCAGCTCTGACAAAGGCAGTTAAATATTTTTAAAAAATTTTCTCTTTTGGCAACTAAAATAGGCCCACTTTTTCCGACGAGCAGGAAAAGTGGGTCTATTTTCAAAACTTGCACAAAATCGGCATATGAAAGGCTAAATGATTAAAAAAATTAATGGACTTACGTTTCCCAACCATTCTCTATTCAATAAAATCACAGTCTTTGCCTTTTATCACAAGCAACCCCGTGCCCGCGACGAAAATAAAACTACGGTCATTATGCTGTGATACACCATCGTTGCGATTTGCAAGTCAGTGATCGGATTTGATAAAATAACAGTCAAATAAAGATGTTTGCAGTATGTTTACTCCAATTTACTGGTTACAAGACAGCAACTGCGGTAATAGGAAACCCGTTTTCGCATTTTAGACAGAAAACAACGTGGCAAGATGAATATAAGTGCGAAAATTTTAAGCAATTCAAGGCCTCGTTGAATTTGAATTATGGCTGAATTCTCAGTAGGCCCACATTACCCCATCTGGTAAGAAAATAAAAATAAAAAGAACAATCGCGTCAATGACTTCGAAATAAACGTTATTTCATTTGTAAAAGATCAAACTCTCACCTCATGGTCATTAAATTGACCAGAAAAGCAAAACAACAGTGGCAGGAGAAAGTTTTCCTGGGCTTTGAAATTCTTGCACAATAGGCCGTTCAGTAAAGTTATTTTATAAAACGAGTGGAGACACATCTAAGACGAATGTTTTATGTAAAAAGGCAGTTGATTATGCAGACATTAAAAGAAAAATAGCCAGCCTTTCTTCCATTGAACGAGGAAGGATATTTCTAGCGAAAAGCTCAATAGACCCACTTTACCCCGTAGACCCACATTACCCCACCCTACCCTACCAAATGGAAAACTGTTTCATTTACCAAATAACGCTACACGTGCGTATTACACTACGCATGGCGGCACGATAGCGGCCATGTAGTTTTTACCAAGATCCATTGTGTGGACATCTTTGATGACTCTTTAGGGATACAATTATGGAGCGTAACGTAAGCTGGTGGAAAGTTCCTTGCCACCATCTTTATCGTAACTGTGTGTTGGTATCGTAACTGTGTGTGTGTTACTTAACGATGGCGTTTTTAAATCGTACAAACTTTGTGGCTAAAAAAAATTCTATAAAATTTAAATGTTAATCTAGTTCATCGTAGCAATATGGTGGAATTCAGAGTATATTTATAATTACTGTAGTTGTATTTGATAATTGTAAAAATGATGCACTTGGGAAATTGAACGTTATTTGAGTCTCTTTCTCGAGTGACATAGACCAAGGCTGTTCTGTATGACACGCAAGCCGCTCAGTCGGACCAATAGACCTTTTAGCTATTCTACAAAAGAGCCTGGATCGAGCGTTATTTTTATACACGAGGTTCGATAGAGAGTGGCGTTAGAGCTCCTATCAATATTGTGCACATTCGAAAATTCTACAAAGTGCACTTTGTAGAATTTTCGAATTTGCACAATAGTGATAGAAGCTCTTAACACCACTCTATCGAGCCTCGCGTATAAAAATAACGCTCGATCCAGGCTCTTTTGTAGAATAGCTAAAAGGTCTATGGCTGGTTTCTAATTGAATTTGATATGATATTTTTTATATTTGATTCTATTAAGGAAGGTTGCCCTTCAGCTGGAGCTGTTTTACGAGGGGCTCTCCACTTAAAAAAAATTACCTACAATATAAAATTACTAAGAAATAGATTAAATACAATGCAAAAAACATAGTGTTAAAAGCCTGATACAAAATTACAAAGTCTATCATAAAAGAAAAGAAACGCTATTTTCTAAATAGACTGTTTAAGACTATTTAGGGAAGATGCCTGTTTGGTATCGGCTGGAAGGTCATCCCATATTTTTGCTCCTCAATAAGAAAAACATTTTTGCACATTACTTGACTTTTTCTTGGGTAGTCTTAACAGGGACCGCGCAGCCATTGGGCTAGGGGGGCTATAGCTCCCCCCCACTTTTTTCAAAGATTTCAACTTTTTTCATTCAAATAAATCAACGACAACGAAGAAAAACAACTCATACACAAATTTATGTGTCAACCGGACAACCGTGGTATATTTAGTAGAAGGTAGAATACGGTCATTAACACCCAACTGCCGAGAGGAGTATTAATCTCTAAAGATTTCGTGCACCTTTGGCAAAAATCCTTTTCTCTTCAAAAAAAAATCCGTAAAAAATCCCCAAAAATCATATTGTTTAAAAAATCGCGTACGCCTTTTCGGAAGAGTGATACACCGCGCTCGCCAACTGCTGCATCTGCTGAGAGATTTTTCTCAATGGCTAGACGCCTCAAAACCTGACTTCGTTCAAACATGAAGGCAAGCTAGATTCAAAAATCTATTAACCCTATCCAGACTGGGGGGGGCTCATTCAGCCCCCCCCCCCACATACTTAACTGAGCACTGCTCCAAATTGGTTCAACGAACCAGGGAATGGTTTTTTGACTTTTAGTTTCTATCCTTTTGAAGTGTGATTTTGTGTGAAATTTTGAAAAAAAATTTCAGGGGGCTGGGGGGTGGCTGTTTTTTTCAGAGTGGTCGGGGCCAACTTTTAGGTAAGCTGTTTATGGGTGTAATTCCAGATCACCTCATAATCCTTTGATAGTATCCTTTTTACTTTCTATACTTATAATTTGTAAGGTCTCTTAAATTTTTTCCAGGAACAATAGACCAATTATGTGTCACGTGACCTCATCAATGACGTCATCTTTAAGAAAATGGCAAAAATTAGTTAGCGGTCTCTCTGCGAGGATATTTCGACCCCAAATGTTTTACATCAGCAATAAATAGATTAAAGCTGATCAACAGGGTTGTTTCCACCTAAGCTATGTAATTTTGTTTGAATTTTGTGCACCATTGGTCGCAAACGGTATAAGATTCCCCGGGGGTATCCTCATATAGTACTACTAACGATCAGTTTTCATGCATATCTTGAGAATCTGTTTTACAGTGAGAATTTTTTGACTTGAAAGTGTTTAGTTTGTCAAGATATTATCAAAATTTCACCAAATTACTATCCTCAACCCCCTATTTCCCCCTTCCTTCTTCCTTCCAACTCATTTGCTTACTACTGGGAAAAATGCTGATGTCAGCATTTTTTGCAATAATTAAAACAAAAGTTTCAAAAGGAAAAATGAAGTATGCAACGATCACTTATCATTGAAGTAGTTTTCATTGTAATGTATGGAGAAATTCTCTATTATGGCGGCATTTGTCATTTTTCAGAAAAACAAGATTTTTAATCTCTCTGTCCGCCATCTTGGATTTGCGAAAATCAAATTTTTCACTTTATAAGTATATTTTCACCTTCTAACAATGCTTTGATTGGCATAATTTGGTTTCATGAATCAATCTTAGAAAATTATAAAGATTTAAAAAAAAGTTGTTTTTTTCATTTTTTTCGTGAACACGTGCCAGTTGGTCTTGAATAATTATGACGTCATATCTATTTTTAGAATTCTTTTTGTGAAAAATGATAGATCATAAACACGGCTACCTGCGTGGTGAGTTTCGTCTTCGTAAGTGAAGGAATGGCGATTTTAGAGAGGGGGGCTGAATGAGCCCCCCCCCCCAGTCTTCTAGTAGCTCAAAAAGCCCAGTCTGGATAGGGTTAATCTACAATCATAGTTATTAAAATCTTTTCTGAACCGAACTGTATATAAATATAGACGTAAAGAGGCAAGTCTTTTTTGAAAGGGGCGTTTTCCGACGTTTTGAAGGGCGTGGTCTCAAAAATTTTTCCGGGGGCAAGCCCCCAGACCCCCATTGCAGATCGCTTTGCTCGCCGCTCAGCCCCCCCACTTTCAAACCGCTGCGCGGTCCCTGATCTTAAATTTGTCTCTGTATTTCGCAGGACATACCAAGAGCACTTTGAGTTTCGGGTGAAAAGGTCACACAGGTATTGCGGAGCCAGTTCATGTAGGGACTTGAATACCATTGTTTTAGATTCGCCAGCTATAAGTTCTTTAATGATCTTTCAACTCAGCCTGTCAATAAGTGGTCTGCTTGGGGTGTCAATATATACTCATTACATGTCTCAGCATCGCTCATATTGAATTGGATGGTATCGCTATAAAATGTCAGATTAAAAATGTTTAACGAATACAAGGAATCACGTCGTAAGTCTAGTGTCAATACTGCTATTGGCTATAATTCTAGCAGCTTTAGCAGAAACAGTCTTGATGTACTCCTTACAGTTAAGAGAGTTGTCGATCTGCACACCAAGGTATTTAGTTTTTTGGATTACTTTGAGCTCATGTCACGAATTCTCAAATCCAAATCCTCATTTCGATTTTGGAGGATGCTATTCTTTTGCTAAGTGGAAACTAGCATCGAATTTGTTTTGCACCATTTAAGGAGAGTTCGTTGCCTTGAAGCCAAGTGTCCAGTTGCTTGAGATCTTCATTGATGGCGTCATTCAGCACACTTATATCCGAAGACTGGTAGCACAGACTTGTAACACCGGCATACATGGAAACAACTGAATTTTGGACAGCTTGCAGTAGATCATTGATATAAATAAGCAAGAAAAGGGGGCTAAGACACGAGCCTTGGGGAACACCAACATCTATACCCTCAGTTTTTGAATTGACACCATTAACCCGACAAAACTGTTTTCGGTTGCATAGGTATGATTTAAACAATGCGAGTTCCCGCTGTTGGACACCGTAGTGCACCAATTTTTGGCAAAGAATCTCATGGTCAACAGTGTCAAATGCTTTTTTTAGATCAATGGAAACCAGGCCCACAAGCTTGCCAAGATCCAGCCCATTGGGCATTACACAAACTTGTTGGCTATTTTTCGTAAATTTTTGTGTCAACTTGCTCGTTAGAACGACAACGAGCAACATCAACGCTACACACAGTTCATTGAGTATCATATTTAATACTTCTTTGAGGCAGGATGTATTTCCTGACTGTTGGAAAACAGCGAGGATTGCACCTATCTTCAAAGAAGGCCCTGCCAATGTCAAATCTAACTACCGCCCTATTTTGGTCCTGCCAACGGTGTCACGTTTATTTGAGAAAGTCTTGTATGGCCAATTATACCAATATTTGGATGAAAATAAGTTGCTGTACTTGCACCAGTCTGGTTTCCGATCATTACACTCTTGTGTTACATGTCTGCTCAAGAGCACTAATGATTGGTACACAGACATCGATAGGGGCAATGTTAATCCGGTCGTTTCCATCGACCTGAAAAAGGCTTTCGACACAGTAGACCATAGTATCCTGTTGGAAAAGTTATCCCATTATGGCATAAGGGGTCTTGAACTTGAGTGGTTCAAATCTTATCTATGTGGGAGAAAACAATGCTGTAAGGTCAATGGGCACATATCGAATATTGAAAGTATTCGATATGGAGTTCCCCAGGGATCTTGCTTGGGACCAATTCTTTTTCTAATGTATGTAAATGACCTGCCACTTGACAATGCCAAGGTTACTATGTATGCGGATGATACCAGCATCTCTTATTCCTCTAAATCAGTCGATGCAATTAATTCAGCAATTAACGATGATTTGACCAATCTTAAATTATGGTTAGAAGGTTAGAAGGTAATAAGTTGTCTTTAAACGTTGCAAAAACTCAAGCCATGCTTATCGGTAGTAGGGCAAAACTCCAGAATATTTCAAACACTGATGGCATTAGCCCTAAGTTTGTTATTGGTGATGAAGTTGTGCCGATGATAAGCGAGGCTAAGTATCTTGGAGTATAGATCGACAAAACATTAAGTTGGAAGGAACATACCAACGTTATTGCTTTGAAGATTTCACGAGGGACAGGGATGCTGAGATATGCAAAGAGGTGCGTTCCACTCAGTACAGTAAAAAACCATGTACAGAAGTATAGTCGAACCCTATCTACGATATTGTTGCACAGTATGGGGATGTTGCACAGAGGCAGACCTAAAAAGACTGCAAATTCTGCAAAACCGCGCTGCCCGTATTGTGACAAATAGTGCTTATGATGCACATTCCTTACCTCTGATTAAAGGTTTGCACTGGCTAACAGTTAGAGAGCTGATCAGATTTGAGACAGCAACTACTGTTTTCAAATCTGTGAATAAACTCTGCCCAGATTATATGGCACAAATTTTTCAAAGACAGCGTGAACAGGCAGCAAGGACACTAAGAAACACCGAAACTGACGTGAAACTTCCTTTGTTTAGAACAAACAACGAACAAAAGTCATTTGCATATCGAGGGGCGACCGTTTGGAATGGTCTTGATCACCAAATCAAGCTGTCTCCCTCGCTATCAAGTTTCAAATTAAAACTAAAGGAAGGTTTATAACAACCAATTTCACATACTTCCTTGCATATTGACCAAAGTCGGTCCCACATTAGACATCGGGCTAGATTGCCGTCTCTTGCCTGAAGTGTAATGTGGGATAGGCTACAAAGCAATGTAATTTTCTTTTTCTTTTCGATAGGACTAATTAAAAAATAGGTTTACTTTTGTAATTCATCTGAAAATGTAGTAAGTAGTATTAGATAGTTATTTATTAATTGATTTATTATTATTATTATTTTGTTTTTGTTTCTCTATTTTAAAAGGGCACATTGTAAAACAGTTTTTGATTAATAACTGAATGTTTTCACAACTAACGTGGAGTATCAATTTGAAGTGAATACATGATTGTATTTTGTAACTAAACTAAAATATTTGGCAGTCCTAGCATGTCAGTATTGTGAAGCCACAAATCCTAATTGCAGTCTCCACTGCAGAAGCAAAGTGCTGTACATTCTAGTCCTGCTTTTCTGCACTTGCAAGCATTTTTGCAACCTTTTTTACAACCGCACTTAACCAGGATGCGAAGAGCATCAGCCACTTCTGGTAAATCGGTCCATCTTGGTTGCCATACACCTTCATTGCAAGTCCATCCGCATTGCTCTGGGCTAACTAATGACTGAACAGGGGCAAACATTTGTTTCCAACAATTGGCTTGCAAGGCAGCTCTATGAACGTGATGAAGCAATGAGGCATGCGTTGGCGGAATGTTTTCAATGGCTCGGTTCTTTTTCGCGAAGAGCTCTAGTCGAACTTCGTTTACAAATGATGATTCACTTGTGGGATGGTATAGATATACAACAAATTGCTCGATAATAGCCATATCTTCATCAGTTATGACCGAGGGATTTTGCTCAACTGAAAGAAAAGACTGTGTGACAGTCGGAGTAATTTCCCAAGTTTTCATCGCAGATTTCCTTTCCTTTCCCCGCAAAAAAGGAAACTGTATCACAGCCAGTGAATGCATGAAACATAGGTAATGCGAGGGCCTTTTCCTCGCCTATAAGTACAGCTATCTTGTTGACATTGATGTATCTAAAGTATTGCCGTGATCCAAATGCAATTGTCAGCTGTAAGTCCTTCAATCTCACTACAGCAGCGACTCCGAGAACTACGACATCGGTATCAACTGTATGAATGATTGCGCGATTCATTCCCTGCCCTTGCTGAGCATCCTTTATGTGTACAAAAATCCTGGTATCGGCCTCCTCGTGGTTGCATGGATTGATCAGGGATGTGTCTCGTGGAGGCCAGCATAAAGCATTCTCTCCGGTTGTCACTATGACGGTCTTCCCTTCGGGTCTTAGATTTTCGTGTATGAACTGCGCGAGGTACGAAAAAAGCTCGGTCTTATTGTCACTGTGGCGCAGAAAAGACTTCCAATCCGTGGGGACTTGTAAATTGCTTTTCACGCGTCGACGAGATCCCTGACCACGGTGAACTCTGGCTGAATTCTTTAGTGACCTCTCAAGGTAGACATCAAAGACTACATCGATTCTCAGTGCATTGGTTGATAGCTTTGTTAATCGTGGAAGAACTATCTTGGCGGCATAATCTTCAAACGTCGTATTGGATTCTGGCTTCAATCCATTGATCAGCGCTGCTCCATCAAGAACTGTCACTTCTGTTTCAGGGGATTCACAGCTGGAAATCAAGTCATCCATGCTCTCAAGCTGTTTTAGCAGCTCTGCTTTGTTTCCTGATCTCAATTCATTATTCTGCGAGAGTGATGGAGGCGAACTCTGGTTCTCATGCCGGAAAAACTCTTCAATGTTGCCATCCCTATTCTGGCATGCAATAAAGAGACGCGAAAAGAGGGCAACATCATTCTTTAAAGATGTCACGCGCTTTTGCTGCTTCGTTTGCACTTTCGGTGAGCTGAAGATGCTCAATTTGTTTCTTGTGATAGTCTCTGACAGTGAAATCTTCTTCTCATGTAGCCTTTCAGTGACATATCCTTCAAACTGCTTTCGACCTACTTCTTCGATCCTTTCAAGATTTGTTACTGCAAGGCCTTGACGTATGTTCCCCGTGTGAAGAACAATCAATGAATCTGTTGACTCCTCTAGAAAAGGATTCCCGAATTCAGTTATTGTGCTTTGCAAGTTACATACATCTGCAGAAAATCTTTTCTGGAATGATGTTGTTTCCTCATGGTGCTTCTTTGCATCATCACCGTCCAGTGGTTTGGAAATGCTATTCTTGAATTCCTCTGTCAGAGCAGATATTTGGGGACCTGAGATGAGCCAGCGATGCAGGGCATTCTCATTGGTAGTGATGCCAATAATCCCACCTTGACCTTTAACTTTCTTGTTGTTTTGCTCATGGGCGTGATCAATCGATATTCCTGAGAACCTCTTCTCTGAATTGTGAACTACAAATTTCCCATCTAGAAAATTTCGATAAACATCAGGATGCTGTTCACTTAGACAGAGCATGTCTCTCAGGTGTACAGGAAGCCACCGAGAATAGTTGACCTTGTCCATTGCAAAAAACCAAGGTCCCATTCGGCAGAGTGTATCGATATACAGCTGGAAATCCCCTTCTCTGAGAGATCGCACAAATGTGAGCAGCAATATTTCCAATTCTAAAGCAGTAGACCAATATCGGAACTGAGGAATGTCCTTAGACTGCTGGTAGAAGACTTCAAGATCTACATCTTTCTGAAGGGAATGAGCATCTTTCAGTAGCGCATATAGCGCGGCAGCGCTAACTTCATGTGCATAGCGACTTCTCTTTACATGGCTGCATTGCAGTATTGCAGCAGCTCTTCCACTTGTCGTAACCGCGGCTTCTTCCAAAGCTTGAATCCATCCGCTGTCTTTAAGCCAGGATCCGATCAGGCCCATAAAAGCCATTTCAATATGTAGCCCACCCAACATTACTAGCAGTTTATCCTCTCCAAATTGCTCAGGCCATGTCCATTGGATTGTCTTTGCGATGGCATAGAGGGGTTGATCAAAAGTCATGACAGGTGTCTGCCCTGGGTTGAGAAAAGCTGTCACTTTTTGCACTAACTTCATGCTATGGCACATCAAGGCCACGGAATGTGAATCTTCTTTGAAAAGAGGAAGCATAGACGAAATGGATTTTAGCACTGCTAGGTCATTGTGTTGCATGGCATGATAGGCAGACCAAGATAACATGGCTGGAGGGGATTCCATCATTCCTTGCCTTACAGAATCAAGCCACGTCGTTCCATATTTCATAACTTCATTCAGAGAGCCAACTTCTGTTAATTTCCAAGAACCGTTCTCGGGAATAGGAGGATTCTTGTTTTTCATCATCATTGGTTTGATCGTCGAGTATTCTTCTGGCAAATTGGCCTTTTGTTTTCTCAAACCATCATCTTTGTAATACGTACTATCACGACATTGACCAGTATTACGATCATCAGGATGCTGGAAAATGGAAATTCCTGTTCCATGGAAAGCTTCCTTTGCAGTCGTAGAACTTGGATCATGGTCCAGATTGTCATAAGCTGACGTGGTAAACACAGACTTTGCAAGGTTTGGAGGGCAGACAACCCCTTCCTCGTCGAATTTCGTGCATAATGAACGGACCATTGTATTTTCAATTTCGAGAACTCGGTCATAGGAAACTGAGAGGCCAAGTCGAAACATTTCATCGACTAGCTTTGATTGACGAGTTTGTGAATAAATCCTCAGGCCGAGGTGTACAGGAAGTGGTGGTTCTCGGTCTTTGCTGTGACGATCACAAACCATATTATTCAAATCCCGTCGACGCTTAAATGAGTTGAATACTACCATCTGTGAAACAGAGAGGCATGCTTGATTTTGAGATAACAGATCATGTTCATTCTTTGCTGTAAGATCAGATCCATTTAAAATCATACTAATCAGTGTAAGCAATGTTTTAGGAACAGAGTCCTTTTGAGCGTCTTTGCTGAATGTACCATCAAATTTGCTTTTTGTGGTGAAAATATCTCTCCGTACAATATTTGCTGCCTTTGCAAGATATGTTCCCTCGTCGTCACCGCACTCTGCATAAGCCATTTGGAGCATTTCACCGACCTTTCCCCGACAGCTTATGTAAGTATCCCGTCCCTTCATTTCAGCTATCAGGTCTGGTGAAAGAGCAAGGATTCGTTCCTTTAGATGCGTGCTGTTGACACGAGTATCTACAATGACGCCCAATTGTTCAAGACGATTGGTGTACAACCTAATCAAATCTGTCATCTTGAATACCGTATTTCTCTTTTCTGATATTTCTTCCTCCATATATGATACAACTTCTGCAAGTGCTACTCCTTTAAGAATGCTATCAGAATCTGATCCATGAGATTTATTAGAGGAGCGTTCTTTGTTATAATAAGAGCTAAGGCATATTGAATGATAAACAGCATCGATGGCTATCATGTCACCCTCACTCAGTTTTGCCAAAATGCGTGTATCTTGGGTTTCTGTAGCAATGCGCCTCACCCGGTGATCAACTTGAAGCATAGATACCCCATGCAAGGGCTCTTTCAACTGAGCGCTTTTTTCACAAAAGAAACAATGGGCCTTGAAAATTTCTCTTCTTGCCTCATCCGATAAGGGGTTTGAATTTGCTCTGGTGGACTTTCTCCTTGTTTCTGCTTCGTCATCTTGAGCGCTATCTTCTCGTATTCTTTTGCGAGCTCTATCCAGCTTTGTTGCGTTGTAGCGCAACTGGCACGATTTATGCCATTTACCTTCTCCTGATGATAGAATTTCCTCGAGATAATCTTCTTGGTAAATTCTTGTTAGAGCAGTCTTAACCCCAAGTTCGCTAAAAGCCCGAAGGTTTTTTGCTAGTGTAGCATACCCACTTCCAATATCAACGCGACGATGAGACTCTTTAGCGGGGCATTGAAGTTTCTCTTTGGTTGTTTCTTGGCAAATAACGCACAATGTCCAATTAATTCGACTCAAATCAAAAGGCTGCAACTCCATAATTCAGCAAATATTTCTCAACCCATTTTCATTGCACTGGTTTCTCATCGTTCTAATCTTCCAGTGCTAACAGAATTGAGACGATGACTCATCATGACTTCCGTCTACTTCCTGTCGTCTAATCTTTCATTGTTTGAGTTGAATCTGTAAATTGTTGTGCCTTCATTTTCATTGACAAATGATAACACTCTTATACTAAATTAACAAGCCATTGTAAATCAATGAAGCCATTGGATGCTGTTTCGAATCTAAGTTGCCACTTAAATATTTTTCTACTTTTGCCTTGGTCATCTACTATTTTGTTCCCATGGCAACTGATAGTTTGAAGTCGTTTCGAATGCTCTCGACCACTCAGATAAATTACAAGGCTTGAAGAACTATGATAACAATGAAATATTCAATGCTACAATTTTTATATTTTACAGCATTTTATGACTCACATGGTAAGTAAAAATTGACGCATGCGCAGAAAAAATTTTGAACATTTTTGGTGTAATTCTTTGAGATAGGACTCACCAATGTGCAGGCAATGCGATGGAAAACGTCAACTTCGATACAGGTAATTACTCTGCTGTTTCAATGCAAAAATCAAATTTGGCATTTGTGACGTCATTATGACGTCACAAATCTATTTTTAGGAGTGGCTCCAAATCTTAAAATGATCAGCATAACTCATAGTACCTTGACACCAAGTTTCATACTTTTAACATAAAGTGAACAGTTTTGATGTTTTTTAACACATATCCACTGGACTATTGTGTAATACAAGAGCTTCAAGCAATGTCATGCCATATGCATCTGTCAAGTAATCATATTGTCAAAGGAAGACTTTTGATTTGTCATAATGTTTATTTTCGCAAGCATCTCTGTGTATCTGTCGCAAGTGGTTGCAAAACTGCTTTCCGCTCCAGTGAACAGCGAGATGCCGTTTCGCAAAACCACTCTCCCCACAAAACAGTTGATTTCTCCAATATTATTCGACCTATCAAAAAGCAGGAAAAAGGAAGTTGTTCAAGATAATCTGGGCAATCGAAAGATCTACAAATCGCAATGTTTTCGTCAATGCTGGCTTCGCAAATCCTTGTTCAAATTTTGTTGTTGATTTCAGAAAAGTGGATTTTTCTCCAAAACTACTCGAGAAAGTTTCGATTTTTTTGCTCCATCTTTAGCTAGGTAGTTGATTTACATTTTTGCCAAGTCTGATTGAAAAGCTAGGCTAGATTTGCTGCAATCGAATTTTATATTTCTGTTTACTCTTCGATATCGAAGGGGAAAAGCGTTGGTCAACAGTTCAGCCCATGTAGAACGAGTTGAAAGCTCGTTCAACGGTTTTGCAAAAAAATTAATTCTAGATCCAAGATCTATGCTCATTGTGGACTCTTAACCCTATCCAGACTAGGCTTTTTGAAACTTTGGGGGAGACTAGGGGAAAGTGCCCCCCTCTTTATTGTCACAACCATAAGTGGTAGAGACTTGAAACTTGGCACAAGTAATAATTAAAGGCCCCATGTTTGAAGAATGAGATCATGCACGTAGCTTGCCTCAAAGGGCATCAAAGGAATACAACATTTCTTTGCAATTGCAATGCACGATTTAGTTTATATCGAAATGGCTGTAGCCTAATAACGAGCCCACTTGATGAAACAGACCAAATTTCTTGATATGCATCAGAACTTTTACATTAGTTGTAGCGAGAGTACAGAGACGTAGGAACTGGGGGCACTGGAGACTTGTGCCCCCCCCCAAGATTTTGCAATAGACCAAAAAAGCCCTTTTGTCTCAGGATGTGCCCCTTTTGAAGACCCATGCAGACAGAAAGTCGTGAAATTTTGTTATTGTGTACTTTGTGATTTAGTTATCTTTACTTCTCACTTTGTTTCATTGTGAAGGAAATCGGATATCTATCAGCATTCACATTATTTTCTTCTAGATATCTCATTTTTCCCGTCAAAAATTTGATGTATATTAAAGTGCCCTTCTTACGAAAAAAGTGCCATTTAAAGTGCCGTGCCCCTCAGCATAGCTTCCAAATCCTTAATTCGACTTAAAAATGTGGGTGTAAAATTCTGTGATCTATTTCTTCTGACTGAGTGGCTTGAAACAAACTTTAGTTACTTATTTTTAATTCTACCGTTGGACTTTTCAGAAATTTTCAATATTTTTTAAAATCTCAGCGTATGTTACATTTCAACTCATTTGAGGGTGTGACGTCATCAAATTTCTAAAACATAAACCAGAAAAGTGACAGACTTTTGCTTGATACCATATTGTAGACATTCATAAACTATGGTTTTCTTTGAAATTATTTCATGTTGCTTCAAACAGTTTAGAAACTACGATGGTTTTAAGTATTTTTGAAATTTTTTCTTGAATTCTTGAAAAAGAAGAAAAACACTCTAATTCTGAAAATATTGAAGATTTCACAAAAGTCCAACGGTAGAATTACAGAGAAATAGCTGAAGTTTCTTTGAAATCATTCAGTTCAAATAAATAAGTAACTGAATTTTACACCAGGCTTTTTAAAGATTTGGAAGCTATGCTGTGCCCCTCCAAGTTTAAGATGCTTCCTACTGCCCTGAGTAAAGCTGAAGGATGGCCGACAATATCGACAAATTGTTTACTTTATCTTTACTGACAAGAGCTGCCACTATAACAGTGCCACATTTGTTACTTGATAGTATTATATGGGTTGGTAGGTTCCCTTGGCAACAGTTATTGATATTGAAGATTTCAAACAGTAAGGGCAGTGTGCCAGGTCAAAGAGGTCAAATTTTGAAAATTGCCTTGTAATGAGTTGGCAGCTGGACTAATATTAGGAGCAAGTAGTGATTGGTCTTAATGAGGAAATGTCAATTGGCAACTGCGCCAAATTTGATTGTTAGCCCAAATATCTCGGAATTGTTTTGACTGTATACATTGACAATGCCTATAAATATCTCAGATGCTTTGGTGATTGTTTCGATTGTGTGCATAAATAATGCCTATTGTTAGAACATTCCTGATTCCTATCTCTCTAGATATATAGGTATAGAGGTAGCTGTATTCCTTTCGGTTGGAGCAAAAGCCCCTCTATAATGTTTTCATTCTTCAAACATAATTAAAGGCCCCCATTAGCCATGTTTGAAGAAAAAGATCACGCGCATAGCTTGCCTCAAAGAAATAGAATATTTATTTGCAATTGAAATACACGATTTAGTTCATATCGAAATTGCTGTAGCCTAATAACGAGCCCACTTGCTGAAGCAGACCAGATTTGTTAATATGCATCAGAACGATTACATTAGATGTAACGTGAGTCCAAATACGTAGGTGATTTCGTTTGCTCACTGATGTTGTATGGAAGTTCTGAAACTTCCACACATTGTCAACAGACTGATTCTTGAAGCTACTTTAGAGTACATCAAATCATCCAGGCGTTTTGTTTCAATAGACTACGAAAATTGACATAGCCCTTGAAAACAGGAATTTCTAGTTTATGCCTGTAGTGTTCTTGTCGTATGTCTGTGTCTGTGTGTGCTTCTGTTAATTTTGCTTTTTCCTCTTTTGTTGGAATATAGTCGTAAGAGAGAGACGGCCTGGAGGCACTAAATTCCTAACTCTTGATAGATTCCTCGAGCCTGGACCTCAGAAGAATCTCTGTGTTGTTCATGTTGCTCGTCAAACCTTAAAGCGCCATGCCAATCACAATGGCGAATTGTGTGCTTTTGGGCTGTCCCTCTCTTACGACTATTCTTGGAACGATTTAAATTCAAATTGTAAGTGCCATACATAGTGGGAACTCGCTGACTATAAGTCCTTTCCCACTATGGATGGCACGTTGTTGTTGTTGTAAATAGTTGTTGTTTTTAAATGAATAAAGAAAAAAAAAATACGTAGGGTGTCGGCGGTGGTAATCGGACGGCGGTGGTAATCGGACACTTGCAAAACCAACAGAAAAGTATGTTACAAATGAAATCCATCCAAGTGGGTATTTCTTGGTATTGAAAGCGAACATTATAGATACTAAACAACTTTACGAAAAGCCTTCATGAATGTAAAACACTCTAAAGAAGTTGTTTTCGTTGTGCTTGGCAGTGTAGAAGTTGTCGTTGCGAATACCACATCCCTGATTCAAACTCTGAATCCATTCAAGAAAGAAGCAAAAATATTCAACAATCATTTAAATTAGCTGTCTAGCATGTAAATGACGCATAGCATTATGCCAAAGACTTAAACAGTTTCATTGAAGGGAGGACAGCTGATGTCATATCGAATGGTTTTAAAAGTTCATGGTGGTGGTAATCGGACATCAAATAAATCAATTGTTTGGGAGCACGAACAAAGGTCGGATTTGAATTTTTATTTTATTTTGACATTTCATTCATAAATATCTATACATATATCAATCAAAAATAGTAATGAGATCAAAACAACATTTTTCGAACGCATCTCCTAGCTTTTAGATTGTTTTGAGAAATGAGCTCTCCAGAATGTCATTACAAGAGAAAAAAAGACAAGAAAAATGAAGCAAAAGAGTTTAAAGCTGGAACACCTGCCAAGTATAAACAGAAAAAATTTGTAACTTGGCACATTCTGCATTGCGAACTCACTGTCCGAGAACCACCGCCACTGTCCGAAAACCACCACTAAGATCAGTCTCAAAAACATGGTTGTCAAAGAAAAGCAGGCAAAGTAAAAAACCAAAACATTGCGAGGAAATATGTCCAAATACCTGTCCATTCACCTGGTACTTTTGGTTTTTGTCTTTGACTAAAGTTTCTTATGAAAATATTTAGTTTTCCTTAAGCGTCCGATTACCATCGCCGGCACCCTATAGCCTGCGTGCAGAGTCTATGTAGGGAACTGAGGGCACTGAGGGCATGTGCCCCCCAAGACTTTGCAACAAACCAACAGGTGCCCTTTTTGTCTTAAATGGTGCCCTTTTTGTCCCAGGATGTGCCCCTTTTAAAGACCAATGCGGACAGAAAGTAGTTAAATTATGTTATTATTTACTTCGTGATTTAGTATATTTACTTCTCACTGTTTCATTGTGAAGGAAATCGGATATCTATCACCATTCATACTATTTTCTTTTATATATCACATTTTTTCCCGTCAAAAATCTGATGTGCCCCCCCCCCCCCTAGTCTGGATAGGGTTAAAGAAATTGATAATTTGTGAATGCTAACGAAAGTCTTGAAAGACACCCAAAGCATGGTTTCGTGAAGTTGCTGGTAAAAGTTAGTAACTTTTAATCAATAGATGCAAATGATACTTTTACAAGCGCACTAAGGATGTCTTTTGAGACGTTGGTATGTTATTCCCAACATATGACGTTCATCTGTTTACCAATGGAAAAATTTCTGAAAGTTATTTCAAGCCTGAGCTTTTGCAAGCGTGCTTCATAGCATGGTAATCTGTTGACCAAGGTTTCTCCCTTTCGTTACCGAAAAGTAAACAGAAACATAAAATTTGATTACAGGAAATCTAGCCTAGCTTTTTTAATCAGACTTGGCAAAGTTATAGATCAACTACCGGGTGTCCCAAAAAAATGTATACGGATTTGGTTGACTCTAGCACTGAGAATTTAGCTTTAATCAATGGTTAACTACTCTCAAAATGTTCCTCGATAGTTAACTTGAACACAGATACCTCGTGCGTTGGTATTGGTGCTTTGAGAGCAGAAATATCAATCTTAAAAGCTCAAATTTGCCTCTTCCTGCAAACCAGAGCTTTAGCCTTTTGGCATAAGCAATTTCTTAAGGCACAGCGTATATAAATCAACGATAGCCTTGTTAAAATTTGAACAATATTAGATCTTGTGTTATTCTGTTTTCCAGAAGTCACCCCCAGTCACCCATTGTGAAGTCTCTTAATTTTTCATTAATTTCAGTTCTAAATTTCGATGTGCTTCAGCAATTTGCTTAGGCCAAAAGGCCAAAGCTCTGGTTTGCAAGAGGATGCAAATTTGAGCTTTTAAGATTGATATTTCTGCTCTCAAAGCACCAATAGCAACAAACGAGGTATCTATGTTCAAGTTAACTATCGAGGAACATTTTGAGAGGGATTAGCCATTGATTAAAGCTAAATTCACTTCGCTGGAGTCAACCAAATCTGTATACAGTTTTTGGGGACACCCGGTACCTAGCTAAAGATAGAACGAAAAATAATCGAAAACTTCTTCGAGTAGTTTTGGAGATAAATCCACTTTTCTGAAATCAACAACAAGATTTGAACTAGGATTTGCGAAGCCAGTGTTAACGGAAACATTGCGATTTATACATCTTTCGATTGCCCAGACTACACAGAACAATATCCTTTTTACCGCTTTTCCATAGGCCGAATAATATTGGAGAAATTAACTGTTTTCTGAGGAGAGTCGTTTTCCGAAACGGCATCTTGCTGTGCATTGGAGCGGAAAGCATAGTTACCTTAAGGGAGCGGTCATTGAGTATCTGTCATGGGGGGGGCTTTTTGAGAGGGGTATGTGAGAAGAACGTAATTTTTAGGAGGGGGTTTCAAACAAATTTCAGAAAAATGGAGGGGGTATGAAACAAGAATTATATTACAAAAATAAAAAATTAAAAAAAGTCAAAGAATTCAATCAATCAATCAATCAATCAATCAATCAATCAATCAATCAATCAATCAATCAATCAATCAATCAATCAAATAACTGTGTCTGTCATCATCTGATAATTCTACTGCAGTGTCAATATTTGTAGCAGGTACTCTTCCTTCACCATGAAAACAATCAAACAGACTTTTTTCACAACTTTTAGAAGCAAATTTTCTTTTTCGTATGTTTTTCGTTGCCTTAGCATGAAATCATGCAACCAGCTGGCAGCTTTTGTCAATATCTGCTAAATGAATTGAGCTATCTTCTCTATTCTTGATTCCATCCAATGCGACCATTCGTTAAGAAACGCGAAATATCTTTCACTTTGTTTTGAAGCCTTTCTTCTTTTCCTTCATTGATGTTCGTGCCTTTTTTGTTGAAGGTCATTTTTATTTGTTCAGGTAGGCCAGAATATGGGCAGATAAAAGCTGATGTGGGCCTGCCATATAACTAAACCTGGTACAAATTAAATATATAATAGTTAAAATGCAAAACCTTTTAACGATTTCGTAAAAAAAACATCCTACTAATAATAAATATATTCTGGTGCTTGTGATGATAGCTGCTTGAGTTTTCTGCAACGCATCGTTAGTCTGCAACGTATTGTTAAGTTCTTCTGAAGAACACTTTTTTGAATAAAGAAGCGTTAGAAAGCTTTGGAATGAAGACTAAAGAAAGTTTTGGATACTCCCAGAGTTGCAAAAAGTCGATGATGGTCATCCAAACCTGGATCTCAAGGTCTCAACCTTTCTCATTCATTTAAACTTTTTGTCCAATAATGCAACAAGGGATTTTGCGTGTGACAAAAGGCTTCCATTGATTTTCCCATGGTAGATGACGGGCGAAAAATGTACATTTAGCACAAATCAGCAAACAATTTCGAGGACGATGACTGGCCTGCACTTTTCTAGGGAGGTTTGCTGAAAAAAATTAATGTTCGTGAGCTAAATTAACTTCTGGGTAACTCAAATATGTGCACAGACTACTTTCAAGTACACATAAGCCGAACGGCCATATGAACGCCAAATTCTTTGCCCTTACTACACCTTTCCGGTCACCTTATAGAAAAGCTAAATTTGCTATTCAGATTTAGGGGAAATTTGAATTATAACTTCAGTAAGACATACATTTGTGATAAGTCTGAAAGCCCCTTTCTATGTTTTACTTGTAAAACGTTCAACTCGTAGCCAATGACGAAGATATCAAAATTCCGAGACCCAAGATATAATGCAAAAGCTACACCGTTACTTTATACTGTATTGCAAATGATGAATACGAGAATATCGCTAATAAATACAATGAAGCGGTGAAAATGTGCTTAGTTTGCACAGTAGATAAGAGGAAACGGGCAACAGAAACTACTCCTAGAGGTAAATTTAAACAGCAAGAGAGGAAGAAGCAGGCCGAGATCAGCCTAGTCTGACAACATTGAGAAATGGACTGGAATGAACTATGACGAAGCCACGTGGAAAAGTCTAGGAGGTAAAGGGAGGATTGTACTTCAATGACCCACAAACTGCTGAGAACAGAAGGCACCTGACGACGACAATGGTTATAATGATATGAGGGATATTATCGCAATTTTACCCAATCAAAGAACAAAGCCTTTCAGTCATACGGGTTACTGTTATCTTCATATAAAACATCCTTGAAACCAGTTTGCATTCCTAAAACTTTAAAGTTTTGTTGTATAATCTTCATTGTTGTTATTCATCGAAGCTCCAATTACAGTAGTTCCCTGCACAAGTTCATCAGCAGATCGAAGGCTGAAGTCTATCAAATTGTCTCCTGAAAGGCAAAAAAAAAATCTTTTGAGAATATATCAAGTATTGACAAAAGCAGAATTAACACTTGAAGAAGGCATTTTCATGACGCTGCTTATGTCTCGTTCAATTCCTACCCTGACCATCCCCCCCCCCCGGGACACCCCCGGGCATTGGCACGAAAACGATTCCCGGCCCCCGGGCATTTGACCGTAGATTTTTCCCCGGCCCCCGGGCATTTGAATAGCATTTGACTAGAACAGGAGCTTTTGCAATATACAGTAACTGGGAATATGGCATTTTCTCATTGCCCGGCCCCCGGGCATTTGACCACCGATTTTTCCCCGGCCCCTGGGCATTTGAGCAAGGAATTTTTGTTGACCCCCGGGCTGCCCGGGGGGGGGGATGGTCAGGGTAGGATTTGAACGAGACATTAAAGCTAGACTCACAGTCCAGGTGAAGCGATGCGCACGCAAACAAGCATGAAAGCAAGCAAGTAAGCAAACAAGCATGTATCCAAGAAAACAAGAAATAAAGCAAACAGGCATGTATCCAATAACGTAAGCAAGCAAGAAACCAAGCCAAGAAGCACGCATGCACGCAAAAAAGTAAGCAAGAAAGCAAGCAACCATGACAGCAAGCATTAACAAACAAGCAAGCAAGAAAGCGAGCAACCTTGTAAGCAAGCAAAAAAAGAAAACAAACCAACGAGCAAGAAGGCATGCACGCAAACAAGTAAGCAAGAAAGAAAACCAACGAGCAAGCAAACAAGTGTGTAGCCAAGAAAGCAAACAAGAAAAGAAACCAGTAAGTAAGGAAGCAAGTAACCATGCATGCAAGCAAGAAAAGAAGCAAGCAAGCAAGCAATCAATCAAGGACGCAAGGAAGCAAGGGGAGCAAGCAAGCAAGCAAGCAAGCAAGCAAGCAAGCAAGCAAGCAAGCAAGCAAGCAAGCAAACAAGCAAGCAAGAAAACAGACAAGAAAGTAAAAAAGTGAGCAAGCACGAAAGCAAACAAGCAAGCAAGCAAGCAGACAGCAAGCAAGAAGACAAACAAGCAAGCAAACAAGACCAAATAAGCGATCAAGTGTGCAAGAAAGCAAACAAGCAAGAAAGCAAGCACCCAAGCAAGCATGCAAGAAAGCAAGTAAGTGAGCAATCAGGCATGCAAGAAAGCAAACCAGCAAGAAAGCATACACGCAAGAAAGTAAGGAAGCATGCAAGCAAGAAAGCAAGCATGCAAGAAAGTGAACGAGAAAGACAGCAAGCAAGCAAGCAAGCAAGCATTCTAGCAAGTTTGATTTGTCAAAACGTGGTTTAAACTTGGTCGTTTGGGTCGTTTAGCTTCAGGTCGTTGTGAAAAGATTCAAAACCTAGTTGACACATAACATTGCGTTGCAGGGCGTCCAAAAGGAAACAGAAATATAAAGTTCGATTGCAAACAATCTAAGCCTAGATTGTTCAATCATGAGTGGCAAGATGTCGATCAACAGCGAAGCTAAAGATGGAGCAAAAAGAAAATTAAAACTTGTCCCGGTAGCTTTGGAAATAAATCAACTTTTCTGAAATCAACAGAAAGTTTTGAAAATGATTTGCAAAGCCAGCGACTACGGAATCATTGCGATTTATAGATCTTACGCTAGCCAATACTATGCAGAACAACACCCTCTTCGCCGGTTTTTCGATAGGCCGAATAATATTGCAGCTATTGACTGTTTTCTGAGGAGAGTGGTTATGAAAAATGGCAACTCGCTGTTTACCAGAGCAGAAAGCAGAGTTACCTTAAGTTCGAATTGACATCTGATGGCTGGTGGTAAAGTTTCTTAATTTTCTTGAAGATGCTACTATTGTTTCTTAGTGCCTGGTTGTGTAGAGTTTTTAACGATTGGGTTGAGATCTCATCCCTGCTTGATCTAGCTGATTTCCATACAAGGGAGAAATGTCTGTGTAATGTCTCGTTCAATTCCTACCCTGACCATCCCCCCCCCCCAGGCAGCCCGGGGGTCAACAAAAATTCCTTGCTCAAATGCCCGGGGGCCGGGGAAAAATTGATGGTCAAATGTCCGGTGGCCGGGCACTGAAAAAATGCTATATTCCCAGTCACTGTATAAGCAAAAGCTCCTCGTTCTTGCCAAATGCTACTCAAATGCCCGGGGGCCGGGGAAAAATCTACAGTCAAATGCCCGGGGGCCGGGAAAATTTGTTGTGCAAATGCCCGGGGGTGTCCCGGGGGGGGGGATGGTCAGGGTAATAATTGAACGAGACATAATAGCAATAATTTTCAATCCCGGGGTCAAAAACAACCACACGCGTATTTACTTAGGTTGGCAAGTCATTTACCAACGAAATGCAACATAGTGGAAACTATTGAATTGAAGCATAAGAAATTTGTAGCAAACACTATATTGCTAGAACAGAAAGGAGACCAAAAATCTCCCAACTTGAATTTCAATTTTCACGTGCTTTACCCTCGGGTTAAACATTCGCAAATAATAACACTAAAAATTTGCACCAAATTAAAATCAACATACAATCAGGCCCTTGAAAAACTTTAGTACCAAAAATGAGAGACGTAGGACAGTCTAAGAACTAGAAACTCATTTACTATGTTACTCTGTCTATAAATCTGATTGAATCAGCCCAAGGGTCGTAGCCACCTACGCAAAGTTACAAAACGTCACAGAACATTTCAAGATTCAAATCATAAACTAAATTTCTTCGAGAAACAACAACGTATGCACTTGGCTATTGATGAATCGAGAATGAAATAATCACAAAATTTTCTTTAGCAGTAACAATAACAATGATGAAAGGAAGTCTTCGTTCAAAATATTTTTGAAAGAATCATTCACAAATTCCTCAGAATGATAATCTATTCATCTATCATCTATCATAGGGGAAATAGTGACGAGTTGCACTTGGACATTTAGCTGTAAATAGCATGCTATTAAATAAGAAGGTGCCCGCTGATAAATAAGGAGCTAAGGATACAAAATGCAATTATGCTGCTGATATCAAAGGAAAAAGTCTTTGCATTCATCAAACAAAATGCATAACGTAGCCTTGTTTATCTATATTTTCTTGGAGCTTTGTACAGCATGCAGAAAAGAGCTTGGCTAAGGGGTTGAAATACTTTTTCAAAGAAAAACCAAGAAAAACAACACACTCCAATTTGCAAGGCATATTTTCGACATAAACTGAATGACATTTTATATAATAGGAGTTACAGACTTTAAGCTAATCCGTTTAGAGGCCAACATTTCCAAAAACCATACCTAACTTAAAGTTACCCTAACCTACCCTGAGTTACCCTGACTGACCTTAAATTACTCTAAACTAATCCCATAGAGACAAGAAATTCTTCATAGCCTATTCTTAACCCTTACCCTATGGAGTACGACAGAACCTTTGTATCACCATTTATCAAATTGCTCTCTTGTCGAAAACCTTTTAATAGAGACAATCAAGGACCGTTCGCCATATCTTCTGAAATATTCAGATGAATCACAAATCAAATGGAATATCTTATTCAAATCCTACTAAAACTAATAAGATTCAAAATAAAGCTTTTGTCCAGCAAGCGCTAAAGGAGGCACATATTTTTGGGACAAATTCAAATCACATTTTATGAATATAATCACATAGATCTGATGAACTCATAAATCAACCAACGAGAGACAGGAGAACAGTTGTGGTTAAATTCCTTCATCAAGATATATGATAGTACTCTAAAATTTTGCAGACTCCAGACAAACAAAATTGTGGCAAAAATTCCCTCGAGTTTAGTTGAGATTTGATATTGAAAATATTGCTTTGGGAATTTAGTCGTCCGTCTGTTGAAAGTAAACTGAATTTCGCGTAATTAGGTATGAATTTATGATATTAAATAAGAATATTTCATTTTAGAACGATTATGCAGCGAAATCAGTTGAGCAAAACAATGATACAATCTATGATTGAGTTTATTTGAAACCATAAATCAATCATTTTAATAACATTATTCCAAATCAAGAATACAAGATTTGACAAAGTATTTGACCGAAATAAAAGTTTAAACGTTGTTTATGGGTGTAGCAAAAACATCCCATTTTGAAAGTTATAGTCAAGATCAAACTTAAAGTGCTTTTGCTCTTGAATAAAAAGGGTAGTTTTGCTCTAAACGTTCCACAGCTTCTGTGTTTACACGCCTTCGATAATACAAAACCACCACAAAGTTACGTGTGAAAATAGAGCTTTATGACTGGTTCTTCCGAAAAGTATAAACAAACAACCAACCACTTAAACAAACGCATTAAAAGATTAAACGTTTTTCCTCCTGCTATCAAAAGATGTTTGGTATATGATACAATTACGAATGACATCATGGGAAGTCTTACAACTCCCACAATTCACCGCCATATCTTGTACCCATCCAATTCAGTACTGAAATATGCAAAATTACAATATGTCTGATTGAATAATAGACCTCAGATTTGAAATCAGAAGGAACTGGGGCATAAAATGATACATATAAGATATCTCAAGTAAAGAGTCTGCTAAATTATTTCAAAATAATTGCAAAAATCAAATCTTGCCTTTGAGCGCATTCGATTGAGCCTGTGTTTAAGATTTTAAGACGATTTTTTAAATGATATTGATTTTAAAGCCAAAGCCAAAATCTTGACAATACTTTCAGACTGATTATTGGGTAAAAAAAGTGCCAAAAGCAAACACAGCAGTATTTTAGCGCCATAGTTAAATATTTTGATAAGAATTATTGGTTAAAATCCAACACCACTTCATTCAATAATGAAGGAATATTGTCTGAACTTTTATTAAATTTTGCCTTCGATAATACAAAACCACCACAAAGTTACGTGTGAAAATAGAGCTTTATGACTGGTTCTTCCGAAAAGTATAAACAAACAACCAACCACTTAAACAAACGCATTAAAAGATTAAACGTTTTTCCTCCTGCTATCAAAAGATGTTTGGTATATGATACAATTACGAATGACATCATGGGAAGTCTTACAACTCCCACAATTCACCGCCATATCTTGTACCCATCCAATTCAGTACTGAAATATGCAAAATTACAATATGTCTGATTGAATAATAGACCTCAGATTTGAAATCAGAAGGAACTGGGGCATAAAATGATACATATAAGATATCTCAAGTAAAGAGTCTGCTAAATTATTTCAAAATAATTGCAAAAATCAAATCTTGCCTTTGAGCGCATTCGATTGAGCCCTTGTTTAAGATTTTAAGACGATTTTTTAAATGATATTGATTTTAAAGCCAAAGCCAAAATCTTGACAATACTTTCAGACTGATTATTGGGTAAAAAAAGTGCCAAAAGCAAACACAGCAGTATTTTAGCGCCATAGTTAAATATTTTGATAAGAATTATTGGTTAAAATCCAACACCACTTCATTCAATAATGAAGGAATATTGTCTGAACTTTTATTAAATTTTGCGGTTTAAAATTAGAAAAATCGAAATTAATTCGTGCCAATGCCTATCTGAGTGATTCTTGAAAGGGATCAAAACGCATTTAACTTTAACAGCATTAGCTAGAAAATATTCTTTCCTAAAATGAATGTGTGTTGAGTGGATAGTAAGCAAAGAAGATGTACGTATTGTATACTGGAAAAGTTCAAGAAATAAGAACTTCTTTATGTTATAAATGGAAAACTAAAAGAATGTAAAGGAGAAAGTGAATGACAAGATGTATGAATGCATGGCGTTAAGTACGTTAAAAGATACTCACAAGAATCATATACGTTCGTTTCACTGAAAAATAAGTAAGATTATTTCAAGTTTAATCAGACGAATTTAGAATTATATACTAGTTAAAAAATTAGCAAAATGATAACATCAATATCGGTTCATGCTTGCATTTTAAGGGGAAAATGAAGCCTACAACCTCTCATAAAATTGTTGGACGACTAGAGTCATCTGACAGGCATCCACATTGACATTGGGGTGGAAAGCATTTACTAAGCATGCCTTGAATGGGAATTACTTTCTGTTTAATTTTAGAATATGGAAGTAGTCCAAGCGAGATATTAATTGATCATATCTGATTTAAAGGGCGGGTCACATTAATTCCTTGTCTCGTGGTCCAACAAGATTGTGGGAGATTGTAAGCAGTTTCTTTTAACAAACTGTTTGTCGTCTAATATTCTGTTATGGTACGTTCATTCAACGAATCCACCAACAGGCAGAGTCTGCTGCATTACTTGAGAGTTGAAAACCCAAAATAGTTAGATCTAAAACTGATGTTGGAGTCAAATAGAAGCTAAGACTGCGTTCACACGATACCGTCACAGTTTGAAAACGGAAAGAAATTTGACGGTAACAAACTCGTTGCAATCTCCCAAAGAATTTGATGCAAAGAAATATATCTCGATTAATCACTCTCATTTTGAAAAAGTCGATGAATGTTCCGTTTTCATCAAGTCGAATGTTCACACGATGCCGTTTTCAAAATGCGGAGGTCAGAGTTCCATTTTCAGAATCTACCGGCAAAAACTTCCCGTTGTCGTTTCGCTCCTGCTATCCACAGGAGGCCCAGGCGGTTAACAGAAAAAAAAAATGAGTTTAAAATTTCAAAATATTTCATTGTAATGCCCTGAAAATTTCAAAATATTTCATTGTAATGCCCTGTGTCTTATTTGTTGTACCTCTCTACGGCTGTGTTATGTCTCCTTTATTGACTACTTCCTTGCACAATTGTTCCAATGCAAGAGTTCGAAGTAACTAATACAGTACTAGGGACGACTGCACTTTAGCGGACCAGCTTGATGTCATATCGCTCCGGAAGGTATTAAACTAAATACCCTACTAACCCTAACCCTAACCCTAACCCTAACCCTAACCCTAACCCTAACCCTAACCCTAACCCTAACCCTAACCAACCCTAGCTAGCCCTAACTTACCTTAAAAACCCCTTTTACAAAATCTAACCCTGACCCTAACCCTTACCCCATGACACATTACGTCCCGATATTGAAAGTTGGTCCGCTAAAGTGCAGACTAGCCAAAAATTCTGCTAATACATATCAAAACTTTCCTCAATCATCGAACTATACTTGCTAATACTTGGTTTCTTCATCTGCAATGCTTCATTTGTAATAAGTTGCAACTCTTTCGATGCAAGCCTCGTCAAATACATTTTCTCCATAGGCTGGGAACCATCGAATGGTAATAGAGCGATCGATTTTCGAATGTTTGCGTCAGCAAGAGTCGCTCTGCTTTGCATAGAACTTACACAGGGACCCCTGTCAGGCCACATGGTGCATTTCTTCGGTTTTGGTTTTTAACGTAGAGACGGGAAGTCCCTTGTGTAAATTCTGTGGAAAGCAAAGCGACGCTGGCTTACGAAAACATGCGAAAATTGATCGCTCTGTTACCATGCGATGGTCCGAGCCTTGAGAGAATGTAAATTTGACGACGCAAATTGTTGCAATTCAAGCATTGCAGATGAAGAAACAAGCTCGATGATTGAGGAACATTTTGATATGTGTCAGCATAAACTTGGTCCTTGAGTGCCAGATAGCGAGCGAGGATAAAACAGTTTATTGAATTTCGCTTGAAGATAAGTTTCATTCCTTGTAAGGGAGACAGGGGACAATAGACCACTTCACAGAAAGAAAAGGATCATGGGTAAGTAGGGCAAAATTTGATTCTTCGAACGCATGTTTCAACAAAATATTTCATTCCTTTCATCTCGGCGTACTATCTAGTTCTGGCTTTTATTCGCTCAAACTTTGATCAAACTTCATGCAAATAACACAGCACTTACCTCGAACATAGGGCTTTGCATTTTCAGTTTCCTTTTCGGTATGGACTTCGCTAAATTTATGTGCTTCCTTCACAAACTGCGGTCTTCTTCGTGATTGACACCCAATGACAAGTCTTTACTAGTAGACCCCTGCCCCTCTTTTCGATTGCTAGAACCATGTACAACACAGCATACGGTTGATTTTCAAAATGAAGGTCCCTCATACCTTTGTTTCAAATTCCAAAAACTCTCATTGCCGTATCTTTCTTCCTTCAAACAAAATATGCTTGTATCATTTCACTTTCTGTGTTTGAGGCTCTGTCTGTTCTCAAATCGATTCGAACGCACCTGGGAAACCCTTCTGAAACTGTCTGGGAATGTCAACCAAATGCGACAGGGGGAAAGCCAAGGGGTGCGGGTGACAAAGGGGACAAAATTTCAAGAAACAGATCTTAGACTTTTCTAGCCTTTTTTGTCGAACACATACTTTTCAACGAAACGGCCTGTAGCTACTGTATTCTTGGAAGGTATTTGAGCAGGGCTTAACAATCTTTGTTTCGAAGTGTTTAGGGTGGGACAGGAAGTAAATATGACGATTGTTGTGGAATCTCTAAGAAACTAACAAGAAACTCTAAGAACTGAAAATCTGATGATTTTAAAAAGCTTTCAGTTGGCTTAAATTCTTAGTTTCTTATGAAAAGAAATACGGGTATTGTTTGTTGCATCAGTTCAAGTTTTGAAAATTTCAGTATCTTCTTGCTGAATAAAGGGTCAAATAAAATTTAATCTGAAAGTTAGAAAGAAAGATTTGCGAAGAAATGTACACTCATTTTCGAGTATACTTAATATGAGATTAAAGTTCCCAGGGCTGGAAGGTAGTTTCTTAAATTTTAGAATAATTTCGCTACAAACGATTTCTAACCAGTTTCTTATCTTTTTTTATGGAAGTGTACAGTTACACGTATTTTTTGAGCTCTCAAATTACTTAGTAAGATCTCAAAAACAAGTAAATAACATAATTCGCACTCAAAATAATGTCAATAGTACAGTTGCTATAACTGTACACTGTCAAAACATTTTGAGTTGATAGGAAAAATAGAATTGTAAATTACAAACGTTTTTAGCTTTTTCAATTCAGGTAGGGTTGTTTCTTAACTTTCAAAAATTGAACCTACCGTTTCTTATAATCGGTTTCTTATAAAGAAAAATGAGTGTATGTCAGTCATGCTATTCTCTGTTATGAACAGCGCAAAACAGGCAACTGCTGAAAATTGAGACATAAATAGTGGAGGCTGAGCAATATTCTTCTAGAATTCTTAAAAATTGGATGATTCTGAGCCTGAATATTCTTATGAACATTATTCTTATAAAAAAGAGCACATTCAATAAACCCAAATGGAGCTTCATCAGAGTTGACTAAACCCCATTTCTAGACTATTTCTTGCAGGCCGTTTCCTATCACTTGAAATTGCTCTTCTCATTCAAACCCGTCTGCATTTGACCCCTCCGATACCTCGTATTTCTAGCATCCTTCAACAACTCTTCCAACAGAAACTACATTCGCTCCTTTTTAAAAGAATGCTATTAATTCCAGCCTCTATAAATCTGAAAACATTATAAAGTAAAGTATTCTTGTTTTTTTTTCAAATCTGATATGGTTCCAGGCAAAAATAGTACGAGGAAATGGTGGAACGACAGATAAATTTAAGCAGCTATAACAAACATCGCAAAGCAGGCAACTGCTGAAAAATATGAAAAATGAGACACAAATATGCCAGCTGAGGCTGAGCGATATTCTTATGATATTCTTAAAAGTTGGATGAATCTAAGCCTGAATATTCTCATAAATATTATTCTTATAAAGAAAGAGTGTACGAGAGGATCAGGGTAGGAGGTAGATACACTCATTTTTTTATAAGAAACTAAGGTCCGCGGCTGGTAGGCATTTTCTTAAGTTTTTGGGTCCTTTTGCTACCAAAAGTTTCTTACGTGTTTCTTATATTTTTATTGCGGGAAATTTAGAGTTGATTTTGTCTTGTCTAAAGGGCTCCCAAATTACTTAGTAAGTCTCTCAAACGAGTAAATAACACAATTCGCACTCAAAATAATGTCGAAACAGTTGCTTTAGCTGTACAATGTCAAAATATTTTTTGAGTGTGATAGGAAAATTAAAACTGAAAATTACAAAAGTTTCTTAGCTTTTTCAATTCAGGTAGGGTTGTTTCTTAGCTTTCGAAAAATTGAGCCTACCGTTTCTTATGAGCAGTTTCTTATAAAAAAAATGAGTGTATTTCTATTGATGTAGAAAAACTTTGCGTGGACCCTGTCCATCTCCTCAATAAGATTTTAAGGGCCCTTCTTTTGTCGTTGTCATCTTTGTTGTACAAAATTAAAAGGTATCACTTATTTCTAATGAGAACTTTGGATCAGGCGATAGTATTAAAGGTTTCTCAGTTTAACATGATATTTTTCGCATTTTAGTATCGCAAGTTTCTTAATTTGTTTCTTATTGTTTAATTCATGAATTGTCATGCTGTCTCCACTCCAATACTGCTGCAGATATGTTTCTTGGCATTTAAACATGCTCAAAAGGAAAATGGCTGGTCAAGTTTTATCAAGAATATATCTGTTTCTGGAAACTTTGTCCCTGTCCCCTACTTGGTTCACCCCTTGGCTTACCCCCTGATGCATTTGGTGACATTTCCAGACAGTTTCAGAAGGGTTTCATAGATGCGTTCGAATCGATTTGAGAACAGACAGAGCCTCAAACACAGAAAGTGAAATGATACAAGCATATTTTGTTTGAAGGAAGAAAGATACGGCAATGAGACTTTTTGGAATTTGAAACAAAGGTATGAGGGGCCTTCATTTTGAAAATCAACCGTATGCTGTGTTGTACATGGTTCTAGCAATCGAAAAGAGGGGCAGGGGTCTACTAGTAAAGACTCGTGATTGGGTGTCAATCACGAAGAAGACCGCAGTTTGTGAAGGAAGCACATAAATTTAGCGAAGTCCATACCGAAAAGGAAACTGAAAATGCAAAGCCCTATGTTGGAGGTAAGTGCTGTGTTATTTGCATGAAGTTTGATAAAAGTTTGAGCGAATAAGAGCCAGAACTAGATAGTACGCCGAGATGAAAGGAATGAAATATTTTGTTGAAACATGCGTTCGAAGAATCAAATTTTGCCCTAATTACCCATGATCCTTTTCTTTCTGTGAAGTGGTCTATTGTAACACGGGACAATTGTAACACTGGCTCTCACACCTTGCAGAAAAGTGCAAAAAAACTGATTTTTGCACAGAACATGCTCATCCTAACCCTCTACATGCGAATTGAGTTACACGAATGTTCTGCGAAGCTTGCGAAATTTTCGAGGGAAAAACATTTTTTGAGCAAGAAAGTAAAAACGTACTTCCACTGGAAATTTGTGTCTGAAAGATTTTGCTCTTGAGTAAAAAAATTCATTTTCACTCCACAGACGTTACATCTATTTAGGATCAAAACTACGTAAAAACTTATAAGGTCCACTGCTTATGAAATGTGAAAATGGGAAATAACGATAAGTGACCAGGTCAGGGGCAATTGTAACACGCTGTTACAATTGCCCCGGTGTAAGCTGGGCGATGGCTTGGTTTTGATTCAGTTTCTAATCTGGTGGAACAATGTGCATTCATGTGGTATTAAAGAGTTAAATGTTGAAATTTTTAAACAAAAATTATTTTTTCCCAATCGATTCAATTATTTTCAACTAATGCATCACAATTTACAATGAAATAAAGACCAAGTCTTATTTCTAATTCGTTCTTTTTGAAGCAATGAATAATCTGCTACCTGGTGTTACATTTTGTGTAGGGAAAAAACACAGTTGTGCTATAATGGTTTTAAATATACGAAAGGATTGCTCCAACCATGTGTTGCAATTGCCCTGTGTTACAGGGGCAACTGTAACATTTGACCACTGTCTTTAAAACAACCACAGCGTCACAAAAATTGGTGCCACGTGATGGAAACTAAGGTATATTTCATTCCAAGAGATGCAAATAAAATATCATCTACCTCCAAGAGCGCAATCAATCATTATTTAGACGATATGGCTGATTTTTCAAAAAGGATTACAACTGACCCCGGTCTCCCCTTCTATTTATATAACATTGTATTAGTTACTTCACTGCGAACTCTCGCATTCGAACAATTATGCAAAACAGAAGTCAATAAAGGAGACACAACATAGCTATGGAGAGTTGCATAAAATAAGACAAAGAACGTATTACATAAAATGAACTATTTTGAAACTTAAACTCATTATTTTTCAGTTGACCGCTTGGGCACCTTTTCCAAATTGTGCCAGTGTCGTGTGAACGCATTCTACGTTTCACTCCACTAACAAAGTGAAGCTTTTTCCTGCCAAAAAATGTTCACCACTGCCGACCACCTTCTGTTAACAAGTGATCCCATGGTAAATTCAGCTTAGCCTGTTGTGAAGCTTGAGTTTGAAGTGATATTAAATAGAAAGGGTAACTCTTGTTTGCAGTGGTTTTCACAAATATATATTCAGCCTCTCTGTACCAAACATATGTACTCGTCAACACAGTTTCCAAAGGCTGTGTGTTTGTGCAGCAGACATTAAACTTTGCAGAGTGGTTAAGTTGAATGAACATGCCAAACATTACTATTTAAAATGATAAGACTTAATGTGTACCGGGGGGGGGGGGGGGTACATAACATGTTGAAAGTACGGGTATGTGCCGCCCATATGGGTGGGTTTTTGGGCCCAAAATTCTCTAAACAAGGGTCCTTCTTCGGCAAATTTTCCATAAACGAGGGTGGGATTTCGCTGAAAATTCGCAAAAAGTGGTTAAAATGGGCAATTTTCCGCCAAAATTCATCATAAAAGTGGGTACCAAAGCAAATTTCGGTAATTAGAAGAGGGTAGCTTTCTGAAAACCGGGCGGCAGACCCCCGTCCATCCACGAGTGATGTACCCCCCCAGGATGTGTACACTCTTTCCATTCGTATTTTTAACTTTAATCAGTCAATTTAGTAGGGTCTAAGATTACGTGAGAAAAGATCGTATAATATTATAGTCTGTCTCAAATTCTTGCAAATGAAATTTGCCTTATCACAAATCTCACGTGACATATAATATGAGACGGACTCAGTTTGGATATAAAAGTGGATCTTTGGTTTATGGAACTTTATGTCATTGTCGTGAGCTTCCTCTTGGTAATCAGTTTCCGGTTATTCTTTAATATCCATCAGAGTGTAGCCGTTCACTTTAGATCTTAATGATGTAAAATACCTGAGGTACAGTTTGTCTAAAGGCTGATTTCAACTCAGTAAAATTTTCTGAGCGGACGGATTCTTACACAATAAAAGGTTTTTCACACGTGGCACTCTATTCAAATTCAAAGCAAAAGTTCATCTCGCAAACAATAGATCTCAAGTCCACTCAGAAAATTCGACTGAGTCGAAATTAGCCTTAAGGGTAGTGAGAAACAGGAATCAGGAATTTGTGTGATCTCACAAAAGGAACGGAAAACAAAATGTAAATGTAACCGTGCCGACAGAGCAGGAAATGCGCGCACATGCACAAAGTCTGCAACTTTGAGCTTTTCTAGCTCTTGCAACAAATCCAGAAATGAGGCAACATTTGATAGTTTCTTCCCTGGGCCTTGAACTCTTCATTTGTCATTTCAAAAAGATCATGTATCCAAATACTTCCTTACATCAGATTGCTTGATGACGTCATTTACGCAGTTTCTGTTCTGTCAATCGTCTGAGCTCCAAAATTCTAAGCAAGCCACTATATTTATGGTCTCCATGAAGACCATGTTACAAAATTTGAGTGTCATTAACAATGGAATTCTTGATTCCCTTGGGTGGTGAGATCTCCCTTGGGTGGTGAGATCTCTCATATAAACGAAAACGAACGAGCAGAAACTTTACAAAGTGATATTTCGGCAAAGAGCGATTGGGTTGCTTTCCATCTAAATATCTCCAAGCAATTAAATATTTTCATTAGCTAGTACTACTAGAAATTTGCCCCAAACAGAATGAATGAGTCCATGCAAGAATTTCTTGTTTGCAAAACAAGTGTCGCTCTTCCTAACGGAGAGGTTTCCATAGATTGGATTTGTAGTAATAAACCACAGAAGGCTAACGCAATTTAGATATGAAAATAAGATTATCTCAGTTATGGGTTTTGCGTCTGCCTTAGAGTGTGACACGTCAAAACAACTGATAAGTTAGACCTACAACAAAGTCCCCTGCAAACAAGTTTATCAGACACCAAACTAACCTTCCGTGGATGAGAACAATTTGAAAACAAAGTTATATCATAACTGCGTCACAGACGATGAGGAGTGCTAAGCATTCAAAATTTCTACCTGGCATAGCATCCAAAGGTAGTTGTAGGGCACTGTAAAGCTAAGTTTGGTCGAAGCAGCATCATGGTCTTTCCTCTTGACGAGACCACATCTCGTTATTCTTTTAGCCTGTAGTTAAAGCAAATCTCTTCACGGGCTCCTCACCCTACGTGGCATGTCTGAAAGGGCGGGGCTTGAACCACAAACCTTACGATTGGTAGTAGAGCGTGCTACCACTTAGCCATACTCCCTAGATAAATATGTTGTTAGCTGTAATTAGCAAACGAGGCTGTTCAGCTTCAAAACTGTAAACAGATCTAAACATACAAAATATGACGAAGATAACTTTTCCAAACGATCACACTGCCCTTTCATAGCACTTTTAATAAACCAATGCCTTGCATCGCACAGAACGAAAATGTGTAATCTTTTGCTATGAGACACTTTACGTTGCAGTAGGTATGGAAAATTTTATTCGTTGCGGGGCAAGCAAGCTAAAATGTTTCACCAGAGCGGAAAGCGGAGTAACTCAAGTTAATAGTGGCAATTCAGTAGTTTGCCCCCTTTTCATAATAATCAACTACAGTAATGTAAATGTGAATTCGATTGAAATTATCGGATTATACTACCTGAGCTGTTCTGCCAGCAAAAGCTGCCCCGAAAAAACAACCACAGCATATGAACGTCGCTATACCCTCACGAAAACTTACCTTTTGTTGCAAGTAACTTCCTTTGTTTTTCAGAATAGAAGCCACTATGATCTAGCCTTGACACTATGTTCATCATTTGGTGCTCGCAATCAGTTGTGGAGAAAAGGCTCAATTTATCGAGTAGTTCAATGAGAAGACGCGAGAAGTTTGTTTCAAAATTTGTGATTGTTTTCTTGAAATCAGCACTGTTCATCATGTCACTAAAGTGATGACTTATCACCTAAAAAGCAATATAGAGAATATATCAGCTCCGGTAATCATATAAGGAATTGCACGTAGGTATGCGAGAATGTACAGGTTGTCTCTGTACAGGTTGTCTCTGTACGGCAGAAAGCAAGATGGTTGATCGCTAGGCTCGTTCCGAGTTCGTCATATACTTCGACCACAAAGACGCTACAGTCTCGAAACAACTTGTGCCATGTTTCTATAGCTGCTATGGAGGAGCTTTTGATACATTCGTAAAAGACAAATTCTGCCCTAGAATCTGATACCTTCCTTGAGTATATAAGACAAGTGACTGCTGACTTGTGCTACAAGAAAGTGAAACTAGAGGTTGCTTCAAGACCAGAAGGTCAGATATTCACCAACAACGTCAAAATCCAGGAAATATTGTCATAAAATGTCTGGTGTGGTTTTCTGCCGAATGAGTAAGAACACTGCGTTCTGAAATTATGAAGGATTTTCTTGAGAAAGACCCTCCAAGAAACCTTCAAAATAGGCCTAAAATCACGATCAAATTTTCCTGATATTTTTGTCTTAAAGCAATGACTTGAATATATTTTAACACATTGTATTCTCTTGGGAGGATGAAATCGTCGAGAAATATTACTGAAATTCGATCGTCATTTTATGCCATTACTGAAATTGAGGGTTTTTGAAGGGGCTTTATCGAGAAAATTCCGCATAATTTCAGAACACAGTGGCCGGCTTTAGTCAGGTCTTTGATGGTGCTTCTTAGCACGGCAAAGTTAACCTTGCTAAAGTACACCGTTGTGAAATGTGTGAAAAACGGCCTAAGACCCTCGATCGAATCGGCAATAATCACCTCACCTAGAACAATACGTATAATATGCGTATACATATTGATTATAATAACATATTGAATTATAGTAACATATTGAATGATAATTTGCAGGAAGATTCTCCACGATGCGATCGATGGCTTTAGACTTTTTTCTAACCTGCATGCAGACTTTACCATCCACTGCGAAGGAGAGTTAATGAGGATCTTGTAAACTCTGTAAAGTTTGTCATACATCCCAAAAGTTGGGTTTTTAACAAGATAGATAATTATTTTGTACTTTTTCCTGTAATATGTACTGCCCAGTTTAATAGTTCTTCTTATTTTCCTAAATTGTAAATATGTAATAAATTAGGTCTTTATTAGCTGTAAATTAGCAATTTCAAATTCTTGACTAGTGTAAATAAAGTAATAATGATGATGATGATGATGCTGATAATGATGATCATGACGATGCGAATTGGCGCCCATTATCGTGCTCTAAAAGAAAAGCTTCACTTGCGAAGAGGAGCTAAATCTTGCGCAATAAATTGCCCCCGCAAACACGAAGAAATAATCCCAGAGCCTACAAACTGCAGAGGCAATCAGGACCGTCGAGAGGGGGGGGGGGGTTGGAGGGGGTAAAAGGTCCGGGGCCCGGGCCTCGAAGGGGCCCGAGGCAATAGGCATAAAAGACTCGCCAATAATTTCAAAACCCCATTTGCTGACAAACGTCTAAGCTACGGGTATTACCAACACATCATTCCCCTGGTGATCAGGTCAAAGATCAAAAGAAACGTTTAGCCGTGAAGTAGCGTTCTGTCCTCGAAGAAATTTTTGAAGAATTGCTTCTTGGTGATGGCAGACTTCCTGCACCTTGCAAATGTACTTGACTGTTCATAATTCCTTTGGAAACATAGTTTCATCCCAGGTTATCAAGCCCCGAAGACAGGAAAACTGGGCGAACGGGCAAACGTCATAGGCGAACTTGCTGACCACTGCACGTCCCTCTATCTTGATTCTATGAAAACGGTTTGTTGTTGTATCATAAACAATAATCACAAAGAGTTGCGACACATGTGAAGATTCCATCGACTTTGATTGGGTCCTTAGAATCTGATACCAGGTGCTGATTGGCTAAAAGACAATAACTGGACAAATGCCAATTGGCTGACTTTACAAGTTCTCAATGGCTCTCTTTCGCAGCGGAAAGGTAAAGTCGGCATGCAGGCTAGCCTTTTTCATGCATTTCGCAATCAAGATATTTTCGCAAAGCAAAATTTAGTTAGATCTACATTTCACACAAAAAGACAGGAAAAGTCACAACAAAATTACTTCGGTGTATTGGCTATCAAGCAGAATTTGATTAATTCCAATCTAGCCAGTACTCTAGGGACTACAAACGTCCATGCCTCTGGATTGGCATAAAGCTGTATTTCTGATGGTAAATTACATTTTTTGCAACGCTCACAGACAAGATTGAATATTTATGATGCCATTCTAAACTATCCTGCCATTAATGGTGCCCCCATCGTACATTTTAAGAATGTGTCTTGATTGGGAACTTTTCTTCTGAAATCAAGTTTATCTCAAATGAAATTTAAAGCATCAATAATTTCAGCTATCAGCCATTTTAGCCAACACTGGGATTGTTTCTCGGGCATCAAGTCTTGCAACTGAAGAATAAACTGAAACAATGGCTGCGGTCACACTACTGTCACTGCTGTATTTTCCCGTTATGATGTGAATTGTTTCACTTTCTTGTGATTTATTTTTTCGCCAGAAAGTATGCCAATATAATAGTACCGGGTGTCCCAAAATGATGTATTATTGTTTGATTGCTTACATGACCATACCCAATGAACCAATTTTCAAACACTTTGTTTTATTTGATTGCTTAAAGGCTAAATTGTATTTTAAGATGTTGGTTGTGGTTATACCAGTTTTTGAAAATCGGTTCATCGGTTATGAACAATCAAACGATAATACATCATTTTGGGACACCCGGTATATGACAGCCGCTCACGCAGTAATATGATGTAACATATGACAACTATGCAAGGCTGCGATTGGTTTCTTTTCTAAAACGACGCTAAAATACAGCACGGGACCATATTTTACCCGTTGTTTCGCATCTAATCGACTCGCAGAGCAAAAGTGCTGTAACAGAGTTGTATGTGAAAATGAAATGCAGTCAAATATCACAGCGTAATTAACCCGTTGTTTTGAAACGATACAACGTAGTAATAATGCCCAGTGTTACAGCAGCCAGTGCTCAACTGAAATAAATCGACAATCATTTTTGCTTACAGTCTTCCCAGATACACTCTGCGTTGATGATTCATCGCTTGCAACTCCAGAACTGGCATCGTAACGCTGTATCATAGGTAGAAATGTACAATATAAAGATAAAGACAGTTGCAACGGTTGGGCAAAAGACGGAAAAATGTTCTTAAAATTGTGTCCTCCTGTTTGAAAAGTCATTGCAGAAAAAGTAGTTGCTCTATAGTTATAGAGACTGATTTTTTTAGTTGCTAATTGATAGATATAGCATTTCTTATATTCATTTGGTAATTTTCAAAGTAAGATTCTCTTGGTAAATTTGAAAGATTTAGAAAATCAGTGTTGCAGAGCAGCCGGAAAATGGCCTAAAACGCATGATCAAATCTTTCAGGTCTTTTAAAATCAATTCAAAATCCTTCTAAGTATCAGTATAACTAATGCAATGTTAAACTGAATCTGAGACGGAAACTGAAATTAGTATCTCATTTATTGTTCAGAAAAAAGGAGTATTAAAAAATGAAATTGAAAAGTTGTGATTCTGTTACTTCGAGATGCCTTTGGTAGTGAGTTTTTGGCCATTATCCGGATGTTCTGGAAACACGATTTTTTGAGTCTTCCTAAATTACCCCAGGACTACAAAATTGAAAATTACCAAAAAACTACGAAAATACTGCAGTCTCGTAGCTATTAAAAATCAATTTCGATGATTAAAGCGGATTATTATTGCTGCAATGATTTTTCGAACAGAGAGACACCTTTTTGAGTTACCCGGTACATCATAAAACACACCTGTTGAGTAAAAATTGGTAAAACTGTAAGCGTTTCAAAGAGAAGGTTCTGTCACAAAGTAGATGTCACTTGAAAATGCCTGCGAATAATGACAACTCAAGGGTTTTACATGACTTACTTTGCGTTATCGCAAATCTCACATGACATTTTATTTGAGACAGAGTTTAGGTCCAGAAAAAGGATGGCCACCAAAACCACTCTAAAGATTAGTAATAATCAACGGTAATCTTCCATTCATTGATTCACTGAAGAGCCTGATGATGAAAACATAAGCATACAACGCAAAGCGTGCTAGTTTGTTTTAAAATGAGGGTATACGATAACAAGGTATGAAATTTCGAAAGTACAATTTTGCATGCGGCGGATCAATAAAGATAACCGCTAAACATAATAAATGATAACCGCTGCGCTGGTGAAAGCAAACCAAAGAACTTTTGCAACAAGCAACCTAATGGTGTAATGATGTGCCTTTAGAAATGGTAGTATTATATAGGTAACAAACAGGATTGCTTACCTGAAGGCAGTTTGCGAAGGTCACACATACCAACATTAACTTGCTCACAATCTGGAAACAATTGAAAAGATAAGAAACGAAAACATTTAACGTGTATTAGATAGCATCTAAACAATTGGTATTGCCGACTTTTCAGAAAGCTTAGGCTTTTGTTTAATTGGTGATTGTAAACTTGTTGAAGTGTAGGCATTGAAGGAATAGGGATATCGAGTAAACATTCAATTTTCTAATTACAGCACTGAATGTCACTGTTTCTCAGAAAATATGAATCTCATTCAATTCTATCAAATATTCTGTCAAGGGGAATAGATGGCTTCTCAAGGGGTTTCTTCAATATAGTTTTTATTGCGATCCAAACGAGCATGCAGAAACAGGATCTGGAATAATGCATTCTTAGAGATTACTTCTCTAAGTTCCCTATACAGCCAGGAAAATGGACATAATTCAGGTGAACCAAGCTCAGATGCAAAGTGGCTCAGTATCAACTTGAAGTCAAACTGAATTAAAATTCTGAACCACTGACATTAAGCAAGATGAAACATTAATTCCTCAGGCAAAATACGAGTCGTTGGTGTTCCCTAGTCAAACTGCTGGAGCAATCACTTTCTCAGTTTGATGTATTTGCCCTTATGGTCCGATCTCTATGGGTGCTTACCGAAAGGTAGCAAACTACAAACAAGCAGGCATTTTGCTTCTGGAAAAAACACCTCTAAAAGGGTTGTTGCACATGAATTTATCTGTCGGACATGTCAGTTCTTCTTGAGAGGCATTTCCATCAACATTTTACCCTCAGTGGTTTTTAAGACCCATTTTCTGAAATTTACCCCCATCTTAATGGTTAATTGACGCCACTCTGTGCCGGAAAGACGCACGCAAAGAAAAGCTGACTTCGCATAGGTCTCATGAGTTACTAGGAATAGGACGCAGAACAAGGCCTAAATTGCTCTAAGAAAGATATTGGGGCCTAAGTTATTGAAAAACATGAATAACTTGGTTTACAAGAAAAATATCATAATCATTAAGTAAATTCTTTATTTACAACTGCTGAGTGTTTTCATAAAATTGAATCGAGCGCAAATCTTGCATATTTGTAGCACCGTAACGATATGGCTATTACCGCATTCGAGTAACCTTTTGATTTTCAGCATTGTGGAGAAGCGCAAGTAACCATAAATATTAGGTAAAACTACTGGGTGTCCCAAAATGAACTTGGGTGCTTGCAAAATCAGCCTTCGAAACAACGTTCTAGTACAATATTTATTGTATGGTGATAAAGACCTTTCTGATGACGTAAATAAGAATATACTAGAAATGACCTTAAATTTTATCCACAAAACTGGTCGGTTTGGCTGAACTCAAATTTTTATTATACGTCACACAGCCACAAAGTGTTTTATTTGCTCCCCGTTTGTTAAGTCTGTTTCACACTTGATGTTCGGTAAACGATGTATGAACCAAAGTTCATCCACACAAAATCGGAGTATTTCAAAAGGATTACATTGAAAACCAGTAGCCCTGTTCTGTCGTCTGGGGTTCCTATCATTCGGTATCGTGCGCCTATGCTCGCCTTACATCAAATGTGAAACAGTTCCCAGTATTTTTCAGTAATTAATTGTATTGTATGCGTAGCTTTTTGTAGATGTTTTACTTAATCTCATTTATTTGCATGTCTTTATGTTAATGGCCACGGGCGTAGTCATTGTCTTTTGCTGCCTGTGGTATCGTACCTGTAGTGTTGTATTGTAGTATAGTAATTAGAAAGTATAGTAGGAAAAATCATTAAGTTATTGAACCTAAAATTTTCTTATTATAATTCTTTAAACAACCGAAATCAATTTCAAAATACGAAGTAGGCCCTTTACATGAGAAATTTCAGCACTTACTGAGTACACTTCGGGTACACTTAGTTTTTGGTTGGTTCATTCTTGGGAAGAGGTGTGACATCCGCGCACTTTAGCTCATCAGGAAAAGAAGAACTTTCAACGTTATCATTAAACATTTGTTCCAAAAGTTCTTTACATTAATCCATTATTTGTGAAGTAACGGTAAATTGTTTCTTTGCAAGGCCGTTTCCAATCTATTCTGCCGAATTTAAATAATTGCCTTTAAAATGCTGTCATTCATATCACGTTCAACGACGGAGCTAGAGATCTAACGTCCGACCACCACAGAACTGAACGAGAACTGATCGAGCAGCCCAGTCGATCTATGTTTTCAATTGAACTTTAGCTACAAAATTTTAGTCAATTGTGAGTAAGCTCTATTCGTTGCATAGATAATCTCTAATAAAATAACGCTTTGCAATCAACCTCGTCCCCAGAGTGAGTTCGTTGCTTTATCTCTACGCTAGGATACGAAAGGCCGCCCTGTAATTTGATTGGCCATTCGAAAACAATAGCAAACATAACTTATTTCTCAAAAATTTTTCAACTATTCGAATAACAGCCATGTGATATAGTCACCGAGCAACAACCATAGACCTTTTTGCTACTCTGAAAAGAATCAGAATAGACGATTACGCTAAAGATGGCGGCGAGGAACTTTTTACCAAGATGCAGTGCGTTCTTTAATCGAATTCCTATGGAATCGTTAAAGATTCGTTATACGTTATTCGCACGCAATGCATCTTGGTAAAAAGTTCCTTGACGCCATCTTTAGCGTAATCATCTATTGAACGATATTTTGCTACATTTTGTAGAATTTTCGAATGCGCTCAATGGTGATAGAAGCTCTAACGCCACTCGATCGAATGTCGCGTATAAAGTTGTATAAAAATAACACTCGATCCAGGCTCTTTTGTAGAATAGCTAAAAGGTCTATTACAATGTTGCTTTGCTGTTTGGAACCGACATCACACGAGCAGTGTTATAAAGCAAACATTAAAATCAATAATGTCTGCTAATCTGTCCATTTTTTTGACAGTTTTGCGCAAAGTGTACCAGGGGTGTTCATTCGGCTTCGTGATCAGAGTATGACTCTGGGAATGAGGCTGGCTATGCAGTTTGATGGTATATGTCAATATCAGGTCGCACCAAGAGCATATAATGTTGACAATTTGATCCTTTTGCCAAAATAAGCAACATAAGTTGAATGAATGTCGTCCACCACAAAATTATACAAATAAAATATCGCTACAAGATTAGTTATTGTCAAACAGTGATGAATAATGCTGAGTCACTCGACAATAGAAATGAACGTAGTTACCTTGAGCAGTTCAGGGTTAGTAAGCATGCAATCTTTCAGACATCGATCCAGAAAGTCATTATGATGTTCCAGCACTCCATCAATATTTGAAACCTGCGGGAAAGGAATTTAAATCATTTACAAGACAAGAGATGCGCGTGTTAAAAATAGCAGTAAATAATCATCTCGTTACGATCGGTACCTACTCTCATTATAAGGATATAATCTTCTTCTTCATTGGCATTCTTTGATATCTTGATTATTGTCAGAGCGTCTTCTATGTTTCAAACAGTTTTCCGGCTGTGACGTCATCAAATAGCTAAATTGTGAACCAGCAAAGTTACGGAATTCTGCTTAGGTCCCTTTCATGCCCTAATTATCAAAAAGAGAAGTTAAACAATCTAACTCACGAAATTTGAAATTCATTACAGGGTAGTTTTAAGGCTTTTTAAAAAAAATCGAGGTCAAGATACATATGGGGTAAATTTGGGGCTGGGCCATATGGTCCTTCCGGGAAGTCAAGATACAAATTTCATTCAATGAGCTGATTCTGAATTAACACTTTGAGACGACGTGGTCATCTTTTCAACAGCAAAAAGGGTAGGACAGCAACCAGAAATCGTAAAAATAACACCTTTGCAAAGACACGTCAATTGAAAGTCCAAATTGATGATATTTCAATATTTATGAAAATGCTAAATGCGATTTCTTCCTTCTGTCCGAGAGGGTCCGTCGATGTGCTATCTGCAAACAACTTTAGTTTTCTCCGTATCAAAATGGGAGTATTTTAGAAATTATTACTTTCTTGAATATTTTTCCCCTCTCAATTTAGCATTTGCAACAGTTTTAATTTTTCAAATCTTTCGTGACTTCTTTCAATAAAATGAAAACGCAACAATCCTGAAAAGAATCAAGATATCAAAGATTGCAAATAACTATTTATGGCAAAGTACCTGAAGCTCCCTTCAAGTCAGTACTCAAAAGAAAGATGCTTCAACCATACCTATCGTGCCATGTTTTTCAAAGGCTTGATGCCCATGCGATATAGACAAAGATGAGTTTGGATTCAAATGAAGAAATCGAACGAACAGGACACAAAGGAAGTTAAATTTCGGTAACGAAGCACAGAAAGTAAACACATACATGGCTGAGACTGTCCGCAAGGATTTGCCAATTTGGTTCAATTACTTCAAACATCATATAGTACTCAAGGTTCTGCACAAAGTGAATCATTCTTTGACGAAGGTCGAGAGCTGTTGAGAACCTATGGAGACAATAGCAGTAGAAGCATGAAACAACTCAGTGTAAGTATGAAATCATTCACTTGCTCTTAAAAAAGTTAATACTGCAATCCAAATACCGAACCAAAGATGTGTTACTTCTAGAACCGTAATCCTTGTCAACATGTCGAATCAGACAAATGCAACACAATTCATCAATGTGTAACGAATCTAGATGAATTGTAATAAAGGACAAAACTAAACCATGATAGTGAAGAGACAATCATGCGCTTCTGAACAATTTATACTCTGCAGTCATGCACTTTCCAAAATGCACTTTCCAGTCATGCACTTTGTAATTTACGCTCTCAATAATGCACTTTCCAATCATGCATTTTCTCCTTAATAATGTGTTTTCTGATCATGCACTTTCCAATCATGTACGTTCTATTCTTGCGCTCTCAATCATACAATTTGTGAATATGCAATCATAAAGAATAATCATTTATTTGAAAAGACGTTCATGTACTTTGTTGTCATGTTCTATATAACTTTACAGCGCATAGTTATCTTACACCAAGAGTAAAACATAACGCACTTATTGCGTTGAATTTTGCTCATAGTGCACTTGCTATTTGTCATCAACCTGCCTGCAAATGAGGAAAGGCTGGAACTTAATCTCGTAGAAGAGCAGGGATAAAAAACTATTGATGAAAGAAATCAAAAGATTTTGATACTACAAATAACTATTTCATTCGGACAATACCGAAAATATTTACACTCAGCCTCCGTAGCCTACAAAACCTCACTCGGTCTTTTACTGACACGAGGTATATGTGAAGGTAAAGTTGCGGTTTTAGCACCAAGCGCTGGGATCACAGATGTAGCCAAGCACTAATCGAGTCCGCGAACCTTTGTCATCACGCTCAAGTGGTGGGGCTCTACCGGGTATCGAGCCATGTCCACCTGACTGTTTTGGCTGCAAAGTCAAAGGCTTGACTACCGATAAGATTTTATGAAATTTTAGTCGCCATATTATAAAGCTACAATTAAGCCCAAAACTATTCATACCCATGCCAAAGTCAGAGCAGTCAGAGTGTCATGCCACCGTCAGGATGTCTTAAATCGATTTATTTCCGGATAAATTACCCAAAATATTGTATTCCTTGAAATGAATCTTGTAGTGCTTCTTTCAGCCATTTGTCATAATAAAATGAATTCGCAAATGAGGGTCGTTTAGGGGGGGTATATGTTCCCCTGTTCCCTGTTAAATTTCCGCTTGTTCCCCTGTTCCCTTGAGAAAATCCGCTTGTTCCCCGGAGTTTTGGTAGGCATATCTTTCACATTGATAGTTGATATCTTAACTATGTTTATTTTGAAAGTTTTTCCAAGAGGAAGACGAGCGTAAAAATGTGAAGAAACCTGGGTTGACTTTTGATAAAACATTGAAAAACGTTATAAAATAAAAAATGACCGGCCAAAGTATTCTTAAATGTTATGCGGCTACTTCTTAAAGTATTGCAACCAAAATAATTTCAACATTTGCATCAGTATCACAAGTTAGTATTCGCACAATCAGGAGAGAGGTAAACATCTCAAAATGTGCTCCCGGGAGTTTTCTTTTTCTTTTGTTATCATTCTCATTCCTTCAAATTGTGTAAATCCTGGAAAATTCTTTACTGCTTCCGATGAGCGTCATATCTTTTCATTTGTGGTGTGGTTCCTCCTCTTCCTCTGGTAATTTATTTTACTCTTGCTTGATCTCTATGTTCTAAGACATATGCCAGGAGATTGTGATACGCCTCTTCTTGGATAGTCAATTCTGATTTATCTTCTGAATAAGATCCTGGAGGAGAGGGTGTACGTAACCTAAACATGTACTGGGATGTGCCCACGAAAAAAAAATCATCCGGCTCCAGAATTGTTCCCTTCAAATGATAGCCGATTGTACAAAAAACTCGGTCAAAAGTATACTCCAAAACACACAAAATTGACTAAATAACAACCCGATCTAACAACATTTCCCCTTGTGACATGTTTTGACAACCAGCTCCAAAAAAGTTGCCTTCTTTTTAATACACTGCTCAAGAAAAAAATTGGTAAAAACGATACCCTGAAAAACGGCACATCCCCGTCGGACAAATATACTACCCCCCCCCCCGCCCCCTCGACATGACAGATAATACCTTTGGTGTGATTAGCTACCTTTCCTCCTTTGTGTAGTGGCGTGGCCAGGGTAAATTATGTGGGGGTATTGAAATGAAGGGGTCTGTGGGCGAGGCACCCAAGAAAATTTTTGGGACCACGCCCTTTACTTTGGCTTAGAATGCATTTTCCAATATCATGCATGCTTGCCATTAGCGACGAGGAAACTTTGATAGTTTTGTGACAGTTATCCTATAAATCAAGAGCACGAGAAAAAGTGACATTTCTCGAAAAATTCTTACCCAACCTATACCCAGCTATTTTGTCTTTGTTTTTAAAGGAATCTCGAGGGCCGTCTTTCGAAATGATATTTGATTTCTGGGAAGTGCAACAGGCTTTCTCCCAATATCCTTAAAAATGAGTATGAAAATGGACTGAAAATCCTTAACCATAGGTCTTCCCCTAATGAGTGGGATCGAGGGCAAAGCCTCCAGGAAAATTGCTGAGGTCATGCCCTTTACTTTGGCTGGGAACAGTCCTACCGATACCATGTTAGCCAATGCTAAACAGAATTGTTGATCATTTGATAACAGTTGCTTTTATAGATTGGCATCCCCAGGCAAAAATGTTTTTAAGATAAGTTGATTTTTTAGAATGTCTGTCTTCATCCCATGTCCGCCACCAGTGCCAAATTAGAAACGTTCATAATTTTGTAACAGTTGTTCGTGAATCACCACATTGGAGAAAGTGTGGGCCAAAACCACATCACACATTCCCGGTTCCTTTGTTTGCATTTGTCACAATCCAATTTGCTTGTCCCCAAAATGGAAATCTTGACGATTCTGTGATAGTTTGTCAAGGAAAATTTTCAAAAAGACACCGTTACTTTGGCTTAAAATGAATCTCAAGGACCATCTTTCGATTTGGCAGAAGTAAATTCCATTGAATGTAAAAATCCTTAAATTAATTATTACAAATAGAAATTTCCCTGATCCCTGGATAAGATCTGAAGTTCCCTTGTTCCTTTTTAATTTTGGCCATGTTCCCTTGTTCCCTGGATATATTTCGCATGTTCCCCTGTTCCCTGGAACCCCTAAACGACCCTCGCAAATAAAACGACTCAAAGTACTCCAAATTTAGCATGGTTCGGGCTTAGGAATATTTTGCGTCATTAAATGGTTTTACCCGTTCACAAGAGCCTTTGAACTCTTGAACTTCAGAGGGAAACAAACGAAACAACCATATGTTGTAAGATTGTAAAGATATTGATGGATCTTTAGAAGTAACTTTATTGTGGATTCACCCCATCCACCAAAATCTGTGCAGAACACAATGTGCGCGTGCCGGCGCGTGCGGGCAACAATATAGATTATAAAGATAACAGATTTGTTTACGGTTACGTGACCCAGCCCCTTTAAACTATTCTTACAAAAAAAAAATTTTTCCAAATAATGACAAAAAAACCGACCTATTCACAAGTCACGGGGGAAGAAAGCTTCGTACAAGTTTTAATTTCGGCTGTAAAATTTTGAGACAGGTCATGTCTGAAAATTTGTTTTGCGTAAAATTATTAGTTTTGAAGGGGCTGAATAAAAATACGTACAAAAATCAACAGTTTGTGCATCAAATATCGCAATTTAGAAGCAGAATTTTTTTGTATTGAGCTAAATTCAAAATGAGAGATATTTATCAAAATGCAGGATGATGTTTGGATGAAAGATCAGTTAAAATACCGGGGGAGTGACAAAAAAGAATCCCCGTTTGAAAGGCTACTGTTCCCTGAATATCAAATCAATAATATTGAAAACTGTTTTGTTTAATTGCCAATATGTTCAATTAGTTGCAGTAATTTACCCAGCTTTAATTGGCAGGTCCTTCCCATGGATATGGGAGATTTCATGCAGAAAGCCCCTCCTAAAAACCTGCCAAAACGAATGAAAAATATGAACAAGTTTTCCTTGGTTTTTCTTCCTAAAAATGATGACACTCACATGTATTCATGTATTTTGTCCTCATGGGAGAATGGAATCCCCTGAATAGGTTATTCATACTATACCAGGGGGAAGACTTTTTCATTCTCCCTGAGGGTGGCTTTCTCAAGAAAATCCCTCATACTTTCAGAACGGAGTGGCTGATTTCAGTTAGGTAAATTTTAAAATGGATTTGAACATATATACCATTTAACTATACAATTGCCGATATCATCGTCTTGATATCCAGGGAGCCGTGACCTTTCAAACGGGCATTCTTTTTATTGACTCACCCGGTACTTGTTCGGAATCCATTTATATCGCAGCAATCGCAATACATAGCTATGGGGATTTTATTTCTATCAAAACAAAGTGCAAAGCCGAGTCTCCAAGATGAGAGATTCCTTTTGAATATACGTTAAATAACCTATAACCCCAACAAAATAGCTCATCAAAAAGAGCAAAATCAAAAAATTCATCTGACAATTTCTTTTCCAGTCACTGTAAAATATTCAGTACTATTGTGAATTGAAACAAATCGACTTACCAAGACGACGATTGTTTTGATTTCTGCTTTGCTCCTTTGCTTATCGTCCAGAGACTGAAAAAATAAACAGTCAATGCATCAGTCAATCAATCAATCAATCAATCAATCAATCAATCAATAAATCAATCAATCATTCAATCAATTTCATTTCATTTCATTTCATTTTGATTTATTTTAACAGGGTTAAATACATTCAGTAAATATAAATTAACTGATTTACAATGTGCCCTGCTTAAAAACATAACTAACCTAAATACATGATATTACAAATAAACTTGAAGATCCTACATAAAAGAAAGAAATATATGTAAAAATAAAGGGACTCGGAAGTCAAACGTATGTGCTGAATGTTGAATTAGATTATCAGCCTCTTTGATCTTTCAAAAATGCTTTTAGCCTCGTTTTGAAAGTGGCTAGCGAAGGAGCAGTTTTTATTTCATTGCTCAGCTGGTTCCAAACAGTAACTCCTCGATACGAAAAGCTCCGCTGCCCATTTGAGGTCGTACAGAGTGGAATCCTGAGGTCAGTACTGGTATTACGTAAGGTCCGATTGCAAGAATCGGACAATTTGTGAAACATTGACTGCATGTAAGGGGGTGCAAGCCCATTCAAGGCTTTATATACTATACAAGCTGTCTCGAAGTCGATCATTTCTTTGACTGTTAACCACCCTAGTTGTGATATTAATGGCAGCGATGATTGATCGAAGGGACTGTTTGTAACGACACGCGATGCTCGATTTTGCAGCATTTGCAATTTTCTTAGTGTGGTATCACCTGCACATCCCCAAACAGAGCAACAATATCTAAAATGCGAGTCTACTATGCTAAAATACATCCTTTGGATGGTTTCCAACGAGAGATATTTCTTGGAATACTTCAGCATTCCTATTCCTCGTGAAATCTTACCGATAGCAACGTTGATTTGCTCTTTCCAATTTAGTAATGGATCAATTTGTACCCCAAGATATTTAATTTTTCCCGTGGATTCAATCTTTTCGTCATTTATTTGAAAGGTGGGAAGATTAGTTGAATCATTGTAATCTAGTTTTCTGAGGTTGGGTGCGGTACCAAGGATCATGCTCTGTGTCTTTGCGACATTAAGAGACAGTTTATTTCCCTGTAGCCACGAACAAAGATTCTGAAGATCTGAGTTGATAGCATTGCTCAGGTCGGAGATAGATTTCGAGGAATAGGAAATGCTTGTGTCATCTGCATACATTGTGACCTTAGTTCTTTGTAAGGCAAACGGCAAGTCATTAATATAGATCAAAAATAGGAGTGGACCAAGGCAAGAGCCCTGAGGCACCCCAAATTTGATGTCCTGTATTTCAGATATATTGCCATTTACCTTACAGCATTGCTTCCTATTACTTAGGTATGATATGAACCAGTCAAGCTCCACGCCTTCAACTCCATAGAAACGCAGCTTAGCGATGAGAATGTCGTGATCAACAGTGTCAAAGGCTTTCTTTAAGTCGATGAAAGTGACTCCAGAAACCTTTGTCGAAATTTAGATACCAGTCATTGGTACACTTTAGTAAGCATGTCAGTACGGAGTGAAAAAGCCTGAAACCCGACTGGTCTGAGTAGAAAAATTCATTCTCAGTGAAATAATTAAATACCTGATCGAATACTATCTTTTCAAATAATCGTGAAACTATAGGAAGCACAGAAATAGGTCTATAGTTAGATCTATCTTCGGTGGAGCCATCTTTGTAGATAGGTGAGACCCTCGCAATCTTCCAGTTTCCTGGGAATCGACCTTGTGAAATGGACGTATTGAATATACTACACAATGAAGGTGCAAGAACAGGCATCCCAATTTTGAGAAATGAACTTGATATACCGTCAATGCCAGAACTATGAGATGTTTTAAACTTATTCATAATTATGCCAAGTTCGTCAGGGCGAATCATTTGAAAGTGAAAGCGCGCATGGTTTTCGTTTATTGAATAATCCCCATTGAGAAGTGGATTTTCTGCGTTTGGTATCTTCGAACTAAGTTTGCCACCAATCTTGCAAAAATAGTCGTTCATAGAATCTGCGATTTCACTGCTTTTTGTCAGGCAAGTCTCATCAACCACTAGGGAAGAGATATTGGTCGTTTTGGAATGTTTATTAATTAGCTGGTTAATGGTTTTCCAAGTTTCTTTCATGTTACCCTGACAATTGGCAATTTTTTGTGAAAATACGCCTTTTTCAGTTTGGTGTTTAAACTATTTGCCCTGTTTCTAACGTGTCGGTACGCTTGCATTAACAGCGCAGACCCATTAATTATCGCAGACTTCTTAAGTTTGTCCCTGGACCTTATAGTGGCTTTTAGATCAGAGGTAATCCAAGGGCAATATCTATCAGAGACTCTGCGTTGACGCATAGGTGCATGCTTTTCTATTATCAGCGAAAGCATATTTGTCCAGTTCTCCACAGCCGAATCAAGATCTGCGCTGCTCTGAATAATTAAATTCCAGTCTACAGAAGAGATGTCAGCAAGGAAACTAGTTTCATTAAAATTTTTCATCTGACGGGTCGTAATTTTCTTATGTTGCCTTGTCAATGCTCCACGGAACTTCCGAACGCAATAAACCATGTAGTGATCACTCATGGCAATTTTTAGAACCCCAGAATCAACCATATTCCTCGGATCACTAACTGCCACGTGGTCAATTAGGGTAGACGTATGAAGAGTTTCCCTAGTAGGCTCTTTTATTAGCTGTTTTAGGCCATACGCTTCATACAAATCGACCATGTGCTTACATATATTACTACCAGTGTCAGCATCAGCAGTACCCGTTGAACCAGAAGGAGGTAAAGGGTCATCATTCTGAGAACGAAGGTCGTCTTTGTGCAACAGATTACAGTTGGTGTCACCCAACAGAATTATCTCCTTATTTTCATTCTCAAGCTTTTTCAAGCTTTTCGAAAGTTGAGATGGGATCACTTGGGGGTCGATACCAGGAAATAATTATAAAAGGAGAAGCTTTTACAGGTTTGATTTCTATGCAAACCAGCTCAAGACCATCAAGGGGTATGTCTTTCCTTCGAGCATGATTTATACTGCTTTTAACATAGATTGCAACTCCACCCCCTCTTTTGTTTCGATCCTCCCTTTCTATTTTATAACCTTTGATATTTAATAGATTATCCCCCATTTTCCTTTCGACTTTCGTTTCGTTTAGGGCAAGAACATGAATCCCCTTTTCGTTGATAATGACGATACTTCGTCTTTATGCAGGGGCAGACTATTTATATTAAGGGATGCAATGACCATCCCTTTGGCAAAACTCATCGATTTAGATCGTTTGGGAGATACATTTTGTGGAGTAGGTAGAGGAGTCTGGACGCTATAAACGTTGGTAGAGCCCCCCTGTTCCACCCCTCAATCAATCAATCAATCAATCAATCAATCAATCAATCAATCAAACAGTTGATGAAATATTCCATGTTCTTACTTGCAAAGCTGTCTTTCCACATGTTTCGAATAGAAGAGATGTCGAAATAGCATTTGATACTTAGTCAGTGCCTGTAACAAAAGGAAAATAATTAGCAAATCCATCACCAAAATATTGGTAGAAAATTAATAATTGAACAGTACGGTAAATGCCCAAACATAATTTGAATCACAACTGATACCATTATCATCTTTCAAGAAATCACATTGCCGTGCAATTAGGCCCAGAAAGCAGGTTTTGAACAGGCTTCACTCTATGCCATTTTCAGTTACTCTATTGAATGGCTGCATGAATGGCTGCATCGAAGGTGTTGTGGCGCAGTGGTGTAATCCTCTGACTTGCAGCCAGAAAAGTCAAGCGGAGTGGGTTCGATACCCGGTAGGACCCCACCACTTAAGCGTCATGACAAGGGGTCGCGGACTCGAATAGGTCTGCTCTATTTCTGCGATCCCAGCGCTTGGCGCTGAAAAACGCAATTTCACCTTCACCTTCACCTTCATAAGAGATTGGAAATAGTTAAATAAGCCGTAGGAACTCTTACTGTATTGGGCTCTGCTATGTTTGCGAGACCATCCAAGAGCTTTACGAGATTAAAGCAAGTAGGTCCTTGTTTTGTCTAAAATGATCTTTAAAACATGTTCTTCATAACGATTAACAAAAAATTCAAAACATGGTCCAAGTTAACTTGCAATTACAACTTATGATGACAAATTTAAGCGCCCCTATGTAGCATGCTGGAGGAACTTGGAGCCTAATTTTCTAAGTTGTGATGTGAAGTAGGCAGAAATGTATAGCACACAATAAACGTTATCTCTATTATCATGGATATCCCAATAATCATTATCAATAGCAGAATCTCAAGGCATGCACGCTGAAATTTCTGTATAGAAAACAAAGCTTCCTGGATAACTCCCTTCGTAGATTGCTTTTGAATGCTCTTATCCTGTCCCACTTTGATTATGCATGCAAATCATGGTTCCCAATGTTGAATAAGATGTTGTCTAAAAAAATCCAGTCAGCCCAGAACAAATGCATTCGCTTCTATCTGCATTTAAACAACACAGTACATGCTGGGGCAGCAGAATTCAAAGCTATAAATTGGCTTCCGACAAGGAACAGAGTTGATCAACATACATGTGCAAACAAAATGAAACTTTTTAAAGGAACAGCTCCAGCTTATACTGACGAAATATTCCACCCAATCGACCAAAGCCGAGTGACACAAAGGTCCAAGTTTAAATTGAACCTTCCTCTTCGCAAGAGCAACACTGGCCAAAAATGCTTGTCGTACTTGGGGCCAAAAATTGGAATAGCCTATCTTCTGATTAAAAGTCCATAACTAATATCAACTCGTTTAAGCACAAAATCAATGAAAATTTTTGTCCAAAGTATACAGAGAGAGGAAAACGACGTATATGTGTTCTACTAAAACCACGTCCTCTCCCACATTAAGGATTCGGCCTTTTTTGAAAAGCACCTAGTATATATATATATACTTTTTTCCCAAACATCTCTAAGGGGACCATTATGGAAATAAGGTCAACTCGATCTTTTAATGCTATCCCTGCCACTATGATTAGGGGTGTTTCTTAATATATATTGAATGTATTGTTATGTAAATTGCGTATTTTAATTACTCTGTATTATTTTTAAATTGTAAACATTTTAATTTTGTGGTGAATTTAAACATACATACATATGCCTTGCTTTGTGGTGTAATCGACCCATTGGTGAAAAACACAATAAAAATTTCCATAACAAGACCAATGAAAGAAAACGTTTAAATTTAGGTTGCACTTAAATTACCTTTTTGCTTAGTATAAGTGACAATGGCCATTTGACAACATAATCCAATGAAAATGCTTCTAAACCTAGAAACAGAAGAGATAACAAGGGTAATATGGAAACAAAAAATCATTGGAGAAAACCTAGTCGAATAATGAAAATATTAGAAACCATAAATTATCATTATTCTTACCTGATATTTGGGACTCAGTTGGGTCTTGGCTAGCATCTACGAAGAAGGAGAGACAACTAATTATACGGTATGCTTTACTTGAGCAAATGATAGTATTCTTGATGGCAGTGAGTAGAAATAATTCATTCAGAAGGTGAAACTCGAAAAAATCTGATTTACTTTGTTTCTGTACTTTTCAAATCACTTAAGCACCTAAGCACTTTAGGACAGAATATATGTAACATAAGTGGCACTTCATTCTTATGGCCTTGTAGTAAGAATATGATTTGCTTACCTTTGGAAAAGAGCTCAATAAGTGTGGCCTACTAGTGGATCATCTTTTTCTTGCTTCTCCGTCTGTTTTCCTCAACATAATACCATCTGCAGGCCAATTACAGTAGTGGTGTGAGATTCACTTGCAGGCATACTTAATAAACACTTAGTGTAAGCAATACTTGCTTCGCTACGACCAAGCCCTATGAACGAAGCACCACTTAGGCCACAAAGATATTGTCCTGAGGACATTGCTCCAAGCTGTTCAGAAATAGACTCAAGATCATTTACCCAAATTACTGCGTATATCTTTCAACTTTACTGTTTGCCTTTCAGTATACTGGAGCTAACCGCTCCCTCTCATATCCTTGCATACTACTGAAGGCATAGCAATTCCTCCACATCATCCTCTGTACCACTGCAGTGATTTTGCACTGAAATTATCTACTCACTGCCCACAACCCAAAACTATTTCCCTGCTGTATTAAATAGCTTTTACAGCACTGAATAGACTGATACAATAGTGCAATCACTCGTAGATGTTTCCTACCTATGTCTGCTTTGGCATAAAAACAAGATGGAAACCATCGGAGGTGGTTATATCTAGGTATCGAAGCATTGCTAGACTATACATACTTCTTTCATGAGTGACAGATAGAATTCGAAACAGCTGTGTGATCAAGTCATATGGTAGAAGGTTACACCTGTAATAATAAAATAGTACGGCATCTCAATATTGTAACACAATTCAAAAGTCAAATTCAACTATGGAGGGGGGCGGGGGTGTGGAATCTAGTCAGTCATTTCTAAATGCAATTTTGTAATGTATTCTATGTTTCTTCATTGTATAGTAGTAGTTTGCCAGATGTGTAATGTGTAATGTAATGTAGAATTGTAATACCGTATGTAGAAATGACTAATGACAGATATGAAACTTGGACTAAGAAGGACACAATTTGCAAGGATGATTTTCGCAAGCATCCTAGAAAAGCCAAGATTCCGTTGATAAATTTAAATTATATTACATTCAACAGCTTTGTTGATTCTTGACACAGTATAACTTCCATTAAAACACTATCTTGTATTAAGGCCTCCCAATGACCATGTAAAAGTTTATGGTCAAACAGCGGTAGAGTGGAACAATTAACTGCTACCAGCTTTGGAGAAAACCTGAAAATCACAATTCAGATGTCTAAAATAAGTTGCAAAACAATGGTTTCCGCAAGATTTGCAATTATGGCGTGGTATCGTTTCAGTATTTACAACATGTAAGACCAAAGCCATTTGACATTGCTTTCATTGACATGGTCTGCAAATCCATGCTCGCTATAGCGAATACGCGTCAATCAAATTTCATTAATCTCATTTATTCCTGATGCATAACTGTTATAATTGTTGTTCAAGTAGAAATTACGCTTAAAGCCCATCTGCACGAAAGTGTTGTTTAGCAGTTGTTTCATCCACTGATATTGGCGGCCAGGAAAGTTGGGTGGATGGGGCTCGAACCCTACCAGCACCTCATAAGTGTCATGACAAGGGCTTCGCAGACTAGATTAAGTCTTGCTTACTTCTCCTATCCCAACGCTCAACAACAAAAAACCTTCAACCTCCCATACAAGTACAAATGTTCTCTAAAAGTTATATTTGGATTACAAGATTTCTATTTGAATTTTTGAATCGTAAAATCTAGGCAGCTTAAACGAAGAGTGTCAACCTATACAAGCAATGAACAACTATAAAATGGTTTGAGTCAAACTATCTTTGCACTCCTGTCAAATTTCAACCACCAAAACATGCAAAATTGTAATAGTTATGATCTGATTGATTTGATTGGCAAAGTTGGCAGACATCATCAAGTTTTGGCTCTGCAATTTTGTGGGAAATCTATAAACGAAATGTCGTAATTTTGCAATAGAATAGAAAAAGGAGAACAAGAAAATCAATTTATGTGTGACCTTAAGTCATCTTTGAATGGATCATTGACAGCAGCACTCGTTCTGAGAGCAAGCTCCAGTAAAGCCTCCAATCTTGAATGAACAATATCTGGTGTACGTTAAGGATTCGATACTGGAATTTACATTTCAATAATCATCTCTCATAAAATGACAGATGTGAAGCCAAGAAAGAAACTGAATCAGATTAGTCCAACATTTCAACGGCAGGTATGTTGCGCATGTTTATCACAGAAACACAATATTTTGCCGATTCTGTTTATCAATCTATGAACAAACTCAATTTTGCATCCATGCAAGATCACTGTATCGGTGCATCAAGGCTAAAACACTAAAATACTAGCGAAGCTAGAACCCTGCATCAGTGTATCAAGACTGATAAATGTTTGAGAATTATTAACAGTCATCAAATATATTTCAGCGAAACAAGATGGCTTATACCGCATTCACACTGACACAGTTAAACTACAATCTTGGCCAATATACTTGGACAAGTCACAAAATTGGGAGAAGTCTTTGATTACGTGCCCCCCCCCCGCTCCCCCCGTTTCAACGTTGCTTGAATCAAGCGCTATGCGGCCTTCTCAACATTGAATTAGGGGGAAGGGGGGGGGATCAGGAGGTTCTAAACATATGTTTTCGTTTCGATATTTTAAAGAAGCATAATGAAAACAGTGAAATTTGCCAATTTCCCAGCTTCTTTTGGCCAGGATTGTAGCTTCATCTAAACCAAGTTAGATTCAACCCATCAAAATGATTCGTACGATTAACCAATCAGAAGGTCCTATTCGATAACGTAGTTTAGACTGAATTGGTTTAACTTTCCATTGTGAATGGAGTATTAAGTATTCCCTGACAACATTTTTAGCCAACTGTAGTAAGAACATCGAAAGCCAAACATTTTCATTTCTAACAATTACTTCTACTCGAAAATTAACGAAAGGCTTCCTGTAACTTGTCTTTGTTTTAGGGCAGTGTCCTGTCAGAAGTTTAGTGAAGGGGATAGTCCCTGACAGAATAAACTAACAATAACAATAGTACAGACAGTACAGTGCACATTATACTCACAAAAGTGGAAGTCAAAATATCTCCATGACTTCCCTTCCATGTTTCCAACTTTTACATAAATTGATTTGACGTGAAAAATTTATTCTCACAGAAGGGGCCGCCGGAGAGCATTGTGTTGAGACAAAATATAAAATGTGTAAGTGTGTTTAAAATAACGGACTTTAATAGGAAGGTATGAAATTACCAAAATATAACTTAGATTTGACAAGAATACGCGCGATTAGTAGATCAACGGTAGCTGATAGGAATTGTGAGCGGTTCTATGTATCTACTTAGCGCTGGTGGTAGACTCTTTTGGGACATGGGATCGAAGTTGATTTCGCCAATAACTCACTTTTCTAGACGTATGGACAACTCAATTTCTGAGTTGAGAACGACTGCTTCACAGCAACAATTCAGAAACAAACCAAAAGAATTACGATTAATAGGACTACGTAAGATCAGATAAGGATACCATCCGCATTCTTTCGCATTTCATCTTCAGCAAGATCCATAAAGCAGACAAAGAAATCTCCTTGGTCAAGTAAGAAGTAATGCTTTATTGACCTGCAATGCAATGTTACAGAATATAATGCATGTGAGAATCATGCTTAGAGATAAAGTCCAGAGGAGACTAATAGTTTACTTTCAGACGTAGCTTTTTCAACGACCAGTGAAGTACTGTAAAATTCTTTCACTATCAATTATCCAACGAACCCCCTGAATGACTAAAGCTTTAGAACTCTCAATTAATTTTTATGACAATTCTTTAAAGTTCTAGTAGCAGATCTGGCTAGAAATTATGTCTTTTGCACCGATAAGGTGGTCGCTCTTAATGTGGCGCACTCAGCAGAAAATGACGAAATTACATAAAACGAACCTGAGTCTCGCCATAAGTTTCTTTTCACTCATCAATAAATCCAGTAATTTGCGACTTGCATGGTCATACGCCTTTTCAATGTGGTCAACATATCTGCAAGTGGAGAAATATGAAACAGCAAAAGATGACTTGACTAAAAAGAACATATCATTCTTTTCAATATCGGATTGGAGAAATGCGTCCGCTATGAAGAGTTCAAAAACAATTACAATAGCTGTAGCCCTATATCCTATCTGCTAAACAAAGGTGGAATAATCATCTGCACTGTTCGAGGAAAAGACTCTGAGTTATCATAGAGTCAAAGAAAGCAAGTGCTAATGAATTCAATAGCATTGGCCATTGAGGAGGGAGGGGGCGTCATTTTTTTTTGTAACCCAATCCAGACAAGGATTAATCAACTCTGGGGACATAGGGGGCACCTCTGTAGCTCATCAACCATAGGGAAAATAAATTTTATTCAACTTTCTTTATTCAGAGACTCTACTTAGTAGTATTCAACAGTTAAATACCTCTCAATGATAACCCGTTTAACATACAAAAGGATGCAATGAAATCAAAATGTTTACTTACTCTCGTTCTTTCAATGTATAAACAAGTTCTACAGCGTGTGGGGATTTCATCGTTTCACCTGAATATCAATTGTGTACAAGTGATTAAAAACATAAAATGCATACATGCATGGACTTTACCAGGACTTTAGTTGACTTTTCTATCAGTTCAACACTGCAGTGTGCTCCCTAATTTCCGCTCAGGCCAAATTTTATTTTCAGACAGTCTGAAATTGCAGCATACCTGCAAAGGATCCTGGGTGACAATGACTCTTTCACGTGGTTTATCATGCCAGAAAATAATGTGAGCATGTAAAAATCGAAAGATGGAGGCACGCTATCCCCTATTATTGCTGCGAAGTACCATTTTAAAAGCTAGATGATAAGTCACGCATCGACCTTGTGCTGCAAAAAGATCCAGAAAGACCTGTCATTAATTGTTTTCCCATACTTTGCGCATGTGTCTTTCTGATGTGCATAAGCCCAAAAGCCAAAAACTATTGTCATTTTTCCAAGCCTTTTTCATGGCCACAAAAACCATGCATCACCGAGTCTACCGATGTTTTAATTCATCGAGGGGACAGATTGCCTTTAATGTGAAATAATACTAAAAAATTTGGAATCCAAGGCAAGATTGACTATGCCTTCTGAAGCCCAACTCACGAAATATGTTCTTCAATTTCAAAGTCTTTTGCGCAATTTTGCATAACTTCTATTATTGCTAAAATTAATTTGACCTTTCATATAGAAAAGTTTAAGACAAGTACAAATCAGCATAAGGGCTCAAATCTTTAAAAGGGTCGAGGTAAAATTATCGTACATTTTTCTTTGAAAAGAAACTAACGTAATTTGTTGTAAATCTACCTTGGAAATTTTCAGATATCTTAATTAGTTTCAAAATTGTGGCATTCATTATATTTGAGGGTGTGACGTCATCGAATTTCTAAATCAGAAACTAGAAAAGTGACAGATTTCTATTTGCTACCATATTTTAGAGCCTCATAAACTATGCTTTTCTTAAAGATTGTGTCATTTTTCCTTTATTGATGTAGGCTTTACGATGACTTAAATATTTTCGACATTTTCCATGAAATTTCCATTTGGAAAAAATCAAGGTATCAGAGAATTTCCAAGGCAGATTTACAGCAAAGTACCCTGGTTTCCTTTCAAAAATTCAATTCAAACAAAATTACAACAGAATTTTACAATAACCTTTTAAAGATTTGAAAGATTTAAGCCTTTTGCTATGCAAAACCAGATTTTGCAGGTGTTAAAATGTTGCATCTTTATTCTAACTCATTCGTTATGTTACACTTACCACATTGTCTGATCACATTCAAGTATTTGCCAGTTCGGAGAATATTTTCTGCCACCTATTAAGCAAAGTAAATTTTTTTCTGCAACAATACTGACGTGCAAAACATCATCCAGAAATGAAAAATTCAGTGCTTCCCCATATGCAACAGATATTTCGTCTGGTTTGCATTAAATTCGAAAGAATTCGTATTTGATTCTGAGTGTTGTACCCGAAGCTTTTAATAAAATTTTAAGATGGTTCTACTTGCCATTAGTTCGTTTCACTCTATACGCTCTTCTTTTGCCTTGGTTAACCCGGATGTTAATAAGTTGACTTTACAATTGTGCCTTCTCCAGAAACGTTTTGCTTTTAAGTGTACTAAACGACCAGGACACGATTTATGGACGTTCAAGATTAAGAACAGAGCATTTTTTGCAAAAGAAAGAGCAAAGTATCTGAAAGTTTAAGGCAGAAACACCGCAATGCGACAAAAAACAACAGCAAATATGATGAATTTATTTCATGCCAATATTTCGTCCTGCCATGGAAGCTCTGAAGAAGTCCTAAGTCCTGCATGGCAGGGCGAAATATTGACATAAAATAAATTCATAATATTTGCTGTTGTTTTTTGTCGCATTGCGGTGTTTCTGCCTTTAAACTTATTCATTTTTTTGTCACCGCAAGCATCCTCGGGTCCGACAATCGACGCTGGTATCGTGGCCTTTACTTTTTCAAATTAAGTATCTGAAATAATGGAAATTTCAACAACCTCTGCCATATTGGCTGCCTGTCCTCGTAAGGGAGCAAGGATACTATCGGTGGAGAATGAAGTCAGTAAATAATTTGATCCCTGAATCCGTATTAACGAAATGCGATTTGATAATAACACGGCAAAACACAGCACATAAATGCTGAACATATGTCAACTCTATAATCAAAGGCAAGAAATACCATGGAAAATGATACCTTTTACGGCAAGATCATCAGGTCAGTAGGTGTCAAATGCTGCAGCTAAGAATAGTGATTCGTTCCAGTAGTGTTGCATATTTTTCTCTTCAAAGGATAGTTTAACATTATTTGGATGAGGTGTCAGAAAGCTATTATGTTCTGCTTTGTTCATGAGAGATAAGGGAATTTTCAATAAGATGGCATACTAAAAAAGTCAATGCAAAATTTCATAACAAGAGTTAACTTACCCGCTCCAAAAATACAGGAATCCTATCCCTGACAATAGTATAATGCTGATCCCAATATGTAAGACGAATTAAGGAGAATTGAGTTTGAAAGCAATTATAAACGATACAGTTTTTCCAATCTTTCAAAACAAGGAATTATCCCGCGGCACAGAATGAATTCCAAAACATCAATATTCAGATGCTGAGCCACATTTCCAATTCTGTTGGGATGTCTGGGGAGTTTGTGGCACCAAAGCAAAAAAAACTTTACAAGCTTCAAAATCGAGAAGCTAGAATCATGACGAATAGGTCCTAAACATGCCTGCACCGCCTATCGACAAGCAAATGGGATGGTAAACGGTCAATGATCTCATTAAAACAGAACATTGAAAAGGGTCTACACATCCATAAACCATGAAGTACAAGCCTATTCCAAAGATAATCTGAAGCCAGCGTTAGACAGCCTCATAATACAGATACTGACCTTTATGTACTATTTCTAACAAATACATTTCGCCAAAAATATTTGTCGCAAGAGGAGCAAATCTGTGGAACGGTCTAAATATAGAAACAAGCACTAAAATTGTTTTTCTCTTTTTACACCTACGAGTTTAAAAGCTCACATTTTCTCTTTTGACCAGTAATCTGCCTTAGCTTTGGTGTTTTGTTGTCAGTTTTGTGTAATGTATCTTAATTTTGTCATTTTGATTTTTGTTTTGTGCATTGAAAATTAATTTGAATTGTAAGTGCCATCTATTGTGAGACCCAGTGACTTTGTCTTTTTCACTATGGATCACACAGTGTAATGTAAGTATAAATATTGTAGTTTTAATCTTAATAGAAAAAAATACAAAAATACAGAAACTGACAAACCAAAGCTTCTACTCAATGCAAAACGTCATTGAAATGGCAGGTCTTGAGTACTGTCAAACTTCTCCTTTTACTTTAAAACGTGTATATTACATATACAGGGTGTTTAAAAGAATGCTATCCAGTTATAACAGAACGGTTACACAAAAGATAAGATTTTAATAGATGTCATGTATACGATCTGAAAGTACAATTCATCTTCTTCCAAATGATATCCAGCTTAGGTTCAATAATTTAGTTGTTTATCACTTAATTCTAATTTTAGTAAACATGACCTATTTCAGATGGAAGAAAGTGGTAGGTCAAAAATAGGCAAAAAATTCGTCTTTGCGAGAGTTTTGGTTATCAATTTAATAAATGTATCTCATGTGAGTACATTAGCATGTTTCATCTCAAAGCGCATCACATCACGTGCTGCTAGGTCTAAAATGTTCCTAATGAATTTGTTATCGAACTTTCTACAGGATGAGTGAAAAATAGAATACTTTAACATTCTGTATGAAATACCTATATTGGGTAATGTACATTATTCGATAGATAGATACCAATCAAATGCTTCATTCAAAAAAGCTAATAGGAGTTGCCCACATCATCAACGTAAAGAAAGGAGGGTTACTAATGAAAGGATATACATCATTGTAATCTTCAGTGACCCTTTCTTTCTGAATGGATTCATGCTCAGCAACGAGAAACTATTGAAGAATCAGAAAAATTTGCAAATCAATGAAAACAAATATCACTAAACGGGTTTAAAAAAAAATTAATGGTGTATTTGATAATAAAATCAAAGTTGTCTGATACTTGTCAAGATTACCCTTTCAGATTATCAAATTTGTAAAATAAAAGAGTTTATCGGTAAAATGCAAGTATGATGCAAACTACAGCTAGAAATTAGGATAAAACATGAAGATGATAATGGAAAATCTAACAGACGGAGACGGGATTCATTTTCTCTTACTCTCGTCAATAAAGATGGGGCAATACTCTCATCAAAAAAGATACTCTCACATATCTCATATATCACATATCACATATCTCACATACTCTCATCAACAAAGTTATTTCAAAATAGATAAAAAAACATACTTCTCCATAAGGATCCTCGATGATCCCTTTGTAAATCCATTGTTCGAGCATTTCAAAATAAGGTGCACAGGCCTTTTGAGGAAATATATATTTGGTTAACAAACGCTTGTCACTCATTTAACCATTTCATAATCTTTGATATTATTTAAGTCATGAGGAATAAGGAATATGTGGGTAGCGAAAGCCCAAATGCTTCGTTGTCATAGCTCATTAAATGTCATATTTGGTGAAAAACAAAACAAGCCCCGTCTGAATAGCTACCGTTCCCTAGAAAGGTTTAACAAAATGATAAATGGTACAAAAAATGGTGCCATTGGAAAATATGCTGCTTGACAGCGGCCATTTTTAATAACATCTTAAAACATTAGTGGACCAAAATCAACCACTTTTTCCTGAAGTTGAGAGTCGAAATGATGGCTCGAAGAAACCTCCCAAACACGAGCCTAAAATCACGATCATAGACGTTTTCCGAGAATGTATGCCTTACATTGATGACTTCAATACGCAAATGTTAAAAATCATAAAACCTAAAATCAGAATTATCATTGTATGAACAATTGATCTTTTATCCATGTATCTCTATTTTGACAATGCTGCAATTTTCGATATATATTCGTTTTTTCCTTTTCGTTTTTGGATTTTAATTCAACCGCCAAAGTTATATGAGCTATGCTTTACGTTGGTCGTATAGGCTACAGCTCTTTTTTACATATACCTGTAATAGCATTTAGTCCTGTATTTTATGAAAACAGTTGATTTGAATTGAATTGAATTGAATTAGTAGGTGCTATCATTTCACAAGAACAATAAAGGCGTATCCCTTGCAATTATTACAGGTTTTTGAAGGTATTTCCTTTGGAGATTCTCCTGAAACACTTAGCAAAAAATGGCCAATTTAAGTCAGAGAAATGTTTAAATCTAATTTATGATGTCGGCTGTAAGGAAAGACATTTGCCAATATTACTCCTAAGACATCCTGAGAACAGTGGCGATTAAAATGGGGCCCGTTTTTGCTCATATCATACTTCTTTATTCCCCAATAACCAAAGCATCGACAACTATTTAGCAGCTAAGGCACCGGTCAGCTTTTTCTCGTAGCCAGACGAATGAGTTATGATTGATAGATACATTCAATTCAAAACAAAAGTTTTTTTGTCTAGAGAGGCTTGCGACAGGCATGCTTTGATAAGTCTATCTATTTGTCCTTGGCCATTTTTGGTGGACCATTAAAATGGTGACCGCAAAGAGGCCACAAAAAGGATGTATTCACAAAGCATGCCGGTTGCAAAGAGCCCTTCAAAGGCAATGTGTCCATCTAAGTAACAGCGAATTGGCAATTTTCATGTAATATTTCATGTGATCACTTAACCGTGAATATAGGAAGATAGCTACTTCTAATATGAGCAGACTGATGACTTACTTGCGGTTGCACTTTCAGAGCTGAGCCTGAAGTCTGACAGCAGGCAGCCTCGTTGTGAAATTTAAATTCTAGTTTTGCATGTGATCAGTTAAATTCTACCAATCACAGTGCACTCTTCGAGGATCTTCGTCAGCATCGCGTCAGCATCGCGTCAGCATATTTTGACAAGAGTGTATACGCGGCTGTACTTACATGGACACATTACCTTTAATATGTCAACTTGGTCTCTAGCTAAAAGCTATAGTATTAATTGAAAGCAACAATTTATGTGACTGGTCCCTTGCAATAGGCTCTGTTGTAACAATTCATTACTCATACCTTTGTCAAGATCTCAAAAGAATTTATTGTTCTTACTTAACATCCTCCAATTAAGCAGTCTGTGCAAATATATACCGGGTGTCCCAATAAAAAGAACTCCCGTTCAAAAAATCGCAAAAATTCGATTATTGAACATATCGTTAATTATCTTTTTGATCTCTTTTGTCAGTGATCTAAAAGTGTTTAAGGATGGTAAAGTGTTTTATTTCATTAATTAAAGGGTGTGAAAATGGGCATTGAAAAACATCATTCTGAGCTATACTCTTTAAGCGATATCGTTTTTCTTGCCTAAGAGCCATTATAGTAAGACTTTTCATTTCCCTTCAAGTACGAAGCTAGCAGCTTAATATACAAAGATATATTAATTTGGTAATCATCAGTGCCTTTTGCAGCATTATTCAAATCAGGCAACCCTATAAAGAGCTACGCTTACTACGTTGAAAACTAATCATAAATCAGCTTCAGCTATAACTGAACAAATAAGTCAGCCACTGACATATTTGCCAAAAATTGAAATTTGAAGATCGACCTTACAATAAAATTGTGGTGATTTCTCAAACAGGAGTACTTTTTGGGACACCCGGTAGTATAAAATTGACCTCCACGCGTTCTCTTATAACAAACTGCTTAACTCTCAAGTTGCCAAAAATCAAGAAACTCTAGTACTGAGAAAATATGACTTAAGAAACAATTTATTTTGACAAAGTAAATCCTTAGCATACCGGGTGTCCCAAGAAAAACGCAATATATTTGATCCGGACTAGCGACAAGAATTTAAGTCCAATAAATCCAAAATAATTTTTGATATAATCCTCGATAGCTAACTTGAAGATAAATACCTTGTTTGTTGATATTGGTGCATGGAGAGTTGGAATATTAATCTTGAAAGCTTCCATCTCCAAACCAGATTTGCATCTTCCTCAGTCAAACCAGAGGCTTTAGGCCTTTTGTCCTAAGCAAATTGACAAACATAAGGCACAGAAAAATTTAGGAAATAAATGATAGTGCACCTTGAGACAAATGAATGAGCAATATTAGATCTTGAGTTATTTTGTTGTCCAGAAAGTCATGCCCCCTAGTCACACCTATTCGGGCAGTTTCTTTCTTTTTTCATTAATTTCAGTTCTTCATTTTGATGGGCTTCAGGAATTTGCTTCAGGCTCACGAGGAATTTTGCTTAGGCTAGAAGCCAGAAGCTCTGGTTTGGAGGTTCAGGCAAATTTGAACTTTCAAAATTAATATTCCAACTTTCCATGCACCAATATCATCAAACAAGGTATCTATCTTCAAGTTAGCTATCGAGGATTATATAAAAAATTACTATGGATTGATTGGACCAAAATTCTTGTCGCTAGTCCTGATCAAATCCGTTGCGTTTTTTTTGGGACACCCGGTATATTAACTTTATTTTCACTTGCTTCCTGTATCATATTACTCGGAAGGTGCTCGAGTAATCTTTAAACATTGGAAAGGCTTTAAGAAACTTTTTTCAAAATTTTCGTGAGGGCACAGGAAGTAAACGCGAAGATTGTTATTAAACTTGTAGGAAACTCTGAGTACTCCAAAACTTGATAATTGCAAGAAACTTTCAGTACTGGCCCCAATTCTTAGTTTCACATGAAAAAGATAAGTGCATGCATTTCAGCAAATGAATATGAACCAACAGTTGAAAAGTTTGCTAAGCATTATCTGAAAAAATTGAGATACATACCGCTTGAGCAAGGTACAGAGTCAGGTCTCTTACTTTTGAATCACTGAAAAAGAGCAAAAACATTCTTGATTACTGTGGTCAAACAGAAGGATAACTTCTCAAGGCGAACTTGTATCTGCTATTAATCACGAAGATGTATCGAATTGATAAATCTTATATATCTGAAAAATATTTTGGATGCAAAGATATCTTCAACACTGAGAAAGTACAATGTCGATAACTTGGACTACATTAAACTTAAACTGAACAGAAAATATAGAAAACAGATTTTCCCAAATAATCTGACAACACCAGGAATAAATGACATCAATTCTTTTACATTCCAATAAAAATTTACAATACAAATTTACTAGTTACACTGCTTACAAAAAATTTAACTACACTACAAGGACGATGCCACTAGATGCAAAATACTATGACTATTCCGTGGCATTACAAAAAACTAAGACGGCCTATTTTTCCAGTCAACATTTTAGATGTGATACAAAAGGCTGAACTTATATGTCGTTCATAGAATACGAATTCAGTTAATACTGAATTCAGAGAATAGTCAGAATACAAATAAGAGTTCATACTCTTTTTTGTATCACATCTAAAATGTTGACTGGAAAAATAGGCCGTTTCTTTCTCATGCCATCTAAGGCTGGAATTTGAGCAGGTTTATCAATCTTCTTTTCGACACGAAAACATCGTCGTAAAACCACAACCAACATCTTCAAATACAATTTAGCCTTTAGGCAATCAAATAAAACAAAGTTTTTGAAAATCGGTTCATTGGTTATGGATATGTAAGCAATCAAACGATAATACATCATTTTGGGGCAGCCGGTATATTCTGTCTCAAATTAGACATCAGGCGAAAAATTGTCCGCGAATAACAATAGACAAGATGCCTGCTGCAATTATAGATAATCTTGCGCTATCACGAATATCATCTCATATATAATTTGAGACAGACTTTACATATAATAGTTAACTAAATAATTGGTGGCTTACTAGGGAGATAGGGGCGCGATACTTTATTCAAAGCGACCAGTACTATGTATAAAACGTATTGTTAATTCAAAGATGCTTCTATTCAGTTCAGTTGGAAAATCCTTATCTCCGTACAATAGGATTTGCAACAGAGCTTCATTTGCAACATTTGCATATCCAAATGGTCGTACAATTCAATTTTTAGGAGCCTCATATAGCAGATATTGTTTAAGCGTCAATTTTGCATACTTGCATCGAGCAATATGCTACTATACACGGTGACTCAAAAAGTTCGTCCTGTCTGAAAACTCATTGTGGCAAATTCACTTTCGATATCATCATCAAAAAATGACTTTCCTAATTACCAGAAAATTGAAGTTTTATTAATTTATTCGGTAACCTTTAAAATAAAAGAATCTTTAATTCATAGAATTCATACAAGAGAAATAAGAGGTAAATTGGAAAGATTCCAAAAACGAGTCTTCCAGAACAGCCAGACAATAGCATAAAATGTTTGATCAACATTTCGAGCATTCCGAAACATATCAAAATCAGCTTGTCAGAAACGCAGCCATATTTAAGAAAGAAACAATGAGATATGAATCTCAATTGCAGTTGCATTGATTTTAATTGAATTTCAAAATACCTGAAATACTTGATCGTGTCTTGTAAGCCATTTTCCGGCTGTTCGGCAAGATTAATTTTTCAACTTTGAATTTACCAAGAGAGTATAATTACAGAAATTACCAAAAGAAACTATGAAAGCACAGAACTCTTCTAACAATTAGCAAAATCAGTTTTTTTATGAGACTATTTTATTACAAAAGATTAAATCAAAAATATTTGAAATTGGTCCATCGTGGCCTGTTAGGATGAGAAATTTTTTCCGGCTCACCCGGCAACATAAATACTTTTCCTGCAATAATTTTTGAACGGGGCAAACTTTTTGAGTTACACCCTAAAAATATCGAATGGCATCTTGTTGAATCGATAATCACCCTTTCATAAAATGAAATTTGGTGGAGCGTATTTCAACTTGATAAGTAATCAGTGGCAGACACTTAGGGGGGATGAAGCTGTTGCTTTAGTTAAAGAGCATGAGATATTTGTATCGTTTTCGAACAAAAGACTTTTGTTCAAGCCAACAATGGAGGAGGCGATCAAACCCTCTCGCTTCCCCAAGTGTCAGTCACTGTAAGTAATTTCAGTTTGAAAACAATTAGCCTCACCCAATGAAACCTTCTGTTTTCTCATGAAGCAATGTGAGTATTGCACCACCTTTTAAATTACCCTGAAAAATAACACGATAATCAATCTCAAATATAAGGATTCCAATAGTTCAAATAACTATAGGGTGTATAAAAAAAGACTAACAGTCGAACAATTCCAAATTTGTCTGGCACAGAAGCTCTGACATTGACGAGATAGTAATTCTCTGCAAGCTTGACTCGTGTGCTTTAATTTCATCTATTTCATGCAAAACTGGAAACCTGGGGAATTTGCAATGAGTAAACAAGTAGCTATGCGTTCAGAGGTAGCATTTCTTTTGGACACTGTTATCATTGTAATGTCGAAGAAAGGACGCACCAAAGCAAATCATTATACTGTAATGAACACAAGAAGCTTCCACAGTCAAATTCATCAATGATTTAATTATTTAGGACAAAAGCAATGCTGTTCTTGACAAAAACGTTTTGAACACGAAAACTCTTCGATAACATTCAGCTGCACCATATTTTTTCGAAAGAAGTTGCTGAAGCAAAACATCGTAACTTATTCAAGATAGTCTCTGGTTAGCTCGTTGCTTTCTGGATTTTTTTTTATGGTGGTAGACAGAGCTCATTTGCTTTATAGCCTTGCCTATACTTCTGGAAGGAAGAGATGGGCAGCAATATTGGCAGAAAACAACTTAAGTCAACATTTTGATTTACATTTACCAAGAAGCCTTGGCTTGCAAATTGTTAGATTTTTCAAAAACCCCCTAACTTTCTTTCGAAGCCAACATTTCCATACCATAACAAATGCATAAATTGACTTCATTTCATTCTCTTCCATCTTCGAGCAGAACAATAATCTTCCATAGGCCATCAATTTGAATTCCTATCTCTGCAAGTCTGCAGTAATCAGAGAGGCACAACTTTGTCATCACGAACCTTCTCAAAAATGCCACGAACCTGATCAAAACGTTTGTTTATCTCAGCGATGTACCAAGGAGTTCGAAAGGGGTGGAGCCGATGATTGCTCCCTTCATGTAATTTAGGTAAGTACTTGTGTCTGGTGATAAAGACAATGATTCGTTTCGAATACTCACAGGGCCCACTCCTTGGGTACGTCCTTGGTTTATCTTATGTTACTATGACATTCATTCCGATCTGGTCAATCAACTTCAAAGGAAATGACGAATACCTTCCTCTTTCCTGCCAAAGCTGTTGGAGGCGAGGTTTCCCCTTCATTACGAGGCATATGCGTCATCGAGGGGCATTTCACTCCTTCGAAAAAGCGTACGAGATTTTTTCAGAACAAAAGGATTTTTACGGATTTTTGATGGATTTTTCTTGAAAACAAAAGGATTTTTGCCTAGGTGTACGAGATTTTTTGGGAGTGAAATGCCCCTCGTGCGTCATGAGACATCCTTCCGGCTACCTTTTTCAAGCAATGTGCAGGGAAATTTATCGTCATAAAAGCTCGGTGGCAGCCATTTACCAGATTTGCGTCCGCCATTTAACAGAACCAACCGCTCTCCCCAGTCTCCTTTTTCATTGCCGAAATGGTCTATTGCGGTTGATAATGGTTCCAGTCTCAACCAAAACGTTCCAAATATGCCAAGGCCTTCCAGCCAATAACTATTAATCTATATTTTATAAGAACACGATTTAATTCAAGATGATAATCAATAATGAGCTGAAAGAAAACATTTACTGCCGGCATCCTTATTCTGCAATTGAATGAAATAAAAAAGTCTTGATTCCATCTGGGAGCGATAGCACACTGAAAGGGGGTTAAGATGAGCTTAGAAAATGCTTTATCCCCAATTTAACGCGCTTTGACTCAGGAGTGAACCAAGCTTTATTGACAGAAAGAAACATCTTCCGTGATTATAACACTTTTTATATTTTTCAGCCCACATTGTTTGTTCCATTCTATTACTTTTTTTAAGCATCGCAAAGCGTTCATATTTATGATATCAAATGTTACAGAAAGTGACAGCTGACTTACTCTTTGAACATACATGGCTATGTTAGCCAATATTTCCATAGTTTTCGTGCATTGTTGCACATAAAACCACATCTTTTGCAACGATAGAAGGTTCTGTGGAAGTAAAGGTTGGTTCTGTAGTAACAGCGCAAAACTAAATACAAAACTTTCAATATAAATGTGTGTCGGAAAGAATCTAAGGATATTTGCTCACATACGCTGCACACTTTAAATTTCTGCAAAAAGTTACTCGCATTAAAGAGTTTTGCCCACCTAGAAAACAAAATAATTCATAAAATTGTGTGGTGCAGTTTCTCCTGATCACGACCAATTTCCAGACATGGACAACCAAAATTTGCAAACCAGATAACGAAGGCATATTAATCTTCAAAGTGATAATAAAACAGTAACTAAATAAGTAAAAACTGTGCTTTTCAAAAAAGCTCAAAATACGTCATTTTTAGACAATATAATTTGTTTTTATTCATTTGAATATTAAAAAAAAAATATTACATACTACTATACGTTCATAATTACTATACAACATTACAGGGATGATACCATGAGGAGCGAAAGACAATGACTACCCCATGGCCAAGCTAAACAAACACGCAACGTTTAACTAAATACAACTACATTACGAACGATTAGAAAATAATGGATACCATACTAGATTCTGTCTCACATCATATGTCAGGTAAGGGTTGCGATAAATTTAAAGGTGCTAAGAGCGCAACTCGTTCGTACTGTATTGAGTGAAAAATAAGATGCATTGATATCTGATGTGAAACAGAATTTACAAAGAAACAGAAAAATTTACGTCATGGGACTTGGTGTATTAATATATAATTTCTGGACGAATATCTCCTTTCACACAATCTATAACGGAAAAATCTACGGACGTAATATGGGGAAATTTTCTGACATTAAATCGCATTACCTATAGTACATAATTGATTTGAATGAATCGCATTCCGCTTGATGGCAGAAAGATTAAGGTATTTTTGCAATTTTTCTCCTGTTTTCTAAAGTATTGAAAAGATACGTAAGTTTAAATTTACGAAAAATCCTCGTTTGCGAAATGACTCAGAAGGACCTGAAATACTGTTTTAATTTTTTTTTTCATTTTCATGTTTCATTTTATCAATATTTATACATGATACACCTGTCAGCCTATTAACAAATCATTTCAAATAAAAAATAAAAGAACAATTTTTAAACAGCTTTAATATGCTGCTCTGCCAAGGGGTCGTGTTTGGGTCTTGTAGGTTCAAAAATACTTTCTAAAGCCTGTTTTAAAACGAGCGATTGATTCTTGTTCTCGAACGTTGTCAGGGATATCACTCCAATTTTTGATACCAGAGAAGTAGAAACTTCGCTTTGCATATTCTAACCTAACTTTGGGAATTTGCAGATCTCCATGATTTCTGGTTCTATGCTCTGAAATCATGGATCTTTCAGCGAACTTATGGCGAAGATTTTCGGGACAAAGGTTATGCAGAATTTTATATGTCATGACTCCTTTGTCAAATGAGAGCAAAGACTTTACATTGAGCCATTTACAATTCCAACCGTCCTAATACTTGGCGTCCACTATTAGCTTCTTTGCCCTTGTCTGTAATCGTTGCAGTTGGGATAGTTTGGTGTCGGACAGAATACTCCAAACAATGTCGCCATAACGAAGATGGCTTTCAAAGAGTGCTTTATAGACTTGGTCAAGTTTCCTTTGCGGAAGGATGTTTTTCAGCTTTCTCACTTCTCAGGGAGCTCAACCTCTTTTCAGCCTGTTTTTTATAGTTTTGTACTGCTCTTTCCAATTAAGGCTTTCGTCGATGTTGCTTCCTAAATATTTTGTCTTGTCAACCCTTCTGATAACTTCATTATAGAGGACAAGATCTGGGAAATCATGACCTACCCCATTCAGTTCTCCACCAAATCGTAAAGAAACTCTGTACACAGAGCGTTAAGAAAGTACCTTTTATTTCCCCTACGCATCAAAGAGGCTCCGTCGCCAAAATGTAAACAACACGATGATTTCTGATGTCTTTTGAAAGGTGACATCACACAGGATTTTCATATTTTTTTCAAAATGAATGTTGCTTTTTGGACATAAATTATCGTACTTCACTAAGGAACAAACCAAACATTCATATCTGCTACGATTGCTCGGATCTAAATGGACTTTTAACGGTCACATTTTGGTGGATTGGGTGAAGCCACCAAACAAACTGCAGAAAACATTGGATGAACAATGGATAATTGGTGATACGTGTGAGTTACGGATTTGTTTATTGTTTGGCGACGGAGCCCCTTTAAGCCATATAAATTTAGGTTGCCCTCTATGGCAAAAAAAAAACAGTTTCACTCTACACATAGTTTTTAGTTGTACTTTAGGTAATACAATATTCCAAATGCCTGAATTTTTTGGTGCATCCGGTATGATGAAATGGTTGACAAAAGAAAACGGTTAATGATGTCACTACAGGCATCATACTACAAATATATATATGCACAGTTGCAAATGAATTGCTCTAGTAGTAGCGGACGAGGGGTGGGCGCTTGGCAGGGTGTTGCAGTAAGAAAACGTGAATCTGATGTAAAGATCTACCAGTTTTTATTTGCTATTCAGATAACGAAAAGAATCCATTACATGGATATTTGAAACACTACAGTTTGAAAAAGAATAACAAAATATGTTCTGTTAAAGTAAAGAGCAGAGCATGTTAATGGCTCAAAGATAAAATGCTACGTCATGCCTATAACTGATATGCTACTACACTCATGAATTCCTATCTTGTGTAACGGAACTTATAATTTTGTCATGAAATCATTTTCAAAAAAATTCCTTAACAGTTAACTTACACATTGGTACATTCTTCATTGACATAGATGCTTTGGGAGTTTAAATATCAATTTTCAAATGGTTTATATCTCAAAGTTCAAATTTGCCTCCACCTTCAAACATGAGCTTTAGTACTTTGGCTTTAGCAAATTCCTCAAGCACAGCGAAATTAATTTTTTTATAAAAGGAAATTAAAAACTTCACAATGGGTGAGCTCTGGTAAACATAATGTAACCTAGTCTATTTTTGTCACATTCTATCAAATCTAAAGTTGACTTAATCGAAGTGCACCGAGAATCTGTTCAGGCCAAAACGCCAAAGCTCTGCTTTGGAGGTGACGGACACTTTGTGTTTTCGAGAATAATATCTCAACTCTCAAAACACCAATTCCAACAAAAAATGTATTTATGTTCACGTTAACTATCAAGGAATGTTTTGGAAATTGAATTCTCATAGCTATGCCCCCAAACAATCTTTTCCCTCTTTTGGGAAACCTGGCACTTGAAATTTTTTCACGGGAAATACGTCACTAACTTACCGATCTGAACTGGTGCTCCAACTGAGTGACAAAGATGAAATATTCCTGGAAATAAGATCCGAAGGTTACTAACACAATCTACAAGTCAGTACGGCAAGAAGCTTATCCTAAATAAGATGTCCTGAAAAGGAGACTCATTTGAAAGATAAATAATAATTGACTACAAGTTCGATTGGCAAATGTCTTTTTATGGCAAAGTGATAAACGATTCAATAATTCTGTTGCTGAAAATTAAGTAATTGCTGAATAATTTTTTATGTTGCTTCTGACAAGTTTGGATAAGCAAATCCGATTTTTATTGGTTCTTCCTAGTTCAATCGTACTTCGAATTGGCACATATTGATATCGGTGTCTATCTTTTCAGTTGAAAACGGCAGAAATGGATCACACAATAATGAGAAAAACCCGAAATCGTGAGTGGCTCTGAGGCAAGAACTACAATGTCTGTTAAAGGGATAAATATATCAGTTGCTTGCACGTGCGGCGATGACTCTTTAAACATTACTGATGAAGGGGTATTCCTAAAACGTCTTATCATAATATTCAAGGCTACCTTACAACACAAAATTAGCACGGTGCGCTAATTAACAAGAACTGAAAAAATTCGCGTTAATTATAGCATACTTGAAAAACTAGCTTTACCATTCGCATCATTTGTGATCGCTTAAAGGCACTGAGTCCGCATAAATAGCGCGTTCATGACCAATATCAGCTTCTTTTCAATCATAAAACAAAAGTTGTGATTTAATCGAAGACGTTTCGGACATAACACGAAATGAAGGGAGCATTACCAAAGAAGGCTTCTTTATTACAACCTGAGGAATAATTGCATAGGATTACCAGAAGCTTAAAGGCTATGAGTCCGCATAAATAGCGCGTTCATGACCAATATCAGCTTCTTTTCAATCATAAAACAAAAGTTGTGATTTAATCGCAATTGAAATGAAACCAAAGAAATTCCTGAGGATAATGCAAGGATTAAGAAGTCTTTGGTCTCCACTACTAATGACTTTAGCACAATTGTGCGATAACAAAGGGCCGTCAGCAGTTTGTCAGCATAGTGTTAACGCTCAGCTATTTATATGGACTCAATTCCTTTAAATTTCCACCGCGTTAAAATAATACCCGTGCTAATTTGGTGTAATAAGGTATATCCTTTATTTATAATCAAAATCTTCGTGGACAACTTCTAAGACCATTTAGACAAATAGTTTGAATGAAAATGTTTTAAACTTGTGAAATTGCATTAAAAGGTGAAAGAAAGGTGTTTCAAAGTGATAAAGGATGTCCCGAGAGGTAATATTCCTTCTTGGAAAACCACCAACATTTGATTCGGTGGTCGATCCTTAAATTTCTTCTCGAGAAAGTAGACAAAGACTGAATAATTTTTACCAAATTACAGCTGATGTCGTGATTTGTTTTGAAATCAGCAAATTTAGTTCCTTTTAGGAATGCCTCGTTTTGAAGCATATTGCAAAACGGACTGATGATTACCAAATCAAATTCTTTTTGTATATTAATCTCGTAATTTATATAAGTTAAACCCACCTGAACCCAGCTGAACCCATCTGAACCCAACTGAATCCATCTGAACCCAGCTGAATCCGTCTGAATCCATCTAAACCCATCTGAACCCAGCAGAGACCAACCTGACTCGATAGAAATTCCCAAGAGGTCTCCTGCCAGGTGTGATGGCTCCGTTTGGAAATATCAAGAACAATGTATCAAAAGAAGCGGGTGATAAGCATATTTAGCGCTTTATGGTGTTAATGAAAACAGCTAAATAACAATCGTTCTGATCTCATTGGCTCGGACGGTTTTTCATTTTGGCATTTTATGGGTTCAAAGTGGCTTATCGATTTGTGTGTGGCCATAACTCCGCCAATCCAGAAGATATTTTAGCCGGCATCCAAACTTTAATACCCAAACATCTGGAGAGTAGATTTCTTCAAAAAAATTCGGGAAATTTCAAGCAATTTCTTTCCTGGTTGCGTTTCATGAAGGTAGGTAGGTAAACTGTCGAAAAATTGTCATGGACTTCTTTCGCAGTGATATCACTCTCCTACTAAATCATCAGGCCTAACTTTTTCACCTTCACGTGTACACAATATTGTTTTCGTCATTTATTTGACTAAAACGTCCTTTGAGTTTCCGTGTTTGTTAATCGGAAGGGCTATAATTCCAAACAGAGTCATTAGCATTATGAACAAGTGTTAAATGCCAATTCCCTGCTTGTGTGCTTCATACAAATCACAGGACCTCTTGGGATTTCTATTGCGTCAGGTTGGTCTCTGCTGGGTTCAGATGGATTCAGCTGGGTTCAGATGGATTCAGATGGATTCAGCTGGGTTCAGATGGATTCAGCTGGGTTCAGATGGGTTCAGGTGGGTTTAACTTATATAAATTACGCAGAATAAATCTCTTTTGCGAGATTTACGATATTGCTGATACGGGTCAGAATGAAATTTTCAACCTGTCAGTTTATCCCTTTACATACATTTGGATCAGTGGCAAAACATCTATGAAAAACATAATTTCGTGATAGGTTTGATAATTGAATCTTGGTGAGTTTTTAAGAAGGAGTACTTCTATCGGACACCAGGTAGATGCACAAAGCAAGTAATTCGTATGGTCTTTAAAACAGTGCACACCCTCTTCACGAATGATTTCTAAATGTTATATCCTGGGTTCATGAGTAGCCGTTTTAGGCTAAGCTAAAAAGATAATGGTTCTTATTTGTCGGATTTCACTGCATTCAATTGTAACCATTCTTACCTTGAGCATTGATCGCATTGCTGCACATAATGCATGACTAACAAGACCACTTTCAAATCTGCTGCCATCTAAAAAACGAATTAAATGTCATCAATTGACATAAACAGCAACAACCTTCTAGTCGCAGAAAGTACAGCTTCAGAAAAACTACTTGTAAGTGATTTCAACCAAAGCAATTCTGATATATGAAGAATGTTCAAGAATCTCCCATGCCATGTCTCAAATCAATGATAATATTCAACTCGTTGCCTTTTGTGTATTTTCTATGAGTTCTATGAGCTTCGAAGCTTCGAGTGACCACAGGCAATTTTGCTCTCCTAAAATTCAAAATCGTCGTTGCAGTTGTTTATGAAAAGGCATGATAACCATCAATCTGTTAAAATGTACTTGCGAAAACCAAAACAACAGAAATACTGGGATACGCAACGTATGTATAATTCTAACTGGGGAGCACAATACTCTAAGCTAGATTTTCTAAGCAAGAAAGCATCAAATCTCCTTATTAAATGCATTTATTGCTACAAATTGGTGTTATTCCATACATTTTCAATTACTGAAAGTAAATCCACCTACCCTTCCCTCCCCCATCAACCTGTGCAGAAATATAATCTATCTGCACGTAAAGATCTGATGATAACTTCATGCTACAAAATGCAAAATTGCATCTACAAGCAAGGGAGCTTTTAGGTGCAACAGACAATTTAGGTGGTAGCACAATCGTTTTTTGCAGGAGGTTGAGGGATTAAGTCTTGGAGAGTACCAACACACAAACAAAAACTGCTAGCCAAAATGAGAAAAATATACATGAAACGAGTAAACACTAGGAGGTGCCCTAAAAACATGTGCGCCTTTGAATGGCAGCTGAGGAGCAGCTATCAACTGGCTTTTTTCGACATTTTTCAACAGAAGAGATCAAGTTAGTGTATGAGACCCTGTTTACGTAAATCTGATAAGTTTTCATTGATTTATAGGGAATAGAATGTGTTTAGGGAAGCGCAGTCAAAAGAAACATTTCATAACTAGTGTGGCGACGAACAGTTTCATTTTGACCCTCTTCAGGATGACATTATGAAAAACAACATCGTTGATGACATATTAAAGCGACAAATCCATTAGTAATCGGTTAAATAAATAAATAAATAAATAAATAAATAAATAAATAAATAAATAAATAAATAAATAGACAAGTCTTGACTTGTGCCATCCTCAGCTCGTTTCCATAATCAGTGCTATAAAACCAGCCCGTGTATTTTGATTCCTTAGCTGAGGATGGCACAAGTCTAGTGCCGAAAAGTTCTTTACATTTCTGGATATGTAATACTTAAAATTTTGGATATGTCGTATTAAGCTCTAACATGGACTTGTCTATTTACCTATTCATTTATTTAACCGATTACTAATAGATTTGTCGCTTTAATATGTCAATGATGTTGTTTTTCATCTTGTCATCCTGAAGGGATTCAAAATGAAACTGTTCGTCGTCACACTAGTTATAAAATTTATAGGGAATGTAAGCATATATAAGTGGCTCAAGCCATTTGCGGTCAAATCCTAGCCAGTTAGATATCACTATTTCCTGTTGAAAAAGCGGCGTCACATGTCACAGCCTATTGTCTTTGCACGGCTATTTTTTTTTCATAAATCAATAAAATTTTACAATACATATTACGGTCTACACTACTTACAAGAATTACTTTACAATACTACTGGGACAAATACTCCCAGGGGAGCAAAAGACTGTGTCTACCCCAAGGGAATTAACATAGATAAAGGAAAGAAAAACTACTTAAATTTAAAGAAAACTAATAAAACAACACATACGGATAATAAGAACGATTGATACCTAAGGCTGCTGCATATTAGACGTCAGATCTAAGTGATGGCAAGGAAAGGTAGTGACGGCTATTTTTATCCTAGGCTTATATATGATTAGATTCCCTTTATGGAGAAAACAAAATCTGAATTACTGGTTGCCTCAGAACCAGAGGATCTACAGGATGTTCCAGAAAAATTGCTCGACGTTTGATTAAATATCAAAAATTAATGATAAAAAGTACAGGTTTATGGTTAGACAACCCTATTCCTAGGATTTCAAATTGATTTTTGACGCCAGAATCTTGTGAATCCGCTAAGAATTCACTGAGTTACAAGCTTTTGAAGTTCAAGTTTGTGCGAAAGCTGAAACTAGACGCCTCTAGCTGAATTTTGTTTTCAAAAAGACGTCCCAAAAGCGAGGTAAAAGAAGCCTGTCCAATGTTTAACTTCTTGCTGATGTCATAGCAAACCAAATAGGACTTCAAAGGTAATTTAATTCTTGTAACAGTTGCCAAAAATTTATTTAAGAATGCAAGGATCCAAAAACATGGAATGAAAACTTAATCGATGAGAGACGGGGCCATTCCAAATTGTGTTCAACAGGATTCCTCCAAGCATCCATAATTCTGATTCAATGTTAGAGAAAGCTAATTTATCGAAAGTGTTTTCAAATTCCATTTGATTTGGTTTGAATAAACGAGATGCAATACTTTCACAAGATATGCAATTAAGGGGCGTCTGGTTTCAGCATTCACACAAACTTGAACCTCAATCCATGAATATTCAGCCGCTTCTAGTGTCTAAAATTAATTTAAAATCGCAGCAGTATGATTATCTTACCATGGAATCTGTTCATTCTTTCGTCATTTCTTAATATCTAATCAAAAGTGGAACATTTTTTTTGGGACACCCTGTATCATTCTCCATTGATTTCAAAATAAAAAACTGCGCGGAAAGACGTACCTCTAGTTTCAATTTTACATTTTCACAAGTGAAACACATGGCCATACATTTGGATTTGGTGATAACCAAAGAGAGTATAACATAACTGAGGCTGCTAGAACTGGCGTTGTATAACACAGGTGCTGCAGGTCATTATATGCGTCTATCGGTTATTTTGCTTCTGTAAAGTCATAAACCCTCTTAAACCAATAATATTGGTTTCAATAGGCTTCCTCCAAAAAAAAAACATTTTTAAGCTACATGGTAATTATTGAATTCCAGATTGAATTCCAAATGTGTTACAGACGTAAAGTTGAAATTAATTTGATGATAAAATTCATATCAGGTGTTGTTAGGCTAAGTACGGAGATAAAATCCTCTGATTCTGAAACAACCAGTGATTTTGAATTGTTCTCCACAAATCAGCAACTCCTCGTCATATTCACTCAGACATGGTATCAAACTCTAAGTTGAAGTCTATTCTATACACAAATCTGAAAAACGGGAAAATTGGATTCATGGCTCTTTCACAATAGCCATTCCAACGGAGCATATGTTTTTTGGACACCCTGTATAAGACAGCCAGTATCGTGAAAGTGGTGCATAGGAAGCTATGTACAAATAAAGATATCGTTGGCGATACAAACAGGCTAAGTTGTGAGCCTCAAGGAATCCCCCAAAAAGGGCAGAAACGATTTACTTCTCTTTATGCAAATTAGATTGCCCATTGAGAACAAGGGAAGAAACACACGCATCGCTGCGCATGACAATGTGAGCCCCAAAGTCGATTCGCTCACAACAAAGCTGAAACACGATGTATCAAAACAATAGGGTCAGCACTTCGTCTCCCCAAGAAGATATCTCTGAAAAAAGACATTTTCAAACTTCAATATCTAAATACTCACTGTCAATAAACCTGCATATGGTTGAATAATATGAGCAAATTGGCAAAATCCGATGAACCAGCTCTTGGTAACTGATGTCTAAAAGAGGAAATGAATTGTATTTCAAGATGCTTATTTGTCTTCATATTCAACAACATGGCTTTTGCGTCAATAAAGCACCAACATGAATATAAAAAAGTATCTGGGTCACATTAATAAGACGCCCTACGATGTTGAGGGGAAGAAGATCAAACTTCAAAAGATTTCACTTTCCATTGTACACAGTCCATATTCCAAGCATGCAGCTACAGACAAACCCTAGTGCTTCAAGACCTTCAAGATTTCTGATCAAAACTGCTGTTAAGTAAATAACCTGAAATCTTCTAAATCATAAATGACGTCGAAAACAAGAACTTGCACCTTACAGAAGTGTGATGCAATATTAAGGTTTCATTGATAAAAGTTGATGGCACAATAGACCTTTTAGCTATTCGACAAAAGAACCTGGATCGAGCATTATTTTTATACATTTTGATACGCGACGTTCGATATCACAGAAGCTTTAGAAGCTGGGATCAGAGAAGCTGGGATCACAGAAGCTTTAGAGCTTCTATCACTATTGTACACATTCGAAAATTCTACAAAATGTAGCAAAATGTTGTCCGATTCTGATTCCTTTCAGAATAGCTAAACGGTCTATGGTTTGATCCTCTGACTTAGCGGTGGAAACAGATCAGTTGGCGGCAGTTTGAGCCCCACCTAATTGCAACAGCGCCATGATAAGAGGTCATGAATGCGATTAGTAATTCAGCTTCTGTGATCCCAGCACTTAGCGCCGAAGCCCGCAATCCACGTAGGCTAATCTGGCTAATCAAGTAATAGCTCCTGCACTGCTCATCCCTGTTGCGTCGCCACCATTCCTTTGAAGTCGATATCATTTTTCGAATCTACTCTTCCTTTTACTCTCGTTCTACTAATGCTACTTCGCTTGATAACGGGCTTAGCTCGAAACTTCGTGAATTTAGCAAACTCTGTTCAAAGTACAATTTATTTCATTTCAAATGTTTATAGAAACATTTACATTTACTACTAGAAACAATTTACAACACGCCTGCAAGAAGATTGTTTGTGTAATCAAGTAACAGCCATAAATGAAAGAAATCAATTCAACAAAATCATAGCATTTGATTCTATCATATGAAAATGTTCTGCCGTTTAAAATGTTGGATATTTTAACCGTTGTTCAAATTGCAGCATTTTCCCTCCTTCGAAATCAATTAACGCACAGCTTTGAAATAATGAAAACCATCATAGTTTCAAAGTAATGGAGGCAAAATGGTAGACTTTTCAAGAAAGCTATAGTCTGGGACGACCTACAGTTTGGTGGTAAGCATAAGTCTGTCGCCCTTCTGGTTTGCGATTTAGAAATTTGATGAAGTCAGCGACTCAAACGAGTCGAAACATGAAAATAAACGCTGTAACTTTGAATATGATGAAGATCTCATAAAATTCCAAAGTAGAGTTATAGCATAGAACCTAAGGTCTCTTTCAGACCATTCAACACAGAAAAATGTTTTCTTTACACAACTTTATCCATAGATTTGAAGTGAATGTTATATAAAAGCAATTGCAGTTGTTACCTAAGGATTTGTCAACAACGAATGATACTGGCTGATCTTTGTCTCGCCTTTCTTTCAATGTGATATACTTTCCCTCAACACCCTGTAACAAAATGAGAAAACAGTTACTGTATTAGCCAAAAAAAAGAAATTTGTTGGTTTCCTAACATATGAATTCTATTTCGGAAAGTGGCAATTTAGCCTACGCGTAGACCCATTATCCCAAAGGAGGAAAGGGTCTACGAAACAAAGAGCAAAGGCTTGCTACGGCCGCCCAATTAATAATTCTAATCCCCTTTTCAAATGATTTGTGAAACGAGTTGAAACCATAGAAATAGAAATATTTCTATGGTTGAAACAAAGGCTGCATAAATTAAGTTTCCAGAAATCTAGAAACCTCAGTAGCAAGCCTTTGCTCTTTGTTTCGTAGACCCTTTCCTCCTTTGGGATAATGGGTCTACGCGTAGGCTAGTGGCAATTGTGTTGAATATAAATTTCAATGACAAGAAAATCATGGACCAGAATCGAACGTGGAATTCCCGTTTCCATAGAACCATTCCCATTCACCAGTATTTTTCGTATTCCAGGGTCTAACAAATGAGCGATTTTACAAAACAAAATTGTCGCATCTAAGTTAGCTTGTGACTGATACACTCCCGTAACAAAAGTATCCGGACAGTCGAAACAAAATGGTGTCGAAATTAACCGTTGTCACTTCGACCCCCAAACGGTTTAGCTGCTATGCAGCCATTTCAGGGACTGGAAACCAATAACTATACTGCCAAAAATTTATCTATCGATCACGCAATCAAGGAAGAAATTAGAAATTGTAAAACAAGGAAAGAAAATGTGTTTTGACAGCAAAACATGAAGTTAGCTGTGAGAAAAAATACCGAAAACAAAAAAGCATCCTACTTGAAAATGATATTTCAAATACATTTTCAACTAAGTTGCTTACTTGGATAGCATCACTTTGTGCAGAAAAGTATGAACTTTGCAAATTCAAGTCCAATCCCGATCAAAAGAAGTTTTAAATGAAAAAGGAACAATTGCTGCGATCGAGGTAAGGTTTTGTAGAAACAGAAATATTGCCATCAAACTCAAAACTGAATTTTTGGAAATAAAATTTTTAGGGACCGTATCCTTATATTCAGATTAATTTCCCTATGTAAGATGTGCAAACTGACAAACATTTTAGGCCAACCATTTTTATTGAATATATTTATGAGATTTTGACACAAATTCAATCTTATCTTGGAAATGCCTTTTCGACGTCATTCGCGTGGTTTTTTAAACTGCAATCTCGTCTGCTTCAATTGATACAAAGAGACAATCATCTTCCGTCACGTAGCAGCCTCCAAGCTTGGCAATTTGTTGAACATACCTTCTTATTTTCGGTTGCTTTTCCTAACAGATAACATCATGTTTTTTTATCAAAACACTTTTATTTTCTTTGTTTTCAACTGTTAAATTTTTTCTGGATTGCGTGATCGATAACAAAATTTTTTTTTTGGTGGCAAAATCTTTGGTTTGTGGTCCCTGAAATAGCTGCATAACGGCTAAACCGTTTGGGGGTCGAAAGGCCAACGGTCAAATTCGACGCCATTTATTTGTTACGGGAGCGTAGATTAACATTTTAGTTTTGAATATTCGTCACTTACTTTTAATTCCATAGCCTGCCAAATTTGTTGACTCCCTAAACCTGTTAAGAACCAGACTCCAACAATCCGTAACAAAATGAAAGCACATTTTAAATTTGTTTGAAAGCCTTCATTTTTAGCTGAAAAGACTGTAAAATCACTAAAAAATGAAAAACTACATATGTTTATCGTCGATAATTGCACGACGAACAAATTATTCCATTGACGATAATAAAGAGAGTATTGCATGCATATTTACTCTGCGACCTTACATAAAATATAGAGCAAGGTTGAAATTCAAGGTTTCAGAAAACAGGTATGTACAGGGTATCCCAAGGAAATTGTTCCACGTTTGATTGAATATGAAAAATAGCGATTAAATGCACGGACTCCATGGTAAAATAACACTGTCCCTAACAATCTAAATTAATTGTAGGCACAAGAATTTTACGAATCCGCTAAAAATTCACTTGGTCTTCAACCCGGGGGGGAGGGGTACTTAGTACATTTGTCCGACGGGGATGTACCGTTTTTAAGGGTATCGTTTTCACTCAATTTTTTCTAGCACAGGGTATCAAAATGAGGCAATTTTTCTAAAGCAGGCTGTCAAAACATATCAAAAGGGAATATTCTGTTAGATCAGGTCCTTTTTCGGTCAAATTTTCATTTTTTTGAGTATACTTTTCATCAATTTCTTTTTGAACAGGTTATCATTTTGAGCGAAAAATTCTGGAGCAGGGTAAAAAACATTTTTCGTGGGCACACCCCCGTACAAATTCAAGTATCCCCCCCCTCCCGGGGTCTTCAATTAATTAATTGTCAAATCATGAAACATGAATTGTAAGGGTATCTAGATTCTCAGGCTTAAAACAGAACATGCCAAAAAAGATCTCATTACTCTGCCTTAATGGCTTAACGATATCACATCTAATTTCAGAGAAATTCAAACACTTGGGCGTTTGCAGAAAATAACTGAAGCGCACATAGCGAAATACACTGAAACAGGACCCTCTGGAAGAGTAGCCCATTTTTTAGGATAAATATCATATTCATGTGTAAGAGCATATCGTATTAAGCATTTACAGAGAATCTTTATGTTAGCTAAAGGGGATTGCTGCAGTAGAAATGCTAGTAATAATGAATGATGATGATGCGCTTCACGTCACGTGACAGAAAATCTACATCAATTGATTCATATTTGATTGGTAGATTCTCCTTCTATGGCTTTTAAAAGTAGGGGCATTCAATACTTTTTCTAAAATTGCACTATACTAATTTCATGTCGAAAGAAATCTCGCATTTTATTCATTTTGGAAAGCGAATATGATGCAAATCCCTACTACGCAATACGGTGCAGTTCAATAGAAGGACTCTGCTGTATTGAAAATCACCTGTGAGATTTGCAATTGCTAAAAAAATTAGCCAATAGGTTTGCATCTTCGAGAGCATATTTTCATACAACTTTCAATTCTATTGTGCATTTTCTTCACGTCAAGGCAAATAGGCAGGTTCACTTTAGAGAGGAAAAAGGCAAAACAGGTAGATGATTTTGAGAATCTTAGACCGATAGAGAGCGCACTGAGCTTAACATTTCCATGCAATAAATTACTATTAATACTATAATTCTTAGCTTTAAGCTGCTTGCCAGTGGAAAGACAATGCATCTTACTTGCCGATACATGGGATATTATTATGTAAATGACACTGCATATAACGTAACCTTCGTGCTAATATCAGTAATATTCAGCCTACTATTGATACCAGCATTTACACTGAACCTTGCAATAGTCATTGCCATCATCAAGGAAAGAGTGCTTCGAACGCCGACATTTTTCATTATCGCGAATATGGCAGTGTCCGACCTTCTTACAACTTGCACATATCTTTGCTCTCCTGTCATGGCTAGTTATGTAATGAAAGGTCATGATTTTTGTTCCATCGCTGTGATAACTACACCACTTGCATACATATTTTGCTTGACATCATTCATATCTATTGTTCTACAAAGTTTCGAGAGGTATTTGGCAATCTTTTACCCATTTTGGTATCATGAAAAGTTCACAGGGCGGATGGTGGTGTTTCTTAATCTAACCTCTTGGGTATTGTCAATTTGTTTGGCAACGGTTCTCGTGACAACAAAAAGCAACCAAGTCTTTAGCGCAATCGTTGGGCCGACCGCTTTGGTTTTCTTTGTTGGCACGATTACAATATATGTGAGAATTTTCAAAGAAGTGAAAAGAATTGAGAAACAGTCAAAAAATCCGGATACACCATCTGAATCAAACAGTAGAGCATTCAGGAGTGAGTCAAAAGTCACCAAGGCAACAGCGATAATCTTGGTTACATTTGTAACATGCTTTGCCCCGGTCATTCTTATTACATTCTGCAATAGTATCATTGGCAAAACAACGTATTTCAGTGGCTTAGCCTTATACTGGTGCTGGCTCTTGGGACTGTTAAACTCTTTCTTTAACCCGTTGGTGGTATGTCGTCAGCTTACGATGTTGCGTCGACCTGTAACAAAGATCGTATTCTGGTGGAAAGCTAAGGGCGAGATATCTCCCGTGAGAATTTCCCGGTTTCAAAATATGGAAATAAAAAGAAGTGCGATTACAAATGTAAATGTTCCGCATGCAAATAACGAGCTGGAATGACCCAATGTTCGCCGCAAGTAATCATATCAGGTCGTTCGTGCATCTTGTTATCTGTTCAAGATTTTTGGATTGCAGGGAAGAGGTTTCACACTCTTGCTTCAATTCGTTCAAGTGAGCACACAAAGATACATTCATCCAAACATTCGTAGATAATTACGAAACAATCTAATCAAGGTTTCGTAGAAATGTTGGCCTTGTAGTTAGTTTGGCAAATGTTTTACTTGATCGGAGTAAAGAACGAATGAAATGTATGTGTTCAAATCAACAATGATTGCTTCGTATTACATTCAGAGCATAAAGTTTTGGCGCAAACTTGCTAGATTCTAAAGCTGGCAGAACATTTGTCACTCAAAAATTATGGAAAACTGCCTGACCACAATAATGCACCATTCAACTTTTTGGGAATGAATTCTGGTTTCTAGAACACAACCTTTTGTTTGCAATAAAGAAGCAAAATTGATATGTCTACCCCAAATACTCTTGATGCAAGTACAAATACCTGTTTTGGGATGCGACATATTGGTCTTCGGGGGTGCCGGTTGTGGAGTCGCTGGAGATGTCATTGGGAGTCGTCAGGCAGTTTTCGGGTCTTTAGGGTCGATTTGGTGGTAAATGGAAGACATCGGGCGTTGGGCAAGTTTTCGGGTCGCTGTAGCTTATTCTCTGGCTATTTGCTCTGCCCTGAATGCATTTTTATGATTTTTCGTTACAGATGATTTTTTGAATGAAAGTTTTGCAAGTTAATTAGTATTGCAGTGTGAGAGACAATTTGATAACCTAGGCTTTTTGCCTCTCATGATCTTATTTCTTATTGTTATATAAAATAAATAATCATGAACGACTTCTTGATTTCTGCACTAAAAGTAAAGCTTGCAAGGAAGCAACGTTATGGATTAGAACTAAAAAGTGATGGCATTTGCAGTCTTTCTATAAATAAGCTACTCATCAAAATTTTAACAAAATTTCATTCCTTTCAAAATTCTCAATATATGTCCGCCCAAATGGCGAAATTTGAGGCGAAAATTTCTTTCCCGAAGTATATCCACTGAATTTTTTTCCGCAGAATGTTTTGATTTTCAACGCAACAGAAAGAGTTCAAATAAATATTCGACGAAGAGTTGCTAATTCGACGAAGATTTGTTGGAATACACACACAAACAACGAGTTAAGCCTTGGTCAAACAGAGCAAACATTTCACCCAACATTTATCGGAATTACAATTTTAGTTTTCTCCATGTTGCGAGCAAGTGGTCAAACAGAACTAACATTTCACCTAACATTTCGTCAAACATTTTGTTGAAAGCCGTGATCAGAAGCGCAGTGACTGAGTCGCTGCGGAGCGTGCACAAAGAAACAAAGTGAAAAAATGCGCGATAAGAAATAAGATAACGGACAATGACGAGAATGAGAGTAGGAAGTTAAAAAAAAAGCTGTTGTAGCATTGCACTCTTCTTCGTCACAAAATAATTCGTGTTCGTTTGTTTCATCTGTTGTTCTATTTCCTGTAAATTTGCTTTCTCCTCTCCTTCAACACTAAACTTAAGACAACCGATAACCTAAATGGCGAGTGCATAACAATATGGAACAACAACAGGAGTGTCATCACTTTTTATGATATGCGCGTGCGTGGGATCAAAACGAGGTCAAATGTTTGTTGAAAAGTTTGTTGGAGTGGCCAAACAGATCAAACATTTCACACAACAATGAAAAACAAAATTTGTTTTTGACTTCCATCAAACTTCATCCAACATCACCAAACAAATGTTATGTGACCAAACAAGGTGGCCAAACAAGGTGGCCAAACAGGCCCAACATTTCATCAAACATTTGTTTTAAGAATGTTAGGTGAAATGTTTGATCTGTTTGACCGGGGCGTTATATTCTACCGGGTGTCCCCAAACAAACTCCTGTTTGAAAAATCACCAAAAAGTTTATCATAAGGTCGATCTTCAAATTTATTAATTTTGCCAAGTCCTTCAATAGCCAAACTATCTTTTTAGGCATAAAAAAGCTGATTTTGTGATTGGTTTTCAAATTAGTAAAACTTTATAAGGCTGCCAGATTTTGAAGCATGCTACAAAAGGCACTGATGATCACAAGATTAATTAATTTTTGTATATTAAGCTGCTAGTTTCGTCATAAATGTCAGAAAGAAAGGAAAACTATCATTGTAGACTCGAAGGAAAATGAAAAATCTCACTATAATAGCTCTTAGGTATCGCTTAAAGAGTATAGCTCAAAATGAATTGCGTCGGTGCCCTTTTTGATACCCTTAAAGTAATGAAAACAAACATTTTACCATCCTCAAACAATTTTGGATCACTGACAAAAGAGATCAAAAAGAAAATCTTATGATAGACTAAATAATCGAATTTTCGCAATTTTTCGAACAAGAGTACTTTCATTGGGACACCCGGTACCATTAGCAAAAGTCACACAGTCTTCTAGATGAAAAACAATTAAACATAACTAAAAATAAGAAATCAAAAATATAATAAACTTTGCTATAAGTTTGGACTAGTGGTCTTTCGTGGTGTTTGATAGATTTGTGTTTGGTTGAATCCGAAATTCTCACAACGGTCGGTTTGGTAGGTTTGGAAGCCTTGTGAACCTTCTGCTCAAAAGGCGGAAGGATTATCAGACTTCAGAGAGTTTGTCTCTTTCATTGGGAAATTTCAATTTTCGCCATGTTGAGCAAAACCGCTATTTTAAAGATTTTGTGTTTGATTGGGGTATGAAATTATGTCTCTGTAAAGTCTACTATTTTCCGCATTGATAGGTTTGGTGCTACCAATAAATACACCCTTCACTAATAAAAGTTTCTTACAAGAAATTGGCACCTACGTATCAACCTATTTCAAAATTGAGGAACACAAAGTAAACTATCTATGGATAGGGTTACCAATGATCAAACATGATTCATGCTCAATGCTTTGTTACATTTGATCAGAGAAAATCAAAATATTTTGCAGAATAGTTCTTTCTGTTGTTGCAAAAACGCTCTTACCCGAGGCAGTAAAAATAACCTCGGGAAACTGTGGTTCTTAGGTTTCGCCTCCTATCTTTGGTTTTAATTTTTGACTCCAAGCCGAACTTCATTTCCATAATGTTTTCAGTTGATTTGAAGCACTACCATGTGTGTACTTTTTCAAAAAGGAAAAAGATTAAGAAAGATTTTGTTGTCAGCTAACATAATATTTTAAAAGATCTACCGTTCAGTCGATATTTTGCTTCGACGGGGGAAAAGTGAGCTACCCCCGATTTTTTATTTTCTCGTGAGAACATAAAGTCAGACGAAGAAGACCTTTTTAATCTTATTTCGTTCATAATTCTGCTTTCAGAAAATTATAATTTCCAGGATAAGGTTTTGTTCTAATAACCAAGAAAACTTTTCTGATACCAGCTGCCTGAAAAACCTCCAAAAATTTGATAGCCAAACTTTGACCTTCGTTGAAAAATGCAGTTACTGATCCAAGAATTTTATTGGGTTTTGATAAAAAAGCAAGTACATCTATCGACATGGAAAGGATAGATGACCATCAATATGAAATTAGAATATTTGCAATTGTCACAAATTCGTAACTATTTGTGGTTATGTTCTTTGAGAAGAGGTTCAGGGCAGAGTGAACTACCTTTAGAAAATAGCGTTTCTCTTTTTGGTGATACGGTATTATTCGCAATATAGTATTTTGCCAAGTATATTCCCATGATTAATCGACTTGTATTCAGGTCTCGCAATCTGACTCGAATTGGTGACTTAAACAATTTTTTGGTAAAGTGAACTAGGCAGAGTGGTCGCTAAAGAAATGTCCTTTGTGGAACAATGGAAAAAGATTTGAAAAATATGTTTTCTGGATAAACTGACCAAAAGACATAATGCCAAAGCAACATTAAAAAGCTTGCCCTCAGCTACCATCTCTTTGAGATATCCTTGAAAAACCTACAAAATAGTTCACTTTACCCTGTTATACCCTATCATTATAACGGTATCAATTCAATCAAAGAGCCAAATTACAAAAATTGTACTGAATCTAGGAAACTGACCAGCAGCATCAACATTTTAGCAATTAAAATCAAGCTCTCAACCAAATGATAAACTTAAGAATTCTGACATCATTTCCTGCCTCTGTTGGAAGAAAGCTGCGCGAAAGTGAAATTTTGCGATAAAAGGCGTAAGCAAGCGTCCCAAGTGTCCCAAATTGAGATATCGAGATATAACGCAATAGTTTTATCTTTGGTCTTTCAGCTCCTTTGAGAATTTTTGGACTCAAAGCTTCTCGTTCTTTTATATTTTTCAAAGGACGTGGACGACTCTATTTACAAACACAGCTTGCAGTACAGGAGATATGTAGACTCTTTCGTAAATTTAACGTTTCTCCTTGGTTTCATGGAAGTTTTGTTAAAAGTTTTGGATTCGTCGACGTAGTTTTGTCGTTTAACCAATTTGCTGACAAAGTAACTTTGTATTTTTATCGTCTTGAACTTGACCTTGTTTCAAGAACTATGTTTAAAATTTATGCAATTAATAGAAGCGATATTTATACGAATTCTAATAAAGGCATTCCTCATAAAAAGCCACTATACCATGGGGCCATAGGACCGGGGCCATTGATTGGTAAAACACCACGACCTTCAATAAATTTCGAGTTCACTGTCATTTGAAGAATTTTGAATAATCAAATTAGGTGCTGAAGATAAGGCTCAAATCCTTACTGGTTGCCAGAGCGTGCGGAAATCATCCAATTTCATGCTTTTCAGCCAATGAGATCATCGCTTTCTAGCCCCTGGAGACAAAATCGGTCGTTTGAGGTAAATTTTCTAGTACCCTCACTAAAACTGAAATGGATGCTAAAATACGTCAGTTATTTGCAATTTTTTTTTATAAATCAGTTGTGGGGATGTCCGTCCAGAGTTGTTTACATGTTTAGGCACATAGCTTGTTTGGGGACGGAGCTGCGTTCATTTTCCGGTCGAATAATATTGACCTTCGTTTAAATATCTATAGAAATCGCTACAAATGAGATATAAAGATAAGAATTTCAGCAATTATGCATACTGACCTGAGCAATAACCCAAACTCCTTCACTGCTATCATTTCTCAAAATTTGAGGCAATTTCTAATGATTTCTGGCAAAGATATCATTTGGGCCTAAGCTTTTTCTCGCTTAAAACTCATTCCATCGCACTTAAAAAGTTATGGTAAAGTTCTAGAGCTGAATAATGCACTTACCCATGACTCAGGCACCAGTTTGACTTCGTTTGCCGTTTTTACATTAGCAAATTTTTATAAGAAACGAACAGTTGTGGGCGAATTGCAAAAACTTTCCTCGGTCCATATTTTTCTCTGCACAGTCTCTTCGCTTCAAACAACAAACAGTGAACTTTGTATCATAAAAGTCTTGCATCACAAAACATTCCAATAGAACGATTCCATGCGCCTTAGCGAGGCACTCGTGAATTGCTTTCACGCATTTGGTTCTATTCGTTCTTATTTCAATCAATGCAAAACATAAAAAGAACAAAACATTATTTTGGGTTCGTTAAAAAAGATACCCGGTTTTGCTCTTTTGTTTGTTTGCATTGACTGATTGAATCAAATGCGCGAAAACAATTCACGAGTGCCTACAATTCACAAGAAAGGTACTTACAATTTGCAAATACAACTTCAAGATATAAATATACAAGCAACAGAAAAAATACAGCAATACGAGGGACAAAACAAAACAAGAAAACAACACACAAATAGTCAAAAGAAAAGAAGGAGACTGGCAGTTCCACACCAAACCATGCAATGGGTCTAACCCTTCTATATTGTAGACTTCCATCATCTTAGTACCATCACATAGCAACTGGACGGTACAATGATGAGGGAAGTCAAGCACTATGGGAAATAGGAAGGAGAGCTGCTAGATCATCGCGTTATTTCAAATTGATTTTATATTGATCCACGGATACTAACGTGCCCCCCAAGGGAAAGGACGAAGAAACCTCACCCCCTCGCCCAGGCAGCACTCCAGCACCCACGGTCAATTCAACCTGTTTGTTTTTTCAATGTATTTAATTGTTGCTTCAATAATTATCCTGTTGTCAATCATATTCATATTAGAACTGCCGTAAAGAAGCAAGTTGCACAAGGTTTTTGAATCCAGGTTTGCGATATCAATACCCGACACTTCTGTGACAGTGCCAAAGAGATCCACTCGCAGTTGATTAAAGCGGGGGCAGTGCAGGAGATAATGCTCGTTGTCCTCGTTAGCTGTACCACAATTACATATAGGCCTAAGACACTCAAAATTATGATGAAATTTGTGTGCATTCAGATCGCTGAATTGTACGCGAAGCTTGGTTATATTTCTGATACCCTTTAAGTCGAATACTCCATAAATAGTCTTTTTGACCGGTCTAATTAACGCAATCAGTTTCCGCTTAAATTCAGCAAGGCATTTAGAAGCGCGGATTTCAGTTGGTAATTTGTTCCATTCGTGTAACGTGTTGTAAAATTAGGAATTGGAAAAACGATCAGTTCTGGCTCTATTGTGTGCATAGGCTTGAGGGTTTCGCAGATCATATGATATCTGCCGTTCAGAAGGAATTAGAGAAAAAAGATATGCTGGATACTGTGTCAGCTTTAGTTTGAAGAAATGACATAGTCTCCTGTACCATCGACTCTCGTACAAGGATTCCCACCCAAGTTCATCATAAAGCTTTTGCCTACTTGTACCTCTCCATGCCCCAGTAACAGCCAAAAATGCAGCATACTGCGTTTGTTCAAGACGCTTTGTAATAACTGATGACAAGTCAGGATCATATATGTGGTAAACTATATCACCGTAATCTAGGTGGGGGCGCGCATACAGTTTGCAAATTTGATCAAGTACATCTCTTGATACGAATTGTGACAGGTGTCTTATCAACCCAATCCCCCGCCTGGCTTTCAAAATAGCTCCAATCATATGACTTTTAAAGCTAAGTTTGGTGTCAAGAATCATTTCAAGATGTTTATGCTCTGTTTTGCTTTTAATTTCGTCATATCCAAGTCTCAAGGGAGGGTGCACTTGTGGCAACCATTTAACGGAAAAGAGTAACTCTTTAGTCTTGTCAGCATTGAAGTGCATTTTCCACTGCCACGCCCATAGGGAAATTTTTTCTAGATCTCTATTCATATTTTGGACAGAAACAGTTTCGTTTTTAACCAAGAGAAGAGAAGTATCATCAGCGAATAATTTGACATAGCACTGCAAGTTATCTGTTAAATCATTAATATAGATAAGAAAAAATAATGGACCTAATACCGAGCCCTGGGGTACACCAGCAGAAATCTCCCGCCACTTAGAGGATTTCCCATTGAAAGTCACGCGCTCCTGTCGATGTGAGAGAAAGCTTCTGATTTGTTTCAGAAGATTTCCCGAAATACCATTACTGTCTAGTTTATAGAGTAGGCACACATGCCACACTCTGTCTGCCTTGGATAAATCCAGAAATACAGCCCTCGTTTCCCTGCTTGGAATTTGATCAAAACCAATGTAGATTTTGTGGGTAATGGCCAACAATTGATTTACAGTTGAATCACCTGGACGAAACCCAGACTGATTATCACTAAGAAGACGATTGGCCTTCAGATGTCCATATATTTCATCAAACAAGAGCTTCTCAAATATCTTCCCAAATATTGATAATAGCGAGATTGGCCTATAGCTTTTTTTGCTTTGTCTGCTCTCCTTTTTGTGGATAGGAATGATGTTGGCTTTTTTCCACGAAGATGGGTAAAGCCCTGTGATAAGAGACTTTTCGAAGATCATACAAAGTGGGTCTACAATAGAACTGTCACAAATCTTAATCACAATATAACATTACGATTGCGCGTAGAATGGTTGGTGCAATCATGTCTAGCCCACCTAGAAGGGCTAGCTCTCCATGTAAGCAACCTTCTTCAGCAAGTAGGTTACATGTACAACGGAAAATAAAATTCAGCACTCCTCAAGTTATCGGCGCCTTTTAATATATAAATAATAAATGAGAATTCATAAGTTGGGCAAACTTTCCAGGTATCACATTGAAAGAACTTACTGCAATGCTCACTGCGTCTTAACACTCTCGCCACTTGTAGGATGACAATAAATATAATTGAATATCAGAAGTTAGCAGTCAATAAGCAGGTCACTTTAATCAAAATCATTGCACAGTTACCATGCACACCAGCACACCACTGATATCTTGCAATGGCAATAACACGAGTCAGTAATCTATTTACGACGACGGAACCTGCAGAAGATATTGACTTATATCCATGTATTCTTTCTTGAAATTAAAGATGCTCGTACGACTGGAAAGCAATTGCGGCAAGAAATAACCGTTAAACAACCTAAGCATCCACTCATCATTTGACTTAGTTCTGGCAAATCCATTTTGTAAACTATAGAGGCATGTATGTGCTTCCTGAGACGTGAGAGGAGAACAATCGCTTGTCTGAAGTACACACGAGGCACTAAACGTCAAATTGATGATAAGAATCGATATTCATAACCTAGCGTAGTTTCAGCCATAGTCACTGTTTTAGCGAACCATTCATTCGTGTAGTTTTGCAACAGAAAGAGACAGATCATCTTGCAAATACCTAGTAACTATAGCATTTACAGAATATGTCTTATTGTAAGGTGTATACTACAAGCAGTGCGATAATACATAAATCTACTCAGCGTCTGGCGATTCTTGAGAAAATCAAGCAAAGGGGGTAATTTTGGGAATCGGTAGAAAATACTATTTAACTCATGTACACTTTCTTCCGACATTGGAAGAAAAGTCCTAGAAGTGTTGATGGATGGGAAGACAACAAGGTACTTCAAATTGGAAATATTTTCAGCCAACTATCGACTGATGATGAAAATATTGCTTCACACGATAGTGAAAGATCACCACTTGAGTATATGGAAATTCAGGAAATTGTGTAAATGGCGATGAATCTCAGCTGCAGCTATTTAGGGATTACCTACATCAATAACGGTGCATATAACGTATCTTTGTTACTAATGACAGTATTACTCAGTTTGTTGACGATACCAACATTCACAATCAATCTTGCAATAATAACTGTCGTGATCAAGAAACAAATCTTCCATACACCTTCATTTGTGATTATTGCCAATATGGCGGTATCCGATTTACTTTGCAGTTGCACTACATTCATATTGTTTCCAATTAATTCTGCATACTCTCTGTCAGGCAATGATCCTTGTATCATAGCAAATATTGGTGTTCCACTTGGTTATCTATTCTGTGCTACGTCATTTACATCCATTGTGCTGCAAAGTATTGAGAGATATTTAGCAATATTTTACCCGTTTTGGTACTATGAAAAGCTAACCATTCACAAAATGTTATTACTGGATTTGAGTACTTGGCTGCTTTCGAGCTTTTTGGTTGCCTTGCTGATGATAACAAAAAATAAACAACTGTTTTATGGAATCCTTGGAGCAACTACCTTGGTTCTCTTCGTCGCGACGATTGCTGTTTACATTCGAATCTTTAGAGAAGTCAAACGAATGGAGAAGCAATCTGCAAGCCAAGTCGTAGTTTCCGAATCAAACGATACACCTTTTAAGACTGAATCAAAAGTGGCAAAGGCCACAGCAATCATCCTGTTTACATTCGCAATGTGTTTTGCCCCGAATATTCTGCTATCATTATGTACTGCTATCATGGGGAAAACAACATACTTTGCTGATCTTACTCTGTACTGGTTTTTGTTTTTAACGCTGATTAACTCGTCTCTGAACCCACTTGTGGTATGTCGACAGCTATCTATTTTGAGGCGATCTGTGATTGATCTTATTTGCTTTTGGAAACGCACACGCCAAATATCACCTTGAAAAACCTGCAAACTTTTAAATCATCTCTATTGCAGAAATCAATAATGAAGTGCGTAAAGATTGAAAACCGTAAAACCTAGCTCCTACCCAGTGACAATGGGCGATAAGAGAAAGAGAGATAGCGAGCGATAATTAAGATGGCATGTGATCGCTGATATCGACAATCTTCTTGTATACGCTGTGGTTACTATCGCCTATTATTGCACGACCATAAGCGACAATGAAAGACAAAGCTGCTTTTTCAGTTCCCATCTCGTGGAAGAAGTATGTCATTCATGAGTCAACACATTTCATAGCTCTTTACTGAATTTGTACAACCAGCATTAAAGTATTGTAAAATGCTCCTCTCCCAACTCCACGAAAGGTCACCGATGTCAGAATGGTATTCAAATGGTAATGGTAATGGTATTATCGAGCATATCCACTACAAGCATGGCTCGTTAACTCTAAAAATAAAAGCAAATTAAAAATTACGAGTTCAAAGGTAAAAAAAAACACATAGGAATTAGATACAAAATCAAAAATCAAAATCAAATCAAACTTATTTACAGTTGGTTGGTTTCTAGTTAACAACAACTAATTAATACCAACTATTTACAATACAAGATATAACTAAAAAGATAAAAACCCTAATTTAAGTGCAAATATAGCACGTGCAGTTGTTGCCATCCCAGCAACGTATTCCTATATACAAGGTACTTTAGTCCAGTTTGTTGTTTGCTCTTTCAAATAAATGCTTCTTTAGGTTGCAACAGAAAGTTGTGGAGTTACACTGGCATTTTATATGTACAGGCAAGGCATTGAGGCACTTTGAAGCGGTATCTGTGCAGCGGCATCTGTGCAGAGGCATCTGTGCAGCGGTATCTGTGCAGCGGCATCTGTGCAGCGGCATCTGTGCAGCGGCATCAGTGCAGCGGCATTTGTCTTCATTTAGTCTCATAAAATCGTTTGGAAACCATTCAGTTATTTTAAGGGCATGATTCTCTGAATGCATGATGACATTTTCGATTTTAGGACTAAACGCATTAATAATTGTGTTGTCAGCGGTCATTCGGGTATTTGTTTGGGGTCCCAAGACTGAACCCTGCGGTACTCTTCTGACGGTTTGTGCCCATATCCTGAATGAACCATTGACCTTTACCCTCTGCTTCCTGTCGGTGAGATAGCTATGGATAAGCAGCAAGGCAGATCTACTGAAACCATACGATTTTATTTTACAATTAACAATTCATGATTTAGACAATCTAGGGCATTCGAAAGGTCTTTCAGAATAGCACCTGCGACACCCCCTCCCCCCGTTGTCCATTGTCTTTTGCAGGCTTCAACTAAGTATAGAAGTGCATGCTGTGTACCATAGCCTGCTCGAAACCCACAAAGGAGTGAGGACAGGAAACTTTGGACAAAAGGTAACATTTGATCTTACACCAATCTTTCATACCGATGGCAAAACTGTGATGGGTCGGTAGTTCTCTTTCGCAAGGGCATCTTCTTTTTGAAAAGCGAACTTTTATTTCCAGCTTTCAATCCTTTGGGAAAAGTACCGTTGGATAAATCAGAGTTGAACAGATTTTGAATGGCAACATAAAATATGTCAGAATTTTCCTTTAGAATTCTTGCAAGTATGCAATGGAACGGAGAAGTCTTATTCGAACTAAGTTTACTGATTTGAACAATAACCTCTTTAACAACAATTCAGAACGCGAGACCGTATCACACACTATGGCGCTTCAGGGATAATTTTAGCCAATCGACTCGCTTTGGAATAGAAAGACTTTTCGAATATTTCATTCAACGAGGCTGAAAAAACGCTGGAGACAAGTTATTTGATATTCGCCAGCATTTACAATGTAAATGAACCAAAATAAAAATGCTGCTGGATAAAATTAATGGAGAAATGACCAAATATTTACCGTAACATTTCAATTGCGTCGGAAAGGTCTTCTCAGAATAAGAATAAATTACAGGAAACAGGCTAATACGAATGTAATTACGATCATTATTATTATCACTAAATTTTTTATAGTTGGTATTTACAATAGCTTATATACAATAGCTAATTCTAACCAACTATCTACAAAGGAAAAAATTTACAATAATATCAAGAAAATAAGTTTATTTGCATCAATTTACATGATTGCTTTTGGCGGAGAGATTTCCAAAGATATTGTTTCTACAAGCAATTTTTGTATGGGCATTTTTCACCCTTCCATATCGATCTTTTGAAACATACAACAGATGGTGAGCGTTTTACAGTACCAGGTACGCTGTACCAGAGGATGCTACATCTAAATGACAATGAACTGGTCCTATAAGTTGTAGTTTGCGCCTGTGGCAGAATTAATAGTGAGCCTGATCTTAGATTATATGTTAGCTCCTTTCGCTGGAAAATATTCCACGTAAAGGATGGATTTTCGCGCGATAGGCACTTATATATTTCTATCATCAAGTTACGTAAATTTTTACATGGACCCTACTGACATCTATCTTTTGTTGAATCTCATCGAAGCTCGATGCATAGTCTTCAAGAAGTATTCTCAAGGCTCTTTTGTGAACTCTGTAATCCAGATAAATGGACAATAATTGAAATTTGATATTATAAATGTGTGGTACAGCATCTTCCCTTTCTTTTCATTTACCGTAACATTTCAATTGAGTCGGAAAAGTTCTTCTCAGAATAAGAATAAATTACAGGAAACAGGCTCGTAAGACAAAATAATGAAATAGCAATCCATTTTAACACTCTATTTCCATTTGTTAGTCCAAAACATGACCATTTCTGTAAGTTAAAAAAACAGGCCTAAAGATTGCATAACGCGTTGGGTGGGCGCTTCATGACGATGGTACCCTATTCATTTTCTTGAAAAAGACGGAGAACCACCCTCTATGGATTCAAACCAGTGCAATAGTTTGGCCCTAAATCGTTGCATGCCCTTCCACTTTCATACATGTTACTGGTTCTATCTCAATTTTCGGTCTACAATCAGTTGCAAAATTGCTGAGCCATTCTAAAAAAGCAGGTTTTTGACCCCCGTTTTCTGTTTGCAATGCTTAAATCAGTCAAAAATTTGTAATTCGTTTAGTTGCCAACAGAAGGTCACATTTATTTCCAATCAACAATGCAACGGAGGAGCGAGACAAACAAATCTTACTTTTTGTCAATTTCTCAACAACTTTGCAACTGATTGTAGATTGAAAGCCCATTTCATTGATTCATGTGTATAAGTGTTGAGGGTTATCTGATTTTACATTTTATTTATCATTAGAAAGATAAAGCGCCCGCTTCGCTCGCGCTTTGAGATTGCTATCTCTTGTAGAGGGCTTTCATTTCATTTCATTTCATTCCATTTTAATTTCTTTAAGCACGGTAACCCCGTCAATCTGCTGCTTTTCAGGGGGCCGTGCATAAAACCTTACAAATTAAGTTAAAAATTAATACGAACTAAAACCCTAATTTAAGTACAATATTGAATAAATGAATAAATGAATAAATTAATAAATAAATAAATAAACTATTTTTTTCAAAGCTTCTTTAAATGCTTTGAATGAGGATGCCTGCTTGACTTCACAATCCAAGAGGTTCCAAACTCCAGCACCACTATATGAGGCCTTAATTAGTTGCAAATTAGCTGCAAGGCTTAATTGTAGGCCTTAATTAGCTGCAATTTAGCTATTCATTTTTTAGCCTACTTTAAATAGATATTTAATAATAATAATAATAATAATAATAATAATAATGAGAAAGCTCGCTGACCATTACTAGTTCTCATTAGTGGGACCTGAAGATCAGTTGCGGTGCTTCTCAAATTTTTCCTACTGCATGTCGAATTTTTAACGAACATTTCTGACAGGTAATCAGGAGCAAGGTCATTTATCGATTTGTAAACCATGCAAGCTGTCTCGGCTTGTATCATATCTGCCACAGTAGGCCAATTCAAACTTTTAATCAAAGCACTAGCAGAAGAATCATAACTGCTGTTGGTCACAATTCTACCTGCGTGGTTTTGAAGTTTTTGCAGCACCTGCAATCTGGTCCCCCACATGCCCCCCAGACTGAACAGCAGTAGCGGAGATGCGGTTGAACGATACCACGATACATTTTAGAGAGTGTGTCTTTTGGAAGTAGCTTCTTGGCATATTTAAGAAATCCAATAGCACGAGAAACCTTAGATCGTACAAAATGGATATGTTCATCCCAAGCTAAATGTTTATCAATCTGCATCCCTACATACTTGACCTTATCAACCATTTCAACTTCAGAGCAACCAATAGAAAATGATGGTGGTTTCACTGATTTTGTCGAAATCTTCTTAAGGGCTAATTGGAGAGTCAAATATAAATCTTTGAAAAAGCATTGTCTTCATTTGTTTGCTGTCATTTAATATCTCGTTCACCTTCCTCTTCCAGAACCATTGACTCTTCACCTGCCATATACCCAAGTGGTCTTTATTGTTATTGTTCTTAAAATTGAATTCATTATTTTGCATCTACTCGTGCCCCTTATGAGCTTTTCTTCGGCACACGTGTAAATGATCATTTTGAGATAAATCTGTCCACAATCTGCTATTATCTATTTGCATGTTAGATTTGTTCTTTTCCGTCAAGGCGCTTGATTTTCAGGGTCTTATTACAATCTTTTTTCAAAGCTTTGATTCCCTAAGCTTCCCTCAGGCAAAAGCTACTACAAAACTTGTTTGCGGCCAAAAATTGGAACGTTGCACATCAGTGCCCACAACAAAAGCATATTGATGTATGACCATGAATTCCCCTGGCATTTCAAATCGATCACCGATTGCAATCCCTCATCCAGCCTTTATGAATAGGATTGCGAAACTTTGGGTATGAAACCCCTCTTCAAATTATCCGAAGAAATCATGTGAAAATTAATTGGGCCAGAGGAGGAATGAGGAGGGATGAATGGGAGAGGATGTAAAATCTTTTATCTACGAGGATGTAAAATTAATTTGTTATCAAAACTGCATTCCTTGCCATTTATTCCCTGGCCTGGATCATTGCGAGAGCTAATCAAAATTTGGAGCTTACAGAGTGGGGTTAAAAGAGCGGGTAGCTTATCAAAATGTCAAATATCAAAATGTCAAATATCAAAATGTCAAATATCAAAATGTCAAATATCAAGACTACAATGACATGCTTTCTGGGGGTTTTCATTTTATATTTTCCAGGATCGACAAATGAGTTGTAGTGTTGAATTCAAACCACAAGAAATATGATTCGAATAATTTTAGTTCAACAAACAAAAAATCTTTAGTGGCCTTTGTGTTGCATATAATTGATGCGGCTAAATGGATAGGAGGGATCCTTTAAAATTTGGCGTGGAAGGGATGAGCTGCATAGCAAGGGCTAAACAGAGCTTTAATGGTAACATATATTTGACTACGTACAAAGATACAAATACTTCAACGTAACGTACAAAGATTCAAAGATTTTAACGCAGCAGTTCGTTTTCTCTTGGCATAACTCGAGAAACGCAACTTTTAGTAAGATCTTCATCCTGAAAGGTAGAAACTCTCTGAGGAGTTATCGTTCTTGTCTGTTTCCAGAAGCAAAGTATATTGGTTACTGGTCTTCGCAGAACTGTTAACTGGCGACAGATAACGAATGGGTTAAGGAAGGAATTAACTAATGCCAGAAACCAACACCAATACAATGCAACATGAGCAGAATAAGTTGTTCTACCCATGACGGTTGTGCTGAAATTCAAAAGGATCAATGGACCAAAACATGTGACAAATACAACCAAGATTATTGCTGTTGCCTTAGAAACCTTGGATTCGCTTTGAAACTTTCCATCGTTGGGAGAAGTAACCACATCTTTGCATATCGACATATTCTCTATTCTCTTCACTTCTTTAAAAATTAGTGCATAGATGATAATAGTTGCCACCAACGAAGGCAAAGCGACAATCCCAACGATTCCATTAAATAGCTGGTTATTCTTTGAAATCATAAGCACTCCAACCAAACTGATTGATATTGCCCAAACAAGGCAATTTAGATATAGCACAATGCGAGTGGTCAATTTTTCAAGGTACCAAAATGGGTAGAATATCGCCAAGTACCTTTCAACACTCTGTAGAACAATGCAGAAAAAAGAAGTACAGCAAAAAATATATGCCAATGGAGTGCCGATTACTGCTACCGCACACGGATCACGGCCAGAAAGGAAATATGCACAAGTAATGGAATAACAGATGAAACTTGTGCAACTGCTGAGGAAATCAGATAATGCCATATTAGCAATGAGAACAAAGGGCGGCGAGTGAAATACTTGCTTCTTGACGATAACGATGATTATTGCGAGGTTCACTGCAAATGTAGGTGTTAGAAGTAAACAAGGCAGCATTGCAAGCAGCAAAAAAGATGTATTGTACATACGATCATTGGCATAGGTATACCCCATATACTCACAACTGAGATTCATTGCGATTAACTTCGCACTTGCTTGAATCCCCAGTTTGTTACTAATTTTCAAACAGTTGATTTCACGAACGACTCTTAGATTCAAACGAACTAAGTACTCAATTCAATAACTGTTTCGACTACAAAGCTGCCATCTTCTCAATCCAATATTTTGGAAGGCTTGCAGATCCGTTTCTAAATCACTATTTCGCGTAAAGGTCTGCAGAAATTATCTTCCACGATAGAATTCTTTCGCAAATTAAATTGAATTTCTCATTCATTCATTCATTCATTCATTCATTCATTCGTTCATTCGTACAGGTCTTTGATTGATAACAGTAATCTTGTTTACTGAACAAAAAGCAACAACTTTCCAGATGCAAGGTTGCTCTAATTCACTTGAGCCCCCATTCTCTGATATCTGCCCTTTCCTGCAAGCATGCAGAACTATTAAGACTGCTTACATTAAGGCAGAACTTGACAATGAAAATTAAATTATGCATTGCATTCACATCGTCATACTGTTGGATATCTGCCTCTTTGGCCATGTCATGCCTGGTAAGGCAGAGATTAAAGAGAACCAAATTAATAATGTATTGCAACCACGTCGCCAAACTGCTTGAGGCATGGTCTTTAAGCAAGAATTTATAAGCACCCATGCCTTACACTGCACAATACATATGGCATTTACATCTTCAATCAAATTGAATTCAGACTTATGATTGCACAGTGTAGCTCGTCTATTTGCAGGTGGTAAATCAATTCTGATTGAATAGGCGACATTGCTTTCAATAGTGGAATTCAAACAAGACAAAATAGCCAATATAAGTTTGATATTCCAGAAGACACCTGCAACCAACAAACACTGAATTGCTTCCAATATTGACTCCTATCATGCAACAGCAAACCCGCTGAATAATCGCACAGCAACTTAAAATTTTCAGATCTATTTTAAATATCTCCTGAACTTGCATTTACAATTCATCCTATCTCTTTGCTTTCCAGACTGTTGCTTGCTGTTTGCAATTAATCGGCTGCTCTGAACATGTCTTAGTGGGCAAAATTTGTCGGCACTGAAAAAAAACGCAAACGACCAAATTGTAATAATGATAATAAATCCTGATATAATTTGACAAACGAGAGCTAACTAAGATGCCTCAACGTCAAATTTTTGTCCAGCATACTCATAAAATCAAATTTCAATTTGTCCGTGAATCCCTTTGCATCTGTTTCGCCATATTATGTTTCCACATATCATATTAGACACACTGCACCATTTCATCGTAGACTTTGCCTCCTCATTCGAAAGTGCTAATCCTCTTAAGTTCTTTCTTACATCTTCATGAACAGTTCCAAGCGATCCAACGCACGCTATTCTTATATTTGTCTTTATCCCATTCCGATTCAATACGTTTTTGAGTAGTTGGTACTTCCTATCTTTACTATCATCTGACTCTGGCATGTACAAATCGAAGCATACAGTCACTTCTATAACCTCGCATTCTTTTTTGTTCAACTTTATCTCTAGCAAATAATAATAATAATAATAATAATAATAATAATAATAATAATAATAATAATAATAATAATACCAATAATAATAATCATCATCATAATCATAATCATAATCAAAATGCATTAGAACATAGGGAAAGATGGTAAGATGGTATGAACATAACCCAGAAGGAGCGGTAGAAAATGAAAGTGTAAAATTGTTGTGGGATATAAATATACAATGCGATAATGTGATAGAGGCAAGAGGCCAGACATTGTCATAATTGATAAAAAGGAAAAAAAGCTGTATAATTGTGGATATTGCAGTACCCGCCGATGGAAGAGTACACGAAAAGGAAAGAGAAAAGGTGGAGAAATACCAGGACTTGCGAAGGGAAATTGGAAGACTGTGGTAATTGAGAAAGGTGCAGGTTGTTCCTGTGGTTGTAGGTGCCCTTGGAAGTGTGACAAAAGAGTTTGACAGGTGGATTGAGAAGTTGGGGATACCGGGTGATGTCGGAGCTGCACAAAAGACTGCCTTGTTAGGAACTGCAAAGATTTCCTGTTAGCCCTTGGTCATTTATTATGACCCGCCTAACAGAAGGAATGACGGCAATTCCAACAGCCAGAGCGTCAGCTGAAACAATGACAATAATAATAATAATAATAATAATAATAATAATAATAATAATAATAATAACAATAATAATAATATGACATATGACATACGACATGGTTCCCCATAGCTGGATTATAGAGTGCCTGGAAACATTCGGGATAGCAGAGAATGTTAGAACATTCATGAGTGACAGTATGCGATCATGGAAGCTAGAATTAACATCGGCTGGTGAAAGGTTGGGAGATGTGCATATTCAGAGAGGAATTTTCCAGGGGGACAGCCTATCTCCACTACTGTTTGTGTTATGTCTGATTCCACTGACATTGATCTTGAGGAAAGTAGCAGCTTTTTATGAATGGGTGACAAAGAATTCAGAGTCAATCATCTATTATTCATGGATGATCTCAAATTGTTTGCCAAGAATCAGGACCAAATAGATTCACTAGTACAAACTGTACATCTCTTCAGCGAAGACATCGGGATGCAATTCGGTTTAACAAAGTGTGGAGTGCTGGTAATGAAGAGAGGAAAAGTTGTGAACCAAAATGGTATTGCGCTTCCGAATGGGCAAATTATGAAAGAAATCGATGAAAATGGATACAAGTATTTGGGTATTGTGGAAATGGATAAGATCAAAGAAACGGACATGAAAGACAAGTTTGCAAGCGAATATAAAAGGAGGTTGAAATTGGTTTTAAAATCGAAATTGAATGGCAGGAATAAGATCTTGGCAATTAACACGTGGGCTGTATCAGTATTGAGATATGGAGCAGGTATCCTGAAATGGACAAAGGATGAATTAAAGAAAATGGATAGGAAATCGAGGAAGATCATGACAATACATGGTGCATTTCACCCTAAGAGTGATACAGACAGGTTATATTTGACCAGAGAGAAAGGGGGACGTGGACTGATTAGCTGCGAGGATTGCGTTAGAAGTGAGGAGAATAATTTGGGGTGGTATGTCAGGAATTCTGTTGAGTCATTGATTCGAGGTGTTAGGCTTGCTAAAGTGATAGACACTGAATATGTTGTCAGTAAGGATGAGTTCAAAAGGATATGGACGAATGAGAAAGAACAAGGATGGAAGGAAAAAAGAATGTATGGTCAGTTTGTTAGAGAGATGCCGGAATCAATCGATGCAAAGGAGACATGGAAGTGGCTGAGAAAAACTGATCTAAAAAGATACAAACGGAGTCACTTTTGTGTGCAGCACAAGAACAGGCCATCCGAAAAAATTATGTTAAACACCATATTGACAAATCAGCAGAGTCACCACTTTGTAGAATGTGCGAAGAGAAAGGCGAAACTGTACATCACATTGTCAATGAGTGCAAGAAGTTGGCAACGAAGACACGACAATGTTGCGAGAATGGTACATTGGCATTTATGCAAGAAATATGATCTAGAAAGGGCAGACAAATGGTATGAGCATTCCCCTGACGGTGTAGTTGAAACTGACGAGGTAAAGCTACTATGGGATGTGAACATTCAATGTGATCATGTAATCGAGGCAAGGAGACCGGACATAGTTGTTGTGAATAAAGGTGAAAGAAAATGCACTATAATTGACATTGCTGTGCCAGGTGATAGTAGGACTAGTGACAAGGAAAAAGAGAAAGTGGATAAATATCAAGATTTGAAAAGGGAAATCAAGAGGATTTGGAACATGAGAAGTGTGATAGTTGTACCTGTGATTGTCGGTGCACTTGGAAGTGTAACCAAGAAACTGGATGAATGGCTGGAAAAACTGGACATCACAATAAATACAGCAATCCTACAGAAGACGACGCTATTAGGAACAGCCAGGATATTGAGAAAAGTACTTGAGTACTAAAAGAGAATGACCCCAAGGGACCCTTGGTCATGGGTTGTGACCCGCTCCCTTGGGATGTAAATTCGGCGATGAGAACTGCCAGTGCTTAAAGCAGAAAATATAATAATAATAAAAACACAACTGTTAAATGCCTCAAACGTTTCGATAAAAATCTTCGCCAGTGTGAGCTATTTACAGGGCAGCCAAGTATTTATAGTAAACAATTATTTACATCACAATACATACACTTTAAAATAAAATATAATTTACAATTGAATACATGATACATAAACAAGTTCTAAAAAAAAAATAAGTCAGCCTAAAATCAATACCCAAAAGACAATTGTCGTTGTATTCTTAAGAAATGTTGCCATTTAAGAGATGTGCATTGAGCCTTTGGTAGTTTAATTGAAATGTGAAGAGGAACTGGGAGCCTTTATGAACCACTTGAGACTGTGCCAACTTATTTCTGTGGCTCCCCCAGGTAACTTTCCATGGATTCGCTAGCCATTAAACCATTTTAGCAAATGCTGAATCCAGGATAGCCCGATAGGGGATTCCACCCTACCACCACGTGCAGAAAGGCACGAAGTTACAGAGGGAACCACAAAAATTGGGGTTAGCGCAGCCTCCCTTGACACCCTTCAGATGTAATGGTAAAATCTATGCTGTTCCACACGCAAACATGTCTAATTCCACATCTGCCGCTCTTTCATTGAGACCATTTGGCGAGAACGTTCCAAGCCGATACTGCCAGTAAAGTTCTTTTCTCCGAAGTGAATAAACATCCTCTGCCCCGTCGATAATTTTTATCTCAACCGTAAATGCCCCGTTGTGTCCGTTTTCAAAAAAATGCCCAAAAGAGCTTGCTTGTGGAATAGGTTTCCCCCTGTCAAGGGAGCCTTCGTTATGTTTGCGTGAATAAGACCTACAGTATGACTTGTAAACATTAAATCTTTGCCGAAATTTTGTCTTAGTACTCCCCACATATTTTTTGTTACAACGATCACATTGCAACAGATAAACCACGTATTCGGAATTACAGTCATACTTTCCAGAAAACGTTTGAAACGACCTTGTTGAGCTAAAATTTTGGAAAGTATCTCCCTCCCTCAATAAAGGACAAATCTGACAACTTCTTCTACCATTACATCTGAAGGTGCCCTTTTCCATCAACTCTTCATCGAGATTTGCAAGTTTTGCCCTTACGAGTTTGTCTTTCCGACTTTTTGCCCTTTGGAACGAAACAAATATTTTGTCTTTGAAAACATTATTATGTTCATTATCCACCAAAAGAATATTTTGATTACCCCGAATGATTTCGTGTACCTTGTGCAGAGCTGGGTGATATGTTAGTACCAATGGTATCCTCGTGTCATCCTTGGTCTTGGGTTTGGTATCTAGTAAAGCAGCACGGTTTTTTAGACGAACGCGTTCAACTTGACTATCGACCTCGTTTTCGATATAACCCCTTGCCAGCAGCCAAGTTTTTAGATCCCCCACCCTATTTTCGAAAAAATTTCCTCTGAACAAATGCGCCGAATTCTGAGAGCCTGGCTGTAAGGAATACCCTTTTTGGTATGGCTAGGATGACATGAAGTGTGATGTAAGAGTTGATGGGTATCAGTAGGTTTTGTAAACAAATCAGTGACAATTTTGTTACCTTGTTTGATGACTTGAACATCGAGAAAATTAACCTTTTCCGAGGACCATTCTGCAGTGAACTTAATCGAATCATGGGCCCCATTAAGGAAATTTACAAAATCCCTGAGTTTTTCCTCCCCGTGCAACCAAACCAAAAAGACGTCGTCTATATACCTCCACCACAGCCATGGTTTCCACTGAGCAACTTTCTTACTGGTTTCCGCCAAGTAAAGCATCGCATAACTTGGAGCACATTTAGTTCCTATAGCAGTACCCCTAAGTTGCTGGTAAAAGTCACCATTGAATTCAAAAAAGTTGTTTTTCAAAACCACGCGAGCAAGCTCCGTAAGGGAGTTCGTGGAAATGGTCTTATCTTCTCGATGTTCAAGTGCTTCCCGTTAGGCTTCCAATCCCTCTTCATGCGGAATGCTAGGGTAGAGCCCAACAACATCCACTGTACACAAAGTAGCATTTTCAGGGAGTTGCCCCAAATTGTGGATTTTTTGAAGAAAATGGTTGGTGTCTTTAATGTACGACCTAACCTTTTTTGCCAATGGTTGCAAATGATGATCCAAAAATTCCGAAATATTCTCTGTAAAAAATCCACAATTGGAGATGACTGGTCTCCCTGGCACACTATTTAACCTTTTATGTATCTTAGGGAGGAGATAGAAACGTCCTAACCTTGGATTGTTAACCATAAAATATTCCAAGGATTTTCGTCGATATCTCCTCTATCTCTTATAATATTTAAGGTATCAGCTATGATTTGGTGAAGTCGTTCCGAAGGATCGTTATCAAGTTTGCTGTAAACCTCTGAATCCCCTAATTGCCCCTCTGCTTCCTGAATATAATCCTCTCTGTCGCACACAACCACCCCTGAACCCTTGTCCGCCTCCTTGATAACGATCGTTCAAGCTGTTGATTGCTGAAAGCTCCTCCCTACTGATATTACTATAATTATTTCCTCGTACACATATATTCATAAATTCCTCCTCTAACTTACTGAGGTACAACTCAATAGCAATATCCTTGTTTCGAGGATTAAATTTGCTACGTGTCTTAAATGCTATATACTCGGGAAAATTATCTGTTTCTCTAAAATACCACTTTGGACGAAGACGTCTGCCGAAATTTTCCAAATCAATTTTAATCTGCGAAAAATCAATCTCCTTAGGAGTCGTAACAAACTTCAAACCCTTTGATAACACCGAAATCTCTGGCTCTGTAAGAGCCCTTTTTGATAAATTTACAACTTTGTCATTTACAAATTGTCCTTCAATACGTCCATTACTATCTATTTTACACTGAAAATTTACATCATTTAATACCTCTTGATGGACCGTCTCTTCATTTGTTGATTCGCCAAATGTTCTTGTTACTAAATTTGTGCTTGGTGGTTGGTTGGAAACTGAAACTTTCATATAATAATAATAATTTTTAAAACATCATGTATCATTTTAATAAAAAATCCATTAAAATACAAGCTAAGAGTTAAAAACCATTACAGTACAGCAATCTCAAATCTGGCAAGCTGCACTGGAACGTACAAAGGCTAAAATATACTAGTTAAAAATAAAACGAAATAAAAGAAAACAACATGAATTCATACAAACCTATTTTTGCAATTTACTATATAGCACAAAAAGATTTACCATGAAAGCAGTTCAGTCTCTGGCCAATCGCTGTCCTTTTTACAAAACAAAAAGTATGTGCACCTTATACAAACATTTATTAGTTTCTTAACAATATAATCCTCTGCACTCTTTGACAGACCGATTTCTTGCAGCATAGTCTTCAGATTTTGACTTTCTTTTCCATTTTATTCCTAAGGCTCCTAATGATAGATTTATAAAGTGAACGTTGTTATACTTATTTTGTCCACGACTTCCTCGTAAATTCTCAAACAGATCTGCATATTTTTGTTCCTTCCTCTCAGCATTCTTGGAGATATTAGTTTCAAATCCAACAGTTAGTTCCAGTATGTATAGCAAATTTCCTTTGACTACCACTATGTCAGGTCGCAATTCATCACCAGTTATTACCGAAGGTGATGGGTATCCATCTAAATCAGCGTAAACAGTTACATTTCCTATCACTTTCAGATAATCAGCCAGGTTCTTAAGAATAGAATCATGTCTCCATGTGTATCTCCCCTCATTCAAATGAGCGGCACATCCACCAATTACGTGACCTAGTGTTTGTGGAGCACTACATACACTGCATTGAGCACTAGCTGATTTTTTCCAAGTAAACATATTTTTATTCGTGGCTAGTGTATTGTTTAAATACCGTATACAAAAGTTGAATATGTTTCTTGGCATTTTGTCAAATTTTGACAGCCAATGTCCCTTGTAAGCTGGCATCACTGCATCCCAAATTGCGCGAATGATGAAACCCTGCGACGTAAGTTTGGTCATTATGTGATCAGTTGTGGCTGCTCTCATGTCTTTGAGAACATCTCGAGTGGTCTCGTACTGGTCATATTGAACGTTAGTACCATAACTAGAAGCTTCATGAGTATGCCGAATATCCTCATTGACTGAATTTTTTAGGCAGCTTCTTATAATAATAATAATAATAATAATAATAATAATAATAATGATAATAATAATAATAATAATAACAATAATAATAATAATAATTATTATTATTATAATACCATTCAGAGGGGATTCTATGTTCACAACACAATATCCCCAGCATTTGAAGGAATTTTGGCAAAGAATTTTCAGTTTATTTTCAGTTCAATTTCAATAGACCTTTTAGCTATTCTACAAAAGAGCCTGGATCGAGCGTTATTTTTATACGCAAGGCTCGATAGAGTGGCGTTAAGAGCTTCTATCACTATTGTGCAAATTCGAAAATTCTACAAAGTGCACTTTATAGAATATTCGAATATGCACAATATTGATTGACTGCAGATGAAGGCCTGCAAGTGACATGTGAATGATAAGGAATCCTGTCTCCTCTTAGTTACAAATTTATTGCAGATACTTTACACACCTACAACAGGACCCTTATTGATAGCAGTATTTCACTTGTACTGAAAAGGCGCATCCTGATCATTATTATCATTATTAATAATAAGCGTTACGCTAGCTTGCTCCTTCGGAGAGGTAGCTCGCTTCGCGATCAATGCTCCTCCGCAGAGGACTTAAGGTAGTACTATCGAATACAAATTTTCTACAAAATTTCCTTCAAAATAAAGGTGTCCGCAATGCTCCATGGACAAATGATGCATTTCAAAAGAACTGAAGTCGTTAAGAATAGGGCCTACTTAGCAATGCTAAAATGAGCTCCACTCCGTTTTTACCAAACACTGAAACAGCAACATGACTTTGCATTTCATTTTCTATTTTCCATAAGCAAAAAATTGCTCTTCCCACAACGAGACAAAAGGAAAAGACACACTTGATAAATAGCTTAGCATTTTGTTTTGCAGGCAAAATTAGCTTGCAGACGCAATCGTACACAAAAAACACTCAACAATTTTAAGCCATGTTCTACATAAAAGATGTCTGTTGATTCGCCGATTCCATTTCCTTTGGCGTGATAGCCACATGAGAAACTCTACTTCTTGCAATATCCGCTCCTTGAAATTGGTAAGTCCCATGAGGCATTATCTGGTTTGTATTTTTCCAGAAACATATCAATTTCGCTACGGATTTCCGCAATGCACTTAACTGGCGACATATCACTACCGGGTTGAAAAAAGAGTTAAGCAATGCAAGCGCCCAAAACCAATACAAAGTGATATCAATTGAATAAATAGACTTATCGATGATTGCCATGCAAGACGATAGAATAACCATGGGACCAAAGCATATCCCAAATGTACACAAGATCATTGCCGTTACTTTAGTGACTTTGGATTCGCTCTTAAACTTTACATCGCTTGACACACTAACTGCAATTACAGAATGTTTTTCTATTCTTCTCACTTCCTTAAGAATTCGGAGGTATATCACAACGGTCACGATGAAGAGAATCAGCGTAGACGCTCCTAGAATTCCATTAAACAGTCTGGAATTCTTTGTCACCAAAAGTATGATGATAAAACTGCATGATATTACCCACACCATACCATTGAGGAGCAGCACTATGCAACTTGTCAACTTTTCACGGTACCAAAATGGGTAGAATATAGCTACATATCTTTCGGCGCTTTGTAGTACAATAGATATAAACGATGTCACTGCGAATACATAGCCAAGGGGGGTGGTTATAATAGCAGTGGCACAAGGATCTCCATCAAGCAGAAAATTCGCAGAAATAACAGCCCAGCAAGGATATGCAGTACACCCGCACATGAAATCAGATAACGCCATATTTGCTATGATCAAAAAGGCTGGCGTGTGAAATATTCGATTCTTGATGATGACAAAAACGATAGCAAAGTTGATGATTACAGTTGGAAGAGTCAGTATGCTGAGTATGATGGAGAGTACGATGAAAGATGCGTTGTATGTACTATCATCGATGTAAGTATATCCCATAAACTTGCAGCTAACATCCATTTTCTCTCTTCAATTTGCCATAAAGCTTCTAACGAGTCATTTGTTTTTAGGTCAGCCGTTATGTCCAACAATGCATTATAGGGTTATGAAGCATGACCAATGCTCTTGAAGCCAAGAATCGCCAGTCTCTTTATAACTTTATGAATATACCGTATAGCCCATCAACCAGCAGCTACAATTCAAAGATGGTTGCTTGCTGTTCGGGTGACAAACGATAAGTTAATAAGAATTTCGTGCATGAAATATATCTAATAGACGTACAGGACGTACAGCCAAGATGGAGATTCATTATCATCTTTAATTCCATTTGTAGATATTCTCATGTCACTCTCAGATTTTTAGCTGCAGTATTGAAGACTCTTTGACCAACATTCCTTCAAATGCAGGATAAATCCAATCTATTTTACTTTCTGCGTCTCTTCAGAGCATGTATCTTTCCTTATTTCTTTGTTAATCCTCGTTTTCCATGCAACTGAATTTCTGCTATTACCAACGTAAAGCCAAACAAAAATGCCTTGTCAGGAGATCTGCCTGAAACTCGATAAACAGTTGACAGATTCGCAAATTCGCAAAGCTATTGCAAACTCTCAATGCAATCATTCCAAAAGAACAAGCAATTGCTATTGAGCTAAACTCGCAGTTTAAATTCCACTCTGAATGCAAAAGGCAAAACGTCGTCCAGTCTCAGCGGGATAGAACATATTGTGTTTACGTAGCATTCAAAACTTACGCCGTATGGCGAGCCACTATTCCTTAGAATAGATCCATCATGCATCCATCAAGCAATGGAAATATTGAAGCATCCTCGTGGAATATTTATGACCTCAACGTTTGCAAGGCCGTATTGAAGATCTCTAGCAAGGGCCTAAGGACGAGATAGTCCTCCCGTTGCAGTTAATTTCTAATGTTTGGTTTGAAAAACTTACCTATGCTCTCCTTGGTGGTTTCTTCTTTCACAAATTTCTTGGTTTTGCTTTCTAAACGACAAATATCCCATCTTTTCTCAAGTTGAAATCAAGAGGCTGAGAACAACAACAACATCACTTTCGTTATGTACATTGCAAATGGCAGCCAAGAGACGAGGTGGCACGATCAAACAGTCCATTTCTGCTTGAGAAAACATGTGATTTATGTTGTTTAGAAAGCAAAACCAAGAAATTTATGAAAGAAGAAACCACCAAGGAGAGCATAGGTAAGTTTTTCAAACCAAACATTAGAAATTAACTGCAACGGGAGGACTATCTCATCCTTAGGCTCTTGTCTCTAGTAGCGGAGATGGCTCAGTGGTAGCACGCTTGACTACCAATCTGAAGGTTGGTGGTTCGAATCCTTGCCCTGCCGAACCAGCTACAAAGTGTGACGAGAGTCGCCAACTCTGTATAATTCCAGGCTAAAGGAATCATGAGGTGTGGTCACATGGAAAGGAAGGACCAGGACGCTGCTTCGATAAGCTCAGCTTCTCAGCGTCCTAAAACTACCTTCGGGTGCTAGGTAGAAACGTATAAAAAAATATCTCTTAGAGGTACCTCTCTAGACCAGCCTACCATTCTAACGGATGGTAATTCAGGCCACTGACATGCTGCCAACAAGCAATATACTAGATTCAATTGATAAATCTGTTACAAATACGACGCTCATCCAAGCATTTGCAAAATTAAAGATACCATGAAGTTTTCAAAATATGAATTTAGGTCACAATCAAAGAGGTTAACTCTAACGTATTTTCTGTTGTCATTCAAAATCTGTTCAGCTCTGGTTTACCAAAGGGTACTTTTCCTAAAGGATTGAAAGCTGGCGATATAATATAAGTTCACTCTTTATACAAGAAGATGCTTCACGAAAAGAACTATCGACTCATTACAGTTCTGCAATCGGTATCAAACATCTACGAAAGATTTTTGCAAGATCAAATGCTACCTTTGGTTCAAGATTTCCTGTCCTCACTCCTTTGTGGGTTTCGAGAAGGCTATGGTGATACACAGCATACAACTTCTTTCTCTTGTCCAAAGTTTTCTTAAGGATCGAAAACAATCAACTGTTCTCAACGGGCAGTGTTCTAATTGGAGAGGTATTTTAGCAAGAGTGCATCAGGGCTCCATTTTGGGGCAGCATGGGTTCCCAATCTTTGAAAAAGTTGGTGTAAAATTTGATGACCTATTTCTTTGAATGGAATGACTTCAATGAAACTTGAGCTATTTCGCTATAATTCTACAGTTGAACTTTTCTGAAATCTTCAATTTTTCAGAAACAGAGTGACTTGCTACAAGTCTCTCTCGCGGAAAAACGAGGGTAGATACTTGTAGCAAGTCCAGAATCAGAGTGTCTTTCTCCTTCATCAAAAATTCAAGAAACTTAAAACCATCATGATTTATAAGCTTTTGAACAAACATGAACTCATTTTAAAGAAAACCATAGTTAATGGAAGTCTACAATGTGGTGGCAAGCAAAAGTCTGTCACCCTTCCGGTATACGATTTAGAAATTTGATGACGTCACATCCTTAAATGAGTTAAACATAAAATGCGTTGTAATTTCAAAAATATTCTTGATTTGTGAAAAGTCCAAAGGTAGGATTGTAGATCAGTAGCAAACACTTCTTTAAGGCTATTTAATCAAAAGAAATACGTCATAGAATTTCACGCCCAACTTTTCACAACGATCTAAAAGATTTGGAAGCTGTGCTTTTTGGGACCATTGTTCTTTCTTGTGTATATAAGTCATCTTACTGCTGACTTGAAATGTTATGTTAAGCTCTTTGCCGATGATAGGTCCTTCTTTACGGTTGTCCAGGCACCTAACGCAGCTGCCGAGGGCGGCTTAAACCATGACCTGGAATTGATAAGCCAGTGGGTCCGTGATAGCAGGATGTAATTTAATCTCGATCCACAAAAGCAAGCTGTCGAATTACTACTTTCAAAGAAAAGCCACCAAATAGATCATTCGGGTTATCCTCTTTAATAACACAACCGTACAAAAGTGACAAACATAAACATTTAGGTATTATCTTTAAATGGGTCTGCTGAAGTATCTCTCCAAATATCGCCAGGCATACCCTGAAAGAATTATATAAGCTTTATGTGGGACCGCACCTGAACTGCGAGGATGTTATCTATCACATTCCAGCAAAAGTATATGAATTCAGCCAATACATCATTTTACCAAATTTAATGGAAAAATTAAAGTCTGTTCACAGGTAACGGGGAAAAATACCGGAACTGTTTGTATCACAAACATTCTCGTGGTTGGCCTAAACGAATCTAGACAAAAGTAGCAAATTTGGTAAACACTGAAGTAAAGATGGAGGTACTTGTTACTTTTATACAAATTTTTCCCCGTTACCTGTGGTCTGTTCAGTATTCTGCTGCTATTGCTGCAAGAGAAACATGGAGGGGAACATCGCAGGAGAAACTGTATGCAGAGCTTGGCTAGGAGCCATTAAGTTCCCGAAGGTGGAGTGGACGCCGGACTTTGTTCTATAAGATAATGAATGATCTCACCCCTTGTATCATTCCCAATGGGAGCAAGATAGCCATGCGTTCTCTCCCGTTGCGAATGGTACACACTACTGCAAATGTGTCTTTTTGCTAGATATTTTATGGTGATATATAAAAAAAACCCCTTGTATACAAAGGAGCCAATCCCATCAATTCATCTGTCCAGGCCCGTAGGAAGGGGGTGGGGCAGGGGGGCTTAAGCCCCCACCAATAATTTTGAAAACAATGGTGCTACGTCACAAGCATTAACTAGATGTGTTGTTCTCCATCGTTTTAAGAACAATTGCTCCCCCCCCCCCAATCAGAAGCAGCTTCCTACGGCCCTGCAGCAGTCGAACTACTCTCTTGGCAATCAGGATGTAATTGGGTCAATAAGGGCAATAAGAGCAAGGACAGAAAAATTTCAATCTAACTTCTATCCAAACTGCATGGAAAAACTCTAAATGGAACAAACTTGATTCGATGAAAATAAGGCTTGCGCCGTCTGTTGATTTGTTTAAGAGACAAAGCTCCAACGAAAATTCGCTCACCTCCAAAATCTGTCTTCGGGATCCATGACCCAGTAGAGTTATCGTATCTCTCCCAAAGAAGGGTCGGTCGCCGTAAGTTAAATTTCACAAATTCAAGCACAATTTTAGGGACACCATAAACCCAATGCATGCTACGAACGACGGCATTGAGGATATGGAGCACTTTTTGTTGCTTTGCCCTTCATTTTGACATTAAACGACGAGATTTTGATCCTTGATATTTTTGATATTTGATATTTGATTCTATTAAGGAGGGTTGCCCTTCAGCCGGAGCTGTTTTAAGGCGAGTTTCCAGTTCGGCGAATTTGGTCGCGCGCGCCGTACGATCGCCTTGGTCACGAAGGAGTTGAACTTGATTCAACTCCCAAAACTGGTCGCGCGCTCGCCAGCGATCGCGTGATTATGAACTGCGCATGCTTAGACAGTTGTTCAACGGGGCCCGCAACCAAATTCGCTGAAATGGAAACCCACCTTTACAAGGGGCCCTCCGCTTAAAAACATTACTGAAAATATAAAATTACTAAGGAATAGATTAAATACATCATAAAAACGATAACTTTAAAAACCTAATAAAAATTTACAAATTTTAAGATAAAAGAAAAGAAAATAACTTCTAAATAGACTGTTTAAAACTATTTAGGGAAAATGCCTGTTCAATGGTTGCACATAGTTTCAGTCCTCTTTAATCAATTTATATACAGTTGGATTAAAACATATGATAGCTAAATAGAAGATGTTGCTAATTAATTCCAACGTTGAAAATTTATATACAATGTTACACAAAGAGCTGCATGTGTCTTTACTGGTTACAACAGTGCTCAATGCCATGTAGGCAGAGCAAATCATAACAGGATTGAAACAATAAGACAAATTACAGTCTTTTTTGTACGAATGAATGTAAGAACAAAGAATGTAATCTTTCTCATTGTCTCAATCCTGTTTTACAATATCACATAAGAAAGTACAGAGCGTCCCAAGAGACATGTGCGCTGTCTGAGTGGATGCTGCAGAGCAGCCATAAATCCAATTTTTCCGTTCTTAAGATTTTTAATTGAAGAGACTTCAACTTAAAGTTTGACACCGAGTTTGAATAAATCTGATAAGTGGCTGCTGATTTATGGAGCAGGAAAGTCAACATCATTGGCTGCCTCAAAACCAGAGGATTCATTTTTCTCCATTAAGTTAAAATCAAAGAAATCAATTGAAAAAAACAAAAATAGCCCGGTTTTCTGATTTTCACAAGTTAAACAGATCGTCATGAATTGGATTTTATGATAACCAAGAATATTGAACATAGCTAGGGTTGCTAAAAATGGTGATGTGGAACACAAGTGGTGCAGGCCATGGCATGCGTCCATCAGTTATTTTGCTTCTCAAAAATGATAAAGTCGTTTTAAACCAAGACAATTGCGTTCAACCAGGCTGCCTGGTCAAAATTCTTGAGTTATTAATGTGGTCATTAATTACTCCCAAATGTTTAATAAGAAAAAGAATTACAAGAAGCTTCATGTTTCAATATCCATTGATAAAAGTTCACAATATTTCGCTGTATACCAGGGTGCATTCCATGTACTTAGGCCCGAAGATCTTCGGCGTAGACCTGACTTTTTGTCGGCGTAGCGGCGTCATTTTTTCAATAAAATCGGTTCTTTGGCGTGACGGCATACAAAAATCTGCATTCCTTGGCGTTAATGTGAAGTTGTCCTCGATCTTTCCTTCTGGAATTAGCAGTCTCTTTTGATATGATCAAATATATATGATGTGTATTCTCTCTCCCTGAAAATACCTGGCGTACGAAAGCTTAGGGCTCGGCGTACCTTCGGCGTAGGTTTTACATGGAATGCACCCTGGGCTGTATATCCATACGGCATCATCAGGTGAATGAGTAAAGCATAAACATCTAAAATCTATATTACAAACAATTGAGAATGTACATCCCTAATAAGGGTTTATAAAGATCAGTTAGAATCTAAACTTAAAAATTTGAATTAAAATGAAAGTTCCTGGCTAATTAAACAATTTAAATGGGTGTGATGTCTCTTGTGTACTCATTGTAGGCACATATTCACTAATGAATAGCGATTCACTGATTTTTCGTTTAGTCGTCGAGCTACATTTGAACCTAATATTTTAAAATCCTTTGTCCAAATATGTGGGTGTTTGCTGTCCCTAGAGTGATGTAGGACGTGCGAGAATCTATCTCGTCTATTATGATCGATGATTCGTTCACTTATTCTTCTTTTTGTTTCTCCAATGTATTGTTCTTGACAATCTTTTTGAGGACATTTGCACAAATATACCCAATTACTTATGTTCGAATTCTGTGCGGTCTTTTACTTTGAATTGCGTGCTTAGTTCTTTACTTTTGTAAGCGACAAAAGGTTTCGTTTCCGATTTCAGGTAGTGTTTTAGGGTCTTTTTAATCTTGGCAAGGATAATTACGCCTTTCATACCGACGTATGGGAATGTGAGTTGCACACGGTTCTCTGACTTTGAACTGCCTTCTTCGATGATCTTATTATCATTGTTGATGTTGTTCTCGACGTAGTTTCTCCAGTTGTCCTCTTTTCTCATTTCATCTATGACAATGTTTTCAACAAATTTTCTTGGATAATCATTGATTTTGCAGAAAACATGCTTCAGATGCTCAAGTTCTTGTTCCATTGTTTCTTTGGTGGATGAGATAAGAATTGCTCGTTATACAAGTCCCTTTAAGGTGCTTGATTTCCACTGCACAGGCAAGTGCGATTTCCAATTGATATACAGATCAGTGTTTGTTTTCTTCCTATAAACAGTGGTTTCCATGTGGCCATCATCACAGCGTTGGACTAGTACATCCAAGAATGGTATGTAACCATTTTCTTCAATCTCATACGTAAACTGTATATTTCCATCAAAAGAGTTAAGGATTTCAATGACATCGTTGATCTTATCTTCTCGACTATAAGCATGGGTATCATCCACATATCGTTTCCAATGAATCAGGTCATCACTTAGAGTTGGAATTATTTGCTCCTCTAGCTCTACCATGAATATATTTGCAAGTAAGGGACCAATGGGGAACCCATCGCTACACCATCTGTTATCACATATGTTTCGTTACCAAAAGTGAAATGGACGTGTCGTGCATAAAGCAATAGTTCTTGTAATTCAGCTCTTCCAATTTCTGTGGCAATCATATTCTCATCGTATACCTTTCTTATGATTCTTATGATTCTTATGATTCTTATGATTCTTATGATTCTTATGATTCTTATGATTCTTATGATTATGTTTATTGTCTTTTCTGATGGTACATTCGCAAAAAGGCTCTTGCCATGAAACCATTTTGTGGCTTTGAGGTACTTTTTCGTTCCGAATTTGGCCGATGAATTCAGCAGTATTCAGGATGGTGGACATATTTCTAGCTAGTGGTGACAGAAGGTTAGATAGATATTTGGCAGCTTCATATGTTGCTGTCTCAATGTTCGAGATAATTGGTCGTAGAGATAATTGATCGACAGTATCACCCTCCTTTAATTTATGTACTTTGGCAGTGCCGTAAAATAGTCCTGGTCTTGATCCAGAGGGATACAGTTTTCTGTACTCGGTTTCACTAATGATTTCTTTAATGTTCCGCAATGATCTTTGTACCTTAGTTTCTAACGTTTTTGTTGGATCTTTTTCAAGCTTCTTGAATTGCTCGGTTTTGAGAATGGACAAACATTTTGATTTATAGGCTTCACTGTCAAGGATAACCACACCACGTCCTTTATCTTGCTTTAATATCCGAATGTTGCTGTTCGATGACAGTTTCTTTGTAACATCTTCAAACTTATACCGTACATCTTTACTGGCGTAATTGCAGCGAAACACTTCCAAATGTATTTCCCGACATAACTGCAAATTTTAAGTCCATTTGATGCTAAAAATTCAAGTTATAAGATTAAATACCGAAATAAAATCCTCTGGTTTTGAAACAGACTTTGACTTTCTTTCTCAAAATCAGCAACCACTAATCAGAACTGCTCAGACTTCGTGCCAAACTCTAAGTTGAAATCCCGTCGATTCATAAATTTGAAAAATTGGTCAAATTTGATTTGTGGCTCCTCCACAGTAGCCATTCACACAGCGTACATGATTTTTGGGACACCCTGCAGTGGATAAAATATTTACAAGTCATCAAAGTATACAATATAGAACGTATATACAAAAGCACCTATCGTATTTTGCCCAAGTTCGGAATAAAAATGCGGCATAATTTGCATTGACAGTTCCCAGGCTTCTGCTGTGAAAGAAGCACGTGGAAGGGTAGCACGCTGATAGTAGAAAGCAGAGGGCTGGGCTGGGTTAGGTTAGGTTCTTTCATTTGTCGTCTTTCATTGAAACGACTTTGTACACTATTAAACGCATTATTAAACATTATTAAACGCTGACAACAAAACCAGTGAATTCAGTGTCAACTGGTAGGTCGTACGACTTCGAGCAACCATATAAGAAATTGGAAGGGGCATGCGAAATGTTACTGTCAAGGCAGATCCTATAAATAAGATTTAATTAAATATAACTCAGAAGCAACGACAGAAGCGATAGCCACCCGGAGGATTTCAAACTTTCCCTGGAGAGATTGCCGATCGCTCCCATCGCACCCCTTCTCCCACGTACGAAGCGTTTATTTCAAGATATCAGGCATGCTTGGTAATTTGCCTCATAGGCCTAAAGATATTTGTCGATCACCAAATTTATTCTGACTTGGCATGATAGTCACTCGAGAAATTCTTTTCCTCGTTCCATCGATATCTTGAAATTGGGAGATTCGATGAGGCACTATCTGGTCCATGCTTTTCCAGAAGCAAAGGAAGTTCACTAAAGATCTCCGAAACACACTTAATTGACGGCATATCACAAGCAGATTAAGAAATGAGTTTAGCAACGCTAAAACCCAGAACCAGTAAATCAGTACATCTGCTATATACGTTGTTTCTCCGGCGATGCTGTTGCAGAAAGTGAGAACAGAGCCAGGAGCAAAACATGTCAGAAATGTGAATAAGATTATTACTGTTGCCTTAGAAACTTTCGATTCACTCTTAAACTTTATGTCATCGGCAGACATAACAACACCTTGACATGCGATTTGCTTTTCGATTCGCTTGACTTCCTTGAAAATCTTCCCATAGGAAACGATTGTACCAACGGACATAACCAATGCAGATGTGCCAAAAATTCCACTGAATATCTGGTTGTCTCTTGAGATTACCAGGACTGCCACAAAACTGAAAGAAACGGCCCATGTAACTACGCAAAGAAATAGGACCACCCAAATGGTCATCTTCTCACGGTACCAAAATGGATAAAATATCGCTATATATCTCTCAGCACTTTGCAGCACAATGGACATAAACAATGTTGCGCAAAAGATATAGCCCATTGGCGTGGATACCATAGCAACGGAACAAGGATCTCCGTCAAGAATGAAGTTTGTGGAAATAACAGCCCAGCAAGGATATGCTGTACAACCACAAAGGAAATCTGATAATGCCATGTTTGATATGATCAAGTAAGCTGGTCCGTGAAATACACGCCTCTTGACGACAACAACAACGATAGCAAGGTTAATGATCACTGTTGGGAATGTCAATATACTGAGTATGATTGAGAGTATGATTAAAGACGCCTTGTAAATACTGTCGTTAACGTAAGAATATCCCATAAAGTGGCAGGTAAGATTCATCGTGGCTCCTTTATAAGGAAAAGTTCGTTTATCTAACGGTCTGTTTTATCTACAGTCAGAGATTTGCAAAGAAAATTCAGCAGAAGTCACAGCAATGATAATGATAATGAAGATATAGTATTTTCGCGAGACAGCTCTCTTTCCTCTATGACAGTCATATGCATGTAAAACTTTAGAAGATCAAACTATACTGCACGTCTCAAGCCTATCTGCAATACAACTAAATCTATACTATCCACTGATAGGCTCATATCAAAGCTATTGTAGATTCATATCAGTAAATAATGAAGAGGTCGAGTAATCGAATTGAATAGACCCAAATCTCAAGGATCAATACAGTAAAACGAAGGACCTCCTCTCTCAGTAGGGTTGAGAGCACTGGATAAATGATTTATTAGCTTAATGAGGAGGCTGAGTTTCCATGTCACATCAAAGACTTGTCAAGTAACATCTTTTTCATAAGAGGAAACAACTATTTGTCCTAAATCTAAATATAAACTAGCCACCTGGTAATCAAAAGTTAAGTTCTCAAGCTCTATGCCTCACCCTTCTAGTTTCACATTGGATGTTAGCCTCATGTGGTGTGAATGACATTTCACCCCACACTAAGTTTAGATCTACGGATCACCATTTTTGCTAAATGATAACCTCGATCTAATCTCATTAGCGCATTGTCTTGGGCAATGGGGATTCTGGAAGGGGAGAAATGATGGTGAAATTTGTTGTCGCAGATGTTCTCTCGGTTAGGGTCAGGTCCTGCCTAAGGCAATGGGGACTCTAGAGGGAGGGAGCAGTGACGGTAAAATTTGTTGTCGCTCTTGTTCTCTTGGTTGGGGCCAGGTGCTGTCTAAGGCAATGGGGACTTTAGAGGAAGGGGCAGTGACGGTAACATTTGTTGTCGCTGTTGTTCTCTTGGTTGGAGTCAGGCCCTGTCTTAGGCAATGGGGACTTTAGAGGAAGAGGCAGTGACGGTAACATTTGTTGTCGCTGTTGTTCTCTTGGTCGGAGTCAGGTCCTGTCTAAGGCAATGGGGACTCTAGAGGGAGGGAGCAGTGACGGTAACAATTGTTGTCGCTCTTGTTCTCTTGGTTGGGGCCAGGTGCTGTCTTAGGCAATGGGGACTCTCGAGGAAGGGAATATTTGACGGTAATATTTGTTGTCACTGTTGTTCTCTTGGTTGGAGTCAGGTCCTGTCTTAGGCAATGGGGACTCTCGAGGAAGGGAATATTTGACGGTAATATTTGTTGTCACTGTTGTTCTCTTGGTTTGAGTCAGGCCCTGTCTTAGGCAATGGGGACTCTAGAGGAAGGGGGCAATGATGGTAACATTTGTTGTTGCTGTTGTTCTCTTTGTTGGGGCCAGGTGCTGTCTAAGGCAATGGGAACTCTAGAGGAAGGGGCAGTGACGGTAACATTTGTTGTCGCTGTTGTTCTCTTGGTTGGAGTCAGGCCCTGTCTTAGGCAATGGGGACTCTAGAGGAAGGGGCAGTGACGGTAACATTTGTTGTCGCTGTTGTTCTCTTGGTTGGAGTCAGGCCCTGTCTTAGGCAATGGGGACTCTAGAGGAAGGGGCAGTGACGGTAACATTTGTTGTCGCTGTTGTTCTCTTGGTTGGAGTCAGGTCCTGTCTAAGGCAATGGGGACTCTAGAGGAAGGGGCAGTGACGGTAACATTTGTTGTTGCTGTTGTTCTCTTGGTTGGAGTCAGGTCCTGTCTAAGGCAATGGGGACTCTAGAGGAAGGGGCAGTGACGGTAACATTTGTTGTCGCTGTTGTTCTCTTGGCTGGAGTCAGGCCCTGTCTTAGGCAATGGGGACTCTAGAGGAAGGGGCAGTGACGGTAACATTTGTTGTTGCTGTTGTTCTCTTGGTCGGAGTCAGGTCCTGTCTAAGGCAATGGGGACTCTAGAGGGAGGGAGCAGTGACGGTAACATTTGTTGTCGCTCTTGTTCTCTTGGTTGGAGTCAGGCCCTGTCTTAGGCAATGGGGACTTTAGAGGAAGAGGCAGTGACGGTAACATTTGTTGTCGCTGTTGTTCTCTTGGTCGGAGTCAGGTCCTGTCTAAGGCAATGGGGACTCTAGAGGGAGGGAGCAGTGACGGTAACATTTGTTGTCGCTCTTGTTCTCTTGGTTGGGGCCAGGTGCTGTCTTAGGCAATGGGGACTCTCGAGGAAGGGAATATTTGACGGTAATATTTGTTGTCACTGTTGTTCTCTTGGTTGGAGTCAGGTCCTGTCTTAGGCAATGGGGACTCTCGAGAAAGGGAATATTTGACGGTAATATTTGTTGTCACTGTTGTTCTCTTGGTTTGAGTCAGGTCCTGTCTAAGGCAATGGGGACTCTAGAGGAAGGGGCAGTGACGGTAACATTTGTTGTCGCTGTTGTTCTCTTGGTTGGAGTCAGGTCCTGTCTAAGGCAATGGGGACTCTAGAGGAAGGGGCAGTGACGGTAACATTTGTTGTCGCTGTTGTTCTCTTGGTTGGGGCCAGGTGCTGTCTAAGGCAATGGGGACTCTAGAGGAAGGGGCAGTGACGGTAACATTTGTTGTCGCTGTTGTTCTCTTGGTTGGGGCAAGGTGCTGTCTAAGGCAATGGGAACTCTAGAGGAAGGGGGCAGTGACGGTAACATTTGTTGTCGCTGTTGTTATCTTGGTTGGAGTCAGGTCCTGTCTAAGGCAATGGGGACTCTAGAGGGAGGGAGCAGTGACGGTAACATTTGTTGTCGCTCTTGTTCTCTTGGTTGGGGCCAGGTGCTGTCTTAGGCAATGGGGACTCTCGAGGAAGGGAATATTTGACGGTAATATTTGTTGTCACTGTTGTTCTCTTGGTTGGAGTCAGGTCCTGTCTTAGGCAATGGGGACTCTAGAGGGAGGGAGCAGTGACGGTAACATTTGTTGTCGCTCTTGTTCTCTTGGTTGGGGCCAGGTGCTGTCTAAGGCAATGGGAACTCTAGAGGGAGGGAGCAGTGACGGTAACATTTGTTGTCGCTCTTGTTCTCTTGGTTGGGGCCAGGTGCTGTCTTAGGCAATGGGGACTTTAGAGGAAGGGGCAGTGACGGTAACATTTGTTGTCGCTGCTGTTCTCTTGGTTGTAGTCAGGTCCTGTCTAAGGCAATGGGGACTCTAAAGGAAGGGGCAGTGATGGTAACATTTGTTGTCGCTGTTGTTCTCTTGGTTTGAGTCAGGTGCTGTCTAAGGCAATGGGGACTCTAGAGGAAGGGGGCAGTGACGGTAACATTTGTTGTCGCTGTTGTTCTCTTGGTTTGAGTCAGGTGCTGTCTAAGGCAATGGGGACTCTAGAGGAAGGGAGCAGTGACGGTAACATTTGTTGTCGCTGCTGTTCTCTTGGTTGTAGTCAGGTCCTGTCTAAGGCAATGGGGACTCTAGAGGAAGGGGCAGTGATGGTAACATTTGTTGTCGCTGTTGTTCTCTTGGTTTGAGTCAGGTGCTGTCTAAGGCAATGGGGACTCTAGAGGAAGGGGGCAGTGACGGTAACATTTGTTGCCGCTGTTGTTCTCTTGGTTGGAGTCAGGCCCTGTCTTAGGCAATGGGGACTCTAGAGGGAGGGAGCAGTGACGGTGATATTTGTTGTCGCTCTTGTTCTCTTGTCTGGAGTCAGGTGCTGTCTAAGGCAATGAGGACTCTAGAGGGAGGGGGCAGTGACGGTAACATTTGTTGTCCGAAACAAAACAAAATATCTCGGTCTCAACATAGACAAAAACCTTAGCTGGAAAGATCAGTACAAAAAGTAAAGGCCAAGGTTAAAAGTGGTCTCTCTGCACTTGGGAAGCTGAAGGATATTCTTCCCCAGTCAAAACTAGCTGCAGTTTACCGAGCATTGATCGAGAGTCATCTTAGGTATGGTAACATAATACGGGGGTGCATCTCAGATACCAAGATAAGCACTCTCCAGAAACTACAGTCAAGAGCAAAAACTCTGCTTGAAAAGGCAAAGTACAAGGATGGATGGATCTGTGACTGGTTGCCTGTCAAAGAATTGATCATATTCGACAGGTTAGTTATGACACATAAGATCCTTCATGGAAACTGTCCAGACAATTTGCAAAATAAGTTTACTCGGAAGTCCCAGATTTCAAGCTATTCAACGAGGAATAGCCAAAATCTGCATCTGCCTAAACCTCCATTGGAATTTACCAAAAAGAGTTTCCAATTTACAGGAACTACAGCATGGAACGATATCCCACAAAAGTATAGAGACTTACCCTCTTTAAACGGCTTCAAAAAGGAAGTAAAACAACTCCTCAGGAGCTGAGGTAGGTGAGTGCGTTTTGGTCTCCCTGGCCTCGCGATGTTTCGGGGACGGTGCTTTATGGGTCTTACTCAGGTCCGTTTTGGACCGGAGTGGGCCTGTGGGGTACCGTCTTTCGGGGGTGTTGCGGGGCTGTGGGGGACTGGCCGTATTCATCTACCTCAATGGTAATTAAAGCACGACCCCTAGGAAGAGCAGCCCATTAGGTTTTAGGTTTTCAAACATCTATTTCATTAAGTAGTTTTTCCTTTTTTAATATTTTGTAATTGGTTGATAGGACATCGTGCCTAAATATTAATGATATGATATGATATATGATATGTCGGTGTTGTTCTCTTTGTTGGAGTCAGGCCCTGTCTTAGGCAATGGGGACTCTAGAGGAAGGGGCAGTGCCGGTAACATTGTTGTCGCTGTTGCTCTCTTGGTTAGGGTTAGCTTCACGAATGAGAAAAATAAGTATGCGCCTCCTGGAGTTTTTCCCATCAGTTTGAGAGTGTGTGGAAAAAACCCACATGGAATCAGTAACTGTTCAATTGGTGTTACAAGAAGATAGAATATAAGATGTGCTTTCCATGTATTGTTCTTCGTCTATATCAGTCTTTTTATCAAACTGTATGATCCCTTGTTGGCAAAGTGTCAGCTGCTCAGACTGATAGGCTGATATAGTTTGTCCGTTTAACTCAGTTCAAAGTCAAATCAAACATCATTTATTGTGCAAGAAAGGTGATATCTTATGCCCATTTTCATTCAGATTCTTTTACAACAAACATATACACATAAACTAGAAACAATTTTCATTAGTGAGTGCTGCGTACTGGTCGTTGGCTTTGGGCTGTGTTAAAAATTGTTGTTAGTGGAGCGTGCATGAAGAATTTGAATCTATTGCTCTACCATGGGAGTCAGAATGAGGCCGACTCTGCATAAAAGGTTGGGTCTGGGGCATAGCCCCAGAAAATTCCTTGTTAACTATGCCCTTGAGACGGTGGAAAAATGAGGGGACGCCGTTTTGATTTGTGAAGCTGAATCAAAACATTCTCCAACCAAACTTGAGGACACGTGCAAGGTATACAGGTTGCAAAGGCCCCTTTGAAAATTGGAGAAAGTTGTTGGGGAGACGAGGTAGGGTAAGTCCGAGCAACGATCCATGAAGTCACGTGCAGTAGGTTAAAGCGCATGCGTATTAGCAATTTGGAGTCAAACTCAGAAATGAAGCAAAAGATTTTATCACTGGAGATATTGGGAATGATAAGATAAACAAGTTGTTTTATTTTTACATTTACGAGTAAATGAGCGAGTATGTAAGGAAGACTGCTTCCATGGCATAGTTGTACCTAGTTGTAGGGCCTACTAGATTATAGGCCTAGAAGGTAGGCCTAAAGTTTCACGAACCTAAACTGCTTTTGTGAACCAGGCTGTAAACAAGTTGTTAACTTAGCCCTGTCATTCACGTTAAAGAATTTTATACATACATACATACATACATTTTGTTTTGTGTTGGGGTGAAAAGCCGTGACCTTCCTATCGTATCATTCCATTCATATGGTAATCTTTATCTAACAATTAGCAATATTTGATAGGAAGTCAGTGTTCATAAAGACTCTTGCTTGGTATTCAAAAGAAAAACGGTTGGATGATTTCCAATTGAATGACTTTTTACGTGTATTTGTTTGTTATCCATAAACCAAGAATTTGAACTGAAATTGTCTCACAAGCTTTCTACAGCACGGCTGTGTGCAAGAATAAATGTACTTTATAAACAAACACCAATGATCCCGTCGCCGCGAAGTTCCACGAGTTTTATAGTTTCATTACATATATCCCTAGGGTTAGGTTGGTATTGTTAGCCTCATTTCTATTGATGTATCGACAAATCAATTTGGGGGAGGAGGCAAAAGTCGTTTGTGATAAGTACACAAGAGCAACCTTACTGCGCATGATCTTTAACCCACCGAAGCTTATTGGTTCGGAGAAAGCAACCTACTCTTTGTTCTGAACAATGGTCAAACGGACTCGTCTCCCCAACAAGACTAGCGAAGACACTGCACAGAATAGGTGGCTGCTTCGCAGCAATAAGTTCTAAGGGAGTTCTGTGAAATACAATGCATATTATATTCTATTTTGTAATACCAATTATACATGCAATGTACATTGCAATGCATATGCAATGTAGTGATCTAAATACAGCTCAAAAGGGGCACTACATCACCAATAGTCTTCACTGGGACCCCGTCAAAAGCAAACCCGAAACCCAAAAATGGTACTGGTTAAATGACAAAGTTCCTGAATTTTTCCATGAGTTGTGAAAACAGGCTGTACCGACAATTGGTAAGGTCAGATCCTCATGCATATGTAGACTGATTACATATTCGTAGTTATTGCTATTGATAGACTGACAGGCGCTCAAAAAAGCTTGAACGAACGATTCAATTCAACTAAAAAACGCATATCAAGACTAATTACATATTCGTAGTTATTGCTATTGATAGACTGACAGGCGCTCAAACCAGCTCGAACGAACGATTCAATTCAACAAAAAAACGCATATCAAGACTAATTACATATTCGTAGTTATTGCTATTGATAGACTGATAGGCACTCAAACCAGCTTGAACGAACGATTCAGTTCAACTAAAAAATGTTAATGGTGTTGTTGCTGGCGCCGTTGTCGTTGTTGGACTATGGAGTGAATGTATAATGCATATCACTTATGTCAATGAAGTGTCGTCGGTGGTGATTTCTTTATCTTAACAACAACAGTCCACGAAGGGTAGAAAGTACTGTCGTCCGGTCCTAAATTCTGGGCCAACTTTACCAAATGTATCTGTTTTAAAAATAACATGCTTCAAAATACAACAAGAAAATTGTTTGTTTGTTTGTTGTTCATAAAGAATTGAGTAAAATCAATCACTTGCTCGTCCACATCCGCCAAGCCTAGCCATAATGCAGCCTTTACTAGGACCATAGGCAACATCTGGGGTACACCGGGCAGGATAGAGCTGTGAAAGAAAATAGTCCGCAGGCATTGTGGCTAAACTATAGGCTACGACGATGGGACCAATGATAATGTCAGAAAATGCCAAAAAGGCAAGGCCAGTAAAGAGAATGACTCGTTTCTATAGAAAATAAGTGCTATGTGTTTCTTATTGCCTTTGCTAGGACCGCAATATTGGTTGAGATATAACGAGCGTCCAAAAATGATGTATCGCCATTTGCAGAACCGTACATTCTTGAATTATACACCAATGTGGACCAAATACCTCAATTTTGAAGCAAACATGCTAAGTTAGATGAAGAAATATATTTCATTAAAACCGGCATATCATTTTAGAGTTACGGAAAGTCTTTTAACTGGAAGCTGCTCTTTTCCAACTTCTGCAAGCTTAGTCCTGTTTGCAGCTCGTATAAGGTGATAACTGCATCAACAGACCTAATCGGCTGAGGTTTGTTTTAACCCATTTCAAGTCATGAGACCATACTCTTGAGAATTTTTAGTATTATGCTTTATTTTGCACTCATGGCACAACTTTGCATGGCACAAAACATGTCAGAGAAATCAAGATTGATCACATGACTTGAAATGGGTGTAAAAAAACCTGAGCCGAATTTGCCTATTATATAAGTACCCAACGTGCACCTACCTGTAAGAGGCACATATTTTGTAATTGTTGGGGATACGAATTGTCAAAGTTCAAAGCAAGGGTTATCCCTTTGCATGGCACAAAATATGTCAGAGAAATCAAGATTGATCACATGACTTGAAATGGGTGTAAACAAACCTGAGCCGAATTTGCCTATTATATAAGTACCCCACGTGCACCTACATGTAAGAGGCACATATTTTGTAATTGTTGGGGATATGAATTATCAAAGTTCAAAGCGAGGATTATCCCCCAAAAAGGAAACCTGTGATCATGCGCACAATGCATGTTTGGTTTTGTGGAAAGAATGTGAGCGGATAATCCGGCCACAATCCAAACAAGAATTAGCAAAGAAACAAAGAGATTCTCGCGCATGGTAATAGGTTTCCCAGCGGTTGATCTGCTTTGAACTTTACCAGCATAACAAAAGGGGCAGTCCTCGGTATCCTCAACAAGTAAGAGGTTTTGATCCTTGGAGGATGACCACGTCCATTTTCACTTTTTCGAGCTGAAACTTGGGAAAATGGTTGCAGACATTTTCATGTTCAATATTGACTACCATACCAAGCAAAATAATCCATAAGTCTAGAATGGTACAATCAATGTTAAACAGATAAAATTCTACACTTAGGTGTTAAGCTTTATGCTGCAAAATGATTGGCATTTCATTCAAATAAAAGCATAACACATGCTAGAACAATTTGGCAAACGCTGATGCAATCTTTTGGGACATCCAGTTCAATTCAATTCAATTCAAACTTTATTCATAAGAAATACATGATACATAATACAATGTACTGTAAAACTTATACGACTCAGAAAAAGCAAAGCTTATCTAGTCTGAGCCGCTTTGAGAACAAAAACAAGCGAAATATATACAAAACGTAACGAGAAGAATAGTAGTAGCAAACTGGTAAAAGTATAATGGTTAATATTATAAAGCGTTAAAGGTTAAGTCATTTTGTATTCGATTTAATTTGTTGTTGTTGTTGTTGTTTTTTTTTGTTTCTTTAATTTATTGGTATTGAAGGAGTCTAAGATTTTTTATTTCGTTAGAAAATGATTTTACGTTATTGATATGTTTTATTTTATCTGGGAGGTTATTCCAGAGTCTTGCACCTTTGTTTTTAAGCGTTTGGTCACCCCAATGTTTGCGTGTTCTGCATAGTTTATAGTCTTTTCTTTGTCTTGTTTCGTATTTATGTTTACCCTCATTAGTTTCAAAATAGCTATGAAATGCAGCTGGAAGTTTTTCTGGGTTATGGTTCACTTTATGCATGAAGTTAAGAATTTTTGCTTCATAGAGATCTTTTACTTTTAAAATTCCATACGATTTATGCAGAATGTTTGTAGAGTATCTATAGTCTTTGAACTGCAAGATTTTAAGCATTCTATTTTGCAGTACTTGGAGTCGCTTTAAATGACATTCTTTAGCCACTCCATAAACTTCTAAGGCGTAGCTTATTTTTGATTGCACTAAGCTGAGAAATAAAGCCTTCAAACATTCAGCTGGGACCAAGTGTCGCAGTTTAGCGAACATAGAGCAATATTTAACTAAGCTGCTAGCAAGTATGTCTATATGGTCATTCCAGTTTAAGTTGCAATCTATTTGCAGTCCAAGATATTTTAGACTGTTGACTTCTTTAAGTTTGGATCCCATTTCGATTGCAAAATCGTTGTCGATGGTTTTCTTTCGATTTGGTTTAAAAAGGCAATGATTTGTTTTACTGGTGTTGATAAGCAGTTTGTTTGCTTTGAACCACTCATCTAATTTGGCTAGTTCGCTGTTGATTACTCTAGCTAAGTCGTTAATATTGTTGCTAAAGCAAAATATGTTTGTGTCATCAGCAAAGAGTCTTGGTTTAACATCATTCATAGCGTTTGCCATGTCATTTACGAATATTGTGAAAAGAATTGGGCCTAGGACTGACCCTTGTGGTACTCCTGTTTCAATGGTTTCTAAGGCAGATTGTGTCTTATTGCAGCACGTGTATTGTTTACGTTTACTGAGATAGCTGGAAAACCAGTTTCCAACGATCCCTCTAAATCCATAATGATGGAGTTTGTGAAGAAGAATCTCATGGTCAATAGTATCAAATGCTTTTGATAGGTCGAGAAATACACCAAGTGCACAGTTATCTTGATCTAATTTGCTGTAGATTTTATCGGTAATTTCTAACAGAGCATGCACTGTTGAGTGGTTTTCTCTGAATCCGAATTGGAGTTCATACAATAGTTTGTGTTTTTTGATGAAAGTCATCATACGTTGGTATCAACAATCACAACAGTTGTACTGCAAAATCCTCATCATCAATCATTAATTAAGCTATCTATTTTCTTTGAAGAGAACCAACGGGTGCGCCAAAATAAACTATGCACTCTTGGCAGTCCACGATAAATCGTACACTGGACCGATTCTAAAGATTTACGACTTAATCTTTAGCAAAAAGCTTTAATTAAATTCTAAGATTTTTTGCAGATTTTTTGTTTTCAGGTTTTGGAGCTTTTAGTGAGTTTCTTAAGATTTTCGTTCTCGAAAACGCTGAAAATGATCAAAAAACGTTGATCAATTTTCTAAAGACTCAACATGAATGGACAAAAAAACTTTTTCGAGGTGATTTGGGATTCAGAAATTGATCAATGCAATTGCAATCTGCTGGACGAGCACTGGCTATATCTTGGGAGAAATGTGAATTCCTTTCAGTGATACAAAGAAATGTCTCCCCTTTGTAATTTATTTAAATTATGCTTTGCTTAAACAGGGCCCTTATTGATAACAGTACATGTAGTATTGACAAGGTTTACCCTGTATAAATATTTCTCTTCTTATTATTATTATTTGGTGCAGGTTGCGTTCCTGTGTCAAGGGGGTTAAATGGACAAACAGGGAAGCGTCATGATGCCAAGCAAGCATGGAGTTTTGTTGAATGATGATACAGGAAACGGCTTGGCGTGGCATTTTACAAGTATTTTTTATAAGAAACTAAGAATTCGGCCCAGTACTGAAAGTTCCTTAAAACTATCAGATTTTCAGTACTCAAAGTTTCTTACGAGTTTCTTAGAGGTTCCATAACAATCTTCGTGTTCGCTACCTCTGCCCTTGTGTTGTGAACATTCAAAACAAGGTTTTTTAAACCTTTCCAATTCTTAGACATTACTCAAGTACCTTACGAGTAATATGATACAGGAAAAAAGTGAAAATAAACTAAAAATATGTCAAGGATTCCCTTTATCAAAATAAATAGTTTCTTAGCTTATATTTTCTCAGTATTGGAGTTTCTTCATTTTTCGGCGATCTGAGAGTTGAGTTTCTTATGGGCAGTTTCTTATAAAGAAAATACGTGTATTGCAAGTTCTATACAGAATTTCACAACAGGATAGTTGTCTAACTAATGCTCGTGCATAAGTTTACGCTACTCATTTTCTAAACCCCCAATCACCACAAAATGCTTTCTCTTTGTCCAGTCATGCGGAGTCTTTGAAGAAAATTTGATCGACATTTTTTTATAGTTTTCAGTGTTTTCGAAAACAAAATTTCAAGAAACTTGGTCAAAGCTCTTAAACCTAACAACAACTAAAATTGCTAAAAAAATCTTAGAATCTAATTCAGGCTTTTTGCTAAATATTAAGTCATAAATCTTCAAAATCAGTCCAGCGTACGATTTATCGTGGACAGTCAAAGTGTATAGTTTATTTTGGGGCACCCGGTACATCATCGATAACTACTTTAAACTTTGCACTAGTAGATGATGATTTCTTCCCATGGCTTAAATTTGTGTTTTGAGCCAATCAACATGGTCCTTGATTTAATTCTATATAAATTTAATATAAAAGTTTACAGTAACGAATTACCTAAGACACTAGATACGAGCAACTATAAAGAATTACAAGGACCATACCGAAGGGAGAAGAAGATCATAACTACGCCCTGAACTGCTGCATATAAACCACCTTTACCGATATATCCTTCAGCCAGTTTGACATTGCACGTCAGGAATAGGCGATAATGATGAAAACAGGGCCCAATCGTCTCTGCTCCTTGCCCAGCGTCACCATCGCTAGAGACACTGCTAGCGGGTCAGAGTTTCTTTCCACCATATTCACATCTAAATTATAGTCTTTGTCTTAACTATGGCCTTAATCAATATTCTAGTCCTAATCAAATTCAATGAAAGCTTATTCCACTCGTTTAAGACATTTATGTTTTGTATTGATGACATTGGGCTCCTCCAATTTATCAAGAGTAAGAGATCATGGTATCATCAGCATACATGGTAGCGTGATTGTTCAATGCGAAAGGCTGGTTGATGACTCATATAATAAAAAAGAAGGGCCGAAGCTACAAACCCTGCAGAACTCCTATTTCTATACACTTAACATTAGATACAATTAGGCTAGGGAAACAATTTGTAATCAGGCCCTACATACGCATTTCATTCTGCGTACTAAATAATAATTAAATACCGACAACAAAGAAACCGAGTTCCAAATTAAGGAAGATTACTCTCATACAAATTTGATCGGTGATACATCAAGCACAACATGGAATCCAAATATCTAAAAAGGTGATGCAAAGTTCAGCTGGCCCTTCCATTGAATTGAATAGCTTTAAAGGAACTTTGGGTACTCTCCTATAAGTCTACTATGGCAATTTTTGTTATCTCTGTCATTTTCAAAATGACGGCATCTATTATATTTGAGGCCGTGACATATTTCAAAATTTTCAAATTGAAACCAGAGGAGCGACAGATTTATGCTTGCCGTTTTCCATCCTATTGTAGATATTGTAGAACTATCATTTTGCTGAAGATTGCATAGTTTCTTTCACTACTGCGTCATTGACGATGAATTCTACTTTTCCGAAATTTTCCATTGATGGTTTCAATACAAAGAAGAAAGCTGTGATTCTATAAAAAATCAAGATCTCAGGCAAACCGCACATAAAATTATAGCAAAGTACGTGAACTTCCTTTAAAGCCATTAAATCAAATAAATTAAATCAAAAGGAAGATGCATTAAGCATTTGTGCAATCTATCTTCAAATTTGACGTTAACAGGAACAGACCTAATCAAGAAGTGGGCGAAAACCGCGTCAGCCCTTAACTGCCTGAACAATGCATACCGTTAAAGGCGGTGATTGGAACTGGGCAAATACAATTTCCGGCTAACACACCTGTCTTAAGGCTGATTTCCAGTCAGTGGAATTTTCCGAGCGGGCGGAATTTCCTTTGTCTGCGAGAGAAAATGTCGCCCTGGAATTGAATAGAAATTTACGGCTGAGCGACCTTTTATTGTCTAAAATTCCGCCCGCTCGGAAAATTTTACTGACTGGAAATTCGCCTTTAAAGGCTGATTTCCAGTCAGTGGAATTTTCCGAGCGGGCGGAATTTCTTTTGTATGCGAGAGAAAAAATCGCTCAGGAATTGAATAGAAAGTTACGGCTAAGCGACCTTTTATTGTCTTAAATTCCACCCGCTCGGAAAATTCTACTGACTGGAAATTAGCCTTTAGGCTGATTTCCAGTCAGTGGAATTTTCCGAGCGGGCGGAATTTCCTTTGTCTGCGAGAGAAAATGTCGCCCTGGAATTGAATAGAAATTTACGGCTGAGCGACCTTTTATTGTCTAGAATTCCACCCGCTCGGAAAAATCTACTGACTGGAAATTCGCCTTTACGGTGGAGGAAACCGCGAAAATAGGGAAAAGAAAGCAAAGGAAGTTAGAGAGAAGAGGGAGGGTAAAGGGTGGGGAAAACGATGCAATCTATCCAAAATGAATTCTAGAACATGTCATAGAAATCAAATTTATAACGGGAAGTAACCTGATCTGCTGCCCACGAGGTAAAGAGCCTGACCTGCGCAGAGGCCAAACCTGCGCTGGAAACTGCACAGATGGGAACCTATTTCCTCTGGTCGCATTAAAGGGAATCTAAGTATATATAAACCCTTGATAAAAATAGCCGTGCAAAGACAATAGGCTGTGACATACGCCGCTTTGTCAACAGGAAATAGTGATATCTGATAAGCTGGAATTTGACCGCAAGTGGCTTGAGCCACTTATATATGCTTTCATTCCCTTTAACTGCGGTAAAACCTTTGTCTAACCGGTATGTAAGGCGCAATGACGCAAAAAATCCAAAATCTTTGATTGATGTATAACGGCGCTAAACACACAACAACTTGATGTTGCCACGATAATATAATCCATTGGGAGTTTTGATCAAAATAAAACGTTTCCCTTGCAACAGCAAGGAAAAAACAATCGTTTTATCAGTTATCAATTTGATCAATTTTTAAAAGAACGAATTTCATCTCTACAAATGTGAATAATGTGAATAATGTGAATAATGTGAATAATGTGAATAATGTGAATAATGTGAATAATGTGAATAATGTGAATAATGTGAATAATGTGAATAATGTGAATAATGTGAATAATGTGAATAATGTGAATAATGTGAATAATGTGAATAATGTGAATAATGTGAATAATGTGAATAATGTGAATAATGTGAATAATGTGAATAATGTGAATAATGTGAATAATGTGAATAATGTGAATAATGTGAATAATGTGAATAATGTGAATAATGTGAATAATGTGAATAATGTGAATAATGTGAATAATGTGAATAATGTGAATAATGTGAATAATGTGAATAATGTGAATAATGTGAATAATGTGAATAATGTGAATAATGTGAATAATGTGAATAATGTGAATAATGTGAATAATGTGAATAATGTGAATAATGTGAATAATGTGAATAATGTGAATAATGTGAATAATGTGAATAATGTGAGTAATGTGAATAATGTGAATAATGTGAATAATGTGAATAATGTGAATAATGTGAATAATGTGAATAATGTGAATAATGTGAATAATGTGAGTAATGTGAATAATGTGAATAATGTGAGTAATGTGAATAATGTGAATAATGTGAATAATGTGAATAATGTGAATAATGTGAATAATGTGAATAATGTGAGTAATGTGAATAATGTGAATAATGTGAATAATGTGAATAATGTGAATAATGTGAATAATGTGAATAATGTGAATAATGTGAATAATGTGAATAATGTGAATAATGTGAATAATGTGAATAATGTGAATAATGTGAATAATGTGAGTAATGTGATATGGAGAAGAAGAGTAGAGTGAAAATGAGAATGAAACTGACTACCAAATGGACATATCAATCACATTAATGTAAGTACATCATGCGCTATCTTAATGCAGCTGAAATATGAATTGGCTGTACGTAGGAAAGCACAGGTAACAACGGTATCCCTTTGGGCTGTAGAACTAAGTTCGAAGAAAATCCATGATAGCTGCCAAAAAGTGCATTCCAGGCTTGTTGATAATGAATTGATCAGGTGCCCATATAAGGACATGGGGTGATTGGATGTCACGTGACCAACTAAAACCCTATTTTCTACTATGAATGTAGTAGGTTGACCAAAAAAATACGTTACTTTTCATATTTCAAAGGTTAGGCAGTATTCCTACAGTGAAAACGCTGTTTAAGCTGTGTTTCTCCTCCACAGAGGACAAGCAGGACTTACTCCTCGCTTAACCCCCATTTTACCCCAAAGAAAAGCGGAAAATCCCCGCTTACCATCACATTTCCAAATGTCCAGTTGACAGAGAATTCGAACCTGGTAATCAAAATGTCCCCGACCCAAAGTGGTACTCTCCGCCATTTCTGTCTGGTCAAATTTGTCTTTGACTAGTTTCATCGGCTGTTTCCTAAAACTTGCTGCTCTTTAGAAAATTCCACTGTCCCAAAAGTTTACCGATCAACTCTGACTGTGATTAATTCATTAATTCATTCGTTAATTGTCATTAATTCATGTCCTTTTTGGAGAAACAGTTACCCGAGAAATTCTACTTTTTCTAAAATCCAAATTCTGAAAGTTAGAGATCCTTTGCGGTGATATCTGACGAGCATATTTCCAGAAGCATAGTATAACCAATACAGATCTTCGCAAAACTGTTAACTGCCGACATACTACCAACGGGTTGAGCAAGGAGTTGAGAAGTCCAAAAAACCAGCACCAGTACATGATCACGCCAGTGAAATAAGTAGCCTTACCAACAATACCATTGAAGAAACTCAACAGAGTCACAGGGGCAAAACATGTCCCAAAAGTAACAAGGATTATTGCAGTTGCCGTGGTGACTTTAGATTCAACTTTAAATTTCCTAGCATCTGAAGAAGTGGCCACATTCTGAATTTCAGACTGCTTCTCCAGTCGCTTGACTTCCTTGAATATAAATACATACATAAGAATCGTCCCAATGCAAAAAATCAACATAGAAGTACCAAGAATTCCATTGAACAATTGGTTGTCCTTTGTTGCCATTAGCGTAATCACGAAAAAAGAAGGAATCACCCAGGTGCATGCGATTGCGATCAGTATTGCTTTATTAGTTAGCTTTTCACGATACCAAAATGGATAAAATATCGCCAGGTATCTCTCGCCACTCTGTAGCACTATGGAAGAAAATGATGTCAATCCAAATATGTAGCCAAGTGGAGTGCTTACCATTGCTATGGGACATGGGTCATATTGCAAAAATAAGTAAATACATTTCGTTGCTAAACAAGGTATGGCAGTGCAGCTTGAAAGTGTGTCAGATATTGCCATGTTTGCAATGATGAAAAAGGATGGTGTATGAAATATTCGTTTCTTCGTAACAGCGATAATTATCGCAAGATTCATGACAAATGCCGGAATTGTCAGCAAACATGCTAAGACTGTAAGAAGCAATAGCGACGTGTTGTACACATGATCATCAAAGTACGTATATCCAAGATAATTGCAGCTGAGGTTCATCGCAATTTCCTCAAAGTTGTCCGTGATGCAGGCAACACTATTTTGTATTCTTCATTCCATCGCGTTCATGAAGCTTACTATTTTACGACACGTAGAAAAAATGAACAGGCCCTTGTTATCACCTCATCTGAGACAAGCTTGCTTCACAAGTCAGATTGATAAGCTATTTCAACTTCATTGTCATCATCCAGCAAAACACCAAACAATTTGATGGGCTAAATGGAATTGCTTGGAATAGCAACCAGAAAGCAGAAAAAAATCATTGATAGTACCGGGAAACCCAGAAGTAATGACACTAAAACGTAATGAAACAAAACGCAATGAACATCATCCTCCTTGGGACATCCTCGTTTGTCAACTTAAATTCAAGCTATTGCAAAATTGGTTTCGTCATTTGCAGCCAGTAGCAACAAGTAAACATTGACTGAATGAATGAAAATCCTCAGCACAGAAAATGTTTGTCCGCTGACGAAGAACTGATCTTTGGTTGTGATGTGAACTCAAGAATCAATAGAAAAGAAAGATCCTTCCTCTCAATTATTGATAGCATAAGACCTTCCTTTCACAAAGCAGGCATCCTCTATGTATAGCTTTAAGAAAACTATTTACTTTTCTGTTTTATCATAAATTGTACCAGCTGATGCTGAAGGGCAACCCTCCTTAAAAGAATTACATATGAAGAATATGTGAAATATATGAAACACACCTGCACCATAGACAATTGCGCTAACAAAAGCGGCGAGGAAGCTTTACCAAGATGCAGAGCGTTCTTTAATCGAAATCCTTTAGGATCGCTAAAAAATCTTAGTTTGAACTGCTTAATTTCCCTGGTTAGAACGCAGTGCATCTGTCGAGTGAGTCAGAAAAAATGTGGGGTGTTTGGCGGACTGTGACGTCACGTTTAGCAACACGATCGTCGTGAACTAAACTCGTCCATGCAGCCAAAAGTCTGACTCAGATCTAAATTTTGACAAAGGGCTCTTTTCTCCAAAAGACCAAAAATAGTTTTGGTCCAAAAGACCAAAAAAAAGGTAAAAGCGTTTTCAAGGGTTGCAAGAAACCTTGACTCTCAAAAAGCTAGCCATTTATACTAACAAATTTTAACTATTGCCCACTCATCTGGATGTTCTGTGGAAAAACAGCCAACGATGAAGTCAATCGGGTTCATAAGCGTGCCCTGAGAGTGCTGCTAAATGATTCTGACTCCAGTTTCGAAGAACTCTTACACAAGAACGGGGAAATCACAATACATGAAAAAATTTGCAAAAACTTATGCTAGAGGTATACAAATGTATTACTTCTGGAAACCCCTCCTTTTTGTGGGAGTTCTTCAATAGAAAAATGCTTCCATATAACTTAAGAATAAACGATCTCCTCCAACTTCCTAAAACCAGGACCAATAAATATGGAAACGAGTCTCTTTCGTATAGGGGTAGCATGGTTTGGAATCGGCTTCCAGACCAATATAAAGCTGCAAAAAGCGATGATGAATTCAAAATGAAAATCAGAAGTTGGAAGGGATCCGGATGTAACTGCCGCATTTGTATAATATAGCTTAATTTCAGACATTGTAAATAGGGTAGAGTTGGCCTTTATTAGCATCAGCTATCTCTCTAGCCAACTGTAAATAAATTGTATTATTATTATTATTCTGGAGTCATTTTCATCGACTTAAAGATAGCCTTTGACACTGTTAACCACGATATTCTCATAGCTAAGCTGCGTTTATATGGAGTTGAAGTTGTAGAGCTTGACTAGACTTATGACATGTCGTCCCTTGTTTCCTTGCGTTCTTTGATTTGCAGATATCACTTGCTCAGTAGGGACTCATTTCATTACTCTTATAACGTGTAGCCACTTTAGGCCAATATGGTGTGGATCAGTATTGACCAATCAAATTGCTAGGATTTAGTTTTCAACCAATAAGGAGGCGCTATTTAAACTGTTGTTGTTGTTGCGTACAAAAACGGTTGATTCGGCAAAGAGTTCTCGTAGCTGTGATCGATCTATTTTGTTTCTATAGAGGAAGATTACTGCATGAGTAGGTTCGTAAAACATTATTCTTTGTACTACAAGTTTGCTTTTCAATGTTGAAGCTCTTTAAACCAGAAATTGAAGCGATTTTGTTGAGTGTACGAGAACTCCCGCTAGTTTAGGCCGACAAAGGGGGCCCATTTTATAAGAGCAATGAAATGAGTCCCTTATTGAGCAAGTGATATCTGCAAATCAAAGAACGCAGGGAAACAAGGGACGAAATATCATAAGTCTAGAGCTTGACTGGGTCATCTCATACCTAGGTATTAGGAAGCATAGCTGAAATAGTCAGGTAAATTGCAGCATATCTGAAATCATGGAGATAAAATGTTGGGAGCCTCAGGGCTCTTGCCTTGATCCACGCCTAATTTTATCTATATCAATGACTTGCCGTTTGCCTTACAAAGAACTAGGGTCACAATCAAGGGTCACAATCAGACCTTGGGTCACAATGTATGCATATGACCCAAGCAATTCCTATTCCTCGAAATCTATCTCCGACCTGAATTGAGAATCATTGTACACAGCGAATAACTTGCGGTTGAGTATTATTGTATCTAAAACAATTGCTTCGCAACAACATCATTCTTGATCATCTCTGGTAAGCAAAAGATGTTTAAGACTGCGTTCACACGATGCCGGCACATTTTGAACACGGTGAAAAATGTGAAAGCAATAAATTCTTTGCACGTTCCACGAGAACGAGGCTATATTTTCGCGCCAAAGCCAGCCAGCCAGCCTCGTTTCCAAAGCGTTCAAAAATGTTCCGTTTTCATCATTTTGGAGTGTTCACACGAGGCCGTTTTCAAAATGTGCCGGTTAGAGTTCCGTTTTCAAAATCTACCGTTTTCAAAATCTGCCGGCAAAAAAATGGCCGTTTTCGTGTGAACGGGAGGCCTATCCGTCACATTTTCACCGTTTTCAAAATGTGCCGGCACCGTGTGAACGCAGTCTAAGTAAGCTAGGTAATTTCTTTTACTTCTTTGACTGTACTTTTCACGGAGTCATAATCACTGTGGCTGAGTATATTTTTATCTGAACCGATTGCTTTGCAACAACAATGTTTTTGATCATCTCTGGTAAGCAAAAGAATCATAAGTAAGCTCGGTAACTTACCTTTGATTTAATCTACATTACCGTTGCGTTGTCCAAAGATTCTTACAACTAGTCCCAGTGTATACCCTACTCCAGGAACTAAAAACTAAATAGAAGTTGGAACATAGTATTTTCAGTGCATTCTAATCTTGGTATTTTGTTTAACGATTATCGAACTTAATCTTTATTTACTGAAACTATTGCTACACTTCATTCTCAAGATTTCATTGCATTAATACTTCGTCATTACACCCGCCTTCCTTCGGCATAACGATTATAATTCTCAACTTCTTGAAACCAACGTGTCCAAACTAAGAGGTTCCTTGAGGTGATATCCGCCTGTTAAACTTCCAGAAAAATATCATGTCGGTAACAGGTTTTCGCAACGCAGACAACTGTCGACAGATCACCAATGGATTGAAGAAAGAGTTAAGCAGTGCTAAAAGCCAAACCCAGTACAACAGTACGTCAGTTAAATAAGTTGTTCCCCCAATGACAGCAGTGATGAATGTTAAACCAACCCCTGGAGCAAAACATAATACAAATGTAGATAAAATGATCACTGTTGCCTTTGCAACCTTGGATTCAAGTGTAACATTCGCGTCATTCGACGCATCGGCAACGCTTTGAAGTACAGGTTGCTTTTCGATTCGTCTGACTTCTTTAAAAATTCGAAAATAAATGACAAGTGTTCCAAGGAACAGAACCAGCATGCATGTTCCGGTTACTGCACTAAACAGTTGGTAATCCTTTGTGATCAACAGAATAGAGGTAAAACCACTTGCCATCACCCAACAAGCAATAATTGCATACACTACCATGCGATTAGTTAATCTATCATGATACCAAAATGGGTAGAATATCGCTAAATATCTTTCCACGCTCTGCAACACAATTGACAAAAATGATGTAAAACAAAATATATAGGCAAGTGGATTGCTTACTATTACAAAAGAACAAGGATCACGACCTAACAGCATATAAGTAAGCGCAATGGGGAGCATGAGATATGAGGTACAGCTTGCAAGAAGATCTGCTACTGCCATATTCACAATAATGAAAAAGGCTGGTGTGTGTAATACTGTTTTCTTGATAAATACAACAATGATGGCAAGATTTATAGTAAACGTTGGTATCAGGAGAACCAAGATACATATTGCAATTATGATGCACGTTGCGTTATAAAGATTATCATTGATGTATGTGAATCCAAAATACTTGCAGCTGAAATCCATCCCAAGATTTACAACTTTTCAATTTAGATAGACGTGATATGAAATTTGTGAGGGTTGTTTCAATGTAAAATCATTCTATTTGCTGATATACCAAAAGACACAATATATTCAACGTACCAATAAAACAGCTGACATAAACAAAATAATTGCTCGTAATGCAAACGGTATCATCAAAATTGACTGTCTTGTATCTCTCTGCTATTTTTTGCAAGCTAACATTGATTAAAGCAGTGTAACGATGAAGCGGCTTGATTATCCACACAACATGCGTACTACCCAAAAGCTGTGCACATTCTTAATATCAGCTATTGAAAAGCATTGCGGGTACATTCGCTCATTAAAGATTATTCCTCCTCAACTTTCAGCTCCGTATGAATTATTAAAGTGCCACTAAAGGTTTCAGGGAGTTTTTGCTTTTCGAAAGAATGATGCCTGCAGAGTCTGACAAAAAATATTTTGAAAAATTCGAATTTCTTCCATAGAAACGGGGCAACAGAACCTCATAGCGGAAATGCACGTTTCCTTTCAACGAGAGGGAGAGCCGTGCTGGACAACACAGAGATCACCGTCGAAGCCAACCAACAAATTTGAAGGGAAGGATCGTTATGTATGTACGTATGTAAGTATGTATGTATGCATGTATCTATCAATTCGCCATGAAAGAATAATTGAAACTGTACATTCATTTAAAAGCTAGACGCTGTTTAGCCTTGGAATTGCAGAGTAGCGATGCTTCCTCTTTAACTTATACTTCGGTCACATATTGGACATTGCAGAAGAACAGCTTCTAGAAGCTGTGGTTGGGCTCTGTAACTGGCAAGAGAAGGCTTAGACCTACAGTTCTCATGATGGAGGACCGATTTGAGAAAAACCATTTGCTGACTGGCTCTTATCTTCGCTCTTGAATAATGTCTTTGAACTTGTAATGAAAAGCCTTCTAAAATAGCAACCACAGGGTTGCTTACTTTCATTTTCAAGATTTTAGTATTTGATGAATCAACAATTCATACAATTTTCTATGAGCCATGAGCCCAAAAATTGCAATTTAATACTTGAATTGAGACTAAAGATGCAGGGAGACGTTAAGCAGAATAGAGAATAAAGTTATATGTTAACTTATTGAGATACAAGAGACACGTGAGAAAAGAAAACGAAATTGACTCGTTTCATTTTGAGTTCTAGCTGCCTTCGGCGCGCCTCGTTACAGGACCAATGTTATATTGCCTTTATCATCACCATCACCATCACCATCACCATCACCATCCACCATCATCATCCATCACCACCACCACCACCACCACCATCATCATCATCATCATCATCATCATCATCATCATCATCATCATCATCATCATCATCACCACCACCACCACCACCACCACAGGATAAAAATTATCATGCCTTCCCACCACCACCACCACCACCCACCCCCACCACCACCACCAGTCCAGTGCCTGCATCAGGGGGCATCATCCCGCACAGCCACCCGTCACCAGCCACCACCACCATGAAACCACCCACCACCACCACCATTCCCACCAGGGTGCCACCACCAAGGTCATCATATTTCTACTCATGTTGACAGTTCGTAGTAAGTAAAAAAGGAGTTGAGCAATGATACCAAAACCACTACAATACTACGTAAGTTAAAAAAGTTGTTTCCTAAATGACAGCGACGACGAGTGTTACACTAACTCCAGGAGCACAGCATACTAAAAATGTAGGTAACATTATTACTGTTACTTTCCAGCCTTTGATTCACTGTTTCAAATGTGCATCATTCGACAAACTGGCAACGCATTGAATTGCAGCTGGCTTTTCGATTCGTTTAAAATCTTTGAAAATTCGAAAATATTTGACCAATGCTCCAATAATGAACAGAATCAGCATGCATCTTCCAAGTAATGCACTAAACAGTTGGCTATTCTTTGTGATCATCAGAATAGAGGTAAAACAACTCGATATCACCCAAGAAGCAATAATTGCTAGCAATACCATGCGAATTGATAGCTTATCTGGATACTAAAATGGGTAGAAATCGGTAAACATCTTTCTACAATTTGTATGACAATTGACATGAATGTTGTAACGAAGAATATAGAGTCCAATGCTTTTCCTACAATTACAAAGGAACAACGATAACCACATAAGGCATACTTTAAGCGCACACAATGGGGAACCTCATGTATGAACCATAGCTTGAGGCAGAGTAAACTTCAACGTTCCTTTCGACTACGACACGTTTTGTTGGAAAAATTCCTTTTGTTTGAATAGAAAATCGGTGTGTTGAGGGGATTGAATAAGTTTTTCTTCCTGTTATCGCAAACATTGAAGTTTTTTTCCTTTGTTTTTCCTCAGCAACCAGGTGACCGATCATGAATTAGCTCCAAACGTTAAGACCGGGGGGCGAAATACTGTTTTTGCGACGACGGCAATGACGATGTTGACTATGGCCCCTGTTATGAGAGTACACCAGTCTAACTCAGCTATTATGAACTCATACATTATCATTCTTCGCTTCCTCTCAAACTTTTCAACGCATAGAGTGAGTTGTACGATTGTAGTTTCAATATGGAAACTGTATTCTTCTGTTCTTACAGCTTAAATCATTGCTAACCATTAGTAATAAAATGCACCATAGCTTCAACCAAGTGCCAGTAACGAAAAGAATGTAACGAACAGTCTTCATCGCACTTCAATCTCAGTTGCATCATGAAGTCTTATTCTCTTGTCCAAGCCCACATTCATAACAGCAGTTGAAAGAACAAATGGATCGATTCTCTAACACCCTGTTAAAAACTGTATGCTCGATTGAAAAACCTTGTGGGTGCATTTATCAATAAGCAATATGGCACCTTTTGAGTTGCTCGCTGTAAACTGAATTATTAAAAAGAAAAGAGGAATGCCACCTTCTTTTTTCTCAACACATAAAGTATTAGGGCAATGGTATGATACTACAGTGAAAGAAACAAATTGCGGGTAAACAAATTGGGTTTTAAGAATTGAATACATTTGAACAACCGTGAATCAATAGCAGTGAACAAGTTTGCAGTTCAATAACTGATTTTATTACTGATAAATTCAACTCTGCTTTCCACTCTAATGAGAAGCAAGGTGCCGTTTTGCAAAGCCATCCTCCACAGAAACCATTCAATTTCTCAAATATTGTTCGGTCTATCGAAAGCAAGAAAAGGATGTTGTTCTCCATAGCCTTGGCGATCGAAAGATACATAACTCACAATGTTTCTGTCAATGCTGGCTTTACAGAGCCATTTGGTAGCACAAATTCATATTGCTTCTCAGATTATACACAAGGCGCTCACGGAGAATTTCCACGTGCACAAGAGATTTGGCATGCATCAGTGTAATCTGAGATAATCTATTGAGAACATAGTTTAATGGGTGCACAGTGTTCCAGGGCATGTAATTAATGTGAAAAATGAAAGTATCAGAATTGTACCAAACTGATTTTTCTATTGTTCACCGTAGCCTGAGGAATGTCAAAACCAAAAAAACTTTCAAATTGGTCAATCTACCGGGTGCGCCAAATAAACTATGCACGTTTGGCAGGCCACAATAAATCGTACACTGGACCGATTTTGAAGATTTATGACTTAATCTTTAGCAGAAAGTCTGAATTAGATTCTAGAACTTTTTTCAAATTTTTCGTTTTCATTTTTTAGAGCTAGAAGCGAGTTTCTTAAAATTTTCTTTTTCAAAAACACTGATAACGATCATAAAATGTCGATCAAATTTTAAAAGACTCAACATGAATGAACAAAGAGAAAACGTTTTCAGGGTGATTTGAGGGATTTAGTACGAACTCTCGTACAGCAGAATACGATTAATCGATTTCTGAATCGCAAATCACCACGAGCAGGTTCTCTCTTTGTCCATTCATGTCGATTCTTTAGAAAACTTGATCGGCGTTATTTGATCGTTTTCAATGTTTTCGAAAACTAACATTTCAAGAAACTCGCTTCTAGCTCTAAGAACTGAAAAGAAAAAAATCGCATAAGATCCCAGCATCTAATTCAGGCCTTCTGCTAAAGATTAAGTCATTGATCTTCAAAATCGGCCCAATGTACGATTTATCATGGCCTGCCAAACTTGCATGGTTTATTTTGGCGCACCCGGTAGTGCTGAGAAAACATTATTTCAAGTTAGGCCTAAAAAGCGTACTTCAGGCTTCTTTCTAAGCACAGCAAGGCCACAAAATAGCACTAAGTTTCAAATTCAAATTTCTTGGCTTGCACTCACCCGATTTTCATGATCTTCGTTTTGTTCAACAGATTAAACCTTGCAGAGTATGTAGTGAAAAAGTGGATCGAAAATTTTATCTTGGGATGCGGAAATTTTGCGAATTCATAGTGGTAACTAAACGTCAAAAAAACTAAAACTGAATCACGAAGCGCTTCTTCAACATTAAAAACAAAAAATCTGTGTTTCAGAATTCTCGGAAAGTCTATTGCAGAATCAAGTTTATGCTATTGGCAACACATTTGCAAAAGGGCTTAGTAGAATAGGCTCTCAAATAATTTTGGCGAATTTTTCACGAAGACCAGTTTTGCACCTTTTCAGAGTGAAAATTGCATTTTTATGACGAAAACCTATTAGCAAAGGCAATATTTCATCATATCTCCACCATTTCAAATACATGCTTTTTAGCAATAGTAGTATAAAGTATTTTTACATAATTAACTAATTTTTAAGGTTTTGAAAACATGCAGCCAACTCAACAGTGATTTGTTATATCCCAAGGTGAAAAATGAGCCTAGTAACATCGGAAAACAGAACAAATACCAAGATAGATACCTAATATGATTTGAGAGTTGATCTCTAACCTCCTTTTGACTATAAGAGGGAAATATTTGTTTCATTGAACTTCTAGTTCAGTCTATAGTACAGTGGCAAATACAGACAGAATTTGCTAAAAAAGACTTCTCCTTCACTGGCCTTCGTGGAAAATTCGCCAAAATTAGTTGAGAGCTTATTCTACTTAGCCCTTTTGCAAAAATGTTCCCAATAGGTTAAACTTGATTCTGCAATAGGCTTTACAAGAGTTCTGAAACAAATATTTTTTGTTTTCAATGTTGAAGGAGCGTTTCGTGATTCAGTTTTAGTTTTTATGAACGATTGGTTACCATTATGGATTTGAAAAATTTGCACATCCCAAGATGAAATTTTCAATCGACCTTTTCACTACATATTCTGCAGGATTCAATCTGTCAAATAAAACAAAGATCATGAAAATCAAATGAGTGCAAGCCAAGAAATGTGAATTTGAAAGTTAGTGCTATTTTTTGGCCTTGCTGTGCTACAGAAGAAGCCTGCAGTACACTTTTTAGGCCTAACTTGAAATGATATCTTCTCAGCACTAAATTGTCGGGTGGGCCACAAAAGTAACTCCGGAGGTAAAAAACTTACAAAAATCTTCCTGAAAACAAGATTATGATGCAAATTGTATGATACTAAGTACAACACAAAATACAACTGCTACGCAAAAACATTACACCATCAGCTGCAGTTACAGAGAGATGAAGTTTTGAAGAAAGATGGGTGCAAAAATTTCTGTAACAAAATTATTGATCATAAAGAATAACCGACCAACGCATTTCTTGATTTAATAAAAAATTTTTGGGCAAACAAAGCTTTTCCCACTTTCTAATGGAAACGAGATACATTATCAAATTTCGTAATGTCAAAGAATTCAATGTAAGATCTAACAGGATACCATAAAGTAATCCGTGTGTAGCACAATATCCTGGTGAAAAAGGCAATTTTCTTACTTTTGACATGATTGATCAGCATTTTTCAGCACTTTCTTGTAATTCTTTGAATTTCAAATGTGGTAATATTTTTTTGCAAAAATATGCGATTGGAGATGAAGACAAATAGGAGAATGGAGTGAAAGGTTCGAGGGCAAAATTCTCCTGTTTTAGACACTTTCTTTGATCAAGTTATGCTTTGATGACTAGTGATTTTGTTATAGTGGTTTTTGCAACCATCTTTTTCAAAATCTCATTTCTCTGAAAATACAGCTGTTAATGAACTGGTTTTATTCGGTAGGTGTATCTTATGTTGTACTTAGAGCCATATTAATTTCGTCAAAATCATGCATTCACAAGATTGATAAGAAATGTTTTAACTCGGGAACTACTCTTTTCGGCCCAACCGTTTGTTACGAAGATAATTATTGGGTATTTTACTAATGGTACTGACCACATAAGAAGAATTACTTCACTTACCCATGATAGCTCTTTCAGCAGTCAAGACCTCAGAACCGAGACGTGCCTTGACAAGACGCTCCACAACCAACATAAAAGTCCATAATTCATGGAGCCATGCAGTTAACAACGTCCTGAAACAATGCTACGAAAAAAAGATCTGCAACTCATATGACGTAATCAATTCAACGACTTACCATCATCAGAAAGAGTAAATCTTCAATCACTGACAGCTCCTGCATCGGCAAAGGCAATGTCCCAGCAGCAACAATCTGCGGTCAAGACAATCAATGTCTTTAATCAAAGCCACACAAAACACTTAGATAGACAAAAAGAGATAGCGGATGTCTCCTAGTAGATGTGCTAAACATGCTATTTTGACAACGAACTAAAAATAAACTATGGTCTCACCTTAAGAAACCACTTAAAAAGAAAATCAGACCAAATTTTGCTACAACTGTTGGAAAATAATAGGCTAATTAAGGAGGACAATAGGCTTTCTATTTTCTTCATTTTCTTATTCATTCTTTATTTTCTATGCGTTTAACTGTTGGCTGTCACCGTTGGCTGCAGCTGAGATGTGCAAACTCACACCCTGTGCGGTCCCTTCCTGTGTAATTCCTTAGTTTTCTTGCGTAGTAGTCCTTGTTTGCAAGGAGTTTTGTATTCTTGAGGTTTTGTGCATTTTTATGATGAATATGAAAAAAATAGGATGAGGTCAAACAAGGCTCTCTCAAAGGCAGATATTTACTCTTTTAAATATTTCCTTTGTGAATTAGTCCTTTTCAGTTCTTACTGTTGTAAGACAATGAAAAAAATTTAATAGGTAGGAGGTGGACTATTTTTATAACTCTCAGCTATCAAAGGCAACACTACTTTGGCACACCACACCACAGTTATCCAGAATTGCAAAATTAGGGGAATAAATATTCCATTAGCCCTCAGTTAAAGCACTTCTTCTCCCTTGGGGCGTATTATTGAAACAGCGTTTAGCCTTACAGTTTGTGCTTCTGATCTTGTTATTGCCTTGATCACTGAGGTACCAATTTTAAACCGTGGTGAGGTGCTAACAATGATTCTCTCTGTTTTGATAAGTTGCATATGATAGATGCATATTTAGATAAAAATAATCCTTTGATCATGAATTGGTTGGCATTAGAATTTTTCAAATCTGTTGCATTCTATTTATTTTGGGACACCAAGAACAGAAAAGTTGTTTCAATCTTAACCACACTTGGCTCCTAAGGCGGCCTTTCTCCTTTAAAGAAGTTCGTAGAAAATAATGCTTTGGGATTCGTTGCAGCCATATGAATTCAAATTTGCCCAACGTTATTACTTTACTCGTCCAGCATGTGCAAGTACAAGAAGACTACGTTTAGACAATACAGGTACAATTTGAAAACGGGAAAAGTTTGACGGTACAAACATTTTAGCTAGTGCTCACATGATACAGAGGCATGATACCTGAAGGCAAGATTTGAAAATGGCACAATATTTGATAGTCCCAAACAACATCATCTCCTCGGGCCTTAGTAAGGCCTTGGGGACAAGGTTGAGTCCCAAATTCGTTGCAATATCCGCGACAAAGAGCCTGGATTTTGACTAGAATTTGGCTGGATCACCCTTGGCTTCGAAAGCGTCAGAAAATGTTGTGTTTCCATTGCTTTCAAGAGTTCCAATATTCTAATTTGGCCACTTAGACTGTTGCTTTCAAATTCCGCCATTTTGAAAGCCTGCAGGTGCAATTTGTGCTGCGTTTATGTGAACGGGAAACCTGTCTGTGACAATTTTATTCCGTTTTCAGACTGTATCAGCATCGTGTGAACGTGGTCTTTTATAACTCAGACAAAGTTGCTTTCCAAAAGAGAAATGAAGCATTGAAGCCATCTTACCGGCTCCTCTGCCTTGGAAATGAGAATGAAGTCCCTTGTCAAATACGGTCTGTCTCTTGTCCAGGATGGGTTTGTAGGAAGTCCTGAAGCACCTTTGAAAAGAAATGCGAAAATTGTCTAGAAAGTCCAAACGAAGACCTTTCCGAGGGAGCTGCTTATTCTACCGGGTGACCCAAATAAACGTCACGAGCTACACCACGCCAAATTTCCAGAAAGCAACTGGCATGACACTAAACAGGGCATCCGCATGTAGCTGGAGGGCTTAGCTATCTTTTGAGATGTTGCTTGGTCAATTTAAAGGCAACGAGTCATGGTAAATAGACCGCGTATACCCAATTAGCAAAAATTGCTGAGTCATGATGATAGCTTACGCCCATCTGATTGGCTGTAATTCAAACTGCACACATGATATTCTAACCTGAATATGTTCCTACAGCTTTATCATCGCTATATACAGCGTTTTCAACCTGGTCATGGGGATTAGCGGGATGGGGTTGCCCTTTGAATCAACAAGGTGTAATTTCACATAGCAAAGAAAACAAAAGAACCTGACGATCGTCTCTCGTGGCGTTACAAGACTACTGATAAAGTGAGTCTAGGAATGTAATTTATTGAAACAAAGCACTCGAATGAAAATTGTCAGGATTATCTAAATAAAAGGACAGCAATGTACTTAGGGCCAAGGGATTCGATTGAATAATGATATTTTTTGGGAGTAACAAAAAGAGTTAGGTGTGAAGTTCATGTCTGATCACATGAAAACAGACTGATCACATGAAAGTAGACAGACCCCCAGCGGAGAATTGCTATTTACCATGACTCAATGCCTTTAAGTGATAACTACCCTTTGGAAAACCAGTTACAAAATATGATAATTCATATCTTAGACTTTCCAATCCTTTTACAGTCCATGTTTTGGAAGATGTGAAAAAGCCGAAGTCCGATGCTTAAGAGCACAAAAATAGAATAAGGAGCACAGATTAGTTTTTTCGCAAACACTAGATTTCCCAGACGACTTCATTCCATCTCTACGTTGTGCTTTCACAAAATATTGAGTGGTAAGGGATGACGATTATTTCACTCTAAATGTGAAATGAAGGATTCGAAATTTTCGCTAATTTTGGTTTTTCGGACGTAATCATTGCTAAAAATGACCAAGCAGAATCTCAAAAGATAGCCAAGCCTTTCAACCAAACAGAGAAACAACAAATTTGTCAATAGCTCTCGATTTCACAGACCTAGTTATGATCTAGCTCGTTAAGTTGTTTTGGCTCATCCGGTATAATGAACATTTTGCCTGTAAAACTACTTGAAATGGGAAGTAAGATACCAGGTGTCGCAAAGGAATATATACAAGTTTGCAAAATTCTGACGGCAAGAGTTTCCGCTAAATTGCCTGCAATCCATTTTGTGGTAACCCTCATTGGCTAAGTTGAATTTTGGTATTCGTCTGAATATTTCCCGCAACTTGGTTGTAATGCAAAGCTATAGATCAGCAAACCTAAAGTTTCATCGGAGGCCCAAACCAGAGCTTCTAGTAGTAGAAACAGTACGATGCCACGGAGAGCAGAAGCATGTCGGTCCTCAACAGCCAAAGCAAATATGCTGTGTGATTCTTAATGATTAGAAACCAAGAAGCATATTTCATCATCATTAATCAAGATATTTCTTTATCTTCATTTTTAACAAAAAATATAATTTCAACAATAGCTGATCATTGAAGTAACGTTAAAGAGTTCCCTTGACCAATAGCCAACAGTGATACGATTTCCAAATGAATCCTTTGTTTTATATTCCCTTTGCTTATATTCCATTAAAATCGGGAGCACTTTTGGCTCAGAACATCGAAGTTCGACATGATTTAGTAGTTCTTGCCATTTTCAAGGCTCTACTAACAGTAACAGAGGTCCTGGTTTGGCATATGTAAAGCTCTCCAATAAAGTTACCGATAATGGTAAGAAAAATACCAAAACACATTTAGTTATTGAAGTTTTGCACGAAAATCCTTTTTTGGGTAATTGGGTCTAAACCCTTGGCGTAAGAATTTTCGAACTTGTCGGCAGTACTTCTATTTCAAGCAATCTATACACAATATTTTCATTATGGAAATAGTCTGACGATTTGATTCCTGATTATCAAATTTAGGCCCTTTAGTGTTTGGATTTAACCGACCCATAGCCACCTTAGCTGCCACCTTCACTGACTGCAGAGAATCACCTGGCTAGGAGTCATGTGACACAGGTTCAAAGTTCAATCAGTCAGTACTGGCTTCATAGTCGAAATAATTACTGAAAAACGAACCCAACATGCACATGTTCTAAAAGCAAGGAAGACCATCCACTAACGTTAAAGATTAGCAATGCAGCAACATATGAAATAAATTTCTCCAATCCAGCTAAAAGCGAATTGCGTGAAAGATCAATCGAAATAAATTTGCCCGTCAATAAAAACAACCACAACTGCATTGCTCAATAGAGTTTATCACAGAAGTCCCAGGCGGTGCGCAACTGCAGTTGTAGTTGGAAAAGTTTGAATGAAAATGTCACATTTAGCTCCAGTTGACAGGCACAGGCACAGAGGACCAGAAAGGCTTGCAACATGAAAAAAAATTGTTACCTGAAACATTACAGTGATATTTACCATATAACCATATACTACAAAAGATTATTTTGATTTGCTTAAGTCGTCTCGACGAAATTGAATTTCGTTATAATTAATAATGGCCAAATTTTTATTTCTGCTATATACCGGGTGTCCCAAAATGATGTATCATCTTTTGATTGCCTACGTGTCCATAACCAATGAACCGATTTTCAAAAACTTTGTTTTATTTGATTGCCGAAAGGCTAAGTTGTATCCGAAGATGTTGGTTGTGGTTTTACTACGATGTTTTCATGTCGAAAGGAAGATTGAAAAACCTGCCCAAATTCAAGCCTTAGATGTGATACAAAAGGCTGAACTCGTATTCATATTCTCTGAATTCAGTATCAACTGAATTCGTATTCTCTGAGCGACATATAAGTTCAGCCATTCGTATCACATCTAAAATGTTGACTGGAAAAGCAGGCCGTTTCTTTTCATGCCGTTTCTTCTTCATGCCATCTAAGGCTTGAATTTGAGCAGGTTTATCGATCTTCTTTTCATGAAAACATCGGCGTAAAACCACAAACAACATCCTCGAATACAATTTAGCCTTTCGGCAATCGGATAAAATAAAGTTTTTTAAAATCGGTTAATTGGTTATGGACATATAAGCAATCAAACGATAATACATCATTTTGAGACACCCCGTAGATCGGTCATAAGTCAAGGTTAACTTTAACTTCCCATACCTTGCTTTTTTGCATGCTTCTCTCGAAGTGCCTTGATTAGGTCGTCAGTTGAACTTTGAGCAGGATTGCTTGCTATCGCAGAAAGTTTTGATCTGAGCTACGAACGATAAGATGTAACATTCGATTGAATTAAAAATGGAGGTGAGGAGCTTTTTACCAAGACGTATTGCATTCTAAATCAAGTCTCAATTGAATCTGTAAAGATTCTCAACATACGACTTTACGAAATATGCCATCAGCGAATTTTCCATCACGGCCATTTGCATGCCATGGTAAATCAACCAATCACATCAATTAAGCGTCTTTAACGCCCTGTTTCCGTTATTCCATTACACCGTTATCGTATGCAAAACAGAGTGGAATGTATCCGTTTTGGGCTTGTGTGTCATTTAAAACGATCGAAAACGGAGACATTTGAAAATGCTTTTCAAAGTGAGGTGATCTGAAAACGGATTTCTTGCCAGGCCCTCTTGGCACAAACAGAGTGATGCAAACGGTTTAAGATATAAAACGGAGTGATTTCAAAACGGGCACATTTAAAAAGGGAGCGATGGAAACATAGCCTGAAACGCAACGGATTATGGTAAAATATTCCCTGGCGCCATCTTTTGCCCAATCGTCAATTGGAATGCAATGCAACTTGGTAATCAGGTCATCGCAGCCATCTCTGGCTTCAACGTCTATTCGTCAAGATGATGCACGAAAAATATAAATGAAAAAGTCTTCCTTCTGGACTGAAAGTCAAATTTTGAAAAGTAGACCTCTCTCATTTATTTCTTTCCTTTCAGATACAAATCCTCCAGGAGTCAGCATCATTCTTTTTCACCAAGAAAAAACCACAATCATATCCTCCTAAAAATTGGCTCGCAGAGTCTAAGCCATAAACGCACAATGCTCAAAGAAACTTTAGAATCCTTTGACCATTGGCCCATTCTTTGAGCAATGATATCAGTATAAAGGATCATTTGAGCAGGACATTACTCCTTTGATATCGCATTTTGCTTTCCACAAGATAATAGGATGTACCAGGAGGTGACCAAACAAAAAGGAAACCAAGAAAATCAACTTCACTTCAGAGTAGTGGACTGAAATCTATGATTTGAGCAATGTTTGGTAGCTAAATAGTTCGGCTAGAAGCCTGCTATTTTTTGCTATTTTCGTCGACATCGCAAACTGGTGAAACCACAGATTTAGTAAAACCAGGCACATCTAACACCAGTCGAACGTCATCAAAAACAAATCCTTATTTTAGCCAGCTTGAAAAGTAGATTAAAAAATATCAAAAATAACACCGATTCCTAGCCAGTCAGCTATACAACAATCTTTTAATCACTTATTTCGGCCCATTATTCTACTTTATGTAACATATTTTTTGTTCAATTTGTTGGGTCTCCCGGTTACGAAACTGAAGATTATATTCAAAAATAAGCAAAGGAAGTATAAATCTCTACAAAGATTCCTATCTCTACTCGCGTTGCGCGTTGTGCATGAAAATTCTGAAAGAAAAGTCTCAAAATCTTAATTTTCTAAATAATGTAATCCCAATCTTAAAATCTACCTCGAGAACTTCTTGCGATGACATGGGTGATCCCGAAGCTGAATCCGTCACTTCTTTCACTTCTCTTCCAAGATTAAAAGAAGATGATGATGACGTCAAACTTCTGACATCTTTAAATTTCGACTTCTCCTTGGCATTCTTCTCCAGGAATTTTGTAGTCTTCGAGTATAAAAGGAGACCTAATTAGATACATAACCAAACTGATTCCTAAATAGTGGGTGAGTTTGATGCAGCACCTTTCATCGAAACGTGTTTTTAGTTAGCAAATAAATTATGCGCAAAAACATACTTTCAAAAGATTTTCTGAAAACTCTTCATTCAAGGTACAAACACTTTAAAGAACATATTTACTTCTTCAAGCTATCAAACCTAAATAGCTTTAAAGAAACCATGTGAAACTAAGAGGAATGCATTCACTGCTATAATATTCCTCATGAGGTGAATATATACATTAAATTTTGGTAAATGATTTCAGATGATAAAGATATTGGCCAAACACATCTGCAACTTTGCAAAAAAATGACAGTAGTTGTATTCTTCTTACTGAGAAAAAATCAACAGCTTTAGGGCCTGTTTACATGGGAGTTTTCAGCCCGGGCTGAAATTTCAGCCCGTTTACCTGAGGTGAAACTTCGTCCCTCCTCCACGGTTAAAAGCTTGTAGATGTCAGTTTGCCATTATTTGGAAATGTTTCGCCCCGGGCTGAAAATTGCCCCCGGGATGAAATTTTAGCTCGCGTTGCGCTAGCCGAGATGAAACGTTAATTCCTTAATTAGCATGCTAATCCCCATTGTTTTACGTGACGCACGTCCATGTAATGGCAACTATTTTTCCAGCCCGGGCTGAAAAATCAATGACGCATGCGCTTTTCTCTACCTTCGGCGCTAGACAGATTTTCAGCCCGGGTTGAAACTCTCCATGTAATGGCAAAATATTTTCACCTCGGGTAGCAGGGCCGAAGTTTCAGCCTGGGCTGAAAACTCCCGTGTAAACAGGCCCTTAAACTGCAAAAAATAAGCGATATTCCTTCAATCTACTTCCCAACCATTAAGTTAAATTGTCATCATATCCGTTTATAGCACTTCCTCGAATTTTCTGCATCTCCTAGGGTGATGTTTATATCCACAAAAAGATCGCAGAAGTAAACAATTTGACGATGTAAATTTTCGGCCACTTTCATCTCAAAAACAAATAAACTTCATCAAGACATTTTGCCGAAAAATTGTCTCGTCAAATTTTACGTTGTTAGAGAACAGTAAGAACCCGTAACATACAGTAGAAACCATGTTCTCGAAACATCCTGTTTAGTCTCCCATTGAAACTTGTAGAAGTTTCTTATATGAGGGAACCATTTCTGAACAATATCAGCCTGAGGTTTCTTAAAAAGTGGTTTCTATTTTGCAGGCTCTTACTCTACTGTGAGATGACTTTGAAAAACAGCACATTGTAATTGGATCACTTTCGCTACATTGCTCCGTTCCTTAATTACTTTTCAAGCTAAAGAACAATATTCATAAAGAACGATACCTGTTTATCTTGAGTAATGCATGACAACAAATAAACAAGTGAGTCTAGTTCTCTAATATTTCGTGATTTCAGCTCATCGTATTTTTTCAGAAATTCCCTTGGAGTTGGGCTTGCCTCTGCAATTTTCCTTCTTGCAGCATGTGAAGATACCTGAAAAATCGAAATAAAAGCTTATTTGTCTTAAAATACTTGAGTGATAAAATCTGTTGTTGGTTTTACTCGCAGCATACAATAAGAATATTTTTTCTTGAAACCTTCAAACCTTTTCAAATATCACAGATTTCGAAATTCGTTGAGCCTTTGAATAGAAAATTCAGTCCAATTCACATGAAGTTTGAAGACTTGAAGATTCTGTAGTGAAATGAATAATTTGCCATGATCATAAAAGACCATGCTCAATAAGAGCAACAAATAGCCAACTGAAACAGATCATTGATAAGAGCAGTTAGTTGTCTGTGCAAATTAGTAAGCTGGCCGGCTCGTTAAGCGAGATCTCCGGCATATGAACAATCCCTCCTAGCAATTAGTCTTCGCTGACAATGCGCTGCAATTCAGATAAAGAGACGAGTGTGTGTTATTGATCACATGTTGATCTTCTGTTAAGCGGACGATACTACAATTTACGAGTGGGGTCCTAAGATCGAAACTGTCATTGCGCATTTAAAAGATGATGTCCTTAATCCTGTCAGGCCTAGGGTATTTGACGCTGCAGGAAGACTAGACCCCTCCCCCTTATTCTTTTCTGCTCTGGACAACCTAGAGCCTTGAAACTAGGCATGTGTAAAGTGCTTCATGAGCTGAACCCAAAAATGAAATCTACTTTTAGTTATGTCATGTCACCTGCTCATAACGTCACAATGTAGCATTTTCAAAGTCAATAGGGTTCAGTATCAAAAATATTCAATCGTTGATTGCAAGAAAACGGAAAGCAGTAAGGACATCAGTCCAATTTTAATGTATTCTGTGGTTACATATTAGACACCTACGCTATTGTCTACAGAATAAAAATTGCCAGATAATGGCTTGGTTTCCATTTAGACAAGCCCTTAGATTATAATACACGAGACTTTTTTCATCCAACAGTAAGGAAAAATGGCCTTTCAATCTTATTTTCTCATATTGAGCAACGAAACTCAAAATTAGCCAAAGTCTGATACAAAAATTCAACCTGGCAAAAATGTTAGTTTCATCACAAGGAAGATTTAGTTACAGTTAAGCCCAAAATTATTCAGATCCATACCAAATTCTAAGTATTTTGCATCGTTCTACTTTAGGATAAATCTTACTGTGGCTGAAGTTTCGTCAGAATATAATAAAAGGCTGAGAAAAAAAAGCAAGAGACATCTGAAGGAATAGAATATCGTACAAATTGGCCCTTAAACATAACGATTCAAAATACTGTAAATGCAGCATGGGTATGAATAATTTCGGTCTTATACGTAAATTGTGATTATGATAGAAGCCTCATAATGTGTCTATTTCATAGAAAAGATAAATAAACCAAAGAAAGAGCCTTAGTTATTCACACTTTAAAGGCAGTTCTCTAAAAATAATTAGCGTTATAAAATTTCACTTTTGTTAGTAATTAATTTGTCACAAATCAGTAATTTGTTTGATAGGTAGGAAAATTCCAAAGAAGAACAAGTCGAGGCAATTCCAGCAGCAAAACAATTCCTACCTGTGTTGTTACATAAGGTGTGAGATCCTTTGTGAGGATGTCTGCATAAACTTCCGGTCCATCTCCATCACTTATCCTAAAATATACAGTTAAAAAGTAAGGATTTTAAACAATTTTGGTGAAGGTTAGGGTTTCCTCCTGACTCCAATACATAAATAAATGCAACACTTTGCACACAGGTCTTCATGAAGACTTTGAAATACTCAGAAAGATGCCCATTTTATTAGTAGCAATTTTATGGAGCATCTATCTAAAAAACTTACCATGCTGCAAAGACCTGCTAAGCTTCATCCTGAAAGTACCATGCATCAGGAAAATCTCACAAAAACGGTCAGTGTTCATCGCTGAAATTTCTGTACAGAAAACAACGGTTCTTGGATAACTCCCTTTGCAGGTTGCTTTTAAATACTCTTATTCAACCCAACTTTGGCTACGCATGAAATGAATGAAAATTGATATAACAACTGGATAGCTTCTGTACCAAATAAATAAAAAGCCTGAGGCATATGTTTAGATATATCTTTCTTTCGACCAATCCTCTTGTCTGCTCTTAGCAATGCCTTTTTGCATGCACAACACAACAGTTAGACCTTTTGGTTTTGGGGCATCTTTTCTTTGCATTGATGTGTGGCTTGAGAGAATTATCTTTGTCTGCAATTGCTAACTGCTTTGAAATGGCATAGTCAGTCAAAAGCAGATGATGCTATTGTTACAAAAACTGTCTATCTTTATTGTTCATTAACAAAACAAGGACATATTTTGTAACACAATAGCATGAGATGCTGTTTTCGACACCTGACTTCAAAGCAATTAGCGGTTGCAGACAAAGGATATTCTCTCAACCATAAATTCAAAACAAACAAAGTCACAAAAGTTTCTGAGAAACCCAGGTAGCTTGCAGGCTCATTGTGCATTCCGGAAATCACTTTTAAAAGCAAACATGAGCATATATCGAAGGAAGAAGGATATATCTATACCCTTACCCCCGGCATTTTATTTCTTCGGTTCAGAAGCCGAGCAGTAAGTGTTCTCAATACACCCAAAAAATAAGAGAATTGAATCGCCTCCCAATCGGCTTTTGAACCAAACAAAATAAATGCCCGGAGGCAGATGTGTAGATATATCCTTCCTCTTTCGATCTAAGCTCATATTTGCTCTTAAAAAACATTTTCTGGAATGCAGAACGAGCGAGCTATCTACCTGGGTTTCAGAGAAACTTTTGCGGCTTTGCTTGTTTTGAATTACTGGTTGAGAGAATTTCCTTTGTCTGCGATCGCTAATCGCTTTGAATTGCGGTATCAATCAAAGCCAACTTGTGCTATTGTGTTACCAAATCTGTCCTTGTTTAATAACACATTAATTGATGCAATACACACGTCTCTGTGGATATACATATTCTTCGGCATTACCTCAGTAGCTTCAGCAGCTCTGAAGCATGGTGATGTATTGTAAACTCACTCATTTGGTGCTATCACCTCTGAAAATAAAGATAATTGCATTTTAAGATACTTTGCAATTCTCTTTTAGTACCGCTTGTAAAAACGGATTTAAACTGATACAGCTTTGCAGTAGCACAGAGGTAAACTTGTATAACTTTTGCAAGGTCTCCATGTATACTTCTGCAAAAAATTGGTGACAGGCATATACTCCAAAATGTAAAAATTGAATTGCAGCAATGAAATACTGTTGCAACGCAATCTAACCTGAAAGCAGCCTGAAAGTAGGACTGGGAAAGTTTCAAGATTTTTTAAAAAGTTTTGGATTCTTTGACTTAGTTGTATTAATTTTGTAATATTTATGCTTTGCAGTTGACCAGACAGAAAATTTGCCAAAATACACACATAGAAGATGGCCGCCTGGCTATCATAATTTAAAACAATGACTCTCCTCTGACTTCCTTTGTTAAACCTGAACTTTTGCATTGCACATCTTCCAACACTGGCAACAATAAATGCAGTTGGGATGTCTGGATCTTGAATGATGGTCACAAAAAGGCCTTTTTTTTAGAACCAACAAATTGGTTGGGTGATACCAACCTAGATAGTCTGAGGAAGGAAGGGATTTGTATTTGTTTGTAAGCAAGAAAATTTATTTGAATTTCCTATTTGTTGGTATCTGGTCATCCATCACACAGTTGGTTATTGACTCTTCGTTAGAAATACAGTAGTGTCCCTAATTAGCACAGTATGCTAAATACATAGACACTGTAATAAATTGATAATAATAACAATAATTGGGAGCCAAAAAACCAAAAAACAACAAACGTACCTACAATCTTGGCCAAATACTTGGGACAAATCATAAAATTGCACTACTTCGGTCTTTGATTACGTGACCCCCACTCCCCCGTTTCAAAGTTGCTTGAATCAAACGCCATTTGACCTTCTCAACATTGAAGTAGGGGGAGGGGGAATTTGGAGACTCTAGACGTATGTTTTCTCCTCGATATTTTAGGAAACATCATGAAGACACTGAAATTTGTCTGTGTCTCAGCTTCTTTTGGCCTGGATTGTAGGTCTACAACCTTGTGCACACGCACCTTCTTGTTTTAGCATTGCCCCTTACTAAAGCCTGAAATACACTATCCAATTTATTGGATTCAATTTATTTGATTCAATTAATTGGACAATGTAAACGCAAAAATTGGACGATACTTCCCAGTTTCAACAAATTGAAATCTCATTTTCAAAAGTGGGACATGTTCAACTTTCATCTAGACTTGCTCCAAGTCTACTGTATTCAGTGGACCTTCAGCAATAAAAGAACATAATTTCTTCTGCGGGGGCGTAAGCTACTAAGGTAATGCTGCGATCCTTCGCAGCGTCACCTTAGTAGCTTACGCCCCGCAGAAGGAATTATGTTCTTTTATTGCTTATGGTCCACTGAATAGACTTGGAGCAAGTCTAACTGTCAGACAACTTTTTCCCTTTGTGTTTCTTAATCCCTTTTGTCTTTATGGCGCCGAGCAAAAACCTATGCCTTATTTCGTACTTTGTGCATTTCTTTTGGATAGGCAGTACAAGCTAACATGGCCGCTAAAGCGCAGCGTATTGAAGTGACTAAAGATTTCATAAATTTATGGAAGGAAGAAAAAGCGTGTATGCCAAATTCAAAGAGGCTTGGGAGTTCGTCAAAATTTTCTGAGGACAATCTCAGAAACTTTTTGTACTCTTCTTTATCTTCAAGGCAAATTCTTGCAATCAATAGCGTACTTTCAATGCCAAACTCATTTAACCCAACAAACAGATCTTGCCTTTTTTTCGCAACCTTTTTCATGCTGCAGCATATTCATACTCAGAGTCCATTGTGCAATGAGAGACTTCCAAAAGATCGTTTCAATTTATTGGATGAATGTAAACAGAACTTCTCATCCAACTAATTGGAACATCACATTTATAGAATCCAATTAGGCCTACCTAGTAGTGTATTTTAGGCTTTACTTATTACCTTGCTTCAATCGGGAAGATGATTGAGCCAAACGAAGCGTAAAAAGTAAATACACAGTTTAGCATTAAAAAAAATGTCTCACACGACTTCGTTGCTTCTTTTTCTTTGAGTTTAGTTGCTCTTTTCTGTCGGTCGATTCGTCTTGTGTGTTTTCTATCTTCTAGCTTTCAAAAATGGTACCAGCAACTCTTTCTGAAACTGAGGCTAGTCAGTGTGTCGTGCCCGGTCGTGCCTAATTCTCCTCCGCAATTTCTCAATGCCGAAGGTAATGGCGTAGAATGAAGACATGTTTGTTGTTGCTTGTTTGAGTAAAGTAAAAGCCTTCTGATGTCTTAGTTTGGTACGGTTTATTTGACATGATCGAGTTGGTCATTGCTGAAAGTTTAATTGGAAACCTCAATGCCCATATGATGCAGAGAAGGACGTTACGGTGAACGTGAACAACACCTGACTTGATGATGGCCTAATAGGGCTAGGCTAGCAGTTTCAAAGAAGAACCATCAGAAAGAAATCCACGGATAATCTGCTGACTGAGCTACGATAGAAGATGCTGAACAACCATTTAAAATTAACCTTTATTTTACTATTGATTATTTCGCTTCCAGATATTAGTTCATGTGGAAGTAAACTCTTTGTTGGCAACAAAAACAAAAGCAGAGATTCGTCGCAACAGCATGCGAATGGTGGGAATGTCAGTGAGCTTCAACAACACACTGATAACATTGTAAAGCAAAACGAAACACAAAACCACTTGCAAGAAAGCAGTTTGACACTATTAAGGTTAAACTCTACAATCAATCCAGTAAAAATACATTCAACAAATAGTGAAATAAAACTTCATAATGTTGGCACAAAACACAAGCTTACCCCTACTAGTACTACCCCTACTACATCAGAGACAGCAATGTTGAATAACAACAGCCCAAAAAAGTTATCAAGTAGCTTTGCAATTGGAAACTCAAGTAAAATTAGAAAGGTGAGAAATCTTATCAGATCTGCTGGGTCCCTTCTACTATGAGAAAAACATTGGTATTCATCCATCAAATACATATGGTATAGTATAGTTAGATTTTTTATATTAATCTAAAATTTTAGAGAGCCTGTAAATATGAAGTGCCAGCATATCTGGGGTTTGCCTGTAAATATGAGGTTGGCAAGATCAAAGGTACCAGGTGAATATTTTAAAAGGCGTTTGAAAAGATTCTGCTCCCTCAATATCAAAGCAATAATATTGAAAACTGTCTTGTTTTATTCCCAATATTCCCAATTAGGTTCAGTAATTTATCCAGTTTTAATTCGCCATTCCTTCCCATCGATATGAGACCTTTTTGTACAGAAAGTCTCTTTCAAAAACCTACAAAAAGGAGGGAAAATGACAAACAAAATTTTGCTTTGTTTTCCTTCATAACAATAATGACACTCGCATGCATTCATGCATTTGGTCCTCTTGGGAGAATGGAATCCCCCTGAATAAGTTATTCATACCAGGGGGAAGACTTTCATTCCCATAACAGGATAGCATGCATGCTAAAGCATTCTCAAGTCATTGCTATAAGGTAAACACATTAAGGAAACTTATGCATAATTTTAGCATGTTTTTTAAGGTTTCTCAAGGGGACATCTTTTAGAAATCCCTTGTAAAATCTTAACGGAGTGACCGATTTCAGCAAGGAAAAATTAAAAAAGTTTTTGAACATGCTAGCTATTCAACTAGATATTGCACAATAACATTGCTTATATATTTAGAGAGCAGTAGTCTTTCAAACTCCGGGCCATTTTTTCACCCGTTATCAGGGCCGCCGAGAGCGAGGGCGGGCCCCGGGGCAACTAGTGGATGCGGGCCCCTTGCTTGGGACTGGCACCGAAAGCGTAGATTAATAGGTCCCTCAAGGCCCTCTAACTTTTGCGTTATGTTGTTGTTGTTATCACTCCCTTTGTAGCAGCAAGTCAACAGAGGGAGGGGGCGAAACAAGAGAATTTTGGAATGAGCCTACTACGAGTGCACAGTTGTGAATTCCAAAACATGAAAATCGTGAATTTTCATGTCGGATTTTGTGACTGAAGTGCAATGCAATGTCTAATCCTCATCAATTTCTAGCAGCAAAATGATCCATGGTATGAACTAGGCATGTCAGAATGAAATTCTATTGTGGGAGGCTAGAACTTGATGCGAGCGCAGCGAGCAAAAGTGGGATCCGGGGGCTCGCCCCCGGGAAAATTTTTCATGACCACGCCCTTTAGATCGCTGGAAAATGCATCATTTTTGTAAAATCTGCCATTTAAAGGATCGTGACTGATGGAGGTTTTTCTAAATTTGAAAAAAGAAATCGCAGCCACTATATATACCGGGTCCACCAAAATAAACTATGCACGTTTGACAAGCCAGAATAAATCGTACACTGGACTGATTTTGCAAATTTATGACTAAATCATTTGCAGAAAGCCTGAATTAGATACTGGGTTTTTTTGCAAATTTTTCATTTTCAGTTTTTAGAGCTAGAAGCGAGTTTCCTAAAATGTTAGCTTTCGAAAAGACTGAAAAACGATCCAAAATCATCGATCAAGTTTTCTAAAGAATCAACATGAATGGGCAAAGAGAGAACTTGTTCGTGGTGATTTGCGCTTTCGAAATTGAATGATTGTAATTTGCTGTACGAAAGTTCGTACTAAACCCCCAAATGCCCCTGAAAACGTTTTCTCTTTATTCATTCATGTTGAATCTTTTAAAATTTGATCATTTTTTTTTCATTTTATCAATATTTATACACGAAAAACCTTTCAGCGTATTTACAAATTATCTCAAAGAAAAAATTTAAAGAAAAAATTGTAAATAATTTAAATATGCTGCTCTACCAAGGGGTCGTGTTTGGGTTTTGTAGGTTCAAAAGATACTTTCTAAAACCTGTTTTAAAACGAGCGATTGATTCTTGTTCTCGAATGTTGTCCGGGATATCATTCCAATTTTTGACACCAGAGAGGTAGAAACTTCGCTTTGCATATTCTAACCTAACTTTGGGAATTTGCAGATCTCCATGATTTCTGGTTCTATGCTCTGAAATCATGGATCTTTCAGTGAACTTATGGCGAAGATTTTCAGGACAAAGGCCATGCAGAATTTTATATGTCATGACTCCTTTGTCAAATGAGAGCAAAGACTTTACATTGAGCCATTTACAGTTCCAACCGTCCTTATACTTGGCGTTCAGTATTAGCTTCTTTGCCCTTGTCTGTAATCGTTGCAGTTGGGATAGTTTGGTGTTGGAAAGAGTACACCAAACAATGTCGCCATAGCAAAGGTGGCTTTCAAAGAGAGCTTTGTAGACCTGGTCAAGTTTCCTTTGCGGAAGGATGTCTTTCAGCTTTCTCAGGGAGCTCAAGCCCCCTTTAAGCTTGTTTTTGATAGTTTTGTACTACTCTTTCCAAGTAAGGCTCTCATCAATGTTGATTCCTAAATATTTTGTCTTGTCAACCCTTTTGATAACTTCATTATTGAGGACAAGATCTGGCAAATCATCACCTACCCTATTCAATTGTCGCCTATGGCTTATAACCATATATTCACTTTTGCTGGCATTCAAACTAAGTTTATTGATCCTCATCCATTTCGATATATTTTCTAGCTCGTTTTTCAAATCTGTTAGAAGTTCATTCAGGTTTTCCGACGCGATATTCACACATGTATCATCGGCATACATATTTGGGTTCATGCTTTCCAGACAGTTCTCAAAATCATTAATGTATAGTATGAAAAGCAAGGGTCCCAAACACGAGCCCTGCGGAATACCACACTTTATGCTGCTTGTGCTGGAGCTAGCTCCATCAAAATAACAGAACTGCTCCCTATTGGTCAGATAAGAAGTGAACCAGTCGTGGGAAGTACCGTCGGCACCATACTCTCGTAGCTTTGACAATAAGATTTTATGGTCAACGGTATCGAATGCTTTTTTAAGATCAAGAAATATACTCAAGTTTATTTTACCCTCATCAGAGTTCTTGAACTATGGGTCTATAACATTCAATAGACATGTCAGTGTACTGTGCAGTTTTTGAAATGCAAATTGGTTCAAACAAAGTTTGTTTTGCTCTTTCAGATTCTCCATTAATTGGTCGTGTGCAATTTTTTCTAATATCCTCGACACAACTGATAGTACTGAAATAGGCCGGTAATTGTTTACATCTGCTTTAGCGCCCGCCTTATAAATTGGTGTTACTCTGGCTAATTTCCAGGTATGGGGGAAAATACCCCTTTCTAAAGATGCATTGTATATTAGTGTCAGTGGTTTTGACACAAAGTCTACAGCATTTTTCAATATTTTGACGGGGATTCTGTCAGCACCAGGAGATTTGGAGTTATTCAGGGCTCTTATAGCGCGTTCTACATACCCTACGCTTACTGGCTGTAATTTAAATTTGGCACCATTGGAGTTGTTTCCAAGGTTGACTTTTAATTTTCTCCGCTAACTTAGGTCCAACCGTCGTAAAATGTTTGTTGAAAGCTTCTGAAATTTGCGAGGATGATTTAAGTTCTGTACCTTCGAAAAAGATGTTTTGAGTAACAGTGTGATTTGAGTTCTTATGCAAAACCTTATTTATTGTTTTCCACATAGCCTTCGGATTGTTTTGCGTTTCGTCAATAAGGTTATGGTAATATTCCTGTATCCTTGTACGAAGTTGATTAGTGACTTTGTTCCGCAATTTCTTATAGTCTGACCAATAGGAAGCATCTTTCTCAGATCTCTTTTTAGCTAAATCACGTTCCTTCATCAGGCTTTTTAATTCGGCTGTAATCCAAGGAGCATGATGGCTAGTTACCTTTCTACGCTTTAGTGGTGCATGCACCTCTAGAAGAGACGAAATAACACTATTAAAAACGGAGGCCATGAGATCAGGGTCACCATCAGTCGGAGCAAGAATCTCGTTCCAGTCAATGGCTGACAATTCGTCTAGGAATAGCTGCTTATCGTAGTTTCTAAGGCTACGCGTTTCGACTTGTTTTACTTGCTTAACTATCAGTCGCTTTGCATTTATTTTCCTTATTGCAAAGATAAGGTAGTGATCCACCGTCCCTAGCTTTAGCACATTCGCTCTCAGAATGTAATTTGGGCGATTTGTGGCAAAGTGATCTATGAGAGTCTTGGAAGTATGGGGAGCACCATCTTTCTCTAGAACAGCTACCCTAGTATATTCATTTATTTGCTGCTCAAATTGGAACTCGGAGTAAATTGATTTTATGCTTTTGGTGCACCTATCGTTGCGATTTTTGAGATCACAGTTAGTGTCACCGATCAAGATGATCTCTTTACCCTCTGCATCTACAGCTGAGAGTAGGTTCCTTAATGCCGCAAAACTATCCTGGTCGTTGCCCTGCGAGGGGGTCTGTACCAACAAATGACTATGAAGCTTTTGGCACGAAGGGGGGTGATCTCTACGGCCACAATTTCCAATAGTGGATCATCAATATCATATCTACGATTATGGCTAATGGTCGAATTTACATAGATAGCTACACCACCGCCGTTAACATCTCTATCTTTACGGTGAATTTCAAAGCCGTCTAGGTCTACCTCTGGGTCCTTAATATCTTTACTTAACTTAGTTCCATTCAAACCCAGAATGTGAAACTTGTGCTCGTTTATCACGTGCTCAATTTCACAATGGTGCTTACGTAATGATACAACATTAAGCACTGCAATTCGTAAACCTCTGTTTGTCTGTTTACCTATACTACGTTGTGATTTGTTTAGATTTTTCTCTGAACCTGTGTATCCCTACCAATACTCTACATATTTCTTGACATTACGTGCAAATCTTTTGGCTCCTCCTTGGTTAATATGTAAACCATCATCACAAATATTACCATATAAAATATTGTCATTATCGATAAAATCTATACCCTGTAGCATAAGTTCTTCTTTTAAAATCTTGTTCGTTTGAAATACTTTAACATTCATACCATTTGCTGCAGCAATACCCTTCCTTCTGAAAATAGACGAGTATGCGAGCTGAGCTTTGGAATTTTTCTGCTTGATTTTCTTGAAGGTTTTGATAACCTTTTCTGCAACTTCTTCTGGGGTGGAATCACGCAGATTATTGGTGCCTGCATGCATGATTATCACATCCGCCTCAGAATCTACGTGATTGGCTGCCTCCTCAACTTTCATTCCTGATTTTGCATTCAAGACAACTTCGTGATGGTTGTTTGACATTTTATCAGCGTCCATTCTACGAAGCTGGGAGTCACCGACCATGCAGATATGGATTGGATTGTGCGATCTTTCGTTGGGAACCGATCGGTTGGACTGCGATATCAACGTTTTTTTATCGTTTTCAATGTTCTCGAAAATGAACATTTTAAGACACTTGCTTCTAGCTCTAAAAACTGGAAACGGAAAAATTTGCAAAAAGTCCTAGAATCTAATTCAGGCTTTCTGCTAACGATTAAGTCATAAATCGTCAATATCGGTTTAGTGTACGATTTACTGTGGCCTGCCAAACGTGCATGGTTTATTTTGGCGCACTCGGTAGATTATTTTTGAATTGCATAATATCAAAAAGGACAGATCTTCCGACGGGCCTGAAGAACGTAGATAGAAAAGTAATACATTTTCTGACAGAGTTTATTTCTTCGAAAACATCTCAGTAATTGCATGAGCAATATTTTCAGTAGCTTATTCTCAATACGATTTAACGAAACAACGTTGATAGCAACGAGGAGATGTAGACTCGCCGTTCGATTTCTGTGCATTTTTGTTGTTGTTTACATTCGGCCAGAGAAACTTACAACACAACACAAAGTTTATTGCAATTGAAATGATCTAAGGCCCGTGATATCATTTGAACTTGAAAGTGCAATGGACAAGAAGAAAATTTGATTTTGCCGGGGCCCCTTGCGGGACCCAGCTAGATGATATCATTGCAACATACAATGGAAAAACAAAGCTTCAGTTTTACGGGGCCCGGGCCCCCCCCCCCTCTCGGCGGTCCTGCCCGTTATTATTCGTAGGTTACAATCAGTCATATTCTATTGTGAAGGAGACAAAGGTGAAACATAAGGCCTGGTTTCGACCGAAGGAAACGATAGGCTTTTCCAAGGGCGGGGGTCAACACACAGTGTGCCCAGGGTGGGAAAAATTAATTTTCGAGTTTTGATTTTGAACCTTTAAGGGATATTTTTCAATTGCATATACCCTATACTAAAAGGTGCAAAAAACCAGACTTCAAAATATCCATCCGTTGCAGAGATACAGCACTTCAAAGTTGCAAGTTTCACAAAACTTAACTGAACGAATGCTGCAAGCAGCATTTTGTCTCAAATAGTATGCATCAAACATTTTATCATTGATTTACTTCCCCTAAAGTTACAGCGATTGCAATAGACTTATTCAAAAGCTGGGGAAATAAGCTTTCTAACTATCATCAATAGAATTTGATATTGGCAATGAAACGATTTCAATTTTGGGAGCAAACTTGTGACTTAGAGAGTTTTCATTTCTCTTCTCGCCGTCTGTAACATCTTGTTACATTTTATAGATTTCAAAAAATGCGGGTCATTGCGGGGATATGCCGTTGCTCCCTTGTTATTGCATGCACTTCGAGGGAGTAGAAAATGCTAATTTCACTTAAGGGGGGATAAGGGCAAAGGGTGGGGAAGTGTTTCAAAACGGTGCTTCCGGCGTCAAAATTACAAAAGTTCTTGCCCTTATATGTTCTGTTTATGTTGCACTACCTGTAGGAAAACATTTCGTTTAATACGATGATGCTTTCCTCGATATAATACCAGCCTTAGCTCGTCCCAAACTTAAATTTGAAGAAGGAGGTTGATTGGCAGGGGGTCAAAGGAGCGGAAGGGGGTGGTAAAGTGCGACGCTTTTTTCAAAAATAGAATAATAGGAGCTTATCGCCATATTATGAATTTCGATATTGCATTCCTCCATCAACAGTATTGCATAACAAACACTGTATGCATTTTAGGGGAAACCATTCACATGTACATTGATGCTATCTTCATCTCTTCAGTCTCAAAATTGTGGTGCACGTTTTTGTGCGTCATCTCCTACTTCTCCACACACTAAACAACATGGACATGGCCGTTTTGAGGCAACAAAGGGATTTGACACAATAAGCACACGTCGGAATATGCCATGAATGTTCTTTTTTACTGAAGTTTGCCCTGCCCGTGCACATTACCCACTTTGAAATGACATTACATGTTTGTTCCAGCTTTCTAATGGATTCTAACTCCACTTTGCAATTGATTTTGCCATTCAAGAAAGCTATTTTTCTCCTGCATATTTTACAACTAATATTGAATTTTCAAATTTACTAACTACATTAAAAGAAAGGTGCAAGAAATATAGTAATTATTTGCAGTAAACAAATAAAACCTCACTTTTTGTCGAAAACAACTCAGTTCTTGGTAGTAAACAACTCGAACTCATACAAACCAGTTCACAAGTTTTTCTTTATTCCTTGAGATATATATCGAAATGGTTATAGTGAAACACCCTAGTCTTCAAAACTTTACGCAATAAAGAATACATTTTTGCAACATGAAGGAATCTAGTAAAGAAAGATGGACATGAAACCACTTCATATTCCCATGGGAATATTGGGTCCCAGACCTCGTAAATAGTAATTATTTCACTCAAGCTTGTTGTCTTTACCATTGCTGATTCCTGATGCACTCTTGAAACCTTCTCAGACAATACCAGCAATAAATTCAATATAGTGCTATTTTGTCAAAATCGCCCAAATAAGGAAATTTGCCCCAGCACCCCCCTATTTCGGAAAATTGTAAGATATCCTTCATGTCATGTCCTCCTTTGGAAAACCTTTCTAACGAGCCCTCAACCATATTTTTATCAGTTTTCTTTCTCGCGCCATGAATTTATTCTCGAAATCGGAGATCTGGGCACACTGTGCAACAGTCTAAGGATTTCTGCCAAATGGACATCTTTTGTAAGAAAATCCGTGAGGAAATCCATTGTTTCAATAAGTAGTAATAAGTTATAAGTAACTTTGTAAGGGAATCCACGAAAACAACCATCCAATCTTTTTCCTTTCTTTTCCTTTTCTCGTACTGGATTTAAAAGGTTTCAGTCGTAAAAAAACATTCTTCTCGCTCAAATATTTTGTTTCATTGCGACAGCATTTTGCAGCATTTTGTATCGGACTTTCAATGTGATAGGAATGGCCTTCCTTTACTTGGCCCTTTCTTATGCGTTGCAGATGAAGATCGTAGTAAAAGCTATCATGCCACTCTGAAAGCTCATTTGCAATCTTATCCACAAAGGTGATATCTTGAACAACTTTGAAGGAGAGTTAGGTCTGGTTTAACGAGAAATTTTTAATTTCATGAGCATACACTCGATGGTTTTTTCACTCCGTAAAAATCTTGTGCACCTTTCGCAAAAATTCCTTTGTTTCAAAACAAATCTGTAAACAATCCCTAAGGATCCTATTCTCATAAAAATATCTCGTATGCTTTTTCAGAAGAGTGATACACCCCTCAGCACTTCAATGAGCGGGTGCCACAATGGATAGCTTTCCAAATCTCAAAATTCCAAACCTTTTTTTATCCGTAACAAGGACTACAAAGCACAAAACCTTGCAACAAAACTATGTTTTGAATGTAGAATTTCAATCTAGAGTCAACATTTAATGTGATAATTTGAAAAATGTCCATAACGACGGCGGTTTCCCGAAATAGGAAATGTCTCAATTCATTTTTAAAGAGCTTATCTTGCTAAACTCTCTTACATATTTCAATTGGAAGCAACTACACGTTTTTTTTTATAAGAAAGTGGTTTATAAGAAACCAGTAACTTTGTCCAAGAAGTAGTAAGAAACTTTTAAAACTTAAATTTGAAGATATCATAGCAAATACGTTGTTGAACCATTATTATTATCCATTTGATGTTTTAAATGTCAAGAAACGTATTTCCAGAAGTATTAGAGACCATGCCCGGCGGGTGCATATGATATAATTTAGTATCTGGCATGCGTGTCCATGGTTTCTCTGAGAAAGGGGTGAATTTTCAATAAATATCTAGGACCTAGATTGAGAAAAAAGGGGTCTTTTTACAGAGCTTGTCAGAGAAGACTAAAAAAGGGTATGTATTTCCCTATGTAAATTTGCATCATTATTCATGATGTGTTTAATAAAAAATACCTGCCATAATCATTTTGTCTGAAGACAATTATATACAGATTAAATATTTACCTAATAATTTATGTATCATGTCTTTGCATAGAATTTTCTTCAAACTGATTATGTACAAACATAACAATATGTGTCTTCAAAATCTGACAAGTTCAATATTTTGGGCAAAAACATTCTTAAATATTTTTATTGTGGCATTATCGTATTGGCGATATTGGTGATATCAATCGCTATCCTTTAACTCATGAAGCATAATGGGGTGACATAGATTGGAATACTTGTTTGTGAGGATCACATGGAAAGAATTGAACAAACAAAACATCTATTTTCTTGATCTTGTTCTTCTCGTTTGCTTGTTGGATGATCTTCCTCAATGCGTTCTGATTCTGTATTGGAAATCGAATCCCTCTGTTGTGTTTTAATGCTGCTACAATGTTTGGCAACCTTGTCTGTAAGTTTCATAAATCCACGACTCTTAAATTCCACAACATCATAGCCAGAGCAAATTGTCCAAAAACAACGTTAGACCATGCCTTGGCCATGGATGGCCTAAACTTTGCCTTTGAAACAACAGCAACAAGAAACAAAGTGGCGGGAAAATATTCAGAATGAGGCTGAATTCTCTTCTGCTTGTAAGAATGGAAAATGGTGGGGTGGTGCTTGGCTGCTTTCTTGTCAAGCATCATACAATTACAAAACAAACATACTAGTAGGAGACGTCTTCTTACCTCCAACAACAAAGATTGTTAGTTGTTAATGACTTAATGACAGAAACTAACACAACTTTAGTTTAGAATGGTAGCACCTACTGATACACAACATTGGCCTGCAAACGAGAAGTGCCCCACAATAAATAATTGTGGTAAAAAGGGTAAGCTTATTGATGCAAATTTATGTCATCTCCTGCCCCATGCTTGGCAATAACAGTCTTGTCACAAGCTGCCTTCTGAGAGAGCCTTGTCTACTGTAAACAGTTTTAATTTATCACACATTGACATTGTGGAACACATATAATAGACAAAACCTATAACTATTTTCCCCATGAAATTACCCCTTCCCCCATCCCATTGACCTGGTTGAAGCCTAAGCTAGACGAGCTGAGCTCAGAGACAGGGCTGGAAGCTCCATATGAGGTTATAAGAGATGCACGTGAACTGGGTGCCTATTCTTGTTTTATTGTGTTTCATTCTGATCATAGTTTACTTCTGTTTTCAGCTTAACAAATGAAGGAATTGTAAGATGCAATGTTTTATTGTAGATTTATTATTATCTATCTAAATTATTTTGTTTGGAAATTATTATTTTGATTCTAACGAAGACTACAATCCCATTCTCATTTATATAAAATCATGGATGGCATTCTGTTCCAGCATTTTCAATCAGAAAATGTAATTTCTTATCATATGAGCATTAAAGCACTCATACACAAAATATTATGTATGTATAAATCCAAAGCATGTTTATTGTCATGCTAGGAGTAACAAAGATACACATTACCTAAATTTTGGTTCATCAGAGTTTTTGAAAAAAGGGGTCATATCACCAATAATTCTCAGAGATAGGGGTCTATATTGGCTCTTGAAAAATCAGAGAAAAGGGTCATTTTTTGAATCTTTGGACAAGCATGCCAGTACATTCAGTACCCAATTGCACCCGCCGGGAGACCATGTCTCAATTCAAAAAACGTTTTAACCTACTGTACCAACATGTACCAAAACCATAAAGCCACTTGCACGAATATGTATCCTTGTTGAATCTTTTGTGATGAATGGAAAGCTAACAGCCACAATTCATAAATTTGAACCCGATCCCCATCGGACGTTTTTTCGGCATAATAGGCATAATAGTTCGTTTTATGCCAACAAACTGTCACGCACAGATGCTGAGGTAACGATTTTCGTGGAAAGCAACACAACTTAAACTACACACTATCACATTCGGTAGAGTCTGCAAAATGGAATCAGAAGAACACGAAAATATTATAATTGAAGCGATAAAGGCGATCCGAGAAAAGTCAAAACGTCCTGACAAAGCATCGATCTCTTCGCACATCAAGAAACGTGGCCTAGACCTAGAATTTAAAAAAGTGTCTGATATAATTGATCGAATGCTTGATTCAGCTGCTATTTACAACAAGCCAACGGCTTCAGGTTTGGATTCTTATTACGTTTTTAATATCGGTTTAGATGATGCAAAGGAAAAAATTGAAACTTTATTATTGCCCGCGAACGAAACGGGGATGTGTGATCAGTCATCTTGTACCTTTGACGAAAATGAACTTGACCTTGGCTTGGGTGACTCCTCGAATCGGAATTTGGGATCAAATGTGGAAACAAATGAGACTTTGGCAACTTTTGCTGCTATTGGTAATATGGCTAATTCTATTTTAGACCTAAATAATTTATTAAAAGATGAAAGGGAAGTTTCTTCAACCCTACGTTTGGAAAATTTACAGTTGAGGTCCAAAGTTCAAGAACTGGAGTTGAAAGTCAATTCCCAAGTGAATCTTCCGATTACAAACCATTGTGAAGACGACGTTATTATTATACAACCCAAAGAAATCTCCTCGATCAAAGATGTCTCCAGGGTCATAAGCCAAGAGCTTCAACAACAGCAGATAGCAGTCACAAGGGGCACAAGCCACGAGCTTGAAAAACAGCTGAAAGCAGTTCAGATAGAGAAGCATAGAGAATACTTGCTCCTAAAGTCGAACGAAGAGGCTTGTCGAAAAGCCCAAGAGAGTGATGGACAGAGGGAAAAAAGAAATTCAGTTACCATAGAACAGAACAAAACAACAAAAGATGTTACTATTGATCAGAACTTAAAAAGAAATACAGGCTCCACAAAGAAAGGAAAAAATCAAAACAATCAGAGCAAAGAGAAGGATATCAGTTCAGGTAACCAACACTCCGCAGCAACTACAACCGCGACTACAAGCTCCTCCGCATCGGAGACAACAGCACATCAACATCATTGGCCTAAAGGAACTGTCTTGATAGCGGGAGATAGCATCATTAGTGGTATAAACGAGAAGTATTTTGAAGGCCCCAACTACATCAAAGTTAGATCATTTCCAGGAGCCACGATAGCTGACATGAAGGATTATTTGAAGCCTCTGCTCCGTAAAAATCCAACTACATTGATCTTGCATATTGGTACTAACGATGCATCAAATGCGAAGGAAAATGCAGATGAGATCTTCAATGAGCTGCTCGAATTGAAAAACGAAATTCTACGTGCACTACCATCATGCCATGTCATAATATCGATGCCAACACAGCGCAAAGACAACATGAAAGCCAACGGCAAGGTAAAAGTTCTGAATCAAAAAATCGCCGCCCTTGGAATGGAAAGAATTAACAATAACAACATTGTTGATGCTGACCTTGGTAGGAAGAAACTGCATCTTAATATGAAAGGGACTGATAAACTAGCAAAAAACTTTACTAATTATTTACGGACTCTTTGATGAGGTTCCTCAGGTGAGGCAAGCTGATCCAGTCAATGGAGGGGGAGGCGAAGGCTATTATCATCATCCATTGAGTTTTAAGAAAGGCCTGACCATTGCATCTCTGAATATAAATGGGCTTAGAGGGCACTTTGACGAGCTTCAATTGTTTCTACAGAGCTCAGGTATTCATATCCTTGCTTTGAACGAGACCAAGCTTGATCCTCAATACCCTAAGGAACTCACTGCGGTGGCTGGTTACCAGCAGAAACGCCTTGATAGGACTTGCAATGGTGGGGGTGTCTCTCTTTATGTCAGGGACTCCGTAAAATTCAAACCTAGGGATGATGTTCCCACGGACAATCTTGAGCTAATTTGTGTAGAGATTCAGCCTCCCAAGAGCAAGTCTTATCTTGTTGTTTGCTGGTACAGGCCACCAAATGACCCTGTTGATTCCTTCAGTAAGTTGGAGAGAGTTCTTTCCTATCTGGATAAGGAGGGCAAAGAAATTATTGTTCTTGGAGACACAAACTGTGATCTCACAATAACAGCCCCTGACCATCCTGCTGGGAATAATTCTAAACACATTTGCAATCTCTATGAGCTCTTTAGCCTCAAACAGCTTATTGAAGAACCAACCAGGGTCACACTTACTTCATCTTCCATCATAGATCATATTGCTACAACATCTGCCAGAAACATCATTGAATCTGGAGTGCACAAGGTTTCCATGAGCGATCACTATATGGTCTTTTGTGTCCGCAAGTTTGAGGGTGCATTAAAGAAAGACCATAAAGTGATCACAACCAGATCTATGAAAAACTTTGACAAAGATGCATTCCTTGCTGATATTGCTGGCATTTGTCGGGAGCAGGGACTTAATGAAACAGATGATGTTAATGTGCTTGTCACCCAGTGGTCAACCCTTTTCTCCTTGATCATTGACAAGCATGCTCCCATCAAGACATTGCGGGTTTCTGAGAGGTACTGCCCATGGGTGAATGAAGACCTAAAGAAGCTAATACGAAGCAGGGATAAACTTAAGAAAGCAGCTGTTAAAAGCAAATCTCTGCTTCTTATGAGCTCCTATAGGCATATTAGAAACAAAATTAACAAACAAAATTCTGAGTTGAAAAGGCAGTACTTTTCGGAAAGACTCGCTCAAGCTAAAGGCAACATGAAGGAATCTTGGAAAACGATCAACCAGGTGTTAAATAAAAGATCTAAATCCACAAACATAGATCTTTTGAAGGCACCTGGAGGGGACATTTTGAATAGGCAGGAAATCTCCAACACTATGAATGAATATTTCTGCTCAGTCGGTAAGGATCTCGCTAGCAAGATTGAGGATGCCCCCAACCCCATGCTTACAGGTGAATATAATCTCAACCCTGATAATAGGCGCTTCAATTTTAGGCCAATTGTAGTGCAGGACATCGGAGATGCAATGGGTAAGATAAAAACATCTAAGAGCCTTGGAAGTGACAATATATCTAGCTATTTTCTAAAGCTAGCCACTCCATATATTGAAAACGCCTTAGTTTTCATGTTTAACACCTCTCTTGAGACAAGTCAGTTTCCTGATTCTTGGAAAAATGCTCGCATCACACCAATTTTTAAGGAAGGTGATAGGGCTGAAAGGTCTAACTATCGCCCAATTTCAGTTCTCCCTGTCATCTCAAGGCTCTTTGAAAAACTCGTCTTTAACCAACTTTACGAGTATCTTGTTAAGAATAACCTTATTCATCCTGGTCAATCAGGCTTCTTAAAACTCCACTCTACATTGACCTGCCTACTTAAAAACACCGATGACTGGTATAGTGGATTGGACACTGGACAGATGGTGGGTACAGTATTCATTGATCTCAAAAAGGCATTTGACACTGTCGACCATGACCTTCTCTGCAAAAAGCTAGAGCACTACGGTGTTCAGCAAAGGGAACTGTCTTGGTTTCAGTCTTATCTCTCTAACAGAAAACAGTTCTGCAGAGTGGGTGGGGTCGATTCAGAAATTGGGGAAGTGGAAGTAGGAGTACCCCAAGGGTCTTGTCTGGGGCCACTTCTTTTTTTGATCTACATCAATGATCTCCCAAGTGCTGTCCAGGGTTCAACTGTATCCATGTATGCTGATGATACTAGCCTTTGCTTAAAATCAAGGGATATTTCTCAGCTGAATGAGGCTGTTAACAACGATCTTGAGCATTTAGACTCATGGCTGAAGGGCAATAAGCTTTCGCTAAATGTTGCTAAAACACAATCTATGTTAATTGCAACTAAACCGAAGCAAAGAACGGTCAACAATGCTGCAGAAAAATTGCATCTTAAAATTCGTGGTAGTGAACTGGACATTGTCAATAAGACCAAATACCTTGGTGTTCACGTTGACAATAGTCTAGATTGGAAAGAACATATTAAAGCGGTATCCACCAAAGTATTGAGAGCCACCGGATTTTTAAAACATGCAAAGAATATTCTCCCAATTGCTTCTTTGAAAACGTTGTACTCGAGTATTGTGGAGCCCCATTTTCGATACTGCTGCTCTGTATGGGGTTGTTGTGGCACAACTGATATTGATCAGCTCCAAAGGCTTCAAAACAGAGCTGCCAGAATTGTAACGAACAGCAGCTTTGATGCTCCAAGTAGGCCACTCATCGGGAGTCTTGGTTGGAAAACCGTTCGCGAGCTTATCGACCAGGATTCTAGACTGATGGTCTACAAGTCTATTAATGGCTTGCTCCACAGTACATGAGCGATCTTTTCACAAGAAACTCCGCCTGCAGCTCTCGCAGCCTTCGAAATACGAAAACAGATTTGAGATTACCAAAGAAAACATCCGCAAATGGGCAGAAATGTTTCTCATATCGAGGTGCAAAACTGTGGAACAGCCTCTCAGCTGAGACTAAACAGGCACCCTCCATTAATGTGTTCAAGCAGAATATATGATAGGCTGGGGGGCTCCTCTTGCGGTCGGGTGGCTAGCCGCGGCCCGCGGTTTCTGTGCTTGATTGCTGCTGGATCGGTGACGGAGATCTGTTTTTGGGATCTCCGTTGTCGATTTGGCGGGGTCGGGCGTGGGGACGGGGGCTGCTCTGGTTGCTGGATCGTTGGAGAGGTTTCCCAGTCTATCGGTTTTATGCTCATTTCTTTTACTTTTATTAATTAGGTTTTATGGTTTAGTTGTATATATTCATTGTAAGTAGTTTTTAGATGTTTTTAGCCAATTTTTATTGTAAGTTTTTATGTGGAGGGCCCCTTGAAAATCAGCCACTAGGGTGAAGGGCCTCCCTCCTTAATAAATTGAAATATGAAAATATGAAATATGGACCTTAGACGATGATTTGATCTTTCCCCAAGAATCTGGCACAATTTTCACCGCAGTTTTTTGCTTTCCTGAGAAACTACCGAAATCCTTTGAAGAAAAATTGTTTCTCAAGAAGGAGAAAAATCACATGGACTAAACCCATGATACTTACTTCAATCGAAGAATGAAATGCATATTTCCAAACAAACATGATGTGATGCTCATTCCGAGCAAATAGATATTGCTAGGAAACTTGAATCCTATGCCCAAATCTGTTAGCTACCTCACCCCCTAACAGATAGCGGTCAGCAGCTGTGATCACAAAAGGGTAACTTGTCTTGTACAATGGGCAGTCTCCTTACAGCATTGTTTAATTTGAATAGCTTCTTAAACAATAACCAAGGTATTTGAGTAGTCCCACGACACCTCCTATATACAGGCTTGCGCTACTTTATTGATATATGAAGTTTTACAAAAACAGAACATTGTTACAAGACAATACCACAGAGAGAACAGTGGCAGAGTTTGGGCGCCAGATGGGCAACTGCCCCCCTTCATTATGAAAAACCCAGCTTAGCACCCCTGTTTTGTCTAAAAGGGTGCCCATTGTCACCACTCTTTTTTAACTGTTTCAATCTGAATGTGCAGGGAACATTTATGAATTTATTTGGTAGAAAAGCCTTTATTTAGCAGAAAACCATAGGTAGTTGCGTAAACAAGAGTCCAAAAGTGTTCTGTGTGCCTTACCAAATACTGTACGTACCTGTTTTGTAATGGAACCAATAATCTTGTTTGGTTTTGCCTTGGAGAGATTTAGATTGTACCCAACTAAGCTGATTTACATGGTTGGTAGTTGATGGGAATCTTGTATATTTTTGCTTGATAACCCATAGATTTTGGTCTCTGCAACTGATGTAAGCAAACATCGCAACCTTGTGTCAGTGATGAAACTCCTACCTCCCTTTGAAATCATTTCACCCAGATAATCAATCCACTTGATATGATAATTCCCTTGGACAGTATGTACAGTTTGCACTCTACTTTCAATTTACATTTGGGCTATTGAATTTTAATTTCAGGAGAATTCTACTGCATCTAAGGAGAATGAAGTGGCTAACTATGACTGCAGTCAGATCAAGGTTAAGGTTTGTTTTCAGATTGTTTATTTGGAAACTTCTTCACGAATCTTCATCTTCCCAAAACTTTTACTCACTTTCCTGAATTGTCATTCCAATTTATGAAAAAATTAAACATCAAAAGGACCTTTCCGTCATTTCAGCAGAAGAGCCAATGCCAATAAATTGTTATATAGTACTTTTTGTATAAATTTGATGATATTTCATAATGATAATTACTTTCTGCTCAGGAATCGTATTTTAGTAGATCCTGATATAACTGAATTATTTACAGTAGATCAAATCTGAACTCATAATGTATACTGTATTGTAGCTACTGTAAACGATTTAGTATATTCTACAGTGGGTACTGTGTACATGTATTTTATCATATATCTTCTTTAATGGTATACTACTGTATATTTGCATGGAAGCTTCTATTTAATTATTTATTTTCAGGAGGAAAATGGAAATAACAACTCTGCAAATTTTTGCTACAGCCCTTCAGCTGTAAGTTCAATAATGTTATGCCATGTAGGCCTATTCTATTATGTTTTGCAAATCTTGTTGCTTTGTTTTTGAAACTTTCAAGAAAAGTAAAATATCTTTATTGGCTCTATGTTTCAAAACTTAGATAGCACAACACAAAATTGTCTACAGACTATACAACATTTGCAAAATTTCAGTTTATTTTTAAAGCCACGCAACCCAGCTTTGCTTTATTCTAATTTTGATTTCATATTCCTACTGTTTGAGAAATCTACATTGTGTCCAAAAAAAAATTTTCAATGTTTGATTGGATATGAAAAAACAATATGATCAACAGCTTCCACTGTAAAATGGCCTTGTCCAATTAAATGTTTCCTGACAGAATCGTTCAAAACAGGCTTAGACTTCTTGATAAAATTTGCTAACATTTGAGTTCCAAAGTGATGAAAATTGAAATCAGACTTTCTCATTGCCTAGACAACCTTGTGTAGTTAAAGACTTTGCCCTATCATACCATACACGTGGGGAATTTCTTTCAGCTGTTTTTTCAGCTAGTCTTCGGTATCTCTTTTCTCATTTTACTTTTTACCATAACCTTTTTTATCCATTCTGTCTATAACTATAGTTGACAAACACTGTTTCGGACTGTAAAGGGGATATAAGATTTGCTCAAGAAAGCAAATGGTCAAGGAAGTAAGCAGTTTTTATTTACAAATTTAGCCAAGGGGATGAAAATATGAGAAAGCGAATGTTAGAGATAGTGGACAGTCAAGTTAGTGGACATGAACTGTATTGCTATGGGCCAAAAAGTATCAATCTCTATTCAAGTTCAGGTAATCTATAGACCCTGGCCCTCTGGCCCTTGCAACATTAACTGAACAATGGTAACATTAGCTTTAAAGATTCACAGCATTTTCAGCTATGCTACTACACAATCAATAATGTAACTCGGATGTTTTTTCAACCCTGCAGAGTTTGTTATGCTACCAAGATCCAATATTTTGTGAAACATACCATCTCAGGTAAGATAAAAAACTTTCCAATTGATTTTCTGTCACTCGAGTTGTTTGGTGATCAATTGACCAAAGTTGCAATTCAACAATAGTATTTCCGAGATACCGTAAAGTTTACTCTTAATTTAGGAAAGACATTGTTAAGGATTTGTGCAGATTTGCAAAAATTCATAGAAAATGTGTGATGCTATCTTGTATGCAGCATATTTACCGTACCATATAAACCAATCACAGAAGACCTTAGAAGACATTGTACCTGGTACTGTCCATGCTTCAGCAAAGAGAAACCTTCAATGGTACCATTTTTGCATTCTTGCTGAGCATTGAGCGTTTACTGACAATGGCCTATAAACTGAACGACGTATAAACTATGGCTATCATTCGATTGGTGCACTTTAACAGTCTTATGAGGCATGGAAGCATATGAATAATTAGTGTTTGAATAAATTAAGAATATCAAAAGAAGAATTGCTATTCATACTTCGCCACCCGTTGCACAGATATTTGACTTGAGAGACTCTTCGAAAATTGTCATTATACCGTAAACAACTGCATTAGAAACAGCTTATAATGTTGGTTTAATTTTAGCAGAGATTCGTTCATCACCCCTCAGTTCGTTCAGCCGGACCATGCTTCAAGCTGACTGCAACAAATTTAATCTGCTCGCTTCATGCTGAAAACTTTAATAAAAGATTTGTGGTGACAGCTCTACTTTTGAAAACACAGCATAATTTGCATTGGAGCCTTCGCCAATGCAATAGTAAAATAATATTTGAATCGGGAAAAGCTTGGGCAGAGGACAAGACATTGATTGAGATGACCATCAAGATGATTCTTACCTGGATTTTTAAGTGAATCAAATTAAGATAATTACAAATGCAAGTTCAAAGAATATATTTTGTGTACATCGTTGTGACTGTGTTGAATATTCCCACCAACGCGAGAAGGATGTGGAGTCGATCTTTTATATCCCCTCCACAGAAATATTGACTCAGGATACCATGACACGCTGCGCCATCAATGTTTACCTCGAACAAATTTTACAGTTGAACCTCGATCACTCGAACCTATTATTTTGAAATTGTTGCTTACTCGTCAAACAGCGTTGTAAGTTTAGCTTAAATGGGCTAGACAAGGAATTGTCGGAGAAATTTTTGATTTGGCTGTTTTCTGATGAACTATTTTTTTATCGCGAATGTTTAACATAGATTCAAGATGAATGTCTCATCTTGGAGATTAAGCTTTTCACTCTCTTCTCATACAAACATATATCCATATGTTTTGGGATTGCTGCGAAATGAATGGATTTGCAACAAGTATTTTCGTTGATCTTTCTCACAAATGTGAGCCTGTATCTAAGTCAGGATCTCTCCTTTTGAATTTAGCTTATTAAGAAGAATTTCTCTTTTCAAAATCCGATCTTTGATTCATAAACCGTGGGTTTGTTTACGTATTTCTTATCCAGCCTCTTTAAGTACTGGTAGAGGTTCAGTTATCTCGAAACCCCCATTTCCCAAACAGAATTTAATTTCCTTTGACGGTTCCAGATAATGAGGCTCGACTGTATGTTGCTGTGGTTGACACACCAGTATAAAGCAATTAGCGATTGTAAAAGGATGTATACGGCGGACTAGTTTGCTCACAAATTTGAAAATGGAAACCAGAAAAGTAGCATGGAACCAGATTTGATAACTGTCTTCCTTTTGATAACTGGATTTGAATCGAAAGTTGCGGGATAGATGTACCGAGTGCGCCAAAATAAACTATGCACTTTTGGCAGGCCACGCTAAATTGTACACTGACCGATTTTGAAGATATATGACTTAATCTTTAGCAGAAAGCCTGAATAAGATTTTTTGCAAATTTTTCCATTTTCAATTTTTAGAGCTACGGGCCAGTTTCTTAAAATTTTTGGTTTCGAAAACACTGAAAACGATAAAAAAACGTTGATCAAATTTTCTAAAGACTCATCATGAATGGACAAAGAGAAAACGTTTTCAACGTGATTTGGGGATTGGAAATTGATCATTGTAAACTTATGCACGAGTGTTATTTCAAAGATTGGCTTGTTGCGAAATTTTGTAGTAGTTCCAATAAAGTGCCGCCCCAAAAAAGCCGTCACAAAATCAAAAATGTAACAAAACTCCATTCTTGCTGGCCCCATGACGCTTCCTTGCTTGTCTTTTAACCCCCTTGATACAGGAACACACCCTGCAGCAAAGCATAAATCCAATGACATTGCAAAAGAAAAGACATTTCTTTATATTCTTGAAAATATTATTACATTTCTCACAAGATCGTACGAACCCTCGTACAGCAGCTTACAATTAGTCGATTCCTAAACCCCAAATCACCTCGAAAAAGTTTTCTCTTTGTCCATTCATGTCGATTCTTTAGAAAGCTTGATCGACGTTTTTTTATCGTTTTCAGTGTTTTCGAAAACAAAAATTTTAAGAAACTCGCTTGTAGCTCTAAAAACTGAAAACAGAAAAATTTGCAAAAAATCTTAGAATCTAATTCAGGCCTTCTGCTGAAGATCAAGTCATAAATCTTCAAAATCGGTCTTGTGTACGATTTATCGTGGCCTGCCAAAAGTGCATAGTTTATTTTGGCGCACCCGGTATATATAGTGGCTGCGATTTCTTTTTTCAAATTTAGAAGCTGAATGTTAAAGGTATGAATCGCACACAAAATCTACAAATTGCCCAATGTTGCGTCCAATTATTATAGAAATTGCTGCGTCCAATTGTTGTTAATGCTGAAATTAATGCTGCGTCCACTTATTATAGAAATTGAGCTCGAATGGTTGCATGATGAGTGCAACTACCACAAAGTTTCTTGATCATTGGCTACGATGCTATCTGTTCCCAATGCCTTAACTTTCCAAGCTTCGTATGGATTCGTAATTATTGCCCATAGTTTATTCACAAGTGAACATTGATGAATTCATAGCAATTCTTACTAATTCACAACTACTTCTGCTAAGCAAGGACTCATTCCTCATTTGATGAACCTTACCCATGCAGAAAGGAATTCCTTCGAATTTGTAGATGCTATGTTATGACAAGACTGTGCTGTACACTTCGTTTTTGATAATTCACAGTGGTAAAAGAGAACTCAAGTGGCCTGCATATGGAGAGTACAGTTACTTGTCACACAAGCACTGGGTAAAAATACTTCAGGTAAGTAGTTAAACAAACATTAAAGAAATACTATCACACAGATGATTGGCTCCTAAAAGCAGTGCGATCATATTTTATGCAAAGAGGCATATTTTGTACCTAAGTAGAAAAGTGCGAATGAGTATAAATCAATAGGATACGCCCGTTTTCGGAGCCAATCAGGTGCGTGACAGTAATCCTTTAAGAGCTACCTTGCTCTTGAAATTAGTAAAAGTGTAAAGAAAGGAAGATAGCTCCACTAACGAAACGAATCGCTTCCTGTCCACCTTTTGGTTTTTAAATAAGAGTTTGTTAAATTGCGTGCCCTATGTGCCCTCGTGCCTTTGATGATCTGCAAACCTGATGGCCAGGTCCTTGGGAGATTAGCGAAAAACTTCTCTACCAATTGTTTTGTAAATTTACATCACACAAACCTCATTGTTTAGGAGACAGCTGGCTAGAAAATCAAAGAAACAAAAACTTTCCCCTTAGTTTATCGTCTGCTCTATTATTTTCTTATACCGGGTGACTCAACATGAACGTCACGCACGAGATCTTGCATAGCTGTCTAAAATCAAAACTTATCGACATTTGCTTTGTATCATCATTATCAAAGGTTTGGCTATCATTGGAGATGCTGCATGGTCACTTTAAGGTAACTCTGCTTTCCGCTCTAGTGCACAGCGAAATGCCGTTTCGCAAAACCACTCTCCTCAGAAAACAGTTAATTTCTCCAATATTATTCGGCCTATCGAAAAGCAGTAAAAAGGATGTTGTTCTGTATAATCTGGGCAATCGAAAGATGTATAAATCGCAATGTTTCCATCAACCCTGGTTTCGCAAATCCTAGTTCAAATCTTTTTGCTAATTTCAGAAAAGTGAATTTATCTCCAAAACTACTCGAAAAATGTTCGATTTTTTTTCGTTCCATCTTTAGCTAGGTTGTTGATCTTCAACTTTGCGAAGTCTGATTGAAAAAGCTAGGCTAGATTTCCTGCAATCGAATTTCGAATTTCGTATTTCTGTTTACTTTTCGACCGCGAAATGGAGAAACCTTGGTCAACAGATTACCATGCTATGAAGCACGCTTGCAAAAGCTCAGGCTTGAAATAACTTTCAGAAATTTTTTCATTGGCAAACAAATGAACGTCATCTTTTGGGAATACCATACGCAGGTCACAAAAGACATCCTTAGTGCGCTTGTAAAAGTATCATTTGCATCTATTGATTAAAAATTACTGATTTTTACCAGCAACTTCACGAAACTATGCTATGGGTGTCTTTCGAGACTTTCGTAAGCATTCACAGATTATCAATTTCTTTTAGAGTCCACAATGAGCATAATAGATCTTAGATCAATAACTATTCTTTTGCAAAAACAGTCTACGGGCGCCCAAATCGCCCCCCATGGGCTAAACCGCCGACCAACGCTCCCCCCCTTCGATGTCGAAAAGTAAACAGAAATGTTAAATTCGATTGCAGGAAATCTAGCCTAGCTTTTTCAATCAGACTTGGCAAAGTTGTAGATCAACTACTTAGCTAAAGATGGAGTGAAAAAAATCGAAACTTTTTCGAGTAGTTTTGGAGGTACATCCACTTTTCTGAAATCAGCAAAAAGATTTGAGCAAGGATTTGCGATGCCAGGGTTGACGGAAACATTGCGATTTATACATCTTTCGATTGCCCAGATTATACAGAACAACATCCTTTTTACCGCTTTTCGATAGACCGAATAATATTGGAGAAATTAACTGTTTTCTGAGGAGAGTGGTTTTACGAAACGGCATCTCGCTGTGCACTAGAGCGGAAAGCAGAGTTACCTTAAGCCATGATTACCGTCCAAAAACCAGATTAAAAAAACTTTATAAGCCGATATTTCTGATTTAGGGGAGATTTGACGCACGGGAAGATATATTGACTGGGCACTGCTTCTTATTCAAATTTTATGCTCCCTAGCAAATCTGGAATTCGTCTTTCTTGTCATCTTCCAAAAATTGACTGGAAAAGGAGGGAGGAGTCAGAGAAATGAACATATTACCATGTTTTTAAAATCAGCTTTGCAGAGATTAGTCATATCTTAAATTGACCAACAAACGACATCTCAAAAGATAGCTGAGCCCTTCAGCTACATGCTGAAACCTTGTTAGTGTTCATAACACTTGCTTTCAGGAAGCTATATGCGATCCAGCCCGTGAAATTTTTTTGGATCACCCGGTATAGTTAACTCTACTAAATCAAGACTTTTTTTCCAGCATGGTGGAGTCGTGTTCCTTTATCATCCATGTGTTAATCATTCGACTGTCAATAAGTTAAGAACTCTGGCTGAGTCATGCATGCTTCGCTTTGTGCTGACCCCATGTGAGAAACTTTCCCTTGACAAGGTAAAGTATCGAGCAAATGTTTTTTTCATCAATAGTTATATGTTTCACCGGAACATTCACTCCCCATTTTAAAACCACTATGACAGGGTGAGTACGAAGGACACTTCGCTTTATAGCAAAGAGAGGGCCTGTTCCAATGAGTTGATACTGAGGGAGGAGGGTTAATTGATTGATTTTGCCGTGCACGGTGATTTTGTTCAGACTGACAGTTCAAACCTTTCTAGCAGTTAAATTACTGAAGTATGGATCCATATTTTCCGCTCAGAACAAGTTTGATTTTCAGGCAGTCTAAAGTTGCAGCGTGGCCGCTAAAACCCTGTGGGTGACAATGACTCTTTGATAATAATACTTTGGCTGATGTCCTTAGCTATCATTCATTTAGGGTAGTTGGCTCTTTGCTTGGTTCTTAAACGTTGATTTTCTGGAGAAAGAATATTGAAAGAAAATATGCAAGTTTTGCATCCTAAAAGGACCATCATCAGTGCTTGGGGGGGGGGGGTACTTGGTATATTTTGCTGACGGGATGTGCACTCCTTTCCGGGTATCGTCTTTGCCTCTTTTCTCTAACGCCGGTTATCAAAAGGGTTATTTCATTCTTTTTTGACGAATTTTTACGTTTTGGGGTATGCTTTTCGCCGATTTTTTCTAAAGCTGGCTGTCATTTCTAGGGAAAATTTCAAAAGCTGGGTGAAAAAAATTTTCATGGAGTGCACACCCCCGTACAAGAAGTCAAGTACCTCCCCCGGGCATCAGTGTCAGGTATTCCTTGGAAAAGACAGTTTCGAAGAAACTGAACTCTTCTGCTTGATGAGTGTAAGTCATTGAAAAAGAGCTTTCTGTCAATTGAAAGGTTGGCTGTTCTATTATTTTTGGAAAGATTAAGCCAAAGTTCAAGGCTAGTTTCAGCTGACGGTGTTTCAATATTTTATGTTCTTCTCCATTCCTCTGTAATCATGGACACTTTCTCTTTCTTTACAGCCTTTGGCTTTGGTCTCATGGGGTTGTTTCCTCCTGATGAATAGCGTTGATTATACAGAGTGCAAGCTTTGGATTAAATCTCACGCGTACAAAGGTCCTGCATCCCATGTTCACAAAAATGGTACATATGAAGAGAAGCTAGTTAAAGCAGCAAAAATATTGACTGACATCAAGGACTCGTTTTTATGCCCTGATGAGGAGGAAAAGGTTCGTTGTCAATTTGACTTTCTTTTATATTTCCCTATGGCAAGGGCAGCAACTCTTTTATGCAATTTTATTGGCTAAGAGCAAAATAATATGACATGACGTAGTGATCTCAATACGTAACGATCCAAATTCCAACAAGAGCAGCATGAAATGTTTGCCACTTCAATGGCTTTCTGGAAGATCTTTGATCCTTTTGTCTTTAAAAATTGTCATTCTATACCTTGCCTTAAAAGAGGGCTTCACGCAGCAAACCCCTAGCCATAGCACATAAAGCCATAAAGTACTCTCTGCTTTGAGAAATATCGAAAATATAAACTTTCAGCCTGTGCACGAAACATTTCCAGCTCGGTTTTATCTGACGCCTTTCTGTTAATATTTTCTGGTTTGCCATCGGAAGCAGATGTTACAGACGTTTTCAAAAATAAGATGTTACAACTTTACAGGATGTCCTCATAAAAGTGTTCCACGTTTGCTGAAATGTGCAGTCATGAATTTACCATTGATTTTAACCAACGATAAGTCATTTCATAGTAGAAAGAAAAATCAAAGAAACAAATTCTAGTCGGAAAAATTAATCAAAGCGTTTTAAAGTTATTACGTTTTACAGTCGGTGCTATGAATTTTCAAATGTGGAAACATTTTTGGCTCACATGCAAGGGCGGCTGGCCCTGCTATTAGTGCTTTTAGTCTTGGGCAGAGATTGCCCAAGAAATACCGTTATAAAATACTTTTTCCGTGGTTCTTTCAGCTGTGTGTTAGGACCTTTACAGTTTGTTGAAAACAGACGACCTCAGCATATTCAATTACATAAAAGCATCATTGTATTGGTCTCTTTTGAAATCTAATGCCGGTTAACAAACATTTAACAATACCAATGACGTACCGCCATTGCCACAGAGTTCTCCAATTGTTTTCTTTGAATGACATGGCCACGCTATTAGTTTTCTGATTCTAATAGCAGCAACAGGGCAACATTTCGTTTTCAATACACCAAGAAGTTTGTTTTGATTTGGGGATTGACCAATCAGATCACGCTATTTTCAAAGATGGCGGCCCGCTGTAAACAAGCAAACCTCCGAAAAAGGGCTAAAACCTAACTTTGCTTTTGTTCCACGGATTTGCGGTTTTCGAATATTTTTAAACAATAACAACGAATTTCTTAAATGATTCTGATGCACACTACCAATGTGGATTTTCCCGATATTCGGCCTAAATCAAGAGTAACAGGGTGTTTAATCTAACGAAAAAATCGCACGATTTCAGACCATACCCTCGCCATTACTTGTGCAAATAATTTGCAGGAAAATTACTTGGAAATCAAAAAAAGCCAGAAAAGATTATTTTACAGGTCATACGACCTTGAAATTGACACTTTCGAATTTATTTTTTAATCCCAATTTGTGAAGGAGCCCACAAAGGTCAAGTGGCTTTCTATTGGTTATAGAAACAATGTATCTCTAGCCTATGTAACATTTTGCAAAAAATGTTCTGACAAGGGGACTCGATCTTTTTGCTGTATCAAAGTGGGTTTTTAACTCTTCACATACCCATTCACTGTTCAGCTCAGCTCTCCAAGGGGGCGAAATTTTATAGGAATGTTTCGGCGGGAAAAATTTGGCGGGAAAATCTTAGTTCTTGTGCCGGCTAAATTTTGGCCGAATGTTGTAGGCTGAAGTATGCCTGTGTTTACGGAAAAGGTTTGCGAGAGGAGGATTTTCACAGAAATGTGGGAATCCCTTTCCCTTACATGAAGTATGAATAAAGAATGATACAGAAACGAAGATTGTTAATATCAAATCTAATGGCCTTCAAAAGCAACTGTTGTTAATATCAAATCTAATGGCCTTCAAAAGCAACTGAACGTGTTCAAAAATTGGCAAAAGATGATCAAACTTCAACAAGAGCAATGACCAAGTTGGTTGAACCGGTTTGTAAAATGTCATCGTGATCACCATAATGGCTTTTTTGATTAAAATCGTTGATCACAGCACACAATGAGTAACACAAATTTTTTAGCCAGTTTCTTGAATTTTAGGCCATTTTACTCAAAAGTTTGTGACTAGTCTCTTTATGTCTTGGGAGTACCTTGTGATGAAATTTCAAAGCAAGTATTAACAGAAATTGCACTAAAAAAATTCAGAAATTTTCAGTACTGCACAGTACCTAAGTACTTTCAGGTGACCTAGGAAAATGTTAACTTCAAATTAAAAAGGTTCGTAGCTTTTTTAATCCGAGTGTATAGTTTGGTTCCATCATGTTTGAAAAAACAAACAAAGCCTGCAGTTTCTCACAAGCAGTTTCTTGCATTAAAAAGATACGCGTATACCCTTTAGATATTCTAGTTGTAAATTTTAGTTCATTGCGAATTTCATTGCGAATGTGGCCCTTGGAATACAAAATATATAATTCTTATTGCGTCCTCCACCCTGCTGATTTGGTGTACTTTTAACTGCGTTTTTGAAATTGTTTACCATGAATGGGACAGTTTTGCCAACTATAACGAAAAAACTTTCATCACAGTAAATGTAAAACTTACCCGTTCTTGTTTTTGTACATTAGACTGCATGTCTGTTGTAGCTATATGGGATTATGGGAGTTGTGGAGCCAACCCTGCTCTCAAGGCTTTCTGAACTTCAAGAATACTACCTTGCATCTCACAGAAAATGTGACAAACCCGGATATTATGTGATGAGTCCTGCTAGTGAATCTTCATGGTTGTGGCCACTCATTTCACACAGATTCAGAATGCATTTTGCCAGCAATCAGTGAAAGCCCTATTTGTTGCGAATTCTTGAGTGGGAGATGGAAAAATGCGATGAAGGCAAACTCATCAATTTAATGTGGCTTCCAACTCACTGAAGACGATGATATCTTGATAGGACAACGAGATGACGATAACGATGGAACAGTGTCAGATGAATTCGTTGGGTTGGAGGCAACAGACGATCAAAGGGCGCTGATACTGGAGGAAAGTATCTTGAGATGGTGCCAATCTGATATGCCAGAGCAATGGTTGTAAGAATTTCCCATCTTAGTTCAGTTAAAGTATAGCTTCGATAGTTTATTTTTATGTAACGTTGTTTTTGCAAAGCGCTTGCTATTTCAGTTCATCGCAAATGTCCAACTGATATGGTTCTATGACCCTTAACATAAAATAGCAACACGCCCCCTTCCTGGAAATCTACACTTTTGATCGACGAAGCAGTCAACCCCTTTGACTTTAACTCATTAGGACTAAAGATCTATTTTTATTTGTCAATTTCAAAGTGGAATGACACGTAAAATGATATTTTCGGGCATGTTTTAATTCCCAAGTAATTTTCTTGCAAATTATTTGAACAAGCAATGGCGAGGGTATGGTCTGAAACCGTGTGATTTTTTCATTAGTTTCAACACCCTGTTACTCTTGATTTAGGCAGAATATCGGGAAAATGCACATTGGAAGTGTGCATCAGCATTTATATTTAAGAAATTCGTTGTTATTGCATGAAAATATTCGAAAACCGCAAATCCGTGGAACAAAAACAAAGATTAGTTTTAGCCCTTTTTCGAAAGTTTGTTTGTTTACAGCGGGCCGCCATCTTTGAAAATAGCGTAATCTGATTGGTCAATCCCCAAATCAAAACAAGCTTCTCGGTCTATTGAAAACGAAATGTTGCCCTGTTAATAGCAGCAAGTCTCTATCAAAGATGCCGCAGCTATGTAAACTTTTGTTTCAATCTGTCAGTCAAATGCTTCATCAATGACTTAACCCTATCTGGACCGGGCTTTTTTGAGCATCCTCAGGCCGAGGGGGGGCTAAATTAGCCCCCCCCCCTCAGAACTCCGAATTGACAAGGGCTAGTAAGATGAAATTTGGTCATAATATGTAACTTAATGTGAAACGTCCGAATATCTAATTTATTTTACTCTAATTGTTGTATTTTCGATGACGTCATCAATTTTCTTTGTTTTAGGCCAAAAACAGTACTCTTACAGATTTAACTGTAAAAACTTACTCACGAGAAATATTATGCTTCTGATAACTTTAATTAACAGATAAAATATCTACGTTTCTGAAAAACATAATTTTTTGAAAAAATTATGGAATTGATAAACTTATATTTATTACCTAAATTCATTAGATATATGACGTCATGAATGACGTAATACAAAAGAAATACCAAAAAAATTGGTTATTTCCATATTTTCTTATTGATTTATGGTTGCTCTGAAAATTTAATCCATTTATCTCACTTCTGTCAAGAATTATCTTAGTTTGGAGTTATAAAGGGTTTGACCGTAAAACAAACAAGATATCAAAACTACTCTCTGAAAAAATTGTTATATTTCCAAAAATACATGACATATCTTGTAGAAATTTTGGAGAAAGATGCGAAAAGGATAGTTAGGAAAAGTCACGAAAAATAATTTGCGTAGAAATTATCATAAAAAAGATACCCAGACAAAACTGGTAGGGGGGGCTATTTTAGCCCCCCCCCCCGGTCCAGGTAGGGTTAAGGCAGCCACGCTATTTGTTTCCCAAATCTAATAGCACGGGCAACTTCAGTCATAAGCCTTCTCGAAGTACGCACGAAAATAGGAAATAATTTTGAACAGAGGTTTTCGAAATGAACTGTATTGTTGACAGCTCTTCTCTTTGGAATGTTGCTAAGGTTTTTTCCTTATTTTTAACCCAAGATAGACTCGGGCATGAACAGGGCTTACAACTGAAACAGGCAGGCAGACCTGAACCAAAGTTTACAATTAAGGCTCGAATTAAGGACAGGTCTTCAAAATCGTTACTATACTACAGTAAAATAGATCAGGTAAACAATGATTTTGATTGTCTTGAGAAGTCGTATTTACTTTAGGTAAAATCTGGAACGCTATTGAGGAGTTGGTAATGGCAGACCGAGACAAAACGTAGCTTTCGCTGTTCATGCATTCACACCAGGCTACTTGCTGTTAGAATCATGATTCTAATAGCACGGCTCTGGTATGGAAGGCTGAGAGCCGCAGATTATCAACTCGATCTATCTATATTCATAAGTTTAACTCCCAGCCGTACAGCATATCACCCCGTAACCGTAGTACTTCTAACTTGTGTTTCTGTGGTTTGAACATTCAAGGTCTTCAGCCAAATGAAGAGAGTTGTTGCTCCTGAGAGGTCTCAAGCTTGTAAACAAATTTCAAACGTTGAATAGGCGCTATCCAATAGGCTTTAAGAAACTTTTCCCAGAAAAGGAGCACTTCTCCGGGAGACTAGAGGGCGTGGCCCCAAAGATTTTTCCTGGGGCTTTGCTTGCGACTAATAGCAACTCATTCTGACTCCCAGCCGCCCCTGCTCACATGGTATATGACTAATTGTAATAATATGTAACCATTCTAATTTGGGAGCAAGGAAAAAGTTCCAGCCTTGAAAATTCATAGAACCAAGAGCAGGGGAGACCGGGGAAAAATGTAACACGGGAAATTGTAACACTGGCTCTCACACCTTGCAGAAAATTGCAAAAAAAACTGAATTTTGCACAGAACATGCTCATTCTAACCCTCTACATACGTCTTGAGATACAGGAATGTTCAGGGGGTTGTAACACTTGACCATTGATTTTAAAACTATCACAGTGTTACAAAAATTGGCTCCAAGCGATGGAAACTAAGGTCTATTTCATTCCAAGAGATGCAACTACAATCTCATCTACCTCCAAGAGCGCAATTTATCATTATTTAGACGATATAGCTGATTTTTCAAAAAGTGTTGCAATTGACCCCGGTCTCCCCTACTTGAAAGATTTCAATGATTTCGATTTCAGTTGAAAGCCAATGGATCAAACTCTTCTTGTGAATTCTTGTTCTGTGGAATCTTCTGGCATCCATTTTAAAACACACTTTAGCTCAATTTAATTTACATTAATTTTCTGTTTTTCTTCAGCTAAAGCTATAGTCAACAGTGGCGAATCTAGCGGTCATGCTGCTCATGCTCAGCATGATCAACAATTTTCAGAGATATCATGAATATTTTTTCACCAGAAAAATATTTCTTTGACAAACTTTCTTTAAAATCACAACATATGTCATAGTACAACAAATTTTACCCTTTGTATCTTGACCTGTCGATACCTTGGTCCCCTGTGTTAACTCGTGCTCGATTCGGAGCACCAGACCTATCATAGGGTTTATATACTAATGTTGTAGCTACACTGTGTAGTTATGGTCAAATTTCCCAATGCGCCAGTTTTCGACATAAGGTCCTGCGGAAGTTCAAAAGCAGGATACGCATTGAAACAATGGAAATGATGACGATATAAACTTTGTTTTGTGAGATTGACTGGCCTAGGCTCCGTTCAAGATGAAGTGTCAGTGCCCCTACATACACGTCTAGTTGGAGAATTATTATTTGAATTTTGATTATTGTGGAATGCAAAGATTCACTGGAAGTCCTTCTTTATCGAGGGAGACATTGTGCAGCCTAGTTCTCAAGAAAATCTTGTGCAGCTTCAGGCTAGCAGAAGCCAGAAAGGGAGGGTATGTGATTGTAGGCCTAGGCCAATAACTAAACGCCAACTGCAAAGCAAAGCTTGTTCTGAAGAGGAAGGACAGTGTCCCAAGATATTCCAAGAAGTCTCGTGGTAAATGAAGGAAGGTAGAAAGGTAGGCTGTGGGGGAAATTCCAGTACTGTGAAAATAAATGATTAAGAAACTATTTATTTTGATAAAGGATGTGCCTAACATATTTTACAGTTTTTTCACTCGTTTCCTGTATCATATTACTCGAAAAGTACTTGAGCAATGTCTAAACATTGGAAATGCTTACAAAAACATCGTTTTGAAATGTTCATAAGGGCATAGGCAGTGACCATGAAGATTGTTATAGAACCTGTAAGAAACTCATAAGAAACTCTGAGTACTGAAAATCTGATATTTTTAAGAAACTTTCAGTAACGAGCAAAATTCTTAGTTTCTCATAAAGAAATATGCGCAAGCCTAGTATTTTAGACTTACCTTGGAAGAAAATTGTCCTGTTCTTGCAGTATTATCATAATTTATTGCTGACAAAAGGAACTTTTGCAAGATAATTTTCTCTCTGTATTATTATTATCTCCAAGGTACTTTGCTTTGGCTAGGAAGGGGGGGGGTGGTCAGGTTACTCTTTGGGTCTAAAACTTTGACAAAAAAATAATATTTTTGGGTTTGTCATTTTTACAAGAATTTCTATGAGTTCCCTGAACTTCTGGATTATTTTCTGGGTCTCAAACTGAGAAAAATTGAATAGAATATAAAAATGAATTTACAAACAAAATCAAAGTCAAGCAGCATTATCAAAATACGCGAACATTTAAATATATACATTACATGAAATCTATCAGTTCAGGGCATTTTCCATATATTGTTGATGACAAAGAATATATAGTTTTGGCTATGTAGGCTAAGAAAAGTTATCTTGTGGGTCCATTTTGATGCTAGAAATTTTTTTTGGTTGATATTTTGTACCACAGCCAGAGCACCCTTACCCTATTTATATAAGAATAACCCCCACCAGGTTATTATCAGCATATGTGTTACTAACCAAATGAGCTTTCCAAGAGAACTTTGCTTTTTCTGCTTCCCTTCTCCCTTCTGCTTAACAAGATATTCCTGTGATCTGGGACTTGAGTTTCAGTCAATGATCTTTTCATTGAGGATTAAACAATGGCAACTGCTCAACAGAAATGATTGTATGATAGTCAAAGTTCAGTTGTAAGTACTATCCATAGCGAGAACTCGCTGACCATGTGTCTTTTTAGCTATGGATGGTACATTGTTGTATTGCAAGTATCGTGTTTTAGTTTTAATGACATATATATATAAAGACTTAAACTGACCAAGTAACATCTCAAAAGATAGCTGAACCCTTCAGCTACATGCTGATACCGTGTTTGTGTTCATAACTTTTGCTTTCAGAAAACTGTGTGTGACCTTGCTCGTGAAGTTTGTTTGGGTCACCCGGTATATGAATTCGACTTAATGAAAATTCTTGGTTGCAAGGTCCTGATAAATGTCCTAAAGCACTTGTGTATAAGTCATTGCAGCAATATGAAATAGTTCTACTGGCTGAGTTGGCAAAAATCCCCGCTTTCGAAAATGCATAGCACCAAGAGTACTTGACAGATTGAAATGATTCAAATTTTAATCAAAATCCAACAGATCAAACTTCTCGTGATTTTTCTCGTGATTTTTCTCGTGTTTTATGAGTACTGAAGGTGTTGTGGCGCAGTGGTGTAATCCTCTGACATTGCAGCCACAGCCAGAACAGTCAGGTGAACAGGATTTGATCGCAGGTAGAGCCCCGCCAATTGAGCGTCGTGGATTAGGTCTTCTCTACTTCTGCGATCCCAGCGCTTGGCGCTAAAAACCGCAACTTATCCTTCACTGAAAATATCGGTATATTCTACCTCGTTCTACGTTACGAAAATATTTGGTTGCGAAATCCCTGAAAAATGGCCTGCGACTCTTGATTAAATCGTAAGGAATCTCCTCAACCAGACCAATGCGCAAGGGCATTTCACCTCTCCCGTTTTACATAGACGAGCTACACTAGTCCTTCAATTTCGCTGTTGTTGTTGTTGCTAATTGCCAGCTCAATGATCTGTATTAGCGATAAATCAGTCATAAGGAGCATACAGTGATTGTGTAGCCAGTGTCACGAGGATAATGAAACATAAGATCCTTTTGGATGATTACAAAGTACGACCTGAGCTAAGCAAGCATAAGAAAACTGAATATTGATTTCTCCATAAGCCCAAATGATCATTGATGCTGCTACAGTCAGAGAGATGAGTGTTGCTGCTAAAGTTGCCTTCAATAGAAAATCAAGCGCCTTTTATAAGGACAAGAATCGTTTGAAAGCAATATTTTGATCTTTATGTCAAACGAGGATGATACGCAAAAAATCGAAAGTCATTACCCCCAGTTTGCTTAGTTCGTGCATGAAACTATTGGTGCATCTATCTCAAATTAGATGTCATGTGAGATTTACGATAACGCAAAATTGCTTATGCGGAACCCTGCAGAATGTTTCTATTCGCGGGCTTCTAATTTGAGGCAAGCAGTCACGAAGATAACCTCTGTGCAGAATCATATGCATGGAGATCTTTTGGTTCAGTGTGACCACGTGCCTTCCCCCAGTCAATGCGCCATTGTTTGCTGTAATTCTGCACCTTTCCTCTCAACTTCACCTGCGACGTTTGCATCTGTAGCTGTGTAGGAGGGGGGTCCTTCTACCTTCGGTGATGCTGCGAATGCTAGCCTCTGTGCAGGCCGCCGGTTACATCATCCTCTAAACTTGACTTATTTGCATAATGAATACTATCAATAAGTGGCTAATGATGCGTTCGTTCTAGAAAACGATTGTTTCAACATAATTAAGCTGCTAATGAAGTCAAGAACGTGCCAATTCTGGGTAAATTTGTTGTTGTGCCAGGGTAAACATCGTGGTGATTTATCCATCTTATGGTGTCAAATCTGTCTAACATGAAATAAGCCGACGTCAAATGTTGCTATAGGATCGCGGGAAACTTCTGTCTTGTATGCGCTTTCTGTGCGCTTTCTTTGTTTCAGTGCCAATTAGCAGAGGTAAAACGTTAATCAATTGCTTTAACGAGCGTGACGGACTTTCTTTCTTTCTTTCTTTTTTCTTTCTTTCTTACTGACATGGAGCCCCCTCTTAGATTACAAAGTACTTTGTAATCAAAAATACGAGCCAACTCGATGAAGCAGACCAGATTTCTTGATATGCATCAGAACTATCAAATTCGATGTAGCGAGAGTCCAAAGACGTAGGGAACTGGGGGCATTGGTGGCATGTGCCCCCCAAGATTTTGCAACAAACCAAAAGGTGCCATTTTTGTCTCAGAATGAGCCTCTTTTAAAGACCAATGCGGACAGAAAGTAGTTTAATTTTGTTATTATTTACTTCGTGATTTAGTTATGTTTACTTCTCAATTTGTTTCATTGTGAAGGAAATCGGATATCTATCAGCTTTCATACTATTTTCTTCTATATATCTCATTTTTCCCGTCAAAAATCTGTTGTATATTACAGTGCCATTCTTACGAAAAAGTGCCTTTAAATTGCCGTGCCCCTCCAAGTTTAAGATGCTTCCTACTGCTCTGAGTAAAACTGAAGGATGACCCACAATATTGACAATTTTTTTACCCTATCCTGACAAGAGTTGCCACTATAACAGTGCCACATTTGTTTCTTGATAGTATTATATGGGTTTGTTGGTTCCCTTGGCAACAGTTATCCATATCGAAGATTTCAAACAGTAAGGGCAGTGTGCCAGGTCAAAGAGGTCAAATTTTGAAAATTGCCTTGTAATGAGCTGGCCGCTGGATTAATGTTAGGAGCAAGTAGTGATTAGCCTTAATGAGGAAATGTGAATTGGCAACGTCGCCAAAGTTCATTGTTGGCCCAAATATATCAGAATTGTTTTGATTGTATACATTAACAATGCCTATAAATATCTAAGATGCTTCGCTGATTGTTTCGATTGTGTGCACAAATAATGCCCATTGTTACAACATTCCTGATTCCTATGTACCTATCTATATGTCTATGTCTATTCCTTCCGGTTGGAGCAAAAGCCCCTTCATAATGTTTTCATTCTTCAAACATAATTAAAGGCCCCCATTAGCCATGTTTGAAGAATGAGATCATGCACATAGCTTGCCTCAAAGTAATAGAATATCTATTTGCAATTGCAATGCACGATTTAGTTCATATCGAAATGGATGTAGCCTAATAACGAGCCCACTTGATGAAGCAGACCAGATTTCTTGATATGCATCAGAACTATCAAATTCGATGTAGCGAGAGTCCAAAGACGTAGGGAACTGGGGGCACTGGTGGCATGTGCCCCCCAAGATTTTGCAACAAACCAAAAGGTGCCATTTTTGTCTCAGAATGAGCCTCTTTTAAAGACCAATGCGGACAGAAAGTAGTTTAATTTTGTTATTATTTACTTCGTGATTTAGTTATGTTTACTTCTCAATTTGTTTCATTGTGAAGGAAATCGGATATCTATCAGCTTTCATACTATTTTCTTCTATATATCTCATTTTTCCCGTCAAAAATCTGTTGTATATTACAGTGCCATTCTTACGAAAAAGTGCCTTTAAATTGCCGTGCCCCTCCAAGTTTAAGATGCTTCCTACTGCTCTGAGTAAAACTGAAGGATGACCCACAATATTGACAATTTTTTTACCCTATCCTGACAAGAGTTGCCACTATAACAGTGCCACATTTGTTTCTTGATAGTATTATATGGGTTTGTTGGTTCCCTTGGCAACAGTTATCCATATCGAAGATTTCAAACAGTAAGGGCAGTGTGCCAGGTCAAAGAGGTCAAATTTTGAAAATTGCCTTGTAATGAGCTGGCCGCTGGATTAATGTTAGGAGCAAGTAGTGATTAGCCTTAATGAGGAAATGTGAATTGGCAACGTCGCCAAAGTTTATTGTTGGCCCAAATATATCAGAATTGTTTTGATTGTATACATTAACAATGCCTATAAATATCTAAGATGCTTCGCTGATTGTTTCGATTGTGTGCACAAATAATGCCCATTGTTACAACATTCCTGATTCCTATGTACCTATCTATATGTCTATGTCTATTCCTTCCGGTTGGAGCAAAAGCCCCTTCATAATGTTTTCATTCTTCAAACATAAAAACTACCTCTCCAAAACGATAAACAACCTCATTAATTCACGTTGCGTTCCAAGTCACACCTTCTATGAATCAACAACAACAGAATACCCGTGAAGAATTGTACTTTCTTTATTGTTCTGTTGGAGAAGTTTCTTTACGAATGGATCAAAGTTTTTAAACTTTTTACAAATATTTCGCAACCATTTTGGTAAGGTGAATTTACCTGTCTTTCCAGTGCGCTTTAAAGAAACTTATGAAAATACCCCTTTCTCTCGCCACTCAGCAGAATTCAATTTATTCCTATCCATATTGTTTTGCTCTTTCTCTCTAAATTCGAACAATTTGTAACTTAGAAAGTGATATTGGAATCATTTTGAATAGTATATTCCTTAAAGGTAATGTGTCCATGTAAGTACAGCGGCTTTGCCGGGGGCATGCCAATTTCACGTGATATTTCATGTGATCACTTTGGTAATGGAGCTCATTACGTGGCAAGGAGTGATCTAAGCAGACTGATGACTTACTTGCGGTTGCATTTTCGGAGCTGAAATTTTAGTTTGCATGTAATCAGTTAAATTCTGCCAGTCACTCCGCGCTCTTCGAGGCTCTTCATCAGCATCTTGTCAGCATATTTTATGATATGATATGATTTGATATGATATAGTTATTTATGCACGAAACTACCCTTCAGGCTTAAATGCAATTTCGTTTCATTTTATAATATTTATACAGGGTAAGTATTCAACCAAGATAAAATAATCTTGATTCAACGTATAATACAAAAATTGATTTACAAACTGCCCTGTTAAAAGAAAGAAAAAAGCAACTAACAATAAATAATAAATACATTGGTTTATTAACAAAAGATCAAAATAAAAAAATAACCTAAGATGCTGTACTTCCAGGGGTCGTATTTTGACAAGAGTGTATACGCGGCTGTACTTACATGGACACATTGCCATTGAATTGTAAGATTTTTGACTGAGGGACCCTTGATAAATGAATGAAATGAAATAAGATTAAATTGAATTCGATTAAATCAGATAAGATGAAGCTTTCAATAGTGGAATTTTTTCTGGCTCACCCAGTATATAGCTATTGAAAGGTTTTCATAGTTATAAAATTATGCGTATATTTCATGGTTTCTTTTGCGATTTATCGTTGGTTTGTTCATTTCAGAGTATATGACTTGCGCTTATTAGCGTGTTGTGGCGCAGTGGTGTAATCCACTGACTTTGCAGCCAGAACAGTCGGGCGGACAGGGTTCGATATCCGGTAGAGCGCCACCACTTAAGCGTCATGGCAATGGGTCGCGGACTCGATTAGGCCTATTCTACTTCTGCGATCGCAGCGCTTGGCGCTAAAAACCGCAACTTCACGTTCAACTTCACCAGCGTATTGCGAGAATGGAATTCAACCTTAAACAACGTGATTACTTGATGATCATAGTGGTTCGAAGAGTATTTCTCTTTTTATTTTGATACAAGTTTGGTTCCATGTGATAATGGAAAATATTTGCTGAGTCCTTTCTCGGTTTCTGTTTTGGTTTTCTTTAGTTTCTAATTTACTTTCTCTTCTTATCATGCAGGCATTTCTTCAAACTACGATACAACCCGTAACAGCGCAACACAAAGTGAACCACAAACATGTTGGTGAAGAACTAATCTTGACGCGTCTGGCAAAGGCCAAGCACAAAATTAAAACACACAAGTCTGAAGTAGAACGGTTTCCCGTCGATACCAAAAAGGCATTGTCAGCATTTGGCAGTCTAATTTTCATATGTGTTTTGTTGCTGTTATTAATGCTTTACACTAAGCTGTGGAATCCGAAGCTACGAAACAGTAAATACAGATATGAGAAATTGGGAGATGTAGATATGGAATCAGAGTACAATTATGACAACTCGAATTTCAGCTTATTGAAAACCAGTCAAGACTTTATTAGTAGTCTGAGAAGAGGCAAACGAGAGAGGAGATTAGACTCACATCATAAAGTTAATTTATTGACTCCAATAACAGAAGAAGAAGATGCCATGTGAATACACCTTTTGAGCAAAGCATAGGATGCAAATCTTCAAAAAGAAACTTGAGCTATTTCGCTATAATCATACTGTTGCACTTTTCTGAAGCCTTCAATATTTTCAGAATTACAGCTTTTCCTTCTTTTTTAGGAATTCAAAAATAATTTTGAAAATATTTAAAACCATCGTTATTTCCAAAAGCTTTAGGGAAGCATGAAGCTATTTTCAAGAAAACTATTGTTTATGGATGTCTGCAATATGGCATCAAGTAAAAGTCTGTCACTGCTTTGGTTAAAGATTTGGACATTTGATGACGTCACATCCTCAAATGAGCTGAAATACATAATAATTTCCAAGAATATTCAAGATTTCTGAAGAGTCCAATGGTAGAATTATAGATAAGTAGCTAATTTTTCGTTCAAGCAATTCAAAAGGAACAGGTCGAAGAATTTTACACCCGCCTTTTTACACCGATTTAGAGATTTGGAACCTATGCTTTTCAGCAAATCTCTTTATCTTCTTCTTCATTCAATTTTAGCCTACTTACAAACTTTCTGTATCCTTTTGTGCTCATGATTTTTATTTTAGGACGATAATCAATTTGAAGCTGCGTAAGATTTTCTACTGTGAATTTTGACTTGGGAGTATAAATACTACATGGACAATTTTTGGCTCAAACCTCGTAGATTTTTGAGCTTGTTATCGCCATAAAATTAACATCAGGAGCACTACGATTTCCTCCTTGTGTATCTGCATTAAGTTCTATGTGCCTTATCTCGATCCGATGTCAATAATTTTGTATGAAAAAAAATGTTCGCCACGAGACCGTTAATGGAAAGTTTATCCCTTATCGCCACAATCTTGGTGCCAAACACAGGGGCGTAGCCAAAGGGGGGGTGCGGGGGGTGCCGCACCCCCCCCCCAACATTCAGTTTGTCGGCAAATTGATAATATCTGTCGGCAAATCAAAAACGTTTCCTTGGTACTGGTACTACTGAGTGTCTGTCAGCGAATACAGTTTCCAAATCTTTCAAAGGGTTGGTGTGAAACTCAGTGACCGATTTCTTTGAACTGAATGACTGAACGATCTTGGGTCTTGGGAGAGGCATTCTAAGCCAAAGTAGAATGCATATTCTCAAAATTTTCCTGGTGGCTTTGCCCCCAGACCTACTTATTTCAAGATCCCATTTGTCTTAACCTGTGCGTGTCATTGGCTATAGGGTTCCCTATTTGCTACTGCTCCTTCAAGCAATTTCATCAAAATAATTTGAAGAGCTAGCTGTACTCTGACATGTTCGTTTACTTTCCTAAATTAACTTGCTAAGATGGGTATAAATTCTCAATGCAAATTCAATAAAACATCCAGCCCATTTTGTGTTCATTGCAGCCATTTTTACGATGCAAAATAAAACTAAAATGGGCGTTTCCCTCATTTTCCGAGCGTCTGAAGGGCGTGGTCACAAAAAATTTTCTAGCCCACGCCCCATAACCCCCCCCCCCCCACTCATCAAGTGCTGCGTATGCCGCCAAACAAAGATTGTTATCCGAATAAGATCGACAAAGAATGGAACGAGCAAAGAAATTGCTTTCCATGCCATACTTAACATGGTTTTCCATGCCATACATAACATGGCTTTCCATCCCATACTTAACATGGTAACCAGCCCTCAGGAAAGCATACTGCGGACTTATAATGTTGTTGCTCTTTTCAATCTGTTAACACAAGTAGTAAATATTTGCAATTCAAAGGATTTGATACGATCTTATATTAACATATGGGAATTTGAGTGTCCAAGTTTGTGCGCTCAACTAAAAAGCATTCTGTGTGTCAACAAGAAAATTATTTCACTGAATATGTTGCACTCAATCGTGATTGTTTTCTAAGAAATGACTCGAAAACGATGTCCGATCCGGTAGAATTCACACCTACATAAATTATGTTTTGTAACTGCAAATCGAGCACGAAAACTGGTAAAATGATTTTGAACCGTATATTGCACCATATGTTTGAAGATTCAAGAGACAATACCGCCTTGCGATTGCTAGGCCGCAGTAATTTTAATGGATCTTGGGCAGCACATGGTCTTTCAAATGAGCAGTTTTATGGATGGTTCTGTTGAGGTCATTTGAAAGGCCTCTATCACTCACGCTATCACCATACAATAAAAGTTGCTTTGGGTACTAATTTGAAAGATTGGTCTGTCCAGTGGGTCGCAACAACGCAAAAACTCCAGCGATGAAACTCAACGATGAAACTCGAACGAAGGGGGATCAGCAGAAAATGTTCCGTGTTCTCAATTCCGTTGTTCCTTGGGCACATTGAGAATCTGGTGTCCCTAGCATTGCCCTTGAATTCGTCTATCGTATCATGAATCCCAAAGGCAAATTTTAGCAGATTAACAGTTCCCCCATACGGTCTTTTCAGCGACCAGGTAGATACCAAATATTTTCGTGTCTTCTTCAGGAGTTCACGAACATTATTCTGTTGTCACAGTGAATGGATATTGTTGAAAGAAAAGCACACCTGTTTCTCATGTGTAGGTCAGAAAGACATCACTGTCACTCTCAGTTTGTTTCCTCATGTTTTAGCTCTATACTCGTAAACCAGAATTCGGATGCAGTTTGATATGCGATTTGCTATTGACTAACTTTATAAATTAGAAGGAAGCTTTATGAAATAAGATGAACTTTTGAACAGTTCGTACTGGGTGGCAATTGACGATAAGGCTAGTATTTTACATAGCAGTAGACAATACCGCCCATACACACCTGCGATGACCTTTCATTCACCAGCATATATTTTGAAAAATGATATTGACTAACGTCTCAATGTCCTACAAAAAGGATTTGAAGCAACAGCAGAATTTCTATGCAAGATATAAATCAGCTATTTTCTGAAGGAATCTGCTCTTTTTCAACTCAGTCTTCAAAGCTGTGTAAAGCATTGCACAACAAAACAGATACGCTGCAAGGTCGTATTGCCAGATCTAAACAAGCGGGATGGACTTGGTAAAGGAATAAGTCCCGAAAGGTATACCCAGCCATTTTGACACTGCGTTTGCTAAGGAATACATACTGCCCAGAGAAAACTGGACTCCCTGGCAACGCACTTGCATGTACATCACTTTGGTTCCTTAATCTTATAATGCAGACAATGAATCGTAAGTTAAAGTGCATTTGTTTTATTCATCTTTAGATAAGTTTAAGAGCGAAAAACTTGTGGAAAATTTGGGCACCCATTTATGCAGACTGCTGTCATTTTACATAGCGTTCATTACCGGGTGTTTTAGAGATGCACAGACGTTTGATAGTCTCTATAGATCCCAATCATTTATCAGGTTCCTATAAACTAATTATGCTTGAGTAGCTAACATATCAGCTTAGATATGACATTTAGTTTGTCAAACTTGGTCGTATCAGTTTCAAATTATCTCTAATTTCAAATTTGGGAGCCAGATTGGAACGATCGGAACATACGTGTTATAGTTGTAGCTTCTCACTCTATTGCGAAATATGAGGCACAAAGTATGCAATTGCAGGGGAACTTTCTTCGTTGTTGTTGTAATAATTCCGTTGAATATGTTGTTGTTATTGTGATGACTGGGACTCTTTATAAAGATTACACTTCCTACGGAGCAGTCACATTTCCAACAATTCTCATTTGAACGTGATAGTGGATGGTATAAATGAGATCTTAACTTGCAATTTGCGACGTCGCAATACCAAATTGGCTTTGTGTCAGCTTAGTAATACACTCGAATCCGTTTTTCTCCAGTTTGCGATCTCAGCACAATAAAAACAGCACAAATTAATACTGATTTAACCAGCGTAGTTATTTAAATACCAGACGACATGTGAATCACTGATTTCTAGTATTACTTTATTTCATGCAAAAGATTTCTCCTTTAACTTTGTTTGGGTCACCCGGTACATAACATTTGTCGGTGGCATGTAATTTAAATTATTATCAATAACATCATCAAAATTACTTGGACATTTTTCAGAATTTACATCATATAATAGTTGTTTCGATTTTTACTAAAACGAAACAAGAAATGCTCATATTCGAAGATTTCTGCCGTTTAGTACGATTGTGAAGATTTCTGTATCAAGTTAGATTAAACAGTGATTAGACCGGTATTGATGTGCAGCCAGCAGCGGAAACCTAAGCTATGATGATGAAGATGATAACGAATTGAAAGAACGAAAACGAAAATTTTGCGATGGAATGCAACAAAAGCTTCATTCCACGCACGAGCAAAAATTGCCCGTTAGCATGTCCGTTCAATTAGGATGCTATTCATTATTAATCTTTCTCGTGCCTTTGCCATGCTTTTTGACCGGGTGAGTAAAAAATTTGATACATTTGGGGTGCTGTGGAACAAAAAATTTGCGGCTGATACTCAAAATTGAAATATCCATCTGTCAGTCAAAAGCTTACTTAGACCGCGTTTACACTATGCCGGTACGAAATGAATACGGCATGAAACTGTGCCGTATTGGCCTCCCGTTTACACTATGCCGGCATAGTTTTCACTTGAATACGGCACGAAATGAATACGGCATGCTAACTGGTTTCGTCGCTCTACCGGCATAGTGTAAACGGCGAATACGGCATCATTTCATGTCGGATTCACATCGAGGCGATAATCTGGCAAATGAGAGCATGCGCCTTTACAAATCCTCGCTCTGCGCATGGTCAAAAGCTATCGTATTCATTTCGTGCCGGTATAGTGTAAACGGCGATTCCGTTTTGACAGAGAAACGAACACTACGGCACAGTTTAATGCCGTATTCATTTCGTGCCGGCATAGTGTAAACGGGGTCTTAGATTTCAAATTTTTTCTTGATAAAATCATTCGTTTTTACCCAAAATAAAGAGAATGCTGGTAAGGGGTTCGAATGAGAAAAAGAATTGTACGTTCGACCCCGTTCCATGATTTGCCATTAAGATTTAAATTCTATTTCTGAAATCATGAAACTGACAATTTAAATGGCAATGGCAGGTAGATAATTGACCAAACTCGAACATGGAATTTTCCCTTTTAAGTTAGCCTTGAGAGTCTGTCACGTATCTGATTGGCTGCAATAAAGTCAGAGCTCAACACAATGGATCTCTTTGTGATTCTGTGTATCTAGAATGAAGGAGAGCTGATCGTGATCACTTTTTACGGTCGCATAATGTCAGTAGGATCAGCAGCCATTCAATTTCTCCTATTCTTTGTACTGTCCTTATCACCCAATTAGATGTATGACAGACTGCCTTTAAATGATAGATTAACATTTCAGTTTTTAATATCAGCCGCATAGTTTGGATTGCATAGCCCCCCCCCCCCCGAACGTGTCAACTTTTTCTACTCACCCGGTTGATGAAATTGTTTTTCTTCTTGAACAGGAATTGTTGAATGTGTCATTTGTTGATGGCAGTCAGCAAGTAAGGATATGGATGTTTCCAAGATATATTTTTCCATTTTGTAAGTAAATGCCTTGTTTTCGAGTAGTACTATTCGTAGGCTGAATTTCGTCTTTTAAACTGATAGACCCAGAAAGAAAAGAACGGTGACAAATTAGCCTGCGTGCAGACTCTGTTAGAAAAATTGAAAAGAGGGGGGAAAGTAGAGTCTGCGCAACTGAGCCACTTTTCTTGTTCAATGCCATCAGCATTTTTTTCAACTACTGTCCCCTTCGATGAATGAAGATGAAATCGATAAAGATCTTTATTGTATATTCCAGAAGTTTGTGCTAATTAGCTTGACCCAAAGAAATCAGGGTCACAGAGACTCAGTGATATACGAATTTAGCTCAAGCGTAAATAGAGTAAATAAAGCAGTAACTAGGGTCAGAACAATAGGGGACAGAGTGTTTTTAATCTCGTCTCTCAATAATTGAACTCGTAATTTCACGCGCTTCCTCATTCGAGATATACAACGCTGTTTGCTTTGAAATGCCACTTTGGAAACTAGCAAAACAAAAACGATTGAGTTTCCCTGAACCAATCAAATTTGGTTCCTTGAATCCTGGGAACCTGTGAACAAGAAAAGTGGATCGGTTGCGCAGATTCCACTTTTCTCTCTCGTTCCTGTCCTGTCCTGTCCTGTCCTGTCCTGTCCTGTCCTGTCCTGTCCTGTCCTGTCCTGTCCTGTCCTGTCCTGTCCTGTCCTGTCCTGTCCTGTCCTGTCCTGTCCTGTCCTGTCCTGTCCTGTCAATAAATCTACTTGCAGGCTACATCTAAGGAGGTTGCTTTCCATGTAATAAATACACAAATCATAAAACTGACGATGTTATTGATAATCTACTTCGGGCAAATTTTTGGATAGCATTGTTTTTGGTTTTTCCATTGAGAACAGATACTAGGTGTCCCCAAATCGGTGTTTACTAAAATGTACTGTCATGAATCATGCATTATTATTTGAATGGATCACCAATAGTTTATTTTGTAGCAGAAGATGATCAGTGTGCAAGGTTATTTCACCAAAATCAGCCCTAACTTACGATAGAATTATAGCATAAAGCATAAATGCATCACTCGAACAATATCATTTTTTAAGATATGACGCCTATGCTATCATAACTGATGTCAAAAGTGGAAAGCAAAGTTGAGAAGAGTCATCCTAGGCCACAATTTCCTGTCGATATTTTGATTTCAATTTAATCCTTAGATCGTGCTTGATATTCACACAACAAACGATGCGAATCTTTGCATTAATCCTTCGACTCCCTTGCAAGACTACTGCCGAATTTAATGTGATCATTAGCAACAAGGCACTTAAAGCCTTCGTAATCGAAGAACTGCCTTATCTGCATTTGGCAGAGTGTAAAATGCAGTGTCTCCTTAATGAGAAATGCAAGTCAATAAACTATCAAGCTCAGGGGAATCAATTGTGTCAACTGAATAGTAAAACAAGCGAAGACAGCCAAGATGCAGATGCAGTCCTTCAAGATAAAAATGGATGGACATTTTTGTCGACAAACTACACTTCCACTATGGTAAGCATACGCAATTCAAACGCATGTTCGAAGATGCTTGGCTAAATTAACAAAAATTAAAAGAAATGAATCTAATAAAGAAATTAATCTTGTAATCGGAGCGCTTTTGCATGATGCTTCGAGACCAGGCAGCCTTAAAAAAGTTATAAATTTGCTAGTTTCAGAATCAACCACAAGATCAGCTATGTGTGGAAAAATATCATATGCAGACAGGCACTTCGTATCATTAAATTCTTTGACTCCTACATGTGCTCTGTTATGCAGATTCAAATATTCTGAATAGCAAAAGATTATTCGAGGATTGCTGATATAGCTTTTTAAACAAATTCATATAAAATGATTATACATTTTAGTATTTTTTGAGTTGATAATGCAATGTGTTTAAAACACTTTGCAACTAATATCCAAAACTTGAAAATGCTTCTTAACTTCCAATAGACCTCTGATCACTTCTAGCTTAGTTTTTAAATTTCTAGAAGAAGCTATTACAGGCGCAGTGCCAGAAATCTTCGACATAGGGGCTGGAACTTCCGACAGGGGGCTAAAATGGTTAAAAAATACTGTTTTCGTACGTTTTTTTGCCAAACTTCCTCCGACAATGACCCAAAATCTCCTCTGATGTGGGGCTAGATGCTTCCAAAAGGGGGCTGTAGTCCCCTAGCCCAGTCCTGGCGCCACCATTGGGCTATCATAGTTTCATACAAGTGGTTTCTTATAAAAAATGAGTGACAACTTAAAGACTTGGCTTATTTCTCAGTTGCTTTGTATTGCAGGTTGGAGATACTTGCGAAAGACTAAGTCCTTGTGGAAATGAATTATGCAAAGACACATGTGACTGCCCAGGATATCATTGTCATACTTGCAAATCGAATGAAATCGGGCTCCATTGTACTGAAGGTTAGTGCATGCGACGTTTTATATTTTTAAATCCTTCCTAGAAACATCTGCTTTGCAGCACAACATTTTAGCCAGGCAATAATAAGGCAAGAACCAATCCGGTGTGTGATCACCTTCGAAACCACGGTAACAGTGTCGGCCAATTGATATGTGCCCTGAAGGGAGCCTGAACACACTGATGGTTATGGAATCGAGGTTGGTATGTGATGAATTGGTATCAGGTAACTGGGGTCTACATCGTACTGAAGGTATGCCCCTACCCAGCCTGTATGCAGTCTCTGAGACGAAGAAAGCCCTTGAAATAACCTCACTTTCATTAGGTAGTTCATCGTTCATCTGCAATTCAAAGCGATTAGCGATTGCAGACAAAGGAAATTCTCTCAACCAGCAATTCAAAACAAACAAAGCCGCAAAAGTTTCCTTGAAACCCGTGTACCTAGCTCGCTCGTTGTGCATTCCAGAAACTGTTTTTAATGGCGAGCATGAGCATAGATCGAAAGAAGAAGGATGCATCTGCACATCTGCCGCGGGCATTTTATTTGTTTGGTTCAAAAGCCGTCTAGGAGGCGATTCAATTCTGTTAGTTTTTTGGGTGTTATCAAAACATTTGCTGCTCAGCTTCTGGACCAAAGAAGTAAAATGCCCGTGGCAGATGTGTAGATATACCCTTCTTCTTTCGATCTATGCTCATGTTTGCCCTTAAAAATAATTTCTGGAATGCACAGCGAGTGAGCTAGCTACCTGGGTTTCTGAGAAACTTTTGCGGCTTTGTTTGTTTTGAATTACTGGTTGAGAGAATTTCCTTTGTCTGTGATCGCTAATCGCTTTGAATTGAGGTGCCATCGGAGACAAACAAGGACAGATTTTGTAACACAATAGCATGAGTTGCTTTTGTTGACACCTAAATTCAAAGGGATTAGCGATCACAGACAAAGGGAATTCTCTCAACCATTAATTCAAAACAAACAAAGCCGCAGAAGTTTCTCTGAAACCCAGATAGCTAGCTCTTTCGTTGTGCATTCCAGAAATTATTTCTAACAGCAAACATGAGCATGTATCTAAAGAAGAAGAATATATCTATATATCTACCGCAGGCATTTGATTTGTTTGATTCAAAAGCCGATTGAGAGGCGATTCAATTCTCTTATTTTTTTTGGTGTAATGAAAACATTTACTGCTCACCTCCTGAACCAAATAAATAAAATGCCCGAGGAGGTAGATGTGTAGATATATCCTTCTTCTTTCGATATAAGCCCATGTTTGCTCTTGAAAACAATTTCTGCTCATGTTTTCAAGAGAAAACATGAGCATAGATCGAAAGAAGAAGGATATATCTACATATCTGCCTCGGGCATGTAATTTGTTTGGTTCAAACGCCAATTGGGAGGTTTTTTCAATTCTCTACTTCCTTTGGGTTCAATTAAAACTCTTACTGCTCAGTTTCTGAACCAAGGAAATAATATGCCCGTGGTAGATATGTAGATATATCCTTCTTCTTTCAATAAGATGAACACACAAAAAAAGATGATTTGAAGTTCTTGAATTCTTTTATTCCATTCTTCTAGTCGACGCGTTTCGACTCTGTGGTCATCGTCAGGAGAAACTTCTTCTTTCGATATATATGCTCATTTTTGCTCTTAAAATCAATTTATAGAATGCAAAACGAGTGAGCTAGCCATCTGCGTTTCGGAGAAACTTTTTGCGGCTTTGTTTGTTTTCAATTACTGGTTGAGAGAATTTCCTTTGTCTGCGATTGCTAATCGCTTTGAATTTAGGTGTCAAAAAAGCAACTCATGCTATTGTGTTACAAAATCTGTCCTCGTTTCGGAGACCATATAAACCAATCAGGACGCACCGCATCGTCTAAAAATTTTTCTTTTCGGGACAAAGCCAACAATGAATTTGATGTACTCATTCATGAAAGCCTTTTGACTCCACAGGTGTGGTACTCCCTTAATTTTACTCCCCATGTTATCCACTCAAGGCTTATGCCTTGGGTGCCCTTCGCTTAGGAAATGTAAGTCACGCTTGTTTATTTCCATTCGTTTTTACGAGGGGGAATTTTTCGCCCAAGCTAAAAAAGTCCGCTCGAACTTTTTCGAGCGGAAAATTAAAGCGATTTCCACGACAAAAGCATTGAATAGACAAAATCGGCTGAGGTTTGTTTACACCCATGTCAAGTAATGTAATCAATCCCTTGATATAACATCTTTTGATTTCTCTAAAATATTTCGCACCATGCAATACTATAACGTCCCAAGAGGATGGTCACATGACTTGAAAAGGGTAAAACAAAGGTCTCTTAAAATATTTGGAAGCGCTCCAACTAATGTTTCGAACGGAATTGGGGAAATAGTTGGACATTGTTCAACTTTTCTGCGAACAGCTCAGAGTTCGAGCGCACAATATTTTTTTGATTTGCGCATGCCCAGAAAAAATTTTCGAGCGGAATTTGGAGTTCGAGCGAAAAATTCCGCCTCGTGGAAAACAGCTTGAGGCCCCCAAAGGGGGGGTCCCTGAAGCACTGGAGCCCATCATTTTGACAGCATGGAGCCCGGAGCCCAAACGATTTCCACAGTGGAGCACGAGAGGCCATCGCTTTCTCCATGTGGAGCCCTTTATCTCAAACAATTTTATATGTGAAGGCCAAGCAAAAAACGGACAACATTTAATTACGAAAACTATATGAATAAGGTGTGAAACTATTTGAGGCTATTTAGACCTCAACATCAACTTTGAAATGAATTTTTGAAGTTTCCAGATTTCTTCGAGACATTGTTTCTGGAAATCTGGCCATTTACTTATGATTGGAAATCTTACAGTTAGAATTTCAATCCTAGGAATTTTATACTTTTTGTAGCTCATTGCGCCAGAGCGTATTTCTTCCCTGTGGTAAAAAGATCAGAACTTGCAGTGAAAATTGACAAACAGATAACGTTGCAAGGAGATTTATATTCGCAAACAATCTACTTTCAGACCTTCAAGGGAGTGGCGTGGCCAGGGTAAATTAAGTAAGGGGCATTAACATGAGGTTTAGCCCACAGGAAAATTTTTGGGACCACGCCCTTTACTTTGGCTCAGAATGCATCTCCCAATATCATACTTGCAATAAGCGATAAGGAAACTTTTGTAATTTTGTGACCGTGGCAGTCATTCTATAAGTCAGAGCGTGAGAAGAATTTTTCGAAGAGATATCTTTTATTTTAGCATAGAAGGCATCCCCTGATTCCATAATTAACAGTGCTAAAATGGATGGTTTAATAGTCTTATAAATGAGCTAATTGAGAAGATATCGTGCCTTGTGGACCACATAGTTGCCCACGAAAACTTGACTACTCTTGAGCTTCTCTTACAGTTGTATGAAGGAACTTATTAGTTCCAGCAGATGAAAGATGCCTTCATCGATAGAGTGGTCTTCCCGTTTTTTCACCCCAAAAGCTCTCTAAACAATACCAAGATAAACCAAAGTACCGGGTGTCCCAAAAAATGTATACGGATTTGATTGAAAGCGCTGTGAATTTAGCTTCAATAAATGTATAATCACTCTTGTTTGTCGATAGTTAACTTAAACATAGATACCTCGTTTGTTGATATTGGTACTTTGAGAGCAGACAAGTTAATCTTGAAAGGCCTCTTCCTCAAGCCTTTTGGCCTAGGCAATTTCTTAAGGCACAGCGTATACATCAACGATAGCTTGATGAAATTTGAACAATGTTGGATTTGGTTATTCTGTTTTCCAGACGTCACCCCCCCCCCCCGGCATTGGGAAGTCTCTTAATTTTTCATTAAAGTTCTTAATTTCGATGTGCCAGGAATTTGATTAGGTCAAAAGGCCAAAGCTTTGGTTTGCAAGTGAAATTTCAGCTTTCAGGCTTAATTATTTAGATTCGCTGACTGGAGATGAATGAAAATTTTCTAAGGGTTCGAATGCGCATATGACATATTCAAGAAACAACGATGTCTAATTGATTAATTTGGTATACTTGGAATGTCTTTAACTGTTTACATCATCAGGACTTGTTAAAATATTTTTAATGTGGAATGTCAAATAAATCAATATGAAGATTTATACAGTGATTGTCGTCGCTTGCCGCCCTCATCTTCACTGTGAATAATACAAAAGCACTAGACTTTCCATTGCTGCTTCGGCAAGCAATGGCAGCAAATTTACAACTTCATTCAGTATGACATGCGCGACTTCAGGCATTCTCCGTGCAAAATTGTCAATGCAATCAGAAAATTACAATGGTCTTATTCCAAATTCTTTAAAAACATGAGACTTTAGTTCCCTGTTTCTACAGGTAATGCCAGCAACTTATTGTTTAAATCTGACCTGCTTATGGTATTCTGCGTGCAGATTTGACAATGAGACTGGAAGAGGGAGTAACCTTATTTCAAATTCAGTTTAAACATGAGACTTGAGATTCATGTTTCAGCAGTGTAATTTAATTTATTATGTAATCTGACCTGCTAAAAGTATTGTGTGCGGACTTTGGCAAAGAAACAAGAAGAGAGCAGTGACCCAATTTCAAATTCTGATTGATCATGACACTTCGGATCATTGTTTAAGCATGTTGAAAATAAAGTGCCTGAATTTTAGGTTTTCTACTTGGTTTTCAGGGTTCTGCACAAAAATCTTACGAAGCAACGGTACATAAAAAGCACAATACTATTGCCATAACAACTTTCGGAATGTTCAGCTCTCTTTATATAACAAAAAGCTTCATCAGGTATGGCTAAAAATACCGAGCCGTTGAGCTGCAGCCAATGTAATGTGAAATACTCGTACTACCGGGTGATCCAAAACACTGCATGAACACTGCACATACCGGGTGAGTTATGAAAAAGAATTCCCACTTGGAAGGCCACTGCTCCATGAATATCAAAGCAATAACATTGAAAACTATCTGGTTTTATTTTGCTAATATGTTCAATTAGCTTCAGTAATTTACCCGACCTTAATCGGCCACTCCTTCCCGTCGATATGGGTGATTTTCTGCAGAAAGCCCCTTCCAAAAACCTGCAAAAACGAATGAAAACAATGAGCACATTTTCCTTCCTACAATTGACGACACTCACATAAATTCATGTATTTTGTCCTCTTGGGAGAATGGAATCCCCTTGAATAGGTCATCGATACCAGGGGGGGGGGCTTGTTCGTCCTCCCAAGAGGATAGCACGTGCTAAAGCGTCCACAAGTCATTGCTGTAAGGCCATTGTAAGGTAGAAATGTAAGGGAAATTTGTTCATGATTTTGGGCACGTTTTGAAGGTTTTTTTTTTGAAGAGGCTTTCTCGAGAAAATCCCTCATAATTTCTTAAAATGTACAAATGGAGTCACGGCCGATTTCAGTCAGCAGGTAAAGGTCGTTTCATTGATAGTAGATTTGAACATTTCTACGACATTAACACTATATATTTGAGTCCATGTGGCAAAAGAGTCCCTAATTTAAAAATGATCCTTTTCTCTAAGGTTTTTCTCTTTGCATCTTTTGAGTCCCAAAACTCCATATCGCCGGTAGAATGTCCATCTGAATTGAAATGTGGACACATTAGTGTCCGAATGTTCAAATGTTCTTTTTCGTGATGTTTGTGCTCAATGTTCTCCAAAGCGATTATTCAATTTGCGGCATGATGTAGAGCATCGCACATTTAGTCGTATACAATAAATCAGGCCTCAACTATAATTTGCCGAAATTGTCTAGATATCCAGGGAATGATTCTTTTTTCTGACTCATAGTTTCATACAAGCAAATGTTATGAACAAATACAAGGTTGGATAGTGGAATAGAGGTCAATTACTTTTCAAAAAAAAATTTCCCAGATGACTTCAAATCCTTCGACACGTATAATTTTCACAAAATGTTGACTAGAAAATAATGGCGATCATTTGACTCAAAATGAGAACTCCAGGATTTGAAATTATTTTTGAATTTGGTTTTTCGGATGGTAATCATTGCTTAAAATGACCATGCAGCATCTTAAGTGATAGCTAAGCCTTTTAACTAAACTGTGATACAAAACATTTGACAATAGCTTTTGATTTCAAAGAGCTTGTTATGATCATCAAATTTGTTTGGGTCACCCGGTACCCAGAACTAGCAATTACTTTGTATCTATCAAAATTGTCAGTTTTCCCAATAAAAATAGCCATCAATTGAAAATAGGTCAATGTCTTTTATAAGCATGATCTTATCTCAGTTTACTTTTAACTGGTCTGGTTTAGTTGCAATGGTTGGATCCCCACTTCTTAAAATTGTGATACAAATTTTGTCCAGCTTGTGTGGCTGCTGTGGATGAGTTGAAACTTGAATTGTCCCTTTCATTACACAGTTGCATAGGTCAGGCTCCAAAATAGAGTTTAAGACCTTGTTTTAGTCAATCTGACCACTGGTCGCTGATCTACGTACGACAAAGAAAGTGCAAAATAAGTCGCTGCTTCGAAACAGCAATTCTATTGGTTTCCAGCAAAGTCAAAATAAAGCAAATTTTCAAAGAAATGCTTCTAGCGGAGTATTCAAATTTTGCCAAATCTTAAAAAGTTTAACAATGTTGTTTATATCAACAAATGAGCATTGTCAACTCCTTAACAAGTGTAGAGAAAATTTGAATACGAAGCTAGTGCCCTTGCTTGAAAATTTAGTTTGTTTTTTCATTGCTGGAGAGCATTTGATTTGATTTGATTTTGATTTGATTTGATGATGAATATTCTCAGCTAAACTTACATGATAGTCTAATATAAAAAGATGATATAATAATCTACGAAAGAACGCTTACAAGTATCAGCACATGAAAAACATCTATCTTACTAAAAGTGCTGAAAAGGACAAATGAAAATAACTCATAATGAGCTTTCGAGCCATTTGCCCTCAACGACATGGTTACTGAAATAAGAATATATAAATGCTGTAATACTAACTACACGAAAATTTTATTCATTTGTTGTAATTGCTAATAACTAATTAGAAAGGCCAGTTGGGAAAACAGAGGAAAAGGAAATAAAAAAGAAAGTCCAAGAAAGAGGGTTGGGGTTCAATAGATTGTTAAATAGTCTGTAATCAATAAGATTGTAGCAAAAAATTTTTATAATGCTTTCCGAAAATTTTCTTTGTGGGTAAATTTCTAAAGTTTTGGGGTAAATTATTCCAGATTTTTACGCCAAAATTTGAAATAAAGTTTCGTTTATAGTTCGTTCTAGCTTTTGGGACATAGAACTTTTTAGAGGTGGCTTGTCGAGTTTGGATGTGGTGTTTTTCACTAGTTAATTGGAACAAATGGCTGAAAGAGTCAGTACTGTTTTTATTTGAAATATCATACATAAACTTTGCGCATTCTAGAGTGTATGTGTCATTTAGGTTCAAAGAGTTTAGACGTTTGAAAAGGGGTTTACTTGGTTCATTTCGGGGTTTGAAGGACATTATTCTTATTGCTTTCTTTATATTTTTGCTTAAAGGTTCTAACAAGTTTGAGTAGGCTCCCCCCCCCAGTTAATGATTCCATAGTTGATATGTGGACATATGAAGGCATTGTATATGCTGAGTAGGATGCTTTTTGGAGCAAAATGTCTCATCTTTGCTATAATACCAATGCTTTTTGCAATTTTTGTGTTGACATGCTGTATGTGCTGCTTCCATGCAAGATTGCTATCTATTAAAACGCCTAAATATTTAACACAGTCAGATTTCTTTAAGATATCGCCATTTATGCTTAAATGAATATTTTTGGGTAATTTTTTCTGTCTTGGTTTAATTATCATATAGTTTGATTTATTGGTATTTAGGGTTAGTTTATTTGCTACTAACCAATCCGATATTTTTTTTAATTCTGAGTTGACAGTTTCTTCCAAAACATTAATGTTTTTATGGGAATAGAAAAGACTGGTATCGTCTGCAAAGAGATGAAAATTCATTATTTTAGAGGCATGTGGAATATCATTTATGTACAATAGGAACAAAAGTGGTCCAAGGACACTCCCTTGTAGTACACCGTGATCGATGCTTTTCCCTTCAGAGAGTTGACCTCCAACGAAAACTCGTTGAGTCCTACCATTGAGATAGGAGCGGAACCATTCCAGGGCAACTCCCCTTATACCATAATGTTCAAGTTTGCTTAGCAGTATATTGTGATTAACTGTATCAAAGGCTTTTGCAAAATCAAGAAAGATGCAGCAGGAAAATTCTTTATTTTCGATCGCTTCGATAAGTTTAATGCAAACATCAAGTATAGCGAGTGAAGTAGATTTCTGTTTCTGGAAACCAAATTGGTGAGGATATAAGACCTTTTGATGATGAAGAAAGTTAATTAAGCGAGCATACATCAATTTTTCAAAAATTTTATTGAAGAGTGGGAGTAAAGAAATTGGACGATAATTTGATACTTCATATTTGGAGTTTGCTTTGAAGATTGGTATTACTTTAGCATATTTTAACATTTTAGGGTAGTATCCTGAGCTGAATGAAAGATTTATCAAGTTACTTAAGGGTTTAGCTACATGATTTTTTATTAACTTTATAAGTCTAGTGGGAATGTTGTAAGAATCAGCAGCCTTTGACTCATCTAGGTTTCCCAATTGATCAAGTACCTCTACTTCAGTTACGGGGGTTATCATGAAACTATCTGCAATTGGATCTTTCAAATAGTCACTAAATACTGTGTTAGGGTTTGAGAGCTTATCCACGAGATTTGAAGCTATGCTGGTGAAGTATAAATTGAATTTATCAGCAACTTGTTTTTGGTCTTTAACAACGATCCCATTTTTCTTTAGTAAAATCTCATTTGTATCAGTTTTCTTGGTTTTGTTAATTAGCTCATTTATGCCTTTCCAGATTTTTTTAGAGTTATTTTTGAAGGTTTCAAAATATGACTTATAGTGATTTCGCTTACTCTTTCGAATTAAATGGTTAAGGGTATCTCTATAATACTTGTACCGCTGATACCAGAACGAAGCTTTCGACTTTAGAAACTTTTGTATAATTTATTTTTTACTGAGATTGATTTCAAGATTCCATTTGTGATCCACGGTTTTCTGCGTTGCTTCTGCTGCTTTCTTGTAAGGGGCTTTAATGGGGCATGCTTATCAATGACATTTAAGATTGAGTTTTGAAAGTATTGATATTTTGTTTCGAGATCTTTTATGTTAACGGGATCAAGATTCTTGGCATATATGTCACTGGCAAAGCTACATTCGTCAAACTTACGAAAGTCTCTTTTTATGAATTTCGATTTAGGGTCCTTGTTAATTTTCCTATCAATTAAAACAAAGTTAGGCATATGATCTGATATTTTAGCAGTAAGGTTACCACTGACGGCGTGAAAATCAAGGGAGTTTACGAATATATTATCCACTAAAGATGGCCTGTGCTTATCTGTGTATCTGGTAGGCTGCAGGATAAGGGGTTGGTAGAAGTTTGAGAACATGAGGTTTATGAAATTTTCAGCAATTTTGATTTTGTCCGTTCTTAGTAAGTCAAGGTTGAGGTCTCCGGAGATTATCACATCCTTATTTTCTTTTGAAAGCTTTTTGAGAACAGACTCTAAATAAACGAGAAACTCAGTTGAATTTCTGCGAGGATGATTGTAAATTACCCCTAAGACAGTTTTCTCGATTTCGATCCAAAAGGTTTCATATTCGCAATCATTGTTAACAAAGGCTTTGTTGAGGTCTTCTCTCACGTCGAATTTGATATTTTCACTTACAATCGAAATGCAGTTTCGAAGTAACCTTTCCTCTGCCGTAAATCAGTGACCACTTGTCAGATGACTCAAGCAAGGTCTCAAACTCTAAGTTGAAGCCTACTCTATGCAATTTTGTGATAAATAGGACTATTAAATCTACAGCTCTTCCACAGCAGCCACACAAACTGGGCACAATTTTTTTTGGGACACCCTGTATACTGTTTGTGTTTTACAATTATTGTTAGATTGTAACATTTCTTATCAGTTTTTTCAGATTGCGAGAGTATACCAACAACCAAAGGCGTACAGAGTGGAGTTTACTTCATAACCCCAAATCCAAAGAGCTTAGAAGTGAAGCCTGTGTACTGTGACGTAGAAGAAGCAACTAGAGGATGGCTTGTTATACAACGAAGATTAGATAATTCAACTAACTTTGATAGACCTTGGAGTGACTATGAGATTGGGTTTGGTATTTTATCTGGAAATTACTGGATTGGTCTACATATGCTTTATATTCTTACTACTGGCAGGAATTCTATGCTTAGAATCGAAATCAGACACAGAGAAGAACCTGATGTGACATATTTTGCAGAATATAGCTCCTTTTCTGTCGCAAATGCAGATTCAAACTATGAATTAACAATAAGCGGGTATAATGCCAATAGTACTGCAGGAGACGGAATGACCTCCTTGCTACCCGATAAAAGATTTTATGCCAATGGCATGCAGTTCACCACGAAGGACAGAGACAATGACTTATTTCATGGTAACTGTGCAATCAGATTTGCAGGTGCATGGTGGCATCGACATTGCTTCGCTGGAAACTTGAATAACTTTTATCCAGATCTAAGTAAACCAATGGACTGCGAAGAATTTGAGATAGTGCCAAGGTACATGTCTTGGTTTCCGTTAAAAGACTGCTATGGAGGCATTATATTCTCAGAAATGAAAATAAGATATCTCTAGCAATTCAGAACAAATTTCATTTCAGAAAAAATCTCCGAGATTATAAATTACTTGCAGGGTGTTTCAAAAAACTTATGCTCCTTTTGACTGGAGGCTGTGGAGGATGTTTCAGTTGTCTTGCTGTTCAAAATTGGTTGTATCAGAAGACTTGAAATTAAAAAGTGATCACATGATGGGCTGCCGGGTTGTGTTGGTTGTGTTGTTTTGAAAAATAGATAGGCCCACACTGTGCCGCTCGGTGCCCTACCCTGTTGCTATTTGTTGCTCTCCTCCTCGCATGTTTTGCTCTATTTCTGTCCCCTCAATTATTGGATAGAAATAGCAAATGATTCCTTGTGCAGAAGTAAAGCATGGAGATCTTTATCATTTGTCTTGGCCGTGAAAATAAAATTGTATTGCTTCTCATTGAATTTTCACAATACTATATGTGAAAGTTTGCAGCTTTAATAGTAGTCTCCATGGCTGGCGACACACTCTGCCTCAAATTACAATAGAAATGTAACAACTTTGATTTCAAACAAATTAATTTTCTGGGTGGGGCTTTTATAATCCTTTTATAATCCCAGGTCTCTTGGCACATTTCAAAATCTTTCGCGTGAGATTCTCATTGTCCGCCATATTCTTTTCTTCCTTTCCTCGAACTGATCACATGCAAAGTTTCTCGTGACCTGAATACTATGCTGCCATTGGATGATTCGCTTGATCTATTTTTAGAATTTTTTGCTTGTGCAAATGCAGGCTTTTAAGGTAACTCTGCTTTCCGCTCTAGTGCACAGCGAAATGTCGTTTCGCAAAACCACTCTCGTCAGAAAACAGTTAATTTCTCCAATATTATTTCGCCTATCGAAAAGCGGCAAAAAGGAGGTTGTTCTGTATAATCTGGGCAATCGAAAGATGTATAAATCGCAATGTTTCCATTAACCCTGGTTTCGCAAATCCTAGTTAAAATCTTTTTGCTAATTTCAGAAAAGTGGATTTATCTCCAAAACCCGGGGGGGTACTCCCATTGTGGCCTGACAGGGGGGTCCAGTCAGGGTTGAAGAGGGCCAAAGCAAAAATATTGAAAAATACCCTCAAATGGTAGTATCTTTTTACAGAACCCTCCAAATGGTAGTTCGTGGAGCTAAAATTGGGCCATTTGGGAGCATCTGGGAGCAAAAATTTTCGACAGTCTTTCAAAATTTTCTATTGTAGAACTGATTGAAAACTTCAAAACTCAATAATAATTATTGCTGTAACGACTATTTTGCCATGCGGAGGAGCTAACTGAGTTGAAATCTTATAACTGGCCAGGAATCTTGGAATACCCCCAATTGGTAGTAGGAGTTTGACAAATAGGGCCATTTGGTAGCCATTTCTTAAGACCCTCAAACGGACTGGACCCCCCTGTTAGGCCATAATGGGAGTACCCCCCCCGGGCTCCAAAACTACTCGAAAAATGTTCGAAATTTTTTTGTTTCATCTTTAGCTAGGTTGTTGATCTTCAACTTTGCGAAGTCTGATTGAAAAAGCTAGGCTAGATTTCCTGCAATATAATTTCGTATTTCTGTTTACTTTTCGACAGCGAAGTGGAGAAACCTTGGTCAACAGATTACCATGCTATGAAGCACGCTTGCAAAAGCTCAGGCTTGAAATAACTTTCTGAAGTTTTTCCATTGGCAAACAAATGAACGTCATCTTCTGGGAATACCATACGCAGGTCTCAAAAGACATCCTTAGTGCGCTTGTAAAAGTATCATTTGCATCTATTGATTAAAAATTACTGACTTTTACCAGCAACTTCACGAAACCATGCTTTGGGTGTCTTTCGAGACTTTCGTAAGCATTCACAGATTATCAATTTCTTTTAAAGTCCACAATGAGCATAGATCTTAGATCAAGAACTAAATTTTTTGCAAAAACATTCTACGGGCGTTCAAATCGTTCTGCATGGGCTAAACTGTTGACCAACGCTTTTCCCCTTCGATGTCGAAAAGTAAACAGAAATGTAAAATTCGATTGCAGGAAATCTAGCCTAGCTTTTTCAATCAGACTTGGCAAAGTTGTAGATCAACTACTTGGCTAAAGACGGAGCGAAAAAAAATCGAAACTTTTTCGAGTAGTTTTGGAGGTAAATCCACTTTTCTGAAATCAGCAAAAAGATTTGAGTAATTAAATTTGAAAATTTAATGACTTTGTTTGAATGTTCACATGACTAATAAGTGCAACATGGAACAAGAAAATGGGGATCAGAGGTTGCCTCAATGCTACACAGTGTCCTATATTCACCACCAATGCCTAAATCTAGTAAATATTGCAACAGAAGTTCTTAGTGTAGTTTCTTTGATTCCAAAGAAAAAACATCCGGTGTTTAAATGGCTACTGCTCCTTAAATATTTCAGCCTGATTGAATTTCCAGCATTATCAATTGTTCCTAGAATTTCTAGCTGCAATCGGTCGCTCCGTTCAAATTTTACAAGGGATTTTCTTTCTCGAGAATGCCCCTTGGAGAAACCTCAAACAACATGCCAGAGTCCGGCAAAAATTTCCCTATAATCTTTAAGCCTGGTTTTCATTTCATTAGGCACTCATCTCGTTGGCGATGAATTAAGATTTAATAGAAAACCCAGGCTTTACAACAATGACTTGAACATGCTTTAGCACGTGTGCTATCCTCTTTGGAATATGAGAAGTCTCCCCTCTGGCATTAATAACTTCTTTTTTTGTTAGGCCTTCAGTTCCTTTTGAAATTTCTGATATATCTCTCTTCTACAATCTGGAAAATCTATAGGACCTAGTAGTATTCCAATGAAAATTTTGAAACTTCTCTCCCCGTTAACCCTATTTCACCTGGGCTCTTTTGATTCACTCCTAACCTGGGGGGGGGGGCTTTATGGCCCCCCTAATTATTTCCAAAACCGATAGAGTTATGAAGTTGCAAGTTGGTACACAGTATCATCAACCTATTGTGATTCTAATTAAATAGTTAACGTTTGATTAGTCACGTGACTCGTTGCTAGGCAAGTAGGTATGTTGCGACCAGTCTGCAATAAGGTTATGTATGGTAACTGCAACAATGTCCTATATTTTAACGAAAACAAACTTTATTCTTATAAACGGTTAATACTCTTGTACAACATCATAATTACTCACAAAATAACGCATTAACTTTTAATTTTTTATACACCTATTCAAACAATGACATCATAAACATCTATGACGCCATATGTCTAAAAAACTATAAACATTAATGAAAATTAACAAACTATATATCATATGAATGCTCTTAATGAGAGCAGTTCAATGACATTAATTGTGACAAAATCTAATAAGGATTGCCCAAATTCGACACAGTTTAGTGTTTGTGACATCTCTCCAAATAAGGGCATTCAATGGCCACATGACTCATATATTAAAACAACATTTATATTTATACCGAATTAAAAAACATTAAATTCTAGGAAACGTCAGTTGGTACCAGCATTCTGTCTCATATAGTTAAAGAGCTGTATATCAATGCTTGGTTGGGGGGGGGGGCATAATGAAATAGGGCTAATATCATCATAAAATATCATAAAATTTATGATTTTAGGGGATTTGAGACAGTGGAGATGATATTAACCCTATTTCACTTGGGGGGGGCTATTATGCCCCCTCCCAACCAAACATTGACATAAATGAATCATTTCAATCTGGGATGTTTCCAGATAAGGTGAACTTAGCTAAGGTAATCCCACTTTCAAGAAAGGTTGTGCTCTTACAGCTTCTAACTACAGACCTATCTCTCTTCTCTCTGTCTTCAGCAAAATCACAGAAAATTTCATGTATGAACGTGTCTATATTTTTTTACAAAAGCATGAAATCTTGTATGCTTTGCAATTTGGTTTTCGTGCTAACCATTCCATTAACCATGTCCTGGTTAGTTTAACAGAAGCTATCAAGAACTCTTTGGACAACAGAAAATTGGGTTGTGGAATTTTCATTGATTTACAAAAGGCATTTGACACTATGAATCACAACATTCTTTTGATGAAACTTGAACATTATGGAATTAGAGGAACTGTCTTAAGTTGGTTTAAATCCTACCTCTCAGATAGAAAGCAATTTGTCTCTGTGACTGGCTCTAATTCTAGCTCCCTCAATGTTACTTGTGGTGTCCCATAAGGTTCTGTCCTTGGCCTCCTCCTTTTCCTAATTTACATCAATGATTTACCTCGTTCATCATCCAAACTATCATTCTATTTATTTGCTGACGATACTAACATTTATTGTGAAGCTGAAAATCTTAATCTGCTTCAAAGGACTGTTAATAAAGAGCTAAAAAAAGTGAAAATGTGGCTTGATATTAACAAACTGTCATTGAATATAGGCAAGACTAATTTTATTATCTTTAAGCCTCCCCAGCATTCTTCTTCTGAAATTGTCAGTATCAAAATATTGGAAATCTTCCAGTTAAACAGACCAGGGTGTCGGCGGTGGTAATCAGACGGCGGTGGTAATCGGACACTTGCGAAAACCGACAGAAAAGTACGTTACACGTGATATCCATCAAAGAGGGTATTTCTTTGTACTGAAAGCTAACATTATAGATACTGAACAAATTTACGAAAAGCATGCATGAATGTAAAACACGCTAAAGAAGTTGCTTTCGTTGTGCTTGGCATTGTAGAAGTTGTCGTTGCTAATATCACATCACATCCCTGATTCAAAACTCTGAATCCAGTCCAGAAAGAAGCAAAATTCTTAAACAATCATTTAAATTGGATCTCTAGCATGTAAATGATCAGGGGCGGGCAAGTATTGTAAAATATTTGACCCTATGTCTGTCCAGGGGAATTGGAAAAAATAGCCGGTGCTTTTATCAAATAGTACGACTTTCGTGCCCAAAACAACCAGTTTTTGGGACAAAGGTGAAATTTGAATATCGTTCTTCCTATTCCATCAGTTTGTCACAAAAATCAAGTTTCCCAACCTCCTACCTAATCAAAATTCTGAAGTTTACCTGTAAGCTGGTTCTCCCTTTGTCTGCCAAATTTAGGCAGAAAAGACTAGTATTTCAAATTTTTCACATAAGCGGCTCTACCTTTGTCCGCCAAATTTACGGAAAAAAGATCAGAAATTACAATTTTTCACTAAAGCGGTTTTACCTTTGTCCGGCAAATGTCCGAAAAAAGGCCAGAATTTCAAATTTTTCACCGAAGCGGTCCTACCATTGTCCGGCAACCGGTTTTGGGACACTTGTACTTTCTTATCTATAATTGCTACTTGCTTTGGAAAACAGTAAATGATGCACAGCATTATGCCAAAGACTTAAAATAGTTTCATTGAAAGGAGGACAGCAGATGTCATATCGAATGGTCATAAAAGTTCATGGCAGTGGTTTTCGGACACCAAATGAATCAGTCATTTGGGAGCATGAACAAAGGTCGGATTTGAAGGTTTTTTGGATTTTGACATTTCATTCATAAATACCGGGTGTTCCAAAAATACGCAAAGGGATTTGATGGGGGCTAGCGACAAGAATTTAGGTCCAATCAATCCCAAATAATTTTTTATATAATCCTCGATAGCTAACTTGAAGATAGATACCTTGTTTGTTGATATTGGTTCACGGAGAGTTGGAATATCAATCTTGAAAGTGCAAATTTGCTTCCATTTCCAAACCAGAGGTTTCGGGATTTGGCCTAACTGAAAACGTGCTTCAGGAATCTCCTCAGTCATATGCAAAGTGTAGTAGTGTGAGCATGCTAAGGCACACATGTTTAGGCACACATTGCAATTGAAATTTGAAAGCTAAAAATTGACAAACATATCAATGCGGAAGGAAAAATTCACTAAGGAATATATTTTTTCAAGCATAGTCCACCTGCAAAAGAGCCAAGCACAAATAAAATGAGCATTTTCAAGGATCTTATCCATGGATAATTTTCCCTTGGGTATATTTGATTTGTTCTTTCGTAATAGTTCGAAGAAAGATTATACAAAATGCATTTCATGAAAGTCATGAAGATTGCAAGAATTATATCATTTTTCACACCCAAACAAACTACTTCACAGATTACTTTCTTTTATGAGACAGATACAATGCTAACTTTTCAAAACTTTCGATGCATAAAAAAGATGTCTTTTCAGGACAAAACTGATGAATTTGATTGAATTTCTGTTCAAATATTTTCCTCGGCATGAGGCTTTATTCTCTTATTTCACGGAAATTCAGGAGATTCCCCAAATTAGCGCGTTTGCAGTTTATGCCAAAACCAAAAGCTCTGGTTTGGAGGTTCAGGCAAATTTCATCTTTCAAGATTAATATTCCAACTCTCCATCCACCAATATATTCAAACAAGGCATCTATCTTCAAGTTAGCTATCAAGGACTATATAGAAAATTACTATGGGTTAATTGGACCTACATTCCTGTCGCTAGTCCCGATCAGATCCGCTGCGTTTTTTTGAGACACCCGGTATCTAGACATACATCAATCGAAAATAGTAATGAGATCAAAACAACATTTTGCGAACGCATCTCCTTGCTTTTAGTGTGTTTTGTGTGTACCGAGAGCACTCTGGAATCCCATTACGAGAGCCAACAGTCGAGCCACAAAAGAGTTAATAGACGGAATACTTGCCAAGTATAAACAGAAAAATAATTTTCTTGGCACATTCTGCATTGTGCAGTTCACTGTCCGAAAACCACCGTCATTGTCCGAAAACCACCGCCAAGATCAGTCTCAAAAACATCGTTTTCAAGAAAAAGCAGGCAAAGTAAAAAACCAAAACATTTCGGGAAAATATGTCCAAATACCTGTCCATTCACCTGGTATTTTCGGTTTTTGTCTTTGATTAAAGTTTCTTAAGAAAATATTTAGTTTTCCTTAAGTGTCCTATTACCACCGCCGGCACCCTAGCTACTATGTAAAATTTTTTGACATTCTGTTGGATGAAAGTCTTTCATGGAAGTATGACTTGACTGAACTTTCTAAGAAGCTAGCTAGAACTTGTGGTATGGTTTTTAAAGTGATACATTTCTCACCAATTGATATTTTGATTTGTCTTTACAATTCATTATTTTCACCTTTTCTACAATATGAAATATAAGTTTGGGGTCTTACTTATGAAACTCACATTAACCCTGTGTTTTTGTTACAAAAGGGGGTTTTGAGGGCAATTTCATTTGAGCACTTTACTTCTCCGTCTACTCCTGTATTCAGTAACTTAAAAATTTTAAAGCTGCATGATCTTTTTAATTTCAAATTTCTCACCTTTGTGTATGAATGTGTAAATAAGATCTCTCCTGCTTATTTTCACTCTTTCTTTGATTTAGTCGAATCTGTTCATCGATATGGTACTCGGCAAGTTACCAAGAATGATACTTTCTTAACTCGGAAAAACAGTAATCAATATGGAATTAGGTCAGTACTGCATAGGAATCATTCGTCGTACATAGCCGATTGCTCGTGGCCCATGGTCGAAACGGCCAAAGCCTCATTTTCACGGACCAATCAGACGGCTAAAAGCAAAGGAGACAAAAGAAACCCGTGAAGATTTTCCTAAATTTTACCTACCTTCATAAAACGCAACCAGGACAAAAAACTGCTTGAGATTTCCCGAATTTTTTTAAAGCTTTCTGCTCTCCAGATGTTTGGGAGTAAAATTTTTGATGCCGGTTAGAATATCTCCAGGATTGGTGGAGTTATGGCCACAAACAAACCGACAAGGCACTGAACCTTGAACAATAGAGATTCTGGCCGGGAGACAATAGTAATAACAATAGTGATTGTTGTAAGAACGACCCGAAAACGCCACAATCTGTGTTTTCAATTGTTCTTGCTATTGTCTTTCGCTAAATTTTCTTTTATTGAAGATTCAATGCCTCTACGGTTTCTATGTGAATTGAAAAAGTCTACAAAGGCTTGTTTCGTGCGTTTCAAGTCATGTGGCAATACTCTAGGGAAGTTTCTGTATTGTACTACTTTTTACATTCATGGCAAAAGTTTGCTCGTTGCGAAATAACATATAAAATTCAAAAGAGGTTTTATCAAGAGGCTTTATCACCTGACTTGAAGTGGTGTAAACAGGTCTCGACAAGCAGATATTTTAACCGGCATCCAAACTTGTACTCCCAAACATCTGGAGAGTAGATTGCTTTAAAAAAATTCGGGAAATCTCTAGCAGTTTTTTGTCCTGGTTGCGTTTTATGAAGGTAGGTAAAATTTAGGAAAACCTTCACGGGTTTCTTTTGTCTCCTTTGCTTTTTAGCCGTCTGATTGGTCCGTGAAAATGAGGCTTTGGCGGTTTCGACCATGGGCCACGAGCAATCGGCTATGTACGACGAATGATTCCTATGCTGGTCAGTACATTACTGTGGTGCAAAGATGTGGACTGCCATTCCAATAGAAATAAAGAAATCCCTGTCTGTCATTAGTTTTCGTAAAAACTTTAAATCATACTTATTTGACAAAAATTACATCAACTGATTGTAGCTGTAAACAGCCATGAAAGAATGAATCAAACTAATCTTTACTCATTATTGCTAAAAGGAGGTGCTCTCTCCTCGATTAGGTTACCTACTGAGAAAGCTCCTCCTTAAGAAATTCTCCTGCATACAATTCCTGCTCTGTTTAGTTTTTCTTGCATCTTCGTTAAACAAGGACAGATTTTGTAAGACAATGGCATGAGTTGTTTTTGTTGACACCTGAATTCAAAGCAATTAGCGACCGCAGACAAAGGAAATTCCCTCAACCAGTAATTCAAAACAATGAAAGCCGCAAAAGTTTCTCTGAAACCTAGGTAGCTATCACGCTCGTTGTGCATTCCAGAAATTGTTTCTAAGAGTAAACACGATCATATGTCAAAAGAAGAAGGATATATCTACACATCTACCACGGGCATTCTATTTCTTTGGTTCAGAAGCTGAGCAATAAATATTCTAATCACACCCAAAACTATAAGGGAATTTAGACGCCTCCCGACCGGCTTCTGAACCAAATAAATTAAATGCCCGTGGCAGATGTGTAGATATATCCTTCTTCTTTCGATCTATTCTTCGTTATATTTGGCAGTTTCTTTTCTGTAATTTTCCTTCTGTGTGTATAACGTAGTTTTAATTTAAATTGTATTGTACTTTTGAATTTTATTTCGTTGATATTGTAAAGTTTGTTGTTATTTGATTTTGAGTAAAATATATTTTTAGTTATGAATTTGTGTGTAGTGGAATTTTAAAATTAAAGGAACTGAACTGAACTGAAAATTCCATTCTCCCAGGAGGGCATAACAAATGGATGTATCTTAAGTGTTACTATCGTTAGGAAGGAAAACCAATGAAATTTTTTGTGGTGATGATTTTGCAGGTTTTTCAAAGGGGCTTTCTGCAGAAAATGTCCCATATCCACAAGAAGGAATGGCCGATTTAATCAAAGCTGGGTAAATTGCTGATAATGAAATAAGATTACTCTATAAGATCATAAAGATATTCAGAGAGCAGTATTTTGTGAAACACCCGGCGTTTTTTTGACTCACCCGCTAGAAGTTGGAATGTGCAAAGGAGGAGCTATGGGCAATGTCATGTCATATGAATCTATCACTCATCTCTTTTTGAAAGTCAGAAATGATACTGGAAATTTCTTGATACCCGAACTTCCGTTTCAAGGCAGTGTATCGTTTGAAGCAATTTCTGACGTTGACTTTTTTTCTTCCAACATCACGTTAGCTCGTCTGGTTTGCTAAAACGGAGTTTCTAACTCTAAATCGAAGCTATTCCTAAAAACACTGAAATCCCATCTCCCACGCAGCAGCCAACTAATGGGGCACACATTTTGGGGACACTCTGTTCAAATTAATCGCTCTGGACGATGGCTTCGATATCTGCATTGCTTGGTTTCAGTATTGATAATTCAGCAATTCTCCTGGGACCTGCACTTTAATTATTTTTCTGACCTCCTGCTTGTCCGCTATTTCTCCGAGATTGGGGTATAAATTCAAAACCTATCTGGGACATAAAATTCAAAAATAGGGGTCATAGTTTGGTCAACTAGTCAGTGGTACCCAAAACTAGGGTTTCAAATTCATATTCCCTCATCTTATCTACTGACTAATGTCAGGGTGCTCAGCATTAGTGTTAAATTTCGAATGTATATCACAAAATCACCATTTCAAGGATGTCAGTGACTGTATGGAGAAGAGGGTGATATTTTTCCAGAGAGTAAAAGAAAGGGGGTTGATTTTAAAGGTTCCGTCAGAGATAAGGGGTATGAAGTAGATTCTATGGACAGTTTCAGTTTCAGTTTTAGTTCAGTTTCAGTTTCATTTGATTATCAATCTATCCTACATACAATTCTAAACAATTACAATACATTTAATTACGAATACACTACTAAAACTACATTTTTAACAATACAAAGACTACATTAAATGATTGTATATAGGATAGACCGACTAAGGAGGAGCTCTCTAAATAGGTAAACTAATCGAGAGAGAGCCCCCCCATAAAAACAAAGAAACTAAAAACAATTATAAATAAAGCAAAACCAGATGAACCTCAACAATTTTTCAAATTAGACATATGAGTCAATGAAATGAGCTTTTAGTTTAGAGCGAAGGACAAGCATGATGTACACTAGATAACAGGAGTGCAGGTGCCTGGGAAATTCTTTATTCATTTAGAATGAAATTTAGAATTACTTCATCCAAAAATCATTGTTTGAGTTTCATTTGTTCTTAAAAATGTGGAAAGATTACTCATTCGCTCTGTTCATCTGCTCTGCTGCTACCTTATTCTTACAACAGGCCTGTAGATATAATCTTTTCAGTGGTGTAGATGCAATTATATTAAATGAAAATACTCATCGAGAGAAATCGAATAGCATATGCATTGTTAAGATTGAGTAACAAAGAAAAAAATTAGAGCCATTTTGAAAAATGAATTTCTTCATATGTATTTATGTAATTTTTGGACAGGGCTCGGTCCTTTGGGTACCCGTTTGAAAAGAACGCAAAAAACTGAAAACTAACAAACAAATTTATAAATATAGTCACCAAGGAACATTTTACTCCAGTCAAAATGCATTTACAAAGGTACACCAAGCCAAGCACGAATGAGCATTTTTTACGTTCCCTTGGGCATATGCAATTGCTTGTTTCGTAATAATTTCGTGAGAGATGTTGCAAAAAACATTTCATTCCAGCAATGAATATTGCAAGATAGTCTATGTGTTAAAGCCTAAAGGACTTATTTCGCTGATGAATAACTTTTCTCAGGCAGGTGTAATTTAAAGTTTTTGTAGAATCAAGAAATGGGTCTCTTCGGGGCTAGCTTTTGAATCTTTGAATCTTTGAAGTTTGAATTTTTGAATTTTTGAAGGTCAAAGTCAGATTTCCACTAAATGTGTTCCTAAGCACGAGGTGTCTTGTTTGTACTTGGCTATGATTGAGGAGATTCCACTTCAGTATGTATCATTTACCACAATAAAATGTATGTATCATTTGCCACTTTGTGACCACTCTCCAAATATGTAGTGGCGTGGTGGGCCGTTTTCCACTGGGGTTGCCAGATCATTTTTGACGCCCCTTCTCCAAGGGCATAAAAGAGAATGGTCAGAATCATATCAATATTTCATTAGAAGGCCTCAGACACAGTAAGCAATAATGCTTCTAAGCTAGTTATATGAAACTGTGTGTTTCATAGTGTAGCTAGATGCGTATTTTTTCTCATACTGTAAATCATCTTCATCAGAATCAAAAAGTTTGTAAGTCAAATGATGATTCTGGATTCAAAAAAACAATATTCAAATTTTTCTACGTGGTAAGTTCATTTTTGCCTGGGTTTAAGCCAACATTGCTCAACCAAGCGATCCCATTTTTACACAATATCGAACACAGCCCTGAAAACATGGTATATGAAACTATATGGATATTTATACCAGGGACTTACGTTTGAGGGACATGGGTCATCCTAGAGACAATTTTAAATTGCCATGCTCCATTAACGAATTTGTTGAAGCTTCCCTCAAACCACCTTTCATACAAACTAAACAATGTATTCGAAAGATCCCACTTTATAGTGAAAGAAATCTTCGTGGAAAAGCGAGCGAAGCGAGCAGTATATTGTTGGTCTTTATTTCTTAGATTAGCTTAGAATGGTTAAGATGACATTGAATTTACAAGAAGTTACCGTTTCTTTACTGGTATAGCATATTCCAGTCTATTTGCCTTGCTTCAAGTTTCTCAATGGATTCGGTAGAATTCGAAGGGCCATCTCTGGCAATGATCCGAGAAGAAAGCCCCTTGCCCATTCCCGAATTGTGGGAAATGCCATTGAAATTGTTATCCTTACCATCTAGAAATGCAAACTTTGTCTATTGTTCCAAATTGTCTGAACCAGCATTGCATAGCTCAGGAGAGCTTAGTTTGTTGATGATTTAGGCATATTCTTTCAGGAAATTTTGTAATATCACACATGTAAAAAGTTAGAACTGCATATTTTTTCATTTAGAACTGCCTGTCCATTTCGGAAAACGGAGGGCTTTATCTGATAATCACCCAGTCCTGCAGAAAATTTTGCAACGACGCCCCACAGATTGGCATTAAATGACTGAAAATTCTCTCCCACTGGACATCTTCGAAGTCTTCCATCGTCTCGGCTAGGGTCACGAGGTTGAAGGGGGGGGGGGCAACTTGGATAAACGGCGCTGAAAGCACAGTAAGTAGTAAGCGCGCCGAAAGCGTGCCAAAATTTTTGGTTCCTCTTTAAGAATTCTTTTGGTTTCTAAATCAAATGCTGCCTTAATTTATATGACCCCCCCACACTCAGAAAGCAGCACTTAAAAATAGATTGCTTTTGGGTAAGGATGAGGGGCGCTATTTTTGCAAAAAAGGGAGCACCAAGCTGGGTTTTTACCATGAAGGGAAGCAGTTGTCCCACTTTTAAGGATTTGGAGAGAAACATACCCAGTTTTATGGTTTCCAAATTGAACAGTATGTAACATGCAAGGGATTGAATAATAACGTAAATAAACTACAACTAACATTTTATACGTGTTTTCTTTATAAGAAACTTGGATCTGGCTAGAGCACTAAACGTTTCATAATTCAACAATCAAATTTTCGCATTTTAGTACTAGAAAGTTTCTTAATTTGTTTCTCATCTTTTAAACGCATGAATTGCCACTGTGCCTCAATACTGCTGCAGATACGTTTTTTGAGATTTACAGTGGCGGCCTGGCTTTCGTTCGTCCGGTGGGGCCGGCACGGCCGGCAGCGAACTAGATTCAAACATCTGAGTGAGAGTGACTGATGTAATTGTGACGGTCTGGGGGCGAAGCCCACAAGAAAATTTGTTGCAACATGGGGCAAATTAAATGAGGGGTCTGAGGGCAAGGCATTAGGAATTTTGGGACCACGCCATTTACTTAGGCTTAGAATGCATCTTCCAATATGACGAGGATTATTTTTGAAGAAACATCCTTTACTTTGGCTTAGAATTCATCGCCCAATATCATGCTTGCCTTTAGCGAAGAGGAAACCATGAGAGTTTTGCTGCAGCTATCATCCTATAAATCAAAGCACGAGGGACATTTTTGAAGAAACATCCTTTACTTTTGCTTACAATCATATAAATGGTCAGGGTAAATTAAGCAGGGGGATTGAAACGAGGGGGTCTGGGAGCAAAGCCCCCAGGAAAATTTTGGGGTGACGTCCTTTACTTTGGCTTAGAATGCATCTCCCAATATCATACTTGCTACTAGCAACAAGAAAACTTTGATAACTTTGTGACAGTTATCCTATGAATTAGAGCATGAGGACATTTTCTGAAAAAAAGATCTTTTACTTTGGCTTAGAATGCATCTCCAAATTTCATGCTTGCTATTAGCGACAAGAAAAACTTTGCTAGTTTTGTGACAGTTATCCTATGAATTAGAGCATGAGGAAAATTTTAGAAGAAACGGCCTTTACTTTGGCTTTAAGAATGCAGCTCCCAATATCATGCTTGCCATTAGCGACTAGAAAAGCTTTGATAGTTTTGTGATAGTTATCCTATGAATTAGAGCACGAGGAAAGTTTTTGAAGAAAGATCCTTTACTTTGGCTTAGAATGCATCTCTCAATATCAATATCATTTCGTCGAAACCCATTATTAGTCTTACTAATGTTTCAGGACAGTAAAACCAACCCATTTCTATTAGAGTCACTACATTTTCAGACCTATATTTAGGGATTTAGAAGCTTTCGAACCCATCCTTATAGGTGGCACGTCCCAGTTCCGCTATATTTATATAGGAGTTACCCCCCCCCCCCGGTTTCTTTCACATTCTCTCGGTGAACTGTATCGCGTCCAGTCATCGCAAAGCTTTTCAAATACCTTGTGGAGTGGATCGTGCCCCCCCCCCGGCCAACCTGACTGCCACCTCGCCACTGCAAATATGGGCATGTGGTGGTCAGGTGAAATAATTTAAAATGAAGAAATGAAAAATGAATAATGAAAAAAAGTGGCCAAGCAAAATAGGTATTTAGATGATTATTCTCTGGCTGCCAATTAAATTTTAGTAAAAGTCAGGGAATTTAAGCGATATAGCCAGCATCTTTCAGGAACTATTACAAAAAAATTCAGAATGTAAAGGGGGCGGGATGAAAAATACCCCTGGTTAAAATAGAGTTAATTGAAATAATCTTTTCTATGGTTAAATTTGTTGTAATAAAGAAAGAAAAAAAAACGAGCTGAAACGGATGATACAGATCTAACTAAAAAAGAAAAAAAAAACGAGCTGGCCACAATGAGGCTGTTAGTCTCATTTTGATACTGGCGGGAAAATGTTGGCTGTTTGGCGGCAACAGAAGTACAGCGCAGCACTGGCATCACTGACTCGCATTAACAACATGGCGCCGATCAAAATAAAAGTGATACATACTAATTCTGAGGTTCGTTTTCTTTTCTATCTCGCAGAGTATCTTGACAAGCATATTTTTGAAAGCTCAAGAAGCCTTTCTTATCTGTACCTATCTATTGTGTGTAAGCTGTCGCAGAAATGGGCCTAAGGCCTAGCCCTAGCACTGTTTTTAGTCGGAATTGCATGCTGTTCTTTCGACGTGAGATAGAAAGGCGCCTGGGTGTAATATTTTTCAAAAACCCCACAAAATTTTTTGCTGACGCCTTTTCCCTTTATTTACCGTTAGTCTATTCTTTGCTTGTGTTTATAAGGATATCAATTCTTTTTGTATCTATTTGTGATGAGACCCAGGGCGACAGTGCTCTACTCCTAGTAAACTACTCAAATCACAATGCCAAATGATTTGCTATGTCCGCTTTACAGAGATTCAGCACAAATTCAGCTATGATATCCTAATTTATTTCTTTACCTATTCATTGTTATTATTATATTATTATTATTAATCTTTATATTGCAAGTAAAGATTGTTTCGTCTTGATTATTTAAGTATAATGGAGTCAAGTCAAGAAAAACAAGAACTTTTCAGTGAAATATTTCGATCTTATGTAGATCTTCTTCAGTCACAATGTTAGTAGATTATAAGAGTGAACCATAACGATAAAGGAAAGAATTATAAATTCGATTTAAGAGTTCTTCAAATGTCCGTGGAACTTCTGATAATGCGGCGTAAATTGCTAATTACAAAAAGAATAAGTCATAAGAACATAAAACTCGAAATAAGGAATACTTACATAAGATGCTGTTAATTCAGGAAAAGTTTATAGTGTGTTTTTGCAAGTTCACCCATTGCGCTGTTCATTCCATTGGGTTCTTTTGTGTCCAATCTAGCAATCCATTTGTCCTCAAAGTTGCCTAGATCTGCTTCGTTTCCTTCCTTTTGCTGCAAAATATGCACTTTTAAGTTCTTATCGAATGTGTAATCTTGGCTATTAAAGAGATGCCTTCCGAGTTCCGTTGCTGTTGGATCATTCCAAGGATCACTTCTATGTTTGTTAAATCTTTGGCTTACTGATGTAGAAGTGTAGCCGACGTAAAGAGTGTTATGTTTGTTGCATTCTGCCATGTAAATTACATTCCTGCTTTGACAAGTACCTCTAGAAATGTTTGAGACTTTTCCTGAAATTTCATTTTTAACTTATTTGTTTGTCCCATATGTGGACATAGTTTGCAAGGACGTCCTCGTTTTTTGGTATTCTTTTGGGTGCATCTTATGCTTTCTCCGTATGCTTTTGGCTGTTTTGTTTCAGATTTAACTAATTTAGATCGGATATTAGGGTTCCGACGATATGCGATCATGGGAGCATTTGAAAATATATTCCTCATATTTGGGTCTCCACGAATCATTAACTCGTAATTTCTATGGAGTATCTTAGCTAGTCCTTTAAATTTCCTGTGCCAGTTAATTACTAGTGGTATTTGATCTTTATTTGGGCTATTGTCTTGTACATGTCCATTCAGGAGTGATGTTCTGTCCTTTTTGTAATAACCATACAATTCTAAAGCTCTCGGTTACAAGGGGTAGTTTTAACGCGCACCATGAATTTATACCAAGCACCCCAACACCAGAAAACACAGCAGAAATAACACGACTGGAATTGATAGTAGCGAGGTATATTCAGTACGGTTTGCTACAATAAATAGTAAACAAATCAATAATTAAATAAACTCAATAAATAGCGATAAGAAACTTTCGAATATAACAATGACAACACGAAGCATGGCCTAATATAATCCCAAACGAACAAAATAGTAAACGATGTAACGAGTAAGAATAAAAAGAAATATTAAATTCAAACTTACAAACTATTTGTCCTTGTAAATACTCAGTTTGGTTTGCACTGCCATAACAGCCTCTTTGTCCTTCAACTTGGCTTTGACTTTCACCATGATACCACTGACGCTGTTTTCTAAACCTGCTTCGAACTCTGGCCTTTATGCCTTCCAAGGCAAAAACAACAACAAAATTGCCACGCATGCACGGGACTCAATGAGGCTCAAAAGCACGCGTGCACGGTTCTCAAATATGCCACGCATAAGTCCAAAAGTTCTGGATTTCCCAGACAATAAAAATGTTCATAATAGAAATGTTAAAGTTTCAACACAATAAGAATCCCAAAGGGGCATAATCCACGGGTCAACAGCGACTAAAGTCTTTGTCGAGTCTTTGACTAAACTCTATCTCACACATCAGAGTGTTCAAACCTTCATCGTCTAAAATCTGCTCTTTCATTAGTGCATTCATCACCTTCCGAATGGATCGAATCATATGCTCCCATACTCCTCCCATATGAGATGCCAAAGGAGGGTTAAAGATCCAATCTATTTCTTGCTGGAGTAGAAATTCATGAATTCTGCTTTGATTCCATTGGCGTATGGATTGCTTCAGCTCTCGCTCTCCACTTGTTAAGTTTGTGCCATTGTCTGATCGGATCTCTTTGGGTTGTCCTCGGCGTGAAATGAATCTCCTCAAAGCGTTTAAGAATGAGTCTGTATCCAAGCTCTGTGCTATCTCAGTATGAACTGCACGGATTGCAAGACAGGTGAAGATTATCCCATACCTTTTAACTCTGCTTCGTCCTCGTTTTGCCAAGAATGGTCCAAAATAATCCACTCCCACAAATGTAAATGGAGGTTCACCAGCAGTGATTCGATCTTGGGGCAAATCTGCCATCTTCTGTAGCATTGGCTGTTGTTGACGTCGCTTGCAATCGAAACATCGGCTAACTACCTTTCGTACTGCAACTCTTGCCTGAATTATCCAGTATCTTTCTCTGATAAGAGCAAAGACATGTTCTTTACCTGAGTGTCCTGACAGGTGATGATAATGTCGTACTATCATGTCCACAATATGATGGTTCTTTGGCAGAATGGCTGGGTGCTTGTTTTCGTTCATTTCCGCAGGCAAGTGTTCAGTTCATTTTTTTTTTTCAGTTCAGTTCATTTCATTTTAAAAATCCATCTAATACATGTTATAACTCTACATACCTACCTATCTAATTAACAAATATGAATTTAAAATAAAATACAACAAATAACATTGAAAAAACACAGGATGGTACTTAGGGCAAATGTAAACAGACTAAATAGGTAAGTATGAAGAGCCATAATGAGATTAGGGGAATTTCTTAAAGGAGGAGCTCCCTCAATAGGCAAGCTAATCGAGGAGGGAACACCCCCTATCTAAAAAAGAAAATTGACTTTTCTATGGATGTTATTTGAAACTGGTGCAGAAAGACATATAATAAAGTGTGAATTACTGGGTGTAATTGTGGCACAAAAAGTAGATCTTTACCTTGGTTTTGAATGAAGCTTTCGAGTGAGAGTTTCTTAATTCAACAGGGATTTCATTCCAAAGCTTAGCTCCTTTATATCGAATGGAGTTGAGCCCAAATTGAAGGGTGTTCTTTCGAGCAAGAAACAAATCACCTTTACTAGCCTGTCTAGTGTTATGCTGATGCATGGATGAATTCAATAGGAAAAAGTCATGGAAGCAACTCGGCGATGATCTATATACAGTTTCAAAGACAAAAGTGAGAAGTTTAAGCTGAAAAAGATCAGATAGTCTCAGAAGTTTTAAAGACTTAAAGATTGGAGCAGAAGGAGAAAGAGCAGGCTGAGAAGAAATTTTTCGGATTAGTCTCTTCTGAAGTTTGTAGACAGGGTCTGTATAAGACGCAGAAGTATTACCGTGTCTGAGTCGACCGCCAACGCAGAGCATACCATCAATAAGAATGGGATTGAGTGCACGCAATGAGCTTTGTCTCGTTACAGCCATTTTTGAAGATTTCAACAACTTGATTTCATCACTGTAGCATTCTTTCTGTACACATGATATGATTGCTCGTTCCGCATGTCTGATCTCCTCCGTCGTCATACTGCCTGATGTGACTGGAATTGAAGATTCTTTGTGTCTTTGTGTCCGCAAGAGGAGCCAATTCTTGAAGCGTAGAATCCATGGCACTGTTTTCTTTAGTTTATGCCATCCAGAAAATTTCGAGAAAAGAAATTCAGTCATACTATTCTCTTTCTTTGCCATAACGCTATGAGATTGTACTGACTTCTTTAACTCTATGTCATCTTCTTTGATCTCAATCATCGGCTGCTCGGGGATGGACCACTGGTCATCGCTTTGCCACAAGAAGTCAGGACCTTTGATCCATCTGGAGTCAGAAACAAGATCTCTTGCAGAAAGTCCTCTTGAAGCATCATCTGCTGGGTTGATCCTTGTTTCGACGTAGTTCCACTGAGATGGGTCTGAGTTATCATGAATGATGGCAATTCTGTTGGCTACGAAGGTCTGGAAACGTTTGTTTCGGTTGTTGATATATTTCAGCACTGAAGTACTATCAGTCCAGAACAATGACTCGTCAACATGTATTTCTAGCTCCCTTTTGATCAATCTGTCCAATCTGACAGCTACGGTTGCGGCAGATAGTTCCAACCTCGGAATTGTCATTGGCTTCATTGGCGACAATCTTGCTTTACCAAGGACGAATGAGCAATGAACTTCCCCTCGGTTGTTGATTGACCTTAAAAACGACACTGCTCCAAATCCAACCTCTGATGCATCTGCAAAACTATGAAGCTCAGTCTTCACGACGTCACCAAAGTTTTCAGGTTTGAAGCATCTTTCCACTTCGAATTCTTTAAGCGTTTCCAATTCATCGAGCCACTTTCTCCAGTTCTTGAATTCCTTCTCTGGGATCTCGTCATCCCATCCTACTCTTTCTCGGCACAACTTTTGCAGAATCAACTTCGCATTTAGGATGAATGGTGCAGCCATACCAAGAGGATCATAAATAGAAGAAATCACACTAAGAATACCTCTTCTGGTGGCAGGTTTTTCTCTGATGCAGACGTTGTATTGAAGTTTGTCTGTTTCCACATTCCAATGTACCCCCAAAGCTCTTTCAACTGGCAATGTATCCTTTTGGTAATCAATGTTCTTTAACTCTTTTGAAAGTTCTGATTCTGGTATCGCATCTATCACTTCACGCTTGTTGCTAATCCATTTGGTTAGATTAAAGCCACCAAGGGACATGAGCTCTTTTAGCTTTCCATACATTCTAACCACCTCTTCACAGCACTTCACGGATTTCAACAAATCGTCAACATAAAAATTATGCTTGACAGTGTTAATGACATCAGATTCAAATCTTGACTTGTTATCGTCTGCAGTTCTTTTCAAGGCAAAGGCTGAGCAGCTTGGAGACCACACACCACCAAACAAGTGTACCATCATTTGAAGCTCTTCCGGCTCTTGAGTTAGGTCACCATTACTGAACCAAAGAAATCTCAACGCATCAACATCCTTTAAATCCACACGTACTTGATGGAACATTGCTTCGATATCAGCGATGAGTGCAACTGTCTCCTGACGGAATCTGATAAGCACACCAATGAGGGAATTGGTCAGGTCCGGGCCTTGCAGGACGTTTTCATTCAATGATGTGCCATGGTACTTTGCTGCACAATCAAATACTACTCGTGTCTTGTCAGGTTTCTTTGGGTTTATGACATTGTGATGGGGCAAATACCACACTGTGCCACTATTGCCATTGAGCTGCGATTTGGGAACTGTCTGGGCATATCCTCTGACTTTCAGATCATCAATGAATGTTTTGTATTTACTGTGGAGGTCTGGATTTCTGGATAGCTTTCTTCTTAGATATGTCAATCGGTGTTCTGCAATGCTGCGATTATTTGGGAGACATGGCTTAGAACTTCTCCAAGGTATTGCAAGGTGATAGTGGCCATTCACAAATCTGACTGTGTCTTCAAACACTGATAGAGCTTGTTTGTCTTCAGCTGACATCATTTTCTTGTCATCGGCAGAATCATCGAAGTCATGATTGAAATACTGTCTCAGCTGTTCACTCAAAGGGTCATCAGAATATGCTGCATTTGAAAGAAAACACTGTTTGCCATTCTCTCTTGATCGAGTAAGTGGGCCATTCAGCGTCCAGCCAAACTTTGTTTTGACTGCATACGGTCCACCATTCTTTCCTCTTCGAACTTCTTCGGGTTCCAACGCTTCTGGAATATTAACACCAATAAGGAGACTGATCTTCGCATCTTTGAGTTCTCTGGGAAGCTTGATATCTTGAAGATGAGGCCAGCGTTCAACGTCTTCTTGTTTTGCAATGGCATCTCGTGATATATTCAGAGTCTTCATGGCAAATGCTTGTGGAATTTCAACGAACACATTCTCTTCTAGATTTGTTATTCTCAAGCTGGCCATTGTACCTTCACAGTTCTCTGCTACATTGCTGACTGTTGCCAATGACAGGTGACATTTCGTAGTTGCAACACCAAGCTCACGAAGAAGGTCTTTAGTGTAAAAGGAAAAGGATGCGGTGGAGCCATTGTCCAAAAGAGCATACGTTGTTACTTCTTTCTTTCCATAATTACCCTTGACTCTTACTGGCACAACTGATAGGCTGCATTCGGCCCCAGTATGACTCATCATTCCAACAAATGGCTTTCGTTCTTCCTGCCTGGTATTACTCCTTGGTTGTTGTTGCCTGCTTGACGATCCTGACTGTTCACTGCGCTTCTTTTCGTATGCCACGATTGCTTCATGTAGGAAAGTAAGGTGCTTTCGTTTCATATTACAATCAGGAATCTTGCATGCTTTCCAGCGTCTACATCCAGCAGAAAAGTGATAAGATGAAAGACAGTTGTCACACAGCTTCTTTGAACGTACAAATTTGAATTGTTCATCACCACTCTTTTTCCTGAACTCTTCACAATTTTCCAACTTATGTTCCTTGTCACACAGATGACATCTAATTTTCGTATCACTTCCTGTGCTCTTAGGATTTACTGCCTGAATGCTGAAATTCATGTTGTGCTGACTTGCTCCTCTGGTCCTTACTGTGTCCGCTCTGTTCCGCATACTCCTTGTTGCACCATCTTTGACTCCAACATCCATAATTGCTCCAAACACTGGATCATTTTTCTCGATAGCTACACGTCGTCACCAACGTATGTACATCTTCAATGTTGGGATCTCTGTCTTCACTTCTGATTTCTTGGACTCTGGACTGCCACCTTGCTTTTACGAACCCAGGACAACGTTCCAATATCTTTACTAATCTGTCCTCGTTATTAACTTGGTTAAGTCTGCCCGTAGCTTTCAGCGTGATTTCACAGTTCTGCAAGTCATCAGCTAATCCTAGTAATGCTTCACGATCATTGGCTTTGATAACTGGTCCATTTGAGATTTTACTGATCCAGGAATTTGTAACTTTGTATTTGCTGCCAAATCTCTCTGCAAGCAACCTTTTGGCTTCCATGTAACCTTCTTCCGGATTCAGGAGAATGCAGTTTTCAATCACTCCCTTTGCTTTCCCTGTGCAGTATTGAATAAGTAGTTGCAATCTTCTACCTGGGTCGCTTGTATCATTCTCGACGTTGTTCTCGAAGGATTTCATAAAGATGAAATAGCGCAAGGGGTTACCATCAAATTGAATAAGTTCTGGCTTTGGTAACAATGTTGCAGCTGCTAAATTTTTCATCGTCTTCATATATTCAGCACCATAATCTGAGGATTCATACGATTCAGGGGGTCTGGGCTGATAATGTGATTTGTCCGGCTGGAAATGTGATCTGTCCGGCTGGGAAGTTGATCTGTCCGGAAGTGCATCGAATCTCGCCGATTGGGAATTTGATCTGTCCGGAAGTGCATCAAATCTCGCCGACTGGAAATGTGATCTTTCCGGAAGTGCATCTAATCTCGCCGATTGGGAATTTGATCTGTCCGGAAGTGCATCTAATCTCGCCGATTGGGAATTTGATCTGTCCGGAAGTGCATCATATCTCACCAATTGGGAATTTGATCTGTCCGGAAGGGCATCTAATCTCGCCGATTGGGAATGTGATCTGTCCGGAAGTGCACCTAATCTCGCCGATTGGGAATTTGATCTGTCCGGAAGTGCATCTAATCTCGCCGATTGGTAATTTGATCTGTCCGGAAGTGCATCTAATCTCGCCGATTGGGAATTTGATCTGTCCGGAAGTGCATCTAATCTCGCCGATTGGGAATTTGATCTGTCCGGATGTGCATCAAATCTCGCCGATTGGGAATGTGATCTGTCCGGATGTGCATCAAATCTCGCCGATTGGGAATGTGATCTGTCCGGAAGTGCATCTAATCTCGCCGATTGGGAATTTGATCTGTCCGGAAGGGCATCTAATCTCGCCGATTGGGAATTTGATCTGTCCGGAAGTGCATCTAATCTCGCCGATTGGGAATTTGATCTGTCCGGATGTGCATCAAATCTCGCCGATTGGGAATATGATCTGTCCGGATGTGCATCTAATCTCGCCGATTGGAAATGTGATCTGTCCGGATGTGTATCATATCTCGCCGATTGGGAATTTGATCTGTCCGGAAGTGTATCATATCTCGCCGATTGGAAATACAGGCTTTCTGGCTGGAAATGTGATCTGTCCGGCAATGTGATGTTCTTGTCTTCTTCTGGGGCAGGAGGAATCGGTTCGAGAAGGGGCATTAGCCAAGGATTGGAGCTGGATTTAGGTCTTGGATAGGAAGGAGGCTTGGGTGTGGTTTTTGGGCTAGGATGGGGTCTGGGTATAAGACAAGGTGAACTGCAACGTGATCTTTCCAACCAACTGAAATTCTGCACTGTATTGGACTGGAGATTGCCTGCCTGGACACACGAGCTGCTCAATTCATTGCATGCCTTCTCTTCTGCTTCTAGCTTTGTAATTTCCGTATGTAACTGCAGTTCTTCTTTCAGCTGGTTTAGCTTTAATTCCTGATATGCAAGACTCTGCTTTCTCACAAGTAATGATTCTTCAGCAACCAAAGATGCTTTGCGAGTTGCATTTGCCAGTCGTTTTTCACTCAAAATAGCTTGGTAGCTTGATATCCTAGAAGATTTGGAGACATCAGAGGAAGACCTTGAATTTGAAGCATATTGACTTACCGAGTCTTCCGGTGTTATACTCGGCAAATTTGATTTGTCAGGAGGAATTCTCTCATCTAACTCCAAGCGCAATTTCACTCTGTCCCTTGTGCTCAACCATCTATTCTCCAACTCCTTGTAATATACAGCACACTCTTCGATGTCAACTTCGTCACGTAATACATCCTTGTACGAATTACAGGCTCTTTTGAACACTTCAAACACGGCATAGAGGTTTTCTTCACAATCTTTCAACGAAGTCACAGCAACTGATCTATCCTCCACCAAAGCACTAGAAACACCATTCAACAGTCTTGTCAAAGCACGTTTTGCATTAGCTCTTTCTTTCTTCAGAAGAGATCTGTTCGCAATATCCACAACTTCCCAATCAACGTCTCGTTGGCTTCTCCCTGTTTCCTCATGTGGCCCTTCCAAGTCTTCACCAAAGGCTGAGGGGCTTCCACTATTCAACACAGGATTTTCACCAAATGATTGGGGCTCATCTGTTTCCATATCACCAAAACACGTATGACGAGTTTCAAACTGTAATAACCATACAATTCTAAAGCTCTCGGTTACAAGGGGTAGTTTTAACGCGCACCATGAATTTATACCAAGCACCCCAACACCAGAAAACACAGCAGAAATAACACGACTGGAATTGATAGTAGCGAGGTATATTCAGTACGGTTTGCTACAATAAATAGTAAACAAATCAATAATTAAATAAACTCAATAAATAGCGATAAGAAACTTTCGAATATAACAATGACAACACGAAGCATGGCCTAATATAATCCCAAACGAACAAAATAGTAAACGATGTAACGAGTAAGAATAAAAAGAAATATTAAATTCAAACTTACAAACTATTTGTCCTTGTAAATACTCAGTTTGGTTTGCACTGCCATAACAGCCTCTTTGTCCTTCAACTTGGCTTTGACTTTCACCATGATACCACTGACGCTGTTTTCTAAACCTGCTTCGAACTCTGGCCTTTATGCCTTCCAAGGCAAAAACAACAACAAAATTGCCACGCATGCACGGGACTCAATGAGGCTCAAAAGCACGCGTGCACGGTTCTCAAATATGCCACGCATAAGTCCAAAAGTTCTGGATTCCCCAGACAATAAAAATGTTCATAATAGAAATGTTAAAGTTTCAACACAATAAGAATCCCAAAGGGGCATAATCCACGGGTCAACAGCGACTAAAGTCTTTGCACGATACACTGAAAGGGATGGTCAGACTGTCTGTGAAGATAAGAGTGGTTGAAGTTGGTTTGCAGTACAGTTCTGTCATGATTTTTCCATCTACGATCTTTATCTTTGTATCCAGAAATGCTACCTCTGTTTTAGAATATTCCGTGGTGAATTTAATGTTTGATTGATACCCATGGTTTTCTGCATAGGAATTACAAAGGCTAGGAAATTGTTTAAGCTTTCAATATTGTCGTTCCAGAGAAAAAATATGTCGTCTATGTATCTGACCCATGAAAGTGGCACACGACCATGTTCTTTCTTTATTATTATTATTATTATTATTATTATTGTTGTAAATTAATTAACTGCTAACCCAACATGTGCATGATACCTATTTCATAGGCTTGTACATTATTATTATAGATGTATATAGATCTGCAAGAGTTGCAAGAGATCATTATTGCAAAAGGCACTTCTCACGTTGTATGGTTGTGTGTTATAGAAACAAATAAATCCCCATAACCCAGGGTATTTTATAGAAATAAATGCCCTAGCTAGCCCAGGGTATGTTATAATAAAGGCCCTAGCCCAGGGCAGTGGTATATTAATTCTTTGTTCTTTCCTGGAAACTAGCTTGATTAACTTTTCTGTCCTGGAACTAAGGAATAAAAGGTCCTGGATTTTTTCACTGCAATTGAGACTCCATTGGCAGCCATTTATTTCTGTTACTTTACTTTTTAGGACCCCAAAAATGTTGCAGGGAATATTGTTGATCCAACAAATCCAAAGAAGTGGCTATGTGCTCCTGATGATGTTGGTGGAAAACTTGAAGTTGAACTCCTTTTAGAAGGATGTTCAAGAATAGAGCATATCAACATAGGTAAGCAAGCCAAGAGCATAGACATCCACACAGAGTCATCCAGACCTCACTTTAATTCTCACAGGGCTGACCAAAAATTCGTTTTGCCCGCCTCCAGAATCTTTCCTTTCAAACAACAGCTGACTTTAAAAGAAATCAATTAAAAAGGATACTCCAAAACATAAAAATTGGACTGAGCAACGATTCCATCCAATGAAATATCCCCTTTTGAACAGTGGCGGACTGGCTCTGATTTTTGCACCGGCCATGAACGAGTTAAGGGGGCCCTAAGTGGGTTTGGCCTCGATGATGAGTGTGTTGTCAGGGGCAAAATTCGTCGCAATTCCTCGATTCCTTACCAATAGCCAAGCTAAACTCACTTTCTTTGAAAATGAGGCATATATCTCACAATATATCTTCTTATGGCATGATTAAAATCTTTACATTGTCTCTACTTTATAAAAGTAATTTTGCCTTTTTTTGTATTGTGGGCCAGACGATCTATAGTGTTCTCGTTTCTCAAACTGTCGAGGAACCCTTTCCTGACCGCCCCCCCCCCAGCAGTGTGGTCAGGGCCAGGGCCGTAGGAAGAATCTTCTGATTGGGGGCAATTGTTCTTAAAACAATAGAAAACAATACATCTAGTTAATTCTTGTGATGTAGCACCATTGTTTTCAAAATTATTGGGGGGCTTGAGCCCCCTGCCCCCCGCTTCCTATGGGCCTGGTCAGGGCGAATTAACTGATGGAGTATCAAAATGAGGGGTCTGGGGGCAAAGTCCCCAGGAAAATTTCTGAGGACACGCCCTCTACTTTGGCTTCGAACGCTTTTCCCAATCCCAGGTTTGCCGATGCTAAAATTGAATTTTTGGTCATTTGTAACAGTAGTTTTATGATAAAGCATCCACAGGAAAATTTTTTGAGTAAACATCTGTTCTTTGGCTTAGAATGCCTATCGCCATCCCATCTTACCAGAGCAGAATTGGAAACTTTGAAATTCTCAAACTTATTTTTGCAGTTTTCTATCAAAGAACACTCTCATGAAAATTATCGGGCAAAAGCTTTCAGTTTTTCACAATCCAATTTTTGCGTGCCCCCAAAATGGAGCAGTTGACAAAGTGCGTCGCGGAAATTTTTTGAAACTTGCAGCCTTTACTTTGGCTTAGAGTGACTTCGACTGTATTCATTTGAGCAAGTTCAATAACACTGAAGGATTCAAATGTGAAGTGAGATGTCCGTTATTTAAACATTCAATTCTACCAAAATTTTCCTTAATTTTGCAAAAGGGGCCCTTTTCCAGGAAAAATGGGGCTTTTTTGCAAGATTTTCAAGGGGGCCAAATGGCAGAATTTGATAAATTATAAAAACTTATTCCTTTTCTGATCTCCTGATCGAGTAACTATCATCCAAAGCAGGGATGCCGGACAGCATATTTTTATGGGGGCAAAACTGCAAATTTGAGGGCAAAACAATAGGAAAATAGCACATTTAGGGCATTTCAAGAGGGCACAGGAGGGGTTTTTGCCCCCCCCGCCCCTATCGGGCCTTTCTGACCCAAATTATCAGTTTTCCATGGCTGGTAACACCCCTGTTGTGATAGGAAAGTGTATTGTAGAAGCATAAAACCTTGATCATGAAGTTGCCTATTCATATGGACTTAGCAAGAACTTGAACATTTTAAAGCATTGATCAGGTCCTCTGCTGTCATAATGTTACTCCCTTTTTCAAAAAAGAGGTTAACTTGAGTTTGATGCAAATGGAGAAATAGTTGAAACCCAAATGAAGAAACAACAAAGCAAAACATATTTGCAAGTTTTGAACTTACCCTTATGAAAATACATAGCCTTGCATAAACCTAAACAGGGCCATGCAGCCATAGCCATATTTCACACTGGCATAAGCCAAACATTTTAACTGAAAAGGCAGCCTTGCAGCACACTATGTTTGGGCCATAAGCAAGCCTTACATTCAGGCTGGCAGAAATCTAGGGTTGCAAGGCCTTTGTATGGGCCATTTAGGGCATGGCTTGTTTTAAGCTCTTACAAGGCCAAAATGGGGGCCTGGAAATAGTTTGCTCATTTCCAGTTTGAGAAACCGTCCCGGGGACAAAAGCTTGGACAGCTCGGAAACTCGTCCTGGATGAGAACTCTGACAGCTCAGAAAATTCAAAAAATTTGGAAAGTTTTTTCTCATCTTTACTTGTTCTAATTTTAGTAAAATAAATTCAACAGCATGGACAACATTTTCAACGAAAGAAATATTACGAATCTTTGCAAGTAAAGTTTGGAAAAAATCTGACACTTTGTGGCGAACTTATGGAGTTTTCCTAGCTGTCTGAGTTATCATCCTGGCCAGTCCTGACCTTGAGAAACCTTGTTGTAAATAGAATTAATCTTTTTTAACCTATTTTTTATCTTGAATGATGCTTATGAAGAACAGTAAGGGACAGTGCAAAATTTATGATATTACATGGCTGGTGGAGAATGAAAATTCTTGAAAAAAGGATGCTTGCTCCGTATGAAATTATTGCAAAACAAACCAACTGCCCCGTCAGCCTGTCCTTAAAAATTTATCTGCCCCGTATTCATCAACAACAAATGTTGTATAACATCACCGATGAATTAGCCAAAGACCATAACGAAATTTGTCCTTTCGAGTCTTTGTCAACGAAAAATTAACTTTGAAGATGAAGAGATAAAGAGATATGACGTTCTTGCAACAACTGACAAGGAAATGTTGTGTCATTTTATATGATTTGATACACATCCTTCGAATCAATTCTCATCTTCCATGATTTACAATTTATCCTAAAAATGAACCATTTCATATTTCAAACTTTATCTTGAGCTTACAACATTTTTACTGCCCCGTACATATTTGCTTTATAAAAAGTATTGATCCAGTCCTGCGTAAGCTCAAAAAGTAGTTGCCCCGTTACGTGTTGCACTGGCCATGTTATAAGATAAACTTTGCACTGTCCCTAAAGCGTGTGGATGACAAATCGGTTATATGCTACAAACGTATCAACGACAACTTGTCCATCTTGTCAAGATGTTTCATAAACATGGGACTGTTTATGGTATTTCAATTCATGTGTAGTCGGAAGCGATTGCGAAGGTCAGGTCTGAAACTCGGACAACTCAGGCAAGTATCTATCACTGCAAAAGTAATGTTTCATGGTATTATTTGGACCTTCCTTAGTAAAAGAAGTCATAAATATCACATGCCTTTCAGAAAAAGGCCTTTCCTATAATTCATCCTCGTCGCCCGAGTTTACGTTCTGGCACGACAACTCGGGCAGGTCGAGCAAAATGTAAAATTACAATTAAACCAAAGTAATTACTTTACAACGTTAAATGCTGGCAAAGGACCAACAGTAGATACTCTCATTTGCATATTTCCACAGAGAATCCTACCTTGCCCAAGTTTCACGGCAATTTGGAAAGAGTTGGCCTAAGTTTTTTGCAAATTGAAAGACGGATGGGGCAAGGAAAACATTTGCAAATTCATAGACAGGCTAAGAAGAATGACTATTGCGTGTATTTAAGTTTACCCAGTGTCGCCCGAGTTTTCGCTGAGAACAGCGAAAACTCGGGCGACTCAAGTAAAGTTAAAGACATGCACTATTCATTCGTTTTTGAGTTAATTGTAACGTTTGGGACCTGTCTATGAATTTGCAAGTGTTTCTTTTGTTTCATCCATCTTTGATTAAACAAAGCTTTTAATTGGCATACAACTTAGACCAACTCTTAGGGCCCGCCATTAACGGGAATCTAAGCATACATAGGCCGTTGAAAAGAATAACCTTACAAAAACAATAGGCCGTGACACATGCCGCACTGATCACTGATCACTGATCATTGATTGGGTAACTGATCTACGTCAACATGATATGTAATAGGCTACAAGTGACTACAATCTGAATCTGAATCTGACTACAAGTGGCTTGAGCTATTTTAATATGCTTACATTCCTTTAGAATTAGGATTCTTTATGGAAATAGGCAAATGGGAGTATCTACTAATAGTTCTTGCCAGAAATTAAAGTCGTAAAGTATTTACTTTTGTTTAATCGTACTTTTATATTTTGCCCAAGCTGCCTGAGTTTTTGCTTTTCTTATAGAGCTAGAGCGAAATTCGGCGACTCAGGTAAATTCTAGAAATGTACCATCAAACGTTATTTTTGCAGTGACAGATATTCACCCAAGTCGCCCAAGTTTCCGACCTGGCCCGATTGTGAGACTGTTGTCGCAGTTTTGGATACGTTGATCTTGGTTTCAATTATAACGACTGTAGAGAGAAAAGAAACTAAACAAGAATGTCGAGATTAATTAGACGTTGATACGATATTTATACTCACCTAGTAGCCATGTATACTCACCCATTATCTCAGTGCGTTTAAGTTTCTTATAGCGAGCCTTTTGAAAAATCTTCAAAAGAACTTTTCATCCAGCCGGGCGTTACTCTTTGTGCTTTTTACAAACTCGAATCCAACGTATTTACACAACAAACACTTTATCTAAGTATTCCCACAGTAGGACAACCTTAATACAACCCTAACAAGAGCGTGGCATGGACGATTGTTGAGTACGAAGGAAAAACGCTTTTGCCAGGGTACTGCATGTCTCTGCAAGATTCAACGACAAACCTAACATGAGCGTTGCATTAGCCCCACATTGATAGCCAAAGAATCGTAATTTATATAAGTTAAACCCACCTGAACCCATCTGAACCCAGCTAAATCCATCTGAACCCACCTGAACCCATCTGAACCCACCTGAACCCATCTGAACCCAGCAGAGACCAACCTGACTCGATAGAAATTCCCAAGAGGTCTCCTGCCAGGTGTGATGGCTCCGTTTGGAAATATCAAGAACAATGTATCAAAAGAAGCGGGTGATAAGCATATTTAGCGCTTTATGGTGTTAATGAAAACAGCTGAATAACAATCGTTCTGATCTCATTGGCCCTGACGGTTTTTCATTTTGGCATTTTATGGGTTCAAAATGCCTTATCGATTTGCGTGTGGCCATAACTCCGCCAATCCAGAAGATATTTTAGCCGGCATCCAAACTTTAATACCCAAACATCTGGAGAGTAGATTTCTTAAAAAAGAATCGGGAAATTTCAAGCAATTTCTTTCCTGGTTGCGTTTTATGAAGGTAGGTAGGTAAACTGTCGAAAAATTGTCATGGACTTCTTTCGCAGTGATATCACTCTCCTACGAAATCATCAGGCCTAACTTTTTCACCTTCACGTGTACACAAGATTGTTTTCGTCATTTATTTGACTAAAACGTCCTTTGAGTTTCCGTGTTTGTTAATCTGAAGGGCTATATTTCCAAACAGAGCCATTAGCATTATGAACAAGTGTTGAATGCCAATTCCCTGCTTGTGTGCTTCATACAAATCACAGGACCTCTTGGGATTTCTATTGCGTCAGGTTGGTCTCTGCTGGGTTCAGATGGATTCAGATGGATTCAGCTGGGTTCAGATGGATTCAGCTGGGTTTAACTTATATAAATTACGGCCAAAGAATAGCACTGCTGCTATTCTGAGGCAAGCCCTAACAAGGCCCTAAATCAAGCCTTGCACAAACCCAACTTTTTGCAGGATCCTTGCAAAAATTTGCAACCTTCTTGTAATGGTAAATTAAGGCTGAGAATGAACAATTATGACCTATTTTTGGCTCTGCGGGACCCTGTATTTTCGTACGGGTATACCTCTTTAACATGTTAAATCTGTTCTGCCAAACACGTAATACACCTTTTAAACTAGGCGGCCTCGTTTGGGAATTTTCAAAGTTTCTTTAGACTGCTTCATATGAAGTTTCTGACGTCATATTCACATTCAACACCTAAATATTAGTCTAATCGGAAACTTTCACAATCTTAGTTTTCGCGATTTCAATTTTGTGACGATAAAAAATTAAAAAATGTAGCAGGGATTTGATCGTGAATAATGACTGAGGGTGTAAAGCTACACTCCGAACGATTTCACAGTCAAATCACGGGCACCGTGAATATCAAATATTGGCCTATAATAAGCCTTAAGATGCGCCTCCATTAAAAGAAGGCCTGGTTAATGGCGGGCTAGCTGCATCTCTTGCAGTGTGACTAGCTGCATCTCTTGCAGTGTGACTTGACAGTTTTGATAATACGAGAGCAGATGAACACAGAGGAAGAAGAAACATTGCGCTTTCAAAATTTAATTGATACTTAGCGTGCTTTAATCAACAAAGGACGGGAGGTATGTTGCGAAGGTTGTTGATTTTTGGGCATTAGGCCATAACGGACAAAAACTAAGATAGGCTTTAGGCATGTTATAGCCCAAAATTAGATCTTCACGGTGGCCGTTGTCAAATCCCTTACAAATGCTCATTTTTTTTTTCATTTTATCAATATTTATACACGAAAAACCTTTCAGCGTATTTACAAATTATCTCAAAGAAAAAATTTAAAGAAAAAATTGTAAATAATTTAAATATGCTGCTCTACCAAGGGGTCGTGTTTGGGTTTTGTAGGTTCAAAAGATACTTTCTAAAACCTGTTTTAAAACGAGCGATTGATTCTTGTTCTCGAATGTTGTCCGGGATATCATTCCAATTTTTGACACCAGAGAAGTAGAAACTTCGCTTTGCATATTCTAACCTAACTTTGGGAATTTGCAGATCTCCATGATTTCTGGTTCTATGCTCTGAAATCATGGATCTTTCAGTGAACTTATGGCGAAGATTTTCAGGACAAAGGCCATGCAGAATTTTATATGTCATGACTCCTTTGTCAAATGAGAGCAAAGACTTTACATTGAGCCATTTACAGTTCCAACCGTCCTTATACTTGGCGTTCAGTATTAGCTTCTTTGCCCTTGTCTGTAATCGTTGCAGTTGGGATAGTTTGGTGTTGGAAAGAGTACACCAAACAATGTCGCCATAGCAAAGGTGGCTTTCAAAGAGAGCTTTGTAGACCTGGTCAAGTTTCCTTTGCGGAAGGATGTCTTTCAGCTTATTTTTGATAGTTTTGTACTGCTCTTTCCAAGTAAGGCTCTCATCAATGTTGATTCCTAAATATTTTGTCTTGTCAACCCTTTTGATAACTTCATTATTGAGGACAAGATCTGGCAAATCATCACCTACCCTATTCAATTGTCGCCTATGGCTTATAACCATATATTCACTTTTGCTGGCATTCAAACTAAGTTTATTGATCCTCATCCAGTTCGATATATTTTCTAGCTCGTTTTTCAAATCTGTTAGAAGTTCATTCGGGTTTTCCGACGCGATATTCACACATGTATCATCGGCATACATATTTGGGTTCATGCTTTCCAGACAGTTCTCAAAATCATTAATGTATAGTATGAAAAGCAAGGGTCCCAAACACGAGCCCTGCGGAATACCACACTTTATGCTGCTTGTGCTGGAGCTAGCTCCATCAAAATAACAGAACTGCTCCCTATTGGTCAGATAAGAAGTGAACCAGTCGTGGGAAGTACCGTCGGCACCATACTCTCGTAGCTTTGACAATAAGATTTTATGGTCAACGGTATCGAATGCTTTTTTAAGATCAAGAAATATGCTCAAGTTTATTTTACCCTCATCAGAGTTCTTGAACCATGGGTCTATAACATTCAATAGACATGTCAGTGTACTGTGCAGTTTTTGAAATGCAAATTGGTTCAAACAAAGTTTGTTTTGCTCTTTCAGATACTCCATTAATTGGTCGTGTGCAATTTTTTCTAATATCCTCGACACAACTGATAGTACTGAAATAGGCCGGTAATTGTTTACATCTGCTCCAATTTATTATAGTCATAAAATCAAAATCGCAAATTCTAGGAATATGAAAATTTGCAATCAAACTCGACTTTATGTGCTGAATCAAAATCGGTGGCCAGGAGCCAAGAGTTCCAGAATGAGGTCGTTAATTGAAAAAGGTGTATTCAGTTGCAGCATTTTTCATATATATATATAGTATAGTATAGTATATACTATATACTAGTATAGTATATAGTATATAGTATATTATAGTATAGTATATAGTATATACTTTACAGTTACTGTAAAGAGATTTTACAGCAATAACTAAGTTTTTTCGAACGATATTTTTGCGGGCCCCTTCGAGGCCCGGGCCCCGGACCTTTTACCCCCTCCAACCCCCCCTCTCGACGGTCCTGAGAAATAGTACTCTTTTCCTAAACTTTTCTCAGGCGATCCCTCTTGAAACTACGTATTGGCGTTAATGTTGGCGTTTATGTTCTGGCAGTAAGTATGATATTGGATCTTATCCAAGATTTTAAACGCACTTAAACGCGCAAAGATAAACGCACCTAAACGCACTTAAACCCTCAGTGAGTACCCAGCTTTAAGGATATACTTGTTAGGGCTAGGCTCAGTAGTGAGGAAAATGGGGGGACTGATAAGAAGGGATGTTCTCGTTGTGGTAAATCTCGTTGTCAAGTGTGTAATGTCATGAGTAATAGTGGACATTTTCATTCAAACATAGATAGCCGGGAATATAGGATAAACGTAATTTATATAAGTTAAACCCACCTGAACCCAGCTGAACCCATCTGAACCCAGCTGAATCCATCTGAACCCAGCTGAATCCATCTGAACCCAGCTGAATCCATCTGAACCCAGCAGAGACCAATCTGACGCAATAGAAATCCCAAGAGGTCCTGTGATTTGTATGAAGCACACAAGCAGGGAATTGGCATTTAACACTTGTTCATAATGCTAATGGCTCTGTTTGGAATTATAGCCCTTCAGATTAACAAACACAGAAACTCAAAGGACGTTTTAGTCAAATAAATGACGAAAACAATATTGTGTAAACGTGAAGGTGAAAAAGTTAGGCCTGATGATTTAGTAGGAGAGTGATATCACTGCGAAAGAAGTCCATGACAATGTTTCGACAGTTTACCTACCTACCTTCATAAAACGCAACCAGGAAAGAAATTGCTTGAAATTTCCCGAATTTTTTTGAAGAAATCTACTCTCCAGATGTTTGGGTATTAAAGTTTGGATGCTGGCTAAAATATCTTCTGGATTGGCGGAGTTATGGCCACACACAAATCGATAAGACACTTTGAACCCATAAAATGCCAAAATGAAAAACCGTCCGAGCCAATGAGATCAGAACGATTGTTATTCAGCTGTTTTCATTAACACCATAAAGCGCTTATGCTTATCACCCGCTTCTTTTGATACATTGTTCTTGATATTTCCAAACGGAGCCATCACACCTGTCAGGAGACCTCTTGGGAATTTCTATCGAGTCAGGTTGGTCTCTGCTGGGTTCAGATGGGTTCAGATGGATTCAGCTGGGTTCAGATGGATTCAGCTGGGTTCAGATGGATTCAGCTGGGTTCAGATGGGTTCAGCTGGGTTCAGGTGGGTTTAACTTATATAAATTACGCTTAGGTTTAACAATTACAAGGCGTGCAGTCATAAGTTTAATTCGGGGGCCTCAGTACCCCAGGTGGAATTCTTCAGGCATTTTACTGGAGAAGGCCACCACGGGTTTCTGAAGGATATTAGTATTAAGATAATCGATAGGCTAACGGGGGGAAATAGGATGCGGGAAAGCTTCTGGCAATATCGGCTGGATTGCTTTGCCCCTAAGGGATTAAACACTAGGCAGGTTGATACATAGATTTGAGTTTTGTTTACACTTTGGTTGTTTGGTTGTTTTGATTTTTGCGCTCAGCTTTTCATTAGGAACACACGCTGTTTTTTTAGGGATCTCTTTTCTGTCAATCCGCTCTTGGATCTTTCTACTGCTTGTTTTGTTAGTTCACACGTTTTTTTCTTTCTAGCTTCCGCGAGACAGACACCGCCGCCGACTTTAGCAGCTCTTTACTCTGCGCTTTCTTTGATCTTCCCATTGCCGCCTTTGGCTACACCCCTATTTGCACCTTTTATGACTTATTGTAATAATCAGGATCCCGCTCAGGCTATTGTTTTTATATTGTATTGTTATTTCAAGATTTATATGTATGCTCCATCTAATTTGGAAAGCTATTACTGATGAAGGCTTACGCCGAAACGTTTACTAGAATGTGTTTTTCTTGACTACATATATCTTTTTTATTACATATTGCGAATGAGCTTATGAGAATATAGTATATAGTATATATGTAGTATGTAGTATGTAGTATATATATATGTATATAACGTAATTATTTTTGTTACTAATTAACTTGATAAGAGTCAAATGAAGAGATAGTTGGTCATAAGAATTAAAATAAACATGAGGTTCTGGGGGATTTGCAGATGTTAGTGTCAGGGGTGGCACCAGATATCATTCAACTGAGGGGCTAGAACTTACAACATGGAGGCTAAAGTGGCAAAAATGCAGTTTTCATACATCAGTTTCCCAAATTCCTTCCAAATATGACCCAAAATTTCTTCTGGTGATGATATATTGCATGAAATACTGTAGACTGTTTTTAGACTTTTGTACTTGCAATACTTATTAGTTGTTGTATTGTTTCCAAGGAAACCAAGGTAGTGCTTTCGTTGAAATAGCAGTTGGAAGATCAACTTGGCCTGATAACAGAAAGTTTGAGCTGCTGTTACCTTCAACAAAGCTTATGTCACCAGGTGAATGCAAAGATTGGATCAATATTTCCAAAGTGTTCATGTTTAACCCATGTAAGTAATTTCCAGTAGCATCTTTTTTATCATGAAAAAAATACAGTTGCTGATAAAGGGGAAATTAGACTGCGTTCATATGATACCGGCACAATTTGAAAACAATGAAAAATATGACAGTAACATAATTTTAGCTAGCGTTCACAAAGTACAGGCTAAATTTTAAGATGATAGGAAATTTGACCGTTGTAACAGACTTGTTATGATGTCCCCAAGAATTTGATGCCAAAGAGATGCACCTATACCTTAACAATTGACCAGCCTTTTTGAAAGCATCGTATAATGCTCTGTTTTCATCATTTAAGAGCCGTTGTCAAACTGTACTGGTGATGCCGTTGTCAAACTGTACTGGTCCGAATTCTGTTTTCAAAATCTGCCCGTAAAAATGTGGTATTTTTGTGTGAACTGGAGGCAAATCCATCACATTTTTCACCAATTTCAAATTGTTCTAGTATCGTGTGAACGCAATCTGGGAGTCTTTCAATTGCTCACCCGAGAGAATTCTCATTTTTTTCCTGGGAAATAACATCAATGTTGTGGGTTTTTCCAGCATTTTGTCTCAAGCAGTTAAGAACCAGTTGCTTGTGTCACTCGAAAAGAGGGCACCAAGCAGCATTTGATTTGAAGGTGTACTTGGTCGGGCTAGTGTAAAATGCAGGTCATCGAGTTTATTAATTTGTGTGTAAAATACGAAAGCCGCCAATGCAATGAATCGCACACCAAAAAGGAATTGCCAGAATGTTCCCCAGTGCAATTTCTAAAGGGGCCTTTCAAGCTTTTATGTCGCTATATAAAGGCCGCTTGACAAATGTCAGACATCTATTCACGGTTATCTCGAGAGGGAAAAGTGCGTGGAGCTCAGGAATTTCAAGGTTTTCTTTGATTTTTGTTTGTCTGATGTTTCCCAACGGTGCTACAGTTGTTTGGACTGCAATGGTAATGTGATGGGATATGTATTATCATGAGCAATAGGATGTTGAATGAATCCCAAAATACACATGATAGACATACCCAGTTAATTAGACCTGAAACGAGGGGTGTTACGTAACTGTAACGCCTTTGGAAAACATGAAACTTTCCTTTAACCCCTTTGAGCCAAGTCAGAAACTCGGGGGACTCAGGTGAATATCTTCCACTGCATAAATAATGTTTGATGGTATTATTTGGACATTTCTTAGTACAAGAAGTCACAAATATCCTTTGCCTTTCAGAGTAAGGCTTTTTCTAGAATTTACCTGAGTCGCCCGCGTTTTCGTTCTGGCTCTATAAGAAACGCGAAACCTCGGGCAGCTTGAGGTAGTAATGAGTGAAGAACACTTAAAGATTAGTTTTAAGGAACCTCCTAGTTTCCTAAAAAATCCCAAATTGAAACATCAATAGACTCAACAGAAAATTATATGTTTCAGCTTTCCAAAAATATCCAAATGGTTCATATACATCAATTAGTCCCGGAAATATTCAAATTTAAAAGTAGGACACTTTTTTGGGACACCCTGTATACGGTGAATATTCATCTAGTTAAGACAAATTTCTGCAGCTGGCCCGTTAAAATTCCTTGTTAATTATTATTGGCAACTCGAACCCTGCTGGATGCTATTTTGAAGGAGACTGAAATCTTTCATTTGAAACAGCAGAACAGGAAGGAATTTCTCTCAGAAGCTTCCATTCATTTAAGATAATTGTGGGAATAGTTGATACATCTTAGCAGATGTTCGAAGCCACATCCTGGAGTGGGAAGTTCTTAGCGTAATTTTCGATTTAAATTGAGATTCGCAGCTGCTTTCCTAATTCGTTCCATGGGTACAAAAAGTGCGACATGGAATCGCTCTCTCCTTCTCTCTCTTATGTATCATTTGTGGCTAACATTTGTATGCCTTAATTCTGTGGTGAACTGTTAAATCATATAGGAAGACTTACGAAGCATAGAGCAGCAATGGACAGGTGAGAGCTTGCAATGCAAACTCGAATATCTGCTCTCACAAGTGTGATAAGAGGGATACAAATTGCACTATAAACCTCATTGTCTCTCATGCAAAATAAACATTTAATTGCAAGCGGTTGTTTGATTGGTTGACGCATCTTGTCATATAGCGTATGGTAATATATATAAATTGTGTCAAGATATTCCATCTAATTCGAAGCATTTTACACATAACTTAGTTGGTTGTGGAACATAAAAAGAAACGGGACTTAAATGCTACCGAAGAAGATAAAAACGTATGGACGTCCCGCAAGCACAGGATTCAAGAAGACGGCGAGACCTAGGTTGTACCAAGAAAAAGGAGCGTGGGCAAATGCTAGAGAAAGAGATTATATCACGCCATAAGAGACCATACTAATCAAAGACAGGAGGAGATAGCAAAGTTCAAAAGAGTAACAAGAACATAGTGAAACCAGTGAATAGGCAAAACCATTGAAAGAGATCCTAACTTGAAACAAGAACAAATACAAATCAATGACAGGAAGGCATGGCAGAAGACAACGAGAACATAGCTTTGGTAAAAACCATTGTAGCAGGTCCCAACTTGCAATAAGGGAATATCGCAATCAAAGGGAGGGAAACACAAGAAAGAAATAAAGTAGAATGTGAACGTAGCCAATTAAAAGAATAGAGAAATACTATATTAAGACGTACCACCGTGCAACAAAGTCATATAACAATCAAATGCAGGAAACACAAAACAGCGAAGGAAAGTACGACGAGAACATATCCAAACAAAAGCATAGGCAAATACCATGGTAAGAAATTCCTGTTTTTAGTGTGCGCTAACACTCCAAAGATAATACATGATGTTTAATGCCACAACAACAAAAACCATTCTATGCTTTCCGGGAAAATCACCGCCCTTTTTCTTGTTGTTCCTTTCCTTGGTTGCAGCACCATTACATTTCTTGATCATAAGAGTACTTGTCGTGCGCTTCAGATTAGCATTACCAAGGCACAAGATTCTCCTATGCCTCTCAGTATCAGATGCCTTACAAATCCTGGGATCAGGAATTATTCTCCTCATTGGTCTGAACCTACAACCAAGTGTAACTTCTCTGTCGTGCCAAGTGCTGCGTCAAATTATTGAGGTAGTCGCTATGCTAGCGCATAGTGCTTCCAGTGGCTTGGTAGTCCTATTAGCTATTGAACGTTATATAGCTTGTATCCACATCTTAAGACTCTATACGATTGTTACTCCTTCAAGAGCAAACTTTGCTGTCGTTTCTGCATTGGCAATCAGCATTTTAAGTGGCTTAGTTGTATTGCATCCAAATGAGCCTAGCTACACAAAGTTCACAATGAGCAACGATGTTCGCCTCAAGTCGGTCTTTCTGACCACATCACTAGCGTCTGCATTTGTTCTGATAATCGTCCAAGCTCGCTTGTACAGGCTGTCTCTCACAAAATTGAAGAATATTCCTCACAATGCGTTTGGCACACAGAAAGAAAAGGGTGATTTAACCACAAGACAGTTGAAATTGGGTTTTGCAGCAAGCGTTGTTATCATTATGTATGTTGTGTGCATACTGCCATTGACTTTTTTACAGATTTACATTTTAATTAATCCGAGCAATGACGCATTGGAAGTACAAGGACCTTTGATATCCATCGGACTCCTGAATACATTCGCCAATACGTTTGTTTATGGTCTTGGTATGGCTGATATTCGTCAAGGAATCAAGCGAGAATTCAATAATTTTAAGCAACGTGTCTGCAAAAATTAAAATCAAAAGGATGGATGATTTGATGGAAAACTTCATGCAGGTCTTTGATATTACAGTGACAAAGACTTTATCGTGCTTAATTAAATTTGCATATCTTATAGACTGGTTTTACTCTATAGCTTTTCGCCTCCGTAATTGGTCGCTGCAATGAGTACATCATTGTCAGTTGTTCAACTTAGATTCTGACACCTCTTTCTATAAAATCTAATATCAAATCTGCCATGAATTCAAATAAAACTCCCTGCAATCTTTTGTGATTTCAATGACTAAGCTTTTATCCTCATGAATATGTAAACTACAGATTATAAGACCACTCGATAATTTAATTTGTCTTTGTTATACCCTCTCTTACCCTGAGATTTCCATTTTTTAATGGTTTGGTGAAAGAGCATGATTTTAAGCTATGATTTCATCAAGTAGAGGCTTTAGTTTGAGTTTGGATTCCTGTTTTTCCTTTATATTGAATATAAAAACCTGCCTATGGTATTTTCCAAACTGCCCTATGCAAGGGCGGGGGGGGGGGGTTAAATTGTGAGTGAAACGAGCGCTATTACTTCCTTTTGATAACGATAATATGATAAGTACCCTGGGTACAGAGAGTCTGGTACCCAGGGTTTATGATAATATACGAATTAGCAATTTATATAAATAGAGGTTCGATGGGAAACATGATTTAGACAATTAGCCGGTTTGTACATCACTACCGTGTGAAATCTACATAATAATAATAATAATAACAATAATAATAATAATAATAATAATAATAATAATAATAATAATAGTAATAATAATAATAATAATAATTGTTGTGAATAAAGGTGAAAGAAAATGCACTATAATTGACATTGCTGTGCCAGGTGATAGTAGGACTAGTGACAAGGAAAAAGAGAAAGTGGATAAATATCAAGATTTGAAAAGGGAAATCAAGAGGATTTGGAACATGAGAAGTGTGATAGTAGTACCTGTGATTGTCGGTGCACTTGGAAGTGTAACCAAGAAACTGGATGAATGGCTGGAAAAACTGGACATCACAATAAATACAGCAATCCTACAGAAGACGACGCTATTAGGAACAGCCAAGATATTGAGAAAAGTACTTGAGTACTAAAAGAGAATGACCCCAAGGGACCCTTGGTCATGGGTTGTGACCCGCTCCCTTGGGATGTAAATTCGGCGATGAGAACTGCCAGTGCTTAAAGCAGAAAATATAATAATAATAATAATAATAATAATAATAATAATAATAATTAATAATAATGATCCCACACTCTTGGTTAATGGAATGTCTAGCAGCCCTGAAAGTAAACCAAAATGTTCGAAATCCGCTAAGCGAGACAATGAAATCATGGAGAGTGGAGATGATGTGCAAAGATGAAATATTAGGAGAAGTAAGAATAAAGAGAGGGATCTTTCAAGGGGATGCCTTATCACCTTTGTTGTTTGTCATATCAATGATCCCACTTACAAGCATCTTGAGAAAAGCAGCACCTGGGTATGAGTTTTCATCAAGTAAGGTTAAGTTCAATCATTTACTGTATATGGACGATCTCAAGTTGTACGCAAAGACCCAAAAAGACCTAGAATCATTGATACAAACAGTCAGAATTTACAGCTCAGACATTTGAATGGAATTTGGCCTCGAAAAGTGTGCATCACTTGTCATGAAAAGAGGAAAGATTGTTGAGTCTGATGGCATTACTTTGCCAGATGACAAAACGATCAAGAATTTAAAGAAGACGAAAGCTACAAGTACCTAGGTGTTCAAGAGTTAGATGATATAAAGACGTCTGAGATGAAAGAAAGAGTCAGTAAAGAGTATAAGCGAAGAGTGAGGAAAGTGTTAGAGACAAAGTTAAATGGAAATAACATCATTAAAGCAATTAATACATGGGCTGTTTCAGTGGTAAGATACTCTGCTCCCTTTCTAGACTGGAGGAAAGAAGAGATTCAAGAATTAGATAGACGTACTAGGAAACTAATGACGATGCACAAAGCACTCCACCCAAAAAGCAATGTAGACCGGCTGTATATTTCACGAAATGAAGGTGGTAGAGGACTTCTCAGCGTTGAAGATACGATAGAAACATCAAAAATTGGACTAGAGAGATACGTACAGGAGAGCAAGGAACAACTATTGAGTGCAGCTAAAAGATCGCACATGGAAGTGAAGGAAACAGTGAAACAATATAAAGATCGAAGAGCAAAAGAGCGCAAGGAAAACTGGAAGGAGAAAGTTCTGCATGGCCAATTTATTAGACAAACTGAGGAGATTGCTGGAGAGGAAAGGTGGAAATGGTTGAAAAATAGTGGCATTAAGAGGGAGACCGAGACTCTCATCCTAGCAGCTCAAGAGCAAGCCATTAGGACAAACCTCATCAAAGCCAAAATCGACAAAACACAGGAGGACAGTAGATGTAGAATGTGCGGTAAGGTTGATGAAACTATCAATCATCTCATCAGCGAATGTAGCAAAATGGCGCAGAAAGAATACAAGAATAGACATGATTGGGTCGGGAGAAGAATCCACTGGGACATATGCAGGAAGTTTGGGGTACATGTAAGCGAGAAGTGGTACAACTATGAGCCAGAAAGTGTGGTTGAAAATGATACTTGCAAGGTACTGTGGGACTTTACCATCCAGACCGATCATGTAATTGAAGCTAGAAAGCCAGATTTAATTTTGATCAAGAAGGAGGAAAACAACTGCATCATCGTTGACTTTGCCATCCCATATGATACCCGGATAGAGCAGAAGGAGAAAGAGAAAGTCGAGAAATACCAGGATTTAAAGAGAGAACTACAGAAACTATGGAATATGAAGGTGAAAGTAGTACCCATAGTCATCGGGGCATTAGGAACACCACCAAAAGACATCAAAAGGAGAGTAGAAGAACTGGGAATTGAGACCAGAATTGAAGAGGTGCAGAAGACTGTAATCCTGCAAACTGCACGGATCCTGAGAAAAGTCCTTGAATATTGAGGAGACTTGCTGTCACCAATATCAAGGAGACATTACCGCTGAATGAAATGACATTTTATCAGTGTTCGATAATTCAATAATAATGATAATAATAATAATAATAATAATAATAATAATAATAATAATAATAATAATAATAATAATAATAATAATAATAATAATAATAATAATAATAATAATAAAGCACTTTTGTGTGCAGCACAAGAACAGGCCCTCCGAACAAATTATGTTAAACACCATATTGACAAATCAGCAGAGTCACCACTTTGTAGGATGTGCGAAGAGAAAGGCGAAACTGTACATCACATTGTCAGTGAGTGCAAGAAGTTGGCACAGAAAGAATATAAACGAAGACACGACAATGTTGCGAGAATGGTGCATTGGCATTTATGCAAGAAATATGATCTAGAAAGGGCAGACAAATGGTATGAGCATTCCCCTGACGGTGTAGTTGAAACTGACGAGGTAAAGCTACTATGGGATGTGAACATTCAATGTGATCATGTAATCGAGGCAAGGAGACCGGACATAGTTGTTGTGAATAAAGGTGAAAGAAAATGCACTATAATTGACATTGCTGTGCCAGGTGATAGTAGGACTAGTGACAAGGAAAAAGAGAAAGTGGATAAATATCAAGATTTGAAAAGGGAAATCAAGAGGATTTGGAACATGAGAAGTGTGATAGTAGTACCTGTGATTGTCGGTGCACTTGGAAGTGTAACCAAGAAACTGGATGAATGGCTGGAAAAACTGGACATCACAATAAATACAGCAATCCTACAGAAGACGACGATATTAGGAACAGCCAGGATATTGAGAAAAGTACTTGAGTACTAAAAGAGAATGACCCCAAGGGACCCTTGGTCATGGGTTGTGACCCGCTCCCTTGGGATGTAAATTCGGCGATGAGAACTGCCAGTGCTTAAAGCAGAAAATATAATAATAATAATAAAAAGTATTGAAACAAGAAAATAAAAAAAGAACTTGTGAAGAAGAAAAATAATAGATGGCTTAGTAAACCACTGCATGGAAAGTACCCTTCACTTATTGGGGAACCACATGTTGACCTTCCAAGTACAAAAAATTGGCTCAGATCAGACATCAAAGGAGAAACAGAGGGATTATTGATAGCAGCGCAAGACCAAGCTCTATACACACGAAATTATCAAAAACACATAGTTGGCAAAGAAATTGACAGCAGATGCAGGATGTGTTACAAGCAGTCTGAAACAATTGACCATATAACATCAGGATGTGAAGTATTAGCAAAGTCAGATTACATCGAAAGACACAACAAAGCTGCAGCATATGTACACTGGAATATTTGTAATGATCTAGGAATCAAGACCTCAGACAAGTGGTATGAGCACCAACCGAACACAGTAACTAACACTGAAACACATACAGTGCTATGGGACATGGCAGTGCATACAGACAGACATATAGGTGCGAACAGACCTGATATCATAATCAAGGACAAAGTGAATTCAACTTGCAAGCTGATAGACATGACTGTGCCATGTGATAAAAATGTTTCAATCAAAGAAATGGAAAAGAAAAGCAAATATCAAGATCTGGAAATTGAGATATAAAGGATGTGGAAAATGAAAACGGAAGTAATCCATTGTGATAGGAGCCCTCGGTACCATCAGAAAAGGAATGGAAGATAATATCAGAAGCGTCTCAGAAAATATGAATCTTCAGACGGTCCAAAAGACATGCTTACTAGGAACTGCAAGGATCCTTCGTAAAGTACTTAGCATCTGAACTTCAACATGACATGCCTTAGGTGTATTGTTTACACCCGGCCAAAGAAAAAGCAACCAGTATGAACTGTGACATTTAGCACCACATATAATAATAATAATAATAATAATAATAATAATAATAATAATAATAATGATAATAATAATAATAATAATAATGATAATGATAATGATAATGATAATAATGATGATAACAATAATAATAGATAAAAACACAACAGTTAAAACCAGACGTTCGATTATAAAAATCTTCCTCAGTCTTGATCTTGACTGAGGAAGATTTTTATAATCGAAACGTCTGGTTTTAACAGTTGTGTTTTTATCTATTTATTTTCTGTTATTTATGATGGTGGTTTAAGTTTAATTAACAATAATGATAATGATGATAATAATAATAATAATAATAATAATAATAATAATAATAATAATAATAATAAATTAAACTAAAAGCACCATCAAAAAACAACAGAAAATAAAATATATGAAAAAACACACTGTTATTTTAAAAAACGTTTCGATTAAAATCTTCATCAGTTTACTTTACAACTCCGGACAGCCAGGTTTATATACAATGTAAATAAAATTATATTAACATAAAATTTACATAAAATCAAAATTACGATACCCTTGATACATTCCAAACTATAGACTTACAATAATACAGACGTTTTACAGCGTAAAATAAATTAACATAAACTTATTTAGATAAAAACAAAAATACCCTAGACACATTCCAAACCATAAAATTACAATCATACAGCCCATCTTTTAACCTTTTACCCACATGGGATTGAGAGTTTTGTTTACGCTGTAAAACGTCTGTAATAATAATAATAATAATAATAATAATAATAATAATAATAATAATAATAATAATAATAATAATAATATTGATAATAATGATTTATAGGTAAAAATAATATTCATAATTAGTATTTATAGGTAAAAACTCACATAAACGTAAATAAAAAGCCTCCAGGGTATCATGTGAAATTAGAATCGCTATAATTTTTATAAAAACCTTGTTGTGTGCTGAAACGCATGCATGGCACTTTAAAAACAAAAAGAAATGTTGCTGTTTATCAAAGGGTGTTTTTTAGCTTCGGCCTTTTTGAATTTGACAAGGGATTAAAATCCACGTTGTTAAAGTCCAAGACACCGGACCAAGGGAGGCTCCAAAATACCCTCCAAGGATTTGCTTAAATTGCTAAATCCTGGATGGCTTGACAGGGGATTCCACCCTGCCACCACGTGCATTATACACGAAGTATGTCAGAGTGCACGCCCATAATAATAATATATTATTATTATTATCATTATTATTTTTATTATTATTATTATTATCAAGGAAAGTGTGGGCTACACCCAAAAAAGCTTCATCCAAAACCACCTGAGCACTGTCCAATCACCTGCTTGTACACAATATGCAAATCAATCACTTCACTTGTGGGTGAATATTTACCATTAAGGATGCTACAGATTGATCAAAGAGGGGGTAGACCTGGAGTAATGGGGTGCACTCACAACATGTTAATCGACAAGATGATCCTAGAGGATGCAAAGATGACTAAAAAGAATCTATCCATGGTTTGGACTGATGTAAGAAAAGCGTCTGATTCTGTGACACTTGCGTGGATTCTTAGAGTGTTAGCAATGAATAAGACAAATAAGCTCATCATAAAGTGTGTTGAAAACATAATGAAAGGCTGGAAAATCTCAATAACTGTTGATACAGTCAATGGAAAAGAACAGTTGGAACCAATTAATGTTAAAAGAGGTATACTGCAAGGAGACAGTTTCGTTGTCAAGCTATTTATACTATGTCTGGACCCAATAGCTTGGGCAATTAGAGGATACGAGGGTTATCAACTGACGCACGACAAGTCAATGAAAATTACCCACCTTTTGTTCGTTGACGATTTGACATATTACGCAAAATCAGAGAACAAAATATCAGTCGTGACAAAGACAGTTAAGGAAATGTACGAAGATATTGGAATGTCATGGGGCCTGGAAAAGTGTGCTTCTTTGCATGTAGTTAGAGGGAAAATATCAAAGAGTGAAGATTTACCAATAAGAGTGGAGACCTCCCTGATCAATATACTTTTTGTTTTGATTTGAGTCTTGTTTGTTTTAGCTTCATTTCGGCGTCACATCTCAGAGCAGAAGTGGGATAGAATCAGGGTTCGTTGCCACCAACCATTTGCAGATAAACAATTTGGCTTAGGATTTATGGAGTTAAGGGCTCGTGAGAAGCGCGAGAAAGAATATATCAACGATGCTGACCATTATGCTTCACTGGACAGAGGCAGCGAGCATTTCAGAAGTATTGTTAGCAAGGCACTTAATTCATCGGGGTATGTTCTCTTTTGTTTAGTGTTTGGTGCAAATGCCTAAAGCATGAGCTGAAAAATTTCCACCTTGCGATCAGTCAATACTGTGTGAAGGCTGAAGCTAGGGCTCATTCAATGTTTAAAGAATGACATAATTCATTTGGGTATATTCTTCTTTGTTTTTTCCATGTTGTTCGTAACCAGTACCAAGATTATCTTGTAACTTACCTTATTTCAAAACCATCCATCAGTCGCTGATTCAATGGATGAAGGCAAAGGAAACTTAACTGTTCTTTTTGAATTGTCATTTCAATGATATATGATCAGCTACCTTAACAAGAAAGTAATATAGCCAGCTTTTTCAGGGGGAGCGGGCGGAGGGGTAGTTGAATATTTTTTGCAATTCCATCAAGAAAGCTTGGGTTTTACGTTTCCTTCCACCAGTGGTTATTGCCAATGACCTTGATTAATCCTGTGTGTTATATAGTAAGTTATATTTTGGTTCGTTCAGACCGTTTTATTGCCTTGCGTCATTTCAATGATAAACTGGTATAAAATCACCGAAGTATAGCTTAAAGTTTGATGCAATGTGAGCAATTGCAATAAATCTTTTAGGGGGTAGCTTTCAGTCCGAGGTAAAAGGCTGCAAGTCCCAAAGGAAGAAGATCACAAACAAAGGGGCCATCGAATCGTCCCTGACGGCTGAAAAAGATATGTGCATTTTCACTGGTATGGCATGCAAGATACAAACACTTACCTTCTCGAAAGATGCTATAGGCTAATGGGCTGAAAATGGGCTGAAAATGGGCTAATAGGCTGGTTTTGAAATTATAGTTAAAATGAAACTGTTTCTGAAAATGTCTATTTCCTTTGGCTCATCAATTGATTTTGGTGATCAGGGACTCTCTTGCCTAACGCAGTCTACTGATTCAATTTGGTCATCTGGAGTTTATTCATTTGTTTCAGTGGAGCTGCTTTGCCTAACAAATTTATGTCAAGAACGGAGAAATGTCTCAAGACTGCCCTATTGAATCAAAATAGAAATGGCGTAAAGAACGCAGAGTCAAAATTGGGTTTAAAAACTCCTAAGAGAGCAGGCAGAAGTTCCTCTCCATCCGGATCTGAATTGGAATTTGACATGGAAGAAGAGAGTGAGACCCTCACAAGTCCTAGGCTGTCTGCCTTCAAAAGTGCTTCCAGACTGCAAGGTAGAAGAAGTTTTCTTAAATTTTTTCATACTTTCTTGTGTTTTACAGCATGGGATCTTTAAAAACGTTGGTGTAAATGTGATGACCTATTTATTTTAACTGAATGGCTTTAACGAAACTTCAGCTATTTCGCTATAATTCTATCGTTGGACTTTACTGAAATCTTCAATAGCTTCAAAATTTTCAGAAATGTGTCGTTTTCTCCTTTAAGAATTAAAAAAAAAATTCGAAAAAATTTAAGATCATCGTAATTTCAAAACTGTTTCTTTGTATGTCTGCAATTTGGTCGCAACTACAGCGATAGCAGGGGAAATCGGATGGATCAAGCACGTGTATCACTCTTCTTGTTTACGATCAAGAAATTTGATGACGTCACGTCCTCAGATGAGTTGAAAAATGAAACACGTTCGAAAAATATTGAAGATTTCTGAAAAGGCCAATGGTGGAATTATACGTAAGTAGCTAAAGTTTCTTTTAAGACATTCAATTATAAGGAATAGGTCATATAATTTTACACCCTTTTTTTCTACACCGATTTTAAGAATTGGAAGCAATGCTATGGTTTACTTCTCTTAGAAGTCAGTTACTAGGCAACTATCACTTTGCTGAAACCACTCCTCTCTCTCTCTCTCTCTCTCTCTCAAAGCAATTCTATACCAAAACATCATTTTGTTATTCTTACCCTAAGTACTCGCAATTGACATTGGCAAAGAATGTACCAGCCGGATGTACACAATAGTGTTATGATCACAATAGCAGTATCCACAGTGGTTCTGATAATCATCCCAGCTCGCTTGCGCAGGCTGTTATGCCACAAGAAAACATACTAATCAAAGACAGATCAATGTAATTTTTACGCGCCATTTCCTGCATTTTATCATGCGTACACGCAAGAAAACATTTCATTTTTGTAAAAATTTCATTTTCAGTTTATTTTTTTATATAAATTGAGAATGTTTTCGATAAAAACGATGAATTCCAAGAAGAGAAACACATTTTGAAGCTGCTTGCAGGTAAGTTTATCTTTGTCGATTTAACAAAATCCTGTAGGCCCAGGATTTCAACTCAACACAATTCTTTGAATTTCTGACTTATCTTCTGTGATATTTCGAAGATTTTTTATTTTGTTTTGAAAAACGGGGCTTCGTAAACTCCATTTCCTTTTTTGGGATATTTTGTAATGAAATTACCCATTTTCACACATCATCTATTTTGATCGTTCTCTTCAGATTTTTCTTTCGCTTGAGACAACGAAAATTTATATTTTTCATTCAGGGATGTTTTCTCGAGAAGTAACGACTATGCATGAGAGGTGAACTTTCCTATGCCACGCAAAATTTTTGTCTTTCTTCTGATATGGCACGTTGAATGTTTCTGGCTTCCATTTCAGAGCCTTTGAATTAGGCAGGGACTAACTTCGCTTTGCAACTCTATTATTGTTGTTAGGCCAACCAGCCTCCAACAAGAATTTTTGTCCATTTCTTAGTCCAAAAGCTCTCTAATTGGTCGATAAGCTGGCATTTTCCAGAAATATATTCATACTTTGTTTCAAAATCAATCATATTTGGATCCTTTAGCTTTTTTGTGAATTTAGAGTTGCATTCAAATTTGCATGTTGAACTACCGCAAATCTGTTTGTTGAATTTTCCCAAATTTTCACTCTGACATCTAGGGCCAATAATTTTATTCCAAAAGCTACGTCCTGTGAAAAAGAAAACCTTCCTTCGCCACGCAAAATTCATTTCTCTTTCTTTTGAGCTAAAGTTTGGTATATTTATTGTTGTTGTTATAAAGCCTTCAAAAAATGTGCAGGCTAACTATGAATTTTGCATCCATTATTTTGGTTGGGCCAATCAGTCCCCTCTTCCATTTTTCAACCTTTTCAAGGCTCTTGGCTGCCCTGTCATCCAACATTTCTTGATTTTCTCTTAGCTTATTTATATCTTCATGCAAAAATCACCACTCCCACGAATTTCTACCGTTTTTTGTTTCTATAGCTTCATTCAATTTGCACGCCATGCATTCCCCGAGCTTTTCGTCAGATTTTAAGGAAATTCATCCCTTTCATTAGGAGTGTATCTTTCTTGCATAAATGACAGGATGTAGAATAGTGAAACCTTCTAGGCCACGTAAAAATGATCTGCCTTTCTTTTGATGTAAAATTTGAGATGTTTATCATTGGAGTTTGGGAGCCTATTAACTAGGCACGAGCTAGGTTCATCTCTCACCCCCTTCATTTAGGTGAGGCAAGGCGGTCTCCACTCTATTCTTCAATGCTCTCTCGTTGCTCAGAGGTGCTTTCTTGGCCTGTCCTTCATCTATATATCATCATTCACATTATAGCTGAAAATAAGATACGAAAATCCTAAATATTGTAACTCATCAGGTCATATTTTGGACAATTCAATCCTGTGACAAGAAATCTCTCTTCCCACGTGGTTTGTCAACCTGTTTGATGTTTGAAAAGTTGTGCCTAATAAGGGTGAATCAATACCATGGATGGGGTTTGCCAGAACTATTTATGACCGATGTTCAAAAACACTTGATACCCGACCTTTTAGAATTTTGGAATGAATACTCGCCGAGCAGGCATAGTACTAATATATGGCGGAAAAACATGGCTGAAGACAGCAAGAACATAGCCTGGGCAAAGTATAGAGTAACATGTGCCAACGTGCAATAAGGATGTATCGTCATCAAAGTGAGGGAAACAAAACAGAGAAATGAAGTATAACGCGAACATAGCCAAGCAAAAGCATCGGCAAATACCATAGTAAGAAATTCTTGTTCTTATTGTGTGCTAACACTCCAAAGATAATACATAATGTTTAATGCCATAACCACAAAGACCATTGTGTGCTTTCCGGAAAAATCCCCCCTTTTTCTTATTGTCCCTTTCCTTGGTTGCAACACCATTGCATTTCTTGATCATATAAGAGTACTCGTCGTGCGCTTCAGGTTAGTATTACCAAGGCAAAAGATTCTGCTATGCCTCTCAGAATTAGATGCCTTACAAACCTTGGAAGTAGGAATTATTCTCCTCATTGTTCGAAGCTTTCATCCAAGTGTAACTTCTCTGTCGTGCCAAGTGCTGCGTCAAATTATTGAGGTAGTCGCTACGCAAACGCATAGTGCTTACAGTGGCTTCATATTCCTATTAACTTTTCAGCTTTGAATTTTCCCAATGTTCTTCTTCAGTAAATTATCTCCAGGGCCGTAGGAATTAGGTCATATGGGGGTGTGCGTTCTTTCCACAGGTCTTTCCAATCTTTGACAAGTGGTCTAGCTAGTTTTCAATGGTTTGCTGATGGTGTTATTTCTGTAAGTCCGCTATCCTGCTACGTGATTTTTAGTTCATTTTGGCGCCAAAATCAAACACGCCCGCACACACGTTTTACGTTTTCTTTCATATTACCGCACATGCTCACATCAATTAGTTTCCAGGTGTTGTTATGTGCTCGATAGCCTCGTATTTGGCATTCCTGATCGGACCAATATGACCCTCTGTGGACCAATATGACCCAAATTTTGTTTAGGGCTATACTGGTACGGACCAATATGAACCTAGGGTCATATTGTTCCAATAGGTCATATTGGTCTGGAACAATATCAAATGGAATTAAAACTAAAATGACACATTGTCCTTAGCAAAGTATCAAACTATCTGCACATGTTTTTGCATCAAAAAGGAATATGGGTATTGGGGAAATTTCTGACTGTTAATTTGAGGATTTGTTAATTCTTGCATTCTGTCTAAAAAGACGTAAATAGTTGGATTATATTGTAAAATCTTATGACATTAGGTACAAAAATCCCCTTGTTTACGATGTATCAGGTACTGAAGTATCTGCCTCTTATGACACATGACATGCAGCACTTGCCTCGTATGTGATTGTTGAAGGACAAAGCTTTTCCTTGCCCAAATCGTTGACGATGTAAACAAAACCATCCCCTAAAAAGATGAATATTGACGTTTAACCAATCAGTTACCATTGATTGGTTACTGATAATATAGCAATTACAGAGTCTTCAAGCAACAAAGTAATTTTGGCAAGTCAATTAAATTTGAAAGAATTGTTGATTGATTGGTCCACATAGGATAGGAGAACAAAGTCCTTAGAACTGCCATGAGTATCAAAATCTTGCCTTTATGGCTCTGATAAAATGGAGATGAATAACCCAATATTCATGATAGGTTAACTAGTAGAAATTGGCAAGTTGGCAGGAAAACGATTAGTTAGTTGTATTAACAGAAAAAGACAGAAATACATGCGGCAATGTTCATGAGTCTCACTTTACTATTGCTTCTTCATCTGGGAAGCATTACTCCAAATACCGATATTTCCCAGAGCTAAACAAGAGTAACTAATAGATTAAAAAACGGCATTTTCGACAATCACACTTCAAAAGGTGGACTGTCATATCATAGAAGCTGTATCAATAATAAGGTTGAATTTTAAAAGACCACGCCCAATGACCACAGCCTTTGTCGGCAAATTTAAGGTTTACTCTCCCCTTCCTCGACTTTCTTCGCTCCGGCCAACTCTCCGCCAACTGTGTTTTGAAGCCACATGCTGAAATGAGAAGAACTTGGAAGCGTAATATTCGAGTGAAATTGAGATTCTCAGCTGCTTTGTTAGTTTGTTGCATAGGGATCAAAAATGCGCCATTGGACGTGAGTGTTGTGAGTGGCCGTAGCATGCTTTTACTCTTTTTTCGTAGATCATTTCTTCTTTTGGAATATGGGCCTACACGTGGTGAAGGTTTCTTGAGGAAAACTTCCTTCATTTGAGATGATTGTGGGAATGGTTGATACGTCTTGACAGATGTTCGAAACCACATGCTGAAATGGGAAAATCTTAGCGTTAATTTCAATTGAAATTGAGATTCTCATTTGCTTTGCTCATTTGTTCAATGGGGATAAAAAATTTTCTTTGGAATCGCTCGCTCCTTCTCTCTCTTTTGTAACATTTGTGGCAAACATGTGTGTAACATATGGTTGTGATGAATTGTTAAATCGTGTAGGAAGACGTACGAAGCATCGAGCAGCAATGGAAAGGTGAGAGCTTATGCAATGCAAACTCGAAAATTTGCTCTTACAAGTGTTAAGAGAGGGATACAAGCTGCATTATAAAACTCATTGTCCTTCGTCCAAATTAAATATTTAATTGCAAGGGGTTGTTTGATTGGCTGACGCATCTTATCTTAAAGTGTATGGTAATGTGTCAAGGTTTTCCATCTACTTCGGAGCATTTTACACATTATTCAGTTGGTCGTGGAACATAAAAAGAGACAAGAGCTAGACATTGCCGTAGAATATAAAAACGTATAGATGTTCCTCAAACGCAGGATTCAGAAAACAGAGAGACCTAGGTTGTTGCAAAAACAATGCGAAAGACTAGCATGACAAGAATTATAGCAATCCACAAGAAAACATACAAATCAAGGACAGGAGAAAATAGCAAAGATCTAAAGGATAACAAGAACGTAATGAAACAAGTGAGTAGGCAGAACCTTAAAAAGAGATCCTAGTTTGCAACAAGAACAAATGCTAATCAATAGCAGGAAAACATGATAGAAAACAACGAGAAGAAATAGCCTAGACATAAACTATATTAACAGGTCCCAACGTGCAACAAGGATATATCGTAATCACAGGGAGGGACACACAACAGAGAAATAATGTACTACGAAGGCAGGGCCAAAGAAGAGAATATGGAAATAGCATAGTAAGACGTACCACCGTGCAACAAAGACATATACCAAATTAAATGCAGGGAGAAAGAACAAACAAACCCAAAGAAGCTAGCAGTATGTTATGAGGTAATGCATGATGTCTAATATCACAACCACAACAACTGTCTTGTGCGTTTCGCCACAACCGGCCTATTTCGTGTTGTTCTATTTCTTAACTGCAGCACTATTACATTTGTTGATCATAAGAGTACTAATAGTGCGCTTCAGATTAGAACTACCAAGACACAAAATTCTGCTATGCCTCTCAGTATCAGATAGCTTACAAATCCTAGGACCTGGGCTTATTGCCTGCATTGTTCTAGGCATACAGCCAACCGTCTTTTCTGATTCGTGCCAAATGTTGCGTCAAATTCTTCAGGTGCTTGCAGTTCTAAGTCACAGCTCTTCCACTGGCTTCATACTCCTATTAGCAATTGAACGTTATGTTGCTTGCATTTACAGCCTACGATTGTATATGATAGTTACTCCCCCAAGAGCAAATCTTGCTGTAATTTCTGTATGGGTAATCAGCATTTCATGTGGCTTGCTAGCACTGCAGCCAAATGAGCCAAACTACTCCGAATTTGCATTTGGAAAGAATTTTCGAGCCGGATGGGTCTATATGATCACAATAGTAGTATCCACAGTGGTTCTGATATTTGTCCAAGCTCGCTTGCTCAGGCTGTCTCGCACGAAACTAACAGTTGTTCCTGACAATACGTTTGGTACGCAGAAAGTGAAGGATGATTTGACGAGAAGACAGTTGAAATTGGGCTTTGCAGCAAGCGTAGTAATAATTTTGTACGTTGTGTGCATGTTGCCAATGGCTTGTGAATTCATTTACTCAAGGCTCAATCCAACAAACGATGTGCCTGTATCACGAGCTGTATCAAGAAGAGTTGTGCTGTTTTTCTCGCTGCTGAACACATTCATTGATCCATTTGTTTATGGTCTTGGTATGGCTGATATGCGTCAAGGAATCAAACGAGAATTTAGGAAATTGAAGCAATGTATCTGCAAAACTTGATGACAAAAGAATATTTGATTTCAAGCAAAACTTCCTGGAAATTTGTCAAATGGCAGTGACAAAAATGTCATCGTCATAATTGTCCGAAATGATTGAATAAATTTTTTTGTCCTGGTTTCGCGCCTCAGGGCTTGCACTATCAAATGATAGCTGGACAAAAAGTTGATATTTAGTTATTCCAATTTAGATAAAGTAAATGTCAAAATATTGCTTTTTAAATTCATATGAAATATTACAATACATGTTACATTCGATCACATTCTACTATACAATTTTACGACACTACAGAGATGATACTACAGGTAGCAAAAGGCAATGACTTCCCCTTGTTCATTAGCATAAAGACATACAAATACCGGGTGTCCCAAAAAAAGTTCCGGCGTTTGATTGAACGCAGACAAAAAAGTTCGTTATCTGGCAATTTCTATTCATTCTAGGTACATGCTTGACATTTCAACTTACAGTTTGGCATATCGTAGGAAGAAATCAGTAATTTGAAGATGGAGTTATTATTCCTAACATCGCATCTTCATGTTGAAGGCAAAACCAGAGAGATCAGTACGCATCGCCTTTCTGCATCATCGTGGTGGAGGGGGAATCTCCGGATGAGCAACACAAAAACTGGGTGGACACTTTGTTTCATTGCCTTGACGACGTGCAAGAGTTCCACTCATTGAGCATATTTGAAGTAAAGGTCTGAAAATCGAATCTAATAGGTCTCAGGGGAAACTACTACGTTCATAACTTCCCACTCAATTCTGACTGGACGAACACACAAAAATGCATTATTGCATAATATGGCAGGTTGAAAAGCAATTGAAACTATTTTTTAGTTAAGAAAAGACATTATTCCACTCCGTGGCGTGAAACCGTGAAACAGTAAAAATTCCCATTTGAAATTCCCAGTTGGCACAAGACAACAATAACAGCAGCAAACAGTTGTCCCGATACCTATTTCTTTCAATTCTTCACACCTTGGGCTAATTCACACAATCAAAAATTATTTAAATCTAAAATCCGTTCAATTACGAAGCAACGCTTTCTCTTGTGAATAAAATTTCTGCCCGCTCTGGACGTCATGGTAATGAACGAAAATTGTCAACTCAATTTTTGTGTTGCTCGTCGAGGGAGTCCCCACCGTCAAAGAGCAGGAAGGCGTAATAATCTCTCTGGTTTTGCCTTGAACATGAAAGTAAAATGTTAGAGCTCATAACTCCATTTTCAGATTACTAATTTCTTCCTGCAATATGCCAAACTGTAAGTTGAAATATCTAGCACGTAACTAGAATTTATAGAAATTGCCAGATTAAAACGATTTTTCTCTGTGCTCAATCAAACGTCGGAACTTTTTTTTGGGGCACCCGGTAGATAAAATTTACTACAAAATGCTACATTAAACAAACAAAACTCGTATTTGTAGCCTTTTGTAGTTGTTAGCTTGATTTTCATCTATTTCCATGTCTTTATGTTAATGGCGATGGAGATAGTTGTTGTCTTTTGATTTCTGTGGCATCATCCCTGTCGTGTTATATAGTCGTATAATAATTAGAAAGTATAGTAGGATGTAGATGTAACATGTTTTGTAATATTTCATTTGAATATGAATGAATATGAATATGATTATGAATATGAATATGAATATGAATATGAAAATGAAAACAAAAACAAAAACGAAAACGAAAGCGAAAACCAAAACAGAAACAAAAACAAAGACAAAGACAAAAGCAAAAAGAAAACAAAACAAAACAAAACAAAACAAAACAAAACAAAACAAAACAAAACATTTGGGAAATTTAGGAAATTGAAGCAATGTATCTGTAAAACTTGATGGCAAAAGAATATTTAATTTCAAGCAAAACTTCCTGGAAATTTGTCAAATGGCAGTGACAAAAATGTCATCGTCATAATTGTCCGAAATGATTGAATTAATTTTTTTGTCCTGGTTTCGCGCCTCAGGGCTTGTACTATCAAATGATAGCTGGACAAAAAGTTGATATTTAGTTATTTCAATTTAGATAAAGTATTGGCTCCAGTTTAAATTTTAAATTTGATTTATAGAAAGCATAGGATTCTATTTGAGTTTTTAATCTAATATACAGAGAGCATAGGCTTCAATTTAAATTTTGAAGATACTTTCTTTAAATTGAATCTACACAATTGAGTGAGTATTTTTTAACTAATTAAAAAACTGGGCATTTGACTTCGTTGCGAAATAATCCATGCATCTCCCTGGTTTGATTCTCGGCAGGAGAGGTTTTTACATAGTTCTGTAAATGTCAAAATATTGCTTTTTAAATTCATATAAAATATTACAATACATGTTACATTCGAACACATTCTACTTTACAATTTTACGACACTACAGAGATGATACTACAGGTAGCAAAAGGCAATGACTTCCCCTTGTTCATTAACATAAAGACATACAAATAGATAAAATTTACTACAAAATGCTACATTAAACAAAAAAAACTTGTATTTGAGCCTTTTGTAGTTTTTAGCTTGATTTTCATCTATTTGCATGTCTTTATGTTAATGGCGATGGAGATAGTTGTTGTCTTTTGATTTCTGTGGCATCGTCCCTGTAGTGCTATATAGTCGTATAGTAATTAGAAAGTAAAGTAGGATGTAGATGTAACATGTTTTGTAATATTTCATTTGAATATGAAACAATATGAATATGAAAACAAAAACAGAAAAAAAAACGAAAACGAAAACGAAAATGAAAACCAAAACGAAAACCAAAACAGAAACAAAAAAAAAGACAAAGACAAAAGCAAAAACAAAGCAAAGCAAAGCAAAGCAAAGCAAAGCAAAACAAAGCAAAGCAAAGCAAAGCAAAACAAAGCAAAGCAAAGCAAAGCAAAGCAAAGCAAAGCAAAACAAAGCAAAGCAAAGCAAAGCAAAGCAAAGCAAAGCAAAACAAAGCAAAGCAAAGCAAAGCAAAGCAAAACAAAGCAAAGCAAAGCAAAGCAAAGCAAAGCAAAGCAAAACAAAGCAAAACAAAGCAAAGCAAAACAAAGCAAAGCAAAACAAAGCAAAGCAAAACAAAACAAAGCAAAGCAAAGCAAAGCAAAACAGAGCAAAACAAAACAAAACAAAAACAAAAACAGGTAAAAGGACATAGTGGCTGTGTGGCGTAGAACGGAAGTTTGAAATTATCCAAGCCGACATATTTTGTGGATAAAGTTTAGAGTAAGTTCGAGTGCACTTTAATTATGTCATTTGAAAATTCTTTATTACCATACAATAAGTATTGTAGCAGAGCGTCGTTTGGAATGGTGTTGATTTGGACAATTGTTGTTGTTTGGTAGGGTGTTAATTTGGACAATTGATTTGTGAAATTTGGAAATATTATCATCTGAAATTTATTATTATTTTGTTCTAAAGTATAGAGCTGATACGTCAGTAATCTAGTTAAGGAGAACGGGATATAATCTTGTTTGGTCAATTAATCTGAAACTCTTAGCAATATGTAATGTTCCTCAATGGACTCGCTCATGCTTGTAGATACCAACGAAACATTGTCCTAAACACTACAGAATCATCGGGCATTGCTCTAGAATCACTTTTTGTTTTTCCCAGAAATCATCTGAAGCCTTTTTTCCATAAGGTGGAAGTAGACTGATTACGATGAGTCCCAGTAATCGCTATCCAAAACGAGACTATTACGCCAGACCGAAACCGCTCTTACTGGGACTCATAATATTACGGTAATATTTTTGGACTGACTCTTTTCACTTTTGCACGCCATTAGAATCTCTGCAAATTCGATTGATTGATGTTGACCAACGGAAACTCGAAGCTCAAAGCAGAGTTTCAAGGAGCTTGGCCGGACAGAACAAAGTCTTATGAACAAGAATACCATGAAAACAGTTGGCGACAATATCAAATTTTGTACGTAGGTACTATTTTGCTGCTTTCGCTAAGCATTAACTGATTTATTGTGAAGTTTTCAAATCGATGTGTTTCATTTGAAAACTACAAATGTTTGTGCTTTTCTGAGCAGGAGGGAAAATTGCATTTGCCATGCGCGAAGAGCGCACAGGGGATCAATGATTACAAGACTGATTTAACGCGACGCGAGTGGAGTGGCCATTGGCCTAACTTTCTTCATTCATGTGAAGTGTTGTGAAACTTAATTTAAACACAGTTTGCCTTGATAATTATTCGGTTACTTTGTTATCAATCGTCGGAAAGAGCTGTGGATGCAGGCTGGCACAGAAACAGATTGGATGTTATTGTTTAAATTGAGCTCTTATTTGATCATTATTAGACTAGGTTGGGTTCGTTGCTTTTTATCCTGCCAGCAAAGGAGGAGCGCGAAAGAAGACTGAGCTTTTCGACCAACTCTTGCAAGAACTTGTAAAATTAAAGCGACCACCTATTAATAGTAATGGCCTGATTAACACTAACAGATAGTCTACATGATACGATGAGTGAAGTTGCGATGACACGTGCTTTTTTCTGCAATAATGGTTTGAAGTAGAAGTTCAAACTTTGATCTAACATCAACAGCAGCATGGCCTAAAAAGGAACCTTGGCTTGGAGAATGAACAACACTGAATATGATGTTATATTGCTAGTAGTAACTGCAATAAAGAGAATGTTCAGTTTTCTGGTGCCATAAATAATTTAATAATCATGGAATTGTTTCAAAAGTTATGAAGATCCACATAGATCCCACAGTAAAACAGGAATAAATGGTGTGCCAAAAAAAGATTAGAAACAATGCTGGAACTATCAGAGATGAGATATCTAATGGTACCATACTGGAAATTCATTGCAAGCATAGGGAAACCTCAGTTACAACGTTCAGGTCTTCATGGATTGTGTGCGTGTGCTTGCACTATCTATGTCATCATTATCAATGTTATAACGGTGAAACGTTATGAGTCAACAAACAATTGTTGCCACAGTTAATGGAATTGTGCCGTTAACAGCTAAATCCCCATCCCCCACTTTAACAGACCACTGGATTTGCCATCAAATTTTTCTTTGTTGTGGACCTTCTACCACCTCTCATTATAGGCTGATTTGTGTCTTGGGTCAGGGCCTAAGCCTATGGTGACTTCATCATCTATATTGTAATGTTAAAATTACGCAGTTCATTACCCAAAAATTAACGGCTCTAAGATTTCTTCAGAAATTGACTATGAATATCACCTGTTTCAATTTTCATTATAAAATAACAATTTTCATCACAAAATAACAATTTTGAACAGATTTGAGCTGCACCCTCATTAATGGCCCAATTCCATTCACCATGGCAAAAATTGTTTTTCAATTACGCTTTATGCCAGCAAGCCCATTTTACACATCTGAAGTCAGCATTATTTCATACAGAGCTATGTTAACTGTTAAAAAATTTCTTTACACTGGACTTTTACAGTATCTTTCTTTAAAGATTTTTAGGTGATTGACCTGATTTTTACAAACCATCGTACATTTCATCTTACTTGTTGCAATTATTTTTCATTATTTGCTGTCTCTTCAATATATTCCAGAGACTGGAAAATGGTCACGATGGTCAAAAATGAGAAAAATTCTGAAAGCTTTCAGTGCTGGATAAATTTCTTAAAGGCTGATTTCCAGTCAGTGGAGTTTTCCGAGCGGGTGGAATTTTAGACAATAAAAGGTCACTCAGCCGTAACTTCCTATTCAATTTCAGAACGACATTTTCTCTTGCATACAATAGAAATTCTGCCCGCTCTGAAAATTCCAGTGATTGGAAATCAGCCTTAACGTGTAAAAATTTATAACGAATATTATCCCAAGAACACTTTGCCCCATTTGAATTTTCTAATTCTTCCAAGTGCAACATCATACAATGATGTCAAAGTTTCAGCATAGGTTTTAGACAGAATAAGTACAAGACTATGTTATGATCAATACCATTCTTCAATGAGTAAATTACAGTCAATTGAATTATAAAAGAAGGTTGACAGATACTGTCATTTAAGTGTCTCTAAAGTTGGCATACTGAATGTCCTTGTTTAGGTAGTTCTTCTTCAATTAATATTGCTTAATAGCATATGCACCTTTCTGTTCTACCACCCATCTTATCAAATCATTGAATTTTGTTTGGTGAGAGCCTCTTGTCTCCATCCAATTTGTGATTGTCCTTTTTTCTATGATAAAAATATGAGATTTCTCAATGATATAAATTACTAGGTTCTTTAAAATACTTTTATAAGTGTTTATAAATATTTTAAACAAGGCATATTTTACCCTGTGTAACACCTGTCATTAGGTATTTGAAGATATCAGAATATTGCACCCCTACTTTTCTCCAATTGCAATGGTCTCTACAGAGTGTCCCAAAAAAATTGTGCCCCATTTGCCTGAAGATTGCGACAAAACGGCAAAAGATTCTCGCCAAACTTTTATATGATGGTGCTCTTCAGATGTTCAAATAAAGTTTGCTGCCATCCCCGTAAAAATCCATTGAAAAATGATGGAGCTATGACCTTCAAAAGACCAAATTTTCCTGATGACTGAAACCAGCGGTCAGCCATTTTGTCTTACTATTTTCAGTGATAAATAGCTTCATGTGCTGTAAGAAATAATTTTTGTGAGGTAAGAAATGGTTGAACTCTCTGATGATGATTGGAATTCTCACGGGAGCTATGAAATTGGAGGCTGCTGTTTCATTTAATCCATGAAGCTATTGTCATCGCTGCAAAATAGTAAGACAAAATGGCTGACCACTGGTTTCAGTCATCCGGCAAATTTGGTCTCCTAAAGGTCATAGCTCCATCATTTTACAACGGATTTTTACAGGGTTGGTAGCAAACTTTAATTGAATATCTGAAGCGCACCATCAAGCAAAATTTTGGCGAGAATCTTTTGCCGTTTTGAGGCAATCTTCAAGCAAACGGGGCACAATTTTTTTTGGACACCCTGTACATATAGGAATATAGAGAAATGGGCACATTGCAAGCAGCTAAAAACCCCAACGGGAATTTCAAGGGGAACTAGCCATCATGGATGAAGTGTTAGTCATTGTGTCTAGTTTATCACCCAACATAGTTTGTTCTGCGGCACAACTTCCATTAGGAGGAAATTGCACCCCTATTTTTCTCTAATTGCAATAGTCTCTACATATAAGAATATAGAGAAACAGGTACACTTCAAGGGGCGAAAACTCCCAACGGGAATTTTAAGAGGAACTTTCCATTATGGCTGAAGTATCTATTAGTGGGTCTAGTTTATCACCCAACATAGTTTGTTCTGCGGCACAACCTGTATTAAGAGGAAATGGCACCCCTACTTTTCTCTAATTATAATAGTCTCTACATATAAGAATATAGAGAAACAGGTACATTTCAAGGGGCGAAAACTCCCAACGGGAATTTTAAGAGGAACTTTCCATTATGGCTGAAGTAACTATTAGTGGGTCTAGTTTATCACCCAACATAGTTTGTTCTGCGGCACAACCTCTATTAGGAGGAAATTGCACCCCTATTTTTCTCTAATTGCAATAGTCTCTACATATAAGAATAAAGAGAAACAGGTACACTTCAAGGGGCGAAAACTCCCAACGGGAATTTTAAGAGGAACTTTCCATTATGGCTGAAGTATCTATTAGTGGGTCTAGTTTATCACCCAACATAGTTTGTTCTGCGGCACAACCTGTATTAGGAGGAAATTGCACCCCTATTTTCCTCCAATTGCAATAGTCTCTACATAAAGAAACAGGTACATTTCAAGGGGCGAAAACCCCCAACGGGAATTTTAAGAGGAACTTTCCATTATGGCTGAAGTATCTATTGGTGGGTCTAGTTTATCACCCAACATAGTTTGTTCTGCGGCACAACCTGTATTAAGAGGAAATGGCACCCCTATTTTCTCTAATTGCAATAGTCTCTACATATAGGAATATAGAGAAACAGGTACATTTCAAGGGGCAAAAACCCCCAACGGGAATTTTAAGAGGAACTTTCCATTATGGCTAAAGTATCTATTAGTGGGTCTAGTTTATTACCCAACATAGTTTGTTCTGCGGCACAACCTGTATTAAGAGGAAATGGCACCCCTATTTTTCTCTAATTGCAATAGTCTCTACATATAGGAATATAGAGAAACAGGTACATTTCAAGGGGCGAAAACCCCCAACGGGAATTTTAAGAGGAACTTTCCATTATGGCTGAAGTATCTATTGGTGGGTCTAGTTTGTCACGCAACATAGTTTGTTCTGCGGCACAACCTGTATTAAGAGGAAATTGCACCCCTATTTTTCTCTAATTGCAATAGTCTCTACATATAGGAATATAGAGAAACAGGTACATTTCAAGGGGCTAAAACGCCCAACGGGAATTTTAAGAGGAACTTTCCATTATGGCTGAAGTATCTATTGGTGGGTCTAGTTTATTACCCAACATAGTTTGTTCTGCGGCACAACCTGTATTAGGAGAAAAAAGCACCCTTTTTAAAGACTTCTCTAAATACTATACAGAGAAAAAGGAAAACTTGGGACATTTTAGAGTGTGCAAAAGCCTAACGGGAATTTTTGCAGCATATTTTCATGATGGCAGTTGTGTTAATTAGTATGTCTAGTAAGCAGTGCAATATACTTTGTTCTGCAGCACAACCTGTATATCGAGAAAAATTACCCCCTTTTACATTCACTTTCTTTGACAGTTGACACCAGCAGCCATCCATACAGAAGTTCTGATTGTTTCAGTAGTTATCTGGGTTTTTCAACATCATACAATTCATGTAGCATGAGTAATGAGGCTGTACTAGTTTTGGTTGCATATTATTGTTGTGATCTATCACAGTTACTAAGAGGCAAGGATTAGATTTGGAAGAATGCAATCAAATTTATCAGAGTATTCGTGATTTTAGGCCCGTTCCAGGCTGTTTGTTGTGAATCTCGGCCTAGACTAAGCAAAATTTGTTTGAATACAAAATTATGAAGAAACCAGGATAAAAATCAAACTTACCTCCTTCTCTGTTCCTACTCTATCGATGGCCGAGACGAGGATATCGTATATTAATCAACTTTCCTTGGTCGGACATCCAACATTTTTCCGCGCGCTTTCTTCACTGGAACAAAACTTGCGAAGCATGGGAAGGAGGCGCCCGCGTCACCAGTCCGCCATGGTCAGCGGCAGACAATTTACGCTCCTGTTCTTTTCTAGACTCATGACGTAAGTCCCTCTAACTTTCGCTGTTGTTGTTGTTGTTGATATCGCTTCAGTTGAGGGACTTATGTCCTTACGCTTCTGAAAACGGCAACTCACCACAAATTTTTGTTGTACCAATCAGAGCGCAGTATTTCACAATAACAATGCGTATCGCACTGTTTAAGCCAATCAAATTTGTCAAACAGTTTCTGGCTATGCTGGATGCTATGATTTGCCCATTTCTTTGCATTTACCGGACCAACATTTGGTGGATTTGGTGGATGTTATCAATGGCGTCAGTGCAGTCGCAGCTAGCCAGTATATAACTTCAAAATATGTCGTTGAGCCGTTTCAAATGCTATTTTACCAGCAGTGTCTCACAGAAGAACGAGTTGTTGTTTGCCTTGTTGTAAATGATGAGCTGAAAGGAGTGTTAGTTCCCTGTTTGCCTTGTTTCAAGTGGCCTATCGAAGCAGTCAAGTCAAGTCAACAACTGTGGACACAATGGCGGGCAGTCGAAACCGAAGAAGAAAGGAGAAATTAGGTTGTTGACATTGTCACATTTTGCCTGCGATCAATTCTGCATCATGTTTCATGTGAGTTCACTTTCCTCTCTATTTGCTGGCCTGGAGAATACTGCGAGAGACCAGACCAGACTTTGTCAGCGACTTGTGAGCTGAATATTTTGCTAGACAGTTTGCATTGCTACCAAGTCATAGTTGGCCTAACATTGACAATCGAAGGAATAAAACAAACTGTGTTTGCTTTGCGCAGAGGAGAGAGATGAAGTAATTCCTCATATATCACAAGAGTAAATACAACATCATCATCATGCGCATCCCTCAAAGTTTATGTGGCTGCACTGCAAGAAACTATTGTGAACTGGTTTTGTTGACTTGCATTTTTTATTACAAAAGGCTGACATGAATTTGAACATAATTTGGGTTTATTTATACACAAAGGAAACAACAATATCATTATTTATTTCAAATCCCCAGGGCAGGAGATAGACAAAATCAGCTAAGGTTTGTTTACACCCATTTCAAGTCATGTGATCAATCTCTTGATAAAACATCTTTTTGATTTCTCTAACATATTTTGTGCGATGCAAAGTTGTGCCAAATGCCTGCAAAAAGTAGCATGATGCTGAAACTTCCTAAGAGTATGGAAACATGACTTAAAATGGGCAAAACAAACCTTAGCTGATTAGGTCTAGTATATTATTCACTTAAAAATTGTCATTGTTCTGAAGTGGCAGAACCTTGCAAAGTTGTTGGTCTGTGCGGGGGGGGGGGGGGGTGTGGTAGAGTCTACTGGGGTAAAATGACTTAAGGCTGGGGTAAAATGGAAAGTGTTGATTGCTGGAAAACAATAGACCTTGAACTGATATTAATCAGCATCCATACAGTATGTCAATTGTCAAGCAGGGTAGTTTCAGTAGTCTAGCTATAGGACAGCTCTGGGCAAAGATTTTGGTAAAATTAATCCAAATTTTCACTTTCCCCATTTTCCCCAAAAAGTTACCCATTTACCCCAAAACTTACCAATTTTACCCCAGTAAACCCTACTTGTTTGACAGGGATTTGCCATTTGCAGGGTATCATGTTAGTTCAAGAGAAAAAAATTTAGAACCGGTAAAAATTAATGTATTTTCTGGGCATAGGACAAAATTAAGTCATCAAGTACCTACCGCCCCCTCTCAATGTCCTATCAAATATGAAATAGAACCTAAAGTTTGATGACTTGCTGATTAAACATCCCTTAGCAAAATATTGAGAAAGTTTGCAGTATGCTTCAAGCCTGATGCTAACTTGTTTTGGTATGATTCCAAATATGTTCGAGAGCTTGATTCAAATAAGGACTTTGCACCCCTTGCGCTAACTGGCAACATGCATCTTCTGAACTGAAGGCGAAGTCAATCAAGTTTGTGTATTTGAGAGTAATGCTACTAGCTTTGGATTATTGTCAAGCTTGATCATGCCTATCATGCATGTAAACTGGCAAAAATTGTGTCAACATACTAAATTGAAGCTCCTCCAAGCCAAAATCACAATTCACAATTTTATGTTTTGATGGCAAAATTATACATAGACCTTATAATGAAGCTTGCACAGCTTGTTGCAAGCTGAACTTTTTCCAAAGGGATGTAACAGAATTGAAAATTTTTCACTTTTTAACATAAATTACAAGGATTTTTTTTGGTAAAACAAACCTATTCCCCAAATTCCCCTCACACCAAATCATCTCTGGTCACCCTACAGGATTTTTAAACCAACAATAAAGTCAGCAGGTCGATTTTGCTGAGACCACAAGGATAATTGCTTTTAAAGGCATAAAAGGAACTTCAATTTTCAGCAACCCAAACTTAATGAGTATCCTGAATTTTCCCTTGGAAAAATAGTTGGAATATGTTTTCCTAAGCCAGTAAATGATAGCTTGCTAATCATGGTCAAGTGGTTTTGATCAGATAATTATATTCAAACAAATGACATCATTCCACCTTTTTCAGTGTACAGTGTAGTTGTTAAATGTTTACATTATTCTTTATGTGTCATATACTGAGTTTCATTTTTACTTAATTGAATGTTTTTGTGTCATATGCTTTCATCATAAGTTTTGCTGGGCGCAAAACTTGAAGATAGCCTTTTCTATAAGCATGTACATATGTTCAGGAGTGATTTACAATTCCATTACCCCCTCACAAGATGAAAATAAGACCATACGGAAAAGAAACAACCGCCAACTTCTTGAATGCGCACCTAAATATAATTACATGCCCGTGTTCTTATATAAATTGTCTAAAATGGGGTAAAACGGAGGGCCGTCAGAAACAACTTCTGATTGGGGGGCAATTGTTCTTAACACAATAGATAACAATACGTCCAATTAATGCTTGTGACGTAGCACTGTTGTTTTCAAAGTTATTGGGATGCTTGAGCTCCCCTACCCACCCCCCCCCCCCTCCCCCTGCTTCCTACAGGCCTGGTCAAACGGGATTATTTGCTATGAAAATCCATGGTCTGCATCTCAAATCAACGGCCTTGGTGTTACTTAGCAACGGCACTGACAATTTTTCATCTGGTCCGGCTTTTATATATGCCATTCCAGGCTGCGGCAAATTGCCGATTTGAGAACCGCAAGTCCATAAGTCTCTGTTGTAGCGACAAGTCTGCAGGGGGAGCGAAACAAGAGACTTTATTGGAATGAGTCTAGTTCTTTTCTGCGCCTAGGCCCTTATCGAAACGAGGCAGGCATAGTCATTTCAAAATAATGGCGTTTGATTATGAGTCGTAGTTAGGAGCGTCCGGCAGTATTTCAATAGCGATAACTACGACCATATCATCAGTCTAAGGTGGAAGTTCCTGTTGCAAAATTTTTAAATCTTCCAAATCGATTCTGCTTGAAAATGGAATGGGTTGTTACTTGAATTGACGTCGTTTTCTTTAAGCCAATCAAATATTGCTTTAAATATTGTCAAGGACAAAATTTCCCGCCTAGTGATAAGAAAGTTTTAAGAATTTTTGAAAGCAGTCTTATGTACTGAGCCTTTCACTGAACTTTTTCCCGACATTCGTTCGAAAGAGCTAATGCTCGAAATACCAGGCAGTAGAGTTCGCGGATGTCAACTCTTGTTAATTTAAGATGGTTTTATGATAGACTGATTACAAGTTCGTAGTTATTGCCATTGATAGTCTGATGGACGCTCGAACTACGACGCATGGAATTTCAAATTGAAAATTGAGACGAAATTGTTTCCCTTGATTTCATAATCTGATTGTTCGGATATGGAAACCATAGCAAGTCTGGCTATAACAGCAAAACAAAGTATTATTACTTTTTCATTAATTTTATGAGGTGCTCAAAGGACTTTTATGAGGTGGCAGGCATTGTATGTTGAATTTGTGTATTTGACTTGGCGTGGTGTAAAACGGCATACCACCGACCAATACCAACCACATACCACCGACCACACATACCATCGTCCACTTGCCGCACTTACCACCGAACATAACAGCCATTGATCACCGACCACCGACCATGAAAATCACCGACCATTGACCATGAAGCAATTTACCATCGGTGGAAGTTCCTGTTGCAAAATTTTTAAATCTTCCAGATCGATTTTGCTTGAAAATGGAATTGGGTTTTTACTGTTAAGTTTAGAGTGACGTCGTTTTTCTTTAAGCCAATCAAATATTGCTTTGAATCTTGGCAAGGACAGAATTCCCCGCCTGGTGATAAGCAAGTTTTAAGCATTGGTGAAAGCAGTCTTATGTACTGAGCCTTTCACTGAACTTTTTTTCCTGACATTCGTTCGAAAGAGCGAATGCTCGAGATACCAGGCAGTAGAGTTGGCGGATGTCAACTCTTGTTAAGGTAGTGTACCACTTGAAAATATAGCTTCTCTGTTTCATGTCCTAATTGATTTGTAATCACTGTACTGTGACAACTTTTTATGGAGAATCCTAATTCATGGGTAGTTTTTGGGGTGGTTCTTTGTTTCCATGGTAACCATGATACAATAGAAATCTGCTCCCTTCCTTTTGGTCTTCCCTCATTTTATGAGGAAGTGATAGATTTGAACATACTGCATATCAAATTGCTCCTTAGGGCCTAGGGAGTGCAACCATGAATTTACTAAAGCATTCTGCATTTTTTTTATTGCACTTACAGCAAATTAACCTGAAAACGTCAACAATTGAAATGTGGGGTTTTGATAAGTCATAACTCTTTACAACTACAATGAATGAAAAGACTGGAATCATGGGTGCATTCTCAACTTTCCAAGGAAGAGAATGATGTATTTTTTTTTTTTTTTTTTTTTCTATAACAAATAAGATTTAAAATACATTAAACAAAACACTACAATTTCAATTTAAACTGTTGGGGTGAGAGGCAAAAAACCAAGGTTATCGTGTTGCCTCTCACACCACAACCCTATTTACAATATTTATATTTTCAAGCAAAGGAAAGTTAAACTATACACACAGAAATGAATGAAGTCAACGGACAACGTATTCAGGGCAAATAGACAGGAGAATAGTCCAACAATCCGAGAATCCGCCCAATCCCCCATGCCACAAAGACAAACATTAGGCGAATTTCCAGACCGCTGGAGAACATCCCCTGTCTAAGAGTAAAAATATATAGTTTTAGATTCCTTATCTAAATCGATTTGTGTTTTTGATGTACCTGACAGTACATTGTAGAATCATTTTGTTGGCTATTGTGTTGTAGGTTTTGCTACCAAAAAGTAATAAATCACATAAATGATCATCAGGTAATTGAGTTACATCGTTGTTTACAATGTTAGATAGTTCTTCAAGCAGGATATCCCTATGGTGTAAGTACGATTGACAGTGCAGGAAGAAATGGGCAATTGATTCCACTGCCACATTGCATGTACACATTGGGTTGTTGCGGCCAAAATTGTGCTCAAATCTATGTTCGTTCAGGTCACTAAACCTAACGCGAAGTCTAGTTATGAGTGCTGAGTCATGGCTGTTAGTGATTCCATGCATGAGGTTTTTTTGAGGCCTTATAATGGAAATCAATGATTTTTTGAACTGAGATATTGTCGTAGAGGTTCTTATTTCAGAATCTAAGCCATTCCATATTTTTACACAAGAAGGAAAGAAGCTCTTGGAATATCTCGTGGTATTTACCTTGTCCTCCCTAAAAGCTCTTTGGTGTCGTAAGTTATACTGTGTGTCATTTCTTGCTGGGATACAGTCTCTCAAGTATTGGGGAGTTTGATCATTGACAATTTTGTAAAAGAGGCACAACCTTCGATACCATCTTCTGTTACTGAGTGATTCCCAGCCGAGTTCCTCAAGTAATCTGTCAGTATTAGTTCCACTCCATGCCCCGCTGACGGCTAAGGCTGCTTGATATTGCGTGGACTCTAGCTTGCGGGAAAGAGGCATGCTTTGCTCATGGTAAATTACATCGCCATAGTCGAGATGTGGCCTGACATACAGCTTGTACATTTGATCAAGAACATCTCGTGATACGTATTTCGAGAGGAATCGGATAATTCCTATCCCTCGCTTGGCCTTAATAATTGCTGCTCTTACATGTTCAGTAAAACTAAGTTTTTCGTCCAATATCATACCAAGATGCTTGTGACTTCCTTCAGAAACAAGTTGGCAATCATTGAAAATCAGAGGGGGGTGTTGCTTTTTGGATGGTTTTGTGGAGAAAATTACTTCTTTTGCCTGCTTAGAAGGATCTGGATGAATGATGTATAGTTTGTCTATGTAGGTTACTCCTGTCAAAAATGAGGAAAAAACCAATCAGCAGTTGACTGCGGAAATCGGGATTTGAGAAAATTCAGTTTAAAAATCAGAAAGTAATTTTATTTCTCGTATTAGTTGTGTAGCTGAAGTAGCGGGGGTTTGGGGGCAGCAGCCCCCTAAAATGATTGGTCAAAAAAATTTCTATTATTGTTTGGTCAAATCTTTATTAGCATTGATATATATTATAGTAGCATTGATATATTATTTGCTTTATCCATTTATTATTATCATTGGGGGCTATCGCCCCCAAACCCCCGCTAATTCAGTTGCACATCATAAGAAAAATAAGATAAAAGAAAAATGAGGTTGATATGAGATACAAACATCGGTCCAGCAACACGGCTGGTTTGGTGGTTTTTAAAAAAACCGTTTTTTAGGAGGACGCTAAGGTCACTAATCGAAAATTGAGCAAATGGCGATGCAGCCTTATGATGACTTTGCTAACTTCGTGATCATTGTGGCAAATGGATTGGTAGCATGCACTGCTCTTCACTGACTCTAGAAGACTATAAAAGTCATCGTCTCTGTAGCGATGTACTCCTATATCACCAGGCCCTCTCAATCTCTCTCTTGCAAGTTCTTGCCTTGCCAAACACCAGTGCATGTTCTTGGCCAGGTAGAGCTCTTTCAGAGAAAGGAGTTTGTTCTTGAAATAAAGGCGCATACTAGTATAGTATGGTATTTGTGATAAATTATATTGCTATAGTCAAGATGAGGCCTAACATAAAGTCTATAAAGTTGGATTAGAACATCTCTAGAGACATATGCTTCATCCATCTCCCTCATATCTCGGGAGAGATAGAAACACCATTGGATCTTGTTCAATGTGAGGGCATGAGCGATAGGACACCAAGTGTGTCAAAGTTTTATTGGTAGCGAGCCACCTTAACTTTATATTGGCAGCGAGCCACCTTAACCAATTGTTTTTGTGTGTTTTTACCTATTTTTACTTGGTAGTGAGCCACCTTATCGCTGTTTCGTCATTTTGAATTTTGTTTGGCAGTGAGCCACTTTAAGTGCAGATCCACCTTAAGCAGAAATAGGTAACAACACAAAAAAGGTGGCTCCACGGAGGTTTCACGGTTAAGGTGGATCTGCACTTAAGATGGCTCACTGCCGAAAATTTCAAAATGACGAAACAACGATAAGGTGGCTCACTGTCAAGTAAAAATAGGTAAAAACACACAAAACCACTGGTTAAGGTGGCTCACTACCAATAAAACGTCAAGGTGGCTCGCCACTTATAAATCTTTCACACACTTGGTCTCATATTGCTCATGGTGAGGGATTCCATTTTGAAAACAAGAAATCTACGAGAGTCAATCTACCTCATTTGCAGTGCTCATAAAAGCAAGAAAAAATGCAAGGATATTTCGATTGGCAATTGAATGAAATTTGATTCCTTCAAGGCTTTAAATTTTCCGAAATTGCGCAAACTCTTTTGGTTATTGCGAAAGATTTTGAGATTTCAAGGTCTTTTCTTCAAGATTCCAGGATTTTTTGAAAGATTTCGAGATTTTTATAAGATTTCTTAGATTTTATGACTTTTTTCTAAAGATTTTGAGATTTCAACAATTTCATAGAGATTTCAGAGATTTTTTTTGGTAATTTGTGAAAGGTGTACGAGATTTTTAGGAGTGATTCACCCCTCGGAATATCCAACAGTGAACAAAGTTCAAGGTTGGAAACAATCTTGTTAAAGTTTTTAAAAACCCAACAAGAATTGTTTATTCTCCTGGCTAAGGTCTTAATCCTGTCTTGTTCAAGCCAAGTTCTTGCAACTGGCGTTTCACTTGCTTGTAGTGTGTGACTCGTTCAGCCATGGCTGCCACGATTCGCCTCATGACCACAGCAGACGTCCGATCGAGTGCATCTGAAGTTTCATCTCGCAGGTCTTTCTGAAACATTCGTAACAAGCCTTTCACGTCGAATGTAGAGTATTTTTCTAAGTTGGCTTCTCGACAAGGCTTGCACCAGGGGCGGACTGGCCAGTCGGGCTACCGGGCTGGGGCCCGAAGGGCCCCCATCAGCAAGGGCCCTCTTGGGCCCCTTCCATACTTCAAAAAATGCTTTCAGATGGCTGTTTTTGGCTCAACTTTTACAACTTGCAAAGCAACCAAATGAAAGCAATGAAAGTGGTTATGAAGGGCCCTTTAATAATTCTTTCAACAGTGAATTTTTGGTTATCTAAAAATGTCCAAAGAATGCAACTGGGCCCCGATGAACTGAATGACTTTCGACTGGCACTGGCAGACGAACAAGTTCTGAGAAATTTGCGATGTAGAAAACGGAATGCTTCAGGCCTAAGGGGCCCAATAGAGACATGGTCGAGGTTCGAGGAACATGTGTAGAAAACAGGGGTCCTTCTCACTTTACCTCCGGCCCTTGCCAGCCCTTTCACTTTAAACAATACTTTTCCCTACAGTTACTACCATTTGGGGGTTTCTGTAAAATATACTACCATTTGAGGGTATTTTTTACAATTTTTGCTTTGGCCCTCTTTAACCCTGACTGGACCCCCCTGTCAGGCCACAATGGTAGTACACCACCCCCCGGGCACTCGAGATACAGCAACTTAAAAGGTCCTGTTAATGCAATGATAATTTTCAGATATATGGAATAAAAATTGCCACTTTAGAGCAAAGATGAATAAGGAAGGAATGATAGATAAAAAAAGCTTTTAGTGGATGACTTGATAAAAAAGTTGTTTTCAGATGATTTTCAAGCTTCTCCCAAGAAAGCTTTTTGTCAGCAGCAATCCTTACCTTCTGCAAAAGGCTAAAATTTTCATAAGTGAAGCATTTCCAATGATCTGAAGTAATTTTCGTCGAAATTTATCTTTGAAAAAATAGTGGCGTGGGAACGGATGGGGTTGGGGGAGAATTTACCCTCACTTCTGTCAAACCTTTTAAGAAACGAGGAGAGAGTAGTTGGGAATAGTTAGGGTAGAACAAAACTTTTATGAGAAATGCTGCAAAGTCACGAGGGGCATCGTTCTAAACCAAACTAAAGGTTGGCATTTTCAAACATTTTTCTAGACAAATCATCCGAGGATTGTCGATGCTTCCATTTTGGAACCAGGCAAACTGGATTAAGAGAAACGCTCTGAGACAAAAATAATTGTGTTTGCGCAAAATATTCTGAATTTGGGCATTCATAGAAAACTGTGAAAAAATTATATGTAAATGTCCAATTTGGAATTGGTAAGAATGGGATAAAGACAAACATTCTAAGCAAAAGAAAATGATGAATTCATAAAAGCAATTGTTACAACATGATCAAAACTCTATTTTAGCGCAAGCTAATATGGGATCTGTAGAAGTGTTCTAAGCCAAAGTAAAGGGAGTGACCTCGAACATTTTTCAAGGCATTTGCCCCAGATCCCATCATTTTGCTGAATTCAAATTTTGCCCTGGCCAAGCCACTTCGTAAGTCCCCGCATCATGTTGTAGCTCGCTGTTCTCGATTTCAACTTATAGATGCTCATAGGTCTATATCAAAAATTGTATTCTTCAATAATAGCTTCCTTGAGAACAGACATAGCAAAATGCAGTGCATCGATATACCACTCAAATTACTAGAAATTATTTAAATACCATTTTAAGCCAGTCTAAAGAGCGCGTTTGCAAATTTTTTCGGGGGAAGTACGCTGGACCCCCCAAAATTTTTCGGCTCGCTTCTCTTGCCTTGGTATTGGGCCCCTTTCTTGCTCAATCGCCCGGGCCCTAATTATACTGCCAGTCCGCCCCTGCTCTGCTATTTTAGGCCAACTATTTTAGGCCAACCGTCAAAATTTGCATTCAAAATATGGATTGAAGTGAATTGAATTTTAATTCTCCTCCAATCGATTGTCGCCGTCAGGCGACTTTTTGGTCACGTGAACAAGAAAGTGGTTTTTCAACCACTTTTAGGCCAGGACGCTCGAAGGTTTCATTTGATTGACAAGGTTGTTTCATTTTATGCCAATCACAGAATAACTGGAGCGCCATCACAGAGGGAAAATATTTTTCAAACGATTTTGGAAATGGAATTGGGTTGTTACTGTTAAGTTTAGAGTGACGTCGTTTTTCTTTAAGCCAATCAAATATTGCTTTAAATCTTGTCAAGGACAGAATTCCCCGCCTGGTGATAAGCAAGTTTTAAGCATTGGTGAAAGCAGTCTTATGTACTGAGCCTTTCACTGAACTTTTTCCTGACATTCGTTCGAAAGAGCGAATGCTCGAGATACCAGGCAGTAGAGTTGGTGGATGTCAACTCTTGTTAATTTAAAATGGTTTTATGATAGACTGATTACAAGTTCGTCGTTATTGCTATTGATAGTCTGATGGACTCTAAAACTACGACTCATGGAATTTCAAATTGAAAATTACGACGAAATTGTTTCCCTTGATTTCATGTTCTGATTGTTCGGATATCGAAACCATAGCAAGTCTGGCTATGATAGCAAAACAAGTCTGGCTATGATAGCAAAACAAAGTATCTTTGCTTTTTCATTAATTTTATGAGATGTTCAAAGGACTTATGGCAGGCATTGTATGTTGAATTTGTTTATATGACTTGGCGTGGTGTAAAACGGCATACCACCGACAATACCAACCACATACCACCGACCACGCATACCACCGTCCGCTTACCGCACTTACCACCGCACCGAGCATAACAGCCAACGATCACTGACCACCGACCATGAAAATCACCGACCATTGACCATGAAGCCACTTACCATCGACCATAACAACCACCGACCACCGACAGAGAAAATAAAAACATTTTCTGAAGAAATTTTTGCTATTGAAAATGACTGTGGGCAGTTCTGAAGCCTTTTGAGAATCAAAATTTAAGAAACAGTCCAGCAATATTTGGTGGCAAAATAGCCTAAAGCTCGATACCAATAGATTCCATAGACTAGCTGTTAATGAAGTTAAGTGAGTGCAGTTCAGAAGTACATATTACAACCGACACTGCTTACGACAATTACTCTACAATACTACTGGGACGAATACATGTTTCTGATTTATATCAATGATCTTCCGTTTTCTCTGAAGAAAGGTAAAGTGACCATGTACGCTGACGATACCAGTATTTCTTACTCTTCTTCGAGCTTAGTAGATATAAACCAAACTCTGAATAGTGAACTGAATGATTTGAAGCGATGGTTGCAGGGTAATAAACTTTCTTTGAATGTTTTAAAAACTCAAGCTTTGATTGTAGGTTCCCAGCCCAAAATTAAGAAAATTACCGACAAGGCGGTTGATCATCCACTATTTTTTATTGGTGACTCTCAGGTTGAAAATGTAGACCGAACAAAGTATCTGGGTGTGATAATCGATAGAAATTTGGATTGGGAAGAACACGTTTACAATCTCCGTACTAAGGTTTCTCGTGCAATTGGATTTTTGAAATATTCCAGGAAATTTTTACCTCAAAACACGTTGAGTGCAATGTATAGGGGTATCGTCGAGCCCCATTTTCGGTTCTGTTGTTCGGTGTGGGGGTGCTGTGGGGTGACAAAACTGCAAACCCTGCAGAAGCTGCAAAATCGAGCAGCTAGGATTGTAACGACACTACTTACGACAATTACTCTACAATACTACTGGGACGAATACCCCCGGGGAGCAAAAGACTGTGTCCACCCCAAGGCAATTAACATAAATATAGAAAATTCGAGCTGAAGAGCAATTCCAAAAATATTTAACTGTTTGCATATTTATTTCAAGACATCTTAGCAAGACCCAACTTTATGTTCAGAAGCGTCGTGGCTGGGGGGCAGGGGGGCACGTGCCCCCCTAGCGTCTGAAATTCAGATATTTGTCGGAAATTTGGATGTTTGTCGGAAATTCGGAAATTTTACGGAAATTCGGAACTTTTTCCGAAATCTCTCATCTGTGTGAATTGAAGCCTAGCTACAATCACGACCCTATTTACTAATGAATTTTTAACAAGAGGGGCATTTCCCGACAGTCTGAGGGAGGTCATATAGAAATATTTCCTGGGTGCTAGAGCCTTTGTTTGTCGAAATATAATCCTTTGCATTCCTTTAAAACCGAAGAGAAAATAGCTGGGTATAGGATGGGTATGAATTTTCCGAAGAAGGTTAAATCTTCTATTTTAGCACTGGTAAATATGGAATCAAGGGGTGTATTTTAAGACAAAGTAAAGGATCTTTCTTCAAAAATGTTCCTCGTGCTCCGATTTATATGAGAACTGTCACGAAGCTATCAAGGTTTCCTTGTCGCTAATGGCAGGCATGATATTGGGAGATGCATTCTAAGCCAAAGTAAAGGATCTTTCTTGTAAAATTTTCCTCGTGCTCCGATTTACAGGAGAACTGTCACGAAGCTATCAAGGTTTCCTTGTCGCTAATGGCAGGCATGATATTGGGAGATGCATTCCAAGCCAAAGTAAAGGATCTTTCTTCAAAAATTTTCCTCGTGCTCCGATTTATAAGCGAACTGTCACGAAGCTATCAATTGTCGCTAATGGCATGCATCATAATGGGAGATGCATTCTAGAGCATGCTTTTGCTCTTTTTTCGTAGATCATTTCTTCTTTTGGAATAATGGGCCTACACGTCGTCAAGGTTTCTTGAGGAAAACTTCCTTCATTTGAGATAATTGTGGGAATGGTTCTTTACAGATGTTCGAAGCCACATGCTGAAATGGGAAAATCTTAGCGTTAATTTCAATTGAAATTGAGATTCTCATTTGCTTTGCTCATTTGTTCCATGGGGATAAAAAGTTTTCTTTGGAATCGCTCGCTCCTTCTCTCTCTCATGTAACATTTGTGGGAAACATGTGTAACTTGCGAAAGACTAGCGAAAGACTAGCTTGACAAGAATTATATCAAGCCACAAGAAAACATACAAATCAAGGACAGGAGAAAATAGCAAAGATCTAAAGGATAACAAGAACGTAATGAAACAAATGAGTAGGCAGAACCTTAAAAAGAGATCCTAATTTGCAACAAGAACAAATGCTAATCAATAGCAGGAAAGCATGATAGAAAACAACGAGAAGAAATAGCCTAGACATAAACTATATTAACAGGTCCCAACGTGCAACAAGGATATATCGTAATCACAGGGAGGGACACACGACAGAGAAATAATGTACTACGAAGGCAGGGAGCAAACAAGAGAATATAGAAATAGCATAGTAAGACGTACCACCGTGCAACAAAGACATATACCAAATTAAATGCAGGGAGAAAGAACAAACAAACCCAAAGAAGCTAGCAGTATGTTATGAGATAATGCATGATGTCTAATATCACAACCACAACAACTGTCTTGTGCGTTTCGCCACAACCGGCCTATTTCGTGTTGTTCTATTTCTTAACTGCAGCACCATTACATTCGTTGATCATAAGAGTACTAGTGGTGCGCTTCAGATTAGAACTACCAAGACACAAAATTCTGCTATGCCTCTCAGTATCAGATAACTTACAAATCCTAGGACCTGGGCTTATTGCCTGCATTGTTCTAGGCATACAGCCAACCGTCTTTTCTGATTCGTGCCAAATGTTGCGTCAAATTCTTCAGGTGCTTGCAGTTCTAAGTCACAGCTCTTCCACTGGCTTCATACTCCTATTAGCAATTGAACGTTATGTTGCTTGCATTTACAGCCTACGATTGTATATGATAGTTACTCCCCCAAGAGCAAATCTTGCTGTAATTTCTGTATGGGTAATCAGCATTTCATGTGGCTTGCTAGCACTACAGCCAAATGAGCCAAACTACTCCGAATTTGCATTTGGAAAGAATTCTCGAGCCGGATGGGTCTATATGATCACAATAGTAGTATCCACAGTGGTTCTGATATTTGTCCAAGCTCGCTTGCGCAGGCTGTCTCGCATGAAACTAACAGTTGTTCCTGACAGTACGCTTGGTACGCAGAAAGTGAAGGATGATTTGACGAGAAGACAGTTGAAATTGGGCTTTACAGCAAGCGTAGTAATAATTTTGTACGTTGTGTGCATGTTGCCAATGGCTTGTGAATTCATTTACTCAAGGCTCAATCCAACAAACGATGTGCCTGTATCACGAGCTGTATCAAGAAGAGTTGTGCTCTTTTTCTCGCTGCTGAACACAGTCATTGATCCGTTTGTTTATGGTCTTGGTATGGCTGATATGCGTCAAGGAATCAAACGAGAATTTAAGAAATTGAAGCAATGTATCTGTAAAACTTGATGGCAAAAGAATATTTGATTTCAAGCAAAACTTCCTGGAAATTTGTCAAATGGCAGGTAAATGTCACAATATTGCTTTTTAAATTGATATAAAATATTACAATACATGTTACATTCGATCACATTCTACTATACAATTTTACGACACTACAGAGATGATACTACAGGTAGCAAAAGGCAATGACTTCCCCTTGTTCATTAACATAAAGACATACTAATAGATAAAATTTAATAAAACTACTACAAAATGCTACATTAAACAAACAAAACTCGTATTTGGGCCTTTTGTAGTTTTTAGCTTGATTTTCATCTATTTGCATGTCTTTATGTTAATGGCGATGGAGATAGTTGTTGTCTTTTGATTTCTGTGGCATCATCCCTGTCGTGTTATATAGTCGTATAGTAATTAGAAAGTAAAGTAGGATGTAGATGTAACATGTTTTGTAATATTTCATTTGAATATGAATGAATATGAATATGATTATGAATATGAATATGAATATGAATATGAATATGAATATGAATATGAAAACAAAACCAAAAACAAAAACAAAAACAAAAGCAAAAGCAAAAGCAAAAGCAAAAGCAAAAGCAAAAGCAAAACAAAACAAAACAAAAACAAAAACAAAACAGGTAAAAAGGCATAGTGGCTGTGTGTCGTAGAACGGAAGTTTGAAACTATCCAAGCCCCCCTGTTTTGTGGATTAACTTTAGACTAAGTCCGAGTACACTTTAATTACGTCATTTGAAAATTCTTTATTACCATACAATAAGTATTGTAGCAGATCGTCGTTTGGAATGGTGTTGATTTGGACAATTGATTTTGGGCACTTGGAAATATTCTCAGGTAAAATTTATTATCATTTTGTTCTATAGCATAGAGCTGATACGTCAGTAATCTAGTTAAGGAAAACGGGATAAAATCTTGTTTGGTCAATTAATCTGAAACTCTTAGCAATATGTAATGATCCTCAATGGACTCGCTCATACTTGTAGATACCAACGAAACATTGTCCTAAACACTACAGAATCATCGGGCATTGCTCTAGAATCACTTTTTGTTTTTCCCAGAAAACATCTGAAGCCTTTTTTCCATTGGTGGAAGTTCCTGTTGCAAATGTTCCAGATCGATTTTGCTTGAAAATGGAATTGGGTTGTTACTGTTAAGTTTAGAGTGACGTCGTTTTTCTTTAAGCCAATCAAATATTGCTTTAAATCTTGTCAAGGACAGAATTCCCCGCCTGGTGATCAGCAAGTTTTATGCATTGGTGAAAGCAGTCTTATGTACTGAGCCTTTCACTGAACTTTTTCCTGACATTCGTTCGAAAGAGCGAATGCTCGAGATACCAGGCAGTAGAGTTGGCGGATGTCAACTCTTGTTAAGGGCCTATTTTTTAATTCAAAAATCTGTCGGATGGACATTAGATACTTTGAAAGCCTACCAAATTCTTAGCTTTGATGTAAGACCATAATGTAACCTTGCATGATATAAAGCATCCTAAGGGTAATGAAAACAAGAGACTGATTTGTTTTCAAAACGAATGTTGCTTTGGGAATAACGAAGAACATCGACATGTCGGATGGACTAGATAGAAAATGCACATGTGCAAAAAAGTTACTTCAACCTCAATTCTATCTCAGCATTAAACATAGTTCACAAAAGACTGTAACTGTTATATGGTATTGTCCGTTGCTGACAATGTAACACATGTAACTCTTAGAAAAATAGCACCTTGTTCGTCAAAAAAGGATAACGAACGTTGTGGGTAGCCCTGTCGGATGGACATGTCGGATGGACAAAAAAGTACTGCAAAATTGAACTTCTGAAAACACAAACATAAGTAATTCTAAATTAATAACAACATGGCACTGCGTAGGTTCCACATACTCGTTGGTGTTATTGTTGGCCAAGGCACGAGATAAACATTATTTCATTGAAGTGTCCATCCGACAGATTTTCAGAATGGAGAGTTTGTTGCCAAAATATGCATAAATCTATTTTTGATGCATACTTTCTACCTATTCATGACACAGTATAGTCCACTTTTTAACATTGGGACACATTATTGACTTCTATTGCCGATAAAAAACATAACGAAAGTCCGTCCGACAGGTTTTATAAAAACATGTTTGAAACAAGACAATGCTGAATTAATCTTCAAAATGTATTGCAAACAATTTCTGTTGTTCCCATTGTGAGCAATTCCAATTGCTGTATGCACTGTTGCATAATTGAAGAGTACTGTGAAAAGTACACACCAGCAACTGTCGGACGGACAAACTCTGTAGTCAAAATTTAAAGGCTGTAAATACTTTTCTTCGTGCAAAGGTGATTTCTCCAAACAAATTAGCAAGTTGGGAGATAGCTACAACAAAATTCCGTGGTTTTATCACTACCATTTCTTTTAGGAAAAATAAATCCTCTCTTTTTTCTGTCGGACGGACAATTATCAAGATGTTTTGTTCCCAACTCTGCGTGGAATCACAAATGCTTGCCAAAATTTGTATGTCAGTTATATGAACCATAGAGGCTATCATGAAAGACAAACAACAAATCTTAAGTCAACTAATTCGAAATTAGATAAAATTCTTTTTTCAGTCAAGCATGCAGCGAAGTTAGACCTCATATTAAAAATTTCTTCACAGCAAGCAAGAAATGGATAAATTATTAAACTTAACCTGAATTCGGAAGGCCTAAATGTGTATCTTTGAAAATGTGAGGTCGAGAAGTTCGGAAAAATAGTTTCAATTTCACCTCTTTGCGTGACCAATTTCAAAATAGGCCCTTAATTTAAGATGCTTTTATGATAGACTGATTACAAGTTCGTCGTTATTGCTATTGATAGTCTGATGGACTCTCAAACTACGACTCATGGAATTTCAAATTGAAAATTACGACGAAATTGTTTCCCTTGATTTCATGTTCTGATTGTTCGGATATCGAAACCATAGCAAGTCTGGCTATGATAGCAAAACAAAGTATCTTTGCTTTTTCATTAATTTTATGAGATGTTCAAAGGACTTATAGCAGGCATTGTATGTCGAATTGGTGTATTTGACTTGGCGTGGTGTAAAACGGCATACCACCGACAATACCAACCACATACCACCGACCACGCATACCACCGTCCGCTTACCGCACTTACCACCGAGCATAACAGCCAACGATCACTGACCACCGACCATGAAAGCCACCGACCATTGACCATGAAGCCACTTACCATCAACCATAACAACCACCGACCACCGACAGAGAAAATAAAAACATTTTCTGAAGAAATTTTTGCTATTGAAAATGACTGTGGGCAGTTCTGAAGCCTTTTGAGAATCAAAATTTAAGAAACAGTCCAGCAATATTTGGTGGCAAAATAGCCTAAAGCTCGATACCAATAGATTCCATAGACTAGCTGTTAATGAAGTTAAGTGAGTGCAGTTCAGAAGTACATATTACAACCGACACTGCTTACGACAATTACTCTACAATACTACTGGGACGAATACATGTTTCTGATTTATATCAATGATCTTCCGTTTTCCCTGAATAAATGTAAAGTGACCATGTACGCTGACGATACCAGTATTTCTTACTCTTCTTCGAGCTTAGTAGATATAAACCAAACTCTGAATAGTGAACTGAATGATTTGAAGCGATGGTTGCAGGGTAATAAACTTTCTTTGAATGTTTTAAAAACTCAAGCTTTGATTGTAGGTTCCCAGCCCAAAATTAAGAAAATTACCGACAAGGCGGTTGATCATCCACTATTTTTTATTGGTGACTCTCAGGTTGAAAATGTAGACCGAACAAAGTATCTGGGTGTGATAATCGATAGAAATTTGGATTGGGAAGAACACGTTTACAATCTCCGTACTAAGGTTTCTCGTGCAATTGGATTTTTGAAATATTCCAGGAAATTTTTACCTCAAAACACGTTGAGTGCAATGTATAGGGGTATCGTCGAGCCCCATTTTCGGTTCTGTTGTTCGGTGTGGGGGTGCTGTGGGGTGACAAAACTGCAAACCCTGCAGAAGCTGCAAAATCGAGCAGCTAGGATTGTAACGACACTACTTACGACAATTACTCTACAATACTACTGGGACGAATACCCCCGGGGAGCAAAAGACTGTGTCCACCCCAAGGCAATTAACATAAATATAGAAAATTCGAGCTGAAGAGCAATTCCAAAAATATGTAACTGTTTGCATATTTATTTCAAGACATCTTAGCAAGACCCAACTTTATGTTCAGAAGCGTCGTGGCTGGGGGGCAGGGGGGCACGTGCCCCCCTAGCGTCTGAAATTCGGATATTTGTCGGAAATTTGGGATGTTTGTCGGAAATTCGGAAATTTTACGGAAATTCGGAACTTTTTCCGAAATCTCTCATCTGTGTGAATTGAAGCCTAGCTACAATCACGACCCTATTTACTAATGAATTTTTAACAAGAGGGGCATTTCCCGACAGTCTGAGGGAGGTCATATAGAAATATTTCCTGGGTGCTAGAGCCTTTGTTTGTCGAAATATAGTCCTTTGCATTCCTTTAAAACCGAAGAGAAAATAGCTGGGTATAGGATGGGTATGAATTTTCCGAGGAAGGTAAAATCTTCTATTTTAGCACTGGTAAATATGGAATCAAGGGGTGTATTTTAAGACAAAGTAAAGGATCTTTCTTCAAAAATGTTCCTCGTGCTCCGATTTATATGAGAACTGTCACGAAGCTATCAAGGTTTCCTTGTCGCTAATGGCAGGCATGATATTGGGAGATGCATTCTAAGCCAAAGTAAAGGATCTTTCTTCAAAAATTTTCCTCGTGCTCCGATTTATAAGCGAACTGTCACGAAGCTATCAATTGTCGCTAATGGCATGCATCATATTGGGAGATGCATTCTAGAGCATGCTTTTGCTCTTTTTTCGTAAGATCATTTCTTCTTTTGGAATAATGGGCCTACACGTCGTCAAGGTTTCTTGAGGAAAACTTCCTTCATTTGAGATAATTGTGGGAATGGTTGATACATCTTTACAGATGTTCGAAGCCACATGCTGAAATGGGAAAATCTTAGCGTTAGTTTCAATTGAAATTGAGATTCTCATTTGCTTTGCTCATTTGTTCCATGGGGATAAAAAGTTTTCTTTGGAATCGCTCGCTCCTTCTCTCTCTCGTGTAACATTTGTGGGAAACATGTGTAACTTGCGAAAGACTAGCGAAAGACTAGCATGACAAGAATTATATCAAGCCACAAGAAAACATGCAAATCAAGGACAGGAGAAAATAGCAAAGATCTAAAGGATAACAAGAACGTAATGAAACAAGTGAGTAGGCAGAACCTTAAAAAGAAATCCTAATTTGCAAAAAGAATAAATGCTAATCAATAGCAGGAAGACATGACAGAGAACAACGAGAACAAATAGCCTAGACATAAACTATATTAACAGGTCCCAACGTGCAACAAGGATATATCGTAATCACAGGGAGGGAAACACAACAGAGAAATAATGTACTACGAAGGCAGGGCCAAACAAGAGAATATAGAAATAGCATAGTAAGACGTACCACCGTGCAACAAAGACATATACCAAATTAAATGCAGGGAGAAAGAACAAACAAACCCAAAGAAGCTAGCAGTATGTTATGAGGTAATGCATGATGTCTAATATCACAACCACAACAACTGTCTTGTGCGTTTCGCCACAACCGGCCTATTTCGTGTTGTTCTATTTCTTAACTGCAGCACCATTACATTTGTTGATCATAAGAGTACTAGTGGTGCGCTTCAGATTAGAACTACCAAGACACAAAATTCTGCTATGCCTCTCAGTATCAGATAACTTACAAATCCTAGGACCTGGGCTTATTGCCTGCATTGTTCTAGGCATACAGCCAACCGTCTTTTCTGATTCGTGCCAAATGTTGCGTCAAATTCTTCAGGTGCTTGCAGTTCTAAGTCACAGCTCTTCCACTGGCTTCATACTCCTATTAGCAATTGAACGTTATGTTGCTTGCATTTACAGCCTACGATTGTATATGATAGTTACTCCCTCAAGAACAAATCTTGCTGTAATTTCTGTATGGGTAATCAGCATTTCATGTGGCTTGCTAGCACTGCAGCCAAATGAGCCAAACTACTCCGAATTTGCATTTGGAAAGAATTCTCGAGCCGGATGGGTCTATATGATCACAATAGTAGTATCCACAGTGGTTCTGATATTTGTCCAAGCTCGCTTGCGCAGGCTGTCTCGCACGAAACTAACAGTTGTTCCTGACAGTACGTTTGGTACGCAGAAAGAGAAGGATGATTTGACGAGAAGACAGTTGAAATTGGGCTTTGCAGCAAGCGTAGTAATAATTTTGTACGTTGTGTGCATGTTGCCAATGGCTTGTGAATTCATTTACTCAAGACTCAATCCAACAAACGATGTGCCTGTATCACGAGCTGTATCAAGAAGAGTTGTGCTATTTTTCTCGCTGCTGAACACATTCATTGATCCGTTTGTTTATGGTCTTGGTATGGCTGATATGCGTCAAGGAATGAAACGAGAATTTAAGAAATTGAAGCAATATATCTGTAAAACTTGATGGCAAAAGAGTATTTGATTTCAAGCAAAACGTCCTGGAAATTTGTCAAATGGCAGTGGCAAAAATGTCATCGTCATAATTGTCCGAAATGATTGAATAAATTTTTTTTGTCCTGGTTTCGCGCCTCAGGGCTTGCACTATCAAATGATAGCTGGACAGAAAGTTGATATTTAGTTATTCCAATTTAGATAAAGTATTGGCTCCAGTTTAAACTTTAAATTTAATTTATAGAAAGCATAGGATTCTATTTGAGTTTTTAATCTAATATACAGAGAGCATAGGCTTCAATTTAAATTTTGAAGATACTTTCTTTATATTGAATCCACACAATTGAGTGAGTATTTTTTAACTAATTAAAACTGGGCCTTTGACTTCGTTGCGAAATAATCCATGCATCTTCCTGGTTTGATTCTCGGCAGGAGAGGTTTTTACATAGTTCTGTAAATGTCAAAATATTGCTTTTTAAATTCATATAAAATATTACAATACATGTTACATTCGATCACATTCTACTATACAATTTTACGACACTACAGAGATGATACTACAGGTAGCAAAAGGCAATGACTTCCCCTTGTTCATTAGCATAAAGACATACTAATAGATAAAATTTAATAAAACTACTACAAAATGCTACATTAAGCAAACAAAACTCGTATTTGAGCCTTTTGTAGTTGTTAACTTGATTTTCATCTATTTGCATGTCTTTATGTTAATGGCGATGGAGATAGTTGTTGTCTTTTGATTTCTGTGGCATTGTCCCTGTAGTGCTATATAGTCGTATAGTAATTAGAAAGTATAGTAGGATGTAGATGTAACATGTTTTGTAAAATTTCATTTGAATATGAATGAATATGAATATGAATATGAATATGAATATGAATATGAAAATGAAAACAAAAACGGAAACGAAAACGAAAGCGAAAACCAAAACCAAAACAGAAACAAAAACAAAGACAAAGACAAAGCAAAAACAAAACAAAACAAAACAAAACAAAACAAAACAAAACAAAACAAAACAAAACAAAACAAAAACAAAAACAGGTAAAAGGACATAGTGGCTGTGTGGCGTAGAACGGAACTTTGAAATTATCCAAGCCGACATGTTTTGTGGATGAAGTTTAGAGTAAGTTCGAGTGCACTTTAATTATGTCATTTGAAAATTCTTTATTACCATACAATAAGTATTGTAGCAGAGCGTCGTTTGGAATGGTGTTGATTTGGACAATTGTTGTTTTTTGGTAGGGTGTTAATTTGGACAATTGATTTGCGACATTTGGAAATATTGTCATCTGAAATTTATCATTATTTTGTTCTATAGCATAGAGCTGATACGTCAGTAATCTAGTTAAGGAAAACGGGATAAAATCTTGTTTGGTCAATTAATCTGAAACTCTTAGCAATATGTAATGATCCTCAATGGACTCGCTCATACTTGTAGATACCAACGAAACATTGTCCTAAACACTACAGAATCATCGGGCATTGCTCTAGAATCACTTTTTGTTTTTCCCAGAAAACATCTGAAGCCTTTTTTCCATTGGTGGAAGTTCCTGTTGCAAATGTTCCAGATCGATTTTGCTTGAAAATGGAATTGGGTTGTTACTGTTAAGTTTAGAGTGACGTCGTTTTTCTTTAAGCCAATCAAATATTGCTTTAAATCTTGTCAAGGACAGAATTCCCCGCCTGGTGATAAGCAAGTTTTAAGCATTGGTGAAAGCAGTCTTATGTACTGAGCCTTTCACTGAACTTTTTCCTGACATTCGTTCGAAAGAGCGAATGCTCGAGATACCAGGCAGTAGAGTTGGCGGATGTCAACTCTTGTTAATTTAAGATGGTTTTATGATAGACTGATTACAAGTTCGTCGTTATTGCTATTGATAGTCTGATGGACTCTCAAACTACGACTCATGGAATTTCAAATTGAAAATTACGACGAAATTGTTTCCCTTGATTTCATGTTCTGATTGTTCGGATATCGAAACCATAGCAAGTCTGGCTATGATAGCAAAACAAAGTATCTTTGCTTTTTCATTAATTTTATGAGATGTTCAAAGGACTTATGGCAGGCATTGTATGTCGAATTTGTGTATTTGACTTGGCGTGGTGTAAAACGGCATACCACCGACAATACCAAGCATATACCACCGACCACGCATACCACCGTCCGCTTACCGCACTTACCACCGAACATGAAAATCACCGACCATTGACCATGAAGCCACTTACCATCGACCATAACAACCACCGACCACCGACAAAGAAAATAAAAACATTTTCTGAAGAAATTTTTGCTATTGAAAATGACTGTGGGCAGTTCTGAAGCCTTTTGAGAATCAAAATTTAAGAAACAGTCCAGCAATATTTGGTGGCAAAATAGCCTAAAGCTCGATACCAATAGATTCCATAGACTAGCTGTTAATGAAGTTAAGTGAGTGCAGTTCAGAAGTACATATTACAACCGACACTACTTACGACAATTACTCTACAATACTACTGGGACGAATACCCCCGGGGAGCAAAAGACTGTGTCCACCCCAAGGCAATTAACATAAATATAGAAAATTCGAGCTGAAGAGCAATTCCAAAAATATGTAACTGTTTGCATATTTATTTCAAGACATCTTAGCAAGACCCAACTTTATGTTCAGAAGCGTCGTGGCTGGGGGGCAGGGGGGCACGTGCCCCCCTAGCGTCTGAAATTCGGATATTTGTCGGAAATTTGGGATGTTTGTCGGAAATTCGGAAATTTTACGGAAATTCGGAACTTTTTCCGAAATCTCTCATCTGTGTGAATTGAAGCCTAGCTACAATCACGACCCTATTTACTAATGAATTTTTAACAAGAGGGGCATTTTCCGACAGTCTGAGGGAGGTCATATAGAAATATTTCCTGGGTGCTAGAGCCTTTGTTTGTCGAAATATAGTCCTTTGCATTCCTTTAAAACCGAAGAGAAAATAGCTGGGTATAGGATGGGTAAGAATTTTCCGAGGAAGGTAAAATCTTCTATTTTAGCACTGGTAAATATGGAATCAAGGGGTGTATTTTAAGACAAAGTAAAGGATCTTTCTTCAAAAATGTTCCTCGTGCTCCGATGTATATGAGAACTGTCACGAAGCTATCAAGGTTTCCTTGTCGCTAATGGCAGGCATGATATTGGGAGATGCATTCTAAGCCAAAGTAAAGGATCTTTCTTCAAAAATTTTCCTCGTGCTCCGACTTATAGGAGAACTGTCACGAAGCTATCAAGGTTTATTTGTCGCTAAAGGCAAGCATGATTTTTTTTTTTTTTTTATATCAACTTAAAACAACTACAACTCTAATATTTACATTCAACTGTGCCTCTCATAGCGGGAAAAGACCCAAGGTCATCGTGTTCCCACTATGAGGGATACTTACAATAAACAATCCATTACAAAGAATATACACAACAAAATAAAAAGGGGGGGGGGGGGTAGCTGCTGTTTGGAGTTTCACTTAAAGCGTTGAGTAGTCTTAATGTATAATATAGTGGCATCCATGATCATTCTATTGCTAATTATATTCAAGTGTGAACTGCCATATAAAAGGAGATCGCACAAGGCTGTTGTATCCATATCATTAATGTCCAGGGCAGGGATTTCTGAGAGATGACCAAAGAGATCTGCACGCATCAAATCAAACTCTGGGCAGTGCAGGAGATATTGTTCATTGTCCTCTTTTCCAGTTCCACAACCAGAAATCGGGTTTAGACAGTCAAAGTTATGCCGGAATCTATGTTCGTTTAATGCACTAAAATTCAAGCGAAGTTTTGTTAAAGATCTAACACCGTCAATGTCATGAATGTTATAAGTAGAGTTTCCTAATGGTCGTATGGTTGCAAGAAGTTTACGTTTGAATTCAGCAATGCTTACAGAATGTTTTATATCATCACAAAGAAGATTCCATTCAAAAAGAGTATTTTGGAAATACGTATTCGAAAAACGGACAGTTCGCCCAAAATTTTGGTTGTAAGCGCGTGTTGCTCTGAGATTGTAGGTAAGTTCGCGTTCATCTGGAATTTCCGCAAACAAGTAATGAGGGGATTGTGACTTTTTCACGTTGAAAAAATGACACAAACGTCGATACCATCTTCTCTGATACAAGTATGATATTGGGAGATGCATTCCAAGCCAAAGTAAAGGATCTTTCTTCAAAAATTTTCCTCGTGCTCCGATTTATAAGCGAACTGTCACGAAGCTATCAATTGTCGCTAATGGCATGCATGATATTGGGAGATGCATTCTAAGCCAAAGTAAAGGGCGTGGCCCCAAAAATTTTCCATTTCAATGCAGCGCACTCTATTCCCGTACAGTTATAGCAAACTAATGTTTATCATTGTTTCGATTGAATACCAGATCAGAGTCTTGCTATCTCTGTCTTGTCAGAAAATCATTCTTTGTAGCCAAACTGCGCATGCGCATGATTACGTCATTGGTTTTGACGTCATAATTCGTCGGAAAATCAGCAAGTTGTGCCCCCCCCCTGTCAATTGGTACCCACGACGCTCCTGTCTATGTTATGATACCATTCTCAGTTGAAATAAAATATTTAACTCTTGCGTTCTGAGTGCAGACGTGCGGCAACATTTGTTGTACCTGCCCTGATACCGAATGTAGCTGCGTGGCTTTAATCATCTAATGCTTTGCTTTGAATCATTGATGAAGCCATGAAGCTACAATTGTTTGATTAGTTAACAGCAGCTCTTATTGTCTCTTATAATAGGCAAGATTCGCTCCAAGTCTACCCCAAGAAATTTAGAGTAAATTGATAAAATGTTTAATGACCAGATTTTGGAGTTACTTTGCATTTTCAACGTTGGAGCCTTCAAAGTTAGTGAATATGAAGCAAAAATATGCTGTAGATTCAAAATTCATGTCAGAATTTATCCTCGAAAGTCAATAAATTCCAGATGTTCTAGGGTGCCGGCGGTGGTAATCCGACACTTAAGGAAAACTAAATATTTTCAAAAGAAACTTTAATCAAAGACAAAAGCCGAAAATACCAGGTGAATGGACAGGTATTTGGACATATTTTCCCGAAATGTTTTGGTTTTTTACTACCCCCGCTTTTCCTTGACAACGATGTTTTTGAGACTGATCTTGGCGGTGGTTATTATTTTTCTTTTTATGCTTGGCAAGTATTCCGTCTATAAACTCTTTGCTTCATTTTTCTTGTCTTTTTTTCTAATTTTGAATGCGAAAGCAATGGTTCGACTGTTGGTTCTCGTAATGGCATTCCAGAGCGCTCTCGGTAGACACAAAACACTCTAAAAGCTAGGAGATGCGTTCGCAAAATGTTGTTTTGATCTCGTTACTATTTTCGATTGATGTATGTCTAGATATTTATGAATGAAATGTCAAAATCCAAAAACATTCAAGTCCAACCTTTGTCCATGCTCCCAAACGACTGATTTATTTGGTGTCCAAAAACCACCGCCATGAACTTTTATGACCATTCGATATGACATCTGCTGTCCTCCTTTCAATGAAGCTGTTTTAAGTCTTTGGCATAATGCTATCCGTTATTTACATGCTAGACAAAAGTGATTGTTTAAGATTTTTGCTTTTTTCTGGAATGGATTCAGAGTTTTGAATCAGGGATGTGATATTCGCAACGACAACTTCTACAATTCCAAGCACAACGAAAGTAACTTCTTTAGCTTGTTTTACATTCATGAAGGCTTTTCGTAAATTTGTTTGGTATCTATAATGCTAGCTTTCAGTACCAAGAAATGCCCTCTTTGGTGGATTTCATTTGTAACATACTTTTCTGTCGATGTTCGCAAGTGTCCGATTACCACCGCTGTCCGATTACCACCGCCGACACCCTATACGTCATTTTCCCAATAGAATCTTCTAAATGTGCGCCTGTAACGAAATAAAAATCCGACAGGTAGAGTAAAATTTCTGACAAATTTGTTGGGGGGGATGAGATACGGTTTGTCCGAGGAAACGTATGTATCCCCCCGTGCAGTAGGTTAATGCTCATGTGCAGTAGCGTTTTGGGTGGGAATTCTGACGGGCGCATGAGCATCAACCTACTGCACGGGGGGACACACAAAAACACAACAATGGCAATGAGATAAAAAAACATTTTTCGAACGCATCTCCTTGCTTTTAGATTGTTTTGTGTGTACCGAGAATTCTCCAGAATGTCATTACAAAAACCAACAGTCAAACTATCGTTTTCGCATTCAAGAATAGAAAAAAAGACAAGAAAAATGAAGCAAAGGAGCTTTTAGACGGAATGCTTGCCAAGTATAAACAGAAAAATAATTTTCTTAGCACATTCTGCATTGTGAACCCACTTTCCGAAAACCACCGCCAAGATTCATTTTATCAATATTTATACACGAAAAACTTTCAGCGTATTAACAAATTTTTTGACACCAGAGAAGTAGAGACTTCGCTTTGCATATTCTAACCTAACTCTGAGAATTTGCAGATCTCCATGATTTCTGGTTCTATGCTCTGAAATCATGGATCTTTCAGTGAACTTATAGCGAAGATTTTCGGGACAAAGGTCTTCCAGAATTTTATATGTCATGACTCCTTTGCCAAAGGAGAGCAAAGACTTTACATTGAGCCATTTACAGTTCCAACCGTCCTTATACTTGGCGTCCACTATTAGCTTCTTTGCCCTTGTCTGTAATCATTGCAGTTGGGATAGTTTGGTGTTGGAAAGAGTTCTCCAAACAATGTCGCCATAGCGAAGATGGCTTTCAAAGAGAGCTTTGTAGACTTGGTCAAGTTTCCTTTGCGGAAGAATGTCTTTCAGCTTTTTCAGGGGGCTCAAGCCCCCTTTCAGCTTGTTTTTGATAGTTTTGTACTGCTCTTTCCAATTAAGGCTTTCGTCGATGTTGATTCCAAAATATTTTATCTTGTCAACCCTTTTGATCACTTCATTATTGAGGACAAGATCTGGCATATCATCACCTACCCTATTAAATTGTCGCCTTTGGTTTATTCAGTTGTATTCAACCCTATTCAATTGTCGCCTATGGCTGGAGATCAGTCTCAAAAACATCGTAGTCAAAGAAAAGCAGGCGAAGTAAAAAACCAAAACACTTCGGTAAAGTATGTCCAAATACCTGTCCATTCATCTGGTAATTTTGGTTTTTGTCTTTGATTAAAGTTTCTTATGAAAATATTTAGTTTCCCTTAAGCGTCCGATTACCACCGCCGGCACCCCACTAGGGGACTCAAAAACTTCACAAGCTAGATTACACATAGCTTTGCAGAAAGTAAATTGGATGAGCACAAACTAAGTACCAGCTTGTAGCTAAAGGGCTTTATCTTTTGAGATGCTGCTTGGTTGAAGCTATGGATTCTGGAAAGGAGAAGAATGCAACTGTAGACTGTGTCGACCTTGGGTCGGGCTCGGGTTGGGTTCTTGAGTAAATAAAATTCATTGCATTGTAAATATTGAAAATACTGTAAAAACATTGTAAAAATCTGTATATATGTATTCATATCTAATTATTCTGCATTATACGTAGATATCTATGTTTTGTTTTTATTTGAAACAATTTACTTTGTAGTAGGCTTAAATTGGCTTTTATCTTAGCTATTTATGTATGTGCTTACTTTAAATGGATGGAAAATGAATAAAAGAATAAATGGATACCTTCCGAAAAACCAATATCAAAAATGTGGTATGTCATCCATTTCTCGAACTTTTCCTCCTTTTTGATTACAAAGTCCAACTTTGTAATCTAAGAAGGGGCTTCGATGTCAGGCTGTCAGAAAGAAAGAAAGTAAGTAACCCACTTCCGTCACGCTCGTTAAAGCGATTGATTAACGTTTTATCTCTGCTAATTGGCACTGAAATAAAGAAAGCGCACATAAAGCGCATACAAGACAGAAGTTTCCCGCGATCCTATAGCAACATTTGACGTCGGCTTATTTCATGTTAGACAGATTTGACACCATAAGATGGATAAATTACCATGATGTTTACCCTGGCACAACAACAAATTTACCCAGAATTGGCACGTTCTTGACTTCATTAGCAGCTTAATTATGTCAAAACAATCGTTTTCTAGAACGAACGAATCATTAGCCACTTATTGATAGTACTCATTATGCAAATAAGTCAACTTTAGAGGATGATGTAACTGGTGGCCTGCACAGAGGCTAGCATTCGCAGGATCACCGAAGATAGAAGGATCCCCCTCCTACACAGCTACAGAAAGGTGCAGAATCCCAGCAAACAATAGACCTTTTAGCTATTCTAAAAGGAGCCTGGATCGAACGTTATTTTTATACATTTTTATACGTTACGTTCGATCGAGTGGCGTTAGAGCTTCTATCACTATTGTGCACATTCGAAAATTCTACAAAGTGTAGCAAAAGTTTGTTCGATTCTGATTCTTTCCTGAATAGCTAAAAGGTCTATGGCGCCATTGACTGGGGGAAGGCACGAGATCACACTGAACCAAAACATCTTCATGCATATCATTCTGCACAGAGGTTATCTTCGTGACTGCTTGTCTCAAATTAGATGCCTGCGAATAGCAACAATTGAAACGTTCTGTAGGGTTCTGCATAAGTATTTTTGCGTTATCGTAAATCTCACATGACATCTCATTTGACACAGATGCACCAATAGTTTCGTGCACGAACGAAGCAAACTAGGGGTAATGACTTTTGATTTTTGCGTATCATTCTCGTTTGACATAAAGACCAAAATATTGCCTTTGAGGCGATTCTTGTCCTTATACAAGGCGCTCGATTTTCCATTGAAGGCGACTTTAGCAGCAACACTCATCTCTCTGACTGTAGCTAAAAACAGCATCTACGGTCATTTGGAGTTGTGAAGAAATCAATATTCAGATATCATTATGCTTGTTTAGCTCAGGACAGACTTTGTAATCATCCAAAAGGATCTTATGTTTCAGTCCATGTTTTGGAAGGTATGAACAAGGCCGAGTTCCAGATTTTCTTAGGAGTATAAAATGTGAATACGGAGCAGAGATCAGTCATGTTGTAAATAATACATTTCCCCAGACGACTTCAAATCCATCTCTACGCTACATCTTCACAAAATGTTTGGTGGGAACGATGGTGATTTATTTACTGTAAAAATGAGAAATGCAAGATTCGAAATATTCTCCTAATCCGGTTTTTTGGACTACGATCAGAGACTGACGACGTGATTCCTTGTATTCGTTCAAAGTTTTTAATCGGATGTTTTATTTTCACTTAATACAAGACGACCAAACTGATTCAAAACAGAGATCTGAAGAAAAATCGAGCGTCTTCTATCCTTCGAGCGTCGAAAGAAAAGTCGAACGTCGCTTCGAATGTCGTTTCGAACGTTGCTTTGCTCCGAAAAGTCGAACTTGATCTAATCAACCAATCAACGCTAGGAATAGGCATGTGGTCTGACCTAATTAAGAAAGTAGCGATCTGATTGGTCCTGCCGTGAACGCGGCGGAGATGGCCTAAATTAATCTGCGTTTTGAAGCTGTGTGGTCATTAGTCTCAGTTTGAAGCTATAACATCATCCAATTCAATGCAGAAAACTGAGACTCCTCGTCATAAGTCTACTGCGATAATAGCTTTACAATAACCACGCAGTATCTCAAAAGATAGCCAAGCTTTTGGCACGATAACGCAATAGTTGATAACTTTTGATTTCAGAGAGCTAGTTGTGATCTAGCTAGTGAAATTTTTTGTGTCACCCGGTGGATGGACCAAGAGGTTGAAAGTTTAAATAACGAGCAGTATGTTAAAGCAAAGCGGTAACTCTTTCATAGCTTCGTACCCAACACTTGAATTATTTGTATCTTATCTTAAATTTGCTAAATGATAGTGTTACAAAATGAGAGTAAGACAAGGATGGTGTCCCATTTGTTTTTTGTTTTTTGCTACGGAGAAGCTTTAACTCTAATTGTCCCATTTTATATACAATTGTATAGGGCAGGCTTTCACTTATACAGGGTGTCTCATTGAGAGTAAACTCAAGTATCTCACGACTGGCTTATCCTAGCAAAACAAATAAAGCCTTTTCTAAAAGGGAAATAACGCAGTTACTAAATGAGCACTAGTTTGATCAAATTAAGCAACGGAAACTAAAACGGGAGTTCTCAAATCTGAATCAACTTTTTAGCATTTATGAGCAGCTTCTGCAATATCAACATTTGTAATTGACCAAAACATAATGATCTGCCGATATATTTTTAATTCATCTCAACATCAATCACACCCCTGCAACACAAATATGTCTTAAGTGTATCAAAGTGCATTTCTGTAAGCAGGACGGGGGTTAGTGCGACAAGAATGGTAAGCGTTTCAATCTAAGCATTTTCTCAAGGACTTTTGAATATTGAGAAATCGATCAAATGAAGTGCGACCTCTTTGGATAAGTTTTCACCTGCAAAAACTATCCTAAATCATCCTTCTTCTCATATACATAGGAGAGAAATTATTTTGTACAGATTCTACATGCAAAAACTGTTTTGGAGATGTCGTACTACATCTGGCTGATTTCTTGAGGATTCAAATCTTGAACAACACTTCCTTTCTCCAATAATTTCAAAGTCAATTGAATATTGGTAGAAAAGGTTCTTGCGTGTTTTCGAATTTTTTGGACATTTGAAACCTAAACAATAGAATAAACCCTTTATAATTACCATACAATACAATACAGTACAGTACAGTACAGTACAATACAATACAATACAATGCAATACAATAAAATACAATTCAATACCATTTATAATAGGAATGCAATATACCGTCCTGTACCAAGTTTCAAACTCTAAGTTAAAGCCTATTCTATGCTATTGTATTAAAAACGGCACAATAGAAGTTACAACTTCCTCGTTGCAGCTGCACAAATGGGGCACAGTTTTTGAGACACTCTATGGAAATTACATTATTTTTCAGGCAGGAATACGGCCAGGACCTCGTCAGATCGGAAAGCATGGTCCGATAGTGTTCTAAAGACTCGAAAAAGAATCTGTTCTAAGAAGGTGAGAATCTACGTTAATGTGTTTCCTTGTATTCAGGTATAGATTTACATTGTTTACACTTGAATTACTCTCAACCCCAAGGTTATCTCTTGTTAATGTAATCAGTAGGTATCTCAACAGAAACGCAAATATGAAATTTTTCAAAAATTGCTGGAATGATTAGGAATAGTAAATCGAAAAGGCAGTTGCCAAGACTGCAATTTGTAATCGCCTTTACCGGGTGTCCTGGAAAAACGTACAAGCATGAAACTGTTCTAGAAGAGGTGCCTGGGCTTCTGGTATTTAGGGACACGCCCTAAAGCCCGAATATAGTGACAGTGTTTATATACAAGCCATTTTGTGCTTGTTTCAATTCGCATCAAAGTGCCTATATTTTACTTTAGTTACTTATTTACCTTTGTACAATTGCACTACACGCAACAAGAAGCTTTTTATCTTTTTGAGATTAGTTGATAATGATAATAACAATGCTCAAATCTTTATACAGTTATCATTAGGGTCCGTTGCTTAAAGAAATATACAATCAAAAAGGAGTAAAATTGAGCCAGCTAAAGGTTTGCATAAATTCAAATAAGGTCATGTACATTTTTTCTGAATAAAACCCTAAATAGTCTTGTTAAAGGCTGAAATACACGATCCATTTATACTGATCAGTTTAAACTGTCAGTCTTTTTCATCAGTTTTAACTGATCAGATTCGCCCGACTACATGATCAGTTAAAACTGATGAGCTGGGACAGTTTTTCCGCATTTTTGCGATCGACGGTGACTCGGAATGTTCTGCTGCAGCTATAGCTAGTAGAAGATGAAGGAAGAAAATTATAAAACGCAAAAAGAGATCTGCATGGGATAAACCTTGGCTCCAAAAGTTCCAAAAGTTAAAAACTTTCGTGTCAATGAATGAGCACAGAAACATTCGATGAATTATTGCAGTTGGTTTCGATTTGAATGATGGAAACAAGAGACAGTACCTCTGCTTCGAAAAACACTGATGAAATACTCTATCTGCTCCATTCGTTTGCTTTAGCAGCCATTTTTCCTTTAGTGTTTCCTTGTGCAACTTCCATGGCTAATCCGAGGACAATGAGTCTATTTGCAGAGCTTAGCGGCGCTATAGATTTTAATCATGATTGGCATTCAGTTTAAACTGAAAAGTTGAACACGTCCAACTTTTAAAAAGACTGATCAGTCTAAACTGATGGTGATAAAAAGATCAGTTTTTTGCCGACTACACGGTCAGTTTTCTGATCTTCAGTTAAAACTGTCAGTTTAAATGGATCGTGTATTTCAGCCTTAAGATAGGGATGGTGTTATAAACGTTTGCTGCAGTCACTTAAAAACTTTTACGACTGAATTCATTTGCATCCTTGGAACTTTCACAGTATTGTTGCCATGTTCTTTTCTCTCAAAGTAATTTGTGATTGGGTCACACTCATTATTTTGGAGGCAATGAAATACAAATGTGCACATTATTTTCTTTATTATACCGATTGGCTTTTGATTTTTCGATATTCCAGCTGCGTCGTTCATTTTTTTTTTACATCTGACGAACTCTTGAATTAGACCATCCCGTGAAGACACGCATTATCATAGTTGTAAAGCTACCGGAAGATTCACTATTGATACTGATGATAATCTCTAAATTGTCTTAAATATACAGCTTTCTTTGTTTCCATTGACCCTCCTCATATGCGAATCGATTTGGAAAGGTAGAAGATACCATTTTTGGAAATGCTGTCGGTTAAATTGGCATGGCCTTCTGTCCTCATCTATATGCGTTATTTTCGTTTCAACTTGATCAGATGATTAAGATGTCAGCTTGCAATTTGAGACCTCGCATGACCTGATCGGCTTTGTGCTAGCTGAGCTATTCACTTGAACACATCAGATGTCTGGAGGAACCTAATACCAGAACCTAATACCACGTTTACTCTACGCCAGTGCAATTTTAATCCGCTACAATTCTGTTACAGTTCAAGAGCATTTATACTGCCACGGAACAACATTATTATATACCTTGAAGGAGCAAAGTGTTTCTGTTTAGCAGGAGCGGTGTAAACTGGAGACTCATCATTTATACTTTTGTTACGGATCCAAAGTTGTACCGGACCGGTACAATGTAAATGGGGTCTAAGACAAAGCAATTACTTGATTAAACTACATCTGTCATCAGTCTTTGTATTACGAAGCGGTGCTTTTCAACCAGGCGATAAAAAAAGTTGTTTATGATTGTTATCAATTGGAATGAAATCAATTTCTAGCATGATTCTATCCTCTGATAAATTCTAATGAAATAGAGATCACTGAAATATATACGTTACAGAGTAAATACCCGCGGTACCACACTCTACAAAAAGATTCTCAAGTTTTTACCGAGTTTGTTCATGGTACAGAATGAATGAAACTGGCTGAGGTTTGTTTCCACTCTCATCACTCTCACGGTTTCGAGGAGTTATGGCGTCTCCAAAAGACAAATTCGGCTAGGTTTGTTGATACCATTTCAAGTCAGGTGATGAATCTCTTTAAAAAAATCTTTTGAATTTGTTAGCATATTTCGTGCCATGAAAACTTTTGCCATGAATTCAAAAATTAGAATGATAATGAAGCTTCCTAAGAGTATGGTCAAATGACTTGAAATGGGTAAAACAAACCTTAGCTGATTTTGTCTATGAAACATGTTGTGCAATGAATCATTTATTCATAATTAAAGAAATTCTGAACTGCTAAGGAAATTGCCTCCATAACTTATAAATTATGAAATTTGCCCAACATTTGAGACACACGGTTCAATAAAGTACCGGGTGACATAAGAAAACCTTCACGAGCTAGATTGCACATTGTTTTCTGACAGAACACGTTATGGATACGAACAAAGTATCAGCATGTACTATGTAGCCGAAAGGCTCAGCTCCCGGGGGGGGTACTTGACTAGGGAAGTGACGGGGGTGTGCGGAAAACCTCTCCACACCCTGCACCCTGTCGCATAAAAAATAGGCCAAAAGTATACCCTGTCGCATAAAAATTTTGCCTCTCAAATACAGTGTAGAACGCAATTTTTGCTTGTGATACCCTGTCGCATAAAGATTTTGCCTCTCAAATACGGTGTAGAACGTAATTTTTGCTGGTGATACCCTGTCGCATAATTTTTTCACCTATTATAATACCCTGTCGCATAATTTTCGCTAGAAAATGACACCCTGTCGCATAATTTTTACCGCAAAAGGACACCCTGTTGAGCGGCACATCCCGTCAGGTCAAGTATGGGAGTGCCCCCCCCCCCCCGGGCTCAGCTATCCTTTGATGATGTTGCTTGGTCAGTTTAAGTTATGCCTACTGTCCGAAAAAAACAGTTTCAAATATATGAAACTTCATTCATTTCTTGGACTATTCCCTCGTCCATGTTCTGGAAGACGTGGAAAAGCTGAACTTCGAATTTGCTTTGGAGCACGAAATTTGAATCAGGAGCAGAGGTCAGTCAGTTTTCAAATGAAAGATTTCCGCAGCCGATATCAAGTCCATCGTTACGTTGAGGTTTGACCAAATGTTTACTGGAAAATGATGGCTATTATTTCACTGAAAATAAGGAATCCGGGATTCGAAATTTTCTTCTGATTTTTCAGATGGTAATCATTGCTTCACGCAGCATCTCAAAATAGATTAGCTTTTCAACCAAACTGTTTTACAAAGCATTTGAAAATAGCTCTTGAATTTAGACAGCTTGCTATGATCTTGTTCATGAAGTTTTTTTTTGGTCACCCGGTACAATTGATTTAATCAAGCGAGGAATTGTTTGAACTCAAGTGTTTGCTTGAGCGGTCCGAAAATGTTTATCATTATAGCGGATGCTCCAAAAAAGAATTTCCCTACTTGCAGAAAACAACCATTATCTCGCTTTGAGCAATGTAAATAACACCCTTTGCGTTGAAGGCTAACTTGGATCCAAATATTTTTGCAGATGTCTTGCTGAGAAGAAGACCACCAAAATATGGATTTCCTGAACCCTTTAGCTCGAGAAGCCCTTGCAAAGGAAGATGTCTAGCGATAAAGGATCTTCCATGTTTTACGTCTTCGGTTCAACAAGCATTCAAACGCAACGCATGTCAGCTTCATAGATTCTGATTCAAACTTGAAAATGTTCAGAGTGCATGCAGCCTACTGCACCTTGTCTTAGGAAGCAATTTCTTCTCCAAACACCAAGCAAGATCGTGTTTTGTTCCGGCACAACAGCGATATGTTCTCTTTTCGAGGTCACCTTCTTGGAGGTCAAGCTCCTTGCTGCTGGAATTTTTTTTAAATGTTCTACTTCTCTGGATTTTGAGTTGCAGGCTTAGCGGTCTTATCGATAAACTGGCTTTAAGCTCTGCTATTAACTTTTCAGATATTCTGTTTTCAAGGAAAATCTTGGCATAAAACCATTGCATGCAGATACAAAAGCGAACTAAATATTTACAGCTAAGCTGGTTATTGTGTAATAGATTCCTGTTTAAATCATTATTAACTAACGGGCTCTTTTACTTCAAGCACGGTTCAAGTCGGGACACTTGTTTTGGTACACCATGTGCATGGCCTAATGATAGAAGTACTTGTATTAAATTGTTGCTCTGATTTTGTTTATTCTAGAAATCTGATATATTTAAGTGAATAGTACAGCTAATTCATGAAGCATTCAAAATGCAAATTTGCATCTTATTTTAATGATCTCATTGAACATTAGGCTCCTCCGTAATAACAGTTGAAGTGCTAATATATTTTTCTTGGACACCTTATATTTTGTTATTACTTGTTTTGGTACACCATGTACATGGCCTAATGATAGAAGTAGTTGGAATTTTGTTTCTTCTAGAAATCTGATATACTCAAGTGAATAGTACAGCTAATTCATGAAGCATTCAAAATGCAAATTTGCATCTTATTTTAATGATCTCATTGAACTGAAGTTGGTTGAACATTAGGCTCCTCCGTAATAACAGTTGAAGTGCTAATATATTTTTCTTCTACACCTTATATTTTGATATTATTATTTCTTTTAGGAAAGTCTGCCAAAGCTTCTATTCGATCCCAAATGTTGTATCTGTGTTCCAGTTATCTACGAATATCCGTTAAATTTATCTTTTGAGGGCTCCTCAAGAGCAATTTAGATCGTTCTGTTCTTGCGTTACCAAACCAGTGCATCGAGACTTGAAGCACAAATTTTCGTTTGAAAGTCAATATGCGTTTACATTAATCTGTCGTCTTACATCTCTCTTTTAGTTTATCACCGAGGTTGAATTATTCCTTAAAGAAATTTATGTTGAAGCAATGGATCCCGAAACCATGACAGTTTCAGGTAACTGGCCTTTTCTACAACGGCTGCTTTCAGTTGATATAGTGTTTCCCAGTTGTAGTTGGTTTCTCCTTTGAGCATGCCACTATTTCCCAACTTGAAACAGAAATAAAAAATCTGAATTCAAATAAGGCTACAACTTTTGGCAATATTCCTCCAAAGCTTATCAAGACTAATATAGACATTTGCGCTGAACCCTTGCAAAAAGTTTTCAATGAGTGTGTGAGCAATTGTAATTTCCCTGATGAACGATTACAATGCACAGCCTTAACTCGTTTTCTTGAAAGATGTAAAATATACTTAGACACAGGAGGAAAGGCGGGGGCTTCTTTATGGATCTTTCAAAGGCTTTTGATTGTGTCAAGCACGATCTACTTTACGGTTTCAACCATCTACATGAGATTATTCAGCCGTCAACTCCATCATAAAATTAATAAAATTTGCTTTTTGTTGGCAACTCACTTCAATGCAATTAGCTGTTGCAAACAAAGAGATTTGGACTTCCAAGGCATTTAATTCAAAGAAAAGTACATATGCGTTTACATTAATCTGTCGAGTTTAACACTGAGAATTATTCCTTAAAGAAATTTATGTTGAAGCAATGGATCCCGAAACCATGACAGTTTCAGGTAACTGGCCTTTTCTACAACGGCTGCTTTTGTAGCGATTTTTCTGATTATTCTTTGCTTTTTGTTGGCAACTCACTTCAATGCAATTAGCTGTAGCAAACAAAGAGATTTGGACTTCCAAGCCATTTGATTCAAAGAAAAATGCAATATAATATCACACATACCTTTTTAAAGATTTGAGCCCTATGTTGATTTGGACAGCTCTTTGGACTGGTCAATCCATGAATCCTAATGGAAAGAGAAGCACAAAGATGTCCTGTTACCTTATTTCCTATGCCACTTTATGCGCATACATCGAGAGATTGTTGACAGATGTAATCAGCTATGCCACGTTTGAGTAAGGGGTTCAATTCTCTGGTGTTGTTTGTAATTCATTCATTTAATGCATTCCTTTAGAAGCGGATAGAGAAACTTTAGGCTCTAGATATTGAGATATATCCTCCTTCTTTCGTTATAAGCTCGTGTCATCTCTCAACAGCCCCTTTTGATACAAAATGAGTACATTAGTTTCCCTGCTTTCATGTTACCTTTTGTGCTCTGCTTTTTGCATCTTTTGCTTGGCGAATCAGCGGTAGAAATCATTCCGGGTGAGTAAAAAGTGCCCGTCATTCGAAGATATACTGCTCCCCGAATATCTAAGCGATACTATTGAAAACTGTCCTGCTTCATTGCTGCTATGTTCAATTAGATCCAGTAATTTATCCGGCTTTGATCGGGCATTCCTTCTCTTGGATATGGGAGATTTTCTGCAGAAAGCCCCTTTCAAAAACTTGCAAAAACCAGTGAAAACGAAGAACAAAAAATCTTTGGTTTTCCTTCCTAACAATAATGACACTTACATATATTAGCATATATTTTGGAGAATGGAATCCTCCTGAATGAATTACTCATACTAGGAGGAGGAGACTCGTTACCCTCCCACGAAGATAGCACATGGTAAAGTGTGTTCAAGTCATTGTTGTAAGATTAAAATGTCAGGGAAATTTGTTCGTATTTTAGCACGTTTTAAAGATTTCTCGAAGCGACTTTCCCGAGAAAATCCCTTGTAAAAGCTGAACAGAGTTACCTATTTCAGCCAGGAAAAATCCTAAAAAAATTGAACACGTTGGTTATTCAATCAGATATTTCAAAGTATTATTGCATATATATTTATGGAGCAGCAGTCTTTCAAATGGCGTGTATTTTTTTTTACCCACCCGGTGGAATAAAATATTTACACAATCAACTAGTTTTATTCCTCTTCTCATTATTTGTCATAAGTCCAAGTGAATTGTAAGAAAATTCATTGCGATCTTGTTTAATAGAAACCCTTTCGAACTATACAATTTACAAGCATATGTATGGAAGATTCGGAAATGTCATTTAAGAGTCGAGGAACATTTGACACATATCAAAATTTGATAAGAAACCTAATTCGCTAAAGTTTATTCCCGCGAATTATTCCACTTTTTGCGGGTTCGCGAAAATTAATTCCAAAACCTTTGCGTTTTTCCCAACTTGCAAAGTTTCTTTGTTGCCCTGGTTTCATGGTAACTTCTGTGCTCTACATTTTTCAATCCTTTGGCTAGACTAATCGGCAGTACAAATTCAATTGCTCATATAAATCCTGTGGTTCATAGAAATCCGGTTGATTATAGCCTTGTACTGACGCCTCAATAAAAACCAATTGGTTCAATTGTCACCTGCCCATGTTGCCCTTTTCAAGACCACCAACAGAAATGGTACTGTTTATTGGAATCTAATTTATAGCAGCCCTGTACTAGCATGCATTGGAACGGATTCCATTGTCGCAAAGTTTGCCCTTTTTGTCCTTTTCCAGATCAGTAGAAACGTTAGAATTGTTTGCTGTTGATCCAAAATTTTGACGAATTTTGTCACGCAACATTTACAAAGTTGATAGCCATGTGCAGTTGGAAAAAATCCTACCAATCAATTCGAATCGAGCAAGTTGGTTTCAATTTCAAATTTCAATTAATACTTTCGCATCAAATGCACAGTGATCCAGCAAGTGTAATAAATGCCGAAAAATGAAAATTCTCAAAATCAATCATGCTGTAGCTCATTTGAAAGAGCAATGATTGGCAGTCAAAATGAAAAAGGAATTATTAAAATCGGACCTATGAGAGCCAAGAAACAGATTTTTAAAGTTTCAAGAAATCACAAGTTTACAAATTTCATATCGAGAATACAATTAACACATGATTTAGGCTTACTTCAAAATTCAATTTCTCTGCTCAAACAGCTCCGATTCTTGAAATTATTTTTTTCATTTTGATTGTATACATCTCAGCATTATGTGTCTTTCATTTCATCGAAAACGAGTGGAAAATTTTCGCGAATTTTGCGAATTACTACAAGTACCATATTTGAGGATAAAAACCGATATTTAGGTAGAAACAGTTGAAAATCTAAAAGACGGGGTCAAACGGTGTCTTAGCAAAAAATATTACAATTAACTACAACATGTTTCGAGTGCGTGTGCCAAAGGTTATCTTTGGGAACCTTCTGCAAAAAATTATATGGCGTTTTAGAATGTGTGGTCATTTCTTGAAAATGACATGTGGTCGTTACTGAAACCAGTGTTGTTTTACATTAACTGAATTGATATTCTAGATAATGCCCTAAACTCATTTCAAATTAAAGACAAGTCATTCAGCTGAATTCTTGAAACTAGGATGAATTGAAGAAACTAAAAATCAAAATACAGTAACGTATAGTGGACTGAAGAACCAGGAACTCTACTCTTTGTGACGTCTGAACCCGACACTGTATCAATCATGTCAAATTCAATTCCGAAGCACCACGTTCTTTCTTATCACTGTCAGACTAGACCTAATGCTTCCTCTTGAACTTTAATGTCATAGTTGTAGTTGACTGATTTTGGCCGTACTTTCTTCAGAACGAGAACAAATGGTTATTGATCTGATTGATTTGATAGTTATGAGGACAGGGCAAATTTTGCGATTCTGTGGTGCCACATCGACGTTTCAGAGCAGTTTCTGAGACTACAGACACCAGAGACACCACTAAGACTGTCAACGTTGATAGACTGAAGCTTTTCACCTGATGATATGATGCTGCACTTAGCAATACATTTCCATTCGGAAGAGAATAGATTTCCTTACTATACACCAGATGCTTGCCCATAACTGGGAGCTGCTTGAATTCTCAAAAAAGGCTATCCGATAGGTGTATGGTTTGAAAGCAGTCCTAACGCCTGGAACAAACATGTTCACAGCTTCCAAATTGACCCAGGATTCAGAGCAAGACAAACGTTTGTGCAACATGACATCCATGACGTTTTGTCAGAATGCTCATAACATCTGCCCAGAATGTAGCAAAAGCGAGCCATATTCTACAAACTACGGCAAAAGTCAATGAGATGAATTATGATACTAAAACTCAAGAAGAAGCATTGGTGAAGTCTTTGTATCTTTAACTGTGATAAGAAAGAATGTTATGCCTCTGAACTGAATTTGATATGATTTGATGCAGTATTGAAACCAGACGTCACAAAGAGTAGAGTTCCTGGTTCTTCAATCCACTATACGTTAATGTATTTTGATTTTTAGTTTCTTCAATTTTTCCTAGTTTCTATAATTCAGCTGCATGACTTGTATTTAATTTGAAATGAGTTTAGGGCGTTATCTAAAATATCAATTCAGTTAATGTAAAACAACACTGGTTTCAGTAACGACCACATGTCATTTCAAGAAATGACCACACATTCTAAAACGGCCATAGAATTTTTTGCAGAAGGTTCCCAAAGATAACTTTGGCACACGCACTCGAAACATGTTCTAGTTAATTGTAATATTTTTTGCTAAGACACCGTTTGACCCCGTCTTTTAGATTTTCAACTGTTTCTACCTAAATATCGGTTTTTATCCTCAAATATGGTACTTGTAGTAATTCGCAAAATTCGCAAAAATTTTCCACTCGTTTTCGATGAAATGAAAGACACATAATGCTGAGATGTATACAATCAAAATAAAAAAACAATTTCAAGAATCGGAGCTGTTTGAGCAGAGAAATTGAATTTTGAAGTTAGCCTAAATCAAGTGTTAATTGTCTTCTCGATATGAAATTTGTAAACTTGTGATTTCTTGAAACTTTAAAAATCTGTTTCTTGGCTCTCATAGGTCCGATTTTAATAATTCCTTTTTTATTTTGACTGCCAATCATTGCTCTTTCAAATGAGCTACAGCGTGATTGATTTTGAGAACTTTCATTTTTCGGCATTTATTACATTATTTTGCCATTCTGGATCACTGTGATGGTGGCATTAATGCATAGACTCCAGCAATGAGATATCGTCTATACACATCAAAGGAAGGGCAGAGCAACAAGAGCTGTTCTGTATCTTCAATGCCATCGTTTGTTGGGCACGTTTTGTTCGTGGTATCCAGGGTATTTCTAAATTTGTCGCTCCTCTCCATGTAGATAGGTAGGTAGGTAATCATATTTAACGTGGCTAGCCTGCGAAAGTCTGAGAGAGACTTATTTCCAGCAGGGGCCACGGATGTTTTACCATCAACCCGCCGCAGCTACCAGATTTCCCTCACATGGCTCTGGTCGACTCGGGCTAGAGTTACGGACAGCGACCAAACTGTCCAGCGCGGGATTCGAACCTCGGCCGTTCTGACCTTTGGTTTACGAGTCAGTCGCCTTAGCCACTCGGCCACGCGCTCTCTCGATGTGACCACACCTCATGATTCCTTTAGCTTAGAATTGCAGAGATTTGACGACTCTCTTCACTCAACATAGCAGATTGGTAGGTCGACTTGCTACAACTGAGCAATTCCTGCACAATTTAGCCATATCTTGAATTACGAAGCGAATTCTTGTTTGTCATGAATAGAAAAAATCTGCTATGGTTTGTTTTACGCATTTCAAATCATATGACCATACTTTTGAGAAGTTTCAGGAATATATTTCAGGAATCTTTTGCATTCATGGTGCAAATCTTCCTTTGTTTTCATGGTTGCAAATATGTTAAAGAATCCAAAAGATGTTTTATCAAGAGATTCATCACATGCCTTGAATTGATTGTAAACAAACTTCAGCCGATTTTGTCCTTTTCATTCTTCAGCATTTCTGGAAATGAAGTAGCATTGGTGACATGATTCAGCAATGCCACATGGAACGAAGATAAAGGAGGTCTCATCAATATCAAGTCTCGATGACTGTTTAAACTTAATACGATTGCTTAGGATGCTCGGTAAACATTTTAACATTTCATTGATTAGGACTGAGAGAGAGGATGGAAAAGATGCGTGGCTCTCCACTCACCAGAGCAGAAAAAAAGGTGTTCTTCCAGGTGACTGTTTTCTCTCATTTTATGAAATTGCAGTTCAGTCAATCAAATTATGCTGCGTGAGTAAAAACATTCCCGGCGTTTGAAAGGCTACTTCTCTCTAAGTACATAAGCAATCATATTTTGCAAGATCTGCTTGAATAGCCACATTTTTCAATTATTTTTAGATTTTTTCCTTGCTGAATTGGTCACTCTATTCAGATTTTACAATAGTTATTCTCGAGAAGTTCCCCTCGAGAAACCTTAAAAAAGACGTCCTAAAATCGCGAGCAAATTTCCCTACTCTCTTTTACCTTACAGCAATGACTTTCATTATTAATCTTGAAAGCTCAAACTCGTATCCACCTCCAAACCAGAGCTTTGGTGCTCTGGCCTCGTCAGATTCTCGAAGCACATCGACATAAAAAACTGAGATTAAAGAAAAATATAAGAAGAAACTGTACAATGGGTGACTTTTAGCAAACAGACAGAATGTAATATTATCAATATTTTCAAATTTTATCAAGGCTATCTTTGATTTATTCGATGTGCTTAAAAAGTTTGCTGAGGCCAAAAAATCAAAGCTCTGGTTAAGAGGTGGACGCAAATTGAACTTTCAAGATTACTATTTCTGTCCAATATAATATCTCTTCAGCACCAATATCAACAAACGAGGTACTTATTTTCAACTTCCTATCGAGGAACAAGTTGAGTGTGATTAGCCTACTTTTTCTGGGACAACCTGATAGTCCAGCCAAGCAAACTGGGTTTCAAAAATGTCCAGTATCATGATGTTCTTGCAATCAAAACACCATAATAAAGCTATTCTAGTAATGGTAGTTTCTATTATTGATGACTTTGTTACATTTATTTTAAAAGGTTGTTGGGCACACAGTTGACGAGCAGCTGCAATGCAATGTAAGTTAGTCTTTGTTTGTCTTCAGTTGTGCTTTTTGCTTGACTGCGAATTCAAGCTCAAGACCTTCAGCATCACAATTCCGTTGCCTGTTTATTTCAATTGAATAGCTTGAAAGGAACTAAGATTTCTTTTCTGTAAGCCTACCAGTTTGCAATTTTGTTAGTATCTCGATTATTTTCAAAATGATGACGTTCGTCATATTTGAGGCCTTGATGTCATCAGATTTCCAAATTGTAAACTAGAAGAGCGACAGATTTCTGCTTGCCATTATATCTTGTGGACCTTCTTCATGAAACTATGGTTATCTCCTATATTGGTTGTCGATGGCTTCAAAGTTTTTGACCTATCCTGGATTCTTTAAATAAGAAATTGCAGCAGTTAGAATTATAGCAATTTTCAAGCATACCGTACCGGGTAATTTATCAAGGTTTACAATATGGTGGCAAGCAGAAATATGTCCCGCTTCTGCTTACAATTTAGAAAGTTGATGATATCACGGCCTCAAATATAATGAATGCCATTATTCTGAAAGAAATTTAAACTTGCAACCGGTATAATTACAGCAAAGTACCGTGAGTTACCTTCAAGCCGTTAAATCCAAAATAAAGTGATAGCATAATTTTCAACCACCTTTTTAAAGACTTGGACCCTATGTTTAGCAACAGTAAGTAGCTTCTGGATTGGGAAACAAACTAAAAACATTGTATGACATAGCTGCTGCATTGGTTGCTTCATTTTCGAGGAAGGCTTTAGAAAAGGTTTGCAGACCAGAGTTGTAGCGGATGATTCAAAAAAGTTTACATATTTGGTGGGTTGTGGAATAAAGAGTATTCGGTTGATATTCAAAACTGCAATGTTTATACGTCAGTCAAAGGCTAACTTGCATGTGCAAGTTTTCCATGTTCGATTCTGGTTCATGACTTACTTGCCACCGAAATTTAAATTAAACGCAATTTTAGTTTCAGAAATAGAATTTAAATTTCAATGGCAAGAAAATTATGGACCAGAATCGAATATGGAATTTGCGTTCCATACAAACCCCTGCCAGCATTTTCCTAATTTCATTTTCAAAAAGATGAGTGATCTTACCAAAGGAAATTTTCACATCTAAGTTAGCCTTTGACTGATAGATTAAAATGGCAGTTTTGAACGTCGGCCGTCTACTTTTTCCACAGCCCGCCAAACCTGTTAACCTTTTTTGACTCACCCGGTACTAAAACTGATAAGCTATTAAATATTGTTTGCATCCCGTCGGAGCCCCAATGACAGCATGTGTAATTGCTTATTTTTCTTCGAATCTTCACAGATTTTGAATAATAAGTTTAAAAAGCACGTATGAAACGCAAGGAGCGAAAAGTCACAAATGGAAATTTAATTTGCAAACGCAAAGCATTTTGGCATGGGTAATATATATAATAATAATAATAAAACGAATATTTGTACATGATATACACTTCAACGAGTTAAACTGCTGTTATCAATGTGTGTCCTGTGCGCCCTATGCCTTAAATTTACAATAAAAACAAAAAAAAAGATCTAACTATTTACATTAAAAGTTCCAGATATAATTACCAAATAAATGTCATTTAAGATTTTCTTTAAGTTTGTTCTCGAATTCCTTGTAGTTCTCAATTTTACGAAGTTCCAGCGGTAGTTCATTGTGCACCTTCGCACCCATAAACATAACTGATTTTCGTGCGTACTTAGTCTTGATCCTTGGAAGTAATAATATGTGCTTATTGCTTCGTGTCTGCTTTTCATGATCCTGCAACGTGAAATAATTCTGCAACTGTTCACATGTTTCATTGTCAAGACATTTTCGTACCAGCGTGCAAGCCCTAGGGTGTCGGCAGTGGTAATCGGACGGCGGTGGTAGTCGGACACTTGCGAAAACCGAAAGAAAAGTACGTTACAAATGAAATCTATCAAAGAGGGTATTTCTTGGTACTGAAAGCTAACATTATAGATACTGAACAAATTTACGAAAAGCATTCATGAATGTAAAACACGCTAAAGAAGTTGCTTTCGTTGTGCTTGGCATTGTAGAAGTTGTCGTTGCGAATATCACATCCCTGATTCAAAACTCTGAATCCATTCCAGAAAGAAGCAAAAATCTTAAACAATCACTTAAATTGGATGTCTAGCATGTAAATAACGCAAACATTATGCAAAAGACTTAAAACAGTTTCATGAAAGGAGGACAGCAGATGTCATATCGAATGGTCATAAAAGTTCATGGCGGTGGTTTTCGGACACCAAATAAATCCGTCGTTTGGGAGCATGAACAAAGTTCGGATTTGAATGTTTTTTGGATTTTGACATTTCATTCATAAATATCTAGACATACATCAATTGAAAATAGTAATGAGATCAAAACAAAATTTTGCAAACGCATCTCCTAGCTTTTAGAGTGTTTTGTGTGTACCGAGAGCGCTCTGGAAGGCCATTACGAGAACCAACAGTCGAACCATTGTTTTCGCATTCAAGGATAGAAAAAAAGCAAGAAAAATGAAGCAAAAGAGTTTATAGACGGAATACTTGCCAAGTATAAACAGAAAAATAATTTTCCTGGCACATTCTGCAATGTGCAACTCACTGTTCGAAAACCACCGCCACTGTCCGAAAACCACCGCCAAGATCAGTCTCAAAAACATCGTTGTCAAGGAAAAGCAGGCAAAGTAAAAAACCAAAACATTTCGGGAAAATATGTCCAAATACCTGTCCATTCACCTGGTATTTTCGGTTTTTGTCTTTGATTAAAGTTTCTTAAGAAAATATTTAGTTTTCCTTAAGTGTCCGATTACCACCGCCGGCACCCTAGTCTTGTTTGCATTGACGACTGACGTTAGCTTTTGATTTGGCCTTGCATCTCCAGAGATTATTTTCAGCGCACATGAGTGAAGTGATGAGAGCCTAACTGGGTATTGGTGTATTTCAACTGTAGTATGCCACAGTATGTGAATGTTGGCAGTATCATTGAATGATAAATTGTAGCAGCTGCGGCTTGATCAAGAAACGATCTTATTTTTGCTGAAAGTCGTAGCCTGCTTGACGCTTTTTTGAAACAAGTATGGAAATTCGAATTCAGGTTCAGCGAGCTATCCACACGAACACCAAGATACTTTTTTTCAGTTGTGTTATTGAGGACAGTTTGGTGGGACAGTTTGATTTCGAGTGGCTCAGTTTGCTTGGCAATCCTTTGTGAGGTGCCGAAGAGAAGGGATTCTGTTTTACCTTTTTTCAAATTTAGAACCAGTTCATTGTTCTTTAGCCAATCTGCTAAACAATCCATGTCCTTTGTCTGCCTATTTGCACAAGATTTCATTAAGCTTGTTTGTTTTTGCCATTTTGAGAAGGATGAATTCATTGCTTTACTCTATTTTCGCTCCCTTTGTGAAAAGTTTTCTTTTTTCGTGATCTTAACTAATTGATATTTTCCTTTTTCCAGGATCCACCACTTTCATTTCAAATCATTGACATGCACAGGTAAGAGAATGCAATATATTCCAGCTCACTGAACCAAGCTTAACTTCAGTTGTCTAACGGGAGCTGTATAAGCAGCTCATCCCCTCACTCTCCAAAGTCAACTTGAAATATCAGTTTCTGAGTGGAAAATCAACATCAGCCCTTTGTATTGCTAATCCAATGTCAGGCAGCGTTCACATGAAGCCCATAGTGAGAGTTAGCTGCAGTGAAATGACTAATACCATGACCTAAACCGGATTTAACTTTGCCTACATGTCACTACGTGCTTCATGTATATGTATAGGCTAAAAGTTATTAGCGATCCCAATGTATTCCCTTTCTTAAATTATGTATCGGCATTTGAAAATTTACCAAAATTCGAAAATTTAGTCAAGATGTTGCACGTAGGATTTAGGAAAATAGATAATTCTATCAACTGCTTCCTCTTAGCGAAGTCATGAGGTTTTGGTAGCTACCTGGCTTTGAAGCATAGTACGAAGTTGAACAGAATTTTAAGCAGATCTATCTTCTTGTCTCTTGAATATCTGTAACATGGTTGATTGTGCTAGAAATTAATCTGATAATCATGTACGAATCAAAAGTCTAGATGAAATCGTAAAATTAAGGATCCTTTGCAAGATTTTAAGCAGTGACATGTGCCGCACCATATTTGGGTAGCTTTGGGTAGCTTATCGAAGTTTGTGATTGGGTACGTGCTTGGGTAGAATTTGAACGCAACTGGCTTGAGCCACTTTTATATGCTTACATTCCCTTTAAGGTTTACTTTCCTTGCATTTCAGTACCTCCGTCGTAACACCTATCAGATCGAGGAGAAATCTTATTCCTGACACAGGAACATCTGAAGAAGATCTCTTATTTGTTGGTCTGAACGAAGAGGACAAGAAACGGATGGCCAACAAGCGAATGCAAAGGAGGGGTGGAAATATCATCGGTAGTACATTGTGTTACAAGGATGACGTTCAAGGACCTCCACGGAAATTCGCAAAGAAGCAACCTGTAGAAAAACACAACGGGCTTGAGAAGAAAGATGACGATGACAAACAAGGTCCATCGAAACAGGACTGTCCTCTTTGTGGAAAAACCATGTCTAAACAAACGCTCCAAATTCATGTTGCATATTGCGGAGGTAAGAGCATTTTTGAAAATGATTCACAGGATGCGCAGGAGCCTCACAGTCCCCCCTCTTTGATGAAGGAGACGTGTTTGCAGCCATCAAGTCATGCAGATGCAAACAATATTGCCATGCAGAATTACCAAGATAGTTGTAATAACATCATAGCCAATGCTGCAAAGATCAATGCGAATTTATTCGCAAGTGTGACATTATGTAATGACAAAAGCGCAGGTGCTTCTACAAGTACATATTCTAACGGAGATACTATGCACTCCAGTAAAGTGAGTATATCGTCAGCCCCTCGTGGGTCAACGTTCAGCTTAAATTCTGTCTCAAAGGCCGTTCCTATTGACCTTACAAATTCGTCAGATGGGCAGGCTGCTGGTACCGTTGCTATCGACCTTACAAGACCATCTGACGCCTCGAATTGCCTAAGCAACCGTAATGAAGTAGAGATCATTGAAGCTCAGGTCCCAAATCCTGAACCACGATTTGTTGAAGACGTACAGTGCCCAATTTGCTTGCACTTTTATCCATCAAATTATATCGAATATCATGCGAACACTTGCGCTGACTTTTGCTAGTACATAGCAACTATTTGCCTAATTCTTCTTAACATACATAAATCAATGAAACTTTCATATTTTATCTGTACCTAGTGATCGTGTAATAATTTTATTTGAGATTTTAGAATGATATGGGAAGAATTTTGACACTAATATTTGTAATTTTCCATTCGAAAAACGACCGTGTTTGCAGTAAGGGCTTGAATCTTTCCAAACTTTAGAAAGGTGGGTGTGAAATCTGTTACTGTTTTCTTTGAATTGAATGGCTTGAAAAGAACTGTGGGTACTTTGCTGTAAATCTGCCGTGGAAATTTTTTTACATCTCAATCATTTTGAAAATGGCAGCCTTTTTATTTTTCTTGAAAGAATCAATGAAAAAGTTGGAAAAATCAAAATCATCGATAATCCTAAACCAACAGAAGAAAAATGATACATTCTTGAAGAAAATTGTACTTTATGAAGATCTACCGGGTGTCCCCAAAAAAGTACTCCTGTTTGAAAAATCGTCAAAATTTGATTTCAAGGCCGATCTTCAATTTTGTTTCTTTGTCAAGTATACAAAGAGCCAAATTATTTTCAAATATATAGCTGATCTTGTAATTGGCTTTAAAAGTAGCAAACTTAGCTCGTTTTAGTACTACCTGGTTTTGAATCATGCCACAAAAAAGCACTGACGATTGCCATATCAATTTATTTGCGCATTTAATGCATCTAGTTTGGTCATAAATGATAGAATGAAATGCGCACCATCATGGCAGACCTCAATGATGATTAACAATCTGAAAATTTTGACTCTTTGGAGAGATTGAGTATTTTGCTTAAAAACTATAGCTCAAAATAAGGTTTTTCAACGTGTAATTTTTCTACCTTGCTGTATCAAAAGCAAACATTTTATATCTATGAATATTTTTGGGTCTTTGACAAAACAACTCAAAAAGAAAATTTCATCAAAGGTTTGATAATCAATTTTTGGTGATTTTTGAAACAGGAGTACTTTTTTTTGGGAGACCCGATACAATACAGTGGCAAGCAAAATTCCGCCGTTCTGCTGGTTTCGGAGCTAGAAATTTGACGACGTCACACCCTCAAATATGATGAATGCCGCCATTTTGAAATTAATTTTGAAAATAGAATTTTACACCCACTTTTTCACAATTTTCAATTTCAATTAAAATCTCAAATAGCCTGCCATAACACTACGGTTATACAGTTCAACAGCTAGACGAGATACTAACTAAAATAACAGATCAAAACAATTACAATAAACATAGTTACAAACAAAAGTAGTTAAATCTACAAGCTGGATCGGTATGTGTCTTATTTATATGATCATACCGGGTGTCCCAAAAAAAGGTACTCCCGTTTGAAAAATCACCAAAATTTGATTTCATAGCCGATCTTCAATTTTCTTTTTTTGTCAAGTATATCAAAGACCAAAGTATTTTTCAATATATAGCTGATCTTGTAATTGGCTTAAAAAGTAGCAAATTTAGCTCTTTTTAGGGCTACCTGGTTTTGAACCATACTGCAGAAAAGCACTCATGATTGCCAGATCAATTTCTTTCTGCATGTAAAGCATCTAGTTTGGTCATAAATGACAGAAAGAAATGCGCAAAATCATGGCAGACCTCAATGATGATAAAAAATCTAAACATTTTAACTCTTAGGCAAGATTGACTATTTTGCTTAAAAACTATAGCTCAAAATAAGGTTTTTCAACGCGCAATTGTTCTACCTTGTTGTATCAAAAGCAAACATTTTATCATCTATGAATATTTTTGGGTCTTTGACAAAACAACTCAAAAAGAAAATGTTATCAAAGGTTTGATAATAAATTTTTGGTGATTTTTGAAACAGGAGTACTTTTTTTTGGGACACCCGGTAGCTGGCGAGCAAGCTCGATTCTATAAACTTGCATATTTGAGTCCTTAATTCTGATATGTTTTGTATCAATTATACAAACGTGTCTTTAGAATGCATAAACATGAAGCTGGGTTTTGATTTTATGATCTTGTCAAAAGGACATCGCGGCTTGTCGCATTGATCTGACATGTTACAAGACAATGAATTTCATCTTGGGTTACTTTGCACACTGGGCAAATACGGTCTTTTACATCAGAAAACCGCGCTAGGTTTGTTTTTTCAAACGATTTCTTTGATTTTAACATAATGGAGAATAATGAATCCTCTGGTTTTGAGGCAGCCAATGATTTTGACTTTTTTGCTCCATAAATCAGCAGCTACTTATCAGCTTTATTCAAACTCGGTGTCAAACTTTAAGTTGAAGTCTCTTCTATTAAAAATCTTAAGAACGGAAAAATTGGATTTATGGCTGCTCCGCAGTAGCCACTCAAACAGCGCACGTGTTTTTAGGACACCCTGTAGATAGAGCCAATATGCCACTCCAGTGTGGTAAGTGGAGTTTCCGTTTGCATGGAAACTTGCATGGTTACATTGCATGTTTATTTTGTTTCCTTTTTGATTTATTTCTGTAATTTAGTTCTACCTTGTTTTGCTTTTGTTGAACCTTAGTTACTGTTGTTGCTTTGTTCTTTTTTAATTAGATTTCGCTGTTATTGTTTTTAGCCATATAGCTAGCCGTAGCTATTGTGCATAAATGATGAAAAACAAGTTTGAGTGGCATAATTTCTCCAGGGCCATCCAGGTCAAGTCAATCTGCCCACACGTGGGTATTAGAATGGCGTCTTTGCAGGGGAGGTAGGTACAGGAAGGAAACAAAGTCGATCGGTATAACGAGCGCAATAATAAACTTGAATAGGAATGACTGGATACACAAACCTTTTTTATTCATCGTTTCCTACAGCCTGTGGCAAACTGAGCAAAGACCAAATTAATTTTACAGATGTACCGGGTGTCCCAAAAGTACTCCTGTTTGAAAAATCACCAAAATTTTATTACAAGACCGATCTTCAATTTTCTTTTTTTGTCAAGTAGATTATGGACCATATTATTTTTTCCAAGATATAGCTGATCTTGTAATTGGTTTTGAAATAAGCACATTTAGCTCTTTGTATGGTAGCCTACGCGTAGACACATTATCCCAAAGGAGGAAAGGGTCTACGAAACAAAGAGCAAAGGCTTGCTACGGCCGCCCAATTAATCATTCTAATCCCCTTTTCAAATTATTTTTGAAACGCATTGAAACCATAGAAATAGAAATATTTCTATGGCTGAAACAGAGGCTGCATAGATTAAGTTTCCAGAAATCTAGAAACCTCAGTAGCAAGCTTTTGCTCTTTGTTTCGTAGACCCTTTCCTCCTTTGGGATAATGGGTCTACGCGTAGGCTATTTGTATGGCTACCTGGTTGCGAATCATACTGCAAAAATCACTTTCTTTGTGCATGTAAAACTTCTAGTTTGATCATAAATGACAGAAAGAAGTGGGTATTATCAATGGAGACTTCAATGATGATAAAAAATCTGAACATTTTGACTCTAAGGCAAGATCGAGTATTTTGCTTAAAACTAAAGCTCAAAATATGGTTTTTCAGCGTGTAATTTTTCTACCTGGCTGTATCAAAAGCAGACATCTTATCATCTTTGAATATTTTTAGGTCTTTGACAAAACAACTAAAAAAGAAAATGTTATCAAAGGTTCGATAATCAATTTTTGGTGATTTTTTAAACAAGTGTACTTTTTTTCTTCTCTGTTTTTTATGTTCTCTGGTACCCAGGGTACAAGCATTGGAAAAATTGGTAAATTCAACTTCATAAAAACGTTGTGGTTGCAAAATGACTGAAAAAGGCCTACAATACATGATCAAATCATAAAAGACTCCTCGCTCAGAACAACAGAAAAAACAATTTCTCATGGGTGAGAGATATCATCTGCAGATTAATTGCCATGGGATCGAAAATCTTTAATATCGGTTTGAGAATCTATGTCTCATTACTCTTGGGAGAGGTGAAGAAACGCCGTGCGTATTGTTCTGTGCGAGGAGAGTCCTAACGATTTGATCAAGTGGTTTAGGCCCTTTTTCAGTCATTTGGCAACATGAGATTTTTGTTAAGTTGAATTTACCTATATTTGCAGTGCTCATAAGAAGACGAGAAAAATCACAAAAATACTTTGATCTTCTGGCTTTTAACTAGAATTTGAATCATTTAAATCCATGAAGTACTTGTGGTGCTACGAATTTTCGAAAGTGGGAACTTTTTTCTGGCTCACCCGGTATCATTCTAACAAGCAATTAAGATTGGACACTTACAATGTGCATAGCAATTAAAATATAACTTCATCAAAATTTGAATTGTTTTGCATTTGGCACTCCATAAAAATCGGACAAAATTTGCTGATATGCGCTTGTTCCTTCATTTAGGGAATTCGATAACTGCTGCTTTTCCAAATGTTCGTTGGTGCAGCGGTAGAAGTCCAGAAGTCCAAGGACACTATCCTCCGGTTTGCATGCAAAATGATTTCAATAACATATGCTCAGATTAAGTAAAAACTCAGATGATTGATTCTAATGAAATCTTCAAGCACTTAAGTTATATACAAGATAGAAATACCAATAAGAACAATATCGAAACTTCAGATGTTAAAGGGAGTCGACACAGTCAAATTGGTCTTGTGCCACATCTATCTTAATCGGTCCAATGAGGGGGCGTTTTGGAAGCAACGTCCCGTCAGATGATTTATCATCTCGTCTTGTTTAACTTATGTGTCTTGCCAGTGTCAATTCCCTTTAAAACTAGTTGAACCCTGCTTTCTCGAACTCTCAAGGAAAATGAAGATTTTTGAGGTTTCGAGAAAACTCTCTCAACTTAGCTATCCTCATTTATCATCACCATCATTATGATTATGATCAGTATTATCATCTCACATTACATTATCATGATTACTATCATCGTTATCATTATTTTCAACATTATCATGTAATGATTATTACCATTATGATTTAACCCTTACAAACCTGAACTGATATAGCCTCTGCGTAGCCATCATATCTAACCAATCACAAGTAATCTCTCCTTTTCAAATCTTTATACGTATCTTAATCCTGAATGTAACATGTAACTATCATATCATAACAGCCCTGAAGAAGTCCTGCATGGAAATATTGGTTATATACCGGGTGAGTCAGAAAAAAGAATCCCCGTTTGAAATGTCACGGCTCCCTGGATATCAAGACAATGATATCGGCAAATATATAGTTTAATGGTAGAAATGTTCAAATCTACTATAAAATTTACCTGACTGAAATCGGCCACTCCATTCTGAAATTATGTGAGGGATTTTCTCGAGAAAGCCTCTTCAAAAAAATTATAAACGTGCCCAAAATCATGAACAACTTTCCCTAACATTTCTGCCTTACAGGCTTACAGCAATGACTTGTGGACGCTTTAGCATGTGCTATCCTCTTGGGACGATGAACAAGTCCTCCCCCTGGTATCGATGACCTATTCAGGGGGATTCCATTCTCCAAGAAGACAAAATACATAAATTTATGTGAGTGTCATCAATTTTAGGAAGGACAATTTGCTCATTGTTTTCATTCGTTTTTGCTGGTTTTTGGAAGGGGCTTTCTGCAGAAAATCATCCATATCCACGGGAAAGAATGGCCGATTAAGGTCGGGTACATTATTAATACTTGCTCTTTAATGCAGCTATTAACTTATTCTCTCTCCTTTCGGGGTTTCACGTTAATACGTTATTGCTCTTGAAGGATTTAAAAGTTTTCTCCCCAGTTACAGGTTCATTTAGAAGTTAAAGGGGCTCCGTCGCCTAACCGTAAACAAATCTGATAACACCGCACGTGGCCATCGTTCTCCATTGTTTTCTGCAGTTTGTTTGGTGGCTTCACCCAAGCCACCAAAAAATCCTCTTTAAAAATCCATATTTATCCAAGTAATCGTAAGAGATATGAATGTTTGGATTTTCTTCTGTGAAGTACAAAGATCTATCTTCAAAATGATGCTTTCATTGTCGAAAAAACAGGTAAACGTCTGTGTGATATTGCCCATCAAAAAACTTCAAAAATCACCGTTTCCACCGAAATTTTGAGACGGAGCCCCTTTATCAGATTTCTTACAATGTTATGGGTTCATTTTGTTGAGTCCATTATTTAAGGCTATTTTTAACTGCTTTGTTCCTGCATGATGAATTTATGTCATATGTGACTATTTTGAGATTTCTGTGACAATTTATTGTTCGGAACTCCAGCACTTCTCCGCAGTTCGAAGCTCCTGCATCCATCCACCATTTACTAAACCAAACCACTCTTCGCAGTCTCTTCTTTTCATTTTTAAAATGGTCTATTTATTGCTCGAACTTTAATACAAATGCAAAGCGAAATGGAAAAATGACAAAATTTTGATTGCAAATCATTCAAATCAAGATTTTTCCTGGATGGCAGGGCACTCTTGTGACGGCGAAAATAAATACTTGTTATGAGATGTTCAAAATAACTGATCGTATCACATGGTCATAATAACTGATCGCGTTTCTATATAATTTCCTGTAGAAGAACATGTGAAAATGAGGATTCATTTCAGAAGGCTGATTGTTCGAGAAAAGTACTGCCGAGATAGCGGAGTTCAACTTCAACATACATCATACTTGCACGATCATCTAGCTGGTGGGAATAAATTCTTATACTTTGCTTTGTCATTTTCCAACTTCTTGTGTGTCTCTTCTTCCAATTTCTTGAGCTCTTTTGTAATACAGCTCTTCAACGAAGGATCTAGCTCCAGAGCGAGTTTGAAGTCAATCACAGCCTCGTCTGGGTTCCAGACAGCTGCATGCGCCTTTCCCCTGCGATATAGCGCCTTCACATTCTTTGGGTCTTTCTCTAAAGCAGTCGATGTGTGTTTTATTACTTGGTAGTATTCTTGATCTATAAGTTTACATTGAGAATAATTCAGCAAGAATGGTATTTTCATTTGATCCAATTCGTGCCATTCCGGATCTCCAGGTTTCTCCCTCATGCATAGTTGTTCTAAGCAGCCCAACGCCTGCGCATAAATCTCAGCAGCTTTGTTGTAATTGCCATCTTTAAAAAGCTTGTTACCCCTTTCCTTCCATTCTGGGATCTTTTTCAATTTTTCATCGGGCCCAAGCGTCCATGCCTCTTGCTCGTAATTGCCGGGTTGCTCAATGCCCAGTAGAGAAATTTCGAATATAAGATCGCGATCATTATATAAGATATCATCCAGGTCTTTATATCCAACTCCTTTGTGGATTGCATCAAATGCACAACTGTGTCGATGTTCCTCGCCCTCCTTCAGTGCTCCTTCCCGCTTCTTCTTGATGTCCCGAAGGCTCTTTGAGACGACTGGATATGACTTCACATGCTGTTGATAACAAAAGTTTAAGCTTAATTAATCAGCCGAAGTTAAATGGGAGCACGGGGACATGGTGGGACATAATATATTTTTGGCTACAGGGTTGCACGACTCATGTTGGTGGGTTGCACTGCTGATCTCATTCAGGTATGGGCCCTCCTTCGCTAAACTTTGTGTAAAAATCGTTTTGACTAAAGATGCCTAAAATCGACAAGAATGAGTTTCTTGCCAAAACTCCTTAAAAAAATGGGTACCACGGCAAATCTTAGCAATTAGACCTGCGCAGCGCTTTGAAACTTAGCGTCACACCGCCGTACGCCGAGAGTTGACGTATCCCTTCCCCGGGGACGGAATAAGAAGAAAAGTCTTGAAAATTTCTGCGTATTGTGTGGTTCAGTGACCAATTCAAATTTAGTTCATAAGCCTGCAATTTAATTCAAAATAATGGTGCGTCTGACCTAATAAACTCTGTACCTAAAGTGTTTACTTTCGCAAAAGCTTTGGTATGTTTTATTGGGGTTTTGCTTTTTGAAACAATCCTCTAGTTTTGTACGACAACAAGTCTTTTCTTTTAACCCCTGCAATAAACACGTATTTTTTTATAAGAAACTAAGAATTTGGGCCAGTACTGGAAGTTTCTTAAAATTATCAGATTTTATTACTCAGAGTTTCTTACGAGTTTCTTAGAGGTTCCATAACAATCTTCATGTTCACTACCTGTGCCCTCGTGAACACTTCAAAACAAGCCTTTCCAATGTCTAGACATTACTCAAGTACCTTACGAGTAATATGATACAGGAAACAAGTGAAAGTAAAGTAAAAACATGTCGAGGATTTCCTTTATCAAAATAAATAGTTTCTTAGCTTATATTTCCCAGTACTGGAGTTTCTTAATTTTTTGGTGATCTGAGAGTTGAGTTTCTTATAAGCAGTTTCATATGAGAAAAAATACGTGTATTGTGTCAACTGCGCAAACAATAACAACATGATCAATATCGTTTTACGCATATCAAAGTTATGGCACAAGTTCTCTGAAGATCTTGAGCTGGGTATTTTGTATACATTAAAGGCATTAAACGCAAAGAATTTCGAACCTTAATATCATCAGACATTTCAAACATTCGAAAATATTAGCGTTCGAGGAAAGATTATGGTCCGAGTAATGTAGTCTCTCGAGTTTTTTATATAAAGAAAATTCACGATGCCTCCCTCGCGAAAGAATTTGCATTGGAAAGGAATGCCTTGGGGAACCTAATATGAGAAACATCATCAGAGTTTTTCATCAAAATCCGACAAGGGGTGTGACCCTGAAAATTGTGTTACTCAGTTGGATTTTACATCAACCCATGCAAAATATCGAAATTCCACGAAGAATTTTGCTTCAGGGAAAAAGGTAGTGGAGAGCCTTAGGTCCACAGGTATAGCCATAAGTTTAAGACCACCCTTGGAAAAGCATGAAAAACAATCTGTGCTTATGAGGTAAGAGCCTGTCCTGTTTGATAATTCAAGTAATGAAATGATTCTTGAACGTTAATGCGAACAACTATGTGATTTTTAACTTCAAACTAAAAATCCAAGGGCTGGTCTTAAACTTTTGGCCATAGCTGTGGACTGAATGCCCTCTACTACCTTTTTACCTGGAGCAATATTCTTCGTGCAGTTTCGATATTTTGCAAACAAATCATAGAAATGAATTGTGCATAGATTGATGTAAAATCCAGCTGAGTAACAAATTTTTTGGGTCACACCCCTTGTCGGCAGAACCAACTGTAATTTCCGAGAATTTCTACAGATTTCATTGTGAAGCCATTTCATTTCATTGCATAGGAAAATGGCGCCGAAATTTAAAAAGCAACATCAAAATTTGGAATCTACATGGAAAGTTCATCTAAATAACCTCCAAGAGAGTAAAATAGGCAGAGTGGTAGGGTTTCATATCGTTAGGCCAAGAAACGTTGTTGACAAAACTGTGGTCTTAAACGTTTGGCCACGACTGTAATATTGAACAATATCATTTAGTCAAACGCATTTTGTTACCATACTGCTATATCGCTTTAGTTTGTTGTAACTCTTACAGGCCTAAATCAGCTTCTATGATGACAAAAACGAGTTATTCAATCGTATTATACAGCGCCACAGCAAAATACAGAAAGACGATGGGAAATGTATGATTAACCAAATGGGAGTGGCGGATTCTTGTAATGCCTCGTTTTTGAAACTTCAATCAGATAATTAGCAAAACATTTACGAATAATCTCCCAAGCAGTAACAAATAGTCTCTTACATAATACTTGCAACGAAAGGATGCAATCTCATCCACTCTCATAGTCTCAATCATTCCTTCCCAAACTTCCATTTTGAACTTTTTGCCATACAGGAGAACAAATGGCTCCCCAAGTTTTTTGCTGTCGTCAATCTCAGTTTTCTCATCGTCATCAAGGAATGTTCGGAAATGGAACGTAGCCTACAATGATAAACAGATGACAAGTAAGATGTTAAGATACCTTCAGAAATAGACAATAATTGATTTCAAACTTTTCAAATTACCATTGGAATGTGAGGACATAAAAAATGTCATTATCCTCCACAGAAAATTCTTAAGAGTTACAGTAGAAGAAGCAATGCAAATTGTTGGAAGGATGCGCATGCAGCCCCTTTCTATCAAAATAAATTTTTACAACGATTTGAATCACAGCCACATATACATGGCGTTAGATTGGAAGGGGTGGGGGTTACGCCATTATGATGCTTTTTACACCAAACCAGTAACCTATTTTTGTTACAAAAAAGGGTTGTTAGGGCAATTTCATGTGAGCATTTTACTTCAAATTCTACACCTGTCTTCTTGAATATAAAAATTCTAAAGCTGCATGACCTCTTTCAGTTGAAATTGCTTACTTTTGTTTATGATTGTGTTAATAAGATCGCTCCTTCTTATTCTCATTCTTTCTTTGCATTTGTTGAAACCGTTCATCAATATGGTGCGCAGCAAGCTAGCAAGAATGATATTTTTGTTACTCAGAAAAAACCCTTCAATATGGTCTCAGGTCTGTGCGCTACTTTGGAGCAAAGTGTTGGAATAAAATTTCCATTGTTATAAAAAGTTTACCATCTGCTTGTAACTTTCGTCTAAAATTCAAATCCTACTTCTTTGAAAAATAATATACACCCTCAAGTCTTAAGTTACCTTGTTAAATGCCTTATTCAATTAAGAAACTGAATAAACAGGGTTTAACAATTTGCCAAGTTCTTTAATCATTCTTAACACAGGTGTAGCCTGCGTGCAGTCTTTCTCTTGTAAATTGAAAGAAACAGAAAGTATAAAGACTGCGCAGCACCAATGGAGTTCTATGGGTGACTCAGCAACATGAAATCAATTAACGTAATCTGTTCTATCAAACTGTTCAATTTCAAACAAACACGAAACAAAGACGTTACATACTGTAGGCTGATAGTTTTGCGTATAGGAAAATCTCTAACCAGGTTCTAAATGGTTCATATCACAATGGATTTATTACAAACCATGCATTCTTGTTTGTCTGCATTTTTGGTTTTCCTATAGGGAAAAACCTATTTCGAGGACTTCATGTCCTCGGATTTGAAAGTCCGTGTTTTTCAGTTTCCACTTTCGTTAAATGGTTGGCCTTAATTAGCTGTTTAGCTATCTTTATCATGGCAACCTTAAATCAATAAATTATTATTATTATCATTATCATTATATTGTCATGTAAATAAGATTTTTAAAATGTATAAATACTCGGCCGTCCTCTGGTTTAGTTTAACTGAAGAAGATTTTTATCGACACGTATTCAAATAAACAGTGGTGTTTTTATATTTTATTTTCTGTTTATACATGATGGTGGTTTAGTTTACATATCATTATTATTATCATTATTTGTCTACTAAAATATGGGGAAGTACCGCTGGAAAATCTGAAAAGGCACCCTGTCCCCGAGTAAAATTCCCGAAAATCGGTATAGCTCTACAAACTGAAAATAGAAAATTGCAAAAAATCCTAGAACCAAATTTAGGCTTTTGCTAAAGATTAAATCATAAATCTTCAAAATCGGTCCAGTGTTGTATGATTTATCATGGACCTTTAAGCCATGAACTTTCAACATTTTCTATCGTTAAAATCAATGGCCTAACTCGCTTTAATCTAAATAATGGCTTCCTTTCATGTACAGTATTTACAGTAAATTTTATTGACCAAATAAAAAGAGATATATATGGAACTAACCAAGCATTGGCAACGGGCCATTTCGTCTTATAGGTTTCGTCTTTAGTCAAGGACTGTCTTAACGGAAAATAATTTGAAAAGGTAAAGATCAACGTGTTTTAAACTCGGAGTTTTGTAGAATAGGTTTAAAACCAACAACGCAGACATTTTATATTCGCGGACTGTTAGTCCGCGGTTTAGGTTTTGCTTTGTTATAAACCCAAAACGTGGACTTTCAAATCCGCGGTTTAGGTTTTGGCCTATTTGAGAACCTAAAACCCGGACCGCAGACCATTCATTGCCTCGGACGTCCGCGAAGTCCGCGTTATAGACCTGGCCTATGAAGTTGGCATAATAAAGAAGTAGGTGTAGGCAGGGCCGTAGGAAGAAGCTTCGGATTGGGGGGGGGCAATTGTTCTTAAAACAATAGAGAACAATACATCAAATTAAGTCATGTGACGTAGCACCATTGTTTTAAAAAATTATTGGGGGGGCTTCAGCCCCCCCGCCCCCCCCCCCCCGCTTCCTACGGGCCTGGGTGTAGGGCGTACCAAGAACTACAGAGACACACATAGACAGTTATTTAGTTTGAATCTAGAAGGGCTGGATGATTGTTTCTCCTGTTTCTCCTAGCAGGTTGACTTTCCAGGTGTGAAATTGGTCAATTCCAAGATTGGTAAATAATTACTTAAACTCAACTTGAGTGAGTGAGCCCAGGCAGGCCAGCAGGGTGTGTCTTACACACGATACACGACATCGATTGCACTCACCTTTGTACCGTCGATAAAGAGTGGTATATCTCCTCTACCTGGATATAGAACTCTCTTTTCAACACCATTGGGCAAATAAACTTCTGCCATCCTTTGCCACAGAGTATTTTCTATGAAATAGCCTTTCAAGGTATTTTCATTGCATCTGTTGTTAGTTTTTCATTTTTCTCAAAACACCTGCCACATTTAATCTGCCTCGTACCCATGTCAACAAATTACAACAACAACAGCACCAATCACAACAACAACAACTGTTTTTGCGCTGTTTTCACTAAATATTTGTGTACCATTTTTGCCCGTTGCTGGCAAAACAAAAGTTACTGTTTTCTTCCGGTCCGGTATCCATAATCTGTCTCTCAGAAAAAGTCTGGATCGCCAAAAAGCAGCCATCTCGACGTGAAATAACATATACCAAAGGTAAGTAGAAGGTTCTCAAGGAAGAGCAGGTAATTTTGCTTCATTTAGTGTTGCTGTCATAACATAACAGGAAGTTTCAGTTCGGATATTTGAAGCGGGTAAATACAGGAATTGCTCCGACCCGAAAATTTTCATTTTTATTACGACGCCAAAGTTTTCGTTGACGAGATGAACAGACGACTGAAACTTATCGTTTCATTCATTCATGCTCTCTTTTGAATTCAGCTGAATTTGCCCTCCTTCGCACAAGTTTTATGAGAAACAAACATGCACGACACTTAGACTCCCAAGGTCTTGGTATTTGTTACTGATTTTTTCATTGTGACTGTTATTTTGTGTTTCTTATTTTGTGAGTTTGATTGTAGAGAGAAATGAAAACAAAGGGAAAATATGATATGGGTTGTCTTGAACGAGCAAAAATTTCTCAAAATGATTTTTGCTCGTCTTAAAGGCACACTGTCATGGATGTGATTGGCTAGATCTTCAGATAAAATCAATAATGAAAGATCTTATGGGTTTGTATTCATCAACCCTTTGTGCGCTGGAGTCATGGATTCATTCCCAAATAAAAAGATTCATATCTTTATCATCGAACTTATTTCTCTGGTAACTGAAATAACTGAAGCTTGCCTAATTCTTTTCTTTTAGATTGTCTTATTTACCCAATCAGCGCCATGATAGTTTGCCTTTAAACATAGGTCCTAAAGTTTCTTAACTTCACATTGAATAGAATTTCATGCAGACCTCAATTCTCAAGGACAAAGTAAGGGGTTTTGTCATCTTCCCAAGAATCTTATTTGTTTATCTACGAACAAATGGGGAACACACACGCACAGGCAGACGAAAAATGATAGCCAAAGAGACAATCCTTGGTCTAATTATGGTATTGTGCTCCAAAGAAACATATTCCTGGAAGCCCTTTTAGATCCCATACTACATCAACGCATTCATATCTGGGATTCCCAACACTTCCTTATCTGTTTCCTCCCTTTCTTTTATGTTTTGTACCTTGGACAAAAGGTGATTAGAACGGAATGTTTATGTGTTCGTTTGTTGCTTAGTCCGTGACGTTTCTCTTGTGTTTCATTCTGAAATTCATATGGGAGGGGCTTCGTTCACTGCTGAATCATTGCTTTATTTTTAGGCCTAAGCTGGCCTAGAATCACTTATGACATACGATATCCCTCATTACGATAAAGGGCCTACTGAGAATAGTCCTACTGCACCTCACCTGTATAAAAACGCATCTTTTCATATCTACAACAGGAAACAGGGTAGCATGGAAGTTCCCTCGCTGCAAAACATAGCTCCATCTGCCATTGCTGTGAAACTTCGCTAAGTCTCCAGTCAAAGCCTCGGTCACCGATGAACGCAAAATCGTACATTTACGAAAATTTTCGGGTCGGAGCAATTCCTGTATTTACCCACTAGTGCATGAGAGATGAAGGAAACAGTCCTGAAGCCTATTGTATTTTAACTGAAAACATATGGAGAAGCGACGCATAATAGACATGGTATGTGGAAACATCAATCAAAGGGAAAGTGAATTGTACTTACACCTTCGCTGCAGGAAGGTCAACTTCAAAACTTAATTGTAGCTCTTCTGAACAACGTAAAGCAGCAAAAAATCTAAGAAATTTCAAAGAGATGGCACCAGTAAACAACTTTTTGCATTTTTGGGAAAGACTAGTAGGCCCAGACTGGAATCGGTGTATGGTGCGCCACAGATCTGTGGCGCACAGACCCAATCTAAACAATGGAAGGAACAAAACAAGTTTATGCACCCGATAAAATTAGCCACCTATGAAATGCATCATGTAATATACTTTGAATTTTAACTGACTATCAAACACAGGGCTGTAAAAGATTTTTAGTGCCTCCAACCGGTAATAAGAACAGGCAAGGGGCCTCCAAAACTTTTGAAAATTTTTTTGTGAGTCCAGTGTGATAGTGGCAGTAGCTGTTTGAAAAGTAAAATTTTTATACTGCATGAAAAAATAATGGATATTTTGAACTGCAATGCAATATCGGTTGAAATCGAAATTCAACATATCCTAAAATCTAAAATTTCCTGTTTGAGGTGTAGCCAGTGTAACGTCAAAGATGAAGTGATTTAGTGACTTTGATTTTCCTAGCAAATGGCTTTAAAGCCAGTGGGTACTACTTTATTTTGCTGACGGGATGTGCACTTCTTTCCAGGTATCATTTTCGCCTCTTTTTGTCTACCACTGGGTATCAAAAGAAGGAAATTTTTCTTCAGTTGGTTTTTTGCGTTTTGTAGTATATTTTTCGCCAATTTTTTCTAAAGCTAGCTTTAGTTGAGGCTGCATGCAGGCTATGTGATTGCTTGTCATCCTGTGCTGTGGCAAGTTAAAACACAACAAGAATGTCTACCAAATGAGAAATTTATCAAAATGCTAATTATTTTGTACTTTTTTCATCGTTATCAAACAATTTGTGTTGTAGAATGATAAAACATTACATTTTAAGGTAGAATTTGTCATTGAAGTCCAGAATGTACCGCTTTGAGATGGACTTATTATGATAGCCTAAAATATTGAGGTAAATATGTCATGGCTCAAAAGTTTTATTTTGGCGAGTGTTGTAAGTTTATGAGTTCAAAAGATGTACCAACACCTCAAGCCTAGTAATTGTATTTGATAATTCAGCTTGTTGCGAATAAAAGCAATGGTAAAGAAAATGAAAGAGGGATATTAGGAGTTTCTTGGATCTATTTATAGACAAGTGCTATATATATCAGGTCATTAATTTTAAGTGTTTATAACCATCAGTTTGCTTTGTTTTACTTTCCTCGGTGTATGTCACAACTTGCCCCATGCCCAGGCAAGTTGCAACTCTTCAATCTCAATTTTATTTCCCATCTGTGAAAAAACAGCCCCAACGAAACATAAATTGCATTGGCAGTCAATGGTCAAACCTGGCAAATGGTGGTATCATGAAAAACCTGCCTGTTGCTTTTAAGGACAGAATGCAACTATTCCAAAATGTGTTACAACATGCCTCAGTCTCCCCTAATATCAAAACGCCCACGCATTTCCTAGTTGATTAATTCGATCTCGAATTCGACTAGCTGTTTTCAAGTAGGAATATAGTCATTGCGTTAGTAAAACCCCTCACCAATATCGCTAAATTGTATCGCCAAGAGGCATCTCACTTTGTAGAACTTTCATGCACCTTTGGCTTTGGCAAAAAACCCTTTTGTTTTCAAGAAAAATCTGCAAAAATACCAAGAATCCTATTGTTGTAAAAAGTTTTGTACACATTTTCAGGAGAGTGACACAACACTCGTCCCTCCATTTAACTGGTAATTTTTGAAAGATTGATAAGATTGTGAAAATGACATCTTTGAAATTATACCTGTCTTGCCTCATCATCACAACCAGCTGTCAGTGACAGTCAAAGCTCACTGTTCATCAGATAGGATGATGCTGTTTGATATTCACTGTCTCCTCTCAGGTGTGCAAACCTGAAGGAAAGATAAATACTGTTAGGGACAGGGCAAAATTTATTATATTACATGGCCGGTGGAGAACAAAAATTCTTGCAAAAAAATCTGCTCGCCCTGTATGAAATTATTGCCAAAAAACCAACTGCCCCGTCACCCTTTCCTTAAAAAAATGTATCTGCCCCGTATTCATGAACAACAAATGTTGTATAGTACCACAGATGAATTAGCCAAAGACCATAACAAAATCAATTCTTGCCTTTACGAGACTTTGTCAACGAAGAAATCGACTTTGAAGATGAAGAGAAATGACTGATGAATCCACATTTTTGGCCTCAAAATGTGCCATTTCATAGTTCAAACTTCATCTTGAGCTTATAAAAAGGTCCTGCCCCGTTCATAATTGCTTTGTAAAAAGTGTTGACCCAGTTCTGTACAAGCTAAAAAAGTAGTTGCCCCGTTACGTTTTGCACCGGCCATGTCATAAAATAAACTTTGCACTGTCCCTTAGAGGCCCTTTATATGAGAAAAGTCAATCCGGGTGGAGTTTCACCCCGGGTTGAGTTTTGCTGAATGTTGCAAATTTGGCATGCGTTTACATGAGATTTTTCAACCCGGGGCGAGTTTCAACTTTCATTGTTGTTGTTAATGCTACGGTGCCAACTCAACACACGATCGTTCTAACCTTTATTTTCAAGTTTATGATCACAACTCTCAGTGTTGCATTGTAAATGACTTCCAGCTGTTGTTGCTTCAAATCATGCATCAGCAAGCATCAAGCTTTGCATCACGAGATCTCACATGCCATCGAGGAAAAGAATCCTGCGTTAAAAAGATATAGCCAACTTTGCAGATTCTTGAGCAGAAGACGAATTCATCAATTCGCCCCGGGTTGAGAAAAATTTGCGTTTACATGCTATTTTGACCCTGGGGTGACATTTCCACCCGGGTTGATAAAGCGAGTTGAACTCGCCCAGGGTTGAAATTTTCTTAAATGTAAACGATTTTACAAATGATAAAGGTTTTTCCAGCGGCGAGTTGAAACTCAACCCGGGGTGAAACTCCACCCGGGTTGACTTTTCTGATGTAAAGGGTCTCTTAGTGTGCTGGATATCCACAGTAGACTTAAGGCACTATCAAAGCGAAACAAAAGGTTTAAATCCCCTGGCTTTTCAAAGCCTCATCAGTACACCACCAAGAAACTGCTCATTAGCTGTGTAGGCCATCCTTCTAAGTCTCGTTGTCCTACTTTTGATCTGTAGTCCTTCTTCTGAGCCCAAAAACTCATCAACTGTTATTTTAATCTGCTCCCATACTCTCTGAAAAGCTTCATAATCAATCCTTTTGAGAAGTATCCCAAGAACTCAATTCTATCTTCAGTTAATGGCTGTTACTTGCAAAGAACTTCAGGTCATCAAAAGTTGTGACTCAAAACAGACTTCAATTTCAAGTCCAACATCCAATCCAACTGCCAATTTGTCACCTGTCAGTCTGCCCTGGGAAATTTGTGCTATTGTATGCCCTTTTCATTCATACTTTGGTATTTAAAGGAATTTCAGGAAACCTCTGTGATACACAATCCACTTTTGTTGTCTAAAAGACAGACAGCTCAAGGACTACAAGCGCAGTGTTCGCTAGCACGACCCCTCTGACATGGAAAGCGCGGAAATGATCAGCACTGTGGATAATGAACAAAGTTTCTAAATTTTTCCATGAGTCGAAGGAACAGACTGTAAGAACACATGCAGAATCGATCTTCAATTAGTTTTCAAGCGAAGAGCAAATATTTGACAAAAAGTCGGCTGGTTCTTGATAGACCGCCATTAAGTGTAGGCTAAAAAGTCTGCAGCCAAAAGAAAAGTATGCAGCCAAAAGAAAATCCGCAATCCTTATGGGCTCATATTGCTCATATAGACAGGTCCGTAATAAGGTCAATGTCCTAAACAATTCATATAACTCTCATATACACTGCATTGGGCATATTTGAAGGCAAAAACTGATAGAACCTCGATATTGAAATGTTTTCTTAAAATATTGGACATTGAAAGATCGGACAGAGTTTCGCTATGGTAATATAATCGGAGAATGAGTGACCTATTTTTCGTTTTTCTGAAAAGACCAAAGGGTTTTGAAATGCGGTTTTCCCCTAAAAATATGAATAGAAACTTCGACAATGCAATGGTGGTTTGATTATTTTAATTAGAAACTACAAAAGTTTGAATATTAGTCTGGGATGCGGATATTAGTCTGGAATATGGATCTGCGTCTCGACGAATATTCGTCTAACTTTTATTCGGTCGTCCATTTTGTTTCGTGAGCCACGAGGCTGACTCATTGAGTCAAATGCCAAAACCCCGGACCATTAGGATCCAGACCTCTGAATAATCTGCTGGGTACCATTTTAGAAATTTCATGCACCATTTTAGAAAACCATTTTATAAAATAAAGGGTACCATTTTATAAAACATCGGGAACCATTTCAGGAAAAATAAGGTACCATTTTATGAACATATAGGGTACCATTTTAGAAGAAACAAGGTACCATTTTAGAAGATATAGGGTAGCATTTCATTAAATAAGGGTACCACTTTATAACACAGAGGGTACCATTTTACAGAATAACAGGGGCTGAATTTTGGCGGTAACGGCACCCAATAAACAGTTTTGTAGGGTTAATCGGGGTTGATTCAAAAGTTGGGGACATAGAGAAGTTGGTGTTCCACAAGGTTCATGTATTGGCCCTCTTCTCTTCCTCATCTACATCAATGATCTCCCACAGGCTGTCCAAGATTCCACCGTTTCCATGCATGCTGATGACACCATTTTATGCTACCAGTCTCACGATTTGACTTCGGCTGAATGAGGCTATTAACAGCGACCTTAGCAAATTGGACACTTAGCTACAAGGTAATAAGCTTTCCTTGAATGTTACTAAAACTCATTCCATGCTTATTTCTACAAAGCAGAAACACAACATTCTCAAAAGTCAATAAAGACTTTAAACTGAAAATTCGCGATAATGAGCTTGAAGTAGCCAAAAATACACAATACCTTAGGTGTGCAAATTGAATCTTTTTTCATTGGAAAGAATAAATCAAGGCAGCCTCTACCAAGGTATCCAGGGCAGTTGGTTTCTTAACATATGCTAAGTCTCTCTACACAGGTATTGTTGAGCCCCATTTTCGATACTGCTGTTCTGTTAGGGCTGCGCTGTGGTTTGACTGAAATCAAGCACCTGCAAAAACTTCAAAACCGTGCTGCTAGAATAATAGCGAATAGCAGCTTCGATGCCCCAAGCAGACCCCTTATTGGAGGGCTTGGATGGAAGTCCATATACGAACTAGTATCTGGTGAGTCGAAGACAATGGTCTTCAAATCCCTAAATAGACTGGCTCCAAAATATCTGTGTGACCTTTTCACCCGAAATTCGATATGTTCACTTAAAAGCCTGCATAATACAAGAACTGACTTGAAGTTACCGATGAAAAGATCAACCAATGGCCAGAGATTTTTCTCTTATAGAGGTGCCAAACTATGGAATAGCCTGTCAGCCGAGTCTAAGCAGGCAACCTCTCTGTACAGTTTAAAGAAAACTATTTAGAAACTGGCTTTTTTTGTTTTGCTTAAATGCAGATTTTTAACATTGTTGTATATATCTTGGTTTTAAATATTGTAAATAGGATATTATAGTTTGATTTCATTAATAGCTTTTTACCTTTGTTTCATTTAGATTGTAATTACTATTTCAATCGGAGGGCCCCTTGGAAACCAGCTTCTGCTGAAGGGCAACCCTCCTAAAAAGAATTGAATATGAAAAAGATGTGTTGACATGCTAGCAACTTGTTTCGCACAGGCATTGGCACAGATTGCTAGAAAAATTGCTCCATGTGACACTAGGTTTTTTGTTTTGTATGATCTTTCTTTGCAAGGTATTACTACTAGCAATTTCAATTCCTATCGTAGCACTGAAATGGAGAGCAATTTCCTGGATTCGATGACATGTCCGATTTGCTTCGAGCTCGCAGACAAGGCAGTCGAAACGAGTTGTTGCCATCACGTGTTTTGTGAACGCTGTTTGACGCAAGTTGTCAACCAAGGATGCCCGCAGTGCCGCGCTCCTTTCCAGATCGAAGTATCGCATCTTAGCCGCCGAATCATTGGTAATCTTCCTGTCAAGTGCAGCTACCAAGGTTGCAAAGCCAAAGTGACAAAATCAGAGCAAAAAGAACACGAAGCAAGATGTCAGTATCGGTTATACACTTGTCCAGCTGAAGGCTGTTTATACGAAGGCCTTAGAAAAGACTTTGCAACGCACCTTGCATGGCAACATGAGCAGAACGTTGTCCAAAATGCAAGCTTGATCTTCAAACCGTCAGATGAGCTTGCTGAAGCTGCAAAGGGAGAAGACAGGGTTTCCACCAGGAAAAATGAATCTGGAAGAGAATGTCGACTTGGCTCCACAGGGAAATATTATTGTGGAGGCCGCTTGGATGGACCACGGTAAGAATTTGTTAATTTTGTTATCAAATCTTAGAAAAGTCTTGTCGAGAAATCCCTTAGCATAGACTTGTGTCAAACAATAAAACCTGCATAAAGGAAGGTGTGATTTCTGTAATAGGCTGAAATGGCTAAGGTACATTTATATCCGGGTGAGCTAGAAAAAAGTTCCCACTTCCGACAGGCCAGGATAGATAATACATCAGACCAATTTCAAATATTTTTGATTTAATCTTTTGTCAATATCCGATCTTATTCTTGGTTATTTTTTGTCGATTTGTCGCATGTCTTCTGACTGATATATTTACGATTTCTTGAACTTGTTTGCCTGCGGAAGCACAACCAAAAACTATATACCGGGTGTCCCAACGAAACGCAGCAGATTTGAAAAATTCTAATGCAAACTGTTTCCTATTCATCATCAAATGATCATATTTATTCAAATCTTCAATAATTAGATTAAATTTTGATATATTTTCCAATATTTTTGGTGACCTGGTTGTAAAGTTAAAAATCAGCAAACTTCTAAATTGCCCCTTGGTCAAAACCAGAGCTGCTGCATTTATTGTTAATAACAATGGTGAATTTTAATGTCAAATTAAACAACATGACAATCCCTGCAATCCCTGAGTATTGCTGGCCAGGGGGGGGGTTCTTCCATAGTAAAGGTACCTGGGGATGTGCCGTGACGAAGGGTATACTTTTTGGGACTTCTAGTCTAGCCAGGGGTATACTTTTTGCAATTTTGGCCTAGCAACGGTCTAGCCAAGGGTATCATTTTTGACGATATTGGTCTAGCGAACGGTCATGATATCATGTTTGGTACAAATTTGACAATATTGGTCCAGAAAATGGTCAAAATTGGTCTAGCCAAGGGTGCCATTTTCGTAAAAATTGGTCCAGGGAACGGTCAAATTGGCGTAGGCCAGGGTATCATTCTCGTAAAAATTGGTCTAGCCAACGATACCATTTTGAATATGCTCGCAGCAGACCCCTAGCAAAAATTTAACCAAGAACCCCCCCCCCCCCCCCCGTGTTGCTGGCAAACACGCAAACACACAAGTTAATTAAACATTAAACAGACACTTTCATAACGATTTCTATCTAAACAGAGCTGTGCTTCTTTCAGTGCCTATGAAGGTTCCTTACTTTTTCTAAAATGAATTGGCCTTTATTAGAGGTATACTTTCAATCTAAATGTTCACTATGAGAGCCTCCTCGAGACTGGACAACTCATGAATCAGGAAGGGATCCCTTTTTTACAGTTTCCTAATCAAGTGGTGTGCTTATCCGTAATCCCGGGAAATTGCAGATTTCGCCGTGCTTTTTATTTTTGCAGTGTACTTTGCACTAATGCTGGTGGCTCTGGTTTTGCCCTGACAGCAAATTTGAAGTTTGTTGATTTTTAACTCTGCAGCCAAGTCACCAAAAAGTCTAAAATATATGTATAAATTTAATCTAATCATTGCAAATTTAGATAAGAATTATAATTTCATTATTAATTTGAAACAGTAGGGTAAGACGGGGTAAAGTGAACTACTTTGGAGGTTTTTCAAGGATATCCCAAAGAGATTGTGGATGAGGGCAAACTTTTTAACGTTGTTTTGACTATTTCTTTGTGTCAGTTTATCCAGCAAAAATATTTTTCAAATCTTTTTCCATTGTCTCACAAAAGAGCTTTCTTTGGCGACCGCTCTGCCTAGTTCACTTTACCCCGGACCGGGGTAAAGTGAACTACTTAGCAATTGTTCGATAAAACCAAAATAATGCTGGTAATACCCGAAAACATGATTTATTTTGCAACTCTAAGGAGTTCTTCGCATGCCAAAATAAAACAAACCCAAAAATTTCACAAGACTGTTTGGAAAGGAAACACAATGAAGAAAACAAGGTATTGGAGGATTGACTGGCCTAGAGAATACTGTTAGAATTGGAGTGAAGTTTGGACAGGAAACTCATCGAAAAAAACAAACGTATTTCAACTTTTCCTGTGATTCTAACTAACAGTTAACACCATATATTATTATACCATCCATGATACTCACTACCTGTGGTAAAATGTTGCGTCGTTTTGCCACCTTGTCCAGTCTTGTTCAGTGGTGTTAAGCGATGTTGAGCGTTGTTCAGTTGATTTTGAAGGCAGTCAGAAGTGTTCAGTGGACAGGATTGAATTTCTTTTGTTTGAAGATGTTGTGAAAAAATGCTCAGTCGTTTTACCACTTCACTGGACATTGTCCAGCTTGCGCACGCGCATTGCAATGGAACAGTGGACGATTTCATTCACACCTTTTCATCCAAGTTAAGCTGTCCTCTATTGTCAACTCCTTCATGTTATTTACAAACATTCTAATTTATTCATAGTATCTCTACCCATTGCCTCGCGTTTCTATGGCTTTTCTTGCCGTTTTTATGTTCGAATAATAGTCAAAATCATGGCTGGCTATCTTTTTGTTTACGACCTATCTTACCTCATGTCAAAAAACTTTCTTATTTTTAATGTCATAGCAAATTTTGATGGCAGGCAGAATGAACGGCGACGTGAATAAAGCTACAAACAAAGTCAAAATGATATTTCTAGCTTCTTGATGCTCCGTTGGGAGTTTGCCCAAGACTTCCCAAAACGAATTCTCGATCCAAGAAAACTTTGCGCATTTCTGTTGCCCAGCAAATGTTCACTGGACAATGTTCAGTCGTTTTGCTACAACCTAAATTTCCTTGATGTTCAGACACTGAACAAGATTAGCAATGTCCAGTGAATGTTCAGTGCAAAAGTCCAGTCGTTTTGCCAGGGCTTTAGAGAGGGGGCTTAATAGAGAAGGCGGCTTAAAAGAGCTTTTACGGTAATTGGGCAAAATCAGGCTACTGGTTTTTGATTCGCAGTTTCTTCTGTGCATGCAGGCTTCTCTGTCTTCTGAGAAGTTGAAGTGGAATTATTTTCACTAAACTGATATTCTTGCCCTGATACCATAATTTAAACGCCATTTGGTGTCAAAGGTTTTTTTTTGTGAAATTTAGTGAAGTTTAGGTCATTTCATCATAATGTCGGGGCTGGTCAGATAAGTACATGTCCAAGTCGGGGCTGGTCAGATTAGCAACTTCTTTTGTACGCTGATAGAGTCTCATGAGGTAAGCACAGCAATTCTGGTTTGACGATTATGTATATCTTCAAGGAAGAACGTCTTCACTGAAATTTTTCTTATTATCCCATGAAGTTATCTCATTTCTTTCCATTCTCTTTTTGCATATTAACGGTTATTCTTCTTTGGTCCATTTTTTTGGTAGTTGTTACGTGTAGTTAACATTATATATCTATGTGCCTGGTATTTAAACGAGCGATTGCAGTATAGGTAATGGTTTAAGAAAAAAGCTTACGTTTTGCACAAAGTCCGCCGATCAAATCGACTTTATTTTGGGTCGATACGATGCAGAGGCTCAGAAAAAAGTAACCCCTTTTGACTGGAAATAGGAACCAAGTAATAAGACATCATTGCTCCCCGACCTCACAGCTAACTTTGTTAATGTTCAACTTAGATGCACGTACCTTGCATTTAGAAATCGTCCACCAAACACCGGAGATGCAGGTTCGCAAAGTCAAAATTTACAGTGCACCCAAAACCAGAGGTTTTGAAAAAGGGCCTGTTATGATTTGTATCGTGGACATTCTACAAAGTACCTGTAGACTTTAAGTTTCCGTGTTTTGCTTTTGAAAAGAATAAAAGTGGCACGGACATGGCGCTGATTAAACAAATATTATAAAAATGTGGTAAGAGTGATAAAATCGTGCCACATCTCCAAATAAGCGTGCATGTGCTCCTTTTCTTCTTCTTGAATACAAAACATTTGGGATCGAATGCAATGCAAGGACCGTTTCCTCAAAAGAAAAGTCACTGCAAGAACAATTGAAGTAATTCAAGGTATAAATCTTTTCAAAAATTAAAAGTCGAAAATTCGTTTGCAAAATGCCTGTTTGTTGTCAGATTATGGCTAGGCCACTTCTCAAAACCTCTGGTTTCATGTGCACTCCAAATTTTGACCTTGTGAACTCGTATCTCCGGTGTTTGGTGGTCGATTTCTAAATGCAAGGTATGTACATTTAAATTGAAGACCAAAAAATGTAGCCATGAATTCAAAAAGTCCCGAAATATTATCGTTTTTACTTTTTTTCGAGACACCCGGAATAGTGTTTAATTTACAAGTACTCATTTTCTCGTTTTCTTTTATCTGCTCTCCTAGTACCGCTTTTTATTGTTAAATGTGATGACCATGGGGTAGGCATGCTATTTTGCTCCTCGTGGCCATGTCCCTGTTGTGTTGTATAGTTGCATAGTACTAACGTGTAGAGTAGATAGTAACATGTGTTGTAACATTTATCTGGATATATATGAGAGAAAAAATTAGTCCATGTTTCTTTACAGTAATGCTATTACTGTTCTTTGCACCGAAGAGCCAGCAATCCAGTTCAATAAAACTTAGCGACAGTTCAAAATTTATTTTGTAGCATGGCCAGTGTAAAGCGTGACGAGGCAACTACTTTTTTGTAGCCCATACCGAACTGGGTCATCACTTTTTATCACGCGAATGTGTATGGGGCTGCAACTTTTCAGGAGTTAAAAATGAAATTTGAAAAATAAAACTGTTCATTTTGTGCAAAAATTTAAATGTCATACAACTTGAAAAGTAGCCAAAGAGATGTGTTTAAAAAGATGTATAATTCTCAAAGCGTCCATCTGTTTCAAGAACAGTAGTCAGTCGTTTGTATCTGAAATCTTCAATGTCAATACTGTATCTCTTGTTTTGTTGGCAACACTTGCAACGTACGTAAATGTTATGTTTTTGGAGATTAACGAGAATAAATGTATTCATCTGTAGTATAATAGCCTATCGGCTAGAAGTGCGGGGTAGAGACATTTTTGGGAGAACGAATGCAAGGGCGTTAATTTTTTTGAAAACATTTCAACGGGGTGAACAGATTTTTTCCATAAGACTTTTTCTCCACTGGTCATGTAGTAAAATGATGTTTACGCTGTCCCAATGAAGACATATGGGACTCATGTGGTAAATCTATGTTTAATACTCTCTTTTCATTAGGTGTGGCTGTTGCAACGGGAGATGCGGACCAACGAACGGCTGCAATTGTAGTCCCTGTATGAAGATGGATGTGAAGTTGCAATTGTTACCAAGAAACTGGTTCATTAATCGAGATGGCTTTGCCTGTCGTATTAGTCCCGATACCGGATCCATGTACTGCGGGAGGCTAATGTTGCCGAAGACAATGCTTTGTGATGGGTATTGTGGACCTACAAATGGTCCAAACTGTGAAGCTTGTAGAATCCTTCATTCCCAGCTGAATAGTCGGTATGCAAATATTTGGCACTAAGGTTACACACAATTGTGCCACTTACCAGATGGATGGGAAAAACACGCCATATTTTGGTGAAGGAAAAGTCAAACGAGGTGTGTTGAGCGTTTATTTTGTGGAAGAAAGATTGAAGTAGCTGCGGAAATTTAGTTCGTTGAAATAGCTCATTTCCTTCTTTGTCAATTTGTAATATTATGATATAGCTATTTTTGTAAGAATTATAGCTAGCACAAGAATGTTCTGCTTCCTAACAATGCCAATTACATGAATAGTCCTCTAGGAGGGCAATCAAATAGCAATACTTTTTCCTTGTGTATTCTAACACAATTTATGCCTTGTTTAAATTTACTGGTAGAGAAAGATTGACTTTGTCGTGGTTTAGATGTTCACATGAGCATGAATATGGATCTAATTGAATATTTGGGGAATGTTGAGAAGCACCATTGTACCAAAGTCACTCGTAATTATGGAGCTAATAACTAACTCTAAGCTTACGAACAGTCAGGGAGAAGATTCAAACTTTAACAGCCAAATGGAAAAACATGAAATTAAAATGACAATAAAAAATCTACTTTGCTACCCCTGCAACTGCAATACAGTAGAAACCCGCACAAAAGAACCTAGGTTTTTTGGGCAACCGGAATACTAGGTTCTTAATTAAGTGGTTGCTATTCTAAATTCCAGTCTGCAAGGTTCTTAAAGGGAATAGACATAGCTATATCTTGTAGCCGCTATAAATAGGCTAAAGAAACGCCCACAAACCCATTGTTTCTTTACCTACACAATAAAACCGGATGCGTCAAAGTGGTCGATGACAATAGATTATATTTTTGACCTGGCCCGGGCCAGCTTTTAACTATGTCGATTCCCTTTAAAAAGGTTCGTATATATGCGTATATGCCTTGCACACATTAACACTGTTTTCCAGCGCAAGAATTCTTGAGAATTCTTGAGAACATTTGTGGGTCTGTAATACCCTTTCCAAAATGACACAGTTAAACCAACTTTATTTAAACCATGTTAAATTTTAACAAATCAAATGCATTTGACTTGTTGGATGGACCAATTAGAATGCAACATGCCATAACCTGATTTACTTTCAGCAGGTTTAACTTGCCAGTGTGAATAGGGCATAGAATACCTGTTTAATTCTTTTGTCTTTTGTACCAATTAAGAAGTCTGATCAGAATGTGAGGAATTCTGAAGAATTCTAAAAATTCTTGTCATCTTAATAATTTATACATGAAAGCTATTACATAAGAACCTTTCCCAGTTTCAGCTTCTTTTGGATTCTTTTTTAGGGGGTTTAAAAGACTAAGTTTCAGCCTCAAGGTTCTTATAAAAACAGGTTCTTTTATGCGGGTTTCTACTGTAAGAACATATTTTCCATCAAACTGAAACAGGTTCTTAATTACAAGGTGCATAATTTAGGAAAAACAGCCTCAAGGTTCTTATTTTTGTAGGTTCTTATATGCGGGGATTTGCTGTATTGAGAATTTATTAAGGTAGGCATTAAGGTATTAAACATTTACACCTAGACTAATCGCTCATGATTGATGATTCTCTACTACTTCGTGATGATTTAACTTTGCGAGGTTGGAGATACACCTTTTTTCATAAGCTTAATTTGTTTCTTATCTTTTGGGGTCTTAAACTGCGTTATGGTTCGCAGTTGAGCCTTCTTATGGACAAAGGGCTTTCATTTTTCATTAATATTGTCACCCCGAAAGTTACCAATTTCTTCCAGTAAAAGCAAGATATTTATAAACGCAATGCCGCGCGAACCGTAATCTACCGACTTTTACTCTAGAAATTAATTTTTAGAGTTTCTTAATTGTTCTTGAACGTAGTACTATAGTTTCTGAAATTTTTGGTCATCGTAGTACTAGTTTCTTATTATCCAGTTTCTTACAAAAAAACGTGCAATGGGCGAAACGTTGAAACGTTGAGAGATTTTGATTCCTGCCATGCCTATACCTTCATGACCAATATCAGCTTCTTTTTAATGATAAAACAAAGCTGTCATGTGATCGGTATTGAAATTAGACCAATTTGTAAGCAAAACTTAAGGATAGCGTTAACGTTCAAGTATTTATATGGACTCAATTTTAACTGCAGGATCTGCACAATCGTTTGTATTCAATAGCATTACCCAATACTTAACCTTGCTACACCCATTGCATTTGTAACCAGACTTTCCGCTTTTTCTGAAAACGATTTGTAAATTAGACCATGGGTAGTTAGACACTGCTGGTGTGCTTCTATGGAGGAGTGCTGGATGATATGTATCAGCAGGGGAAATTTTTTATAGTACTGCGGAGGAGATGTCGAAACAACGGAAATATTAATATTATCCAGTGCTTCTCCATAGAAGCACACCAGCAATTTCCCCCGCAGATACATATTATCCAGCGCTCCTCCATAGAAACACACTAGCAGTGTCTAACTACCCATGATTAGACTTACGACGTGACTCCTTGCCTTCATTCAACATTAATCTGCAATGAGCGATGCTGAGACTTATGTAATGAATCTATTCGTAAATTGTATAATTGCAAGGTGAAATGAAACTTCTCATATCAAACTTAGTTTCTCCTCGTAAATTCCTTACTTTGCACTCGTAGGTGCTTGCATTTGACCAGGTTTTGGTCGGGGACGTGTCATCAGAGCTTCAAAAACATACCCGTTTCGAAAATGCATACCTGACCTTATACGAATTATCGAAAAAGCATACCCGACCTAAAACCTTAGATACCAAAGTCGTGAAAATCGATTCCGTTCCTATACCAAAATCGTGAATATCGATACCCTTCCAGATGACACGTCCTCTCATCCAAAATATGCCCCGCCCCCCCCCCCCCTCCGGACTTTGCAATTGCTAAACTGTTCAAAATGAAATGGATTATTTAGGCAGTGGTGAGATTTATGACGATTTTCACTATCTTATATAACAGCTTTAATGTAAATTATTAAAATGACAAGAATGTTTAGAATTCTTCACATCCTTGATCAGACTTCTTCATTGGTACAAAAGAATTGTTCTCAAGAATTCTTGGGCTGGAAAACAGTGTTAATGTGTGCAAGGCCTGCTGGTATATAAGAACCTTTTTAAGAACCTTACAGGCTGGAATTTAGAATAGCAGCCATTTAATTAAGAACCAATTCAGGCTGCCCAGAAAAAACCTAGGTTCTTTTATGCGGGTTTCTACTGTATTGTGATAAAAAGTTGTGCCACATCTAAGGGACTTGATACGATGAAAGAAACAAAATATCAAATAAGCTTCAAATAAGCAAACTAGGGCAAATAACTTTCGATTTTTTGCGTCTCCTCCTGATTTCACATGAAGAACAAGATTCCTTTTCAGGCGATTCTTGTTCTTATAAAAAAGGCATTTGATTTGCGATTGAAGGTGACTTTAGCAGCAATACTCACCTCTCTGAATGTAGCTAAAAACAGCATCAACGGTCATTTGGGGCTATGAAGAAATCAATACAGTAAAGTTCCGCCTTTAAGAAACTACTTTATAAGAAACTCAGGCCCTGAATTTATACGAGAACAATGGGGAAACAAAAGAGTAATTAAGGGGGAACAATGAGGTCAAAAGATGGGTTTCTGAAAGGCGCGACTTTACTGTATTCAGATATTCTTATGCTTGCTAAGCTCAGGACGGACTTTGTGATCATCCAAAAGGCCCGGGGGGGTCACTTCAATAGGCGGATGACGGGGGTGTGCCATACCCTGAAATTTATGATTTTTTCAAAAACTATACCCCAAAATTTACGAGCCTTTCAAAAAAGATTCTCTAAAATTGTGACAAAAATTCGAAATTCTAACCAAGTACCTGAAATCAGATTAAATTCAATACCCTCAAGCATTTTTCTTCCAAAATGACACCCCAAAAGTTATGTTCATTTGTGATGTTACCAAAAATGACACCCTAAAATTTAATTTCAGCCTGAAAAAAGGTACCCCAAAAAATGGCACATCCCGTACTGGTACATATGGTAGTGACCCCCCCCCCCCCCCCCCCCCCGGGCCAAAAGGTTCTTATGTTTTTTATTTCACTTGAGATCCATACTTTGCGATGAATTGATCAGAATGGATTGCCAGCCTTCCCTTCGACTGTGTCAGAATACTTTGGAAGAAGAAGTTTAGAGTAGACTATAGACATGGGTGGAGGAGCGGGGAATCAAGGAATCGAGATCGATGAATTGAGCAACCTCAAAACTGTTCAAGTATTTTTTGTAGAAACTGCTAAGAAACTCAGCCATTATTTTGCTAGAGAATTAAGAGAATATCAACAGCGAATGCTGATTCTCTCTTTCGTGCTATATTAGTACATCTTATTTTTTATTCGTTCTTTTGAAAGCCATGAATAATCTGCCACCTGGTACTACATTTTGTTTAAGGAACAAGCAGAGTCATGCAATAATCATCGGTGATGATTTTAGAGATATATAACAATTGCTCCAACCATCTGTTACAATTGCCCCGTGTTACCGGGGCAATTGCAACATTTGACCACTGATTTTGAAACTACCACAGCCTCACAAAAATTGGTTCTACTGTATGTGATGGAAACTAATGTCTTATTCCAAGGGATACAGCTACAATATCATTTACCTTCAAGAGCGCAATTAATTTGACAGAGTATGGCATGACGGTCTTATTTGTAAACTAAAACGATGTGGCGTCTCAGGACAATTTCTTTCTCTTATCCAAAGTTTCCTTAAGGATCGGAAGCAGCGAACAGTTTTGAACGGAAAATGTTCTAATTGGGGAGATATTTTAGCAGGAGTGCCTTAAGGTTCTATATTAGGACCATTGTTTTTCCTTGTGTACATCAACGATCTCACCTCAGACTTGAAATGTAGCGTCAAACTTTTTGCCGACGACACATCCTTGTTTACGGTTGTTCAAGAACCTAATATAGCTGCCGAGGATATGAACCATGACCTGGAGTTGATAAGTCAGTGGGCCTATGATTGGAGGATGTCATTTAATCCCGATCCACAAAAACAAGCTGTCGAATTGCTACTTTCAAAGAAAAGAAATGAAATAGATCACCCCGTTATCCTTTTTAATAACATGCCCGTTAAGAAAGTAAATGAACATAAACATCTAGGTATTATCCTGGACTCAAAGCTTTCTTTCTCAGCTCATGTTAAATCTGCTATCTCTAAAACAAGAAAAGGCATTGGTCTACTAAAATATCTCTCCAAATATCTGCCCAGACATACCCTGAACGAATTATATAAGCTATATGTACGACCCCACCTAGACTACGGAGACGTTATCTATCATATTCCATCTAAAGTATGTGAATTCAGTCAAAACATCATACCACCAAATCTAATGGAAAAACTAGAGTCTGTTCAATATTCTGCTGCTCTTGCTGTAACAGGGACATGGAGGGGAACATCACGTGAAAAGCTTTACACAGAGCTTGGCTGGGAGTCACTAAGTTCCCGAAGGTGGAGTAGACGCCTGACTTTGTTTTATAAGATTATGAATAATCTCACCCCGTTGTATACAAAGGAGCCAATCCCACCACTTCATGTGTCGAATTACTCCCTTCGCAATCAGGATGCTATTTGGCGAATAAAGGCAAGAACAGAAAAATTTCAATCTAGCTTCTATCCAAACTGCATCTCCGAATGGAATAAACTTGATCCTGAAGTCAGGCTTGCACCGTCCGTTGCTGTTTTTAAGACAAAGCTTCTATCAATAATTCGCCCCCCTCCAAAACCTGTATTTGGTATTCATGACCCGAGAGGCCTATCATATCTTTCCCAAATAAGGGTCGGTCTCAGCAAACTAAACTTCCACAAATTCAAGCATAATTTTAGAGACACCGTAAACCCAATGTGCCCTTCGAATAATGGCATTGAAGATGCGGAACACTTCTTGTTGCTTTGCCCTTCTTTTGATGCTCAACGACGAGATCTTCTCGCTGGAGTCTTTGATGTATTACGACCGTTTGGACATAGTAATCTTTCAAATAAGGTCCTAACTCAGCTTTTACTGTACGGCGATGAAAAGTTCTCTTACGACCTAAATAGAACTATTCTCAACTTGACTATACAGTTCATCTGCGAAACTGGACGGTTTGAGTAAGGTCGCTTCTAACGAAAGATGTACACCACGTTAACCACTAAATCCCTGTCTGTTTCTTTTTTGTCTCTTTAAGTTTGTAAGTCTGTTGCGTGTTGGACGGCAGGTGCATGGTGGTTTTTTTTCCATGCTTAAAGAAACTACAAGATAAGTTTTTCTCCACCAGTTACTTTTCCTCGCCATCACCTGGATCTGACGTCTAATATGCAGCAGACTTAGGTATCAATCGTTCTTATTGTCCGTATGTGTTGTTTTAGTAGTGTTCTTTAAGTTTAAGTAGTTTTTCTTTCCTTTATCTATGTTAATTCCCTTGGGGTAGACACAGCCTTTTGCTCCCCGGGGGTATTTGTCCCAGTAGTATTGTAAAGTAATTCTTGTAAGTAGTGTAGACCGTAATATGTATTGTAAAATTCTATTGATTTATAAAAAAAAAAAAAGCGCAATTAATCATTATATAGACGATATGGCTGATTTTCCAAAAAGTGTTTCAATTGACCCCTATCTCCCCCTCCTGTAAAATATTTGACCCCATGTTTGTCCAAAGAAATTGGAAAAAGAACCGGTTATTTCATCACACAGTACGACTTTCTTGCCCAAAACAACCAGTTTTTAGGACAAACGTGAAATTTTCAAATCAATCTTCCAATTCTATCAGTTTGTGACAAAAATAAAGTTTCCTAACCTCCTATCTCACCCCTATTTTTGCATTAGCGATTCTACCTTTGTCCGGCAAATTTCCAAGAAAAAGACCAGAATTTCAAATTTTTCACCAAGTGGCCCTACCTTTGTCCGGCAATCAGTTTTATGACTGTACCTTCATGGCTACAATTACCATTTGCTTTCGAAAAGAGCAAATTGAAGATACATAGCAGCGGAACTTTGCCATAAAAAACAACCAGTTTTTGGGACAAAATTTTTGCAAATTTTTGTCGTGAGCAACCGATTTTCGGACAAAGCTGGGACCATGCTCCCAATGTGACATGCCCGCCCTTGGATGGCCCTAGCTTCAATTTCCTTGCAAGAACAACTTCCTCCTTTGCCTAGCTAATGTTTTTGCGCCACCATTATGAATCAAATCGTGTGCAGTTTTTTCTCTTGTTTATTGAACAGTTATCGCAGCGAGGGGGGGGGCTACTCATTGACTTTCAATACGGGGGTCCGTGCCGATATTTGAGGTCTGTGAATTACAACATGGACAAAAATTCAATCTTTTGGGTCCACAAATCTGAGGAAAGGAAGAATCGTGCAATTTATCCCTGAAGTTGCGAATCATAAAATAGATGTTTCTTATTATTTAAAAACTGAGAAAGGACAAGAAGCTCAAATTGAATTCATTGAAAACATTTTAGGGGCCCCAGAAATAGATAACAATATTTGGGGTCTCCAAAACATTTGACTCAATATTTGGGGTCCCCAAAAAACATTAGGCTTAACATTTAGGGGTCCGCAAAGAGATAGTGGCATGGACATCAGGCAGTACTGATCAGGCAGCAGGCAATGGACATTGTGGTATTGAACATCAGGCAGTACCCCCTGGGACATTTATTTTATCATTGTCAATTGTAGTTTGCGGTGGTCCTGATTCAAAAGTTCTGTTTCTTTACGAGGACTTCTTGTCTCTTTGATCTAAAGCTCTTCGTTCTTCTTGCCACAGTTCTTTTCTCTTTCCCGCTATTAGAGATCACCGGCCCCGGCCCCCCGGCCCCGGCCCTCGGCACTATGGCACTCGGCCCTCGGCCCCCACATATTTAGGTATTTCTTTGTTTCATAACTGTCTGGCTATTCCCGCATTTAAAATGATCCGAACGGTGCCGTTCAATCGAAAGATCGCAATGTTTGAAGCCTCCAAGAGCTTAAGAAACTCCTTTCAAGCAAAGTGAGAGAACTTCGAAGGGCCGAGCAGTCATCTGAGTCTCGCAAAACAAGTTGAGTATGATTTCCTAAACAAACCACAAATGTACATACGCGACACGCTCCTTCGCATACAATTCATGCGCCTTCGTACTCAATCGAGGGAGTCACATTCCATATGGTTGCATTCTTTGATACGTTATTTACAAATATGTGGACCGCAAACTGTTCAACATTATTCTTCACTTTTGACCCTTGGAACGGTCAGCTTTTAGAGTGGGTGACAGGACACCAAAGTGAATAAGCATGACGTAAAGTGTTCTTTGAAACCATAATCAAAACGGAATAATACTTATGTAAAAGAGAATTTTGAAGGTTCCTCTTGAAATCGTTTTCACGAACATTCTTTAGATCGGCAGGATCCCCTTGACCTTCAATAAATGTCTTGGACTCAGGCAAGCAAGTGAAAAGAGGAATTAACTTCTTTCAACAAAATGGAAAAAGCTGCTTCAACAAAGTCTTTGGAGTTTCCTAATTTCTTGCTAATGGTCATCTCGCCATCGGTGCGTTTAGTCTCTTAGAAAGAGTTACTTACAAACAATTTACTCTGCGTAATTTCGAAACAGGGGAAAGAAGGGTTTTCAGTGCGACAGCTAGCCAGAACCAACGAATACGAAGGCGCATGAATTGCATGCGAAGGAGCGTGTGGCGTGTTTGTTTGTTGTTGTTGGCGTGTTGTGGTTTGTTTAGGAAATCATACTCAACTTGTTTTGCGAGACTCAGATGACTCCTCGGCCCCTCGAAGTTCTCTCACTTTGCTTGAAAGGAGTTTCTTAAGCTCTTGGAGGCTTCGAACATTGCGATCTTTCAATTGAACGGCACCGTTCGGATCATTTTAAATGCGGGAACAGCCAAACAGTTATGAAACGAAGAAATACCTATAATTGTGGGGGCCGAGGGCCGAGGGCCGGGGCTCTCTTTCCTTTACACCACAAAAAAGAGGATTGACACAGTCTATGAATTCTTCACATAATAACATGTTAAATAGCGATTCTCTACTGGGGGTCTGTTTGCTTTCATGTGACCAGTCTGTTTACATATATGTGATCATACATCAACTTCACAACTACGAGGATAACAGCCAATTAGATTGGTGTAAGCTACATTCATGACTGAGCAATTTTTGCAATTTGGGTATACGCGGTCTATTTACCATGGCTCAATGCCTTTAACCGGAACGAAAGATGTCATTGACTCTTAGACTGAAACTTCTTTGGTTTGTTACATTATTCGGCGCAATATTGATGATAACATGGAGTTTTAGTCGAATCACAGGAGGAAGGCTAAAAAATCTACGGATAAATGAAAAGGCCATCGACAAAGAGTATCTCCGTGAAAGAAAAGGAGAGTTTGATGGTGAGATATCGACAAGAAGCGAGGAGAATAAAAATCAAGGACGAGACGGTATCAAAATAACATCGAATAGCAACTATCAACACAGAAAAGATAGCTTCGATGGGAGAAAAAATCATGACCCAGCTGGGGAACTTTCTGCGTTAGAGAAAACTGATTATCAAGAAAATGGTGAAGACTCGATGGATAATTTGAGAAACGGTTTGCATGGTGGAAGGCGCAAAGCGAACAAAGGGCAAACCCATGATCCAGGCCTTGTTGTAACTGTTGAGCATACAAGAAGAAATGGCCAAAAACAAACGCGAATGAAGAAATATGTGAAGAGGAAACGATCAGGCTGGAAGCAATGCTGGAAATATAACCCGGCGAGTTGGACTGTGACACAGAAGAAACCCAACTGCAAAGTTTTTAAGGGGTTTAAGAGGAAACATTCGCCTGTGAAGAGAATAATCTATTTCAACAAAACAATCGAATACACTGTTTGCAAAAAGAGCACCAGGAGGTGCAAAGAGCAGCCATATTTTAGTTGGAGGCTGAAGGAGATGGTAGAGAGACCGCCTTGTTGTGTTGCTCACGTACTGGAAACATTTAAGCACGTGACAGGAATTCTTGACGAGGCAAACACATTGTATTTTTTAACGGTTGGTGGCCTGGTCGGCTGGGTGAAGAACAAAGCAATGCCTCGTTATGAAAATGATTTGGATATTCTTGTTGATGTGATGCACTGGAAGCGATTTAAAACGGGTTTGCCGGCGATGGCTAAAAAGCATGGTCATTATGTTCGATTCGATAAACATTTACCTAATTTCGTAAGGATATATTATAGCCAAATGAATCGAGTATTCGTTGATGCATGGCCATATAAAACTGTCAAGATAAATGGAACAAAATGGGTGAAAGCCGTTTCTACATTAACATGGTTTCCCAACCCATACACATCAATTTTTCCCTTAAGACGGACTACATATTCTGGTATTCCTATATGGGTACCTAATGACCCGGAACAAGTATTAGACAGGCATTATGGGAAGAGATTTGCTTGGAGGAAGACTGTCACATGTAAGACGAACCATCGAAATAAATGTACTACATGATTGCGATGTTAATCAGTAATTTGTTAGCTGTTTATGTATGAATGTATGTATGCATAATTTTTTTGTATAAAATTAGAAATATTATTTGTGATATTTAGGGGGAAAAGTCCAATTGCAAGTGTACAACATAATATGAAGGTAAAAGTTAAACATATAATCTAAAAATACCCCTACTGTAATATGGCAGGGATAGCATTTAAAGGTCACTGCGACCTTGTTTCACAGGGGGGGGGGGGGGTTCTTCCAAAGTAAAGGTACCTGGTGATGTGCCGCGAGCAAGGGTATACTTTTTCGGACTTCTAGTCTAGCCAAGGGTATACTTTTTTGCAATTTTGGCCAGCAACGGTCTAGCCAAGGGTATCATTTTTGACAATATTGGTCTAGCGAACGGTCATGACATCATATTTGGCCCAAATTTGACAATATTGGTCGAGAAAATGGTAAAAATTGCTCTAGCCAAGGGTACCATTTTCGTAAAAGTTGTTTCAAACAATGGTCAAATTGGTCTAGCCAAGGGTACCATTTTCGTAAAATTTAGTCTAGCCTACGGTACCCTTTTGAAGATGCTCGTGGCAGACCTCTACCCAAAATTTGGCCGAGAACCCCCCCCCCCCCCCCCCCGTGCCTTGTTTCCATAATGGTTCCTCAAACAGAAAACCAGAAAGATTTATTTGTACCCTTAAAAGATAGAGCCATTGAAGGGTGAGCTTTGGAAATGTGGCGATGGAAGAGTAGCAGTAGCATAAATTTTGGAAGAAAGGAAGGTCAGATTCATCAAATGTCTCCTTCGAAAAACTGGTTGTTTTAGGCAGCAACTCTGTGGAACGAAAACCCATCTTTTTCAAATCCTTTGGACAAGCATAGACCAATCTTTGCTGACTTGCCCCCCCCCCCCCGCCCCCCAGGGATTCCAAAAGGTTGAAGAATTTTTGTTTTCTGTTGTATTCTTATGTTGTTTTAACTGAGGAGATTGCTCTTACCATAGTCACAACTTTTCCTTCTTTTTCATGCATTTCATTTTGAAGCAAAAGAATTTTCGTGAATCCAACTTTACCTATATATTTACATGCTGAAAACCCAATACAACCAGTTTTTGGGACAAAGTAAAATTTGAATATCAATCTTCCAATCCCTTCAGTTTGTCACAAAAATAAAGTTTTCTAACCTCCTATCTCATCAGAATCATAAACGTTACCTGCAAGCCAGTTCTAACGTTGTCCGCCAAATTTGCATCATTTTTAGAAGATGAAATTTATTGCCTGATGACATGCCGTATAAAAAGAAATATCCGGGTACAACTTTTGGACCAAATCGATTGTCAGCATCCTTTGTTTATAGATTCATATGAAATTGTTTATAGTAAGCTAGATGTATATAATCGATGTAAAATAAGTAAAAAAACAAACAAGCAAACAAACATCAATACGAAGGATTGTTTTATTTATCTGATGCAGAATAATGACGATAGACTATGTCCACTCTGATACAGAGTTTTATTGTGAATTATCTGACAGCCTCATACGATCTAAAACGTTCGTTGCACCAGGTTTACCCTAGGTACCAGACTCTCTAACATAAAAACAGAGAGTCTGGTACTCTGTTTTTATGTTAGAGAGTCTGGTACCCAGGGTAGACCAGGTTGGACTCAGCCCCAAAATGTACAACCTTCATATGGCTTGTTTTTAGTTTGTAGTCACGCACGTTCTTTTGTTCGTAGTATTATACTTTCAGATAGACTTGATACAGGTAAATTTCAACACCTGATGTTAGACCACGTGACCACCACATGCCCATATTTGGAGAGTGGTCACAAGAAATTCATTAAAACGGCTCCAATTTCTTCCTTTGTCACTAAATCTCAACAATATATATACCATTCGATTTGTCTCGATGAGTACTTTCATTTGATATATAATTTATTCATATTTGCTGACATCAGCAGTTTATTATTCCTATGACGTCATCAATCTTTATGACGTCATATTCCTAATGAATGAGTAATTTTTCATGCAAAACTGATGGAATTACCTCAGATGTCGATGAAGGTACTTGATTTCACCAATAATATGCGAAATTAATGGTTTTAAATCATAATTATTGAGGTAAAAGTTTTGCATCGAATCGAATTTTCATTATTTAATTAGTTAATTTGTTAGAAACCAAAAATATCAGCATGAAATCATATGAAACTACAAATTAATGGTGTCAAGCAGGTATTTGGATGGTTTTTTGCCAATTTTATCTTGCTATTTGCTAATAATGGGCCCTTTTCTGCAAATAGCTCGATTTTCTTAAAATTTGCATTGTTTTTGGTTGCCTAGCAACCAATCACGTGACTATTGATTAATTGATGCTATTTTTAGATTCTCCTTTGTTCAATAATGACACAGGGCAAGTTTCATTGTCATAGCTGTTATACTTGCGGAGAAAAACAGGAGGGGGGGGGGTGGTGAAACCCCCCCGGTGGTAGCAATCACTTTTTTACCCAGTTAAAATAGGGTTGAGTTCAACCTCGTCCCTAGGGCCTTTTGTCATATTGGGACCCAATATGACAAAAGGCCCTGGGGACGAGGTTGTTTTAAGTTATCTTGTCCTTGTACTTGAGTTTCTTAATTTTTTGACAATCTTAGAGTTTCGTTTCTTATGGGCAGTTTCTTATGAAAAAATACACTGTTCTTATTGTCAAATACTGATGTTGTACGAAAACTGGAGTATCTTGATTGTACTTAAGGGGTTGAGGGGCATAGTTTTATCTCTCGTAGCTGCGAAGGAGCATTTGATAAAATTGAAGGGATTTGTAGATGTGGAGTGTTTATTCTGAACATTGCAATTAAGTCTATCGCTTAAACGCATTCTTTTATGTGCTAGATATACTGTAAATCCTCGAATTAAGACCAATTACGGAATTTTTTGGGGGCAAAATAAAAGGGGGCTTGTTAGAAACTGTGAAAAAGAAACGGATGAAAATTCAAATGATGCATCAACAAATACGATTTCTTACTTAAATTGGTTGATGAAAGAAAAATTTAGGGGCTGGGATTATCAATATTTTCAGCTCTAGAATGGGGATAATTTGAGGGGGGCTTGTTGAAGGGGGCTCATTCGAGGATTTGCGTTTTCCAACCGAAGATAGTTATTCACATATACACAAGGAGGTAAGAGTAAGTCATAGGTGCATGTAGAGCTCTATATTCAGCATCAACATCACTTTTCCCCCGTGTGATGCATCGACATCTCATCAAGTAGTAACAGTGCAGAGTCCAGGGGCGGGCTGGTACTTTGGGACTCTTTTCTCCTTTATCACTGTGTTGCTGCTGTTGCCCAAAGCGATCGTTGCCCCCCCCCCAAATCAATCATCGTTTTTGGACAAAGATGAAATTTGAGGAATCTGATCTGTTCTACCCTGATGCAATCAACTAAATGACCAAAGTCCTCAAATTCTACATTACTAAAATCCTAAAGTTTAACCATTCACTGGTTGAGCCTTTGTCCACCAAATATATAAGAAAATGAATAAAATGGTAATTTTTGGAAAAGCAGCCCTACGAGAGACCAGTAACCAAGATTACAATCTCTGGGACATTTCTGCTTCAATAGACATAACACCAAACTGCTTCCAAATGTCGAACAGAGCTTTTTGACAAAAAACTACCAGTTTTTTGGGACAACCACCTTCAGAATAGGGACACTTGCACTTGAATGTAGACCTGCTTTCGAACAACGATTTTCGAACTACTGGTTTTTGGGGGAAACATCGTCAGTGATGATTATCAAGATTGTCTTCAAGTTTTAAATCAAGATTGTCTTCCAAGTTGAATGCATTGGCACATGAACTTTTCATGCAAAGAAAGGGTAAAGTGAAGCAGGGGAGGATCCAGCATTTAAATTTGCGGAACCCCAGGCGAAAAAATATGAGGGTTTGGGGGAAACCTTCATGATCAGTCAGTTAAGCCCTTGAAGGTTTCAGATGGCAACCCAGTTTCAGCGCAAGCACTGTTCCGAAAAACGACGCTGAGCAATTCGTCTGCACTTTTGAAAACAAAAGGGGTAGATTGATGTTGAAGAAAAACATTAGTTGAGTAATGCACCAGGCTGCAATTTGGATGTGACCCTTAAACCCTGTGATGAACTGCCCAAATGTTGCTGAACATCGCTGGATCGTTGCTGGATCATTGCTGGATCGTTGACGAAGAGGGAAATGTGTCCATAGACTGGATAAATATACCATCTCATCCACTTCAAATGAAAAACTGGAAAATGTGCTGTGTGCCCGTAAAAAGGATTTACCTTGGACAGGTGTGCATGTCGCAAAGCAAATTTGCAAAATGCACAACCAGGGGTCGCTTTGCACAACTTTGATGGTGCGATTGCTGCTGAAATAGTGTAGTGGTGGATGGAGACGGAGCTGAAGGTGACAGTGAAGTGATGGTATTGATACAGACGCATCAGATGGGGATAAAGGTGCTGTTGATGATAAATATTGAACCCTGTATACCTTTTTGGCTTACTTTTTGCATCACCTCTTTGTATACGTATAAATAACCATCTTCGGTTCAAAAATATAAATAGTTGAATTAGCCCCCCCCCCCCCCCCTTAAATAAGCCCCTCTCGAATGAGCCTCATGTTCTAGGGCTGAAAATGTTAAACAACACAGCCCCTAAATTTTTCTTGCATCAACCAATTTAAGTAAGAAATCGTATTTGTTGATGCATCTTTTGAATTTTCATCCGTATCTTTTTCACAGTTTCTAACAAGCCCCCTTTTATTTAGCCTACGAGTAGACCAATTATCCTAAAGAATAAAGGGTCTACGAAATAAAGAGATAAAGCTTGCTACGGCTGCCCAGTTAATTATGTTAATCCTCCATCTAAATTCCGTAATTGGTCTTAATTCGAGGATTCACAGTATATCTAGCACATAAACTAGAAATAACGATACGTTAGGAAATGCATGCGCTTGAGAGCCAAAAGGTAGTTGTATCATGGTGGTACACAAGATGGACAAAGAGAAATGCAAGATGTGCGTGATTATCACCAGGATATCAACAATAACAGAAGAAAACAGAAAATTAACACAACTCATTGCAAAGAAGTATTAGCAACATGAAATGAGGTCTCGTTTTTGCCATTACAAATAATTTTCTATCAAAGCTGCCAAACTGCAGGTGTAGAGTTTGAAAGAGGTCTGTTGACACTATATCCTGTGCACATGAAGTAAAGTCTGTGATATATTTATGAGGGTTTTAGTACTTCTTAATTGTAACTGATGATGCTAATACTTCAGCAGGCATCGCTAAAGTGCGCGAGCGTGTGAGCGCCGCTCGCACAGGGGCGTAACTAGACCAATAATTTCGGAGGGGTGAAAAAGGTTTTTGCCCTGCAAAAGTGAGTGGTGCCCTGCAGACCTCAAGGCAAACGTTCGTCTACTGTATATGTTGCTAGTAAAGGCTTTACCAATGTAAATTTGTCATTTAAGGATGAGTCTCTAAGCAATAGCAACAGAAAAATATTTGAAACTTAACTGCTGTGCAATATCTATTTGTCAATACTGGACATGAATTATTTGATGTCAGTTTTGATTTGGCTTTGTAATAAAGTTTACATCTCGCGTCATATATGAGAGGCGGTGAGGGGTGAAGGGGATGAGGGGCGCTTTTTTCGCCAAAAAAGAGGTGCCAAGCTGAGTTTTCATCGTGAAGGGAAGGGCAGTTGCCCCCATTTGCTCCCCCCCTAAATCCGCCAGTGATGGGCAGAAGGAAAATAACTTGCAAAAATGTCTTCAACTGTTTATTTGCTTGGCTTTTTCATTGGTGGCAGAGGCAAGCTTTCATATTTTCAGAATACTCAGCAATAAGAGAATCAAAGACCAAGCACATTTCCTTCTGGTAAAATTCTTGGCACGACAACACAGCCGTTGTTGCTAGATTTTCGTCAATTAGTCTGGGTGGACTTCTCACTCTGTAGTGACGTTAGTATTCTGATATCGGGTTGATTTCTTGCTTTTCAGCAAAGGCAACCATAGAAGCCAGCTGCAAATTCATTGCCGTTTCATCATTTCATATTTTCTCCAGATTCTCTACAGTTGCATCAATGAGCTTTAACTTTTACTTTAATTTTCAAGTCTACTACATCTGCATTCACTACTTCATCAATCGTTCTTGAGATGCATTCATAGCTTCGCCAGACTGAATCAATTGATTGTGCGCAAGAGAAACTTTTTTGAAAAAATTCTCAGTTTCAGGGAATTCTCTACCTTTTTCATGGTATTTCCAAAAACTTTGTATCGTTTACAGCTTCCACTTAAAAATACGCAAATATCTTCCAGTCCTGGGTCACAACGGCGCTCCGCTGGCAGCAGTACTCGTTAATGGTATTGGATCGAGGCCCCTGGCAGGGAATGTAAGGTACTGATCTGTCTAACATGTCCTGTAAACAACGCTGAGTACCCTTGATCCGTCCAGACATCGACGCAGCAAAATCATAGGTTTGGAGAGATTAACCACCAATACCAATGCCATTGTCCTCAAGTGAAGCAAGAACATCTTTGGTTGTGTCTTTTCCATGCTTATCAATGCATTCTTTCATTTCAACAACTCTCTCGCGTGAAGCTCCGTCATTGGCAACGAACCTTGAGGCTACAATCAATTTATCTTAGTGCCCTTTCTGTTTTCAGCAAGTGCCCCTTTGGCTTAATGAAAAAAGTACCCTTGACGTGTCGTGCCCCCCACCCAGTTTGAGATGCTTCCTACGTTCCTGATTCCTGATTGGCAGACACAGAGTGGATTCCTGGCGCAGCGATTTCAGTTTTTATCCTGCTTCTGCCTTCTGACATCCTCAGCAAGCAAATGCATCAACTCGTTTTGAGATCCTGCGCTGGTGTATTTAGTGCTCTAAGGCTTCAAACGTTTGTGTTCGAACCATTCCTTCAAAGTAGGACAATGCCTGGACATTAGATTGATCAACTGAGCAAAGTTGCCACAAAAGACAGCGATTGCCTCGAAAGGGTTCTTGCCAAATAAAAAGGATTGGTTAATATAGTTAAATGAGTGCTGCACACAGCATTTTTGAAAGACCTTCTCTACCAAGCTGAGGATGTCAGTCACTACGACTAACCGGCAGTTATGTGCCCTTAATATTGGTGGGTTTTGCGTTTTGCCAGGTAACATTTGCGTTTGAAACAGTTCCAAAATTGACAACCGATTGCAAATTTCAAGACAGCTTAGCATGACTGCAAGACTTGTTACGCGGTTGCTGCGCTGTTATAAAATTCTTCTTGGCGCCCTGCAAAATCTTCCATTGCCCTGCGAAATCCGCAATATTTGAGATTGGGGGGGTGTCACACCCCTCCATACCCCCCCTCAATTTTCGCCCCTGCGCTCGCAGGCACATTTTTGAATCCAGCGAATATCTGCAGGCACATTTATTTAAAAAATGATCTCTTCTAAAGTTTATAACGATCAATTGGTAGGAATCGAGTAACAAGATATTGCATTAAAATGATTTGAAAGGTTAAGAATAATGAAACCATAATTGATTTGGACACGAGCTAATCTTTCAACTCAACATCTCACATCCAGTTAGATTTGTCTCTAGTTAAATGAGCTATCAGTTAGACCCGTCACTTGTAACGATAATTTCCTAGAGTTTTTGAGACGTGTAGAGAAGCACATTGCAGTTAACGGCCCAATATTGAACACACGGATAGTGTCATTGATATCAGTATGAAGCAATATTGGAAGGAATCTTGGAAAGGGAATAATACTAATTGGCGTTTCGCATGTTGCTTAGATAAAGTGAAGGGCATAACTGCATTCAACGTTTTAGAGCGAAAGAAAAAGTCACAAATAGATCTGATTCAAATTCAACTCTGTTGCCAAACCATAATTAATGGACAAATTTTGTGATTTGAAGGAAACCTCCATTGTGTACCAGATGAGCTTCATTGTTTTAATGCAAAGAAACAACTGTATTACGGTGTCAATTGTTGAAATGGAAGTATTCCTAAACAAAGCCAAACTTTCATATATATTGTCTATGATAAACATTTATTGCATAAGACACCATCCAACTTTTTGGATCAAAATGTCCCTCGCTTTGTCAAAGTTTGCTTCATGTGATGCATTGAAAGAATTTAAATCCTAGATGATATACACTTTTTTTTTATAAGAAACCGCATAAAAGAAACAGTGTGGGCTCAATTTTTCAAAATTTAAGAAACAACCCTACCTGAATTGAAAGAGCTAAGTAACTTTTGTGATTTACAATTTTAATTTCCTATCGTACTGAAAAATGTTTTGACAGTGTACAGTTATAGCAACTGTTTGGACATCATTTTGAGTGTGAATTATGTTATTAACTTGTTTGGAGATCTTCCTAAGTAATTTGGGAGCCATTTAGACAAAACAAAATTAACTCAACACTTGCGGCATAAGAAACACATAAGAAACTTTTGCTAGCAAATGACCCACAAATTTAAGAAGCTGCCTACCAGCTCCGGACCTTAGTTTCTTATAAAAGAAAATGAATATACGTTGAAACATTTTTGCAGGCACATTTTTGTGGCAATTTTGCGCTCGCAGGCACGAAAAACGTTTGGTGAGGTCTGTACTTCAGTGCTTGCTATCAAAACTATATAGGTAGCATTTACATAAATCAATGACAAGTATAAACTATAAAAAGCCAAGAAATTGTCTGTAATAGAGTAGTAGTTTTCACAATTCTTATGTTTTACCAGTCTCTCTGGCTTGATTGTTTGGCATACAGTCTTGATTTTCTTTTTTCTGTCACTGTCAGTTTCCTTTTGATGTTAATTAGGTTTTTACGAACTGGAGAAGAATTTCCAATGAGACATATTGTTGATACATAGTGTACTTCTGGGATAAAGCCTATAAGAAAAATACTAAATCACAGGTTTTACTAGAATTGCATCCTTGGAAAATGTGACTGATGTTAATGATACAATGGAATGCATTAGCAACTGCCTGAATAATTATGTGGTCACACCATGTTCCCTTTGCAGACATTTGGGTAATATAAGCATTGAAGTCCATAATTGTAAACACATTCTCGGTATAAGTGTGGATGGTTGTTCATATGAGTTATACCACATTCCCTGATATGCGTGTCAGGGTTCCAAACATTAGATGTTAACAGGCACGAAAAGAGCAGTCTCCTGACCCCCCCCCCCACATCATAGGGAAGAAGGACCTTTTGGCCTGAATTTCTTTCAAGCTCATCCATGACAAAAAATGATGCTGGCAAATAAATGATAAAACAATTTTATTTGCAAATACTTCACAAAAAATTGCAGAATTTGGCATTGCAGGTATGAGCCAGGATAGATATATATGCATGACTCAAATGCCATGAACTGGGAAACTGGGAAGGGTTGCTTGCAAGCACTGGGAGCATCATATGCCAGGCACACTTTCATGTCCCAGAACAAGATTCAGAATCACATTCAGATTCAAAATCAGATTCAACAAATGAAGGAAACCTTGAAAAATTTGCACAAAGCCCCCAGGGGGGACATTTTTGGAAAGTTCTCTAAACAATATTTGGATACCATAGCTTGTTTTTATTTTAGGTTTGGGCTCGATATCTTGTAACAGGGAGTAATGGGGGCAATGTTTCCTTCATTTGTTGAATCTGAATGTGATTCTGAATCTTGTTCTGGGGACACGAAAGTGCCAGGCCAGGCACAATCGGCAGACAGAGAACTGTTTGAAAAAATAAGAAACTGAGTATCGTTATCTCAGATACCAGCAATGGGCAATGATTTTGCTCAGTGTACCACAATGGGCATACACTGGCATTAGTCTGGCTTTCATGATAAGTTCTAAGTGAAAGAAACTTAGGCCCACACCACACCACAGAGAGGTTTCCAGTACGATAGCGCCCAAGAAAGGTCGCAGATGGGCACATTGCAGCTCTGCAACATATCTCTCAATGAATAATGTAAAAAATAGTCAGTAACGGTGCAGAAACAATAAAATTTTGAAGAATAAATGAAAGAACCTTACCACATAGACTGTCCCCTCGCTGTTTGCCTTGCTGTGCACGCCTTCTGCAATCACTATTCCAGCGATGATCCATCTAAACCATTCCTTGATCAGCCATAAAATGTCATACCTCAAGAGTATGCTGTGTCATGTTCTTTTCATTCACGCATATGACTCGAAAGGTATATGACTCGAAAAGGTATCATAAATCAAGATGCGACGATCACTTAAAATCACGGTTGCCATAGGGATCCTGTTCCCAAAAGACAATGGATGATTTGCTGACGTTGCACAAAAATCTCAAAGTATGTCAAGATTAGGAGGCATGCTGTCGCATGCAAAGAATGCGTTTAAAGGCACACTGTCGTGGCACTGATTGGATGAATAAGACAATACAGAAGAATAGAATTAGGCATGCTTCAGTAATTTCGCTGTACACTGAAATTCATGAAGGTGATAACGATCTGACTCCCTTTATTCTCGAAACAAAGTATGATCCAAGGACATAAAGCCATCGTAATTATCTAGAGGCCAGGTTTTTGTTAGTGATTTCAACATCACGACTAGCCAATCACAGTCATGACAGTATGCCTTTAAGCGATAGACTTAATTGCAATGTTCAGAATAAACACTCCACATCTACAAATCCCTTCAATTTCATCAAATGTTCCTTCGCAGCTACGAGAGATAAAACTATGCCCCCCAACCCCTTAAATACTATCAAGATACTCCAGTTTTCGTACAAAATCAGTATTTGACAATAAGAACAGTCGGAAATACGTTTTCCTTCAATTATGAAACATTAAGCCATTTTATACATCAATTCTCACATTGATGACGTCATCATGCGAGCCACAACTTTACCCCCTGATTTTGAGCTATTGTGCAAACATACAAATGGGGGGTTGATATTTTCTTGTTAGCAATGTCATGAACAACGTTTCTGCGCAAAAAGTTTTTAGTCTCGCCATATGTGCAACGAAAGTGTGAGATAGCAGGGGACAGGCGACGGCCTATACGTGTGATTAATAACTTGTATGTTTCCTCTACATTTAGCCTGCGTCCAGCCTCAATAACACACGCAGGCTATCCACATTCATCATGAAACACTTTCAAAGGAGTTGGTTTGGGTCAGGACCAGGGACGCTCGACGCTCTTCTCGCTAAAAGGGGGCGCCAAGCTAAGTTTTCATTCTGAAGAGGGACATATTTGCCCCTCTCCCCATACCCGCCACTAGACTAATGTTATTGTTCACTCGGTGCTTCCTGTTGGGAAAAAGGGCATTCCTGAATATGAAAAGGGTGAGGTCCTGGAAAGTTTTCCTGGGGGCACCGGACACATCCATGATTCTTTGTCCCCTCCACACTTCCTTGAGGTGGGCGCCGCCATTGATTTCAGATTCAGAGGCGTCGTGGCCGGGGGGGCAGGGGGGTGCCATGGCCCACCCTAAAATTCAAATCGTTAGATTGTTCGGAAATTTTAACGTTTTTTGTCGGAAAACAACTGAATTTGGGTTCTGCAACACGTGCCCTTTTCGTTGCATTCCGGTAAAAATTTTCCACATATCTGTTCTCGTCTGTTCTGGTTTTAGCAGAGCAGAGTTACATACAATGCGTATCACTTATCATAGGGTAGCAGAATTCAAAACAAGACTTTTTGTAAGTTTTGTATGAAGACATTTTAGAAAAAGCTCATCTATCGCTTCGGAAGATTGAACATTTCCAAGGAGCCTTCCGTCAGTCAAGTTCTTCTGCTCCTTTCAGCGGCGACTTCTTTGCAAAAAGAGGCACTTTCTAATGATGTAAACAGTGTAGTCGTAAAAAATTTGCCCAGGGGCGAGCCCATGGACCCCATTTTTGCTCGCTTCGCTCGCATTTGAGTTCAGCAAATCCGAATATCAATTTCGTTCCGGCGGGCCTAACCTTTGGGTTTCATCGCAGTAGGATTGGTCTCTTCGTCGCGGTTCATATGGATCTATTCCTAACATAACAGCCAGTGGCGTGGCCACGGGGGGGGGGGGGTGGGGGAATGGAGGGCAATTGCCCCCCACTTTTGCGAAAGATGATCCTCGAGATTCCTCTTAAAACCGAGGAGAAAATAGCTGGGTATAGGTTGGGTAAGAATTTTCGGAGAAATGTGAAATCTTCCATTTTAGCACTGGCAATAATGATATTGGGAGATGCATTCTAAGCCAAAGTAAAGAATCTTTCTTCAAAAATTTTCCTCGTGCTCTGATTCATAGGATAACTGTTCACGAAACTATCAAAGTTCTCGTGTAGCTAATGGCAAGCATGATATTGGGAGATGCATTCTAAGCCAAAGTAAAGGGCGTGGCCCCAAAAAAATTTCCTGGGGGCTTCGCCCCCAGACCCCCTCCTTTAGATTCCCCCCACTTAATTTACCCTGGCCACGCCGCTGATAACAGCAAGAAACCCAACAATTTTTCGTTAGCCACTGCAAGCGTCTCGCAAACGGAGAAAAAGGCGAAGTTAAAAAATTTATTTTTCGGAAATTTCGTGACCTCCCCTAATATACAGGCCCCACGACGCCCCTGTTCAGATTTCACAACGAACTCAGACGAATTGGAAGAGTGTCCTGAGAGAAAAGTGGGGAAGGGGACTTGCTATACAATTTCCCCCCATAAAATGATGGCTCCGCCAGCCACCACTGTCTGAAATCTGCAATGCTGCAATGAGGGGTACTTCGGGGGGGTCCCAATACCGCAATACCGCACGAAAAAGACACCAAATACCGCAATACCGCACCAAAAAATAGCAAAATACCGCAAATGCTAGAAAACTAAAAACAAAGCTACTAATACAGTACACCGGTCTGTTGCAGTTTGATTGCGACCTAAATCCACCTTCCTCCATCAAAATTTGTAGTCTGATCTTTTAGATCGTTGTTAGATGTTTTACAGACAAAATAGTGATGTGAGAACGATGGGGGAAAACTTCATCGATGTGCTTTTAGTAAAACTGCATTGACGGCAGAGAAAAATTATGAATATATTGAACAGATCTTGTATCATAGTCGTATCATTGATCTAAACTGTTTACCCTTCAGTGGTACTTTTAATATCCGGGTCAAAGGTGCAAATGTATTCGAAAGCAACATGGTTCGAAAGGAAACTTTTCAAAACAAAAAGTAATAATAATGATAATAATAATAACTAATATTTTGACAGGTTGACTTGTTCAGCATAAAACTATCTGTTATCATTCCAGTACCTGTAATCCTACCTATTGACAATCGTTGTAGTTGAAATTAAGGTAAATAGTAGAATAAAATGAAAATAGTTTAATTTACAATTAAAGGATAAGAAGTGATTAGAGTCAAATACGTTTTTCTTGGACATCTACAAAGACTTCGATGGTTTTAGTTTCTTTTTATATAGCAAGATAGATATTTCGTCGGTTGAAAATGCGGGCTCCCTGGTAGGCAAACGATTTTTTTCCAGTTTCAGTGCGCATTTTCGGTAAAACAACACAAGAAGAGTGTTAATTTCATGCTGAGATCTTTTGAAGTAACCATTCCACAGTGATCAAGATCAGAGAAATTATGGAATAAATAGGAAAAACGAAGTTTGAAAAAGTTGCAACATTAAATATCCTTGATGAAAAGGGGGTGTCAGGGGTCAACGCAAAGCAAAAATTTTCGAAATTGGACCAATGGTTCCGTCACAATCATTTTTTGAAGTTTGGGGAAATGACATGTTGTTTATCATAGCACTTCCAGCTAAATTTATTGTTTTAGCTTAACTCTAAACTTTCATAGCTCCGCTCATGATTGTCCGATTTTTACAAAATTAGTTTCATTTGAAAGATGATCATCCACTTGCACCTTACATGTAACTTGTTTTCAACAAAAGCACACTAAAGCATGGGTAACCGGACACACATTATGCTTTGTAGTTTTTGAGAATTTTGTGACAAAATAGCCACTCAATAGTAGAAACAAAAAATTCAAGTGATATCAAGTGTTAGCTTTAAACATATAAAAATACTACAAGGTCTTGGGAACATTTCTGTCAAAGGGTTCGTTCCAGATCGTTTTAGTTTTTTTTTCAAAATGTTTTTGAAAAGTTCTGCCAGAAGTCCTGATCTGCAAGATAAGCTTAAAAGAATTGATCTGGAATCCCTCATTTTCACAATTTTTTCCACATCTATAGAAGCAACCATTTGTACAATCAGGGCAATTAAATTTTTGAAGTAATGCAAAACCACAGTCTATTGTTTCCAAATAATTGCATGAATTTTCCTTGCTTTCTTATTTCTAAGCATTTACCCCGCTGAACAACTAACAATATATGCAATCTGCCACAGCTAAAAATGTATGAAATTGTGTCAAAAACCAAGTATTCACTAATGAAACAAGTTTTATTTTGTACATCGATATTACATAGCGATAATTACATCTCTTACTTTCTTTGGTATCTGTTGTGTGCACTTCGACATAATGACAGTGCTTTCTTAAGAAATTTTGCATGTCCTTAGCTACAAAGAAGCTGATATGATCAGAATCGGAGTCTTTGCTGGAGTCTTTGCTTATATTGAAATTTGCCTAACCCTGCAACCAGGTCCACTTCCAAGGTTTCTTCTGTTCCTTTTTCTATTCTTCTAAACTGCTTCCAGACCAAAATGCAACAGGGCCTTCATCAATATAAATCATTTAAATCATGCTCTCATCTGTGAATAAGCATCGGATGGGTGGATGGGTAAAGTGTAGGTAAAGATGCAGCTTCACATTATAGCAGCATTGCTTAAGTGTTTCAACATACAAAAATGTATCATGTTGGACAAGTGTTCTTTGTCTGTATTCTGTTAAAAACCAATACATACATTAAGCTGGCCATAGACAATGCTAAAAAAATCCTTGTATTCATAACTTGAACTCAACGGTTAAATCTGAACGTTTCCGCTACACATTTAAAAGGTGTATTACTTGAACAGAACTAATGCAATTAACCTATCGAAGCTTAAATGTCATAAAAAATATGCTTTCAAGTGTGGTCTCTTATGCAGCGAACGCTAACAAATATAATAGAATTTTACGGAATTGATACCTATTTCATGGAAACAGTACGTCATCGTTTCTTATTTTTAGATGGTTCCGAGTATGCAGAGAACATTGGTAAACGGAAAAGAAAGCCAGATATCACACGATGATTCTTTTTCTAACGCAGCTTGCAGATATGGGCTTTTTGTGACAGCTTTCAAAAGATAGTTGAAAAAAAACTAAAACGATCTGGAACGAACCCTTTGGCAGAAATGTTCCCAAGACCTTGTAGTATTTTTATATATTTAAAGCTAACACTTGATATCACTTGAATTTTTTGTTTTTACTATTGAGTGGCTATTTTGTCACAAAATTCTCAAAAACTACAAAGCATAATGTGTGTCCTGTTACCCATGCTTTAGTGTGCTTTTGTTGAAAACAAGTTACATTTGACGTACAAGTAGGTGATCGTCTTTCAAATGAAACTAAGTTTGTAAAAATCGGACAATCATGAGCGGAGCTATGAAAGTTTAAAGTTAAGCTAAAACAATAAATTTTGCCGGAAGTGCTATGATAAACAACAACATGTCATTTCCCCAAACTTCAAAAAATCATTGTGACGGAACCATTGGTCCAATTTCGAAAATTTTTGCTTTGTGTTGACCCCTGACACCCCCTTTTCATGGAGGATATTAAATGCCGCAAGTTTTTCAAACTTCGTTTTTTCCTATTTATTCCATCCTCTGGATCACTGTGCATTCAGCAGGTCTTTGTTGTCCCATGACGTTATCTTTGCTCTTGGGTTGAAAATTCTGGCTGCTCTATTTTGTATATACTGTAGCTTGTTTGCTGTTCCTTGGGGAAGGGAAAGCTGTAGTGGGTAGCAGCACAACAGTAGTGGCCGTATCGTATCATTGTTATGTATATCGATTCTGCTACATAACAGCTGACTTTTTCGCGAATACGAGATAAAAGCTTTACTCTGGCGGATGTTTTTTTGTACACATTCTCAAAATGTTGATGAAGGTTCAGATGGTTATCCAAATCTGCACCAATGTACTTGCATATGATTTGGTCTCATGAATAGTTTGATTGTAGATTTTGATGTCCACCTTTGGCTGTTTGGACAACTATTGATGTGATCCACATAGCAAAATTCAGTTTTACTTTTTTCAAGTTAACGAACAAGTTATTTTCATTACACCAGTCTGCAACTGTTTGCAGTGCACTGTTAAGTAAATGTTCTATTTCATTTGAGTTCTTTCGTGCCCAATATTGAACAGTATTGTCAGCATCAGTGAGCGGAATATGGAACGATGTCGTGGATTATCAGCCTAAAAAGAAGCGGCCCCAGGATTGATCCTTGTGGGACGCCACGTGTAACATTTTCTTCGCATGAGCTGGTGCTATCAAAAAATACTTTTTGTTTTCTATTAAAGAGATAATCACCGATCCATTGTAATTCCACATCATCCATACCATCACCTGGTAATTTTTCCAGCAAGGTTACATGACGTGCTGTGTCGATGGCTTGACGGAGGTCAATATAGACAGCACCACTACATGGCCCTTTATCAATGTTCTGTGTAACCTTTCTGACAGTAAGGTAACTGCATGTTGCGTGGATCTCCCTTGTCTAAACCCAAACTGATGTGGGCAAAATAGGCCAGTCGATTCAAGGTACTGGGATGTTTGATTGTAAATGATCTTCTCGATAACGTTTGATAGAGGAGGAATTACCGTGATAGTGTATAGTTATAAACAAGTAAATAAAGTAAAATATAAGCACTTTGATGCGAATTGAAATAAGCACGACGTTTCGAGCATAGCCCGTTATCAAGCCAACATTGTAAGATTGCCTGATTTGAAAACAGGGGTGATTTTCCCGCATTTAAAGTTTTGATTCGTGCAAATATTTGACTCTTTTTCTTCAGATAAAAATGTTGCGTGCTCTCCTCCGCAGGTACCTTTCTCAAGGTTAAGCAGGTGGAGCAGGCGCAGAGAGAGAGACATAGATATGGGACTTCCCTCTCCTTCATTTTTCTTTCCTCTATCAATTCGTCTCCAAGATGCGTCGTTCCTAAGCAGGAAAATGGTATTACAGGAAATTTGGATGTTAGTTTTCGTACAATACCGCATACCGCGATGTGAAAGTTCGATACCGCAATACCGCAAGTTTTTTCCGTCATTACCGCAATACCGCACAAAATTTACCCCCTATACCGCAATACCGCAAACCCCGAAGTACCCCTCTGCAATGCAACAGCAATGCAACTAGCCTGCGTGCAGCCTCTACTGTCACTGCGGGGTGGAGAGGAGGAGGAAAGAGCGGAAATCTCCCCCAGTAGAATCTCCCTCTCTCTCCCTCTTTCCTCTAGAAATCTCCCTCTTTCCTCCTCCTCTCCACCATGTAGTGACAGTAGAGGCTGCACGCAGGCTACAATGCAACTAACTCACTGTGAACTCAGTGAACTAACTACACACAGCTTCAGCAACAACAGCAGCACCAATTCAACTCAATGAGTGAAAGAACCTTTATCTTCATTTATCTACATAACATGAGCGATATGACAAAGAAGTATTGTTTGCGAATTATTTGTCAAGGACGATAAATGGATGCAATTGAAGGACGGAACTTAGATTTGAGCGCCACTTACGAAGGATTTAACAGCCCAACCATTACTATGTGAACCAAAATGGCCAGGAGGATATACCCCAAGATGTTTTATTTTTCTATCCTTTGTTTCTTGGCATTTACGGGTGCTGGAGCCCGGGGTAAGTAAGGAATTTGCTTCATGGACTGAGTCATGGCAAGCACTTTTTGTGATTTCTAAACAACAATAGGTTCTGTCAGATCCACGATTTGCCTTTTGCTGTACAAGGATGGCAGCTTGACTATATTTGCCACTAACATTTGATGACCAATTGTCTGCATTATTATCATCCCGGAAGAAAAGTCAGTAGAGTTGAGCATTGAATGTCAAAACTAAGCAAATCCCTAGTATGTCGGTGTTGGTGTTGTTAGGCTGATTTTTGCCTAGGCCTAAAAGGATTCTATTTTCTTCAGAAGTCAGGTCAGAGAGGCAGGTTGGGCGAACAGTTAACACAATCCAGGGTGGCGAAAATTAGTAGTTAACGTTTACAATGTTTCTCTTTGATCACCCATTCATTCAGAAGGATAATAACTGAACATGAAAAAACAGAATTTGTTTTTCCAAATCTTACTGGTCTGGTGGGACTTTTCTTGATTGAGGCACGGGCACGGCATATTGACATATCAGACCCAGATGATTTCGGTTAGACAAACAGTTGCAGGCCTACATAAAGATTTTAGCTGGGGAGCAGTAAATTGCTTCCTGGTAATGTTACAGGCAAGTTATTTTGAAATGAATTGTAAGAAAACAAAGGAAAATAGATTTCAGGGCCCGGTTGTTCAAAACTGGTACTAGGCTGATACTGGATTAGGACTATGCAAATGACTACAGAATCATGCCTTTAATCCAAGATTAGCGATAATCGTGGTTTGAACAACCCAGCCCAGGAAAACTAACATAATTCCATTGAAATCATTGAAAATAATGATTTTGCTGCTACCTCCTTCCGAGATTAGGTCCCAGTCCCCCAAGATCGCCTCAGAACGGAAATTTTAGAACACAGCTGAATCAGGCATGCGATTGCACATCTAATGATCCCTTCTCTGGATATATATGACAATTTTTGAAAACGTTTTGAATTGTTTCCCGAAAATGAGATCCGGGGCACAAAGTGCGATCCCAGCGCTTTTTCCACAACCGCAACTTCATCTTCACCTTTTGTTATGCACTTGAGTAGGATTGTACCAAATTCTGGTCAATGTGCTGTAATGTTGCTCAGCAGCATTCACAAATTGCTTCTGAATTTATAGCCACCAAGTTACAATTTGTGTCTTCTTTCTTTCAGATTCATTTGGAACGTTTACTCAACGACCCTCAGAAGTTTTACCTGTAAAAGTAGGCATGGATGCAACATTTGTGTGGGATTGGACGCGAACTGGTGTAGGTTATTTACTGGCAACATGGTGTAAATTAGATCCTGTTGCCAAACAGTGTAGACAAAATATTTTGATGACAAAAAAACCAGCAATGACATCACCATTGGTGGCAACTACCAATACAGAATTTGCATCAAGGACTGTTGGCATTGCACCATTTACCATGAAGATTAAAAACATACGGCTCTCAGACGATGGCATCTTCAAATTCACAGTGCAGTTTGATGATGGACAATCATACTATGACCATGTGCATTTGATGGTTCTAAGTATGTTTATCCTTTTTGGCATTCTGTTTATTTTCCAGATTGACTGTTACAAGTTACTGTAGTTTGAGTGGTGACAGACTTGCAAAATGGGGGCGCTTGCATATTTAATTTAGATTCACTTTTTGGTAAATACAAAGGATTACTGTACTTAAAGGTGATCTTTATACAACTATGTTTCCATACACTATCGTAGTAATTTGCAAACAAAATGACATCATCAGCCGATACTTAAAATCAGTGGATAACTTGAAAACGAAATGAGAGATGTATATAAGAAATCTAAGCTTGATTCTTTGTCATTCAATAGTGCTGTTCATTTGCATCAATAAAAATTTTTGCTTCAGATCACCTTTAAATGTTCCATTTGTTTACCTGAAACCATACAAATGTTAATTCCTATGGAAAAATTGCAATTGCTAGCACAATCCAGAAGCACTTCAATGGCTCAGTGTCTGAATTATGCCAGGATTCAGCTACACAATGCCTCAGGGGCAGATCCAGCCCGAAGAAGGGGGCACTAAAAGTATGAGATAAAGTAAATGGGCCAAAGGCGTGCACAAATTTTTGGACTCCTATTTGCGAAAATGCTTTGGTGTTCTAAACACACACCTTTATTGGTATCTTTCCCCACATTTTGGTAAAAACAGTTTAAAAAAGTGAATTGATGTCATAATGAGGGGCACTCTTTTTGCCAAAAAGGGGGCAGCAAGCGGAATTTTCATCTTGAATTCTTTGCTTGCATTTTTGAAAGTTTCTTTCTTGCCACAATTTAGAATTTCTAATGGCTTTATTCTGTCTTGGTGGGCTTGGCATCTGAATCAACTGTCATGTTGGGGTCACTCCACTGGCAGGAGTGAATCCAATGGTTTTGCTGACAGTCACCAACACAAATGCGAATCACAACTTTGAGTTGGATTGAGGAAGCAAAGGTGAAGTGCAAGGAGTTTTACGGTCTGGGAGGCTCTCTTGGAGGCCATGCCTCTCGGGTTTCTGGAAGATGCCCTTTTGTGTAAGAGAGTTTTTCATCTGTGCATTTTTAAGAGGCAAGAAATATTTTTTCGAGCAAAGAGTTAACAACGAGACGTAAAATTGAAATATGGTGAAAAATTTTGACAAGGGATATCAATTTGCAAAAAATAAACTACAATGGGGGCTATGGAAAGGTGGAAAAGTGTGTGAAGGGTTTTGATTGAACCATCGAGGGCCCATGAAGAATGCTAGGCTTTATGCCATTGTTTACAAATTTCAATTTTGATTCATCTTGAAACTTCGATCAAAACTAAAGAAAAACAGCAAATTCTCAAACAATTGAATGATGAAGTTTATTGAGCATAAGAAACATACAGTAAAGAGGATGCAAGCAAATTGAGTGGACATTTTTTTGAGAAGCACACATTGACTTTGATGGCATTTTGAAAATGAGATGCACTGTCGATAAAGATTAACCCTATAGTGTTTGGGCTATCTGACACGTCCTATTTTGGTTGGGGGGGCAAAAAAGCCCCCCCCCTACCTAACTCTTGACTGGAAAAAGATAGAGCAACCAAATTTGGTGCACTAATAGCCCCAGGCATGTACTTTATGAAAATATAAAAATTAACCTAAAATTAGGCACCATTATTGCTTGCATTAGCATTTTTCTTTGTGTGGTCAACAAAAGTGGCAAAATCGGTCAGAATCAGGAAAAATGCGATAAAATTTAATTTGGAGCATAATTTCCATCCAAACATGAAAATTATAATAGATTACATCAAAGAGCACTACCATACACAATATCTTTGCAAAATATTGCAATTTTGCTACTTATTTCGCGAAAATTAATATTTGAGAATAGGCGATTTTGACAGAGCCAGGTCTGGAAAATTGTCTCTCTCCCCCTTATTTGTCAAAATGTTTTTATAAAACTTCTTGAGTCGTTGCATAATAATCAGCAGCAAAAATTCAGAAAGTTTTAGGGCTGTAATCGTTCTCCTGGCAGAGTTATAACAAAACGTCCAGTAGGGGGGCAAATTTGCCCCCCCCCAACCAAAATAGGGTTAAGGAAGGTGTAAGTTAATGCTGGATGCATCTGGGAATGTAGAAATGGTGACAAAGAAGACAAGTGGCAGCATGTTGCTAAATAAGAAAATTGAAAATGCACATAGGAGTGCGAGCGAAGCAAGCAGAAATTTATAAAAAGCAATTATTTTGATTTGTATTTTTTCCCAAATAGATGCAATACACATAAACAGTTAAATTGGTCGGCTTAATTGATTCTAATATAGCTGGAATGCTTGGACGTGATAACAAGGGTGGGAAGTTGTTATACCAGGCATACTATGACAGATGTTTGGAATTGCGAGCGAAGCGAGCAAAAAATTGCTGGTAGCCTTGTTGACTTAAATGATGCGATGATATCATTTATCAGTTAAAGCATAGATAATCTACTGTATGGTTAAAGGTGGCCTGAAGTGAAAATTTTTATTGATGCAAATGAACAGCACTGTCCAATGATATTGAATCCTTTTGGATTTCTTTGATATCTCCTTTCGTTTTCAAGTTATCCATGGATTCTAATTGCAAGCTGATGACGTCATTTTGTTTGCAAGTTACTACGATAATGTATGGAAATATAGCTGTTTCTGATCTTTGAAAGGTTACAGTTGTAGGAGAAATTTAAGGTAAGCTGAATAGATGTAATAGAAATTGTCTATGGATTGATATGATGTTTCGAAAGGCCTTTCAACTGAAGAAAAGTACTTTGAGTCGATTTCCATTTGGAAAAGTAGTCAACCTTGTATACTTTCTTTTCTTTTTGCAAACAAAATGTCGTCATCAGTCAGTCATACAAAATAGTGGATAACTCAAAAATGAAACACGGTATCAAAACATTTTAAACGACATTCTTTATCATTCAACAGTCATGTTCATTTGCCGCAATAAAAATTTTCGCTTCAGATCACCTTTTTCACTTTTACATTTACAAACAATGCTGCTACAACTGTTGGAGGAAAATACAACTTTCCCCTTTCTGTTTTTCAACGGATTTGGACGAATCACAAAAACCAACTTTGGTGACGATTGGGGGGGGGGGTGGCTGCCCCCTTTTGCCCCCTCGCTATTCTACTGTCGCACCAATGGAAATTGTTTTTCCAGGCATAGCTGATCTTGTGATTGGTTTAAAAGTAGTAAATTTAGTTCTTTTTATGGCTGCCTGATATGTAAGTATACTGCAAAAAGCACTGATGATTACTAGATTAATTCCTTTATGTATGTTAAGCTTCTAGTTTGATCATAAATGTCTGAACGAAAGTGATAAATCTCACTATGATCACTCTTAGTCAAGATAAATGAGGTTTTTCAATGCGTTATTTCATACTCTTTGAATAACGAAAACAAACATTTTACTATTCTGAGACAATTGTGGATAATTAACAAAAGAGATCAAAAGGAGATTTTTATGACAGGTTCGACAATCAAATTTTCACGATTTTTGAAACGGGAGTACTTTTTATTATTGGTAGCTTCTTGTTAGATTCGTAAAGAATTAATGTTTGACAGAATCCCATTAAAATTCATCTTTGTTCTATGCAGTCACTCCAGTTATCACAAGAAAATCAATTGGCAATATAGTTGTGAAAGAAGGTGAAAAAACGAAGCTTGATTGTGGAGTTGGTGTTGGAAATCCTAAACCATTTGACATTCAGTGGTGGCACAACAATATAATGCTGTCTACAACAAAGAGTAATTTTGAGGCTCCATTTGTTTTCAACAATACACTTAGAAAGGATGGAGGAACATATAGATGCATCGCAAAAAATCAAGCTGGACAGGACTTTTATGATGTCAATTTGGCTGTTGTGTGTAAGTTGCCTTTTTATGTTGTTGCAGATAATTTAGAAAGCAGCACCATGATGAAGAATTCTGAAAGCTTTTGTTGCAAAATGACGAATAGTGTCACAAAATGACACATAATTTAAAGAAATTACATCGAAATTCAGAGCCTACATGAACTATGGACGTGGAATACCTACAATATAATAACACAATAGACATAGCAGAAATCAATTTAGCCCCCGGCTGAAAACCCTTTTTGAATAATTTTAGTTTACAGTACAGCTTTCCATTTTGCCAAAAGTTCTTGTAATTCAAAATGAGTGTTCGAAATGGCTAGCCTGCGTGCAGATTTTACTTTCCACTGCGAAGGAGAATGCTTGATAACGGGGTTTTGATAGCGATATTAGCTACCAAGATAAGAGGACAGATGCGGAATATAGATTTCATCTGATGAAATCTATATTCCGCATTGGTCCTCTTATCTTGCTTCATCTGGTAGTTGGATCTCCAAATATGCTTCAGTCATATTTCAAAACTAAAAAACCTAAATATTTATATTTTCCCCCCAAAAATCTCAATTATTTCATATTTCAAATACCCCTTAATCAGGAAATGTACTCTCGAAAAACAACAGTCTTTTGGTTTATACTGCATGTCAATATTTGGTAGACTGACGACGTGATTCCTTGTATTCGTTCAATGTTTTTAATCTGATCTTTTTATATATTCTTGCTAATACAAGGGATCAAAACTAAACAGATTCAAAACACAGACCAAAATCTTACGAAAAATCTGGTGAAAAATCGATCCTCTTCTACCCTTCGAACATCGAATCAAAAATCAAACGTCGCTTTGAACGTTGCTTCGCATCAAACAGTCGAACTTTGATCTAATCAGCCAATCAAATGCTAAGGACAGGCACGTGGTCTAGCCATATTAAAAAAGTGGCGATCTGATTGCATCTAAACACGGCACGTTTTTGTCCTGTGTTTTGTTTGTGTTTTGAAGTCTGTGGTTTGAAGCTGTATTGTCATGAGTCTCAGTTTACCGCCTTAATCGCCATTAAATTAAATGCGGAAACTGGGACTCACGTAATCAATCTACAGTGTGTCCCAAAAAAAATTGTGCCCCACTTGCCTAAAGATAGCGGCAAAACGGCAAAAGATTCTTGCCAATCTTTTATATGATGTTGCTTTTCAGATGCTCAGATAAAGTTTGCTGCGATCCCCGTAAAAGTCCGTCGAAAATTGATGGAGCTATGACCTTCAGGAGACCAAATTTGCCTGATGACTGAAACCAGCTGTCAGCCATTTTGTCTTACTATTTTACAGCGATAAATTGCTTCACGTGAGGTAAGAGGTCAGAAATAGTTGAGCTGTCTGATGATGATCGGACTTTTCACGAAATTTATGACATTGGAGACTGCTTTTTTATGTTTCAGTTTGCTGTTTCACTCATGAAGCGATTTATCGCTGCAATATAGAAGACAAAATGGCCGACCGCTACTTTCAGTCATCAGGCAAATTTAGTCTCCTGAGGGTCATAGCTCCATAATTTTTCAACGGATTTATATTGGGATGGTAGTAAACTTTAATTGAATAGCTGAAGAGCAACATTTTCGCAATCTGCAGGCAAACGGGGCACCCTTTTTTTGGAACACCCTGTAGATATTTGGTTTAAAGTCATGATTCACATTTTATGGCATTATTAAGAAGGGAATTGCACAAAGTTAACAAAGAACGAATTGCCTTTATACCTTACAGTAAGAACCCGCAAAATGGAAACCACTTATCAGAAACATCAGGCTGATTGGCACGTATGCTATGGTTGACTAAATTTAGTGACAATGCTAGAGGTAACCAGAACGTACTGTTCGATTCTGCTTGCTCTGGCTTTTCTTTAAAGATGGAAGCTTAAAGATGGTTCTTTTAAGATGTGATAAGAAACCTTTCAGCCTGTTTCCAGATTAATGACCTTTAATAAGAAATTAAGTCGACTGTTTTGAAAAAAACTGGTCTCTATTTTGCAGGTTCTTACGGGAAAAATACCCCCCCCCCCCCGAAAGGAGAAAATCTCTCCAAGTTGATGTGAAATATTTTTCTTTATGCAGATTCCCCAGAAAATGTCGCTATAATCCCATCTGCAAATGGTGTTGTGCGTATTCAAGAGGGGAGAAATCTCACTCTCAACTGTCATGCTGATGGTGTCCCAAAGCCCACGTACGAATGGACAAGGATAAGACTGCTGTATCGTGAGAAATTAACATCCAAGTCTCAAAAATCTTCTTATTTCTTCAAGCGTGTTGATAAAACACATGCTGATGAATACGAATGTGCTGCTAATAATATACATGGTAGAAAGGTTGCTACCGTTATCCTCGATGTCTTATGTGAGTATGGCGAATATTTTGTGGTTATTAAACGATTACGGGGTTAATGCTGGAAAATATTTCAACCACGGTTTGACGTGTCAACGTAAGGCACAAAGGGTTACTGTTGATACATTCACTGTCAAATTTTGCAGCTGAATCAGTCTACAAAGCTATTGTTCTGCCTAAAATATTATAATGTTCAACTCCTGACACTCAAAGTCTAAGACACAACGGCGAATGAATTTGAATTAAATTGCAAAGGGGAGCAATTTAGATCATTCACAATCAGCCAAAGAATTGCAAAGATTGTGGACTCAATGTAAGGCAGTAATACAGGTTTTCAAATGCTTGCAGGGAACTGCTATACCAAAGTTTGTGTCATATGTTGAGAAAGTGGATCATAAGTACAACACAAGAGGAAATTCATCGACTCTACGCCTTTTGAAAGTTTGAACGGAGGCTGCAAATAAGTCATTTAGTTTTCAAGGTCCTAATTGACAGTCGAAACCTAAACTCAATGGTACTGTCGAAGGATCACTTAAAGGAACACTTTTTAAATCACTGGGCTGTATCAAAGGGTTACAGAGATCATTTTAAACGATTTTATCTTAAACAATTTCACCTTGTACAACGTAAAAACTTTTATTTCTAAGAGGACCTTTATTGGTAACAGTACCTTTGGCGCTGAAAAGATTTTGACCAGTACCGGGTGACCCAAAAAAAGTGATCCCAACGCAATCTGTCACAGAAAAGAAGTAAGTGGCTGATTGAAATGCTTCAAACGTTGTTTTGTCGCTAAAAGACTAGCCTACGCTATGAGTATTTTTCGCAAATTTTTTCAACACGGTAAATTTCCCGAATTAAAGATCGTGAGAAAAACGACTTGCTTGAAATCTTCAAAAAGTCGTCAAAAGCAGGGGATCGATTTGCAGCCTTTTCAGACCTTCAAAACAATGAGGAGCGTGTTTCATTTCAGCCTGGGAATAGGCAACTCAGTCGAATGTTGTCAGAGCAAGTCTTAATGTCCTTAGATACTTAAAATATTCTTGTCTCCTCAAGGGACAAGGATACTCGTGCTTTTCTGTAAGCAATTCTTGAACATTTTGATTTCCGTGGAAAATTTTATTCCTTTGAAATTCCACAAGTTTACAAAGAACATTTATTTTCAGCTCCAATGCTTAGGTACGTAGGGACCATGAACTTACTCAATTGCCTTTTAACTGAATTGCCTATTCCTAGGCTAAAATGAAACACCCTCCTCATTGTTTTGAAGATCTGGAATGTCTTTAAATCGATACCCTGTTTTGATGACTTTTTGTGGATTTCAAGCTTGCCCGTTTTCGCAAAATCTTTAATTGGGGAAATTTACAGTGCCGAAAAAAATTCCAAAAAAATACTCCTAATGTAGGCTGGTCTTTTACCGACAGAACAACGTTTGAAACATTTCAATCAGAAACGTACTTTTTTTTCTAAAGCAGCTTGGGTTGGGTCACTTTTTTTGGGGTCACCCGGTATGAATATTTCTATTATTTTTTTATATATTATTCACATTATTTTTTGTATTATTATTCATAATATTGTTATTATTATTATCGCGATGGTGTCCGTGCACGAGACTTTGGTTAGAATTTTTTGTTTAGCATGGATCGAGTAATCGTTTCATAAAGGCTTTATTATATGGCAGACAATTTTAAAACATTGTTTTGCATTATCACCCTTGAGAACGTCTGTGCAATAGTCCAGGGGTTGTTTAGTAAGGCAGAGGCTGTTCAGTGCCATAGAGGGATCATATGATGTCGTTGGAGGTGTAACATGCAGTAAATTTGATGTCATTCATTTATTTAGAGGGATAACTTACAGTAAGTTAGAGGGACACATCGTGTCTTTGGAGGGATAACTCCAGTAAATTTGGCGATATTCAGTTATTTAATATCAGTAAGGCAGGGGTTGTTCAGTTACTCACAAATCACAAGCAGGGATAACATCGTATCGTTGAAAAGATAACAAGAATAAGGGAGGGGTTTTTCAGTGTTCCGCATGGATAATATCGTGTCGTTAGTGGGATAACATCAGATATTTGAAGGTTATTCATTTACTCAGAAGGATATGTTGCAGTAAGGCAGAGGGATGGACTTGTTAGCTTGGAAATGTATTAATTCTCGATGTGTTATCGTAAAAACTGGGGGTGTTATGAAGTGATTAGCACTACGGATAAACATAGATTGCATCAAATATCGTCACGCCGTTACGTCGTTTGCAACTTAGGCCTCTATCGAGATAAAAATATTGTATTTTGTTGCAAATACGGATGAAGACTTTTGTAAGTATTTTCTGGAAGCTCCGCACAAGAATAGAATAAGTTATCAGAAAACGTTTGCAATGGAGATTCGCATTTTCTTTATGTATAGTTATAAGTTCTTCTTCAAAATTACAGCCAACTTACTCCCAATTTACAGGCAATTTACAGTCTTCGAGGACTAAGCTAAAAATTGGCTGTCCATTTTAGCGGCCTAGACATACGGACGGATCAAGGACCAATGAAATTGCTTCGTGGCCGGTCCGAGAAGCCGTATTTTCGATCGCCATATTATAATTACTTAGAGAATATTATCGTTCAGTGTCTTAGCGGAGAGAGGTTAGATTCCACGCTCTTGTAGGATCACGGTTGGGCGAGATCCCACTTTTCGAGAGGTGGGATCTTACTTGAGCAAGCTGAAATGTTTCCATTGAAATGCAGGAGGGTGGAAAAGTTGGCAGGTTGGATGAAATTATATGCTTTGTGTATGCCCCAAAGATAAAAACAATAGGAAACCTGATGATTGGTTGCATCGAATACCAATTATGGCTGTTAGTTTGTGTAACTATGAATTGGAAGATGGGATGAAAAGCTTTTCTGATACATTCCATAGATCAAAATGAGATTTCATAGATATACATGGTGCTATTCACAATGGAAATGGACATTTGGTTATCGAGTTCTCACTGTGGATAGCAGTTACAATAGATAATCAATTGATGGTATAGTTCATGAACGAAACATTACCACAAAGACATTACATTGCGAACGACGAAATGGAGTGAGCGCTGTGAGATGACATGCAAACAATCAACAATAACGTGGAAACCTATCAGCTCATTGAAACTTCACAAATAGCACGGCATGGCAGCGTGAAAGGCTGTAAAGTGAGATGAAACGAAATTTTTCATGGACAGGATGTCCTACAATTTTTTTGAGGTTTAAGTGAATATTGAAAATAGCGAAGAAAAAACAGGCTCCATGGCAAGATAGCCCTGTCTCTATTTCTATTTCTATTTTTACTTTTTTAGGCACGGTAGCCCCATCAGTCCTAAAGAACTGCTTTTCAGGGGGCCGTGGCAAATAATTAAATACATAATATGAAAACTGAATACCCAAAAAATTTATTAAAACTAATTATTTATGAATTATCTTTCAATCTTCTTTTAAAAGTGGCAAGGGAGGGTGCCTGTTTTACGCCATTGTCAAGCTGGTTCCATAATTTAGATCCACGAAAAGATATATCTTTTTGCCCATTGCTGGTTTTCCTTGAAGGTAACAAAAGATCACTTTCCGTGTTTCGCAATTGCCTGATATCGAGTAGAATTTTTGACGAACAATCTTGAAAGATATTCTGGAGCAAGACCATTTAGCGATTTGTACATGATTCTGGCAGTTTCACTCTTAATAATATCACTTATAGTTGGCCATTTTAGATTGTGTATCAATGGCTTAGCAGATGAATCAAAATTACTTCTTGTAACAATTCTAGCTGCTCTAAGGACATGTTCATATAGAGGCGAGCCAGCCCGCTTACCGGGCTGGAGGTTTTTGCCGAGATCTCACCGTATCCCTGTTTCCAATTCAAAGTTTGTTGTCCGTTCATATGAGCAGGCGGGCTGGCCCGGTAGGCGAGATCTCACTCAAGTACTGCTGGGATCCCGCTTGACGGAATCAGAATTTTCGCATATGAACACTCCAGCCCACCTGCCGAGACGAAAACGTCTCCACTGCGCATGTGTGGGCATGCAAAACAATCCCACCAACGATGTCACGTGACCAATTCCAGCACAGTAGGCGGGATGGATTTTGCCATATGAACTGAATGCGAAATCAGCTCACTTAGCGGGCCAGCCCGGTAGGCGGGCTGGCTCGCCTCCATATGAACAGGTCCTAAGATTGTGAAATGATTTTAGACACCAGAATCGTGCAAATCCAACTTGATGAGTAAGCTAGTGCGAAAGCTGAACCCAGAGACCCCTGAATGACTTGTAATGAAGCTCCTTGCTTGTGTAATGTAATGTGAAAAAGCTTAAGAATTGAATTAACGAAGGTTATCCAATGTTATACCTCTTTTCTATATCAGAGCGAACTACATAGGACTTCGAAAGTAATTTGATTATTGCAATCGTTGTCAACATTTGTTTTAAAATGTGCATGTATCCAAGAAACATTAATTTTTTTGCAACAATAGATAGTTTTTTACAACAATTCACCAAAACTAAGCTGGCGCATGCTAGCGCCTGTCAAAATGGAATGGTGCCATGGTACACAAAATGCTTAATAAGATTGTTGTTAAAGAAATTGTTAAGTGCCGTTCATAGCCAGAACCAGATGACATCATGTCTATTGGCACAGAACATTGTATTTTGTTGAATTTTAGTTTTAACTGTGACATATAAAAAAAGAAAAAACATTAAATGACATCTTAATCGATGAGATATAGATTGTAAATTGTAATTATCAGTAGGGAATACTTGCTACTGATGAAGGGTTAGGCCCGAAACGTTTGGTTTTCCAAGCTCTGTTCAAACCTTGATGAGTCACTTTCAAACTTTGCTCAACAGAATTCCTCAAAGCATCTCCAGGGTGCCCCAAAAAGACCCGTGCGCCGTTTGAATAGTTGCTGCGGAGTAGCCGTAAATCATATGTTTCTGCTTTTAACATTGTTGCCGATTTATGAAGCAAGAAAATCGAAATTACTGGTTGCCTCTAATCCAGAGGATTTGACATTCTCCATCACTGTCAGAATCAAACAACCTGAGCGAAGAAACGTACCTAGCCCGGTTTTCTGATTCCCTTGGTTAAAACTTGTTATCATAAGTTAGATCTGGTGATAACCAATAAGGAAAACCATATCTAGAGTTGTTAGGAATTGTGATGTTCAACCTGAGTGTTAGAGGCCATTGCATACGTCCATCTGTTATTTTGCTTCTCTAAAGTCATGAAACCCATTTAAACGAAAAATATTGCGTTCCAAGGGCTTCTTGATAAACATTGTTGAGTTGTTTGGTCATTTATTGCTCCCAAAATGTGTTTCCCTGTTATAAAATATCAAGTTAAGATCCATTTGGCGCGAAATTCAACTTAAAAGGTTAAGTACGGAGATAAAAACCTCTGGTCTTGAGGCAACCGGTAATTTTCACTATCTTGCCACATAAATCAGCAATGGCTTGTCATATTTACTGAACTTGGGACCAAACTCTAAGTTGAAGTCTCTTCTATTCGTAAAACCGAAAACGGAGCAATTGGATTCATTCGCTTCTTCACATTAGCCACTCAAGCGACGCACACGAATTTTGGGACACCCTGTATGCTGTATATAAGGTCGAATCAATATTAGAGAAAGTTAAGGTATCAAAAATCCTATTGCCATCCCAGTTGTTTTGCTCTGAAATAAACGAGAAACAAAAAGCGATACTGGTCCCATGCTGCTTTTACTACTGCAAATGCTATCGAAAATTCTCTGGTTTCAGCTTTCGCACAAACTTTGACTTCAAAGGACCGACCAAAAATTTTATTCCATTCCAATCATTAGCTTAAAGAATGAATATGTATATTTGGAGTGTTGGAAAAGAATTCGATATATCGGACAGCGATCGATAGAATTCAATAGAAGCAAATAATTCGCTTTTCAGGAATTTCTCCTTACTAAATGTTAGGCGCTTAACGAATCATTTTGGATGTTTCCCACAGCAGTTAGACGTATTAATCCGAATAAAATGCTGCCGGGATTGATCGAGAAGGGTCGAATGTTTAAGTGTACCTCTAAGATACGCATGATGGTGTCCCGCATATAAGAAAGAACTTCTTCTATTTCAGGTCTGACAGATTTCTTATAAAATGAGATAAACTTCAAATTAGGGCAAAGTCTCTTTAAAAAAATCATGTGCTATCGATCAACTAATACACGACACGAGCTCTATGTTGCGATACAAAACATACTTTTTTGATTTGTATTTATAAATTTTCACTTCCTAGAAATGCTGCAATGATTCCGAGAAGGTGCGTTTTGCTTAGTTTGCATACCAAATTCTCGTTTTGATACAATGTGTTAATATACCTATAATTTTTGAATAAGGCCCCGTTCACGCAGGAACGCAATCGTTCCGTTCCATCTTCGTTCCAGTTTTTGGAACGGAAAAGTAGACTGTTCTACGGGAACGGAACGATTGCAAATCGATTTTGTTTGTGTTCAGACGGGAACGTAATCGTTCCGTTCTGCAATTTGCGCACCAAAATGACCAAATGGCTTTGTAATGCGCGTGTCCACAATTGGGACAGATTTATCAAATTCACACTAACTGTACACTTTGTTGAGTTCGCAATAAGGAAATACGTCAATAAGCAAGCTTGGTCAAAGAAATAATGGCCATGTTGAGCTTCAGCAATGCTGTCAGAGAAGCAATCGAAGCAAGAAGAAGATAGATGGTGCTTTTGAAATCCTCCAGTTTGTTTTGTTTCTTTATATCATTTTCACGCAACAATAACACACACTCATGCACTTCGGGCAAAAATCTTATCGTTCCGCTTTTCGGAGCAGTTCTGCCTGTTCACACGAGGACGGAACGGAATGATTGCGTATCGTTCCACTTTTCGTTCCTAACTATTCTTCCTCAATCAGCGAGCGAAATTAGCCTGCCTGCTGTCTGTCTGCCTGCTGTCTGTCTGCCGTCAGGCTTTGTAAACGGGCCAACTCACGGCTGCGGTTCGCGGGCTCGCGGCTAGTGAGCATTTATCCTGGACTCAAAGCTTTCTTTCTCAGCTCATATTAAATCTGCTGTCTCTAAAACGAGAAAGGGCGTTGGTCTACTAAAATATCTCTCCAAATATCTGCCCAGGCATACCCTGAACGAGTTATATAAGCATTATGTCCGACCCCACCTGGACTACGGGGATGTTATCTACCATATTCCAGCTAAAGTTTGTGAATTCAGTCAAAACATCATTCTACCAAATTTGATGGAAAAACTAGAGTCTGTCCAGTACTCGGCTGCTCTTGCTGTAACAGGAACATGGAGGGGATCTTCCCGGGAAAAACTGTATGCAGAGCTTGGCTGAGAGTCACTTAGTTCCCAAAGGTGGAGTAGGCGCCTCACTTTGTTCTATAAGATTATCAATAATCTCACCCCCTTGTATACAAAGGAGCCAATCCGAAAACCTCTTGAGTCGAATTACTGCCTTCCCAATCAGGATGCTGTTGGGCGAATAAAGGCAAGAACAGAAAAATTTCAATCTAGCTTCTATCCAAACTGCATATCTGAATGGAATAAACTTGATCCCGAAATCAGGCTTGCACCGTCTGTTGCTGTTTTTAAGACAAAGCTTCTATCAAATATTCGCCCCCTTTCAAAACCTGTCTTTGGTATTCATGACCCAATAGGTCTATCTTACCTTTCCCAAATAAGGGTCGGTCTCAGCAGGCTAAACTTCCACAAATTCAAGCACAATTTTAGAGACACCGTAAACCCAATGTGCCCAACGAATGACGGTATTGAGAATACGGAGCACTTTTTGTTGCTTTGCCCTTCGTTTGTCATTCAACGACGAAATCTTCTCGCTGGAGTTTCGTTAGTATTACGACCATTTGTTGAAATCAACAACCTTTCTAACAACGATCTTGTACACATTTTGTTGTATGGTGATAAAGACCTTTCTGATAACATTAATAAAAACATCCTCGAATTAACTCTTGATTTCATACAAAAAACAGGTCGGTTTAATTAGATTTGAATCCTTGTTTTACGCCACTCAGCCACAATGTCCTTTTTTTCTTTCCTTTTTTTCACTCCTGTACGTCTGTTTTGCATTGGATGTTGGGTAATTTCAGTGTATATAAAATTATTGTGATTGACGTGTAACTCACACTTAAATTATAAGCCTTCAAATGGTTGCCTGACATCCAATGTGAAACTGACTCAAGTGTTTATCAGTAGAGATTGTTTGCGCGTAATTATAGTAGTAAATGTATTTAATTGTATGTAGGTTTAATTTTGTTGCTCGTCTTTATGTCAAAGCCATGGGGTAGTCATGGTATTTTGCTCCCCATGGTATCTCGTCCTGGTAGTGTAGTAAAGTAGTTCGTAAGTGTTGTTATAAGTAATCCCGTTTTTGTAAATTTTTATACTGAATATATACAAAAAGTATTTATTGACCTCGCTTCAGTCGCATTTGGTACAACTACTAATCGGCAGCACTCGCTGACTGATGTTATATCTAGTTATACAAGATATTCCATTGAGTGGCGTTGGAACTTCTATCACCATTGAGACCATTCAAAATTCTTCAAAATGTATCTAAATGTCGTTTGATTGAGATTCCTTTTCAGAATACCGAAAATCTATCAGGTGTTTTGATTTTTGTGTACAGTAAAAATTCGTCTCCAAATCTGCAGGCTGATATTACCCCATAATTCTGAAAACTGATGAAATTATCAGCAAAACGCTTGACAATGTTGAATCAAATTCCCCAATACATGTCTCACAAAGCAGTTACCGGACAGAAACTTTCTATGATATTATTGATTGGCCCACTGCTAAGAATTCGTCAAAATAATAAACCTAACAGCCTGTTTCTGAAAATTTGGCTTCTCAGTGTCGAGATGTCCACCCTACCAGACGTTGCTATTTGGCAACTGTGGGAATATATATAACCAATCCTTTCTCTATCCATTTCGGACAGGCTTCCGATCATCCGTTTAATCAAGCAGCCTCAGTCCTGCTCAGCGATCCGGCTTTTCGTTTTACGTTCCTTTCAAATGTGATTTTCTTTTGCGTTTAATTCCTTAGTTAATTATAAGTGTCACTCATTGTTGGAACTCGCTGACTACGTGTCCCTTCCTTTAATGAATGGCACAATAGTTGTATTGTTGCATGTTTCTATGTTCTAATTGATAAAGAAAGTTCTTAATGTATCGTTACGAAACCGTAACTTCTTATCCCCATTTTGACTTTGTAAATTTTACTTTTAATTTCTGGCAAATTTGTACGTACTTTCTTACCAATTGCAAAAAATGTTGTTTTTTAGATCGTCCTGAAATTCTGAATTTCTCAATTAACATGCAGAATACGACGGTAGTGTACGTTCCTATAGGACAATCAGCAAATTTCAGCTGCAAAGCAATAAGCAGCCCAGCGGCAAGCTACCACATTGGTTTCCGTGGATCGCCTACAGCAAAGTCAATAGAAAGAACATACTTGATTAATTCTGTTAAAGAGACGGATACTGGAGTTTATGAATGCGTTACTAATAATGGCATAGGATCTGCGGCCAGGGCAATCGTTGAACTTGTCGTTGTAGGTGAGTGAAAGTTATGTGTGATTATTTCTCTTTCGCTCATTCTCTTGCAAATTTCATGAAATTTTACCAGCGCAAGTCAAAATCATGGAATCTTCATTATTATACAGCCAGTAATTCCCAGTATGGCTTAGAATGTATTCATTCTTCCGAGCATTCTGTTTAGAATTGCACGTTTACCACCTCAACCAGTATCAACTTGTTTGGAAATTAACATGAAAGTGTGTCTCCTGGGTAGAAAATGTAAATCATAAGTAGACTAGGTTATTCCAGAAGTACCCAAGGAGCTGTGTGTAAAATATCTCAAGGTGCCCCCCCCCCCTCCACTGATCTAAATGGGGTTCTGGCACAAATTACAATTAAGTCAAACTCTTGAAAATTGAGAAAATTAAGAATACAAACTAAAGTTAGCATCATGCAGACATGAGAAACTACACTTTTTCATATGTAAGTCAGACTCGTTCAGTATTGAGCCAGTCCAACCAACTGAATAGCAGTCAGAACCATAGTACCATAGTCAGTTCGTAGAGAATGAAGTCTGTTGCTGATCCAAGCTTAGTTCGTAGAGAGATAAAATCAAAAATCTTTATAAATAAGTCAAACAAAATTTTATCAAACGCATATACACTTTGAAGTCAAATAGTGCAGACATTTGGCTGGAAAAGTCAGATTTTTCTAGATTTTGTTCCATCATTTGGACTAATGATGATTTTAAATCCTACGCTTCAACCAGTTATTTACCTACTCAAATTGACTTTCGCCAAAAGGCACAGCAATAGTAGTGTAACCAAGATGATATTGATATGACAATTCTGGCAACAAAATCTAAATTTTACAATGTGACAATTATGTGTGTAAATCTATTGATATTCTATTTTCCTTAACTCATTAGTAAAGCCTGCAGATATCCAAGTTAGAGGCAAACCGCATAATCCCAAGCTAAATGCTGGGACAAATCTGGTGCTGCGATGTGAAATGACGGGAAGCCCACGGCCTTACATCTACTGGACTTTGAATGGTGCTTATTTAACATATGATTTAGTGCGACGTGAAATTAATGGAACATATCCGGACAAAAACAGGCGGAATATTCATTTCTCAGAAATTCATTTCAGTCCACTAAGGAGATTTGATGACGGGGAATTCAAATGTTTTGGACAGAATCATGGTGGATCTATTGAGAAAAACTACCCACTGGAGGTGAACTGTGAGTTGGATTTTTTCATTACTTCTTCCTTGGTGCTGTTGTCTGTCAGCTTTCTTTGTTTCAAATGCACATATTCACAGAGACATCCGTTAAATGATTTAAATGATTTAAATGATATTCACAGATACGTGACAGACTGCCTGAAGTAATAATAATAATAATAATAATCTATATTTATACAGGTAAACTTGGTCAGCTTGCACAGAAGCTGCTATCATTCAAGGTCCTGTTAAAATTAAAAGTCTAAAAAATTAAAGATCTCAAATTACAAGTTCAAGTTTAAAAAGCCAGATGATACAAAAATAAAATTAAAAATCACAGTCAAGTTGATTGCATTGTCTCTTAAAATTTACAATCGACTGTTCTCCTTTCAACGCATTTGGCAGTTTGTTGAATATCATTGACCCTTGAAAGAGGAATGATTTGCGGCCAGCTTCAGTGCGAACTTTTGGAAGCACAAGATTGATGTTGTTCCCACGGGTTTCCTTATGATGTTGAATTTTCTTGAAATAGCCTTCGAACAGTCTTGGTGATAGTCCGTTTTGGCATTTAAACACCTCAACAAGGCATTTCTTATTTCTTGCATGATTAACAGTTGGCAGTTGAACTCTTTGGCTATTTCCATTGATGATAGCTAAGACTCTATTCCGGATTCTTTCAAATTGTGTTTTATGCGTATTTGACATACCGAGCATGATATTGCTGCAGTACAACATCTGTGGCAAAATCATTACCTTGTAGATCGTTTCTGCTACCCATGGGCTGACGTTGTGTCTTATACGAGCAAGTAATTTTGTTCTTGACAAGACTTTTTTGTAGGTCTTTGAGAGATGTTCTTTCATGGTCAAACTTTTATCCATAGTAACACCAAGATATTCGTACGAGTCCGATTCGCTGACCAAATCATCGTTCAACGAAATGCTTACTTTTTCCGACTTTGTGAGTTTTTGGTGAGTTCCGAATAACACAAATTCAGTTTTTGTTTTCTTCAGGTTAAGAACGAGATTGTTACTTGTGAACCATTTTGCGACGTTGTTAAATTCAGTGTTCAACGATTCCTCAATTTTGTTGCTGTCTTTATCGGATGTAAATATTACAGTGTCATCAGCGTAAAGTAGAATCCTACACTTCTTAATCTGTTCTGTGATATCGTTTATAACAATTGTAAACAGCAGTGGGCCCAAGATGGATCCTTGCGGAACTCCACAACTGACTGACTGACTTTCGGAGCATGTACTTTGAAAAGATACAAACTGTTGCCTGTTGAATAGGTAACTTTCAAACCATGTGAGTTCTTTTCCATGTACTCCATATATCGGCAATTTGGCTAGCAATAGTGCATGATCTATTGTGTCGAACGCTTTTCTTAGGTCGACGAATACTGCTCCTGTTAATTTACCTTTATCCATGCTGGTCCTTATGAAGTCAGAAAAATACGTGATTGCATGCTCAGTAGATGTTCTCCGTCGAAAACCAAATTGACAGTCCGAGAGGAGGTTGTTTTCTTCGAGATATGTATAAAGTTGGTTATGTACGATTCGCTCGAAGACCTTCGATAACACTGGTAAGACTGAGATGGGGGTGTATTCTTTTGGGCATCTGAAGTCTGTAAAATCTTCTGAAAACGGTAGACTTCGCAGAAAAAATGCCAGTTACCAAAAGAATGCGCATTCGGAAAACAGTAGAGATGGCAGACTTCGGAGAGAAAAATCCCAAAAGAATGGGAATAGATGATTACGCTAAAGATGGCGGCAAGGAACTTTTACCAAGATCGCAGTGCAGCTTGGTAAAAAGTTCCTCGCCGCCATCTTTAGCGTAATCGTCTATTCTGAAAGCGAGAGAGTTCAAATGCAGTGCTCGCCAAGGCGAATTGAAGCCATTGCACTTCACTGAAATTTTGTCATACCAATCGCAAGAGAAAAGAATTTACAATATTTCATTCTATTCTCGAATGTTTTGTAAACTTTTTCCTTCGCGAAACAATGCTCTTTGCGATCCCTCGGAAGTCTACCAGCTGCAGAAGCAGGAGGTTTCCGAGGCCTCGGAAGTCTACCGTTTTCAGAAGAGCCCAAAAGAATACGTCAAAAATCTCTCGAAAGTCTACCGACCGTTTTCAGAAGATGCCTAAAAGAATACACACTTAACCCTCGTCTCCACTTGTACGTCTACATTTGTAAATGCATAGAAAATGTTGCGTCCCCTATAATCTGATTGCCGTTAACGTAATTATCTGTCATCAGTTCATCAGTTTTTGGGTTATTAGAAGGCGATGCATTTCCTGACAACATTGTTTTACCATTCTGATCGTTGAAACATACCGGGAGGCCCAGAAAAAAGTGACCCAACGCAATCTGATTTAGAAAAAAAGTACATGGCTGATAGAAATGCTTCAAACATTCTTCTGTCGCTAAAAGACTGGCCTACATTATGAGTATTTTTTGGAATTTCTTTCGGCACTGTAAATTTCCCGAATTAAAGATTTTGAGAAAACGGGCTTGCTTGAAATCCACAAAAAGTCGTAAAAAAGGGGATCGATTTAAAGCCATTTCACATCTTCAAAACAATAAGGAGGATGTTTCATTTCAGCCTGTGAATAGGCAACTCAGTTAAAAGTTTCCAGAGCAAATTTATGGTCCCTAGGTACCTAAGCATTTGGAGCTGAAAATAAAAGTTCTTTGTAAACTTGTGGAGTTTCAAAGGAATTCAATTTTCCAAGCAAATTGAAATGTTCAAGAATTTCTTACGGAAAAGCAGGAGCATCCTTGTTCCTTGAGACAAGAATATTTTAAGTATCTAAGGACATTAAGACTTGCTCTGATAACATTCGACTGAGATGCCTATTCCCAAGCTGAAATGAAACACGCTGCTCGTTGTTTAGAAGATCTGAAAATGCTGCAAATCGATCTTCTGCTTTTGGCGACTTTTTGAAGATTTCAAGCATGCCCTTTTTCTCATAATCCTTAATTCAGGAAATTTACCGTGTTGAAAAATATTGCGAAAAATACTCATAACGTAGGCTAGTCTTTTAGCGACAAAACAACGTTTGAAGCATTTCAATCAGCCACTTACTTTTTTCTATAACAGATTGCATTGGGTCACTTTTTTTGGGTCACTTTTTTGGGTCACTTTTTTGGGTCACTTTTTTGGGTCACTTTTTTTGGGTCACTTTTTTTGGGTCACTTTTTTTGGGTCACTTTTTTGGGTCACCCGGTAGATGAATTGAGCTAACGGAAGGTCGTTTTCGGGAATTCTTCGTTCAAGATTAAGGTCATGCATTGTAGATTGTGAATATATTCTCAAAGTTTAAGATAAAGCCTCAGTCAGGTTGCTGAGTTACATTTTTTAAAGTCAAAGTTCTATTACGATTTTTCGAAGAGCGGATGATACGTTTTTCTGACTCGCCGTGTACCGGGTTGTCCCACAAAAACGCAACAGATTTGAAAAACTATGATGCAAGCTGTTTCAAACTAATACTCAAATGGTAACTGTTATCTAAATTTGCAATGATTAGACTAGATTAAATTTTGACATATTTGTCAGAATTTTTGGTGACTTGGTTGCAGAGTTTATTCAAAGCTTACAACGCATAAGTTTATCCAAAGCTTACAACACAAAAGTTACAACACAGAACTGGCCCTCTTCTTTTCATCATTTACTTGAATGACTCAGAAAAGTTTCTTAAATTCTCAAGGGCTAGAAGTTATGCTGATGATACCAATATAACGATTGCATCCGATGATGTAGCGAAACTAGTTAAGGACGCACATCAAGGGCTTTCCAATCTCTCTGAGTGGATGAGGGTGAATAAACTTAGCCCCAATCCGAAATGGGCTGAATTCATAGTCATAGGGCATCCATTTAAAGGGCCCTGGTCAACATTGATGCTTTGCGGCCCTCGGCTGTTATCAATAATATCCATCGCTGAAGCTTCGCTCCATCCAATGACAGCTGGTTTGCGAAGCGGTAATCATCGATGCCTTTTATGCAAGCAACCCGTATTCGAAACCTTTTGGTAGTCACTTCCTTTTTATAATTTTTTTTTCAATTCCCTGCTGGTTCTGCTCGTGTAATATTCTGCGGATTATAAACTGTTGATATCGCCGTTTGAAAGAAACCGCACAGATGAATTAAAAAATAGAAAACTATCAATATGATACCCTCTGGTGGTTTAAAAGTTCATAAACCGTTGCAACTTGTTTGTTTGATTCTCCCTACCATTCAGAATTCTTACTGGATACTCTCAATTATTGTAGAAACTGAAGAACACAGCGCCTTGCGCCAACTTTTCTGCCTAGCAGAAACTGCAGATCACAGGGAAACAAGGACCAAAAAAGAGCGCAATGCATCACCGTTGACCAGGCCCCTTTAAAACCAAAACTCTAGACCTGCCAGAAGTGCTGAAACTAAATAACTCTGATATAAAAAAAAACTGAGTTGGGTTGAACAGTGTAAGCGCACCAAAGGCAAACCGAGTGGAGGTCTTGCAGCTTTTTAAAAAAAAATTGAAAAAAATCGTTCCACAATCCCAACTGTGTAATGTATATTATGCGTTAATCGAGAGTCACCTATAATGATAATGAAGGATTTATTTAAAGTTAGTTACAAAAACGTACTTTACTCTCAGAATAGGGTGACTAATTCAAATCAACTATTTACAGAAATACAATATTTACAATTTCAGCTAATTACAGATGTTAAAATTACAATTGTCTCCATTCCATTGTTTGACTTGGATTTTGAACGAGGCTATAGATTGGCTTGACTTTATCTCATCAGGTAAAGCGTTCCATAGAATACTGCCTCTGAAGACAATTCAATTTAAGCCGTCTCAAACAGTTCTAGCTTTTGGTAGCTGTAATAGATCTTTTGCTCTAAGATCGTAAGTCACTTCCTTTCTTATAAACAGATCCCACATGAATGTTGGATTTTAGCAATTCAAAAACTTATAGACCTCAGTCATTAGCTTATGGAGGTTTTTTACATGGACGTCTGCTCATTGTTTCTTCGTAGACACTCTTCGAATGAGGCTTCGTAATCATTGAGAAGTATACGTAGAGCGCGTTTGTGGATTTTGTTTATCTCCCTGTTGGCGGTTTTTCCACAAAACATCCAATTGAACGGACAATTGCTTAAGCTTGACAGTGTAAAAGCATTATATAACAGCCTTGCTTTCTTGAAGTCTTGCCACTCTAGAGAATGCAGTTACGTTTCTACTCGTTTTGACACAAAAGGACTTGACATGATCTGAAAACTTCAGCTCAGAGTCATTTGTAATTCCAAGAAGTTTCGCATCATCTTTTGAGACTAAAACTTTTGAGAGAAAAAAAAAAAAAAAAAAAAAAAAAAAAATCGTGCATATAAAACTTTTGTGAGGAGTGGTCAGCCAGACGACAAGCTTGAAGGTGTGCAAAAAATGATATCAGAAGGAGCGAGACTGATCGAGGACGCTAAGCGGAATTACTTCCTTAAGGCAGGAAAAACCCTGGCTAATCATGGGACCAGCAGCAAAACCTATTGGACCTTAATAAACACTGTTTTAAACAAAGTTAAGATTCCGATGATACCACCTCTTCTAGAGTGCGGGCTGTTTGTAACGGATTTTACCGAAAAGGCACAGATATTTAATGACTATTTCATTCTTCAATGCACGACCATTGACACAGGTAGCGAAATTCCCCAAGATACCCCGGTAACTACGACTCTGATAAGTGATTTCGTCATCTCTGAGGAAAAGATTCTTAGTATCATTAGATCACTTAATCCCAATAAAGCACATGGCTGGGACGAAATATCTGTAAGGATGATAAAGTTGAGCGATGTTGCATTGGTTCTGCCACTCAAGATAATTTTCACAAATTGTTTGAGGCGTGGTTTATTTCCCGAAATTTGGAAACATGCAAATGTAGTGCCGGTTCATAAGAAAAATGAGAAAAATTTGAAGGGGAATTACCGTCCTATTTCTCTTTTACCAATTTTTGGGAAAATACTTGAAAAACTCATATATGATTCTCTTTACTCGCATCTTGTATCACACGAACTTCTTAACCCAAATCAATCAGGTTTTCGCCCAGGAGACTCAACCATCAACCAGTTACTCTCAATAACACACACAATATTTAAAGCTTTTGACTGTAACCCTCCCCTTGATGTTCGTTCTGTGTATCTTGACATTTCTAAGGCATTTGATAGGGTATGGCACGATGGTCTAATTTATAAATTAAAGCGATGTGGTGTCTCGGGACAACTTCTTTTTTTAATCCAAAGCTTTCTCAAGGATCGAAAGCAGAGGACAGTACTGAATGGACAGAGTTCAAATTGGGGAGATATTTCTGCAGGGGTGCCCCAGGGCTCTATTCTTGGACCCTTGTTTTTCCTTGTGTATATAAATGATCTAGCTGTAGGCTTGAAGTGCAATGTTAAGTTATTTGCTGATGATACATCGTTGTTCACTGTGGTAGAAGATTCAAATACAGCTGCCAATGACATGAACCATGACATGGACTTGATAAGTCGGTGGGCTGAAGCTTGGAGAATGTCCTTTAATCCAGATCCGCAGAAACAAGCTGTTGAATTAACATTTTCAAGGAAAAAAATCGAAATTGATCATCCAGTGATTCTCTTTAACAACATACCAGTCAAGAAAGTGAATGAACATAAACATTTAGGAATTATCCTGGACTCAAAGCTATCTTTCTCAGCTCATATCAAATCAGCGATCTCTAAAACAAGGAAAGGCATTGGTTTGCTGAAATATCTCTCCAAATACCTGCCAAGGCATACCCTAAACGAATTATATAAGCTCTATGTTCGACCCCATCTAGACTATGGTGATGGTATTTACCATATTCCTGCCAAAGTATGCCAATTCAGTCAAAATATCCTTTTACCAAATTTAATGGAAAAACTAGAGTCCGTACAGTATTCTGCTGCCTTAGCTGTGTCGGGTGCATGGAGGGGAACATCTCGAGAGAAGCTGTACACAGAGCTTGGTTGGGAGTCACTGAGTTCCCGAAGATGGAGTAGACGCCTTACCTTGTTCTACAAGTTTGTAAATAATCTTAGTCCCGAGTATACAGTTGAACCAATTCCCCCTCTTCATCATTCGCAGTACCGTCTTCGCGACCAGGATGTCATCGGGCAATTAAAGGCAAGAACAGAAAAATTCAAGTCTAGCTTCTATCCAAACTGTTTATCCGAATGGAATAAGCTTGAGCCTGAATTGAGACTTGCGCCTTCTATTGCTGTTTTTAAGAAAAAGCTGTTATCAATAATCCGCCCCCCTGCCAAATCTGTTTTTGGAATTCACGATCCAATAGGATTATCCTACCTTACACAACTTAGGGTTGGTCTCAGCAAGTTAAATTTCCATAAATTCAAGCATAATTTTAGGGATACAATGAACCCGATGTGCCCAACAAACGATGGCATTGAGGACACTGAGCACTTTTTGTTGCTCTGCCCTTCTTTTGATGTTCAACGACAAAATCTTCTCGCTGGAATTGTTGAATTATTACGACCATTTGCACAAATCACCAATCTTTCAAACGATTCTTTGACACATCTTTTATTGTATGGTGATCAAGACCTTTCTGATGAGTTGAACAGAAATATACTCGAATTAACTTTACGTTTCATCCACGAAACTGGTCGCTTTGATTAATCTTTTGAGATTACAGCTATGTACTAAGCAACCACCAAGTCCTTTATCGTAAATAGCTCTTTCCTTTGTAAATTCTGTTTCACATCAGATGTCGGCCATTTTACCTTCCTAAATCAACATTTAAACGATTTGCACTCGTGACATCTTTCAAATCCATTTAAACCCTGACCTGTCATCTGATATGAGACAGAATCTAGTATAGTATCCATTAATCTTTAATTGTTTCGTCGTTTCGTAATGTGTCTGTATACAGTTTAATGTTTCATGTTTTTATATATTGGCCATGAGGTAGTCATTGTATTTCGCTCCCCATGGTATCGTACCTGTAGTGTTGTATAGTAATTTAGATAGGTATAGTAGAATGTAAGATTATTGTAAAATTTTATATTTGAATAAAAAAAAAAAAAAAAAAAAAGACTAAAACCAGATCATCAACTTCAATACAGATGCTTGCTTTTTTGGTAGCCCAAGGAACATCACCTGAAATTTTCCAGGATTTGCCACCATGCGGTTAGAATCAAACCATTTAAGAACATTTTCGATATCAACTTCTAAACATGTGGCTACATCTCCTATGTTTTCCCCAGAGGCATACAATGTATTGTCATCAGCAAAATTGCATATTTCTGATTTCTCAATGCAAAATATAAGATCATTTATGTATACATTAAATAATAGCGGCCCAAGAATTGAACCCTGTGGTACACCTGATGAGATATAGTGCCAATCACTGAAGGTGGAGCCAATTTTAACAGCTGTTTTCTGTGTAAGAGGTAACTATGCAATAGGTTTAAGCTACCAGTCCCAAAGCCATAGGCTTCAAGTTTTGCTATCAATAGGTCGTGGGGCCAGCAGTCGTAAGCTTTGTAGAGGTCCATAAGTACCATGCCCATGCCGATATTATCTGGGGTAGTCTTTCAAAAACAAAACTAGCTGCTCTCCAACGCCTTCAAAACCGGGTGTATTCAATAATTGCAAACGCAAGAATAAAGGATGGCTGGTCGACATCCTGGTTAAACGTAGAAAATCTTTCCGTTACGATCGGAATGTCATGACCTACAAAATTATGAATAGACTATGCCCTGAAAGCCTATGGGATAAATGCCAACCAAGATCTTTTCACTCGACCTACATTACAAGGCACTGTAAGGATATCCAGATCCCTAGATATAGGACTGACTTTGCAAAAAAAAAGGATTTCATTATGCAGCCCTCAAGTCATGGAATGATACACCTGCTGAAATTCCTGAGCTACCGACACTTGATCGTTTTAAAAACAACTTAAAACGCATCTAAAGAACTAGACTCTCAAACACAACTCCCTGGAAGAACAGCAATGATTAGTTTTTATAGGGCTTTAGGCTTTTATTCATAAGGCTTTTATCATTGTAAATAGATGTTATATCTTTTAACTTGCTGAAGGGTTAATTTGTGTAGAAATAATATCAAATGAAAAAATGAGAGTTAAAAACCAAAACCTTCAAAATTGCTGTCAGGACTAAACCAGAGCTACCAAAGCATTAGTGTAAAGTATACTACAAAATTAGAAGCATTGCAATGTCTGCAACTTCACGGGATTACAGACAAGCACACAACTTGATTGCGAAACTGTAACAAAGGGATCCATGATTCATGAGTTATCCAGTCTCGAGGGAGCTCTCGGGAACTATCATGGGCACGTAAGAAGCACAACTGTGTTTGGACAGAAATCTTTAGGAAAGTGTCTGTTTAATGTTCAACTAACCTTTGCGTTTGCATGTTTTTCAGCAATGCTCTGTAATTGCATGGATTGTCATTTTGTATAATTTGACATTATAATTGACCAATGTTAATGCAGCAGCTCTGGTTTTGACCGAAGGGGCCATTTAGAAGTTTGCTGATTTTTACCTTTGCAACCAAGTCACCAAAATACTAGAAAATATATCAAAATTTAATCTAAATAATGCAGATCTGAATAACAAAAATTGTTTGATAATGAATGTTAAACAGTTTGCATTAGAATTTTTCAAATCCACTGGGTTTTTTGGACACCCGGTACAACATTTCTGGTTTGACACATTAGTGTCCCTACTGTTTGCCAAATTTTTGCCTATTTTGCATTAGTCCTCGGGATCATAAACAACGTGGTCATCTACCCATGCACATTCTTGTGACAAAAATGCTTCCACTGGATTTTGTTGAAGCTAATTTGATATTATTATTTGAAACGATCGAATTGTGATATTTTCCTTTCGTTTCCACAGATGCGCCGTATATTACAATCTTCCCCAAGAATGTAACCATTCTTGAAAATGGGCAAGCTGAATTATCATGCAGGGCAATTGGAAAGCCACCTCTATCGTCATATCTCTGGAGGCGCAATGGTATTATTCTGCCTGAGACATCAGAGAAAATATACTTCCCAAGGGCAAATCGTGTACAAGGTGGGAGATACACTTGTGCAGGGATAAATACTGTTGCAACTGGGCCTGTTGCAACTGCGTATTTAATAGTCATGTGTAAGTATTAGAGATATTACAAGGTGGTAGGTATAGTTCTCTATAAAAGGACTTGATGGACGCTCTAACCATTATTAACATTGGACTAAATTTGTGGCTCACTGTATGGCCTAAGTAAATTCTGATGTTAGAATGACTCAAAATTCGTCCTTCAAATGCTGCCAAAACCCAAAGCTTTATTGGCAATGGGCAACAATTGAAAGATATTGTACAAACTACGGCAGTAAAGCCATCTCTTGTCATAGGTAGGGAGAAAATGTTAATGATTAAGGGCACTGAATACCTTGGGGTATATTTTGATCAACATTTGAGCTGGGGCGTACAGATAACTAATATGATCAACAAGATCTCAAAGGCGTTAGGAATATTGCGCTATTCCAATCAATACCTCCCAATAAATTCAGTGCAGACTATATGTAATGTGTGCGGGCATTTGACTGCCAATGTTACCCGGCCCCCGGGAAATTTGACAACATCAGGAGCTTTTGGCAACCCAGCCCACGGGCATTCGACAAAAAATTTGCCCGGTCCTCAGACATTTGCGGAATGAATTTTCATTGACGCTCGGCCTGCCCGAGGGGAGGGTCAGGGTAGGAATTGAACAAGACATTATAGATCATAATGTATCTTGGTCAGTGTTCCTTGATGCCATGTTTTCCGAAATCGCCTATTTGGACATTTGATTGTGATGTTTTTATTCCCAGATAAACCGGAATTTACAGTCATTCCACCGAAGACACAAACCGTTAATGCTTCAGCGAATATCAGGCTTCAATGCAATGCCACTGGTGCTCCAAAACCCGTAATTACTTGGACAAAAGATGGTGGTTCCAAGAGCTTAGGCTCTAGCGAAGTGCTCTTCCTTTACAATGTCAACCACAAAGATAAAGGAATCTACCAATGCAAAGCCTCCAACAAGATTGGCAACGACACAGTAACATCCAATCTCCTCATTAATCGTAAGTGTGCCAGCGCTTTCAATTGGACGCGCATGGTAGTGCTCCGCGCCACACGTGACCATGCATACAAGGCTCTCAGGACAAAATTGAATAAGATTGTCATTTCTTTTAAGGTAAGTGGATAAGTTGCAGAAGTGAAAACACTAAACTAGATTTTGTTTCACCTTCAAGGAGAATTACTGGTTAGCTGAAATTCAAAGTATTCTTACCTTGGAATGGTTTTGGTTACTTTTCCTTTTTGCGTTTAAAAGGGCTCCGTCGCCAAACTGTAAAGAAATCTGTAAACCTCGCACGTGACCATTGCTCTCCATTGTTTTCTGTAGTTTGTTTGGTGGCTTCATTCAAGCCACCAAAAATCCATTTATATCTAAGGACTTGTAAAAGATATGAATGTTTGTTTTTTTCCTTTTTAAAGTACAAATATTTATCTTCAAAATGATTTCTTCATTTTCGAAAACACAGGTTAACGTCTGTATGATATTGCCTGTCAAAAAAATTCAACATCACCGTTTCGACCGAAATTTGGATACGGAGCCCCTTTAATGTCACCAGAGCAGATAATCATGCGGGCAAGTTTTTTTCAATTCTTTTTGAAGAGTGAAATTCATTGATCTACATTCTTATTTGTTAAATCATCATCATCATCATTATCATCATTATTTTATTTTACGTAGGCTACATTAAAGAAGAATAGCTAAATTACAGCTAATTTAGGTCTATTTTACATAGCATTTGTGTTTCTAAGATATAATATTAGGTAGTTGATGTTTTCAGGAATAAGTAATGAAACACTTCTCAACTTAATTTAATAATATTGCGCGTTTTTATAACTATTGCATCGTGCAACTCCATGTGAAAGACTCAGTCCTGTTAGAAATTTGACGGGGAGGATTATAATGATGCTCATTTTAAAAAGAGGCAGTTCCGTCGTTTAAAGTTTTGATGACAATTCCAATACTTAGGGCTTTCCAAGTGCATCTGTATTAAGGGACGTTAAACTAGGGTCCCATGTCTTGTTGCGGCATGCATAGTGGGCCTAAATTAGCTTTAAATAGCTAGAAATGCTTTCAGCTCATTAAGAATAGATTACTGAAAAAGGAGGATAACATAACCTCCTGCACAGAGGCTAGGTCTCGCAACATCACCGAAGGTAGAATGATCCTTCTAGACAGCTGCAGATGTAATCATGGCAGTTGAGGTTGAGAGGAAAGGTGCAGAATCCCAGCAAACAATGGTGCCATTGATTTTGGGAAAGCACGTGACCACACTAAACCAAAACGTCTTCATTTTTTGCACAGAGGTTATATTGGTGAATGCTCGTCTCAAATTAGATGCCTGCGAATAACAAACAAAACTTGAAGTATTTGCATACGTAATTTTCCGTTATCGTAAATATTACAGGATATCCAATTTGAGACAGATGCACGAATAATTTCATGCAAGAATAAAGAAATACTGAGGCCTCAAATAGACAAGCTGGGGCTAATGAGGTTTGATTTTTTGCGTATCATCTTGATTTTGCAAAAGAAGAAATGCACATGAAGATCAAACTGCTTTTCAGGCGATGTTTGTCCTGATAAAAGGCGTTGGATTTTTGATTGAAGGTGACTTTGGCAGCAACACTCAGCAGTAACGATTATTTGGGGTCATGAAGCGAGCAATACTCAGATATTTGTATGGTTTCTAAGCTCAGCATGGACTTTTTAATCATCCAAAGGATGCTTGATCACAAAGTCCGCTTTGTAATCGAAGAAGGGGCTTTGAGGTCAGTCGGTAAGAAAGAAAGTCAATCAGTCATGCGCGTTATTGCGATTCAGGAACGTTTTACCTCTGATAACGAACATTGAAACAAAGAAAGCGCGCAGAAAGCGCATAAAGGCAGAAGTTTCCTGCAATCCTTTACCGGGTGACCCAGAAAAAAGTGATCCAACGCAATCTTTTACAGAAAATTAACTAAGTGGCCGATTGAAATATTTGAAACGTTGTTGTGTCGCTAAAAGACTAGCCTATGCTCTAAGTATTTTTCGCAATTTTTTTGGCGCGGTAAATTTCCAAAATTAAGGATTTCGAGGAAAAGGGCATGCCTGAAATCTTCAAAAAGTCGTCACAAACAGGGGATTGATTTACAGCCATTTCAGATCTTCAAAACAACGAGGAGCGTGTTTCGTTTCAACCTGGGAATAGGCAACCCAGTCGGAAGTCTTCCGAGCAAGTTTATAGTCCCTAGGTATTTACAAATATTCTCAGGCAAAATGAAACACGCTCCTCGTTGTTTTGAAGACCTGAAATGGCTTCAAATCGATCCCCAGTTTTTGACGACTTTTTGACGATTTGAAGCCTGTCCTTTTCCTCAAAATCCTTAATTTGGGAACTTTGCCGTGCCCAGAAATTCCAAACAATACTCATAATGTAGGCTAGTCTTTTAGCGACAGAACAACGCTTGAAATATTTCAATCGGCCAGTTACTTTTTTTTCTATAACAGATTGCGTTGGGTCACTTTTTTCTGGGCACCCGGTATGACATAAGGTCAAAATTAGATAAGACTCAAATCTTTATCCACATTTTTCGTGTCGTTCACTATTCATTATCAACCCATACAACTAGGCATGAACAATCTTTTTACATTCAAGATAGTAGCCATGAAGTAATTTAATTTAATTGTCAAATGAGAAAAACCTGGGAAAATCTAAAAATGGCAGAGAGAAGTTGGTGACTGCCTGGAATTGAGTGACAGCCGGTCTCACGCTACTAATAAACTTTAAAAGTGAGCTGCGGAAGATTTGAGCCGAAACATTTTGTACATTTTTATGCCTATTTTCTGTTTATTTTGGTCGATGGTTTAGTTTCTAAAAACTTTCACAATTAATTAATCAATCTCATCAGACGCCCTTTGCGAAAGTCTTTTTCTTAATTAACGCCAAACTGAGAAGTTAGTCCTGTTGGACATTTGGATCTGGCCCGACCTGATACCACTTGGCCTTTTGCAATATGTATAGTTTCCGATAATTTAAAATATTCGATCAATTTATGGACAATTGATACAAACCATTCAGCAAACTGCCTCCAGTAGCTATACCCAATATTGCCACCCCCGGGTTGTTACTCCAGAAGGAAAGTAAGACGATAATTTTAAGGTTTTACATTTGATACATGCATTATAGATAGCATATTTCTCTTTACTTTCTGAACAGATAAACCAGTAATAACGACCAACGATCCATCTTCGACAAAAATTGGCTCTGACATCGGAGTCAATGCGCCTCCTGTCATATTGGTATGCACTGTGGATGCTTTCCCAGCTGCAACGATCACGTGGTATAGAGGAATCACTCGTATCGAGAAAGGAACCAAAGGCTTTGCGATAAAGGAACAATCAACCTCCAGCTACTTAACTGTCACTGTCACTGATGATTCGAGAAGGGGCTCATATACATGCACTGCAACTAACAGACTGGGCACGATTTCACAGGAATATCAAATTCTCAAGAAGAGTGAGTGTTGTTGATTATCTAATCAAATTTAAGTCTAGCCCAATGCCAGTCGTCTTACTTGAGTCCCATGCTTGCCTACGGCTACGTTATTTGAGTTGAGTGATTGTCACTTTAGATAATAAGAGATTTTTGATTTATACCCTGTTCACGTTGGCAAGTTTTAAACTAGACCTGGTAATCGAATGTTGCCTTCTAATTGGTCAATCCAACAAATCGATTGGTTTTATTGGTTGAAATTTAACATTGTTCACATAAAGCTGGTCCAACTGTGTCAGTGTGAATGGGTGTATAAACCACCTAATGCTCGAGCAGCTGGTTTGAGCGTGTTTACATTTTCAAGGTTGATGAATGACATGTAGGTAGAAGAGATGGCTATCGCTCACCAGAACATCTACTTTATGATAAAATGACTGTTACTGAAGATTTTGCACGCTATTTAGACAATTACTATCATTAATTATCATTATTATTGTTATAAACACACAGTTTCACAAAAATGGAACGCTGCATTAGGAAATAAGAAATTCCTAGGAAGGTTTTGGACGAATATATTTGGCATTTGTTGGTACTTGTCTGTTCAAGTGGCAGGAAATGTAATTAAAGATTTCGAAAAGTAGTTGCACCCATGATTGTTCACTTCAGGCCATCTTTGATAAGGAAAGGATAAAACTACTTGATTTGACAAATTGTGTTCCTATTTCAGGTCAGCCTGATCCACCAGTACCAGGCAGTTTAAGAACAGAAGACACCTTAGAACTGACTGACCCCCCGACTGTAAAAATTAAGATCACATGGATTCCGGGTTACAATGGAGGATTTCCAGTCACATTTCGACTGTTTTTCCGAGAGTACGGTACTGGAAACCAAAATTTTCAACAGGAAAACATTGGAGCTAGTGCAAATAATGTGCACACTCTTCGAGGTCTGAAACCGCAGACATCTTATGAGTTTACAATGAGAGCCGTTAATGAGAAGGGTGAAAGCAGAGAGTATCTTCCTTATCATATCCACCGAACACGAGGTATGTATTCGAAACGTAGGCATAAAACCTTCAAGGACAAGTCCGGGGTTAGTATGATTAACGCTAGAAAAGAAGCTTACCAACTGCTACAGCGAATTATGGACTTCTTTCCAAATTTTGACATTCGTAACAGCTGTAAATTAGTTAAACATTCTACAAATTTAGGCCAAATCTCATTGCATATTTTTTACATCAAAACGCGAAAGAGAGACTAGCAGCGATTAAGAGGCAAGAAACAATAGGATGATGTCACTATCCTCTAGTCGCTTATTTGACTACGCAATTTCGCAAAGTAAAGATAAAAAATGGCGGGGAAAAGTACGATACCTCATTCATAACAGTGTAATCTTGTATTTTATCATCAATCATACCAACCCCGGACTTTTCCGTTGAACAGATTTCACAAATGGTCCTTGCATCTTTCTTCATATTTCGTGGCTGAAACTGCAGGTTAGTTTGCTATGATGGTACCTTGACGCACTAATGAATACTCTAACTCTGCAAAATGGGATGAATTTCAGGTGTTTTCATGCAGATTTCACAATCTTGTTACGCGAAGCGTATTAGCTGAAACTCATCTCGCAATGCCATCCCAAGCTAGCTAGTTTCACGTAAATTTTTTTCATTTAACAGTTTCTAAATGCAATGATTTCGTAATTTTTAGCTGCACCACCACGAAGGGGATCGGCGTCTGCTAGACGATATGGAACGTCTGGCACTCAGGTTCAAGTAAGCTGGACAATCAACGATCACTCAAAAGCAAAGAGTGTCATCGTTAGATATAAAAGAACTGCTGACTTTGGCTGGAGGGAAGAAGTTGCAGCCTATATCAACGGAACTGTCATCATTTCATCATTGGATAATACGCAGACTTATGAATTCCAAGTTTTCATTGTCTACAAGGATGGATCCAAGGGGATGCCTATTGGTGCCGGTCAAGGTAACGCAATCTATCAATTTCCGTGTCACAATCTCAACCTCATGCCGCAACCTGTCATTTCAAAGTGTCTTGGAACTTTTTCATGTTTGTACCGGATGGGTAAAAAAGTTAACACGTTTGGTGAGCTGTGGAATGAAAAGTATGTGGCTGATGATTTTCAAAATTAAACTTTTAATCTATCAGCCAAAAGGTAGCTTTGATGTGATTGGCAAAATAATTGATCTTTTAGAGCCAGAAATAAGGAAAAATGCTGGTAATGGGTTTGTACGGGAACGAGAATTCCACGATCGATTTTCGTCAATGATTTATTTGTCATTGAAATTTAAATTCTGTTTCTGAAATAGAAAGCGTTTGACATTTATTTCAACAGCAAGAGAATCATGGACCAGATTTGAACATGGAATTCTCGTTCCCATGCAAACCCCTTGCCAAAATGTTTCTGATTTTTGGCTCTAAAATATGGGTGATTTCACCAAATAAAATTTTCATATGTAAGTTAACCTTTGACTGATAGATTAACATTTTAGTGTTGAATATCGGCCACGTCCTTTTTATTCCACAGCCCACGAAACATGTTAATTCTTTTTACTCACCCAGTAAATCTAATCGATTGATTCCAGAGATTTTTACTTTGACCGATATAATACTTTCAATAATTTTAATTGTCCTCAAAATGCATATTGGTGCTAGTCTCAAAGAAGCGTAAAATTGCCAATACCACTTCCCAATTCCATGAGCTGTATCTGATAAGCAAAGGAGTTGAACCATTCTGACGATTGTAGATCCAATCAACTGTTTTCGAAGGTTCTTGCTTTGGTCGAGGATTTTACATGCACTGTTTAAAGCGAAGGATCCAAAGGAAGGCGTGTTCGTGTTGGTGAAGGTGGTATAGGATAGTCGAACCTAATGAGCAAAACGAATGAAACCATTCTCATGATAGTTCAATGAACCGATTTCGAAGGTTTTGCCTTGACTGATTAAAGCAATTGTAACTTTTTATTTACAACGAAGGATCCAAGAGAATGCGTATTGGTGCAGGTCAAGGTAGCGTAGATATTTGACATTTTTATCACATTCCCAGTGACATGAGCTATATACCGAGTAGTGACCAAAAAGAGTTGAACAATTTAGACCTTTGTCGATCCAATTGACTGATTTCAGAAATTTTATGCCTTGATCTATAGAAGATTTTCCAACGTATTGTTTATAGTCAAAGATGCAATGGAGTGCCTATTGGTGCCGGTCCAGGTAACGTAAAAAGTCGAGTGGAACCATTTTGACGATTGTGAATTCAATCAACCGATTTCAAAGGTTCTTGCTCCGTTCGATAGAAGATTTTCCAACTTACTGTTTACAGCCAAGGATGCCTGTTGGTATTTATGACATTCCTGATACCATCAGCTGTGCATAATAAGCGAAATAATTGAACAATGTAGACGATGGTAGATGCAGTCAGTCGTCTTCGAAGGGTTTTGTTTTGATTGGTTGAAGAAATTTACCTTAACTTTTTAGTTATCTTAACATTTAGGTATTTCAAAGGCGATGAAAATAAACTACTGGTTTCAAAGCTTTTAGTTGTTTCAGGAAAAGACTTATTAGTGCTAGTCTTTGCAATATGTTTGCGTCATGAGGAAACATCGACCTTCTGCTTATATATTGGCTTTCAAATCTGTATTGGGAAATGCAAATCCTGAGGTTGATAGTATAGATGGAACTCACGAGGTCACTGTAAATTAACCTCACTACAAAGTATCATCATCATCATCATCATCATCATCATCATCATCATCATCATCATCATCATCATCATCATCATCATCATCATCATCATCATCATCATCATCATCGTCATCATCATCATCATCATTAATATTAATATCATTATATCATCATCATTATCATTATATAATATCATTAATATCATTAATTTATTTCCATTAGGCAAGAATTAGAAAAATATAATTTGAAGCTAATTAAGGCCTACTTTATTACATAGCTTACAATTTGAAATGGACAATATATATTTCGAGACAAATAGAAGTTCTATCTTGTTGGAAACCCAACTCTGGGGATACATGTTTTGCAGAGTCTACAGTTGCATTCATTACAATTCCAACATCGAATTTGTTTTGGGAAGGGTGTTTGCGTGTTTTATTTCTTGTGGTAAAAATTGCCACAGTTAATTCCAAGGTAAGTTATGAACTCAACTCCAAAGGAAGTGGCCCGTACCTTTAGGAATTGAGCGTCATTGTCATGCCTCAGATTGTAGTCTGTTCTAAGAGAAATCCAAAATCATTACCTTAATCTTTATATGCTATGCGTAACGCCCTTTCGTGAACTCGATGTATTCTATGAATGAAGTGAAATTGACTCATTTACTTCAGACTGATCTTATACAATATCTTTGATGGAGTCATGTCGGGGGAGAAAAATGTTGAGCAAGCAAGACCGTGGGAAGTATGAACGGAGAATCAAAGTCTTGTCTTTGCGCTATGAAATTGATTAAATTAGCGTGTGATTAATCTTTTGCAATATTTCTCATTTTCAGTGCAACCAGGAGGTGGAGGTGGAACTCCAGAGAGAAAAGTACTGAGCAAACAAGACATTATAGCAATTGTGGTTGGGGTTGGTGGCTTCTTACTTATCTTGATTGTCGTTTGCACCTTAGTTATGTTAAAGAAGAAAAAGAAGCATGGAGTTGGTAAGTTAAATCTGTCTTTCAGCATTTAATTGTGATGGTCTTTTTCTTGAACACACCTGTTTGCTAAGAGACCGTTCTATAATATGGCCAACTAACCGGTTTTACCGTTGTGCAGGAAACTATCAAGCACGCGGTAATTAAAGTACAGAACGAGATTGATATTTTCCTACACAACAAAACTGTGACCTTATGAGTATGAGCTATATAGCATAGGTTCCAAATATTTAAAAAGACTGGTGTAAAGTTGAATGACCTATTTCTTTGAACTGAAAGATGTCAAAGAAACTTTAGCTTGTTCTCTATAGTTCTACCGTTGTACTTTTCTGAAATCTTTCAATATTTTCAGAATTAGAGTGTTTTTCTTCTTTTCAAGAATTAAAGAAAAATTTTCAAAAAAATGTAAAACCATCGTAATTTCTAAACTGTTTGAGGCAACATGAAATAATTTCGAAGGAAACCATAGTTTATGAATGCCTACAATATGGTATCAAGCAAAAGTCTGTCACTCATCTGGTTTATGATTTAGAAATTTGATGACGTCACATCCTCAAATGAGTTGAATTGTAAGATAGGCTGTGATTTCGAAAAATATTCAAAATTTCTGGAAAGTCCAACGGTAGAATTATAGAGAAGTATCTAAAGTTTCCATTCAATCAGAAGAAATAGGTTATTGAATGTTACACCCACCTTTTTACGCCGAGTTAAAGATTTGGAACCTATGCTGAGCTATATTACCTTCTAATTTTGACTCAAATGATGTCGATAAAACTTATTTTCATACAGTTGTGTTGCTTAAGTTTTTTGTGAATCTTTTGATTTGATTTGATAAAAATCTTGCAAGAGGATGCCCCGATAACCGAGAGGTGCTTGTCATGGAGGTCCTCAAAAAGTAAAAGTTACAGTGTGTAGTTGAAAGTAGTTAAAGCAATCAAAAGCAAGCGGCCTAAACCAATAGCGTGGTGGCTCCAAATTGGCTGGGGGCGCAACCTGTTTTGGCGCCCCTTAGAAAACTGTGACTGTTGTCTAAGCAATGCGCCAAGGCTTTTTCTTCTTTCTTCATTCTTTGGAAAATGATTTGAGATTAAATAATGATGATTCTTCTACACTGCCGCCGGAACGAAACTCATGCCATTTGGGGATGGGACCAAATCTCTGTGCGAGCAAAGATTTTTGAAACCATGCCCCTCACATCGTTGGAAAACGCCCCTGTTGTGAAAGATCACAATTTAGCTGTAACGTGAATGTGACATTGAGATGCTTATCATTTCACTTCATTCATTTTCAGTTTTATTTATTTAAACAGGGTAACGTTATCAATTAAATACATACATTCCAAACTGCCCCGTATAAAGAAAAAGATAAACCCTATAATTTACAATTCAGATGCACCGACTGACCAGTTAAATTCTAGTGTTTGTTGTCTAGTGGGCTACAAACTTTAGAATTTTATAATAAAATGAAATGGCCAAGCGTTTGACTTCAAATTTTGCATGTGTGTACTTAAACATATAATGTGGGTGGTGAATAAGCTTGATTAAAATCTTTAGATTAACGGAGTGGAAAATGAAGTTCTTCTGAAACCAGTAAAATGTTTTGAAGTGAGCCTTCTCCAAAGTTGTGAAAACAAACAATTTTGTTTCATATATCTTTTGATTGCCAAGAATATGAGTAGACGCTACTGGAGGAGAAATAACGAATTTCCCGTCCAGTAGATTCTTTAGAAGGATAACACCAGTCGATTCTGCTGCAGGCAACGTAACTGTGGGTAATGTGTGACTGATGGGAATGGCGAGATTCTTGCATTGCCTCGTTTTTGACACTTCAGCCAGGTAATAAAACTAGAGCTAAATGGAAGATAGCCAAGATTCGAGGAACTCTGTTACTCTCTGGGAACAACCTAAACATCTTTCTGGAGCTAATTTCAAGCTATGGCAATTCCGTCAAAGAACCCTTTTTCTGGATTAAACTTTTTTGCAATTATTTGCTTTGAGCCTAAAACAACTCTTTTCCTTGCACCGAACAATTAAGAAACAATCAATTAACACATTTTCAATACAAAAACGTCGACATGTTTATTCAAGATTGAGAAACTGTCAATGCAATGCAATGATCCAAGATTCTTAAATTATACTCCAGAGGGGCATTTACTTTTTCTTCTAAATTTTGAGTTTTTTGGGCAGCGTGTGTAGCTTCAGTTTGTGTATCAAATTTTTGTTATTTTGATCCTTTATCAAAGGAGTTTACTGTAATCCAATTTTCTAACACTACCATAAAAGCTCTATTAAGCCACATTTATATAAAGCCGCCTCTTTAGTAAGCCTCTCCTCTCTGAGCCAAAATTTTAAATGAGCCCCCCACTTATATCAAATTCCAGAAGTTATCAAAGATTTTCCATTTATTGAGCTAAGTAAGGTTGCTTGTTAATTTTGGTATAGTTTGAGCAAGGTTTGAGATAAAACTATGCTAGAATTTATGTGTTTGACTCGTAAGGTTGTATGTTGAATCCGCATAACATGGTGTAAATGAACTAAACAGCTATCATATATATCCTTGTGATTTGATTTTGTGAATAAGCCCCTCTCTCTAATAAATCCCCCTTTTTAAGCCCCCCTCTGGAGTGTCCGGAATTAAATAAGCCCCACGGGGGCTTAATAGGGCTTTTACAGTATATGTTTTTTCTTATTCCAGAGTCTGTTATGATTTAGTAATCCATTTTATCAAGACAGCGCTCGGAATGTCATAGTACCAGCAGACCAAAAAAGAGATCTGAGAGAACTTGCTACACGTTGTTGACTGATAGACAGAAATCAAATGTTCAAACGCTGTTTCATTGCTAAATGGCTTTGCTACTTTTTTCAATTTTTGTCGACTTAGCAAATTTGCTAAGATCAGGATTTAATGAAACCAGAGAGAATCGAAACCTGTAAGAATTAGTCAAAAACATTGGGTCTTTTTGATCAATGCGAAACAATATAGAATGCATGTCGCGTTGGCTTGAGAATAAGCATTTCAGATTGACATTATCAGTGCACGCAAACATCAGTTCTCCATAACGAAACGAATTTATTAGTTCTGAGGATACTGCAAAGGTATACTGCAAACGGATCAAAATCGATCTCCTTCTATGTTTGATTGAAATCGACAGGTTTTAGATCTATCTGATTTCACTGAAGAGTTATTTTGGCAATTTGAGATTTCTTTAAAAAAACAAAATCGATGCAGCCCAGCCACTTAACTACATACCAACTTTAAATCATTAATTTCTGTCGATTACTCTAATTCATGTAAAAGATGTTGTCGCTTCGCTTTTTTGGGTCACTACCCACCCATCCAATCATTCAACATCCTTTCCTCCTCGTCATTGATTGCTTTAAGTTTGTCAAAGTTCCCATTTATTCCGCCGCCCTTCCCTTCAATCCTTATATTCGAGACACTCAAGAGTAGGCATATAACCACACGGATTCCATTAAAAGAAACCGTTGGAATGCAGCAGTGAAACACCTCATTACGATGTCATTGCTTTCTCTTTTGTAGATGGACATTTTGAAATGAAGACTAATAGCACTGGACGTGGTAAAGGGTGAGTGTGTGCAGTACTTTGTGCATGTAGATAACTATGAGATAGATAGACCTTTTAGCCTTCTATAAGTATTCTGCATCGAGGTAAGAATATCTTCGTTTTGTAGAAATTTGTCGAATTTTGAAGTTACGCAGAGCACTCGTATTCGAAATCAAAATGTTGAAAACTGTTGCTCGATCAAATCCAGATTCCCTTTTGCGCAGAATAGCGAAAGGTCTTTGCTATTAAATATTTGATCACTGTTTTGTACTTAGCGTATGGCCTTAGTAAAGTGGGCCCCTATTTTGTTTCGCTTGCTTTTCATGATGTTTCTAGTAGACAGTCACCCAATTTTGGAGTACACAATTATTTTACTACTCAAATCCAGATCCAACTTTCTTGCAATGCCACAAGCTCGATTCTTTCAAAGTTGTGTTCAAATTATTTAGTTGTAGATCAAATAGTATATTTGGTAGACCTAATAGTACTCCGTATCCGCAGTCCTTGTCGGGCACGTTTTGTTTGTATTATGGAATCCCTAAAATTATGCCTGAATTTTTGGAATGTTGTTGCATGGGCTGTATGAGACTCTGAATTAAAAATATGATCAGTATATTTCATGTGATGAAATATGATACATGGCGTATTTCAGTTTATTTCGTTTCTGACATAACAAACGAGACATTAAGGAACAATTTTAATCCCCATGCGTGGTAGATTGAAGTGACATTTAAAGGAGCTGTACAACCCGTCCTATATGCGTGGCTCTGCGTGTCAAATCATCGAATGTGTTTAGGCTAAACACAGCACAGCCAATGGCGATTTTGCACAGAGAATAGTAATCCAAAGTATCTGCGACAATCTCCGTAATCAAAGCTTTGTTAATCCCCATGCGTGGCAGATTGAAGTGACACTTAAGGGGCTGTACAAGTCCTATCTGCGTGGCTCTGCGTGTCAAATCATCAAATGTGTTTAGGCTAAACACAGCACAGCCAATGGCGATTTTGCACAGAGAATAGTAATCCAAAGTATCTGCGACAATCTCCGTAATCAAAGCTTTGTTGGAGGGTTGGTTTTATTTTTCTAACGCCGAATATTTGAAAGTTTTAATGGATATCAAATGTTCCGTCACTTTTCTTAGACATAGACAAGAAACCACTCGGATGAAACTTAGGTATAAGCTGCGATGAAACTGGCGGCCATTAAAAACTGAAGGCTTTAGTCACGTGCGCTGCGCTGGTTGTCCCGTACTTTCCAATTGTTTATAAAAATCTTGTATAGTGCCATCTGAGTGGCATAATTGCACCAGGGCCCTCAAGGTCATGTTAAAAAATATAAAAAAGGTCACGTCAATCTGCCGCCACGCGCGGGGATTAAAATGGCGCCTTCGCAGTAGAGGTAGAAACAGAATGAAAACATAGATTATGACTACTGATCTCGATGTATCAAAGGCCGAAAACAGCAACAACGATATTAATTCATCTTTTAGTAACTACACTGGTTATTCGACTGGTGGATCTGATGTTATCAGAGCTGCTGTTCTTCATACTGACAATGACAATGAATATGCTGATGATGAAGATATCGCACGTCAGAGTGAACCCTTAGCACATAAAAAGATGCTCACGAAAGATTCTCCACCTCCTTATGACGATCACTGTAAGTTATAATTTTCAGATTAATATATGTTCACTCATGGACAAATTGAGGATCTTAGATCTTAGTTCATAAACTACAGTGCAAATCTTTTCCCCATGCTTCATGTAAGAGAGGTTAGCGTGGACACTGTTCTTGTATTCCCTCTTCGAGCAATCTTTTGGATTAGAAAGAGGCATGCTGTATCACAGAACCTCATAAAAAGCTTCTTTTATCCAAGTTTGCATAAAAGGGCAGGTAGTAGCACGTTTAATGATGGGTAATCAGACCATGAAGTCGGAATTGTCCATGAATTGAATGAACAATAGATTTTCATATATAACCATCCGTTTCGTTGTTCGTAGCACGCGCAATGAATTCTGGTAGTTGATGTACTGGAATGTTGATTGCGCTTGTAAACATTGTATTTCGAAATGACACATGATCACGGTGGAACATGGATCCCTTGATCAGTAAAGATGGAATTTCACTTCCTGTTCAAACAAAAACCTAGCCTGGCTATTTTCAAGACTCGACCACCGGCTGAAGGAACAGTTAGCATAAAGACCAACGAGTACGACAAACCAAGAGCATGCAAGATTGCTTGACTGGGCGACCTTCCTTAGGCCTCATCAAACAGCTCTAATTCCCCATTTTCGGAATTCCCCGTCTTTCGGAAGGGTCAGATCATTCCGTGTTCTCTTTGAAAGACGCTCAATATTATTTTGTCAAAGTATGTCTCCTCTCCCCTCTCCCCTCTCCCCTCCTAATTTATTTTATATGCGAAGATAACCACCCATTGGTTCATGTTTTTATGCCGTAGTTGTACAAAATAGCAACCCTGAGAGATATCAGAATTATGCCAGGGTTAGGGTTATTTGTATGTTTAGGATTAATGTTTCAAGGGGGTTTGGATTCAGGTTGTGGGGCTAGTTTGTAGAGTTAGGCTTCAAGTAATAAATCTTATGTTTTTAAATGATGTCCAAGTTATTGTTTTGTCGTGGCAGTATTATTGGGCTTTTTTAAAGTAGGTTACCTCGGGGCAGCTCATGAGAGAAAATAGAGTGCCCGTATAACTCAATGTCCATCAACTTCTTGTTTCACTTTTGGATAATACTTACATTTCTTCTTTCATCAGTCAGTTATTATGATGGTACAGAAGAGCATGCGACAACATCTTTTCAACAGCCACGTAACCCTGTTGGTAATACGCCAGCCTATTCATCATTCAGCGCCTTATCAAGTCAAAAAAGGCCGCTATTACAAGGTATTGTATTTGTCTTTCTGTCTGTTAACAGTTCTGTTGTTTGTATGGCATTGACACTATCAGGTTTATTGGCCAAAAATTATGGCAGGCTCTACCAGGAGATAATCATTGGAGATTTTTAATAGAAATATTAAATCCTTTAAGCTATTGTTTAAAGCTATTGTTTCAGTTGAAGTACATCAAGTGCTGTGTGCGGATAATAGCCAAAAGTATTTCTCGCGCAGAAGAGCAAAGCTCTGGTGAATATCTCTCCGGAAATTATGTTTAGTGCGACATTCAAGCAACTTGATGCCATCGATTTATTAGTAGTATCTTCACGGCTTTTTGCTTCTATTCTCTTTCAAACTGATTTCGGCCAAAATGTTGTAAAAGAGGGGAGAGGTAGTGAACATGAAGATTGTCATGGAACTTTTATGGAACTCTTAAGAAACTATGCGTACCATAAATCTGATAATTTTAAGAAACTTTTAGGACTGGCTCAAATTCTCAGTTTCTTATAAAAGATACGTATATCTTACTCTCTTGGAGTTTCTTTATGTCAAATTTCCATGTAAATTCTGAATTTCGATGTTGTGTTTTGAATCTTTGCACCATTTTGCTATGGCGTTACATTATGTACATATGTAGGCAATTTTTCTGCCGACAAGGGGTAGGACCCAAAAATGTGTTACTACTGGATTTTTCATCAATCTATGCACCATTCATTCTGTGAGTTGTTTGCAAATACTCAAACTCTAAGAAAAACAGGTTCAGGGAAAAAGTTAGCGGAGGGCTTTCAAAAAACCCTTGAATTTTAGTTTGAAGCAGCAAATCGCATAGTTTTTCGGAATTACTTTTCAAGAATTGTTTATTATTCGAATCATCGAATATCAAATGCTTTACATTATAAGCATAGAATCTTCTTTACGCTTTTCCAAGGGTGGCTTTAAAGGTGCTCCGTCTCCACATTTCAATCAAACGATGATTTTGAAGTTTTTCGATAGGCAATATCACACAAACGTTAACCTTTTTTTTCTAAAATGAAAGCATCTTTTTGAAGATAAATCTTTGTAATTTACAAAGGAAAAAAACAAACATTCATAACTTTTACGATTGCTTGGATAAAAGTAGATTTCTAACGAGCACTTTTTAATGGCTTGGATGAAGCCACCAAACAAACTGCAGAAAAAATGGAGAACAATGGACACTTGCGGTGTTTACAGATTTATTTCTCCCTGTCCCCTAGATAAGTTTCATATAAATTTAATTGCGATTTTTGCATCCTCAACACATTAATCTAGCAAAGGAATTTTGCCCCTCGCCCCCTTGCCTCGTTTTGAGATTCATTCAAATATTAAATTTGGACCATGCAATTTTTCTCAAAAGTGAGACATGCTTTGGTCCCCCTATGCTTTTTCTCTCTATCTGCCAAATCTCAGCCAATTACATCAAGCCATTGGGTACGTGGAGCTGTATGTAAACCCATTGGTTGCTGAAAATTTGATTTTGAGAAAAGGGCTGATATTGTTTCTGAGCGTACAATTCCACTGTTGTAAATTATTAACATTAATCTGCACATAAGAGTAAACAGAGTAATCCTTCATGTATTTAGCGCAGAGTTTACAATAACGTAATTAGTATTATGACCGCAAAATCCATTCAACAGGAAATCAAAGACACTTGAAACCTTTAACCTTTGGTTCTAAAATTTTCCTTGTAATGTAAACAGCATGTTCCTAGCTGGAAAGACCTTACGTTAAATTGCTTATAATTCGCTGAGAAATAAAGTAAAATTCCTTGAAGTTATTAGAAATTGTAGGTAGATGTGAGTGCAATCCAATGATCTAAAAATCCAAAAATTGATTGGATAAAAAGTTTATCGTCCTGAAGGGCTACAGTAACCTTAACACGGGGCAACATTGTAATAATCTTTTATATTTACATGCTTGAAACTTGTTCTTCCATATATTTAATGTACTTAAACGTTTGCTTTTATATACAGCTTTTGGGTTTTGGCCTAAACTGCAAACGCGCTATTCTGGGGAATCTCCTGAATTATCGTGTAATAAGAGAACAAAGCCTCATGCTGAGGAAAATATTTGAATAGAAATTCAATCAAATTCATCAATTTTGTCCTGAAAAGCAATCTTTTATTATGCTTCAAAAGTTTCGAAAAGTTAACATTGCATCTGTCTCATAAAAGAATGTAATACGCGAAATAGTTTGCTTGGGTGTGAAAAATGAATTAGTTCTTGCAATCTTCATGACTTTAATGAAATGCATTTTGTTTAATCTTTCTTCGAATTATTACGAAACAAGAAATCAAATATACCCAAGGGAAAATTATCCATGGATATGATCCTTAAAATTGCTCATTCGTGCTTGGCTCTTGGCTTTGCAGGTGCACTATGATTGAACAAGTATCTTCCTTTGTGAATTTTCCCTTCGACATTGTTATGTTTGTCAATTTTTAGCTTTCAAATTTCAATTGAAATGTGTGTACTTATAGCACTGTGCAGCTTATTCAGATTCATTAATTTTGCATTGCAGAGCCCGAACCTGTTACAAAGTCTGACTCAAGGACTTCGTTAGTCAGCGGACGTGCAGCTGAGATTTCGAGAAAGAATCGTACACCTTTTGAAAATATCGATTATAGAGGAGATGGTAAGCGTTTCATCCAAGAATATTGATGCTATTCTCCAGTAAACGTGTTAAAAGCATCGTTTGTTCCATTGCAATTTTGCTTCCCTATGATGATTTAGCTCTTCGTGATACTTTCACTCTTCCATCGTAGTTTTGCGTTCCGCCGTAGTTTCGCTCATCCGCGATCGTTTAACTCTCTGTCGTAGTTACATTCATCCATCGTAAATTCGCACTTCGCTCTTCCAACATAGTCTCACTTCTCAGTTCATTCCTCTGCATGAATCGATATACATCCTATGAGTGCAACTCTTGTTCTTACTGTAAGCTAAAACAACAAAAAGGCTAAACTTCTCAAAGTAAACGACTCTTACCAGTTAAAGATTTCATATTTCGTTTCACTGTCTTTATGAGAACGATAGAATGTGTCTGAAGCCTGTCCAATAACACTAATGAGACTAGGCATAACTATACCACGCGAGGTAGCCTTTGATCAGGCTCTCTTTACAGTCCGGTTGGCCAAAATGGCCCTGAACCTATTACACACACTACAAGCAAAAGTTATATAACATAGCATAAGATGAAATAACTTGATGATACAGAATAAAACTAACCAAAGTTTTACTGACTGCTTTTTGATCGAGACAGCGAACAATTGCTAATTTGTGCCGACAACAGTCGGCAACAATTGATATCGATCTTATTACCCCTCAATCGGTTTAAAATGCCCTTAAAGGAATGCGTAGTCAGGTAATATTGGGTCCAGATCTTGGAAGCGAGGTGAAAAGATTTACAGCAATATGTACAATTGCCATGTTTCTCAAGAAGTACATCTTTTTGTTATTAAAGTTGTAACAAAAAATTGGACTATGTTACCGACTTAAAATTTCTTTACGGGAATTTGTATGAATGACCAAATTGGTTTTTGACATACTGTAAAGCATTTATGTGCATGGGCGTAGGGGATGCCTAACATTGAGGGGGCTTATGATAAAGCTCTTAAGAACATGCCCAAGTGAGACCATGCAAGTAACGGAAGTGACGTATATTCATGCGAAGAATCTAGGATTGAATGCTAAGGAGGAGTGAGGAAGTTTGAATGTTCCTAGATCTCGATTCAATCAAAGATCAAACTAATCGAACTTAATCAACAACTGGCAAGATACCGATTCGGCACATTAACTCAATGATGAGGAACAGACATGCAGCGAATTATTTGATATGATACTGTTTAGTTTGATAGTTAGATAATTACCCGTTTCTCAAAAATGATGTTCATGGAACAAATTGCCAAGATTACAACTCCATTGTAGAATTATAGCAAAATAGGTCAAGATTCGTGGAAGACATTCAGTTCAAAGAAATAGGTCATAGGCTTTTACACCGACCTTTTTTCAATCAGCAGGGCGTAGTTTCATCTCAGAGCGTGTTATTGTTCCAAAAGCATGCTCCCATGTGTACCAAGACATCCAGTCTGCGTAGGCCCCATTTTTGGGGGTCACTAGCGTCTTTTGATACCCTGGGTACACTGTGTTCAAGTTTGCAAAGAAACATCTGTTGTGCCACCAGCCTCCTCTGTAATATTCAGCACAACTTCTCGTTTCCAACGCATCGTTATCCTTGTCAAACGATGAAAATGGCCTTTCATTTGACTGCTGCATTGCATCACCTATGTTTCCAGTGAACTTTCCCAGCTTGATCGCAAATTGTTGAGATTCCCTTTCTATCTTAGCCGTATTATATTCTGCATACCCAGTCTGTCCATTCTTGTTCTTCAAATCGAAGCGAAGGGTGATTTTACCACTTTTTGTGAGGTGATGCATGGCTTTGAGACCAAGCCAGAAGCTTCCTTCTACATTCCCAAATCCTCTGACATATTCATTCCATTGTCGATTGAAATTGATAGTGCTGTTTATGCGTCTTTGAATCACGGTCCATCCACCTCCTTTTGTCTCCATGTCACAGTATGCAGGGAATGAAGATCCATTGCCCCATGACAGCTGCACTGGCCCACTTTCCTTAACTCCCTTTGTGTACATATCCTTGCAATCTTCAAATACTATAAAGGAAGGAATAGTGTTTCATTTTTAAAATGAAATTACTCATAAGGTTATGTTCACACTTCTCCGTATTCGTTTTTATCCGTTTTAAAATTGATTTAGTTTACCTGTTCACACTGCTCTGGGTTAATATGAAAACGCTACGAAAACTGTGAAGCGCTCACATTGCTCTGCTCCAGATAAAAATGAAAACACTATGAAAACGAGACCACCGCCTCTCTTTGAAATTGTAATTTTTTGCGCCAATTGGCCCAACGCCATTTTGTTTGTTCAGTTTTGCTTCATCGGCTCACGCTGCATTGCAATAAGGAAAATGCCACCAAAACGTAAGACAGCAGGAGAGGAAGGTATTTTCACTTGGACAGATGATGAAATCCATCTTTTACTCAACATAAAAGCCGACTACAGGGCACAAAAGATTGGCGAAGAACTCGACTGGGAGAGGATACGAAACAATTACTTTGATATTGCAGACAGAATGGTAGAAGCTCTACGGAAATACAATGATCACGATGGTTTTGGAAAGGACTATAAGCACAAACCAGAAGAGATTACCAAAGAAAAGGTTGCCACAAAGTTGAAGGCAGTGAGAAAGAAATATCGAATTGCTGTGGACTCTGGTAGGGCGAGTGGTCATGGCAGAGTCATACTGCTATATTTGATGAATATGAGACTATTTGAGGTGGTTCGCCTGCCACAACCAAAATAAAGAATGGCATCGAATTTTCATTGATCGAAGAAAGTCAAGAAAGTAGCAGTACAACTGATATTTTTCCTTCAGCAGTCTGATTCGGATGAAACTTCCTTCTCAGTAGCATTCTGATCTGGTTCAGCACCACCAGTGTCATCTGCTCCAGCAGCAGATGGAGTAAACAAGAGAAGGGCGCTTATAGATGACACTCTAGCAAAAAACAAGAAGCAAAAACTGCAGAAAAAGTGTTCAGTTGAGTCCCAGTTTCTCTGTTTAGCTAAGGAAGAGTTAGAACTGAAAAAACATGATTCAGCAACAGACGCAAATTGACGAGGATTACAAACAGACCATGAGCACATTAGCTGGGGCCATGGAAAGTTTGAGTAAATCTGCACAGAATTAATATCCTAACTGGATTCAGCAAGGGTATGCATTTGAGCAGCAATTATACGAAACTAACTTCATGCTCCACAGGCAGAAGAACAATGGTGAACCTGATTCAGAATTTTAAGAGAAACATGTTTTTTAAAGACTGCTACAACTCAGCTTTTTATTTAGTAGTTTAAAGGTTGAAAACACAGTTGTCCTCTACATTTAAGAAATCATGTATGAAAAATTTTCTGAAAAAAAATTCCTTGAATTTTCACAACCATTCTTCAAAAATTGCTGGTATATTCTCCTTGCATGAAAAAATGGAACAAAACTCTTTGGTGTGCTTTGATACATTTTTGCACCAAGTAGCCAAAAAGATTTTTAAATCGTAGCTTGAGATTAGCCTGAGATATAAGAAACTCTTCAAAAATGATGCAAAAACTATCATTTGCTTAGATGTAGAGCCCCACTGTGTTGCAATATCATTGTTTTCATATTTATGTCACACTCAGTTTGGTTTGAGCTGATTTTTATTCAAGTCTAACTGAAATTCTGCTCCTCGTGATTTATTACCGTTTAGATAGATTCATGGATCAAAGTACTACATCAATGTTCTTCGTATTCTTACCCCTTCAGCCTCATTTGGGTTTGTTTTTGATCTGCATTTTTCAGTGCGTGGCTGAAATTCCTTGTCATAATCGATTGCTCTACAAACTTTGTCATGTGAAACAGTTTCATTGTAAATTTCACAAAAATTGTGCAATACAAAACATGAATATATGACAGAAGGTAAATCATTGATGTTGATATCCATGATTCGAGGTAGTGCTGGGAATCTTGCCTTAAGCCTGCCACACGCACACTGTATGACCATTCTTGATTTACAAAGCATTAGGCCAAAGTACTGATCTTGCCTAGTATTACCACCATTTGGAAATTCACGCATCACATGCGACATTAAGGGATAAGCTGGGTCCCCAAGCAAAAATACAGGAACTTCTCCCTCACCAGGTATTATTTCTCTTGGGCATGGAGGGATGTCTCCTTCGCGCAGCCTTTGATTGAGATGTGAATTAGTGAAAATGCGGGCATCCTGAACGCTCTCGGGCCATTCAACAACAACATCTGTAAAGCAGTTATCTATAATAGCAACTGGCCTGAACGTTGATACTATATCTTGATTTACGATTTATGTAATCAACAGAATTTTTCTCAGGGTGCCTGATATCAACATGAGTGCCATCAATGGCCCCTAGACACTGAGGAAATCCAAAATTCAAGAAGAACTTCTCAACACTGTCCTTGACTTCATCTTTCGTGGAAGGCATTTTTATATACTTTGGACCAAGAACATGTGCGATAACAAAAGTTGTGTTCCTAATGATGACTGAGACAGTTGATTCTCCTATCCCGAATGCATTTGCTATCTTTCGGTAATGAGATTCGTCTGATAAATAATACAGGGTTGCAGCAACTTGCAACTCAACACTTAGTAATGGAATCCGAAAGTTTGACCTTTGTTTGGTCAGAAATGGGTGCAGTTCATTGCAAAATCTGCAGGAATTTTCCCTGGAAAGCCTAAGATTCTCTTTCCATTCTTCTGCTACGACTTTCTCTGCAAGAATATTTGACCACCAGCTGTTCGTTCTTCCTGGACGAATCCAAAATTTTCGGCCTCTCGAGTAATGACGACGACGTTTCCTTGAAATAAACGTAGGCCCAATGATTGATCTTGAAGTGGCTAGGAATCTTATAGCGGCTTTTCTTTTCATTTTAATGTAGAGTTGGTTTACAGTGCTGATAATTGCAAACAGACTTTTCAAACAACTCACCGCGAGTAACATTTCTCCAAGCATTACACTAACTTCGAGCTCGAATGAGTCTGCCATGCTGAGAGAAGCTGTTCAAATTGGCGCGCTCTAAGCATGTTGTTGAGTTGTTGTTGTTGTTGTTGTTGTCAGCGTTTTCAAAAGTATCCGTTTTCAAAGTGCGTTTTCAAAAGTCTCCGTTTTTAGGTTGGAGCAGTTTGAACGCAAGGCGAAAACAGATACTTTTTTATCCGTTTTCATATGAATACGGAGCAGTGTGAACGGGACCTAAATATGAAGAAATTTAACGTTTATAAAATGATTGCAAGGAAAGATTTTGTAACAATTGTTTCTTTTGTAACATACCAAGCCAAAGAGATTGTTTGAAGGTGTTGCAGTGCAACAACCTCGTCCCCATTGCCTTTTGTCATATTGGGACGGAGACAAAAAAGCCCTGGGATCGGCTGGTCACATGACGATCAAAACACCCTCTCTCCGTGGGTGTCATAAATTATAGAAATCATAATATATGAAACAGTTTTACGTCAGGCTATGGCTGCCGCGTACGTGTTGCAGTTGCAAGCTGAGGGGTCAGGCTCCTGTCACTTTCTCAAAGATTTGCGACTGGTTTTCATCGAATTATCACAGTTTTTTGCAAATAGAAAGCCGGTGAAGTGCTTAATGGCTCTGATGTCTACAAGAAACATTGTGCTGTCGAAAAACAGATATTCTCCAAGTTGTTGTTGTATTTGTTCCTGAAACCTCTTTCTTTCAATTTGACTAGATATATTTTTCATTCGCTTTGGTGTGGTCACACTTTCACATAGTCTACAAAACGAATTACATAGTATATCACTTATAAACTTTGGTGGGCAGGGACGTAGCTAAAGCTAAAGCTGAAGCTAAATGGGCAATTCCTGAAAATATGAAGGGCATTTCTTTGTTTATTGCAAAATCTGGGGGGGGGGTTACGTGCCCCCAGTGCCTCCGGTTCCTACGTCGCTGTTGGTGGAGTGACTTTACATTCACGGACTGCATGAACAAAATCCAAGTAAAGTACCAATCTAAACCAGCTTCAGATTTGAGAATGTGTACGATTATTTCTGAGGTTATTCAGTTCCGCCTGGTTCCGCTTTCCCGAAGGTATCCATCTTTCCCCTATTGTTCTGAGCTTAGTTACTGCTTAGTTACGTGGCCATGAAATTCATGCATTAGCGAGCGTCTGTGGCCCTGATTTATCAGGATAAAACATATTAGCGCAAACTCCTGGAATATGCAGGGTGTCCCAAAAAAATTGTCATTGACATTGCCATTGTCATTTGATTTTGTGAATGAACCCCACTTCTCTCTGATAATCCCCCTCTCTTTTCAGCCCCCCCCCCTCTGGATTGTTCGAAATTAAATAAGCTCCCGGGTCTTAATAGAGCTTTTAAGTTACACACACTGTCAGCTTCATTGAAAAGTCTTATCAGTATCAATTTTCAAAATGACGTCCATTTGCAGCAAGGCATCTCCTTGCCCTGTCGACCATTGACTGAAATGCATTGGAAATCGTTTTTCTTGGAAGTGCTGCCCATTCCATTACAATAGCTGCCTTTAACTGTTCGATGTTCCTTATTTTTTTTTATTTATTTATTTTAAATTCTTTATACACGGTGGCCCCATCAACCAAGAGTGGCTGCTTTTCAGGGGGCCGTGGCAAAAACCTACTTACAATACTACCAAAATTAAAAATAAAAAGAATATTTACAATGTTAATTTAGAATAAATGAAAAATTAAAAGCTATTTACATTTCAGTCTACATTTAAAAGTAGACAGAGAGGGGGCTAGCTTGACTTCATGCTCCAACTCATTCCAAAGCTTTGATCCACGGAACGAAAATGCTTTTTGGCCATTGCTTGTTTTCATTCGTGGAGCAAGCAAGTCAGTCTCAGAATTTCTCAAATTTACAATCTCCCTTGTTGAGTTTCTCGTGAATAGAGTAGAGAGGTAAGTGGTTGCCGATCTCGACCTGCACCCCAGATCCTTTGCTTCAAGTATCCCCAGGCAAAGAAATCTAGAATAGCAAGGTCAGTGGACCTTGGGGGCCATGGTACATCTCCTCTTTTGCTTATTAACTTTCCAGGAAATTGGCCTGGAAGATACTGCATGGCTGCTCTTCTTGTGTGGGCAGGGGCCCCATCCTGTTGCCACCAAAGAAACTCCCTTTCAACTCCCTGGTTTCACAGATCTTGCTGTACTACATGGTACCTCACGATTCGCAAATACTCTCTCTGATCGAGATTTCCTTGAACGAAATGTAGACCAAGTATATTCCCATTGCCCATTAGCCCCAACCACACCATTACACGACTTGCCCCTTGGGATCGTTCTATCTTCAGGATGGCCATTCCCATACCGTGAATATTGAACTTCGTTCTTGGCGTTGGCTTCTGAATTTAATGAAAATATAGCTTCATCTGATGAAATCAGATATCCAAGAAAACCAGGGTCCTCGTTTGTCTTTGCGACGAGCCAGTTGCAAAAATTTAGCCTTTCTGTGGGATCATTCGGAAGGAGGGCTTGCCTTTTGACAAGCACATAAGGATGCAATTGAAAGTGCTTCTAGAGATGTCTAGACCATTCCTGCGCGAAGAGACTTTGCCATTTCTTTCTATAGATCTCCTAACTCTCTCAACGTTTTCTACGGAGCGATCAGTTTTGCTCCTACCGCTGTTACCCCTATGTCTGTTGTGACTGGTGCCATGTTCTTTATATTTGTTGAAATTATAAAATATGGCCCTTGCAGATGAAGCAGGGACACCAGGCCATTCTCCGACCCAAGATCTTCTAACCTGACGGGCAATTTCCACCCTGGCCATCTCCAAACAAATCCATAAGTCCTTCGCTCTTGTGACATATGCGCATTTTGAACGATGTTGAAAAAGGAGGGTAAAAATTGAATTGACCACTTTTATAGGCATAGGCCATAAACTACTGTACAAATCACATCGCATCAGAACCGCTGAGAGAGGGTGTTGGAGGGGGTAAAAGGTCCGGGGCCCGGACCTCGAAGGGGCCCGTAAAAACATTGTTCGACAAGAATTAGTTATTGCTGTAAAATCTCCTTACAGCAACTTTATGACCATCTGCCTGCCTTAAAACATAGACATAAGAAAATAGTTTTCTTATGTGGCCAAGTTTGAAAGTTTTATGTCCGTGCTTTCAAAGTCACCTCGTAAAAATGAATCTCTTTATTGTTTACCGTAAATACCACCGCTTCCTTGATAACTTTTTCACGGAATATTTAAACAATTTCTAAACTCGCTTTCTTAAAAGGGGCGTATCCCTCACTCTCCGAGAGTGTGAAGGGCGTTGTCCCGGAAAATTTTCTTGGGGGCTTGGCCCCCAACCCCCCCCCCCTGAGGCCCAATCCGAAGAATTGGTCCAGGGCCTGAGCTGGCTCCCGACGGCCCTGCAGCATGCTCTTTCACCAAAAATTGCCTTGAAAAAATAGATACTCGATTGAAAAGTTAACCTTTCTCGATATTTCCATTTCCTTCCATAAAAGTTGCAAAAAAGTGTGGAGAGTGACATTGCTACACAGTGATCCAGGGTTGGAAAAAATACCCAAAATTCAAATTGAAAATTTGATTTTCGTTTTATTTTTCTGTTGTTCATAAGGAATTTATCACCAAGGTGCAAAAAATTTGAAACGAATTGAGCCATCGGTTGCGGAGAAACAATTTGTCAAACTTTCAAGAAATCCTATTGCATCGTTTCTAATCAATTTCAGGAAGAAATTGAACATTGTTTACAAAACATAACAAACTTAAAAACGCTGCTGTATCACACTCAGTACTCCGATTTGCAAAATATTTTTTTAGTTAAAAGTCAGAAGAGTCCATCTATGCTCTCCTTGAAAACGTACCTGTTAATAAATTTCATCCTGGCAAATTATTGCAAAATTCAGACTGTACAATTTTTTATATATTTAGGCCTAAAAGTTGTTGATTTTTAACTTTAACGCTGAAAATAAAAAATAGATGTCAAAAGATGTCTTAGATATTGGTTTAGCCATTAAGTTTAAAGTATTTTGTACATATTGACTAAAGATCTCGTGCAGAAGCGTACCCAAAAAATTATCACAGAATTTTCAAATTTTTAGCTCTTTTTCAGTACCTTCTCTCAATTTTTGAGAAACATTTAAAGAAACGATGAATCAACTTTAATGATTATGTAAAGGTGTCAAAACGATTTAAAATCGATGTATGATGATTTCACAAGGTAGATTAAGAAAGAATTCCAATAATGTTTTGAAAAATGTCGATAAATCATCATCCCTTAAGCCATTGTGGAGATTGGTGGAGTCCATGAAACATACATTTAACGTTTGTTTGGACATTCAAATCCCACGAAAGCAAATCGCATGTCCCTGTTTCTTTCGGCGTAGCAACAGTTATAGTACTGTTAATGATTTTGCATGGACCTAATCTATGGAAAATGAGACAATTGTTCTGAAATGCTTTTGGACCTTCGCTATCCTTTCCCATCTCCTATTGCTATCTCAACATGAAGGCAACCTACAGGTACCTAAAGAGAAATGTTGCTAGATATTGTCAAGCTTTGCTGAACTGAAATGATTAAACTGACTGTTCCTTTTTGTCAGTTTTTCTAAGAAACAACCAAAGTTTCCACGTTGTTATGAAGAATTGATACCCTATGAGAAAAGAGCGAAAGAAAACAGTTGTTTTCTCTAGAGCAAGCCATGGAGAGGGAATCATAATTGGAATGTACACTTGACTGACATTAGGATTGATTTAAAATTTAGACTTTATCATTGCTTTCTGATAGTTTTGTGAAAAATAACTGCTGTCTTGTTGGCTACTCGTAATCGATTCACAGACGCCTAAGAAAGGCTGTCTATAACAGGCTACAGGTTTTGAAATTTTATGACAGCTTTTGGGCAGGCTTCTGCACAAGATCTTTCTTCAAAAAATTCACAATACTTCAAATTCAAAAGCTAAACCAATATCTAAGACATCTTTGATATCTTTTTTCATACGGTAAAAGCTCTTCTCTATTGAGCCCCCCCCCCTCTCGAATAAGCCCCTCCCCTCTGAGCTAAATTTTAAATAAGTCCCCTCTCTATTAAGCACCCCATTAATATCAAATTTTACAGATTACCAAACATTTTCCATTCATTGAGCTAAATAAGCTTGCATTTAAATTTTTTATGGTTTGGGATAAAACTGTGTCGAATGTTGAATTTATGTATTTGACTCGTAAAATTGTAAGCTGAATCCACAAAATATGGTGTAAAAGAACTGAAAAGCTGTCATATATATCCTTGTCATTTGACTTTGTGAATCAGCCCCCTCTCTCGTTAGCCCCCCTCTCTTCCAAGCCCCCCTCTGTAGTGTCCGAAATTAAATAAATCCTTTGGGGGCATGAAAGACTTTTCGCGGTATTTGGAGTGAAAGATGAATTTCAACGACTTTTAGGCCTAAAGTTCTGGAAAATACTATTCGAAATTTTTTTCGAAATATAGTTGGATTGTTTCTCAAAAATTGAGAGAAAGTACTGAAAAAGGGCTAAAAATTTGAAAATTCTGTGACAATTTTTTGGGTACGCTTCTGCACGAGATCTTTGGTCAATATGTACAAAATACGTTAAACTTAATGGCTAAACCAATATCTAAGACATCTTTTGACATTTATTTTTTATTTTCAGCTTTAAAGTTGAAAATCAACGACTTTTAGGCCTAAATTTGTAAAAAATAGTACAAAGTGAATTTTGCAATAATTTGCCTGGATGAAATTTATTAACAGATACGTTTTCAAGGAGAGCATAGATGGACTCTACTGGCTTTTGAATAAAAAAAAGATTTTGCAAATCGGAGTACTGAGTGTGATACAGCAGCGTTTTCAAGTTTGTTATGTTTTGTAAACAATGGTCAATTTCTTCCTGAAATTGATTAGAAACGATGCAATAGGATTTCTTGAAAGTTTGACAAATTGTTTCTCCGCAACCAATGGCTCAATTCGTTTCAAATTGTTTGCATCTTGGTGATAAATTCTTTCTGAACAACAGAAAAATAAAAATCAAATTTTCAGTTTGAATTTTGGGTATTTTTTCCACTTTTTGACAAATCTGGATCACTGTGTGCTAGGCTAGAGAATGACTTTACAAAAAATACTTTAAGCGCAAGAATGTTTCCCTCGTAGATCAAACAGGTATGTTTTAATGAAATAGGAAATACATGCAATATTAGAACTTTGCCAATAACGATACGTGAGATGTATTTCGATAGTTTCTTTTCTTTCAGTTTGAATGACTTTGCAAGTTAATCAACAATAGTTTATAACAATGAAGGAAGAAGTCTATGTACCAAAAAAGTCGACAAACTGTCGAAACGAAGCGTGAAATACATTTTTGTCATTATCTTGTGATTGTTTATTATCTTGGGGATATCCTAGTCTTCATTTTGACATTCCATTAAAGATCGTGGAGTAAGAAATACTGAAACTCTCTGATGAAGGCTCTCTGATGATTATTGGAAATTTCGCGAGAGCTATGACATTGGAGGCTACTGTCTCAGTTCATCCATGAACCTGTTTATCGCTGCAAAATAGCAAGACAAAATGGCCGACCGCTGGTTTTAGTCATCAAGCAAATTTGGTCTTCTGAAGGTCATAACTCTGTCATTTTTCAACGGATTTTTACAGGGATTGTAGCAAACTCTAATCTTACATCTGACAAGCAACATCATTCAAAAATTTGGTGATGATCTTTTTGCTGTTTTGTCGCAATCTTCAGGCAAAAGGCGCACAATTTTTGTTTGAGATACCCTGTACAATGGAGATCTTTATCCAGTTTATTTCCATTCATCAAAGGGGACACAAAGAATGATAACAACAAGAAAGTGGTTACACGTTGAATTGAATTGAATGTAATTTATGTGAAAAGCAATAGCCAATCAGATTGCTTATGTGACCAGCAGCCAGAACAGTCGGGCGGACAGGGTTCAGGTAGACAGGGTGGACTTGACTACGTCTTCTCTACTTCTGCGATCCCAGCGCTTGGCGCTAAAAACGCTACTGCACCTTCACCTTAGCAGCTACAGACAAAGGTCTAAAGAAATCCTTTCAAGCAACATCTGAATACGAATAAAGCCACAATGGATTCTTTGAAAGCAGGGTTCTATTTGTCTTGTTGCTCGTGAAAAGAATTGCCGAGAAAAAGAAGCTCGAGAAGATGAAGGTAAAGTTGCGTTTTAGCGCCCAGCGCTGGTATCGCAGAAGTAGAGAAAACCTAATCGAGTCTGCGACCCCTTGTCATGACGCTCAACTGATGGGGCTCTACAAGGCTTCTTTGTCAAGGTCTCCAGGGCAGTTGGTTTTTTGAGACATGCCAAGTCTTTTCTCCCACAAGAAACTTTGCGAACTCTCTACACAGGTATTGTCCCACTTTCGATACTGTTGTTCTGTTTGGGGCTGTGCTGGTTCAACTGAAATTAATCAGTTGCAAAAACTTCAAAAACGTGCTGCTAGGATTGTAACGTATAGCAGCTTCGATGCCCCAAGCAGACCCCTTATTGAAGAGCTGGGATGGAAGACCATTGACGAACTTGTAGCCTATGAGTCTCAGACAATGGTCTTCAAGTCCTTAAATGAGCTGGCTCCGCAATACCTGTGTGACCTCTTCACACGAAATTCGCAGTGTTCATCCTACAGCCTTCGTAATACAGGAACCGACCTTAGGTTACCCAAGAAAAGGTCAAATAATGGCCAGAGATGTTTCTCCTACAGAGGTGCAAAACTGTGGAATAGCCTCTCAGCCGAGTCTAAGCAGGCAGCCTCACTGAAGAGTTTCAAGACTATTTAGGGACAGGCATCTTTTTCTTTCGATTTATTTTAAATTTCAAACATTATTGTACATAGGTTTTGAATATTGTAAATAAGGTTTTATAGTTTGATTTAATTAATAGCTTTTTACTTTGTTTCTGTAGATTTTAATTATTGTTTTTATCGGAGGGCCCCTTGAAAACCAGCTTCTGCTGAAGGGCAACCCTCCTTAAAAGAATTAAATATGAAATATGAAATATGAAAATATATACAAGATATCAAACCTTGCCCGCCGGACTTTTCTGGCTGCAAAGTCAGAGGATTACAACACTGTGCCACGAGACACGAGTATAGATTGAAAAGAGAATGATTTAGATGCTCCCAACCAAGTTATCAAAAATTATACTGCTACGGAACTGCTACCCGATCTAGAGTAGCATCGCCCATTATGGCCGGTCGCCCATTATGGCCAGCTAGCAAGAGAAATTAAATTTCAGGGGACTGACGACCAGTAATAAAATTTTGATTGTGCGGAAAATCTTCGCTGGCATCTGTTTTATCATGATTTGACCTTTACTGAAGTTTCAGTTCATTTGCATTGAAACCCGACGAGATGGTTTGTGCATATTTCTAATTGATTCTTTCAAGTATTGCAAATTTCACGATTCTATTTACATTCCCTCCTTCTTTTTCGTTCGCTCTGCACCTTGCAGTATGAAATTTTTGAATATGCTTTGATTTTTCAGATGTCCTGTCTCTAGAGAGGAAATCTTCATTGAAACCAAAGCAAAGTGACTTCTGATTCATGCTCAAGGTTATGAAGTCTCAGTGCTGCTAATTGCTATTTTCGTCGCCCATTATGCCCATCAGTTTACCAGAGAAGTTTCCAATAGCTTCAAAATATCAAAATGGAAAATTTATTAAAAAAAAACAACAATTTGGGTCAAAATCTTACTTACTGACTTGGAAAATCATCGAAACCCATAAAAAACGCAGCATTATATTAAATATGAAGTCTATTTGCATTTTAGAAACTTATGCCAAAACTCATCCGTCCATGCACAAGGATTTAGAGTAACTCGAAGCATGTATTTCAATTGCCAAAACTTGAAGTTTAGGTTAATTCTTGTTGAGATTTTTGTGTTTAAAGTACCCAATGATAAACAAATAATAGTAATTAAAACTGTTTTTATTATTAAAACTTTTTACCGGAGCGTAGTGTTGCTTGTTTGTCCTGCGGCCATAATGGGCGACGCTAGAGGAAAACAACATTTTTACCCCCTCCTTTAAAATCCTCTAAAATCTGTATAAAGAGTCCACATAAAAAATCAATACTCTGAGATCTTTTTCTCCATTAGTTGGTGATATAACCTGGCTACTTGGGTTTTTCATTAATTGCTCTTTTAGGATGTCACTCAGAACTTCGCGACGACATGGGCATAATGGGCGACACCACTCTACATGTTTGGAGTTATCTTTTACTTGCCGATTTATACTCATTTGTCCTCTTAGGGATCACTTTTTTTCTCTATCAAGTCTTAAAAGCTAAAACTACAAACAACAATTCAACTGTGCCAATCATAGGGGAGAAAGACACAAGGTCATCAAGGTTCCATCCTTAGAATTAAAAACAAAAAACAAGTATGAAAACGGTAAAGGAAACTCTTAGGGATCATATCATATCATATTTTTTTTTTTTTACATTCAATCTAAAAACTTACAATACACATTACTTAATTACACTACTTACAAAATACTATACCCTACTACTATTACAATACCATTTGGAGCAAAAAACTATGACTGCCTCATGGCAACATAAAACAGGGAACACGAACATAGCACTACACGTAACGACGTGAAAAAGGGAATGGAAGGAAATGGAAGGAAACGGGAAGATTTCTTGGGATACTATGAAAAATCTTTAATCAAGACGTTCTGTCTTGAGGATGTACGTAATAGTCAAAGTTAGAATTGATCTGTTTACCTCATAAGACAGACTCTCATCACCGTACAAAAGAAGTTGCAAAAAGCTGTTGCTCCAGATAGAATGCCCACTATTTTGAAGTACAACATTAACATCAGCGAGATGCATATCATATCATATCATCATCATCATATCAAATTATTTAAACACAAAATCCTTTCAGCTGAATTAAATACAAATCAAAGTTATGATACAGTAATTACAGTATAATATTTACAAGAAGAAAAGAAAGTTCAAAACTGTTCTAGGGGCCTATTTGCTGCTCTTCCAGGGAGTCGTGTTTCAAGTTTGCTTCAGCTCTTAAGGTGAGTTTTTAGATTTCTTTTGAACTGTGGCAAGGTTGGCAGCTCCCTGATGGTAATAGGGATGCTGTTCCATGTAGTAAAAGCAGAATAATGAAAGCCTTTTTTCACATATTCGAGGTTGTATCTTGGAATTTGGATATTCCTGCAGTTTCTCGTACTATAGTTTGAATGCAAGGATATCTGGAGGAATTTATCCCAAAGGCTCTCTGGACACATCCTGCTCATAATGTTATAGGTCATGGCTGATCGATTGAATTTAATTAGTTGTTCTACATCGAGCCAATTGTAAGACAAATTATCTTTAATCCTAGCCCTCTCAATTATTGTTCGGGCTCGGTCCTGTAGATTTTGCAGGATTTTTATTTTAGAACTAGGAATGCTTCCCCAAATAACATTTGCATACCGCAAATGACTTTCTATGAGGGCCCGGTATACACTATCTAGTTGTTTTTGTGGCACAAGGTTTTTCAGTTTCTTAAGAGATCACTTTTTGCTGATGACCACACTGCACATGACGCAAGAAATTTGCCTACTATCCTACAGATTCCATAAAGTGCTATATACTCTGTGAGTCAATGATGCAGAAAAAGGGGTTCTTTGTCGTAGCATTCAAATCTGCAGCAAGGTTTTACAGGGAGTTCATGGTGGATTGCTTTGCAAAACCCAGCAATTTCAATTCTGATTCTTAACTGTGTGTGCTCTTATGAGCTGCTACCTGATGAAGAAATTCAGAAAGTAAAGAGAAATCCAGAAGTTTAAAAATAAGGAGAAATCTATACAACTGCACACGTATACCTTGATTCTTCATAACCCCAATATCTGTCTTTATCCATCTTTCACTGTCTTTACCGTCTGATCGTGAGTTTGTGTCCGCTTCTTCGTTGATGATTGGGCAATCCTTGCTTTGCGCACAATTATGGTGAAATGATGATATTACCTTACTATCAACGTCAATTTCTTTCTCAGAATTGGATCTGTAAAAGGTGCCCCTTGTTACGAGAGTAGCACAGACAACTGACAGTGTACTAACTGTAAGGCAAAAGCAGCCAAAGCAATTCATTCTTATGACTTCGGGTGGGTGGACTTAATTTGTAAGTACTGCCATGAAGTACTGCGTGATATTCCTTCTGTTAGAGGGTTAGAGAATGGTAGATCGAATAGGAATTTCATTGTTCAAGGATTTATTGCGTCACGTGGTTTTTTATTCGAAATTTTACTAAATGAAAACGCTAAAACCAAATTAATCTACTAATTGCTTTTTACAAATCACGAAACTGATTGTGTGTTGATTTCAAAGGAAGCGCTGCATACCCAGGGAAGATGCCTTGATGATTGAAAACCAGTTTGCGATCAATATTTTTGAAACAGTTGAGAATGCACTACAGGAGACCGGATCCTACAAAGATCAGTTTATATCGATTTTCTACCGGGTCAGTCAATAAAATGAATCCCTGTTTGAGAAATCGCTATTTATTACCTGAATATCAAGATGATGATATTGGGAAACATACCATTTAACAGTAGACATATTCAAATGGACGTCAACATTTACCTGACTGAAATCGGCCATCCCATTCTCCTGAAATCATGAGGGATTTTCACCAGAAAGCCGTTTCTAGACATCTTCAAGACCGGCTCACAACAACGACCAACATTTCCAAAACTTTACTTCTTATCTCAATGAGTTCAACAACATGGGGTTTTTTCGTTTTTTATGCGCACGCACACTCGGTTTGAAGCAGAGGCATCTTATTTTTTGCAAGCGTGATACATCGAGGCAAGGCAAAGACTAATTGTCATACTTGTAAGGGCAGTACTAGACTCATTACACAAGTCCTTCAATGCTTTTCGAGAAAAATTGTGAAATTCGTTGATTAGTTTTGCAATCAGAAATGTGTCAGTTAATCCAATTCGATCTAACACATTTTGTTAAAATGATTTTCCATGAATAATAAAACTTGAAAGGTACCTCAACTTCCAACATTGCCTCTGAGCACTGCTACTAAAAGAGTTTCTTAATTTCTTGGAAGGGCCTTTGTTTCTTATGAGAATAAGAATGCACTCTTCACAAACTGGTTTTGAAATAATTTTTTTTTATTTTTCAACAGATTTTGCTTGCCTCTGAAATTTTAGGTGTACATTATTGAGGATACTAGCATTACTGTCCAAAAAAATCATGAAATGTGTCAAATTTGCTCATGTTGGTCAAAACTTTTTTCTGGTGACCCTTGACCTATTCCAAAACATCTTTTTCTACCAATAGAATTTTATTGAAAATAAAACCATCATTCTGCACAGATACACACACAAATAAAAACAGAAAAAATCAGTGAAAGCAACTTGAAAATACCTCTCAGAATTAAAATACAGTTATCTAGCTACTACTTCTACTACTTCTACTTCTACTTCTGCAAATGATGCTAAAAATGTTCATGAAATGTTCTTTCTTTCAAATCTCTCAGTGATATAGGAACCAGGAGGCACTGGGGGCACATGCCACCCTTTCCTGAAATTTTGCAGTAAACAAAAGAGTGCCTTTCCACTTTAGAAAGTGTCTCTTTAGCTTGATGAAAAACTCCCTTGATGTGCTGTGCCTCCCAAGTTCAAGATGCATTCCCACAGCCCTGAAATCTCTTAATTGCAACTGTTAACATCTGCTGTACAGTCCAGTGCTGTTTTTACATCTCTAAGCCATCTATGTATAAAAGCTAGCCAAGTTGGATGGGTCAAGGATATGCAAGCAAAATATCACTGTAAATGTTGTATGCATTGAAGGTGCATGGATCTGCAAGGCAAAATAACATGCCCTTTTGCAAACAATTGTCACCCTTTTCACATTAATACCTATTCAGGGATTGCAAAAGTTAGTTGGACAAGACAAAGCAATATAAAATAACATAGTCAGGTCATTTCTTAGATGGCAGCAAGGGCAGTCACCGCTATGCCCCTTTTCCAGCATTCCTGACCACCTTAATATAAAATGGAATTAAAACTAAATTGACACATTGCCCTCAGCAATGCATTAAACAATTTGCACATGTTTCTGCATTAAATAGGAATGTGGGTAAATTTCTGACTGTTAATTTGAGGATTCGTTACTTCTTGCATTCTGTCTAAAGAGATGTAGATAGTTGGATTATATAGTAAATCTTATGACATTAAGTACAAAAATCCCCTTGTACGCGATGTATCAGGTACTGAAATATAACATAGGGCTCAAATCTTTAAAAAGGTCGGTGTAAAATTCTATTGCCGTTTGCTTTGAAATTAATAGCTTGGAAGGAACTTAGGGTTTTTTGCTGTAAATCTACCATGGCAATTTATTGATATCTTGATTAGTTTCAATATGGCGGCATTTATTAAATTTGAGGCTATGACGTCATCAAATTTCTAAATCCTAAACTAGAAAAGCTACATATTTCTGCTTGCCACCATATTGTAGGCCTCCATAAACTATGGTTTTCTTGAAGGTTATGTAATGTTTCCTCTATTAGTTTAGGATTTACAATGATTTAAATTTTTTCAAAATTTTCCATGAATTTTTTCAAAAATTGTCAAATTGCCGCCATTTTGAAAAGAGTAAAGATATCATAAAATTTCCACGGCAGATTTACAGCAAAGTACCATAAGTTCCTTTCAAGCAATCCGATTCAAAGAAGCATATAATAGAATTTTACACCGACCTTCTTAATGATTTGAAAGATTTGAGCCCTATGCTCTGAAATATCGGCTTCTTATGACACATGACATGTAGCCCTTGCTCCGTATGTGATTGTTAAGGACAAAGCTTTTCCTTGCCCAAATCGTTGTCGATGTAAACAAAACGTTCCCCTAAAAAGATGAATATTGACGTTTAACGCAAAAAACAGCGCATATACCGACACTGGCATACTGTTACTGAAGACATTGCAAGTGCACTGGCAAAGTTTGGTGATGTGGCACGGTGCCGATTTGGAGAAATAAACGCCTCAAAATTGGCAATTTCAGATGACGACCGTAGAACCATTTTAGACTGCAGTTTGATAAATAACATTTTACCTGCCTTGCCGACCACTCACGACTGTGAGCTTCTGGGTATCAATTGTCCATATGTAGTTTTATCAACATAAACAAATGCCAGACTTCCAGCTTGAGTATTTCAATGCAAACAAAATATGGAAGAAATGGTTCCTTCTGCTACTTACGTAACATGGTTCTAGAGTAGTGTCTAAAAAACCTAGAATAACGTCACAACGCAAAAAACGGTGAATAACCCACCTGATAGGTCATGTTCCTGATATCCTTGGCAAGGACTCCTGTAAAGTTCTTGATGTGGCACGGTGTAGTTTTGGAGAAATATCCTCTTTCATCAACAAGAATCTGCGTATGAATTAGGCAATCTTTTCATGGCCACAAGAAGTCTTCGAATAGTGCTTTTTAATTAGAAAATTTCGTCGATTGATGTCTCCCAATGTTCGCCAACCTTTCTTCCATCAAAATCAAATAGTGGATTTAACTGCGAACGGATGAGCTCACGCTGGAATGCAAAAGCCGATGCCCGACCCATCTAGTCCAGTTGTCTCACTCGCTTTGAAATCTAGCTGTGAGACTGGTGATTTTGAGTGGTCAGCGGTTTGTGAAACGAAATGTCACTGTGTTGAGTTCAACACATTCTAACATAATTTATCCCCTCGGGAAGATGAAATCGTCCAGAATAATGTTTTTAGGAATGACATTTTCATCTCCCAAAGGGATAAAACGAGCATACAGTTCAAATCCTTACTGGTTGCTGAAGCACGCGGAAATCATCCAATTTCACGGTGCTCAGCCAATCAAATCGCCTCTTTCTAACCCCGTGATATCAAATCGGTCGTTGGAAGGGAATCCTTGAGTACCCTCACGAAAATTGAAATGGCTACTAAGTTACAATAATTACATGGAATTTTTTTGAAAAATCGGTAGAAGGGGTGCCTCTCTGTGTTTTGTAGCGTGCGTGGACAAATATCTCATTTGGAGCCGAAATTGTATTCATTTTCCGGTCGACGAATATTGACCTTCGTTGAAACATTGATAAAATTTGCTACAAATAAGATATTAGGATAAAAATCTCATCGATTATGGATATTGCCCTAAGAAATAACCCAAACACTTTCCCTTCTTTTATATATCAAAATCGCTTGCGATTTTCAGCGACCTCTGTCAAAGCTTCTCACCGATTAAACCTCATACGTTGGCCCCAATAAGGCTTACTTTGTATTGTTGAGCAAAATGATTCACTTACTAATGACTCAAGCATTAATTTGACTTCATTTTCAACTTAATATCTCCAAATTTTGTTAAAAAACATCCAGTCTTGAGCAATTTCTGCAAATTTGTTTCGTTCCGTCTTTCTCTGCAAGCGCAAGTAACCTGCACAAATGTCGCATCGCTAGGTTATTGTGATACAAAGTACAGCTATTCGACACAGTTGATGCACTCATGAACAGATTTGGCACGTCTGTCTTTCTTAATTCATTCAAATGGAAACAAAAGGGATGAAACACTTTTTGGCTGTAAGTGAATCATTTAGCTCAAGAATACAAAGTAAGCCTTATTGGGGCCAACGTATGAGGTTTAATCGGTGAGAAGCTTAGGCCCAAATAACATTTCTGACAGAGGTCGCTGAAAATCGCCTGCGATTTTGATATGTAATAGAAGGGAAAGTGTTTGGGTTATTTCTTAGGGCAATATCCATAATCGATGAGATTGTTATCCCAATATCTTATTTGTAGCGAATTTTATTTCTGCTCCAATCTTTAAGTCTTTAAAACTTCTTAGACTATCTGATCTTTTTCAGCTTAAACTTCTCACTTTTGTCTTTGAAACTGTATATAGATCATCGCCGAGTTGCTTCCATGACTTTTTCCTATTGAATTCATCCATGCATCAGTATAACACTAGACAGGCTAGTAAAGGTGATTTGTTTCTTGCTCGAAAGAACACCCTTCAATTTGGGCTCAACTCCATTCGATATAAAGGAGCTAAGCTTTGGAATGAAATCCCTGTTGAATTAAGAAACTCTCACTCGAAAGCTTCATTCAAAACCAAGGTAAAGATCTACTTTTTGTGCCACAATTACACCCAGTAATTCACACTTTATTATATGTGTCTTTCTGCACCAGTTTCAAATAACATCTATAGAAAAGTCAATTTTCTTTTTCAGATAGGGGGTGTTCCCTCCTCGATTAGCTTGCCTATTGAGGGAGCTCCTCCTTTAAGAAATTCCCCTAATCTCATTATGGCTCTTCATACTTACCTATTTAGTCTGTTTACATTTGCCCTAAGTATCAAGCGAATTTTATCAATGTTTCAACGAAGGTCAATATTCGTCGACCGGAAAATAAATACAATTTCGGCTCCAAATGAGATATTTGTCCACGCACGCTACAAACTGCAGAGGGGCACCCCTTCTACCGATTTTTCAAAAAAATTCCATGTAATTATTGTAACTTAGTAGCCATTTCAGTTTTCGTGAGGGTACTCAAGGATTCCCTTCCAATGACCGATTTGATATCACGGGGTTAGAAAGAGGCGATTTGATTGGCTGAGCACCGTGAAATTGGATGATTTCTGCGTGCTTCAGCAACCAGTAAGGATTTGAACTGTATGCTGATGAAACGTGTCAAAGCATATACAAGTCATTGCTATAAGGCATGAACATGCGAGAAATTTGGTCGTGATTTTATACAGTTTTTGGAAGTTTCTTGGAGGGGCTTCCTTGAGAAAATCTCTTATAATTTCAGAACGGAGTGGCCGAATTCGGGCAGGTAAAATTTAGAATATATTTGAATACGTTCACTATTGAATGACATATTTTTCAACATTATTGTCTTGATATCGAGGGATCTGTGGTCTTTCAAACAGGGATTCTTTTTTTATTCACCTGGTAGCTGGCAGTCGCAGGGACTGTAAGAAAGGTGATTGCAAGGTGTTCATTTCTTATTCAGTCTATGTTCAGTCAATTTCTTATTCAGATCATGGTTACTCTACTTCTAAAAGAAACAGCTTAGCTGTAACAGCAGAATCGTTGCTTCTTTTCTACAGACAGGGAACAGTGGGCCAAGAGCGGCCGAAATCAACATAATCAACTTACTTGAAAACATTTTACAGTGATAGCAAAAAAATTTCCTTCGAACTAAAATTCTTTCTTCCATCGTTGTATCAATTTCTCTCGTGCCACCTGTCAGTGAATATTGCGCAACACACTTTTCAGTTTTCTAAGGCATGTTTGGAATCATTCAGAATAGTTTTCTGTTATCGTCATGCTTGAGGCAGCTATCAAGTGTATTTCTTTTCATGCACAATTTAATCTTTCCATATGTTGGCATGAATTGCAATATTTTGTACAGTGTTGGCAAAAGTCCACCGGGAACCGGAATTCCTCTTGCTCACTGTAATTGAAATGACCTTAATCAAACATTGCCGTCCTTTTTTCATTTTTCCTCATTCATTCCTTCCTTTCCTTTTCAACCTGTTTCCCTTTCATCATATCTTCCTTCCCCTGTCCATCGTTGGTTCTTCCTCTTTCCTTTTTTCCTTCATTTCTTTTTTCCTCCCTTCGTCGTCTCATTTCTTTTCCTCCCCTCTATTCCGTTTTCTCTCTTGCTTCCCCTTTCTCTTCCTTGCAGAGATTCCTTCGAGTCTGACTCACGCACTTTTCCACCTCTGATATTTTACATATTTTTGGCCTTATCTATGATGGTCCAATGTCATGGAAAAGAATACTTTGAGACCAAACCTATCTTTACACCAAAGAAGTATTTTCCTTGCTTATTTTCCGTCCATCGTAAATTCGCACTTCGCTCTTCCAACATAGTTTCACTTCTCCATGGCAGTTCATTCCTCCGCATGAATCGATAGACATCCTACGAGTGCAACTCTTGTTCTTACTGTAAGCTAAAACAACCAAAAGGCTAAACTTCTCAAAGTAAACGACTCTTACGAGTTGAAGATTTCATATTTCGTTTTACCGTCTTTATGAGAAAGATAGACTGTGTCGGAAGCCTGTCCAATAACACTAATGAGAGTATGCATAACTATACCACGCGAGGTAGCATTTGATCAGGTTCTCTTTACAGTCCGGTTGGCCGAATAGGCCCTGAAGCTACATAGCATAAGATGAAATAACTTCATGATACAGAATAAAACTAAGCAAAGTTTTACTGACTGCTTTTTGATTGAGACAGCGAAAAATCGCTAATTTGTGCCGAAATGGCTAACAACAGTCGGCAACAATTGATATCGATCTTATTACCCCTCAATCGGTGTAAAATACCCCTCAATCAGTGTAAAATACCCATAAAGGAATGCGTAGTCAGGTAATATTGGATCCAGATCTTGGAAGCGAGGTGAAAAGATTTACAGCATTATGTACAATTGTCATGTTTCTCAAGAAGCCCATCCTTTTGTTATTAAAGTTGTAACAAAAAATTGGATTATATTACCACTTAACATTTCTTTATAGGAATTTTTGTGAATGACCAAATTGGTTTTTGACATACTGTTAAGCTTGTAAGTGCATGGGCGTTGTGGATACCCAATATTTATTGGGCTTATAATATAGCTCTCAAGAACATGCCCAAGTGAGACCATGCAAGTAACAGAAGTGACGTTTATTCATGCGAAGAATCCAGGATTGATTGCTAAGGAGGAGTGAGGAATTCAATCAAAGATCAAACTAATCGAACCAACCTCGTACCCAGTGACAATGAAGGTTTTCCGTATACTACAACGCCTACATTGACCCTGGAACCTGTTAGGCTATTCTGCAAATTGATTGGCTCTTTTCGAAACAAAAGAAGTTTCTCACTTTCAAAACGTGGCGTTCAGTCGAAACAAAGAACATTCGAATAGCTTTGGTTACAATGAGTGGTGTTCGAGCCATGGAATATACGTTTCGAAATGTCGAATATGGGATTCGAAAGGACCTGCTGTCTGCCAAATTATGCTAATTATTCCGATAAAAATTGCCAAAATTTTGCAACCGGTCCCAAGGGTATCTGTTGAGGTCTAGCCTCCTATTTATAACAACAGACACCCTTGCGAACGAGGTTGTAATCGAACTTAATCTATAGCCTCACTACACAAGGACCTTCAACTTACGCTCATCTAATTGAAATGAATTGATGTTGTTGTTGTCGCTCCAGTTGAGGGCCTTATGGACAAACTCTTCTCAAAACGGCAAAAAACTTCTCGCCAGGAACAAATTTGTTCCTGGACCAATCAGGATGCAAGAATTGAAATAACTTGATGGGATTGGCTGATTCTTCTTCAATTCAAACTTCCCGCCAAAGGCAAACAAAAGCGTTCGAACAACGCGTTCGACTGAACTGCTGCAACGATCAAAATCTCAAAGCAATGAGCGAATTTACGAGATCTTTTGCGCCCCCAAATAACCAAAATATCACTTATAGGTAGGAGTTGTTTGCTTTATTAGCTTGAAGAAACATTCATCTAAGTACTGATAGCTTGTTTTGCAGTGTAGCACTGCAGGAAAACCACTTTTTGCGGCGATTTAGGGTCGGTGGTTTTGAGAAAAAATAGCAGGTGATTTAGGCCATGTCCGTTTCTGGAAGCGCAAGTCCATGAGTCGTAGTTATAGCGTCCATCAGTCTTTCAATAGCGATAACCTACGAACATATAATCAGACTTAATCAACAACTGGCAAGATACCGATTCGGCTCATTAACCCAATGACGAGGCTGCAGATGGGCAGTAAATTATTTGATATATTACTGTTTAGTTTTTTAGTTAGATAATTGCCCGTTTGTTAAAACCGATGTTCATGACAGTGAAATTGCGGAAACTACAATTCCATTGTAGAATTATAGAAAATAGTTCAAGTTTCTTGGAAGCCATTCAGTTCAAAGAAATAGGTCATACGATTTTACCCCGACCTTTTTTCAATCAGCAGAGTGTAGTTTCATCTCAGAGCGTGTTATTGACCCAAAAGTCTGTTCCCATGTGTACCAAGTCATCCAGCCATTTGTGGGAGCCACTGGCGTCTTTTGATCCCCTGGGTACACTGCGTTCAAGTTTGCCAAGAAACATTTGTTGTGCCACCAGCCTCCTTTGGAAAATTCAGCACAATTTCCCGTTTCAAACACATCGTTATCCTTGTCAAACGATGAAAATCGCATTTCATTTGACTGCTGCATTGCATCACCTATGTTTCCAGTGAACTTTCCCAGCTTGATTGCAAATTGTTGAGATTCACTTTTTATCTTAGCCGTATTATATTCTGCATACCCAATCTGTCCATTCTTGTTTTTCAAATCGAAGCGAAGGGTGATTTTACCACTTTTTGTGAGGTGATGCATGGCTTTGAGACCAAGCCAGAAGCTTCCTTCTACATTCCCAAATCCTCTGACATATTCATTCCATTGTCGATTGAAGTTGATAGGGCTGTTTATGCGTCTTTGAATCACGGTCCATCCACCTCCTTTAGTCTCCATGTCACAGTATGCAGGGAATGAAGATCCATTGCCCCATGACAGCTGCACTGGCCCACTTTCCTTAACTCCCCTTGTGTACATATCTTTGCAATCTGCAAATACTATAAAGGAAGGAATAGTGTTTCATTTTTTAAATGAATTACTCATAGATATGAAGAAGTTTAACGTTTGTAAAATGATTACAAGGACAGATTTTGTAACAATTGTTTCTTTTGTAACATGCCAATCCAAAGAGATTGTTTTAAGGTGTGGCAAAACCTCGTCCCCAGGGCCTTTTGTCATATTGAGACGGAGACGAAAAGGCCCTGGGATCGGCTGGTCACCTAACCATCAAAACACCCTCTCTCTGTGGGTGTCATAAATTATACAAATCATACAAATCAGCAGTTTTACGTCAGGCTATGGCTGTCGCGTACGCGTTCCAGTTCCAGTGGAGGTTTTCATCGAATTATCAAAGTTTTTCGCAAATCGAAAGTCGGTGAAGTGTTTTAATGGCTTTGATGCGATGTGATTCACCACTTTGCCAACCGGTTATGGAAGGTCCGTCCTGTGCCAGTTGCTCCCGGATATTTTCCAAACGAAGTCTACAAGCAACATCAACATCTTGCTGTCGAAAAACAGATATGCTGCAAGTCGTTGTTGTATTTGTTCCTGAAACTTTTCTCTTTCAATTTGACTGGATCTATTTTCCATTCACTTTGGTGTGGTCACACGTTCACATTGGAATATCATTTATAAACTTTGGTAGGCAGGGACGTAGGAAGCATCTCAAAGTTGGGGGGCACGGCACTTCATGGCCATTTTTTTCATGAAGCTAAAGGGGCAATTCCTGAGAATATGAAGGGCTCTTCTTTGTTTATTGCAAAATCTTGGGGGAGGGGGCACGTGCCCCCAGTGCCTCCGGTTCCTACGTCTCTGTTGGTAGGAGTGACTTTACATTCACGGACTGCATGCACAAAATCCAATGAAAGTACCAATCTAAACCAGCTTCAAATTTGAGAATGTGTACGATAATTTCTGAGGTTATTCAGTTCCGCCTGGTTCCGCTTTCCCGAAGGTACAGGCCCGTAGGAAGCGGGGGGTAGGGGGGGCTTAAGCCCCCCCAATAATTTTTTAAAACAATGGTGCTACGTCACATGACTTAATTAGATGTATTGTTCTCTATTGTTTTAAGAACAATTGCCCCCCCCCAATCCGAAGCTTCTTCCTACGGCCCTGCGAAGGTATCCATCTTTCTCCTATTGTTCTGAGCTTAGTTACTGCTTAGTTACGTGGCCATGACATTCATGCATCAGCGAGCCTCTATGACCCTGATTTCTCAGCATAAAGCAAATTAGCGCAAACTTCTGGAATATACAATGGAGATCTTTATCGAGTTTATTTCCATTCATCAAAGGGGACACAAAGAATGATAACAACAAGAAAGTGGTTACACGTTGAATTGAATTGAACATAATTTATGTGAAAAGCAATAGCCAATCAGATTGAATATGTGACCAGCCGATCCCAGGGTTGACGGTGCAATTGTGTAATCCTCTGACTTTGCAGCCAGAACAGTCGGGCGTACAGGGTTCGGGTAGACAGGGCAGACTCGACAAGGCCTTCTCTACTTCTGCGATCCCAGCGCTTGGCGCTAAAAACGCTACTTTACCTTCACCTTAGCAATTACAGACAAAGGTCTAAAGAAATCCTTTCAAGCAACATCTCGATGCGAATAAAGCCACTATGGATTCTTTGAAAGCAGTGTTCTATTTGTCTTTTTGCTCGTGAAAAGAATTGCCGAGAGAAGAAGGGTAAGGCGAAGCTGCGTTTTAGCGCCAAGCGTTGGAATCGCAGAAGTAGAGAAAACCTAATCGAGTCTGCGACCCCTTGTCATGACGCTCAACTGATGGGGCTCTACAAGATATCAAACCCTGCCCACCCGACTTTTCTGGCTGCAAAGAAAGAGTATTACACCACTGTGCCACAAGACACGAGTATAGATTGAAAAGAGAATGATTTAGATGCTCACACCCAAGTTATCAAAAATTGTACTGCTACGGGACTGCTAGTTGATGTACATGTTTGGAATTATCTTTCACTTGCCGATATAAATTCATTTCTCCTCTTAGGGATCACTGTTTTTCTCTATCAAATCTTAAAAGCTAAAACTACAAACAACAATTCAACTGTGCCAATCATAGGGGAGAAAGACACAAGTTCATCAAGGTTCCATCCTTAGAATTAAAAACAAAAAACAAGTATGAAAACGGTAAAGGAAACTCTTAGGGATCACTTTTTGCTGATGACCACACTGCACATGACGCAAGAAATTTGCTTACTATCCTACAGATTCCACAAGGTGCTATATACGCTGTGAGTCAATGATGCAGAAAAGGGGTTCTTTGTCGTAGCATTCAAATCTGCAACAAGGTTTTACAGGGAGTTCATGGTGGATTGCTTTGCAAAACCCAGCAATTTCAATTCTGATTCTTAATTGTGTGTGCTCTCATGAGCTGCTACCTGATGCAGAAATTAAGAAAGTAAAGAGAAATCCAGAAATTAAGAAAATAAGGAGAAATCTAGACAACCGCACACGTAGCTATACCTTGATTCTTCATAACCCCAATATCTGTCTTTATCCATCTTTCACTGTCCTTACTGTCTGATCGTGAGTTTGTGTCCGCTTCTTCGTTGATGATTGGGCAATCCTTGCTTTGCGCACAATTATGGTGAAATGATGATATTACCTTACTATCAACATCAATTTCTTTCTCAGAATTGGATCTGTAAAAGGTGCCCCTTGTTACGAGAGTAGCACAGACAACTGACAGTGTACTAACTGTAATGTAAAAGCAGCTAAAGCAATTCATTCTGATGACTTCGGGTGGGTGGACTTAATTTGTAAGTACTGCCATGAAGTACTGTGTGATATTCCTTCTGTTAGAGAATGGTAGATCGAATAGGAATTCATTGTACTAGGAATTCTGTGCGTCACGTGGTTTTTATCCAAAATTTTACTGAATTAAACCGCTGAAACAAAATTAATCTGCTAATTGCTTTTTACAAATCACGAAACTGTTTGTGTGTTGATTTCAAAGGAAGTGCTGCATACCCAGGGAAGATGCCTTGATGATTGAAAACCAGTTTTCGATAAATATTTTTGAAACAGTTGAGAATGCACTACAGGAGACCGGATCCTACGAAGATCAGTTTATATCGATTTCCTACTGAGTCAGTCAATAAAATGAATCCCTGTTTGAAAAATCACTGTTTTCTGAATATCAAGATGATGACATTGAGAAACATACCATTTGACAGCAGACATGTTCAAAGGGACCTCGACAATTACCTGACTGAAATCGGCCACTTCATTCTCCTGAAATCATGAGGGATTCTCTCCAGAAAGCCGTTTCTAGACATCTTCAAGATCGGCTTAAAACAGCGACCAACATGATGACATTTTCATCTCCCAAAGGGATAAAACGTGCCAAAGCATGTTCAAGTCATTGCTAATGCATATGCTAATGCTAATGCTAAGGCATTTAGCATGTGAAAGTCCACCAGGAACCGGAATTCCTCTTGATAGCTTAATCGGTTCACTGTAAATAAAAAGAGCTTAATCCAAACATTGTCGCCCTTTTTTCATTTTTCTTACCTTTATTGCTTCCTTTCCTTTTCAGTATGTTTTCCCTTCATCCCACCTTCCTTTCCCTTTCCATCGTTGGTTCTTCTTCTCTTCCTTTTTTCCTCCTTTTGTCGTCTCATTTCTTTTCCTCTCTTCGATTCCGTTTTCTCTCTTGCCTCCCCCTTCTCTTCCTTCCTTCCAGTCCTGCGAGTCTGCCTCACGCACTTTTCCACCTCTGATATTTTTACATATTTTTGGCCTGATCTATGATGGTCTAAATGATGGTCTAAAATCATGGAAAAGAATACTTTGAGACCAAACCAATCTTTACACCGCAGAAGTATTATCCTTGCTTAGCCGCCCCCCCCCCCTCCCCGCTATTCATTACTGAACAATTGATGGCAGATTGGACTGCGGCCTCCTGGAGATTGTACTGCGACCTCTTTTATGTTTCCAACACTGAAGAAGAGGGGAGAAGGCAGAATATCGGGAGTCTCGCATTTTTCTCATAATTTGTGTCAACTGTTGTTGTACACCCAATAATTTATTTAGATTATATTCGAACCATGGCGGCTTTTTCAACAACTGCTTTGTTACCAATGAAAATGCTCTTCTTGTTGAAAGTCTTATCTGCACTTGGGAGATATAGTTCCAGAATCATCGCCCATTTTATATTCCTTACAGGTGGAATGATCATTAAAACAATGCCTTTAGTATCTTTTGTTAAGTTTTTATTACCATCACAGTTTGAAGGCCGTCGTAAATCAAGAAGTTGTATATTTTTCTTATGGAGTGTTGTGCTTTCCGAGTCATCGCCTTATATTTCAAAACCTCTCTCAGACAACGTTCGAAGGCCATCTTTGGCCAAGAAGTTTACTGTTTTGCTTATCACATAGTGCACGTTCACCTAAAAAGTATGTGCTCGTATGTATTAGAGTAGATTACCCTGTCTACAAAATTGGAAAATTGAAGATTTAAACCTTGAAAATGCAAAAATTGCTTTCTAGTCCAATTTCACTCGAAGGATCTTCGTCCATGAGAAAGAAAGTAAAACATTACGGTTTCTTTCATTTATCATTACTTTTAATGATCACAATGCATTGTGCTCTATACAGCAGACTCCAAATCTGTAAATTGCTGTAAAATGGTGGGTGTGAAATTATATGAACCATTTCTTTGAATTGAATGGCTTGAGAGGGACTTTAGCTACTTCGCTATGATCCTACCGTTGGACTTTTCAGATATCTCCAACACTTTTCGAAATTGCAGTGTATCTTTAGTTCAACCCATTTGAGGATGTGATGTCATCAAATGTCTAAATTCTAATCCAGAAAAGTGAAAGGCTTTTGCTTGATACCACACTGTAGACTTTCATAAATTAAGTCTGTCTAGAAGGTTATTCCGTGATTCATTAAAAAGTTTAGAAATTACAATGGTTTTAACTTTTTTTTAAACTCTTTCCTGAGTTTCTTAAAAGGGAGAAAACGGAGAAAACACTCTAATTCCAAAAATGTTGAAGATTTCAGAAAATTCCAACGGTAGAATTATAGCGAAGTAGCTTAAGTTCCCTTTAAGTCATTCAATTCACAGAAATAGGTCATAGAATTTTGCACCAACCTTTGAATAATTTGGAACGTATGCTGCTTTATACGCGTTGCTTTTCACCGGCACATAACAAACTTTTTAGGGGCCTTTCGATGGCATAGCTCGAGTTACCTACATATGCTTGCAATACTAATAGTATCTTTACGAGAGCCATGCACTACATAGGTTTCAAAGTTTGGTCAAGGCCGGACTACACTGAAAGTGGATGAACGGAGCTCCGTTGAATAGCCAATAGATATAACAAAGAAAACGTATACACATGTCATTTTTTAATTCACCACACAATGTCCACGCATGTGCTAAGATCATCAAATATGATATGCTAATTTATATGTAAACGTGCGTATCTTTTGACGCCGTTTGTTCCCTTTGAAATCAGTTGCTAAGCGAATTTGTCAACAAAGTGACCAGGAATAGTTAGTGAACTTAAAATGATAGTTAACAAGTGTTCCGATCGAAACTGCTATGTCGGCAGTCAATTCCGAGCTACCTTCGTAGTTTCCTTCGCAACTCTTATTTGTCATTGTTTTTATTTTGAATAGTATGGTAATCATTCCACGTCTCCTCGTAGTAGTAAAATGAAAGGAAATGTAGCACTCGGCGTAAAAAGGTGGGTGTAAAATTCAATGACCTATTTCTTGTGATTGAATGGCTTGAAAGAAACTTTAGATACTTATCTATAATTCTACCATTGGACTTTTCAGAAATTTTCAATATTTTTCGAAATTACAGCGTATCTTTCATTTCAATTCCTTTCAGGATGTGACGTCATCAATTTTCTAAGTCATAAACCAGATGAGTGACAGACTTTTGCTTGATACCATATTGTAGGCATTCATAAACTATGGTTTTCTTCGAAATTATTTCATGTTACGTCAAACAGTTTAGAAATTACGATGGCTTTAAGTTTTTTTGAAAATTTTTCTTGAATTCTTGAAAAAGAAGAAAAACACTCTAATTCTGAAAATATTGAAGATTTCAGAAAATTCCAACGGTAGAATTATAGAGAATTAGCTACAGTTTCTTTGAAATCATTCAGTTCATAGAAATAGGTCACTCAATTTTACACCAGCCTTTTTAAAGATTTGGAATCTATCTGTAGCATCTACTTGAGATTTCTACGAAAGAAGGATACGCTTCACATATTTTCCTTTTGTTTGATCACCAATGAAGGGCGAATCCATCCAGTAGTGTACAATTAAGGAAGTGGAATATACTGCGTTCTATCTTCATTCATTCGCTTTCAGCTCACGGTGAAATTCTTCAGCGAATTTGTTTGTTGAAATAGTTTAGCTGAAGCGCTCAGCTTTCTCGCAAGGAATGACGCCAGCAAGAGCTGTACGATGTCCCACAGGAAGTAGATCGTACAACGAACGTACAAACACAGATTTCAAACAACCTAAAATCTACTTGATGACAGAGCTTTGTTGTATGATTATGATTATTCAGTAGCAGTTGAGGCCTTATTTGAATTGGTTGAACATAAAAAAAGAAGCTAGGGTGACAGGAACTGCTTCTTTTGAAATGGAGGTACTTTTACAAATTAAGTAGAAACTGAGTGGTTAAACTCGCCTGAGAATTCTCTCAAGTTCAAAAGCGGCCTTTAAAGGCAAATTTTCAGAGAAAAAATATTCGAACGAAAAATAAACAAAAGTTTGAACGGATTGATACCGGAGCATGCGCACATCTGAGGGAGGATTTTCTCGCAAAAAGCCGTTCTCTGAACGTTGAAGCTTGTCAGCTTTTTAGTTTTAGTTCACGCAGATAATTTGTTGCTAAAGTGGAAAGCCTCTGTACTCGAGAAAATTCATCACGCAAAGACATTTGCCTTGTGGAAAGCCGGCTTTACCTGCTTAACATGAAGAAAACGCTTAAAGTGTGGATTCAGCCTTTTACAATTCAAATCATAACGGCATCGTGGAAACGGATGTCTGTGCCTGAATATACATTTTCATTACTTTGCTTTAGGAGGATGACCCTTGAGCCTAATGACGGGTTTACGAGGGGCCCTCCACATAAACATGCAACACTGGGTGACCCAAAAAAGACTTCGTGAGCAAGATCATTCTTGTCGTCAAAAGCAAACGTTATCAACAAAATGTTTCCATCAACCCGTAGCTGAATGGCCCAGCTCTATTTTGAGATGTTACTCGGTCAGTTTGTGTTTGAGGACCTTGGACAACAAATGACTGATGACGGAAAATGTGACACCGAAATAAAATCAAGAATAGATACAGCAAGAAATACCTTTATATGAAAGGTGTTTTAGCTGCTAAAAAGTCAAGGTTAACAACAAGAGAAATGCTCGAGAGATTCTATTCCTATCTAAACTACTTTATGCTTCTGAAGTTTGCACATTATCAAAAGAAATGGAAGATAAGGTTGATGCGTTTACAATTTGGTAATGTAGAAAAATGTTGAAACTTTTAAGTTTAAACAAATTAAAAATGAAGAAATCCTCGAACGAGTCAATGAAGAGAGGAAGCTATCAAAAATTGAATTCATGAAAATGCAATACATGTGCCACATAGTAAGATCAAATGGACTACAAAGACACATACTCGAAGGAAAGAAGAAGGAAGGAGAAAACGAGGAAGACCAAGGCATACGTGGTGTAGATATGTAAAAATCTGGACAGGGAACAAGTATAACGTAGTTGCACGGACTAGTTAGAGAGCCATTGCATCCAAAGCCTCACTTGGACAAGGAACCTAATAAATAGGTAGATATATAGATAGACTTGTTCAGTTTAAGCTATTTCCGAAAAGTGGTTTCCAAAATGTGTTGATTCTATCGTTTCTCGCTCACAGTTAAGTTATCGCCACTTTTTTCTACTCCATTTGTTAGAAGATGTAATAAGATGCTGAGTTCCAAGTTGCCTTTGGAACGCAAAATTTGAAAAGGAGCAGATAGAAATCGTTTTGCAAACAAAAATCTGTTTCTATCTGCGATCGTTATAAAACGCAGACTATAAGAAGATGGCGGTCATTTTACTCTGAACGAGAGAGGTAGGATTGTGAATTTTCTTTAAATCCAGTTTGTTGTAGAGAAGTTGTCGCTTAAAACGACGAACCAGAATCTCAATAGATAGCCAAACCCTTAAACGAAATGTTGATATGAAACATTGTTTATAACGTTTGATTTCAAAGAGCTTGTTCTGATTTACAAGCTCTTGAAGCTTTTTGGAGCACATGTTATATACAGAATTAACAAATAGAAGGCTAACGAAGAAATCATTGTCAATCGGCAGCTCGTATTTTCATCTCTGACCATATTATCGTTCCAAATTCGGGTGCCTTCCCGTTTCCCCATACGTACCAAGTCATCCAATCTGCATAAAGCCCATGTGCTGCGTCCGAGATTTCTGTCTCTTCGTGGCCGGGGTACTTATTGTTTAGATTGGCGTAAAAACAATCCTTATTCCACCAGCCTCCTTTATAGAATTCTGCGCAATTCTTGTAGGACTTGTCGTTATCCTTGTCAGTCGATGAAAATGGCATTCCATTTGAGTGCTCCATTGCATCATCTATGTTTCCAGTGAACTTTCCAAGCTTGATAGCAAATTTTTGAGATTCACTTTCTATCTTAGCCATATGATATTCTGCATACCCAATCTGTCCATACTTGTTTTTCAAATCAAAGCGAAGGGTAATTTTACCACTTTTTGTGAGGTGATGCATGGCTGTGAGACCAAGCCAGAAGCTTCCTTCTACATTCCCAAATCCTCGGACGTATTCATTCCATTGTCGATTGAAGTTGATAGTGCTGTTTATGCGTCTTTGAATCACGGTCCATCCACCTCCTTTAGTCCCCATGTCACAGTATGCCGAGAATGAAGATTCATTGCCCCATGACAGCTGCACTGGCCCACTCTCCTTAAAGCCTTTTGCGTACGCATCCTTACAGTCTGTGAATACTATGAGAGAATATTTAGTATCATAAAGTAGAATGGAGTGGGGGTGAAATGGATGGGTAAGCATAGGGCAGAATAGTTCACTTTAGTTTTGCCTCTGAATTTAATGCAAAAGTGCTTTGGTTGAAAACAATAATAGCAATGCTTACTCAGGGTAAACTTCTTCAACACTCTAATGGCCTGCGTGCAGACTCACTTGGGGGTTTTTTTTTAGAGAGGTTCTCCTCCAGTAGCATGGGTATATTGTTATTTGATTGGCGTGTGCAGAAACAAAGCTAGCCCAAGAAAGCCTATTGCGTGAGGGTGTTTTGTTTTTTCTTTTTATAGTCCTATTCAAAGAGCCGCTCCATTCCATCCAATTGAAGGAAAAGTGCTATTAGAATGCCTTGAAGATATTTAGCAATCAATTAAACTGAAAGAGAACAAAAGAAATCCCTTTTCACCAATGAGAGTTTGTTCCTCAATCCCGGGAATCGCACGTGACATTGGACAGGCTTTGTGCCACAGATGCACAGACTCTACTGGAGGAGAAACTACTCTGAAAAGAAATCAGCTTTGTGCCACAGATGCACAGACTCTACTGGAGGAGAAACTACTCTGAAAAGAAATCAGTCGAGTCTCGATAAAAGAATGGAAGGATGAAAACTGCACATGCAAAAATTGCTTGTAGCAACAATATCTTTGGAAATCTCTCCGAAAACAGAAATCATGTATAAATATATTTATTTTCTTTATATATATTGTTAATTTTTCCTTTGTAGATAGTTGGTTTGAATTACACTAAGGCCACACACAAATACTGATCAGTTGTGTCCTCCCATCAATCAACAGGCCTGGGAATATCTTAATATTTTGGTGGTACGGGGACGTGCTATTTTTCAAGGGTAATTTTTGTAAAGAGGTGCGGAATATGGGTATCATTTGTAGGGATTGGCATTATTAATAATTCTGTTTAGCCTATTTAGCTGTTCTATTTAGTCCAATATTATGTGGTCATTAAACGATTACGACGTCCTTGCTAGAAAATATTTACGGAACTAAGGTCCAAATATTTCCAGCATGAATCGAGTAATCGTTTAATAAAAACTTTATTATATCGCAGAACCTTTTGAGAATATTGTTTATTGTGTTGCACTTTTCTATTGTATTTTTGATCCTGTGCATCACTGTAGTTGATCGTTTTCCTCGTGTATGATTGCAAGTTCGTCTTCAAAGTTTACAGCAAAGAATTCTTCGGGGAAGAAGCTAAACTGTGGCTGACAATTCTTGCAGCCTAAGCCTGCACGAGAAGCTCCTCACTTGTTGTTGATTTTAAGGCAACGCCCGGTCCAATACGGCTTCGAAAATACGGCTTTTGCGGACCGATCAAGAACCGATAACATTGCTCGGTTGCCGGTCCGAGGAGCCGTATTTTCGAACGCCATATAATAAATTAATGTACGTTGCTTTTATCAGTAGTTTTGTAGAAGTCATGGTAAATTGAAATTTTTGGAAGAGTGTCGGGATGTTTGTCTTTTCCTCTATAATTCTCAAATATAAGGCTGACAAAGCTAAAAAAAATCATGTTATCTTCACCTGAGAGCTATTTTGCGATGTTTCTATTTCTCTTGATGTTCCTTATCTTCAAGATTAAACAAGGATTGCGTACCTGGATTTTGTGAGTACCCTTCCTCTGTCTTTTCCCACTTTTCGCGCACATCGTTCTTTTCGGGACGTTCTGTAGTGCTGCTGTCTTTTGTGGAGGGATTTTCCTTCTCGACATCTTGGAAGATAGAGCTACAGTTGTTACTCAAAGAGCAGTGATGGTATTGTGCGGTTATCGTTTCCCCATTGACACCAATGTGCTCTAGAGCATCACCGACGTTTCTGAAAAATGTTCCATGAGTTGCAACAGCAATGTGTATCATTGAAAGATAAATGCTTGCTTGGGAAAAGTATGCTGTAAGCTTCATTCTCTTCAAGTATTGGCTTGGTTAGTTAATTGCTATTATTACTATATACCTTGTTCCGTCGTTGTACTAGTTGCTGTATGGTCTCTGCTACCAATACTGCTCGTTAGCGTTGTTGGGACAAATGATGGCTAATCAGATGATGTGATGTTATACACAACTGAAGGCTTGCTCTCCGCCCAGTCTTATAACCAGCTAATTTATGCGAATAAATTATTTTATTTGAGTAACTTTTGTATACCTTAACTGTTGTTGATATGCAGATAGCTTATGTTGTCAAGCAACTTTCTGTGGCAAGTCGTTTAAACCATTTAGCTAAATCCTGTTTTTCTCACTTTAGTGAAAATTTAATAACTTAAAACGAATCAATAAGTGTTTTCGTGCAAATTCTAGCGTGATTTCAGCATGAAAATTCAATGTTTAATTGCCTTAATTAATGTTACCAATAATATTCGTGAATGCAAGCTTTCTTTGCTGGCTGGAAACCGGCTTTTTCACTAATATTTATTTCTACCAATATTTAATAACATTGACTAAAGTGCAGTCCTCTTTTATTTCTTGGTTTCTATTGTACCTAAATTATAATTTTCTTTTTAACACTACAAAGATATGAATGTTTTATTAGCTTTTGGTTGCAAAACCCTTAAATCTTTAAACGTTAATTGCTCGAAAGCTTACTCTTTCTTATCAAATAGCATCTTTAAAAATTTTAACAGTAGCACCTTATCGACAAAATAGATCTTCATTGCAAAGAATCTGCCAGATCACAGTTTAGTTCAGAACGGTTCGTTTCAATTTTTAAAGTTCTACTACATACAAATCTGCAAAGAAAAGTGCATAGCATACATTGAATTATTACAATAATCACTTACAAATCACATCATTGCAGCAATAAATGCGAAATCAAAGGAATTCAAACGAATGTGTGAATTTGCATTCGGTAAATTTCTTACAGGAGCAGCTCTCTCAATAACTAAACAAATTCATCTCGACTGGGTCGACCCGATGCAACTTATAAAACCAAATTTCAGTCGCGTTGTGCGGCAGCATTTTCACACATACGCACAACGACAAAAGCCATTGTTTGTTGTGGATGTGCAACCCAACCATACCCAACAAGTCCTTGCGTCCCTGTAGTTCGGCGTGGCACGGCACGGCAAAAGATTTTCCTTATAAAACAGAGGCGCTCCAAGTCGAACCTCAGTCGAACCTCAGTCGAAGTCAAATTTCTATGGTTTGGCCCGGTGCAGCACGACTTATAAAACGGGCCTAAATGTATCTTCTACAGGAGGGAAACTAGCATAATAACTTTTTACTCCTATTCAAGCAGACTTTTGTTTATTTTTTCAAAACAGTGCTTTCAGATAGACTTATTACAGTTGACGAAGACTTGGGGCAAGTGTAATATGACAAAGAATATGCATCGAATCTTTGCAAAGTTTAAATGTAAGATGTCAATAACCTATTCTTCAAATGAGTTGGTCGAAGAGAACTTTACGAAATTTGCAATAATGTCATTGAGATCATTTTTATATCATGATTCAGGGGTGGTGCCAGGGGAGGGCTAGGGGGGCTACAGCCCCTTCGTCGGAAGCATCTAGCCCCCCCCCCGTCGGAGGACATTTTGGGTTTTTGTCGGAGGAAATTTGGCAAAATGACGTATAAAAACTGCATTTTCTAGCCATTTTAGCCCCCCTGTCGGAAGCTCCAGCCCCTCTGTCGGAAGATTCCTGGCGCCACCCCTGACCATGATTATTTTTGGAACTACAGCGTTTTTTATGTTTTATGAAATAATGTACGAGAAGAGGTGTATAAAGCTGTGGCAACCATTAAAAGTGTCATAAATTCTAAACTGATTGAGTAAAATCAATATATGATCAGCACAAGATAACATCAGTTTTTAAGGTCTGCAATATGGTATGAAACCAAAGTCTCTAACTTTTATGGTTTATGATTTTATTTAGCTGAGCTTCTTTGCCTCCGGACAGAAATAGTTTCGCATAATATTCAACTATATAAACTGATAAAAGAAAACAAATTATGAGTACTATTATTCAGTTTCCCGTTAGGGTCTCGGAAGCTCATATTTGGAAGCGTTTTTGCACAAGCGTTTCCCAGCCAGAATCATCGCAACTGAATCAACTGACGGTTGGATCATGAGGCTACCGGTTGGTCGTCCTAGCAAACGTATACAGATTTGGTTGAATCCAACGATGGAAATTTAGCTTAAGGGAACGGCTGATCAATTTCAAATTGTTCCTTGACAGGTAAATTGAACATAGATATCTGATATTGGTGCTTTTGAGTGTTGAAATGTTAATCTTGGAAGTTCAAATTTGCTTCCACATCAAAACCAGAGCTTTGGGCTTTTTGGCCTTAGCAAATTCTGGAAGCTCAAAATTAAAAACTTCACAGTAGGAGACTTCTTGCAAACAGAATTTAACATGTTTGAAGTTTATTTTAAGTTTAATATTTCAGCTCCCAGAGCACCAATATCAACAAATGAGGTATCCACATTCAAGTTAACTATTAATCTTGATACAAATGCAGATGCCAATACCACGATCAGAAATATTTTCAAACTTTGGTAATATTTCGTAACCACGTACGATGTTTTGAACTGTCCGATAGTTTCATGTGATGAATGCTTAAAGAATTCTCTTCTACAGGGAAGGGCAGTCGATTTGTGGAACCAGATCGAAACAGTTATGATGACGAAATCGAGGCCGATGCAGTTAGAGCTACTGGTCGTAATGGACGAGAAGGAGACAGGGACCGGTACAACTACAGACCGGAGCAAAAGCAAAGAGGACCCAGAGGGAGTAGTTCAGGCGGTCCATCTACAGGTATGAATATTTATCGTGCAGGTGCTTTATACGTCTTGATTAAAGGTAATGTACCCATGTATGTACGGCGGCTTTGCGGGGGGGGGGGGGGGCATGCCAACTTCATGTGATATTTCATGTGATCCCTTTGGTAAAGGAGCTCACTACGTGGCAAGGAGTGATCTTAGCAGACTGACGACTTACTTGCGGTTGCGCTTTCAAAGCTGAAATTTAAGTCTTCATGTGATCAGTTAAATTCTACAAATCACAGTGCGCTTTTCGAGGCTCTTCGTCAGCATCATGTCAGCATATTTTGACAAGAGTGTATACGCGGCTGTACGTACATGGACACATTGCCTTTAAATGCCCGATGGATTAGAAGCAAAATTTTGAAGTCTTTTGAATCTTGAAACCTATGGAATGAAACCAATGCTTGGAATTATACATTTTAACTTTTTAAAGATTTGATATATTAACATGGGAATCATTCGTCGTACATAGCCGAATGCTCGTGGCCCATGGCCGAAACCGCCAAAGCCTCATTTTCACGGACCAATCAGACGGCTAAAAAGCGAAGGAGACAAAAGAAACCCGTGAAGATTTTTCTAAATTTTACCTACCTTCATAAAACGCAACCAGGACAAAAACTGCTTGAGATTTCCCGAATTTTTTTAAAGCAATCTACTCTCTAAATGTTAGGGAGTACAAGTTTGGATGCCGGTTAAAATATCTCCAGGATTGGCGGAGTTATTGCCTCTCCAATAGACAAAATCGGCGAAGGCTTGTCGAGGCAAGTTTACGCCACTTCAAGTCAGGTGATAAAGCCTCTTGATAAACCTCTTTTGAATTTTATAAGTTATTTCGCAACGAGCAAACTTTTGCCATGAATGTAAAAAGTAGTACAATACAGAAACTTCCCTAGAGTATTGCCACATGACTTGAAATGCGCGAACAAGCCTTTGTAGACTTTTTCAATTCACATAAAAACCGTAGGGGCATTGAATCTTGAATAAAGGAAAATTTAGCGAAAGATGCTCTGTGGAAATTGTTGGTATCAGAATCTCTCAAAACCTGACTAAGAGTCCTTGACGTGTTGGGTATACAATGATCATCTGTCTAAAATATTCTGATGAACATTTAGGACACTGCAGGTGTTAACTTTCAAACCTCTTTCTGATGAACCCAATGTGCATCATTACAAATGACCGATGTAGCACTGTTAATTTCTTTTAACATTAAATTGGTAATAAGCGAGTGTCTACCTCTTATAGACGCCAGGACCTCTACCCTATTGTCCCAACCCCGACCAGCCTTTGTTCAACCTTTCGACCAGTCTTTTCTTGGCGATCGCCTCTTCCACTCTTAAATTCCAACACAATAGGTTCTCAAACTATGGTATTTAGTGCAAGTTGAACTTTTATTGATAGGCTAGAGGCAGAGTCTTTGATATATGTCTATTATATTTTCTGCAATTTTGCAAAGGTGCAAATGTTTTCTTTACTCGCCCCTTGATAAACAATATAAAACCATCGTTTTGGATGAAAATATGGTGATCCCTGCTAATCCTTATGCCGATGAATTCGTATTTACGATAACTTCTTTTAATACAGATGATGACCTTCCATCACCCCCACCGTTCATGAGAGACCTCCTGACTAACGTACATTCAGATAGTGAGAGGGTGCCAGGATCATTGGGGGAGAGACTCGGCAAAAACAGGGTAAGCCATTATGTTTGGTGTAAGCCATTATTTTGTTGTCTGGCAAAGTGGTATTTTTAATCGCATTTTTTTGTTTTCTTGGAAAGAGTTTGACAGAAATATGTTCCAGTGCATTTTATCATCAGATGCAAACCTGTGGCGCGTGAGTTAACATCATAACAATTTTCGAAACAACGATTGCCAGAACAAGTGTCGTCAATGAGTATATGGTTTTTGTTCACATCAGTGCGAATTTCATTGTTCTCGTGAGAATATTTTACTGACGTTAACAACTCTATCAAGCCTAGGGAGGGGTGCTGAATCAGCCCCCCCCCCCACCCTAGCGGCTCTTCTTCTGTGGATTTTTACCAAGTGCACTTACAAAGCTGAAACTTTCTGAATTTTAGTTTTTATTCTTCTTATAATCAAAAATGAACTTTTTGGAAAAATTAAATTCATTCCAGGGGGTAAATGCTATCAATTTTTGAGAGATGTCTGTGCAAAATTTCAATAAATGCTGATAAAATCTACAGCAAATGCAGGAAAACAGTGAAATTGGAGGAATATATGCTACTTTTGATCCTCTATCCAACTGCATAATTTGTTTGTAATTTAAACGTATGATTATGCATATTTTGGCTGTACGCATGCGCACATTCTTCGAATTCCTGTGTGATGACGTCATCACTTTTTACAAATTTTCCTTTGCAAAGCAAAAGCTATTCAACCATAGAATACACTAAAATTGGACCCATGTCCTTATTGCCTTTCGTTTTCTCACAATCAACGATTTAAAATTTTTAGTACTGAACCCTGTTGACTTTGAAAATTCTATATTGTGACGTCATGAGCACGTCACGTGACATAACTAAAAATAGATTTCATTTTTGGGTTCAGCTCATGATGTACTATGCACATGCCAAGTTTCAAGGCTCTACATCGTTCAGAACGGAAATAAAACAGAGGGGGCTGAATCAGCCCCCCCCCCCTTAGTCTTCCTAGAGCATCAAATACTCTAGGCCTGATAGGGTTAATAAGAACAGCCGTGCAAAGACCGTAGCACACACCAAACGATGCTCGGGTAACTGATCTAAGTCAACAGAAGTCACTGTTGCCTGATAGGCTAGAATACGATCACAAGAGACATGAGCCACTTTTATATGCTTAGATTCCCTTGAGTAATTTTGCATGGTTCTTACACGTTAATGCATACTTTGAAGTGAATGACCTGAGATTTAGAGTGCTTGTCTATAAATAGGACAAAGGAACAGCTAATCACTCTATTGTTTTCTTCAGTATTGCTTTCTTTCACGACGCTGTGGATTATCAAATACAGAAGGCTATTTGTGAGATCTCATCTTTTAACTCAGTTAATTTCCAGTTAGTGGAATTTTCCGTGCGGGCGGAATTTTTGACAATAAAAGGTCACTCAGCCGTAACTTTCTATTCAATTCCAGAGCAACATTTTCTCTCGTATAGAAATTCCGCCCGCTAGGAATCTTATGTCAATCATCTCTCCTGATTCTGCGCAATTGGAGTTCTCTCCCGTTGCGATTGGTAAATAGTAATGTAGATATGTTTTTCGTTTAAATGTTTTTATGGCGATATAGAAAGAGAAGAAAGTTCTCTTCCGATGGCACAGTGTTATCCCATTTCTTGCAGCACAACCAAATTTTTGTGTTGCTTACCTTGAATTGATCTGATCTGATCTGATCTGATCTGAATAGTTCAGATTTTCTCTTCAGCACTCAAATCATGTTGCATTGTTGGATTCGTATGTAAGTTAACATTGGCGCCAAGTAATGATTTACTGAGAAATTAGACACGCTTTTGCGAAGTAGAGCAGTTACATTTTGTAAATTCTACAATAGTTGTAGTTTTTTCTTGCGTGTTTTTGCGATTGTGTAGTTTTTACTTAACTCTAATTCGCTCAATTCTAGAAAAGGATTATTAGTCAGCTAATTAAGTTTTGATGGCTGTTCCATGTATATTATGGATCGCCTCCTAATGATGCGACAATACCCTCTCATTTCTTACAGAACGTCAGACTATCCCCACAGCATTCTCCCGTTTCGCAAAGATCAGGTGCTTCCTCCAACCAATACAGAAGTGACACAGAATACATTGAGGATGATGGAGACAACTATGTTGGGTATCTCGTGTGATCAGGTCAGAATTCACATGGTTAGTTGTGTTTTAAGAACTACTCTTAATATGATAAAGATCATCGGAACAAAATTGAAAAACGCTTATGATCCACTGGACTTGTTTAAAGCTGGAAATATAGCGCAGCTTCTTTGTGCAGCATTCTTGAAAAGAGGACTGACAGAAATTTTCATTGGCCTTTTCCTCACCATAAACAAGCTTTTGACTTAGCAGAAGATAAGTATGTCTTTTTTGAAGTAGCGTAATGATCTGACATTTTGTGTATATCTTTCCGCTGTGACAGCATTGCAGTTGAGCGGCGGGATTAAGGGTTTTTTATCGATTTGTGTCATGTATATTGAATGCAAAACATTAGCTTGGAGAGGTTTATTGCTATCCTGGGTGATCCAAAAATGTTAACCATATTTTGATTATATCTTTACCTTTGTATGCTTGTGTCAAGCCCTACAAGAAATATTTCAGATACAAGACAAATCTTTGAATATATGATCATTTGTGCCATTGTGGGCTAACTATTTCGAGGCATGCTCTGAAATCCAAGGGATTTTTATCAAATTTGTTTGTCAAAAAATTTTGCTTAAGGACCTGAAGTTTCATATGAAAACACAAGAAAAGCATCTTGGCAGACAATACTGCGATTTTTATAAAATGTGCCTTGGCTCAAAATTCTGTTTCTATTGTCCGTTTCCCAGCGGACGAAAGGTGACAATCGTCCCTGAAAATTTATTTGTTCCTTGTCGCAAAGGCAAAAGATAGATTTTACAGATCAAGAATGTAATCAAATTTTGACGATTTGCCAAATGTTTTAAGTTAGTTGATGGAGCTAAATAGGGATAATCTATAAATGGAACCAAAAAGGGCCTACACACGCTATTGTTTCTCTATCAAAAGCATCATCCACGAACGTGTCGAAATCATCAAATACAATAGCCTAATTTCAGACATGCCCGTGCAGCTCTAGAGGTAGCTATTTTTCTCCGTCAACTAACTTCTACTTTTGGGTCCCCCAGTTGCTATGCAGACATTATGTACTGCTATGGAAAAGCTTTGAAACTTTTGTCCATCATTGTTGAGCTTTTGGGGCCGCTAATGGAATTATTTAGAAGTAGATATCGTATTATTTTACAAACGTTCTTTAGAATAACGTGCGCCGAGACACTTGTCCGTCGCTTGTCACAAGATAATGAATAAGCTACAAAGGTGGAGCGCCAGTTCTCCTGTCTTGATTAGATTCCTTTCCTCGATCTTTGTTTACCTTGTTTACCTTGGTGAAACAATCATGGTAATTTCTTGGAAAAGTTACAGAGCTTTGAGACTCGAATCATTAACTCTGTATGAGTATTGAAACCAGGCACATTTTTCAGATAGAGCAGATTTTCTATCTTTGTGGAAATTGAATAGGCTTACAACTCCAGGAAAGGAATTATCCCATTTTCTTATAAGGTTATGTGGGGTTGTGTCATTTGCATTTAAGGAAGCGCCCTTATAAGTCCACGGCAGCAGAGGTTTAATTATACCCATAAAGCCGGATGATTCTTAAATGTACACTCATATATTCTTAAGTGCCCTCACAGAAGGCACCCTACTCATAAATGCGGGGCAGTTGAAGGAAAAGCCTGCCGATAGATCCGGGTAATAGACAAAAGCGGTAAGGTTTGGTTTACCCATTTCAAGTCATGTAACCATACTCTTGTGAAGTTTCAGTATACAACTTTTTGCATTGATGACACAAATTTTGATGGCCCAAAAATATGTTAAGAATTCTAGAGATATCTTATCAAGAGATTTGTCACCTGAACTGAAGTGGGTGTAAACAACCTTAGCTGATTTTGTTTATTCTGAAAAGCCTACTCACAAAGCCCTAGATGTGCTTGAAAATTACCCCAAACTGGCAAAACCCATAATTCTTTATATTTAAGATGCACCCAAGGAGGATTGCATCAAACCACACTCGTACCCCCGGTAGATTTCATTGAATTAGAGCATGCCAAACCTACCAGGGGGGATTTGTTCTGCCGTCTTTAGACAAAAGATTCACAACATTTTCCGAACACCTTTGGCACCATTTTCTTCATTATACCGGATGCTGCGAAAAATATGCATTTTTGACAGAGTATGAAAAGTCTTCTACTTGGCCGATTAAGATTGATGATTTAATTAGAATTAGAATTAGAATTAGAATTTAGATCTGCACATGACATTTAAATTTTAGAATATTACTTTTGACTATTTGTAAGGAGCATGCCCCTAATGTGTATGAATTTTATTATAAGAAGAACACTGCACTATTTATATCAACAGAGCACTTGCAAACAGCGCAAATCGTTTCAGTGTATTGCTTTCTTTAATTTCACAAGGTAATACATTATTTTGTAGCATTTGCCCAGTTTTGTGTGTGTTGATGCTGCTTTTAAGAACAGCAGATCCAAATTATATCAATTTCAGTAAACATCTGAATGTGTCGTAAAAATATAGTTACTTCTACGCCGGCCCCAAGGCAATTGTTGACACTTTAACAATTGTTGGCACTTTAACAATTGTTGGCACTTTAACAATTATTCGTTTTTCAGGTTTGTAACAATAGCATCAGTTGCTTTTGATTGACACGACTTTTCAAATCGATCAATGATCACTGACAAAGGGGATTCTCACAGGCTGAAAATCAAAGCAATAGAAATCGGCAAAGTTCTCAAAACCTGTATGGCTAACTGGGTCATTGTATGTAAGCGAACAGGAATCTGTTAAAGAAACATGAGCATGCGTGAAATGAAGAAAGATTTATCTGAACATCTGTCTTGCAAGTCTTATTTATCTTATTAGAAAATAGACAATAGGTTAACAATTCTCATATATTATGCATTACACTTTTGTTGCTCGCAAAACCATGGGGCAAACGTTGACATATATTGTTCTTCTTTCGTTACATCCACGCTTGTTCTTTTAACAATCCTTGTTTTCTTGTACAATGAAGCAGTTTGCCATACTGGTCATCTGTTGCGGTTTGTCTTGATTTATTGCATAATAGAATCCTTTCTGTCTGTGATAGCTAATACCTTTCAAGTTGCTTGCACTAAACAGATTGTTATTGTTGATATCGGATGATATTGTGACACAATCTACCCTCGTTAATAGAGCTGCAGTTGCAAGCTTTTGTTCCAATATCTACAATTTTTGAACGATGCATTTTCCATTTCAACTATTTTGTTAGAATACTTTAGAAAAGGACACCCTGTCGCAAATTTTTTACCGCAAAAAGACACCCTGTTGAGCGGCACGTCCCGTCAGGTCAAGTATGGGAGTACCCCCCTCCCCCGGGAGAAGGGGATGGTTAGAAAATCCTCAGAGAGATTAGATAACAATTTTCTGCAATCTAAGCAAATCTTTCGAACATAAATCAAGTTTTTACCTCAGGGGGTGCTCTCTCTTTGATTAGTTTATCTACATTCATTCCATATAACTAGTTGAGCGTTAAGGTTATCCTCAACTTTTGCTGACAACCCGCTGACGGCCCTTCAATATCGCACAATAGTGCAAAAAGTCATTAGCAGTAGAGACTATGGACTTGCTAATCCTTGCATTCCCCTCAGGAATCTTTTTGGTTTAATTTAGATTGCAATTAATGGCGACGTTTGGTTTTTAGTGAAAAGTAGTTGATATTGAGTGAGTTATTTATGCGAACTGAATGCCTTTAACAAGGAACTGAGCTGAACTAAACGCAACTCACCAGATTCAGTCACCTGGGGCTGAAAAGATTTCTTGTCTTCTTTTTTGATCAAGGGAATTATTACGATCACCTTAATGCACGTTTCTATTTAGTGTATTACTGTATTGTAGTTATTTATCATAGCTTTTTTCTTAGATAATTTGATTCTTTATTCTGAGAAGTGTTTTTTCTGTCAATATTTCCTCCATTTTGACTCCTATCATCAATGTTGAAATTTAGCTACCAAAGCGGAGCTCCAGAAAAATACGGCTTCGCGATAAATTTGCATTGTACTATCATGGCGCAGTGATCCGTAAATGAATTTATTAACAGTACAATAGGAAACTATTTTGTAGTAGCATTGTTAAGTTTCTTAAGGGAATACTGTTGCACGATCTCCGTGGAGGCGTGCTTAGTAGGCAAATATAAAAAGCTCTTCAAGGCGTGGAGAATCACAGGTCGATAGCAAGTACTTTTATGAAAGATAGGATCCCTCCCGCCCATCCCTTCCCTGTTTTCAGAGATTCAGGTTACATGTATCAAATGAACGTACGAGCGATAGGAATAATGTGTTTTCCGTGTTAGCTCTATTTGGCACACCTATATACAATCTTGCTAAGTTAATGAATAAAGTTATTTTCGGTTGAATGCAATGAATTAGAAAATAACCTGATTTATATCAATGATCTTCCGTTTTCTCTGAAGAAATGTAAAGTGACTATGTACGCTGACGATACCAATATTTCTTACTCTTCTTCGAGCTTAGTAGATATAAACCAAACTCTGAACAGTGAACTGAATGATTTGAAGCGATGGTTGCAGGGTAATAAATTTTCTTTGAATGTTCTAAAAACTCAGGCTCTGATTGTAGGTTCCCAGCCCAAAATTAAGAAAATTACTGATAAGGCTGTTGATCATCCACTATTTTATATTGGTGACTCTCAGGTTGAAAATGTAGACTGAATAAAGTATCTAGGTGTGATAATCGATAGGAATTTGGATTGGGAAGAACACGTTAACAATCTCCGTACTAAGGTTTCTCGTGCAATTGGATTTTTAAAATATTCCAGAAAATTCTTACCTCAAAACACGTTGAGTGAAATGTATAGGGGTATCGTCAAGCCCATCTTCGGATCTGTTGTTGGGTGTGGGGGTGCTGTGGGGTGACTAAACTGCAAACCTTGCAGAAGTTGCAAAATCGAGCAGCTAGAATTGTAACTAAAAGTAGATTTGATACGCCTGCTATGGCATTAATTCGCAGTTTAAATTGGCCTACTGTAAATGATATTATCAGAAGCGAAACAGCTACCACAATGTACAAATCACTAAATGGTCTGGTCCCGGAGTACCTCTCAGATTTCTTCGAAAATATTTCTACTCGAAATGTCAGATAACTGAGAAACACCGAAACTGATCTCTCGTTACCCTTACGAAAAACTAACAATGAGCAGAGGGCAATATCTTTTCGTGGACCTAAGCTTTGGAATCAACTTGAACCCGATGCTAAACAGGCACCCTCCCTTGCCACTTTTAAGAGAAGAATCAAAAACTAGCCAGAACGAGAATTCTTTTTTTTGTTACCTATTATATAGTGATCTTTTAAATTAGTAAATGTTTTGCCACGGCCCCCTGAAAAGCAGTTCTTATGGACTGACGGGGCTACCGTGCCTAAATAAATAAAAATGAATGAAAATGAATGAATGAATCCGTTGGGCCCTTCTTATCTAATATTATGAAAAAATAAAGTTGTGAATCGAAGATAAATTTTGGGTAGGTGCCATGGAGCATAACCTATGGGTGAATGTGCTGCAAACACGTTCAAAATCAGTCAACTGATATTCAATTCTGTCATAAGGGAGCTGTCCAGGGCCTTTTTTAACATTAGAACTGGGGGGCAATTGCCCCCCGATCCCTAGACTTTGCCCCCCCAGTGTCGAAATTTTTGACCCCAGAAAATTATCCCTTATTTCAAGTAAGTGATTTTCAGAAAGTAAGCTATTGCCTGCCGCCACTACTGCGTAGGCAACCTGCAAAAGCCATGTGTAAATGAATGGAATACGATAACCGGACTGTTTACCACCAGAGACAGGATGTTTCAGCCAAAGTCAAGGATGTTTCTTCAAAAATGTTACTCACGCATAGGATAAATGTCACAAAACTCTCAAAGTTTCCTTTTCACTAATGGCAAGCATGATATTGGGAGGTCCATTCTAAGCCAAAGTAAAGGGTGTGGCCCTGAAAATTTTCCTGGGGGCTTTGCCCCCAGACCCCTAATTTCACCTATAAAATTTCTGACCATGCCGCTGCTCACGAGAATTCACGATGAGTTTTGTAAATCAAATATGTCAAATATCAATAAGTGTCACACAACACTCTTGACAAAGTATTCTTGTCCTGCTGTAGTTTGATTTAGCCTGTTTGAACAGCTGTCATTGTTAATAACAAGGAGGGGGTGGAAGCATTTTGAAAATTTACCCAAAAAATTTTAGACCCCTGCATTCTAGCCATGAAAAGATTTCAGACCCCATCTAATTTTCACCAAAAAATGTCAGACCCCTGACAGCATAATACGAGTGAAGAACCATACTGTCACAAAAGCTTCAAACCAAACAAAGAAAAATTCAATTGAAGAAAAGAAGAAGGAACTTGACAGACAAAGCCCTCAATAAGAACCACCATTGCATTGACAGGGGGAGCCTCGTTTCAGATCTTCCTTTGGAGAAGATATTCGAAAATGGCGGCTGTGATTCGAGAAATTCGTTCAGCAGAGAAATGGAATAAAGAATGGGAATGCTTAGAGGAAGAAATTTCCGATATAAGGGTATTTAACTAATTTACTTTTCCTATTTGATCGCTGAATTATAGTCTGATCGGATTGAAATCACGCGCATTTGCCATATTGGAGGACTGCGACTGCTGCGTTCTGCGAGCTTGCAATTGCATAGCAAAGCGACAACTTACAAAGTTGTTTTTATTGACTATCCTGGTAAGGGAAAGTAAAATCGAGGAGTTTCTCTATAGAGAGGAAATTGAGCCTGTAAACAAGAAGTATGTGGTTTGGGCTCAATATCTTGTTACAGGGGGGAAGGGGGGCAATGTTTCGGACATTGGTCTTACTGCAAGTACAAGTATGAAGAGCACAAAGCAAAAATTTGCACAGAGCCCCCTGGGGGGAATTTTTCGGAAAGTGCTCTAAACTGTAGCCGGATACCATAGCTTGTTTGTATTTTAGGTTTGGGCTCAATATCTTGTTACAGGGGGTAATGGGGGCAATGTTTCGGACATTGGTCTTACTGCAAGTACAAGTATGAAGAGCACAAAGCAAAAATTTGCACAGAGCCCCCTGGGGGGAATTTTTCGGAAAGTGCTCTAAACTGTAGCCGGATACCATAGCTTGTTTGTATTTTAGGTTTGGGCTCAATATCTTGTTACAGGGGGTAATGGGGGCAATGTTTCCTTCATTTGTTGAATCTGATTTTGAATCTGAATGTGATTCTGAATCTGAATGTGAATCTTGTTCTGGGGACACGAAAGTTCATTTGTTTGATAGAGCTTGATTTTAGATTGTGACAATAAAATGCCGCACCCAAAATCCACACCTACCAGTCGGCAAATTGAGACTTGCTCCCCGTAATAGCTTGATATTTGATGTGTCTCTTTTATGTGTCTCTTTCAAAGCTGGATCATGTCGCACTGAAGCAAACTCAATCAAGCTTGAATTTTAGTATGTTTGAGAATAATTCTGGTGTGGTGAAGGTGAAGTTGCATTTTTCAGCGCTAAGCACTGGGATCGCAGAAATAGAGCACCAGGGTGAATCTCTTCATTGCTCTGCGCCGAATATTTCCAAGGGAAATGACTTTGTGCGCCAGTGTGCACCAAAAAATAATTGATATCTATTGCTTAATACAATGAGACATTGAATTGCCCATTGTCTTAGGCCTCTTTCTACGCCAGAATTTTGCGCCAAAAATCAGATGAGTTCTTTCCCTGCGCCGAAGATCTTCCGAAAATAGGCACTCAGATTCACCCTGGATAGAGCAGACCTAATCGAGTCTGCGAACCCTTGTCATGATGCTCAAGTGTGAAGTGGTGGGGTCCTACCGGGTATCAAACCCACTCTGCCTGACTGTTCTGGCTGCAAAATCAGAGGATTATACCACTCCACTGCGCCACAACACCTTCAACACCTTGTGGGAATATTGTGAAGCTCAGCCAAGCTCTAATCATACATGCAAACTGACCAAAATTGTGTATTCAAGCTCCTTCAAGCCATAATCATGCTTCTGCCAAGCTTGCACAATCTTGTTGCAAGCTTGCTAACTTTTACTTAAGAGGTGTTAGGCCACATAAAATAAATTAATAGATTCTCATCACCGCCCGCATGGAAAATTAATTCCGCATCGATATTTTTTATATTTTGTTTGCAAAATATAAAAGTACCGCCCGCTCATCATTTGCAATATTTGTGTTATTTTTATATTTTATATAACCTCAAAACACATAGTTTTATTGTTTTCTATTTATCTGCAATGTTTTACTCCCAATGATACATGACTGTATTGAACGAAAGGTAGAATTCGAGAGAATTATCATAAAACTACAAACAACTGTCATGCAAATGTCAATCTGAAACAATGTTTTCACTGTATTGGCACAGTTTTTATTTGTTGCAAAGTTTTATGGTTCAACAACATTAACACCGCTCAAGTACAAAAATCTTTCCATAGGAAGAGCCAATTTGTTAAGAATTGAACTGTGTAAGCGGGAGGCTGATCTACGGATCCAAATCCAAAGTGCACCGTTACAATTTTAAATGGGGTCCCAGCAAAATGCATTCATTTAGGCACATGACATGGGAAAGCACTGAAGCGAGACATGTCACTCAAGTCTGGGCCAAATTTCACAGCAATTTAATCGAGAATCCACCGTAGCGTGAGCCTGTAAATTTGAGGCGCGAGTATATCTGAGGTTTGCCTGTAAATATGAGGTCGGCAAGATCAAAGCTATTCTTCGTAGGTGACAAGTAGTCATAATCTATTGTGAAGCAGACAAAGGTGGGACACAAGTTATGGTTTAAAAGGAAACAATAGGCTTTTCCGGGGTTGGGTCAACGGTCTAAGGATTTCTGCGGCATACAATTACACATCTTTTCTCTCTGACATCTAGGATGTTTTATTGCATAAGGAAATCCGCGAGAAGAATCCAATTTTAGTTGGTTTCTTTAAAGGTGGTGTGAAGCAAAAATTTTTATTGATGCAAATGAATAGCGCAGTTGAATGATAAAGAATGTCGTTTAAATTTTTTTGATACCTTATTTCATTTCAGAGTTATCCACTGTTTTGTACGATTTGCTGATGACGTCAATTTGTTTGCAAAATGTAAAGAAAGTATACAAGGTTGGCCATGTTTCCAAAGGGAAATCTAATTAAAAAACTTTGTGCTATCAACATGCCTTCCTACACATCATATTAAGTCATGAGGCAATTTATATAACATCTATTCAGCTCAGCTGAAATATTTCTTACCACTGTAACCCTTCAAAAATCAGATACAGTTATATTTCCATATGTTATCCTAGTAATTTGCAAACAAAATGACGTCATCAGCTGCAACTTAATATCAGTGGATAACTTGAAAATGAAATGAGGTATCAAAAATATGTAAACGACATTCTTTATCATTCAACTGCGCTATTCATTTGCATCAATTAATATTTTCGCTTCACACCACCTTTAAAGAAAGCAGTTTAATTTGGCTTCTAAATTAAAATAAACAAATTGTGAAACTTGTTTTGCTAAAATTGCTAAATATTCTTTGAAGAATAAATATTCCAAGGACCAAGGTATTGCAGAAATCTGTTACCAACCTTACCCCCTGACAAAAAGCGGTCAACAGTAGTGACCACAGAAGGGTAATGTGTCTTGCACAATAGGCGATTTCCATACAGCATTGTTTGATTTGAATAGCTTCTTAAACAATAACCAAGGTGTTTGAGTAGTCCCACGACACCTCATATTTACAGGCAAACCTAAGATATACTGGCACCTCATATTTACAGGCTTGCGCTACGGTGATATATGATTTAATTGGGTTTCTGCAGGAAATTTACAAGAAATCACTTGTCTTGTGATTACACTCCAAAGCATTGAATACAATCACATGCTCCGGCTGATGTTGAAAATTGTAAACAGCTCCTGCAAACATCGACAATGGTAAATTGTTTGTCGCTTCTCCTTCTTCTTCTACAAACGGCCCAGGGTAGGCATTTCTCTGTGCCAAAAACTGTGTAAGCAAAGAATTCACCGGAATAATGTGTTCCCTTGCTGATTTGGCTAGATTTGCCAAACAAATTTATATATAAAATATGAAATATAAGCCTCCCGCCTCACGAGAGTTTTCAAAACTTTGTGATGAGAATCTATTAATTTATTTTATGTGGCCATACCTGTTTATTCATTGAGGAAATGCTCACCTAAACATTGCCAGGAGACCCATTTGAGACCCACCCCCCCCCCCCGCCACAAGAAGTTGTATGGCCAGGCCTGCCCATCCAACATTTTCTATTTGAATTTTTTCAGCCAACTTCAGATTTTGGTCAAAAGTTGGACATGCCAAGAGTTTTGACTTTTAATGTATCACCATGTTTTGCAATGGATAACATTCCCTTCATATTTAGACTTGCTCCAAGTCTATTCAGTGGACTATCAGCAGTAAAATAATATAATTACTGCTGCGGGGGCGTAAGGTACTAAGGTGATGCTGCGAAGGAGAAACAAGTACTCGTTTTTCCTTTACCTTAGTACCTTACACCCCCGCAGCAGTAATTTTATTATTTTACTGCTGAATAGACTTGGAGCAAGTCTACTTCATATTTGATCATGTTTATAATGTTCCATTGTCTTTAGAAAAACCAGTACCAGAAACTGGAGAAAGCCCAAGAGGATTACCGTGCAGCCCAAGAAGCATTGAAAAAAGGATTGGAAGGCCAAAAGAAAAAACTTGCAGCCTTTGCATTTGCCACCAAAAAGTAAGAATTGCTTTTGAAAATGGTCTGTTTTATTTGTTGCAGCAAATGATCACGTTGCTGAGCAATGGAAGAGGAATAAGCACTGTAGTAAGTCGAGTGAATCAAGGATAGAATAGTTTAAGGGAATTGACAGAATTCAAAGCTGGCCTTCCTTAGGCCAAGTTAAAGATAAATCTATTGTATTTGACAATGTTGGCAGATGTTGCTCATTTGGTAGCTTAAGAAACAATGGGTGTGTTGTCGTTTCTTTAGCCTATTTATAGTGCTAAAGATATACAGTTATAGCTCGGATACATCGCTATGTCCATTCACTTTCGAGATGTATTCCTTGAAGTAGTAAATCAGGAGTAATATAGCATGATGAGGCACGCAGCCAGCAAATATTTTATCCTGCCATGCAGTACTTCTTCAGGGCTGTTGGAAGAAGTCCCAGCCGAAGTCTATGGCCTGTGAGTAGTCATCATATCTAACAAATCACGTGTAACCTCTCTTTCTCAAATCGTTTTATATGCTTTAGTCCTAAAAATGGAGCTACTGTATCATATAACAGCCCTGCACTGAAGAAGTCCTGCATGGCAGGACGCAATGCTGGCAATTCATATATTAATGAATCACAAGATTAAGACGTTTGAAAACCTGTAGTTTGCTATCAGATGCTTTACAACAAGTTGTAATAGTGTTGGTAGCATGTCAACTTACATAACAAAATGTAGTTTATCAAAATCGATCGTATTCTTTTCATAGTGCAAGCGATTTTATCGAATATGACTCCAATAACAAATCATGGGTGGCTGGAAACAAAATTATGGTCTTCGTACTTGTAAACAAAATATTTGCATGCTAATACCTTTTGCTTTTACTGTTTTTGTGTCTGTTTTCCGTTGTTCTGACAGCATATCGCTGAATGTTTTGTTTTGTTTATACAGATACAAGAACACTACTTGTTTCCTGCCACCCATGATCAAATTTGCATACTAGCTGAAACACGGCTGAAAGAAGTTCTCGAGTGTAAAGTAATAATGGGCAAGCAAGCTCTATAACTATATAACAGGCTGCCTAGGCAACAAGAACACTCAACTGATATCACCGTTGTGGATGTTAGATTTTAGCAGTCTTGATCCAAAAGTTTATACTTGTTTTGAAGGATGCTGAGAAGACCCAGTTTTATAAAATCACCTGTAACTTTCAAACACGTGACAGATTTTCGCCAGCTAAACTTTGATATCGGGATGCGGGGTGAGTGGCCGAGCAGCTTGTACCGTGTTCGTCATTTGACTGATGTTAAGCTCCGTCGAATGAGATCACACTCTGGATGGGTGACCTGGTGACCTCGGAGGCTTGAACTCGCAACTAACTGGCTCTTCTTCGGAAGGGACGTTAAACTAGGGGTCCCATGCCTTGGATGCGACATTCATAGTGAGCCTAAAGTAGCTTTAAGTACCTAGGAATATTTCCTGCCCATTCAAACTGAAATTACTGAAAAAATATCAGAATTGACATGTTAGCTAAAATGTAAGAATCATCTTGAAAAATGTGATGAATGGCAAGTAAACTACAGGTTTGGAGACGTTTTAACACTGTTTTCTGACTCACTCTAAATCACTGCCCACTTTTTGACAGGATTGTTGCGCAGCAAAAAGATGGCGAGAAAGATGCTGTTGCCATGGCAAGTAAGATAAATCATATGACAAGGAATTTTGATGATTTACAGCAAGGTCTCCCCAAAAAGCCAGGGTAAGATACTTCCTATGAGATTTCTTTTTCTAAATATGCTGTGAATGGTCATTCCCTTAGTGTATGATGCTAATGGTATTATAGGCTTCTTGTTAAATTGTCAGTTGAAAAGATGACGCGTGATAACAGGCCTAAATTATCAACAGAGTGACAATGACGCTGAAATTCTTAGCAATGTCATTTTCGCAACTCAAAAAGAGCAAATTTATGAGAAGTGCCGATAATGTTGCTTCTTTTTTTGTACAACCTAAAAATCTTGAACTGTTATGCAATCATTTTTCTGCACGGAGGTGAAGTTACTGTTGCAAACTGTGACAAAAATTTGTCATGCCTGGCTGCAAGAACGAAGAATGCAGCCGGGAGGGGGGAGGGGAGCAACACTATGATGAATACTAGGTATTACTGGCAACCAATAACGTGTAGCCACTACTACTACTGGGTGTATCAGGATAATAGGCCGCACTTTCAGAACACCTCTGTGGTGAGAATTTAAGCGCCAAGAACTATTCAGTAAATGCTTATAATCTTTCGAGTTGGTTTAGTATTTGACACCCTCTAAATTGAATTTGGTGCATTCATATTGCCGCAAGTAACAAAGATTTTTAGAACAGGTGATAGCAGAAGAGGATCGCTTTATGGTGAAGACTGACTACAGAAAAGGTTATGATAATTTGAGCGCAAAGGTGATGATGGTTGACTTTAGTCCCATCTAATATGAATAAGAACCGTTAATCAGTTTGTACACAATTAATTAGGACGCTATCATTAGCTATACATGCTCTGCATTGGTCTCTCAGGACATCAAAGGCTCTCACTTTTCTTTGCTTTGTATTTCATTCTCTCGCTATGAAATCAAAAGCTTGTCTGTGTTGCGAAGCTGACATTTTATTGATACATCCTAGCTTTTTGGGATAGGAAACTAAAGACACTTAATTGCAACTAACTATTTTGGCCAGAGAGAGATTATCATTTCCCAAATTGAGAAATTGATGCCTATTTCTTGAAGCATAGTCAGGAATTTGATTTTTTTATGGGCAAATATAGGTTATTTTTTTGTTTTTTGTTTTTTTTTTATCACAAATAAAAACAACTAACTACAACGAAATATAAATATTCTGTGGCTGCCATAGCTGGAAAGGACATGATGTCATCGAGTTCCAACTACGGCAGCCACTTACATCAATGGTAAAATCTACATCAAATTTTAAAAAAAGAACAAGAACAGCACAGGCGTCTCAGAAAGAAGAACTCCCTCGACCTTACAGCAGTTGCTTGACTCTCAAACGAGCACAGATAGATGAGACACCTAAAGATGCCGCGAGGATTATGTAATATATCAGATCTGCTATTCATGATACAAATGGGAGTACTTCTTTACAAGACACCCGCTACAAATACCACAAATAAAACGAAAATGTTGCTGCTGTTTTATGCTTAAATTTAATTTGAAAACCTTTTCGTATTTTTGATAAAAGAAATTGTTGCTTCCAGGATTATTCGATTGATAATGACATTATACTGTGAGTCCCCGAACAGAAGCAAATCACACAAAGGTTTAACATCTAAATTCACATTTAAACCAGGAACTTCAGAGAGCTGATCAAAGAGGTCCTGCCGCATCGAGTCAAACTGGGGGCAATGCAGGAGAAAGTGCTCATTGTCTTCCCTGTCGGTACCACAAGCACAAAATGGAGTAAGACTATCAAAGTTGTGTCTAAATTTATGTTCATTCAGTGCACTAAACTTCAAACGCAACTTTGTCAGTAATCTGATGCCTTCAATATCAGAAATATTGTAGACAGAATTTCGCTCAGGTCTTATGATTTTTAATAATTTGCTTTTGAACTGAGAAAGGGACATTGAATTTTTGATCTCTTCCCCAAGCATATTCCACTCAAACAGGGTATTATGAAAGTAAGTATTAGAAAAACGATTGGTTCTAGCAACATGTACTTCATAATCCCGGGAGTGTCTAAGACTGTAGTTGAGATGACGTTCGGGAGGGATTTCATCAAAAAGGTAGCCTGGTGATCGTGATTTCATTAAGTTAAAGAAATGACACAGCCTCCTGTACCATCTTCTGTCGTACAGACTCTCCCATCCTAATTCTTCATAAAGTCTTTGCCTATTTGTACCTCTCCAAGCACCAGCAACAGCTAAGGCTGCAGAGTATTGTGTCTGTTCAAGCCTTTGCGTAAATGTTAAGCGCATGTCTGGGTCATATTTGTGATAAATGATGTCTCCATAGTCTAAGTGTGGTCTTACGTATAACTTGTAGATTTGATCTAACACATCCCTAGACACATACTTGGACAGAAATTTTATCATTCCTATGCCCCTTCTAGCCGTGCCAATAGCCTCTTTAATATGACTTAGAAAATTCAGTTCAGAATCAAGTTGCATTCCAAGATGCTTGTGCTCAGATTTTCTCTCAACTTCATCATTGCCTAGGAAAATTTGTGGATGGAATGGCTTTACTTTTTTGCAAGAGAAAACAACCTCTTCTGTTTTATTTACATTAAACTGCATTTTCCATTGCCATGCCCATAATCGAACGCTGTCAAGATCTGCATTGAGTTCATCAGCAGATCTTCTTTCATCTTGAACAACTGAGAAGAGAGATGTATCATCCGCAAACATTTTGACATCACAGTTCACATTCTCAACAAGATCATTTATGTAGACAAGAAAAAACAGAGGACCCAAGACAGAGCCCTGTGGCACACCAGCACATATCGCTGCCCATTTTGAGCTTTTCCCGTTCAGAACAACTCGCTGTTTTCGATTTGCTAAGTAGTCCTGGATCAAAGTAAGGACGTTCCCATTTATACCATTGCACTTTAATTTGTATAGGAGGCCCTCGTGCCAAACCCTGTCAAAGGCTTTGGAAAGATCAAGAAAGACGGCTCTAGTTTCAAGAGAAGGACAAGCTTCAAATGCTTTGTAGATGTTGTGGGTGATAGAATATAGGTTATCATAATTGCGTAAATAAAAGAAAAGTAATTATTTCCAGTCCTTTAAACCATAGTCTTTTATGAATCTAACAAAGGATCAAAAACCTTTTTCTGGGAGTTTAAAGATTTGAGATGCATCAAAAATCATTACCGTCTATCATCGACCGGTCAACGAATTTGGATAATCTTGAGCAATTTAAATCTTTTTCGTTGGCAAATAAGTCAAGGCAATGTATCCAAGTTTATCTGGATTATGAAAATGAATACCATAAATTGTTGAGATTAAACTTGCCGCCGCAGAGGTACCTCACAAGTGGCCCGGTTTTTGATGCACCACCCGGTAGAGGGTGAGTCCCCGAGGTGAGTCCCTAGGGTGAGTCGAACACATAATCATTCCAGCATCATTAAAATTGACACTTTTCTTGGTGACAGTAATGAGTGCTGCCTATTTACCTTAAGAACAAACAATTAAAATGCATTTACGTCAGCTTATAGCCTGTCTCTAGTGATTGTCAGGGATGCATAAATAGTGCCAGTTGAGTGGAAGTGAAGTGGCACATTTTTGAGTTTTATTCATTGCCAGAAACAACCAGGGGTAAATATTCTTCCAAGTATTTTAGAATTTTACTCAGGAGGTCAAAGATTGCTCCCCACGAGGCAAAGTTATTAAAATGTTTGTATTAGATAACTATACTGCCAAAGAAATATTTTTCCACTCACAGCCCAATAAAGATAAGCCAAAGGTATTGTGGGCTGATTTGATGCACTCATTGTAGTTCGAAAAGATCATTTCATACTCTATTGAAGTAGATATGTAGGTTAAGAAAGATTTCCAATCGGGATTGTGATTTCCAATCTTGAATCTCCTCATTGAGAATCTTGGTTGGGGAACCTTTTCCCTTTTCGTTGTTTTTACCCACTCTCTCTCAGTTGCATTCATTTTACTCCCCCAAATCTTCTCTCCTTCTTATCTCTCTTTTTGCCATGCTCTTCGCCTTTTTTTCTTCATGTTTCCACTTGACAATGTTTTCAACTCAATTTGGGTTCTCATCAACTAACTTACTTTTACTCTGGGTTTTACTGACTCAAATGAAAGAATATTTGGAAACAACACAAGTGTGAAAGACTGTATTTTATTTGGTGGAAATCGATCATACCATTTCACAGTTATCAGTGATTTTAGGGAAAGGTAGTTTCCTAACAATCAATGAATTCCTCTTTTTGGGAGTAAAGGGGCAGCTTTGTTCCTTTTTTTGTATTTCATTAACACTTGTTATTGTTCTTCTGAGGCAGAACATCAAGCATCCTGTGTTCTAATTTTGGCAAGTCTTGTTGCAAAGTTAGGCGCAACTGTGAAAGGATATGACAACTTAACCAACAGCTCTCTTCTGTAAAATAGACATCTTCCCTGTCTATTAAGTTCGAGAACCTTCCGTACCCTCAAAGCCTTATTAGGACTCCCCCCACGCGCTAATCGATTTAATCCACATTGTGAGTAAGAATTTCCCTCAACGTAGGCGAAATCGATTAAAGTTGCAGAAAGTTTCTAGAATTATTACATGAGTCCCTGTTTTCGTTCCATTACTCCCCCCCCCCCCCCCACAATACCCATTCCACTTCAAGTTTTAGCGGAATGACTACAACAGTAAAAAATAATTCAATGCAATGGAGCAAAACTTAGACGAATATCATCAGTCTAACTTTCAGTTTTAGATATTTACTGCCCCCTCCCCATTAATTAGCACCGCACCGCATATGCATTAAGTTTTCAAACTTTTCCTTACCCAATTGTTAAGACAGCCCCTTTTCTGTGTGGCATAAGAGAGAAAAGTTTTTTATTAAATGTAACCTTCCTTTACCACAAGAAGCTAACTTTGCAAACGCAAAAAATGTTTTTTGTTAAAGTTATTCGTTAATGTTATTTGTAAATGTCTCGCCTGGAGTACGCAGCATTTTTTAAGCGGTAATTACGCAACTTTTTTTCCATTTTTTCAGGTGGTTCCTTAGAGCATGTTTAGGTTCTATCAATGTTTCATTGTATTGGGACAAGTAAGTAGTATTTCACACGTTTTGTCTTTATGAGCCATGACTATTGGTTTCTCAATATTAGAAGGCTTTGCCCTGGTATGCCCTTTAACTCCAATTTGATTTGTGTGGTTACTGTTCAAAACCTCGAATGCAGTACGTAACTCCTGAATGAAAAAGTTACACCATTTGGGTGTTTTTCAAATGACTCTACTGATGGGTGATGGGAAGCATTTGGATTCGTCTTTAGAAATAGTTTGGCCATAGGTTGCGGTTTTCGCAATTTGATTAGCTGTGATAATTTCATAGCGGTTTTCTGTCCTTCTGCAGCCATTTTCCAGTGGACCCAGCAGACGCTGATCTGCTTGAAGTGATAACGAATAAAGTGACATGTTCTTTACCAATGCAGCATGTGATCTGCTTACCTTGGATGGCTTTAGAATCTCCATATTTTGTAGCAAATGCAAATGCTTTCCCAAAGAATAATTGGTTAAATGAAATCGTTGAAGCGAAGGTGTTGTGGCGCAGTTGTGTAATCCTCTGACTTTGCAGCCAGAACAGTCAGGTGGACAGGGTTCGATCCCAGGTAGCGCGCCACCACTTGAGCGTCATGAGAACGGGCTGCGGACTTGATTAGGTCTTCTCTGACCTAATCCTTCTGTGAAGGTAGTGGGAATGTTCAAATGAAAGTAGGCCTTCTCTACTTCTCCATCCCAGTCATTGGCGCTAAAACGCCAACGTTACCTTCACCTTCACCTATTATGCCAATGATTTAGGAGTGCAGAATATTGTTCATTTTTTGATTGCAAATTTTGTGTGACAAGAGTTTAGGAACAGAGTTAAAGATGGTAATGCTTCTTTTCCTTGGCATGAATTTCATGTCTTTATTTATAGGCTGCATTACAAGAACAATTACGAAACGTTCAAGTTGCGTATGACATGGATCTCAATGGTGTTAACGTTTTGCAATTTGCTGATTTTCAAAAACAGGTGAGAAAGATGTACCATATAAGGCAAAATGAGTTGATACGCTTGATAGGCTGTGCAATAAAAAGTATGTGGCCGACATTCAAATTTAATCAGTCAAAATCAGTCAAATTCTAACTTAGAAGTGAAAATTTTGTTCGGAAAAATCGCTTATCTTTCAGAACCAGAAAGTAGAAAAATGTTGGTAAAGGCTTTGTATGGTAGTGAGAATTGCACGTTCGATTCTGGTCCATGATTTGCTTACCATTGACACTTAAATTGAAAGAAAAATTACAAAACAACTCGTTGTAACAGAAACTATGTAACAGAAATCAATTCATTGCAATCCATGGAGTAGTCTAACTGCTATTAGTCTGTTAACGCCAGTACTTTCTTTGATGTGCCCAGTATCAGATGTCTGAGCAAGTTTGATGCTCGTTTGGTTGAAATGTTTTTCTTTCCTCGTCGATACTGGTTTGATGCGTTTAGAAATCAGTGGTGCGTTATCATAGGTATCTAATCTTGCAATATCTTAAAATTAATTGTGTAAAATATCATTGCCCTTTTCTTTGAAATGAATCGCTCGAAGGGAACTTGAGATAATTGGTCATTAAATTCCAAAGAGAGTATTTTAAATTGTGACGTCATCTAATTGATAAATCGCATACCATAAAATCAACAGACTTTCCTTGCGATCATCTTGTAGACCTTCAAAGACTGAAGTTTTGTTACATTGGATCATATTGATTTTTCTCAATCAGTTTAGAATTTATTATGATATCAAAAAAGCTATGGGGCAATAACATTTTACATGATTGATTTACAGTTTTGCAAAGGTCGGACATTTATGCTTTATGCGTAGAGAACTTGACGCTTTTTAACGAATCAATCTCTTCTTTAGTTATTGCCGAAAAGCCGAAGAATTGTCCGATTTATTTCTTGTTTCACTTGGCATTAGAGGCTTGCCAACTGGAATCTAGGATAAATCTGTTTTTCGAGATTAAAATGATAATAGACATCTTGCATCAAATGACAAAGAATCTACTTGTATACCGGGTGTCTCAGAAAAAAGTACCTCCTTTTCACTGGAAATAGGAACAAAACGATAAGATACCATTGCTCACCGAGTTCACAGCTAAATGGATCAGTCTTCAACTTAGATGCACATACCTTGCATTTAGAATTCATACACCAAACACCGGAGATACCAGTCCGCAAAGTCAAAATTTACAGTGCACCCGAAACCAGAGGTTTTGACAAATGGCCTAACCATGATTTGTATCATGGAAATTTTCCAAAGCACCTGTAAACTTTAGTTTTTAGTTTTTTTGCTTTTGAAAAGAATAAAGGACATGATTAATTGAATATAACAAAAATGCGGTAAGAATGATAAAGTCGTGTCACACCTCCAAAATAAGCGTGCATGTGCTCCTTTTCCTTGTATTTGATATAAAACACTTGAGATGGAACGCAATGCACGGACGGATTCCTGAGAAGAAAAGTCATTTCGAGAACAATTGAAGCGATACAAGGTTTGATTCTTTTCAAAAATAAAAATTTAAATTCAATGTTGAACATTCTTTTGCAAAATGTTATGTGATGTCAAATCATGGCTAGGCCCTTTCTCAAAACCTCTGGTTTCAGGTGCACTCCAAATTTTGACCTTGTCAGCTCATATCTCCGGTGGTGTTTGGTGGACGATTTTGAAATGCAAGATATGTGCATTTAAGTTGAAGATCGACAAATGTAGCTATGAACTAAAGAAATCCCGAAATTTTATGGTTTTGTTCCCTTGTTCGGTCAGAAGGGTTTACTTTTTTTGAGACACCCGGTAGAACACGATGCAAGCACATTTCGCCTCCCTCTAGAACTAAGAAGAAAATATTTGAACAGAGAGAAAATTCTATCGTCCAATCCCAATGATATGTGCAGATTTGCGTACCTTTTAGGAAGCTCGTTAAGATTTTATTATAGGTCTTTTTTCGAATTTTTCGTCATAAAAAATCATCCATAAGTTATAACTTACTGATATTTGTATCAAACAAGACTCTACTCATTCAAGCCCATTGTGTACTCTATACAATGCGAATTTCCAAACGCATTGATCCGTTTTTGGCGCACCCGTGATAATGTACTTGGTGTTCCATCCCTGGTGTTCCATCGCTTGATCGAATGTTTAGAACAATGAAAATGCCGGGTGTCCCAGAAAAAAGTAAACAGATTTGGTTGGGTCCAGCGATGTGAATTTAGTTTTAGTCAATGGCTAATCACTTTCAAAATGCTCCTCGATAGTTATTTGAGAACAGAAATATTAATCTTGAAAGCTCAAATTTGCGTCTACCTCCAAACCAATCATTCAATATGCCTTAATCACAGCCTCCTTGTGTGTTACTCATTGAATCCTAGAAGTAACCACTGAGGATGTAAATCAGATTCTATCAAGAGGCAAAATCAAGAGTTATGACTTAGATCCTTTGCTAGTCAAAATAAAAAACGAGCGAAATGTACGACGAAATGCAATCAGTCTAAGTAAACATCGTTTGTATGTAGCTTTTCGTAATTGTATATTTAGATGTAATTTAGTTTAGTGTTCTATGTCATGACACTCGATTAGTCATGGGTTCTTGCTTCCCGGGTTATCATCTTAGTTATGTAGTTAAGTAATTTGTAAGTATAGTCTTAAGTACCTCGTTCTTGTAAATTTTTATATCAAATAAAAAAAAATCCTTTGCTAGCAGCAGTCTTGAAGCAATGCTTGGATATATTACTGCCTATCATTTTTCATATTGTAAATGTTATACTTGCATCTAGCTGTACGCCTGCAAGACTTAAGCAGGCACTTGTCATACCTCATTTGAAGAAAATAACTTTGGAATTACTTTGGAATTACTTTTTCCCAATTATAGGCCAGTTAAAAATCTGGCCTTCATAGGCAAAGTTACTGACAAAGTTGCAGCTAATCATCTAATCAGTCATATATCTGATCAAGGTATTGGTGAAAAATGTCAATCATTTTACAAAGAGTCTTATAGCACAGAGACAGCATTACTTCGCGTCAATAATGATGTCGTGCGAGCTTTGGATAATGGCCAATGTGTTCTCTTAATTCTTTTGGATTTATCAACTGCATTTGATGCCATAAATCACGGTATTTTGTTGGCGCGTCTCATGAAGTATGCAGGGGTCTCTGAGAGTGCACTGCATTGGTTTAAGGACTATCTAACTGATTGCAAACAAAATTTTCTGATGAATGGTCACAGATCATCTCAGTCAAGTTTAGCACAAGGAGTTCCCCAAGAGAGTGTATTTGGACCTATTTTGTTTATTGTGTATATGTTACTCCTGGGTAAAATTATTTGTGCCATGAACTGGACTATTATTTCTATGCCGATGATTATTAGTTATGTCAGCACAGGAATCTGCAGATATTGCCGTTTATAAAATGATGCACTGTATATCTGATGCCCACTCCTGAATGGGAGCAAATAAGCTGATGTTAATGATCAGAAATCTGAATATATGATCGTAGCGAAAAATGGATTACCTAATGATGTGAAATTGCCGGATATTAATATTGGTGAATCTTTTATGGAGCCATGCGAGTCTTTTAGCATTCTGGGTAGCAAATGGAATGAGCATAGGAACATGTCTGCTCATGTTGCTAATATTTCAAAGACATGTTTCATGCAGCTTCGTAATTTTTGGTCAATCAGGAAGTTTATTGATAGTTACAGATTAGCTACATACATACATACATACATACATAAGTTATTTGTTTAAGCAGGTTAAAACTACGGCAGCGCTAGCTGATGTGGACCTGCTATCTAGCTACTTTTACAGTCCATTTAAAATTGTCAGTTCTAAAATTTATGAAAAACGGAATGCAATATAAAAAAGGTCTTAAAAAAGAATCACGTAAAAGAGTTAATAATAGATAAAATCTTGCTGTTTAAAAGTTATCACAGATGCTTCTTTTTGAAAACTTGATGTTGTTATGACTTGTTTTGCAGTCTTAATGTTCCTTTTAAAAGTTTCTTGGTTATGATTTGATCTTAGAGTCTCTGGCAACTGATTCCACAGATTTGGACCACGAAACCTTGCTGACATCCTTCCTTGTTCCGTTGCTACTCGCGGTAGAACAAATGAATTATTTCGCGCATAACGGCCACAATTTTTGTCAAAGAGCTGTTTAAAGTCTTCTGGACAATCATCATTACATACTTTGTGCATTATCGTCAGGATTCGTCTTTTGTAGATGTAATCTAGTCTATCCCAATTCGCATGTGACAACGCTTCCTCATCTGAAATGTTCTTTGGTAATTTGTGAATGAGTTTAGCAGCCCTAGCGTGAATTCTTTCAAGTTGCGATAAAAGTGCTTGGGAACATGTTCCCCAAACTGCTATTCCATACGTTACTGCAGCAATTACGGTTTTGAAATATATCTCTTCTTGGGTGGCGACTGGGAGGTATGTCATTCTCCTAAATTGGCTCATTTTTGCTCTGTAAGATTTTGTAACTTTCTTTATTTGTTGATCCCATTTTAGATGATTGTCTATGGTAACTCCCAAAGATGTTACGCTGTTTTTGTACTTTATGATATTATCGCCAATCCTTACTGGGCGCAAAGGACCAACGAAATCTTGCCTTGTTATCATCATTACTTCAGATTTGTCACTATGGATTGTTAGCCGATTTTTCTCGCACCACTGTTTTATCTCTACCCCAATTTCATTCAGTGTATCGACGACCTCTTCAATATTTTGCCCTATATAATAGAATGTCGTATCGTCAGCAAATAGATAGACATCACCTTTAGTAATATGATCGGGTAGATCGTTAATATATATGGAAAATAGTCTTGGGCCTAGGAGTGAGCCTTGCGGCACCCCATAGGAGACATCTCTCATGCATGATCTTGTACCATTCAATTCCACGAATTGCTGCCTGTCATCCAGGTAGCTTTCAAGCATTTTGTATGCATATCCTGTAAATCCACATCCTTGTAGTTTTGCTTTCATGATGGTATGGCTGACTGAGTCAAAAGCTTTCCGAAAATCAATAAGCAATACACCAACAATCCAGCCCTTGTCTAAGGCCATTTTCCAGGTTTCAGTCATCAATAGGAGAAGTCCCTCTGTAGATTTGCCCTTTTTAAACCCCCACTGGTAAGGAGTAGTGGCACCATTTAGATCAAGATGCTTGTCTACGGTCTTGCAAATCTGACCCTCCTGTATCTTACTAGGAATGCTAAGTAGTGACAGTGGCCTATAGTTTTCCCTTTCGACATTTGACCCTTTTTTGAATGCACTTTTTAGCTTTGCAGTCTTGCTACGCTCACTCATGCTTTTGTAACATCAAAATTGGACTATGGTAACCCGCTGTTGTTGTATGGTATTCCAAGAAGCAAAATGTGGAGGCTGCATATGTACAAAACATTGCAGCAAAGTCAATCAAGGGTGCTCTTAATGTTTGATCATGTGACACCCTTGCTCATTGACTTACACTGGCTACCAATGACGCGCAGGTCAATGTTTAAGATCCTTGTCACCGTGTTTAAGATTCTTCAGGGTAAAGCCCCTGAATATTTGATGGAACTGATTACTATTTACAATCCTGGTAGATACCTAAGTTGTAACTATCTGTGCCTAATTTTTCTTTACACAGTACCTAATTTTGTTAAGCGCCTTCGAACATATTTTGTTGCAGATAAATGGCGCTATAGATATGTTCTAATGATAATGATCATGATAAACCAGAGCTTTGACCTTTTGTCCTCCATATTATTGATACTGTTGATATCTAGTCCTGCGACATGAGAGAGCTGGTCAAAGAGATCTCTACGACGTACTTCGAACAGGGGGCTAATGCTATGAAAAATGCATATATGTAAAGCGCACACACTTCTTTATTGTCACTACTGCTATTTTTGTCCAATTCTAGGTTATTTGATGCTGTTTTTCATGCTGTGCTTGTGTGGTACTACAGTTCACTAACACTACAAGAACATATCCTCATTGCCAATGGATCGAAGTTAGTATCTCCTTATATCGTACATTTAAAGACGCTGTTTTTCCATGATCCTTTTGACACGCTAAAAAAGATCAAAACATCATATTGGCAGCAAAAACAAATTTTGAACACACAATAGTTGGAACGCGAATAGCTCCTGGGAACAAAGCTTTCCTAGCATAGGGTTCAAATCTTTAAAATGGTGGGTGTAAAATTCTGTATCACATTTTTCATTGAATCAAATGGCTTGGAAGAAAATTAGATTTCTTTGCTATCAATCTTCTGTGGAAATTCTTTGATATCTTGATTAGTTTGAAAATAGCAGCGTCCATTACGTTTGAGGTTGTGACGTCATGAAATTTCTAAATCCAAAACTAGGAAAGTCGTAGATTTATGCTTGCCACCATATGTAAACATTCATAGAATATGCTTTCCTTGAAGATTGTATCATTGGTACTCCATTAATTTGGGATTTGCAATTTTTTACATTTTGTTTCAAAATTTTTGCTGAATTCTTACAAAAAGAATTCAAATGCTGCCATTTTGAAGATGATTAAGAAAGTTCCACGTCAGATTTACGACAAAATACTGGAAGTTCCTCTCAATGTAATCAATGCTAGTTTTGAGCCCTATGCTAGCTTTCCTTATCCTTCATTTATTTTGAGGGATGTCTCTTGTTTTATTTCAAAAGCAGCGCCACAACAACGTTCGCTTGAAGACTGAAAGATAAAGCAGCCTCTCCGTTGCTAGACCAAAATCATTTTCATGCAGTATTGAGCATCATTGTCAGACGCCAAAGGATAATGGAGAGCACAGGCTCTTTACTGTCCATTTGACCTGACATCAAAGTCATTTTCACATCTATAACCCTGCCACAGCATGACGGCAAATTTATTCCGTTATCGTTGTAAATGCACGACATCTCCTAACTTGTACTCAGATTTTTATCGATTTATGTAGTTTCTGGAATTTAGTTTCCAAATACCGTACGAGTAAAACATAAACCAAGGTAGGACTTTTAGAAGTAATTTATTTCTCGCAACCATTGTCAAAATTTGCTTAAGGATGCAAATATCCACAGAGCTTGAAATGATAATCATTTTCAGAATTTGCTTAAACAGAATTCCTCAAAGCACCCATTCGCTTGAATTATTGTTTGAGAAAGTCACGTTATCGAGGAGCCTTGCCAGATTCCCTTTGGTTTTCTCTGAAATATGGAAGAAAAAACATACGTCCTATGCTACTTTCACTGAATGCCATCAAGAGGTCTCTCATTACAGCTTTTGCACAAAGTTGATCTTTAAACGCTTCTAACTCTATTGAAAATAAACAGATTTGCAAGATTCTGTTTTCTAATAACTTTAGATCTTAGGGACAAGGTTATTGTACCACGGAGCCCGTTCGTTATTCCCTTTTTTAAATATTCCATGAAACATCGAACAACTTTTTGGGAGACCCTATACTTTCTTAAAACCAGCTATTTTATGCAGAGCGTATTAACTTAAAGAACGAACCTCATTTTGAAGCAACCTTTAAACGCAACGGTGACTAAGTGCGCGGAAATTGAAATGATTTAAAGTCATTTGATCGGCACTAGAGTACGTAATAAATTGTTTGATTCTTGAAGTAAACACTTCGCAACGACCTTTAAACGTCGAAGAAAATGAGTAACTCTTAACAGTGGCGCTAATAGTAAATTTTTCTTTCTTTCGTATTAAGTTCCTGTGGTGCGAGGTCTCTCTTGTCCGGGATACTCCCCCTTTAGTAGATAACAATGGAAAAGACGTTAACTTTGAGTGGCTGATCTGGCCCTTCTGGAGAAAATCCGCTGATAGTATCCCGAACGATCTCGCCAATTTCCAGTACTTCTTGTTATGCTTGGCTTCATAGTGGTAAACTTTCCTTGATCGTATCGCTGTATGCGCTTTCTGGGTACCTGCCCATGCGTGGCTAACTTGATTATCGCCGCGCATCATTGTTCAAATACCGGCAGGTTTTAAGTCGCATGGTAAAACATATCGAATTTTCGTCCAAAGTTCTCAAAGTAAAGGTGCGACTTTCCTGAAATGTTTTGAAGTCGATAGTTGATAGCAAGATCGTGAAATATTGTGCAACACGCGTGAAATATTGTGCAACAGGAGAGTATTTGTGCTTATTTATTACCTTGGCAATAAATTTTTACGAGGTGCTGATACAATGGTTTCCAGATTTTCAGATCATTTGGAGGAGTTCGAGTTTTGCAGGCCAAAACGATGTTTAAAGAGTTTTTGACCATTAATTAAAAAGCAGAAATTTAAGAGGCTTTTACTTTGAGCATGGAGTTTTTTCTTATCATCAAATGAAACGTAATGTGGATTTTGGCTTCGCTTGTTATTCTAGCTTTACTGGAATCATTTCACTGTACTTGTTTTACCATGATTGCAACTGCAGCAGCATGTCAAGAGGATGCGGTCAAACTTTATACAATTTGCCGATTAAGATCTCGAGAATATTTGAATAAAATCGAATGAAATCGTTAACATCAGATGAGAACTGAATTGAATTCTGGCTTTACTGGTTATATCTTCTGGCAGCAGATTAATTATTTCTCGATACTTGTTTGATCATGGTAGCAACTGCAATGGCATGTCAAGCGGATGCGGTCAAAATTGAGACGATTTGCTGATAAAGCAAAAATAGAAAGATTTTATCATGGTGAAGCTCAGAAAATTGTTTATAGTTATACAGCAAGCTGATCACTGCAGTATTGCTATCTATCTTTATGTAAACGCAGCAAGTAAATTGAATTAATTGGGAAAGATAGTGAGGTTGATGTAAACTCAACACTTTGCCAAAAATAGACTTTCTTTGTCACTGTAAGCCCTATCAAGTGTAGCCCATCCAATTCGATTGGCTCGCTATTTCTAACAAGCTTTTAGCATTGCGTGAAGGAGTAAAGGTAGCTACAGCTGCAGCAGCAACAACAACGACCATGACAACAACAACAACAAGCACCTCTCTGATTTATTGCACTGTATATCGAAGGCAGCTCCTCCCAGTGGCCATTTCTGTGCATTTAATAAAGTGGGAAGCAGCCGTTCTTTGAAGGAAGTTCACTGCAGAATGGTTTTCTGCTAGCAATGTTCTAATTAAATTGATGCGTCACTATTCAAAGGATTTAGATAACCTCATATGTGAAGAACCTATCCCAGTATCCCAGTATCCGATATCTTCTGTTTCTTTCTTTCTGCTTCAATTATGCCTTGCGAAATGTGGAAGAATGATACATCATAATTATACTTTTATATTGCGTCAAATTTAAATCAGAGTGTGATTGGCTTAGCAGAATCAAGACAATTTAGCAATTTGATTCGAGGATGCTGCAGATGCTGAAGCACGTAACTGAAGAAGTGACTCACAATTTGTTTATGTCTTAAAAGTTTGAATTGGTCGCAATCATTAAGAGAAAGGAATATTTCAAGAAGAAATTATTTAAAGTCTTCATCTCAAGTGCTGTTGTCAGTTGTAACTGAAACTGAAGACATTTCTAACAGAACGTGCATCTATGGCCTAATTATTGCATTTGTGGAATTTGAATGTTTTTTTCATGCAAGGGAGGAACTAAGCTATCAATTTGTTAGAAGCTCAAAGTTGCATTTATAGAAGTAAAGTCACAATTATCCAGTTTTTTATAAGTTAAAAGTTGCAGCTACTGATGGCAGAAACAAACGTTTTCGAGTTGAAGTCGAACGTTGCGTTTTGGAAACAAGCAACCAAACTGTATACTTTTTAAAGGTCAAAATTTTGCAGTTACAGAAGGCGGAAAAAAAGTTATCAAGTTATTTTAATTTTAACTTTGCATTTTGAAAACGGAAGAAAAAAATCGGAGAGGTGGATGAGCTGATGTATATTCTTTAAATCAAGGATACACGAAGACGTTGCAAAATGTCTAGGGGTAGTTCACGCTTATTCCTTGCCTTTTGTTTTTTTGCACAAAATTGGTTCTTGATAAATGGAGGGAACGTGGATACGTTGGATGGTGAAGTAAATCTGAGTGCTATTGTTTCTCATTATAATTATAGAAAGACTGATATTTATACTTCATGGAACTTGAATCCATACGCAAAGATTGGGGAATCTTCATTAGCAATGGTGAAGAAAGATGCTCCATACAACTTATTAAAAGAAATCGTTATGCTTTCAAGAGGTGTCAAATCAGCAACAATAAACTCCGTCAAAAGCAAATATATGGCATACAGCAAGCCGTATATTGCTATAGCTATTTGTTCTTTTGTTTTCTCTATCATTCTATCAGCCATTGGGATATCTTATTGCGTTGTGTCACTCTTTGGGAAATGTGGTAAAGTGTCTGATGTTGATGTGCCAGATTACATTGCAAGCATTTCTCGCTTTGTCCATTTATCTTCTCTCGGTTTAACCGCGATTTTTGTTATCATGTCTGGTGCTGCCACTTCATCTGCCTCGCAAAGATTTGGAAAAGGGGTAAGTCTTGCCAAGACGCTAACTGATAACACATTTAAGAATCTAATGGAGTTTCAAACAAAAACAGTAGCAGATATCAAGACTTTAATGGTAATACAGCTAAACACAGCGGGCGATAAACTTATTGATGACATTGATGGTGTATCCAAAGTCGCTACAAATATTGTTAAAAGTTCAGTAACAGATACGTCAGCCATGAAACGAAAGCTGACTTCTTTGGGGAAGGAACTTCCAAGTATCATTGCAAATATGACGAATCGCATACAAGACGTGGCTCAGGCACAACAGAGATTCACACAGGATGCTCGTGCTTTAGAGGAAAGTCTCAATTATCTAAACAGGAATATAACACTTGTAAGGGCAATGTGCGTGCAGAACCGTACATTGAATGCCACTGGTATCTGCCAGTCACCGCAATTCAGTGCCCAAATACACCTTACTGTTAATGTAACTGCAATGCCAAAAGTTACAAATGAATTTGTTTTCGTTCTTAGAAATTTGTCAAAGCAAAACCTCTCTGCTATGGCTTTTGACATCAACGCCACTGTGACACATTTTGCAAGTAAGGCTTTCAACACAAGTGCCTTGAAAAAAGAACATTTGGAGAAAATGTCAGTAATACTGAAGAAGGAGCGCGATGCGGTTTTTCGTGAGATTGAAACAAATCTCCTGCATCGATTGACCGAAGCTTTGTTGTCAAAAGAGAAACAAATTCTAGCTACATTTGACAAAAATGGGATCATTGGAAAAATGGAAAATATCCGATATCAAACAATGAATATACTTGCCCTATCGAGCTTAGTATTGGGCCTAATTTTGGCCTTTTGTGTAGTGCTCGGTGCCCCTGTCGTTATGTTTGGTCCTGCTGGAAGATTCAGAAGTAATCCACTGCTTGCGAGCATTGTTATGAAAATAACTTTAACCGTGTTTCATAGTTTCTTCGTTTGCAGTTTGCCATTACTAATTGTCCTGGGAATAATGGTTGCACTTTGTGGATGTTTGACGCAAACATGCATTGGCCTACGAAATGGTTCGGTTTTGAAGAAAGTTGGCGATGATTCAGCCACTTGGGGTGGAAGAGTAATGGGGCTGCAAAGGATGTTACCTTTGATTCCTGAACATGTCACTTCCTCCAGTATAATAGAAGTTTGCGGAAGCAAAAAGAATTCTACCATTTGGAATGCTGCGAAACTGAATAATGCATACAACCTAAGGAAGATATTAAAACTAGATAAAATGCGAAATCCGGTGGTCTTCTTTGGTATGGGAAGTTTGTTCGGCGAAGGCACTGTAAATAACAGCAAATCGATTCTTAATGAGTCCCATAACAACCTTAAAAAGCAACTGACATCGTTAAATTTCTCTAAGGGGTACACTGAACCTTTACTTAGTGCTAATCTAACCGAATTCATAAACAATCTGACGTCATTTTCAACTGAAATTGCAAAATTTGACGTTCGTCTTGCAAAGTTGTTAGTATTTGACAATTTCTGGGCATCTCCGGCAGGCAAAAGAATAAGAGGAAACGTCAGTAGGTGCTACGAAGCGAAATGGAGAGCTTTTGATGCAACAGGGAAAGCTGCTGCTTCAGCAGGAAAAGCTATCGAAAAGGTTGCAGCTGCTGTTGACTCAGTGAAAAATATCAACGATGTTCTCAATGATGCCAAGGAGAAATTCATTAACCAAACATGCAAAGCTATGAAGGTTCTTGATCAATTTATCGCACACTGTGAGACACAAATGAACGAAAATATTGGAAAATGCAGTTTCCTCACACAATCCTTTAAAAGTGGTGTTGATATATATTGCTCTTATCTCGTTGCTGGATTAAACATAGTCTGGATATCATTGGTCGTCACTATCTTCGTGTTTTCGTTATTTATTGCAAGTTTCATCAAGATCATTAAGTATTATCGCTTGATTGGCCAGGATGCGGCCGACCAACTTGCTAGTGACTATGCCATATCGTGGAAAGGAGGTCAGGCAAGTTTTTACTATGGACGAAGATAGACACAGTTTGTTGCGGCCAATCATATTGAATTAAAATTTGGACAGAGTTACTGATATGTAAAGTTGCGTTGAGATTAGGTTTCGTGTTTTCTTTAACTGGATGCAGTCTTTGACATACAGCTGAGCCCAATGGTCTGAGTGCACTCTAATAAATGTATATGTTTTAAATCTGATTCAAAATCAACGTGAAATTAATTTTCTTGTTTGGAATTTAGGAATATTTTTTGGTATTTCATGAAACCCAGAAACAAGTGGAAATACCGGGTGTCCCAAAAAAAAGTTCCGACTTTTGATTGAGCACAGAGAAAAATCTGCTTAATCTGGCAATTTCTATTCATTCTAGCTACGTGCTAGATATTTCAACTTACAGTTTGGCATATCGTAGGAAGAAATTAGTAATCTGAAAATAGAGTTATGAGCTCTAACATTTCACTTTCATGTTCAAGGCAAAACCAGAGAGATTATGACGCCTTCCTGCTTCGTGATGGTGGGGACTCCCTCGACGAGCAACACAAAAATTGAGTTGACAATTCGTTCATTACCTTGACGTCCCGAGCGGGCAGAAATTTTATTTACAAGAGAAAGCGTTGCTTTGTAATTGAACGGAATTTAGATTTAAATCATTTTTGATTGTGCGAACTAGCCTAAGTTGTGAAGAATAGAAACAAATAGGTCTCAGGACAACTGTTTGCTGCTGTTATTGTTGTCTTGTGCCAACTGGGAATTTCAAAAGGGAATTTTTACTGTTTCACGGTTTCACGGCACTGAGTAGAATAGACTGTCTTTTCTTAACTAAAGAATAGTTTCAATTGCTTTTTCGACCTACCACCAAATTATGCAATAATGCATTTTTGTGTGTTCGTCCAGTCCGAATTGAGTGGCAAGGTAAGCATAGGAATCATTCGTCGTACATAGCCGCATGCTCGTGGCCCATGGACGAGACCGCCAAATCTCGTTTTCACGGACCAATCAGACGACAAATAGGTGAAGAATTCAAAAGAAACCTGTGAAGATTTTTCTAAATTATACCTACCTTCATAAAACGCAACCAGGACAAAAAACTGCTGAACATTTCCCGAATTTTTTTTAAGAAGTCTACTCTCCAAATGTTAGCGCACAAAAGTTTGGATGCCGGTCAAAATATCTCCAGTTTTCGCGGAGTTATAGCGCCTCAAACTCACCACATTTGTATGTTTTGTGCATTTCTAGGCATCCAGCATTCTTAGTACATCATTCATTCTTAAAAATTCTTCTAAAACACTTCTCAAACATCACTACTTCCTGTCAAGGCCATACCGTTGGCTTGGGAAGCTGTTCTTGCTTCGCAGAAGAGAAAAACTGACCTGCTTCCTTGGCTGTCCGCAATGTGGCCTACTTCCAAAATGAGCTGAATCGTGCTTTCGGCCTTGAAATTCCAATGGTACCTACCTTTTTCCGTTTGGTTAAGGTATCCTTTAGTTCTGTGAATCTACCAGAGTGTGGTTAGTCTCCATGTAACGATTTTTTTGCACAAAAAAGGCAGCAAATACCACGATAAACGTCAGTTGAGTGTCCATAGTAGTGATTTTCTCACAAACACTGTTCGATGATTAGACTCATGACGGAAGTCCCTCTAACTTTCGCTGTTGTTTTTGTTGTTGATATCGCTTCAGTTGAGGGGATATCAACAACAACAACAACAGCGAAAGTTAGAGGGACTTCCGTCATGAGTCTAATCATCGAACAGTGTTTGTGAGAAAATCACTAGTATGGACACTCAACTGACGTTTATCGTGGTATTTGCTGCCTTTTTTGTGCAAGAAAATCGTTAAATGGAGACTAAACACACTCTGGTAGATTCACAGAACTAAAGGATACCTTAACCAAACGGAAAAAGGTAGGTACCATTGGAATTTCAAGACCAAAAACACGATTCAGCTCATTTTGGAAGTAGGCTACATTGCGGACAGCCAAGGAAGCAGGTCAGTTTTTCTCTTCTGCGAAGCAAGAACAGCTTCCCAAGCCAACGGTATGGCCTTGATAGGAAGTAGTGATGTTTGAGAAGTGTTTTATAAGAATTTTTAAGAATGAATGATGTACTAAGAATGCTGGATGCCTAGTAATGCACAAAACATACAAATGTGGTGAGTTTGAGGCACTATAACTCCGCGAAAACTGGAGATATTTTGACCGGCATCCAAACTTTTGTGCGCTAACATTTGGAGAGTAGACTTCTTAAAAAAAATTCGGGAAATTTTCAGCAGCTTTTTGTCCTGGTTGCGTTTTATGAAGGTAGGTATAATTTAGAAAAATCTTCACAGGTTTCTTTTGAATTCTTCGCTTATTTGTCGTCTGATTGGTCCGTGAAAACGAGACTTGGCGGTCTCGTCCATGGGCCACGAGCATGCGGCTATGTACGACGAATGATTCCTATGCTGGCAAGGTATGAACGTAGTATTTTCCCCCTGAGACCTATTAGATTCGATTTTCAGACCTTTACTTCAAATATGCTCAATGAGCGGAACTCTTGCACGTCGTCAAGGCAATGAAACAAAGTGTCAACCCAGTTTTTGTGTTGCTCATCCGTAGATTCCCCCTCCACCACGATGATGCAGAAAGACGTACTAATCTCTCTGGTTTTGCCTTCAACATGAAGATGCGATGTTAGGACTAATAACTCCATCTTCAGATTACTGATTTCTTCCTACGATATGCCAAACTTTAGATTGAAATGTCCAGCATGTACCTAGAATAGATAGAAATTGCCAGATAACGAACTTTTGTGTCTGCGTTCAATCAAACGCCGGAACTTTTTTTTGGGACACCCGGTAGTATTTTTAGGAAATAATATCTTAAAATGATGAGTTTTCAAATGTTTCTGAGAGCCATTTCTTTCAATCCATCAAAATGCCCACGAACCTTTTTCGTTTTTTTTTTCACAAAAATTGCAAAATTAGGAATAAAGTATAGCTTTCAAAATTTCACATGTTACGCGAGTTATGTCCAGGAATAACATGAAAAAATGTGTTTGTGTGATTTTCGAAAACTCTTGACGAATTAAAGCTAATTGCTATGAAGAAAGCTAATAGGCCTACCTTCACCTGCAGTAGAATCCCAGTAATCGGCATTAAATCAGTCTCTTTCGCAATAATAACCAGCGGATACATTTACCAATAAGGTCACCTCCACCATTTTATCATCGATAATTTCGATAAAGTGTGATAAGATTTCACAGCCTCTGCAGCAACCCGTCCAACTACCGTCGATTCAAAATTTTCTTTTTGCGAACACCTTGGAAGGCTTGCATAAAACAAAAAGTTTTGCAAGGCTTTGGCCTCCCATATGACACAGCAAAATGATACCTTTGAGAATGCACACTCCTGGAGGCATTCTATCTGCGCAAGATAAAGAGAAGAAAAAACGTTTCTCGAAAATTACAAATGTCTTTGTCACATTAGTAAAGTACATAATTTATGTAAAGAAATTTCCCCTGCAGTCTAATCTCAAAGGTGTACAATGTATTATCAATGGTATCAATTTGCTATGTTAAATGGGAGACCTGAGTCTTTTTATATGCATGCCTTCCAAGGCGTTTGCAACAACAAAATTTTGAATTGACGATAGTTGGACGGTTTGCTGCAGAGGCTGTGAAATTTTATCACATTTTATCGAAATCATTGATGATAAAATGGTGGATAGACATTGGATTTGCGGTGACCTTATTGGTAAATGTATCCGCTCGTTATTACTACAAAAGGGACTGATTTAATGCCGATTACTGGGATTCTGCTGCGGGTGAAGGCTGGCCCATTTGCTTTCTTGGTTGCAAATAGTTTTGATTCGTCAAAGATTTTCAAAAATCACACAAGCAAATATTTTCATGCTATTCCTGGACATAATTCACGTAACATGTGAAAGTTTGAAAGCTATATCTTATTTGTAGCGTTCCTGAAAAAGTCTTGAACATAGGCCAATTTTCAAAGGAATGAAATTCGACGTAATGCCGATTCCTGATGAGATTTAGCATAGCTGCCAAGTCTTTAACTCGGCGCAAAAAGGTGGGTGTAAAATTCTGTGATCTATTTCTTCTTCTGACTGAGTGGCTTGAAACAAACTTTAGTTACTTATCTTTAATTCTACCGTTCGACTTTTCAGAAGTTTTGAATATTTTTTCGAAATTTCAGCGTATGTTGCATGTCAACTCATTTGAGGGCGTGACGTCATCAAATTTCTAAATCATAAACCAGAAAAGTGACAGACTTTTGCTTGATACCATATTGTAGACATACATCAATTATGGTTTTCTTCAAAATTATTTCATGTTGCTTCAGAAAGTTTAGAAATTACGATGGTTTTAAGTTTTTTTTGACAATTTTTGTTGAATTCTTGAAAAATTAGAAAAACATTCTAATTCTGAAAATATTGAAGATTTCAAGAAAAGTCCAATGGTAGAATTATAGAGAAGAAGCTAAAATTTCTTTGAAGTAATTCAGTTCATAGAAATAAGTAACTGAATTTTACACCAACCTTTTTAAAGAATTTTAGCCTATGCTATAAGATTTTAACCAAAAAAATTCAGGAAAGAAATATGGAGTGGGGGCCTGTAGAATAATTTCGTGGTAAAACCAGCTCTGTATCTTTATTGGTCGAATATCCATTTTTATTTTCGTGAAGGTACTCGAAAAGTTGTCTCAAAAACCTTAGTCTCAGTCATGTGATCACAAGACGACGTTATCATTGGCTAATAGGCTTGAAATTGGAAGGTTTGCGGATTTCCCTATGCCCTATTGAAAGATTTGACTTGCATGCTGTACTGGATGCGCCCAAAATACTATCAGTTTTTAACAGATCACGATAAATCGCACCATAACCCTAACCCTAATTTGATTACTAATTTTGATTTTCGATTTTAATGATTAATGACGGTGCTCCTTTCTTGCCAGGTTATCGAATGTTGACTTCTAATTGGTCAATCCAACAAATCGAATGTGCTGGTTGAACTGTGTCAGAGTGAATGGGGTAGTAATCCCTAGCAGCAAAGGAGCTAAACTTAGCCTGTATCACAATTCCATCTGTGTTCATGAAATGGGATCTATAACGTTTCATGTTCAACTTCTGCAAGTCCCGTACATTGTCTGTCTCTCCGTCTTTTTCTCGTCCAGTAAATGTAGATTTTGACGTCGAAAAAATTGCATCAAAACTGATTTTTTCAGGATCTAGTAGTTTAAACTATGGTTTAAACAGTGCTAGTTGGTACATGGGCAGTTCGGACACTATTGTTGTGATTTCCGAACGAACCATAAAATAATAATGTTGCCAATTCTATGTTTTAAATCAATCAGAACGCTTTCCCTTAGTGCTTATTTCTGGTCTTGTGCTTTGAATTCTCCTCGAAGCTTTCGATTCTGCAGTTCGTAGTTGGTTGTTGTGACTTTAAGAATTAACAGCCACAACAACCAACTACGAACAATGGTCGCATTGCTCTTCACAACTATAGCGTATGACATGGAACATGGTGGATTATCCAATGAAATCTATCAAATTTCATGGCCTTTCGATGCTTAGATCTTCTTACACAAACAAACAAAAATTCTGTTGCAATTTGTTCCAGGTTCCGCTTCCATTTGCCTTTCATTTATTGGACTATCATGCATCTCTTTTCACTAATCGATTTCTAAATCCTCAAATCATCCCAAAAAGGTTTTCTCTTTGTCCATTTATGCCGATTCTTTAGAAAACTTGATCCACGTTTTTGTATCGTTTCAGTGTTTTTCGAAAGCGAGAATTTGATGCATGTCGCCCCTAGCTCTAAAAAGTTAAAACAAATTTGCAAAAGATCCTGGAATCTAATACAGGCTTTTCGCTAAAGATTAAGTCATAAATCTTCAAAATCGGTCTGGTGCACGATTTATTGTTGCCTGCCAAAAGTGGTCAAAACTATTGTTGCCTGCCAAAACTATCTACTGCATGAAATGCCTTTGCAGCCTGGCAGCATCATGAAAAGTTGTTATTAGATTCTTTTTCTTTTAATTTCCATCACGCTAGCATGACGGAAATTCTGGAGTATTGTCAGGAATCTTTAAGAAGTTTGTAAGAATTCTTCAAAAAAAAATTCTGATAGGAAAACAGTGTTAATGTGTGCAGGGCCATTACTATACGTCATTTTGAGATACTCGATGCTCTAGGATACTTTATCTTTTATTAAACAATAACGTAGTCAAAAATGTGTTCAGGAACTTTCCCCACTCTTAAAGATGTTCTTAAGCAAAAATTTTTATAAATGCAAATGAACAGCACTGCTTTGTTGAACTCAGGTGAACTTTTCTTGCAACTGTAACCTTTCAAAGATAAGATGCAGCTATATTTTGAAATATTGTCTTTGTAATTTGCAAACAAAATGATGTCATCAGCTGATACTTTAAGTCAGTGGATAATTCGAAATCGAAGTAAAATATCAAAGAAATTTATACAGGATTTCTTATCATTCGACAGTGCTATTCATTTGCATCAATAACAATTTTTGCGTCAGGCCACCTTAGGAGATCTTACTGAGACACACAAAAAGACATTCCTTACTTCGGTCAAAGAAACCTATTTGCAATGTAACATTCGTGTGCTCATTCAACTGAGACCATATTATATATATCATACTGTTCTCCTTTTAGGATAAAAGGCTGGTGGGTCCTTCACCATTATTTGTCAATCCTGCTATCTGGCTTTCTCCTAATCTGGTAAGTGTAGTATCCTGTACTACGGACACCCTATGACAATGTCTTTTTTTAGTAGCATTTATGTAAATAAGCATGTTGTACGATTTAGAATCAGTTCAGTACTACACAAGCATGTAGCAGGTCATTGTGTTCATACCCTCTCGCCTTCCTACATCAGGGATATTACAGTAAGTACTTGATAGCCGTTGTTTGCTTAAAGTTCATTGGCTGATTGCAAGGATAATAATCAAGTTGTCAACATCTGTATATGTATCTATATCTGTATGATACTTAGCTACTCGACTCACTAATAAGCATATACGCTAAGGGTTCCTGGTTGTGGATTCCTGATTTCTACTGAACGAGCCCATTCATGTAAAGCATCTACATGCATCAAGAGTCTTCTGCAGATGCTTTCCCGACAGAGAGCTCCCCCCCTCGCAATGTACGGGAGTCTGACCGTACCCCCTTCCTCGGCAATGGCCCCGCTGACACAATTCTAAAGAAAGTTTTAATTTGAAACTCTTTTCCATAATTGTTTCAGTTGTTTTCCCTTAACAATGTGCTCTTCGTTGTCAAGAATAAAACAGCCTCTCTACCTTCCCTGTAATGCCTTTTGAGAGTTTTATATAAATGTCTTGTTAAATAGTATCATGTTCTCCAATTTCAGGCCAGAGAGTACGACATACCACTTATTTCGAAGCCAATTCCTCTACTTCTCTTTGTATCTTAGTAAGTATTGCATTTTTTTGTCATACTTTACAAGTATACATCCTGTTCGTTCCTCCAATCAGTAACATCTTTAGATTTTTAGAAGCATCTTAGTCTTTCGGTGGACTAAATATGAGCTCAACGAAATTGACTGCGACCCAAATCGTATCCCTTTTGGTTTATTCTATGTCGACTAAGTTTGGACAACTCTGCGGTGAAAGGGATTGCTCAAGTGTAGCGTACTGCTTTACCAATCTGAAGGTTGATGATTGTAGTCCCCGGCCTAGCAAGCCTTCTTATAGCGAGGAGAGTAACAATTTCTCAGTAGTTACATACAAGCTAAATGAATCACGAGGTGTGATCATGGAGAGCAGGACCAGGACACTGCTCGATATATTCAGCTTCTCGGTGTTTCTAAAATATATCTCCGGATCCTAAGTAAAAGCAAACAAACAAACAAACAAACATTCATTTCATTTCATTTCATTAATTTTATATTCTTTCAACACGGTAACCCCGTCGACAAAGGTCGCTTTTCAGGGGGCCGTGACAAAAATTTACAATTTAATTTACATGTTAAAATCTACAAACGAAAATAAATAATCTAATTACAAAACTAAAGTGAAATTAAAATTAATACATAATGTTAAAACCGAGATTGATAAAACCAAGGGTGGCAGGACACAATCAGACCGGACCAGAACAGATAAAACCCCATGCCCACCCTGAAATGCCACACTTTCATGTAGCACCCCATGGCAGGCAAAGAGTCCGACAGACACCAGTCCAATCCAACTGCATACCACCACCCATCATCATGCTTTAAAGTCGATGTTTGAAAGCATATAAAGAGGGCGCTTGCTTAACCTCTGGTTCAAGGCTGTTCCACAGATTCACACCACGATATGAGAATGACTTTTGCCCAATACTCGTTTTAAAAAGAGGGACACGTAAGTCAGTCTCAGAGTTTCTCAACTTGACAGTGTCACGTGTTGAGTTCTTTGAAAATTATTCGAGAGATAGGTCGGTGCAAGGCCATTTAAGGATTTGTAAACAATCGTCGCTGTCTCTCGTTTGATAATTTCAGCGATAGTTGGCCACTTTAACTTTTGTATAAGGGCATCGGCAGGTGCATCATAGCTACTATTTGTCACAATTCTGGCAGCGCGATTTTGTAACTTTTGCAGCGTAAGTCTCCTAGATTCCCCACAGCTCCCCCACACAGAGCAACAGTAGCGGAAATGCGGTTCAACAATACCTCTATAGATTTGGCTAAGAGTTTCCTGGGGTAGTATTTTCTTAGCATACTTTAAAAACCCAATAGCACGAGAGACCTTAGCACGCAATAATCTAGTGTGCTCATCCCAAACAAGATGTTGATCTAGTTGAATTCCCAAGTATTTAGTTTTCTCTACAATCTCAACCTGTGAGTCACCTATACCAAAGGAGGGGGACTGGACTTTTCCATCAGAGATCTTTTTAAGATTTGGCCGAGATCTTACAACCATGGCTTGAGTCTTAATGACATTTAAAGACAGTTTATTTCCTTGAAGCCATTGTTTCAGGCATTTCAAGTCTCTATTTAGGTTTTTGTTGAGATCATCGATGTTTTTGGAAGAATATGATATGGTGGTATCATCCGCATACATGGTAACTTGACTATTCTGCAGATCATTAATATAGATCAAAAACAAAAGAGGACCAAGACAAGAGCCTTGCGGCACCCCACAATTTATGTCATCAAGTTTTGAGGATACCCCATTAACTCTGCAGAATTGCTTTCTGTTATCTAGATGAGATGCAAACCAGGTATTCTCAAGACCTATGATACCATACTTTGTCAATATTTTAAGTAGAATTTCATGATCAACCGTGTCGAAAGCTTTTTTGAGGTCTATAAATACCATCGCTGTGTACCGACCTTTATCCATGTTAAAGGGAATATAAGCATATATAAGTGGCTCCGAGCCACAAGACCTAAACTGTCAATCAAATTTAACCAATCACAACAAGCTATCTACCATTGCACGTGATCACTTTCACTGCAGCCTAGCCTGCACGAGGGCACGTAACGGGCGATCAGTAATGGCGGGGAAGAGTTGCTTCGTTGTTTCTCTATCCGCTAAGGGGCAAAACGGACAAGAAATGGAAAGAAATATTGCCTGTTCATTGACCACCGTGATGAAGCAGACCTTGTAGCCGCAGAATTTGATGTCCTGAAGAAATCGAAGCGCTTTTGAGTCCATTTACGATACGAATGAATTGCTGAAATGGATGGGTACATGATAAACAAGCACATCTCATTGGGCCTAAACGTATCTTCAGACAAGGGAATCTTCACTAAAGTTAGCCTGACGGAAGCTATGGACAAAGGGCTAGTGTTGCGGGAGAAATACTGATAAATAGTGAGCATTCAACAAAGCAGCCGAGCCGGGCCTAATATAAACACTGGATCCATCGATCGCGACAATGATGGCAAACAACAAACAACTCATACGATTAGGTCATTGAGACGTAAGTGGAGCTAAATTACCTTTCCTTCTCACTTCTTTTATCTCGATTCACTCGAGCAAACTACTTCAGAATCGTCGCAGTCAGAAAGAAGGAATCTTGCTTGCTGGGTAACAATATTGGAAAGTATATCGAGAATCTCCTCGCACTACAAATTTGCAATGCAGAGCTCACTTTCACGTGCACAGTTAGAATGCAACTGCTATGCGCATGCTCTGGTGTATCTATTTATAGAAAGCGCCTGATATATGCTTATATTCCCTTTAAGATACCAGTCATTGGTACAATTAAGCAGACAAGTAACAACAGAGTGCAGCGAAACAGACAAACAAACAAACAAACAAACCAACAAACAAACCAACAAACAAACCAACAGGGAAACGGACTGGTAGGGAATACTGCATTACAAATCTTGCTGTCTTTGCCGTGATATCCGAATGTATCTTCTCTTTGGCACACAACGTGCCAAGCATCATTCTCCTTGAAAATCGTAATGTTGATGCTTCGCTATTAATGTTGATAATCAGGCGGTTTGGCTTTCTTTTTCATAGGAGGGAAGTTCTACACTGCTTGGCCTTGCCTTGCTAGAGATCTGTTCTGTTTTTGGTGTGATATTGATATTGATTTTGTTTTATTTTATAATATTTAAACAGGGTAGGTGTTCAACGGATATTTCTTTTATTGTTATTATCAATTTCTTTATCGTTGGATAAAATACAAAGATAGCTAAAAGTACTTAGCTAATTAATTTCAACGTTAAAACTTTAAAATACAAATATTACATAAGAAAATATGGATAAAATATTTACAAGTCATCAAAAGTATTCAGTATAAAAGCAGATATCTAAAAAAATTTATTATAAAATGCCCAAATTCGGAATAAAAATGCGGCGTAATTTGCATGGACAACTTTTTCCGTACCAATATATGATTGATTTACAAACTGCGCTGTTAAATAAATAAGAACTACAAAATTAAGATATTTTGACACAAATGACATGCAACATAAATGCAATAAAAAAAGAAATGACTTCGTCGAATCTTTGATAACACAAAGTATAGAACCTTTGAAGAACTTAGGATCGGTGGTGTGATTATTGGGAGGCTGGGAAGGGTGGGGGCGTCAGCCTAGTGCTTTGTGGCAAGCCGTAATCGTACAACGGAGTGTACCGCACCCAAGATATACTGATTGCCAATTATAGCCAACGGTGTATTCGCTGGCCATTTTTCTTCTTGGCAAGTTATACTTTTGGAAATTTTTTTGGTCTACAGATCGGAAGGCCAAAATTTGATAGTTTTGCCCAGAAAAGGCCAACTTTTCGGACATTTTTACCGTAGTAAAGTTCTAAATTTTGCCAAGAAATGTGGCGAACGCCTTGTCGAAATTTGGCACCGAACGCATCTCCTCACGTTTTGATGCTTAGCAACACCAAAAAAGTCACAAATGAGGTGGCCAATGGGTGCCAACTAAGACCATCCAACAACAGTTTCCATTGCTAGGTGAGAAGAGCTAAGAATATAAGTTAAAATCCTGTACGCTTTCCATGTTGATCCATGTATTTGTCATTTCTCTGCAGGTTTCGTCCAGTTTCTCCAATACTACTACCAGAGCGGTGTATTGTATCGTTTACGCGCCCTTGGAGTCAGTACAACTATGGATACCACTGTTGGTAAGGCCTCTATTAGGGACAATGCATGCTGGTAGCAGCAATGCATTTTAGACTCACTTCAAATATCACAAACGTATCCAGAGGGACATTTTGCCAATACCTCTGTAGTTTCCATACAATATACAGTTGATTAGCTGGTCGATTGTGGTGCACCTCGACAAAAGATACATGGGCACTTTGTTATTTGGCATCTTGGGGTATTTTCCCAGAATTGATCACTGTCCTAAATGGAATCATACGAGTCTATCGAGCTAGCACGAAATTACTAAGATAATTTCCCTCTTTGGTATCTTTTCCGTAATCATCAATTAAGTGGTAGTCTGCTGGTCTACCAATCAGAAGGTTGGTGGTTTGAGTCCCCGCGCTCGCAAACGCTGCTACCTACTGGGTGTGTCGCAAAAATGTACTCCTGTTTAGAAAATCGCCAAGCCAAAATTAAATTATAATGCCTTCTTTTTATCAATGATCTAAATATATCTAAAGATGGTAAATATTTGTGTTCTCATTAGTGGAAGGGTATAGAATAACAGATTGAAAAACCTTATTCTGAGCTATATTCTTTACACAGCATCAAAGTCTTGCTAAAAAAGTACTCTTTTGAGATATATCATTATCCTTCATATGTCATCTGTTTTAACTGGTATTACAGCTCTTCAAAACTTGCAAAGGCTGCCAAATAGAGCAGCTTGGATAGTTACTAATAGCCCCTATGACACCTTCTCGCTACCCCTTATTAAACAACTTGGATGGCTAGATATGCAACGAATGATAGACTTTGCTCTGATAAATGCGTCAGGGATTTACGCAATTCCAAATTTGAATTTAACCTTAACCGCTGTTGAAAGCATCCTTAGGACAAAGAGCTTTTTATTCAAGGGAGCCAAACTTTGGAACAAATAAGGTTCTAAAGCCAAAACAACAAGTAACTTCTCTGCTTTTAAGAAGGCTAGCACGTGAACCACGATGATATACCGGGTGTCCCAAAATAGTATACAGATTTGGTTAACTCCAGCGATGTGAATTTAGCTTTAATCAATGGCTAATTACTCTCAAAATGTTCCTCGATAATTAACTTGAACATAGATACCTTGTTTGTAGGTATTGGTGCTCTGAGAGCAGGAATATCAATCTTGAAAGCTCAAATTTGCGTCAACCTGCAAGCCAGAGCCGTGGCCTTTTGGCCTAAGCAAGTTCCTATTATTTGAATTATTTAAACTAGCTAAATTCACATCGCTGGAGTCAACCAAATCCGTATACATTTTTTGGGACACCTAGACTTGCCCCATGCGCTACTTTCCGATTAGACTTATAACAGTTGACGAAATAGACTTGGGGCAAGTCTATGGGACACCCGGTATTGATCCTATATTTGCTTGTAAATAGGGTTTATATTATTTTTGTTTAGTTGACAGGGAAAGCTGTAAAGCAGTATCTATATACATAATATTGATGCTTCTACCTTGTATAAAGAATTAAAAATGAAAATGAAATGAGTGTACAATGATAGTTTCCTTCTTTTTGAGAGTTATAGCATAACTAAAAGCTTAGTAAAGAAAAAGGAATCTGGTTATCTGGCAATCATCAGTGCTTTTTGCAGTACGCCTCAAAACGAGGCAGCCCTTAAGAGTTGAATATGCGAATTTCAAAACCAATCACAAGACTAGATATACCTGGGAATGTAATTTGGTCTTTGATCTACTTGCCAAAAGCAAGAAATTTAAAGATCGGCCATTTAATTAAATGTTGGTAATTTTTCAAACAGGAGTCATCTCTTGGGACACGCGGTAGAATGAGGAGAGTTGCTAAATCTCTGTAATTCCAAGCTAAGGGAATCATGAGATGTGGTCACATCAAGTGGAAGGACCAGACACTGCTTAGATGAGGTTAGCTCCACAATATTCCCAAAAACTACCTTCAAACTCGAGGTAGAACAAACGAAGACCGGATGAGCCAGAAAAAAGTTCCCACTTCCGACAGGCCATGATAAATCATACGCTGGACCAATTTCAAATGTTTTTGGTTTAATCTTTTATCAATATCCTATATTATTCTTGGTTATTTTTTGTTTATTTTTCTGCTACCTACTTATCGATATATTAAGGATTTCTTTAAATTCTTTTGCCTGCAGACTGCCCAAAGAGATCGAAAAGCAGCGATCACATTTTCTAAAGGCTGAACTTGGCAGAACAAAGAAAGTGCTCCTCGAAATGACTAGGGAATTTGGAAATGGGTCATATCGAACGAGCGGTCATTTTATTATTTCACACCTTTGAGATCACTTTTATTGATACAAAGACTTTCAATGTTTTATCATTTCTTTGAAATGATACTTGCTTAGTTTATGCATGTCGGAAATTAAAAAATATTTCGAAAGTGTGTAGATTTAAGACTTTTCGATGCGAAGACCTGCTACCTAATTCCCTACATGCACCAACTGTAGTAGCTAGCAAGCATGGATTCAAAGAAATGATAAAACGCTGAAAGTCTTTGCATTGATAAAAGTGATACCAAAGTTGTGCAATCATCAAATGGCCGCTCTTGCGACATAATCCATTTCCAAATTCTCTAGTCATTTCAAGGAGCACTCTCTTCATTCTGCCAAGTTCAATCTTTTGAAAATTTGATCGCCATTTTACAATTTTCTGGGCAGTCTGCAGGCAAACAAATTTCAATAAATCCTTAATGTATTGATAACTAAGCATCCAAAAAATCGACAAAAAATAACTGAGAATAATATAGGATATTGACAAAAGATTAAATCAAAACTATTTGAAAATGGTCGACTGTGTAATTTATCGTGGCCTGTCGGAAATGGGAACTTATTTCTGGCTCACACGGTCTATACATGATTTTTCCTTAAATAATCTTCTTTCTTTTTTGTTTAGAGGGTTTTCGCTGGTGGATGTTCAGAGGTCTTGGCTTCCTGTTGCCGTTTCTCGTATGTGGATATGTAAGTGTCATTTAAACAAGAAACTTAACTTTTTCAATAGACTCTAACAGCTGAAATCCTTGCCAATAAACTCAAGCCAACACTTTTCCCCTTTAACTTAATCGTGCCTGATCAAAACTTTGAAAACACCTAAAACAGGTCGCAAGCTGTATCTTTCAGGTCAGATCCTTATAACAATGTACAAGTAGTTTGCATTGGCTACGGTTTGCATTTATTCCTTATTTTGTCATTCGGACTGCATCTGCATTCGATCATTAAAAGTACTATACCAGGTGCGCCAAAAGTATTCATTTTTGACAGGCCACGACGATAAATAGTACACGAGGCCGATTTACAAGATTAATGATGTAATCTTCTGTCAAAATTCTAGATCAACACGAAGACTTAATTGAAATCATAAAAGCAACACTAAAACATCGTGCAAGGATCGGAGGATCGCTCGTATAGTACTGCTGTTTAATTCTCAAATCGTTTCCAAGAGTTTCTGTCTTTTCTTGTCTAGCTAAATCTTTAGGAAATTTATCGGTTTCCTTTTCGAATCGGGCTGTTTTCAGATTAAGAATCTTGAAGAAATCGCTTATAACACAAGAAGAAGGCGGATGAAAAATAAAAAGAAATAGCCAAGTATAATTCATACTTTGGTTATCTTATGAATCTTATGAAATTGTGCGAACCGGTTGGGTGGCTCTTGGGGTGCGGTTTTGCGGGCGGGTGGTACATCTTTCCTGATTCACCCAGTAGTTTTTATTTCTTTCTATATTAGTTGCCGCGGGGTTGTCATAGTCTATTGCTCCCCGTGGTATTATCGTCCTTGTAGTGTTTCGTAGAGTAATTAGTAGGTAGCGTCATAAGTAATTTGTCTTGTAAAAAATTTATAATGGTATATGAAAAAAATATACTTTGGTTAAATATTAGATAAGCAGTCTTTGAAATCAGCCTCAGTGTACAATTTATTGCAGCCTGTCAAAAGTAGAGAGTTCTTTGGCACATCCGGTAGTTACTTTTGAAAAGGGAATATTACAGATCTGCTACATGTTAGTGAATACCTTTCAAGTAGGACATGCATTGATATAGGACGTTTGTGAATTGAAATCCTTGGCAAAATTGTGACTAAAATCCAGCTAATCCCGCAGATTCCTTCAGAAATGCAATTTGGGATCAGGGAATAAACCCCCGTTATCACTCAAAATTTGTATGTTAAACACAAGCTCAAATTGCAGCTGAGCCGAACTTTCAACGCAAATTTAATTTCATGCGGTCCAAAAAATTTCTTATTCTTTTCTACCAGTCGGTTTTCATTTTCTCCCTTTTTGTCTTTTGTTGCTACAACAGACAAAGAAACCCCGTACTTTTAATGGATCTACCGTGTTAACATCGACATGATTTCAAGTATTTAAGCTTTTCTTTGTACATGCTATTAACAGTCATGTTTGAAAATTATTCATCGTTGCCAATCTACTTATTTCTGTCTTGCAGTTGTTCCAGCTTTTCAATGCCTACACGTTATACCACTTGAGTAATTTGCCAGACTGCAAAGAATGGCAGGTGAGACATGCTAATGCAAAATGCAATCGTTATTCATTCTTTGACTGTTTATTAATGAATATTTACTGATGATAATTATTTCTAGCTAAATTGTCTCTAATAAAAATCTATCTATGCTAACACAGACAAGGATGAAAATGTTACAAGGGAGTCGTTTTGGAAGGATAAAAACGCCATTTTTTATATTCTCGGTTATAGAAAGAAATGAAATGAAATGAAAGAGGCATGCCCACACCGCGTTTGTTTGGTACACAGCACAGTTTTGAGCAACTGAAATTTGCGTGAAATCCTTACGCACGCATATTGGAATAAGCTCTCATAAAGTTCTGAAATTATCTGCCAGATTCCGTATCTTGAGTCTGTTAAATCGCGTGCCCTACGTGCCTTGCGTGCCCTTTAATTACCTCGTGCCCTCGTGCCTAAATTTTCGGCGTGCTCTCTTGCCTCTGATGTTGGTGTGCCCTCGTGCCTAAAATGTTGGCGTGCCCTCGTGCCTTTGATGTTGGTGTGCCCTCGTGCCCTCGTGCCCGCGTTCCTATATCTTATGTACATATTTATTTTTCTTTTATTTTTTAAGGTACGAGCCGTCTCAATCCTGTTTCTTACTCTTGGAACTGGAAATTTGTCCACGTTGATACTGGTTGTGAAACAGAAAGCAGCAAGATCGAAAAGTGTCACACTTCCATGCGACTGAACACTCAATATTCATTCACTTTTAGATGATTTATCATATCTTCTCTAGTAGGAGCCTGGAGCACTTATGAAATTCAGCATTGTGTGGAGGGTAGCTTATTTTGATCAGGGCAATTATCTGTGGTGAAATGATCAAACTATTTATTACAGGGTGTCACAATGGAAATTGTGCCTCGTTTGTGTCTGTTGTAGATGAGCTGTAGCTTTCATTGTCTCAGTTTTCACACAGTCGCATACGTCAGGCTTCAACTCAGAGATTGAGACCTTGATTGAATCTATCTGACAAGTGATTGCTGATGTATGTGACAAGAAAGTCTGAAGAAGTGGTTGCTTCAAAAACAACACTTCTGCTGTTCTTCAGCAATGTCAAAATTACGTAAATTTTCAAAGAAATGGTTTTATCGTTGTACTTAACTTTTTCTGCATTTTTAAAACAGTTAATAGCATTATTTACCTGTAAAAAAACACTGTAAATCCTGTCACAAATGTAGAGAAAATCTGAACATGACGCTAGAAGGCTTTCTTTCAAATATCACTTGATTTTGCCATTGCTAGAGAACAATTGTTTTTTATCTACCGCTTATTTTGCCTTTCCTCTGCCATAACAACCACGTGTCAGATCGACTCAGACAAGGTCTCAAACTCTTAGTTGAAGCCTGGTCTATGCAACTGTGTAATTAATTATACAGCTCCTCCTCAATAGCCACACACAGAGCATAATTTTTTGTGACACCCTGTATTAGGCTAGATTTGTTATTTACAAGGAAACCAACCCTATTACAATACCTCGTTGTGTACGAGGTCGGGAATAAAGGTATGCGAATCAAAACTGAAAACTGAAAATGAAAGTACGATACATGTATGATAGACTATTGCACTAATATAGCAGGAAACAAAGATGAACAATGTTCCACTATCGAATTCCTGTCGATTCATAACTGAAATGCAGTGGGTATGTTCCTTGCTACCATCTGAGCGCGATCTTCCATCGCAATCCTTGACAACATCGTTTTGTATATTATAACTATTTGCTTGGCCTATTTTAAATAATGCAAATCCTCAGATGGTACCCTGAACAAATAAAGGTTATAGAATAGCAGACAACTAAAAGACAGTATTTTCCCCAGGTGGAGCTTACTTGAGGTGGTGTTTGTTCGAATGTGTAACTCCCTAGACCTTAATAGAGGGGAAGTTTATTTGAAGGGGCGCATAATAGAGAAAATATGACTAACTTTAATTTACAACTTAGACACCATGTGATGATTAGAACTATTGCCAACTTGAGAATTATTGATACTAAATTATGTATTATGAGTTGTGTTGGGGTTACAATCAAAGCGATACTACTTGAATCTGTGTTTCTTTCTAATACGTAACATGCTTCTTTTTTGCAATGAATTTTTTCATGACTGCTTTTCATAGCGTAAATTTTATGACATGGATAATATGGCAGAGGACAAAGGAATACGCCATTTTTTCCTATGGCTTTGCTTTCTTGGCCAGTGACGTTGCAGCATCAGTAAGACGACCAGGTGCGGTCTGGCCCGGATGGCAAAGTGAAGATCGCCCCCCCCCCCCCTCCAGACCCTCTGACATGTAAAGTTAACAAAAATTACGGGCCCTTTTCGCAAAAGTTGGAAGAGAAAATTCATATAATTTGAATTAATGTGGAAGTTCATTGTTACGTAGAAATGAAACAATGGTGACTACAGATAAGTTCTTAATCGCTGGAGACAGTTTCAGAGTACTATTTCTCTGAAATTTGTCTTTCTGCTAAATTTGAATTGGCCTATGAAATAAGAGCAACTCAAAAGTGTTCTCTAATTAGCTGATGTCAGTTATTGTAGGACCCCGAATATAACTGTAATACCTGCGGGTTACGTCAATCTCATTCAATTCAAAACAAATATTTTCAGGGACTTCATTGCATGGAGTCCCCCTACAAGTTCCCCAGGGACTTCATTGCATGGAGTCCCCTCTCTGTTCCAAGAACCTGTGAGGGCCTGCAACCATAAAAGCTTAAACATACAGTGCAGTCCTCCTGCCCCCCTCCCCATGGTTTCCATGACCTTTATAGGCTTTATGTGGAACCCCCATTATACCATCAGCAAGGCATCTTTTAGGGAAATTTGACTAGTGGGCCAGACTAACCACGAGGGTCCAATTCCCGGGGCAAAAAGAGGTACGGGGTGTCCAAGCCAGACCCAAAACTCGTAGACCAAAAGAAATTTGCGTAGACCCAGACCAAAACTCTTGGGCTTGACGCAGACCCAGAATATTGAAAGCAGTTTTGTGAAAGCAGACCCGACATTTTACATGATTAGACCCAAAACGTCAAAGTGGACTACAGTAGCACGTTCCCAGTCAGATCTGTCACAAAACTATCAAGGTTTCCTTGTCGCTAATGAGCTAATGGCAAGCATGATATTGGGAGATGCATTCTTAGCCAAAGTAAAGGATCTTTCTTCAAAATTTTTCTCGTGCTCTGATTTACAGGACAACATTTCATTTCATCTTAATTTCTTTAAGCACGGTAACCCCGTCAATCGATAGACTGCTTTTCAGGGGGCCGCGTGCATAAAACCTTGCAAATTAAGTTAAAAGTATATACAAAGTAAAACCCTAATTTAATTACAATATTGAATAAATAAATAAATAAATAAACTATTTTTTTCAAAGCTTCTTTGAATGCTTTGAATGAGGATGCCAGCTTGACTTCACAATCCAACTGTCACAAAACTATCAAAGTTTCCTTGTCGCTAATGAGCTAATGGCAAGCATGATATCGGGAGATGCATTCTAAGCCAAAGTAAAGAATCTTTCTTCATAACTTTTCCTCGTGCTCTGATTCATTGGATAACTGTCATAAAACGATCAAAGTTTTCTTGTCGCTAATGGCAAGCATGATATTGGGTGATGCATTCTAAGCCAAAGTAAAGGGCGTGGCCCTAAATTTTCCTGGGGGCTTCGCCCCCAGACCCCTCCATTCCGATGCCCTCCCATTTAATTCACCCTGGCCACGTCGCTGCGAAAGAGATTTGTTATCGCTGCGCTAGCTTCTAGTCTCTAGTTCCTAGTTTCAGCAACCCCCAATGCGAATTTCGTTCCGACGGGCCTGGTCAATTCAATTTAGAAATTGCAGATATTACGATAAGAAATGTGCAATGAAGAGCGTTGAGAGCGACTAGTGTCATTACTCTTATTTACCACACTGGCTTTTATTATCATTTCCAAAGAAATTGTATTTTGGAGCCATGAAGAACTACGAAGAACCATGATGGTATATTAGGATCTAAGTTAACTGCAAAGAACGTTTGATTGAGATAAAGTACGAAACATGCAGAAGGTGTTTCTCAATAAAAGAAGCTCTTCGTACTCTTCCGCATATAAATAGACAATGGCATGGTACATCTATTAATCGAATGACTTCTTTAGTGGGTATATGGTAAAAAATTTATCTGCCACACCCTGAAACCGGGCCCTTTTCGTTCGCTAGCCACCCTACAATTATGGTGCCAGACCGACCCTGAAGACGACGGAACTAAATTTTACAAAGTGGATGCATTGCAGTTGCAGATCGATTTTTCAAATAATGGATAGATTCTTACGACTCACCCGCTACTACTTCTGATTTTAAAGACTACAAAAAGTACACATTGTTATCTCTCTCAGAACCCTCAACAAAATGCTCTCTCAATAAATTATCTTTACAACACACCTTGATAGTTAACTTGAACATAGATACTAGACTTATGACAATGAGTCCCTTGTATCCCTGCGGTACCTTGCTCACAGGGACTCATAATAAAACAGTTAAAAACCTGATCCTATCTTCTGCATTCGATTGATCGAATCTGGATCGAACGACTGCTTCGGCTCTGTTCAACGGTCACTCCTCGGAAAGGAAATGTGATTATAAACCACGGTAAGCAGACACTTAATCAACAAAACTTGGTTTTCATCTGAAGAAGAAAGTTCACTTTACCTGGTGAGTGCAAAATAAGTCTTTTAATGCTGCAATTCCCGTGTTTTTAAGACCAAAAGACATACCAGAGAAATCTTCAAGTACCTGCTGCAGCAACTTCCTTCAAATTTAGTAAACTGCGTCAATCGAATTGAAGGTTCGAAACTGATTGTTCTTCGCCAAATCTCGCAATCTGATTGGTATGCTAGGAATCCCAGCATATTAGGCCTAATAGGGTCAACTTTTTCATAGTAATATTATGAGTCTCTGTTGACTGAAGCGCCATCAAGAAGTCAAAGAGCACAGGGAAACAAGAGACTCATCGTCATAAGTCTACATAGATACCTTGGTTGTTGATATTGGCGCGTTCAGAGTTAAGATATTAATCTTCAAAGGACAAAGTTGCCTCAACCTCCAAACCAGAGCTTTTGCGTTTTGGCATGAGCAAAATCTCCAAGCACAGCACAGTGAATAACGAAACAACAAAATGGAAAAATGTGAAAGAAGACAAGAAAAATTTCAGACTGTCTGAAAATCAAATTTGGCCTGAGCGAAGACCATGGATCCACACTGTGGTAGTTGAACTGATAGAAAAGTTTGATTTAATTGAAATATTCTATCAGTTCCACTACTGCACTGTGTATCTATAGTTAGCATAGATTCCAAATCTTTATCTCGGCGTAAAAAGGTGGGTGTAAAATTCAGTGACCTATTTCTTCTGATTGAATGGCTTGAAAGAAACTTTTGTTACTTATCTTTAATTCTACCTTTGGACTTCACATAAATTTTCAATATCTTTAAAAATTTCAGCGTATGACACATTTTAATTCGTTTGGGGGTGTGACGCCATCAAATTTCTAAATAAAAAACCAGAAATGTGACAGACTTTTGCTGGATACCATATTGTAGACATCCATAATCTATGGTTTTCTTCGAAATTATTTAATGTCGCTTCAAACAGTTTAGAAATTACGATGGTTTTAAGTTTTTTTGAAACTTTTCTTGAAAAAGAGGAAAGGCACTCTAATTCTGAAAACATTGAAGATTTCAGAAAATTCCAACGGTGGAATTATAGATAATTAGCTAAAGCTTTTTTGAAGTCATTCAGTTTTAAGAAATAGGTTATTCAATTTTACACCAGCCTTTTTAAGATTTGAAACCTATGCTTCTATAGTTTCAATGTAGGTAAACTTGATTTCAGACAGTTTTGGACAGTTTTCCAACAGTCTGTTTTGGTTGCCAAAGGAATGCAGGGTAGATCTTACTTTTAACGAAAAATGCATCACAGCTTTCACGTTATAATCTTGGTACCCTCGACGAATTTCTAAATCAAATACGAAAATTCAAGAGCTACGAAAGAAACAACTAACAAGCCAACATGTCAATCATTAATTCAATTATCTATTATTACTTATTATTACTCAAATTATCATTTCATTTTGGCTGTCACAAATGCCAATTCATCAGCGTATCCACATCAACTACATTAACTATTACACGATAAAATCTACTCTATAGTGGTTAGGAGACCTACAAATTTTAGTGAAGAATTAAGATACATAGTATGTGACTACATTTAGATTCCCAAAGTAGCTATGGTTGGAATTGATTACATTACACATTATGATAACGTTCTACAATGCATAAAAATAAGATTGGGTATTCTGACAGGCCTTTGAATTTTGGACTACTCTATTTCAGCTGATACTAATCCGCTATTTTAAAGGAATGATGCAATTTTGCAACGAATTTGAAAATTCCATAAAAGTGCCACCTTGACCTTCCCCTGTGCCAGTAGAATTCCCTATTTCCTTCTGCCTGTAGCGTTTTGTGTAGGATAGCAAAACGGTAAAGGTTGCAATTCTGCCGTTTTAAAATTCTACCCACATCGTGAAAACGAGGTCAAGCTAAACCACTGGTAGATGAAATGAATACACATGGGGTGACTGCCTATTTAGAAGTCTCGTAATTTTGTTTGCTGACATTGTCCTGCATGGAAGAAAAGCCCAGTCAGATATGAAAAATATAGTTGGTTGAAATCGGTCTCATTCTTCCATAACTCTGAGCAAACGCACTTGTAAACTTCCAAACACTTACAACACATTGATTCTACAATAAAGTATGTGAACAAGATATGCGTCATGCTTAAAAAAAATTATTTCTTACTAATATGATGCGGCGAAGTTACTTGTGAAGAAAAGAGTTCACTGCGAATGCAACCTCCATGGAAAATTCGTCCTACGAGAAAATCACTGAAAATTGTGGACATGGAAACTCTCCATTTCCGATTTCAGCAAAATTAGATTAGTCCACCTTTTTCATGATACAGTTATCATCAACACAAAAGACGATAACGCCAAAAATGGAGTCAAGGGACTTTTTATTTCTAACAAGATATGTCGTGTTCCAATTAAAAATCTTTCAATGCGAGATAGGGATTAGATGAAAGAACGCAATTTTATCTTGGCAAGAACTTCATTGCTGCCATTTCCAGCGTTATCTTCTATTGTGTGGATTCTCACAGAGATATAACCTGACATGCACGCCACAGTTCATGACTCGTCCGTTCTGAAATTTTGTTGGTAAAAATAGTTCGTATACTTCTCAGGCCACTAACAATTTCATCAAAACGCCTGATCTAAAAACCTCCAAAACAGGCATAAAAGCCTTGACCAAATTTGGTAAAAATTTAGCCCCACAACTACCATAATCAGATCCAATATGTGCATCTTATCACTTCAATATTTACAGGTATGCCAAGAGACTGCTATCAGCGCTTGTATTTTAAGGACGCTAGACTAATACCGATTTTAAAGCGATATATATTCTTAGATACTGGTAGTAGTACTTACCAGGAATCTGATGAATGGTTTCAGAGTTAAAGGCTGTCAAACATCTAAGCATTTTTCAATCATCCGGTATACTCTATGCAACTGCCCGCAACTGCCTAATAATTTTTAGAGACATTCACTTTGCAGGTTTATGAGCCTTCTTTACATGCTGCGTAAGAGCATAGTTCGCAATAAAGCTTTTATCACACTGTTGACATTTGTACGGCTTCTCGCCAGAATGAGTTCGCACGTGTATGTTCAAATAACTAGACTGAATAAAGGTTGCTTCACACTGAAGGCATTTGTATGGTCTTTCACCTGAATGAATACGTTCGTGTGCCTTTAGGTTACTAGAGTCGTAAAACAATTTATGACATGTGGAACAAGAGTACTTCATTTGTGCCATCTTCGAGCTACCATCAAGATGAACTGTGTTTAAATGAGCAGTGAGACGGGATCTTCTGCTAAACCTTTTTTCGCATACGTCACAAACAAATTTCTTTTCACCACTATGAACGAGCATATGACGATACAGATCTCCAGGGCGGGCGAATGACTTACTGCATGTTGGACACAGACATGATTTTCTTCCCAGATGAGCATCACGATGTCTTTTCAAGTCAATGTGCTGTTTAAAGCTTGCTTCACAGTGATCGCACTTGTACGGCCTGTAAGTATCAAAAGCAAATAAAAATATGACATGTACCGGGTGTCCTAAAAATCTACTCCCGTTTCCAAAATCACCAAAATTCAACTATGAAAGCTATCATTAAATTGTATTTTTCAATGATCCAAATAAAATTAAGGAAGATAAAATGTTGACGGTGATACAGTGATCACACTTGTACGGCCTGTAAGTATCAAAAGCAAATAATAAGATGACATGTACGGGTGTCCTAAAGATGTACTCCCGTTTCTAAAATCACCAAAATTCAACTATGAAAGCTATCATTAAATTGTATTTTTCAATGATCCAAATAAAATTAAGGAAGATAAAATGTTGACGGTGATACAGTGATCACACTTGTACGGCCTGTAAGTATCAAAAGCAAATAATAAGATGACATGTACCGGGTGTCCCAAAGATGTACTCCCGTTTCCAAAATCACCAAAATTCAACTATGAAAGCTATCATTAAATTTTATTTTTCAATGATCCAAATAAAATTAAGGAAGATAAAATGTTGACGGTGATACAGTGATCACACTTGTACGGCCTGTAAGTATCAAAAGCAAATAATAAGATGACATGTACGGGTGTCCTAAAGATGTACTCCCGTTTCCAAAATCACCAAAATTCAACTATGAAAGCTATCATTAAATTTTATTTATCAATGATCCAAATAAAATTAAGGAAGATAAAATGTTGACGGTGATACAGTGATCACACTTGTACGGCCTGTAAGTATCAAAAGCAAATAATAAGATGACATGTACGGGTGTCCTAAAGATGTACTCCCGTTTCCAAAATCACCAAAATTCAACTATGAAAGCTATCATTAAATTGTATTTTTCAATGATCCAAATAAAATTAAGGAAGATAAAATGTTGACGGTGATACAGTGATCACACTTGTACGGCCTGTAAGTATCAAAAGCAAATAATAAGATGACATGTACGGGTGTCATAAAGATGTACTCCCGTTTCCAAAATCACCAAAATTCAACTATGAAAGCTATCATTAAATTTTATTTTTCAATGATCCAAATAAAATTAAGGAAGATAAAATGTTGACGGTGATACAGTGACCACACTTGTACGGCCTGTAAGTATCAAAAGCAAATAATAAGATGACATGTACGGGTGTCCTAAAGATGTACTCCCGTCTCTAAAATCACTAAAATTCAACTATGAAAGCTATCATTAAATTTTATTTTTCAATGATCCAAATAAAATTAAGGAAGATAAAATGTTGACGGTGATACAGTGATCACACTTGTACGGCCTGTAAGTATCAAAAGCAAATAATAAGATGACATGTACGGGTGTCCTAAAGATGTACTCCCGTTTCCAAAATCACCAAAATTCAACTATGAAAGCTATCATTAAATTTTATTTTTCAATGATCCAAATAAAATTAAGGAAGATAAAATGCTGACGGTGATACAGTGATCACACTTGTACGGCCTGTAAGTATCAAAAGCAAATAATAAGATGACATGTACGGGTGTCCCAAAGATGTACTCCCGTTTCCAAAATCACCAAAATTCAACTATGAAAGCTATCATTAAATTTTATTTTTCAATGATCCAAATAAAATTAAGGAAGATAAAATGTTGACGGTGATACAGTGACCACACTTGTACGGCCTGTAAGTATCAAAAGCAAATAATAAGATGACATGTACGGGTGTCCCAAAGATGTACTCCCGTTTCCAAAATCACCAAAATTCAACTATGAAAGCTATCATTAAATTTTATTTTTCAATGATCCAAATAAAATTAAGGAAGATAAAATGTTGACGGTGATACAGTGATCACACTTGTACGGCCTGTAAGTATCAAAAGCAAATAATAAGATGACATGTACCGGGTGTCCCAAAGATGTACTCCCGTTTCCAAAATCACCAAAATTCAACTATGAAAGCTATCATTAAATTTTATTTTTCAATGATCCAAATAAAATTAAGGAAGATAAAATGTTGACGGTGATACAGTGATCACACTTGTACGGCCTGTAAGTATCAAAAGCAAATAATAAGATGACATGTACCGGGTGTCCCAAAGATGTACTCCCGTTTCCAAAATCACCAAAATTCAACTATGAAAGCTATCATTAAATTTTATTTTTCAATGATCCAAATAAAATTAAGGAAGATAAAATGTTGACGGTGATACAGTGATCACACTTGTACGGCCTGTAAGTATCAAAAACAAATAATAAGATGACATGTACGGGTGTCCCAAAGATGTACTCCCGTTTCCAAAATCACCAAAATTCAACTATGAAAGCTATCATTAAATTTTATTTTTCAATGATCCAAATAAAATTAAGGAAGATGGAATGTTGACGGTGATACAGTGATCACACTTGTACGGCCTGTAAGTATCAAAAGCAAATAATAAGATGACATGTACGGGTGTCCCAAAGATGTACTCCCGTTTCTAAAATCACTAAAATTCAACTATGAAAGCTATCATTAAATTCTATTTTTCGATGATCCAAATAAAATTAAGGATGATAAAATGTTTTGTTTTTATTAACTAAACGGTATAAAATGACACGCTGAAAACTTTATTCTGAGCTGTACTCTTTAAGGGGTCAGTCATTTATAACTCTGGGTACCGGGGCGGGTTAGAATTGGTGGGGGTATGAAAACTATTCCAAAGAAAATTTTGGGTATGAAATTTTTTTGGAAATTTTAGAGGGGGTACGAAAGCTTTCATGTTAGATTCTTTAGAAAATCATTTCAATGACACAATAAGGCCTATTGAATACTATATCTTCGCACAAATGCAACTCTAGCTAGCTTCTTAATGACAGCCTTCAAATCATCCATTGTACCCCCATTATATTTGTATAAAATTCCAGTTCGTTGGCCTTCCATGAAAGTACTTCGTTGAGCTCAAATGGCATGGCCTTTCCTATTTTTTATCTCTTTTAAAAAACAGAACTTCTGTGATGTGGTTATCTGAAAATAGTTTGATTGATGGCCAGTGGCAGGGTATGAAATTTTTTCTAATTTTTGCAATGGGGCTCGAAATTTTTTAGGGAAAATTGGTAGGGGTACAAAAACTTTTAGCTAGTTTAGCAATTCTAGCCCGCCCCAGTACCCACAGTTATAAATGACTGACCGCTAAGCAACATCGTAAATCTTGCCGAAGAGCCATGTAGAGATTTTTGATTATCCTACAAGTGTATAGTGATAGTTTGCGCTTCTTTCTGACATTTATGACCAAACTAGAAGTTTAATACACAAAGAGAATCAATCTGGCAATCATCAGCGCCTTTTACAGCAGGCTTTAAACCAGGTAGCCCTAAAAAGAGCTGAATATGCTAATTTCAACACCAATCACAAGATTAGCTATACTTGGGAAAATAATTTGATCTTTGATCTTCTTGCCAAAACAAGAAATTTGAATTTTGGTGATTTTTCAAACAGGAGTACTCTTTGGGACACGCGATAGTAATATGGTTCATATCAAAGGGAGGCAAGTTAGCTATGATAATCCAAAGTAAGGGATTATATCATAAATGGTATCAAGGTACCAGCCATAGTCGGGGAAGTCATTATCTGTCATTATCATATCATTTCATATCACAACGCTATTTAAAGTTGGTCAACATACGTATAGTTAATAAAAACTGATTGAAACCAACTATTTACAATATTACAAAATTAATTTAACACCCATAGTCTCAACCTGTTGTCCATATCTTCACTGGAGAAATATCCACTAGGAGCAATACAAAGAATATGTCATCCTCACCTTACTCCAGTATGAACGCGCTGATGAACAATCAAACTTGACTTCTGTGTAAACGTTCTTTCACATTCACTACAATAATGTTTCTTTTGAACTTTGCTCTTCCTATCTTTTTCATGCTTGGCTGCACTTTCTTCTTTGTCTGGTTTTCTTCTAATCTTCTTTCTCATGCCCTTCATCAGAGTTCTTTTAGATACAAAAACCCCTTTAGTATTAGTTTCTTCCTTGGTCTCATGCTCCTTAGGTAGGCAATTCTTATCACTCACATCAAACTCTTCATGTCCTGATTCGGAATGTGCTGAGTCACCTCTTTCGATGAAAAATTGGTTACCTTCAGGTTGAAAGTAGCCTTGAACAACTTCTGTGCCCTCACAACCTTCCTTTAAAAAAGAATAACATGTTTTGTACAGGTACTGCACATGTAAGGCAATATCTATAGAGGAACAACATAAGATATAATACTGTTGCTGATTAATCTTGCAAAGATAACTTGGATTCCATTTTCCTTTCCCAGCCACAATTTTTTTTTTATAATTCAATAAAATTTTACAATACATATTACGGTCTACACTACTTACAAGAATTACTTTACAATACTACTGGGACAAATACCCCCGGGGAGCAAAAGGCTGTGTCTACCCCAAGGGAATTAACATAGATAAGAGAAAGAAAAACTACTTAATCTTAAAGAACACTACTAAAACAACACATACGGATAATAAGAACGATTGATACCTAAGTCTGCTGCATATTAGACGTCAGATCCAGGTGATGGCGAGGAAAAGTAACTGGTGGAGAAAAACTTATCTTGAAGTTTCTTTAAGCTTGAAAAAAAAAACCACCCTGCACCTGCCGTCCAACACGCAACAGACTTACAAACTTATAGAGACAAAAAAGAAACAGACAGGGATTTAGTGGTTACGTGGTGTATATCTTTCGTTAGAAGCGACCTTACTCAAACCGTCCAGTTTCGCGGATGAACTGTATAGTCAAGTTGAGAATAGTTCTATTGAGGTCGTAAGAGAACTTTTCATCGCCGTACAGTAAAAGCTGAGTTAGGACCTTATTTGAAAGATTACTATGTCCAAACGGTCGTAATACATCAAAGACTCCAGCGAGAAGATCTCGTCGTTGAGCATCAAAAGAAGGGCAAAGCAACAAGAAGTGTTCCGCATCTTCAATGCCATCATTCGAAGGGCACATTGGGTTTACGGTGTCTCTAAAATTATGCTTGAATTTGTGGAAGTTTAGTTTGCTGAGACCGACCCTTATTTGGGAAAGATATGATAGGCCTCTCGGGTCATGAATACCAAATACAGGTTTTGGAGGGGGGGCGAATTATTGATAGAAGCTTTGTCTTAAAAACAGCAACGGACGGTGCAAGCCTGACTTCAGGATCAAGTTTATTCCATTCGGAGATGCAGTTTGGATAGAAGCTAGATTGAAATTTTTCTGTTCTTGCCTTTATTCGCCAAATAGCATCCTGATTGCGAAGGGAGTAATTCGACACATGAAGTGGTGGGATTGGCTCCTTTGTATACAACGGGGTGAGATTATTCATAATCTTATAAAACAAAGTCAGGCGTCTACTCCACCTTCGGGAACTTAGCGACTCCCAGCCAAGCTCTGTGTAAAGCTTTTCACGTGATGTTCCCCTCCATGTCCCTGTTACAGCAAGAGCAGCAGAATATTGAACAGACTCTAGTTTTTCCATTAGATTTGGTAGTATGATGTTTTGACTGAATTCACATACTTTAGATGGAATATGATAGATAACGTCTCCGTAGTCCAGGTGGGGTCGTACATATAGCTTATATAATTCGTTCAGGGTATGTCTGGGCAGATATTTGGAGAGATATTTTAGTAGACCAATGCCCTTTCTTGTTTTAGAGATAGCAGATTTAACATGAGCTGAGAAAGAAAGCTTTGAGTCCAGGATAATACCTAGATGTTTATGTTCATTTACTTTCTTAACGGGCATGTTATTAAAAAGGATAACGGGGTGATCTATTTCATTTCTTTTCTTTGAAAGTAGCAATTCGACAGCTTGTTTTTGTGGATCGGGATTAAATGACATCCTCCAATCATAGGCCCACTGACTTATCAACTCCAGGTCATGGTTCATATCCTCGGCAGCTGCATTAGGTTCTTGAACAACCGTAAACAAGGATGTGTCGTCGGCAAAAAGTTTGACGCTACATTTCAAGTCTAAGGTGAGATCGTTGATGTACACAAGGAAAAACAATGGTCCTAATATAGAACCTTGAGGCACTCCTGCTAAAATATCTCCCCAATTAGAACATTTTCCGTTCAAAACTGTTCGCTGCTTCCGATCCTTAAGGAAACTTTGGATAAGAGAAAGAAATTGTCCTGAGACGCCACATCGTTTTAGTTTATAAATAAGACCGTCATGCCATACTCTGTCAAATGCTTTGGAAATATCAAGATACACGGAACGAACATCCAGAGGAGGGTTACAGTCAAAAGCCTCAAAAATAGTATGCGTTATTGAAATTAATTGGTTGACTGTTGAGTCACCCGGGCGAAAACCAGATTGATTGGGATTAAGTAGGTCACACGAAACAAGATGCGAGTATAGGGAATTATACATAAGTTTTTCAAGCATCTTTCCAAAAATTGGCAGAAGAGAAATAGGACGGTAGTTGTTCTTTACATTTTTTTCATTTTTCTTATGAACAGGGACTACATTTGCACGTTTCCAAGTATCGGGGAATACGCCACGTTTCAAACAGTTTGTGAATATGATCTTAAGAGGAGTAACTAATGAGACATCGCTTAGTTTTATCATTCTTATAGAAATTTCATCCCAACCATGTGCTTTGTTAGGATTAAGTGATCTTATAATTTCCAGTATCTTTTCCTCAGAGATGACAAAATCACTTATTGATATAGGATGTCCTGGGGTTTCGAGAGGAATTTCACTACCTGTGTCAATTGTCGTGCATTGGAGTATGAAATAGTCATTAAATAGCTGAGCCTTTTCAGTAAAATCAGTTACGAACAACCCGTTTTCTAACAGGGGTGGTATTATAGGAATCTTTGCCTTATTAAGAACAGTATTAATTAAAGACCAGTATGTTTTGCTAGTGGTCCCAGGATTTGCTAAAGTTTGCCCTGTTTTACGGAGGTAATTTTGTTTGGCATTCTCGATCATTTTTGCACCTTCAGATATCATACTTTTGATTCCCTCAAGCTTGTCGTCTGGCCGGCCGTTTCTCACGAAGTTTTTATAAGCATGATTCTTTTTCCTTAGAAATTTTTTGACAGCTTGTGTTATCCAGGGTGCTTGGCGAGGTTTGATTATTGTAACTTGGTTGGGAATGAAATTAGAATAGATGTTTAAAAGGACTTCATTGAGTAATTTGACCTGTTCATTCGGGCACACGATTTTGTCAAGATGCTCGCGCCAGCTAAACATTTCGATACTTTTCATAATGGCAACGAAATCTGCTTTATCATAATGCCAAATCCTTCGCTTATAAGGAGGTAGTGCTACATTCGAAACAGATAGTTTTCCATAAACTATTTGATGGTGACACTGCTCATGTAATGACGGATGAACACCAGACTCAGTAATGAGGTTAGGCTGGTCAGTAAAAATTAGATCTATGCAAGATTTGGAATCACCCATTAAGTGGGTTGGTTCAGATATCAGCTGATGAAGACCGATGTCAGACGTTATTGGCTCAAATAGTTTTCCCTCATTATTTTCAATATCATTAATCCACCACTGAGTTGATCTACAGTTGAAATCACCTGTTATGATAACGCAGAATGGATTTTCAGCATGCATTTTGGATAGCATCAATTCGAAGTTTATCGCAAAGTTATCAAATTCACTCTGGGCCTGACTTGGACTTCTATAAATGACAACGAAAAAGTAGTTTTTCCTCTTCAGTTGGATCTCACACACAACGCACTCTGGGAGAGTCACCAGGTCAAAACGTTCTTTTGAAGGAAGGGAATCCTTGACGTATAACCCAACACCACCTCTTTTCACATTTTGTGGGTGGTTGTTTTTCATAAACGTATAACCATTCAATGCCAGTCTCTCCTTATCTACGCTGCTATCAAGGTGAGTTTCTACTATCCCAATCAAGTCATAGTTATACACCGAGTTGTATGCCTCAACAAGGGAAACTCTTAAAAAGTCATACGCGATAATGCTATTTAAATTCCAAGTACAAAAATCAAGTGTCTCGGGGCCGGGGTTTGTCTCTACATCCCCACTAAGCAAAATTGTCCTGGAAACTAACCATTGCGTATGTAGAGTGCTGCATGTCATACACCCTATGAAAAAATATATATAAAGGAAAAGAAATTGCTTCACAGCTACATGCTTGTATCGAACAAGACTAATGATACCGAGAGGGATTCGCTTGAAAAGTTCTACAGTCGCATAAACTACTGTCCTTACAAAGCGATGCACGCGGGCGAACAAAGGCAAGAAAAATGACTGTGTTGACACAAAGTGTACTGCAAGAAACTGTATCGTTAGTGTAAAGGGCAATGCAAGGATTGAGATTGCGATGAAACAATAACAAAACCAATATATCTTGCCACAATTTTGTTTGCTATGCTACAATATGCAGTGCAGCATCCCAAGATTGCACAAGTTCAACTTTATAACTATATTGCATAAAATTATAAACATTTCAAGATTCAAAACATAGCACCATAACCATGACAGCCAATGTTTTATTGATAGTCAACAAAAATTTTATACCTATACTTGTAATCAACTTGCTACAGATTTACAGCAATCACATATGGTACAAATTCTGCTTATACATGTACTATTTAATAACATCATCCAACTCTATTTGAAACAAAAAATTGAAATCTATACATAGAGCATCGATACACAGAGCCTCGTTTTATTGTTGTAATGAATGATACCAATAATCATGATAATATCAACTGAATATCTTCTATGTATGTATGTATGTTTACATTTGCCAGTAAATGATAATCAAATAGTTACAATGTTTTAAAAGATAAAAGTAAACAAATTACAATCTTAATACAAATTAAATAAATACAAATATGAAAAAACCTTAATTGCGGTGGCAGGGATAGCATTAAAAGGTCGAATTGACCTTATTTCCATTATGGTCCCCTCAGAGGTGGTTTCATAAATGGGAAATATAAATTGTCAGATAGACAGACGGACAGACAGACAGACAGGCAGGCAGGCAGACAGACAGAAAAATAAATAAACACATAAACTTTAAAGTGCTTTTTGATAAAATACAACTTCGTAGGACCGGATCATGAGTGTAAGAGAGCGTATGGGGTGTCAGTAGTACACACATACGACATCATCCTCTCTCAGTCTGTATATTCTGGTATTTTGTTCTCTCAGTCTGTATATTCTGGTATTTTGTTCTCTCAGTCTGGTATATTCTGGTATTGCTAAAGCAACAAAAACGATACAGTTAACTTGACTCAATAATGTGATTTTGGCTGTTTGCATCGAAGACCATCCAAGTACCAAGTTACCGTAAAAGATCATAGCTATATCAAAACAGCGAAGAAAAGAGGGAGAATTGAATGCACCGCCATGCATTGACATGCAAACTCCCAGATGAGATAAACAAGGACAGATTTTGAAACGAAATATATCATCAGTTGCTTCTATTGAAACCAGAATTCAGAGTCATTAGCAATAGACCTTTTAGCTATTCTGAAAAGAATCATAATCAAACAACATTTTGCTACATTTTGTAGAATTTTCGAATGTGCACAATAGTGATAGAAGCTCTAACGCCACTCGATCGAACGTCGCGTATTAAAATGTATAAAAACGCTCGACCCAGGCTCGTTTATTGCAGAAAAGGGAAATTCTCTCCACAAGCGCTTCACACAAAAGCGCAAAAGTTGCCCTGAAACCAGTGCGGCCAACTGTCAACTTGTGCACGATGAGTTTATGACAAAAGAATAAGGATAAATCGAACCATCTGCCTGGTTTATTTTGTTTATTTGATGTAGCTGAATGTTTTTGATCCCTAAATTTGCAAGAATTGCAATGCCTCGTGCTCGGCTCCTAAATCTTATAAGCAAAATCCACCAGACAGATCCTTAGATTTGTCCTTGTACTTCACTACAATGCTTGCGTTCTCTTAAAATAAACTTTTGAGAAACACACGGCAACAGTTTGCCCAGCTGGTTACAGGAAAACTTTTGCGGCTTTGTTTGCTTTGAATTACTAGTTGAGAGAGTTTCCTTTGTCTACAATATCACTACTCATTTTCAATTGCGTTGAAAATTAAAAAGAGCTATAATGTTACAAAATCTGTCCTTGTCAGTGAGATAGGGTTAAACATTTGGACACTGTGTGTTACTTACCAGCTTGATCTCCAACTCCATGTAAGGTTTATTTTGGCCAATACTGTCCCCCTCGATTTTCTCTCCTATTCGTGACATCGAGAATGACAATTCATCAGCATCTGGTACAGCCTGCTCCACAATAATGTCATCGCCTATAGCCTTGCATCCACGTGGCTCCATTCCAATTCTGTTCGGTGTTTCTACATAGCAGTTGTATTCATACATGTTTTCCACCGACTAAACAATATGGTGCTGAAAAACATATGGTCATGAGACAAGAACTATTAGATTCCTTATGTTGACACCAAGAAAACTTGATGGAAACAGAATAAGAATGTTATTCTGGATTTTATAAGGAATTTTGATGATCATATGTTAAACTAAATAGCACATGCTTTGCTGCTTCGTTTTTGCACAAGTGAAGGCTATATCATTAAAGGGTCTTTTCTATATTTTCACAATCAGAAACTGGCAAGCAAACGCTTTGCTTTGGAGCTCAAATTTTTTATAAACTTCCCAAGACCTTCGGACAAAAAATGCGTTTTAAGAAGTTTTATGTCTCGTTCTGTCCTCCTTTTTAGTTTAGGTCCTTGACTGATGACAGAATTATATTCTGAAATATAAACCTATAAATGTTACTTAATTATAAGTTACATCTCAATAATTTTGCTATAGTGTAACGTTGAAGAGGGTCTAGCCACTCGAGAAAAAAGGCAGCAATTTGGTCTTTTGCGCATTCAATTTTTATTTCAGTGCTGACTAGTTTCGCCCACTAGGGAATCTTCAGAGCAACTAACTCATTCAATAAGTTTGATTATATATCAAATGATTTGATAATCAACAGCCAGGAATTCGAAAAAGAGGATCTAGGACGTTTGGAGAGAGTATCAATCAACAAGGTGTCAGAAAATAATGATGAAATTTAGTACAAAGTTAAAAGAGATGAAAATGGAAACGGACGTATTGAGGGACAATTTGGTAATTTGACAATTTGACAACAAGGTAATAAACTTATTTGTAGTCAGAAAAACCGCAACACGACAAAAAAAACAAATATGCGAAAATATATATTTTACCAATATTTCGTCCTACCATGCAGGACTTCTTCAGGGCAGTTATGTGACAGTAATATTGTTCAGAATTTAAATATGTACAGCGATTTGAAAAGGAGAGGTTACAAGTGATTGGTTAGATATGATGGCTACGCAGAGGTTATATCGGTTAAGTTTAACCCTATTACTACCGGGCTTTTTCGACCATCGTAGTGCCCCCCCCCCCCCCCCTCCGTAACTTCGCCAATATTGCAGTTATGAGGATGAAACTTAGTACAATGGTGTATAGGAACAAAATCTACACAATAGGCTACTTTTTCAATTCTTCATTACATCCATGACGTCACAATGACGTCATAATTGAGGAAAATTGAACTTTTTGCTTACTATTATATTGGCAATATTTAAGTTCTTAGTTGATAATATCTTTCATACTGCTACTAGGATGTATCCCAAAGCATCATTGAATAAAAATTGGCAATGAAATGTCAATTTAAGCTTGTTATTTATATCATATATTCATCATTTATTTGCATCAGTTTGTCATTGTTTCATTTAAACCCCTAATTACTGATGAAAATTCTCTAAAATGCCTTAAAATTGTTCATAACAATTAATAGAACCAATTTTGACCATGTAAAGTTATCTAATACATTTGCTATTATATATATGATGTCATAAACTTTGATGACGTTATGAACGTTAAATTTGTTGACGTCATAAAAAATGGATAAAACTATACATCATCTGAAAGCTCTCATTGAGATCTATCGAATGGTGGTATTCTCGATGTTCTACGACCATCCGTGTTAAAACTGGACTCGCTTCTTTAATTGTCTGGCTGACCAGGTGTTGAAAAGACGTTGGTCACGTGATCAGTATCTACCATTTTGAAAAAAATTACAAATTTTAATTAGTCCATGAACCTTTAGGAAAAGTCGCAAAGTTTCAGCTCTTTATCTTTTGAACTGACGACACTACATCAAATAAACTTTGCCGCGGGCACTTTGTGCCCCCCCTGGTAGTAATAGGGTTAAGAGGGTTATATGTATGTATGTATGTATGTATGTATGTATGTATGTATGTATGTATGTATGTATGTATGTATGTATGTATGTATGTATGTATGTATGTATGTATGTATGTATGTATATATCATTTGCCACAATTTATTTACAGTATTTACAAGTTATATAATATAAAAATAGAAAAACACCCCTAATTACAGTGGCAGCGATAGCATTAAAAGGTCAAGATGACCTTAATTCCATAATGGTCCCCTTAGAGGTACTGGTACAACGAAAAACGTAAGAAAAAATATATACAAAACTGTAGTTTGCTTTCGGTATAAAACATGGTTTATAGGACCATACCATGATCGGGAGAGATGATGACAAGTCTTAATAGAAGACATATATGCCATCTTCCTCTTTTTGTATGTTTTGGAAAAAATTCTCTTTGATCTTATGTTTGAATGTGTTGATATTGTTTGTTGATTTAATCTCTGATGAAAGACTATTCCATGTTTTGGGCCCTAGATAAGATAGAAATTTTTGTCCAGCAGTAGTTTTGCGAAATGGAATATCCAATTTGAACTTGGACCTTCGTGTTGTTCGACCCTGGTTGACTGGACGGAATATCTAAGCACTGTATGCTGGGGCAGTTTCTCTGAAAAACTTCATTATGTTGACACAGACACATTGATCCATCCTGTTCTTTGTAGGGAGCCAATCTATAGACTTGAATTCTGTGACCCCAATATGTGCTGTGTTTTTTAAATCGAGGTAAAAAGGAATGCATTTGTTTTTGTGCCGTCTGAATTTTTTTGGACAGCCTCTTATTCAACCCTGGATACCAAGAAGTGAATGCATAATCAAAATGAGGTTGAATAAGAGCATTTAAAAGCAACCTGCGAAGGGATTTATCCAGGAAGTTTTGTTTCCTGTATAGGAATTTTAGCTTGCCATTTATTTTTCCGAGCATCTTAGACGCCATCGACTCCCCAGAGAGATTTTCATCTAGGACACATCCCAGATATGTGACTGTTGAATGCTGTTTAATCCTTATGTCACCTCTCCTAATGTCCAACTTTTCAAGTTCTTGCTTTTTTTTTGTCCAAAGAGAATGGAAAATTATATTATTTTATATTATGTAGTAATGATAATAATATCAATATAATTAGTTATTATGTTAGTGTATTGTAAGAAAATAACAACGATAATAGTAATAATAATGATGGTGATAATATGAGTAAGGATAGGTAAGATCAGAGAGTGAGTAGCCTGCGTGCAGCCTCAGTAATTATGCAGATCCTCAGCTTCACGAAACCATGCTTTTGGTGTCTTTCGAGACTTTCGTAAGAATTCACAAATTATCAATTTCTTTTAGATTCCACATCCACAATGAACAAGATCAAGAACTAACTTTTTCGCAAAAACATTCTACTCTACAGGCGTTCAAATCGTTCTGCATGGGCTAAATTGTTGACCAACGCTTTTCCCCTTCGATGTCGAAAAGTAAACAGAAATATAAAATTCGAGTGCAGGAAATCTAGCCTAGCTTTTTCAATCAAACTTGGCAAAGTTGTAGATCAACTACCTAGCTACAGATGGAACGAAAAAAAATCGAAACTTTTTCCAGTAGTTTTGGATGTAAATCCACTTTTCTGAAATCAGCAAAAAGATTTGAGCAAGGATTTGCGAATCCAGGGTTGACGGAAACATTGCAATTCGTGCATCTCTCGATTGCCCAGATTATATAAAACAACATCCTCTTTACCGCTTTTCGATAGGCCGAATAATATTGGAGAAATTAACTGTTTTCTGAGGAGAGTGGTTTTGCGAAACGGCATCTCGCTGTGCGCTAGAGCGGAAAGCAGAGTTACCTTAAATAATCTTAGATCTGATCGCATAATTGTTATAAATTATTACAATTATTACAATTATTATCACAGCTTTTCGGTCTGAATTGAAGTCTTATTTCATTGATTCATAAAGCACATTGGTGTAACGTCACTAAATGTTATAGAAATCATTATTTCTCATGCTGAAGTATCTCACTGGTTACTGGTTGTCGTTCTAAATATAAATTTATTTGTTTTGTTTTTCGTTTAAATGGGGGGGGGGGGTCTCACTCAATTAGTTAGAGAGCTCCTCTTTAATCAATTGATCTTAAATACAATAATGTAAAGTAATTTATATTTCATTTTTAGTCAGTACTGTTAACATTTAGTTTGTAATGTTGTAATGTATTTAGTTGTTGAGTGTACAGGGTGTCCCAAAAACATGTGCGCTGTTTGAGTGGCTTCTGCGGAGCAGCCATAAATCCAATTTTTCTGTCTTTAAGATTCTTGACAGAAGAGACTTCAAATTAAAGGTTGATACCAAGTTTGAGTAAATCTGATCACTAGTTGCTGATTTATGGAGCAAGAAAGCCTAAATTATTGACTGCCTCAAAACCAGAGGATTCATTATTCTCCATTGCATTAAAATCAACGAAATTGATTGAAAAAACATACCTAGCCCTGTTTTCTGATGTTCATAAGTGAGACAGATAGCCATACATTGAATTTTGTGACAACGAAGAATATTGAACATATCTAGGGTTGCTAGGAATGGAAATGTGCAACACAAGTGCTTCAGGCCATGGCATGCCTCCATCAGATATTTTGCTTCTCAAAAGTGATAAAGTCGTTTTAAGTCAACAATATTGCGTTCAGCATGCTGCTTGGTCGATATTCTTGAAGAATATGGTCATTAATTACCCCTAAACACGTTCCCTGGCATAACTGTAAAGTTTAAGTTCATTTAATGTTAAAATTCAAGTTATAAGGTTAAGTACGGAGATAAAATCCTCTGGTTTTGAAGCAACGAGTGATTGTGACTTTCTTTCTCAATAAATCAGCAACCACTTATTAGATTTACACAAACTTGTTGCCAAACTCTAAGTTGAAATCTCTTCTATTCACAAATCTGAAAAACAAGAAAGTTAGATTTATGGCTCCTCCACAGTAGCCATTCAAACGGCGCACATGTTTTTTGGGACACCCTGTATTTGTTGAAAATAGGCTTGATTGATGATGAATGAAAACTGAAACTGAAACTGAAAACTGTAAAGGAAGCATACAAGGGAGAGGGGGGGGGGGGATTTTCCTTAAAAAAATGAAACACCTTGACTTTGCCGATTTAGTCATATTTTGGTTTAGATCTTAAATAACAAAGGCCTCATTATCATGTGGAGTTCCAGAAGGATTTATTCTTGGCCCACCCATTTGCCTCTTATATGTCTTATATGCCTCAGGCAGTTGACTGTGACCTACTTTTATATGCAGATGACTCCTGACTTGTATTCCATGACATTAACGTCAATGAAATAGAAAAGCAACTGAATAAAAATTTCAATTCCCATTGTGATTGGTACAGTATGTTGATTACAAACTAAAGTCCTGCTAGCCATTGATAGACAGGTTTTCATCAAGAGTACAACTCAGTGAAATGAATGTTTCACTGAAATGTATTGTTTAATCTTGATGTCACCTCTTCTGATGTCAAGTTTTTTACTGCCAGTTTGTATATTTCTTCTGCCAAAAAATATGGACTTCATTTTGTCCTCTCAAAGTGAATTGGGTAAGCATGGCAGGCAAAGCTTCCTATAGAAAGCAAAAATTTCTTGGGTGTGTGTTTTTAAATTGTCTGTAGCATTAAATGTAAAATTGTATGTACAGTAGTTTAATTCTTATTTTTTGGTCACGGAGTGCACCATTGTGATCTGTCTGGGGAAAAGAGTATTTCTGGCCAGCCCCCTGTCTCATATCATATCTCCTCCCATCCTGCTTTGCGAGACGAGCAAAGGAAGTGATGAAATGAGCAAAGGAAGTGAATCTGATTGGATCAAGCTGATAAAAGAAAAAATATCACAAATATATGACAGGACAAGCAAGGACGGACTGGGGCACCTTACAACAGGAAACAAGAGAGTTTTTTATAACTCTTTGTCATGCAAAGTTCAAGCATTGCCGCCATTATCGCAGAGCAAAGCGTTTGCTTATTTACATTTCCTGACCAGGATGAATAGACATTTTGATAGCTACAGTATGGTATTCATATCATAGAAATATTCCAAATGTGTCAATGAAATGAGACCTGCTTCCAAACAATCAAAACAATATTGATAAGAGCTAAATTTGAGGTGAAGGAAACCTTGGAACAAAATGAGAAGAAAACTTTAGTATAAAATGGTACTCGTTCTCTGTGAATACTGATATAACTCAAAGAGGGGCTATTGGTCTGGGGCGAGCACAGGACATTTTTAGTGATAAAATGTGGAGTATACATATTTCAAGGGGTTTTTAGATATACCAAATGTTTCCAAATCGATGCACGTAGTGACCTACAGTACACTACCTCTAAAATTTCTTTGATTATCTAAGGTTATATGGTAAATGTTTGCAACACAAGATTTGGTTTTGCTCTCCCTAAAAGCCAAACTAATAAAGGAATATAGTTAAACTATACATCATTTATGCACAAGAACGTGGGGATTCTAAACATATCAAAATAATTGGCAAATATTGTAAAATGACATTTTCCAGGCAAATGTAGTACTTAAAAGTATGTACCACCTTCAAAAAGCTATTTTGTACCCTTGCGTTTGAGGTACCAAAATCTGACTTATATCAGCAGGAAGTGCAGATCCTAAGCTTCCAAAGAGTGTCTGAGATTTTTAAAATTCCTCCTCCCCTTAAAACTATAGGCTATCGAAAATTGGCAAATAATATTTCTGCCCTCCCACAGCCGTATACAAAAGGAGGACCAGGGGACATACAAAGATTTTGGGACATACTTTGCTAGTGTCAAGGCTGCTGGCCGTGTGCAAATTTTTGAGCCATTTGATTGGTTGAAAGGGTACAAAATAGCTTTTTGTACCTGTACCTCATGGATCTGTGAGTCCTGAGAAAACAGGACTTTATTCATGGAACTTGCAATGTACACATCGGGATCAGGTTAGAGACGTAGGAACTGGGGGGCACTGGGGGCACGTGCCACCCCCCTAAGATTTTGCAATAAACAAAGAAGTGCCTTTTTTATTTTCAGGAAGTGCCCTTTCAGGGTAATGAAAAAGGTGCCCTTGAAGTGTTGTGCCCCTCCAAGTTTGAGATGCTTCCTACGTCCCTGATCAGTTGTAACCCACAGCGTAATCCGCGTCAAACCAGTTAGGCTTAAAAAGTAATTTACCCATATAAACAAAGGAATTGGTACACATAGTGTGGTTTCATATTTGTTTTCAAGCATGCGAGCGGCTTAATAGGTAAAAAATATAGGATTAAAATTTGAACCACATTGGAAAACTTTGTGCGAAAAATTTTAGTTTCTTTCTTTTAATACGATTTTACCCTTTTAAACATTTCTGTTACTTCCAAAGATGGTATCTTTGTGTTCCTCAAAAGTTGGGCTGTTGAGATTTGAGGAAATCCAAAAATCAACATTTTTGGCATATAAACGTTTACCGTAACCTTAACGCCATGGGGTATTCATAGTCTATTGCTCCTCATGGTATAGTTCTCGTAGTATCGTTAAGTTAGTAGGTAGATTAATCCGTAATTACTGTATATTGCCTACACTTGTAATTGTTTTTTATCCAAAAAATTTAATTAATTTTTTGAATTTTATGTGGCAAAATTATACATACATACATATATACATTACTGCACATACATAGTACAGTGATATAAGAACCGCTCTATTTTTTATAATTGCTGCTGTAAATCCAGTTTTACTGTGCAAGCACACCCATGGAACTATTTTCCCACAGTTCTCCGATCGTTATTTGTTGATACATCTTGCTACGATCAGTAGCCTAGTAGATCATTACATTATATATGTAGATGGACAAACGTTCATTAAAGTAGGACTAAAATTGCTATAAACCGGTAGGGCAGCTCAAGTACTTATCTCCTTCTCCTACAAATACTTACTTGATCTGCCAGTAATACAGCAAAGAATGAAGCAGCTTTCTTCTGTGCAAAGGGAGCTGCATTGCAGACGAAAACGAAAAATAATTTTTGCAAAATTGATAGCCTCGTTTCCAATTTGATTTAGGCTCTGCCTGAGCAGTTCAGTCGAACGCGTTGTTCGAATTCGTTTGTTTGCCTTTGGCGGGAAGTTTAAATTGAAGAAGAATCAGCCAATCCCATCAAGTTATTTCAAGTCTTGCATCCTGATTGGTCCAGGAACAAATTTGTTCCTGGCGAGAATTTTTTTGCCGTTTTGAGAAGAGTTAGTCCATAAGGCCCTTGACTGGAGCGACAACAACAACATTAATTCATTTCAATTAGATGAGCGTAAGTTGAGGGTCCTTATGTAGTGAGGCTAGTTATCGCTATTGAAATACTGCCGGACGCTCCTACCTACGACTCATAATCAAACGCCATTATTTTGAAATGACTATGACTGCCTCGTTTTCGATAAGGGCCTAGGCAGAAAAGCGCAAAACATGTGTAGTTTTCAAATGAAACACATTGATTTGAAAACTTCACAATTAGATCAGTTAATGCTTAGCGAAAGCAGCAAAATAGTACCTACGTACAAAATTTGATATTGTCGCCAACTGTTTTCATGGTATTCTTGTTCATAAGACCTTGTTCTGTCCGGCCAAGCTTCTTGAAACTCTGCTTTGAGCTTCGAGTTTCCGTTGGTCAACATCAATCAATCGAATTTGCAGAGATTCTAATGGCGTTGTATTTGGTTGTATACTTTGTACATGACTGTGTATAGCAGCCTCGCTCCCAAGGGCGTTCAAAAGTGAAAAAAGTCAGTCCAAAAATATTGCTGTAATATTATGAGTCCCAGTAAGAGCGGTCTCGGTCTGGCGTAATAGTCTCGTTTTGGATAGTGATTACTGGGACTCATCGTAATCAGTCTATGTGCCTGCTATCAATCCACAAAAATGTACCAAGCTGTTAAAACAATAAAGAAAATGAAACCTAAAAAACCTCTGATAATAAACTCAAAAGAAGGAAAAACCACCAATGAAAATGAACAAGTCAAGATAATAAGAGAACACTTCAAAAACTTCTTCACTGATAAAAACTACAAGCAAATAGAAGACATAGCCCCAAAAGAAATGAAAAAACCTTTCACAACTGAAGAAATAACACAAGCCACACAAAAGTTGAAAAACAATAAAACTCCAGGTATAGATCAACTAATAGGAGAACAAGTAAAATATGGTCCCGAAATAGTACATCAGACAATAGCTGAAATTCTAAACAAAGCTGTAGAAACAGGAGAATATCCAGATTGTTGGGGATACGTGCAAGCTCAAGTTGACGAGGACGTGGATATCCCCTCGGGGACTATGAACGCATGCGTAGTGTGTAAATTTTTGCTGATTCGATTACGTAATGCCACTATTTTCATCACGAACTTTTAGTCATTTGAAAGGAAACTGGAAGTCAGACATTGAAACGAAACCACATCCGCCACAGAACAATCAATTTTTGATGAGAGAACAATGGGTGAAAAGTTTTTAATCAGAATCGCTTGCGATAGCGTTTCATGGAAGTTTGGCAAAGAAATGTATTTATCTGGTTAAGAAATGATATTCATATGCTTGGTTTGCTTCAAATGGCCTCCTTGAAATTTAACGGGGCTTTCCATAGCACGGAGCGCTATCTTGTTTTGCCTAGGCCAATTTATCAACGCAAGACCAAAACCGTTCAACATTTACTTCTGTGCCAAGCTTCCAGAAAGGTCCATCATGAAATCTTTGTTTGCAGTTTCTTGTGGGCATATATCAAACATAACTGCAGTTAAGAATTGATAAAATATATGCTAAGTTTCCCGCATATCGAGCTGCGAATCTTCCCCGACTGCTTGCTGTCACTGCAACTTTCTTCGCAACGGCAACGGCTGCAGATATTTGAATGATTGAATTATGTCCACAGCGCATGCGTTCATAGTCCCCGTGCTGATTGGCTGTCAAGTTGACCAAAAAACAAAGCTGAAAAACAATACGGGGAGTACCATGTATCCCCAACAACAGAGGAATTAAAGAGTGGCCTTCTAAACCCACTACAAAAACTAGGAAAGAAATGTGGACCATGTGAAAACCTGAGACCGATTATACTATTGTCAATCCTAAGAAAAATCCTGGCAATATGCTTATTAAATAGATTCATTGGTAGAATACTTCGACAACTACCTTCATCACAAGCAGCCTATCAAATACATAGATCAAGAACTGAGCAGATTTTCACTTTAAAACTTCTGGTTGATAAAGCCCTAACATCACAAGATTATGATTTATATATTTTGCTCACCGATATGTCAAAAGCTTTTGACATGGTTAAAAGGGATATATTGCTAGAAGACCTGAAAGAATTTCTTGATGAAGATGAAATACATATAATGAAACTTCTGATAGAAAATGTAAAATACAAAATCAAAGTTGGACAGACAATAGGAGAAGAATTTAACACCACCCTTGGAATTGCACAAGGAGATTGCCTCAGCGCAATTCTTTTCATTATATATCTCTCAAAAGCATTAAACTTTAAACCACAACTAAGAGATCACAGCTATGCCCTACCAGAAATCCTAGGTGAAAAAATCCCACAACATCTCAATGAACATAGCTACACAATAACAGAAGCACAAATACATGAAAAATATCAAGAAAGTCTGATGATTCCCCTTCAATATGCAGATGACTGTGGATATGCAATTGTCTCAAAAGACCCTCACCTCATGAAATACACAGCAGCAACAATACCATCAAAATTGAAAAAGAGAAACCTGATTTGTAATGAGAGCAAAAATGAAGACTATGTTGTCACAAGAAATGGGTCAAAAGATTTTGAAAAATGCAAATATTTAGGAACGATGCTTGACACAAAAAAAGATTTTCAGAGAAGAAAGATGCTGGCAATAACATCAATGAATGCGTTTAGCCACATATGGGAAAATAAACACCTGTCCATGAAACTTAAACTCAGAATCTTCAATGCATGTGTTGCCCCAGTCATGTTAGCAGGATCAGAATTGTGGACTGTAAATGAATCATTAAAGAAACAAATAAATTCATTCCAGAGAAGATTGCTCAGACTCCTACTAAATATAAAATGGCCAAAAAAGCTATCAAATGAAAGACTGAAAGAAATAATAAAATACGAGGAATGGAGCAACATCGTAACCAAAAGTCAAATCAGATGGTATGGGCATGCACTTAGGTTACCTGCAGATACCCCATGCAAAATAGCTTTAGCAGAGTACAACAGAACAACCAAAAGACCAAGAGGAGGACAAAAACAAACTTGGATAAAACAAGTGCATAAAGATTTAGAAAAAATAAACATTGACACAAGTAATATAGTAGAAATAGCACAAGACAGAAAAAACTGGAGAAGAATAGTGGAGAGGTGTGTGCAGGAGATGCCTAATGCGGAGGAGCCCGCGAAATAGGAAACATGATGATGATGTGCCTGCTAAAATACGGAACGTAAAACCAAACAGAATGATGGAACGGGAACAATGCAAAATATAAAGTGGGGATCAATATTTTGTTACATTTTGGATTTTGCAATCATATTTTAAAGCAGGGCTCTGGAAAAAGAAGCCTGGAATGTATTCATATTTCTTCATATTGGCTTTAAATGATCATATTTTCTTGTGGACCACTTCCATTTAAGCCTTTCTGTCCAAACAAAGTTATGACCACCTTGTTCCAAAACTCCACAAGAAGAAAGAGAAAAACTACCCTACGATATAGATCTTGGCCAAAATACTTGGCACAAGTCACAAAATTGCACTTTAAAGTCCCTGGAGACGAGGCTGCCCGCCCCTTAATTTCACCCTTCCTTGAATCAAATGCCATTCGACCTTCTCAACATTGAATTAGGGGGAAGGGGTGGGAGGGCGAGTCCAAGCACTATGATCAACGAACTTGAGTTGAAGAGCTTAGCAGAAAGAAGCGCAAAAGTAAAGTCAGTGGATATTGCATAGGAAAAGTTCATTCATACAACCGTAAATCATGTGAGAAGTAAAGCAACTCTTTTAACGTCATATTGTAGAACTGATATATATAAGTTTTTGCTTTCCCATGTGCAGCTTAATTATGGAACACTGTTCCTGTAGAAATCAGCAACCATTGTCATCTTCCACAAATTGCATTGGGACAATTAGATTAAATGGCTCTAAATTATTGACTAATCTCTTTATTTAAAATTTATTTAATATTTTCTCACTTAACATTTGATGGATGACAGATATGCAAGCATTGCATCAATGTATTTCAATCAATTATTATTCATAGATATTGCAGGCTTAAACATCGTTATAAATATCCACCATGCATGATATGCATAATAACCATACATTTGGTTAATTTACATATATTGTAGATAGATAGATAGACACAGCGGCTGCGCCAGCCGCCGCGAAGTGGGAGGGGGTATCTAGTCGCGGGTCCACAACCTCGTCCCTAGGGCCTTTGTCATATGAGGACGGACCACCGCTCCAATATGACGAAAGGCCCTGGGGACGAGGTTGGGGGGTCCGGGGTCAAAGCCCCCGGACATTTTTTTGGGAAGGGAGACACCCTTTTTAAATATAGAAAACGCCCTTTCTAGATAGAAAACGACAGGTGAAATCATTGATCTGCATGCGAGAAACTTCAATATAAGGCTTTTTATTGTATTACAACTGGTATTACAAATAGTAAAGCTTCAAATGAGTTATACGAGAATGTATTGAAAATATACATTTGATCTTGAACACAAGTGCCAAAGCATGTAGTCTAAGGATGTCAGCCTGCAAAGTTGATAATGCTCACAGGGGAAATGTTCTTGGCTTGATACTCTTTTGAACTGGAGATGTCCCGCTCACTATTTAATGAGCACCAAACACCCTGCTCAAGTCGTTCTTCTCCCATTTTTGCGCGCAAGTATATATGCTGATCAACTTCACTTTGCTATGCGATCACAAACGACGAAAAAAGATGTCAGAATGATGAGATCATTTTTAGCATTAGATGACTAACAGGGGCGGACTGGGGCATCAATTCCTTACCGGGAAATTAGCTGTTAGGGGCCCCACATTTGTAGAGGTTCACATTATTTTTGTAAACTAGCTAGCATGTTTGAAAAGTTACTTCGTAGTGTTTCTAGTGGTGTAGCCAGATTTTTACCTCAAAAGGAGGCAACTTTGGACAAATCAAGTTAAACGAGGGCCTGGGCCTCGGTCTAGGAAATTTGTTAAGTGTACAATTTACAATTTACAATTACCCTTTTCTTTACGATGCCGCTGAGCACCCATATTTTCGAAAAATCCACCCTTAATTGGATATGGGGTGCGCCTTCAAGCAGTCAAGTGAAATGAGATATTTTGGAAAAAGTGAATTAAGCGACGGAGACTTGCGTGGCAGCTTTAAAACAAATCATAGTTTTTTATCAAATTCTCGTCTGATGATGGCACGGCTAAAAAGGAAGAAGCAAGCGAAACGAGCTGAACATTTAAAGTACCACTTCGTTTAAGAAAATTTTTTCATGTGATGAGAGCCTAAATAAAGCATACAACAGCCGTGACAAATTAAGTGGTAGGGTATTGAAATAAGGGGGTCTGGGGGAGAAAATTTTCAGAGGATATGCCCTTTACTTTGGCTTAGAACACTTCTCGCAATCTAATGTTAGCAGTGCTAAAATAGAATTTGATCATTCGTAACAATTGTTTTTTCAAATTAGCATCCCAAGTAAATTCTTTGAGGAAACTGAATTTTCTATTGTCTAATTTTCTTATTTCAATGCTATCATGGTTTGTCATAATTTATCATAGTTCATCTGGGAAAATTTTGTAAAAGGCGTACCTTTACTTTGGCTTAGAGCGACTCTCCCAATGCCCTCAAATACTCTCCAGTATTTTTCGGATAGATTCCTACCATTCCCTACCGATAGCCAATTTCTCCTCGTTTTTGAAAGAATCTCGAGGATCATCTTTTGACAGAAGTAGGGGGTGGCAAATGGCCCCATCCCCATCCATGGCTGCGCCACGCCACTGGCATACAAAGTTGCACAAAGTGGCCGACAGTAGCCAGGAATAAAGACGTCTTGAAGTGCGAGCGAAGCGAGCTGAAAAATTCCAGGCATACACTACTTAGATGGGCTTGAAAAGTGTTAAGATATCAGTTACAATTGCAATTTTTTTTACTGTGGGCCGCCAGCAAGCATTTGTGTCCCAAAGGCCCAAGGCAAAAAATGGCTATTGTCTTGACAAGGGCCCACCGAGAAATTTCCCGGTATCCCGGTGGGCCAGTCCGCCACTGATGACTAAGAAAGCGAGGTTAACGAATGAACACAGACCTACCACTACCTTAAAATTCTTTTCTTATGACATTTTTGGACGAATCTAAATTACCACATTTTCAAAAAAGGCTCCCGTGGCTCCACCACTGGATAGACAGGCAGAGAGATACGGCGATCAGAAGGCCCAAAATGTATGTTTTCACCTCAATATTCGGGAAACGTCATGGAAACACTGAAACTTGCCTTGGCTATGTCCCCCCAGCTCCCTTTGGCCAGGAGTTTGCAGCATGGAAGAACATCATGAGTCAGCCGAAGAGGTACCCTGGGAACAAGAGCCAAAAAATTGAAAATTTGTATAAATATATTGGCTCTGGCACCCAGGCTACCGAAAAGGACGAAAAGCGGCCGAAATCTTTCGTCAATAGACCTTTTAGCTATTCTACAAGAGAGCCTGGATCGAGCGTAATTTTTATATCATATCATATCATATCATATCAAATTATTTAAACACAAAATCCCTTCAGCTGAATTAAATACAAATCAAAGTTATGATGCAGTAATTACAGTATAACTAGGCTTGCCGCCGTCGTATTTGTCATTCAGGTGTATGGACAGTTGAATTTAGTGCGCCGGTGACAGAGGGATAAAATATATATATACATCTTTTTTTTTATTCCATAATACATCGGTCTCAAAAGAATACTTGTGTGTGAAGAGGGACATAAGTATAATTTGGGAGTATCTTTGAACACCAAGGCCAAATGTTGATAGTTTGTTAAGAAGATCTATTTAGCGTTACAAATCAATGCAGTCAGTTTGTGGCGTATTCCACTCTCCAAGGGGCTCTGTTGTATTAATTTGAAAATTGAAAGCAAGAGGGAGCCGATGCGAGAACGAACAACAGTTGTTTTGCTTTGAATTATATCCCTGCTGTGCTTTCTATTTTGCAAACTTAGTACACACCCTCTACACGGCATCTATTTTTCCTTTTCTCTTTTCATTTTGCATTGCTCTTTCCACTCTTTATAAACTATTACCATGAAAACTTAACTGTATACTTACCGTAAAAGCTCTATTAAGCCCCCCTCTCTATCAAGCCCTCCTCTCTAATAAGCCCCTCCCCTCTGAGCCAAAATTTGAATAAGACCTCTCTGTATTAAGGGGGATCCCTCCATTTAAAACAAACTTTTTACTGGAAGCTTCAATTCTTGGTACCAATACATCTTCTGAAAGCCCTAGTCATGAGGAATTCATCCATGCATAAATAATGCTAATTTGCATAATTAATTTGCATAAATTATGCGAAAACTGCGCAAAAAGTGACAAAACTAAAACAAATGCTGTGAGAAACAAGATGAAGCAATAACAATTTTGCTTGGCACAAAGTTGCCAAAGATATAGTTTGAGGGCCTGGCACCAAAAAATTTCAAGTGATTATTTCTGAAGCCATTTAACAGCTTTCAGAATCTGAAAACACGGAAATTGCTTTAACAGTTCAGTGACCTTTGTTTACTAGCACTGAAAGGAGACTAGTTGAGTAGATTTTTTTGGTTCCAGGCACTCACAAAGCCTATGACTGCCAAAATGAGACAAGTCCCATGAAAATCTGTGAATCAGAACATGAAATATGGCTGTTTTACTAAACGTACCTATAGAAAAATACTATTTTGAGATATCGCACTTTAAAGTTTTGAATAAATTCTTTGCAATACCTAAACTTGTAAAACAGCCCTCAATGGATAAAATCTTTAATGTATTTCAATATGCTCCCTTTGCACATGACTCTCCTCCCTTTGTAACCTTTTCTTCATCTAAAAGTCCTTTTTATTTTGCTTTTACAGTCTTTCTCCTATTATTGACATTTCTCTGTTTCGGTACGGTCAACAGTCAAGTTCCGCTTCCTATATCCTTCTTCATGATTCACACTGGAACACTTCCCTTCTGTTATTCCTAGGTTCTCCAGCACTTTACAAAGCCCTTTTGCTCCCCCCTGTTCCCTCATCAAATGCAATAACAGCTGAACTAATTCCAAGTTCAAAGACAGTTCTCACACAAACACTGTTTCTGAGCATCTGTTCTAGACAATCTGGTTGAACAACACGTTGGCATTTTGAGTACTTCCGTGCAAACATTTGAAAGCAATCCATCCTTTAATATGGATTCACATATATCATTGAATATGAATTTTAAAATATCTTTAATATAGACAGGAAGATTCACTTTGGGTTTGGAGGTTGTTTTATTATCTGCATCCCTCTGCCATTTTACCAGGAAGTCCAAGTTTGCGGGGAAGAACATATACTATGTTGCTCATCTCCTACTGTACAGTGAAATAAAACAGCTGCAACAGCCTTCTTCATAGAGTAATAGGTTTCTAGAATCTTAGAGCATTGCCATTCCAAAAAAAACTTCTGATAAATCTTATGGCAATATCACATCAGTTATATTCATGTATTTGTCGATATTTGTGCTGTTGCCACAAAGATTCATTGCAACCAGGGCATCTGAAAGTGCCATCTACTATTCTTGTCAATGCCCTGAAGTTTATTAGCATGCTAAAGTTGCCTTCGTTGCCTGGACATTCTTTTCCTGCTCGTGCTCGTAGGTGTGTCACTTGGTTTTGAGCAAGGCTATTTAGGCCCATTTCTAACTGCATTTTCATCACGGATTTTCTCTCTGTTCTGGCCTTGCTGAGTCTACATAATGGTTTCTTTTGACTCTTTAGCCATTTCAGTTCTCCTTCTGGTTTTCTTGTTCGCCATTAGAATACTTCAGTCGATAAAATTTCAAAATAACTGTGAACGATTTGTTGAGACACAGCAATACGATGTTTGATTCAGATTCAGAGGGAGATGCAACATGATTTAGAGGTTGACTACTGTACAGTACATAGCATAGGGCGTCCATAGTGTTAGTTCTGTCACAAGGCATCCAGTTGAGCTTTTTGGGGGACTTATAACATTGTTTTGGGAGTTAATTCATGTTGCTAAGGCGTTGCTATGGAGGTATAAACATGACCACTCCTTGTTTACTTCAATTTACAGCAAAGCAGCTGTCCATGAAATGAAATATACAGCTGGATTCTGCATTAGTAAGGTTATTTGGACCCTATACCGACAAAATAAAAAATTCAAAATTTTGAACTTCTAAATGGAGGGAACCCTGTTATATCAAATTGTAGTGGCTACCAAAGATTTCCCATTTATTGACCTAGATAAGCTTGCATGTTAATTCTGATGTGGCTTGAGATAAAACTGTGTCGAATTTATGTATTTCACTCGTAAAATTGTATATTGTATCCGCAAAATACGGTGTAAATGATCTAAAAAGCTGTCATCTGTATCCCCGTCATTTGATTTTGTGAATAAGCCCCCCTATATAATAAGCCCCCTCTCTAATATGCCCCCCTGTGGAGAGCCCGAAATTAAATAAGCCTCCTGGGTGCTTAAGGTAGCATCATCCCGGTCATAGAATTACTATGAATATGGGTATATAACCAAGTTGAGATGGTGGATAGGCATGATTGTAAGCTTTTTGGACTGAAAAGTTCAAAATTGCACCTTTCATGTTGCCATAGCAACCAAAAATAGACGACATTTTGCAAAAAATGGTACACGGAAAAGTACTTTCATTCTCTACTGATTAAAGTTATCTCAATAAATTAGCTGGACTTCATGCAAGTATGTACAATGTCTGCCAAAAGTCCTTGGAACCATTTCTTGACAATCCGCAGCTCTAACCAGATCGATTAGGTATAAACACGCCCTCACCCCCGAAACAATGTTGATTTGCAAGGTTATTGTCCTAGCATTCCATCAGAGTCGCGAATCGTCCTGCCATCACCATTTGTATGATTAAATTTTGATGGCAAAAAATGTAGACATAAGGATCTTAATCCCCTTGTGCTTAGCCAATGTAAAAGCAGAGGTTCATTTTGAAGCTCCATCTTCGGCAAAATTTCATTTAAATATCTCTTATGGTTTGGAAATTAAAAATATATCCATTACACAGATTTAGCGAAAATCGCATTTCCAGGAAATTGACTTCCAAACTTCATGAAAATGATAGTAATCAAATAGTTGAAATTTGCTAGGCCAATAACTTTCAGCCTCTAAAATCATTTTCTTGTCATTGTTGGACTGCCCTTTACTCCTAAATTTGTTTGTTGAAAGTTTTGAGGCTCATTTCCTGTTATTTTCTGCAACTATATTCAGGTGCTGTCAAAGTAAACCAATGTTTTTATGTGAAATGTTTTTGTGCTACTTCACAATTTCTAAGGGATTTTTTCACTGCGTCAACAATCATATCAAAGTTTGCAATAACATCATAAACACCAACTGAAACATAAATTTTCCAGTAAAAGTAGATTTTGAAATCTATCCCAAATAATCCTGCAATTTGATTTTATATCCATTCGTGGAGAACACTTTGTCACTTCCAAATTAGCTTCAAAAATACTGCAGCTTTGAAGAATTACTCTCTGCTTCAATTAGATTAATTGTTGTTTGTAGAAATGCAGTTTTATAAAGCAGACATTCCCTGCCCTTGGAAATCTTCGACCGAAAACTGCAACAAACATCAATATGAAACAATCTTGTTGACTTCAAATTTCCTTTTCATGTCAGTGTTACCACGGCAAACTCTTTGTGGCATATAACCAGCAACCAGCAAATCAATTTTTCTTCCATATAACCACACCACGCAAGACAGATGAGTAATCTGGGTGGGAGAACATTTAGGCAAACTTTTTACATCCATCATTTAACATTTGATTCATTTCTAAGTTTCAAATCTATCTTAATTTCTACCTGATTGGAACCCCCTCTCTAGACCCTTGTTTCTGCAATGTTAATGAAGGGAAATGATCTTTCAAGTGTTTATCTGGCCGATTTAGGCCTGGGCTTTGCTCTTGGAAAATGTGGATCTTCTTCTCTTCTGGAGGGATGGGCCACCTAAGCAGGGCCTACGTCACTTTGAAAACTCTGGACCCGATTCTGAAGCCGTAGAAGTCTTTCTCTCTTCTTACTGGCAATTTGATTTATCAAACATCACTTCCATCTTTCTTGATGCACTGGTTACCAGAAAACTTGCGCTTTAAAGTCCCAAATGTAAAAACAGCATTGCGATCTTGGCCCGGGGGGGGTACTTAGTATATTTTGCTGACGCCATGTGCACTCCTTTCCGGGTATCGTTTTCGCCTCTTTTTTCTAACGCCGGGTATCAAAAGAAGGCAATTTTTCTAAAGCCGGTTGTTCAAACGTGTTATTTCATTGTTTTCCAACGAATTTTTACGTTTTGGGATATGCTTTTCGCCGATTTTTTCTAAAGCCGGCTATCATTTCGAGGGAAAATTCCTAAAGCCGGTTGAAAATTTTTTCTCTTGGAGCGCACCCCCCCCGTACAATTGAAAGTCAAGTACCCCCCCCCCCCCCGGGGATCTTGGCTCTTTCATTAATAGCATGTTGCACGGTGATTCCAATAAGTGTTTCAGTGTTGTAATAGTTGCCCTGTTAGCTATGGTAAAGCTTAATTGGGTTTTGTTGTAGCTAAGATTCTCACTTTCAATTTGACTGGACTTGTTCTTAAAATTGATCCCATACCTACTCTCGTTCTTAAAGGGTCTGTTTCATCCAGCATGCCTTGCACGTGCCGTCTGTTGATGTTCCTTTGTTGTCCACCATTTTCATGGCCCATGAAAATGGCGGTTCTTAAATTTACCGTCTCCGACTTTCGAAACGAAGTTTTTGAATTATAACAATCACGGAAGCCTCTTATGTACGACTTTTCATTAACTAAACTAAAAAAGTTTCAATACTGCATCTCCTGAATTCTTGAAGAAATGGTTCTGCATTAATAAATTTCATAGTGGACATATCCGTTTCCCTCCTCTGCGGCCTGTGAAAGCAAATAGAAACTCAGAACTCATAGAAGAAAAGCAACGGCAACCAGAGCTACCGGGGAGAAGTATGAGTGCTATTGCAAGGAACAATAAATGGCTTTTCTACCTATCAATCATTTTAAGCAGGTCCCCAAATGTTGCATCACTGATTAAAATGTGATGGCTCATCGATTTTTCAACCTTTGAGATGACGAATCAACAGGAATTCTTGACGTCACGTAAGTGATCTTGCCACCGGGTGCCATGAGTATCAGAGCATTCTCTTGGGCCTAAGCCGCCATAATGGTGCAACTGTGTGCTGCATGAGCTCAAGATATGTCGCATGGTCGAACCTCGTTTTCATCAGGCATCTTGAAAGCATTGCAATTCATCGCAATGGCTCCTTTACCAACCTTCCTCATTCCAAAAATTGGGCTTTTAAATGTAGGCCGCTCCGACCTCTCTGCATTAACATTGATATTATAGGGAGAGGAAATCAAAACTTGTCCCAAGATTAAGGAAAAAGAGAGGAAGAGTAAAGGATCATACTCATAGTATACAAAAATTTTGCTTCATATTGTAAAAACTATTTCCCTTAGGGGTCAGTCATTTATAACTCTGGATACCGGGGCGGGCCAGAATTGCTAAGCTAGCTAAGAGTTTTTAAACCCCTTCCAATTATCCCAAAAAAATTTCGAGCCCAATTGAAAATTAGGAAAAGATTTCATACCCTACGACTGGCCATCTATCAAACTATTTTCAGATAACCACATCACAGAAGTTCTGTTTTGTAAAAGAGATAAAAAAAGACGAAAGGCAATGCTATTTGAACTTAATGAAGTACTACCTTGGAAGGCCAGTGAGCTGGAATTTTATACAAATGGGGTACAATGGATGATTTGAAGGCCGTCATTAAGAAGCTAGCTAGAGTTGCAGTTGTGCGAGGATATGGTATTCCATAGGCCTTATCGTGTCATTGAAGTAATTTTTTGGAGAATCTACCATTACAGTTTTCGTACCCCCTCTAAAATGCCAAAAGAAGTTTCATACCCCCCAATTTTCTTTGAAATAGTTTTCATATCCCCACCAATTCTAACCCGCCCCGGTACCCAGAGCTATAAATGACTAACCCCTTATGAAAGCATTCCAAAAGGGCGATACCCCTCTAGTTTTTAATTAATCAACGAATGAAAGAAACAATCAGTCGTTATCGCATCCCTCAACCATAAAAGCCCATTCCTTGTTCGATTCACAAACTTTTTAGAATAAAAATCCCTTTCATTGGAGACCCCCTTCGAAGCGCTCCGTGGTAGCGAGCATACATACAGTGCCCACTTGTATGGATGTTTAATGATAGGGCAACTAATTCAAAATTAAATCGCATTCACGAAAGAGCACTGCGATTGGTATGCAGAGATAGTATATCAGAGCTAGAAAAGTTGAAGAAAAAATATGTTACCATTCATCAGCACAATCTGCAATTGCTAATGCTGGAAATATTCAAAACGAAAAACAATCTAAATCCAACATTTATGAAAAACACTTTTACTGAGAGAAATATTCATTACAGTTTGAGAAGTGAGAATCATTTGCAGTTGCCGAATATAAAGACAACAACATACGGAATAGAAAATATTCAGTACAGAGGTCACCTTTTGTGGTCCTCGTTGCCAAAGGAAATTAAAGATTCCAACACATTATTTGAATTCAAGCGAAAAATAGAATTATGGCATGGAAATACTTGCATCTGCAGATTGTGCAAAGTTTTCATTAAAGATTTAGGGTTTTTGTAGGTTTTAAAGTAGAAAATTGTAAATTAAGCTTTAACTTATTTGTTGGCGTTAATTAGCTCATTAGCTATATATATTTTTTTTATCTTGCCAACGTAAAAGAAATTGTTAATAATAATAATAATAATAATAAGAACTCGCAAAGTAGAAACCAGTTTTTTCAAAACAGCCTGTTGGGTTTCTTGTTAAAGGGCATTAATCGGCAAACAGGCTGAAATGTTTCTTATCACATGGTTAAGAAACCTTCAAATCTTTAAAGAAACCCCAGAGAAACGCTATCAAATCAAACAGTATGTTCTTGTTACGTAGCATTCTCTCCAAATTTGGTCAATCATAGCATGCATGCGAAGTATACTGTAGATGGAGATGCTTTTTTGCATGAAATCTCTAAAAAATATTTAGCACCTGATTTTCGCAAAAATTACTAAATATGAAAATTTTTTGGGATCCTCCTATAGGAAACCTTCCACGAATGAGGCTAAGAAGTTTCTCATATGAGGGCATCATTTCTCAAAAAAATCAGCCTGAGGTTTCTTATAGAGTGGTTTCTATTTTGCTGGGTTCTTACTGTATCTGTTCCCCTCCTCTAGGATGGGCGAAATTAAATGAGAAACTCTGAGTAAGACATGACTCTCTTTGCCCTTATGTCCCCTCTTCTGCCTCCGCCTGCGGTATCTCTGGCATAGGCGTAGGAGACAGGGGGACAGGGGGGCTGCAGCCCCCCCAACGTCAGAAAAATTTGCAAAAATCAACCATAATCGGGCAGAAATCCGCCTCAAGTCGGGCAAAATTTTCTCAAACAATGGACTTTTTATCGGGCAGCCCCCCCAAATTTAATCTCCCCCTACGCCGATGATCTCTGGAGAAAGGAACCAATTTGAAAATAAACGAAATGTTAGAAGGTCGTTTCTTTTAGCTCTATGCCCCTGCGAAGAAATTTGCGATCCCATTTGAGCCGCCGCCCCCTGAAGCCTTCCTTGGTAAGGAAGAAATCAATGATATTTTCTGTTGGATTTCTTTGTAGGCCTTCAAGGGCCTTGGCCTAGACTTATGGCGTGATTCCTTGCATTCGTTCTATGTTTTGTAACTGCACGAAGCGAAGCGTAGCGTCCATTTAGAGATAAATGCCAGGAAAGCTGTTCCTTTTGGCTAGCAGTTTGCAGACTAATTACAATGAGTCCGAGTTACCTTTGATGAAAGCAAGACTGTCAAAACAATTCCATAGAGATAACTGCCATGATGTTATAAGTCTTATCAGATGTCCACTGTGAAAGGCCTGATGTTGTCTTGGGACAGAACAAAAGCTCTGCAATGCGTCATTCGAAAGGAATTTATACTGAAAACAATAATGACTACACTCAAATTCAATCAGCTCGTTCTAATTGCTTCAAAATTTAACAATGCTCAAATGTTATGGTTGAATGAACGACAGACTCACGACCGTTTTGAAAGCCATTACGACGAAAGCCCTAATATTTCAATGTCAAGTGTATAATCCGGAGCAGTGGAACAATAGGAACCTTCGAATGTCAGTCCCTTGCACCTTTGCATGATCTCTCTTTCCCATTGGAAGCCCCCATTAAAATTTCCCTGTTCTCTCCTCTCGAGCCAACGATTTTTTAGCTGGAAAAAGAAGCCGATCTATGAAACTCTGCCCTTGCCCTTTCAAAAGAAAAAGTGGGAGTACGACACAGCTCCAATGTATAATTGGTCCGCCAATTATGATATGTCTAAAGATCATTCCCTTGTACACAGAAAACTGAAAGGGATTCCGCCAATCCTTTGATGTCACCGAATTCGCCCCTTACCCTGATTTGGGGGCGAATTTGAGAAAACGAAATCTCTATTGCACCCCGTAGAGGGAAGACGAAGATATTTGGAAAGTTTCGCGAGGATCAGCGCAACGGTGCTCGAGTTTTACGCCACACAAAATTCGCTTCACGTTTTAATAATATAGATATTTACAAGAAGAAAAGAAAGTTCAAAACTGTTCTAGGGGCCTATTTGCTGCTCTTCCAGGGAGTCGTGTTTCAAGTTTGCTTCGGCTCTTAAGGTGAGTTTTTAGATTTCTTTTGAACTGTGGCAAGGTAGACTGATTGCAAGTTCGTAGTTATTGCTATTGATAGGCTGATGGACGCTATAACTACGACTCATGGACTTTCACATTTCCATTTCACATTTCACATTTCCAGGGAGTCGTGTTTCAAGTTTGCTTCGGCTCTTAAGGTGAGTTTTTAGATTTCTTTTGAACTGTGGCAAGGTAGACTGATTGCAAGTTCGTAGTTATTGCTATTGATAGGCTGATGGACGCTATAACTACGACTCATGGACTTTCACATTGAAAATTGGGACGAAATTGTTTCCCTCGATTTCATGTCCTATATGGAAACCATAGCAACGCTGTACAAAAAGGCGAGTAATGGCAGTGGGCCTAAATTGTCAGCTCAATCATCAGATAATAAAACGCCTCAAAATTCAAGTTTTGAGTGACGTTAGCAATGAACAAAAGCCACAAGTATTCGCATGAATGTTTCTTTAATCTAAGAATGAACAAACCTTTCAGTTTCAACAAGAATTTCCTCATTTTGAAGGCAATCTTCATCTAGCAATAGTGCACGCCAACACGCACGGCTCCTGAAATTCTCCAACTACCGAAAAGAGGCCATTAACCTCGTTTCCAAGGGCACAGAAAAATCTGTGCGCCCATTGTTTATTTTCGTCCCACTTTTTGATGTGAAAGTCCATAAGTCCCAGTTTGAGCAAAAGTATATATTGTTGTTGTTGTTGTCATTGCTATTGCTGTTGTTGTTGGGACTATTTCGTGAGTCTAGTGGCAAAGGTTGGCAGCTCCCTGATGGTAATAGGGATGCTGTTCCATGCAGTAAGAGCTGAATAATGAAAGCCTTTTTTCACATATTCGAGGTTGTATCTTGGAATTTGGATATTCCTGCAGTTTCTCGTACTATAGTTTGAATGCAAGGATATCTGGGGGAATTTATCCCAAAGGCTCTCTGGACACATCCTGCTCATAATCTTATAGGTCATGGCTGATCGATCGAATTTAATTAGTTGTTCTACATCGAGCCAATTGTAAGACAAATTATCTTTAATCCTAGCCCTCTCAATTATTGTTCGGGCACGGTCCTGTAGATTTTGCAAGATTTTTATTTTAGAACTAGGAATGCTTCCCCAAATAACATTTGCATACCGCAAATGACTTTCTATGAGGGCCCAGTATACACTATCTAGTTCTTTTTGTGGCACAAGGTTTTTCAGTTTCTTAAGAGATGAAAGACCTTCACGAACCTTCCCTTTAACTACTTTGAAGTGTTGTTCCCAGTTTAATCCTTCATCTACGATGACTCCAAGTGACTTAGTCTTCTTTGCGCGTTTAATTTCTGAGTTATTTAGCATTAGTCGTTCAGAGACATCCATTTTATTGACTTTACGGGGATGGCCAATCAACATATATTCAGTTTTCTTTGGATTAGCTGTCAGTTTATTGATTCTCAACCATCCTGAAATATTGAGAAGTTAATTCTACAAAGTGCACTTAGGGGAATTTTCGAATTTGCACAATAGTGATAGAAGCTCTTAACACCACTCTATCGAGCCTAGCGTATAAAAATAACGCTCGATCCAGGCTCTTTTGTAGAATAGCTAAAAGATCTATTGATGAAATTGCAGATCGTTCGGCATCAAAGAGATTTCAGCAAGTGTACGTTACACATCACCATATCATACTAAAAACTAACCTAACCAATCATCCGAACTGAACTGCTGGACAACATAGGAATCATTCGTCGTACATAGCCGATTGCTCGTGCCCATGGCCGAAACCACCAAAGCCTCATTTTCACGGACCAATCAGACGGCTAAAAAGCGAAGGAGACAAAAGAAACCCGTGAAGATTTTTCTGAATTTTACCTACCTTCATAAAACGCAGCGAGGACAAAAAACTGCCAGAGATTTTTCGAATTTTTTGAAAGCTTTCTACTCTCCAGATGTTTGGGAGTACAAGTTTGGATGCCGGTTAAAATATCTCCAGGATTGACGGAGTTATTGCCTCTCCAATAGCCAAAATCGGCGAAGGCTTGTCGAGACCTGTTTACGCCACTTCGAGTCAGGGGATAAAGCCTCTTGATAAAACCTCTTTTGAATTTACAAGTTATTTCGCAACGAGCAAACTTTTGCCATGAATGCAAAAAGTTTTACAATACAGAAACTTCCCTGGAGTATTGCCACATGACTTGAAATACGCGAACAAGCCTTTGTAGACTTTCTCAATTCACATAGAAACTGTAGGGGCATTGAATCTCGAATAAAAGAAAATTTATCGAAAGACAATAACAAGAACAATTGAAAACGCAGATTGTAGCGTTTTCGGGTCTGGACAACTTTGCTTTGTATTTCTCTGTTCCTTTTCTCGTTCCATCTTTTAGTGCGAACTTAGCTTCTGTTCTTGATTACTTAATTGATTGATCAATGCGTTGAATTTTTCGTTGTTGTTGTTTGGTAGCTAAGCAAAAACAGCAATGGCGGATCCACCGAACGGCATTTTCTTCGATGAATTGTCAAAAGTGCGCGTTTTAGAGCCAGAAATTAGTCAGCAGACTCAAGAACTAAAGGGAGAATGTAAAGAATTCGTTGACAGTAAGTATTGTTCAGTAGGAACTGGGAGATTTTTTCCCAAATTCAATTTCAGTACGTGAAAAAAAAAATAATGACGAAACCCTCAAAATTTATTAAAATGACTTTAGTAGCACCCTTCCTTTCTAAACTGACACAATGCCAGGATCGCTACGTGGAGTCCATATTAGAAATAGAAAAGAATAGACCCATTCGTTCAGGGTGGATTTGTTTGCCTTCAAAAAAGATACTGTTTGTTAGGATATGCTCTCTGTATTTACAATGTACACAGTGAGTTCCTTTTTGTCATGCTGGAACCACACAAATACGGACATGTCTTGAACGCCTAAATTAGGCCATAGCGCCCTAGTCAGACCTTGGCAGAATTGATTGTTTTAGTACATCAAAGACTTTTCAAGCCATTCACCAGTTTACCACAGTATCATTTCATTTCCCAGAAGACCGGAAAGTTACAAACAAATTCTAATTTTATTGAAAATGATGTCAAAATATTGTTGATTTCAATCCCGCTTTCAACTCTCTTATGCATCAAGCACATTATGCATCAACAGCCTACAGAACTAAAGGGTTGAACGGTGTGGACACACCTGGGCGCCATTATGTCAGTTACAGTGCCCTTCCAAAATGAGCCTTAAAGGTCTGACAATTTGTGTGCGATTCTTGAGATTTCTTTGGATATGAAACCAGAAGAGTTGGAGGAAACTGTCCTGAAGCCAATTTTGTTTTAACTGTAAGATATATCGAGAAGCGACACAAAATAGACATGTATCTAAACTAGACTACAACAAGTACTAGACCAGACGGAAATGGCGGGGAGTACTACTTTAGGTCGGGGAAATTTTGATTACCAGTTTTGAGTTCTCTGTCAAAACTGGACATTTAGAAATATGATGGTAAATGGGGATTTTCCGCTGTTCTTTGCGGTAAAATGGGGGTTAAACGAGGAGTAGGTCCTGCTTTTCTCCTCTGCAGAGGAGAAACATGGCTAAAACAGCGTTTTCACTGTAGGAATGCTGCCTAACCTGTGATATATGAAAAGTAATGTAATGTTTTGGTCAACCTACTACATTCATAGTAGAAAATAGGGTTTTAGTTGGTCACAGGATGTCCAATTACCCCATGTCCTTATATGGGCACCTATTTTAAACGGGCCAAGCCTCTGCTGTCAAATGTTGAAAATTCACGAAAGCCTGAAATTCATTATCAACAAGCATGGAATGCACTTTTTTGGTACCTATCATGGGTTTTCTTTGAACTTGGTCCTGCAGCCTAAAAGGATACCGTTGTTACCTGTGCTTTCTTACGTACAGCCAAGTCATATGTCAGCTTCATTAAGATAACGCATGATGTACTTACATTAATGTGATTAATATGTCCATTTGATAGTTAGTTTCATCCTCGTCTTCACTCTACTCTCTTATCCATAGAAAGCTTCGTCTTCAGCATTAAACAATACAGTATCTCTTCAACTACAGTACCTCAGCATGATCCCCAGTCCATCCAAGGTTAATTCCCATATTGGTTGGTCGGTAGAATTCCAAACTTTTGCAACGACATTAGTACGTTGCGATTTCAAGTTTAGAACAGACTGGTAAGGTGGCAATAGTACCATGTTGATTACCTTCCCATCCTTATTGATCTTTTTGTCGAAAATATTGTGTGTAGCATCATCTATGTTTCTCAGTCTGCTAGCTCTTGAAAAGTCTCGTCAGTAAGATCTCACGTAAGTAAGATCTCAAATTTTTCTTGGGACACCCAGTACGTATTATGAAGAAATAGACCTTTCCCCTGATTACGTCACACACCTGTGAGCACGCAGTGCATTCTGGGAGTTGTATTTAACACACCATCAGCTCTTTGTGTTTTTCTATGGTGATCGTACGGAGTTCTAACTTTTATCTTGATATTTTCAGCGAATATTCAACAAAATTGTGGAAAATCTTTCAACTTTAACCGACCAGCACATCCTTTGTTCTTTTCAAAACTCTTGCACAGGAACTGGTGCTTCAGAACGAGGAGAAAATGAAGATTCGGCCCAGAATAGCGGTGAGAATCCGATGCGGCCTAAAGTGTCTGGAATGGAAGGAAGTAAACAGAAACCGGTGGTTGGAGGGATCACTTGCTGTGTAGTAGCGTGTTTCAGCAATAGTTAGAGAGACAAAGAGCTATCATTTACACCATTCTGAACAACAAAAAGCAAGGAACAGCAAGAACTCAGAGAGAGATGGCTGCATATAATTTCTCGGCAGATTTCTCCAACTGTTGATCAGAAGGCGCTGCGCTGGTGACTCTTTGGACAGGTTCATATTTTGAAGCAACGATATTGCATGATCCTGCTCATCAGCCCTCCTTTTGTCTCCTTTTTTCCCTTATTCTTTTTCCCCTCTGCCAAGAAATCATATGCATCCATGAGTTCTTGCTTTTCCTTGCTTTTTGCCATTCAGAATGGTGTAAATGATAGCTCTTTGTCTCTCTTACTATTGCTGAAACACGCTAACAGCAAGTGATCTCTCCAACCACCGGTTTCTGTTTATTTCCTTCCATTCCACACACTTTAGGCCACATCGGATTCTTAGCGCTATTCTGGGACGAAAATTCATGCTCTCCTCGTTCTGAAGCACCAGTTCCCTTGCAAGAGTTTTGAAAAGAACTAGGGATGTGCTGGTTGGCTAAGGTTGAAAGATTTTCAATAATTTTGTTGAATATTCGCTGCATTTCTCGAGATGAAAGTAGAACTCCGTACAATCACCATAGAAAGACATAAACAGCTGATCGAGTGTTAAGTACAACTCCCAGAATGCACTGCGTTCTCACAGGTGTGTGATGTAATCAGGGGAAAGGTCTATTGCGTGAATCCTTATCAATCCACAATTTACTCACAGATTTTCAAAACTGTTCTGAAAAGATTTATTTTCTTCTAAAAGAGCAAGGCAAGAAAAATCCCTGAAAACTTTTTCATATTTTACTGGTCCTGACAACAGAACATCTTTTAAAGTAGCAGTTGTAGCTTTCTACTATGAGGAAGTACTGTCTGTTACTACTGTATATTACCAAACTGACTTCATATATGATCTCATTTTTATTCTCTAGAAATTGATGATTTCCAGAAAATTGTTGGAGGATTCCTTGAGATGGTAGATTCATTGGCAAAGGATGTGGAAAAAGAGAAAATGAAAGTATGCGTTTCTTTTTCAGTATGCATTTAATTCCATTTTTTTTCTTTCTAAATAGATTTTCCTATCAACAGTGAGACCTCCTGGTTTCAGTGTGATGTGAAATTTTTAGAAAATCATACAATTTGCTTAGAAATCAAAGGTGCCCAAGAAATTTGCAAGTGGAAAATAAGTTAATTTGCAATTATTAGAAAACAATTAAAATGTCATGCTGTTATTCTTCATTTGTTGCAGGAGATTCAAATTATAGGTTTTTGGGGTTTTGCTATCTCATTGAATTTAAGTAAGTCATAAAGTAAGACTGATTGAGTCATTTGTGCTGATTAAATTTTTAAATTCGCTAAATTCAAATCAATTTCAAATGGGGTATTTCTAAATGCTTTAAAGTCACATGGAATGTTCTCAGAGAGATTTTTGGCATTTTAAGTAATGCATCGAATCATGTAACTTTAGAATGCCAAGTGAAAAGTGGAAAGTTTGTACATTGTATAGAGCAGTGTCACCCTTCAAAGAAAACGCACTTGAGTCCTGAGAGTTCTAATAAAATTTTGCATATATTCCAACTTAGGTTGAATAAAACCTTGGTAGTTCTGTTGAACATACTGTCAAGAAAAATTGAGGAACATTTATTGATCCTTCCATTTTGGCCATAATTATAAGGTGTAACTGTAGCAGTAAATTATTTTAGCGAAAATAGGGAACTCTGGAGGTATTTATCAAAAGTTGGTTCTTCTTCAGGCCATTGGAATGAGGAATCAGCTGGAGTCAATGACAAAGCAAAGAGAGGCTCAGCAGCAGCAACTAAGAGCACTGATTGCGGAGAAACATACACAAATGGAAAGGTGCTTTATGTTTCTTCATTTTCCAGGCGTTTTAAACTTGCTCTGAAGACTTCTGACAGGGTTGCCTATTCCCAGGTTGAAATGAATCAAGCTCCTCGTTGTTTTGAAGATTTGAAATGACTGTAAATCTATCCCCTGTTTTTGACGACTTTTTTAGCATTTCAGGCATGCCCTTTTCCTCGAAATCCTTAATTTTGGAAATTTACCGTGCCGAAAAAAATTGCGAAAAAGTATTCATAGCATAGGCTAGCCTTTTAGCGACAGAACGAAGTTTGAAGCGTTTCAATCAGCCACTTACTTAATTTTCTGTGACAGATTGCGTTGGGTCACTTTTTTCTGGGTCACCCGGTATAGTACAACCAATGAAGTGGCCAAATACCATACCAAAATCTATTCTTGTCCTTACAAGTCTATGTCAACGAAAAAATTGACTTTGAAGATGAAGAGATATGACTGATGAATCGTTCTTGCAAACAACTGACAAGGAAATTTTGCATCATTATATACACATTCTGCGAAGCATTTTTCATCCAATGATCAAAAGCAAAAATCATTTTATTCTACTTCGGAACATACTGAACTACTGTAAAATGTTTTCAAGAGCCGAATTCAAAAGTGATAAAAGTGAAATATATTCAGTTGTCAATCATACGCAATCTAAATTCAGTAACTGGTTCAATTTTTCTGTGTTTTTATCATTCATCAAAGCAGGAAGCAGATTTCCCCCTTTCCGGTGCCTGTTTGCCTTTTTGACTTTCCATGTTCACAACTGAATATCCTTCTACAAATCCTTCCATCCTCGCAAACATCTTTTAAAAATCATATGTTGTTGAATGCTGAATTTTTCTTTATTGTTGAATGCTGAAACTGCACTGAGGTGAAACGAGACTCAAAGTTTTGAGGCAAATTCCTTGGAAGCTTCTCTTCTAAACTTTATGTTAACATAAAGACGAAGGGAGGACATTGGACACGTTTCTATTACCTAAACCACAGTTTGCTTCAAATAGACACAGTAGTGATTTTTTTTCTAGAAGTCCAATATCCTCCGCCCTCCTGTAGTAGATGCTTTATGACAGGTCCCTAACTTATTTTCTCTCCTTTAAGCGTTTCAGATTAATTCGCTTTTTTTATTGCAGGATTTAACAGTTTTCTCCTTAGTTACTGTCTACAGGAGTTGCGTTTGTGGGTTTATTACGATGAGTCCGTTATTTGATGCTATTTTTATATTCTGTGCCCCGAATCATTTGTTTGAAAAACGTGCAATGAAACTGCAGATAAATTCAGACGCTATTCAACGATAAAGAGTGGTCGTAACGCTTCCTTGACGATGAGATTTTAGTCTTAGAATATAATCTAAGAAGCCTTTTCTTTCATCAGGTTTAGAATTCAACTCGAATCACTCCAGAAACAAGAAACAGAGCAAAACGAATTTATCGAGCAGTTTATGATGCAAAAATGATTGATGTAAGCCTCGTCATAGTAGTGTAATGTATGTATATAGTAATTTACCATTTATCAATAGAAGACTGTAGAGATAATGCAATGCGAAGGATGCAATTGATTCCTAGTTAAACACAGACTGATTACAAGTTGAGTTTCGCTCCTCCGCCAAACTGATATACCCCTCGGTTTGGTAGGCTGTTGCGTAGCTGTAACTTCTATGATCCCGTTTTTTACACTTAAGGTTACTGTTACAGTTAAGATTTCTCGAAACAGGATTCCAGAGTACTGGCCGGTAATAAAAATTCTTTGTGGACGCGTAGACCCATTATCACAAAGGAGGAAAGGGTCTACGAAACAAAGAGCAAAGGCTTGCTACGGCCGCCCAATTAATCATTCTAATCCCCTTTTCAAATGATTTATGAAACGCGTTAAAACCATAGAAATAGAAATATTTCTTTGGTTGAAACAAAGGCTGCATAAATTAAGTTTCCAGAAATCTAGGAAGCTCAGTAGCAAGCTTTTGCTCTTTGTTTCGTAGACTCTTTCCTCCTTTGGGATAAGGGGTCTACGCGTAGGCTACTTGAAACTTGGCACACAGGGTCATCAAGCATATAACTACAAAACCGCGTCAGTGATTTGTGATAGATCCACTGGTCCGATTTTTACAATTATTAATAGTACATTAATAACAATAATTCGTGATTTTATTGAATCAACTGAATGTATTTTTATGATATTTTGCGATTAATTCTGCGTCGAATGATGCATAAGTTTGTTTGGCAGTCTTTGACAAACGGCCGTGGTAAACGGAGTTTCTTAATGACATCTTGAACGGTTACAGTAACCTTAAATGGGATAGGCTTTAAGTTCAAATTTTGAGACCCTGTATGAATCAATCTGAGTAGTAGTCGCTGATTTATAGCCCAGGAAAGGCAAGATAAATGGTTACTTCAAGAAACAGCACTTCTGTTGTAAGTCAGCAGTGCCAAGTTTGACAGAAAGGGTTCTCGCAATGTATTTAAACTTGTTCTACATTTTAAAAGGTTTCATATCATTGTCGATCAATAAGACATCACTGTTATCCCTTTACAAATGCAGACAGTTTTTGAATAGAGCGCTAGAACCCTTTCTTTAAAAATGTATATGATTTTGACATTGTCAGAGAACAATAGAATCGCTGTTTGAAGCTATTACTTACTTTTTCTTTTCCTGGGTCATATATCAGCAACCATTTGTCAAAATGACTCAAACAAGTTCTCAAAATCTATGCGGAAGCCTCTGCTATGCAACTGCTTAAAAATGGGACAGTAGACCTTTTTACTTCTTCGAAAAGAGGTTTGGATCGAGCTTCCAAATCTGGTAAATTGGTGAAGGAAAACAAAAGCATGACCCCCGTTCTCAGCAGACACACTGGACTGCTACCTGTAGCAAGAAGTTCATTCGGATCTCAGAACACTTTCAGAGAGTTAATAAGTCATAATTTTGCTCAAATTGACTTACGAGTGGTTCAGTTTATATACTGGCAAGCTTTATTCGCCTCTTGGCCTTGTTTCTCGTTATTTGCATTCATCGTTAGTTAATTTTATTGTGTAACATTCCAAAACAAAGTGCGAACGTTACAAAGGCTTCATTTTGCGAGAAAGCAAATCGAAACTTGTTGCTTCCAACCGTCGTTATTCAAATGAAGGAAAAATCATTTAAAAATGAATGAAGATTATGAGAAACAAAGCAAAAAGACTAATAACACTTGTCTGTGTGTAATCTAAGCCATTGCTAACCCATTCTGCGCGAAGTACTTGATAACAAACTCTCTGAAAAGTGTTGAGATCCGCAGCAACTTCTTGCCACAGTTAGCAGTGTATCCACTAAGAACGGGGATCGTGCTTTCCAGATTTGGACGCTCGATCCAAACCTCTTTCCTAAGAAGTAAAAAGGTATATTGAAGTTACGGCTCCTTCATAGCAATCACACAAACGGGGCGCAATTCTTTGTAACACCCTGTAGAATTTGCTACTCGATGTCTAGATGCAGTGTCTAGCTTGTTATAACAGTTTAACATTGAAGGTTCACATTTTAGGATCCAATTGTACAGTAAAACTGTAACTACGTTTACCCAGAAAAAGATTGCAATACCAAAATCATTTTCACAAAGGTAATCGTTTCGGAATATTTTACGCCATGTTTTTATGAATGCCAGGTTCAAGACTAGTTTAGTTCGAAGTACAAGTAAGAAAGACTGTGTAATGCCATATTCAACATATTATACTTAACTAATTTAGAAAAAGTAAGCCTGGCTTTTTACATGGTTAAATTTACTCAAAAAATAAAGCAACCTTTGCTTACAGCACAAAAATGTTATGTTTTATTCGCACATTCCATCGTTCTGCTCAGCACATTTTTACCAGCTTGTGGAAGTCAGGGCAAATTTTGAATATGACATTTTGACCTAATCAATTTCTGTATCTCAGAAAAGCTATCTAAATTTCCTTCAACATAACTGATAATTCAGAACAGCACCCTAAATGATTCAGGTTTAATCCTTGTCAGTAGTCAGAAAATAATTTCGTTCCACACGTAGACATTTCTTAACAGAAACATGACCTGCTTAACGATAAAGCTTTAAAATAATGCTTGAAAATTAACAGATGGCCTATGTTAGCAGATGGTATTGCACATATCTAAGAGCGCGTATCCAACAACGGCCAATTTTGTTTCTCTTGCAAACGTTCACAGTTTTGCATAAGCTGCTTGATGAAATGAGATCTGCGCCGTAAATTGCCCTCTCGCAGGTGCTGTAAACCAATCGCATTGGAAAATGCGGATCATCGAACGAAGAAAGTTCCTAATGAGCCCACAATTGCCCCAGCTTTTCATAAATGCTGGTGGTGTCCAAGCTTTTTTACGCTGAATACTGTTTATCCTCTCAAATCTCGGCACCTTTATAAAGAGAAAGGAGCAACTGTATTTTGCATTTTGTTGCTGTTTGTCAACGGGGCTCATCTATAACATGCTGAGCAACGAGTTACAGGCTTTCGTCTCTCATTTTTGCTGGTCGTATTGGTGAGCAGACGAATCCAACAGACATTTTCCTGGCTAGAGCAAAGGAAAACTTGGAATACGAAGAATTAGTTACTGATGAGTAGCAATTTTGCATCCAGTTGCTAGAAAAATGCCTCTAGGATAGCAAAAGGATAAGTAATCATCAAACGATAGTAAAGCAGGACTTGGAAAGTAGATGGGTGTTTTGTTTCATCTGTTCAATGACTGCATGATCTGTTATCTTTTTTACGAGAAATTTGTTATCGTTGCTCCGTTTCAAAAGTGGATAGATTCCCAACGGCAATTGATGCAGCACAGATAATTCCAACGACTAAATACTGCAGGAGGAATGTTCACATGTATTGTCAGAATGTTAACTCGAAAGTGGTAGGGAACGCGAGTCTCAAGTTTTTCGAAAAAGAAGCTGAAGTTGGAAGAAGGTCGCAACTCCATTCAACTTTTCGGTATTTCATACTTCAGCTTCACAATATATTTCTGAGAAAAGTATGGTCGCAAGGAGCAAGAATTGAAGAAGCATCTTTAGATGCCTGCAGGCTGAAATTGAGCATCAGCAGCGAGATCCCAAAAGCACAAAGATGCTTCATTTAAATAGTAGCGTTGAGATCAAACAATTATGCGAACACATCTTTAACGTACGCGTGATTATGTCGATGACGTTATCTCCCATCAATCTAGTTGGCAGTATCCTTGTCCTGAGAGCGATCCAGTCAACATCTGAATTAAAGAAAATCAGCACTTTTCAGTTCATAGCCAATCTAACTGTTGCAGATATAGTTTTGTCTGTCACATCGCTACCCCTGCTACTAACAATGAATTTCTTCTCAGGGTTGACAGCAAGTGAAATGAAGCATGTCCATGCAGCATACAAGTTCTTTTTTGATGCAAAGTGCATTGTCAGCGTGTTTACTTTGGTAGGACTGTCTATTGACAAGGTATTAGCCTGTGTATTTCACTTGAAATACAACAACCTGGTTACGTCTTTAAGAACATGCTCGTTTCTGGCTATAGTGTGGATTATCTCAATTGGCGCAAGTTTGATCAATTGGCTAACTTTGGAGGTAGTCTATTCCGGTGGTGCTTGTGAACCGTTTCGGGCCATGTTAGACGTTCCAGAGGCAATAGTAGTGCTCACTTGCTTCCTGGTCATACTAGGCACCAATTTATATCTAATGGTATTAAGCCGCGAGCATCAAAAGCAAGACAGGGAACAGCGACGAGAAGCAAGTTCAAAAATTCGAAAGATCTACGATAGCTATAAATCGCTGAAGTCTCTCGGTTTGTTGCTTTGTATGTTTGGAATTGGTCTTCTCCCTGTCATTCTTTATTTCTTCGTTCAAAAAATCATAGGATGTAATACATATTCATGTACGGCTATATGGGAGTATCTGAATATAATACATTTCCTTGATCTTAACACAAGATTCATAGTCTATTGCTGCCGTTTCAAGTCGTTGAGTAGAAGTGTGTTGAAGATCATGCACTGCGACAAGTTCAAACGTACACGCGTTGCCCCTGAAGTCATCAACAAAAAGAAAGAAAATGGAAATGTGACAATGGTTGACGAAATACCTGGAGGCAGAATCCAGACAATCGAATAAAATATTGTTGTTTAGATGGTGTATTTTGATTTAGAACTCCAATTGGTGTTGTGGAGGGGGGGGGGCTTGGGGACTTGATGTAATAGATCTAATCGGTTGAGGTCTCTTTACACCCAACTCAAGTTGAATGATCAATCTTTTAATACAAAATCTTTTGATTGATGTCTTTAACTTATTTTATGCCATGAAAACTCGTGCCACGTGATTGCTGCCAAAATTTGTATAATAGCGAAATTTTCCATAGAGTATGGTCACATGACTTGAAACGACTACAACAAACGTCAGCCGATTTTGCATATTGTTGGAAGCTGCATCACATTTTGTATCTAACCAATATAATACCCGGTGAGTCAACAGATATCCACCGTTTGAGCCATTTCTCAGAATTATCATATTGTTACTACTCAGAGCATCTTACGAGTAGTAACAATATGATGTTTGCTTTCTGTGCCGTTGTGAACACTTCAAATCGACAATTTTTCAACTTTATGGTTGTGAGTGGCAGGTTCTGTGAACATGCAAATTCAAATCAATGAACGTTAAAGAGAAGAAACGGACCAGTTCATAAGGCTAATGCATATTACATTTAATATCGTTCTGGACAGAATTAAGCGTCACGTCAAACGAATAATACCCATTAATCATAAGTTGTATCGGCGTTTGCCGAACCGTACAGTCATGAATTATGCATAGAATTAAATGACTATCTACCAGTTTGAAGCAAAGAAGCCAAATTCGATGCAGAAATTCATTTCATTAAAATTCCTTATATCATTCTGTGGTTATTGAAAATTGTAATTGAAGGCTATTTTGTAAATGTCTCGAGAAATCCTAGAATCAATATCAAATTTCGACCAGTTTCAGATAATCGAATAAAATGACAATTGCAGCATTATCTCCTTAGGAACTGAAATAAGCACTGCATACCCCATACATGTTTGCATGTAACAGGCCCTTACTTGTCTTTGGTTTAGGCTCCTTAGCTCCTTGGAGGATGATTATGCTTCCTTCTCGAGCAATGCATGATCGAAATTTTTAGTTCTCTTGAAGTGAAGATGAACTTGCGGTTTTTTAGCGCCAAGCGCTGGGATCATAAAAATAGGTAACCGCTAATCGAGTCCGCGATCCCTTGTCATGACGCTCAAGTTGTGGGGCTCTACCGGGTATCGAACCTTGTCCGCCAGTTTGTTCTGGCTGCAAAGTTAGAGGACTACACCACTGCGCCATAACACCTCCAACTTCTCTTATAACATCATGGACCATTGCGGACACCTTTATTTTGTAGGAAATTTTTATTCGATACTACTACCTTAAGTCCTCTGCGGAGGAGCATTGCTCGCGAAGCGAGCTAAAGCGCTACGCTAGCTCGCTCCTTCGGAGAGGTTATTATTATTATTATTATCAATTTCTTTACCGTTGGATGCATAAAAAATATAGCTAAAAGTAGTCAGCTAATTAATTCCAACGTTAGTTAAAATTTTAAAATACAAATGTTACATCAGAAAAAAGGGGATAAAATATTTACAATTCATCGAAAGTATACAGTATAAAGGCATAAAAGTGTATAAAAGCAGATATTCAAATATTATCATCATAAAAAGCCCAAGTTCGGAATAAAAACGCGGCATAATTTACATGGGCAATTTTCTCCGTTCCAATTTTTTATTTTTGTTTTAAACTGACAAAGAGATTCTGAATTTCGTATAGTTGGTGGTAACGTTTGCCACAGCTGTGGACCTTTAAATCGGATGCTTTCTGTTCCCTTGTTGACAGATCTCACCCTAGGTTGGAAGAATTCGTTATTGTTACGCAAATTGTAATGACTTTCATTTTCGCTGAAAATTTCGTGCATGAATGAAGGGCTCAGGTTATTTTTTGTTTTGTACATCTCAGTCATAAGTAACTGCAAGTTCTTTGCATGAATCGTAACGGCACAGTCCTTCTCTAATAGCTCACTATAAGTAGATTCAGTATCCTTATAAGTAATTCTCAGAGCCCTTTCCTGTATTTTGTTAATTTTTTGGCTGAGCTGCCTGCTGTGAAACATCCAGATTAAAGGACAGTATTGAAACTGACTGGTAATAAATGCCCTCATGAGTGTTCTTAGTTTGCTCTGATCCATGTAAGGGGATATGCGAGCAAGTGCATAAAGTTTATTGCTAGCCTTTTGACACAATTTGGAAACATGATTACCGAAGGAAAGTTTGCTATCAATTTGAACTCCGAGTAGCTTCTCTTCGGAGCTATTTACAACATCAGCATTTCCAATCCTAACAGTAACAGGATCATCACACCTCTGCCCAAGAACCAAAAGATGGCATTTATCTGCATTTAATTTCATAAAGTTGTCGGTAAACCATTCTAAAGCTACACTACAGTCATGTTCAAGCCTATGAGCTATATTGCCCAGGTTCTTATCGCAGGCATAGATTGTAGTATCATCTGCATAATTACATATATCCGAGTTTTGAATGAAGAGTAGAAGATCATTAATGTATATGCTGAATAACAGAGGCCCTAAGACTGACCCCTGAGGAACACCGCGTGTGACGCTTTTCCAAGAACTAAATGACCCATTTACTTTGACTCTTTGTTGTCTATTTGTGAGGTAATCATTAATTAGTGCCAATGCTTCGCGAGAGAAACCGTAGGCGTGCAATTTTGCAATCAAAAGATCGTGTCTGATGCAATCAAATGCCTTGGACAGATCCATCAATACAGCCCCTGCTTTACCACCTTCATCAAGGCTAATTTTGAATTTTTCTAAGAGCCGTACGAGAGCATGCTGGGCACTGTAACCTTTTCGAAAACCACAGAGAAGTGATGATAAAAAGGGTGTAATATAAGCAACTATCTGTTTATCCATTATTCTTTCAAACATCTTTGAGACCGTAGGTAGAACGCTAATTGGCCTAAAGTTGGTCCTAGAGTTGGTTGGTCCATTCTTGGGAAGAGATGTGACATCCGCACACTTTAGTTCATCAGGAAAGGACGAATTTTCCTGTTCGCGAGCAATGCTCCTCCGCAGAGGACTTAAGGTAGTAGTATCGAATAAAAATTTCCTTCAAAATAAAGGTGTCCGCAATGCTCCATGATAACATGATAAAAATTAACTTCCAAGCAAAATAGACTGTAACTCTAGTGTGGTACGACCGATGTTATAGAAATAAATTTCTCCATCTAAGTTAAGCATGATGCTACAAATTGATTGGTACTTCATTCAAATCAGTGAATGCCAATACACATTTTTGGACACCCGGTATACCGACTGAGCAATAAAAAGCACACGGCATTTGAAAAAAATACTTATCCCTGAATCTCAAAGCAATGATATTCAAAAACTCATGTTTCATAACCAATATGTTCAATTAGATTTAGAAATTCACCCGCCTTTAATCAGTCATTTCTTTCTTGTGGCAATGGGAGATTTTCTGCAGAAAATGCCCTTCAAAAACCTGCAAAACGATTCAAAACAACGACAAAATTTCGTCGGTTTTTACCCTCCTAACATCTATGTCATTTACAAGTATTAGCACATGTTATCCTCCTGCACTCACAGAAATAAGGTGGTTTGGAGCAGTATTTTGTAGTACCCTAGCGTACTGGAAGGCTAAAAGGTACTCTAAAGTACCTATTTATCATATTCCAGCTAAAGTATGTGAATTCAGTCAAAACATCTTTCTGCCAAATTTAATGGAAAAATTAGAATCTGTTCAGTATTCTGCTGCCCTTGCTGTATCTGGAACATGGAGGGGAACATCACGAGAAAAACTGTATGCAGAGCTTGGTTGGGAGTCACTAAGTTCCCGAAGGTGGAGTAGACGCCTTATTCTTTTCTATAAGATTTTAAACAATCTTACCCCCCTGTATACAAAGGAGCCAATCCCACCGCTCCATCAGTCAAACTACTCTCTGCGCAACCAGGATGTTATTGGGCGACCAAGGGCAAGGACAGAAAAATTTCAATCTAGCTTTTATCCCAACTGCATATCTGAATGGAATAAACTCGACCCTGAAATCAGACTGTCACCTTCTGTAGCTGTGTTTAAGACAAAGCTTCTATCGTTAATTCGCCCCCCTGCAAAATCTGTCTTTGGGATTCATGACCCAATAGGTTTATCGTATCTTTCCCAAATAAGAGTCGGTCTCAGTAGATTAAATTTTCACAAATTCAAGCATAATTTCAGGGATACCGTGAACCCAATGTGTCCAACAAACGATGGCATTGAGGATACGGAACACTTTTTGTTGCTTTGTCCGTCATTTGATATCTTACGACGAGATCTTCTCGCTGGAGTTTCAAATTTACTACGACCATTTGCCCAAATCAACAGCTTTTCAAACAACGCTCTGATACAACTCTTATTGTATGGCGATAAAGACCTTTCAGATGACATTAATAAAGATATACTCCAATTGACCCTAAATTTTATTCACAAAACTGGTCGGTTCGGTTAAGATAATTTCAGTATGCACTACATAGATACTAAGTCCTACTCTTCGTCATTTTTTTCTTTAAAATTTTTGTTAAGTCTGTTTCACATTGGATGTAAGGCGACTTTAGTGTGAATGTGAAATCCATCCAAGCAAACTCAAATCTTTCAAATCCGTAATATTGCGACAGCACAGGTGAGGTGTTGTTGGGTGGTGGGGACTCTGGGGGGGGGGACAGTAGCGGCGACAGTGGTTGTCGGTGGTGTTCTCTCGGCCGGGGTTTCTGCAGTTCAGCATAATCGCCTGTGCTGGCCTGACTTCCAATGTGAAACAGATCCTAGTATGTATCCGTATTTAGTCGTATTTAATCGTTATGTGTATCTCATTGTAACTTGTCTTTTCCTTTTTGTTTCCATTTTCGTTTGTTTGTATTTGTCAGTAATTTAGTTTAGTGTTTTATGTAATGACCCTTGGGATAGTCATGGGTTCTTGCTTCCCGGGTCATCTTCCTTTGTTATGTAGTCCAGTAGTTTGTTAGTATAGCCTTTAGTACCTCGTCCTTGTAAATTTTTATATTGAATATAAAAAAAAAAAAAAAAAAAAAAAAAAAAAAAGTACCTTGGGTATTCTAGAGTACCCTATAGGGTACTTTGAAGGTATTCTAGAAAACCCTGAGGTACTTCAGGTCAAAAAGGTACTTCAAAGTCACCGTTATGACTACAAATATCACGTGACTTCAGACATCCCATGGGTTAACTTATTTTCAATTTTCGTATGCCAATGGGGAAGACTTATCCATCTTCCAAAGAGGAAAACACGTGCTAAAGCATAGACAAATCATTGCTGAAAGGCCAAAATTTTGGTGAAATTTGGCGAAAGTTTAGGCCAACTTTGAAGGCTTTTCGGAGGGGCCTTATCGAGAAAATTCCTTATAGCTTTGAAGAAAGTGGCCGATTTCAGCCAGAAAATATCTTGAAACTAATTTAAATTATCAGCTATTCAACAAAATAATAAAAAAGATAATTTCTCTGATATTCAGGGGACAGTAGCTTCTAGAACGCTGTGCATTTTATTCTGACTCACCCGGAAAGTGTAAAATGGAATCCACCCGAATAAGGTATTCATACTAGGAGGAAGACTTTTCATTCCCCCAAAAGGACAAAAGGATAGCACTTGCTAAAGCGTTCTCGAGTCATTGCAATGAAAACACTTACTGCTCAGCTTCTGAAGCAAAGAAATAAAATGCCCGTTGTAGATGTGTAAATATGATCTTCTTTCGATATATGCTCATGTTTGCTCTAAAAACAATTTCTGAAGTGCACAATGAGCGCGCTAGGTACCTGGGTTTCAAAGAAACTTTTGAGGCTTTGTTTGTTTTGAATTCCTGGTCGAGGGAATCGCAAATCGCAAGCCTACAATCGCAAATCGCTTTGAATTCAGGTGTCAACAAAAGCGATTTATGCTATTGAGTTACAAAATTTGTCCTTGTTTTTCTGGAAGGAACATTTTTTCGATCAAACCTCTCGTATAAAAACGTATGAAAATATTGCTAGATCCAGGCCCTTTTGTAGAATAGCTAAAGCGTCTATCCTGTGGGACCTGGACAGAGAGAAATACCAGTTGTGCCAAAATAAACTACCAGGTGTCTCAAAAAAGTACCCCCTTTTGACTCAACAAGGTAACAAAACGATGATATTTCGGGACTTTTTGAATTCATGGCTACATTTGTTGGTCTTCAACTTAAATGAACATACCTTGCATTTGGAAATCGACCACCAAACACCGGAGATATGAACTCACAAGGTCAAAATTTGGAGTGCACGTGAAACCAGAGGTTTTGAGAAATGGCCTAGCCATAATTTGACAACAAACAGGCATTTTGCAAACGAATTTTCGACTTTGACCTTTACTTTTTATTTTTGAAAAGATTTATACCTTGAATTACTTCAATTTTTCTTGAAGTGACTTTTCTTTTGAGGAATCGGTCCTTGCATTGCATTTGATCCCAAGTGTTTTGTATTAAAGAAGAGGAAAAGGAGCACATTCACGCTTATTTTGGAGATGTGACACGACTTTTTCACTCTTTTTTTCTATACATCATTTAATAACTTACAATACATATTACTTTCAACATTACTTACAAAATACCATACCCTACTACTAATACAATACCAATTGGAGCGAAAACTACGACAACCTCATGGCAACATAAAACAGGAAATACGAACATGCCACTGCACGTAACTAATAGAGAGAGAAATAATTGCTAAAACTACACGTAACTACAAAAAAGAAAAAGAAAAAGAAAAAACATTTACTTTTAAGGGGACATAAATATAATACAGATTACATTTTATAATACTTTCTAATTACAAATAAGTAGGTTAGGCCGTTGGGCACAAGATTTAGGGATATTCAATGAAGAGGACCATGATATTATACGAAGCGTTCCGTTCTTGAAATATACAAGATGGTTGATTTTAAGATGAAGTTATTTACTTCAAATGGTAACTTTTTATCGCCGTACAAAAGAATCTGTAAAAGGACAGGATTTGGAACGTCAATAATTTCAAATGAGTGCAGCACCGGAAGGACACCAGCGAGGAGGTCACGCCTTTGTTCTTCAAAAGAAGCGCACAACAACAGGTAGTGTTCCGTATCCTCAGGACCGTCGTTGATTGGACACATCGGGTTGATTGTGTCACTAAAATTATCTCTGAATTTGTGAAAATTCAGTTTGCTCAACCCTACCCTAAGCTGAGTTAATAAAGAAAGCCCTCGTGGATCATGAATACCGAAAACAGGGTTAGAAGGTGGTCTAATAAGCGAAAGCAATCTGTTCTTGAATATACTGATGGAAGAAGATTCTCTGATTTCAGGGTCAAATTTACTCCATTCATGCAAACTGTCTGGGAAAAAGCTTGACTTATATTTTTCAGTTCTTGCCCTAATTTGACCAACAACAGGTTGATTGCGAAAAGCATAATTAGGCTGATTTAGTTGTGGAATAGGATCTCTTGTATCATCTGGCATCAGGTTGTTAATGATTTTGTAAATCATAAAAAGTCGTCTGCTCCATCTTCTAGAGTACAGGGATTCCCATCCTAGCTCTTGATACAGCTTTTCACGTGAGGTCCCTCTCCATGTACCTGTTACTGTTAATGCTGCAGAATATTGCAACGATTCGAGTTTTTGCATCAGGATATTACCACGGCTAATGAGACTGATCTCCTTGCATGGAATGTGGTAAATCACATCACCGTAGTCTAAGTGGGGTCTAACATAAAGTTTGTAAAGTACATTCAAGGTCTCCCTAGGAAGATACTTTGAAAGAAACTTCAGCATTTCACTCTTACCACATTTTTACTATATTTGTTTAATCAGCGCCATGTCCATGTATCTTTTATTCTTTTCAAAAGCAAAACATGGAAACTGAAAGTCTACAGGTACTTTGGAAAATGTCCACGATACAAATCATGATTAGGCCCTTTTTCAAAACCTCTGGTTTTGGGTGCACTGTAAATTTTGACTTTGCGAACCTGTATCTCTGGTGTTTAGTGGACGATTTCTAAATGCAAGGTACGTGCTTCTAAGTTGAAAATTGATAAATTTAGCTGTGAAGTCGGGGAGCAATGATATCTTATTGCTTGGTTCCTATTTCCAGACAAAAGGGGGTACTTTTTTCTGAGACATCCGGTATGCTTTTTTGACAGGCCACGATGAATCGTATACTGGACCGATATTGAATATCTATGAACTAACATGTATCAAAGATCCTCAATTGATGCCAGTATTTTTTATACATTTTTTAGTCTTCTATTTATGGAGCTATAAGCGAATTACTTAAACTTCTCGATTTTGAAAACACCGAAAACGGCCAAAAAACGTCGATCAAATGTTCTAAAGAATCAACATGAATGGACAATGAAAGATCGTTTTCGTGATGATTTGGAGTTAAAAAGACAAACAGGGAAGAATCATGAGGCCAGTAAGCATGGAGTCTTGCTGAATTTTTGATTTTGTGACGGCTTAGGGTGGCAATTTATTGCAACTATTACAGAATTTCCCAACAGGCCAATCGTTGAAATAATGCTTGCGCAGAAGTTTATACTAATCAATTTCTAAATCCCCAAATCACCACGAAAACGTTTTCTCTTTGTCCATTCGTGTTGAGTCAGTAGAAAATTTGAGCGACGTTTTTTGGCCGTTTTCAGTGTTTTCGAAAACGACAATGTTTAGAAACTCGCTTCTAGCTCTTAAAAACTGAAAACACAAAATTCCACAAAATCATACACTGAGAACCCGCAAAGTAGAAACCTTTTTTTCAAAACACCCTGTTTAGTTTCTTTTTAAGAGGTCATTAATCTGGAAAAAGGCTGAAAGGTTTCTTATCACATGGTTAAGAAACCTTCAGTGATTCAACTTAAATATTTAAACAAACCCAGAGGAAACTCTATCGAACAGTATGTTCTTGTTACCTCTAAAATTACTCAACCATGTCATACATACCCATCGGCGTAGGGGAAGATAAAATTTGGGGGGGCTGCCCGACAAAAAATCCATTGTTTGAGAAAATTTTGCCCGACTTGATACGGATTTCTGCCCGATTATGGCTGATTTTTGCAAAATTTTCTGACGTTGGGGGGGCTGCAGCCCTATCTCCTATACCTATGTACATACCAAGTATACAGATAGAGATGTTTCTAGATAAAATCTCTAAAAAATGTTTGGCACCTGATTTCAACAAAGATCATTAAATATGAATTTATTTGGGTTCCTCCTATAAGAAACCCTCCTAAAATCAGGCTGAGAAGTTTCTTATATGAAGGTACCATTTCTCGAAAAAATCAGCCCGAGGTTTCTTATAAAGTGGTTTCTATTTTGCGGATTCTTATTGTACAATGTAATTCAGGCTTCCTGCTAAAGATTAAGGCAACTCTGCTTTCCGCTCCAGTGAACAGCGAGATGCCGTGTCGCAAACCGCTCTCCCCAGAAAACAGTTAATTTCTTCAATACCATTCGGCGTATCGAAAAACAGTAAAAAGGCAGAAGCGGACTGGCCCACCGGGACACAGGGAAATTTCCCGGTGCGCCCTTTGCCCAATTTTTTTAAAAGCATTGGTATTTAAAGAACGGCAAAGAAATCATCTATCTATGAGTATGGAACTTGACTGGAAGAGTATGTAGTTATCAACCAAAGTAGAATGTGTTTAGGATACTTAATGAGTGTTCCAAAGGAACTGTCAAAGAATGTTGAAGGTTTTCATTTTGGGGGCAGAAAAAATTAGATTGGAGGAACCTTCTAAAACAATGTAACGGGTGGTTGTATGAACATTCCCCAAGGGACATGATTTATAGACAACTGTTACACAAGTGCTAAGGTTGCCTAATGTTGCTAATATGTCACAGGTAAACATGGGAGCAAGAGAGTTTTTCTAAGCCCATTGAATCACCTCACCTCTGCTCGAAAATGTTACCAGATATGCGAAAAAAACACTTTTACAAACTTGTCAGAAAATTCATCTAGGCACTGGCAAACATTGGCTCTAAAAAGTTGTCCTGAGCTAAGGTAGAGGGCATGGCATGTCCTAAACATTTTCTGGGAGCATCGCCCCCAAACCTCCAGTTGCCATTCCTAATCAGTTTGACGTGGCGGCGCCGCTGATACCAAGGTTATGTTTTCACTAAAAAGGGAAGAGCTTGCTTTCAAGAAAGTAATGCAAGATTGTTTTGAAAATAATTGTTTCTCGTCAGGTCCGTCGAAAGCGAGGGGCTGCTCAAATAATTTGCTGAAGGTCGTTCATTTTTTGCTGGGAATAATGTGAAAGCCAAACTCGTGGAAATGAACATTCAAAATTATCTCTATTAGAGGAAGTTGCAAGAATTTATCAAGCCACCACTTTTGATGTTATGCAGTTGAAACACTATCAATTTCCTCGTCAAATTGAAGTTTCTTTTTCAAAATTGTCCAAGCAAAACCCACGGGCGGGGGGGGGGGGGGTTCTTCCATAGTAAAGGTACCTAGGGATGTGCCGCGAGCAAGGGTATACTTTTTCGGACTTCTGGTCTGGCCAAGGGTATCATTTTTGACAATATTGGTCTAGCGAACGGTCATGACATCATATTTGTCACAAATTTGACAATATCGGTCGAGAAAATGGTCAATTGGTCTAGCCAAGGGTACCATTTTCGTAAAAATTGGTTCAGACAATGGTCAAATTGGTCTAGCCAAGGGTACCATTTTCGTAAAAATTGGTTTAGACAATGGTGAAATTGGTCTAGCCAAGGGTACCATTTTCGTAAAAATTAGTCTAGCCAACGGTACCCTTTTGAAGATGCTCGCGGCAGATCCCTACCCAAAATTTGGCCAAGAACTCCCCCCCCCCCCCGTGGCAAAACCCCATGCAGTCGTGTTTCTTCGCTTTTTGTAACAGCAAATTCTCCAAAATTAACATTTTCCGATGATCTAAAGGGACTCTGGCCACTCGGAATGACATTCATAATATTGGGAGGAGGCTTAAAATAAATGCGGGATTAGCGAGGTAACAGCGATATGTTTGAAAAGAAATCTGCTTGAATTCCATCTACAAAAGAATTTTTGAAATTTTATTCCACCTACGTTCTTCAAGTTTCGTAAACAAGCATATGCCAGTTGAATTTTCCTCTTCGCCTGTTTTTTCCTATTTTTCATATTATCCCAAAATTGCACAATAATCAAAAGAATTTTTGAAATTTTATTCCACCTACGTTCTTCAAGTTTCGTAAACAAGCATATGCCAGTTGAATTTTCCTCTTCGCCTGTTTTTTCCTATTTTTCATATTATCCCAAAATCGCACAATGTAAAAAAGAGAAAAAGATGCTTGTTTACGAAACTTGAAGAAGGTATACAATTCCAAAATTCTTTTGTAGATGGATTTATCCAGACTTCCTTCGAAAATGTTGCAAACTCCTTGCAACTAACATTTCCTTCTGTTCTTTCTCCTCGCAGATGCAAAACTTACTGAGTTGATAAATAAGTTTTTATGGTTTGATTTAATTAATAGCTTTTTACTTTGTTTCAGTAGATTTTGATTGAAACATTAAACAATGCAAAGTGTGATTTGCGCAAATTTTTGCCCTAACGGTTTCATGGAAAACTGCTGCAAAATTATGAACGTTTCCAATTTGGCACATGTAGAGATGGGTTGAAGACATGAATTCTAAGTCAATGAAAATGAAGGTTGCCAAAATATTCTCCTTTGGCTGCTATTACAAAATGCTCAACAATTCTGTTTAGCATCAACTAACTTGGTAAGCCAAACAAAAGGGCGTATCCTTAAAGAAATTTCCAGGGGCTTCGCCTCCTTTTAACACTCCTCTACTTTATTTGCCTTGGCCATGTCGCTGCAGTGAAGTAGCTTTTTAAACATGCTAGTTTACGAATAGAATTAAAAACAAAACCAAATTTGGGCCCCCGATGGCTAATTTCCCGGTAAGGAAATGTTCTCCCAGTCCGCCCCTGTAAAAAGGATGTTGTTCAGCATAGCCTGGGCAATCGAAAGATGCACAAATCAAAAAGTGTTCGTCAAGACTGGTTTCACAAATCCTAGTTATAATCTGTTTGTTGATTTCAGAAAATTGGACTTGCTTCAAAATACTCGAAGAAATTTCGATTTTTGCGCACCTTCCTTAGCTAGGTACTTGATCTACAATTTTGCTAAGTCTGGTTGAGGAAGCTCGGGCAAGATTTCCTGTAATCGAATTTTACATTTGACTCTGAAAAGTGAGCATGGATATTGTGCTTCATGCGGGGAGGGGGGGGGGGGGGTTCTTGGCCAAATTTTGGGTACGGGTCTGCCGCGAGCATATTTAAAATGGTACCGTTGGCTAGACCAATTTTGACCATTCTCTGGACCAATATTGTCAAATTTGTACCAAATCTTATATCATGACTGTTCGCCAGACCAATATTATCAAAAATGATACCCCTGCCCAGACCGTTGCTAGGCGAAAATTGCAAAAAGTATACCCTTGGCTAGACTAGGAGTCCGAAAAGTATGCCCTTCGTCGCGGCACATCCCCAGGTAACTTTACTATGGAAGAACCCCCCCCCCCCATGGCTTTATGACCAAGCATCGCTACAGGGTGTCCCAAAATTGCCCCACTTGTGTGGCTGCCATTGGGAGATATGACTTCAATAGTCCCGTTTGTTACAAAGCTGTTACTAATAGGCTTCAACCTAACGTTTGATACCTTGTATTAGTCTGAAATTTGTTGCTGACTATGGCAAAGGAAGGGCAAAATAAGTGGTAGCATCAATAACAGCACTTCTGTTGTTCTCCAGCAACGTCGAAATCAAGCAAGGTTTGAATGAAAGGATTACGGCGTCGTATCCTAGACTGATTACAAGTTCGTAGTTATTGCTATTGATAGACTGGTTTGAGCAAAAAAATATGGTGTTGTTGTTGTTGAATTTTTTTTCTTTTGCGATAACTGGGATTATTTCGTGAGTCTAGTCGTATCCAATTTCTCTACATTTTGGACAAGGTTGAAAGTGTTGTCTTATAGATAAATAGCATCACTCACTAGAACCCTTTCTTTGAAAATGTACTTAATCTTGACGTTGCTGGAGAACAATAGAATTGCTAATTTACAGCAACCACTTATTTTGCCTTCCCTCTGCCATAAATTGGCAACCAATTGTCAGATTGACTCGAATCGACTCGAATAAGGTTTCAAATTTCAATTTGAAGCCAATAGACGACTACGCTAAAGATGGCGGCGAGGAACTTTTACCAAAATGCATTGCATTCTTTAATCGAATTCCTATAGAATCTTTAAAGATTCGTAATTAGAACGCATTGCATTTTGGTAAAGAGTTCCTCTCCGCCATCTTTAGCGTAATCGTCTATTCTATGCAACAACAACAGCATAAAGTCAAGACAAAATGATACAGATCCCCCACAGTAGCCATATAAACGGGGTATAATGTTTAGGGACACCCTGTAGATTTTAACATTCTACGTTCAGGAATTCGTCTGAGTATCTATCAAATTTTGGATGATGAGAATAAATTTTGATTATTGAAGTGAACAGGTTTAGAACATAATTGATGAATTGGTACATGAAAAGAATATTAGTGACCAACACGCAGACTCCCTAATGTTTTCATCTGGCTTTGTTACATTCAAGAAACATTGTAACATCTTGTCGCGCATCATATAAAGGAGGATATAAGAACATGCTCTTCTGACCGAAAATCTTGAAAAATTAAGTTTTTTGTTTTTCCAAATCGAATCGCATTTGCCTATGTGCAGATTATGTAGTTGTTGCGGTTAAAGAAAACACCGAGAGTGGTCACTGCAGGAGTGCCGTAATCTTAGTGAATGGCTGAAAGACAAGTCCCAAAGCGTTGGGATACACACAAAGGAGAACCCTTGAAGCAAGAATATGGAGCAAGAGTGAATGAAAAATCCGTGTAAATAATGCATCATCTCAAATCACACTCGTCATTTTCCTTTTATTCGGGTATAGGAGCATGCCTTAATCTATTTGGTGCCCCTATATCCACGTCTAAAATGCAGAGTTCCATCGCCTTTGCTTTGCCACCTCAGCGGTTAACACTTATTTTCTGTATCAAAGACTGCAATATAACCAACCCACCAAAACGTATACTTCTTTCTCACTGACCAAACTATATGTGAAAAGTTTCGTCCAGTAGGGTCGGTTCTCTCAAGCAAAGAATTCTAAGCATCGAAAATTTATGGCCTTTTCTCGATTTTATCGCCTTGTATCGTCATTGACAAGATAATGCACTTCTCCATCTCACACGCCTTTTGCCACCTAAGACGCAATGTGAATCAGGTAGAACAAACTGCAACGACAGTTGATTGCGACAAGAATTTTAGAAACGTAAATGACTAAAGAGGGGGTGATAATTAGGAGTTTTATTGCTTCGGAATTTCCACTTGTATAAAAAATATGTTTTGGTGAAACTTTTACGTCTCTTGATCCTCAAAGTGAAACGAACAACAATGATGCACAAATTCACTAAACATTGACCAAAAGTCATATCTTGGTTCTTTCCATGTTGTGAGTCGGTGGTCTAACAGAGCTAACGCTTCATCAAACATTTTGTTCGAAGCCTGTGAAAAGAAAGTGTATGTGCATTTACCAAGACGCTGCGGAGCATGCACAAAGGCGCAATGGCTAAAACAAGATCAAATGCTGGATTGGTCAAACAGATCCAACATCGAACCAAACAAGAAAAACAAAGTTTGGCTTCGACATCGATCAAACTTCACCCAACTTCGTCAAACAAATGTTGTGTGACCAAACAAGGTGGTCAAATAGGCCAAAACATTTCATCAAGCACGAGGTTTAAAATGTTAGGTGCAATTTGTGATTAGTTTGACCATGGCTTTAGGCTGATGTTTTAGACATGCCTATATCATTTTGAATGGACACTGTCGCTACGGAGTTACAAAGAGAAGGAGAAATTTGCAGCCAATGAACATGCAGCATGAGTTCAGAAGATAGTTATATTGCCATAGCAGGAATGCTGCGAGGATAACTTCTTAAATTTTGCTTTGCGTGTAATTGGAAAACGACAGTTTCTTTGCAGGGAGAAATGGTACTGGCAAATTAATTGGCGAGCTTACTAAGTGAGAGCGCTCAATGGTTTGTTGGCAAAACAAAGACGATGCTACTCTATTTCTCCACAATATATCTGCAAAAGACCTATTCTTCTTGTATTACCGGTGTGGTTGATCTGTAACCCTTTTCAACGTCATTTTCTGCAGCGAAGGCATGTTGCACATGAGAAAAACCTTCACTTGCAGTGAGTCTGGACCATTCTTTACGCTGGTGAGTGAAAAGTATTCCAGTCAAGTGATCTAAGTTGAATTGCTCCAGTTGTGTGCTGAGACGTCTTCCCTTCTGTTTCTTGAACGAGTCTTGTGTGTTAAAGCGGGGACCCACCACTAGAGTGAGGCTCTCCCGCAAAGGCAAACGGCATTCTGCAACAGAGAAAACAATTTTTCATCTATCAGGTGAGTCAAAACGAGAACAATCCTTGTTTGAAAGGCCGCTACTCCTGGTTGCTGGATATCGTGACAATTATCTTCGCAAACAGCTGTCAATTATGGAATTATAAGATAGAACGAAAAAATTAAAACTTACCACCGCCGGGATGCTAACCTTGGGTCTCCTGCTTTCCGGGCAAGCTTCTTAACCACTAGACCACATTGGAATGTCTTATTCTCCTTGATTTAAGCACCTTATAGGTTATTTTCCGCATTTGCCTTTTTCAAGCAGCGTTTATATGAATATTCAACAGCTTGTGGGGTGAGTGGCCGAGCTGCTTACACAGTTTTCATCAGGTGGCTGAAGTTAAGCTCGGTCGATTGAGATCAAACTCCGGATGGGTGACCTCGGAGGCTTGACATCGCCACTCACCTCGCTGTCCTTCGGAAGGGACGTTAAACTAGGGGTCCATGCCTGGATGCGGCATGCATAGTGGGCTTAAATTAGCTTTATATAGCTAGAAATACTTCCTGCCCCCTCAAAATAAATTACTGAAAAAAACAGATTGCACCGAAAAAGGACAAATCCTGGTTGCCGGAAGCCCAAAGCGAGCGCTTTTACTTCCTAGTATATGATTTTTCTTCTAAGTAATTTATTTTGAGTGGGTTGGAAGTAATTCTAGCTACTTAAAGCTAACTTAGGCAGTGGCGGATCTAGAGGGGCGCGAAGGGTGCTCAAGCACCCGTCAGATTTTTTAACTGAACATTTTTCTCTTTCAATCTAATTATTTGCAAAAATAGCATAGCCGTCAAATCTTTTCTTTTGTCAAAAGATCCCGTGGGGTTCTGACTCACGCTCTGATCAGATCGCATTTTCTCCTATGATTGACCAATCAGGTGCCGTCGTTGAGTTTACTTCCGCGTTTTGCAGCAAAACTTAGGCCATTTTCGGTCGTTTTGACCACTCTCCGGAAAAAATTATTGCACGATCGGATAAATCGAATTTCGTCAAAATTTCAATTGGAGAAGATTCTCCATGCTTTGGACCGTAAGTGTTTTCGGTATGGCTTTGCGATCACGAAAAATAGCAGAATTGTGGCATTTTTAAGCTTAATGCAGTCATTCATCGGTTACATACTCTATGATTAGCAAAAAGAAGAGTAGAAAACTGAAAACCTGAAGAAGAACTAGTGCATACACATACCTCAGATGGATTTAATAACAAACATCCACTTTTTCTGCGTCGATCTACAGCGAGTTTCACCAGCAAATAACACAGTCAACAAAAATAGGCGCGAGAACTTGAATGATCAGCTACATGCCATCGTCGAGTGAGAACAACATCCGATTCCAATGAACAGAAATATGAATAAATCAACGGTGAATAACGAATACATGAACTTGCCATGCTGAAGATTACGGGAGTAGCTGTACGTCCACTCTGGCCCAGAAAGAACAATTTTGTGATGTCTCTTTCGATAAACCATCTATGGATAAACCGTGCCACCATTCCTTTATCCAACTGCGGCTATCGTTGCCAGATGGAAACCGGCAATAACATTACCAAAACGATGTACGAATTGATCGGTCACATCCCATCTTTTACACGTTTTTTTATTGATAAGAAACTGGTTTATAAGAAGCTAGTACTACGATGACCAAAAATTTAAGAAACTCTAGTACTACGCTCAAGAACAGTTAAGAAACTCTAAAACCTTATTTCTGTATGTCTCTCTTATTCTATGTCTCTCTAACAAAGGTATATTCGTCTTTCCTTGCCTTTTAACTGCAAAATTGGTAAATTTTTGACTTAATGTACATGGCTTCTTCTTGATGACAATGTTAATGCAAAATGGAAGCCCTTTGTCGAGAAGAAGGCTCAACTTCGAACAATACCGCAATTTTAGGCCCAAAAAATAAGAAAATAATTAAGAAACTTTTACTACTAAAACACCGAAAATTTCATGCGAAATTAAGAAACTTTTAGTACTAAGTGCTGATCCAAGTTTCTTATATAAAAAAACCTGTACCGGGTGTCCCAAAAAAAACGCAACGGATTTTATCGGGACTAGCGACAAGAATTTAGGTTCAATCAACCCATAATAATTCTTTATATAATCCTCAATAGCTAATTTGAAGATAGATACCTTGTTTGTTGATATTGGTGCATGGAAAGTGGGAATATCAATCTTCAAAGTTGAAATTTGCCTGAACCTCCAAACCAGAGCTTTTGGGTTTTGGCCTAAACTGCAAACGCACTATTTTGGGGAATCTCCTAAATTACCGTGAAATAAGGGAATGAAGAGAAAAATTTGAATAGAAATTCAATCCAATTCATCAATTTTGTCATGAAAAGAAATTTTTTTATACTTCAAAAGTTTCGAAAAGTTAGTATTACATCTGTCTCGTAAAAGAAAGTAATCCGCGAAATAGTTTGCTTGGGTGTGAAAAATGAGTTAGTTCTTACAATCTTCATGACTTTAATGAAATGTATTTTGTATAATCTTTCTTCGAATTATTACGAAACAAGAAATCAAATATACCCAAGGGAAAATTATCCATGGATAAGATCCTTAGAATTGCTCATTCGTACTTGGATCTTTTGCAGGTGCACTATAATTGAAGAAATATATTCCTTTGTGAATTTTCCCTTCGACTGTTATGTTTGTCAATTTTTAGCTTTCAAATTTCAATTGAAATGTGTGCCTAAACATATGTGTGCCTTAGCATGCTCACACTACTACACTATGCATATGACCGAGGAGATTCCCCTGACCAGCGCGTTTTCAGTTTAGGCCAAAACCCAAAACCTCTGGTTTGGAGATGGAAGCAAATTTGGACTTCCAAGATTGATATTCCATCTCTCCATGCACCAATATCAACAAACAAGGTATTTATCTTCAAGTTAGCTATCGAGGATCATATCAAAAATTATTTTGGATTGATTGGACCTAAATTCTTGTCGCTAGTCCCGATCAAATCCGTTGCGTTTTTTTTTGGGACACCCGGTATTGCAAGAAAAATGTCTATCGTCTTATGGTCTAGCAGGCTAGCAGCTTCATGAAACAGAACTGAAATGCTAGGTTTAGTGTTCTTACGAATACGAATATCAAGGAGAAATGTACATGTTATTTTCATAACGAGTAAAATGGATCGATCTTTTTGACATTTGAAATACTATTTATAGAAACTCCTCATGTCAATTTCACATTTTGGGCGGATATCATTAAAAATATTTTATATTTTAGAAGTCCTTCGTTAGAAAATCATCCCTTCACAGTCAAGCAACACAGTAGCATCAAAGCAAAGTTGGGCAGTTTGCAAACTCATTGCCCATTCATGGAAGAACAACCCTATTTTTGTAAGATTCTACGACTTTCATCCAATAAAGAAAGCTCCTCAAAATTCTCATTTTCTGAGTACAAAATGTTTATTAAGAGTTTCTTAAAAGTTCTCTCAAATTTCTATCGGTGGTGTAGGATCTCTGGGATCTCCTGTGCCTCAGACAAAAATTGTGCTGCAAATTATGAAATCATGCCACAACAGTGTAGATCACATACGAAATCTCACGTAAGAAGTTACCAAACGAAAAGTGAAATTAATTTGTTTCAGTTTCCAAAATGTTATATTTACTTTAGGCTTGATTCTAATAAAAAAGTTTCTTGTAAGGTTCCAAAATTTTCAAAATTCCATCTGACAGTTTGTCGACGTTCATTCAGAACCACATTTTGAACCAATGAAGTGTTAAAAAACGAAATAATAACAAAAATTATTGCTTTTTAGTAATAGTTGAGTTGGTAATGCAATTTCTGGTTGAAAACATTTTTTGCAACTCATAACTTACTTTGAAAAAGTTCCTTAAATTTGAAATAACCTTTCATCGCTTCTAATAGAGTTTCTTAATTTATGGAAGAGGCAGCAACGGTTTCCTTCAAGCAGTTTCCTGCAGAAAAAGTGTATGCTGTTGCATTGATAAAGGTCCGCTATCATAGGAAAAATGTCAAGAAGCTGAACTCTCAGGTCACCTAGAATATAAAATCTTTGAAACTGGAACATAATAACTTCCCTTTTCTTTTAGTAATTTCTTACAGGAGACTTCGTACGTGATCTACACTGTGGTATGATTTCATAATTTGCCACACAATTTTTATCTAAGGTACAGGAGATCCCAGGGATCCTACAACACTGATAGAAATTTAAGGGAACTTTTAAGAAACACTACGAAACATTTTGTACTCAGAAAATGAGAATTTTGAGGAGCTTTCTTTATTAGATGAAAGTTGTAGAATCTTACAAAAAAAAGGGTTGTTCTTCTATGAATGGGCAATGAGTTTGCAAACTGTCCAACTTTACTTTCATGCTACTGTGTTGCTTGACTGTGAAGGGGTGATTTTCTAACGAAGGACTTCTAAAAGATAGAATATTTTTTTATGATATCCGCCCAAAATGTGAAAATGACATGAGGAGTTTCTATAAATAGTATTTCAAATGTCGAAAAGATCGATCTTTTTATGAAAATAAGATGTACATTTCTTCTTGTTATTCGCATTCGTAAGAACACTAAACCTAGCATTTCAGTTCTGTTTCATGAAGCTGCTAGCCTGCTAGACCATAAGACGATAGACATTTTCTTGCAATAAAAGATGGGATGTGACCGATCAATTCGTACATCGTTTTGGTAATGTTATTCTGATAGGAAACGAAGCAATAAACCAATATGCAGAGCACTAGCGATCCTTTTACTGCCAGTGAAGGACAAGAGATGCTTTCATGTTTTCAAATAAGTCTCCAACCCGCCAGAAAGAAAGAGACAAGAAGAAGCAGCTTCCAACGAAAGAACTCGGATATTTATGGATCAAGAACTGAAATCGTTTTGTTTATGATGGCAGATGTCTTTGATGGACAAATGGATAGCAAATTATAAAAAATATGTTATTTGTACTGGGCAAGTTCCTGTCAATGATGGAGCAACTCAATGCAGTCTGGAAATCTTCTCTTGTTGGCTCTAAAACCTCACAGACAAGGAAGATAGGGAAGGATGCTGTCTATCGAAATTGCAATGACTATTTCTGAATGGACAACGGCAATAACTGCTTTTTGGTAATTTTCAGAAACTCATGAATAAGCATGGCAGCAGGGGCTACAGGGTGAAACGGGCGAGCTTTGTCTTTGTCTTTGCAAACAATTGTCTTTGCAGATCAAATTCAGAATAAGTTTCAGACTGTTTCAGAATTGGAAGCATTAAATTTTCAATTTTGTGATGATTCAATTGCTATTATCTTACCATCTTCCTATTATCAGAGTAAAATCATCAGAGTATCAATTATTGGATTGCTCAAGTTTTTTGATATATCATAATATTGTTTTTCATTGAATGCTTTGTTTGCAATAGTCATGTTCCATCAGTTTTGCATCAGTCTTCAGGCATTGGAAAAGCAAGAACTGCAGTCTTTTGTGGTTGTTGTCAAATGCTGCTTCAAGGTTGGGCTTGATTGGTAAAGGATAATCTTGTTCTGTTTGGGTCCTAAAATAAAACAGAGACGATATTATTTCCTCCTACTAAAAACATTTGCTGCATAGCAAATTTCACTTTGTCTCATAGAGAATTGCATGTACAAAAAAGAGCAGCAAACCAAAATAGGAGAGGTCTTTGCAAACTTAAATCAGAGCAGCAATACCCTGCTCAAGAAAAAGAAAACAGATTCAAGGGCAAATAATTGCAGTAAACTATCGTGTTTATAGGCAAAATAATCAAAGCTGATAATTTTTTGTACAAGGTAGCATTGATAACATTGTTTTAGTAAGCAAATCTCCTATTTCTAGGTCAGGGCTTCCCCATTAGTCTTGAAGAAAATAAGCAACAATGCAACTTTATGTTTGTTTACAGTTAGGCCAAACCCGACGAAAAGTTCTCTGAGAGCGAAGTCAAAGTTTTGTTATTATTCTCATTGCTCTGGTGGCCAAAACAGCTAGCAAGTACTCTAAAATACTTTCATTTCTGAAACATCAGATCAAGTTCGAAAGTGATACATTCAACCAAGGTTAACGTTTGTTTTCTGACTTAAAAGCAGACAAGTTTGTAAAAGGAAGCACGTAAAGTTAACGAAGATTAAATAGTCATGGCTCTCGAGGAAAAATCGCCTTTGAAAATTGTGGGAAACCGGCAAAGGCTACTGCAAAAAAGGCAACATTTCTAGAAACTAGATGCTTACAGCTATTGCGTTATATCTCCAAAATGAGAATTCCTGTCTTAGTTTAGAAAATATTGGAGTTTGAAAAAATTTCGGTTAAATTTAGGCCAACAAAAGTTCATTTTCTTGAAACTGCAAGCCGAAGTTCAAGACGAGAAAAAGACAAGTTTATTTCGTCAACAATTGGCGAAAGGTGGCAAATAGGACAAAACGACATCGAGGAATCCAAAACTTTCAACAAAATTTCGATGAAACAAAGGACAAACGTTAAATTTATGATAAAGTCTGCTTACCTGCTGTGCAGAATCCCGAGTTTGTAAACAGAGTTGTCCACGGCCTTTGAAAAATATGAAAAACCAAGGGGCTCTGAGTTCAAAATGCTAAAAGAACTTGACAGAGCGAAGATACAGCTATTGCGTTATATCTCGATATTTTGCTTTGGGACACTTGGGACGCCTGCTGACGCCATTTATCACAAAATTTTACTTTCGCGCCACAGCTTTCTTGCAAGAGAGGCCGGAAGTGACGTCAGAATTCAGGCTTGGTGTTGTCGGGCGTGTTATTGCCGGTTTCCATCTGGCAACGATAGCCGCAGTTGGATAAAGGAATGGTGGCACGGTTTATCCATAGATGGTTTATCGAAAGAGACACTACAAAATTGTTCTTTCTGGGCCAGAGTGGACGTACAGCTACTCCCGTAATCTTCAGCATGGCAAGTTCATGTATTCGTTATTCACCGTTGATTTATTCATATTTCTGTTCATTGGAATCGGATGTTGTTCTCACTCGACGATGGCATGTAGCTGACCATTCAAGTTCTCGCGCCTATTTTTGTTGACTGTGTTATTTGCTGGTGAAACTCGCTGTAGATCGCGGCAGAAAAAGTGGATGTTTGTTATTAAATCCATCTGAGGTATGTGTATGCACTAGTTCTTCTTCAGGTTTTCAGTTTTCTACTCTTCTTTTTGCTAATCATAGAGTATGTAACCGATGAATGACTGCATTGAGCTTTAAAATGCCACAATTCTGCTATTTTTCGTGATCGAAAGCCATACCGAAAACACTTACGGTCCAAAGCATGGAGAATCTTCTCCTATTGAAATTTTGACGAAATTCGATTTATCCGATCGTGCAATGATTTTTTCCGGAGAGTGGTCAAAACGGCCGAAAATAGCCTAAGTTTTGCTGCGAAACGCGGAAGTAAACACAACGAAGGCACCTGATTGGTCAATCATAGGAGAAAATGCGATCTGATCAGAGCGTGAGTCAGAACCCCACGGGATCTTTTGACAAAAGAAAAGATTTGACGGCTATGCTCACTTTGCGGACTCGGAATCGATTGTCTTCTCTATAACCAGCGCAACAGAGCACCCATGGCCTGTAAATCATCCGAGTTTGAGCACCCGTGGAAGTGAATAAACCAATAGCCTTGCCGCATCTACGGGTGCTCAGATTTGGCGGGAGCACCCATGCGATTTGAAAATCCAGAAACATCAAAGAAACCGAGCTGTTCGGGGGGGATTTCAGTGTCTGAAATCAAAGTCGATGATACTACGATATCATATCAAGGGGGGATAAAACTAACCAGGGGGAGCTTCATTACAACATAGACATAAGAATTACAGAAAGCAGTTGAAGGGGGGGGGGGGGGGATAAATTATCATACTTTCCAAGTTTATCCTTCCAAAATTTGGCGGGGCAGTTTGCTGCTCGCCAATGGCCTAAGCTATTTGCGTTGCCAGCCTTCATTTACTGTTCTAAACAACTCAAATGTGTGATGCATTTGGAAGACAGTAATTCGAATGGGAATCCAAGATGATAAAGCAAAATAAGAAGGACAAGAGTTAATCAAAGATTTTTGAAATGGATTTTACTGCAACTACAAATTTTGGGCTGGAAGGGGTGAACAAGAGGAGATCCAGATAGAAGGAAGATCGGGTGTTACGGCGTGTTACGGTAAGATGACATAGGCGTAGGAGATAGGGGGCTAGGGGGGGCTGCAGCCCCCCCAACGTCAGAAAAATTTGCAAAAATCAGCCACAATCGGGCAGAAATCCGCCTCAAGTCGGGCAAAATTTTCTCAAACAATGGATTTTTTTGTCGGGCAGCCCCCCCCCCCAAATTTTATCTTCCCCTACGCCGATGTAAGATGAGATGAAATATGGTTTATGCTTCACTTTTGGGTTATTGGGGTTCTCGCTATAGTTTCAGATGCTAATGATTCCTAGAAATATTGAGGATCACACCCGGGATCACAGCGACAGCTTCAGAAATCCTTGACATTAAGGCCTATTGTTGTTCATGAATCATGAATTCTATCGTCTTCTGTTTTGTTCTTGTGTAACAGTGTAAACGGTAGATCAGCCGCCTACGCAGTTCAGACCATGTGAGACAAATTTTCTGCATACCATATCATCTTTTATCAAGAAACAATGGGATATTTCGACAATTCATTCGGGAAAGAAAGAAAATTACGTGAATACTTCCATAGGATTTCAAAGAGATTTCCTCGTATCAAGCTTGAGCAACAAACTACCCAATCGTTCAACTGGTAAATAAAGCATTTTCTGGCTATTTATGGGCGTGGTCATCATTTCCGAGAGAGTAAAGGGCGTGGTCACCAAAAATTTTTCCGGGGGCTTCGCCCCCGGACCCCGTCGTTGTTCTCTCTTCAGCACCCCTCAAAATTTTTCCTAGATCCGCCCCTGTTAGGCCCAATATGCATGCCGCATCCAGGCATGGGACCCCTAGTTTAACGTCCCTTCTGAAGGATGGCGAGGTGAGTTGCGAGGTCAGGCATCCGAGAGGTCACCCATCCGGAGTTTGACCTCACTCGACCGAGCTTAACTTCAGTCACCTGACCCTAATGCTAATAGATGTAAGTGCAAATGCCATAATTGCAAGGAAGGAAATACAAGGCAATTTGCTTGCTGTTTTCATTCGTTTTGCAAGTTTTTGACAGTTGCTTTCTCCAGGAAATCTTCCATATCCACGGGAAGGAATTACCGATTACACGTATTTCCTTATAAGAAACCAAGAAACTAAGAATGTTGACCAGCACTGAAAGTTTCTTACAATTGTCAGATTTTTGAGTACTCACAGTTTCTTACGAGTTTCTTAAAGGTTCTATAACAATCTTCATATTCACTACCTGTGCCCTAGTAAACATTTCAAAACAAGGTATTTTCAAGCCTTGTCAATGTTTAGGCTTCATTTAATTACTTTCCGGGTAATATGACACAAGAAGCAAGTGAAAATGCAATAGAAATATGTTAAAGATTTCCTTTGTCAAAATAAATCATTTCGTAAGTTTTATTTTCCCAGTACTGGAGTTTCTTAATTTTCTGGAGATCTGAGATTTGAGTTTCTTGTGAGCAGTTTCCTCAAAAAAATTACGCGTAAAGCTTGGTGAATTACTACTGAATCAAATGAACACATCGCCAATAAACGTTCGTGAGTCATCTTTGTCAGGATGCCTTAAATTTTTGTGCTCACATAAATTAATCGGCAAGTTTACAGCCGATTAGAGCACGTGAACTGTCAAATTGGAGTAAACATATCATATATGCCATAAAGGTCCGATAGAAATTAAATGCAATGAGGCTGCCCTTCAGGAGCTTGGTACTTTTTGAGACATTCACTTGTGTTTGTTGGGACATCCTGAACATACCTTCCAAAATTTCCCTGGCAACGGCTCTGCTTTCAAATGGTATCTTTCGCTCATATGCAATTTTCTCTAACCCTTTTGCAACATGTGCCTGCTTTGCCCATAATACTCGTTTATGTTTTCGTGCTGTGTCGAGATACTGTTGTGCTGCTTCTATCATTAGATGATGCTTATGAGGCTGCAAAGATACAACATAAAGCAAGGAACGTAAAAATATCGAGAAATTCAAGGAAAATCATCCTGTCCCAGGCCATTCGGAAGCTTCAGCCCCCCCCCCATTAAATTGCTGAAGTTCGTTCACTTTTGTACGTGAAAAAGGCTGTGAAAGCCAAACTCTTGAAAATGAAGATTCAAACTTATCTGTATTCGAGGAAGTTACCAGAATTTATCAAGACATCACTTTTGATATTATGCAATTCAAAAATAATCCATATCCTCGTGAAATTGAAGTCCTATTTTCATAATTTTCGCGCAAAGACCCCCATCAGTCATGATCCTGTGCTTCTTTAAAGTGTCAGTAAACCCAACACATTTTATTTCATAAATTGATAGAAAATATGCAAGTAAATGATATATCACGACTCTTTGTGATAAATTGGCACTGGTTTGGAAAATATGAGAGTTTAAGGTACCCCATTTTTGTCCTTTCTTGAAAAAAGTCGCGTACTTCAAAAGAGACTAGGGCGAGAGCCTCATGACGTAGATCCCGGGATGAAATGCCGGCTGCTCAAAGCGTTCTGAACAGACACATCGTGGTTGGCATTCAAACAGCAGTACAGTGATGCAGTTTCGAAAAGAAAACAAAATTTATGATGAATGCGTTGTGTTGGAATGAGAGCAGAAAAAAACTAGAAAGAACAAGGAATCTCTCTGCACAAAATCAAATTCTTGTGAGGAAGAAAGACAAGTCGCAAAGAGAGGAAGACAGCGGTTGATCGATTTCGTGAGGACAAGAAGAGACAAGCTCAAATAACTGTGCAGGAAAGTCCGTTTAAGCTGCTCGCAACAGCAGCACACAAATTTGGGAGACTGAGAATTGTTTTGCCAGAACTTGAAGAGCATTGGAAAGCCATTTTCAGGACAGACGATGTAGGGGTTTCGATAATCCTATCCTTTCTGTTCCAATGCTTCCTTTTGAAAGCGACGAGCAAGCTGAAGGCGAATACAGGCCTGAAGCGAAGTAAACAACGCACAAAAGGGAGACGATCACATCAAAGGGTAATTAGCTTTTTTATTCTTCGATTTTGTAATGGTTTTAATCATCTGTTGACTCAAGAATTATGACTGTAAAGATATCATACGACATTCCAAATCCCTCAAGTATTTTCATGAACAACAAATGAGCAAAACAGTTTCGCACAGTTTTGCAAATGCTAGGAAACACCATTCTCGGTAGCTTGCAAAGTTGAGTGGATATAAATTTATATATATATTCCTTTTTGTGAAATTGTTATTTCTTATCTGTTAATCTGCTAGTAGCTCATCTTGGTCTATTTTGGAAGGGTTTCAGCTAATCTTCCTAAACGTCTCTGATAAAACAACGCCGGGCTTCCCTTCTCGCTGAAAGCTTCGGCTCTGCCTAACTCCGCTAGGAATCATCTTTGTGACCTCTGCTTCATAGTCAGTTTAAATGGTTTCAACTGCGCTGCTAAAATCGGAACTTCCTTCAGAACTGGTTGCAATGTCTGTCAAAATGAAGCTTGCATTAGTCATTCTCTAAAGTTACAATTTACGATCGAAATACAAACATGATATCAGAAATCCTGTAGATCATCAATGAAATCAACCCCACTGCGGAATTAACAATATATCACAAAGGGCTTGTCCCGGGATGTACGTCATGACCAGGCTCGACCCAAACTTCTCACTGCGCGTTTTTCACTCCGAAGTAGGGGTTTTCAAACGTCAATAAAACAGGGTTATTAACGAGATTTCGCTATTTTTGATTATTCATATGACTATTCATATGATTGTGGTGTTATAAATGCAAAAAAAACTGTTGGGTTTACTGACACTTTAAAACGCAAATTCTCCGAAAATGGGGCTTTTTCCAACGATCTAAAGGGCCTGGCTATGAACAAGTTTCCCGGAGCCCCCGGACCCCCATTTATGTTTGCTACGCACGCTCACATCGAGTTTCAGTCCCCCCAGTATGAATTTCGTTCCGACGGGCCTGTGTCCAATTACACTTTCGCCTCAATACCGGGTGCGCCAAAACAAACTATGCACGTTTGGCAGGCCACTATAAATCGTGCACTGGATCGATTTTGAAGATTTATGACTTAATCGTTAGCAGAAAACCTGAATTAGATACTGGGATTTTTTGCAATTTTTTTCATTTTCAGTTTTTGGAGCTAGAAGCGAGTTTCCTAAAATGTTAGTTTTCGAAAATCCTTAAAACAGCATAGCCGTCAAATCTTTTCTTTTGTCAAAAAAAATCCCGTGGGGTTCTGACTCACGCTCTGATCAGATCGCATTTTCTCCTATGATTGACCAATCAGGTGCCGTCGTTGTGTTTACTTCCGCGTTTCGCAGCAAAACTTAGGCCATTTTCGGCCGTTTTGACCACTCTCCGGAAAAAATCATTGCACGATCGGATAAATCGAATTTCGTCAAAATTTCAATTGGAGATGATTCTCCATGCTTTGGACCATAAGTGTTTTCGGTATGGCTTTGCGATCACTAAAAATAGCAGAATTGTGGCATTTTTAAGCTCAATGCAGTCATTCATCGGTTACAGACTCTATGATTAGCAAAAAGGAGAGTAGAAAACTGAAAACCTGAAGAAGAACTAGGGCATACACATACCTCAGATGGATTTAATAACAAACATCCACTTTTTCTGCCGCGATCTACAGCGAGTTTCACCAGCAAATAACACAGTCAACAAAAATATGCGCGAGAACTTGAATGATCAGCTACATGCCATCGTCGAGTGAGAACAACATCCGATTCCAATTAACAGAAATATGAATAAATCAACGGTGAATAACGAATACATGAACTTGCCATGCTGAAGATTACGGGAGTAGCTGTACGTCCACTCTGGCCCAGAAAGAACAATTGTGTGATGTCTCTTTCGATAAACCATTTATGATAAACCGTGCCACCATTCCTTTATCCAACTGCGGCTATCGTTGCCAGATGGAAACCGGCAATAACATTACCAAAACGATGTACGAATTGATCGGTCACATCCCATCTTTTATTGCAAGAAAAATGTCTATCGTCTTATGGTCTAGCAGGCTAGCAGCTTCATGAAACAGAACTGGAATGCTAGGTTTAGTGTTCTTACGAATACGAATAACAAGAAGAAATGTACATCTTATTTTCATAACGAGTAAAAAAGATCGATCTTTTCGACATTTGAAATACTGTTTATAGAAACTCCTCATGTCAATTTCACATTTTGGGCGGATATCATAAAAAATATTTTAATTTTTAGAAGTCCTTCGTTAGAAAATCACCCCTTCACAGTCAAGCAACACAGTAGCATCAAAGTAAAGTTGGGCAGTTTGCAAGCTCATTGCCCATTCATGGAAGAACAACCCTATTTTGTGTAAGATTCTACAACTTTCATCCAATAAAGAAAGCTCCTCAAAATTCTCATTTTCTGAGTACAAAATGTTTCGTAAGAGTTTCTTAAAAGTTCCCTCAAATTTATATCGGTGGTGTAGGATCTCTGGGATCTCCTGTACCTTTAGATAAAAACTGTGTGGCAAATTATGAAATCATGGCACAACAGCAGGGACGTAGGAAGCATCTCAAACTTGGAGGGGTACAACATTTCAAGGGCACTTGTTTCATTGAGCTAAAGGGGCACTTCCTGAAAAATAAAGGGCACTCCTTTGTTTATTGCAAAATCTTTGGGGGGGCACGTGCCCCTAGTGCCCCCCCCCGGTTCCTACGTCTCTGCACAACAGTGTAGATCACATACGAAGTCTCATGTAAGAAATTACTAAAAGAAAAGTGAAGTTATTATGTTCCAGTTTCAAAGATTTTATATTCTAGGTGACCTGAGAGCAGTGGCGTCGCCACGGGGTGGACTGTGGACATGTCCACCCCAGTTTTCCCAGAGGTCGATTTTCTAATTTCTCAAAATCCTTTAAAAACGTTGCGGGGGGGGGGGGGGGAGAGTGGTAGATTTTTATTGTCTTGGAACTTTTATGATAACTGGTTTTTCTCTTGAAGTTTTGTTATTGAAACTTTCGAGACAAGTCTTAAATTTCAATTTCAAATCGTAAATTGATATTTCATGTACTTTTTGCTTTCGTTGTGTAAAAATGCCCTCTGTTACGAAAAGTGCTGCTTGCAATGATTGCTTTTCCAAAAATATCAAAATAGATCAAAATAATAAAAAGGGCGTCTCCCACGTTTTCCGAGAGTCTGAAGGGCGTGGTCAGGAGAATTTTTTCTGCACCCCAGATTTTTGGGGCTGGCGACGCCCCTGCCTGAGAGTTCAGTTTCTTGACATTTTTCCTATGATAGCGGACCTCTATCAATGCAACAGCATACACTTTTTCTGCAGGAAACTGCTTGAAGGAAACCGTTGCTGCCTCTTCCATAAATTAAGAAACTCTATTAGAAGCGATGAAAGGTTATTTCAAATTTAAGGAACTTTTTCAAAGTAAGTTATGAGTTGCAAAAAATGTTTTCAACCAGAAATTGCATTACCAACTCGAACTATTACTAAAAAGCAATGATTTTTGTTATTATTTCGTTTTTGATTACAAAGTCCAACTTTGTAATCTAAGAAGGGGTTTCGATGTCAGGCTGTCAGAAAGAAAATAAGTAACCCACTTCCGTGACGCTCGTTAAAGCGATTGATTAACGTTTTACCTCTGCTAATTGGCACTGAAATAAAGAAAGCGCACATAAAGCGCATACAAGACAGAAGTTTCCCGCGATCCTATAGCAACATTTGACGTCGGCTTATTTCATGTTAGACAGATTTGACACCATAAGATGGATAAATTACCATGATGTTTACCCTGGCACAACAACAAATTTACCCAGAATTGGCACGTTCTTGACTTCAGTAGCAGCTTAATTATGTCAAAACAATCGTTTTCTAGAACGAACGAATCATTAGCCACTTATTGATAGTACTCATTATGCAAATAAGTCAACTTTAGGGGATGATGTAACTGGTGGCCTGCACAGAGGCTAGCATTCGCAGCATCACCGAAGATAGAAGGATCCCCTTCCTACACAGCTACAGAAAGGTGCAGAATCCCAGCAAACAATAGACCTTTTAGCTATTCTAAAAGGAGCCTGGATCGAACGTTATTTTTATACATTTTTATACGTTACGTTCGATCGAGTGGCGTTAGAGCTTCTATCACTATTGTGCACATTCGAAAATTCTACAAAGTGTAGCAAAAGTTTGTTCGATTCTGATTCTTTCCTGAATAGTAAAAAGGTCTATGGCGCCATTGACTGGGGGAAGGCACGAGATCACACTGAACCAAAACATCTTCATGCATATCATTCTGCACAGAGGTTATCTTCGTGACTGCTTGTCTCAAATTAGATGCCCGCGAATAGCAACAATTGAAACGTTCTGTAGGGTTCTGCATAAGTATTTTTGCGTTATCGTAAATCTCACATGACATCTCATTTGACACTGATGCACCAATAGTTTCGTGCACGAACAAAGCAAACTAGGGGTAATGACTTTTGATTTTTGCATATCATTCTCGTTTGACATAAAGACCAAAATATTGCCTTTGAGGCGATTCTTGTCCTTATACAAGGCGCTCGATTTTCCATTGAAGGCGACTTTAGCAGCAACACTTATCTCTCTGACTGTAGCTAAAAACAGCATCTACGGTCATTTGGGGTTATGAAGAAATCAACATTCAGATATTCTTATGCTTGTTTAGCTCAGGACAGACTTTGTAATCATCCAAAAGGATCTTATGTTTTAACAATTCATTGGTTCAAAATGTGGTTCTGAATGAACGTCGACAAACTGTCAGTTCGAATTTTGAAAATTTTGGAACATTACAAGAAACTTTTCTATTAGAATCAAGCCTAAAGTAAATATAACATTTTGGAAACTGAAACAAATTAATTTCACTTTTCGTTTGGTAACTTCTTACATGAGATTTCGTATGTGATCTACACTGTTGTGGCATGATTTCATAATTTGCCGCACAATTTTTGTCTAAGGCACAGGAGATCCCAGAGATCCTACACCACCGATAGAAATTTGAGAGAAATTTTAAGAAACTCTTACGAAACATTTTGTACTCAGAAAATGAGAATTTTGAGGAGCTTTCTTTCTTGGATGAAAGTTGTAGAATCTTACAAAAATAGGGTTGTTCTTCCATGAATGGGCAATGAGTTTGCAAACTGCCCAACTTTGCTTTGATGCTACTGTGTTGCTTGACTGTGAAAGGGGTGATTTTCTAATGAAGGACTTCTAAAAGATAAAATATTTTTTTATGATATCCGCCCAAAATGTGAAATTGACATGAGGAGTTTCTATAAATAGTATTTCAAATGTCGAAAAGATCGATCTTTTTTACTCGTTATGAAAATAAGATGTACATTTCTTCTTGTTATTCGTATTCGTAAGAACACTAAACCTAGCATTTCAGTTCTGTTTCATGAAGTTGCTAGCCTGCCAGACCATAAGACGATAGACATTTTTCTTGCAATAAAAGATGGGATGTGACCGATCAATTCGTACATCGTTTTGGTAATGTTATTGCCGGTTTCCATCTGGCAACGATAGCCGCAGTTGGATAAAGGAATGGTGGCACGGTTTATCATAGATGGTTTATCGAAAGAGACATCACAAAATTGTTCTTTCTGGGCCAGAGTGGACGTACAGCTACTCCCGTAATCTTCAGCATGGCAAGTTCATGTATTCGTTATTCACCGTTGATTTATTCATATTTCTGTTCATTGGAATCGGATGTTGTTCTCACTCGACGATGGCATGTAGCTGATCATTCAAGTTCTCGCGCATATTTTTGTTGACTGTGTTATTTGCTGGTGAAACTCGCTGTAGATCGCAGCAGAAAAAGTGGATGTTTGTTATTAAATCCATCTGAGGTATGTGTATGCCCTAGTTCTTCTTCAGGTTTTCAGTTGTCTACTCTCCTTTTTGCTAATCATAGAGTCTGTAACCGATGAATGACTGCATTGAGCTTAAAAATGCCACAATTCTGCTATTTTTAGTGATCGCAAAGCCATACCAAAAACCCTTATGGTCCAAAGCATGGAGAATCTTCTCCAATTGAAATTTTGACGAAATTCGATTTATCCGATCGTGCAATGATTTTTTCCGGAGAGTGGTCAAAACGGCCGAAAATGGCCTAAGTTTTGCTGCGAAACGCGGAAGTAAACACAACGACGGCACCTGATTGGTCAATCATAGGAGAAAATGCGATCTGATCAGAGCGTGAGTCAGAACCCCACGGGATCTTTTGACAAAAGAAAAGATTTGACGGCTATGCTCCTTAAAACGATCAAAAATCATCGATCAAGTTCTCTAAAGAATGGACATGAATGGGCAAAGAGAGAACTTGTTCGTGGTGGTTTGCGATTTAGAAATCGACCAATTATAATCTGCTGTACGAGAGTTCGTACTAAACCCCCAAATCTCCCTGAAAACGTTTTCTCTTGTTGAATTTTTAAAATTTGATCGACGTTTTTTAATCGTTTTCAATGTTCTCGAAAAGGAACATTTTAAGAAACTCACTTCTGGCTCTAAAAACTGGAAACAGAAAAATTTGCAAAAAGTCCTGGAATCAAATTCAGGCTTTCTGCTAAAGATTAAGTCATAAATCTTCAAAATCGGTCCAGTGTGCGATTTATTGTGGCCTGCCAAACGTGCATAGTTTGTTTTGGCGCACCCGGTACAAATCAAGGTTTCACACTTTGGCTGAACTGACACCACTACAACTAAGACACATTTCCCTACGCTTCTATTAGCCTCCGTATTGATATCCCCGGGGGGGGGGCACTCATATATTTTTCCGTACGGAGACGTGTCGCCGAACAGGGTATCATTTTCAGGATTCCTACTATAATAATAATAATAATAATAATAATAATAATAATAATCCATTTCTTTAAAGTTGGTAGAATACGTCTATAGTGCACATCAAAAGATGTGCACTAATTAATACCAACTATCTACATAAATATACAAAAGCAACTTAATTACAATTCATCTCTTTACATATCTATTTACAAACTCTGCAGGTACATGTATTTACATTCCATTCTCTGATTTTTCGTTTGAAAGAGAGGACACTGTCACGGCTCTTTTCCACATCAGGTATGCTATTCCAAAGGTAGCTGCCTCTGTATGTTACAGAATTTGCCCATAAGTTATCCCGGGGGGGGGGGGGGGGGGGGGGGGGTACTTCACATATTTTGGGTACGGGGACGTGCCAACGGGAAGGGTATCGATTTTCACGATTTTGGTATAAGGAACGGTATCGATTTTCGCAATTTTGGTTTAAAGAACGATTTTGGTATACTTTTTCGGAAAATTGGTATAAGGTCGGGTATACTTTTCGCAAAATTGGTATAAAGTCGGGTATACTTTTTCGCAACATTGGTATAAGGAACGGGTATGTTTTTGAAGCTTCGATGGCACATCCCTGACCAAAACCTGGTCAAGTAACCCCCCCGGGTAAGTTATCGTTTGGAATCTTGGTATCTGCAGGAGATCCTTATTGCGAAGGTTCTAATTCGTTTGCTTCCTCTCAAATAATTCCCACATAAATGCAGGGTTTATTTGATGGAGGGACTTGAAAACCTCCATGAGTAATTTTTGAAGATTTTGTAAATGGACTGGTTTTTGGCCTGATTTGTCCAGAAGTTCTTTGAAACTTGAACTGAAGTCATTGTACAACCTACGAAGTGCCCTCTTGTAGATTCTTTTTATCTCTTCATTGACAGTTTTTCCGCAGAACATCCAAATTAGGGGACAGTATCCAAAGTTTGACATGATAAATGAATTGTAAAGGAGCTTGGCCAGTTCAAAGGTAATGAAATTTGCAACCCTAACCCCGGGGGGGGGGAGGTACTTCATTGTCAACATGATTCGACCTGAATCTGGACTTTGAGAAAAGGACCCATTCGTATGACGGAGTATTCAAAAATTTCGAGCCCATTTGCATGAATATCAGGAAATTTTTGACCCATGTGCATGAATTTGTCGATTTGAAACAAAGGAAAATGTCAGTTTTTTGGCCTGGATTATCATTATGTGGCCGATTGATAAGAAAATTCTCAAAGAAGTACCCATCTACCAGAATTGTGGTTAAAAACAGACCCATATGTAGAGAATTTCGGATGAAAAAACCCATCCATACGAGCGGCACGTCCAGTACAACTTAACAATGAAGTACCCCCCCCCCCCCGGGACCCTAACCTACTCCGGAATAGGGTATCACTTTCGTATGGTCCGCTCCATGACAGGGTCCATATTTTGAATAATTGACTACGTATCGTCTTTGTAAGCCATGTGCACTCCGCAAATATGATTTAAATCGTTTGGATGGTAACATTTCCGCATTTTCTGATAGATTTCTATCAAATTTCTATCAAATTCGCAGGGCAGCCTACAATTTTTTATGAAGAAACCCAAGAACAGGGTATTGTTTTTAAAGTTTTACTCCGGGACAGGGTATCATTTTCGGGAATTTTACTCCGGGACAGGGTGGCTTTTCAGATTTTCCAAATTTCCCCGTATTTTCGTAAATCAAGTCCCCCCGGGTTGATATCACACAAACCTCAATATGGCCTAAACATGGCCTAAATCACATGCTTTCCTTTCTCAAAATAACCGAGCCTAAAACGCCATAAAAAGCAGTTTTGCAGAACTTCTGTACATACATTTGTTTCTTCAAGCCATGATATTGCAAAATATGGTTATTCAAATCCTCCTTTCTGATTGGATGGAAAACATAGGTGACAAAAATTTGTCGCCAATTGACATTTTTTCCGGCTTTTGCTGCTCTAGGGCTCTACCCTAGGGAGAAACAAGGCCCTCACTTCATTGATGCGACCAAACAACTGGGAAGAGTGCAGTTTAGCGGGCGGCACTGAATGTCATTCATTTTACTACTAATTGAACTTAACAAACCGTTAAGCCCTGACTTACCCTAACGTACCCTAACCTACCCTACTTAACCTTTGCCTTAGTCATTTCATTTCATTTTTCATTTTAACTTTTTTATCCATGGTAATCCACTCAATATTTACATACTGCTTTACAGGGAGCAATGCTAAAGTAATATTAAAAATTAGATAATAAATAAATATATAATACACTCCTATTTACAATAAATCGTTGACAAAAAAAAAGAAATAAAAACGAGAAGAGTCATAGTTTGGCTTTATATTTTCTTCGAAAAGTGTGGAGCGATGAGGACGCCTTGACACCACTATCTAGGTCACTCCAGACCTTTGCCCCTCTGTAAGCAAACGATTTCTGACCAGTTGATGTTCTTAGTAATGGTAATCTAAGGCCCGTTTTAGAGTTCCTCAGCTGACGGTTAGTAGCTTCGGATACACTTTGAAATATGTTACTCAAGTAATCAGGGGCAAGGGCGTTAAGAGATTTATAGACCATCTTGCTAGTCTCAAAATCGATCAGTTCTCTAATAGTAAGCCAACCGAGATTCCTTATTAAAGGCAGAGCTGAAGTGTCATAGGGGCTGTTTGTGACTATCCTGGCGGCTCGATTTTGAAGTTTTTGCAACTTATCGAGGGCTGATGCACCGCAAGATCCCCAGACAGGGCAACAATACCTAAAATAGGGCTCAACGAGACTTCTATTCAGCATAATGACGTTTTCCTTAGGTAGGTATCGTTTAGAATTCTTCAACGTACCGATACCTCTAGAGACTTTCTTGATTTTAGAGGACAAATGAGCGGACCATTTAAGTTGATTGTCAACCTGCAAACCAAGATACTTGGTATTGTTGACCATGGTGATCACCTCATTACCAATGTTAAGGTCAGCTTTGGAAGAACTGGGCAAGTCTATACTGTGAAGCTTGCACCTGCTACCTATTATCATCCCTTGAGTTTTTACGACATTAAGCGATAGCTTGTTGCCCTCAAGCCAACATCTAAGGGCTTCAAGGTCAGCATTGATTGCAGCATTGATATCGTCAATAGAAGGAGAGGAGTAATAGATAGTGGTGTCGTCAGCATACATTGCCACGTCAGAAGTCTTTAAACAGTAGGAGAGGTCATTTACATAAACTAGAAAGAGTAGGGGTCCTAGGCAGGAGCCCTGGGGAACTCCACAATCTACCCCTTCAGTTGAAGATGAATGACCATTCACTCTACAGAATTGCTTCCTATTGAAAAGATAAGACCGAAACCAGCTCAATTATTTACCCTTGACGCCATAGTAGTTCAGTTTTTCCAAAAGGATATCATGGTCCACAGTATCAAAAGCGTTTTTGAGATCGATAAAGACGGCAGCAGTGTACTTCCCCTTGTCAATATTTAAATACCAGTCATTTGTGCTTTTAAGTAGACACGTTAGGACTGAATGCAGTTTTCTGAACGCTGACTGTAGGAGAAAGATGAGCTGATTTCGGTGAAGGTAGTCATAAAGCTGATCGAAGATTAGCTTCTCGAAAAGTCGAGAAATTACAGGGAGCACAGAAATAGGCCTGTAGTTTGATTTGTTATCGGTGGCTCCATCTTTAAAGATAGGTGCTACCCTCGTAATTTTCCAACTGTCCGGGAATCGCCCGAGAAAAAGAGATAAATTGAACAGCTGCACGAGAGAAGGTGCCATTACCGAAATTCCAATTTTTAGGAAATAACTAGATATACAGTCATGAGTCAACACCCGACCCATTTGGAAGTTTTAATACTGCCACAAACCCTAATCAAAGTCTCTTCGTTTATAGGGGAAAACAAAAAAGGCTCGCAGCTGGGTGGATCTCCAAAATCACCATTAAGAAGGGGATTAGGTTTGGCAGGGATTTTTTCAGCTAGGCTTTTCCCAACGTTGCAAAAGAAACTGTTCATAGTGTTACGGTATGGGGGCCTATGGCCCGTGATGTGTACAAGCTCACAATGAACAATTCATGTGTTCACTTGATACCAAAAGTACTGTGGTGCAATATTTAACGTCACGCTATTGGTTCGGCCTGATGCCAAAACTCAATACTGTTTAAGTAAATGTTGATTGGTTTAAATATATTATTGTTCTTATACTCAGGTTTTCATTGGTTCTTATTTACGTAATTAGGCCTTATTAGGAAGTTTAGGTGTGCCAAGAGTTTGTACATCAGGTAGCGTCAAATGACTTTTATTCAGACGAGACGTAAAGACGCTAGACGCAAGAACTGTCGCCGACCTCAAGCCGCCGAATTTGCCGAAGGACCAAAGATGATAGTAGTCATTGTTAGTTAAAGTTTAAATATTTTGCCGTTACTGTTGCTGAGATCGATCATAAAGTCGAGTAAAGAATCGAGTCGTTCCTGTTGTTGTCAACAAGGGCAGATTTTGTAACAATAGAGCCTTTGGTTTGTTTACATATGACGCCATCTTGGTTGACTAGCCAATCAGAGAGCTCTATTTCTATGGCGTCATCTGATGATAATGGCGGAAAGAGGGGTTTGCTGTGGAGAAAACCACACCCTCGTTTTTTCCTCGCGACGAAAATATACTTTCGCAAAAACTCAAACTTTTTTGCACACGTATAGAACGATAAATTTCACATACTTTTCTATGGGCACTAAGCTCTGCGTCTTCTGCTCTTCGCGCGATCGTTCGCTCTTGACACCCCTTTTGCACGTCTTCCACGCCCCTCCGACGGCTATGTCCAAACCCAACAAATCACACTTATCGATCAAAAACAACAATGTGACTTCAATTGCGAAGCCAGCAGACGAAAAAATATTTTAAGAGAGAGTTTTAAAATGTCGTAAAATCAATTTTCAACATCAATCTTCCGAATCGGTGGACAAGCCGGGGTCGAGGGAAGAACCTCAGAAATTAATTTAATCCTGTTACGACGATGAGTGCCCCAGCAGGAAAGAAGAATTATTGATAGAGATCCGAAGTTGACCAAGTAAGTCGTAGCAGTAAATAAGTGGAACATTTTTTGTTTCTTTGAGTTGCAGCTAAACGGGGTGAAATTACTGTCATCTTCAAATACTCTTAAAGTGAATGAACGGAGCTAAGAGGAGGCAATCTATAAATAGGGCATTGAAAACTCCTACGCATGTTATTGTTCCTCTTGCTAAACAATATCCATGATCGTCTCGAAATCATCAAATACAATAGGCTAATAATAGAATACCCAGACTCCTTCCGCGCGGGGCTTTTATCTCCGTTGATTCTCTTTAAGAAACTTAAGAAACTACCCTACCTGGATTAAAAAAGCAAAGAAACTTTTGTAATTTACAGTTTCCATTTCCACAGTAACATAAACCTAATTTCTTAATAAGAAACTAAGAATTTGGGGCAAAGTTTCTCAAAATTATTTCTTATGCGTTTCTTATTAAAGGTTTCATAACAAACTTCAAGGTCACTACTTTTGCCATCGTGAACATTTCAAAAGTACATTTTTTGAAACCTTCCCAATGTTTAGACATTGCTCAAGTACTTTTTGAGTTTTTGAGTAATATGATATCGGAAACAAGTGAAGAATAGTGTAATTATGATCAAGATTTCCTTCAAAACTTATTAGAATGAATGGTTTCTCAACTTTATAGTTTCTCAGTACTCGAGCTTCTTTATTTTTTGGCGATCTGAGACTTGAGTTTTTATCAAAAATGCGTCTAAACAGTTTTGACATTGAAACCATTGGGCTCTTCTTCGGCCACTCTTCACTTGACATGCAGATTGCAGTCACTTTCAGTAAACCGGACGCTCAAATTGTTTCCATTTAAAAAGGTTTGTTTTGACTCCAACTTCGGAGAGGAGAATCATTTCTGGATTTTGATAGAGGTGGGTGGAGTTTACATTAGTATCAACACTGGAAATGTCAAACAGTAGTCAAACAGAGAAGTCCTCCAGAGATCGCCGTCGTACCGAGTGATTGCTGAGAAGAAGTGACCTCCATGCTCAACTACAAAGCTGCCGTTCATTGTTGCGCAAGGAAGCATTTAACTTATTTTACGCCCCCCAAGTAGCATGAGATCAGGCTCACCGTACAACAAAGAAAAAAAAAACAGATGAGAACCCTGACAACCCCCTCTCTGGAAGGCCTCACCACAAACCACACACATCAAACCGTACTCCAAAGACGATTCGTGACAATTCATTGCCCCACGATACACTGACGATTGTACTGCACAGCAGTAAAAGGTACATCACGCTCGTCCGTACCATTCCATAGGATACCCTTTTCTCTGACATTCTAGTTGATGAAAAAACCCCTTATCATGGAAAATTTTGAAGGTAACCCCCCTTTAAAGGAGTATCATTGAGCCCTAAAGTAATCTGTACAGTACCAACACTGTTTCTAAGAGAAAGGTTTGGGATTTTGGCACTTTATTACGATTCACTTATACTGATATCTCTTCTCTTTGTTGGAAAACAGTAGGATTCCTTAAAACTTGGGGTATGAAACTTGGGCAAGGTGAATTTTGACTTTTATTTTAGGGCCCCGAGTCCACCAGCCAGCATTTCACTGTTTTTGGGTTGGAATATTTTCTACCCCGTTTTTCCTAAGATTCTACAAAAAACTTTCATAAAAAGGAATATAGCTCTATAAATTCTCAATTTACTCTGTATATTACGATTATTGTGGTAGATTTTTCCCGGTTTATGGGGTCATATTTTTAAATTTTGCCCTGGTTACGGGTCCTAACTCTGAATTCTCAAAGACACATATATACCAGACCCCCTATAGGAGTTACCCCCTCGCCCTTTGCCCTTTGCTTTCTAGCCCTCTCATCCCAAGCAGAGGCTCTGAAATCACTTTCTGATTGTTCTTTCCAGGAATTGTTCTGGTTTGAAAAGTATTGACGTCAGATATGTGTCTGGAATGGAAGGGCAATTAGCGGTGTTGCCTTCCAATGAAGAAAGTACAAATAGAATTGTAATGTAATGTTTAATGTGTTGTTGTTCAATGTCAATGACCTCTGAAAACAGAATAGGTTGTAAACATTAGGCCTCTCAATTGATCACCCATCATGTTCAGCCGAGGATAGATAGTTCGGAAGAGTGATAACACCCCTCAACTCGTTTCATTTTACCAAGTAGCATGAGAGTCAGGCTCACCGTAAAAAAAAAATGAGAAGGGAAGGAAACCGAAAGACGATTCGTGACAATTCATGACGATACATGACGATTGGAGCAGGAAGTCACCTACTTTTGGAGAATGAATACTTTGCATATAACGTACGTTTTATGGAAGGTTGGTATCTTGCCATTTTCAAAGGTTTTTGGTCTGTAATTTACATTTATTCAGAACATGAACCGTCTCGTCCCTGCTCGTCCCCGGCTCGTCTCGCTCTCTCACCTCGAAACGATTAGTGGTTGCAGGGGTGGGGAGAAGGGGGCTGCAATGTCCACAGATTCGGAAAGTTGATGATGAAAATTGATTTTCAAACATTTTAAAACCCTTTTCTGAAGTTTTCTTTCATCTAATGGCAGGACAAATTAAAGTTACACTGTTGTTTTTGATTGAGAAATGTGATTTGTTGGGTTTTGGGCATAGCCGTCGGAGGGGCGTGGAAGACGTGCAAAAGGGGTATCAAGAGCGAACGATCGCGCGAAGAGCAGAAGACGCAGAGCTTAGTGCCCATAGAAAAGTATGTGAAATTTATCGTTCTATACGTGTGCAAAAAAGTTTGAGTTTTTGCGAAAGTATATTTTCGTCGCGAGGAAAAAACGAGGGTGTGGTTTTCTCCACAGCAAACCCCTCCTTCCGCCATTATCATCGGATGACGCCATAGAAATAAAGCTCTCTGATTGGCTAGTCAACCAAGATGGCGTCATATGTAAACAAACCACAGGCTCTATTGTTACAAAATCTGCCCTTGTTGTTGTTGTCCTAAAGTCGCTGCCGAATAATTGAGGTCGTAAAGGCTGATTTCCAGTCAGTGGAATTTTCCGAGCGGGCGGAATTTCCTTTGTTTGCGTGAAATAATGTCGCCCTGGAATTGAATAGAAAGTTACGGCTGAGCGACCTTTTATTGTCTAAAATTCCGCCCGCTCGGAAAATTCGACTGACTGGAAATTCGCCTTAAGTTTGACGTTTTATATATTTTTCCAATGAGACTGATCTTTATGAAAGAACTCACACTATTTAGACTTTTTAGAGCCGCGGTCTAACAATAGTATCGGCAATGGATTTAGTGTCGGTAATGGTCTCGTCACCTTCTTTGAGAGCTTTAATATTAGTAGTTTTGGATCTCTTATGGATTACTTGGTTCATAGTTTTCCAAGTTTCTTTGATGTTGCCTTCGCAGGAACGAATCTTATTTGTGAAATATTGGGTTTTCAGCGAGCGGTTTAATTTATTAGCTTTGGATCTTACATGCTTGTAAGCATTCATCAAAAGCCCGGATTTAGCCTTCACTGCAGCGATTTTCAGTTTGTCTCTTGTCCTACAGATCTTTTTTAATTCGGGTGTTATCCACGGGCAATACCGTTCCGAGACTCGCTTTTCCCGGAGGGGCGCATGTTTTTCGATGATCTGAGACAGCGTATCAGACCATCGATTAACAGCTCCCTCCAAGCATCCCGAGTCACTCACAATAGCATGCCAGTCTACAGAGGCAAGATCATTGAGGAAAAGCTCTTCATCAAAATTTTTCATCTGTCGTGTTGTTATCATTTTATGATGTGGTTTTAGCGAACCTAAATATTTACGAACTGCGTATACCCTATTTTAGGTATTGTTGCCCTGTCTGGGGATCTTGCGGTGCATCAGCCCTCGATAAGTTGCAAAAACTTCAAAATCGAGCCGCCAGGATAGTCACAAACAGCCCCTATGACACTTCAGCTCTGCCTTTAATAAGAAATCTCGGTTGGCTTACGATTAGAGAACTGATCGATTTTGAGACTAGCAAGATGGTCTATAAATCTCTTAACGCCCTTGCCCCTGATTACTTGAGTAACATATTTCAAAGTGTATCCGAAGCTACTAACCGTCAGCTGAGGAACTCTAAAACGGGCCTTAGATTACCATTACTAAGAACATCAACTGGTCAGAAATCGTTTGCTTACAGAGGGGCAAAGGTCTGGAGTGACCTAGATAGTGGTGTCAAGGCGTCCTCATCGCTCCACACTTTTCGAAGAAAATATAAAGCCAAACTATGACTCTTCTCGTTTTTATTTCCTTTTTTTTGTCAAAGACTTATTGTAAATAGGGGTGTATTATATATTTATTTATTATCTAATTTTTAATATTACTTTAGCATGGCTCCCTGTAAAGCAGTATGTAAATATTGAGTGGATTACCATGGATAAAAAAGTTAAAATGAATGAAATGAAATGACCACATAGTGGTCACTAATGCAAGTCTGCAGTACACCTGATTCGACAACGTTGCGAGGATCACTCGTCGCATTGTGGTCTATAATTGTAGACGAGCTAGCAGTCTCACGTGTAGGCTCAGAAATAAGTTGTTGAAGACCGAAAGTATCATAAAATTCCATGATACGCTTTGTGCATGGTGGAATATTTGAACCATGAGGGTCAGAATCATCTAGGGGAGTTCCAACATTACAGTTAGTGTCCCCCAATAACAGAATTTCCTTATCCTCCGCGTCTAAGACTCTAAAAAACTGGTCCAATCGATCGAAAGTATCAACATGATCAGATGGTGGTCTGTACCACGTGACCACAAAAAAAGATCTAGCTTTAACAGGCTTAACCTCAATGCATCGAACCTCTAGGGAAAAAGAGGGGAGGTCATCACGTACATCAGCAACAATAGTATTGCTTATGTATAAACCTACTCCTCCGCCATCTCGATTACGATCATGCCGGACGAATCTAAAGCCGTCAATTTGAAGGAGGTCACTAAGGAGGTCACTAGGGTAGTTATCATCAATCTTTGTTTCGTTGAGGGCTAAAATATGGATACCCTTATCTTTCAAAAGAGTTTCCACCTCATCCTTATGCGCAGGAAGGCTGTTAACATTGAGTGATGCAATGACCATTCCTTTACGAAACCCTAATTTCACGCCAGGTGCGGGGGGCCGGTTACCAGACATACTAGGGCGAGGAGTACCATCTATTTCGAAAGAAGACATATTTCCTTCATCTATATTAAATTGCGAATCTAAAGGTTCTTTGAGTCAATGCTTGTGTTTTGTACATCCCATAAACATATTGTTTTCCAAAATCTGATCGCCATGTCTATTCAAATGGATCTTGCTATTATTGAGGTGTTTCTCAGGGTCAATATTTAGATGCTCCATAAATTCAATTTCATTTTCATTACAAAGATCATGTAGCACATGATTAACTTTTGATCTTTTCGCTTCCAACCCATACCTCTTGGTATGAGACCAGAAATCTTGACCTCAATATCCTTATTCTTGACAGACTTGGCGAGATTCACTATTTCCTCTGCAATTTCAACTTCAGATTTATTGGATTTCAAATCGTTTGTGCCAATATGTAATATAACACACTCCGGATCTTTTTCGATCGAGGGGATGCAGTAGCTCTTTAAAGTAAACCCTTATATGACATACAACAACACAACATTTTAATACCTGCGGGACGAGTGCAGTTTAGCGGGCGGCGCTAAATGTCATATTCCATTCCTAACCCTAACCCTAACCCTAACCCTAACTCTAACCCTAACCCTAACTTACCCTTTCTAACCCTAACTTACCCTAACTAACGCTAAATTACGCCGAAAACGCTTTTCTGAAACTAACCCTAACCCTTACCGTATGCCAACAACAACAAAACATTCGAATGCCGCCCGCTAAACTGCACTCTAGCCGTTTTTTCTCTCGTTGTCTTGAACTCCAACGTAAAGAGATCCACTGAAAAAGAAAGTCTTTAATATATCTGTTAGGTTACTAACTCACTTTTAAATCGCCTATATGCCTCATGTTTTTGTCTGTAAACAAGTTCATCTTGACTTCGAGACGTCCCTCAATTGAAGATGCTTTTTCAGCGGTTTTAATAGACGGTTGGTTGCAATAATGTTGAATACTTGCTATTCGAGACTTTGCGTCAATAGAACCATGATAGAACATTGCATTCTACTGATGAATTCCGAATCATTTTCCGTCCTTGACTGACCAAAGTCAACTGACCGTTCTTGCTGAGGGTATTCTTTGAGTGTAGAATCTAATTCCCGTTTACACGGTAGCGGATCAAAAGTGTTGCGGATCAAAGTGTTACGGATCACCCTCCCGTCCACACGGTAGCGGATCAAAATTGTATCAGACCACGGTCTCGTTTACACGGTAGCGGATCAGCGGTCACCATAGAAATAGGACGACGTCACATTCAAGATTTTCTCGGATATTCAGTGATTTTCTTTCAACGTCAAAATTTCAAAAACAAATTACAATTATGATTAAACCTCGTTTGTATGGAAAATACCCTCGTAATGAATCCGAATCAAAACTGATGCGGGATGCGGATTACTTACGTTTACACGGCGCAGAGCAAGAGTGATCCGATACAAAAGTGATCCGACATAAAACGAGTTCACTTTCGTAGCAGGATCAAAATTGATGCGGATAGCGAAGCAGAAGTGTATCGGATCATTTCGAGCTCGTGTAAACGGGAGGCTGATCCGGAACACTTTTTGTAGGTATCGGATCAAAAGTGATCCGCTACCGTGTAAACGGGGTCTAAAGCGTCAGAAATATTCTCAAAACGGTAGACTTGAATAGACTAGGACTCAATCGTAATCAGTCTAAGACTTCAAAAAGACAAAAACACTAGTTAAAAATTCTGCAAACTATAGGGAGCGGATAGAATCATAGTTGCTTTCGATTGATACCTCAATTCAAAACGATTAGTGATCGCAGGCAAAGGAACACTCTCTTCCAGTAGTTCAAAACAACAAAGCTGAAAAAGTTGCCCAGAAACCAGTAGGGCAAAATTTCTCCCTGTGCAGATGAACAGTGGTTGTCAAGAGAAGTCATGAGTGTGTGAAGAAAGAAGAACGATAAACAGTAAATTGTGTAATTGTTTCATTTAAGCCCTAAATATGCAAGAATTCCAATGCTTTCTATTTTACTTCTGAACCAAATAAACAAAATCCGCCGGGCAGCTCTTTAGATTTATTCTTATTTCCTAATAAACTCATGACTTCTCTTAAGACCAACTTTCGGGTGCAGAGGGTGACAGCTTGCCCTACTGGTTTCTCTTTTTCTGGGCAACTTTGTGCATTTGTTTGATTTTATTTACCGGTTGAGAGAATTTCTGTTGTCTGCAGTTGCTAATCGCTTTGAATTGCGGTGTCAACAAAAGCAATTGATGCTATTGTGTTACTAAATCTGTCTTTTTTTATGTAACTTGTGCTTCTGAGGTGAAAAAACAACAATCATTTTATCGTTTACTAACAAACAATTTACAACTAAAGAGACTCTTTCTTCAAACAGCCATTGATTCTTTTTGATATCATAGTGAACAACAATCAAATTTCCTCTTATATTCATCTAACTATGGGTACATCCAAGAATGGAAATTTTAAAACAGTTTCTTGCGGATTCATTTTACTAATATATCTTAAAAAATTTAGTGATTTTCTTACACCCTATATTGCGTCTTTTGTTCTCAAAGTTCTAAAATGCTTACATAGAAAACAGACCATTTTCTGCTTGTTTGACATGTTTTTGGTTTCTGTACTGTGGCGGGGATCTCATTCTTTCGACCTGTTTTCCCTCGCTAGTTGCGCTTCTCGGTGAACTTTTTCTTTAACCGTCTCTCTGAACTTGCTTCCTGGGACGTAGCGTTGATCTAGTTCCTTCATAACATGTTTTTTAACTGTATCCCTTAGCGATTTACCGTTGACGAAGCCTGGAACAAGATCTGTCGAGCTTTTGCTAGCACGCCTCTTATTGTGGTCCCTAAACCTCGTTTCTTCTATGTCACGGGAAGGTAAGTCAGTGGAACTTTGGCTGATATGTTTTACATCCTCCTTGAATCTGGCTCTTTTCTTGTGGTGGGAATCTACTTCTATTGAGCTTTCGCTGCCATCTGTCGAGCTTTGGCTAAAATTTTCTGCCTGATGTTTCCTATCATTCTCGCTGGATGTGCTTTCTCTCTTGCTATGAGAATCAAATTTCGTTGAGCCTCTGCTAGCATGTTTCTTCTCCTTTTCTGTGACAGTGTCTACTACTGTTTTCAAACGAGGACTTACTTCTGTGGAGCTTTTCGCAACATGTTTCCTCACTTTTTCCCTGAACATAGCTTCCTTTCTGTCGCCAGGATCTACTTCTGTCGAGCTGTTACTAACACGTCTCATATCATTCTCCCTGGATGTGATTTCTTTATTGCTGCGAGGATCTACTTTCGTCGAGCCTCTGCTAGCATGTGTCTTCTCCCTCTCCGTGACAGTGTCTACTACTGTTTTCAAACGAGGACTTACTTCTGTGGAGCTTTTCGCAACATGTTTCCTCACTTTTTCCCTGAACATAGCTTCCTTTCTGTCGCCAGGATCTACTTCTGTCGAGCTGTTACTAACACGTCTCATATCATTCTCCCTGGATGTGATTTCTTTATTGCTGCGAGGATCTACTTTTGTCGAGCCTCTGCTAGCATGTGTCTTCTCCCTCTCCGTGACAGTGTCTACCACTGTTTTCAAACGAGGACTTACTTCTGTGGAGCTTTTCGCAACATGTTTCCTCACTTTTTCCCTGAACATAGCTTCCTTTCTGTCGCCAGGATCTACTTCTGTCGAGCTGTTACTAACACGTCTCATATCATTCTCCCTGGATGTGATTTCTTTATTGCTGCGAGGATCTACTTTTGTCGAGCCTCTGCTAGCATGTGTCTTCTCCCTCTCCGTGACAGTGTCTACCACTGTTTTCAAGCGGGGACCTACTTCTGTCGAGCTTTTTGTCACATGTTTCCTTACTTTTTCCCTGAACATGGCTTCTCTTTTGTCACCAAGACCTAATTCTGTCGAACTTTTGCTGGGACGTCTCACATTATTGTCCCTGGATGTGGTTTCTCTGTTGTCATGAGAAGCTCCTTTTGTCGAGCCTCTGCTAGCATGTGTCTTCTCCCTCTCCGTGACAGTGTCTACCACTGTTTTCAAACGAGGACCTACTTCTGTCGAGCTTTTTTTCACATGTTTCCTCACTTTTTCCCTGAACATAGTTTCCTTTTTGTCACCAGGATCTAGTTCTGTCGAGCTGTTGCTAACACGCCTGATATCCTTCTGCCTTACAGTGGATTCTCTTTTGTCGCGGGGATTTTCTGCAGTTGAGTTATTGCTAACATCTTCCCTAACTTTATCTCTGAGCATCGTTCCTCCCTCGTCGCGTGAACCTGTTGAACCTTTGCCAGCATGTTTCGTATCCTTCTTCCCGGATGTGGTTTCTCTGTCGACGACGTGGCTATCAGGACCCATCTGACTGTCCCGTGCAGGCAAGCGGTACTCTGCAATAGAGAAAAGAACTTTGTCATCGTTAGGACCGCGAGGACGGTTGACGCAAAAGAGTCCAAGACTAATTACTTGAGTGCTTCTTTTCATGCATCATTGAATTTAAGCATGGTTAACCATCCAGAGGTAGTCACAAGTATAAAGCTGTTCAAAGAGCTAATTGAAACCTCCCATCGTATGCTTCTAGCTATTGAGCCACACCTTTTTTTTTCTATCAAGATTAAAAAACTACAATATTTATACTTACATTACACTGTACCAAAGAAAGGCACTAAATCCTTACTGGCTGACAAAATTGACACGTGACACGCCCTAAACCAATCAGATGGAACCGACAACCAACCGGGAAATTTGAAATGTCACATTTTTAGGCCACTTTTTTGGATTTTAGGCCGCTTTTGGACGATTTTACCACCCTTCACCAAAATATAAATCGACAGAAGGAGCATGAAGATTTTCAAAAAATTTTCTTCACAGACCTGTTCCCAATACTCTAATACAAAGTTAATCATCGTCGCTACAAATTATTTCCAAATTTGGAGAAATGCCAACGTATTGAATTTGACCTCATTGACCTCACTGTGGCTTGCCATAGTAAAGATCTCAGCAATTGCTGAAACGTATGCACATGGAGAATAGATACTTTGCTTCGAAGGTCTTATTCTGTGTGTTTAAGTATCTCCAAAACTCTTCAAAAGATGTCAAATTTAGAGCAGTATCTGGAGTTTTTTTCAGTTTTGAATTAACATAGATACATCAAAGAATTGATCCTGAGGGGTAGGATGAACAACAGGAAAAGTGAACTTTACGGGTCTAACAAAACACCGCACCGTCGTTATAAATTAGAGACGAATTTAACAGGTACTTACTTTTCTATCTCGCAAGAAGAGGACCACAAACTGAAAATGTGAACATACAATTCCAATTAACTTTGAATCAATAACAAATAACGACTTTGCTCAAGAATGGCAAGAGCTGTAACATCCAACGTGGCCAGAACAAACGATTTCGTGATGTCCTCTTCGATAACCACACCCTTGCTCCCAATACTTTATCCAACTCTGCTCTCATCGTTACGAGATCGTAAGAATGGGAATCGGCAATTACATTATGCCAAAACCTCTTATAATTCATCAATCGTGTGCCTTGCTTTTGGTGCAAGAAATGGCTTTCGTTTCGTCCTCAGTGTAGCAGGTACATGAAATAGATATGAAATGCTGTTGCTGAGTTCAATGTACGTAAGAATAAAATAACAAACGGAAGAAATGTACACCTTGTTTTAAATATGAAAAATATATTGGCCACTTCGTCAAAATAACATTTGAAATACTATTTTCAAAGCTTCTTCATATCAATTTCATTTTTTGAGCGGATATCGAAAGAAATATATATAACTTTCGACTGTTTGCATTTGAAGGGGATTTGAGGTCATCCATTAGAAACTCTCCCCTTTTTTATGGCCAAACAACACAGCAACACTGAGCAAAGCTGAACATTTGTATGGCACTTTATAGACTCGCAGGGACGCAGGAAGCATCTCAAACTTGGGGGGGGGGGGAGCATGGCACTTCAAGGGCACATTTTTCATCAAGCTAAAGGGGCACTTCCTGAAAATAAGAAGGTTACTTCTTTGTTTATTGAAAAGTCTTGGGGGGGCACATGCTCCCAGTGCCTCCTGGTTCATACGTCTCTGTAGACTCGAGGAAGCATACACATATTTTCTGGAAGATGGTAAAACCTTGACTCACTCCAGCATTCAAGATTTTAATATTTTGCTGATCTGAGAGCCCCTTAGAGCTCAATTTCTTGAAACTTCTTGAAACTTCTTGAGTTTCCTGCCATGTAAATAGCCCAGAATAATTAACATTAAGAATATTGGAGAGTGCAGTTTCTGTTTTTCTCTTTTTTTCAGTTGGGCTTCTTTGCTAAAAACTAAGATCTTGGCATGCCATGACTTCATAAAATTAGAGATCTCCTGCCGATGGAATGTTGCCTCTTGTAGAAACTCTTATTGAACTTGTTTGCACTCGGTGTGTACTCAGATAGTAAGAATTTTTAAGAAACTTTCGATATTGTCTCAAAGTTTTATTATCTTACAGAAAATATATGCATGCTTCCATGAGTCTATAAAGTGCTATAGAAATGTCCAGCTTTGCTCGATGCTGCCGTGTTGTTTGACCGTAAAGGGGGACTTTCTAATGGATTACCTTAAATGCAAGTAGTCGAAAGATAGATATTTTTCTATGGATATCCGCACAAAACGTGAAATCGATATGAAGGACCTTTAAAAATAATATTTCAAATGTTATTATGCCAAAGTGACCAATATATTTTTCATGTTTAAAACAAGATGTACATTTCTTCCGTTTGTTATCTTATTCTTACGCGCATTGAATCCAACATTTCAAATCTATTTCATGTACCTGCTACACTGAGGACGAAACGAAAGCCATTTCTTGCAGCAAAAGCAAGGCACACGATTGATGAATTATAAGATATTTTGGCATAATGTAATTACCGATTCCCATTCTTACGATCTCGTAACGGTGAGAGCAGAGTTGGATAAAGTATTGGGAACAAGGGTTTGGTTATCGAAGAGGACATCACGAAATCGTTTGTTCTGGCCACGTTGGATGTTACAGCTCTTGCCATTCTTGAGCAAAGTTGTTATTTGTTATTGATTCAAAGTTAATTGGAATTGTATGTTCACATTTTCAGTTTGTGGTCCTCTTCTTGCGAGATAGAAAAGTAAGTACCTGTTAAATTCGTCTCTAATTTATAACGACGGTGCGGTGTTTTGTTAGGCCCGTAAAGTTCACTTTTCCTGTTGTTCATCCTACCCCTCAGGATCAATTCTTTGATGTATCTATGTTAATTCAAAACTGAAAAAAACTCCAGATACTGCTCTAAATTTGACATCTTTTGAAGAGTTTTGGAGATACTTAAACACACAGAATAAGACCTTCGAAGCAAAGTATCTATTCTCCATGTGCATACGTTTCAGCCATTGCTGAGATCTTTACTATGGCAAGCCACAGTGAGGTCAATGAGGTCAAATTCAAAACGTTGGCATTTCTCCAAATTTGGAAATAATTTGTAGCGACGATGATTAACTTTGTATTAGAGTATTGGGAACAGGTCTGTGAAGAAATTTTTTGAAAATCTTCATGCTCCTTCTGTCGATTTATATTTTGGTGAAGGGTGGTAAAATCGTCCAAAAGCGGCCTAAAATCCAAAAAAGTGGCCTAAAATGTGACATTTCAAATTTCCCGGTTGGTTGTCGGTTCCATTTGATTGGTTTAGAGCGTGTCACGTGTCAATTTTGTCAGCCAGTAAGGATTTAGTGCCTATCTTCACTGTACCATCCATAGTGAAGAAAGACATAAAGTCACCGGGTCTTCACTATGGATGGTACTTACAATTCAAATTAATTTTCAATACACAAAACAAAGAACAAAAACGACAAAATTAAAGATACATTACACAAAATAGACAACAAAACAACAAAGCTAAGGCAGATTACTGGTTAGAAAGGAAGATTTGAACTTTTAAACTCGTAGGTGTAAAACGAGAAAAAACAAATTTCAGTGTATCAGCCACACCTCAGGGGTATGTTAAAAATATCAAGAGGAAGGGCAATTTTGGACCATGCCTGAGCACTGAACAGCAGTGTATGATCGTCCCGTTTCGAAAATAATCAAAATCATTTATCCAACTTGTCATAATATTTTCTTTGTGATCTCATTTGTCGATGATCCAAATACATCTAAGTATGATAAAATTGTTTTTATCTTTACTAAAATTAGGCTGAAACGAGGCTGAGGTATAAAATGAGGCTGAAAAAAGCCTATTTTGAGCCATACCCTTTAAGCAACATCGTAATCTTCCCTAAGAGCTATGATATTGGAATTTTCTACTATATTTTATTGTTTGCGTTTCTTCCTGGCATTTATGACCAAACTAGAACTTTGACGAACAAGAAAACATTAATTTGACAATAGACAAAATCGGCTGAGGTTTGTTTACACCTATTTCAAGTCATGTGATCCATCTCTTGGTAAAATATCTTCTGATTTCTCTAAAATATTTCCTGCCATGCAAAGTTGTGCCATGAGTGCAAAATATTGCATAACCAGGCAGCCCTAAAATGAGCTAAATCTGCTAATTTTAAACCAAATCACAAGATTGGCTATATCCGAGAAGATAATTTGGTTTTATCAACTTGCAAAAGCAAGAAATGTGAAGATTGGCCATGTAGTCAAATTTTGGTTATTTTTCAAACAAGATAGCCTTTTTGGGACACTCGGCACTTGTTTTTGCCGTTTTCAAATTGCATCAATTAAACACTATCAGTCATTGGTACACTCGAGCAACTTTACAGTACGGATCTTGCGTACATTAGCATAAAAGAAATAAAAGAAGCCACAAGAAATCCTGTAGCCATTTCAAACAACGATAAGAATTCTGGAGAGAGAGGTATGCAAGTCGGTCAGAGCTTTTTAAACTAGCTTTTGTGATTTTGTACGAAATCTGGAATGCTCAATGCTCAACACAAAGATTGAATTGGAAGGTAAATTGGAAATGCTCCATGCACACGGTGCCCCAAAAAAACATTTGCACCCTTTCAACAGCTGTTACAGAGCAGCCATGAATCCAATTTTCGCAGTCTATGATCTTTCAATAGAAGAGAGTTTAACTTATAATGTGAGACCTTGTTTGCGTAAATCTGATACGTAGATGCCGATTTATGATGCAAGAAATTCCAGATTACTGGTTGCCCCAAGGCCAGATGAAATACTATCCTCCATGGAATTTAGCAAAAAGTACCTCCTAGCCATTTTATGATTTCCGCAAGTGAAACACATGGTCATGAATTTGAATTTTGTGATAATCAAAAAGGATATAACATTTATAGGTTGCTAGAAATGTTGATGTGCAACAGATGTTGCAGGCCATGACATGCGTCCATCATTTATGTTGCCTCTCTAAAGTTATGAATTCCTTTTAAGTCAACTGTATTGCCTTCCACAGGCTTCCTGGTAAATATTTTTGATTGTTATGATTTTGGCTTTCTTTCTCCATAAAGCCTGGTTTCCATATAGCCGTAAGGTGCGACGAGGTTGCCGGCGGCAGCCTTCTGCCATCTTCCATCTGCCATGCCCCCGGTACCGCAGTCAAACGATTTAAATGGAAACGTCTGATTATAGTGCCGCAACCATTACCGGTACGATGCCGTAAGGACCGAGAAAAATTGAAATGATTCAACTTTTTCCATCATGGTTGCAGCTGCCGGCGGTACCAGGAGAAGTGGTTTCCATTTAAGTTGAAATGGTTGCGGCATGCCGGCGGCAATGGTTCCGGCAATAGCTGCGGCAACCTTACGGCATCTTACGGCACCTTACGGCACCTTACGGCTATATGGAAACCAGGCTTAAACCAGCAGCTTCTTGCCAGACTCACCAAGCTAGGAAGATCGGCTTGTTTGTATAGTTGATTTGTTGTTTACACGAACGGATAAGTGTGCGATAAAACGCGCTTTTCATTGTCCAAATATAGTTCTTTCTTGCAGCTATTAACGTATTTCTTTCCTTTTAGGGTTTCAGATTAATTCATTGTCTCTTTTGCAGGATTTAGCAGCTTTCTCCTTAGTTGTTAAGGTATATTTTGGTTCTTAATCTTTTACAAGGGTAAATAGTTTCTTTCCACAACTCACAGTGTGGAAATGTGACGTCACCACACGTCATCAGAATGATGAAATCACGCTACTCAGTCACGTAATGAATTCGCTGAGTTGATACGGAAACGTTTCAACTCGCCTCTGTAATGACAACGTTCATTGTTGGAGGAAGATACAGGTACAGGTAGGCGCAAACGTTATTGAATACTTTTTGGAGTTATTGATCTTTGGATCAAATTTTCAATTAATGTGTGCAAAAATATCGATTGTAACGCAAAAATCAAGCGGGGTCACAATTATTAAAGAGTTTAAGACGACGAGTCCGGTATTTGAGGATATTTTTAAATTTTGTACTGAAAATAATTTGTTCAAACTACTGTGTGTAGCAAATGCTAAGTTGAAATCTCTTCTAGCCATACATCTGAAAAATGGGAAAAGGGGACCAATGGCTTCTTCACTGTAGCCATTCAAACGGCACACATGCATTGGATACCTAGACTGATTACGATGAGTCCCAGTAATCGCTATTCAAAACGAGACTATTACACCAGACCGAGACCGCTCATACTGGAGCGTCCGGCAGTACTGTAGTTAGGAGCGTCCGACAGTATTTCAATAGCGATAACTACGACCATATCATCAGTCTATTGGATACCCTGTTGTAGACGTATGACGATCAGTCCCTTGTATCACTTCGGTAAACCTTGCTAAACAGGGACTCATAATGAAACAGTAAAAAAGCTAACCCTATAATATGCATTCAGCAGTCGAATTATGATGGAATCATGGCCTCGAATCGCGAATCATGGCCTCTAATCTCGAATTCAATGGAATCGAAAGTTCCATCATGGTTGCCATCACCACAGTAATTCACGAATCTTGCAATCTGATTGGTACTCTAGAAAGCCGAGAGTTTTTTAATAATAGGGTCAGTTTTTTTTTATATTTTTTCATATATTCCACTAAAAATCTAACTCATCATGAATGGACAAAGAGAAAACGTTTTCAGCGTGATATGGGGATTTGGAAATTGATTATTGTAAACTTCTGCACGAGTGTTATTTCAAAGATTGGCTTGTTGCGAAATTCTGTAGTAGTTACAATAAAGTGCCGCCCCAAAAGCAGTCACAAAATCAAAAATGTAACAAAACTCCATGCTTGCTGGCCCCATGACGCTTCCTCGCTTGTCTTTTAACCCCCTTGATAGAGGAACACAGCCTGCAGCAAAGCATAAATTCAATGACATTACAAATGAAAAGACATTTCTTTATATTCTTGAAAATATTATTACATTGCTAACAAGATAGTGCGAACTCTCGTACAGCAATTTACAATTAGTCGATTTCTAAATCCCAAATCACCACGAAAAAATGTTCTCTTTCTCCATTCATGTCGATTCTTTAGAAAGCTTGGTCGACGGTTTTTGATCGTTTTCAGTGTTTTCGAAAACAAAAATGTTAAGAAACTCGCTTGTAGCTCTAAAAACTGAAAATAGAAAAATTAGCAAAAAATCTTAGAATCTAATTCAGGCCTTCTGCTAAAGATCAAGTCATAAATCTTCAAAATCGGTCTTGTGTACGATTTATCGTGGCCTGCCAAACGTGCATAGTTTATTTTGGCGCACCCGGTATAGCTAACGCTACCCTACCACAGAGACGATACCCCAAGGAGCAAAATATTTTGTCTACCCAGAGGTCAGGTTTTTAAGAGTAATATTATGAATCTCTGTTGATGGAAACGCCTAGACTCAATTACATGTCGTAGTTTCTCATTTTGCCTGGACTGATAACGCTACAACTTTGACTTATGACCATACGCTTGTAGGAACGGAATAACTCCTGTGTGGCCTCTACAATAAACCTTTTAGCTGTTCTACGAAAGATTCGATTAAGTGGCGTTGGAGCTTCTGTCAGTATTGTATTGTACATATTATTCGAACACGAACATTCTACAAAAGAATCAAATATCAAATATAAGAAAATGTAACAAGATATCGATCGATTCGTATATACTTTTTATTTTTTTTTAGACTATTGGGCCTAAATTACCTACTACTTTTTTCTCAAAACGATTGATCCTAAAACGCCACAAAAGCTTTTTTTCCTTAACTGATGTACCATAAAACTTGCTATCAGAGCTTAGATAAATGTTCATTCTAGCCATAATTCCAAAAACCGCCTTGCTTTAAGCCACTCTCAGCTTCGTAGAGTACCAATCAGAAAATTTGTCGTCGGTTGACATTTTCGTCCGATTTTACAGCTCTATGATTATAAGGCAGTGCAGTGACAACAACAGCAACAATTCAACTCAATGAGATGAGCGTAGCTTCAGGGTCCTTATGGAGTGAGGCTACGAAGCGCCATCATCAAGTCAAAGAGCAGAGGGAAATAAGGAACTCCAAGTCATAAGTCTAACCCTGTTGTTATGCTGGACCTATGACCTGGAGTTTCTTGTTTCCCTGTGCTCTTTGGCTTGATGATGTCGATATTACTCGTACTCGGAAAAACCGAAAAACATGACCATATCTAGACCCTCGCATATGGTTTTCTGTTATCCAATCAGATCACAAGACTTTGTAAAGAATAATGGTTCTCGAACTTTTGATTCGATTGGTGCAAGTGATTATATTCGAACGAAGTTGCTGCCGAAAGTAGTTGGAAATCTCTCAGGGAAGCTTTGGTTTGCACTCACAACGTAAAGAGAACTTTCTTTTTCAGATTTATACCAGGTTTTGTTGATTAATAATAATAAGAATAATAATAATAATAATAATTAGTTTCTTTAAGGTTGGCATAGTGTATAGCACTAGGCTAATTAATACAAAATATATCAATGCCAACCATTATTAATACAAAAGTGTAACCTAATATAACCTGAATTTACAATAAAATCTTTACAAAATCTACAGTTGCATGAAAAATTCCTAAAATCAATTTCCATTTTAAAATACTCTATAGATTGTGTCTGCTAAACGTGGTTATTATTGTATTTCCTTACCGAGGAGCGACCATTGAACAGAGCCGAAGTAATCGTTCCATCCAGATTCAAATATAGAATACGTAAAATAGGGTCAGTTTTTCCGAGGAGCTGGACTGAGTTGAATTATTGTTATTGTTTATTGAACTAAAATAGCGGACGCTGTATGTCATGCTTCTCATGACCCAACGTTTTATTGTTTACGTGAGCGGAAGAACTTAGGATGCAGTGTGCGTGTGTGAACTTGTAGAGTGAACGACGTGTGGAGATCTTTTTAGTTTCGTTTGTGAACAAGTTTTGGTTATTTTATCATGACCTATCGCAATCACTCGCAATATTTAATTCGAAATGTCCTCAAATGTTAAATGGGCCTAACATTTTCACTATTTGATTATCAGTCACTGTTGAGCAAGGTTCAGCGCAGGGATACAAGGAATTAGGTAATCAATCTAGTAGTGTACATACGTCGCAAAATTGTCAAGGCAACCTCTCTTCTTCTATCAGGTATCTTTTTATCAAATGCAATTCCCTCTAACGCTCTTCCAACCATTGTCAACTTTGCCCATGACTTCCGACGATGTTTTCGTGCAGTGTCAAGTGTCTTTTGTGCTGCCTTCGCCGTTAGGTTATACATGTAAAGCTGCAAAAAACAATATAAAGCAAGAGATTGTTAAGGGAGTCAAAGGGGCTAAAAAATATTTTTCGTCGAAATTTCGGTTTTTGTTATCATAACCCTCAAAATTTATTGAAGATTCTTATGGAAAAGTTCATTTTTCGAACTTTTCAATTCTAATCACACAAAACAATGGTTTTATAATGAGCATCCAATGTTTTTATTCCTTAGCAACTGTGTTTTTCGCCGTTGCCATGGGGGTTTTTCCGTAAATGTTCATTCAATCGAAAAAAGGTTTGATTCCCTCACTCTCTGTCCTTTCCTGGTCCGATTTTTATATATTACTTGTAGGATAGACCCACAATGCATCATAAAAGAGCGAAAATAAATAGATGCACTTTTTGCTTTAGGCCCGTTCGAGCTTAGTGTTATTGTAAGCAACGTAGACTTGGTTTTTTGCTGAAATTTACAATATTCATTGCAATGAGGATGAAGAGAGTTAAGAGAACGCCAAGAAGAGCAGGTTTTGATAAAAAAAAGTGACTGAAGGTCAGGTGGAGCGAGTCAATTTATGGAGAAGAGAGGATGATAATGTTGCATGGCTGGCTGTTGGCTCCGGCCATCTTGAGTGAACATCAGCTGTTTGTGTGGACGCTTGAATGAGATTTATTTGTTTGTGGACATGAAGGTTTGCCAAAAGAAGATTGATTGTTAAGTTTTGGCCAGAGTATTCTAGTAGGTAGTGGTAAAAAGGCAAGCAAGACCAAATTGCTGAGAAGAGTTTCAACTGAGTTCAGTTGGGCCTAAAACTGCTCTTTTGCAATCTCATTGACATTTCCTGTCAAGAAGAAATATATAACCAAATAATTCCATTTGTGCTTCCAAATGAAAGTGTTGCTACTTGCAATATTGTGTCCAAGTGCATGCTTGAAGATTGTATGTTGTGAGATGCACAGACATAACTGTTGAGTTGCACATAACTGTATGATCTATGTGATTGATAGGTACCACAATCTACAACCCACTAGGACACAATGAATGTCATCCACTTCCTTTGTCTTGCATTTAGTGGAAGATTGTATTTGACAGAGACATTTCCAACAAGATAATGTAATCTTCAAAGATGTTATCATGGATTTTCTATATTGAGGAAAGAATTTTGAGAACAAAACCAAAGGAAATAATCACTAGCATGGCCAATAACAATTTCCCTTGTTTGCATAAGCATGCAGTTCAATAGTGGACGTATTGATTTTGCAGCTTTTAGAAGCTCTGACATCATGTTTTTTGAGCTAGAAAGAACAAAATAGACTACCTTTTAATGAAAGGAGGCAAATAGAGAAGAGTTTAAAGAAAATGACATGGTTTAAATGAAGACAAACAAGTTTGTGTAAATATAGAGTCTTGTACTGAAACGCTTGTTGGCTCTGAGAAGTAAGATCTCATGAAAATGGCAACTTTAACAATTGTATGAGATCACAGAGCACTTCAGAGTATTGAATTTACTTGTAAATGACTTCAGAAAATTGTTTTGCCCAGAGTAGTTCCATAAAATTTGAGAATATAAACAAAACCAAAGTAATTTACTTGGTGCAAACTTTAACTTGCGTTTGCCGAAAATGCAATTTTTCGGACAAAAATTGATAAAACTTCAGTATTATTCATCTGATTGTCATGAAATTTGGTACAGTTATAGTAATAACCGTTATCTTTATCCCTATGATCCATTTTTTTAATATCACCTCTCTGTCTTGAATTATAACAATTCAAAATTTGAAATTTAGCTGTAGTCTTGCGCATGCCGCCATTTTGAATTTTGATGAAATATTTAAAAAAGCTATCATAAGGCTCTTGGAAATATCTTGAAAATTCTGTAGGCAAAAGCTTTCTTACATATTCAATCAAGTTTGGAAGCCTTTGCAGTTTAAAGTTGAGGTTATGAAAATCGATCATTTTACTTTTACAACTTAACCCCCTGGTCATAACGTATTGTTATGCAAATTTTTTGAAAATTTGAAGTTTTTTGAAACTTCAGACTTTAAGCTTTCTTCTGATACCAATTTCAGAAATGTGAGATATGGGGTTGATGAGGAAACGCCTTTTTAGTTTGCAAGCCCAAATTGGCTATTTAGCCCCTTTGACTCCCTTAAGAGATAATCAAGAGTCTTACAGATTTTCTCCAGAAGGTCTTGACCCCCATTTAAGCGCTTTGGATTCTGCGCACTGGCGATTGCAGGGTCATCGTCCTTCATTTTTCCTTTGTGAATTCGCACATGCCCCGAAACGCTTCACCCCTTGCATTGATCAGTGAACCAATCAGAGTTATTATCTTTCCATTATGGTTTACCAAAAGGGGAGTTCGCAGTATTCTGAACAAACCTCTAAACCGGATCTAAACCCCCGGGGGGTACTTGACCAGGTTTTGGTCGGGGACGTGCCATCGAAGCTTCAAAACCACACCCTTTCCTTATACCAATTTTCGGAAAATGTATTTCCGAACTTATACTTATATCAAAATCTTGAAAATCGATACCCTTCCTTATACCAAAATCTTGAAAATCGATACCGTTCCTTATACCAAATCGCGAAAATCGATACGCTTCCCGATGGCACGTCCCCGTACCCAAAATATGTGAAGTGCCCCTCCCCCCGGGTCTAAACCACTTTGTATACAACAAAGATGCAAACTATTTTGCCTGATCCCACCCAAGTAAAGCTGAATATGCTCATCATCATTGTTTTCATTTCAAAAGAAAGTTTGAACCACTTTCACTAAAAACATAGGATATTTCAGGTGCATTGCTACAGCTGCAGTTGGGCAAAGTTTTTCTCCAAGGATATGATTGATGGGGTTAAGTAAATAAATTGGTGGGGTTAAGTACTGAAATCTCTTAGGTCCCGATCCCTGGCTGAATAATGAACGGCCCCTGAATTCTAATCGTGCTTTGATATTCAAGATTGGAATTAGCTAGACAAGGAACTCCTTAGATTTTGACCTGGAATCCCTTGTTTCCCTGTGTTGCTTGACTTCAAGATGGCGCTTCGGTCAACAGAGACTCCTAATATAACTCTGAAAAACCTGATCCTATTTAGGCCCAAACAAGTGATTTCCTAGCAAACCAATCATATTACGAGATTTGGCAAAGAACAATAAGTTTCGAACTCTCAATTCAATTGAGGTGGGGTGGATGTAATGATATCATCTTTAGTTAGCCTCGTATTGAGTAGTAAGGTTAGGCTGGATTTTGCCCTGCCCTTGTCGTTGTTTATAGCTTTTGATGATGAGCTGAAGTTCAGAAGTTATCTACTCGAAACTCGAGTCTTACTACTGTTTTGACCACTTATTACAGTAGATGCGCCAAAAGGGGCGGTGTATTTTCGTAGATTTTTTCATATTCAATTAAAAATTTACAAAAAAGAGGTACTTTGGACTATACTTAAAAATCACTTAACTACATAACAAAGATGATAACCCGGGAAGCAAGAACCCATGACTATCCCAGGATCATTACATAGAGCATTAAACTAAATTACGTGTAAGACCCGTTTGCACTATGCCGGTACGAAATGAATACGGCATAAAACCGTGCCGTATTGGTTTCTCCTCCGTTCAAACGAAATCACTGTTTTCACTATACCGGCACAAAGTGAATACGATAGGTTTTGACTATGCGCAGAGCGAGGATTTGTCAAGGCGCGATGCACTCATTTATGCCAGATTATCGCCTCGATGTGAATCCGATATCACACGGTGCCGTATTCGCCGTTTAAACTATGCCGGTTGAGCAACGAAGCCAGTTAGCATGCCGTATTCATTTCATTTCGTGCCGTATTCAAGGTAAAAACGTTACCAGCATAGTGTAAACGGGAGGCCAATACGGCACATGCCGTATTCATTTCGTACCGGCATAGTGTAAAGAGGGTCTAGATATGATTACAAGGAGCTACATATAAACTGTGTTTACTGAAAATACAAACAAACGAAACTGGAAGCAAAAATAAAAGGACTTTGTGGCTGCTCTGTGGCTGTAGGGCGTGAAACAAGGGTTTGATCTATCTTAACCAAACCGACCTATTTTGTGGATGAAATCTAAAGTCAGTTCGATTATACCTTTCTTAACATCACTTGAAAGGTCTTTATCACCATATAACAAAAGATGCACAAGAACGTTGTTGGAAAGGCTGTTGATTTCAACAAATGGTCGTAATGCAACCGAATCTCCAGCGAGAAGATCTCGTCGTTGAATATCAAATGAAGGGCAAAGCAACAGAAAGTGCTCCGTGTCCTCAATACCGTCATTCGTTGGGCACATCGGGTTTGCAGCGTTCCTGAAATTGTGCTTGAATTTGTGGAAATAAAATTTGCTAAGACCGACCCTTATTTGGGAAAGATATGATAGGCCTTTTGGGTTATGAATACCAAAGACAGATTTTGCAGGGGGGCGAATTATTACACCGTCCGTAATAATTCGGCTCCGTCAGAATGCTGGGAATGGTATTATAGGAACCTTTGGCTTATTAAGAACGGTATTGATTAAAGACCAGTAGGTTTTGCTAGAGGTCCAGGGTGATAAAGATCTTTATCTATTTGTCTTAAAGCTTCTACTTAAGACAAATAGAAGCTTTGTCTTAAAAACAGCAACGGACGGTGTAAGCCTAATTTCAGGATCAAGTTTATTCCGTTCAGATATGCAGTCTGGATCGAAGCTAGATTTACATTTTTCTGTTCTAGCCCTTATTCGCCCAATAGCATCCTGGTTGCGAAGGGAGCAGTTCGAATGATGAAGTAGTGGGACTGGCTCATTTGTGTACAAGGGAGTAATTTTATTCAGAATCTTATAAAACAAAGTCAGGCATCTCCTGGCGTCTACTCCACCTGCGGGAACTTAGTGATTTCCAGCCAGGCTCCGCGTACAGCTTCTCACGCGATGTTCCCCTCCATTGGAGTATGAGGTAGTACAACATTTGAAACAAAAAGTTTTCCATAAATAATTTTATGATTGCACTGCTTATGTAATGACGTGGTGGATACACCCCTGCTACGTACATCCACCATATCTACGATAATATACCGCCGCCTTTGAACCCTATTTCAAAGGAGGAGGGGGAGGGGCAAAAAATGCCCCCAATCCAAAAGTTTTATATCGGAAGGCAAATTGGCACACAGGCACTAAGAAACATATTGGAGATGGTGAAAGAAGTTGAATGCGCGCAAAGCGAGCCAAGTTTGGGGTCCAGGGTACCCCCTCGAGAGATTTTTTGAGCCATGCTATTTAGATTGTTTGAAGAAGAGCCTTTCGTAGAGCATGCGTCATCGAAAGGAGAAAGAAAAGGATTGTGAGCGACGATATGCTTCCCAACAAAATATTTGAAAATTGAGCTTAAGTATCGTACAGAAACGGATTTCTTTATTTTTTGTCACGTCATTCTAAAACGTTCATGTTCCCTTGAAGATAACAAAACATTCTTTGAAAATTTGGTCATTTACATCATTTCTTCATTTATCAAACTTGCCTTCGATTCAGTTCACAACGGCGTTCAATTCATCAGAAGTCAGCAAAGAGATTTTTCAAAGTTGCACTAGTACGTTCTAGAAGATCGCAGTGGACCCTTTAGGGGCCCCTAAAGCTCGGGGACCCTTAGGAGTTGCTCTAACCCCCAACCATCATGCGTTACGCCACTGGTTGGACTCCTAATAGATGAAGTTACTATTGTACAACGTTGCAATGGCATACGGGTTATGGCTTTGGAGGAAACTGGGGGCATTTCTTGCCCCCCCCCGCAGAGAGGCAACGAGCCCGGGTGGAATAGGGTTAAGCGCATCCACGGATAAAAATCTGACTTATCCGTCAGTCTTACAAAGTCTGACTTACAAGCAAGTCAGATTTCGCATAAGTTGGATTAATTCTATTGGTTTGAAGTGATCCAGATTATCCAAGTTTGACTGATATAATCTACTTTACTGAGGATAACATACTTTTGGATTTCGGGCCTCAATTTGCATTGTTTCAGAATCTTTTATGTTCGTTTGCAGATGAACAAGATACAAAATGATATTTTGGGTTGCTTGACAATTTCTCGGACTGACCCCCTCGTATGCGTATGTGCTAAGTGCCACCCTGAGGGTGTAAATCATGACAGAGATACTTACGATATTTTTCAACGCGCCGATATCCAAAGGATGAAGTTCCTTCAACATTAGTGCTTCACCTTGTTCCATTTCCAAATCTATTTCATCATCCTTTTTACTTCTTCCTTTCTTCCTAGCATCATCTCCATGCAATTCCCGCTTGAGTAACTCAATAAGAGTATCATGGCTGGGTCTTGCGTCTGGAAATGGCTGAACACAAAACGAAATAATATTTCTTAAAGCTATGTTCCAATCGTCTTGAAGAGGGAAGACAAATAGCGAGTCGCAGTCTGTGTCTTTTACGGTTGTCCAATGACAGGGTGACTGTCTTGCAAGCAATTCCCATGTTAGTGCACCCAAGCTGAATGATAGATACGAAATCAAGTCAAGACAAAGAGTCTCAACACTACGAATAAAATTCGCTTGCAAGATGAGTACTTTAAATGAAGAAACTTTTGCGGGAAGAAGCTTTCACTTTTTTGCATTTTTGGTTGAAATTCAAGAAAGTGTATTCCTCAAAATTGCCTAAAATGGGAAATTCACAAAAGTTTGTTCTCACGAAATTTCCCATTTTTACCCATTCGCGAAAGTTATTCAGAGAATTTCGCGTTTTTTTGTAAGACGCGAATTTTTCTTCCCGTGAACGTTTCTTCCCTTAAAGTAATCAGTTTCAATGAACATGAATTAATCTGATTTATCGTTATTCTCTAAAAGGCCTGGTTCAAACACCCTTTTTATGATATGACGAACTCAACTTCAGAGCGATATTTAGGCACGTTAGGTGACTCCCGTTTCTCTCTCCAGACTGCCACGCAACAAAAGTCTTTATCCTTTATACATATACAGGGTGTTCCAAAACATTTCTCGATGCTTCATTAGATATAGAAAATAACGATGAAATGAACGGGCTCCTAGTCAGACAACCCTGTTCCTGAGAATTTTTCAAATCCGCCAAAAATTCACGGAGGTACAAACTTTTGAAGCTCAAGTTTGTGTGCAACATTCCCCTGAAAGCATGCCTTATGCCAGTGTCGTTCATATCAAAGCAAACCAAATAGGACCTTGTAACTATTGCCAAAGTTTACTTATATGAATGCATGTATCCGAAGACATTGAATGAAAGCTTTATTAATGAGCGACGGGGTAATTTCAAATTGTGCTCAACAGGATTCCACTAAGCATCCATAACATTGATTTAATGTCAGAGAAAGTTAGGTTATCGAAAGTGCTTTTCAAATTCAATTTGATTTGTTTGTTGAACAAAACAGTCTATTTTCACAAAAAATGCTATTTAGGGGCGTCTGGTTACAGCTGTTGCACGAACTTGAACTTCAGGAGCTTGAACTCCTTGAATTTTGAGCGGATTTGCAAGCTACTCGTGTTTAAAATTAATTCTAAATCTCAGCAACATTTCCATTTACCATGTAGCCCATTAATCGATTCGTTGTTTCGTAACACTTAATCAACTTGGGCACCCACATATGAAAGGATATACTATACTAAAGCTCCGAAATATCCATGTGGGATTTTAGCTGAGGAGTTGCGATAAGTCAGATATCAAAGCATAGACATTAACTATCAATCCGTATGCCTACCCGACCATTGTTACATCAAAGAATTGCGATTGTGAGAGACAACATGCCGTTCCAAAATCACCACCATCCCAACAGTACCCAATCCTTCAGCACCAGCATGATATACACACATTAATATTGGTTCCACCCTTTACAAGCTTTCCTGACACACCATGCATTACCACGGCTGGCATAGCATATAGATGGTAGGTATTTCTCCCTCTTTAATTAGTTATCTTTACTATTTGTTGCCTTAGTATTGTATTTTAGTAGCATCTTAACATTTGCTTTCATTCTGTGCTATCCAAAAACTGTCTGGTGCACCCTGTACTGTAGATTCCTTGGAAATTATACTATTTGCAGAGAAAGTGCGCCAAATTAGAATAAACTATTTACTTTGTCAAAATCAGTCGCATGTTTTGCAGTCACAGACAATTCTATACTACTTTTCAACTCACAAAGTGCTCTAAAATCCCAAAACAATCCTTAAATCATTGGTCAAATTTGCCAACAATCCACCCGAATGAAACAACACCAATCCAGACTGGGGGGAGTGCCCCCCTGTTGAATTTTTCCACACAGCTCCTTGAGTATCTTCATAATGGTCTAGTTTTGTGGTGACTTTTAGTTTCTATCTAGAAGAGATATCCTTTCATGCCAATTTTAAGGATTTTAACACTGTTTCATGGGGTCAACACACAACTTTAAATTGAGTGCTCCGCAAAATAAATACCTTTTAAATCATAACTATTGAACAAACAAACATGGTTGAACTTGTCTTGAAACGAACTTTCATTTGATATCTAATTTATTGCATTTTGATGACGTCATAAATAATTCGTTGCTGCGCATGCGTACTGACGAAAAACCATGTTAGGCTTCAATTTTCGAAAATTGAGCAACATCAGGTGATGCAGAAGGTCTCTGTACGTACATTTGTTGCTATTTTCTAAGCGATCTAGAGTAAATTTTAGAAAAAATTGCTCTTTTTGCATAAAAATCAATAAATGCTGACATCAGCAAAATTATGAATGTTACGAAGCAAAAATTTTAAAACAAGAATTACAAGGATCGTGTGGTTTTCTAACCAAATTAGCAACATTTGCTGTCGTCAGCACTTAACCACGTGACATAAGCAAAAACAAACTACGTCATTGTGTTTGCGTTATCATGCTTGTTATTTGTGCCAAGTTGCAAGTCCTAGCATTTATGGTTCTGAAAATAAAGAGGGGGGGAGGGGGGCACTCCAAGATATTTCAAAAAAGCCTAGTCTGAATTAAATAGCACCTTAACCGTAGGTGGGTTTGCACCTAATGTAATACAGTTTTAAATCCGCGAACTACCGGCAAGGTGACCCACTACCAACTGAAAATAGGCTCAAAACAATTTGGTTAAGGAAGCTAGCTACTAAAATTAAACTGATAACTATAACTGTATTTAACTGTGTTTTGATAACGGGCTAAGCTCGAAACGTCGTGTTTTATCGTCTCTGTTCAAGGTACAATTGTTTTATTCTAAATAGTTATATTACAATAGCAACATTGTACGACACGCATACAAAAAGATTGTTTCTACTAAAATTAAAGTTCACATTGATACACACTGTGCATCCTGCCAGGTGTCCCAAAATGATGCATTATCGTTTGATTGTTTACCAATGAACCGATTTTCAAAAACTTTGTTTTATTTGATTGCCTAAAAGCTAAATTGTATTTGAAGATTTTGGTTGTGGCTTTACGACGATGTTTTCATGTCGCGAAGAAGGTTGATAAGCCTCCTCAAATTTCAGCCTTAGATGGTATGAGAAAGATACGGCCTATTTTTCCAGTCAACATTTTAGATGTGATACAAAAGGATAAACTCGTATTTCTATTCTGACTATTCTCTCAATCCAGTATTAACTGAATTCGTATTCTATGAACGACATATCAGTTCAGCCTTTTGTATCACATCTAAAATGTTGACTGGAAAGGTAAGCATCCGTTTATTTTTCAGGTCATCTAAGGCTTGATAATTTGAAGGTTTATCGATCTTCTTTTCGACATGAAAACATTTGAAAACATCGGCATAAGACCATAACCAACATCCTCGAAAACAATTTAGCCTTTCAGCAATCGGATAAAATAAAGTTTTTGAAAATCGGTTCATTGGCTATGGACATATAAGCAGCAATCAAACCATAATACATCATTTTGGGACACCCGTTATTACTATGTTCTAACTTGAAAAGAAAATCAGAACAATTGGCAAAGACTACAGGTTTGCGTACCTGTATATATCGGAGGAACTTTCCGGATTAGCACCATTAATTTGAGCAGGAGCCATCCATGGTAGCTGTGCAGAAACGGAAGATATTTCCTTGCCACCCTCTTGACAATTCTGCGCATAGATAAAATCCCCAAGGATTACTCTTTTCCCAACCTCGTAAACACTCCTGGCACTGATGTAATTATGGACAATCGAAGATTCATGAAGATATTTCAAAGCGAAGGTAACTTGCAATATCATGGCACAGATTTTGTCGGCGCCCAGTGACTGTTTTGTGTTGTAAACTGTAGCTGCAAGACTGTCCTTTGGCATTGCCTGAAAAACTACCAGAAACGAGGATAAGTCACCAGGCTGGCATGTTCCAAGAAATTCGATGACGTTCGGATGATTTAGATCTCTGTTGTAAAGAAGGGGAAAATGGGAAATTAAACTTCTGTTTCTTAATTAATGCTGTAGCAAGCTGAAGGTGAAGTGCAGGTGAAGTTGCGTTTTTTAGCGCCAAGCGCTGGGATCGCAGCTATCGAGAAGACCTAATCGAGTCCGCGACCCCTTGTCATGACGCTCAAGTGGTGGGGCTCTACTGGGTATCGAACCCCTTTCCACCTGACTGTTCTGGCTGCAAAGTCAGAGGATGACACCACTGCGCCACAACACCTTCGATGGGTTTTTATCTATGTAAATTTTCTGGCATCTGAAATAGGGCGTACATCCAAAACGTCGTTTAAGAGATGACAAATTCAATTAATATGCCCAACCTGGATATGATTGGAAAGAAGATAGGTTGTGCTTTCAGATAGTGTGCGTCAAATTGATTCACATACAGTATTTTATATCCTGAAGAATCTCCATTAGATGGGGTTGCATTTTTTCTGAAACAACCTGCATAACAATGAAACAAATATTACTGAACTTACTTTGAAAAGGGCTCTCGTTTGATACTTTTATTGATTTTCGATGAGTGCATGAATAATTGGTTGTTGTGCATGCGCACTGACGAAAAACAACGTTCGGCTTCATTTTTCGAAAAATGAACAAAACAATATGATGCAGCAGGTCTCATTACCTGCATTAAGAACTTTTAACATCTCTCTAAAATTATTTACAACCAATTTTAGACAAACATTACATCTTGTCGCGTGCAAAATAAGTGCTAAAATTAGCAGAAATGTTAGCAGCACGAAGAACAAGATTTGAACATTTGAACAAAGAATTACGAGTACATAATCTTTCTATGTACCAGGTGAGTCAGAAAAAAGAATCCCCGCTTGGAAAGCCACTGCTCCATGAATTTCAAAGCAATAATATTGAAAACAGTCTTGTTTTATTGCCAATATGTTCCATTCTGTTCAGTAATTTACCGGGCCTTAATCGGCCATTCCTTCCCGTCGATATGGGTGATATTCTCAGGAAAGCCCCTTTAAAAGATAATCGATACCAGGGTGGAAGACTTGTTCATCCTCCCAAGAGGATAGCAAGTGCTAAAGCATCCACAAGTCATTGCTGTGAGGTAATTGTAAGGCAGAAAGGTAAGGGAATTTGTTCATGATTTTGGACACGTTTTGAAGGATTTTTGAAGAGGATTTCTCGAGAAATCCCTCATAATTTCAGAATGGAGTGGCCGATTTCAGTGAGGTAAATCTTATAGTTGATTTGCACATGTCTACCATTAATCTATGTATTAGCCGAAATCATTGTCTTGATATCCAGGAAGCCGTGACCTTTCAAACGAGGATTCTTTTATCTGACTCACCCAGTATCAAATCTCAATGTTTTATCAAATTGGAGATACAATGCGACAAATTCCCGGTACATTACGAATTACACTACTTATGAAATTATTCTAAAATACTACAAGAACAATCAACCCCAGGGAGAAAAAGGCAGTGTCTACCCCGAGGCCATCAAATAAAGATAATCAAAGAAAAGAAACTACCTTAACTACTTTAACTACGCAACATTTCCTACGAACAAGTTACAAAATCGGCTTATACTTCAGACTTTGGGGAAGTGAAGTCATCAAATTTCTAAATCTTAAACAACAAAAGTGACAGACTTTTGCTTGAAACTTTATTGTAGAAATTCATAAACTAAGCCTCTCTGGAAAATATTTCATGTTATAACAAACAGTTTAGACATTACGATGGTTTTAAGTTTTTGAAAATGTTTCTTGGATCCTCGAAAAAGAAGAAAGACAATCAACTTCTGAAAATATTTCAGAAAAATCCAAAGGCAGAATCATAGCAAAATAGAAAAGTTTCTTTGAAGCCATTCAGTTGAAAGAAATACGGGGTGTCCCAAAAAGCTTGCCCCGTTTGCCTGAAGATTGCGACAAAACGCAAAATATTTTCGCCAAACTCTTATATGATGTTGTTCTTTAGATGTTCAAATAAAGTTTGCTGCCATCCCTATAAAATTCCATTGAAAAACGAGGGAGCTATGACCTTCAGAAGACCAAATTTGCCTGATGACTCAAACCAGCGGTCGGTCATTTTGTCTTACTATTTTGCAGTGATCTTCATGTGAGGAAAGAAATAGTTTTTGTGAGGTAAGAAATAGTTGAAAACTCTCTGATGGTTTTCAGAGTTTTCTCGAGAGCTATGACATTGGAGGCTGCTGTTTCATTTCATCCATGGGGCTATTGCAACATAGTAAGACAAAATGGCCGACTGCTGGTTTCAGTCATCAGGCAAATTTGGCCTCCTGAAGGTCTCCATCATTTTTCAACAACTTTTACGATGATGGCAGCAAACTTTATTTGAAAATCTGAAGAGCAACGTCATGTAAAAGTTGGGTGAGAATCTTTGCCCTTTTTTCGCAATCTTTAGGCAAACGGGGCACAATTATTTTGGGACACCCTGTAGATAATTGAATTCTACACCAACCTTTTTAAAGATTTGGAACCTATGCTGATCTGAGTTGGAACCTGTGCTGATAAGACATATAGGTTACTTTCTTACCTTAGAAAGCCTGACTTTGAACGAGAAATTGTTTTCACTTACTTGAGGATTCTTGCTTCATTTTCAAGGAGATCATATTGTGTCTGTTGTAATTTCTTCATTGATCTTGAATGCACATAGTTGGCATACTTTACTGTTACAAGGGAATCGCCCAGTGAGGCATCACATTGTAACATCATTCCAGCACACGTAAGTATCGGTGAACACTTCTTATCAAGCTTCAGTTCTTTCACAGGAATCGGCATGATCCCATCCTTGTTCTCTTTGCCGGTAATCGTTAAGTTGGGAGCATTGAATGCAACATCTTTACCTGATACTCTGTGAATGCAACGGGTTACATTAACATCGACAAATTTTCGGATGATCAAGCTTTCGGACAAAAAGTTTAATGTTTCGAAATCTGGTGATGTCCGAAAGTTTTTCGTCCGAAAATTTTACATCATTGAAAGTAGAAAAGCATAAAGAAATGTATTACACCACATTTGTCACTTTTCTTATCAACATACAAACATATAGTGTTGATTAGGGAAGAACGTCTTTAAGGTTTTTCAAAGATGATAAACCGCCTGCTAACTTCCTGTCAGTGATATATATTGATCCTTCTATACCATTAATTTTACCAATACCTTCTCCCAAATAAGGTAGTGTGGCTTGTCACGTGACACCTATTGTTCAAAAAATTTTATACAGTAGTGTCCCGAATATAAGAAACATGCTTTTCAATTTCAGGTCTGACATGTTTCTTAAAAATGAGGTAAATTTCAAATCAGGGTATAGTTTCTTATTACAAAAATCATGCACTATCGATCAACTACTCAGACACAAGCTTAATGATTGTGACAAAAAACATATTATTTTGATTGCATTTGTAAATTTTCACTACCAGGAAATGATATGATTACATAACCTAATGACTACATAACCTAACGATATTGACCAGGCAGCGTGCTGAACGCAATATTCTTGGTTTAAAACGACCTATCACTTTTGAGAAGCAAAATTACTGATGGATGCATGTCATAGCCTGCAGCACTTGTGTTCCACATCATCATTTCTAGCAACCCTAGCTATGTTCAATATTCTTGGTTATCATAAAATCCAATTCATGACTATCTGTTTTGCTTGTGAACATCAGAAAACCGGGCCAGGTTTGTTTTTTCAATCAATTTCTTTGATTTTACTATAATGGAGACACAACGAATCCCCTGGTAATGAGGCAGCCAATGATTTTGACTTTCTTGCTCCATAAATCAGCAGCTACTAATCAGATTTATTCAAACTTGGTGTCAAACTTTAAGTTGAAGTCTCTTCTATTAAAATTCTCAAGAACGGAAAAATTGGATTTACGGCTGCTCCGCAGCAGCCATTCAAACAGCGCACATATTTTTTGGGACACCCTGTAGTTTCTTATAAAATGTGGGTTTTTTTAAATCAGGGCCTGTGTTTCTCAAATTTGTGTTTCTTATGTGCGGAACACTGCTGTATTGAAAATGTAGCTAATAGATGATTAGTAATTGTTAGAGAGTTTAAGGGTCACAGTTTTTGCTGTTAAAGAATGCTCTACAAAAAACCAAAGGGGGGGGGGGGTGGAAAACATCCCCCTCGGTAGGATTAGGGTTAGAGGACATTTAATTTGGTACGAATAAGGAAGTAATGATTGAGTAAGAGGCATATTGGTTTGGTCATTTAGCTCTGTATAAATCCAATTTAGTTCCTTGATTGTAGGAAACGTCGTTAAACTTCAAGCAAACAAGCGTTTCGGGATCTTATTTCTACATAGCATTCTTATGCCCCTCGCATTTCTTGTCCGCACAAAGGGTTTCTGGCTGAAGTTTAACGGCGGCAATTTTATCTGTCAAAAGTTTAACTTTTAATTTAGGTTTTCCGTGATTGCTCCTTATTCGACTTGCTTTCGCAGTCGATGCAATGAGCATTAGATACTGGGACTCTAACAAGAGGTAGCTAGCTCAAATAACTTTCAACATACTAAAAAAGATGAGCATCCAGAGTTTGAAGAAGGATGAGTAAGCCCTGGGGGGGGGGGGTACTCCCATACTTGACCTGACGGGATGTGCCGCTCAACATGGTGTCCTTTTGTGGTAAAATTATGCGACAGGGTGTCCTTTTCTAACAAAAATTATGCGACAGGGTATTATAATAGGTAAAACAATTATGCGACAGGGTATCACAAGCAGAATTTGCGCTCTACACTGTATTTGAGAGGCAAAAATTTTTATGCGACAGGGTATACTTTTGGCCTATTTTTTATGCGACAGGGTGCAGGGTGTGGCGAGGTTTTCCGCACACCCCCGTCACTTCCCTAGTCAAGTACTCCCCCCGGGGAGTAAGCCTGTATCAAGTAAATTGACATAGTTAAAAGCTGGCCGGGGCCAACATAAAAATATAATATATTGTATTGGACAACTTTGACACGTACAGTTTCATTATTCAGTTAAGGAAATAATGGGTTTATAGGCGTTACTTTAGGCTATATAAAACGGCTACGGGACAAAGCTTTGATAAAACAGAGAAGAGCTTACATGTGTGGATTTGCGCCGTATGCCATGAGGACTTTTACACATTTCTTATGCTCTTTTGCAATTGCATAAAATAGTGCACATTTGCCATCTGCATCTAACGCATTGACATCAGCCCCCTTTTTTAGGGCTTTCTTTAATTTCTTTTCTTTGCCTTTCTGTGCGAATGTATGTATTTTTGGCGCCATCGTCGACGAGCTACACAGAGCTGCCTTGTTTGATAATTTCCGATAAATAATCTAAAGTTAGAATGTCGCGCAAAATTATCATGTGACTTGATCACTTCATTAATCTGATGTCAAATTGCAATTGCGCGTTGCTGATGTAGGGACATTTTGAATTGGTTGTCATCAATTGAACAACATGCATAGCCTCACTACACAAGGACCCTCAACTTTCACTCATCTAATTGAAGTGAATTGATGTTGTTGTTGTCGCTCCAGTGAGGGCCTTTATTGCCAAACTCTTCTCAAAACGGCCAAAAAAAATCCTGCCAGGAACAGATTTGTTCCTGAAGCAATGAGGATGCAAGACTTGAAATAACTTGATGGGATTGGCTGATTCTTCTTCAATTCAAACTTTCCGCCAGGGAGATATAAAGCTTTCCGCCAAAGGCAAACAAACGCGTTCGAAAAACGCATTCGACTGAACTGCTGTAACGATCAAAATCTCAAAGTAGCATAGCGAGCGAATTTACGAGATCTTTTGTGCCCCCAAAAAACCAAAATATCACTTATAGGTAGGAGTTTGGTGCTTTAATAGCTCCAAGAAACATTAAGTACTGATAGCTTGTTTTGCAATGTTGCACTTCAGGAAAACCACTTCTTGGGGCGTTTTACGGTCAATGGTTTTGAGAAAAAATACCAACGTATTCTCATCGGATCCGTCCCCCTTCCTTCCAAACCACTAAGATATGGAGAGAGCGAAGGGGGCTTCGCTGTCTGGAAGGAAAGTAGGATCATGGTGCGAACCGTCGCTGAGGGAGGAGTGGTGGGTCGATTTTATTACTGTGCACTGCTTGTTGCTCACAAAGAAGGCTGAAATGAGCTCGGATTTTTCCTATATACTGACCTATTCCCTAGGGGCTACGAAACTGCTCTCCCCAGGCCTCTCAAGCAGTCTCGGGTGTGTAGAACATTAGAGTCTTGGAATTTCGTGAGACTTCTCCGGTGAGAATACCAACGTATTCTCATCGGATCCGTCCCCCTTCCTTCCAAACCACTAAGATATGGAGAGAGCTTCGGGGGCCGCAGATCTGGACTAAACGAGAAATGGAGACATAAAATAAACACACTGAATATTTTTCCAAACATCATACATAATATAGAGCCCCCTCCATTACTCAAGTAGAATAGGTTCGTAGAAGATCGGCGTCAAATGAAAACAACGAGGAGCACAAATGTTATGAACATTGCAAGTTATAAAAGATCATCGTACTCGGAAAATTACATAGTTTGGAGACGCCTGTGAATTTACTCGTTTTCTATCTTATGTGCCTTCTTGGGTTGAACTTATCGGTCTCTGACGGGTTGGGCTGGAGGGCTTCCCCCTAAAATTACATAAAGATAATTTGTCTTTAAACACTAATCCTCAGTTCACTCAGATAGTTGCAGAAGGATGACAAACAATAATATTTTGGAATTAATAATGAAGACAAATGAGAAGGAAAACCCTCCAACCCAACCACTCAGAACAGCAGCTTAGAGCCGTGTATTAAGGTCTTTAGTTAGGCCCCCGAGTGGTTGAGAAGAAGTAAGCGATCCTTCAAATTGCTTTTGAAAAACTACTTGCAATGCTTGCTCAAGCAGGGATATATAATCTCGATTCAAAACCCTTGACGGATCTATTCTTGCCACAACGATCCAAGCATCAGAAAATGTTCTTGTTCTCCTCTGATAAGATTGCTCCCGCAATTAGGGCTTCAGTGAGATACTATTATGATAAAAGCCAGTGTTGCTGAAAGAATATAACATTATATAATTATAGCCTTGAACCATAGAAATATGCCTTGAACCTATCGCTAGCGATACCTTGCTTCACGGCAGTACTTTGGTGCCAAAAACATAAAGCAAAAAATACGATCTAAAACCTAAGGCGAGCGATATCATGATTAAACGCAGATATTTCGTTGCTTGAAAACATGCATAACATTCTATGCCTAAAGCTAACGATGTCATGCTAAAACGCAGATATTTCGTTGCTGAAAAACATAAATAAAATTCTAAGCCCAAAGCTAACAATGTCACGCTAAAACGCAGATCTTCCGTTGCTGAAAAACATACATAAAATTCTCAGCCGAAAGCTAACGATGTCATGCTCAAACGCAGATCTTTCGTTGCTGAAAAACATACATAAAATTCTAAGCCTAAAGCTAACGATGTCATGCTAAAACGCAGATCTCTCGTTGCTGAAAAACATGCATAAAATTCTAAGCCTAAAGCTAACGATGTCATGCTAAAACGCAGATCTTTCGTTGCTGAGAAACATGCATAAAATTATAAGCCTAAAGCTAACGATGTCATGCTAAAACGCAGATCTTCGTTGCTGAAAAACATACATAAAATTCTAAGCCTAAAGCTAACGATGTCATGCTAAAACGCAGATCTTTCGTTGCTGAAAAACATGCATAAATTCTAAGCCTAAAGCTAACGATGTCATGCTAAAACGCAGATCTTTCGTTGCTGAAAAACATGCATAAAATTCTAAGCCTAAAGCTAACGATGTCATGCTAAAACGCAGATCTCTCGTTGCTGAAAAACATGCATAAAATTCTAAGCCTAAAGCTAACGATGTCATGCTAAAACGCAGATCTTTCGTTGCTGAGAAACATGCATAAAATTCTAAGCCTAAAGCTAACGATGTCATGCTAAAACGCAGATCTTTCGTTGCTAAAAAACATGCATAAAATTCTAAGCCTAAAGCTAACGATGTCATGCTAAAACGCAGATCTTTCGTTGCTGAAAAACATGCATAAGATTCTAAACCTAAAGCTAACGATGTCATGCTAAAACGCAGATCTCTCGTTGCTGAAAAACATGCATTAAATTCTAAGCCTAAAGCTAACGATGTCATGCTAAAACGCAGATCTTTCGTTGCTGAAAAACATGCATAAAATTCTAAGCCTAAAGCTAACGATGTCATGCTAAAACGCAGATCTCTCGTTGCTGAAAAACATGCATAAAATTCTAAGCCTAAAGCTAACGATGTCATGCTAAAACGCAGATCGCTCGTTGCTGAAAAACATGCATAAAATTCTAAGCCTAAAGCTAACGATGTCATGCTAAAACGCAGATCTTTCGTTGCTGAAAAACATGCATAAAATTCTAAGCCTAAAGCTAACGATGTCATGCTAAAACGCAGATCTCTCGTTGCTGAAAAACATGCATAAAATTCTAAGCCTAAAGCTAACGATGTCATGCTAAAACGCAGATCTCTCGTTGCTGAAAAACATGCATAAAATTCTAAGCCTAAAGCTAACGATGTCATGCTAAAACGCAGATCTCTCGTTGCTGAAAAACATGCATAAAATTCTAAGCCTAAAGCTAACGATGTCATGCTAAAACGCAGATCTCTCGTTGCTGAAAAACATGCATAAAATTCTAAGCCTAAAGCTAACGATGTCATGCTAAAACGCAGATCTTTCGTTGCTGAAAAACATGCATAAAATTCTAAGCCTAAAGCTAACGATGTCATGCTAAAACGCAGATCTCTCGTTGCTGAAAAACATGCATAAAATTCTAAGCCTAAAGCTAACGATGTCATGCAAAAACGCAGATCTTTCGTTGCTGAAAAACATGCATAAAATTCTTGGCCTAAAGCTAACGATGTCATGCTAAAACGCAGATCTTTCGTTGCTGAAAATATGCATAAAATTCTAAGCCTAAAGCTAACGATGTCATGCAAAAACGCAGATCTTTCGTTGCTGAAAAACATGCATAAAATTCTTGGCCTAAAGCTAACGATGTCATGCTAAAACGCAGATCTTTCGTTGCTGAAAAACATGCATAAGATTCTAAACCTAAAGCTAACGATGTCATGCTAAAACGCAGATCTTTCGTTGCTGAGAAACATGCATAAAATTCTTAGCCTAGATCTAACGATGTGATGCTTAAACTCAAATCTTTCGCTGCTAAAACATGCTATGTTGTAAAGGGGACTCGTCCATATAAACACAAGAGAAACTCTAGTTTTGATCCATTATCTCAGATATACTTTTTCAAGTTAATGATAAACAATCAGGGAATAAACATTTTTGAAAACGACATGTCTCGTGAGAGTTTCTTGTATCTGAATCGTGTCTCTTGAGGGAGTTGACCTTTGGACCCATCATCATAGACGCGTTAGCGTTCACAACATAAAAGCAAATTTGACATGCCGAAGAAACATAAAATGGAATTGAAACTCGGCCTAAGAAACAAATGTTTTCTGACATTTCAATGTGAATGAAGAGGATAACTTACTGCCTGAACTGCGGCAGGAGTATACACTACATTTCATTTCGTTTCCAGTACTGCAGATAGTTGAGACCAACTGTAGAAGCTTCCATGTGTGCATCTGCCTGCCTGAGGGCCTTAGGCCATGTCAGCGACGGGAGCAGCATTTATTTTGATAGAGATTTTATTACTGTAAGCACTGCTTGTTGCTCACAAAGAAGGCTGAAATGAGCTCGGATTTTTCCTATATACTGACCTATTCCCTAGGGGCTACGAAACTGCTCTCCCCAGGCCTCTCAAGCAGTCTCGGGTGTGTAGAACATTAGAGTCTTGGAATTTCGTGAGACTTCTCCGGTGAGAATAGCAGGTGACTTGTACTGCGTTGACACGATGCCGGAACATTTTGAAAACGGTGAAAAATGTGACAGCAGCAAAATTTGAGCCGTTTTCAAAGAGTTCCGTTTTCAAAATCTACCATTTCAAAATCTGCCGGCAAAAAATTTGCCATTTTCGTGTGAACGGGAGGCCTATCCGTCACATTTTTCACCGTTTTCAAAAATGTACCGGCATCGTGTGAACGCAGACTTAGGCCATGCCCGTTTCTGCAAGCATATGGCCTTGAGTCGTAGTTATAGCTTCCATCAGTCTATCAATAGCAATAGCCTACGAACGTATAATCAGTCTACAATATACATTTAAGTTTTATATGACAGGGCGAGTCACAAATATATTCACTGCGCGTGAGTCAGAATAAATTCATGCAGTTTGAAAGGCTACTGAACTATCAATATCAAAGCAGCAATGCAATATATGTCAATTTTTGCTGCCAAGAGCATGCGTAGCAGCTATTATAGACGCGATTGATAAAGATTTTACGGGTAGTGGAGTTTAGATCCTAAAGTTTGCTGACTCAGGCTGATGGAAGCGGAAATTGGGACTGAAGTAGTTAGTCTGGATAGCCTTGTTGCACCACAGGAAGCTCAAATGACTAAATAGATGTCGTCTCTAGGCCATTGGCGATGCGATGATCGTTCGGTGCACCAGGAATGCAATTGACTCTTATCAACGACCAATTTTATATTTGTGATTGTTCATATCTGAGGCACCACATTATTTTTATCTGAAGCAAGAATCAACCTATATTCCTAATTCCTACAAACTAGAAAAAATTACAGAACATACTTCAGCCTCTCCTCAACCTCGATCCCAGGCCCGAAACGGTCTTTCATCGACCGTTGACTTTCGTCTCCTTTCAATCAAAGTTCGATTCATTCTAATATTTTTCATATTGAAGTCATTCGATTTCCAAACAATAGCTAACAATATATGATGCAAATTATAGAAGGGTTCAGATGTTCAGATCAAATTGTGGTGTTGCGGTAATGAGACAATTTTGTTATGTGACGGTATTGTGATAACATGGATTCCAAAAGACTCCCTATTGGATTGGGAAGTAATTTACTCCTTGACACGTATGAGTGGGATGAGTACATACTCTGGAGTCTAGGATAGACGTCTTCAAAAATATAAAATCCCCGTTAAATCATGTTTTCTAAAATGTGAATCAATTTTACGTTCATTTTTAATAGTTTTATACCATTTTCACACCATTCTTAATCTTAAATTGTATTCGACATTCTTACAGGCAATTTTCCACGCTCCTGATATGCCTCAGACCCCTACCTCTATTCCGAAATTCAGAGTATGGTATCTAGGTAAAAATTTCCAACTTTTCATAAAAATAGCAAGCAAACCCACAAAATAAGCATGCCAAGTAATTCTGATTTAATCTTAAACATATCTTTCCTACAGTACAACAGTCCGTATAAAACTTTCTACAGTACAGAAATTTCCTCTTACGTTGGCATACAAAATGAACATCTTTAGCGAGCTTGATCCAGCAGCTGCATAAAAAATTGCTATCATTCAAATTATTTGTGGTATAAATGCATTGTTGCAAATTAAAATGTGATTGTTTGTCTTCTCATTTCTGGTTTATGAATTGTTAGTTTCAACAACAATATACAACTTCCATGATCTGGACTTTGAAACCACAAACAACGTACAGTACAAAGGATGAGCAGAGATGGGCAAGACACTCTGATAAATATCTTATTACAAGATACAGTTATTGGGAAAATTGAGTATCTTGTTGTAAGATACTGTTAGTCACAAAAAGAACTTTATCTTATTACAAGATACTAGATACTTTCAAAAAAGTATCTAAGATAACGTTTTAAGATACTAGTTACAAGATACTTTGCCATAGGGTACATGTACAATGCCTCCTAACATTATGCTTTATAGGTGGCACATTTTTCAAATTATTGTGCATAAGTACTGCAATCACGCCTAACAGAGTGCATTTAGGTCTACGTAATTAGTGCAATTGGTCAGTCCTACTCCTAAAGCATGTGCAAATTTCCTGATGCCTCCTTATTGTAGAGACATAGCTCCTATGGAGCGCATTTTGAATTTATAAGAAATATTACATATTAGTTCACTTGCCCCTGAATTTTCTTTTGGGTGAAGAAACGTGAGCCTGAGTCCACCTCATGTTGTCATTTTTCCATAAGCATCTATGTTTGCCACGTAAGAGTGCGGTGAAGACAAGGATCGTGATCGTCAGAACATGACGTTTTTGTTAAAAAAAGACAAGTCAATAAATGATTGCAGAAAATAGAATGCAATGATTTCTTCGACAAATTAACAAACTGTGTTTTTAACGCGGATTCGATTAGGCCTATCCTACTTCTGCGATCCCAGCGCTTGGCGCTAAAAACCGCAACTTCACCTTCACCTTCAATCAGTACGGGAAATATCTTATAACAAGATACAGTTACTGTTTTCAGTATCTAATCACTATCTTCAAGATAAAAAGATAAGATACTGCCCATCTCTGAGGATGAGATACCTATGAATAACAAAAAAGGCAATACGTACATTGCTGCATCAGGTATTGTGTTTGGTATTGGATCTGATAAAAAATGAGTTAATCCATGCAAAGCCAAAAACATCCTATAGTATGTAGCTTCCAAAAGCATCTCAAAGACAGAATCAATTACAAAGGCAAATGAAGAGCAATTGGGATTGTTGATAAAATTGCAAGGAGCTTGAATGATAGAAAAATTTGCATTCTGTTCTGTCTGTCCCAGGTTTCAAGTCAATTCAGCAACAGCAGTAACTTTTCACTTGGCTAGCCTGGATCCGGGATCCTTATCAAAAATAATTAGACTTACAGTCTTTTGGTAAAAAGTACTGTTTGAATGTGGATGTACCTATTTGAGGTGTGGCTTATGTAATGGAGCGGGAATTTATACTGCTTTCAAAGCTCCTTATGGTATCAAGAAAAGTAAAAACCATCCCATACAGAGCTAGAATTTACAGCTGGGGATATTGTAAACATTAATTTGAAGTGTAACACTGAGTTACTAATGACATGTAAATATGGTACCAAAGCCACAAAGGTATAACTTTATGTAAAATTAGATTCCCCTTAAGGTGGAGGCTTAATTGATCAAAAATGTCTGCAGTGAAGACATATTTGAGGGGATTCTGCAAGGATTTATGGTAAAAATACATCCACAGTCTATTCATGCAGCATAATACATTCTTACCTATGTAATAAATTGTACATGAAATTTTATCACAGTAGATAAAAACAAAGTTAACACTATATTGTACATTAACAAGTCTAAAAGTTATCATTATTTGAAGTTGAAAGTAGCAAAGTTTGCCCCTTGTTATGTGTTCTATAATCAATTAGAAATTCCAATTTCACTCTCAGAATCATACCAAATGCGGTTCAAGGTGGGCAGTGGCCATCAACAGAGAATTTCTACAACTACAGGGTGTCCCAAAAACATGTGTGCCGTTTGAATGGCTACTATGGAGGAGCCATAAATCTAACTTTCTCGTTGTTCAGATTTGTGAATAGAAGAGATTTCAACTTAGAGTTTTGGACCGAGTTTGTGTAAATCTAACGAGTGATTCCTGATTTATTGAGAAAGAAAGGTATGAAATGATATGCTCTGGTTTTGAGGCAGCCAATAATTTTGGCTTTCTTGCTCCAGAAATCGGCAACTAGTGATCTGATTTTACTAAAACTCCATGTCAACCTTTAATTTGAAGTCTCTTTTGAAAAGAATCTTAAAAACAGAAAAATTGGATTTATGACTGCTCCGCAGAAGCCACTCAAACAGCGCACATGTCTTTTGGGACACCCTGTATCTTAAAACTTATCTTATAACTCGTAACTTATCAATTGGTGGCAACCAAAACTATAAATCTTCGGATCTGACAATTGACACTACAATCTTAGACAAAAGTCCTTGAGACAAATGCGTTTTGTGTTGTAAAATGCCTTTCTTTCATGCAAATCATTACCTTCCACCGCTAAAGACCCCCTTCCCCCCACTGCAATGTTGATTTGATTGAAGAAGACATAGTGGTGGATTCATCTGCAACATTTCCATCATATTCTAACATTGCATTGGGAGGGGGGGGGGGGGGTCCTTAACTCGCAATTTCTTTCTGAAAGCAAAATGTCTCAACACTTTTGTCTAAGATTGTAGTATTGTGGCCTTTTCATTTTTCGAGTTATCTTATCAATAGACCATTTCACAATTTGGAAAAGGGACTGAGGATAGCGCGGCCCATTCTGACAGCCTTGGCAACAAGTAGGAAATCTAGGAAATCCCCTCTTCTGCAGTGCAAAGTGTACGGTAGGCGGCTCGCTCGCATCTCTCTCCAAAATAGAGTTATTTTCGATTTATTTGCAACTTCCAAGAGTTATGCGATGCTTGTTTAGTATGGTAAGTGTTTTCTTTGGATTATTTAGCCGTTTTGCAATCTTTTTGCTCATTTGTAAATGTATTTTGAGCCATTTTATTTCAGTGGTTTCCCTCGAGTTTGAGGCGGCTCAAGTTAGGCCTATTGATCTTGCATCATCTTCCTCGACTTCAATTGACTTGGTTTGACCTGTTCACAGTGTTCCAGGGCATGTAATTAAAGTGAAAAATGAAAGTGTCAGAATTGTACCAAACTGATTTTTCTATTGTTAACCGTAGCCTGAGGTATGTCAAAACCCAAACATTTTTCAAATCGGACAATCTAGTGCTGAGAAAACATTATTTCAAGTTAGGCCTAAAAAGTGTACTTCAGGCTTCTTTTTAAGCACAGCAAGGCCACAAAATAGCACTAAGTTTCAAATTCAAATTTCTTGGCTTGCACTCACCCGATTTTCATTATCTTTGTTTTGTTCAACAGATTAAACCTTGTAGAGTATGTAGTGAAAAAGTGGATTGAAAATTTTATCTTGGGATGCGGAAATTTTGCGAATTCATAGTGGTAATTAAACGTCAAAAAAACTAAAACTGAATTACGAAGCGCTTCTTCAACATTAAAAACAAAAAATCTATGTTTCAGAATTCTCGGAAAGTCCATTGCAGAATCAAGTTTAAGCTATTGGTAACACGTTTGCAAAAGGGCTTAGTAGAATAAGCTCTTGAATAATTTTGGCGAATTTTTCACGAAAACTAGTTTTGCACCTTTTCAGAGTAAAAAATTGCATTTTTATGACGAAACCTATTAGCAAAGGCAATATTTCATCATATCTCCAAAATTTTGAAAACATGCTTTTTAGCAAAAGTAGTTTAAAGTATTTTTACATAATCAACTAATTTTTAAGGTTTTGAAAACATGCAGCCAACTCTACAATGATTTGTTATATGCCAAGGTGAAAAATGCGCCTAGTAACATCGAAAAACATAACAAACATCAAAATAGATATCTAATATGATTAGGGAATTGATCTCTAACCTCCTTTTTGACTATAAGAGGGAAATATTTGTTTCATTGAACATCTAGTTCAGTCTATAGTACAGTGGCAAATACAGACAGAATTTGCTAAAAAAAGACTTCTTCTTCACTGGCCTTCGTGAAAAATTCACCAAAATTGGTTGAGAGCTTATTCTACTTAGCCCTTTTGCAAAAATGTTCCCAATAGGTTAAACTTGATTCTGCAATAGGCTTTACGAGAGTTCTGAAACACAGATTTTTTGTTTTCAATGTTGAAGGAGCGTTTCGTGATTCAGTTTTAGTTTTTATGAACGATTAGTCACCATTATGGATTTTAAAAATATGCACATCCCAAGATAAAATTTTCAATCGACCTTTTCACTACATATTCTGCAGGGTTCAATCTGTCAAATAAAACAAAGATCATGAAAATCGAGTGAGTGCAAGCCAAGAAATTTGAATTTGAAAGTTAGTGCTATTTTGTGGCCTTGTTGTGCTACAAAAGAAGCCTGCTGTACACTTTTTTGGCCTAACTTGAAATGATATTTTCTCAGCACTAAATTGTCCGATTTGAAATTTTTTTGCGTCTTGATATACCTCAGGCTACGGTTAAATATAGAAAAATCAGTTTTGTAAAATTCTGAAATTTTCATTTTTTGGCATTAATTACACTAAAACGGAAATCTGGATCACAGTGCTGTTATTGCTTGTTAAATGTATCAAAACAGTACACAATCTCATTGTGAATCTTTGGAGGATTCCAAACAATACTTTTAATTTGCTTGCATTGCCGTAAATGCGTTCAGTTATCTAGTAAAGAAGCAAAACTTCGTCGTAGGTCAGCTGGGCCTAAACTGAGCCGTTTCAAAGTCGAGGGAAACAACTGAAATAAAATGGCTCAAAATACATTCACAAATGAGCGAAAAGATTGCAAAACGACTAAATAGTCCAAAGAAAACACTTACCATACTAAACAAGCATCGCATAACTCTAGGAAGTTGCAAATAAATCAAAAATAACTCGAGCGAGCCGCCAACCGTACACTTTGCACTGCAGAAGAGGGGATTTCCTAGATTTCGCTGTTGCCAAGGCTGTCAGAATGGGCCGCGCTCTCCTCAGTCTCTTTCTCCAAATTGTGAAATGGTCTATTGATGGCAGCTTCACAAGTGGGAAATTTGAGAGATTAGCCCCCATTTCCCTACACCATTGGTTTTCCAATTTGTCAACATGGTAAAATTCATCATAAAGCTATCAAGAGTGTTGGGGGATGTTTTAAAGACAGTTAAATTATGAGCTTTAAAGACAATAATGGGTAATTCCGGAGACATATTTCCTGGGGCTAAAAGGGATGTTCCTGAGGCAAAAGGGTGTGGTTGTGAAGAAATTCAAAGTCCTATTCACAGCTGAGCTTCCCAGTGTCCAGCACTGCCATTAAATCATAAGCTGGTGATGCTTATCGCTTGTACTTGAAATTTAAAAATGAAAGGACTGCATAGATTTGATGTCCTTTCTGGAACAAGGCTAGTTTCTTCATCACTGCAAGCCTCATTAAAAGTATTCTGTGGCTGCGAGCAAATGGCTGGGAAAATGTCCCTACAATCAATTTGCTCTGAGTACAGTAAATGTGCCAGCAACTTGCAGCTAGCATGTAATAATGTTTGGTACCTGCGAGCTGCATGCTTGCACACATTAATGAGGCTTCTTGAGCATGCTGCAGTTGTCAATATGTACACAAGTATACAGCTAAATTTTAAAATTTCAATAGGTCTTCAGTTGATCCAGTTTCATATTCTTTAATGCCAGTCCATATGGAAGCTGCATAACGATTGTGCAAAACATAAAATGTGCTCTTCATTGGTGCAATTGGAATTTCTTTTGCGGTTGAACTGCTTTCTACTGAATCCCCTATTTTCACTTGATGTGCCTTTTTTCTCATGACGCTTTGGTGGAACTTTCTTCTTGGAGGCACAGGACTAGTTGTTAAAGATTTTTGTTGTAACTTATGTAGATTTTCAGAACTTTTAGATCTTCTTACAGTTTGAACTAAATTGTTTTTTAACTCATTTGCTGCACCTACAACTGTTAATAAGTTGTTGAATCTTTTTGGTTGACCAGCAATTGTATTACGATCAATATTGCCTTTTAATTTTCCAGCCTTCAATAATTTCCCTGTCTTCTTCTTCGCTGGAAGTTCACCAACAAGTTGTGCTAAATTGTCTGTTAAATCATTCTCTGAATCATTTTCAAATTCATGTTCAAAATCTAAAAGGTTTTCCATTTGCATAGGTTCTTTCTTTTCAATAGCTTCTCTCATTTGTTTTTCCAGCATTTCTTGTTCATTTTTCTTCAGTCTTTCTAGTCTTCTCTCTAGTTCTTTCACAACCATTGCCTGATAGCCAAATGGGGCCTTTGAAACATATTTCATCCATGATATCATTTCATCTTCGCTGTCTGCAGATAATACATAAACACGGGTCCTGTCCCCGAAAAAAGATACAGTGAAAGAATATCGATCTACCTCGGAAACTTCGACAGTACAATCTTCAAGGATGATCAGTCCAACAGCCTTGTCTCCACGCTTTTCGAAATAAAATAATAAGTTACCTTTAAGGACGAACCATCTCCGTTGAAAACCCTTATTTAGCTCTCCCCTCTTGCTGAGAAACCCTTCCTTGTCAATGCCTTCTTTTGAACTGCCATAAGCTGCAAGATGCTTGTCGTTAATTTTCATTTCCGGGCTGCAGCAGAACTTCCAGCGTCTCAAGGAGGAAGCCTAAACTAATGATAATGTCATCATCGATCATATGCGAGAGTTGTTATGTTAATTCGTGATAAATCTTTCATATTTTGTAGCAACGACTTCACCAGGTTCATTTCCCTCTGGCAGATGAAGAATACAACTTTTGTTTCCGAAAGCCCACTTTGGATCTGCCTCTCTTACAATTATCAAACCGAGATTGGCTGTGATTTCTCGCAAAATTTTTTTGCGAAACTTCTATGTTTTGGCGGGAGAATGACAGGTAGGTGGTGACGGGGAGCGCCGAAGTCGGGGGGGGGGGGGTACTTGATTTACGAAAATACGGGGACGTGCCGCTGGAAAATCTGAAAAGGCACCCTGTACCGGAGTAAAATTCCCGAAAATGATACCCTGTCCCGGAGTAAAACTTTAAAAGCGATGCCCTGTTCTTGGGTTTCTTGATACAAAATTGTAGGCTGCCCTGGGAATTTAATAGAAATTTGATAGAAATCTATAAAAAAATACGGAAATGTATTTTTTATACGGAAAGATATTTGCGGAGTGCAAATGGCTTACAACGACGATACGTAGTCAATTATACAAAATAGGGACCCTGTAATGGAGCCGACCATACAAAAGTGATACCCTGTCCCGGAGTAGGAATCCTGAAAATGATACCCTGTTCAGCGGCACGTCCCCGTACGGAAAAATATATGAGTACCCCCCCCCCCGGGGCCGAAGTGGTAACACAATTTGTAATACAATAGCAACAGTTGTGTTTGATTTACACCTCAATTCAAAGCGATTAGTGATTGCTTCTATATTATTTTATTTTATTTATCAATTTATTTAAAGTTGGTTAAAAAGTTCTACATTACAATCTTGCGAACTAATTTACACTAATTATTTATAAGAGGAAAGAAACCTATCATACAATGCAATATAATGTGCTAATAAATTTGATGTCCTTTCTAATAAGACACTCCTGCATGAAGAGGGAGGATTTGTACAGTCAAGTGTTTTGTATATCTCAATCAAAAGCACACGAAGAAGGTTTTGGATGTTAATAGTTGTTTCATTGTTCTTTGTCAGCAAAACTTCAAAGGTGGATTCATGATTGTAATGATAACATAATAATAATAATAATAATAAAAGGCATTTATATTGCGCCATTTATCCACACGGCTCAAAGGCGCATTACACGATCTATAAAACTAAAAGGGTGATATTTTATACAATAATACAAAGAATGCTAACATTGTTGGTTAAATAAAATCTAGTTAAAATATTCTTGAAACAGATGTGTTTTCAGTCTGCACTTGAAAGTGTCAAGAGAATCCGTTGCCCGCAATGCATATGGCAGTCTGTTCCAAAGATGAGGAGAGGCACTTGTAAATGCACGATCTCCAGCGGTCACTAGCTTTGTCCTTGGTATTTCAAGAGTCAAGTCATCATCGGCAGATCTTGTCCGTCGCGCTGCTGTTCGTAATGTAACCAGCTCCGTATAAATTGGTGCAAGATTATTAATGCATTTGTAAGTCAACGTTAAAATCTTGTATTTTATCCTGCATGATATTGGCAACCAATGAAGCTGTTTTAACACTGGGGTTATATGACTGTGTCTCTTCGCACCGGTCAAAATCCTGGCTGCGAAATTCTGAATTTTTTGCAACTTTTGTAACTCACTCATTGGCAAGCCATATAAAAGAGAATTGTTGCAATCTAGCCTAGATGTGACGAAAGCATGGATGGCTTTTTCAGCAGCTTCTTTTGTAAGATACTTCCGAGCTAAGCGAATATTATACAAGTAATACCTAGCTGAGCTGCACCGAGAATTTACATGAGACTTTAGGGATAAATTTGCATCGAAGACTACACCAAGATTCCGTGCTTTTTCGTTTGGTTTAATTTTAGGGCGAGTACGACGACAAAAAACATCATGTTCATTGACTCATATTTCATAATCAATAAGTTAGAAAATTGACAAGTCCATGTTATAATTAGAGTGACCTAAATCAGGTGACATAAATCAAGTGGCTAAGCCATATCAAATTAGAACGTTTCGAACCTCGTTTCGTAATTTTACTATTTCCAACATTGATAAACAGGTTTGGCAGTTTTGCACATTGCTTTCGTATTCCGATCACCAACAGTTCAGTTTTATCTCCATTTAGTTTTAGCCTGTTTTTTAGCATCCAGGACTGGATTTCTTGAACACACCCCTCAATTTGCTGTATTGAGAGAGTTGCACATTCTGGAGTCGGTGAGAATGACATATAGAGTTGTGTGTCATCAGCATAGAGGTGAAACTTCATACCTCTTTTCCAAACAATGTCTACCAAGGGTAGCGTATATACGAGAAAAAGTAACAGGCCCAGCACTGATCCTTGTGGAATACCACAAGATAGAGGCACCTTTTTTGATTTTTCATCTTTAATTTTAACCATTTAAAAACGATCTTCTAGATATGAAACAAACCATTTCAAAGCTTCCCTTGAACAATTTCTACTCTTCTATTTATGGATCTAAAAGCGAGTTTCTTAAATTTTCAATTTCGAAAACATAGCAAACAGTCAATATCGTCGATCAAATTTTCTAAAGACTCAACATGAATAGACAAAGAGAGAACATTTTCATGATGATATGGGGATTTAGAAATTGATCTGTTATACTCCAATGCACGAGTGTTGGTTTAGTTCTATGTTGGAAGGAATGTAAAATTACTTTTAATGATACGAAGAAATGTAATTTCCTTTTGAAGTTTCATTGCAGTTATGCTTTGGTGCAGTGCAGGTTGTTTTCCTGTGTTAAAGGGGTTAAAAAGACAAACAGGGAATCGTCATGAGGCCAGCAAGCAAGGAGTCTTGTTGAATATTTGATTGAGGCGGCACCTTATTGCAACTACCACAGAATTTCGCAACAGACCAATTTTTGAAATCTGGCTCGTGCAGTAGTTTACATAAATCAATCTCTAAATCCCCAAATGAACCCGAAAACGTTTTCTCTCCATCCATCAATTTGACCGCCTACACGGGGATTCAAAATTCGAATTCAAACTAAACTAGATTAGTAGTCATAGACAATCAGGGTTTTATAGGCCTTGGCCTTTCAGCCCCTTAAACAACATTTATTATTATTATTATTATTCATGTTGAGTCTTTAAAAAATCTGATTGACATTTTGACCGTTTTCAGTGTTTTCAAAACCAAAATTTTAGGAAACTCACAATTTTGGCAATCATCGACTCATCAATATCATGAAATAACGCACAAATTTTAGCAAGATTACAGCAAAATTACAAATGTCAGGAGCCTCTATTGCGTAGATGTCATTAATGAAAATATTGAATGGCAAAGGAAGGACCTGATACAGATCCTTGCGGGATAACATTTTTTTAATGGATCTTTGTAACGGATGTTTGTAGGGGAAACTCTCGCCTTGTCCAAGCGGAAAGGTGGTTTTTAAGAGAGGTTATGTGCTTTGACGAAGGGAGGAGGGTAAAGTTCTACCGCATCCGCATTGGTTATGCAGGCACGAAATTTGCCAGGTCGAAAAGTCTATTTCATCAAAAAATTGAAGGGAAAAGCGAAAAGCGAAAAGCGAAATATACAATTTACGAAATAGACTTGGGCAAGTCTTGGTAAGTCTGAGTTTCGTATTTGGAAAATTCGGACAACAAGGTCCGAGAAGTCCGAGAAGTCCGAGATATTCGAGTTTTCGATCTGACCCACGAAATTCGCGAAATTTTAATTTTTTTCGGGAAGCAAGGATCTTGCAGCTTTGCGTTTACATTGCAGAACTTGCAGTGAATCATATTGGCAACTGGCAACAATTTGTACGTCTTTGCATGGTCTTTAGCAAACATGAACTTGAATATGAATAGATGCCTCGCATTTCTAATTGTGGTTCTTTCAAGAGAGATACTTGCTTCACAAGAATGGAGCTACGAGAAGTATCACAAAGACAGTGGCAATCCGTTTCAAAATGTTTTGAGAAATTTAGGCCTCGAAAAGACAGCAAATACAATCAGCTTGTCTGTACGAGATAGTTTCCAGAAAGCATTTGATTACAATGATTTTGAAAGAGACTGGAATACTTTAAAATCAGAACCAATTAACCCTTTCGTCATTGGTGCATTTTTGCAAAATACAACGCTTCCTGTCATTGTGAGATCTAGCATTGAGGTGAACAAGGCTTGGAGGAAAGCTTATCACATTGTCATGGGATTCACGAGGGCAAAATGTGACAAAGTGCTAGGTGCTGAAGGTATATGGAAAGTACACTGCTCTATTTCATGACATGGCAGACAATCTTATATTGTTTAGAATTTATAATATAATTGCCATTAGCCAATTATTTTCTTGTCAGGCCTCAATTTGCCAGTATAAAAAGTCAAATTTGTGTGTAGCACAACAAGGACAGATTTTGTAACACAATAGCATGAGATACTTTTGTTGACACCTGAATTCAAAGCGATTAGTGGCTACAGACAAAGGAAATTCTCTCAACCATAAATTCAAAACAAACAAAGCCACAAAAGTTTCTCTGAAACCCAAGTAGCTAGCGCACTCGTTATGCATTCCAGAAATTGTTTTCAAGAGCAAACATGAGCATATATCGAAAGAAGAAGGATACATCTACGTCAGGCATTTTATTTCTTTGGTTCAGAAGCTGAGCAGTAAGTGTTTAAATTACACCCAAAAAATAAGAGAATTGAATCGCCTCCCAATCGGCTTTTGAATCAAATAAATTAAATACCCGTGGCAGATGTGTAGATGTATCCTTCCTCTTACGATCTATGCTCATGTTTGCTCTTAAAAACAATTTCTGGAATGCACAATGAATGAGCTAGCTACCTGGGTTTCAGAGAAACTTTTGCGGCTTTGCTTGTTTTGATTTACTGGTTGAGAGAATTTCCTTTGTCTGCAATTGCTAATCACTTTAAATTGCCGTGTCAATCAAAACCAACTCGTGCTATTGTCTTACCAAATCTGTCCTTGTTGTGTAGCACTGGACTTTTTTCTATGGGCAATTAGGGCCTGTCACCCTCCCTGAAGATATGAGATCTTCAACATGCACTAGAGTACTGGCCAGGTGAATTCTGCGGAAGTCACGGAAGCTGCGGAAACTGTTGTTCTCTTATAAACAATAGCATCCGCAAGATCACTTTTTCGGGGAATTCACTTTGGAAGTAAGGCCAAAGTGAATTCCGTGGAAAAATGATTCCGTGGAAAATGTTTGGCTCTCACATGAGCAAAATAGAATCAAGTGAGAATAAACTGATAAACTGATCATGTTTTGTGACCTTAACCGTGAAGCTGTGTGAAACAAATATTATGTATCACATAGCATAGGAATCATTCGTCGTACATAGCCGATTGCTCGTGGCCCATGGTCGAAACCGCCAAAGCCTCATTTTCACGGACCAATCACACGGCTAAAAAGCGAGGGAGACAAAAGAAACCCGTGAATATTTTTCTAAATTTTACCTACCTTCATAAAACGCAAGCAGGACAAAAAACTGCTTGAGATTTCCCGAATTTTTTTAAAGCAATCTACTCTCCAGATGTTTGGGAGTACAAGTTTGGATGCCGGTTAAAATATCTCCAGGATTGGGGGAGTTATTGCCTCTCCAAGAGACAAAATCGGCGAAGGCTTGTCGAGACCTGTTTACGCCACTTTGAGTCAGGTGATAAAGCCTCTTGATAAAACCTCTTTTGAATTTTATAAGTTATTTCGCAACGAGCAAACTTTTGCCATGAATGTAAAAAGTAGTACAATACCGAAACTTCCCTAGAGTATTGCCACATGACTTGAAATGCGCGAACAAGCCTTTGTAGACTGTTTCAATTCACATAGAAACCGTAGGGGCATTGAATCTTCAATAAAAGAAAATTTAGCGAAAGACAATGGGAAGAACAACTGAAAACGCAGATTGTGGCGTTTTCGGGTCGTTCTTACAACAATCACTATTGTTATTACTATTGTCTCACGGCCAGAATTTCTATTGTTCAAGGTTCAGTGCCTTATCGGTTTGTTTGTGACCATAACTCCGTCAATCCTGGAGATATTTTAACCGGGATCCAAACTTTTACTCCCAAACATCTGGAGAGTAGATTGCTTTAAAAAAATTCGAGAAATCTCAAGCAGTTTTTTGTCCTGGTTGCGTTTCATGAAAGTAGGTAAAATTTAGAAAAATCTGCACGGGTTTCTTTTGTCTCCCTCGCTTTTTAGCCGTCTGATTGGTCCGTGAAAATGAGGCCTTGGCGGTTTCGACCATGGGCCACGAGCAATCGGCTATGTACGACGAATGATTCCTATGCTGTATCACATTACTTTAGCATCCTCGTTTATTGATCTCTTCCTGAACGGTTGAAGTTAAAACTTACTTTTTCGAAGAAAGATCATTTCTTTTTATTTTCTGGACAAATGAAACAATTTTCTGCGGATTCAGTTTGGATGTCATTTCACGGAAAACTTTTTGTTTTTGCTTGAAGTATCGAAGCCAGCAAATTGAAGTCAAAGAAATATGCAAATATCAAGTTTACCATATTTTTCCGAGTGGCGTACCACTCTGCTGGTTTTTTAGGAATTTTTTACGGATCTTTCTTGAAACCGAAATGTTCTGAAGGTGTAGGGTTTTTACAGAATGATATACCCCTCGGTATGTATGTATGAATGTATATATGTATCATTTGCCACTTGAAAATATTTACAAGATTATAATATAAAAATAGATACAATACAATATAATAGGTTGAAAACGTAAAGGAAAAACACCCCTTACAGTGGCAGGGATAGCATTAAAAGGTCAAGATTGTTAGAATTTCGCAGACCTTTTGGCTACAGAAAGAATCACGCCATTTTCTAACGAAGCATAAACTTGAATAAACAAAAACAGGAAGACTTTACAAAAACAACCTCGTGCTAATAACAACAGCAACAACGGCTTTTATCGTCCAATCACAATGCGATGAAATAGGTCCTTTGTTTTCTTATCCAATCAAATCTATTGTCTCTGGATACAGGGGTATAAACACAAATATTATTATCTTGATATAATCATCATATTTCCAACACTCCCACTTGATGATTATATCAAAAAATCTAAAGTCAACAGTACATATAGCTAAACAATGCTATAAATTCCTAATGAATTTCTAAACTTTTCAAAAGTAGCTTTTGGCAGTCCTTTCGTCATAATGTCTGCCACCATGTCCTGAGTAGGACAATAATTAACAACAATTTCAGTTGATGTTACTCTTTCCCGAACAAAATGATAGCAAACATCAATGTGCTTTGTTCTGTTATGAAACTTTGGATTTCTTGAAAGCTGTATCGCTCCTTGATTATCCTCATAAATCAAAGTAGGTAAAATCATTCTGTTTCCAAGATCAATCATCAATCGACGTAACCAGATAGCTTCTTGAGTTGCAAGACTCAATGATACATACTCAGCTTCAGTAGTAGATTTTGCTACAGTAGCTTGCTTTCTACTGCACCAACTCACAGTACAGCTACCAATTTGAAAAACATATCCAGATGTTGAACAGCGTGAATCGACATCACCTGCCCAATCTGCATCAGCAAAACCAACAACTTTATCATTCTCACTATCAGAGAATCTAAGTCCATAATTCAATGTCCCTTTCAAGTATCGTAATATTCGCTTAACAGCTATCCAATGATCTTTGCTTGGATTTGACATGTAACGAGATAAAGTTCCAACTGCTGCTGAAATATCAGGCCTTGTAGCAGTTGATGCATACGTTAGACATCCCATTACTTGTTGATACGTTTGGGTATCAAAGGACTCTTCACCATCTGACAACTTTTGAAACTTTTTACCCGGTTCCATTGGAGTTGAGACTGGTTTACAATCTTCCATCCCAAAACGTTGCAGCACATTTTCCAGATACTTTGGTTGACTTATAAACAAAGTCTTTGCTTTCCTGTCTCGCTTGATTGACATTCCAAGAACATGATGTGCTTCTCCTTTATCAACCATCTCAAATCTGCGACACAATGATTCCTTTTCTGCATTGAGCATAGAAATATCATTCGATACTGGAATAATATCATCGACATAAACAGCAAGTATAACAAAACTGATATGTCCATCTGCCTTCTTGATTAACTTGATGTAAATACAGCCATCAGCATTGCTCTTACGATAACCACACGATTTCAAATACTGATCAAGAGTAGAGTTCCAACAACGAGCTGATTGTTTGAGCCCATAAATACTCTTGTTTAGTTTACAAACATAGCTTGGTTTATCTGCATCAACGTATCCCTCTGGTTGTGCCATGAAAATCTCAGAGTCTATTGATCCATTGAGAAAGGCAGTTTTCACATCCATTTGATGTACTTCAAGATCATGTATATTTGCTAATGCAAGTAATGATCTTATAGCAGAATATCTTGCAACTGGTGAGAAAACTTCATCATAATCCACTCCTTTGGTTTGCGAATAACCTTGAGCGACAAGTCTTGCTTTAAACCGATCTAATGAGCCATCTGCATTACGTTTGACTTTTAAAATCCAGCGTGAACCAACAATGTTCTTTCCTTCAGGTGGTGGTACTAATTCCCACGTTTCATTCTTCAATAAAGAAGAATATTCAGAATCCATAGCTTCCTTCCATTGATCAGAATGTTCACCATTCAAAGCTTCATTAAGAGACTTTGGTTCATCAGTTTCTGATGTTAACGATTCTGCCATAAAACATTGTTCAGCATAATTTGAAATCTCTTCAATCAATCTTTTTGGAGGCTTTCGCTCTCTCTTTGCTCCTATATTTCTGACTTGTTGCATGAATGTCTCTTCATACGTCGCCTTCACAGGATTTTCTTCACTTCTTTCTCCCACTGGCGCGATATCCTCTTGTGTCTCAGGCAAATGCTCCACATCAATAGGATGTTCGATTATGCTTTCAATATCATCATCTTCTTCTGGAAACACGATCTTTGTGACATCATCTGATTTAGCTTCTGAATCAGGATAATAGAACTTATCTTCATAGAATAAAACATTTCTGCTTCGAACAAATGTTTTCTTCCTTGGATCATACAATTTATATCCTTTTGTACCTTCAGGATAACCAACAAAGATTCCTTTGCTCGACTTTGGATCCAACTTTCGACGTTGACCATCTGGAACATGCATGTAACAAACACATCCAAATACTCGTAGATTAGAGATGTCAGGTTTCTTTTCAAACCAACACTCGAAAGGAGTTTTATCCTTCAATGCTACAGTAGGACTTCGATTATGTAAATAAACTGCTGTGTTAACTGCTTCTGCCCAGAACTGTAATGGCAATTTTGCATGATGAATCATTGATCTTGTTGCTTCAATGATTGTACGATTTAATCTTTCAGAAATTCCATTTTGTTGAGGACTGTAAGGATTTGTAAACTGATGAGAAATCCCCTTCTCTGCACAATACTCAGCAAATTTCTTTGAAGTGTATTCTCCTCCATTATCACTTCGAATAACTTTGACATTCTTCTCTCCTTTGTCAGCAAAAATATTAAGCTTTTTTACATGATGTCCAGTCTGGTTTTCTACCAAGTTAACAAATTCCTTGAATTTCGATAGGGCTTCATCTTTACTCTTCAGAAAGTAAACAGTAGTGTATCTCGAATAATCATCAGTAAACATCAATATATATCGACTACCACCCATAGATTCAACTTGCATTGGACCACATATATCAGTGTGTATAAGCTCCATTGGTTGAGTTGCTCGAGTCTGACTCCTTTTAGGAAAACACTGTTTATGCATTTTCCCAAGAGCACACGATTCGCAATTCTTCTCAAAAGAAACACTATCATCAATCTTCATACCAGTAACAAGATTTTTCTTCTCCAATTGATTAACATATTCATGGTTTAAATGTCCCAATCTCTCATGCCATACTTTCATCGATGGTACATTTGATGCTGTTGAAAATTGAGCAAATTCTGGAGTGTTTACTCTATACAGCTTGCCATCTAAAACATGTCCAATGGTAATTTTCCTACCATCCTTGAACACAGTGCACTTCTCCTTATCAAAACGAACTTCTGCTCCCATCTGAGCCATTGCTGGTACTGACAATAAATTCTTTGTCAATTTGGGTACAAACAATACTTTATGTAAGGCGAGAAAAACATCATCAGAGCCATCACATGTGGGAAGCCTTACTTTCCCTTCACCTTGAGCCAATACAACTGTGCTATCACCCAAGTATTTTTCAGTGGATGCTCATATTTAACAAAGTCTATCATGATACTTCTGTCAAACGTCATATGTTTAGTTGCACCAGAATCAACAAACCACTCATTGGTACGATTTGTTGTGCTTGACAATAATGCTATATCTTCAAAATTGCCATCATCAGATAAACTATTTTCAGCAATATTTGAATGTTCATTTCTTGCAGCATTTCTCTTATTCTGTGGACAGTTCTTCACAATGTGACCAAATTGATTGCACTTAAAACATCTAGGCCCTTTTGCATCTCTCCAATCGTCACGGTGCTGTTGCTCCTGGACTGCTCCTGGGCTGAATGAAAATGGTTTACCACCATACGAGCCTCTACGAGAAGTATTTCCTCTACCACCACGTGCTTGACCTCTCCCTCTGGTAAAGGCTGCACCTCTTTTGACAAACAAAGCATCGTCAAAAGAATGTTTTTCTTTCTTCTCTTTACGTTTAATAAATTCTTCAACCAGTAATCCTTTGATATCATCCCACTCTATTTCTTCTGCATTTCTCGCATTTAAACTCGTCATAAAATTATCGTATGACTCGGGTAAGCTACCAAGGATAACAGTTGCAAATTTCTTCGACGAAATATCCTCTTTCATTTCACGTAACTGCTCAGCAAGGGAAGTCATATACGTAATATGCTCCATCAAATCATCACCTTCCTTCATGCTGGCTGCATAAAATTTACGATTCAAACGCACAGTTTGTGTTATCGATACGAATTCAAAATGATGCTGTAAAATGTCCCACGCCTCCTTCGGGTTGACAGTTGAGGCAATGTGCACTTGCAAATTTTTCTCGACACTCAAAGCGATCAATGAGTAGGCCTTATCCGAACGTAATCTGTACGCATTCCTCAGAGCAGCTGACTCTCCATCGCCTGGAGGTACTTCTTGCCCCTCTTGAGTAAATCCCCACAAGCCACGTTCCATCAAAACAAGCTTCATGTTGTATTTCCATGACTGATAATTTTTTCCATTCAACGGTTCGATCTTCGTGATCTCCGCCATGATTCTTCATGCTTCACAATCACAGTTTGCTTTCAAACAAATACAAACAAACATCACGTCTACTAGAGTATTGCCCACAAACAATTCTGCGTGTCCTGGGCCCATAACCTGTTAGAATTTCGCAGACCTTTTGGCTACAGAAAGAATCACGCCATTTTCTAACGAAGCATAAACTTGAATAAACAAAAACAGGAAGACTTTACAAAAACAACCTCGTGCTAATAACAACAGCAACAACGGCTTTTATCGTCCAATCACAATGCGATGAAATAGGTCCTTTGTTTTCTTATCCAATCAAATCTATTGTCTCTGGATACAGGGGTATAAACACAAATATTATTATCTTGATATAATCATCATATTTCCAACAAAGATGACTTTAATTCCATAATGGTCCCCTTAGATGTGCTGGAACAATGAAAAAACGCAAGAAACGAAAAATTGTAGCTGTTTTCCGTGTAAAACATGGTTTATAAGGTTCGTATTTTTCTGCGAAATTGCGATGATGAATTCAATCACGGTTTTGCTTTTGGCTTTTGTTGGACCATTTGAGAAAGCAAAAACTCGACTCTTGCCAACTGTGTTGCTTGATTCGCCATTCAAACAAATTTAGGGGCCAGGTCCATAATGTGGAACTCATGGAACCCGCGGAACTGAAGTTCCGCCATGTCAAGTTCTGTGTTTTGTCCTCCCACTATAGGGCCGAAAACCAAAATGCGGAACTCGCGAAATCTTCGTTTCGCAAAATCAAGTTCTGCATTTTGTCGTCCCGGTATAGAGCTGAAAACCAAAACACGGAACTCGCGGAATTTCATTTACAAGGCCTATTCTTCCTCTCCTTGCTTACAAAGAAGTTTACCTGCGTTTTATCCGAGGGGTGTATCACTCCACAAAAAGGTGTACGGGATTTTTTCAGATTTAAAAATCCTTCCATTTTGGGTCCGGCTTTGCGGATTTTTCCAGATTTTAAAGGACAAGTCCGGGGTTTCTACAATCAATGTCAAAAAGCAACCTTACCAACTGCCGAACACAGAAAATGAATTCTTTCCAAGTTTTGAGATCTTTTTCTGTTTGTAAAATCGAACAACAGTTTTCACAAGTTAGGCCCAAAGTCGCCGCCATCTTGAAAGAGTATGCGAAAAGAATGCTTGCCTCGGTTTGGAGGTTCAATTGTGACCTTGGAAATCAGTACTGAGTTTTACTAGAAATTATTATACCGACTGTTTGGCGCAGTTGGCAGCGCGTCAAACCCCACCTGGGGCACATTTTATTTCTCAATGAATTCTATTTTCTTCGAGCTTTCTGTGCGTCCATTTTTTATCATTCTCTTTTTCTATATTTTTAGCTTGATTGCACCTTTAAGGAACTCTGCTTTCCGCTCTAGTGCACAGCGAGATGCCGTTTCGCAAAACCACTCTCCTCAGAAAACAGTTAATTTCTCCAATATTATTCGGCCTATCGAAAAGCGGTAAAAAGGCTGTTGTTCTGTATAATCTGGGCAATCGAAAGATGTATAAATCGCAGTGTTTCCATCAACCCTGGTTTCGCAAATCCTTGTTCAAATCTTTTTGCTAATTTCAGAAAAGCGGATTTATCTTCAAAACTACTCGAAAAATGTTCGATTTTTTTTCGTTCCATCTTTAGCTAAGTAGTTGATCTACAACTTTGCCAAGTCTGATTGAAAAAGCTAGGCTAGATTTCCTGCAATCGAATTTCGTGTTTCTGTTTATTTTTCGACAGTGAAATGGAGAAGCCTTGGTCAACAGATTACCATGCTATGAAGCACGCTTGCAAAATCTCAGGCTTGAAATAACTTTCAGAAGTTTTTCCATTTGCAAACAAATGAACGTCATCTTTTGGGAATACCATACGCAGGTCTCAAAAGACATCCTTAGTGTGATTGTAAAAGTATCATTTGCATCCATTGATTAAAAATTACTGATTTTTACCAGCAACTTCACGAAACCATGCTTTGGGTGTCTTTCGAGACTTTCGTAAGCATTCACAGATTATCAGTTTCTTTTAGAGTCCACAATGAGCATAGATCTTAGAACAAGAACTAATTTTTTTGCAAAACATTCTACGGGCGTTCAAATCGTTCTGCATGGGCTAAACTCTTGACCAACGCTTTTCCCTTTCGATGTCGAAAAGTAAACAGAAATGTAAAATTCGATTGCAGGAAATCTATCCTAGCTTTTTTAATCAGACTTGGCAAAGTTGTAGATCAACTATTTAGCTAAAGATGTAGCGAAAAAAAAATCGAACTTTTTCGAGTAGTTTTGGAGGTAAATCCACTTTTCTGAAATCAGCAAAAAGATTTGAGCAAGGACTTGCGAAGCCAGGGTTGATGGAAACATTTGCGATTTATACATCTTTCGATTGCCCAGATCATACAGAACAACATCCTTTTTACCGCTTTTCGATAGACCGAATAATATTGGAGAAATCAACTGTTTTCTGAGGAGAGTGGTTTTGCGAAACGGCATTTCGCTGTGCACCAGAGCGGAAAGCAGAGTTACCTTAACTGAGAGCAGTAATCTTTAATTGTACTTTTTAATGCTTACACAATTATTTATCAGAGTAGTAGCCAATAGGCCCATTCATGACCGTGTTCTCCATCTATTTCGAAGTTGTGAGCATCAACATATTGGGCAGCCTCGTTCAGGTCGAAGGCAAAGTGAGTGAAATGACGTCATAGATAATGATGTCATTTCGCTCATTTCGCAGATTAAAACACGCAATTTCGCAAAGAAAGGAGAGAAAAGGTTGGAAAAAAGTACTACACACCATTTACAACATTGTAATCTTTCATTTTATGAACAATTATTCCAACCCCGGACTTGTCCTTTAAGCGGATTTTTCGGGACTTTTCCCTCCTTCAAAATCCTATAGAAATGACAGTTATAGAAATGACAGTTATTAGCTTCATAATAAGTCCAATGCTTGACTGTTCTGATTATCGCCAATTACTAATCAGCACATTTTCATTGATTCATGCAGTTCTAAGATTCTATAGCAATGTCCTTAAGACGTAAAAGCATAACTCAATGGAACAACTATACAAAGCATAACAATAATACAGAGTGTTAAAAAATGCAGTCGACCTTTGTACGAGATTCTTCAGGTCACGTGACTATGACATGCCCATATTTAGCAGCAGGTCTCTCAGAAAATCATTAAAATACACATAACATTTCTTGTACCAATCTGATTTCAATGAAATTGATACCAATCAATTCGTCTTGAAGTCTACTTTCATTTGATATGTAACCTTTCGTATTTTGCTGACATCAGCAAAATTTAAGATGTTTCACGTCATACTTATGATGGCGTCATATTTATGATCAACATATGAAATAATTAGTGCATTATGATCAGAATTGACCAGTGAACGATTCAAGATCAATTTCATATAGTTTTTATCGCTAAAAATTGACTTTAAATGTCAATATGGCATCAGCAAATTTGTTTGGGTGTCAAGCATGACTTTGATAAGCAGTTTTTGTATCAAGAGAATTCTTGATTCTAGAATCAAAATTGCTTGGTAATCATGTGTACCAAGCTACGTTGCCATAGGAATTACGGTCGCTTAGAAAATCTGGGGGGGGGGGGATTTTGCCCCCCCCCTCCCCATGAGAAAGTGGTGCTTGATTAACCCATGTAGAATAGCGTCAATTGAATCATTTATCTCTTGATAGACCTTTTGGCTATCCCAAAAAGAATCTGGATCGAGTGATATTTTTATGCACACTGCACGCTTCCACTTCTCATCTCACATTTCTTTTCGTCAAAGAATGTTGGTGCGCAAAAAGGACTAGAACGAAAACTCATGTTACCAAAGGTGGCTGCCAGCCAGCGGCAGTAGCAGCAACAACAGAACGTCTCCTCCGTATTCACCTCTCCAAATCCACCGTCATATCATCCATCTGATCTTCCTATGGTGTCTTTCCTTGATCCAAGAGATTTTAGTCCGAAATTTCAGTTCTTTACGTGATTCAACGCTGATTCTTGCAGAGTTTGGCCGTATTTCTTTGATCTGGTACCGAATTTATTGGATTTTTCTAGGCCTGGCCGAATTTTCGGATTTTTTAAATAGTTTGTGTGGATCTCTGGATTTTTAAAAAAAATTTAGGCGATTTTTGCCGATTTTTGGCAGGGTGTACAAGGATTTTTGGAGTGATACACCCCTCGGTTTTATCAGTGTGATTGGACTTTTGTTCCCACTTCCTGACCTCAATTCGAGGATTGTCGCGAGAGTATTGGATTAAGCAGGCCTACGAAATATTGTTTCGCTCAGCTGAACAGCAAAACTTCATCACAAGTTTTATCCCATCCCAGTTGTATACAAAGGTTAGAAACTTCAGTTTCATCAATCAAAATCAACATAAAAAGAGTTTCTTATGTTGACAGACAAGTTTCGCGAAGTCAACCTCCGCATTTTGTCCTCGCGGTATTGGGCCAAAAACCAAAACGCGGAACTCGTGGAACTTTATTTTAAAAGCCTATTTTTCCTTCCTTTGCCTGAAAAGAAGGTTTGACTGGACTTTTGTTCCCACTTCCTGACCTAATCCTTTCGACTCAAAACGTAAAACTACACTGGAAAATGATGAAATATCAACTGGCCCTAGCAAAATACTCCTTTTACAACCAGCTCTAGAAAAAATTGCCTTCTTTCAACACCTGTTGAGCAAAATACACTAAGTGCCTCCCCCCAACGCCCTAGTGACAACGCTAAAAATGTTGTGGGTTTTTAATTAAACTAGATCTCTTTGTACCATACTATTAACTATTTTGATATTAGCTAAAGATGGCCTAAAAATAGCGTTCGGTTCGGTCGTAATTAATTTTTGCATTTCGTGTAGTTCATAATTCAGTGAATCATAGCAAGAATGTTTTTTTCTCCTTTCTTACTTCAGTCTGACGCGTAGCAAGCAGAAATAATGACTTGTGCCCAAAATCTTAAAGTGCAGCTGAAAGGGAAGAAGAACGCGAATAAAACACTTTTGTAGCACCAAGGAGGAAATAATAGGCTTTTAAAAAATTAAGTTCCGCGAGTTCCGCGTTTTGGTTTATGGCCCTATACCGTGAGGACAAAATGCGGAACTTGATTTTGCGAAACTTGTCTGTCAACATAATACACTCTTTTTACGTTGATTTTGGTCGATGAAACTAAAGTTTCATACCTTTGTATACAACTGGGATGGGATACAACTTGCGAGGTAGTTTTGCTGTTCAGCTGAGCAAAACAATATTTCGTAGGCTTTGCTTTTATTGGGCATAATCCAATACTCTCGCGACAATCCTCGTCGAGGGGATTGAGGTCAGGAAGTGGACACAAAAGTCCAATTAAACTGATAAAACGCAAGTAAACTTCTTCGCAAGCAAGGAGAGTAAGAATAGGCCTTATAGATGAAATTCCCCAAGTTCCGCGTTTTGGTTTTTGGCTCTATACCCCGAGGACAATACGTGGAACTTGATTTCGCAGTATGAAGATTCTGTGTTCCGCATTTTGGTTTTCAGCCCTATAGTGGGAGGACAAAACGCGGAACTCAACTTGGCGGAAGAAAAGTTCCGCCAGTTCCGCGGTTTCCGCGTTATGTACCTGGCCCGTCAGAGTTTATTATTTTAGTACACTAAAAACTTTCCAAGCCCATCATCAGCTCACCACAGTATCCTTTCATTTCCCAGAAGACCAGGAAGTTACATATTACATGAAAAATTCCAAGTTCATTGAAAATGATTTCAAATTATTGTTTAATTTCTTGCCCTCTTTTAACTCTCTTGTCATTGACCTCAGTCACCACAGACCACATTGGCTAAAATGCTGAAGGGGCTTGGTTAAAGGTCTCCGCATTTGCAAGACTTCCACACAAAGTCTTCTGAAGAAAAAGTTTTTAAATAATGCATCACAGGACCAATTTTGATGAACAAAAGTTTATGATATAAGTCAGATTTATGGTTGCACGGAATGATTTAGTTCACAACGATCGGGTGGCAAAACCCGACGTCACAGTCTGCCAAACATCCCACACTTTTTCTGACTCACCCGGTATTTAACCTTTTCTTGGAACCTTTACACTGTATATACAGTACAGTATGTAGAAAGCTAAAAACTAATATGCTGTATATGTTTTCTTTTCATTTCTAGCCCCTTTACACCCTTGGAATATCATCAAACAAGATAAAGAGACAGTTTCATTTGTTGTTTTTGTGTATGCTGTTTCATTGTCATTGATTCTTATCAAAATTTGCAGTTTGTGGAATTTCATTGGTTTGCTAACAACAGGATATCTTGTCTTTATTTTTGGAGGACCACATTTCTGCTTTAGATGGTGAGTTCATTTAGTTTACAACTTAAAAGATGTTCAGTTGTATACCAGGCGAAAAAAAAAGTAAAGACATTTGGTGGGCTGTGGAACAGAAAGTACATGGGTAAGGCTAACTTACTAGATGTGAAAATTTTGTTTGATAAAACCACATGAAAACCTCTGTGACTCAAACCTTTTGATAAAAACCTCCAAGGACTCAAAACAGCTCAATATTTTGGCTCTAAATTGTAGCATTTCTTCCACTTTTCATATATGTTGCTTGTTCTATCTGAATTTTCCGCTCTAAGTTAAAGCCCGTTTCATTGCATCATATATGTCTAATTTGTAAAATTGCTAAACTTCATCTGGTTTTTCTCTCAATTTTTCGCTCTAAATTAAAAAACCAATTTTGTGACTCATATGGCTGAAAGGTTCACATGGTTTATGTTTTTATTTCTATTAGCTTTTAGTTTCCTTGCTTTCATGGGGGGGGGGCTCTCTCAATTAGTTTACCTATTTAAAGAGCTCTTTCTTATCAGTCTATCCTACACCTTAGTCCTTTCAAATTTCGCCTGCCTTCAATTTTGGCTCCCTTTAATTTTCGCCCCCCCCCTTGTGCAGAAGTTTCGCGAAGTTTCGCTCCCTTTAATTTTGGCCCCCGGTTTGGATTGATATGATGTAATTTGGATGGATATGGCCCCGAGGAAGAGAACACAGTGGATTTAGAACAACAAAATCACCCCTTAGACACAGGGGAGGACAATATCATTGTTATCGAAGAGTAATGCATGTCTTGTATTTTGTATTACAATCAAAACTAAAGTTCTTTTATAGAAAATAGATTTTTTCACTTCCTTTTAATTTTCGCTCCCTCTAATTTTCGCCCCCCAAAATATTGCCGCAATTCGCCCCTTTAATTCTCTGGGGCGAAAATTAAAGGCAGGCAAAATTTGAAAGGACTAAGGTATACAATCGTGTAATGTAATTTCCTTTGTTTTAGTTTGTAGTTCTGTTAGGTATTATAATTGTATTGTAATTGTTTAGAATTGTATGTATAGGGTGGATTGATAATCAGATGACATTGAAATTGAAACTGATCTTTTAGACCCAGAAATTAGCAAAATGCTGGTAAAGGGTTTCTGTGGGGATGAAAATTCCATTTTCAATTTCTGGTCCATGATTTACTTGCCATTGAAATGTCATATTCAATACAATGCAGTTTCAGAAATAGAATTTAAATGTCAATGGCAAGTTAATAATGGACGAAGAAGCATACATGGAATCCTCATTTCCATTCAGAACTTACCAGCATTTTCTTTATTGTTGGATCTAAAGATGAATGATTTTACCACACAAGATTTTTGCATGGACAGTAAGTTGCCTTTAACCTACGGCCAGGTCTAAACCGCGGACAACGCGGACGACGCGGACAGGCGGACCAAACGTGAACAATAGTCCGCGGTTTTCTCGTCCGCGTTTTAGACTTTCACGCCGGTAAAATCTAAAACGCGGACAACAATTTCGCGGACCATTCAAGTATAATGAATTTGAACGTTCGTTACCTAAATTTTCTGTTTTTCTCCGAAGAAAACGTTGTCTCTTTGCGCAATTCCTCTCGTATTCCACAAATACTGTTCTTAAATCTGTTGCAATCCTTCGTAGAGATTTCATGCAGGTAGGGGTGGCCGTTTGGAAGAATGGGCCTAAGTACGCGAAGTGAAGCCAGTGGAGGGAATCGAAAAAATACATTTCTTCAGTCAGTTCTCAACCATGTTTCCTTTTTCGATTGGTTAACTAGCTTTATCATCACAGCCATTCAATATTTTTAGACAAGTCACAAACTTGTCCGCGGTTTTCTTGTCCGCGTTTTAGAATTTCACACTGGTAAAAATCTAAAACGCGGACAAGAAAACCGCGGACCATTCAAATATAACGAATTTGTTATTGAAAATTCTTGTGATCACCTTGCCTAATCGATGATTGATCCCAGCAGTGGCTGTAGAAACATTTGCGGATCCCAGTAGCAACATTTGCGGATCCCAGTTGAAATGAAGCTCTTTGTTTCACTTGATACTTCGAGTAATCTTTACGCCTTCTTTAAGCTTTAATGTCAATTTTATACATTTCCTCTGGTCCATTGACGCCGTGAGAAACAGTCCTTAAATCTCCGTTTTTCGTCTTTTGCAAAATTTCAAAGAATTTCATTAGTGTTTCCGTCTTTGTAATAAAACTAGTAACAAATGGAAGAAGGAAAAATGATTGAGAACTGATTGAAGAAATATATTTTTTCCATTCCTTCGGCTTGTTTCACCTTGGACTTGCTACAAGTCTCTCTCTCTTTTTTAGCATTTTCCGGACAATTCGGACTAAAAAAGAGAGAGAGACTTGTAGCAAGTCCAGTTTCACCTCCCTCGCCCATCTGTACTTAGGCCCATTCTTCCAAACGGCCACCTCCACCTGCATGCAATCTCTACGAACGAGTCTACGAAGGGTGCAACGGATTTCAAGAACAGTATCGGTGCAATACGAGAGAAATGATGCAAAGAGACAATGTTTACTTTGGAGAAAAACAGGTAACGAACGTTCAAATTCGTTATATTTGAATGGTCCGCGGTCTTCTAAAATCCTTGTCCGCGTTTTAGATTTTACCAGTGTTAAAGTCTAAAACACGGACGAGAAAACCGCGGACTATTGTTCTCGTTTGGCCCGCGTGTCTGCGTCGTCCGCGTTGTCCGCGGTTTAGACCTGGCCCTTTAACCTACAGGTAAACGATTTAGCTTTGAGTATTGCCCAGGGTTTTTGATAACCTTCTCTGGTCCTGGAATGATGTGCACGATGGGGCCGCAAGGCACATTTTTCATGACCACGCCCTTTACACTCACGGAACATGAGGGAAAACACCTTGTTTAAGGGCCAGGGCGAAAACTCGGACAACTCGTAAAGTTCAGAAATTGTTTACCAAACTTTACGTGTCTGACTTTTCGTAGTTGCCTGCACAGCAAGGACATCTCTTATTTGTTGGTACAATAAAACATGTCATTAAGAGATTTTTTCGCATTCAAAACAATCCTTTGCAGGCTTTTATGTCCATCGACTCATTTATTGTGTCCTCAGCCCAGCCTATCATAAGTCGCTGTACTCCTCGTAAGGTTGTTTGGAATGCGCTGTAGTAAAATAACTCTCACAGGCAAGGTACAAGATATTTCAAAGTGATTTGCTTGTCAAGAGAGGTCATAAAACTCATAGGCTGATAAATTGTCATAAAAATACGTTTGTTCTTTTCATTTTTTGCAGTAATCAATGTTTATTCAAAAGATTCACGGGCCCCTTCAGAAGGTGGGCCCCAGACATTTTACCCCCTCCAACCCCCCTCTCTTTTCTAATCAGTTTGTCAATCAATCTGTCTTTTCTAATCAGTTTGTCAAATAGACGGAAAATACTAAAAAAAAAAATAGAAAAATTTGACTTTTCATTTCACAGCCGGCCAATGTTTTAACTTTTCTTTACTAGCCATAGTATAGGAAATTTTCTATGAATGTAAATTTGCTAGAAATCCTCTTGTGCCAGTTCAAAGGAGAGGTATCTATCAGATTAACAAACATATGAATAATCAGTATACCAACTACAACAATGTCTGTGAGGGGTTTTGCTTTATTATTTCAAAACCCATTTGATTTCCTGGTTGCATTTTGTCTTTTGGCAAAGGCCTTTCTTACCTTTTCCAAAAGTTTTTATTAAAAATTTGCCTCAAAATCATTTTAAATATACTTTAAAAGCCAAAAATTTTGGACGTATTGGACAAAAGTTTTTGCTCGTTTTTTCATTGAATTTTTGACGTTTTTACTGAAATTTAAATTTCAGACAACAAACAACTATGGTGTATCTATTTTCAGTTCTTTTTTCCAATATTTCATACCAAATATTAAAAATGTCACATTTATAGATCATGTTTCATTTTAGGGGTGCTTGGTCAGAAGCTCCACAAATGATTATTGCTAAGGACAATGAGAATCATTGCTAAGATAGATTTGATTTAAGAAAGTATAATATTTTTCACTAATTAGCACTCTCACCACATTCCTTTTCAATTGGAAATATTTTGCTGTGATTTTTCTATGCTGCAAAGATTTTGGACCCAAAATATTTCACATATTAAATTTTTAAGACGCTTGAAAGGTCTGATTATATTGACGTCCAAAATTTTTTTAATGTAAGATTCTTTGAAAAAATCAGGCCTGAATTGTTACGCATGTTGTTGCAAGGACATGGTGTGTCTATATGTGTAGGTTAGGGGGGGGGGGGGGGTGTGGGCAGTGCATGCCTCGTACATGTTAACATGCTTTTCCTGCCTAAGACATCTTGTTTAGAAAAATTTACTGTCTTTAATGTGGCTCGAAAATCTTGTCCTACATTACCTTTGTAATGGGTTGTGCCTGCAAGATTTTGATGACCCATCCACCCTTTCCATGAGATATTATTCAATAGAATATCATGATATTTAGCATTTGGACCCGTTTTAATGGGAATTTTTACCAAAATAGAGACCCCTTTTAGGACATTTACCTTGCAAAACCAACCCTTATGAGGGTGATATGCAGTGCATCTGTTATTGAAAATATATCATGTCGATTAAGACCGGTATAATGATCCTAGGTTCTCTGTGAGTCACCTCTAAAGTTATTTGTTTTATCTTTGACAGGCTGATATTTATGACTGGAGTGTGCTGGTTTTTGTTTGAAATGATCTTAGCATACCCCATACATGCAGCAGCGGTATTTCTTGCATTGTTCTTTTGGCCATATATCTCCTCCATGGTGACAGGAGGCAATGCAGTTAACGGATATGCACCTGCAAGTGAATACAGACAACTGAAAGGAAAGGTGGAGAGAATTGAATATAGGACAAATGAGCTGCAACAGAAGCTGTTAGATCTTGAGGATGTAATGAAGAGATTTGACAGTGATGGTAAATTATGAAGAATGTAAGTGTAATGATATGCTTTTTCCGGGCTGATTAGTTTGTTTTCTACATTTACATCATAAATAGTCAGTAAAACCTCTGCAGAGCATCACCCTGATGAGGATCTGGTTATTGAACCTGCAAGCATGCAAGCATATGTTACTAAAGTTGAAAAAAAGACAAAGAAAAGTGGAAATACAGTAAATCCCCGCATATAAGAACCTACAAAAATAAGAACTTAGAGGCTGTTTTTCCTAGCTTATGCACCTTGTAATTAAGAACCTGTTTCAGTTTGATGAAAAATATGTTCTTATAGCAGGGGTAGCAAAGTTGATTTTGGATTGTCATTGTTAAGTTCATTTTTGTTCCAGTGGGCTTTTAAAGTTTGAATCTCCTCCCTTGCAGTTTGAAAGCTTAGCATTGGTTATTAGATATATTTTAACCCTGCTAAAACGAATAATAGGGCTGAAAATGGTTGGCGAAGGTTCTAAAATTGCCTACGCAAGGCACTCTTCAAATAAGAACCGTTATACCTTGAACTTTGTCTTAGTACCTTTAAAATAAGAACCTATTTCAGCCTAGCTCTCAAAAAAGTAGGTTCTTATATGCGGGGATTTACTGTATATCAAGTGAGAAGTCGGTAAATCATTGCTTGCACGTCCAATCTCCCAACCCTTTACTGCTTAGCTCGCACTGTACTTAGACAAAAAAAACATACAACGCAGTCAACTACATGCTGTGACGTAACTCTGATCCTTCTCAATGTATTCTCTTTTCAATAGGACCTTAGACAGACACAGGGGGAGTACGAAACCTACAAACAGATGGGGTCTGCTGTTTACCGTTCGTCCCAAGAAAGTTTAAGCTTTTGAACAGTTCTTTGAAAGAGAAAAAGCATAAGCGTTTGACTTTGAACAGTTTCTTTGAAGGAGCCTTGGTTTCAAAAGTTGTTACTTTCAGTTTATCGTATATGTAGGTGAGATCTTAACTTAGATTTTGCGACCTGGCATGCCCAAATCAAGTCTGTTTTCGCAGAGTTAATTCATTTAAGTAGGCAAAACAGATGATTGTTGAATTATGCAGTTACTTTCTATGAGTAATTTATAAAAAGATTTTTGGGCAGCTGAAAAACAATACATTATTTTTTGGAAGTTCAAGCTATGAGAGTGAAATTTATTCGCTAACAGTGAGCACAACTGAAACGAAACTTGGGCAAGGTAGTTCCTTGGGAGTATACGACATTACTTGACCCTGTTCCTTCAGTCATAAACGGTTGTGCTGTGAACTGTTAAAGGGTAACTGAATTTTTTCTTAACCTTTGCTCAGATTAATATAATAGTTCAAGAAGCTTTCAAGAATCGAACTTTTGATGGTTGATCTGATGATACTCAAACCTACTTTCAAATTACGCATAGATAGTAGCAGCATATTTCAACAACAATCTTTCTTTTTTTGTTCAAGTGAATTATTCTATGACTGCGCAGCCGATTTGGACATGCTAGGTCGCAAATTGCAAGTTAAAGGGAGTACAAAGACCAGTAGCCTATGCTATCGTTTTGTTGTTTTTTTGTGAATTTTGTACAGTCAGTTATTCTGGAAGCTGTGCAGAGCAAGTCGCTGACTTCGCACAAAGCATGCTGGTCTTTGTACTCCCTTTAAGATCGCACCTATATCATAAAGTTGAAAAACAAATTTTTGGAACTAAGGCTCCTATGTTTCGATAACGCAACCCACCAGGCTGCTTTAAAATGATTTGCCTTCACCAATTTTTTTGTCATTTTCAGCCAAAAATGATTCAGAAAATGTGTCAAAAGGCCTCATAATTAGAGAATTCTGAGGGTGAAAGCCATCGATACGAGTGACACATTCCCATACCCAAAATAGATGATGGCCCCTGTGAACTTCAATACTTTGTGGAAATTTGCACAGTTTTTTAAATCTTAAAGGACAAGTCCAGGTTGGTATGATTGATGATAGAATGAAAGACTATGCTGTTATGAATGGTGATTCGTACCTTTCCCACCGTTGTTCGTCTTTTCTCTACGAAATTATGTTTCGAATCGTGCGTAATGACGTCATCACGCTGAAAAATTTCTCCCAGATCATTGCGCGTGATGACGTCATTACGCATGAGTCGCCTACAAATTTGAATACGTAATTTTGCAGAGAAGGGATTTTATTTCATCGTCAATCATACTAACACCGGAATTTTCCTTTGAATGAAATAACTCTTTTGACTTATTGGATCCTTGCCGCAAGCTATTCTAGAATTCGTGTATTTTTTAAATATCTTTCGGAGCTCCACTAAACTGCTGTTAGACAACTAAATTTCCCTGATCATCGGATTGCTCTCTGTGAAGGAATAGGTTGAAAGTTCCTTTGAAGCACACTTTCATCTTGTAAGCAGTTTCAATTTGACGTTGATTAACAGTTGTACTAAAGAATACTAACAATCCAGGTATTGGTAATTTTTTAACACTTTTTTAAAGAATGCTTTTTTAAACAATATTTCAGCACAATATTACTAGGTAAATAAAGAGACAATCCCTTTTTGAAAGCCCACTGCTCCTTAGATGACGATCAAGGTGACGATATTGGTAAATGGTAAATTCAAATGCAATTTTTAAAATGTACCTAATTGAAATCGTCCAATCCGTTCTGAAACTAGGTGGGATTTTCTCGAAAAACCCTTTTTCAAGAAACCTTAAAAAACAGGCCAAAAAATCACGACCAAATTTCCCAAATATTTCTTCCTTACAGCAATGACTTCAACACGTTTATCACGTGTTATTCTCTTGGGAGGATGAAATCACCCAGAATGATGCTGCTATGCTTTCAGAGATGACACCCTTATCCCCCCAAAAGAAAAACACTTACTAAAGCATGTGAAAGCAATTCCCGTAAGGCAGAAAATTTGGTCATGGTTTTAGGCATGTTTTGAAGGTTTCTTGGAGGGGCTTTCTTGAGAAAATCCCTCGTAATTTTAGAACGGAGTACGATTTCACTCAATGTCCACCTATCTATTGATAAAAAAATTGGGAAACGCAGCTTTATAACTTACTTCAATAAAATGAGTGTGACGAAAATCATATTTTGAGACCAGACCAGTTGATGTTGTAAAAGGGTGAAAATTTCGTTTAAACGAATATTTATGAATTAAACGTGGTTTAAACGAAATTGTCATCTTTTTACAATATCTACTGGTCTGGTCCCAACTTTGATATCCAGGGAGCGATTGTCTTTCAAATGGGGCTTGTTTTTTTGCTTACACGGTAGCAATACACGAAACATGCACGTTCATTTATTTTGTGGCCCAGTTTTGCGCCTTTCTTGTGCTGTACCAAACAGAGGACCCCAAAAATGAGTAGCACTAAGAAAAATATTTAACCTCGGAGCCCAAAGAAGAATGTGATTAAATGATTTAATGGAGGCCTTTTCTCACCTCGTAAAACATTTGAAAATGTTTGGTCTTGTGATTCATACGACCATCTCATTGAACAAATTGTACAAAGTATTTTGCATTGAGGTGCTGCGTCTACTTTGGCATAAGGAAGGAATTTGTCCTTGACTGGTTTATCCGGCATTTGAGGTGATATAAAACGGGCATTAAATGTGTATATAATAGGTATTTTGTATTTATGAGCAGGATGTGGAAATTGTTTAAGAAGCATTTACGTTTCGACTTCTTTTGCCTAACTTCTCTCTGATTCTGTTATGGTACACCTACGTGGACCCTTTTTTCAGTAATGCAAGTAGAATGTAGCTTCTACGAAATTATGCCAATATTTTATTTTTTAATAGATTAGTTTTCCGGCTTTCGAAGCAAAATATTGTTGAATTGAAGCCCCTGCACCTCATTGGAGCATTCATATGCACAAAAATGGCACACCAGAGCACTTGTCACGATTACTACTGCCCCTGTCTCCCCCAAAATAGGCTTAACAATCAGAAAAAAGGTTTCATTGTCTCAGCTTTACAGTTATTTTTCCACTTTACTTTAAATGGTTTATGGCTCTTCATATAAAGAAATGTAAAAGAAGCCCATGAATCAGTCACGAAAAAGATGACATTTTCTCAATAAAAGCAATTACTTTTTGTAAAGCAGAAAATCTGCAGAACGACGTTTTTAACCCCTTCACGATGTTTTCACAGATACAAATTGAAACATGCCGATCATTTCGGGCAGAAAGGCCTTCCTGCAATAAAAGTGCACCCAAATGCATATGAATTACTGCGGACAAAACTAGTATTACAGCACACCTTGGGCAAGAAAGGACAGAAAAATTCAAGTCTTCCTTTTATCCTAATTGTTTATCTGAATGGAATAAGCTTGAGCCTGAATTGAGACTTGCACCTTCTATTGCTGTTTTTAAGAAAAAGCTCCTTTCAATAATTCGCCCCCCTGCAAAATCTGTCTTTGGAATTCACGATCCAAAGGGTTTATCATATCTTACTCAACTTAGGGTTGGTCTCAGCAAGCTAAATTTCCACACATTCGAGCATAGTTTCAGGGATACCATAAACCCGATGTGCCCAAAAAGCGATGGTATTGAGGACGTGGAGCACTTTTTGTTGCTCTGCCCTTCTTTTGATGCTCAACGCCGAGATCTTCTCGCTGGAATTGTTGAATTATTACGACCATCTGTACAAATCACCAATCTTTCAAATGATGCTTTGGTGCAGCTTTTATTATATGGTGATCAAGACCTTTCTTATAACTTGAACAGAGATATACTCGAACTAACTTTACATTTCATTCACGAAACTGGTCGGTTTGACTAAGATCTTCCAAACCTCAGTCATGCACAAAGCAGCCACCAAGTCTCTTTACGTAAATGTTTCCTTTTCTTTGTAAATTCTGTTTCACATCAGATGACAGGCATTTGATTTACCTTAAATAACTAGAACGAGTTGCGCTCGCATTGATCGCAACCCTGACCTGACATCTGATGTGGGATGGAATCTAGTATAGTATCAAGTAGTTTTTAAATCGTTCGTAGTGTAGTTGTATTTAGTTTAACGTTGCGTGTCTTTTCATATTGGCCATGGGGTAGTCATAGTCTTTCGCTCCCCATGGTATCGTCCCTGTAGTGTAGTATAGTAATCAGGAACGTATAGTAGAATGTAAGATTTATTGTAATATTTTAATATGAATAAAAAAAAAACATTCTAAACCTCAAGTATAATGGCTGCGTTGTGGTTGTACTCAAGGTTCAAGACGTTAAAAGATGCTTACATAGAGGTAGCAAATAACCGTTTGGCGTTCTTTTGCAAAATTGACTTATTACACCTTTGTAGATATCAATATTGACAGCTTGGTTAGCCCGCGTGCAGACTACAGCTTAGTGAGAGCTTTGGTGGATTATAAGTGGGACTCATTGCTATTGGTCTATAAACTGTTGTAAAAAAACAAAGGCGCGCAAAGGCTGCTGGTCAGTCATGGGTCTTTAAAAGATACCCGGGTTAAAACTGATCCACTCTGATACCCTTTTCTAAATTGATCCGTTTTAAAAGTGGGTTCGTGGGAACTTATGCACAAATGGACAACTTTGGACCCGGACCCGTTTTCATTTCAACCAGGGCTAGTGAAAGGCAGCCTGAAGCCGATTGTCCAGCTTTTTTAACAGTAAGGTTATTTGTCGTAGGATGAAAGAATACGCGAATGAAAGACAACGCAGGTCACAAGTCTAACCTCATATTACAGTGAAGGATGAACATCTGATACTCTATTCACATATAGCTATCGAAGGGCGATGGTGGAATACTACCATCAGTACTAAGTCTTCGACCTTTGTCCTGATCAAATTCTTTCTCTTTTCGATCTTTATGTTTATGTTTCTTCTTTTTCTTCTTTTTGATTTTCCTTGCTAGTTGCTCTTCAGTAAGCCCTGAGGTTCCTTCCATGTCTTGGCCAAACTGCATTGGTGACTGCATTTCGCTTCCACTCTCAGGACCACTCGCATCATCTCCACCTAGCTTGATCTTCAGTCTCAATTTGTTTCCAGCTGACAAACTCGATTCCATATTGATTGGTGTGTTTGGCTTTGAATCGAAATATTCTGAAACGTAAAATATGGTAACTAGCTAAGTCTTTGACAAAAACATGACAACAAAGTAGTACGTTCAGCCTTTCGAAATTTGATCCATACTTTTCAATTGATTAGGTTCTTTTATATAAAAAATTTGAAAAGTAGGCTTCCAAAATGCCAACAAAATATCCCAAGTAGTTTGGAATTTTGGCTAAAATTTACGAATCTTTAGCTAGCTCAATGGGAATACAAATTTGCAGTGGGAGTATAAAATTGATATTATTTTAGTGCAAGGGCTGTTTTGATTCTTAATGCAAGACAGCTGTCATAGGAAGGCTCAAACAAAGTTTGGCCTTCCTGGTAGCAAGCCAAGCAGCACCTAAACCTTGCTTTCAACATTTGTCATTCCTCCCTCCCTCCTTCCCTCCCTCCCTTCCTCCCTCCCTCCCTCCCTCCACCTGATAAGAAACCTTTCAGCCTGCTTGCAGATAAATGCCCTTTTAATAAGAAACTTCTCAGCCTGATTTTAAGAAGGCTTCCTATAGAAGGATCCCAAATAAATTCATATATAGCAATCTTTGTCAAAATCAGGTGCCAACCATTTTCAGAGATTTCATGCAAAAGCATCTCCATTTACAGTATACTTGGCATGCATGCTATGATTGAGTAAATTTAGAGAGAATGCTAGGTAACAAGAACATACTGTTTGATAGTGTTTGTTCTGGGTTTTCTTCAATTATTTTACGGTCTCTTAATCATGTGATAAGAAACATCTCAGCCTGTCTGCAGATTAATGCCCTTTTAATAAGAAACTTAGCAGGCTGTTTTGAAAAAACTGGTTTCTATTTTGCGGGTTCTTACTGTAGTTTAGAAGTTATCTGACAGTTGTAATTTGTTTTCAAACAAAATTTACCTTGTTGTGGTGATGACGCTCTTGGTGATACCTTTCGTTTCAGGCTCTTCTTACCACTGTGCCCTTCTTCATAACCAAGAAATGTTCCCTAAACATAGAAATAAAAAAATTAATCGATTTGAAAGAAAGAGAATAAGATGCGAGCCTTCTTAAGAGTGGCTTTTTAATTACTCATGCCTCCAGGACGAAAGACATTGGTTCGTATGACAAGTAGAAATGCTCGCCTAGCTTTACCTCAAAGCTTTTCTTTGGCAACATTTCTATCCTTCTGCTCATTTCTGGCATCCTGGTCTAGCCTTCGTTCAAGGTTCAACACTTGCTACTTGAGATTTCATCACTATTTCTCATAATTTACGATAAATCTGGTTCGTAATAAGTGGCTCATATCTTTATTTATATATTGAAAGTCCCGAAGATAAATTCTTTAAATTCAGCTCGGGCGCTTCTTGCAAATTACCTTTTAACAAAATGGTGCATGCAGTTTACCAGGTTACCCAATCAAGTGTCTAATTTTTAAAGTTTCTTTTTATTTGGTTGCCTTAAGGATGAAATGAACCAGAGACCATGGTTGTTTTTGTTTCGTTAAGAGAGACATGATAAATTGCGCTTGAAAGAAACATAATTCGAGCAATAGTATAGTTCACAAAATACCATATTTCAGTAAAAGTGATATCTTGAGATTCTATAATAAAGTTCGAGTCGTAGATGATATCATGGCAGATTCAAGGGCATTTTCAACCAATTTAAGTGGCGATGCAGGATAACAAATGAATTCTATAATCATGTCTTATGATTAAACAATATACTTCAAAACCAGGTAACTCGTAAAAGCACAAATTACCATAAACTGAAAGCCATTTCAAGACTTGCATGGTAAAAATTAATATGATCTACGACGCGAATGCACATCTTCATAATCGGTAACACGATAAAAGTTTGACGATTAAACAAATTTTCACTTTTTTGGTGTACTACCGGGTGAGTCAATAAAAAGAATCCCTGTTTGAAAAATCACCATTCCCTGAATATCAAGATGATGATATTGGAAAACATACCATTTAACAGCAGACATGTTCAAATGGACGCCAAAATTTCCCTTACTGAAATCGGCCTTTCCATTCTGAAATTATGAGGAATTTTCTCCAGAAAGCCCTTTGGAGAATTCTTCAAAACAGGCTCAAAACAGTGACCAACATTTGCCGAGCTTTCTGCCTTATCTGAATGAGTTCAACACATTCTAACATGTCTTATCCTCTTGGGAAGGTGAAATCGTGCAAAACAATGTTGTTGTGCCCCCAGGGATGTCATTTTCATCACCCAAAGGGATAAAACGTGCCAAAGCATGTACACGTCATTGCTATAAGGGATAGACATGCGAGAAATTGGGTCGTGATTCTATGCAATTTTTGGAAGTTCTTGGAGCGGCTTCCTCGAGAAAATCTCTCATAATTTCAGAACGGAGTGACCGACTTCAGGCAGGTAAAAATTAGAATATATTTCAACATGTTCACTATTGAATGGCATATTTGCCAACATCATTGTATTGATATCGAGGGATCTGTGGTCTTTCAAACAAAGTTTCTTTTTTTTGACTCACCCGGTAGAGAAGTCACTTACCGGTGATCCTGGCCGCGGTAATGGTGACATATTAGATGTAGCTGTTCTCTCCCTCAGATCAATCACAACGCCAAACTATGAAAGAAATCAAAGAAAATCATCGTCTTTGCAGTGGTGATTAATAAAACACTTGCAAATAAGACGATAATAAATTCATTGATCAGGAAATCATTTGATCCATTGATCAATCATTTGATTAATTAATTACGAGACCAATTCAACTTTTTGCAGCACTGAAGCAGAAAATCCTTTTGGTAAGTTCAAGGGGATGCTTTGAAATATGGTGTGTGTCTGTGACATCTCTTGTAATTGGTCATTGAGTCTTATATTTTAAGAGAAGAAACCTTCGCGAGTTACAAAAAAAACGCTAAATGTTTGGAATTAACGTTCGCAAATGGACCAAAATAGGAAAGTTAGCGCGTATTTACTTTCGCAAATTAGGTTTCTTATCAAAGTTTTACTATGTCTTAAATGTTCCTCGACTCTTCAGCGATTCCTCTGAATCGTACACAAATATGCTTGTAGCATACTTCGAAAGTGTTGTTACTAAAGAAGGGGAATATCAATATTTGATAACAAAAGTATTCTATTCTGCATCTTAGGAAATTTCGTGAAATTGCTGAATTTGGTTTTAGTATTTTTCTAACAATTTTTGGTAACATGGTTGCAGAGCAATACATCAGAAATGTGAAATTTCCTCTTAGACCAAAACAAGAGCTTCTAGGAGAGAAGAGATAACGAGTATAAGGAAGGCAGAAGCACGTCAGCCCTTGAGGTCTAAAGCTGATATACCCAGTGTTTTTTGTTGTAAGAAACTGAGAGAAAGACATTTTCGAGGGACACCACCATGATATTATCATTAATCTAGAGATTTCTTTGTCAAATCAAAGTCGTACTTCTTGTAATTTATTTTCATAAATTCAAGCATGATGTTTGGGATACTATAATTATGCCCTACAAACGATGGTGGCAAGGATACGGAACACTTGTCGTTGCTCTGCTCTTCCTTTGAAGTCCCACCACAGGAGGCCCAATTGCGTATTATGGCGGCCTAGCTTAACTGCTGTTTCCTAACTGCAACATAAAGATAGCAGTATTTGCTCCTTGAATTGAAGAACAATGAAATTCAAACAGTAAATGGTTGATTGTTATCTCGGTTATCTCTGTGTCTTTCCTCTTGTAATCTTGTGTTCCGAAATCATTGAAGCATTTTGCCGTCATGGTAACATGCTACTGTTCTGTTGTATTCTATTGTACTTTTTTGCTGCGAATATCAAGGGCTACCAGACTTTAAGGCTGCTTACCTTCTCAGGGATCTAACAATGGCGGCTCTGGTTTAGGCACGAGAGTTAATTTTGCGTTTGTTGATTTATAGCTCTGGAGCCAAGTTACCGATTTTCCCAAGAAAAATATCGAAAGGTAGTTTGGCGATCGAGGGTTAGCAGAAATATGTTCTTTGGCAATTGGACTTAAACTCTTGGCGTAAAAATGTTAAAAAATTTTATACAGTTTTTTGGGACACCTGATAACTTGTTAAATTTGCCAAGGAACTAACGTATGGAACCCAAGCATGGTATCCAAGCGAACAGGAAATGAGAAACCTGGAAGTATGCTGGATACAATGTCTGAGAGGGATAGTACGGGGTGGTTGGAGACGGAAAGGAAACAATAATGAGAATGAAGAAGATTTCAGCTTTGTATACTCAAATGATCGAATATAAGAGATAGTAGGAGCATAACCACTCAAAAACCACACTAACAGACGGTACCTCAATTACATTGGACATTTCTGCAGAGGTGAGAACACTGCGTTGACAAAGAAAATGATGTTTGCACAGGCAACCACAGGATATTACAGAGACCCATGGATAAAGATATCATCCCTACAGTTGAACAGGCACACAGTCAGGCACACAGTCAAGGAAAGAGGTTGCCGAGTTAGTGCAGAGATGCACTATCTCGTCTTCGTGATGGTGAGGACCAAGGAGGAGGAATCTACAGGTACAGGTACGTGACGGCAAGCCAGTCATACATTCAATGACATTTTCCTTTGTGTTTGAAAAAGCCTATGGGCTGCACGATTCTGTTGATTCTGTGAATGATTGATCTTTGTGTTCGGTGAATCATCTGAATCAAGTCTGCTCTCAAACAATGATTAGAAACTAGCGGATCGAGCGACGCCCTACCCCGTCCTTGCCGAGGTTTTGGAATGACCACGGCAATAACTAATAAAAAGGCCGTATAAACAGGGAAGCGGGAGCGATGGTAGGGCCATGGGGGGGGGGCGGGAACGCAAGGGCAGTCGAGATCGAAGGCGAAAGAAGCGAGGGGAAAATTTGGAAGGGGGTTCGGGGGAACTCCCTCGGGAAGAATTTTACAGCCACGCTTTTTAGATTGGCTTAAAATACTATTAAGAATATTATAACTGGTATCAATGATGTTCTTTCAAGATAATGGCGATGATCGATGTTGGTTAAAGGATATTTTGACTTTTAATTTCCTGATTGTTCTTGTATCGTTTTTAATAATGTTAAGGAGAAATACTTTTTTACTAAAAGAGCACTTTAGCTCCTTTGCCGCTCTAAGAAAAGGACAGGATGGGGGGGGGGGGCGCTTGCCCCCTCTCCGACGTTCCTGAGTATAGAAACAAAACAAACCGATGCATTATCCTTACCCCTTGTGATGGAACACAGGATGGAGTGACACGGCCATACAGAGTATTGTATACATCTATTGCCTCACATCGAAATTGAAAATCAGCACAACTATCAACACTAAAAAGAAAATGATTACAAGGGGATAGAAGTAGGATAAACTATCTAAATCATCATGTGTAGGATCTTTTCGCATAACTATACACCGGGTGTCTCATAAAAAGTCCCCTTGTTTGTGTCGCTGCACAGTAAATCTAGAAATCTAGTAAATCTAAAAATCAATGTCGAAATATTTTTCAGCAAACGTAATCTAAGGAGAGGGGCTTCAAAATAAACTCTGATACAGGTGTCGTGAACATTGGACAGGAAATAATTAATGCATCATCATTTTCATTTCCAAAATAGGTCCTAGTCAAAATAGAAATGAAGCAACCAAGAGGACCCAGACAATTAAAATTAAATCATCAGTACTTTTAAAACAAACAACTTGGATTTTCAAGGAAATGAGCTATGCCTATTGAAACATCATTTTGGGTTTTAAACAAAGATTAAGCACTGCTTGCCTTACAATCAAAACTCTATGTTCTCAATGAAAGAGAATGAAAATCAAGTTGCGCTTGGCCACGAATTTATACATTTTTTTGCGGCAAAATGAGTTTATTAAAAGCCATGTCGTGCGATATATACATTTTTAACAAATCTCACATGGTCAGGAAGCTGGATTATAGACACAAAAATATTGCACTTGATAATTTGTTCTGTTTGGAGCTAATTTTATTGGAGTTGGCTTCTAAAGAAGATAGCTTGCAAAGAACCCCACAAATTCAAAGCTTTTACCAGACATAGGCACGTCTATCGTATTGATTTGGCCCTGAATACAAATTCATTTTACTCTCGATCATCGGGATATAACAAACATGGCCGCTTTTGCTCATACGGAAGCAGAGAACATAAACGCCTATAACTTACTTGAGTATTTCCCATAATCGTTCCACAAGCCAGAGAGTGTTGAGATTGGAATCTGACTTCCTTGTGAATGGAGGATTTTGGCATAACGACCTCAGTACATGATATCTGTTGGAGGGGAGAGGAATAATCATGCGAATCACCTTCCAGTGAAAAGGAAGTCACGTAGGAATCGCAATTCGCACAGTCAGCATTGAGCTCAAAATCATAAAGGTATAAAAATAGTCACAAAAATCAAGAGCGTTCGCAAGGGGCAGGGGCAAGGAGATACAGTCAACTCAAATACAGGGGTAAAAAGCAATTTTTGTTGAAAATGAAGACAAACAATGCGTTTCAAACACAACTAGCTAGCCCTCTATAGGTAATTACTATCAAGCCCAAAAACGTGGGTCTAGAAAAAACAGAGTGGGTGGCAATATTACCCGAATCCTAATGAACAGGAAGTCTGCAATAAATGAGGTAGGTGGAAATGGAAAATGTCCTGTAATCAGGGGAAACGCACACGTTGTTTTGACGGTAAAAAATGTAAAGAAAAACAAGCCAAGAGTCATACAAAATTATTAAAAACGAAAACCTTGTTTCACAGTTCGATTCACAATGCAGGAAAGCAATTCCACATTTTTCACGGTTCGGAAAGCTCAAAAATGTAAACAGAATGGCGGTCTGAAATTTGGCTATCGCAGATGAATTTTTTGAAAAAGCATGCAGCGGGGAAGTCGTCTATTCTGGATTGCAGGTTAGCCATGTGTTCTTCAATACGATATCAATCAATAAATATAGTAGAGATTTAGATAACCTGAAGCTTGATTTAATGTAGACAGGTGAAACGGACGACTCTTTAGAAGCATCGAAGTAGTACCTAACTCGTCCTGTAGGAACCGGAGTTTGCTCAATACAATATGTTAAGAAGTATTCTGCCAATTGTAACTGGACATTACGAAAAAACGTAATGGTGTCGCAAATAATTAAGCTAAGCATCTAAAGTTTTTGAAATGACAGTGTATATTTATTCTTACTTTACAGTTGGGGCTGGGTCAACTTTCACAAGGTCCAATAGCCATCGGAGATCCTTCTCACTTGATTCAACTGCAAAGGAATTTAATCAATCAGTCAATCAATCAATCAATTAATCGATCAATCAATCGATTGAATAAGGATTCATATCTCTTTAAATTTTCATGAAAATTCGAGCATATGCTAAAAATATACATTATCTTGCCTTTCTTAAGTTATCAACTTATACGGAGGAGCAATGATTACCGGATTTAGGTTTCGGTGAAAAGTTCATTCTCAACAAATTTTGCGAAGAAAGAACTCTTCTGCTTAATCTTCACCATTTCCATGGACAATTATCATTTCACCAAAGGCGTCTTGAAAGGAATTAACATGAACTATTTGAGAGGCTGAACAACAAGGGTCTCAAACCCCAAAGTGTGGTTTCACCCAGGAAGGGACCCAAACATTGACTTTAGCCAACATCTACATATCGCACAAATAATCAGTTGCAACATTGTCAAAAAACATTTGATGATTTTGATTTCGTGGCCCTCTCCCGTTCTATACTAATTTGCTTCTGTGGATGGGTACTTTTGCCATGTGCAATGGGGGTATTAATCGAGTAAAACACTTTCTTAGGATATCAAGACAAATGGATGTACTTTACCATTTAAAAGACCGATCTCAATCAGGAATGATTGAGACCTGACCACAGGTCGTACCAATGCACAGTTATCAACATCAACTGGCACATTATGTCGCCCGTCAAAATGGGATGGTTCCATGGTACACAGAGTTTCTTTTGCCATTCATAGACAGAAGCAGATGACGTCTTATCTATTGCTACTATGGATGGCACAGAATATCTTATCCTGTTGTTGTTTATTTCAGTTTTAGCAGTGATGTAAAAAATCTCAACGATCTAATTGATATATGAGAAAAGGTCAATGCCACCTTAGTCTCATCTCTGAAGGTAGTTTGGCAAATTCATACCTCTAACAAAGTCTACCAAACAGTCGATGGCCACTTCTCTAACATCAATGAATTGACCATGTCTGCATAAGAGAAAGGAGCCACTGTTTTAGATAAGAAACAAGAATTTCAAATCCTGTTGAGTGAGAAGTATAACCAAACGCATAATTAGGCTCAGGAGAGAAGTATGAAAAGCCTTCCTCGAAGTTTGCTTTGTATCCAGACATGAGATTTGATGTTAATCGTCATTGGGGCATGCCTATCAAACACGCATGCGAGAAATAACCTTCTCAATCTGTCGTCTTGGAAAAGAGTGAGCACAAAGAGAGGAATGCCTTCAGCAATGAATTCCCAAAACACTTACATGATTAATTTGCCTGTGTTCACACTATGCATTTCTCAAATAGCTACAGATATCCACAAAAGCGATTAAGAAATTAATGCTAACAGCGATCCACGGCTCCAGAATCAAAGATATGAAGACGAAGAAGAACTCACGTCGCATATGTTTTGAAAATTGCAGATTCTGCAGGAATGTGACCGTTAACTTGAAGACTTCTGATTGCTTTGAGGCAGCTGAAATTATCAATGAGAAAACTGTAAGATAAGCGAAATATAACGCCTTACTTACTCTTAAGGAACATTTCAATGGTATAGGGTTGAACGCAAAGAAGCATGCCTCTGACAACTTATCCAGCATTCTGTAACCTTCTCTAATAAAGGTGCTCTCTTAGGCACTCAACCCCCTTTGCATGACATCATACCATTCACAAAAGAATAAAATAAGTGCTCCTTTCATTAATTCATACAACATGATAACAAAAGGTCTTGCCCCGACGGGATTTTTAGGTACATGGCGTCATTTTTGAACGACTTCTAAACTTAATAAAATGGGATAGAACTAGTCAAAGCAAAATTTCCAGATGTCAGTGTGGATGCTTCTTAACTCAAACTGCGCTTCTTATCCATTAAGCATCATCGACAGCATGCCACACCATAACCTGTGAAAAAGCAAAACGTGCCTTTGCGTAACAGCGTATTTGTAAGTTGGTAGGAGCTTTTCCAGGTTCAAGTGTTTCACCACTTCTCCAAGAATTAGCTGAAAAAGAAAAGTAAAACATCTATCCATGTCAATCAGCCATTTGCTTTATGCAAGGCTAGGAAGAAAAGTATCAATTGTTTTGGCAAACAAAGCATGCCGTGCATCTGCCTCATGAAAATCGTCGTTGCTTTTGGTATTGTCTGCTCAAATGACCCACAAGAGCCTAATACCACAGCAGCCGAGCAACCCATCCCTACTAGCACCTCATTCTAAGGACTTGGAGCTTTAATCAGAGGAGAGAAGATTTTTACAATGATTGGTGGCAAGGATATCTTCAACGCTAGCAAAAATTTTGAATTTTATGCCTACAACGTGAAAACAATGTTATTTGGAAATTATGACTCAGTATAAGTTTCTGATGAAAACTTGAAAAAACATTGGCCCACGAACTATGCAGTTATTAGCCTCACAATGAAATACGTCTACGATACATCGGAAAGAACTGACATTGGTTTCATTGACAACAAAATTACATTTTGGTGATTGTCAAACAGCGGAAGATGATATTAGGCCAAACAGTGATTAAAACAAAGAAGAACTTGTTCAGTAAGATCAAGATTACCTGAGCATCTTCTTGTGCAGGAACCAATTGCTTCCCGTCACTAGCGAAGAAGAGATTAAGTGTAAATCAATCTATTTACATTGTTAGCATCAGTGTTATAAATTTATTAAAAAGATACATTCTCATTTGTTGGCAATGTTGAAAGGAATCCACAATGGTTTACAGAAGGAAAGAAATTTCATGGCTCGATATGCTGTTGCTGCAAGAAATAGCATTAAATAGGAGTTAATAATACGGCTTACCTATCTGTTGCTGCCATGGTAACGGCTGACGTGACTGAATTTGTCAAGGCATCTATCAAGCAGCTTCTGTAGTAGCCATCGGAAAACTGTAACGCAGAATCAATGCTATACGATTTGGAAAATTTAGCAACTTTTACTTCCAAGAATTTTTGGGAAAATAAAGGCATTATAGACAGACTAAAGGTCATACAATATATCTTCATGCATAAACAATAGTTTCTGGACGAGGCTTTGCATTATTTCGCTGCAGTATACAATTACAGAAAAATGGCGGAAAAAGGCGTTTGACTAAAATACGTTGCGTGTGATGAACGAATCACTTTTGAACCACTTTTGATTGAATGGAGGAACACAACGCATGGATGGTCAGACCTGAAATCTGATGGCCAACGATTTCTCGGATTATTCTTCTGCACTGTATGGCGAGTGATTTAATGCAAATAAGCACACTAGACATTTAAACAATAGATTCTAAAACAAAAGTCATAAGATAAAAAGTAGGTGCAGTTTAGTTACAGTACCTACCTTGTTGTATCTATTGTCATTGTATTTGATAAGATCCAAAAGAAAATGAATAATCTTTGTGGGGCATTGGCAATGCGTATTTCTGTACTTTGATATATTCAGTGGTAATTCCTGAAAAAAGATTCGAATGATGACGAAGATGGAATTTTTTCACTGTTGGAAAACATTCGTCGAGTCAAACATTTGATGATTTCGCTAATCTACGGATGAATGAGAAAAAGCTAACACGGTGGTGGGCTGTGGAATAAAAAGTACTTGGTCAATCTTCAAAACTAACATGTTAATAAGTCAGTCAAAGGCTAAATTAGATGTGAAAATTTTGTTTGGTAAAACCGCCCATATTTTAGACCCAGAAATTAGAGATATGTTGGTGAAGGGTTTGTATGGGAACGAGAATTTCACGTTCGATTCTGGTCCATGGATCTACTTGCCATTGAAATATAAATTAAACACAATTGTCAGCTTCAGAAATAGCATTTAATTATCAATGGCAAGTAAATTGTGGACCAGAATGGAACGTGGAATTCTTGTTCCCATGCAAGTCCCTTACCAGCATTTTCCTAATTTCTGGGTCTACATAATGGGTGCTTTCGCCACAAAAAACGCATTGCCTTTAGGACAAAAGAAGCCACTGTTACTTTTTCTTATTATCTCGTTCTAAAGCTAAAAAGCTGATGTAAAAAAGCAAATGAATACGAAAAGGAACTTCCAACTAATTTATTTTTTATTTCATTCAAAAACAAATAATGACGAACCTTTTGAACGAAATATGAAATCAGAACAGAGAAATCATTGAAACGAGGCAATGATGGACAACTTTGAGATCCATACAGCTTTTGAAAACAGTTGATTAGCGTTTCTTCTCCATCCCAAGCATCAGGTTCTTCTGAGAATATCTATCATGAAAACAAACAGCAAAGTTGTTACAGAACAGAAGGGGCATATATTTTCGCGATATTTACCCTGGTATTGGGATCGAATCTGATTAACGAAAATCTGTAGTTATAGCGGGAATGGTGCAGTGGTAGCACGCTCGAGTTCCCACCCTGCAGAGCCTGTTACGTAGAGTGAGGAGAGCCGCCGACTTTCTTTAATTCCGGGCTAAAGGAATCACGAGGTGCGGTCACATCGAGAGGAAGGACTAGGACGCTGCTTCACAGGTTAGCTTCTCGGTGTCATAAAACTACCATTGGAAGCGAAGAGGAAAAATTGCGACGATAATCATGTTCATTGTTAATATTTCATTCCAAGTTATAAGACAAATCCAGGTAAATTATCAAGACAAATCCATGTTGTGACAAATCCGATAAGTAATTGAATGCTAGGTAGAAATATACAGGGTGTTTCAGAAAAATGAAACAAAATTATAATTGAAAATCTAAAAAAAAAATGACAAGGTTTCAGTATATCTAATGTTTATCTAATAAATATCTAATATTTCTTCTCCCTAATGATATGCAGTTTGGATACATTAATGGAATGATGTCTGAGTTACTTGATGTTTTAGTACGTCTGGCCATTTTCAAATTGCAGCATGCTGTAAAAGCAAAATCAACACCTTTGCCACCATATCATAAAAAATTACAAAACAGATTTTATCAAAACATTTCAGGCCTAGAAGCACTGGAGGTGATTCCTTCAGGTAGGAAAAAGACAAACTTATTCCCATGAGATTTATTAAGAATTATGAAATAAGCTCTCAAAAAGACAGGTTTTCGTGTGTGGAAATGTGCTATCACTTTCTGGCATCTGAAATATGCTGTATTTACTAAAACATCCGTCAAGTGATGAATTATTCAATCAATACGCCCAACCTGGATATCATTGAAAAGATCATAGATTCTGCTTTCAGATAGTATGCCTCAAATTGAGTAAAATACTATTATGTCCTGAAGAATCTCGAATAAAGCTCGGTTGCGTTTTAGAACCACCCTATACATAAATATAGAATCATTCGGCATCGGCATCCAATTGTTGTAGCTCACTCGTGATAATTACGTATGAATTTATATCTATAAAATACCGGGTGAGTCAGAAAAAAGAATCCCCGTGTGAAAGTTCACGGCTCCCTGGATATCAAGACAATGGTATCGGCAAAAATATAGTTTAATGGTAGAATTGTTCAAATTTACCCTAAAATTTACCTGACTGAAATCGGCCATTCCATTCTGAAATTATGAGGGATTTTCTCGAGAAAGCCTCTTCAAAAAACCTTCAAAACGTGCCCAAAATCATGAACAAATTTCCCTGCATTTCTGCCTTACAATGGCCTTGCAGCAATGGCTTGTGGACGCTTTAGCACATGCTATCCTCTTGGGAGGATGAACGAGTCCTCCCCCTGGTATCAATGACCTATTCATGGGGATTCCATTCTCCCAAGAGGACAAAATACATGAATCTATGTGAGTGTCATCAATTGTAGGAAGGAGAATCTGCTCATTGTTTTCATCCCTTTTTGCAGGTTTTTGGAAATGGGCTTTCTGCAGAAAATCGCCCATATCCACGGGAAAGAATGGCCGATTAAGGCTGGGTAAATTACTGAACCTAATTGAACATATTGGCAATGAAACAAGACAGTTTTCAATATTATTGCTTTGATATTCATGGAGCAGTGGCCTTCCAAGCGGGGATTCTTTTTTCTGACTCACCCGGTATAAAAAGCTAAGTGACCAGCCGCATTCAAAACGTCCAGCCTAGATCATGGGGCAAATGCCCGAGAGTAGTTCTGCGAGGCATGCGCATTAAGACGAAAACACCGCTGATCAAGAGATTTATCATGCTCATGAGCTGCTCGTAAGCTAGGGAAAAAAGTTAAACTCGTTCGAATTTTGCAGCGCGTCACTGTGCTCTCTATCTCGAATAGCCAACCACGATTCAGTATTCTATGAACAGACTAGGGAGCTTTGTATAGCTCCCTGGAACATACGTATTCAATGGATTTATGTTATAGTTGTTTATAGCAGCCATGTTTGTCTTAAAAAAGACGCACCAAAGCGGAAAACTTTACTCAATGGAAATCATTTTATTCCCAAGCGCAAAATTCTCTAGTTGACATGACATGGCGACATGAACTCATGCCGGCATGAGAATTTGACAAAATGCATTCCTGTTTACACGAGACCCGATATCAAACTTTTCAGATACATCATGCATCTTTCACGTGACTTGGCGTAGATATTTGAGAAAGAAAACAAAAGCAATTTGGTTTCCAATTCGCACCGATTCGAGAAAAATGTGTTACATGAGACTTTTATGCCGGTATGAAAAAGCGACATAAATCTTCATGCCGGTATGACTTTCATGCCAGCATGAGTTTCATGTCATTCCGACATCATGTAAACACATCAGTAGTTCATACCAGCACCAGATACAAAACTCATGCCGGGTATAATGTAAAGGACCTCTTAGCTGAACCAGCGATCTCATTTGTGCAGCTTTGCAGATCATAACACATTGTATTCATGTCATAAGACTGGTAGTCATTATCATGGAAAATCTAGCGAAGAATACGTTCAGGGGGTTCAATGCACATAGACTACGATGAATTACGAATAAAGTTCACCAAATCATTTCTAATTGCTGGAATGAGTGGAGGTCTCAGATAGATCTCAGATAGATGATGGAACCGATCATCCCCTCGATCTTCATGGTAAAGTGTTTCGAACAGCTTAGTCGCTGCATATCTCTCTTCGTACATAAATTTGCCTCGTATGCATATTTTTAAAACTTGAGTAATCAAAATATACGATGGCATAAATTTGCAAACGATTTAGGTTGTGATAGATAATAAATCTACCTTGACAAGACATTCTGAAGCCATTGTTCTTACTCTGTAGAAACATTCCTGCTGATTTATGACATCAAGGAGCGTATTTCTACACTGAGTACTTGGAAACTTCGCAAGAGTCTTGACTGCCTAAGACATACAAACAAAATTAGCTCATATAAGATAACAGCTACCGAAAAGATTAATAATGGGGGCAAGTATTTTAGTGATTACAAGTATAGTGACAATTACCAAACATGATTTTTCACTGACTGGCACAGCTAAAACACTAATTCAACGAAGTCTGTAATAAATAGATGTTGTCTTCACAAAAGCGTTGTAAACGCAACGTTATTTCGCTTTTGGATAAATTTTGTGAGAAATGTGAAAGATTTCTATGCGAAATTGACAAGAAAAAACTAAAAGTTCCAGCGCACTCTCACAATTGTCAATCAGAGCTTAACGGAAAAAAAATCCTTGAACACGCTGGCTTTCAGCTTTGAAAATTGCTTATTTCGAAAACAAAAGAACTCTTTTCAAAATACCTAAAAATTCTTTGCGACGCAATTGTTTTTCATAGCTTCATTTATTGATTGGATGAAGGTAACACTTAAACCGTTTTAAAGTGAAGCACTGGCATGACTCTTTCTAGGAAATTATCATGAAATATGCTATCACAAGCGACTAACCTCCATTTGCGAAGTGACGTCACGTTCATAGCGTAATTGGTATTGCCACATATAATCAGGCTGTTCTAGCATTACTTGTCTTGACCACGTCATATCAGGATCGATTCGAAGCCACAAAACTGGTGAATCAGAACTTCGAGAGAAGTGGAGAAAATGCTTAGTTACCACAGTAAGGGATAAAATTAAACATATAACTGCAATATTCAATGCCTGAGAAAGTTATTTTTGCGAATGAATTAAGTTACGAGGAACTATTTGCATATTCAATTTAAAAAGTTTACAGTAACGAATTACCGGAGACAAGACAACTATACAACACTACAAAGGCGATACCAAGGAGAGCAAAAGATCACGACTACCCTCTAACCCTCTAGGCCATTACATGGAGAACATACAACTAAAATACTACTAAATATACAGATACGAATTGCTACATAAAAATTGAATAAATTTGTACGGATGAATAGTAGTATAGTTGGACGTCAAGCAAACATAGGCGATAAGAAAAACCAATCAGAACGAAAGCCGAGAGAACAAAAACGAGAGCAACTGTTCCCGTTACTGCTCCCCACCCAGGGTCCCCATTGCTCAACGTACCGCTAATGGGTCAGGGTTACTTGCAAAAGGAACTCTCTTAACTGTGCAAAATCTGGAGTATATGCCATACTACTCGGGTAGTATGGCCTATCAGCATTATGATTTTCATTCCAGCTATCACTACTCAACTACTAACACTCTCGTCGTGAATAGAACTAATGATTTTACAGACACAAAAGACTGGACAAATTGTTCGATTTTTTGTAGCAGCAGTCACTGTAGTATTTAACGAGTATAGTGAAAGATTGTCCACCTTATGTCTAAAGAAACATTAATATCCGTACTCCCAATTTGATTCCCATCTTCAAGTGCTGGGAATATGAATTTTGAGCTCTTTTATCATCGCGGTTGTACTTAGGCCATCCAACACAACTATCAAAATGACGGCATCAGTGTCGCAAAGTTAGTCCGATTTTTGTGCATACATGACTATGAGTCATATTTAGCGCATTCGGCTGGTCTATTAACAATAACGACAATGTTGTAATAAGCCTAACGGTTTATTATTGCCACTCGAATGAATAAACCTGAAAGGGGCAGGGGGTCAGATGACCCAGATCCAGCATTGTTAACCATATTTGATTGGGGAAGCCAAATTTGCCCCCACCTAATAGATTTGTCCTGATTATTCCGCAAGGAGAAAGATTATGGCAATGAAATGTTCTGAGTTTTCGCAGCTACTTATTGTGCAACTACTAGTAAAGTTTCATTTAAATATTTAGACAAATGAGGGAAAGGAGACAATTTTCCGTGGATGACCCTCTAAAAATCGCAAATTCTCACATCTCAATTTCGCGTAAAAAGTAGCACAACTGCAATATTTTGCAAAGTTTTCACAGAGTAGTGTTAATTGATGAAGTCTAGCACAATTCTTGTGTTCGGGTAGAAACTGTGCTCCGAATTTGATTTTATCATATTTTCCCTGGTTTTGGCCGATTTTTCCACTTTTCTTGACCATACAAAGGAAAATACTGACGTAAGCAATGATAGTGGCTAATGTTAGGTTAATCTTTATAGTTTGAAAAAGTACATGCATGGAGCTACTAGCACACCATATCTGGTTGCTCTACCTATTACCAGTCAAGAGTTAGGTAAGGGTTTTTTTGCCCCCCCCCCCCAACAAAAATAGGACGTGTCAGGTAGCCCAACCACAATATGGTTAAAAGTTCGATTCGGTACTGTCTGCCAGTCACTTTGCATTTTAGATTTGCGAAATGTGACCCAAGGATGTTTTGTTGATATCGATTTCATACTCGTTGATTTGAGCTGAACTTTCGCCAACGAATATTGATCACGATTTTTGATAAAGAGAAAAGCAACTTACTCAACCGTCTGATTTAGATCCATGTCAACTTCTTCCCCTGTGACCAATGGTATCTTCTTCTTCTTGTTTCTGCAGAGAAGAATATTTGATTAACAAGTGACTTTAGCCTAGCTCAACAACTGCAATTAGCCATTATCAAAACATGTTGAATGAGGGTGCCTGCGTGTCGTGCCCGACAGACTTAAACAAGACAACACATTCTTAAGGTTGGAAACTTCTCTGAGAGTAAGGGTTCAATATTTGCAAGGATGGTAAAATATGCTTGATTGATTTTGATTGTTTGATTTTGATTGATTGATTTTATGACATAAAAGCGATCAGTGTGGCCAATTTTGGGGAAACAGAACCACCAATGTACATTAAACTGAAATAAAATCCTACTTTTCTCAGAAATGAATTTTTCTGACACTGTTTGAAGAAATGGTCTAATAATATAAGAGCCCCACTGATTCTACACTACTTTTGAAATACTTCTTTCTAGTCAACAAGCAGTGCGCCAAGAGCCTCTGGAACAAATGTGGTCAGAGGAATGAAATTTCTATGTATAACACAAGAAACAATAGAAATCTCGACATCCCAACGTTTAAGCTTGAGTGTACGAAAAAAGGTTTTCACCTTTCTGGGCTGGGCTTAAAGCTTCGAATGAAATACCTATTGAAATAAGGGAAATCACCTCGCTCTATCAGTTTAAAAGAAAATTAAGAACGCGTTTAAAAACCTTAGTCATCCCTAACTAAAACACATGACTCCCAGGAAGATCAGACCGCAGCCTTGATCCAATCCTAGCTAACACTGAATTTCTTAATCTTGTTTTTATTATAAATTTATGACACATTTGTAAGTTTTGTAGTTTAATTTTGTAATGATGGGATATCGTGTAAACATATGAATTAATAAAAATATTTTCTGCTATCATCGTTTCTGCACTTGCTTACCTTCTGCTCTTAGAATGACAAGGCAATTCATGATGGCTAACAATATCTTCAATTTGTACAGTGTGAGTGAATGATCCATCAAGTTCTTGTATTGAAACAATCAACGGTCCCTGAAAAAAATGCAACCGTAACTGGAAATGGCATAAAACTAACTAAATTATTTCTTTTAAAAAGGATGGATCTTTGCAAAGAAGTGCAAGTATACATTACAAAACAAATCGTTAGAATGTCAATGTAAAATTCTATGACTTATTTCTTTGAAGTCCATGCTTTGCTATATTTCTACTGTTTGATTTGTCAGAAATCTTCAATGTTTTCAGAATTATTTTCTAATTTCTTCTTCAGTAGGAATTCAAGAAAAGTTTCTAATAAACTTAAAACCATCGTAATTTCAAAGCTTTTTGAAAAAACATAGACAATTTCCAAGAAAACCATAGTTTATGAATGTCTACAATATGGTATCAAGCACAAGTCTTTAGCTCTTCTTGTTTACGATTTAGAAATTTGATGACGTCACATCCTCAAAAGAGTTGAAATATAAATACGATGTAATTTCGAACACTGTTCAAGACTTCAGAAGAGTCCAACGGTAGAACTATAGCAGAGTAGCTAAAGTTTCATTCAAGCCATATATTCAAAGAAATAGGTCATAGAGTTTTCCACCCATCTTTCTACACCAATTGACAGACTTGGAACCTGCAACCCATCAATCTGAAAGGAACTATCAAGGCTGCTGGGGATTTGGAAAATGTGCAGATAAAGGTTGAAACTCCCTTACTTTGCCACACAAATAATTCGTTGTGAAACAGAACTCTTAGAAACATAAAAATAGTCAATATTCGATGAGCATTGACGTCGAGCAAACCACTTACACTATGTATCCAAGTATCGTTCAATTCAGATGACTAAAAGGTCTATTCAAGGTCGTTCAAATGCATGTACTTCGCAGGTTGTTGTTATAATTTGAACACATGAGCAAACTCTTTCTTACCACATATTTCTGACATCCTTTCCCCATATTTTGAGTTATATCTAGTTCCACTATATTTCTCTTCCTGTTAAACGTAAAATTTCCCATGAATTTTGTAATTCCAGAGTGGCAGCTGTAAGTTTAGGTCAAGGTAAACTTCAACTGTTGTAGATGAAAAATAGATGACAGCCTGATGGCAGCATATGATAACATCACAACATCATATGAAGATTAATATGTGATACAAACTTCTCCTGAAACGCGTGTTTGAAAGAAAGACTCTCTGTTTTTTGTTTTATTCAATATAAAAGTTTACAACAACAACTTACTTAAGACAATAACTACAATCTACTATACCACACTACAAGGACGGTACCAGGAGGAGCAAGTATCATGTCTACCCCCTGGGATTAAACATAAACTTAAAATACAACTAATATAACTATATAAACTACTTTCCACATTACAACTAATACAGATACAAAATGCTAAATATAAAGACATTTTCACGAATATATACTTGAGCCGGTTTCATATTGTATGTCAGGCCAAAAATAGGTGATATTGGTGAACAATCAGAGCCCCGGCAGGGAGAAAAACAACGACAACAACCGTCCCCGTCACTGCTCCCCATATAGGGTCCCCATCAATCGAGACACCGCTAACGGGTCTGGGTTTCTATATAAGCCTAACATCAAATGTTAAAAGGGGCGTGCACTGGAATAGATGGCCAGGACTCTGTAACAAGAAATTTTACGAAAATGGACTCTCTGTTGATAAAGAAATGCCACGATGCCTTGCCAAGATCAAACTTCTGTATGAGAGACTTTCTGCCATACCTCTGCAAGATATCAATGTTTAATCGAGAGTCTTTAAGTAGCACAGAATAAATTGGTTAGAAGCATTTTAAGCTGGAGAAACTGTCACAAGATCTGCACCACAACATCTGTCCCAAGGAGCCTCTAACCAGGTACAGCATCTCTCACAAGGCTGGCCATAACTGGAGGTGATTACCACATGACTACCATCTTGAAAATTACAACAAAATGCAAAAAATACTTCAATCTTGTAGCTATTAAAAAATCCACTTTGACAATTATAGCACAACTAAATTTGCTGAAATGATTTTTAAAACAGGGGGACATTTTTTGAGTCACATGGTATAATATTTGTAGTTGAATGAAGAGGATACACCCATTGATCCACAATATTGTTGATGTCTTTTCCAGACACAGACGAAATTGTTTTCAGAAACTAGAAAAGAAAAAATCGTTAAAAAACAAGATGAAAGAAAGATAGATGAATATACATTCTCAACAAAAACTCTGCAATGTTTGTGTCCATTCACCAAAACACTTCATCTAAATCTTAACCTAAAAAGGAGAAGCTATCAAACAGGAGGAACTGATTCGAAGTCTGCTGCTCAGCTCTTTCACTTGATTTATCGACCGATTAAGAATCAACTCAAAAAATGATCCGAAACATCTTGGGGGCACACGGAAGAGCATAGATACAAATCTTTAAGAAGATTTCTTGTCAAATTCTATAACCTGATAGACCATTTCGCAATGTGGAGAAAGATACTGAGGAGAGCGCGGACCATTCTGACAGCCTTGGCAATAGGGAAATCTAGGAAATTGCCTCTTCTGCACTGCAAAGTGTACGGTTGGTGGCTCGCTCGCATCTCTCCCTCCGAGCTTTGAACTGAATAGTATCAAAGAAACTTTAGCTATTTCGCTGTAATTCTACTGCTGGAATTTTCTGAAATCTTCAATAATATCAGAATTAGAGCGTTTTTCTTCTCTTTTAAGAATTCATGAAAAAATTAAAAAACGAAGCTAAAATCATCGCAATTTCCAATTTTTTTTACAAAACATGAGATAATTGTAAAGGAAACGGCACTGTAGTTTATGGATGTCTACAATGTGGTATCAAGCAAAAGTCTGTCACTCTTTTGGTTTACGATTTAGAAATTTGATGACGTCACAACCCCAAATGAGTTGAAGTGTTAAGTACGCTGTAATTTCGAACATATTGAAGTCTCATTAAAAGTCCAACCGTAGAATTATAAATAAATAGCTCCAGTTTTTTTCGAGGCATTAAATTAAAAGAAATGTGTCATAGAAATTTACACCCATTTTTTCATACCGATTCAAAGATTTGGAACTTATGCTGGACGGAAGTCCCCTTTATCAGCTGCAATATCAGCAGAACTATCAGCAGCAAATTTTCAAGATTCCTATACTTTCGATATTTGAATAATCCGAAACATCGTTAATCTCTCCTGAATATTGATAATTCAAGCATCAAATCCTGAACAGGGGACAATCCATGATCTGAGTGAATTCCACTACACGTTACTTTCATTACAAGCAACAATATTGAAAGCATTTTCGAACCTACCAAAAAAATAGGGAGAGACAAAATGATGAAATATCGCCACCTTTTTTAAACCTCAGGATAATGCTTAAAGCTGAACAAGACATTAATCAATTCTGTACTGTTCCCAAGGTAAATATCTTATATCGCTGCTACCAAGAGGTCACTTGCTTCTTGTGCCATTTAACTTTGCTGTGATAACATTGGGGAGTTTAAACTTTTCAAAAACAACCGGAAATCTTAAAGTACCGGACGTCAAAATGCGTGAAACATGCACATAGGCAGTAGATTCGGCAATCAATCAATACATTTCATTATATGGTAAATATTTTCAGACATCCAACTTTGCATCCTATGGATTAGATAGATACTTGAATCCTCCATCTAAGAGCCAAAAGAAATATGAATTTCAGGTTTAGGATGCAAAGGTTAGGAAAATACTCACCCCTGTAGTTGAAATGAGTAAGTTATTCCATGTCATATGTTCTGAATGAGATGCCGAGGCTGCAGTAGTTGCCAACGATAGAACTTTGTTCAAAGCCTAGCAAGAAGATAATTTATCTTAACAGGGTACATTGTTCTTCTGCCTGGCTGCAACGTAACTCTCACACAATGTGCCATATGTGCGAATATCTTATTTATCTTACATCGCAGCAGGCAATATGACCGTGAAAATGAATAATCTGATAGCTAGTACAGAATTACAGTCTCGCAAATCTTTTTACTTTTGACTAAATAACGGGTGTCCCAAAAAAATGCAACGGATTTGATCGGGACTAGCGACAAGAATTTAGGTCCAATCAATCCAAGAAAAATTTGAATATAATTATCGATAGCTAACTTGAAGATAAATACCTTGTTCGTTGATATTGGTGCATAAGAAGTTGGAATATCAATCTTGAAAGTCCAAATTTGCTTCCATCTCCAAACCAGAGGTTTCGGGTTTTGGCCTAACTGAAAACGTGCTTGAGGAATCTTCTCAGTCATTTGCATAGTTTAGTAGTGTGGGCATGCTAAGGCACACATGTTTAGGCACACATTTGAATTGAAATTTGAAAGCTAAAAATTGACAAACATAACAATGCCGAAGGGAAAGTTTACAAAGGAATATATTTCTTCAATCGTAGTGCACCTGCAAAAGAGCCAAGCACGAATGAGCATTTTTAAGGGTCTTATGCATGGATAATTTTCCCTTGGGTCTACTTGATTTCTTGTTTCGTAATAATTTGAAGAAAGATTATACAAAATGCATTTCATTAAAGTCATTAAGAATGCAAGGACTAATTCATTTTTCACACCCAAGCTAACTATTTCGCAGATTTCTTTCTTTCATGAGACGAATGCAATGCTAACTTTTCGACACTTTTGAAGCATAAAAAAGATGTCTTTTCAGGACAAAATTGATGAATTTGATTGAATTTATATTCAAATAGTTTCCTCACCATGAGGCTTTATTCTCTTACTTCACGGTAATTCAGGAGATTCCCCAAAATAGCGCGTTTGCAGTTTAGGCTAAAAGCCACAAGCTCTGGTTTGGAGGTTCAGGCAAATTTGAACTTTGAAGATTAATATTCCAACTCTCCATGCACCAATATCAACAAACAAGGTATCTATCTTCAAGTTAGCTATCGAGGATTATGCAAAGAATTATTATGGATTGATCGGACCTAAATTCTTGTCGCTAGTCCCGATCAAATCCGTTGCGTTTTTTTTGGGACACCCGGTATATGATCATTAATTTAATTATAATCATTAATTTCATTAATTTCATTAATTTCATTAATTTCATTAATTTCATTAACTCCATTAATTGATTTGATTTCATTCACTTCATTAATTTCAAAAATGTCATTCGTCTCATTTTGTATTCTTCGCGCACGGTACCGTAACCCCGTCAGCAAATCTGATTTTCAGAGGGCCGTGAAAAAATTTACAATTCACAATTTAATTCATCTAAAACTAAAAATAAATGAGCTTATTACAAAATTTGAAAACCTAGAAATATATACATCGAAGACATAATTCATACCGAGTGTCCTAAAAAAAACGCAACAGATTAAAAAACTCTGACGCAAGCTGTTTTAAATTAATAATCAAATGATTATTGTTATCTAAGTCTGCAATTATTGGATTCAATTTTTGATATATTTTTCAGAATTTTTGGTGACTTGGTTGCAGAATTAAAAATCAACAAACTTCAAATTTGCTATCAGGGCAAACCCAGAGCTACCAGCTACCAGCATTAGTGCAAAGTATACTGTAAATTTAAAAGCATGGCAATATCTGCAACTTCACATGATTACGAACAAGTACACAACTTGATTAAGAAACTGTGACAAAGGGATCCCTTATTTATTCATGAGTTAGCCAGTCTTGAGAGAGTTTTCAGTGTTCATTTATAACTGAAAGTATAAATCTTATAATGGCCTAGTAATTTTAGAAAAAAGTTAGCAGCCATCATGGACACTTCAGAAGCACAACTGCGTTTTGACAGAAATCTTTCTGAAAGTGTTTTTCAATGTTCAATTAACTTGTGTGTTTGCATATTTATCAGCAATGCTTTGTAATTGCAGGAATTGTCATTTTATAAAACTTGACATTATGATTCACCATTGTGAACGCAGCAGCTCTGGTTTTGACTTAGGGGCAATTTTGAAGTTTGCTGATTGTTAACTCCACAACCAAGTCACCAAAGATACTGGAAAATCTATCAAAATTTAATCTAATTATTGCAGATTTAGATAAAAATAATTGTTGGATAACGAGTATGAAACAGTCTCCATTAGAATTTTTCAAATCTGTTGCGTTTTTGTGGGACATATGGTAGTTGACTTTTTAAAGCACATAACGAGGGCTCCTGCTTAACTTCAGGTTCAAGAGTATTCCAAAGATGCGCACCACGATATGAGAATGATTCATACCCATTAGTCGTTGTCTTTTAACTTGATCGTATCTCGTGAAGATTTTATTTGGAACAATATATATTTACTGACACTACAACCTCGAACATTGACATCTTTATCTCACCTGCAGTAGCAGCTCTTGTCCAATTCTCCCATCAATCATTCTGATCACCAAATGAGCTTTCGTTCTTAGCATCATATTTTGCTTTGGTGAGACCACATGAGGGTGATGATTTGTGATACCAGTGGGCTGATATATCTGGGGTATCTCTTGGGGCGCTGAGTCACCTGGATTTTGTCGCGGATCTGCAGCCAAGGGCACAGGAAAGAGAGAAGGCAGCCCTGGTCCTTCTGTTTCATATATGCAAAGCGAATCCATTTCCTATAAATACAAATATATGTGGTAAGGAAACAATCTAAAAAATTGACATCATTTAAAATATCTATTCACGTTGATAAGTTTAAGAATTCCATATGGTTTTCAAACTGACCTGTTAAAAAATTTAATAAAAAAAACAAAAAATCAAATATAAAACTGCATATTTCCAAAAAGCCAATAAAAAACAATTTATAGAAAAACAAAATCTAAATAAGATAGAAAGGAAAGCCGCGTAATCCAATGTTTAGAGCGGATTCTTGAACGCACCTAGAGGGGGTGCTAATTACTGGCTCTATGCAGGCTGTTACAAAGGCTGGTTCCTCTATATTCAAGGCTGTGACTTCATCAAGTTTTTAAATCATGAACCAGAAGAACGAAATATTTCTGATTGCTAACATAATGTAGATTATCATAAGCAATGGTTTTCTTGACAGTTGAACAATTTTTTTCTCCATTAATTTTGAATGATGATTCTTATGTTCTCAAAATTTGAATTATTTTTCAGAAAAAAAATTGAAATTGCTGCCATTTTCAAATCAATTGGGATATCAGAAGAGTTTACGGTAGACTTACATTGAAGCACTTTAATTTCCTTTATTTTTTTACCAAATAATTTTACACCACTAGGTTAATGCTTCGTGCCATGATTTCTATATTTTGGTAGTATTGTTGCCAAAATCATTCGCCCATCAAAGTGGTCTTTTGCAGATATTCACAAAGGCAAGACCATATATTACCTTGTAGATTTTGTAGCGGTATTCATTGTTTCCAAAAACTTTTTTGATGAAGAGTCCGACTAAATATCCAGATATTCCCAAAGGCAGCCAGTAGTCAATCCTGAAAAATTTGCAGAAAAATATCTCACATGTAAAGAAAATTTAACAAATAAACATATCGCCCTGATAATGTTGACCACAAAATGAAGAGAAGGAGGTCGACCTCTCCACCGCAAGGCAGATTTTGACTGAATCAACAATAATGTCGTTTTCTTTTCACAAAACTTATTTACTCACAACATGACAACCTGCTTCATGATTCAAGTACCGGGTGAGTCAATAAAAAAATCCCAGTTTGAAAGGTTACTTCTCCCTAAATATATAAGCAATGATATTTTGCAATATATGATTGAATAGCCAACAAGTTCCATTACAGTAAGAACCCGCAAAATAGAAACCACTTTACCTCAGGCTGATTTTCTTTAGAAATGGTGCCCTCATATAAGAAACTTCTCAGCCTGATTTAGGAAGGTTTCTTACAGGAGGATCCCAAATTAACTCATATGTAGCAATCTTTGTCAAAACCAGGTGCCAAAAATTGCATTCATCAAAAGCATCTCAATCTACTTATGTAGATACATACCTAGCATTTATGCTAAGGTTGAGTAAATTTCGAGCAAATACAAGGTAACAAGACAATACTGTTTGATAGTGTTTGCTCTGGGTTTTCTTTGAAGATTTAAGTTGAAATAACTGAAGGTTTCTTAACCATGTGATAAGAAACCTTTCAGCCTGTTTCAAGATTAATGACCTTTTAATAGGAAACTAAACAGGCTGTTTTGGAAAAACTGGTTTCTATTTTGCGGGTTCTTACTGTACCTGTAGCATTTTTCATGACTGAAATCGGGCACTCCGTTCAGCTTTCACAAGGGATTTGCTTGAGAAAGTCCCTTCGAGAAACCTTAAAAAAGTGCTATAATCATGAACAACTTTACCTCATATTTTCACCTTACAGCAATGAATTGAAAACGCTTTACCACGTGCTATTCTCTTGGGAGGATGAAAAAGTCTTCTCCCCCTGGTATGAATAACTCATTCAGGGGGATTCCATCCTTCCAAGAGGACACAATTTATGAACACATACAAGTGTCATTATTACTTGGAAGGAAAACAAAGGACATTTTGCTTGTCTTTTTCACTCATTTTCGGGGTTTTTGCTAAAATCTCCCATATCAACGGGAAGGAATTACCGATTGAAGCCGGGTAATTTACTGCATGAATTCGACTATATTGGCGATGAAACAAGACAGTTTGCAATGTTATTGCTTTTGATATTCAAGGAGGGAGCAGTATTTTCTCAAACGGGGATTTTTTTTATTGACTCGCCCGGTAGTTCTATTATGATGATAAAATTGCTATATGAAGTAAAAATCCTCGATTTGTAAAGAGCTTGTAAATCGATCGAAGCACCAAAATCATCTGTCAGATTCAAATTAGTTCACTTTGCATGTTATCGTTTCTTATCTTACGACTGTTGCCTGATATCTTGTCAGGTGAGAAATTCAGAAAATGATTCTTCTAAATAATACATCTCATGGGCATGTGAATTTCAAAAAAGAAAATACAATGCAGCACGATTGAACACATCAAAGCAATCAATATAGAAAGAAATACAGAAAATGAGAACCCAATATCATGAATGAGTGCTTGCTCACGATCTGCCACACCAAATCAATGAAATCCATCAAAGCCGAAAGCAAGACAGTTCAAATAACAAATGGACTTTCAACCTTAGAGATTGATATTTCCTACAGTGAAGTTCAGGTTGCTTACCCTTGATGTCTCCTAATTTCCCTTTCTTGCCTTGGATGTATTCATTGGGCTCGACTGGGATTCAAAATTTCATTCTGAAAATGCGCCCCTGTTTATGTTTATTATTTTCGTTTCCTGTCAGGTCAATTACGGTTGAACGAATAGACGATTGCGCTAAAGATGGTGGCGAGGAACTTTTTACAAAGATGCATTGCGCTCTTTAATCGATTCCTACAGAATCGCTAAAGATTCGTAATTCGAACGAAATGCATCTCGGTAAAAAGTTCCTCGCCACCATCTTTAGCGCAATCGTCTTGACAAATTACTATTTAAATCATGATTTATAGACCATGCTGCATCCGAAAGCGAAAGTGCTGTTTGCGTTGCATCTCGGTATCGCATGGGGTTTTCGAATTCCAATACGTAGTTATCTCAGTTATCTGTCTCTGCGTGTAAACAAGCCTCGATACGATTTAATGATGCGTTTAGCATCTTCACAATTTGATATCGATTGCGATGGTAGGTGTTGAATAAAGTATACAATTTGCCAGTTGCAATTATTTTTTCTCAGCATATGCAGGTTAACTGAACTTTGTCCTCCGCATTTTTATGATCAGCTTCTCGTTTGACGATGCACTGTGCCCAATGCAATTTTTGTCACTTTTAATAGTTGTGAAATGCAGGTTACAACAGCCATTGGCAATTGACTCAACTTAAGGAGGCAATTGATACATTGTGTTTCAGCTTTGTTGTGAGCGAATCGACGTTTGGGGCTCACGTTGTCATGCGCATCGCTGCTTTTGTTTCTTTACTGGTTCTCAACGGTCAAGCTAATCTGCATGTTAGATAAGTAAAGTAAATCGCTACTGCACATGCGATTTGGAGCCCTTTTTTGAGGGATTCCTTGAGGCTCACAACTTTGCCTGTTCGTATCCCCAACGATCCCACACAAGTGTGGGGTTAGCCGCACGGATTCTATTTTTCTGTTTTGACTGTCTTGTGGACGTAGTCCTTTTACTTACAAACAAAAGAATAATACTTACCACGAATTCATCACTACAAAGCAGCCAAAGAATTGTTCAGACAAAGCTTGAGCCAATGCAGTTCTTGTCAAAATTGTTTGGTCGATTATTTTGCTTGAATGAAGCAGATTTGTGCTACAGGAAGAAATAAAATATGAAATGAGAAATAATCGCTATTGAAAATCTGGAGAAAGGGATTGGCAAACAGATTTCTTGAAGATAAATGTCTCCAGGTGTACAGTATAAAAACCTGCCAATCAAACAATCGAAGAAGAAAACTGTGAGGATCTTTCTGACCAACATTGCAATTATTTACTAACGGCTATAATTTTGCAACTTATCATCAACGGTCGAGTGTTCCATGACAGTAAGACTAAGTAAAATGTATAACTGAAATGCAACACTTAAAGGGGCATTCCGCAGAAAGAAACTGGATATCGGTGAACTGCGTTGTTTGCTTTTAAAACGAACATGCTTATCATTATAAACATTTTCCAATGTTTCTCCAACTTTAATAAAGCTCAAACCGGCCAAAAACGAAACAGGTATTTTTCAAAATAGAGACCGAGAACTCAGCCATATCCTGGAATTTGAATCCGAGACAGAAAACGAGAATTCTCGGTAAAGCCGATCAATTCTCTTTCGCGTAGTCGACCCTGGACACATGAATGCACGAATACAACAGGACATTCAAACTCAATTTAACGAGCGTTGCGCAACGAGCCTATCAGAACTCGCCAATGACCGACCGACGGGCAACAACGAAAATAGTCTACCTTTGTTCGCCGAGAACGATGCATAAAATGGTAGGGTATTTAAATTAAAATCGTTCAAATGTTTCCTTCCATATCTCGCGTTTGAGAAGTGTGATCGAGGAAAGGAAAACGATTTCCGAGGGCTGACATAATCTGTTTCTCGATCGGGATGACAAAATGAATCTCTGCATGCATTTAATTTTTGAGGAATGCCCCTTTAAATGTGTATCTTAACAATTCGACTAAAATCCAGTTTAAGAAAATTGTATTTACAGCAAAGAAAAGAGAACAACGTTGGATGATAAAGACGATGTTGTAAAGGAAAAATCACTCTTTCAGATAAAAATGACTGAGAATCCTAGGGACATTCCACTGCTTCCATCTCCCAAACTTGGCTTAAAATCATAAATGAAGTCTGTATTAGACCGCGTTCACACGATGCCGGCACATTTTGAAAACGGTGAAAAATGTGACGGATAGGCCTCCTGTTCACACGAAAGCGGCACATTTTTTGCCGGCAGATTTTGAAAACGGTAGATTTTGAAAACGGAACTCTAACCGGCACATTTTGAAAACAGCATCGTGTGAACACCCGAAAATGACGAAAACGGAACATTTTTCAACGCTTTCGAAACGAGGCTGAAATTGGCTTTGGCACGAAAATCCAGCCTCGTTCTCGTGGAGCTTGCAAAGAGTTTATTGCCATCACAATTTCTGGCGTTTTCGAAATTTTACCGGTATCGTGTGAACGCTAGCTCAAATTTTGCTACCGTCACATTTTTCACCGTTTTCAAAATGTGCCGGCATCGTGTGAACGCAGTCTTAGTCACTGGGAAACATTAAAAAAACTTGGTAAGATATATAACTAGAAACTTGATGTAGAGAGGTTGGATGACAGAAGATACAAAGATATATCTTTAACACACTGAGGCCTTTCGGACTTGTGTCTTCGACAGAATGTGATTTCAAGGAAACTTAAAAAAAGATAGATAGAGGCGTACCTGAAAATGGACATTGAAGCGCAGGATTGCACAGGATTTGCCACTTGGTCAACAAAAACTTGCTTGTATGAATTATACGGATATCGTGAATTCAAATTCTCTTCAAAGAAATAGAAAAGCTGCAAGGAAAATACAACAACGTTGTCGAAACTTTAGATCAAAAGAGGTTGAATGCGACAAATTTCGTGACTTTTGGCAATAATGTTGAATCTTTACAATTTCTGGATCATCAAATTAGAAAATTTGATCGAAGTTCTTTCATCGATTTCAGTGTTTTCGAAACGAACATTGTAAGAAACTCGCTTATGGCTCTAAAACCTGAAAACAAAGAAGTTTGCAAAAAATCCTTGAATATAATTCAGGCTTTTTGCTACAAGTCATAACCCTTGAAAATCGGTCCAGTGTACGATATATCGTTGACTGCCAAAAGTGCATAGTTTATTTTGGCGCATCCGGTATCAAGCACGGTATCATTAGTGAAAAGAAATATGGGACAGGGCTTCATAAAGAAATCGAGATTATGGGACAGGGTGTCAGGAACAAAAGAGGATATTAATCATACATACTTTTGGAATGTTTTATGGAACATGGAATACTTTAGGTATAATTTTTTATGGAACAGGGTTAGGGTGTAAAAGGGTTTTTTACACCAACGTAACTTCTCTAGCCAAGTAACCGCTCCTGGATTAGCGGACGAGAGACACAGAAACGCACCTTTCTTCGATCACAGCCTTAAAAACTAAGAGACAGACATTTCATTACAATAGTTACTTCGTTTTTCTATAGTATAGTAAGTTAAGACAAATAAATTGAGCTGAAATGTCCAAAACCTTTGGTCAATAAGATCTTACCTCTGATAAAAACGAAACAGAATGCTTAAGCAATGGAAGTAAGCCAGGAAGGCAGAAATTTGTCACTTCTGTCATATTTGGATCCACATAAATTTCAAATGGTCTAAGAAAGAAGAATTGTCTTTCATTTGAAACAAATAAACTACAACGGGTCTAACAAAATCTGAAAATTTCATAAAGAGCAATGTTTAAATATTGTCAAAGGACCACGAAAGTTGGTTTATGGTGATTTGCTTTAGCAAACGATAATGAATCTAAGCGGCTACTATGTGACCTGATTGACGCAATCAATCAATCAATCAATCAATCAATCAATCAATCAATCAATCAATCAATGCAATATTGCAAGGAGTGCAATTTAAACGTCTTTCTCTTTGCATATTCAAATATGATATCAAAGTGATCATAGACAATGTATTTCCAAAATGGTTTTTGCAAATTATAACTGTGTCGCTAGTGTCGCTTTCTTTTTATGTTTTGCTGAGACAATATTCTCAGAAAAGTGAGAAGATATTTTGAACTAATCTTTAACGAGCAAAATTTGATAATATTTCAAACTTGCAAACATCGTTTGCACACCCTGTATATGTACTAACCCAACTGCAAATCCAATGTTAGGAGCTGAAGTAGGAGTCGTGATGATATATCGAAATGTCACTTTTCTTTCGTCAGGTGATAAGGCCTACGTATAAAATTGAAAAGTCAATTTCAAATTCATTAAAATCATTGATAAGCTTGAAAAACTATGGAAAATCTTGAAAGGAACAACAAGGCCGGATATTGTAACGATAGAATCTGTTATTTTGACTAACGCGCCATTTTAAAGTGATTAGCACTCGTGGACAGAGGGAATTCTCTCATTAAAAGCAAATCATTGAGTTGTTAGGCACAGCAGGCCTAACTCTACAGCAAAGAATGCCATTTTGTAACCAGTTAAAAGAATAAATGCTCCATTCAACTTTCTTACCATATACGATACATGTCAAGAAGAATGCTATTCATTAGAAAGATATGCTGTCAATTCAGTATTACCAGTTCATCCAAAACTTGTAATCTTGTTGGCAATAGCATTAGAATACACGGAGCAAAGCAAGCTTCTCGCTTACATTCCACACCATATCTTCCAAGGCGGCATTATACTAAGAACATAGGTCGTGTTAATTCCCATTAAATTCGTTGATCAAGCTGTATTGGCGAAAAGCAGTTTGTTGCCAAACGGTTTGTAACGATCAAATTCCATGATTATGGCTAGTCTAAAAGAATTTTTCTAATTTACAATTTTTTGGTAATAATTTGCAAACAAATTTGGACAAGCTCTATCATCTAAATTTTCAAACTTTCCTCGTCATTTTCTACCAAGAAATGTTTATGTTTCCATATTCTTAATCTATTTACGAACCTTTTCTTGTAGTTCTCCTGGACAAACTGCAACCAAGTCCTTAGCGACTGTGAAATCAATTTTCCAAGTGCAAACATCGTTGAACGAATCAATGCAAGGAAACCAGAGCCTGAATGAAAAACAGCAAAAAGGTCACGATATGTAATCACATTATGGATCGTCTGCGCAGTAGTCTGGGGGTTATTCCTCCGTCGCACTGTTTTTTCCCACTGGTAAACTGAATAAACTGAATGTTATCTCTCAAAATGACTCAATTTCCTCAAATTTACTGCATGGTATCCCTCCAACACCATGATGTGATCCCTCCATCGCACTGAACAATATCCGCCTTACTGAATAACTTCCAGATTGCAGCACATACGTTCTACGGGGTGATAATGTTGTGATATTGTGATTGATTTGCTATTGTCTATTCAAATCCAATGTTGTTTCTGTTATCGTTGTTGTTGGTGTTGTTCTTGCACCAGTTACTTTATGTCGAATCACTTTGTTCAGAAATGTAGGTAATGACTTATGAACTGGACAGGGAGAGTTTAGAGGAGAGGAAGGGTGAGTGTTGAGAGTGGGAATGAAGCTAGTTTATATTGTGATATGTAAGTTTTGCATGTCAAGAATTCCCAAAAGATCGAGTTTTGTTAGGCGTATCTTAGAATGCCAACTGAGTATTTTGGAGAAAACTTCATGGACAAATGATTGCGGGACCGAACTGTCGATAGTGTAAATATTGCTGCTGTTATTTTGCTGTTTACTTTCCTCGTTGCTCTTCTTTTGTACTCGCCATTTTGTTACCCATGGATCGCATACTAACATTATGAAAATGGGCTATAAAACAAAATAATAAGCACAATAAAAGTACTTCTACACCTAAGTCATTTTAAAAAGGATATTTTTCAGTAGCCTTTACCTGCCCTTTTTGAAAAGAACTAATCATCGATTTAACGCAAAGTATCATGTAGTTGCCTCAAATCTTCCTAAGATAGGCAATTCTGCCTTTTTGGTTGTGTGAAAGTGGCAGAATTACAGAATAATATCGTCGTCAACAAATGAAATATCGCAAATTGAAAAATAAATAGTATCTAGAACAATCTACAATCATAGGATTCGTTCAGCGTTTGTATCCACCTATAATTTTTGAACAATATTTGAACAAAGTGAGAGAATCAAATAATCAGCAATGCCCAAATACATACTGACCAATCCTGAAGAGCACTTCCCCGAAACAAAATCTTTGAGCCTGCTCAAACCGACATTTCACAAAAAGAAACGAGAAATAAATCCACGATTCTTTCAAAGTATTTTTAGCTAAAACGATTTTCATAAAGGCATACCTCGAGGAATTGCCATATTTGAGACTATAAACATGTGCATGCCTCTGAAATTAAAAAAAAATTTCATTGATACCAATCAAGGGAGCAATATTATTCAAAGGGCGCGGTGCGCGTATTTTTTGTTACTCATCCGGTGAGATGAGATAGCTTTTCAGATGTATATTCAAATAATGAAGATCTAAAGGTACACGATACACCCAAAATTATTTGAAATTTACCTCAGCAAGGGTTCCTTCGCCATCCGGTACGACAAACTGAACACCTCCTTTGGGAGAAGCAAGCACAAATTCAATGCTGATGCGAATAAATCTTCCAGCTGGAAAAAAATTTACTGGTTAAAAATTTTCCACTGACCGTCTGCACATAGTCCAAGATAGAGGGTCTAAATCAAGGTTAAACTTTTCCATATAGACTGCTGACAGGTCTAGCTTTTAGCACGAGCTCATTTCCTATGGTCAAAAAAGTTCTGCCTTTTCTCAGCTTAGCTATATCTAAAACTAATTCAAAAAAGAACGTCATCAAGAAAACAGATGGGATCTAAAATTAATATTAAGTAATAAATATGGGCACAGTCTCCAAATGTGTTGGTACTTGGCTACATTTTTTATGCCCAAAATGACCAAAAGACATCTCATACAGCCCCTAGAGTAAGCTTGCGACCAGTTCGTTTTAATTCGTGTATGACATTACTATTACATATAAGCAGACACACCTGCAGCTAATGGCGCTGTTTCCTTTGGAAGTTTCACTGTTAGTTCTCCACCACCTTCATTTGCTTCTGTGGTAGATACTATGTTTTGCCAAACTGCACTGAAATAGTCCAGATTCCGCCTTGAAGGAAATACATGTAATAAATTTTGAGCTCAGAATTAAATGAGAATTAAGTGCCATGCGAAGCTTTTGTCCCAAAAGATAATTTTTAAACCATTGCTATGAATGTTCAGTTGATCATCGGACAATTGCAAATTGAATCAGAAAAATAAATTTGCTGTTCTCAGCATATGAGTCAACACGAAATATCCCAACTACAAGGCATCTTAAACTTGGCAAATCAGACCCTTGTGCATATAACAAATGTTAGAATCAACGCTAAGATTCATTCAAAAATCAGAACGTTTCTTGTAGCACCAGAAAATTCAAACCTAGCTAAATTAATCTTCTGTCTCACCCTTGTCTATTGATTTTAATCTTTCCTTAACACAATAAATGCTTAGTAAATATATCTATGTTAGTAAAGACTATATCAAAATCCGCCACAGCTTCTAATTTTTACCCAAGCAGTGACGTCTATATGTTTTGATTCAAAGGACAATTCCTCCGGAGTTGGTAAAATTGATGATTAATGAAAGATTATATTGTTATGAATGGTGTATTGTACCTTTTTCCAACTTTTCTTTTTGGCCTTTCTCTGCGATATGACGTATTACAATCTGCCACAACAGCGTTATGACGCAATTAACCCTAATGTCAGAGCCATTGTCAAAGCGTTCTGACGTCACCTTGAGCCCGAACGAGGCTACTTACCTTGTACTTTTACAAAATGGTGACGGTCTAACTTAGGAAAAATGTTTTACGATTGGACAGCTGTTATGGGTGTCGTTAAAATGTGGGAACATATTACAATTGTTCTTCAACAGTTAGTAAGGTTTTTTTTAGATATATAGAATCTCATAAAATGTTACAATACACATTACGACCTACACTACTTACAAGAATTACTCTACAATAATACAAGGACGATAGCCCCTGAGGAGCAAAATACTGTCTACCCCGAGTGCATTAATATAGAGATAAAAAAGAAAAACTACTTAAGCTATGCAACTAAAACAACACATGACGGAAATAACAACGATGGTAAAAATGTTTTTAGCATTTAGCATCTTATCAACACCAGTATCGTCTTTGTAAATAAACACCGATTTCGACGTTTGATGCTTTAATCTTTAGACAAGAACACAAATGGTAATAATCAAATTGTTGTTGATTATTCAGAGGCTTTCTTTGTGACCAGTAAGCGATTCCTTGAAAATCACCTCTTTGGAAACAGCATGAATCGATCGAAAAATTTCGATCAAATTTCGTAATGAAGAAAATTGAAACGAAGAAGAGAAATAATTACTTTTATCAGTACAAATATTTCAATGAAATTATCAAAAATGAACAATGATTGAACAACTGCTATTGCAACTGATAAGAGTCAATCCACGTCTTAATTCCCAATTCGTGTTCAAGATTTTACCAATTGCCTTGTCTAGCCCAGCCTTTAGAAAATGTAATCGTTGTCTTTGACCGATTCAGGCTGTTTCCAAACAATTTTTCCTACGAAATTACTAACATAGCGAGAAATAGGAGGCCGAAAATAGAGAAAAAATGTCGACTAATAATTTAGGATTTCCGCTAGCGATCAATTACCAATCTTCAAAATCGCATTACTCTGTGAATGATTTTTCATGGCCTGTCAAAAGTAGATAGTCATTTTTGGAGCATCAGGCAGTAACATTTTGCTCCTCTTTTTAGTATTTGCGGGCTTAAAAGCATTCACACGATGTCTTACCAACAAAACTGGAACAAACATTTCCCTTGCATACAGTTAATTTGGTATGTGTGCGTAAATCTCCAAATCTGTAAAACCAAAAAGAAGTGTACAACTACATACCTCTTCCCTTCCTGACACACAGTTCTTGCACCATCAGATAACTGGAAACTTGCTTCTAGCCATTTAGGAAATCCAGTTCCCTTCACGCAGACTCTATAAACCTCTAAGTATATGGTTAAGAAGACTTGGATACAATTAGGATTTGTGATTGAAAAAACAGCAATGAAAGATGCTAACTGTTGTCTTAGAAAACAATGCCGTTTCACTAAGCCAATAACAGCCGTATCCGTTGACGTTAACAACGAAAAACAGCACTTTTTATTTCGGGAAGTGCCCCTTTAAGACCCCTTACTCAATAAAAAGTACCCTTTAAAGGGAATCTAAGCAGATATAAGTCCTCGATACAAATAGCCGCGCGAAGACAATAGAGTATGACACGTGCCATTCGATCTTTGGGTAATTGATCTACGTCAACAGGAAATACTGACATCTGATAGGCTAGAATTTGATCACAAGTGGCTTGAGCCACTTTTATATGCTTATATTCCCTTTAAGTGTCGTGCTCCGAAAGCTTAGCATGTTTCCTACAGCCCTGTGGACAAAGCCGGTAAGCCCCCAGCTTACTTTAAAACAGCACTCTCCTCGAATAAAACCCCATCATGGGGATATTGGAATTAAATCGTACAAACAAACTTCTTGGCAAGGGCTTTATTTAAATGTTACACTTAAACAACTTCTTAGAACTTCGTTTCGTTAAAATCTGAGTTCAAAACTGGGATGAATGTCACTGTTCTTCTTAACAGTATGAGCTGGAATAACAGTAAATCATTAGACATCTACCAAAGTATCTAATATCCCCCTTAATAATCACAAATAAGCCCCATCCGAAAATTCATTTTTAAAATAAGCACCAGAGAGATTAAAGGTGACCTGAAGCTAAAGTTTTTATTGATGCAAACGAATGGTACCATTCAGTGATTATTGTGACCATTGAAGATTTCTTTATCTTACATCGATTTAGTGGTATAAGCAATTATATTTTGCAATATTTAGTTGAATAGCTAACATGATAAATAACTTTAAGAATTCTTCCTGGCTGACTGACACTGTTTGCCCTGTTCAGATTTTACAGGGATTTTCTAAACATGTCCCTTCGAGAAACCTTGAAAAACGTGCTAAAATCATGATCATGTTTCCCTAATGTGTTTACCTTGCAGCAATGACTTCTGCCAGCCTTAGCACGTGCTATCCTCTTGGGGGTATGAAAAAGCCCCCCCCCCCCCTAGTATGCTAGTATGAATAACTTATTCGGAAGGATTCCATTCTCTTAAGTGGACAACTGCTTATTATTGCTAGGGATGAAAACATTGCTAGGGAGGGACGAATGCTATGGACAATTCGCATGCGAGTGTCATTATTGCTAGGGATGAAAACAAAGGGAAATTTTGTTTGTCGTTTTCCTTCGTTTTTGCAGGTTGTCCAAAGGTGCTTTCTGTAGAAAATCTCTCTTATTGACGGGAAGGAATGGCCGATTAAAGCCGGGTAACTTACTGAGCCTAATTGGACATATCAGGAATAAAACAAGACAGTTTTCACTATTATTGCTTAGACATTGAGGGAGAAAAATTGTTTCAAAGACCGGGCCTGTATATTGACTCACCCAGTAGTTCAAAAGCTACTTGGTTAAACTGAACACGTTCAACCTGTAAGGTTTAAGCTCGACATATCATAAAACAAATGCTTATATCGCATACAATTTTAAGAAGATTGCTCGGTGAGTAGCTCAAAATAGACACGGTAACTGCAGGTGAGCAAGCAAAGTGCACATACAAATCTGTTGCCACTTTCTTCCTTCCTTGAAACGGAAAGCACTACCTAGGCACAAAAAAGCAACTGGACAGCTCAATGATAGGGTTGACCTGGACGAAATCTACTACTTGCAACGACCTATCATTTTCAAATTCTTGATACAAGCTTCTTAGTCAAGATTCTGCTTGATTAAAGTTACTGTAGCAATTCAATTTCTTTTTCAAGATAACAATTATGACAGGTTCAGGTTCTGCCGTGTTTTTGGCGGCAACATAACATTTAGCTTCCTTTCAAAAATTTCCTGCAGCCAAAGATCTTGCAAACCTTTTTCCCACATGGCGTTCCCCTGTCCCTACACTTTGTCGGCCTCCGGTTCTCTTTACCAATTTTACCTCAAGATTACCCATTTTACACCTGTAGATCCTACATGAAAGGTTTGCGCTATTACTAATAACTTAAAAATAAACAAATAAATAAAAATAAATGTAAAACAATTAGCTAAGCTATTTGGGGAGAAAACATGAAGGTATTCTTTAATGTATGCTCGCACGAAGAAATATTTCTACACTGCTAGTAGATCTGATCCAATGTGGCATGCATGCTGCGTTTGCAGTATACCAGATTAATCAAAAAGACAGTCCCTGTTTGAAAGGACATGATTCCCTGGATGTCAAGGAAATAATATTGTCCGGTACATGCATGTTCAAATAAATTTTAAAATTTACCTCACAGAAACCGGCTACTTCGTTCTGAAATTATGAAGGATTTTCTCAAAAAAACTCTTTCAAAAAAGGCCCAAAATCACGACAAAATGTCCTGCCTTATGCAGGGTGTCCCCTAAAATTGTTTGACGGTTGATTAAAAATCTTGAAAAATAATGATAGCATGAACAGGCCCATGGAAGATTACCCTGTCCCTAAGATTTTGAAGTAATTCTAGACACCGAAATCTTCCAGTCCGTTGACAATTCACAATGAGTAGATACTGTACTTGTAATGCAAACAAATCCAAAATCGAGGAAAAGAAGGTTGGCCAGTGTTATTACTCTCGTCAATATCAGAGCAAACCAAATAGGAGTTTGAAAGTAATTCGATTCTTATAACCATTATCAAAATTTGCTTAAGAATTGATGTATTCCAAAAACACAATTGAACACATAATCGAAGAGAAACTGAATCATTTCCAAACTTTGCTCAACAGAATTCCTCACAGCATCCATATGCTTGAAAGTAAATTTGTCCAAAATCTTTTAAAATCCCATTTAAATTGCTTTGAAATAAAGAAGAAACAAAAGAAATGATAGCCCATGCTACTTTTACCAAACAGGCTATTTAGAGGTATCTGGTTTCAGCTTTCGCACAAATTTGAACCTCAAGAGCTTGTTGCTCCATGAATATACAACGGATTTGGATTCCGGTGTCTAAAATTAATTCAAGATCTCAGTTACAGGGTTGTCTAATCATGGAGCTCCTTCAGTATCTCACATTTTTTTAACATTTAATCAAACATCAAACAATATTTTGGGACACCTTGTATCAAGGGAGCAGTGGCCTTTCAAATGGGGATTTTTCTTTGCTCTTACCTGTAACAAGGACAGATTTTGTAACACAATAGCACGAGTTGCTTTTGCTGAAACCTGAATTCAAAGCAATTAGCGATTACCGACAAAGAAAATTCCTTTAACCAGTAACTCAAAACAAACAAAGCCGCAAAAGTTTCTCTGAAACCCAGGTAGCTAGAGCACTCATTGTGCATTCCAGAAATTGCTTTTAAGAGCAAATATGAGCATATATCGAAAGGCGAAGGATATATCTACACATCTACCTCAGGCATTTTATTTCTTTGGTCCAGAAACTGAGCAGTAAGTTCTTTAATTGCTTCCAAAAAAATAGGAGAGTTGAATCGCCCCCCAATCTACTTATGAACCAAACAAATAAACTGCCCGTCGTATATGTTTAGATATATCTTTCTTCTTTCGACATACGCTCATATTTGCTCTCAAACAATTTCTGGTATGCACAACGAGCGCGCTAGCTACCTGGGTTTCAGAGAAACTTTTGCAGCTTTGTTCGCTTTGAATTACTGGTTGAGAGAATTTCCTTTGTCTGCGATCGCTTATCGCTTTGAATTGCGGTGTCAACCAAAAGCAACTTATGCTATTGTCTTACAAAATCTGTCCTTGTTCTTACCTGCAGAATTTTTGAATCACAAATCTATTTTGAAAGGATACGGCACTGCTGACTGTTTATTTTTACTTTTGATAAGTTTGGAACCAATGGCAGGATGTGCAATTCCACAAATCCCTGTGTAACGAGAAAAAACTTGGTTGAAGAAGAGGATTCAGCCTTACACAACATAAGAACTACTTCCTTTCTTTTTATCTGCTGATTTTATACTGTACCTGAAACAAAATGTATCCAAAACAGGTCTTGTCCACATCAACATTAATTTGTCACTTTAGAGCAAGAATTCTTTAAAAATGCAAAGAATTATGTTCCAGCATTTTTACAGCCTTTAGTATTTGCTAAGATTTTTATCAGAATGTGAAGAAATCTGAAACTTAATATTGATGCATGCAAAGGCCAATGATGTAAGATCTAAAACCTAGTCATATTCATTAACTGATTCTAAGCTTTGCTGTAGTTGTGGGAAGGAACAGCTCCAAAAATTAAGCAAAGGAAATGTTGTAACTTTCATAAAATCCTAATGCTGCAACATCGCACAAAACCGTTAATAAATAATGGTTTTTAGACATGAATAATTGATAATTCATCACGTGTCTTTGTGTGAGATGGTGGTACCAATGATCAGGCTCTTTCGGTGATCTTCTCCATTTATAATTAGCATGCTGATACACACACAGTTTCAACACCGTCTAAAATCGTTTCCAGGCCATAGCTGGGATCAATAATATCTTCAGCACCCTTGAGCTTGGGACTATGTCATATTGGGGGCTGTGTGGGTCCTGGGGGTATTGTCCGAGTGCTGAAAATGTCCTGGGTTTTAAACTTTATCTTCCAATAGTGTGAGGCTAAACATCGTTAAGTCTTCGAAGGTGGAGTAGACGCCTTACTTCGTCCTATAGTGAAAATTGCAGTTTCAGTACTCTCTTCACAAATTTCACGTCATTGGGCAAATGAAGGCAAGAACTGCAAAGTTCAAATCTACTTTCCATCCTCCTTGTCTGTCCGAATGGAATGAACTTGAACCTGAGACTAGGCTTGCACCATCTGTTACCGTTGAAAAAATGCTATCAAAAATCCACCCCCCCCCCCCCCTGGAAAGACTGTCTATGGGATTCATGACCCAACAAGGCTGTCCTACCTAACTCAACTTAAATGGTCCCAGCAAGTTAAATGTTCACAAATTTAAACACAATTTTAAAGATACCACCAATCCTATGTGTCTGACAAATGATGGCATTGATAATACGGAATACTTCTTATTGCTCTGCCCTTGCTTTGATGTACAAAGACCTCGCTGGTTTCTATGCATTAGTAAAACCACTTGGATATGTAAATCTCGCAAATGAAGCTTTGTTACAACTTTTATTGAATGGCGATAAAGATTTTCCCACTTCACTGAATAGGCACATTTTGAGCTTACACTACATTTTATCCATGAAACTGGTCAATTCGAGTGAATTTCTGTAGTCACTTAGCAATCCCTTCATAAGCCACCTCATTTTGTAACTTGTTTGTAGGAATTGTCACGTAGTTAAAGGTGACATGAAGCGAACATTTTTATTGATGGAAATGAACGGCACTGTCGAGTGATAAAGAATCCTGTTTAGATTTTTTTGATACTGTATTTAATTTTCAAGTTATCCACTGATTCTAAGTACCAGTTGATGACGTCATTCTGTTTGCAAATTATTGCGATAATAAATGTAACAGAAATTTTCTCATAAATTGATACGATGTTTAGAAAGGCATTTCAACTGAAGAAAAGTTCATTGAGTCGATTTCCCTTTGGAAACAAAGTCAACCTTGTACACTTTCTTTACTTTTTGCAAACAAAATGACGTCATCAACCAATCATACAAATATTGGATAACTCGAAAATGAAACAAGGTATCAAAACATTTTAAATGTACTTCTTTATCATATTCATTTGCATCAATAAAAATGTTCGCTTGGGGTCACCTTTAAAGTAGTTAAAGTAGTTTCCTTTCTTTTATTATCTTTTAATTATCTAAATGAAATCAAATGCACACAAAGAGATTGCGCTCTTACACACACAATTCAATGATGATGGATGCAAACAATAAAACGAAATAAAATCTTTCAATTGCAATAATAAACTGAATGAGGTTTTCAATACCGAATTGAAGTTTCTGAGAATCTGACTTATGCTTGTGCATTAGTTGCTATAGTCTGGGTCCGCCCCTGCACAGGAATGTCATTCCAAAATTTAGCTGCACAGTAACGCACTGACCTAAGACCATATTGCATGGTATTTTTATGTGTCAGGAAAATATCATTTTTTTTGTGACTTTCCATGTGCCATATTGATGCACAGATTCCACTAATTCAAAGAAGGCGTGAAAACAAGAAGGAGAGATCTTATCAAGGTAGTCATATAGAAAGCTAAGCAATTTCAACTGAAAAAGATCACGCAGCTTTAAGATCTTTAAATCTGAGAAGAAGTGTACAGGGTGTCCCAAAAAAATTGTGCCCCGTTTGTCTGAAGATTGCGACAAGACGGCAAAAGATTTTTGCCAAACTTTTGCATGATCGTGCTCTTCAGATGTTCAATTAAAGTTTGCAACCATCCCCATAAAAATCCGTTGAAAAATAATGGAGCTATGACCTTCAGGAGATCAAATTTGCCCGATCACTGAAACCAGCAGTCGGCCATTTTGTCTTACTATTTTGCAGCGATAAATAGCTTTATGGAATGAAAATGAAACAGCAGCCTCCAATGTCATAGCTCTCGTGAAAATTCCGATAATCCTCGCAGAGTCCCAATACTTATTTCTTACCTCACGTGAAGATACTTATCAATGCAAAATAGTAAGGCAAAATGGCCGACTGCTGGTTTCAGTTGTCAGGGAAATTTGGTCTTCTGAAGATCGTAGCTCCATCATTTTTCAACGGATTTCTAAGGGGATGGTGGCAAACTTTAATTGAACATCTGAAGAGCAGCATTATGCAAATGTTTGGCGAGAATCTTTTGCCGTTTTGTAGCAATCTTCAGACAAACGGGGCACAATTTTTTTGGGACACCCTGTAGAAAGTGCAGTAACATTTTTAAATGAAATTGCTCTTGTGACCTTTTCTTTGTAACAAGAACACTGGGTTGATACAAATATCATAGGTGAGACCCCAAACTAAAATTCCATATTGGATGAAAGGTGAAAATAAAGAGTTGTAAAGACAGATTAGCACATTGACAGGTAAGAAGTGTCTTATTTTAAAAAAAAAATCCCACAAGTCTGAGCCAGTTTCTTAGACAGTTCTGTTCTGTGATACTTCCATGAAAGTTGAAGAGCTAATAAGAAATCTTAAATTTGGTACTTACATAGAGTGTTTTCCTGTTGAGATCAACTGAAGTAACACACAGTACTTGGTGCATCTTGAAGAGAATAAATATTTGAATTAAATTTCAAGAAATATATAGTCAAGTGGACTAGTGGAGAAAAAAGAGCGCACAGAGAGATTCAGTCAATAAAATGCACATCCATTTTCAAGGGAATGCAAAGGAGCTTTTTGTTCTGTGACCCATGCAGCTAAGAGACAAAAGATTGAAGATCATTGGCCTGGAATATGTACTACCCAAAAGTTGTTGGTCATCCCATTGTAATCTTTATTCAACACAGGAAATTCACTTTCATCATGATTTCAAGTTTTAATTGTTGTTTGGAAACTTTTTTGATAGTGCAGCCACTCTTTGCATTCCAAAAGGGATTATCATGATATTGTATTACATAGCAGAGCGAGAATTCTGAAGGGAAAGGCTATTGTTGATAACATTCCTGGCATCATGTCATTGACTCTCCTCATTCTCATTGTTGTACAAACTTAGTCAAAAATGACTATGGATTATTCTATTTGCAGGAACATTTGATGTTTCTATCACATTAAAGTGTTGATACAGGTATCTAACAGATCTGTAGAGTGAAAATGAAAATATTTAGCCCTTTCCATGGCTGCACATTTTTTCGACAAAGATGCACATTTTTTCTCCCTTTCAATGTGAAAAGCTGCACATTGTTTTTCACTTGTAAAATTTTGGAAGCAGTAATAACTCTTAAGTTCTATGCTGTGTCCATACAGCCTGGGGCCCAAGAGTAAGTGCCTGTGCCAATATTTTGAATCCAGATTTTTGGAGGGGGAAGAGAAAATTTTTGATAAATGCACATTCTCCCTCGTTTGACTATACATCTGAAAGAAACGAGCAGTATAATCCTGCATTTAAGATCCATAAACAATATCTTTCAACATAGGTTTGAAAGGTGTCAGGGTGCTAAACTAGAGAAATTTTTCATTCCTTGCATCCAGCTATATTAATACCATTTCTGTAAACATTATATGTTCTGTCTGAAACATTGCATTTAGGAAGGACCCCTTTAGGCCATTGTTTCATACTGTTATCATGTTTCAAATTGATATCTATTGCCCAGCCAGACTGGAAAGTTTGTAATTTACAATGGCCTAAGTAAGATTTCTCAGAAATTTTGTGTTGAGAACAATAGATTAAAACAATAGATCTTTTGCTTATTGCCAACTGCACGGCTCAGATCGAAAACTGCGTACGTTCATGCGCGCGCAAGTTATTGTGGGAGCTATAGTATAAACTTTCCAGTCTGGTTGCCCTGTTCAATTTGAGAAGTTCATTGCTGATGTAGGCTCATGTAGAAACATTCAGACAAATGTGTTTTCTTTGAGTGTTTGTGTTTTGAAACATATATCTCGTCTAATAATGTTTTGCTCGCTTTTCCGTTATTATAAAAACTTGTGTGATGAAAAAATTCACCATTTTCTGATTTCAGTTGGCTTGTGACAGTTGTTCTTTTGTCTGTAAGATTTCAACCCTTTTTTGATACCAACTCAATATTAATATTGCTGCTGCAAGCAGGTTTAGATACATACCAGGCGACCCAGAAAAAAATGACCTAACACAATCTGCTTGAGAAAAAAAAGTATGTGGCTGATGGAAATGCTTCAAACGTTGTTCTGTCGCTACAAGACTACCCTACATTATGACTATTTTTAGGAATTTTTTTGGCACCATTAATTTCCCAAATTAAAGGTATTGAGAAAACGGGCAAACTTCAAATCCACAAAAAGTCGCCAAAACAGGGGATCGATTTAAAGCCATTTCAGATCTTCAAAACAATGAGGAGGGTGTTTCATTTCAGCCTGAGAATAGGCAACTCATGAAGTGAAAAGTTTCTAGAGCAAGTTTATGGTCCCAAATCACCTAAGCATTTGGAGCTGAAAATAAATGTTCTTTGTAAACTTGTGGAATTTCAAAGGAATTCAATTTTCCACACAAATCAAAATGTTCAAGAATTGCTTGCAGAAAAGCAGAAGTATCCTTGTCCCTTGAGACAAGAATATTTTAGGTATCTAGGGACTATAAACTTACTCTGACAGCATTCAACCGAGTTGCCTATATTCCCAGGCTGAAATGAAGCATGCTCCTCGTTGTTTTGAAGATCTGAAATGGCTGCAAATCAATCCCCTGTTTTTGACATCTTTTTGAAGATTTCAAGGATGCCCCTTTTTCTCATAATCCTTAATTCGGGAATATACCGTGTCAAAAAAATTGCGAAAAATACTCATAACGTAGGTCAGTCTTGTAGCGACAGAACAACGCTTGAAACATTTCAATCAGCTACGTACTTTTTCTCCTATAACAGATTACGTTGGGTCACTTTTTTTTGGGTCACCCGGTATAATACTTACCTCACATAAAAGTATCTATGGCAGCCAAAAAGAGCCAAAAAGCAGCCCATGGTGTCAATCATTCAAGCCAATCAACAAAATGCGCATCCGCATTCAAGGGTTTCTTTATTGGGAGTTTTGGCCGGAAAATGATTGTTAATTTGTCTACTTTTTATTCAAAAACGAAAAGAAAAGATATTTCCTAGCTAGGACCTAGCTAGAGGTTTCTTTTTTTATAAGAAAGTAACAAACACATTGGAACAACATTGAACAACATTGAGCAAACAAGTGTGTGCATCAAATTTATATAGGGTAGATGCAGAGGTTAATGCAGCTTTGCGAAACTTTTCACAAACAACTTTTTTCCATAATAATCTATAAATAATAGTAGGGGGCCTAATATCTGGCCTAATTCAAGTTTTATGAAATTAAATCTTGAAGATACTTATAATTTGAATCCTTTCGCACTCTCTGCTTTCTTCATGGTCTCTCCGCTCTTGTTGGTCCAGCGAAGAGTTGATTCTTTGCCCCCACAGGATGAATAAATAGATGATGAAGGCTGAAAGAGATTGGAATGGAGGGGAGGTTGGCTGGCTTTTATTATTAGTCTTGTTGGGAAGAGATTTTGATCGACTTAACAAGTGATGTTCTCGACCATCAATCGGCTCATGATAAAGTTACATCGTAGTAAATCTCTTTGTGCATCCTTTTATCACTGATCTTCAGCTAATAATACAATCACACAGCAACAAAAACCAGTGAACACCATGAAGACATCTTTTTCCAGTCGAGCGGCAAAACAAGCCTTGTTGCTGTTGTTGCAAGAAATGCTGTTGCTGTTGCTCATCTCGCGCTTTAGGTTTTCATTCTAAAAATTCCGCCAGGTACGCACTCCCTCGTTTCGCGAGTACCGAATCATGTCAATTGTTAAAAATAAATTAAAGGTGGGTTGGAATAAAGCAGGGGGTTGGAAAATTTTTCAAAAATTAATAAGCGGGGGAGGGGGCGATTGTTCGGTACTCGAGAGTAAATTTTCAATGTATCAATTACACTACTACAATCAAGGCTTCTGAAAGCCAGCTCGGGCCCCCTCTGGGGCAATTTCCTGATGCTGGCCCACTAGCAAGAGATATACTCAGGGGGTCTGGAAATGCGAATGTACTAGAATATGCTATATCTAGTACCTAGTGATGGGAAATTGGGATTTATACTGGTTTTCTTCAGTAAAAGATAAACGACCCTTGATATGAAAAGACTGGAGTAGCCACAAAAACCCTTCTAGCAGTGATCAGAGGTGAAGCTAAAGAACGTTTTAATGTTTTGCCTTGCCCATTATATGCAAAACGTACCCATTTTACATCTGTAGATTTAACAAAAATTGTGGAAAAAACGTCAAGAACAGAATGGCACGTTAAGGTATCTGAATAGGTTCACAGACCATGTTTTCAGACAAAGTTATTCTAGAAACCATATATTTTACAGTACATGATGCTATATAATTCATTAAAGTAATCTATTGTGATCAAATCAATCCAACAAAAATCCTTTTTTTCATAATACAATAGGAGACACACCCATTTAAAAACCACACCCTTTTTGCGCTCGGCAAAATTTCCCTCTGCCCCAACATTGACATTTCTGTTCAGGTGAGAGATACTGAGCTGCAATTTTCAGGACATATTATTTGACATAAGAGCTACTATATGAACTAAAAGTAGCAAGATATGAGAAGAACTTCAATTTTTAATCATCTTCCCAAAAACTGAACAAAAATTTGAAAGAATGGTGCTTGGAAAAATCCTGATTTCTGGAATTCTTCTACTTTGAAAGTGTTCCTTTTAGTTTATCTAGTAGCAATATGATAGGCCACAAATCAGAGAAAATTTGGGAGGTATATCTTGAATAGTTTTTGAAATATCAATGTAAAGAGGTTCAAATTAGACGTAAATTTGTAAATTCCGTAAAATGCGTTTCAAATGTCAATAACGTTTTCAAGACAGTTTTGCTCAGTTTTGTTGTGCAGTCTTCCATTTAGAGGGCACCAGATTGGTACTGTGGTCCCTCCTGGTCCTCCAAGGCTTCAGAGTAGCCTTTCCTCTTATTTCTGATCTTACTTCTCCTGCTTTTTTACCCTTTCTGAGCTGTCTCTTTGTAAAATAAATGCGATTCTTATCATTTTGTCTGCACGTGGTCACACAATTATGCCCTGGCTTGATTCCCAGTGCAGTTAAAATTGTGATTATATTTGTTGCATGATCATTGAAGTGGCCAACTGCTAGATTAGTGGCTAACTGCACAGTTGGAAGATCATCATTTGGGCAGATCATCATCTGCATATAAGCATTTGATAGCAAGTCCAGTCCATGTCCATAATAAACAAGTCTGCATCCTGGATGGAATACCAAAATTCGATTCATCTAAGTCAGAAGTACTTTCTGAACTATCATCTAGTAAATGTGAAAGTTTCTAGCTGAAGCAAGTACATTCAGTGCACTTGCATTAGCAACCGAATGCGATGGCCTACTTGGCATTGTCAAGGTCCTACTCTTCTCCTAATTCTATCTTCATAATCCCTCACTTCACCTCTTTCATCTTCTCACATCTTCTTCTACCATCATATTCATAACTGCCTGATAATTATGAAGTCTTAGATATCTATTTCCTTGGAATGTTCTTTCCTCTCTCTCGATAACATTTTATTTCGGCATTTTCAATGATTTACAAAACTCTATTTCACATTGAGAAGCAAAACAGTGTGGTCGCCATTTTGTCCTCCTCAGCCTCCTTATCAGTTTACAACCTCGTATTTGCTTCTTCGCCTTCCGGGCACATTGGACTCGAAAAAGGGGCGAAGAGGGGTAAGATTTGTCAGAAAAAAGTAGAATTTCTTGTTTCGTTGCCATGGAAACGAATAATCATACAAGGGGTGGTCATTATAAATGTCTATTTTTCTTTGTATCCATTAAAAGTATCCCTTAGATATTGATGGATATTAGTAGTGTAAGGGTGAGAGGGTCTAAAATATCTTTTTCCAAATTTTTGATTTAAAAAAAATTTTCAACCTATTCAGAGACCTTAAGAAACAAGTAATGTTCTAAGTAAACGATTGAGTCCCCTTATTGGCTTTGGCCTTGATATAAAATATGGAATGCGAAGCAAACCATATCTCAAGATTTTGTAATCTTCATACCAGTTTCCGGTAATTATCATGTACTTTGAGTTGGAAATTTGAAAGAAAATGTAAAAAAAACGAGACTATATTTGGAGAGAAGGAAGATTGAATAATCCATTGGAGAAGGGAGAAATCATCCAATTTTTGGGAGGAGAAAGGAGATTTGGACCCCTGTTCCACCCCCTGAATAAAACATTTCAATTTCATAGACTATCAATTTGTAAGAAAAGTCAGTGTACTTCAGCATTCTAACTTGTTGGAGCTAAGACCTCTAGTTCATATCAAGCAATACTGCCCCCCCCCCCCAGGTAAAATAGGGTCGAGACCACGTTTACACTACATCGATCCATTATATGGTTGTTACGGTTCAAGAGCGTTCACAACTCTATAGAACGAAATTGTTTTATAACGAGAAGAACCTGACGTTTTACAGATTAGCAGGATAAACGTAAAATGGTGGGGGGAGGGGTGACCCGTTAACCCTATCTGTACTGGGCGATTTGTTAGGTATTTTATACTGGGGGGGCGTTTTTCGCCCCCCCCCTCTTTTTCTCCAAAACTACAAAAGATATAACAATAAGACTTACCCCTATTGTTCTTTAGACAATTGGCTATTCAAATATAGCAATGACAATTAATAAGTCACGTGATTCGTTGCTAGGCAACCGAAAAACTGACGAAAATTGGCAAATTTATACCTTCTTAACCAGAAAAATTCTATTTAATCAACCACTCAACCGATTTTCTCCAACTTTTTTCAAATAGTAGGAAACATGTCATAGTTCAAAAATACATACTTTGCAAAATTTTTTAGATTCTATTTTTAGCACAATTAGCCTTAAATTAGCCTTTTGTTGCATGCATTTACTTTCATCGCAGGTTTTTGCAAGTCCTACCCTTTTATCTGGTAAATATAGACTCAAAATGAAGCAAATTAATAAGATGAAGCAAATTAGACTAAAAAAGTTTATATTTGACACTTCTTTATTAGGTAAATGACGTCATAAATGTGAATGACGTCATAGATATAAATTTTGCTGATATCAGCAAATATGAAAAAAGTATATATCAAATGAAAGTACTCATCAAATGCAATCGAATGGTGCATGTTTGAGATCGATCAAGCAAACGACACGAAAACTACGGACATTTTAAGCTTTTTTTGTTGACTACTCTCCAAATATGGTATTACTGTGGTCACATGATCAGTGGTAGAACAATGAAATATTAAGAATTTAATTACCTATGAAATTTGAGTAAATGTCACCAAAACTGGTGGTTATATCTCTTGTCGTTTTAGCGCAACGCAGCAAAGTCTGGTAGGGGGGGGGCGAAAAACGCCCCCCCCCAGTACAAATAGGGTTAACGTTGCCGTAAACAGATCCAAAATCGTAACGGTACAGTGAACCGGGTCATTTATCGGCTATCAAGAAACATCTAGCAAACTGACTAGTGGTGCTTAAATGCATATCGTGTTTCATAATAACAGCATTAAAAAAAGCAGAGCAAGTGCATTTTTATATGATGCTGTACAATGCGTAATGTAGCGATGTTCATTGCGTAATAAATCATAGATACAATGTTTCGTTATTCAAAGCCATAATGCCTAAGCACCCTATACAGAGTGTCCCAAAAAAGCTGTGCCCCGTTTGCCTAAAGATTGTAGCAAAAGGGCAACAAATCCTCGCCAATCTTTTAGATGATGTTGCTCTTCTGATGTCCAAATAAAGTTTGCTGCCATCCTCGTAAAAAGCCGTTGAAAAGAGACGGAGCTATGACCTTCCGAAGACTAAATTTGTCCGATGACTGAAACCAGCGGTCGGCCATTTTGTCTATCTATTTTGCAGTGATAAGTAGCTCCATGTGAGGTAAGGAATAATTTCTGTGAGGTAAGAAATAGTAGAAATCTCAGGGTGATTATCAGAGTTTTCATGAGAGCTATGACATTGGAGGCTGCTGTTTTATTTCAATCCATGAAGCTATTTATCGCTGCAAAATAGTGAGACAAAATAGCCAACCGCTGGTTTCAGTGATCGGGCAGATTTGGTCCCCTGAAGGTCATTGCTCCATCATTTTTTAACAGATTTTTCATGGGGATGGTAACAAACTTTAATTGAACATCTGAAGAGCAACATCATGCAAAAGTTTAGCAAGAATGTTTTGCTGTTTTGTCGCAATCTTCAGGCAAATGGGGCACAATTTTTTGGGACACCCTGTATATGAGATGCCATCATTGCATTTTAAAAACTACATATGTAATCACATCAGCGTAAAAAACTTTCTATTTCTAAAACTGCAGGTTGCCTATTATAAATTGGTGGATATCAATGTAAAATCCAAAGCAGAATATCTACAGCTCATGAAAATTCATTTTGCTCTGAAAATTTTGAAAGACCGAGAAAATGATTGCAAATATTAACAAAAATTACCACCAAACAGAAAACCTTTAGTTGACTTCTTATGTACGTAGACGGCCTTTTTCAGTAGCTAATCTAAAGTGGTCCAAGTAGCGATTTGTTATCAATTAATTTAGTTAGTCAATAGAAACAACGACGTACTGGGTGTCCCAGAAAAGGCATACGTATTTTTAGGGTCCAGTGTGTCCAGTGATGTGATTAGCTTTAGTAAATGGCTAATCTTGAGAGCTCAAACTGACATCCACCTCCAAACCACCCAAGGCTTTGGCCTTTTGGCGTAAGCAAATTCAATAGAAGCACATCGAAATTAAAAACTGAAATCAAAGAAAAATTACGAGACTGCACAATGGGTGATTTTCAATAAACAGAATATGACATCATTTTATGCTGCTCAAATCTTATCAAGACTAGTCGTGGATTTATTCACTGCACTCAAAGGATTTGTATGGGCCAATATTCCAAAGCTCTGGTCTGGAGGAGGAAGCAGATGTGAGCTTTAATATTTCTGGTCGCAAACCACCAACAACAACAAAGATCTATCTACGTTCAAGTTAACAAAGCGAGGAACAGTTCAAAAGAAATTAGCAATATCCCATCTGATGGATTAAACCAAGTCTGTGTAATTTTTTAGGACACCCTATAGTTGGTATTGAAAATGCTTTCTTTCTGAAAGTAAATCATGGGTTTGCTTGTGAACAGAATTTCTCGGAAGAGTACTCAAGACTATTGTGTGTTCTTGCTCAACATCGGTCCTCCTTCTCAGCTCTCCTAATTCAAGATCAGAATTACTTCATCTTCCAAACATTTTAGCTTCTTTCAGTAGACTATCATTGCATCCCATTTAGATCACATTGCATTCATTTCCGCCCAGTGTAGTCGAGAAACAATTTAATTCAGTAGAAATGGGTAAATAGTGTAGCGTCCTTAACAAAAGAGAGTTAAGTTGGGTGGAATATAATACGTCTACTTCAAGTTTAGCGGCTCCAGCAAAGTACCATAATTGAATTGAGGAACTGTGCGTTACAGTTTTTCTTAGCTTAAACCCCTCAAGAACAAATAGTTCGATAAAGCAATGTAATGTATCTATATCTATACAAAAGAGTCACTGTCATATGCACCGTTACTGAAATTTTTTCCAACAGTACGTGATGATCTCATTTCATAACTGTCCACAGGCTCAGTCGACCTAGTTGTTATTGTTGTTACTTTGCTGCGTCTTCTACCAGTCTTCACACGACCAGTTCTACCGCTGCGACTGTTTCGACGACTGCGATTTGTAATACCTGGCTCAGTTGAATTTACTCCCCTGAAGTGAGGACTGAAATCGGACATGACTGAATCTGACTCAAAGGCGTAATCTTGAGAAAGTGATTGACTATTGAATCCTCGTGCTCGTCCCAGATCTTCAAATGCTTGCAGGCTGCCTCTTCTAGGCCCACCTGCTCTGGTGCTTGGTAACTGCAATTGGCTATTACTAGTAAATGCAATATCTCTGCTTGTGTCAGTTCTAGTAGATGCTCCTGGACCACGAATGGTTTCTTGTGTTACAATCGATGTTTGACGTACACCTGATGGTTCATTTCTATGACAGAAAGATGATTACGCTGTAAAAGTTGTAATGTCAAGCAAATGCTGAGTCTGGCATTGAAAATGAGATCATTCTCAGAGACATGCTTAGAGAGGCTCAGAGACATGCCTAGAAAGCAAGGGGTGTACAACGTTCAAAGGGGCTGTATACGATTTTTGAACATAGGGCTCACATCTTTAAAAAGGTCGATGTAAAATTCTAATACGGTTTCTTTCAAATTAAATGCCTTGGAAGGAACTTAGCGTTTTTTACTGTAAATCTGCCGTGGCAATTTATTGATATCTCGATTAGCTTCAAAATGGCGGCATTTACTAAATTTGAGGCTATGACGTCATCAAATTTCTAAATCCTAAACCAGGAAGGATACTGATTTCTGCTTTTCACCATATTGTACGCCTTTATAAACTATGATTTTCTTGAAAGTTATATGATTTTTCCTCCTTTGGTTTAGGATTTACGATGATTTAAATGTTTTCAAAAATTTCCATCAGTTTTTTCAAAAATCATTAAATTGCCGCCATTTTGAAAAAAATCAAGATGTCAAAAAATTTCCACGGCAGATTTACAGCAAAGTACTATAAGTTCCTTTCAAGCTATTCAATTCAAAGAAAAATGGAATAGAATTTTACACCCACCTTTTTAAAGATTTGAAAGATTTGAGCCCTATGCTCGATTTTTGTAAACAGTCGGAAAGTAGGGGACCACCCAAGCACGTGTCTAAAGCTTTGGGTTTCTAATGGCGGCCAGTTTCATCACAGCTTCTAGGTAAGTGTCATATCAGTATTTCCTTGTCTATGTCTATGAAATGTGATAAGCCTTTTGATATCTATTAAAAATTAAAATACTCGGCGTTGAAACAATAAAAGAAATCCTCAATCAAAGCTTTAATTACCGAGATTGTCGCAGATACTTTGGATTACTATTGTCTGTGCGAAATAGCCATTGACTCTGTTGTGTTTAGCTTAAACACATTTGTTGATTTGACACGCAGCGCCACGCAGAAAGGATGTGCCTCGATCCTTTGCTTTGTAATAAACAATAGAGAGAATTGTATTGGATGAACCAATCAGCTTCATGACATATGGTGGATAAGAATGGTTGACAAGAATCTTGAGAAAGCAAGAGTGATTGTGGCTAAAGAGGATGGAACAATCACGGGCGGTAGGAAATGCTGAATTTGAAAGAAAGTTTATGTACGATTCATCGAGATATTCTTATTCTAATTCATCATATCGTTCATGATATATCAACTTTTTTTCCTCTCCTGCGAAGGTGCAATTTTAATCCTCCACGCGTGGTGGTAGATTGTCATGAACTAGAACTCAAAGGCTCTGGAGCAATTAAGCCACTCAAAAGGCCTCCTATCTATATTTAAGTCGATTCAAATTGGATATAATTTATGATTAAAATCTTCCCATTCCATTAAGTTATGTACACTCAATCGACGTTTATCTTTATTGGCGTTAATGTTCAAAAATGAGATATATCAGCAAATGCTTGAAATGATAAGGAATCTTATTTATTTGGCAAGGCTAATTTCGAGGATATAGATTTTCACAGCTAAGTCTGTCAACTTCATCAAATTCATGATTCATCGAGGTTAGTTATAATCAGCGGTCAAAATTTCCATGATTTCTTATACTTTTTAATGACCCATTACTTAAAGAGCCATTATCACCCAGGGTCCTTTGCGGTCATAGTGCAATTTTAGACTGTCTGAAAATCAAATTTTGCCTTGACTTAAGATATGCCTCCACACTTTAGCAGTCGAGCAGATAAAAAAGGTTTACTTTAGTTGACTTTTCATGCAGCTCAACCAATGCCTGCAGTGCCGATCCATAGTTTCTGTTCAGGTCAAATTTGATTTTTAGACAATGTGAAATTGCAATATGCCTGGAAAAGGACACTGAGAACAATGAAATTTCAGCACAATAAAGAATGACTAGTTATTGGTAAGAACTTTCATTGAAATTTTGAAATGCAGCCAACCTGGATAATTCATAAGATCCACCATTCTCAGCATCACCATCTCTGAACTCTTGTCTCGTGTAAGTTCGTTGAGTACCAGCATCACTTGTAGAGAAATCTCTCCCAGTAAGAACATCGTCATATCCTGGGTATCCACGTCGTTGATCAGATTCCTAAGAAAATGCAATGAACAAATGAGAACTTGGCTTGCCTCAAAGTTAGCTGCAAGGATTAAGCCGTACATTTGATTTCGTTTCAGTTCGATTAAAGAGTTTTGTGCAAGGCTTTGCATTTGCGAAGAAGGAAAAGTTCAAGAAATATCTTATTCAAATTGAAGCTGCATGCGCACTATAAACAATGGATGGCCAAAGGATCAATGGTGTGTTTGAGCGTTTCTGAGTGTTGTCTGCAGATATACGAACAGTTTTTTGCAATGTTTAAAGAATGATAATTATGATTTCTTAGAGTTATATCAGAAAGGAATGTCAGGATAGCTTGCTACTACATACAAAAGCCCTTGCAATGATGTCTACTTGTGGAGTACATTGAAAGTGTACAAGGACCAATTTATCATGGAAAAGGACCACAGATCACAGGAGAAAGATCACATGTATCATTGTACAAGCAAGAATCTGGGAAAGGCAGGAACAAATTTAAAATTTTTAACAAAACATTTCTGGGAAAGGCAGGAAAAATAATTCAGGAAAATATTACCGTTTGTCTGTTTGCGATAGCTCCCTGGTCCATATCTAGTAAGTTGGACTCACTAAAGCTTCGGCGAACATTTGAAAGATCTGAAAGTCTTCTGGAACTTTCATCTGTCAAGCGAATTTCTTTCAACAAGTCACCATTTGGACTGTCAAGAACAATTGGAATGCTCCTTCGCCGCGCAATTCGTCCCTCTGAATACATATTACTTTCTTCTGAATTCTGACTTTGTAATGCTTCAAAGGTACTTCTTGGGAGGGTGAGCTCTACGGGTCGTGTGACATTGACTCTACGCATACCAGGCGAAGGAAGTACCAGAGCCTGCTGTCCTCCTGCTGTTTCTCTTATGTCATTCGTATCATTGAAAAAAGATCCACGTGTGTCTCTAGAAGATCTGCGTGTCTCTCGATAGCTGCTAAAGTAATCATCTTGATTAAAGCCATTTTGTTCACCAGCCATTCTACTCATAAGCGGAATATTTGGCACAGGTAATTGCCTTGGTGCTGGAACTTGCTCCCCCGGGATTGGCAAATTAGGGTATTGTGCCAAGGTTTGTTGCAATGACGAATCCTGCATTTCTTGTGACTGAGAAAATGATTGTGACTCGAATGCAGTCTCACCGTTCATTTGTTGTTCATTGGTATTGTGTAAATTGGAGTTGTTGTCGTAGTCTGTACTGTTTTCAAACCGATCTAGGCCTGAAATTTGAATTGCTCCACCTCTTTCATCATTCCTGTTAAAGTTCTCGTAGTCATTTATTTGCCTTGATTGCATATCCATCCTATCAGAATCGAATCTATCAACTATCATCCTCTCTTCAGTTCCTTGCGCGCCGTTCTTCTGGCCCGGTTGCATATCCATTCCACCTTGGAGAATTTAATAAGATATAGTTTTATACATTAAGTACGAATTCAATTTAGATCTGAATCTAGGTACAACCAGTCCCTAAAGGAAACAAAAAATGTTCTCCCATAAGAATGCATTCGTTATTTGATGGGAGTGGACATGGTCAAATTGGTCTTATACCACATGTATTTTTATTGGTCAATGAGATAGCGGTTCGAAAGCGAGGACCAATCAGCTGGCATGTCATCTATTCTTTCTTTAAATGTACACGAAGATGTTGATTATAAATTTAGCTTTGAATATAATGAATAGACGTTTCGGGCATGACCTTCATCATCTTCATCATGAAGAGGTATGTCTAAAAAAAGTCTATATATTTTATCTATAGTCAATATCTTCGTGTACATTTAAAGAATTACAGCCTCACATACAAACAACTGTTACATTTTTTCCCTTTTAACTGGCGTTTTTTATCAACCTTCATTCCTTTTATGATTAAACCGTGTTTTGTTACTTTGCTAGTAAATATTTCCTAATTTTCTTAACGGCAATTTTCAAAACAAGGAAGAGGATATACTATAATTTATGAAAGAGTTTTGCCAGTATAACCTAAGGGGATTAACAGATTCTTACCAGCCACAATAATGAACGTAGTTTTTGGCTTTCAAGAAAATTCATTTTTAGCAGGCACTTATCCTATCCCAACATATAAAGAATGCTGAATAGGTTTGTTGTTTAAGTAAGGAAAAGCAATGATCTGAAGTGGCAAAGAATGCTCGTACAAAGTAGGTCTTTTGAATTCCTAATTGCAGATTTCCATGATACGTTTTCGTTCTCCCAAGTTTTATCAATTACCTGGTAAGCCATAAAGAGCTTAAATTTTTTTATTGCCCACCTGTCATCAAAAGCATAGCTTCCAAATCTTTAAACAGATTGGTGCAAAATTCAATAGCCTATTTCTTTGAACTGAATGGCTTCAAGGAAACGTTTGCTATAATTCTGTCATTAGATTTTTCTGAAAAGTTCAATATTTTCAGACTTTGAGTGTTACTCTGCTTTTTCGAGAATTCAAGAAAATTTTCAAGAAATTTTAAAACCATCGTAACTTCTAAACTGTTTGATGTAACAAGAAATGATTTCCAAGAAAGGCCTAGTCTATCGATGTCTACGATAAAGTATCAAGCAAAAATCTGTCACTTTCGTGGTTTATTATTTAGAAATTTGATGACGTCATATCTTCAAATGAGCTGAAGTAGAAAATACCGCTGTTTAAAAAAAAATATATTCAAAATTTCTGAAAAGTCCAAAGACAGAATTATAGATAGGTACCTGAAGTTTCTTTTAAGCCATTCAGTTAGAAGAAATAGGTCATAGAATTTGTAACCACTTTTTTACGCTGATTTAAAGATTTGAAATATATGCTGCCATCAAATATTTGATTGTAAAAGCTTATCAAATCGCTTTTCGAAAACATTGCATAGACACCTAGCACCTAGACCTTTACGATGAGTCTCAGTAATCGTTCATCAAAATGAAATTAACACCAAATCGAAACAACTCCTGGTAAGAGCGTCCGGCAGCCCATCAATAGCAAAAACACTAGCGGAAGGGACTTCAACTGTTCCCATAAAATTAGGTAGCCCAATGCAAGAAACAAAAATGTTTACAAGGCCCCCATAATATCTGCAAAAATAATTTGATGATCCAGTGCTTTGAAGTTAACTGTGCAGTCCAGAAACTTCTTCAAGGAAAAGTTTCTGCACTGCAAAGAACAATTTCTTCCTGTGATCATGTTCTCAGTGCAAATAAATAGCTTCATGGCCCATGCTTATCACTTGAAATAGTTGATTGGCCTAACACTTTCCACCAACTAGTTTTCGTGACCCTGTCAAATCCTTTCCGCCCCCCTCTGTTCCATACTTTATGATAGCTCCCTTATTATATTCGATTTCGTCAGTTAATAGTTTGTAACGCACAACTTTGTTGCAACTATCCTCTATTCACACTTGCTAGATTAACGAACTATACCAGACTATCAATTACTGTTCGTTTATTGGTCAATCCATGTCAAACGAATAAATTTCATTTGATTGGTTGAAATCTAACCTGGTTTAGATGAAGCTGGCTTAACTGTGCCAGTGTGAATTGCGGGTATTGGCTGAAAAAGGTTTCAGTGCAAGCAGTATAGATAATCATAATCAGTTATTGTTTCAAGCAGTTGCCCAATTTATTAGGCATTACTTAGAACCGCTTTAGTCTGCTTAGATGGCAATGAACTTGATCATAAAAATTATATTTACCACGGTCTAATCGATCATACGCCATTCTGTCTTCCGTGCTCCCTTCTTCACTCCTTTCATTCTCCGCTCCAAATGCTTGCTGGAACATCCCAGAGTCATCTGATTCCCTCCTAGCCTCGCCAAGCATATCAGCAAAAAAATCATCATCTTCGACATCTGCCTGTCGCTCGGTTTTACTTGCAGAGTACAATGGAGGCACCATGATATTTCCAGGGGTGCTTGGTGCAGCTTCAGCCAGCTGAACATTCTCTTGCACCATCTCGTTTTCTAGGACCCCAGAATCAAGTGATGCAGCTCTTGCATCATAGTCTGATCTGTCATCAAGCTCTTCGCGGAAGCCAGAGGAGTCTTCATCTGGTTCATCCAGTTTCCCTCCATTATCCTTGGGAGGCTCTCCATTCCCAATTGGGGCATCTTCATCTGAAAGGCCATCATTCTCAAAACCAAGGTTTTTGCCATTAGGATCATCAGGGATGAGATACGGAGGAGGGAAAAGCATCGTTTCGTCTTCCTCCCCGTCGCCTTCTTTTCCTTCAGTTTTTCCATCTTCGGGGCTTCTCGGCATTCCTAAATATGAAGAAAAAAGATTAAGGACTACCGGGTGTCCCAAAAGAAGGTAACAGATTTGACTCTGCGTAGCAATAAAAACTTAAAATAAAAGGTTCCATACAGCATTTGTCAATGACGTTTAGTTTCAGAGAGCTAGTAATGGTGCAAAATATTTTTGGTTACCAGGCTTTAATTATCTGTTTGGTATCTATGTTATTATCAAAATTATTTATTGTTCTAGAAAATGTTTTACGAGCTGAAGTCAACTAAAACCACGACTCCCTGAAAGAGCAGCTGCTATGTAGATAGGTTAAGGTACACAATTTTAGCTCTAACAAAAAATCATTTATTAATAATGTAACTACAATATTTATCTTCTCATTTAGTTCTATTTAGTATTTAGTATTTTGTATTATATCGAGTTTGTAAGCTAGAGAGAGTTTCTTTCTGAAGAATTGGAAATGAAAATATTATCCATTAAGATGGGCTAGTGGTACATATTTCCTCAAGTAAGCTTGAACTACCTCACTGAACGATATTTTGCTTCACATGGACCCTTGAAAGCAGTGAGATGTTTTGAACACATTGCAAATGTAGATGTATTGAGTTTCTTGCTCACCATTTGTTCTCATAATAGTACCTACCCCACGTTAAACTTAAGAAAAGATGTAATTCCAAAAATAATCACGATATCAAAAATGGCCTCTCTGTGAATATGGCATACAAGGCGTAACTGACATAACACATAAAATTCTCTTTGATCAATTTAGTGGAAAGAATGGGACTTTTTCGGGATACTATCAATCAAAGTCTTACGGAGTTTCTCCAGAAGAACTAGATCTCCGTTTAAGCGCTTTGGAGCAAGCACACTAGCGATTGCAGCGCCATCGTCCTCCATTTTTCCATTGTGAATTCGCGCATGCCCCAAAGCGCTTCACCCCTTCCATTGATCAGCGAGCCAATCAAAGTTAACGTATATTTCATAGTGATTTACAAAAGGGGGAGTTCGCAGTATCCCGAACAAGGACAATAACATTTTACACATTTGATGTGGAAGTATTGCAAAGATTCTGCACCCATGCTAATGCACATACTAACCGGTTTTTGTGTTGTACAGGAAAATATAAAGCCCAAGGTCTTAAAAGTACAGACCGAGCTTGCGAGGTCTGTGCAATAAGACCGAGGGCTTTATGTTTTCCCGCACAACTACAAAACCGGTTAGTATGAGTCTTATTACCTGATAGCTTCTAATTTTGTCTTATATCGTTTAGTCAAACACATTTTGTAACTGTTATGTCGCTTGAGTTCATTGTAAATCTCACAGGCCTAAATCAGTTGCTGTGGTGACAAAAAGCGGCCTTGTATCGTAATATACAAGGCTACGGGAAAACCGCGGGAAATGTGCGATTAGCCAATGGGATTGGCGGGATTCTTGTATTGCCTCGTTTTTGAAACGTCGGTCAGGTAATAAAAACAAATACATACCAGCAACCCCTTCTTCGTCCAATGATGCATATTTCCCACCAGGAGTACAACATTTGCCGCAAATACCACCGCAGCATCCGAGACAGCATCCAGGACAGCAACGAGGTATGCATAACCAGCATAGCCAGCAAAGTAGAAACAACAGTGCAAGTATCAGTATAAGTATGAATATCCACCAAGGGAAATCTGCTTTGGTTGATGGAGGAGGTATCAGGATAGTTGCATTGGCACATGCATATGACCGCTCGTCTTTTACATCGATAACCTATTTATTAACGATAAATACGTCTTTAGGTTTTTATAGGTACAAACCTAATTCGTTGTTTTGAAACAATCAAGATGCAACATGATTTACAGCGGTGCATGTGACTTTTTGTGGCTTGCGAACCTACAAAACACTGTTTAGGTACCAAGAAGTACTTTTTACGTTGAAGTTGCAGGGTTATAACAGGTACAATAATCTGCAAAGATCTTTCAAAAAAAGTTTACATCACATACGAAAGGGTCCCAAAAACATGCGTGCTATATCAATGGTTGCTGCGGAGCATGCATGAATCCGCAGGGACCGATTGTTTTTGTGATTTTTAAGTATCAAAGGTTTTTCTACATAGATTTTGAAAGTTATTATGCGTCGATCTGATAAGTAGTTGCAGATTTATGAAGAAAGAAAGGCAAAATTACTAGTTGCCTGGAAACCATAGGATTTTATATTCTCCATTAATGCCTAAAATGAAAAAAATATGGGTGAAAAAGGTACCCAGCTCTGTTTCTAATTTCATAAGTGAATCAGGTAGTCATAGAATAGATCTTGTGGCAACTGGTAACCAAGAAGAAAAACATATCTACGGTTGCTAGAAATGATGATGTGCAACAGAAATGGTTCAGGCCAGGACATGCGTCCATCAGATATTATGTTTCTCAAAAGTCATGGAATCCTTTTGAACCAACAATATTGCTTTTCATAGGATTCCTCGCAAATATTCTTGAGTAATTCTGTCATTTATCACTCCGAAATGTGTTCGCTGCTAGAAATGTAAAATCGAAGTCAGTTTGATGCGAAAATTCAAGCCATAAATATAAGTATGGAGATAAAATCCTCTGATTTTGAAACAACCAGAAATTGTGTCTTTCACTCTCCATAAATCACCAACTACTCATCAGATTTATTCAAACTTGGTATCAAATTCTAAGTTGAAATATCATCTACTTATAAATCTAAGAACGGGAAAATGAGATTGATGGCTCCATCACACTAACCATTCAAGCGTCGCACAAGTTTTTTGGGACGCCCATACAGTTCCATCAGTTTATAGACATACGTTCCATTCCAATCCCAAATGACTGGATGGTGTGGGTCTATTGTTTGGGTTAGGGCTGAAAAGAACAATGCTTGCGCCAATGACAATTCTATCTCGAAAATAGCTTAGTAAAACAAATTCATACGATTTTAAGATTGGGTAACAAACATTGGTGAAATGTGTTCTCTTCAACCCAAAATTAAGCCGTTAGAAAATGAATTATGTGTTTTGTGACGGTTTTCCTCAAACATGCTATGATGCAGGGAGTTCAGTTCAGTTCCTTTAATTTTAAAATTCCTCTACATACAAATCTCACAAAAAACACAAAATATACTCAAAATTAAACTACAAAGAGACATAAAATATTAATGAAATACAATTAACGAACACAATGCAAGAAGATGAGGGGGGATTTGCATGTAGGGAATTTCTTATAGGAGGAGCTCTCTCAATAGATAGACTAATCGAGGAGAGAGCACCCCCTTAGTTTAAAAAACATAGTTTATATTGGAAAAATATGCGAAGAATCAAATTGCGGAAAGACATCATTTGAAAACACTAAAATCTTACGACTGGTAGTTGATGGAAAACAAATGCAGTTTAACTTGACGACGAAAGTTAACTGAAGAATATGCCTGTTTGATCACGGTAGGAATATTGTTCCAAGATTTCGCACCTGCATACCTGACAGATTTCAAACCATATTGCAGAGTATTTTTACGTGTCAGAAAAATGTCACCTTAACATGCTTGCCTGGTATCATGTTGATGAACATGTGAAAGTAAATCAAAAACTCACGAAAACAAGAAGAGAGATCCTATTTACAGATTCATAGACAAAAGTCAGCAGCTTTAATTCAAACAAGTCTTCCAACTTAAGAAGTTGGAGATTGAGGAAAATAGGAGATGATGGAGCAGAACGATTTTCAAAGGCGATTGCTCTTACGGCTTTCTTTTGAAGAATGAAGATCGGTTTGATGTATGAATCATAAGTGAGACCCCAAACAACAATTCCATATTGTAGGAAAGAAGCAAATAAAGAGTTATCCAAGGAAACCAATACATTCGTAGGAAGTAGATGTCTCACCTTAAAGAATATACCACACGTTCTTGCTAACTTTTTGGAAAGTTCGTTTAGGTGATACTTCCAAGAAAGGTTTTCATCAAGGAGAAGACCAAGAAATTTGACATACTTTGCTTTTCTCACATGTTGCTTACCAAATCTTATGTCAACAGTGTCATTTAGGGGCTTTCTTGGTGAATGAAAAATAATGAAGTTTGTTTTATCAACATTCTAAGCAAGCTTGTTTGCATCAAGCCACTTTTTGACATACTTCAGTTCATGGTTTACAACCTTTTGAAGTTGTTCTAAACTTGCTGACTGATAATAAATGTTGGTATCATCAGCAAAAAGATAAAAAGATAATTTGGATGAAGCCTTAGAAATATCATTTATGTAAATGAGAAAAAGGAGTGGACCAAGTACTAATCCCTGCGGGACCCCACATGTTACTTTTTGGTTACTGGAACTATGGCCATTAACAGAAACGTATTGTTCTCTGTTGCTAAGATAAGAGCTGAACCAAGACAAAGCAGTTCCTCTAATACCATAGTGATCAAGCTTTTTAAGGAGGATTTGATGATTAACAGTGTCAAAAGCCTTTTGCAAATCAAGGAAAATACCACACCCAAACATTTTATTGTCTAAAGCGTTTTTAACTGATTCTGTTAAACTTATCAGTGCATGATTTATTGAGTGACTAGCACGGAAACCAAACTGAAGGTTGTACAAGACATTGTGAAGTTCCAAGAAATCATAGAGACGCTTATACATAATTTTCTCAATAATCTTACTGAACACAGACAAGAGAGATATTGGTCTATAGTTAGAGGAATTTAGGGGGCAGCCTTTCTTGAATAGAGGAATTACTTTGGCCAGTTGCAATTTTGTAGGGAAGATACCAGACTGGAAGGATTCATTTATTAATTGAGAGAGAGGAGAAGATATATGTGGAGAGAGAATTTTCAATAGCTTTGTAGGAATACTATTAGGACCAATAGATTTGCCAGTTTTTAGCATGCTTATGATGTCAGATATTTCTATTGGGACTGCAGGGGTGATAAAAAAAGAATTTCCATTGCTACTTCCCAGATAGTCCATGGGAGATTTCATAGTTCTAGGTATTGTTTTTGTCACATTATTGCCTACATTTACAAAAAACTTATTGAAGGTATTTGCTATAACAGTTGAATCTGTTGTTATATTTCCATTCATATCTTTAACTTTGCTAATAACATTCACATTAGAGTTCTTATTGCTTATAATTGTCTTTATACCTGACCAAAGGAGCTTCATATTGTTGCCATTAGTATGGAAGAAATTGTTGAAATAGTTGGCCTTGCTCTGTGTTAATTCCACAACGACACGATTCCTGAATTTTTTATAAAGGCTTTTTGTTGCCAAGTCACTTTTTTTCTGAAGTTTTCTTAGTAGCTTATCCCTTAAGTGCATCATTTTTTGAATTCTGCTATTTATCCAAGGCTTGTTTCTGAGCTTAAGATCTTTCTTTGCGAGTTTCTTTAACCCTATTACTACCGGGCTTTTTCGACCATCGTAGTACCGGGGGGGGGGGCACAAAGTGCCCCCCCTCCGTAACTTCGCCAATATTGCAGATATGAGGATGAAACTTAGTACAATGGTGTATAGGAACAAAATCTACACAATAGGCTACTTTTTTAATTCTTCATTACATCCATGACGTCACAATGACGTCATAATTGAGGAAAATTGCACTTTTTGCTTACTATTAACAATATTGGCAATATTTAAGTTCTTAGTTGATAATTTCTTTCATACTGCTACTAGGATGTATCCCAAAGCATCACTGAATAAAAATCGGCAATGAAATGTCAATTTAAGCTTGTTATTTATATCATATATTCATCATTTATTTGTATCAGTTTGTCATTGTTTCATTTAAACCCCTGATTACTGATGAAAATTCTCTAAAATGCCTTAAAATTGTTCATAACAATTAATAGAACCAATTTTGACCATTTAAAGTTATCTAACACATTTGTTATTATATATATGACGTCATAAACTTTGATGATGTCATGAACGTTAAATTTGCTGACGTCATCAAAAATGGATAAAACTATACATCATCTGAAAGCTCTCATCGAGAGCTATCGAATGGTGGTATTCTCGATGCTCTACGACTATCCGTGTTAAAACTGGACTCGCTTCTTTAATTGTCTGGCTGACCACGTGTTGAAAAGAGGTTGGTCACGTGATCAGTACCTACCATTTTGAAAAAAATTACAAATTTTAATTAGTCCATGAATTTTTAGGAAAAGTCGCAAAGTTTCAGCTCTTTATCTTTTGAACTGACGACACTACATCAAATAAACTTTGCCGCAGGCATTTTGTGCCCCCCCCCGGTAGTAATAGGGTTAAAGGAGCATGTTTTCTTACTAAATCATTCAAATTTGCCAAAACCTATCAAATTTATCATTCACATTTAGGTTCTCTTCATTCAAATATGCAAAACTGATGTTGTTAAAGTCAGAAAGAAAACTATCTTGATTGAATTTGGAATAATCATGTTGATAATATGATACAGATTTGACTTTGATACCTGCCTTTTTGACAACCATGAATTGAGGAAAATGATCAGAAATCTGAGTTAAAATATTACCACTTATTGTCTCAACATTGCAAACATTTGAAAACATGTTGTCAATAATTGTTGCAGATCGATCAGAAACTCTTGTAGGATGAACAATGTATGGGAGAAAGTGTTGAGAAAGAAATAGATTAACAAAATTGCCAGTTGGAGTGTCAGAATCATAATTAAGGAAGTTAATATTAAAGTCTCCTAAAATGAAGACTTGTTTGTTTGTGACAGCATCATTTGATAAGATATCCTGCATATAATCTGCAAAAATTTCTGGGGCAAAATTAGGATGACGATATGCACAGCAGATTAAGATATTTTTGCCTTTGGTATTTTCAATTTCAACCCATGTGGTCTCATAATGTTCAGTGTTGCCATTAAGATCAGGTCTTGGGGTAGGTTTGAGACCTACTTTTACATATAGACCAACACCACCATTCTGACTAAAAGATTTACTAAAAGACGTTTTTGTCCCATAGTTAAAGTAGTTTCTTTTCCTTTATTATCTTTATTTAATGGCCTCGGGGTAGACACAGCCTTTTGCTCCCTGGGGTTGATCGTCCTAGTAGTATTGTAGAGTAATTTTATAAGTAATGTAGTTCGTAATTTGTATTGTAAATTTTATTTGGAATATATTATATAAAAAAAAAAAAAAAAGATTTACTAGGAAAATACACGTAACCCGGAATATTTATATTGGTACATATGGGCCTATCAACTGAATCCCAAGTTTCAGAAACCCCAATCGCATCAAATTTGATATTAAGATTAGCAAGAAGTGATTGTAATTCTTCAATGTGGCAAGACAGGCTTCTTACGTTCATGTGCAGAAAAGAGAGATCTTTATCAGTTATGCCAGAGGAAGAGAGGTCTTGGACAGTGTGATAGCTAGAATTAATATTAGAAGGCAAATGTTCATCAATATCATAGTCCTGCAGATTAGGCAAGTTAGTAAGGTGAGAGGTAATTTCAAAAGATGGCAGTGAGTCAACAGCAGAGGGTATGTCAAAATTGGACGAGCTTTGCTATGAAACAATAACTTCTGATGACCAACATAACAAAGCGATTTCTGCCTCCCAGTCAAGCATAAAACTTTGTACTCTGTTTTTATTTTTTTGATTTGTTACAGTCAACAGGTACAAAAGCTCTTCTTGAGAAACACAATTGCTTTGTCTTGTCTTGTAGGAGGCGGGGCGTATTGTTTTTCTAAGTTCATCCTTGCTTGGCGATAATAAATGATTCAGTTCTGAAACAAAATTGATGATTTATTCAAATTCAAAGGAAAATTTAGCTCACCTCATATTGTGGCTGCATATATTGAACAAATACATGGTTCACATTTTCTTCATCACTAATGAATTTGTCTCTAATGACACTGATTGTTTCATTTCTGCAGTTCTTCCCTGTAAGATTTCTGAGCCCCCATGTGACCAAAGAAGAATTCTGTGTCGCATTGTATGTTTCATAATTTTGTATATAGATATTTGAAACTGGTGTGTTAACATATGAGGAGATCTTCTGAATAAAAGTGTTCATCTTTGTGCAATTTTCACCAATTGAGCCAAGGAAGTACACAGTTATGCGATAATCTAAGAAACGAACGGCGCTGTTTACTCTCATGATGAAAGAATCACCTGTTTCTTTTCCACATCTGTCTCTTGCCATCATCCTATATTCCCTTGTACTATTGACAAAAGATCCTGTCTGCTCAGCCTGAACTAGACTTAACAGCCCACATATTTTGTAGTCTTCAACTCTGAACCAATACGAGCTGTTTAATCTAATACTATTGCTAGTGACCATGTATATTGTAAGGTTCCTCGTGTAACCATCTTCCAGATCATAGAATTTGTCATTTCGAATGACATAAGAGAAATATTGCCCTGACTGCACAGTTAGATCATTGCGATCTATTATAAGCTCTGGTTTATGTGTATTTGCACAAACCTTAAGCATCTGATCAGTGACATAATTTGTCATAGTAAACTCAGGACCGATTATTCGATTCAATTCATGGTACTTGCTTAGCTTACTACGAATTTGTTGTATTCTGTAACAGTCACAGACATCAGTTCTCATCGAGCAAAAGTTCCAGCTGAAGTGAAAGGTTTTGGTTGTTCGTGAAAAAGCTATGTCATTTATGGCATGATCATTGAAATAGTCACCAATTTTATTGATGAGAGCGATCTCTTGAGCGACATCTGGCACATTTTGAGTCATTGTTGTCTCACCAGTAATCGTCATCTTGTATGTGATATCAGGAGTGTCACCAATAATTGTCACAGTCAATGGTGTTGCGGCTGAGTTTCCTTCTTTGTCATTTGCAGCGAGAAGATAACGATGTACTCTTTGGTAAGGCAAATTACCATTCATTCTAGGGTAGCCATAGAGTGCTTGCTTGGTTTGATCGAGCTGCACCCAACTCTGCTGGTTAACAGCTTGTTTTGACTCGGTAAGCAAAGAAAGCGTTAGCTTCCTTGTATTTCCGTCTTCTGGATCATAAAAAGTATCAATCGGTATGGTGAATGAAACCTTGCTACATAATGGCACTTCTATCGACAAACTCCTGTTGGCTACTGGTGGAAGAGATGGCGGCACATTGCAATCTTTGGAACGGATTTCAGTGATATTAGTAACGTTGAAATAAGGTTTGAGTCGTGACAGGAAGGATGGTTTTATGATATCATAGGCCAAGAAGATATTTTGTTTCAGGTTGCTTATTGCTTGCTGATCACACAATATGCTGCAGTTTGCCCAACGGAAATATAACATGTCATTATTTGGAGTGTACATTGTCACTCTTGAATTGTATGTTATATCAGAGAAGGATGACTTCAATGCTTCTTTTAGCTTCGAAATGTAGTAGGCTGCAGGCATCGATGACGTGGCCCTCGCCTCCATGTTTAATTGGTATTGCGGCGATGGGGTATTGTTTGTAAGTATGGTTGTGACAGTAGTGCTTGTTGTCTGACCGCAATGATCTGAAACAGACAGTAACATTTTGTATGTGCCACTCATTGTGCTTCCATAAGGAACAATGTACAGTTTTCTGCTTATTAGCTGCATCCAGTAATTTGAGTCTGGTTTGGTGCCATTTTGAAACCGCCAAGACAATTGCAGACTGGTTCCTTGCTCCTCATCATAGAATGTTCCAGAAGGTACATCCCCAACGAACATCCCACACATGTCAATACGAACTGTGCTCATGATATTCAACACTTTTGGTGGCTTATCAATTTTGAACAATGTTTCGTTTTTAACAGACGTAATAACAAATGAAGTTGCCATGTATCTAGAAAACTGGCTGTTCGGGTTGATGTAACTAGAGGAAATGACTCGTTGCATCGTTGTGATGCTTTTCTCGACAATGGAGCACACCGTGCTTTTAACAGAGCAATTCCCAAATTGTATGAAAAAGGTTTCAGACTTTGGCCCATTATTGCCCGTTTTTGAGAACGACAAAACACGATATTGGGACAAGGTAGAGTCAAAAAAGTACGTTGAAATCATTGTCAAAAACTTGATTTGAATGTCAAGATATGGAGTAGAAGGAATCATGCTTACTGTTTTGAAAGATAGGCTCTGTTTATAATACACTGCTTTATCCTGCTCGACATGAACAGTTAATGTAGTCTGAACTTGTTTGCCTCCTTTGTCTTTGACAATTATAATGAACTGCCAGCCAGAAGTCTGTGGTGTTCTCGCTACACTCTCTGGTGGAAAGGCATTAATCTCATGCGACGATTCATTGAATCTTAACCAGTATTCCTTCGGGATGACAGAATTATCAGAAAGTCTGAGCGAAATAGATAAATTGTCTGCGTTTCCATCTTCTTCGTCTTTTGCAAAACCCGCTGGTATTCGATACTTATAAAGTCCACAAACTGGAATTCTAATGATAAAGTTTTTCAAAAGAATCTCTGGAGGTTTGTCTCTGCAGTTGTCTGAGACTGATGTGATGGATATGAAACTTGGAAATATTGCTGTAAACTCGGATCGTAAGGCTCCTGGAGATTGGAAGATTTTGTTTTCTAATGTTTTGACAGCAGGTGATGAGCAGTCTGAATTTAGTCCACATATGAGAAATTTTGCTGTGAATTGCAAAGTGCTTCCTTGCTGTCGAGCTATAGAAACATGCTGCAGATCTTGCCTATTCAAATAAGTACTCAGTGAGTCAAACAAAATTGTAAGTACGTAAGCATCGATTACAGTAGGTGATAAAGTTGTTGAGAACTTGATCGTGTATTGTAGGCCAGAAGTTGGTGGCACTCCAATGATGCGCAGTGTATCTTTCCGAAACTTTCCTCCTTGTTGCCCTGTTGAGGTGATTTCAGTTGTCCACGTGAAAGGTGTGCCATCAGTTGGTTGTGATCGCCAAACCGCCTCACTAGGAAATGCCTCCAAGGTCGATGAACTCTCATTGAACCAAAACCAGGAGTTCCTTTGCAGTTGATGTGTGTTTGCATCTCTTACTATCAACTTTATACCTGGCAGAGGTTGTTGTATACCATTCAGCTGAAGATAATTATATCGTGTTCGAGTACAAAACGAAACGTTGCGAACCAATCCGCTTATGTTATTCACAAATTTGGGATCACTGGAACAAAATCCTGGTGCTTCAAGGTTAAAGGATTGTGGAAACTCTGGAGCCATATGTGTATTGAACATTTGCTTTGTGCTGTATAAATTGTAAAAAAGCATAATGGCAGCCGGATTGCAGCGTATGCAGTCTACGAGCTCCATTGAAATTCTTCCAGATGAGACTGTCGAAGACATGACTCTAAAGTAGTTTGGCACACCCATGTATGAAGCTATTTTACGGGTAAATGCCAAAATATGGCTCATTTCGAATTTACCCTTCATCACGCTTCTGTAAGTCAAATGCAGTCCTGTGTCGTTGTATCTCTCGTAAGGTTTTCCGTTAATCTTTATTACCAGTGTGGCAAAAGCAGAAAGACCTGATTTGTCAGTTGCTTTGACTTTGTAACTGTATCCATTTGCAGGCTGGTCTGTCAATGTTTTGTTCAAGGGTAAACCTGAGATCATCTGAGTGACGTTGTCAAACACGATCCAGCTGCTAAAAGGCAGCACATTGCCATCATTTTGAAGTACTTCTACCTGTAATGAATATGAAAATTTACCCAGTTTAGTCTAAATATAATGCCATCTTTCTTTTTTACTCTCGAGCCTGTAACTGAAATCCCCCCGTTCTTTTTTTTAACATGCCCCGATGATATCCTTATTATAAACGTCCCGTTTATCCAGTTCGACCACCTGGAGATTGAAAGCATTTGTGGTCATGTGTTCTGAAGAAGAGACTCGAGCTGCACATATAGTTGTTGTTAGTTTTCATCATTCTCAACTTGCTCTTTGATTTTCGGGAACTTTTCCAGCCACCTCATTTATTTCCCACGCCAAGCCAATTCTGGAATCGAGATTAGCTGACTCGCAAGCCAATTTTGGACTCGAGATTAGCTGACTCGCAAGTCTGCAGGAAAGTATAACCGCCATGTAGAGAAGAAGGATTAATCTTAGTTTAGAAGTCCAGAAACTCTTAACAAAATTTATGGTAAGCTGGTTTTTCTGCAAAACAAAATGTAGCAAATATCCCCGAAATTGAAATCCATTGAATACAGCCTAAAATTTTAGATGGTGATGTCTTTGTCGCAAAAAGCTCTATTAAGCCCCCAGGGGCCAATTCAATTTTGGACACTTCAGAGTGGGGCTAAAAAGAGAGGGGCTTATGAGAAAGGGGTCTTATTCATAAAATCAAATAAAAAGGATACATATGATAGCTTTTTAACCCTATCTCACCTGGGGGTTTTTTAACCCTATCTCACCCGCCTATGCTAGAATATACAATGCAGGATGCCAAGACTCCGCTACTTTGACTTTATATCTATTCTGTATCGAATGATGAAAATTTGCAGATGCTAAATATAGCCTCGTAGCCATGGCAACCAATGTTTTACTGTGTAGTCAACAAAATTTGTAGACTTTATTTTTAATTGTTGCAAATTTTAATCTCAAATATATGCCAACTTATACTTACACGTGTATTTGATAATATCCAACTCAATTTGAAACAAAAGATTTCAATTTAGTGCCTCATTTCATTGTTTCAATCATGTTGGTAACAATCATGATAATCATAACTTAAAATCTTCTTATTGTCATAGCAACGAGAACAATAGAGATAATTTGATTTAATCATGTGATTTTTATTGTTTGCATCAAAGTATACATATTTACCAAGTTTAAAGATTGTAGCTACTATAACAGCGAAGAAAAATAGGGGGGGGGGGTGGAATCCACCCCCCCCCCTCATGTATTGACCGCTTCAAAACGCCCAGGTGAGATAGGGTTAATTCTTTTACACAATATTTTGCGGATTCAATATAAAATTTTAAGAATCAAATACATAAATTCAACCCAGTTTTATCTCAAACCATTATCATAAGTTTGATACGATTTTGCTACGTGAAATGCTTGAGTATTTCAATCGTTTGGGAATTGTCTTCTCAAACGTACCCTGGGTACCAGAGCTCAATTTCCTTCTAATTTTGAGGTTCTGGTACCCAGGGTATCTCAAACATTGGTGATAAATGTTTTCAAAGGAAGCAATGAGATAAGAGGAGGGGTACTCGAAAAGAAAGGCTGATGAGACACGAAGCTAGAATGAGATTAAACCATTAAGATAAGAATGAAGAATGTATGTAAAAGTTTGATAAGTTTTGTTTACCTTCAATGTTCGAGTATTTCCATCTTCATCTGTAAACAAATCTGCTGGAATCTGATAATTGAACTCTCCACATTCTGGAGCAATAATAGGGTCTAATGGTCTTGGTACGGGAGGTTTATCTGGTGGTTGACTGCAAGTTGTTGTATTCTGAACGATGTTGATTAATATGAAATCTGGCTTCAAAGCTTTCACCAAAGCTTGGCTAGCACCGATAACATTTGATCCACTGTATTGAAACAGAGACCGAAGTGTTGTGTCGACACTCTGATAGTATGTTCCAAGTGTTGCTGAGCTCTGAAGCAGATACGACCACGAACAGTTTGAAAACGAGACTGTAAGCGTGGAAGGGAAAGTTGAACTCCTGCTGTATGAAATTATCTGTATTTGTTGGGAATTACTGTTGAAAACACTCGCAACTCTCGAGCTGAATGTTCGTAATAGCCACGCATCAGTGATGGCTGGGTTGTAGTGCGTCATGAAGCTCACTGTCACAACACAAAGACGTGATTCGATTTTCTTGAATGATGCTAAACCAGAGAAATTGATTTGAACATTTGTTGTAGTTGAAGTTGCCTTTGACCGAGAACTAGATGCAGTTAACTGGTAAGATAACGACTGTGAAACTCGTGAGGTAACGACAATTCCGTGAATCTCTTGTAAATCTTGATGAAACTGTATCACAGAGCTCCTACTAATTTCCAGACCAGATTCAGTTTTCATGGTAAGCAGGAAATCTCTTGTCGTTTCTCCCAGTGAATTACTGAACACATTGGCTGGAATTTTATACTCGATTGACCCACAGATCGGCTGTTTGATGACCATTACATAGCTGACGATAATTGTCACTGTGGAAGCCTCACCACATTTAGGCCCCTCAACATAAATGTAGCGAGGTGTGATTTCAGGGCCTAAAGCAGCTTTCAATGCATCACTAGGCAATGGTTTGTTCGCAACTTTTTGCAACTTTTGCAAGACAGATGCCATGGCTGCGGGAGTGCATGCTAACGTACAATGTTCAAATGATATGAGATTTATAGCATCGTACTTGTAGATGACAATGTCTTTGCCTTGGCTATTGTTGTCAATTAGCATTGATAGTTTCCTCGTAACATTCATAAGGATATCTGCTGTTCTGCTAAATTCATTGAAAATGCTACGGAATCCCAACACGAATCTGATATCTTTGATTGGCGCCGCATTTGCTATCTTGATAGAATATGAAACATTGGCTGTGCGACCCGATGAATCGGTTGCTACTAACAAGTAACGATAACCTGCGAACCCAGGAACGTTTCGTTTCACCATCATCGTGACAACCCCATAGACGACTTTCCTCACTGGGTCTAACTGAACCCACTCATTTGGGGAAACAACTTCACCGTTCGTGTACCGCAGAGAAAGCTGAAGATTTGTTCCATCTCGGGCATCATTAAATAGGTCGTGTGCCAAGGGATCGGTATAATCACGGCATAAAAATGCATATGTTCGAAGTTTGGAAACTTTTGAAAATGGAGGTGCTTCAATGCAGCTATATGCTGCATTTATGTTCTGCAATCTGAAACCGTTAGATGCTAAAAACGAAGCAAATGCACTCCTTGCAGTTCCATTGTTATGCACCATCCTGGAAAATATGGTAGTAATGGCAATCCTGTGGGATTCGTCTAGGCCATGTTTTGCAGCTTTCATTGTCGAGAAAACAAAGGAGCAGTTGCTGAATGTTAGTGAATATGAGAAAGAGGATGTCTTTTGGAATTTATAAACCTTGATTCTGTTGCTAAGATCTCGGTAGTAATGACTGATTGCATTAATGAGTCGGTATAGCACATCGAGATCAGCGAGCTGGGTGCTTCCAAATGTTCGTGTGATTGTCAAAGAAACATAACAATCACTGGTGTACGGATAATTCAATATATTAGCTTTTACTTGTTGGTATGCTTTCAACCCTCTGCTGTTCGTTGCTTCTAAGTAAAAAGACACTGATTTGGCTATTGGTATCGAATTAGAAGCATTCGTGGAGACCTGGCTTGTGGCAGAGCTGTATGAAGAGAGAAAAGAACTCTGGTAAATTGCATATATCTCCAAAGTCGCTGTGTTGAGTTGCATCCACGAGTTGGTCTGCAATGGTTTCTTGCTATTGTCGAGAAGTCGTATTTGCATGTTTTGCGTCTCTCCATCAATGCTGTCCACAAATGTAGGATTTGGTATTTTGTAGATGAAAGGTGAGCACATTGTTATGTTGAATTCCAATTTGCTAACAGTGGTTGATGGAGGTAAGCCAGGTACACCGCAAGATGAAATGTAATAAGCTCGTTGGAATGTAAACTTTGGCAGATATATGTTTCTAAATGTCGTGAACACGCCTGTGCTTGCTACGAACAAGTCTTTTGTCTTTTGTAATGCAGTTGATGTTCCACAGGCTTGATAGCTGCATGGAGACCATGTAAAACGACGCGTGTAACTTGGAGCAAGCTGAGCATCGTATTTACTTGTAATGACATCTTTGCCGTTGCTTAAAGAATACAATCGTGCTGTTATGTCGCTGAGTATAATGCTCTCATTCACATAGATTTCATTGGAATATAATTTTGCAATTGTATATTCGAATGTGAAGGTGAACGGTGACTTTGTTTTTGTCGATCCTAGTTTTTTTATCGTTACCGGCAGAACTGCGCTTTTGCCTCCAGCATCAGTTGCCTTCAGGTAAAACAAAAAATTGCTTTGGCTCGTCAGTCTTTCAGAATCTCTCAATGACATCAGCAAATTTTGTGTAATGATATCGAAATTTGTCCAGCTTTGCACACCAACAGTTTGATTCTGGCTATTCAGAAAAGCCAACTTTAAGTTGAATGTATTCCCGTCTTCAAAATCATAAAACCAAGATGATTGAATAGGTTCTTTTCGATACCCACAATTATCAACAGTGAGACTGAGCTTCGTTAAGGTGGGAATGACTGGTGGGATATTCTGACAAGCACCAGTAAATACAGTCTTCACTGAAACTACCGTTAGGCCACTAAACGCTGAATAAAATGCGGTTTGCACTGTTTTTCGATTAGATTGGAACAGCAACAGCAGAACTTTCACGACAAGTCCTTTATAATCAACAGCCATATGCTGAGATGAGGTAGAAATGCTGTCGATGTAACTAGATGAGCAGTAGCTCCATGAGAATGTAAACTGAGAGCTGGTGTGACGAATGAAATCAACAAGGCCGATTTCAGTTAAGCTCAGTGAGAAATACGATCGAAGACCACTCATCACACTTTGGATCAATACGTTATTGCTGCTACTACTGGCTGTTGTTGTAGTGAATAGAATTTGTATTTGGCAATCCTTTAGAATCTGTGCCGGGCCTATGAGCTTTGCTTTGAAAGAATTAGCCGCTGATAGTTTTGTACTGTCTGTCGCAGTGAGTATGAATGAGTAACCAGAACTCGGTTGTGCTAGTGCTAATGTTGCTGTCGCTTGTGCTGTTATGGTTTGTTGGGCTGAATCTAGTTGCATCCAAAAGTTGCTGGATAAAGCGTTATTCTTGCTATCAGCAAGACCGAGAATTAATTTCCTGGTATTACCATCTTCAGTATCATAAAACGTATTTGCTGGGACTACAAATGAAAACATGCTGCATATGGAGATGTTTAATACCGTAATTCGCACTGAAATTGTCGGTGGATGATTTGCAGCTCCTGTACACGGAGGAAGTGTATGAACTTGACCATAGCTTACAGAAAATGGTTTCATCGCATCCTTGAGCTCCTGAAGTGGTAGATTACTGCTAGTCAGAAGACGGTTTTTGACAGTGCTTAATGCAGCTATATCGCAAGGGTTGTGAATAACAGAGCAGTTTGTGAAGTCTAGGAAATGAGATCCAGAGACATGCTCGGAATGGCCCATTAGTCCAAGACTTGTAGATGAGGAATCATGCAGATACTTTTGCAGCAACGATGAAAAATCTCTTATTTCATCAATAACTTTGGCATAGCTTCTAACGGTTTGGTATACAAGCTTGTACACATATTTAGGCTCACTGTGTGTTTTGAAGGAGAACTTGATGCTGACAGATCCCTCTTGTCCTGTTCTGTCCTTTGCAACTAACGTTATAATCATAGAGCTGTTGTAATTTAGGGTTTCTGCTCTTGTCGGATTTCCGTAAATGATCTGCGATGTCTTGTTGAATTGCACCCAGTACGTCGAAGGAAGGGCTGTTCTTGTGTTAAGATACAATTCAAGTGCAAGAGCTCTTGTGTCCCCATCTTCTGGATCGTTAAACAGGCTTTTGGGTACCTGAGCATTAAACCCACCGCAATATGTGCCCTGAATAGTCCATGTAGACAAAGCAGGTACAGGGGGGTTTAAGGGCTGCTGGCAGAGCGATGCTCTATGCACGTTGGTTGATACTATTGTATATCTGGAAGAAAAATAGCTTGACAACTCTGTAGGAACTGTGTTTTGCTTTGTTTTTATTTTGTTGAAGTAACTTAACGCTGCTACTTCGTCACATTTATTAGGTAAGGCACAAATGCTGCTTCTCACAATCAGGTTATTAGCTGCCACTCCAGCTTGACTGTAAGATATGATATTGGTAAATTTGGACTTGAAATATGAATTCAAGAGTCGAATTATTTCATACTCCTCTTGAAATTGCTCACCAATTTTAACAGTGCTCAATTGCATTGAAAATTGATACAGATGCTGTGGAAGCTTACCAACGATTTGAACAATGAGGTGGGTCTCTGCAAATAGACCTCCACCATCTGTTGCTCGGATGGTTAGGTTATAACCTTTTGCTGGTTGGGTAGATATCAACCTATCAGTTATAGCTCCAATGAGCAGTCGATTAGCAGAGATTATACGTACCCACCTGTAATTGCCACTTATTGGAAGGCCATTGATCTTAGTGACAGACAGCTTTAAAACACTGTCCTCTTCATCGCGAAAGGTATTCGATGGCAGAGTATAATTAAAGTCAGAGCATGTGGAAACTTGGATTTTGCCAAGAGGATTCTTTACAGTGGGTGCTGAGTTTGTAGAGAGGCAGGGTCCTAATTCAGTGACCTGTACATAGGTAATGTAAACATCACTTTTGCCCATCGCAACTTTGAATGCTTCGACAGTGCCCTGCTTGTCATTTATTTGTGAAGAAATAGCATTGATTGTCGCTTTTTCACAAGGAGAATACCTGGCTGAGCAATTACCAATCTTCAAAACAAAGTAAGGATACGAGCTTTGGAGCTCTTGAATTTCAACAAAATGAAAGTTAGTTGGGACACCATTGAAATACGCTGTAAACCTGTCAACCATCGTTGTTAGGATTACATTTCTTGCAGGGGGGTTAGAAGCAATCCACGCAAAATTCATTTTGATGACGAAACTGACATTTGGGTGCTGTTCGGATAGCCTGAAGCGTAAATTGTCTGTGATGCTAAGGCCTCTCTTTGTCGTGGCCTTTAGCTTATAGGATATAATTCTCGGAGTTGGATGAATAGGCAAGGAATTATCAGACAAGACGATTCTAAAAGTTTGCGACGTCGGCTCAAAATACAGCCATTTTTCCTCTGAAGGCTGATTGGTTGTATTTAACACCGTTAGTGTTAACTTTCGTGTATCACCATCAATCACATCGTAAAATGTATTTGCAGGCACTTGGAATAATTTATATCCACAATAACTAATATCGATAATAGGAAGGGAATTTTGTACGACTGGAGCAGTAATTTGATCTTTGCATACACCTTGGGGTGCAGTAGTTGCTGAAATGATGTCAAAGTTTGCCTGTAATGCAGTCTTAAATGCTGAATTAACTGAACTGCCAGTGGTGATAATTTCTGAAATTCTATTCAAGGCAATCTTATCACAAGTGTCTCTTTGCATGGAGCAACTACTCCATTCAGCATTCACAACAGTGTTCAGTGTCAATGCTTCTGGCAAAGCAGAATACTCAACTGATGAAAGGGCAGACGATGCTCCATTAAAATATTTTACAATATTTGCTCTCATGGTATCGTACAATGATGCAAAGCTTTCTGATAGTGGTAAAGCTGTTATACGATATTGCATAAACACTTTTTGTGTCGCATTTTTTTTCTGAGGGAAGATTGTAATGGCAACATTGCTCTGCACCTCTTGCAAATTGAGATCAGTGGCTGTCAGGGTAATGGTAACAGAGTTAGCTACAAGTGAAGTTGCAATTTGGTTTGTAGCAAGGATTGAGAGCTGTTGCTTTGTTGAATCAAACGATATCCAATAATTGCTATTACTTTTCATTCTCACATTCAAATTCCTTGTGTTTCCTTGTTCGTTGTCGTTGAATGTATCTGCAGGGAGTATCTGCTGATACGTCTGGCATGTTGTCACAGAAATTGGTCCAAATGGTATTTTAACGGTAGGTGCTTGGTCTCTTGTGCAAGGTCCAAAATTTGTTTCTGTTAAAAACAGTTGATCAAATTCCGGTTTCATTGCCTGTTTGAACTCACTTCGCAGGTCACCAGCACTTGTCTGAAGTTTGTCTCTCACTTTTTTAATCTCCATTATGTCACATGGATCGTACCTAAAGAGGCAATTTGTCCACGTGATTATGAGCTTCTTACCAGCAGCCTCAGTCTGACTTACAACCTGAATACTCTTTTTATCGTCACCTAGAAAGGTACCCAACTTTTTTACAAACGAGTAGAGCATGCCTGAGATCGATGATGCGCTGTAAATAGTTTGCAATGTGAATGTATGACTGTATCTTTGAAATGTTCCATTTATGCGTACTCTGATAGTAGTATTTGATGATAGATTGGATGCATCTGTAGCTATTAGTAGGAAAGAGTGATCCTTTGGATAAGTTGGTGCGGCCTGCTCTTGTGTCAAAACAGCTCTTATTTGTTGCAGACTTCGAATCGAAATGAAGCCAAAAACCAGTATTGATTGCTGCTCCATTGCTATTCACAAGGCGCAGTTTTAATTTGGTTGTGTTCCCATCTTGTTTGTCTTTGAGGGTATTTGCTGGTATATTGAAAGTAAATTCTCCACAAAAGTCAAGGAATAGATCTGGGATTTGTTGGATAACAGATGGTGGCTCTTCGATGCAATTGGTGCCCAAGGATTCAGAAGCTGTCGACAGAACATGATTTGCACCAAAGAGTGATTTGATGCCTGAATTCAATATATTTGTCCCTGATAAAAACAGGTTTGACCTGATATAAGCAATTGTTGTTAAGTTGCAAAGACCAACAGCCATGTTACATGGGGTCCATACCCATGTCGCAGTGTTGCCAACAACGTTATACGAATGTGTATGCACAGTCAGGTCATTGCGAAGTAGTTTTTCTAACGATACATGGAGTGATGACAGCTGAATAGGATAAGGCACATTGTTTACTTTTGATACATCGAACTTCATTGTGATGTTGTAATATCCGGGTGGCGGTGGACCACTCAATGTAAACGTTAATGGTGCCGATACAGATTTACCGTCGCTGTCCGTAGCTGTAAGCAGGTATTTGTAAGAGCTTCCGACCAGTTTAGTGTAAGTATTATCATCAGCAACTGCATAGATAGTTTGAGTAGTAGTATTGAAGTTGACCCAGCTATCAATTGGCAACATACGATCAATATCATCCGTAAGGTTTAGCTTTAAATTGCGTGTATACCCTTCTTCTTCGTCATAAAATGATTTTTCAGGAACCAAGAGGATATTTGCCTTGCAGTATGGAATTTGTCTTGGACGCAGAAAAAAGAGTAGTATAGTTGGATAAACTGCCATGAACTCTGGAGGTTTCCTGTTGAGGATGTTGCATTTTCCATACGCAAATTCTTGCGTCTTTTGTATGTTAAAATATGGTTGCATAGATGCATTGAATGCAGGATTTGGAATGGACCTTAGATTCGACTTTTTCAACATGCTGATGATCTGATCATTTGCCTTGACGTCACAAATATCTGTGCGCAACGAAGTCTTCTGGACATGCAGGATGATCTTGTTACTTGCTAAGCGAGATATTTGAAAGAGGATGACGTCTTGTGAAGATTGCCACTTGAAATAAACCTTGAGTTTTGTGAGAAATGTGACATACACATTGGCCAAAGGAAGGATCGTGGCATCATAAATAAATGTTATTTCGTATGACAGAGTATAGGCTGGTTGTGTCCAGTTTCGTATAACGGTTAGATTCTGATCTGCAAAAGCCCCATCACTATCAAATGCTCTCAGTATGAAATATTCCTCGCTTGTGGTAGAGACAGTTGTTGGGAAGCCTTCAATTGTTCTTGTTTTATTATTGAACCAAATCCAGGAATCTAGTGCCAAGTTGTTGCCATTCATATCGAGTAAGTATAGCATGAGGTTATTACCGTCTATTCCATCTGTGAACACATTGTAAGGGACAAAGTAACTCAATGAACCATATTTCGGTACGTAGAGTGTTGGAATTTTGAATGTCACTCTTGGAAGGTCGCAGCTTCCGGAGAGCTTTATATTCACGACTGAAGGTGCGAAACCGATGGCAGTTGAAAGTCCATTTTGCAAAGATTTCTTAACACTTCCATTAGATTCCATAAGCTTCAATCTCAGACTATTCACTTCATTCAGATCACAAGGATCCTTTAGGAGACTTGAGATTGTCCACATCACTGAGGAAGCAGACGTTGTTTGGAAGTCGAGAAATATCATTGCCGAGGAACTGATTCCTAGGTATGAGCTCATGTACGACACGAATGAACTCACCAATGTGAGATAGGATGTTGTTATTACTGAATTATAAGTAAATGTCACAATGACCAAGATATTGCTGAAGCTTTTTTGTAGGTTGAATTGAACACTTTGTGATGCTTCGACAAGAATTGGAGAAAGAGCTACAATTTTGAAAGAATATGAGCTCTGTGCATTCGCTACCTTCAGGCTTGCAACTCCTCGAATGTTGATGTTTTGATCAAGGTATTCACCAGTTAGGCCTATCCAGTAATTATTTATTGGCACAGCTGTATTATTTTGGAATCTTAGGTAAAGCTTCAGTCGCATGTTGCTGCCAGCTGGAGACAGGAACAATGAAGAGGAGAGAACGATCGTGAAATATTGTCCAACTTGAATGCTTTGTGTACCAAATGACGAACCAACAACTGGAGCTGCACTTGAAATGCGACTACAACCTTGCTGAAATGCCTCACCTGCCATAGAGGTGACACTGAATTGAGGTTGTAACGTATCTTTGAAATTTTGTTCAGCAATGCTCCCTACTAGCTTCTCACGAAGTTGTATAATTGCTGTAGTATTGCACGTGGTTCCGATCAAATAACGAGTACTGAAGGTGTAGTCCATGGTAAGGGACGTCGTTCCACTCCTTGTGATTGATACGAGATCGTTGACAATGTCACTTGTATCGACACCAAGATATGGAGCCATGAGTGACTGGAGTGTGAACAGGATCCTTGCATCGTTGAAAGATTTCACAAATACCCCTGTATCCGATGTGATGTTCTGAAAAAAAGGAAAATCAAGAATAGAAAAAGGAATAAGGCAGCAACAAGTGCAGTTGGCTTTATAAAACATTCTGCCAAAGGAAAATGTGAAAACTCTCTACACGGGTATTGTGTAGCCCTACTTTCGATACTATTTTTCCTTTTTGGGTTATGTTGGCTCTACAAAACTTAACCAGTTCTACAAGCTTCATAATCGTGCTGCTAGAATCATTACAAATAGCATGTTTACACCCCAAGTAGATCACTTATTGAAGAATAGCAACGCATAGCTACCAAAATTTATGACTGCAGCATAAAATCTTGACCGCAGCTGCGATAGATTTAGGCCGTCGCAGCTTTATCGTGAGATCATAAATCTTGGTAGCTATGCGTTGCTAGGGGGCATATTCCCTTCATACATTGCGTGAAATGAGGTCCGCCATTTTTTCCGTAATCGTCTATTGGGCTGGAAGACCATTGAAGAAATTCATTGGAAATAAGTCTAAAAGGAGTTTTGTTGAATGTTTGATTTTGTGACGGCTTTTGAGGTGGCACATTATTGCAGCTACTACATGATTTCGCAACAGACCAATCTTTGAAATCATGCTCGTGCAGAAGTTTACACTGATCGATTTCTAAATCCCGAAGTCACCCCGAAAACGTTTTCTCATTGTCCATTCATATTGAGTCTTTAGAAAATCTGATCGACATCTTTTGATCGTTTTCAATTTTTTCGAAAACCAAAACTTTAAGAAACTGGCTCATAGCTCCAAAATTGACAACAACAAAAATGTGCAAAAAGCCTAGAATCTAATTTAGGTTTTCTGCAAAAGATTAAGTCATGAATCTTCAAAATCGGTGCAGTGTGCGATTGACCTTGGCCTGCCAAAAATTGCATAGTTTATTTTGGCCCACCCGACAGTTTCTTATCTCGTGGTATTTTAATTTAGCTTTAATTGGAGAGCCCTTGAAAAAAAGCTTCTGCTGAAATGCTACCCTGCTCCTTAAAAAATGAAATATCACATATCAAAATATATCAACGAGGCAACGAGAACAAAGCCAAATCATTGAAACGATTCATCTGTTGCTTCTGATTGAAAAGCTAGCACAAAACGATTAACATTTGTAAAAAGGCCTTAGAAAAGGCTGATCATCATAGCCGTGAATATCTAACAAATAGACCACAAGCGATATCCCTGAAACCTAGGTAGCTGGCGCACCCATCTAGCATGTAAACAGGGGTATTTAAGAGAAGATAGGTGCAAAATTGAAGACGAACGCCAGCCTTAACATTTGCCACCCAAATTTATCTGTCTAATTTCAGAAGATGAGCATTATTGTTGCTTTATAGGGAATCGATATGCTTATTAAAAGCATTGATTCATGATAACAGGCCTGATTTGCCGTGTATCATGTGACCCATGCGAGAAAGATCAATTATCAATCCCAGCAAACTAAAGAGACCTGCTGTGGCGTAATGCACTTCATGTGATCAGTTTCATTTCACATGAACGTTAGACAATCAGATGGGCCATCCAAAACCATGAGTCAGCAAATTCTGACAGATAGGGTATACCTTGCCGTCTTATGCTGGTTCAATCCCTTTAAGGCTGGCCTGCGCCAAGTTAAAACTATAATCCTTCGTATTTGACAACTTTGAAAAGTGCCGTTTCATGTTATAGTTACAGGATTAATTTCGGTCAGTTGCAGATCCAAAGATCGCGTTGTCTCATCGAGACCTGATCCTTTTGTTTTACGAAATTCACCCTTGCTAAGGAAAACAAGTACTTACGATGGTTCGAAGATAGTTTGGCTCAGTAATAGGTCCAGTAAACTTCACGATCAGTGTAGTATAATTATCATGGCCAAACAAATCAACAGCACTGAGCCTGAATTTATATCCTCCAGAGGGCTGCTGACTGTAAATATTCTTTGTTGAATATAGATTGATTGTCTGAGCTGTCAAGAAGATCCATGACTTCAAAGGTAGTACATCTCCATTGTGAGCGTACAAATACATTGTAAGATCTTTCACACTTTTTAAGTCTTGGTCAGTGAAGGTATTTTCAGGTACCGCGTATTGCAATCGGAATGTCGTGTTTGTCACAACGATCGTCAATGAATCAACGGCTATCAGCCCCGCTTGTGCTTTCGACGGCAAAGTGCTGAAAAAAGATAATGGGATATGCACAAATATTATACTTTTGAACATTGAGAAAAGGGGGAACAGTAAGTAGGTAAGAGCTTGAATTAGGGGTTAGTCATTTATAACTCTGGGTACCGGGGCGGGTTAGAATTGGTGGGGATATGAAAACTATTCCAAGGAAAATTGGGGGGTATGAAACTTCTTTTGGAAATTTTAGAGGGGGTACGAAAACATTAATGATAGTTTCTCCAGAAAATTACTTCAATGGCACGATAAGGCCTATGGAATACCATATCCTCGCACAACTGCAACTCTAGCTAGCTTCTTAATGACGGCCTTCAAATCATCCATTGTACCCCATTTGTATAAAATTCCAGCTCACTGGCCTTCCAAGGTAGTACTTCATTAAGTTCAAATAGCATTGCCTTTCGTCTTTTTTATCTCTTTTACAAAACAGAACTTCTGTGATGTGGTTATCTGAAAATAGTTTGATAGATGGCCAGTCGTAGGGTATGAAATCTTTTCCTAATTTTCAATTGGGCTCTAAATTTTTTTTCGGATAATTGGAAGGGTTTTAAAAACTCTTAGCTAGCTTAGCAATTCTAGCCCGCCCCGGTATTAGTGTCCAGCGGGTTCACTTTTACATGCATATGTATATGTTGGGAATTCTAATAACCTTGAATGGACCCCCTTTGTTAAATGGAGCCTTTTTTCTGAATTTTATAAGAGTCAGTGGTCCATTTCACTGCATATTTTCATACGCCTATATGCTAACACTGTCAGTTCTAGGGTGACCATGTATTTCGTTCTGTTATAAATTGTAATTTTTTCGTATTTGGAATTTTCTGATATTGCACTAAAAGCTGCTATATTCATAGGTATCTGGGTCTTAGCAGTCAGGGTGATAGAGCACTCTATCTAAGGGTTTTGCGGACTCACCCGATGTACAATGCAGTTCTTTGGTAACTTGACGTTACTTTGGTTGGGGGCAAAATTGCCCCCTAGAAGACTTTTTGTTATAACTCTGCCAGGAAAACAATTATGGCCAGGGAACTTTCTGAATTTGTGCTGCTACTTATTTTGCAACAACTAAAGAAGTTTTATAAAAATATTTTGACAAATGAGGGGGAGGGAGACAATTTTCTGGAACAGACTCTGTCAAAATCGCCTATTCTTTAATATTAATTTTTGCAAAAAAGTAGCAAGATTGATATTTTTTGCAGGGCAGTGCTATTTGATCTAATGCTACTAATTTTTCAGGGCAGTTTTCATGCTTGGATGGAAAAGTTGTGCTCCAATTAAATTTAATTGCATTTTTCCTGATTTCCACCGATTTTGCCACTCTTCTTGACCACAAAAAGAAAATCCTGACGCAGGCAATAATGACGGCTAATTCTTGGTTAATTTCTAAATTCTCATAAAGTATATGCTTGGGGCTATTTGTACAGAATTCTGGTTGCTCTATCTATTTCCAGGCAAGAGTTAGGTAGGGGGGGGGGGCTTTTTGCCACTCCCCAACCAAAATAGGACGTGTCAGATAGCCCAACCACTATGGGGTTAACGCAACTTTCGTTCGTTAGAATTTCCCCGATATCGTAAAGATTCGTGCCAATCTTCCCGAGTTCGGAAGTGAGTTTATCTCCCATTTCACAATGACACAGTTAAAAAGCTTTGTTCAAACTCGGCTAAATCTCAAACAATCAAATTAACTCAATTTGCTGGATTGAGACATTGGGACACAATGTTTGATAAACTGGGTTAATTTAAACTGGTTTTCCTTGCAAGTGTCAAGTGAATATGCTGTTACGGATTCGCATGAAGCCGCATGACTTAATAAGAAGGTGCATCAAAAAGTATGAGCGCAAATGTATTTACATGGGAACTCTTGTGATTACAAATGTGGAATATCCAGCGTTATTCTGATTGCTTTGAGATGGGAAAATTGAGTAGCCAGGGTTTTTCATACGAACTGAGGTTCAAATGGCAGTATAATGCGTGCAACCCTTAAAACCAAAGCAAAACTTTCCTGATTGCTGAGGCCATGTATGTCCCTAATTATTGAACTTTGCCGCACTTTCTTGTTGATTTGCTATTGTTGCCAAAAATTTTTTATTATAGATCATTGGGTTTATCGTAACTTAACATCCACGCATTATCATTTCATTCTATGGTATCAGACGGTAGTACTACGTCCGCTGAAACCATTTCAAACGAGCGAAAGAAATGATAAGTCTAGTCTCTTCGTTTGAAATACCGTCTTGCAACGATTTCTGTTTCTGAAAAATAGTCTTCTGCGTATATAAGGTTGATACCTTGTCGGGACGACGTGAGATTATGAGTTTGGATATTTTAAGGCAATCATGAGTCAATTTCTCAACAGGAACAACAATGTGTAACATTGTTAACGATGGTCATCGTAAATCTTGCGATAAACGATTCTGAGTCTTTGAGGAATACATAAATGATAAAAAGATAATAAAAAAAATGTGCATGAATCGAGTCTTTTGATCACTGTCGATCATTTAACAGTGACATCCAATAGGGAAGTTCCATATTGGGAAAGTCTGTCTTTGCTGTATCGGACGAATAACGGAGGTTGATAAATCGGAATCGGATAACTTGGATTTATCGGTCTTGGATACATTGTCAATTGGTGTGGTGCCTGCATCATATTTACGACTGGAAATGAACTTGGATTTCCTAACGAGGGGTACTGCAAATACTCTGGCGGCCTAATCACACGACGTGGTCTACTACGAACTTCAGGTGACGGGCCTACATCTGTCGAAAACGATGTTTCGGGCGATGAAATTGCTGCGTTCGGCATATCTGGTTCGTTTTGAACATCATCATCGTTCTCGAGATTATAAGGCTCGTGTGGAGGTTCTTGGACGTTGTTAGTGTCTGGTTCAGCATCTGTATCTTGCTGCACGTTTGTTTCAGGCGCATAGAACGGGGTTGGCGGTCGAGGCCAGCTTGACTGCCTTCTCGGTTCATGATCTTGAAAACAAAGGATGATTTCCTCGTCACTGTCGGGATCCTCCTGCAATTTCTCGTGACTTTCATGGCTAACGTCGTTGTTTCGTGATACTGCTAGTTGCTGACGCGTTTTCCGAGGTCGTTTCTGCTTTGGTTGCTGAGTAGGTTCAAGCGGTAAATCGTCACATGGTAATAGAAGATTCCGATGTAAAGTGCGCATACGTCCGTCTGGATTCCGTTCAGATACTACTTGGTATACGGGTGCGTTTTCTTCGACACGTTTGATAACTCGATAAATCTCCTGTTCCCAATGAGAGCGTAATTTTCCTGGTCCGCCTTTTTCGTTTAGATTTCGTACAAGTACACGATCATCGGGTTGCAAAACTGTAGAACGAACACGTCTATCATATTGCTCCTTGCTCTGACGTTGACCATCTTGGGATCGTTTCGAAGCTAGTTGGTATGCTTCTGTCATCGCTTTACGCCACTTGCGAGTATACTCAGGATAATTCTCAGTGCTGTTTCGACCTGCAGTTGGTTTCGTATCGAATATGAGGTCAATAGGTAGTCTCGGAGAACGACCAAACAACAAAAAGAATGGTGAGAATCCTGTTGATGCATGTTTCGTGCAATTGTATGCGTGTACAACCTTATTAAGATACTCTCTCCACCGCGATTTCTTTTGCTCTGGAAGTGTGCGTAGCATGGCGAGTAATGTTTGATTGAACCTTTCTACCTGTCCGTTTCCCTGTGGATGATATGGGGTGGTCCTGGAATGACGTACTCCGCAAATCTTCTCTAAACTATTGAGTAATTGATTCTCGAACTCTCCTCCCTGGTCATGGTGAATACGAGCGGGATACCCAAATTTTAGGATAAAGTCGTTGTACAGCTTCTCAGCGACGGTATGTGCTGCTTTGTTTTTCGTTGCATAGGCCTGTGAGTACCTAGTGAAATGATCCACCAAGACGAGAATATATTCATATCCGCCAACACTGCGTTCAAGATGAACAAAGTCGATTGAAATTAATTCAAAAGGTTGAGTTGTCACAATACTTGTCATAGGTGCTCTCGATTGTACATGTGGACGTTTTTGTTTCAAACATGGGCAAACACGAGTGGTGTAATGTTCGATATCATTGCGCATACCTGGCCAATAAAATCGTTGGTTAGCGAGTTGAAAAACTCTTTCGCTGCCTAAGTGACCCATTTCATCATGGAGTTCTCGGTAAACTAAAGTACGATACTTGGTCGGCAAAACTATTTGATCGTATTCGCTGGTTTTTCGCCTAAGAACACCGTCAGAATCAATGTGAAGTTTGTCCCAGTCTCGCAAAAGAGTTTTGGTTGCACGAGGCTCATCGATACGTTCTTTGTAGCTAGGTTTGGAACCGTTTTCTTTAAATCGAATAACCCGAGATATCGCAAAATCTTGGCGCTGCGACCGTTGCAAATCGTTTACATCTAAACGAATATCACTAGCTGGTGGTTTCAACTCACTGTCCTGAAGTGTAAAATTGTCTTCATTTGTTGAAAGTGCCGAAACCCAAACTGTTTCATTGGTAAACTGGCTTGAAGTCGCCGAAACGGTGGTTTGAAATTCGTCATCCGATATTTCTGCTGTACAATCCTTCATGTATTTCTCTATGTCCAGAGGTATACGAGAAAGAACATCTGCGTCGACATTATGTTTACCGGGCCTGTATTTAATCGTAAAATTGAAATTTGACAAATCAGCCACCCAACGGTGTCCAGTTGCATTTAACTTAGCGGACGTCATAACATATGTTAGCGGATTATTATCCGTATATGTTGTGAAGGAGGGTGCATAGTACAATAAATCTCTGAACTCATCACATATTGCCCATTTTAAAGCCAAAAATTCTAGCTTTCCTGAATGTAAATTGTATCGTTTTTCGGCTGGTGTCAGTGTTCGTGACGCGTAGGAAATTACACGCATAACCCCATCTTGACGCTGGTATAGTACAGCACCCAAACCTAACTGGCTCGCATCTGTATGCAATACATAAGGCATGTCATATACAGGATATCCCAAAATGGGTGGACTCGTTAAGCAATCAATCAATTCATCAAGGGAACGTTGGTGAGTGACAGTCCATTCGATTGCTGTTTTCGATGATGGTTGACGATTATTTTTCTGATTTCGCTGAGCTCTGAATTTCTTATCATTTAATTTCTTGGCTTTCTCATTGTCAGACTGTTTTAATAGATCAAATAATGGAGCTGCTTTTTGTGAAAAATTGGCAATGTATTTTCGGTAGTAATTTAAAAGGCCAATAATTCGACGGATATCACCAACAGTTTTAGGCGGGCATTCTTTTAAAGATGTAATGGCTTTCACGTTTGAAGAATCGATGTTATACCCTTTACTCGAGACGATATGTCCTAAGTACTTGACTTGATTTCGAAACAATTCGCATTTTTTTGGTTTCAGTTTTACACCATTTTCACGTAATCTCCTTAAAACTGTACGAATATCTTCAAGATGGGCGTCAAAATCTTTGCTATAAACGAGTACATCGTCCAAATATGGGATGCATATTTCATCACGGATACCCTCTAAACATTGTTCCATAAAGCGTTGAAAGCAGCCAGGGGCATTGGAGAGGCCAAAAGGTATACGTTGCCACTCATAGAGTCCCCAGGGCGTTATAAAGGCAGTACGATGACGATGTTCTTCCCTCACAAAACCCTGGTGATATGCCTTACCTTGGTCCAAAAGGGTGAACCATCTGTTCCCCCCTAAACTTTCTAGGGTGTCTTTTACTCTTGGTAGAGGGTGCCTGTCGGGAATAGTCTTTGAATTCAACTGTCTATAGTCGATACATAACCGCAAAGTTCCGTCTTTTTTACGTACACATACTACGGGACTGGAATACTGCGAACGTGATTTCTTGATAAACCCCTTGTTCAATAAATCCTCAACATACTGCTTGACTTCTGGGTATAAAGGTTTGGGGATAGAGGTATAGGTCTGTTGCACTGGCGTGGGATCAGAAAGGTCTATTGGTAACTGCAAACCCTCTGCGCAGCCTATATCTCCATCTCCTTGTGCAAAAGATTCGGATTCCTCCAAGAGAATTTTAGAAACGCTTTGTTTTTGTTCTGGAGACAACGAACTGAGGTCAAATTGATTTAAAAATGCTTCATTTTTAGTGTCAATTTCAATAGACGCAGTTTTTGCTTCGATTTTGTGATTTGGCCTCGTTTCCATGCTTGGCCTCGTTTCCATGTCAAAAGAAGAGCTTCCCTTTTGATCAAAACGAGGTTCACTTTTCAACTTAACGTCTAAAGGCGTCACAGACTTTACAAGCTCAACACGGCCTAAAACACTTCTACTATTCATCGTTATTGTGTGTTCTGTAGGATTGTAAATCTCGATATTGAGGCGAAAAGATTTACCTTTTGGCAATGAAAATAACGTTTCTTTGATTTCTAGACAGGAGGGCAACGTACTGTTTTCTTCAGGAATAAAGAGAACTTGTGTTTTAGCATCAAAAGTCTGAGCATTCCCCCTGCAAGTAACTTTAGAAAACCGTTTTGCTGGCAATACAATTGCGCGTTTTGGAGATTTTATTACGGTCAATTCATCACCTTTCTCTTCAAGAATAATGTCAAGCATAGCTTGCACTGTTTTGTTAGTAGCTTGTTGAGAGGATTCTTTCACGGAATTCACGAATGCAATATTCTTTACGTCATTGTCTATTGAATTGTATAAAGACGATTTGACTATTTCCTCAATAACATTATATCCAATTATCGGATTAGCAATTTTGGTATGAGTAACTAGAAAAGGCACTGTCAAAATATTCTCTCCAAACCCATTCATCAATTCAAATTCCAGTTCTACAAATCCGTTGAAGGGCACGGGTGTATCGTTAGCTGCACGTAATTCTAAGTCATTGCCACTGTCGAGTAATTCATTTAGTTTTCGTAATTCTAGCGAAGGAAAATTCTCCTTCAGAAAACTACTCGAAACCAAAGAGACTTGTGAACCCGTGTCCCAAAATGCACTTGCATTCTGACCATTCAGTTTGCATCTAACAATACACTTGTTTCCAACAAGACTTGACAGACGAACTTGTTGTTTTGGTGAAAGGTGACATGCAAAACTATTTGCTACATTTTCCAACGAGTTCGAATCATTGGGGTCTGGGGTCAACAAATTCAAAGCTTTACAAATCGGACCATGTTCAGACCAATGTTTACGTTGGCAGAGAGGACTACAATAATAAACAACTCTACACTGGCTGCAAAGCAAATATTCAGATTCGCTGTTTTCTTTACTGCTACAATAACCACATAACTTTAAATGGGACTTTTCGTTTTCAGCTACACCATGTCCCTTTGATGCAGCCGTCTCCAGTTTCCCTGTTTGGATTTTCTTTGCTTGCAACCACGCGCAAAATGCTCGCTGGAACCACAGATGAAACAATGGTCGCATTTCACGGCTTCATCTTTCGCAATACAAGACTCACAAGCTGACGGGGGTCTTCTTGACTTCCCTGAACTTCTCGTATTTTCTGGCTGTTGTGAATTCATAGCATCTTTGATCATAGCGACATCCGCCTGCACAGCTTCCAATGAGGCAAGCAGCGTGTTTTGTTTGGTGGCTTTTGTTTCCTTTGTTGTTTGCTTGTCTGCAACTTCAGTGGCTAGAACTGAGGCTTGGTTGTTCTTTGCAGGGCGTTTCCTGGTTCCAAATTTGTTGCTTCTCTCGTTCTCTGTTGTCATCGCGACGTTGACTTCACGTATCAAAACTTCGTCTGAAACGCGCGACATTTCCAAAAACGGGCGCATACGGGTACGTATCGCATCATCGGCTAAACCTGTTTCTACAGCATTAATGAATACATTCTGAACCAAATTATCATCATAACGAATTTTTGATTCTTTTTCTTCACTTGCAAGCAAAATGTGTTGCCTAAGCTTTAGAGCTCTCATCAAGAAATTAAGTGCGGTTTCATTAGGCTCCTGTACCACATTAGTAAGTTCTTGGTATGCCTCTGTGGCAGACTTTTCGCAGTAGTGGCTGCGTAAAATCTGTCGCAGTTCTTGCAAGCTTAGATTTTTCATGCCTTCCAAATACGATTTTAAATGAAGTTGAGGTGAAATAGCATTTATCACAGCATCGACAATTTCTCTCTCGGGATAACTTTTTTCAATTGCACTGTCTATTTGTTTGTTTAAACTTGTGAAAGACAGGCGATTTTTCTCGTTTGAAATGACTCCCTGAATTTTTAGATCTTTGAAACGAAAGACATTTGGGGCTGAATTTTGCGTTGGGGCCTTTGTTTCAGAAGTAAATACTTCCTTACCTCTTTTATTTGGTTTGAGGGGCGATGAACTGCGGATTGGGTCTGAGATACGAGAACTTGGAGGCTTGGTAAGCTTCTGAATACGATCTTTAGCTTCTGAAATCTTTTCCTCCTGCAACTGCAGCATTTTCAAGAAATCTTCCTGCATCAACGTATACTCTTGCTTCGCTTTCTCCAATTCTTCGCCTTCGCTTGTACTTCCTTCTTCATCGCTCGTGTCTCTCGATTCTTCAAGGGGTGGAGGTCCGCCTTTGAGAAACACCAACAAATCACCCAAGGTCTTCATGATTGCCTGATCTTCCTCAGGTTCACCTTCGCCCATTTTTGAACAGATGTTTTCTAATTCTTCTCTTATCTTGTTTATTGTTTGCCTCTTCGTTTTGCCTGCATCTTCGATTTTTAACATTGTTGTTATTTCTCTAAGTTTCCCATCAGTTGTACTGTACAGAACGCTTTCAATGGACAACTGTAGCTCCTCGGCCATCTTCGAGAGCTCACTCTTATCCCTTATCGGTCTTCAGCAAACTTTTCCAAAACTGTTTTTCAAACTACTGCAGCATACATAGGCCTGTAGGGGGTAGCCGTTAAAACAACAAACTACCCTCTGCTACCAAAATGTCAGACCTATATTATGGCGAACCATGAGACGAACACATAAAATTGAGTTAACTGTTGTGTGGTAGCGTATTTTAACTGTAACTCTAAAATCACGATCATGTCTTACTTACTTTTACTCGTTCGTAACATCAATATAACAAAAGCGAATGTTCCTCCCACTTGGACGGGGGTTATGAGCAATGGCTCATATCCTACAACATTCCACATATTATGTCTTACACGCATTCATAAGAGTCCGGCGAAGCTGTAAGAACTGTCATGAATTGCTACGAGCGCTTAACCCTATTGTACCCGGGGGGGGGGGCAAAAAATGCCCCCCCCCCAACCAAACTTTTGATTATAAAACAGAGAGGAAAGAGAAAAATGAGCTGAAACATCCATGACTTTTCCTAATTTTTAATTGGCATTAACAATCCATACAAACGCTTAAGATTTCATAAGAACCCTCACGAACTTGAAACTTTATGAATACAACCCTAATCCTACCGGGCTCTTTTTGATCTAACATAGCCGGGGGGGGGGGTGCTTTCCACCCCCCCTCTATAAATAGCCGTAGACTAATGGGAAATCATTGAAACTTGGCAAGGGCGTAGTCCTAACTATTCTTAGCCGATGGGTAGTTTTGGGCATGGCCACTTCATTAGGTGACGTCACTATAACGTCATAATGCCAGAAAATGTCAAAATATATGGTTTTCCAGATTATTTGTTCTAAAAACGGTAATATGAATGACTTTTCCCATTCTTATTTGGCGTATTATTCATTTCTAATTCAAATTTGATGCATAGAGGTGCTTTTAGATTGTTATTTTGGAAGAAAACGACAAAAATTGATGACGTCATATCTAAAAACTGTTTTTCTGCAAAAAATTAATAATGATTGGCTCAAAATGCTTTTAAAGTATTGCATAACGCAATTCTATGCATTTTTAACAAAATCTGTTGGAAAAAACTTCAAAATTTGCCAAAATGACCCAAAATGGCGGCCCGAGTGACGTCATCATTTAAGAATGCTTACGTCAGCAAATTCCATTGTTATTGACAACAATAGAAAGCTAATTGCTTGCTGATTCCTTAAAAGAATTCTTCCGAGTACGGAGATGTTAAGTTATGAAAACACTTTACTGTATGGAGATGGACTATTGGAAACTGTGTGGGATGACAGAACGATCTGAGTGATCTATTTCTGTTTGAATGTGATCGCATCAAATCGTGGTATGATTTCTGACAGAGATTAATCGATGATTGATCAGCCAATCAGTGAACATATTGAAGTTTTAATAAAGTCAGCGAATAAAAGATGTGAAGAATTTGGAAAGCTATGGATGAAATACCCAAATCAAAGTTGCCTGCTTTGGCAAACACGTTCAAGAAATTGGATGAACTTCTATGGTTAAAGAAATGGAAAGTGGGACTAGTTGTCACCCAGGTAAGTTGTCACAGTGACAGACTGAATGCTAACAGCAACTGACAAAACATTTGTAGATGACGTTTTCTGGAAGTGTATGATGTACTTCTCCCAAATTAGCAAAAGTAGAAGCAATCAATGCATTAAATGAGAGTGTTACAACTTGTCTCCGTGACAACAGATCCCCTTCTCACCAAAAGAAGGAATTCACATCCTGTTAAGATTTAAAGTGGTTTTCATCATATCCAACCATTCCATGATTGCAATAAGCCATTGCAAACCTTTTAGTTGTAAGGGAAAGGGGCCAATAATGACAACGTTTTAGATGTAGCATTGATTGGAGAACAATATTTTCACATACTGAAAGATTTTTCCATGGGACACACACAACAGAGTTTGAAATACGTGAAACGCAGCTAGCCGTCTTTGCCGAAAGCAAGGTACATTAAGTCGGTATTGTTTGTTGAGTACCATGATATGATCGGTGCACCCCATAATTAGTGCTGTGTGCACGTAAACAGGAGTTGCAAAGATACGATGCTATAATACGACGTAGATGTACATAGCTTATAGTGATTGAAATACAGTATACTTCTTACAAGTCTTTTCTTACTGGTACATGAAAATAGCACCAACAAAAGAAGATACGATTATTCTAAGCTTGTATTGGGGTTTGGGGCATCGTCACCGCTTGCAGTTGAATCAAGTGGCTATCAATGCCGTGAGTGTGTATTGTAAATAGGATACAATGCACTATTTGCAACAAAGCATTTCGTTAATGTTTGTATCAACATCAAAGGCATCAGAAACACACAAAATGATTCTTTGTTTTGTGTTAGGTTTGAAGCTTTATCGCGTGCTGTTAAATCAAGTGAAGAGGATACAATGCACAAGACTACGTACAAAACGGAACATGTCAGTATTTTTTTCCGAGACTTTACTTACCATAACATCTAAAGCAGCAGAAACGGAAGATGATTCTAAGTTTTGCATTGGTTTCCGAGTTTCATTGTTTGCAGTTACAACGAGTGGCTTTCAATAACCTGGGTGTGTCTTGTGATTTAAATATAATGCATTATATGCAAGGAAACAATATTTTGGCATTCACTTTACTTACCACAGTATGAAAAGCAAGAGAATACACATTATGAAATCTTTGAATGTCATCACTTCTTTCATATTGAGTGATCACTCAGCCCGGCTAATCGTAACTGAATATCTGATTAGCCATTTGGTAGCAGCGATTGCAGAAACCTGTCCGACATAGCTAGATGCCTTAGCAAACTAAGGTACCTAATACCCTCATCATGTATTATGCATGTAACGGAATGAATTTCAACAGAGTACGCTAAAATATGGACTAGTCCATGTTATTAATAATGAATCACCTAGTTTACGGCATGCTAATGTTTATAGCATCTTCATTCTCGTGATAAATCTATGGGTTGATAACAGCATTCACACTTTTCGTCAACTTACGTTTATACCAGCAGGGCTCTCTTTATACCTTCAGGACGACGGGTCATTTAAAGTGCAACGCATGTAAACTAATGCGGGTGAAAGTATAGTCGGCATTATTTTGCGGTAAAGCCTCAGTGGTGGTTCGAATCATATGACTAATTCACACTGGTCTTTTTAATTTATGCAGGTAAGTCAGAGTAATCAAATGCGAAATTTCTAAATTTGGAAGTTTGTGCAATTGAAGAAATTTGATTAGCAAAGGAAAATAAACAAAGTCAGTGCTCTGCTATCCAGGTGCCTTTAACAAGGATAGATTTTGTAAGACAAATAGTATCAGTTGCATTTGATTGGCACCGGAACTCAAGGCAATTAGCGTTTGCAGACAAGGAACCTCTTCTCAACCAATAATTCGAAACAAACAAAGCCACCAAAGTTGCCCTAAAAACAGAAGGGTAAACTGTCGCATTGTGCACGCGAAAGGTGGTTTTTGAGAAAATTCAGTAGTTTGTAACGAAATAAGAAGGATGAATCTAAAGATTTACTTGATAGACTTTGTTTATTTGATTCAGAAGCTGATAAGTAATTGCTTCACTTAAACCCTAATTATATGAGAATTCCAATGCCTTTTGCTCACCCTCTGAATCAAATAAATAAAATACACGAGGTAGATTTTTCGACTTATCCTTCTCCTTTTGTTATAACCTTGCCTGACATCCCTTAAGATCACTTTTCGCGTGCACAAGGCCAAATTTTACAGAAAGCTCTCTTTGTTAAATTCAGCCGACAGGATAGGGCAATAACATTTTGAGCAATTAAGTTTTTGGTTTTGCAAAGAATCGACGCCAATGCTATGCTCCTATTATTACGAGAGTGCAAAAATAAAACGGCGCAGATCAAGGCGCACTTGACGAAACAATAGAAATACAGTTGCCTTTTTTGGGAGCAACCTTTGATAAACCTAGCGTTCATTGAGCTATTAAAACAATCAATATTGTACCGGGTGGTTCAATAAAAACAATCCCCGTCTGCATTGCTCCCTATACCGGGTGTCTCAGAAAAAAGTACCCCCTTTTGACTGGAAATAGGAACCAAGCAATAAGATATCGTTGCTCCCCGACTTCACAGCTAAATTTATCAATGTTCAGCTTAGATGCACATACCTTGCATTTAGAAATCGTCCACCAAACACCGGAGATACAGGTTCGCAAAGTCAAAATTTACAGTGCTCCTAAAGCCAGAGGTTTTGAAAAAGGGCCTCGTCATGATTTGTATCGTGGACATTTTCCAAAGTACCTGTAGACTTTAAGTTTCCGTGTTTTGCTTTTGAAAAGAATAAAGGATGCATGGACATGGCACTGATCAAACAAATATAGTAAAAATGTGGTAAGAGTGGTAAAGTCGTGCCACATCTCCAAAATAAGCATGCATGTGCTCCTTTTCCTCTTCTTTAATACAAAACACTTGGGATCGAATGCAATGCAAGGACCATTTCCTCAAAAGAAAAGTTACTTCAAGAACAATTGAAGTAATTCAAGGTATAAATCTTTTCAAAAATAAAAAGTAAAGGTCAAAGTCGAAAATTCGTTTGAAAAATGCCTGTTTGTTGTCAAATTATGGCTAGGCTATTTCTCAAAACCTCTGGTTTCAGGTGCACTCCAAATTTTCACCTTGTGGACTCATATCTCCGGTGTTTGGTAGTCGATTTCCAAATGTAAGGTATGTGCATTTAAGTTGAAGACCAACAAATGTAGCCATGAATTCAAAAAGTCCAGAAATATTATCGTTTTGTTGCCTCGTTGAGTCAAAAGGGGGTACATTTTTTGAGACACCCGGTATATCAAGACAATAACATTTGCAAATATATTATTTGATGGAATAGATATTTTCAGATTCACGTTGAAGTTTTCCTAGCTGAAATCGGCTACTCCGCTTTGAAATTATAAAGGATCTTCTATAGAGGGCCCGATGACCCCTAAGGCAACTTCGAAAACGGCGGCGTAAAATCGTGATAAAAATTTTCTTAATATTTCTGCCTTACAGTGATGACCTATGCACGCTTTGGCATGTAGTGTTATCCCTTTTGGAAAATGAAAGCGCCGTCCCTGCTGCGAGCATGAATAAATTTTTCCAGGCGATTTCATCTTGCCAAGAAGAAGACATGTGCTAACCCGTGTTGAAGTCATTGCTGTAAAGGGAGAAATAGTTCAAAAATTTGATCCTGATTTATGACATTTTTTGGGGTTTCTTGAAGAGGCTTTCTCGAACAACTCCTTCATATTTCAGAACGGAGTGGCCGATTTCTGTCAAGTAATTTGGGAAATCTATTTGAACATATTCACTATCACGCACTGTATTTGGCAATATCATTGCCTTGGGGGTTTCATCTTGCCAAGAAGCGGTGGCGTTGCAAAAGGTGATTGCTTTTGCTTCCTTACACGACATGCTTGATACTTTTACTTTCATTTACTTCCAAGTAATAATACTCGGCTGGTTGAATTTGAATTGAAATTCATCACTGTTTTGATCGTCAAAAGGAGCGCAAAGATAATTGTTTTTGTTTCAGTTCAAATAGTCATTTCTTAAAGGTGTCAGATCATTTCAAACATTTAAAATACAACCAAATGGGCACTAAAATTGCTAGATCATCATTAGTCATCAATCTAGACTTTCGCATAATTCATAACTGCATGAAAAGAAATTATTCAAGAACAGCGGTTAGTTTTTTTAAAACAAACAAGTGGTCGCATTGAGGGCAGATGACTCAGAAACAAGATCCACCTGTTAGATTTTAAGTGAGGCTATGGGCAATTATGATCAAGTGAACATTTATGAACTTCTCCAGTTCCTGGAGTGGATTTCATTTCATCTCTTTTCATCTAATGCTATTTAGGGACAGGGCAAAATTTATTATATTACATGGCCGGTGGAGAACAAAAATTCTTGCAAAAAAATCTGCTCGCCCTGTATGAAATTATTGCCAAAAAACCAACTGCCCCGTCACCCTTTCCTTAAAAAAATGTATTTGCCCCGTATTCATGAACAACAAATGTTGTATCGTACCACCGCACCGATGAATCAGCCAAAGACCATAAAAAAATCAATTCTTGCCTTTACGAGACTCTGTCAACGAAGAAATCAACTTTGAAGATGAAGAGAAATGACTGATGAATCGTTCTTGCAAGTAACTGACAAGGACATTTTGCGTCATGTTCATTCACATCCTTCCAAGCATTTCTCAACTTGCATGATCCACAATTTGGACAAACAATTAGCCATTTGATATTTCAAACTTCATCTTGAGCTTAAAAAAAGGTACTGCCTCGTTCATATTTGCTTTGTGAAAAGTGTTGACCCAGTTCTGTACAAGCTAAAAAAAGTAGTTGCCCCGTTACGTTTTGCACCGGCCATGTTATAGAATAAACTTTGCACTGTCCCTTATGCACAAATGAACCCTCCAACAATCTAAACATATAGCATCAATTTAGGATGATAAAAACCTTGAGAATAAAGTCCTACAGTCCTATAACATTGAGCCATTGCTGCTCTTCTAGTGCATTGTTCTTTAGAGTCTAGCTCTCTGGGTGTACTTTTTTACTACAGGATGTCCAAAAAAAAGTGCACCGTTTGAATGGCTACTGTGGAGGAGCCATAAATCTAATTTTCTTGTTTTGCAGACTCATGAATACAAGAGCTTCAACTTAGAGTTTGGCACCGAGTTTGTGTAAATCTGAAAAGTGGTTGCTGATTTATTGGGAAAGAAAGACACAATCACTCGTTGCTTCAAAACCAGAGGATTTTATCTCCGTACTTACCCTTAAAACTTGAATTTTAACATTACATGAACTTTACAGTTATGCCAGGAAACGCATTTGGGAGCAATAGACGATTACGGTAAAGATGGCGGCGAGGAAATTTTTACCAAGATGCATTGCGTTCGAATAACGAATCTTTAACGATTCTATAGGAATTCGATTAAAGAACGCAATGCATCTTGGTAAAAAGTACCTCGCCGCCATCTTTAGCGTAATCGTCTATTGATGACCATATAACTGAAGAATATTGACCAAGCAGCATGCTGAACGCAATATTGTTGGTTTAAAACGATTTCATCACTTTTGAGAAGCAAAATATCTGATAGACGCATGCCATGGCTTGCAGCACTTGCTTGTGTTGCACATTACCATTCCTAGCAACCCTAGATATGTCCAATATTCTTCGTTGTCACAAAATTCAATGTATGACTATCTGTCTCACTTATGAACATTAGAAAATAGGGCTAGGTATGTTTTTTTCAATCAATTTCGTTGATTTTAACGCAATGGAGAATAATGGATCCTCTGGTTTTGAGGCAGCCAACAATTTTGGCTTTCTTGTTCCATAAGTCAGCAACTATTGATTAGATTTACACACATTCGGTGTCAGCCTTTAATCTTAAGTCTTTTCTGTCAAGACTCTTAAAAACAGAGAAAGTTGATTTAGGGCTGCTCCGCAGAAGCCACTCAAACAGTGCACGTTTTATGGACACCCTAAAAGTCTCGTCCTCATATCTGTAAAATTGATGAATCTATTGAGGGGGCATTTTGAGGGTTAACCACAAGGGTCCAAGGATCCAAAAAGCGCAGTATTAATAGGGTTCGGTTTTTTTCTTTTAAATGATCTAGTGTTGGTGGCTCATGAATTTCTGCAGAGCTTTCTTGTAAGGTATGTCCTATATCTAAGGATCTGGAGATCTTTACCTTGCTTTTTATTGTAGGTTTATCGGAAAGATATCGGTTCGCATCTATCAAATATGCCTTCGGGGCATAGGTTGTCCTTGAAAATTAGGCATTGGAGGCATTCGGCCAAAATAAAAAATCAAGGAATCTACCTTCCCAATGGCTTCAAAGCTTGGCCAGTTTTTGCTAAGCCAGGATGATATTCTCGGTATGTGGGTAGACTGATATTAAAAATTCGTAGTAAAAACACGGATTTCGGTGTTTTTTGTTGCATTTGTGGGTTTAATAGCATAGGGCTCAAATCTTTCAAATCTTTAAAAAGGTGGGTGTAAAATTCTATTCCATTTTTCTTTGAATTGAATGGCTTGAAAGGAACTTATAGTACTTTGCTGTAAATCTGCCGTGGAAACTTTTTGATATCTTGATCTTTTTCAAAATGGCAGCAATTTAATGATTTTTGAAAAAAATTGATGGAAAATTTTGAAAACATTTAAATCATCGTAAACCCTCAACCAAAGGAGGAAAAATCATGTAACATTCAAGAAAACCATAGTTTATGAAGGCCTACAATATGGTGAAAAGCAGAAACCAGTATCTTTTCTGGTTTACGATTTAGAAATTTGATGACGTCATAGCCTCAAATTTAATAAATGCTGCCATTTTGAAATTAATCAAGATATCAATAAATTTCCACGGCAGATTTACGGCAAAAAACGCTAAGTTCCTTCCAAGCTTTTTAATTCAAAGGAAACTGTAATAGAATTTTACACCGACCTATTTAAAGATTTGAGCCCTATGTTGGGTTTAATATGATGAGTCCGTTATTTAAGGCTATTTTTAAATTTTGTACCACGAATCATTTGTTTACATATTTTCGGCGGAGGTACAGCAATGAGCAGATCCTTGATCTGAGCAATGTTATTAAACTCAGGGGCAAACTTAGAGCTTGTCGATTGTCGATTGTCGATAAGTTTTCTTCAAAGGTGTTTGGAGTATGATGTTGTTCCTAAATTTATTTGGTGATCTCCAAGTTTATCTTTTCAGCAGTTGTTGGTGAGTTATGAACTTATTTCTTCCCTTTCCGGTTTTAAGATTAATTCGGTTTGCCTTACAGGATTTAACAGTTTTTCTCTTGTTACAGGCTTATTTTGGTTATTGTTTCTTTTACAGGAGTTAAGTATTCTTTCTACTGATTTCGATGTTTTTTGTTGCATTTATGGGTTTAATATGATGAGTCCGTTATTTAAGGCTATTTTTAAATTCGTAGTTATTGCTATTGATAGACTGATGGACGCTATAACTATGACTTGGGGACGTTCACATTGAAAATTGGGACGAAATTGTTTCCTTTGACGTCACATCTGATGTGGAAATCATAGCAACACTGTGCGAAAAGCTGAGTGCTCCAGGCAATGGCGGATTGGCCTAACTTATTGGCTCAAGCCTCAGTTGATCAAACTTCTCAAAAGTCAGGTTTTGAGTGACGATAACAATGAACAAAAGCCAAAAGTATTCACATCAATGTTTTCTCAATCCAAGAATCAGCAAACTTTTCAGTTTCAATCACGATTTCCTCATTTTGATGGCCACTTAGCTCCTGTAAGCTCACCACAGCTGAATAAAAAATTTCCAACTACCGAGAGTTGCCATAACTACGAATTAACCTCGTTTCGACGTGAACAGAAAATCGGTGCCCTCTTGGTTTCTTTTCGTCCCACTTTTTTATGTAAAAGTCCATCATAAGTCCCAGTTTGAGGAAAAAATATGTTGTTGTTATTGTTGTTGAAATTGTTGTTGTTGTTGTTGCGATAACGGGACTATTTCGTGAGTCTAGTGCGTGGGTAGGGTTCTTTTTGCATTGTAATGTTAAGAAATCTTCTTTTGGAAATAGTATTCAGACGAGGAAATTCTTAGCAGAGATACCGGTGAATGCGAATGGGAACTGTTTCAAATAAAAATGATTCTTGAAGTCCTGAGGGACTATTCCCCGATGCATTATATATTTCTATGTCCTTTGGGGTCAGCATTGTCTGCATTGTTTAGAGACGAAAAATGTTAACCAAAGAAGAGTGTATCATCAAGGGAGATTGCATCTTCCTTCCAACTTATAATGAATTGTCTAAACTTTTAAGAATGAATATAAATTTCAAAATTTCACCGCATTGTTTAGAATGGTGCGTCCATCTTTTTTGTCGCGTTGAATTTGCTTCACAGCTTTCAATTCACGTGGAGAAGAAAGAACACAGCTGCTCCCTGGTTAGAAAGAACTTAGCAGTTTTAGAGGCTACTAAAAAGGGTAAATTACCTGATTTTTTGTATTTTATTTGTAGACAATGCAATGTAACAACAAGCTATACGTGTGCAACTGCTAGTGGGAACGGGGGGGGGGTGGTTCTTTCATAGTAAAGGTACCCGGGGATGTGCCGCGAGTACCTGGGGATATACTTGTCAGATTTATATTCTAGCCAAAGGCATACTTTTTTTGCAATTTTGGTCCAGCCAAGATCTAGCCAAGGGTATGCTAATTGGCACTACTGGTCTGGTAAACGGTCATGTTTTCAGCTAATATTTGTTTTGATTTCTAACCACCCCTTTTTAGTCGATAATAATCTAGTAGATGAAACAAATCAACCTTTTTGTAAATGAATTAATCAATTGCCAAGTTCAAACTAAAAATTAGAGCTGCATGTTGATTCGAAAGGCTCGGAAATGAATTTAGGCAAGGGTATCCTTTTTCAATATTCATTTAGCCAAGAGTATCATTTTTTGGAAAAATTAATCTAGCCAATGGTACCATTTTGAAGATGCTTGCGGCAGACCCCTACCTAAAATTTAGGCAAAAACCCTCCCGTACCAGTGGGATAACCAAATGGTATATTCCTTGCCTATGAAACTTATGGCACTAGCAGAGAGAAGAACAAGAGGAAGCGACGCCTTCAAAAGGAGTCATATAAGGGCATGCATACAGTAGGCAATGAGTTTACCTTTCTGTCAAGGGCAAGACCAATTTTAGAATAGCTTAGCCTCTAAACGGCAGGATACTTCCCACCATCGCTACGGGAACGAGAAATGGTCTCACCCTCAGCTAATAATTGATACTTCTAACTATCAAAGGTAAAGGAAAGCAGTCAATGCATAGAAATGATGCTTTCAACGGTCAAAGATACTGCCAACTATCAATAGGTGATACTTCCGACCATCAAAGACTTTTCAAACCATGCGTGGAAAAATTTCGCGCCGCACCGATGACAGCCTGCCTTTGGCAATCCTTTGCTCGCACGCAATCACATCTGTCCAGCGTTTCGCGCCATTTTCACCATAGGCAAGTCCGAAAGGAAGAAACCGTAAACAAAAAAGGGCTATTGAAACTGCACTGGCCATTGCAAAAGGGAAATTACAATTATAAAAGTGAAGCAATGTGTTGCACTAGGTAGCTGTCTTTGAAATCATAATTGAAATGCTCTACCTGTTTCCAGAAAAGTCCATGGCCGCAGCCTCACATGAATTAACGTGCCCCTTTTCTTCATAGTTGAAAAATCTTTGTGGAGGTCTGTTCTGGTAGTTGTTTTCACAAGGCCTAATCTCTTTCATGATGAATGAACCAATGCCATTTTCTTTTTCTTTAACGTAACGCACGGTGAGCTCTCCATATAGCGAATCCTAATGAACTCTCGCTTTTAAGGACCCATTTTCAAGGAAATAATCCATTGAATACAAATTCGCGACCCAGTGAACCCTTGTCTAACGAGATGTGACTTATTCATGGTTTCTTTGAGGGTCCGTTTGTGTGGAGAGATCACTGCAGATCGGTTCTTTTATTCGTGTAGTTCCTTGTTAGTTTATTATTTTGTATTTAAAATATTTTCCTTAGTGTTAGTCCCGTATTAGTGTTTGTAGTAGTATTTAGGTTAAGTGTAATAGCTGCAGGGTTGCAATGTATTTTCATGCTCCTTGCGCTATCGTCTTGTAATGTTAATGTTTGTTATTAGATTGTAAATTTTAGAAGATTTCATAAAAAAAAATCTCTTTCAATTTTAGTGCTATTGCCTGTTGTATCATGTTTGTAATTATTCAATGTATTTGCACGATGATATGGAGAAAAGAAAGTTTGCCACAGCAATGGGAAAAGTTATATTAGTGATACATGAAGAATTGATTTACCTGGAAGGAACGGTTGCTGTTGTAGGGATGACAACCTGACCATAAATGACATACCACGAAACAACTGGGTAGCCCAGTTTGCTACTTAGCGAACCATTTCTAGCATCTTCTCTCAACTTCAAAAGCTTTGGATCATTGGAGCTGATTTGGTAGCACGCAACGTGATGCTTGAGTAAAGTAGTTTCAGCAGAAGGTCCAGTGTAATCACCCGGTCCGGTGCCAATGAAAACTGGATCAGATAGACCAGTCGTATAGAAGGTTCCCCGGCCCTGAAATACAGAAATGTTTGCTGCAGAGAGTCCAGAATAATCAGCCATTTTCTGCTTCACTGCATTAATCTGTTCAGCTGACATTGCACTGAAATCTGCGCTGATGATAACAACTCCTTCGGTGACGTGGTTAGTGCTGCCACAATGAGCATGCATTTTTGCATCGTTTGCATCGCGTCGTCTTCGAGCATTTGCTTTTGATGGGCTTCCTCCATCTTCCCTTTGATAAATTCTTGACCTTGAAAGATTTGTTTTTGTATTTCTGAAGAAATCCTGACTATCATCTGTTATCTCTATGTTGGAAACAACTTTTGATGATGCTTGACAATGGCAAACAAAAAAATTACATTCAATAATTAGCCAAATTAGAGCAAAGAGCTCTATTCGGTAGCACATCTTGAATGAGAGTAAGCAACCATTCGAAAAAGGCTAATACAAATACCAGGCAATTTCACATACTGGTATTAATAAAACCTGAATTGAAGATTCCGCAGATTTAGATTTTATGAATAATGTTGCTTGTGTGAATGCGTTGACAAGTAGCGCGTAATTTATGACTACCAGGGGGTATTGCAGTTGTCAAAAGCCTAACGCAACGACGATTCACATATTCTGAAATATTCAAGACCAGTGGCAATGATCTTCTTTATGAAATACTACACCAACTATGAAATAAATCGATTTTCACCTTTATCTATATATGAACAAAATAAGGACTTGCATACCACGAGTGGAAAGGTCACATTGCTGAATGTCCTTGATGTCTTTTGCAACCCCATATTCATGGAAAGTTCACCTTCAGGAGAGGAAAAAACAAAATACGACCAAAGGACCAAACTTCTTTGCAAATTGCAAAGATCGAAAATTTGGGGTCAGAGTCTCTAGAGATCTAGATCTTCTACGAAATTGGGCAAATTCCAGCTCTTGCATCTTTTAAAAATGAACTAAAATCTTTGATTCTTAAAAAGTGCACACACAGACTATGTTCTTAACAGTTTAAAAGAGATAACGATATATTATAACGGGTGAACCAAAGTAGCCTCTAAAATGAAAATTTTTTAAAAAGAATGGCTTTTGCATCAAACATTTTGCATAGACGAGGTATTTATTAAAAAGCTACCAAGTGAACCAACATTATGTTCTTTTATTATAACGCAAATACCAGGCAGCATTATACTTTTCTAATTGGTTTGGCAACAATTGCTGGAATAAATCCCGCTTAAAAGATTCACAAAGCAAAAGAAAAATAGATCGATTTCTTGATTGGTAGAAAAAATGATCTTTAGAAGCGACGAAAACAATATGAAAAATTCATATCCAAAATATCACTTCCAACATCTGTTCATTCCAAAATTTTTGCTTAGTCATTTAAATTAGCCGACCCGGGTTTGGAAACTTTTCATAGTCTACTTCACCCCCGTAGCTACAAAAGCATATGTGTGTAATCAGCAAAGACAAGCAATTAAATCTGTGAATATTTAGGAAGCACCTGTCGATGTTGGGGGGCCATTTCGAAGAAGATGCTCAATTTTAACACTCAGCATGCTCCAATCAAGCAACCAGCCCGAGCGTTTAGTCGTGGTCTGAAAATGATTTGAATGATTCAGGCATCCAATGCATACATAAAAACTAGGCTTATCTGTGCAATAAAAACAAGCATGTAACTACCAACAGACAATTACGCTAAAGATGGCGGCGATGAACTTTTTACCAAGATGCACTGCGTTCTTTAATCGAATTCTTATAAGATCGTTAAAGAATTGTTATTCGAATGCAATGCATCTTGGTGAAAAGTTCCTCGCCGCCATCTTTAGCGTAATTGTCTATCAATTAACAGTGATGAAATTAAACCCATGGTGTGAAAGTAGTGTTATATTCTCACAGACCTTATGCTCTCCTTACCAAATATTTAGATATGGGGAGTGCGAAGGAGACTTCGCTGTTGTGGTAAGGAGAGTGGTTTTAAACGTGCGCTGCTACTGAGGGAGGAGGGTGATTCGATTTCGAGTTCACCGATGTTCGTTATTTCTTGAAGAGGGCTGAAACTGACTGCTACAAAGGTTTAAATATGACCCTTGGACTGTGGGGGACTAGAACTAGTCCCAAGAGAGGCGATTTTGCAAAAGTTAGGCCCGTGGGACTAAAATATTTAAATTTCCGAGCATTCGGTCCTGTGAGAATATTGTCTAAATCTTTGTCATTTTTGAAAATACATTGTTGTTAAAGTTTGATTCAGAAAACGAGCAGCAAACAGATAGCAAATACAAAAAATAGATAAATGCAACGGTTGAAAAATTGAAAATGAATCATTCAAAGTACAAATTTACAAATCGACACTCCTAGATTGTCCCGAAATTTCCAGGTGCTAATACAGAAAAAAACCTTACTTACAATGATAATATCTGCAACTAAAATTTCAAAAAAGAAAATAGTCTTCCGTGAACACCTAATAGAATTCCATAAAGATTTTTTTAGATTTTCCCATACCTTGTAGAGACATGATGCAAATTCATTCTTTGTGCCCACGCCAACTGTAACCTATTTAACTGTAATGGCGCGAACTTAACAGCCATATGATCTATTAGATGATATCTCATAAAATTCCGTGAGAATAGTCGCTTTTTCTGAGCGACAGACATGCAGATCAACCCACTTTTGCAATAATTCGGGCTGCTTAATTTCATCAGACCCACAAAAGCAAAGTTGCGAAATTCACATTTGATACATAATAAATCTTAAAGCGGTATCCCTTTTAGGTTTGTATAGCACGGGACAATGATATTTTATTGTATACTCCGTAGTGATGTATTGAAAATTGCAATTCATGAGAGGAGCAATAATGCGCTCCTGATATATAGTACATAGTTACACTGTATATAAGTATAATATTCGCTGAGAATGTAGAAATGAAACCTTATACACTTTCCCGCAAAAAAATTGTCGATAGATTGTAAAAATAATACCATCGAGCCATGCTCCAATACTTTTGAACGCTGAATTCCGAAGAGTCGAGCTAGGGGGCTCTCCGTCAAAATGTCTATGGCAATAATTGCTGTTTTTATACTTTGCTTGATTTCTCCCACAGTATTTATATAAACCTTAAAAAGTCTCATGGCTATCTAAGTTTACTACCTAAAGATGTCATATTACTTGAAAAATAAATAGCAAATGAACAAATTAAAGAAATTAATAGGGTAAAAACAAAAGACCGGGATGCCCCCTAGCTTCGACCATTCGGAACCCAGCAGCATTAGAGCACCTAAATATCACTTGGATACAAGAATTTCTGTATTTCTTCACCGTTATGATTTGTTTAGTTCCATTTAGAGGTTTAACTAATTCAGTAGTGAAGTCAATGGACAATAAAACATGGGACAGAGAAAATTACTTATGAAGACCTTTCTAAAAAATTCCCCAGCCAACATATTAAACTGTAAAAAACCATATCACCACAAAAATCTGACGGCCGAACAGGTTTATGAAATGACGCACAACTCACAGCGAAGTAATCAGCTGAACAGGCTTTAAAATTTACAACGTCCCGCAGCAAATAGACCAGCTAAATAGGTCATAAAATTTTCAAAATACTTTACAGCAAAATTAGCAATTGATGAACAAATCTTAAATCTGACAAAGGTCTCAATCAAATAAACAAAGCTGCTGGAAAGGCCTTAATATATCACAATGTCCCACAGCAAAAGACAAATCTGCTGGACAGGTCTAAGGCCATCACAACACCCCACTGCAAAGGTTACAGCTGCTGAATATTCAAAACTGTCCCTTAAATATTCCTCAGCAAAAATATGCTAACTGCTGTACGGATAAATGATAACAAAATTCTCGCAGCAAAAGTAAAACTGCTGGACGAGCTAAACATTCAAGGCTATTCCCTAAAAACTTTGCATCAAAAATGCTAATCCTTCTGCGGATTTACAAGAAATGAGAATTCTCCCAGCAAAAAGAAAGCTGCTGGACAAGCTACAAAATCATATACTTTTCCTAAAAAACTTCCACAGCAAAAAATGCTTTCTGCTGTACGGATTTGCAACAATGAGATTCTCGCAGCAAAATAATTCTGATGGACGAACTGCAAAATTCAAGGGTATCTCGTAAAATTCCGCAGCAAAAATGCTAAAAGCTGTACGGATTTAAAACAACAAATGATCGCAGCAAGAAAACCGTTGGACGAGTTCTAAAAATTCGGCAGCAAAATGCAAACTGCTGTATGGATTCACAACAAAATTCTCAAGGCTATTTCCAAAAAATTTCCGCAGCATAAATGTTAACTGCTATACGGATTTACAACGACAACATTCTCGCAGCAAACAATCACTGGACAGTTAAAAAGATCACGGCTATTTCATAAAATTCCGCAGCAAAAATACAAACTGCTGTACGGATTTACAAAACGCTCGCAGCAAAAAACTGCTGGACGATGAGATAAAAAGATCAAGGCTATTTCCTAAAACTCTGCAGCAAAAGTGCTAAACTGTTGTACGGAGTTAACATCATCATCGTCATCATCATTTATTTATTTACAAAGTAGGATGAAAAGAAACCATAGCTAAAATTACGGCTAATTAAGGCCTACTTATTTACAAAATTTACAAGTCTAATCTAAAAATAAATTCAAATAAATAAATTCTAAAATAAATTACAAAATTTACAAAATACTCGCAGCATAAATCCGCTGGACGAGTTAAAAAGGTCTAGGCTATTTCATAAAATTCCGCAGCAAAAATACAAACTGCTGTACGGATTTACAAAACGCTCGCAGCAAAAAACTGCTGGACGATGAGATAAAAAGATCAAGGCTATTTCCTAAAACTCCGCAGCAAAAGTGCTAAACTGCTGTACGGATTTATCATTATCATCATCATTATCATTTATTTATTTACAAAGTAGGCTGAAACGAAACCATAGCTAAAATTACAGCTAATCAAGGCCTACTTATTTACAAAATTTACAAGTCTAATCTAAAAATAAATTCAAATAAATAAATTCTAAAATAAATTACAAAATTTACAAAATACTCGCAGCATAAATCCGCTGGACGAGATAAAAAGATCAAGGCTATTTCGTAAAAAATTCCGCAGCAAAAATACAAACTGCTGTACGGATTTTCGCAGCAAAAAATAAAACTGCTGGACGAGCTATCGAATTCAAGGCTATTTCTTAAAACTCCATAGCAAAAATGCTAAACTGCTATACGGATTTACAAAATACTCGCAACAAAAAACCGCTGGACGAGATAAAAAGATCAAGGCTATTTCGTAAAAATCCCGCAGCAAAAATATAAACTGCTGTACGGATTCTCGCAGCAAAAAAATAAGCTATAGAATTCAAGGCTATTTCCTAAAACTCCGCAGCAAAAGTGCTAAACTGCTGTACGGAGTTAACATCATCATCGTCATCATCATTTATTTATGTACAAAGTAGGCTGAAACGAAACCATAGCTAAAATTACAGCTAATTAAGGCCTACTTATTTACAAAATTTACAAGTCTAATCTAAAAATAAATTAAAATAAGTAAATTCTAAAATAAATTACAAAATTTACAAAATACTAGCAGCAAAAACCGCTGGAAAAAGATAAAAAGATCAAGGCTATTTCGTAAAAACTCCGCAGCAAAAATATAACTGCTGTACGAATTCTCGCAGCAAAAAATAAAACTGCTGGACGAGCTAAAGAATTCAAGGCTATTTCCTAAAACTCCGCAGCAAAAGAGCTAAACTGCTGTACGGATTTATCATCATCATCATCATCATCATCATCATCATTTATTTATTTACAAAGTAGGATGAAGCGAAACCATAGCTAAAATTACAGCTAATTAAGGCCTACTTATTTACAAAATTTACAAATCTAATCTAAAAATAAATTCAAATGAATAAAGTCTAAAATAAATTACAAAATTTACAAAATACTAGCAGCAAAAACCGCTGGAAAAAGATAAAAAGATCAAGGCTATTCGTAAAAACTCCGCAGCAAAAATATAACTGCTGTACGAATTCTCGCGGCAAAAAAATAAAACTGCTGGACGAGCTAAAGAATTCAAGGCTATTTCCTAAAACTCCGCAGCAAAAAGTGCTAAACAGACTGTACGGATTTATCATCATCATCATCATCATCATTTATTTATTTACAAAGTAGGATGAAGCGAAACCATAGCTAAAATTACAGCTAATTAAGGCCTACTTATTTACAAAATTTACAAGTCTAATCTAAAATTAAATTCAGATAAATAAAGTCTAAAATAAATTACAAAATTTACAAAATACTAGCAGCAAAAACCGCTGGAAAAAGATAAAAAGATCAAGGCTATTTCGTAAAAACTCCGCGGCAAAAATATAAACTGCTGTACGAATTCTCGCAGCAAAAAATAAAACTGCCGGATGAGCTAAAGAATTCAAGGCTATTTCCTAAAACTCCGCAGCAAAAGTTTTAAACTGCTGTACGGATTTACAAAATACTCGCAGCAAAAACCGCTGTACGAGATAAAAAGATCAAGGCTATTTCGTAAAAATTCCGCAGCAAAAATACATACTGCTGTACGGATTCTCGCAGCAAAAATAAAAACTGCTGGACGAGCTATAGAATTCAAGGCTACTTCCTAAAACTCCGCAGCAAAAGTGTTAAACTGCTGTATGGATTTACAAAATACTCGCAGCAAAAACCGCTGTACGAGATAAAAAGATCAAGGCTATTTCGTACAAATTCCGCAGCAAAAATACAAACTGCTGTACGGATTCTCGCAGCAAAAATAAAAACTGCTGGACGAGCTGTAAAATTCAAAGCTATTTCCTAAAACTCCGCAGCTAAAGTGTTAAACTGCTGTACGGATTTACAAAATACTCGCAGCAAAAACCGCTGTACGAGATAAAAAGATCAAGGCTATTTCGTAAAAATTCCGCAGCAAAAATATAAACTGCTGTACGGATTCTCACAGCAAAAAAAAACTGCTGAACGAGCTGTAAAATTCAAAGGCTATTTCCTAAAACTCCGCAGCAAAAGTGTTAAACTGCTGTACGGATTTACAAAATACTCGCAGCAAAACCCGCTGTACGAGATAAAAAGCTCAAGGCTATTTCGTAAAAATTCCGCAGCAAAAATATAAACTGCTGGACGGATTCTCGCAGCAAAAAATAAAACTGCTGAACGAGCTATAGAATTCAAAGGCTATTTCCTAAAACTCCGCAGCAAAAGTGTTAAACTGCTGTACGGATTTACAAAATACTTGCAGCAAAACCCGCTGTACGAGATAAAAAGGTCAAGGCTATTTCGTAAAAATTCCGCAGCAAAAATATAAACTGCTGTACGGATTCTCGCAGCAAAAAATAAAACTGCTAAACGAGCTATAGAATTCAAAGGCTATTTCCTAAAACTCCGCAGCAAAAGTGTTAAACTGCTGTGCGGATTTACAAAATACTCGCCGCAAAAAACCGCTGGACGAGATAAAAATATCAAGGCTATTTCGTAAAAAATTCCGCAGCAAAAATATAAACTGCTGTACGGATTCTCGCAGCAAAAAATAAACTGCTGGACGAACTAAGAAATATCTCGAAAACATATGCACGAAACATTACAAAGTACCCTATGTAGAATCGCACAAATCAAAGGTCCTTCGTGCAAACTATTATTACGAGAAAACTGAGCCTGGCATGGCAGTCCATGAACAGTATGGGGATAATCGGTCAAACTTAAGAGCCAGACCAGACTTAAATAGGTTTTGGATACCTAAGAATAGAAACAAAGCAAATCATAATATAAACTTCCTATTAAAAGACGAAATTGAAGTAGATATCTCAAGGCAATATGCAAAAGCACCGGAAGACCTTAGTCACGAGGTACGAACTGTGTGAGGATAAACATTTGCAAACGACACAAACTTACTTTCTTTCCCCTCGAAGTTTTATCCGTCGAGTGTTTGCACTGTCTCCTACATCATGGGAGCAAAAAACCTTCAATTGTAACTGTGTTGCATAATACCACTTAGTAATCTGCTTAGGCCTAATTTGGCTTAGTCAGTGGCAGCGCACGTTTCAGAAAAAGATTTCCAGAGTTCACTGATTGAGTTGTTTCTTGAAGAGGGCTGAAACTGACTGCTACAAAGGTTTAAATATGACCCTTGGACTGTGGGGGACTAGAACTAGTCCCAAGAGAGGCGATTTTGCAAAAGTTAGGCCCGTGGGACTAAAATATTTAAATTTCCGAGCATTCGGTCCTGTGAGAATAGTGCAATGTTTACGAGACACAAGCTACTTTGAATTGGGAAATGGGGAAATTATTTTCCATTTTTTGACTCACGGGTACGTATTACACTTGAAGTCTGTCGGGTAGTAGGCAAAATTGGTGTCTTACGTGGTCATTTTTGTAATTGTTTTTTAACAATCAGTCGTTTGTTCTGGTATTGCTCTTTAACAAGCAAACTAAATTGTCTGGAAGCTCTGTTTGATGGGGGGAAAGGACAAATAAAACAGACTTTATTCTCACGTCGATATCATGACAAGAGAAGCACTAATGACGCTGAATAACGCAAGTTAAATTGCACCATTTCAGTACAGTGATGATATATCAGTTGAGCCAAGTAGCAGCTACAATGTGCATATGCAATTTCACCAGTTGTGGTCAGGATTTATGGTGAAACTTGAAGGAAAAATATCGATAAACTCACAGGAAAATTGTTTGAATCGCATTTTGCAACATTAAATAATCTTTCAGCAATTTTTGGTATGCAAAATGTTACAAAAGATAAGATAATTTCGAACATCGTGATCTGTAAGAAAGTTCTCAAATCAAAATTCTTCGATATAAACTATAGACAAGACGATCGTTAATAATAGTTCAATGGTTGGCAAACTACGATATTTATTCATTCATAATATGGTACACATTCATGGAACACATTTAGTGGACCAGTCAATAAAACATACGGAAAGAACGACAGTGAGAACTTTCTAGTTTCGAGGGGAAAGGATACAAAAGGATGACTTAGATACTCTGTCTGTTTTGGAAGTTATAATGTTCATAGTTTTTTCAATCTGTCTTATCATTCAGGAAGCACAGTTATGAACTTTTGAAGGGTGCTTCGGCACCCGTAGCACCCTCTTGATTCTGCCCCTGAATAGTGGTTTTCTGTCAATCAACATATTCTGCAAACCAAAGCGACACTAGCAGAACAAAATATATTGATTCTATTGGATGTGAAACAATTGAAGATCGCTATAAATTTTGCAAAAATTGAATGAAATTGTATACAAACCTAGGAATTGTATTTTTCTTGTAATGCTTTGACATTGGACATTGGTAAGATGTTGATCAATTATTTTTCTGAAACCAACGTGTTGGCTAATCATTTGGTAGTGTTCGATATGTTGATTTTCTAGGAAATGCTGCATTTAAGCAATGATTAAGAAATGCGTTATTTACATAAGATTCCACAAATTATCTTCAAACACATCTCTCAAAGGCATTTACCTTTTAGAAATGTTAAACATTTGACATTGCAATAGGGAAGCTGTTTGTTTCCAAGCCGCTTGCTAAATATTTTCAGAACAAGCAGTGACATTTTACTATCGTGATGAAAACACCGATGACTCATTGTCACTCAAAATAGTTCAAAATCAAAATAATTTCCTATCAAAGTCAAGCACATTAGAATTTGATTTTCTTAACCTAATCATTGGTAAATTTTCTCATATTAATTCAATTAACTTTATTTCCATGTTGAGCTGATTTTCAAACGTTTGTCAACAAAAGCTTGAAGAAAACGCAAATGACAGAACATAGTTAATAGACAGAAGCTCGTTGGTTTCAATAGCCTCAACACAGCAGATGTTAAATACATCTTCCAGCGTTACTGAGAGCACGCAAATGCATCAGATCAGAAGGCATCGTCGAGGTAATACAACAAAGTGATAAAGTAGATTTCGCGCGCAAGTAATTTATATACCAAACCTCATCATCGATTGAGGCATCAATAGGCAGAGCAGCGGCAATCAATTTCTCAGAGCGGAGCATGCATTTTCCTTATTATAGTCATACCTCTTATTTCTTTTACGAAATTTAGTCATGGACACGAAGAATAAACTACAACGGGAATCGCGTATTCGATTTGTACCCAAAGGCTGTTGAAGTTGAATTTCATGCATCATGCTGATCGTACTTTAGAATAACATTTTACTTCTGAGCCACAGACATCGCAGAGATACGTTTGCAAGAGCTCTACATATCCTTTAATTTGATGAGCTGAGAGAAACTCACACAAAACCTGCATAACAGTCAAGGATGGGGAACTGTAGCAACCATGATGAGATCCGAGTTGCAATGAAAGCTAAACTGAATCCTTATGCCATCACAATCAATGCAATATGCTCACCTTTGGCCGTGATACTAAATTCTCTTCTCATTGCTGCCTTTTTTGCGACAAAGCAAGTGTTTCTGAACACTTCCAACTTTCTTATCATTTGTGTTAGCTCATTTGACCTGATTTTAGGAATAATTGTGATTCCTTTCTACCTCATGTCGGATTTATTTCCGAAATCCATCAATATTTGTTGTTGGAACAAAGCTGCTCAGATCTTATACGGAAGCATATTGTCAACAACTGCTTACCTTACAGTCTTAATTGCAATTGATCGTTACCAGCACATGAACCCTAACGTGGAAAACCGCTCCAGGTTCTCAACAATGTTCGAAAGACCTTACATTTATTTTCTTGTCATGTCGGTTGCCTTCTTTGCAGTCAGCATTTCAGTTGTTTTCGCGGAATTTGTCTATCTTAGTCCAATATCATTTGCCATTTCATATCTGGGTATGATGCTTCTGATGGCCGTCGGAATTTTAACTATTGTAGTATTATACGCCAAAGGGTATTCACGCATACGGCGATTCGCGAGTAATAGTCCAATCTATCGGGAGAGCCACGCATCAGGTGTAGCGCCACAATATGTGCGCAAACTCTACAAAACTATACTGTTGCTCATTATTGCTCAGAGTTTCATATACATCCCTACATGTATTGCAGAAGTAGTATTTGCAGTTCTTGGTATGGCAATGTCTCAAGAAAACTATTCGAAAGTTAGAGAATGGGCAATGTTTGCAGGGGTGCTCTTGCTTTTAAATAGCTTTATCAATTCCTTGATTGTTATCTTCCACAACAAAGATGCAAAGCAATGGATTCTCAGTAAAACTTACCACAAGTGCTTCAAGAAAATGTCATCATCAGGACAAAGTGACAACAATATTGCTATTGTCAGCATCCGAGGTGTTCAGGAAATGAGTATAGAGAACGGTAACAATGATGCCTAGCCCCAATGTGAGCGGAACTTCAACATCAATTGCTTTTTCGCAGCGATAGCTGAAATCATATTCGAGTCAAATTAAAAGCTTGTGGTATCGAGATATTTTCTTGACTCATCAAATCGCAGCACGCGTTAATGCCAGTTTCCAGTTAGTGGAATTTTACGCGCGGGCGGAATTTTACACAGTAAAAAGTCATTCAACCCTAAATTTCTATTCGATTGCAGAGCGACATTTTCTCTTGTAAACAAAAGAATTTCCGTCCGTTCGGAAAATTCCACTGACTGGAAATTCGCCTTTATTTAGAATGCTTCAAAAGTGGAAAAGAAGCTTAGACAATAGACCTTTTAGCTATTCTCAAAACAATCAGAGTCAAACGATATTTTGCTACATTTTGTAGAATTTTGATTGTGCACAATAGTGATTGAAGCTCTAACGTCATTCGATCGAGCCTCGGGCACAAAAATATAGAAAAATAACGCTCGATCCAGGCTCTTTTGTAGAATAGCTTAAAGGTCTATGAAGAGAATATTGGCGCAATCCTGATGGACTTATCCAAAGCATTGGATTGTATTAAACTTGACCCCTTTTAGCAAAACTAGATGCTTACGGTTTCAGCCGTGAAGCGCTGTCTCGTTGAAAGTTTCTTGGAAAATAAGCACAAGAGAGCTAAGATTAATGGGTCTTTTAGTAACTACAAACAGCTATCCCTTTGAGTTCCACAAGGATTGGCTCTAGGTCCCCTGCTTTCTAACATCTACATAAATGATTTGCTGCTTTACATACACGATATGGATATCTGCAATTACGCGGATGATACAACCATTTATGCATGCGATAAGAATCTTGACAATGAAATTGCAAGGTTGGAGAATGATTCAAGCACAATCATTCAATGGCTCGCTGATAACTGTATGAAATTGAATTCAGATAAAAGTCATTTACTCATAATTGGTAGAAATTCTAATCAACAGGTCACAGTTCATGTAGGAGATTCTGTCATAGCAAATACGGACGAGGAAAAGCTACTGGGCGTTGTGATCGACAAAAAACTCAATTTTGAGACGCATATCAATAAGTTGTGTAAGAAGGCTGGTAGCAAACTCTTCGCCCTCGCTCGCATATCTGGATACATGGACTCTAATAAACTAAGCATCTTAATGAGAGCCTTTGTAATTAGCCAGCTTCAGTACTGTCCATTAGTCTGGATGCTTTCACAGTAGGCACATGAATAATAAGATTAATAGAATAAATGAAAGACTCAAGGATTACAAATCTAGCTTCAACACCCTGCTATAAAAAGATGACTCGGTTAACATTCATACGAAGAGCTTGCAAATTCTTATGACTGAAATTTTCAAAACTAAGGAGAAGATAAACCCCCCTTTTATGAAGGAAATTTTCCGTGAGCGTCCTGTTATTTACAATCTGAGAAATAATAATGAATTTGTAGTAGTTATTGATCCGAAACTATCAAATATAGAGGGCAACGTCTTTGGCTGTCTCTTCCACATCACATAAGGAATGCTAAATCTACAAATGAGTTTAAGAAAAAAAATTAAATTTGGAATGGCGCTGATTGCAATGCAGATTGTGTATGACATTTATTCCACAACTGGGCTACTCATGATTGCATGTCATACCAAAGCCAGGACCTTTTCACACGACGGCTCGGATTTTTAATTATTTCTTGAAATTTTATGCAATCTATTTGTAATTTCATTTATTTAATCATGCATGTATATTTATTAGATTGTATTAGTTCGTCTAGTTGGCTTGAATTAGCTAGTATAATATCATTGTTAATTTCTATTGTACTAGCTATCTAGCGCTAACATAAAATAAATTGATTTTACCGGGTGTCCCAAAAAAAGGTAACAGATTTGATTGGGGCTAGCGATAAGAATGTAAGTTGAATCGACCCCTGGTACGTTTTGAAGTACTCTTAGATAGTTAACTTGAAGATTGATACCTTCTTTGTTGATCTTGGTGCATCAAGAGTTGGAATATTAATCTCGAAAGTTCAAATTTGCCTCCTACTCCAAACCAGGGCTTTTGGGGTTTGGCCTAAGCTGTTAACTCGCTGTGCTGTGGAATCTCCTCAATCATAGCCAAGTACAAAGAAGAAACCTCGTGCTTAGGAACACATTTTAGTAGAAATCGGACTCTGAACTTTACAATCAGATTCAAGAATTTAGCCCCGAAGAGACCCCTTTCTTGGTTCTTCAAAAATTTTAAACTACACCTGCCTGAGAAAAGTTATTCATCAGCGAAATAAGTCCCGTAGGCTTTAACACATAGAATATCTTGCAATCTTCATTGCTTGAATGAAATGTTTTTTTGCATCATCTCTCACGAAATTATTACGAAACAAGCAATCGCATATGCCCAAGGGAACATAAAAAATGCTCATTCGTGCTTGGCTTGGTGTACTTTTGTAAATGCACTTTGACTGGAGAAAATATTCCTTGGTGACTATATTCATTAATTTGTTTGCTAGTTTTCAGTTTTTTATGTTCTTTTCAAACGGGTACCCAAAGGACCAATCCTTATCCAAAAATGTCTTTGACTGAGGAGATTCCCCTAGCCAGCGCGTTAGCAGTTTAGGCCAAAACCCAAAAGCTCTGGTTTGTAGATGGACACAAATTTTGGCTTTCGAGATTAATATTTCAACTCTCGATGCGCCAATGTCAATAAACGAGGTATTAATCTTCAAATTAACTATCGAAGAGTACTTCAAAACTTACTTGGGATCGATTCGACTTTTACTCTCATCGCTAGTCCCCAACAAATCTGTTACCTTTTTTTTGGGACACCCGGTATAGATTATATACATTATGTTATATTACATATGTTATTATTTACCAAGTTGTAGAATAAGTAAATTATAAGCAGGATATATTAAGTTATGATTAGTAGTTATCAGCTGCAGCTGGAGGATATTTACGTTTTCGGTCAGTGCTCCCGTTTATACCATTCGATACGAGAGTATCAATCAAGCCAATGAACTGTTGCTCTTTAGCCCTCTGGTAATCCCGCGTTCATTGTATATTGAGAGCAGTGGCAGTATTTGTATGTAGATAAATGAATTTATTAACAGTACAATAGGAAACTATTTTGTAGTAGCATTGCTAAGTTTCTTAAGGGAATACTGTTGCACGATCTCCGTGGAGGCGTGCTTAGTAGGCAAATATAAAAAGCTCTTCAAGGCGTGGAGAATCACAGGTCGATAGCAAGTACTTTTGTGAAAGATAGGATCCCTCCCACCCATCCCCTCCCTGTTTTCAGAGAGTCAGGTTACATGTATCAGATGAACGTACGAGCGATAGGAATAATGTGCTTTCCGTGTTTGCTCTATTTGGCACACCTATATACAATCTTGCTAGACTGACCTCACTACTATATGTGTATTGTAGTTTAGTTAATAAATAAAGTTATTTTCGGTTGAATGCAATGAATTAGAAAATAATTGACATAGTGTCGAGGTATACAGATGTACTCTTCAATCATTAATTTGTCAGTTTTTGCTGTTTATTGTGTATCTGCGGTCTTTGTTGAGTCTGTCTCGTTCCCATGCTCTGACGAATTGTTCAAATGTTCAAATATCATAATACATTTGATTTAGCAGTTGGAAAGTGAGTAAACCAAAAGAAAGAGCAATTAGGGGAAATCTCAGTTCACCATGTGGCAATGCAAAGAGTATTGTTTTCGGAACCAATCAAACGTTCGCAAAATACCGTTATACATGCAGTAGCTCGTTGCCCGGTAATTGTCTGGTCAGATACTGTACAATGAGTCCGACAACGAGTTACTGTTATTCTCGCATTATCGCGTATTGTTGAATTTACAATAGAGGACAAAAGAAGAAATACTATTATTGTTTGTAAGCAATACATATTGATAGATTCGGAATTTACAATGGTCTTCGATTTTCAAATATATTCCTGAATTGTTTAAAAAAAGGAAAACCCTAGTTGACATATCAAAGATCCACACAAAGTCTAAGTACAATAAGTTATCTAAAGGTTCTTAGAAGCAATTCCAAAAGGATGTATTGACTATCACTATCACATTTTGCATAAATTTGGGTCACATCCTAACAATGCTACGATGTCCTTTGTAAGATACAGACCCCCTTCTTGTTCACATACACTAAGGGGCTGATTATATGAGAGTTTTCAGCCCGTTTGTAACTTTAGCCGGGTTGAAAATTCAGCCCTGTGTTGTGGTCAAAGTGTTGCAAAGACAAAGTTGCGATTACATGATAAAAGTTTCAGCCCGGTCTGCCGGGCTGAAATTTCAGCCCTCTTTTATCAAACGGGCTAGGATTTTCAGCTCGATCTAAGGCACGGCAGCTCATGAATCCCTCACAAAGTACGGATAGGAAGATTTAATTCTCAAAACTATAAAATCAGTGACTCATTCGACTCATTTTGCTTTAGTCAACATGATTTCCGATAAATCTCAAGTCAACTTTAATGCTCTGAAATAGAATATTACTGCTAATCTTAAGCAATGTTAGATTGGCAAACAGAAAACAAATTCAACCCTACATTCACATTCTCTCAGATTGGAGCATCAGTTCTCAATTGTATGCAAACGTTTAAGATTTTTTCTGCATCGCACTATCTAGCTAGAAACAATGGCTCTTCACTTCATATAGATAGCCTGCTTTGACTGTCTACAGACTTCATTTTCCCTTAATACACTTATAAATTAAAATACCTACTTGGGAGATTGATCGATCTCATAATTTTTTAGGCCATGGCATAGGGATCAACATTTTGCTGGCAACACGCATGCTGATTCTGTTTCCCACAAATTGCATGCATGTTTTTGTATGCTGTTTCGAAAAAATTTGGCAACATGATGGACGTAGATGAACGACAATGAACATGTTCATTCTCCGTCTAGTTTTGTATTTTTTTTTAAAACAAGGGATACAGTTATGTTTAAGACAATGCGATTTGCCAGCCTCAAGAGTAGATTTCAAACCTCCCACGCAGCCGAAAATAGAGTTTTGCTTTCTCTGTTTATTTTGAATTGTTTGAGGGAACTCAGAGGTATACATTCTGTGAATTATGTTCTTCAGAAAGGTAAATCGCACTACTTTTTCGGAAAGCTAAAGCCTTTGTTTCGCACAATTTTCCCTTGCTCGATGCTGAGTGGATCCAACCAGTCAACAGCGTTCTTTGAAATTATGTGATCCCTTGAGATATCACATGAAGCGTAGTGAGACCATTTAACGAATTTATATGCTCATGTGTATTAAACTAGATCAACAGCCTTCGGAGAAATTTTTTGTCAGAAATATTTTCCGCAAATGTTGGCCACAAAAGTTCTCGTATATAAGCTCGCATTACATAGCCTGATCAAGCAAACGAAGTCCTTACTTCGTCTCTAACATGATCATCCCTTAAGATCATTCATCTGGCATCTTCTTCGTCTCTTGCACCATCACCTTCAACTTTCCACTTGGTAGCACATGAACAAATACCTTGCCCCACATTCTGTCACGTTTTAACTGCTCCATTGCCATTGCAACAGCTCTCGCTACATTAGCTGGAACAATTTTCATTTTGTCCTTCGGTTTATTTATCTCTGCACGTGGTGTCTCGATTTTTGCTCTTTGCGATATTTGCACACCTGGAGTTGGCTGCGTTGCATGCACTTTACTTACAGGGCTCATACTTGGTGATCTGGCACGATTGTTGATGTTATTGTTTGCAAGTTTATTCTGAGCATTGTTGTTTTGTCTATTCATTGTTACTTTTGTTGGTTGGTCTCCAAGAATGCCATTCCTATTCTGTCCTTTATTAGGAAGACCTGAATTTTTAAGCAGGTTCATAGCTTGTGCTTTGGAATCCTGCAAACGTTTTTGTAACATCCTTTTATGTACGTTTAGCTCATTCATTCCAGGATGTGCAGCTTTAGCGGCATTCAAAGCAGCTGCTTTCAATAGACCAGGATGCAGCCCTTGTTTAGCAATGGCCTGTTTTTTTATCTGTATTGCATTCATTGCTAATCGTGCACGTCGCACAGCCTCATTTAATCCGACTGCACTACGTTTTTGTGTCATCAAATCATTCGTAACATCATTCTCAGCAGCCCGTTTTGCTATCGTGTTTTCCGTCGATTTAGGCCTTTCATAATCGTGTGCAAGCCGAGTGTTAACGAGTTCACTTACAGCCCGCAGTTTCCGTGGTTTTGAGGACGCAGTTAGTACATGTGATTTCAAATCTGCCGTTGAAAATGAATTACTCCCTTGCCCTTCACTTGAATCTAAAAGTGCTCCTTTTCCGAGGGAAGACTTCGCAGAATCCTCAGGATAAAAAGTGTTCTTTTCACTTTGTTGACTTATCATTGCAGCACTAAGCCTTGGATTCAGAAACATTTTTGAATTAATTATATGGTCATTATTTGAATTGAGTGTTTCATCATGTTTGCCGTTCTTGTCTTTGATTATATTTTGTTTAACCGCAATATTTCCTGGCATGTTATCAAGCTTCCTCTTGAAGGTATGAGTCTTTTTACTTTTATGCTGCACATTATTCACATGAGAGATGCCATGCCTTTTCTCTCCAGACTTTGATATTCTCTTCATGGTACTTTTTGAAGCAGTGTTTGATTTTTTCTCTGCATTTCCACGTTTCCGATCCGATAGTCTGTTAAGTTCTCCTAATTCGACACTGCCTTGCTTCCCAACGCTTTCTGGGATATCATCGTCCTCAAGAAATGCTTTGTAGTTCTGATCAAGTTTGATTTTCTCATTATCCTCCTCCATGTCTACTTCTCTGAAATTCAATTCTGGTGCTATCGACCAATGAGAGCTTCGTTTTCTCCCCATTTGGTATACATCATCAATGTGTTTGAACTTTCTGCCAGTTCTCATCGCATACTTCTGTGGCATTGCAGGTATTTCCCATTTCTTTAATTGTGGAAGACTGCTCAGCTTCAACTGTTCTCCTGCACCTAGAAAAGCAATGAAATAGTTTGTGTTCAACGATTTACCAAAACACTTGCTATAAAATTGCAACTGGTGTCAAAAATGTATTGGATCTTTAAAAATTGAATTATTTTCTATACTAAAGTCCGTAAGTAGAGGTTGAGCTAGATTGGTCAGCAGTGTTAAGAATTGAAAAGACTTGGTTCCCACAATGCGCTAACTCGCGTCAACATCATCACTATCACAACCACCACCATCATAATAATCTTCATCACCATCATGAACTTATGTCAAGCAGTATCATCATCATCATCATCATCATCATCATCATCATCATCATCATCATCATCATCACCATCACCATCACCATCACCATCACCATCACCATCACCATCACCATCACCATCACCATCACCATCACCATCACCATCACCATCACCATCACCATCACCATCACCATCACCATCACCATCACCATCACCATCACCATCACCATCACCATCACCATCACCATCACCATCACCATCACCATCACCATCACCATCACCATCACCATCACCACCACCACCACCACCACCACCACCACCACCACCACCACCACCACCACCACCACCACCACCACCATCATCATCATCATCATCATAATCAACATCAACATCACCATCATCATCATCATCATCATCATCATCATCATCATCATCATCATCATCATCATCATCATCATCATCATCATCAACATCAACATCATCATCATCATCATCATCATCATCATCATCATCATCATCATCATCATTATTATCATCATCATCATCATCATCATCATCATCATCATCATCATCATCATCATCATCATCATCATCATCATCATCATCATCATCATCATCATCATCATTATTATCATCATCATCATCATCATCATCATCATCATCATCATCATCATCATCATCATCATCATCATCATCATCATCATCATCATCATCATCATCATCATCATCATCATCATAAACAAGTGACATAGCAAAATCACTGCTACTTTAGGCCTTGTATCTAGCCTACCAATCAAATAGAAATTTATGTAGAATCTTTCCAAAATAATTGTATAAAGTACGAGTTGATTGCAGTGCAAAGCGACAACATTCGTGCTACCTAGGGTTACAGTCATCCCATCGATTAGGGCTGGAAATGAATGCGATTTAGTTCACCTGGCTTTGTGTAATTTAATTTGAGCTAACGCAACGCCCATGCTAACGCCAATTGACACCAATGGTTGGCGGACAAAAATATTGTGTTCGTTGTTGAAGAGCTAAATTCTTTTGGACTTCCTTGAGTCGAAAATCTAAACTCCAGCAACAATTCTTTGCTTCAGTATAGTTCAATGGAATTCATTAAGATGGTCTTTATTTTAGTGCCTTTTAGATTGAAGGTTTTGTCTTGAAAGCACATTTGAAGTTTACTGATTAATAGCTCTTCAACGAGGCTATGGATGAGGGTAAAGAAGTGCCACAGTGTTATTGCTTGCTATCTAACATCAAATTTGAATGTATTTGTTGGTATGAAACCTTTCCGAGTCTCTAACTCAGTTTGAGCTAAGAAAGGGTAAATCTTAATCTTTCTCCCAGTTGTAGTTGATTCCCACTGATTATGATTCCTTTGGAAATGCAGAATTTATCTTTACTACGGAAACAAAATTGACATTTCCTTGTCGGGACTTGTCTACCTTGGGTACATTTTCACAAAGAGACTCGAGAAGGATACCATCGAATTGAATTTGACCCATCAGGATTTAGCAATGTTATTTACAGTATTTTGGACCATTTACTGTGTTATTTTCATTTTTTTGACGGTTTGTCTGTTTATGTTGAGGTCTTTCTCTGGTTGAAAGATGGAAGAGGTTTGAAAGATCAAAACACCTTGTCTCTCTATGCTATTTGACTGGTCAACTCAGTGATTAAAATTCCTTGCTTCAAGACTGTGATTCCCAGGTTTTTTGATATGCTTTAAAATGGTATCAACCACTTGTTTGCTATTTTTCTCCACTGCTTCTAACTACCGTTTTTCACAGGTGGCAAACAATTAGCGATATTTCACTGGTGTTTTGAATTTCAAGTCTAATTGATTCTATTCCAGTATTACCACTGAAATAGTAGGTTTTCAGATTGATGGTGGATTGCCAGTAAGTCTGTTGTTCAAAAGCATGTTTTATGTTCGTGAATTTTTTGCTCAAAAGCCGCCTGATAAGACAAGAAGTCTCTGTTCTGTAAAATGATAAAACTGTTTGATAATAGCTTGTGTGCATGAAGAATTCTCGTGAATGCATAAGCAACGATGAAATTTGTAATGCAATACCATAACTTGCTTTTGATCGACACCTGAGTTCAAAGCCATTATCGATTGCAGATAAGATATTCTCTCAACCAGTAATTTAAAACAAAATGTTGCAAAATTTGACGAGGAGACAAAATAGAAATTAGAACTTAAACTAAGGAAATTAGAACAAACTGCACAAAGGGTGACTTCTAGCAAGAAGAATATGTGTCATCTAATATTGTTGAAATGTTATCAAGGCTATCGTTGATTAATTCAATGTGCTTAAAAATGTGTTTAGCCCAAAATACTAAAGTTCTGGCTTGGAGGTGACAACAAATTTGAGCTTTCAAGGTTAATACTTCTACATTCAAAGCACCAATTAAAACCAACAAGGTACTTGTGTCTAAGTTAACTTTCGAGGAACATTTTGATTTTGATTTTCCATTGATCAAAGCTAAATTCACATCGCTAGCTCCAACCAAAGTTGTATACTTTTTGCGGCACCCGGTACATATTATTTTTAAAGCAACAATAGCCATTTCATCATTATTCTGAGTACCAGATCCCATTTTGTTTGTTTACTTAAGTACCCATGTGAGTTCTTGTACCTATATTTTCGACGTTTTCTGGAAAGGAATCCGCAAGTCTGTCCAAGTTTTAAGCGACATTTTAATGATGACGTAATTACTCAAGAGGCTTTGCTACATAAATACAACAGCATATGTTCCAAATCTTTAAATATGTTGGTGCAAAATTCTATTACCTATCACTTTTAACGGAATAACTTGAAAGAAATCTTACCTATTTCGCTATAATTCTACTGATGGAATTTTCTAAAATCTTCAATTTTGTCAGAATTAGAATGTTTTCTTCTTTCTTTTCGGGATCCAAGAAAAATGTTAAAAAAAGCTTAAGACCGTTTCACGAAATACGAAATAATGTTCAAGAAAACCATAGTTTATGGATGTCTACAATGTGGTATCAAGCAAAAAGCTTTCTCTTTTCTCGTTTACGATTTAGAAATTTGATGACGTCTCATCCTCAAATTAGTTGAAATATAAAATATGCTGTAAGTTCGAAAAAAAATTGAAAATTTCTGAAAACTCGAACGGTAGAATTATGGATAAGTAGCTAACATCTCTTTCAAGCATTAAGTTAAAAGAAATAGGTCATAAAATTTTACACCCACCTTTTTGCACCGATTTAAAGATTTAGAACCTATGCAAAATACAAGCAAATTCTGCATGTACTACAATGGGAAATAGTCACTTACTTGAGATGCCATGTGTCCAGATGACTGAAAATATTGAAAGTAAGATTGATTTCCAGATTTCCATCATTTTCTTTTTCAGGTCTGAAATCTGTGGAAAAAAGTTTAGTCATCTTAGCTGAACATGTGCAAAAATTGCGTACAGTTTATTGTTACAACAAAGCGTACAAGTAAAATCTTTCAATAGGCCCAAGAAAACCCAAAATGTTTCAAATATTCCGATCACATAATTGAAAAAAATAAGCTTTTTGAGACGGCTTTTCGAGTACCATCACGAAAATAGAGATGTAAATTAGAACCAATTAAACACAGCTGGTTTTACCACGAAACGATTCTACAGGCCCAATTCCATATTCTTTCTTCTTATTTGGTTAAAATCTCAGCAGGGATCAGCGTTCCATCAAATTTCATCCCTTCGAACATTGGCCTATGTTCAATAATTTTTCAGCAGCGCTACCAATGAGATATTGCTTACAAAATTTCACTTGTTACGTGAATTAAGTCCAGGACTAACATGAAAATATTTGCTGGTGCGATTTTTGAAAATCCTTTACAAGTCAAACCTATTTTCTGCCAAGAAAGCTATTGGACTACCTTCATCCGCAGCAGAATCCCAGTAATCGTCAATAAAACCGGCTCTTTCGCCGTAATAAGGCAGTGGATACATTTTCCATTAAGGTCTTCAAAAATCTAATTCCTTTCCATCATTTAATACCTTTGACAATAGATTGCAGAAATTGCAAAATCTTTGGGTTTCTCTGAGCCCTATTGACAGATTTGACTTGTATGCTATTGTTACAAAGACTATGAACGGTCTGTCAAGTCTGAGATTTCGCGGTAACACAAAATTACTCAAAAACAAAATTCTTCAATTATCATCATTTGCAGACATTTCCATCTGGCCTCTAATTCAAAACAGGCTACAAGAAATTGTAACCAGGTGCAGAAATGGCAAGAATTCAAATTGCATGCATCTGCTAGTATTCAAAGTTGACGACAGGGTGTAAAGCTATTCAACTTGTTGGGGAGACGAGGTACTGATCCTATGTCCTATCAGCGAAACAAACGTTGGGGCTCGCTATGTCCTGTTCATTGTTGCTATTGTTCCTTCTCTATTTCTCAACGGTCAAGCCAACTTGCATATTACGCAGGTGAAGTAAATCGTTACTGCGCATGCCATCTGGAGCCTTTTATCCCCCACTATAAAATATCTTTGAAATCATTCCAGGTTTTGTAGAGGTTCACATTGTTATTATTTTTTGATGCAGTTTGAGAAGCTTCTGCTGTGTCGGTATATTTACTTACGGGTCGGTGGGCAGACGCACAAACTAATTAACAAATATGAACCGGCAAGTGGTGTTTCTTTCGACACGGAAAGGTCATCTAAGCTAAGAACAGCTTCGTTATATAAATCTGGAATCGTAGAGGTAGCTACAGTCTGCTTCAAAACATTCTCATAAATCGGAGCACATAACATAAATATCCAGAAACATTAGAGTCTTGCTCATAGAACATTGATGAATAAAGCATTTTTCATTGCTTGCAACAATTGTGTGCAGAGTAGCAAGGTTGTCTAGAATGGGATTATCTTACTGGAAGATCATTATCTATAGGAGTTTTGTCTCGAACGATGTTATAAGTAAAATGTTTGGGTAAAAGATACTTTGGACAGCATTGCAAGAACTGTGTATCTGCTTTGTTTAGCTTAGTATTAGCTCGTTAATAGTTAAGGGCAAGGAAACTGCCTTTGTAACTGACAACAAGTAGTATTAGCCAGAGCTAGAAATTTGCTGCTGCGAAATTTTCTGTTGTTTAAAATATGATAGAACTTAGCCTTGAATAAGTAGCATTGCAATTAGCAACTACTTTGCGAAAAACATGGAACAGTGGTAAGGCATCTTTGCTAAAACACTTAATAGACATCATTTTTGAAAGTGTAAAAAGATGAAATACAAGTCCAGTTGATAACTTCGTAAATATTGCTTCTTTGGTCAAGAAACGTCTCCCTCTGTGCGACAAATACATTACGCAGAACGGACGTTTATCGACTTTTGCTTAGCTTTGCTCTGTGAAAAAGGTAAACCCGCATTGCCTTTGAAACTGTATTAACAGATAATGTGTAACTATGAAGTAGAGATGAATTGCATTTTCTATGTCACTGTATATCAGGCAGAATTAGTAGGCAATAGATGCATACCTCTGTTTCGTAATCTATATCCACCAGATCTTGCTTTGGATTTCCAGTATCATCACTCCTCGTGAAATTTGACTAAAAGTCGAAAATCGGTCACGCACAAGACGCAGAGACCAAACATGCTTGATAAGCCTGTCACGGTCTACTGAACATTGTAAATAGTACCAGCTCTTCTCAAAATCAAATACCAGCTGGTCCCGAAGAAGGTCAGCTCACGAAGCTTTACATGTAACGGTGAAAAGCACCTTGCTGCATGTTTTGTTTTATATTTAGATCGTGAAACGCAGCTTTTTATGAAAAAGATGGCATCTAAAGTTATCATTATTTATCATTACAAACTTATTTATAGCAGGCGTTTTAAAATAGCCGAATTACAGTTAATTGATTGCCTAGTTTCCGAAGCATGCTAAAAATTACTATTTATTCCAGCGCTTAATTTCTCTCCTCGGCAAATTGTTAAAGACCTTTCTTCTTGGTCTGTGCGTGACATCAACTCCTGGGTTTTTTCGAGAGATGGATGATGAATGCAGGATAAAAGTCACGCCAACAATCAGCATCACTACTCAATAATAAGGCACCTTCACGTGCGATTCTTCTCTCTTAAACATGTGAGGGAAAAGGTGAAGTTGCGGCTTTAGCGCCAAGCGCTGGGATCGCACAAGTAGACATTTCTTGCAAAGTCGAGCACTTTCATATGGAGTCTGTTTTCTGTCTTCTCTTCGTCTTACAAACGCCAGCAATCCTAAACTCTTCCTGCCCCCCCTCCTACAACGCACTACTCCGTTTTTACCTCCAGTAAGTGTTAGTAAAATCGAGGCTACCTTACAATACAAAAACCAGTAACACAAATCATTACAAAAGCGGCCTTCTGAAATTGAGTTGTGAAGGCTTTATGAGGAATTTAGTTGAGGAATTGAATTGAGGAATTGAGTTGTTGACATTAGTTAAAGGTTTTCTTTTAGAATGCTTGGGTAAAGCTAGAGTTTAATGACATGAAAGCATGAAAGCGTCTTCGTTTTGTCAGATACGAGGCTCATTTGTTACAGCAATGATGAAACCCTTCGAAGGTGAATTTAGCTCAAAATTTTAACACAGAATTGAGTGGAAATCATGATTTTCAGCCTTATTTGTATTCAAAACATAGCATCAATTAAATTCACTCAATTTAAACTTTTTTTTAGATTTCAGAGAATGGGGGGAAAGTGTATTCATCATTATCTGAGACTTGAATCTTAGTGAACAGAAAGAAGGATAGAGGAAGGAAAAGTATCATCGCTACTCTATGCTGCTAATAATAAAACGCTAATATATTCCATTCGAGCTCTCGTCTACGACATCTATCATAAAACCATCACAACAGCTACAACAATAAAAATCATTTTGCAAGCAACATCAACAACAACAACAACAACCGATGATAGCAAAAACAGCTACATATAAATGGTGTCAATATTCGGAAGACGAGATGTGGTACAGTCCTTTAAGAAAGTAGATTATTGTCAACCGAAGTATGTTTTACGTGAGCTCCAGCCATCTCAAAGCAATTTATGAGAGTGGCTTTCACTTGTAATTTTCTGGGTAAAGCTAAAATACCAATTTTTTCACAGGGTGTCCCAAAACATGCGTGCCGTTTTGAGTGGCTACTGTGAAGGAGCTATCAATCCAACTGTCCTATTTTTAGACCTGTGAATAGAGGAAACTTGAACTTAGAGTTTCGTACCAAGTTGGAGTAAATCTGAAAAGTAGTTGCTGATGTATGGAGCAAGAAAGTTGAAATTACTGGTTGCCTCCAAGCTACAGGATTTTATCGCTGTACCTTATAACTTGAATTTTTGCACGAAAAGTGCATTAACTTAATGTTTTTACAAGGAAACTCATTTGGGAGAAATAAATGACAAAACAACTGAAGAATATTGACCAGGAAGTCTTTGGAAAATAGTATTGTTGGCTTAAATAAATTTCTTTAATTTAGAGTAGCAAAATATCTGATGAACGCATGCCATGGCTTGCTGCACTTGACCATTTCCACCAACCCTAGATGTTTTTTCGATCTGTTTTTGACAAAATCTAATTTATAACTAATTGGTTTACCCATGAAAATCCAAAAACCGGACTAGGTGCGCTTTTTCCACTCAATTTCTTTGATTTTTGCATTGGTGGAGAATTTAAATCCGTTGGTTTTGAGGCAACCAATAATTGTGACTTTCTTGCTTAATAAATCAGCAACGACTTATTAGATTTACGCAAACAAGGTCTCCAACGCTAAGTGGAGATCTCTTCTATTGAACAATATTTAAAAGCGGGAAACTTAAATTCATGGCTGCCCCGCAGCAACCATTCAAACATCGCAATTTTTTTCCTGACACCCTGTGTATCCATTTATATTGCATAAGTTGTTGTATCCTCCCTCTTTGGCAATTTTGAAATAATCCATGTCAATATACTTCCTTTGTGTCTATTATAAATCGTTTATCTTCAAGAAAGACAATAAAAATCACTTTCTTTTAAGATTGCAATTCAGGCTTGCAAACAGTAGAAAATTCTGCAGAACAAGAACTTGCAAAACAGGAGTATCATAGCATTGACCCCTTGAGCCTACCTGCTGCTCGTACCAGCCTAGACGGTAAACATCAATTTTCAGCTGAATCACTGCTTACTGCCAAATGGCCTAAATCATCAAAATGTGATATCTTACAATTTCTTACACGAGATGATATTCTTACAATAATTATACCAAGTATGATGAAGGGATGGAGATGAATTGTTCAATATTTCAACAAATAATGTTGGTGCTGTTCTTTTTTGGTGAGTTAGCATTGTTTTTGCCTTGGAATATGTAATACATTAAAGATGGGAGAGTAGAATTTTGATACGGCAAACGTTAGCCTGGCAAAGGCCAGTTTCCAGTCACTGGAATCTTCCAAAGCGAAGATTTTCGTGTAAATAGAAGAAGTTCTGCCAGCTCGGAAAACTCCACTGACTGGAAATTGTCCCTAAGGCCAAGGTTTTTGATTTTTTCCCAATTAAGATAGTTCTAGCCTGTGTTCCAGACCCGAAAATGGAACACAGGCTAGATAGTTCTTGTTTGTCTTTGATTATGAATTAACGCAAGGAAAGAGTGGTAGCAGATGATATTCTGAATTGATATGACTGCATTGAAAATTAACAAAGTTTGGTTTTATGATTTCATGCTGGAGTATCAGATGCGTTCGAGTCAGCAACAGCACTAAGAAAACTGATATCATGAAAATGGAAAGGTCAAAATGCTGCAATATTTATGTGTTTAACACTAGGATGAAATGAGCGATTAAAGAGAATCAACGGAGATAAAAGCCCCGCGCGGAAGAAGTCTGGGTATTCTATTATTAGCCTATTGTATTTGATGATTTCGAGACGATCATGGATATTGTTTAGCAAGAGGAACAATAACATGCGTAGGAGTTTTCAATGCCCTATTTATAGATGACCTCCTCTTAGCTCCGTTCATTCACTTTAAGAACGGAACTATTTTGATTCAACTTTGATTGTCGCATTACTGCAATTGCAATACTTGTTTTTTTTTCAACTAAACTTTTATGATCCAGAAAAAATCATCTGAATACGAAAGAAACCTTTAAATCTTATTTTGTACAATATTTACGAGAAAATGTACCAATTCTTTCTTAGTTTCTTGCAAATATACAAAATTTAACCTCTGAAAGCTGTTGTCAAAAGAGGTTGTTCATAAAGACATGGTCAACACAGAGTCTTTGATCATGTTTTTGCTTTGAAATTATGTTTACTCACCTCTATATTATGTGCATCTCTTTAGGCCGTTAACTCTCAAATTACAGAAAAAACAGCCAACAACAAGATGTCGCCTTTAAGCCTTGGCGGGATATTGTTGTTGATTATTTGTTACAATTTGAAAGTTGAGGACCCAAAGAGCTCACAATATTTGTGGTGAGTAAAAGCATAATTTAATAGCGAAATCCTAATCATAGCGTCCATGTTGACCATGTGCCATGGTAAAAGCTGTCTTTCGGCATAAATTTTTAATGATAACTTTCTTTGTTTTTCCAGTCACGAGGAATACATTTGTCACTGGTGATGTCAAGTTAATACGAACTGAAATCAAGCGGAATAACATCACACTACCACAGCATGTCGCATTCCACATCAAACAGAAACAAGACAACACAATTCACATCAAATCGGTGAACGAGACAAAGCCGAATACAATCCCACAAAATAACATGATTTCAGCTAAGACTGCAAGCAACAAAGGTGAAAAGAAATCTGAAGTGTATGTTGTGAATAATGGATTGCTTTTGCTACATCCAAAAAAAGTTGTGACAGTCCCTGGAATAAAGAAATCAACAGAACCTATTTTACCTGCAATAAACTATCATGTAATCAAAAAGATGAAAGGAGAGTCGAATAGTACAGATTTTGCTTCCAAGGTGCTGGAATCTCACATGAAAAAGCGTTCTCTGCAAAATGTTGTCAGAAAAGGGGAAAGACTTCGAAATGTGTTGAGTAAAGAGCTCTTAAGAGCTGCAAGAAGAATAAAAAATCCTACAATGGATCATGGGAGAATAACATCTATTAATCACAATCATAAAATCACCAAGAGGAGATCGCAAAGAAAACATCTAAGCATGCATGGAAAAAAGAGCTTGGTATTTGATAAAGTTATTACTCCATACGAGGAGCATCCTGCAGAAATGACTTTGGAAATGAAAGAAAGTTCAAAGAAAAAGAAAACTGAAATTGAAAATCCTTTGTTTGATAGCGATCAAGGTGAAAACGAGCAGCAAAAGCATTTCAAACGAAAACACAGGAAGGGACACAAGCGAACAAACAAGAATGCGTCAAAACGGATCCAAAGTATCAGCAAAATACCCGATATAAGAAAATACTTTGATAAAATTGAAGATGTTCCACAATATCCACGATTTGGAATACGATCTTTTGAAGGCTCTATTTATCCAAGGTTCCCGCTTAGTGCATCAGAAGCGTCGATTTACCCTCGGTTTCCTGAAAGATTAGACGCCTTTGTAACTGCGAATAAGTATCCAGCTTTTGAGTCAGCACTGAAACAGTACTCACGATATCCGGAGTTAGGACCTGCCCTCGAATTTCCAAGAACTGAGAGGAGTTTGAGAAGATTCTCAGAATTTCCGCACTTTGAAGGTATAAAGCCGTTGGAGCTAGAGGATGCACCGAGATTCCCCGAAGCAACTCCAATACCTGAGATCAAAGAAATCGGTGATGCTGATAAGCGCAGTCGATCTAAGCGCGAACGAATACCCATGGGAGCTGCTGATAGATTTAACGATGATGATAATGATGATGCTGATGATGATGATGGCGATGACGATGATGACTACACGCGAAACAGTGACATATTCGAAAATATGTATTCAGATATAGAACCAATAGGAGCAATATCCCATATTCATGCTCCTCCAGAGATACCTGATATACCAGACATTCCGTTTCTGCAAGAGATTCCCCCATTACATGGCATCAAAGGATTACATCCAATTTCTCCATTGAAATCAATAAAGTCGATAGATAAGACTGGCGCAGCAAGGTCGATGCCAGCTGCTGCAAACGATGCTGCAACGATCAGAAGTAATAATGTTAATGTTAAAGAAGAAGGCAACACAACGAAGTGATAATGCAGACACTGAGTACTGCACTTCTTGTCTTGAGTGCATGGTCCGTTTATCGGCAAAAGCAAAGCAAAGATGTTATCAAAATGAGCCATTGTCATGCAACTATTTGTGATACTAGCTTCCAAATTCGGTCAAAAATGTTCATGAACAAGGGTGCAAAACAAAGCTTCTTGTCATCGAATCTTATTGAAAGAATTTTTTCTGCTCCATGTTTTGGTCGATTATGAATTCCTTGCTGCAAAGTCAAATTGGCTTCAGAGATTTTTCAAAGTCGGGAGACCATCGGCTGTAATTGCAAAAATCTGGATATTCTGTTTCATTGATTATGGATAAGTTCATTTTCCTCTTTCAATCTTATTGAGATGAAATCGAAGTCATTATGTGAAGGAAATGAGATGAAAATAGTAAAAACCCACATCCTGGGGGTGAAGCTACCCAAAACCGGGGTATGGGGACTTGTGGAACCCAGTTTTGGGTCGTAAAAATCCCATCAATCCTCAGTTTTGGGTTATATTTAGTTGGGGATATAGCTGTGAACTATCGTCAAGAATTTTGCTGTTTAGTTTGGCACATTGCTGCATAGTCTTGGATGGTCTTTTCAAATTAGTATCCCCAGTCTTGAGTACTTTTGTCTAGGTCTCTTCCTCGAATCCCCGTACCTGTTTTGGGTAGCTTCACCTCCAGGACCCACATACAAGAACAATAAATTTTAAGAAATTCTACGGTAAAGTTATGAAGAGAATTTTTCTGAACTTTGTGAATATTGAATTAAAACTGGACAGAACGATATTTCCAAGAGGGATGCATAAGACATGTTGTTTATATGGTTCTTGTATAGTGCATGCCTCTTGATTGTTAAAACACGGTGGATCTTATATGTACCGAGTGTCCCAAAATGATGTATTATCGTTTGATTGCCTATATGTCCATAACCAATGAACCAATTTTCAAAAACTTTAGTTAATCCGATTGCCAAAAGGCTAAATTGCATTTGAGGATGTTGGTTGTGGTTTAGGCCAATGTCTTCATGTCGAAAAGAAGATCGATAAACTTGCTTAAATTCAAGCCTTAGATGGCATGAAAAAGATACAGCCTTTTTTCTTAGTCAACATTTTAGATGTGATGCAAAAGGTTGAACTTATATGTCGTTCAGAGAATATATATCGTTTAGAGGATTCTAATTCAGTTAATACTGAGTTCAGAGAATACGAAGACGAGTAAAGCCTTTTGTATCACATCTAAAATGTTGACTGGAAAAATAGGCCGTTTCTTTCTCATGCCATCTAAAGCTTCGATTTGAGCAGGTTTATCTATCTCTTTTTCGACATTAGAACGCCGTGGTAAGACCACAACCAACACCTTAAAATACAATTCAGCCTTTAGGGAATCAAATAAAACAAAATTTTTGAACATCGATCCATTGGTTATGGACATGTAAGCAATCAAACAATAATACATCATTTTGGGACACCCGGTAAATGCCTTCACTGTATTACAATTATCACACGAGAGACCTTGTTTGATCAGAGTGAATGCATTATTTGACTACCTATATGCTGAAATTAGCTTGACGTCAAGGAACGGGCCATCAAAATCCGAGATTCCTCTCATCGTATGAAGCATCTCATAAATGTGAGATGCTTCATATTTACGCAATTCTGAAATTTTACATTACTCAGAAAGAAATTCATCCATATAAACTTTCAAATTATGTAGATACTTTTTGTGGAACACCTGCTGTCTGTCAAGCGGATATAGTCATGCAAAATTTGGTACACCTAGCTCTGGAGAGATATGAATGCCTTTGAGTATCGTTCTATTTAAGGAGATTCCTTGCAATTTAATCAACGTGTTAGGCTCATTTTCAGCCATGCATCAACAAAGAAATTATAATAAAGTCAAATTTGTACACTAAAACACAAGAAAAGTTGCAAAAAAAAGTGTCGTCTTTCGGCTTTTAACTAGAATTTAAATCATTCTGATCTGTCAAGCACTCTTTGTGCTATAAATTTAAGAAAGCGGAACATTTTCTTCGCTCACCTGTACAATGGATGTAATTGCACGATCTTCGAGTTTGATGACATGCAAGGCATCGATTAGAACTTAAGAGATCTGAGTTGAAATAAAAACATTCGCCTAAATCTTTTGCAGAGTCGATTGTAACAATTTAGCACTTTAGCTACAATAAGAACCCGCAAAATAGAAACCACTTTATAAGAAACCTCATGCTGATTTTTTTGAGAAATGGTTGTTTCATATAAGAAACTTCTCAGCCTCATTTCAGGAAGGTTTCTTACAGTAGGAACCCAAGTAATTTCATATTTAGTAATCTTTGTTAAAATCTGGTGCCAAACATTTTCTAGAGATTTTATCCAAATCATCTCCATCTATATACTTGGTATGTATGCTATGGTTGAATAATTTTAGGGGTAACATAAACATACTGTTCGACTCTGGGTTTTGTTTTAATATTTAATTTTAAATCACAAAGATGTTTCTTAACCATGTGATAAGAAACCTTTCAGCTTGTTTCCAGATTAATGACCTTTTAAAAAGAAACTAAACAGGCTGTTTTGATAAAAACTGGTTTCAATTTTGCGGGTTCTTACGTAGAGAGCATTTCAGATTTTTAGATGAATACAATTACTCACTCACTCACTCACTCACTCACTCACTCACTCACTCACTCACTCACTCACTCACTCACTCACTCACTCACTCACTCACTCACTCACTCACTCACTCACTCACTCACTCACTCACTCACTCACTCACATATTTTTGTGCCCCATTTGTCTGATTTGATGACTACCGGGTGGACGAAAAATGCGAGAAATTTAAAATATCTCCTTCTCTGGAATTTGGGATCAGATTTGATGAATTGAAGTGTTCGTTTCAAGCAGAGTGTAGGGAATTAAATTCTTAAAATGGTTAAGAATTTGATATATAAATTTTTTATGTTTTTTATTCACATTTATGACGTCATTTCTCTAATAAAGAAGTGTAAAATATAAATTTTTTTTAGTTTAATTTGCTTCATCCTATTAATTTGATTCATTTTGAGTCTATATTAACCAGATAAAATGACAGGACTGGCAACAACCTGCGATGAAAGTAAATGCATGCAACAAAAGGCTAATTTAAGGCTAATTATGCTAAAAATAGGAGCTAAAAATTTTTGAAAAGTATATATTTTTAAATTATGACATATTTCCTACTATTTCAAAATATTTGGAGAAAATCGGTTGAGTGATTGATTAAATAGAATTTTTCTGGTTAAGAAGGTATAAATTTGCCAATTTTCCTCATTTTTTGGTTGCCTAGCAACGAATCACGTGTTCAAGTGGCATCTTTTGGTTTCCCAAGTTGTTCCGCTATAGATTTTTGAGTTCTGAACTTAAAATGAATTGAACTCTGAGATTGAATTCTGCAAATTGTCGCTTTGGAATCTAACAAGGAGGTACTATTGTAGCATTCAACAATTGTGATGCTCAAAGCTCAAAAGGAATGTTTGGGCATTGAATCTGCTTTGAAAGTTTAAAAACGTTGTGTGATACCAATCTAAAATGATAACAATAACAATATGCATAACAGCTTCGCTGCACATAGAAATGCAGGATACTGGACATCAAATCAGATAAAATGTGCAACTTTGACACTGCAGTGCTGATTGTCATGGCGGATGATGGCAGTGGTAAGACCCTGGTGATAACTAAAAGGACTCAAAATGTTTCCAGTGCTGGAAGATGGCAAACGAGGATTTACTCAGTGTTCTGTGTTCTGATTGGCACGACAGAAAAAATGTGAGTCCTAGTTTGAGTGACAGTTAATGGTTATAGTGGTAAAACGATTACTACAACCAAGATCAGAAACCTGGTACCATCTGAGCCCGGGGGGGGGGGGTACTTAGTATATTTGTCCGACGGGGATGTGCCGTTTTTAAGGGTATCGTTTTCACCCATTTTTTCTAGCACAGGGTATCAAAATGAGGCAATCTTTCTAGAGCAGATTGTATGTCAAAGGAGAATATTTTGCTAGATCGGGTCGTTTTTCGGTCAAATTTCATGTTTTTGAGTATACTTTTCACCAATTTTTCCTAGAACAGGTTATCATTTTGAGCGAAAAATTCTGGAGCAGGGTAAAAAAATTTGTTCGTGGGCACACCCCCGTACAATTTAAACCCCCCCTCCCCGGGCATCTGAGGAGTTAATTTTCTTCAAAACAGCATGTATAGCGTGATCAATTAATTATATGCAAAAGTGCTTTTCTACTACACTCAAAGCTTTTATGTAATGCATCTTGTTACACCTGTTTCGTGTAATTAACAAGCTTATCCTTCATTAGCATACTACTTGATTACTGTTTATTCATCAATGAAATCATTCGCTTGATGCTCAATTAGTTATCAATGAGCAATCTTGTTTTGCAATTTCCTTGAAATTTCAATTACTAAACTATTTGACACGTGTCATTCCGTGATAAAATAGAGTAATTACAAATGTAGATGATAAAGTAGCAAATTTAATAAAGAGTTCCAGACTGATTTTTGGGGTAATTTGCTTTAGATAGGAAACAGCAGCTTCTAACAGAAGTCCAGAGCTTCCTTTTGGCAACACTTATTTCAACATGTAAAGGGATGCAGAACTGGGTGTACTTTTCGTTTAACAATATTCTGAACTTGTGCGGGGGCAAGTTCTCGAATTTAGGTGGAATACTGTTTGAGAAATCGCATGCTGCCAAATCATTAAAACGGCCCTGCATTCAATGGAACTTACCAATACACGCGTAAAGTTCATGTCTAAAATTGTTAAAAAATACACATTTTTTACAACAATAAGCTACAAACAAGAAGACCAATTTTTAAGAAACTGCAGGCTACTTTTCTTAAACTTATCTCTCCACGAAAAACCGAACAGCCTGGTTTGGCCGGTTTTGCACACAGTTGAACCTCGATACTGTTCAATAAGAGTCGAATGCTGTTTAAACTCGAACAGCTCCATGCTTCCCGTGGATTTTCTGTGTCATCAGTACGGCAGCAACTCTGGATAGCTGGAACTCTGACGTGAACACGAAATAATTTTCATCTCCTTCACATAGATTATTGTAAATTACTACAATTGCAAACCGAACTATTACCAATTACTACAATAGGAAAATAAAGAAATTGACTAACTATCCAGGACAATTTTTTCTGAGGGACGAAATATTGCGAAGAATATGCCATCAACATCTAATTTTTAAAGTATTGTGATTGATCATAAATTGCTTTTACCATACTTACACAAATCTCTTTACTCATCCAAAAATAGAAGAGTTCTTCCAGATGAAATACGTCTTTATTTTAACCCTTAAATTGCTGGGCTATCTGAGGGGGAGGGCAAACTCCCCCCCCCCCCTACTTAACACTAGACCGGTAATAGGTGGGACAACCAGATTTAGAGTGTTAGTAGCTCCAACCAGGTAATTTTTGAAGATCACTGAGAACTGACATGACATTTTTGCTCACGTCATCATTATTGCCTATGTCAGAATGTTTGTATTATCGAGAAAAGTGGCAATATCGTCGAAGATGAGTAAGATGCGTTAAAATCAAATCTGGAGCACAATTTTCCATGCAAATATGAAAATTATGACAGGCTACCTTACGAGTAGTTGCAGAATAAGAAGCTGCAAAAATTCAGAAACTTTCTTTGCCATAAGCTCTCTCCTTACACAGTTATCATAGTAAATTCTCCTGGGATTTAGGAGCACGAAAATAGGGCTAGGTAATTGGCCGTTATAAGTATTCTAGTGCATGTTATGTAAGCTAAAACCAGAATACACTTTAGGATGGACTAAAATCGATTCTTATTTAAGTCCTTTTTCTCAAAGTGCTCGAACATAGATAACTCCAACAGATTTTATTTCCTGCCTAAGAGAGTTCAAATGATCGATGTTCAACTGTATTTTAAAACCAATTATTGCGGCCAGACTTTTCCAAATTTAACTGTTTTTACAATAGGTGCAGCTTAGCTTTTCCCAAAACAGCATCAAAATAACAAAATATAGCGAGCACTTTGAACGAGGCCACCATGATTTTAGCATCACCGAAAACGGTCCGTGACATAAGTTCCAAAACTCTGCATATGTCATCACCTGGTTGTTTTTCAATTTGAAATTCCAGAAATCAACTTGTTTACATTGCAAATTCACAAGAAACAATTTCTTGTTAGTTTATGTATTACAAAATTAGATGCATGACGCAAAACAACATGCAGAAAGTCAAAGAGATATTGAATTTCCCACTTCTGAAATGACGACGATCGTAAATCTACCTCCACATCTAATTCATACTTTAGAGAAAGAAAATTCACTGATCATGATTCTCTATAAATGGAGTTATATTTGGAAATTTTCAGAGGCCGACAAACTCTTGAAATTTGAGGAATTTACTAAACTTGGGGAGAAGAAAATTTATTACGTATTTGTTGCTTCCTTGCAATCCACCGACAAACGACTAGATCTAACAATAAATAGAAAAGTCAAGACTTTATGAAACAAACAAAACTTCCTTGCAGCAATATAGAGACAATTATTTCTATTGACTATATCATGACAATGGGTCTGCGAATTCTCAAAGACAGCGAGCCTAATTAATTGTATTGTTTGTTTATTTTTGCAGATAGTTTCCACTTTGAATTATAAGGCATTGTATCAGTTTAGAGCGTTATTTCTATTGAATGTTATTGCATTACCCATTCATAACTAAGCCCCAAGGGTCCAGTTTTTAAAAAATCAAAAGATTGCTAAAAATTTGTCTGATTTGTTGTAAACTTTTATGGAAACTGCAGGATCAGTAGGAAGTATTTCTCGATGCTTCTATCGCCGCAAAATTTTAGTGCGATGACTTCCAAAACCAATCAATATTAAACGCAATAAATTTGCTAATGGAAAAATTACACGTTTTTTTTATAAGAAACAGGTTTATAAGAAACTAGTACTACGATGACCAAAAATTTAAGAAACTCTAGTACTACGCTCAAGAATAGTTAAGAAACTCCCCTTTTATTCTATGTCTCTCTATCAAATTTACCGTCATCTTTTTTAACTTTTAACTACAAAAATTGGTAATTTTTTGCCTGAATGTGCATGACTTATTCATAATGACAATGCCAATGTAAAATGGAAGCCCTTTGTCGAGAAGAAGCCTCAAATTTTAACAATATCGCAATTTTAGGCCCAAAAAATAAGAAACAAATTAAGAAACTTTTACTACTAAAACACCGAAATTTCCATGGGAAATTAAGAAACTTTTAGTACTAAGTGCTGATCCAAGTTTCTTATAAAAAAACGTGTATATTATGTTCTTTTAAAAGAGACGAAATCAAGACAGCCTAGATTAAACGTTTCATCTCCTCGCAAGAAGCTCTATATAAGAAGCTCAGCTCTCGGTCGGATCTACAAAATATTAAAAAAACTTCAGTGCCAAGACAAGATCATTCTAGAAGTTTTTTAATTAGTGAAGGGGATCTGTACCACATTCAACTTTAGTTTCGTTTATGGTCTTGCATCGCGAGTTCGGAAGGATTTTTAGTATTGGGGTTGGGGTGCAATGCCTTGAAAAGTGACTTTACGTACCTTCAACATAAATTATTACAAAACAAAGTTTTTAAAAATCAAGAATTCGATGTAATTCTGCAAACAGACCAAACATGTAAGAAACTTTGAGCACTTCAATATTGAGAATGTTAAGAAAATTTCAGTACTGGATCAAGTTCTTAGTCTCTGTCCAATAAAATTTGCTACCAATCTTTATCATCCACATGCGATTAGCAACGTTTGGTTGGAGTAAGCATGAGTCAATAGCCTTCTGGCTAGTATGACCACACCTTTATTCAAATAGAAGCGAAAAAAGGCGATCATACGGTCGTTCTTCGGAACTGAAGCAGTCGCCCTTTATCATTACCAAAAACAATGAGGGCGAGAACGATCTTCTAAATTCAGAATTCTGAATTGATTGGCCATGAACATTCGTAACGATCCCGAAATACCGTCGGCAGCTGTGTCTAGGGAACACAATGCATTGATATTGCCTCAAAGTTTGACTTTTATTGCTTGCACGAGCCACAAATAGTAATGCAAGGATACTTAGGTTAATAACCAGACCATGGGATACTAGGATCATAAGACATCTCAGTTTCTTTTGTGAGCTTGATCATTCCAAAGTGAATGATAAATTCTGCGGCAGAATACCAAGTTGTCTTATCATCAATGTTCGTATAACAAGCATACTTTCCTTCGTAGATGCTCCTTTTTGGAGGTGGAGGATGTTCTTCGTCTCAAATACTAGCCTTTGGAGCAGTGCAACAGGCATGCTGCAGACCTTGCAGTGCGCTTTGATAAAGTGAGATTTTTATATGATTTTAATTCTTAGCAATTTCTGATTTGCAATTTTGTGCATTGATGCATAAGACCAAAATGCATCACCGCAGCATAAATTCTCCTATCGGATTTCATAGCAAGGGTCTACAGTCCCAGGGTCTGGTTTTTACTGTATGCCACGAAAGTAATGCAAGGGCTATTTTCATCTGAAGCTGTCAGGAAATCGATCAAGATACTCTTTATTTTATGACTTGATTAATTGATTTTGGAGGATATTTGATTTGCCATTAATTAACCAACCAGCGAATAAAAAGAATTTCAAGGGAAGTAGTATAAAAGAGTGCATCTGATTGCAAGGTCATCAGGTCACGTTGCAGTGGACGTGGAAAGAAATACCGAGCTAAAGAAAGAATTTGCAAGTAGAGCTCAACCAGCCACTTACTTGATAGATCATCAAAGGTAAGCTTCTCTATTTTGAAAATGTTGTACGATTTTAACTAACTTTTGGTTTTACGTAGTAAGTTTTCTTGACTGATTCCAGCAGAATTCTGAAAATGAGGAGTTTCGTACTTTGTTTCATGCGCCTGGTCTATAAGTATTTTTTATCTTCATAAGGAACTAGTTATAAGAAATTCAACTCTCAGATCGCCAAAGAATTTAAGAAATTTCAGTCCTTGTAAAATATAACTTAAGAAAGTACTTATTTTGATAAAGGAAATCCTTATCATATTTTTACTTTACTTTCACTGAATAAGCAATGCATTGTTCCTCAGTTGGCAAACCTGACTTTCAAAATCAAAATGTTCAACGATTTGAAACAATGTGCTTTTATCAGAAACTAAGTTGTTTATTTCATTGTGAATTATTTCTGGATATCTGAAAGAATTAGAATGAACGGAGCCAGTAGTTCCTTGTAAGTCATTCTAGCGGAGGTGAGTTCTTATACTATAATAGTCTTTCTCAAATTTGGTGTCACCTGCAAATGCCCGCGAATAACAACATAAGAAGAGTTTTGCAAAGGAATTGTGCGTTATCGCAAATCTCAGGTGACATCTACGTTGTGACCGACTTTAGTTTGAAGCATGTCTGGACATTTGAGCACATTTGAAATTAGCTCATGTAACAAAAAATAGCATACTTCTATGGAAAATACAGACCTAGTCACCAAAGATTTGATTTGGAAAGTTCTTTTGCATTAAAAGAGGAAAAGGTACTGTTGAATTTTTCAAAAATGCTGCCGTCCAGAAAATAGGCTTTGGGTTGATTAATTAATTGTCATACTCGCAGTGTGGCTTGGTCCCTGCCAAAAGAACTTGGATAGCAGGCAGTAGATTCAATTATCCAAAAGTTTGATAAATTTACTCTCTGATTGGTTAATTCAAAAACAGTGCAATGTACCTGGTGAGTCACGAATGAGAAAAGTGAGCAGCGAGTTGGTGCTGGAACTTGCTGCGAAGGAAAATTTCGAAAGCAATTTCAGATCGTAGGCAATGCCCACTTGTGAACATTTTACTTTATTGTGAAGGAATCAGGGCCTCCGACAACGGGGGGGAGGGCCGGGGGGCCATGAGCCCCCCCACTTTTTTGCAAATCATGCTGTTCTGAAAGGCAGCTCATCACGTTGTGTTGTGGTAATTTTTTGTATCAAGTTTGGCCTCCCCACTTTTCTGATCTCGTCGGGGGCCTTGGGAATGGATCACCTCTGACAAACTTTTCTGTGAAAATCTTTGAAAGCAGAGCTTGAAAACGATGTGGAAGCTGCTTTTTGTCAAATAATCTAATAGATTGGTGTGTGTTTATCATTTTTCTTACTCTGTTATCAACGCAAAAGCTTTGTCAAAAATAGTTTTCTGGCATATTCTCGAAGTCCCCTAGTTCCATACCTACAGGTAACTACCGTGCGTTACGCTACTGAAAATCATTAACTTAAAGCAACATTCAGAAGAAATAACCAAAGTACCACAAAACTCCATGTAAACCACCCACCCACCACCACGCAATCACCAGCAGAGAGCCCCCAAGGAGCCAATTCTGAGCCTGGAGGAACATCCCAAACCTAAACCCTGGAAAGGCTTTTTCGCATTCTAGCAACCCCTCAAACATTCAATCGATTAACGTTGGAGGACTTTTCACGAAAAAACTGAAACAGCTTGAGCTCTCAATGTCTCTGAATGCTTTAGATTTTACTGTTATTTCAAGTCCTTGATTTTATGAGAAGTTTGGCACTGACAATCACTCATACCCAGCCGAGCGTGGACTTCCTATTGGTATGTGACGGGGGGAAGACACAGCCTATTTTTGAAAAACCCAAAATATACTAAAACGTAGGACATTTTTAGACTCCAAAGAAGTAATTCATTGATTCATAGTAAATAGAAACTAGAGGTTTTGTAGCTTTTTCAGCAACTGCACTGCAATATTTTGTTAAGTTTTTTCATCACCAACCCCAAAAATATACCGATTATTCGCCTAATAACATACCCAGAGGTATCATAGACATACGCTTCCAACGCTTCCAAGCCCAAAAGGTGTCCCACCCCCCGTCACCTACTAACAGGCCAAATCATATCTTCCAGTTATATCTTCATAGAATCATCATTGCAAGCACTTCAAAAAATTGTGCATAGAATCAATGTTAGCCACTGGACCTGAATTTGGGGCCAATAGTTCGTTCCGTATCATGACGTTTGGATAAAGGTTCATAATGGCAGCCATTCATCAGAGTGGCATATGGTCCATATAAGGGTGAACAATCCTGTCTTAATCCTTGCACGTCTCTGCAAATGTTCTCCAATACCAGGGCGTCTCTAGACTTGTGACTTTTTGTCCCTTGTTTCCTTCGTTCCTTGATTTGCTGATATCACTTGGTCAATAGGGACTCATACCATTACTCTTAAGAAGTGGGCCCCCTCTTTTGAAATTGCCTAAACTAGTGGGAGTTCTCGTACACTTAACGAAATCGCTTCAAAGTCTGATTCAAAGAGCTTAAACACTGAAAAGCAAACTTTCAGTACAATAAAGAATGCTATTTTCCTGACCTAGCAATTGCAAAATATATATATCTTTGAAGCAGTAATCTTCCTTTGCTCTGTAGAAACAAAACAAATCCATCGCAGCTACGAGAACTTTATGCCGTATGAACCGTTTTTTGTACGCAACAACAACAACTGTCTAAATAGTGAAAACTAAATTATAGGAATTTTATTGGTGAATATGGAACCACTCTATGCGGGCCTAAAGGGGGCCCACTTTTTTAAGAGTAATGGTATGAGTCTCTATTGACCAAGTGATATCAGCAAATAAAAAAAAAACGCAGGGAAATAAGGGACGAAAAGTAAAAGTCTAGAGCTTCTCTTGAGTTGGCAGTTATGGTGTCTCGCCTGGAAGAGGTTCAGGCATTTCTTTCGTAGGAGCTTGGTGGCTTCATCTTAAGAAGATTCTGTTTTGCCAGACCACACATATATTAAGGAGAAGGATACTTTAACTATATATTGCAACTATGAAATAACTCCTTACAAGAAGAATGGAGGTCTATTGTGCAATTATTTATCTCAAACCATGCCTATTTGAACAAGGAACTACGTCATTCCATGCTTATCATTTTTTTTAGTTAAACAACAGAATTTTCAAGAAAAAGCTAACAGAGAAATTCCCTTAATTTAACTGTTCAGATGAATGTAAACAAGTATCTACCAGGGTAAAATGGGTGGGCTTCGGGAAAACGGCTAAGGCCAAATTTGAATAAATTTAGTTGACATTTTGATTGATGTGATCTTCTCGCTACAACTGTTGACTGTGTTAGTTATCATTTTGTCGCCGAAATTTTCAAAGTTTCTGAGGAAAAGAAAAAAGGTTTGGGTTTTCATTATCAGATCTGCGGAATATTGCTAGAAATCAATTTGGCAAATCAATCATTTGTGTTTTGTCAAAAAAGCAAATTTTAAGTGCAACTAAGCCAGCAAATTCTTAACAATACAATGCTTTGCTGTTGCTGATCTTGAAAACAACGTAATCGTCGATAAAAATATGGCAACAAACCTAAATAAATGATGCAAACACTTCAGTCTCATTAAATTGTTTTCGGAAATATAGAAAATATGCTGGAATGCAAACAATATTTAGTGGTAAAATTGTTGTGAAAATCTTTCCACAGATTCTTTGAAACTAAAAGGCAAAGAAAATGCCGAGGTCATTCCTTATTCGAAAAATTCTTGGACTTGATGATGACGACAATAATATTGCAGTTGGAGTGAAAGAAGCAAATAAACCAATGAACGAAGTTCTCACAAACGATATCGTTACAAATGTATTCCCTCGAGGTAGGTAAACATTTCATTACGTGAATAATTATTGTTGATTTCCTGTCTTGTGAGAATTCTGAGAACACACAATAAGGGCGGCAAAAGTAGAGATGAAATATCACAAAATATGCGGCAATGATTGAAATATTTTCTGCTTTAGTTTGTTTTCACAACAACCATCCGTTGACGTTGCCGTGCCCCCGATCAAAGTATTTCTCCTGGGGATATGGTCTGGTACAAAAAATCCACTTAGCCTAATGTCTTCCCGCGATGCTATGAATCAATTTCCTTCAAGTATGAGCAATCGAACTTCTTCATTGTAACTTTTATGCAAGATATATTGCATGACGTTGTTCAGAAATTCTGCAGGGCAGAAACCTTTGCAAGGGATACGAAATCAAAGGACATTTCCTTAATTAGGTGTAATCGAATTCCAAATATAAATCCAGGGCCTTAGTTAATTAGGGGTCAGCCCTTTGTATCAAGCTTTGAGCCTAATCATAAAGTAATCCATTAATTTCCTGACACTTGTATCTCAGAAGCACGTATTTCCCGTTAGATGCCCTTTTCCAACCTTTATTTCCGACTTTTCTCGAAGCAAGGAGTACAGAGTGCGTACATATGATGAGAAATTAGCTTAGGAGTACTTCATTGTTCCTGGATATTTTCTGGAAGCATTTACAGTCTGGTGCTGCATATCCAACAGGTTGATTACGTTGATTTGATGTGTATGAGAAACCACAAATAATAGACTGTAGTAGTCTCTCCCAGAAAACTAAAAAACTCCACTAGATGTTAAGAAGTTAATAAAGTCCTTAAATTTTGGTCATGAGTTGCAAAGTGTTTTGAACAAAAAGTGCATCACCCAAACAAATGAAACTCTAGAATCTTAAAATCCTGAGAAATGAAACTTGATAACCCTTGTTTCTGATTTGGTCTTGGTAAATCAAGCAGTCCTTGGTGAGTTTTGATAAAGTATACCATTGATTTTTATGAAAAATCAAGAATCTCTAAAAGAAATTTTGCCTTAAGGATTGAGCCCAAGACCAAGAGAACCAACCAAAAATGTTTCGGAACGTTTCTCATGAAGAATTGAAAGCGACAGTTGATCGTTGACAAAGGAGCAATTGAAATGAAGCAAAGTTGTGTATGAACAAATCATGGATTGCCATTGGTTATATCCGTGATAACACATGAAAATTGGACACACTTGCCATTCTTAAGGCTGGTTTTCATATGTCGCAATTCATCGCATTTCATCGTAATTCATCGGAATTCGGAGTCTACGATCAATTACGATCCTTTCCGATATATGAAAACCGGTCAAAGTATCTGAAAACTGTGCATCCTAATTCATCCTAATTAATCCTATTTCGTTGCAATTGATCCCATCGAATCAAAAAAGTTTGTTTCTTGCGATGAAATAGGACGAATTCCGACGAATTGCGATCAATGAAATATATGAAAACCAGAATTGCGACAAATGGGATGAATTACGATTCGTCAGAAGCAGAGCAGACTTATACATCACCACCCTCATTGCTAATGATGGATCGGTCTTCGTTAACTCTGTCAGTCTCGTGTTGAGGAATGAGGACTAGAACGCATTGTATGAGTCTACGAGCGGAGCACATAGTCAAATTTCAAGATAGTGACTAATGCAGATTTTATGGAGAAAAAATAAAGACAAAACCAAGAAGGCAAATAAGCAGTAAACTATGTTGCAACAGCAGCCTTTGATTCGCTATGGTGACCATTCTGTGTTCTGTTTGTTTTTGATTCTGCTTTAATTTTCGTGCCCAAAATTGATTTGAAATGCGCGCTCTTTTTGTTCCCAAGGGTAAATAGGATGAAATGCGATGAATTACGATCTATGAAAACCTGAATTGCGATGAATTACGATGAATTACGATTCCCGGTTTTCATATATCGGAAAGGATCGTAATTGATCGCAGACCCTGAATTCCGATGAATTACGATGAAATGCGATGAATTGCGACATATGAAAACCAGCCTTAAAAAAGAGTAAACATCTATATTTTTAAAAAGTGACCCTATCCGAGAAGATCATTCAAATCTATAGTTAAACGGCAAAAGCTGTGGCCAAAGCAGCAACAATAGGGGCCAAAGGGGCTGCTTTAGAGCTTTTCTTGACAGCAAAAAAGTCCCACTGCGACAGTGGTGAGAGTTTCTTGAAATTCAGAAGTACACTCTCTTCTTTTTATAAGAAAAATGTTTATAAGAATATTCAGGCTCAGAATCATCAAATTTTTAAGAATGTTATAAGAATATTGCTATTTGTGTCTCATTTTTCAGCAGTTGCCTGTTTTATGTAATAACCGAGAATCGCATGACTGACATAGATACTTTAAGAATATGTTCAGGCTCAAAACGAAACTTTCTTAAGAATATCGAGGCTGGACAAAATTTAAAATATTATTATAAAAGAAAGAGTGTAAGCAGAATGAAAAATTGTCTGCTGCTCAAAACCTAGAACGATTTTTCACTAACATTCGTCTTCAGTTTGAATTAGATTTCTCTTCTTGAAAAGTGAACTGAAGTTAAACTTTCAAGTAATTTTCTTGAAAATAGTTTATTCTTAGCTATTTGATCACTTGGTGATGTTGCTTTTGCTTTGTTTGGTCTTTCGCCATTCTTACTTACTCACTTGCATATTGTTTTATACGTTCTCAAGATCTACAAAAATGAACAGCAATAACAATTTTCAGGACCGTCGAGAGGGAGGGTTGGAGGGGGTAAAAGGTCCGGGGCCCGGGCCTCGAAGGTGCCCGTAAAAATATCGCTCGACAAAAATTAGTTACTGTAAAATCTTTTTAAAGTAACTTTTGTGGCCATCTACCTACCTAAAACATAGACATAAGAAAATAGTTTTCTTATGGCAATGTTTAAAATGTTTGTGTCCGTGCTTTCAAAGTCACCTCGTAAAAGCGAATCTCTTCGCATCAATTTTTCTGAACTAGCTTTCTTAAAAAGGGCGTTCCTCTCATTCTCCAAGAGTCTGAGGGGCGTGGTCCCGGAAACATTTTTGGGGGCTTCACCCCCAAGCCCCCCTTAAGGCCCATCCTAAGAATCGCTCCAGGGCCCGAGCTGGCTCTCGAAGGCCCTGGCAATTTAGCTCGGCATTAATAAACGGCCGAATGATCCAGATCGAACCAATGCCATCAAGAGCCACCCAAAACATACTTGAGACAACCAGAATCATCCCTGAGCCAAGCACACATTACAATGAGCCATGCCGTCTATGCCGTCACAGGCTTTTTCAGGTTTTACGAATGAATATTTTATGAGATTTCTTCAGAATTTATCTCTAGTTCCAGTGAAGTAAAAAGTATTGGCAAATTTAGTTGCGTTTTAGCGAATGAGGAAAATTGTTACAGATACATGCCAGACTAATAACATATATTCTAGTTTTCACTTTAGAGTAAGCATGAATTTTGCATTTTGGAGAGAATATTACGCAAGCAAAAACAACACCGCTAGAATATGAAACATAAAACTGACAAAGATTATTTTCACACAAAAGCGTACGAGCCGGGGTAGCCCTCCTCCAACTTTAGAAAAATTATCAAAATCAACCCCAATCGGGCAAAACTATGACCTCAGTCGGGCAAAAATTATGGTAAACAGTGAATTTTGTGTCGGGCAGCCCCCCCCCCCTAGATTTTTACTTCCTGTACGCTCAAGTAACTTTCCTCCTTGCTATCTGTGGTCACTGTCAACTGTTGCATAAAAATATTTTATGCAATTTGGCTGGCTTTCAGGTGATTCCGGTATTTACTAGAGCATAGCTAAAATGAGGAATGACCTACGTTTCTGGTTGGCCATGGTTGATTATGGCAGCCTCAGTGTGTTTTTTGTGTGACTGAAGCTCTGGGTGATACATTGCTTGGTAATGCCGAATTTTGTTCTGAACCAAAAAGGTAACTCAGGCACCCCTGTTGCCTCTGTTGAAAGTAATTACGTCCCTCTGCCCTGGAAAGGTTGCAATCTCTGCCATTGCCGAATGGAAGAAATACGGTACAATCGCTCTTTCAGGAGCAGGGGTTTGTTACACAGATTAAATTGTTATAGACGATTGCAAGGAAAATATTATCAAAGTGTTTTCAAGAGAAGTGCCCATTAGGCCATAAACACTTAAAGTTACCGCTCTGAGCATGTTAATTGAGCATGTTAATGTGTGTGTAAAGAGTGATACGCACCTGGGAATCAACTTTTCTCAAATTATCAGTGGTATAATCATGAATGGTAATGAATCGTTGCATGAGCAAGTTGCATCCTGCTCTTATTAATTGGCTGTTAAAAAAGTTGATATGATTTTTGATACCATCAAACTTTAGTTTAGGAGAACTGAAGCAGTTAAACGTTTCCTTTATGAAATCTTAATTGAAAGAATACACTAAAGCACATGTTTATCTCAACAAATGACACCAAAGATTTTCGCTAGAAAAAGAGGTCGTTCAAGCAGACTTTTTATGCATCTGTGAATAATTTGAAGTTGTACCTAGAAGTCTAAAGTCCGTATGATTATATGGCTTAATAGATATGCGTGTCATACAATGGCGTGGTGGCTCCAAATTCGCTGGGGGGGCACAACCTGTTTTTGGCGCCCCCTAGAAAACTGTGACTTTTGTCTCTCGTCTCCTACACAATGCGCCAAGGCTTTTAAGACTGGTTCCTTCTTTAGAAAATGCTTTGAAACTAGAGGATGATGATTCTTCTGCACTCTCGTCGGAACAAAAAAACGTACCATTTGGTGATGGGAGCAAATCTCTGTGCGAGCGGAGCGAGCGAAAGTTTTTTGAGATCATGCCCTCCTTATCGTTAGAAAACGCCCCTCGTGGAAAGAATTCCTCTCGTGGCCACAACACTGACTTTTCTACATGGGATTGGTTCACACTTGAGTAAAAACGTCTTGGAATTGGGATAGCACGATCTCTAGACACTTTGTAAACGCGTTTGTAGTGAGTTACCGATTCCACATCGAATAAAAACATTTCTGATTCCATTTAAAAACATCCTCAAAAGGCGCCTTCAAGATAAGAAATTGAGGCAAATATTTCCCACACTTTTTCTGTCACATTTATACATTCTAGCTCGTATTAGTGTGAAGCATGCTTCCAGGCATTTGGCGCCCCCTAAACCTCGTTCTCACGTCGCTGGGGGGCACGTGCCCCACCGGCCCCCTGCCACCACGCCACTGGTGTCATACTTTTCTCCGGCAGGGGCAAAATGCGTAGTACCCGCAATAAATTTATGACAGAATTTCAGCCAGTTCATTCTAATTAGAGGATTATGTTGTTTAGTTCTTTCTTTTCAGTTGTTGACCCATATCAATAGCTTGATATCATCTGTCCGGTGCCTTTTTTATTCCCTCGCGTTCTTTCTTAGGAGCAGGCAAGTACTGTAAAATATTGGACCCATGTTTATCCAGAGGAATTGGAAAAAATAACCCTTTCCATATCACATTGTACGATTTTCCTACCCAAACACACAAAAGGTATCGAAATTTCCCTACAGTTTCTGCATGAAAACACGTGGTGAAATTTCGTAATTGTTTGCAGTGAAAGCAACCAGTTTTTGAGACAAAGGTGATGTTTGAATATCAATCTTCCTATTTCATCAGTTTTTCACAAAAATCAAGTTTTCTAGCCACCTATCTAAGTTTTTCTGTAAGCTGGTTTTTCCTTTGTCCGCCAAATTTAAGCAGAAAAAACAGTATTTCAATTGTTCGCATAAGCTGTTCTACCTTTGTCCGCCCAATTTACGAAAACAGACCAGAAATTCGAATTTTTCAGCAAAGCGGTTCTACCTTTGTCCGGCAAATTTCCGAAAGAAGGCCAGAGTTTCACATTTTCCATCAAAGCGGTTCTACCATTGTCCGGCTACCGGTTTGGTACACTTGTACTTTCATATCCATAATTACCACTTGCTTTCGAAAACAATAGTAGGTCGAAACTACCAGTTTTTGGGACAAACACCGTCAGTGATACATATGGTTGAAATCGTCCTCCAAATTGAAGATAAATAACATCGGAAATTTGCCATACAAAATGACCAGTTTTTGAGACAAAGGTGGTGCAAAATGTTTTCATGAACTACCGATTTTGGTACAAAGGTAGGACCATCCTTCCCAGTGTTACATGCCCGCCCTTGCTTTTCCCAGGACATTATCAGGCAGATCTTTGCCAGTCCTTTTTTATGCAACCTTTCTTAGTGTGCCAACAAAAACTCGCTTGATATGATTGGCCGATATGTTTCAAGCCACAAAGGACTCTAACCAAACTTCCCTGCTGGCTCAGTTTACAGTGCAGTCGACAACCGACGATTGCACTAAGAATGCCAGTCTTAAGGAATTTCTTACCATATTTCTTACCATTTCTTACCTTTACGTTAACGTTTCAAGACATATTGATTACTCAAGTCAAGCAAAAGTCTCTCAGACGCAAAAATTCATGGTACCGGATATGCCAAATAGTACTCCTGTTTGAAAAGTCACTAAAATTTAAGTACATGACCAATCTTCAAATTTCTTTCTTTGTTAAGTACACGAAGGACCAAATTTTTCCTGGACTAAATCGTCTTGTAATTAGCTTTAGCAAGTTTAGCTCTTTAGGGCTGCCAGGATTTGAATCTTACTGCAAAAACGCAATGACGATTACCATATCAATTTCTGACTGGAAAAAATGCACACCGTCATACCTTCAAGGATAGCAGAAAATCTTAAATTTTAGTTCCTTGGTAAGTATGACTTCTTTTCTTCAAAAAGGTTTTTCAACCTGCAACTTTCTACCTTTGAATATTGAAAAACAGAGCTTTTATCGTTTGAAAAATTTTTGAATCATTGAAAAAACAAATCAACAAGAACATTTTATCATTGGTTTTACCATCAGTTTTTGGTGATGTTTTAAACAAGAGTGTTATTTGGGACACGGTAGAAAATTCCCTGACGCTATCATTAGCGCAATCGTCGTTTGCATGTTATTCATAGTGCAACTGATTATTTTTGCTTTTCCAGACCAACCAGCGAGAATCACCAAAATTGGACACATCAATGGCAGAAATTTGATTCTACCCTTTGCCCAAAAGCCGCCTTTACTCATGCCCTTCAAAAGCTATTGTGAGGAATGTAAATACTGCAAAAGTGAATATCCGTTGTACTACGACGAAAGACAAGTTCTCAGCCTGGAAAAGCAACGCATGAACTACAGTAGTGCCCAGCCTCTTTACTTCAGCGGCAAAAAGCAACCTGAAAGCTATGATGTGCCCAATGTGGTTGAGAAGAAGGATCATTATGACACTCAAAAACATATAGATAATCAATGTGGATTTTGCGGAATGGAATTCGGCAGATCTAGTGACCTTCAACGCCATTTACTTATTCACTCAAAGACAAAACCATACACGTGCAGTGTTTGTGACAGAGGCTTTACCTGGTTTGGAAACTTCCAGAAGCATATGCTAACTCACGGAGAACACAAAACTGCCATCCACCCAGTGCTTCAGATTTCTAAAATGAAAGAGGAAGATTTAGTGATAAAAGATGGAAAGTCCTTCAAGTGTCGCCTTTGTTTGAAGTTATTCACAAGAATGAGTGGCCTCCGCACACATATCCGCATGCACACTGGACAGCGACCATTCAAATGTGCTGAATGCTCCTTCGCGTTTACGACATCAAGGGCCTTGAAAATGCACATGCGAATTCACACAGGTAAAAGGATGGCTGCTTTTTCTAATACTAACGACACTTTTATGCGATTACCTTATTATAGAAAATAGCACTGCCTGAAATAGGTTTGAACCTTTATCAAGTGATGCATCAATCAAAAGTATGCTTCTTTCTATCATTTTGACATAGTACCAAACATCATGAAGGGTTTTTGGAGAATTCAATGCCATTGTCATTTTACTTCTCTTGTCAAGCATATTGTGACCCAAAGTTTTGTCTGATATTTCCCGCTTCAGTTTAAATCAAGTTGTGAATTAAAAGAAAGTTCCTTTATGACATAAATGGTTTGCTTGCTGCGTTAGGTTCCTTTGATATGTCTTAGTCATTATAGTTTAAGTTGCTTGAGTTAAATCGAGTTACTATGGAAATATGGCCCTATTTAGGCCCATAACACACAAACTTGTAGCGGTAACGATTAAATGAAATTTCACTGTGGTTCAAGCTTCAAAATCAATAGTTTGAAGTGTGCACTTCACACTCATGCTTGGTGTTTTGCCATTAATGGGCTTTTCCTGCACTTTGCTTGTGCTGCGCGATAGCTGAGCATTGTCCAAGGCAGGATCTTCTCTTTCACCATCCTATCATGAGTCTCCGTTGAGCAAGGGATACAAGGGACTGAGGTAGTCAATCTATTGTGGTCAAAAGTTTGCTTTACGTTCCTTTGATTTATGATAAAAGCAAATTTCCAATGCAAGAGTAGGATGCTGCTGATGTTTTCTTATTTCGAAACACCAGAATAGAAGAGGCGATATATATGAAAGGCTAAAGTACAAGGAGACAAGGTTCTCAGGTAGCAAATCTACGAGGACTATATGACTTTTGAAGAGTCGAAGCATAAAAGTGCTTGGATCCGGACAGAGCTGGCTATCTAGTAGAATGGCTCACTGCTTATCAAGTGAATTTATTCCTTTTCTCTCCAAGGTGAACGGCCATACAAATGCGAAGAATGTCCAAAAGCCTTCACGAGAAGGGATGAACTGCAAGCTCATATTTACATGCATAAAGGTAAATATTTGTATATGTAAGATTTTACACAATGATTACTAATTGGCTCAGCATAAGTATGCAAAGTGTGTCCATATTCTACCGGTTGAGTCAAACAATATTTTAAATGTTTGGCGTGCTGTGGAATAAACTGTATGCTGCTAAACGAATTAAAAAGGCTGTGGAATTAGAAGAAATATTTAGAATTGAAATTTTATTCTATCAGTCAAAGGTGAGATGTGGGAAAAAATTGTTTTTGTACAATCACCAGTATTTTCCTAATTTATGGTCCAAATGATAAGTGATTTCATCAAACAATAAGTTCACATCTAAGTTAGCCTTGGACGGATACATTATCATTTCAGTTGTGAATATCGGTCACGTACTCTTTATTCCACAACCCGCCAAACATGTAAACATTTTGTACACAATGGGTACATAAGAACAATATTTTCAAGATGGCCCTCTGTATTTAAGATAACGAAGAGCTCTAATCCTTGAGGGTTGCCACAAAAGATCACCAATAATTTCACTCTAATTTTATTGTCTTCCTCGATTACTTGGATGATCTTCTAATGATTATTAATTTTTTCAAGATTATACAAAATTACCTGAAGTTAATTTCGAGCCGTTAATCCGAAGAAAAATGCAATAACAATGTAAAGGTTTAAAGATTTGACACCCATGTTATAAGAATTAATAAAAAATATATCGATATTTTATATAACCATGTGCGATGATGCATCGATTTTTGGGAAGAGAAAACAATAATTATAGAATTCTTACCCATTAGTTTGCAAGTTCTCTGATCTGCATTTCTATTGATCAATTTGGTTGAGTGAGATCGGTGAACTTTGCATAAAACGTTGCTTTCTGTCTTCGTTTCTCTCTCGGTTCTGCTTCCGTTACCTCACCCTATCTGAACCGGCTTTGCTAAAGTAGGCGCCACTATCAGCTTTGTCTGGGTAACATTCTTTTGCTGATTTCTAGACTAATCATTTTTTGTGACTTATCCTAACTATCTTTTTTACATCTACCATCAAATGTCTTCAACATATCTCCTGTACTTTTGGAAATAGAACAATTTTTTCGAAGAGTAGTTTTATTATCCTTTTTTGTTTTACTATGGTTTTACGGTCAAAGCCTTTGTAACTGCTAACTAAGAAAATTGTTGACAGAAATAAGAAGATTAATGAAATTTTCAGTGCAACCATCAAATGGAAAACATCAAATTTTATTGTTTTTCTAATATATGACATCATTAGTGACGCCATATAATTATATAATGAATTTAGGTAATAAAAATAGGTTTACAAATTTCATAACTTTCCAGAAAGTATGTTTCCAAGAGATTTCGGATATTTGTCTGTCAGTTGAATTAAAAGAAGCACAACATTTCTCTTGAGTGAGTTCTTGCATCCAGATTTTTGTGAGTACTGTTTTGGCCTGAAACAAAGAAAATTGATGAGATCATAGAAAATACAACAATTAGAGTAAACCCCTGGCCTGAAGATGATCAGAAAAGACCTGTTCAGATAGGTTAGCCCTTGGCATCCAGTTGCAACTCGATGCCCTAAAGGAAGCAAAACCGAAAGAGAAACGACAAAAGAAAACATCGTTTTCAACAAAGTTTACTGACCTTGTTAACTCAAAGTGAGCAACGTCTATGCAGATAAGAGTAGAGAACTGGGCAGCTAATGTGTTAGAAATTCTATAATCTTTGTCTTTAATTCCCAAAAAATCGTTGCATCATCGCCCATGATAATACAAAGTTAGTTTACTAGAAACTTTAATCTTGTATTAATTTTATAACCAGGTGAGAAGCCGTACAAATGTTCAGAATGCCCATCAGCGTTCATTCGATATGGTCATCTACAACGTCATAAATTGATTCACTCCAACGACAAGCCATACAAATGCAAATATTGCTCAAAATCATTCACCCAATACAGAAACTTGCAGACACATACCTACAAGCATACAGGTGAGATTTTTGGTGTGGCTAGAAAACTTGATTAAAGAGACGGAAAAGCCAATCTTTGTGTCCGAAAATCTAAACGAGACTCCTCATGCATAAAATAAGTACTTTATACATTAATAAAATGCATTTATGGCCACACTTCTTCATATCTACACTTATTTACGGCACGTGCGCATTGACAATAGAATGGACAATAGAATAACTTTCTTTTCTTAAAGCTCGGTCAATCAATTTTCTGCGATTGCGTCTCCTTAAAGGCAGTCTGTCACGCATCTGATTGGGTGATAAAGACAATACAAAGAATAGGAGAATTGAATCACTTCCTATCCTATTGACTTTCCGCGGCCGTAGAAAGTGATGACGATAAGCCCTCATTTATTCTAAATACACAGATTAACAAAGACATCAGTTGTTTTGAGCATTGAAGCCAATCAGATGCGTGGCAGATTGCCTTTAACAGCACTAAACAAAGCATATTATCCCTGTGTGATCAAATCATAAGGCTGCGTAGTAAAGGTGAAATTTATGACACTAAATATTCTGGTCTTTGAAGCAAGGGTGAATTTTGTAAAACAAAGGAAACAGGTCTGATTGAGGCGAGGCGATTTGGCAGCCTGGAGAACAGATTTCACTTCTTTTGTTTGGCCAACCATAATACTTTGCCTTCTCTGTTTAGTTTGATTTGATTGAGCGCGCTTCAAGGTGTGAAGTCTTTTCTTCTGAAAGTCATATCACTTTATTTCCTGGGAAACGTAAAGCTTTTGTTTTAAAAATCCACCCTTGCTGGTCTCTGATATAATAGATTACTGAATAACTGGGCGTCGAACTTGGCGTTTTCATTATTTCTTTATTTGAGTGACATTTTGAGAGATACATCAGCCATGTTAGGGACAATTTGCGCGAGCATATAAAATTGCTTTGGCATCACCAATTCCTAACTCTGAACATAGGAGAAACATATCTCAAAATGTCATTCATATTAACAAAATGATTCATTTTATGACAAATCTGTTCTTATTGCAACAACAAATTTAGTGGTTCTCAAATTGGCATCGAATTTTTTAAATAAAAGCAACAATACACAAGAACGGCTAGTGCCTACTGCTCAAGTTCTAAATGAGAAATATCGATTAGAATTGGGTTGCAGATATTGATGTGCTCTTCTTTTACATTTGTATATACTTATGAATGCTATTTTATGGTTCTTTTCTCGTGCAAAACGACTGAGCTACAACCTCGTTGGGGAGGATGTTGACTGAGTTAGCCACCAAAATTCAGGATAACTTTTGCAATATGATTTGTTTATACATATAGCGTAGCCATGGAGATTCATTTCTTTGCAAACCAACCCTTAATCTCCTTCTTCATGACCAAAGGGGAGTGGTACAAATCTGGACAGGGATAACCACTAATTTCAGATGGTTTAAATTTGTCCCAATTTCATTTCCTGGGTTGTAAAGAATTTGACAGGGATGCTCGTCTTGTTTATTATGAAAAACAAGTTGTTGTTGATTTAAAAATTCGACATCGTACAAAGAACTAAGATTTAAACGACGTTTCAAGCATAACTCTTCTTCAGGTTTAACGATAGAAAACAAGTTTTTATCTTTAAACCTGATGAAGAGTCATGTTCGAAACGTCGTTTAAATTATGCTTCTTTGTACGATTTCGAATTTTTAAATTAATTTATTGTTTATTATGGTTTGAATTCGGAATGGTTTTATTTTCTAGATTCGTAAAATTTGGATTTTTTTGGAGCTTTGGAAAATTGCTGTGATAGTTTGGACGTAAAAACTGGCTTGCTATCCTTTTGGTCTGCTAAAATTATTTTCATTTTTGGCTTATAAATGTCATCGGCTAAAATGAGCATCCTTGTTCAAGGTTCTACTTACCACCTCCCATTAGGTTTCTGGTATGTCAAAAGAAGCGAATGTTCTTGATGCAAAATTTTCCATTTCTTTAACAATAGGTGAACGCCCCTTCAAATGCAGTTACTGCTCAAAGGGATTCACGCAGTATGGAACATTGCAAGCACACGAGAGAATTCACACTGGAGATAAACCATTTTCATGCAAAGAATGTGACAAGTCATTCATAACATCGTCACATCTCCGCTGGCATGTAAAGCGACATCACGCTCGTCAAGATCTGTGAACTTGTTTGATTAACTACTTGCAAAAGGTGCACCATGTACTGTGGAGAATTCCAGGAAATGTGAACCTTGCAGAAATGCCGTAACATGCTTTTTCATGGGCATAGCAAGGCTTGCAAAAGTAATTAAAATCCGTTCCTGTGTTTTAGTCTTGTATAGAAAACGTTTATAAATCGATGACTGAAGATTGCTACCATTCTGCAAAGCTGCTAACGTCTCCTAAGCGAGAAAGAAATACACCAATGGCACAGACGTTTTTTATGAACAGTAATGACTTTGTAAAATGTATTCTCTGGGAAATTTGTAACATATCACAGCTTTCTCGTCGATATTTGACTAAATACTTTATCTAAATGATGCAAATATTTCTTGTCATTGATCATTGTAGTATAAAGTTGGTTATTCGCTGTGAAACTGTCAATATTTCGGTAATTTTTGTCAGAATCTATTGAAATTTGCTATTTTGAATACCAAGTGAGTCAGAAAAAAATATATATACTATTTGAAAAAAAATATGTACACCAAAACCTATAAAGCTGATTTAAGGCTAGCATAGGGTTCAAATCTTTCAAATCTTTAAAAAGGTAAAATTATATAACATTTTTCTTCGAATTGAATGGCTTGAAAGGAACATATGGTATTTTGCTGTAAATCTGCCGCGGAAATTCTTTAATATCCTGATTTTTTCTAAATGGCGACAATTTAAATATATTTTGAAAAAATTCATGGAAAATTTTAAAAAATATTTCAATCATCATAAATGCAAAATCAATAGAGGAAAAATGATATAACCTTCAAGAAAACCATAGTTTATGAAGCTCTAAAATATAGTGGCAAGCAGAAATCTATAGCTTTTCTGGTTTAGGATTTTGAAATTTGATGACGCTCAAATCTATTAAATGCCACCATTTTGAAACAAATCAAGATATCAATAAATTTCCGCGGCAGATTTACGGCAAAGACCATCATTTTCCTTCGACGCCATTTTGTCAAAAGAAAACTGTAAACTACGGCAACATACAACCTTGACACTCCTTAAGAAAGTAATCGGATGACCAACAACAATGCAACTTTAATACAGGGTGTCCCCAAAAAATTGTGCCCCATTTGCCTGAAGATTGCGACAAAATGACAGAAGCTTCTCGCCAAACTTTTATATAATTTTGCTCTTCAGATTTTCAAGTAAAGGTTGCTGCCATCCCCATCAAAATCCGTTAAAAATTGATGGAGCTATGACCTTCAGAAGACCAAATTTGCCTAATGGCTGAAACCAGTGGTCGGCCATTTTATCTTACTATATTCAGTGATAAAAGGCTTCACATGAGGTAAGAAATAATTTGTGTGAGGTCAGAAATAGTGGAACTCTCCGAGGATCATCAGAATTTTTACGAGAGCTATGACATAGTAGGCTGCTGTTTCATTTTCCATTCATGAAGCTATTTATCACTGCAAAATAGTAAGACAAACTGGTCGACAGCTGGTTTATTGGTCTTCTGATGGTCGTAGCTCCATCATTTTTTCAACGGATTTTTACAGGATGGCAGCAAAATTTATTTGAAAATCTGAGGATATCATATAAAAATTTGGTGAAAATCTTTTGATACAGTACCGCGTGAGTCAAGAAAAAACGTGGAGTGTTTAACAAGCCATATTTTTGAAAATAGTGCGTCAGATCGGGTTTGCTGCCCAAGGAGGATATATAAAAGCAGAAACATTTAATTAATTGAGATCGATGGTCATTTCTTTCCATGCTTATCTGTAATGTAATGATTTCGCTATTTTGGTGAAAAAGAATTGCTTTTATTAGGGCTACAAAATAAACGATAATAGTCTTTTATGCCGCAACACAAAGCATACCTTGTTTAAATTTTGGTTGTGACACGTGATTTTACAAATTTGGTGAAATCACGAAAAAAAGAGTCCGATCTCGACCAAATTGATTTTCCTTTCGAGGTTAGACCTTTTCCCTATGTTTAAAACGATTTTTGACAGGACTTGCACCAATAGAAATTGGCAAACACCCCACGTTTTTCCTGACTCGCCAGGTAGATCAAAGAAAAAGGATCATTCAAAAAGTTTAGCACTATTTCATTGTTTGGTAGAACAATACAGTAAAATCTAACGAGAAGGAAGAACTTGCTAAGAGTTCTAAACCAATCTAGAAAAGCCTAAAATGATATGACAGCCTATATCTTCAAAATTGATTTTATAACAAAGTACTGGGACGATGAAGAGTGATGAAATTGTTATTCACAAGCATAGAAAATTAATAGGCTCAAAAGAAATTATCCTTCATTTGTAAAATTACACATAGTGGAAAAAAGACGCCACAAATTTGCAAGAAAAGGGAGGCAAAGAAGCACCACTTTAAAGCAGCACACTAAGACCTTTTGAGTTTTATTTCTAAATCAAGGTCTGTTTTGCCGTGTTGCAACTCTTTCCAAAACATGCTTACGAATGCAGCAAAATGAAAAATAACTTGAAGGAACAGTTCAGGCGTTGAAAACAGCAATATTTTTGTTGAAGATGTAATCCTATTAAAATCGTCACATCATATTATTGCAACTAAGAATTGTTGATGACCTGCGTGAACAGACTGTACTAAGATAATTGATACATGGATGTAGAGAGAAAGAGGGATACAAAAACAAAAAAACAATATTCATCAATATAGAACAGCTGGCAATTTGGTTTCCAGATGAAGTCATTTGGTTTCCTCCGAGCTGACAGCCAGGGCCTTAGGAAGCAGCCTCGGATTGTGGGGGGGGGGGGCAATTGTTCTTAAAACAATAGAGAACGATACATCTAATTAATGCTTGTGACGTAGCACCATTGTTATCAAAAATTATTATGGGGGCTTGAGCCCCCCTGCCCCCCTTTGCTTTATACGGGCCTGGTTGACACATTAAGCAAACTCATATTTGAAAACATTGAAAGAAAGCTGCAATCCTTCACAAAAATTGTGAGATTGCGTCCCAAAAATTGGAAAAAACCTAAGAAGTGCTGTTGATTTCACTCTTGTGTTTGAATTGAGTGCTAAACGTCTTCAGACAAGGCCTACAGGACTGCCTGCAGCTTTGGTCGCATTTTCATCGTTAAGGCTGATTTTCAGTCAGTGGAATTTTCCGAGTGGGCGGAATTTCTATTTTATGCGAGAGAAAAGTCGCTCTGGAATTGAATAGAAAGTTACGGCAGAGCGACCTTTTATTGTGTAAAATTCCGCCCGCTCGGAAAATTCTGCTGACTGGAAATTAGCCTTGACTTACGTCTTCGCTCATCGTGCACTTTTGCATACACGTTTCTTCTGATAATCTTTAGGCCTAAGTTGAGTTCACCTGTTACATCGTAGTCTCCGCACGGCGCGTCAATAAATACAGAGATTAAACTTTTCAAAAAAGAAGGCAGCGGTGAGACTGCCCCTCGTGGAAACTCAAAAACAATTCTCAGATATGTATGCGTAAAACTTGCGATTGTTTTGTAAAGAAAGGGCTTCCAAACATAGAAAGCATTCGAACTAGAGGAAGAACGAGGCAAATGAAAGAGGGACTCTCCAAAGGTGATATCAACGGGTAAATGTGTGTACTCGCTTCAATTGAAACATCGAACTCAGGAAAAGAAATATGAATACGAAAGATTTCAGTATTTTAGGACTGAACAAAGAAATTCATTATAAGTTTTGGATGTTAGTGCCTGACTTTTCTTTCGCTGATGTCACACCATATATTATCAGATATATTTAACTTAAAGAGATTGCGCTTTGGGAAGTTAGCCGTCTTCCGTGCGTCTGTGGGGTCTGGTCTGTGGCGACTGTATGGATCCACTCCTGTGATTGAATTCTGATATCAAAACAAAGAATAAATGCTGTCTCACGATGAGTTGATGGATATACACAGGAATGTGCTTCACAGCTTATATGTATATAGATTCTTCATTATCCAAAAGTACAATTGAATTTTTTACGCTTCCGACTATGAAATTTTTGAAATCTCAAAATCTTTAGAAAAAGTCATAGAATCTAAGAAATCTTATACAAATCTCGAAATCTTTAAAAAAATCTTGGATACTTAAAGAAAAATCCGTGAAATCTCAAAATCTTTCACAATAACCCAAAGAATTTGCGCGATTTCGGAAAATTCAAAGCCTTGGAGGAATCAAATTTCAATCAATTGCCAATCAAAATATTCTTGCATTTTTTTCTTGCTTTTATGAGCACTGGAAATGAGGTAGATTGACTCTACGTAGATTTCTTGTTTTCAAAAAGGAATCCCTCACAATGAGCAATAGGACACCAAGTGTGTGAAAGATTTAATAGTAGCGAGCCACCTTAACGTTTTATTGGTAGCGAGCCACCCTAGCCAATTGTTTTTGTGTGTTTTTACCAGGGAGATATAGACTAGTGCAGGGAGATATAGTGCAGATCCACCTTAACCGTAAAACCTCCATGGAGCCACCTTTTTGTGTTATTACCTATTATTACTTAAGGTGGATCTGCACTAAGGTGGATCTGCACATCCGATCTAAAACGTGCTCTTCGATTTATGTACAATGATCACCGATCTTCTTACAGTGAATTACTCTTGAAATCAGAAAGATGTACTTATGCATGTTTCCCGTCTGAGAGTTCTCTGTATAGAAGTTTTCAAGACCTTGAAACATCTCAACCCATCTTTCATGCGTGATATTTTCAAAATAAGATCTTCCAGATATTCATCACGAAATCAGTACGACTTACAACATTATAGACCAAATCAAGTCACTTTTGGTTCAAACAGTCTTCGATCACTAGGACCTCAAATCTGGAATGTATTGCCAAATGAAACTAAATCTGCCGACAACTTAAATTCTTTTAAACGCATGATAAAACAATGGAATGGACCAAATTGTGAATGCAATGCTTGTCAATATTCACCTGAATTTTAGAAAATTATCAAGATTTATGAAAAATATTTGTATATTTATAGTGCCTGTGAATTCAAGTTGTATCCAGTAAACCTTGTCCATATTATGTCCATATATGTCTAGCCTGCGTGCAGATAAGAGTTGAGTCTGCACGCAGGCTATATATGTCTTGAATATTTAACTTACTTAACTTATCTATTAATTTCTTCATTTCTTGATTTATATATTTGTATGTTCGATTTGGATTAGTTGTATATATTGCAAATATGTATAGCTAGATAAAGATAATCGAATGAAAATAAGTTGACAAACAAACAAACAAACACTTAAGGTGGCTCACTGCCAAAAATTTCAAAATGACGAAACAGCGATAAGGTGGCTCACTACCAAGTAAAAATAGGTAAAAACACACAAAAAACAATTGGTTAAGGTGGCTCGCTACCAGAAAAACGTTAAGGTGGCTCGCTACCAATAACAATTTCATACACTTGGTGTCCTATCGCTCATGCCCTCACATTGCCCCAATGGTGTTTATATCTCTCCCGAGATTTGAGGGAGACGGATGAAGCATTTGTCTAGATATGTCTCTGGAGATGTTCTAATCCAACTCTATAGACGTTATGTTATGCCTCATCTACACTTATGCCGATGAGTCTCTTGTTTCCCTGTGCTCTTTGACTTGATGATGGCGCTTCGCACAACAGAGACTCATAATATTACTCTTAAAAACCTGATCCTATTTAGGCCTAATATGCTGGGATTCCTAGCATACCAATCAGCTGGCGAGATTTGCGAATTACCATGGTTACGGCAAATCTGCTGGAACTTTTAGCCAATCAGGCGAGATCTGGCAGGGCAGGTAGCAAAGGGAGGCTGTTCATCTTTTAATTTTCGCGATTTAGCGATTTCGCAATCTTGATTCGCCAAACAAAATGCAAGATGGCTGACTCGGAGCTTCTGCACAAAACGGAAACACAGTCTGGAGTTGAGTTGTGCTAATTCCAGGCTGTTTATTTAAAAGTTTTGAAGGGTGGAGATATCCTCGTGTCTGGCTGCAGGAACAGGGAAAACTTATTTCTTATTTTTAGAACTTATTTTGCTTTTATGTCCGCGTCCACCCTAGCTAGTTGCAAAGAACGAGCGAAATCATGTTGTGGACTTTGGACTCTAGAACGTCTCTAGGGAAACTAATTGAACGTCCTGAAATAAGCGAAAGAGTTTTGTTCTTCACACAAAAAGGCAAGTCCTTGGAGGTTTCGCAAAAATATTTCGCAAAATGTTTGGGCTCTCTGGCAGGCAATCTGAAAGTGAGACTTTACAAAATAGGGTCAGGTCTTTAACTGTTTCATTATGAGTCCCTGTGAGCAAGGTACCGCAGGGATACAAGGGACTCATCGTCATAAGTCTAGGCCTCATCTTGACCATAGCAATATAATTTATCACAAATACGAAACTATACTAGTATGCGCCTTTATTTCAAGAACAAACTCGAACAAACTCTGTATGCTGCTGCCGTAGCTGCTAAATGTTCCAAAAATCCCAAAATCCTTAGGTTCCTACCTTTATCGGCGTACCCAGTATGATCGTTGCATCCAGTTGATCTTGGACGGAAGTACTTATAATAATAATAATAATAATAATACATTTATCGAGGGGGGGGTAACTCCTATAGGGGAACTGGTATACATGTGCTTGCCCAGGTTGTGGGTTAATTTGCGATATTTGCCCTGGTTATGGGTCATGTTTTGTGAATTTTGCCCGGTTTACGGGTCTGCTCTAGGAAGATTTGCCACAGTTATGGGTAAATGTTGACAGTTTATTTCTCTTATAGGCTATTCTATAATGACAAAAAGCTTTCACGAAGAGTAATGTAGCTCCATAAATTTTCAATTGACTCTATATGTTCCGATTCTTGTTGTAAATTTTGCCCGGTTTATGGGGTCATATTTCAAAATTCTGCCCTGGATATGAGGTCATATTTTGAAAATTTTTTCCCTGGTCATGGGTCCTAACTCTGAATTCTCAGAGGCACATATATAACAAACCACCTATAGGAGTTGCCCCCCCCCCCTCGACATTTATAAAAAGCTAAAATCTATGAATACATATTCTGAGGCTCTGTACAACTTTATTCTAAATAAAAGACGTGAACTCGTATTTTTATGTATTGTTATAAATGACCATAAAACCAGAAAAGTACCAATTATTGCATCAATCATCTTTGCAGCCTTCAGTCTTTTGTTCAGGCACCTGAAGAGAACCATAACAAGGTAAGAAAGTGTGTAATAAGTTCAAGTTTTTATCCCTGTATTAAGGGAAACACATACCTTAAAAAGTAAAATTTAAAATTGCATTGTTGAAATTTAAAGCACTCAATGAACATGCTACATATTCAAAGAGGAAGATACGCTTTGAGGTCAACAGAATCTATGATGCAGGTGATTCCAAAAACGAGATTAAAACACGTGGAGATAGATCTTTGGCGGCTGCAGCTCCAAAACTCTATTAATTACACTCGGGATTAGAAGCTTGAAAAGCACCCCTCAGATTAAGCTCTGTCTCCAAACAAAAGAGATTCATTAATTTACCATCATTGAGGTACACCTTGAAGGATTTTTAATTTGATCAAACCTCGATCAAATTGGCCAACTGCAGGAAACTGGGAGGTCAGCGTACCGGCCCACGTTGCCGGCCCGAAATTACTTCTTTAAGGCTGGTGATTGCCATTGAAATACCAAATTTCCGCCCAAAGAACACGAAGAGTGCCCCCCAATCACCACCTGGAGGAGAAAAAGTGGGAAAAAGGAGGACGGATTAAGAAAGATTGAGAAGGACCTGCTGCTGCTGCTGTCGCTGCAGGAAAACAGGTGCTGCTGCTGCTGCTGCTGCTGCTGCTGAGGCTACATCATTTTGATGCAGATAAGTAGCGTCAGGCGGGCACTAATACCCTGCAATGAACCCTAGCTACATTTATCCTCTACGCTGGCCACTTCGAAAAAAATAGATAAAGTGAATTAGAATTCACATCATAAACAAATTCTTTTCAAAGACAGCGTTAACGCTGCCTATGAACCACAACAATGAACTTGGGTATCAAACCCTAAAAATGTATTACATTACTAACAAAACAAATGATGACGTCGTTTAAACATGCCTTCAAGTTAATTAAGTTTTTGTTTTGTTTTTTGTTTTGTTTTGAATAATCAAAGAATCGAGCTTGAGCAAATATCTGCCTTGCCAGCATCAATGTACCAAATGATGGTAAAAAAACAATTCCAAAGAGCCATTTCTATAACAATTGGTCACTCAAAAAGATCGAAAACAGTCGTGGCCAAATTTAAAAACTTAAGATCCTTTTGGATGATTACAAAGTCCGTCCTGAGCTAAACAAGCATAAGAATATCTGATTATTGATTTCTTCATAACCCCAAATGATCGTTGATTCTGTTTTTTGCTACAGTCAGAGAGATGAGTGTTGCTGCTAAAGTCGCCTTCAATGGAAAATCGAGCGCCTTGTATAAGGACAAGAATCGCCTCAAAGTCAAAGGCAATATTTTGGTCTTTATGTCAAACGAGAATGATACGCAAAAATAAAAAGTCATTACCCCTAGTTTGCTTATAGTTCGTGCACGAAACTATTGGTGCATCTGTGTCAAATGAGATGTCATGTGAGATTTACGATAACGCAAAATTACTTATGCAGAACCCTACAGAACGTTTCAATTGTTGCTATTCGTGGGCATCTAATTTGAGACAAGCAGTCACGAAGGTAACCTCTGTGCAGAATGATATGCATGAAGATGTTTTGGTTCAGTGTGATCTCGTGTCTTCCCCCAGTCAATGGCGCCATAGACCTTTTAGCTATTCAGGAAAGAATCAGAATCGAACAAACTTTTGCTACACTTTGTAGAATTTTCGAATGTGCACAATAGTGATAGAAGCTCTAACGCCACTCGATCGAACGTAACGTATAAAAATGTATAAAACTAACGTTCGATCCAGGCTCCTTTTAGAATAGCTAAAAGGTCTATTGTTTGCTGGGATTCTGCACCTTTCTGTAGCTGTGTAGGAAGGGGATCCTTCTACCTTCGGTGATGCTGCGAATGATAGCCTCTGTGCAGGCCACCGGTTACATCATCCTCTAAAGTTGACTTATTTGCATAATGAGTACTATCAATAAGTGGCTAATGATTCGTTCGTTCTAGAAAACGATTGTTTTGACATAATTAAGCTGCTAATGAAGTCAAGAACGTGCCAATTCTGGGTAAATTTGTTGTTGTGCCAGGGTAAACATCATGGTAATTTATCCATCTTATGGTGTCAAATCTGTCTAACATGAAATAAGCCGACGTCAAATGTTGCTATAGGATCGCGGGAAACTTCTGTCTTGTATGCGCTTTATGTGCGCTTTCTTTATTTCAGTGCCAATTAGCAGAGATAAAACGTTAATCAATCGCTTTAACGAGCGTGACGGAAGTGGGTTACTTTCTTTCTTTCTTTCTTTCTGACAGCCTGACATCGAAGCCCCTTCTTAGATTACAAAGTTGGACTTTGTAATCAAAGATAAAACGTTAATCAATTGCTTTAACGAGCGTGACGGAAGTGAGTTACTTATTTTCTTTCTTTCTTTCTGACTGACTGACATCGAAGCCCCTTCTTAGATTACAAAGTGGACTTTGTAATCAAAAATGAGTCTTCAAGTTTTACGTATTTTAGATAAGACCACCAAGTTGAGAAATTTTTGATGTTTAGCCTAGGCTTGTTTACAAAAATAAGAAATATTCGTGGTGGCAAGATCTTTTTTGTATGGAACAGTTCAACTGCTACATTTGCTCTTATCGAGATGGTCGAAGCGAAAACAATATTCCGTTGAAGAGACCAGCAAATTTTATGAAAATATATACACAAAATTTGGGAAAAAATTGTTTGCATAAGCGTAAAGGACTTTCAAATAAAAGATCAGACCGTTATGATTAAGGCTCCATTTGTTATTATTCTTATTCTTATTTGTTTTTGGCTTTCTGTTTTTTCATTTCTTGAGCGGGTTCACATGAGCGGAATGTTTGTATCTCCAAAAACATAAAGATATACAAATATGATATGTGGAAAGACCGCGTTAGACTGCTGAAACAATTTTGTATCCTTTCTTGAATGGATTGAAATCCCATTGAAATGAAACATTAAGTATGAGAAACCAGCATCTTTTGACATACTGAACATTCTACGTTTGAAAAAGTGTGTTTTTGCAAAATATTCAAAGGACATAACAATGAAATATTACGTTTGAGCAACAAGAAATATTTGTAAGGTCAGATAAAAATGATTTATCTTTTCGTATTCATCAAAGCATAAAATAAGGTAAATTGGAGGAAGTACCCATGCTGCAAAAAACTTTCTATGACAATGATTTAGAACTGAATTCTGAATCCTAAAAAAATGTGGAATTTAACGCTAGAAGACCAGGGACGTAGGAAGCATCTCAAACTTGGAGGGGCACGACACTTCGAGGGCACTTTTTCCATTAAGCTAAAGGGGCATTTCCTGAAAACAAAAAGGGCACTTCTTTGCTTATTTCAAAATCTTGGGCGGCACGTGCCCCCAATGCCCCCCCGGTTCCTACGTCTCTGTAGAAGACCCGCAAGAATTTTATAAATAGGAACTATCATGCCACGAACCCTTGTGATGAAAGCTTTTCTCGCAAGTTTAGTTATAAAAAGTAGGTACCACAAGTGTCTAAAACTGCTTGAGACCCCAAGTGTATGCACACAAAACTTTCCTATTTGAGTGACAGAATAATTTGCTAAACATTTTCGTCTGACAACGGCCACATCTTATCACCATAAAATTCCGAAAGAGAAGAAAACCGAAAAATGAATTCATAGCACTTTTCGAAATGAGCCAATCAGAAAGTCCATTAAAGTTATTTAATGAAAGACCTTGAAAATATCATGAAAAATACTAACGACAGCTAATCTCTCTTTTCCATTTTGCATCCAGAAGAGAGCAAATTCAATTATTTATTGCTTTTTTTGTTGGAATTAAATGCCAGGAGCAGAGAACCATGCAGAGAACATGTCACTTTGTCAAAAAGATCTCATTATCAGTGATCAATTCGGATTTTAGGTTGTGCTTGCCTCAGCTTTAGACATTACGCAAACAAGACAAAGGAGCAGCCAGTAAGATTTTGTTAAAACATTTAAAGCTGCATAGGGACCTTTTTTTTAAAGATCTTTAAATCTTAACACTAACACCTAAAGGCGAAAAGACTGCAAAAGTTCCCAGTCCAATGAAATACCTGCAAATGACAAAAAATTAACTCGATACAAAAAGAAGTATAACGATTTCAAGGGAACATGGAAATGTTTTCGGAGAAGAAAAAGGTATATAAAACTTCCTAACTAAGGAGACAGCTTGCAGTCCACCCGTCGAATTTGTACCAAATGAGATCAATTAATGAGATAAAAACGTGTTTCTAATAATACTTCTCCATGAAAGGTGGGAAAATACACGCACCCTCTTTCCACACGGAACTGCCCGAAATTCAACTCTCAGATCGCCAGAAAAATTAAGATAACTCCAGTACTTAGAAAAAATAAGTTAAGAAACTATTTATTCCGATAAAGGAAATCCTTAAAATATCTACAATTCACTTCCAATTGTATCCTGCATCATAATACTCTTATGGCAACAGAGTAATGCCCACGAAAGCACAGTTAAAGAAGATGAAGATTGTTATGGAACCTCTTAGCAACTCGCAAGAAACTCTGAGTACTCAAAATCCGATAATTCTAAGAAACCACCAGCACCAGCCCAAAATTCTTAGTTCCTTCCAAAATAAAACACGTGTAACATATTGAAAATTTTTCCGAAAAGACAGAATTCGTCGTTCTAAAAATAGGGCCTAATTACAATTTAACTACCGGTAAAGCCAATCAAACACTGAAAGGCTGAGCTACATCATTCATAAACAAATTCGTTCATTTGGACACTATAGCACGCATGGTTTTGACAACGTAAAACGAAAGTTTACATGAAGAGGAGAATTAATTCCCAAAATGATATTCCGTAGTCCACGAGAAATAAATAAAAATAGTTCGCATGCAGCAATCGTTTTTAGTCAAAACAAATCCAGTCCAACAGCAGGGGCGCACATCATGGGGGGTGAAGGGGATGAGACACCCCCCCCAATAATTCTCAATATTCGGTCCCAAAATCTTGAAATTCGGTCCCGCGACACCTTGAAGACCTCAGTTGTTAAAACTGTCTTTCGGCAAGGGCAACTTTCCTTTTTCGGGCCGAAATTTCGATCGAAACATCTTCCAATTTCTCTCGCGATTCCTTTCCTAGTGTTTGATCAGTGGCGTGGCCACGGGGGGTATTGGGGGGGAGATGGTCCTCAAGATTCCTCTAAAACCGAAGAGAAAATAACTGGGTATAGGTTGGGTAAGAATTTTCCGAGAAATGTCAAATCTTGGCACTGGCAGGCATGATGTTGGGAGATGCATTCTAAGCCAAAGTAAAGGACCTTTCTTCAAAAATTTTCCTCGTGCTCTAATTCATAGGATAACTGTTGCAAAACGATCAAGGTTTCCTTGTCGCTAAAAGGCAAGCATGATATTGGGAGATGCATTCTAAGCCAAAGTAAAGGACCTTTCTTCAAAAATTTTCCTCGTGCTCTAATTCATAGGATAACTGTTGCAAAACGATCAAGGTTTCCTTGTCGCTAAAAGGCAAGCATGCTATTGGGAGATGCATTCTAAGCCAAAGTAAAGGGCGTGGCCCCAACATTTTCCTGGGGGCTTCGCCCCCAGGCCCCCTTGTTATGGTGTCCCCCAACTTAATTTACCCTGGCCACGCCGCTGCATTTGATAGAACATTCTGATAGGCAACAGGGTACATGTGAATGTCCCCCCCCCACTTAATTTACAATGGCCACGCCACTGTATTTGATAGAACATTCTGATTGGCAACAGGGTACATGTGTCATTCAATAGTCAAAATAATATTTTTTTCAACAACTGGTCCCAATAAAGGCAACAAGTAAGTCAAAGATGGTGACATAACTCTTTCGAATAGAAGAGATTGGATTGTCTTAAAGAGGACTGGCCAGTCATGTTAGCGGGATGGGGCCCAAATGGACCTGCCTGCAATGGACCCTTGGGTAGGGGCGGACTGGCCCGGGTGGCTAGGTGGTGATCGCCACCCGGGCCCCCTTATAATTTTGAAAAGCGGGCCCTTCATGAAGATAAATTTTTGAATTTAAGCATAAATCTATAACCCATACACGTAAGCTTCGCAAGCTGATTTGAAGCAAAGGCCATCGCGTCTAATGTCTCTGGGCCCCAACCAAATGAACACTTCTTCACGTTCAGTCAGGGCATCTTTTAATATCATAACTAGCGGGCCATTGTCCAAGTAGGCCCTCTTCCTGGCCCAGTAGTGAAGCAATACTCCCCATTTTGGCCAATTATTTTGGGCCCTTTTCGTTCAACTTATTTTCCAGTTTTACCCCCTTATTGTCAAGCGCCAAAAAGTCGTTCCAGTGCAGTTGACATTCATAGTTTTACTCAGCCTTAGATGGACCTTTCTGTTTCAACATTCTAGACGTATTAGATAGAGACCTTGCTATACAATTTAAAGAGGAATCAACCATGGACCTTCCATTTTCCCAAACTGGCAGAAGGTGCAGTGGTGCAGTGGTGTAATCCTCTGACTTTGCAGACAGAACATTCAGGCGGACAGTGCCGTTGCCACGGGGGGTATGAGGGGAATTGCCCCCTCCCCATTTTGTCGAAAGATGGTCCTCGAGATTCCTCTAAAACCGAAGAGAAAATAGCTGGGTATAGGTTGGGTAAGAATTTTCCGAGAAATGTCAAATCTTCCATTTTAGCACTGGAAAGCATGATACTGGGACATACCTTTTAAGCTGGAGTGAAGGATCTTTCATCAAAAATTTTCCTCATGCTCTGATTCATGGGATAACTGTTGCATAACGATCAAAGTTTTCTTGTCACAATAGGCAAGCATGATATTGGGAGATGCATTCTCAGCCAAAGTAAAGGGCGTGGACTTGAAAAATTTCTCGGGGCTTCGCCCCAAGCTCCCTCGTTCTCGTACCCCACCCATTTAATTTACCCTGGCCACGCCGTGTAAGGTGTTGTGGCGCACTGGTGTAATCATCTGACTTTGCAGCCAGAGCAGTCAGGTGGATTGGGCTCGATACCCGGTAGGACCCACCGTTTGAGCTTCATGACAAGGGGTCGCGGACTCGATTAGTTCTGCTCTATTTTTGCGATCCCAGCGCTTGGCGCTGAAAAACACAACTTCACCTTCACCTTCAGGGCTCGATCCCATGTAGGGCCCCACCATTTGAACGTCATGACAAGGGGTTGCGTATTCGATTTGGTCTTTGCGCAAAAATTATTTAGAAGTAGAATCTAGAAATGTAGAAATATAGATACCATACTCATCATCATACAGAGTTAAAAAAAACCATATCAACTGTCACATTCGTTGCAACCCATTCCAGCCTTTAGTGAGCTTAACTTTGCAATTATTCCTCGCTAACGAACGGATTGAGTAATGCAAAAATTCATATCACCTTTCATAATATAGTATGTGAAATTTGTTTTTTCTTAGTGACCGCACCCAATTAAGGATTGGCCACGCCCTACGGGCCCTTGCTGAGCCATAACGCCACCCCAGAAAAAAAGTGCCAGTCTGCCCCTGCCCTTGGGCCATTCAAAACTGAAGAAAAGAATTCTAGATAGAAATTTTTAGGCTTGACTTTACATTGAAAACAACGAAAGTGGTACTGCTGGCGAAACGTTTTCCAAGTGAAAATGTTTTGAAAGTAGAGCTTGAAAACCTTCTAGAAACATAGAAATTGCTTTATTGTCAAGTCATAGTGTAACATTATTAGCCTCGTTTGGGTGTTCTGTTGGGCATGCGCCCTTGTTGTCGTTGGTTTTTAGAGCACGAGACTGAGAAAATGGAGAACTTATGAAATGAAACTTGTTTGTTTATATTTACTTGCTGGAAACCTTTACATGGTGTCAGGTGAAACACCCATCTTTGATGTGTAGCAAGTGGAAGATTGCCTTTGCTGATCTTTGTTTTTGTTCAAGCTGTACAGCGTCTCGACTTACAGTAGTGATGACAAGTCCAGATCAAAATGCGTCTGGGCCCAGTGCTTCTCCTGAAGGAAATGGAGCAACATCTTCGTTTATATCTAACGTGCCATTACCCCCAAGATTACATTTAGGAGGCAATTTATCAGAGAATTGGAAACAGTGGAAACAAATATATGATGCCTATGAAACCGTTACGAATTTGAAGTCTAGATCTGATAATTTTCGAGTTGCTGCTTTCATCACCTGTATAGGACCGGAAGCTCTCAGTATACACAATTCACTTCCGTACGAGGATGAGGGTGAACGTCAAAACATTGAGAGAATATTTGAATTATGGAATACTTACTGCATTGGTGAAACAAATGTAATTTACGAACGCTATAAATTCAATAATCGTAATCAAGAACCTACAGAATCAATTGAAACTTATGCTGCTTCTTTACGTGCCCTCGCAGCAACTTGTGCGTTTGGAGCTCTTAATGATGAGCTGATACGTGACCGAATTGTTTGTGGAATTCATAATAATGCTGTGCGACGTAAGCTGCTGCAGGAACCAAAATTATCATTATCTAGATGCATCGATTTATGCAGGGCAACAGAAACAACTACCGCTCAAGTAAAAGCAATGGCAGGCCAAGCTGATAATCATGATCTTATGGCAAATTATGTTAGGAAACAAAGCACCCCAAGAAGAGCCACTGGAGACTCCAGAGCTTTTATATCAGATTGCAAATTTTGTGGACGTAGCCATAGAAAAACACCGGCATCGCATGTTCTAAATGGGTTCATCTCACTTTTCTAAATTTTAGAAACGTGGGTTATCCTATTGCGTTTAGCCAAATGCACCAAATGATTGATTTAGATTGATGGGGAGTACCCATTCTTCTAACCAAACTGCTGTTGTGTCCAGTACTATCTTATGGCCTCGCCTTCATAGCTTTGGCACTGAAACTGAGGCAGATTATAGAGCGCCATTTTTTTCTGGCGCGAAAAACTCTCCATTTTGTTGTTTCTGGAAATGGCAGGGAATGGCACCTGTGAAGCGATTTCGCACTGCTTCGTTTGCAGTGAAAGTGTGCATGCCCGGAAAAACAAGGACAAAAAAGATAGCATTACGAGTACAGAGGAATTTCCGGTCCATTTGTGCTGAAAAGGAAGAAAACAGTCGGGATAACGAAGGTCACGACGACTTTGCTGGTACCAGCAGGCAAATTACTCCGGACACACATGACAACAACAGTGAACCTGGACGAGAGGATGGACATGATGAAATCAAGAACCTCAACGAATATGAACGTAGGTTGCTACGTGAAGAAGGTGCCTGGGAGAAAATGCGCTCCAAGCTACGGTCATCGCATGTCAAGCAGCAGTATTTGTCCGAAGATTTTCCATGCAGAGAGTGCACACAAGAAGGACGTGCCATCCCAAAGGCTGCTGTCTATCGCTGCCAAGATTGTGGCCCAGGTCAATTTTATTGCCATGACTGCGCTACATCATTGCATGGGACCAGGAACTTTTTCCATATCCTGGAGGTCTGGAGAGTAAGTATTTTACAGTATATTGATAATCCAGGCATCAGTAATTTAAGTTTGTAAACATGCACATGCAATTTTCTTTATCTTATTCTTACTTATCTGCTAATAGGCCAAGGCCATTTTCAACATTGTCATTGCATTCATATTCAAGAATTTGTTTTTATTTGAGTCACTCCAGGGTTCTTTCCATGTAAGGGCCTGTTCATATGGAGGCGAGCCAGCCCACTACCGGGATGAAGGTTTTTTGCCGAGATCTCACCTTATCCCTGTTTCCCATTCAAAGTTTGTTGTCTGTTCATATGAGCAGGCGGGCTGGCCCGGTAGGGGAGATCCCACTCTAGCACTGCCGCCGCTTGGTGGGATCAAAATTTTTCTATATGAACGCTCCAGCCCGCCTGCCGAGATGAAGGCGCCTCTACTACGCACGCGTGTGGGCATGCAAAACAATACCACTGACGATTGCAGGTGACCAATTCTATCCCAGTAGGTGGGATGGATTTGCCATATGAACAGAATGGGAAATCAGCTCACTTAGCGGGCCAGCCCGCCTCCATAGGAACAGGTCCTAAGACCTACGCCAAAGGTAAGCGAAGCCCTAAGCGTTCTTACGACAGGTATTTTCAGGGAGACAGAAGCTGCTAAAAAATTGTGCCGGCCCGGCAGGACTATTCAGATGAAATTTCTTGACAATGAAATTTGTCACTTATAGTGTCATTCTTTCAAATGAAATTTAAAAAACCTACAGTAGTAGCCACATCCCTTGAAAACCTAAAAAGCTGTGCAATTGATACCATAGTCTATCAATGATAGCATTGTGAATGAAAAGTTTTTCCAATAGATATCAGAACAGAGCAAAAACAAAATATTATCTATCTCAAATTAACTAACTTCAAATTGTACATTCTAATGAAAGAACAAGAACAAAGTGTTGTTTGTTACGCTATATGGCCAATGATACAAATTTAGTTTCAAAATGAACATATAATAAAGCTTTCAAACTCAATGCTACTTCTTGTGACGTTTGATAAGCCTTTTTTGAGCCCACAGTGGGTGATTGGTAGAGGATAATGCCTTAGAACTGGAAAATGGCTTTTTAGAATCCCCAGTCTGTCAGTGATCCATGTTTTTTGTTTACAACCATTCACCAACTGTTAAGATTTAGTAGATGGATGCACCCTCTCAACATCCCTAGTTTACGACTGATTGTGGATGTATCACATTTGCACATCACAGACGATCTGCAATCCATGGTGAGCTATTGCGATCATATGAAAACTTTCTTTCTTCGCATGTTTATAGAATGTTGAGAGATTCATAGTTAAAAGTTTTAAATGTTTGTGATCTTTACGCATCATTTGTTTGTAAATACTTCGGTTAAACAGAACAACAATTTAGCTGAAAATAAAATTTCTTATTCCTTCCTGTTTGGGAGGAAAGGACAATGTCCTTACTCAGAATCAACCCTGTCAACCACTTTTGAAACATCGTAACTCTTTGCTCCTGCTAAGAAAAATTTGTTCTACCTATGAGACCTTCTAAGCCAAAGTAAAAAGGCTGGCTTTTTAAAGATTTTCCTCGATAAAGTTCATCAAAGCTTCCATTTTGGAGCAGTCAACATAGGATTGCGAGAAGCTTCCGCAGACAAAGTAAAAGGTGTATCCTCACAAATAATTGATTGGAAAGTGTTGCAAAACTTTCAAATCTTCGGATATGGCCCTGGTAAAGAAGGAATGGTGAAGGCCTTCTAGCCAAAGAAACAAGCTCAGAAACTTTTCATGGGATACCACTGTTCAAAAATTCTTTTTAGCGCCGGCAAACATGGTGTCAGGGGAAGCATTCTAAGCCAAAGTAGATGGCATATTGTCCTCAAAGATTTTCCTGCGAAACTTTGCCCCCATAGCCCCTTATTTCTATACCCTACCAGATGATTTGCCCTAAGGGTGCTGCTGACCATAAGTGCTGAAAACTAGCCATATTCCACAAGTCACTCCGCAAGTCATTAACTTGGTAGTATGCAGGTTAAACAGATCGGTAGCGCAATCCGCAGACATTCCTTTTCAAACTGATGAAGCATACTGTATGCCGCTTGAAAGACTCACTTTTGTAAGGGCCTTTTAGAAAATTACCTCAAGGAAACTTATTTAAATAATTATCTAAAATCTTTAATTTAGATGAGTGCATGATGATGACTTTGGTTGCACATAACCATTTGCATTGCATTCATAAATCGTTACTGTTGTTTGCAGAAATATTAAAGTCAGCAAGTTATTTTTATCTAGCAATGGGTGTTTTAGTTTGTTGCTTGATCGTTACTGTGGAACCATAAATTGATAAATTGGCTTATTGTATTCAACAAAACGAAACCAAATGAAACCAAAACAATTTTATCAATTTTAGCGATTTAAATAGCAAGTTTATTATCTCTTCTCGTTATGATGGATGTAAACAATTAATGATGATCAAAAACGAACGATTTAGCTTTTGTTTCATGCCCAAAAGTACGAAACGCAGCTGTTTCGTTCTCTTGGGAACGAAACAAATTGTTTCCATCTCATGAAAGAAAAGATTACCGAGTGCAGAAGTTGCGTCAGAATTGGACAAGGATGCATGCAGTAATGAAATGTGTGCGATAGGCCTATATGATGTGTCTTTCTTGAGTATGTAACATCTTTCTGAATATGATCTGAATGGGACGTAACGTATTTAAAAGGAATCAATGTCTCTCTTGAGATCACCTATCAATCCAACCAAAATTCATCAACCAAAACATCTTAATCGCATTAAGAATCTCTGGACAATTGTTTTCACACGCAAGTTGTTGTAAGTGTGCGTTTGTGATTCTTTCCTCATGAGGATTCTTTCATGATTCTTTGATGATTCTTTATTATTTTAGCACAAAAGATTTGAAAACAATTTCATGATTTGAAAACAATTTGTTTTGTTCTCTTGGGAATGGAAAAAAGCCAAATTGCTTGGGTTTGGTTTCGTTTCGTTGAATATAATAAGCCTTTTAATCAATGAAAACATTTTAAAAGCTGGGACAGGGTTCTCATTATCAGGAAAGGGTGTCAGGTCGGGATGTGCCCCATTTCAATGAATTTTCCTGGGCCCTTAATTTTTGCCACACCACCACTGAAGCAAAACATTTTGTGATATGATCTTTGAGCATAGTTTCGCGTAATCAAAATGAGAGAAGTGATGAATTCATGATATTACTGCTTTCACTCGCAAATTGTCCAGTTGTTGTTTTGTACTACTGTTTGATATATGGAAAATGTATGAGATCATATACTGCAGATCATCTTTCAAGGATAAGTCAATTCATTCATTTTGACTCATCGTCAATATAGTTATGTGTCATATGATTATCACACAATTTCAGGTTAAAAAGAGAGACTAACAATCTGGTATATCGTCTTCTTTTAGGATGGAGTCTTTATTCCATTATTTTCAAACGCATTTGTTCTGAATGCTCCTGGACATGATGCATGTGGAAGTTATCTGGACATTAGAACTATTGTTTTCATCGATTTGCAAGGTAATTTCAAAATTTTTATGATATTGCACATTTTTCATATTCAATTTAAAGCTGCGATTAGATTAGTTATATTTATTTGAGTGCTGCTTGACTTCCAAAAATTCCAAAATTTGTTGCTCAAAAACTACAAAAATTACAGTTGGGAAATAGGTTGGCAGATTGTTGAGAAACAAAGGTATTGAGTGATATCAGCACATTGTGGATTAATGAATAAGACAGGGTATCCAATAAAGAGCTTCCCAGCTTTAAACTCAAATATCTCCCAACTGCTTATCACAGCGAAATAAAATGAGAAATTTTCTAAAAATTTCAGTTACTAAGCTAGCACTTGTTGACAAACAGTTACCATAAACAGTTAACGTTGAAAATCAGTTACCGTATGCGTAAGTGTACTAACAATGCAGTTGCAAAAGTGATGCAGGCAAGAAGGGAGTTCAGCTCCTTGATGAAGTCTGATTTTGTATCATTTTATGTAAATTTTTTATCAAGAGCAATCCTAATGTACAACATACATAGGGATAAACATGATGACAATGATGAGTGCAAATATATTTTTCTATGATTCTAAAATATTAAATATTTTTGGTGCAACATGATCCACAATTGCGTATAGCCCAGCAATCTAGACCAAAAATTTAATTTTTGTATACAAATTTGAGAATATTGCTTCTTTGCAGGTCGCCAACATTTAAAACGAATTAAATTTTGCAAATGTCAAACTGAAGTTGAAGCATTAGTGGCAATGCATTTTTGGCCAAGCTCTATAGAAAGACCAAATGCTGCATTTGACATGAGATTGTTGAACCTACTTTCAACGCTTCTCTTGGAATGCCATGTTTCTCTTGACAAGCTCTGTGACATGATAGCTCTTTGGCAAGACCCATTATTACCTACATATGTAAGTCACTCATTGTTTGATAAATTTAATTTCCTGGATTTTAAACTAAAAGCCTGACTAGGAAAGCGAATTAATTCAAAACACCTGTGAAGAAAAATCAGAAAAGTGTCTGCTTTTGAGTGTTTTCATGAACTATTTCATTGAGATTCACAAACTTTAAGTTGTCCTGCTTACTTTACACTATTTCGTGGTTTGGATTCTTAACATTTGAATCAATTTTGACCAACTATTAATGTTGGTTTTAACCCAAAGAACAGCTTGAATCAAGATCAAGATTCCTCCTTTCACTTAAGCTATTTGTATTTCTCAGTAAATATGCATATTGCTTGTTGCTCTAGTGTGCCATTTGCTCTGGGGCCATTTCAGCTGGGGGCCATATCTACTATACAGTATTTATATCTAAAGTTTTGAATTTACTGAAAGCACATGACTTTCAAATTACTTGAATCTGCAAACAAGATGGTGCAGCATGTTGTTTAAGGAGGAAAAAATACAATTGCTTGACAGTTGAAAATCCAGTATGGTGTGCTGCCAATTACATATATTTTTTTACATTTCAGGTGAAAAATATCTATCGTACTCTGAACTCATCAACATTTGATGAATACAGGTACAGTCCAGTACAGTACATGCAAATGTTTGTTATTTCTAGTGGTAGCCATTTCACTACTTCTGTTATCTTTACTTTAAGAATATTTGTTTTGTTATTGTTTGAAGTTCATTCTAAAAGTTCAAATCTGTTGGGATAATTTGCAAAAATTAGTATATCCTATAGAACTACTGTATCCTTTTACTGTATGTACCAATTCTATTTTATGTTGCTTCAACCATTTTATCCTTTAGATATTTCTTGAATTCATTACAATCAGGGAAAGAAGAATGTGATTTATGCCCCAAGGTGATTTTATTGACATTATAATCTGATGATCTAAAGCAATTGGTCTGTATAAAGTAATTACTCTTTGTGCAATGTTGCCTGTTGTGAGTCAATAAAAACAACCCCCCTTTGAAAGGCCATGGCTCCCTGGATATCTAATGTATGATATCAGCAAATGCACGATTTAATGGTAGACATTTTCAAATCTACTTTGACATTACCTGAATGAAATTGGCCTATCCTTTCTGAAAAAAAATTATGAGGGATTTCTTGATAAAGCTGCTTCAAGAAACTTCAAAGTATTGCCTAAAATAGCAACCATTTTGGCAACCATAGCAAGTTTCCTAACATTTCTACCTTCTATGTCATTGGTACATACTAATTGTTTGTCATTTTAAGCACGTTTTGAAGGTTTCTTGAAGACCCTTACTTGGGATTTCCCCACCCCCCTCATTGTCTCAGAACAGAGTGCCTGATTTCAGTCAGGTTAATTTTAAAAAGAATTTCAAATGTCCACCATTGAAAAGTATATATACTGTAATACTTTACTCTGAATGAGTGCGGAATGGCTCAGTTTATGCACAAGGCAAGTTGTTTTCCTTTTGGCCTTGTTTCTCGTCATTTTCATCGATCATTACTGATTTTGTTATGTAACAGTTTAAAAAAAATATTTAACCATACAAGGGCCTCATTTTGCGAGTTTGCAAATCAAAGTTTGCTATTTTGAACCATTGTTATTCAATGAAGGAGAAAAATCAACCAAAGTGAATGAAAAAATGAGAAACAAAGCGAAAAGAACAATAGCATTTGCCTGTGTAAGCCAAAACATTGCTAACTCACTTTGCGCAAAATAGTTGGTAAAAATTCGCTGAAAAATATTGAGAATCGAAACAATTTCATGCAAATGCCAGCAGTGTATCCACCGAGAACAAGAGTCTTGCTTTCGTTTTCCTTCAATCCAAACCTCTTATCTAGCAAGTAAAAGGTCTATTCGAGAATGTTATGCAGTACCTAAGTTTCAGTGTTTTGTCCCGTTGAATTTGACTGTTTTTCTTTGATATATTGTTTCTCAGTAGCAAGGAGGTATCATTTACGTGTCCTACATTGTACATTGTTATACAACACAATAAAGTTGTTAGGGAGATGAGATACGGTTTGTCCGAGGAAACGTATGTGTTCCTCCATGCAATAGGTAAAGCTTGTGTGTAGTGGCGTTTTGGGTTGGAGCAGAGATGCAAAAACACTACACAACCAAAAACCTGGTTTGGAGGAAGTTTCAAGAGAAAAATACTACCCCAAGGCAATAACATAAAACTAAAAACAAGGACAATACCAGAACAGTGTGTAAAGGGGTCAAAGAACAGAACGAACAGCATACAAACATTAAACTAAGCTACAAGTCAGGACAGCCTGCAACCAAATAATTTGAATTAAATGAAGAGCCTAAACTTTAGACCAAGACATCATGACTGGCAAGATGTCTTTCTTGGTTGCAAGCTACCCCAATCTACTAGCTATTTAAACTAAAAAAGGACATTAAACAGATGGAGGGCTGGGATACGGAGGGTATTCATAAGAAAATGGACAAGTTAATTAAGGTGTTTTCAAGTTGTCAAGGCTGGGAGAGTCGTTCTAAGCCAATGCAAAGGCTGATGTCCCAAACATTTTTTACTGACGTTAATCTACAGAAGAAATATCACAAAATTGTAATATTCTCCATTTTCGCATTAGCAATCATTGGATCGAGAGAAACATTCTGAGCTAATCTAAGGAGTGTTTACTCAAACATTTTCTGAAGATGGTGGTGGTTCCTGTAAATAGCAATGTTTGTTGCGTATAGTACGTCGTAGGCATATGTAATCAAGTAATTCTTTAAAAAATGACAATGTACTGAAACAGTTATAAACAACAAAGTTTTGAGCTTTGCTTCTCGTCAGGTGTGAGAGTAAGGTAAAGGAGCAATTTTAGAACGATAGATTAGAATAGCAAATTGGAATGATATAGGAAGGATTAAGAGAACACTGACTGAATTTGGCGTCAGATGAGTAATGGAATGCGCCGTGATACGCACATACGAAAAATAGATATGAAATAAAAAATAAAATTAACAAAAAAATTATAAAAAGCCATATAATCTAAATAAATGAATAAACTAAACAAATAAATAAACAAGTGAATAAACAAATAAACAGAATGCTGAAAGAGGAAGAAGACCTACAATCCTTGCCAAAACAACTTGAAAAAGCATGTCATTTCTCTGCTTTCTTGTCTGACGAGGCATCCAAAAAACATTGCAGGAAACTTATTGTTGCTCTTTTTTCCTGCCCCCTTACCCCCCTGAACAATGTTGGTCTTAAGCAGTGATCACCAAATATGAAGAAAATGGCTTTGGCTGCGTTGTTGTGCCTGTGAGAAATATGTAATTGCACAAGGGACCAACATTGTAAGGGGCTGAGCAAAATATGTGATTTTTTTCAAGAGTTTTGGCAAGGATTGTAGTTACATACAACATTGCTACAAAATTTTGCAAAGTTGTCACTCTAGCATTGGGAAACATGAGATCAGGAGAGTTGTTCCAAGAGGCCCTTTACATGAGACCCGACATGAAACTCATGCCGGCATGAGTTTCATGCCGGCACGAGTTTTCATATCGGGTGCTGGTCTGAGCTACTGTTGTGTTTACATGATGTCGGGGCGACATGAAACTTTCATATCGGGGCGACATAAAAATTCCATGTCGCTTTTTCATGCTGGCATGGAAATGGGATGAAAATCTCATGTAAACACAACCTTTTTCATATCGGGGCGACATGAACAGTCAGTAAATGTACGTGACAAATGTATGACGTATTTGAAAAGTTTCATGACGGGTCTCGTGGCGACAAGTGCATTTTCATGGCGGCACGAGTTCATGCCGGCATGAGTTTCATGTCGGGTCTCCATGTAAAGGACCTCTAAGGCAAAGAAAAAGCCGTGTCCTCAAAAAGTTCCCTAGGGGTAAAGTCCCCTTATTTCAATGTCCCTAGTTAATTTACCCTGGCTACGCCACTGCACAATTCATTGACATTCTTCAAAAATCATTTAAAAATCGTTCCGGTGAAAACTTTAACTGGGTGTGCGAACCATTTTTTTAATTTCTTTCCAGACTGCAGGCAGAAGTGTATAAGACATGCAAAAAATGTCCTAATATAGCATGGAAAGATCAATTAATACCTTTCTTGATGTATAAAGGCTCTTACCCTTTGTTCACAATACTTTAAAATGAGGACGGTCGGACCTTAAAATCCAGGTTTGGAGGAAGATCAAAAAGACTTTTTGCAACTCTAGGTTGGAGCTCTTCCGGGCGCATGAGCATTAACCTGCTACTGTACTGCTCACATATGTTTCCTTGGACAAACCGTTTCTCGTCTCCCCGACAAAAAGGCTATTCGAAGAATGATGACTCCATTGCTCATCTTTGGTTCATCTTTTTGTTGAAAAATCGACTCATTTATTTTCAAATAAAGAATTCTTGACAACTTGTTTCTATGGGCTTTGACTAAACCTGTAAGCGAGTTGATCCATGTGATCCATTTTTATCAATTACTAAAATGGTAAAACTTGGTTTTGCTGAGCTCAGGTCTTGATTTTTAATGATACAGAGACTGTTGCAATGTTTTTATGCTCTCCAAACAATGGTAGACATCAGTAAGTTAAAATCTATAATTTGCTGCAGCCCATTTTTGGCTACTATTGGGCATGAAGCTAATTCTCTATTTCAGACGCAAATTACTGCATACACCTGATATTGTGATAACATTTTCAAAACTTAAGTTGAAGCCTCAGAAAGGCAATGGATGTAACATTTCATAAATTGCTTGCATTGGTTTCATTTGTTTCACTCGCCCGGTACTGCTGTATTTATATAATTACATCGCAAGTTTACATAATTCTAGCCTGGTGAAAGTGGTACTGTTATTGAAACAATGGATGCATGTTTTGGCTTCACTAGAAAGAAGAGTGCGGGCAAAAGCATAAATCCACCAATTTATGAAATGAAAATGTTTGCTGATCAAGCAGATGTGGATAACTTTGTCTCTAAACATTCAAAAGATACAAGGAAGGCTGAAAATGTGAGTGGTTTTTATACAACATTTGATATTCCTGCAAATATGTGTTGCAAAATTACTTAAATTGATTCTTCTCTGCAGTGCTGTTAAATGATACCCCACAAACGTGCAGGTTTGTTGTAATCAACTGGAGGCATTTTTCTCCTGTGTACGCTAAAAGGACTATCCACTTTCGACAAGACATGATAAATCATACACTGGACCGATTTTGGAGATTCGCGACTTAATCTTTGGCGAAAATCTTCTACTAGATTCTATATTGTTTTGTAGATTTTTAGTTTTCTGTTTCTTGAGCTACAAGCGAGTTTCTTTAAATTTTGGTTCTGAAAAACACTGAGAAGGATTGAAAAACTCTGATCACTTCTCGTTTTTATTGATTTCAGTGCTCTAAGTTGCGAAGATTTTAGGAAACTCGCTTATAGCTCAAGAAACAGAACACTGACATGACAATTATACAAAAATGTCAGAATCCTAATTATCGATTTCAGCTAAAGATTAAGCCAAAAGTCCTTGAAATTTGCGCAATGTCTTATTGATCATGGCCAGACAAAAGTGGATAATTTTTGTGCACACCTGGTAGAAAAATGGACTGATGTAGAAAATTCCCTTGCTTTGTTGCCAATTCTTGGCTTGATAGTAGATCTTGAATTGCTTAGTTGAAAACATTGAAAATTTGATCATCTTTAACATTTGTTTTCAGCCGTGCAACCAGTACAAAGCAGGTGAAGTTGAAGAATCAATCAATTCAAAGGGGAGAAATAAAAAGTACGATGAAAAGGCTGTATTTGGAAGAATTTGCAGACATGGATTCCCAAAGGGTTTTATAAGTCTGAAGCATGGTGAAAGGTAATGGGACAATTTTCTATCAATTTTCTACATCGATCCTTTCGGTGATGGTGATCCATTCCTTTATCTTGTGGAGGTGCACATTAATATGATGAAGTTACTATGAAACATACAGTACAAACTACATGTGCCAGTCTCGTTAAAAGTTGATAGAGATGACCAGGAGTCTATCAGAATAACCTTTCTTTTGTCATCCGCAATTCTTTTGCTTCAATAAGCATTTTATTCACTATTGATCGCATCATCATAATCATCACTATCACCATCATTTTTAAGCACAAAGCCACTTTCAGCTAATATACAATTCTCCATCAACGCCTTATACAATGTGCTCTATAGAAAGAAATGATACTCTATGATAAAGATTTGGGCTGTTATTCCAGAGCGTCGTGTTTCGGTGTGTTTTTTTGTTTTCAGCTCGTCATGTGCACTTTTAGTTGTTTCTTTAAGCACGCAGTGTGGCATGTTGTGCTTTAACCTTGGGATCTGAAGATCCTTACATATCCTTGTTTTGCAATTTTAGTAGGTGGATCATTATTGATACTTATCCCAAAGGCTTTCCGGGCTCAACTTGTTCAAAATCTTACATGCCATCACAGAACGATCGAATCAAATAAGGTTTTCAACACTTGGCAATTAGATGACTATTCGTCCTTTATACATGCATCCTCTATTTCATGAATGAACCATGTCATCCAGACGTTTGAGGGTATAACAAGGACAGATTTTGTAAGACAATAGCATGAGTTACTTTTGTTGACACCTCAATTTAAAGCGATTAGCGATTGCCAACAAAGGAAATTCCCTCAACCAGTAATTCAAAGCAAACATAGCCGCACAAATTTTCTGAAACCTAGGTAGCTAGCTCGCTCGCTGTGCATTCCAGAAATTTTTTTAACAGCAAACACGAGCATATGCCATGTCGAAAGAAGAAGGATGTATCTACACCTCTACCGCGGGCATTTTATTTCTTTGGTTCACAAGCTGAGCAGTAATTGTTTTAATTCCACCCAAAAAACAAGATAATTGAATCTCCTCCCAATCAATTATTGAACCAAACAAATTAAATGCCTGAGGCAGATGTGTAGATATATCTTTCTTCTTTCGATCTATGCTCATGTTATTTCTGGAAATGCACAACGATCGATTTAGCTACCTTGGTTACTGGTTGAGAGAATGTTCTTTGTCTGCAATGGCTAATCGCTTTGAATTGCGGTGTCAATCAAAGTAATTTATACTATTTTCTTACAAAATCTGTCCTTGTTTGAGAGTATCTCATTTTTGTTTTTGAGAGACTCCCCAAAAACTCTCATTCATAGCAAAGATGACTCGCAAAGACATAAGGAAGTGACTCTGCAGATTTGGGTTGAACAAAAGTTACCAAAGATAATGTTTGTAACATCTTTCGTCCGCAGAATAGCTTATGCAGTTTATGAGCTTAAGAGGATGATTGAGCCTTACAGAACCTCAGATGATATTGAAGTCAAGTGCATGTACGATATTGCATGTATTCTCGAATCTCACTTGCAGGTAAGTTTGTTTGAGCCCTTGCAACTTTAAATTAAGTTTGTGTGAAGCAAAATTAAGTATTTGGTAGGTAGTTGAATCTTTAGGAATTTTTAAGTTCAACTGTGATCATTGTAATGATTTGTGAATATCAAGAGAGATTCTGATACCCAATTTGCTCAAAATATTGCCAGAGAGTGTTTAACTGCGTAGGTTTATTGAGACGGTAAAAATTGAGAGTCTTGAAAACATGAAGAACATGTAAAAGTTGTGATTTTTGTTATTTTAATGGCATACAACTACTGCATTATTCCAGTCCTTATTTTTTTATTTATAAGTGATATAATATGGCAAGGTGAAAGATATGAAAAGTTGCAATGAAAATGGATGCATGCTCGTTTGCTACATATGCAGTGTGCATCATGCAGCCAACTACTTCAGATAGTGGTTCATTTAAAAGCTATTTGGCTGTTTGCCTTTTCAGATTAACAGGAATTATGATTTGGAGGATTTGGTTGAGAAGATCCAGTTTGGCATTCCAATTTTTCACTCTTATGTTCACATAGCTAAATGCCAGGTAAATTGATACAAACATACAAGTATACAATGAATTATGTTTTTATCACATCTGTTCTGCTCATACACAGTTTTACTCGTCCAAATGTATAATTTTGTATCAACTTCTCTCTCGGAAAAACTACAAACTTAAATGTTAGAACTTGCGTGCAAATGTAAATATCAAGTATCTATATGAGTGGTGGGAGTCTCGTAGCGCCTTGTTTCTGAAACTTTAGTCACCTACTAATTTGTATCAAATGTCTTTGCATAATTTTCCTCTCTAAACCTTTTTTGAAGCCAGTATGCTTCTTTAAAATGCATCTTAAGAGCCCTCGTTAATACCTGCTGTATGTAATGCTAGATCGACGTTGTTACTGCATTCGCCTGACTGTAACTCAAGGCTATGATGATAACCATGTTTTATTTTGATAAATCACTGATAACTCACTCGATGATAACTCACTCTCGTCATACTTTTCCATTTTTCCATTTATCGAAAACTTTTCCAAAAAAATGTCATAAACTGTACCAAATAGATTTTATTTTGATAGGTTTCATATTCTCCTCGCCGAGTTGCTGGATTCGCTCTCACAGATGGAGAGGGTATAGAGAGACTTTGGTCATATTTACGCAGATTTTCTTCAATGACAAAAGAAATGAGACCAAGTCGCCGCACAGACATACTCACAGAAGCCTTGATTCACTATGGTAGAAGAGTTGCTAGGAACCATGGTATGTTATTTCCGTCAGCAAATAGTTGATTCTTTTAAGATAAGACCAATTTTGTAGATCCTCCAAAATCAAGCATGGTTGGTAGACCTATGGTTAACACAGTCATATCTTTCGGGGATGATATAGCTTTAAGACCCATGTCTGCCATCTTTTCATTGTGCAAATACTCTCCCCGCTTCTTTAGAGGCTTAGAATAAGAAGTGAAACTGCCACGACCTCATAAAACTCGCTAAATGATCTTGCACCAGAATATCGTTCAAAATAAGAACAAACAGAACTCTCAATTGCCCAAACAGAGCAACATCCTTTTTATAGCTTCTCAATAGGTCGAATGATATGAGAGAAGTTAGCTGTTTTTGGAGGCGAATAATTTAACAAAACGAGATCTCCTTGTTCACAAGAGTGGAAAGCAAAGTTACCTTAATACCTCTTTAAGGGTGTATCTAATAGGAAATTATAGCTGTCCATGCTTACAATTTTTCTTGGTAGGTAATTACATGATAAAGTCACTGAAGAGGTCCAGTGAGCTCCATGAAAAGGCTACGAAAGAATTGGATGAGATATTGTCAAACCTTCCTGGTTTGTATTTTTCGTAGATTTATTCTTGTTGCGATGACTTTACTTAAAGGCAAATGACGGAGATATAAGGCAACTTAACTTTGGGCAGTCTAAATATAGACCATTGTATTCCATTGTATTCCATTGTATTTGATGATCTCGAGAGATTATCAAAATAACTACACAAATAGACACACATGGCGTTCTTTTGTTCTATTTTTAAACAAGGCGCTATATATCCATCATTTGTCTTTAATGATAATGGTTTTTCTACAATAGAAAGAGCGGGAGTAACTGTGCAGATAGATAGCCAATAAAAGATACCATACTTCAATTTTCCGGTATGCTTGTAGAATAAATTTCCTAATTTACCTTTCAGTGCACAGGCTTGTGAACAGGCCTGTCTTTCCATAAAACCTATCTTCTTTTCATGTACGAAATAAAACGAGTACATATAGGCTGCGTGGTGCTGTGCCAATAAATTGTTTTAGTAACTGCGGTGATATGATGGCGTGGAAGCGCAGCAATGCGTCATCAGTTGGCAACTGATTGCATTCTGAGATTGTGAGGAAAGATTCATTTTGAAGCATAATGGAGGCTGTCAAACATCTGCCCATTGCAATTCTTTAATTGATTGCGAAAGATGATGCGGCTTTGCCGCAATAATTCGGATGCCTATCAAGAAACATGGTCTGCTTCAAGTAGGATGGTTTTTAGGCTACTGCCATCCTGATATGAATTAAATCGTGTATTAAACAGATACACGCAATTGCAAATACATATTTTATTATTTTATGAAACCAGCATCTCATTCTTAAAACATGGCTAATGGGGGCTTTTACTTATTATGTGGAAAGCATAACTCTGATTACGTTTATATCTTAGCAGCACACAGGGACCCATCCCATCATGCCATAAAATCTTGGAGGGAGGAGGAATGGGCATTGGTATCCCGTAAGAAAGGTAATTGATTTATTCTATACTCAAATAGATTCAGCTATTTTTTTGACTAACGTACATGCTTTAGAAAGGTGAATTTTAGTGTGATCGTCATCATCAAATATAGCATGGCAACTAAATCAACATCATTAATTCCTTTCCATTAAGTCCATTACAAAAATTATTTGGTTATACAAGTTTGTGCTATCTCACATTATAGTTGGTATATGGCATTCCTGAAGGCCTGTGGTATCTCCTAGGTGAGACATCTACATCTTCTTTCCTCCAATATGAAATTGTTGTTGGGGTCTAACTTATGAATCATACATCAAACCGATTTTACATCAAACCGACTACAAAGAAAGCTGCAAGAGCTATCTCACTTTTCTCCGTCTCCAACTTAATGAGCTGCAGGATTTATTTGAATTGTCTGTGACCCCGTAATAGGATTTTCCCTTCTCGTTTTCGTGAGTTTTATATTTCCTTTGACATGCTCATCAATTTGATACCAGGCAAAGCATTTAAAAGGGCATTTTTCTGATCCATGAAAAGCATTCTGCAAGATGGCTTGAAATCTATCAGTAATGAAGGTGTGCAAAGTCTTGGAACATCATTCCTACTTTGATCACAGAAGCATATTCTGCCATTACCGTGCGTCGTCAAATTAAACTGTAGCCTGCATGCAGTCTTTCTTTTGTGTAAAATTTGAAAAACAGAAAATAGAAAGACTGCACATTAACCAATTAGAACTTGGTTAGAGATTTCGGAAGTGCAACACAATCAGCTTATGTAGAGTCTTTGTTTTGTGTTTGTTTGAAACTGAGATTGAAAGAAAAGATTACGTTCATTGATCTAATTGGAGCCGATACAGTTTTTCTCGTGTAAACAGGACCTCTGTTTTCTCTGATTATTTCTCCCTCTCTTTTTCCATCGCAGCATCTTCGCAGTCATCAAGTTGGGAAGAAAGTTATGTAAAATTATTATGGGACTACTTTCAAAGCAGGTTGGTAGTATGAATTTTATTGATGCAGATTGTTATCACATACCTAGATTTACAACATGGTCCTATTGTCTTAATCCTACACTAAACGATAACTTTCGCAAGAACTCGAGGCAAAAATTGACAATTTAGCTGTTTTTTTATTTCAGAAGCTCAATTGCATCGATTGATGTTGACAACCAAAATTCGAATCAATCGGACCTGATAGCGAAGTGTAAAAGGTTTATTTATATGATACTTTGATTTAAATGGATTCTACTGGATTTAGGTGTATGCAGTATAAAATAATGGTATTTATTTAGGGAATATACTTCCTAAAGAGTCAAGCATTTGACGCTTTTGCATTTCTATTTTTGTATCATTTCTAGTCTTATGTTTAAGGCTACTCTTCTTTGTCTATTCTATTTTAATATTTCCTTATTAATCTGCATAAGTCATTGATAAAATTGTTTAAAACTGATTTTTGCTGTGCAACCAAGATTTCGTGGAAACTCATTGGCCAGTATCAAAGGATTTACTCACGATGAGTTTGGTAATTTTCATATAGAAGTCAAGTGCTAGATATTAAGTACAATAGCATTTGTTATGCTGTAGAAATGAATTTAGTTATTATTCGATACTGGTACGAAAATGTTTCTTTATGATGATGCTTTAGTCCTTGAAGGTAACTTGAGGAGTTTGAAAAGGGTCATATTTCAGGGTGTGTGGCTGTCTATATTGGAAAAAACCAATGCTTGGGCATAAAACACCATGCATCTTGGCAATATCAGATAAAAAGCTTAAGTTTTACCTTAAGCAGCTGGCTACAGCAGATTGAATTACAATCTTGGCCAAAATGCTTGGGACAAGTCACAAAATGGCACTACTTCTGTTTTTGATTACGTGCCCCCGCTCCTCCATTTCAAAGTTGCTTGAATCAAACGCAGTTCGACCTTCTCAACATTGAAGTAGAGGGGGGGGGGATTAGGAGGCTCTAAACGCATGTTTTCACATCGATATCTTAGGAAATATCATGAAGACACTGAAATTTGCCTATGTCCCATCTTCTTTTGGCCAGGATTGTAGTAACGAAAGTGAAAACAAGTTATGAATTAGTACCAAAATCAAAGCCGCTTCATCGATTATATAAGATAGAGAACATGTACCACACGTATAATATCTTAGGGCTGTCTAATCGAAAGAAGTTTTACCTATTTTGTAGCATCGATGAAAAGCTTAAAATCATTGAAAAGAAGAATGGATTAAGAAGTCGTTGGAAGATTGGTCAAAAAGAATTCACGAAAACAATGTTATTGCTTGAGCAACAAAGGAGAGAATCAACGCTGCAACATTTGTACTGCATATCAATCGAACGTCATTTGCAATTGATATTAAAAGCACGTTATTCACGTAAGGGGATAATTTTTTTATTTGAAAAGATTTTCTGCAATTCATAGCTCTAGCTGTCTTTATATTATTTATATGCATATAAATTTCGTCATTTGATCAACTAGAACCAAAATATTTTACTGCGGGGGTAAATATTCCAATAGGGATTGTATTTGCTCACGAAATGTGTTTTTCGATTCACTTTGTCAAAGCAAGTATTTTTGCTGAAGTTGCAGCAGTAATATCAAAAGGAAATTCACAAGGAAACGTTTCTAACAACTTGTTCTCATCACATACCAAACACCGTAAAAATATGCGAATAAAACGTGGATATGCAAACTTATCAATACAACAGTTCCATACCTGGATGTTGTTTGAAGTAGAAAGGGGTAAACATCCCACGTTGGTATCCTTCCAGACACATGGCGTCATTCCTACGTTGAAAACACAGGCCATCTTATTTGGGGTAAGTTTGCAGAAAATTTCTCCACCGGGTGAGACAAGAAAAAAGATTCCCTTTGGAAGGCTATTGCTCCCTGTGTATGAAGGCAATGCTGCTGGCAAATATACAATTTAACAATGGATATGTTAAAACATATTTTGGAATTTAACTGGTTGAATTCAGTCTCTCAGGTCAGATCTTGCAAGGGATTTTCCCGGGAAAGCACCTTCTTCGGGACAAATTAAGAAATGTGCCAAAATCACAGCCAAATTTCCCCAATATTTCTACCTTAAACCAGTGACTTAAACACGCTATACACGTGCTATCCTATTAGGAAGATGCAAATGGCTTCCCCTTGGTATGAAAATCTCTTTCAAGAGATTCCATTATTCCAAGAGGAAAAAATATATGCTGATAAATTAAATGTTATCATTGTGAAGAAGGAAAACCAAAGAAATTTTGCTCGTTATTTTGACTCGTTTTGGCAGGTTCTTGAAAGGGGCTTCCTGCAGAAAATCTCCCATATCAACTGGAAGGAGTGACCGAATGAATTTTTGAAACATACTGAATCTATTGGCAATGAAGCAAGACAACTTTCAGTAATATTGCTTTGATAGTCAGGGAACAGGATTTTTCAAACAGGGATTATATTTATTGACCCATCCAGTAGGTTTGTTCTGGAAAGTTGTAAATATTTGTGAGCTCCCAAAGCATATTATAGCAAATATTGTTTATCTTTTTCAGGTGGCCAAAAACAAGCTATAAGACTTGCGAAGAGGGTCACAAGCCAATCTAAAAAAATCAAGCTTGAAATATCGAAGTATAATGCTCATATTTCTGTAGTTAAAGAGTATATTTCTATTCCACACATTCCTTTATCATTCAATGAAATCAAAGACCCCAATTCTGAAGTGTATGCCAATTGCAAAGAGAAAGTACCTACGAATGGGAATGATAACGAAATATTATTTGAAACGAAGAGAAGGATCCTGGAACTAAAAGACCTGCAAGCAAGATGCTTTGAAGAAAGAGAGATGCTGAGCTCAGAATGCCAAGCTCTTTTGAGGAATAGGCTCAAACAGCTTAGCGAACTAGAGTCAGCAAGGACAGACTTGCTATCAAATGAAAGCTCAGAAGAGAAAGGAGAAAGTGCAAAAGGAGAAAATGCAAAAGGAGAAGCAGCTCTTAACATGAGATTGCAGCTTCAGCTTCAGAAAGGTATCAGAAACAATGAAAGGCTTTTCACAGAATTCAATTGCTTGATACCAGAAACAGTAAAAGAACCAAGCTACCATTTCCTTGCAGAACTCTTCTATGAGCAGCAACAGGAGCAAGATGATGAAACTGAATCCAGTGCATCTGAATCAGAAGATGATGACATATTTGACTGTGATTCATGATGTTAGTTGTATTGGTAGTTAATAGACCATTTGCTAATTAGGAAACATTATCAAAATGCTCTATAGAGAGGGTAACGCATGAGAACCCATTTTCACTTTTGGGTGTGATTTTATTTTTGAAAACTTCTTGTTACCGAAAATGATTTCGAAATTCGGGCTACCATTTTGGAAGTATGTGAATTGGTGCACATTATTAAAGTGCTCTATAGAGAGAGTAACGAATGAGAACCCATTTTCACTTTTGGGTGTGATTTTATTCTTGAAAACTTCTTGTTACCGAAAATGATTTCGAAATTCGGGCTACCATTGTGAAAGTATGTGAATTGGTGCACATTATTAAAGTGCTCTATAGAGAGAGTAACGAATGAGAACCCATTTCACTTTTGGGTGTGATTGTATTTTTGAAAACTTCTTGTTACCGAAAATGATTTCGAAATTCGGGCTACCATTTTGAGAGTATGTGAATTGGTGCACATTATCAAAATGCTCTATAGAGAGAGTAACGAATGAGAACCCATTTTCACTTTTGGCTGTGATTTTATTCTTGAAAACTTCTTGTTACCGAAAATGATTTAGAAATTCGGGCTACCATTTTGAAAGTATGTGAATTGATGCACATTATCAAAATGCTCTATAGAGAGAGTAACGAATGAGAACCCATTTTCACTTTTGGGTGTGATTGTATTTTTGAAAACTTCTTGTTACCGAAAATGATTTCGAAATTCGGGCTACCATTTTGGAAGTATGTGAATTGGTGCACATTATTAAAGTGCTCTATAGAGAGAGTAACGAATGAGAACCCATTTCACTTTTGGGTGTGATTTTATTTTTGAAAACTTCTTGTTACCGAAAATGATTTCGAAATTCGGGCTACCATTTTGGAAGTATGTGAATTGGTGCACATTATCAAAATGCTCTATAGAGAGAGTAACGAATGAGAACCCATTTCACTTTTGGGTGTGATTTTATTTTTGAAAACTTCTTGTTACCGAAAATGATTTCGAAATTCGGGCTACCATTTTGGAAGTATGTGAATTGGTGCACATTATTAAAGTGCTCTATAGAGAGAGTAACGAATGAGAACCCATTCCACTTTTGGGTGTGATTTTATTTTTGAAAACTTCTCGTTACCGAAAATGATTTCGAAATTCGGGCTACCATTTTGGAAGTATGTGAATTGGTGCACATTATTAAAGTGCTCTATAGAGAGAGTAACGAATGAGAACCCATTTCACTTTTGGGTGTGATTTTATTTTTGAAAACTTCTTATTACCGAAAATGATTTCGAAATTCGGGCTACCATTTTGGAAGTATGTGAATTGGTGCACATTATCAAAATGCTCTATAGAGAGGGTAACGCATGAGAACCCATTTTCACTTTTGGGTGTGATTTTATTTTTGAAAAGTTCTTGTTACCGAAAATGATTTCGAAATTCGGGCTACCATTTTGGAAGTATGTGAATTGGTGCACATTATCAAAATGCTCTATAGAGAGGGTAACGCATGAGAACCCATTTCACTTTTGGGTGTGATTTTATTTTTGAAAACTTCTCGTTACCGAAAATGATTTCGAAATTCGGGCTACCATTTTGGAAGTATGTGAATTGGTGCACATTATCAAAATGCTCTATAGAGAGGGTAACGCATGAGAACCCATTTTCACTTTTGGGTGTGATTTTATTTTTGAAAACTTCTTGTTACCGAAAATGATTTCGAAATTCCGGCTACCATTTTGGAAGTATGTGAATTGGTGCACATTATTAAAGTGCTCTATAGAGAGAGTAACGAATGAGAACCCATTTCACTTTTGGGTTTGATTGTATTTTTGAAAACTTCTTGTTAACGAAAATGATTTCGAAATTCCGGCTACCATTTTGGAAGTGTGTGAATTGGTGCACATTATTAAAGTGCTCTATAGAGAGAGTAACGAATGAGAACCCATTTCACTTTTGGGTGTGATTGTATTTTTGAAAACTTCTTGTTACCGAAAATGATTTCGAAATTCGGGCTACCATTTTGGAAGTATGTGAATTGGTGCACATTATTAAAGTGCTCTATAGAGAGAGTAACGAATGAGAACCCATTTTCACTTTTGGCTGTGATTTTATTTTTGAAAACTTCTTATTACCGAAAATGATTTCGAAATTCGGGCTACCATTTTGGAAGTATGTGAATTGGTGCACATTATCAAAATGCTCTATAGAGAGAGTAACGAATGAGAACCCATTTTCACTTTTGGGTGTGATTTTATTTTTGAAAACTTCTTGTTACCGAAAATGATTTCGAAATTCGGGCTACCATTTTGGAAGTATGTGAATTGGTGCACATTATCAAAATGCTCTATAGAGAGAGTAACGAATGAGAACCCATTTCACTTTTGGGTGTGATTTTATTTTTGAAAACTTCTTGTTACCGAGAATGATTTCGAAATTCGGGCTACCATTTTGGAAGTATGTGAATTGATGCACATTATTAAAGTGCTCTATAGAGAGAGTAACGAATGAGAACCCATTTTCACTTTTGGGTGTGATTTTATTTTTGAAAACTTCCTGTTACCGAAAATGATTTCGAAATTCGGGCTACCATTTTGAAAGTATGTGAATTGATGCACATTATTAAAGTGCTCTATAGAGAGAGTAACGAATGAGAACCCATTTTCACTTTTGGGTGTGATTTTATTTTTGAAAACTTCCTGTTACCGAAAATGATTTCGAAATTCGGGCTACCATTTTGAAAGTATGTGAATTGGTGCACATTATTAAAGTGCTCTATAGAGAGAGTAACGAATGAGAACCCATTTCACTTTTGGGTGTGATTTTATTTTTGAAAACTTCCTGTTACCGAATATGATTTCGAAATTCGGGCTACCATTTTGGAAGTATGTGAATTGATGCACATTATTAAAGTGCTCTATAGAGAGAGTAACGAATGAGAACCCATTTTACTTTTGGGTGTGATTTTATTTTTGAAAACTTCCTGTTACCGAAAATGATTTCGAAATTCGGGCTACCATTTTGAAAGTATGTGAATTGGTGCACATTATTAAAGTGCTCTATAGAGAGAGTAACGAATGAGAACCCATTTCACTTTTGGGTGTGATTGTATTTTTGAAAACTTCTTGTTACCGAAAATGATTTCGAAATTCGGGCTACCATTTTGAAAGTATGTGAATTGGTGCACATTATCAAAATGCTCTATAGAGAGAGTAACGAATGAGAACCCATTTCACTTTTGGGTGTGATTTTATTTTTGAAAACTTCTTGTTACCGAAAATGATTTCGAAATTCGGGCTACCATTTTGGAAGTATGTGAATTGGTGCACATTATCAAAATGCTCTATAGAGAGGGTAACGCATGAGAACCCATTTTCACTTTTGGGTGTGATTTTATATCTGAAAACTTCTTGTTACCGAAAATGATTTCGAAATTCGGGCTACCATTTTGAAAGTATGTGAATTGGTGCACAGTATTAAAGTGCTCTATAGAGAGAGTAACGAATGAGAACCCATTTCACTTTTGGGTGTGATTTTATTTTTTGAAAACTTCCTGTTACCGAAAATGATTTCGAAATTCGGGCTACCATTTTGAAAGTATGTGAATTGGTGCACAGTATTAAAGTGCTCTATAGAGAGAGTAACGAATGATAACCCATTTCACTTTTGGCTGTGATTTTATTTTTGAAAACTTCTTGTTACCGAAAATGATTTAGAAATTCGGGCTACCATTTTGGAAGTATGTGAATTGATGCACATTATTAAAGTGCTCTATAGAGAGAGTAACGAATGAGAACCCATTTTCACTTTTGGCTGTGATTTTATTTTTGAAAACTTCTTATTACCGAAAATGATTTAGAAATTCGGGCTACCATTTTGGAAGTATGTGAATTGGTGCACATTATCAAAATGCTCTAAAGAGAGGTTAACGAATGAGAACCAATTTTCATTTTCGGTGTGATTTTATTTTTGAAAACTTCTTGTTACTAAAAATGATTTAGAAATTCGGGCTACCATTTTGGAAGTATGTGAATTGGTGCACATTATCAAAATGCTCTAAAGAGAGGTTAACGAATGAGAACCAATTTTCATTTTCGGTGTGATTATGATTTTATTTTTGAAAACTTCTTGTTACTAAAAATGATTTCGAAATTCGGGCTACCATTTTGGAAGTATGTGAATTGGTGCACATTATTAAAGTGCTTTATAGAGGGGGTAACGAATGAGAACGAGATGAGAACCCATTTTCATTTTTGAATGTGATTTTATTTTGAAGATTTCTTGTTACAGAAAACGATTTCAAAATTGCTGGCCCTAGACATTGTTGTTTCTGTTTGTTTTTCATCATGCGTGTTATTTAGTTACTGCTAATCTCAAATATAGATTTTGTTTCACGTTGTGTTTCATATCATCGCTGCAGAATACCTCAGATTCCCTCCCGGTGGAAGTAGTTGATTTGCATAATAGATGACTAGATGACTTAAATGACTTGATCATTTTCGGATGGAAGAGAGGTTGTTGGGTGTGACCGATTTTAACGCGGGAAACCTCTCATTATTTTCTGCTTCGCACGCTAGAGGGAAGAGAAATTGGGATCATCTTGTTAGAACATTGTGGAGTTTGGAAAAACCAAAGAATGGCGCCTAGAAAATCAAAGAAAGTGGTAAGTGTAATCTAGCAAATCACTTGTAGATAACAATTTTAACTGGTGTTCAGTCTAGAGCCCGGTATCTGATTAAAGTAATGCAAAAAGCGAGTGATATATGAAGGTGTCACTATTGTGTGTTTTCATTTTTAGGCCGATTTTTCTGGGAAAAGATCGAAACCATCTAAAGTAGAAAGGACGAGAACGACAGGTGCATGTCGAATTTGGACTTGCAGATCTTATGGTCGAATAATGCTGGATCTGGGACGTCATTTGAGGGAAAGGCATCCTGTTGTTTCTTTCGAAGCCCATAAGCGACTCCCAGTTCCAAGTGATGAGACCTTGCAAGAAGCTGCTCATCAAAAATACTACATGCAGTACAGAAAGGTGGAGCAATGTAAAGTTTATGGATGCAAGAACTTTGGCCATAGTTTCAAAAATCTATCTAAGCATTTGATGACGCAACACAATCTCAGCAGAGATCAATATAAAAAGTTAGTAAACATGGAGCCAAGTAAAAACTTAGTAATCATAAACAAGTATATTTCCTTTAATTCAGTATCTGTCCTGACTTGTTGGGGATAAGTATCATCAAAGTTCAAAGCGACGGTCATCCCCAAAAAGTAAACCTGTGATCATGCGCAGAAAGCAGGTTTGGTTTTGTGGAAAGAATGTAGGCGGATAATCCAGCCACAATCCAAACAAGAATTAGCAAAGAGACTCGGACAAAAGGGGCAGTCCTCGGTATCCTCAACAATGACGTTTTCATTTCAGTACTGCCATGTATTTTCAAGAAATTTCTTTTCCGTCTACTTGAATTTCACAGTAAATCTACAGAAAAGGCTAAGTCCTGCTTGTATTACAAGATATTTGAAAATGAGTCTCCATCAGCACTACTCTGTCCAAAAATTGTGCCAGACATCCAAGTATTTAGCATAAGATAGAGAGTGAAATAAGCCCTTGAATGCCTATTAATTTCCACAACTTTACATGTTATCAAAGCTTTTATGAATTGACACAACTCATTGAACTGTTTATCTAACTGCATTAATATCAAGGAAGTGTTTGGTAAATGCAAATTTGTTGTTTACTGTCCCTTGGACATCAAGATTTCCTTGATATACAATTTATTAATATTAGATTACATGTAAAAAAATATTTCTTACATTTTTGACAATCTACATATCCCACTGCAGTTTTATCTTGTAACTTGCCTCTTTATTTCTTTTACATTTCTCAGTGGAGACTTATAAAATTTGTGGTAATATCTTTAAACGTTTTATTGCCTTTCTAAATTCTAGGGCCTATGAAAAATTTAGCATTACGTACCACACACCAAATCATGCTTGTGACCTATCCATAATCTTACCAGAAGAAAAGGAATATATAGAGAAACCAGATCTTGGATTGTATAGTGATCTCCCAGGTTTGCTTCACACTCATTATATGGGTTTATTTTTAAATACTTTTTTTAAAGATTAGGTATTTACTTATTTAACAATCATTATGGGTACGCCAGAACATTATGTTCATCAATATGGTACTCCCAGCAACCTACCTACCAAGGTTCATACTGTATATTTGTGACACAGAAAAGTTGAGATCGGACTTGTAAATGAGTCTGAAGAATCACGATCTGTGTTTTTATGACTTCCAGGCGCACTGAAAAGATTGAAATAGCCACCTTTTACTGAATGTCAAACTGTCTGCCAAAAGTCATAAATTATGGAGCTAGCCTTCTCAACTTGAAAAGCAGGGTTTACTTGAAAAAAATTGACACAATGTGGGAAAAATGAAAATTTGACACCATGTGGGAAAAATTCAAGCCAAATGAATGAACACAAAATGTCCCGCAAGAAAGCACTGTAGTTTTCACATTTGGTAAAGCAGGTGATCAGAACTTCATGCAAAATATGTAGTTTCATTGGGATATTGTATACAGAAGCATTTCTTACAGTGATCCCCTACAGCAGTATCCTCACTTCTTCCATCCTGTCACAAGGCACATACTGTACTGACACTATAGATGTATATGAACAAAATAATAATAATGTCTGATTCACTTGTATGCATCAGTATATGCTACCTGCAGCACGATGGAGAAAATTTTTGAAAAATATTTTGTCTTCATGATTTTAGAAAAACCAGTTGGAGCTTGCCCCATAACAAGACGAGAAGAAAGGCATGGATTTTGGCCACTCAAGGATGAAGAAAAAGGTGAGAAAAGAGAACTACAGTATTGCATCATGTTATAAAAGCAAACAAATTCTATTGCACTTAAGTTAAGCCTGTTCTGTTTTTTACTTTATCTGACAAATGTGAGAGACATGACAAATGTTGGGGAAACAATGTTTTTTCGCCATATGAGCACCTTTTCTGCAGAAATTTAGTTGGAATCGATCCTACATTCTCTTGACAAATTTTCTTGACAATTTATTGTGTCAGGCGACACTTGTCATTTGTCAGCTTTATACAGCCTTTGCACACATTAATACTTGTTTTCCTGCCTAATGATTCTTTTTTGAAAATTTTTACCCTTTATACCACTCAGGAATCCGGGGGGGGGGGGTACTTCATTGTGAACATGATTCAACCTGAATCTGGACTTTGAGAAAAGGACCCATTCGTATGACGGAATATTAAAAAATTTCGAGCCTATTTGCATGAATATCAGGAAATTTTTGACCCATTCGTATGAATGTGTCGATTTGAAACAAAGGAAAATTTCAATTTTTTGGTGTGGATTATCATTATGATAAGAAAATTCTCAAAGGACTACCCATCTACCAGAATTATGGTTAAAAACAGGCCCATATGTAGAGAATTTCAGATGAAAAAACCCATCCATATGAGCGGCACGTCCAGTACAACTTAACAATGAAGTACCCCCCCCCCCCCCGGGTCAGGAATCATTTCCAGAATGTGACAAATTCTTGTAAATTCTTTAAGAAATTTTGAGAATCCTTGTCAAGTTAAAGCCAGCACCGGAATGGTTAGTCACAAAATGCTTTACTTTTTGTGCTTTCAAATTTACTTCAAATCTAATAATGGGTACTTTTCTTCAGATTGGTACATTCACAGATGGTTGGCTCATAAAAGATTTGGTGAGAGCAGGCCTGAAAATGAGTACCCCAAGCATCGAATCTTCCATTTTGAGAGTGACCCCATGGTGATCTTCAATTTTTCAACGAAAGATGTTGTTTATGACAAGGGGGATCGACCAACTCTGAGAAAACGATTTGCTGTTGCAAAAAAGCTCCATTCCAGAGAAGAAGAGTTTTACTTCCTTAAAGCCTTGCAAAATGCAGAATGGAGCTCATGTCGATATCACAAGGGCTTATATGAGTTTATTTGTATCTTTTGTGACCAGACACACAAGGCATGGCTGTTGTATAATCATGTTTTTGAGCAAGATCAATGAAATGAAGGGGATATGCCGATGGAGGCAGATGTACAGCCTTACACGTTTTTCAAATAAGAAACTCTAAACTTAGATTAGATTAAACTTAGATTAGAAAATTTAGGTTTGGTTTAATTGCTCATCTCTAAGACCCACAAATTATATATCTGAAAGGGACATACTGTATATGGGAATAATAATTCTACATTCCATTCTGATCTATGATTTACTTGCTATTGAAATAAAAATAGATGATTGCGCTAAAGATGGTGGCGAGGAATTTTTTACCAAGATGCATTGTGTTCTAATAAATATTCTTTTATTAGCAACTCTATAGAAATTTGATAAAAGAACGCAGTGCATCTTGGTAAAAATTTCCTCACTGCCATCTTTAGCGCAATCGTCTATTCTATTTCTGAAACTGAAAATTGTAGTGAAGTTAAATTGCAATGCCAAATAAAATCATGGACCAGAATGGAACATGGGATTCTCAATTCCCATTCAAACCCTTTACAGGCATTTGTCCAATTTTCCAGTCTTGACGATGCACGATTTTACGCAAAATTTTCTCATCTAGGTTGGCCTTTCACTGGTACTGTAGATTAAGATTTTGGTTTTTAATATCAGCAACTTATATTCTTTATGTCACAGCCAACCAAACTGATCATTAAGTTTTTTTTGATTCACACATGGTACTACATATATGCTATACAAACAAATTTACTTCACCAACTTCAGTCCCTTCTTCACATTTGAAATAAAGTCCTTGTCTACTGTAATTACATTTGTACTTTCATGCAATGTACAAGTTGTGGAAATTATTGTTCTCTCTTTCAATCTGACTATGTTTCTTGCCATGATAGACTCAACCACTCTGATTAATCTGTAGTTGTAACCTTTTGTACAATAAAGCCAATATCCTGGCACCATGGCTTCCAAAGGAAGCTTTGCGATTTCTTCTACTGGACCATCATAGTAGAAAAGCCAGAATTTTGTTAGTGATGCAGTGTATGTAGCAACAATGCTACCATACCTCAAAGGCTGGCTTTCATACAGGGCTTTGGTGGCATCATTTGAAAACAAATCATGAAATTTTACCTTAATTTCCTGTAACTCCTCTTCCCTTAATTTAACCATTATCTCAACTTATGATTCTTGTATCTTTTCTCCTCCCTCCATGGCCCGTTTGATAGCTGATTCGTCCAATATCGTCATGAGAGAATTTGGTACCTGTGTAATGTGGGATGCCCCAACATCCATTTCCCTCTCCACATTTTCTCTTTCTGGAATCTTAAATGAGACGCCAGACTTCTGTTTCATAATTTGGTAAATTTGATTTTACCCATAATCTGCGGGTCTTTTCATTTTGCCCTCTGGCTTTCTCCAAGATAGGCCACTTGGCAAACCAACAATTTCAAAATTTCCTTCCAAGTATGGGACACGGGCATTTGCGCATTCCTTTGCTTTAGCTAAGGAGTAAAGCAGGAAGAAATTACTGCAAGTAATGTTTCATTATGATTGCAAATTTGCATCCAGTTTATACTGTAGTTCATACACATACCGAATGGGTAAGAAAATTTAACCCACTCATCAGACTGTGGAATAAAAAGCATGTGGCCAGTATTCAAGAATGAAGTGTTAATCTTAAGTCAAAGGCTAACTTAGATGTGAAAATTTTATTTGGTAAAATCACTCATCATCTATTAGACCCATGAATCAGAAAAATGCTAAAAATAAGGGGTTTGTATGGGAACAAGAATTCCATGACTGTTTAATTCTGCTCTATGATTTATTCTATTGTATTTGCCATCAAAATTTAAAGTCTATTCCTGAAATTAATAACAACTGTATTGACTTTGAATGGTAAGTAAATCATGGACCATAGCCGAACGTGGAATTCTCATTCCCATACTATCTAATTCAACACTTCTGGGTCTAAAATATGAGTGATTTTACCAAACAAAATTTTCAAATCTAAGTTAGCCTTTGGCTTGTAGACCAACATTTCAATCTTTGATATCGGTTCCATACATTTTATTCTATACAGCAGCATGCCTGAAAATTGTCAGTTTTTTTTTCCTCACCTGCTGAATGATTTTATACTGTAATACCAAACAACATAATATGTCTTCTACAGGCAATCATATTAAAAAACAATAAAATCATTTGCAAGAATAACCACATTTTTTAACTTGAAAGTGACAACTTTAGCCAACTGAATCCATTAAATTGATTGCTGAAATGGTAGTTGTCAATGCAAAATTAATATCCCAAATGAATGCCCTTTTCAATCGAGGATGAAAGTTATTGAGGTTCATGAGTAACATATTGTACCAGATAAGTCCTTGCACTCATTCCAGGATGTTCGTATTTCAAGAACAGAAAACAATGGCATACATTTCACAACTGGCAGATTTCGGCATCATATGCTTCTTAGGCCTAACCTAAATAGATAGACATTGTGATTCTAAAGCCTAAAGACAAAACAACAATTATCCTTTAATCACTGATGCTGATGAAACAAATAATAGAACTTACCACATTTATAGTTAAACAATTGCTGAAGATCGTTATAACTAAATATTCTTTCCTTCTCTGGGGCATCTGTATAACACAAGAATGATACAGATGAATAATTTTTGGCATTCATACACAATTTGCTATGAATTGCTATATACACGTACTGTATTCATTTTATTAGAAACTGCCCATAAGAAACTCAACTCTCTGATCGACAACAAACTTAAGAAACTCCAGTACTGAGAAAATACAGTAGTCCTTAACATGTTTTACTCTTGTCTTCACTCCTTTCCCGTATCATATTATTCAAAAGGTACTTGAGCAAAACATTGGAAATGCTTGAAAAAACATTCCATTTAAATATTCATGAGGGCATATGCAGCAAACATGAAGATTGTTATAGAACCTCTAAGAAACTCGTACAAAACTCTGAGCATTGAAAACCTGATAATTTTAAGAAACTTTCAGAAGTGAGCAAAATTCTTAGATCCTTATAAAAAAATATGTGTACTTCTTTAGAAGTTTATCACACTGCCTACTTTTGAAACTCTTATGTACATTATCAATTTCACAAGGCCTTGCACTACATATCCTGAAGAATCTTCAAAACAAGAATTCTTAAAGGACTTACTGTACATACTTGCGAGGCTGGAAAATCTGTGCCTTAACTTTTTATTGCAACCATCATTTATTACTTTTGCATTAAAAGTAGCAACACTGATATACAGTAATATTTACTGTATTTTAGTGTTCAAATATACTGCACAGTATACAGTATGAGGTACTGTAGTAAGTTGAAATAAAAGATTAGATAATTTGATACTGTTTAACGTTATATGAACTGAACTGAACTGTATACTGTACATATCGATGCAAACTTTGTCTCATATTATGTCTTTACTGTATATCCATTCAATATTTATCAAATACAGTATATAATATTCAGATACTCAACTTTTTTCGTGAGAAATGAAGATAATATATCTTGATTTTATGTAACCTTATCAAATTTTAAAACTCACCGAAGAACTTTCTAAAACTTGCATTCACAATGTTCTCATTCTCCAGAAAAGAAATACCAGCTGTTGAGCCAACATTGCTTATACAGCCATTTTTTTCCAACAGAAGGACTGCACTTTCAACACCAAGCTTTTCAAGTGTAGCTATCTGTTGAGAAAAGTCATAGTCTGGGAATTATCTAATGGCAACGATGGGTACTTTAACAGTACGCATTTCTACTAATAAAACATATCCTCAGTAACTAAAAGCAAACAATATTGTATGTTTTGATCTGTTGGGAGAATCACTCAACTGCATACTGTAATTGCATACAGTATTAGTTTTAATACCTGTTTAAGTGAATGATAAAATAATATAAAACAGGAGCATTATACTGTGCTTCAGATGTACTGTATATCCAATAATTCATATACCTGAGATGCATGTGCTGATACTCAACACTGTAAATGTAGATCAACAAAGAGCTAGAATCTTTGACTGACCTAAACTGTGACATACAGCAAGAAAATAATTCAAAAAGGGATTTGGTTCTGGAAACAAAATCTTACATTATGTTTTGGCAGGTTTGCTAAAACAATAGCCAACATTGCTGTGTATATAAATAAGCAACACAATTTTTCACAAAGCCTGCTGTGATAATAATTTCAAACTTACCTCATTGATAAGCTTCTTTTTAAATTTCTTTATCAAACTCGCTTTCTCTTCTTTTGACAAGTCATCATAATTTCCATCATTTACTTTCTCTGTCTCTTCCTCTATGCCAGCTATCTCTTCATTGTTGAGTTGCTTCCATTGAGCAATGACAAACTGGTTTCTCTCAGCATTGGTCATGCCAGTGAGTTTACCTGAAAATCAAGAATAAAACTGCAAAACGTTGCCTCAATAACAATACAGTAAGTGATGGGAATCCTCTGGTTTCTTCAATGCTACTGTAGAGATAAATCATTCAAAATATGATGTTTTATCAATAAATGAAAATGTGTCTGATGAACTGTACCTTCTCTTGCCAGTTTGCCATAGAAAATATTTTGAGGAGTTACTTTCCTCTCCCGTACTGTTTTCTTAGGCATTGGCCCTCCTTCTCCACTGACGCTTCCAGCTCTTTTCTTCTTTAGTTTAGCATTCCAGTTTCCAATCCATTTCTGTGAAAAGAGCAACATAAAACTTCAGATACTCATTTCAGCTTTAGTTTGTTTAAAAAATGTAGGCACTGTACTTACCTTGATAAAAACTGTGAGCTTTTTCTAATCTGCAGCTTTAATTTTCCAAAGTTGTCAGAAGTGTCTTAACGTTATGGTATCGATAAATAAATTGAGATTTTAGAATAAATTCTGTTATACATGTTTTGAGACAGCTATTTTAAATGGAATATATGCATTCATTTGCATTTGATAAAAACAGTGATGCAAAGTGACGCATGCCGCCACACCATGGGCAACTGACCTGTCTTATTACCTGATCCTAACATGAACTGACCTGATCAGCTTAAAGATAGATGATGGAGAAATTAGTTAAGGGGCCTGGGAAATCTAGGTATAGCTCATTTAGCAGTGCATTCCATTGTATTTTATGATCTTGAGAGATTATCAAATCAATCAGGCTAACAAAGGCATGCAGCCATCTGTTGTTCTATTTCTAAACTTAAGACACTATATATTCATCATTTGTTTTTAATGATACACTCTTTCTTTTATAGGAAATTAAGGTCTGAGGTTGGTAGGCCAGGGTGGAAAGCTCATATTTGCGACGCCAAAGACAACGGGACTTATCTTACCATTTGTTCTTGATGTCCCTCCGTGCCAAAGATATTTGGTGAAACAAACATGTTTTCCAGCGTGATTGGCAGATAGTTTCTTAAATCTTGAGACACTTTTGGAAATAAAAGTTTCTGATGTGTTTCCTACAGTGTATCTCTAATACCCTTGGTCGTAGAATTAGGCTACTCTATTTTTCTTACAAGGGCTTCCAAATTACTAATAAATAAGTTCACAAAACAATACACTCCTTTGTTTTATAAGAAACTAACATCTGGGCAGGTAGGCAGTTTCTTAAATTTTTGGGTCATTTGCAACCAAAAGTTTCTTATGTGTTTCTTATATTTTTAATGACGGGAGTGTAAGTTAATTTTGTTTTGTCTAAAGGGATCCCAAATTACTGTACTTAGCACTAAGATCTCAAAACAAGTAAATAACATAATTTGCACTCAAGATAATGTCCAAACAATTGCTATACGCAACTGTACAATGTCAAAACATGTTTGAGTGTAACAGGAAAATTACAACTCACTGTAAATTACAAAAGTTTTGTAGCTGTTTCACTTCAAGTAGAGTTGTTTCTTAACTTTCAAAAAATTGAGCCTACCGTTTCTTATAAGCGGCTTCTTACAAAAAATATGTGTAGCGTAATGTCAAGGCAGTTGCCATTTACAAGTGTCAAAATATTTTGGAGTGCAAATTTGCAAAAGTTTCTTTAGCTTTATTTATAATTCAGGTACAACAGTTTGGGGGATGTAAGCCACTTGCAGTCAAACTCTAGTCAGTCACATATCAAAGTTTCTCATTGTCTTTGATAAGCTATGTGTGGCACATGTCACAGCTGTTACACCCTTTCTTTACAAGAATATTGTTTATAAGAATATTCATGCTCAGAATCATCCAATTTTTAAGAATATTATAAGAATATTGCTCAGCCTCAGCTCATATGTGTCTCATTTTTCAGCAGTTCCCTGTTATGCGATGGTCATAACAGAGAATTGCACGACTGGCATATCTCGTTGTTCAAAAAGCATGTTTAAAACTTTATAACATTCTAACTTAGAACATTCTTATTGTTATCACTGCTTAAATGTTTCTTTTGTTTGACCATTTCCTCATGACATGGCATTTCTTTTAACTATGTTCATCAGATTTGAAAAATTCTTTAAGAATATGTTAAGGCTCAAAATAAACATTTCTTAAAATATTGAGGCAGGACAAAAATTATAGTATTCTCATAAAAAAGAGTGTATTGATCTTCGCATGGCTATTAGTGTATACTTCACAGAAAACTGGTCTAAAATGGCAGGAAAATTTTAAGATATCGGGAACCTTAATTTGCTTCATGCTCAAGCCAGTTTCTTCTGATGCTTTTTCAATTTCTTCCATGTCAGTTGTTGATCTCATCCCTGCTTCGTAAAAATTTGCAAGCTTTTTCTTCTGTTCTTCATTCAAAAGAACATAACTTTCTGGTCTGACGTATGTGCCTGGAGCATCCATCTTCATAAAATCTGTGAATAAAATTGCTTTAGCTAGAAATTTGCACACCTTGATAGGTTTTGGCAGGCTTGACTCTTCATAAGTGACCAGCCACAGGGGTCAGGAGGACTGCGAGTGAATGTAGTGTATTTAGTTTAGAATGCGATCAATCATAAGATGAAGTAGGTACGTGCCTCAAATGAGCTAATGGTAAGGAAAACTCGACCGTACGTTTTACAATGCTGGCCTGGTAGCCAGAATTTCCCCCTTAAACGATAAGACTATTATTTTAAACCAGTAGGCCTAGTAGTCTAGAGCCCCGAGCAAGCTACTGTAGACTGCCTATCAGTACGTGAACAAAAGACGAAGAAATTGACTTAGTAGACAGCGACTCACACTGAGGTCTTCCAGCGAGATGAATGATTGAGAAACAATCTTAATAAATCTTACCTGTCCTTTAATGGAAGTTTGAATGAAGGCGTTCCGTTTTCGTTTTTCACACGTGTCGATCAACAAATTGCGAGAACCAACAAGCAGTACCACAAAACGCATGGAGCAGTGCGCAAACTGCGCAGGCGTCTGCGCGCAGTACCATAAAAGTTTCCTCATTCAGATGTGGTGGGCACTACGCAGATTCTAAATCAAACTTTGGTAAATTTGAACAAATGATGTGGAAATAACCCACATTCTAAATTTTAGAAACATGTGTTTTACCCATTTAGAACAAGATACAGTAGTGTTCAAATAGGTTTAATAGAACTATTCCTTCGCTCGGATGTTACTTTGTGCAATAAAGACATCAAATGATTAAAGTCCCGGAAGTCAGGAGATCGTCCAAACTGGTTTTGGGCTTTGTCTCTAAGGTGGTTTCGCTTGAGTTGGAGTGCTCAAGATTTCCGTTAGCTATTCAAATTTAATTATTTAGTGCATTTCATTGCACAAAACAACACCAAAGCTTCGCTGAGGTCCGACGTCGTTATAAATAAACTAGAAGTAACAAATCGTTAGTAAGTGCGCGTATCCTGTTTTTGAATTTTGGCACAGACGTTTTTCACGATGTTGTTAGCCAGAAATCAGATACATGTAATTTTTTATAAGAAACTAAGAACTTGGGCCAGTACTGAAAATTTATAAATACGTGTATGCAGAAATTGATGGGTCATTTCATCCTGACGAGAAATCCTTTATTAGGGAGAAATAAAATCATGTTTCAAAATAGCGGGCTGAGATTATTATTAGCATCTTGTGATTTCCAGTACTTCTTATTTTCTACGGGATTTCTTGAACGTTGCCTCACCACAGAATTAGTTTAAAAGTAAGAAGCACCCCTGTCTTTACTTTAGTGTTTACCAAATTATTTGCCAATTTTGTTTGGATTAGATTAGGCCAACCATGACAATGTTTGTGATATAAACTGTTCCGGTGAGTGAGTGAGTGAGTGAGTGAGTGAGTGAGTGAGTGAGTGAGTGAGTGAGTGAGTGAGTGAGTGAGTGAGTGAGTGAGTATTTGTATTTAACGTGCCTAGCCTGCGAAAGTCTCGAGATGACTTGTTTCCAGCAGGGGACACGGGTTATACATAACCTTTCACTTTTTAGGCACATACACTTGCTATTCTCGCAAGGTATGGGTTTCTGCGCTTGGCGCAGGGGGGGGCATCAGGGCGACCCCGGTCCTTCCTCTCGATGTGACCACACCTCGTGATTCCTTTTGCCTTTGCCTGGAATTACAGAGAGTTAGCAGCTCTCCTCAAACTTTCGCAGCAAGTATGACCCTGGTGGGATTCGAACCCACGACCTTGCGGTTGTGAGTCCGGCGCCTTAACCACTGGTCTCAACTCATGTTTGTATCACAAACATTGTCGGGGTTGGCTTGGTCTAATCTAGACAAAATTGGCAAATTTGGTAAACACTGTTACTTTTATACTAATTTTTCCCCGTTACTTGTGGCCTAACTTATTGACTCCAGTTGATTTTGAGGATCCTGTGCAAAGAAAATCGGCGATGTGTCCCTTGGATGCTCACAATCGGGTGGTGTTTTATTACCTGATAACATTTCGTACGCTGTTGACCCACAGGTAACGGTGAAAAATTTGTATAAAAGTAACAAGTACCTCCATCTTTACTTCAGTGTTTACCAAATTTGCTAATTTTGTCTACCTCAAAGAATTCTTTTAATTTTGAGTGGAAACCGGAACTGTTTGTATCACAAACATTGTCATGGCTGGCCTAAACGAATCTAGACAAAATTAGCAAATTTGGTAAACACTGAAGTAAAGATGGAGGTACTTGTTCCTTTTATACAAATTTTTCCCCGTTACCTGTGGTTGACCCATACCTTTGTCATCAAGAAAAATTCGCGAAGGATTCCTAAAAATCCTTGTAGTTTCAAAAATCTTGTGCGCTTTTATCGAAGAGTGTCAAACGACTCTTGCTCACTGTTGCATCGGGCCTAATAAACGAAGGAACTCAACGTAAATAGCTTATATTTCAGTTCGTTTTCAGACATTGATTGAAATCAAACAACAAACTGTTTTTATTTATTTTGTTCAAAAAAGAGTTGTAAAAGCACAATGTTGCAGCAAAGAAATGCTTGAAATACCGCGAATGGGTCGAGTAATCTTCCTTTCAAACAAGGATCAACCAAAACAATAACTCCTCTTGAACCATCAGCAATGGCGCAATATACCGTCAACTAAAATCATGGGAGCAGAATGTGATTCCTTTTGTTATATTATGCAAATTTATGACGCACACCTTTTGACCAGTGGAAAATAACAATGAATAACAATAAAATATGCGTGGACCAGGAACAAAACTCGGGTTCTTCCTAATAGTAAGCCCTCGCTTCGCTCGCGCAAAAATTAGAACGCCTAAAATGGGAATATTTGAGCGAAGGAATTGATGATAACTAGGTTTTTTCTACTTCTCGGCTTACGTTGATGATATATTTGAACAATAGACTATAGTACAAATAGACTATTGTACAAAATAGACTATTGAACAAGTTTACCCTATCCAGACTGGGCTTTTTGAGCTATTAGAAGACTGGGGGGGGGGGGGATCATTCAGCCCCCCTCTCTAAAATCGCCATTCCTTCACTTACGAAGACGAAACTCACCACGCAGGTAGCCGTGTTTATGATCTATCATTTTTCACAAAAATAATTCTAAAAATAGATATGACATCATAATTATTCAAGACCAACTGGCACGTGTTCACAAAAAAAAATGAAAAGAAACAACTTTTTTTTAAATCTTTATAATTTTCTAAGATTGATTCATGAAACCAAATTATGCCAATCAAAGCATTGTTAGAAGGTGAAGATATACTTATAAAGTGAAAAATTTGATTTTCGCAAATCCAAGATGGCGGACAGAGAGATTAAAAATACTTTTTACTCAGCTGCTCATTGACCGGTTCTGAATTGTCAACAGTACCATACGACTCGGCCATATAATTGTAAACAACGTCGTTGAATTTGCGCATTGTATCATCCAAATTCTCATTGTTTATATCAGAGACTGGAAGGTTTGCTCTGAAGAAATCGTTTGCCGTAGCCCATGCTTGATCAGATTTGGGGAGCTTAATACCTGGTTTAAACGAAGGAATATCAGTTGTTGTGACTTCTGTTTCATCCTCTTCTTGAACTTGGGCTGTTTCTTGCAGGTCACATGACAGGTGCTCGCTTAGGCCCTTTATCACCCTGCACGATCTCTGGTGTCGTTTTATACCTCGAAGGCCTTTACATTTTCGTCCACAAGCACATTCAATTTCATCAGTATTACACCTGTCATTTTCATCTTGTGTGCTTGGGATGAATTCGTTTCCTCTGCTTGCCTGGGAGCTTTGGGTTGTGGTGTTTTCTTCAATGTTTCTCCCTCGGCATCTCCACTCGTGTCGACCGACGACCTTGAATTCATCACCACAACTTTTTTTTATTTCTGAGCGAGTGAGCAGGACGATCGATTCTGTGCCAGCTCCAGATTTGTCTTACGAAATTTCATTTGTACAAGGCATTTAGGGAAACAATATTATAACAGATGCTCGTATTCCACACCAAGATAAGCCATGAAAGCTATTTACTTTGGTTTTCTTCTCGTATTCCTAATATAATAATAATAATAATAATAATAATAATAATAATAATAATAATAATAATAATAATAATAATAATAATAATAATAATAATAATAATAATAATAATAAAAGAAATTAAACTGTTTTCATAAAAATACGTTTCGATTAAAAATCTTCATCAGTCTACAACTTTACTGGGCAGCCGAGAATTTATACAGAAGAAGTTGTTTACAAACAAAAAGTACATAAAAATGTTAAATTTACAATTAAAAGCAATAACATCCTTTCCCACTTATGCCACTCTACATAATCTTTTTGTCCTTTTTAAATTTGAGAAGGGATTGGAGGCGTTTTAAAGTTCTACTGATTCCTTTGAGGCTACCTTGGCAACTCTGCAGTCACCCCAAGTGACCCTCCGATAGATTCGCTCGCTGCTAAAACTTTTTTTAGCAATTGCTGAATCCCGGATGGCCTGATAGGGAATTCCACCCTACCGCCACACGCATAAAAGCGCGAAGTAACAAAGGGCAACCACAAAGCGGACGCCAACGCAACCTCTAGGGACCTTCAGATGCAGTGGCAGAATCTAAGCCGTTCCCCCGCACGCAAATACGTCTAATTCCACGTCTGCAGCTCTTTCATTAAGACCCTTGGGTGTAAAAGTTTGAAGTCGATATTGCCAAAACAACTCCTTCCTACGAAGTGAAAAAACATCATCCGCCCCATCTATGATTTTAATACCAACCCGAAAGCTCCCATTATGTCCGTTTTCAAAAAAATGACCGAAAAAACTTGCTTGTGGAACAGGTTTTCCTTTATCGAGAGAGTTTTCGTCGTGTTTGCGTGCATATGTTCTGAAATAGGACTTGTAAACATTAAACCTTTGCCGAAATTTCGTCTTAGTGCTACCCACGTATTTCTTGTTGCATGATTCACACTGCAACAAATAAACAACATGATCAGAGTTGCAATCGTATCGCCCCGAGAAATTTTTGAAAGACCTTGTTGAATCAAAATTATGGAAAGTACCCCCCTCCCTCATCAAAGGGCAAATCTGGCAACTCCTTCTGCCATTGCATCTGAAAGTACCCTTTTCCATCAACTCTTCATCGATACTTGGCAGCTTAGCCCTAACAAGTTTATCTTTCAAACTTTTTGCCCTTCTAAACGTTACAAATATTTTGTCTTTAAAAGCTGCCTCGTGCTCCCTGTCTACCAGCAGTAAGTTCTGGTTTTTGCGAAGAATGTCATAAACTTTGTGCATGGCTGGGTGATATGTTAACACTAAGGGAATTTTTATATCATCCTTTTCCTTAGGTCTGGTATCTAATAAAGTAGCCCGATCTTTGTCCCGCACCTTGTCAATTTGATTATCAACCTCGTTTCCACTGTAACCTCTTGCTAAAAGCCAAGTTTTTAAATCTCCTACCCTATTTATGAAAAACTGTTCCTCTGAGCAAATACGACGAATTCTAAGAGCCTGACTATATGGAATTCCCTTTTTGGTGTGGTTCGGATGACAGGAAGCTCGATGCAAGAGTTGATGAGTATCAGTAGGTTTTGTAAACAAATCTGTTATAAGTCTGTTGCCTTGTTTGATGACTTGTACATCGAGAAAATTAACCTTCTCTGTGGACCAATCTGCAGTGAACTTAATCGAGTCATGAGCCCCATTTAAGAAAGTTATAAAATCCCTAAGTTTTTCCTCCCCATGTTGCCAAATTAAAAATTCAAAAATCTTTCAAAAATTTCTCGGGGCGATACGATTGCAACTCTGATCATGTTGTTTATTTGTTGCAGTGTGAATCATGCGACAAGAAATACGTGGGTAGCACTAAGACGAAATTTCGGCAAAGGTTTAATGTTTACAAGTCCTATTTCAGAACATATGCACGCAAACACGACGAAAACTCTCTCGATAAAGGAAAACCTGTTCCACAAGCAAGTTTTTTCGGTCATTTTTTTGAAAACGGACATAATGGGAGCTTTCGGGTTGGTATTAAAATCATAGATGGGGCGGATGATGTTTTTTCACTTCGTAGGAAGGAGTTGTTTTGGCAATATCGACTTCAAACTTTTACACCCAAGGGTCTTAATGAAAGAGCTGCAGACGTGGAATTAGACGTATTTGCGTGCGGGGGAACGGCTTAGATTCTGCCACTGCATCTGAAGGTCCCTAGAGGTTGCGTTGGCGTCCGCTTTGTGGTTGCCCTTTGTTACTTCGCGCTTTTATGCGTGTGGCGGTAGGGTGGAATTCCCTATCAGGCCATCCGGGATTCAGCAATTGCTAAAAAAAAGTTTTAGCAGCGAGCGAATCTATCGGAGGGTCACTTGGGGTGACTGCAGAGTTGCCAAGGTAGCCTCAAAGGAATCAGTAGAACTTTAAAACGCCTCCAATCCCTTCTCAAATTTAAAAAGGACAAAAAGATTATGTAGAGTGGCATAAGTGGGAAAGGATGTTATTGCTTTTAATTGTAAATTTAACATTTTTATGTACTTTTTGTTTGTAAACAACTTCTTCTGTATAAATTCTCGGCTGCCCAGTAAAGTTGTAGACTGATGAAGATTTTTAATCGAAACGTATTTTTATGAAAACAGTTTAATTTCTTTTATTTCATGTTCTGTTTTTTGTGAATGATGGTTTAGTTTTTATAATAATAATAATAATAATAATAATAATAATAATAATAATAATAATAATAATAATAATAATAATGTACTTGTAAGAGATCCTTTACTCGGAGATCATACGTCATTTCTCTCCTTTTGAACATATCCCACATAAACATAGGATTTTGGCCGTAGAGGGACTTGCAAACCTCAATCAAAAGATTCTGGAGATATTTTACATGGATTGATTTTTCATTAACTCTCTCGAGAAGTTCGTCAAAGGAAGCGTCATAATCGTGGAGAAGAATCCTCAAGGCACGTTTATGAACCCTATTGACTTCCTTGTTTGATCTTTTCACACAGAACATTCAAATAACGGGACAGTAGTTAAAAGTTTGTAAATATTTGCCATTACATGGGCGCGCGTCTTGCAAAACAATGGGGATCAACATGCTAATTACGGGATTAACGTTTTATCCTGGCTGGCGCAAGGCGAGCAAAATTTCAGCCCGGGGAAAAATGTTCAGCCTTGGAGCGAAAAATTTTCCATGTACTGGCAAAGTGATATTTACAAGCTGTTGACTATAGAGGAGGAATGAAGTTTCACCTCGGGGGGGGGGGGGGGGGGGGTAAACGGGCTGAAAATTCAGGCCGGGCTGAAGACTCCCATGTAAACAGGCCCTTAAGCTCACAAAGGGTCAGCTATTTGTATGTGCTAAACAGCTCATTTTTCTAATAAGGGCTAGAAATTTACAGAAAGCAATTTCGAATTGAGGCATTAATAACTTTGAAGTTACTTTCCATCACATCTCCAATGTATTTCTTACGTGCTTTTACGCCATGCAGCAAACTTGACAAAGAAATATTTACGAAGATTTTTACCTTTAGAGCGGTCGTAAAATAGGCTGCTGAATAGTCCACCACATGAGGATTTGATGACAAGAAATTGCTGTTTGAATCATCCCAAGTGTCAAATTTCTTCAGCAATTTCGGTTTCTGAGAGCTAGGAATAGAGCTAATGAGCCCGTCATCCTTGTCTCCTTCAAAAACTCCTCCCCATCGCTTGTCGCCATCAGCCTCAATCAAATATTGAAATGTACTCTGAAAGAAGAATGTTCATCTAATATTCAAGAAGTAAACACGAATTAGGCGCTGGTTGATATTTGTTTTACAGCTTAGGCCCGATTGAATCCAATATTAATAGATTGAGATGTTCAACACACATTTAGAACTAACAGTGCCTTGTACTTAATAAGCTACCATTTAGAAACGTCTTATCTGGGGTAAATAGTTTTTGACGACAACCATCGAAAAATTTAAAAGAGACTCTTCACCGGGTCGTCACCAAATATGGCTTGGATAGCAGACCAAGCACGATTTATTTGGAAGTGTCTTAAAAAGGTGCAAACAAATGCTCCACATAACATACTCAAAGGTGAGTGAGTTATTAAATCCTTACCTCTTCCTTTGGTTTATTGATGATTTCTTTAGAATGAAACAGAATAGAATAATCTTCGGATTTCGACGCAAGGTGTGTATTCCTAGATAGAGTTGTCTCTTTATTCCATGCTCTATTTGACACTTTGTTCAAAACCATTGTCCAGCCACCGCCAAAACTGTCCATATCACACAATGCACTCAAAGTCTTCCCTTTTGCACTTTGAATTTCGTATGCTCCTGACTTTGGTATTTGATTCTTAGCAAAAAGTCTCGATCGAATATCCATACATGAGACAGGCATTGCGTAGGAGCCTTCACGGAACCAGTACCTAATGAAATCAATTGGAAAATAGTCACAAGATCGCAAAACTGCATCTCTCCGAAACATAATTGTGTCCCCAGTTAGCTTGTAAGCAAACTATTTTGACACATTAATGAAAGTGATTGATTGATTGATTGATTGATTTATGGATTGATAATAATAATTCTCCGTACATATGTTACAGTAGGCACATCAGCATAAAGTTTTCTTAGTTTATGTGAGCAATCACTATGACTAGACCGCCAAGGAAAATTAATTGTCAAATCATGAGCGATAGGACATCCAGTATGTATTAGTGTGAATTTTTTACCAGTAGCGAGCTACCTAAACGTATTGTTTTTGTCTACGTGTAAGGTGGATCTAAGTCCTGGGTATGACGTTAAACTGCATCCGACTGGCTATGGCTGATACAACGTGGTGGGACCATTCGTGGCGTGGTGGTCTCTACAAAATGCCACAAGTTGCAGCCTCCAGAGTAAGGCGAGCTATGGGCGCCTTAAAACCCATGCCCCCACTGCCTTGTGGGTACTTCTTGGCTGAAGAAAGGCTACGGGACCAAACCCCGATGAAAAAGCGCCCATGCTGAGGCGATAGGCAGTTGGCTTGATTTCATGATTGCCTTCTGGCAGAAGCTACAGCTGACGTGACACTGAACGTCCAGACCTTGTGTGGCCTTTAGATACTGTCACGAAAGCCAAAAGGGGGGATGGAAGGTCTAAGGCAGCCCCCATATTCCATATTCAGTGCCTAGGCGTGCGCGTCGAAGGTTTTGGTGTGATGTCGTACCCTGCTTCCAAGAATACAACTTTTAGGAGAAAATATTTACCCAGAAAGTCAATGTGGCTTTCGACAGGGGCGTTCTACTACAGATATGGTATTTTCAGTAAGACAGCTCCAAGAGAAATGCAGGGAAAAGCGTATCCCATTACATATGGCATTTATCGACCTTACGAAGGCCTTCGATTCAGTCAGTAGAGAGGGTTTATACATTGTTCTCAGGAAACTTGGCTGTCCACAAAAGCTACTAAACTTAATTCGCTCGTTACACATAGGTATGATGGCAACAGTTGTCTATGAAAATGAAGAATCCAAAGCATTCTCGGTTAATAACGGAGTGAAGCAAGGATGCGTCCTTGCTCCTGTTCTATTCAACATATATTTTTCTTACCTAATAAGACATGCTTTCGAAGGAAATGATGAAGGGATCTATCTCAGAACGAGACATGATGGCGGACTCTTTAACATCTCTAGATTTAGAGCAAAGACCAAAGTGAGAGAATCGACTGTACGGGAACTACTCTTTGCCGACGATGCAGCGCTAGTTGCTCACAGTGAAGAGTCTCTGCAAAGGCTTCTGGACAAATTTTCAGAGTCATGCAAGAGTTTTGGTCTCATGATAAGTTTAAAGAAAACTGTGATAATGCATCAGGGATCAGCGGGATCCAATTCTGAAATTACTTTAGGTGAAAATAGTCTTAGTAGTGTCGACAAATTCTGCTATCTTGGTTCCACAGTAACAAAGGACTTAGATCTAAACGATGAAATATCAAAACGAATCGGCAAAGCAACTATTAATTTTGGGTTACTAAAGAAACGAGCGTGGGAATATAATAAACTCCCTACCAAGGTTAAGATTCGCATATACGAGACTTGTGTGCTTTCTTCGTTGCTATATTGCTCAGAGACATGGACTACGTATGCTAGGAATATTAAAAGGCTAAATAGTTTTCACATGAGGTGCTTATGGAAGTTGCTGAAAATAAAATGGCAAGACAAGATACCCGATACAGAGGTACTAAAGCGATCGGGGCTAACACACTTGGGAACTATGATAATGCAGAAACGGTTGAGATGGCTAGGGCATGTCAAAAGGATGGATGATAGTCGTATTCCCAAGACAATTCTTTTCAGTGAAGCTCGTGATGGCTCTAGGAAACAAGGACGCCCGTTGTTAAGATATCATGATAATTGCAAAAGTGACATGAAATCGTTTGATATGAATGTAGATAGCTGGGAGGTTTGCGCAACACAACGTTCATCATGGAAAGAAAATGTGACCATGGGAGCAAAAAGATATGAACAAGCCCTTATACAGAGAAAAGAGGAGAGCAGGAAAAGAAGAAAGCAGCCCTTAACAAACTTGGATACGAACGATGATGCATTTATTTGCGAAAACTGCAACAAGCGCTGCCGTTCGAGAATTGGATTGTTTAGTCATATCCGGACTCATCAGGACTAAAACTTTATTTAATGCGTACACCATGATCTTTAAGATCGAAGGTTGCCTACTAAGGTGGATCTGCACCTGAGGTGTGGTTCGCTACTGAAATCTTATTTCATAGTCGAGCGATTAGGTGGCTAACTACGCAGTGAAAATAACTTCCTAACACAAGAGGCAATAGGTTAAGGTGGCTCGCTAATAAAACATACATCACTTTAATCATCGATCTTTGTCTAGTTCGTCGGTTGGTACAACCACAATCTCTGGTCACAGCTAAAAAAATCGGCTGTCGTTGCTCGGAAGCCTTTCTATTTTATCCTGTTTGGCTTTAAAACCATGCCATTCCTGTGAAATTATTCATACGAAAATTATCCCAATACGAGGTTGGGTTTTCTCTAATGGTGTCTCAGCTTTAGAATGCAGATTGCTAATAGACACCAGGATGCATGCCCTCGAAATCTTCGTATCTTAAAAAAATTTTCTCTTGAATGATAAATAAAAAAGTGCCAATTTTACAAAGTAGTTCTGCAAACTTGTATTCTACTATGTTTTGACATATTCTGTACGATTTCTGAAACGCACTGACTGTACCAATCATAGGGATAGTTGACATCTGGTTGATAGATGTATACACATATATCATATTGAGAAGAAGAATAGAATAAAAGAATTAAAGAACTTCAAATCGTCTTTTCTTGTATCGTACCAAATATGTTCTGGTTTACGTTCCTCCAAATGGCCGCCCATCCATGGTGCTGGATGATAGGATTTGTCATTGCCTACAAATGAATACACATCTACAGTAAATTTCAAAGATAAACGAAACCATATGGAGTTTCAAAAAGGTTTTGCTAAACCTCTGTGTCCTGGAACATGTATTGCTCCTTTTTCCTATTCTACTTCAAATATCAAAGTAATGAAGTAAGCCTAAGATGCCACATGATGTAGAGCATAGGTTTCAAATCTTTAAATCAGCATAAAACAGTGGATGTAAAATTCTATGACCTATTCCTTCTAATTGAATGGCTTGAAAGAAACTTTAGATACTTATCTATTATTCTACCGTTGGAATGTTAACAATTTTGAATATTTCTAAATTTCAGCGTGTTTATATTCTAATTCATTTGAGGAAGTGACGACCTCAAATGTCAAAATCATAAATCAGAAGAGTGATAGACTTTTTCTTGATACAATATTGTAAATATACATAGACTATGGTTTTCTTCGAAAATATTTTATGTTGCGTCTAACAGCTTAGAAACTACAATGGTTTTAATCTTTTTTTGAAAATTTCTTGAATTCTTGAAAAAGAACAAAAAACACTCTAAATCTAGAAATATCGAAGATTTCTGAAAAGTCCAATGGTAAAGTTAAAGCAAAATAGCTGAAGTTTCGTTGAAGCAGTTTGGCTCAAAGAAATAGGTCATAAAATTTTACACCAACCCTTTTAGCATTAACCGCGTTGATCTATAATTTCCACTAAAGCCAGATTTGATTTAGACTACCAATACACTAGTCCCTCAATTTTGCTGTTGTTGCTGTTGGAGCATACAGAGATTGTGTAGTCAGTCTAGATATGATTTTCAGACAATCTAAAATTCAGGCCCGTAGGAAGCAGGGGGGTAGGGGGGGCTGCCCCCCCAATAATTTTTTAAAACAATGGTGCTACGTCACATGACTTAATTAGATGTATTGTTCTCTATTGTTTTAAGAACAATTGCCCCCCCAATCCGAAGCTTCTTCCTACGGCCCTGAAATTGCAGCTTGCCCGCAAAAGTCCTTGGGTGACAATCGATCTTGGGTTACAAATTGAATTGGTAATTTTTGGTAATTCTAATGGCAATTCTTAACTTATACTTTCCCAGTACTTAAGTTTCTTAATTTTAGAAGACCTGAGAGTTCAGGTTCAGTTTCGTATGAAAAAAATACGCGACTTCGCCTATTATTTTTTCTATGAAATGTGCGTCAAGTGTCATAGATGCTTGCCTGAATTCACTCAAAAATGATGGTATAACCGGACAAAGCTATTGAAAATTTTTATTCATGAACTGTGCATCAAATGTCGTGGATGCTTGCCTTAATATAACCTTGGTGAGATTTTTGAAAGAATTTTAAAACGATTGCATTGGAAAACTTTTAGCTCCATACCTAAGCTCAGGCTGAAATTTACAAATGGTTGCTACATACCTGTGATCGATGCCCATCCATTTCCGGTTTGTAAAGTTAACCTGTTATTCAATACATAAGGCATCCTCTCCTGTAATCCATTCTCATGATATGACCATTTGTCAAACTTCTTCGTCAGTTTCACGTCAGTTTGGCTTGAAGATGTTGTGTCTATTTTGTAAAATGAAGGAGCAGACCAGATACCACCCCAATGACCTAGAATGGACATACACACGAAATTAGTTGCATAATTGAGGGATTGAGATAATTTAACACATTGAGATCATACGCATAATCTCAAAAGAGTCCGGACGTTCTTGAAAGACATTGGAAGCACACAAGATTTGTCTTTTATAAAAGATTTAAAAAGTTAATTTATGAATATAGGTAGAAACAATGTTCTTCGGTATATCTTTTACACCTTTCACGCAACGAGAATAAAAATATTTCCGAAGAAGTATCTGATAGCAGAATTTCAACGAAATCTATATGGCACTAAAGGCAACATAAAATAAATCTACTGAGTGAAATCAGGTGTATTTAGAAAAAACATACCGGGTGTCCCAAAAAAGTACTCCCGTTTCAAAAATCATCAAAATTTGATTACATGACCAATCTTCAATTTTATTTTTTTCCAAGTAGATCAAGGACCAAATTATTTTCCCAGACATAGCTGACGTTGTAATTGGTTTAAAATTAACAAATTTAGCTCTTTTTAGGGCTACCAGGTTTTGAATCATACTGCAAAAAGCATTTATGCTTGCCAGTTCAATTTCTTTGTGCATATAAAGCTTCTAGATTGGTCAAAAATGACAGAAAGAAATGCACACTTTCATTGGAGACTTCGATGAAGATGACAAATCTGAGAATTTGGACTGTTAGGCAAGATTGAAAATTTTGCTTGATAAGTATAGCTCAAAATGAGGTTTTTCAATGTGTAATTTTTCTACCTTGTTGCATCAAAAGCAACATTTTAGCATCTATAGATATTTTTGGGTCTTTGACAAAGCAAGTCAAAAAGAAAATTTTATCAAAAGTTTGATAATCTATTTTTGATGCTAATAAACAGGAGTACTTTTTTGGGACACTCGGTAGCCTTTGCAAAAGGATGGTCGCGAAAACCACTGTAGCAAGATCACTAATCATCAAAGGCACAACTTGGTTAAAAAAAGTGTCAATGAAGAAGTTTGTTCTACCCATATACTGTTTTCTACTCTACTCGCATCTCTCTTGTAAACATATTCACTACATCACAAGATACTGCAAATAAGTGTGAGGCATTGAAAAATAACGATTCAACATATCAGAATTGGGAACATTTCTATTTGTAACAAAATAATGTGTTATTTACAGACCATCGTATGGTGTCCTACCAAAACTTTATTCAGCATACATTCACCGTTACAAAGGCAGAGGCGTCGTGGGGGGGGGGGGGCAGGGGGCACGTGCCCCCCCTAGCGTCGGAATTTCGGAAAATTTCGGAAAATTTCGGAAAATTTCGGAAATTTGAGATCCGTTCGGCTTTTTGCTGAAATTTGGGATCTTACAGATTTATTTCGTGCCTTCGTAGAGTTGATTAGTTTAAGAAAATTCACTGATGCAATAATTGTTGAGGATACAGAGGACTGTCCCTTTTTTCAAAGACTTTTTTATGGTGGCAAAGTTCAAAGCAGATAAACGACCAGGGAACTTATTCCCTAACCAGAAGCGTCGTGGCTGGGGGGGGGGGCAGGGGGACGTGCCCCCTAGCGTCTGAAATTCGGATATTTGTCGTAAATTCACATATTTGTCGGAAATTCGGAAATTTTACGGAAATTCGGAAATTTTTTCGAAATTTTTCATCTGTATGAATTGAAGCCAGCTTCTATCACGACCCTATCTACTAATGAATTTTTCACAAGAGGGGCATTTTCCGACAGTCTGAGGGAGGTCATATCAAAAATTTCCTGGGTGCCAGAGCCTTTGTTTGTCGCAACGTGGTCCTCAGGATTCCTTTAAAACCGAAGAGAAAATAGCTGGGTATAGGTTGGGTAAGAATTTTCCTAGAAAGGTCAAATCTTCTATTTTAGCGCTGGTAAATATGGAATCAAGGGATGTATTCTAAGCCAGAGTAAAGGATGTTTCTTCAAAAATGTTCCTCATGCTCCGATTTATAGGAGAACTGTCATGTCATGAAGCTATCAAGGTTTCCTTGTCGCTAATGGCAGGAATGATATTGGGAGATGCATTCTAAGCCAAAGTAAAGGATCTTTCTTCAAAAATTTTCCTCGCGCTCCGATTTATAGGCGAACTGTCATGTCATGAAGCTATCAAGGTTTCCTTGTCGCTAATGGCAGGCATGATATTGGGAGATGCATTCTAAGCCAAAGTAAAGTATCTTTCTTCAAAAATTTTTCTCGCGCTCCGATTTATAGGAGAACTGTCACGAAGCTATCAAGGTTTCCTTGTCGCTAATGGCAGGAATGATATTGGGAGATGCATTCTAAGCCAAAGTAAAGGGCGTGTCCCCAAAAATTTTCCATTTCAATGCTACAACCTACTTTATTTACCCTGGCCACGCCACTGATTGTGGCACGCTCTATTCCCATACAATTATAGCGAACTAATCTGTATTATTGCTTCGATTGAATACCAGATCAGAGTCTTTCTATCTCTGTCTGAAAATCATACTTTGTAACCAAGCTGCGCATGCGCATGATGACGTCATTGGTTTTGAAGTCATCATTCGTCGGAAAATCAGCAAGTTGTGCCCCCCTGTCAATTGGTACCCACGACGCCCCTGTACAAAGGTCAGCGTAAAAATCCATATTGTAGCTACTGGGAATGAGCAAAGACCTTGTTTGGATGGAGATCATTCAATAATCAATAAATGCATTGGTGGCATACATAAGTATTGAATGACACAAAAATTTCCATAACATTCACCGGGTAAGTTTTGCCAATCCGAGAAAGAAAGTTGAGCCTTTGGCTATCCATTTTTCACAGTTCGTATACGTCATCAATTTGAAATGCTCCGATTTTTTTGCTCTTTGCAAAATATTTGGTGCCAATGTTTGGAAAAGATAATTTCTGTCAACCAAAACAGCATTTTAGAAAACCAAGCAACATAAAAAGTAAAAATTTACCTCGTCTTTGAGCTTCCAGCCGATACTCAAATTCATCATCACTGATCTTATAGGAGTCTTTTATTTGGTCGACGAATTTCAAAATTGAATAGTCATTGAACAAGCCTGGTTTGTCGACATTTCGTTCTCTGACCATATCAGATGACGTCCAATCATTTGTTTGACTTGAAACAATAAGAGTCCAACCACCGCCATCACGTGTCATATCACAATACATTTTCATCAATTTCCCATCGTCCATTGCAATATCATATACACCATCAAATAGTGGTTTATTTGCCTGAGTCAACTTGTTCATGAGTTCTCTGCAGGATCTTGCCTCTAAAAATAGACAACGATGCGATGCAATTTTTATCAAAAAGAAAGAATTAATGAGATTTTATGGAATAAAATTCATCATGTGAACTATTTTACGAAGCTTTCTTGGTATGTAGAGCAGATGTGGAGCAAATAGATTCACTGCTATAATTTTCAGAGAGGAGTAATGCGGATGTTTTTTTGTGTGGAACCGACAACCCCGCTCTGGTAAGGTATGACGTTGATAAGTGAAACGAAGCACTATCTGGGCATATTCATAAAGGAAAACACAAAAAAGCAAACTATAATAGAGAGTTTGCCTTGGCATTCTTTGTTGGAAAAACTAGAATATTAGGATGCTTTAAAATCTTTAAATATCAGTGTTCCAGGGATAATTCAATGTTGAAAAATAAAATTTACGAATTAACTAAGATTACCTAAGGACTACCAGTACATTACTATAAAAACGATGCCAAGGGGAGCAAAAGATCATGACTACAACAGGACCATCACATGAAGAACATAAACCTAGAATACAACTAAATATTCAATAAACCCCTTAGCTATCCAGAAAAGAATTAGAATTCGACGATATTTTGGGAATGTAATTTTTGAATGTACGCAATGGTGATAGAGGCTCTATTGACACTCAATCGAAAGTCACGTATGAAATGTATAAGAATGACGCTCAATCCAGGCTTTCTTGTAGAATAGCTAAAAGGGTCTGTTACAAAAAGCTACATATAAACAAAAGAATAATGGAGCGGGACTCAGCGACAAGAGACTTTACGAAAATGGACTTGGTATGGTGGTTGAGTTGCATTTAGCTAGATTTAGGTGATCTTAATTGAATCGACCGCTTGTGTGGATTTATTTATTGTAAAGTCATATCAAGTATATCTCTGTTGATCTCATTTGGGAGTTCTTTGTCACCATATAAAAAAAGATGCGTCAAAACATCATTTCAAAGATCGATATAACCAAATGGTCGTAATAATGCAAAAAGGAGAGGGCTAGATGGAGCTACAGCTCTCAGTCGGTTCATCTAGCACCCCGTCGGAGCAAATATGTGGTTATAGTCGGGGGAAATTTGGTAAAATGACGTATGAAGCCTGCAATTTTAGCCATTTTAGTCCCCCTGTCGGAAGCTCCACTCCCTTTGTCAAAAGATTTCTGGTGCTACCTCTCACCTAAATAATTCCTTACGCTCACAGTAAAAGGAATTTTGAACTTACTTGGGCATTTCTCTGAGTTACACTGATCATTTTCCTTTCTACTGCCAGCACAATCTTTTCCACCATGAGCCGGGGAGGGGCTGTCACAAAAATGATGTCGAGATCTCTTGCCTCCATTGCAAGCCGCTGTGCATGTTGACCACTGTGACCACTGTCCCCACTTACCATCAACCGATATCAAGGCTATCGATGAAATATATTCCACATTATCAAACAGATAGACGTAAAGAAATGCTCAACGTGCGATAAAAATTCGTCAAAATCTTGAATTTGCAAAGCTTCAGAGGATAATCTTATCATAAAATCTAACTGTTGTGTCTTTGAATAATAAACTTCTTAAACGAGGCATTTTGACCCTATCAAGCCTGGGAGGGGGCCCTAGTGGTTTTTCTTCTGTGGATTTTTACCAAGTGCAGTTATATCGTTGGGATTTTCTGACTTTTAGTTGATATACTTCTCACAATTAAAAATTAATTTCATGAAAAAAGTTTTTTAATTCCAGGTGATAAACACGATCAGTTTTTGACAGATGTCTGTGAAAAATTTCAAATAAATCCTAAACCAGGATTGTATACTAATTTTAATCCTTTATCCGACTAACTGGTTATTTTTGCAATTTAGATGCATCATTGAGCGTATTTCGGCAATGTACAGGCACAAATTCTTTCGATTCCTGTGTGACGACGTCATCACTTTTGACTAATTTTTCTTTATTAAAAAAACTCTATACAATCACAGAGTACACTAACACTGAACTGATGTCCTTACTGCTTTCCGCTTTCTCACAATAGACGATTGAAGATTTTTAGTACTGAAACCTATTGACTTTGAAAATGCTACATCGAGACGTCACGAGCAGGTCACGTGATACAACTAAAATAGATTTCTCTCTTGGTTCAGCTCAGCTCATTATGCACATGCCAAATGTCAAGGTTCTAGGTTGCTCAGAACAGAAATAGAATAGTTGTCTGAATCAGACACTCTATCCTTCCTAGAGCATCAAATACCCTTGGCCTGATAGGGTTAAACTTAAAGACCAAGAAAAGGTTCAAACCTTCCAACGGATGCCACTTTAACTAGTCAAACCTTTTTCATTTTATCAAGTCAAAATAACCAGTTTTTCAAACTTCTTGCGTTTTTTATGATCCAGAATATTACAAACCATTTGCTGCTGCCTAAATAATCAAAACAATTCCGAGGTTTGTTAAGAAAATTACTAATCCTTCCTCAGGTTCACAGCCGTAGATGCGTGACTTTTCTGCACTCTGTTAATTTCGTTACCTATTAGCCAAAACTAGCAAGGACTTGGCGACTCAGATGTAATGATTTCAAGACCATTTGACTTGGAAGCATACAAAACTGAGCAATAGACATATCCCTCAAGTAATGTATATAGTAGTTAATGAGATTATCAACCTTCAGAGAAAACATTTGGACATCAATAACCATGGACCAATGCAATCAAATAATAGTGACAACCTTTGCCAAGTTTTGCAACGATTGACATAACTGGTTTTACTCACCTGTGCTGCAATTTGTATCTGGGTCATACCCTCGATCACAATGACAAACACCTTCGTTATCGCAATGCTAAAGACAAGAGAAATGAATTTGGAAATACTTTGATAGGGTTTGTGCAAGTATCATTGATCAGAATGAATCTTCATAGACAATAATTTCAATTGCATTTCCGATATGCTTGTTGGGAAGAAAATGGTTCTAATCTACAGTGTATGTGAACGAATCTGTATATATGAAGAAATCATTTTTTGTTCGTTTGCTTGCCACTCAATCCTCACATTTACATTTGTTAGTACTGTTGAAGCTTTCGCCTCATTTCTGGGGCCTCATAAGTTAGGCAAAACTTCAAAACACAAACCAATGTGTGTCAGTGTATTTTTATTAGATTGCAAACAAAGGAACAAGCAAACAAACGAACAAACAAAATATGACTAAGGATATAATAACTTCACAGATTCTGCTTAAAGAAGAAACATGATAAATATGTAGTCTTTAGAAAGGTTGTATGTTTACAATTACACCTATTGGCATCTTTTTTGTTGGATCAACAACTGACATGGTCATATTAATACAGCTCTTATCGATTTTATCCAAAATTATGCTACAGAGTCTTCCAAACAATTGCAGCTCGTTCGTGTGGCTGATGTGGAGGAGCTCTAAATTCAACGGCCTCCCTCCTCGTTTGCGCAGTTGCAGAGGATAAACTTAAACGTAGAGTTCGAGGGCTTTTTAGAGTTAATCTGACAAGCGGCCGCTGACTTGTGGCACAGGAAAGGATCAAATAATCTTAATTAACCTCAGTTAACCATTTCAAGTGATCGTTTCATGAAAACACTTCCTTTGTTCTCAAGATATGTAAAAATCAATAAAATGCAGAAGAGAGGGTTCTAGTTCTGTATCCACATCTTTTCTTCATTTGTTATTTGTTTTATTGAAAAACAAGGCTTTGCAAAGACAATCTTACCGTACATATTTTCTGGTTATACTTTAAGATAGTGGTCAAAAATTGAAACTATTTATTAATTTGTAAACATGCTAGAGAATAAGCAAAGTGAGACTAACTGTATGGAATGGTGATATTCAATGTCGTTGTCTGTAACATTGACAAGATGTAATGGCATCAACCTCGACTTGTGATTTTCGCCCTAGTTATCTTTACTACTACCTTAACCACTACCTACATTGCCACTAAAACTAAGACTCGTAATGTTACAGCTCAGAAGCAGGACTTGGCTACAATCATTTTTGGTACATCAGCAGAAAAGAGACTGTCGAGCGTTCGAGTGATAAAGAGAGACACGCTGTGATAAAGCGAGAGTCCCAAAAGATGCATACGGATTTCGTTGACATCGGCGATATGAATTTAACTTCAATCAGTGTCCAATCAATCTAACAATTTTCCTCAATAGTTAACTTGAACATAGGCATATCGTTTGTTGGTATTGGTGCTTTGAGAGCAGGCATGTTAATCTTGAAAGCTCAAATTTGCCTCTTCCTACCGGGTGCGCCAAAATAAACTATGCACGTTTGGCAGGCCACGATAAATCGTACACAAGACCGATTTTGAAGATTTATGACTTGATCTTTAGCAGAAGGCCTGAATTAGATTCTAGGATTTTTTGCAAATTTTTCTGTTTTCAGTTTTTAGAGCTACAAGCGAGTTTCTTAAAATTTTTGTTTTCGAAAACACTGAAAACGATCAAAAACCGTCGATCAAGCTTTCTAAAGAATCGACATGAATGGACAAAGAGAACATTTTTTCGTTGTGATTTGGGATTTAGAAATCGACTAATTGTAAATTGCTGTACGAGAGTTCGCACTATCTTGTGAGCAATGTAATAATATTTTCAAGAATATAAAGAAATGTCTTTTCATTTGTAATGTCATTGAATTTATGCTTTGCTGCAGGCTGTGTTCCTGTATCAAGGGGGTTAAAAGACAAGCGAGGAAGCGTCATGGGGCCAGCAAGCATGGAGTTTTGTTAAATTTTTGATTTTGTGACTGCTTTTGGGGCGGCACTTTATTGTAACTACTACAGAATTTCGCAACAAGCCAATCTTTGAAATAACACTCGTGCAGAAGTTTACAATGATCAATTTCCAAATCCCCATATCACGCTGAAAACGTTTTCTCTTTGTCCATTCATGATGAGTCTTTAGAAAATTTGATCAACGTTTTTTGATCATTTTCAGTGTTTTCGCAAACGAAAATTTTAAGAAACTCGCCTGTAGCTCTAAAAATTGAAAATGGAAAAATTTGAAAAAATCTTAGAATCTAATTCAGGCTTTCTGCTAAAGAGTTAGTCATATATCTTCAAAATCGGTCCAGTGTACGATTTATCGTGGCCTGCCAAACGTGCATAGTTTATTTTGGCGCACCCGGTATAAACCAGAGCTTTAGCCTTTTGATCTGAGCAAATTTTTAATTAAGGCACAGCGTATAAATCAACGATAGCCTTGACAAAATTGAACAATATCATATCTTGTGTTATTCCGTTTTCCAGAAGGCACTCCACAGTCACCCATTGGGCAGTTTCTTAATTATTCATTAATTTCAGTTCTTAATTTCGATCTGCGTTAGGAACTTGCTTAGGCCAAAAGGCCAAAGCTCTGGTTTGCAGATCGATGCAAATTAGAATTTTCAAGATTGATATTTCTGCTCTCAAAGCACTATAATAGTGCCAAAAAACGATGTATCGATGTTCAAGTTAACTATCAAGGAACATTTTGACAGCGATTAGCCATCTGTATACTTTTCTGGAACACCCGGTAAGCTTTAGAATCATTTCTTCAACGCATCTGTGACTACGTTCGACTGCTGGTTCAACTCATAGACATCATGAAAACAATTCGAGGCAGAAATTCCAAGTCCTGATTTTGATAATTAATATTATGAGCCCTAGTTTGAGCGGTAATGGAGATAGTTATTAAGGTAGTAGCAGCCATAATTAGAACGGAAATTATAAGTTTAACACTACCTAGAATGTTTATGAGAGGGCATATCTATTCGCTGTAAGTAAAAGGACATATCTGTCATTGCAACTGACGCTACCAGATTTTTTTATAAATCCAAAAAATTCATAAGATAATGTCTCACCCCTTGCCCAGCACAGACAAGACCATTTGCTTTTCCACATTGCTTTATCTTTAGATCAGCAAATGATTGGCACTTGTTATCAGCGCATATCTGTTTGAATTAGACAGTAGTTTATTGTTACTGCAAGCTAAATAAGGGTTATTGAAAATAGCTGCTTTTAACCCTATTCTACATGGGGGGGGGGGGGGCAAAAAAGGCCCCCCAAGCATACTTCCTGTAATTACTTTTAAACTGAGCATGATAAGACACTGGAACTTGGGTGACTTTTAATCAAATTTAATATTGCATCAAATTAACAATAGTTCATTGTTTTGTAATTGGTCACGTGACTATGACATGCCCATATTCGGCAACAGGTCTCTCAGAAAATCACTAAAACATGCATAACTTTTCTCGTACACATCTGATTTCAATGCAATTGGTACCAATCAGTTTGTCCTGAAGTCTACTTTCATTTGATATATAAATTTTTGTATTTTGCTGACATCAGCAAAATTTACGATCTATGACGTCATACTTATATATAACGTCATATTTATAATAAACATATGAAATAATTAGTGTATTATGATGAAAATTGACTAATTAACAATTCAAGATAAATTTCATATCGTTTTTATTGCTAAAAACCTATTTATAATGCCTATAAAGCAACAACTAACTTGTTTAGGTATCAACCATGACTTTGATTCACAGTTGTGATAACAATAGAATTCCAAAAATAGAATTTTTGACAGTTTTCATTAAGAACAATCAATATGTATCATATTTATAACTTTAAAGTTATTTATTGACTATTTTTGGTGGAAAATATTACGTTTTTAGGAGGAGAGCCAAAATCAGTAAACTTCCATTGTTTTCCGTTGCCTAGCAACGGATCATGTGACTAATTCGCATATGAATCTATTTTTAGAATCATAATTTCTTGGTAATCATGTGTACCAAGTTGCGTTGCCATAGGCATTACGGTTGCTTAGAAAATCTGGGGGGCCTTTTTAGCCCCCCCCCATGAGTAAGTGGTGCTTGATTTACCCATGTAGAATAGGGTTAAAGCAACAGTAAATCATCTTTATGAGCAGCAATACTAGAATAAAACGATAATGCTAATATACAATCTTCTCTTCCATCATCGTTTATAAAGAACACTGCAAAATATGTTCTCGTGATTTCTCCATTCTGCATAAGTACTATACTACTGAATGATTTTTTTCATTTGTGTAGCTAGATAAATTGATTTTACTAGCAAGAAATTGAGACCTTGGAATGCAGCAAAGATCAACCATACCGGCTGAAGTCCCAATTGGGTTACTTCCTATCATCATATGAATTCTTTCACTTCTTTGAAATTTACTGTTGAAGTCACAAAACATGGCACTATGTAGCAATACGACGTTATCCGGTTATGCTGATCGAGAAATGTCTCCAAGACATTAGCCCATTAATCAAAACTATTTCCTCTTGTTGCATGTAGTGCAATTGTACAAAGATAAACAGGCAAAAATTTAAAGTATAAGCACTTTCATATGAATCGAATTAACCCTATTTTGGTTGGGGGCAAATTTGCCCCCCCCCCCCAAGTAGACTGTTTGTTATAACTCTGCCAGGAGAGCAATTATGGCCTGGAAACTTTCTGACTTTTTGCTGCTACTTATTGTGCAACGACTCAAGAAGTTCTGGAAACATATTTTGAAAAATGAGGGGGAGGGAGACAATTTTCCGGAACTGACTGTCAACATCGCCAATTTTCAAATATTAATTGTCGCGAAAAAAGTAACAAAATTGCAATATTTTGCTAAGATGTTCTGCAGGGGATTGCTATTCGATTTAATCTATCATGATTTTCATGTTTGGATGGAAATTGTGCTCCAAAGTAAATTTCATCGCATTTTTCCAGATTTTGACATATTTTGCCAGTTTTCTTGACCACACAATGGAAATTGCTGACACAAGCAATAATGACGTTTAATTTTAGGTTAATTTTAGCGTTCTCATAAAGTACATGCCTAGGCCTATTAGTACATAATTCTGGTAGCTCTATTTCCAAATAGGACGTGTCAGATAGATAGCCCAACCACTATAGGGTTAAGCACGAACTGTGCTCAATGCAGTTCATATCAAAGTGTTTAGATGTTGATTTATCTACTTGTTCATTTAGCTAGCCATTATTTAGAAAGGATATTATGGGAAATAAGCGCCTAGATTGACAGCAGCTACTATCTTAATGATACCTTTCCAGCACCACATTTTGTCCCTGCTGCTACCATCCCAAGTCCACCTCCAAGCTGATCATTTGGTGTTTTTCCAGGTATAGTTATGCTTGCAGCACTAACAAGAAAGACATTTTGCAATGAATTACTTTAAAACAGTTTCAATCTACCACAGATACGCCTTTGAAGTTAGTTTTGTAGCAAAAAGAAATGCCTTGTCATTTTAATTTTCATTGCATTGCTAAACCCATTCAAACTTGCAGATTAAACCAAAAAAAGACATAAAGAGTTAAACCAGATTAGCAAATGTTGCTGTTCAATTGGCCAACCCAATAAAATGAATTAATTTTGTTGGTTAAAACCGAACTTTGTTTAGATAAAGGTGGTTTAACTGTGTCACTGTGAATACGGTAACAAATTATCAAAATATTGCTACTGCAGGATTTGCCGAGTTTTTACCTCAAATTTGGTGTAGTTCATAAAAAACATAATCTTTAGATTAACAGCGAAGTAAGGTTCAATGAAATTCAAACTGTTGATCAAATGAGCATAGGGCTCAAATCTCTCAAATTTTTAAAAAGGTCGGTGTAAAATTCTATTATATTTTTCTTTGAATTGGATCGCTTGAAAGGAACTTATGGTACTATGCCGTAAATCTGCCGTGGAAATTTCATGATATCTTCATTTTTTCAAAATGGCGGTAATTTGATAATTTTTAAAAAAAATTTATGGAAAATTTTGAACAAATTTAAATCATTGTAAATCCTAAACTAATAGAGGAAACATTACATAACCTTGAAGAAAACCATAGTTTATAGAGGTCTACAATATGGTGGCAAGCAGAAATCTGTAGCTTTTGTAGTTTAGGATTTAGAATTTTGATGACGTAATAGCCTCAAATCTGATAAATGCCGCCATATTGAAACTAATCAAGATATCAATAAATTTCCACGGCAGATTTACAGCAAAAAACACTAAATTCCTTCCAAGCTATTTATTTAAAATAAAACGGCAATAAAATTTTCACCGACCTTTTTAAAGATTTGAGCCCTATGTTGATCAAATGTATTTCTAGAAATGAGAGCCCCATTCTAAGCTTTACTCTTTAAGCATCATAGTTAAAGCCTGCTTAAGAGCCATTATGATGATTTAGATGATAAATTCTTAGCTTTTGGTACTTCAAAGGTATGAAATAACGCAATCGCAATGAGAGCCCCATTCTAAGCTATACTCTTTAAGCATCATAGTTAAAGCCTGCTTAAGAGCCATTATGATGATTTAGATGATAAATTCTTAGCTTTTGGTACTTCAAAGGTATGAAATAACGCAATCGCAATGAGAGCCCCATTCTAAGCTTTACTCTTTAAGCATCATAGTTAAAGCCTGCCTAAGAGCCATTATGATGATTTAGATGATAAATTCTTAGCTTTTGGTACTTCAAAGGTATGAAATAACGCAATGAGAACCCCATTCTAAGCTTTACTCTTTAAGCAACATAGTTAAAGCCTGCCTAAGAGCCATTATGATGATTTAGGTGATAAATTCTTAGCTTTTGGTACTTCAAAGGTATTAAATAACGCAATGAGAACCCCATTCTAAGCTTTACTCTTTAAGCATCATAGTTAAAGCCTGCTTAAGAGCCATTATGATGATTTAGATGATAAATTCTTAGCTTTTGGTACTTCAAAGGTATGAAAAAACGCAATCGCAATGAGAGCCCCATTCTAAGCTATACTCTTTAAGCATCATAGTTAAAGCCTGCTTAAGAGCCATTATGATGATTTAGATGATAAATTCTTAGCTTTTGGTACTTCAAAGGTATGAAATAACGCAATCGCAATGAGAGCCCCATTCTAAGCTATACTCTTTAAGCATCATAGTTAAAGCCTGCTTAAGAGCCATTATGATGATTTAGATGATAAATTCTTAGCTTTTGGTACTTCAAAGGTATGAAATAACGCAATCGCAATGAGAGCCCCATTCTAAGCTATACTCTTTAAGCATCATAGTTAAAGCCTGCTTAAGAGCCATTATGATGATTTAGATGATAAATTCTTAGCTTTTGGTACTTCAAAGGTATGAAATAACGCAATCGCAATGAGAACCCCATTCTAATCTATACTCTTTAACCCTATCCAGACTAAGGGGGGGGGGGCACAAAGTGCCCCCCCTAGTAAACTTTTCCACACTGCTGGTCGAGTATCTCTAGAATGGTCTAGCTTTTTTGTGACTTTTAGTTTCTATCTATGAGACATCTTTTCATGTCAATTTCAAAAATTTTGACATTGATTCCGGGGGTCAACGCATGACTTTAAATTGAGTGCTCCGCAAAATAAATACATTTTAAGTCATAGCTTTGGAACCACTGGCTCTATGACAATGAGACAAACATTGTTGAACTCGTCTTGAAACAAGCTTTCATTTGATATATAGTTTATTGATTTGTGATGACGTCATCAACAATTGGTTGCTGCGCATGCGTACTGACGAAAAACCATGTTATGCTTCATTTTTAGAAAAACGAATGACATTATATGATGCAGCAGGTCTTTTTATGTATATTTAGCATTTTTTGCTATTTTTAAAAGTAATTTATAATCAATTTTAGACAAAAATCGCTTTTTTTTCGTACAAAATAAATAAATGCTGACATCAGCAAAACTATTAGTGTTACAAAGCAAAAATTTCAAAATAAGAATTACAAGGATATAATCCTTCTATGTTTCAAATATCACATCGATATATTTTATCAATTTGGAGATACAATGCGACAAAGTTCATGTGGTTTTACACCCAAATTAGCAACATTTGCTGACGTCAGCACTTAATCACGTGACATAAACAAAAACAAATCCCACCATCTTGTTTGCCTTATCATGTTTGTTACTTGTGCCAAGTTTCAAGTCTCTAGCACTTATGATTCTGTGCCCCCCCCTAGTCTCCCCAGAGTTTCAAAAAGCCTAGTCTGGATAGGGTTAAGCATCATAGTTAAAGCCTGCCTAAGAGCCATTATATTTAGATTTTCATTATCCGTCAAGTCGACAATAATACTTTACGTTTCTTTTTGACAATTATGACCAACTAGAAGCCTAATATGGAAAAGGAATAAATCTGGTGACCATCGGTGCTTTTTTGCAGTATGCTTCAAAACCAGGCAACAGTAAAACAAGCTAAATTTAATAATTTCAATACGAATCACAAGATTAGCTATGCCTGGGAAAATAATTTGGTTTTTGATCTACTTGCCAAGAAAAGGAATTTTAAGATCAGCCTTATAATAAAATTTTGGTGATTTTTTAAACAGGGGTACATTTTTTAGGACACACGGTAGCTAAAATCCGTCTTCTCAAACTTTTTTTTCTCTTTTTTATATCATAGTTAAAACTCAACAATATACAAATACGATATTCTGTGCCGTCCATAGCATAAATAGACATGACGTCATCTGGTTCTGGCTATGAACGGCACTTGACAATTCCTTTAACAGCAATCTTATTAAGCACTTTGTGTACCATGGCACCATTCCATTTTGGCAGACGCTAGCATACGCCAGCTTAGCTTAGGTGAATTATTGTAAAACAAAAAAGGAAAGAAAAAAAAACAAAAACAAAAAACAAAAACAAAAAAAAAAAACAAACAAACAAACAAACAAACAAAACAGAAATAAAGACAAAAACTAAACACTATGCACTGGTGCAAAACTTGTGTAAAGATGGTTGGATGTGAGTCACCAATGACTGGTGCCATGGTTCACAAAGGGCTTACTCAAAACAAGACTAAACATAAATAAGAATAAGGGGTCGCCAATCGTCAGGTTTTCATCAAGTTTCCGAAGAATTCCCAAAGACCCCACAGACCAGAAACGCCCCCGGCCACAAAACCACCACTCCACCGCCAAAAACCACAAACCAGCCATCACCCGAATGAGCTGAGCAAGCGAAGCCCGAGCCCGGCAATGACCGCAATCACCACAGGGCCCAAGCCCCACCCACCAAGCGCCCCCGAATGATGCCCAGCCCGCAGCACCCGGCAGCAAAGCGGCAGTTCCATGGCCAAAAGACACCCCCAGCCCACAGAATCCCCGGGAACACCTCAGTTAATCCTGTTAGTAGCTTTGATATATGCTATGGATGCCTCTAAAATCATTCGATTGTCAGTTTCATCAAAAATTGGGCTACCGTAAAGAAGCAAATTAAGCAGGGCTTTTGAATCCATGTTATTTACATCAAAATCTGGAAGGTGTGAAAGCTGTCCAAGGAGATCATTACGCATAGGAACAAACAAAGGGTAATGCAGGAAAAAGTGCACATTATCCTCAATTCCAGTATTACAAGCACACATGGGACTCGGGCACTGGAAATTATGCGGAATTTATGCTCATTTAACAAACTAAATTCAAGTCTCAGCATTGTCAGCTGCTTTACGCCAAAGATATCGAATACTGCAAACAAGGAATTTTTTACCGGTCTTATCAAAGTAAGCAATTTTCGTTTGAACTCGGCAATTGTTGCAGAATTTCTAATATTTTCATCAAGCATATTCCATTCATGAAGAACATTTGTGAAGTATGTATTTGAAGAGCGCTTCGTCTTACTGAAAGGTATGTCATAATCACGTTTGCCTCTTAGACCATACTGAAGTGGTCTTTCAGTTGGTAATTCTGCGAACAGATAGGAAGGAGTACCCCTTTTACCTTAGGTTGAAAAGATGACATAAGCGTCTGAACCATTTTCGATGGTACAGACTTTCCCAACCAAGCTCATTATAGAGCTTTTGTCTGCTAGTTCCTCTCCAGGCACCCGCAACAGCGAGCGCCGCTGAGTACTGGGTTTTTTCAATTCTTTTTGTAAAATTTAGAATCATGTCAGGATCATATCTGTGATAAATGATATCACCATAATCCAGGTGCAGCCAAACGTATAACTTATAGACCTGATCAAGGACATCTCGAGATACACATTTAGAAAGATATTTGATCATTCCTATTCCTCGTCTAGCTTTTAAGATAGCCTTTCTAATATGACTTTTAAAGTCGAGCTTGGAATCAAGAATTAATCCAAGATGCTTGTGTTCATCCTTCCTTGTCACTTCATCCGACCCCAGGCTCAAAGGCGGGTGTTCTATTTAAGCCCTTTTGACTGAGACAATCACTTCTCAAACTAAATTCAATACCCATCAAAAGGATTATTTCACATTTTATATATTAAACTTCATATTTAATTCTTTTAAGCAGGGTTGCCCTTCGGCATAAGATGGTTTTCAAGTGGCCCTCAGATAAAAACAATAATCACAATCTATAATAAAACAGAAAATCAAATTAAAACTCTAACTATAAAACCTTATTCACAATGTTTAAAACTTTATGTACAATAATCTCGAGATTAACACCTGAAAGAAAAAATATCTACAGGGTGTCCCAAAAAGTTGTGCCCCATTTGCCTGAAGATTGCGACAAAATGGCAAAAGATTCCCGCAAAACTTTTGCATGATGTTGCTCTTCAGATATTCAATTAAACTTTGCAACCACCCCCGTAAAAATCCGTTGAGAAATGATGGAGCTATGACCTTCAGAACAGGGCCGCCGAGAGCGAGGGCGGGCCCCGGGGCAAATATTGGATGCGGGCCCCTTGCTTTGCACTGGCACCAAAAGCGTAGATTAATATAGATCCCTCTAAGGCCCTCTAACTTTTGCGTTATGTTGTTGTTGTTATCACTCCTTTTGTAGCGGCAAGTCAACAGAGGGAGGGGGCGAAACGAGAGATTTTTGGAATGAATCTACTACGAGTGCACAGTTTGGAAAATTTCGTGAATTCCAAAACATGAAAATCGTGAATTTTTATGTCGGATTTTATGACTAAAGTGCAATGCAATGTCTAATGCTCATCAATTTCTAGCAGCAAAATGATCCACGGTATGAACTAGGCATGTCGGAATGAAATTCTATTTGAGAGGCTAGAACTTGATGCGAGCGTAGCGAGCAAAGATGGGGTCTGGGGGCTCGCCCCCGGGAAATTTTTTCATGACCACGCCCTTTAGATCGCTGGAAAATATATCATTTTTGTAAAATCTGCCATTTAAAGAGTCAAAGGATCGTGACTGATGGAGGTTTTTCCGGGATATTTTGAAAATAGGACCTCAATCAATTTCACGAGAATATACCGGGCCCGCCAAAATAAACTATGCACGTTGACAGGCGAGAATAAATCGTACATTGGACCGATTTTGCAGATTTATGACTAAAACATTTGCAGAAAGTCTGAATTAGATATTGGGATTTTTGCAAATTTTTAATTCTCAGTTTTTAGAGCTAGAAGCGAGTCTCCTAAAATGTTAATTTTCGAAAACAATGAAAAACGATCAAAACTCATCGATCAAGCTTTCTACAGAATGGACATGAATGGGCAAAGAGAGAACTTGTTCGTGGTGATTTGCGATTTGGAAATCGAATGATTGTAATTTGCTGTACGAAAGTTCGTACTAAACCCCCAAATGCCCCTGAAAACGTTTTCTCTTTATTCATTCATGTTGAATCTTTTAAAATTTGATCAACTTTTTTTTATCGTTTTCAATGTTCTCGAAAACGAACATTTTAAGAAACTTGCTTCCAGCTCAAAAAACTGGAAACGGAAAAATTTGCAAGAAGGATCTAATCCAGGCTTTTTGCTAAAGATTAAGTCATAAATCTTCAAAATCGGTTTAGTGTACGATTTATTGTGGCCTACCAAACGTGCATAGTTTATTTTGGTGCACCCAGAAGATTATTTTTGAATTGCATGATATCAAAAACGACAGATCTTCCGATGGGCCTGAAGAACGTAGATAGAAAAGTAATAAACTTTCTGACAGAGTTTATTGATTCGAAAACATCAGTAATGGCATGAGCAATATTTTCAGTAGCTTATTCTCAATACGATTTAACGAAACAATGTTGATAGAAGCGAGAAGATGTAGACTCCCGTTCGATTTCTGTGCATTTTTGTTGTTGTTTACATTCGGCCAGAGAAACTTACAACAAACACAACACAAAGTTTATTGCAATTGAAATGAACTGAGGCCAGTGATATCATTTGAACTTGAAAGTGCAATGGACAAGAAGAAAATTTGATCGGGGCCCCTTGCGGGGCCCAGCTAGTTGATATCATTGCAACAAACAATGGAAAAACAAAGCTTCATTTTCATGGGCCCCTGGCGGGGCCGGGCCCCGGGGCAGTTGCCATCGCTACCCCCCTCTCGGTGGTCCTGCTTCAGAAGACCAAATTTGCCTGATGACTGAAACCAGCGGTCGGCCATTTTGTCTTACTATTTTGCAGTGATAAGTATCTTCACGTGAGATAAGAAATATTTTCTGTAAGGTCATAAATATTGGAACCCTCCGAGGATTATCGGAATTTTCACGAGAACTATGACATTGGAGACTGCTGTTTCATTTTCAATCCATGATGCCATTTATCCCTGCAAAATAGTAAGACAAAATGGCCGACCGCTGTTTTCAGTGATCAGGCAAATTTGGTCTTCTGAAGGTCATAGCTCTATCATTTTTTCAACTGATTTTCACGGGGATGGTAGCAAACTTTAATTGAACATGTGAAGAGCACCATCATGCAAAAGTTTGGCGAGAGTCTTTTGCCGTTTTGTCACAATCTTCAGACAAACGGGGCACAATTTGTCTGGGACACCCTGTATTTCTAAACAGTTTTCTTAAATGTATAAAGAGAAGATGACTGCTTGGACTCGGCTGAGAGGCTATTCCACAGTTTTGCACCTCTGCAGGAGAAAAATCTTTGGCCATTATTTGACCTTTTCTTGGGTAACCTACGGTCGATTCCTGTCTTACGAAGGCTGTAGGATGAACATTGCAAATTTCATGTGAATGGGGTCACACATGCATGGCGGAGTCAGCTCATTTAAAGACTTGAAGACCATTGTCTTATACTCGTAAGTTACGATCTCGTCAATGGTCATCCATATCCCGGCCCTTCAATAAGAGGTCTGCTTGGGGCATCGAAGCTGCTATTCGTTATAGCCCTAGCAGCACACTTTTAAGGTTTCGCAACTGATTAATTTCAGTTGAACCAGCGCGTGTATGTATGTATGTCTGTACGTATCATTTGCCACAATTAAAATGTATTCACAAGTTTATAATATAAAAATCGATACAATACAATATCTATATAAGGTTAAAAACGTGAAGAAAAACACCACTAATTTTAATGGCAGGGATAGCATTAAAAGGTCAAGCTGACCTGATCTCCATAATGGTCCCCTTAGAGGCGCAGCCCCAAACAGAATAGCAGTATGAAAAGTGGGGCTCCACAGTAACTGTGTAGAGAGTTTGCGAAATTTCCTTTGGGAGAAAGGACTAAATATAACGAACAATCTTAGTATTAACGAAGATTCAGATCATGATTCATAGGATCTCAGCTGCAATCTATAATAACTGCACATCTATTATATCCTTCTGGAAATCAACCTCACTGATATTGCAAGCTTAAATATAAGAATTTGGATTCAAATGCCCTATGCAATCTATTATTATTTGGAAGTTCTCAATTGAACGTTGTGGCAAATCGAATCATTCTTGGAACTAAGATGGCGTTTATTGACAAAACGAATTATTTTGATTAAATTCCACCGGGTGAGTCGAAACTTGCATCTTGGTGGGCACTTGTGCTGTGAGGTGGTGCATGGCACGTGGAAATGGCTTGACTATTCAGATTTTTCATGTGCCAGACGTCGGCGGGCATTTTCGACTCAGCCAGTATATCATGTCATAGCACAAAGCAGCAACCCCTTTCCCTTTATGTGTTTATTTTTGTTCATTTTCTTTATATCTAAATAGTCTAGTTGAATTGTAAATGCCAGCAATAGTGGAGACCAGATGACCCAATGTCCTTCCCCGCTGTGGTTGGTACATAGAAGTGTATCTGTTTTGCAGTTTAAACAATTTTGTTTAAATCAATATTAAAAAAATCAACTTTCTCACTGTCGAAGCCTCTCCTAATCGATAATGAAGAGTCAACATACCTGCATTTTGCTCCGTTCAGCGTGATATTCTTGTACACTGATCCATATTTAACATGTTGTGGGGATACCGTCTTGGATGAACATTGCAATTGACCACAAAAGACGTTCCTTAGTTAGGAAAACAAATATGTAGCGTCATGCAGTAAAATATTTTATTCGACATAGATGTATAGCTAGATTATATCAAAAATCAGAATTGATTGGAAGCAAGAGGGTAGCTATCACAGTATCCTTTCAATATGGGGCAAAAGGATACTAACGTATTACTCCTCTAAGTTAAATGAAATGCATTTTAAAAGCCACGATGCCCTTAAATCAAATTGGATATCAATATTCAAGGAGCACAAGAAGATATGGCCTTCGATATATTTCTAGGATCGATGAATCTTACCAAAAAAAGAAGATTCATCTTGTCATCTGTTTCAAACTTTAAACGCATACAGTTTGTTCCTGAACTATTCATTTAATAAATGATATATTTATGAAACGAGTGTAGGAAGCCAGTTATTGATTCTAGAGATGAGCTGAAAGTTGATTACCCATACGCACTGTCCTGACAGTCTAAAGATCATGAAAGTTACCAAACAATATTGTAATGAGCGGAAACCAATTTCATACCGAGTGAGTAAAACTAAGGTAAAAAGCTTGGTGGGCTGTAAATCAAAAAAGTAAGTGGCCAATATTCAAAACTGAAATGTTAACCTATTAGTCAAATGCCAACTTAGATTTAACGATCTTCTTTGGTCAAATCATGACACATCATTTAGATCTGGAAATAAGGAAACTGCTGTTAAGGGGAGCATAGGTTCCAAATCTTTATCTCGGCGTAAAAAGGTGGGTGTAAAATTCAATGACCTATTTCTTCTGATTGAATGGCTTGAAAGAAACTTTAGATACTTATCTTTAATTCTACCGTTGGACTTTTCAGAAATTTTCAATATTTTTTGAAATTTCAGCGTTTGTTACATTTTAGCTCATTTGAGGGTGTGACGTCATCAAATTTCTAAATCATAAACCAGAAAAGTGACAGACTTTTGCTTGATACCATATTATAGACATTCATAAACTATGGTTTTCTTTGCAATTATTTCATGTTGCTTCAAACAGTTTAGAAACTACGATGGTTTTAAGTTTTTTTGAAAATTTTTCTTGAATTCTTGAAAAAGAAGAAAAGCACTCTAATTCTGAAAATATTGAAGATTTCACAAAAGTCCAAAGGTAGAATTACAGAAAAATAGCTGAAGTTTCTTTGAAATCATTCAGTTCAAAGAAATAAGTAACTGAATTTTACACCAGGCTTTTTAAAGATTTGGAACCTATGCTGTTAAGGGGCTTGTACGAGAGTGAGAATTCCATTGCTTCAGAAATAGAATTTAAATGCCAATCGCAGGTAAGTCATAGACCAGAATCGAACTTGGAATTCTCCTTCCCATAAAACCCCTTTCCAGCATTTTTCTATTTTCTCAGTCTAAAATGAGTGCTTTTACCAAAAAAATCTACACACCTGAGTTAGCCTTTCACTTATAGAATAATATCTCATTTTTGAATATCGTCCACCTAATTTCTATTCCACGGCCCGCCAAGTGCGTTAACTTTTTCTACTCACCCAGTACTTTGTTAGAATTGCCTTTTCCGCGGAATTTTTCACAGGACCGGAAAAAGGATCGGAGAGAAAAAATAGAATGGGTGGGGACAGTCTAGCGTTTCAATTAAGGAATTATATTTGTATTACATACCTGGATCCCATAAGTCCTTGCATTGTCTATTCAATGATTCACTGCAACTTCCAGAGTGGCAATATGAAGTGAATCCCTGTAAAAATTATAAACTGCTGATAATGGAGTCTTGGATAAATGCTCCCTGTAAATGGAAAATCTACGGGCACATGATTTACAACGAGACAATACTATAAGACTATCCAAAATAAGAGCTAAATTACATACGTGCCTTAATTTAATGACCGGTTCAAAGTTTCTGAATGCTTCTTAGACAAAATGCTAGAATTTCACAAATTTATGTCTATCATGGGCTTAGTTTCTTACAAACGGCTTTCTTATCAAATATAAATCCTGGGATATAACGTACGTGTAGAGGATACCGGGTGCGTCAAAATATACTATGCACTCTTGGCAGGCCACGATAAATTGTGCACTGGACCGATTTCGAAGATTTATGTCTAAATCTTTAGCAGGAAGCCTGAATGAGATACTAGGTTTTTTGCAAATTTTTTCGTTCTAAGTTTTAAGAGCTAGAAGCGTGGTTCTTAAAAATTTAGTTTTCGAAAACACTAAACGATAAAACGTGAAAACGATAAAAAAGATCGATCAAGTTTCCTAAAGAATCGACATGAATGGACAAAGAGAGAACCTGTTCGTAGTGATTTGGGATTTAGAAATCGATTAATTGTGATCTGCTGTACGAGAGTTCATGTTCATTCATGCTGAGTCTTTTAAAATTTGATCGACGTTTTCATCGTTTTCAGTGATTTCGAGAATGAAAATCTTAAGAAACTCGCTTCTAGCTCTAAATCCTGAAAACAAAAAACATATGAAAAAACCTAGAATCTAATTCAGGCTGTGTTAAGTATGTAAGCAGTAACTACTCATTTTGTAAACGCAACTATAATCACTTCATCATCGAAGGCCGACATGCCAGACACGCGTTTCATTCAACAACCACAACAACACTTGTTCGTTCCCAGTCCATACAACAACAACACATAATATCCCCTCTTGGAATAAGAATTCAACAACAATGTCACAATTGATTTTTTTTGTTAATCCATGTCCACAACATAGTCTCTCAGATACTCTGGAGGTTGTCTCACTCTTCTTGGGCGCAACTCTCTTCCGTTCAGTTCTTCTGTTCCTCTACTTGCAATGTCCCTATCACTTTGCAACTCATTATTTGGGGACCATGGTATACCTTTGTCTGTTTCAATGTATTCTCTTTCAAAATATGGCACAATTCTGTTGGCATGCCATTTCTTTCTGTCCTCTGTTGTAACTGTAGATTGTGTAACATCTTCAACACGGATCGGGTCTGAATATTTGCTGGCTAGTTTCTTCTGTCTTGATGGAAGTTTGATGCGCACAATATCACCTTTCTTGAATCTATTAGCCTTGGTGGTAAACCTTGCATCATAACGGTCTTTGCTTTTCTTTTGCACTTCTACAACTCTTTTCCTGACAGCATCTGTTCTTTGTACTTCCTTTCCTTGTACACCTGTAGGTTGCAATGCTGATAATTTTACTCTCATCTCTCTTCCTGTCATCATTTTAAAAGGTGATTCCTTTGTAGTACTGTGGGGTGTGCTACGTATAGCTAGTAGCACATTTGATAAATTCTCTCTCCATTGTAATCCATCCTTTATTCCGACTTGTAACAAATTCTTTATAGTTTGGTTAAGACGCTCGACAGCTCCATTTGATTTAGGGCTGTATATTGGTGTAGGCTTATGCTCTATACCATAAACTTTCATGAAGGACTCAAACTCTTCACTTATAAATTGAGGTCCATTGTCTGATACAACTTTTTCTGGAACTCCCCATGTTGCAAACCGATTCTGTAAGAAATCAGTTATAACTTTTGTATCAACGTTATCTGACGCTAGGGCTTCTGGCCATTTTGAATAAAAATCATGCAGCACCACCAAATATCTGAAACCTCTTGGTGCAGACTCAATTGGGCCCATAATATCAATGCTCAACTCCTTCCAGGGACTGTCTGGAAAAGGAGTAGGTTTCAATGGTACTGTTGACTGAGAAGCTGATTTATCAGAATTTGCGCAAGCAATACAATTTCTGACAAAACTCTCACAATGTTCATCTACTTTAGGCCACCAAGCTAGTGCTCTCATTCTTTGTTTGCATTTAACTATGCCAAAATGACCCTCGTGTATTAATTGTAGCACTTGTCCTTGTAACGATGCAGGTATTACTGCCCTCGTCCCTCTTCCTATACATTGATCTCCCCACAGGTAAAGTTCATTTCGAATATTGTAATATGGCAAAGTTTCCTTTGGAATTTCCTTTCTCTCTGGCCACTTTGTTTGCAAAATGTCCACAACTTGTTTCAGTACAGGATCCGAAATGGTGTCCTTTGAAAGCTGTTCTGGTAAAATTGCAAGTGGTTGAGAAAGAATACTGCAAATCGCTGCTTCATCATCCATAGATTCATCACTCACAGGTGTTGGAATCGGCAGCCTTGATAGTGCATCAGCAACAACATTCTGAGTTGAACTTTTGTACACTACTCTGAAAGTATACCGCAATAATCGTGCGGACCATCTTGCTAAACGTAAAGGTTTGCAACCATTGCCTTCTGATGATTGTAGCAAAGTGACTAATGACTTATGATCAGTGATGAGCACAAATGGCTTGCCCATCAAATATCTATCCCATTTTTCACAAGCCCAAATGCATGCTAAGGCTTCAAGCTCTCCAATGCTGTATTTCCTCTCTGTAGTTGAAAGTGTCCTTGATGCAAATGCAACTGGTCGTATTGTACCATCTTCTTGACGCTGCGAAAGTTCAGCTCCTAGGCCAACAACAGAAGCATCTGTTGTTACAAAAGTCTCAGCTTTTGGGTTGAAAAATGCAAGGACTGGTGGCTTAATGATTTTTGATTTTACTTTTTGCAAGCATTCTTTCTGTTCCTCTCCCCAAACCCATGGTGTCTCTGCCCTAGTTAACTTCCTTACTGGCTCAATCAATTCTGAATACTTAGGAGGCAGGAACTTAGCATAGTGATTGAGTAACCCCAGTAGTGATCTTAACTCTGTGACATCTTTGGGTTCTCTTATCTCTTCAATTGCCTTGATATTGTCAGGTAACATTGAAATTCCTTTGCTAGATATCTTAACACCTAGCCATTCTAGCTCTTCAGCACAAAACACACATTTTTCTTTGTTCAACGTTAGTCCATTATCTGATAGTCGTGTAAAAACTTCCTTCAGTCGCTGCAAATGTTGCTCCTTTGTAGCACTTACAACTATGATGTCATCAAGAAACCATAATGCTCCTTCGCACCCAGCAAGAATAATATCCATCATTCTTTGAAAAGATCCAGGCATATCACTTAGGCCAAATGTCCCTCTACAATACCTGAAGTTTCCTAAGGGAGTAGTAAAAGCCATCAACTTCTTTGTATCCTCATGAAGGGGAAGCTGGTGGTACGCTGACTTTAAATCTAATTTTGTTACATAATTTGCATCTTTTACTGAAGCAAGCAGTGTTTCAATATTTGGCAGTGGATATCTCATTTGCACGATGTTTTGATTCACAGATCTCAAGTCCACACAAAGACGTATTTTGCCATTTTTACGCTTGGTCAGGACAATTGGACTAATCCAATCAGCAGTACCAATTTTCTCGATAATTCCTTCATCAAGTAGTGCATTGATTTCCTGATCAAGTTCCTCTTGAAGAGCAAATGGTATGGGTCTTGCCTTATGAGCTACTGGAACTGCTTCTGAGAGTAGCTCAGAACGATGCTGAAACTTAGTTGCACATCCTATTCCTTCAAACAGTTGATTAAACTCTTGTAACAATCCTTCCGTATCATCCATTTTAACAGTTTGGACTCCCTTTGATTCTATCTGTAACCCCAATGCTTTAAATATGTCTAATCCCAGCAAGGATGGCCCATTTGCTATGTAAAGATTGCAATCTATTGTTTTGTCATTATATGTAAGGGAAGTATTGAAGCAGCCCTTAACTTCTAGGTTTGAATGATCATAATTCACCAGGTTCACTGTTGCTGGTTGCAGTTTGAATTCAGAAAAATGTCTCTTGTAAAGCTTTTCATTCAATATTGAGACAGCTGCACCAGTGTCTATAACCATAAACAAAGGCTTTCCGTTGACAAGAACTTGGCAATTAAGATATGGCATTTTGTTGGGTTGATCCCCAACTTTCAAAATTTGGGGTGAAGAAAACTTATCCATATCCTCATTGTTGGCAGTTGTAGAAATTCTCCTTATTTGGCTAACAGACCTGCAAACTCTTTCAAAGTGCCCCTTTTTGTTGCATTTCCTGCATACTGCATTTAGAGCTGGACAGTTAGGGTTTTTTGCAAAGTGACCCCCCAGTCCACAGCAAAAACATTTCTGATTTACTTTACCCAAGCTATTTTTTGAACTAACAACTTGTATACTTTCTGTACAATCTGGAATTTCCACTTTAGATTCCGACAGTAACTTCGCTTCTTTCATCCCACTTTCAAGTTGTCTTGCAATTTCTATAGCTTTATCCAACGAATAAGTTTCCAATAACAATCTCTCCCGAATTCTTTGATGTGCTGTCTTTTCAATAAATTGATCACGAATCGTTTCATTTTCCATTGATTTAAAGTTGCATGTCGACGCCAATTCACGTAGAGCGGCAACGTAATTGTCAACAGACTCCCCTGGGAATTGTTCTCTTTTTCGAAATTTAAATCTTTCAGCTACCACGTTGACCTTTGGCATAAACTGAATAGCAAGTAACTCCAGTATTTCTTCATATTTTGTCGCTGCAATTTTCTCCTCTGAATTTGATGCGTAAACCAATCTTTGGCCTTCTCTCCCCAAGCTGTACAGCAACAAAGATTTCTTCCGATCGGGAGAAAATTCCGAGGCTCCAGATGCAACCATAAACGTTTCAAACATCCGTATCCATCGACGCCATGGTATCGGTGGCTCACCAGGAGTAATAAGGAACGGGTCCGAAAACGTACTCGTCGCCATGTTAAGTATGTAAGCAGTAACTACTCATTTAGTAAACGCAACTATAATCACTTCATCATCGAAGGCCGACATGCCAGACACGCGTTTCATTCAACAACCACAACAGCACTTGTTCGTTCCCAGTCCATACAACAAAAACACATAACAGGCTGTCTGCTAAAGATTAAGTTATAAATCTTCAAAATCGGTCTAGTGTACGATTTGTTGTGGCCTGCCAAACGTGCATAGTATATTTTGGCGCAACCGGTATAATCTTCGTTTTAAAACGAGATGGGCTCAGAATAAAAGTGCCAGATCATAACAGAGAAATAGGCGAAAAAGGTAGCTAACCTTGTCTTTGTCACCGGTAGCAGAGTATCCTTTCCAGTTAGAGCCATCATCAGAAAAGAACAATTTGAATCCAGATACCCATGAGTATGCTGCTCCTTGTGTCTTTAGCTTACCAACTGTCATGACCTAGAAACATTCAATTTGGATGGAAATCAGCTAAACATATGCATTACTGTGCCACAGGGCCGTAGGACATAGGGTTTCCAGCTGCAACTTGCAGAAAGGAAAGGTGTGTAATTTATCATCAAAAGAGATGCCATAATTGGTAAAAGAACTTGACAGCTTTCAAAGATACGTTCGATGAAATCTTGTGGCTAGTGTGATCATAGCAAAATAGATTTTCATTCATTTTTTCATTTAACATTCTTTCAAATTGGTTGTTTACATCGTTACAAACATATAAATATAAAGCAACTAATTAAAACCAACTAAATCTTTAGTGCCTAAGAATACTAGATGAGATAATTTCTGATGCTCAAAATCCTTGAAAAGAAATCTTTCTTTCAAGACGAGAATAGTTCCAAAATTTCAATTTTTTCTGGAGCACTCTGTACCAGTGTAACAAAGTCACATTAAACTACCACTGTCATAAGCCATTTTTCTATATTCAGATTACCACACGCTAATAAAGAATAAAGCTGACCAGGGAAAGGCAAATTTCCCATGTCAATGTAAAGATATTTAAACAACAAAATATATGAAACATCCTGCCTTTCCCATGTCAATTTGAAGGTGGTTGTTTTTCCCAGCATTCTTCGGTAAACACCATCCTTTGCCAGTCTGAATTCTTGCTTCATGTGCTGGATATTTTGCTTGAGAAGCTGAGGCAGTCAGTGCAGAATCTGGAAGTTTCTTATTTTCTAATCCAAGCTGCATCAAGCAATCTACAAAGAATTTAGACATTCTGGCTCGACATCAGGATCAAGAATGTAGATCGTAGAATCAATATGGGGACCTCAAAAGAGCATATGAGTCAAATCTTTCAATAGGGCACAGGGAAGCCCGCAAATCTTCCAATTTCACGCTTATAAGCCAATGATATCGTCGTATTCCGATCACATGACTGAAAATAGGGCTTCCGAGATAAATTTTCGAGTACCTTCACGAAAGTAAAAATGGATATTCGAGTAATAAAGATACAGATCTGGTTTTACCACGAATCGATTCGAGAGGCCCCACTCCACATTTGTTTTTCTGCATTTGGTTAAAATCTCGTCATGGATCGGCGTTACATAGAGTTTCATTCCTTCGAAAATTGGCCTATGTTCAAGAATTCTTCAGGAACGCTGCAAATAAGATATAGCTTTCAAAATTTCACATGTTACGTGAATTATGTCCAGGAATGACATGAAAGTATTTGTTTGTGTGATTTTCGAAAATCCTAGACGAATTAAAGCTATTTGCTGCGAAGAAAGCTAATGGGCCTACCTTCACCCGCAGCAGAATTCCAGTAATCGGCATTAAATCACTGCTTTTCGCAATAATAACCAGCGGATACATTTACGAAAGACTTCACCACAAATTCTAGTTCTTTCCACCATTTTATCATCGATAATTTCGATAAAATGTGACAAGACTTTACAGCCTCTGCAGCAAACCGTCCAACTACCGTCGATTCATAGTTTTCTTGTTGCAAACATGTTGGAAGTCTTGCAAGACTTGCATAAAACAAAAGGTTTTGCAAGACTTAGGTCTCCCATATGACACAGCAAAATGATACCTTTGAGAATAGATTGCACACTCCTAAAGTATTTCTATCGTTGCAAAATAAAGAGAAAATTAAGCATTTCTCAAAGATTGCAAATTTTTTTGTCACATCGGAAAAGTACATAATTTGTGTAAAGAAATTTCCCCTGCAATCTATTCTCAAAGGTGTACAATCTATTATCAATGGTAACATTTTGCTGTGTCATATGGGAGATCTGAGCCTTGCACAACCTTTTGTTTTATGCAAGCTTTCCTGGTGTTTGCAACAAGAAACTTTGAATTGACGGTAGTTGGACGGTTTGCTGCAGAGGCTGTAAAGTCTTGTCACATTTTATCGAAATTATCGATGATAAAATGGTGGAAAGAAATTGAATTTGTGGTGAAGTTATTCGTTAATATATCCGCTGGTTATTATTGCGAAAAAGAGTGATTTAATGCCGATTACTGGGATTCTGCTGCGGGTGAAGGTAGGCCCATTAGCTTTCTTCGCAGCAAATAGCTTTAATTCGTCTAGGATTTTCAAAAATCACACAAACAAATACTTTCATGTTATTCCTGGACATAATTCACGTAACATGTGAAATTTTGAAAGCTATATCTTATTTGTAGCGTTCCTGAAGAATTCTTGAACATAGGCCAATTTTTGAAGGAATGAAATTCGATGTAACGCCGATCCCTGATAAGATTTTAACTAAATGCAGAAAAACAAATGTGGAGTGGGGCCTCTCGAATCGATTCGTGGTAGAACCAGCTCTGTATCTTTATTACTCGAATATCCATTTTTATTTTCGTGAAGGTACTCGAAAATTTATCTCGGAAGCCTTATTTTCAGTCATGTGATCGGAATACGACGATATCATTGGCTTATAAGCGTGAAATTGGAAGATTTGCGGGTTTCCCTGTGCCCTATTGAAAGATTTGACTCATATGCTCCTCAAAAGAGACTGGGGATTATTCTGTAAAATACTACTCATTGACTTTGGAGCAAAAACTAAATGATTAGGCCTATGAAAATCCAGGCAATTTCCCTAAAAATTACGAATAACGAAAGCGATGAAAGTTGGCATGGAGTCGTTCTAATTCAGAGGAAGCCTAAATAAAGGAGGTACCAACAGCCGCAAACTTTAAAAGAAAGATCGAGACCTGGACTTGTAAACAGTTAATTGTAGAGTTTGTAAGTAGCCTTTGCATATGTTACGTAGCTTGTAAAGATTATTTTCTATATTGTAAATAGTTTGTATTAATTAGTTACTTGAACTATGTCAGACCAACTTTAAAGAATAAAGATAAGTTGATTCGATTCGATTTGATTCGATTCGATTCGATTTGATTTGATTTGATTTGATTTGATTTGATTTGATTTGATTTGATTTGATTTGATTTGATTTGATTTGATTTCATCTAGCCACTAACGATTTCAGCATGTCGAAAACAAAATAATTCACTTCATCAACCAGGTGAGCAAGAAAAACCTCTCGCTTTCGAAAATTGATAGCACCAATAGTACACGAATTTGAATGATTCCAATTCTAATTAAAAGCGGACGGACCAATTAATACCGGGTGAACCAGAAAAAAGCTCCCACTTTTGAAAATTCATTGCATCAAAAGTACTGGACGGATAGGAATGAATCAATATTTGCTTGACAGCCAAGAGATCGAAGTATATTTGTGATTTTTCTCGTCTTCTTACGAGCACTGGGAAAATTGGTAAATTCAAGTTTACAAAAACTTGGTGGTTGCAAAATGACTGAAAAAGGCCTAAAATACTTGATCAAATAAAAAACGACTCCTCGCTCAGAACAACAGAGAAAATGCAATTTCTCATGGGTGAGAGATATCGTCTGCACATTTATTGCCATGGGATTGACAATTGTTGGTATCTGTTTGAGAATCTATGTCTAATAACTCTTGAGAGAGGTGAACCGTCCGTGCGTATTGTTCTGTGTGAGGAGAGTCTAACGATTTGATCAAGTGTTTAAGGCCCATTTCAGTAATTTTGCAACCGTGACATTTTTGTAAAACTGAACTTACCTATCTTTTTGATGCTCGTAAGAAGGACAAAAATGAGAAAAATACTTCTTTTGGCTTTACCTAGAATTTGAATCATTCAAATCCATGGAGTACTTGTGGTGCTACGAATTTTCGAATATGGGAATTTTTTTTTTCTGGCTCACCCGGTAGAATATTCTTTCTGGAATTATTGGAAACTGTCTGAAGTTCCTTTCAAGCAATTCAGTTGAAAGAATGCGCCAATGAAATTTTACACATTTAATTTTGAAGCTTTGCAAAGATTTGCGAAGTTTCTTAAATATAACAAAAAATGATATGATATGCGTTTTATGCAAGAATTCACAAATCTCTTTCAAGAAATGTAAAAAAAAACCTGTTTTGAGGAAATGTAGCTTCGTGCGGCTATCTTTTCCCTGGCAATTCTTTGTGCTTCCTAGGTATAGTTTATTCCCATCAAGTGGCCATCCATCATAAGATTCGAGGCAGTTGCCTGTGTTCTTATGCTTTAGACCAAAGTTCTGTAAACGGATTGAAACAAGATTATGATGGAGAAAGAGGATGTGAAACGAAAGCTTGAAAATATCTTATTGGAATCATACTTGCATATTCATATTTAACAATAAGGACAATAAATCACTCTTAGAATACGAAAGCAAACTTTTCAACTGTAGACACGCTAAAATGAACCAATAATCTTACCTTTCCTGTCGGTAATCCTCTATTTAGTTTATAAATTGTAAAAACGCTCTAACTCTACAGTTAGTCACACTCTGATGATAACGTAAGTTTGAAAGGCCTCAGTGTGCTGAAAAATCTGTCTGTTTTTTCCGTCCGTTTTTCTTCTAGTACCTATTACTCATATTTCATATTTTCATATATTTAGTTAAGGGGGAGGGTAGACCTTCAGCACAAGTGCTGGTTTTCAAGGGGCCCTCCCATAAGATAAATCACAAAACAAAATTACAAAACTAAATTTCAAAATCATTGCATTAAAAACTATTGCCACACCCTATTATACAACCTAAAATCCTATTTACAATGTTAAAAATCTGCAATAAAAAGAAAAAGAGTTAACCTTTATTCATATACTTAAATAAGCTTAGGGAGGATACTTGCTGTAACTCAGCTGAGAGGACCTTCCACAACTTGTCTCCCCTTAAAGGAAAATATGTTTGTCCACTTGCTGTTTTCTTCATAGGTAGCCTTAGGTCCGTTTTGGTATTGCCGAGGCTATGGGAGGAGCATGCTGAACTTTTTTGAAATGGTTACACAAGTATTGTAGAGCCAACCCATTTAGGGATTTGAAGACGATTGTTCCAGACTTATTTTGAATGAGTCCCTGGATGGTCTTCCAACCCAACCCTTCAGTAAGTGGTCTGCCTGGGGTGTCGTAGCTGCTGTTTGTTACAATTCTAGCCGCACGTTTCTGAACATTTTTCAACTGAATAATTTCAGTTGAGCCGGCGCAGTGCGTAGCCGCAGACATAACAAGCAGTATTGGAAATGGGGCTCCACAATAACCGTGTAGAGAGTTTTCAAAGACTCTCTTGCTTGGTAGGAATGATTTTGCATGCTTCAAAAAAGCCTACTGCACTGGAAACCTTGGAAGAGACCGCCTTGATTTACTATTTCCATTCCAAATTGCACTCAATTTGTTCAGCAAGGTATCTCGTTTTTTGAACAACTTGGAGATCATTTTCGAGAATTTTCAATTTCAAATCTTCATTCCGACTCTTGAGAGTGCTACGTTTCTTCTTGTTTAAGGGGTAGCTTCACCATAAAAAGTAATAACTATAATAGCATGGTTTGGATCTATTTTTGAAATACTGAGATCAAGCAACCACAAAAGCTTGGTATCATTCAATTCTCAAAAGATTTGACTACTTGGGGGGAATTTGTAATGTTTGATATATTTTACCAATTTTTGGGTGGGAAGTGTCCAAAAATGCATTGATGCGGCTCAAATTTTAACTAATTTCCTGCCCCCCCCCCCACAAAATTATTGCTTAAAACTGGTCAGAAATAGCTGAATCTCTGCAGAGATATTGATATAGCATGCAGCTATACAACTATTACTTTTTTTCTCAAAATAGATTGTCGTTGCTATGGCAACCAGGATTAACCTTAGCAAAGTAAACTCATCATGTAAGTCAAAAACGAAATTTGGTATAAGAAAACTAACTAATAGTTGTATACTGCATGCTATAAGGATACTCTGTACCAAATTTGGGGTCAATACAAGTAGGCAAATTAAAAATAATCCTGGGGGGCAACTTTACATTGTCCGAAAATCGTATTTTGAGAAAAACGATGTTAAAGTTAGAGTTTTATGCTTTGCACAAAAAAACTGTATCTGCAGTAAGCAGTCACTTTTTTCTTTTCTAATTTCCTCTTTCTAAATCTCTAGCAACCCTTTTTCTGCTTTTTCTAATGTTTCCAACGATCATATCTTCATTAAAACCCCTATCTCATATGTCTACACCATCTACTCTTTTCAGCCGTTCTCGTTCTTTAAGTTTTGCTTCTCTAAGTTTTTGACTTGCCACCTTGAATTTGCTCCTTTGACAATTTTCAGCTGTTTGTACTCTCTTTTTATCTTTTCTATGGCTACCTTCAAGTATGACTTTTCCACACAAGTACTTCAAGTCATGCCTAGGTTTTGCATGAACGCGTGCCTACCAGTTGCGCCGAGATTTCACCAACAGTGAAAACTGACATCATTTATGTTCACATCACTTGAAACAGTGGTTTCTTTGCTTGTTTTATTTGCATCCATGGTAATAGTTTTGCTGCAAACAGTGCATTCAAAACAGCATCATACCTCTTTTGTAGCCATGCATGCCCTCAAGAAAATTTCTAATATTTTTGTTTCGGCTGTTTCATCTTCATCTGCATTCCTAGCTTGCCTTATCCTCCTTTTTGAGGCAGAGATAACAGGACTAGTGTGTTGTGAATCTCGATAATAGGAGCTGCAAGATTAGGCCTAAAATCTCAAATTTTTCATCTTTTGATCATCACCCTCACTCTTGCCTCTAGGGCAGCTGGCCTAAATCCACTTTGCTGCTGGATATCTGCACATCTTCCTGCGACTCTGTGTTCTGACACGGAACTTTCTCCCTTTCTTCAGCATATTTTGAGCAAACTGCCAAACAGTAGCCTCGCAGCACTTCATTTTGATGAAAATGAACTGAAAATAACACAGGCAAGAGCGATAAAGTGAGGCTACCCCTATTATGTAGTGAAGCTACCCCTTAAAGAAAGTTTGTTGCAATTGCCAAATATCTTTGTTAATAGTACTATTCAGCTGAGTCAAATTACTGGAATCCTGGCATAGACTGGTTTCACCAGCATACATGAAAACAGTGGAATTTTGGACAGCTAGTGGGAGATCATTGATATAGATCAGGAAAAGTAAGGGGCCAAGACACGAGCGTTGTGGAATACCAACCTCTATATCCCCAATCTCTGAATCAACCCCATTATCCCGACAGAACTATTTACGGTTGGTAAGGTAGGATTTGAATCAGGAAAGCTCACGCTGGTGAACACCGTAAGGCTCAAGCTTTTTGCATAGAATTTGGTGATCAACAGTATCAAAGGCCTTTTTCAGGTCAATGAATACTAATCCCACTAACTTACTGAGATCCAACCCATTTTATCAATCGTCAGTGTTTTTAAGTAAACAAGTTACTGAGGACCGAAGGCGCAAAAAACCTGAGTGGTCATTGGAGCAAGCGAGTTTTCAATGAAAGGCAATGCAAATTCAAAAAGTAGCTAGATATGCTGCCAGTCCCAAAGCTCTTTGTTGTTTTAACTTTGGCAAATGCATCCCTAATTTCTTGAACCTCAATGATCCTGAAATCAAAGTTTGCCTTATTTTCGTTAACTTCGTAGTCACCTGCAAGGAAAGGATTTGGAACTTGATCAATTTTGTCAGCAAGATCGTTGCCTACAGAGCAAACGAAGCCCGGGGGGGGGGGTACATAAAATGTTGAAGGTACGGGTATGTGCCGCCCATATGGGTGGGTTTTTGGAAGGGGGTGAATTGTGGAAATATTTTTGAGGGGGCGAAAATTAGAAGGAGCGAAAAAATCTATTTTCCATAAAAGAACTTTAATTTTGATTGTAATACGAAATACAAGACATGCATTACTCTTCGACAACAATGATATTATCTTCATCTGTGTCTGAGGGGTGATTTTGTAGTTCCACCGGGTTCTCTTCCTCGGGGCAATATCCATCCAAATCATGTCATATCAATCTAAACCGGGAGGGGGGCACAGTCAAAGGGAGCGAAACTTCTGTACACGGGGGGAGAAAAATAAGGAGAGCCAAAATTGAAGGCAGGCGAAATTTGAAGGGACTAAGGTATTAGGTCAAAAATAATACATGGTGGATAATATAGCAGGAAAAGATTATACTTACTGCCAATCGCTCAAATTTTCCTTGGTCATTTGGACAATCCTTTTTCAAAGGAACAAAGCCCCCTGAAGGCTGTGGACAAACAATTTTCCCACTGCAATGGTGTCTCAAAGTCCCATCATTTTCCAATACAAACATTGCATTTGGTTTATTGCAGTCGGCATATTTCTCCTTTTTGAATTTGAGCAAAGTGTCGTTGGCTTTACTTCCTGCACAATCATCGCTATCAGTCTCTAAGCATACTGCTTTTGTATAGTAGAGATCTGGTGTTGAGATTGGTTGTGGCTGACTTAAAACATCTAAAACAGAAAGTTAGAACAGTATTTTTCAAATGAAAAACAAGCGTAACGTAACCTCACAAGGACAACATAAAGAAAGAATAGTTATTGTTATCTTTTTCTCTATCCCTGTTTCTTGGCCAGGAAGCGCAGTTTACTACTTTAGTCATCACAAAAGCACGCCAGCCAAGTTGATTTTCTATTTGATGCATTTGATCTGGTAAACTGCTACCAGTTAATTGTCTTACTTCCGTCAACCAAACTTTTTGTTGGTCGAAGTCGGCATGGTCTTCCTTCTCCTTCCACTCCTTCTTCTTCTATCTCTTTCTAGATCGCCTCTTCTTACAACGTGTTCAAAGAGTTCTATCTTCCATGCAGTAATGTCCTTTCGCAACATCAACCCAGATTTTAACTTTTTCCTATTGTTGTTCGTGACAACAAGTTTAGCCTTTCTTTTGTGTCTGTGCCCGTGAAGGTTGCTGCCATTGCACGTATGGTTCCCTTATTGAACAAATTGTCAAAAAAATTATTCAATGCATTTTTTCATCTATTTGTTAATCAAATTGCTCATTTTCAACAAAAAATCAACATGTTTATTTTTCATCAGTGTCCTCCTTAATATTTTTTCAATTCAAAATTCCTATTGATTTCCAAAAGTTTGACCCTGAATGGGCATAGTTGCCATATGGCAACTAAATATTCAAAACAAATTCTGTTGCCTGGGCCTTTCCATACACAAAATCTGATTTGCGTCACAGCAGAGGGCCCCCTTCATCTTGTGAATAAACCTAACAGCCATGTTTACAACATTCAATGGGGATTACCCCAATTATTACCAAGAGGACCATTTCAGTAATCGAAATTCCTCTCATTCCACTGTTCAACATTTTCTTTGAACTGCTATTCAACATGAAACAGCTACCGCATTCCAATGTCATAACGGCTCCTTTGTCATAATATCATCAATGCATAGGATAAAATCCGGACCAATGGAGCTGAGGAGCACCGGAGTATTTAGTTGCCATATGGCAACCCTGCCCATTAAAGGGTTAACAATGCACGGGGAAGGCATAGAAGTTAGAGACAGGGAAGAACAAACTGCTGTAGCAAACAAAAACTTGCGTTTCTTAAAAGGGCCATTGTCACACACGGTCCTCTGCGGGCGCGCTGCAATTTCAAATTGTCTTAAAATAAAATTTGGCCTCAGCGGAAAATATGGTCCCAAACTTCAGTTGTTTAAATCATAAAGCATTCAGCTAAAGCTAAACTTTTCTATCAATTCAAAAGCAATATCGTGGATCCATACTTCCACTAAGGCCAGATTTGATTTTCAGACAATCTGAAATTGAAGCATGCCCACAGAGGAACCTGAGTGGCAAAGGCTCCTTAAAGCCCTTCATTAAACATGGCTTAACAACGAATGATTCTAGTGGACGCATTCCCATGGTTCATCATATTATTCAAACAATGATAATATTGCTTTGTATAATGTCTCTTATTGGCTTGTTAGAAATAGTTTTTACCAGAAATTACACCTATAAATCCAGAAATCACAAAAGGTGATCTGAAGCAAAAATGTTTATTTGTGGCAATGACCAGCACTATTTAATGCTAGAAGTTTCTATTCAACGTCTCTGATACCTTGTTTCGTTTTCGAACTATCCACTATTTTGTAGGATTAACTGATTACGTCAATTTGTTTGCAAGGGTTTTAACTATTGGCTATGATGAGTTATTATGAGCTCCATTCTCCGGTGAGTGTCCGAAGAAAAGTCAAAGCTATTCAGTGGAAAATGAAAAATAGAAGCTTCACGTTACTTTTGCTACTCTGTTTACAAAATCTCACAAAAAAAACAAGAAATGCTAAACAAGATTATCTACCTTCATTTGCGCTGCATGTCAATACCTCAAGTCGCATACAGTAGCTGCCACTTAGTTTCTTGTAGATAGGGTTGATCCGTAAATATCTGGCTATCACTGGAGGGTTGAGTTCTATCATCTTTTCACTCCCACGGTTGGTGTTAGCAGGCAAGATCTGAATATCAACACAAACGATTAAGTTACCGGTTGATAAGGATATAACTGTACAGCTATCGTAGTAATGTCAACCTAATCAAATTAGGAATTTAAGCTGAATTCACACTAGAAGCGTCGTTATTGACGCATTCAAGATCACACTAAAGTATGGCATAGCAACAATGCCGAATTAATTCAACACACAAAAATCTTCCCAGCTTGATTTCAGGTTCCACAAGTCACAACGGCGGCATCTGCAACGTAGCATAGGTTCCAAATCTTTAACTCGGCGTAAAAAGGTGGGTGCAAAATTCTATGACCTATTTCTTCTGATTGAATGGCTTGAACGAAACTTTAGATACTTATCTATAATTCTACCATTGGACTTTTCAGAAGTTTTTACGATTTTCGAAATTACAGCGCATCTTACATTTCAACTCATTAGAGGATGTGACGTCATCAAGTTTCTAAATCCTAGACCAGAAGAGTGACAGACCTTTGCTTGAGACCATATTGTAGATATCCATAAACGATGGTTTTCTTCCAAATCATTTCATATTGCGTCAAACAATTTAGAAATTACGATAGTTTTAAGTTTTTTTTTTAATTTTCCTTTAATTCCTGAAAAAGAAGAAGAGCACTCTAATTCTGAAAGAAAATATTGAAGAATTCAGAACAGTCCAATCGTAGAGTTACAGAGAATAGCTAAAATTTCTTAGAAGTCATTCAGTTCAAAGAAATATGTCACTGAACTTTACACCAACCTTGTTAAAGATTTGGAAACTTTGCTGTGCAACGCAATATTGCTTTTGCTTAGAAAAAATAGCTTCAATAGATTCCTTCTTCTTCGTGCAAATCTGCTTCCCTTGAGACACGATGAAGCTGTCATTTTCAATTGCATAATCTGAACATTTCATTTCTCTCATTCTGTACTTCAGCCCCACTTCAGCCTAAAAATATTATGGTTCTCAGACACTTAATTGAACCGAAGGTTTTGTGATTGTTTTTTGAATAAAATTTATTTAACAGGTAGAGTATGTGCAACGATATTTGGTTTGCAAGAAATAAGATGGCGTTCTCGCTCCAGTCCTGGTTTCGTGAACTCTCCGTTATCTACAGCGACCCATTCTTGCTTCTTGCACTCATTCTAACAGTCTTGAGCATCCACCATCCACTGGACGTATCTGCAGTATTGACACAGCAGAAAATTTTGACATTGAATTAAATTGATTTCTGCATTAGAATTACTAGAAATATTGCACTAGCCAGAGAACAAGTTATAAAACTTACAGTTACTTCATTGCTGCATGGCGTTCCATCTTCTCTGTAATTATCTGCTGGACACTGAAAAAGAAATACAAGATATAAGAATTCTTTCCAGCTTCTGAAACTCTAACAAGTGTAAGTTGCTAATATCGAAGTCTTACGAATCTTAGTTTACTATACTGAGTATTGTCACAGAATGACTAAATATCGTGACAGCACAGCAATACGTGCACAAAGGCACAAAGGAACCAAAGCGGAACAGTGGAACAGGGGGTAACCTATCCTACATTTCTCCCCCCCCCCCTAATAAAACTAAACGATGTACCTAAATCTAAGCGAAACTAAACTAATTCTAAATATTGATAACGTTCCACGGAATAGCATCCGGCAGTTCACGAACTCGTCTTTTACGACGAGGGTAGTTTCTTCGAGCAACAATGTCTTCCTGCAATTGTTGGTTGAGTTCGTCCTGCAAAACCTCCTCGTAATCACTTGCGGAGCTTTCTGATGACGATTCGGATACAACTGAAAGTTCTTCTTCGGACAATTCTATTTGATTAGGCTCTTCGTCTGACATTAATTCGGTGTCTCTTTCAATAAATGGTAACAATCGATCATGATGCACCACCTTTTGTTCTTTTCGAGAATTTTCAATTCTAAAGTTCACTCCGTTTGGCAGCTTTCTTAAAACAAACCAGGGACCATTTCTTCGCGGGGCCAGTTTGCGGTTCTCGCCTGATTTGTAATGCTTATTATTTAACCATACCTTTTGTCCTTCTTTGTAATCGTTGAAACGAATGTTCTTATTGTAATGACGTTGCATTGTTTTCTTACCCAATGCTAACGAGCTCATAACTTGTTCGAAAACATCATTTAATGATGACGAGACAGCGTGGAGATGATCGGATGCTGATGTATGCTCAAATTCGTCTGGAGTGGTTCCGAAAATATGTCTTGGGGTAGAACGGCAGGGCGTCCAAACACTACTTCATATGGAGCACATTTAGTGGCTTTGCTGATTGTTGTGTTTAAAGCAAAAACGAGACTACCCAAGATCGAACGCCATTTCGATTGTTGAAGCTGGCGATGAAGTAACACTGCTCGAAGCATATCCTTTACGGAGCGGATGTTCCTCTCAGCGAAACCATTCCCTTGACTATGATAGGCAGAGGAGCGACGTTTCTCAATGCCTAATGTGGTACAGATTTCTTGCATAATATTTCCATCAACATTAGATCCTTGATCCGAGAGGATATAAAATGGAGTTCCGTGAATGAAAATCCAGTTCTTTAATAGTGCATCAACGATTAATGGCGCCGTTTGATCTTTCAATGGGACGGCGGAGATAAACTTGGAAAAAATGTCACCAATCAGAAGAATGTATTGGTAGCCGCTGTTGTCCCTGGGAAGGTAAGCTATATCTAAGGATATAAACTGCATTGGTGCACTGGGAATGAACATTTCAACCATTGGTGCTTTCGGAGGAGCAGTGTCACACTTTGTACGTTGACAAGTTTCGCATGAAGATATAAATGATTGAATGTACGCGTACATATTAGGCCAATAGAAACGATCTTTTAACAATGAATATATCTTGTCGATGCCAAAATGTGCGATATTATGGTATTCTTTAACGATTATTTTGCGTAACGATGGTGGAATAACTGGATTTTGCTAAGAGTCCTTCCTCGACTCTCAATTGCTTTTGCACTCTTCTTAATCGTCCTTATAAGATCTTGTTGTTGGCAGATATTTCTTTCAAACTGCTGCTAATAGTTGCATCTTTTTGCTGTTCTTCTTTCAGTTGCGTCAAGAAACTAGCATTTTCTGCAAACAGTGCATAGACTTTTTCTTCAAACTGGGAATGCTGTTGGTTTTGAGAAGCATTTTCGTTCCTCGATATTCTTCCAATTCAGATATCCATCTTCCAATTTTTCCACGAGGATGTTGCTGGTCTCGAAGGTGTGTTAAGGGGTTGTGATCGGAATTGAGAACAAATGTGGACCCAGCCAAGTACACATTCCAATGGCGAACTGCGAGAACTAAAGCGAAAGCTTCTTTTTTGGTAGCAGACCAGTTTTTCTGGGCTTTTTGCAAGGCTGTGGAGAAATATGCCATAGGATGCAACTGTTCATCCGAACCTTTTTGAGATAAAATTCCGCCAACGGCGTAATTACTTGCATCGACCTCGACGACAAACGGTTGATTAAGATCAGGAAATTTCAATATAGGCAATTTCATCTTCAATTGCACGAAGGCTTCTTCACACATATCTGTCCAAATAAACGGTACATTGTCATTAGTAAGACCATTTAACGGAGCACTGATGTCAGCAAAATTTGGAATGAATGCTCGATAAAATCCGGCGAGACCTAAAAACCCACGTAATTCCTTTTTCGTAGTAGGACGTTTGTACGATTCAATGGATTCAGTTAAGCGAGTTTGAGGCTTGATACCAGTGCGGGACAGTTCAAACCCAAGAAAGTCAACCTTGTCACTTGCAAATATGCACTTGGAAAGTTTCAAGGAAATGCCAGATTCTCTTAAACGTGTAAACAGTTGCTCGATACTCACAACATGGTCTTCAAACGTCTTACTAAATACTACAATGTCATCCATGTATGCAAGAATCCTATCGGAGTCGAGTCCGGATAAACTCATGTCGATCATCCTTTGATGCGACGCACCTGCATTGCATAACCCAAACGGGGTTACATTAAACTCGTACTTTCCTCTGGGCACCGAGAAAGCAGTTTTTTCTTTGTCAGACTCATTGAGTGGCATCGACCAGTATGCAGATGCTGCATCTAAGGTGGCCCAAAACTGTGTGCCATGCATTCTATCTATTACACCACGAATGTGAGGAAGCGGGTAAGAGTCTTTCTTTGAAACGTCGTTAAGGCCCCTAAAATCGCACACAAATCGCATGGAACCGTCTTTCTTCTTAACTAGAATAATGGGTGAATTCCAAGGAGAGGATGATGGCCGAATGATATCATTTTGTAACATTTCTTGGATCTGCTTGTCAATTTCGGAATTCCAAGCATGTGGAAGCCGGTACGGTTTACGTTTAATTGGTAACGCGTCATTTGTTACGATGTGGTGATGCATGTTCGTAACGACTTTTGGCTTTTTGGGATTCTGGGCAAAAATATCACTGTACTGTGAAATCATTTTGGATATTTTTTCTTTTTCATTGACCGACAGATTTTTCCCGTATACGATATTTTGATCTAGATTTACAGATAGATCTGAATCAAGAGTGTCAACACTAGCCACAGTTTCCTCTACGGCAATCAACGAACCAATTTTCTTTTCACTGTTTATCATACAAGATGTGTTATTGACATTCAGCAATGTGATTTGGAATACGCCCTTGATGTTTGGAATGATTCGACAACGGGTGGCATATACCCCATGGGTTACCAGAAAAGGCTCGAAATCTGCGGTTAGTTGAGCGAGAGATTGATTGCATTTGACAGCTACAACACTTTCTGTACGGGCGGGCAATTCAATGTCATTGATCAACGCGACATTGCAAGATTTGCTGATTTTCACACAGTAATGCCAATTGTTTCCCAACTTGACTCTATGCTTCGTGAAATCGAATTCAACGCTCTCGAACTTAGATAAAAAATCTCTGCCCAGAATTACATTTCTGTAAGTTTTGGAATTTAGAATTTTAATCTCTTGAGAAAGTATGTGCCCTCTTATGGAAATATTGACCGTGGTGGAACCAATTATACTCATGTTGTTTCCAGAAGCATCAACCAGTTGATTGGTAAATGGAATAATTTCTGATTTCAAACCCAGAGTTTCAAAAGTTCCTATATCCATCAGTGAACAGCTAGCCCCAGTGTCAAGTAAAGCATTTATTGAATTGCTCTCAAATTTGACATTCAAAACAGCAGAAAAATTGTCAGCGTAGAGTTGTTGTTGAATTGATTTATTTTGGCCTAGTCATTGATAATTTGGGCATGACTTGTCCCATGAATCATGACCTTTATTGCCGCAGCCTGACAAAACCTTGAGGGGCATTCCCGTACATAATGATCAGTGCTTTGGCATGATCGACACTTTTGAGACTTAGGATTTGAGGCCTGATATCCTCCTCTAAAATTCCTTGAACGAGGATAAGATTGATTTTTTCCGCGTGTTGTAAAGCGGTTGGAACGTTTGCCAAAGTAATTGATACTGGGTGAAGCTTCACTTTCCCCGGGAGCTCCCACAGACATACCTTTCATCTTCTCCAACACCTTATCGGCTATTGAATTAACAAAGCCTTATGTATCTGTATTGACAGACATACAATGACCTTGTTGTGATGACGCAAGAGATTGAATGCCAGCGATTTGTAATCTTGTTGTTTCCTTTGCTAGGTCATTCAAAGAAGCAGTTGAAAACTTACTCAATTACTTCAAGGCTACTTGCATCTTTTGGTGCAATCCATTCACAAAATAATCTTTAGCAACTCTGTCTGTCGTGTTTCATCATTAAACGTTGGATAGGCCAGTTTTACCAATTCTTGTATTTTGAAGGCAAACGTTTGAGGAGACTCGTCTTGTTGTCTTTTACGGCTGGCTAGCTCTTGAATGGCGATTTCTCTATCCTGGTTCCCAAGCTCGAATTCTTTCATTAACTCCTCTTTTATTTTATCTGGGTCTTTCTTGTCGGTTGGCGATAATCTCAAATACACGTCGAAAGCCCTGCCTTCCAAGCGACTGGCCAGATTTTGAGCTGCTTTTTCGCCCTCAAATCCTTTTAGGGCAGAACGTAACGAGATTTTCTCGATGAAAATCTTAACGTTTCCTGAGCCATCGAAACTTTGTACTTTTGTTTCCATATTTAAATATTCTGTGACAGTAATGTAAGTCGCTAATATCGAAGTCTTACGAATCTTAGTCTACTATACTGAGTACTGTCACAGAATGACTAAATATCGTGACAGCACAGCAATACGTGCACAAAGGCACAAAGGAACCAAAGCGGAACAGCGGAACAGGGGGTAACCTATCCTACACAAGCACATAAGAATACTTGGGATACGCAAGAAAAATAGCAGTGAAAAATCAGCAAATTTACTTTGCTTTCTCATTAGATACAGAAACAAATGAAGTTGATTTGTTATTCCAATTGGCCTTCAAATGCTTTGGCTCTGTAGCATTTTTATCTAGCTGTAAAAACTTCAAGAATTTATCTCTAATTTCCAAAAATGTGTGTCGAATAAACTTTTACTTACATTCATATCAAAATTTACAATACAAATCAAAGGACCTTAGAAGTGACTCACGGGCTTAATGATTTTTATTGTGAAATTTTCCAAATTATGCCATGAGAATGCAAAGGAAGATCAGTGCAATTTTATTGCACCTTCCTCGAAATATGAGTAAATATGCTGTAATGTTACGTTACAGAATGCAGTCTGAGGAAGCAACCATCAAAAATTGGCGTGCAGGAAATGTTTAGTCTTTGCTTGAAGATTTTTCAGTGGAGAACAAACAATCTAATTAAACACATAAGCAATCAAATTAATCACGAAATACACGTTTTTTTATTATAAGAAACTTGGATCAGCACTTAGTACTAAAAGTTTCTTAATTTCGCATGAAAATTTCGGTGTTTTAGTAGTAAAAGTTTCTTGATTAGTTTCTTATTTTTTTGGGCCTAAAATTGCGGTATTGTTCGAAGTTGAGCCTTCTTCTCGAGAAAGGGCTTCCATTTTGCATTGACATTGTCATCAAGAAGAAGCCATGCACATCAAGGCAAAAATTTACCAATTTTGCAGTTAAAAGTCAAGAAAAGACGAAGGCACCTTTGTTAGAGAGACATAGAATAAGAGAGACATACAGATATAACGTTTTAGAGTTTCTTAACTGTTCTTGAGCGTAGTACTAGAGTTTCTTAAATTTTTGGTCATCGTAGTACTAGTTTCTTATAAACCAGTTTCTTATAAAAAAACGTGTAATCCGTTTTCAGCATGATTAAACAGTGCTATTGTTAATAAGAAACTCTTTTCAAGAATTCAACTAAGAACTAAACCAGTAAGAACCTCGACTGAGAACTTGGATATTGCTCAAGAAGCTTGTTTATTTTGTCTGAGAAGGTAATTCGCATACTGGCGCTGTATTCTGGTAAAACTCACGAAATGCTTGGGAAGTTACCTATCAATGAATACAACGAACATTTAAGAAGGGTGCGGAGAAACTGCAAAAAACTTTGGTACCCATGATCTGCTAATTTCAACTGTTTACTGAAAGCTAAAAGAGACTTTCAGTACTGGGTGGGAAAATTTATTGGTTTCTTGAAAACTCTTCGATTGTTGTTCTACTTGACACTTGACTGATCAGCTGCCTGAAAGTTCTTAGAAAACTAACAATAATCTTGAAAAAATGCTAACAAAGAGCTTTTTGAAATAATTTTGATGGGAACGTCATTGAGCTAATTACTGCACTCAAAGAGTTCATTTTGTTGGAGAAGTTTCCCTTAGCAACCAATCTCATTCTGTGAAATGATGCATCAATACAGGCGACCAAGGTGGCTGCCATGCCACACATATTATATTTTCCAATCTCGGCCTGTTCTCAGCTGCAGTCCCTCTATTTTCCAGAAGTTTATTATTCACAATTTAGCGCAAACCTCAAGATCAATGTGCTTTGAACAAGTCAACTTAGAGGTCTAGTCCGAACAAAACATTGAATTCAGACTATTGCTGAACAAATTAAAAGTCTAGGCCTACTTTTGAAGCAAAATCGGCTATGATTCAAATAAAATGCACAGAAAGTTAAAAAATGCAAGCCTTGAATTGAAAATTGATTTTAAGCAGCTACGAAAAAGTAAGTTGATTAACTTCTTGATCAAAGATGAGAGACGTACCTTTCTTTGCTCGTTGAATGCAGTTTTTCATCTAGCATTTTGAGCGCGCAGGCTCCGCGACCATGATTCGTTCTTTCCGTAGAGTGGCCGCGCGTGCTCAAACCGCTGGAGCGTTTGACCTTTAAGATGTCATACACCTCAGGAGGGCCTCCGCTGAACGACAAGCTTTGACCTCGCGTTGTTGCTAGGCTTGATGTGGACTTCATCACGTCCTTCACCCCATGACATAAAAGATTTTGTAAACAGGAAAATGCCCACCACCCCTATGACTTCACTACCGTGAGTCAAAATATGACTGGTTTCCTTCTGTGTTCCCTTGCCAGGGACCGCGCAGCGGTTTCAAAGTGGGGGGGGGTGGTGAACGGCGAGCGAAGCGAGCTAAAATAGGGGTCCGGGGACCTGCCCCCGGAAAATTTTTGAGACCACACCCTTTAGGACGTCGGAAAACGCCCTTTTCAATAAAAGGCTGCACTATTTACGTCCTTATTTATATACAGTGAGCTTGGTTCAAAAAAGATTTCAATTACTATGCAAAGAGACATATCGTTACAACCAACAAAATTAACAGCAAAGCGTTTTTTTCTTATAAAAACCGATACTACTGAAGATCTGTCAGAACAAACGTGCCAAAGTTGCGATGCCCAGCCCATTCTAATTTTTAACGAAATCGTTAGCAATATCCAAGAGGGACATCTTGCAGGGACGGGTCCAGCCCGAAGTTGAAGGGGGGATCAACTTGCAAAGAGGGCACCAAAAATATAACGGAAATTGAGCGCGCCGAAGGCGTGCGAAAAATTTTGGACGCTTTTTAAAGAAAATTCTTTGATTTACTACTAAATAACGCCTTGATTTATATGTTTCCCCCATATTTCCTCCATATTTACATCGAAATGGTTAAAAGTTGTGTGTTAGAGTCAAGATGAGGGGCATCAAAAAAGGGGCGCCAAGCTGAGTTTTCGTCGTGAAGGGGGGCAATTGCCCCCACTTGCCCCCCTAAATGCGCCACTGACATCTTGTTTGCTCGCTCAGCAAACGCAGCAGTTGTGTGTATCAAAATATTGAAAATTCTATTTTTGTGAAAGATTTTAGGCCTATCTTTGCAAAAAGTGGGGGGGTTTTAGCCCCCCCTAGCCCAATAGCTGCGCGGTCCCTGTCCCTTGCCTACACTCAACAAAAGTTGTCTTAAAGTCACACCGCACCAGAAGAACAACTGTAACGCAAATTGTCCGTCCATGCAATTTGATCGTCTCCTAGTATGAATATATGTTTTCAAAATTAATACTGCACCAAAATCCATTCAAACTGCACATTGTGGCAGAAAAAAACATTAAAAACTGACGTTGAATTTTACTTGCTGACAGGATGCAACATTTCACGATATAGCAACAACCCATTTATATATTCCTATCTGCCTCCACAGTGAGGACTTTTTTATATCATGTTTTAAAGATTGGCCCAGAAGAAATCATGTTGGGTTTGGCTGAATTCAGATGTTCGATCATTTTATATTGCTGCTCTCTAACTCGACAAATTCAGCATTAAGCAGTAGAGCATTAATTCTATTAACCCTAACATCATTTCAGTTCTGTGCATTTTAATTTGCAAATTCTCAACATACAACTTTCAATATAACATGCATAAACTGCAATACAAAAAAATATATAACAAAGGGTACTGGACTCAACAACTATAATTTTACTAAGGAAGAAAGCGTACGAAACTTGTATGTGGGGAATTCCTTAAAGGAAGTGCTCTCTCGGTAGATAGACTAATCGAGGAGAGACGCTCTATATAAAAAACCTATTTTTCAGCAATAGGCATGATTTCAAAAGATTCCTAATTCAAATTCAAATTCAAAAGCTAGGAAATAGCAGTAGGAACCATGTCTCTTACCGCTCCAGCATTTCCGGGGCAATATTCAGGTAAGTCGCAGTCATTCTGGGATTCACGGCAAAGTGTTCCTTGCAGTTTGAACTATTGAAAAAAGAACTAAGAAATTAGGCTGTTTGAAACATTCAAAATACTGAACTAGAACTGCATCAATTCTCGAGAGATAATGTCTATGATGTGAACAGTACAATAGACCATTCAACTGTTCTGAAAATATTCTGGATATAGCGACATCCATCGTAGTTTGACTAAGTGACTAAAAAGATTCACCCAGCTGCTAATTTCTCATCTGTGGCAATCTGAGGAACAAACAATAAATGCTTCATAAAATCTTTTTTCTATTGAATATTAGGTTAAGTATACTCAGTGTCTTTCGGTGACTGCCAATGGCTTCGGCAGCAAGCTGCTGTCCTTGCAATTACTGGAAAATTGCTTTAAATTATATATCAGGAACTTTTGACAACCTTGAACAACAAATTTTGGAATGAATTTCAATTATTAGAATGGGAGTGATCCTCATAAATTTACTCTTGGAGCTAGAAGGACAAAAAGTCCCCGAGCAATTTCCGCAATTGAAAAGTTAAATGGACCATAACAGATTAGGGCTCGAGTAATTCTCAACCTGATAGACAACATCAGTGCTGTTAGATATCGTTCATTTCCATCTTCGTTCCAGTTTCCGGAACGTAAAATGAGACCGTCCAAACAAGAACAGAACAATTAGAGAAGTTATGTGCTTATAACGAAAGAAGAACAGTAAATCTAAAGATCTGTCCGGCAAATTTTTTTTTATTTGATATAGGAGCTGTTTGTAATCATTTGATTAAATCCTTAACTACGCAAGAATTGCAATGCCTTCTGTTCGGCTTCTGAATCAAAGAAACAAAATCTGTCAAACAGATGTAACGAAGCGCACCGAAAGCAGCTAAACTCAAAATAAAACAAGTTAATTTCGTTTTCTTTTCTCACGTGTCTCTTGTATTCCCAACAACCTAACGTATAACTTCGTTCTCCACAACCTATTCCACTTAACGTCTTTCCTTTCTCCTTGCTCTCACTCATCTAATCACATAATCATATTTTCATGTCTCGTTCCAGACCTCTCACAATCTTTCTCAATTTATTTTCTCCTCACATCTTCACACTCCCCCGGCCTAAAATATGCATAACCCCCAAATAAAAGAATTATAAAAAATATAGAATGCCCAAAAAAGGATACCTAATAACCTAGTTTACGATACTTCAACTACAATAAATGAGTCAATTTTTTTGTGATTTTTTCTTTTCCTGTCCATAGTTCTTCTCAGCAACGTATCTCAATGTCAAATGTTATGTACAATAAGCAGTTTGATGAAAGTCTGATGCTTCTTTTTAAACTCTAATCAATAGTCCAGCACAGGAACTCCATAACGTTCTGGAGGCCTTCGGTTGCGCCTCAAATTGTAAGGTCGATTGTTCTCAATTTCGGGTTCTCTTCCGATTTCCTGGGGTCTTGGATCCTCAATCTCAAATATGGATTCATCAATTTCTGATTCGTCACTGTACAAATCGTCAACTTCTTGCGGAATTTCTTCAAGTTCATAGTCAATTTTGAACGGTTTCAAACTGTTGAAATGGACAATTTTCCTCTTCTTGTCTTTCATCGATTCTATTTCATAATCTCCCTCTTGAATTCCGATGATCATGTATGGTCCGATAAATTTCTCTTGTAAGCCTCTTGCTCTAAAATTCTTCAGAAGTACTGTGTCTCCAATGTTAAACGCTTTGCTTTGTCTCGAACGGTGCTTTATATCGTAATTCTTCTTCTGTTTCTGTTGTGCTTTCTTCAATTTCTCGACTACTATCTTTCGTATATCGTCTTGTCTCTTCTTTAAATCTTCTAAATACTTTGCGGGACCATGAGTTGGCTTTGCTTGTATTTCATCTTGCTCTGCACCCATTGGTAGTCTGACGTCTCGACCATATAACATCTCAAAGGGTGTTACTCCGGTAGAGGATTGCTTGCTCACTCGGTATGCCAAAAGAGCGTGTGGAAGTTGTTCGTCCCAATCATCTTTGTCGTTATTCACTTTCATTCTCAATAGTGCCTTCAATACGCCGTTGAATCTTTCACAAAGTCCGTCTGTTTGAGGATGATACGCTGTTGTTCTTCTTTTCTCGATTCCAAAAAGTTGGCAAACTGATTTGACAAGATGGGATTCGAAATTTCGTCCTTGGTCTGTAAGTAAAACAGATGGCATGCCATGACGTGCAAATATTTCCTCTAACGCTCTCACAATCGTTTCTGCTTCTTGGTTTGGAAGAGCCTCAGCTTCTGCATACTTGGTGTAGTAATCGATGACGGATAAGATGTACTTGTTTCCTGAACGGGTTGTCTTCAAAGGACCAATCAAATCGACGCCAATCATGTAAAACGGAATTGGAACAATTTCAATTGGTTTCAATGGCCAGCGTGGTCGGGGCACTGTCTTGTTTTTAGCACATATTTCACAGCGAGCGCAAAAATCTTCAACTGCTTTAAAGAAACCCGGCCAATAAAACTTTCTTTGTATGATGTCGAAGGTCTTGGCCACGCCCATATGACCGATCTGTTCATGAGCCTCTTTCAGGATGGTTGGTGTAATGAACTTAGGTAAGATTACTTGATGTCTCTCTTTTCCCGTATCATCTACCCACTTTCTGCTCAAGAGATCGTTCTCAACCAATAAAGAATCAAATATGTTGTATAATGCATATAGTACCTCGGTACCGTCCTTCGGTTTGTGTTCAGGCCGGCTGCCTTCTCGAATCCATCCTTTTACACGGGATAAATCTTCATCCAGATCTTGCAACTCTTGCAACTCATTCACTGAATATCTTGAAACTTGAATACTGTTGACTGGGGCTCGTGAAAGTGCATCTACATGTTGCATCATTGCGCCTGGTCGATGCTCGACTGCATAGTCATACTCTTCCAACTTTAATATCCAACGGGCTAGCTTGCCATTGGGGTGTTTCATCGTTTTTAACCACTGAAGAGCTCTGTGATCTGTGAACACTGTAACATGTCTACCATAGACGTATGGATGAAAATACTGTAAGGCCCAAACGACGGCGAACGCTTCTTTTTCTGTTGTGGTCCAGTTCTTCTCTGAGCCCGAGAAAGCTTTGGATGCGAATGAAATTACTTTTTCTGTACCACTCTCATCTTTCTGGGTTAAAACAGCTCCTATGCCAACATCACTTGCATCAGTATATAACACATAGTCCTTGTCTGTGTCTGGAAATCCTAAAATTGGTGAGGAAATCAACTGCTCTTTCAAATTTTCAAAGGATTCATGGCAGCTCTCGTTCCAGTCGAATTTGACATCTTTCTGCAGTAGACGGTGTAAAGGACAAGCGATGTCACTGAATCCTGATATGAAGCGCCGATAATACGAAATCATTCCAATGAATCTTCTCAGCTCTGTTAGATCTTGTGGTACTGGATACTCTTTAATTGCTTTGACTTTCTCAGGGTCTGGGGACAGACCAGTATCAGCAATTTGAAATCCAAGGAATTTTACACTTGTCTGTCCGAAATGACATTTTGACGGTTTCAGCTTCAGTCCAGCATTTCTAATGGCGTTAAGTACTTCTTTCAAATTACTCAAATGCTCCTCGAAATTTCGACCAACAATCAGGACGTCATCTAAATAGACAAGGCATTTGTTGGGTAGCAGACCTTGTAACACATTGGACATCAATCTCTGGAATGTGGGTACAGCATTAGAAAGTCCAAAAGGCATACGCTTGAACTGGTAGATGTTACCCCCTGGAATGACAAAAGCTGTTTTCTCTTGGCTTGACTCTTCCATAGGTACTTGCCAGTAACCCGAGGCTAAGTCCAGAGTTGTAAAATACTTGTGGCCTGATAAGGTGTCGATCAAGTCATTAACTTGAGGCAAAGGGTAGGCATCTTTGATTGTTACTTCATTGAGTTTCCGAAAGTCGATACAAAATCTCCAGGTGCCATCTTTCTTTTTAACTAACACAATTGGACTTGCCCACGGTGATTTGCTTGGTACGATGACATCATTCTGCAGCATTTCATGCACTTGCTCTTCGACTACAGGCTTCAATGCATTTGGGAGGCGTCGTGGCAGCTGTTTAATTGGAGGGGCATCTCCTGTTTCAATTTTATGTTCTGCTTGAGAAGTAAGGCCAATCTCTGATAAATTTGTTGCAAATATTCCCTGGTACTCCTTCAGTACACTGCTCATTTGTTCTCTTTCTTCAGGCTTGAGACTCTCCAGATCGAAGTGCAACTCCTGCTGTTCGGAAAAATCATTAGAATTAGCATTACCCCCTGAATCTAAAACTGGGTCGTTCATTTCAACATCAATTTGCTGCAAGCAGCCAACGTTTGTGCCTTTATACAACTTTACTGTATCAACCCCCGGGTTTATGATTTGTATGGGAACAGTTTGTTCTTTGGGCTTCACAAGAACACTGGCGACCAAAACTCCCTTTTCAGCCAAATCAAAATTGGGCTCTAAAATGCTTTCAGAAATTATTGGATTTCTGATACGTGCTGTTTGAACGATCTCATGCCTGCCCGGAATTTCAATGTCATCACTCAAAACTACAACAGTAGGATCTTTCAAAGCGGCATCAAACACTAACAATGGCTGACATTTTGAATCAGGAAATTTCATTTGCATATTGGCTGTATCGATCACAACTTGATTGTTTACAAGCCAATCTAGGCCCAAAATAACTTCAGATAACATTTCATTGGCAACATAAAACTCGTGATTTGATTTACGTGCGTCATTGACTTCAATGAATAAATTAACTTTGCCTAATATGCCTATGGGCGAATTGTTAGCGGCCTCGGCGACAATATCAGAAGGCAATAAAGGCTCTTCGTTTGACAAAGATTCCCATTCATTTTTGCTAATCAATGAAATTGACGCCCCAGTGTCAATAATACACAACTTGTTTACTCCATTTAGTTTGGCCTCAACTAACAGGGTTTTCCTTTTGTGGGAGGGCGAAACGGCCGATAGTCTAACCTTTGAATCTTTCTGAGGCGTGTCCTTGTTATTATGACCCACACTTTGGCCTGCATTTTGCCCTTGCCCCGCAGCCTCTGTTGATGTTTCGATTTCAGTACGACAAAATTTTGAAATATGGCCTTTACGACCGCAACGATAACAGGTAGGAGGAGGTCGATTTTGACTTGTGCTACCTGAAACATTGGGATTTTGACGTTGATTTTTACTGAAACAGTCTCGGGCAAGGTGACCTTGTTTGTGGCAAAGATAACAGGTTTTCACGGAGCTAACATTACTACTTCGTCTAAATTCATTATACGTAGGACACTGTTTTGCGACGTGTCCAAAACCATTACAGTTAAAGCAAGTTTTAGTAGTAATACTCGAATTTATAGCTCCAATGGGCGCGCGGTTTTGTCTAGGGGCGCTCCCCGCTTCAGCTCGTAATGTTTCCATTGTAGAATTTGCTGCCTCGAACCTCCTTGCTATCAAAACTGCATCTTCTAGGGTGCCTGGTGGTTCCTGTAAAGTTTGTTTTGTGTCGGCCGATCTTTCATGCCCAGTATAAACTGGTCTACCAATCTGTTTGTGTATTCTTCCCCTCGAAATCCACATTTGGCTCCGAACTCTCTTAGGGCTACAGCGAAAGAATCAACTGATTCTCCGGGTTCTTGTGTTCTTCGATGAAAGTTATGTCTCTTTTCAGTCAGTGTCTGATTTCTTTCGAACAACGATTTCAGTTGTTTAATCCAATTCTGGTAACCATTATCTCCTTCTACAAATTCGATCGATTCTGCCAAACGAAAGGCATCTTCACTTAGGTTAAAAAGTAAAGCAAGTCTCTGTTTCTTTTCATCCTTCAGTTCCACAGCTTCAAAGTAAAGATTCGATTTCTTTTCGAATAAATCAAAATCATCTCCTATCTTGTATTTCTCCGGTCTTCTAAACAACGTAAGTGATGAACGATTTTGCTCGGGAGCAATCTGAGCGGCTTGACCCGCTGCAGGGTTATCGTCTGGCATTCTGATATTCTATTTCACTTCAATATTTACATGATCCGATCTACAAGTGTAAGTCCCAAAATTCAGCGTGTGTGCGTCCTCTACAAAATTCGAGTCCTTGTTCTTCGTGTCCTTGTGTTTATGTCCTGGCAGGATCGCCAAAATTGTAACGAAGCGCACCGAAAGCAGCTAAACTCAAAATAAAACAAGTTAATTTCGTTTTCTTTTCTCACGTGTCTCTTGTATTCCCAACAACCTAACGTATAACTTCGTTCTCCACAACCTATTCCACTTAACGTCTTTCCTTTCTCCTTGCTCTCACTCATCTAATCACATAATCATATTTTCATGTCTCGTTCCAGACCTCTCACAATCTTTCTCAATTTATTTTCTCCTCACATCTTCACACAGTTCATCACCGGTTCATACAGGAACGGAACGGAATGATTTGGTATCATCCCTCTTATCGTATCACTGTTTTTATCGTTCAACTTTTTGGAACCGAGCAATGTTATTTGCAGCGTTCACGATTGAATGCAACGTTCGACTTTTAGGGACGAAATGATATGGAACGAAACGATTACGCTCTCGTTTGAATGGTACTTAAATCGCATTCTATGGGGGCCAGATTGTGTTATCAAGATATTACTTACGACACAGTTTTTACAGCAATCAGGAGTATTCATGTCACTGCATTGAGCAGATCTCTTTAATTTGCATCCATTTGGTTCACAACAGCTATCTTTCTTTTTGCACATCTGCAAAAAATACCAAAGAATCTAGCAACGAATAGGTCTTAAAGGGAATGAGCTGCGTCATGCGATCCAGTCTATAAGAATCAAAATGGAAAAGACATTGTTTCTTTTGGTTTTGCTTCCTTTGGGCGCGCGTCAGATTATCACTACAATGGGCTTCTTATAAACTAATGAGATCTTATCTTTTAACAAGGATCATTCACCTTAGTGTACTCAACAAGTCTTAGTTCTTCCATAATCAAATTGAACGAATTTTGCTAGCCCATGCACAAGGCGAATATGATTGTCACTTTCAAGATCTGCTGCAACGAAGCTCATTGGCTTCTAGAAATAATGGCATTATTTGCTTTACAAGGAGGTACCATTTTTGTGCCTCAGAAAAATTTGTGACGGAGTGTACAGCAATAGGACAATTGCGCGACAACACGTATTTCATTTTATTTTTAATTTAGAACATATCTACACAGGCTAACCACACAGAAAACTTTCTAATTCATAATTGGTCCAGTTGAAAATAGAAAACAAAGCTATAATATTTACAATTTTTCCAACGAAACTTAAACTTCTTTGAAATGAAATGATGTTTTTTTTGCAAACGTTGACCTTTTAATTAAACAGGTTATTTCAAACGAAGCAGCCTTTCCTCCTTTCTGAGGAAGATAAATATGTTCTTGGTTTTTTTATTTATTCAATGAAAACAATTAAAACAAACAAAAAGCAAGATTTATAAACTACGTGCCATCCATAGCACGAAAGGACATATTGTCAGCGAGTTCTCACTTTGAATGACACTTATAGCTTCAAATATATCAAATTGATTTGACTAATACACACGTACACATAGAGATTTACATGCAATGTATAATGTAATATGTTTTACAATGTAATATGTTTTTCGAAGTTCATCTTTCATTAGCTACAAACAGCAATGCATCTCATTTTTCGACAGTCCCCTTTTGATCATAATATCTCTTGCTGACAATCTACTTTCCTTTTAGTTATGATTTTAGATCATTTACAGCAGCTGTTCAAAAATTCATATCTCAATCAATTAAATCTACCACAAAGAAACATTTCTAAAAACATAGCTCCTGGCTATTTTACATACATACATTTTGGAGACTAGTAAACTTTCTTTCACATTGAAGACAAAAGCTTAGCAAGCATGAACATTCCAAAAGTTTTCTCTGGTTCCGAAAATGTGTAAAGATAATCAGAGACGTAGGAACCGGGGGGGGCACTGGGGGCACGTGCCCCCCCCAAGATTTTGCAATAAACAAAGAAGTGCCCTTTTTATTTTCAGGAAATGCCCTTTCAGGGTAATGAAAAAGGGGCCCTTGAAGTGTCGTGCCCCTCCAAGTTTGAGATGTTTCCTACGTCCCTGAAGATAATTGTGCATTACATACGAAATTGCCTTTACCTCTGGAGCTCCACAGTCACATTCTTCAGTGCCTTCAACGATTCCATTGCCGCAGAAGTTGTCCACGGACTGACAATGGAAATGTTGCAATATTACTAACATGAGCAAGGACAAATAGGAGGACGCGCTAGGACATATGTGAAATGCGCATATGCGCAAGAACAAATTGGAGAGAATGCTACATTTAATCACTGAATTTTAGTTTTATTTATGTGTGTACCATCCTGCTTTTCAAACAGCCAAGTTGAACGAAGGTCCGGTTTAATAAAATCATATCTAGGGCCCAAAACATGGAAAAGTCTTTCGTCTGAGATGAAATCAACAAACGATATTAACACGTTCAAATATAAGATCAAGAGAATTTTTCCCAAAATATACAGAAAAAGAAAGATGACATTAATGTCTTTTATTAAGACTCCTCATCGTCTCTCCCGATCATGGTATGGTCTTATAAACCGTGTTCTGTATCAAAAACAACTACAGTTTTATATTTTTCCTCACCTTTCGCGTTGTACCAGCACCTCTAAGGGGACCAATATGGAATTAAGGTCATCTTCACCTTTTAATGCTATCCCTGCCACTGTAATTAGGGATGTTTTCCTTCACGTGTTTAACCTTATATATTGTATTGTGTCTATTTTTATATTATAAACCTTGTAAAAATTTGCAATTGTGGCAAATGATACAGGCATACATGCATACATATTTGGAAATACTTACTCCAGTCGGGTAGTTGTTCAAGCATTCAAAGGACCTTTTTGGATCAGACAAAACTTTCATGTTGCAGTCAGAAAAACCAGGTCTTCGAGTCCTTGAAGTAGAAGAGAAATAAAGCTTATCCATGCCTATCCCAGAATGATTGGAAATGGAGATTGATTCAGAAAAAAGGGTGAAAGGATGGCAAAAGGCATCCTGTAATAGCGATAAGAATATAAAGCTTTTTTAGGTTCTCAAGTCATGTCATGCTGAAACAATGGCTAAAGAAGAGAGGTTTGTTTGGGTACTCCCATTTTCCGATTCTTCCTGAATAAAAAGTAATAAAAAACAAATGGTCTTAAGGATAACCTTTATTCTCCCTTGTTCATGATCCCGCAATTCTAATCTTGTCGCTTGATATTCATGTGATAGTAATTAAACTTGTAAATTTCAAGTATTACACATAAAATTACACATGATGAAACATTTTTTTTTAATGATTTTTAAAATCTCGGCTGTACTCTAAGACCTAAAGGAAATAACCATAAGACTACTGATCTAGCTCAAAATAAGCAGCTGCTACTTACTTTGGACCACCCATGAAACATCCTCTTGTCGTCATACATTTGCAGGGTGCTTTATCTAAAATATAAAGAAGATACAATTATACTATCATCTTAACCGGAACCCTCAGAGAGCTGAATCCACAACAAACCCAGCAGTTCTGGAGGGTTTCAAATCTAATGAAAGAACTAACTCAATAGTTTAAATTTCCCTTCTAATTCAAAACCTTCTAACGTTGCTAATTCTTAGAATAAGATTACATTTCGTTACATTATTTGGTTACATTTATAGTGACTAAGGTTATGATTGGGGAATAATCTTGCTTTGCCTTTCTGTAAGAATTCCTTTGTTCTGTCCTAGATTGGTGCTCATAAGATACCAGGTAGAGAAAGATTATGACAGGCATGTTAAAAATAAGTTTAAAATGCGAAAGAAAGTCTCCAAAGTACGTAGTAAGTTCTTAAAACAAGTACCAACAGAACTCGCAATCAAACCAATGCCAGGACGTTTATCAATACTGCATATATTAGTTTCAAGACATTCTTTAATTATCGAAAATTACCGACGCATCCTAGCTTTCTTAATGAAGGTAGCACTGTTCTTTAACATTTGAAATATAGAGCCTACAGTTCTTACATACAGTATCATACAACGAAGTGTGTGTGTGTTCTCAAAATCTGAGAAAGGCTGAAAAGCCATCTTGGACAGTGAAATAATTTGCTTTCAAATAAAAATTTAAGAAGGTAATCTCAATTGTGTTTCTCAAAAGGAAAACAAAACATACCATGAGGGAATCCCATATTGTGTCCAAGTTCATGTGCCAGAACTACTGTGGGTCCAGTCAGGGCACTGAATGACCACTGTAAATTTGAAAATGGCATCGGATGAGTCAATAAAAACAACTCCCGGTTGAAAAATATTACTCCCTAAATAGCAAAGCAATGATAGTGAAAACTGTCTTACTTCATTGCCTATATGTTCAATTTGATTTTGTAATTTACCCGGATTCAATCGGCCATTCCTTCTCGTTGATATGGAAGATTTTTTGCAGCAATCCCACAAAAAGAGCGAAAGCGACAAGCAAGATTTCCTTGATTTCCTTCCTAGCAATAATGACACTTAATGTGCTAGCATATATTTTGTCCTCTTGGGAAAATTGAATACACCTGAATAACTTTTCATACTGGGGAGGGAGGACTTTCATCCTCCCAAGCAGATAGCACGCGTGTTAAAGTCATTGCTGTAAGGAAGAATTAATAGGGAAATTTGCTTGTAATTTTATCACGTTTTAATGCTTCTCGAAGGGCTCGATAAAATCACGTGTAAAATTTTAAAGGACTGACCGATTTCAACCAGGTCGATTCTATATATATTTCAACACGTCTATTGTTAATTGGTATATTTGCCAATGTCATTACTTCCCTTGGTACCAAGGGAGCAGTAGCCTTTCAAGGCCTTTCAAACGGGAATAGTTGCTATTAAATCACACAGCAGATTGATGTTAAATCAGTTACTGTCAGGTATTAACTCATGCCCTGCACAAATAATATTATGGCTCCCATTGAATTGTTAAAGTCATCAGCACCGTTTTAAGAACCACCATACGACCCGAAAGACTGGATGCAAAAAAAAGCAATGAGTTGGTTGGATCGACGGGATATCAACTGCTTCCATCGCAGTGACTTTGTCATTTTAGACCAGGAGGGGATGGGGGGCAATCGTCACCCGAGGAGGGAATTTATGAAATTAAGTGTGCTTGGTCAAGTTTTGGGTGCTGATTCCAAAAATCGATGTTATACGGAGAAATTCGGTCCCTTTCGGCCTCTATTCCATGTTAAAACCTCGTTTTCGAGAAAAATGACATCCTCACTTAGATATTCCAAAGCATATGAATTTGGTCAATTTCGGGATGCTGATTCCAAAAATCAACATTAGACAGATAAATTCAATCGCTGTGAGCCTCTTTTCCATGTTAAAGCCTCGTTTTTGCGAAAAAAAACACATCTTGGCTCAGTTGTTCCAAAGCGTATATTTGATCAATTTTGGGGTACCGATTCAGAAAGTCAATGTTACATGGAAGAATTCGGTCTTTGTAACCGTCCTCATCCGGCTCAAGTCGCGTTTCGATGAAAACCCTATATCTTCTTTCAAGCTTAAACACTGTTCGAAGTAGTATTATTGTTAAATCAATACTTGGCACATTACACACCAAAATTCAGCCCAGTTAACATAATGGAATGTCTTTTATTAAATGCTCTTGTTCTGTGTTAGCATTGTCTGCTGAACTTCAGTGCGTAGTGATGTCCTCAGTCTCATCATCAAACTCATCCTCTGTTTCAAGTTTGGATGTTTGGCATATGTCTGTACAAAGAAGCAACTCTGCCACATCGTCAGGCAGGGTACGTTTTTCTCTATCAAATCTAAAAAGCTAAGAACTACAGAATACAATTCAACTGTGCCAATAATAGCAGAAAAAGACACAAGGTCATCAATTTTCCACTATGACTGGCATTTGCAATATTACTTCATTTAAATACAATAAGAAAAGACAAATCTGATAACGATTGAGGAAAACAAAATACAAGAAATAAGGGACATAAAACATAAGCTGTTGCTTTCCAACTATTGATCATTAATCTACAGTCGTGTCGTGTTTTCGATAAAGCACTTCATTTCCTCCATAATCATTTCCAAAAAGGAATGGATTACAAAGTGATTTGGAGCCCACATACCCGAAACGTTTAAATCAGGAATATTTTCGAGATGACCAAAAATATCTTGTCGTAATGTGTCATACATAGGGCAATGCAGGAGAAAATGTTCCTTATTTTCATTCGCCTCGCCATAATCACAAATAGGGCGTAAATAGTCAAAATTGTGCCGAAACTTTTGCTCATTCAAATCACTAAATTTAACGCGAAGTTTTGTCAATCGTCGAATGCCAATGATATCACGGACATGGAATATCGGATTCCTCGATCTGCTTTTGCCAACACTATCCTTTTAAATTCACCAAGAAGGGAAGCCGCGTTTTTGATTGATCGAGCATATTCCAGTCATATAGGGCATTGTGGAAGTAGGTATTGGAGAAGCGAACAGTTCTTAAATGTTTGGATTATAAGTAACTGCATGTCCAAGATTGTATAAGATATCGCGCTCAGGAGGAATGTCCTCAAATAGATACACGAGAGACGACGTAATTTTGAGGATGTAAAAATGACACATACGTCTATATCACCTTCTATCATAAGGCATTCCCAACCCAGTTCATCGTAAAGTATTTGCCTGTTGGTGCCTCTCCAAGCACCAAGTTACTGAAAGTGCCGCAGAGTATTCCATTTGTACATGGTACATAGTTAGGGTACACAGTATCATGCCAAACAACGGATCTTTCCTCATTCCAACCATGCGTTGTCGGACTGTCTAAATCAAGCTTCAGTTCATCTGCTTGCTTGTATATGCAGGCAACGTAATTTGCTCCTTTGATATGCAAAAGAAGATTGAATGAACAGGAAGCAACAACCTTTAGTCTGCAACTTTATGACTCTTTTTTAAAGATTTTCAGAAAAGCTTAGCATAGACTTCACTGCGTGATTGTAGCTTTGGAAAATCCATAGAGGTGAAGTTTTCAAAACATTCGATAACAGATTTCAAGATCTCAAGTAGGTATCTACCATCTCCTGCAAAATGGTGATAAAAAGGAGATGCTGCTCGGTTGATTCGACAATCAATTGGAAATTCTAAAGATGCATTAGATGGAAAGGTAGTCTGTTTTCAAACACAAGCCAGTGCACAAATATTAGCCACTATGAAACATATATCTGACAAGAACTAGCAAGTAACCACAAAGAGGAGGCACCAACTTATTGGCACTTGCTCAAGCAGAGGAGCCTGTTTGGTATCCCGCTCCTGTCACCATGTTGAGTTATACGAGCCAGAGAAGAGAAGCTTTTTCAACTATCATGCTTACTAACTCACTCGACAAACAAAAATAACTTAAGAGTCAGAGAAAACGTGCATTGTGTTCTTCACGCACCTATGCGAACTATACAAATTATTGTTTCTTGACTTTGTATCATTTTTGCCATGAACATAACGGAACAGGTACCTGACGAAACAGCGACGGTACACATACCATCTGACAATATCAACATCACCACCTTCTTTTTCGCCCATGACTTCACACGTGGCATGGTAATTACTTACAATTGAATATTTACAGGAGAAGAAAGATTATTGATGTTACATCTTTCACCTTTGTCCCTGGTCAGGATAAGAACGCTGGTTTGTAGAATTGCATGTTCTCTGCAGAAATGATTACGTTTCATTTCGCCATTCTATAGGAAGGGCAAGACGATGTGTTGGAAAGCAATGTTAAAGCGTCAAGAATTCATAGATGCTTTTGAAGAGCGTGGTATCTACGTTGAGAAAAATCTGTTATTGAATGTCTTGAAAAGTTCACCTCCTTTCTTTATGGATTTTCCAAAGCAACAATCCGTCAGTATAGCCCATGCTAAGTTTTTCAGGAAGTCTTTCAAATAGAGGCATATATGCAGTTTTAAGGTTGATGCTCCCTGTTCATTCAATCTTCTTTTGCATACCAAAAGAGCAAATTAAGTTGCCTACGTATACAGGTAATCAGATGAACTGCGGCTTCATTTAGATAGTCCGACAACGCATCATTGGAATGAAGAAAGATCCGTCATCTGGCATGATATTATGTACCCTGACTATGTGGCAGAGTTGCTTCTTCGTGCAGACAACGAAGTTCCGCAGACAATGCTAGCACAGAACAGGAGCACTTCACAGACATTCCATTACGTTAACTAAATTAAACTTGGATGCGTAATGTGCCAAGTATCAACTTAACAATATATATTGTACGCTTGACTTGAATACCATTTTGAACAATGTTTAAGATTTTAAGAAGATATAGGGCTTTCATCGAAACGCGACTTGAGCGCAGTAAAGAGGGCCAACTGAGACCGAATTCCTCTATATAACTTCGATTTTCTGAATCGGCACCCCGAAATTGACCAAATGTATACGCGTTGGAACAACTGAGCCAAGGAGCCAAGATGTGTTTTTTTCACAAAAACGAGGCTTTAACATGGAAAAGAGGCTCACAGCTATCGAATTTATCTGTCTAACGTTGATTTTTGGAGTCAGCATCCTGAAATTGACCAAATTCGTATGCTTTGGAATATCTAAGTGAGGATGTCACTTTTCTCGAAAACGAGGTTTTAACATGGAATAGAGGCTGAATGGGACCGAATTTGTCCGTATAACATCGATTTTTGGAATCAGCGCCTCGAACTTGACCAAATACACTCAATTTCATAAATTCCCTCCTCGGGTGACGATTGCCCCCCATCCCCTCCTGGTCTATTAAAATTTAAAATTTAAAATTTAAAATTTAAAATTTAAAATTTAAAATTTAAAATTTAAAATTTAAAATTTAAAATTTAAAATTTAAAATTTAAAATTTAAAATTTAAAATTTAAAATTTAAAATTTAAAATTTAAAATTTAAAATTTAAAATTTAAAATTTAAAATTTAAAATTTAAAATTTAAAATTTAAAATTTAAAATTTAAAATTTAAAATTTAAAATTTAAAATTTAAAATTTAAAATTTAAAATTTAAAATTTTCAATTTTCAATTTTCAATTTTCAATTTTCAATTTTCAATTTTCAATTTTCAATTTTAAATTTTAAATTTTAAATTTTAAATTGAAAATTGAAAATTGAAAATTGAAAATTTAAAATTTAAAATTTAAAATTTAAATTTAAAATTTATAATTTAAAATTTAAAATTTAAAATTTAAAATTTAAAATTTAAAATTTAAAATTTAAAATTTAAAATTTAAAATTTAAATTTTAAATTTTCAATTGTCAATTGTCAATTTTCAATTTCCATACACAAAACCCCTTCGGCATATACAAAACTTCGTCTAAAGGCCTAATCCAGTGTTCTATTACGTAGATTAAAATAATATCTAAGATAAAAATGGGCTGTTCTTCCACAGGTTCCTCCATTCCTCCTTTGGGATAATGGGTCTACGCCTAGGCTATTCTATATCATCTGAAGCAATCGTAGTAAGGTAGGATTAGGTAGTAAGGTAGCTGTAAGGTAGAATTAATAGGGAAATTTGCTTGTAATTTTATCACGTTTTAATGCTTCTCGAAGGGCTCGAGAAAATCACTTGTAAAATCTTAAAGGACTGACCGATTTCAACCAGGTCGATTCTATATATATTTCAACACGTCTGTTACGGAAACAATAGTTCGACGGAACTTTCGAATATTGCAATAACTTGCGTGCTCCGCGAAATCGATAAAGAAATGGAGTGTCCAAACAAATCCGTAGGTAAACACAGCAAATCCCAGCAAACTACAAACTACAAGCGATAAAACTATGTACAGCGGCGAATAATATACAAAACGATTAATGAGTCCCTCGGTAGTGTCTCGCGAATTTCCGACCTCGTCGAATGTTAAGTTAACTCTCAATCATAAATACAAGCTAGATATATAAATTGCATGACTTCATGCTCGCGGTGCTTGTTCTCAACTCCTAACTCACTCACCCTCGCTCTCTCAACGTCACGTGATACTAAAGTTTAAACTACACTATTGTTCTATTGTCATTTCGTCAAAAACCAAAACACACTCCCGCCCCCCGAATGATTAGCTCGGCTAATCCAACCAATCAGAACGAGAGATAAAGTACGATTACTCTAAACGAATCTATAAATGTAAAATATGGTCACTTACAGTTATCCTCTGATTTTATCCACATCATCATCTGAAACAAACCTGATTGTCGGCTCACCAGTGTTCTTATCTTCTTCAAATTGTGGCTCCTCCGCAAGTTCCACAGGATACAGTCTCCTTATCGGTCTCCTGATGACTGCAGATTTTTGTCCCTCCTTTGATACACGTACTACTGCTGATCTCGTTTGTCCATCCTTGCTCGTCAACAGCTTTTCCACTCGACCAATCCTCCATCTTTGTCTGGGCAACTTATCTTCGAAAATCGTAACGATATCGCCAGTGGCTATCAATGGTCCGTTTTTGCTCTTTCTCGATCGATGGTGTTCTCTCAGCTCTGTGAGATACTCTCTGCTAAATCTTCCTCGAAAATGTTCAAGAACGTTCCTCAAATAGTTAGCTCTCTTTGTCACTTCTTCGTGACTCAGTTGTGTTCGTGGCTCGTAAGACACAGGGCTAGGCCTGTCTAAAATTCTCCTTCCAATAATCAGGTGGGAAGGGGTAAGTGGCTCTCCTAATTCCTCATTGAAATACGTCAACGGCCTCGAATTTATTACTCCCTCAATTTCTGTTAACAGGGTTAAAAGCTCCTCATAATTGAGTTTGGAATTTCTTATTGACTTCTTCAAGCATCGTTTTGTAGACCGCACCAAACGTTCAAAGAAACCTCCGGTATGTGGCGCAGCTTCGACATTAAATTTCCAGTTTATGCCATTTTGTACTAAATAGTCTTTTACCCCTTTATCTTTGAATGTTTTGCCGTTATCGCTGATAATTAGCCCAGGAACCCCTCTCCTGGCCTGAAATCTACTGAACCCCCTCTTAAATGACTCTGCGTTTAGATCTGGAACGAGCTCCAGATGTAGGGCTCTTGTAGATGCGCAAGTTAATAAAAGTATGTACGACTTATATGTACTTTGATCTCCTCCATAAATGTTCTTTACGAAAACTGGACCGGCAAAATCTACTCCTATTTTCATGAATGCAAAGTCATTGTCGACTCGAAATTTCGGCAAAGAAGGAGCTGGTGGAATTTTATACCCTCTACCCTCAAATCTTTTGCATGTACAGCATTTAGAAATCAGCTTTCTGACCAGCTGACGACCTCTCACTACCCAATACTGCCTTCTCAATTGTGCAAGGGTTTCTTGTACTCCGTTGTGTTTGACGATTTCGTGGGCTTCTAATACTAATAACTTGGCTACATGGCTGTCCCTGGGCAGGAGTATAGGGAACTTAGCGTCATATGGTATGGGCGCATTTTCTAACCTGCCCTTACATCGCAAAATGCCTTCTTTATCTTCAAAAAGCCCTAAATTGTGTGTCAAATCGTGAAAGTTTCTTTGTTGTTTCAGAGTTTGCTGCTCTAATTTCACTAATGTCAATTTTGCATCAGTAATCTCGCTTGATTCAAGGTCTCCAATTTTGCATTCAACTTTGCTAGCCTTTGCTCGTAAATTCGCAAAATAAATCGTTTCGCATAAGCGATCACTCTCAAAAGTTTGTTGATATCGCTGAACCTTTCAACGTCGATAATCTCATTAAGCGCATTTATAACGGTCGTGTCAACCTGAAGACAATAACCTTCTACGTCAATGATATTAGCTTCCAAATCAGATCGATTTGTTGACTCCGAAATTTCTGGAAAATTATCAAAATTATCGTGAACAGGCCATTCCTCTGGGCACTTTCTTAAAAAGTCGGGCCCAGTCCACCACATTTTCTGATTAACTAACTTCGAGGCTGAAACCCCCCTGGATGCAAGGTCAGCGGGGTTTTGTTTCGTTGGGCAATATTTCCATTGATTAGCTGGAACTAATTTCCTAATTTCTTCCACTCGACTCTGAAGAAAAGGCTTCAAGGTTTTTTGTGTGTTTCGAATCCAAAACAATGCGATTTGAGAATCTGTCCAGCAAGTTACGTTTTGAATGTCTATGACATCTTTGACTGCCTCAGAAACATTTGTAATAAGCCTAGCCAAAATCAATGAGGCTAATAATTCCAGCCTTGGAATAGTCTCTCCCTTCAGAGGGGTAACTCGTGATTTCGCTGTTATTAGACTAACTTCGCTTTCCCCATTTTTGAGACGATAAACTATGTAGACACAAGCCCCATATGCCTTTGTTGATGCATCGGCGAACCCATGCAATTCTATAGATTCGACTGACTCAGGTGGTACAAGATTGCTCAAATATGGCCTATCAATCTCAATTTTGCCTAGTGCCTCCATGTCATTAATGATTTTGAACCATTGTTCTTTTATTTCATCCGAAACTGGACTGTCCCAATCGACCTTCTCCTTGCAAAGACTTTGAAAAAGGATTTTCAAAGGCACAATAATGGGACACAAAACCCCAAGGGGGTCGAACAATTTTGCTGTCGCACTCAAAATAGATCGTTTTGTCACCGGCTTGTCTTTTGCCTCCTTAAAAATTTCGTCGAATTCAAACCTCAATTGATCAGCGTCCTTGTCCCATAAAAGTCCAAGAACTTTTTCGTTTTTCGATTTTGGAATACTTGAATCCGCGTCAGGTACGCTCTTAGCCTCGCTTTCGTGTTGCAAATTTTCGGTTTTCGCATCCGTGAAATTGAAAGTTTCTTGTTTTACAATTTCCTCTCCTAAATCTTTGGAATTGGTTTTCCATTTCCTTAAATTGAACCCAGCATCCATAAAGCATTGTTTTAGTTTTTCGTAGTAGGCCATAGCCTCGCTTTCACTGTCAAATGTTGAAACGTAGTCATCGCAATACAGGGATTTTTTGACATTTTCAACAAACTCGGGCTCAGTTTCCTCATACTGTCTCAAATGATGCCTAATTGTAGCTGATAAAAGATATGGGCTACAAACGGCGCCGAATATCGCCTTTGTATAGCGGAAGACAATGATTTGTGGATCTGGGGACTCTACGTCATCCACCCATAAGAATCTCAAGAAATTGCGCTGCTCAGGATCAATAGATACATTAAGAAATGCCTTCTCAATATCAGACATCAAAACCACTTTCTTCAATCTAAATCTCATTAAAATATCCACCAGCTGCGGCAAAAGAGAGGGGCCTGGATACAAACGATCATTTAAACTTGGCCCTTCCCTCTTGGCAGAAGCATCAAAGACTACTCTCAGTTTTGTCGTGTCTTTGTCTTCTCTAACAACATGTTTGTGCGGTAGATAAAAGACTTTACCTACTTCAGTGGATTCATTGGGGTCAACTCTTTCAATGATTCCCCGCTCTAATTGCTCTAGAAAAACTCTGTTGTATTCCTTAGCTATTTTTGGGTCTGCTCTTAATTTCTTTAGCAAGGAATTCAACCTCAACTTAGCTACGTTAAAATTGTCGGGTAGCAACGGGTGTTGTTCCTTGAAGGGCATTTTTACTTCATAGCTGTTATTTACAAAAGCTATGTCTGATTCAAATTGCTTATCAACAGAGCTCGTTTCTCTGTTTGGAACGCTTTCTACTTCCCAAAATTTGCTTAGCTCTTTCAATATTGGATCTGGGGGGTCATCGCCTATCAAAGTCTCGGCTTCGATTTGAAATACGTGGGAATCATTTTCATTATTTCCCACCCCTTTTACTGGGCCAGAAACAACCCATCCCAGTCTCGTTTTGGTAGCTACAGGGCCATTCATTTCTTCTCCCTTAATAATTTCTCCTTCAACCAAGAGATAATACATATCATTTCCTATCAATAAATCAACTTGCTTATCCTTGCTCACCTCTTCTCCATTCTCATAATCAGCAAGCTGCAAACCTCGTAAATGTTCATACTGACTAACAGCTTTCGTCAAAACTTGCTTCGTAATAGGCGAGCATATTTTCGGCACAACGTAAGCGGAAATGTAGACTTCCATGCCGTCGACAGTTTTCATTGCAAGTTGAACAATATCGCAGGTTTTTACCCGCGCGGTCTCATCTCCAAATGTTTTGATAAGTAGGCGCTCCTTCCCAATTACTTTCAAATTCAGAGCGTCCTTCAGGCTCCTGTTTACATACGATTTTTGGCTTCCTGTGTCGAACACCAAACGAATATTCTCCGTCATGCTGTCATCTCCTGGTGAACAAACGTCTGCTCTCGCTGTCTGAAGCAGAACGGAATTTTCCGATGAAACGTGATAATTTGCAGTTGTCTGCACCTCAGCTTCCTTGTTTTGCATTGGACTTTGTGACTGGTTGCCCTCTCCGCGCGGCTTTGAATAAGTGTCACAAATCGTTGCGTGATGACGGCCTCTGCATTTGAAACAATTGAATCTTGAGTTGCACTTTCTCGCTAAATGACCACTCCTCAGGCAAACGTAGCATTTTCCCTTTTTCCGCAGGATTTCTCGTCTTGCCACATGATCGGTGACAACGTCGCAGGATCTTGATAAATGCTCCTTTTCACAAAAGACGCAAGTGAATTTTGAGCCGTTCTGACTTCTCTTGGTATCCGAAAATAGAGTTGCGGCCGTGGCTTGACTCTGTTTGGCGTACGGCCGCGTCGATGGGGATGATTCGGTAGAGCTCCAATACTCCTTTGGTCCCTCTGGTTTCGAGGCTAATGAGCATCTTTCCCGCACAATTAATTCCTTTTTTAACTCCTCTAAAAGTGCTCCCAAATCCCACGAATCCGGCAATGTCCTCATGAGGGTGATTCGCAATTCTTCCGGCAATTTCTTCAGGATTTGCGGGGCCAAGAATGTGCCGTATGAGTCAGCATAAACTCCAAAGCTTTCTAGACTGCGTACGTTGGCCTCTACTTGGTCGAATAATGTTCTTAGTTCACTCAGATCTGAAATACGTTTCACTGGTTTAATTTCTTCGAATTTACTCATGTGACTGCCGATAACCGTTTGCTTATTACCAAATCTGTCCTTCAACATCGAAATAGCTTCTGCGTAGTTTTCGTTTGTTGCTTGAATCCCGCCTAATGCCCGCGCGGCATTTCCTTGCAGATAAGATTTTAGATAGTTAAACTTCTGCACATCTTCTAAATCGGGATTTTTATCAATTGCTGAAGCAAACGAGTCCCAAAATGCAGCCCACTCGGTTGGGTTTCCATCGAATTTCTTCAGCTGTAGATATGGCAGCTGAATCGTTTTATGCCTTGGAGGCTCTCGAACTTCTCTCGATTTTTTCTCAGCGGAACCTTTTGTCTTCGCTTCCATTATTGTGATCAACACGCGGTAACGCGTCGCCAACTCTCTACTCTCGATAACATCTTTTTTCAGAGCATCGTCTTCTAAATACTCTAACAATTCGTTGTCCAGACTTCTAAGCTCCTCGAGCATCTCTTTCATAACGCCACAGTTAGCGATTAACTCATCTCTGTGGCTCTCTTGATAGGACGACAACATGTCCTTCGATTTTGCCGCGAGGCGGTCTATACTCTCTCGAATTCCGCTTCTAACGTTTAGCTTTCTCTTTAAGGTTGTAGACATCTTTCTGCTGGGAAACTGTAAAAATAATATCTGAAAGGCACTCCCGGGTCACGGCACCATGTTACGGAAACAATAGTTCGACGGAACTTTCGAATATTGCAATAACTTGCGTGCTCCGCGAAATCGATAAAGAAATGGAGTGTCCAAACAAATCCGTAGGTAAACACAGCAAATCCCAGCAAACTACAAACTACAAGCGATAAAACTATGTACAGCGGCGAATAATATACAAAACGATTAATGAGTCCCTCGGTAGTGTCTCGCGAATTTCCGACCTCGTCGAATGTTAAGTTAACTCTCAATCATAAATACAAGCTAGATATATAAATTGCATGACTTCATGCTCGCGGTGCTTGTTCTCAACTCCTAACTCACTCACCCTCGCTCTCTCAACGTCACGTGATACTAAAGTTTAAACTACACTATTGTTCTATTGTCATTTCGTCAAAAACCAAAACAACGTCTATTGTTAATTGGTATATTTGCCAATGTCATTATTTCCCTTGGTACCAAGGGAGCAGTAGCCTTTCAAGGCCTTTCAAACGGGAATAGTTGCTATTAAATCACCCAACAGATTGATGTTAAATCAGTTACTGTCAGTATTAACTCGTGCCCTGCACAAATATTATTATGGCTCCCATTGAATTGTTAAAGTCATCAGCACCGTTTTAAGAACCACCATACGACCCGAAAGACTGGATGCAAAAAAAAGCAATGAGTTGGTTGGATCGATGGGATATCAACTGCTTCCATCGCAGTGACTTTGTCATTTGGGTCATCAAGAATGTTGAGGGTTGGGTTGTGGCACATTCATTCTTTTTTTTTTTAATTTAAAATTTAAAATTTGAAATTTAAAATTTAAAATTTAAAATTTAAAATTTAAAATTTAAAATTTAAAATTTAAAATTTAAAATTTAAAATTTAAAATTTAAAATTTAAAATTTAAAATTTAAAATTTAAAATTTAAAATTTAAAATTTAAAATTTAAAATCTAAAATCTAAATTTAAAATTTATAATTTTCAATTGTCAATTGTCAATTTTCAATTTCCATTCAAAAACCCCTTCGGCATATACAAAACTTCGTCTAAAGGCCTAATCCAGTGTTCTATTACGTAGATTAAAATAATATCTAAGATAAAAATGGGCTGTTCTTCCACAGGTTCTTCCATTCCTCCTTTGGGATAATGGGTCTACGCGTAGGCTATTCTATATCATCTGAAGCAATCGTGATTTGTGTGCTATCAACATAGAGACTGGCTTGTGAAAATTCTAGGCACTTTTCAAATTCATTGAGGTAAATGATGAAAAGGATAGGACCAAGGCATGATCCTTGGAGTATACCACAAGTGATGTTTTTGATGGTTGATCAGTGTCCATTGGCAGGGCAGCACAATACTATTTTCTCTCACTTGAATACGATTCAAACTAATCACCAGCAGATCCTCTAATACTATACGCACGCAGCTTCTTCATAAGGACAGAATGGCTAACTGTATCGAAGGTTTTCTTAAGGTCCAAAAAAGAGTCCAGTTACTTTTCCGAGAATCAATGTTTTCATACCAATAATCAGTGCTGCTGATTAAGGATGTTATGGTGGAGCATAGTTTTTGAAAACCTGATTGATTACAGGCAAGCCTTTTATTCATTTTAAGGAAATCAAATAGCTGATCAAGCACTAGCCATTCTAGCATCCTGGCGAAAATTTAAATGACAGGCATCGGCCTATAATTGTTTGCATAATCTTTAATACCCTTTCTAAAGATTGGAGTTACTCTTGCCAGTTTCCAGCATAAAGAACATAATGTTAGGCTGACGTTTTTTTGGGTCTCCTTGTAAAATTCGAAGGCATTACTTCATCAATTCCAGTGCCATATTTAGTGTCGCAAATTCCACTCATGTATGCCATTCCAATAATATCTCCACTCCAACCTTTGTCGCTGAAAAATACCAAAAGAAAACTGAAACATTTCATTTAACAACTAATGTATAGTATAACCTTTTTCCAATTGAACGATGGCAAGAGCTGAGGAAAAACCTCAAAACAGGGTATTCTTCAACACATGGTAACGCTACCATGATCCCAGGAGACGGCGGCGTGATTTGTTTTCCATACATGGTTGCAAATATTGTTGATGGTTGGAAGTATCATTTTAAAGGCCTTAACCCTTTATCTGTGATAGTTAGAAGTGTCAATTAATAGGCCAGGCCCGTTTGCACTCTTAGTGGTTGGAAGTATCATTGAATAAACTTGTGGGTTGGAAGTATCTTATCATTCAAAGCATCATTGTTTGGAAGAAGCGTTTAAGGACATGTTTTTAATGGCAGAAAACTGCCATTTTTGACCATCTAAACTAAATGGGAAATGCGCAGTTCTTTTTCCAAGTGTTTTGGGGTTAGCGTTCAAAGAAGAAAGCATTGAATTTCTAGGTCCTTTTTTCTCCATGATTCTATGATACTTTGTTTTTGAGCTATCTAGTCTAGTTGTTGAGCCATTGCATCATTTGATCGAATGAGCTAAAAAGTCTTCACGCAATACATTAATTGTTGCGGAGCGCATGCGCAGCAACTTTACAGACGAGTTTGACTAGCATTCCTGAAGGATGGACCGTGGAGTATCACCATGGTATCACAGCCAGCGAACAAAAGGACATTCCGGCAACTCATCGATTCTTGTGATTGGATAAAGAACAGCAAGTAATTTATCACTTTAGGCCAATATCATTGTCTGCTGAATAATAGAAGCCAACAAACCGGAAACTATCGAACAGATCTCAAAGAATGCAGTCAAGACTTTTCTCCAGACCTATTGAAACACCCATTGTTAACAGACCATATGCTATTGCTAATCAAGTTCAAAATCTAACTACAGCTAAACAACAAAAGGGTACACTTGGGCAGACAAAGGTGTAAACAATGAATTGCAATGTGATTTAATTCTGTATTCTGTGTGGTCTGAGGATGTGATCAAGATTTGCGGCCTTCTGAAGTCAGCTGAGAAATGTATCACTCTTCCAGGAAGGCGTACGAGATTTGTTAAAACAATAGAATTTCTAGGGATTTTTGTAGATTCTTCTTGAAAACAAAAGGATTTTTGCGAAAGGTACCGGGTGTCCCAAAAAAAAGGTAACAGATTTGATCAAATCTAGCGAGGAGAATTTAGCTTGAATCAATCCAAAACCATTTTCAAAACATTCCTCGAAGGTTAACTTAAACACAAATACCTTGTTTGTTGATATTGGTGCACTGAGAGTTGCAATATTAATCTTGAAAGTCCAAATTTGCATCCATCTCCAAACCAGAGGTTTTGGGTTTTGGCCTAAACTGCTAGCGCGCTGTTTTGGGGAATCACCCGAATTATTTCGCAAACCCAGTGAAGCATAAACTTGAATAGAAATTCAAAGACTGAAAAAAAACAGTAACATTGACAAAGTTGGTCATCATGGGACATCGTTCCTCATCTACAAGAAACTCTACAACTCAATTCCTAACTTTGACATTCAACATAATAGTTCATTCATCGGCGAAATGATGCCCTTGGGCATTGATGCATTTGTTGCATCTTGCAAGCATTCCCTGAAATGCATTTAAGATAAAGTCTCTTGGGATGTCTCTACACTGGCGTCTGATCGCATTCTTCAGTTGATCAATTGTCGTAGGCTGCATATTTCTTTGCACATCCCAAATCTTGGTCTTGAGGTAACCCCAAAGGAAAAAATCTAAAGTTGCCAGATCTGGTGATCTTGGAGGCCACAAGAAATCTCCACGCTTTGAGATCACTTTTCCGGGAAAGCGACCATGGAGATATTGCATTGTCTGGTTACTCGTATGAGCCGGGGCCCCATCTTGCTGCCACCACACATTCTCCTGATTTATGTCTAAGGCTGCGAATTCTCTCTGAATAACATTATACCGAATAATGCGTAGATACTCTCGTGAATCTAAATTTCCGTTAACAAAATGTGGGCCCAAAATTCTGCCATCGCCTGTCAAACCAATCCATACCAATACTTGCACGGCCCCTTGCTGACGATGAATATAATGACCATCAGGATGACCTTGTCCATAAGGGCTATAGTTTATAACATTATGCGTGTTCACCTCAGAATTTAACGAAAATATGGCTTCATCGGATGTGATCAAGTTTGACAAAAATGTTTGATCTTCCTCGCATTTCTGAATAAACCAATGGCAAAACTCTAATCTAAGGGCAGGATCGCGGGGAAGTAATGCTTGCTGTTTAACGAGGACATAAGGATGAAAGTTGATGTCCTGACGCACAATCCTACTAAAGGAACTTTTTGATATGCCAAGACCATTTCTTCTCGCAGAAGCTTTCCCATTCCGCTGCAAAGACCTATTGATGTTATTTGCCGATCGAACAGCCTTAGGTCTACCACTATTTTCTTTATTTCTGTTGAGGCTCGTACCATGCTCCTTGTATTTCTTATAATTAGCCAAAATATTCTTTACTGCTGGTGCTGGAATCCCAGGCCAGTGGTCCACCCAAGACCGCCTGACCTGGTGTGCGTTATTTATGCGAACCATCTCTGTACACACCCAAACACGTTGATCTTTAGTTAGCTGAACCATTGTGAGCAAGACTGAATCGGAGAGAAGGGGAAAGAGAAAAGAAAGGCCTTAAATACCCTTTTCCGTCGAAAATATAGGCATGTTTTTGGTTTATTAACCTCAGGGACAGTAGACGCAAAAATGGCGCGCTAGTTTAGTGAACGTGCAAACAATTTTCAAAAATCAAGGCTCGTTTTCAGCAGGGTCCTAAATCTATTTATAAAGTTTCTTTGACAAAAAATAAGTAAAGTCAAGATAGTGAAATCTTTTGATATCACAGCACAGCACAACTATTGAAAGAAATAAAGCATCAGTCGCAAGATGTCCCTTTCAAAAGGTGATTGCAACATTAACCAAATGTATCTACCCTAGGGAACATTTGCCTGTATTTAATGAACTAAACTCAAATGTCTACTCGCAAGCATAGCCAGCATAGCCGTCAAATCTTTTCTTTTGTCAAAAGATCCCGTGGGGTTCTGACTCACGCTCTGATCAGACCGCATTTTCTCCTATGATTGACCAATCAGGTACCGTCGTTGTGTTTACTTCCGCGTTTCGCAGCAAAATTTAGGCCATTTTCGGCCGTTTTGACCACTCTCCGGAAAAAATCATTGCACGATCGGATAAATCGAATTTCGTCAAAATTTCAATTGGAGGAGATTCTCCATGCTTTGGACCATAAGTGTTTTCGGTATGGCTTTGCGATCACTAAAAATAGCAGAATTGTGGCATTTTTAAGCTCAATGCAGTCATTCATCGGTTTCAGACTCTATGATTAGCAAAAAGAAGAGTAGAAAACTGAAAACCTGAAGAAGAACTAGGGCATACACATACCTCAGATGGATTTAATAACAAACATCCACTTTTTCTGCCGCGATCTACAGCGAGTTTCACCAGCAAATAACACAGTCAACAAAAATAGGCGCGAGAACTTGAATGATCAGCTACACATGCCATCGTCGAGTGAGAACAACATCCGATTCCAATGAATAGAAATATGAATAAATCAACGGTGAATAACGAATACATGAACTTGCCATGCTGAAGATTACGGGAGTAGCTGTACGTCCACTCTGGCCCAGAAAGAACAATTTTGTGATGTCTCTTTCGATAAACCATCTATGGATAAACCGTGCCACCATTCCTTTACCCAACTGCGGCTACCGTTGCCAGATGGAAACCGGCAATAACATTACCAAAACGATGTACGAATTGATCGGTCACATCCCATCTTTTATTGCAAGAAAAATGTCTATCGTCTTATGGTCTAGCAGGCTAGCAGCTTCATGAAACAGAACTGAAATGCTAGGTTTAGTGTTCTTACGAATACGAATAACAAGAAGAAATGTACATCTTATTTTCATAACGAGTAAAAAAGATTGATCTTTTCGACATTTGAAATACTATTTATAGAAACTCCTCATGTCAATTTCACATTTTGGGCGGATATCATAAAAAATATTTTATCTTTTAGAAGTTCTTCGTTAGAAAATCACCCCTTCACAGTCAAGCAACACAGTAGCATCAAAGTAAAGTTGGGCAGTTTGCAAACTCGTTGCCCATTCATGGAAAAACAACCCTATTTTTTGTAAGATTCTACAACTTTCATCCAATAAAGAAAACTCCTCAAAATTCTCATTTTCTGAGTACAAAATGTTTCGTAAGAGTTTCTTAAAAGTTTCCTCAAATTTGTATCGGTGGTTTAGGATCTCTGGGATCTCCTGTACCTTTAGATAAAAATTGTGTGGCAAATTATGAAATCATGCCACAACAGTGTAGATCACATACGAAGTCTCATGTAAGAAATTACTAAAAGAAAAGTGAAGTTATTATGTTCCAGTTTCAAAGATTTTATATTCTAGGTGACCTGAGAGTTCAGTTTCTTGACATTTTTCCTATGATAGCGGACCTCTATCAATGCAACAGCATACACTTTTTCTGCAGGAAACTGCTTGAAGGAAACCGTTGCTGCCTCTTCCATAAATTAAGAAACTCTATTGGAAGCGATGAAAGGTTATTTCAAATTTAAGGAACTTTTTCAAAGTAAGTTATGAGTTGCAAAAAATGTTTTCAACCTGAAATTGCATTACCAACTCGAACTATTACTAAAAAGCAATAATTTTTGCTATTATTTCGTTTTTTAACAATTCATTGGTTCAAAATGTGGTTCTGAATGAACGTCGACAAACTGTCAGTTCGAATTTTGAAAATTTTGGAACCTTACAAGAAACTTTTTTATTAGAATCAAGCCTAAAGTAAATATAACATTTTGGAAACTGAAACAAATTAATTTCACTTTTCGTTTGGTAACTTCTTACATAAGATTTCGTATGTGATCTACACTGTTGTGGCATGATTTCATAATTTGCCACACAATTTTTATCTAAAGGTACAGGAGATCCCAGAGATCCTAAACCACCGATACAAATTTGAGGGAACTTTTAAGAAACTCTTACGAAACATTTTGTACTCAGAAAATGAGAATTTTGAGGAGCTTTCTTTCTTGGATGAAAGTTGTAGAATCTTACAAAAATAGGGTTGTTCTTCCATGAATGGGCAATGAGTTTGCAAACTGCCCAACTTTGCTTTGATGCTACTGTGTTGCTTGACTGTGAAGGGGTGATTTTCTAACGAAGAACTTCTAAAAGATAAAATATTTTTTATGATATCCGCCCAAAATGTGAAATTGACATGAGGAGTTTCTATAAATAGTATTTCAAATGTCGAAAAGATCGATCTTTTTTACTCGTTATGAAAATAAGATGTACATTTCTTCTTGTTATTCGTATTCGTAAGAACACTAAACCTAGCATTTCAGTTCTGTTTCATGAAGCTGCTAGCCTGCTAGACCATAAGACGATAGACATTTTTCTTGCAATAAAAGATGGGATGTGACCGATCAATTCGTACATCGTTTTGGTAATGTTATTGCCGGTTTCCATCTGGCAACGATAGCCGCAGTTGGGTAAAGGAATGGTGGCACGGTTTATCCATAGATGGTTTATCGAAAGAGACATCACAAAATTGTTCTTTCTGGGCCAGAGTGGACGTACAGCTACTCCCGTAATCTTCAGCATGGCAAGTTCATGTATTCGTTATTCACCGTTGATTTATTCATATTTCTGTTCATTGGAATCGGATGTTGTTCTCACTCGACGATGGCATGTAGCTGATAATTCAAGTTCTCGCGCCTATTTTTGTTGACTGTGTTATTTGCTGGTGAAGCTCGCTGTAGATCGCGGCAGAAAAAGTGGATGTTTGTTATTAAATCCATCTGAGGTATGTGTATGCACTAGTTCTTCTTCAGATTTTCAGTTTTCTACTCTTCTTTTTGCTAATCATTGAGTCTGTAACCGATGAATGACTGCAGTGAGCTTAAAAATACCACAATTTTGCTATTTTTAGTGATTGCAAAGCCATACCGAAAACACTTATGGTCCAAAGCATGGAGAATCTTCTCCAATTGAAATTTTGACGAAATTCGATTTATCCGATCGTGCAATGATTTTTTCCGGAGAGTGGTCAAAACGGCCGAGAATGGCCTAAGTTTTGCTGCGAAACACGGAAGTAAACACAACGACGGCACCTGATTGGTCAATCATAGGAGAAAATGCGATCTAATCAGAGCGTGAGTCAGAACCCCACGGGATCTTTTGACAAAAGAAAAGATTTGACGGCTATGCTAGCATAGCCGTCAAATCTTTTCTTTTGTCAAAAGCTCCCGTGGGGTTGTGACTCACGCTCTGATCAGATCGCATTTTCTCCTATGATTGACCAATCAGGTGCCGTCATTGTGTCAACTTCCGCGTTTCGCAGCAAACCTTCGGCCATTTTCAGCCGTTTTGACGACTCTCCGGAAAAAATCATTGCACGATCGGATAAATCGAATTTCGTCAAAATTTCAATCGGAGAAGATTCTCCATGCTTTGGACCATAAGTGTTTTCGGTATGGCTTTGCGATCACTAAAAATAGCAGAATTGTGGCATTTCAAACTCAATGCAGTCATTCATCGGTTACAGACTCTATGGTTAGCAAAAAGAAGAGTAGAAAACTAAAAACCTGAAGAAGAACTAGTGCATACACATACCTCAGATGATCTAATAACGAACATCCACTTTTTCTGCCGTGATCTACAGCGAGTTTCACGAGCAAATAACACAGTCAACAAAAATGGGCGCGAGAACTTGAATGATCAGCTACATGCAATCGTCGAGTAGTGAGAACAACATCCGATTCCAATGAGCAGAAATATCTGGAAATATGAATAAATCAACGGTGAATAACGAATACATGAACTTGCCATGCTGAAGATTACGGGAGTAGCTGTACGTCCACTCTGGCCCAGAAAGAACAATTTCGTGATGTCTTTTTCGATAGTGCCACCATTCCTTTATCCAACTGCGGCTATCGTTGCCAGATGGAAACCGGCAATAACATTACCAAAACGATGTACGAATTGACCGGTCACATCCCATCTTTTATTGCAAGAAAAATGTCTATCGTCTTATGGTCTAGCAGCTTCATGAAACAAACTGAAATGCTAGGTTTAGTGTTCTTACGAATACGAATAACAAGAAGAAATGTACATCTTATTTTCATAACGAGTAAAATAGATTGATCTTTTCGACATTTGAAATATTATTTATAGAAACTCCTCATGTCAATTTCACATTTTGGGCGGATATCATAAAAATATTTTATATTTTAGAAGTCCTTCATTAGAAAATCACCCCTTCACAGTCAAGCAACACAGTAGCATCAAAGCAAAGTTGGGCATTTTACAAACTCATTGCCCATTCATGGAAGAACAACCCTTTTTTTGGTAAGATTCTACAACTTTCATCCAAAATAGAAAGCTCCTCAAAGTTCTCATTTTCTGAGTACAAAATGTTTCGTAAGAGTTTCTTAAAAGTTCCCTCAAATTTCTATCGGTGGTGTAGGATCTCTCGGATCTCCTGTGCCTTCGATAAAAATTGCGCGGCAAATTTTGAAATCATGCCACAGTGTAGATCACATACGACATCTCATGTAAGAAGTTACCAAACGAAAAGTGAAATTAATTTGTTTCAGTTTCCAAAAAAGTTATATTTACTTTATGCTTGATTCTAATAGAAAGGTTTCTTCTAAGGTTCCCAAATTTTCAAAATTTCAACTGACAGTTTGTCGACGTTCATTCAGAACCACATTTTGAACCAATGAATTGTTAAAAAACGAAATAATAACAAAAAACATTACTTTTAGTAATAGTTGAGTTGGTAATGCAATTTCATACAAAACATTTTTTGCAACTGATAACTTACTTTGAAAAAGTTCCTTAAATTTGAAATGACCTTTCATCGCTTCTAATAGAGTTTCTTAATTTATGGAAGAGGCAGCAACGGTTTCCTTCAAGCAGTTTCCTGCAGAAAAATTGCATGCAGTTGCATTGATAGAGGTCCGCTATCAAAGGAAACTTTTTAAGAAACTGAACTCTCAGGTCACCTAGAATATGAAATCTTGGATACTGGAACAAATTAATTTCACTTTTCATTTGGTAATTTCTTACATGAGACTTCGTACATGATCTACACTGTGGCATGATTTCTTAATTTGCCGCACAATTTTTATCGAAGACACAGGAGATCCCAGAGATCCTACACCACCGATAGAAATTTGAGGGAACTTTCAAGAAACTCTTACGAAACATTTTGTACTCAAAATGTGAGAATTTTGAGGAGCTTTCTTTATTGGATGAAAGTTGTAGAATCTTACAAAAAATAGGGTTTTTCTTCCAAGAATGGGCAATGAGTTTGCAAACTGCCCAACTTTGCTTTAATGCTACTGTGTTGCTTGACTGTGAAGGGGTGATTTTCTAGCGAAGGACTCCTAAAAGATGAAATATTTTTGATGATGTTGATGATGATGCCGCCCAAAATGTGAAATTGACATAAGGAGTTTCTATAAATAGTATTTCAAATGTCGAAAAGATCGATCTTTTTTACTCGTTATGAAAATAAGATGTACATTTCTTCTTGTTATTCGTATTCGTGAGAACACTAAACCTAGCATTTCAGTTCTGTTTCATGAAGCTGCTAGCCTGCCAGACCATAAGACGATAGACATTTTTCTTGCAATAAAAGATGGGATGGGACCGATCAATTCGTACATCGTTTTGGTAATGTTATTGCCGGTTTCCATCTAGCTTGCGTGCAGATAGCCGCAGTTGGATAAAGGAATGGTGGCACGGTTTATCCACAGATTTTTTATCGAAAAAGACATCACAAAATTGTTCTTTCTGGGCCAGAGTGCACGTACAGCTACTCCCGTAATCTTCAGCATATGGCAAGTTCATGTATTCGTTATTCACCGTTGATTTATCCATATTTCTGTTCATTGGAATCGGATGTTGTTCCCACTCGACGATGGCATGTAATTGATCATTCAAGTTCTCGCGCCTATTTTTGTTGACTGTGTTATTTGCTGGTGAAACTCGCTGTAGATCGCGGCAGAAAAAGTGGATGTTTGTTATTAAATCCATCTGAGGTATGTGTATGCACTAGTTCTTTTTCAGGTTTTCAATTCTCTACTCTTCTTTTTGCTAATCATAGAGTCTGTAACCGATGAATGACTGCTGTGAGCTTAAAAATGCCACAATTCTGCTATTTTTAGTGATCGCAAAGCCATACCGAAAACACTTATGGTCCAAAGCATGGAGAATCTTCTCCAATTAAAATTTTGACGAAATTCGATTTATCCGATCGTGCAATGATTTTTTCCGGAGAGTGGTCAAAATGGCTGAAAATGGCCTAAGTTTTGCTGCGAAACGCGGAAGTAAACACAACGACGGCATCTGATTGGTCAATCATAGGAGAAAATGCGATCTGATCAGAGCGTGAGTCACAACCCCACGGGAGCTTTTGACAAAAGAAAAGATTTGACGGCTATGCTCTACTCGCATTGGATATCTAGTACGTAGAAGCACTTTTCATTAATAAAATGTCCCATGGTGACTAACTTTGTCAATGTTATTGTATTTTTTTCAGTCTTTGAATTTCTATTCAAATGTATCCTTCGCGAGGTTTGCGAAATAATTCGGGTGATTCCCCAAAACAGCGCGCTAGCAGTTTAGGCCAAAACCCAAAACCTCTGGTTTGGAGATGGATGCAAATTTGGACTTTCAAGATTAATATTGCAACTCTCAGTGCACCAATATCAACAAACAAGGTATTTGTGTTTAAGTTAACCTTCGAGGAATGTTTTGAAAATGATTTTGGATTGATTCAAGCTAAATTCTCCTCGCTAGATTTGATCAAATCTGTTACCTTTTTTTTGGGACACCCGGTATATGAAGTTTTTACAGAGTGATAGATCCCTCGGTCTGAGATAGGCAAAAACAGACTTGGAAACACTAATTTTCACAAACTTCGAGCATAATTTTCAACAAACAATATGATAAGCGAGATCTATTCAGCTGCACCTCCTTGACAATGTCAACAGCTAGTATGGCTTGATATACAAGTTGTTGATGCCCAACAATACTAATGTGAGGGTGGTAAAGAATAGTTGCTGTCTTTAAAGCATTGCCCAAGGACGTAGGTACGGCCCCAAGATTTTGCAATAAACAAAGAAGTGCCCTTTTCATTTTCAGGAAGTGCCCCTGAAGCTTAATGAAAAAGTGCCATTTAAGTGTCGTGCCCCCCTCAAGTTTGAGATGCTTCCTACGTCCCTGGTATTGGCTCCATCCAACGGAATGGACGCCAGAAGAAAAAAGCAAGAAAAAATACAAAAAGCAACACCTTTTTACAAAAGGAAATCTATGTACTTATGATAAAACTCTTAACATTTCACGGCAAAAACGTAGTTATCACAACGATGGCTTTCGTGAATTCAAACCCACTCAGTTATTCAAAATGAATGTTGTGGAAGATATTTGTTTCTTAGGAGGGCTAGAGCCCCCCCCCCCCCCCCCCAATAATCTCAAAAACAATGGAGCTACATTGCTGCTGAGCAACACTTCCTTAACAATGTTAACAGCTAGTCTTAACTTTGGTATTTTGTCTGCGAGACATTGCAGGTTGGCTGAAGACTGTATTGTTGGTGCTATTGCTTCGTGAGATCATGGGCAATAATGCACCGTTGATGTGGCCTTATGATCAAAATTGTATTTTTACTCACTGTGTTGTTTCTCTTCCACAAGATTGCAAGTAAAGCGCTTGATAACGTTGCTACTCTTTCGTTCTTCTCTCGTCACAACAAGGAGTCAAATGCCGCCAATATTCAAATACAGTTGAAACGGTTAGAGATCCTACGCAGCGATACGTCTCATTTCAAACTTCCCTTTAAATTACAACTTAAGGCGGATTTCTGCCCACTTATGGCTAATTTTTGCAAATTTTTCCAACGTTGGGGGAGCTGTAGCCCCACAGTCCCTTGTCTCCTACGCCTCCAAAATTATTGCCCAGTTCCCGAATCAAATAAACAAAAGATACCAGAGAGATGTTTAGAATTATTTTTCTTCTTTCGTTATAAACTCACAACTTCTTTTAAAAACCACATTTGGTGTGCACAAGGCGATAGTTTGCCCTACTGGTTTCGGGGCAACTTTTGCGGCTTTGTTTTGTTCTGCATTATTACTGTTTGAGAAAATGTCTTTTGTCTGCAATCACTAATCACTTTGAATCGCGGTGTTAATCAGAAACAACTGATGCTATGACGTTAAACAATCTATCCTTGTTGAACTGGACTAATAAAAGATTATAATGTACCTGATGTAATGGGCAATATCATGGCGCAGTATCTCAATCAGGTTTTCTCTTCGATATTTATTGAACGCTGTGATATGAGCAAATGCGCTTGTAGTGTAGTTGATTTTGTTTTTATCTGTCCAGATCTCTACTGCTACCAACACCAAACGAAGGTTTACTGCAGCGTATGACTAGAAAATTTAATGTTAGTAGCTTAAAAACCACGGAGGGGGGGGGGGGGGGTGGTTCTTGGCCAGATTTTGCGAAGGGGTCTGCCACGAGCATATTCAAAATGGTATCGTTGGCTAGACTAATTTTTACGAAAATGGTACCCTTGGCCAGACCAATTTGACCATTCTCTGGACAAATTTTTACGAAAATAGCCTCCTTTGCTGGACCAATTTTGACCATTTCCTGGATCAATATTGCCAAATGTGTACCAAATATGATATAGAAGTCCGAAGAAGTATACCCTTCGTCGCGGCACATCTCCAGGTACATTTACTATGGAAGAACCCCCCCCCCTCCCTCCCCGTGTTAAGAAAATACCGCGTGAGTCAAACAAACATTTAACACGTTTGGCGGGCTGTGGAATAAAAATCACACAGCCGATATGCAATACTGAGATGTTATTTCATCGTCAAAGGCTAACTCAATGGTGGAATTTTTTTGATAAAATAACTCATCTTTCAGACCAAGAAATTAAGTAAATGCTGGTAAGGGGCTTGTATTGGAACGAGAATTCCACGTTCAATTCTGGTCAATGATTTACTTGGATCTTGACATTTAAATTCTATATCTCAAATTGAAAATTGTGTTGAATTTCAATGTAAATGGCAAGTACATCATGGACAAGACTCGAACGTGGAATTCTCATTCCCGGGGGGGGGGGTACTTGACCTAGATTTGTACGGGGGTGGGGTGACCACAAACAAAATTTTTCACCCTGCTCCGGAACTTTTTGCTCCAAATCATTACCTGCGTTAAAATAATTGTGAAAAGTATACTCCAAAACATGAAAATTTGACCGAAAAGCGACCCAATCTAACAAAATATCCCCTTTTGACATGTTTTTACAACTTGCTCTAGAGAAATTGCCTTATTTTAGTGCCAGAAAAAATTGGTGAAAACTATACCCTTAAAAATGGCACATCAACGTCGAAAAAATGTACTAAGTACCCCCCTGAGTTCTTATTCCCATACAAACCCCGCATGGGCATTTGCTAATTTATCGGTCTAAATGATGAGTGATTTTTACAATACAAAATTCTCACATCTAAGTTAGCCTTTGAATTAGAGATTAACATTTCAACCTGCCAAATGTCTTGTTTCATTCGTACCCGTTATTTCGGCCTATACAGGATGGACAAAGAGAACTTTATAAAATTTGTATTTCGTTCTGCGGAAAATGCTTGATACATTTGGAGTGAATCAAATTGGGGTTGATTGCGCAAAAGTTGAAGCATTGAAAACACAAGCAACATTCAGCTTACAAAAATCACATAACTTCGAAATGAATAAAATGATTCCTGAAACCCTAAATCAAATTATAGTTAATCCCAAAACTAGAACACGGTGATGGTTTCATTTCATAAGTTGCTTTTAACCCCGAGGGAAGTGAAATATATTTGCATATGGCTCTTAACCCTATAGTGGTTGGGCTATCTGACACGTCCTATTTTGGGTGGGGGGGGGGAGGTTACCTAACTTTTGACCGGAAATAGATAGAGCAACCAGATTAATTGAGCTCATAGCCCCAGGCATGTACTTTATGAGAATATAAAACTCAACCTAAAATTAGTCTTCATTATTGCTTGCGTCAGCATTTTTCTTTGTGTGATGAAAGAAAGTGACAAAATCGGTCAAAATCAGGAAAAATGTGATAAAATTTATTTAAGAGGACAAATTCCATCCAAACATGAACATTATTATAGATTACATCAAATAGCACTACCCTGCAAATATCTTTGCAACTATTGCAATTTTGCTACTTTTTTCACGAAAATTAATAATCGAGAATTGACGATTTTGACAGAGTCAGTTCCAGAAAATTGTCTTCCTCCCCTTCATTTGCCAAATATTTTTATAAAACTTCTTGAGTCGTTGCACAATAAGTGGCAGGAAAAAGTCAGAAAGTTTCCGGGTACTAATTGTTCTCCTGGCAGAGTTATAACAAAAAAACAACCAAGGGGGGCAAATTTTCCCCCAACCAAAATAAGGTTAATGAGGAGATTAATTGTCCCTTTCTCGTGCAGTTTAAAAGTACAGGAATTTCATAAATCCAATTTTACCTATATTTAAAATTCTTAGAAAAACAGTAAAAAATCACAGAAAATACTTCAGCCTTTCTTCTAACAACCAAATGTTGATTCATCCCAAAATCCCAACTATTCACGGCATAACGAATTCCGGGGGGGGGGTAACTTCCATATATGGAGCAAAGGGCACGTACCACTCATATTACTTGGTTTTGAACCTCAAAAATCCCTAAATATGGGTCTCAAAATTTAACTGTTCCATTCGAAAAAGGTGCCTTTCAAATATTAACAAAACCCTTGCAGGGTTTTTTAACGCTAGTCTCCTTCGTTTTAGATCTGAAATTGGGCTGGTGGAAACTTTATGTTGATAATTGTGCATTTAAAGTGAAATGAAATTTGATTCCATGCAAGTTCAACAGGATTTGTTTCCAAAAAATCTTGAAGATTGGGTATGAAAATCTATCGAAAATCCCTAAGGATGGATCTTGCTTTCCCTAAAATTTAGGCAGCACTATCCCCATCATTCCACGACTCAAGTTAGCAACCCGGGAAGACATTTTCAAAAACATGAAGTTATGTTTGGACCACTAGGCTCAAAAGGAAGCACACAGCAATTTTATCCCTATTATTAGGTGTGGTGACTTAAGTTAGGTTTAAACGTAGAATAGCTATCTTTAAAAATTTTCTGGAAATCTTAGGAATCTCGTGTCCTTGATACGATATGAGAAGAGTGGAAAACTTTTTTATTACCATTGTTTATTGGGCTTTGGGTCGAGATTTACCGAGACATACCAGGATTTACGCAGTCTGATTGGTCAGTCAGGTGAGGCTGGACAGGGATGTGTACCTTAGCAACAGCCGAAGGTCCTCTCTTTGATCACTTACATCGTTGGATGTTGCTTCAATCCCAACCCTAATCGTGAATCATTCCATACAACACCTCGAAACTTCCACTGTCTGGTTTGTGATTTATCAAAAATATAACGAAGAATGATTCAATATTTTTGGGTTGGTTTGAGTGATGACTTCATTGTTAGGCAAAGTAAAATCGACGTTACTATAACACGGAACAAGCGGAACAAGCCAGTAACAAGCGGAACAGGCCAGTAACTAGCAGAACAAGCAAGGAACAATAAGTTCCTAGAATAACAAGTGGAATAAGCAAGGAACTGGCCAGTAACAAGCAGAACAGGCCAGTAATGCATTTAATAAAGCACCGAAAGCATGTAATTAGCGTACTGAACTCCACGAGAGTGGGGGCACTCCACCTGTTTAAAGCCTCCTGCGATGTGTTGCGTGCTGCGTGAATCGAGTAATGAAAAAGAGCAACAAATGAACGAAATCGAACAATTATTTGGCAAAGAGATGTAAAGCTAAAGCATGACACGCTATTGAAAAACTTTAGTTTTACCAGCTTCATCGAGCTTGCATCGAGGAAAACGATGAATCCACTTATTTGTTAGATTGGAAATATTTTTCGAAACATTTTACCGTCAGATCACTAAACAATTAAGACGTTCCACTAGGAAGGATTTTGTTAATAAACTTTCTTTGGAGGTAAGATGTTTCCCTTTATTCCCTTTATTTTGGGTCATTGCAATTGTTCTATGGTCGTTACTGTGTCGCTATCCCGATTGCTACTGGCCTCTTCCTATTGTTTCTTGCTTTTTGCTAGACTGTTCCGTGGTTGTGCTGCTTGTTACTGGGTTGTTCTGCTTATTTCGTGTTTTAATAACGTCGTTTTAGTGAAGTGTTTTATTAAAGTAAGGTCGAAAGTAAAATCTATTCCACTGATGTTGGAAAATCCGGTATGAAAGAAGAATCATCAAAGATATGAAAAAATTCCTTACCCTGTCAACTGAATGTATCATATCAAGCATTCTCTCCATGATAAGTGATCGATTTCTGTTGTATTTTTCATACTGTAGATAAACATAAATTCGTTTCCGCTAATCGATAGTTGTAGGGGTATCTTGGATCAGTTCTACTAAAGTTACAATAGCGATATCGTTCTTTGCTTTCTCAACAAGGGTGTTAGGACATGAATGTTTTAATTACTTATTCATTACCTTGTTTTGATCTTAATCTTGTTTTCTTCTCTGTTTCCTCTTCAACTGATGCGTGCAACTGAACGGTTTATTAGGCCCAAATGCCTCGCATTTTTTGAATATATCTTCCTTGAATTCCTGTGTCTTATTATGCCTTCGCAGAAGAAAGGTTTCAAATGGCATTGAGGTTTGAAACCTATCTTCTGCGAAGGCGTGCTAAGACACAGGAATTCAAGGAAGATATATTCAAATAACACGAGACATTTGGGCCTAATAAACCGTTCAGTTGCACTCATCAGTTGAAGAGGAAACAGAGAAGAAAACAAGACAAAGATCAAAACAAGGTAAATAATTACGTAATTAAAACATTCGTGTCCTAACACCCTTGTTCTGGGCTAACACAATCCAAAAAATTATTAGGCTACCTACTGGGAAGTAAAGATTAAACAAACATTGCGGCTAATCCAAGGAGTCTGATGACTTCTAAATACTTCATTATGAACAGAACAATCCAAAGTATGTCTCAAATTAGATGTCACGTGAAAATACCTATGAATACCAAATACCTATGAATACCAACGATTGAAGTGTTCTGCATGAGAAATTTTGCAGTATCACAAATTTCACGTGACATTGAAAATAAAGGGTCTGTTTTCGCCAGCATGCCTTATACAGTATTACCCCACCACCAAGAAACTCATTTTGTACAACCAGGCTGCTTGGTTCCTTATATATTTATATAAATGTTATATTAAACAAAATGTTGGACAATGACTATTGTGCCATCTGGCAGGCTGCAGTTTCTTATAAGTCAGTTTCTTAGTGGCAGGGTAATACTGTATGTGCCATCGCTCGGCTGGCCCCTATATATAGTCACCATTTGCAAAACCGATAAAACAGAGAGACAACAAGGCAAACCAAGAGAATGTATATGCAACTCATGCTGGTCGAAGCCGACCCATTAAAACAGACTTTAAACGTATTGATTTACGAAAAAACAAAATTACTTACTATGGCATTGTCAATCACCAGGTACATCTCAATAAATCGTGTCTTGTTTGTGATTGGATAAGCTTTATATTGAGGGTCCACTTCGGGAACAAAATTCATCATTGGCTGAAAATATGGAGCATTCATTGGGTAATTGAAAGGTTAAAGGTGCGATAGGATGATGACTATTCAATTCAGCAAAAGATGGTTACTTTTAAGATTGCAAGATGGTACAAAAAAGAAGAAAAGAGATAGCTCCGTCATTTGAAGGCAGTTACTGGATGTAGTTTATATCAAATCATACCACATTAACATAGTTAAACCTGCTTATACAAAACCAAGTCGAATTTCAAGCAATCAGATGCATTTAGTTTGTTGCATTGGACAATCTGTAGATCCAGTCCAATAAGGTGGTCTAGCTTAGACTGGTTTAACTTGCAAGTATGAAATGGTACGATATACAATATCAGATTAGGTACTGTTACTCTTTGGGTCAAAAGAAGCGTTTCATATGTACTTCAGACCTTTTGAAGATTGCCACTTTCAAATCAGACATATTTCAGAATTTTGAAAACAGTAGAATTTGCTCAACCTGCAATGTGTTTCCTAATGAAACACAGGAATCTTTAAAACAGCAGGCTTTGGATTCCCCAGGTCAAACATTGAAATTCCCAAATAAAAGGAGAATCTCTCCGAAGTCTGCCAAGCCTCCTGCCTCTTGGAGCGTAAGGTTCACGCGACTATTTATTCGTGAATTTTCATTTTTGCCATGGTGAATCCAAAGACCTGCTGTTTTAATGAACACTGTTTGCTGTTTCAGAGTTGCATCCACCACACCCACCAAATCTACCATTTTCAGAATTGGTGCCAATCAAACACATCCCAATGATTAGGTTCACAACATAGGGCTCAAATCTCCTAAAAAGGTCGGTGTAAAATTCTGTTGCAGTTCTCTTTAAAATAAATGGCTTGAAAGGAACTTAGAGCTTTTTTGCTGTAAATCTGACATGGAAATTTATTGATATCTTCATTAGTTTCAAAATGGCGGAATTTATTAAATTTATTGCTTTGGCATCATCAAATTTCTAAATTCTAAACAAGAAAAGCTACGGTTTTCTGCTTGCCACCTTATCGTAGACCTTCATAGACTATGGTTTTGTTGAAGGTTATATCATTTTTTCTCAATTGGTTTAGGATTTACGATGATTCAAATTTTTTTCATTAGTTAAATTTTCACCATTTTGAAAAATAAGATATTACAAAATTTCCAAGACAGATTTATAGCAAATTATAAATTCCTTTTAAGCCATTCAATTCAAAGTAAAATGTCATCAAATTTTACACCAACCTTTTTAAAGACTTCCACAATTTGAGCCCTATGCTTATTTACGTTCACTACCACATGTCATATTTCTGTAAGCACTAAATAACAATATTTGAATAACAATATAGAAACTTTAGGAAGCTTCCTACGGCCCTGAGTTTTTTGAAAATGTCCTCAAGATGACAATCACGTGACCTGAAGCGGGTGTAAACAACATTGCTGAAATTGCCTTCGTAGCAAATATTTGAAAAATCAAAGTTAGCGGAGTATCCGATCATTTGAAAACAAGAAAAAACCTTAGAATCTGGAAAGATGAGCTGATTTTAAGCCCAAGGGGGGTACTCAGGTTTATTTGGGATAGGGGTGCTCAGGCTGAGGTACAACGCATCAACCCAAAAAAATAATTTCTACCATGAAAATAGACCCAAAAAAATAACTTTTCCGACTTTACATACCCAAAAGTTATGAAGTGAGTATATACAAATCTGCAGAAAAGTGCCCTAAATTGATTAGATTTCTCATAATGTATTTGGCTATTTAAGTTTTTTGATTTCAGTAATGTTATTTGATTATAATTTTGTTTGTAAATTATATTTTTCCCAAGTTTTCTACTTTTTCTCATATTTGAGACCCAAAAAAGTAAGCCAGAATTTCAGGAACCCAAAAAAATAACTGAACAAATGATTGACCCAAAAAAATAGTCCTTGCCCAAATTTTGGACCCAAAAAAGTAACCTGAGCACCCCTATCCTTAATATATCAGAGTACCCCCTCTGGGATTTTAAGAGCAGTGAAATGATCAATGTTTTTTAGACACTTTTTTGAATCGTTAGAAATTTTTCTTGGTCATCCTGCAGAATGATAGGCCTTTTTGGAAGAGAGCAGAGAGATCATCTGATAACGCAAAACAAATATCAATGCTTTTATTTTCTTACTTCATCCTCGCTGACAGAAACTGATACTTTACTGACAGTTTCACTCCCATCATCGTCTATTTCAAGAAAATCTTCAACAGCTGGCACGATCCCTAGAAATGGAAAAGGCAAATACTAAACAGAACCAAACGGAACTTCAAATACAGTAGCCTGAAGAATTGAAATTATTTCGGGAGCCACGGGGAGGCTTCTTTGTCAAATATTGGGCAGGGATGTATCACTAGAATTTTCAAAATAGCATCTTTGGATAGACCCTTTTTCAAATGAAGCCATTGGCTAGACTTAATTCTTGATAGAAAGGGTCAAGATTTGTCGTTTTCTGAGTAAAAATTTGCCTTTAAAACGAAATTCACCAAACTTGCGGCTCCTAGAACCGAAATTTCAAAACTTTGGCCTTTCCTGGGACAAAAAGGCTAACAATTATACCATAATTTGGACTAAATTTGCCAATAGGAATGCCCTTGTTTAGACCAGAAGCCGGAAAAATATACCTTTCAGGGCCACACATCCAACAGGGTACCTTTACCATGCAAGAACCCTCCTCCTTTTTTGGGATTCAAAACGCTCATTCTTAATGGATTCCAAATGCTACTTGATTAATGATGTATGAGCACAGGCCATTTCATTCTTCGAGAGAATTTTCAAGGATATCATTATTTCATACTGGATTAAATGGAAGTTAACCCTTTCATTCCCAAATTATGAAAAACTTGTCAAACAAATTATTTTTGTGTTTTTTAGCATATTTTTCCAGCGAATAGCTCATTTTCATGAAAAAACCGTACGACTTTTTACATTTTTTACCTCCTTAACTTTTTTCAATAAAAAACTCCTATTGGTTTTATTCAAATTCCCATTGTTGCCAAATGGCATGCAAATATTTGAGACAAATTTTATGGTACTGAGCAAGTCATAGTAAAAATTTGATTTAATCTGCTTCAACTAACTGGCTTCAGCTTTGGAATAAACCTAAGAAATATATTTTTTAATTTTCACTCAATGTTTTCTCGATCATTATACAGTGACCATTTCAGTGAAGTGACAGCACAGAGATTCGGCTCTTTTTCAATGCTCAATATTTGTTATGAAAAAGCTGCCAAACATCAAACAGTTGCCGCATTCTCATCTAACGATGGCTCATTTACAGTAACCCAAGGAGAAAAATCCAGACCAAGCAAGCTAGTGAGTCGTGGAATATGTTGAAATATGTGTTGCCAAATGGCAACGGTGGGAATGAAAGGGTTAAAAACACACGACAATGCATGTATGACATCAGAATTCTTGTGTCTTGATTAGTAAACTGAGAATCATCAAATTTGAAAAGCAATTCACTAGGACAATACCGATTGTTCTCTTGTCAAGATTGTCATCATCTTTCTCGGCCTTGTACAATTTATGGGCACCATCCTAGGAAAGAGCGAAAAGAAAGATTAAAGGCAATCTGTCCCCTTTGATGAATGAAAATAAAATCGATAAAGATCTCTATTGTATATTCCAGAAGTTGGTGTTAATTCGCTTTATCCAAAGAAATCAGGGTCATAGAGACTCAGTGAAGCATGAATTTAGCTGCAGCGTAAATAAGGTAAATAAAGCAGTAACCAATGTCAGAACAATAGGGGACAGATTGCTTTGAACAGGAGAGCAAGGTGAGATTAAAGGTCTATTGTCAACCACAATCTTCAGTGCACCAAATGCAAAGCAAGACATAGAAACGACTTTCATATAGTTACCAAAGTCCACTTTCAGACCACAAGGGATCGTGGTTAGCATGGGTCCGATCAAACGAAGCTAGCATTGCACTGAACATTTTTAATTGCGATGCAAAATCATGGAAACATTTGATGGAAAAAAATATTTAGTAAATCAGGTCCCTCAACAACGTGGTCAAACGGTGCCAACATTTCACTGATCGTCAACGATGAACTATGTTCTGTGAAGTCTTCGCACCGTTTAATAGGGGATTTAATAGGGGATTTAGGGAAGTCGAGATTTAAAGATAAAAATTCTAGCAATCAAAACGCCCGCTCTGGTCGCTGAATTGCTCCCATTTTTCTCTTCATTCTACTTAAAAACAAATAAAAAAAAACCCTCGACGAGGTTCTCGGCCCTTTTTCCCTGAGACAACAAGCGTGAAGTTGGCAGACAAATAAACAGCTGTTCAATAGGATTAATAAAGTTTTAGACATCTGGGTGCATTCAGTCAAATTAAGATAAGCAGAAAGAGCACACAATTATACTTGGATGCGCTGAAGTTTTCAAATCTGCTCTTCAAAACATAAAATATTTTTTTCTACGCAAATATAAGAAAGAGTTTCCAAAGATATTGTCCCAGTACTGAGTAATCTAAGAGTTGAACCCATTAGAAAATCGTTCCGGAGGTCCGGTGGAATTCCACCGGAAAGCCGGTCCGGTGGCGGAATTCAACTGGTATAACAGCGGTCACAACGGGTCCACCGGAATTCCGCCGGGACTTCAATTGAGTATCAGTGGAATTCCGCCGGAACATTTTGGTGAATCGGAATCCGGTGGAATACCGGTGGATCATAAAATCCAAAAACATTGAAATGAAAAAGAAAATTCCAAAAACATATCATACAACTTTATTTTAGTAAAATGGATTATTTTCAGTGTTTCTCGCACTCTTGTGGTACTCCTGTGGTGTTACCAAGGTACTACTAGGTAAATACATTGAAAAGGACAAGAAAATATTCCACAACAAAGTTTTTTTGAATCGCTTTACGTTTGTCCACAAAGGCGGTAGATCACCATGAATGATATAGGAACTCGTACAGAACTCGGAAGAAACCTTCAAGTAACTTTCAGCGGCAGCATTCAAGGCTGGAGAGATTCTCACAGGAAGGTGCGAGCCCCTATTATTATAGATTACAAAGAGTGAAAGGAATATATTCTCACAGGAGCGTTTAAAGGTGCGATCCCCTTTTATTACATATCACAGAGAGAGTGAAAGGAATATATCTTTATGTTTTACATAAGAAAAGGCGTTTTCCCCATGCGCAAAGAAAACTGCCTTCATTGGCTGGATTTGAAATGTGGCGGTAACAGATAAATTTTGTTGTTGTGATTTTAACTTGAGGCGGTTGAGCCACACGATGGAGTTGGTGTTTGGAAAAAGGTCAGAAATTATGGAGAACTAATTTCAAGGCACATTTGCTTTAGTGGAATGTCTAAGCCTAGCTTGTGATCCTGAAGTGTGCAGAGGAAAACTAAGATACATCAAAACATAGTAACATAAGGAAAGCAAGACAAGAGCGTCATTCGGTAAGTCTGACATGTGTTTCAAAAAGCTATGTTGAGGCTTAAATTTGTATAAACAACAAGCGCTAGCAGAGGACATATGAGTAGGCCCTAATTTCTGGTTCACCCCAAAGATGAGAAGCAAGCAAGGTTTCATAACTCCAACGCTCGTCATAGAGGAAGAGTCCATTTCTGGCGACCAAGCAATTTGAGCAATTTGATTTTTAGCAACCAATTGAACTTAATTCGGCCGCACTGTAGTGCAGGTGCAATTTTGCTCATCGGTTTTTAGCCCCAAGCGCTGGGATAGCAGAAACAGTGACGCTAACAAATCGAATGAGATTTCGGTAGGGCTCGAACATCGTGCTTATCCATTCCAGGGATTGATAGGGTTTTTTCTTGCGTCCCTTCCTTCCTTCCTTCCTTCCTGAAATTTCCAGGGTTTTTCTTGCCTCTTCCTGGATTTTTCAGGCCTCCCTGCCTATCATTTGTCAAAGCGGTAACGCCTTTCCAGGGTTTTCGTGGGTCAAAAGGCAATACTTGATAAAAGATGTCCACAGCTCATGTTGCTCTTTCTTTTGATGAGACTCTGTCTATTTTTGTAAGTCTAACATTGGATGCACGAGGTATGCGTTTTCCATCTTTTATTCATTGTGGCTTCCGCAAAAAATGAGTCGGGCTCTTTGTCATAATGAAGTTTGGGAGAGAAACCCAATTTGGCTATAATCTTAACAAACTTACTGGAAAAATTCCTCCAGGATTTTGCCAGGAATTTGGTGGAATTCCGCAGGAATACTGCCGGAGTTCGGACGGCGTACCAACGGAAATACGGCGGGTTTCTGGTGGAATTCCACCGGAATTCTTTCAGATTCCCGGGAAAATCCCAGATGAACTCCGGTATTTTGCCAGGAATTTGGTGGAATTCCGCAGGAATACTGCCGGAGTTTGGACGGCATAACAACGGAAATACGCCGGGCATCTGGTGGAATTCTACCGGAATTCTTTCAGATTCCCGGGAAAATCCCAGATGTATTCCGGCATTTTTCCGTAAAATTTCCGGATTGATACCGCTAAAATACCGGCGGAATTCCGCTCAAATTGTGCCAGATTAAGCCGGACTTTGACCGGTATTTTGGTGGAAAATTTCGGCTCGTTTGTACATATTTACCGGAGGAATTTTGCCGGGATTCCACCGGGAAGCTGGTGGACTTCCGCTGGGATTCCGGCGGAATTTAAAATTTTTCCCGGCGGAATTCACAGGAATACCGGCGGAAAACCCGGCGGAATTCCGCTGTTTTTTTCTAGTGGGCTTTTATGCGGGTTTCTACTGATAAGAAACCGTTTATAAGAAGCTCAGCTCTAAGATCACCAAAATATTTAGAACCTCCAGTACTGGGAAAATATAAGTTATCAAGTGTATAAATGCGCAAAAATTTAGTAGAGTTTCAGAGTTGTAGAGTAACAACAAGAAATGTAATCTTTCGTATTGTCTCAATCCTGTTATAATTCGCTCTGTCTACATGGCATTGAGCACTGTTTGAACAAGTAAAGACGCATACAACTTTTTGTAAGTTAAGAAGCTATATATTTTGATGCAATAAATGCTCAGCATGATATTATCTTATTATTTCACTTATTTCATGTTTCATGTTTCATGTTTCAAGCAACTCGTAAGAAATACTTAGTACTCAAAATTTGGTCATTTTAAGAAGCTTTTAGCACTGGCCCAAATTCGCCAGAACTAAGCTTCCTTCTTATATTGTTTGATTGGTAGCGAGAAAAATGAAATGAAATAGAAATATGCTATTCTGCTATTACTGTACTTTTGCTTTGGATATTGAAGGAGGGTAGGATGGCATACACAGATAAGACAACTTGAAGTACAGAAAACAACATCACAAGTGATATATAGATTCCACCTTCCTATCTGTCCTCTTATGGAAAATTTTTTTTAAAATAACAAAAAGCAGGGATAAAACAGCATGTTTTGAGAATATGCGACTTGTTCCTAGCTAGAAGGTTAATGCCTTATTGACTCTTGATTGTCTGTTTTGCCATATTTGACATATTTCACCCATCACGTTAAAAAGAAAGGTTCAGGATTTGTGTTGAAATAAATGATGATCGATTCGTTGCAATAATATATCACGGGCTGTAGGAAAGTATGAATCAAAAAATAGATTAACATTTGATACATCGAGAGAGTCATCATATATGTTTTGTTTCTGTCGCTACCTCTTGTGTGAAGGCACCATTTTAATCACCACGCGAGGCAGATTGGCGTGACCTAGAACCACTATGCCACTCAAGTGTGGTGAAGTGAGATATGTCACGTCAATCTGCCACGCGTAGCGCTTTCGCAGGAGAAGTAAATACACTACAGAAAGAAAACACAAACTATGACTATTTGGATGTTATTTATTTTTGATTCAGAATTTAATATAGACCGTGCAAAATCTAATTTTAAATATCAAAAGAATCATTTAAATTGACTCACTATCTGAAAAAAGTAATAACAAGGAAGTTTATAGATGATTTTTGAAATTTTTTAAAATAAGAACAAGGGCAGGAAGTTAAATTAGCTTAATTTTAGGCGTCCTGACCTAGGCCATATAAGGTGGATCTTTGATGGGACGTATTGGTGCATTTAGTGGGAACTATACCGTGTACGCCAAAAGGTAAATAGCTTATTCCACCGCAATTAGGAAGGAATAGTTTCTCAAAAACAGGCATTTGGCCCTGATTTTTTGTTATAAAACTACCGGGTAGTCATAAAACATTAACGCGTTTTACTATGGAATAAGATATTCAAAACTAAAATGTTAATCTACCAGTGAAAGGCTAATTTGGATGTGTCAATTATGTTTGGTCAACTCATTCATCAGTTAGACCCGGAAATTTAGAAAATGCTAGCGAGAGGATAGTATTGGAACGAGAATTCCATGTTTTGCCATTGGAATTCAAATCTAAAACAATTTTCAGTTTTAGCAAAAGAATTTAAATTTCATTGGCATATAAGTCATGGACCAGAATCGAATGTGGAATTTTGTCTCTTTTCCAGAATTTTCCTAATTACTAAGTCTAAAAGATGAATGATTATTGCCACTCAAATTGATCGCATCAAATTTAGCCTTTGACTGATAGATTGACATTTCAGTTTTGAATATTGCCCTCACACTTTTTAGTTCACAGCCCAGCAAACGTGTCAACTTATTTTTTGGCTCGCCCGGTATTTCGAAAGCGACCTGATGCATCTTAAAAGTTTGTTAGATAATTCACTTTTCAGTGGGCTGCTAGAGAACTTTTTACCACAAGAGAAACCAGTGATAAAGAATGTCTGTCATTACCTGTTTTGTCGCAATTGGCTCGATGTTATAAGTTGTATCACCATCTTCGATGATGCCTCTGAAATGTAAAGACATTCGATCAAGAAGTTTGGTGACAAACAATTTGATTATTAAAAACTGAATATAAAAATTCTGCAGACATTAGATGTTCATTGCAGGGCGCTTTATCTAATGGGAACATAGCATAGCTTTTGACTCATCCAGCAGGCTAACAACTGTGCGGGGCAGCCAATATACAATTGGGTCATATCGGGGGTATCATATCGCCTGAAAAAATTCTGTTAAACTAACTCCGGAGTTTAGATGACAGTTCGATACCCAATACCAAAATGCAACTAAGCTTTCGAGACCACTTGTTTTTCACTGCAAAGTAACTAAACCACTTTTGTTTTACCCAACAACAGAGCATGGCAGGAACTTTTATCAAAAATACACCCCAACTAAAAATATCTTCAGTAAAAGTAGGTAGGCTCCATTACCAGAATTTCATTGCTGGAAACTATTCAAAAACTGGCACAAATCCCCATATGATTTGCTTACGCAACCAAGGATCAACTGTTTCGATGGTTTTGTAAAGCTTTGTCAGTTGTTTCGATCTCGGGCTTGAACTGCCTTCACAAAGCGTCATCAACAGTCATGTACTCTAAAGTTGACGTAACAAAACACTTCTTTATTACACCACACCATTAAATCAAAACATCACTACACTATCATTATTTCTGGGAAAGATAAAGGATACCAGAAGTAATTATGAAGCTGCAATTTGATTCATATTTCAGATATAATATACTCATTTTGAAAGAAAAACACAACAATCACATCATCGGGTAGCCCAAATCAAAACATCACTACACTATCATTATTTCTGGGAAAGATAAAGGATACCAGAAGTAATTATGAAGCTGCAATTTGATTCATATCTCAGATATAATATACTCATTTTGAAAGAAAAACACAACAATCACATCATCGGGTAGCCCAAATCAAAACATCACTACACTATCATTATTTCTGGGAAAGATAAAGGATACCAGAAGTAAATATGAAACTGCAATTTGATTCATATCTCAGATATAATATACTCATTTTGAAAGAAAAACGCAACAATCACATCATCGGGTAGCCCAAATCAAAACATCACTACACTATCATTATTTCTGGGAATAATAAAGGATACCAGAAGAAATTATGAAGCTGCAATTTGATTCATATTTCAGATATAATATACTCATTTTGAAAGAAAAACACAACAATCACATCATCGGGTAGCCCAAATCAAAACATCACTACAATATCATTATTTCTGGGAAAGATAAAGGATACCAGAAGTAAATATGAAGCTGCAATTTGATTCATATCTCAGATATAATATACTCATTTTGAAAGAAAAACGCAACAATCACATCATCGGGTAGCCCAAATCAAAACATCACTACACTATCATTATTTCTGGAAATAATAAAGGATACCAGAAGAAATTATGAAGCTGCAATTTGATTCATATTTCAGATATAATATACTCATTTTGAAAGAAAAACACAACAATCACATCATCGGGTAGCCCAAATCAAAACATCACTACAATATCATTATTTCTGAGAAAGATAAAGGATACCAGAAGTAATTATGAAGCTGCAATTTGATTCATATCTCAGATATAATATACTCATTTTGAAAGAAAAACACAACAATCACATCATCGGGTAGCCCAAAATAACTTCACGAGCCAGATCACAACTAGATCTCTGGAATTGGAAGCTATTGACAAACTAGACTTATTACATGAGTCCTTGTTTTCGCTCCATTACCCCCCCCCCCCACAATACCCATTCCACTTAAACGAATCCTCAAAGTCTCAAAACAATGTATGGGTGATTATGAGTCTAAGTTTTAGCGGAATGACTATAACAGTAAAAAATAATTCAATTCAATGTAGCAAAAACTTAGACCAATATCATCAGTCTATTGACAAACCTTGTTTCACCGCTTATTCAAAAGGCTGGGTTTTCTTTTGAGATGATGCTTGGTCATTTTAAGGAATGATTACCGTCCAAAATGCAAGATGGAAAGAAAATTTTGAACATTTCTCATTTAGAAAGAGTAAATCGTCACCTTATTCTGGTCAACATTTTGTAAAAATTTCAAAGAGAAACATAGTGTTTGCAAAATAACCGATCGTGCTCCTTGTTCTAATTTCGTGCTCCTTTGTAAATATCAGACTTTCCAAGTCTTTAAAAGCATTGACTGGACAGGACTGGAAAGCCGGAGAAATGAGGGAAAACTACCATATTTTTGAAACTGGTTTTAAAAGGATAGTTATAGCTTAAACTGACCAAGCAACACATCAAAAGATAGCGAAGCCTTTCAGCTACATGCTGATGCCTTGTTTGTGTTCACAGTATTTGCTTTCAAGAATCTAAGCATGATCTAGCTCTTAAAGTTATTTCTGGATCACCCAGTATTGTGCAGAAATACACTGCAGGAATGGACACGTCGTCACCTTAGTTCCCACAAGAAAAGGCACTTGCAATTCAAAGTTCTTACCTTATTCCATTGCATGTATTGAGTAGAACATGTGACTCCTTCTTGGTAGTTATTTTTCCATCGTAATAGCAACTGTCAGGGGAATACTAAAAAGAAAAATTGAAAGAAAGAGATCATTTTTATTATTGGAGAATACTATCCTGTCCTTGCTTCTGAATAGCTGAAAACAAATGCAATGTGACAGGCAGACACAAGGTCCCTCAACGCCCTCCTTTTGAAATATTTGATTGTTCAAATCACACTAGCCCAATTCGCATAAGAACGTGATTAGGGAAGAGACATGACTTTCCACTGGAAGACGTTTAGCTTCTTTGTGGTAAGCAATGATATACGGAATATATTCTAACTCTGAAGCTAAATTTTAGTGGCACTCATCTCCTTCGTCCTTGAAATCCCTCATGACAATTTGCAGTTCGGTATCCATTGAGAAAAGTTTTGAAAGCATAAGCGCACGGGAAGATAAAATCTCGATGGCTGCCCCAGCGGCGTGGCCACGGGGTGGTATGAGGGGGGGCAATTGCCCCCCCACTCTTTTCGAAAGATGGTCCTCGAGATTCCTCTAAAACCGAAGAGAAAACAACTGGGTATAGGTTGGGGAAGAATTTTCCGAAAAATGTCCAATCTTGGCACTGGCAAGCATGATATTGGGAGATGCATTCTAAGCCAAAGTACAGGACCTTTCTTCAAAATTTTCCTCGTGCTCTGATTCATAGGATAACTGTTGCAAAACGATCAAGGTTTCCTTGTCGCTAAAGGCAAGCATGCTATTGGGAGATGCATTCTAAGCCAAAGTAAAGGGCGTGGCCCCAAAAATTTTCCTGGGGGACTTCGCCCCCAGACCCCCTCCTTATAATACCCCCCACTTAATTTACCCTGGCCATGCCGCTAGGCTGCCCAAAAAAATCTATTTTTATCAACATTTTCCCAGAGATAAGGTCATTTTTTTGCCGAGAAATGGCAGATTAATTTACAAATATCTCAAGGTTGCGGCTCCCGCCCCCTCAACTCCTTAGCTCGTACGATAATACTGAACAGAGTCATCTTGAAAGGACGGTGGTACTTTAGAATAACTTGATAAGTTTCATTTGAAGTAAAAACATATGCTAAACCAGAAACACCGAGTGTCTCTCTCTGCAGGCATCAGGAATTCTTAGTCATATACCTGCTCTATGTTGGCATTCCCATCGTCATCAAATGTCCTCAGCAAAATCTTCTTTGGATGTATTCCCCTGTGTATGAAATGATATGAAGAGTAATGACAAAGCAAATGGGACGTGACAGAGTCACAGAGATGAGATATTTTTTGAGATATTGGGAACTGCTTGGGTGCAAACAAAGCTATCACATAGAGAAACTTTAACATAAATTGTTCCATTGGATAATTTGCTTTATCACTTTTTCGATCTGACATACAGTATGAAAGATCTGAAAGAGATTTAGGTATTACATCGTTCTTACTTCTGTCCTTTATTGTTTTAGTTGCGATGTTTAAGCATGGGTAGCTAGACACTTTGGAGCAGTGCTGCAACTAAATAGCTGATGAATAATTTATATAGTTATACGGAGGACGTAACAAAACTGCTAGCTCCACCATAGTAGTTAATAATTATTTCCTTCGCAAAAGAACATGGGAATCAAGCACAACTGTGGCGTCTAACTGCCCATGCTTTAAGTAGTTTTCTGTTTTATCTCTACGTTAATGCCCTCGGGGAAGATACAGCCTTTTGCTCCCCGGGGTTTATCGTCCTGGTAGTATTTTGGACCAATTCTTCTATGTAGTGTAGGTCGTAATAGGTATTGTAACATTTCATTGGATTATATATAAAAAAAGACTATTATTTCTTGACGATATGACGCTGAAAGGGTATAGAAACAATTTCTCAAGAAATATCAGGTTGTAAGACCACAATGAATGTGTTTCTGAATGGCTCTCGCTTCAGCATTTGAGACTTCGTTCTTTAAGTGCCAAGTATAAGTACCGTTTACAGCTAAGTACCAGAAATTTCCTTTCCAGCCATTCAATTCAAAAAAAATGTCTTAGAATTTTACCCCCAACTTTTGTTTGATTTGACGGATTTGAGCCCTATGCTGGAAATGCGTTTCATATAATGCATGGAATAGTGATAGATGAAAATGACAATATTGCTTCTTTGCTACGAAGACTGTAAGAAAGAGGCATTTACTTACTTAGTTCTTTTAACATTCAGTACCATCTCGCCATCATTTGTCTCAAAGCTGAAAGTTGCCTCGTCGACGTGATCTTTTCCTTAAAATCGAATATTTCATATTTACAATTTGCTCGACTCGACAACTAAAGATTGACAGTAACTTTAATGGAATTATCTGTGACTCACGAAAGCATTTATATCTTCGTGGCAAAGGAATCACCTGAAGAAAGATGTAAACCGACATGAAACTAGGGGCGATATGAACTCTACAGCCATGAACATTTGAGAAAATGGACTTCTGTTTACATGAGACCTGATAGTGACCTGATTTGTTGGGGATACTAATCGACAAAGTTCAAAGCAACGGTTATCCCCAAAAAGGAAACCTGCGATCATGCGCAGAAAGCATGCTTGGTTTCGTGGAGAGAATGTGGGCGGATAATCCAGCCACAATCCAAACAAGAATTAGCAGAGAAACAAAGAGATTCCTGTTGATCTGCTTTGAACTTTACCAGCATAACAAAAGGCTCAGACAAAAGGGGCAGTCCTCGGTATCATCAACAATGATATCAAATTGTTGAAAAAGGTCATGCAGCTTTCGCGTGCCTTGGCGAAGATATTTGAGAAAGAAAACAAAGGCAATTTGGTTTCCAAATCACCCCAATATATGAGAAAAATATGTTTACATAATATTTTCATCCCGGTGTAATATGCGTCTATGCAGAGACCCATGCTATGCAGAATCACACACCACACCTGCACGAAAAAGCATACGACACCGGCATGAGTTTCATGTCGGATCTTGTGTAAACGGCCTCTTACTGCGAGCAATTTTTACCCAGAGATCTAGAGCCAAAAAAAATTCCAAGCCCCAGTCGTTCTGCATTGAAACTCTAGCATGTTCTGTGGCCGAATAGATTCATGAAGAATGCCTCCAATATTGTGAAAAAAGTTTGATCGTGAAGAAAATTATTGTAAATGCAGTAGATGTTGGATGCATTTGATCACCTCACCCAACTTTTAACTTGAATGCACGGTGCAGAACGCTCTGCCGAGTAAGTAAGAATAAAAAGTCACCGTTTTTAAGGTCAATTCTCCCTGGCTATCAGAACAATGAGATTGGCAAACTTGAAATCGTCTACTACATTTTGAAATTAAGAGAGATTTCCTAACGAAATTTCCTTCCAAGAAACCTCATAAACAGGCCTATGATTACGATAATTTCTTAATTCTGCCTGACAGCAGTGACGTTCAACACCTTTTGGCACGTGTTTTCCTGGTGGATGAAATCGTACGGAATAATTTTGTTATGTTCTCAGGGACGGCTACTGTAATCTGCACTATGCAGGTGCATAACTCAGGTTGCAGGTTATGATATGTGGCCAAAGGCTGCATGGCTGTACCAAGAGCAGTCGCTTTGAAAACCTGAACATTTTCTGTGTCAGGGGGTCGCAAAACATTGGTATGTAAAAAGTTCTGTTCCTTTGGAAACTACATCCCACATGATTAGCAAATCAATACAATGGATTAAAGGTGATCTGAAGCGAAAATTTGTATTGATGCAAATGAATATGACTGTTGAATGATAAAGAATGTCGTTTAAAATGCTTCATAACCTTGCTCCATTTTCGAATTATCCACTATTTTGTATGGTTGGCTGATGACGTCATTTTGTTTGCAAAAAGTAAAGAAAGTATACAGGGTTGACTATGTTTCCAAATGGAAAACGAAACAAAGTACTTTTCTTCAGTTGAAGGGCCTTTCTCTTAACCCTAATCCTACCGGGCTTTTTTTGATCTAACATAGCCGGGGGGGAGGGGGTGCTTTCCACCCCCCCTCTATAAATAGCCGTAGACTAATGGGAAATCATTGAAACTTGGCAAGGGCGTAGTCCTAACTATTCTTAACTGATTGATAGTTTTTGGGTGTGGCTACCTCATTAGGTGACGTCACTATGACGTCATAATGCCGGAAAATGTCAAAATATATGGTTTTCCGGCTTTTTCGTTCTAAAAATGGAATAAAGGTAATCTGAATGACTTTTTCCATTCTTATTTGGCGTATTATTCATTTCCCTTTCAAATATGATGCATATAGGTGTTTTTAGACCGTTATTTTGGAAGAAAATGACGAAAATTGATGACGTCATAACTAAAAACTGTGTTTTTCTGCCAAAAATTGATAATAATTGGTTCGAAATGCTTTTAAAGTATTGCATAACGCAATTCTATGCTTTTTAAACAAAATCTGTTAGAAAAATCTTCAAAATTTGCCAAAATGACCCAAAATGGCGGCCCAAGTGACGTCATCATTTAAGAACGCTGACGTCAGCAAATCCCATTGTTATTGACAACAATAGAAAACTAGTTGTTGGCTGATTCTTTTAAAGTACAATAGTCAACATTTGGAACGAATTCTGGGAGTAAAAATATCAAAATCATTAATTTTTCCAATACCTTGCTCCAAATATGGTAGTGTCACCTGTCACGTGACACCTATTCTTCAAAAATTTAATTGTCAAAATGTAGCTAATAGATAATTAGTAATTGTCAGAGAGTTTGAGGGTCATAACTTTTGTCGTTAAAGAATGCTCTGCAAAAAACCGACAGGGGGGGTGGAAAACCCCCGGTAGGATTAGGGTTAAAAACGAAATGAGATATCAAAATATCTAAACAGGATTCTTTATCATTCGACAGTGCCGTTTATATGCATCAATAAATATTTTCGCTTCAGGTCACCTTTAAACTGCTTTGTTATGACACAATAGTAGGGATAGCACAAAAGGGAAATGGTAATGGCATGCTCGATAACACCTCGTAAGTTTAATGTGGAACGGTAGGAAATCCAACAATCGAGAATTAAACATTCCTTGATTTCATAGACACGTTGGACCAAACTTTTAAAGTCTGCTAAGTCGGTATTTTTGTGTTAGTCTTATTTTCAAGCTCAAATACAGGGACTTAGATTTTTTCCATAAAAGAAGTTCCGAATTTTCCTCTCTCTTCATTTTTGTAAGTCCCCTCATATAACAAACGAACACATAAGAAACTGTAGCCTGCCATCATAGCGAATATTTTCTCCTTTGAAAACAGACAGTATGATTGTTTTAAATTTTTTACAAATGGTGAAAATAATGATATATAGTTCTTATCACAATTTTAAAATAATTTTCCTTTTTTTAAAACTGTAACACATGAAATTACGTATAATTATCTAGATCGTTGAACCTTTAATTCATTAGACCTTCATAAGATATAGCTATCCTGAAATTATAGACTTTACCATATTCAGAATGGTCCAGGAATTTGGAAAATACTATTTCATGTTGGAAATCCCATATGAAAGGAAATGTTCTTATTTCTTATTAGACATATGAGAAATGTGTCATCCTCGCTTAAATGATACTTTTACAATGTAGTGCTTTAAAGTGTTGAGTTTCTTAAAAGAGGGGATTTACTGTATCGAATATGGGAGAATCTGTTCCATGCTCCAGAAGAAAACTTTGAAAGTAAATCATGCAGCCTGATATAACATCTTCCTTTACTCTTACTTGCTATTTTTAGCTACAATTCTGCCATTTATCTCATGTCGGACGAATTTTACTTCCGATCGTTTTTGGTTGCCTAGCAATGACCCACGTGATCGATCACCCTCTATTGTTAGTTTTGAAAAGCTAATTGACCAAAGAATAAATGGCATAAGTTACATGTTATACTGAAACCTTTCTTCTGCAAAGGCGAGCTAAGACACAGGAATACAAGGAAGATATATTCAAATAACACGAGGCATTTTGGTATAAACCCACGTTCAGTTGCACACATCAGTTGAAGAGGAAACAGAGAAGAAAATAAGACAAGAAAACAAGACAAAGATCAATACAAGGTAAAAAGGTAAATAAATACGTAATCAAAACAACCGTTTCCTAACACCCTTGGTTATCTACCTCTGATAGTTTTGAGTTTTGGAGAAAAGGTCCCACCGGTCGAAAATATTAAAATTTCTACCCTGTCCAAATAGGGCTAATTTCTATCAGTTTCCAACTTTTGCTATTGAATTCAGCCATTTTTATATCGTTCTTGCTTTATGCGCCTTTCTGGTGATGTGTTTATACACTAGGGTTTCGCAGAAAGTTGTGTCCCATTTGTAGGGATGCTGTGGCTGAGCAGTAAACCTCGATCGCTCTTTTTTACAAAGTTACATGGCATAGGCTTAGAGTCAGAGAGTTTCATGTTTCATTGAATTCTTCTTGTGACTTTATCAGTGAGGGATCTCTGTCACATTTGTGAGAATTTCACTGCCACTTTTATAACACAATGAATAACATACGCGTTGAACTGGGATTTAAATGGGATTCAAGTACACCTCATTGTCCGCATTGCTTGTCTACCAGTTCAAGATTGTTCACTGCTGTTCCGAAATACCATTTCTAAGAAGAACTTTCCAATGCGGGACCACCCATGAAATCTTGAAAATCTATATTATCACTATTGGTTCGACTGTGAGAACCTTGCATAGGACAGAACTCAAAACTCTGCAGGAGGAGAAAAATGCTGAGGAAAATTACGGCAGCATAGCCCACATCAGCTTAGCCTGATAACCAGACCCGATATCAAAGGAAAATCGGGTCTGGTTGTCAGGCTAACATCAGCTCAACTTACAATTAAAAATATTGCTGGGAATGGCTCCATACGCCAAGGAATTGGTATTCTTACGGTATTTTACATCAATAAAGTTATGAAAGAGTATCTTGCAGCTCATAACCTACTGTTCCTTTGCTGTTACTGTTCCTTACTGTTCCATCCCCTATCGTTCCTTTAAGTTGAATTGAATTGAATTCCTGTCTCAGAAAATGAATTCAATTCAACAAAAAATTTCAACTCAGTGGAAACAGCAGGGGATGCATGCCTGACTAGTAACTCATGTTTAAATGAATTGTTTACCTTCCGAGCGTGTAGATGCCTCCCTCTTTTCATTGTTTCCATCAATTCGAATAGGGTACACCACCTCGTAATCCAAACTGGCTGCAAGGCCTAAAAGGAGGTAGAAAGGACTTAAAAGTTTGGACTGGTTACATGTCGTAGTTTTGCTCCTTGCTTGAACTGATATTTTTTTTATATCCATTACAAAATTACAATACATAAATACAAGCTACGCTACTTACAAAATTACTTTACAATACTACTCGGACGATACCCCGAGGAGCAAAAGACTATGATTACCCCGGGGCCATAGACACAGAGGTTAAAAATAAACTACTATAGTCTGTCTCAAATTACATGCCACGAGAAATGTCTGCGATCAATTCGAATTTAAGAAGGGTGGTTTAGGTATCGTCGCAACTACTGCGTGGCATCTAATTTGAGGTAGACTTTAAAAATACACGACTAGAAATAAAAGAAAGGAAAAAAGGAACATAGGACATGGGAGATGGTGGCTGTGGTTTTATGACTTATAACGGAGTTTGAAATTTTCTAATCAAATCGACCAGATTTGTGGATGAATCGTTAGCAGGATTATATCTTTATTAACTTCATCTGGGAAATTGTTATCACCATACAATAAAATCTGCATTAGAAGACTATTTTGGAGATCGGTATGTCCATATGGTCGTATTAAAGCAGAAACTCCAGCGAGAAGGTCTCTACGTGGTACTGCAAGGGAAAGGCAAAGCAACAAAAAGTGTTCCGTATCCTCAATACCATCGTTCGTAGGGCACATCGGATTTATGGTATCCTTAAAGTTGTTCTTGAATTTGTGAAAATTCAATTTACTGAGACCAACCCTGAGTTGAGTGTTGAGTGAGATATGATAAACCTATTGGGTCATGAATGCCAAATATAGATCTTATCGGGGGTCTGATTATAGACAGTAGCTTCTTTTTGAAAACAGCAACAGACGGTGCAAGTCTAATCTCAGGATCAAGTACATTCCATTCGGATAAGCAATGAGGATAGAAACTAGACTTGAATTTTTCTGTTCTGGCCTTTATTTGCCCAACGACATCTTGGTTGCGAAGAGAGTAGTGTGACTGTTGAAGTGGTGGGATTGGGTCCTTAGTATAAACAGGAGTTAAATTATTAATGATCTTGTAAAGCAAAGTGAGGCGTCTGCTCCATCTTCGGCAGCTCAGTGATTCCCAGCCAAGCTCCGAGTACAACTTTTCTCGCGATGTTCCTCTCCAAGTTCCTGTAATAGCTCGCGCAGCAGAATACTGAACAGACTCTAATTTTTCCATCAAGCCCGGTAAAATGAAGCTACCACTGAACTCGCATACTTTTGCTGGAATATGGTAAATAACATCCCCATAGTCGAGATGTGGTCGCACATAGAGCTTATATAGCTCGTTTAGGGTATGCCTGGGCAGATATTTGGAGAGATATTTCAGCACACCAATACCCTTTCTTGTTTTGGCTGATTTGATATGGGCAGAGAAAGACAACTTTGAATCTAGTATAGTTCCTAAATGTTTATGTTCATCTAGTTCAAAAATAGTTCAAAAGTTAATGTCTCAAGTACCGAATAAACGTCCCCCCCCGCTTATTAATTTTTGAAAAATTTTCCAACCCCCCCCCCCCCCCACTTTTATTCCAACCCCCCCCCCCCCTCCTTTTATTAATTCTTGAAAAATAGAAGTAATAGTGAACAAATTTTTTTAATAATTCCTTCCAAAGAAATGTACTTAGTGTATTTATTAACTTTATTCTCCTTTGTTTGTCTGACCCGTGTTACATACGTGTTTTACATACGTGGTACCCATGTTAGATACGTGTTTTACTAAGAAAACGAAAAACGACTATTCTCAATTTTTCCAACCCCCCCGATTGTTCCAACCCCCCGATTATTATTATTTTGAGCCATTTCCAACCCCCCCTCGATTATTCTCACCCCCCCCCCCGTTTATTCGGTACTTGAGAGTACTTTTTTTTTTTTCATAATCAATTAAGCATTACTGCGCATGATTTTTTGAGAGTTTCTCTTATCGAGGCATATAACTCGGTCTACAACTATGACTTAATTGGGATTGTAGAAACTCACCTTGATAGCACAGTAGAAAATGAGAAAATAGAACTAAATGGCTATACGTTTCTCAAAAATAACCACCCACAAAATGTGAAAAGAGGCGGCGTCGGGCTGTACGTAAGGGATTCTCTCCCTTCAAAAGAACGTCCTGACCTAGTAACCCTCCCTGAGTGTGTTGTTTGTGAAATTCAGTTAAATAGAAAAAAATACTTTTTCGTTGTAATTTATAGAAGTCCAAGTCAAGACCATAGTGAATTTGATGATTTCATAACAAACTTTGAGCTATTGCTGTCACAACTGCATGCTGAAGATCCATTTTGCGTTGTTGTCACCGGCGATTTCAACTGTCGCTCGACTCAGTGGTGGGAAAATGATATTGAAAATAATGAGGGAAAGCTATTTGAGCCAGTTACATCTGACCTTGGTCTTCACCAGCTGATTTCAGAACCAACACACTTAATGGGAGATTCCAGATCCTGCATTGATTTAATTCTAACTGATCAGCCAAACCTCGTTATCGAATATGGTGTCCATCCATCTCTACACGAGCATTGTCATCATCAAATTGTTTATGGAAAACTATCTGTCTCGAACATTGTACCACCTCCCTACACCCGCAGGATATGGTATTATGATAAGGCTGATCCTATCGCCATTGTAAAAAGTATTGAAATGTTTGCTTGGCACGAGCATCTCGACAAAATTGCATGTCCCAATGAACAGGTTAAACTGCTTAACGAAGTGTTACTGAATATTTATTCTAATTTCATTCCGAACCAAAGTAAAAATATCAAACCTCGCCAAGCACCCTGGATTACGCCAGCTGTCAAAACATTTTTAAGGAAAAAGAATCATGCTTACAGAACTTTTGTGAGGAATGGCCAGCCAGATGACAAGCTTGAAGGAATTCAAAATATGATATCTGAAGGTGCAAGGATGATTGAGGACGCCAAAAATAAATATCTCTATAAAACAGGGCAAACTTTAGCAAATCCAGGGACATCTAGCAAAACTTATTGGAACTTAATTAATACGGTTCTGAATAAGGCAAAGATTCCTATAATACCACCTCTTATAGAAAATGGATTATTTATAACGGACTTCACTGAAAAGGCACAGTTATTCAATGACTATTTCATACTCCAATGTACGACCATCGACACTGGTAGTAAGATTCCACAAGATACCCCAGGAATCTCTAATCTGATTGGTGAATTTGTCATCTCTGAGGAAAAAATACTGAATATCATAAGATCACTTAATCCTAACAAAGCACATGGCTGGGATGGTATATCTATAAGAATGATAAAACTAAGCGATATTTCATTAGTAACTCCTCTCAGGATAATATTCACGAACTGTTTGAGACATGGTATATTTCCTAAAATATGGAAGTGTGCAAATGTGGTCCCGGTTCACAAGAAAAACGAGAAAAATTTAAAGAGTAACTACCGTCCTATTTCTCTCCTACCAATTTTTGGGAAGATCCTTGAAAAGCTTATGTACGATTCTTTGTACTCACATCTTGTCTCTTGTGATTTACTCGACCCCAATCAGTCGGGTTTTCGTCCCGGTGACTCAACAGTCAACCAATTACTTTCTATAACGCATACAATTTTTCAGGCATTTGACTGCAATCCCCCGCTGGATGTTCGTTCCGTGTATCTCGATATTTCAAAAGCATTTGATAGGGTATGGCACGAGGGTCTTATTTACAAACTGAAGCGATGTGGTGTTTCGGGGCAACTTCTTTCTCTTATCCAAAATTTTCTTGAGGATCGAAAACAGCGAACGGTTCTGAATGGACAGTGTTCTAATTGGGGAGATATTTTGGCAGGAGTGCCCCAGGGTTCTATTTTAGGACCGTTGTTATTTCTTGTGTATATAAATGATCTCTCTGCAGATTTGGAATGTAATGCTAAACTTTTTGCTGATGATACGTCCTTGTTTACGGTTGCCAGAGAAACCAATGAAGCTGCAGAACACATGAACAATGACCTGAAACTAATTAGTCAGTGGGCCCATGATTGGAGGATGTCCTTTAATCCTGACCCCCAATAGCAAGCTGTTGAATTATTATTTTCGAGGAAAAGAAATGAAATAGATCATCCAGTGATCATCTTTAACAGCATACCCGTTAAAAGAGTAGACGAACATAAACACCTAGGTATTATCTTGGACTCAAAGCTTTCCTTTTCATCTCATATTAAAGCTGCTATCTCTAAAACGAGAAAGGGCATTGGTTTGCTAAAGTATCTCTCCAAATATTTACCAAGGCATACCTTAAATGAAATATACAAGCTTTATGTGCGACCCCATCTGGACTACGGAGATGTTATTTATCATATTCCAGCTAAAGTGTGTGATTTCAGTCAAAACATTATTTTGTCAAATCTAATGGAAAAATTGGAGTCTGTGCAGTATTCAGCTGCTCTTGCTATAACAGGAACTTGGAGGGGAACATCCAGAGAAAAACTGTACACTGAGCTTGGCTGGGAGTCATTAAATTCCAGGAGGTGGAGTAGACGCCTTACCTTGTTCTATAAGATAATGAATAATCTCACCCCTTTGTACACAAAGAAGCCTATCCCATCACTTCATCAGTCGAACTATTCTTTTCGCAACCAGGATGTTATTGGTCGAATAAGGGCAAGAACAGAAAAATTTCAATCTACCTTCTATCCAAACTGCCTATCTGAATGGAATGAACTTGATCCTGAAATAAGGCTCGCTCCGTCTGTTGCTGTTTTTAAGAAAAAGCTTCTATCAATAATTCGCCCCCCTGCAAAATCTGTTTTTGGCATTCACGACCCAATAGGCCTAGCTTATCTTTTCCAAATGAGGGTTGGTCTGAGTAAATTGAACTTTCATAAATTCAAGCATAATTTCAGAGATACGGTGAACCCAATGTGCCCAACGAACGATGGGATTGAAGATACAGAACACTTTTTGTTGCTTTGCCCTTCATTCGGCATCCACCGACGAGATCTTCGCTGGAGTTTCGGAATTATTACAACCATTTGTTCACATCAACAGCCTTCCAAACAACGTTCTAGTACAATATTTATTGTATGGCGATAAAGACCTTTCTGATGACGTAAATAAGAATATACTAGAAATGACCTTAAATTTTATCCACAAAACTGGTCGGTTTGGCTGAACTCAAATTTTTATTATACGTCACACAGCCACAAAGTGTTTTATTTGCTCCCCGTTTGTTAAGTCTGTTTCACACTTGATGTTCGGTAAACGATGTATGAACCAAAGTTCATCCACACAAAATCGGAGTATTTCAAAAGGATTACATTGAAAACCAGTAGCCCTGTTCTGTCGTCTGGGGTTCCTATCATTCGGTATCGTGCGACTATGCTGGCCTTACATCAAATGTGAAACAGTTCCCAGTATTTGTCAGTAATTAATTGTATTGTATGCGTAGCTTTTTGTAGATGTTTTACTTAATCTCATTTATTTGCATGTCTTTATGTTAATGGCCACGGGCGTAGTCATTGTCTTTTGCTTCCTGTGGTATCGTACCTGTAGTGTTGTATTGTAGTATAGTAATTAGAAAGTATAGTAGGTAACATGTAATGTAACATTTTATGAATATATAAAAAAAAAAAAAAAAAAAATTAAAATTTACAAACTCAACAAGTACATCTACTGTGCTTATCATGGCGGGAATAGACACTAGGTCATCGGAGTTTCCACCATGAAAGGCACTTACAATTCAAAAATTACAATATACTGAAAAGAAAAAACAACAAACTAAAAGAAAAAGTTAATGTCTGTCTCTCATTTGATGTGAGGCAATGACATCAAAACATTTTATAATTTGGGAGAAAATAGATGCAAGGCAGTTAACAGAGGGCCCTCCGCGCGGACAAACAGCCGCCGCCCCTCGCCCCTCGCCACACGTGCCACCCCCACCGGGATAACACATGAAACTAAAGGCCAGCAGCCGCCCATCCACACAGCAGGACCCCATCCACCCACCACCCCGCACCCTAAGATAAAAATTTACAGTTGTCTATCGCCTAACATCAAATGAGAGACAGAATTTTCTACAAAAACTACCAAAATCACTCAAAAGGATATTGGGGGGGGGGGGGGATGCTGCTGCTTTGTTTACGCTTCAATCGAATCTCTTCGTTGCCTTGATGTAAGTAATTGTTGCTTCCATAATCATCCTATTTGTAATTAGGGTTAGGTCTGCATTTCCAAATAAGATTAAATGGCATAAGGATTGTGTGTCCAATCCAACTATATCTAACCCAGGAATATCTGATAAGCTGCCAAGAAGATCTCTTCGTGCTTCTTCGAAAAAATGGCAGTGCAGGAGGAAATGCTCACTATCTTCATCAGCAGTACCACACCGGCAGACAGGATTGAGACAGTCAAAGTTATGTCTGAATCTATGCTCATTTAGTCCACTAAACTTTAGTCGCAATTTCGACAAGTGCCTAATCCCAGCAATATAATTTATACCGTAAATTGAATTCTTATTGGGTCTTATCATCGCAAGTAATTTGCGCTTAAACTCAGAAATTGACGTTGAATTTTTTGTTTCATCATCAAGCAAATTCCACTCAAAAGGAGCATTTTGAAAATAGGTGTTCGAGTATCGCGCAGTTCTTCCAACATTTTGGTGATACATTCTCATATTTCGAAAATTGTAGCTTACGTTTCGCTCAGGGGGAATTTCAGCAAACAAATAATCTGGGGAATGGGATTTTGTCAAATTGTAAAAATGACACAGTCGTCTATACCATCTCCTGAGATACAAGTCCTCCCAGCCAAGTTCCCTGTAAAGACGTTCCCTGCTTGTTCCTCTCCATGCACCAGCTACCGCTAGGGCAGCACAATACTGAGTTTGTTCAAGTCTCTGTGTAAACTTTAGACGCATTTGAGGATCGTATTTATGATAAATGATATCTCCATAATCAAGATGTGGTCTAACATAAAGCTTATATATTTGATCTAAAATATCTCTCGAAACATACTTGGAAAGGTATCTTATCATCCCGATGCCGCGCCTCGCTTTTTGTATTGCCTCTCTAATGTGACTTTGAAAGTCTAGCTTGGAATCAAGGATCATACCAAGATGCTTGTGCTCACTCTTTCTTGCTACGTCATCATTACCAAAAGACAAAGGGGGATGGATTGGTTTGACCCTCTTGGCAGAGAAAATGACTTCTTCCGTTTTCTCAGTATTAAATTTAATTTTCCATTGCCACGCCCATAGTCGTACCCTCTCCAAATCTCTATCTAGCTCTTCTGCAGTTTTGAGCTCATCATAGGCAGCTGTAAAAAGCGATGTGTCATCAGCAAAGAGCTTAATATCGCATCTAACATTCTCAACAAGGTCATTAATGCATACAAGGAAAAGAAGTGGTCCCAAAACCGATCCTTGGGGTACTCCTGCCGATATGTCTGCCCATTCAGAATTTTTACCATTCAGCAAGACCCGTTGTTTACGATTAGAAAGGAAATTTCGAATTAAATCGAGGAGCTTCCCAGATATACCGTTACACTCAAGTTTATACAGTAATCCTTCGTGCCATACCTTGTCAAAAGCCTTAGAAAAATCTAAGAAAACAGCACGTGTTTCCCTGCTAGGTGTCTCTTCAAAACCAGTATAAATTGTATGAGATATGGACAGCAACTGATTTATTGTTGAGTCACCAGGACGAAAACCCGACTGATGGGCAGTCAGGAGACTGTTAGCACAAAAGTGATCGTACATCGAATCAAACAATAATTTTTCAAACAATTTTCCAAAAACAGGAAGTAAAGAAATTGGGCGATAGTTGTTTTTACATTGTCTGCTACCCTTCTTATGAACAGGGATAATGTTTGCCTTTTTCCAAAATGAGGGATACTGACCGGTTTCAAGACATTCCTCAAAAATCATACAAAGGGGTTCAACAATTGTGGAGTCACATATTTTTATCATAGCTATGGAAATATTATCACAGCCATGTGCCTTTGAGGAATCAAGTGCTCGTATCAATTTGACCACTTTTTGCCTGTCAATCTCTACATTTTCAAGAATGGAGTCGCACCTAGGCCGAAAATTTGGGAGAGTGCTTCCTGTTGGTATAGCACAGCACTGTTCGATGAAAAGTCATTCAGTAAAGTAGCTTTGGTTTGTACATTTGTGATGAACAGTCCATTTTCTAATAACGGAGGAATATTGATGGTTTTCTTCTTGTTGATAAGCCTATTCAAGGTGGACCAATAACTCTTTATACCCTCATTTGGATCAGAGAGCTTCCTTCCAAGTCTTTTGAAATATTCTTCCTTACCATTCAAAATCATTTTAGATGTTTCGTTTCGAACACGTTTTACATTATTCCAATCCTGGTCCCTTCTTCCTCGCTGGCAAAAATTCCTATAAACTTTCTGCTTGCGCTTGATGGCTGTTTTTATTCGAGGAGTAATCCAGGGTGGGTCCTTGTCACAACACTTAATGACCTTGTTGGGAAAATAAGAAGTCAGCGTGACGTAGATGGACGCTGTAAAAACCTCAGTCATTTCCTCTGAACCAAGGTTATCATCAAACCGGGTATGCCAATCTATAGCCTGAAGGTCATGATGAATATTTTGCATGTTTGCCTTAGAGTAATCCCAGATTGTTCTTTTGTATGGTGGTGGGGACGGTATAGAAATGTTTATTTTGCCATACACTATTTGATGTTGACAGTGCTCATCTAAGGAAGGGTGAACTCCATAATCAGAAAATAAATTTGACTGATCAGTTATGATTAGATCAATGCAAGACATACTATCGTCTCGAATGTTCGTAGGTTCTTCAATTAACTGATTTAGATTATTAACCTCGATCAGTTCTTCCAACGCTGTCCCCTCTGGTTGCTGGACATCGCCTGCCCACCATTGTGAAGATCTACAATTAAAATCCCCCGTGAGAATCAAAGAATGCGGGTTTTCAGCTTTGATTTTTTCCACCATCCTCTGTAGTTTGTCGATGAAATGTTCAAATTGCACACTATTCTGACTAGGACTTCGATATAGGGTGACAAAGAACAATTTTTTACGTGAAATGATGACTTCGGTAACGATCAACTCTTGCAATTCTTCGAGATCATTTCTACGTTTTATGGGTAGGTCTTCGCGAAAATATACACAAGCTCCCCCAACTTTGGAGTTACTTGGATGGTCACTTCTAAATATATCTCTACTGAAACCCTCTATGAAGATTTCATCATTGCTAATGGATCTATCTAACATGGATTCAGAAATAGCTATGACATCAAAATGGTGTATTGAGTTGTAAGCTTCTATTACAGAGGTCTTTATACCACCCCTAGCACAAATACTATTCAAATTCCAATGGCAAAATTTAAAGCAATTTGTAGTTGCCGGGCCTGGATTTGTTTCAATATCACCAGCAAGCAGCATAATCAGATTCGTAGGAAAATCTTCTCCAGCACTAAAAATATCTGCTAATCAAAAATGCATATACCACATGCTGTAGGAAAATTATGTATCGTTTTCTGATCTTAGGGCAAGTCATTAGAGTTGTGCCATTAAATTTTATGAAATCTCTTGAAAACAAAATTAGAAAATAAATTGTGGTGATGACATAAGTAGTAAGTAAGGCAAAATTCGACCTTTGACATTTGAGATTAACCAGTTTTTTTGCCAAGACGATGCCAAAAACGAGTGAGAAGGAAAGTGCGCGAATAATGACGTAGCAAGAACAGACGCAGGGAGAGTTATCAGTGATACCGCAATTATTAGGTACAAATAGGCAAAACAACGAAATGCAGTAACAAGCAATCCACAGAGAAAAACACGCAGGAAGGCCTTCGATGGGGAACGTCTGTAACTATAGGAACCAACTCCTGCACGCCATTCATTAATTCCTATGGGCATTGGAAACAGCAAAGATCTCCTTGGGCACGCTCACTTGGGAAAAAGTTGGAAGCAAACGATCGAAACTTGCAAAAAAATGGCAGCAGTTGCATCTTGGGGATAAAGAAATAGATCATAACGAAAAAACAAAAGAACACACGGACGAACGTCTCTTTTGTCGATTTGATATGGGTCAGAAGTTTCACATTGGGAAAAACAAAGGTTCAATTATTCGAAAGAGAAACATAAATGAAATCAAAAATGAGAGTACTTTCATTACCGGTATGTTATTAAAGAGAATTTCTGGATGATCAAGTTCATTTTTTTCCTTGAAAATATTAGTTCCACAGCTTGTTTTTGCGGATCAGGATTAAACGACATCCTCCAATCATGAGCCCATTGACTTATCAACTCCAGATCGTGGTTCATGTCACTGGCAGCTGAATTAGATATACCACTACAACTACCAAAGCGACAAGAACAATTTCAATGAGATGAGATGAGATCACCGTAAGTTGTCCCTATCAGGCCTAGGGTATTTGATGCTCTAGGAAGACTAGGGGGGCTGATTCAGCCCTCCCTGTTTTACTTCCGTTCTGAAAGATGTAGAGCCTTGAAACTTTTTAGTTATGTCACGTGACGTGCTCATGACGTCACAATATAGCATCTTCAAAGTCAATAGGGTTCAATACTAAAAATCAAGCAACAGGCAATAAGGGCATGAGTCCAATTTTAGTTTATTCTGTGGTTGAATAGCTTTTGCTTTGCAAAGAAAAATTTGTTTAAAAGTGATAACGTCATCACACATGAATTCAAAGAATGTGCGCATGCGTACAGCCAAAATACGCATAATCATACGTTTAAATTACAAAAAAAATCATGCAGTTGGATAGAAGATCAAAAGTAGCATATATTCCTCCAATTTCATTACTTTCCTGCATTTACTGTAGATTTTATTAGCATTTATTGAAATTTTGCACAGACATCTCTCGAAAATTGATCGCGTTTACCCCCCTGGAATGAATCTAATTTTCTCTAAAAAGTTCATTTTTGATTACAATAAGGATAAAAACTAAAATTCAGAAGTTTCAGCGTTTTAAGTGCACTTGGTAAAATCCACGGAAGAAAAGCCGCTAGGGGGGGCTGAATCAGCCCCCTAGGCTTGATAGGGTTAAGTGTCCTTGTGGAATAAGGCTACTGAAACTGCAAGAGCGCGTTTACACGGTAGGAGATCAATGTATTGCAGCTCAAGATTATGGATCACCCTCCGTTAATATCGAAGCGGATCAGTGTGATTTGATACAAAAAGAGTATGTTTTGCTTCCATAGTAGGATAAGAACTGATACGAATAGTGGAACGAAATTGCCCCAGAAACGATGGTCTCTTTATCTATCATCTGATGGGGATGTGCCATTTGCCAGAAAAACCTTGCCCATTAATAAATTCTGCAAAATGCTTGCCAATTCTAAGGTCATACCGGGTGACCAAAAAAATTAACCGAGAAGATCTTCTGCGCACGAGGAGAGTAACAAAAATGCTACTTAAGCACTGTTTGGTAGCTTCGTGGCTTGGTTAAAGGTGGTGCACCGGTTAAATCATTGGTTACTACCAAGGTTTACTATTACTTTGCCATTTTTTCAAGATAGCAAATTAGCAAAAATAAGGATTTAGTGAAACCAGGCAGATCTAAACTCGTTGAATCATCAAAAACAGGGGATCGATTTGTTCAAGTACGAGTCAACAACGAATACGACACGAAACGAATACGTTTTGCATCAGTTTAGGAATGAACATGTAGTCAGGAATGTAATGTAGCAAAATGAGCTTCCGTTCAGCTTTATGGTTTGACTTGCCTAATTAGTATGTAAACTTTTACGAGGAATCCGAAAATCAACGTTTTGATTTTCAAAAAAAACATCTTCGTGTCATTATGACGTCATTATGACGTCTTTTTGCATGTTAAGTAGATTTAGGTGTGAAGTGTCTAAAATCTTTAAGCAATGCTTGTGAATTTAGGCAAAACTATCGATACGTTCACCAGAAATTCGAAAAACGTATATGTTGTGATTTCAAAAAATGTCCTCTTCTTGTCATTATGACGTCATTATGATGTCATTTTGCATGTCCTTGTGTTCTAAAATTAAGTATATCGAATACTTAGACAATTCTTGCAAACTGACTTTCTCCTCGCCCCATTTATAAATAATTTTATAAGAATAGAAAAATCAGAATTGTAATTTCAGAAAATGTCCACCTCGTGGCCTGATCACATCATAATGACGTCATTGTGCATGGCATGTGGATCTACCTGAGGGGGTTTTAATTGTAAAGTTAATGCTTGCTAAATTGATATGTTGCTCCAGATGGAAAAATAAATGCACACTCGTACCATTGTGGAAGCTATTAACAATTCAAGCTAGTATTCAGATCTGGCAACTGGAGCCTAAATTTATCTGCACAGGAGAGATGATCGCTGGCGGACACTTCAGGGGGTCAGGGGGTGCGATGCCCCCCCCATTGTAGGCAAGAACAAAGTTCTTGTTTCAAAAAAATAAAAATGAACAATGCTTTTTAACTGAAACAATAGCTCCCCCCCCCCCTCCTCAATACTTGGCAAAGTGTCCGCCACTGAAGCTGATACAAGATATTACAAGCATGGGACGAATAAAGCACCGTTATCTACTCTTAGTTTACCTTGCCGCAATGCATAATCTACAAAATAAGGATACAATAATTTGGGAAGCTCTTCAGTAATGGGAGTTCTCGGTGACAAAAAAACTTCTACCTGAGACCCATTTCTAGTGGTTACATTTTTAGACCTATCGTTGCGGTGGGCGGGGGACTTGACGTAACTTTGCACGGGGATGTGCCCACGAAAATTTTTTTTTACCCTGCTCCAGAATTTTTGCTCAAAATGAAAACTTGTTCTACGAGAAGTTGTTGATAAGTATATTCCAAAACATGATATTTGACCAAAAAAACACCTGATCTACCAGAATATCCTTTTGACACGTTTTGACAACCTGATCTAGAACAATTACCTCATTTTGATACCCTGTGCAAGAAAAAATTGGTGAAAACGATACCCTTAAAAGCGGCATAACCCCTCGAACAAATATACTAAGTACCCTCCCCCGGGTCCCTCCTCAGGCGTTTGAGGTTCAAAACAAAACCCATCTATATGGGCGGCATGTACCCGTTGCTCTTCATGTGGAAGTTACAACCCCGGACATACTGTCTATTTTTTGGTTGCTTTATTTCAAACAGCTAACTTCATGTTTTGCTATCAAAACACGCTTACTTCTCCTTGACTTTATTTTGAAATGTTCCGGAGGGTACAGGGAGCAAAAAGAAGGCCGTTGTGAAACCTTTTTAAAAACTCGACAGAAACTCTGAGAACTCAAGATCTGACATTTTTAAGGAATTTTCGGTACAGGTTCAAATTCTTAGTTTTTGTAAACAAATCCGTCTATGTCTATGTCATAGTATGTTATATTATCCAACTGTCTTTATGATATTATCCAGCTCGTAACTCATAAAATTGAAACTACAAAATAACTTGTAACTCGTACCTAACTCGTAGAGTAAAAAGTAACTCGCATAATAAAAATGACTTGTAACTCGTAGCTTGTGAAATAAATGGTAGCTCGTATAATAAAAATGACTCGTAACTAGTAGCTGGCGAAACAAAAAGTAACTCATACAATAAAAGCAACTCGTAACTCGTAAAGTAAAACTTAACTCTTAAAATAAAAATGACTTGTAACTCGTGTAACTCGTGAAAGAAAAGTACCTGGTATATTCGTAGCCCGTAATTCGTACATCAAAACTAACTCGGAAATCGTAGCTCGTAGCTCATAACTCGTAATTCGTACTTTGGTAAACCATGATTGAAGGAGGTATTGTTGGCATTTCAAGAATAGAAATGCACGCACAAGGTATCTCTTATATTTAATAACACCCCCGATTGTTGCCCATTTTGTTTATTGCAGCAAATACCAAAGAGTTGTTTGCGTAGCGAAGGAAAGGCCAAAGCTCACCATCAACGACCTTTGCGTACATAAAGCAACCAGAATCCTTTTAATGTTAATTTATTGTTATTGTTGTTACTGTTGCTGTTATCTTAGGTTAGTTTATTATCGACATGCCTTATATTAGGTAGTGCATTTGATGTTTAAAAAAACGGCAGAAAGGGAAAATAATTCAAGTTAGTCAAGGAACACGGCAATGTCAATTTTGACGTTAAAGGGAATAGACATAGCTGTATCGACAAGCTACTATAAATAGGCTGAAGAAACGCCCACAAACAAATTGTTTCCTTTGCCACACAATGAAACGGCAGGCGTCAAAGTTATTGAATACAATAGATTATATTTCTAACTTGGCCCGGGCCAGCTCGCGGGTCAGCTTTTAACTATGTCGATTCCCTTCAAGGAAGATTCAAATTTGCGGACCTTTGTGACCAATTAGGGCTAGCCCTCCTCTCATATAAGCGAACAATAAATTCATCCAGCCCATAGCCTGTGTTCCAGACCACTTGAGAAGGAAAGTGGTCTGTGTAACCAAGCACTAATCCGTGTTCACAAATCACGGCAAAAAACCTCTAAATTTCCGATGGTGTTGGAGAAAGAAATTTAGTATAAACTAACAATTTCTTCGAAGAAACTAAGAGGAAAGGGAAGTTTCTGTTTCTTACATCAGAAATCATAGGAAATTGTACCTTTCCTCTTAGTTTCCAAGTGGAAAATTGTCATGAAATTTCGATATTTTTGCAGTGAATTTTCAACGGAATCTGAAGGAAAATTAATAAATGCAACTAATAATTCGCATAATCACTATTTGTTTTGTTATCAAAAGGAAAAGCCTGTCTCATGTGAAGAACTCACATTACAATACAAAGAATAGAAAATTTCAATGTCTGCTAACCCTATTGACTTTTTACGATGAAAGAATAGGAGATTTGAATGCCTGCTAATCCTACTGAGTTTTTACGCCCGTGCAGAGTGATAACGATCAGCCCTGGTTTGTTTCAAACACACAGGTTCACAAAGACATCCGTTGTGTTGATCACTGACTTCATTGCAGCCAATCAGATCCGTGAAAGAATGCCCTTAATTATTTCGCAATTCAATTCATCGTCTGAACACGGATTAGTGCTTGGTTACACAGACCACTTTCCTTTCCAAGTGGTCTGGAACACAGGCTACCAGCCCAGTGCTTTCAAGTCCCCGGTTTTTATCATCGTGCTCGTTGCTAAATCGTAGAAATGCACTATTTTTGTAACGGTGAAACAACTGTACGAAATGAAAAAGGAATTTTACATGAAGCCCCTCTCGTAGTTTACTGAAGATGTGAGACAGGAACGTCACCAACCAAAAAATGTAGGGTGAAAAAATGCGAGGGGGGTCTGTAGTAGTAGAGACATAAGTTTGCTGACCACGCCCCTTCAGACTCTCGGAAAACGTGGGAAACGCCTTCTTTAGTATTTTTATCTGTTTCGATATTTTTGACTCACGAAGTGGGTTAATGGGATAGCTGAGAGATGTCTCGTGCAGTGTGGCCTTCAGATTGCATGTCCTGGTGTAAGAGGTTGTTTGGGGAGTGATTGAGTATGGAATCGATATCGTGATGAAAAGAATGCATGACATTTAGCAACAAAGAAGGCTTTGATGCTGGCTAATCGCATTACACGTTTTTTTATAAGAAACTTAGATCAGCACTTAGACTAAAAGTTTCTTAATTTCGCATGACAATTACGGTGTTTTAGTAAAAAGTTTCTTTATTAGTTTCTTATTTTTTGGGGTCTAAAATTGCGTTATGGCTCGAGGTTGAGCCTTCTTATCGACAATGGGCTTGCATTTTGCATTGAAATTGTCACCACGACTAATAAGCCAGGGACATTGTTACCAATATTTTGCAGTCAGAACTTGGTGGTATTTACAAACGCAATACCGCACGAACAGTAATCTACCGATTCTTATTCTAGAAATAAGATTTTAGAGTTTCTTACTTGTTCTTGAACGTAGTACTAAAGTTTCTTAAATGTTTGGTCATCATAGTACTAGTTTCTTATAAACCAGTTTCTTATAAAAAAATCGTGTATAGCATAGTGACGTCAATTGCCTCGATCAGAAATAAATAAACAACGACGATATCATATTTTTCTATGATATCCGCACAAACTGTGAAATTGATATGAATGAGCTGTAAAAATAGTATTTCAAATGTTATTTTGCAGAAATGGCCAATCTATTTTTCACATTAAAAACAAGATGTACATTTCTTCCGTTCGTTGTTATTGTGATCTTTCGCAAAATTAAATTTAGTATTTCATATTCATTTCATGTACCTGCTAGACGAGATGATAGCAATTTCTTGTGCTAAAAAGCAAGGGACACAATTCATGAATTTATATGATGTTTTGGTTCATGTAATTGCTGATTCCCTCTCTTATGATCTCACAAAGATGAGAGCAGAATTGGATAAAGGAATGGAAGCAATGGTTATCGAAGAGGACATCACAAAATCTTTCGTTGTGGCCACGTTGGATGTTACAGCTCTTGCCATTCCTGAAATAATTGTTATTTGTTCAAAGTTCATTGGAATTGTATGTTATTTGATGATGACTAGCAAGTATGCAGCTGATCATTGAAATGTCCGCGCCCTTTCTATTGACAATGATGTTGCATGAGGAAAGTCTGAACGATTTGTTGGAGAAACTGACTGCAGATTACGGTCCAAAAAGTGGATTTTTGCTATTAAAACCAGTTGAAATACTTTTGGCATTTGTGCTGCTTCATATTATCAGTTTGTGGTCCTCATTTTGCAAGATAGAAATGTAAGTATCAATTAATTCGTCCTTATTTATAAGAGAATGCAGATGTTGGCAATTATTGCCAAAATGACGATAACGACAGTGTGATGTTTTATTAGGCCAGTGCAGTGCAAATCTTCCCATTTTTCACCTTCCCCTCAGCATTAAATATTGAAAATCGCCGGTGGTATTCATGTTATCTTCAAACTAAAAAAGATTCAGATGCTGTAGTGCTCTAAGTTTGGCATCTTTTAAGATGTTCTAAAGATTCTTAAACACACAGAATAAGAACTTCGAAGCAAAGTATTTAGTCTCCAGATGCATGTGAAGAATACGTTTCTGTGTTTACTGAGGTTTTTACTATGACACGCTACAGTGAGGTCTGTGATGTTTTATTAGGCCAGTGCAGTGCAAATCTTCCCATTTTTCACCATCCCCTCAGCTTTAAATATTGAAAATCGCCGGTGGTATTCATGTTAGCTTCAAACTAAAAAAGATTCAGATGCTGTAGTGCTCTAAGTTTGGCATCTTTTAAGATGTTCTAAAGATTCTTAAACACACAGAATAAGAACTTCGAAGCAAAGTATTTAGTCTCCAGATGCATGTGAAGAATACGTTTCTGTGTTTACTGAGGTTTTTACTATGACACGCTACAGTGAGGTCTGTGAGGTCAAATTCAAAACTTCGGCATTTCTCCAGAGTTTGAGATAATTCTTAGCCCCCGTGAACAGGCATGTATTCAAGTATTGGGAACACGCCTGTGAAGGAATTTTTTGAAAATCTTAATTTTTCTTCCGTACAATCTTTTTTTGGTGAAGGATGGTAAAATCGTCCAAAAACGGCCTAAATTTGACTTTTCAAATTTTCCGGTCGGTTTTCCGTTCCATTGATTGGTTTCAGAGCGTGTCACGTGCCAAGCTCGTTAGCCAGTTAGGATTTAGTGCCTATCTTTCCAAAAGGTGTTGTTCTTCGTCAGCATTCATCGTGTAGGAATGGTGTAGTCATGGTGTAGCGGATGAAAACATAGCAGAAAGTAATAAACTCTGCAGAGCACATTGCTCTCGATGCTACGAGGAGGCTCGACGAACTCTAGTCAGAGTTCGCCGAGGCTCCTCCGATTTTTATTTACACTAGGCTTGCCGCGCGTCGCCTGCGGCGCCGCGCTGGCCCGCCGTCGTAATTGGCATTCACGTGTATGGAAAGTTAAGTTTACGTGCGCCAGTTACTAAGGGAGAGATGTGTATATGTATATATTCTATCCATTTTCCCAAGTTGGGGGGGGGGCTCTGTTCAGTTCCTCAAATTCTAGATTAACTTTTTGGGTCTCAAATATGGGAGACAGCAAAACAACGGGTAAAAATATTTTTACAAACCAAAGTAAGATCAAGTAACATTACTACAATCAAAATATTGATATTTCCAAATAAATTATGAGCAATCTAATCAGTTGGGGCACTTGTTCATGGAATTAAGATGCTGACTTCATGAAATTTAGTAGTGTTGGGTCAGAGAAAATATTTTTCGGCATCTATTTTCATGCTAGGAATTATCATGTTGGGTTGATGCTTGATACCCCAGCCTAAGCACAAATATCCTGAATATACCTTAGGATGGGGTCTATTTGGTAGTCTCTATCCCAATGTTAACTGTTTATATCTTCTCCATGCTGAATACTTTCAATAATTCTGCAGACCCTTAAGATCTCCTCGATCTATCCAGTTGACTCGTTGGCCAACATCTTCTCTCCTTGCTCTCATTGTCGTATTTTTTCTCACTCCTTCACTATCTCTCGTTTGCCTGCTTTGCTCTTACTGCCTTCCGTGCGCTCTCTGCTTGTTTTTTTTCTCTTAGTTTTAACTATACTCTAAATGATTTAGATGCCCACATTGCGCTCTCGTGCCTTCGCTACTCTCGTTGATTTAGTTCCCCATTTTTTGCTTTGTTGTTCTTTGCTCACCAGGGATAGGGAGACGCGTTTGTATCAAATGTTCAATTGTTATCATAGTTGCCGTCTCAGCCATGGTTAATGTTTAGTTGGGGCATGTTGCAGATACGAATCTTATTTTCATTCAGGTACGTAGGAAGCATCTCAAATTTGGGGGGGGGGGGTGCACAACACTTCAAGGGCATTTTTCATTAAGCTAAATGGGCACTTCCTAAAAATAAAAAGGGAACGTTTTTGTTTATTGCAAAGTCTTGGGGGCATGTGCCCCCAGTGCCCCCGGTTCATACCTCTCTGTTTTCAGTTTGCCGGGAAAGTCTTCCACTGACGCTTAGAATTGATCCCATATTGACTTTTCAAAACAACCGATGCCAGGGCCTATACTCAACCTTTCGCTAAGAGTTCATAACAATGGTTTTTTGGTATGTTATGTATCAATTTGCCACAATGAATATTTAGATGTTTTATAACAAAAATAGATACATTGCAAAATTAAATGTCCAAAACGTAAAGATAAACACTGCTATTTACAGTGGCAAGGATAGCATTAAAAGGCAAAGCTGACCTTATTTCCATAATTGTCCCCTTAGAGGATGCTGTATAACGGAAATACGTAGAAGAAAAGGAAATACAGAGTTGCATGTGTGTTTTCAATATGGTCCTTAGTAGAACACATAAATCCTCTTTCTGTATATTTTAGAAAAGTTTCTCTTTGGTCTTATGTTTGAATGCATTGATATTGTTTGTTGATTTCAACTCAGATGGAAGACTATTCTATGTTTTGGTCCCAGATAAGATAGGCATTTGTTTCCAGTTTGAATTTGCGGAACGGAAATTCTAACTTGAACTTGGACCTTCACGTTGTTAAGCCTTGGTTGACTGCAAGGAATATCTCAGCACTGTATACCGGGGCAGTTTCTTTGAGAAAATTACAGCTCTCGGAATGGTAGCATATGACATTATATGTTCATTATTTTCTTTCCAAGAGCTTGTTAGAGTTTCTAATAAAAATTTGCTTCAAACTGCTTGCAAATCAATAGTTGAAACATGGGTAGTTAGACACTGCTGGTGTGCTTCTATGGAGGAGTGCTGGATAATATGTATCTGCGGAGGAAATATTGTTTAGTACTGTGGACGTTCTTTCGATATCTCCTCCACAGTACTAAACAATACTTCCTCCGCAGATACATATTATCCAGCGCTCCTTCATAGAAGCACACCAGCAGTGTCTAACTACCCATGGTTGAAAATGGGGAAATTCCAAAGCAGAGAAATTACACTTCCATCTAAGTGGCGTATGCTGAGATCCATTGCAGTCTCTCCTAAATGTCTCATGTTCAAACGGATATGTCTCTGGTGTAATTTCTCCCTTTTCAAAACCCAGTAGAATCCTGTTTTATCAGCTCTGGTCAGCTTTTTGCACCAGCCTTGCACCAAATTCAATTCCACTCCGTCTCGCCTGTCTACTCCGAGACCTTTTTGCATTGTTAGTTGATTTACCTGCATTTGATATATTGTTTCTCGCAGCCGTCTCTATTGTTGTTGTCCTTCCTTCTGCATAGCTACTCATTTTTTGAAATATGAAGTCTTATCACATATAGGCACGCGGTTTAATCGGTGTTCATTTCCGTCGATGCTTGCCAACGTTCTTTATAATTCCAAAGATAGAGGCAAGATGAACCTGTTCGTTGTTGTTCCTCTATTTCTCCCCATTGCTTCCTCCACGGGGGGGGGGGGGGTTCTTCCATAGTAAAGGTACCTGGGGATGTGTCGCGAGCAAGGGTATACTTTTCGGACTTCTAGTCTAGCCAAGGGTATACTTTTTTGCAATTTTGGCCAGCAACGGTCAAGCCAAGGGTATCATTTTTGACAATATTGGTCTAGCGAACGTTCATGACATCATATTTGGCACAAATTTGACAATATTGGTCGAGAAAATGGTCAAAATTGGTCTAGCCAAGGGTACCATTTTCGTAAAAATTGGTTCAAACAATGGTGAAATTGGTCTAGCCAAGGGTACCCTTTTTAAGATGCTCGCGGCAGACCCCTACCCAGAATTTGGCCTAGAACCCCCCCCCCTCGTGGCTTCCTCTTTTCACTGCTTATGTATCCTTCCTTTCTTTGCTTAATGTTCATGCAATTTAAAGTCCCTCAAGATTTTTTCAATCTATCCTGCTAAGTTGCGCTCCCTAATTTCCCAAACTTCCCACAGTTGCAGTCATTGCTCTTGTTCGGTTAGGGAGCAGTCATTTTTTATCCCGGGTTACCAAGGCGGAGGATTTTTAACAGGGGTATGAGAATCTTTCCCATTGCTGTATGGGGGTATCCAAATATCAAGGGAAATTGGAAAGAGTTTGGGCAGTACTGAAAGTTTCTTAAAATTATCAGATTTTGAGTAACCAGAGTTTCTTATGAGTTTCTTAGAGGTTCCATAGCAATCTTCATGTTCGCTACCTGTGCTCTCGTAAACATTTCAAAACAAGGTTTTTAAGCCTTTTCAAATGTTTAGACATTACTCAAGCACCTTACGAGTAATATGATACAAGAAACAAGTGAAAGCAAAGTAAAAATATATCAATGATTTACTTTATCAAAGTAAATAGTTTCTTAACTTATATGTTTCCAGTACTGGAGTTTCTTAATTTTTTGGCGATCTGAGAGTTGAGTTTCTTAAGGGCAGTTTCTTATAAAAAGATACTTGTAAGTCGAAACACAGTATAGTAAAATAGCTCATAACTAGAAGCATAAATGCTTGCCATACTCACAGATTCCGCAGAGAAATAGCACAAACACGATTTTGACTTCCAAAGCAGCCATTCCTCACTTCCTGTGTGTTTGCTGACAAGATGGGCTGCAAAGAGAGTGTAGAGAGGCTTCGCCCTAAATGGTCAGGTTTCGCAACAAAATTGATTTAAAAATAAGGAAACGCCCTAGGACTGGGCAAATCACGATAAAAATGTTCATTAACTCTTTCTGAAATCTAAACTTAAATGTAACGACTAGTTTCTTGTTTGTCTTGGTAAATTTTCAGTTCAAACGCAAGCCGGTCTGAACGGCCTATTCTTTGGCATGGCGTCTAACTTGGACGTACCCTAATTTCATAACGACGCCTTCGCAGTTATTACCTGGTAGAACTTATCTCGTCGCAGCAAACCTAAGCAGGATGATTAAACTGTGAGTGCCGGGGGAAGGAATAAGGAGGTCTACGTGATATTTTTGAATATGAAGCAAGTGGAGAAGGTGTTTGCAAAAAGTAAGAAACGATATGGTTACATTTCAAAATATTGATAGATAAAGTGATGAAATTGACTAAGGGGGAGTTAGTTCGTGAATGAAACTTTACGCAAATGAAATAAACAAGTCAGTAATTGACAAAAAAGTCAAGAACTATAATTTTACCATTATCTTGAGGATTATGACTTTAACCTTATGACTTCTAAATTTGTGGTTGACAGGGGAGTCAGTAAGTGAAGTCAGAATCCACAGGCTGACCAATAGGGGCGAAGGTAGGCCAGTTAGACCACAACCGAGATAAAACCCCCGGCTTTTACAATCAATGCAAATTTCTGAAATTTTTCTTCAAAAATAATCTTTGCAGGGTTGGAGTTGCCTGTAAACAAACTTTAGTTGTACTTTATACAAAATCCTGAGGCAACGCGAAGAATACAAATTTTCGGCTTGGAAAACAACAAGGACATAAAATACTCTCACCTTTGTCCAGTTCAAGAAAGTGTTTTAAAAATGTCCTTCAGGACAAGGATAGGTGGTAAAAAACGAAAACAACAGGATATAATCTCAGAAATGGCATTAGTGAATAATGTTAACATGCTTTCCTGCAGAATCCTGGCCCGAACTCCTTTTGAAACGAAGTTTTTGCAGCGCGTTCAGATATGATGAAAAACGTTAGCTGACGATTTAGGGCGATGCTCCTCTAGTGGACAGTGGTTTTCAGCAATAATAGAAATTTTTCAAGCTTATAATTTTCAAACAGAGCAAGACAATATTATCTTAGCTGGATGATAAAAGAAAAATTCAATTCTCTATTCTTTACTCGCCACAATCTTGGTGCGTTTCTATTGTCGTGATTTCTCTTCGCAGGCAAATCTGCACCTGATAAAACTCGGAATTGAGGATCCTGGATTTAAGGATCGTAAGGAATCTGACTCATTGGGTATTTTAACAGAGGTTGCATTCCTATTTCTTTGTTCTCATCATTCAACATAACAAAGTTTAGAGTGCGCTTCTCGCTGTTTACAAAGGTAAATTCAAACTTATTTCCCTTTTAGACTGCGTTCATACGATGCTGGCACATTTTGAAAACGGTGAAAAACGTGACGGTAGCAAATTTTAGCTAGCGCTTACACGATACCGTTTTCAAAATGTCCAAGCTAGAATTCCGCTTTCAGAATTTGCAGGCAAAAAATGTTCCGTTTTCGTGTGAACAGGAGGCCCATCCATCACTTTTTCACCGTGTTTAAAGTGTGCCGGCATTGCGTGAACGCAATCTTAGATGTGGATTATGTTCGTTAGGTATCATTGAAAGATAGATGTTGGAGTAAGTGTAATGTGAAAGCCCTTGTATCCTTTTCTAATACTTTGGTACTAGTTTGGGACATCAAAGCTCAACTAACCCCATCTGCGAACCTGGGTGTCTTGAAGCAAACAATGCCTGGAGGGAGGATTGATTCAACCCCCTTTTTCCTGTAGATATATGAAATATGACAACCTCATTTCGCATAAAAGTACATCAAATCAACAATGAAGATTTGAAATAATAATTCAATTAGTGATGTTGTTAGTTGTCACACGAACTATGAGCGGAATACATGTAATCAAGAGACCTATGATAGGGTAGGGTGGGGCAATTTGGGTCTACAGGGTAAAGTGGGTCTACTGAGCTTTTTTCTACAAATATCCTTTTTCGCTAAATGGAAGAAAGGTTGGCTATTTTTCTTTTAATCTCTACATGATAAACTGCCTTTTTGCATAAAACATTCATCTTAGATGTATCTCAACTCGCTTTATAAAATAACTTTGCTGAACGGCCTATTGTGCAAGAATCTCAAAGCCCAGGAAAACTTTCTCCTGCCACTGTTGTTTTGCTTTTCTGGTCAATCTAATGACCTTGAGGTAGGAGTTTGGTCATTTACAAATGAAATAACGTTTATTTCAAAGTCATTGACACGATTGTTCTTTTTATATTTATTTTTCACCAGGTGGGGAAATGTGGGCCTTCTGAGAATTCAGCCATAATTCAAATTCAACGAAGCCTTGAATTGCTTAAATTGTCGCACTTATATTCATCTTGCCATGCTGTTTTCTGTCTAAAATTCGAAAATGGGTTTCCTATTACCGCAGTTGCTGTCTAGTAACCAATAAATTGGAGTAAACATACTGCAAACATCTTTATTTCACTGTTATTATCAAATTTGATCACCGACTTACAAGTCGCAACTGTGGTGGATCACAGCATAATGACCGTAGTTTTAGTTTCGCCGCGGGAACGGCATTGCTTGCGATAAAAGGCAAATATTGTGATTTCATGGAATAGAGAATAGTTGAGAAAGGTAATTCCGTTAATTTTTTAATCATTCATCCTTTCGTATTCCGATATTGTACAAGTTTTGAATATAGGCCCACTTTTCCCGCTCGTCGGAAAAAGTGGGCCTATTTTAGTTGCCATAAGAGAACATTTTTTTTAAATATTGAACTGCCTTTGTCAGAGCTGAAATTGTTCCCAAGAAACAAGAAGCACTAAATGTCAATTAAACGAAGCTTTTGAAATTGTTTGCATTTTATTGTCGTTTTACCAGCTATCCATTTTGAGATTTTGCTCATTTTAGACCCACATTACCCCATTCTACCCTATGAAACCAAAAGTTAGGCTGAATTAGCCTGCGTGTAGCCTCAACTTTGGATCAATTGAACAAGGTCTAAATATAGAATGTCCAAATTGTTCAAGTGTTAATGCTCTATGATAAAGAGTTACACTTAAAGATGTGAAGAGAAATTTTATCTTGAGTGACATGTGCAATGAAGAACGCATTGCTTTTGTGGAGCATCCAAACATCGAAGTTGGGAAACATCTAAATAAAGGTAAGTTATATTTGAACGCCCATGGAGACAGCCGTTTAGCCAAAAAACCTTCTAGATGCGTCACATCCTGGACTCTCTAGCAAAGATCAAGGATGGCGCCAGCAGGGGGGCTAGGGGGGATAGGGGGCAGGAGCCCCCCAAAATGTCATTGCACCCCCCATTGGCACTTAAATTTTCGACAATTTCTACGCACTGTCGGCATTTTCATAACCTGCACCTCCAGATTTCTTTGCTGCGTTGTCATCTCAGTGAACATAAATTGAACTCGTTCATAAAATAATTTCTCACTGTCGGCACTCTGACAGTATTTGCCCCCCTAGCATTTCTTCCCTGGCGCCATCTCTGATAAAGATAGAGCCACTCTCTCATCCTCCGGGCCTGGCTCATGTGTGGGGGTGGAGGGTGAGATCGAAGTTTGCACAACCACAGTTTACTCTGGGGGTGCGCCTCTCTCATCCTCCAGGTCTGGCGAATGTGTTGGAACGGATCATGATATGGAGTATGCCAAAGCCGAGGGTTACGGGGCAATGTCCCTAACTCGCCCTCCCCCGGTATGCATATGCACAGTATTATTAATGTAGTAGGGCATCATGAACTCACTGATAATCATTTACCTGAAAACGAGGCTACCTCACTTCACTCAATCAGAGCAAAAACAAAGAGGTTTGATTATTGCATACCTAAGTATCAACTCAATCCGAAACAAATTTGAGTAGCAGATAATCTCAATGTTTTAGCTGCTGCAGGGACGAAAATCGATGGCACCTTCTGCACCTTCACAACTAGCAAGTTTCTATTGTATGGCTTACTCATTTATATCAGAGAGTATGTTCCCTTCAAAGAGCTATCTGTCTACAAGCCACCAAAGGACATCGAATGTGGGTTGATTAAAATAAGTCTCAAGAGGCAAAGGTGGGCACTCTTCGGCATTTAACGACCTCCCTCTCAATCTCAAAAAATATTCTTTGAATGAAAGGATAGGAAGAGGGGCTGGATTTTTGCAGCAGCAAATACAGTCGTGGCTAAAAGTTTAAAACCACATTCCTATCAACAACGTTTCTTGGCCTAAAGATATGGAACCCTACCACTCTGCCTATTTTAATCTCTTTGAGTTGAGTTATATCAACTTTCCATGTAGATTCCAAATTAAGAAATTTTTTTTAAATTTCGGCACCAATTTGCTATGATGTCACAATGAAATCTATAGAAATTCCAGTGGCTCTGCCGAAAAGGGGTATGATCCAAAAATTGTGTTACTCAGCTGGATTCTACATCAATCTATGCACAATTCATTTCTAGGATTTGTTTGCAAAATATCGAAAGTCCACGACGAATATTGCTTCAAGGAAAAAAGGTAGTGGATGGCCTTTAGTCCAAAGCTATGGCCATAAGTTTAAGACCATCCCTGGAAAATTGTGAACAAATTTCTTTGCTTGCGAGGAAAGAGCATGTGTTCGATAATTGCTGCGAAGCACATGCGTGTAGCTGCTAATAAACGAGATTGATCAGAAATTTAGCGAGATCTGTGTGTGTGTATTTCATTGGAAGAATATTTATGTAAAACATGGAATATAGAATGATGAAATGGAATAATGGAATGGAATGATGGAGTAGAATGGTAGAGATGGAATAGTCAAACTATTGGTCGCTTTTGAAAAAATACAACATTGTCTTTTTCAAGGTCTCCTTAGTCTATTTTGCATATATTTTCTTGAGAGTTTTCATGAAATTTTCTTAAATTTCGACTGAAACAGCAAGCATGATCGCAGACAGTGTGGGCAGACATCAAGTAAAGTTAGTTGACGGAGACAACGGAGATAAATAGCTTACCCAAGAGCTGCGTCAAAGTCATTAGAAAGAATGACCATGGCTACATATTATGCAGATATAAAATTAGCCAATTGTATTTGATGATATCGGCACGTGTGTGCGTATCTTTTCATTAGGGGAGCAACTAGGATGTGCGTAGGCGTTTCTTTGTCCTAATTATAGATTGCCTCTACTTAGCTTCGTCAACTAACTTTAAGTCGTTCAATGGAGTGATGGAATGGAATGATGGAATAGAATAGTCGAGATGGAATGGCCAAACTATTAGTCAGTTTTGAAAAAAATTATACCAATGTTTTCCTCTCAATCTCAACGATGCTGAAAGTGATATTTTTGGAATTGCTCTTCAACTCGAATCTTCCCTTGGAAAACCAAACCTTCTCCTGGGGACATATAACTTCTTTTGAATGGTAGTGAGCCGCCCCCACCCCTCTTTAACCCTAATCCACATGGGGGGTGGATTCCACCCCCCCCCCTCAAGGTTTTATTTGCCGCGTTTTTAAACGACGTTTGCTATGTCCTCCAGCCTCCCTGACTTTACTAATTATCTATTAGCCACATTTTGGTGGAAAAATTTTTGAACAATAGGACTCACAGGTCACGTGACATGCCCATATTTGGAAGGTGGTAGCAGCAAAATCATTGTTTTCAATGATTTCAATGGAATTATTTGATTTAATTATGAAGTATTATACAGCAAATGAATCAGCAAACGAAGGGCGTCAATTTGATACCGGAATTTCTGGAATTTGATGATGTCAGCATTTTTTTATAATGACGTCATTTTGGCCGCCATTTTGGATTAATTGGCAATTTTTTCAAGTTTTTTCGAACTTTTTCAATGAAAAACACTCGAATGATACATTTGTTATAGATAATCACCATTTTATAGGTTCTTTTGGTCTCTTTTTACATAGAATAAATTAATCGCACAAATGACGTCATAAAAATCGGCTAATTTCTGCCAAAATATCACTCCAAAATCGTTATTTTCAACGAAATAATATTTTATCACCACATATGTTGTCAAACTGAACCAAAAACTGCACAAAGTTAATGCAAAATCTTCATTAAACTTGAAATCAACTTGGAAGCATGATTTTCACAGATTTTCAGCTTTGTGACATCACTGTGACATCACAAGGCGTGGCAGCCACACCCAAATTACGCTACGAGCTACAAATTACCTGTTCTATAACTGTGCCAAGTTGCATTGAATTCGGATGAGTCTAAAGCAGTTTTCAGAGGGGGGGGGGGTGGAAAGCACCCCCCCCCCCCCTCATAAATGGTAGCTCGAAAAAAGCCCATATGGATTAGGGTTAACGTTGGCGGACAACTGTCTTGCACTATTCTTCTGAGCTGCACTTCACTTAACTTCATTAAAAGCTAGTTCAAATAATAGAATAACATTAAACCAAATAACTATGTGATTTGTAAATTGTAACTTCAAACTAAGAATCCAAGGGCGATCCATAACGTTGGCGACCCATTTGGACTATGGCGATATAATCTATCATAGAGATGATCCTGGGATGCAGCTGAACTTTACCCGGAGACTTGAGCAGACTCAGTATTTGGCTGCATTAGCTGTGACTGGAGCATGGAGAGGTACAAGTAGGAACAGGCTCTATGATGAACTAGGCTGGGAAACCCTTTACCATAGGCGATGGTATAGACGTTTGTGTCATTTCTTTAAATTAGTAGGGTCCCATTCACCCGAGTATTTGTTTTCTGAAATCCCTCCGGAGCGTCAAATATTGTACAATCTTAGAAATCCGCGGGTTTACGATCAAAATATTGTACGAACTGTTCGCTTTTCAAACACGTATTTCCAGAGCACACTCCATGAGTGGAATTTACTCGACGACGAGATCAAAAATTCAAGGTCCATTTCTGAGTTTAAACAAAAATTGCTTCAAATTATAAAACCTGTGACAAACTCCATGTACAACATTTCTGATATAGATGGTGTTAGATACCTGACTAAAATTCGATTGAAATTTAGTGCTCTTAATGAACATAAATTCAGACATAGATTTGACTGTATAAACCCTTGCTGCGCCTGTGGCGAAGCGGTAGAGGATAATGAACACTTTCTCCTGCACTGCCCTCGTTTTGACACGATGCGAAGAGATCTCCTTGGTCAACTTTCTGACATTCCCGGGATTGATATTACATCAATGGATTCAAAATCCTTATGCCAACTGTTACTGTTTGGAAGCAACAACTTATCCGTTGTTGCAAATCGTATAATTTTAGAAGCGTCGATGGCATATTTGAAAGCAACAAAAAGATTCAGTTAGGGTGGCTCTGCTCTCTGCTCTGGTTGGGATGGGGGCAGAGTTACCTTAAATTTTTTGAGTAAATCGCAGCGCCCATTCGTTTACGTCTTCGTAATGTAGTGTTTTTTGTGGTAATGTTGTGTTGATAAACTATACTATTTATTAATTATCTATTGTAAGTGCTATTCACAGTGGGAACTCGATGACCATGTGTCCATTTTCACTGTGAGTGGCACACTCTATCTTATGTTTAGTTTATCTGTTAAATGTAGTTGATTTTAAGGAGTATATAAAAAAAAAAAGGGCGATCCTCTTTTCGGCAAAACCACTGTAATTTCCGAAAAAATTGCTATAGATTTCATTGACATGATAGCAAAATGGCGCCGAAATTCAAAAATAACATCAAAATTTGGAATCTACATGAAAGTTGATCGAAATGAGCTCCAAGAGAGCAAAATAGGCAGAGTGATTGGGTTCAATATCGTTATGCCAAGAAACGTTGTTGAAAAAATGTCGTCTTCAATTTTTTGGCCACGACTGTATGAAAGTATCAGTTTAATTGGTGATTTTCAATTGTGAACCCAAAGAGAACATTTTCAGTGACTTCATGGTTAGCTATAATTTGCAAATCGGGCCAAGAGCACAACCTGCTTTAAGTGTGACAGCCCTAGATGACCTAGATCTATAGATTTGATTCTGACAAACAGAGAAAAGTAATTTTCAGAACGCAGTAATGATACATACAGGGCTGTCGGACTTCCACGCCTTGATTGTTAGTTCTTAAAGGTGGATACAAGAAAAAGTGCCTAATGTCATTACACATAGATGCCAGGGGCGTAACCAAAGGGGGTGCAGGGGGTGCCGCACCCCCCCCCCAACCCAACATTCAGTTTGTCGGCAAATTGATAATATCTGTCGGCAAATCAAAAACGTTTCCTTGGTACTGGTACTACTGAGTGTCTGTCAGCGAATACAGTTTCTAAATCTTTCAAAAGGTTAGTGTGAAACTCAGTGACTGATTTCTTTGAACTGAATGACTGAACGATCTTGGGTCTTGGGAGAGGCATTCTAAGCCAAAGTAGAATGCATATTCTCAAAATTTTCTTGGTGGCTTTGCCCCCAGACCTACTTATTTCAAGATCCCATTTGCCCTAACCTGTGCGTGTCATTGGCTATAGGGTTCCCTATTTGCTACTGCTCCTTCAAGCAATTTCATCAAAATAATTTGAAGAGCAAGCTGTACTCTGACATGTTCGTCTACTTTCCTAGATTAACTTGCTTAGATGGGTATAAATTCTCAATGCAAATTCAATAAAACATCCTGCCCATTTTGTGTTTACACCAATTTCTGTGCCGAGGACTTTAGAAAGAATCTCTTGTGATCAGATTTCGTCTGAACGACAGGATAACGAGGATTATGCTGCTTTTGACACTGTGGTTACTGATACACTAAATAGACATGCTCCTCTTATGACACAATGTTTGCGTGCAAACGGTGGCCCTTTTATGACCAAGGCCTTACGAAAAGCGATGATGCATCGTAAACAGCTATGCAATAGATACATTAAGAGTAAAACTAACGAGAACATTAAAACCTGTAAAATGCAAAGGATTGTTTGCGTAAAACTAGGTAAACTCCTGCGCAGGACGAGATCTGATTACTATACGTAGGAACCTTGACCTTGGAGACCTTCTGATCGTAAATTTTGGAAGACTGTCTGTCATACCGGTTTTTTCAAGTGAGATACAAACAACGTCTGAACTTCATCCGCGACTCTGATTGAAGATCGAAAAATGATAACTGAAGACGCAAAAGTTACCGAGATTTTCAGTCGTTATTTCGCAAATATCACAGAGAGTCTAGGAATCTCCGAAGACCAGTCGCTACTATCACAAACAAATGGGATAAATAATCCAATAGAAAATGCTATCAAGGCATATGAAAATCATCCTGGCATCAAGATGATTGAAGAATGTTGCGAATTGAGCAAATTTGAATTTAAGCCAGTGACTGTCAATGAGAATGCGATACTTTTACAGATTCGAAAACTGAATATAAAAATAGGCATCTCCCTTAAACGGCATTCCTGCCAAGATTCTTAAACAAAATGCAGACATTTTTGCAATCCTTTTCCAGAAAATCTTCAATTCAAATTTATTAGAGTGCTATTTTCCAAAGGATCTGAAAGCTGGTGAGATCTTGTCATTTTTCAAAAGCCTTGATGCTTTTGTCAAGAAGGATTATAGACCTATAACGGTTTTATCGTCTGTGTCCAAATTTACGAGAGGGTCTTGGAGAGTCAAATCAAATCTAATGCCCTCAGCTTCCTTTCTCCTCTTCTGTGCGGATTTCGAGATGGCTATCGAACCCAATCACTTCAACATGCACTCGTGCGACTCATCAAAAATGCAAAAAAAATCCTTAGATAAAAGGGGGTTTTGCTGGAGCACTACTTAAGGATCTGCTGGAGCACTACTTAAGGATCTTTCACAGGCTTTATATTGCTTTCTGAGGGCATCGCCCCAGACCCCAATATTTGCTGCACCTTTGACACAACACAAATCAGTGCCCCATTCACTAAAATTCTCTCACTAGTCTGTTCAACAAGGAGGTACTGACACATGTTTTTCTCAGGATTTCGAGGGAGCAGTGTCCAGTGACAGAATTACCAGCCTTGGTAAATCAACAAATAGCTGCCGCAAAAAAGGTAGCCATCTGAAGTGTAGACTTCAGTGGCGGAGCCACGGGAGGGTATGGGGGGGTAAATACCCCCCCACTTTTTTGAAAATGTGGTAATTCAGATTCGTCCAAAAATGACATAAAAAATGTTAAGGTAGGGGTAGGTCTGTGTTCAGTCCTTAATATCGCTTTCTTGGTCATCTAATGCTAAATATAATCTCATCATTCTGAAATCTTTGTGTGTCGTTTGTGATCGCATAGCAAAGTGAAATTGATCAACGCATACTTGCGTGCAAAAATGGGAGAAGAACGACTTGAGCAGTTAGTGCTCATTACCCTGGGTACCAGCCTCTCTAACACTGTTTTTATGTTAGAGAGGCTGGTACCCAGGGTAAGTGCTCATTAGCAGTGAGCGGGATATCTCCAGTTTGCTATCAAGCCAAGAAAAGTTCCCCTTTGAGCATTATCAACGTTACAGCCTGACTTAATTAGACCACATACTTTGGGGAACTTGGATTCAAGATCAAATGTATATTTCAGATACATTTTCATATAACTCATTTTCAGTTTTACTATTTGCAATACTTATTGTAAATTGTAATACAATTTAAAAGCCTTGCATCGAAGTTTCTCGCTCACATGCATATCAATGATTTCATCTGTCGTTTTCTATCAGAAAAAAGGGCGTATTACTATATCCAAAAAGGGCGTTTCCCTAAGATCTAAAGGGCGTGGTCTGGAAAAATTTTCCGGGGGCTTCGCCCCCGGACTCCCTCATTGTTTACCCCCCCACTTCACGGCGGCTGGCGCCGCCGCTGGTAGACTTCTATGGTAGGCCGAGACCAGAGAGGAGACGTGTGCTTCGGAGCAAGCTACGCCATAAAAGTATCTTACATGAAGTATTTACAAAACATAACAATAAAAATAAATCACTACAATGCTCCCTTTTTTTTAAACGACACGTCCAAGTTTATAGTCTTTCCTTCTCTCCTGTTTACCTGTTCATATTCGATGGTACGACAAGTCCATATCTTCGAACTGGTATTCTCGATCGCTGTGATCGTCTAGGCCTAACGTCCTGATTCTCTCCTCTGATCTCTATCTCATTGTTCTCTGATTCTGTATCTGCTGTCTCTCTACGATCTATGTCTCTCTTTTCTGTTTCACTATCGCTATCATCATCATCTCTCACGGTCTCATAACGTGGTACTTTCTTGAAATGTGATATATTTCGTGTTATGATATGTCTTTTGTTCTTTGCTACAACTCTGGTGCCTTTGCGACTTGTAACAGTGAATCTTTCTGGACTAAACTTAGAGGTCAATTTATTTCTTTTCTTTTGTAGACAGATTACGATGTCTCCTTCCTTGATGTCTTCTTCTTTTGCATTCTGCCTTTTGTCGTAATACTCTTCGTTTCTTTCCTTACTTTTCTCTATGTTCTCCTTCGCCTCTTTGTGCTTGTTTACGGTTTTCTTGGCTGGCAGTTCAGGTAAATATCCTCTGATCTTTCGATTATACAACAGTTCACATGGTGCTATCTTCGTTGTTGCATGAGGAGTCGTTCTATACGAAAGTAAAAATCGTTGGAGTTCCTGTCTCCAGTTTCTCCCCTCGAGAAGTGCGGTTTGTAATAATTTTTCCAGTGGATTATTGAAGTTCTCAACATTAGCATTTCCCTGTGGCCAAAGAGGAGTACTTGGATTCCAGTCAATATTAAGTGCTTTGTCGTATCTCTCACACTCTGTCCCATTAAACGGTGGTCCTTTATCACTTGAAAGCTTGACTGGTATGCCATGAGTGGCGAAAATTCTGTCCAATTTTGGAATCACTGCAGGCGCTGCTGTAGAGTGTACGATCTCTACTTCTGGAAACTTTGTGTATTTATCAATTGCTACTAATAAATACTGTTGAGAATTCGGTATTGGTCCAAGAAAGTCAATAGCTACGTCATACTAAGGTATGTCCTCAGTAGGTGTTATCTGCATTGGCTCGACTGGTTTACTTGCACCAACTGCTTGACAAGAGCTGCATTTTTCGATTTGCATCTTTGGCTCATATTTGGATACCAAATTTTTTCCCTTTGTAAGCTCTTTGTTTTCTCGATGCCTTGATGGCCTTTATGTGCTAGCATAGCCGTCAAATCTTTTCTTTTGTCAAAAGATCCCGTGGGGTTCTGACTCACGCTCTGATCAGATCGCATTTTCTCCTATGATTGACCAATCAAATGCCGTTGTTGTGTTTACTTCCGCGTTTCGCAGCAAAACTTAGGCCATTTTCGGCCGTTTTGACCACTCTCCGGAAAAAATCATTGCACGATCGGATAAATCGAATTTCGTCAAAATTTCAAGTGGAGAAGATTCTCCATGCTTTGGACCATAAGTGTTTTCGGTATGGCTTTGCGATCACTAAAAATAGCAGAATTGTGGCATTTTTAAGCTCACTGCAGTCATTCATCGGTTACAGACTCTATGATTAGCAAAAAGAAGAGTAGAAAATTGAAAACCTGAAAAAGAACTAGTGCATACACATACCTCAGATGGATTTAATAACAAACATCCACTTTTTCTGCCGCGATCTACAGCGAGTTTCACCAGCAAATAACACAGTCAACAAAAATAGGCGCGAGAACTTGAATGATCAGCTACATGCCATCGTCGAGTGAGAACAGCATCCGATTCCAATGAACAGAAATATGAATAAATCAACGGTGAATAACGAATACATGAACTTGCCATATGCTGAAGATTACGGGAGTAGCTGTACGTCCACTCTGGCCCAGAAAGAACAATTTTGTGATGTCTTTTTCGATAAACCATCTGTGGATAAACCGTGCCACCATTCCTTTATCCAACTGCGGCTATCTGCACGCAGGCTAGATGGAAACCGCCAATAACATTACCAAAACGATGTACGAATTGATCGGTCACTTCCCATCTTTTATTGCAAGAAAAATATCTATCGTCTTATGGTCTAGCAGGCTAGCAGCTTCACGAAACAGAACTGAAATGCTAGGTTTAGTGTTCTTACGAATACGAATAACAAGAAGAAATGTACATCTTATTTTCATAACGAGTAAAAAAGATCGATCTTTTCGACATTTGAAATACTATTTATAGAAGCTCCTCATGTCAATTTCACATTTTGGGCGGATATCATCAACAATATTTTATCTTTTAGAAGTCCTTCGTTAGAAAATCACCCCTTCACAGTCAAGCAACACAGTAGCATCAAAGCAAAGTTGGGCAGTTTGCAAACTCATTGCCCATTCATGGAAGAAAACCCCTATTTTTGTAAGATTCTACAACTTTCATCCAATAAAGAAAGCTCCTCAAAATTCTCACTTTCTGAGTACAAAATGTTTCGTAAGAGTTTCTTAAAAGTTCTCTCAAATTTCTATCGGTGGTGTAGGATCTCTGGGATCTCCTGTGCCTTAGACAAAAATTGTGCGGCAAATTATGCCACAATAGTGTAGATCACATACGAACTCTCATGTAAGAAACTCTTACGAAACATTTTGTACTCAGAAAGTGAGAATTTTGAGGAGCTTTCTTTATTGGATGAAAGTTGTAGAATCTTACAAAAATAGGGGTTTTCTTCCATGAATGGGCAATGAGTTTGCAAACTGCCCAACTTTGCTTTGATGCTACTGTGTTGCTTGACTGTGAAGGGGTGATTTTCTAACGAAGGACTTCTAAAAGATAGAATATTGTTGATGATATCCGCCCAAAATGTGAAATTGACATGAGGAGCTTCTATAAATAGTATTTCAAATGTCGAAAAGATCGATCTTTTTTACTCGTTATGAAAATAAGATGTACATTTCTTCTTGTTATTCGTATTCGTAAGAACACTAAACCTAGCATTTCAGTTCTGTTTCGTGAAGCTGCTAGCCTGCTAGACCATAAGACGATAGATATTTTTCTTGCAATAAAAGATGGGAAGTGACCGATCAATTCGTACATCGTTTTGGTAATGTTATTGGCGGTTTCCATCTAGCCTGCGTGCAGATAGCCGCAGTTGGATAAAGGAATGGTGGCACGGTTTATCCACAGATGGTTTATCGAAAAAGACATCACAAAATTGTCCTTTCTGGGCCAGAGTGGACGTACAGCTACTCCCGTAATCTTCAGCATATGGCAAGTTCATGTATTCGTTATTCACCGTTGATTTATTCATATTTCTGTTCATTGGAATCGGATGCTGTTCTCACTCGACGATGGCATGTAGCTGATCATTCAAGTTCTCGCGCCTATTTTTGTTGACTGTGTTATTTGCTGGTGAAACTCGCTGTAGATCGCGGCAGAAAAAGTGGATGTTTGTTATTAAATCCATCTGAGGTATGTGTATGCACTAGTTCTTTTTCAGGTTTTCAATTTTCTACTCTTCTTTTTGCTAATCATAGAGTCTGTAACCGATGAATGACTGCAGTGAGCTTTAAAATGCCACAATTCTGCTATTTTTAGTGATCGCAAAGCCATACCGAAAACACTTATGGTCCAAAGCATGGAGAATCTTCTCCACTTGAAATTTTGACGAAATTCGATTTATCCGATCGTGCAATGATTTTTTCCGGAGAGTGGTCAAAACGGCCGAAAATGGCCTAAGTTTTGCTGCGAAACGCGGAAGTAAACACAACAACGGCATTTGATTGGTCAATCATAGGAGAAAATGCGATCTGATCAGAGCGTGAGTCAGAACCCCACGGGATCTTTTGACAAAAGAAAAGATTTGACGGCTATGCTATATGTGCTAATCTTGTTGCTCTGTCTTGTAAGACTTCTGGAATGATGATTCTGGTGCCTTTCATTAGGATATCTTTTGTTTTGTTGACTGTGATCTCTTCTGAACATCTCTTATATTGTTGAATCTCTTTGTCTTGTGTTTTCCATTGTCCTGTGTCTAAAGCTCGCTGAGCTTTTTGTAAGGCTCGGTCTTTCTTTGCTTCCTGTTTGATCTCTTCCAGTGTCATTGGCTTTGGTACTGTGTGCTCAATGACATAATTAACATATTCTTCAGCAATACGTTCCTCTGAACTTTCTTTCACATCCCTTGTTTCCGTGCGTTCATTGATTTGTTGATATCACTTGGTCAAAAGGGACTCGTACCATTACTCCGAAAAAGTGGGCACACTTTAGGCCTTCGCAGAGTGGCTCAGAACTCACCAATCAAATTGCTAGGATTTAGTTTTAAACCAATAAGGGGGCGCTATTTTGACAGTTGTCGTTGATGCATACAAAAATGGTTGATATGGCCTAGAGTTCTAGTATCTGCGACGGATCTATTTTATTTATACAGAGGAAGGTTACTGCTTGAAAGGTATATATTTTGCGATTACTAGGTCAGGAAACACCATTCTCTGTATCAGTTTGTTTTTTAATGTTCAAGCTCTTTAGACCAGAGTTTGAAGTGATTTTGTGTACTGTACGAGAATTCCCGCTCACTTAGGCCATTTTGTCAGGGAAACAAAGGACTCCAGGTCATAAGTCTAGTGAGTAGACGCATGGAAAATGAAGTCAGCCACAGCCATGAAATACCATATCATCAACTGTGTGGCAATTTACTATGAGAAGGGACAGAGACAGAGTGGCACCAACTTTCACCACGAGGAAAAGTTTGGAGAAAACAATAGAATACCCCATTTTTGAGATTCTAGGTCATAAGACTTTGCTTCAAATGTACCCCCTTTATCATGAATGAGCGTGATATCATATTTCATTAACATTGCACTGCACCCATTAGGTGCAGTGAGGAGAGAATTACAAGAACACAACAAGCCCTACGTTTAAACTGATCTCTGTAGTAAGAAACTCAAATAGGAAGTTAAAACAAATACAGTATCATTCACAGGGGCGCAAATGAGGGGGTGTGCGGGGTGTTAAACCCCCCCCCCAATAATTTTATAGCTTGGTCCCAATCGCTATTTTATAGTGATAAAGTTTGTCCCGATCCAGCTTTATGAACTTGAACCTGAATTTTTCAGGACGTCCATACTCGAAAGGCAAAGATTTATGTGTTAGCTGTTTTTTGTTTAATCGCAGAAACTAAGTTTACAGGAAAGAAATCCTCGAGATTCCTTTAAAACCGAAGAGAAAATGGCTGGGTATAAGTCGGGTAAGGGATACCTTCTGAGCCAAAGTAGAGGATGTTTCTTCAAAAGTTTTCTTCGTGCTCCAATTTATAGGATAACAGTCCCAAAACTATCAAGGTTTCCTCGCTGTTAATGGCAAGCATGATATTGGGAGATGCATTCTAAGCCAAAATAAAGGATGTTTCTTCAAAAATCTTCTTCGCACTCCGATTTATAGGATAACTGTCACAAAGCTATCAAGGTTTCCTCACTGCCAATGGCAAGCATGCTATTGGGAGATGCGTTCTAAGCCAAAGTAAAGGGTGTGGCCCTAAAAATTTTCCTGGCCCCCAGGCTCCTGCATTTCCATGCCTCCCTTAATTTACGCAGGCCACGCCACTAATTGATTCCATATGAGCAAGCTTGCATGCCTAAAAACGTGGCTATTCTGTGATGCTTTGACTGGATCATTCAGGGCATTCAGGGCAGATGGCTAAGATGCTAGCCAGAAACAACTTGATGCCAAAAACTGTTTGTTTAATTCCATTTCGATTGCTGGGAAAACATCATGCCTGTTATAGTGTATTTTCGGCAAATTATGGCAGAAAAGAAAATAATATTTTTTCATACATTTGCAACAACATTCATTTCGCAAAAATCGGTCTGTGTGGAAGAAACTCGGTCCTTTGAGCACACCCCCCTCAAAAAATTTGCATTTCCGCCCCTGATCATTCGAGCCATAATAAATGGAGCGCAGATTTTGGCTTCAATACACTTTCAGACCATGTTCAGACGAAAAGCGGGAATTCGTTAAAAACGATGGTCGGGAATCGGAAATTGGGCTAAAAACGTAGCGGGAATTCGGGAATCAGGGGGTCTATTGGGTACCCTCTTCATAAGTTTGGTTGTCGACCACATCTACAGTTGCCCCCGTATCGATTAGAAATTTGATCTGCTGTGATTCATTCAAACGAAGTAAGGTTTTGTGCTTTGAATTTCTTGTGTTGTCAACAGCATAGGCGTATTCATCTTCTGAAGAACTTGTTTCCTCCGTGGGGTTAGAAGAAACTACTCTGGCACGCTGTGGTTTTCTATCCCCTTTTTGACCTTGATTTTTGGCTGGCTTACAATAATTTCGACCTTGTGCGGGCTTTCTTGGTTGAAGTTTCCTTGGGTTTGTGTATTTCGGTTTTCGACACACTTTTGCGAAATGTCCTTTCACACCGCAATTTGAACAATTCGCTTTTTTAGCGGGACATGGCTGGTTAGAATGTGGAAAAGAAAAACCACAACTAAAACATGCCTTTTCTGTGCGTATTTCTTTGATCTGTAAATCTTGGAAAGTTTCTTCCATTCCCGAGGCTTGGGCGGAACTAACTTCGGTTTTTCGTCCGTCTATCAACATCACTTCAAGCTTATATTCAGGATCGCGGAGTGCTTTTCTCCGTAGTCGGCTTGATTTGCCATTGCAAACTATCTGCATTTTAATTTCTAAATCAGTATCATGGAATTTACAATGTGTTGAAAGAGTACGCAGTCTTGTGTGGAACTCATCTATTGTCTCATCCGCTCTTTGATTGGCTTGACGAAAATTGTAAATTTCGTAAATCGAGTTTCTTGCTGGCTCGAAATGCTTTGTCAGGGCATCTCTGGCTTTCTTATAATCTTTACATTCCCCTTTATCTGGCAATGTTTTGAATATTTCATATACTTCTGGTCCTGCCTGGTATAACAGTAAGGCGCGTTTTCGTTCATCTTCCTTGATATCTGCGGCAATCAGATATGTTTCAAAACGTTCTATCCAACTCGTCCATCTTGCTCCAGTGTTCGTTGGATCCGATTTAGGCTGAAAATGTGGCATAGGCGAAACATTAGTTGCTGTAGCCATTCTCTTTATTTATCTATTTCTTTAATCCCGTTCGTCTTTAATCCCATCCTCGTCGCCATTGTAGACTTCTATGGTAGGCCGAGACCAGAGAGGAGACATGTGCTTCGGAGCAAGCTACGCCATAAAAGTATCTTACATGAAGTATTTACAAAACATAACAATAAACAGAAATCACTACATGAAGTACAAAGAGACTACTTGAGTTTTGAAATTTTTGAAATTGAACAAAGAAAAGCAGCATCATTGAAATTGCTGGGAGCACAAGGCCAAGTTTCAAGGGATCAATGGAGTATGCTGCTTTTTAAGAGGGAAGCAAGGGAGCAACCATCCCCCTACCAGAGCCTCGTTAATCCAACTTTTCTGCCCTTGCGATGCGGCGATGCGTTCTGCACTTGATTGTCTTCTAGACGACGCTTATAGTGTGAATTAAGGCATATGCATTTGATTTTAGATTATCTATGACTACCAGGTTGCTTTTTCCTTCATAACAAAAGCCCAATCAGTAACAGATAAATGTCGTTTATTCATTGTATGGCCATCTTGCTGAACAGATAAATGCGTTATTATCAAGTTCTTATAATAATACAGCAAACCAGGTTTCAAACACAAGTTTTTTATGTATACAATCAAAATGTTACAATACAAGTTACTATTTAACGCTACTTGCAAATCTACTTTACGATACTACAAAAACGATACCTTGGAGAGCAAAAGTCTATGGCAACTCCGCAGCCATTACATAAAGCTAAAAGTCTATCTCAAGCTAGACGTCATTGAATGAAACAATTAAATTGATCATTCGTGGCAAGTTTGCGTGCCCAAACTTAAACACAAGTTGATAAGAAAAATCTTCTTGTTGCGTGTAGTGCAATTGTACAAAGATAAACAAGTAAATAAAGTATTAAAATATAGGCACTTTGGTGCGAATTCAAATAAGCACGACGTTTTGAGCATAGCCTATTATCTTGTTTGGCTTAATAACGGGCTATGCTCGAAACGTGTCGTGCTTATTTCAATTCGCACCAAAGTGCTTATATGTTATTTTATTTACTTATCCTTATTCAAGTTGATAAGCACTACTCTGCTTTAAAAAGCTCCGTCCAAACTTTGTAAGGGATTGTACAGGAAACCGTGAGATTACTTGTTGTTGCACTGCTCCTAACATATGTTTTACTGATTAGCAGCAGGAAAAGGTAAAAACGGGAGGCTGATCCGCTACAATGTTGTTACGAATCCAAAGTTGTAAAAGTGAAGGTGAAGTTGTATTAAAACTAACTGTAATTACATTCAATTGCAATCTGTGCAATCATGAGTTGGTTAGGGGTTAAAACTATTAAATTTGATACATTATGAAAAAGATACATTGACTTTAGTTTTGGCTTTAAAACTTTTGGGCATCAATAGGTTCTGGACAACTACAACTAAATCTTGGACAAAATTTTTTGGAAAATTTGATCTGCCGAAACTTACCGATATCAATGTACACTTTCGATTAGGGTTTATCTATACAACAATTCTTGCACGGGAATCAGCAAAAGTGCGAATCAATATATGCAAACTTACCAGATGACAGAATTGATTGCAACTTCTATTTTCACCAAGACCAGGAAACACAATTTGCTGACCAACTGCCTCTAGCAACCGTCTCGCACATGTGCAAGAGAGAGGTGAATAGCTTACAACTGGAAATTCAATTTAATACATTATTTGGTTGCTAAGATTTTACTTTCGTTGTAAGAAAATGCTCTGTAAACATGAATCTTTATGCAGCACAGGAAACGTTGAGATGTTTTTGTCGGGTAAACAGAAAGGGTCCTTTTATATTTATATCTATTTCTATAAATTGACAATTGGACTGGGTGCCTTTTCAGATTTTCCAGCGGCACGTCCTCGTATTTTTGGAAATAAAGTACCCCCTCCACGGGGAGCACACATGCATGAGATTGCCCACAGCTGAATACCACCAGGCCTAGCAACGTCAGTTATCAATACGTTTTCTTTTGTAAATAAAGGAAGGAAAAACCTATCAAAGTTAATACAAAGTTTAATGCAAGACGTCGTGTTGATTGAAAGATAAAACTCACTCAAACCCAATTCACACTTACGCAAAATAGAATAAGAACACGGTATTTGATAGCCTGGTTTAACTTTAAGCTGACAAGTTGAAAATGTAAATTGGGAATAAAATTTGAAAAAAGTAAAAGAGGATATCGTCTGCTTCACAGCAGGGGCTATGATAACAGCAGGGGATCTGTCTATTTTTACACCTAAGCATAGAGCTCATACAACTACCGGGTGAATCCCAAATACGACCCCAGTTTGAAACACCCTTGCTACCAAGATATAAAGACGACAATATCCGCAAATCTCTAATGATTGACATATTCAAATCCAACTCAAAATTCAAAATAGACTTGAGGTAACTCTGTTTTCCGCTCTAGTGCACAGCGATATGCAGTTTCGAAAAACCACTCTCCTCAGAAAACAGTTGATTTCCCCATTACTATTCGGCCTATCGCAAAGCTGTAGAAAGGATGTTGTTCTGTACCTTCTGGAAAATCGAAAGATGCATATGTCGCAATGTTTCCGTCAACCCTGGTTTCGCAGATTCTAGTTCACATCTGTTTGTTGGTTTCAGAAAAGTGTATTTATATCCAAAACTACTCCAAAAATGTTCGATTTGTTTTTGCACCATCTTTAGCTAGGCAGTTGATTTACAACTTTGCCCAGTCTGATTGAAGAAGCTAGGCTCGTTTCGTTCTTGTAATCGAATGTTATGTTTCTGTTTACTTTTCGACAGCGAAGTGGAGAAACCTTGGCCAATAGATTACCATGCTATGAAGCACGCTTGCAAAAGCCCAGGCTTGAAATAGCTTTCAGAATTGTTTCCATGGGCAAACAAATGAATGTCATCTTTTGGGAATACCATACCCAAGTCTCAAAGACATCCTTAGTGCGCTCGTAAAAGTATCAGTTGCATCTATTCATCTAAAGTCGCTCACTGTTACCAGCAACTTCACAAAAGCATGCTTTGGGTGTCTTCCGAGACTTTCATAAGCATTCATGAAATATCAATTTCTTTAAAGAACGCTGGTCAACCAGCATCCTTTGCGCGCGTCGTATTATACCTTTTGCCTGCGGCAGCCATTGATGTCAGCATTTTTTGATAATGACGTTATTTTGGCCGCCATTTTGGACTAATTAGCAATTTTTTCAAGTTTTTTCGAACTTCTTCAATGAAAAACACTCTAATGATATATTTGTAATGGATAATCACCCATTTGCAGGTTCTTTTGATCTCTTTTAGCATTGAATAAATTTATAGCACAAATGACGTCAGAAGAATCAGCTAATTTCTGCATAAATATCACTCCAAAAATTGTTATTTTAAATAAAATTATACTTTATCACCACATATGTTGACAAAATGAACCAAAAACTGCATAAAGTTCATGCAAAATCTTCATTAAACTTTAATTCAACTTGGAAGCCTGATTTTCACAGATTCTCAGTTTCGTGACGTCACTGTGACGTCACAAGGCGTGGCAGCCTCACCGAAATTACGCTACGAGCTAGAGATTACTTGTTCTATAACTATGTCAAGTTGTATTGAATTCGGATGAATCTAATGTGGTTTTCAGAGAGGGGTGGAGAGCACCCCCCCCCCCTCCCCCATAAATGGTAGCTCGAAAAGAGCCCATATGGATTACACGTTTTTTTTATAAGAAACTTGGATCAGCACTTAGTACTAAAAGTTTCTTAATTTCGCATGAAAATTTCGGTGTTTTAGTAGTAAAAGTTTCTTAATTAGTTTCTTATTTTTTTGGGCCTAAAATTGCGATATTGTTCGAAGTTGAGCCTTCTTCTCGACAAAGGGCTTCCATTTTGCATTTACATTGTCATCAAGAAGAAGTCATGCACATTAAGGCAAAAATTTACCAATTTTGCAGTTAAAAGTTCAGAAAAGATAAAGATACCTGTGTTAGAGACACATAGAATAAGAGAGACATACAGAAATAAAGTTTTAGAGTTTCTTATCTGTTCTTGAGCGTAGTACTAGAGTTTCTTAAATTTTTGGTCATCGTAGTACTAGTTTCTTATAAACCAGTTTCTTATAAAAAAAAACGTGTAGGGTTAAAGCACATATGTCACATTAGCAATTGTTTAAAACAAGAAACAAGTTTGGAGTGCTTCCATTGTTTCATGACTTTTTATTTCTGTTTCATGAATTTTTATTGCAATGAAAATCCAGCCTCAATCCTGCTCTTTGTAATAAACAATAGAGACAATTGTATTGCATGAACCAATCAGCTTCATGACATATGCCCTTTAAAAAGCCTTGTTTTGAAAAGTTCACTAGGGCTCAGGTCACAGGTAGTGAACATGAAGATTGTTATGGAACCTCTAAGAAACTCGTAAGAAACTCGTAAGAAATTCTGAGTACTCAAAATCTTATAATTTTAAGTACTGACCCAAATTTCTTATAAAAAAGATACGTGTATTCCCCAGAAGGGATAGTCAATTATTGTTCTCAATAAGAATGGAACAGTTGTTGAGCAGATATTGACCATGCTAAGCCTAAACAAAATGAAAATTTTTCATGGGGAGCTTGCGAAGCCAATTTCAGTGTTTTGGCACGTTCGGTGACACCTAGAGGCATGCGAAGGATATATCTAAATTTTGAATATATGCCAGTGATGAATGTTTACTTGTTTGATTCAGTGTAGCTTGATCATCCAAATCCGCCATCCTTTCCAACTTTTGCCTTGTGCAAACTTCCTCCAACCGCAGATTGATGACAATTAGCAAGATAGCTTAAAACAAACGTCAATTCTATAAGCGCGCTATGTTTCTCTTAGGTTGAGCGATTTCAGGATATTGCACATGGAGTAAGATAACTAAGTACTGTAACATAGGGTTAAGGGTTTGTTCGTTCTTTATGCGCATGCACACTCGATTTGAAGCAGAGGCATCTTCTTTTTGCGAGCTTGATACATCGAGGCAAGGCATAGGCAAATTGTCATACTTGTAAGGGCAGTACTAGACTCACTACACAAGTCCTTAATTGCTCTTCGAGAAAAATCGTGAAATTCGTTGATTAGTTTTGCAATCAGAAATCTGTCAATCAATCCAATTCAGTCTAACACATTTTGTTAGAATGATTTTCCATGAATAACAAAACTTGAAAGGTACCTCAACTCCCAACATTGCCTCTGATCACTGCTACTAGTAGAGTTTCTAATTTCGTTGAAAGGCCTTTGTTTCTTATGAGAATAAGAATGCACTCTGTACAAACTGGTTTGAAATAGATTTTTTGATTTTTCTACAGAATTTGCTTGCCTCTGAAATGTTAGGTGTACATTCTTGACGATATTAGCATCACTTTCAAGAAAATCATGAAATATGTCAAGTTTGCTTATGTTGGTCAAAAAGAATTTGCTGGTGACCCTTGACCTATTCCAAAACATCTTACCAAAAGAATTTGATTGCAAATAAATCCACCATTCTGCACAGATACACACACAAATAAAAACAGAGAAATTCAGTGAAAGCAACTTGGAAACACCTCTCAGAATTAAAATACAGTTTTCTAGCTAAATAAAATATCCTGCAGTAATGCTGTGTACTGATGCAAATGATGCTAAAAATATTCTTATAATTTTCTTTTTTTCAAACCTCTCAGTGATGTAGGAACCAGGAACCAGGAGGCACTGGGGGTACATGCTACCCTTTCCTGAGATTTTGCAATAAACAAAAGAGTGCCTTTTCACTTTAGGAAGTGTCTCTTTAGCTTGATGAAAATCTCCCTTGATGTGCTGTGCCCCCCAAGTTCAAGATGCATCCTACAGCCCTGAACAGCCATGAGATCTTTTATTTGCAACTGTTAACATCTGCTGTATAGTCCAGTGCTGTTTTTACACCTCTATGCCATCCACATATGAACCATTAAAGCTAACCAAGTTGGATGGGTCAATGATATGCAAGCAAAATATCACTATATATATTGTATGCATTGAAGGTGCATGGATCTGCAAGACAGAAAATAGGTCATTTTACAAGTAAGTATCACCATTTTCACATTAATACTTATTCATGGATGCCAAAAATTAGTTGGACAAGACAAAACAATAGAAAATAACATAGTCAGGTCATTTCTTAGATGGCAGCAGGGGCAGTCACCCCTATGACCCCTTTCCCCCTTCATATAAAATGGAATTAAAACTAAAATGACACATTGCCCTCAGCAATGCATCAAACAGTTAATTTTGCACATGTTTTTGCATCAAAAAGGAATGTGGGTAAATTTTTGACTGTTAATTTGAGGATTCGTTGCTTCTTGCATTCTGTCTAAAAAGACGTACAGTAAATAGTTGAATTATATTGTAAAATCCTATGACATCAAGTACAAAAATCCCTTTGTACATAATGTATCAGGTACTGAAGCATCTGCTTCTTATGACACATGACATGCAGCATTTGCCCCGTATGTGATTGTTATAGGACAAAGCTTTTCATCGCCCAAATCGTTATCGATGTAAACAAAACCTTCCCCTAAAAAGATGAATATTGACGTTTAACGCAAAAAACAGTGCATATACCGACACCGGCACACTGTTACTGAAGACATTGCAAGTGCACTGGTAAAAGGTTGGTGATGTGGCACGATGCCGATTTGGAGAAATAAACACCTCAAAATTGGCAATTTCAGATGACGACCGTATAACCATTTTAGACTGCAGTTAGATAAATAACATTTTACCTGCCTTTCCGACCACTCACGAATGTAAGCTTCTGTGTATCAATTGTCAATAGGTAGTTTTATCAACATAAATAAGTGCCAGACTTCCAGCTTGAGTATTTCAATGCAAACAAAATCTGGGAGAAATGGTTCCTTACTTAACATGGTTCTAGAGTAGTGTCCAAAAATCATAGAATAACGTCGTAACGCAAAAAACAGTGAATAACCCACCTGATAGGTCATGTTCCTGACATCCTTGGCAAAGACTCCTGTAAAGTTCTTGATGTGGCACGGTGTAGTTTTGGAGAAATATCCTCTTTCATCAATATGAATCTGCGTATGAATTAGGCCATTTTTTCATGGCCACAAGAAATCTTCGAATAATGCTTTTTAATCAGAAAATTTCTTCGATTGATGTCTCCCAATGTTCACCAACATTTCTTCCATCAAAATCAAATAGTGGATTTAAGGTAACTCTGTTTTCCGCTCTAGTGCACAGCGAGATGCCGTTTCGCAAAACCACTCTCCTCAGAAAATTTCTCCAATATTATTCGGTCTATCGAAAAGCAGTAAAAAGGATGTTGTTCTGTATAATCTGGGCAATCGAAAGATGTATAAATCGCAATTTTTCCGTCAACCCTGGCTTCGCAAATCCTTGCTCAAATCTTTTTGCTGATTTCAGATAAGTGGATTTACCTCCAAAACTACTAGAAAAAGTTTCGATTTCTTTTCGCTCCATCAATAGCTAAGTAGTTGATCTACAACTTTGTCAAGTCTGATTGAAAAGCAAAAACAAACTTCTTGTAAGCGTGTTGCACGATGTTTCACTAAATACAAACAAATAACAGTATAAATAATCGAGCTTTGAACAGAGTTTTATTTTGTACGACGTTTCGGGCTTAAAATGGGTTTGACTTGATAATGGGTTTAAGCCTGAAATGTCGTACAAAATAAAACTCTGTTCAAAGCTCGATTATTTATACTGTTATTTGTTTGTATCTGATTAAAAAGCTAGGCTAGATTTCCTGCAATCGAATTTTACATTTCTGTTTACTTTTCGACATCAAAGGGGAAAAGCGTTGGTCAACAGTTTAGCCCATGCAGAACGACTTGAACGCCCGTAGAATGTTTTTGCAAAAAAATTAGTTCTTGATCGAAGATCTATGCTCATTCTGGACTCTAAAAGAAATTGATAATCTGTGAATGCTTACGAAAGTCTCGAAAGACACCCAAAGCATGGTTTCGTGCAGTTGCTGGTAAAAATCAGTAATTTTTAATCAATAGATGCAAATGATACTTTTACAAGCGCACTAGCTAAGGATGTCTTTTGAGACCTGCGTATGGTATTCCCAAAAGATGACGTTCATTTGTTTGCCAATGGAAAAACTTCTGAAAGTTATTTCAAGCCTGAGCGTTTGCAAGCGTGCTTCATAGCATGGTAATCTGTTGACTAATATTTCTCCATTTCGCTGTCGAAAAGTAAACAGAAATACAAAATTCGATTGCAGGAAATCTAGCATAGCTTTTTCAATCAGACTTGGCAAAGTTGTAGATCAACAACCTAGCTAAAGATGGAACGAAAAAAAATCGAGCATTTTTCGAGTAGTTTTGGAGATAAATCCACTTTTCTGAAATTAGCAAAAAGATTTGAACTAGGTTTTGCAAAACCAGGGTTGACGGAAACATTGCGATATGTACATCTTTCGATTGCCCAGATCATACAGAACAACATCCTTTTTACCGCTTTTCGATAGGCCGAATAATATTGGAGAAATTAACTGTTTTCTGAGGAGAGTGGTTTTGCGAAACGGCATTTAGCTGTGCACTAGAGCGGAAAGCAGAGTTACCTTAACTGCCAATGGATGAGCTCACGCTGGAATGCAATTCTAGCTGCGAGACTGGTGATTTTGAATGGTCAGCGGTTTGTGAAACGAACTGTCACTGTGTTAAGGTAACTCAGCTTTCCGCTCTAGCGCACAGCGAAATGCCGTTGCGCAAAGCCACTCTCCTCAGAAAACAGTTAACTTCTCCAATATTATTCGGTCTATCGAAAAGCGGTAAAAAGGATGTTGTTCTGTATAAGCTGGGCAATCGAAAGATGTATAAATCGCAATGTTTCCGTCAACCCTGGCTTTGCAAATCCTTGCTCAAATCTTTTTGCTGATTTCAAAAAAGTGGTTTTACCTCCAAAACTACTCGAAAAAGTTTCGATTTTTTTTCACTCCATCTTTAGCTAAGTAGTTGATCTACAACTTTGCCAAGTCTGATTGAAAAAGCTAGGCTAGATTTCCTGCAATCGAATTTTACAGTTTTGTTTACTTTTCGACATCGAAGGGGAAAAGCGTTGGTCAACAGTTTAGCCCATGCAGAACGATTTGAACGCCCGTAGAATGTTTTTGCAAAAAATTAGTTCTTGATCTAAGATCTATGCTCATTGTGGACACTAAAAGAAATTGATAATTTGTGAATGCTTGCGAAAGTCTCGAAAGACACTCAAAGCATATGGTTTCGTGAAGTTGCTGGTAAAAATCAGTAATTTTTAATCAATAGATGCAAATGATACTTTTACAAGCAGGGCCGTCGTTAGAGATATCAAGCTAGGGGGGTGCAAGCTCTCAATTTGCCGACTGGTGGGCGTGGCTTTTGAGCATGGACTTTTTTTTATCACATACACATACTTCTTGTTGAGAGGCTCAAGTTCCTCTCCATTGAGAAACCCTTCCATTTCTACTTTCCCTTACTTTTCACAAGGGGCTCTAACATGATACACGAGAAGCCAACTTGTTTCACTAATTAAACTTCTCGTTAGCTTTGGCGATATCTAACACTGAATTTAGATCAGCGGCGTGGCCAGGGTAAATTAAGTAGGGGGGAATGTAAACGAGCGGGTCTGGGGGCGAAGCCCCAAGGAAAATTTTTGGGGCAACGCCCTTTACTTTGGCTTAGAATTCATCTCCCAATATCATGCTTGCCTTTAGCGACGAGGAAACCTTGATCGTTTTGTAACAGTTATCCTATGAATCAGAGCACGAGGAAATTGTTGAAGAAATATCCTTTACTTTGGCTCAGAATGCATCTCCCAATATCATGCTTGCCTCTAGCGACAGAGAAACCTTGATCGTTTTGTAACAGTTATCCTAGGAATCAGACACGAGGAAATTTTTTGAAGAAATATCCTTTACTTTGGCTTAGAATTGATCTCCTAATAACATGCTTGCCTTTAGCGACAAGGAAATCTTGATCGTTGTGACAATTATGCTATAAATCAGAGCACGAGGAAAATTTTTGAAGAAGGATCCTTTACTTTGGCTTAGAATGCATCTCCCAATGTCATGCTTGCCAGTGGTAAAATGGAAGATTTGATATTTCTCGTAAAATTCTTACCCAACCTATACCCAGCTATTTTCACCTCGGTTTTAGAGGAATCTCGAGGACCATCTTTCGACAAAAGTGGGGGGCAATTGCCTCCCATACCCCCCACCCCCCCCCCCCCTCGTGGCCATGCCACTGATTTAGATATTGTTCTGGTAAGAAGGTACCCAATAGGCTCCCGAATTTCCGTTACGTTTCCAGCCAAATTCCTGATTCCCGTCAGGCCCGTCACGGAACGATATTCATATCGGGGGCTGGAATTTGATGCGAGCTTAGCAAGTAATAACGGGGGTGCGGGGGCTCGCCCCCGGGAAAACTCTTCATGACCACGCCCTTTAGATCGTTAGAAAACACCCCATTTTAGAAGAATTTGCCTTTTAAAGAAACAATGGATCGTGACTCTCTGACTGATAAGGGTCTTTCCAGGAAAATTTTGAAAATAGGAGTTCAATATCACGAGGAAATAGATCATTTTTGAATTGCATAATAATATGAAACTTGAAAGTGATAGCTTGATGCATTCTGGTAACTTCCTCGAATATAAATAAGTTTGAATCTTCATTTCCAAGAGCTTGGCTTTCACAGCCTTTTTCGTGTACAAAAAGTTAACAGACTGCAGCAAATTATTGGGGGGGGGGGGCTGAAGCGCCCCAGCCCCCATCCCGATTCCGACGGGCCTGCCCGCCAGGACTGTTTACCGAATTCCCGCTGTCTTTCCTAAAGTACATCAAAACCTAGATTCATCATTTTCACGACGTTTGATCGTACCCGGAGAGGCATTCCCTCTGCTTTTGACTAGAATTATCATTCAGTTTAAGCAAGATATCATAAAGAACTTTATAACATCTTGGTTTAACATTATGTACGTCTTTTTTTTATCGTAATTTAACATTATTTCCAAAGTCTCTTCCATCCTCTTCTAGAGCAGTTCATGATGAGGGGCTTTAATGTGCGATCAAATGCAATGGGCAGCGTCGTGGCCAGTGCAAATTAAGGGGGAGGGTATTAAAATGAAGGGGTCTGGGGGCCAAGCTCCCAGCTAAATTTTGATGAAACGCCCTCTACTTTGGCTTAGAACACTTCTAGCGATCCAACATCAGTGGTGCTAAAATTGAAAATTTTGTAACAGGTATAATCTTACAAATTATAACATCCCCAGAAAACTTTTTGAGTTAACGCAGTTTTCTTTGGCTTAGAATGCCAATTTGTAACAATTATCTATGAATCTATGAATCACAACATTCAGGAAAATTTTTGTGCAAACACAATTTTACCTTATCCTAGAGCGATTCTAACAATCCATCTGCCTGCCCCCATAATGGATGATTTGACAATTACATGATAGTTCGTGTGGAATAATTTTCAAACACCAACCTTTACTTAAAATGACTTTCCCTGTCAACATCCAGCATTTCCCAGAAAAAGTCTTACCCTTCCCTGCCTATACACAACTACTTTCTCTTCATTTTGAAAGAACCTCGAGGACCATCTTTTGACAACCCCATCCGTGGCCACGTAACTGCCGAAATGAGGCACATCACGTGAGGCTGAAGCAATGAATCTAGCCCCAGTTTTTCAATATGGGCCAATCCTGCTTCCCGAAAGCTGTTGCCAAACTGAAAAATCTGACGATTCCCGGCTCATAATTCCAAAAAAGTGGCGATTCCCGATAATCATATTGGTTACCCTCTGGTAGGGGAATGTCTGTTCCTTGGTGCCTGGACAGTTATAAAAAATGTGATAACAACAGAGCTTCACACAAATGTTAGATAAAAAACAATAAGGCTACAAAAAATGTTCGTTCTCGTAATCTAAACGACGAGCAGAAATTCTGCTATGCAAAATTAACGTTAACGAACTTTGTATTGTGACTTAACGTAACTTGGCAAGGCTGAACTGCTCTTGTTCCGATCTCAGGAATTTGCCGACTGAGTGTAAATTTTACTTGATTTGCCGACTGAGATTTGGCCAGGGGGGGGGGGGGTGCCGCACCCCCAGCACCCCCAATGTAGCTACGGCCCTGAATAAACCCAATCGATGATTTCCCCCAGTTTGAGCAGCACAGTCTTCACTGCGCTAAAATGTTGCTGAAATGCCTATGACATTCAAATTCTGAGCTGAAATGGCGCAAAAAAACTGATCACGTCTGAAAAAACGCCATTTGTTTGCACAAACAAGTCGATTTCTTATCCGTAGATAATTCTTATTCTAAAAGTGCAAAGGGAATAAATGAGTTTCACATTTCAGTTGACCCTGACCCCTTCATCTTTCATCAAAATCTAGACTGTTGTCAATTTCAATTTCCCAACTTTTCTCTCGATCAATTGAAAAAGAATTATCTAAGGATAAGAAATCGACTTGTTTGTGCAAACAAATGCTATTATTTTCTAATTCATTGCATTCAACCGAAAATAACTTTATTTATTAACTAAACTACAATAGACAGATAGTAGTGAGGTCAGTCTAGCAAGATTGTATATAGGTGTGCCAAAATAGAGCAAACACGGAAAGCACATTATTCCTATCACTCGTACATTCATTTGATACATGTAACCTGAAACTAACCTGAATCTCTGCAAACAGGGAGGGGATGGGCGGGAGGGATCCTATCTTACATAAAAGTACTTGCTATCGACCTGTGATTCTCCACGCTTTTTATATTTGCCTACTAGGCACGCCTCACGGAGAGCGTGCAACAGTATTCCCTTAAGAGCTTAAAGTGCCACTAAACCTTTTGGGAAGGTTGGCTTATTTGAAAGATCAATTATCGAGCATCTTCGCACAATCATTCTTTTTTTATTTTGCGACAGGGGTTCGCCGCTATGGGGGGTTTTACAACACCCACTCGTGGCACACGACCGGGTTTTTAGGGTGCTGGGAACTAGTCAGCATTCGACGTCATACCGGGAATCTCGTTTCATTGTTCAACTGTTCACACAATGCGTTTGGTCAGTTCAGAGCAGTTCAGTCAAAAAAGAAGGAATTGAAAGAGGAATCGTGCGCTGTATTTGTTCTTTTATCTTGGCATCCATGAACGATGCTGGCTCTTCAGAAAGCTAGTATTCTCTTACATTTCCAATGAAGCTTACGATACAGAATTCGAAGAAGTTGAGAGTGCGAGAGCAGCACCAACGGGCAACGGCTGTTAGGCCTAAAAAGACAGCGATGACAATCCTGAAATTATTATCGATTGAAAGTCGATTGAACAGCGAACAAACTTGCCAAAATGAGAGACTGCATTATTACCATTTTCGACGAATTATTTCATCAGAATTATGGTAAGTAATATTTCCTTCGATATCAGCTGTTTGTACGTGTAATTCTAGCATAGATCGATTAGATTTAAAATCATAACAAACATCGATGTCGGCCCTGGCCTTGTGTGCATTAGACCAGAATGAGCCCATATAAGTAGCGAACAATATACTACCTGCCGAGGGATGGGACTTTCCAAAGTAATTACAGCATTTACAGAAATATTAGAACAGGAAGGTTTGGTATGAAAAGCCAAAGATGAATGATACCAGGGTCAACATTTATTCATTATTGAATTACCAGACAGCACAGGTCAGCTCCCAAATTTTTTCTAGATTGGAGTAGGCCAACCACACATTTCCTGTTGTTTTGAGTGGAAACTAGAACTGTTTGTATCACAAACCTTGTTGTGGTTGGCCTATTCTAATCTAGACAAAATTACTTGTTACTTTTGTACTAATTTTTCCCATTTACCTGTGCTGACAGATAGCCAGTCTGTTTACTTTGTCCAGAATGTTTCAGGAAGCTAGAAATTACAGTTTCACATCCAGGCATGCCCTGGGAGAGCATGCCTTTCTTTCCCTTTCATATAAATTTTTTGCCAATTTTTGGTCTGACAAACAGAGATGTTGGTTATGAAGTCATGTGAACTGAACTAATTTTTGTTATTGGCCTATACTCTTTCATTTGGGAAACCTTACAGCTAGGGTGATCAACTGATGCCAGAATTTCATCCAAAGTTTGCCACAGTTATTAAATCATTTATTTACAGAAAATCCTTCATAAGCTATAATCTAAACACGCTTTATTTGATATATTGTGGCAAATGTGGGAAAAAGTTTGTTGGATAGCTTGGGGGATGCCAAAAAGTGTTGATGCTGCACAGAAATGGACAAGGCCCCCGACGAGATCAGAAAAGTGGGGAGGCCAAACTTTATACAAAAAATTACCACAACACAATGTGATGAGCTGCCTTTCAGAACAGCATGATTTGCAAAAAAGTGGGGGGGCCATGGCCCCCGCCGGCCCCCCCGTCGTCGGAGGCCCTGATGGAGGGCTGTATGCTAATTAGGTGTAATTTAACTTATGCTCTTGTAAATTGGAATATTTTTAATTTTTGCAGGTGAACATCCACAGAAGAATGTCCTGTTTTCTTTCAAAACCTTGCACATCAAAGGAATTTTCTCAGAGATGTCCCAATCAATCATCTATCAGTGGCGTGCCATTGAAATATGTCTATGTTGACTTCCCTGATTGCTGGTAGAAAGAACCTTCAAAGAGAACTTTCTTGATTGTGGAAGAGAACTATTTTTGTGCAAAGATGATACAATAAATCCAATATTGATTCCCAAAGGAACTTTTGAAAATAGATTAGTTGTCGTGTATTTTTATGATATACGGTACAATTATTTGCTAGAAAGCCCCTAGAAAAGAATTTCCTGGCATGAAAAGAAAACCTCATGGTACGATTTGTTGTTATGAACTTGAGGAAGAACTCTCTGCCAACCTTTCAGCTAACATGATTGCCCATGATTTAAAAAATTTGACAGACAAACCTGCAAGATCTATCAATAAATATAAAATTTTCACATAAAATGCCAGGTTTGAAAGAAGAATGTTTACAGTTTTTATCCACGAAACTCATTTATAAGGGGCTACCAGGATGGCCAAGAATTCAAGAAATTCTGCATAGAATCACAAATAAACCTGGAAATCCAAATTTGTCAAGAATGGCAACCATAGAAACAACTAGTACAATTCTTGAACTCTAAATGTTTATCCTGGCCTAATTTTCTTACATAGTACAAAATGATACCATGATTTTAGCAAAAACTTTGTGAAAATAAGAGTTTGCTACTGTTATAAGTGTCTTAAATCCCTTCAGCAATGTGCGTTACCACAATGTTATCCTCCTTTGACATGCAATGTATGATATGGTCTAGAGATATAATGTCATTTCTTGCAATTCTGTATGTCTTTTCTTTTATATGCCTCCAAACACATACTGGTCTGTGTCTCCTTGTATTTGACTGATGGATCTACAACAAAGATATCATCTTGTAACAACTCAAATCACCTTGTTAGATACTCTTGTTTCAGTTTTGTTATGAAAAGGAAACCCATTTTTAAGGCAAATAAAGTTTCTTACGTTACAAATAAAACTACTTTCATACTTTCATTCAGAATTTCACAGTGCAGCAGTGCAAGTAATAAATTTCAAGATCAGTATCATAAGAAATACAACAAGAATAAGTGAAGTTGTATCAGAAGGTTTAAATGTAAATGAAGGTTTTCTCATAATAAATAACAAGCATTTCTGTGCATCACAAGCCAGAAAGATGCACAATCGAAACACTCTGTGGTCGAATAAAGTCAATCGGCATCGTTGAAATCCAACCCCAAGCCTTGTCCCTCTTGAAGCGTCTTTCCAAAGCGAAATATCGCGCCGCTTGTCGTTGGCCTTGTGCCAAGAAATGCCTTATTCGAAGCAAGCAAAGTTTGCTTGTTATCAACAACAAAACTTTGAGCTTTTAATCAAAATACCTGTGCCTCTACGAAGAAAAGTAAATGGCCTATGAATAATAATAATAAATAGGCCTATGAGCTAAATATGCCTACCGTTCTCGAAGCTCTCTACTTGAAATGAAACGATATCTCCATCCTTCGTTGCCACGATAAATGAGAAAGAAGCTGCTACCCCGTATTCATCTGTGGCCAAATGTTTTCAGGGATAAATATCCTTCTTTCTTAACTGTCCAGCGTAAAAAGAGAGGAGCATGTGCAGTATTGCTGAGTTGGTTCCCCTTTCGCCTTGCTTAGGCCTAGACTACCTAGCCTAGTCGATCTTTCAACCTCAGTTCAGTTCGTGAAATTGTAGTTCTTCTGCCTTCTCTTTGCCTCCAATAGTTTATCGTTATGAAAAAGAATACGTTGAAGTATTATTTCCACTTCCTTGTCAGGCAAGTTACTGCAGTTGACTGCTCATAGACGTTTTCTTCCGATTTTCTTTCTCCAGTGCCATCCAAGAATCACACTCAGTTTGCAGCGTGTTTCTGTTCATCCCATCGTGAATGCGATTGCGTCATTCCCGGTATGACATCACAGGCGCCTCGCCCGAGATCTCTTAACAATCGTAGATTGCCCGGTCGTGGACCAAAATTGATTGCAAAATATGGTCAAAATCCCAACTTTGAGAACTCGTAGAAAAAAAACTACTCATCGCATCTGAAAAATCTTTTTGGATTTGAAACCCGCTCGACGAGTTCTACTGAATATGGAAAACTTCCCAAAAGGTTTAGTGGCACTTTAACAATGCTGCTACAAAATAGTTTCCTATTGTACTGTTAATAAATTCATTTCTTTCAGACGTGATCAGTTTTGCGCCATTTCAGCTAAGAATTTGAATGTCATAGACATTTCATCATCACTGTAGAGCAGTGAAGACTGTGCTGCTCAAACATATGGAAATCATCGATTGGGTTTATTCTTGTTAAATTCGTTTGTATCGCATGCAACCTATGGACTTTTGGATTTATCCGCTTTTGGTTCATCATAGCAAACGAAGAATTGGTGAGTATCTTGTGATCTACATTCTATTTGTGACATTATTGCAGGGCCTCCGACGACGGGGGGGGGCCGGGGGGGGGGGGGCATGGCCCCCCCACTTTTTTGCAAATCATGCCGTTCTGAAAGGCAGCTCATCACGTTGTATTGTGGCAATTTTTTGTATCAAGTTTGGCCCCCCCCCCACTTTCTTGATCTCGTCGGGGGCCTTGTATTGGTAAGGGTTTCCTGTCAAGTTTTTGGCCCTTTAGAATGTGATTGTAATGCTTCAGAAGATGGTACCGTGCTTGATATCATAGAAGATACTACCCCTTTTGAATGTTATGCAACACCGAAAATTTCATGGAAACAGGTTCAATGTGGCCTATATTTATGGCCTTTATGCAACAGACTGAAGTAGTCCTTCAAGGAATATCTTTCTGCTGAACCTAAAACATTAGTCATTGCCTTGATCTTAGGGCGTTATTGAAACAAATATTTCTCTCGATCTGAGTTGAATATCAAAATCCGAGACGGTAGAATTTTCGGCAAGCTTATAGCCTAACAGAAAATGTAAAAACAGTTCTGATTTGTCAAAAATCTATTTGCACATCGCCAGTTTTTGGGGGAAGTTATTTTTTTATTCAACCCCACAGCTTCTGAATTTCCACAAAATCACGGTACGTCACATGATGTTAGAATACGTGGCCTGATTGGTAGGGTAAGACGGGGTAAAGTGAACTACGGGGTAAAGTGAACTACACGTTTTTTATATATAAGAAACTTGGATCAGCACTTAGTACTAAAAGTTTCTTAATTTCACATGAAAATTTCGGTGTTTTAGTAGTAAAAGTTTCTTAATTAGTTTCATATTTTTTGGGCCTAAAATTGCGGTATTGTTCGAAATTGAGCCTTCTTTTCGAGAAAGGGCTTCCATTTTGCATTGACATTGTCATTAAGAAGAAGCCATGCACATCAAGGCAAAATTTACCAATTTTGCAGTTAAAAGTCAAGAAAAAACAAATGTACCTTTTTTAGAGAGACATAGAATAAGAGAGACATACAGAAATAAAGTTTTAGAGTTTCTTAACTGTTCTTGAGCGTAGTACTAGAGTTTCTTAAATTTTTGGTCATCGTAGTACTAGTTTCTTATAAACCAGTTTCTTATAAAAAAAACGTGTACTCAGAACATTCGCGCTTCTCTCCAAAAGCAAACATGCAACGATAAAACATGATTTATGCCAAATGCTTTGTTACATGTGCTCACAGAAAATGAAATCATTTTTGCAAAATAGTTCTTCCTGTTGTTGCAAAAAATCCATTTGCCCGAGGCAGTAAAAACAACCTCGGGAAATCATGGTTGTTAGGTTTGGGCTCCTATCTTTGGCCTTAACTTTTGACCCCAAGACGAAATTAATTTCTATAATTGTTTTGATCGATTTGAAGCACATACCATGTGTTTACATTTTCCAAAAGGAAAGGGCCAAGAAGGACTTTTTTGTACGCTAACATAACATTTTAAAAGATCTACCGTCCAGTCGATATTTTGCTTCGACCGGGGTAAAGTGAACTACCCAGGAGTTTTCATTTTCTCATGTGAACATAAAGTCAGATGAAGAAGACCTTTTCAATCTCATTTGGTTCATAATTCTGCCTTCAGAAAATCATAATTTGCAGGATAATGTTTCGCTCTGATGCTCTGATGTTGTCTGATGACACAGAAATATATTATGATACCAGCTCCCTGAAAAACCTCCAAACATTGACAGCCGAAGTTTGACCTTCATTCAAAAATGCGGTTACTGATCCAAGAATTTCGTTGGGATTTGATGAAGCAAGCATACCTATCGACATGAAAAGGATAAATTGCCATCACTATGAAATTAGAATATTGATAATTGTTAGAGATTTATAATTATTTTTGGTTTCATTTCTGGGTGGATGTTTCAGGGCAAAGTGAGCTACTTTTAAAATATTGTTTCTCTTTGTGGTAATTTGGTATTTATATGCAATATAGTATTTTCGAAGAATATTCCCAATATTGTTCATCGACTTGCATTCAGGTCTCGCAATCTGACTCGAATTTGTGACTTAGACAATACTTTTTGGATAATATTTGATCTGCAAAGATCGTTCTCAAGATAGGTCACAATTTGATTCTTTTAAATATTACTCTTGTGAAATTTTTGGGTTTGTTTCATTTTGACATGCGAAGAACTCCTTAGAGTTGCAAAATAAATCCTATTTTCGGGTATCGCCAGCATTATTTTGGTTTTATCGAACAATTTGCTAAGTAGTTCACTTTACCCCGGTTCGGGGTAAAGTGAACTAGGCAGAGCGGTCGCCAAAGAAAGCTCTTTTGTGAGACAATGGAAAAAGATTTGAAAAATATTTTTCCTGGATAAACTGTCCCAAAGACACAATGTCAAAACAACGTTAAAAAGTTTGCCCTCAGCTACAATCTCTTTAGGATATTCTTGAAAAACCTCCAAAGTAGTTCACTTTACCCCGTCTTACCCTATATCTCACAGATGTAAACAAACCCGCCAATCTTGTTGACAGAAAGTGCATGATCGGAAGTGCAAGATAGTAACCAAAGTGCATGATTGTCTCTTCAAAATCAAGGTTTGATTTTGGCCTTGATTACACTTCATACACTGCTTCTTTCTTTTCTTTCCATCAAACTTTCGCCGCAGCAACAAAACTTCAAAATTCAACCGTCGTTATATGCTGTTTATATGGAGGAGGGCCAGCCCTCCTAGCAGGGCTAGCCCTCTTTGCCGAGATCTCACCACTCTGGTATAATCCTTCATAAAATTCTTTTTCGTTTATATGAGAGGAGGGCCAGCCCGCCTAGGCGAGATCTCGCTAGTGAATACCCGAGCTCTCGCCTAGGAGGGCTGGAAATTTCCCATGTAAACGCAATCAAGAGGGCTAGCCCTCCTAGGCGGGCTGGCGGAAACAATAGAATCAACGTAGAACAATAGGATTAGAACGGATGGCGCCATCATGTCTAGCCCTCCTAGAAGGGCTAACTTTCCATGTAAACGCAAAATAAAATCCAGCTCTCTTAGGAGGGCTAGCCCTCCTAGGAGGGCTGGCCCTCCTCATATAAACAGCACCTAAGAGAAGAAAAGAACGCGAATTGATTCCATTTTCGAACGCTTTGCGTAAGTCACGTGATATTTGCTATCGCAAAGGTGATTTGAAGTAGACTCACGAAATAGTCCCAGTTATCGCAACAACAACAGCAATGACAACAACAACAACAACAATGTATATTTTTGCTCAAACTGGGACTTATGGACTTTCAGATCAAAAAGTGGGACGAAAATAAACAATGGGCGCACACATTTTTCTGTGCCCTTTGAAACGAGGTTAATGGCCTCTTTTCGGTGGTTGGAGAATTTCAGGAGCTGCGACGTGTTGGCGTGCACTATTGCTAGATGAAGATTGCCTTCAAAATGAGGAAATTCTTGTTGAAACTGAAAGGTTTGTCAATTCTTAGATTAAAGAAACATTCATGCGAATACTCGTGACTTTTGTTCATTGCTAACATCACTCAAAACTTGAATTTCGAGACGTTATATTATCTGAGGTTTGAGCTGACAATTTAGGCCCAACGTCATTACTCGCCTTTTCGTACAGCGTTGCTATGGTTTCCATATCGGACATGAAATCGAGGGAAACAATTTCGTCCCAATTTTCAATGTGAAAGTCCATGAGTCGTATAGTGGAGGCCCTAAAGTCACCAGACGGTCTCAATCATGCAGATTGTGATACCAGCTTGAAACTTCGTACACCTACCCAGTTTGATACGCTAAAAAATATAAGAATCAGACCCCAACTCAAATCTGCCCCCAAATGCTATTTTTAGACTGGGGTACTTGGACCCAATCTCTCTAGGGGGTAGTTATCATAACTCTATTGCAAATGACGATACAGTCATGAAATTTGGTATAGGTATGTAGTTTGATGCACTGAATAAGATGAAAAGGAGACCCCTTCGAAAACTTGCCCCCAAATGCTATTTTTAGACTGGGGTACTTGGGCCCAGTCCTCTAAGGGGCAGTTATCATAACTCTACTGTAAGTGACAATTCAGTCATGAAATTTGGTACAGGTATGTAGTTTGATGCGCTGAATAAGATGGAAAAGAGATCCCTTCGAAAATTTGCCCCCAAATGCTATTTTTAGACCAGGGTACTTGGGCCCAGTCCTCTAAAGGGCAGTTATCATAACTCTATTGTAAGTGACGATACAGTCATAAGATTTGGTACAGGTATGTAGTTTGATGCGCTGAATAAGATGGAAAAGAGACCCCTTCGAAAATTTGCCCCCAAATGCTATTTTTAGACCAGGGTACTTGGGCCTAGTCCTCTAAGGGGCAGTTATCATAACTCTACTGCAAGTGACGATACGGTCATTAAATTTGGTACAGGTATGTAGTTTGATGCGCTGAATAAGATGAAAAAGAGACCCCATCGAAAATTTGCCCCCAAATGCTATTTCTAGACTGGGGTCGTGCAAGGCCCCTAAAAGCTCCAGTTCTATTCTTGTTGTCCAGTCCTCACTCAAATTCCCGTTGAGGTTGTTAGATAATTTATGTGGGATTGATTTCCCTCTTGACAGCTTTGTAATGAAGCCTTTGCAATTTATGAGAGTTTTCAGCAAAGAGAGCTGTGCCGATTGTTTTTGATGTATACCTGAACGATGTCAGCAGTCAGCAATGCGAGAACGAGAGAAAAAATAGCTTCAGGTAGAAGGATTTCAGTTAGAGAGACAACTCCAATATGGAGAAAGTGGCAGCAATTCATTCGGGATGATGATAATAATACGGAGCTATTTGGTCTATTAGCCGACAAGCTTGTTTCACATTGCCCTCCAAATAGCATGATCCTTGCTACATCTTTCAATAAAGCATTATGCAGCGCCGACATCGATTCAATTCGCTTATCACCGTATTATCACGAAGAAGCGGACACAATAATCTTTGTCCGTGTGAAGCATGTAGCAGGCTCTGGCCGCCAAAAAATCGTTGTGAAAATGGTAGATACAGATGATGTGGCACTTGCGATTTTCTTATTTTAGTCTTTGCAAATTGAAGGGCTGTGGGTGGAATTCAGCATTGGTGAGCACCAGCGTTGGCTTCCGATTTACGAGTATGCTACCAACCTAGGTGAATAGGGTAATAGGTTTGCCAAGAATTACGTTTCTGGTTTGCCTTTAGTGGATATGACACAGTGTCAAGTTTTGCTGGCAGAGGAAAAAGGATTTCATGGACAGTATGGAGATCACATCCAGACGCCAACGAAACTTCTTTTTTCTTTATGTAAGAAGTGTAAAAATATTATTCTGCAAAAATATCAAAAGGATTTTTATTTAGTTGATATATATGCAAAACAAAACTTGGTACTGTAGTATATACTGAAAAAAGCTACTAGGAGAGAAACAGACGCAAAAACAGACAGACTTTTCAGCACACTGAGAAAAGTAGAAAATAAAAATGTACAAAACAAAAATTTTGTAAATGTACAAAACAAAAATGTAGTCAATGCAAGTGGCTTTTATATGCTTATCAATGTATACATTCAAGAACTGTCAAATCAAAACATTACCAAAACATTTGCATTTCTTTGCATGTATGTAAATTTTGTATGTATACGTAAAATTTCGGCAAGAACTTAGAAGCTAGATGTAATATAAATTTTAAAAAAGAAATAAGTCTAATTGCAGGTGTACAATATGATATAAATAAAGAAGTTAAACATTGAGTCGAAAAACACCACCAGTTAAAATGGCAGGGATAGCATTAAAAGGTTAGTGCGGCCTGTTTCCAAAATGGTCCCTCCAGAGGTGTCCTTAAAATCAACAATTTTCAAGAAAAAAAAGAAAAACAATACGTATGTCTCAATATTTGAGAGTAATGCTGCATTTTTAAGATTGCAGTGGGACGTGCAAATGTCGTCAGCATCAGCTAGATTGCACATAACTCTGCCAGTGCAGTAGACAATGCAGCGATTAAGGGTATCTTTCATACAGGTTTGAACCTAGACTCGTGAACCTTATATCCTTAATGTCATGAACCTAATATCCTTAATGTGAACCTTGTATCTTTAAGAACGTAATCCTTACTGATATTATTAGTATGCAGGAACCTGATAAACTTTGTAGTTACATAGAGTAGTATCGATGGTAGGGACTGGGTTTCAGTGCCCTGGTCTAAAAATAGCATTTGGGCGCACACTTTCGAAAGGGTTTCTTTTTCATCTTATTCAATGCATCAAACTACATACCTGTGCCAAATTTTATGACTGTATCGTCACTTGCAGTAGAGTTGTGATAACTACCCCTTAGAGGGAATGGGCCCAAGTACCTCAGTCTAAAAATAGCATTTGGGGGCAAATTTTCGAAGGGGTCTCTTTTTCATCTTGTTCAGCGCATCAAACTACATACCTGTACCAAATTTCATGACTGTATCGTCCTTGCAGTAGAGTTAAGATAACTGCCCCTTAGAGGACTGGGCCCAAGTACTCCAGTCTAAAAATAGCATTTGGGGGCAAATTTTCGAAGGGGCCTCTTTTTCATCTTATTTAGTGCATCAAACTACGTATCTGTACATAATTTCATGACTGTATCGTCACTTGCAGTGGAGATATGATAACTACCCCCTAGAGGGACTGGGTCCAAGTACCCCAGTCTAAAAATAGCATTTGGGGGCAAATTTTCGAAGGGGTCTCTTTCTCATCTTGTTCAGCGCATCAAACTATATACCTGTACCAAATCTCATGACTGTATCGTCACTTGCAGAAGAGTTTTGATAACTACCCCCTAAAGGGACTGGGTCCAAGTACCCCAGTCTAAAAATAACATTTGGGGGCAAATTTTTGAAAGGATCTCTTTTCAATCTTATTCAGTGCATCAAACTACATACCTATACCAAATTTCATGACTGTATCGTCACTTGCAATAGAGTTGTGATAACTGCCCCTTAGAGGACTGGGCCCAAGTACCCTGGTCTAAAAATAGCATTTGGGGGCAGATTTGAGTTGGGGTCTGATTCTTATATTTTTCAGCGCATCAAACTGGGTAGGTGTACGAAGTTTCATGCTGGTATCACAATCTGCATGATCAATGTCATAAGGACCCCCACTAATAGCGTCCATCAGCCTATCAATAGCAATAACTACGAACTTGCAATCAGTCTAGATTTGAAGTACCTTTTTGCCCTGAAATACCCTAGGGTTTCCTAGAATACCCTCAAAGTACCCTATATGGTAGCCTGCGCGCAGACCCATTATTCCGAAGAGAAGAAGAAAGGGTCTGCGAAACAACGACCAAAAGCTTGCTACACAGTACAAATCCCTTTAGGCCATTCATTTTACTCGGACTACGGATTAATTATAGCATAGTCATAAGAGAAAACTTAATTTTCCTCTTGTGACTATGATAATAGTGAACGACATTTTTCTCAACACGCTAAAACAGCACATCATTAAAAATTACACCTTCTCCAGACCTCTTGGGATCCTTTTACGAAAAAACAATTAAACGTTCAAAACAAAAGCCACACTACAATCCAAAACATAAAGTGACGAGAACAAGATCAAGATAGGCACTAAATCCTTACTGGCTGACAAAATTGACACGTGACACGCCTTAAACCAATCAAATGGAACCGATAACCAACCGGGAAATTTAAAATGTCAGATTTTAGGCCACTTTTTGGATTCTAGGCCGCTTTTGGACGATTTTTCCACACTTCACCAAAATATAAATCGACAGAAAGAGCATGAAGATTTTCAAAAAATTTCTTCACAGACCTGTTCCCAATACTCTAATACACAGTTAATCATCGTCGATACAAATTATTTCAAAATTTGGAGAAATGAAAAAAGTTTTGAATTTGACCTCATTGACCTCACTGTTGCTTGCCATAGTAAAGATCTCAGTAATGGCTGAAACGTATGCATATGGAGAATAGATACTTTGCTTCGCAGGTCTTATTCTGTGTGTTTAAGTATCTCCAAAACTCCTAAAAAGATGACAAATTTAGAGCAGTATCTGGATCTTTTTCAGTTTTAAATTAGCATAGATACATTAAAGATTTAATGCTGAGGGGTAGGATGAACAACAGGAAAAGTGAACTTTACGGGCCTAACAAAACACAGCACCGTCGTTATAAATTAGAGACTAATTTAACAGGTACCTACTTTTCTATCGTGCAAGAAGAGGACCACAAACTGAAAATGTGAACATACAATTCCAATGAACTTTGAATCAGTAACAAACATATGACTTTGCCACGCTCAAGAATAGCAAGAGCTGTAACATCCAACTTGGCCAGAACAGACGATTTCGTGATGTCCTCTTCGATAACCAAACCCTTGCTCCTAATACTTTATCCAAGTCTGCTCTCATTGTTAGGAGATTGTAAGAATGGGAATCGGCAATTACATTGGTCAAAACCTCTTATAAATTCATCAATCGTGTGCCTTTCTTTTGGTGCAAGACATGGCTATCGTTTCCTCCTCAGTGTAGCAGGTACATGTAATTGATTTGAAATGTTGGATTCAATGCACGTAAGAATAAAATAACAAACGGAAGAAATGTACATCTTGTGATCCTAAATGTGAAAAGCTGATTGGCCATTTCGGCAAAATAACATTTGAAATACTATTCTTAAAGCTCCTTCATATCGATTTCACGTTTTGTGCGGATATCCATAGAAAAAATGTCTATCTTTCTTCGACTACTTCCATTTGAGGTAATCCATTAGAAACTCCCCTTTACGGTCAAGCAAGACAGCAGCATTGAGCAAAGCAGGACATTGGTATGGCACTTTGTAGACTCATGGAAGCATAGGAAGCATACACATATTTTCTGTAAGATAATAAAACTTTGAGACAATATCGAAAGTTTCTTAAAAATTCTTATTATCTGAGAACCCCGAGTGCAAAAATGTTCCACAGGAGTTTCTACAATAGGCAACATTCCATTGACAGGAGATCTCAAATTTTATGAAGTCACGCCATGTCATGCAAAGGATTTTTAGCAAAAGAAGCCCAACTGAAAAATGAAAAAAAAAAACAGAAATATACTCCAATATTCTTAATTTTGACTATTCGGGGCTATTTGCATAGCAAAAAAACTCGTTTCAAGAAGTTGAGCTCTCAGGGGCTCAAAGATCAACAAAATATTAAAATTTTGAATGCTGGAGTGGGTCAAAGTTTCACCATCTTACAGGAAATATGTGTTATCTTCCACGAGTCTACAGAGACGTATGAACCAGGGGGTATGATTCAGATATTCTTACCGCCAATGTACTACCTGCTCAAAATCCTTCACTTAAATGCAATAAGACTCCCAAAGAAATTCCGGTTGGTTTCAAAGACAACTGTGGCAAGGGGCGGGCCTCTCCCCCACTGCAGGATACTTCCTCTACAGCTCCCCACATTGAGCCAGCTATTAAAAGGGTAACTAAACTTGGGCATAGGAAAGGTATGACGATTGCATCTCTAAATGTGAATAGCTTACTCCTACATATCGATGAAATACGAATGCTTGTAAACGAATTGGGGATTCACATTCTTGCAATAAATGAGACCAAGCTTGATAATACTATCGATGATAGCTTAGTCAATATCGATGGGTATACTATCAAAAGGTGTGATCGTGACCGTAATGGGGGTGGTGTTGCAGTTTATCTTAAAGATACTTTGCTAGACAAATCTAAAGTGCGGGAAGACGTTCCCAAATCTTTTCTTGAGCTCTTATGAGTTGAGATTAAACCTGCTCGTGCTGCTCCTTTCTTCGTTGTGGCTTGGTACAGGCCTCCTAACGCAAGTGTTGATACCTTTGATCAGTTAGAAGAATGTCTGAAATTTCTTGATAGGGAAGGAAACTATTATTCTAGGCGATACAAACTGTGATTTTCTGCCTAAATATACGAAAGCCGGGATTTCAAATGACCTTCCAGCTCATTCCCTACGTCTGCTAGAAATACATAATCTATTTGGATTTCATCAATTAATTGAAAGCCCTTCTCGTGAGACACTGACCACTACTACTCTAATAGATCATATAGCTACGACAAACAAAAGTAATATAGTAACCTCGGGAATACATAAATATTGCCTCAGTGATCATTATTTGGTCTTTTGTGTCAGGAAATTTCGTGGTGCTTGCAAAAAACAACACAAAAATATTTCTACAAGGCAAATGAAGAACTTTGATCAAGCCGAGTTTGTCAAAGATCTTGAAGGGGTAGACTGGAGAGGCATCGTGTGGAATACAGACGATGTGAATGTTGTAGTTAACAAATGGACAAATATTTTCTCGCTTATTCTTGAAAAACATGCCCCAACCCGTAACAGGCGTGTTTCTGACAAATTCTGTCCTTGGTTGACCAATGATTTCAAACTTATGTGCAAGGCAAGAGATAAGTTAAAAAAACAAGCTATTCGCTCAAAATCCGAATTATTGATGCAGTCCTATAGACATGCACGTAATCAAGCTAACAAATTAAATAGCAAACTAAAGCGCGAGTATTTCACTCACAAGATTGCTTCCTGCGAAGGAGACCTCAAGAACACATGGAAGACTATCAATAATGTCTTAAATAAGAAATCTAAAACCACCAATATTTCATCATTAAGCATCGATGGGAAACATATCTCTACCAGTGCCGGTATTGCAGAATCGATGAATAACTTCTTCTGTACCATAGGAGAGACACTTAGTGACAAAATTCCCGAAGCAAAAAACCCTCTCCTCGAGAATGATTACGAGGTCAATCCACAAAAAACTAAGTTTAATTTTCATGTTATTGATATTCTCCAGTTACGTAAAGTTTTTGGCAAATTCGAAACCTCAAAGGGATGTGGTACTGATGGCATTGCTAGTTGTTTTCTAAAATTTGCACTTCCAGTTATTTCAGAATCTCTTTGTGATATTTTCAATCTTTAAATTGCTACTGGTTGTTTTCCAGATAGCTGGAAAATAGCCAGAGTAGCCCCAATTTTCAAAAGTGGTCAACCTGATGACCGATCTAACTACCGACCTATATCAGTCTTGCCTGTTTTAGCCAGGGTCTTTGAAAAGCTTATTTATAACCAACTTTACGATTATTTGAACAAAAACAAACATCTATTTTCTAACCAATCTGGCTTCAGAGCTCTACACTCTGTTGTCACTTGCCTTCTTAACAACACAGATGACTGGTATGTGAACATGGACAATGGCAGATACACTGCAAATATTTTCATTGATCTCAAAAAGCATTTGACACCGTAGATCATGACATTTTACTTGCTAAATTGAGGAAGTATGGTATTGATAATCTTGAACTTACTTGGTTTACGTCCTATTTAACCAGTAGAAAGCAATTCTGCAAAGTAAATGGGGTAGGTTCCAAAACAGAAGATATTCGCTGTGGTGTGCCGCAGGGTTCTTGTCTTGGCCCTCTTTTGTTTCTGATTTATATCAATGATCTTCCGTTTTCTCTGAAGAAAGGTAAAGTGACCATGTACGCTGACGATACCAGTATTTCTTACTCTTCTTCGAGCTTAGTAGATATAAACCAAACTCTAAATAGTGAACTGAATGATTTGAAGCGATGGTTGCAGGGTAATAAACTTTCTTTGAATGTTTTAAAAACTCAAGCTTTGATTGTAGGTTCCCAGCCCAAAATCAAGAAAATTACCGATAAGGCTGTTGATCATCCACTATTTTTTATTGGTGACTCTCAGGTTGAAAATGTAGACCGAGAACAAAGTATCTGGGTGTGCTAATCGATAGAAATTTGGATTGGGAAGAACACGTTTATAATCTCCGTACCAAGGTTTCTCGTGCAATTGGATTTTTGAAATATTCCAGGAAATTTTTACCTCAAAACACGTTGAGTGCTATGTATAGGGGTATCGTCGAGCCCCATTTTCGGTTCTGTTGTTCTGTGTGGGGGTGCTGTGGGGTGACTAAACTGCAAACCCTGCAGAAGCTGCAAAATCGAGCAGCTAGGATAGTAACAAAAAGTCGATTTGATACCCCTGCTATGGCATTAATTCGCAGTTTAAATTGGCCTACTGTAAATGATATTATTAGAAGCGAAACAGCTACCACAATGTACAAGTCACTAAATGGTCTGGTTCCGGAGTACCTTTCAGATTTGTTCGAAAAAAATTCTTCTCGAAATGTCAGAAAACTGAGAAACACCGAAACTGATCTCTCATTACCATTACGAAAACTAACAATGGGCAGAGGGCTATATCTTTTCGTGGACCTAAGCTTTGGAATCAACTCGAACCTGATGCTAAACAGGCACCCTCCCTTGCCACCTTTAAGAGAAGAATAAAAAACTAGCCATGACGGGAATTCTTATTTTGTTAATTATTATGTAGTGATCTTTTAATTAGTAAATGTTTTGCCACGGCCCCCTGAAAAGCAGTTCTTATGGACTGACCGGGCTACCGTGCCTAAATAAATAAAAATGAAATGAAATGAATGAAATGGTACTGGGAGCATGTGCCCCCAAGTTTTTTTTCAATAAACAAAGAAGTGCCCTTCTTACTTTCAGGAGTTCCCTTGAAGTGCCATGCCCCCCAAGTTTGAGATGCTTCCTACGTCCTTGTGAGTCTACAAAGTGCCATACAAATGTCCAGCTTTGCTCAGTGCTGCTGTGTTTTTTGGCCGTAAAGGGGAGAGTTTCTAATGGATGACCTCAAATCCCCTGCAAATGCAAACAGTCGAAAGTTAAATATTTTTGTATTGATATCCGCTCAAAATATGAAATTGATATCATGGAGCTTTAAAAATAGTATTTCAAATATTGTTTTGACGAAGTACCCAATCTATTTTTCATGTACATTTCTTCCGTTTGTTATTTTATTCAGGAACGCCGGAGAGGGGGGCGCGGAGGGTCAAGCGCCCCTCCTGCCCTTTCCTAACGGGGGCAAGGGGGGCAAAAGTGCCCTTTCGATGAAAAACAATAATTTACTTTGAAACTTGATAGAAAAGCCGCCATAGCTTCATTCCCTTATCAGAAACACACCAGTAACGAATCAAACGAGAATGATACACAAAAATCAAAAGTCATTACCCCTAGTTTTTTTTTTTTTTTTTTTTTTTTTTTATATCATCATCAAAACAATTAAAACACAAAAGATTACTTGTCACTGTGCCATCCAAAGCAGGAAAGGACACAAGGTCATCTAGTCCCTACTTTGGATGACACTTACAATTATAATACTTTAACAACAAAAGGAACAATATAAGGTAGCTTGGTACCAAATTCCAAATGATGGAGAAAAACTTAAGATTTTCAAAATTTGGGATCCAATGTGGATAAAAATATATACATTTCATTTGACTATTTGGTACCAAGTTACCCTGATAAATCTAACAAAGGTAGGGGGAGGGGTGCTGCTGTTTGCGTTCTACGTTTTGAATTAAAAACGCTCTGTTGCTTCAATGAAAGAAATTGTCGCTTCTATGATGATTCTGTTTTCAACTATGTTTAAATCCTGGTTCCCAAACAGAAGCAAATTGCAGAGTGTATTTGAATCCAGATCATTTATGTCTATACCAGAGGCAGTGAGCTGGCGAAAGAGATCTCTGCGCATCAAATCAAACTGGTGGCAGTGCAAGAGAAAGTGTTTGTTATCCTCGATACCTCTCCCACACACGCAAAGTGGGCTCCTACAATCAAAGTTGTGTCGATATCTGTGCTCATTTAACGCACTGAAGTTCACACGCAGCTTTGTCAACTTTTTGATACCTTCTATATCAAACACATCATAAACAGGGTTTTTAGGTGGTCTTATGATTGCAAGTAGTTTCCGTTTAAACTCAGATATGGATTGTGAATTTTTGATGTCACGGTCTAGCAGATTCCATTCATAAAGAACATTTTGAAAGTATGTATGCGAGAAACGAATGGTTCTTCCGTTATTCTGGTCGTATACTCGAGGATGTCTTAGGTTGTATGATTCCTCACGTTCAGGTGGTATTTTATCAAATAGGTACCCTGGTGAACCTGTGTTCCGTAGATTGTAAAAATGACACAAGCGTCTATACCATCTTCTGTGATATAGATCTTCCCAACCTAGTTCATCGTACAGTTTTTGCCTATTTGTACCTCTCCATGCTCCAGTTACGGCTAATGCAGCATGATACTGGGTTTGTTCGAGTCTTTTTGTGACGCTTAGGCCTGGTTCAAACGTCGCATTGATCATGTGTCGAATTAAATGGCTATTTTATTCGACCCAAATGCGAATTTTCAACTTTTGATTCAAATGTCGAAAATATCATGCGCCGAATTAAATTCAGTGGTCTCGCTTTGACTGCAGACAGCCTCGATTTGAATTACCGAACAAAAACAACATCCATCTCATCTCATCCATCACCAAACATGGCGAACATAAATACTTTGAGAACGATAACCATTCAGAGGATGATCGAAAGAAATAGAAAACGTAGAGTCAAGATGTTTTCAGTATTTAATGCCATTTTGGCACGAAGGAGAAGGATTGTCTTCACGGCAACAATGATCATCATGCAGCTTTGCTTGAACGTCAGCCGGAATGCAACAATTCCTAGGCCCATCCGATCCTGCCGTCGGCTTGTTCGTAACAACGGTTGGTGGGAAACAGTTTGGACACAGTATTCAAATGCAAGATTCAAGAAGACGTTCCGAGTTTCCAAGAAGACATTCGCATACTTGTTAACAAACATTAGACATTTACTTGAAAGACAAACATTGTGTGAAGTGCCCATTTCCCCGGAGCAACGTCTTGCAATCTGCTTATACCGATTAGGACGTGGAGATTACTTCTACACAATCTCTGAAATGACTGGCTTAGGGACATCTACAGTCTGTGCTATTGTGTCTGAGGTGTCAAGTGCACTAGTAGAGTGTCTATGGGAAAAAGAGATCACTGCATATATGCCCAAAAATGAAGCAGAATTCCTAGAAAAAATTCATGACATGGAACAGTTGTGGCAGTTCCCTTGCTGTTGGGCTGCTGTTGATGGCTGTCACATATCCATCAAGTGCCCACCAGGGGGATTAGAATCTTGCAAAGAATATCACAATTTCAAGAACTTCTATTCCATAATTCTGATGTCTATGGTAGATGCAAAATACCGTTTTATTTGGGGAAGCTGTGGGTTTCCAGGAAATTCACATGATTCCATCATATTTCAGTCAACCGAAATATGGAATAAAATTGAAGAGAAAGATTACCTTCCTCTCATTGCAAAGAATCTTGGCAGTTGCAAGATACCTCCAATCTTATTAGCAGATTCAGCATTTCCTTTGAAGCCTTGGCTACTGAAACCATATAGCAATGCAGTATTGACTCCAAAACAGAGGAACTTTAACTATCGCCTAAGCAGAGCAAGGATGGTAGTTGAAAGTGCATATGGTATGTTGAAAGGCAGATGGCGTGTTCTCCTGAGGAAATGTGAATCTTCTGCAGCCCAAGTTAAAGTTGTGACTTTAGCATGCATGGTGCTCCACAACGTTTGCATTTCCCAGGACGATTCAATGCCACAAACTCTGGACATTACAGTGAAACAAAAGACAAAACGTAAAAGGAGCAGCGCAGAGGTGCGGGAGCTTCTTAATGTGACCACATGTAGGAAGGTGAAAGACAGTGACTGCTCTGCAACAAGACTTTGTGATGAGCTTGCAGATAAGTTTTGGCAAGAAAAAGAAACAGTGATAAACCAATAACTCTTCTGATATCTTAAAGATGTAAAGGACGTGTCATTAATTCTTTCCAGGAGGGGGTGGAAGGTATCTAGGAGGTGGATCAACATTTTATTGATTCAAAGATGGTAGAAAAATATTAACATCAAAAAGTTGGGGTATGAGGAGAATTGTTTCAGGTTGAGAAAACTGGTTCTTACATAGATTTTCCGTTTATAAAAAGCTTGATTAATGTGAACATACAGTAAAAACCTGCGCATAAGAACCTACAATTTTGCAAGTCAGCTTTGCTAGGTTCTTATGTTTTTGGTACGTATTTAGTGGGAAATGAGGCTGTTCAGGCTCTTAAAGGGTTTGTTTCATCCAGCATTCCTTGCACGCGCCGTCTCTTGGTTTTCCTTTGTTGTCGCCATTTTCATGGGCCATGAAAATGGCGGCAACAAAGGCTAACCAAGAGATGGCATGTGCAAGGCATGCTGGATGAAGCAGACCCTTTAAGTTGGTTCTTATTTCATTCATGGCTTTCAGGAATTTCTTTTCTTCAGATTCAAACTTCAGGCCTATTATTTACTGTCAGTTCACATAACTTGAGTTTATGAGGTAGTATTCACAACAGAGATTTGAGGAAGAATTAGAAATGTTTATATAATCCAAAGAAAAGTTTTGAAGAGCTTCTCATTGGATAATATACAATTTTTTTATTCTTCCAAAAACGTCTGTTGTGAATAAATCTCTACAAATAAAACCTATTTCAAATTCCAGGCTGAATGGGTTCTTCTACAATGGGGGGGGGGGGGGTTGGGTTCTCTGTAGTGTCGGGAGAGAGGGCCCATATTTTCTGGTAAATCACCCTTGTTACTCTGATCAACATTAAAAAATATCATGTGTGTGTTAAATGATCTGTACTATGATAGCAGTCCCTTCAGATTGTCACTTTTTCTTCTGCTTGTAACATTATCTGAAACACTATAGTGTCTGATAAGTGTTTGGGCTGCCAGATTGATTCAGGTTGTCTGCTCTTTGGTACTCTTGATATGGGGAAAATGAGTTCAACTCACCCATAAAGCCATGCATAAAGCTGGCATTATTGGCTGAAGGCAATGTTGCTGTTTGCTGATTGCTGCTGCCATTATAAAGAAGACCACTTGCATCATGCTGCTGAGGATTCCTGCCTGTATTTTGTGAATTGAACATCAGCTGATAAAGCCTCAGCTCATGCTCTCGGCTACTCCTCATCTCCTCTCTCATTAGATTGACCAGATCCTTCATTGGATCATTCTCTATCATGCTTCTCATGCATTGCACTGCTTCAAGCAACAAATCATTGCTCTCTTTCTTTTTTTCCTTTGACTTTGACCTAATGGGTACATAAACTTTTGCACCCATTTCATTGCCATCATCAGCAACATCAGGTGGCTGACTTGTTGTTTCAGCAGATGGCTCTATAGCCTGCTCTGGCTGGCATGAATCTCTTGTTTTTACTAGGGCAAACAGCTGTTGAAACCAGAAACCATACCCCTTTTCTTCCTGGAACCTTTTAATTCCAGTGGCAGTTTTTATTGTTAAGGCTGCTTTTTTGCAGTCAGCAACACATTTTTTGAATTTAGTGCGGAGCTGAGCGACAGAGAAGTCAAATTCATCACCCCGTTTTGAGCATCTCTCCTTTAATTCTTTCAAGACTTTTTCGTAAACCACGCCATTCTGCATGTTTTTTGTATTTCGGAATATTAGCTTCTCCTTAAAGCTTTCATTGTTTACAATGATGTCAATGAAATCATCCAATTCACTTGACGCCCATTGGCCCTTTCTGCCTCTTTTCTTTGACTTCTTTGATCTGCGAAAGGAATCTCCTGAAGTATGACTCTCTGAATCTTCAGCATCACTTTGACTGTCATACTTCACCCTGTTGAATAAAAGAGTTATATCATATGTAGGCACTATTTAGGCCCGGTTTTTGTGCTAGATGTAAACAAAACTTGTGTTGCCATCATTTCTACGGTTGCCATATACATATTTTGCAATAAGAAACTGGTAATATTCGAAAACAGTAGACAAATAAATTGAAAATGTGCCATGGAGATCCTTGTCTGCAAGAAACCTTTCCTTACGTTTGAACCAGGCTTGAGATAAGGTAGCTACTGAAATTTAGTTGCTCCAAGGATTGTGTGTTTATTGGAGTTTAAATGAAGATTCCATCGCACAAGAGAGAGACCACTGTGTAAAACAAATCATTTCATCTTCATTATGAAAAAGTATTTACCTTTTTCTTGATGGAGGAGGGGTTGGCGTTTTTGGTTCCTCAGCTGAACCCTCCGCTGACGATGATCTGTCACCAGCACAAAAATGGCAATATGCCACGGCCTTTCCAGCAGTCCAGCCAGGAGCATCGTCATTTTCCTCGAACTCTGAGCAAGGAACACACACAAAGGAGCCACAATCAATGCATTTATATTTTGTAAGCTTCAGGCAGCTTTTGCACAGGTTTTCATCAACACCAGTTGCAGACGCCATGTTTGCAATGTTGTGAAGAAAGTGAATTGCGCGCACTTTTTGATGGTGCGTAATTTGGAGATTGGGGACAATAGAGGATCCCACAAAATAAATTAAAATGATTTATGCATTCGATTCGGCACATGAAAAATTCGACGTTTGAATCAAAGGCGTATTTCAGTCGAATTATGCGACCAGTGCAGTCGCATTTTAAGCTTGAGTCGAATTTAATTAAATCTGCAGTGCCATTTTGATTCAAATGTCGCATTTATCATGTACTTAATTCAAGGTATTTAATTCGGCACATGATAAATGCGACGTTTGAACCAGGCCTTAATCTCATATTTGGGTCATACCTATGGTAGATAATGTCACCATAGTCGAGATGGGGTCTTACATAAAGCTTGTAAACTTGATCAAGCACATTTCTAGACACGTATTTGGAAATGTACCTTATCATTCCTATCCCTCTCCTCGCCTTGAGTAAAGCCTCCCTGATATGGCTTTGAAAACTTAACTTAGAGTCAAGGATCATTCCGATGTGCTTGTGCTCTGTTTTTCTATCAATTTCTTCATTTCCTAGTTTTAAGACATCGTGGAAGGGTACATTCCTTTTAGTGGAGAATATCACTTCTTCTGTTTTTTCCGCATTGAAGTGCATTTTCCATTGCCAGGACCATAAACGCAATCTCTCAAGATCCATGTTTAGTTCCTCACTTGATCTATCATTCCGAACAACGGAGAAGAGTGACGTGTCGTCAGCAAAAAGCTTAATATCACAATGAACGTTGTCAACAATGTCATTTATGTAAACCAGGAAGAACAAAGGACCTAAGACAGAGCCTTGTGGAACCCCTGCAGATACTGTAGCCCATCGTGAGCTTTTCCCATTCAGCACAACTCGTTGCTGGCGATTAGTTAGAAAATTTTGGATTAAGGTCAAGAGATCTCCAGATACACCGCTACATTTGAGCTTATAAAGTAACCCCTCATGCCAAACTCTATCAAAGGCCTTCGACAAGTCCAGAAAGACTGCTCTTGTTTCTCTGGAAGGAATTTCCTCAAAAGCACAGTAAATTTTATGAGTGAGAGATAAAAGTTGGTTGATCGTTGAATCACCAGGTCGAAATCCAGACTGATGTGGTGTTATTAGCCCATGGTCACACAGATGACAATAAAGTACGTCAAAAATAATTTTTTCGAAGATTTTTCCAAAAATTGGTAATAGAGAGATTGGACGATAATTCTTTTTGCTCTGGCTACTCTCTTTTTTATGAACAGGGATAATGTTCGCTTTTTTCCATAGGGAGGGGTAGATTCCTGTTTCAAGGCATTTTTCAAAAATCAAGCACAATGGTTCAACGATTGAAGTATCACAGATCTTAATCATTGAAATTGACATGTCATCACATCCATGAGCCTTTGCGGTGTCCAGCGCACGAATTAATTTCGTTACTTTGTCCCTGTCTATGCCAAGAGTTTGCTTAGTTCGTGCACAAAACTATTGGTGCATTTGTGTCAAATGAGATGTCATGTGAGATTTACGATAACGCAAAATTACTTATGCAGAACCCAACAGAACGTTTCAATTGTTGCTACTCGCGGGCATCTAATTTTAGACAAGCAGTCACGAAGATAACCTCTGTGCTGAATGATATGCATGAAGATGGTTTGGTTCAGTAGTGTGATCTCGTGCCTTCCCCCTGTCAATGGCACCATTGTTTGCTGGGATTCTGCAACTTTCTGTAGCTGTGTAGGAGGGGGATCCTTCTACCTTCGGTGATGCTGCGAACGGTAGCCTCTGTGCAGGCCGCCGGTTACATCATCCTCTAAAGTTGACTTATTTGCATAATGAGTACTACCAATAAGGCTAATGATTCGTTCGTTCTAGAAAACGATTGTTTTGACATAATTGAGCTGCTAATGAAGTCAAGAACGTGCCAATTCTGGGTAAATTTGTTGTTGCGTCAGGGTAAACATCTTGGTGATTTATCCATCTTAAGGTGTCAAATCTGTCCAGCATGAAATATGCCGACGTCAAATGTTGCTATAGGATCGCGGGAAACTTCTGTCTTGTATGCGCTTTATGTGCGCTTTCTTTATTTCAGTGCCAATTAGCTGAGATAAAACGTTAATCGATCGCTTTAACGAGCGTGACGGAAGTGGGTTACTTACTTACTTACTTTCTTTCTTTCTCTCTTTCTGACTGACATCGGAGCCCCTTCTTAGATTACAAAGGACTTTGTAATCAAAAATGACTGTCAATTGCAACTTCAAAATAAGCAATACACGATTTTATGCTATTCGGAATGAGGGCATGTGGAGGAATGGCCGAAAAATTTCGTGAAAGAATATGATTAATGTTCGTTAAAACGTTTTTGATAGCATTTTAAGCCAACCTAAAGGGCGTGGCCACAAACATTTTCCCGGGGGAGTACCCCCGGACCCCCCACTTTTTAGGCTCGCTTCGCTCGCCTTTGTTCGATTGCCCTTACGCTCCTAGTCGCCCCCCCTTGCCCTACCATTGCTCCGGCGTCCCTGATTTTATTCTTACGCGCATTGAATCCAACATTTCAAATCTATTTCATGTACCTGCTACACTGAGGATGAAACGATAGCCATTTCTTGCACCAAAAGCAAGGCACACGATTGATGAATTTATAAGAGGTTTTGGCCAATTTAATAGCCGATTCCCATTCTTACAATCTCGTAACGATGAGAGCAGAGTTGGATAAAGTATTGGGAGCAAGGGTTTGGTTATCGAAGAGGATATCACGAAATCGTCTGTTCTGGTCACGATGGATGTTACAGCTCTTGCTATTCTTGAGCGTGGCAAAGTCATATGTTTGTTACTGATTCAAAGTTCATTGGAATTGTATGTTCACATTTTCAGTTTGTGGTCCTCTTCTTGCACGATAAAAAATTAAGTACCTGTTAAATTCGTCTCTAATTTATAACAACTGTGCTGTGTTTTGTTAGGCCTGTAAAGTTCACTTTTCCTGTTGTTCATCCTACCCCTCAGCATTAATTCTTTGATGTATCTATGTTCATTTAAAACTGAAAAAAGATCCAGATACTGCTCTAAATTTGTCATCTTTTGAGGAGTTTTGGAGATACTTAAACACACAGAATAAGACCTGCGAAGCAAAGTATCTATTCTCAATGTGCACACGTTTCACCCATTACTGAGATCTTTACTATGGCAAGCCACAGTGAGGTCAATGAGGTCAAATTCAAAACTTTGGCATTTCTCCAAATTTTGAAATAATTTGTAGCGACGATGATTAACTGTGTATTAGAGTATTGGGAACAGGTCTGTGAAGAAATTTTTTAAAAATCTTCATGCTCCTTCTGTCGATTTATATTTTTGTGAAGGGTAATAAAATCGTCCAAAAGCGGCCTAAAATCCAAAAAAGTGGCCTAAAATCTGACATTTCAAATTTCCCGGTTGGTTGTCGGTTCTATTTGATTGGTTTAGGGCGTGTCACGTGTCAATTTTGTCAGCCAGTAAGGATTTAGTTCCTATCTTGCCATGAATGTAAAGGTAGTACAATAAAGAAACTTCCCTAGAGTATTGCCACATGACTTGAAATGCGCGAACAAGCCATTGTTGACTTTTGCAATTCACATAGAAACCGTATAGGGGCATTGAATCTTCAATAATAGAAAATTTAGCAAAAGACAATAGCGAGAACAATTGAAAGCGCAGATTTTGGCGTTTTCGTGTCGTTCTTACAACAATCACCATTGTTATTACTATTGTTTACCGGCCAGAATTCCTATTGTTCAAGGTTCAGTGCCTTATCGGTTTGTTTGTGGCCATAACTCCACCAATCCTGGAGATATTCTAACCGGCATCCAAACTTGTACTCCCAAACATCTGGAGAGTAGATTGCTTAAAAAAAATTCGGGAAATCTCAAGCAGTTTTTTTTGTCCTGGTTGCGTTTTATGAAGGTAGGTGAAATTTAGAAAACTCTTCACGGGTTTCTTTTGTCTCCATCGCTTTTTAGCCGTCTGATTGGTCCGTGAAAATGAGGCTTTGGCGGTTTCGACCATGGGCCATGAGCAATTGGCTATGTACGACGAATGATTCCTATGTTACAAGTGAAGATATAATTTACAATAAAAAACCTAAATTGGGATAAAATATTTTATATAATCTGCAGTTGCAGGCTTGGCATTGATGGGCTTTGATAAGCCTTTTGAAAATCTGAAGGGAATCTGGATTTTTCAGTTCTGGTGGTAGTGTCTCCCATACTTTTTTCCCCATAAATCGTAACGTATTTTCACTGGATTACGCACCCATGCTACCAAAACCAACTAAGATATGGAGAGCGCACCAGAGATGCTGTTTTCGGTAGCAAGGTTGCTGATAACCAGCGAACCGTCACTGCGGGAGGAGGGATGGGTCGATTTTTCGCTTTGTCGCCGAGATTGTTGCTTGGAATGCACTAGGCGTGGTCCAGCTCATGCTTAAATACGATGAATCCACTTGGGGCCTTAAATTCACGCGCAGAGGGCTACGTGAAGCACGATTAGCCACTTGGGACTTAGCCTTTTTGTTACTCAGAGTTTGTAATCCAGTGAAAATAGGTCACCAATATATACCAGGGCCTGAATGTTCAAAACTAAAACTGGGATAAGGCTAATACCAGATTAGGACAATGCAAATGACTACCGAATCATGCCTTTAATTCAAGATTAGCGCTAATCGTGGTTTGAACAACCCGGCCCAGGAGACAATTTTCCATCTGGCATTGTATTTTATTTTTTTATTTTTTTTGCACAATACAATCTGTTGTTAAATATGTGCTCCAAGGAAAGAGTTGTTTGCAGCCTCAAAAGGCAGTTTCTCTCTAAAATTCTGTCCAGCCTCTTCCGCTGCAGTAGAAGAATTGAAGAGCAAGGAGCAAACATCGTTTTATTAGTAGGTGACGTTCAGCTTTTGACTAAGATTGAAGAGGTAATTTTTGTTAAGTGGGATATTTTTTCCACCCTAGTTGTTCCAAAAGTGTCATAGATATTGAAATCGACAATAACATCATCACTACATTGATAGATCTCCTTGGAGAAGGTAATTAACGATTTGTGGAAGGCTATTGTTCTCTGTTCGGCGATTAGTAACAATTTTTATCCGACCAAATAGTCATGTGATTCAAGAGAAAAGCTTTGTTTCTGAGAATGAGAACTCTTCCCCAGCCCGTGTTAGATGCATCTGTAGAGATTTTAATGTTGAAAACTTTTTTTTTTCGTTTTACAGTTCGGGATTTTTTGTTTTTTTGTTTGTTTTTTGTTTAGCATTTGCCGAAGCTTGCATTATTTGTTTGGTGTAGAGCATCACTGCTGGTACTGCAAGAGTAAATGATGTTGCTTTTCCTGTAAAGGACTGAAGTGTATGAAGGCAGATGCACTTTGAACTCAAGATAGACTCTCGAAACAACGCAAGAGCTGCTTTTTGTCTTGAGAATGCATGTTTCACGGAGATTAGCGAGGCCCTATAAGGGATATTTGAAATATGAAATAATTGAGATTTTTGGGGGGAAAATATAAATATTTAGGTTTTTTAGTTTTGAAATATGAAATAACGTTGATTCCCAGTATGAAATATGAAATAACGAAATGAATAGATGTTTTTTTAGATTTTTATAAAAAATATTCATTTTATGGAGGCAGCCACTCAAAACGGAGAGTATTGAGCTGTTCAAATATTTCAAAGCATGCCCAGTTCAGAATGATCATTTCTGTGGATGAGTCTGATTCAGGACATAAAAAGATTCTTTGCATCCAGTAGCCTCTACGTGTGGACCCCCCTTCCTTCCTACAAATAAGCGAGAAGTCCAGCCAATGGCATGGAAGTTAAATAGAATGGCGGATCAACAGCCACAAATGTATGTGAAGCCAATTCTAGTAACCAGATGCATCTATCACCTAAAGGCCAAAAGGTCCGTCCATATCAAAATGGCATTAGCGTAGCGAGAAGAGGAGGAAAAGGAGTAGTTGCCCCCTCCAATCGTACCCAAAAAAGATGGGCTTTGATGATTTGATGATTCATCCAAATCTGATGAGAAACTTAAAAGGGAGGCAAACTGTATTTTCCTCCCTCCAACACTTGTAGCATCGCTGTTTTTGAATGTCAAAAAGGAAAAACAAATTCCACTCTAGCACTAATGAATGAAATCTTGGCTTTGGCACGATTTAAGTCAACAAAGGATGCCAAAAATTTCCTGCTCGCTTCGCTCGCACTTCCATACCTACCACACATGGATCGTAGTATAACATCTTACTACCACCTGGCTTTTTATCATGTAGCTGGCTTTTTTGCATGCAGCTTTACTTTTTAAGCATGCAGCTTTGTCATAAGTGCGTTTGATAAAGTGCGTTTCTCAAAATTTTCCGCTTTCTACCTCGCTCTCTCTTCATGTTTCATATGTTCAGTAAATTCCACCTTAAATTGCACGAGTATTGTTTCTCTTTATACAGCTTTGATCAGAGTATTAAAACGAGTTGAAGTTGACGAGAATTGAAACAAGACAAAAAGGTAAAAGGAAAGCTGTCGTCGAGGCTGTCGTCACTTGCATTTTAAAAACGGCAGCAAAAGCTTGAACGAAAAGCTTTGTCTGGGTGTTCCGTTAGGGCACATTCTTCCTTCTCTCTTCTAGGTGTTTAGCCTATAGCGATTCTACTCTTTGATTCTGGCATGAGCCTAGGCGACCCAGGCTATACAACTGCAAAATGGTCATTCTTAAAAAAATTGGAACCAGGCTAGCTAGGTGATACTGGGTGGGACACAGGCGCGCTAGCATAAGCAGAATAAGTAGAAGTATTCTAAGCCAAAATTTAGAGCGTGTCCTCAAAATCTTATCACACCCCTTCATTATAAAATGCACCCATTTAATTTGTCGTGGCTATGCCACTGAACGAGTGGCAAATATGATATCAATGATATCAATCAACGAGTTATAAATTTGATATCAAAAGAAGTGGTTGGTAAATGTCATTTCTAATTTTGGAGCACGACAGTTGATATTTTGAAATACTTGGTTTTGGTAAATTTGAAATATGAAATAATGGCAAGTTTTCATGATGAAATATGAAATAATGTCTACCCCCCCCCCCCCTAATAGGGCCTCATTAGCCCCAACAACACAAATACGTTGCTGTGGTTACAGGATAGACTCTGCAAGGCCTATAAAGTAGACATACGAAACTAATTGTTAACGCTGTGATGATAAAAAGGGGCTGATTCAGTAACTTCTAAATTTGATCCTGACTCCGTTAGATTCCTTGGTGACTGCAACTGGCCAATGTCTGCGATCGAATGAAATGGGAGGCTCCAAGGCCGATCGTTTGATATACGTAGGAGCTTGGGTTCCACCCAAAAGGTAGCGTATTATAAAATGACATACCTTCCTTTCCAAGACAAATCAAAATATTCTCTACTATCTTGTGCAATTTTTACGTGGTCGTAGCCTGAATTATCGTCCAATTTTTGTCTAAAAAGTCCCTGGTCAACATTTTCGTCCATGAAAGGAGAAAAAAGCTCATCATGGCGCATTCTTGGCTTTTCTACTTTGTTATTGTAATAGTCGTGGTGGAATACAGTCTTCATGTTCACCCCAGATTGAAAATGAACCGTTGTGGAGGCGTTCCAGAATTGTCATGGAGATAAACTCTTCAAAATTGATACAGCTAGGGTTATTATGAAAAGACATGCTAGGGTGATTTATCAGAGTCATAAATCTTTCTTTTGAACGAACCTTGAAATGGTGCATGACATCAAAACAGAAACACAATGGTTAATACATTTTCAGGACTTCTCCCCTTTAGTGGTAGTTGAGGGGAATAGTCTGCCATACATTATCATTATTATTATTATTATTATTATTATTATTATTATTATTATTTTTATTATTGTTCCTATTATTATCATTACTATTATTATTACTATAATTAATAATAATATATTATTACTATTACTACGATTACTATTACTACTACTACTGTATTATTATTATTATTATTACTAGCTGTTAACGGAGTTAAGTGAGTGCAGCTCAGAAGAATAGTCTGCCAACGTTAGAGGGGGGCGGTTACTCACTACCATTCACGAGCAGTTATCTGCCCCCCCCCCCCCATAAGGGCGGATTTTGCAAGGGAAGATTCGAGTTAAAAGACAATTCCAAAAATTAGGTAATTATCAGTAAGGAATCCCAAGTAATCTTGTGGTATTATTTTATGCCATGTATCACATTCTTATCATTAAAATCCGATCTATATTACAGTGCCCTTCTTATGAAAAAGTGCCTTTGAAGTGCCGTGCCCCTCCAAGTTTAAAGATGCTTCCTACGTCCCTGAATATCTCTGTTCAATATCCAGAACTATAGGCTTCTTTGCTTGATTCAAACAAAAGAAAGCAAAGTCATGCATGTGTAAGTTTTAAAGTCATAAAAATAAGTGAAATTTTCCAAGCGGGCTGAATTGTATACAATACAAGGGTTGCTCAGCCTTCTAATTCAGTCTCAGAGCAACATTTTCTCTCGTTTACAATATAGCTTCACCGACTGGAAACTAGTCAAATTGTTCGCATGACAAAGGTTACTGACGAGCAGTTATGTAAAATGTTTACGTTTTAAAAACTGATCGCGCAAATAGCTTGATGGATCTCTATCACAGCAAAATAAATTCTAAATGATCCAACATAAATAAAATAAATAGTCATTATAGATAATGATACAAATGTTGTCAGCTAAATAATGAAACTTGGGTTGTAGAATCATATGGTCCTATGCTCGTATGATCCAGGGTCGCGGGGTTGTAGGGTCCGGCTGAAAGAACATTCCGCCATAGATGCCATTTCAATCATATCTGCTCACTGGTTTTGATCATTTTCTTGTAATTAACTTTCACTTATTGTTCATTGTTTGCTCTATCCAATTGATATTAATTGCATTGCAACTAACTACATTGCATTAACAGGAATAATAAAACAGTTTAATCATCACAACAAACTGTTCAATGTTGAATTCCAAAAATGTCGAAAAACAGGCTTTGTATGCGTAGGCAATGTTTTTTCTTGGCAACTTTTCCAATTGTCCATCCCGCAACAGATTGTTTTATACGATGACTCCCTACACTACAGATCCAATCCCTGCATCACAGGAAGTTGAACAGGCAATTCTTTGGTCCTGCAACAAAAACAGAAATTGAATAAGGTTTCACTGTAAACATAAATGGCCTAACCTAACCATTTCTTGAGATTCTTCGTCTCAATTTTGAACATTGTTCCTTTATTCATCCCCTGCCGGTTGTAGTACTCTTCATATTTTGTTTGTGCAAGGACGAGCAATGTCAACAACGCCTAGGCCGAGGCCCGCGACAGACGACAGCTTCCCTTCTCTGAAACATTTAAGCTGGACAACCGATTCTATGAAGAACGGTAAAAAAACAACAGAGAAACAGAGAGGATAAAAAGAAAGTCTCTCATATTTGCAATAATGATATAGAGGCAAATTTTGATACGTACCTAAGTGTGTGAAGTCCCTCCTTCTTCTCAACTTGCAGTGCAATGTAGCCAGCTTCCTTTTCAAAATTCGAAGGTGGGTGGAAGATGGCAGGCAGGCTTGGAGTTAGCATAACAGATGCGGAAAACAAAGGCCTAAGAGTCATGGCTCTCTGCGCTCCTTTGTTCACACACACACCGATGCAGAAAACAAAGGCCTAATAAGAGTCATGGCTCTCTGCTCCTTTGCTAACATATATAGGCACCCGTGTTTTTGGAAGTAAGTCTCATTTAAATCGCAGCTCCGCTACCGCTGCGCTGCAATTATCATTATTATCATATTTATCATTATTATCATTTTTATCACAATTATTATTATTTTTAATCATTTCTAATCGGACACTGTATATCATAGAACTTACTGTGGGATTTGAATCGAACTCGAATGAGAATGCTTTACGGAAAAAGCACACATATTCAGAACTCGTCGAAAACTCTTTCGCGAAAATACGATGCTGTTAGATTTGGCAATGTATCCATGGGTTCTTTGGGAATGTTTGAAACCAGTTGTGATGCTTTTTCAATGTTAAACAAACTCAGAACGATCCAGGGCTAAAAGGATTATGTGCTAAAAAGTATAACAAACATTACGATTCGTTGCACGTATTACATATTTTGTATACGAAACAAGCCATGCAATAACCCAGCTCACCTCGAACTCTGAAGAATTACAGAATCTTAACTAAACTCCTGAGTGCTAGCAGTCATATCTTTGCGTTGACAAAGAGAGAAGAATGACCGGCTCTTTTATACTTAATTTGTGTATTGTAAATTTTGTTATATCTTTTACTAAGAAGAATTTTTAAACCATTATAAATGTATAGATTTTGGTTTTTAAAATGAAAGAAGTTCCCATCATTAATACCTTTATAGTAGGCGTTAAAAGTTGTAGCTAAATTGCAGCTAATTGATGCCTACTAAAACAAGAATTAAATTTTTATTAAGTACAAAATAAAATAGATCTAATTAATATGTTAAGCTGTAATTAAAACAGCACACCTAGTAATTTTTCCTCTGTACTCTCTATGAATGTTGTAGTTCAAATTTTTATCGATAAATCGTTGCTTTTTGTACCAAAAATCACACACTGGCACTTATCGCCACAGCTTCTTGCAGTTATTTTAAAGCCACTCTGAAAAGATAGGGTGTCGTTTTCTAAACGATTGATTATATTTTCAGGATTGCAATATAACTTTGTGATTAATAAATTAGGATTCAAGCAGTCAAAGGCTTTGGAAAGGTCAATAACTACGGTCTCAGAAGTGTTTCCACTGCCCAATGCCTCTCTGCAGTTTGCAATAATTTCCTTCATGCAGTTTTTCAGTTATCTAATTGATTGAAAAGATCTCCAACCATAAAATTAATCAGGATTTCGAAAAGCCAATTCTAGTAAGGAGTATTTTTGAAAACCGTCTTTTATATCTTTTATCAGGTAGAGAAAATTCTGAAAGACTGAGCAAGAGGGTAAACCCTTATAGTCACACCAAGATATTTCTCTTCGAGAACATTCCATGCTGTTCAGTTCTTCCATGATTGTATCGAAAGATAGGTTTTTTGTTGAAGACTAAAAAAGAGATTAGGAACCAAGAAAAAAAACTTTTTTGTAAGACCTTTTTGGGGGTACCCTCCAGCTCAGCCATTCAGAACTATCGCACGGTATTAGATCTTTAGTAAGATCCCCAAATGGCTGAGATGGAGCGTGTGTGGACAAGAGTTTTTGTGGAAGACGTTGACGGAAAAGAGCCTCCAGCTTCGTCTGCCAAATTTGAAGGCAACGAATAGAGATATGACAGCAGTTGTATGCAACAAAAGCATGTATTTAAACGCAAGAAATAGTTGAAAGTTAAATATCAAAACTAATTTTTTGTTATTTTTCCGTTTTTTTCTGCCTCCCTGTGTAGGGGGAACGGCCTCCTTCTAAAACACTGTATTTTTATATTTAATTTTCTAAATTCATTTCTAGGCCGTAAGCGAATGATTAAGCTTTAACGGCAAAAGAGCATAACAAACAAACCTGTAATCTGTCTTTAGGCCGTAAGCGAATGATTAAGCTTCAACGGCAAAAGCAATAAAAAGTAACCTAATCAAATTTTAGGCCGTAAGCGAATGATTAAGCTTCAACGGCAAAAGAGAATAAAAGTAACCTAATCAATTTTTAGGCCGTAAGCGAATGATTAAGCTTCAACGGCAAAAGAGAATAAAAGTAACCTAATCAATTTTCAGGCCGTAAGCGAATGATTAAGCTTCAACGGCAAAAGAGAATAAAAGTAACCTAATCAATTTTTAGGCCGTGAACGAATGATTAAGCTTCAACGGCAAAAGAGAATAAAAGTAACCTAATCAATTTTTAGGCAGTAAGCGAATGATTAAGCTTCAACGGCAAAAGAGAATAAAAGTAACCTAATCAATTTTCAGGCCGTAAGCGAATGATTAAGCTTCAACGGCAAAAGAGAATAAAAGTAACCTAATCTATATTTAGGCCGTAAGCGAATGATTAAGCTGCAACGGCAAAAGAGAATAAAAGTAACTTAATCTGTTTTCAGGCCGTAAGCGAATGATTAAGCTTCAACGGCAAAAGAGAATAAAAGTAACCTAATCTATATTTAGGCCGTAAGCGAATGATTAAGCTTCAACGGCAAAAAGGGGAATAGAAGATAACCTACTCGAATGATTAAGCTTCAACGGAAGCGAACGAATCAATTTTCAATTGACGCAAATGAATTAAGCTTCAACAGAAGCGAACAAATTAAGCTTCAACGGAAGCGAACGAATTAAGCTTCAACAAAAGCGAACGATTTAAGCTTTGACGGAAGCGAACGAATCAATCTTCAATGGACGCAAACGAATTAAGCTTCAATGGAAGCGAACAAAATTAAGCTTCAACGGAAGCGAACAAATTAAGCTTCAACGGAAGCGAACGAAGCTATCTTCAATAGAGGCACACGAATTAAGCTTCAACGGAAGCGAGCAAATTAAGCTTTTAACGAAAGCGATTTCAATGCTATGATAAAAATAAATAACTACTCAAATGTTAAATATTAAATTGTTTGTTTGTATGTTTGTTTGTTTGTTTTTTACGACCGCAAGCAGAAAATTAAGCTTGGTTTGGATTCGACCGCGACGTCTCTTCGAGTCGGTCACGTTTGTAAAGCTTCAATGAAAATAGTTTAAAAAAGCATTCAAGGGGCAACTGATTTTTGTCGTTTTTACACAAAAATGGTATAAATTGAGGAGACTGGTATCATTATTCAACTTGGAGCATTTTATATTTGAAGAGAATATCCGTCTTTCGTTGATTTGATCTTGGCTACGGTGCGAATCGTGGCCTAAGCTACTCATGCCCCGTCAGGCCGCCTCGACAGCCCGACCCATGGACGAAGAAACGATCAAAGGTATTATTGAAAAGGCTATCCAGGATTTAATCACGAAGAATGATATGCAGGATCTTATCGTGAGTTTAGAAGAAAAGGTGGAAAGGCTCTTGTGGAAAAAATTGACGAAATAAAAAAACCCTTAGAAGATAAAATCCAAAGCTTGGAAAGCAAGTTGTCCGTGTATGAAGCTCATATTCAAGATCTTGAGGTAAAAATTGACGATAATGAACAGTACAGTCGCCGTTCTTGTCTGAGAATAACTGGTATTACGTTACCTCAAAATGAGAAAGAATCCTCAGAAGAATGCACGAAGAAAGTGATGGATGTTTTCGCCGAATTAGAAGTGGACATTTCTGAGGATGGAATTTTTTTCTTTTCATTTAATATTATTTATACATAAATTAACCCTTCAGCAAATTAAAATATATAACATCTATTTACAATGATGAAACCTTATTAACAAAAACCTAAAGCCCTATAAAACTTAATCCTTGCTGTTCGTCCAGGGAGTTGTGTTTGGCTTGAGAGTGTAGCTCTTTAGATGCGTTTTAAGTTGTTTTTTAAAAAGATCAAGTGTCGGTAACTCGCGAATTTCGGCAGGTGTATCGTTCCATGACTTGAGAGCTGTGTAATGAAAGCCCTTTTTTACAAATTCAGTCCTATACTTAGGGATCTGGATATCCTTACAGTGCCTCGCATTGTAGGTCGAGTGAAAAGATCTTGGCTTGAATTTATCCCAGAGGTTTTCAGGGCATAGTCTGTTCATAATCTTGTAATTCATGACATTCCTATCGTAACGAAAAAGATTTTCTACGTTTAACCAGGATGCCGACCAGCCATCTTTTATTCTTGCGTTTGCAATTATCGAATACGCCCGGTCTTGAAGGCGTTGGAGAGCAGCTACTTTTGTTTTTGAAAGACTACCCCAGATAACATCGGCATTACGCAGGTGACTCTCGACTAACGCATAATATACATTACACAATTGCGATTATGGAACGACATTTTTCAATTTTTTCAAAGCTGCGAGACCTCCACTTAGTTTGCCTTTGGTGCGCTTAAACTGTTCATCCCAACTTAGTTTTTCATCAACTATTACTCCGAGGGATTTCGTCTTTTCAACTCTTTTGATATCAGAGTTATTTAGTTTAAGCATTTCTGGCAGGTTTAAATTTTTGGTTTTAAGTGGATGCCCTATGACCATGAACTCAGTTTTTTTGGGATTTGGGCTAAGTTTGTTCACCCTCATCCACTCAGAGAGATTGGAAAGCTCTTGATGTGCGTCCTCAATTAGTTTCGCTACATCGTTCGATGCAATCGTTATATTGGTATCGTCAGCATAAATGCTAGCCTTGGAGAATTTAAGACACTTTTCCAAGTCATTCAAGTAAATGATGAAAAGAAGAGGGCCTAAACAAGAACCTTGGGGAATACCACAGGTTACATCTCTGGCTTTAGAATGCTGACCGTTAAGAGAGCAGAACTGTTTTCTATTATTTAAGTAGGATTCAAACCAATTCCCAGTTTTGCATCTTATTCCATATGCACGTAATTTTTTGAGTAATATATCGTGATCAACCGTATCGAATGCTTTCTTAAGGTCGAGAAAAATAGTGAGATTAACATTGCTGCGATCTACGTTTTCGTACCAGAAGTTTGTGCTGCTTATGAGTGATGTTATCGTGGAGTACAACTTACGAAAAGCTGCTTGGTTGCATGTAATACTCTCATTGATTTTGAGAAAGGCAAATAGTTGATCGTGCGTTAGTCGCTCTAGCATCCTTGAAAACACTGAGATTACAGAGATAAGTCTGTATAGTTGTTTAGATCAGTTTTTGGGCCCGACTTGTAAATTGGGGTGACTCTCGCTAATTTCCAGATGTCAGGAAAAACACCATTCGTAAGTGATGAGTTATAAATCAGCATAAGGGGGTGAGCTATAAATTCGCTCGCGTCTTTTACCAAAGCTACGGTAACTTTGTCAGGACCAGACGCTTTTCCGTTCTTTAGCTGATCGATAGCATTCATCACATACTTTTTGTCGACTGTTTTGAACAGCATTTCGTTGTTTACTGCTGTGATATGCCGCAAACAATTATCATTTGGTCTCGTTTCTATGCTCTTCGCGAGCTTTGGTCCAACAGAGACAAAGTGACAATTCAACGCTTCAAGCACATCACGCTCTTTCTAGACTGGAAACCGTCGTGGATTTAATATCTTTATCCAAGACTCTATTGATTTTTATTGATTGTTAAGCTCAATTCTAGAATAGATAGAGCACATCGCGTTGGGAAGAAAATCACGAATGATGATGGAACTGAGGGTCAGGCGATGATTGTTAAGCTCAATTCTTGGAAAGATAGAGTCGCAGTTTACCGTGCACGAAAGAAACTCGACGATAAACGCACTACGTTGACCTTACCTTCAGACGAGCAAAGCTACTCAAACTTGCCCAGACATTGGTGAAATCGAATCCAAATCTTGAGTTTGCATTTGCTGACATCAATTGCCGTCTTGGAGTAAAAGGAACAGATGACAGGTTTCAATTTTTTAATACAAAAGAGGAACTCTTGACTATAGTATGATGAGAACTTTTCTCTTTTCTTCTTGACTTGAGTTTATTTTTTTCTAATTAGTAAAGTTTAGCTATACAACTTAATCCCTAGATATAGGACTGAATTTGCAAAAAAGGGCTTACATTACGCAGCTCTCAAGTCACGGAACGATACACCTGCCGAAATTCGCGAGTTACCGACACTTGCTCGTTTTAAAAAACAACTTAAAACGCATCTAAAGAGCTAGACTCTCAAGCCAAACACAACTCCCTGGAAAAACAGCAAGGATTAAGTTTTATAGGGCTTTAGGTTTTTATTCATAAGGTTTCATCATTGTAAATAGATGTTATATATTTTAATTTGCTGAAGGGTTAATTTGTGTATAAATGATATTAAATGAAATAACTCAGGGCCGTTTTCCATTCGGTGGAGATTCCGCGCGGAGGAAACTATCTTGTTTACGCGGGTTGGGCTCCGTCCGCGCGGGAGAGTTCCGCTGACTTGATAAAGGCCCTGCGCTGCGATTCTCGTTGTTTTTCCCGAATAGAAAAACCCAATTCCCATGGCAACTTGAGTTTGAACCGCTTCCTAAATGTTTTTCTGATCAAAATTATTGCAGCTGTTTTCCAGTGAGATTATAGAATACAGTATCTCCCATGACTATACAAACATGAATATTTACCGTTCTGCTACAATCCCCAAATGCATTGAATTAAATATTAATCAGTTCCCCGTGGACGCGTTTTGTTGTACCCTCCCCTCGATTTCGAAAGTTTGATGTTTGAAAATGAACATTTAATCTATTGTCTCTATGTTAACAATTATTTCTTTCGTTTTGGTTACATTTGTATTTTCGTGTTTAGTTGTTTAAGTATAATCGTCATACTTTTCTTTAGGATTTTTGATAACAGTTATGGCATGATATATTGTCTCCCAGGAGCAGCCAGAAGGTTTCTTCACGATGATGCCGGTTGAAATAAATCAATGGCGAGCAACAATATGCTGTTTCCGTGTATCTGTGCAAAGTTTGTCCCCATCGAGCAAAACGGTCAAACCATTTTCAATTCTATTCCAAGTTTCAAAATTATTTTGGTTTTCCTACTGTTTCATTGCAATTTCAATCCTTGCTTTACCCATTTCACGAAAAAGTACATTTTCTTGCAGTTCCCTCTGTGGCAACACAATTACGTTTCTTGCCCCTTTTCGCCCGCGTGCATCATTTTACGAAGACAGTATTGTACGTTTTTGTTGAAGTTCTCAAACGAATCCCACTCGGTGTTATCATTCTTGTTCGAAAGAAGTATTTCCACTCTCAGTATGCCTACTTTCACACTGCCTGCGTTGCATGTTACATGCTACATATACAATGGTTTATCTTCAGGAGTATCTTGCTCAGTGGTGATATTGAAACTAATCCTGGTCCAGAAACACTCACCTTTTGCTGTTGGAATTTGAACAGTATCACTGCTTATAATTTTTTAAGGGTTTCCCTTATTGAGGCATATAATTCAGTGTATAACAATGACTTAATTGGAATAGTAGAAACTCACCTTGATAGTACTGTTGATGAAGATAGGCTAGCACTAGATGGCTATTCGTTCTACAAAGAAAACCATCGACAAAATGTGAAAAGAGGTGGTGTTGGGCTGTATGTCAAGGACTCACTTCCTTCAAAACATCGGTTAGATTTGGTGACTCTTCCTGAATGTGTTGTGTGCGAGATACAATTGAACAGGAAAAAATACTTTTATGCGGTAGTCTACAGAAGTCCAAGTCAAGACCAAAGTGAATTTGATCATTTCACAATGAATTTTGAGCTGATGCTATCCAAAATGCATGCTGAAAATCCATTCTGCATTATTATCACTGGCGATTTCAACTGCCGTTCTACACAGTGGTGGCAAAACGATAGTGAAAATACTGAGGGAAGGTTATTCGAACCAATAACCGCTGACTTAGGTCTTCATCAGCTAATCTCAGAACCAACTCATTTAATGGGTGATTCCAAATCTTGCATTGATTTAATCTTCACTGGTCAGCCCAACCTCGTTATCGAGCATGGTGTTCATCCATCATTACACGAACAATGTCATCACCAAATTGTTTATGGAAAACTTTCTGTTTCGAACATAGCGCCTCCCCCGTATACCCGCAGGATATGGTATTATAACAAGGCAGATTTTGTCAATATAATGAAAAGTATTGAAATGTTCCATTGGTGCGAGCAGCTTGGTAAAATTACTTGTCCCAATGATCAGGTGAAGTTACTCAATGAAGTCCTTTTAAACATCTACTCAAATTTCATTCCCAACCAAGTTAAGACAATTAAACCACTCCAAGCACCATGGATGACACAGGCTGTCAAAAAATTTCTGAGGAAAAAGAATCATGCTTATGCAAACTTCGTGAGAAACGGTCAACCAGAAGACAAGCTTGAAGGAATCAAAAAGATGATATCTGATGGTGCAAAACTAATCGAGGATGCTAAAAAGAATTACCTTTGTAAGACAGGGCAATTGTTAGCAAATCCAGGAACATCTGGCAAAATCTACTGGTCATTAATCAATACTGTTCTTAATAAGGCGAAAATTCCGATAATACCACCTCTCTTAGAAAATGGGTTATTCATAACAGATTTTACTGAAAAAGCACAGATATTCAATGATTATTTCATACTCCAATGTACGACGATCGATACTGGTAGTGAAATTCCACAAGATGCCCCAGGAGCTTCACCCATGATAAGTGATTTTGTCATTTATGAGGAAAAGATACTGAACATCATAAGATCACTTAATCCCAATAAAGCACATGGCTGGGATGAGATTTCTATAAGAATGATAAAACTAAGCGATTCGTCCCTTGTTACTCCTCTTAAGATAATATTCACAAACTGTCTGAGACAAGGTGTATTTCCTGAAATATGGAAGTGTGCAAATGTGGTGCCTGTTCATAAGAAAAATGAAACAAATGTGAAGAGTAACTACCGTCCTATTTCTCTCCTACCAATTTTTGGAAAGATCCTTGAAAAGCTTGTGTACGACTCCCTATACTCCCATTTTGTTTCCTGTGATTTACTCAATCCCAATCAATCAGTTTTTCGTCCTGGCGACTCAACGGTCAACCAACTAATTCCATAACGCATGCAATATTCAAAGCATTTGACTGTAATCCTCCTCTTGATGTTCGTTCTGTGTATCTTGATATTTCTAAAGCATTTGACAGGGTATGGCATGTTGGTCTTATTTATAAACTAAAACGATGTGGTGTTTCAGGACAACTTCTTACTCTTATAGAAAGTTTTCTTACGGATCGAAAACAGCGAACTGTTCTGAACGGGCAGTGTTCTAATTGGGGAGATGCTTTAGCAGGAGTGCCCCAGGGTTCCATTTTAGGACCATTAATTTTTCTCGTCTATATAAATGATCTCACTGCTGACTTTAAATGTAGCGTAAAGCTTTTTGCCGATGATACGTCCTTATTTACGGTTGTCCAACACCCTAATGCAGCTGCAAATGACATGAACCATGACTTGGAGATAATAAGCCAATGGGCCCATGATTGGAAGATGTCTTTTAATCCCGATCCACAAAAGCAAGCTGTTGAATTACTTCTTTCAAGGAAAAGACATGAAGTAGATCATCCAGTGATCCTCTTTAATGACATACCCGTAAAAAAGGTAGAAGAACACAGACATCTAGGTGTTATTTTGGATACGAAGCTTTCTTTCTCAGCTCATATTAAAGCTGCTATCTCTAAAGCGAGAAAAGGCATTGGTTTGCTCAGGTGTCTCTCCAAATATCTGCCCAGACATACCATGAATGAACTATATAAGCTCTATGTGCGACCCCACCTTGGCTACGGAGATGTCATCTACCATATCCCATCAAAAGTATACGAATTTAGTCAAAACATCGTTGTGCCGTGTTTAATGGAAAAACTAGAGTCTGTTCAGTATTCTGCTGCTCTTGCTGTAACAGGAACTTGGAGGGAGACTTCGCGCGATAAGCTGTATACTGAGCTCGGTTGGGAGTCACTGAGTTCCCGAAGGTGTAGTAGACGCCTTACCTTGTTCTATAAGATAATGAATAACCTCACCCCGTTGTATACAAGGGATCCAATCCCACCACTTCATCAGTTGCAATACTTTCTTCGTAAGCGGGATGTGGTTGGGCGAATGGGGGCAAGAACAGAAAATTCCAATCCAGTTTTTATCCTAATTGCATCTTTGAATGGAACAAACTTGATCCTGAAATCAGGCTAGCTCCGTCTGTTGCAGTTTTCAAAGCAAAGCTTCTATCAATAATTCGTCCTCCTGCAAAATCTGTCTTTGGGATTTATGACCCAATCGGCTTATCGTATCTCTCCCAAATAAGAGTCGGTCTTAGTAAATTGAACTTTCACAAATTCAAGCACAATTTTAGGGATCCTGTAAACCCAATGGGCCCAACTAATGATGGCATTGAGGATACGGAACACTTTTTGTTGCTCTGTCCGTCATTCGATGTCCAACGACGAAATCTTCTCGCTGAAGTTTCACAATTATTACGACCGTTTATTCTGACCAACAGTCTTTCAAATATCGTTCTGATAGAGCTTTTACTGTACGGTGATAAAAACCTCTCGGATAACATTAACAAAAATATACTTGAATTGACTCTAAATTTCATTCACAAAACTGGTCGATTTGACTGATTAAGCTAATATCAAAATTTTCCCTCATAAAAGTCACTAAGTCCTTCTTGTCCCTTTTAGAGTGCTTTACGCCTGTTTTGCAGTTGATGTCAAGCATCACAGCTCATCTCCAATATCCAAACCCTAACTAGCACTGGCTCAGTGTTTTGGCCGGTGGTTCACTGGACGAGGGAGCAACGACGACTGTTGTTGTCGTTGGTATCTCTCGGTTGGGGTCCCTGTTTCCCAACATTCTCGGATTCGTAGCTCGACATCTACTGCAAAACAAGTTTCTTTCTTTATTCATGGGAAAATTGGTTTGTATGCAGCTTTTTGTAACCGTATCTTTAATTTTAGTTTAGTTTTATGTCTTCTATGGCATGGCCCCGGCGTAGTCATGATATTTTGCTCCTAGGGGTATCGTCTTTGTAGTGTGGTAAAGTGTTATGTAAGTAGTGTCGTAGGTAATTCGTCTTTGTAAAAATTTTTAGATTGAGTAAATAAAAAAAAAAAAAAAGGTTTACGAGCAAAATTGAAAGGCGTATCACTCTGCAAAAATTATCGTACGCCTAAGAGCAAGAGCAGATTTCGTAATACACATAAGCACATAATTTCTCTTAAAAACCATCTTTCGCTTGCACAAGGCGAGAGTTTGCCCTACCAGTTTTGGGGAAACTTTTGCAGCTTTGTTTGTTTTGAATTATTGGTTGAGAGAATTTCCTTTGTCTGCAGCCGCTAATCGCTTTGAATTGAGGTGTCAATCAAACGCAACTGATGCTATTGTATTACAAAATCTGCTCTTGTTACGCCTAAGGCAAAAAGACAACCTATTTGAGTAAAAACATTAAAATATCCCTTAAAAACCTGTAGTAAAGCAAAAAATAGAATAAAGGTCTCGTACGCTTTTGAAGAATGATACACCCCTCAGAAAGAATAAATATCCTACAATACGTTTTGTGAACATATAGCACGTGCCTTACTAAAACCTCAATTACCCTTTTCTTTTTTTTCAGTTTGAGTGAAATTTATGAGTAGTCCTAGCCCTTTTTTGTGACCCTATCTATGGAATTGCTGCAATACCCTGAAGTAAACTTTTTGAAAAACGGATCTTAACGAAAGACAAAAAGAATAAAATCAAAAACTGTGTGTTGAAATAGAATGCGGTGAAAAAACAAAGGGCAGCTGTATAAGAGCTAGTGAAAATAAACCTTCATAAAAACTCGCTGTGTCTAGGCCTATGCACCAAAATGGCAGTGAAATATCACACGTGCAGCTATGAGAACAGCAAGAAACTGCAAAAAATGAAAACAAAACTCACGTTGTTCGGGTCAGGTGCATTTGCAACTGCTGGATTTGGTATTGCTGGTTGTTGAGCAGGTTCTCCTTGATTGTATAGAACTGCAGTGACTTCAGCATCAGAAATTTGCACTGGCTGCTGTGCTTGCTGTGTCCTGGCAGTGACGGTTCGCTCTGTTTCGATTTTGAGATGCAGTTCGCAGAGATTGTTGCTTGGAATGCACTAGGCGTGGTCCAGCTCATGCTTAAATACGATGAATCCCCTTGGGGCCTTAAATTCACGCGCAGAGGGCTACGTGAAGCACGATTAGCCACTTGGGACGTAGCCCTTTTGTTATTCGGAGTTTGTAATCCAATGAAAATATGACTGTACTCGCATTTCAATCTTCATGGAGCCCGAGAAACTAAAACTGTTGATGAAAACATTCATTATGTCCCAGTTTAGCTATTGCTCGCTGATTTGGATATTTCACGATAGAAATTTGAATAATAAGATAAACAGGATACATGAAAGGGCCCTAAGAATCGCATACAAGGACAATGTTTCTAGCTTTGAAAAATTGTTAGAAATGGATAATTCGGTAACCGTTCATCAGAGGAACCTGCAGTTGCTCATGGTAGAGATCTACAAAACAAAGTATGATCGAAATCCCAGCTTTATGAAGCAAATTTATGAGGAAAAAGAAATGCCTTACCACCTAAGGTGTTCTGATAAACTACAACTACCAAAGGCGAAAACTACTTGCCTTGGAATCGATAAGAGCATGAAGCTTCTGACTAGCTTTTTTACATAGCGTTTGGACATGCTTTTTAAAACTTAATTTCTTATCAAGACTAATGCCCAGTAACTTCTTTTCGTCACTTTCTTCTATCTGGGCTTCTCCAACGTGTATATTGACTCTTTCTTTGCTAGCCCCAAAAAGAATGAAGTGACATTTATCTTCATTTAATTTCATATAGTTTTCTGGAAACCATGCTGTTAGTCTGTTTGCATCTTGCTCTAGTCTTGTTATCACATTTCTTACCTCATAATCGCATGAGTATAAGGTAGTATCATCTGCATAGTTGCATATTTCGGCTCCGTTCATCAGAAGGAATAAATCGTTAATATAAATGTTAAATAACAGGGGCCCTTGCACCAAACCTTGTGGCACACCTAAGTTAGTTTCTTTCCACGTGCTAAAGGATCCATTAATTTTGACCCTTTGTCTTCTGTTCGAAAGATAGCTGTGAATAAGCGCGAGAGCACTTCTACTAAAATGCTGCGTTGCATGCAATTTTGCTAACAGTAGCTCGTGATTTAGACAGTCGAAGGCTTTGGAGAGATTTCATTAAAGAGAATCAACGGAGATAAAAGCCCCGCGCGGAAGGAGTCTGGGTATTCTATTATTAGCCTATTGTATTTGATGATTTCGAGACGATCATGGATATTGTTTAGCAAGAGGAACAATAACATGCGTAGGAGTTTTCAATGCCCTATTTATAGAGGACCTCCTCTTAGCTCCGTTCATTCACTTTAATAGTGCACCAGCAAAGCCTCCGTTATCCATCGTTATCTTAAAGGTTTCTAGGAATTTTAGAAGTTCATGTTGCGTTTTATGGCCTTTCCGAAAACCACATAGTAGAGGAGGAAAAAAGCACTCGGCAAATGGCATTACTTGCTCATACATGAGTCGCTCAAAAATCTCATAAACTGATGACAGAACAGTAACTGGTCTGAAATTGTTCTTGCTAAAAGCATCATCCTTTTTAAAAAGTGAAGAAATATCCCCAGCTTACAGTTCGTTAGGAAAATAGCTTTCAGAAATACATGAGTTGTAAGTTCTAATCAAGTGTGGCAAGAGCAAATCAGAATTTTCTTTTAGAACTTTAGCTGGAATGCTTTCGATTGGAGATGATGCTTTTTTTTATCTAATCTTTCTATCTGAGTAATTATCTCCTCTGGCGAGCAAGGCCGAAATTCAAATGTTTCAGAAGGATGAAAGTTCTCTGTTATCCTCTTAATACTTGAGTGTAAACTGTACTTGATAATAGCGAGCTCGACAGGATCGTCGATATAACATTCGATTACAAGAACGAGCCTAGCTTTTTCAATCAGACTTGGCAAAGTTGTAGATCAATTACCTAGCTACGAGGGGTGTATTGTATCACTCTTCCGAAATGGCGTACGAGAATTTTTAAAACAATAGGATTTTTAGGGATTTTCTGCGGATTTTTCTTGAAAACAAAGGGATTTTTGCTAAAGGTGTACGAGATTTTTACAGAGTGATACGCCCCTCGCCTAGCTAAAGATGGTGTGAAAACAAATCGAACATTTTTGGAGTAGTTTTGGAGATAAATCCACTTTTCTGAAATCAACAAACAGATTTGAACTAGAATCTGCGAAACCAGGGTTGACGGAAACATTGCGATATATGCATCTTTCGATTGTCCAGAAGGTACAGAACAACATCCTTTCTACAGCTTTGCCATAGGCCGAATAATAATAACAATGGAGAAATTAACTGTTTTCTGAGGAGAGTGGTTTTTCGAAACTGCATATCGCTGTGCACTAGAGCGGAAAACAGAGTTACCTCAAGTCTATTTTGAATTTTGAGTTGGGTTTCAATATGTCAATCATTGGATTTGCCAATATTGTCGTCTTTATATCTTGGTAGCTCTTGGCATTCAAAACGATCAAACAAAAATTTCTAGCATGAAATCTGCAGCTTTTAAAAGGTTTATTAACAGACTTATTTCGCGTAAATTTGAGCAGTATTGGAAACATTCGATTTTGTCTTACTATGGAAGTAGCAATAAAGGAGGTAGCAAACTTCGTTCTTACAGTTGATACAAAACTAGTTTCCATGAAGAACCGTACTTGCAAATGCAAGATAGAAATGCTCGCCGCACATTAGCCAAATTTCGCTGCAGTAATCATCAGCTAGAAATAGAAGTTGGTAGACACAAAGGTGTGCCAGAAAAAGACAGGATATGTCGGCGATGCAATCTGGATTGTATTGAGAACGAAGAACATTTTTTATTGACATGCAATGCATATAATGAACCTCGTAACAAACTCTTGATACTTTTTCGGGAACTCGTCCCTAATTTTGAGAACTTATCGCCACACGAGAAATTTATATTTATGATGTCAAAGAAAACTTTGGCCTGACTAAAGAGATTACCACCTTTCTTAAAAGTGCTTTCGTATTACATGAACAGTCATAAATTGTTATTAGTAGGTAGATCATTTGTTTATTCTGTGTTCGTGTTGTTATTAAATAAGATGATGCTCTTGTATGTAGCTATCTTTTAAAATGAAATGAAATGAAATGGTAGCAAGGGCTTTTCAAACTGGGATCGTATTTTTGATTCACCCGGTAGTTGTATGAGCTCTATGCTTAGGTGTAAAAATAGACAGATCCCCTGCTGTTATCATAGCCCCTGCTGTGAAGCAGACGATATCCTCTTTTACTTTTTTTCAAATCTTATTCCCAATTTGCAACTTAAGTCAGCTTTAACTTAAACCAGGTTATCAAATACCGTGTTCTTATTCTATTTTGCGTAAGTATGAATTGGGTGTGAGTGAGTTTTATCTTTCAATCAACACGACGTCTTGCATTAAACTTTGTATTAACTTTGATAGGTTTTTCCTTCCTTTATTTACAAAAGAAAACTATTGATAACTGACGTTGCTAGGCCTGGTGGTATTCAGCTGTGGGCAATCTCATGCATGTGTGCTCAGTCCAATTGTCAATTTATAGAAATAGATATAAATATCAAAGGACCCTTTCTGTTTACCCGACAAAAACACCTCACCTTTTCCTGTGCTGCATAAAGATTCATGTTTACAGTGCATTTTCTTACAACCAAAGTAAAAGCTTAGCAACCAAATAATGTATTAAATTGAATTTCCAGTTGTAAGCTATTCACCTCTCTCTTGCACATGTGCGAGACGGTTGCTAGAGGCAGTTTGTCAGCAAATTGTGTTTCCTGGTCTTGGTGATAATAGAAGTTGCAATCAATTCTGTCATCTGGTAAGTTTGCATATATTGATTCGCACTTTTTGCTGATTCCCGTGCAAGAATTGTTGTATAGATAAGCCCTACTCGAAAGTGTACATTGATATCGGTAAGCTTCGGCAGATCAAATTTTCCAAACTATTTTGTCCAAGATTTAGTTGTCCAGAATTGATGCCCAAAAGTTTTAAAGCCAAAACTAAAGTCAATGCATCTTTTTCATAATGTATCAAATTTAATAGTTTTAACCCCTAACCAACTCATGATTGCACAGATTGCAATTGAATGTAATTACAGTTAGTTTTAATACAACTTCACCTTCACTTTTACAACTTTGGATTCGTAACAACATTGTAGCGGATCAGCCTCCCGTTTTTACCTTTTCCTGCTAATCAGTAAAACATTTGTTAGGAGCAGTGCAACAATAAGTAATCTCACAGTTTCCTATACAATCCCTTACAGAGTTTGGACGGAGCTTTTTAAAGCAGAGTAGTGCTTATCAACTTGAATAAAGATAAGTAAATAAAATAACATATAAGCACTTTGGTTCGAATTGAAATAAGCACCACACGTTTCGAGCATAGCCCGTTATTAAGCCAAACAAGATAATGGGCTATGCTCGAAAAGTCGTGCTTATTTCAATTCGCATCAAAGTGCTTCTATTTTACTTTATTTACTTGTTTATCTTTGTACAATTGCACTACATGCAACAAGAAGATTTTTCTTATCAACTTGTGTTTAAGTCTGGGCACGCAAACTTGCCACGAATGATCAATTGAATTGTTTCATTCAATGACGTCTAGCTTGAGATAGACTTTTAGCTTTATGTAATGGCTGCGGAGTTGCCATAGAATTTTGCTCTCCAAGGTATCGTTTTTGTAGTATCGTAAAGTAGATTTGCAAGTAGCGTTAAATAGTAACTTGTATGGTAACATTTTGATTGTATACATAAAAAAACTTGTGTTTGAAGCCTGGTTTGCTATATTATTATAAGAACTTGATAATAACGCATTTATCTGTTCAGCAAGATGGCCATACAATGAATAAACGACATTTATCTGTTATTGATTGGGCTTTTGTTATGAAGGAAAAAGCAACCTGGTAGTCATAGATAATCTGAAATCATATGCATATGCCTTAACTCACACTATAAGCGTCGTCTAGAAGACAATCAAGTGCAGAACGCATCGCCGCATCGAAAGGGCAGAGAAATTGGATTAACGAGGCTCTGGTAGGGGGATGGTTGCTCCCTTGCTTCCCTCTTAAAAAGCAGCATACTCCATTGATCCCCTGAAACTTGGCCTTGTGCTCCCAGCAATTTCAATGATGCTGCTTTTCTTTGTTCAAATTCAAAAATTTCAAAAGTCAAGTAGTCTCTTTGTACTTCAGATGGCTACCTTTTTTGCGGCAGCTATTTGTTGATTTACCAAGGCTGGTAATTCTGTCACTGGACACTGCTCCTTCGAAATCCTGAGAAAAACATGTGTCAGTACCTCCTTGTTGAACAGACTAGTGAGAGAATTTTACTGAATGGGGCACTGATTTGTGTTGTGTCAAAGGTGCAGCAAATATTGGGGTCTGGGGCGATGCCCTCAAAAAACAATATAAAGCCTGTGAAAGATCCTTAAGTAGTGCTCCAGCAAAACCCCCTTTTATCTCAGGATTTTTTTGCATTGTTGATGAGTCGCAAGAGTGCATGTTGAAGTGATTGGGTTCGATAGCCCTCTCGAAATCCACACAGAAGAGGAGAAAGGAAGCTGAGGGCATGAGATTTGATTTTACTCTCTAAGATCCTTTCGAAAATTTGGACACAGACGAAAAAACCGTTATAGGTCTATAATCCTTCTTGACAAAAGCATCAAGGCTTTTTGAAAAATGACAAGATCTCACCAGCTTTCAAATCCTTTGGAAAATAGCACTCTAATAAATTTGAATTGAAGATTTTCTGGAAAAGGATTGCAAAAATGTCTGCATTTTGTTTAAGAATCTTGGCAGGAATGCTGTTTAAGGGAAATGCCTATTTTTGTATTCAGTTTTCGAATCTGTAAAAGTATCTCATTCTCATTGACAGTCACTGGCTTAAATTCAAATTTGCTCAGTTCGCAACATTCTTCAATCATCTTGATGCCAGGATGATTTTCATATTTCTTGATAGCTTTTTTTTGGGTCATTTATCCCATTTATTTGTGATAGTAGCGACTGGTCTTCGGAGATTCCTAGACTCACTGTTATATTTGCGAAATAACGATTGAAATCTCGGCAACTTTTGGGTCTTCAGTTATTATTTTTTCGATCTTCAATCAGAGTCACGGATGAAGTTCAGATTTGTTTGTATCTCACTTGAAAATACCGGTTTGACAGTCCTTCACAATTTACGATTATAAGGTCTCCAAGGTCAAGGTTCCTATAGTAATCAGATTTCGTCCTGCGCAGGAGTTTTACGCAAAAATTCCTTTGCATTTTACAGGTTTTAATGTTCTCGTTAGTTTTACTCTTAAAGTATCCATTGCGTTTACGACGCATCGTCGCTTTTCGTAAGGCCTTTGTAATAAAGGGGGCATCGTTTGCACGCAAACATTGTGTCATTAGAGGAGCATGTCTATTTATTGTATCAGTAACCACAGTGTCAAAAGCAGCATAATCCTCGTTATCCTGTCGTTCAGACGAAATCTGGAAATTGGTGTAGCATCTATGTGTAATGACATTAGGCACTTTTTCTAGTATCCATCTTTAAAAACTAACAATCATGGCGTGGAAGTCCGACAGCCCTGTATGTATCATTACTGCGTTCTGAAAACTACTTGTTTGTTGTTGTCAGAATCAAATCTATACATCTAGGGCTATCAGACTTAAAGCAGGTTGTGCTCTTGACCAGATTTGCAAATTATAGCTAGCCAAGAAGTCACTGAAAATATTCTCCTTGGGTTCACAATTGAAATCACCTATTAAAAAGATACTTTCATACAGTCGCGGCCAAAAATTTAAGACGACATTTTTGTCAACAACATTTCTTGGCGTAACGATATTGAACCTTATCACTCTGCCTATTTTGATCTCTTGGAGCTCATCTCGATCAACTTTCCATGTCGATTCCAAATTTTGATGTTGTTTTTGAATGTTTGCGCCATTTACTATCCCGTTACAATGAAATCTATAGAAATTCTCGGAAATTACAGTGGTTCTGCCGACAAGAGGATCACCCTTGGATTTTTAGTTTGAAGTTACAAATCACATAGTTATTTGACTTAATGTTATTTTGTAATTAATGTTATTACAAAATGTGGAAAGGGCGGACGGGCTATGTGGCATTTTTTGTCAACCTAGCTTCCACTGCGACTTTGACGGAGGAGCTTTTTGTGATTGATAACAACAATGACGACAGCTCATCATTTGAAAATATATCATCATTTAAAATATTTATACAGGTTAAAAAGTTTCAGAATAATAACTGGTTTTTAAACTGACCTGTTAAAAAAAACCTAATCTGCAAAAGGAAAACTAGCTACAATAATTTTATATATTCACAAAAGCCAATCATTTACAGTCTAAAACAGTTAATAAACGGTGAATAAATTAAAAAACGAAGGAGAGCACGTAATCCGACTTATCAGATCAAATTGTTGAAAGCACCAAGAGAGGGAGCTGATTTACTAGCTTTATCCAGGCTGTTCCAAAGGGTGGTTCCTCTGTAGCAGAAAGATTTCTGGCCTGTTTTTGTTTTAAGTGATGGTATTTTCAGATTCAGATCTGTCGATCGCAGATTTCGTTCATTACTGTCGGAGCATCTTTTGAACAACGAGGACAAATAGTCTGGAGCCAACGAATTTAAGGACTTATACATAAGCGAAGCTGATTCTTTGAAAATAAGCTGCTTGACTGTTGCCCATCCAAGACCGTTGATCAGAGGCATTGCGGATGTATCATACTTGCTATTCGTTACAATTCTGGCTGCCCTATTTTGTACCTTTTGCAGCCTGCTAATGTTAGTGTCACTGCAGCAGCCCCACACAGAGCAACAATAACTTAAATGTGGCTCAACAAGGCCTCTGTACATATCATTAAGTATGGCAGGCTTCAGAAACATTTTGGAGTACTTAATAAGGCCAAGAGCTTGTATGGCTTTGGTCCTAGTTTTCTGTATATGTTTGTCCCAATTAAGACGATTATCTATTTGAACCCCGATATATTTGATATCCTTTACAATCTCAATAGGTAGATTATCTATCTCAAAAGATGGCTGAACATCAGGATGGTTTTCGATCTTCCGAATACTTGGTGATGATCCAATCACAAGAGCCTGTGTTTTAACCAGCTGCATGCAATGCTGCACGTCTGCACTTTCGCTTTTGGTAGGAAAGCTGGCTGAAACTACAGGTTGACAGGACTTTTCCTCCTCTTTTCAATTTCGAGTCTGCTCGCAGGCTAGAACTGACAGGAAGAAAGGGATTTCATAATTTGTGATGGGATGAAACACAACAACGGCGGTGCGTCAGTCGAAAGGTATAAGCTCAAGCTCCTGCGGAAAGCAAAAGTGAACTATTATAAAAATTTGGACACCACCATAGTTAATGATAATCGCAAATTCTGGCGGACAGTAAAACCTTTATTTTCTGACAAGGTTCAGGTTCCCACAAGTTTAACACTGCTTGAAAATAACAACTTAATATCAAATGATAAGGAAGTTGCTGAGGTGTTTAATAACTACTTTGCGAATATTACTGATGCATTGGGTATTAAGGAAATCACAGAGAATATTTCCTCTGTGTCTGGACTAGTTGATCCAATACATATTGCTATTAAAAAATTTAGTTTGCATCCAAGCATTATAAGAATTCAGTCCAATATGAAATATACTGAAAGATTTAGTTTCAGTGAGGTATCCATTCAACAGGTTGCTTTACAACTGGCACGGTTAGATCCAAAGAAATCTTCGCCTGTAGGTGCAATCCCGGCTAAAATTTTAAAAGAGTACCCAGATATATTTGCGCAACATCTATGTAACCTCTTCAATCAAAGTGTTGCTCATAGCACCTTTCCATTGGAGCTAAAAGCCGGGGAGATAACATCACTCTTTAAAAAGGATGACGCTTCTCTGAAGAAAAATTTCAGGCCGATCACTGTTCTCCCTGCAGTATCTAAGGTATTTGAGCGACTGATGCACTCCCAATTAATGGAATTTGCAGGCTCATTTCTCTCCATATTGCTATGCGGTTTTCGAAGAGGATTCTCTACACAAAATGCGCTTTTGCGTTTTCTAGAAAAAGTCAAAATGGGATTAGACAACAAAAAATTTGCGGGTGCAATTTTAATGGATCTGTCAAAAGCCTTTGATTGTTTGAATCATGAACTGCTGATAGCCAAACTCAATGCATATGGCTTAGACAGATCTGCACTTGAATTTATTTATAGTTATCTTTCAGCGAGGAAACAGCGTGTAAAGGTAAATGGCTCTTTCAGCAATTGGCGCGATACAAATCTCGGTGTTCCACAAGGTTCCGTTTTGGGACCACTTTTATTTAACATATATATAAATGACATGCTCTATCTGATGGATGATGCCGAAATTTGTAATTACGCTGATGATACCACTATTTACGTTGTGAGTGATAAGATAGATCATGTTGTGCGAAGATTGGAAGATGGCGTTGCAGCCATCTTAAACTGGTTTCCTAATAACTATATGAAACTTAACGAAGAAAAATGCCATGTAATGATGTTTGGTGGAATACATGACGATATACATGTGAAAATTGGTACTTCTATGATCAAAGAGACCAAGGAGCAAATGCTCTTAGGAATCAACATAGACAATAAACTAACGTTTAAGTCCCACGTTGAAACACTCTGTAAGAAGGCTGCCCAAAAACTACATGCTCTGGCTAGAATTGCGAATTACATGGAGACTGAACAACTTGCGTCACTGATGAATGCGTTCATCATGTCACATTTTAGTTATTGCCCATTGGTATGGATGTTTCATGATAGAAACCTAAATAAAAAAATCAATAAGATACAAGAAAGGGCTTTACGCATTGTATATAAAGATAATCACTCAGATTTTGAAACTCTACTCGTGAATCAAAACTCGGCATCTGTCCATCAGAGAAATCTGCGGTTACTTCTAACTGAAAGATATAAAACAAAATCAGGAAACGCCCCTAGCTTTATGAATGAGATTTTCATAGAAAAAGTGCCTTCGTATGAGCTGAGGGATGGCGGAAACATATGTTTACCAAAAGTTAAAACAATGAGGTTTGGAACAGAAACTGTGCGGTTCCTCGGGCAGAAGCTCTGGAGGACACTACCTGCCGACATAAAGGAATCTGAATCTCTTTCAATGTTTAAAAGAAGAATTAAAACGTACACGGTTAGCTGTGACTGCAGACTATGCAAGCGTTATGTAGAAAACTTAGGGTATATTTAATTTCTTTTTGTATTTTTTGTTTTTAATTGTAGTTGGCCTAAATTAGCACCTTTGTGCTATTGTATATTGTAAATAGCCAACGTTAAATAAATTGAATAAAAAAAAAAAAAAAAAATACCTACAGCATTGTTTTGGCAATCAAAAGCAATTATGACTACAGTCAAATTCAATCAGTTAAGCAATGCTCAAATCTTGAACGACAGACTCGCCATTTTTGATTACAAAGTCCACTTTGTAATCTAAGAAGGGGCTTCGATGTCAGTCAGTAAGAAAAAAAGTAAGAAAGTAAGTAACCCACTTCCGTCACGCTCGTTAAAGCGATTGATTAACGTTTTATCTCTGCTAATTGGCACTGAAATAAAGAAAGCGCACAGAAAACGCATACAAGACAGAAGTTCCCCGCGATCCTATAGCAATATTTGACGTCGGCTTATTTCATGTTAGACAGACTTGACACCATAAGATAGATAAATCACCATGATGTTTACCCTGGCACAACAACAAATTTAACCAGAATTGGCACGTTCTGGACCTCATTAGCAGCTTGATTATGTTAAAACAATCGTTTTCTAGAACGAAACGCATCATTAGCCACTTATTGATAGTATTCATTATGCAAATAAATCAACTTTAGAGGATGATGTAACATGTGGCCTGCACAGAGGCTAGCAGTCAAAGCATCACTGAAGGTAGAAGGATCCCCCTCCTGCATAGCCTGCGCGCAGACCCATTATCCAAAGGAGGAAAGGGTCTGCGCAACTACGAGCCAAAGCTTGCCGGGCCTTCTCGTAATTTATTCTGACCGCCTTGTAATAAGTCACTAAATGTTACTCGATCCAATCCTCCCAATGTAGCATTTTCTATGGCTGTTATATCTTTCTCTTTGGCCTTTCTTGCAAAGCGTTCGTTGTTTGTTAGTCAAACGAGTGTTTCAAAGACAGAAGACAGAAGATAGATTAATGAACACAAACGCATGTTTTGACAAGTTCTTTAGAATTCGTCACATCAGTGATTCAGCAATCTTGCCTTTTGAAATAGTGTTCCAGAATTTTCAAAGGTCATTGTTTTCTTCTTTTGTGTGATTGTAATCATACAGAATAGGTTTCCCTTCCTCAGGCTACCACAGACGACGCTAGAGCGGGCTTGAAAACAACACTAATAAACCATCATGTAAGACGCAATCTGAGCATGAGACTGTTAGCTATGTATTTTGAACTTAATAAATGTTGTTTCTTGAATATATTCCCAAATACAGTTTCGCCAAAACCTTATATATATTATGACTATTTCTTTTCTGTGGTGCGCCATTTTGATTTCAGTGCGACTGACCACTGGTGTTACCTGTAGTTGCATAATTACATGGTCTTTTGTGATATTGCATGCATTAAATTCCAGGAATCTAGAATGAGCGGCAAGCTTTGGCTCGTAGTTGCGCAGACCCTTTCCTCCTTTGGAAAATGGGTCTGCACGCAGGCTACCTCCGACACAGCTACAGAAAAGTGCAGAATCCCAGCAAACGATGGCTCCATTGACTGGGGGAAGGCACGAGATCACACTGAACCAAAACAGCTTCGTGCATATCATTCTGCACAGAAGTTATCTTCATGACTGCTTGTCTCAAATTAGATGCCCGCGAATAGCAACAATTGAAACGTTCTGTAGGGTTCTGCATAAGTAATTTTGCGTTATCGTAAATCTCACATGACATCTCATTTGACACAGATGCACCAATAGTTTCGTGCGCGAATTAAGCAAACTAGGGGTAATGACTTTTGATTTTTGCGTATCGTTCTCGTTTGACATAAAGACCAAAATATTGCCTTTGAGGCGATTCTTGTCCTTATACAAGGCGCTCTATTTTCCATTAAAGCCGACTTTAGCAGCAACACTCGTCTCTCTGACTGTAGCTAAAAACAGCATCTACGATCATTTGGGGTTATGAAGAAATCAACCATTCAGATATTCTTATGCTTGTTTAGCTCAGGACAGACTTTGTAATCATCCAAAAGGATCTTATGTTTTCGATTCACAAAGGAATGCAAGGATACTTCTGCATGCCTCACTGCACTTGCATAATCAAACTACATAATTTGAATCCGTAATTTGTAGGCTACAGGTTTTTCTCAGAAAAACTCGGTTTTTCTAACAGATAAACCCGGTTTTTCAGAAAAACCGAGTTTATCTGCAGAAAAACCGAGTTTATCTGCAGAAAAACCGAGTTTTTCAGAAAAACCAGGTTTTTCTGTCAGAAAACCAAGTTTCTCTGAAAAACTCGGTTTTTCTGCAGATAAACTCGGTTTTTCTGAAAAACCGGGTTTATCTGATTTTGACGACTTTCGCGTCAAACATATTTTGTCTCGTTAGATATCTCCGAAAAACGAATTCTCTCATTATGTTCGCCGAGCTTTGAGTTTTGAGAATTACCGACAACCGAGTTTATCAGAAAAACCGGGTTTCTCAGAAAAACCGGGTTTTTCAGAAAAACAGGGTTTTTCAGTAAAACCGAGTTTATCTGCAGAAAAACCGAGTTTTTCAGAAAAACCTTGTCTTGTTTATTTTATACCAAATGTTGGAACGGGAGATGCTTCAGGGAGGTGAAAAAGCTTCAATTTCACAACTTTTGCTTGAGGACCGCGGGAACCCTTCTTACGACCACCATTGTTTTTGCACTGAAATCGCAGATGTCTGAGCGTTTTGACGTTCGAAATGGCATCGGATAAAAGAGCATTGAAATCCATTTGACTGTTTGAACTTCTGTTTGAATTCGAATCAGCATAGGTTCCAAATCTTTAAAAAGGCTGGTGTAAAATTCAGTTACTCAAGTCTTTGAATTGAATGACCTCAAAGAAACTTCAGCTATTTCTCTATAATTCTACCGTTGGACTTTTCTTAAATCTTCAATATTTTCAGAATTAGAGTGTTTTTCTACTTTTTCAAGAATTCAAGAAAAATTTTCAAAAAAACTTAAAACCATCGTAATTTCTAAACCGTTTGAACCAACAAGAAATACTTTCGAAGAAAACCATAGTTTATGGATGTCTACAATATGGTATCAAGCAAAAGTCTGTCACTTTTCTGGTTTATGATTTAGAAATTTGATGACGTCACACCCTCAAATGAGTTAAAATGTAACATAAACTCAAATTCAAAAAAATATTGAAAACTTCTGAAAAGCCCAACGGTAGAATTAAAGATAAGTAACTAAAGTTTGTTTCAAGCCATTCAGCCAGAAGAAATAGATCACAGAATTTTACACCCACCTTTTTACGCCGATTTATAGATTTGGAAGCTATGCTATTCGAATCCATTGCTACGATTTTATAAATGCTTCCTTGACATCGATAGCACGTGGTTATGAAGAAATCCAGAAAGTTCTCAGCAACGATATAGCATATTTCAGAAAAACCAGATGAACTCGGTTTTCCGACGTACTCGGTTTTTCTGCAAATTCTCGGAGTAGCTCGGTGCAGTTGACAAATCTCGCAGAAAAACCGGGTTTTTCTGAAATGGTGACAAATTCATCAGAAAAGCTTAGTTTTTTTGAAAGCCGGGTTTTTCTGCAGATAGTACTCGGTTTTTCAGAAAAACTAAGTTTTCTTACAGAAAAACCGGCTTTTTCAGAAAAACTGAGTTTATCTACAGAAAAACCGGGTTTGTCTCAGATAAACCCGGTTTTTCTGCAGATAAACTCGGTTTTTCTGAGAAAAATCCGGTTTTTCTGGGAAAAACCCGGTTTATCTGATTTTTGTGACTTTCGCTTGCCATACACTTGCCATGCATCAACATTCTAGCCTTTGAACAGGAGACAAATATATGGGATGCAGAGTAGGTAAACAAAAATGTTGCTGCATGGTCGGAACACAAGATTTAATATTTGAACTGAGAGTGATATCATGCACTGGATGTTGAGTCACGCTAAGGTTTCTTGAGATATGCAAGCAGTTGGATTGCTCTCAAACTCGAAACTTCTCTTGCAAAAACCGCCCCTGATGGGGCACATAACTGGTATCATACTATCTATTCTTCTGAGCTGCACTCATTTAATTTTATTAACAGCTAGTTTTATCATTTGAATTAGCTGTTAACGATGTTAAGTGAAGTGCAGCTCAGAAGAATAGTACAAGACAAGGGGAAAAAAGGGGGTGGCTCACTACCATTCAACAGCAGTTACATGCCCCCAGAAGTTATGGTTTTCCAAGAGAAGATTCGAGTTGAAGAGCAATTCCAAAAAAATATCACTTTCAGCATCGTTGAGATCGAGAGGAAAACATTGGTATCATTTTTTTTCAAAACTGAAAAATAGTTTGGCGATTCCATCTCGACTATTCTATTTCATCATTCCATTCCATCACTCCATGTTTTACAGATTTTTCCCCACAACTCACACCAATTGAACGACTTAAAGGACAAGTCCGGGGTTATGATAAAATACAAGAAAATACTGCTATGAATGATGTATGATACTTTTTCCACCATTTTTCGCCTTCTCCTTGTGAAATTACGTATTCAAATAAGCAATTTGAGCGAAGTGACGTCAAATCGCGCAAGCGAAAACGAGGCTGTGCAATTGTTTTTCGCCTCTTTATCGCTGCTAGCCTCTTTATCATGTACTCATGCATTGAAAATGGCACAAAAAACACGATAAAGAGGCTTGCAACGATAAAGAGGCAAAAAATAATACAGCCTCGGTTTCGCTTGCGCAATATGACGTCACGTCGCAGTTAAATTCGTTAAATGCTGAAGAGTACCATCTTTGCCTCTTGAGACTTATTTAAATTATCCCACGTTCGCTGTCCTTTGGTTAGACTGATGATATGGTCGTAGTTATCGCTATTGAAATACTGCCGGACACTCCTAACTACGACCAGGCCCGTAGGAAGTGGGGGGGCAGGGGGGGCTCAAGCCCCCCAATAATTTTCTACAACAATGGTGCTACGTTACATGAATTAATTAGATGTATTGTTCTCTATTGTTTTAAGAACAATTGCCCCCCCAATCCGAAGCTTCTTCCTACGGCCCTGACTACGACTCGTAATCAAACGCCATTATTTTGAAATGACTATGACTGCCTCGTTTCGATAAGGGCCTAGGCAGAAAAGCACTAACATTTGTAGTTCTCAAATGAAACACATTGATTTGAAAACTTCACAATAAATCAGTTAATGATTAGCGAAAGCAGCAAAATAGTACCGACGTACGAGATTTGATATTGTCGCCAACTGTTTTCATGGTATTCTTGTTTGTAAGACTTTGTTCTGTCCGGCCAAGCTCCTTGAAACTCTGCTTTGAGCTTCGAGTTACCGTTGGTCAACATCAATCAATCGAATTTGCAGAAATTCTAATGGCGTTGTATTTTGTTGTCTACTTTGTACATGACTGTGTATAGCAGCCTCGTTCCAAAGGGCGTTCAAAAGTGAAAAAAGTCAGTCCAAAAATATTGCCGTAATAATATGAGTCCCAGTAAGAGCGGTCTCAGTCTGGTGTAATGGTCTCGTTTTGAATAGCGATTACTGGGACTCATCGTAATCAGTCTATCCTCTGGTGGCTTGTAGACAGATAACTCTTGTAGGGAACACACTCTCTGACATAAATGAGTTAGCCATACAATAGCAGATTTTGTAATACAATAGCAAAAGTTGCGTTTGATTGACACCTCAATTCAAAGCGAGGAGCGGCTGCAGACAAAGGAAATTCTCTCAACCAGTAATTCAAAACAAACAAAGCCGCAAAAGTTTCCCCAAAACTGGTAGGGCAAACTCTCGCCTTGTGCAAGCGAAAGATGGTTTTTAAGGGAAGTTATGTGCTTATAGCGAAAGAAGAAGGGTAAATCTAAAGTTCTGTCGCTTAGATTATATTTATTTGATTCAGGAGCGGAGCAGAAGGAATTGTAATTCTCGCGTCTTTAGGGCTTAAAATGAAACGATTACAAAACAGCTCCTAAATCAAATAAACATAATCTAAGCGACAGAACTTTAGATTTACCCTTCTTCTCTCGCTATAAGCACATAACTTCCCTTAAAAACCATGTTTCGCTTGCACAAGGCGAGAGTTTGCCCTACCAGTTTTGGGGAAACTTTTGCGGCTTTGTTTGTTTTGAATTACTGGTTGAGAGAATTTTCTTTGTCTGCATCCGCTAATCGCTTTGAATTGAGGTGTCAATCAAATGCAACTTTTGCTATTGTATTACAAAATCTGCTCTTGTTAGTTAGCCATACAATAGAAATTTCTAATTGTGAAGGTGCAGAAGGTGCCATCGATTTTTGTATCTGCAGCAGCTAAAACATCGAAATCATCTGCTACTCAAATTTGTTTCGGATTGAGTTATACTTAGGAATGCAGTAATGAAACCTCTGTGAGTTTTTGCTCTGATTGAGTGAAGTGAGGTAGCCTCGCTTTCAGGTAAATAATTATCAGTGCCTTCATAATGCCCTACTACATTAATAATACTGTGCATATGCATACAGGGGGAGGGTGAGGTAGGCTCGTTGCTACAGTAACCATCGGCTTTGCCGTGGTTACTGTGACAACGCCTCATGGTTACTGTGAGAGAGGGGCACCCCACAGTAAACTGTGATTGTGCAAACTTCAATCTCACCCTCCACCCCCACACATGAGCAAGGCCCGGATGATAAGAGAGGGGCTTTATCTATGTCAGAGAGTCAAGGATGTGACGCATCCATAAGGTTTTTGGTCATGAGGCTGTCTGTCTCCATGGGAGTTCAAATATAGCTTACCAGATGTTTCCTGGCTTCGATGTTTGGATGCTCCACTAAAGCAATGCGTTCTTCATTACACATGTCACTCAAGACAAAATTTCTCTTTACATGTTTAAATGTAACTCTTTATCATAATACATTAATACTTTAACAATTTGGACATTCTATATTTAGACCTTGTTCACTTGATCCAAAGTTGAGGCTACAAGCAGGCAAATTCAGCCTAACTTTTGGTTTCATATCATAGGTCTCTTGATTACATGTATTCCGCTCATAGTTCTTGTGGCAACTAACAACATCACTAACTCAATTATTATTTCAAATCTTCGTTGTTGATTTGATGTACTTTTATGCGAAATGAGGTTGTCCTATCTCATATAACAACAGAAAAAAGGGGGTTGAATCAATCCTCCCTCCAGGCATTGTTTGCTTCAAGACACCCAGGTTCGCAGATGGGGTTAGTTGAGCTTTGATGTCCCAAGCTAGTACCAAAATATTAGAAAAGGATACAAGGGCTTTCACATTACACTTGCTCCAACATCTATCTTTCAATGATACCTAACGAACATAATCCACATCTAAGATTGCGTTCACGCAATGCCGGTGTAGTATGCTAAAGTGTCATGAATGGGTTTGGGAGCAAGATCTACTACTCGCTATTGCAAAATAAGAGGGGTGGTCTTCAATCGGGGGGGGGGGGGGCAATTGGGGGAAGGGTTGGGAAACAAAACAAATGAAAATAAGTTAGAGCAAATACTTTGAAATTGAAATATTATTTAACACACTTTTAGTCACTTTCGCTTCAAACTTCAAATATACCCGGACGAACTTTTTTCTGGGTTTCGGGTTTAGGTCTCGGGTTCAAGGTTTCGGGTTCAAGGTTTCGGGTTTAAGGTTTCGGGTTTCGGGTTTAAGGTTTCAATTTGTAATTACCATTTTTGCCAGGGAAGCTCTAATGATGAAAATAAACATTTAACATAAACTGGGTCTAGGAAAGTGACGAATGTACACCCACTAGTCCGGTAGCAGAAGGGGGGGGGGGGGGGGTAGTACCACCAAACGAGGTAATTTGTGAGACCAAGTGATTATGGTCAATTTTGGGGCGTAGAATTTGAATATCGATGTTCTCTTTATGGGGGAGGGGCTGTTTTTGAGATACGGGGGTAAATGCCCCCAAAATTGAAGGAAAATGTGTTACTGTTAAGACTCTTGATGTACCCCTTTAAAAGTTCATTTTTAGCTTTAGAACATTGATAATGGCCCCATCCAGCTCATAAAAGGTACTGTTGAGGTTTCGGATCATTCTGGGGTAACCCTGCCCCCAAATGGGGGCAACAAAGCAAGATGATTCAAAATTCACAAAAAGGACCTCACCATATCAATTCAGGGGTGTAGAACCCGAATTTCGATGTTATTTTGATGGGAGAGGAACAGTTTATGAAGTATAGGGGCAAATGCCCCCAAATAGGGGTCAAAGGTCAAACTCTTTTGGTAACCTTTGGTGCTTGTCATTTCAAATCTTGTAATGATTCTCATAGAAAGATGTTATTTTAACAGGAAAAAGGGAGCTTTTGAGATATAGCGGCGAATGCCTTAAAAATGGGGTAAAGTTTGCTGTTGTCAAACGCCTCACTCAAAGCATAAACATCTTGATCTTCAGCTATGGGAAATGGAATTTGGGATCAATAAATTCATGAATAGCAATAGCTTAATCTATTTGTTCAGGTTGTTACCTTCTTCTAACCCCGAAATGTTGCCCCGAATTTGGGGGCAACGAGAGAGATTATCTGTGTCCACTTCATGGTCGAAGTGCCTCATCCTATCAATTTCTGACAGTAACATTGCAACAGAGAGCCTTGTTTGGTCTACTGTGTTTACGGTTCAAACTTCATGCTTACCTATGGTTCCTTTCAATCAAGGGAAACGTTGGATAGTGCCCTCAGCCATGATCCTATAAAAAGGCTCTGTTGCAACATGTTGAATGGATCGTTAATAGACCAGTTCAGTAATAAACAAATTCTGTAATCACCACAAGTTCATGTTACTCTATTTTTTACATTTATGGCCAATTTCCAGTTCCCTTGGACTTCAAATTCGCATCCAAATCCACACTTCAAAGACGTTAGGACGATGGCTTACCATTAAATCATCCAATGAAATTACGTGAATCTATTCATGATGCTCTCTTGTAAAGAATAACGATGGTAGTGTGCCCGTTTGCACTTTCGGCTGCATTATTGTGATTTGCATCTTTCGTTGAGACTTTTCCGTTTGGAATCCTTCCTTACATGTCAAATTCGGATGCAATTGCCTGCCGATCGGTGAGCAAAAGATTCGGATGCAAAATCCTAAATCCAAAGGAACTAGCAATGGGCTAACAAATCAGAACTTAAGATATTGTCATTATTCTCGACCATCTCTTCCATTGCTGGCATTAATCAGCAACTCTGCTATCCTTTCCTGGACTTAGGTGCAGCCTAATGTTTAGATGGGCTTATTCTATGGATAGTGCCCAATATGATGGCTTCGTTGCTTTAATAGTGCTTGAATCGCGCCTGAAGTGAAATAATTTTTGCCTGATTAGAGGGGCTATGTAGCACACCCCAGCCACCCGACTGTTATGCCAATACACTTCCTCTCTCCAATTTTATCATTATATCGGGTAATCAGCCTGATTGGCCTGGATAACCCAGCGATCAGGATTTGATGCATTTCACCACATTTTGCAACAAAGTTTGCTGTCTGGTATGGTGGAAGGAGAGACAACTAATGCCATTTTCATATTCTTTCAATCTCCTAAATATATCTTTCATCACTTTGTTTGATGAATACTGCTGCTTTCTTTCAAAACTTCTACCTAAAAGAAGTGCCAATCCATCCAGCTCTGGTCAGATATATCTTGCTTGACGGTTCCCTAAACAGCGAACAAGAAATGTACCTTTCATATGTTTCCACCAAATTGTTTTCCTTTACGAAGAATACCGTAAAAGCTCTTGCAAAGAATACCCGGGAGGCTTGTGTAATTTTGGAAACCCGAGAGGGGGCTCGTTAGAAGGGAGGGTTATGCACCTTGCCAAGGATATAAACAATAGCTTTTAGTTCCTATGCCCCATATTATGTGGAGTCAACAGACAATTTCACGAGTCAAATGCTTTTTTGTCGTGGAGGAAAGCTTCTGTGGCATTTGTTTTTTCGTGATCATTCTCAATTTCTTCCACACGTCAATCGATGTTCCATTCTTGGCAGGGACGCCGGAGCGATGGCAGGGAAAGGGGGGCGACTAGGAACGTAAGGGCAATCGAGACCGAAGGCTAGCGAAGTGAGCCTAAAAATTGGGGGTCCGGGGGTACTCCCCCGGGAAAATTTTTGTGGCCACGCCCTTTAGATTGGCTTAAAATGCTATCAAAAATGTTTTAACGAACATTAATCATGTTCTTTCACGAAATTATTCGGCTATTTCTCCATAAGTCCTCATTCCGAATCGCATAAAATCGCATGTTGCTTATTTTGAAGTTGCAATTGCCAGTCATTTTTCGTTACTGGTGCGTTTCTGATAAGGGAATGAAGCTATGGCGGCTTTTATATCAAGTACCCTTCCTAAACAATGGGGGGACACTTTAGCATAGTCAAATTTTGCTATGCGTTTGTGTACCCGGACCCTTTTGCATACGAAAATTGGCCATGCGTTTGCGTACCCTTCCTAAAACAATGGGGGGACACTTTCGCATAGTCAAATTTTGCTATGCGTTTGTGTACCTGGACCCTTTTGCATACGAAAATTGGCCATGCGTTTGCGTACCCTTCCTAAAACAATGGGGGGACACTTTCGCATAGTCAAATTTTGCTATGCGTTTGTGTACCCGGACCCTTTTGCATACGAAAATTGGCCATGCGATTGCGTACCCTTCCTAAAACAATGGGGGGACACTTTCGCATAGTCAAATTTTGCTATGCGTTTGTGTACCTGGACCCTTTTGCATACGAAAATTGGCCATGCGTTTGCGTACCCTTCCTAAAACAATGGGGGGACACTTTCGCATAGTCAAATTTTGCTATGCGTTTGTGTACCTGGACCCTTTTGCATACGAAAATTGGCCATGCGTTTGCGTACCCTTCCTAAAACAATGGGGGGACACTTTCGCATAGTCAAATTTTGCTATGCGTTTGTGTACCTGGACCCTTTTGCATACGAAAATTGGCCATGCGTTTACGTACCCTTCCTAAAACAATGGGGGGACACTTTCGCATAATCAAATTTTGCTATGCGTTTGTGTACCCGGACCCTTTTGCATACGAAAATTGGCCATGCGTTTGCGTACCCTTCCTAAAACAATGGGGGGACACTTTCGCATAGTCAAATTTTGCTATGCGTTTGTGTACCTGGACCCTTTTGCATACGACAATTGGCCATGCGTTTGCGTACCCTTCCTAAAACAATGGGGGGACACTTTCGCATAGTCAAATTTTGCTATGCGTTTGTGTACCTGGACCCTTTTGCATACGAAAATTGGCCATGCGTTTACGTACCCTTCCTAAAACAATGGGGGACACTTTCGCATAGTCAAATTTTGCTATGCGTTTGTGTACCCGGACCCTTTTGCATAAGGGTACGCAAACGCATACCGGCACATTTTAAACACGGTGAAAAAGTGACGGATGGGCCTCCCGTTCACACAAAAACGAAACATTTTTTGCCGGAAAATTTTGAAAGTGGAATTCTAACTTGTACGTTTTGAAAACGATATCGTGTAAACGCTAGCTAAAAGTTGCTACCGTCACGTTTTTCACCGTTTTCAAAATGTGCCGGCATCGTATGAACGCAGTCTAAAAGGGAAATTAAGTTTGAATTTACCTGTGTCAACAGCGAGAAGCGCACTCCAAACTTTGTTGTGTTGAATGATGAGAACAAAGAAATAGGAATGCAACCTCTGTTAAATACTCAATGAGTCAGGTTCCTTACGATCCTTAAATCCAGGATCCTCAATTCCGAGTTTTATCAGGTGCAGATTTGCCTGCGAAGAGTAATCACGACAATAGAAACGCCCCATCGGTGACGAGTAAAGAATAGAGAATTGAAATTTTCCTTTATCATCCAGCTAAGATAATATTGTCTTGCTCTGTTTGAAAATCATAAGCTTGAAAAATTTCTATTATTGCTGAAAACCACTGTCCACTACACTCTCTTTGCAGTCCATTTTGTCAGCAAACACACAGGAAGTGAGGGATGGCTGCTTTGGAAGTCAAAATCGTGTTTGTGCTATTTCTCTGCGGAGTCTGTGAGTATGGCAAGCATTTATGGTTCTAGTTATGAGCTTTACTATACTGTGTTTCGACTTACACGTATTTTTTTATAAGAAACTGCCCATAAGAAACTCAACTCTCAAATCGCCAAAAAATTAAGAATCTCCAGTACTGGAAAAATATCAGGTAAGAAACTATTTACTTTGATAAAGTAAAATCATTGATAAAAATTTTTTCGTGTGTAAAAAGAGTTCTTGCTACTATGTGTTAGGCCATACAGTATATACACGTTTTTTCTTTTATAAGAAACTGGTTTATAAGAAACTGGTTTATAAGAAACTAGTACTAGGATGGCGAAAAAATTAAGAAACTCTAGTACTATGCTTGAGAATTGCTAAGAAATTTTTAAAGCCAAACACAAGGAAATCATGGGAAAATTGTCGTTGAGCCTTTATATTTTAGTAATACTCATGATAGATTTATGTTTTTAATCAAATAGAACTCTCCTTCTCGCTAAAAATTGTGCTGTCTGTCAAGAAACGAGTACTTGGCAGTGGTAGAAATTACATGCATCCTACATGCATCCAAAAAAATAAGAAAAACATTAAGAAACTTTTAGTACTAAAAAACTGAAATTTTCACGTAAAATTAAGAACTGTTAGTACTATGGGCTTATCCAAGTTTCTTATAAAAGAAAAAACGTGTATCTAAAGAGCATTTAACATATTTTGGACAAATTCAACACGTTCAAGAAGGCTAATATCTCGCATCAGTAACTTCGCCAAGGGATGGACTTAGATGTCCACCCAAGTTTTCCTAGAGTTAGAGTTTCTAATTTAATTTTCTCTAAATCCATTAAAAACGTTGAGGGAGGGGGCAGATTTTTGTTGATTTGGAACTTTTGTGACAACTGGTTTTCCTCTAGAATTCTGAATTCCGTTAATTTAATATATTTTCTTTTCCTTCCTCGTAAATTTATATATGACGCACTTTTCTGTTTCGATTTTCATTTTGCAAAAGTGACCGCTGTTACGAAGAATGGTGCTTGAAATGGTTGCTTTGCCAATCAAGGAACCCTTGGGGGGACTCAGGAACGTAAAGCCAACCTTTCAGTCTCAAATATTACATTAAAGTGAATATCATCAGCCAATGGAATGTAAATAAAAATTGGAGGAGCCTCGGCGAACTCTGACTAGAGTTCTTCGAGCCTCCTCGTAGCATCGAGAGCACTAGTGTGCTCTTCAGAAATTATTACTTTCTGATATGTTTTCATCCGCTACACCATTCCTACACGATGAATGCTGACGAAAAACAACACCTTTTGGATGGCTATCTTTAAAACATGGAAACTGGAATCTGGAAACTGGAATCTGGAAACTGGAATCTGGAAACTAGAATCTGGAAACTGGAATCTGGAATCTGGAAACTGGAATCTGGAATCTGGAATCTGGAATCTGGAAACTGGAAACTCGGAAATATAAAACGGAAATAATCTTAACTGATCGTAGAAATCGATGATTAAAGGTAGATTCCTGTTTTTACTAAATGAATAAAGGGTTCCCATGAAGGCCTATCGTCATGTAAAAATATATTTTTGTAAGCAGTTATGAACAAAACATCACAAACAATAAAAATGAAACCGTTGAACTGAGGATGATAAAATTGGAGACTTATGACCTGTTTATACGAGGAAAACACCTCACCTAATCTGCCAGACCCAGGGCTGGCAGGCGAGACCTCGCCGAGGTGAGATTCCGCCTCTAACGAGGCAATATCTCACCATCCCGATGGTGTCGGGTTTGTCATATGAACGCGAAGTGAGAAAACAATGGGATTCTATAGGAATCTCGCCTGTCAAGCCCGGATCTGGCAGGTGAGGTGTTTTTCTCCATACAAACAGGCCATTAGCAGATAAGGTGAACGATCCCTTCTGCTCCACAACGTGGAGGTGAAAATGGAGAGCTGCTTCAAAATGCCAAGTCTTAGAAAAAGTGCTATCCAGGTCATTATTTGCTTTGAAATAGAAAAGGGTCTTGCCAACAGGCTAGAACAAATTAGCTAGCTAAGCACACATTGTTTTGATATGAAATTCTGAATAATCATAAAGAAAAGATTAGTGCAGTTCAAAGTTCGCCGTCATCCACATTGAAAAGCTTCAAATCACTTCCCAAACTGATCCCATTTATTGTAATTCATCGCACTTCATCGGAATTCTGGGTCTACGATTAATTAGGATTATTTCCGTTTTACATCCCAATCATTTTAAAGATTCCAGTTTCCAAATTCCAGTTTCCAGAAAGATAGCGATATCTCACTGTACATGTCGTGTCGGGTTTGTCATCTAAACGCAAAGTAAAAACAATGGGATTCTACAGGAAGTAGGAATCTCGCCTGTCAGGTCCGGGCAGCCCAGGTCTGGCAGGTGAGGTGTTTTTTCGCATTTAAACAGGCCCTTAGCAGATACAACAGAATGATAATTGTCGCTCGAAGGTTCAAGTGCGTGTCAAATGTTTGTTTGGTGGTAGAGTATAAGTTCATCGCCCACGAAGGTGAAAGATCCCTTCCGCTCCAATGTGGAGGTGAAAATGGAGCGCTGTTTTAAAGTGCCTCTTAGAAATAGTTTGAATGAAGATCTTGGCCTACCAAAATTTAGGTTTGAAGAGACAAGTTTTGATAATGCAGGAGATAAAATGATAACAAATAGTCAAAAACTGATACTTTGTCTACTAGTACCCCTTAAATTCTCACTGAATGGATCAAGGGCGCCTACCTTGTAGGAAGTGTGTTTATTCCCAGTACTGTAGAGTAATTGGTGTCCTGTGACCCAGTACAGAGAGTGTCCTAGAACCGTACTGTGACCCATAAGTACACAGAGTCAGTCCTCTCAAGGTCAAGATGACGTATGAATAACTTTGTGGTTTCAAATTCCGGTGTTTATGAAGCACGAGATCAACTGTTATACGATCTGGCCACAGGGAATCAGACAGCGTGATTTTTGATTGGTCAACACTAACAGACGTTATAATCTGAAAATCCCTGCAACTAGAAAGACTTCTTATGATATACAAAGATTAACAGGACTGGGTCATAGGACACCAATTACTACACGTAAAGTACCGTGAATAAACACACTTCCTACAACGTAGGCGCCCTTGAGTGGATAGGATCAGGTCCGTATGAAGCAGCGTCTGATTGGGGGGCTTTCATTTTTAAAACAATAGGGAACAATGAATCTAATTAATGCCTGTGTCGAGCATCATTGTTTTCAAAATTATTGATGGATTTCAAAATTATAGGATTCAGTGAGGATTATGCTAAGGGCAGGCTTGAAAAGAAATACAATTCAAAAATAATAGCTAAGCATACATTGTTTTGGTATGAAATTCCGAATAATCATAACGATCTGACTCCCTCTGTTTGGAGGAAGAGAAGAAAAGATTAGTGAAGTTCAAATTTTGCAGTCATCCACGTTGAAAAGCTTCAAATCACTTCCCAAACTGATCCCATTTATCGTATTTCATCACACTTCGTCGGAATTCTGGGTCTACGATCAATTAGGATTATTTCCGTTTTACATTTCCGATCATTTTAAAGATTCCAGTTTCCATATTCCAGTTTCCAGATTCCAGTTTCCATGTTTTAAAGATAGCCCCTTTTGGATCCAGTTGAGGAAGTTGATTGTTTCGTCGTTGTTTATTTATTTCTGATCGAGGCAATTGACGTCACTATGCTATACACGTTTTTTTTTATAAGAAACTGGTTTATAAGAAACTAGTACTATGATGACCAAACATTTAAGAAACTTTAGTACTACGTTCAAGAACAAGTAAGAAACTCTAAAATCTTATTTCTAGAATAAGAATCGGTAGATTACTGTTTCGTGCGGTATTGCGTTTGTAAATACCAAGTTCTGACTGCAAAATATTGGTAACAATGTGCCTGGCTTATTAGTCGTGGTGACAATTTCAATGCAAAATGCAAGCCCATTGTCGATAAGAAGGCTCAACCTCGAGCCATAACGCAATTTTAGACCCCAAAAAATAAGAAACTAATTAAGAAACTTTTTACTAAAACACCGTAATTTTCATGCGAAATTAAGAAACTTTTAGTCTAAGTGCTGATCTAAGTTTCTTATAAAAAAACGTTTCATCACGATATCGATTCCATACTCAATCACTCCCCAAACAACCTCTTACACCATGACATGCAATCTGAAGGCCACACTGCACGAGACATCTCTCAGCTCTCCCATTAACCCACTTTGTGAGTCAAAAAATATCGAAACAGATGAAAATACTAAAGAAGGTGTTTCCCACGTTTTCCGAGAGTCTGAAGGGGCGTGGTCAGCAAACTTATGTCTCTACTACTACAGACCCCCCTCGCATTTTTTCACCCCACATTTTTTGGTTGGTGACGTTCCTGTCTCACATCTTCAGTAAACTACGAGAGGGGCTTGTCAAGTGGTCTGGAACACAGGCTATGGGCTGGATGAATTTATTGTTCGCTTATATGAGAGGAGGGCTAGCCCTAATTGGTCACAAAGGTCCGCAAATTTGAATCTTCCTTAAAGGGAATCGACATAGTTAAAAGCTGGCCCGGGCCAAGTTAGAAATATAATCTATTGTATTCAATAACTTCGACGCCTGCCGTTTCATTGTGTGGTGAAGGAAACAATTTGTTTGTGGGCGTTTCTTCAGCCTATTTATAGCAGCTTGTCGATACAGCTATGTCTATTCCCTTTAACGTCAAAATTGACATTGCAGTGTTCCTTGACTAACTTGAATTATTTTCCCTCTCTGCCGTTTTTTTAAACATCAAATGCACTACCTGATATAAGGCATGGCGATTATAAACTAACCTAAGATAACAGCAACAGTAACAACAATAACAATAAATTAACATTAAAAGGATTCTGGTTGCTTTATGTACGCAAAGGTCGTTGATGGTGAGCTTTGGCCTTTCCTTCGCTACGCAAACAACTCTTTGGTATTTGCTGCAATAAACAAAATGGGCAACAATCGGGGCTGTTATTAAATATAAGAAATACCTTGTGCGTGCATTTCTATTCTTGAAATGCCAACAATACCTCCTTCAATCATGGTTTACCGAAATACGAATTACGAGTTACAAGCTATGAGCTACGAGTTACGATTTCCGAGTTAGTTTTGATGTACGAATTACGGGTTACGAATATACCAGGTACTTTTCTTTCACGAGTTACACGAGTTACAAGTCATTTTTATTTTAAGAATTAAGTTTTACTTCACGAGTTACGAGTTGCTTTTGTTGTACGAGTTACTTTTTGTTTCGCCAGCTACTAGTTACGAGTCATTTTTATTATACTAGACCAGGCGGAGAATAGGGGAATGGTCACCCGAGAGCGAAATTTATGAGACCAATTGCATTTGGTCAATTCGAGGGTGCTGATTTCGAAAATCGATGTTATACGAGGGTTTATTGGGGCCATCAGCCTCGTTTTCACGTTTAAAGTCTCGTTTTCATGTATATGAAGGAAACCAACGAGAAGCCAGTTTTAAATGGAGATATGTCATTTCTTAAAGTATGTTAAGCATCTTTGTTGAGCATAAATACTGAAAATTGAATTTGGAACTGTAAGGGGGGCGAACAGCCTCGTTTTCGTTATGAAATAGCATGCAATCTTACAATTTCTATCCTTAGATGGACATCTAAAAGGCTAAATACATGCGAAATTTTTGAAACCAAGTGCCTTTGGTCAATTCAAGGGTGCTGATTTCGAAAATCGATATTATACGGGGGTTTATGGGGCCATCAGCCTCGTTTTCAGGTTTTTTAAAGTCTCACTTTCGCATATACGAAGGAATCCAATGAGAAACCAGCTTTAAATGGCAACAGCCTCGTTTTCATTACGAAATAGCGTAATCTTTCAATTTCTATCCTTAGATGAACATCTAAAAGGCTTAAATATTATGGAGAGACTGATTTTGAATTCTCATCAATAGGGGCTATGCAGCGCTGTTCATCATCAATTGATAAATAAAACCAATGGAAATGCAAGCGGATTATCTAAATAAAGTCAAATCGTTTCAAAGTTCCTCAAAATCGTCTTCAGAGTCACTACACTCGATACTCTCAATATCCTGCTCATCGTTGACTTCAGCTTGGTTAAACAAAAGCTCCGATACATCTTCTGGGTAACAAGTACCACTCCAACGAACTGATCCTCCTTCATCCCAACCATGATCTTCTGGGGAGCCCAATTGAAGAATCAAACTATCGAAGATCATGGCGACCTAGTTTTCTACGCAGAATATGAAGCTTCAGGTTTTCTTTGCATGGTGGCAGGGGACTAAGATCTACGACTTTCTTTTCTCTTTCGAACTTCTGCATAAACAACTTGTGTCGCAGCTGATTCACTGATAATATTCTTTGATTTCCATATAATACGCAAACAAACTTCTCGAAACCATTGAAGAGATTGTCCGACACCTGAGAGGAGCTTCCAACTCAGGAAAAAGGCTTACGAATTCAACTTTCTTCGACATTGTCCTCCAAAATGCTTGCTTTCCCTTTCTAAATAGACTGGAAACAAAGTCGTTGCCAGAAAGAGCGTGAAGGCCAAGTAATGCTTTCTTTTTCTCGATCTCAAGGCTTGATGATGTCATGTCGATTATCTTCCGTTGTTTTCACGTACCATTATCTACGAGAATCTTCGTTCCGCCGAATTCATGTGAAAGGAACAATGCTAGAATGTCGATGTCACCAGAGGGGGGTCGAATCATGACAGCATCATCGGGTGAAGAATCCCCAGCTTTAACCAATGCCACCAACTTCGTGTCTGCTTCTTCGTGGTTGCTGGCCCAATTTTCGAGAACTTCAAAATGATCCTCTGTAACTTTCGCACACTGAGATTTGTTTGAAATTATTACTGTCCGGCTAAATATTTGGCTACGGCCTTCAATTATTGCAAGCTGAAGAAGATCAAACAACATCTCTTTGTTTTCCCCATTGCGGAGAAAGCTGTTAAAGTCATATGGCACTTTCATGTCAGGACTCGTCAAGACGTATCTCTCACTTACACCTCTCTTAACTCTATTACTACCCTTTATGCTGTTGTCCCTGTATGTGTCACAGACAATAACAATTGTTGTATACCGGGTCGGAACTGTAGCAAATATTTTGGTCGCCATTTGTCTTATTCTTGATGCAGGACGAACCAAACTTCGTATGGCTGCGGCAAGGGCCAAGTAGTATGTGTTCAATTTCTCCGCAGGTGGTAGTTCACCTGGGCTAACGATAGTTAGGTCACTCATGGCAGCTTCGTATAATTTGCTTTTAACGGTCTATCTGATGGCACCATCTGCTGTGCTGAGAGGCATCGATATGGGTGCAAGTGGAAACGATAGAGTAGTCTCGAGATCTACACCTGCCTTGTGCTTGTTCGAGTACGTAACTAGCAAGAGACGGTTTTCACGGGTGTTTACATGAAAAGAGTTTCATCCCACTCAGGCGGGCTAGCCTCTTTTTCGTGCCATAATTTGGGTGCCACAGTGCCACACGCTATAAACTTTGGTTGCAAGCAATTAATTTTTTTAAAGCAATGGCGGAAAACTTCCGTTGCAGATTGCAAAGCTGTCCGGAATACTTGCTCTTGTTACAGTTACTAGAAATTTTGATTTTATGGGCGATTTATCAAAAGTATCCGATGGATAGGTTCGTTGCATCTCAGTCGAGAAAACGAAATAGTTTCCTTCGAAAGACAACCATTACAGACGTCCACTTAATTTTCTTCATTTCTGTTCGCGTTTCTTTAATTCGAGTTCGAGGATTTGTTGTTGATTCAGTTGGCCACTGCTGATTTGTTGCTAGAAATGGTTTGGTGCCAAAATTATTTATTTAGGCACGCGTATAACGGAGACTCTCAGAAGACACAGATCTCACTCAGGTGAGCCAGCCCACTTAGGTGGGCTGGCCCATCTCATGTAAACAGGCCCTTAGACTTCTTTTTACATGTAATTCACAACATCAAAATATTAGATATTATACTAACAAAGCGTTTTATTAAATTCTTATCGTACAAACGAGGCTGTTGCCCCCCCCCCCCCCCCCTAACAGTCCTAAGTTCAACTTAAAGCATCTATACCCAGCAACGATGCTTAATATACGTTAAGATAAGAACTATCTCCATTTAAAGCTGGTTTCTCATTGGATTCCTTCATATATGCGAAAGTGAGACTTTAAAAAAACCTGAAAACGAGGCTGATGGCCCCATAAACCCCCGTATAATATCGATTTTTGAAATCAGCACCCTTGAATTGACCAAAGGCACTTGGTTTCAAAAATTTCGCATGTATTTAGCCTTTTAGATGTCCATCTAAGGATAGAAATTGTAAGATTGCATGCTATTTCATAACGAAAACGAGGCTGTTCGCCCCCCTTACAGTTCCAAATTCAATTTTCAGCATTTATGCTCAACAAAGATGCTTAACATACTTTAAGAAATGACATATCTCCATTTAAAACTGGCTTCTCATTGGTTTCCTTCATATACGTGAAAACGAGACTTTAAACGTGAAAACGAGGCTGATGGCCCCCATAAACCCTCGTATAACATCGATTTTCGAAATCAGCACCCTCGAATTGACCAAATGCAATTGGTCTCATAAATTTCGCTCTCGGGTGACCATTCCCCTATTCTCCGCCTGGTCTATACGAGCCACCATTTATTTCACAAGCTACGAGTTACAAGTCATTTTTATTGTGCGAGTTACTTTTTACTCTACGAGTTACGGGACGAGTTACAAGTTATTTTATAGTTTCTATTTTACGAGTTACGAGCTGGATAATATCATAAAGACAGTTGGAAATTCGAAATGTAATATAACATACTATGACATAGACATAGACGGATTTGTCTATAAGAAACTAAGAATTTGAGCCTGTACTAAAATTCCTTTAAAGTTTTCAGATCTTGAGTTCTGAGAGTTTCTGTCGAGTTTCTAGAAAGGTTTCACAACGACCTTCTTTTTTGCTCTCTGTACCCTCCGGAACATTTCAAAATAAAGTTTTCAAAGCCTTTTCAATCTCTTTTCATTACTCAACTTCCTAGCAATATGATACAGAAAGCAGGTGAAAATAGATAGTTTCTTAAGTTATATTTTTGCAGCAGGGTACTGGAGAAGGAGGAAATTATAAGTAAAAATCAAGGAAAGTAAACGCGTTTTGATAGCAAAACATGAAGTTAGCTGTGAGAAATAAAGCCACCGAAAACAAGACAGTATGCCCGGGGTTGTAACTTCCATACGAAGGGCAACGCAACATGTACGTGCCCCCCCCCATTTGGATGGATTTTGTTATGAACCTCAAAGATTTCTAACTATATGCCCGGGGGTGGGGGGGGGTACTTGGAATATTTGTTCGACGGGGATGTGCCGTTCTTAAGGGTATCGTTTTCACCTATTTTTTCTAGCACAGGGTATCAAAGTGAGGTAATTTTTCTAGAGCAGGTTGTCAAAACGTGTCAAAAGGATATTCTTGTAGATCGGGTCGTTTTTGGTAAAATTTCATGTTTTTGGCGTATACATATCACCAATCTCTTCTAGAACAGGTCATCATTTTGAGCGAAGAATTCTGAAGCAGGGAAAACAAAAATTTTTCGTGGGCACACCCCCCGTACAAAGATAAGTCAGGTACCCTCCCCCCGGGACTATATGTCTCAAAATGTAACTGTTTTACCACCGACAATTCCCAATACTGAAGAGCTTCCCAAATTAGTGTATCCTAATTTTGTAGATTATGCATTGCTGCAAGGTAAATTAAAGTCGCCTGCTGTTTCCACTTAGTTGATATCTTTCATTGAATTGAATTCCTTTTCTAACGCAGGAATTCAATTCAATTCAATTTAAAGGAACAGTAAGGGGATGGAACAGAATGGAACAGTAACAGTAAAGGAACTGTAGGCTTTGAGCTGCAAGATACTCTTTCTTTATTTCATTGATGTAAAATACCGTATGAATATCAATTCCTCGGCGTATGGAGCCATTCCCAGAAATATCTTTAGTTGTCAGTTGAGCTCTGGATTGTGATGTGGGCTATACTGCCGTAATTCTCCTCAGCATTTTTTTTCCTCCTGCACAGTCTTGAGTTCTGTCCTATGCAAGACTCCAAGCTTCCAAAGGTGCGAACCACGTCCTTTGGAGTTGAGACCATAGCCTACCTTGGAAATATACTTTGGCAGTTTTTACCACACGAAATAAAACGATCAAGCACCCTTACTAGTTTCAAAAAACGAATCAGATGTTGGAATGGTGATAAATGCAACTGTAGGCTCTGCAAAACATACATTCCAAGAGTTGGGTTTCTAACATGATAAACATTTCATGGGCCTTCTCGCTAGGATAGGGGCGGTGCGCTGCTTCCCGTTAGGTTGGGGGATGTGCTGTGCGGGATGTGAGGTTCCCTTCACGATGCAGGCACTGGGCTGCGGTTGAACTGGGGAATTGTACCCCAGTGGCGACCACAGCTTAGGATATGCGTGTGGGGGTTCCCTCGCGCGGTGTGTCCGCCGTCTCTCTGGGAGGTGGGCGTCGCTCCGTACCTCGTATGGAAGGCATGATTCTTATCTTGTAAATAATCCATTAAATGTTTTTATTAATTAGCTTTAGGAATTGATTTGTAAATTTGTAAATCTTGTAAAATAGGCCTAAATTAGCTGTAATTTAGCTATTCTTTTTATCTTAATTAGCCTAGGTTCAATAAATTAATGACGATGATGATGATGAAAAGAATAGATAACGGAACTTTATTCTTCCCATGCTTGTAATATCTTGTATCAGCTTCAGTGGCGGACACTTATGCCAAATATTGGGGAGGGGGGCGAAGCTATGGTTTCAGTTAAAATACATTGTTTATTTCTATTGTTTTGAAACAAGAATTTTGTTCTTGCCAACATTGGGGGGCGATCGCACTCCCTGACCCCCTGAAGTGTCCGCCACTGATCAGCTCTCCTGTGCAGAGAAATTTTGGCTCCAGTTGCCAGATCTGAATACTAGCAACCGCTCTACCACCTCATTCATATGCTCTCAGCATTTGAAACTGAAGATTCGCTTTCCTTTCTGTATCAAACTGTATCGCGATCATTACAAGAGCAGCAGAGATATTCGTAACATTGGTTACCATAGCGTAGAATTCTCGGTGCAAAGCATCCTTTCTGTTTCGAAGAAGATTTTGTCTCGTTGCGAAGAACATTCACTTTTGCCTCCAACATTTCGTGCTCACCAGTTTTTGCGCAAGACTCTAACTTGTTCAGTACGTTTGCGTAAAAATCTTCTCTTTGTTTCCTGACAATATTTTTTTGGCCTTGCAAGTTTCTTGGCATACGATGCATACTTCAAAATTAAATGTAACGCCTTCACAGTTATAATCTTCACTGATATTGCAAATTTCATGCAATTCCATTTCTTCATGTCACCACGCAAATGAAGATTGTTCAATTGTGTAAGAAGACAGCTTAACCCTAATCCACATGGGTTGGGGAGGGTGGATTCCACCCCCTCAAGGTTTTATTTGCCGTGTTTTTAAACGACATTTGCTATGTCCCCCAGCCTTCCTGACTTTAACTAATTATCTATTACCCACATTTTGGTGGAAAAATGTTTGAACAATAGGACTCACAGGTCACGTGACATGCCGATATTTGGAAGGAAGTAGCAGCAAAATCATTGTTTTCAATGATTTCAATGGAATTATTTTATATGAATTAATTTTATCTCGTGTACTCAATGCCCGGGCTGGGGGGCACTACACCCCTACAAAATATCGTATACCTTTGACAAAATCCTTTTGTTACAAGAACATTTTTTATCAAACATCTGTAAGCTCCTTTTGTTTTACCGATATCTTGAATGAGTGAAATGCCCCTGCCCTCCCGTACGATTTGCGCGGATTCCTTGCCGGAATTTTTCTTTATTCTGCTAGAACGGACCAGAGAGAGAAACTTTTCCAGCTGTTATCTAATTAATCAACTTTAGCCTAAATCTAACTTAAATGCGATTACTAAGCTAATTCTAACTATTAAAGCTTGAAATGGGGTATTGGAGACGCAAAGAGGGAGGACAACCGTCCCATGGGGTGTAACCAGCACTGCAGAACAAAAGCCAAATCATTCTGCAGTGTCAGTAGAATTTAGAAGGCGGGTCCTGGACGGATATTTGGCCGGTGGTCCGTCCGAGGATGTGCCTAAGAGTGAAATGATACGTCAAAGGCGGGTCCCTGCTTGGGATGTGCCAGAGAAGGGCGGGTCCCATACTGGTAAGTCCGTACCATTCTGGGATGTGCCTGGCAAATCAAATTAGATAGATAATCATGGTCAATCTAACGGATTTACCTGTATCTCATTGTATGGGTATTTAGGCCAATAGAATAGGTTTTTGCATGCTTGAGAAAAACAAGCTTTCAACTTTTCGTGGTCTATGACAAAATTGGCCTGTTAGGGACAATTGACTCCCACAATTGCGCCTCCGCAATCCCCAGACAAGAAAAGTTGGCGAAGAACGTTACTAAAGACTAGCCTAACAAAATTTGTGAAGCTTTAATAAATACATTGGACGGAGTTCTAATGTACCGTTCATAACAATCGGATGTCCATCGTCCTAAATCTTTGATCAGTCACGGAGGGAGTTTTGCTGAGGCAGCTGATGTGGCAGCGCCAATTCGAAAGCTGTGACCTGCGTAATGCTGGGGTTTATATCCTGCTGTTGTGAGAAACTAGCGGATAGCTGTTGTAAACAAACCCTTGGTTAGATATCGACCATCAGAATATTGAAAAAGTGGACCGTTTATGTACGTTGTAGCTTCTAGGTAATCTTTTACAGCGGAAACAGCACAGATAGGACTGTAGCTTCTCCCAATGATGAGGGACACACCTTTCCTAAACGGGTCAGTTTTTGAGCCTTTAATTATAACCGACATTGAGATGGGCTCTTCAAAAGATGAACTAAATGTGATGTCAGATCTGCTTAGATGTAAAGCAGGATGAAATTTCTCACTGCAGGTAAATTCACTTATTCGTAGAAAGCCAAAAAATGCAAGGCAGATGGCAGCCCACAGCATAAGGTTATCTTCCTTCCTTGGCAAGGATTTGAGCAGACACTCTTGAAACACTTGTAAATGACACTTTAAAATTGGTAACCTTGTTCTCTGTTCTGGGTTTTGACTTCTCTTTATCCCACGAAGAATAAATTGCAACTGTAAGAAATTTTCGAGTTTTAGATTGAAGCAGTTCACCAAATGAAAATGCTTAATCGCAGCAAGATAAGATTTGATTGTGTCATGTTTAACGCTTTTTGCCATAAATACCGCAAAGTAGCATAGTGTAACTTCATTGCTTGGGAGGAGTCGTCGATGTTTCTGCAGTTTAAAGCCATAAAAGAATTTTTTTGTATTGATTTATCCCAGTTGCATATGCTCGCTTTGTATTTTCAGCTAAAGAATTGGATGCAAAATATTGCAAATTTGGAACTAGAGAAACGAAAGGTTCTTCGGAACTCGTTGTGGCTTGCCATCTGCCCATGGTGCAAGCTGACGGAACCGGGTTACCTGAAAGCGAGATAAGGCATCAGCAACTTCATTTCTACTACCAGAAATATGTTTAGCTTTGAAGTAAAAATTATACTTTAGCGTTAAAAGTGTAAGAATTCTAACTAATTCCATAATCTTACTGCATCTAGAACGCTTTGTATTTATGATGCTAACTACTGATTCATTATCACAATAAAACAGAACTCTTTTTTGTGACCATGATTTACTCCAAATGCTGCATGCTACAATTATAGCAAAGAGTTCTTGCCAGTTTATGCTAATATTTGGAGCTCCAAGGCTTTGATGAGGAGGCCATTTTCCTTGAAACCATTGGTTCCCATGAATACCACCATAACCAATAGACCCAGAGGCATCGGTATACAGATACAGGGATAGGGAGGTGTCCCAGGTGGAATTTAGGAAGAATTTTTTGCCATTCCAACCGTCCAAAAAAGAACGCCAGGTGTTGATGTCTTCAAAAAACCCTTTATTCAACGAGATATGGTGATGGGGCTTAGTTACGCCTCTAGTTAAGTGTATTATGCGTTGAAGAAATGGCCTACCTGGGGGAATAACCTTACAGGCAAATTTTAGGGATCCAATAAGGGACTGGATTTCCTGTAATGTAGCAGATGATTTATTAGACCACCTCTCTAATTCTGTTTTAAGGCGGGTAACCTTATCGTTGGGCAGGCAAGCTTCCATTCTTTCGTAATCCAATATGATACCTAAAAACTCAATCCTAGTTGTTGGACCTTGTGTTTTCTCCTTAGACAGTGGCACGCCAAGAGCCTTAAATGTGTTTAGCATGCTTGATAAACTGATGTCACATGAGAAAATGGTGGATGAGCCTACAAAAGGTGGTTCCATTATCAGGAAATCGTCAAGGAAGTGAACCACATAAGAGATACCACAATTGTACCGTAAGATCCACTCAATCGCCTCAGCGAGTTGGTTAAAAATGAACGGACCGGATCTTAGGCCAAAAGGAATAGACTTCTCGAAGAAATACTTGCCTTCCCAGTTCATACCTAACAATTGTCAATTCCCAATCCTCAGGATGCACGGGATACAGTCGAAAAGCGGACTCAATATCGGTTTTTGCCATTTTTGTCCCTTGTCCAAAGGCTTGGATCGCTTCAATTGCATTGTCAGTTGTGATATAATTAAGAGAGAACGGCTCTTTATCAATACCAGAGTTAATGGAATGGCCAGTCTTAGGATACGAGAGGTAGAAAATGGTCCTAAACTTGTCTGAATTCCGAGGGGTGAGACCTGGAAATTAGGAAAAGGTGGCGATGCAAATGGTCCCTCTACTCTTCCAGCAGAAATCTCTTTTTCCAGATTCCTGCTAATTTGTTCTGGGTTGGCAAGGGCCGTTGGGAGATTCCGAGATATTCGTGGTGTCCGAGCACCCTCGTATCGAATTCTAGCGCCCTCCCTCAACTCTGTACACAGCTTATTTACAAATGCCTGGTTTGGGTGAGCTTGTAATTCAAATTCTAACCTCTCAACATTAATAGGCGATACAATTTTGGGCTTATCCTTGGTTTCCTTACTTATGGCGTGCGTAATCGTTGGTGGAGCCTGCCTGTCCGTTTCTACCTGGGGTTGCATAGGGTTTTCCCATGGCTGGTTGTTTTGGACAGAGGTTGCCAGGGTGGGGGGCATTACAGCCTGGTCGGTTGCATCTGTGGGCAAACGGGCAGGGGGATCTTCTACACGGCATGCCTTTATTGTAGTTGTTGCAGGTTCCGTCCCTCTCTGCACCAACTCTTGAATTTCCCGAGGGTCCTTTGCTAAAAAGAGTTGCATCTAACTCCATTTGGGCTTGATTTCCGGTGAAGGTTCTTAACCAGAGTTGTGGGTCAATGACACACCATGACAAAGATTTAATTGTTGCAGCTTTGTGACGAAACTTAATATCGTAGATTAGCCACGCATTTGACCTCTGATAGAGAGCGGCTTGCCTGATAATATCCATATAATTCAAAAGTTCAGAGGCTCTTGCAGGATATCTATCGATTAAAACTTTCGTATATGTATGAAATGCTGTTGTCCACTCTTCAACGGTGGTGATCATTTTCTTTTGCTTATTGGGGACAAGTTTCAGTTCATTATTCTCACCAATCGCCACAGAAAGGTTCTCAGTTTGAATTGGTGTAAATGCAAGCTTGTACAAGTTTTCTGGGAGTAACTGATTTAGTTAAAAAAACTCACCCTTCTATATGCTGTCAACCATTTGTTGAGGTATATCGGCAAAGCCTTCATCAAGTGTGAAACTTGCTTGTTGAGGAAACTGCACGGCTTGAGGGGTCACGTGAAAAGGCAAGGAAGCTTGGCCAGTGGAACAAAAATTCTCCATTTGCTCACCCAGTGCTGGAATTGTGATTGTAGCTGCGGCTGGTGGATTTGATGGGCCTTGAACGGCAGTTGGGGGGTGTTGTTCCGTCCTACTTACTGCGGGTGGCTGGCGAAATGCTGCCATGATTGCTTCCTGTACCACTGTAGATACCTGTGCTAACTGTTCGCTTGTAAGAGCGCCATTATTCGAGGGAGCTGTCGCTGCTTCTCCTGCTGAACTGGAATTACTTGCATTTGCTGCACTGCTCGAGGCATTTGCTGTTCCGCCCGCTGTACTGCTAGAGGCGGTGCTGGCTCTGGTTCCCGCCCTAGCGCTTCTCCTTTCGGGCGGCATTTTTCCTGCCTGGTAACACTCGAAAGGATTTTTTCTTCTGAAAGATTTTCATCCGTTTTCTGACTTAAAATTTGAGATGAATGGGCGAAGGAGGCGTATTGCCAATTTATAGATTTATGTGTTACAAATTTTGCTGTCCTGTGATTGGTTTAGGTTAACTCTGATGAGAAAAGTGGAAACCTTTGTTTCTGTCGGTTTGAATCTGTTATAAAATGTTTGCATCCAGTGATTGGTTAATCCAGGATCCATGTGGCGCGTGTTTTTAAGCTTACTCTGATGGGAGATCTTGACATAGCGCGGTCACACGTTCATGAGGAGAAAGTGCTTGCCGCTCTCTTTGGTAACGAATTTCTCTTCCTGAGCTGCTAAGTGTTTTACCCAAGAGGGTGTTTTTTACTGATTAGAGGGGGCCCCGCAACACTCCAGCAAAGCTGGCAACGGCCGCCCACCTAATTACTTTAATCCTCTATTCCCTTCTATTACACTAATGTGTGATGTGAGCCGATGTTTTACTCGTCGTGACCTACATCAGGCTTTCCCGAAATCTCATAGGCGACCAAAGGCGAGATAATATTTTGCTTTTTCTTTAGACACTGATCCGCGCTACAGTCCACGTAAAAACTCCTTAGCGGGAGATATCGGATAAAACTGCGGTGGTAAAATTAACCCTACGAAAGTTTCACTTTAGTGCTGAAATAGCTAATTAAGAATAACTATAAACTACCGGACCGTCCCGCGGTCCTGCATTATTTACAGGGGTATTTATTTGTTTTCTCCTCTCTGCAAATCTACTCTTTCGACATAACTATGCTTGTACAAAATTTTAATTCTTATGTGCGTGGGGCGTGGGAAAAATAGGGGACATTGAATTTGGCCCACTGTACTTTCAGCTCTTTCCAGACTCATCTCAATAACACAAATTAGCCCACTCGCCGAATTAACTGTATTCATGTTAGGCATGAATATTATGTATTATACAGCAAATGAATCAGCAAACAAAGGGCTTCAATTTGATACCAGAATTTCTGGAATTTGATGATGTCAGCATTTTTGATAATGACGTCATTTTGGCCGCCATTTTGGACTAATTAGCAATTTTTTCAAATTTGTTCGAGCTTTTTCAATGAAAAACACTCTAAGGATACATTTGTCATAGATAATCACTATTTTGCAGGCTCTTTTGGTCTCTTTTTACATAGAATAAATTAATCGCACAAATGACATCTTAAGAATCGGCTAATTTCTGCCAAAATATCACTCCAAAATTGTTATTTTTAATAAGATAATATTTTATCACCAAATATGTTGACAAACTGAACCAAAAATTGCATAAAGTTTGCGCAAAATCTTCATTAAACTTGAATTCAACTTCTAAGCCTGAATTTCACAGATTTTCAGCTTCGTGACGTCAATGTGAAGTCCTTTCTACCTCCTTTTAGGCCTTGCAGCCAGTTTGGATTACGAGGTGGTGTACCCAATTCGAATTGATGGAACCAATGAAAAGAGGGAGGCATCTACACGCTCGGAAGGTAAACAATTCATTTAAACATGAGTTACTAGTCAGGCATGCGTCCCCTGCTGTTTCCACTGAGTTGAATTTGTTTGTTGAATTGAATTCATTTTCTGGCACAGGAATTCAATTCAATTCAACTTAAAGGAACGATAGGGGATGGAATAGTAATGAACAGTAACAGCAAAGGAACAGTAGGCTATGAGCTACAAGATACTCTTTCATAACTTTATTGATGTAAAATACCGTAAGAATACCAATTCCTTGGCGTATGGAGCCATTCCCAGCAATATTTTTAGTTGTAAGTTGAGCTGATGTGGGCTATTCTGCCGTAATTTTCCTCGGCATTTTTCTCCTCCTGCAGAGTTTTGAGTTCTGTCTTATGCAGGACTCTCACAGTCGAACCAAAATGATATTAGATTTTTAAGATTCCATGGGTGGTCCCGCATTGGAAAGTTCTTCTTGGAAATGGAATTTCGGAACAGCAGTGAGCAATCTTGAACTGGCAGACGAGCAATGCGGACAATGAGATGTATTTGAATCCCATTTAAATCCCAGTTCAACGCGTATGTTATTCATTGTGTTATAAAAGTGGTAGTGAAATTCTCACAAATGTGACAGAGATCCCTCACCGATAAAGTCACAAGAAGAATTCAATGAAACATGAAACTCTCTGACTCTAAGCCTATACCATGTAACTTTGTAAAAAAGAGCGATCGAGGTTACAGCTCCGCCACAGCATCCATACAAATGGGACACAACTTTCTGCGAAACCCTGTAAAACACATCACCAGAAAGGCGCATCAAGCAAGAAAGATATAAAAATGGCTGAATTCGATAGCAAAGGTTTGAAACTGATAGAAATTAGCCCTACTTAGACAGGGTAGAAATTTTAATATTTTCGACCGGTGGGACCTTTTCTCCAAAACTCAAAACTTTCAGAGGTAGATAACCAAGGGTGTTAGGAAACGGATGTTTTGACTACGTATTTATTTACCTTGTATTGATCTTTGTCTTGTTTTCTTGTCTTGTTTTCTTCTCTGTTTCCTCTTCAACTGATGTGTGTAACTGAACGTATGGCTTTGCGGTTTGAAACCTTTCTTCTGCGAAGGCGTGCTAAAACACAGGAATGCAAGGGAGATATATTCAAATAACACGAGGTTTTTAGGTCTAAACCCACGTTCAGTTGCACACATCAGTTGAAGAGAAAACAGAGAAGAAAACAAGACAAGAAAACAAGACAAAGATCAATATTAGGTAAGTAAATACGTAACCAAAACATCCGTGTCCTAACACCCTTGGTATAATATGTAACTTATGCCATTTATTCTTTGGTCAACTAACTTTTTAAAACTATCAATAGAGTGTGATTGGTCACGTGGGTCGTTGCTAGGCAACCAAAAACGATCGGAAGCAAAATTCGTCCGACATGAGATAAATGGCCGAATTGTAGCTAAAAATGACAAGTAAGAGTGAAGGAAGATGTTATATCAGGCTGCATGATATATTTTCAAAGTTTTCTTCTGGAGCATGGAACAGATTCGCCCATATTCGATACAGTAAATCCCCTCTTTTAAGAAACTCAAAACTTCAAAGCACTACATTGTAAAACTATCATTTAAGCGAGGATGACACATTTCTCATATGTCTAATAAGAAATAAGAACATTTCCTTTAATATGGGATTTCCAACATGAAATAGTATTTTCCAAATTCCTGGACCATTCTGAATATGGTAAAGTTTATAAATTCAAGATAGCTATATCTTACGAAGGTCTAATGAATTAAAGGTTTAACGATCTAAATAATTATATGTAATTTCACGCGTTAAAGTTTCAAAGATGAAAAATTGGAAAATTATTTTAAAATTGCTAAGAACTATATCATTATTTTCACCATTTGTAAGAAATTTAAAAAAATCAGACTGTCTGGTTTCTAAGGAGAAAATATTCGCTATGATGGCAGGCTACGGTTTCTGATTTGTGTTTTTCTTATCATAATGTAGAGAGAGAAGAACAATTTGGAACTTCTTTCATGGACAAAATCTAAGTCCCTGTACTTGAGCTTGAAAATAAGGCTAACACAAAAATACCGACTTAGCAAATTTCAAAAGTTTGCTCCAACTTGTCCATGAAATCAAGGAGTTTTTAATTCTCGATTGTTGGATTTCCTACCGTTCCACATTAAACCCACAAGGTTATCGAGGATGCCATTCCATTTCCATTGCCCTTTTGTGCTATCCCTATCATTGCGTTATAACTAAGCAATTGAATCCATGGTATTAATTTGCTAATCACGTGGCATGTTGTTTCCAAAGAAACAGATTTTTATACATACCAACGTTTGCGACCCCCTGACACAGAACTATTTCACATTTTCAAAGCGACTGGTCCTTATTACAGCCATGCAGCCCTTAGCAATATATCATAACCTGCAACCTGCGTTATGCACCTGCGTAATGCAGACTACAGTAGGCATCCTTGAGAACGTAAAAAAATTGTTCCTGGCGATTACATCCACCTTAGAGGACAACATGTGCCGGAAGGTGTTGAACATCAATGTTGTCAGGCAGAATTAAGATAGGGTCGTAATTATGGGCCTGCTTTGGAGGTTTCTTCGAAGGAACTTTGGCAAGGTATTCCCTCATAATTTCAAAATGTATTGGACGATGTCAAGTTTGCCAATCTCATTGCTTTGATAGCCAGGAAGCATTGACGGGGATTTTTTGTTTTTACTCACTCGTCAGAGCGTTCTGCACCTTGCATTCAAGTGAAAAGTTGGATGAAGTGATCAAATGCGTCCAACATCAGATCCAAGATTTACAATAATTCTTCACGATCAAACTTTGTCCATAATATTAGAGGCATTCTTCATGAATCTATTCGGCCGCAGATTATGCTAGAGTTTCAATGCAGGACGACGGGGGCTTGGGATTTTTTTAGGCTCTAGATCTCTTGGTAAAACTGGCTCACAGTAAGAGGCCGTTTACACAAGATCCGACATGAAACTCATGCCGGTTTCGTATGCTTTTTCGTGCAGGTATGGTGTGTGATTCTGCATAGCATGGGTCTCTGCATAGACGCATATTACACCGGGATGAAAATATTATGTAAACATATTTTTCTCATATATTGGGGTGATTTGGAAAACAAATTGCCTTTGTTTTCTTTCTCAAATATTTTCGCCAAGGCACGCGAAAGCTGCATGACCTTTTTCAACAATTTGATATCAGGTCACTATCAGGTCTCATGTAAACAGGAGTCCATTTTCTCAAAATTTTCATGGCTGTAGCATATCACCCCTAGTTTCATGTAGGTATACATCTTTCTTCAGGTGATTCTTTTGCCACGAAGATAGATGCTTTCGCGAGTCACAGATAATTCCATTAAAGTTACTTTCAATCTTTAGTTGTCGAGCAAATTGTAAATATGAAATGTTCGATTTTAAGGAAAAGATCACGACGATGAGGCAACTTTCAGCTTTGAGACAAATGATGGCGAGATGGTACTGAATGTTAAAAGAACTAAGTAAGTAAATGCCTCTTTCTTACATTCTTCGTAGTAAAGAAGAAATATTGTCATTTTCATCTATCACTATTCCATGCATCATATGAAATGAATTTTCAGCATAGGGCTCATATCTGTCAAATCGAACAAAAGTTGGGGATAAAAGTCTAATACATTTCTCTTTGAATTGAATGGCTTGAAAGGAAACTTCTGATACTTAGCTGCAAACGGTACTTATATTTGGTACTTAATGAAAGAAGTCTCAAATGCTGAAGCGAAAGCCATACAGAAATGCATTCGTTGTGGTCCTACAACCTGCTCTTTCTTGAGAAATTGTTTCTACCTTTTCAGCTTCATATCTTCAAGAAATAATAGCTTTCTATATATAATCCAATAAAAGGTTACAATACATATTACGACCTACACTAGTTAGAAGAATTCGTCCAAAATACTACCAGGAAGATAAACCCCTGGGAGAAAAAAGGCTGTGTCTTCCCCGAGGGCATTAACATAGAGATGAAACAGAAAACTACTTAATCATGGGCAGTTAGACGCCACAGTTGTGCTTCATTCCCATGTTCTTTTGCGAAGGAAATAATTATTAACTACTATGGTGGAGCTAGCAGTTTTGTTACCTCCTCCGTAGAACTATATAAATTGTTCATCAGCTATTTAGTTGCAGCACTTCTCCAAAGTGTCTAGCTACCCGTGCTTAAACATCGCAGCTAAAACAATACAGGACAGAAATAAGAACGATGTAATATCTAAATCTCTTTCAGATCTTTCATACTGTATGTCAGAACGAAAAAGTGATAAAGCAAAGTAACCAATGGAACATTTTATGTTATAGTTTCTCTGTGTGATAGCTTTGTTTGCACCCAAGCAGTTCCCAATATCTCAACAACTATTTCGTGAGAATAAGAGATACTATCTCATCTCTTTGACCCTGTCAAGTCCGATTTGCTTTGTCATTACTCTTCATATCATTTCATCCACAGGGGAATACATCCAAAGAAGATTTTGCTGAGGACATTTGATGACGATGGGAATGCCAACATAGAGCTGGTATATGACTAAGAATTCCTTATTCCCGCAGGGAGAGACACTCGGTGTTTCTGGTTTAGCTTATGTTTTTACTTCAAATGAATCTTATCAAATTATTCCAAAGTACCACCTTCCTTTCCAGACGACTCTGTCTGTTCAGTATTATCGTACGAGCTAAGGAGCTGAGAGGGTGGGAGCCCCAACCTTGAGATATTTGTAAATGAATCTGCCATTATTCGGCAAAAACATGACCTTATCTTTGGGACAATGTTGATAAGAAATAGAATTTTTGGACAGCCATCGAGATGTTATCTTTCCGTGCGCTTATGCTTTCAAAAACTTTCTCGATTGATACCGAACTGCAAATCATCATTAAGGATTTCAAGGACGAAGGAGATGAGTGCCACTAGAATTTAGCTTCATTTAGCTTAAATCATAAATTACCACGAAGAAGCTAAACGTCTCCCAGTGGAAAATTGTGTTTCTTCCCCAAATACATTTTTCTGTGCGAATTGGGATAGTATAATTGGAACAATCAAATGTTTCAAAAGGGAGGTTGTTAAGGATCTTGTGTTTGCCTGTCACATTGCATTTGTTTTCAGCTATTCATAAGCAAGGACGGGACAGTATTCTCCAATAATAAAAATGATCTCTTTATTAAAATTTGTCTTTTTAGTATTCCCCTGACAGTTGCTATTATGATGGAAAAATAACTACCAAGAAGGAGTCACATGTTCTACTCAATACATGCAATGGAATAAGGTAAGAACTTTGAATTACAAGTGCCTTTTCTTGTGGGAACTAAGGTGACGACGTGTCCATTCCCGCAGTGTATTTCCGCACAATACTGGGTGATTCAGAACAAACTTCAAGAGTTAAATCACGCTTAGATTCTTGAAAGCAAATACTGTGAACACAAACAAGGCATTAGCATGTAGCTGAAAGGCTTCGCTATCTTTTGAAGTATTCTTGGTCAATTTAAGCTATAACTATCCTTTTAAAAACCAGTTTCAAAAATATTGTAGTTTTCCCTCATTTCTTATGTGTTCCAGTCCTGTCCCATCAATGCTTTTAAATATGTGGAAAGTCTGAATTCCAGATTTACTAAGGAGCTCGAAATTGGAGCAAGGAGTACGATTGGTTATTTTGCAAACACTATGTTTCTCTTTGAAATTTTTACAGAATGTTGACCAGAATAAGGTGACGATTTACTCTTTCTAAATGAGAAATGTAGGATTCAAAATGTTCTTTCCATCTTGCATTCCCGGGGGGGGGGGGGGTACTTAGTATATTTTGCTGACGCCATGTGCACTCCTTTCCGGGTATCGTTTTCGCCTCTTTTTTCTAACGCCGGGTATCAAAAGAAGGCAATTTTTCTAAAGCCGGTTGTTCAAACGTGTTATTTCATTGTTTTTCGACGAATTTTTACGTTTTGGGATATGCTTTTCGCCGATTTTTTCTAAAGCCGGCTATCATTTCGAGGGAAAATTTCTAAAGTCGGTTGAAAATTTTTTTTCTTGGAGTGCACCCGCCGGTACAATTGAAAGTCAAGTACCCCCCCCCCCCCCCCCCCCGGGCTTGCATTTTGGACGGTAATCATTCCTTAAAAATGACCAAGCATTATCTCAAAAGAAAACCCAGCCTTTTGAATAAGCGGTAAAACAAGGTTTGTCAATAGACTGATTATATTTGTCTAAGTTTTTGCTACATTGAATTGAATTATTTTTTACTATTATAGTCATTCCGCTAAAACTTAGACTCATAATCACCCATACATTGTTTTGAGACTTTGAGGATTCGTTTAAGCGGAATGGGTATTGTGGGGGGGGGGGTAATGGAGCGAAAACAAGGACTCATGTAATAAGTCTAGTTTGTCAATAGCCCTTCAATTCCAGAGATCTAGTTGTGATCTAGCTCGTGAAGTTATTTTGGGCTACCCGATGATGTGATTGTTGTGTTTTTCTTTCAAAATGAGTATATTATATCTGAGATATGAATCAAATTGCAGCTTCATAATTACTTCTGGTATCCTTTATCTTTCCCAGAAATAATGATAGTGTATGATGTTTTGATTTGGGCTACCCGATGATGTGATTGTTGTGTTTTTCTTTCAAACGAGTATATTATATCTGAGATATGAATCAAATTGCAGCTTCATAATTACTTCTGGTATCCTTTATCTTTCCCAGAAATAATGATATTGTAGTGATGTTTTGATTTGGGCTACCCGATGATGTGATTGTTGTGTATTTCTTTCGAAATGAGTATATTATATCTGAAATATGAATCAAATTGCAGCTTCATAATTACTTCTGGAATCCTTTATCTTTCCCAGAAATAATGATAGTGTAGTGATGTTTTGATTTGGGCTACCCGATGATGTGATTGTTGTGTTTTTCTTTCAAAATGAGTATATTATATCTGAGATATGAATCAAATTGCAGCTTCATAATTACTTCTGGTATCCTTTATTATTCCCAGAAATAATGATATTGTAGTGATGTTTTGATTTGGGCTACCCGATGATGTGATTGTTGTGTTTTTCTTTCAAAATGAGTTTATTATATCTGAAATATGAATCAAATTGCAGGTTCATAATTATTTCTGGTATCCTTTATCTTTCCCAGAAATAATGATAGTGTAGTGATGTTTTGATTTGGGCTACCCGATGATGTGATTGTTGTGTTTTTCTTTCAAAATAAGTATATTATATCTGAAATATGAATCAAATTGCAGCTTCATAATTACTTCTGGTATCCTTTATCTTTCCCAGAAATAATGATAGTGTAGTGATGTTTTGATTTGGGCTACCCGATGATGTGATTGTTGTGTTTTTCTTTCAAAATGAGTATATTATATCTGAAATATGAATCAAATTGCAGCTTCATAATTACTTCTGGTATCCTTTATCTTTCCCAGAAATAATGATAGTGTAGTGATGTTTTGATTTGGGCTACCCGATGATGTGATTGTTGTGTTTTTCTTTCAAAATGAGTATATTATTTTGGGCTACCCGATGATGTGATTGTTGTGTTTTTCTTTCAAAATGAGTATATTATATCTGAGATATAATTATATCTGTATATTATATCTGAAATATGAATCAAATTGCAGCTTCATAACTACTTCTGGTATCCTTTATCTTTCCCAGAAATAATGATAGTGTAGTGATGTTTTGATTTGGGCTACCCGATGATGTGATTGTTGTGTTTTTCTTTCAAAATGAGTATATTATATCTGAGATATGAATCAAATTGCAGCTTCATATTTACTTCTGGTATCCTTTATCTTTCCCAGAAATAATGATAGTGTAGTGATGTTTTGATTTAATGGTGTGGTGTAATAAAGAAGCGTTTTGTTACGTCTACTTTAGAGTACATGACTGTTGATGGGTGGTTGATGACACTTTGTGAAGGCAGTTCAAGCCCGAGATCGAAACAACTGACAAAGCTTTACAAAACCATCGAAACAGTTGATCCTTGGTTGCGTAAGCAAATCATACGGGGATTTGTGCCAGTTTTTTAATAGTTTCCAGCAATAAAATTCTGGTAATGGAGCTTACCTACTTTCACACCACCTACTTTTACTGAAGATATTTTGGGTTGGGGTCTATTTTTGATAAAAGTTCCTGCCATGCTCTGTTGTTGGGTGAAACAAAAGTGGTTTAGTTACTTTGCAGTGAAAAACAAGTGGTCTCGAAAGCTTAGTTGCATTTTGGTATTGGGTATCGAACTGTCATCTAATCTCCGGAGTTAGTTTATAACAGAATTTTTTCAGGTGATATGATACCCCCGATGTGACCCAATTGTATATTGGCTGCCCCGCACAGTTGTTAGCCTGCTGGATGAGTCAAAAGCTATGCTATGTTCCCATTAGATGAAGCGCCCTGCAATGAACATCTAATGTCTGTAGAATTTTTATATCCAGTTTTGAATAATCAAATTGTTTGTCACCAAACTTCTTGATCGAATGTCTTTACATTTCAGAGGCATCATCGAAGATGGTGATACAACTTATAACATCGAGCCAATTGCGACAAAACAGGTAATGACAGACATTCTTTATCACTGGTTTCTCTTGTGGTAAAAAGTTCTCTAGCAGCCCATTGAAAAGTGAATTATCTAACAAACTTTTAAGATGCATCAGGTCGCTTTCGAAATACCGGGTGAGCCAAAAAAATAAACTGACACGTTTGGTAAGCTGTGAAATAAAAAGTACGAAGACAATATTCAAAACTGAAATGTCAATCTATCAGTCAAAGGCTAAATTTGATGCGATAAATTTGTGTGGTAATAATCATTCATCTTTTAGACATAGTAGTTAGGAAATTCTGGCAAAGAGACAAAATTCCACATTCGATTCTGGTCCATGACTTATATGCCAATGAAATTTAAATTCTTTTGCTAAAACTGAAAATTGTTTTAGATTTGAATTCCAATGGCAAAACATGGAATTCTCGTTCCTATACTATCCTCTCACTAGCATTTTCTAAATTTCCGGGTCTAACTGATGAATGCGTTGACCAAAAAAAATTGACACATCCAAATTAGCCTTTCACTGATAGATTAACATTTCATTTTTGAATATCGGCTGCATAACTCTTATTTCATAGTCAAACGTGTTAGTTTTCTATGACTCACCCGGTAGTTTTATAACAAAAACTCAAGGCCAAATGCCTGTTTTTGAGAAACTATTCCTTCCTAATTGCGGTGGAATAAGCTATTAAACTTTTGGCGTACACAGTATAGTTCCCACTAAATGCACCAATACGTCCCATCAAAGATCCACCTTATATGGCCTAGGTCAGGACGCCTAAAATTAAGCTAATTTGATTTCCTGCCCTTGTTCTTATTTCAAATAATTTGTTAATCATCTATGAACTTCCTTTTTATTACTTTTTTCAGATAGTGAGTCAATTTAAATGATTCTTTTGATATTTAAAATTAGATATTGCACGGTCTATATTAAATTCTGAATAAAAAATAAATGACATCCAAATAGTCATAGTTTGTGTTTTCTTTCTGTAGTGTATTTACTTCTCCTGCGAAGGCGCTACGCGTGGCAGATTGACGTGACATATCTCACTTCACCACACTTGAGTGGCATAGTGGTTCTAGGTCACGCCAATCTGCCTCGCGTGGTGATTAAAATGGTGCCTTCACACAAGAGGTAGCGACAGAAACAAAACATAAATGATGACTCTCTCGATGTATCAAATGTTAATCTATTTTTTGATTCATACTTTCCTACAGCCCGTGATATATTGCAACGAATTGATCATCATTTATTTCAACACAAATCCTGAACCTTTCTTTTTAACGTGATGGGTGAAATATGTCAAATATGGCAAAACAGACAATCAAGAGTCAATAAGGCATTAACCTTCTAGCTAGGAACAAGTCGCATATTCTCAAAACATGCTGTTTTATCCCTGCTTTTTGTTATACCGGGTGCGCCAAAATAAACTATGCACGTTTGGCAGGCCACAATAAATCGTACACTGGACCGATTTTGAAGATTTATGACTTAATCTTTAGCCAAAAGCCTGACTTAGATTCTAGGACTTTTTGCGAATTTTTCCGTTTTCAGTTTTTAGAGCTAGAATCGATTTTCTTAAAATTTTTGCTCTCGAAAACGCTGAAAACTATCAAAAACGTCGATCAAATGTTAAAAGACTCAACATGAACGAACAAAGAGAAAACTTTTTCAGGGTGATTTGGGGGTTTAGTACGAACTCTTTTATAGCAAATTACAATTAGTCGATTTCTAAATCCCAAATCACCACGAACAAGTTCTCTCTTTGTCCATTTATGTCGATTCTTTGAAAACTTGATCGATGCTTTTTTTGTTTTCAGGGTTTTTGAAAACTAAAAGTTTAAGAAACTCGCTTCTAGTTCTAAAAACTGAAAATGAAAAATATTGCAAAAAATCCCAGTATCTAATTCAGGCTTTCTGCTAAAGATTAAGTCATAAATCTTCAAACTCGGTCCAATGTACGATTTATTGTGGCCAGCCAAACGTGCATAGTTTATTTTGGCGCACCCGGTATTTAAAAAAATTTTCCATAAGAGGACAGATAGGAAGGTGGAATTTATATATCACTTGTGATGTTGTTTTCTGTACTTTAAGTTGTCTTATTTGTGTATGCCATCCTACCCTCATTCAATATCCAAAGCAAAGTTTATACTACAGTACCAAGTTTTTTTTCCAAAGCAAAAATACAATAATAGCAGAATAGCATATTTCTATTTCATTTCATTTTTCCCGCTACCAATCATACAATATAAGAAGGAAGCTTAGTTCTGGCGAATTTGGGCCAGTGCTGAAATGCAGAAAGCTTCTTAAAATGACCAGTTGAGTACTCAGTATTTCTTACGAGTTGCCTAAAACATGAAACATGAAATAGGTGAAATAAAATGATATTATGCTGAGGATTTATTGCATCAAAATATATAGCTTCTTAACTTACAAAAAGTTGTATGCGTCTTTACTTGTTAAGACAGTGCTCAATGCCATGTAGACAGAGCGAATTATAACAGGATTGAGACAACACGAAAGATTACATTCCTTGTTGTTACTATACAACTCTAAAACTCTACTAAATTTCTGCGCATATATACACTTCTTAACTTATATTTTCCCAGTAGTGGGGGTTCTTATCATTTTGTGATCTGAGAGCTGAGCTCCTTATAAACGGTTTCTTATAAAGAAATACTTGTAGTCCTTTTCATTTCTTCATAATTGATTTTAGACAGTTATCTCGTTCACGACTTTTTCGGCTAACTTTCATATCTGTGGTATCTCTTGAGCAGCAAATGTGTTTTCTTTCAACATCTGTTATTGAACATTTTCTGTCCTTGACAGCAGTAGATAGATTATTTTATGTTGGATATTGTTTCAAATGAAAGATTATAGTGATAGTTCACAGTTAAAAGATAGTAACACACACTTGTCTTTAAAAGCGTATCACACCGTTGTCACCAATAAGAACAGGATTCATTGACTATGATCACACTAAACAAAAAAGAGCACGATAAAATCATTCAGAATCAGATATTCATTTGTTAGAAACTCAACTCTTAGATTACTCAGTACTGGGACAATATCTTTGGAAACTCTTTCTTATATTTGCGTAGCAAAAAATATTTCATGTTTTGAAGAGCAGATTTGAAAAAAATTAAGCGCATCCAAGTATAATTGTGTGCTCTTTCTGCTTATCTTAATTTGATTGAATGCACTCAGAGGTTTAAAAATTTATTAATCCTATTGAACAGCAGTTTATTTGTCTGCCAACTTCACGCTTGTTATCTCAGGGAAAAAGGGCCGAGAACCTCGTCGAGGGTTTTTTTATTTGTTTTTCAGTAGAATGAAGAGAAAAATTGGAGCAATTCAGCTACCAGAGCGGGCGTTTTGATTGCTAGAATTTTTATCTTTAAATCCCGACTTCCCTAAATCCCCTATTAAACGGTGCGAAGACTTCACAGAACATCGTTCATCGTTGACGATCAGTGAAATGTTGGCACCGTTTGACCACGTTGTCGAGGGACCAGATTTACTAAATATTTTTTTCCATCAAATGTTTCCATGATTTTGCATCGCAATCAAAAATGTTCAGTGCAATGCTAGCTTCGTTTGATCGGACCCATGCTAACCACGATCCCTTGTGGTCTGAAAGTGGACTTTGGTAATTATATGAAAGTCGTTTCTATGTCTTGCTTTGCATTTGGTGCACTGAAGATTGTGGTTGACAATAGACCTTTAATCTCACCTTGCTCTCCTGTTAAAAGCAATCTGTCCCCTATTGTTCTGACATTGGTTACTGCTTTATTTACCATATTTACGCTGCAGCTAAATTCATGCATCACTGATTCTCTATGACCCTGATTTCTTTGGATAAAGCAAATCAACACCAACTTCTGGAATATACAATAGAGATCTTTATCGATTTTATTTTCATTAATCAAAGGGGACAGATTGCCTTTAATCTTTCCTTTCGCTCTTTCCTAGGATGGTGCCCATAAATTGTACAAGACCGAGAAAGATGATGACAATCTTGACAAGAGAACAATCGGTATTGTCCTAGTGATTTGCTTGTCAAATTTGATGATTCACAGTTCACTAATCAAGACACAAGAATTCTGATGTCATACATGGATTGTCGTGTGTTTTTAACTTCCATTTAATCCAGCATGAAATAATGATATCCTTGAAGATTCTCTCAAAAGAATGAAATGGCCTGTGCTTATACATCATCAATCAAGTACCATTTGGAATCCATTAAGAACGAGCGTTTTGAATCCCAAAAAAGGAGGAGGGTTCTTGCATGGTAAAGGTACCCTTTTGGATGTGTCGCCCTGAAAGGTATATTTTCCGGCTTCTGGTCTAAACAAGGGCATTGTTATTGGCAAATTTAGTCCAAGCAAGGATATAATTGTTAGCCTTTTTGTCCCAGGAAAGGCCAAAGTTTTGAAATTTCGGTTCTAGGAGCCGCAAGTTTGGTGCATTTCGCTTTAAAGGCAAATTTTTACCCAGAAAACCCCAAATCTTGACCCTTTCTATCAAGAATTAAGTCTAGCCAATGGCTTCATTTGAAAAAGGGTCTATCCAAAGATGCTATTTTGAAAATTCTAGTGATACATCCCTGCCCAGTATTTGACAAAGAAGCCTCCCCGTGGCTCTCAAAATAATTTCAATTCTTCAGGCTACTGTATTTGAAGTTCTGTTTGGGTCTGTTTAGTATTTGCCTTTTCCATTTCTAGGGATCGTGCCAGCTGTTGAAGATTTTCTTGAAATGGACGATGATGGGAGTGAAACTGTCAGTAAAGTATCAGTTTCTGTCAGCGAGGATGAAGTAAGAAAATAAAAGCATTTATATTTGTTTTGCGTTATCAGATGATCTCTCTGCTCTCTTCCAAAAAGGCCTATCATTCTGCAGGATGACCAAGAAAAATTTCCAACGATTCAAAAAAGTCTCTACAAAACATTGATCATTTCACTGCTCTTAAAATCAGCTCATTTTTCCAGATTCTAAGGGTGTTTCTTGTTTTCAAATGATCTGATACTCCGCTGACTTTGATTTATCAAATATTTGCTACGAAGGCAAATTCAGAAATATTGTTTAAACCCACTTCAGGTCACGTGATTGTCATCATGAGGATCTAGATTCGCACTTGCAATTTAAATTTAAGCTAGACCACCTTATTGGACTGGATCTTCAGATTGGCCAATGCAACAAACTAAATGCATTTGATTGCTTGAAATTCGACTTGGTTTTGTATAAGCTGGTTTAACTATGTTAATGTGGTATGATTTGATATAAACTACATCCAGTAACTGCCTTCAAATGACGGAGCTATCTCTTTTCTTCTTTCTTGTACCATCTTGCAATCTTTAAAAGTAACCATCTTTTGCTGAATTGAATAGTCATCATCCTATCGCACCTTTAACCTTTCAATTACCCAATGAATGCTCCATATTTTCAGCCAAAGATGAATTTTGTTCCCGAAGTGGACCCTCAATATAAAGCTTATCCAATCACAAACAAGACACGATTTATTGAGATGTATCTGGTGATTGACAATGCCATAGTAAGTAATTTTGTTTTTTCGTAAATCAATAAGTTTAAAGTCTGTTTTAATCGGTCGGCTTCGACCAGCATGAGTTGCATATGCATTCTCTTGGTTTGCCTTTCTCTCTGTTTTATGGGTTTTGTAAATGGTGACTATATATAGGGGCAAGCCAAGCGGTGGTACGTACAGTATTGCCCGGCCACTAAGCAACTGACTTATAAGAAACTGCAGCCTGCCAGATGGCACAATAGTCATTGTCCAACATTTGGTTTGATATAACATTTATATAAATATATAAGGAACCAAGCAGCCTGGTTGTACAAAATGAGTTTCTTGGTGGTGGGGTAACACTGTATAGGGCATACTGGCGAAAACAGACCCTTTATTTTCAATGTCACGTGAAATTTGTGATACTGCAAAATTCCTCATGCAGAGCACTTCAATCGTTGGTATTCATAGGTATTTGGTATTCATAGGTATTTTCACGTGACATCTAATTTGAGACATACTTTGGATTGTTCTGTTCATAATGAAGTATTTAGAAGTCCTCAGATTCCTTGGATTAGCCGCAATGTTTGTTTAATCTTTAATTCCCAGTAGGTAGCCCAGTAATTTTTTGGATTGTGTTAGCCCAGAACAAGGGTGTTAGGACACGAATGTTTTAATTACGTATTTACTTACCTTGTTTTGATCTTTGTCTTGTTTTCTTCTCTGTTTCCTCTTCAACTGATGCGTGCAACTGAACGGTTTATTAGGCCCAAATGCCTCGTGTTATTTGAATATATCTTCCTTGAATTCCTGTGTTTTAGCACGCCTTCGCAGAAGAAAGGTTTCAAACCGCAATGCCATTTGAAACCTTTCTTCTGCGAAGGCGTGCTAAGAAACAGGAATTCAAGGAAGATATATTCAAATAACACGAGGCATTTGGGCTTAATAATCCGTTCAGTTGCACGCATCCGTTGAAAGGAAACAGAGAAGAAAACGAGATTAAGGTCAAAACAAGGTAAATAAATAAGTAATTAAAACATTCGTGTCCTAACACCCTTGTTGAGAAAGCAAAGAACGATATCGCTATTGTAACTTTAGTAGAACTGATCCAAGATACCCCTACAACTATCGATTAACGGAAACGAATTTATGTTTATCTACAGTATGAAAAATACAACAGAAATCGATCACTTATCATGGAGAGAATGCTTGATATGATACATTCAGTTGACAGGGTAAGGAATTTTTTCATATCTTTGATGATTCTTCTTTCATACCGGATTTTCCAATGTGAATGGGACAGATTTTCCTTTCGACTTTACTTTACTAAAACACTTCACTAAAACAACGTTACTAAAACACGAAATAAGCAGAACAACCCAGTAACAAGCAGCACAACCACGGAACAGTCTAGCAAACAGCAAGAAACAATAGGAAGAGGCCAGTAACAATCGGGATAGCGACACAGTAACGACCATAGAACAACTGCAATGACCCACAATAAAGGGAATAAAGGGAAACATCCTACCTCCAGTTAAAGAAAGTTTATTTACAAAATCCATCCTAGTGGAACGTCGTAACTATTTAGTGATCTGACGGTAAAATTTTTCGAAAAATATTTCCAATCTAACAAATAAGTGGATTCATTGTTTTCCTCGATGCAAGTTCGATGAAGCTGGTAAAACTAAAGTTTTTCAATAACGTGTCATGCTTTAGCTTTACATCTCTTTGCCAAATAATTGTTCGATTTCGTATATTTGTTGTTCTTTTTCATTACTCGATTCATGCAGCACGCAACACGCAACACATCGCAGGAGGCTTTAAACAGGTGGAGTGCCCCACTCTCGTGGAGTTCAGTACGCTAATTACATGCTTTCGGTGCTTTATTCGATGCATTACTGGCCTGTTCTGTTTGTTACTGGCCAGTTCTTTGCTTATTCCACTTGTTATTCTGGATTGTTCCTTGCTTGCTCTCCTTGCTTGTTCTGCTAGTTACTAGGCTGTTCCTTGCTTGTCACGCTTGTTACTGGCCAGTTCCGCTTGTTACTGGCTTGTTCCGCTTGTTCCATGTTTTAGTAACGTCGATTTTACTTTGCCTAAACAATGAAGTCATCACTCAAACCAACCCAAAATATTGAATCATTCTTCGTTATATTTTTGATAAATCACAAACCAGACAATGGAACTTTTGAGATGTTGCATGGAATGATTCATGATTAGGGTTGTGATTGAAGCAACATCCAACGATGTAAATGATCAAAGAGAGGACCTTCTGCTGTTGCTAAGGTACACATCCCTGTCCAGCCTCACCAGTCTGACCAATCAGACTGCTTAAATCCTGGTATGTCTTGGTAAATCTCGACCCGAAGCCCAATAAACATTGGTAATAAAAAAGTGTTCCACTCTTCTCATAACGTATCAAGGACATGGATTCCTAAAATTTCCAGAAAATGTTTAAAGATACCTATTCTACGTTTATACCTAACTTAAGTCGCCACACCTAACAATAGGGATAAAGTTGCTGTTTGCTTCCTTTTGAACCAGGTGGACCAAATATAACTTCACGTTTTTGAAAATGTCTTCCCGGGTTGCTAACTTGAGTGTTGGAATGATGGGGACAGTGCTGCCTAAATTTTAGGGAAAGCAAGGTCCATCCTTAGTGATTCTCGATCGATTTTAATACCCAATCTTTAAGATTTTTTGGAAACAAATCCTGTTGAACTTGCATGGAATCAAATTTCATTTCACTTTAAATGCACAATTATCAACATAAAGTTTCCACCTGCCCAATTTCAGATCTAAAACGAAGGAGACTAGCGTTAAAAAAACCCTGCAAGGGTTTTGTTAAGATTTGAAAGGCACCTTTTTCCAAGGAACAGTTAAATTTTGAGACCCATATTTAGGGATTTGTGAGGTTCAAAACCAAGTAATATGAGTGGTACGTGCCCTTTGCTCCATATATGGAAGTTACCCCCCCCCCCCCCCTCCGGAATTCGTTATGCCGTGAATAGTTGAGATTTTGGGATGAATCAACATTTGGTTGTTAGAAGAAAGGCTGAAGTATTTTCTGTGATTTTTTACTGTTTTTCTAAGAAATTTAAATATAGGCAAAATTGGATTTATGAAATTCCTGTACTTTTAAACTGCGTGAGAAAGGGACAAGTAATCTCCTCATTAACCTTATTTTGGTTGGGGGAAAATTTGCCCCCCCCCTGGTTGTTTTTTTGTTATAACTCTGCCAGGAGAACAATTAGTACCTGGAAACTTTCTGACTTTTTCCTGCCACTTATTGTGCAACGACTCAAGAAGTTTTATAAAAATATTTGGCAAATGAAGGGGAGGAAGACAATTTTCTGGAACTGACTCTGTCAAAATCGTCAATTCTCGATTATTAATTTTTGTGAAAAAAGTAGCAAAATTGCAATAGTTGCAAAGATATTTGCAGGGTAGTGCTATTTGATGTAATCTATCATAATTTTCATGTTTGGATGGAATTTGTCCTCCAAAATAAATTTTATCGCATTTTTCCTGATTTTGACCGATTTTGTCACTGTCTTTCATCATACAAAGAAAAATGCTGACGCAAGCAATAATGAAGACTAATTTTAGGTTGATTTTTATATTCTCATAAAGTACATGCCTGGGGCTATGAGCACAATTAATCTGGTTGCTCTATCTATTTCCGGTCAAAAGTTAGGTAACCCCCCCCCAACCAAAATAGGACGTGTCAGATAGCCCAAGCACTATTGGGTTAAGAGCCATATGCAAATATATTTGACTTCCCTCAGGGTGAAAAGTAATTTATGAAATGAAACCATCACCGTGTTCTAGTTTTTGCATTAACTATAATTTGATACTGAGAATACCATGGACAGCAAGAAGAACAAATAAGTCTGTGTTAGAAGAAATAAAGCCAGAAATTTCATTAGAAGGCATGATTATAAAACAAGCACTGACCTTATTCGGACATACAATACGAGCTAATGGGATGGAGAAAGATATTATTTTAGGGAGGGTAGAGGGGACAAGAAGACGAGGCAGGCAAAGAACAAGATGGCTGGATGTGTTGAAAGAATTAACTGGGATGTCCTTGCATAAACTTAATGAAAAATCAATGAACAGAACAGAATGGAGATTGTTTGTTCAGAGGGTCGCCAGAAGTCGCCAGCGACTTGATGGTACCTAACACACATAATTTTATTTAGGGTTTCAGGAAGCATTTTATTCATTTCGAAGTTATGTGATTTTTGTAAGCTGAATGTTGCTTGTGTTTTCAATGCTTCAACTTTTGCGCAATCAACCCCAATTTGATTCACTCCAAATATATCAAGCATTTTCCGCACAACGAAATACAAAGTTTGTGAAGTTCTTTTTGTCCATCCTGTATAGGCCGAAATAACGGGTACGAATGAAACAAGACATTTGGCAGGTTAAAATGTTAATCTATCATTCAAAGGCTAACTTAGATGTGAGAATTTTGTATGGTAAAATTCACTCATCATTTAGACCGATAAATTTGCAAAATGCCCATGCGGGGTTTGTATGGGAATGATAACCCAAGGGGGGTACTTAGTATATTTTTCCAACGGGGATGTGCCATTTTTAAGGGTATCGTTTTCACCAATTTTTTCTGGCACTAAAATAAGGCAATTTCTCTAGAGCAAGTTGTCAAAACATGTCAAAAGGGGATATTTTGTTAAATTGGGTCGTTTTTCGGTCAAATTTTCATGTTTTGGAGTATACTTTTCACAATTATTTTAGCGCAGGTAATGATTTGGAGCAGAAAGTTCTGGCGCAGGGTGAAAAATTTTGTCCGTGGTCACCCCACCCCCGTACAAATCTAGGTCAAGTACCCCCCCCCCCCCCCCCCCCCCCGAGAATGAGAATTCCACTTTCGAGTCTTGTCCAAGGAGGATATTTTCGTAAAAAATTGTCCAGAGAATGGTCAAATTGGTCTGGCCAAGGGTATCATTTTTGTAAAAATTAGGCTAGCCAACGACACCATTTTGAATATGCTCGTGGCAGACCCCTACCCAATATTTGGCCAAGAACCAGCCCCCCCATCCGTGGTTTTTAAGCTACTAACATTAAATTTTCTAGTCATACGCTGCAGTAAACCTTCGTTTGGTGTTGGTAGCTGTAGAGATCTGGACAGATAAAAACAAAATCAACTACACTACAAGCGGAGGTGCTCATCTCTCAGCGTTCAATATATATCGAAGAAATAACCTGGTTGGGATACTGCGCCATGATATTGCCCATTACATCAGGTACATTATAATCTGTTATTAGTCCAGTTCAACAACATTTTTTAACGTCATAGCATCAGTTGTTTCTGATTAACACCGCGATTCAAAGTGATTAGCGATTGCAGACAAAAGACATTTTCTCAAACAGCAATAATGTAGAACAAAACAAAACCGCAAAAGTTGCCCTGAAACCAGTAGGGCAAACTATCGCCTTGTGCACACCAAATGTGGTTTTTAAAAGAATTTGTGAGTTTATAACGAAAGAAAAAAAATAATTCTAAGCATCTCTCTGGTATCTTTTGTTTATTTGATTCGGGAACTGGGCAGTAATTGCGGAGGCGTAGGAGACAAGGGACTGTGGGGCTACAGCTCCCCCAACGTTGGGAAAAATTGCAAAAATTTGCCATAAGTGGGCAAAAATCCGCCTTAAGTTGGGCACAACGTTTGTAATTTGCATGGCAGCCGCTCAAATTATTTTCTTCCCCTACGCTCGTTAGTATTTGTTTCATAATAGCCTTGAAATTTGCAAGAATTGCATTGCCCTTTGCTCGGTTTTCTAAATCAAACAAACAAAATCCGCAACGCAGATCGTTAGATATATCCTTCTTCTCTTGCTAAAACCATCTTTTGCGAGTGTAAGGCGATACTTTGCCCTACAAGTAACAGCATAACTTTGTCGGCCTTGATTATTTTTAATTATTGAGAGAATTATCTCTTTGCTTTCAATCGCTAATCACTTTGAATTGCGGTTGCCATCAACAATGTTTCCATGCTAGTATCTTGCAAGATATGTCCTTGCTGCCCAAAACAGGATTTTTCTCGAGACTTGCTACCAATGTCTTATACTTTATGTGCTCAGGCTGGTGTACAAAGCATCAACCGAAAAATAATTTCTAGGATAAAAATAGACCCAAAAACACCTTTCTGACCCAACATACTAAAAGGTTATGAAGTCAGTAGAGGGAAGGTACCCTAACTGAGCAGATTTCTCAAAATCAATGAAGATCTTTAAGTATTTTGATCTTAGTAATGTTATTTGATTCTATTTTATTTGTGAATTATGTTTTCCCAACTTTTTTACCTCTTCCCATAATTGAAACCCAGAAAAAAGTAAAGCAGAATTTCAGGAGCCCAAAACATATTTGTCAATAGGCACTGGACACAAACAGTCACAAGATTGCATAAATTCATCATATTTTATGTACTAAGATAGATTACTCTCGACTCTTGCTGCTGCCAGCACGAATTTCTTTTCCGTACATGACTGGAAGTATCTTTGATATTTGGAAATATCACACAGCAGTGTATTTGATGGTTGGAAGTATCATTTTTAGGCCTCAACCTCTTTCAGTGGCGAATCTAGCGCTCATGCTGCTCCTGCTCAGCATGACCAACAATTTTCAGAGATATCATGAATATTTTTTAATCAGAAAAAACATTTCTTTGAAAAACTTTCTTTAAAATCACAACATATGTCATAGTACAACAAATTTTACCCTTTGTATCTTGACCTGTCGATACCTTGGTCCCCTGTGTTAACTCCTGCTCGATTCGGAGCGCCAGACCTATCATAGGGTTTCTATACTAATGTTGTAGCTACACTGTGTAGTTATGGTCAGATTTCACTGTTTTCCGTACTGGTTCCCTATGTTATGTCTTGCTGATCTGAAATCGCAGGAGATGGGTCATTATAATCATAAACCTAGCAATGAATTGATTGGCTGGAGCTGATCTAACGCATGCCCATTGCGCCAGTTTTCGACAAAAGGTCCTGCGGAAGTTCAAAAGCAGGATACGCATTGAAACAATGGAAATGATGACGATATAAACTTTGTTTTGTGAGATTGACTGGCATAGGCTCCGTTCAAGATGAAGTGTCAGTGCCCCTACATACACGTCTAGTTGGAGAATTATTATTTGAATTTTGATTATTGTGGAATGCAAAGATTCACTGGAAGTCCTTCTTTATCGAGGGAGACATTGTGCAGTCTAGTTCTCAAGAAAATCTTGTGCAGCTTCGGGCTAGCAGAAGCCAGAAAGGGAGGGTATGTGATTGTAGGCCTAGGCCAATAACTAAACGCCAACTGCAAAGCAAAGCTTGTTCTGAAGAGGAAGGACAGTGTCCCAAGATATTCCAAGAAGTCTCGTGGTAAATGAAGGAAGGTAGAAAGGTAGGCTGTGGGGGAAATTCCAGTACTGTGAAAATAAATGATTAAGAAACTATTTATTTTGATAAAGGATGTGCCTAACATATTTTACAGTTTTTTCACTCGTTTCCTGTATCATATTACTCGAAAAGTACTTGAGCAATGTCTAAACATTGGAAATGCTTACAAAAACATCGTTTTGAAATGTTCATAAGGGCATAGGCAGTGACCATGAAGATTGTTATAGAACCTGTAAGAAACTCATAAGAAACTCTGAGTACTGAAAATCTGATATTTTTAAGAAACTTTCAGTACCGAGCAAAATTCTTAGTTTCTCATAAAAAAATGTGCGCAAGTGCTCTCTTTGCCATATTCATAGACAAGCCTAGTATTTTAGACTTACCTTCGAAGAAAATTCTCCTGTTCTTGCAGTATTATCATAATTTGTTGCTGACAAAAGGAACTTTTGCAAGATAATTTTCTCTCTGCATTATTATTATCTCCAAGGAACTTTGCTTTGGCTAGGAAGGGGGGGGGGGGGGTGCTCAGGTTACTCTTTGGGTCTAAAACTTTGACAAAAAAAATAATATTTTTGGGTTTGTCATTTGTACAAGAATCTCTATGAGTTCACTGAACTTCTGGATTATTTTCTGGGTCTCAAACTGAGAAAAATTGAATAGAATATAAAAATGAATTTACAAACAAAATCAAAGTCAAGCAGCATTATCAAAATACGCGAACATTTAAATATATACATTACATGAAATCTATCAGTTCAGGGCATTTTCCATATATTGTTGATGACAAAGAATAAATAGTTTTGGCTTTGTAGGCTAAGAAAAGTTATCTTGTGGGTCCATTTTGATGCTAGAAATTTTTTTGGTTGATATTTTGTACCACAGCCAGAGCACCCTTACCCTATTTATATAAGAATAACCCCCCACCAGGTTATTATCAGCATATGTGTTACTAACCAAATGAGCTTTCCAAGAGAACTTTGCTTTTTCTGCTTCCCTTCTCCCTTCTGCTTAAAAAGATATTCCTGTGATCTGGGACTTGAGTTTCAGTTATTGATCTTTTCATTGAGGATTAAACAATGGCAACTGCTCAACAGAAATGATTGTATGACATCTGAAACCCTGACACATGCCTGCCAGATTAATGATAAACAAATGTTTTACTGCTGATATGCCTGATTTGAAACAAGAAAATTTTGGGAACAATTCTTGGCCTAAAGTGTTTGAAAATAAGAATTGTTCATGAATGTATAGGCATATTTTATATCTCTACAGAAATGGCATTGTTCAAGTCTTTTTACAACAATGGGCAGTGGCGTCGTGGCCGGGGGGGCCAGGGGGAGCCATGGCCCCCCCTGTGAAAATGTTGTCGGAAAATTCGTCAGTTTTCCATTCTTGTCGGAAAAATCGAAAAAAAATTGCATTAATCCATTTTCCTCTCATAGCTACTTTATGGCAATCCAAATGTGTACATGAAATATCACTTTTTCGATCGCAAAACGTAGTTTTTGATGAAAAAGTAGGTTTTTCGGCAAAAAACTACAATCCTCGCCAAAACCTCTTGTCACAAACTGAATTTTTCAGCATTTTTCAACAAAAATCTAAGTGCCTACCACTTCAGCGGAAATATCTCGTAAACCCCCCTTCCCCCCAAGTCAATGTTGTTTGTCTTCACTCAGGACACTTGCTGCATGATATTTTCCAAGTTAGAGAATTCAGCAACATTGACTTGGGGGGTAAAGGGGGTATTTGCTCTTCAGATCTACCTTTTTCCATTTTGTGACAAGGGTTTTGGCGAGGATTGTCTGAGGTCGAGTGAGTGGATGTATGCATGTTTTGACGTGTAAAACAGGACTAAAACATAAGTAAACGCGAAAATTCGAACAGGTATGTCTGTCTGTAAAACATATTCATCATAAAGTATTTTCATAGTGCCCTTCTTCACACTGGAGAGGGCTTTAACGGCAGCACCATAAAATCTGAAAAACAGCTGACAAAGTTAATCCTTTGCTCAGGTTCTTCCTTTGTTGTTTCTTATACATGGCATAGAAGAACAGTGATGCTACGAGAATTGTATGTGGCTGTGAAAGTCTTGACAGTCATTTGGTCGAAGATTTTAGTGTTTCTATCCATTCAACGTGGTGGTTTAGTGTTCATATTCGAATGAAGCATAGCCGTTTTGGATGGCAGACTGGCCCCACCACGAGTTATACCGCGGGTCACAGCACGGGTCACAGCACGGGTCACACCCTTCTTAGATGCCTCAGTACACATTTTACCAAAGAAAACCACGGGTCACACGGGTCACACTAATTTTTTATAAAAAATATAGTATCTAATATTTTTTATAAAAAATGACTGTGACCCGTTTGACCCGTGTGACCCGTGCCGATTTCTATACAAATTCAATAGATATCGCCCTTTAGTAGTGTGACGCGTGGTGTTACCCGTGGTGTGACCCGTCAATTTCTTGCAGTATCGCTATACTGGTCCACTAATAAATCTTTATTTCATAAAATCGATGATATTTGGCTGCCAGTACATTTGTTTAGTTCGATTGAAGGTGGAAATTCCATGATTTCAGAGCCAAAGGCCGTTTTGATTCATTTCGTGACGTCAAATTGAACAATCAACATCACTAATCACAAACCAAATCACATATCCGGAGCGAGCGCCATCGAATTAGTACCATTCGAGTGACTAAGTTTAAATTTGAGCTCTTATGAGAAATTTTACCCTCAGACAATCCTCGCCAAAACCTCTTGTCATAAACTGAATTTTTCAGCATTTTTCAACAAAAATCAAAGTGCCTACCACTTCAGCGGAAATATCTCGTAAACACCCCTTCCTCCCAAGTCAATGTTGTTTGCTTTCACTCAGGACACTTGCTGCATGATATTTTCCAAGTTAGAGAAATCAGCAACATTGACTTGGTGGGTTCAGGGGGGGTATTTGCTCCTCAGATCTACCTTTTTCCATGTTGTGACAAGGGTTTTGGCGAGGATTGTAGGTTCTTCGTTCGTTTTTCTGCAATAATTCCTTTTTCAATCGAAAGAAAAGTGTGTTTTCTGTTGGAAAAATAGACACATTGGCGCAAAAAGTTTCGGACGAATAAATTTCAGACAAATGCTTTCGACCATAACATTCTTGGACTTTTCCCCGAAAATTTGGTCGTTTTACCAACATTTTAGTGACTAAAAACGATAAATTTACAATCTATTTTGCACGTTTCATACTTAAAAAATGTCATGCATTTATGGTTTGTGCATTAAGCTTTCAATGAGTTGCTCGTCAGAATTTGCACAAGTGAATATTGTTGAGGAAGATGGAAGTGAAAACTAAGATGGGATTACTTTCAGTTTCTGTAAACGGATGCTTATAGAAATGAAGATTTATATCAAGCTATCACGTTGTTATCTAAAATTTCAAAACGATCTATTTTTCAGTGCTTTTGAGGTCCTTTTTTCGAAATTTCTCATGAAAAACAAATAGTAGATTCTTCAAAATAGGGGCGTTTTGCAACGATCTAAAGGGCGTGGTCACAAAAAATTTTCTCGGGGGCAAGCCCCCGGGCCCCCAGTTTTCCTCCCTCCTTGCGAATCTAGCTTCAGCCTCACCTCCAACACCAATTTCATTTTCATTTCATTTTAAATTATTTATACAGGGTAAAAACATTCAGTTCATACGGAAAAAAAAAACTGCTTTACAATGTGCCCTGTTAAAACAGAAAAGAAAACAAAAAGAAAAAGAAAAAATTAATTACTCAATAAACTCCAAATTCTACTTAATACATTGTCAGATAAATTCCCTAAAAAAACCTAATTTTAATTATTCCTATCCAAACGAAAAAAGGAAATTAAATTGCAACAGAAAGGAAAACCGATTGACTATGTTCTTGATGGAAGGAAGTACGTAAAGTTTGTTTTATAATCCTTCCTTTAGTTTTAATTTGAAGTTTGATAGCGAGGGAGACAGTTTGATTTGGTGATCTAGACTATTCCAAACGGTAGCCCCTCGATATGCAAATGACTTTTGTCCATTGTTTGTTCTAAACAAAGGAAGTTTCAAGTCAGTTTCGGTGTTTCTTAGCGTCCTCATTGCCTGTTCACGCTGTCTTTGAAACATTTGGGCCATATAGTCTGGGCAAAGTTGGTTAACAGATTTGAAAACAGTAGTTGCCGTTTCAAACCTGATCAGCTCTTTAACTGTTGACCAGCCCAGACCTTTAATAAGGGGCAAGGAGTGTGCATCATAAGCACTATTTGTCACAATACGGGCAGCGCGATTTTGGAAAATTTGCAATCTTTTTAAGTCTGCCTCAGTGCAACATCCCCATACCGTGCAACAGTATCGTAGATAGGGTTCGACTATACTTCTGTACATGGTTTTTACCGTACTGAGTGGGACGTACCTCTTTGCATATCTCAGCATCCCTATCCCTCGCGAAATCTTTGCAGCAATAATGTTGATATGTTCCTTCCAACCTAATGTTTTGTCAATTTGTATTCCACAAGATACTTAGCTTCGTTTATCATCGGGACAACTTCGTCGTCAATAACAAACTTAGGGCTAATGACATCACTGTTAGAAATGTTCTGGAGTTTTGCCCTGCTACCGATAAGCATAGCTTGAGTTTTCGTAACATTTAGAGACAACTTATTGCCTTCTAACCATAATTTGAGATTGGACAAATCATCATTGATTGCTGAATTGATTTCATCAACTGATTTAGAGGAATAAGAGATGCTGGTATCATCTGCATACATAGTAACCTTGGCATTCAATCAAGTCTCGACAACAGCCTCACCTCCAACAAGAATCGTCTCTTAACAGGACTGCTGTGTCCCGTTGAAAAATTCTTCGCTATTATGGAACTTTTATATGACAAAAGTTCTGAGACATTTTGCCACTTTTTATACGTTATATTCCTGCTTAATTTTTGTCGGAAAAATGTCTCTTTGTCGGAAAATTCTGACCCTTGGCCCCCCCTAAAATCATGCTCCCACGACGCCACTGACAATGGGCGTTCCCAGGCAGAAAAATGGGCGCAGCACAAGATATTTTCCACGCCGTTTCCGCCTCCGGCGCAAGGAGCTTCTTCTATTCGCCTTCCGCCCAGAGAATGACCTACCATTTTCGCCCAGCTTCGCCACTGACCCCTTTCACTTACTTTTGATTGTTAGAAGTGTTAATCATTAGCTGGGAACTTCTCTCAGGGTCAATGGATGGACGTATCCTGTTGTTTGGAAGCATTTTTAATTCTTTTTCATCTAAGATAGAAATGTGCGTAGTGGTTTAGAGAGACGATGGAATTGTGAGTTTTTAGATTTTTATGATGGAATATTTCTCCAAAGATGGGATTCTGGATTTCCAGTAAGCAGGCTCGGGATCTTCTATTTTTCCCATTACCGGTATGTTGAAGGTAGGATCATTTCATTTTCGTAACTTTAAACAGGCAATTCATTGATCAAAGAGGTCGTAGGGGTTGGAACATTTCATTTTCGTAACTTTAAACAGGCAATTCATTGATCAAAGAGGTCGTAGGGGTTGGAACATTTCATTTTCGTAACATTAAACAGGCAATTCATTGATCAAAGAGGTCGTAGGGGTTGGATCATTTCATTTTCGTAACTTTAAACAGGCAATTCATTGATCTCAAAGAGATCGTAGGGGTTGGAAAGTAGGTAATGCTACCAGGTGTTAAAAAAAAGTATTCCTGTTTGCAAAATCACGAAAATTTGATTACACGACCGATCTTCAATTTTCTCTATTTTTGCAAGTAGAACAAGGACCAAATTGTTTTCCAAAATATAGCTGATCCTATAATTGGCTTAAAAATGAGCAAATTTAGTTCTTTTTAGGGTTACCTGGTTTTGGATCATACTGCAGAAAAGCATTGATGATTGCCAGATCAATTTACTTTTGCATGTAAAGCTTCGAATTTGGTCATAAATGACAGAACGAAATGTGCAATATCATTGGAGACTACACTGATGATAAAACATCTAAAATATTGACTCTTAGGCAAGATTGAGCACTTAAAATCATAGCTCAAAATATGGTTTTTCAACGTGTTCTACCTTGCTGTATCAAAAGCAAACATTTGATCATCTATGAATATTTTTGGGTCTTTGAAAAATTAACTCAAAAATGAAATTTTGTCAAAGATTTGATAATCATTTTTTGGTGATTTTTCAAACAGGAGTACTTTTTTGGGACACCTAGTAGGTATACTAAAGATTTCTTGATTTCCGAACTTCCTCTTCCTCTTGGTTTTCGATTTGGCAAGGAAAAGCATAAGCACATTTGAGCGCCATATTTCCTAAGCAAACGGCTTTGCTACGTGCAAGTTTAAGCTAGCGCCCAGATCTCGTTTAACGACATGTTGTTTATTTACTGGCAGAAAATCCGCCAATTTGAAAGTCGACAAAGCACAGAAAGGAGCACTAGAGGAGCAACACGTAATGGACTTGCATGAGACTTTGGTCAAGTATTTATTTTAACAGATTTAACCAGATAAAAGTAGGCGAGAACACCCTAAATATTTTAGAGTACTTTGTGAGATATGAATTATTTTAGGATTTCGCTCACAGGGTACTCTCTTTCTCGAGCAAGGATTATCAAAAACTAATTCAATATTTAGCATGATACCTTAGTTAGCTTTGAAGGCCCCGAAGAGCAATTGTTAGTTAGAAATGAGCAATCTGGGAGCATCTTAATTGCCAAGACTGGAAAAGAAACTTCTAGAATAATTTTGAAAGTAACGCAAACTGAACGCACAACATTTTTTCCAATTGTTCCTCATTTGTCCAAGTGATAAAAGGGGAGTAGCTCGAGAGCAAATAATCCCTAGAACACAAAAAAACCTACTAGCGTTTTCAACAATTTCTCAGACCATTTAGATGTGTTAAAAGCATCGACGTAAGGGGGGATAAAATTTGGGCGGGGGCTGCCCGATAAAAAGTCCATTGTTTGAGAAAATTTTTCCCGACTTGAGGCGGATTTCTTCCCGATTATGGCTGATTTTTGCAAATTTTTCTGACGTTGGTGGGGCTGCAGCCCTCCTGTCCCCATGTCTCCTGCGCCTATGGTTAAAAAAAAATTTTTGTGCTCCTTCTTCAAGTATTTCAAGTAGCTCGTAGCTCAAACTTTGTAGAGAGCTGCAAAGACGTCCTTCAAATGTGTCCTTCAAAAGTTTCTAACTGTTACAAGTAGAAATTAAACTGCCAGGTAAAACTGAAACTCTAAAATAAATTAGACTAGAAAATGAGCGAACAGTTATCATGCACTCCCTGTGTGTTGAGCAAAGCGTGAATATCCCTTTGTTCATAAGGATTTTTTGCTCTAGAACTGCTCATTGTTTAAATCTACTCTCAAAATCCATTCTTTAGATCCATCCCCACCGTAACTAGCTAAGTAAAAGACTCTTTTCATGGAAGTATTGATTAATTCTGTCGCTTAAGCATTTTTCCTGCAGTATGCGCTTATCAAATGAGATCCTAGGATTCTCTGAAGCTCGAAGAATGTTCTAGCAATGATTTGCTGTTGATGATATTAATGAATAGGTTAAGATCGAGCCAGGAAGAGGTCTGATAATTTTACATTTCAAGGACTATTGTGCTCACTTAGTGCTCTTTTTTAACATCTCACGAAGCAATAGCACCTACAATACAGTCTTCGGTCAACCTGCAATGTATCGCAGACAAAATCTAACGTTACGATTAATTCATTGCGTGAAGACTTTTTAGCTCTTTCGATCAAATGATGCAATGGCTCAACAACTAGACTAGATAACTCAAAAACAAAGTGTCGTAGAATCATGGAGAAAAAAGGACCTAGAAATTCAATGCTTTCTTCTTTGAACGCTAACCCCAAAACACTTGGAAAAAGAACTGCGCATTTCCCATTTAGTTTAGATGGTCAAAAATGGCAGTTTTCTGCCATTAACAAAAACATGTCCTTAAGCGCTTCATTCAAACAATGATGCTTTGAATGATAAGATACTTCCAACCCACAAGTTTATTGAAGGATACTTGCAAACGTGCCTGGCCTATTAATTGACACTTCTAACTATCACAGATAAAGGGTTAAGGCCTTTAAAATGATACTTCCAACCATCAAATATATTTGCAACCATGTATGGAAAACAAATCACGGCGCCGTCTCCTGGGATCATGGTAGCGTTACCATTATGGGTGTTGAAGAATACCCTGTTTTGAGGTTTTTCCTCAGCTCTTGCCATCGTTCAATTGGAAAAAGGTTTTACTAGACATTAGTTGTTAAAAGAAATGTTTCAGTTTTCTTTTGGTATTTTTCAGCGACAAAGGTTGGAGTGGAGGTGTTATTGGAATGGCATACGTGGGTGGAATTTGCCACACTGGATATGGCACTGGAATTGATAAAGTAATGCCTTCGAAATTTACAAGGAGACCGAAAAAAACGTGTTTGTACGGCTGTTCTGCAGGATCTGCGATTCTAAATTCTGTCGCAAATTAGATGTCACGTGCCACGCCACGAATAAAAACATCTGAAGTGTTTGGCATTGGCAGTTCTGCGTTATTGCAAATCTCTGATAACATCTGATTTGAGACAGATTTTAGTCGTCTCATGCTTGAGATTGTGTTATAGGAAAGGCTCTTAAATTCAGAGTTTGAGACCTCATTTGAATAAATCGGACACGTAATCACAGCATTTTGATAAAATTTGATCTCAGAGTTCGCTTCATAACAAGAGGCCTCTCACTTCTGTACGAGACCCTAATTTGGGACTTTGATTGTCAGCAGCCCAACATTATGTTCTTTATGCTGGAAACTGGCAAGGGTAACTCCAATCTTTAAATAGGGTGTTAAAGGTTATGCAAACAATTATAGGCCAATGCCTGTCATTTAAATTTTCGCCAGAATGCTAGAATGGCTGGTGCTTGATCAGCTATTTGATCTCCTTAAAATGAATAAAAGGTTTGCCTGTAATCAATCAGGTTTTCAAAAACTATGCTCCGCCATAACATCCTTAATCAGCAGCACTGATTATTGGTATGAAAACATTGATTCTCGGAAAAGTAACTGGACTCTTTTTTGGACCTTAAGAAAACCTTCGATACAGTTAGCCATTCTGTCCTTATGAAGAAGCTGCGTGCGTATAGTATTAGAGGATCTGCTGGTGATTAGTTTGAATCATATTCAAGTGAGAGAAAATAGTATTGTGCTGCCCTGCCAATGGACACTGATCAACCATCAAAAACATCACATGTGGTATACTCCAAGGATCATGCCTTGGTGCTATCCTTTTCATCATTTACCTCAATGAATTTGAAAAGTGCCTAGAATTTTCACAAGCTAGTCTCTATGTTGATAGCACACAAATCACGATTGCTTCAGATGATATAGAAAGGCTAGTACATGACACGCAGCAAAAACTTGTCAATCTCTCTGAGTGGATAAATAAATTAAGTCATAACCCGACTAAAACAGAATTTATGACAATAAGTCACCCCTGTAAAATTGATGTTATATGATCTGTCGTTAACTGGAACTAAAATCAAACGAGTACCTTAGTCCAAATCTGTCGGAATCATCATAGATGAAAGTCTCACATTGGATCAACAGTTCAAAGCTGTTAAATCCAAAGTTGGCGCTGGTTTGTCTGCCATAAAAAAGTTAAGAAATACCATTCTGCAGTCACAGTTGCAATCGTGGAAAGTCATTTCCTCTGCGCAAAAGTTTTTTGGGAGAGTCTCTCAAAAACAAAATTAGATACTCTCCAATGTCTGCATAATTCCCAGTTTCCAGTCAATGGAATTTTCCGAGCAGACGGAATTTTACATAATAAAAAGTCATTCAACCCTAAATTTCTTTTCAGTTATAAAGCGACATTTTTCTTGTAAACAAAGAATTTCCGCCCATTCGGAAAATTCCACTGGCTGGAAACTGGCCTTAATAGGGCACATTCAATAATATAAATAAACGCATGAAGGACGAATGGTCATCTAATTGACTAAGTGTTGAAAACCTCATTCGATTTGAAAGTTGAGCCCGGATCGCCTTTGGCATAAGTGCAAATATAGGTCCGCATACTTAAATTATGAAACAGAAACTGCAAGGATCTTCAGATCCTCAGGCTCAAAAACTAAACATGCCAAAAACGGGTTTTACTATTCTGCTTGGAACGATATCCCAGCTAAGATTCATTTGAGAAATCCAAACACTCGGGAGCTTCAAAAAGAACTAAAAGCGCACTTGACGAGCTGAAAATGCTAACAATAAGAACCCTGAAGCACGACCCTATGGAAGAACAGCCCATTTTCATCTTAGATATTATTCTAATTTACGTAATAGAACACTGGATTAGGCCTTTATACGAAGTTTTATATATGCCGAAGGGGTTTTGTGTATGAAAATTGAAAATTGAACATTGAAAATTGAAAATTGAAGCCAGAAAGACATAGAAGAATGAATGTGCCACAACCCAACCCTCAACATTCTTGATGACCCAAATGACAAAGTCACTGCGATGGAAGCAGTTGATATCCCATCGATCCAACCAACTCATTGCTTTTTTTTTCATCTAGTCTTTCGGGTCGTATGGTGGTTACTTAAAACGGTGCTGATGACTTTAACAATTCAATGGGAGCCATAATAATATTTGTGCAGGGCACGAGTTAATACTGACAGTAACTGATTTAACATCAATCTGCTGGGTGATTTAATAGCAACTATTCCCGTTTGAAAGGCCTTGAAAGGCTACTGCTCCCTTGGTACCAAGGGAAATAATGACATTGGCAAATATACCAATTAACAATAGACGTGTTGAAATATATATAGAATCGACCTGGTTGAAATCGGTCAGTCCTTTAAGATTTTACAAGTGATTTTCTCGAGCCCTTCGAGAAGCATTAAAACGTGATAAAATTACAAGCAAATTTCCTTATTAATTCTACCTTACAGCAATGACTTTAACACGCTTTAGCACGTGCTATCTGCTTGGGAGGATGAAAATCCTCCCTCCCCAGTATGAAAAGTTATTCAGTTGTATTCAATTTTCCCAAGAGGACAAAATATATGCTAGCACATTAAGTGTCATTATTTCTAGGAAGGAAATCAAGGAAATCTTGCTTGTCGCTTTCGCTCTTTTTGTGGGATTGCTGCAAAAAATCTTCCATATCAACGAGAAGGAATGGCCGATTGAATCCGGGTAAATTACTGAATCAAATTGAAAATGTAGGCAATGAAATAAGACAGTTTTCAATATTATTGCTTTGCTATTTAGGGAGCAGTATTTTTCAAACGGGAGTTGTTTTTATTGACTCATTCGGTGCCATTTTCAAATTTACAGTGGTCATTTAGTGCCCTGACTGGACCCACAGTAGTTCTGGCACATGAACTTGGACACAATATGGGATTCCCTCATGGTATGTTTTGTTTTCCTTTTGAGAAACACAATTGAGATTACCTTCCTGATTTGTTATTTGAAACTGTATTGGAAGCAAATTATTTCATTGTCCATTCCTTCAACTTTTCATGGTCAAAGATGACTTTTCAGCCTTTCTCCGATTTTGAGAACACACACACACTTCGTTGTATGATACTGTATGTAAGAATTGTAGGCTCTATATTTCAAATGTTAAAGAACAGTGCTACCTTCATTAAGAAAGCTAGGATGCGTCGGTAATTTTCGATAATTAAAGAATGTCTTGAAACTAACATATGCAGTATTGATAAACGTCCTGCGCAAATGAGGGGGGGGGTGTGGGGGGTGTGACACCCCCCAATAATTTCAAAACTCGGTCCCAATCGCGATAAAATCGGTCCCGATCTGGCTCTGAACTTGAACCTGAATTTTTCAGGACGTCGATACTCGAAATGCAAAGATTTCTGTGTTAGCTGTCAGAGAATGGCTGGGTTAAGTCAGGTAAGGGATGCCTTCTGAGCCAAAGTAGAGGATGTTTCTTCAAATATTTTCTTCGTGCTCCAATCTATGGGATAACTGTCACAAAACTATCAAAGTTCCCTTGTTGCTAATGGTAAGCATGATATTGGGAGATGCATTCTAAGCCAAAGTAGAGACTGTTTCTTCGAAAATTTTCTTCATGCTCCGATTTTTAGGATAACTACCGGGTGCGCCAAAATAAACTATGCACGTTTGGCAGGCCACAATAAATCGTACACTGGACTGATTTTGAAGATTTATGACTCATTCGTTAGCAGAAAGCCAGAATTGGATACCGGGTTTTTTGCAAATTTTTTCTTTTTCAGCTTTTAGAGCTAGAAGCGAGTTTCCTAAGATTTTGTTTTCGAAAACACTGAAGACGATCAAAAAGCATCGATCAAATTTTCTAAAGAATCGACTTGAATGGACAAAGAGAGAACTTTTTCGTGGTGATTTGCGATCTAAAAATCGACCAATTGTAATCTGCTGTACGAGAGTTCATACTGAACCCCCAAATCCCCCTGAAAACGTTTTCTCTTTGTTTATGCATGTTGGATATTTTAAGATTTGATCGACGTTCTTTCATCGTTTTCAATATTTTCGAAAACGAACATTTAAGAAACTCGCTTCTAGCTCTAAAAGCTGAAAACGGAAAAATTTGCAAAAAGTCCGAGAATCTAATTCAGGCTCTCTGCTAAATATTAAGTCATAAATCTTCAAAATCGGTCCAGTGCTCAAAATATTGTGGCCTGCCAAACGTGCATAGTTTATTTTGGCGCACCCGGTATCACAAAACTATCAAGGTTTACTCGCTGCTAAAGGCAAGCGTGATATTGGGAGATGCATTTTAAGCGAAAGTAAAGGATGCTTCTTCAAAAATTTTCTTCGTGCTCCGATTTATAGGATAGCTCACAGGATAACTATCACAAAACTTTCAAGGTCTCCTCGCTGCTAATAGCAAGCATGACATTGGGAGATGCATTCTAAGCCAAAGTAAAGGATGTTTCTTCAAAAATTTCCTTCGTGCTCTGATTTATAGGATAACTCACAGGATAACTGTCACAAAACTATCAAGGTTTCCTCGCTGCTAATGGCAAGCATGATATTGGGAGATGCATTCTACGCCAAAGTAAAGGGTGTGGCCCCAAAAAATTTCCTGACCCCTAGCCCCATGCATTTCACTGCCTCCCTCTTAATTTACCCTGGCCACACCACTTATTGATTACATATGAGCAAGCGTGCATGCCTAAAAACATGGCTATTCTGTGAAGCTTTGACTGGATCATTAAGGGAAGATGGCTAAGATGCTAGCCAGAGACAAATTGATGTCGAAAACTGTTTGTTTAATTCTGTTTCAATCGTTGGGAAAACACTGTCTGTTATAGTTGTATTTTCGGTAAACTGTGGCAGATAGGAAAACTTTATTTTTCATACATTTGCAACAACATTTATTTCGCAAAAATCGGTCCCACGTGGAAGAAACTCGGTCCTTTGAGCACACACCCCCCTCAAAAAAATTTGCATTTGCGCCCCTGAACGTCCTGGCATTGGTTTGATTGCAAGTTCTGTTGGCACTTGTTTTAAGACCTTACTACGTACTTTGGAGACTTTCTTTCGCATTTTAAACTTATTTTTAACATGCCTGTCATAATCTTTCTCTACCTGGTATCTTATGAGCACCAATCTAGGACAGAACAAAGGAATTCTTACAGAAAGGCAAAGCAAGATTGTTCCCCAATCATAACTTTAGTCACTATAAGTGTAACCAAATAATGTAACGAAATATAATCTTATTCTAAGAATTAGCAACGTTAGAAGGTATTTAATAAGAAGGGAAATTTAAACTATTGAGTTAGTTTTTTCATTAGATCTTAAACCCTCTAGCACCGCAGGGTTTCTTGTGGATTCAGCTCTCTGAGGGTTCCCGTTAAGATGATAGCATAATTGTATCTTCTTTATATTTTAGATAAAGCACCCTGCAAATGTATGACGACAAGAGGATGTTTTATGGGTGGTCCAAAGTAAGTAGCAGCTGCTTATTTTGAGCTAGATCAGTAGTCTTATGATTATTTCCTTTAGGTCTTAGAGTACAGCCGAGATTTTATATATCATTAAAATGTCTCATCATGTGTAAGTTTATGTGTAATACTTGAAATTTACAAGTTTAATTACTAACACATAAAAATCAACCGACAAGATTAGTATTGCGGGATCGTGAACAAGGGAGAATAAAGGTTATACTTAAGACCGTTTGTTTTTCATTACTTTTTATTCAGAAGAATCGGAAAATGGGGGTACCCAAACAAACCTCTCTTCTTTAGCCGTTGTTTCAGCATGACACGACTGGAGAACCTAAACAAGCTTTATATTCGTATCACTATTACAGGATGCCTTTTGAGTTGACATCCTTTTCACCCTTTTTTCTGAATCAATCTCCGTTTCCAATTATCCTGGGATCGGCATGGATCTAAGAGAAATAAGAAGAGAAATGGATGGAAGAGAAATAAACTTTATTTCTCTTCTACTTCAAGGACTCGAAGACCTGGTTTTTCTGACTGCAACATGAAAGTTTTGTCTAATCCAAAAAGGTCCTTTGAATGCTTGAACAACTACCCCACTGGAGTAAGTATTTCCAAATATGTATGCATGTATGCCTGTATCATTTACCTCAATTACAAATTTTTACAAGGTTTATAATATAAAAATAGATACAATAAAATATATAAGGTTAAATGCGTGAAGGAAAACACCCCTAATTACAGTGGCAGGGATAGCATTAAAAGGTCAAGATGACCTTAATTCCATATTGGTCCCCTTAGTGGTACTGGTACAACGCAAAACGTGAGGACAAATATAAAACTGTAGCTTTTTTTGATACAGAACACGGTTTATAAGACCATACCATGATCGGGAGAGACTATAAGGAGTCTTAATAAAAGACATTAATGTCATCTTTCTTTTTCTGTATATTTTGGAAAAAAATTCTCTCGATCTTATATTTGAACGTGTTAATATTGTTTGTTGATTTCATCTCAGACGAAAGACTTTTCCATGTTTTGGGCCCTAGATATGATTTTATTAAACCGGACCTTCGTTCAACTTAGCTGTTTGAAAAGCAGGATGGTACACACATAAATAGAGCTAAAGTTCAGTGATGAAATGTAGCATTCTCTTCAATTTGTTCTTGCGCATATGCGAACTTCGCATATGTTATTGCGCGTCCTCCCATTTGTCCTTGCTCATGTTAGTAATATTTCAACATTTCCATTGTCAGTCCTTGGACAACTTCTGCGGCAATGGAATCGTTGAAGGCACTGAAGAATGTGACTGTGGAACTCCAGAGGTAAATGCAATTTCGTATGTAATGCACAATTATCTTTACACATTTTCGGAACCAGAGAAAACTTTTGGAATGTTCATACTAGCTAAACTTTTGTCTTCTATGCGAAAGAAAGTTTACTAGTCTCCAAAATGTATGTATGTAAAATAGCCAGGAGCTATGTTTTTAGAAGTGTTTCTTTGTGGTAGATTTAAGTGATTGAGATCTGAATTTTTGAACAGCTGCTGTAAATGATCTAAAATCATAACTAAAAGGAAAGTAGATTGTCAGCAAGAGATATTATGATCAAACAAAAGGGGACTGTCAAAAAAGGAGATGCATTGCTGTTTGCAGCTAATGAACAACGAACTTCTAAAAACATATTGCATTGTAAAACATATTACATTATACATTGTATGTAAATCTCTATGTGTACGTGTGTATTAGTCAAATCAATTTGATATATTTGAAGTTATAAGTGTCATTCAAAGTGAGAACTCGCTGACAATATGTCCTTTCGTGCTATGGATGGCACGTAGTTTATAAATCTTGTTGTTTGTTTCTTTTAATTGTTTTCATTGAATAAAGAAAAAACCAAGAGCATATTTATCTTCCTCAGAAGGAGGGAAGGCTGTTTCGTTTGAAATAACCTGTTTGATTAAAAGGTCAACGTTTGCAAAAAAAAAACATCATTTCATTTCAAAGAAGTTTAAGTTTCGTTGGAAAAATTGTAAATATTATAGCTTTGTTTTTTATTTTCAACTGGACCAATTATGAATTAGAAAGTTTTCTGTATGGTTAGCCTGTGTAGATATGTTCTAAATAGTCGCGTAGTGGTCCTAATGCTGTACACTCCATCAAAGACTTTTCTGAGGCACAAAAATGGTACCTCTTTTTAAAGCAAATAATGCCATTATTTCTAGAAGCCAATGAGCTGCGTTGCAGCAGATCTTGAAAGTGACAATCATATTCGCCTTGTGCATGGGCTAGCAAAATTCGTTCAATTTGATTATGGAAGAACTAAGACTTGTTGAGTACACATAAGGTGAATGATCCTAGTTAAAAGATAAGATCTCATTAGTTTCTAAGAAGCCCATTGTAGTGATAATCTGACGCGCGCTCAAAGGCATCAAAACCAAAAGAAACAATGTCTTTTCCATTTTAATTCTTATAGACTGGATCGTATGACGCAGCTCATTCGCTTTAAGACCTATTCGTTGCTAGATTCTTCAGTTTTTTTTTGCAGATGTGCAAAAAGAAAGATAGCTGTTGTGAACCAAATGGATGCAAATTAAAAAGATCTGCTCAATGCAGTGACATGAATACTCCTGATTGCTGTAAAAACTGTGTCGTAAGTAATATCTTGATAACACAATCTGACCCCCATAGAATGCGATTTAAGCACCATTCACACGAGAACGTAATCGTTTCGTTCCATATCATTTCGTCCCTAAAAGTCGAACGTTGCATTCAATCAGGAACGCTGCAAATAACATTGTTCGGTTCCAAAAAGTTGAACGATAAAAACAGTGATACGATAAGAGGGATGATACCAAATCATTCCGTTCCGTTCCTGTATGAACCGATGATGAACTGCAGAACTGGACCAAAAAACGGAATGATAAGACTTTTTCCCTAGGTGCAACTGAAGGTTTTATTGTTGCTGGATCTTGTCTTGTCAACTAGCAGTAAACTTGTAAAAAAGAAGCTGCCACGTTAATTTATTTCTTACAAATCTTTGAATTCGCTTGATCCAGATTAGTTGCGAAAATTATTCGTCAAATGTTCGGATGATAAGGACGGCGTTTGCGTTCATCATAAACTGATCTTTGGATATGGTTAGTAAAACGATCAATGATCAAAATGATCTTTCTTATCGCTGAACAAGGCAAGGGCAGATTTTGTAATACAATGGTAGCAGTTGCTTTTAATTCACACCTCAATTCCCGGGGGAGGTCACTTCAATAGGCGGATGACGGGGGTGTGCCATTTTCAATTGTAAAATCATACCCTAAAATTTATGAATGTTTCAAAAACCATACCCCAAAATTTACGGGCCTTTCAAAAAAGATACCCTAAAATTGTGACCAAAATTCGAAATTCTAACCAAGTACCTGAAATCAGATTAAATTCAATACCCTCGAGCATTTTTCTTCCAAAATGACACCCCAAAATTTATGTTCATTTGTGATGTTACCAAAAATCACACCCTAAAATTTATTTTCAGCCTGAAAAAAGGTACCCCAAAAAATGGCACATGCCGTACTGGTACATATGGTAGTGAACCCCCCCCCCCCCCGGGCCTCAATTCAAAGCGATTAGCGATTGCAGAGAAAGGGCGGGGCAAACTCTTGCCTTGTGCACGCGAAAGATGACTTTTATGAAAAGTTATGTTCCTATTTTACAAGAGAAGATTGGTAAATCTATAGATCTGTTTGACAGATTTTGTTTCTTTGATTCAGAAGCCGAACAGAAGGCATTGCAATTCTTGCGTAGTTAAGGATTTAATCAAATGATTACAAACAGCTCCTGGATCAAATAAAAAAAATTTGCCGGACAGATCTTTAGATTTACTGTTCTTCTTTCGTTATAAGCACATAACTTCTCTAATTGTTCTGTTCTTGTTTGGACGGTCTAATTTTACGTTCCGGAAACTGGAACGAAGATGGAAATGGACGATATCTAACAGCACTGATGTTGTCTATCAGGTTGAGAATTACTCGAACACTAATCTGTTATGGTCCATTTAGCTTTTCAATTGCGGAAATTGCTCGGGGACTTTTTGTCCTTCTAGTTCCAAGAGTTAAATGTATGAGGATCACTCGCATTCTAATAATTGAAATTCATTCCAAAATTTGTTGTTCAAAGTTGTCAAAAGTTCCTGATATGTAATTTAAAGCAATTTTCCAGTAATTGCAAGGATAGCAGTTTGCTGCCGAAGCCATTGGTAGTCACCGAAAGACACTGAGTATACTTAACCTAATACTCAATTAAAAAAAGATTTTATGAAGCATTTATTATTTGTTCCTCAGATTGCCACAGGTGAGAAATTAGCAGCTGGGTGAATCTCTTTAGTCACTTAGTCAAACTAAGATGGATGTCGCTATATCCAGAATATTTTCAGGACAGTTGAATGGTCCATTGTACTGTTCATATCATATCATATACATTATCTCTCAAGAATTGATGCAGTTCTAGTTCAGTATTTTGAATGTTTCAAACAGCCTAATTTCTTACTTCTTTTTTCAATAGTTCAAACTGCAAGGAACACTTTGTCGTGAATCCCAGAATGACTGCGACTTACCTGAATATTGCCCCGGAAATGCTGGAGCGGTAAGAGACATGTTCCTACTGCTGTTTCCTAGCTCTTGAATTTGAATTAGGAATCTTTTGAAATCATGCCTATTGCTGACAAAATAGGTTTTTTATATAGAGCGTCTCTCCTCGATTAGTCTATCTACCGAGAGAGCTCTTCCTTTAAGGAATTCCCCACATACAGGTTTGATATGCTTTCTTCCTTAGTAAAATTGTAGTTGTTGTGGCTAGTACCTTTTGTTATAATTTTTTTATTGCAGTTTATGCATGTTATATTGAGAGTTGTATGTTGAGAATTTGCAGATGAAAATGAACTGAACTGAAATGAAATGATGCTAGGGTTAAAATAATTAGTGCTCTTCTGTCTAATACTGCATTTGTTGAGTCAGAGCAGCAGCAATATAAAATGATCGAACAACTGGGCCATTCTTTAAAAAATGATATAAAAAATCCTCGATATGGAGGCAGATAGGTAATATATAAATGGGTCATTACTATATCGCGAAGTGTTGCATCAAGTCAGCAAGTAAAATTTTACGTCAGTTTTTAATGATTCTCTACCACAATTTGCACTTTGAGTGGATTTTGGTGCTAGAGGAATTTCGAAAACAAATATTCATACCAGGCGACGATCAAATTGCATGGACGGACAATTCGTTTGACAGTTGTTCATCTGGTGTGGTGTGACTTTAAGACAACTTTTGTCGAGTGTAGGCAAGGGAACACAGAAGGAAACCAGTCATCTTGGTAGAAGAGTGTCGATAGAAGAACAAAATGCATGACGACTTGCACTCCAAAGAATTTTTCTGTCTTGTTTTCACACAATATGTATAATATGTCCAATATAGTATGTATTGTAAATTTTGATATGAATATAAGTAAAAGATTTATTCGACACACATTTTTGGAAATTAGAGATAAATTCTTGAAGCTCTTACAGCTAGATAAAAATGCTACAGAGCCAAAGCATTTGAAGGCCAATTGGAATAACAATCAAGTTCATTTGATTCTGTATCTAATAAGAAAGCAAAGTAAACTTGCTGATTTTTCACTGCTAATTTTCTTGCGTATCTCAAGTATTCTTATGTGCTTGTTAGAGTTTCAGAAGCTGGGAAGAATTCTTATATCTTGTATTTCTTTTTCAGTGTCCAGCAGATAATTACAGAAAAGATGGAACGCCATGCAGCAATGAAGTAACTGTAAGTTTTATAACTTGTTCTTTGGCTACTGCAATTTTTCTAGTAATTCTAATGCATAACTCAATTTAATTCAATGTCAAGATGTTCTGCTGTGTCAATACTACAAATACGTACAGTGGATGGTGGATGCTCAAGACTGTTAGAATGAGTGCAAGAAGCAAGAATGGGTCGCTGTAGATAACGGAGAGTTCACGAAACCAGGACTGGAGCGAGAACGCCATCTTATTTCTTGCAAACCAAATATCGTTGCACATACTCTACCTGTTAAATGAATTTTATTCAAAAAACAATCACGTAACCTTCGGTTCAATTAAGTGTCTGAGAACCATAATATTTTTAGGCTGGAGTACAGAACGAGAGAAATGAAATTTTGCAGATTGTGTAATTGAAAATGACAGCTTCATCGTGTCTCAAGGGAAGCAAATTACGAAGAAGAAGGAATCTATTGAAGCTATTTTTTCTAAGCAAAAGCAACATTACTTTGCACAGCATAGGTTCCGAATCTTTAACAAGGTTGGTGTAAAGTTCAGTGACATATTTCTTTGAACTGAATGACTTCTAAGAAATTTTAGCTATTCTCTGTAACTCTACCATTGGACTTTTCTGAATTCCTCAATATTTTCAGAATTAGAGTTTTCTTCTTCTTTTTCAAGAATTCAAGGAAAATTTTCAAAAAAACTTAAAACTATCGTAATTTCTAAATTTGTTGACGCAATATGAAATGATTTTGAAGAAAACCATAGTTTATGGATATCTACAATATGGTATCAAGCAAAAGTCTGTCACTCTTCTGGTTTATGATTTAGAAACTTGATGACGTCACATCCTCTAATGAGTTGAAATGTAAGATGCGCTGTAATTTCGAAAATAGTTAAAACATTTGAAAAGTCCAACGGTAGAATTATAGATAAGTATCTAAAGTTTCGTTCAAGCCATTCAATCAGAAGAAATAGGTCATAGAATTTTGCACCCACCTGTTTACGCTGAGTTAAAGATTTGGAACCTATGCTACGTTGCAGATGCCGCCGTTGTGACTTGTGGAACCTGAAATCAAACTGGGAAGATTTTTTTATATTGAATTATTTCGGCATTGTTTCTATGCCTTACTTCATTGTGATCTTGAATGCTTCAATAACGACGCTTCTAGTGTGAATTCAGCTTAAATTCCCAATTTGATTAGGTTGACATTACTACGATAGCTGTATAGTTCTATCCTTATCAACCGGTAACTTAATCGTTTGTGTTGATATTCAGATCTTGCCTGCTAACACCGACCGTTGGCGTGAAAAGATGATAGAACTCAACCCTCCAGTGATAGCCAGATATTTACGGATCAACCCTATCTACAAGAAACTAAGTGGCAGCTACTGTATGCGACTTGAGGTATTGACATGCAGCGCAAATGAAGGTAGATAATCTTGTTTAGTATTTCTTGTTTTTTTGTGAGATTTTGTAAACAGAGTAGCAAAAGTAACGTGAAGCTTCTATTTTTCATTTTCCACTGAATAGCTTTGACTTTTCTTCGGACACTCACCGGAGAATGGTGCTCATAATAACTCATCATAGCCGATAGTTAAAACCCTTGCAAACAAATTGACGTCATCAGTTAATCCTACAAAATAGTGGATAGCTCGAAAACGAAACAAGGTATCAGAGACGTTGAATATAAATTTCTAGCATTAAATAGTGCTGGTAATTGCCACAAATAAACATTTCGCTTCAGATCACCTTTTTTGATTTCTGGATTTATAGGTGTAATTTCTGGTAAAAACTATTTCTAACAAGCCAATAAGAGACATTATACAAAACAATATTAGCATTGTTTGAATAATATGATGAACCATGGGAATGCGTCCACTAGAATCATTCGTTGTTAAGCCATGTTTAATGAAGGGCTTTAAGGAGCCTTTGCCACTCAGGTTCCTCTGCGGGCATGTTTCCATTTCAGATTCTCTGAAAATCAAATCTGGCCTTAGTGGAAGTATGGATCCACGATATTGCTTTTGAATTGATAGAAAAGTTTGACTTTAGCTGATTGCTTTATGATTTAAACAACTGAAGTTTGAGACCATTTTTTCCGCTGGGGCCAAATTTTATCTTAAGACAATTTGAAATTGCAGCGCGCCCGCAGAGGACCGTGTGTGACAATGGCTCTTTTAAGAAACGCAAGTTTTTGTTTGCTACAGCAATTTGTTCTTCCCTGTCTCTAACTTCTATGCTTTCCCCATGCATTGTTAACGTGCAATGGCAGCAACCTTCACGGGTACAGACACAAAAGAAAGGAAAAACTTGTTGTCACGAACTACAACAGGAAATATTTAAAATCTGGATTGATATTGCGAAAGGACATTACTGCAGGGAAGGTGGAACTCTTTGGACACGTTGTAAGAAGAGGCGATCTAGAAAGAGATAGAAGAAGGAGTGGAAGGAGAAGGAAGACCATGCCCAGTGGCGGACTGGCCCACCGGCCCACCAGCCCGTGGCCGGTGGGCCCCCTTCAAAATCTTGCAAAAAGGGCCCCGTTTTGCTGGAAAAGGGCCCCTTTCGCAAAATTAGGCACTCTTTATCTAGATTTACTTTTTTGAATAATGGACACCTCACTTCACATTTGAATCCTTCCGTGTTGGTGAACTTGTTCAAAGAAATGAATACAGTCGAGAGTGAAGATACGGATTGTGAAGAAGAGAGCACCGTTGTAGAAAAAGTAAAGGCCCCCTCCACGTAAAGGTCAAAGCATGGTTCTCGATATTCCTTCAAAGAAAATAGTTGAGTACAGGTAGCGTAGGATGTAACTCTGACAAATGCTATAAAATGACTGGGAGAGTCATTCTAAGCCAAAGTAAAGCCTTCAAGTTTCAAATATTTTCCGGGACAAACTTTGTCAAGGCCTCAGCTTTGGGGGCACGCAGAATTGGACTGTGACAAAGTAAAAGCTTTGGCAAGAACATTTTCATAAGAGTGTTGATTGATAGAAAACTGCTATAATAGTTTTGAAAACTTCAAAGTTTCCAATTTTGTTCTGGTAAAGATGGGATGGTGATAGGCATTCTAAGCCAAAGAAACAGATGTCTACTCAAAAAATTTCCCTGTGGATACTAATTCATAAAACTGCTGTTACAAATGGTCAAAAATTCAATTTTAGCACTGGCAAACATGGGATTGGGAGAAGCGTTCTAAGCCAAAGTAGGGGGCGTGTCCTCAGAAATTTTCCTAGAGACTTTGCCCCCAGACCCTTCATTTTGATACTTCATCAGGTAATTTGAGAAACGAAAAGATTATGGATCGTCTGGCCAATACTAAATAAATGTCTACATTATTCTTATAAAGTAGAGATTACGTAAAGATTTTAATCACGCCATAAGAAGATGTATGCCGCATTTTGAAAGAAAGTGAGCTTAATTTTGCAAATGGTAAGGAATAAACCACACCCTCGTCACATAGGCCACACCCACTCAGGGCCCCCTTAACTCATCCATGGCCGATGAAAAAATCGGAGCCAGTCCGCCACTGACCATGCCGACTTCGACCAACGAAAAGTTTGGTTGACGGAAGTAAGACAATTAACTGGTAGCAGTTTACCAGATCAAATGCATCAAATAGAAAATCAACTTGGCTGGCGTGCTTTTGTGATGACTAAAGTAGTAAACTGCGCTTCCTGACCAAGAAACAGGGATAGAGAAAAAGATAACAATAACTATTATTTCTTTATGTTGTCCATGTGAGGTTACGTTACGCTTGTTTTTCATTTGAAAAATACTGTTCTAACTTTCTGTTTTAGATGTTTTAAGTCAGCCACAACCAATCTCAACACGAGACCTCTACTATACACATGCCGTATGCTTAGAGACTGATAGCGATGATTGTGCAGGAAGTAAAGCCAACGACACTTTGCTCAAATTCAAAAAGGAGAAATATGCCGACTGCAATAAACCAAATGCAATGTTTGTATTGGAAAATGATGGGACTTTAAGACACCATTGCAGTGGGAAAATTGTTTGTCCACAGCCTTCAGGGGGCTTTGTTCCTTTGAAAAAGGACTGTCCAAATGACCAAGGAAAATTTGAGCGATTGGCAGTAAGTATAATCTTTTCCTGCTATGTTATCCACCATGTATTATTTTTGACCTAATACCTTAGTCCCTTCAAATTTCGCCTGCCTTCAATTTTGGCTCCTCTTAGTTTTCGCCCCTTTAATTTTCGCCCCCCCCCCCCCCTTGTGCAGAAGTTTCGCTCCCTTTGACTGTTCCCCCCTCCCGGTTTGGATTGATATTACATGATTTGGATGGACATTGCCCCGAGGAAGAGAACCCGGTGGAATTACAAAATCACCCCTCAGACACAGGGGAGGATAATATCATTGTTGTCGAAGAGTAATGCATGTCTTGTATTTCGTATTACAATCAAAATTAAAGTTCTTTCATAGAAAATAGATTTTTCGCTCCCTCTAATTTGTCGCCCCCCAAAATATTTCCACAATTCACCCCCTTTCAAAAACCCACCCATATGAGCGGCACATACCCGTACCTTCAACATTTTGTGTACCCCCCCCCCCCCCCCACGGGCTTCTTTTGCTCTGTAGGCAACGATCTTGCTGACAAAATTGATCAAGTTCCAAATCCTTTCCTTGCAGGTGACTACGTAGTTAACGAAAATAAGGCAAACTTTGATTTCAGGATCATTGAGGTTCAAGAAATTAGGGATGCATTTGCCAAAGTTAAAACAACAAAGAACTTTGGGACTGGCAGCATATCTAGCTACTCTTTGAATTTGCATTGCCTTTCATTGAAAACTTGCTTGCTCCAATGACCACTCAGGTTTTTTGCGCCTTCAGTCCTCCGTAACTTGTTTACTTAAAAACACTGACGATTGATAAAATGGGTTGGATCTCGGTAAGTTAGTGGGATTAGTATTCATTGACCTGAAAAAGGCCTTTGATACTGTTGATCACCAAATTCTATGCAAAAGCTTGAGCCTTACGGTGTTCACCAGCGTGAGCTTTCCTGATTCAAATCCTACCTTACCAACCGTAAATAGTTCTGTCGGGATAATGGGGTTGATTCAGAGATTGGGGATATAGAGGTTGGTATTCCACAACGCTCGTGTCTTGGCCCCTTACTTTTCCTGATCTATATCAGTGATCTCCCACTAGCTGTCCAAAATTCCACTGTTTCCATGTATGCTGGGGAAACCAGTCTATGCCAGGAGTCCAGTAATTTGACTCAGCTGAATAGTACTATTAACAAAGACCTTTGGCAATTGGACACTTTCCTACAATGCAACAAACTTTCTTTAAACAAGAAGAAACGTAGCACTCTCAAGAGTCGGAGTAAAGATTTGAAATTTAAAATTCTCGAAAATGATCTCCATGTTGTTCAAAAAACGAGATACCTTGCTGAACAAATTGAGTGCAATTTGGAATGGAAATAGTAAATCAAGGCGGTCTCTTCCAAGGTTTCCAGTGCAGTAGGCATTTTTGAAGCATGCAAAATCATTCCTACCAAGCAAGAGAGTCTTTGAAAACTCTCTACGCGGTCATTGTGGAGCCCCGCTTTCAATACTGCTTGTTATGTCTGCGGCTACGCACTGCGCAGGCTCAACTGAAATTATTCAGTTGAAAAATGTTCAGAAACGTGCGGCTAGAATTGTAACAAACAGCAGCTACGACACCCCAGGCAGACCACTTATTGAAGGGTTGGGTTGGAAGACCATCCAGGGACTCATTCAAAATGAGTCTGGAACAATAGTCTTCAAATCCCTAAATGGGTTGGCTCTACAATACTTGTGTAACCTTTTCAAAAAAGTTCAGCATGCTCCTCCCATAGCCTCGGCAATGCCAAAACGGACCCAAGGCTACCTGTGAAGAAAACAGCAAATGGACAAACATATTTTTCTTTAAGGGGAGACAAGTTGTGGAAGGTCCTCTCAGCTGAGTCACAGCAAGCATCCTCCCTAAGCTTATTTAAGTATATAAATTAGGGTTAACTCTTTTTCTTTTTATTGCAAATTTTTAACATTGTAAATAGGATTTTAGGTTGTATAAAAATAGGGTGTGGCAATAGTTTTTAATTCAATGATTTTGAAATTTAGTTTTGTAATTTAGTTTTGTGATTTATCTTATGGGAGGGCCCCTTGAAAACCAGCACTTGTGCTGAAGCTCTACCCTCCCCCTTAACTAAATATATGAAAATATGAAATATGAGTAATAGGTACTAGAAGAAAAATGGACGGAAAAAACAGACAGATTTTTCAGCACACTGAGGCCTTTCAAACTTACGTTATCATCAGAGTGTGACTAACTGTAGAGTTAGAGCGTTTTTACAATTTATAAACTAAATAGAGAATTACCGACAGGAAAGGTAAGATTATTGGTTCATTTTAGCGTGTCTACAGTTGACAAGTTTGCTTTCGTATCCTAAGAGTGATTTATTGTCCTTATTGTTAAATATGAATATGCAAATATGATTCCAATAAGATATTTTCAAGCTTTCGTTTCACATCCTCTTTCTCCATCATAATCTTGTTTCACTTCGTTTACAGAACTTTGGTCTAAAGCATAAGAACACAGGCAACTGCCTCGAATCTTATGATGGATGGCCACTTGATGGGAATAAACTATACCTAAGAAGCACAAAGAATTGCCAGGGAAAGGATAGTCGCACGAAGCTACATTTCCTCAAAACAGGTTATTTTTACATTTCTTGAAAGAGATTTGTGAATTCTTGCATAAAACGCATATCATATCCTTTTTTGTTATTTTTAAGAAACTAAATTAAATGTGTAAAATTTCATTGGTGCATTCTTTCAACTGAATTGCTTGAAAGGAACGTCAGACAGTTTCCCATAATTCCAGAAAGAATATTCTACCGGGTGAGCCAGAAAAAATTCCCATATTCGAAAATTCGTAGGACCACAAGTATTCCATGGATTTGAATGATTCAAATTCTATGTAAAGCCAAAAGAAGTACTTTTCTCATTTTTCTCCTTCTTACGAGCATCAAAAAGATAGGTAAGTTCAGCTTTACAAAAATGTCATGGTTGCAAAATTACTGAAATGGGCCTTAAAGACTTGATCAAATCGTTAGACTCTCCTCACACAGAACAATACGCACGGGCGTTTCACCTCTCTCAAGAGTTATTAGACATAGAGTCTCAAACAGATACCAAAAATTGTCAATCCCATGGCAATAAATATGCAGACGATATCTCTCACCCATGAGAAATTGCATTTTCTCTGTTGTTCTGAGCAAGGAGTCGTTTTTGATTTGATCAAGTATTTTAGGTCTTTTTCAATCATTTTGCAACCACCAAGTTTTTGTAAACTTGAATTTACCAATTTTCCCAGTGCTCGTAAGAAGACGAGAAAAATCACAAATATACTTCGATTTCTTGGCTGTCAAGCAAATATTGATTCATTCCTATCCGTCCAGTACTTTTGATGCAATGAATTTTCAAAAGTGGGAGCTTTTTTCTGGTTCATCCGGTATTAATTGGCCCGTCCGCTTTTAATTAGAATTGGAATCATTCAAATCTGTCGTGTACTATTGGTGCTATCAACTTTCGAAAGCGAGAGGTTTTTCTTGCTCACCTGGTTGATGAAGTGAATTATTTTGTTTTCGACATGCTGAAATCGTTAGTGGCTAGATGAAATCAAATCAAATCAAATCAAATCAAATCAAATCAAATCAAATCAAATCAAATCGAATCGAATCGAATCAACTTATCTTTATTCTTTAAAGTTAGTCTGACATAGTTCAAATAACTAATGAATACAAACTATTTACAATATAGAAAATAATCTTTACAAGCTACGTAACATATGCAAAGGCTACTTACAAACTCTACAATTAACTGTTTACAAGTCCAGGTCTCGATCTTTCTTTTAAAGCTTGCAGCTGTTGGTAGCTCCTTTATTTAGGCTTCCTCTGAATTAGAACGACTCCATGCCAACTTTCATCGCTCTCGTTATTCGTAATTTTTAGGGAAATTGCCTGGATTTTCAAAGGCCTAATGATTTAGTTTTTGCTCCAAAGTCAATGAGTCGTATTTTACAGAATAATTCCCAGTCTCTTTTGAGGTCCCCATATTGATTCTGCGATTTACATTCTTGATCCTGATGTCGAGCCAGAATGTCTAAATTCTTTGTAGATTGCTTGATGCAGCTTGGATTAGAAAATAAGAAACTTCCAGATTCTGCACTGACTGCCTCAGCTTCTCAAGCAAAATATCCAGCACATGAAGCAAGAATTCAGACTGGCAAAGGATGGTGTTTACCGAAGAATGCTGGGAAAAACAACCACCTTCAAATTGACATGGGAAAGGCAGGATGTTTCATCAATTTTTGTTGTTTAAATATCTTTACATTGACATGGGAAATTTGCCTTTCCCTGGTCAGCTTTATTCTTTATTAGCGTGTGGTAATCTGAATATAGAAAAATGGCTTATGACAGTGGTAGTTTACTGTGACTTTGTTACGCTGTTACAGAGTGCTCCAGAAAAAATTGAAATTTTGGAACTATCCTCGTCTTGAAAGAAAGATTTCTTTTCAAGGATTTTGAGCATCAGAAATTACCTCATCTAGTATTCTTAGGCACTAAAGATTTAGTTGGTTTTAATTAGTTGCTTTATATTTATATGTTTGTAACGATGTAAATAGCCAATTTGAAAGAATGTTAAATGAAAAAATGAATGAAAATCTATTTTGCTATGATCACACTAGCCACTAGATTTCATCGAACGTATGTTTGAAAGCTGTCATGTTCTTTTACCAATTATGGCATCTCTTTTGATGATAAATTACACACCTTTCCTTTCTGCAAGTTGCAGTTGGAAACCCTACGTCCTACGGCCCTGTGGCACAGTAATGCATATGTTTAGCTGATTTCCATCCAAATTGAATGTTTCTAGGTCATGACAGTTGGTAAGCTAAAGACACAAGGAGCAGCATACTCATGGGTATCTGGATTCAAATTGTTCTTTTCTGATGATGGCTCTAACTGGAAAGGATACTCTGCTACCGGTGACAAAGACAAGGTTAGCTACCTTTTTCGCCTATTTCTCTGTTATTATTTTGAGCCCATCTCGTTTTAAAACGAAGATTATACCGGTTGCGCCAAAATATACTATGCACGTTTGGCAGGACACAACAAATCGTACACTAGACCGATTTTGAAGATTTATGACTTAATCTTTAGCAGACAGCCCGAATTTGATTCTAGGTTTTTTCATATGTTTTTTGTTTTCAGGATTTAGAGCTAGAAGCGAGTTTCTTAAGATTTTCATTCTCGAAATCACTGAAAACGACCAAAAAACGTCGATCAAATTTTAAAAGACCCAGCATGAATGAACATGAACTCTCGTACAGCAGATCACAATTAATCGATTTCTAAATCCCAAATCACAGCATAGGTTCCAAATCTTTAAAAAGCCTGGTGTAAAATTCAGTTACTTATTTCTTTGAACTGAATGATTTCAAAGAAACTTCAGCTATTTCTCTGTAATTCTACCGTTGGACTTTTGTGAAATCTTCAATATTTTCAGAATTAGAGTGTTTTTCTTCTTTTTCAAGAATTCAAGAAAAATTTTCAAAAAAACTTAAAACCATCGTAGTTTCTAAACTTTTTGAAGCAACATGAAATAATTTAAAAGAAAACCATAGTTTATGGATGTCTACAATATGGTATCAAGCAAACGTCTGTCACTTTTCTGGTTTATGATTTAGAAATTTGATGACGTCACACCCTCAAATGAGTTGAAATGTAGCATACGCTGAAATTTCAATAAAATATTGAAAATTTCTAAAAAGTCCAACGGTAGAATTAAAGATAAGTAACTAAAGTTTGTTTCAAGCCACTCAGTCAGAAGAAATAGATCACATAATTTTACACCCACCTTTTTAAGTCGAATTAAAGATTTGGAAGCTATGCTCCAAATCACTACGAACAGGTTCTCTCTTTGTCCATTCATGTCGATTCTTTAGGAAACTTGATCGATCTTTTTTATCGTTTTCACGTTTTATCGTTTAGTGTTTTCGAAAACTAAATTTTTAGGAATCACGCTTCTAGCTCTTAAAACTTAGAACGAAAAAATTTGCAAAAAACCGAGTATCTCATTCAGGCTTCCTGCTAAAGATTTAGACATAAATCTTCAAAATCGGTCCAGTGCACGATTTATCGTGGCCTGCCAAGAGTGCATAGTATATTTTGACGCACCCGGTATCCTCTACACGTACGTTATATCCCAGGATTTATATATGACAAGAAAACCATTTGTAAGAAACTAAGCCCATGATAGACATAAATTTGTGAAATTCTAGCATTTTGTCTAAGAAGCATTCAGAAACTTTGAAACGGTCATTAAATTAAGGCACGTATGTAATTTAGCTCTTATTTTGGAATAATATTGACTGCTCTTGCCTAGTCATAGCTCTATTAACCACTTGCCAGGTCATTTCGTTATCAAGCGTTGTTTTATGTCAGTGATCGGGAACTACATCATATTCTTGGTTCTAGAAAATATCAAATAAAAAGTATCGAATGGCTGTAGAGGATAACTAAAAACGTGTTTCCCCTAAAATGTTCCAGATAGTCTTATAGTATTGTCTCGTTGTAAATCATGAGCCCGTAGATTTTCCATTTACAGGGGGGATTTACCCAAGATTCCATTATCAGCAGTTTATAATTTTTACAGGGATTCACTTCATATTGCTACTCTGGAAGTTGTAGTGAATCATTGAATAGACAATGCAAGGACTTATGGGATCCAGGTACGTATTACAAATATAATCCCTTAATTCAAACGCTAGACTGTCCCCACCCATTCTATTTTTTCTCTCCGATCCTTTTTCCGGTCCGCGAAAAATTCCGCGGAAAAGGCAATTCTAACAAAGTACTGGGTGAGTAGAAAAAGTTAACGCACTTGGCGGGCCGTGGAATAGAAATTAGGTGGACGATATTCAAAAATGAAATATTATTCTATAAGTGAAAGGCTAACTCAGGAGTGTAGATTTTTTTGGTAAAAGCACTCATTTTAGACTGAGAAAATAGAAAAATGCTGGAAAAGGGTTTTATGGGAAGGAGAATTCCAAGTTCGATTCTGGTCTATGACTTACCTGCGATTGGCACTTAAATTCTATTTCTGAAGCAATGGAATTCTCACTCTCGTACAAGCCCCTTAACAGCAGTTTCCTTATTTCCAGATCTAAATGATGTGTCATAATTTGACCAAAGAAGATCGTTAAATCTAAGTTGGCATTTGACTAATAGGTTAACATCTCAGTTTTGAATATCGGCCACGTAATTTTTTTATTTACAGCCCACCAAGCGTTTTGCCTTAGTTTTACTCACTCGGTATGAAATTGGTTTCCGCTCATTACAATATTGTTTGGTAACTTTCATGATCTTTAGACTGTCAGGACAGTGCGTTTTCTGTTTGTCAGTGAAAAATGTGTCAATATGCACTTTTAAATGGGAACTATTTACAGGGATAGATTTACTTTTATTGTAATAATGAAATAGCAATTAGTCACAAAAAAAATTGCCGAACGCACAAGGAATAAACAATCGAAACCAATGACACCCCGAAGATGGTATTCTAATCAGTTTTTACATGCTTGAATTCAACTGTCTTTTTTCACCTACAGCTGCAACATCTGCTAATGAGTCTTGCTGGAATGAATTGAATATCAAAGCAAATGGTTTTGGAACTTGCGACCCTGCGAAAAATAAATCATGCACTGCTCAGTAAGTTTAATTATCTCGCCTAATGTTGCTTTGTTGTTTTAGTTCACACATTTTCGTTTTCCTCTACGCAGGTAGGAAATCATTATTTATGTGTATGAGCTCTGTATCTTTTACTAAGATGCAACGACCATGGGTAATCAACTTTCAGCTCATCTCTAGAATCAATAACTGGCTTCCTACACTCGTTTCATAAATATATAATTTATTAAATGAATAGTTCAGGAACAAACTGTATGCGTTTAAAGTTTGAAACAGATGAAAAGATGAACCTTATTTTTTTGGTAAGATTCATCGATCCTAGAAATATATCGAAGGCCATATCTTCTTGTGCTCCTTGAATATTTATATCCAATTTGATTTAAGGGCATCGTGGCTCTTAAAATGCATTTAATTTAACTTAGAGGAGTAATACGTTAGTAGCCTTTTGCCCCATCTTGAAAGGATACTGTGATAGCTATCCTCTTGCTCAGTGAGAAAGTTGATTTTTTTAATATTGATTTAAACAAAATTGTTTAAACTGCAAAACAGATTACACTTCTATGTACCAACAACAGCGGGGAAGGACATTGGGTCATCTGGTGTCCACTATTGCTGGCATTTACAATTCAACTAGACTATTTAGATATAAAGAAAATGAACAAAAATAAACACATAAAGGGAAAGGGGTTGCTGCTTTGTGTTATGACATGATATACTGGCTGTGTCGAAAATGCCCGCCGACGTCTGGCATATGAAAAATCTGAATAGTCAAGCCATTCCCACGCACCATGCACCACCTCACAGCACAAGTGCCCACCAAGATGCAAGGACCCACCCAACTACATACAGTGAGATAGAATCCTCACACCCAGGCCAACACCCCCGCCACATGGTGAGCCACAGCACTAGGAAGCGCTTTGAAGGTAATATCAAACAGCTTCACAAACGCCGGCCGGCATTTTCGACTCACCCGGTGCAATTTAATCAACGACCTGACTGAGAACTTAAAGTGCAAAGTTAAGCTCTTTGCAGATGATACATCACTGTTCACTATAGTTCAAGACTCAATCATAGCTGCCAGTGACATGAACCACGACCTGGAGTTGGTGAGGAAATGGGCTCATGATTGGAGGATGTCTTTTAATCCTGATCCACAGAAGCAGGCAGTTGAATTAATCTTTTAAAAAAAAAAGTCAGAAATTGACCATCCAGTAATATTATTTAATAACATACCCGTCATGAAAGTTGTTAAACATAAACATCTCGGAATTACCTTGGACGCGACTTTGTCTTTCTCTGCTCATATAAAAGCTGCCATCTCAAAGGCAAGGAAAGGTATTGGTATGTTGAGATTCCTCTCAAGATATCTACCTAGGCATACCCTAAAAGAACTATACAAGCTCTATGTTCGACCCCATTTAGATTACGGAGATGTTATTTACCATAAAGGCTGATTTCCAGTCAGTGGAATTTTCCGAGCGGGCGGAATTTCCTTTGTTTGCGTGAGAAAATGTCGCCCTGGAATTGAATAGAAAGTTACGGCTGAGCGACCTTTTATTGTCTAAAATTCCGCCCTCTCGGAAAATTCTACAGACTGGAAATTCGCCTTAATCCACCAAAAGTATGTGACTTCACTGGTAGTACCACCTTATCAAGTTTAATGGAGAAACTAGAGTCTGTGCAATACTCAGCTGCCTTAGCCGTAACCGGAGCTTGGAGGGGAACGTCTCGAGAAAAATTGTACCTTGACCTTGGATGGGAATCTCTAAGCCTCCGCAGATGGAGCAGACGTCTTACGTTGTTTTATAAAATAATAAATAATTTAACCCCGGACTACTCAAGGGACCCAATGCCACCACTTCAACAGGTCCAGTATTCACTTCGCGAGCGTGACACAATCGGGCAAATACGAGCAAGGACAAAAAAATATAAATCTAGTTTTTATCCTCACTGTTTGTCTGAGTGGAATAAACTTGATCCTGAAATTAGATTGTCACCTTCTGTCGCTGTTTTTAAGAAAAAGCTACTATCCATAATCCGCCCCCCTACAAAATCTGTATTTGGGATCCATAGCCCTAAGGGCCTGTCTTATCTTACCCAACTCAGGGTTGGTCTCAGCAAGTTAAACTTTCACAAATTTCAACACAATTTTAGAGATACAATAAACCCAATGTGCCCAAGTAACGATGGAATCGAGGATACGGAACACTTCTTGTTGCGCTGCCCCTCTTTTGGTGTTCAAAGGGCTGATCTCCTCGCTGGTATCTCCATTATTATACGACCATTTGGATATGCAAATGTTGCAAATGAAACTCTGTTGCAAATCTTACTGTACGGCGATAAGACTTTTCCAAATGAACTGAATAGAAGTATCCTTGAGCTGACGATACGTTTTATACATAGTACTGGTCGCTTTGAATAAAGTATTTCGCCCCCATCCCCCTAGTAAGCCACCAATTATTTAATTAACTATCGTATGTAAAGTCTGTCTCAAATTATATATGAGGTGAGATTTGTGATAGCGCAAATTTTTCCATAACGGCGGCAGGCATCTTGTTTGTTGTTATCGCGGACAATTTTGCACCTTATGTCTAATTTGAGACAGAATGTAGTTTTCTTTCTTTTGCTTTCCCATGTATTATTGTCTTAGTTTTTGATTACAAAGTCCACTTTGTAATCTAAGAAGGGGCTTCGATGTCAGTCAGTGAGAAAGAAAGAAAGAAAGAAAGAAAGAAAGTAAGTAAGTAAGTAAGTAAGTAACCCACTTCCGTCACGCTCGTTAAAGCGATTGATTAACGTTTTATCTCTGCTAATTGGCACTGAAATAAAGAAAGCGCACATAAAGCGCATACAAGACAGAAGTTTCCCGCGATCCTATAGGAACATTTGACGTCGGCTTATTTCATGTTAGACAGATGTGACACCATAAGATGGATAAATCACCATGATGTTTACCCTGGCACAGCAACAAATTTACCCAGAATTGGCACGTTCTTGACTTCATTAGCAGCTCAATTATGTCAAAACAATCGTTTTCTAGAACGAACGAATCATTAGCCTTATTGATAGTACTCATTATGCAAATAAGTCAACTTTAGAGGATGATGTAACCGGTGGCCTGCACAGAGGCTAGCATTCGCAGCATCACCGAAGGTAGAAGGATCCCCCTCCTACACAGCTACAGAAAGTTGCAGAATCCCAGCAAACAATGGCGCCATTGACAGGGGGAAGGCACGAGATCACACTGTACCAAAACATCTTCATGCATATCATTCTGCACAGAGGTTATCTTCGTGACTGCTTGTCTCAAATTAGATGCCCGCGAATAGTAACAATTGAAACGTTCTGTTGGGTTCTGCATAAGTAATTTTGCGTTATCGTAAATCTCACATGACATCTCATTTGACACAAATGCACCAATAGTTTTTTGCACGAACTAAGCAAACTAAGGGTAATGACTTTTGACTTTTGCGTATCATTCTCGTTTGACATAAAGACCAAAATGTTGCCTTTGATGCGGTTCTTTTTCTTATACAAGGCGCTTGATTTTCCATTGAAGGCGACTTTAGCAGCAACACTTATCTCTCTGACTGTAGCTAAAAACAGCATCTACGATCATTTGGGGTTATGAAGAAATCAATATTCAGATATTTTCAGCTTGTTTAGATCAGGACAGACTTTGTAATCATCCAAAAGGATCTTATGTTTCGTGATGCCACAGAATAGTCATGATATTTTGCATCTAGTGGCATCGTCTCGTAGTGTAGTAAAGTATTTTGTAAGTAGTGTAACTAGTAAATTTGTATTGTAAATTTTTAATGGAATTTAGAAAAAAAAAATTTAATCAAAATAATTCGTTTTGTCAATAAACGCCATCTTAGCTCCAAGAATGATTTCATTTGCCACAACGTTCAATTGAGAACTTCCAAATAATAATAGATTGCATAGGGCATTTGAATCCAAATTCGTATATTTAAGCTTGGGAATATCAGTGAGGTTGATTTCCAGAAGAATATGATAGATGTGCAGTTATTATAGATTGCAGCTGAGATCCTATGAATCATGATCTGAATCTTCGTTAATACTAAGATTGTTCGTTATATTTAGTCCTTTCTCCCAAAGAAAATTTCGCAAACTTTCTACACAGTTACGGTGGAGCCCCACTTTTGATACTGCTGTTCTGTTTGGGGCTGCATCTCTAAGGGGACCATTATGGAAATAAGGTCAGCTAGACCTCTTAATGCTATCCCTGCCACTAAAATTAGTGGTGCTTTTCTTTACGTTTTTAACCTTATATATTGTATTGCATCGATTTTTATATTATAGACTTGTGAATACATTTTAATTGTGGCAAATGATACGTACAGACATACATACATACACGCGCTGGTTCAACTGAAATTAATCAGTTGCGAAACCTTAAAAGTGTGCTGCTAGGGCTATAGCGAATAGCAGCTTCGACGCCCCAAGCAGACCTCTTATTGAAGGGCCGGGATATGGATGACCATTGACGAGCTCGTAACTTTATATAGAAGCATCACGGAGCCACATTTCAGCTACTGTTGTTCTGTCCGGGACTCTTGTGATGCTTCAAAGCTAGACGTGCTTCAAAAATTACAGAATAAAGCAGCCAGAATAGTAACAAATAGCCCTTTCGATGCATCTGCAGCTCCTTTGCTCCAGAGACTTGGTTGGCCATCTGTACAAAAGCTGATAAATAAGGAAACAGGTTCTATGGTTTACAAATCTCTTAACTCTCTTGCACCTCAATATCTTAGCGATCTCTTCGTGACATTGTCCGAGGTACATCCAAGAGAGTTAAGAAACTCTAAAACAAACCTTGCAATACCTATGTTGAGAACTGGCAATGGCCAAAAATCCTTTGCTTATCGTGGGGCCAGTCTTTGGAACAGTCTTGATTTGGATACAAAGATGGCTCCCTCAATCAATGCCTTCAAGTCCAAAATCAATGAAAAATAAACCTTTCATATATGGAGGTGTATCGCTGTAAATTTATATAGCTTTAACTTTGACGTATTCCGCTCTTTTTATTGTAAATTTTGTAGTATATAATTTTTTAATTTTGTAAGTAATTTTTTTTTTGCATGGCCAATTGTAAAACAGTATTTATACTGAATTTGTACCCTGGGTAAACAATTTCAAAATGAAAAAAAAAATGAAAACTTACGATTATAAGACAATGGTCTTCAAGTCTTTAAATGAGCTGACTCCGCCATGCATGTGTGACCCCATTTACATGAAATTCGCATTGTTCATCCTACAGCCTTCGTAATACAGGAATTGACCGTAGGCTACCCAAGAAAAGGTCAAATGATGGCCAGAGATGTTTCTCCTGCAGTGCAAAACTGTGGAATAGCCTCTCAGCCGAGTCAAAGCAGTCATCTTCTCTGTATACGTTTAAGAAAAATGTTTAGAAATAGACATTTTTTCTTTCAGATGTTAATCTCGAGATTATTGTACAAAGATTTAAACATTGTGAATAAGGTTTTATAGTTGGACTTTCAATTTACTTTTCTTTTTTATTATAGATTGTGGTTAGTGTTTTTATCTGAGGGCCACTTGAAAACCAGCTTATGCTGAAGGGCAACGCTCCTTAAAAGAATTAAATGTGAAGCAAAATATAAGAAATGTGAAATAATCCTTTTGATGGGTATTGAATTTAGTTTGAGAAGACAGATTTTAGCTACCGTGTGTCCTACAAAATGTACCCCTGTTTAAAAAATCACTAACATTTTATTATAAGGCCGATCTTCAAATTGAAATTGAATTAACATTTTCAAGGAAAAAGTTCGAAATTGATCATCCTGTGATTCTTTTTAACAACGTACCTGTCAAGAAAGTAAATGAACACAAACATTTAGGAATTATCCTGGACTCAAAGCTGTCTTTTTCAGCTCATATCAAATCAGCGATCTCTAAAACGAGAAAGGGCATTGGTTTGCTAAAATATCTCTCCAAATACTTGCCAAGGCATACCTTAAATGAATTATATAAGCTCTATGTTCGACCCCACCTAGACTATGGTGATGCCATTTACCATATTCCTGCCAAAGTATGTGAATTCAGTCAACATATTATTATACCAAATTTAATGGAAAAGCTAGAGTCCGTACAGTATTCTGCTGCCTTAGCTGTGTCAGGTACATGGAGGGGTACATCTCGAGAGAAGCTGTACGCAGAGCTTGGTTGTGAGTCCCTGAGTTCCCGAAGATGGAGTAGACGCCTTACCATGTCCTACAAGTTTATAAATAATCTTAGTCCTGAGTATACAGTTGATCCAATTACCCTTCTTCATCAGTCGCAGTACCGTCTCCGCGGACAGGATGTCATTGGGCGATTAAAGGCAAGGACAGACAAATTCAAGTCTTCCTTCTATCCAAACTGTTTATGCGAATGGAATAAGCTTGAGCCTGAATTGAGACTTGCACCCTCTATTGCTGTTTTTAAGAAAAAGCTCTTATCAATAATCCGTCCCCCTGCAAAATCTGTATTTGGAATTCACGATCCCACAGGATTATCCTACCTAACACAACTCAGGGTTGGTCTCAGCAAGTTAAATCTCCATAAATTCAAGCATAATTTCAGAGATACCATAAACTCAATGTGCCCAACAAGCGATGGCATTGAAGACACGGAGCACTTTTTGTTGCTCTGCCCTTCTTTTGATGTTCAACGACAAAATCTTCTCGCTGGAATTGTTGAATTATTACGACCATATGTACAAATCACCAATCTTTCAAATCATTCTTTGACGCAGCTTTTATTGTATGGTGATGAAGACCTTTCTAATGAGTTGAACAGAAATGTACTCGAATTAACTTCACTATTCATCCACGAAACTGGTCGGTTTGATTAAGATCTATTGAGAATTTAGCCATGCCCTAAGCAATCACCAAGTCCCGTACCGTTAGTGTTCTTTTCCTTGTAAATTCTGTTCCACATCAGATGGAGGCATTTTACTTGCCTAAATTTACACCAAATGAGTTGCACTCGTTGCATCTACAAATTCATCGCAACACTGACCTGACATCTGGAGTGAAACTGAATCCAGTATAGTATCCTTTAATTTATAAATTGTTCGTAGTGTGATTGTATACGGTTTAACGTTTCATGTTTTTAGATATTGGCCATGGGGTAGTCGTAGTCTTTTGCTCCCCATGGTATCGTACTTGTAGTGTCGTATAGTAATTAGAATTAGGTATAGTAAAATGTAAAGTATCTTGTAAAATTTAATATTTGAATAAAAAAAAAATCTTCAAATTCCTTTTCTTGGCAAGTAGATCAAAAACCAAATTATTTTCCCAGGCATAGCTGATCTTGTGATTCGTTTTGAAATTAATAAATTTAGTTTGTTTTACGGCTGTCTGGTTTTGAAGCATACTGCAAAAAAGCACCGATGGTCACCAGATTTATTCCTTTTCCATATTAGGCTTCTAGTTTGGTCATAATTGTCAAAAAGGAACGTAAAGTATTATTGTCGACTTGACGGATAATGAAAATCTAAACATAATGGCTCTTAGGCAGGCTTTAACTATGTTGCTTAAAGAGTATAGCTTAGAATGGGGTTCTCATTGCGTTATTTCATACCTTTGAAGTACCAAAAGCTAAGAATTTATCATCTAAATCATCATAATGGCTCTTAATCTTAATCATCATATCATCTTAATCATCATAATGGCTCTTAGGCAGGCTTTAACTATGTTGCTTAAAGAGTAAAGCTTAGAATGGGGTTCTCATTGCGTTATTTCATACCTTTGAAGTACCAAAAGCTAAGAATTTATCATCTTTAATTAATTTTGAATCATTGACAAAGAAAAAAAAGAACATTCAAAAGCCCTGCTTAATTTTTGATTCAAAAGCCCTGCTTAGTTTGCTTCTTTACGGTAGCCCAATTTTTGATGAAACTGACAATCGAATGATTTTAGAGGCATCCATAGCATATATCAAAGCTACTAACAGGATTAACTGAGGTGTTCCCGGGGATTCTGTGGGCTGGGGGTGTCTTTTGGCCATGGAACTGCCGGTTTGCTGCCGGGTGCTGCGGGCTGGGCGTCATTCGGGGGCGCTTGGTGGGTGGGGCTTGGGCCCTGTGGTGGTTGCGGTCATTGTGGGGCTCGGGCTCCGCTTGCTCAGCTCATTCGGGTGATGGCTGGTTTGTGGATTTTTGGCGGTGGAGTGGTGGCTTTGTGGCCGGGGGCGTTCCTTGTCTGTGGGGTCTTTGGGAATTCTTCGGAAACTTGATGAAAACCTGACGATTGGCGACCCCTTATTCTTATTTATGTTTAGTCTTGTTTTGAGTAAGCCCTTTGTGAACCATGGCACCAGTCATTGGTGACTCACATCCAACCATCTTTACACAAGTTTTGCACCAGTGCATAGTTTTTAGCTTTTGTCTTTATTTCTGTTTTTTTTGTTTTTGTTTTTTTGTTCTTGCTTTTTGTTTGTTTGTTTTTTTTCCTTTTTTGTTTTACAATAATTCACCTAAACTAAGCTGGCGTATGCTAGCGTCTGCCAAAATGGAATGGTGCCATGGTACACAAAGTGCTTAATAAGATTGCTGTTAAAGGAATTGTCAAGTGCCGTTCATAGCCAGAACCAGATGACGTCATGTCTATTTCTGCTATGGACGGCACAGAATATTGTATTTGTATATTGTTGAGTTTTAACTATGATATAAAAAAGAAAAAAAAAGTTTGAGAAGACGGATTTTAGCTACCGTGTGTCCTAAAAAATGTACCCCTGTTTAAAAAATCACCAAAATTTTATTATAAGGCTGATCTTAAAATTCCTTTTCTTGGCAAGTAGATCAAAAACCAAATTATTTTCCCAGGCATAGCTAATCTTGTGATTCGTATTGAAATTATTAAATTTAGCTTGTTTTACTGTTGCCTGGTTTTGAAGCATACTGCAAAAAAGCACCGATGATCACCAGATTTATTCCTTTTCCATATTAGGCTTCTAGTTGGTCATAATTGTCAAAAAGAAACGTAAAGTATTATTGTAGACTTGACGGATAATGAAAATCTAAATATAATGGCTCTTAGGCAGGCTTTAACTATGATGCTTAAAGAGTAAAGCTTAGAATGGGGTTCTCATTGCGTTATTTCATACCTTTGAAGTACCAAAAGCTAATGATTTATCATCTTTAATTAATTTTGGATCATTGACAAAGGAGATAAAACAGAACATTTGTGAACGGCTTGCTGATCGAGTTTTTGTGATTTTTCAAACGGGAATTCCTTTTTTGGGGATACCCGGTGCTTTCATCTAACGTTGATTTTGCTGCAATTCTTGTGTCCCCAATTAGCTTGTAACCTAAATATTTTGAAACATTAATAAAGTGATTTATTGATTGATTGATTGATTGATTGATTGTAAAGATTAAAAAAACTATACTGCATATACTTAGATTACTGTACCATCCATAGTGAAAAGAGACATACAATCATTGGGTCTTTACTATGGATGGCACCTACAACACAAATTAATTTCCCATACACAAAAAAAAACATGATCAAGGTATATTCTACAAAACAGAAAACATGACAACAAAAGCTAAGGTAGATCACTCGTCAAAGCTTTAGCTTTCCAAATTCATAGGTGAAATGATGCCAACACAATATTGCTACGTTGAAATTTATGAGCGTTATTAGCTCGATTGCTGATTCTAAATAGAATCAGCTGAACAGTGAAATCATGCTAGAACGGTGTGGAAATGGTTTAATACATTTGATCAACAGTTTGAATTTCATTGAACCTTATTTCGCTGTTAATCCAAAGATTATGTTTTTTATGAACTACACCAAATTTGAGTTAAGGTTACTGTAACTGTTCAGACGACAAATTTTCGATTTTTCGGTTTTGTCATAATCTGATGGTATAAGTATTTGAGGACTGTTTAAACCAACTCACTTCCAGAAATAGTCACAATTACTTGGAAATTTGAGCATTTTAAAAGGAGCATTCCTGTTTCTCAAAAATTGCGGGAATATACATAAGCGGATTAAAGTAAACTCACTTGACCTTGCAGCTATGTTCATGACATCCCGTGCTGCTGTGTTATTGACATAATGCTTTACCAATACCGCGCTTAAGCCTAATTGCTTGACCTTTCATGCATAATCGTATTTCCCGCAATTTTTGCTTCATTTTGATAAAAGCCTGATTTCTCGAAACAGGATTCCCGAGTACTGGTGGGTAATAAAAAATCTTTGTGTACCCAACAGGCCAATCGAATCGCTTGAAACTTGGCACACAGAGTCACAATGCATATAACTACGAAACCGTGTCAGCGATTTGTGATAGATCCACTGGTCCGATTTTTACAAGGGTCTGAAAGTTAAAAAAGACATTTAAGACATTTACATTTATTTAAAATGATATCATTTCAAGGCAATACCTTTTATCAAAAATTCGTGACACGGTTTTGCAGTTCAGGGCCTTAAGTCTTTGGTAAATAGAAAGTCGTGGTCCAACGATTATCATTGGGGTACACAAAGATTTTTTCCCAAGGGTGGTCGATTTTGCCTAAAATCTCGAACAAAGCATTCGCGATTTTATCGAATCAACTGAATATATTTTCATGATATTCTACGTTTAATTCTGCGTCGAATGATGCATAAGTTTGTTTGGTATATTTTGACGAACGGCCGTGGTAAACAGAGTTTCTTAATCGCCGCCTGAACGGTTACAGTAACCTTAAAGACTTGACAAATCCTGCAATGGCAATAATTTGATAAATTGATACCGCATTCACAGTGACACAGTCAAACAACCTTCATCTAAAGCAGGTTCGGTTTTGATCAACAAAATTAATTCATTTTATTTGGTTGGCCAATTGGAACGCAACATTTGCTAATCTGGTTTAACTCTGTGTGTTTTTTCTGGTTTAATCTGCAAGTATGAATGGGTTACAGCATGCAATGAAAATTAAATGACAAGGCATTTCTTCTTGCTACAAAACTACTTCAAAGGAGTATCTGTGGTAGGTTGAAACTGTTTTAAAGTAATTCCTTGCAAAATTTCTTTCTTGTTAGTACTGCAAGCATAACAATACCTGGAAAAACACCAAATGATCAGCTTGGAGATGGACTTGGGATGGTAGCAGCAGGGACAAAATGTGGTGCTGGAAAGGTATCATTAAGATAGTAGCTGCTGTCACACTACGCGCTTTATTTACATAATATCCTTTCCAAATAATGGCTAGCTAAATGAACAAGTAAATAAATCAACATCTAAACACTTTGATATGAACTGAATTGAGCACAAGTCGTGCTTAACCCTATAGTGGTTGGGCTATCTATCTGACACGTCCTATTTTGGGGGGGCAAAAAGCCCCCCCCCCCATTACGCAACTCTTGACTTGGAATAGATAGAGCAACCAGATTTGGTTTACTAATAGCCCCAGACAAGTACTTTATGAGTATATAAAATATATCCTAAAATTAGCCGTCATTATTGTTTTTTTCAGCATTTTTCGTTGTGTGGTCAAGAAAAGTGGCAAAATCGGTCAAACTCAGGAAAACTGCGATAAAATTTAATTTGGAGCACAATTCCCATCAAAAAATGAAAATTATGACAGATTAAATCAAATAGCACTACCCTGCAAAATATATTTGCAAAATATTGCAATTTTGCTACTTTTTTCGCGAAAATTAATGTTCGAGAATTGGCGATGTTGGCAGTCAGTTCCGGAAAATTGTCTCCCTCTCCCTCATTTGTCAAAATATTTTTACAAAACTTCTTGACTCGTTGCACAATGAGTAGCAGCAAAAAGTCAGAAAGTCTCCGGGCCATAAATGTTCTCCTGGCAGGGTTATAACAAACAGTCTACTAGTCCCCTCCCCCCCAACCAAAATAGGTTTAATTCAATTCATATGGAAGTGCTTATGCTTTACATATTTACTTGTTTATCTTTGTACAATTGCGCTACATGCAAAAAGAGGAAATAGTTTTGATTAATGGCTAATGTCTTGGAGACATTTCTCGATCAGCGTAACCGGATAATGTCGTATTGCTGCATAGTGCCATGTTTTGTGACTTCAACAGTAAATTTGAAAGAAGTGAAAGAATTCATATGATGATAGGAAGTAGCCCACGTGGAACTGCAGCCGGTGTGGTTCATCTTTGCTGCATTCCAAGGTGTCAATTTCTTGCTCGTAATATCTAGCTACAAAAATGAAAAAACTATGTCAGTAGTATGGTACTTATGCAGAACGGAGAAATTACGAGAAAATATTTTGCAGTGTTCTTTATAAAAATATAAAGGGGATGGAAGAGAAAATTTCATGTTAGCATTATCGTTTTATTCTGGTATTCCTGCTCATAAAGATGATTTACTGTTGCTTTAAAAGCAGCTTGATGGTCATTCATTGAAAATGAATCAAGTGAGCATGGCTTTTTGAATCAGATATTGCAAAATGTAATATTTACAGTAAGGGCAAATTTTGTAAAACGAAAGATTCAGGTTTCGAAAAGACAAAGCGGCTTTTGTTATCAAAGATCAGATTTCATAACTCTGAGTGCACTCCCTCAAAGTAAAATGAACAGAGAGGGCAAAAATTATGGTTGGCTGCGCAGAACATGTGACCTCTATTCCTGTAGCTGCCAGATCACTTTGTCTTAACCGGAGCTGTATCCTATTTTCAATAACCCTTATTTAGCTTGCAGTAACAATAAACTACTGTCTAATTCAAACAGATATGCGCTGACAACAAGTGTCAATCATTTGCTGATCTAAAGATAAAGCAATGTGGAAAAGCAAATGGTCTTGTCTGTGCTGGGCAAGGGGTGAGACATTATCTTATGAATTTTATGGATTTATAAAAAAATCAGGTAGCGTCAGTTGCAATGGCCAATATGCCCTTTTACTTACAGCAAATAGATATGCCCTCTCATAAACATGCTAGGTAATGTTAGACTTATAATTTCCGTTCTAGTTATGGCTACTACTACCTTAACAACTACCTCCATTGCCGCTCAAACTAGGGCTCATAATGTTAATTATCAAAATCAGGACTTGGCATTTCTGCCTCGAATTGTTTTCATGTCTATGAGTCGAACCAGCAGTCGAACGTAGTCACAGATGCGTTGAAGAAATGATTCTAAAGCTTGCCGGGTGTCCCAAAAAAGTATACAGATTTGGTTGACTTCAGCGATGTGAATTTAGCTTTAATCAATGGCTAATCACTGTCAAAATGTTCCTTGATAGTTAACTTGAACATAGATATATCGTTACAGTGCTTTGAGAGCAGAAATATCAATCTTGAAAAGTCAAATTTGCGTCCATCTGCAAGCCAGAGCTTTGGCCTTTTGGCCTAAGCAAGTTCCTGACACAGATCGAAATTAAGAACTGAAATTAATAAAAAATTAAGAAACTTCTCAATGGGTGACTGGGGAGTACCTTCTGGAAAACGGAATAACACAAGATATGATATTGTTCAAATTTTATCAAGGCTATCGTTGATTTATGCGCTGTGCCTTAATTAAAAATTTGCTCAGGTCAAAAAGGCTAAAGCTCTGGTTTACAGGAAGAGGCAAATTTGAGCTTTCAAGATTAACATGCCTGCTCTCAAAGCACCAATACCAACAAACACGATGCCTATGTTCAAGTTAGCGATTGAGGAGCATTTTTAGAGTGATTAGACACTGATTGAAACTAAATTCATATCGCCGAAATCAACGAAATCCGTATGCATCTTTTGGGACACACGGTGGAACTCTCGCTTTATCACAGCGTGTCTCTTTTTATCACTCGAATGCTCGACAGTCTCGTTTCTGTTGACGTACCGAAAAGTGATTGCAGCCAAGTCCTTCTTCTGAGCTGTAACATTACGAGTCTTAGTTTTAGTGGCAATGTAGGTAGTGGTTAAGGTAGTAGTAAAGATAACTAGGGCGAAAATCATAAGTGGAGGTTGATGCCATTACATCTTGTCAATTTTGCAGACAACGACATTGAATATCACCAATCCATTGAGTTAGTCTCACCTTGCTTATTCTCTAGCATGTCTACAAATTAATAAATAGTTTCAATTTTTGACCACTATCTTAAAGTATAACCAGAAAATATGTACGGTAAGATTGTCTTTGCAAAGCCTTGTTTTTCAATAAAACAAATAACAAATGAAGAAAAGATGTGGATACAGCACTAGAACCCTCTCTTCGGCATTTTATTGATTTTTACATATCTTGAGAACAAAGGAAGTGTTGTTCATGAAGCGACCACTTGAAATGGTTAACTGAGGTAAAGTAAGATTATTTGATCCTTTCCTGTGCCACAAGTCAGCGACCACTTGTCAGATTAACTCTAAAAGGGCCTCAAACTCTACGTTTAAGTTTATCCTCTGCAACTGTGCAAAGGAGGAGGGAGACAGTTGAATTTACAGCTCCTCCACATCAGCCACACGAACGAGTTGCAATTGTTTGGAAGACTCTGTAGCATAATTTTGGATAAAATTGATAAGAGCTGTATTAACGTGACCATGTCAGTTGTTGATCCAGCAAAAAGATGCCTATAGGTGTAATTGTAAACATACAACCTTTCGAAAGGCTACATATTTATCATGTTTCTTCTTAACCCTATCTCACCTGGGCGTTTTGAAGCGGTCAATACCTGAGGGGGGGTGGATTCCACCCCCCGCCCTCTTTTTCTTCGCTGTTATAGTAGCTACAATCTTTAAACTTGGTAAATATATACACTTTGATGCAAACAATCAAAATCACATGATTAAATCAAATTATCCCTATTGTTCTCGTTGCTATGACAATAAGAAGATTTTAAGTTATGATTATCATGATTGTTACCAACATGATTGAAACAATGAAATGAGGCACTAAATTGAAATTTTTTGTTTCAAATTGAGTTGGATATCATCAAATACATGTGTAAGTATAATTTTGCATATATTTGAGATTAAAATTTGCAACAATTAAAAAAAAAGTATACAAATTTTGTTGAATACACAGTAAAACATTGGTTGCCATGGCTACGAGGCTATATTTAGCATCTTGAAATTTTCATCATTTGATACAGTATAGATATAAAGTCAAAGTAGCGGAGTCTTGGCATCCTGCATTGCATATTATAGCATAGGCGAATAAAAGTTTGGTTGGGGGGGTGGAATCCACCCCCCCCAGGTGAGATAGGGTTAAAGCAGAATCTGTGAAGTTATTATATCCTTAGCCATATTTTGTTTGTTCGTTTGTTTGTTTGTTCGTTTGTTTGTTATCTATTAAAAATACACTGACACACATTGGTTTGTGTTTTGATGTTTTGCCTAACTTATGAGGCCCCAAAAATGAGGCGAAAGCTTCAACAGTACTAACAAATGTACATGTGAGGATTGAGTGGCAAGCAAACGAACAAAAAATGATTTCTTCATATACACAGATTCGTTCACATACACTGTAGATTAGAACCATTTTCTTCCCAACAGGCATATCGGAAATGCAATTGAAATTATTTTCTGTAAAGATTCAAACCCATTCTGATCAATGATACTTACACAAACCCTATCAAAGTATTTCCAAAGTCATTTCTCTTGTTTTCAGCATTGCGATAACGAAGGTGTTTGTCACTGTGATAGAGGGTATGACCCAGATACAAATTGCAGCACAGGTGAGTAAAACCAATTGTGCCAATCGTTGTACAATTTCGCCAAGGTTGCCTCTATTATTGGATTCCATTTGTCCATGGTTACTGATGTCCAAATGTTTTCTGAAGGTCGGTAATTTTATGAACTACTCTATGTAGTACATGAGAGATACGTGTATTTGATGCTCCAGAACGTCTAGAGGGGCTGATTCAGCTCCCTAATTTATTCCCTTTCTGCACAACCTACAACCTTGACATTTGGCATGTGTATAGTTAGCTGAGCTGAACCAAAAGAGAAATCTATTTCTAGACGTGCTCATGACGTCTCAATGTAGCATTTTCAGAGTCAACAGGGTTCAGTACTAAAACTCTTCAATTGTTGATTGCGAGAAAACGGAAAGCAGTAAGGATATCAGTCTAATGTCGGTGTACTCTGTGGTTGAATAGCATTTTTTTATAAAGAAAAGTTAGTTAGAAGTGATAACGTCATCACACAGGAGTCGAAAGAATGTGCACCTGCATATTGCCGAAATGCGCTCAATGATGCATTTAAATAAAAAAAAAAACCAGTTAGTCGGATAAAGGATTGAAATTAATATGAAATCCTAGTTTGTTAGGATTTATTTGAAATTTTACACAAACGTCGGTCAAAAACTGATCGTGTTTATCGCCTGGAATTAAAAAACTTTTTTATGAAATTAATTTTTGATTGTGAGAAGGATAACAACTAAAAGTCAGAAAATCCCAACGATATAACTGCACTTGGTAAAAATCCACAGAAGAAAACCACTAGGGCCCCCCTCCCAGGCTTGATAGGGTCAAAATGCCTCGTTTAAGAAGTTTATTATTCAAAGACACAACAGTTAGATTTTATGATAAGATTATCCTCTGAAGCTTTGCAAATTCAAGATTTTGACGAATTTTTATCGCACGTTGAGCATTTCTTTACGTCTATCTGTTTGATAATGTGGAATATATTTCATCGATAGCCTTGATATCGGTTGATGGTAAGTGGGGACAGTGGTCACAGTGGTCTACATGCACAGCGGCTTGCAATGGAGGCAAGAGATATCGACATCATTTTTGTGACAGCCCTTCCCCGGCTCATGGTGGAAAAGATTGTGCTGGCAGTAGAAAGGAAAATGATCAGTGTAACTCAGAGAAGTGCCCAAGTAAGTTCAAAATTCCTTTTACTGTGAGCAAAAGGAAATATCTAGGTGAGGGATGGCACCAGAAATCTTTTGACAAAGGGACTGGAGCTTCCGACAGGGGGACTAAAATGGCTAAAATTCCGACGGGGTGCTAGATGAACCGACTGAGAGCTGTAGCTCCATCTAGCCCTCTCCTTTTTGCATTACTACGACCATTTGGTTATATCGATCTTTGAAATGATGTTTTGACGCAGCTTTTTTTATATGGTGACAAAGAACTCCCAAATGAGATCAACAGAGATATACTTGATATGACTTTACAATAAATAAATCCACACAAGCGGTCGATTCAATTAAGATCACCTAAATCTAGCTAAATGCAACTCAACCACCATACCAAGTCCATTTTCGTAAAGTCTCCTGTCGCTGAGTCCCGCTCTTTTATTCTCTCGTTTATATGTAGCTTTTCGTAGACCCTTTTAGCTATTCTACAAGAAAGCCTAGATTGAGCGTCATTCTTATACATTTCATACGTGACTTTCGATTGAGTGTCAATAGAGCCTCTATCACCATTGCGTACATTCAAAAATTACATTCCCAAAATATCGTCCAATTCTAATTCTTTTCTGGATAGCTAAGGGGTTTATTGAATATTTAGTTGTATTCTAGGTTTATGTTCTTCATGTGATGGTCCTGTTGTAGTCATGATCTTTTGCTCCCCTTGGCATCGTTTTTGTAGTAATGTACTGGTAGTCCTTAGGTAATCTTAGTTAATTCGTAAATTTTAATTTTTCAACATTGAATTTATAGAAAAAGCCCTCCCCTGGGGCCATCCCTGGAACACTGATATTTAAAGATTTTAAAGCATCCTAATATTCTAGTTTTTCCAACAAAAAATACCAAGGCAAGCTCTTTATTATAGTTTGCTTTTTTGTGTTTTCCTTTATGAATATGCCCAGATAGTGCTTCGTTTCACTTATCAACGTCATACCTTACCAGAGCGGGGTTGTCGGTTCCACACAAAAAAAACGTCCGCAAAGTCTCCAGAGACTTATAAAAGGTCCACTTTTTAGTTTAGAATGACAGTAAAATTACTCCTCTCTGAAAGTTATAGCAGTGAATTTATTTGCTCCAAATTTGCTCTACATACCAAGAAAGCTTCGCAAAATAGTTCACATGATGAATTTTATTCCATAGAATCTCATTAATTCTTTCTTTTCAATCAAAGTTTCATCGTTGTCTATTTTTAGAGGCAAGATCCTGCAGAGAACTCATGAACAAGTTGACTCAGGCAAATAAACCACTAGTTGATGGCATCTATGATATTGCAATGGACGATGGGAAATTGATGAAAATGTATTGTGATATGACACGTGATGGCGGTGGTTGGACTCTTATTGTTTCAAGTCAAACAAATGATTGGACGTCATCTGATATGGTCAGAGAACGAAATGTCGACAAACCAGGATTGTTCAATGACTATTCAATTTTGAAATTCGTCGACCAAATAAAAGACTCCTATAAGATCAGTGATGATAAATTTGAGTATCGGCTGGAAGCTCAAAGACGAGGTAAATTTTTACTTTTTATGTTGCTTGGTTTTCTAAAATGCTGTTTTGGTTGACAGAGATTATCTTTTTCAAACATTGGCACCAAATATTTTGCAAAGAGCAAAAAAATCGGAGCATTTCAAATTGATGACGTATACGCACTGTGAAAAGTGGATAGCCAAAGAAACAATGCTGTGTCTGAGTGTCAAACAGCTCAACTTTCTTTCTCGGATTGGCAAAACGTACCCGGTGAATGTTATGGAAATTATTGTGTCATTCAATACTCATGGACCTCATGTATGCCACCAATGCATTTATTCATTATTGAATGATCTCCATCCAAACTAGGTCTTGCTCATTCCCTGTAGCTACAATATGGATTTTTACGCTGACCTTTGTAACGGTAAAGGTATACTGAATAAAGTTTTGGTAGGACACCATAAGATGGTCTGTAAATAAAACATTATTTTGGTAAAAATAGAAATTTTCCCAATTCTGATATGCTGAATCCTTATTTTTCAATGCCTCACACTTACCTGCAGTATCTTGTGATGTAGTGAATATGTTTACAAGAGAGATGCGAGTAGAGTTGACAACAGTGTATATGGGAGGAACAAACTTCTTCATTGACACTTTTTTTAACCAAGTTGTGCCTTTGATGATTAGTGGTCTTGCTACAGTGGTTTTCGCGACCATCCTTTTGCAAAGGCTACCGAGTGTCCCAAAAAAGTACTCCTGTTTATTAGCATCAAAAATAGATTATCAAACTTTTGATAAAATTTTCTTTTTGACTTGCTTTGTCAAAGATCCAAAAATATTTATAGATGCTAAAATGTTTGCTTTTGATGCAGGAAGGTAGAAAAATTACACATCGAAAAACCTTATTTTGAGCTATACTTTTCAAGCAAAATATTCAATCTTGCCTAACAGTCCAAATTCTCAGATTTGTCATCGTCATCGAAGTCTCCAATGAAAGTGTGCATTTCTTTCTGTCATTTTGACCAATCTAGAAGCTTTATATGCACAAAGAAATTGAACTGGCAAGCATAAATGCTTTTTTGCAGTATGATTCAAAACCTGGTAGCCCTAAAAAGAGCTAAATTTGTTAATTTTAAACCAATTACAAAGTCAGCTATGTCTGGGAAAATAATTTGGTCCTTGATCTACTTGGAAAAAAATAAAATTGAAGATTGGTCATATAATCAAATTTTGATGATTTTTGAAACGGGAGTACTTTTTTTGGGACACCCGGTATGTTTCTTCTAAATACACCTGATTTCACTCAGTAGATTTATTTTATGTTGCCTTTAGTGCCATATAGATTTCGTTAAAATTCTGCTATCAGATACTTCTATTTTTATTCTCGTTGCTTGAAAGGTGTAAAAGATATGCCGAAGAACATTATTTCTACCTATATTCATAAATTAACTTTTTAAATCTTTTATAAAAGACAAATCTTGTGTGCTTCCAATGTCTTTCAAGAACGTCCGGACTCTTTTGAGATTATGCGTATAATCTCAAAGTGTTAAATTATCTTAACCCTATCCAGACTGGGGGGGGCTCATTCAGCCCCCCCCACCTACTTAACTGAGCACTGCTCCAAATTGGTTCAACGAACCAGGAAATGATTTTTTGACTTTTAGTTTCTATCCTTTTGAAGTGTGAATTTGTGTGAAATTTTGAAAAAAAAATTCAGGGGGCCGGGGGGTGGCTGTTTTTTTCAGAGTGGTCGGGGCCAACTTTTAGGTAAGCTGTATATGGATATAATTCCAGATCACCTCATAGTCCTTTGATAATATCCTTTTTCATTTGTGAACTTATAATCTATAAGGTCTCTTTAATTTTTTCCAAGAACAATAGAACAATTATGTGTCACGTGACCTCATCAATGACGTCATCTTTAGGAAAATGGCAAAAATTAGTTCGCGGACTTTCTGCAAGGATATTTCGACACCAAATGTTTTACAGCGGTAATAAATAGATTAAAACTGATCAACAGGGTTGTTTCCACCTAAGCTGTGTAATTTTGTTTGAATTTTGTGCATCATTGGCCGCAAACGGTATAAGATTCCCCGGGGGTATCCTCACATAGTACTACTAACGGTCAGTTTTCATGCATATCTTGAGAATCTGTTTTACAGTGAGACTTTTTTGACTTGAAAGTGTTTAGTTTGTCAAGATATTATCAAAATTCCACCAAATAACTATCCTCAACCCCCTTTTTCCCCCTTCCTTCTTCCTTCCAACTCATTTGCTTACTACTGGGAAAAAATGCTGATGTCAGCATTTTTTGCAATAATCAAAACAAAAATTTCAAAAGTAAAAATGAAGTATGCAACGATCACTTATCATCGAAGTAGTTTTCATTGTAAACTATGGAGAAATTCTCTAATATGGCTGGATTTGTCATTTTTCAGAAAAACAAGATTTTTATTCTCTTTGTCCGCCATCTTGAATTTGCGAAAATCAAATTTTTCACTTTATAAGTATATTTTCACTTTCTAACAATGCTTTGATAGGCATAATTTGGTTTCATGAATCATTCTTAGAAAATTATAAAGATTTAAAAAAAAGTTGTTTTTTTCATTTTTTTCGTGGACACGTGCCAGTTGGTCTTGATTAATTATGACGTCATATCTATTTTTAGAAATTTTTTTACTAGAAATGATAGATCATAAGTACGGCTACCTGCATGGTGAGTTTCGTCTTCGTAAGTGAAGGAATTGCGTTTTTAGAGAGGGGGGGCTGAATGAGCCCCCCCCCCCCAGTCTTCTAGTAGCTCAAAAAGCCCAGTCTGGATAGGGTTAAACCTTCAATTATGCAACTAATTTCGTGTGTATGTCCATTCTAGGTCATTGGGGTGGTATCTGGTCTGCTCCTTCAGTTTACAAAATAGACACAACATCTTCAAGCCAAACTGACGTAAAGCTGACGAAAAAGTTTGACAAATGGTCATATCATAAGAATGGATTACAGGAGAGGATGCCTTATGTATTGAATAACAGGTTAACTTTACAAACCAGAAATGGATGGGCATCGATCACAGGTATGTAACAACAATTTGCAAATTTCAGCCCGAGCTTAGGTATGGAGCTAAAAGTTTTCCAATGCAATCGTTTTAAAATTCTTTCAAAAATCTTACAAAGGTTATAAGGCAAGCATCCACGACATTTGACGCACAGTTCATGAATAAAAATTTTCAATAGATTTGTCCGGTTATACCATCATTTTTGAGTGAATTCAGGCAAGCATCCATGACACTTGACGCACATTTCATAGAAAAAATAGTTAGACGAAGACGCGTATTTTTTTCATACGAAACTGAACCTGAGCTCTCAGATCATCTAAAATTAAGAAACTTAAGTACTAGGAAAGTATAAGTTAAGAATTGCCATTAGAATTACCAAAAAGTACCAATTCAATTTGTAACCCAAAGAGCGATCGTCACCCAAGGACTTTTGCGGGCAAGCTGCAATTTTAGATTGTCTGAAAATCATATCTAAACTGGCTACACAATCTCTGTATGCTCCAACAGCAACAACAGCAAAATTGAGGGACTAGTGTATTGGTGGTCTGAATCAAGTCTGTCCTTAGTGGAAACTATAGATCAACGCGGTTAATGTTTAAAGGGTTGGTGTAAAATTGTATGACCTATTTCTTTGAGCCGAATTGCTTCAACGAAACTTCAGCTATTTTGCTTTAACTCTACCTTTGGACTTTTCAGAAATCTTCGATATTTCTAGATTTAGAGTGTTTTTCTTCTTTTTCAAGAATTCAAGAAAATTTTCAAAAAAAGATTAAAACCATTGTAGTTTCTAAGCTGTTTGACGCAACATAAAATATTTTCGAAGAAAACCATAGTCTATGTATATTTACAATATGATATCAAGTAAAAGTCTATCACGCTTCTGGTTTATGATTTTGACATTTGATGTCGTCACATCCTCCAATGAATTAGAATATAAAACACGCTGAAATTTAAAAATATTCAAAATTTTTAACATTCCAACGGTAGAATTATAGATAAGTATCTAAAGTTTCTTTCAAGCCATTCAATTAGAAGAAATAGGTCATAGAATTTTACATCCACTGTTTTATGCTGATTTAAAGATTTGAAACCTATACTCTACATCATGTGGGATCTTAGGCTTACTTCATCGTTACTTTTTTATTTTAAATAGAATAGGAAAAAGGAGCAATACATGTTCCAGGACACAGAGGTTTAGCAAAACCTTTTTGAAACTCTATATGGTTTCATTTATCTTTGAAATTTACTATAGAATTGACACAGCAGTTTTTCTATGTGTATTCATTTGTAGGCAATGACAAATCCTATCATCCAGCACCATGGATGGGCGGCCATTTGGAGGAACGTAAACCAGAACATATTTGGTACGATACAAGAAAAGACGAAATTGAAGTTCTTTAATTCTTTTATTCTATTCTTCTTCTCAATATGATATATGTGTATACATCTGTCAACCAGATGTCAACTATCCCTATGATTGGTACAGTCAGTGCGTTTCAGAAATCGTACAGAAGATGTCAAAACATAGTGGAATACAAGTTTGCAGAACTACTTTGTAAAATTGGCACTTTTTTATTTATCATTCAAGAGAAATATTTTTTAAGATACGAAGATTTCGAGGGCATGCATCCTGGTGTCTATTAGCAATCTGCATTCTAAAGCTGAGACACCATTAGAGACAACCCACTCTCTTATTGGGATAATTGTCGTATGAATAATTTCACAGGAATGGCATGGTTTTAAAGCAAAACAGGATAAAATAGAAAGGCTTCCGAGCAACGACAGCCGAATTTTTTAGCTGTGACCAGAGATTGTACCAACCGACGTACTAGACTAAGATCGATGATTAAAGTGATTTCTTTCTTATTAGCGAGCCAACCTATTGTCTCTTGTGTTAGGAAGTTGTAGTTAGCCACCTAATCGCTCGACTATGAAATAAGATTTCAGTAGCGAACAGCATGGGCAAATTTTGTGAAACAAAATATTTAAGTTTCCCAAAGGACAAAACGATTTGCCTTTCTGAAGTATAGATTTTACACCTCTGAGTGCACTCAATCAAATCAAGATAAAAAGAGAAAGCAAACATTATGGTCGGCTGCGTTGAACGTGTGAATTCTATTCTTGAGGCTGCCAAATCGCTTTGTCTTCAACAGAACTGTATCCTTTGTTTTACAAAATTCACCCTTGTTGTAGCGAACCACCTCAGGTGCAGATCCACCTTACCACGTAAACAAAAACAATAGGTTTAGGTGGCTCGCTACTGGTAAAACATTCACACTAATACATACTGGATGTCCTATCGCTCATGATTTGACAATTAATTTTCCTTGGCGGTCTAGTCATAGTGATTGCTCACATAAACTAAGAAAACTTTATGCTGATGTGCCTACTGTAACATATGTACGGAGAATTATTATTATCAATCCATTAATCAATCAATCAAGCAATCAATCAATCAATCAATCACTTTCATTAATGTGTCAAAATAGTTTGCTTACAAGCTAACTGGGGACACAATTATGTTTCGGAGAGATGCAGTTTTGCGATCTTGTGACTATTTTCCAATTGATTTCATTAGGTACTGGTTCCGTGAAGGCTCCTACGCAATGCCTGTCTCATGTATGGATATTCGATCGAGACTTTTTGCTAAGAATCAAATACCAAAGTCAGGAGCATACGAAATCCAAAGTGCAAAAGGGAAGACTTTGAGTGCATTGTGTGATATGGACAGTTTTGGCGGTGGCTGGACAATGGTTTTGAACAAAGTGTCAAATAGAGCATGGAATAAAGAGACAACTTTATCTAGGAACACACACCTTGCGTCGAAATCCGAAGATTATTCTATTCTGTTTCATTCTAAAGAAATCATCAATAAACCAAAGGAAGAGGTAAGGATTTAATAACTCATTCACCTATGAGTATGTTATGTGGAGCATTTGTTTGCACCTTTTTAAAACACTTCCAAATAAATCGTGCTTGGTCTGCTGTCCAAGCCATATTTGGTGAAGACCCGGTGAAGAGTCTCTTTTAAACTTTTCGATGGTTGTCGTCAAAAACTATGTACCCCAGATAAGACGTTTCAAAATGGTAGCTTATTAAGTACAAGGCACTGTTAGTTCTAAATGTGTGTTGAACATCTCCGTCTATTATTTCTATTAATATTGGATTCAATCAGGCCTAAGCTGTAAAACAAATATCAACCAGCGCCTAATTCGTGTTTACTTCTTGAATATTAGATGAACATTCTTTTTTCAGAGTACATTTCAATATTTGATTGAGGCTGATGGCGACAAGCGATGGGGAGGAGTTTTTGAAGGAGACAAGGATGACGGGCTCATTAGCTCTATTCCTAGCTCTCAGAAACCGAAATTGCTGAAGAAATTTGACACTTGGGATGATTCAAACAGCAATTTCTTGTCATCAAATCCTTATGTGGTGGACTGTTCAGCAGCCTATTTTACGACCGCTGTAAAGGTAAAAATCTTCCTAAATATTTCTTTGTCAAGTTTGCTGCATGGCGTAAAAGCACGTAAGAAATACATTGGAGGTGTGATGGAAAGTAACTTCAAAATCAAAGTTATTAATGCCTCAACTCGAAATTGCTTTCTGTAAATTTCTAGCCCTTATTAAAAAAATGAGCTGTTTAGCACATACAAATAGCTGACCCTTAACCTAATTTTCTTGACTCAGTGATTAAAAACTACGGAAAGTTTATTTAAAACGCTTAAAACTTTGTGAGCTTAAGGGCCTGTTTACATGGGATTCTTCAGCCGGGCTGAATTTTCAGCCCGTTTACCCGAGGTGAAACTTCATCCCTCCTCTATGGTCAACAGCTTGTAAATATCACTTTGCCATTACATGGAAAATGTTTCGCTCTAGGCTGAAAATTACTCCCCGGGCTGAAATTTTGCTCGCCTTGCGCCAGCGGGGATAAAACGTTAATCCCGTAATTAGCATGTTAATCCCCATTGTTTTACGTGACGCGCGCCCATGTAATGGCAAATATTTACAAACTTTTAACTACTGTCCCGTTATTTGGATGTTCTGTGTGAAAAGATCAAACCATTGACGCATTTACCCATGGGCGGACTGGGCCCGGGCCATAGGCCCCCTAAAATTCTTAAATCTAGGGGGCCCCGAGCAAAATTTGAAAAAACCTATGAAGTGCTGTTGGGTTCACTCTTGTGTTTGAATTGAGTGCTATCGTCTTCAGACAACACAAGGTTTCATATATTGACAATACGTGATGGGTGAGCAAGGTAGAAATTCGGCAATAACGTAAGTTTGTTCAAAAGCCTCTCGAAAGGTTCCTCTATAAAAGGAGGAATCTCATTGATACCGAAGCCGAAGTCCATAAAAAAACAAAGAACTTGAAGAGGCGACAACCCCATGAAACACAAAAGCCTACTTCGGAAGATCTATTAGAGAAAATTGTGAAAGGTTATCCAATGTGTAGGATATCAAAGTTTCCTTGTCGCTAATGGCAAAGATGATAGAAAAACACAACTGTTTGATAAAAACTTTTCGATTAGTTGGCAAGCATGATATTCGGAGATGCATTCTAAGCCAAAGTAAAGGGTGTGTCCCCAAAAATTTTCCTGGGGCTTCGCCCCCAGGCCCCTCGTTTCGTCCCCATCCCACTTAATTTATTTACCCTGGCCATGCCGCTGTCTCGAGGGTTTTAGACCCCAAGAAAATCATCCACAATTTTGCAGCAGTGAAGGCAAAATGAAAATCATGAAAAACCATTGGACAAGGGCAGTTTTGTTGGGATTGTACCGAAATGCATATATTTGTACTCTTTTTTCGAGTTGTCCCCTATCAAACTGTTTAGTTGATATACGACTGAATCTGGCGGCCTTGTCCATACATGCTAACAGGGTACCGAGTACTATGATACAAATTTTTTTCAGGTGTATTCTAAGGGGTCCCAACTAGTTTTGGGCCCAGGGCCCCAACAGACTTAAATGCGGCCCTGGATCAAACAAGAAAGTAAGTATAGGGTTCATAAACGTGCCTTGAGGATACTTCTCCACGATTATGACGCTTCCTTTGAGGAACTTCTCGAGAGAGTTAACGAAAAATCAATCCATGTAAAATATCTCCAGAATCTTTTGATTGAGGTTTACAAGTCCCTCAACGGCCAAATTCCTATGTTTATGTGGGATATGTTCAAAAGGAGAGAATGACGTATGATCTCCAATTAAAGGATTTCTTACAAGTACCTAACACGAAAACAACCTCCTATGGAATTAACTCCATGATATTCAGGGGGAGCATTCTGTGGAACTCCATACCTGATGTAATAAAGAACAACCAAAACATAGCCTCATTTAAAAAAATAATCAAAACGTGGAACGGGGACAAATGCAATAGTACTACCGGGTGTCCCAAAAAAATGTATACCGATTTGGTTGACTCCAGCGATACGAATTTAGCTTTAATCAGTGGCTAATCACTCTCAAAACGTTCCTCGATAGATAACTTGAACATGGATAGCTCGTTTGCTGGTATTGCTGCTTCGAGCGCAGAAATATCCATGTTGAAAGCTCAAATTTGCACCCACTTGCAAACCAGAGCTTTGGCCTTTTGGCCTAAGCAAATTCCTGAACCACATCGAAATTAAGAACTGAAATTAATGAAAAATTAAGAAACTGCCCAATGGATAACTGGAGGGTGACTTCTGGAAAACAGAATAACACAAGATCTAATATTCTTCAAATTTTATCAAGGCCATCGTTGATTTATACGCTGTGCCTTAAGAAATTGCTTAGGCCAAAAGGCTAAAACTCTGGTTTGCAGGAAGAGGCAAATTTGAGCTTTCATGATTAATATGTCTGCTCTCAAAGTTCCAATATCAACAAACGAGGTATCTATGTTCAAGTTAACTATCAAGGAACATTTTCAGAGTGATTAGACATCGATTGACGCTAAATTCACAGTGCTAGAGTCAACCAAATCCGTATACATTTTTTTGGGACACCCGGTATATGTAAATAATTTGTTAGATTTAGTTTTGTAGTTAAATAGTTGGTTTTAATTAGTTACTCTTCCCTTTAGAGAAAACTACTTGTATTATTAACCAACTTTAAAGAAATTCATTATTATTATTATTATTATTATTATTATTATTATTATTATTATTATTATTATTATTATTATTATTATTATTATTATTATTATTATTATTATTATTATTGTAAAAGTAAAGATTGATACGTCTTGTTTGCTAGTTGATAACACGCAAGGAAAACAAGATATTTTCATGAAAATTTTCGATCTTACGTAGATCTTCTTCAGTCATAATTAAGCGTTCTATAAATAACTAAAACGTTAAGTAGCTGTTGGAGAATGTTGCGTTCTATGAACTATCGAATTAAGGGTTCGCTAAACTGTAAAGTTCGATTAATCTGTTTCGCCACATTAATCGAACTTTACAGTTTAGCAAACTCTTAATTCGATAGTTCATAGAACGCAACATTCTCCAACAGCTACTTAACGTTTTAGTTATTTATAGAACGCTTAATTATGACTGAAGAGGATCTACGTAAGATCGAAAATTTTCATGAAAATATCTTGTTTTCCTTGAGTATTATTATTATTATTATTATTATTATTATTATTATTATTATTATTATTATTATTATTATTATTATTATTATTATTATTATTATTATTATTAAATTGAACTAAACCACCATCAAAAATTAACAGAAATAAAATCAATAAAACACAACTGTTAGAATCAGGGAACGTTTCGATTAAAAATCTTCGTCAGCACTACTTTCTAAAGGACAACCGAGAATTTATACTACGTGATAAACAAGGCAAGGTAAAACTAAAGATAAAGTAAAATTACATTTTCACTGCAAAGAACCCTATTCCCAGGAAACATGACTAGCCCCGAAATTAAAACCAAGTGGGAATTGCCTTGCCTTGTTTATCACGTGGTATAAATTATCGGTTGTCCTTTAGAAACTAGAAAGTAGTGTGCTGACGAAGATTTTTAATCGAAACGTTCCCTGATTCTAACAGTTGTGTTTTTACTATTTTTATATTTATTATTGTTCAATTGTACATGCTCGGGTTAGATTTTTATTACTATTATTATTATTATTATTATTATTATTATTTATTATCATTATTATTATTATTATTATTATTATTATTATTATTATTATTATTATTATTATTATTGTTATTATTACTACTACTAGTATTATTATTATTATGAAAACAAAACTGCTAAAAGCAATACGTTTCGATTATAAAAGCTTCATGAGTATTATTATTACTATTATTATTATTATTATTATTATAAACTAAACCACTTTCAAAGTAAAACAGAAATTAAAATGATAAAAAACACAACTGTTTCAGGGCAGACGTTTCGATATAAAATCTTCTTCAGTCAAAGATATTATTATTATTATTATTATTATTATTATTATCATATTTTTTCAGCCTGGGTTGAAAAATCAATGATGCATGCGTTTTTGTCTTCCTTATGCGCTAGACAGATTTTCAGCCCTGGCTGAAAACTTCCATGTAAACAGACCTTAAATCGGACCAATAGGAACACTTGTCTCCCTAATTACATTGCTCTTATCAATGTCACAACTTTAAGGTTTAATATTCCTTACAACTGGTTTTATTAAGGCTATATTCACACTGCTCCGTATTCATATGTATTCATTTTTGTTGTTAGAAATGCTGACCGTTCACACTACTCCGTTTTCATATAAATATGCTATAAATACAAACGGAATTCCATCTGCTCCAGCAAAACATCGTTGCTGACCTCATTTTCAAAGACTGTTTATTGGTCATTGCAATCAATAAGCAATGTTTAAGAACTATGGAGCGTTCCCAAATATCTCTACATTTTGTGTTCACACTGAAAAAGGAATGTGTTATCTATCTACGGGCATACTGACTGCCTTCTAAGAAGAAGCTTAGCATCAGTGTGTAAAATAATATAAAAAGGAAAAAAAAGAAATTTGCCCTTTTGTGTTTTCTATTTTCTAAGTTAAAGGGAATCTAAGCATATATAAGCCCTCAGTGAAAATAACTGTGCAAATATTGAAGTTGAAAAGGATGAAGCTGAGACATTTTTGTATCCTCAGTTTCCCTTTGAGGCTATAATACAGTAAAATAAGATTTTTTTACATGTCTAGGGATGTCATTGAACAAATCTTTCATGTTTCATATCCTGCACTCTGCTCTTGAAAACTGCTAGAGTTTGACTGTCAGTCACATTTGAATGCAAGCCTCTCCATTGTATGACAGTACGTGGCAAGAATGAGAACCTAAAGTAATCTGTTTTCGTTTGAAGCTGTATTAGTTTTCCATTTCTAACAGAATATTTCAGATGATCTTTAAGTTGAGTAGAAACAAGTCTATGTATGATCTTATATAACATTGTCAGCCTGGCGTCAACTCTGCACTGTTCTAAGCTGCGCCATCCAGGTAATTGGAGCATATCAGAAACACTAGATGTATTATTATGACGTCCTGTCACCCATCTCGCAGCTCGGCGTTGAACCATAGCAATTTGATTAACAAGATGATGATTCTCATTGAGCCTGTGAATTCATCTGATGTTGCTTTAGGATCCCATACCCTCGCACAGTATTCCAATTTAGGCCTCACTAAAGCTTTGTATGCTTGCTCTTTAACTTCCGCCGACTTTACTCTCAAATTCTCTTTACAAAACCAAGTGTTCTATTGGCAGTTGCAGTAATATTACTTATGTGATTGTTCCATTTCATATCATGTGTGACAGTAAGGCCAAGGTATTTAACAGATGGCACTGCTTTCAGGGCCTGTCCATGTAACCTATATGTATACTTTATGGGATTTTTTTTCTTGATATTGATACTACCTGGCATTTTTCAAGATGGAAACACATTTGCCATTCATTCTCCCATTGCTCCAAGTTGTGTAGGTCCTCTTGCATCTTTTGGCAGTCTCTTTCATTAGCAATAGTAACGTACAGTAAGGTATCATCAGCAAATAATCTCACAGTACTATACTTAAGATACTATGGCAGGTCATTTATGTATACAAGAAAAAGGGCTGGCCCCAATATGGAGCCTTGAGGTACCCCAGATAACACAGGAATTGACTTTGACTTGCTGTTATCTAAAGCCACACTTTGAGATCTTTCACTAAGAAATGCCTGTATCCACCTCAAAGTCTTCCCCTTTACACCACATTTGTTTAACTTGTACAATAGTTTATTTTGTACAATAGTCTATCTGTACTATAGTCTATTGTTCAAATATATCATCAACGTAAGCCGAGAAGTAGAAAAAACCTAGTTATCATCAATTCCTTTGCTCAAATATTCCCATTTTAGGCGTTCCAATTTTTGATTTAGAACGACGTCCGACCTCAGCGAAGCTTTGATGTTGTTTTGTGCAATAAAATACACTAAATAATTAAATTTGAATAGCTTACGAAAATCTTGAGCACTCCAACTCAAGCGAAACCACCTTAGAGACAAAGCCCAAAACCAGTTTGGACGATCTCCTGACTTCCGGGACTTTAATCATTTGATGTCTTTTATTGCACAAAGTAACATCCGAGCGAAGGAATAGTTCTATTAAACCTATTTGAAAAGATCCTTGTTGGGGAGACGAGATACGGTTAGTCCGAGGAAACGTATGTGCCCCCCTCCGTGCAGCAGGTCAATGCTCATGCGCAGTAGCGTTTTGGGTGAAACTCTGAGTAGCGCATGAGCATCAACCTACTGCACGCGGGGACACATAATTTTTATCAGGACAAACCATATCTCATCTCCCCAACAAATCCGTTTTCATGGTGGAACAATGTGAAGGCAAAAGAGGACGAATTTGCCCGTTATCATATGAACACGAAGCAGTATCAAAGACCTCTAAGAAATGCAACAGTTATTCAAAGTCTATTTGATCATTTTTATATTTCTGCTAACTTTTTGTGTCATTCTGTCACTCATCTGGAAATATTTAATGCTATCCAATATTTAGGCCTCAGCAAAACTGCCTGGCGTTCTTGTGTCAGAAGTGGGTTCAGTATACATCAAAGGATTGAAAGAGACACCAAGTTTTGTCAGATTGTGGGTTAGAGAAGGAGCCAGGTATCAATGTTTGCAATATTCTATTCAATGAAAGTTATTTAGCAGAGATCATGATATGATGGTACATAAAGAAACAAATGTTTATTCACGATTGGATATCCACTTCAACTTTGAAGAGATAGTGTTATTAATGTGCAAACTATGTGTTTAATGAAAAGATAATTCCATTTGGAAGCTCGTTGTTGAAGGATTTGAAAAAGGACCATCGACTAAAGCAACATTTCGCCAGCAATTAGCTACACAATGATCATAAAACTACATGATGAATCTTGCAAGAAACTACAAACAGATTTTTACAGTCAGAAAACACATATTCGTCATTCTTTTTGCGGTCATTGGTTTTAAACTAAAAATTCAAAAATATTTGATTAAGATTTTAGCTCTTGAAGTATTTAAAAAACGCTCCCTTGCAAAATGTCCCTGCTTCTATAGCGACATAACAAACTTGAATGGAATCAAAATTATGGTTAGCCTTTTCTCTTAAAATGACATGCCGTGCAAATAAATTGATGGATAACTCGAAATTGTGCAGTTTGACAAACAATTATGCCCATTTATTGATTCACGTAGAAATTGCAATGTATCTCAAAATTGGTTGTTCCTTTGTAAATATACACAAAAAGAAATTTGCAGGGTCGTTATCATGGTCACAATTTTTGTTTTAATTTTTGGGATTACGCGTACCTAAACACAGCAAATTTCTGATTTTCAAAATAAGAAATAAAATACTAGTTTCAAGAACAAAATTTCTTGAAAAAAGTACATTGATACTTTCAAAAATTCAAAAATCCTTGGCAAGAATTCTTGATCAGAATATTTTTAATTGGTTTGTAATTGTTTGCTAAAAAAAATCGTCGGTGTGGTAAGTAAAATATTCTTTGCAAGAATTCTTAATTAGAATATTTTTACTTGATTACAAACATTTCTCAAAATTAGCAGCGTCAAATACTTATTTCAAGTAAAGTTGAACTTTATTGCAGAACAGAAAATACTCTTGAAAAAGTAATTACTGCAAAGCAACAGAACATTCTGCCACAGATTCGTTAGATTCTATTTGTTTTCTGTCTGTTATTAAAAATCTTTGAAGACCGTATTGTGGCTGTCAAATGATATTGTTGCGGGTTACCGTTCTTATTTGTGTCGAGTTTTAGGCCAAGAGTTTGTTGCGTCTTTCTGGAAGTAACCGTTTTAAGGGAGAATTTCTTCATTTTAAGAATATGCATATACTTGGTTAGTAATAAATTCTTAAGAATCTTGTTTCCAAAAAATATTTCTCATTAATGGTATTTCAAAACGACCCTGGCTTGAAAAAGAAAAGATGATAGCAAATTCATCCATGCTGAGAATCAGAAATTTGTTGTGTTGTTTCAGCTGTTAATAAATAGTAGCATAAACTCTTCTTTGCATTATTCGTTTTCAGTTATAAATCATGCAATCAGCTAAAAGTAAAGGGTCAAAGAAAAGGAGGAATCTACAAGAATGGATTTTACAACTTACAAAGATCTGGTGCGGATATACTTACAGTATATTGTGATATGACGTCAGATATTGGTGCATGGACTCTTCTTGTGACAAGTGCACATGGAAGTTGGACCAAACAGCAAGTAAGCCAGATTCGTATTTGATTCAATTTTATATAATTTAGCCAATGTAAATATCACATACCTTATTCACAGCTGATACTAATTTGAAGCGAATGAGGCAAATTCCAGCACAGCAGGAAATCTACACCATACCCATTTTTAAACAAATACAAGTACAGAGCTGTTTTCGTGCATTGCTGAGAGCAAATCACGCTTTTTGGATTTAGCTCCAGATAATATATTGAGGTGAATGATGCTTTCAGAAAAATTGACCTCATTCTGAACAGGGTCTATGTTTATGTATCCATATTTTTCAACACAAAATTGGAAGTTTCGTTTGCAATTGCATGTCATGCTCCAAGAATTAAGATTGGAAACTCATAAAGTTTATATTCCCCTCTTTGCATCGTCAGAAGGAAATAAATTGAATGATTTTGGTATGAATTGTGGAATTTGTGATTTTAGATAAATTTGAGTATTAACAGCAACTCCTTTGTTTCACGTTCTGCAGTCCTAGTCTCACGACATTCTTTTTGCTATGTTACTTGGAAAGGCTCTCTGTCTGGACAATAGATGGTGTTGCTATAGATTGCCGCAAAGGGCTTTCTGCCATATGATGTTTTTATTTCTGATTCATCTCGAATTAAAAGTTTTTTTCTCTTGAAATCTGGCTGTCAAACTCAACGGAAAGAATGGCGATGCAAGTTCAATCTTTTAATGAATCTTCTATTTGGTGCCCCTGTCTTCCAAAATATAATTGCAAACCCATTCCTGGTCATGATCCTTCGAGTACTGAAGGAAAATTTCTACCATTAGGACGTCACACGCATTTGGTTTTGTTAGTTTTTCAATACGACGCATGTTTTTTCTATCAACGTATCAATCCCAATAGTGGAATGAAAAGCAAACGAAATTGCACCTTGGCCAGAGGCCAGATTAATCTTTCATACCATACGAAATATGATTTTTGGGCCTCAATTGTATCATGGCTATCTTCAGTTCTTTGAAATCGTAAATGATATATTTTTTTCCAAAGGTATTATCTCGCAATGAAAATAGGCCATCTGTAATGAATGACTATTCCATACTCGGACTTGCTGATGGCATAAAAGCACTATCGAACAATGCAACTTTCAAGTACAAATTAGATGCAAATCGATTTAATCATTGGGGAGGAATCTTTGAAGCTCCAATTGGCTATACGTAAGTGTTTAAAAAAGTCGTATTTTGCCTTCAATACATAGAAGCAACAACAAATGATATTAAGATATTATGTTTTCAAAATCGGATTTTCCTTTTTTTCTTAACCTTTTTGCAGTCTCATGGGTAATAGGCTTACCAACTATGTGTCAGAAGCTCAGCCAAGTAGCTACTACGATCTTGGCCGAAAGAAGTTGGACATAAGCAAATTTCAGTGTCTTCGTGACGTTTCCTAAAATATTGAGGAGAAATCATATGTTCAGAGCCTCCTAACCCCCCCCCCCCCCTCCCCTCCCCCTACTTCAATGTTGAGAAGGTCGAAAGGCGTTCGATTCAAGCAAAAATTTGAAACGGGGGGAACGGGGGACACGTAATCAAAGACCGAAGTAGTGCAATTTTCTGATTTATCCCAAGTATTTTGGCTAAGATTGCAGATCGAAATCTACTCCGTGAATGAAATGCGATATTTCAACCCTATTTTGGTCCGGAAGGGGGGTGCAAATTTAGGAGATTTTGCAGTGCCCAATTTTCCCCTACTTCAATATTTCCAAGGTTGAATAGTGTTTGATTCAAGCAGCATTAAAAGGATGGGGGTACAAAATCAAAGCCCGAAATAATGCAAGTTTGTGATTTGCTTAACGCATTTGGGCTATGATTTTAGCAGTTGTACACCTTTATTTGATCTTTTCTGTTTTGTTCACTTGGTTTAACTACCTTCCAGTTCTCTCGATGGCTATCTCTACCTTTTTCCGAGAGTGACCAACTACATCTTCTAGGCACAATCCTGATGTGGTCTTAATGGTAACTCATGATTTAATTAGTTGCGGAGATACCGCTCAGTGGAAGCTCGCTTGACTACTAATCTTAAGGTTGTTGGTAGTTGGACTTCCTGCCCTGTCAAACCTACCACGAAGAATGAAGAAAGATGGCAATTCTTCCTAATTCCAGGCAAAAAAATCACGAGGTATAACCACGTCGAGAGGAACAACCTTAGAAACTTAGAAAGAAAAAATAGATATGATTTAGGGTTACGTTTGTAACACGAGATTTAGTTTTCTCTCCCTGAAAGCCAAACTAATCAATGGAACATAGTTAAACTATACATCATTCGATGCACAAGAATTTGGGGATTCTAGCCATATCAAAATAATTGGCAAATATTATAAAATTACATTTTGCAGACAAATTTATTGCTTAAAAGAGTGTACCACCTTCAAAAGCCATTTTGTACGCTTGCATTTGAGGTACCAAAATCTGACTTATATCAGCAGGAAGTGCAAATCCTAAGCTTCCAAACAGTGTCTGGGATCTTTTTAATTTGTCCTCCCCTCAAAACTATACGCTTTCGACAAATTGGCAAATAATATTTCTGCCCTCCCACAGTTTTATTTGGCTATAAAAGACGAACAAGAGGACATGCAAAGATTTTGGGACACTCTTTGCTAGCGGCAAGTTTACCCTGGCCTTTTTCTAAATTTTCGAGCCATTAGATTGGTTCAAAGGGAACAAAATAGCTTCTTTTTTCTGTTCCTCGTGGATCTATGAGTCGGGAGAAAACAGGAGTTTAGCCATGGCACTTGCAATGTACAAATCAGGAACACGTAAGCCACAGCGTAATCCGGGCATGGGGGGGGGGGGGGTTTCCATAGTAAAGGTACATAGTGGGGATGTGCCGCCACGAAGGGTATACTTTTTCGGACTTCTAGTCTTGCAATTTTGGCCTACCAACGGTCTAGCCAAGGGTATCATTTTGACAATATTGGTATAGCGAACGGTCATAATATCATATTTGGTACAAATTTGACAATATTGGTCCACGGAATGGTCAAAATTGGTCTAGCCAAAAGGTATCATTCTCTTAAAAATTGGCCCAGGGAATGGTCAAATTGGTCTAACCAAGGGTAGCACCCCCCCCCCGTGAATCTGGGTCAAGCCATTTAGGCTTAAAAAGCAATTTACCCATTTTAGAAAGGGATTGATGCAATACACATACTGTGGTTTCATATTTGTTTTCAAGCACGCGAGCGGTTTAATAGGTCAAAAAACTTGAATTAAAATTTCTTTCTTTGCTACTAAATGTCAACAATATTTATATACCATTCGATTTGTCTCGATGAGTACCTTGAAAAAAGTGACCCAACGCAATCTGTTACAGGTAAATGGGCAATTGAAATGCTTCAATCGTTGTTCCTTCGCTAAAAGACTAGCCTACATTATGAGTATTTTTGCAATTTTTTGGGCACGGTAAAGTTCTGAAAATAAGGATTTTGAGGAAAACGGCAGGCTTGATATCCTCAAAAAGTCGTCGAAAACAGGGGATCGATTTAAAGCCATTTCAGAACTTCAAAACAACAAGAAGCGTGTTTCATTTTACCTGCGAATATCTTTAAGTACATAGGGACAATAAAATTGCTATGAAGACTTACAACTGGGTTGCCTATACCCAGGTTGAAATGAAGCACGCTCCTCGTTGTTTTGAAGATTTGAAACGGCTGTAAATCAATCCCCTGTTTTGACGACTTTTTGAGGATTTCAGTCATGCCCTTTTCCTCGAAATCCTTTAATGTTTGAGATTTACCGTGCCAAAAAAAATTGAAAAAATACTCATAGCATAGGCTAGTCTTTTAGCGACAGAACAATGTTTGAAGCATTTCAATCGGCCACTTAGGCCCGGTTCAGACGGCGTATTTTTCATGCGCCGAATATAATCAGCATTTTATTCGACTCAAATGTGATTAAATCCGGCTTTGATTCAGACGGCGTATTTTTCATGCATCGAATATAATTCAAATCGTTGGCCTCGGATTCATATCGAGACCACTAAAATCTGGCGCCTAATTCTAAAAACGAAATTTTGGCGGGTCTTGGCCACGAACATTTCAAAATGAATCGCAGCAGTTCAAGGATCGCAAGAATAGGATTGATTAAAAAGAGTATTGAGAGAAACAGGAAGAAAAGATTTGCTCTAAGCATATTTTTGAATTTAGCCATTGCAAAACGCAAATCGTTGCTGAAGGTCTGCTTGATGATCCTCCTTCTTATTCTCAATGGGAAAAAGAATAGAGGCCACTTGAATCGATCTTGCCGCAGATTACAGCGAAATAGTGGGTGGTGGGATCTAGTGTGGAATGTATATGATGATTCAAGGTTCAAGAAGGCTTTCAGAATAACAAAGGAAACATTTCTGTACATTTTGGGGAAAATAAGACATATTATTGAGCGCAATACTGTTAATGAAATACCAATTTCTCCCGAACAAAGACTAGCTATATGCCTTTTTAGGCTAGGTAGGGGAGATTATCTATATACCATTGCTGAGATGACAGGACTAGGAACATCTACTATCTGTTCTATAGTTTCAGAAATTTCTCAACTCATAGTTGATACATTTTGGGATTCAGAGGTAGACAAGCACATGCCAAAGAATAAAAATGAATTTTGTCAAAGGGTCAATGAAATGCAAGAACTCTGGCAATTTCCGTGTTGCTGGTCTGCCCTTGATGGATGTCACATCCCCATAAAATGTCCCCCAGGTGGGCTAGAGTCTTCAAAGGAATATCACAACTTTAAAAATTTTTATTCCATTGTCTTGATGGCAATGGTAGATGCCAACTACAGGTTTATCTGGGCAAGTTGTGGTTTCCCTGGAAACTCACACGATTCAATCATTTTCCAATCTACTGAATGCTGGAAGCAACTTGAGGCAAACAATGACATTCATGAGATAGGAAAATCAATTAATGGTGTCCATGTTCCACTTGTTGTGCTAGCTGATTCGGCCTTTCAAATGAAGACATGGCTGATGAAACCATACACTAATGCAGTGCTGACTGCAAGACAAAGATATTTCAACTACAGGCTCAGCAGGGCACGCATGGTAATTGAGGGTGCTTATGGCCAGTTGAAGGGAAGGTGGCGCATCCTGCATAGAAAATGTGAAAGTTCTGCCAATTCAGTAAAAATAATTACTCTTGCATGTGTAGTGTTGCACAACATCTGCATTTCAAGGCAAGATAACATTCCTGCTACATTGGACATAACCATTGATCCTGAAACCAACCGCAAACGAAGTAGTCAAGAAATTCAAGATATTCTGCACATGACAAAGCCTAAAAGGGTCAATGATACTGATGCCCAGGCTCTCAAAATACGAGAAGTGCTAGCGGATAAATTTCAAGAAGAGAAAGAAATGGCAACACAGTAATTCCAACAAATATGTGTAAACTATAAATAAAAGTAAACAAAATGTAAACAAACAAAACAAACATTATAATTCCATTAAACATGTTCATATATCTTGCCCTAAGGTTGTTTGGATACTATTTTCAATATACTAGTTCTTGAAAAAAGGATGCCTATACAATTGTCATGTTATCATTGGCATCAAAGCTGCTAATTTAGGATCTCATTGTCATCATGCAGATAGACTTCATGTTCAGATATGATACAAGTTTCTCAAATTACAAATTCTGATTCTTTGGACCAAAATCAGAGTCATTTTCACCAAATTTTGTATTTGAGGAATGGCCTGATGACATCTGACTTTGACTATGCCCACCCAACTGATGATATCCCCCATGACTGTTTGCCAAGGTGTGGTTCTGTTGCCAGCCTTGTACCATTGGCACATATCCACTTACAGGCGAGCTACAAGGAATCCCCTGTGGATTTTGAAACCCTTGCGCATTAGATGGAGGATTCATTGTGTTCATCATTAATTGAAACATGCGCATTTCATGCTCTCTACTCTCTTTGAGCTCCTCTCTTATTGTATTGATCATTTCCTTCATAGGATCATTTTCTATCATTGACTTGACCAGTTCCATCAGCTGGCCTGCTGTTTCTGAGCTATCACTCCTCCTTGGCTTTTTCTTTGACATCAGGGGAACAAAGACTTTTTCTATTGAATCATCATCATCTGCATCTTCACTGGTAGCCAACTTAGCAGAAGGCTCAATTGCTTCCTCGGGCTTGCAAGAGTCTCTTGTTCGTACAAGGGCAAAAAGTTTTTGAAACCATTCTCCAAAGCCTTTCTGTTCTTGGAATCTCTTTATTCCTGTTGCTGTTTTTATGGTTAGTGCAGCTTTCTTGCAGTCTGATACACACTTTTTGAATTTGGTTCGCATTTGAGCGACTGTGAAGCTGATAGCCTCATCTCTGTTTGCCCCCCTTCCTTTCAGCTCTTTCAGTATCTTCTCATATATCATGCCATTTTGCTGATTCTTTGTGTTTCTGAAGATCAATTTTTGTTTGTAAGATTCATTGCTGATAACAATGTCTATGAAGTCATTGAGAGCATCTGTTGACCAGCGCCCTTTTCGACCACTTTTCTTCTTCCTTTTTTGGCCTTCTGGCTCTTCATCCTGGCTTTCACTGTCCAAATCATTGATATCCAGATCATGTTTCATCCTAATATTTAGAAAAAAGAAAAAAATGCTTTTTAGAATGCAGTTATAAGGGCATAATTCTAAATTTGATCACTGTTGATATAAATAATAAGGTAGGCATCAGCAGGCACAAAGAATTGTTACTTTTGTTTTGTTCATGTTTGTGTTATTTAATTGTTGCTGATGATCTGCTTCATCACAAATATCCCTCTTGTATTTATATGTGTCACTCTATTCATTATTTTGTAATGTAAACATTATGAGAAATGTGCAAGGGCAGATCAGTATCAGTGGGGGCTAGAGCAAATGGGTTATCACGGAGCAACATGGGCCATTGGAAATTTCATATTCAAACCACAGGTGGGTACAGATGCCACTAGAATATTTTAACTATCTCTCTGTTCTGCTTTTGAGTAAAATATATGGATGAATGTGTATACTCTATTTTGTATTCTGACGGAGAGCACCTAAAAATTCTGCAAAGTTGCCCTTTTGTTTGCCTTCCAGTGGAAACATGCAAAAGTATATCCTGCACAATACAGTGACAATGTTTTGTTTGTGTTTAAAAAAACTTCCTTTGTGCAAACAAAACAAAGAAAGGTTTCTGCTTAATTGTGCACTAATAAAAAAAGGAATAATTCAGTATCAAAATATAGATATCTGTGTACCGTTTAGGGGGTGGTGATGGTGATCTTGGGCTTGATGATTCTCTGTCAGTCATGTGCATCGTGTACGTATTTGGCTCCAAATCGGCCTCTGGTTCTCCCTGATGATGTTCTTCATAGCAAAACCTACAATAGCTGACTGCCTTGCAGACCCTCCAGCCCTCTGTCTCTTCATTGCGCTCAAAATGTGAGCACTTCAAACATATAGGCGTCTCACAACCGATACAACGGTACTTCGTCAGTACAAGGCAGGAAACGCACAGACATTCATCGACTGCCTTGACAGACGCCATCTTTGAAGTTGTGCTTCGCAGTCGCGGGTTTTGGGTCACGTGAGCATATAAAAACAATAGATTGACGTCATATTTCATTAACATAATTTATGTATTTGATTCGACACATGAAAAATACGGCGTCTGAATCACTGCCGTGCTTACGTCGTTTAATTCGACGGGATCGGTCGAATTTATTGATTTGGGTCGACGTTAATAATAACTTCAGTAGCTATTTGATTCAGACGCCGCACTTTTCATGTAGTTAATTGAAGGCATTATATTCGGCACATGAAAAATACGCCGTCTGAACCGGGCCTTACTTAATTTTTTTGTAACAGATTACACGGGGTCACTTTTTTCTGGGTCACCCGGTATAACTTATTTATATTTTTTGACATCAGCAGTTTATTATTTCTATGACGTCATCAATCTTTAAGGCGTCATATTCCAAATTAATTAGTAATTTTTGCATGCAAAACTCATGGAATGACTTTAAGTATCGATAAAGGTACTTGATTTCACCAATAATGTGCTTTGTTTAGGTTCTTTGTTTTTCCTTGTGTATATAAATGACCTAGCTGTAGGCTTGAAGTGCAATGTTAAGTTATTTGCTGATGACACATCATTGTTTACAGTGGTAGGAGATTCCAATACAGCTGCAAATGACATGAACCATGACTTGAACTTGATAAGTCGGTGGGCTCACGCTTGGAGAATGTCCTTTAATCCTGATCCGCAGAAACAAGCTGTTGAATTAACATTTTCAAGGAAAAAGTTCGAAATTGATCATCCTGTGATTCTTTTTAACAACGTACCTGTCAAGAAAGTAAATGAACACAAGCATTTAGGAATTATCCTGGACTCAAAGCTGTCTTTTTCAGCTCATATCAAATCAGCGATCTCTAAAACGAGAAAGGGCATTGGTTTGCTAAAATATCTCTCCAAATACTTGCCAAGGCATACCTTAAATGAATTATATAAGCTCTATGTTCGACCCCACCTAGACTATGGTGATGCCATTTACCATATTCCTGCCAAAGTATGTGAATTCAGTCAACATATTATTATACCAAATTTAATGGAAAAGCTAGAGTCCGTACAGTATTCTGCTGCCTTAGCTGTGTCAGGTACATGGAGGGGTACATCTCGAGAGAAGCTGTACGCAGAGCTTGGTTGGGAGTCACTGAGTTCCCGAAGATGGAGTAGACGCCTTACCTTGTTCTACAAGTTTATAAATAATCTTAGTCCTGAGTATACAGTTGATCCAATTCCCCCTCTTCATCAGTCGCAGTACCGTCTCCGCGGACAGGATGTCATTGGGCGATTAAAGGCAAGGACAGAAAAATTCAAGTCTTCGTTCTATCCAAACTGTTTATGCGAATGGAATAAGCTTGAGCCTGAATTGAGACTTGCACCCTCTATTGCTGTTTTTAAGAAAAAGCTCTTATCAATAATCCGTCCCCCTGCAAAATCTGTATTTGGAATTCACGATCCCACAGGATTATCCTACCTAACACAACTCAGGGTTGGTCTCAGCAAGTTAAATCTCCATAAATTCAAGCATAATTTCAGAGATACCATAAACCCAATGTGCCCATCAAGCGATGGCATTGAAGACACGGAGCACTTTTTGTTGCTCTGCCCTACTTTTGATGTTCAACGACAAAATCTTCTCGCTGGAATTGTTGAATTATTACGACCATATGTACAAATCACCAATCTTTCAAATCATTCTTTGACGCAGCTTTTATTGTATGGTGATGAAGACCTTTCTAATGAGTTGAACAGAAATGTACTCGAATTAACTTAACTATTCATCCACGAAACTGGTCGGTTTGATTAAGATCTATTGAGAATTTAGCCATGCCCTAAGCAATCACCAAGTCCCGTACCGTTAGTGTTCTTTTCCTTGTAAATTCTGTTTCACATCAGATGGAGGCATTTTACTTGCCTAAATTTACACCAAATGAGTTGCACTCGTTGCATCTACAAATTCATCGCAACACTGACCTGACATCTGGAGTGAAACTGAATCCAATGTGCTAAATTAATGGTTTTTAATCATATTTATTGTGCTGAAAATTTTGCATTGAATCAAATTTTTTCATCATTTAATTAAAAACCAAAAATATCCGTATGAAACCATATGAGATTACAAATTGAGGGTAACAAGCAGGCATTTGGACGGGTTTTTGACGATTTTATCCAGCTATTTGCTAATAATAGGCCCTTTTTTGCAAATAGCTCGATTTTGTCAAAATTTGGATTGTTTTTGGTTGCTTAGCAACCAATCACGTGACTATTGATTGATTGATGCTATTTTTAGATTCTAGTTTGTTCAATTATGACACAGTGCAAGTTTCACATAGCTGTTATACTTGCGGAGAAAATCAGGCGGGGGGGGGGCAAAAATGCCTCCCGGTAGAAAATCACTTTTTTTACCCGGTTAAAATAGGGTTAAAGGAAAGGAACTACAATTTTTCACACAAAATTTTCCGATGTGGTACAAACGTTAAAGAATTTCTTGTGACCACTCTCCAAATATGGGCATGTGGTGGTCACTTGGTCTAACAATATGTATTTAAATCTCTTTTTTCTGATTGCCAACTAAATTTTATGAAAAGTCAAAAAGTTTCGGCATTATAGCTAGCATCGTTTAGGAGCTATTAAAAAAATCCTCTAGGGGGGGCCCAACCTCGTCCCCAGGGCTTTTTCGTCTCCGTCCCAATATGACAAAAGGCCCTGGGGAGGAGGTTGGGTGGCCAGACAAGGCCCCCCTCGATTGAAATAGGGTTAATCAAGATTTCTTCCCTTCCAACATGTCTGTTGCTTCCAGAGATGGTATCTTTGTGTTTCTCAAAAGTTGGGCTGTTGATATCAACATTTTTTGGCCTACAAACGTTAACCGTAACCTTAATGTCAAACAAAAGAATTGAAATGCCACTCTTCTTTCGTAGATTTACATCAGAGTCTTACAAGCTTTCCGAAGTAAAGCTTCTAAAGCAGTTTGACAAGTGGGCTTACAATGTCTGGTATAAAAGCGTAAACAACCGGATGCCATGGAGAGGAGGAAGGAAGGGAATACTCACCACTTCAGGAACGGCAGACAGTCATTGGTGGGGAACGATCATTTCTGATAGCAATGAGTACAAGCCCGCACCTTGGATTAACTCTGAGATGGCGAATCCTGGTGTAATCTGGTATTGGGTTAATGAAGATGATTGCAGTCCTGACAGAATGCCAGGTACCTCTATTTTGTTATCCAAAGGTACATTGAAAGCCAAACAATTTCTAACAAATAAATTTTGCACAAAATATTGTCTGCAAAACTTTTCGGACATTTTGTCGCGAAATTTGGTACGTTTCGACGAAAAATTCAGACGACTAAATTACCAGATATTTTTCAATATCTTTTGCTTATTTCATGCTGAATTTCATACCTTGTGAGTCAATAAAGAGAATCTCCTTTTGAAAGGCCACAGCTCCCATATAGACATGTTCAGATCCATTTTAAAATTTATCTGACTAAAACCGGCCAATCCATTCTGAAATTATGATCGTTTTCTCGATAAATCCTCTTCAAGAAATTTTCAAAACGTTCCCAAAATTACTAACAAATTACCCCCAACACATTTCTTCCTTACACTTCCTTACATCAATGACTTCTGCACGCTTTAGCGCGAGCTATCATCTTGGTAGGACCACCGAGTCTTCCTTCTGGTCTGAATTGCCTATTCAGGAGGATTCCTCATTCTCCAAAGAGAATAAATACACGAATACATGTGAGTGTTACCATTTATAGGAAGGAAAACCAAGGACAATTTGCTTATAGTTTTCACTCATTTCTGCAGGTTTTTGAGGGGGCTTTTTGCAGACAATCTCCCATATCGACGGAAAGGAATTGCCGATTAATGCCGGGTAAATCACTGAACCTAATTGAACATACCGGAAATAAAACAAGACTGTTTTTGATATTATTGCTTTTCTATTCAAGGAGCAGCAATCTTTCAAAACGGGATTTTCTTCGACTCCCCCAGAACATTTATAGATCGTACTTCTTTTTAGTAAAAGCTTGGTCAAAATTTCCACAACCAATTTTTGTTGAGGATGATGAGAATGATTGCTAAGATGGATTCAACGTTAGAAAATATAATATTTCTCACTAATCAACCCTCTCAATTCATTCCTTCGATGCAAAGTGTTTTATGAGCACGGCATTACGTTTTCAAAAAGTGGACATATTTTCCTGTGATTTTTTTATGCGGCAAAAATATCAACATAGATATCAATGTCCGAAATTGTTGGATTTCAATGTATGCTAAAAGGTTTGAACAAAGATTCCAATCAATTTTTATTTTGAAATTTCCAGTTTAACCTCAACAGTTTCTCAAAGCATTTGCTGACTCACTAGAGATATATTTCATAATAATACAGTTAAAATATAGTTGTAATTTAGCTAGATATACCCTAGTTGTAATTTAGTTAAAAGGAAGATTTCCATATGATCTACAAATCTTTTCAGTTAATGGTGGTTTTACACCGTGGAGTGCATGGTCTCAGTGCTCCGTCAATTGTGGCGAAGGATTACAAAAGAGGGGTAGAAGTTGCATCAATCCAAAGCCAAGATGCGGAGGAGAGCATTGTGATTCGACTGCTTTAACAAAAGAAGAGAAGATCTGCCAAGGGAAATGTCTCAGTGAGTAAACAAGATTTAATTGCTCTTTTCTGTTTAATCCACGAAAGACGCAAGCAGATGCAATTATCGGGTAAACTTCCGGGGGGGAGGGGTACTTTATTTACGAAAATACGGGGACGTGCCGCTGGAAAATCTGAAGCGGCACCCTGTCCCGGAGTAAAATTCCCGAAAATGATACCCTGTCCCGGAGTAAAACTTTAAAAGCGATACCCTGTTCTTGAGTTTCTTCATATAAAATTGTAGGTTGCCCTGGGAATTTGATAGACAGTTTGATAGAAATCTATCAGAAAATGCGGAATTTTTGCCATCCAAACGATTTAGATCATATTCGCGGAGTGCAAATGGCTTACAACGACGATACGTAGTCAATTATACAAAATATGGACCTGTCATGAAGCTGACCGTACAAAAGTGATAGCCTGTCCTGGAGTAGGAATCCTGAAAATGATACGGTGGCACGTCCCCGTACGGAAAAATATATGAGTACCCCCCCCCCCCGGGGGGGGGGGGGTAAACTTTGGCGAACAGATCTTTGGTAAAATTATATTTTGTGAACTTTGACGAAAATTTGTAATTTTTAAAACTCTTTTGATTCATTGCACTCATTCTAGCACGGGAGTAAGCGGCATAGTTAGGGTATTTCAGAGAAAAACGCATCCCAGCTTTACGCGAGATTCTTAAGAAGATAATAAAATTTGTGTTGCCCTGCCAAGAAATTCTTATGATATACGTCTATTTCTTTTCTCAACAGAATTGAGAATGAAATATTTCAACTTCTATGATCTTATAAGTTTCTAAGCTGACCTCGGTAGAATGATTGAAAAAGAAAAAGTTGTAAAATGGAGATCCTAAACGAAGAGTTACGAGGTTTTGAAATAGCCTATTGCATTTGATAATCCAACATATGTAAAGGAAACGGAGCCAAAAGAAAGGATGTCGTATTGCGGTTAATGTGTATCCACTTAACCGCACCATATAGCTCAGGTAATTCACATGAAGGAGGCTCTCTGTTAAAAAGAAATGTTTCCAGTTAGTTCTCATACTAAAATTCTCAAGCGACTTCAAGATACAAAAATGTTTCATTTTGGTAACATTTTCAAAAAGTTGCAGCTGCCTATTCTTGAACAGTTTTCTATACCACTTTATACAATTTTTCTTTTGCTATTTGATGTTTAATGTTAGCAGCTATATACCAGCAGTTGATTGCTAAATGGCTGCTGTTTATTTCCATATCGCTTGTGCTTTTTTTATAAAATTTATGGCATTGGTGTAACTTTTAGTGATAACTAAAGTCGAGCAATTAGCAATGTGTTTCATTGCAATTATGATAGATCTGATACCTCCTACAGAAAATTAGAGCAAATATGTTGCTCTTAAGCATCAGGTAAGTTTTGGATGACACCTATTACCAGTATGTTACTATTGCATTCTTGTTTTTCAGTAACTCCAATTCGTACAAAAGATGAGCAATATTGTGCTGCACCTGGAAACGGTGGTTGTAATCCTGCAGATGAAACTATAATGCACTGGAAAAAGGGAAAATGTGACTCCCCCGAGGCCCAGTTCATATTTGACCCTGACACTGGTACCATCACTCATAACTGCAGTGGCAAAGCTGTTTGTCCCAAAGGAGGATCGACCGCGTATGGTGCCAAAATTGTTGTCAGCAGTAAATGCCCAGCTATGGAATTGAAAAAGAGATTCATGAGGACACATTGTATGTATCTCTTACATTTTACTTCTTTGTCACAAGATTTGTCATTTATGCATTCCTTGCTATTTTAGGCAGGGCCTGCACGCAAGTCTTAGCATAGACTTGTTGCATCAGTTCCTGTTTTCTCTCCATTCTCCGTAAGAACATCCCTACAATACCCATTCTGCTTCAACCAAGTTTAATTAGAATAAATATAACAGTAGATTACATTCGATTCAAAAGTGCCAAAAATTAGACTCATATCATCAGTCCAGCCCCAGCATACGAATAAGATATTCCAGTAGCGTTCAACAAATTTCACGCAAATTAGCAAATAACGTCATAGTATTTTGACCACATGACATAAAATAGGCTTGTTGAGACAACTATACGAGTATTTTTACAAAAACTAGAATGAGCAGAAATCCAATGTAGATACAGAGCTATTCTGACCACGAATTGATTCTATTGGTCTTCCCTCCATAGTTGTTTTCTCTGCACTGGGTTAAAATCTTTTTGGGACCGTCGTTGAATCAAAGTTTGCCCGACAAGCAAAAACGCTACAAGTAAGGTACAGCTCAAAGAATTTTACACGTTACCTTCATCATATACTCTGGTTATATCAAGAAATAGAAGAATAGTATTTGTTGCTGTTAGATTTCAAAATCTTTGACAAATCATAGCTAGATGATTTACTACAAAAGAAAGTAAAGGGCTTATCTTTAACCACGAAAGAATCCCAGCAATCGGTATTGACTCAGTTACATTTGCTGTAGTAAGGCAGCAGATCTATTCATGAATAAGATCACAAAAAATTCCACGTCTTTCAACTGTTTTTCATCGCTAATGTTGAAAAAATGTGATCAAATCTCATAGTCTCTGCCACAAACTCTCCTTTCAAAGTGTTCTTGTTGCAAACTGCTAGGACGAATAACATATGACAAAATGTTGTGTAAGGTGCAAGTCTCTAATGAGACAAAGATAATTGATATATTTGAGAATAAATTGCACAACTCAAAGAAAAGATTGCAGAGACCATTTCCTGGCACCAAAAATGCAGGTCTCCGATATGAAAACTGGTGTCTTATCCTTAGAGAGATTTCACATATTCGGAGCAACCAAGTATACGGTTTCGCTTCGCTTCCCAGTTATTTTGCTTTGATAGAGTGCCTGAAGCTTGACATCATAAATCTGCCCAAGATTCTCAATTTCACAACTTCACATTAAATTTCACTTGGTACATGATCAGGAGATTAACTTTTTGCATCAATGACCACATGTGGGAGATTGTGTAGTCTGCTACAAAACTAGGTAGCTCTCAAACTTTGGAGGTTATCAAATATATTGCCAATATTAATGACCAAAGTTGCTAAAATTATCTATCTTTTCTGTCTCACTTCAAACGAAAAACTTCAGTATTGAAAACTAAATTCTCGAGTTGTGGCACTTTTGCAAACGTTTAAAATTTTCACACACTCGATATACATTGAAGCTAAGCAGATGTTTGACGTATTTTACGAAATCAAATTTACAACTTCCATATCAATTGCTTGTCAATTTCAATATCTTTAAGTTGCCGATCTTAAAAATTTTTGATGGTACAGTTGTGTCAAGTTTCAAATTAATTTTTTTTTTTTGTATTCAATTAAAAATGTACAATACATGTTACAGACTACTTTACCTACAAACTACTTTACAATACTACAAGGACGATGCCACGAGGAGCAAAAGTCTGTCTACCCCATGGCATTGTTACAAAAAATGCTAAACTGCATACAATTTTACATAGATGCTACAAACAATGCTACAAACAATAAAAAGAAAAAAAGAAAAAACGATGACTGTGGCCTGTCTAACATTAGATGTCTGGTCGAGGCTGTAATTGTCCAAAAAATGTAAATTTTAATTTGGACCTGACATCTAATGTGAGACTATATAAATTAAAATAATATAAATTAATTTGATATGTATCACAAAATCTATTCGCAATTTAGCGTTTGTGGGAATTCCTGCTCGTGAGAGCTGCCTGGCGTGGTTTTGATGCATACTCTCAAACTGCAGAGCTTGGTCATACTAGGACTCAACATTTATAATCTGGACGGAGAGCAGTGACGGTAGTATTTGTTTTCGTTGTAAATTCGCTCGGCCGGGGTCCTGTTGTGCAGCAATATTGCACATATTGCTACCATTGGAATTTTCTGTAATCTTCATTATTTTCAGAATTAGAGCGGCTTTCTTCTTTTTTAAGACTTCTAGACCAATTGGGAAAAGCTTAAAACCATCATAATTTCTAAACTTTTGTCGAAACATGAATCATTTTCAAGAAAACCATAGTTTATGAATGTCTACAATATGGTCGTAAGTAAACTTCTTTCATCTTTCACATCTACTACTAAGAAATCTGCAAATGAGTTAACATATGAAATACGCTGTAATTTCAAACAATATTTAATATTTCACAGAAGTCCAACGGTAGAATTATAGATTAGTAGCTAAAGTTTCTTTGAAGTCGTTCAGTTCAAATAAAGAAATTCGATAAAGAAATTCTGCACCGAACGAAACCTCAAGCAAATCGAACATGACAACATCGATTTTTCATGTCTTGCTACAAAGCGTCTGCATCTGAACAAACGAGGTGACTCTATTTTAGCCAATAACTTCATTAACTTTTTAAGTAAGGATTGATTGTCTAATTCCCCATCTATGACAAATACTTTTGAAGTCAATAGTGACAGCCAGATGAATATCACAAATGGATGTATAACTCTTGATGACAGGCAAGAGACGTTCGACATTTTGAAACGTCTTCGAGCTAAAAATATAAGAAACCCCATCATTGCATATCTAAACATTAATTCGGTACGGAACAAATTTGCTGGCTTTTCTGAGTTGATAGCAGATTATGTTGACGTTATTATTCTTGCCGAAACTAAACTGGATAGTACCTCCCGAAGAATCAATTTTCACTCCCTGGTTTTAAGGCACCGATTCGTATAGATTGTAGTGCTAATTCAGGGGGGCTTTTAGTCTTGATAAGTCAGCAAATTACGTCCAAGGCAATAAAAAATGTTCCTATACCAAGTGATATCCAAGCTGTCCCTATTGAGCTCATTGTTAAGAGTACCAAATGGTTACTTTTACCTATTTATAGGCCTCCATGTCAAAAGGAAACCTATTTTCTAGAGGAAATTCAGAAAGTTATTGACATTGGTTCTCAAACGTTGCACAATATGCTGGTACTTGGGGATTTTAACCTAGATACTAGTAATGCTGCGCTTTCCACGTTTATTGAAAACAATGGTCTGTACAGTATGATAAAAACAGCAACTTGCTTTAAATCAGCTGCTGGTAGATTCATTGATCTCATGTTAACGAACCGAAAACATAGTTTTGTTTTAAAGGGGCATTCCGCAGAAAAAAACCGGATATCGGTGAACTGCGTTGTTTGCTTTCAAAACGAATATGCTTATCATTATAAACATTTTCCAATGTTTCTCCAACTTGAATAAAATTCAAACGGACCAAAAACGAAACAGATATTTTTCAAAATAGAGACCGAGAACTCAGCCATATCCTGGAATTTGAATCCGAGACAGAAAACGAGAATTCTCGGTAAAGCCGATCAATTCTCTTGAGCGTAGTCGACCGTGGACACATGAATGAACGAATACAACAGGACATTCAAACTCAATTTAACGAGCGACGCGCAACTAGCCTATCAAGATTCGTCGATAACCGACCTACGGACAATAACGAGAATATGCTACCTTTGTTCGCCGAGAACGATGCATAAAAATGATAGGGTATTGAAATTGATATTCTTCTATATGTTTTCTTCCATATCTCACGTTTGAGAAGTGCGATCGAGGAAAGGAAAACGATTTCCGAGGGCTGACATAATCTGTTTCTCGATCGGTATGACAGTATCAATATCTGCATGCATTTAGTTTTCGAGGAATGCCCCTTTAAGGAAACCCAGACGTTTGAAACCGGTTTTATCGACTTTCATCACTTGATTTTTACAATGCTGAAACTACAATATCATAAGTTGCCTCCAAAGAAAATAAAATATTGGGACTACCGTAAGTTTTCTGAGGAAAACGTTTTGTCTGCACTATCTACCAACCTTGCAGAAAACAGTCCTGATAGTATCGAGGCCTTCATATGTCTTTTCGATCAAACCCTTGACAAATTTGCCCCTTATAAAACTGTTACTGTCAGAGGAAACAACAAGCCTCATATGTCAAAAACCTTAAGAAAGGCAATGATGCAAAGAACCAGACTTAAAAATAAAGCAAATAAGACACATGATGAAAATGATTTGCAAAGATATCGCCAACAAAGGAATCTTATTGTCAAGATGAACAGGCGTGCAAAAAAGGAATATTTCAAAAACCTTAACTTGCATGATGTGGGGAAAAGCAAAAAGTTCTGGAAGACTCTTAAACCTATGTTTTCGGACGATAGTGTAGTTAGTGAAAAAATTGTGCTTATTGAGGACGACGAAGTAATTCGAGACGATCAGGCCATTAGTGAGCACTTTACTTTGCAAATATAACCGACACACTAAAGATTGCAAAGGTACCAAAAGAATCTGTGCAAATTATGGATGACCCTGTCCAAGATTGTATACAGGCATACACAACCCATCCTAGTATATTAAGGATTAAGGGCATGGTTAACGCACGTAAAAAGTTTGCATTTTCACACGTAGAACCTTCTACGGTTTTCAGTGAAATTCAAAAGATGAATGCCGCTAAGAAGACCAGTGGAGCTGTACCTACTGATAAATTAAAATTAGCCTCAAATGCTTGCTATAAGGAGATATCATATCATATAAACAACGCAATAGATACGAATGTCTTTCCAGACATTTTGAAGCTTGCAGACGTCTCACCCATTTTCAAAAATGGCGAATCCACGACCGATGTTAATTACAGGCCAATCAGTGTTCTTTCTTCTATTTCAAAAATTTATGAAAGACTTCTCTCAAAACAAATGTTGCCTCACATCAGCCAATATCTATCAGATTTGTTGTGTGGTTTTCGCGAGAAATATAGTACACAAGATGCCCTGATAAGGTTGATAGAACGATGTCGCAAGTGTCTTGACAAGCGTGGAATAGTTGGAATGGTGCTTATGGACCTCTCCAAAGCGTATGATTGTCTGCCTCATGATCTCCTTATAGCAAAACTGGAGGCCTATGGTTTTGACTTGGGTAGCCTCAGAATGCTCCACAGCTACCTTACTTCACGAAAACAACGAGTTAGAATTGACTCTAGTTATAGTTCGTGGCTCGATATCACATCTGGTGTACCGCAAGGTTCAGTACTTGGTCCTCTTTTATTCAATATTTACATAAATGACCTGATTTACTTCATTGAGGAATCAGAAATATGTAATTTTGCCGATGACAACACCTTGTTCGCCTGTGACCAGAAAATTGAACGAGTGATCTCGAGTTTGGAAATCGATATACACATTACCTTAGAATGGTTCCAATCTAACATGATGGTTGCAAATCCATCGAAATTCCAACTAATGTTTATGGGTTTAAATCAAGACAACAAACTTTGCTTGGAAATCGACGAGAAAGTAATCCCATCCACTAACCAAGTTAAACTGTTAGGGATAACAATTGACTCAAAATTGAAATTTGACACCCACGTAAAGTCATTGTGTGTCAAAGCAAACAGGAGTGTTAGTGCTTTTTCTAGGGTTGCAAGATATCTTCAACAACCTCAAAAAAGGTTACTGTATAATTCGTTTGTTATGTCAAACTTTAAATACTGCCCCTTAATTTGGATGTTCTGTGGAAAAGGTGCCAATGATAAGATCAATAAGATCCACAAACGAGCATTACGTGTCTTGTTAGATGACTATGATGCACCTTTTGCTGATCTTCTTGTCAGAAGCAATGAAAAAACTGTCCATGTTCAGAATTTACAAAGACTGATGATAGAGATTTACAAAACATTACATCATGAGAACCCTCTATTTTTGTCGGAACTATTCCAGAGAAGAGAGGTCAGGTATAATCTCAGAATAAATGACACAGTTTTACTTCCAAGCACATCCACCGTGGCCTTCGGCATGAAGTCCATATGTTTTAGGGGTAGCATACTCTGGAACAGCATGCCAGATGTGATAAAGAGCAGCGAAACGGTCGCTTCCTTTTGCAAAAAAATCAAAACATGGGCTGGGGAAGGATGCAATTGTAAATTATGCCGTTTATTGTAAATATTATGGTTTGCTGTATTTAAGTTATGTATATAAGTTGGTTTTTATTAGCTTACTCTTTTAAAGAGCATGAGCTATTAGTACCCATACCAACTGTAAATAAGAAGTATTATTATTATTATTATCTTAGATTTAAAGACTTGGAACCTGTGCTATCTTGATCAAATGATGAAAATACCGGGTGTCCCAAAAAAATGTTCCGACGTTTGATTGAGCACAGGGAAAAATCTGTTTAATCTGGCAATTCTATTCATTCTAGTTACGTGCTAGATATTTCAACTTACAGTTTGGCACATCGTAGGAAGAAATTAGTAATCTGAAAATGGAGCTATGATCTCTAACATTTCACGTTCATGTTCAAGGAAAAACAAGAGAGATTATTACGCCTTTCGACCTGATACCTTAGTCTTCAAATTACTGATTTCTTCTTACGATATGCCAAACTGTAAGATGAAATTTCGAGCATGCAACTAGAAGGAATAGAAATTGCCAGACAACGAACTTTTTGGCTGCGTTCAATCAAACGCTGGAACTTTCGTTTGGGACATCCGGTACATTTTGATTACTTGCTATGCTTCTAGCTTTGCTTGTATTATACCGTTATATATTGTCTTGCAGCGAAATCTATTAATTTTGGAAACAAATGTATACATCCAAATGGAGGTTATGTACGGGACAATGTCGAGTTAGTTCTTTGGGCAGGATGTCTTAACGAGAAACTTGTATCCGTTTTCTACAAAATTGGTGGGTAGTTTTTCAGTTTTCTCTAAAAGTTACAATACGTATTACAAGGTAAACTCTTTACGAAGTTACTGTACTATACTACTGGGCGATACCCCGGGGGAAAATGCGGTAAATTACTATCCAAAGTCATACACTACGAAAGTCTGTATTGAATTAAATGTCAAGAGAAATATCCACGATAAAGAAAGTTTAGTTTTTGAATTGGTAATTTAGGCGTTGTAAATTGCGTGGTATCTAATTTGAGATAGACACTCAAATACCCGACTAAGAAAAGACACAAGGCAGAAAGAAAAAACTTTAAAGAGAACATGGTGGTTGTGGTTGTGTGGCTATTTGTATTAAGTTCATTGGGAAAATTTTTATCACCATACAATAAAATCTTAATTCGAAAATTATTTGGAAGCTTGGTTTATCCAAAATTTTCAAAGCAAAAACTCTAGTGTTTTTATTTGCAAATTTGTTCAGATCTTACCATTCGAAATTGTTGATTAAGTCTCTGATTCAGCACTCAAAGTATTGTTTAGCTACTTAATTTCCTATTCCAAGTTTTTGTTATGAGTTGAATATCATTGATTTTATGGTGAAATCTTTAACAGACTTTGCAGCCGTAGGCAAAAAGGCAGTCGAATTGAAATATATCAAAATTGCTTGGAAAAAATTGTGGCACCTTTTGATTTCTCCTAATTTCGTATTCTAAGTTTTTGTTATGAGTTGAACATCATTGATTTTATGGTGAAATCTTTAACAGACTTTGCAGCCGTAGGCAAAAAGGCAGTCGAATTGAAATATATCAAAATTGCTTGGAAAAAATTGTGGCACCTTTTGATTTCTGGTATGATTAATTTGTTTGTAATTTTATTTGAATTCGACTGTCTACAAAATAGCTAAAAATATATACATTGAATCCACGTAAATGACAAGACTCGTCAACTAATCAAAATCTAATATCGAATAATAATGAAATCGAGAATCGAATATCGAAAATCGAATAATGATAACTTAATACTTGTGCATTCTGTTTTTTTTTCTAAAAGTTTCGTTGTAATTGGCCTACGGTATGTTGATCTCTGACGAGAAAGAATCTTACTTATAAAAAGTTGAATTTAAGGACATAATGGGAATTCAGGGATTTTCACATTTTACAATTTCAACTACCTGTTTTGTATATTCTTGCAAATTACAATATGCCCTGAAATTATGGTTTCTGCATAGTTCCATATTACCTGCCCTCATTATAAGATTATTTATTGATTTTACAGAGATATAAAGATATACCGGGTGAGTCAGAAAAAAGAATCCCCGTTTGAAAGATCACGGCTCCCTGGATATCAAGACAATTATACAGGCAAATATATAGTTTAATGGTAAAAATGTTCAAATCTACTATGAAATTTACCTGACTGAAATCGGCCACTCCATTCTGAAAGTATGAGCGATTTTCTCCAGAAAGCTTCTTCAAAAAACCTTCAAAACGTGCCCAAAATCATGAGCAAATTTCCCTAACATTTCTACCTTACAATGGCCTTACAGCGATGACTTGTGAACGTTTTAGGACGTGCTATCCTCTTAGGAGGATGAGTAAGTCCTCCCCCTGGTATCGATGACCTATTCAGGGGGATTCCATTCTCCCAGGAGGACAAAATACATGAAATTATGTAATTGTCATCAATTTTAGTAAGGAAAATGTGCTCATTGTTTTCATTCGTTTTTGCAGGTTTTTGGAAGGGGCTTTCTGCAGAAAATCATCCATAACCATGGGAAAGAATGGCCGATTAAGGCCGGGTAAATTATTGAACCAAGTTGAACATATTGGCAATAAAACAAGACATTTTCAATATTATTGCTTTAATATTTATGGAGCAGTGGCCTTCCAAGCGGGGATCCTTTTTTCTGACTCACCCGGTAGATCTTGTTAGGGTTTTAATAACAAAGAAATTGGAGGAATAAAAGATTTTCCCTGGAGGTGATGTAACATATGAAATTTATGGTCCCTTTGTGCAAATAAAGCATGTTAATGATTTATCATTTTCTGAACAGAATATGGCCCTGTTCATGCACGATTCTGGGACAGAATAAAGCACACGTACAAAAATGTAAGTGATCTTACCAATGATGTTCGTTTCCCCAACAATCCAAAATCATCTGGTTTCCTTGACAATTTTGACACACCGTATTATTTGGGATCAAACTATGGCATGTTCTTGTGGAGTTATTTTGCGGCACCAGAAAGTGGATTGTATACATTTTATGCTGCCTGTGATGACTACTGTCAAGTGTTTTTGAGTACATCTACGTCACAAAAAGACAAGCAGAAGATACTGGATGTGAAAAGTTGGTCAAGTCAATACCAATATGACAAGTAAGTAAGAGAACAGGGACCAATAATGTTACAATTGGATCCGCTATTTTCTATCAACACAAATCGATTGGCGATTGCAGAAAAGGGAATTTTGTTCCTGGTAGGTCAATTCATAAAAGAACAAAGCCGGGAGAAGGAGGAGGATGTATCTAAACGTATATATCGATGGATATATCTTCCCTCGCATGTGTCGAAAGAAGCAGGGTCTATCTAATCATATGCCTTGTGCATTTTATATGGTTCAGAAGCTGAGCAGGAAGTGTTTTGATTACACCCAAAAGACAAGAATTGAATTGCCTCCAAATTGCCTTCTGAACCAAACAAATAGTATTCCTGAGGCAGACGTTTTGATATATTCATTGTCGCTCTTAAGAACTATGTTTGGATTGCACCACGCGCGAGCTAGCTACCTGGGTTTCAAACAAATTTTACGGCTTTGATTGTTTTTTATGACTTGACCAACCGGGCATAGCATCCCTTTGTCTGCACTCACTAATCGCCTTGTCCTTGTGTGTCAATCAAAACCAGTGGATCCCATTGTAACTTTATCTGTCCTTGTTGGAGAGCATTGCAAGTTAGCCAAGTCTTTTATTGACTGCCTCGTTGCCTTGGGTTCCCATCAGGTAGTTACTCTTTGAAGGTGATGCTAATTCAAAAGAGGGGGGGGGGGGATCATTCAAGGCAACGATTGTGAAAGGAGAAGAAATATTACTCTGAAAACTTCTAATCTAATGATCAATACGAGGGACTTAAATTGTTGTCCATATTTTAATGAGAGAGCATGAATTGGAATTGTTGTCTGTTCTCTAGCTTCGTCTATTTCAGTCGCTAAGTAAGGGATAGTCTGACCAAACGCTGATGGTTGTCATTAGACAAAATCAGCTTAAGGTTCGCTTTACCAATTTCAAGACATATGCCCATACTGTTGAGAAGTTTAATATTTTACAACTCTTTGCATTCATGGCTCAAGTTTCTATGGCACGAAACATGTCAAAGAATTCAAAAGATCGTTTATCAAGGGGATGGTCTCTTGACGATAGAAGTGGCTTTTAACAAACCTTAGCCGATTTTAGATTTAATTTTCTCGAAACATGAAGCTTATCGCATCAGTTGATTAATAATCGGGAAAATTTAGTTTATTTGCAATGCATAATCTAAATACTGTTTCATATTTTTTTGCAGGAGGGCAGAACAAAAATCAGGCAAGATTGCTCTTGAAGTTGGCAAGCTGTATTATTTAGAAGCCATTATGATTGAAGCCGGTGGAGGTGACCACGTCAGTGTAGCAGTCAAGTTCCCAAGTGGAAAATTTGTGAAACCACTAAATGGGTTCTACTTGAGATCCAAAGCAGAATCTTAAAGGTGATCAAATCTATTACATTTTTGCCATTCCTTCATACCGTATGATCAGGTATTATCTATTATTTTTACGTATGATATAAGCATTTTTGTAAAGAACTCTGGTATGGAACTCAAGTCTGAGATCATCAAATGATTACAATTAACTCTGGTAAAGGAAAAACATTAGTTAAACAGCTTTTATCTTGTCTGTGCTTTATACTTCGCTCCGGTTGTCCCAAAATGATGTATTATCGTTTGATTGCTGATATGTCCATAACGACTGAGCCAATTTTCAAACCTTTATTTTATCGGTTTGCCGAAAGGCTAAATCGTATTCGATGATGTTGGTTTTGGTTTCACGCGGATGTTTTCATGTCGAAAGGAAAATCGACAAACATGCCCAAATTCAAGCCTTACATGGCATGAACAAGAAACGGCTACTTTCCAGCCAGCATTTTAGATATGATACAAAAGGCTCAACTTATATGTCGTTCAGAGAATACGAATTCAGTTAATACTGAATTCAGATGGATGGGTGATTTAGAGAATATGAATGCGTGTTCAGCCTTTTGTATCACATCTAAAATGGCGTGGTGTACAACCACTTACCACCGACCACACCGACCAGTGCACCGACCACATACCACCGACCGCACCGACCACCGACCAGACCGACCACCGACCACCGACCAGCACCACCGACCACCGACCAACACCACCGACCACCGACCACGAAAACCACCGACCACCGACCAACAAACCACTTACCACCGACCATACTTATCACCGACCACCGACCAACAATCCACTTACCACTTACCACCGACCAAGAAAACCACTTACCACTTACCACCGACCAAGAAAACCACTTACCACTTACCACCGACCAAGAAAACAAACCACTTACCACCAACCAAGGAAACCACTTACCACTTACCACCGACCAAGAAAACCACTTACCACCGACCACCGACCACCGACCACCGACCAAGGAAACCACTTACCACCGACCAGCAAACAACCGATTATCTTGTGGACATTGTGACCTTTTTTTGAAAAATTTTCCAGTTGCATAAGAAACCGCTTATAAGAAATAGTAGGCTCAATTTTTCGAAAGCTGAATTTAAAAAGCAAAATTTTTGTTTTGACGTTTTTTGTTAAAGCTGAATTATAGTTTCAAATTAACTCTGAAACTAATGGCCCAAAAATTTAAGAAACTGCCTACCAGTCTAATAAAAATAACGCATAATCTGCATTTTGGTTTCTCCCGTCTTCAATGATCTTTTTCCGGTGGTGGTTTGTGGCAAGGCTCTGATCCTGTAATGAAATGATAAACCAATCTGTTTCCCCCTTTCAATTCACTTAATCCACATCTGTTGCATTAACTACGTACTTCACGGGAAGTCATATGGTAATACCTGCATCTAAATTTGGGTGATCTTCATACAATTTTTTGTTATTTTTCACTGTTCCCCTAAGAACTTGCTTTTATCTGCCGCACCATCATTACTCCGTTTTAATAGACTCTATGATAGTCCCAGTTATCGCATCACAACAGCAACAATAACAACAATAACAACAACAACAACAACAACAACATAATTTTACCCAAACCGGGACGTATAGACTTTCCGATAAAGGAATAAAATGGCACAGATTTGTGTGTTCTGACACAGGCATAGGCGCAGGAAGCTTTGCGCTGGGAGCTGCTTGGAGCTACATGTAGCCTTCTAAATGCAGAACTCCTGGATGAAGTTTTGTTCATTTACGTTGCATTGCAGCTGCAAATCCTTAAAATGGGCTCGGTGAACGAACGTTGACAAAGCGCGCATAACTGAACATGTACACGTATTTCTTTCATAAGAAACTAAGAATTTGGACCAGCACTGAAAATTTCTTAAAATTATCAGATTTTGAGTACTCAGAGTTTCTTACGAGTTTCTTAGAGGTACCATAACAATCTTCATGTTCACTACCCGTGCCCTCGTGAACACTTCAAAACAATATTGTTTGAGCCTTTCCAATGTTTAGACATTACTGAAGTACCTTAACGAGTAATATGATACTGGAAACAAATGAAAGTAAAGTGAAAAGGGTCAAGGATTTCCTTCATCAAAGTAAATAGATTCTTAACTTATATTCTCCCAGTACTGGAGTTTCTTAATTTTTTGGCGATCTGAGAGTTGAGTTTCTTATAAGCAGTTTCTTATAAAAAATACGTGTAGTGAACATTCCATGGTTTCCGCCAATGATAAAATGTGATGCAAATCATATGTTTAAAAATCAAATGTAAGCATTGAGACACAAAACAGACACATAAAAAACCGGCCGTATGACTGCGTGAAGTTTCGAAAAAGGGCCTAGCCATGATTTGATATCATGGGCATTTTACAAAGCACCTGCAAACTTTATTTTTTCAGTCTTTATTTTGAAAAAAATTATGGACGCATGACCACGGATTTTTCAGAAGTCCTGTCTCTTGAGAGTAAATCTACAATGAAACCAAAGCAAAGTGACTTCTGATTCAGATTTAAGGTTATGAAGTCTGAGTGCTGCTAATTGCTATTTTCGTCGCCCATTATGCCCATCAGTTTGCCAGAGAAGTTTCAAATCGCTTCAAAATATTAAAATGCAACATTTATTTAAAAAAAACACCAATTTGGGTTAAAATCTTACTCACTGACTTGGCAAATCATCGAAACCCAAAAAAACGCAGCATTATATTAAGTCTATTTTCATTTTAGAAACTATGCCAAAACTCATCCATCCATGCACAAGAGATAAGGCAGGATTTAGAACAACTCGAAGCATGTATTTTAATAGCCAAAACTCGAAGTTTAAGTTAATTCTTATTGATATTTTTGGGTTTAAAGTACCAAATGATAAACAAAGAACAGTAATTAAAGCTGTTTTTCCTATTAAAACTTTTTACCAGAGCTGTGTTTATTGTTTCTCCTGCGGCCATAATGGGCGACGTTAGAAGAAAACGACGTTTTTACCCCCTTCTTTAAAATCTTCTAAAATCAGTATAACGAGTTTACGTAAGAAATCAATACTCTGTGATCTTTTTCTCCATTAGTTGGTGATATCATCTGGCTATTTGGTTTTTTCATTGATTGCTCTTTTTGGATCTAACTGGGAACTTCGCAACGACATGGGCATAATGGGCGACACCACTCTACCCCTTTTATTTTTCTTTGATAAGAATAGCGTGTTCAATGGAATGCAACGCAAGGATCGATTCCTCAAAAGAAAAACAATATCATAAACAATTGAAGCATCTCAAAGTATAATTCTTTTCAAAAGTAAAACCTAAAAATCGAAATATGAACACAATTTCAAATTCTTTTGCACATTGCCGGTGATATCTGATCATATGGCTAGGCCGTTTATCAAATATGGTTAGGCCGTTTTTAGGTGTACTCTAAATTTCGACTTTGCGAGCTTTGGTAGACGATTCTAAAATGCAAGGTATGTGCATTCAAGTTGAAGAAAAACAAATGTAGCTTTGTCTTCGGAAAGTCCCGATATCTTATCGTTTTGTTACTATACCCAATTTAAGCCGGGTATTTTTTTGAGACACCCGGTAGATAAAACACAAAATCTCTGCCCCAATTGTAATTATCAATCTCCAATTTCAATTGTAAACCAACGGATGAACAGAAAATCATATTTACTTCACGTCAAACGAAGATGAACTCTTCCTAGTCTATATACTCCAAACGCATCACTTCAGAAAATGAAAATCTATTTAATCAGAAAATCAATTATTTTAGTATTGATATCAACTAGACCAGACAAATATTAGATATTGGATAGGGTATACGGGATTTCCAGGGCAGCCTACAACTTTGTAAGAAGAAACTCATTAAAATTATTTTTAAAATTTTACTCTATAAAATTTTGGTCGGTGGTCGGTGGTAAGTGGTTTTCTTGGTCGGTGGTCGGTGGTAAGTGCATCTAAAATACTGACTGGAAAAATAGGCCATTTCTTTCAATGCCATCTAAGGCTTGAATTTGAGCAGGTTTATCAATCTCCTTTTCGCCATGAAAACATCGTTGTAAAGCCGGAACCAACATCTTCGAATAAATTTTAGCCTTTAGGCAATCAAATAAAACAAATTTTTTGAAAATCGGTATATTGGTTATGGACATGTAAGCAATCAAATGATAATACATCATTTTTGGACACCCAGTACTTCCGATTGTTTGTCGCACATTCTTACTCCGCAGTACTTGAAAAAGTTGGAAACAGAGGCGTTGTTTTATAAAACTGATTACGAAAGTTTTACAAAGGCACAAAGGATGTGCCACCAGTTGATGCAATATGAATTTCAGGAACCTTTTAAGAAGCTGATGAAAGAAACTTTCAGTGCTCAAAATTTGATGGTTATAAAAAACAGTCCGTGGCAGGTCAATTTCTTAGTTTCTCACAACAATCTGTGTTTGATTTATTTTATTGATCTTTCTCGTTAATCGTTCAGTTTCATATAGCTGACATACACGCAATTTGTTCATAAGAAGCTAAGAATTTGAGCCAGTGCTGAAAGTCTCCTAAGATCACAAGATTCTAAATACTTAGAGTTTCTTACGAGTTTCTTTAGTTCAATAAGAATCTTCATGTTTACTATCTGTGCCCTCGTGAATATTTCAGAACAAATGTTGAAGTTTTCCAAAATTCAGACATTGAAGTTACTAGATACCTTCTGAGAAATATTATATAGGAAACAATGCCAAGGATTACCTTTATCAAAATTAACAATTTCTCAAGTCACATTTGTCCAATAATGAAGTTTCTTAATTTTTTAGCAACCTGAAAGTATAATTTCTTTTATCAGTGGTTTATTATCGAAAAATAAGAGTTGCTCTAATACACGTATTTTTTTTATAAGAAACTGCTCATAAGAAACCCAACTCTCAGATCGCCAAAAAATTAAGAAACTCCAGTACTGGAAGGATATAAGTTAAGAAACTATTTACTTTTATAAGGAAATCCTTGGCATATTTTTACCTTATTTTCACTTGTTTCCTGTATCACCTGTATCACTACTTGAGTAATGTCTAAACATTGGAAAGGCTTAAAAAACCTTGTTTTGAAATGTTTGCCAAGGCACAAGTAGCGAACATGAAGATTGACATGGAACCTCTAAGAAACTCGTAGGAAACTCCGAGCAATCAAAATCTGATAATTTTAAGAAACTTTCAGTACTGGCCCAAATTCTTAGTTTCTTATAAAAAAAATACGTGCAGCATGATACGTAATGTTTTGTGATATGTGATGCTTTTTATGTCTCGGTAATACTTGTGGGATGCTGATGTGATGCTTATTGTTGTAGGAGCTCAAACTTTCAAACGTAATTCCAATAGAAACTTGTTTTGGGTAAACTTCGATGTTTGTGATATCATCATCGCTGGGTAGTAGGAATAGTAAGCCATTACGGTTGCATACAGAGGATTCAAGTTTATTCTTGAGGCTGCCACGACGCTTGAGGACCCTTTGTCTCTTTCAGACATTCCATTTTCATTTCATTTCAAATTCTTTAAACACGGTAGCCCCATCAGCCAAGATTGGCTGCTTTTCAGGGGACCGTGGCAAAACCTAATTACAATTTTATTTAAATAGAGAGGAATATTTACAATGTTAAAATAGAATAAATGTACAAAATTAAAAGCTATTTTCTACTTAATGTACATTTAAAAGTAGACAGAGAGGGGGCTAGCATGACCTCGTGTTTTAATTCATTCCAAACCTTTGATACTCGGAACGAAAATGCTTTTTGGCCTTTGCTCGTTTTCATTCGTGGAGCAAGCAAGTCAGTCTCACAATTTCTCAAATTTACAATCTCCCGAGTCGAGTTTCTCGTAACTAGAGTTGAGAGGTAAGTGAGCGCAAGACCATTTATTGATTTGAAAACAATGGTAGCCGTCTCTTGTTTGATCATGTCTTGGACTGTCGGCCATTGGAGCTCTTTTATCAAGTTTGCTGCTGGTGCATCAAAGTTACTGTTGGTAAATATTCTCGCTGCACGATTTTGTAACTGTTGTAGCACACGAGAGTCTCCACAGCTACCCCACACAGAGCAACAGTAGCGGAGGAGGTGGGGCTGAACAATACATCTGACTAAGGGTATGTTTTGGAAGCAGTTTCTCAGGGGCAGGCAAGTACTGTAAAATATTTGACCCCATGCTTGGCCAGAGGAATTGCAAAATATAACCGGTGCTTTTATCAAATAGTACGACTTTCGTGCCCAAAACAACCAGTTTTTGGGACAAAGGTGAAATTTGAATATCATTCTTCCAATTCCATCAGTTTGTCACAAAAATCAAGTTTTCCATCCTATCTAATCAAAATTCTGACATTTACCTGTAAGCTGGTTCTCCCTTTGTCCGCCAAATTTAGGCAGAAAAGACTATTTTTTCAAATTTTTCACATAAGCAGTTCACCTTTAACCACCAAATTTAAGGAAAAAAGACCAGAAATTACAATTTTTCACTAAAGCTGTTCTACCTTTGTCCGGCAAATTTCCGAAAAAAGGCGGGAATTTCAAATTTTTCACCGAAGCGGTCCTACCATTGTCCGGCAACCGGTTTTGGAACACTTGTACTTTCATATCTATAATTACTACTTGCTTTGGAAAACAGTAGTAGGTCGAAACTACCGGTTTTGGGGACCAACATCGTCAGTGATACATCATGTTAAAAAATATCCTTCAAATTGAAGAAAAATAACAGCGGAAATTTGCCATCAAAAACGACCAGTTTAGGGACAAAGGTGGTGTAAAATTTGTTTATGAACTACCGGTTTTCGGACAAAGGTAGGACCATCCTTCCTAGTGTGACATGCCCGCCCTTGGTTTCTTAGCATATTTTAGGAAACCCAAAGAGCGAGATACCTTTGAACGTAAAGCCTTGGTATGCTCATCCCATACAAGATGTTTATCAAGTTGTACTCCCAAGTATTTAGCATTATCTACAACATCAATATCCGAGTCGCCAATCGCAAAAGACGGGGTCGGTACTGATTTGTCTGATATCTTTTTGATATTAGGTCACGGGCGGTAGGAAACGCTGAATTTAGCAAAAGCTTTACGGGTGGTACATCGAGTTATTTCTATCCTAATATATCATTCCATTCGTGATATATCGACTTGTTTTCCTTGTGTGTCTACGTTTCCTGCGAAGGCGCCATTTTAATCCGATTGACAGGACCTCAAGGGCACTAGAGTAATTATGCCACTCAAACGGAAACTCCTCCAAGAGACGATTATCTGATTATCTGATTATCTGATTATTCCTTCTCTGGTTTTCCGTTTCATTTTACCACACTTGAGTGGCATTATTACTCTAGTGCCCTTGAGGTCCTGTCAATCGGATTAAAATGGCGCCTTCGCAGGAAACGTAAACACAGAAGGAAAACAAGTCGATATATCACGAATGGAATGATATATTAGGATAGGAATAACTCGATGTATCACCCGTAAAGCCTTTGCTAAATTCAGCATTTCCTACCGCCCGTGATTAGGTCTAGAGCCTATAACAATTGCCTGTGTTTTGACTACATTCAGAGACAGCTTATTACCTTCAAGCCACTGTTTCAAGGAGTCTAAGTCTCTGTTAAGGGTTTCAATAAGCTCGTCGATATCCTTAGAAGAATATAATATACTGTTATCATCGGCATACATAATTACTTCACTGTTTTTAAGAGAAAACGGCAGATCATTGATGTATATCAGGAATAAAAGGGGCCAAGGCCTTGCGGAACTCCACATTTTATTCCATCGATATTTGAGGTTACTCCATTCACCCTACAAATCTGCCGCCTGTTTTTCAGATACGAAGAAAACCATGTGTGTTCAAGGCCAATCACTCCATACTCTACTAATTTTTGAAGTAGAACATTGTGACCTACAGTACCAAATGCCTTTTTCAAGTCAATAAATACCGTAGCAGTGAATCTACCTTTGTCCATATTAACATACCAGTCATTGGTAGACTTCAGCAGACAGGTGACAGCGGAGTGTAATGACCTAAACCCAGGCTTTTTATAGCATATGAGTTTGTTCTTATCCAGATACTCATAAAGATGATTAAGAACCAAATTTTCAAATACCCTAGACAAGAAAGGAACAACTGAAATTGGCCTATAATTTGATCGATCATCAGATTGACCACTTTTTAAAATGGGTCATTTTTCATTGCTTTACGAAATTCATCCATGCTGATAAGTATTTGGGTAGTTAGACACTGCAGGTGTGCTTCTATGGAGGAGCGCTGCAACTAATATGTACCTGCAGAGGAATAATTCATGTAATTCTGCGAAGGAGATAACGCGCTAGCTCCTCCATAGTAGTAAATAATGTTTTCCTCCGCAAAAAAACAAAGCTGTGGCAATCAAAAACAACTGCGGCGTCTAACCACGCATCATGGTAAGGAATTGAATAGCGACTCTGAACTTGATGAGGCAACTGCACGTAGAAAAGTTCAAGACCTTTTGCATACTGTGTAAATCTAAAAAGTTACAATGTTCAGCGGACTGTGGAATAAACAGTACGTGGCCGATATTCAAAAATAAACTGTTAATCCATCATGCAAAAGTTGAACTAGATATGAAAATTCTGATTGATAAAATCACTTATCTGTTAGATCTAGAAATTAGAAACATGCTTCTAAGAGGATTGTATGGGAACCAGAATTCCACATTCAATTCTCGTCCATGATTTACTTGATTTACTCGCATTGACATTTATTTAACTTCTATTTCTGAAGCAGGCAATTCTAGTGAATTTATATTAAAATGCCAAGAAAATGATGGATGAGAATCGAATGTGGAATTCTCGTTCCCTTAATTGTTGAGGATACCGAGGACTGCCCCTTTTGTCTGAGCCTTTTGTTATGCTGGTAAAGTTCAAAGCAGATCAACAGCTGGGAAACCTATTACCATGCGCGAGAATCTCTTTGTCTCTTTGCTAATTCTTGTTTGGATTGTGGCCGGATTATCCGCCCACATCCTTTCCACAAAACCAAACATGCTTTCTGCGCATGATCACAGGTTTCCTTTTTGGGGGATGACCGTTGCTATGAACTTTGACGATTCGTATCCCCAACAATTAACAGCATTTGCCTACCTTGCCTTAAAAGATGAGTGTTTTTACCAAACAAAATTTGACATCGAAGTTAATGTTTGGCTTATGGATTAAAATTTTATGTCTGAATACCTGCCACACCCTTTTTATCCCACAGCCCATCAAACACTTCCACTGTTTTTTAATCACCCGGTAGAAAAATGCTAGTATTGTTTGAGCATTGACTTTACCTGGAAGACCCATCATGTTAGTTTGAAACTTGTTTCTAAAGCTTTACAACTGTACCATCATATCTGTATCTATAGTGCACATTACATTTTTTCTAGGTAGAATTTTCCAGTCAGACGATGTGATAATTTCAAGGAAAAGCACCAAAATAGACTGCTGGGGGACCTTAGAGCAACAAAGCTTTACTTTACAAATTTCATTCATATCGAACACTTCCAATAATATGCGCTTATGTTAATGACACTTTGAAATAATTCATATTTATTTTCATTAAGTTATGCTGTGAAGGATTGCTTATCTAACATAAATATTTGCTAACGAAGGGGTGCTGCTTATTTTAATCAAATCATAGAAATTCTGAGTTTGCTGGTTTTCTGACTACATCTACTTCCTTTGGTAATTGACCGGGACTAAAGGCCAATCTCCATTAAAGCTAATTGTAGCAATCGTGAGCGATCACCGCATTTTGAGCATGCGTAGTTAAGTTTGTCACACCTAAAGGCCGGTCGCTGTAACAAGGACAGATTTTGTAAGACAACAGCATGTGTTCTTTTTGTTGACACCTGAATTCAAAGCGATTTGCGATCGCAGACAAAGGAAATTCCCTCAACCAGTAATTCAAAACAAACAAAGCTGCAAATGTTCCTCTAAATCCCAGGTAACTATAGCTCACTCACAAAAATTGTTTTCAAGAGCAAACATGAGCATATGTCGAAAGAAGAAGGATATATCTACACATCTACCTCGGGCATTTTATTCATTTGGTTCAGAAGCTGAGCAGTAAGTGTTTTAATTGCACCCAAAATAATAAGAGAATTGAATCGCCTCCCAATCGGTTTTTGGACCAAATAAATAAAATGCCCGCGGTAGATGTGTAGATATATCCTTCTTCTTTCGATATATACTCATGTTTGCGCTTAAAAACAATTTCTGGAATGCATGTAGACCGAGCTAGCTACCTGGGTTTCAGAGAAACTTTTGCGGATTTGTTTGTTTTGAATTACTGGTTGAGAGAATTTCCTTTGTCTGTGATCGCTAATCGCTTTGAATTGCGGTGTCAATCAAATTTTTTTTCATTTTCCATTCATTTTTCATTATTTTTACACAAAAGCAACTCATGCTATTGTCTTACAAAATCTGTCATTGTTTGGTCGCCGTGGTTCGCCATGGAGTTCGAGTTGCTTGAAGTTATTCAATTTAATTCAAATTTTCAATCCCCATTTCAATTTCTATTGTCTCGCCATTAGTCGCGCGAGCAAATGGAGATTGTTTTTTCCTGGATTTCACCGGCAATCTTAAGAACTAAGCGCTACAATTCGTATTAATGGAAATTGGCCTTAAAGACCCATTGTCAACCATGATCCTTTGTGCGCAGAATGACAAAGAGAATTTAGGCCCAAAACGACTTTTAGATAACACGAAAGTTGACTTTGGCGCCAGGATGGATCATGGTTAGCAATGGGTCTTTAAGACTCATCTTCGCAAGAACTGCTTTTTCTCTCCAATGTCAGGAGTGTACAAGAATTTCAAAATACTTGCTATTTCATTCTATCTTAATGCATACTTTGTATACATTGTGAGACAAAAGAATATGCACGACTCATTTGAAAAAATACAGTACTCTGAGTATCAAAGCAATAGCATTGGAAAATACCTTGTTTGATGGCCGATATGCGATCACTTAGGGAGGGAAATTTGCCTCGCTTTAAATTGGCCTCTCCTTGCTAGAGTCATTGGAGGTTCTCTCGAGATGGATTCTTCAAAACCCCAAAAACTCGCCTGAAATTGATAACCTAATTTCATCTACTTTCCTGCCACACAGAAATGGCAATTGACAAACTCGGCTATGGTTTGCTTTACCCATTTCAAATCATGTTACCATATTTCTGGGAAGTTTTAGTACCATACTACTTTTTACATTCATGACACAAGTTTTTCTTGGCGCAAAATATGTTTAAGAATTCAAAAGATCTTTTATCAAGGAATTGATCACATGACTTGAATTGGGTGTTATGACCTTAGTCAATTTAGTCTTGTACTTGTGGTAGCGTAGCGTGTATCATCTACTTGGGAGGATTGAACCATTTTGAATAATGTTGATACACTGGTGGGGATGTCTTTTAAGATCTCCAATGGGAATTACACATGCTAATGCAAATTTAAGTCATTGCTTTCAGGCAGAAATATTTGGGAAATTTGGTCATGGTTAAAAGACCATTTCTCGAAGTTTCCTTAAAATTTCGCAAGAAAGTGATCTATTTCAGCCAGAAAAAGTTCTAAAATTTGTTGAATTTGTTGGCTATTCAATCAAATATTAATATATATCATTGCTTTGATATTTAGGGACAGTTATTTCCCCAGCACTATGTCTCAGTATAGCAGCAAGGAACAGCTTAGTAGACAAGGAAAACAGAGAACATTCTCTTCTAGGACAGATTTGCATGTTCTTTTCTGTTAAAGACTGGTCCCTCTGTTGGCAGAATTAGGGGCCGTCGACAATTACTTTTCGTCACGCATCGCAGCCTTTGGCCGTGATGGGGGTGAGGGGGTGCAGGCAAAAGCCGTGATGGATTATGTTTGCGTGACGAAATGTCACATTAATAATTTGAACAAAGTATATTATAAATAACAAACGCACAAATTGTAAATCTGTCATAATTTGAGTATTGTACCGGTGTTTTTAGGTGAGCTGCAACACATTCTATGTGTAGGCTCAAAATAAATGAAACCGCAATAGCAGCAGCAACTGGCAAAGAGTAGTCATCATTGAAACAGAATAAAACAACAACAACAATACATGCAACTTTATTGAAATAGAAACAGCCGCAAACAAATCACCAAGACAACACAAGGCTATTATGTTGATATCATCGCCTCGTTGATGGTCACGTTACACCAAATATTTTCATAATGCCCCCCACCCCCCCCCCCCCTCAATAAACGGAGCTTCTATATGATCTTTACGTATTCATTACAACAATTTTGGTCCAAACGTAAGGGAAGCAAAAAATGGTGCAAAAATGCGTTTGGGAATCAAAATGGCGCAAATCCTCTCGGAACACAAACACAGGCACAAACACAGGAAGTTTACACGTCTTTCTCTGCTGTTTTGTTCAAAATTAGCTGAGGAATCTGCCCCTCTAGGCTCTAGTGTTTATGGAAAATAAGGTGGGCATTATTTTTTCATTTCAAAATTGATGATAAAATTGATGACATTTGGACCTAATTATGAAGGCAATAATTGCCTAAGGCGGTAGGCTTAGTACTTATTAAGCAAACAAAGAAAATTTTTTTGGGGACCGCGATCACAGGGGGGGTAGGGGGTTTTGATGATCGTGGCCCAAGGGCCGCGATGCGTGACGAGAAGTATTTGTCGACGGCCTCACTAAATAGAGTTGGAATGAGGAAGGGATCAGTTAGACTGCTACCTCTAGTAAAAAAATCAATGAAACAGTGCTGGAAACGGAGAACACTGCGGTCTGGTCTGTAAACGTTGTGTAAAGGATTATAGAAATGAGGAAAGGATCAGTCAGACCTCAGTCAGACCTATTTTCCCAGCATCATGTCCCAGTAGAGCGGCAAAGAATAATTTAGTGGACAAGGAAAACAGAGAAAATTCTTGTCCACGACAGATTTGCATGTTCTTTCCTGTTAAAGACTGGTCCCTCTGTTGGCAGAATTACTAAATAGAGTTGGAATGAGGAAGGGATCAGTCAGACTGCGACCTCTGGTAAACAATGACTGAAACAGTACAGTAAACTGTGATACGGCGACGTGTAGGCTGCCAATATGGCATCATTTTTTTCGATGAAAACAATTAAAAGAAACAAACAGCAAGATTTATAAACTAAGGGCCATCCATAGCGGGAAAGGACATATTGTCAGCATCATTTCATGTCGGATTCAGATCGAGGCAATGATTTCGCAAATTAGAGCATGCGCCTTTACAAATACTCACTCTACGAATGGCCAGAATCTATCGTATTCATCTTGCAAGCATAATTATCTTAAACAACGCATACTTTATCGGGCAGCCCCCCCCCCTCCCCAAATGTTATCTCCACCTACGCCCATGAGTGTAAACGGTCATTCCGTTTGAACAGAAAAACCAATACGGCACAGTGTCAGGACATATTCATTTCGTTACGTCATAGTGTAAACGGGGTCTCAGGCCCCGTTTACACGAGTATGGTTTCACAAATGTTCCACAAAAGTTCAGTTTGAGTACAGCTTTCACGTTCACACAAGACCGGTTCCAAATTAGTTCACTTAAGTGTTCCGTTTACACGAGACCCAGTTTGATGCAGACTGTTGATGTGTATGCGTAAATGATAAAATGCGAGACAGCTACTATTACATACAAAGCATTGTCAGGTCTTGCACCCGGCTATCTTTCAAACCTTTTCAAGAAAAAACTCTGCGCGTGATATCAGTATAAATTTGCGGAATGCCATTGCCGATGTCCTTGTTCCAAGGATGAAAACTTGCAATGGGCAGAAAGCGATATCTTTCCGGGGTGCAAAGACTTGGAATGAATTGCCTTTGGATGTCAAACAAGCGCCCTCTCTTAGCATTTTTAAAAGTATGCTGAAAAGTAATTTGCCTCTCTCAGGCTAACTCCATTGTTTTTCATTTATTTTTTTATTTTAGATTGTAAATATAGGTAATTTGTTAGTAATTTTTAGTAATATTTAACCCTAATCCACATGAAAATGAATGGGGGGCTGTGGATTCCACCCCCTCAAAGTTTTATTTGCCGCGTTTTTAATTTGCCGCGTTTTTAAACGACATTTGCTATGTCCCCCAGCCTCCCTGACTTTTACTAATTATCTATTAGCCACATTTTGGTGGAAACATTTTTGAACAATAGGACTCACAGGTCACGTGACATGCCCATATTTGGAAGGAGGTAGCAGCAAAATCATTGTTTTCAATGATTTCAATGGAATTATTTGATTGAATTATGAAGTATTATACAGCAAATGAATCAGCAAACAAAGGGCTTCAATTTGATACCGGAATTTCTGGAATTTGATGATGTCAGCATTTTTTGATAATGACGTCATTTTGGCCGCCATTTTGGACTAATTAGCAATTTTTTCAAGTTTTTTCGAACTTTTTCAATGAAAAACACTCTAATGATACATTTGTTATAGATAATCACCATTTTCAGGTTCTTTTGGTCTCTTTTTACATAGAATAAATTAATCGCATAAATGAAGTCATAAGAATCGGCTAATTTCTGCCAAAATATGACTCTATCACCAAATATGTTGACAAACTGAACCAAAAACTGCATAAAGTTCATGCAAAATCTTCATTAAACTTGAATTCAACTTGGAAGCCTGATTTTCACAGATTTTCAGCTTCGTGACGTCACTGTGACGTCACAAGGTGTGGCAGCCACACCCAAATTACGCTACGAGCTACAAATTACCTGTTCTATAACTGTGCCAAGTTGTATTGAATTCGGATGAGTCTAAGGCAGTTTTCAGAGGGGGGTGGAAAGCACCCCCCCCCCATAAATGGTAGCTCGAAAAAAGTCCATATGGACTAGGGTTAAACGACGAACGTCTTGAACATGTCGACTTTAACAGTGCACACCACTTGTAACCGCAAAAGAGGAGAAAAGAAGACAGAAGGAGAAGTCCTAAATTTGGACCGATGAGGAGATGGCATCATTGCTAGACAGAATTTTTCAGCCAAGGCTACCAGCCTGTTTCTTCTGGCTCAATGAACCATCTATATATATAAGGCACGAAGCCGTTTATCCAATTAGCTTTCTTCTTTTGTCAACCATTGTCAATTTAACACTACTCCATTGTAAGATAACAATAAATCATTGAATTTGAACAATCAATCTTTTCGATGTATGACCGGGAAATCAATCCTTTCATGTCCCAGGGGGGTACTCTGGGATAGGGGTGCTTGATGCAAAAATTAAAATCCTGCCCATTTTGAAGTCTTCTTCCGCCCATACAATTTCGATTGGAGCACTTCTTCCTATGCATTCCTAATGAGATGATTCTTACGTCCCTGAATGCAGTCGACATTCTTTCATACTAACAAAATATACAGCAACCCCCCCCCCCCCCTCTAAACATTCAGATTCTAGCAACAATATTTGCGGGCCTATGGAAACTCGGCAACCTTCACCGGAGGCAAAAAAGTTTAGCAGGAATGGGAGGCAGATCTTAACGGGCACGACAAGTCTGTAGTAGATGACCCCAAATAAACATTATGCCATTGGATGTATGACAGGGTTAGCGAAGCAAAGAGATGTCAAATAGAACTGTAAGAAACTTGCCTTTGCGTCGAAACACCTCCATAAACTGAGCTCTGATATTTAACTTTCTTCTCTCTCTCTTAAAGTCAACTTTTCTTTTCGAAATTTGGCTTGGTATCCTCGAAGGTTCTTCAGCTTGGTACTCCATGCAAAATTACGCATGTAATGGGATTCATTCGCCCTAACCATTAATTGATATGGTCACGTGGCAGGAAGATCTCAATCGCAAATGAATACATTCAATAAATTTTCCGCCACGTGACCAGATATAGACAATAATTTTTCCTACCTGACCAAGGGCATACAGTAAAAACAAGACCCTAGGACCCTAGGACCCTAGGACCATTAAGTACCAATGTATGATAGGACCCTTAGCACCGGAGGGTAATCACCCTCAAGAGAGAACAAATATCAATATTTCCTCATATAATACTACCATTTCTGCTGTTTTGTTACATCAGATGAGCTCAAGAGTAGATTTAGAGAACTTTTTCTATGCTGAGTGCTATGTGTGAATTTATTACATGGAAAGGATGGTTTCAATGTTACAGTGCTTTCAGCAGTGAAACGTGTTATATCCTTTTTCACTGCCCATCATGGACAAATTTCCTATCTCCATGGTGTTCATACTGAAGAAAACAAATGATTCTTTACGGTGGAATGATGCCATTATTGCTCTCTGTTCTAAATTTCAATGAAATTCTATTGGCGCTTTGCTTCATTGACGTGGAATTCTTCGTTGAAAGAGTGTTGTTTCAACTTCAAAAAGTGCCTTAGAAACCTTAGTTTGTTTCCATGGTTTCTTTTATGAAGGAAACTCAGAACACAAATAGAGAATTCCAAGCGACCTTTTGCAGTTGAAATATTTCTTTTACTTCTGAAATACAAATACCCAGGAACCGTCGAGAGAGGGGGGTAGCCAGGGTAGTTTCCAGGGGGCCCGAGGCATCTGGGGGCCCGCAAGAAATAAGTTATGTATTTTTTCTTTGTTGTAGTTTTCTTTCAGTAACGTTTTCAGGCCCGCGGGCCCAGTGACATTCTAATTAAAATCTAAAAGCAGCGTTTTACCACTGCATAGGAGGGCGTGGCCCAAGGATAAAACGGCCTGGTCCAAAAAATTTTCCGGCGCCTTCGGCGCCGGGGGCCCCCCCTACTGCCATAGCCCTCGGGCCCGGCCTCTCTCTCGAAGGCCCTGCAAATACCTGCCAAATCACAGAAGAGTTCAAACATGGTTCAAATAACTTTTTTTTGTAAATCCTTTCCAAACTGTATGAACAATTCAAACTCGACCCAGTTCCCTTGTGAACGGCCCAAGAAAAAAGAACTTTTTTGTCGCTTGGTAAAACAACCGTGTGAAGGCAGGTCAACCGGGGTCGTGCAAACACTTTATCCGAAATAAAAAAATACCTTGGCCTATCATTGATGTCAGTCATGTGCACGTCGAGTAATCTTCAAAATTAAAGTACATGTTTTCTTGTAAAGCATTCAAAAGTTAGAAAGCACACAATAGAATTCCATTGAAATTCAGGACAGAGAGCAATAATGGCATGACTCCACCGTAAAGAATCATCTTCCTTCCCATGTATTAAATTCACACATAGCACTCAGCATAAGAAAAAGTTCTCTAAATCTACTCTTGACCTCATCTGATGTAATAAAAACAGCAGAAATGGTAGTATTATACGAGGAAATATTGATATTCTGTTCTCTCTTGAGGGTGATGACCCTCCGGTGTTAAGGGTCCTATCATACATTGGTACTTAATGGTCCTAGGGTCCTAGGGTCCTAGGGTCTGGTTTTTACTGTATGCCCTGACCAAGGCTACAAATATTTTTTTTAGATTGGCATCTCAATGGTAAATGAAAAATACAATAATTTTTCCGTCATGTGACAAAATGAATGAAGACAAAACTTTTTCCTGCCTGCCCAATCTTATTATGGTCACGTGGCAGGAAGATCTCAATCGCAAATGAATACATTCAATAAATTTTCCGCCCCGTGACCAGATATAGACAATAATTTTTCCTACATGACCAAGGCTTTGTCTCGTGGCAGTACAGTTCGAATATTTCTCAAAGGTGAGATGGAATGTACAGTGCATTAGTATTTGAGATGAGAGAGACAGGATCATCACGTGTCGTGATTAGGCATTTGTGAAAGGCTGATTGGTTGACCCAGAATCGCACCATTGAGCGGGCTTATGATTGGTTGCCTACTGCCATACGTGTTGAAAATAAGCTAATACGAAAGAACTGCCTATCCTCAAATTACTGACAATGGGGATAATTTATGATTCGCGAAGCAGATTTTTCTAAGATCTGTAGAAGATAGGAGCCAATGAAATTTATTGGTTGGCAAGGGGATCAATTAGACGCCGTGATTTGCAGATCGTAATGAGATGCATTAAAAGATAAACAAGTTAAGAATTTAGTGATTTCCAGGGGCGAAATTAACCGAAGTAAAATCTTCCTTTTACTAAAATTTAATTTCTCCCCTTCCAGAAAATCAAGGTAAACAGGCCCGAAAAGGAATCTTATCTTTCACCAGTCAAATCATCCACAACATAATTTGCAGCTAATACATTCTAAATCTCCGTTCTACTTCCATTATAAATCTCAATTCTATTTCCATTATAAATCTCATGATGTGCAAATGTGTGGGGAATGGAAACGCCTCGCGTCTGTGAGGTGCCAGTAACCTAATAGAATAGATACTCGAGGAATTTTGGCCTCGAGTGTGGTGTTGGTGGAGCTGGGACCCAATCGCCACTGGTGAGCCATGGAGGGAGCTGGGCCTCGACCTAGCCTGTCGGGAGATGGGCCTACAAGCCAGGGGCTCTATCCTTACCTATAAACGCGGTCCCCAACGAGGGAGATGGGCCTCGTGATTTTTGCTGCGTGCATGCGGAGGAGATGGGCTCCGATTCGAAACACTGACTTTGGTGCGGGGGAGATGGGCCCCGACTCCATTTTTCGAGTTTGTGTTTGAAGTGTTTTGTTTAAACAGGCACTTCACCGCCACAAATTGCTTCGCAATTCCCCACAAACGAGAGTAGCAGTAGGGCGTATGCTATTAAAACCACCTCCTTTTAAACGCGTAAAATAAGACTAATGATGATAATGATACAAATTATAAAACAATAATAATAATAATGATAATAATTAAACGGAATGGAGGCTCATCAGGAGTTTTCGTATGCAAATATCAATTGTGAAAGACAAAACGGAACACCCAGTGCACAAAAACATGGTTCTAGGAAGACCAGAATTCGAATTTCGCTAATTGTTTGGTTAATTTGTGTTTTGTTGTACCCGCCGACCTTGGGGGGGGGGGGGGGTAGTGAGTATTTAGGCGCCAAAAGATTACGTACGACTGAGGCTAGCCTGGTTTTAAACAGATAATGTGAATGAAAAAAAAATGGAGGATTATAGCAACTTTTCACGGGAAAGGTGAAATGGAAGATTCTTCAATGAAAGAACATTCGTTAGATACGTAGAAAGAAGATAAGCGAAGTTCACCGTTGCAACCAGCAAATTCAGCATTGAATTTAAAGTGATAGCTAAATCAAAGTTCTCCATTTTCAAACATCACCACAGCATAAACAAAAATTATTTGATTTCAATGTTCTTTCTGCCTCTTTTTGAGAAGACTATAGCTTCGTGACCGTACTCAGAAAAATTCACTTTCGAGTGTCTAAACGTGGCCAAATTATTTCGGTTCCAAAAAAGTTCGCTTTCCTTGGTGAACTCAAAAAATACAAACTTGGTGAACTCATAAAGTGAACGTTTTGAGTACGGTTAGGCAGGTCTCGTGTAAACGGAAAGCCAATTTGAATATGTTTGGAACCAAGCTTTTGTGGAACTTTACTCGTGTAAGCGGGGCCCCAGTCAGGTCACAGCAAGGGTGTTAGGACACGGATATTTTAATTACGTATTTATTTACCTAGTTTCGATCTTCGTCTTGTTTTCTTGACTTGTTTTCTTCTCTGTTTTGTTTCCTCTTGCTGATGTAAATGCCTCGTGTTATTTGAATATATCTTCCTTGTATTCCTGTGTCTTAGCGCGCCTTCGTAGAAGAAAGGTTTCAAACCGCAACCTTTCTTCTACGAAGGCGCGCTAAGACACAGGAATACAAGGAAGATGTATTCAATTAACTCGAGGCATTTACATCAGCAAGAGGAAACAAAACAGAGAAGAAAACAAGTCAAGAAAACAAGACGAAGATCGAAACAAGGTAAATAAATACGTAATTAAAATATCCGTGTCCTAACACCCTTGGTCACAGTGCAACTTCGTCCCTGGTGTCTTTTCGTATTTTTGTACGGAGTCACAGTCATTGAAAGAAAGCAAGTCGCTGCCATGTACCCACAATATAGTGGAGGTTTTTGAAAAATCGCACAGGTCTGATTAAATAACCTTTCTTGAAAATTTCTGTTTTTGTACCTTGTGAAGAATTAAATTAATTTGTTTATTTTATCGCAGCTGCTTGTTGGGGATAGGTGCAAGCTCAAGTTGACGAGGACGTGGACATCCCCTCGAGGATTATGAACGCATGCGTAGTGTGTACATTTTTGCTTATACAATGACGTAATGCCACTATTTTCATCACGAACTTGGAAGTCAGACATCGAAACGAAACCACATCCGCTACAGAACAATAAATTTTTGATGAGAGAACACTGCACAGTGATCCAGAGCATGTAATAAATTGCAAAAAATGAATTTTCGAAAATTGAAAAAATACACAACAGACTTTATGGAGGACATCCTGAGGATTAACATGAAACAAACAGTTTTAAAATCGGACCACTGAGTGCGGAGAAATGAATTTTTGAAGGTGGCCTAAATTTCATATGGTTGTTTACATTGACATTTCCGGTACAAGTGTCAAAATAACGTAAATTTCAAAATATTGAAAGGTCATCTTGCCTTTGTCCGATTTTAGAATTTTTTCTTTTAAATGAAAGGTAATTCTTTCGTCTTTAATGCCATCTAGTTGCTGGATTCATACGGTAAAGGGTTATCCAAGAACTATGCAAAGTTATATCCCTTGTACTCTACCCAAGAATCCTTTTTCAAAACTGGGAACTGCAACTTAAAAGTTGAAAACAAAAAAGCAAGCGTTTGCAAGCCTTAGCGATTAATTTTTTATTAAACTCCAGCGTCTTCTGAGTGTCTACCTGAAATCTTTCGTTCTGAGTCGTTCAAATTAATTGTCAACAGTTCTTTCAAAATTGTTGGCAAAAGTTATGATGATTATGATGAACATTTTAGTCAGGCATCTTCTTGATTCCTATTTGCCAAAACAAGGAGCAAATTTCCAATAATTTTCATGGCATTTTCTCAAAGCATAAGTAAAGTTTCCTTTTAAGTTATCAGACTTACTGGAAAAAATTACTGATGGGATTTTAATTTGAAAGGGTATCTTTTTATCCTCAGTATCAAGCGACAAATTTATATTCGCTAAACAATGAATTAACCAAAATACAGGATGTCTCATAGTGTTCCTTATTCTGTAGAAAATAAATCATCAATGATATTACTACCATTATCGCAAAACTGCTTGTTATATTAGCTCCAACTGCTACAAAGCCATGGCAAAATGTACTGAGAATTGTGACATAAAGGGGGGGGGGCAGACACAACAGTGGCAGCCAAATAGAATGAACCAATAAGTACATGTGCATGTAAAGAGTGTCACAAAAATTCATTTTATCACAAATAAGATTAACAAGAAAGAATCGAGAGACTTGTGGCGTGTGACTCTTTTTAGCAGAACTGCAGAGTTTGTCTCATATTTAGGAACAAAGCTTTTATTTTTGATGCTCTTGAAAATATCCTCAAACTGCTTTTGTGACAAACAATTATTTTCGCATCCAGTCCCATGAATCATTCTTTCCATTATGTCTGTAAACTTTATTTATGCTTTGAGAAAACTCCAAGGAAAATTATTGGGATTTTGCTCTTTGTTTTTAGCATAAAGGAATTGATAAATTGCCTGACTAAAGTATCATCATAATCATCATAATCTTTTACCAACGATTTTGAAATATTTTTTGACAATTAATTTGAACGACTCAGAACGAAAGATTTCAGAGAAGCATTCACAAGACGTTGGAGTTTAATGAAAAAATAGTCGCTAAGGCTTGCAAACGCTTGCTTTTTTTGTTTTCAACTTTTAAGTTGAAGTTCCCAGTTTTGAAAAAGGATTCTTGGGTAGAGTACAAGGGATATAACTTTGCATAGTTCTTGGATAACCCTTTACCGTATGGATCCAGTAACTGGATGGCATTAAAGACGAAAGAATTACCTTTCATTTAAAAGAAAAAATTCTAAAATCGGACAAAGGCAAGATGACCTTTCGACATTTTGAAACTTACGTTATTTTGACACTTGTACCGGAAATGTCAGTGTAAACAACTACATGAATTTTAGTCCAACTTCAAAAATACATTTCTCCGCACTCAGTGGTCCGATTTTAAAACTGTTTGTTTTATGTTAATCCTCAGGATGTCATCTATAAAGACTGTTGTGTATTTGTTGCATTTTCGAAAATTCATTTTTTGCAGTTTATTCCCTAATTTTCGTATTCTGGATCACTGTGCACTGAAATACCCTTGATATGACTTGAACGAGAATTAATGTTTATTTTTGAAATTCAACGAACGCATTGAAACGAGCAATGGCATGGCATTGCATAAGTAATTTTGAATGCCGGAAACAAGGTCCGGAGCTTACTCGGTAAAAGTAATGGATGCAGCCAATGTCAAGAATTGCTCTAAAAGCTGCTATCTTGAAGCTTCGTGACAACACGGGCACCGTGAAGTTAGCCTATTATAGGCCCATCTTTGTCCGTTATGGCCTAATGGCCAAATATCAACAACCTTCACAACATACCTCCTGTCCTTTGTGGACTACAGCATGTCAGCATCAATTCATTTTAAAAGCACCTTGTTTTTTCTTCGTCTCTTTTTCTTCTGAGTTATTAGGCCTAACGAAACGTGTCATGCCGCGTTGCTGGATCGCTTGCAGTGAGACTTAACAATTTCAATTATAGGAGAGCAGATAAACACAGAAAAAGAACAAACAAGGTGCTTTTGACATTTCTTTTTATATAATACTGGGTGCGCCAAAATAAACTATGCACTTTTGGCAGGCCACGATAAATCGTACACAGGACCGATTTTGAAAATTTATGACTTAATCTTTAGCAGAAAGCCTGAATTAGATTCCAGGATTTTTTGCAAATTTTTCTGTTTTCAGTTTTTAGAGCTACAAGCGAGTTTCTTAAAATTTTCGTTTTCGAAAACACTGAAAACGATCAAAAAACGTTGATCAAATTTTCTAAAGAATCGACATGAATGGACAAAGAGAAAACTTTTTCGTGGTGATTTGTGATTTAGAAATCGATTAATTGTAAGCTGCTGTACGAGAGTTTGTACTATCTTGTGAGAAATGTAATAATATTCTGATAATGATAATAATCTTATCTAAAGTTGGTCTATTTACAATAGTAATATAATCACTAATTTATACCAACTATTTACAAAAACAACTTTAATAGAAAATATACAAATTTACAATTCTGGCTATTTACAAATCCGGCAATTACACTTATCGCCAAGCCAGTGCTTAATCGCTCTTTTGAAAGCTGCAACTTTTGGAAGTGCTTTTATCTGGTCACTAAGGGTGTTCCAAAGGAGGCTTCCTCTAAAGGATAATGACTCTATTCCAAATTTTGTTGTTCGTGTTTTTGGCAATCGACATAAATTTTTTGTTCGTAGGTCGTATTTCTCAACCTTTTCTTCATGAAATTCCCAAATATATGAGGGGTTCAAGTTGTTCATTGTTTTGTAAATTTCGATCATCAGTTTCTGGAGATTTTGAACATGTATTTTCACGCTTTCGCTTTTCTCCAGTAACTCATCAAAGGAAGAGTCATAGTCCTTGAAGAGGATCCTTAGTGCACGTTTGTGTGTGGGTTTATTTCGTTATTAGCAGCTTTCGTAGAAAAAAGCCAGATCAACGGGCAATAGTTGAAATTGGACAGTATTACGGCATTACATATCAACATGGCCTGTGCTCTTGAGATATAAGTATTTAGCCTTGAGAAGGCATTTATCTTTCTATTTACCTTGGAGCACAAATTTTGTATATGGGCAGTGAAAGTCAACGCGTTGTCAATCTCTATGCCCAACAATTTAACCTTATTCGTGGTTAGTATTTTGTTATCATTGATATTGAGACGCAAGGTATTTTTTTCTTTCAATCCAAGAAACATCACTTGAAATTTGCCAGGGTTTGCTACCATTCCGTTTTCAAAAAACCATTCTATAAGTGCGCTGAGGTCATTTTCCAGCCTTGGGACAATTTCGTCCAGACTACAGCCACACGCATAGAGTGTGGTATCATCTGCAAAATTGCACAAGTCTGAGTCTAATTTTAAGAGAAAGATGTCATTGATGAATATATTAAATAATACTGGTCCCAAAACAGAGCCCTGTGGGATTCCCGCTCTAACGATTTGTTGTGAGCTCTTTACCGATCCAATTTTAACCCTTTGCATCCTATTTTTTAGATAGCTATAGATCAAGCACAGGCTATTTACACTGAATCCATAGGCCTCCAGCTTAGCAATTAGAAGATCATGAGGCAAGCAGTCAAATGCTTTTGACAAATCCATCAATATAGTCCCCACTATTCCAGATGAATCCAAACATTTCCTCCATTTTTCAATTACTCTGATTAAAGAGTGCTGGGTGCTATATCCTTCACGAAACGCAGAGAGAAGATTTGAGAATTTGTTGTCAAAAAATTTGATAATTTGATCTTTTAAGAGTCTCTCATAAATCTTAGATGTTGAAGGAAGAACACTTAGGGGCCTATAATTTTCTTTAAGAGTTGCCTCATCCTTTTTGAATATTGAGGATATATCAGCTTCTTTTAGTTTATCTGGAAAGGCTGACTCGTGGATGGCACAGTTTATACAGTCTGTCAGGAAAGGGCAAATGACATTTTTGGTTGCTTTGAGCAAGAATGTTGGAATAATTCCACTGTGCGATTTCTTTACATTTAAAGAATCAAGTTGCTTTTCGACCTCCCATGGGTTTACATGAGAAAATTCAAATTTATCGCCACTGGTTCCATATTTCTGTTTGATTGCTATAATACTGGGGTGCGTATTATATTTTTGAATTGCCATAGTTAAAGTTCTCAAGGAGTTCTCAAGGATACAAAGAACTGTCTTTTCTTTTGTGATGTCATTGAATTTATGCTTTGGTGCAGGTTGTGTTCCTGTGTCAAGGGTGTTAAAAAAACAAGCGAGGAAGCGTCATGGGGCCAGCAAGCATGGAGTCTTGTTACATTTTTTATTTTGTGACGGCTTTAGGGGCGGCATTTTATTGTAACTACTACAGAATTTCACAACAGGCCAATCGTTGAAATAACTCTCGTGCAGAAGTTTACAATAATTCATTTTCAAATCCCCAATTCACGTTGAAAACGTTTTCTCTTTGTCCATTCATATTGAGTCTTTACAAAATTTGATCAACGTTTTTTTATCGTTTTCAGTGTTTTCGAAAACGAAAATTTTAAGAAACTCGCTTGTAGCTCTAAAAACTGAAAAAGGAAAATTTGTGAAAAATCCTAGAATCTAATTCAGGCTTTCTGCTAAAGATTAAGTCATAAATCTTCAAAATCAGTCCAGTGTACGATTTATCGTGGACTGCCAAAAGTGCATAGTTTATTTTGGCGCACCCGGTATATTCCAAATAAAATTTACAATACACATTACGAACTACATTACTTTCAAAGTTTCTCTACAATACTACTAGGACGATCAACCGCAGGGAGCAAAAGGCTGTTTCGACATTTAATTGATGCTAAGCATGCTTTAGTCAATAAAGGACTGGAGGTATGTTGCGAAGGTTGTTGATTTTTGGGCATTAGGCCATAACGGACAAAAACTAGATGTGGTTATAATAGGCTAACCATTTGATTTTCACGATACCTTTGGCTTTTTAAAGAATAATTATACTACCTGTTGCAGTAGCTGTCAAAAGACATTTAACCCCGTTGTTTTTGAATAGTTACAGTCAGTTACTCAGTTCAGCATTTGGAGCTGAAAATAAATGTTTGCTGTAGACGCATAGGGAAAGCAGGAGTATCATTGTCTTTTGAGACAAGAATATTTTTAGGTGGGACTATGAACTTGCTATGAATACTTTCAACTTGGGTGCCTAGTCCCACCATGAAATGAAACACGCTCCTCGTTGTTTTTAAGATTTAAAATGGCTGCAAATCGATCCCCGGGTTTTGATGAAATTTTGAGGATTTCAAGCTGCCATTTTACTCAAAATCCTTAATTAAGGTAATTTGCCGTCCCGAAAAAAATTGTAAAAAATACTCATAACTTAGGCTAGTTGTTAGCGACGGAGCATTGCTTGAAGCATTTCGATCGGCCACTTACTTCTTTTCAATAACAGATTGCACTGGGTCATTTTTGGTTCACCAGGTATAAGATTTCAAAAATACCATCTGAATTGTTATTCATCAATATATGGCTTCTTTAATGCGTCCCACGTTTATTTTGACTAACCCAGCTTCTACAACGTGCATCGATATCCTTGAAAACTTGTACTCCTTGACAAAATCATATCTGGTCGATGAAGATCCTTTAAAAGATTCATTTGAAACTACATCTGGTGTTAGACAAGGAGGAAATAAAAGTCCAAATCTATTCAACTTTTATTTGGATTATGCTATAAGAGTGTATCGACATCGGTGCGAGCAAGAAGGCCTCCCTGGCCTTGACATCAAATACTCGATTCCTAATGAAGCTACCAACAGACAACAACGAAGTCAGTCACCACAAAAAAGTACATGTAATGATTCATAGGGTGGATATTTTGATGACTTTGGAATACATGCATGGGAAAAGGATACATTAGAACAAAAAATCCTTCTTCTATTCAATGTTTTCAAAGAATTTGGTCTGAATGTCAATATTTCGAAAACAGAAACAATGATATGGAATTGGAATGAAAATCTTGATGGCCCATACCCTAACTCAATTCTCAAAATTGATGACACTCCCCTGAATAATGTGAAATCCGTCCGCTACTTGGGTGTATGGAGTGATTACAATGATATCCATATTGGCGAAACAGAATTGAACCACCGAATCAACAGTGCGAAATGTGCATTTGCTGAAAATAGGAAAGTGTTAACAAATAGACATATCCAACTAAAAATAACGGTATCACTCCTCAACAGTCTTGTAAGATGATGCCTAACCTATGGCTGCCCTGCATGGAAACCAACCTCTGCAGAACTTGCCAAGCTATCAACAGCTTACAAAAAGTTTCTTCGCTCAATGGTCATGAATGGTTACAAAAGAGCTAACCCACCTGATCCATCAGCAGAAAAATCTGAGACAGTCGACTGGCGCTATGTCATAAGAGACAGAGATTTGCTCTCTATTACCCAAACTGGATGCATCGAATCATTCTACACAGAACAGCGGCATAAATGGATAGCACATACTATCAGACGCCCAAACAATGAAATTATAAAGAAACTAACTTTTCATCAAACCAAGAATGTAAAACGTGGTAGAAGAATACAGTCTATCTTAGAAAAAACACAACAGAGATCAAACACTGAGAAACAGCAATACCTGAGGGACTGTTTTAATGGAAAATGAACACAAATGTCATCCTATTCTGGCAATGACTACCATATATTTTCAATATGAAAATGGTTAAGATCAATAATAATAAGTATGCTTTCTAAATTCATTGATATAATACATTCTCAGCAACAACAACCCATATAAAGAAATTTTTCTCAAAGCCTTGCTTCGATAAACAATCGCAATAGTTTCTTGATCACAAACATAGGCTATTCTTCTTATTTAGTTCAGTTTATCAATAAATCAATGAAGCAAAGATGACGAAGCTAGCCAAATAAACATTGATGCTTGCTGTCTTACTTGCGGTGGTTCCTGACCATGTTCTGCCAGTAGGTTTCTGACTTGGCGTAGTTGTGATCTGACTTGGCGTAGTTGTGATCTGACTTGGGTCTTTGACTATGAAAGACAGACAAGTATGCTGTGATTTTGGATTTATCAGATCTACAGGGTATCCCAAAAAAATTGTGCCCCGTTTGTCTGAAGATTGCGACAAAATGTCAAAATATTCTCGCCGAAATTTTGCATGATAGTGCTCTTCAGATTTTCAATTAACCCTATTTGGTTGGGGGCCCCCTAGTAGACTTTTTGTTATAACTCTGTCAGGATAACAATTATGGCCCGGAAACTTTCTGACTTTTTGCTAATACTTATTGTGCAATGACTCAAGAAGTTTCATAAAAATATTTTGACAAATGAGGGGGAGGGAGACATTTTTCCGGAACTGACTCTGTCAAAATCGCCAATACTCAAATATTAATTTTCGCGAAAAAAGTAGCAAAATTGCAATATTTTGCAAAGATATTTTGCAGGGTAGTGCTATCCAATGTATTCTATCATAATTTTCATGTTTGGATGGAAATTGAGTTCCAAATTAAATTTTATCGCATTTTTCCCGATTTTGACCGATTTTGCCACTTTTCTTGACCACACAAAGAAAAATGCTGACGCAAGCAATAATGATGGCTAATTTTAGGTTAATTTTTATATTTTCATAAAGTACATGCTTAGGGCTATTAGTACACCAAATTTGGTTGCTCTATCTATTTCCAGTCAAGAGTTAGGTAGGGGGGGGCTTTTTTGCCCCCCCCCAACCAAAATAGGACGTGTCAGGTAGCCCAACCACTATAGGGTTAAAGTTTGCTACCATTTCCACGAAAATCCGTTGAAAAATGATGGAGCTATGACCTTCAGGAGACCAAATTTGCCAGATCACTGAAACTAGCAGTCGACAATTTCGTCTTGCTATTTGACAGGGATAAATAGCTTCATGGATTGAAAATGAAATAGCAGTCTCCAACATCATAGATCTCGTGAAAATTCCGATAATCCTCAGAGAGTTCCACTATTTCTGACCACACAGAAATTATTTCTTACCTCACGTGAAGATACTTATCGTTGCAAAATAGTAAGACAAAATGGCCGACGCCTGGTCGCCTACCTTTTAACCCTATTTTAACCGGGGGGCGTTTCTTGCCCCCCCCCCCCATATCGGATTTTGTTTAATAGCTCCCAAACAATGCAGCTTACAATGCTGAAACTTTTGACTTTTCCTACCATTTAGTTGGCAATCAAAAAATGGAAATTTCAACACCTATTGTTTGACCACCGACCACCACATGCCCATATTTGGAGAGTGGTCACAAATAAATTCTTTTAAACGGCTCTAATTTCTTCCTTTGATATCGCAACAATTTATATACCATTCGATTTGTCTCGACGAGTACTTTCATTTGATATATAATTTATTCATATTTGCTTACCGTGTGTCCCAAAATGATGTATTATCGTTTGATTGCTTATATGTCCATAACCGATGAACCGATTTTCGAAAACTTTATTTTATCCGATTGCCGAAAGGCTAAATTGTATTCGATGATGTTGGTTGTGGTTTAGTCCGATGTCTTCATGTTGAAAGGAAGATCGATTCACCTGCTCAAATTCAAGCCTTATATGGCATGAAATAGAAACGGCCTACTTTCCCAGTCAATATTTTAAATGTTATGCAAAAGGTTGAACTTATGTGTCGTTCAGAGAATATATGTCGTTAAGAGAATACGAATTCAGTTAATACTGAGCCCGGCGGGTGCAATTGGGTACTGAATGTACTGGCATGCTTGTCCAAAGATTCAAAAAATGACACTTTTCTCTGATTTTTCAAGAGCCAATATAGACCCCTATCTCTGAGAATTATTGGTGATATGACCCCTTTTTTCAAAAACTCTGATGAACCAAAATTTAGGTAATGTGTATCTTTGTTACTCCTAGCATGACAATAAACATGCTTTGGATTTGTACATACATAATATTTTGTGTATGAGTGCTTTAATGCTCATATGATAAGAAATTACATTTTCTGACTGAAAATGCTGGAACAGAATGCCATCCATGATTTTATATAAATGAGAATGGGATTGTAGTCTTCGTTAGAATCAAAATAATAATTTCCAAACAAAATAATTTAGCTAGATAATAATAAATCTACAATAAAACATTGCATCTTACAATTCCTTCATTTGTTAAGCTGAAAACAGAAGTAAACTATGATCAGAATGAAACACAATAAAACAAGAATAGGCACCCAGTTCAAGTGCATCTCTTATAACCTCATATGGAGCTTCCAGCCCTGTCTCTGAGCTCAGCTCGTCTAGCTTAGGCTTCAACCAGGTCAATGGGATGGGGGAAGGGGTAATTTCATGGGGAAAATAGTTATAGGTTTTGTCTATTATATGTGTTCCACAATGTCAATGTGTGATAAATTAAAACTGTTTACAGTAGACAAGGCTCTCTCAGAAGGCAGCTTGTGACAAGACTGTTATTGCCAAGCATGGGGCAGGAGATGACATAAATTTGCATCAATAAGCTTACCCTTTTTACCACAATTATTTATTGTGGGGCACTTCTCGTTTGCAGGCCAATGTTGTGTATCAGTAGGTGCTACCATTCTAAACTAAAGTTGTGTTAGTTTCTGTCATTAAGTCATTAACAACTAACAATCTTTGTTGTTGGAGGTAAGAAGACGTCTCCTACTAGTATGTTTGTTTTGTAATTGTATGATGCTTGACAAGAAAGCAGCCAAGCACCACCCCACCATTTTCCATTCTTACAAGCAGAAGAGAATTCAGCCTCATTCTGAATATTTTCCCGCCACTTTGTTTCTTGTTGCTGTTGTTTCAAAGGCAAAGTTTAGGCCATCCATGGCCAAGGCATGGTCAAACGTTGTTTTTGGACAATTTGCTCTGGCTATGATGTTGTGGAATTTAAGAGTCGTGGATTTATGAAACTTACAGACAAGGTTGCCAAACATTGTAGCAGCATTAAAACACAACAGAGGGATTCGATTTCCAATACAGAATCAGAACGCATTGAGGAAGATCATCCAACAAGCAAACGAGAAGAACAAGATCAAGAAAATAGATGTTTTGTTTGTTCAATTCTTTCCATGTGATCCTCACAAACAAGTATTCCAATCTATGTCACCCCATTATGCTTCATGAGTTAAAGGATAGCGATTGATATCACCAATATCGCCAATACGATAATGCCACAATAAAAATATTTAAGAAGGTTTTTGCCCAAAATATTGAACTTGTCAGATTTTGAAGACACATATTGTTATGTTTGTACATAATCAGTTTGAAGAAAATTCTATGCAAAGACATGATACATAAATTATTAGGTAAATATTTAATCTGTATATAATTGTCTTCAGACAAAATGATTATGGCAGGTATTTTTTATTAAACACATCATGAATAATGATGCAAATTTACATAGGGAAATACATACCCTTTTTTAGTCTTCTCTGACAAGCTCTGTAAAAAGACCCCTTTTTTCTCAATCTAGGTCCTAGATATTTATTGAAAATTCACCCCTTTCTCAGAGAAACCATGGACACGCATGCCAGATACAAAATTATATCATATGCACCCGCCGGGATACTGAGTTCAGAGAATACGAATAGGAGTTCAGCCTTTTGTATTACATCTAAAATGTTGACTGGAAAAATAGGCTGTTTTTTCTCATGCCATCTAAGGCTTGAATTTGAGCAGGTTTATCGATCTTCTTTTCGACATGAAAATGCAGTTGTAAAACCACAACCAACATCTTAAAATACAATTTAGCCTTTAGGGAATCAAATAAAGCAAACTTTTTTAAATTCGGTTCATTGGTTATGGATATTTAAGCAATCAAACAATAATACATCATTTTGGGACACCCGGTACATCAGCAGTTAATCATTTTTATGACGTCATCAATCTTTATGACGTCATATTCCTAATGAATGAGTAATTTTTTCATGCAAAACTGATGGAATTACCTCAAATATCGATGAAGGTACTTGATTTCACCAATAATATGCGAAATTCATGGTTTTAAATCATATTTATTGAGCTAACAATTTTGGATCGAATCGAATTTTCATTATTTAATTAGTTAATTTATTAGAAACCAAAAATATCCGTATGAAATCATATGAAACTACAAATTAATGGTGTCAAGCAGGTATTTGGATGGTTTTTTGCCAATTTTATCTAGCTATTTGCTAATAATGGGCCCTTTTCTGCAAATAGCTCGATTTTCTCAAAATTTGCATTGTTTTTGGTTGCCTAGCAACCAATCACGTGACTATTGATTGATTGGTGCTATTTTTTGATCCTCCTTTGTTCAATAATGACACAGGGCAAGTTTAATTGTCATAGCTGTTATACTTGCGGAGAAAAACAGGGGGGCTTGAAACGCCCCCCCCCCAGGTAGAAAATCACGTTTTTTTACCCAGTTAAAATAGGGTTAAGAAGATAGGTAAAATTTAGAAAAATCTTCATGGGTTTCTTTTGTCTTCGTCGCTTATTCACCGTCTGATTGGTCCGTGAAAATGACGCTTTGGTGGTTTCGGCCATGGGCCACGAACAGGGGCGGACTGGCCAGGTAGAAAATTACGTTTTTTCACTCGGTTAAAATAGGGTTAAGAAGGTAGGTAAAACTTAGAAAAATCTTCACAGATTTCTTTTGTCTTCTTCGCTTATTCACCGTCTGATTGGTCCGTGAAAATGACGCTTTTGCGGTCTCGGCCATGGGCCACGAGCAGGGGCGGACTGGCCAGTCGGGCTACCGCGCTGGGGCCCGAAGGGCCCCATTAGCAAGGGCTCTTTTGGGCCCCTTCAATGCTTCAAAAAATACTTTCAGATGGCTGTTTTTGGCCTAACTTTGTACAAGTTGCAAAGCAACCAAATGAAAGCAACCAAAGTGGTTATGAAGGGCCCTGTATTGATTCTTTCAACAATCAATGTTTGTTTATCTGGCATTGAAAAAATGTCATTGAGTGCAACTGGGCTCAGATGAACTGGATGGCTTCTGAGCGGCAGACAAAAGTTAAAGGGAATCTGCAATGTAGAAACTGAGATGCCTCAGGCCTGAGGAGCCCAATAGAGAGATGATCGAGGTTCGAGGAACATGTGTAGTAAACAAGGGCCCTTCTCACTTAACCTCTGGCCTTTGCCAGAAGAGCATTTATAGTAGTTGACTTGAAAAAAGTTGTTTTCAGGTGATTTTCAAGCTCTGCCTTCAAGGACTTCTCCCATGAAAGCTTTTTGTCAACAGTAATCCTAATCCTTTCCTTCAGCAAAAAAGGTAAAATTTTCACAAGTGAAGCATTTCCACTGATCTGAAGCACTTTTCATCGAAATACTTCTTTGGAAAAATCAGAGGCGTGGCAACTGATGAGGTTGGAGGTGCGGGCATTTACCCTCCCTTAGGATTGTCGAGACTTCCATTTTGGAAGCAGGTAAACTGGAATAAGAGAAACGTTTTAGGATAAAATATTCCGAAGGTGGTCATTCATCGAAAACTTTGAAAAAAAAGTATGAACATCTCCCCTGTGGGGGGTACATAACATGTTCAGGATACGGGTATGTGCCGCCCATGTGGTTGGCCCAAAAGTCTCTAAACAAGGGTCCTATTTCGGCAGATTTTCCCATAAGGGTTGGGTTGCATTGAAATTCCCAAAAAATGGTTAAAAATTGGCAGTTTTCCGCAAAAATTCATCATAAAGGTGGGTACCAAGGCAAGTCTCATTACTTAGAAGAGGGTAGCTTTCTCAAATCCGGGCGGCAGAGTAGAGGGCGTAAGTAGAGCCAAAGTAGAGGGCTGTTCCTCAAAAAATTTCCAGGGGGCTTATTCTGGCCTGCGTCCAGCCTCAACAATCCTATTGTTGAGGCTGCAGGCTACTTTATTCCAACTTTACCCTGGCCAAGCCACTGCGCAAGTTCCCGCACCAAGTTTGCTGTTCTTGTGTTCAACTGTTCAACTTATACACAGATGCTCATAGGTATATATCAAGAATTTCATTCTTCAATAATAGCTTGAGAACGTAGATAGCAAAATGCAGCGAATCGAAAGACCAATAAGCGCATCAATACCATTTTAGGCCAATGTACGGAGATCGTCCGCAAAAAATGTTTTGGGGGAATACCCTGGACCCCAAAAAATGTAAAGGCTCGCTTCGCTCGCCTTTGGTCTTGGGCCCCTTTATAGCTTAATCGCCCGGGCCCTAATAAAAATGCCAGTCCGCCCCTGGCCACGAGCATTTGGCTATGTAGGAAAAATGATTCCTCTGCTACCTTGCTTACCTGTAGTAGATTTACAATATAATGCCAGGTTTAACATTTGCCAGTGCATGGCAAAATCTAGCAAATGCAGTACTGGATATTTATACGCCATCTGCTCCATAAAAGCTCATGTAATGTTATGAACTTATTTTGAACAGATGTAGCAGCAGCAGTAATGATTATCAGGCATTCCCAGGGCCGTCGAGAGAGGGGCAGGGCCCCAGCCAATGGTCAAGATAGGTAGGAGGCCCCGGGCGCTGAAGGTGCCGGAACATTTTTTTGGACCTAGCCCTTTTATCCAAGGGCCACACCCTACTAGTACTTGTAAGACGCTGCTTTTAGATTTTATTTACAATCTCAGTGTGCCCGCGGGCCTACAACAAGAAAACTACAACAGAGGAAGAATACATACCATATTTCTTGCGGGCCCCTAAAGGCCCCGTGCCCCTTGGTAACTACCCTGGCTACCCCTCCCCCCTCTCGACGGTCCTGAGCATTCCCTGTGTTTTGAGCAAAGTGAGGAAATCCTTTTGATCTTGAGGGCCATTTGCTTTGAAACTGCTCGTTGAATGAAATATTCTAAACATTTATTCGTTACATCCATATCCACTCTAACTATCTTAGTAAAACATTGTTTGTTGTCATGGAAGTATTCATTGATTTTAGTCACGTAAGTATTTCTTCTACATCTTAAATGCACCAAAAATCCTTGTCGTGATAAGAGGACTATTTGCTCCTGAAGAACTTTTCTAGCTTTTTGTAAGAGATACTGAGATTCTCTGAACTTTGAAGATGATCCTAGCACTAATTTACTGTTGGTAATTTTAGTGTGCAGGTTAAAGTTAAAGTTGAGACGGGAAGAGTTTTGATAATTATCCCTTCCAAAGACTATTGTGCTCACTTGGTGTTCCTTCTTTAACATCTCACAAAGTAATAACACCAACAATTTAGTCTTCAGTCGATTTTCAATGCATTGCAGACAACATACTAAGTTAAGATTCATTTAATGCTGTATTGTATAGAATTTTTGGCTCATTCCTTCCAAGGATTCAATTGCTCACAACTAACTGCTCCTAACTTCTACCGTTGATAGCTCAAGAGCAAAACGTCGTCGAATTATGAGAAAAAATCCCCTAGAAATTAAAGGTTTTGTCATTTGAACAGCAACCTCATTGACACTTGTAAAAGGAAATTAAATTTCAAATATCACATTCATTTTTGACAACAAAATGGCAGTTTCTGCCACTCAAAAAATGTCCTTAAAATGAAATGAAATTTTTGAGACATTCTGTTCTTCATTTTATGTACTTACTGTATGATAGGTATCCTATAATTCCACCTCGTTTAGAAGACGCTTGACTCCTCTTGTACCGAATCCAAACATATTTCATTGTTGCGGTGAAATGATATGGTTGGCTTCCACAAAGCGGGCCAGTGTCTTTTTCAAACCCTCCAATTAATGATTCACTCTCTGTGAAAAAGAAAGCAAATCTAAGCAAAATTTACAGTCCCATTAAACCTTTCTTGGAGTTTGGCTTATTTAGTAGAACTCATCGAGCTGGTTTCAAATCAAAAAATATTTTTCAGATCTGATGCGTAGATTTTTTCTACGAGTTTTCCAATTTACTATTTTGAGCATATTTTGCAATTAATTTTAGTTCACGACCGCACCATCTACAATTGCTAAGAGATCTCGGGTGAGTACCGGGAATGATGCAATCACATTCACAATGGCATCAACAGAAACACGCTGTAAACAGACTGTGATTCTTGCATGGTTCTGGAGAAACAAAATCGCAAGAAAATGTCTACAAGGTGATTGGCAGTCAACTGCAGTAACTTGCCTTGCAAGGAAGTGGGAATAATACTTCAATGTATTCCTTTTCATAATGATGAACTGTGTGTAATGATGAAGGCAAAGATAAGGTGGAACAACTGAGTAAATTTGATTAACTGAAGTTGAAAGACCAATTAGGAGGCCTAATCAGACGAAAGGGGAACCAAATCAGTAATGCTGAACATGTTCCTCTCAATTTACGCTGAACAGTTACGAAAGAAGGATATTTATCCGCGAAAAGACTTGACTACAGATTGATATTGCGTGGCAGCTTTTCTAATTATTGTTGTTGCAACGAAGGAAGGAGACGTCGCTTCATTTGAAGAAGAGAACGTCGAAGGGTAGGCATATGTCATATTTTTGTAAATAGCTTACAAGATGGACTCCCTATGGAGCGAAGACTTTAAATGTAATGCGTATTGTTTGTATATATATTATTCATTCGTTGTATGATTCTAGGCTAGTTCTGTTATGTTGGAAAACATGGTAGTTTCTTTCAGTATACTAACCTGAAAGCGCAGGTTATGACAGCATAATTCATTACTATACAGGCAATTTATTTTTCTTCGTAAAGATACAGGTATTTTGATTTAACCCTAATCCATATGGGCTTTTTTCGAGCTACCATTTATGGGGGGACCCCCCCCCCCCCTCTAAAAACTGCCTTAGACTCATCCGAATTCAATACAACTTGGCACAGTTATAGAACAGGTAATTTATAGCTCGTATCGTAATTTGGGTGTGGCTGCCACACCTTGTGACGTCACAGTGACGTCACGAAGCTGAAAATCTGTGAAAATCAGGCTTCCAAGTTGAATTCAAGTTTAATGAAGATTTTGCATGAACTTTATGCAGTTTTTGGTTCAGTTTGTCAACATATTTGGTGATAAAAAATATTATTTTATTGAAAATAACGATTTTGGAGTGATATTTTGTTAGAAATTAGCCGATTCTTATGACGTCATTTGTGCGATTAATTTATTCTATGTAAAAAGAGACCAAAAGAACCTGCAAAATGGTGATTATCTATAAAAAATGTATCGTTAGAGTGTTTTTCATTGAAAAAGTTCGAAAAAACTTGAAAAAATTGCTAATTAGTCCAAAATGGCGGCCAAAATGACGTCATTATCAAAAAATGCTGACATCATCAAATTCCAGAAATTCCGGTATCAAATTGAAGCCCTTTGTTTGCTGATTCATTTGCTGTATAATACTTCATAATTCAATCAAATAATTCCATTGAAATCATTGAAAACAATGATTTTGCTGCTACTTCCTTCCAAATATCGGCATGTCACGTGACCTGTGAGTCCTATTGTTCAAAAATTTTTCCACCAAAATATGGCTAATAGATAATTAGTAAAAGTCAGGGACGTTGGGGGACATAGCAAATGTCGTTTAAAAACGCGGCAAATAAAACCTTGAGGGGGTGGAATCCACCCCCCCCCCCATGTGGATTAGGGTTAAAGCTCGTAGTTTTCTTTCTTGATGACCGTTGATATCGCTATTCTAATCAAGCAGACTTTACTTGATCCTTCGGATAAGACATTTCTTGGCACAATTTCCACATTATCGACCTCAGAGAAGATGCTTCGCTTCGGACAGATCCAGAAAGAGTGACACATTCTGTCCAAGTCTTTGGTTGGATTTCAGTGATGCTCATGGACTCAACTCAACCACAGAATGTTTCAATGGTGGAATTTTTCTCATGCTCGTTATTGTTTTTGAGAAAATCTTCTTTTAGATTAGGAGCTGCTGATGCGACTTCATTTTTTGGTGTATTTGTTATGAATCCAGTGGCGGAATCAAGGCGAGCAAGTGGTAGCAACTGCCCCTCCCCCGCCCTTCACAATGAAAATCCAGCTTGGAACCTTTTTTTCACAAGAAAAGCGCCCCTCGTCATGATCCTTGCGCAGTGACGCATTTACCCATGGGCCCACTGGGCCCGGGCCCAGGGGCCCCCTAAAATTCTTAAATCTAGGGGGCCCCGAGCAAAATTTGAAAAATCCTATGAAATGCTGTTGATTTCACTCTTGTGTTTGAATTGGGTGCTAACGCCTTTAGACAACACCATGGTTTCATATATTGACAATACGTAATGTGCAAGCAAAGTAGAAATTCGGCAATAACATGAGCTTGTTAAAAAGACTCTCGAAAAGTTTCTCGATAAAAGGAGCAATCTCGTTGATACCGAAGCCGAAGTCCATAAAAAAAGAAATAAATTGGAGAGGAGACAACCCATGAAACACAAAAGCCTATTTCGGATGATCTATAAGAGCAAATTGTGAAAGGCGATGAAGCTGCAACTTCCCAAAGGCAATAACCGCACTTAGATTGTTGCTCAATGCAATGACCGCCACTTTACCATGCAGAGTTTCCTCCAGTGAGAGAAGTTTCTCCATGCTGAAAGGGTCAAGAGTCAACTAAGGTCCACAATGTCACAATAGCGCGTTGTTGCCTTTTGCTTAATGAGTGGCAGCAAATTTTGATGTCTGAGGCAGAGGCGTGGCCACGGGGGTGGGGGTATGGGGGGCAATTGCCCCCCACTTTTATCCAAATATGGCCTTTGAGATTCCTTTGAAACCGAAGAGAAACTAACTGGGTATAGGTTGGGAAAGAACTTTCCGAGAAATGTCAAATCTTCCATTTTAGCACTGTCAAATATGAAATATGGAATCAGGGAATGCATTCTAAGCCAAAGTAAAGGATGTTTCTTCAAAAAATATCATCTTGCTCCGATTTGTAGGATAACCGTCACAAAATATCAAAGTTTCCTTGTCGTTAATCACAAGCATGATATTCGGAGATGCATTCTAAGCCAAAGTAAAGGGCGTGTCCTCAAAAATTTTTCGGGGGCTTCGCCCCCAGGCCCCCTTTTAGTTTCCCCCCACATAATTTACCCCGGCCACGCTGCTGTCCTGAGGGTTTCAGACCCCAAGAAAATCATCCGAAATTTTGCAGCAGTGAAGGCAAGACGAAAATCACGAAAAACCATTGGAGAGTGGTTTTATTGGAATTGTACTAAAATGTATACATTTGTACAAATTTACTCATTTTTTCGAGTTTTCACCAATCAAACTGTTTAGTTGATATTAACTTCTTTGGCTGCGACCATAGCCCCAACAGACTTAAATGCGGCCCTGTCCTTGCGCACTCTTTTATAACTTTTTACAATCTGAATGTGGCGAAAGCATATCAGTCAAGGCGTTATGTAGAAGAAAAACCAAGAAATGTTCTTATCTAAGAGTCGAAAAATTTTGCTCACCTTTGGCGTGCTTGCTGTCTGTCATGTTTTTGGCGCCCTCTTTGCCGGTTGCCCCCTTCCCTTCGACTTTGGACTGGATCCGCCCCTGAGTGAATCGAAGTTGTCGATATGTGGTTTTCTAAACGAATGTCAAGATATCAGAATATCTTGGATACAACATGTCAGCAACGAGGAAGAACTCCAAGCAGCAAAATCACGAAATGGTTAGACATCAGAGCAAGGCAAGAAAATCTATAAGTCATGTTTTCGAGAAGGAGGAGTTGAAACAAATCATAGTGACGGGAAAGATTCCAGGAAAAAATAATTAATGATCTATCGAATAATGAAAATAAACTAAGGTGATAAAAGATTCATGAAAATACTTTCCAGTTCAACAAAAGAAGGGAAAATAAGAAAACGAAAAGAGATTGAGTTTTGAGACAAATGCCGCACAGCAGATTTAGAGTGGAGGGACTAAATTATGGGCAAAGAGAGTAAAAAAGTAAGAGTTCTCCTGGAACAATTATGCTCGAGTGTAACCAAACCACACTCTCATCTGATAATCTGATAATTGAAATTAAAGCAGTAGGGGGGGGGGGGTTGAAAGTAAAAAACAAAATTTGATTTTTAAGACGTTATTAATTTTAGGACATCGATCATTCTATAGCAGACATCTTCTAAAAGATAAGGATTCTACTCCGTATCGCTGATGACTCCCACTCGATGGTCCTTTGGTTGAACAGTTATGGAAACTCGTCTAGATTTTTCACTTCACATCTGAATCAATTTTCCATTCGATATTTATTTCATGAATCATAAACCAAAGAGCGGACCTTATGTCTAACGTAAAGCTGGCAATTAATGAACTACAGATAATATCATATTTAGCTTCTTGCAGCAAATGTATGTTCAATTATAAGAAGAATTTCTTACGTAACACTCGAAGAAAATCGCCGCTACATGTTGAATCCCAAAGTTTCTCCATATCCAGATCCATCACAGCAATCATACCATTTGTATTCTTTAAACCAGTCCCATAGCGTATTTGACACATACCTAGTGATGCCGCATAGCCATAAGGCCATCCGCCTGTCGCATAAATGTTGACATCCTTTTGGTAACCGCTTTGTCTTGAAAGAAAATTGAAAAAGTTTCAATAGCTGTACAGGAGATCAAAATTTACAACAACAACAGAAGCTGGATCAGAGTTAAACCTATTCAGGGCAGGGGGGGGGTTCTTTCGCGCCCCCACGTAGAAACTTGTCTATAGCCCTCAGATCACATGAATTTGAGACACTGAAATTCATTGACTTTTCCTAATATTTAATAGGCTCACCAATGAAGACAATTTAGATTTCAAAAATTTTCTCACGTGACCAAAATAATGCCTTATTTGGAGAGAGGTATTGAATAAAGGTGACTAGCCCTATCTGACCTGGGGGACGGATTCCGCCCCCTAGTACATTTTTGTTTACACCGTTTTCCACACATGCAGCAGGCCTCTGATATTTCGTAAGTTTAACTTTGTATCATAGAGCAATAAAATTGCAACAATTTGGACATTATATTTTTAGCCTTGTCTCCATGGTTACCAATTTTTCATATTGCACTCTGTGAAAAACATACTTTGTATCTCTCTTAAAGGAGCTCTGTCACGCAGGTGATTGGTTTAGAGAACAAAGCTTAAACAAAGGAAAGGAGCTAGAGCCCAGACTCTTTGAATTTTTCGCATGATAAAAATGCAATTCAATTCGAAACGATCTCTGTTCCAATTCTTTTCTGGTAATCCTGCCATACAAATCTTTAATCCACTTTTACAATCTTCAGCCAATTATGAATGAGACAGATTGCCTTTAATCATGTTTAATTGGTCCAATTAAGTCTAAATTAAGAATTGATATACATTTCATTTATATGACGTCATATGAAATCACAATGATCATCATGCTCTAGCAACAACAACAACATCGCTAATTGGATTATGATTTCATATTTTCATTCTTTATACAATGAACTACCTTTGTGCCAAGTTTGGCTGCCATGTCTCTTATGACGACAGAGATAAACAGTGGGGCGGAATACGCCCCCCCCCCCAGGCATTGAGTGTTTCAAAACACCCAGGTCAGAGAGGGTTAAACCCCACCAGTGCACTCATTTCTACATGTATATCAATGTAAAATATATCATTGTACTCAGCATTAAAAGTCCTTTCATTTGATGTATAACTTATTCATATTTGCTGACATTAGCAGATTTTAATGTTTATGATGTCATTGCAATTAGTGACGTATTAAATTTAGAATTAACATAGAATAATAAGCAGCAAGGCAACGGATGAATATGATATCTTTCCAGTGGAACATTTTGTATTGGAATACAGTTTGCCTTTCGCTGCAAAGAACAATAAAGACTTGAAAATTCATAACTTTCACTCCCTAAAATTAATCAAAACATCAAATTTGCAATAAATAGGGGTAGGTGATCATATTGTGTCTAAAACTATACATTTTTTTATAATCATTTAAAATGTTATAATAATAATAATAATATATCAAATAAGGGAATACGAGGCTTACAGCCTATAAAACCCTAGAAGTTGTATTTGTGTTCGCGGTGGAAGCTATCATAACGTTTTTCAAAATGTAATACTGTCGTACAGTTGACAATCTCTTCGGATAACTCATTCCACGATTTTACTATTCTTTGTGAAAAGAAGTTTCGTCTTACGTTCAGGCGATTTCTTTGCTTAAACAGCTTGAGCTCGTGTCCTCTTGTTTTGGTTGTGCTTAACTTGAAGAAATTTGTATGGTTCAAGTCGACGATACCTTTCATGATCTTAAAACCCATTATCATGTCTCCTCTCGTTCTTCTATATGCAAGAGTTGGGAGATCAAGGGCAATAAGGCGTTCAGTGTAAGTCAAGTTTCTCAGCGATGGCACTAATTTCGTGGCTCTTCTTTGGACGCTTTCTAGCGAACGAATGTCTTTAACGAGGCTTGGGCTCCATACGGCGCCGGCGGATTCTGACAAGGGTCTAACTAAAGCTTTGTACAACGTGTTGAAGGTTTCTAGACTTAAATACTTGATCGTTCTTTTTATCAAAGCGAGGACACCGTTCGCTTTTTTTATGCAAGATGCGATTTGTTTTTGAAATTTTAATTTGGTATCGACAATAACTCCTAAGTCTTTTGTCTCTTCCGATTCTTTTATTTCGATTTGACGATTGTCTTTTTGGTCGATAATATAATAAGTACTTGAGTCTATCTCCTCTCTATTCTTAGTGCTTACGTGCAATTTAGAACACTTTTGTGCATTTAGGGGCAACTGCCACTGACTGGACCAGTTTTCGATTCGATTTATGTCATCCTGAACGGGTTGGCTGCTGCCTGAGTTTCTTCGGTACAATTTCAAATCGTCAGCAAATATCTTCACGGAACTATTTTCAATGCAATCTGGTATGTCGTTTATGTAAATAAGGAACAATAAGGGCCCAAGGACGCAACCTTGCGGGACTCCACTTAAAACATTCGTCCAAGAAGATTTAAAACCATTCAGTACTACTCTCTGCTTTCTGTTATGGAGAAAAGCAACGATCCATTGAAGTACGTTTCCTCTAATTCCATACGAATTTAACTTCGAAAGAAGTCGTTGATGGGGTACGGAGTCACATGCCTTTGCGAAGTCAAAGTATATTACATCGATGCTGTTACCTTCATGAAGGAGAGAAGTCCATTCTTCTAAGGCTTCTAACAACTGTGTTACAACTGTGGTACAACTGTGTTACAATACATGTTACATCTACATCTTACTATACTTTCTAATTACTTTACAGACTATACAACACTACAGGGACGGGACCACAAGGAGCAAAAGACAATGACTATCCCGTGGCCATTAACATAAAGACATGCAAAACAAATCATGATATCGTGTCCTGGTGATTGGTGGCAGTTTGAAGAGTCTTTAAGAGCTGATACGTATGAAAATCCAGAAGAGCCTACAACAATTCAACAAGCATTAAATTCATCTGCAAAAGTAAAGTGGAGAGAAGCTCTTGACAGTGAATACACATTACTAATCAAAAATAGAGCTTGGAATATTGTTGAATTCCCAGAAGGACGAAAACCAGTTGGATGTCGTTGGGTCTTCAAGGTTAAGCACAACGCTGATGAACTGATGGATCGATGGAGAGATACAAAGCACGTCTCGTTGCTAATAGTGAGGGCTGTTAGCACACAAAAAATGGGCGAATCGTGCAAATTGTGATACCAGCATGAAATTTGGTAGAGGTGGGTAGTTTGATATGCTGAAAATGATAGAATGTGGACACAAGCTGAAAACTGCCCCTTGTGCTATTTTTAGACTGGGGTACTAGATTCCAGGCCTCAAGAAGACTTTCGCAATCATTTTGCTGCAAATTGTGATACCAGTATGAAATTAGGTGGAAATGGGCAGCTTGATATGCTGAAAAATATGGGATGCAGACACAAACTGAAAATTGCCCAATTGTGCTATTTCTAGAGTGGGGTACTAGGTTCCAGTGGTTCCAGGCTGCCTCTAAAACGAATGTAGAAATAATGTTGCCTTAAATTGTGATACCAGCATGAAACTTGGTAGAGATAGGCAGTTTGATAGGCTGAAGAAAATGGGATGGGATGTAGACACAAGCTAACAAATGCCTCTTGCTATTTTCCGATTTGGATACTAGATACTAGGTTCCATGCCTCTTTTTCCACTTAGTAATATCGCGCCCAAAACAAAGAGTTCGCTGAGAGTTTATAATTTGCTATTTTGATTGAAGAAACAATAATAAAGTTAAATAAGAAATATAAGAGGCATTACCAACCGGCTGCTCCCCAGCAAGTTCTTACTGTTCTCGAGGACTGGGGCAGAGTTCGTTGTATTGCAGGATCACCATGCAGGATCACTTTTGTTAATGTTTAACCCTAATCCATATGGGCTTTTTTCGAGCTACCATTTATGGGGGGGGTGCTTTCCACCCCCCTCCGAAAACTGCCTTAGACGCATCCGAATTCAATACAACTTGGCACAGTTATAGAACATGTAATTTGCAGCTTGTAGCGGAATTTGGGTGTGGCTGCCACGCCTTGTGACGTCACAGTGACGTCACAAAGCTGAAAATCTGTGAAAATCAGGCTTCCAAGTTAAATTTAAGTTTAATGAAGATTTTGCACGAACTTTATGTAGTTTTTGGTTCAGTTTGTCAACAAAAATGGTGATGAAATACTATTTTATTGAAAATAACGATTTTGGAGTGATATTTTGGCAGAAATTAGCCGATTCTTATGACGTCATTTGTGCGATTAATTTATTCTATGTAAAAAGAGACCAAAAGAACCTGCAAAATGATGATTATCTATGATAAATGTATCATTAGAGTGTTTTTCATTGAAAAAGTTCGAAAAAACTTGAAAAAATTGCTAATTAGTCCAAAATGGTGGCCAAAATGACGTCATTATCAAAAAATGCTGACATCATCAAATTCCAGAAATTCCGACATCAAATTGAAGCCCTTTGTTTGCTGATTCATTTGCTGTATAATACTTCATAATTCAATCAAATAATTCCATTGAAATCATTGAAAACAATGATTTTGTTGCTACCTCCTTCCAAATATGGGCATGTCACGTGACCCGCGAGTCCTATTGTTCAAAAATGTTTCCACCAAAATGTGGCTAATAGATAATTAGTAAAAGTCAGTGAGGCTGGGGGACATAGCAAATGTCGTTTAAAAACGCGGCAAATAAAACCTTGAGGGGGGGTGGAATCCACCCCCCCCCATGTGGATTAGGGTTAATGGATTTTTACCGGTGTTTTACAGTGTCTTGGTTTGTAAAGGGACGGGGCTGGATTTCACCAAATGTCTCCACAATTTAGGTTGTTATTTTGTAAAATTTTCTGGGATCTTTCAATATCAGGTTTATTGTTCTCGTGTGTACTGGTGTTTGTTTTGAAAGAGAATCCAAGAAGGTACATGGTGAAAACGCTGACAAGGATGCGAAGAATGGGGCTGAGTTAGGTGTAGTAGGGGTGTCTCCGTATACAGAGGCCTCTTGTACTTATCATGTTGCCTGGTGAGATTGGTATATTGTGTGTCATCTTGTGGTTTGGAGGGAATAGGGAATAGGGCATGACAGTTGGGGGGCTAGAATTCTCCAACGCCTTTTTTGAATTTGGTTGTTAAATGCTCTGTCGTGTATTTTATGTGATGTTAAGTTTCTTATGTACGTTTTCATGTTCTGTTAAGACCATTTGTTTTCGTTTTCGTCTGTTTTCCGATTGGTTTGGAATGGTATGAAAAGGCATAACAGTAAATGGGAAACTCATTTGTTCCAAGTTTGTAAAGGGTAGGGTGTGAGAGATAATAGGCTCACCAGGTGCTAACGCAAGGATATACTGAGTGACGGTTGGGGGGGGGGGGTTGTGCTAAGCAAGGCAATTTGATTGGTGGTGTTATTTTGTTAAAATCACTTTCTAGTTGTTGTTTTTGTATGTTGTTGTTTATTTTTCATAATCATTTGATCTTCAGCGGTTCTCCTGTAAATGTTTCTATGGTAGTAGGATTGGAATATTGCCCCCGAAGGGGGATACGGGTACCCTCAGTGATCCCTGGTCAGTGAGACATTGTCAATGACTATATATAGTTAGTTTTGTTGTGATTTTTGTTGCACTGGGTTTGAAGGGAGATGAATTGGGTTTGGATTGAGATATTTGGCATTGTGCCGAATTTAGGCCTTGTAGCTGTAATCATTGGTTGTATCAGTTTATCGTCGTGTTAGAAAATTATGTATGAATGATGGGATGGAGCGAATTGTACATGAAGCACTGGAAAGGGGAAGCATAGGTGGTTGGGGAAAGGAATTGCCTTAACGTTTTATGCGAAGTTTTGGGGAAAGGTACCATCACATTAATCAACGAATTACAGGCTATGTATAAAGTATGAACATGACATTTGCGTTATTTGCAAGTTCTGTTTGTCTGCATGAAGACTTGCATCGTTCATTTTTTAACTATCCATTGAATTGTAAGTGTAAATGTAAGTGTGTCTGCTAGCAACTTAGCATGGTGCGTCAATGATGGCAGAAAATCAGGAGTGAAAATAGGGTCACCCCGCTAGAAAAATAGGTGGATTACACCGCTCAACAGCAGCATGCAGTAAAATCATTCTTGTGATCAGCTAGTTTCGCAATATCATTTCCAAATTTCAACAATAAGTACTGGACGAAATAAACAAAGCTAAAAAGAAAATTTGGGATCATTTTTACACTTGTGTCCACATCCCATTTTTTTCAGCGTATCAAACTGCCCATCTCTACCAATTTTCATGCTGGTATCACAATTTGCATCAAAAGTATCACGGTGTCCTTTTTAGAGGCCTGGAACCTAGTACCCTGGTCTTAAATTAGTACAAGGGGGGGCATTTATCAGCTTGTGTCTACATCCCATCTTTTTCAGCGTATCAAGCTGCCCATCTCTACCAAATTTCATGCTGGTATCATAATTTGCAGCAAAATGATTACGATTTCCTTTTTAGAGGCCTGGAACCTAGTACCCCAGTCTAAAAATAGCACAAGGGGGCATTTTTCAGCTTGTGTCCACATTCCATCATTTTCAGCATATCAAACTGCCCATCTCCACCAAGTTTCATGCTGGTATCATAATTTGCAGCAAAATGATTACGATTGCCTTTTTAGAGGCCTGGAACCTAGTACCCCAGTCTAAAAATAGCACAAGGGAGCATTTTTCAGCTTGTGTCCACATTCCATCATTTTCAGCATATCAAACTGCCCATCTCCACCAAGTTTCATGCTGGTATCATAATTTGCAGCAAAATGATTACTATTTCCTTTTTAGAGGCCTGGAACCTAGTACCCCAGTCTAAAAATAGCACAAGGGGGCATTTTTCAGCTTGTGTCCAAATCCCATCTTTTTCAGCGTATCAAACTGCCCACCTCCACCAAGTTTCATGCTGGTATCATAATTTGCAGCAAAATGATTACTATTTCCTTTTAGAGGCCTGGAACCTAGTACCCCAGTCTAAAAATAGCACAAGGGGGCATTTTTCAGCTTGTGTCTACATTCCATCATTTTCAGCGTATCAAACTGCCCATCTCTACCAAATTTCATGCTGGTATCACATTTTGCACGATTCATGTAATAAGCTCCCCCACTATAAAGGCTACTAGGCTTGCCGCTCGGCGCCTGCGGCGCCGACCTGGCCCGCCGTCGTACTGAGTGATTGCTTGGGAAAGAATTTGTTGCTTCTTGACGTTGTTTTCTGTTATCACTTGTACTCCAAGATGTCTCCCCACACACATCGTGGTATCCCTCCACTCTCATCCGGGTGCCTCCCCACCGTACTGAATATCCCCCACCGTACTGACAATGCCTCCCCACACATATCATGGTATGCCACAACTGTACTGAACATCGCCCACTGTACTCAAGGTATGCCCCCACCGTACTCAGGTGCCTCCCCACTGTACTGAACACCCTCCACTGTACTCAGAGATGCCTTCCCACTGTACTGAGCACCCCCCACTGTATTGCACACCCCCCACTGTACTGCACACACGTTCCGTGTGGTGATTCTATTCTACATTCTACAAAGCTGCTGTTCATAGTTGCGCAAGGGAGCATTTCACAACATGACTGTTTACCCCCAGGGCCATTGAGAGAGAGGCAGGGCACCACACCCTTTTATCCTTGGGGTACGCCCCCCTATGCACTGGTAAGACACTGCTTTTAGATTTTTTTTAGAATCTCAGTGGGCCTGCAGGCCTGAAAACGTTCCTGAAAGAAAACTACAACAAAGAAAAATACATGCCCTCTTTCTTGCTGGCCCACAGAGGCCCTGGGCCCCCAGGTAACTACCCTGGCTACCCCCTCTCTGTTCTGAATATCCCCCTACTATACTGATGATGCCTCACCACACACATCATGGTATCCCCCCCCCCACTGTACTCCAGATGCCTCCCACTGTACTGAACACCCCCGTCCCCCACTGCACTCAAGGTATCCCCCACTGAACTCCAGATGCCTCCCCACTATACTGAATTTGCCCCACTGTACTCAAACATACCTCCCCACTGTACTGAACATCCCCAACTGTACTGCACACTCCCGGTGGGTGCAAGTCAACAGTAAAAGGTACATCACGCTCGTCCATACCATTCCATACTTTTCTCTGACATTCTAGTTGATGAAAAAGCCCCTTATCATGGAAAATTTTGAAGGTAACCCCCCTTTAAAGGAGTATCACTGTGCCCTAAAGAAATCTGTACAGTACAAACACTGTTTCTAAGAGAAAGGTTTGGGATTTTGGCACTTTATTACGATTCACTTATACTGATATCTCTTCTCTTTGTTGGAAAACAGTAGAATTCCATAAAATTTGGGGTATGACACTTGGGCCAGGTGAATTTTAACTTTTATTTTAGGGCCCCCAGTCCACCAGCCAGCATTTCGCTGTTTTTTGGTTGGAATATTTCCTGGAGAAGAATACCCCATTTTTCCTAAGATTCTATCAAAAACTTTCATAAAAAGGAATATAGCTCTATAAATTCTCAATTTACTCTGTATGACGATTACTGTGGTAGACTTTTCCCGGTTTGTGGGGTCATATTTCAACATTTTGCCCTGGTTTCGGGTCCTAACTCTGAATTCTCAAAGACACATATATACCATATAGAAGTCACCCCTCGCCCCCTGCTTTCTAGCCCTCTCATTCCAAACAGAGGCTCTGAAATCACTTTCTGATTGTTCTTTCAAGCAATTGTTCTGGTTTGAAAAGTATTGACGTCAGATGTGTCTTGAATGGAAGGGCAATCAGCTGTGTTGCCTTGACAATGAAGAAAGTGAGAATAGAATTGTAATGTAATGTTTAAAGAGCCATTGTCACCCAGAAAACTTTGCGCACCGTGGGGAGGAAAACAAAACACAAACACAGCTTGTTTGCAGAAAGAGAGAAGGACGAGATGCGATGGCGACAAATTTGTATGGATTATTGCAAAGGGAATTAAAAACGAAGGCAGATATCTAGATTTTACATCAAACGTTTCGTTGAAATTCTTGTGGAGTATCTGCATCAAGCTTCGGTTCGGAGCCAGCTCGTATTTATGCAAGCAACAGTGTTTAGTTCCTCTTTGTCTACTCCATTGTGTTGCACTTGTAAAGGCAGACTCCCACGCTTTGATCAAAACAAATCTAGTGAATGAATCCTTTGTCATATCATCTTTAGCGATTATTCATGTAGTCCGGTAGCAGAAAGGGGGGTATTACCACCAAGAGAGGTAATTTATGAGACTAGGCTCTTTAGGTCAATTTTGGGGTGCTGAATCCGAATCTCGATGTTCTTTGGTCAGGCGAGGGGCCGTTTACGAGATATGGGGGTATTTGCCCCCAAAATTGGGGCAAAATGAAACTTTAGCAAAAATATCAACCTTCATCACCAATACAATTATATAAACACAAAACGCAAGTCTGAATGTCGTTTTATTTATATACGAGCTTCTCAATTGTGTCTCGTGTCATTTTTGCTTCTTTTGGGGGCGGAATTGCCCCCAAAAGGGGCAGAGAACTATCGTGCTCGAAAATGATTTAAAAATATTCAATTATATCACAATTGATGTGCTGAATCCGAATTTGAATGTTATTTCATCAAATTATGAACAAGTGAAGAGAGATGGGAGCTTTTAACCCCCAAAATGGGGCAACCTGTCATTTACAAATCCGAATTTTTTTTAGAATTGTTCAAAAATATCTATTTGCATGAAATCTGAGGCACTGAATTCGAAATGTAATGTTATCTAATGGAATTTGGAATAAATGTTAAGATATTAGGGGTTTTACCCATTGAGGGATAGAAAGTTATGGGTTACAGTACTAAAACGCTAACAGCAAGGTGCCAAGCTGTTAAATTTGGAGATATGATATGATGATGATGCGCATCAGTTGTTATACATGACCAGATCCTGAAACTGATTTGTATTAAAGTGATTTTAGAAGTTAAACAGTTGTATACAACCAATAAAACGTTTTAGTAACGAAAGAAGATCTCCAAATTAAACAAGTCAGATTCTCCATACCGTATTAGATGAATATTTCTGGACAGTATTAGTATTAGTTTCTCTTAATTGTCACTATCGTCAAAATCTGAGAGTGAAACATCTTCCTCACCCTCTTCTTCTTCTACATTCTTAATCCCGTATCTATCTGTGCCCATCAATCAGCAGATCTGCAACATCCTCTGGATATGCCCCCTCTATCCACTTCACATTCATCTCAAGAAGCCAACCACGAAAGTGCGGAACATCGCATAACATAAGTGGTCGATATACACCCATCCACATTCTTGCGACGAAATTCGCTCGTTTGCAATGCAGTTCTAAGTTGCTTTGACAAAGAGAGAGGAGTGAGAGATCAACAATCTTGCAGTCTTTCTCATGCTTCTCCCAAAACAAATTTTCCCTGGCCTCGTTTACGGAAGCATGTTTTTCTTTCCGAAGATTGAGCACACGAAATGTTCTAATGCTTTCATTTGATCTTCTGTGAGATTCCGACTTTCTCCAAGACTGCTAAACAGATCTAAAAATTGAGGACTCTTCTTGACGTATTTCCAGCACGATTGATTCCCCTTTCGAAGAAAGCTAGAGGCACAGTCATTCCCACAGAATGAATGCAATCCCAGCAGAGGCTTCCTTTGTTTCTCTGGTGATGATTTGCAGGCACTCAAATCGAGCATCTTAGACTCTTCCCAGTTCCGTTATCAATGTATATGTTCACATCATTGCTTTCCATGGCCAGCAAGATTACGGGCGTGATTAATGATGAAACAGTAAGAGTACATCATCACATGTAAGAGTACATCACTGTCTTAGTTCTGGTACATCCATGGACACTCCATTTGCAATCTTTCTGCACGAGAGGCTCTTCATTCATTCAGTGGGATTGACTGTTTATCTAGCTTTCTTCGAAAGGGGAATCAATCGTGCTGGAAATACGTCAAGAAGAGTCCTCAATTTTTAGATCTGTTTAGCAGTCTTGGAGAAAGTCGGAATCTCACATAAGATCAAATGAAAGCATTAGAACATTTCGTGTGCTCAATCTTCGGAAAGAAAAACATGCTTCCGTAAAATTAGGGAAAATTAGTTTTGGAAGAAGCATGAAAAAGACCGCAAAAGATTGTTGATCTCTCACTCCTCTCTCTTTGTCAAAGCAACTTAGAACTGCATTGCAAACGAGCGAATTTTGTCGCAAGAATGTGGATGGGTGTATATCGACCACTTATGTTATGCGATGTTCCGCACTTTCGTGGTTGGCTTCTTGAGATGAATGTGAAGTGGATAGAGGGGGCATATCCAGAGGATGTTGCAGATCTGCTGATTGATGGGCACAGATAGATACGGGATTAAGAATGTAGAAGAAGAAGAGGGTGAGGAAGATGTTTCACTCTCAGATTTTGACGATAGTGACAATTAAGAGTAAGTTGAAAAGGGAAACTAATACTGTCCAGAAATATTCATCTAATACGGTATGGAGAATCTGACTTGTTTAATTTGGAGATCTTCTTTCGTTACTAAAACGTTTTATTGGTTGTATACAACTGTTTAACTTCTAAAATTACTTTAATACAAATCAGTTTCAGGATCTGGTCATGTATAGCAACTGATGCGCGTCATCATCATATCATATCTCCAAATTTAACAGCTTGGCACCTTGCTGTTAGCGTTTTAGTACTGTAACCCATAACTTTCTATCCCTCAATGGGTAAAACCCCTAATATCTTAACATTTATTCCAAATTCCATTAGATAACATTACATTTCGAATTCAGTGCCTCAGATTTCATGCAAATAGATATTTTTGAACAATTCTAAAAAAATTCGGATTTGTAAATGACAGGTTGCCCCCTTTTGGGGGTTAAAAGCCCCCATATCTCTTCACTTGTTCATAATTTGATGAAATAACATTCAAATTCGGATTCAGCACATCAATTTTGATATAATTGAATATTTTTAAATCATTTTCGAGCACAATAGTTCTCTGCCCCTTTTGGGGGCAATTCCGCCCCCAAAAGAAACAAAAATGACACGAGACACAATTGAGAAGCTCGTATATAAATAAAACGACATTCAGACTTGCGTTTTGTGTTTATATAATTGTATTGGTGATGAAGGTCGATATTTTTGCTAAAGTTTCATTTTGCCCCAATTTTGGGGGCAAATACCCCCATATCTCGTAAACGGCCCCTCGCCTGACCAAAGAACATCGAGATTCGGATTCAGCACCCCAAAATTGACCTAAAAAGCCTAGTCTCATAAATTACCTCTCTTGGTGGTAATACCCCCCTTTCTGCTACCGGACTAATATTCAGACAGGTGGAACCAATGACATCTACTGCAGTGCAAATCCATATTTTCCGCTTAGGCCAAATTTGATTTTCAGATAATCTGAAATTACAACATGCCCGCAAAGGAGCCTGGGTGACAATGGCTCTTTAATGTACTGTTGTTCAATTTCAATGACCTCTGACAACAAATTAGCTTGTAAACATTAGGTAGCCTGCGCGCAGACCCAATATTCCGAAGAAGAAAGGGTCTGCGCAACAACGACCAAAAGCTTGCTACACAGTGCAAATCCCTTTAGGCCATTCATTTTACTCGGACTAAGGATAAATTATAGCATAGTCATTAGAGAAAACTTAATTTTTCTCTTATGACTATGATAATAGCGAACGACATGTTATTCAACACGCTAAAACAACAGATCGTTAAAAATCACACCTTGTCCAATCCTTTTGGAGTCCTTTTACGAATAAACAATTAAACGTTCAAAACAAAAGCCACTATACAATCCAAAACATAAAAGTGACGAGAACAAACAACACAATACACGACTGAAGATAAATGTGTGACAGCATATTGTGACAGCAACAAAACGATACGCATTAATTAATTACTCATGATTGCATAAATCATTTTCCCTGAAACCCAGAATTGTTCGGTAGCAAGCTGTTGCTCGTTGTTGCGCAGACCCTTTCTTCTTCAGAATATTGGGTCTGCACGCAGGCTAACATTAGGCCTCTCAATTCAGATTACTCATCATGTCCATCCGAGGATAGTTCAGAAGAGTGATTGCACCCCTGAACTCGTTTCACGTTTTTAATCAGGCAAAGGATGACGTGCAAATCGCTGGTTTCTTCGTAAAACTGCCTTGTAAAATACTAGGTATTATCTAAGTCCCAGTCATTGCTCATAAAGTATAAAAAGACGGCAGGTAAAAATAAAACTTACGGAGACTCATAAAATAAGACTGCAGGAGCAGGAAATCACAAAGAGTCGACAGGAGTCTGAAAAACTCCCACAGCTAAACTTTATTTCGATTTGGCCCAAGACTTGGCCCCTGTCTTCTTTGAAGGATTTTGTTCAGCTTCAATTTCTGCACATGTGGTTTCTGTCAAAAACAAAATGCACGCATTCGGTGCCGATCCCTTACTTCCAGTTATCGTCCAATACACCATTTTACTCTCCCTTCCCTCTTCTCATTTCATGAAGGCCTATTCTTTAATAAGAGCATAAGAGACTTAGTGGCCATTTGCTGCCAGAAGCTGGTCGAGAGTATCGTATATGTTAATCCTCTCAAGGAACAATTCAAGTACTATTTTAATGTAAAAACTATCAACAGTTTGAAAGCAATTTTCCATGTTGCACAGCAAGGTCAAACCTTTTTGCGTGATAACTCGGATGGTAGTTGAAGACATAAAAGGGGATGTTTCTCTTGAGAGAAGGGGGAGTCCCCGAGGAAGGGCTAAAAATGCATCTAAAAATTAGAAAATGTTGCAATTGTGGCACTCTGGAGCGCCAATCCCTCTCCCAATAGCTCACATTTTGAGGTAGAAACTCCTTAAGTTAGGAAGGCTGTCAAAAGACAACATTTAGCAAATAAACTGGGGAAAATGGCCTTTGAAGGGTAGGAAATGTGCAATTTCCACTCGACCCCCTCCAGCACCTAGAAAATCCCCGGACCTGAATCCCTCTCCAAATGGGTCCCAATGCATATCAAGCGAAAAGAGATCCCCCTGGGATTTTAAAAAAAACAGAAAATCCCTCAATGGGGTGTTGAAGAGCACCAATTTTTTGACGTCATGAGCTGCGCGAGAACAATCGAATGACAAACAATTTTGAGCTCAACACAAAGGGGAACAAAGGGCTTGGCAAGCCGGAAGTGGGGTGAGGAGTTTGGCGAATAACCCTTCGAACAGAGTCTTGACTGGAAAAAGAGGACGTTTTGAGGAGGAACGGAATGTTGGGCGACGTATTCACCTGCGGTTTGACTTCGCCCATGTTGCCGTTCTGCCAATCGAACTGTCTAGACAATGAGAACGTTCGCGAGAGGGACAAAGGGAATGACGCCACATCCGACTGCAACGAATATGTATATAGATGCTCAAGAAGAAGGTATCGATTATGAAGAGACATACTCTCTTGTAGCAAGAGAGACATCAATTCGCTCAGTACTTGCTATTGCCAATCAGTTAGATTTAGAACTGCATCAAATGGATGTACAAACAGCATTTCTAAATGGAGAACTAGAAGAAGAGATCTACATGTAACAACCAGAAGGCTACAAAGAGAAAGGCAAAGAAAACTTTGTTTGTAAGCTGAATAAAAGTCTTTATGGACTGAAACAAGCATCAAGATGTTGGTTCAAAACAATGGATGCATACCTGAAGGATAACGACTATGAGCAATGTCAAGCTGACTCTTGTTTGTATGTCTAAAGCGAGTGGGAGCAGAGTTTATAATCATTGCATTGTACGTCGACGACATGCTGTTAGCTTGTAACAGTAAAAAGCTATTACAAAATGAGAAAGAAGCATTGCAAAAACGATTTTGCATGAAAGATCTGGGTGAAGCTCGTTATTGTCAGGGAATTCAAATTGGACGTAACAGAGCTGAGAAGAAGAGGTTATTACGTCAAAGCACGTATCTGTCGAATTTGCTGCAGAAATATTGAATGCAGAATTGTAGAGCGGTACCAACACCACAAGTTACAGGTTCAATACTACTTGCAAATGAAGGTGATCCTGTTGATAAGCAGAAGTATCAAGCACTTATCGGAAGTCTTACTTACGCAGTTACAGCAACAAGACCAGATATTGCACAAGCAAGGCCAGATCTCAGATTAAATTTTTTGAGATCATGCCCTTCTTATCGTTGGGAAATGCCCCTTGTGGGAGGAAATTTTTTAAGGAAACATCCTTTAATTTGGCTTAAAATGCATCACTTGATTCCATATTTGCCAGGGCTAAAATGGAAGATTTGACATTTCTCGGAAAATCCTTACCAAACCTATACCCAGCTAGAGGACCATCTTTCGATAAAAGTGAAGCAATTGCCCCCTATACCCCCGTAGCCATACCACTGACTTTTCTAGATAAGATTGGTTCACATTCGAGTAAAAACGTCTTGGAATTGGGATAGCACGATCTCTAGACACTTTATGTTCGCGTGTGTAGAGTTATCGATTTCTGATTCCATCTGAACATCTTCAAAGGTGCCTGTAAAATCAAAAAAATTTAAGCCAAAAATATCTCTTTTTCTGTCGCATCTTATACATTCTAACTCGATTTAGTGTGGAGCAACCTTTCAGGCATTTGGCGCCCCCTAATCGTGGGCGCCTTCGGCACCCCTGTATTCTCACGCCTCTGGGGGGCACGTGCCCCCGGCCCCCCGGCCACCACGCCACTGCGTTTTACTTCCGTTTTCGTTGTACGTTTTTCATGCTGTGAGTAATTGCAGCACAGCAGTCGCGATAGCGCATGCGTAGCTGTCATATAGATCAGTCAAATTACAAAATGTGGATCGGCGGGCGGACGGACTATGCACGGGGGGGGGGTTCTTCCATAGTAAAGGTACCTGGGGATGTGCCGCGAGCAAGGGTATACTTTTTTGCAATTTTGGCCAGCAAAGGTCTAGCCAAGGGTATCATTTTTGACAATATTGGTCTAGCGAACGGTCATGACATCATATTTGGCACAAATTTGACAATATTGGTCGAGACAATGGTCAAAATTGGTCTAGCCAAGGGTACCATTTTCGTAAAAATTGGTTAAAACAATGGTCAAATTGGTCTAGCCAAGTGTACCATTTTCGTAAAAATTAGTCTAGCCAACGGTACCCTTTTGAAGATGCTCGCGGCAGACCCCTACCCAAAATTTGGCCAAGAACCCCCCCCCCCCCCCCGTGGTATAACAGGGCTTGAAGTTGGGAGACAATGTTCCCTGTTACTTTGAGTAGATCTATGAGAGCGAAGACGATTGACGTGTGACTCGGATTGAGGTGCAAGACTGACTAATCAATATTCCAAAATCAACAAGTTATATTACAGTGCAAACGGAGCTACGTAATCTACAAATCTACATATGCTAATTATGCTAATCATGTGCAAACAAAGGGAGGTATAACGCATTGTGTAGTCCTGCTACAGTGGGACTATGTGGCATCTTTTGTCAACCTAGCTTCCATTGCGACTGTGACGGAGGAGCTTTTTGTGATTGATAACAACTGACGACACGTCTGCACTTTCGCTTTCAGTAGGAAAGCTGGCTGAAACTACAGGTTGACAGGAACTGACAGGCATAGGCGTAGGAGATAGGGGGCTAGAGGGGGCTGCAGCCCCCCCCCAGCGTCAGAAAAATTTGCAAAAATCAGCCATAATCGGGTAGAAATCCGCCTCAAGTCGGGCAAAATTTTCTCAAACAATGGATTTTTTTGTCGGGCAGCCCCCCCAAATTTTACCTTCCCCTACGCCGATGCTGACAGGAAGAAAGGGATTTCATATACTGGAAGGCCTACGTGTTTCATTTCAAATGTATTGGTTCTCAAATAAGACTCCCGGCGGGTGCACTTCTATATAAAAGGTGATACGCAAGCTTGTCTGTAAATTCACTGAGAAAGGGTGAAAAAATTTCAAATCCTAGGACCTAGGATTTAGAAAAAAGGGGGGTTATTCTACAATTTGGTCAGTGGATTTTAAAAGATACTTAGATCAAAACCAACTAATTTCAAGAAGTAAGGTTGTTGTTAATGGTTTCCTTGTGAGTTACAATTGACTAGTCATTACGTGCAATAAACTTGATGTTGAATGATTTCAAATTGATGAATTATTATAGACTTTTTCTATACAATGTTGAATACAAAACACTTGGTAATGTAATTATCTTTGTTTTGGCCAGATCAAATTCCTCAATTGAAGTGTAATAAAAATCTAGGCATAGATTTCTCAATAATAGCATTCACTATTATTATTGAGTTTTATGTATTCAGGTGTAGAAAAGGGGATAAAACCCAGCAACTGTTGAACAATATTCAAAGGCAAGTAGTAGCTAACATGCAGATTCTTGATATGGTGTGGGTCATGTCTGTCGTGTCTCCTTTCCATTAGGTAAAGCCATTTAAGTACAGTGTGTGATACTTGCAGTAGTCATGAACTTGATCTATCAGATCAGGCCTAAACTAACGGAAAATCAGTCAACTTTGATCTGGAAAATGTTATATATGGAGAAGTATGCTCCAATGCTCCAATCTGCAGTTCCATAAAATAACATTATTGTATATATGGTTGTATCAAAACCGATATTATGATTTCCTTGGTGACAAAATGGATAATAAGTCTGTATTTCTGACTGGCATCACTGCTGTTTGAGGTAGAAAAAGCATCCTACGTTGCCTCTCTCTTTGATTATTTTCTTTTGCTTCTCTCTCTCAGTCGTCAGTTTTGATCTGTTTTTCATTCAGTAGATTTCCAGTTTTGTTTGATGGGAAACATTTCATTTCATTTCATTTTAATTTCTCTACATCTTCTCAGAGTTACATAGGTAGAGGCATCTTCATACTAAAAGATGTTACCACAGGTAACTTCATGGTAGTGCAGTATCCACTTGAAAGTTGTTACGATATAAACAGACTCTGCCCTTTCTACTTTCTGACACACAGCCATCTTTTCATGGAAGCAACCCAGAAGCAACAGCCTCTTTTGCAATTCGAGGCTTGGTGAAAAAACGCGGGAAAAAGGAAGAAGGAAGAGGATGTATCACTGCTGAAGTAATTTTGAGAGCTAGATAAGCTGATGAGGGTTCTTACGCAGTTAATGGTGTTAATGAACAAAAATTGCTGAGGGAAAGCCAGAGGAAAGTGTCATTTTTTGCCGCTGCTACATGTTTCAGTGCAATTTGGTATAGTGGCATTCGTTAGAAAGACTTAGGAGTGAATGTCGATAGAGACCTTAAGTTTAGCAATCATGCTGAGATTGTTTCAAACAAAGCAAACCGGCTATGCGGAATGATCAGACGTTCTTTTAGTTACATGAATGGAGATATGTTCAACAGTCTTTTTAAGAGTTTGGTAAGACCGCATCTAGAGTATGGAAATACAGTATGGTCACCTTGGTATGTCAAAGACGTGCAGTTAATAGAGAACGTCCAAAGGAGAGCCAGCAAGCTAGTTGAAGGCCTAAAAGATCTAGATTATGAAGAGCGCTTAAGACAACTGAAGCTGCCTAGTCTTTTGTATAGAAGGATTCGGGGCGACCTTATTCAAGTCTACAAATATACGCATAACCATTATGACACTGAAAGCCAGTTTCATATTGAGGAAGAAAGAAGAACTCGCGGCCACAACCTAAAAATTGTTAAAGAGCACTGCAGAAAAGATGTAAGGAAGAGGTTTTTCAGCCTGAGGATCAACACTTTATGAAATAAGCTACCATCTAACATTGTAAATGCGGTCACGCTAAATTCATTCAAGAATCATTTGGACAATTTATTTGGAGAGAAGAAATACTCTGTTTGTAAAGAAGACATTTTTTCAATAGTTTAGATTAAGACAACAACATTATCTTTTTGAGGAAATACGATGAGTATGGAGTGGCTTTTCCCGGGACAGGCTATTTTTCTGACATCCATTATCTATCAGTTGGGTGTTACACTTGTTATTATATTTTGAGTTTAGCTTGACATGAGTGGTCTGTCAGTACAATGGTCTGTCCAGGGTGAAGTCACTCCAAAGATCTGTGACAGGCTCTTAGCCTTTAGCACAGTTATCATTATAGTTATAGTAAGATGGTTAGGCCTATACATTTGAAAGTTCGGCTTTTTGGTGGTCATCATCAGTCCAGATCCAGAAAGGGCAGCAGATTTGTTTACAATTTCCTTGAAAATAGATTAAATACTTAATGCTTTTACAAGATGCAATGTACTCAATGCGTTTTACCATATAGTTTTACACAACATCATATCAATAACATCCTAAATGCAAAGTAAATGGGATGTATGCCCGGGGGGTCTACTTGATACATTGAGCACCTGGGGATGTGCCTGCCAATAGAGCCCGACTTTCAGAAGAAAATTCCAGGACAGGGTTATACCTTTTGTGTATTCATTCCGGCACAGGTATGTTTATCAAAGCCCTTTTCCCAGGACAGGTCAGATTTGACATGCAAAATTAAGGTAACTCACAAAAGACATTTGTATGATCCAGGACAGGTACTATGTTTTCAAAAATTTATTCCAGGACAGGGTCATAAAATTTTCTTTTGGCAGGCACATCCCCGTTGTTTTTCTCCAAGGTAGACCCCCCGGGGATGTATGTGTAATGTAATACAGACAGACCACAATTGTTCCAAATGAAATCTTATTAACTAGGAAGTTAAGCGCGAGCTTCGCTCGCGCTTCAACATTCCTAGCTCCTGCGGAGTGCTGTTAGATGTAGTAAATCACATATCGAGTAAAAGCAGACTACTTGAGTGTCATATTATTTTATCAAATTCAATCAAATGCGACATATTAAAACTGCGTTATAGTTAGGCGTATACGGTAGCCTTTGAGACGGCTGAAGATGTAACAGATAGGTTTCAAACACTGCAAAAAATATAAAAATTTCATGACAATTTTTCAGTTGGAAACTAAGAGGAAAGGGACAATTTCCTCTGATTTCTGATGCAAGAAACGGGTGGGGTCGTATCGTAATTAATCGCACCTTTTCTTCGGAGAGAACCCGCTGACAGAGCATCAGTGCATGCTTGCTGTTTATAGTTTATATTTACCTGTGTGTATCTCGGCACGGAGACGTACCCGAAGCCGCCATCTTACCAGAATCTTCCATTTCACCTTTCCCGTGAAAAGTTGCTATAATCCTCCATTTTTTTTTCATTCGCATTATCTGTTTAAAACCAGGCTAGCCTCAGTCGTACGTAATCTTTTGGCGCCTAAACACTCACTACTCCCCCCCCCCCCCTCCCCAATGCCGGCGGGTACAACAAAACACAAACTAACCAAACAATTAGCGAAATTCGAATTCTGGTCTTCCTAGAACCATGCTTTTGTGCACTGGGTGTTCCGTTTTGTCTTTCACAATTGATATTTGCATACGAAAACTCCTGATGAGCCTCCATTCCGTTTAATTATTATCATTATTATTATTGTTTTATAATTTGTATCATTATTATCATTAGTCTTATTTTACACGTTTAAAAGAAGGTGGTTTTAATAGCATACGCCCTACTGCTACTCTCGTTTGTGGGGAATTGCGAAGCAATTTGTGGCGGTGAAGTGCCTGTTTAAACAAAACACTTCAAACACAAACTCGAAAAATGGTCTAACATCAAAATAACGTTCATGGTTCCTCATGACAAGCTGGGAGCCAAAATCCTCCACAGTTGTCATGTGCTCCTGTTTCCAGTAGGAGCCCAAATTCAGTATTTCGAGTCGAGGCCCATCTCCCCCGCACCAAATTCAGTGTTTCGAATCGGAGCCTATCTCCTCCGCATGCACGCAGCAAAAAATCACGAGGCCCATCTCCTTCGTTGGGGACCGCGTTTATAGGTAAGGATAGAGCCCCTGGCTTGTAGGCCCATCTCCCGACAGACAGGCTAGGTCGAGGCCCAGCTCCCTCCATGGCTCACCAGTGGCTATTGGGGCCCAGCTCCCCCGACACCACACTCGAGGCCAAAATTCCTCGAGTTTCTATTCTATTAGGTTACTGGCATCTCACCGTCGCGAGGCGTTTCCATTCCCCACACATTTGCACATCATGAGATTTATAATGGAAGTAGAATTGAGATTTATAATGGAAGTAGAACGAAGATTTAGAATGTATTAGCTGCAAATTATGTTGTGGATGATCTGACTGGTGAAAGATAAGATTCCTTTTTGGGCCTGTTTACCTTGATTTTCTGGAAGGGGAGAAATTAAAGCAAATGTGCAATGGTAAATAGGCTCCTCTATAAATAGAATAAAGAAATAACTCAGACACAGCATTGTTTCTTAGCAAGATAAAAATCTCATTCTTAGGCTACCCTTTGTTGACATTGTGTGCAACTTAGATTTGAATGGGATATTTTTAGATTTTCCTGCTCTCTGCAAATGCAAGCTTTTAACCTTGCACAAACCGCGTTTAGTGAAAGGAAGATTTTTCTTCGGTTAATTTCGACCCTCTGGAAATCACTAAATTCTTAACTTGTTTATCTTTTAATGCATCTCATTACGATCTGCAAATCACGGCGTCTAATTGATCCCCTTGCCAACCAATAAATTTCATTGGCTCCTATCTTCTGCAGATCTTAGAAAAATCTGCTTCGCGAATCATAAATTATCCCCATTGTCAGTAATTTGAGGATAGGCAGTTCTTTCGTAATAGCTTATTTTCAACACGTATGGCAGTAGGCAACCAATCATAAGCCCGCTCAATGGTGCGATTCTGGGTCAACCAATCAGCCTTTCGCAAATGCCTAATCACGACACGTGATGATCCTCTGTCTCTCTCATCTCAAATACTAATACTTTGAGAAATATTCGAACTGTACTGCCACGAGATAAAGCCTTGGTCATTTTGGTCATGTAGGAAGAATTATCGTCTATATCTGGTCATGTGGCGTAAAATTTATTGAATGTATTCATTTGCGATTGAGATCTTCCTGCCACGTGACCATAATAAGATTGGGCACGTAGGAAAAAGTTTTGGCATAACGGAATACCCAGACCCAGGACCAGTAGGACCGGACCCTAACGGACCAGACCCTAGGGGAATATCCATTCCTTTCCTTCCAGCACGTTTGTTTGCAATGGCGGCCAACACAGAAGCTTCGCTCCATAGTAAGATTAGGCAGTCACTTCTCTGCTGTAAGGAAGTCCTACCTTCTGGATGCCACAACAAACGCAAAAATGCATGGTATATTAAGTATTAAGTCATATTAAATCAGCAGACAAACTATGATCCAGCATCAAGCCATTGCCCAATGGGCCTAAGCATTTAACTACATGTCCTAAATATTTTACCTTTCAACCTTGCTTGGTGTGATTCAAGTATTTGCAATGACGTCGTGATGCCAGCCACGTTGTATTCCATCTCCACAATCTCAATTTCTGGACTTTATTCTGGCTTCTCCATGCTCTTTAAAAGTTTGGGACTCCGAAACAGTGGCGGAAATTCAGCTTTTTGAGTGGGGGGGGGGGCAAGCCGTAAATTTTCCGAGTCGGAGGAAATGCTTTTGTTCTCAGGCATTTCGCTGGAAGACTTAGACCTGACGAAAATAGTTCCTTGAATGTGCTAAGGTCATTGTATATCAGATTTCAAAACTATTTATATTCAGCAGTTGATAGAAAAAGGCAAGAATGTATTATGAACGTACTGTCGGTATGTTTAACAGCCACGAGGACGCTGGGGGCGAAGCCCCCAGGAAAATTTTTGAGGACACTCCCTTTATTTTTGCTTAGAATGCCTTTCATGACCCTATGTTTGCCAGTACTGAATTGGGATTTTGACAATGTTGTATCATTTTTTCAGAGTAGCATCCCAAGGAATTTTTTTGGGTAATCAGATAGTTTACTTGGGCTTAGGAGAGCTCTTGGATTCATTGTTTGCCAGTGCCAAATTTGAATATTTGATGATATGAAGATATGAATAACCGGTTAGGTTTTGCCTGCCCCCGCCCCCATCATGGAAACTTTGTAAATTCGCTGATAAGTTGTGTTAATGTCGCGTCCAGGAAAATTTTGGAGAACTCCAACCTTTACATTGGCTTAGAATGCCTCTCCCAAAGCTTCAGTATCTCGCGGAAATATTGTTACTCTCTAACTAACCCATACCCAAGAACTTTCTTCTCGTTTATGAAATAAATAAAAGTGAATAAAAACTTTAGAATATGCTTTTTGAGCTTGTGCATTTCGTTTGCTCTTTCTATATAAAAACTCGTCCACTTCTTGACGATGACTCGTTTCTTCACTACAGTTTCAATCCCACCTACGAAATTTCCGACTTTTAAGAAAATTTCCGAGTCTTATCGAATTGGGGGGGCAATTGCCCCCCCCCCCCAACCCCCCCCCCATAAATTCCGCCACTGCTCCAAAATAATTTAGCAGGCAGCTTTTTGAAAACATATCTGTTCGTAATGTTTATTGTGAAGGTGGCAATTGGCAGATATATGGGGTAAGGCGATTACGAAAGAAAGAGTGACAATTTTGGGAATTTTAATAGAACCATTCTCTCAAATCACGCACTGACCCGGGCATTGACCCCACTTGTCTTTGGTAAATCCCATGATCACAATATTGCATCTCAAAATGTGCATTTGTGTGCATTTGTTTTCTTGTATCATGCATGTGCATTCACCTATTTACGGGGCCGTAGGAAGCAGCTTTTGATTGGGGGATTGTTCTTAAAACAATAGAGAACAATACATCTAAATAATACTTGTGGCGTGGCACCATTGTTTTCAAAATTATTGGGGGGCTTAAACCCCCCTGCCCCCCCCCCCCCCCGCTTCTTACGGGCCTGCCTTTTTATAGGGAACAGCTCATAAGAAACAGCTCATAAGAAAACGTAGGCTAAAATTTTCGAAAAATACTACCCCACCACCAGTATCAAAATGCTAAGAAACTTTCGTAATTTTCATTCAAAATTACTATTACTGTTGCTATTACCATACTGTACAGTAAAAACCCGCATATAAGAACCTAGTGGATTAAGAACCTACAGGCTGAAATTTTGAAATTAAACCCCAATTATATAAGAACCCATTCAGCCTGGAATTTAAAATGGGTTCTTATTTTCAGAGAGCATGGGGGGGCCTTATTCACAACAGAAGTTTGTGGAAGAATAAAAAATATTTATATTACCTGATGAGAAGCTTTTGAAAGATTTTCTCTGGATTATATAAACGTTTCTGATTCTTCCACAAATTTCTGTCGGGGAATATATCTCATAAGCTCAACTAATGTGAACTGACAGTAAATAATAGGCCTGAAGTTTGAATCTGAAGAAAATAAATTCCTGAAAGCCATGAATAAAATAAGAACCAATTTAAGAACCTGAACAGCCTCATTTCCCACTAAATACCCAAAACATAAGAACCTAGTTAGGCTGACTTGCAAAATTGTAGGTTCTTATATGCGGGTTTTTACTGTACCGTGTCCAATTATTTTTGAGTGAAGTGTGCGAGATTTTTCAGAACAGAAGGATTTCGTGTACGAGATATTTTGAATGAAATTCCCCTCCTCTCGGTGACTGACTTCCTATCCAACGTCAAAGCGAGGGTACTGGGTCTGGTCCGTTAGTGTCCGGTCCTAGTGGTCCTGGGTCTGGTTGTTCCGTTATGCCAAAAGTTTTGTCTTCATTCATTTTGTCACATGACGGAAAAATTATTGTATTTTTCATTTACCATTGAGATGCCAATTTAAAAAAAATATTTGTAGCCTTGGTCAGGTAGGAAAAATTATTGTCTATATCTGGTCACGTGGCGGAAAATTTATTGAATGTATTCATTTGCGATTGAGATCTTCCTGCCACGTGACCATATCAATTAATGGTTAGTGCGAATGAATCCCATTGCATGCGGAATTTTGCATGGAATACCAAGCTGAAGAAACTTCGAGGATACCAAGCCGAATTTCGAAAAGAAAAGTTGACTTTAAGAGAGAGAGAGAAGAAAGTTAAATATCAGAGCTCAGTTTATGGAGGTGTTTCGACGCAAAGGCAAGTTCCTTACAGTTCTATATTTGCTTCGCTAACCGTGCCATACATCCAATGGCATAATGTTTATTTGGGGTCATCTAAAGACTTGTCGTGCCCGTTAAGATCTGCCTCCCATTCCTGCTAAACTTTTTTGCCTCCGGTGAAGGTTGCCGAGTTTCCATAGGCCCGCAAATATTGTTGCTAGAATCTGAATGTTTAGAGCGGGGGGGGTTGCTGTATATTTTGTTAGTATGAATGAATGTCGACTGCATTCAGGAACGTAAGAATAATCTCATTAGGAATGCATAGGAAGAAGTGCTCCAATCGAAATTGTATGGGCGGAAGAAGACTTCAAAATGGGCAGGATTTCAATTTTTGCATCAAGCACCCCTATCCCAGAGTACCCCCCTGGGACATGAAAGGATTGATTTCCCGGTCATACATCGAAAAGATTGATTGTTCAAATTCAATCATTTGTTGTTATCTTACAATGGAGTAGTGTTAAATTGACAATGGTTGACAAAAGAAGAAAGCTAATTGGATAAACGGCTTCGTGCCGTATATATATAGATTTATAGTGAATGGTTTCCATAGTGCAGGAAATATATCAATCAAGGAATCTGTGGGCAGCATTGATTGCAGAAAACCAAAGTTTTGCTGAAGTTTGTAAAAACGAAATATCAACACAAAAAGTGTAGATTAACTTAACTTAGTAGCTAAAATTTATAAAAGAGTATTACACTCATCACTCTTTGAAACTGTAGTTCTGCCATTAACTTCTTTTATAGCACTATATTAGTGCTGCAGCCACCATTCTTTGAAATATTACAATAGCCATTAGTTTTTTCTTTAGTCTCATGTTAGTTTTACTACATAAATAAACTTCTGAAACCACACCATACTGTATGGCTCAAACCATATGTGTGCTTCAGTGTATGGATGTGTAATGGAGATATACAAATGTTCTGCTCCATTTTGAGTAGTTGGTGATATTTTCAGTATTTTAGGGCTAAATACGGTGACATTTAAAGGAAACCGCCTGGAGGGCATGTCTGTGATTCTCCAAAATAGGGGTACAAATTTCTAAAACATTGAGATAAAATGTCAGTGAATAGGGTCTAACTGCTGAGACTTTTCTCAGTGAAAAGGGTATATTTTGGAAAGCTTCAGACGAGCTTGTGTATCACCTTTTATATAGAAGTGCACCCGCCGGGATAAGACTCCACAGACTTTCCGAGGAGCTGTTTGTGATGGATGGGATAAAACACAACAATTGCAGTCTGTCATTGGAAAGGTATTTATACCTGCAGCGTCGTTTTAGCAATCAAAACAATTATGACTCTACAATCAAATTCAATCAGGTGGTTGTAATTGATTTGCGCTGCGCAGCAGCAGCAAATCTTTAAAATAGGCTCGTAGGCTCGATGAACGAACGTTGACATGGCGCGCATGACTAAACATACAGTGAACATTTCATGGTTTCAGCCAATGACATTCCTAGAAAACAGACGCATGTTTACTGCGTTCAGGATTGACGTCATCGGAAATTGTCATCCATTGTTGTCCACCTACGTCACAAAATTTTAAGCGCGCGCAGGAGGAAGTGATCAGGAAGTGACAGTCCATTCATTGGATGTTTTTGATTGATTAAAATTGGCATGTCTGCAGAGATTTTTGGCATCAAATTTGGAGACCAGAGAAAGATCAGGGCAGTTGGGTTGTGTTGTGAGACGCGTAGGTTGTGGAAGTTTCCCAGTCAATGAGCAACGAGAGAGCAAGTGTCCGAAGTAAGTCCCGTTTTGGCGCTAATGCAGTTTCGCACACTGTTGCTATACTGAGCCTAACTAAACCCTACCAAAATCCTATAGTGTGCGATACTGCAATAGCCCCGTTTTAAGTTACTTAGCTCCTGTTTGGTGATAAAATTCCTTAGTATGTCGTCATAAGCTATTTCAACGATTATTTTCAAGATTCATTGAATAGGGGTTGAATTTCTCGCGATATTCTCCAAAATCTTTTGTGAAAATCCCGTGAAATACACAGCAACCATTTGTACAGAAAAATGCTCTCCATTTTCTTCATGTTCACCTACCTGCCTTGCCTCGCATGCTTCAGTGCATTGTGACATTTATTAATACATTGCATTATAAATAAAGATTAAAACTTTATATCAAATTTATCGATATCATGTTCAGTTGAGTAAATAAATGCTTTCCTGCTAAACGTTTCTGTATTTCTGTCATTTTTGTCTCCCTGCTCTCCGTAATAAATTTCATATTGCAGCATACGAAGAGCGTATCATGTTCGAAAGAAATCTCGTACATCTTTGGAAAAATCTGCAAATTAAAGGGGCAGTTGCACGTGCGCACCCGCGGGACACAGGGCAACAGTTTTCTTGAGTTGATTGGGCTAGGCAGCGCAAATTCTTTGCAAAAATTGTTCCTTGGTAAAATCTAGCTGCATCGCCGATTCCGACATTCCACGAAAGGAAAAGCTCAAAGAAAATTGGAAATAAAGGATTACTGCATAAACAAACGTTGATATTTTAAAGAATGGAGCCTTCGCCTTCAAAAAGAAGGGGTACGAAATTGTCATTTGCGGCGTCCAAGAAACGACGTTTGACCACAAAAGTTTGGCAGGCTGGTCACAGGAGAATCTGGTTAAATGTGAGAATTATTGAAACCTGGAGAAAAATGAAAAACGAGGGTTGCTTCATCAATGATAGTGGATTTGCTGCATATCTGCTCTCTCTTGAAATGGTACGGCGAAAAAGGTAACGAAGCAGTTTTACTTTTTCATTTAGGCCAGCCTACCGAATCCATAGGTTTAGGCCTCAGGCCTACAAACGAAAAAGCAACGCACTTGTTATTATTCTTTCGCCTGAATATTGTTTTGTTTTGTAACTACCTTACTCTAAATTTACTAAAAACCTTGTTTTTTCTGTGGTTAGTATTTCTATGTGCATGAACTTAGTCTTTTTTGTTTGAAAGGTTGTTTATGGAACAAAACAAACTGCTTATAATGCTGACCTGGTCATCATATGATGATTTGTGATTGTTTGCCCAGCAGGAGATTTGTATTGCTTTCCTGTGGCCAGTTATTGAAGGAAAGTCATTAAAATATTGAAATAGATTGAATTGTTACGAATTAGGATCATACAAACTGCACTCAAACTGCTATCTCACAGACTTTATTTTTTCTCATTCCCTTGCAGAATTGCATCAAGTACATCTGAACTACCCCATCAGAATAGAAGAAGGAAGCCAACAGCTGAATTTGGTTAGTATATATGATGTCCCAATTGCCCAATATAGATAATTTTGATGAGAAACGAAGAATTTGAGCCAGTACTGAAAGTTTCTTAAAATTATCAGATTTCTGGGCAATCTGAGAACTGTGTTTCTAGTTAGCAGTTTCTTCTGACACAAAATTTTTTATAGAATCCTTACAGATACATAACAATTTATATAAAAAGAAGAATTGCTAAAAATTCTTATTTTTCATTCCCCCTGCAGGTATGTCAACACCTGCAAACGCAATGAAACTACCTAGGTCAGACCTTGGTATTAGTCCAGTACCACATCCACGGAGACAGAGTCAAAAGCAGCTTTTTGGCAATGAGTCAGGTGATAAACAAGACTCCACAGTGATAGTCAATGTAGATGGAAGCTCATACACCCTAACTGATGGCCATATAAATGTAACATTGAACAGTGACTCACAGGCAAGCAGTTCTTCTGATGATAGTGAAAGTGATGATGAATCATTATGTCCAGATTGGTAAGCAATTTTTATTCTTTTATTTGTTATCATTCAATATATCATAACTTTTGCTATTCCAGGCTATGCATCACTGGTACCACTTACAATTTTCTCCTTAGAATACCCTCATTATAATCTGTTATACAGCTGCTTTAGATCCCCCCCCCTTCCCTGACTCTTTTCACAATGGGTGAATGGTTTTTCACTTTGGGTCAGTGAGCAAGCATTGACCAGGATCAAGTAAATGGGTTCCTTCGTATTGTCAGTATTTGCAGTTCACAAGTTTCTTTCTGTTTATTTCTTGAAATTTCTCATCATTCTAGGTAATAAAGTATCTTTCTTCGTTTCCTCCTTATCATAAAATGCAAAATTTGTGTTTTAGGGAACTAACACTTGCCCTGAAGTATCTTAATGAAGAAAATGAAAACGATACCTCTTCGGAATCCTCTGAAGACAGTGATACAAGGTAAAACTCTCCCTATTTCACCATCAATACTGCATGTCTTTCACAACATACAATGCTCTGATAAATGATGAAATAATAGTGAATTAAATTTTTTCAGGATTATCTATTGTACAAACTCTGTCATCACTTGGGTCATCACTAAAAAACTGTTCCTGTATAGTTTAAATTAAAATCCTAAAAAATGTCAAATTACATTTGTTACGAAGCTCAACATATATCAATTCGTCATGACGTCATTTATCAAATTGACCAAAGAGAAAGTTTAGCAGACAGAAGTTTGCAAGGTGTATATTTTTACAGCATTCATATCATGTTGGGAAGGTGCAGCTAAATGACTGGACAAGATGTATGGTAAAGTTTGCCTGAGAAGAAGCCAATCTATGCTAGGTGTAGTAAAGATATACACCCCAACTTTTCACTAGGAAAACATATTTTTATGTCATTCAAATCTAAGAAAAAGGATCTTTTAAAATGTTTGATGATGCCCTTCCAGTAAATATGTGTTCTATGAAGTTTTAATAAATCTTTTGAAATTATAATATGACTTCCTGTGGGGTTCCTGTTCAAAGAGACTCTGGGATGACTTATGAGATGAATTAGAGAGAGATTGACCATGACAAAGCACATATTTTTTTGATGATGTAACCTGCATTAATTCTAATTGTGTCAACTCTTGTTTTCAGCTCAAGAGATAGCATTCCAATATCAGAAGAAAGTGAGCCAGATGATAATGATGTAGTTATTGTTGAGGAATGCACCAGTTCAGAAGATGATAACACACTATTTTCAGAAGATGCATCTCCAGCGGAATTTAGAAACGTGAATTTGAATTCAGAGAAGTCAACACAAACAGATATGCCAACTGTTGTAATTCAGCAAGAGAATGAAACAGTGCCTTTTGGACCACATCCTAAATTCAGTCGCAAATATGAAAGTAGTTGCCTTAGAAATGAGCTGCAACTGTATAACAAGAGAAGGGTTATCTGTTCAGTTGATTTGCTGGAATCCTTTGTTGGAGATTCTTGCAGATACCCAGGATGTGTTGCAAAGGTATCGGTAGACACAGTGATGACAGGTGCTACTGCGATACTAAATTGGGTATGTGTCAAGGGGCATTGTGGGAAGTTCTGTACAAGTGACAAGTTGAGAGGTCTCTATGTAAATAATCTGATTGTTGGAGCTTCTGTTTTATTTTCTGGAAACAATTTTGAGAAAGCGGAAAGAATGTTCAAGTTTGCAAATGTGGCATTTCTTTCAAGAGCTATGTTCTTTCGATATCAAAGAGTCATCCTTTTTCCTGTTATAAAAGAATGGTGGAAGTGGATGCAAGATTTGCTTTTTACTGAGCTTAAAAATCAAGATGTTATCATCGCTGGAGATGGCCAGTGTGACTCACCCGGAAAGAGTGCAAAATATCTTTGCTATTTTTTGATGGATACTGCCAGTAGGTATATCTTGCACGTTGAAATAATGGATAAAAGGATGACGTCTTTGTCTTCACCGAGAATGGAAATAGAGGCTCTAAAAAGGTCACTTGTGTCAATCACAAATTCAGTCAACGTTTCAGAATTGGTTACAGATGCTTCATCCTCTGTCATAAAGCTTATGCGTAAGTTCTGATGTTTTTTGTGCAACCTAAAATATACTACCAATGTCCAGAAAGGTTAAATGGAGGATGATACAAACCAGCAAGCTGTTCAATGTTCTGTCGTCTTCTGTTTTCCAAGAAAGATTTATAATGCCTTCTACAGCTCACAGCTCCAAAATTCAATTTGATATCTATGTACACGCTAGCGAAGCTACTGTAGACAAACTACTGTGGCTGGTACACCATACAGATGTGGGTTATCATGCTGTACTTGATGTGGTGGATACGCCATACAGGGGGAGGGTATTATGCCCCCTGTCCCTGTATGACGTATCCACCACATCAAAAATAATACAACATCAAGCATAATACCCCACCTCTGTATGGTGTATCCACCACAGTAGTGCATATAGGTTCACTGGCATGATGTATAACCACAAGAGAAAAATTGTTTTATATCAGCAGTGTGGTTCTCTATTTTTCAAATGTTAAAACTGTGTTTTGCCTCACCAATATATAATTGACTACACCACTTTACAGGCTGCAATTTTCCACAGTACATCCATTCTCTTGATGTCTGGCACAAAGCAAAAAACCTCAGGAAATGTCTTCTCAAAGTAAGTACATGCAGAACCAGATTATAATGCAAAGAAATTTGAGAATGTAAAATAAAGTCTTTTAATAACAATTCCATATATATCTCCCTTGCAGAACAAATATATGGTGTAACCTAATTGATTCAACAAAACTAATTTCAAGAAACCAAACAGAACAAATTCAAATAGATATTATAATTATCCAATCCAAAATCCAATTTAAAAACAGACCTGCTACCATTTACGAAACATAAATACTTTACAATTTATATGAACAGAAGTGGAAATCTAGTGTTCTTGGAATGAGACCTGCAAATGTAGGCTGGTGAGTTGTAGGCTTATCAACTGTGGGGCAGTAGCCTTATAATTCATTTAAACTTCACATTCTAGGCTGGTAAGAAAAAGAAATTTCAAAAGATCAAGGATTGGGCAGATCACATTGTCAATCACTTTTGGTTCTGTGCTATTACAATTTCTGAGGACAAATTGACGCAAGAACATGCTTTAGAAAAACTCAAGGTACATTTCTTATGATGCATACTCTAACAAGAGTCAAACATGCACAAAAAAATTGTTTGTTATTTATGTCTTTATATTGGATAGAGATTTATTGGATTACAATTATAACAGATTAAAGAGGAAATTTTCTATTGCAGTTGACCTGGATTACAGTTGAGTCTCTTACTATTCACTTGTGTAACTCATTTTATTTTGGTAAGAGAAGTAGAACTTTAAATTGAAACAAAGTAACCTGCACAAATTTCTTTTGAAGTTTGTTTGATCATACCAAAAATGTTCCACACAATGTCATACTTTGAAGGAATGAATTTGGACACATTGTGTATTGATTTAAAAGTCCTTTTTGGTTCTATTTTCTAACAAATTTTGAACCCTGAAACCATATGCAACTTTGGCAGATAGATGTACCAGATAAATCAAGTTAATCCAAACATAAACTTTGCTTAATGCATGTGTTTATGATTCTTGTAATACCATCCAGGACAAATGGATATCATTATTGCACCATGTGACAAACGATCATGAATGGGTTGGAGGAAAATGTGAACATGAAGAAGTTCAGGAACATGCACTGCCATGGTTCAGGTTATGTGATGAGGATTATGCAGCATTACAAAAAATTGTATTGGATCCTAAATTCTTGGATACTTTAAAGTTTTACACAAGTTTCAGGCATACAGGGGCATTGGAGAGTGCTAACAATCTGTCTTTGGCATATGCTGGAAAACGATTTGCATTTAGGTAAAAGGATACACCTTAATTATTTGCTCTTGTTGTAACAAAATTTATATTGTGTTCATATCTTTTAGCATTAGTCAAACCAGGCAGTTAGTTGTTTAACATCTCACAAGAATTCGTCCATCTTGAAAACAATATACATTTTTTGCACATTGAATTTACATATTCTAATATGTAAAACATTTACATTTACATATTCTAATTACATGCATATTCTGATAAGCTACTGTATATGCTTATCAGTATTTCTGAAATTTTTCTTACCTATCCAAGAGATTCTGTTCTTAGCATTTTTAGTCTTTACTTCTATCTTTCTTTACGCATTGACTACTGTTTCTTTCAAACAAAATTTTGGTAATGAAGATGCAGCGAAAACCTTCAAGCACAGAATACTGTGTGAATTGGATTTCTCTAAATTTCATAGATACTGTTGGGACATGTCCGTTTGTTGCAAAATAGTAATACTACTGTTACAGTGCAGGCGTTGCACACATTACCATGGTTTTCCTAAGAATATGCGTTTAAAAATATTTACAGTCATTCATGTGGCTCAAGAATTCTTATTATGTTAATTTGTGCAAGGCCTGTACTATAAAACTATTTCTTCTTTTAGCCCAACAGGATACAAATGCAGAAAAATTATTTCTGCAATTGATTGGAATTATCATGCAGACAGGGACCCTGCACGTAATGAAGAGAACGAAGACATTGTTACGAGGAAGTACAACCCTCGCACATGCTCTTGGACTAGCAAGTTGCTGAAAGTAGAAAAAGATTTTGGATATATTCCAGTAATGATGGCAAAAGTTCTGAGATGCAGAATTGATATGGCAACAAAATTTGGAGGGAAGGCTAACTGGAGTGCCAATGATCCGCGCCACATTGCTCCAACAATTGGAAAGGTACAGCCTGAACCTTCAAAAGTGCTTCATGAGAGAAAAAAAAAATTGCAACGTTTTAGTAAATGAACAAACTAAAGGATATATAAATCAACAAACAAATTGAAAGCCTAAAAAGATTTCATTGGAAACTGCAAATATTATTGCTGTGTGCAATTAAACACAATATGAACATGGGTGTCATGGATAGAAAAGAGTTTTACCTAGCTTTCTTTAAAACCCATGTAAATACCTGTGGGTGAAGGGTAATGCTCTCTAATCTTAACAACGGAACAAGAAGGTACAACACGCCTGTTGCCCTTTCCCAAGTATCCATGCTGCCACAAGACATATTGCCGATATGCAGCTTTCCGAAAAGCTCTACAACTGCTGTCCCTTGCATCATTTCTCAGGTCGGTAATGCTTCTTATTGCCATTTCCAAATTCTCTGCATCTAAACAGAATTTTGCAAATTTCCTTCTTTCAGTAATGCAAGTCCTTTTTCGACAACATTTATTCTCTATTCCTTGCATGATGGCTGTTATATGTTCCAAGCTGCCTTTTCCATTCCTGTACCGTTTGAGAACCAGATATTTCAGAATTTCCGGGTCAAGATCAGCAATAAATTCCTAGAACATCAAATAAATCTAGAGAGATGGCAATTGACAATATCTTTTCATGCACTGTGGACAAGAGCTTGAACTTTGTTGTGAAAAGTATGGTGAAGATTTTGGTGAAGAGATTTGGGAACTGAGGATCCAACTGATAACTGAAAAAATTCTAGTATGAAAAGAACAAGATAATTCTTTTAGGCATGATAAATGGCACCAATGCATTACAGAAAGAAATGTCTCTCCTACCCTAACCATTCCCCCAGGCAGCCTGGGGTTCACTAAAATTTCTGGTGCAAATGTCAAGGGAGCAAGACAAATACTTTTGGTGAATGCCTGGGGGTTGGGCACTAAAAACATGTCAGGTTCCCAGCAACATTATAATTGGAAGCTCTGGTTTGTCAGATACCACACAAATGCCTTGGGGCTGGTGAAAATGGTTTCATTCAAATGCCAAGGGGCTAGGAAAATTTTTTGAGCAAATACCTAGGGGTATCCCATGGTAAGGGTAGGAATAGAATGGGACACAAGTACACAATTTGCATTACAAAAAGCAAACAGCCCAGACTCACTTGAGAACTATTTATGCAGATTTTAGTGATATTTTACTCAGAAACAGCACATTTGATACCTCAATGAGTTTGTTTTCATGTTCGTCCTCCTCATCTTGGGTCATGCTCTCAGTAGATGGCTTCTGAGAAATAACATAGTAAAATAGTAAATATCATAATAAAATAGAAATAAATGGCTTGGGTCCATTTATGATTTGCTTTCAAAAATAGAAACCAAAAATATATTAGTGTAGGGACCAAAACAAGCAGTTTTCAGAAGAATGAAATAATTGAAGTTGTTCTTTGACCATTTTTACTTGGCTACAAAAATATGCATTTCAATCAATGAATGAAAGTATTTCAAAAATCCATTTTTAGAAGAATCTTTGCCTGAATATGTATTCATCTAACTTCGTGTAGACAACTTACTTTGCTTTTGCAAGGCTTGTTTGAGCCCTTACCACAGGAGCAATGTGTGCTGCAGAGTCTGCCTTCAGTTTTGCACCTGCATCCTTTCCTTTTCACAGTGGTTTTTGTAGCACATTGTCCCCTACATTGACATGGAGGATATGCAGGCTAAAACAAACAAGAGAAGATTCATAATACAGTATACTCATATACTGCCGCAAGTCTTTGCAGATTATTATTTAGGCCCTTAGCTCTTAGGCCAACATAACAAACAACCTTTCTTTGCATAAAACGATTGCGATCAGCTTATATTACAACTATAATAACATTTAGAGAGGAATATTTACTTACCACTAGTGGTCCAGAATAATCAGAGTCTGAGTTTTCCTCTGACGAAAATATGCTGCTACTTCCAGCCTCTGCAGCCATCGTAAACATTGAAAGTGCTATTGATACTAGCAACAACGGCGCGCAAAAAAAATTTGTCGAGACTTTAGAAGATCCTTACATGAAGGCTTTGCCTCCTTAGACAATAACTTATCTTCAATGCGCATGCTCCATTTATCATGAAAACAAACACCGGCAGGATAATCCTTCACGCGTTTTCTGTGCAACTGCCCCTTCATAAATTGAATCCGTAATGTGTAGGCTACAATTTTGTATTGTTATTTCATCCTATCAAAGACAATAAGAACTTCTGTGAACCAATCAAATCTGTTGTAGCTTCATGGCTACATTCAGGATCAAAGTCTAGCCTTTGAACAGGAGCTAAATATATGGGATGCAAAGCAGGTAAACAAAAATGTTGCTGCATGCATGGTCGGAGCACAAGATTTAATATTTGAACTGAGAGTGATATCATATTAACTTGCGCTGGAGTTTGAGTCATGCTAAGCTGTCTTGAGATATGCAAACAGTTGGATTGTTCTCAAACTCGAAAATTCCTGTGCAAAACCGCCCCTATGGTAGACTTGCCCCAAGTCCATCTCTTCCGTCCGTCTACCGTTCCCTTTACGGTAGTTCCTGGATCCGCCATTTCCTGGATCCGCCATTCCAACATTCCGTCCAGAGAGCTCTCGAGATCTCTCGAGCTCTCTGGGTGGAATGTTGTAATGGCGGATCCAGGAAATGGCGGATCCAGGATCTACCGCAAAGGGAACAGTAGACGGATGGAAGAGATAGACTTGGGGCAAGTCTACCCCTATGGGGGCACATAACTGGTCTTATACTACCTACTCTTCTGAGCTGCACTCACTCAATTCTATTAACAGCTAGTATGATAGTTTCTTCGTTGACTTGTTGTTGATCGCCGTTATATCATGTTACAGTCGTGAATTTATCTAACATCGCTTTATTCTAACTTAGTCCTAATCCATATGAACTTTTTCAAGCTACCATTTGGAGTGCGGTGCTTTCAACTCTGAAGACTGCCTCAGACTCATTAGAATTCAATAAAACTGCATACAGTTGCAGAAAAAGTAATTCCAATTCCAACCTTGTAGCGTAATTTGGGTGTGGCTGCCACGCTTTGTGGCCTCAAAGTGACGTCAGGAGGCTGAAAATGTTTGAAAATCAGGCCTCCAAGTTAAGTTAGAGATTAAAGAAGATTTTGCATAAACTTTATGCAGTTTTAGATTAAATGTATCAACAGACTTGGAGATAGAATATATATTTTATTGAAAATAACAATTTTGGAGCGATATTTTGGCAGAACTGTGCCAATTCTGATGACGTCATTTAGGTTATTAATTTGTTATTTATAAAAAGAGGCCAAAACCTGCAAAAGATGTTCAATAATCGCTCAATTCCCAATTTTTGATAGCAATAATATTGATATCTTAGCAAACTTCCTACAAATTTAAGAAAAATTTGAGAAAACACTTACAAACAGAAAGTAGAATTTTTTTTTCCAAAAATGGTCTTTGCACTGTTGTAAGTATCATAAGTAAGAGAGAAGCTTGATGTCCTGTTCCTTGCTTTGGAATAGAACACAATCTTAGCGTGGCCATCATAGGAATACATGCTGAAAGGAGCGCTTGCAATCATATTATCAGAACAATATCTCCCAATGCTCTTGTAGGACCTGAAATACAAGAAATTGTATTATAAGCTGGCTGAACATACCAAACAGTTGTTTGCTAAACAGCTGAGATTTGCTCGGCAATCAACATTTTCATCATAAAATCCCGGATGTGGAGGGGGGGGCATTACTATAATCAGAGGTAACGGAGGTGTGCCCTTTTGACTTAAAATAAATTTTCCGAAAACCATACCCTAAAATGTGTGGACCATTTAAAAAATACATATCATTACATTGTGGAAACATCCAAATTTTAACCAAGTAAATGAAATTCGATCACAGTTTACAACAAAAGAGTTATTTCATAAAACGAAGCCCTAAAATTTATAGCCATTTGTAATCTTAACAAAAATTACACCCTTAGATATATTTTCTGCCTGAAAAAGGCACCCCAATAATGGCATATCCCATACAGCTATATACTTTTACAATCATAATTAACCCGCCTCTTGGTTCAAAGCATTGCTAGATGTTTTACCAGCGATAAACAATGAACTTCATGTAACACATTACCCAATAAATTCTGCTCGTTTGTAATGTATCAACCGAGATATATTCTTTGGCAAGGAAATTTCAAATGCATGGAAAACAATATGTGCTCCTTTGACTAGGTCTATATAAGGTTGGCCCTATCAGACTGCAATCCTTGATCAAATATATTGGAACAACGTAAGATTCTACAATTTCAAATGAAAAATCCCTCTTTTACTGCCAAATACAATGTTGTTTGGATGTTTTCAGCTTCAAGATGCCAACCAACAATATTTTGGGGGTAAAAGGGGTGGTGCAGTGCAAATTTAAGAGTGAGAACAACTGAGATAATCAGCAAAAAATTATCTTTGTTCCAAATATTTTGTCCATGATTGTCTGCAAAAACATTAATTTATAAGACTTTTCCGTGAACAGTGAACGTTGTCTAATGTTTAATTTTCTTCTTTTTTGGATCAAACATCCAGCGATTATCTAAATGGGACATGTCGAGAGAGAATAATATTCCGCACCTCAACTGACACGCCCAAATAGCACAAAATAATGATTACAAACCTCAACTACAGCTACAGCAATGATTGAATAAAGACAACATGATTTCATGCTCCTTTTAAAAACTACTGCAATCCAAATAGAGCAGTGACAGTGCGATTATACCGGGTGAGTCAGAAAAAAGAATCCCCGTTTGAAAGGTCACAGCTCCCTGGATATCAAGACAATGATATATTGCAAATATATAGTTTAATGATAGAAATGTTCAAATCTACTACAAAATTTACCTGACTGAAATCGGCCACTCTATTCTAAAATTATGAGGGATTTTCTCCAGAAAGCCTCTTCAAAAAACCTTCGAAATGTGCCTAAAATCATGAACAGATTTCCCTAACATTTCTGCCTTACAATGCCTTGCAGCAATGACTTGTGAACGCTTTAGCACGTGCTATCCTCTTGGGAGGATGTACAAGTCCTCCCCCTGGTATCAATAACCTATTTAGGGGAATTCCATTCTTCCAGGAGGACAAAATACATGAATTTATGCGAGTGTCATCAATGTTAGGAAGGAAAATGTGTTCATTGTTTTCATTCGTTTTTGCAGGTTTTTTGAAGGGGCTTTCTGCAGAAAATCCCCCATATCCACGGGAAAGAATGGCCGATTAAGGCCGGGTAAATTACTGAACCTAATTGAACATATTGGCAATAAAACAAGACATTTTTCAATATTATTGCTTTTATATTCATGGAGCAGTGGCCTTCCAAGCGGGGATCATTTTTTCTGACTCACCCGGTATGTTTCGATCATGGGTAATCACAAGGGTAACCATAAGGGTAACCGAAGGGTATAAGGGTATAAGGGTATAAGGGTAGAAGGGTAATATACCATAAGGGTATATTCTCACGGGTAACCACGGGTAACTTCGGGTAACCATAATATTTAGAAGACATGTTATATGTCTTTATAAGAATTTATAGTTTCCCGTGGTTACCCACGCTTATTCAATGAAAAATAGTATCAAATCATGGCTACCCTTTTGGTTACTCTTGTGACTACCCACGCCAAAGCCCATCAATGTATGGATAAGATAATCGTGATACAAAACGGCAAATATAACTGTCCTAAGATATCGCCATCTTGCGAGAAGCTGCCATATTTGTTACTGTAAAGATTTTTCATGCCGAAAGACACCATTAGTTTTTGAATATCAGTTTGTTTGTTGGAATTAAGAATGAGTGGCCTGAATTTATATCTCTATCAAACAATAAAGAACAGTCAGACATGTAAGTACCCCGGAGGGGGGGGGGTACTTGACTTTCAATTGTACGGGGGATTGCACTCCAAGAAAAAAATTTTTCACCTGGCTTTAGAAATTTTCCCTCTAAATGATAGCCGGCTTTAGAAAAAATCCGCGAAAAGCATATCCCATAATGTAAAAATCGGCGAAAAGCATACAGCCAAACGTAAAAATTCGTCGAAAAACAATGAAATAACACGTTTGACAACCGGCTTTAGAAAAGATGTCTTCTTTTGATACCAAGCGTTAGAAAAAAGGGGCGAAAACGATACCCGGAAAGGAGTGCACATTGCGTCAGCAAAATATACTAAGTACCCCCCCCCCCCGGGCCCGGGGGGGGGGGGGGAAGTTGGCTTATGATATGTTGTTCTGACAATGTGTGTGTGAAGGTTTGCCCGTTCCATCATCAATACTCAGCCCTTCCTTCCTAATGCTGATCATATATCCTGTTAAAAGTATCAAGGGTTATATTTTTTCACTGATGCCATTTTAATTGTTAAGATTCTAATTATGTCTAACCTTTCCCCCTTTCTTTAACCAACCCTGCAAGTTTCTTCATGCAAACAATCCTGGAAAAAATATATTGGAACAATCTAAGATTCCACAATTTTAAATAAGCAACCCCCTTTTTACCCCCACTACGATGTTCCTTGGATGTTTTCAGCTTCAAGCCAACTAACATTGTTTCGGGAGTAAAAGTGGATGGTGCAAATGTAAGAATGAGAAGAACTAAGATAATCAGCAAAAACTGACTTTGTTCAAAATATTTTGTCAAGGATTGTAGGTGTTCCGTTTCGAACCCGTTCGGGGCGGGTTGCCAAGCCGACTAGGAGATTTCCTTACACAAAAGCGTGAAATCACAGAATTTCAAAGAGTCTTTCATTGAACATTGTTCACTGGAAGCACAACACAATGGCGTTATTGTTTAGAGCTGTTTACAGCTAACTGATAATTGGATTCATTGATGCGTGGACGCAAACAGTTTTGTTTTTTATTCGCTGGTTGCAAGAGACAGTTTTGCAGAAAACAGTCGAAATGATTGTTTTATCGGACCGAAGCCCAAGAAAAGAACGATATTAGTGCCGATGCACAACAAATACAAAAGATTGTTTTATCGGGCCGAAGCCCAAGAAAAGAAGGATTTTAGTGCCGATGCACACTCAACACAGGAATTTTAGTGCCGATGCACAACGTATAAATTAAAAAATCGAAAGGGACTGACAGCGCCTTTGTTTAGCCGCTGGCTGCGCTACCGGAATTGAAGAGGACTGACAGCGCCTATGTTTAGCCGCTGGCTGCGCTACCGGAATTGAAGAGGACTGACAGCGCCTTTGTTTAGCCGCTGGCTGGGCTACGTGGCTCATTGGTTATTGGACGCAAGAATTGGAAGTTATCTAATATTACTAATATCGTTTTCATCGTTTTATAAATATTTGTTAGTTGGTTTACATGCAGAATTTCGTTACTTCAAACAGTCTTGGTTTGCTCCTCCGCATTAACTGACAGTCGATAGACCCCGCAGAGGCTCCGAAAAGAACGTAAATTAAATTGGTCAAAATATCAAATGGTCCATCCACTTTTAACATGGTCCACCGAGCCGGATAGATAGAGACACGGACGTCGGATACCCAACGGACACTTTATTTACAGGACACATTTTCATGGATGTACCCATTTGATTATCGTTTGACATTGGTCTGCCTAGCATGGATTCAGAGATACCCAGCAGTTTTGAAGTGGTCAGGATTGATCAGTTATCTCTTGAAGATATTCGAGACGAGCTACAGAGAAGGGGAAATTCGTCCAAAGGAAATAGGAGAACTGTAGCTAAGCGCCTGAAAGATCATTTGAACCAAATCAAACATGAAGCTGTATTTGCTGGAGATAATCTTAATACTTCATCATCATCCAGTACAAAAAGTCCTGAAAAAACAGAGCTTAGCAATAAAAGAAGGAGAGAAAAATGTTTGAAGGTGAATATAAATGGTATCATGGATGATATGGTCGACTTTATGCAGTCATCAGATAATATTGTTGAAGTACAAAGCAGCTTGCAAGAATTAAACAAGCAAAGGCAAATTCACAAGAATCTTAATCATGAAATCATGGGCTTGATTGGAGACGAAGAGGTAGACGATGAGTGTCAACAGTTTTCTGAATATCATCGTAAGATCCGAAATGCTATGAACAAAGCTCAAAGGTTCATTACCGAACTATCCGTTGCTGCTGATACAGAGAGTGTGAATTCGTCCGAAAGACATCATAAAGAGATAAAGCTGCCTAGATTTGATCTGCCTGTATTTAGTGGAGATATTCTCAAGTTCACAGCTTATTGGGATCAGTTCAAATGTGCTGTTCATGACAACAGAGATTTATCAGCTGCACAGAAATTCTCATATTTAAGAGCAAGTCTTAAAGGCACTGCATTGCAAGCAATCGATGGCTTTGAAACAACATCCGCAAATTATGAGCCAGCAGTTGCAACCATTTTCCACAGATTTGGCAGGAAAAGAATCATTGTTGCTTCATTGGTAAAGTCAATCGTTAAGTTTGAAATCAAAGACAATGCGAAAGCAGCAACAACATTACGTCAACTACACGATACCCTCCAGAACAAGATAAGAGCACTAGAAGGCTTAGGGTTCAAATCAGAAGACAATCCAGATGTTCAAATGGTTCTTATACCCCTCTTAGAAATGAAGTTGCCTCAGAATTTAGCAGAAAGATGGGAGCTTGAAGTGTCAGATCCCGAGGACACTGAAATCACAATTGATTTATTTTTCAAGTTTTTGAATAGACATGTATTGTCAAGAGAAGCAGGAGAGAGAAGCCAATTAGAGAGCAGCAGCTCAAGTGGTTATAATAGCAGTAAGATCCTGAACAGAACTCAAGCTAATCATTTCAACAAGAAAGGAATCTCTTCAGCATCAAGATTGGTAGGAAATGTAAGCCTATCAAGAAGCAGTAAATGTGGTTTTTGTAATAAACAAGGCCATGAAGCTGTACAATGTTATTCAGCAAAGAAGATGAGCACTCAGAAAAGATGGGAAGTTGCTAAAGAGAATAAGCTATGCTTCAATTGTCTAAAGCCATCAAATGGGGGTCATAACTCAGGAAACTGTAGACATCCAAGCTGCACGATAGAAGGTTGCGGAAGAAAGCACAATCGTTTACTTCATCCTGATAGTCAAGAAAGTAATCAAAATCCGCAAGTTGGAGCAATCAGTGGATTAACAGCAGCCTCAAACACATCAAAACAAGTGCTTCTACAAACAGCATCAGCATTTCTGACAAGTGATGGTCCTCAGGAAGTTCAAGTTCGAATTCTCTTTGATACAGGAAGTCAAAGATCGTACATAAGGAAGAAAATTGCTGAGTGTTTAGATTTAAAGGGTACAGTTGAAACTTTGAGTATTTCTACCCTTGGAGGAGAGGTGATCAAATCAAAGAAAATGCAAAGAGTTAAGTTTAGAATTAAGGGATCACAGTGCAATATGAATGAAAGTCCAATTGAAATTGAAGCATTAGCAATCGATAAAATTTGTGCTCCATTGCAAAATGTCAACATTGATCTGTCAAATTATCAATACCTACAAGGAATAAAGCTAGCTGACACTTACCAAAGTGGAAAAGAACAAGTAGACATATTAATTGGAGCAGACCACTATTATAGAATCATCGGGGATGAAATTAAGAAAGGAAGATGTAATGATGAACCAACAGCCGTCAGTTCAAAGTTAGGTTGGATTTTATGTGGTTCATTTGAAGGTCAGCAGCAAGTTACAACCACTGCGATGTTCTCAACGGTTGATGTAGAAGAAGCTACCACGAGTCTCAAACACTTTTGGGATTTAGAATCAATCGGTATAGTTGAAGATAAAGCTCAGAAGTCAATGGAGGAAATTGATGCAATAGCACCATTCAAAGAAGGTCTTAGCTTTGAACCTTTGATGGCAAGAGATATCAAGCTTCAATTCCTTGGAAACGCGATCACCCAGAGTTGAAAGATAATTACCATCAAGCTGTCCAAAGGCTTAAAGGTATAGAGAACAATTTGAAGCGTGATGAAATCAAACAGCAAGATTATTCAGAAGCTATTACACAGTATGCCAGAGAAGGATTTGCAGAGGAAGTAAAGCCAGAGAGCATTCATCAATCAGAAAATAAAGTGAGATATTTGCCACATCATGCAGTTTACAGAAGAGACAAGACAACTACGAAAACTAGGATAGTTTTTGATGCTTCAGCAAAAGTTGGACATGAACCATCCTTGAACGATTGCATCCTACAAGGTCCTGCTTTGCAACCGAATTTAGTGTCAGTTCTCATTCGTTTCAGAAGTCATCCAATAGCACTTATGGCAGATATCAAGAAGATGTTTTTACAGATTCAACTTGCAGAGAAAGATCGAGATGTTCATCGGTATCTATGGCGAGACATGAAGACAAAGGAAGAGCCTAAAGTTTACAGGATGCAGAGAATTACATTTGGAGTAAACTGTAGTCCTTTCTTGGCTATAAGTACTGTACAAAGTCATGCCAAAGGAAGCAAAGAACAATTCCCAGACGCTGCAAAGGAAATTCTGGAAAATATGTATGTCGACGATTGCCTGACAGGTGCAAAGGATGCTTACGAGGCTATAGAATTACAAAGCTCCCTTTCTTCAATGGTGAAATCAGGTGGTTTCCATTTAACGAAATGGGCCAGTAATTCAGAAAAGGTAATTCAAGAAATCAAGCCAGAGGAAAGAGCACCTTCACTGACAGTGTGTTTCCATGAAAGAGAGAGTATAAAAGCATTGGGAATGAGCTGGGATACGAGAAATGATTGTTTCTTTTTCAACGTTGCAAAGAATATTCTTGAAAGCAAAGATTGTGAAACCAAGAGAAGTCTGCTGAGCCTTGCATCGAAAATATTTGATCCCATGGGTTTGCTGTCACCCTATGTCTTAAGAGCAAAGATGATGTTCCAGAAACTATGGAGCAGAGGGCTGCAATGGGATGATAAGTTGCCTTCAGACATTCTCAGTCAATGGAGATCATGGAAAGAAGAGCTTTCAGATGTCAGTGATATCAAAATTCCAAGATGTTTTTGCAGCTAATGCAGGCACAACAGAAAGAGTAGAGATCCATGGATTTGGAGATGCTTCTCCAAAAGCATATGGAGCTGCAGTATACGTACGCACAGTCGATATGAATGGACACATCAACACCAAGCTTGTAATGTCGAAGTCGAGAGTGGCACCATTAAAGAGAGTAACACTTCCACGGCTTGAGCTTTTAGCGTCAGTAATCAATACAAGATTAGTTTCGTTCGTTGCTGAATCGATGAAAAGAGAAATCAGTAAAGTTGTTTTGTGGGCAGATAGCTCAATTGCATTGTATTGGATCAAAGGACCAAGCTCTAAATGGAAGCCATTTGTAGCTAACAGAGTAGAAGAGATTCAGTCGAAATTCAGTCCAGATCATTGGCTATATTGCCCAGGAAAAGAAAACCCTGCAGATTGTCTAACACGTGGCCTAACGTGCAAAGATCTTCATCAAACAGAGAAATGGTGGACAGGTCCATCTTGGTTAAGCTTACCATCAAAGGAATGGCCATGCAACATTACAGCAAATGAGACAGTCACAAACATGGCATGCAAAGAATCAAGGAAAACTGTGCAGATGCTTGCAACAATCGAATTGAAAGAAATCATAGATCCAGAAAGACACAGTTCATGGTTGAAACTTGTAAGAGTCACAGCCATTGTGTTTCGAGCTGTTCAGCTATTCAAGAAAATTAAGCAACAACCCAAGCAAGAACGACCCTGGCAAGGCCCATCTGCAGAAGAACTACGAGAAGCGGAGATGTATTTGTATCGCAGAGTACAGTCAGAAACATACAAGGAAGAGTTACCAAGCATTGAGCGATGGCAAGCAAGTTTCAAGGTCAAGCAGAATTTTGATGTTAGATCCGTTTTACGACAGCAGAGACAAAGTATTGCGAGTTGGTGGAAGGCTCCAAAATTCAGACCTACCTGAAGAAGCAAAGCACCAAGTAATCCTTCCTCACGGACATTCAATTGTAGAGAAGAAGATCATGCAAGTACATCAACAGTCAATTTGTGCAGGTCCATCAACAACTCTAGCTGTTCTACGTCAAAAGATATGGATAACTCAAGGCCTACGTGATGTAAAAAGAGTTATTCAAAATTGCAGAAGTTGCAGACGACAGCATGCAGCAGCTTGCTCCCAAAAAATGGGAAACTTGCCAAAAGAAAGAGTTCAGTCTTCACTTGCATTTACACATGTTGGTGTGGACTTCGCCGGTCCATTATACACTCGTACAAAGAATGATGTCCAGAAAGCCTATATTTGCCTTTTCACGTGTGCATCATCACGCATGACACATTTAGAGTTAACAGATAGCCTGAATACAGATGATTTCCTGCAAGCATTTCGTAGGATGATAAATCGCAGAGGATTGTGTCAATCATTGCAGTCTGATAATGCTAAAACATTCAAAGCTGCTGATCGCACTCTACAACAGCTTTTTGCGTCATCAAAGATCAGAAGATTGAAGCAAATAGATCAAAATCGAGTCGCAAGAGAATTAGCTTCGTTGGGAATTAAATGAAAGTTTATAACAGAGAGATCTCCATGGAGAGGTGGCTGGTGGGAAAGAATAGTCAAATCAGTAAAGGTTCCATTGAAGAAAGTTCTTGGTAATGCTCTTCTTTCGACCACAGAGTTGTACACCATCCTGACGGACATCGAAGCGATGATCAATTCCCGTCCACTAACGTATATGGGAGATGATATAAGAGATCCAGAGCCAATCACCCCTGCTCACCTTGCAATCGGAAGATCATTAAGCAGCATACCAAATGGATCAATTAAGAAAGAAGACAGAGGACAAGTTGTTCAACGATTTCTATACCATCAACGACTTCTTAACCATTTTTGGAAAAGATGGAGGCTAGAATATCTCCAAAAGTTGTCGATCAGAAACAAATGGAAGATAGAGAAACCATCCATAGATATCGGAGATGTTGTTCTCATCTCAGACGACAATGTTCAGAGAGGGAAGTGGCCAATGGGACGCATCAGTCAAGTTCATCCTGGAAAAGATGGTCTTATTCGTACTGCTACTTTGCAGACACAGAAGGGGGAATTAAGACGTCCAATTCAACGGCTACATCATTTAGAGGTACAGCAAAGTCAAGTTGATAGAGAATTAGAGACGGTACATCAAACGAGGACACCAAACGTTGTTGTACCACCTGAAACACTACAGAAGAACAATGAAGAAGTTGATCTCATGCCAAGAGATCAAGGGGGGGAGAATGTTCCGTTTCGAACCCGTTCGGGGCGGGTTGCCAAGCCGACTAGGAGATTTCCTTACACAAAAGCGTGAAATCACAGAATTTCAAAGAGTCTTTCATTGAACATTGTTCACTGGAAGCACAACACAATGGCGTTATTGTTTAGAGCTGTTTACAGCTAACTGATAATTGGATTCATTGATGCGTGGACGCAAACAGTTTTCATTTCATTTTCATTTTCATTTTTAATTATTTATACACGGTGGCCCCATCAATCAACGACTGCTTTACAGGGGGCCGTGTTAAAAAGCTTACAAAATTAACAATAGTTTACTAAAATAACCTAATTACAAGTGATAAAATCTAAAAAATCTAACTAGAATACTTATGATAAAAAATTAAAAAGAGTAAAATCAAAACTGGTGAATGGAACGAAAAATCACAATCAAATGGTCAAGCAGAAGGCTGCAGATGGTTTTTTAGTTGGCATTTAAACGAATTAAGCGAATTTGCTTGTTTTATATCCAACGGAAGCTGATTCCAAGTTCTAGCGCCACGAAAAGATATCGCTTTTTGTCCTTTGCAGGTTGTCATCCTTGGGATATAGAGATCAGTGGCTGCATTTCGCAAGCTAATATCAATATTTCGGTCAGAATTTTTTGTGAACAAATCAGAAAGATAGCTAGGTGCAAGGCCAGTTATTGCTTTATACGTAACCGTAGCTGTTTCACTTTTAATCATATCACTGACAGTAAGCCATTTAAGGTTCTTAATCAAAAGGGTCGCAGATGTATCATAACTGCTATTTGAGACAATCCTTGCAGCTCGATTTTGCAGTTTTGTTTTTTATTCGCTGGTTGCAAGAGACAGTTTTGCAGAAAACAGTCGAAATGATTGTTTTATCGGACCGAAGCCCAAGAAAAGAAGGATATTAGTGCCGATGCACAACAAATACAAAAGATTGTTTTATCGGGCCGAAGCCCAAGAAAAGAAGGATTTTAGTGCCGATGCACACTCAACACAGGAATTTTAGTGCTGATGCACAACGTATAAATTAAAAAATCGAAAGGGACTGACAGCGCCTTTGTTTAGCCGCTGGCTGCGCTACGTGGCTCATTGGTTATTGGACGCAAGAATTGGAAGTTATCTAATATTACTAATATCGTCTTCATCGTTTTATAAATATTTGTTAGTTGGTTTACATGCAGAATTTCGTTACTTCAAACAGTCTTGGTTTGCTCCTCCGCATTAACTGACAGTCGATAGACCCCGCAGAGGCTCCGAAAAGAACGTAAATTAAATTGGTCAAAATATCAAATGGTCCATCCACTTTTAACAGTAGGCCTTTTAAAACTTTGAGGAGACTATGGGCTTTTATTCTTACAACCATAAAAGCTAGAGACTTGAAACTTGGCACAAATAGCAAACACGATGAGGCAAACTAGATGACGCAATTGGATTTGCTTATGTCACGTGGTCAAATGTCAAGTGCTGACATAAACAAATTTTTCTAATTTGGGTGTGAAACCACATGGAGTTTGTTAAGTTGAATCTCCAAATCTATAAAACATATTGATGAGGTGCGAAAAATAGAATAATTACAACCTTGAAATTCTTATATTGAAATTTTTGGCTCGTAACCCTAATAGGTGTGCTGAGGTCAGCATTTATTTATTTTGTACGCAAATAGAGCATTTTTCGTCTAAAATGGATTATAGATTGATGCTAATCATAAACAAAGAGACCTGCTGCATTATATGATGGTGCTCATTTTTCGAAAAGTGAAGCCCAAATGGTTTTGTTAGTACGCATGCACAACAGCCAATAATTCATGACGTCATCAAAAACAATAAACTATATTCCAAATGGAAGCCCGTCTCAAGATATAGCGTTTGTTACATTGTCATTGAGCTAGGGGTTCAAAAATTGTGACTTAAAGGTGTTTATTTTGCGGAGCACTCAATTTAAAGTTATGTGTTGACCACCTGAATCAGTGTAAAAATGTCTGAAAATGACATGAAAGGATGTCTCCTAGATAGAAACTAAAAGGCACCAACAAACTAGACTATTCTCGAGATACGCGACGAGCTGTGTGAAAAAAATCACAAGGGGGCACTTTGTGCACCCCCTAGTCTGGACAGGGGCGGGCAAGTATTGTAAAATATTTGACCCTATGTCTGTCCCGGGGAATTGGACAAAATAGCCGGTGCTTTTATCAAATAGTACGACTTTCGTGCTCAAAACAACCAGTTTTTGGGACAAAGGTGAAATTTGAATATCGTTCTTCCTATTCCATCAGTTTGTCACAAAAATCAAGTTTCCCAACCTCCTATCTAGTCAAAATTCTGAAGTTTACCTGTAAGCTGTTTCTCCCTTTGTCTGCCGAATTTAGGCAGAAAAGACTAGTATTTCAAATTTTTCACATAAGTGGCTCTACCTTTGCGGAACTGGGCTTTACGGAAAAAAGACCAGAAATTACAATTTTTCACTAAAGCGGTTTTACCTTTGTCCGGCAAATGTCCGAAAAAAGGCCAGAATTTCAAATTTTTCACCGAAGCGGTCCTACCATTGTCCGGCAACCGGTTTTGGGACACTTGTACTTTCTTATCCATAATTGCTACTTGCTTTGGAAAACAGTAGTAGGTGGAAACTATCGGTTTTGGGGACAAACATCGGCAGTGATACATAATGTTAAAAATTGTCCTTCAAATTGAAAAAAATAACAGCGGAAATTTGCCATCAAAAACGACCAGTTTTTGGGACAAAGGTGGTGCAAAATATTTTCATGAACTACCGGTTTTCGGACAAAGGTAGGACCATCCTTCCCAATGTGACATGCCCGCCCCGGGTCTGGATAGTGTTAAAATTTCAAAACATGATATTAGGATTTTTAACCCTGATGGGTGTTTTCCAGTTTTCAGATTTTTGCAGAGCATTCTTACCGGCAAACAACATGACCCTCAAACTCGGACGATTACTAATCATCTATTAGCTACATTTTGACAGTAAACTTTTTGAACAATGGATGTCACGTGACAGGTGACACTTCCATATTTGGAAGAAGGTATTGGAAAAATTATTGTTTTTGATATTTTTACTTCCAGAATTAGTTACAAATGTTGACTATTGTACTTCACAAGAATCTGCAAACAAATAGCTTTCGATTGTTATCAATAACAATGGAATTTGTTGACGTCAGCACACTTAAATGATGACGTCACCCAGGCCGCCATTTTGGGTCATTTAGGCAAACTTTGAAGCTTTTTCTGTTGTTAGAAATGCATAGAATTGCGTTATGAAATGCTTCTCAACCATTTTGAGTCAATCAATATCAATTTTTGGCGGAAAAATCTTGTTTTTAGTTATGACGTCAATAATTTTATTGTCATTTTCTTCCAAAATAACTGTTTAAAAACAGCTCTATGCATCATATTTTAATTGGAAATGAATAATACGCCAAATACGAAGGGAAAAGGTGATTAACATTACCTTTATTCCGTCTTTGGAACAAATCAGCCAGGAAACCACATATTTTGACATTTTCCAGTATTATGACATCATAGTGATTTCGCCTAATGAGCTGGCTGCACCCAAAAACCATCAATCAGCTAAGAATAGTTAGGACTACGCCCTTGTCAAGCTTCAATGATTTCCCATTAGTCTACGGCTATTTATAGAGGGGGTGGAAAGCCCCACCCCCACCCCCGACTATGTAATGCCCGGTAGGATTAGGGTTAAAGAGAAGAAAATGGGAACGAAGCAAGATTTGCGAAGCATTTTACCCTATCATTGAACCCAGCTTTATCCCAGGAAGAAGACCAACCCAGTTTATATTGACCATATCATTCTAGTCTTTAGAATAAATTTTTTAGAACCTCGTCAATGTAAAATTCAGGAATTCCAACAGAATTTCTGCTGCTTTCCGTTTAATTCCCTCAACATCTTACGGAATGGACACCCATTTGACAAAGCGCATGTCCCTTAATTTTTCATACAATATGTCCTTTAAATTTTCATGAAAAACCCGATTTTTGCCCAATTCTCGGTGCGGTTGTGTCTTGTTGAGTTTTCCGATCGTGAGCAGGGATGAAATTGTTATTAAAGCTTTTGGTGTGACTCCCAGTAGCTGTAACGTTGTTCAACTAGCAGTTCAGTGTCTTGATTGGGAGGTGATTTATATCAATGCCTATTCTCTGCCATTTATATGCATTCCGCTAAGTGGTCAACGTATTGAGACAGCAGTAAACAACTACCCTCACCTCGCAGAGCTTTAGCTCGCTGATAATTATGATGGTTCTGAGCCTTCGGAAATAAGCATTCTGCATGGAAGTGACTCATTGTGTTAGGATTGCCCGTACCGGGGAGAGGAATGTGGGCCTCGCTGCACTTTACACAAAATTCGGAGACGTTCTAAATGGACCTATTGAAGTTGCAAGCTTTAGTGAACATTAATGCATCAATTTTGTTGAGACACAGGTTATGAGAATTGCCTCCGATTGTCTCTCATCTGTGCCTCAAGTTGTGCTTCGAGACATTAAACTCCCTTAACTCCTTATATCATAGAAGTGGGAAAGTATATACAGCTTGCTGGCGGCGGGGGGGGGGGAGGAGTAAACCCAGGTAAATGAAAGTTTCCATGGCTTTTTTGTGAAATTATGTGTGCTGTTTCGAAGAAATGTTGAACGCTATACGAAGTTCAGTTACTTGTTAATGACTCGGAGAATTAAACTTTGATCAAATTATCATCCAAATTGTTCATAAATTTGCAGAATTACGTTCTCTTCTTGATCGAAATTGTACTTCGCCTCCCAAATTAAGTTGAGATATATCTTTACACCCCCATATCCTTTCTAATATTAAATTTATAACTGAATACAAAAATAGAAAAGACATGAAGCAAATTACTTTGTTATGAATACTTCTACGTAGTCTGAGCAAGCTGGCAGCTTTCCTCTCACATCAAATTTGTTCCATGCAAGTGACAGATACGATTTGGCGGGTTCTGCTTTGCTTGGGCTGATATACCAGGTGCATGTTTCCTCTGTTTTATTTTTACTTCCAGTTGTGTTGTAAACCAGGGTTTTAAAAGTATAATCGGCCGTGAGGTTTCCCCCACACTGAGCTGTTGCCGTATGAGTAATAGCTGCTAGCATGAACAGAGGTAGAAAAAATTGAACATTCATGGTGGCGTAGATCTGGAAACGTGCAGTATCAGTGGAAATCCAAGCAGAAGTAAAAGTCTTTCAGTGATTCAGAGAAGAGACCGCAACGAATCAAGGCAGTCTACATTCGTATGTTAGAGTACAAAACACAAGCGTCTCAGATAACCTTACATGGCTTTTTCTCTGTAAAATATGGCAAGTTGATTGACATGTACTTCCCGAGTTCCTTGATTACAAAGATGAATTCCTTGTTTAAAATACGGTGTTTTGTAGCAACTGAACAAATTTTGATACATGATACCGACCAAGGAACTTCCAAAAACTAATTTTGAATCAAAGAGGGCAAAGGGATATGAAGGTCAAAATTTGAGGCACTATGGTATGTCAAATAAATTTCATCATTTCCGGTCAAAGGCAAAAAAAAACACTTCCGTGCAAGCAAGGACCGAGATACCATGGCCGGGGGTCGTGGACCCCTTAAAATTTTCAGTAGCTCCTGAACTTGCTGCAGCATTTCGTTTAGTTATCGTATCATTCGCTGTTTTAGAAAGTCAGATGAGGTATTCCATATTCTGATTTATATCTCATTCAATATTTACCCTTCTTTTATCCTAGGACGTCCTTCAGGGTATTTGCAAGAACAACTTGTCAAAGTTTAAAATTTCGGCAGCATCGTTATCACACTGTAATGATCATCAAGCATTTGCTATGAAATTTTAAATCTACCTGTGCTAATGTTGTAAAGTCAAGTCATTCGAGTACACGAATCTTTTATTGCAAAACTAAGAATTTGCAGTAGCACTGAAAGTGTCTAGAAATTATCAGATTTTGAGTACTCAGAGTTTCTGACGAGTTTCTTTAACCTAATCCAGGCTACACGTATTCGATATACACTACGTAGTAAAGCGCTCGCTTCGCTCGCACTTCATCATACCTACAATCTTGGCCAAAATACTTGGGACAAAAATCATAAAATCACATTACTTCGGTCTTTGATTAAGTGCCCCCCACCTCCCACTTTTCAAAGTTGCTTGAATCAAACGCCTTTCGACCTTCTCAACATTGAAGTAGGGGGAGGGGGGATTAGGAGACTCTAAACATATGTTTTCTCAGGAAGCGCCGAGAAAGACCAAGGAACCAACAACAAATGAAGAATCGACGAAATTGGTCGAAGACAAGAACACAGACATAAACCCGCGATCGCGGGCAGCAATTCAACAATCTGACGTGAAACCAAACGACGTACATCAAACAACAATGGAAACAACAACAACAACAGCAAAAACAACAACAACACTGCAAAACTCACGAACCCAACGAAGTCAATCTGACGTGAAATCAAACAGCATACGTCAAACAACTATAGCAACAACAACAACAACAACATCTGTCTACGCAACAAGCAATGGACGACGCCTCAACAATAGGACATACACCAGACGTCATAGAACAAGAAACATCGCATTGCGAACAACGCCAATGAAAAGAACTGAACCGAACAGAATGAACAGGGTACAGGTACACCCGAGAAGAACAACGACTCAACTGATAACAATGAGAACGAGGCTAACAACAACAACAACATATGACAAGAACTTTTTTACCTTATGAGGACACAATTATAATTGTAAATTAATTAACCTTATATGGAAATACAAAATACTATAAATAGAGGTTGATACTCTGAATAAATCAGTTGCTCTGAAGATGCCCTAGTGGGCGAAACTAGTTAGCAGATAACTGAATAAAAAAGCGCAAAAGATCAACTCGATGCCTGCTCTCGTGGATGTTGTCTCTCATTTGCTCATCGTTCACTATATGTTTTCTCCTCGATATTTTTGGAAACCTCATGAAGACACTGAAATTTGCCTGTGTCCCAGCTTTTTTTGGCAGGGTTGTAGCTCCTGCAGAGAGCTTTTCACAATATCGGACATTTTAACCGTGAATGTTCAGTAACAGCTCTATACGAGAAGGACTCCTCATAGTTAACGAATGTAGTTGTGGATAGAATGCCAAAACTTCTTGTCATGCACCCATAAAAATGCTGCGGCACAAAGTTGTGTGCAGTCTCTAATTAATAACTGTAGCGGTCTTAGGATATCCATTTTCAAAAAGGTGCCAACCTGTTTGTTTAATGTAAATCTACAGGGTGTCCCAAAAGAATTGTGCCCCTTTTGCCTAAAGATTGCGACAAAACGGCAAAAGATTCTCGCCTGCCTTTTTTATGATGTTTCTCTTCAGATAATCAAATATAGTTTGCTGCCATTCCCGTAAAAATCCACTAAAAAATGATGGAGCTATGACCTTCAGAAGACCAAATTCGCATGATGACTGAATCCAGTGGTCGGCCATTTTGTCTTCCCATTTTGCAGTGATAAGAAGCTTCACGTGAGGTAAGAAATGATTTCTATGCGGTCAGAAATAGTGTTATCGGAACTCTCTGGGGATTATCAGAACTTTGACGAGAGCTATGAAATTGGAGGCTGCTGTTTCATTTCATCCATGAAGGTATTTATCACTGCAAAATAGTAAAACAAAATGGCCGACCGCTTGTTTCAGTCGTCGGGCAAAGTTGGTCTCCTGAAGGTTATAGCTCCATCATTTTTCAACGTATTTATACGGGGTTAGTAGCAAACATTAATTGAATATCTCAAGAGCAATATCATCTAAGAGTTTGGCAAGAATCTTTTGCCAAATTGTCGCAATCTTCAGGCAAACGGGGCACAATTTTTTTGGGACACCCTGTGTACTTCAAAGGTAACCAATGTCTATATAAATAGCAAGAATATTAGGTTAAAGGTTATAATGCTCTGTTTTCCAAAGTCAATTTTGTGCTAATAAGTTTATTCACAAAGCAGCAATATTTTCTTGCCACATTGCACGTCTGCACTGGTTGTGATTTTTTAGTACATGTACATTTAGGACAATTTTCGTCCATTTTTTACGAACATTTTTTTAAGAATCTCGCTTCTCCCTCTAAAAACTGAAAATGAAAAAATTGCAAAAAATCCCAGAATCTAATTCAGGCTTTCTGCTAAAGATTAAGTCATAAATCTTCAAAATCGGTCGAGTGTATGATTTATTGTGCCCTGACAAACGTGCATAGTTTATTTTGGCGCACCCGGTATCTGTTGACATTTCAACATATCTTGCGCCTTGGAGAGTTGCACAATAAATGCAAAGAGTACAGTAATGCTAAAAATCCCCAAGAGTATGGTCACATGACTCAAAATGGGTAAAAACATGATTTTGTCTATGTGTAAAAGGACTGCGAGAGTTCCTGCAGCTCAATTTACTCACTGCCTAATGTATGATCTTTGAGCTTCCTCTATTTGCATATACCCTGCATCTTGCTCTACTGCACTGCACTCATTTCTTATTTCGTCCCTCTTTTCACAAATGCCCTGAAAGTCAATGTGTCCTTCTCCAAAATTTCCACTCGCTTTGCTTGCACTTTTTCTAGCATTTTGACCAGACTTTCAAGACGAATCAAAATCGACATTTTAAACGATAGCTAATGGGCCCTCGATGGCTCTATCAACCCTAATCAATTTACCACGCATGAAATGAGTATTCTGATGTTAGCAATGACATTAGAGCTTCTGAACTACAAAATTTTGATGAGACTTCAAATTCGTTTTCTGCATGCCTATTATTGAATTTCCCCATTTTCAACAAGCAGGTTTGAGTAAATTACTTCTAGAAATTCTAACAAGCTTGTGTAGATAGTAAATAATGAGCATTATGATAAAAGCATAATGCTACAGAAAAAACAATTTTTGTGAAATCTTTGCAAAAGGATGAGCCAGCGAGACGCGGTAAATTATTCTAGAGTCAGGACGCAGTAAAAAATATCAGTGTAATATATTTTACAAAGATGAAGAGGCAAGGTAGAAAAGAAGAGAGAAAAGGAATAGAAAATCACGATAATGAGGGTATATGAATAGAGCAGCGTCGCCCATTATGGCTGGTCGCTCACTTTGGCCGACCAGCAAGAGAAATTAAATTTCAGGGGACTGACGACTAGTAATAAAATTGAAATTGCGAGGAAAAGCTTCGCTGACATCTGTTTTATCATGATTTGACCTTCACTGAAGTTACAGTTCATTTGCATTGAAACCTGACGAGATTTTTTTTGCATATTTTTAATAGATTCTTTCAAGTATTTGTAAATTTTATGATTCTATTTACATTCCTTCCTTCACTTTCGTTTGCTCAGCACCTGTGGTTTGAAATTTTTAAATTGTGCTTTGATTTTTCAGAAGTCCTGTCTCTTGAGAGGAAACAGTGGCGTCGTGGCCGGGGGTGCCAGGGGGGCCATGACCCCCTGTGAAAATGTTGTCGGAAAATTCGTCAGTTTTCCATTCTTGTCGGAAAAATCGAAAAAAATTGAATTAATCCATTTTCCTTACATAGCTACTTTATGGCAATTGAAATGTATACACGAAATATCACTTTTTCGATCGCAAAAACATAGTTTTTGATGAAAAAGTAGGCTTTTCGACAAAAAACTAGGTCCTTCGTTCGTTTTTCTGCAAAAAATTCCTTTTTCAATCGAAAGAAAAATGTGTTTTCTATTGGAAAAATAGACACATTAGGCGGAAAAAGTTTCGGACGAATAAATTTCAGACAAATGCTTTCGGTCAAAACATTCTTGGACTTTTTCCCCGAAAATTCGGTCGTTTTACCTACATTTTGGTGTCTAAAAGCGCCAATTTACAATTTATTTTCAGTGGCGCCGCCAGGATTTTTTATTGGGGGGGCGAAATACAGTGGGGTCTGGGGCGGAGCCCCAGAAAAATTTTCTTGCACCACGCCCTCTACTTTGGCTGTAAATGCAGCCAACGCCCCTTTTATAGGTTGACATAAAGATAAATGAATCTGTTGAAATATCACAAGTAGGGTACCACAATTAGAAAATGGCGTCCTACCGGCGATCGAACGACGAACTTCGGATTTCCAAAAACTTCCGCAGCCAATCTAATGCGTCACTCTGTAATGGAATTATCGAAGGGCTGTCAAGTTCTCTCAGATTCAGAAATCTGAAGTATATGGTTGGTGAAAAAGAGGGCATGGGGACCAGCAGAAGCTTCAAAGTTCAGTATACAATCAGGGGCGGATCTAGAACCGATTTTTTAATGAGTTCCCATGATGAGATCGAAGGTGAGCGAAGCTAGGGGGGTGCGGGGGTACTCCCACGAGGAAATTTTTGCAGCCATGACCTTTAGATTGCCTTTAAAGCTATCAAATTTTTCTTAACTAATTAATAACTGATAAATTTTGAAATGAAAAGCATCCCACCAAACCAGTTTCGGACCTTCATATGATCATAAGGCCTAAGTTTACGTCAAATGTTTCTCCTTCAGCCAGCCACATTTTGCCCTATTGACACATATAAGGGGCCTAGTTTGTAGCCCCTTATATAAGCGCAATTGAACAGATTTTGAAATCGTTTGTTATTTTCATCGCGGATCTCATTTTCATAATTATCGTAATTCTATTCTCAGAGACAAATTTATCTATGAAATATTTACTAAGTTCTCGAACTCATGGAACTCACGTCAAATCCGCCACTGGATGAGGGGGTTTGGGGGCAAAGCCCCCAGGAAAATTTTCGGGGACACGCCCTATACTTTGGCTTAGAACACTTCTACCGATCACATGTTAGCTGGTGGTGAAATAGAATTGTTGATCATTTCGTAACAGTTGTTTAAATTAGCATCCCCAGGAAACTATTTTTGTAAAAAGATGATATTCTTTGGTTTAGAATGCATCCCATCCGTTTACCAGTGCCCAATTGAAAACTTTCATAATTAGGTAACGGTACTTTTATAAATTACCACCACAGGAAAATTTTTGCGCAAACACACCATAATTTGTCCCAGAACGGTTCTAACAATCCAATTTGCCTGGCCTCAAAATTGAAATCTTGACAATTCTGTAATAGTTTGTCTCGGAAATTTTTCAAAAATCCAACCTATACATTGGCTTAGAACGACTCTCCCAGTCACTTTCCATCATTTCTCCGAAAAAATTTTACCCTACTACCCATCCTATACAAAACTACTTTCTCCTCATTTGGTTTGTGCAAAAGATCTTGACTTAGATCTTTCACAAGCTATGTTGTTGAGATGTGCAAGTTTGGAGGGCACATAGAATGGGGGTCTAGGGCCTTCGCGACCAGAAAAAAATTCCGAGTCAGTGCCCTACAGATCGTTGGAAAATGCAATAAGACAGCAAGATTGTACAAACCGATACTCACAATATAATTGCCAAAGATCATTGGCCTTACCCTCCCCCCAATAATTTTACATCGGAATTAGACGAATTAGAAAAGTGGCTCTGGAGAATATTGGGGGGGCGACCGCCCCCCCTTGCCCCCCCTCCCGGCGCTTCTGTTTATTTTGCACGTTTCATACTTAAAAAATGTCATGCATTTATGGTTTGTGCATTAAGCTTTCAATGAGTTGCTCGTCAGAATTTGCACAAGTGAATATTGTTGAGGAAGATGGAAATGATTACTAAGATGGGATTACTTTTAGTTTCTGTGATTGGATGCTTATAGAAATGAAGATTTATATCAAGCCATCACGTTGTTATCTAAAATTTGAAAACGATCTATTTTTCAGTGCTTTTAAGGTCCTTTTTCGAAATTTCCCATGAAAAAAAATAGTAGATTCTTCAAAATAGGGGCGTTTTGCAACGATCTAAAGGGCGTGGTCACTGAAAATTTTCCCGGGGGCAAGCCCCCGGACCCCCAGTTGTCCACCCTCCTTGCGCATATAGCTTCAGTCTCACCTCCAACACCAATCACGTCTCAACAACAGCCTCACCTCCAACAAGAATCGCCTCTTACACAGGACTGCTGTGTCCCTTTGAAAAATTCTTCGCTATTATGGAAATTTATATGACAAGAGTTCTGAGATATTTTGCCACTTTTTTTTGTACGTTACATTCCTGCTTAATTTTTGTCGGAAAAATGTCTCTTGGTCGGAAAATTCTGACCCTTGCCCCCCCCCCTAAAATCATGCTCCCACGACGCCACTGAGAGGAAATCTACAATGAAACCAAAGAAAAGTGATTTGTGATTCAGATTTAAGGCCATGAAGTCTGAGTGCTGCAAATTGCTATTTTTGTCGCCCATTATGTCCGTCAGTTTACCAGAAGTTTCCAGTCGCTTCAAAATATCAAATGCAAATTTATTTAAAAAAAACACCATTTTGGGTCAAAATCTTACTTACTGACTTGGAAAATCATGCAAACTCAAAAAAACGCAGCATTATATTAAGTTTATTTGCATTTTGGAGACTTATGCCGAAACCCATCCGTCCATGCAAAAGAGATAAGGCAGGATTTAGAACAACTCGAAGCATGTATTTCAATTGCCAAAACTCGAAGTTTAGGATAACTCTTATTGATATTTTTGTGATTAAAGTACCCAATGACAAACAAATAAGAGTTACTAAAATAGTTTTTTTTTATTATACCCTTTTCCGGAGAGTAGTGTTTCTTGTTTGTACTACGGCCATAATGGGCGACGCTCGAAGAAAACGACGTTCTTACCCTCTTCTTAAAATCTTCTAAAATCAGTATATAGCAGTGCCTATTTTAAGCCGAATTTACAAGACCACTATCAGCGGCATGGCCAGGGCAAATTTATTGGGGGGGGGTGATAGAACGAGCGGCCTGGGGGCGAAGCCCCAGGAAAATTATTTGGGGCCACGCCCTTTACTTTGGCTTAGAATACATCTCCCAATATTATGCTTGCCTCCAGGCCCGCAGGAAGCGGGGGGGGGGGGTAGGGAGGGCTCAAGCCCCCCCAATAATTTTTTAAAACAATGGTGCTACGTCACATGACTTAATTAGATGTATTGTTCTCTATTGTTTTAAGAACAATTGCCCCCCCAATCCGAAGCTTCTTCCTACGGCCCTACTTGCCTCAAGGGACAAGAGAACCTTAATCGTTTTGTGACAGTTATCCTATGAATTAGAGCACGAGGAAATTTTTGAAGAAAGAACCCTTCCTTTGGCTTAGAATGCATCTTCCAATATCATGCTTACCTTTCGCGACAAGAAAACCTTGATCGTTTTGTGACAGTTATCCTATGAATCAGAGCACAAGGAAAATTTTTGAAGAAAGATCCTTTACTTTGGCACAGAATGCATCTCCCAATATCATGCTTTCCTTTCGCGACAAGAGAACCTTGAATCGTTTTGTGACAGTTATCCTATGAATCAGAGCACGAGAAAATTTTTGAAGAAAGACCCTCTACTTTGGCTTAGAATGCATCTCCCAATATCATGCTTACCTTTTGCGACAAGAAATCCTTGATCGCTTTGTGACAGTTATCCTATGAATCAGAGCACGTGGAAAGTTTTGAAGAAAGACCTTTTACTTTGGCTTAGAATGCATCTCCCAATATCATGCTTACCTTTTTGCGACAAGAAAACCTTGATCGCTTTGTGACAGTTATCCTATGAAACAGAGCACAAAGAAAATTGTTGAAGAAAGATCCTTTACTTTGGCTTAAAATGCATCTCCCAATATCATGCTTGCCAGTGCTAAAATGAAAGATTGGCTTTTCTCGGAAAATTCTTACCCAACCTATAGCCAGCTATTTTCTCTTTGGTTTTAGAGGAATCTCGAGGACCATCTTTCCACAAAAATGGGGGGGCAACCCCCCCCCCCCATGGCCATGCCACTGACCACAATCTGAATAAACTAGGGAGCGGAGGTTTCTTCAAAAAAGAAATGTTGAGACCACCTTCTTCTGAACAGTAGGAAATGCCCTTTCCACGTTCTTTATTGATTGGGAAGTATTCCTTTCAATTATTTTTCATTTTCAAAGTTTTTGAGTTGGTTTCAATGTCTACTGAATCCCTGTGCACGCTTTACTAAGTCAAATACACGTAGGCTACCAGAAAAATGTCTCGATAAGAAAATTGTCTCATCTGGAATTGAACACAATTAGTGTACACGCCAATTATGGAAATTAATACAGTAGAAACCCGCATAAAAGAACCTGTTTTTATAAGAACCTAGAGGCTGAAATTCAATCTTTAAAACCCCCTAAATAAGAACCCCTAAGAGGCTGAAACTGGGAAAGGTTCTTATATAATGGCGTCAATGTAAATTATTAAAATGACAAGAATTTTTAGAATTCTTCACATCCTGATCAGACTTCTTCATTGGTACAAAGATTTGTTCTCAAGAATTCTCAAGAAATCTCAAGAATTCTTGGGCTGGAAAACAGTGTTAATGTGTGCAAGGCCTGCTCGTATATAAGAACCTTTTTAAGAACCATACAGGCTGGAATTTAGAATAGCAGCCATTTAATTAAGAACCAATTCAGGCTGCCCAGAAAAAACCTAGGTTCTTTTATGCGGGTTTCTACTGTATATATAAGGTAAATGCGAACAAGTCTTTCATACATAGCATAGCAAACGTTTTACGTTTTACATAGCCAAATTAGATTACAATGTTGTATTAAAGGAAAGGAAATATACATGTGGAAAGTTCAAAGGGTTTTTGAGACCACACATTCTAAATTTCAAGACCACATTTCACATTTTCAAGACCACAAATTGTGGACAAGACCACACTAAAATAGGCATTTGTATATAGAGTTTACGTAAAAAGTCAATACATCGTGATCTTTTTCTCCATTAGTTGGTGATATAACCTGGCTACTTGATTTTTTCATTAATTGCTCTTTTAGGATGTAACTCAGAACTTCGCGACGACATGGGCATAATGGGCAACACCACTCTATAAATCATATGCCCTGCATTGTCACACAAATTGCATGTTGTGTATATGACCTAGGAGGGGAACGGATTTTGACGCAAAGAAATGAGTGGGGAAGTGAGAGGGTAAGTTTCCCCAGGGGGGGTACTCTGGAATATTCAGGATAGGGATGCTCAAGTTACTTTTTTGGGTCTAAAATTTAGGCAAAGATTATTTTTTTGGGTCAATGATTTGTACAGTTATTTTTTTGGGTTCAAGAAATTCTGGCTTACTTTTTTGGGTCTCAAATATGAGAAAAAGTAAAAGATTGGGAAAAATATAATTTACAAACAAAATTAGAGCCAAATAACAGTACTAAAATCAAAAAACATAAATATCCAAACACATTATGAGAAATCTAATCAGTTAGGGCACATTTATGCAGATTTAATATACTGACTTCATCAATTTTGGGTATGTAAGGTCGGAAAAATTATTTTTTTGGGTCTATATTCAAGCTAGAAATTACTTGTTTGGGTTGATGCGTTGTACCCCAGCCTGAGCACCCCTATCCTAAATATGCCTGAGTACCCCCCCCCCCTGGGGAAGTTTCTTCTAACCCGTTAGAGAGTCGAAGAAGGGAATCTGCTCAAACTGATTGATAAGTGAAACAGCTATTTATTTTTCCATTAGACAGATTGAGAAATAGCATTTGCTCTTCTCCCTGAATTTCTTATTCGATTTCACACGTAATAGAGGAGGAAAATGGATTGATTAACCCTTTTCAACGTGGGTAAATCAATCACAATCAATCACCATTTTCTGTAATTATGCGGACGATACAACTATTTATGCGTGTGGTCCTAACATCGAAAGTGTCATTATGCATTTAGAGAATGATGCCCTCAAGATAACTGAATGGTTTCTAAACAATGCCCGGGGGGTACTTGACTAGGGAAGTGACGGGGGTGTGCGGAAAACCTCTCCACACCCTGCACCCTGTCGCATAAAAAATAGGCCAAAAGTATACCCTGTCGCATAAAATTTTGCATCTCAACTATAGTGTAGAACGCAATTTTTGCTTGTGATGCCCTGTCGCATAAAAATTTTGCATCTCAAATACAGCGTAGAACGCATTTTTGCTTGTGATACCCTGTCGCATAAATTTTTTACCTATTATAATACCCTGTCGCATAATTTTCGTTAGGAAAGGACACCCTGTCGCATAATTTTTACCGTAAAAGGACATCCCGTCAGGTGAAGTATGGGAGTACCCCCCCCCCCCCCCGGGAAACAATGGTATGAAGCTAAATGAAGACAAATGCCATTTAATGATTTTTGGTGCAAAAGGGAGTAATGAAACAACAATTAAAATAGGTGAGGCCTGTGTCAAAGAAAGTTCAGAGGAAAATCTTCTCGGTATAACCTTTGATCAATCACTTTCCTTCAAGCAGCAAGTCAAGACTGTTTGCAAAAAGGCCAGCCAAAAACTCGTTACATGGACACTGAGAAACTGCAGCAGTTAATGAGGCTAATGTCCACTTGTTTGGATGTTCTATGATAGAGCTTTGAATCATAGAATAAATCATATTCAAGAAAGGGCATTACGCATTGCATATAAAGACTACGAGAATGATTTCGGTTTTCTCCTGGAGCAATCTAAATCGGTGCCAATCCATGTAAGAAACCTACAGTTGCTCATGAATGAAATTTATAAAACAAAAGACGGTCTGAATCCACCATTTATGAAGGATATTTTCATGCAACGCAATATTAGGTACTGCCTAAGGCATGGTAATGACGCTCAACTGCCAAAAGTGCGAACTACGTCCTTTGGAGTTGAGTCCATCACTTACCTTGGAAATAAACTGTGGCAGCTTTTACCGCAAGAAATAAAGCAATCAAACAGCCTTCTTATTCTCAAAAAAACGAATTAGATGGTGGAATGGTGGAAAATGCAACTGTAGGCTTTGCAAAGTATATATCCCGCAAGTTGGGTTTCTAACATGATAGATTTTAACCCTGATTTGCCTGTGATAGATGTTAATAGTTTTATTGTAAATTATATATATTGTAAATAGTAGGCCTTAATTAGCTGTAATTTTGCTATTCATTTTTATTTTAGCCTACTTTAAATAGATATTTGATAATAATAACAATAATATCTTTTATTAAATAATAATAATCATGGGGGGGTGGGAGACAAAAATGCCCCCAATTTTTTAAGCAACGGTAATGCATATGGCAACTCAATTTGGTACACTAGATCACCGAGCAGTTACGATTCTAAAAATACAGCATATACTAATTAGACACATGATATGTTGCTAGGCAACGTAAAACAATATATATTTACTTATATCTTTGAAGCAACAGACATGCTATATTGATGTTTCTTAACCCTATTTGTACTGGACAATTGTTTTTGTACTTGGGGGAGGGGTATTTTTCGGCCCACCCCCTTTTTCTTCAAACTATAAACGATACTGGGTGAGCCACAAAAACGCTCCCACTTTCGAAAATTCGTAGCACCACATGTACTTCATGGATTTAAAAGACTCAAATTGTAGTTAAAAGCCAAAAGATCAAAGTATTTTTGTGATTTTTCTCGTCTCCTTACAAACACTGCAAATATTGGTAAATTCAACTTTACAAAAATGTCATGTTTTCAAAATGACTGAAAAGGGGCCTGAAATGTTTCATCAAATATTAAAAAAGAAACGAAATACTGAACAGATTCCATGGTGAAATAATCATATTGCTGAGATTTTAAGTTAATTTTAGACATTAGAATCTAGCAAAACTACTAGATATTTATGGAGTTATGAGCTTTAGAAGTTCATGTTTGTGCGAAAGCTGAAATCAGACTTCCCTAAAATGCATATTTTGTGAAAGTAGCATCTCGTTTATTCAAACCAGTTGAAATGGGATTTAAAGAGCAATTTCGACAAATTAGCTTTCTCTAACTTTGAATTAAAGTTATGGATGCTTGGAGGAATCCTGTTAAACACAATTTGGAATGGCCCAGTCTCTCATTGATTAAATTTTCATTCTTTGTTTTTGGATCCTTGCAGTCTTAAATAGATTTTGGCGACGGTTACAAGAATTAAATTACTTTTGAAGTCCCATGTGGTTTGCTTTAACATGAACAAGATGTTAAACATTGGACAGCTTTCTTCCACTTGGGGCAAATTTTTGACAAGCAATTCAGTTAGGGGCGTCTGGTTTCAGCTTTCGCACATACTTGGACTTCAAAATCCTGTAACTCCGTGACTTCCACGGGGGGGGGGGTCTTCCATAGTAAAGGTACCCGGGGATGTGCCGCGAGCAAGGGTATACTTTTTCAGACTTCTAGTCTAGCCAAGTATCCTTTTTTGCAATTTTAGCCAGCAACGGTCTAGCCAAGGGTATCATTTTTGACAATATTGGTCTAGCGAACGGTCATGACATCATATTTGGCACAAATTTGACAATATTGGTCGAGACAATGGTCAAAATTGGTCTAGTCTAGCCAAGGGTACCATTTTCGTAAAAATTAGTCTAGCCAACGGTACCCTTTTGAAGATGCTCGCGGCAGACCCCAACCCACAATTTTGCCAAGAACCCCCCCCCCCCCCCCCCCCCCCCCCCCCCCCGTGGTGACTTCTTACGGATTCGCAAGATTCTGGCGTCAAAAATCAATTTGCAATCTTAAGAACAGGATTCTTTAACGAGAAACCTGTACTTTTGTCATTACTTTTTAATATCTAATCAAACTTCGAACAATTTTTAAGGGACACCCTGTATCGATCCTATTTCCCAGAAGGTACCAAGTAACGTCAACATCTGAACGTTGGAAACTTTCAACATTTGTTTTGAAATCTTCATGAGGGCACAGGAAGCAAACATGAAGATTCTTGATGAACTTAAGAAACTAGTAAGAAACTTCGAGTACTCAAAATCTGCTGATCTTAATGACAAGCTTTCATAGTTTCTCAAGCATACCGCTCGAAACCTTACTGAGGGGTACTTCGGGGGGGTCCCAATACCGCAATACCGCACGAAAAAGACACCAAATACCGCAATACCGCACCAAAAAATAGCAAAATACCGCAAACGCTAGAAAATTAAAAACAGCCCTGTTAATACAGTATGCCGGTCTGTGGCAGTTTGATTCCGACCTAAATCTACCTTCCTTCATCAAAATTTGTAGTTTCGTCTATTAGATCGTAGTTAGATGTTTTACAGACCAAAATGTGGCGAGAGAACGACGGGAAAAGTTTAATTGATGTGCTTTCAGTAAAACTGCATTGACGGCAGAAATTATGAATATCTACGGTAGAACATATCATTGTTTTGAATATCGATTCTGCTGCAAAAGGGCTGACTTTTTCGCGAATACGAGATAAAAAGCTTAATCTGGCTGACGCTTTTTTGTACAAATTTTCCAAATATCGATTAAGGTTCAGATGGTTATCCAAAGCTACACCAAGGTACTGATATGATTTTGTCCCATGATGAGACAAAATCATATAAGTACCTCATGAATAGTTTGACTGTAGATTTTGATGTCCACGTTTGGCTGTTTGGACAACTTTTGATGTGATCCATATAGCACAAATTCAGTTTTACCTTTTTCAAGTTAATGAACAGGTTATTTTCATCAAGCCAGTCTGCAACGTTTCGCAGTTCACTGTAAAAGGAGAAGTCCGGGGTTGGTATGATTGATGATAAAATACCAGATAATACTGCTATGAATGATGTATGATACTTTTTTCCATTATTTTTCGCCTTCTCCTTGTGAAATTACGTATTCAAATAAGCAATTTGAGCGAAGTGACGTCATATCGCGCGAACGAAATCGAGGCTGGGCGATATTTTTTCGCTTCTTAATCGCTGCTAGCCTCTTTATCGTGTACTCATGCATTGAAAATGGCACAAGAACAAGATAAAGAGGCTTGCAATGATTAAGAGGCTAAAAACAATCACACAGCCTCGTTTTTGTTTGCGCGATATGACGTCACTTCGCTCAAATTGCTTATTTGAATACGTAATTTCACAAGGAGAAGGCGAAAAATAATGGAAAAAAGTATCATACATCATTCATAGCAGTATTATCTGGTATTTTATCATCAATCATACCAACCCCGGACTTCTCCTTTAAGTAAATGTTCTATTTCATTTGAGTTCTTTCTTCCACGATATAAACAGTATCGTCGACATATAGTGTAATGTCAGCATCAGTAAGCGGAATATGGATGTCGTTGATTATCAGCCCAAAGAGAAGGGAGCCCAGGATGGATCCTTGTGGTACACCACATGTAACGTTTTCTTCCCATGAGCTGGTGTTATCAAAGATTTCTTATTGCTTCCTATTAAAGAGATAATCACCTATCCATTGTAATTCCACATCATCTATACCATAACTTGGCAATTTTTCCAGCAAGGTTGCATGACGCACTTTGTCGAAGGCTTTACGGATGTCAATATAGACAGCACCACTAAGTAGCCCTTTTTCAACGAACTGTCTAAACTTTTCTGACAGTTTGGTAACTGCATGTTGCGTAGATCTCCCTTGTCTAAACCCAAACTGATGTGGGCACAACAGGCCATTCGATTCAAGGTACTGGGACAGTTGATTATAAATGATCAGATAACTTTTGATAGAGAAGGAATTACCGTGAAAGGCGTACAGTTGTCCAACATTGTCGGATTGAAAATAGGGGTGATTTTCCCACATCTAAAGTTTTGATTCGTGCAAATATTTTGATTCTTTTTCTTCAGATAAAAATGTTGCGTGCTCTCCTCCGCAGGTACCTTTTCAAGGTTGAGCAGATGGAGCAGGCAAAAGGAGAGAGGGATAAGGGACCTCCCTCTCCTTTGTTTTTCTTTCCTCTATCAATTCGTCTCGAAGATGCGTTGTTGCTCTTCAACAGGAAAATGGCACTACATGAAGTTTGGATGTTATTCGTACAGTACCGCATACCGCGCTGTGAAAGCTCGATACCGCAATACCGCAAGTTTTTCCCGCCATTACCGCAATACCGCACAAAAATTTACCCCCGATACCGCAATACCGCAAACCCTGAAGTACCCCTCCTTACTGGTTGCTGAAGCAGGCGGAAATCATCTGTTTCATTCATTGTTTACAAGAGGTTACAGTCTAACCATGAGTGGTAGGAGACTGCTGTGTTATAATCCATAAGCTGGGGTCGATCCCGTAGACATTTTTTGCGCCCGAATTCACTCTTCATAATCGTTAACTACATCATTAGGCAAGTCAGAAAAGCGAGGGTGGACGTCTGGGCGCGTGGTAGGTTTTCTGGAAATTGCGTCGAAAGATGGACCCCTTTTTGGCGTTAATTCACTCGTAAAACATCCAATAAACGGGCTTTTTGTGAGCAAATCTCGCCATTTTCAACGCAACGGAGCGTCAGAATGGAGTCATTTAAAGGACAGAATCATTCAAGACCAAAATCGACCTTGTTTAGCGATAAATTGCTACTGCGCATGCGCAGAAACTTGGACCTTTCCAAAAAGTGGTGCACAACGAAGGCTTAAAAACATTTTCTTCCAACGAAGCAGTGCTCTTAGCTTAACGTCACCCTGCACACAGAGCATGTACTTTTGATAAGCTTTCAATGAACAGTACGCAAGAGACAGATAGATGTAGCTTCTGACTATTGATGTTACCATAAGAATGAAGTTGGTCTTCTTGAGACATCCTGGAGAAATTATCAAAGGATTGATTCATTTTGATCAATACAAGGCATCTAAAATGAGAAACCAAAAAAGAAGGATAGGAAAGAGGATCCTCCTGACCATCTGCCAATGATAAATTCCGTCATTACACCCTTGCCAGCAGAGGTGAAGTCGCTGTAAGAGTAGAGAAAAAGCAAGAAAAAGCTGCAGTCATTTGTACAAAAGAGATAATTAACGGGCCCAGGAGCAAAGTTAGTTTGATATCCGGAAGGTGGTCAGTCATGTTTCATGACTGAGATCCTCATTTACGCTGTGGTGTTGTTGTGTGATACCTCGCAGCTATTGCGCTAAAAGAGGCTGTACGCCTCCCCCGTTATGAATTTAGAAATTGTTTCCTGGACTTTCTAAAAAAGATTACAAGGTTCGAATGAGAAGGCATTGATCCCATAGACAAATAGTTATTCTGTGGCAATTCCTGCATGTTAAGACCGACAACCAATGCATCGATCAAGAACGCATCCTCAGTTGCTAGACAAATAACTCCTTAACTCCAAATGAGGCAAGACAGAGAAAGGTCTCATTGGCCACATTGCACTTTCACAAAACAGTTCTAACGATTTTGTAAAAATGAAAACTCTTCCTGCACTAAATATACAATAACACCTGGGGGGAGGGGGTTCTTGACCAAATTTCAGATAAGGGTGTGCCACCAGCACCCGGCGGGTGCAATTGTGTACTGAATGTACTGGCATGCTTGTCCAAAGATTTAAAAAATGACCCTTTTCTCTGATTTTTCAAGAGCCAATATAGACCCCTATCTCTGAGAATTATTCGTGATATGACCCCTTTTTTCAAAAACTCTGATCAACCAAAATTTAGTTAATGTGTATCTTAGTTACTCCTAGCATGGCAATAAACATGCTTTGGATTTATACATACATAATATTTTGTGTATGAGTGCTTTAATGCTCATATGATAAGAAATTTACATTTTCTGACTGAAAATACTGGAACAGAATGCCACCCATGATTTTATATAAATGAGAATGGGATTGTAGTCTTCATTAGAATCAAAATAATAATTTCCAAACAAAATAATTTAGCTAGATAATAATAAATCTACAATAAAACATTGCATCTTACAATTCCTTCATTTGTTAAGCTGAAAACAGAAGTAGACTATGATCAGACTGAAACACAATGAAACAAGGATAGGCACCCAGTTCACGTGCATCTCTCATAACCTCATATGGAGCTTCATTCCAGCCTGTCTCTGAGCTCAGCTCGTCTAGCTTAGGCTTCAACCAGGTCAATGGGATGGAGGAAGGGGTAATTTCATAGGGAAAATAGTTATAGGCTTTGTCTATTATATGTGTTCCACAATGTCAATGTGTGATAAATTAAAACTGTTTACAGTAGACAAGGCTCTCTCAGTAGGCAGCTTGTGACAAGACTGTTATTGCCAAGCATGGGGCAGGAGATTACATAAATTTGCATCAATAAGCTCACCCTTTTTACCACAATTATTTATTGTGGGACACTTCTCGTTTGCAGGCCAATGTTGTGTATCCGTAGGTGCTACCATTCTAAACTAAAGTTGTGTTAGTTTCTGTCATTAACAACTAACAATCTTTGTTGTTAGAGGTAAGAAGACGTCTCCTACTAGTATGCTTGTTTTGTAATTGTATGATGCTTGACAAGCAAGCAGCCAAGCACCACCATTTTCCATTCTTACCAAGGGTGTTAGGACACGGATATTTTAATTGCGTATTTATTTACCTTGTTTTGATCTTCGTCTTGTTTTCTTGTCTTGTTTCTTCTCTGTTCTGTTTCCTCTTGCTGATGTAAATGCCTCGTGTTATTTGAATATATCTTCCTTGTATTCCTGTGTCTTAGCGCGCCTTCGTAGAAGAAAGATTTTTAAACCACAATGCCATATTAAATACTAATGGGAGAGTCATCACCGCAAACTCTCATAAAGACTTTTCGTCCAATGCGCGACACTTTTTGATGACGTCTGCCCGGGCACACGTCATCAGTCATGTGATAGGTTTTGGCTTTCGAGCTTGGATTTCAGGAGGTTTCAACTAGAGGGTGTCAGTGTGCGGGAAATTTTGAATTGTATCCAGAGCATGATAGGAGCCACAGGTGTGCTTTGAGGTTTCGGCAATGATGATCAGGTAACGATAAATATGAAGAATTTGACCAAATATGAGTTTGATAGCATGCAAGCTGCCAGAGCAATATCATTCACGATCAAATAGCCAAACTACGAAGTGGTACGGCCAAGCTGGTTTGATACTTTGAGTTCAAGGAAACGAGAGCATTTGTCTTGTCTCTCGTCGAAGTGTGAAAATCGAGACCAGGCTCAGGCAGAAAATGCAAGTTGCGCTTTTTTATGATATCACGGCAAAGACCAAAATGAGATGACCAGAGTATGAGCAGCGTTACGTTTATTTTTATTAGAAACTGCGCTTTTGACCCAGTGCTGAAATTTTCCTAGATTACACGTATTTTCGTTATAAGAAACTAAGAATTTGGGCCAGTACTGGAAGTTTCTTAAAATTATCAGATTTTTAGTACTCAGAGTTTCTTACGAGTTTCTTAGAGGTTCCATAACAATCTTCATGTTCACTACCTGTGCCCTCGTGAACATTTCAAAACAAGGTTTTTTGAGCCTTTCCAATGTTTAGACATTACTCAAAGTAATATGATACATGCTTGAAACTACTGTATTTCACTTTGCACAAAGGGCATTACGGATACAGTATATGGATCATAACTTTTACGTTGCCAACGTAAAAGTTATGTTTGTTGACAAACAGCCTTTTGTTTGTTAAAGATTTAAGTTTTGTGCTAACATGTCAATTATTTTCTTTAATATCTGCAGAATCCGTAAAGACAGAAAGGGTTTTAATTAAGATTCACATCGCAGCAAGGGCTATGACAGAATCATTCATACCACTCAGTAAAAGTGACGTGGGTAGATCAACCACGTGGGCTGCTATTTCAAATTCTGTCAGAATAACCTGTAAGATAATCTTGATTTAGAATAGAATTCCAGATCTTGACTTACACTTGCTTTTTCATAAGAAACAGCTTATAAGAGATGTAAGGCTCGATTTTTTTCAGTCGATAAACCATCCTACCAGGATTGAAAATGCAAAGAAACTTTTGTAATTTGCAGCTTTAATTAAAAGTTTCCATTGACAGTCTTCATGTTCACTACTTGTGCCCTCAAAAGGAGGATTTTTTAAATGTCTTGGCAACGTTTAGACATTTAGCTCACGGGGGGGGGGGGGGTCTACGAAAATACGGGGACTTGCCGCTGGAAAATCTGAAAAGGCACCCTGTCGCGGAGTAAAATTCCCAAAAATGATACCCTGTCCCGGAGTAAAATTCAAGAAGGAATACCCTGTTCTTGAGTTTCTTCATACAAAATTGTACGCTGCCTTGGGAATTTGATAGAAATTTGATAGAAATCAATCAATAAAGCAGAAATGTTGCCATCCAAACGATTTAAATCACATTCGCTTAGTGCAAAAGGCTTACATCGAGGTTATGTAGTCAATTATACAAAATATGGACCCTGTCATCGAGCCGACCACACAAAATTGATACCCTGTCCCGGAGTAGGAATCCTGAAAATGATACCCTGTTCGGCGGCACGTCCCCGTACGGAAAAATATATGAGTACCCCCCCCCCCGGGGATTTAGCTCAATGACATTTAAGTAATATGATACAGAAAACAAAGAATACGTGTGTTGTAAATTGAGGAATTAGGTAGATCAACCATTTATTCACGAGCCTGATACAAAGAAAATACAGTGTACAGCGAAAAAGATGAAACCACACAGATTCTCCAAGAATTCTTAAAAAACCCAATTTAGTATGAATCTTGATTTCGGGATCTAGAATTAGTGTGAATCTTGATTTCGGGATCTAGAATTAGTGTGAATCTTGAATTCCGGATCTAGAATTAGTGTGAATCTTGAATTCCGGATCTAGAATTAGTGTGAATCTCGAATTCCGGATCTAGAATTAGTGTGAATCTTGAATTCCGGATCTAGAATTAGTGTGAATCTTGAATTCCGGATCTAGAATTAGTGTGAATCTTGAATTCCGGATCTAGAATTAGTGTGAATCTTGAATTCCGGATCTTGAATCTTGAATCTTGAATCTTGAATCTTGAATTAGTGACTCCCGTTTCCTTGTGCCCTTCCAGAATATTTCCTAGCGCACATTTATTTCTCCATAAGAAAATCTTATGAGAAAGTCAACTCTGGCGTCCTTGATATAAAATAGAAAATTCGAGAAGGAATGTAAGAATTAGTTCACGTAATCTGAAAGACACATCCGCTCTGTGTTGTAATTTGTTACTCAGCACTTGAGTATTGTATAAACAGAGGCGTGGTTTCAAGTCAAAGTAGCCACTTTGTTTTTACTTGTTAGCACAGCTGTGGTTTTGCAAGAGCCAGTCCCCTGAAATGTTATGAGTGGAAATGGTCTTTTCTCCTCCGCTCAAGCAACATTGCGAAGCCAAAATGTGTTGCGCATTCGACGATGGAAAACAATGGAAGTTTGCGGTGATGACTCTCCCATTAGTATTTAATATGGCATTGTGGTTTAAAAATCTTTCTTCTACGAAGGCGCGCTAAGACACAGGAATACAAGGAAGATATATTCAAATAACACGAGGCATTTACATCAGCAAGAGGAAACAGAACAGAGAAGAAACAAGACAAGAAAACAAGACGAAGATCAAAACAAGGTAAATAAGTACGCAATTAAAATATCCGCGTCCTAACACCCTTGTTCTTACAAGCAACAGAGAATTCAGCCTCATTCTGAATATTTTCCCGCCAATTTGTTTCTTGTTGCTGTTGTTGCAAAGGCAAAGTTTAGGCCATCCATGGCCAAGGCATGGTCAAACGTTGTTTTTGGACAATTTGCTCTGGCTATGATGTTGTGGAATTTAAGAGTTGTGGATTTATGAAACTTACAGACAAGGTTGCCAAACATTGTGACAGCATAAAACACAACAGAGGGATTCGGTTCCCAATACAGAATCAGAACGCATTGAGGAAGATCATCCAACAAGCAAACGAGAAGAACAAGATCAAGAAAATAGATGTTTTGTTTGTTCAATTCTTTCCACGTGATCCTCACAAACAAGTATTCCAGTCTATCTCACCCCATTATGCTTTATGAATTAAAGGATAACGAATGATATCACCAATATCGCCAATACGATAATCACGCCCGACAACACCAAGCCTGAATTCTGACGTCACTTCCGGCCTCTCTTGCAAGAAAGCTGTGGCGCGAAAGTAAAATTTTGTGATAAATGGCGTCAGCAGGCGTCCCAAGTGTCCCAAAGCAAAATATCGAGATATAACGCAATAGCTGTATCTTCGCTCTTTCAAGTTCTTTTAGCATTTTGGACTCAGAGCTCCTTGGTTTCTCATATTTTTCAAAGGCCATGGACAACTCTGTTTACAAACTCGGGATTCAGCACAGCAGGTAAGCAGACTTTCTCATAAATTTAACGTTTTTCCTTTGTTTCATGGAAATTTTGTTAAAAGTTTTGGATTCCTCGATGTCGTTTTGTCCTATTTTGCCACCTTTCGCCAATTGTTGACGAAATAAATTTGTCTTTTTCTCGTCTTGAACTTCGGCTTGCAGTTTCAAGAAAATGAACTTTTGTTGGCCTAAATTTAACCAAAATTTTTTCAAACTCCAATATTTTCTAAACTAAGACAGGAATTCTCATTTTGGAGATATAACGCAATAGCTGTAAGCATCTAGTTTCTAGGAATGTTGCCTGTTTTGCTGTAGCCTTTGCCGGTTTCCCACAATTTTCAAAGGCAATTTTTCCTCGAGAGCCATGACTATTTAATCTGCGTTAACTTTACGTGCTTCCTTTCACAAACTTGTCTGCTTTTTAGTCAGAAAACAAACGATAACCTTGGTTGAATGTATCACTTTCGAACTTAATCTGATGTTTTCAGAAATGAATGTATTTTAGAGTACTTGCTAGCTGTTTTGGCCACCAGAGCAATGAGAATAATAACAAAACTTTGACTTCGCTCTCAGAGAACTTTTCGCCGGGTTTGGCCTAACTGTAGTTCAGTTCAGTTCAGTTCAGTTCAGTTCAGTTTCATCATTTTAAAATTCCACCAACATACAATATTGAAATAACTAGCTGTTAACGCAGTTAAGTAAGTGCTGCTCATAGCATTATTGATAATAACATTCCGCAGATTGTCAAAAGAATAAATGTCAGAGTGGATATTTTGGAGCATGTGGTTGAAACCAAGTTAAATTTAAGCTTTTTAAGGTAAAACAATAAAAAAAAACCATGAGAACTGTTTGTAACTGTCAAGACTGCATCAAACGACTATAATAATCATTAAAACTCAATGCGATATTAATCTCACTTCAAGTCTTCAATTGCAATTTCAAGACTCAGTTAATCAATGTCAGTTCATTTTGTACTTTCTTGGACTGCAAGGTTTTCTTTCTCCTAGGTGGTACCTCAAATAGTGTATGGTCTTCTTTCTCATTTGGCCATAGATCAACACTGCTATTTCAACACACAAAGTGTTCCCCTTTTCAATTCCGTGTCAAATAACAGGCTTTGTACTTTGCCTCAAATGAAAGCAAGTCTTGAGGGTATATGATGTACAACAGTTGACCACAACAATTCTTCAAAAGTTCATCTGGTGACAGTTTGTATCAAAGTTAAAAGGTCACAAGGTGTGAAGAATGGTCACAGAAGCAATGCTGATCCAATGCTTTTTGGTTTTTGTAAGAATGTGCATCCAGAAACTAATTTGTAAGATAACTTTCTTATGCTGCGTTGGTCTTTGAATGTCAATGGTTAAAGAAGCAAATACTGATCCAATGCTGTGCAAACTGTTACAGGAATATGAACAGCTGATATGCAGAATGTGATCCAATGCTGTGTTAATCTTTACATGGGCTGTCACAAATTAATAACGTTATCTTTCACTTCTGCAACAAAATACATGAGATATTAAGCTTTTGTTTATGAGATGTATATGTGCATGGTCATATGGCAACATTAAAGGGGCCTTTGCAAGGAGCATGGTTTGTGAACACACCATTGTGTGGTCTTTTCGTTCTTGCCATTTTTACAGTCCACGAAAATGACCACCAATAAAAAGATGGCACATGCAAGGTATGGTGGCTGGAAAGGCCGATTTAAGTACATATATTCCAACTGAGTAGATAACAGAAATATACTGACAAGAAAAATCTGTGCTAAAGGAGGGGAAAAATTAATCAAGAAGCCAATCAAAATTCTTTCAGGTGCAAAGAATCATGGTTGAAAGATCCTTTCAATTATCTTTCTTTTGCAATCCTCTCTTGTGATTTTCTATGCAATGGGAAATTATCTCTTCTGTTCTAAAAAAATTCATGGAACATTTATGCACTAGATGTTTGCAGTTTTAAGCAAAAAGAAAACTACTGTTCTAAAGTGCAACAATACTCTACTAAAAGATTACATAAAACCCTGAGTTTGTATTGTGAAAAATAGATACCATGTACCCATCTAATATGAAAATTGCATGGTTGTTATCTGTGAAAATCTTTAAGTGCTGTATGCAAGGGAATGAATGGTGAATCATTACAATAATGGGCAATTCACTGTTTATAACCACAAATGGGTGATTCATTTTTTCTTTCCACAATGATGGGAAAGTCACTGTTGTCAGGTGCCTCAGTGGGAATTTCTGATATATTGGCTTTGATTGCTACAAGTGGCAATACCACAATGGGTTTATACGTTTAATTTGTTGCCACAAAGGGCAGGTCATTGCTGTTTATTTGTGAACGTGTAAGAAATGCTTAGGTATGCCTGGTCTAGGCCTTCGTTGATGACATCTTCCTGGAACCTGTCCGCTGCAGAAGCAGGGGTGGCGCCAGGAGAGGGCTAGGGGGGGCTACAGCCCCCCCGTCGGAAGCATCTAGCCCCCCGTCGGAGGAAGTTTTGGGTTATTGTCGGAGGAAATTTGGGAAAATAGCGTACGAAAACTGCATTTTCTAGTCATTTTAGCCCCCCTGTCGGAAGTTCCAGCCCCCCTGTCGGAAGATTTCTGGCGCCACCCCTGTGCAGAAGAACAAATTTTCAACACAACAGAGAGCATAAAGAGAAATCCTCTCTTATTCACTGTGAAATGAGATGTAAAAAATGATTTGATACGTACTAGAGTCCGTGAAAACTCCCTTCTTCTTCTCGCAATGAACGTGAGTCAACTCCTTGCATCCAAAATCAAAGCGGTGGGTGGGAAGCATTTCAGTTGGCGAGCACGATGCTTGTTTGGTTGCGTGGGCAGCATTTCAGTCGGCGAGCACGATGCTTGTTTGGTGTTTTTGCATCCATACAAACATACAACACACTCATCGACACAGGAATTCCAATCAACCCGTCTAAATTCTGCTACGCGCATGCGCTAAGCAGCAATTAATACATTAAACACAAAAGAAAACTACTAGCTGTTAACGCAGTTAAGTAAGTGCTGCTCATAGCATTATTGATAATAACATTCCGCAGATTGTCAAAAGAATAAATGTCAGAGTGGATATTTTGGAGCATGTGGTTGAAACCAAGTTAAATTTAAGCTTTTTAAGGTAAAGCAATTAAAAAAAAACCACGAGAACTGTTTGTAACTGTCAAGACTGCATCAAACGACTATAATAATCATTAAAACTCAATGCGATATTAATCTCACTTCAAGTCTTCAATTGCAATTTCAAGACTCAGTTAATCAATGTCAGTTCATTTTGTACTTTCTTGGACTGCAAGGTTTTCTTTCTCCTAGGTGGTACCTCAAATAGTGTATGGTCTTCTTTCTCATTTGGCCATAGAATCAATCTGCTTCCACTGCTATTTCGATAAACACACAAAGTGTTCCCCTTTTCAATTCTGTGTCAAATAACAGGCTTTGTACTTTGCCTCAAATGAAAGCAAGTCTTGAGGGTATATGATGTACAACAGTTGACCACAACAATTCTTCAAAAGTTCATCTGGTGACAGTTTGTATCAAAGTTAAAAGGTCACAAGGTGTGAAGAATGGTCACAGAAGCAATGCTGATCCAATGCTTTTTGGTTTTTTGTAAGAATGTGCATCCAGAAACTAATTTGTAAGATAACTTTCTTATGCTGCGTTGGTCTTTGAATGTCAATGGTTAAAGAAGCAAATACTGATCCAATGCTGTGCAAACTGTTACAGGAATATGAACAGCTGATATGCAGAATGTGATCCAATGCTGTGTTAATCTTTACATGGGCTGTCACAAATTAATAACGTTATCTTTCACTTCTGCAACAAAATACATGAGATATTAAGCTTTTGTTTATGAGATGTATATGTGCATGGTCATATGGCAACATTAAAGGGGCCTTTGCAAGGAGCATGGTTTGTGAACACACCATTGTGTGATCTTTTCGTTCTTGCCATTTTTACAGTCCACGAAAATGACCACCAATAAAAAGATGGCACATGCAAGGTATGGTGGCTGGAAAGGCCGATTTAAGTACATATATTCCAACTGAGTAGATAACAGAAATATACTGACAAGAAAAATCTGTGCTAAAGGAGGGGAACAATTAATCAAGAAGACAATCAAAATTCTTTCAGGTGCAAAGAATCATGGTTGAAAGATCCTTTCAATTATCTTTCTTTTGCAATCCTCTCTTGTGATTTTCTATGCAATGGGAAATGATCTCTTCTGTTCTAAAAAAATTCATGGCACATTTATGCACTAGATGTTTGCAGTTTTAAGCAAAAAGAAAACTACTGTTTTAAAGTGCAACAATACTCTACTAAAAGATTAATTCTTACCTGATTTAATCAAATACATAAAACCCTGAGTTTGTATTGTGAAAAATAGATACCATGTACCCATCTAATATGAAAATTGCATGGTTGTTATTTGTGAAAATCTTTAAGTGCTGTATGCAAGGGAATGAATGGTGAATCATTACAATAATGGGCAATTCACTGTTTATAACCACAAATGGGTGATTCACTTTTTCTTTCCACAATGGGAAGTCACTGTTGTCAGGTGCCTCAGTGGGAATTTCTGATATATTGGCTTTTATTGCTACAAGTGGCAATACCACAATGGGTTTATACGTTTAATTTGTTGCCACAAAGGGCAGGTCATTGCTGTTTATTTGTGAACGTGTAAGAAATGCTTAGGTAGGCCTAGTCTAGGCCTTCGTTGATGACATCTTCCTGGAACCTGTCCGCTGCAGAAGAACAAATTTTCAACACAACAGAGAGCATAAAGAGAAATCCTCTCTTATTCACTGTGAAATGAGATGTAAAAAATGATTTGATACGTACTAGAGTCCGTGAAAATTCCCTTCTTCTTCTCGCAATGAACGTGAGTCAACTCCTTGCATCCAAAATCAAAGCGGTGGGTGCGTGGGAAGCATTTCAGTCGGCGAGCAAGATGCTTGTTTGGTTGCGTGGCAGCATTTCAGTCGGCGAGCACGATGCTTGTTTGGCTTTTGCATCCATACAAACATACAACACACTCATCGACACAGGAATTCCAATCAACCCGTCTAAATTCTGCTACGCGCATGCGCTAAGCAGCAATTATAACTAAATTTAACTTAACTAACATACAACAACAATACTGATCAATTAAATACAAATAAGGAGAATTGTATGCATGGGAATTTCTTAAGGAGGAGCTCTCTCAGTAGCTAGGCTAATCGAGGAGAGAGCACCCCCTGGTTTAAAAATGACTAATGAAATCTAAAAATCGTTTGAATTGTTGGTTAACTTTTAGTATCATTCAAAGAGATACACAATGCAAGTATATGACAGCTATGATTGGTAGTTATTCTCAAAAAAGTAGGCTTTGAGTTTACGACGAAAGCTAAAAGCAGACGGTGAACATTTAAGATCAGCAGGAATGCTATTCCAGCACTTTGCTCCAAAGTAACGCACAGACCTGAGACCATATTGAAGGGTATTTTTCTGAGTTACAAAAATTTCAGTCTTGTAAACAAACATGGGGAAGCTCTGACCTAGAAATAGGAGATTTGCCTACTAAAACAATGTTATCAAGGCTACCTTGTACAAAAAATTATCAGCTTTGATTATTTTGCCTATAAATACGATAGTTTACTGCAATTATTTGCCCTTAAATCTGTTCTCTTTTTCTTAAGCAGTGTATTGCTGCTCTGATTTAAGTTTGCAAAGACATCTCCTATTTGGTTTGCTGCTCTTTTTTGTACATGCAATTCTCTATGAGACAAAGTGAAATTCGCTATGCAGCAAACATTTTTAGTAGGAAGAAATAATATTGTCTCTGTTTTATTTTAGGACCCAAACAGAACAAGATTATCCTTTACCAATCAAGCCCAACCTTGAAGCAGCATTTGACAACAACCACAAAAGACTGCAATTCTTGCTTTTCCAATGCCTGAAGACTGATGCAAAACTAATGGACAAAGCATTCAATAAAAAACAATATTATGAAATATAAAAAAATTTTAACAATCCAATAATTGATACTCTGATGATTTTACTCTGATGATAGGAAGATGGTAAGATAATAGCAATTGAATCATCACAAAATGGAAATTTTAATGCTTCCAATTCTGAAACAGTCTGAACCTTATTCTGAATTTGATCTGCAAAGACAACTGTTTGCAAAGACAAAGACAAAGCTCGCCCGTTTCACCCTGTAGCCCCATACTGCCATGCTTATTCGTGAGTTTCTGAAAATTACCAAAAAGCAGTTATTGCCGTTGTCCATTCAGAAATAGTCATTGCAATTTCGATAGACAGCATCCTTCCCTATCTTCCTTGTCTGTGAGTTTTTAGAGCCAACAAGAGAAGATTTCCAGACTGCATTGAGTTGCTCCATCATGGACAGGAACTTGCCCAGTACAAATAACATATTTTCTATAATTTGCTATCCATTTGTCCATCAAAGACATCTGCCATCATAAACAAAACGATTTTAGTTCTTGATCCATAAATATCCGAGTTCTTTCGTTGGAAGCTGCTTCTTCTTGTCTCTTTCTTTCTGGCGGGTTGGAGACTTATTTGAAAACATGAAAGCATCTCTTGTCCTTCACTGGCAGTAAAAGGATCGCTAGTGCTCTGCATATTGGTTTATTGCTTCGTTTCGTTCAGAATTAAAAAGTTTTCTTGAAAGCAAGCAGCAAGCAGACCACGCCGCTTCAAAACAATTTCTACCATCTACGGCATTTTCTAAATGTCATGGTTTTCAAGGCGCTGCTTACGTCACCAAAAACAATGAATTCGAAAAATTTGCCCAAATACGGATGAAAATCTCTTAAAATAAGACCATCACTCCTGTCAAATTGCGTGGAGTTTACCAGGAAGTTTAAATCAAAACGATTTTAGTTTTAAACATTTCTTAGATAAATTCACTACCTTTTAAGATTAAATTAACGCGGCAAAATCACACCGCATCACTGCAAGAAGATTTCAAAGTCGACGAAAATATTCACTTCCGGTCATTTTCCTATACATTTGTATAGGGGCATCAAAGCGAGGCTGAACTCCTCGAGAAAGGTGTTGTCGGGCGTGGATAATGCCGCAATAAATTTATTTAAGAATGTTTTTGCCCAAAATATTGAACTTGTCAGATTTTGAAGACACATATTGTTATGTTTGTACATAATCAGTTTGAAGAAAATTCTATGCAAAGACATGATACATGAATTATTAGGTCAATATTTAATCTGTTTACAATTTTCTTCAGGCGAAATGATTATGGCAGGTATTTTTTATTAAACACATCATGAATAATGATGCAAATTTACATAGGGAAATACATACCCTTTTTTAGTCTTCTCTCTGACAAACTTTGTAAAAAGACCCCTTTTTTCTCAATCTAGGTCCTAGATATTTATTGAAAATTCACCCCTTTCTCAGAGAAACCATGGACACGCATGCCAGATACAAAATTATATTATATGCACCCGCCGGGCACCAGCATCTTTAAAATGATACCGTTGGCTAGACCAATTTTTGTGAAAATGATACCCTTGATCAGACTAAATTCTCCATTGTAAGCGCAACGAGCTGTCGTTTCCAAGACAAAAATTGCCAAATTATCACCTTCTCTTGTCCAAAATCGCCAAAATGCCAGATTTCTAGACACGAATTACGAAAATTTGACATTTCCCTTTCCAAAATTGTCAAAGAATACCCTTGCCTAGACTAAAGCTCTAAAGTTACCAAAAAGTATACCCGTGGCCAGACTTGGAGTCCGAAAAAGTCTAACCTTGTGAGGCACATCCCTAAGTACTTTCACTATGGAAGAACCCTCTCCCCCGCCCTGTGAATAACACGACAGGGAATAATCACAAGGGCAAGTGAAGAAACAAAGCAGGCAGTGGTCTGAATACTACAAAAATATGTCAACTGGTTTGAATTGATTGCAAACTAGGTTAGATTAATAAAGGATAGTTCTGAAGATGGCGTCAAATATGGAGTATTGGTATCTACTTGTTCGCGACGAAGCATGCTATAGCGGCCTTTATGATCTAGTAAGCATAGGAAAGTAATTTTTTAGATATCCATGACAAACAATATCCCTTACCTAGAGACAAATTAGTACGGTGTTGCCCAAAATGTAAACAACTTGTGTGACAACTTACGATTTTATATCGATAAGACAAATGGCATTCATTTCTAATATATAGTGGATTCCTTCACAGGTATAAGCCAATTGAAAGTACAAGATCTGCTATTTATTCTAATTTGCATGCAAGCAGAGAAAAGATAATCAGATGCAAGAGATCACAAGGCACTTACTGCACAAAATGCCCTCAAGTTGGCTGGTCGCTGGTTGGCAAGTGCTTATGATGCCAAGATGAAGTTGCTGCAGTTTGACAACTTGTCCATGAACGGCAACACCACAGCGTAAATAAGGATCTCATGAAACATTACTGACCACTTTCTGGATATCAAACTAACTTTGCTCCTGGGCCCGTTAATCATCTCTTTTGTACAAATGACTGCAGCTTTTTCTTGCTTTTTCTCTACTCTTACAGCGACTTCACCTCTGCTGGCAAGGGTGTAATGACGGAATTTATCATTGGCAGATGGTCAGGACGATCCTCTTTCCTATCCTTCTTTTTTGGTTTCTCATTTTAGATGCCTTGTATTGATCAAAATGAATCAATCCTTTGAGTATTTCTCCAGGATTTCTCAAGAAGACCAACTTCATTCTTATGGTAACATCAATAGTAAGAAGCTACATCTATCTGTCTCTTGCATACTGTTCATTGAAAGCTTATCAAAAGTACATGCTCTGTGTGCAGGGTGACTTTAAGCTAAGAGCACTGCGTCGTTGGAAGAAAATGTTTTTAAGCCTTCGTTGTGCACCACTTTTTGGAAAGGTCCAAGTTTCTGCGCATGCGCAGTAGCAATTTATCGCTAAACAAGGTCGAGTTTGGTCTCGAATGATTTTGTCCTTTAAATGACTCTATTCTGACGCCCCATTGCGTTGAAAATCGTGAGATTTGCTCACAAAAAGCCCGTTTATTGAATGTTTTGCGAGTGAATTAAAGCCAAAAAGGGGTCCATCTTTCGACGCAATTTCCAGAAAACCTACCACGCGTCCAGACGTCCACCCTCGTTTTTCTGACTTGCCTGATGATGTAGTTAACGATTATGAAGAGTGAATTCGGGCACAAAAAATATCTACGGGATCGACCCCAGCGTATGGACTATTAGCCTAACATAAACACTGCAATCGCCAAGAAACATAATTATTCAAACCATTCAAACTTACTCTTTCTTATTTATTGCGTTCAGCGTAATATTCTAGCCTCTTGCGGGCGCCGGCGTATTGCATTGATCCTACGCATGCATATTGATTGTGTGCCTCGGAATGAGTTACTGGGAAGTCTTCAACGCTTACGCGAAAACGAGGAGGGAAGATGCGTAGGATCAATGCAATACGCCGGCGCCCGCAAGAGGTCAGAATATTAGGCCGAATGCAATAAATAAGAAAGAGTAAGTTTGAATAATTATGTTTCTTGGCGATTTGCAGTGTTTAGGCTAACACAGCAGTCTCCTACCACCCATGGTGTAACTGATCCCTTCCTCATTCCAAATCTACTTGGCAATCCTTTACATGCCGTTTACACACCGCAGTATTCACCGTTCACTGTACTGTTTCATTCATTGTTTACCAGAGGTAGTTCTCTAACTGATCCCTTCCTCATTCCAACCCTATACTATTTGGTAATCCTTTACATGCCGTAGGTAGCAGTCTGACTGATCCCTTCCTCATTCCAACTCTATTTAGTAATTCTGCCAACAGAGGGACCAGTCTTAACAGAAAAGAACATGTAAATTTTTGCTGGAAAAGATTGTTCGCGGTTTCCTTGTCTACTAAGCTGTTCCTTGCTGCTCTACTGGGACATGATGCTGGGGAAATAATTGTTCCCTAAATATCAAAGTAATAATATATATCAATATCTGATTGAATAGCCAACAAATTCAGCAACTTTTAGAACTTTTTCTGGCTGACATAAATTACTTTCTTCGCATTCTTCCGACATTTCAAGGAAATTTTCTGTTGAAAATCACTTCGCAAAAAGCTCAAAAAATGGTCAACCATGACCAAATTTTCCTAATATTTCTGCCTGACAGCGATGACCGAAATTGCATGTGTAATTCCCATTGGAGATTTTATTCCCATCCCCACCTGTGTATCAATATTATTCAAGATGGCTCAATCCTCCCAAGTTGATGATACGCGCTACCACAAGTACAAGACTAAATTGACTAAGGTCATAACACCCAATTCAAGTCATGTGATCAATTCCTTGACAAAAGATCTTTTGAATTCTTAAACATATTTTTCGCCAAGTAAAACTTGTGTCATGAATGTAAAAAGTAGTATAGTACTAAAACTTCCCAAAAGTATGGTAACATGATTTGAAATGGGTAAATTAAACCATATAGCCGAGTTTGTCAATTGCAATTGCTGTGTGGCAGGAAACCGATAAAATTTGGTTATCAATTTTCAGGCGAGTTTTTGGGGCTTTTAAAGAAGCCATCTCAAGAGAACCTCCAATGACTCTAGCAAGGAGAGGACAATTTAACCCTATCCAGACTAGGGGGGGGGGCACAAAGTGCCCCCCCTAGTAAACTTTTTCACACAGCTCATCGAGTATCTCTTCAATAGTCTAGCTTTTTTGTGACTTTTAGTTTCTATCTATGAGACATATTTTCATGTCTATTTCAAAAATTTTGACACTGATTCCGGGGGTCAACACATGACTTTAAATTGAGTGCTCCGCAAAAAAATTACCGTTTAAGTCATAGCTTTGGAACCACTGGCTCTATGACAATGAGACAAACATTTTTGAGCTCGTCCCGAAATAAGCTTTCATTTGATATATAGTTTATTGATTTTTGATGACGTCATCAACAATTGGTTGTTGCGCATGCGTACTGACGAAAAACCATGTTATGGTTCATTTTTAGAAAAATGAGTGACATAATATGATGCAGCAGGTATTTTCATGTATATTTAGCATTTTTTGCTATTTTTAAAAGTAATTTATAATCAATTTTAGACAAAAATCGCTCTTTTTTCGTATAAAATAAATAAATGCTGACATCAGCAAAAATATTAGCGTTACAAAGCAAAAATTTCAAAATAAGAATTACAAGGATATAATCCCTCTATGTTTCAAGTATCACATCGATATATTTTATCAATTTGGAGATACAACGTGACAAAGTACATGTGGTTTTACACCAAAATTAGCAACATTTGCTGACGTCAGCACTTAATCACGTGACATAAACAAAAACAAATCACATCATCTTATTTGCCTTATCATGTTTGTTACTTGTGCCAAGTTTCAAGTCTCTAGAACTTATGATTCTATGAAAAACCAGGGGGGGCACTTTGTGCCCCCCTCTAGTCTCCCCAAAGTTTCAAAAAGCCTAGTCTGGATAGGGTTAAGCAAGGCAAATTTTCTTCCCTAGGTGATCGCATATCAGCAACGAAACAAGGTATTTTCCAATGCTATTGCTTTGATACTCAGAGTACTGTATTTTTTCAAATGAGTCGTGCATTTTTCTTTTGTCTCACAATGTATACACAGAAGGCATCCTAATGAAATGAATGAAATAAAACATGTTTGTAAACATATTTGTAGAATGAAATAAAACATATTTGTGAAATTTTTGCACACTGCTGGCATTGGAGAAAAAATGCAATTGTTGCGAATATGAGAGCCTGAAGGCCAATTTCAATTAAAGAGGATAATAGCTCTTGGTTCGTGAGATTGCCAATGAAAACCAGGAGAAATCTATCTCCATTTGCTCGCATGACTAATGCCAAGACAATAGAAATTGAAATGGGAATTGAAAATTTGAATGAAACTGAATAAATTTACGCTGGCGCTCGCTGAAAAGTTCAAGCAACTTGAACTCCATGGCGAACCGGCTGCGACCGGCCTGTAAGTGTGAAAAACTTAACTGTGCCCTGTGCATGGCGATCGCTCACGATCGCTATAATTCGCTTTAAAACCCCCTTCGAAGCATTCCTTTGTAACGAGCATATCTGCTTCCCCTCCTCTAGAAAAGGCGAAATCAAATAAGAAAGTCTCATTTCTCAATAAGACATCAAAACCTCTTATTGCCCTTTTATCTCCCTCTACTGCCCGAGCCTGAACCTCGGCTGGAGAAATTCATGATCTTCCCTGCTCGGATTCTCTTTGGCCTTCAGCAGCCTTGGTCTAGATTTATGACGTGTGATTCCTGGAAATCGTTCAATTTTTGTCATCTAATTTTTTAGTTCTACTAATGACCATCCAATTCTATGAGCGATGCTTATGTGATAAGTCTATCCATGTCCTTTAATTACGTGACAACGAAGGACAATGCGGTTTTCAAAATCACACAAATAGGATATGACGGCTGCTTCGTAATGCAAGATATATAATCAAGAGCAGTGAAACTATAGGAGCCTTTGATCTTCAGTCCCTTGCTGCTAAGGAGGATTTCCTTTTCTCATTCGAAAGTTTCTATTGAGGTATCTCTGCTTTTCGCTCCTCGAAGCTCGCGGCCGCCATTATGGACTCAATCTGTGCATTTCACTCGGAATTTATGACGTCAATATGCATATTTTTTATAATTTCAATATATCATTCAGGGACAGTGCAAAATTTATTATATTACATGGCCGGTGGAGAACCAAAATTCATGCAAAAAGATCTGCTCGGCCCTGTATGAAATTATTGCAAAAAAACCAACTGCCCCGTCACCCTTCCCTTAAAAAATGTCTCCCGTATTCATTAACAACAGATGTTGTAAACTTAAAGTACAACCAATGAATTGGCCAATGACCATAACAAAATCAATTCTATCCCTTACGAGTCTTTGTCAACGAAAAAAATCGACTTTGAAGATGAAGAGAAATGACTGATGAATCGTTCTTGCAGATGACTGACAATGACATTTTGCGTCAAATTCATACACATCCTTCCAAGCATTTCTCAACTTGCATGATTCACGATTTTGTCCTCAAAATGGGCCATTTTATATTTCAAACTTCATCTTGAGCTTATGAAAAGTTACTGCCCCGTTAATATTGCTTTGTAAAAAGTGTTGACCCAGTTCTGTACAAGCTTAAAAAAGTAGTTGCCCCGTTACCTTTTGCACCGGCCATGTTATAAAATAAAACTTTGCACTGTCCCTCAGCACAATAGCTTTTACAACTATACTGCTAAAATATAACACAACAAAAGATATATCAAAATAAAAGCAGAAAAGAAAAAAAAATAAGTAGAAAATAAAGAAAACTAGTAACTAACTTACTACTTGAAGGTCTTGTGGCGCAATGGTGTAATCCTCTGACTTTGCAGCCAGAACAGTCAGGCGGAGTGGGTTCGATTCCCGGTATCACTTGAGCGTCATGATAAAGGGTAGCGTACTTGATTTGGTCTGCTCTATTTCTGAAAATTTTTAATGAACACGCCCTATAGATAGTTGTGAAACGCCCCTATTTTGAAGAATTTGTTATTTGATTTTCGTGGGAAATTTTCGAAAATAGGACCTCAAAATCACTCAAAAATAGATCTTTTCAAATTTTAGATAACAACGCGATAGCTTGATGATAACTCTATGTATAGAGTAGCATCGCCCATTATGGCCGGTCGCCCATTATGGCCGGCTAGCAAGAGAAATTAAATTTCAGGGGACTGATGACTAGTAATAAAATTGCAATTGCGCGGAAAATGTTCGCTGACATCTGTTTTATCATGATTTGACCTTCACTGAAGTTTCAGTTCATTTGCATTGAAACCCGACGAGATGGTTTGTGCATATCTCTAATTGATTCTTTCAAGTATTGCAAATTTCACGATTCTATTTACATTCTTTCCTTCTTTTTCGTTCGCTCGACACCTTGCGGTTGGACATTTTGAAATATGCTTTGATTTTTCAGAAGTCCTGTCTCTTGAGAGGAAATCTGCAATGAAACCAAAGCAAAGTGACTTCTGATTCAGATTTAAGGTTATGAAGTCTGAGTGCAGCTAATTGCTATTTTCGTCGCCCATTATGCCCATCAGTTTACCAGAGTAGTTTCCAATCGCTTCAAATATTAAAATGCAACAGTTATTTAAAAAAACACCAATTTGGGTTAAAATCTTCGAAACCCAAAAAAAGCAGCATTATATTAAGTCTATTTTCATTTTAGAAACTATGCCAAAACTCATCCATCCATGCACAAGAGATAAGGCAGGATTTAGAACAACTCGAAGCATGTATTTCAATTGCCAAAACTCGAAGTTTAAGTTAATTCTTATTGATATTTGTGGGTTTAAAGTACCAAATGATAAGCAAAGAACAGTAATTAAAGCTGCTTTTCTTATTAAGACTTTTTACCGGAGAGTAGTGTTCATTGCTTTTCCTGCGGCCATAATAGGCGACGCTAGAAGAAAACGACAGTTTTACCCCCTTCTTTAAAATCTCCTAAAATCAGTATAAAGAGTTTACGTAAAAAGTCAATACTCTGTGATCTTTTTCTCCATTAGTTGGTGATATAATCTGGCTATTTGGTTTTTTCATTGATTGCTCTTTTTGGATCTATCTGTGAACTGGGTGACGACATGGGCATAATGGGCGACACCACTCTAAATTTTCATTTCTACAAGCATGCGTTTTCAGAAACTAAGAGTAATCCCCTTCCCCATCTTAGCAAAGGTAGTTATCATTTCCATCGTCCTCAGCAACAATATTCACTTGTGGAAATTCTAACAAGCAACCCATTGGAAGCTTAATGCGCAAAATATAAATGCATGACATTTTTTAAGTATGGAACGTGCAAAGTAATTTGTAGATTTATCGTTTTGTCACCAATTTTAGGTAAAACGACCGAATTTTCAAGGAAAAAGTCCAAGAATTTTTGACCGAAAATGTGTTGTCTGAAATTTATTCGTCCGAAACTTTTTGCGCCCGATGTATCTATATTTCCAAAAGAAAATGCACTTTCCGCTAGGATAGGAAACTCATTCTTTCGGTTGAAAAAGTAGTTTTTTTGCAGGAAAATGAACGAAGGATCTGGATTTTTTTGCCGAAATACCTACTTATTCAGCAAGAACCAAGTTTTTGATCGAAAAAGTATTTCATGTGTACATTCACACATTCACAGACAAAAAGTGGTTTCTTGAAAAAGGCAGAATTTGTAACACATGTTTCCATTGCCATAAAGAAAAAATGGAAGGAAAATGAATCAATTTAATTTTCCCGACAAAATTGGAAAAATGACGAATTTTCCGACAACATTTTCACAGGAGGGCCTTGGCCTCCCCTGGCCACGACGCTACTCTTTGGAGGCGCAAAAGTTCCAGCGTATTCTCACCGGATCCGTCCCCCTTCCTTCCAGACCACTAAGATATGGAAAGAGCGAAGGGGGCTTTGCTGTCTGGAAGGAAAGTAGGATCATGGTGCGAACCGTCGCTGAGGGAGGAGTGGTGGGTCGATTTTATTACTGTGCACTGCTTGTTGCTCACAAAGAAGGCTGAAATGAGCTCGGATTTTTCCTACATACTGACCTATTCCCTAGGGGCTACGAAACTGCTTTCCCCAGGCCTCTCAAGCAGTCTCGGGTGTGTAGAACATTAGAGTCTTGGAATTTCGTGAGACTTCTCCGGTGAGAATACCAACGTATTCTCACCAGATCCGTCCCCCTTCCTTCCAGACCACTAAGATATGGAAAGAGCTTCGGGGGCCGCAGATCTGGACTAAACGAGAAATGGAGACATAAAATAAACACACTGAATATTTTCCCAAACATCATACATAATATAGAGCCCCCCCCCCCATTACTCAAGTAGAATAGGTTCGTAGAAGATCGGCGCCAAATGAAAACAACGAGGAGCACAAATGTTATGAACATTGCAAGTTATAAAAGATCATCGTACTCGGAAAATTACATAATTTGGAGACACCTGTGAATTTACTCGTTTTCTATCTTATTTCCTATGTGCCTTCTCCCTGAATGTGTCGTGTGTGAGATCCAATTTGGAGACACCTGTGAATTTACTCGTTTTCTATCTTATTTCCTATGTGCCTCTCCCTGAATGTGTCGTGTGTGAGATCCAATTAAATAGGAAAAAGTACTTTTTCGTTGTGATTTATAGAAGTCCATGTCAGGACCAGAATGAATTTGATAATTTCACAATTAATTTTGAACTGTTGCTGTCAAAACTGCATGCTTGCATCGTCATTACTGGTGATTTCAACTGTCGCTCGTGTCAGTGGTGGGAAAATGATATTGAAAATAATGAAGGAAAGCTATTTGAGCCATTAACAGCTGATATCGGTCTTCATCAGCTGATTTCAGAACCAACTCACACAATGGGTGACTCGAAATCCTGCATTGACTTCATCTTTACTGATCAGCCCAACCTTGTAGTTGAATCTGGTGTCAGTGGCGTACCCAAGGGGGGGAATGGGGGGGTCCGGACCCCCCCACTTTTCAAAAAGATGGTCCTCGAGATTTGTACAAAAATGCAATAAAATTTGTACCTCTGGTTTGGAGGAAGGGGGGGGGGGGGGGGGGGGGGGGGTCAGGCAGATCTTTCAGGCGGTGGTCTTTGAGATTCTTGAACAGCAAGGAGAGAATGGTTTTGTCTAAGGTTTGGTGGAGCAATGTTTTGCGTTTCTAAGAAATGCTTGAACGATGTTGGGAGAGGCATTCTAAGCCAGAGTAGAATGTCTGTTTTCAAAATTTTCCTGTGTTCAAAAGATTCTTGCAAAAGATGCCATTTACTGACTAAACAACGATGAAGTGGTGATAAGAGGCATTTCCTGAATATCATAACAACAGCTAGCGCCAAATCAATTTTACAGTAAAGAAGAAAAGCGATTTTGTAATTCGTACTTGATATGCTGGGTATAAATTGTCAATGCAAATTCAACAAAACATCCTGCCTATTTTGTGTTCATTGCAGTCATGTTTACGATGCAAAATATAAGTAAAAAGGGCGTTTCTCTCATTTTCCGAGCGTCTGAAGGGCGTGGTCACAAAAATTTTTCTGGGGCTACACCCCAGACCCCCTCACTTCTAAGGTGCTGCGTACGCCTCTGTCTGGTGTCCATCCGTCTCTACACGAGCATTGTCATCATCAAATTGTTTATGGAAAGCTATCAGTATCGAATGTAGCACTGCCTCCTTACACCCGCAGAATTTGGCATTATGATAAGGCAGATTTTGTCTCCATTATGAAAAGTATTGAAATGTTTCGTTGGCATGAGCATCTCGACAAAATCCCATGCCCTAATGAGCAAGTTAAATTACTCAATGAAGTCCTATTGAACATTTACTCTAACTATATCCCAAACCAAATTAAAACGATTAGACCTCGTCAAGCACCCTGGATAACGCAAACTGTTAAAAAATTTTTAAGGAAAAAGAATCATGCTTATAAGAACTTCGTGAGGAACGGCCAACCAGACAACAAGCTTGAAGGAATACAAAAGATGATATCTGATGGTGCAAAAATGATTGAGGATGCCAAAAAAATTACCTCCGTAAGGCAGGGCAGTCTTTAGCAAATCCTGGGACATCTGGCAAAACCTACTGGACGTTAATCAATACTCTTCTTAACAAGGCGAAGATTCCGATATTACCACCCCTTCTAGAGAATGGGTTGTTCGTAACGGATTTTACTGAGAAAGCACAGATCTTTAATGATTATTTCATACTCCAATGTACAACAATTGACACAGACAGTGAAATTCCACATGACACCCAGGGAAGTTCTACCCTGATCAGTGACTTTGTCATCTCTGAAGAAAAGATACTAAACATTATACGATCACTCAATCCCAACAAAGCACATGGCTGGGATGAAATTTCTATAAGAATGATAAAACTAAGCGACGCCTCATTAGTTACTCCTCTCAAGATAATATTCACGAACTGTTTGAGACATGGTGTATTTCCCGAAATATGGAAGCGTGCAAACGTAGTCCCGGTTCATAAGAAAAATGAAAAAAACCTGAAGAGTAACTACCGTCCTATTTCTCTTTTACCAATTTTTGGGAAGATGCTGGAAAAACTTGTGTACGACTCCTTGTACTCACATCTTGTTTCGTGTGATTTACTTAACCCCAATCAATCCGGTTTTCGTCCCGGGGACTCAACAGTCAACCAATTAATTTCCATAACGCACACAATCTTTAAAGCATTCGACTGTAATCCCCCTCTTGACGTTCGTTCGGTGTATCTTGACATTTCGAAAGCATTTGATAGGGTTTGGCATGAGGGTCTTATTTATAAATTAAAACGATGTGGTGTCTCAGGACAACTTCTCTCTCTCATCCAAAGTTTTCTTGATGGCCGTAAACAGCGAACTGTCCTCAATGGACAGTGTTCTAATTGGGGAGATATTTTGGCAGGAGTGCCCCAAGGTTCTATTTTAGGACCACTGTTTTTTCTTGTTTACATAAATGATCTCACTGCAGACCTGAAATGTAATGTTAAACTTTTCGCTGATGACACGTCCTTGTTTACGGTTGCCCGAGAACCAAATGAAGCTGCAAATCATATGAACCACGACTTGGATTTGATAAGACAATGGGCGCAAGATTGGAGGATGTCATTTAATCCCGATCCACAAAAGCAAGCAGTTGAAGAAGTATTTTCAAGGAGAAGAAACGAAATAGACCATCAAGTGATCCTCTTTAACAACATACCCGTGAAAAAAGTTGATGAACATAAACATCTAGGTATTATCTTGGACACGAAGCTTTCTTTTTCGGCCCACATCAAATCTGCTATCTCCAAAACGAGAAAGGGCATTGGTCTGCTAAAATATCTCTCCAAATATCTACCTAGGCATACCCTAAACGAACTGTATAAGCTTTATGTGCGACCCCATCTGGACTACGGGGATGTTATTTATCATATTCCAGCTAAAGTATGTGAATTCAGTCAAAACATCTTTCTGCCAAATTTAATGGAAAAATCAGAATCTGTTCAGTATTCTGCTGCCCTTGCTGTATCTGGAACATGGAGGGGAACATCACGAGAAAAACTGTATGCAGAGCTTGGTTGGGAGTCACTAAGTTCCCGAAGGTGGAGTAGACGCCTTATTCTTTTCTATAAGATTCTAAACAATCTTACCCCCCTGTATACAAAGGAGCCAATCCCACCGCTCCATCAGTCAAACTACTCTCTTCGCAACCAGGATGTTATTGGGCGACCAAGGGCAAGGACAGAAAAATTTCAATCTAGCTTTTATCCCAACTGCATATCTGAATGGAATAAACTCGACCCTGAAATCAGACTGTCACCTTCTGTAGCTGTGTTTAAGACAAAGCTTCTATCGTTAATTCGCCCCCCTGCAAAATCTGTCTTTGGGATTCATGACCCAATAGGTTTATCGTATCTTTCCCAAATAAGAGTCGGTCTCAGTAGATTAAATTTTCACAAATTCAAGCATAATTTCAGGGATACCGTGAACCCAATGTGTCCAACAAACGATGGCATTGAGGATACGGAACACTTTTTGTTGCTTTGTCCGTCATTTGATATCTTACGACGAGATCTTCTCGCTGGAGTTTCAAACTTACTACGACCATTTGCCCAAATCAACAGCTTTTCAAACAACGCTCTGATACAACTCTTATTGTATGGCGATAAAGACCTTTCAGATGAAATTAATAAAGATATACTCCAATTGACCCTAAATTTTATTCACAAAACTGGTCGGTTCGGTTAAGATAATTTCAGTATACACTACATAGATACTAAGTCCTACTCTTCGTCATTTTTTCTTTAACATTTTTGTTAAGTCTGTTTCACATTGGATGTAAGGCGACTTTAGTGTGAATGTGAAATCCATCCAAGCAAAACTCAAATCTTTCAAATCCGTAATATTGCGACAGCACAGGTGTGGTGTTGTTGGGTGGTGGGGACTCTGGGGGGGGGCAGTAGCGGCGACAGTAGTTGTCGGTGGTGTTCTCTCGGCCGGGGTTTCTGCAGTTCAGCATAATCGCCTGTGCTGGCCTGACTTCCAATGTGAAACAGATCCTAGTATGTATCCGTATTTAGTCGTATTTAATCGTTATGTGTATCTCATTGTAACTTGTCTTTTCCTTTTTGCTTCCATTTTCGTTTGTTTGTATTTGTCAGTAATTTAGTTTAGTGTTTTATGTAATGACCCTTGGGATAGTCATGGGTTCTTGCTTCCCGGGTCATCTTCCTTTGTTATGTAGTCCAGTAGTTTGTTAGTATAGCCTTTAGTACCTCGTCCTTGTAAATTTTTATATTGAATATAAAAAAAAAAAAAAAAATGTGCCTTCTTGAGTGAACTTATCGGTCTCTGACGGGTTGGGCTGGAGGGTTTCCCCCTAAAATTACATCAAGATAATTTGTCTTTAAACACTAATCCTCAGTTCACTCAGATAGTTGCAGAAGGATGACAAACAATAATATTTTGGAATTAATAATGAAGACAAATGAGAAGGAGAACCCTCCAACCCAACCACTCAGAACAGCAGCTTAGAGCCGTGTATTAAGGTCTTTAGTTAGGCCCAAGAGTGGTTGAGAAGAAGTAAGCGATCCTTCAAATTGCTTTTGAAAAACTCCTTGCAATGCTTGGTCAAGCAGGGATATATAATCTCGATTCAAAACCCTTGACGGATCTATTCTTGCCACAACGATCAAAGCATCAGAAAATGTTCTTGTTCTCCTCTGATAAGATTGCTCCCGCAATTAGGGCTTCATTTATGATGGAATATTCGGTTCTTTATTTTTTTTAGTGATTTTCTAGCTCGATTTCATTTTTCGAGCTCGATTTCTTCATGAGATACTATTATGATAAAAGCCAGTGTTGCTGAAAGAATATAACATTATATAATTATACCCTTGAACCATAGAAAAATGCATGGAACCTATCGCTAGCGATGCCTTGCTTCATGGCGGTACTTTGGTGCCAAAAACATAAAGCAAAAAATATGACCTAAAACCTAAGGCTAGCGATATCATGCTTAAACGCAGATCTTTCGTTGCTTCAAAACATGCATAAAATTCTATGCCTAAAGCTAACGATGTCATGCTAAAACGCAGATCTTTCGTTGCTGAAAAACATGCATAAGATCCTTAACCTAAAGCTAACGATGTCATGCTAAAACGCAGATCTTTCGTTGCTGAAAAACATGCATAAGATTCTAAACCTAAAGCTAACGATGTCATGCTAAAACGCAGATCTTTCGTTGCTGAAAAACATGCTTAGAATTCTCAGCCCAAAGCTAACGATGTCATGCTAAAACGCAGATCTTTCGTTGCTGAAAAACATGCATAAGATCCTTAACCTAAAGCTAACGATGTCATGCTAAAACGCAGATCTTTCGTTGCTGAAAAACATGCATAAGATTCTAAACCTAAAGCTAACGATGTCACGCTAAAACGCAGATCTTTCGTTGCTGAAAAACATGCATAAAATTCTAAGCCTAAAGCTAACGATGTCATGCTAAAACGCAGATCTTTCGTTGCTGAAAAACATGCATAAAATTCTAAGCCTAAAGCTAACGATGTCATGCTAAAACGCAGATCTTTCGTTGCTGAAAAACATGCATAAGATTCTAAACCTAAAGCTAACGATGTCACGCTAAAACGCAGATCTTTCGTTGCTGAAAAACATGCATAAAATTCTAAGCCTAAAGCTAACGATGTCATGCTAAAACGCAGATCTTTCGTTGCTGAAAAACATGCATAAAATTCTAAGCCTAAAGCTAACGATGTCATGCTAAAACGCAGATCTTTCGTTGCTGAAAAACATGCATAAAATTCTAAGCCTAAAGCTAACGATGTCATGCTAAAACGCAGATCTTTCGTTGCTGAAAAACATGCATAAGATCCTTAACCTAAAGCTAACGATGTCATGCTAAAACGCAGATCTTTCGTTGCTGAAAAACATGCATAAGATTCTAAACCTAAAGCTAACGATGTCATGCTAAAACGCAGATCTTTCGTTGCTGAAAAACATGCATAAGATCCTTAACCTAAAGCTAACGATGTCATGCTAAAACGCAGATCTTTCGTTGCTGAGAAACATGCATAAAATTCTAAGCCTAAAGCTAACGATGTCATGCTAAAACGCAAATCTTTCGTTGCTGAAAAACATGCATAAAATTCTAAGCCTAAAGCTAACGATGTCATGCTAAAACGCAGATCTTTCGTTGCTGAAAAACATGCATAAAATTCTAAGCCTAAAGCTAACGATGTCATGCTAAAACGCAGATCTTTCGTTGCTGAGAAACATGCATAAAATTCTAAGCCTAAAGCTAACGATGTCATGCAAAAACGCAGATCTTTCGTTGCTGAAAAACATGCATAAAATTCTAAACCTAAAGCTAACGATGTCACGCTAAAACGCAGATCTTTCGTTGCTGAAAAACATGCATAAAATTCTAAACCTAAAGCTAACGATGTCATGCAAAAACGCAGATCTTTCGTTGCTGAAAAACATGCATAAAATTCTAAACCTAAAGCTAACGATGTCATGCTAAAACGCAGATCTTTCGTTGCTGAAAAACATGCATAAAATTCTAAACCTAAAGCTAACGATGTCATGCAAAAACGCAGATCTTTCGTTGCTGAAAAACATGCATAAGATTCTAAACCTAAAGCTAACGATGTCACGCTAAAACGCAGATCTTTCGTTGCTGAAAAACATGCATAAAATTCTAAACCTAAAGCTAACGATGTCATGCAAAAACGCAGATCTTTCGTTGCTGAAAAACATGCATAAAATTAGCCTACAGCTAACGATGTCATGCAAAAACGCAGATCTTTCGTTGCTGAAAAACATGCATAAAATTCTAAGCCTAAAGCTAACGATTTCACGCTAAAACGCAGATCTTTCGTTGCTGAAAAACATGCATAAAATTTCTCAGCCCAAAGCTAACGATGTCATGCTAAAACGCAGATCTTTCGTTGCTGAAAAACATGCATAAGATCCTTAACCTAAAGCTAACGATGTCATGCTAAAACGCAGATCTTTCGTTGCTGAAAAACATGCATAAGATTCTAAACCTAAAGCTAACGATGTCACGCTAAAACGCAGATCTTTCGTTGCTGAAAAACATGCATAAAATTCTAAGCCTAAAGCTAACGATGTCATGCTAAAACGCAGATCTTTCGTTGCTGAAAAACATGCATAAAATTCTCAGCCTAAAGCTAACGATGTCATGCTAAAACGCAGATCTTTCGTTGCTGAAAAACATGCATAAAATTCTAAGCCTAAAGCTAACGATGTCATGCTAAAACGCAGATCTTTCGTTGCTGAAAAACATGCATAAGATCCTTAACCTAAAGCTAACGATGTCATGCTAAAACGCAGATCTTTCGTTGCTGAAAAACATGAATAAGATTCTAAACCTAAAGCTAACGATGTCATGCTAAAACGCAGATCTTTCGTTGCTGAAAAACATGCATAAGATCCTTAACCTAAAGCTAACGATGTCATGCTAAAACGCAGATCTTTCGTTGCTGAAAAACATGCATAAGATTCAGCCCAAAGCTAACGATGTCATGCTAAAACGCAGATCTTTCGTTGCTGAAAAACATGCATAAAATGCCTAAAGATAATGATGTCATGCTAAAACGCAGATCTTTCGTTGCTGAAAAACATGCATAAAATTCTAAGCCTAAAGCTAACGATGTCATGCTAAAACGCAGATCTTTCGTTGCTGAAAAACATGCATAAGATCCTTAACCTAAAGCTAACGATGTCATGCTAAAACGCAGATCTTTCGTTGCTGAAAAACATGCATAAAATTCTAAACCTAAAGCTAACGATGTCATGCAAAAACGCAGATCTTTCGTTGCTGAAAAACATGCATAAAATTAGCCTACAGCTAACGATGTCATGCAAAAACGCAGATCTTTCGTTGCTGAAAAACATGCATAAAATTCGAAGCCTAAAGCTAACGATGTCACGCTAAAACGCAGATCTTTCGTTGCTGAAAAACATGCATAAAATTCTCAGCCCAAAGCTAACGATGTCATGCTAAAACGCAGATCTTTCGTTGCTGAAAAACATGCATAAGATTCTAAACCTAAAGCTAACGATGTCACGCTAAAACGCAGATCTTTCGTTGCTGAAAAACATGCATAAAATTCTAAACCTAAAGCTAACGATGTCATGCTAAAACGCAGATCTTTCGTTGCTGAAAAACATGCATAAAATTAGCCTACAGCTAACGATGTCATGCAAAAACGCAGATCTTTCGTTGCTGAAAAACATGCATAAAATTCTAAACCTAAAGCTAACGATGTCACGCTAAAACGCAGATCTTTCGTTGCTGAAAAACATGCATAAAATTCTAAGCCTAAAGCTAACGATGTCATGCTAAAACGCAGATCTTTCGTTGCTGAAAAACATGCATAAAATTCTAAACCTAAAGCTAACGATGTCACGCTAAAACGCAGATCTTTCGTTGCTGAAAAACATGCATAAAATTCTAAACCTAAAGCTAACGATGTCATGCTAAAACGCAGATCTTTCGTTGCTGAAAAACATGCATAAAATTAGCCTACAGCTAACGATGTCATGCAAAAACGCAGATCTTTCGTTGCTGAAAAACATGCATAAAATTCTAAACCTAAAGCTAACGATGTCACGCTAAAACGCAGATCTTTCGTTGCTGAAAAACATGCATAAAATTCTAAACCTAAAGCTAACGATGTCATGCTAAAACGCAGATCTTTCGTTGCTGAAAAACATGCATAAAATTCTAAACCTAAAGCTAACGATGTCATGCAAAAACGCAGATCTTTCGTTGCTGAAAAACATGCATAAAATTCTAAACCTAAAGCTAACGATGTCATGCTAAAACGCAGATCTTTCGTTGCTGAAAAACATGCATAAAATTCTAAACCTAAAGCTAACGATGTCATGCAAAAACGCAGATCTTTCGTTGCTGAAAAACATGCATAAGATTCTAAACCTAAAGCTAACGATGTCATGCTAAAACGCAGATCTTTCGTTGCTGAAAAACATGCATAAAATTCTAAACCTAAAGCTAACGATGTCATGCAAAAACGCAGATCTTTCGTTGCTGAAAAACATGCATAAAATTAGCCTACAGCTAACGATGTCATGCAAAAACGCAGATCTTTCGTTGCTGAAAAACATGCATAAAATTCTACAACCTAAAGCTAACGATGTCACGCTAAAACGCAGATCTTTCGTTGCTGAAAAACATGCATAAAATTTCTCAGCCCAAAGCTAACGATGTCATGCTAAAACGCAGATCTTTCGTTGCTGAAAAACATGCATAAGATTCTAAACCTAAAGCTAACGATGTCACGCTAAAACGCAGATCTTTCGTTGCTAAGAAAAACATGCATAAAATTCTAAAGCCTAAATCTAACGATGTGATGCTTTAACGCAGATCTTTCGCTGCTAAAACATGTTATGTTGTAAAGGGGCCTCGTCCATATCAACACAAGAGAAACTCTAGTTTTGATCCATTTATCTCAGATATACTTTTTCAAGTTAATGATAAACAATCAGGGAATAAACATTTTTGAGAACGACATGTCTCGTGAGAGTTTCTTGTATCTGAATTGTGTCTCTTGAGGGAGTTGACCTTTGGACCCATCATCATAGACTCGTTAGCGTTCACAACATAAAAGCAAATTTGACATGCCGAAGAAACATAAAATCGAATTGAAACTCGGCCTAAGAAACAAATGTTTTCTGACATTTCAACGTGAATGAAGAGGATAACTTACTGCCTGCGGCAGGAGTATACATTACATTTCTTTTCAAGTACTGCAGATAGTTGAGACCGACTGTAGAAGCTTCCATGTGTGCATCTCCCTGCCTGAGGGCCTTAGGCCATGTCAGCGACGGGAGCAGCATTTATTTTGATAGAGATTTTATTACTGTAAGCACTGCTTGTTGCTCACAAAGAAGGCTGAAATGAGCTCGGATTTTTCCTATATACTGACCTATTCCCTAGGGGCTACGAAACTGCTCTCCCCAGGCCTCTCAAGCAGTCTCGGGTGTGTAGAACATTAGAGTCTTGGAATTTCGTGAGACTTCTCCGGTGAGAATAGGCTATTTTAGCAAGAAGACGTAAGCCGAGAAGACGCCAGCAGAATTCTTTTGTTCGAGGATGTAATTGACAAAGCGAAATCAATTTCAAAACTTTTGTGAATCTCCTGGGGCTTTGTGTAAGTTCTGTTATGAAATCGACAACCTGAAAAGTGTACTTTTGAAGGCCGCTCACAAAAAATGGTACGTCGATGTGGAAAGTAAAAACTATGTGACCCGGGGGGGGGGGGGGGGGTACTTAGTATATTTTGCTGACGCCATGTGCACTCCTTTCCGGGTATCGTTTTCGCCTCTTTTTTCTAACGCCGGGTATCAAAAGAAGGCAATTTTTCTAAAGCCGGTTGTTCAAACGTGTTATTTCATTGTTTTTCGACGAATTTTTACGTTTTGGGATATGCTTTTCGCCGATTTTTTCTAATGCCGGCTATCATTTCGAGGGAAAATTTCTAAAGCCGGTTGAAAATTTTTTTTCTTGGAGTGCACCCCCCCGTACAATTGAAAGTCAAGTACCCCCCCCCGGGCTATGTGAGCATATTCATAACCAATGGAGACACAAGAACATAACTATTTTCAAGGAGCATTCCTCTTTATGAGCAGCTATTTGAGATAAAAACACTGAAAAGGCTGCTCGTACACGCTTTTTACAAGAAACTGTGCTCTGAAGTTTGTTGTATGGTTTCTCAACTTTGGGCATGGGCCAATTCTTTTACAGGGTGAGAAAAAAAAGCAATCCCTATTTGAAAGGCCACTGCTCCTTGGATATGAGAACGAAAATATTGGCAAAAATATCATTCAATGGTGAACAGGTTCAAATCTTTTTACGAATTTACCTGAATAAATTCGGCCACTCCGCTCTAAAATTGTGAGGGATTTTCTGGAAAAGCCCCCTCAGGAAACCTTTAAAGCTGGCCTAAAATGACGATCAATTTTTCCTAATATTCCTGCTTCACAGCGATGACTTCAACAAGCATGAGCACCTGTTGTGTTATACTCTTGAGAGGACGAAGCCACCCGGAATTGTGCTGTAATGCTCTCAGAGAGAGAAATGACACTTCCATAATTCCAAAGAGATTAAACGTGCTAATAATGCACGTAAAAGCCATTGCTGCAAGGAAAAAAATTCGATCAAGATTTTCGGCCTGCTTTGAGGGTTTGTTGAAGGGGCTTTGTTTTTTGAGAAAACTTTGGAATGAAGTTGCTGATTTCGGTCAGGCAAATGTAAAATGAATTTGAACATGAACAATATCATTACCTTGATCTCCAGACAGCGCTGGTCTTTCAAATGGGATTGTTTTTACTCAACCAGTCATAAAAGTTTCTTGCAACGGCTTCTTTTAACAAAATGAGTCTTGTCTTTGAGCATCTGATTTTTAGTGCTTTTTACATGTGCCATGTAAGACATCTCTTGACATTTTCAGCCGTATTTGCAAGTTTTTGAGCCTCAGCATTCAGAAAATCGCTGATGATTTCGGAAAAATAAGTCCAATTCAAGCTTAGCGAATTCTCCAACTTTGTTCAAGATCTTGGTAATTCAAGAAAGCATTCAACAAATATTGACACTTCATCGCAAGAACCCGTACAAATACCGGTCAATAATACGTCAAATTAACATAATTTTCTCCCTAAAAAGGGCACTTTTTTGCCCTTTTGAAAAAAGGGCAGGGGTCTGGACCCCCAGGACCCCCCCCCGTAGTTGCGCCCCTGAAAAAGGCTGGAAAATTGTGATGCTCCAAAAACCTCTGAGCGTCCCCGTCTTTGAAGACGTCCGCGCCTTGTTGCTAAAACAGCCCAATACTTGTAAATTCGCACGCCACGTTTGTCTATAGCCTTAGCATTAGGCTACTACACAAGGACCCTTATCTTACGCTCATCTAATTGAAGTGAATTGATGTTGTTGTCAACCAGTCTATCCATATTCATTCACTTTGAGGAAGATGGCGACCAAAGGCAACACGCAAACAGCAAAGGCAACATGCAGCAAAGGCTTGACAAGTGAATATGTAGCTGAACTGCAATCAAATTTTGACAAAGATGAAAAGAACCAACTTGCACTGAACGCAGCTGTAAAGTATGGACCAGAGGAAATCCTTCACTGCCGAAGACGCCAAGAACTTGCAAGTCATATCTTCAATCACAAGGTTTTAACTTAATTATTAGGCCTGCCTAGGCTGGTTTTTAAAAGAAAATTTAAGGCCATTCTACACTTGATTATTTGATTCTCGTCAGCGCCCGTATCATATTTTGTTGCCGCCTCGATTTTTTATATTTTATATATTTTTTTATATGAAAGCCCTGCCTGTCTTTTTTTTATATAAAAAGTTAACAAATTTATATGTATTATTAAATTTGCCTAATTCTAAGAAAATTAAATAATCCAACCTTCCCTGGTTTGTCTTTTACAACAAACAACAACACCTAAGGCAATGTTCACCTTTTAGGGAGGTGAAGGACATTTTCTTGTTCTCTGATTTTCACTTTACGCAAAAGGCTAGCCAAATGCTGAAATTGCATAGGTGACAGACACCAACGACAAAGTGTAAATTCAAAGATGTAAATTGGCTCACCACAAAAGAGAGATTTGAACAATGCGCTGCAGCAAATGTTTTCAAATTTGTTTATAATTCAGTTCCTAGATATATGTATGTTATGTATCTATGTTGAAGTGTGTGACAAAAGTAAAAATTTACAATGTTTAAAATATGATAAACTAGATACAATACAATTCATATAATGCAGCAATGATAAATACCAGTTAAAAATCTCCCCTAATTATAGTTGTAGGGATAGCATTAAAAAGTGGAATTGACCTTTTCTCCATAATGGTCCCCTTAGAAGTGGTCGCAAAAGATAATAATAATAATAAACAATAGATGTTAATCTGCTTTTGAAAAATAATTTAGAAAGGCCAGATCATGTATGTAGAGAGGACGCCTGGTTTAAGTAGGACACATTGGAAAACATTTTCTTTGATCTTGTGTTTGAACAAGTTGTGTTTGTAGATTTTAAATCAGAAGAAAGGCTTCCATATTTTTGGCCCCAAGTACAACAGGCATTTTTGTTACTTTTGCGTAATGAGTGGTTTAATTTAAACTTAGACCTTTGTGTTACTTGGCTTTGGTTGATTGGTCTATGTCGGAGATGCGCTCACCAGTTGGCCAGAGCCGGATCACTCAAAGATCTAAAGCAAGTTGAATCAACCTTTTTGAAAGAGCACAGGACAAAATGGTCTCTCCTACCTAGGACCTAAAATCTGGAGCAGTCTGCATTCTAACCTGAAATCTGCTAAGAGTGTCAACAGCTTAAAGCAGAAGATCAATAGATAGATTCTCTAAAGACCTCCAAAATCAGGAAAACAGCCCCTATATATATTTTTATCAATATTCTACAAGCTCAGAACTGTCTATCAATAATCTTGGAAATGCAGCAGTGCTCAAAGACATAGAGGCGTAAATGGTGTTTTTCTTTTCTTATTGTGAACATTTTTCCTTTCAAAAACACCTCTGGAGGGACCATTATGGAAATACAGTATGGTTGCACTGACCTTTTAATGCTATCCCTGCCATTTTAGACTCATCTTTTAAAATTCTTTTAAAATTTCTTGTTCACATTATAAGTACATTATATTATACGTACATTTATGGAAGACTTATAGAAGGCTAAAAGACTTAATTTGTTAAAAAAAAGAATTCTTATTACTCTAATAGTAGGGGAGACCGGAGCTAGTTGTAACATGTTTCAGAAAAAAAAATGTTCTCCTTTATGAGCAAAACACAGACCTGTCTTTATACCATCATGTGTTGTGTTTGACCATTGGCTATTAAACGTACTTTATGTTGTTTCACGAATATGGCACTTTTAGATTTTCAGTAAATTGCAAATGAAACAGTTAATAAAGATCAAGTAAGCTCAAAATCAAGGAAAATATGATCAAATTATCTCAAAATAAGATAAAATAGATTTTATTCAGTATTATCCCATTATTTGCACACCAGTTCAGGGGTGCCAGCATAGCCCCTAAATCTTTTCTTTTGTCCTAGCCTCCTGTGGGGCTCTGATCCACGCTCTGATCAGATAGCACTTTCTCATTTAATTGACCAATCATGTGCTGCCGTTGTGCTTCCTTCCGCGTTTCGCAGCAAAACTTTGGCCATTTTTGGCCGTTTTCACCACCATCCCCAAAAATCATTGCACGCTTGGCTAAATGGATTTTTATCAAAATTTCAATTGGAGAAAATTCTCCATGCTTTTGACCGGTGTTTTCGGTATGGCTTTGTGATATCTAAAAATAGCAGAATTCCGTCATTTTTAGACTCAGAACAGTCATCCATCAGTTACATATTCTACAATTAACCAAAAGAAGAGTACGAAACTGAAACGTGAAGAAGAACTAGTGAATACACTTACCTCAAGTGGTTTTTGATAACAAACATTGACTTTTTTGCTGCGATCTACAGCCAATTTCATCAGTGAACAACACAGTCAATAAAAATGGGCACGAGAACTTGAATGATCAGCTACATGCCATCGTCGAATAACAACAACATTACAACATACGATTCCAATGAACAGAAATATGAATAAATCAACGGTGGATAACAAATATATGAACTTGTCATGCTAAAGAATGCGGAGAAAGCTGTACGTCCAATCTTGCCCAGAAAGAACAGTTTCGTGATGTCCTTTTCGATAACCGTTCTACCACTCCTTTATCCAACTGCGGCAATCGTTGCGAGTTTATAAGAGGCAATAACATTAGCCAAAACGACGCACGAATTTATGAGTGACATCCCATCTTTTAGTGCAAGAAAAATGTCTGTCGTCTTGCAGTCTAGCAGAAACAGATCTGAAAGGCTAGGTCTAATGTACTTACGAATACGAATGGCAACAGATGGAAGAACTGTACATTTTGTTTTCATAACGAGTAAACTAGATTAATCTTTTCGACATTTGAAATACTATTAATAAAACTCCGCCATGTCAGTTTCACATTTTTTGCGGATATTATGCGTAATAACTTATCTTTTTGAAGTCCCCCGTTAGAAAATCACCCCTTCACTGTCAAGCAAAACAGATGCTATATATAACTTTGATCCAATAAAAAAAGCTTCTGAAAATTCTCATTATCTGAGTACAAAATGTTCCCTCATGTCTTAAAAGTTCCCTCAAATTTCTATGGGTGGTGGAGGATCTGTGGGATCTCCAAGTTAATTAGCAAATTAGCACTAGTTAACTAGCACAAAAAATCACAGATTAATGAAACGCATACCGTCGAGGTCACTTAAACCCTAGCCTGCGTACAGACTATACCCAAGGAAAAGGTATAGTCTGCGCAACACCGCTCACTTTGTGTAGTGCGTGCTTCAGCATTTTTTTTCGCAATAGTGATAACAAAGAAAACTTATTGTTGTAACAGCCAATAAATTCATTTTCCCGGGAAGCGAGGAAGCAATCAGATTTGAGAACGGCTATCATGTGATTAAATCTCAGGTTTCATTTTATTCTCAAGGCAAACTTCATTAGCAACACAATACTCTGGAATTTTAACTACCTTAACGCAGACAATACACAGACGCTAAGGAGAAGAAAGGGTCATTCAAACTGCCATTGAAATGAATGCTGACGCTTACAATACACGAAATTGAGCGGCGTTGCGCAAACTAGTCTATACATTTTTCTTAGTTAGGAATTTTCTGCACGCAGGCTAATAAAATCGAGTCACGAAACGCATTGTGTTTCAGTTGGGTACACTTCTGCAAAGGGAAGCATACTACACCGGCATGATATCATGTCGCTTTGGTAAGACAATGGCTGTGAGTGGCCGAGTGGCTTAAACAGTTTCCGTCAGGTGACTGAAGTTAAGCTCGGTCGAGTGAGGTCAAACCCCGGGGGGGGGGGGGGTACTTGACTAGGGAAGTGACGGGGGTGTGCGGAAAACCTCTCCACACCCTGCACCCTGTCGCATAAAAAATAGGCCAAAAGTATACCCTGTCGCATAAAAATTTTGCCTCTCAAATACTGTGTAGAACGCAATTTTTGCTTGTGATACCCTGTCGCATAAAAATTTTGCCTCTCAAATACTGTGTAGAACGCAATTATTGCTTGTGATACCCTGTCGCATAAAAATTTTGCCTCTCAAATACGGTGTAGAACGCAATTTTTGCTTGTGATACCCTGTTGCATAATTTTTTTTACCTATTATAATACCCTGTCGCATAATTTTCGCTAGAAAATGACACCCTGTCGCATAATTTTTACCGCAAAAGGACACCCTGTTGAGCGGCACATCCCGTCAGGTCAAGTATGGGAGTGCCCCCCCGGGGGTCAAACTCCGGATGGGTGACCTCTGAGGCCTGACCTCGCAACTCATCTCGCGCCGTCCTTCGGAAGGGACGTTAAACTAGGGGCCCTATGCCTGGATGCGGCATGCATAGTGGGCCTAAATTAGCTTTAAATAGCTAGAAACCCTATCAGTTTGTCAGCCCACTTAAAATAAATTACTACTACTACTACTACTACTGTGACGTTACCTGATTGTTTTATTGTACGCTGGACAGTGAGTATCTGTCAGAACGTGTGTATAAATTGTGTAGAAATAGCCCACCCAATTGGTAATATGGTTGTTTTCCATACTAGGGTGCTTCGAACCCAGACTGGTAGAGGAAAGGAAAAGATGATTTTAGACATATGTGGGTAGCTTTGGTGGTGAATAGGATAGAGTTGAAAGAGGAATATTATTCAAATGATTGATGCAAGTATGTAACTCAAGTGCTTCCGGTGATTGTTTATATTACTATATTTTCAGTGCACGATCCAACTCTGGAGTCGAATATTTTCGTACCATGAAGGTTGGGAATGTTCTGAATTATATTACTAAGTTATATTATTGAGTTATGTTAAATACCAAATTATCACGTATTCTCCTCGTCACAAATTTCAAACAGTTGAAGTTCTTTTTGGTCCACCCAATATTCCTGAGAAGCTTTGGACACTGAGCCTTTGCCTGAATTGAACAATTTCCCTTGTTGCTCTTTCAATCGCCGATTACGACATCGTAGCTGTTAAGTTGGGTCTTTGCCTTGAATCATGCCGCTCTCGACATTGCAGTAGCGCAAATATGGATTTGCGAAACGCGTTCAATTTCACAGCACAAATTACTGGATTCATTGCATGCATTGCACTGTTGGCCCAAACGAAAACAAACTGGAAATCTCTTAAAACATGACGAAAAGCACAATCACATTTTGGACAAAACTGTAAAATATAAACCACGAGGACAGTCGGGGCGTAGCAACAGACAAATACGCTAAGAATGTAGACAAATGCCTTTGTAACTTTCCTTTCTCGTAGTATAGCTGCCAATTTGGTAGCGCCTCTTGGGTGAATGACATTACGTCGATGCTCCATTGCTATGGTTTCAGGTTGTATTGAATTGCCTTTGCATCTCATTGCATTGGCTTAATTTCCTATCTCGTTATTTCCGCATGATAATTTGCTGGTTTCAGCCTGTATGGAATTGTTCTCGTGTCCCACTGCATCAATAGACGATTGCGCTAAAGATGGCGGCGAGGAATTTTTTACCAAGATGCACTGCGTTCCTTAATTGAATTCCTATAGAATCGTTAAAGAATCTTTATTAGAACGCAATGCATCTTGTTAAAAAATTCCTCGCCGCCATCTTTAGCGCAATCGTCTATTTTGAGTTGTATGAGATTGTGTCCATGTTGCATTGGAGTGGTTTCAAGTTGTATTGGATTGTTCCCACATGACATTGCAATGGTTCAGGCTCTATGGAATTGTTTTCATGTTCCACGGCATCGGTTTCTGGTTTTATGGCATTGTTTCTATTTTCAATTATACTTTCTGCATGTATGGGATTTTTGATTCTTTCATGCTGTGCTGTATTTCTTTTGGGTTGTACGATATACTGTATGGATTGCTCTTCAGTAGCTTCTGGCTGTAAAATGTTGCTTCCATATTGCTCAGAATAGATTTCTTGTTGTTCCATATTTTCAACTGAATTGGTTGTTGGTTTTATGACGTTGTTTCCGTGTTGTAATGAGATGATTTTAGTATGCTTGGTGTTGCTCCCACTTTCGATTAGATTGATTTCTGGTTGCTCGTCGGTTTCCGGTTGTAAAATTTTGTTTCCACCTTCAAGTTGCTTGGGTTTCTGTTGTTTTATGCTATCTCCGTGTTGCACTGAATTGGCTTCAGGCTCTACAATATTGTTTCTACGGTCAAATATCGTGGTTACCTGTTGTCTAAGGTTGTTTCCACGTTGCACTGAGTTGATTTCCAGCTCTAGAGCGTTCTTTCCACGTTGCACTGACTGCATGGCATTGCCTCTTCGTTGCATACGATTCGTTTGATCACGGAGTGTTTTGTACATTTGCCTGGATGTCAGTACCACTATCACAAGGGTAAGGAACATTGAAACATGAACAAATACCATTAGATACGCGAGGAATCCAAGAACGATATATAATGCGGAGATGGCAACGCTAAACAACCAGATGGAAGCTGTAATAGCCAAACATCGTTTAAATGTTAATTTCTGCCGATATCTAAAAGGCCATCGTATTGCAGTATAACGATCAATGCAAAAGTGCACCTAGACTCAATACACTCACTGTAGATGGTATGAAATAAGTTACATGTATCAGAATAGCAGTGTTCTCTGGTACTGTCTTCTTTACTTCTTGAAAAGTGCCATATGCGGCGACTGGAAGGCTGATTGCTCTTACGATAAAATCAGTGACTGCTAACTTGACCAGGAAATAGCTGAAAGAAGTACGAAGTCTCCGCAACGGATCGAGGATGACCGATAGAATTATTAGAGAATTTCCAGATATGACGACAACACATAAGATGCAAGAGCACCTTAACAAACTGACATGTCCCAATGAGCAAGTTCAGTTACTTAATGAAGTTTTGTTAAACATTTATTCTAATTTCATACCTAACAAAGTTAAGACGATTAGACCCCACCAAGCACCCTGGATAACAGAAAAGATTAAAAATTTCCTGAGAAAAAAGAATCGTGCCTACAGAAATTTCATAAGGAGGGGCCAACCAAATGACAAGCTAGAGGGAATACAAAAGTTGATATCCGAAGGTTCGAAAATGATAGAGGATGCCAAACGAAATTACTTTCTCAAGGCAGGAAACACTTTGGCTAACCCTGGGACTTCTAGTAAAGCTTATTGGTCTTTAATCAACACCGTCCTAAATAAGGCCAAGATTCCAATAATACCACCTCTTCTAGAAAACGGGTTGTTTATAACGGATTTCACTGAAAAGGCACAGATATTCAATGATTATTTCGTACTCCAGTGTACAACAATCAATACAGGTAGCGTAATTCCACCCAATATGCCAGCTCCTTCTTCCCTCATAAGCGATTTTCCTATATCTAACGAAAAGATACTGAACATTATAAGGTCTTTAAATCCTAATAAAGCTCATGGTTGGGATGGAATATCAATCAGAATGATAAAATTAAGTGATACTGCACTAGTTATTCCACTAACAATAATATTTGAAAACTGTTTGAGATGTGGTTTATTTCCCAAAATATGGAAATATGCAAATGTTGTGCCGGTTCATAAAAAAAAATGAGAAAAATTTGAAGGGAAACTATCGACCAATTTCTCTCCTACCAATCTTTGGGAAAATACTTGAAAAACTTATGTACGATTCTTTATACTCGCATCTCGTTTCATGCAATTTACTCAATCCGAATCAATCTGGCTTTCGTCCCGGTGACTCAACGGTTAATCAGCTGATTTCCATAACGCACACGATCTTTAAAGCCTTCGATTGTAACCCACCTCTTGATGTTCGCTCTGTGTATCTTGACATCTCTAAAGCATTTGATAGGGTATGGCACGACGGTTTGATTTATAAACTAAAACGATGTGGCGTTTCTGGAGAGCTCCTTTTACTTATCCAAAGTTTTCTTAAGGATAGAAAACAGCGAACAGTTCTAAATGGACAGAATTCTGATTGGGGAGATATTTCAGCAGGAGTACCCCAGGGTTCTATTCTAGGACCCTTGTTTTTCCTTGTATATATTAACGATCTAGCTGCTGACGTGAAGTGCAACGTTAAGCTTTTTGCTGATGATACATCGTTGTTTACCGTAGTAGAAGACTCTAGCTCGGCTGCCAGTGATATGAACCATGACCTAGAGTTGATAAGACAGTGGGCCTACGATTGGAAAATGTCCTTCAATCCTGATCCGCAAAAACAAGCTGTTGAACTGTTATTTTCTACGAAAAGAATTGAAATCAATCATCCAGAAATTCGTTTTAATAATATTCCAGTGATGAAAGTGGATAAACATAAACATTTAGGAATTATCCTGGACTCAAAGCTTTCTTTTTCGGCTCATATCCAGGCAGCTATCTCTAAGACAAGGAAGGGTGTCGGTTTGCTGAAATATCTCTCCAAGTACCTACCCAGACATACCCTAAACGAATTATTCAAGCTCTATGTGCGGCCCCACCTGGAATACGGAGATGTTATCTATCATATTCCGGCTAAAGTATGTGAATTTAGCGGTAACACTACTTTGTCAAGTTTGATGGAAAAGTTGGAGTCAGTTCAGTATTCTGCTGCTCTAGCCGTTACAGGAACGTGGAGGGGGACATCGCGAGAGAAGTTGTACGCAGAACTTGGTTGGGAATCATTGAGTTCCCGAAGATGGAGTAGACGCCTTACGTTGTTTTACAAAATGATACATAATCTGATGCCTGAATATACAGCTGATCCAATCCCTCAACTTCAGCAGTCGCATTACTCTCTTCGCAATCAGGATGTCATTGGGCGAATAAGGGCAAGGACAGAAAAATTCAAATCTAGCTTTTATCCCAATTGCCTGTCAGAATGGAATGAACTAGATCCGGAGGTTAGACTTGCACCATCGGTCGCTATCTTTAAGAGAAAGCTGATTTCAATTATCCGCCCCCCTGCTAAATCTGTCTTTGGGATTCATGATCCAATAGGATTATCCTATCTGACTCAACTTAGAGTGGGTCTTAGTAAGTTATGCTCTCACAAATTCAAGCACAATTTTAGGGATTCCATAAATCCAATGTGTCCTACAAACGATGGTATCGAGACTACGGAACACTTTTTGTTGCTCTGCCCCTCCTTTGAGGTTGAACGTCGAAATCTTCTCGCTAGAGTGCCACTAAGTCCATTTTCGTAAAGTTTCTTGTCGTAGAGTCCTGTCCATATATTCCTTTGCAAGCCTGTTTCACATTGGATGTTAGGCTTATATTAGAAATCCAGACACGATAGCGGTGTCTCGAGCGATGGGGACCTTGGGTGGGGAGCAGTGACGGGGACAGTTGTTGTCGTTGTTGTTTCCTCGGCCGGCGTACCGATTGTTCACTAGTATATTTTGGCCTGACATCTAATGTGAAACCGGCTCAAATATTTATTTGTAAAATGTTTTTATAATTAGAATTTCTATCTGTATTAGTTGTAGCGTATGTGTAGTAGTTTTGTATTAGTTGTATTTTAGTTTATATTAATTCCAGGGGGTAGACATGATATTTTGCTCCTCCTGGTCCCCGTTCTTGTAGTGTGGTATAGTAGATTGTAGGTAGTGTTTAGGTAATTTTGTTGTAAATTTTTATATTGAATAAAAAAAAAAAAAAAAAAAACATAAGATGCAGGATATGGTGGCTGTAAAATACGACAACCATGTTGGAGGTTTCATCGCTGGAAAGCCTGACATCTTGCTGTTGTAAAATGAAGATAACTCTGATTTTACAGTATCCAATCTGCATAAAGATTAAGGGCTGAACCAAAATTGGTTGGAAGTCAAGGGTATTGAAAAACTACACTATAAATTCGTTTAATTGAAATTCCAAGATGCTTTTCTGTACAACAAAGATATACATTGCTTTCCAATGAAGAGCACTTTTACCTTAGCCAAATATTGATAAAGCGTACCATTTACATGTAAATTACATATTAAGTATGCGATTTCAAATCTGTTCTTTAATTTCTTTTATCAGAACGATTCTCAATCCTTGACCCGGTGTTCGCATTACGATTAGCGGTAATCTGGCATTAAAAGCCATTATATCGCCGTTTGCACAGTACTAATCCAATATTAGTTGCATACCTGTTGTAACCATCCGACCATGCTTACTTTAAGTATGAAGCTAGGTTTCCAAAGACAAGAAATCTAAATTTTGTCTTGTTTCAAAATAAGACAAATACCGGCCGAATGGGGTAAACACTCTCACCCTTAAGATTATTAATGCAGCATTTAGAAAAAATACCTCTTCCATGTAGTTACACAAACAGCCTAAAACCTCGATCATCTTGGAAGAACTGAAATTCAACACACTTAGATTGTTATTTATTCTCAAGGGACAACTGTTTTTCCAGTTACTTTGTGTGTGTTCGCATTAACTGTCATGTTTGTCATGCTTGCGTAAGGCACAAATGTCAACAATATTGTATTCTACTCTTTCAGTAGTTTAAAACATTGTTCTTATTTCATGCAGGGTGACTAAGAAAATGATGATCACCTGATGTTCAAACAGATCACACGTTTTTGGCTAGCGAAACGTCCGGTTTAAGCAGGATAGACTCGCAACTCGTTAGAAAAGCGTTTTCAAAGTCATTATAAATATCCACAAGGATAGCTACTTGGGTTCCAGACTTGCCACTTATATTTTTTCTTATTTCTAGGTGCCTGAAGTGAAACCCGTGACCAATCAGAAATCATCTGGTCGCTGCTGGATCTTTGCATTATTGAATGTAATAAGACAACAATGCCATGGAATGTGGAATCTCGAAGAGCTCGAATTTAGCCAGACGCATCTGTTCTTTTATGACAAAATCGAACGATCTCATTTCTTCCTTCGGACATTTGTGGAGTTGGCAAAGAAAGGGGAAGAAACTGATGGTAGACTTTTGATGTTTTTGCTACATAATCCAATGGAAGACGGTGGTCAATGGGGAATGCTTGTAAATTTGGTAGAGAAGTATGGTTTGATGCCGAAATCTGCGTTTTCTGATGCATATACCTCAACTAACACAAGGAAAATGAATTCGATTCTGAATCATAAGGTAAGCTTAGTTTGTCCACTTATGTAATTTAAGGCGTTCTCGCGATCATCAGCGTCATTATTATCATCATCATTATCATCACTCTCATCATATTTATTATTATCATCATAATCTTCATAATCATCATAATCATCCTCCTCCTCATGATCATCATGATCATCACCATAATTCAAAGTTGGATTTTAATCTAGAACAACTAGTTCACTCCATATGACTGCTCACGTGAATAGATCAAGAAGTGTATGTGGAGGCGCGTTGTAGTTTTGAAAAGTTGCTGGGATATATGTCTAAACGTAAGTGATAAATTGGTACGTAATCAAAACGTTTATTGGTTCATTGTAGATGCATGTGACCGCTTGCGTATGTGTTTTTGGCACGACTATGTTATAGGGGCGTGCAGTTGTTTACTCTATCTCTTTTGAGCTAGATCGGGCCGTGAGCGGCCATACGTTTTGTATGAGAACGGATTTGTCGAAGTTAGAATGATACGGTCCTCTATTTAGATCAAGCCTAGTCGCTGTGTTATTCCTGCACTGGTGTAGTATTAGCAGCAGGTGGATTGACGTTTCCACAGTGTAATGTAATATTATGATAGTTACCGCGTGTCCCAATAGTACCCCCTTACAGTGGTGGTCATAACTGAATTTCACGTGTACCAAGTATATATAACTTTTGTCATGCTAAGAATGTATACCACTTTAAGTCATATTTTATTCTATCGTCATATTGTATATTTCAATTCTCTTTCGTCTGTGGTGAATGGCTCTTGGATTACTATTCTTCTTTTAGTTAAGGGAATACTGCTTAAGACTGAAAGGGTTAGTAAGCAAGAACAAATCAGATGAAGAAATCAACACTGAGATTGACAGAATGATGAATGAGGTGAGTCTGTATGCAAATGATTACCAATACACGTAGGTGTTAAAGTGGACAGTCAACCTAATTGGGACAAACATATTGATAAGATAATTTGAAAAAGTAAAGGCCACGATACCAGCGTCGATTGTCGGATCCGAAGATGCTTGCGGTGACGAAAAATGAATAAGTTTAAAGGCAGAAACACCGCAATGCGACAGAAAACAACAGCAAATATGATGAATTTATTTTTTTCCAATATTTCGTCCTGCCATGCAGGACTTCTTCAGGGCTGTAATTTGATGCTGTTAAGTGCAAGGCTCTTTGAGTTCATGGACTTGTTCAGTATTCTAAGAAATATCTTCAATCCGACGCGCTAAACAAGAACAAGATGTATGGAGGAATTGTTGACCTCCACCCGAGTTACTGTTGCTCCGCACAAGGGCTGCTCTAGTAATGAAAAATTAACGTGTTGCCAAGAATCCAAAATAAAGCCGCAAGGATAGCAGCAGAAGCCCATACAATCCTTCTGCTGCTCCGTTAATATCTATGTCCAATATCAGTAATCTAATAAGAAAAGAGACTTTCACATATATAAATATTTTGAATGAAATTAATTGAAATGAAATATAGATTGGTTACAGCATCGTAGTTATCGCTGTTGATAGATATTGGTGGCAGATACTAGATGTTACGAATACTCATTGCATGTTTACTTTCACCATGCAGAAGTTCATCATGCTCGTTTATCAGAGCGAAGGCTAGGATTGAAAATACGCGTCACTGAGCTTGACGTAGTCAAAAAGACTAAATACCTTGGCATGCAAATTAACTGCTCTTGGACTGGAATGAACAAGTCAAGGTAGTTTTACCAAAGTCTCTATCAGCTAATAACACTTGTTCCGCTCTTCATTTTAGATCTACAAAGTATGTGCCATCTGCCTTGGGATACCACCGGCTTCATTTACATGGGAATATTATGACAAGAACAAGAAATACCAAAGCACTAAAGATATTACACCACATGACTTTTATCACACAGTTATCAAGCCAGTGTTCAATCTAGAGGATAAGGTTTGTATGTTTTCTGTGAAACTGAATGTTGAATTTAAATGGAATCGAGTGGCCGCTATAAATAGGCTAAAGGAAACGCCTACGCAACCATTGTTTCTTCAGCTGTGGGGATGGCTCAGTGGTAGCACACTTAGGAAGGTTGGTGGTTCGAGTCCCCGCCCTGCCGAACCCGCTACAAAGTCTGAGGAGAGTCGCCAACTCTCTGTAATTCCAGGCTAAAGGAATCACGAGGTGTGGTCACATCGAGAGGAAGGACCAGGACGCTGCTTTGCTAAGCTTAGCTTCTCAGCGTTCCTAAACTACCTTCGGATGCTAGGTAGACACGTAGAAGCTGCACAATGAAACGGCTCATGTCAACATTCAAGTTTTTATGTGAGTGGCCCAGTAGCCTTCACACAGACTCTACAGTTAGTGCAGAGGAGGGAAAAGGGGAAGACATCTTTCTTTTCCTTTTTCCTCCTCTGCACTAACTGTAGAGTCTGCACACAAGCAATGGCTGATTGGCTTATAATTTCCGTTAGGTGACTGAAGTTAACCTGGTTGTTTGACGTCACAATCTGGAGTGGTGACTTTTTAGATGTCTACCAAGCAACTCACTTCACCATCCCGGGGGGTGCACTTCACATATTTTGGGTACGGGGACGTGCCATCGGGAAGGGTATCGATTTTCGCGATTTTGGTATAAGGAACGGTATCGATTTTCACGATTTTGGTATAAGGAACGGTATCGATTTGCACGGTTTTGGTTAAAGTATAAGATCGGATGTACATTTTCGGAAAATTGGTAGAAGGTCGGGTGTACTTTTTCAGAAAATTGGTATAAAGTCGGGTATGCTTTTTCGGAAAATTGGTATAAGGAACGGGTATGTTTTTGAAGCTTCGATGGCACGTCCCTGACCAAAACCTGGTCAAGTAACCCCCCCTCCCCCCGGGTTCGCCATCCTTCAGGAGGGATGCTAAACACACTAAACAAGGGGTCACATGCCAGGATGTAGCATCCATATTGGCCTAAATTAGCTTTAAATCGATAGAAATCCTTCAAGACTACTTAAAATAAAAAAAATCCATTCCATTCCATGTTTTGGAAGATGTTGAAATATCGAATTCCAATTATGCGTTGGAGTATAGAATTTGAATAAGGGCTAAAAGTGAATCATTTTGCAAACAACACATTTCCCCAGACGACTTCAATTCATCTCTACCTCTATTTTTCGATTATTTTGCTCAAAATTATAAGTGTAGGCTTCTACGTTTTCTTGGAATGTTGTTTTCCGGACGGCAATCATAGTTTAAAATGACCTTGCAACATCTCAAAAGATGACCAAGCCTTTCGACTAAACTGTGATACAAAGCAGCCGTCGATAACAAACACAAAAAATGCAAAACGAAAACGAGGCCACGTTTGCAATCGATCAAATTTCCGGCTGGAGGGCTATGGCCTAAAAAGCTGCGAGAAGCGGATGACTATAATAAATTCGGGAGCACTTCAAATGCCTTTTTGCAAATCGTGGAAACTATTCTTTGTTAGAGATGCTGGCACTTCTTTCCTATGCCCTGACCACAAGAATACTTGCAAGCAGAACAATCTATCCCTTTTTAGGCCGGTGGTGACTGTTGATACGATTTTTACCACACGATTTTTACACACAAGAACAATAAACTTGATACCGAAGAAAATATATTTCAGAATATATAACAAAATAACAACAAATCTGTGAAAAGCTTTGGTGAAACTCCCCCCCCCCCCCCACCCCCTTACGAACCAAAACACCGTAAAACATTCATATAACATTAACAAAAGGTTCCCTCAATGTGGTGATCCTAAACTACAACAGACTCTGCCCCAGTCCTCGAGAGCAGTAGGAACATGCTGAGGAGTAGCCGGTTGGTAATACCTCTTATATTTCTTATTTGACTTTATTATCGTTTCTTCAAACAAACAAAACTAACTATACAGTCATTGACAGTGTCCCACTGGCCAGGGATCACTGAGGGTACCTGCATCCCCCTTCGGGGGCAATGTTCCGATCTTAATACCCTAGAAACATTGGCAGGAGAACGGCTGATGATCAAATGACTGCAAAAAATAAACAACAACATACAAAAACAACAACTAGAAAGTGATTCCAAAAAATAACACCACCAATAAAGTTGCCTTGCTTAGCACCACCCCCTCCCCAACCCTCACTCAGCATTTCCCTGTGTTAGCCACTCCTAGGAAAATCGTGAGCCTATTCCCACACCCAACCCTTTTCAAACTTGTAACATATGAGCTCCCATTCACTTTGTGCCTTTTTCATACCATTTCAAAGCAATCAGAAAACTAATGAAAACGAAAACGAAATCCAGAACAAGAACGAAAACAAAAAGCCTTACGAAAACAAAAACATTTATATAAGAAACTTAACATCACATATTAACATCATATAGAATATATGCTAGAACCTACTACAACAATATTAACAAAAAGGTGTTGGTGAACTCTAGCCCCCCCCTCCCATCCTCATGCCCATGTGCCCCTTCCTCCTAACCACAACATGACACACAATATACCAATCCTTTCAAACAACATGATAAGTACACAACATGACACACAATATACCAATCCTTTCAAACAACATGATAAGTACAAAGGTCCTCCGTATAAAGAGATCCCATACCACACATAACTCTGCCCCAGTCCTCGCAGCCTTCTAGCATTTTCACCATGTAGCTTCTTTGAGTCTCTCTCAAAACAAACACCAGTACACACGAGAACAATAAACTTGATACCGAAGAAAATATATTTCAGAATATATAACAAAATAACAACAAATCTGTGAAAAGCTTTGGTGAAACTCCCCCCCCCCCACCCCCTTACGAACCAAAACACCGTAAAACATTCATATAACATTAACAAAAGGTTCCCTCAATGTGGTGATCCTAAACTACAACAGACTCTGCCCCAGTCCTCGAGAGCAGTAAGAACATGCTGAGGAGTAGCCGGTTGGTAATACCTCTTATATTTCTTATTTGACTTTATTATCGTTTCTTCAAACAAATTGACATTCAGGGGGAGGCCGAGCATCCCAATTGAGGGATCGCTGTCTGCGCTCATGCTGTGTCTTTGCCCGAGGAAATTTCGTCACCTCATTGCCCTTGCCCTTGGCTTCACGCATTTCATTAAGAGAACATTCTTCACTCCTGATTTTCTGCCATCATTGACGCAACATGCCAAGTTGCTAGCAGACACACCTTACATTTAAACTTACAATTCAATGGACAGTTAAAGAACGAACCAAGCAAGCCTTCATTCAGACAAACAGAACTAAAAAGATAAGAAAAACCCATACAAATACGCAAATGGTATGTTCATACTTTATACTATACACAGCCTCTCATTCGTTGATTAATTCACAAGTATTTTTCCCCTAAACTTGGCATAAAACGTTAAGGCAATTCCCTTTCCCCTACCACATTTATACTTCCCCTTTCCAGTGCTTCATGTGCAATTGGCTCCATTCCGTGATACATACATAATTTCATGACAAAACGATAAACTGATACAACCAATAATTACAACTACAAGGCCTAAATTTAACAGATTACTCAATCTCGCAATCCAAACCCACCTCATATCCCTTCATACCCAGTGCGACATAAATCACAATACAAAACTAACTATACAGTCATTGACAGTGTCCCACTGGCCAGGGATCACTGAGGGTACCTGCATCCCCCTTCGGGGGCAATGTTCCGATCTTAATACCCTAGAAACATTGGCAGGAGAACGGCTGATGATCAAATGACTGCAAAAAATAAACAACAACATACAAAAACAACAACTAGAAAGTGATTCCAAAAAATAACACCACCAATAAAGTTGCCTTGCTTAGCACCACCCCCTCCCCAACCCTCACTCAGCATTTCCCTGTGTTAGCCACTCCTAGGAAAATCGTGAGCCTATTCCCACACCCAACCCTTTTCAAACTTGTAACATATGAGCTCCCATTCACTTTGTGCCTTTTTCATACCATTTCAAAGCAATCAGAAAACTAATGAAAACGAAAACGAAATCCAGAACAAGAACGAAAACAAAAAGCCTTACGAAAACAAAAACATTTATATAAGAAACTTAACATCACATATTAACATCATATAGAATATATGCTAGAACCTACTACAACAATATTAACAAAAAGGTGTTGGTGAACTCTAGCCCCCCCCCCCTCCCATCCTCATGCCCATGTGCCCCTTCCTCCTAACCACAACATGACACACAATATACCAATCCTTTCAAACAACATGATAAGTACAAAGGTCCTCCGTATAAAGAGATCCCATACCACACATAACTCTGCCCCAGTCCTCGCAGCCTTCTAGCATTTTCACCATGTAGCTTCTTTGAGTCTCTCTCAAAACAAACACCAGTACACACGAGAACAATAAACTTGATACCGAAGAAAATATATTTCAGAATATATAACAAAATAACAACAAATCTGTGAAAAGCTTTGGTGAAACTCCCCCCCCCCCCCCACCCCCTTACGAACCAAAACACCGTAAAACATTCATATAACATTAACAAAAGGTTCCCTCAATGTGGTGATCCTAAACTACAACAGACTCTGCCCCAGTCCTCGAGAGCAGTAAGAACATGCTGAGGAGTAGCCGGTTGGTAATACCTCTTATATTTCTTATTTGACTTTATTATCGTTTCTTCAAACAAGAATATTAACAAAGAACATTGGAAAGAATTCAACTGAAAATTTCGAATTATGAAGAATTTTTTTTTGAAGACAGAGCAGACATTTTATTATCCCGAATTGCCTAATCTTTCCGCAGCTTTGTCAAGTTTAACGCCACAATAAAGCAGAGCTTTGGAAATGATGTTGGAACACTCTTGCAGGGGATTATCCTAATCTGGACTGGATATGTCAAGAACTGGCATGATAGTCAAGCACCTCCAGAATTTCAGAGAACATTTGCTCCAATCTGTTTTAAAACTGCTAACTTTGTCTTCTGCATAGAAGAGATCCCAAGCACACTTTAAATTTTCAAGAAAACTAACAATCAAGAGTTCATGCATAAAGATTTGAAAATCTGCAAATATTGTGTTTACAAACAAATCACCAATTACTTTAAAAACTTGTTTGTGCAAATGTTAATCATTTGGAAAGGAAAATTTCTGTGTTCACTTAACAAAGTTAGCAGTTGGGATCTGTTGATGGAACAAGGACTTCTATCAACAAATTGAACCTTGAGAAAGCTAAAAAATTTAGTTGAATTTGGGAAAATTTTACAAAAGGCTGAATTAGTAATTTATATCTATATGTGAGAAAGATATTTAAAAAGACCAGCACTGGAATTTCTTGTTGTTTTTAATATTGCCACCATAGATCTTTATTGAAATGAAAGCACAGTGAAAAGTATATTTTTGGGTTGATCTGATATCTTTATCAGATCTAACCTATCTCAAAAAAACCCTTTTGACCCAAAAATTCCCATTGACTTTTCACTTCCTGATCAGAGTACCCATATGCCGGGTGACATTTGTTCAAATAGCTGCAAAAGAAGTGGGACTTCCAAAACGAATTTATGAAAAAAGCTAGCAAAACAAATTATTAGCTGTGGTGGGGCACAATCTTCCTGAAGTGGGTAATAAATTTTGCAGACCCAGCAGCCATCCCCATTTTTGCCCTTAAAAGCTGAATTGGCACCTGACGCACCCTTCTTATTGCCCTTCGCACAGTAAGACTTGTGTTTGGCTCAGTAATGTGATACATGAAAACTTATCCAGGAAGCATTGAAAATTACAGTGCAAGCATGAATTCAGCTCTATATGTGCACCTGAATTCCACTTGTGATCCAAACTAAACAGGGACGTAGGAAGGATCTCAAACTTGGGGGGCACAACACCTCAAGGGTATTTTTTCATAAGCTAAGGGGGCACTAAGCTAGGAACAAGGGCACTAAACTAAGGGGGCACTACCTGAAAATAAGGAGGGCACTTTTTTGTTTATTGCAAAATCTTGTGCCCTCAGTGCCTCCCAGTTCCTACGTCTCTGGATCCCAAAATGTTCAATTCAATGCTGAGTTTTGAAGTTGCAAAAAGTTGAGAAATAAAATTAAAGGCATAATTTGAGACATTTTAAACCATGCCTTTGATGTGTATCTATACTTTATCCATTATGAGTATCACCCTTCACAAAATTCATGCTGTACAATTTCCAGACATTGTTTCAAGTTCAAAGTAAACAACAGAAGCAACAGACAAGATATATTTTTCTTAGGAGCTCCACAGATTTTTTGCATCAATTAGCTATACATTTCATAAAAACAGCATCTTATCAAAATTAAATAAATCAATTTATTGTATAATCTCACATACATGTATTTTTCACAAGAAATTAAGACCCTGGGCTGGTAGGCAGTTTCTTAAATTTTTGGGCCATTTTGCTACCAAAAGTTTCTTGTGTGTTTCTTCTATTTTTAACACCAGAAGTAAAGAGTTCATTTAGTTTTTTCAAGAGGGCTCCCAAATTACTTGGTAAGATCTCAAATAATTAAACATAATTCACACTCAAAATACTGTCCAAACAGTTGCGACATAGTACAGTGTCAAAACATTTTTGAGTGTACTGGGACAATTAAAACTGCAAATTACTAAAGAGTGCCTTCGCTTTTTAAATTCTGGCAGGGTTGTTTCTTAACTTTTGAAATATTGAGCCTACTGTTTCTTATAGAAAGCTGTCTCTTATAAAAAATACATGTACTGCAAACTTCAAGATAATAAAAAGAGAATGAAATTTTTATCAACAGGCATTTCCTATGCATTTGATAATGATAACCCAACAAACATATCTTGTGTATAGTTGAATCATAGACTTTCCTTTTTACTTCTTCTTTGGAGAAGTCCAGAGTTCATCTTTCAACCTCAATCACAATAATGTCAAAATGGTTCAAAGAGCTATCTTTACTTTTTTGTCAAATCTATTTGGTTGCCAGAGCCCATTATTCTGATGATGATAAACCTGCAAAGAATTGATGAAAAATTCCATTTTGCACATGCACAGTTTAGAAACCATAGCATTGATACATGCAGAATTACAGTACTTGTCAGCTGTATGCAGGGTTGATTTCATAATTCATCTAACATCAAAGTATTAAGAAATGTTTGGAAATTCAAAACTTGAAAATTTATTAGGTACATATAGATGGACTTAGTTGTTGATTCTTCAAAAATTTGATAGAAAAGGCTATATTTATATGTATCAATATTCTTAAAAAGGAACAGGCTTGATCATCAGTCCTTCATCACCATTGTTTTTCTGCAGTCAATCCTCATTTCTGTTTGAACTTGTGTTGTTGTGGACAGGTGCAAGCTTGGTAGGCTTTAGTTAGGCCTAGTAAAGAATGCAATCACTTCTGGTCGACAATGGAGAAAATAGGCCTAGATTTTCAATTTATAAAAATGTAAATATCGGGAGCAGGCAAATTTTCCCACATAATCGGACACCAGAGCAGCAAAGAATGACATGTTTATTTTAAGATTACAAATTTTCGTTGAGAGGCCAGGTGGAAATTTTTGTTGGTACAGACCAAAAGAGCGGTTACTTTGAGCTTCGTGAGAAGGCATCAAAATAGGTCCTCTGCAAAAACTTTCAATATTGTCCCTTCCTTAAGAGCAAAGGTCATGATACTTGATTTACAAGAAAAGGGATGATTTTTACTTTCTAGGGTCCATGTATCCAATAGAAATTCGCAACGGTTGTGAAATAATCATAGGCTAAAGAAATGCCGTTTCGAAAACAAGAAATTTGAATGCCGTGACCTCCAGTAAGCACGACAATTAAATCCAAACTAGGCAAATTTTCCCAGATAACTCACCTGTGCCACCATCTTGGCCATATCTTGAAGGTGCTTTCAACAAAGTTTGATCGAGAGGCCAGGACCAGTTTTCTCGTAATATTAACTCAAAAATTGCTATTTTCAGGCAATTGTTACAGCAATTGGTAACAGCAATCAAAGCGTTTTCCGAGCCTGCAGCAGCCAATTTTTGAAGGATTTTCACACTGGCAGCTTCGTCGTCCTCCCATGTGACTGTTTAGATCCAGATCTGGCATAAATTTTGGCACGCACGCGGTGATCGGCGGCCAGAAACCTTGGGGCCTACAGGCGGCTCCAACCCGGCCCGCCATAACTTTCCATGGATGGAAGCCTCGCAGCCAGCCTCGTTTTGCATTTTTTCTTTTTGTTGCCGTCGATAACTTTCGATTTCAGAGAGCTATGTAAGATCTAGTGTAGCGTCGCCCATTATGGCCGGTCGCCCATTATGGCCGGCTGGCAAGAGAAATTAAATTTCAGGGGATTGATGACTAGTAATAAAATTGCAATTGCGCGGAAAATCTTCGCTGACATCTGTTTTATCATGATTTGACCTTCACTGAAGTTTCAGTTCATTTGCTTTGAAACCCGACGAGATGGTTTGTGCATATCTCTAATTGATTCTTTCAAGTATTGCAAATTTCACGATTCTATTTACATTCCTTCCTTCTTTTTCGTTCGCTCGACACCTTGCGATTGGACATTTTTGAAATATGCTTTGATTTTTCAGAAGTCCTGTCTCTTGAGAGGAAATCTACAATTGAAACCAAAGCAAAGTGACTTCTGATTCAGATTTAAGGTTATGAAGTCTGAGTGCTGCTAATTGCCATTTTCGTCGCCCATTATGCCCATCAGTTTACCAGAGAAGTTTCCAATCGCTTCAAAATATTAAAATGCAACATTTGTTTAGAAAAACACCAATTTGGGTTAAAATCTTACTCACTGACTTGGCAAATCATCGAAACCCAAAAAAACGCAGCATTATATTAAGTCTATTTTCATTTTAGAAACTATGCCAAAACTCATCCATCCATGCACAAGAGATAAGGCTGGATTTAGAACATCTGGAAGCATGTATTTTAGTAGCCAAAACTCGAAGTTTAAGTTAATTCTTATTGATATTTTTGGGTTTAAAGTACCAAATGATAAGCAAAGAACAGTATAATTAAAGCTGTTTTTCTTATTAAAACTTTTTACCGGAGAGTAGTGTTCATTGTTTCTCCTGCGGCCATAATGGGCGACGCTAGAAGAAAACGACAGTTTTACCCCCTTCTTTAAAATCTCCTAAAATCAGTATAAAGAGTTTACGTAAAAAATCAATACTCTGTGATCTTGTTCTCCATTAGTTGGTGATATAATCCGGCTATTTGGTTTTTTCATTGATTGCTCTTTTTGGATCTAACTGGGAACTTCGCGACGACATGGGCATAATGGGCGATACCACTCTAGCTCGCGAAGTTGTTTTTGGGTTACCCGGTAGTATTTTATCTTTGATACGCATTGTAATGCTTTAAACATTTTTTTTAGGTCTGTCTTGTTAACGACCCAAGACCAAAAAATGGTTATGGAAAACTTTACAGTGTAGAATACCTGAACAACATGGTGAACGTACAGCCTGTTCTATATATAAACCAACCAATCGATGCACTCAAAGAATTTGCTATCAAGTCATTAAAGAACAATGAGGTATTTGTTAATTATTTGGTTCGCCTGATTTTTTATCTTAAAATCTTTATTGCAAAATTATTTACCCAAGGTCACCATTCAGTTTGATTAATTTTTTTACGATGAACCCTGCAACTTAATAAGAAAAATACCCTTTTAAAATTTATCAGTCTGAAGTTATAAATGTACAGTGTATATTTATCAAAAACTTAACTAGAAAAGAAAAAACGAAAATGTGAGTTTGTTTCATATATCAGCTCTGGGGAAACCAAATGACTTCTTCCGGACTTCCTTCCCAGGAAAGATTGTCAGCTGTTCTATGTTGATGTATATTGTCTATTGTTTCGGTATCCGTCTTTCTCTATACATTCTTGTATTAATTATCTTAGTAAATTTTGTTCATTCAGTTCATCAACAATTCTTATGATAATATGATGTAAAGATTCGAATAGGTTTTCAACGCCTGAACTGTTCCCTCAAGTTATTGTTCTTCTTGCTGTATTCCTGAACGTGTTTTGGAAAGTTGCAACATGACAGAACAGTCCTTGATTCAGAAATAGGATTCAGGTCTTTGTGTGCTGATTTAAAAGTCACGTTTCATTGCCTCCATTTTCTTACAAATTTTTCTTTCCCTTCACTATGTGTCATTTTACAAATGAAATAGAATTTCTTTTGAGCCTATTATTTTCCGACGGCTTGTGAATAGCAATTTCATCACTCTTTTGTCATCTCTGTACTTTCTGACAAAGCAATTTGAAAATGCAATATTCAAGCTGTCATTTTAGGCTTTTGATTTAGCAAGATCTTCCTTCTCGTTAGATTTTACTGTATTTTTGTACCAAACAATGAAATAGTGCTAAAATTTTTGAATGATCCTTTTTCTTTATCTATTTGGCAAGTAAGGAAAAGCGTGAGGCATTTGCGACTTTTTATTGATGCAAGTTCTTTCATAAATCGTTTCTTTAAGCATCCAATCCATAGGAGAAAAAGGCCTAACTTCGAAAGGAAAATCTATTTGGTCGAGATCGGACACTTTATTTAATAGTTTCATCGATTTTAGTAAAGTCATGTATCACAGGAATCTTGAAATAGGCCTTTAAGTCGATTCATATTCATGCACGTGTTGTACTGTTTTTCTATCAAAAATTTAAAGGAGGCAAGCGTTGTGTTACAGCACAGCGACTTGGTTATTTAAATGGCATTTCTAAGAAACGGACAATTCCCATAAAAACGATTCGTTTTCACAAAAATAGCGACTTCACAACATTGCAGATAAATGTTGAAAGAAATGACCGATTTCAATGAATTAAATTTCTTTGATTTTTTAAATCTTTCTTGGGCCGCACAACCGATCTGACGTGTTATTTTCCAAAATATGGCTTGTTAACACCCCGGGTTTTTTTCTGATTCACCCAGTACTGTATTAAATTTGCATTGTTCTTAACTACCCTAGTACTTTCTCAGCAAGGTTCAATGTGAAAGTTATTTATCCAAAATGCTAAAAATTCTGTGCCCTCCTGTGGTTCTTATTTTTGCTAACGGTGATTTTTCAGCCTGTATGGTTTGGCTGTGATGTTGACAAGCATGCAGTTTACAAGAAAGGGACCCTTGATTTGAAGACGTAAGTATTTTAAGCCCGGGGGTACTTGGTCTACGAAAATACGGGGAGGTGTAGCCTGCGTGCAGACTCAACTATCCTAAAGTGTAGACTTTAGGATAGTTGAGTCTGCACGCATGCTAGGGGAGGTGCCGCTGGAAAATCTGAAAAGACACCCTGTCCCGGAGTAAAATGCCCGAAAATGATACCCTGTCCCGAAATAAAATTCTAAAAACAATATCCTGTTCTGGGGTTTCTTCATACGAAATTGTAGGTGGCCCTGGAAATTTGATAGAATCTATCAGAAAAGGTGGAATTGTTGCCATCCAAACGAATTAAATCACACTAGCTGAGTACAAATGGCTTACAGCGACGTCACGTAGTCAATTATAGAAAATTTGGACCCTGCCATGGAGCCGACTACACAAATGTGATACCCTGTCCCAGAGTAGGAATCCTGAAAATGATACCCTGTTCAGCTGCACGTCCCCGAATGGAAAAATATATGAGTACCCCCCCCCTCTCTCCTGGGATTTTAAGTTTCCATTTTAGATGGCTTTTGGCAGTTGCAATATTGTTTTTAAAGGACATTAATTTTTCCCTCTGTTGTAGGTTTAAGTGTTAAGTCTTAATGGTCTAAGAGTCTTCACAACAGTCTTAAAGAGCTAAGAGTCTTCACAAAAGTCTTAAAGAGCTAAGAGTCTTAACAACAGTCTTAAAGAGCTAAGAGTCTTAACAACAGTCTTTGCTATGTGCATGCTAAACGGTTTTGTGGTGTGCAGGAAAATATAAGCCTAAGGCGTTCAAAGTACATACCGAGGTTGCAAGGTCTCTGCATTAAGAATGAGGGGCTTTATTGTTCTCCTGTACAACAAACCGGTTAGTATGATTTTTATTACCTGATAGCTCCTGCTGTTATTACCTGATAGCTCCTTTTGTTACTGGTGAAGATTGAGGTAAAGGAGACGTTGCATTTTTTAGCGCCAAGCGCTGGGATCGCAGAAGTAGAGAATACCTGATCGAGTCTGCGACCCCTTGTCATGACGCTCAAGTGGTGGGCCTCTACCGGGTATCTAACCCTGTCCACCTGACCGTTCTGGTTGCAAAGTCCGAGGATTACAGCACTGCGCTACAACTGCTTAATGTTATGCCACATAGGGGCTGTGGACACTTACCTTTCGTCACACCCCCTACCCCCCTGTGATCGCGGCCCAAAAACTTTCTTTGTTTGTGTCATAAGTACTAGGCCTACCGTCTTAGGTATTCATTGCCTTCATAATTAGGTCTAAATAGCATCAATTTTATCGTAAAATTTGATATGAAAAAGTTATAGCAACCCTATTTCCCATTAACTAGAGCCCCTAGGGTCACATTCCCCATATGATTTGCAACCAAATGGCAGTGGAAGACGTGCAGACTTGCTGTATTTGCGCCTGTGTTTGTGTTTCGAGAGGCATTGCGCTATCTTTCTTTTTTTGGGGGGGGGGGCAGTCGAAAAATACTCGGTGTGACATGACCATCATCGAGGCGATGATATCAACATAATAGCCTCGTTTTGTTTTGGTGGTTTGCGGCTGTTTGTATTTTCATAAAATTGCATCTGTTTTTGTTGTTGTATTCTCTTTCAAGGACGACAGTTCTTTGCCACTTCATTCGTATTGAGCCTACATATAGACTGTGGTGCAGCTCACTTTATAACGCCAGTAAAACTCAAATTATGACAGATTCATGAATCGTACATTTGTTATTTGTAATATACTTTCTTCAATTTCTTAATGTGATATTTAGTCACCTAAACATAATCCATCACGGCTTTTGCCTGAACCCTCTCACCCCCATCACTGTCAAAGGCCGCGATGTGTGATGAAAAGTAATTTTCGACGGCCCCTTACCGTAAAAGCTCTATTAAGCCCTCTCTCTATAAAGCCCCCCTCTCTAATAAGCCCCTCCTTTTCTTCCTAGAGCATCAAATACCCTACAGTCGTGGCCAAAAGTTATAGGACGATTGATCAAAACCTAGACTCTTCGGAGATAAAGCTCCCTTCTTCCCCCAAATGTTGTTGGAATAGATAGACAGCAAAATCAGTTCATAAACCATTTGCTTATGGAAAAATAGAACACTGACATTGAGGAAAGGGGTTTCACAACCAAGAGAGGGTTAAAACTCTAAAGAGATAGTGATTAGACCTTCTTTGACGGCTGTCCACTAACCTTCTGGCCACGATTGTAGGCCTGATAGGTTCAAACATATGAATATACCAGAATATCCTCCCTGAACAATCCCAAGGTATTTTGCCGCAGTTTTGTAATCCTCTGACTTTGACCGAAAATCAGTCAAGTGGACAGAGTTCAATCCCACGCAGAGCCTTGGCGCTTAACCGCGACGCCCGTTCACCTTCACAAGGCAAAACTGTCATTAATACCTTGGTACGATGTTTAAGGTTGAACCTTCTTAATTTCAGACATGACTACGAATTAGTATTTGGATTCTCAATGCTTGGACTTCAGAAAGCTGAACGACTATTGGCAGGTGCTACCATGATGACGCATGCAATGGTGTTTACTGGAGTCAATATAGAGGTAAGTTATATCAAACGGAGTGTACGGTGAAATTCATTTTTTTCGCTCCATTCCATCACTTTATCTCCATCACAGGGCAGTTTGGAAATCGGTTCAACTGTATACTTAAACTTTGCTTAAAGAATATAAAATCAATCCATCAGTCAATTAATCAGTCAATTAATCAGTCAATTAATCAGTCAATTAATCAATCAATCAATCAATCAATCAATCAATCAATCAATCAATCAATCAATCAAATCTTTGTGCTCATATAAATACTCATGACCATGCAGATTCTAATAAAACATCATGCAGGACTAGAATCTGACGAAAGATTTGAAGAAAAATTGGCAGTATATTTTCGTGCAAACTTCAAACAGAAAGCTGTCGCCTTTCCTAACATATTTATCAATACCAAAAGGCATATGCTGTTACCTTGTTTAAAAGGGTGAGTACAATCCTTTGTTTCCTTAATACTTGTAATGAAAGTTTGTTTCAAAATAGACATAATTTTATGCATATTAACAAATCTCGTAACTCTTCATGACCCATGCATAACTGAACATTCGATGAGTTCACGAACTGTCTCACCTGACATCTAGTTTGAGACAGACATCAAGTTAATTGTTTAAAGGGAATCGACATAGTTAAAAGCTGGCCCGTGCCAGGTCAAGAATATTATCTATTGTACTCGACAACTTTGACGCATCCGGTTTCATTGTGTAGGTAAAGAAACAATGGGTTTATGGGCGTTTTTTAGCCTATTTATAGCGGCTACGAGATATAGCTATGTCTATTCCCTTTAATGTCAAAGGGTGCTATGTAATCCCATGCTCTCTGTTGTATCGTTGCATAGTATTTGTCGATTGTAATTATTTTATGAGCATTATAAAAAAATTGGAGTGATCAGATCGAATCCGAACGGAATCGTGCAGAGATTGCCTTAGACCCCGTTTACACTATGCCGGTACGAAATGAATACGGCATGAAACTGTGCCGTATTGGCCTCCCGTTTGCACTATGCCGGCATAGTTTTCACTTGAATACGGCACGAAATGAATACGGCATGCTAACTGGCTTCGTCACCGAACCGGCATAGTGTAAACAGTGAATACGGCATCATTTCATGTCGGATTCACATCGAGGCGATCATCTGGCAAATGAGAGCATGCGGCTTGATAAATCCTCACTCTGCGCATAGTCAAAACCTATCGTATTCATTTCGTGCCGGTATAGTGTAAACGGCGATTCCGTTTTGACAGAAAAACGAATACGGCACAGTTTCATGCCGTATTCATTTCGTACCGGCATAGTGTAAACGCGGTCTTAGTATCACCTGTTTTGATGGTAGTTTCAATTGAGACTGCTTACATGTTCGTAGTTATCGCTAGACTGATGGACGCTTAAACTACGACTCATGGACTTTCACATTGAAAATTAGGACGAAATTGCTTCCTTCGCTTTCATATCCGGATTCGACAATGTGTCAACCATAGCAACACTGTACGAAAAGCTGTGTGCTCCAGTTAATGGCTAATCGGCTTAATTTGCTGGGCAAGCCTCGGATGATAGGCGCCTCAAAGTTCAAGTTTACAATTATTTTAGCCATGAACAAAAGCCACAAGTATCCAAATGAGTATTTCCTCAATCCAAGAATCAACAAATCTTTTACTTTCAACCAGGAGCTCCTCATTTTGAAGGACAGTTAGTTTCAATGAGCCTCACCACAGCAATGTGAATTTTCAACTGCCGAAGGTTGCCATGACTACGCATTAACATCGTTTCAGGGTGCAGAGATAAATCTGTGCTCTTTTTGTCTCAATTTTTTATGTGAAAGTTCATGAGTCCCAGTTTGAGCAAAAATGTTGTTATTGTTGTCGTCGTTGCGATGACTGGGACTATGTCGGAAGTCTAGTGTCAATTGTGTTAGTTTGAAGCAAAAACTATTCAATTCAATGCTGGAAACAGTACTCAGTCTAGCATACAGTTATGGTGATATTTTTCGTTGTTTTCGTATTTCTACTTGAACTGGCCTGCAAATAATATTGTAACGAGGAGACTATCAAGAAAACGATGATCATCTTGCAAATATAACTTTTGCAATGTTTCAACTGAAAACAAAACGGTCTCTTGTCAACCCTTTATTTTTGACAACGAGCGAAGCGCCACTTGGTCATATAAGTATGTCCGTTGGTAGCAACATACCATCTGGTTGTCTTACAGGAGGAGTGTGAGCAGATACAAGAGGCACAGGATGACACTAAATCGTGCAAGGCTTCAAGATGGAGGGTTGAAAATTCATGGGGAGAAGAAACTGGAAACAAGGGGTACTTCGTGATGACAGATGAATGGTTCGACGAGTACGTGTTCGAAATTGTAGTCGACAAGAAATACCTTCCTGAAGAAGTCCTGCAAGTTTTGCAACAAGAGGCTGTAATGCTGCCTGCATGGGATCCCATGGGAGCTCTTGCTCATTAGATACTACCTAGGCACATACAGTGATCATTCTAAATGTTAAAAACGACAGGGTCTTCTGGGGTGAAATGTGTAAGACTGGGGGTAAAATTTCCGAGGCCAAAATTATGAATCAATTTTGAACGAATCTTCATATGCAGTTTTGTCTAGCTACATCTGATTGAGGTACCCCCTTAAATTGTTTCATGTTTATTGAAAAGTCTTTGGTGTACCTTTTTTCATCAGTCAACATACTTCCCATTTTACTCATTCCACGCCAGCAGACCCCGCATAGTAATCAATACAATTTTAATTACTGAATTCAGCGTGTTTGAAGATCTACCGGGGGTCTCAAAAAGTACTGCTGTTTTAAAATCAACAAAATTTGATTACATGGCCGATCTATCAATTCATTTTTGGCAGGCAGATCGACAAGACCAAATTTCCCCCCAAATATAGCTGATGTCGTGATCGTTTTAAAATCAGCAAATTTAGCTCTTTTTAGGATTACCTGGTTTTGAAGCCTATTGCAAAGATGAAAGGGTGATTGCCAGATTAATTCTGTTATCGTGAAAAACGTTGTTGAATTAGTTGAGAAAACACCGCAGAAAGTGGTGATAATTGTTCTTGACAGGTACAGTTGGCATGAACAAGGGCAGATTTTGTAATACAATAGCAACAGCTTCATTTGATTGACACCTCAATTCAAAGCGATTAGCAACTGCAGGCAAAGGAGATTCTCTCAACCAGTAATTCAAAACGAACAAAGGCGCAAAAGTTTCCCCAAAACTAGTAGGGCAAACTCTCGCCTTGTGCAAACGAAAGGTGGTTTTTAAGAGAAGTTATGTGCTTATAGCGAAAGAAGAAGGGTAAATCTAAAGTTCTGTCGGGCGGATTTTGTTTATTTGATTCAGAAGCCGAGCAAAAGGCATTGTAATTCTCGCGTATTTAGGGCTTAATTGAAACGATTACAAAACAGCTCCTGAATGAAATAAACAAAATCCGCCAGACAAAACCTTAGATTTACCTTTCTTCTTTCGTTGTAACCACGTAACATCTCTTAAAAACCACCTTTCGTTTGCACAAGGCGAGAGTTTGCCCTACTAGTTTTGGGGAAACTTTTGCGGCTTTGTTTGTTTTGAATTACTGGTTGAGAGAATTTCCTTTGTCTGCAGTCGCTAATCGCTTTGAATTGGGGTGTCAATCAAACGCAACTGTTGCTATTGTATTACAAAATCTGCCCTTGTTGTTGGCATGAAGTTGTCGTATATGTCACGTGATAAGTCTATCGAAGAAGGATATTAAACGAGGAAGATATTAAAATAAGAGAAGATATCAAACGTTTAGTTTGGTCATGACTGGCAGAAAAGAAAGCAAAATATCATTGTAGACTTGAAAGATAATGAAAAATCTCAAAATAATGGCTCTTTGGCAAGATTTACGGTGTTGTTTAAAGAGCATAGCTAAGAAAATTGCTTTACAACTTTATACCCATTATGTGATGAAAACAAATATTTGATCATCTTTGAATATATTCGGATCATTGATAAAAGATATGAAAGAGAGAATTTTATGGTTTTTTTAAACGTGAGTACTTTTGATGGGACACTTGACATGATCATATATAAATATTGGCACAGAGTGTGGAAATTACTGCTTTTCTCGTGTCCTGTCTTAATCCTTTCTTAGAGTGCTGAAAGACTGACGAAGGTGCAGAAATGATATGCACAAAGATTTGGGAAATCCATGTAGCAAATTACGTGCAATAGACGGTAACTCAACAGATGGTGGCAAGGAACTTTCTACCGGGTGAGTCAGAAGAAAGAATTCCCGCTTGGAAGGCCACTGCTCCATGAATATCAAAGCAATAATATTGAAAACTGTCTTATTTTATTGCCCATATGTTCAATTAGGTTCAGTAATTTACCCGGCCTTAATCGGCCATTCCTTCTCTTCGATATGGGTGTTTTCTGCAGAAAGCCCCTTCCAAAAACCTGCAAAAACGAATGAAAACAATGAGCACATTTTCCTTCCTAAAACTGATTACACTCGCATAAATTCATGTATTCTCACCGGACCGGGCGCTCGACTTCCGCATTTTTCTAGTCCTAAGAGTCTAGTTTGAGGCATGCAGCCTCTTTCTGAACTAGTGCCAGTTCCTTGCAGTACAAGGGGCATATTTAAACCTTCGCACGAGTCAGATGTGGCCTTCTTTCAAGAAACAACGAACATCGGTGAACTCGGAATCGACCCACCCTCCTCCCTCAGTAGCAGTGCACAATAAGAACACCCTCCCTACCACAACAGCGAAGTCTCCTTCGCACTCCCCATAACTTAAATAATGTGGTAAGGAGACGGAAGGTCCGGTGATAATATAGTACTATGTTGTCCTCTTGGGAGAATTGAATCCCCTTGAATAGGTCATCGATACCAGGGGGAGGACTTGTTCATCCTCCCAAGAGGATAGCACGTGCTAAAGCTTCCACAAGTCATTGCTGTAAGGCCATTGTAAGGCCAAGCAGAGATGTGCGGGGAATTTGTTCATGATTTTCGGAACGTTTTGAAAGTTTCTTGAAGAGGCTTTCTCGGGAAAATCCCTCATAATTTTAGAATGGAGTGGCCGATTTCAGTCAGGTAAATTTTATAGTAGATTTTAACATTTCTACCATGAAACTATGTATTTGCCGATACTATTGTCTTGATATCCAGGGAGCCGTGAACTTTCAAACGGGGATTCTCTTTTCTGACTCACCCGGTACCAAGATGCATTGTTCTATAATTGAGTTCCTATATAATCGTCAAAGCTTAGTTATTGGAGCACGATGCATGCTTGTAAAACGTTCCTCACCCCACCTTCAGCGTAATCGGCTTGCCTTGCATGCAATATTTTGTCAAGTTTGCCGCCTATGCTGCAATCCGCGTCATATGTTGGACCACCAGACTTAACAACCGCAGCGCAAAGCTCCGATCAAACTACATTTCAATGAAAATGCGCATTTTGATTTTTTCGATGTTTTGAGTCGGTGGTCAAACCGATCCAAAACTTCACATAATAATTGAAAGCAAAATTTGTTTTTGACCTCCAAAAAAAACATCAAACATCGCCAAACAAAGGTTATGTGACCAAACAGAAAGAGGTGGAAAACAGGCCTAACATTTCACCATCTATTAGTTTTAAACTGTTAGGTAAAATTTTCGATCTGTTTGACCGGGAAGCAATCTTTCAAATATGCTCAAAAGCTCCTACAAAATTGTTCCTTTTTTAGCACTTTCCCAAGTTTTGTAGTGCTGAAAAATTTCCATTGGTAATTACTTGATCTTCGGTAAACATCTGAAAGATATTGTCATTGATGATTAGTTGAACTAGGAGAAATTTCACTTGAAAATATTCATGGCATTTATCGATCACATCAGTTGATATGGATTATTTTTAGACTGTCTACAACAAGGGCAGATTTTGTAATACAATAGCACGAGTTGCTTTTGTTGACACCTCGATTCAAAGCGATTAGCGATTTCACACAAAGGAAATTCTATCAACCAGTAATTCAAAACAAACAAAGCCGCAAAATTTTCTCTGAAACCCAGGTAGCTAGCTCGCTCGCTGTGCATTCCAGAAATTATTTTTAAGGGCAAACATGAGCATAGATCGAAAGAAGAAGGATATATCTACACATCTGCCGCGGGCATTTTATTTCTTTGGTCCAGAAGCTGAGCAGTAAATGTTTTGATAACACCAAAAAAAATAAGAGAATTGAATCGCCTCCTAAACGGCTTTTGAACCAAACAAATAAAATGCCCGCGACAGATGTGTAGATGCATCCTTCTCCTTTCGATCTACGCTCATGTTTGCCCTTAAAAACAGTTTCTGGAATGCACAACGAGCGAGCTAGCTACCTGGGCTTCAAAGAAACTTTTGCGGCTTTGTTTGTTTTGAATTGCTGGTTGAGAGAATTTCCTTTGTCTGAAATCGCTAATCGCTTTGAATTGAGGTGTCAACAAAAGCAACTCATGCTATTGTATTACAAAATCTGCCCTTGTTACTGTCTACCAAAAAAAGTCGTCGGACACGTTTGAACAATCGCAAAGATGTTGCTATTATAGCTGACACGTAAATTTCGTTTTCTCATTATGCAAATGATTGAATTACAACATCTTGAATTTTTCTTTGGAAATCATAGGGAATCATAGTAATTGGTAAATAAAAACGACAAGACTTCTCGCACTCAACACTCTTCACAGTACAGTGGCAATCCCAGTCTCCATAACACCAACATTGAATTGGAGCTGCTAAAAGGGGCATGGGGGTAAAGAGTGGGCAGGACGACTGTAAAAACAAGTTGATCTCCTAATAGTATTGTTGGGGTACCACATGAAACCTTCAGGGAGTCATGAGAACCATGGGGGAAGGGAGGGGCAGGGGAACTGCGCTGTACATTTAAACTCCTGTGGCCGCAAGTTCATGGGACAGGAAGGGGGTAAAAGGGACTGCATATTATTAAATGCAATTTGAGCCCCTGCACATGTTTGTTATGAAATGAATGACATTTGATGAGCTTCAAGGGGGGTTTCATGTGAAGTTGTAAGAAATAAATGTTACAATCATGTGTGCATTATTTTGCAGTGTGCTTTGAGACCAGATAGCTTGAAGACTGCTATACTTGCATAGTTAAACCTATCAAAAAGATAGATAATAAGTGGAAAAAATTTGGCATTATTAGAGTTCTCGTCTATCAGCTAAGAAGACAATTTGACTATTGATATCATAATCAAATTTTGGTGATCTTCAAAATTTCCAAGTTTTTCTGGTACACCCGATGAAATAGGTTGTAAAAGGTTTTAAATTTGAAAACTGTATAAACTGATATATTTTGCGTCCAATATCTCTTATGTCTGTTGAGTGCCAATTTTCTTTTGACAAAGGAGATGATTCAATGGCAGGCCAAAAACTTCCTCACAGAGTTTCTAAAAATCGCCGATTTTAAGAGACTTTGCGAGGAAAATTTTGGCCTGCCATGTTTGTTGTATATTATCGTATACAAAGGTTTTGCTTGGTTTCCTTCCTTCAGAAACTAAAATTGATTTCTCGATTCACACCACATCACGTTACTGGTATCCACACATTTTTCGTTGGGGGGGGGGGGGACTTTCAGTGAAAATATAATTCATTCCCCCAACCAATATTAAAATACAATGAACTACCATTAACAAAAGGTATGTAGAATAAAAGCGTTTTGGCCATGTAAGTACCATTAGCAAGTGGAACTTCATTCTTGCAAGAGTAGTGAAATTTTGGTTACTTACCTTTGCGATTTGGGGATTATGTTTGCTTCACAAATTCTCCAGCTTCCTATTATTTAAAGGCGGCGCAGGTCTTGGCAAAAAGCATTGCGAAATTTTTCTTTCCATAGATTAACAGTTGTTTGCTCCTATGCTTTCTCGATAAATTTGACATCGCAAGTACCTTGACCAAGGTCTATTTCGAAGCTCACAGTTTCAGAACAAACAACTCAAGCTATTCTGTTAACAATTTCACAATGACCTCAATAAAAGCATACTTCTCTTAACCTTAAATTTTACCCACCAAACTGGTCGACTTGATTAGAAAATCTCAAGCTACGTTACAAGTTCCGCAGCCACCATAGCCCGTTTTTTAGCTTTTATGTATAATAGAGTAATTTTGTAAGTTTGAGTAACTAGTAGAGGAACTTTGTAAGTAATGTAACTAGTTTTTTCATCGTTTGTAGTTTAGTTGTATGTAGTTAACGTTGCGTGTCTTTATGTTTGGCCATGGGGTAGTTATTGTCTTTCGCTCCCTTGGTATCGTCCCTCTGGTGGTGTATAGTAATTAGATAAGTACAGTAGAAAGTAAGATTTATTGTAAATATTTGATATGGATGGAAAAACAAGTTTCACAAGATACAAAATTTATCTTCCAGCTTGATGAACAAAAATCTTCAAATAATTCCCAAGGGACTAAGCCCAACGGAAGTCAACAAAATTTCATAAAGATTGCGAGATTCAAGTTTTACTTGCTAACCTCGGTTGAATGATACTTAGCTTGTTGTATCAAGGAGCGTAAAACACTTTTGCCCTTTTGCTCGACATAATTGTACTTCACAACCGAAAAGAGTACATTTGTTCCATTTTTTCAACAAACCCGACACCTCATGCTCCCAAGACTACAGAAGTATAAAGACAAACATTCTTTATCGAATGATTCATTGTCAATTTCTGTAAAAACGCACTTATAAAAAAGCAAGGAAATTTCATCTTCTAACTATCAACAAATTTACAAATAAAAAAGACATTTGAAGGACAAAATTACGCCAGACCGCTCTGAATAATTTAAGATGAATTTAAGATCTAGCAAGGCAATCGACATGCAGAAAAAGTAAGAATTGTTTCGTCTGAATCAACACAGGAAATAAAGTGTGTTTTGCAAGTACTGCTAGGTAAACATTTAAGACTTCAGCGATAGTTAGCTTAGGAAGAAGGCTCTCAGTTGGTTGTTGGTTAAAACGGGAAACGAAATGACCAACGCCCCGATTATTCATCGCTCCATCAAAAATATTATATATCGAATCTTCGTGGCCACCTCCCTTGAGCTAAAATCAAACTGCTTTCAAAAGATCAGCACTATTTGGAAACGGCATAAAATTGTTACGTACAGGCTTCCCATTCACATAAAAACGGCACATTTTCGATCCAGCCTTCCAGCCTTCCAGCCTTTTTGTCTCAGAGATTGGAAAGTGATGGTACCGTCGATTCCTTTATCGTGTTCAAACTGTGCAGATATTGTGTCAACATTAGCTAGAATTTTGGTATCGTTACAATATCTGCTAGTTTTAAACTGGGCCAGCATCGTGTGAACATGGTGTCCGTGTCCGTTTATAGCCAGAAAGATTGCTAAGAATCGGCTTGGTAAAATGTTGTTAATGGTTCTATGTTTGTCCAACGTGTTGAGAAATATTATCATTTTTCGTATATCTTTACAATAACATTTGAAAATGGACATCCGATTTCGGGACATACACTGGAAACAATATACCCATCTGCATCTTTGCTGGCTAATCCCTGTATGTTTATATAACGATCATTTGTCTCCCACATCCTTGAAAGTCTTTAAATAAGCTATATTCGAAGCTAACATTGTACTTTATCAGATGAGGCAATCAACTCATTCCTTAAGCTTCAAGGCAAGGACCCATTTTGTTTGCTTTATTGTTCGCGCGCGTGTGTTTCATAAAGAAACAGTGCTATCAGGATAGACCTGTATCTAATATAACATTTCCAGATTGGTCTTTAACACGTAATCGTCCAGTCGAATATCGAGTCTCTTGGCGGCCATCTTGATAAACTGTTTTCATTGTCCCATCAGGGTATTCCCGTCTCTGAAATCAGACAGAGCAAAAATCAATTCAGTAGTGCAAAGGAATGTGATCGTAAAGACCTGGACTAAGAGCGAAACCCCCCCCCCCCGAAGATGGGGACATTTCCGAAGGGGGTAGGGTTACTTAATTGCTCATGGTACAGGTTCGTGCCATTTCAAAACCTAAGGATACCACCCACAAATGCGGTAAGTTTCCGAAAAGCATACACACAAACCCAAGAAAAGCCAAAAAGTATGACCATAAATCCAGAAAAGCTAAAAGTATACCTCTCACAGATTTGTACCAAAAGTAATAACCATAAATCAAGAAATCATTCAATACCGTTAAAAATTATACCCATAAATCCGGATTCAATAGTAAGAAAGGTACGCACAAATTTCACGACCCCCGTATCATGGAGTATTTGAGTAACCCCCAAGGGGAGCAAAACATTTTTTGAAATTGTTTGCAAATTTGCTTGTGAAATTAAAGTACATTTAGTCAACCTCATTCTATCAAATTCAGCCAAAAAAAGGTTTGATTTCAAACTTCCAACAAAAACTGCCGTTGTAGGCGAAGTTCAGTTTGCTGGCTAAACCGAAACATTGATTCTCCAGCCTGTCTAAAGCTTTTCAATCTTTCTGCGTACGAAAATGAATACCCTGGTTGGCACTTTGATTTTAAGTTGCCCTAACTCACCAGTATGGTGACAAAATGTGACAGGCAAATGCATTTTCAGAAGCTACTCATCAAGATTGTTTTCATCACTGATCCAACTTAGTGACAGAAGTTTTCAAAAGTAAGATACTTTTTACAGTTGCAAAATGTTGTTGAACACACCCTAACAAGAAGTAGAAAAGTAATCGTCTATGGGCAGATGGGTAACCCTCCTTAAAAGATTGAAATATGCAAATTTAATGTATATATGATCAAATTCTAAGCATATAGTCTAACGGCCACCTAATTTAGCAGGTTAGCATCCAAATAATAGCCCTTAGCACTCCGAATGAGACGTGAAGATACTGTAAAAATTTCACAATTAAACAGACAATCAAATAGCAAACTTACTTTGAAATGCTTTGTATGGACCTCTCTTTGTCCGTTGGGAAATGATATTGTTCTGTCTCCATTAACGTCAACATTTTGAACAGTTCCGTCGGCAAAGACAGTTTCTTCTGCTCCATTCACAAATATACATTTCACCGTCTCATCTTGAAAAGTTATCACTTTTCGGCCATCGGGAAAATGCTTCTCAGTTTGACCACTGCAAAAAAAATTCAAAGTCACTTTCAGTAAAATTCTCAAACAAACAAACAAACAAACAAACAAACAAACAGACAAATTTACAAAGAAATGTGAATCTTTATTGAACTCAAATTAATTTCGAACGCTGAAATTATTGTTCGAAAATGTTACCGTCCAAAATCATTTGTGATCTGGATGTATAGTGACCGATTTTTTGCATTTATGCAAAATCATAAGAAAGAATGTTTACTGTTTAAAAAGGTTGTACGCACGAAACATTCTACATAGAAAATGAATGTGTTCAAAAAGATTCACTTTAACAATCAATTTCAACATCATTTCAAAATTTTGAGAACAAAGCATGAAACGTGTAAGTGTGTTTAGAACAATGGTTTTAAAATGAAGGTATGAAATTACCAAAGTATAACTTAGCGTACAACACACAGGATTAAATACGATCGCTAGCGATAAACGCTGGTGACAGACAACATTTCAACATCGTCAACAATAATAATTTCATCAAAATTTCTAACAATAATCCCTTTGAAAACTTAAATAAGGCACAATCGGTAAAATTATAAAATTTTTATCATAAAAAGGCCAAAGAAACTGTGAATTGACCATTTCCATAGTTGTCAGGAATTTTTCTAACATGGTCGGAAATTCTGCGAGAAAACGCCTACAAATCTATGTCGAACAATTTTCTTGGAATTTTTCGCCTTGATTTTTAGCGTTGAATGTAAGTACTTTGGTACCGAGGCAGAAAGTTTTCCCAGCTCCACTATGGGACACAAACAATAATGTCTTCTTGTTTCAAGAACTTGCATAAAAATCATCTGAAAAGATCAATTTTCAAATTAAATTCATGTTGATAGAATTAACAGTATCTTGATACTTACGTGGAAAACTCAAAAGTTTCTGTTCCGTCTTTATGCGTAGTATGAGTGGTCTTGGACTCCGCATAGTAGTAAACCTATGAACATAAGTTTACTGTCATTGACAAACTTTACTGTCTTTACTGTTGTAAGTTTACTGTTTTTTGTTACTGCAAAACAAGTTTCTCAAGAGTATGCTCAGTTAGTCACGTTGATCACAAAAGAGACATGGATGAACTGTAGTTTGTGAGCGAACTGTAAAACTTTTAAAAATGATTTTATCTACATGCTATTCGATAATGTTTGATTCAACCTCATCCTATTTCGTACTGAGGGTAATTCAAATCTTCTATCGGTTAACGGTTATTGGTGCGTCTGGTGTCAATTTGTTAAAAACCATTTGCTTTTATTTGAGAATAAAGATAATGTTGTCATTTTAAATATTTCTTGGTCTTTGATAAAAGATAGTGACGAAGAGGAGCTTCTAGGAGTGGTACTCGACAAAAACTGAATTTTAAAAATCACGTCAATAATCTTTGTTACAACGCAAGTCAGAAGCTACATGCACTTGCACCGGATTCAAGATATATGGAAAAGCTATAGTTAGAATTAACAATGACCTCTTTCGTAATGTCGCATTTCAATAAGTATCCACTCGTGTGGATGTTTCATGACAGGAAATCTAATAATAGGATCAACGAGATCCATAAACGAGCTCTGAGAATCATATACAAAGATAGTGATTCTAATTTTGATGAATTACTAATTAAAAGTAACTCAGTATCTGTTCACCAGAGGAATTTACAGCTGCTCCTGAACAAGGAATGCAAAACGGTAAATGATTTGAATCCGATTACTATGGCAGAAGTAATTGTTACCAAAGATGTGCCATATAACCTTTGTGGTAATAAAAACCTTGCTTTCTCTAGAGCCAGGATTAGTTTGTATGACATTTATACTATCAGGATTATTGGCCAAAAATTGTGGCAGACTCTGGCAGATGAAATCAACGAGTCCCAATCACTGGAGAGTAGTGAAAAAAATAGTAAATCAATCAAAAGGTTTGATTGCAGCAGTAAACTATGTAAAGTATTATTTAGACTTGTAAATTATGTATAGTTGGTATTAATTTGCTCATCGCTATTGCAATTCGTCAACTTAAGATAAATTATTCATTATCATATTTTATATCGGGTGTCCCAAAATGCTGTATTATCGTTTGATTGCTTATATGTCCATAACCGATGAACCAATTTTCAAAAACTGGTAAAACCACAACTAACATCGTACAATACAATTCAGCCTTTAGGCAATCAAATAAAACAGAGTGTTTGAAAATCGTTTCATTGGTTATGGACATGTAAGCAATCAAACAATAACACATCATTTTGGACACCCGGTATTTATGAAGCATCTGAAAAATGCAAGCCCTGTTACTGTACCCACACGGTACTGTTGCTTCAGTTTAGTTTCCGAATTAAGAAAAAGGACTATTTACTTGTTCAAAAAATATATTTAGAATATATTTGAAAGATTAAACTCACAATTCTGCCATCAGGCAACAGCTGCTTCATGTCACCATTAAAGAATGATACAACGACATTCTGATTGGCTGGATCTATTGTTTTTCTTGTTCCATTCGGAAATGTTATTTCTCTTGAACCATCCGCAAGAATTCTTTCAACCTAGATCAAAATAAAGCCAAAAACTTTGTAAATACGGAAGGGCAAAGTAGAGATGAAAACATAGCTTTTGATGTTCAACATATCAGGCAACTGGGATTGAAATATTATAGAGAAATTTTGCCAAACATTGAGAGCAATATAGTAAGGACATGTGATACAAATATTATACCAGTATTGATTACAGAAATACAGAAGTCTCATTTAGCATGGACGGTCTCAGAGAGAAGAAAGAAAACAAAAACAGATCTATTTCGATCAAGTAGATACTTTCTGTCAGAAACTCTAGAAATCCCATATTTTTGGTGACAATCTTTGCCAAATTTGCTTCAGGGAGAATTTTTGGCGTTACCAACTTGATTTTTGGAATAAGCCAATGACAACAAAGTTTTCTGGCATATGCGATTCGGTGAAAGCCTCGAAATGACACATGTGAGTTTTGGCAACAGTATAAAACTATCGATAACGGTCTATGCAAGAGCAGCAAAACTATAACCAACGTAGAAAGTTTGGCAAGCAGAGCAGAGTTGCAATATGTGCTTATCCAAATGATTTCCTCCCAGTAAAACGCCAGCGGTGAAGTCATTCTTTAATAAAATACTTTTTGCTATAATCTGCCATCTAGGTAACTAATCTACTGCATATTTCAATTTTGGCTGTTGTTGCTGATTCAATGTTCAATTTTGATTCAAGCAGCAGTGTCGCCATATCTTTCGATTAAGCCGATTTCTCCCTTAGGAGAGACCAACAGAAACTTTGGTATAGTCTTTAGTATCTGTATTGTTATTTGTTAAGATCATTTAGGGTAGCCATGCCTATCATGCTCCCAATGGTATCGTCTTTTTTAACTATGTCTTTGTTAAATTGTATATTTTTAGATTGTGTATATAAAAAAAATCTACTGCAGATGTCTAAAAAACTAACGGAATGCTGCTGAATGTTACATAAACAACAATAGGTTTATTGCGGTACCTTCCCATCTTGGTACTTCATTTCAGGGTCATTCTGCTCTTGTTTTCTGTTCGTGATATTCTGTTTCTCTGGGGTAAGGGAAAGACGAGAACTTGGTGAATTCCCGACGTCTTTTTGCACTTGATGGCTTTCTGTATTGTGGCTGAAAGTAGATGAAAGTGTGACATTCACTAAAAATACAGGATGTTCTGAAAATTGTGCTCTGTTTATGTGGCTGCTGTGAAGGAGATGTAGCTTTACTTGTCTCAGTTATTACACGGCTGCACAGGTCAGACTTCTAGTTAGAGTTTGAGACCTTGTTTGAGTCAATCTGGCAAGTGGTTGTTGATTTATAGCAGAGGAAAGACAAAATAAGTGGTTCCTTCAAAAAAAATTTCCGCAATGTCAAAATCAATGGTAATGTTTGAAAGAAAGGGTTCTAACATCTGATTCAAATTTTCTCTGCACTCTTAAAAGGGTTGACAGTTCCTACAACATCATTAACCTTTAAAACTTCGGGATAAAATCGGGGTAGCAGTTTGTTTCGTAGAAAGTTGCAGCCCCCGTTAAAGTGGCTGCAGAAGATTTTAGTAGACTGATATAGAGATCAGCCAGAAAAGATCACAGAATCGTTGACAAAATTAATCTCTTCTTGCCCGTAGCATAGAATTTCTGAAGGTGTTGTGACGCAGTGGTGTAATCCTCTGACTTTGCAGCCAGAACAGTAAGGCGGAGTGGGTTCGATACCCAGTAGGACCCCACCACTTGAGCGTCATGACAAGGGGTCACGGACTCGATTAGGCCTGCTCTATTTCTGCGATCCCAGCGCTTGGCGCTGAAAAGCGCACCTGCACCTGCACCTGCACCTGCACCTTCTTCAACCCACAGTGGCCTTTAGTATGTCCAGGCTGAACACATCCAAAACTCGTTGCTCAGAATCCAGCTGTGTCTCTAAAATGGTTGATAGCATGGAAAATCTGATCACATTTGCTAAGTCTACGGATTTCAAGCCTTTAGAAAATATCTTCACTTGCAATATATCTGCTGCTATTTTGGCAGCATTACGGGGAAAAAGACATTGTACTTTGGGCGTTTAACTTATACTGCCCTTTAAAACAAGGCTCAGAACAAGTCCATTGTTAGTATTACCTTGGTAACGACAGCAGTTGTTGAGGAAGAACATCACTTCTAGGATTTATTTCTGCTTTACGTGAGATCAGAAAAAAACACCATAGAATATCCAGCTTTAAAAAAAAAACACCATACAAGCTATGCAGAAACAAAACAAGCAAAATTCAATCATACTTATTTAAGTCTTGTTGATGTTAGGATAGAATTTTTCCGCAATCGACCCCTGTCAAGATAACATTTTTCGATAAAAGCTGTGAACCAGATCGAGCCTATTATCCAGTATTTTGTGAAATAGTCGCAGAGCCGTGTTGAAGAAAGCTGTTTTGCAACTCATGCATTCTTGCCATGCTGTTGAAGCAAATGAAAGGAAAGAGATCGGGGAAGGGGGGGGGGGGGGGGTTATCAATAATACAAAAGATAAATTCATCTTCAAGCTGAAGTTTTTCAGGGATTTTATGTCTCGAGATCTTTAGATATCATTGTTTCTGCCTTAACTCGCGCTTGGAAAACGATTTGCTTCAATTTTTTTGCAAGGTTTGAAACTCGCCTCGCCGTCCTTCGAAAGGGACGTTAAACTAGGGGTTTCATGCCTGGATGCGGCATGCACAGTGGGCTTAAATTAGCTTTAAATAGTTAACAATACTTTCTGTCCACTCAAAATAAATTACTGAGAAAAAACGCTTTCAAAATTCACAAAATTGGTTGTTCTGGTTTTTGAAAGGTACGTGGATGAGTCTATGTTGAACGGCGGTGGGTGGTCCTTGTATTAGTATCGCGCATTAAAGAGCTTTAGCCGCAAGTCTACCTAAAATGCACCATGGCATAACATATCAAATGTTATCTTTTATTTGACAGCTCAATTCAGGAAATTCAGTGAAGTCTTTGGAAACTTTGGAGAAGTAAAGAAAGCTACAAATTGCTTTGATATCATCCATAAAAAATGTCCGTCAAATGCGCGAAAAGCACATTTAATGCGTTTAGTATTATTTTGCATTGAGAACACAAATACTCAATCTGAACGCTTTTGATACATAGGCCTACTCGCAAATTAAAGGAAGCACGTTCACACAAATACGTTAAAACGAATGATGTCGAGAACGTTTCAATAAGCAATGACTTACTTTGGTTGATCAAACTTCTCTTGACTAGTCATTTGAGAAATTGTTGGCGTTTCTCTTTGTACATCTGCCAAAAAAGCATATCTTAATAGACAAATACTACCGAATTTAAGAGAGTTAGAGAGTCAATGACCCATTTTCCCAACCAAACATGGAATAATTGAAGCTGTTGAACTACAGTCCGTTCACTCAACTAATGATTAGGGGGGGGGGGGGGCTAACTGGCTGAGCGGCTTGTTCAATTTCCGTCAGGTGACTGAAGTTACGCTCGGCCGTGTAAGGTCAGAGTTCGGATGGGTGACCTTTCGGATGCTGACCAACCAACTCACTTCGCTGTCCTCCTGACGGGGCGGCAAACTAGGGGGACCCATGCTTTAATGCGGCATGCACAATGGGCCTAAATTAGCTAGAAATCCTTCCAACCCATTTATAACAAAGTGCTACCTAGAGTTATTGAATAAATACAGCAACTCTTTAGAAAAATAAAGATAAGGCAATTACCCAAAGAAGCATCTTCATAGCCATTTACAGCTTGACTTTTCTTAATTTTGGACTTGCGAACTGGGTCCTGAAAAGGAGGAAAGCATTCAAAAATTCATGCATGAGCTTGCAATCAAGAATTCTTGAAAAGAACAAAGCTTCCATTCTTTCCAGTCACATTTTCATATGAACGACAATGATAGTCTCTTGTATTAGGTTGCTTTCTCTTACTATGGAAGTCTGCCAGCACAGACATATCTAAATATGAAACTTTCGTACAAAACATTTTCACGATCCAGTCAAATGAACATAGAAAATATCTTCATTTGGTATATTGGGGTGACCAAGAAGAACTTCGCATGTTTAAAAATTCCTTATGCGAGAGATAATTGAGATATCGAAATGAATCAAAGTTTGGTTGAAACACGAGAAAGGATGTGGTATTTTGTGATATTTCTTCTATTTTTCTGAGCACTGTATATATACGTAAAATTCAGTTTACAAAATTTGATAACTTCAAAATGTGTGAAAAGAAGCATAAAACCCTCAATCAAATCATAAAAAATCTCCTAACTCAAGCATCTTTATGACACATTTGCACAATAAGCCTGGAGGAAAATAAAATGTACTTGCATGTTGCTCTAAATGCCCAGATTACGTACCCCTTTCTCGTGTGTTTTGAAATGAGGGAATTTCATAAATCAAGTCTTCCTATATTTACAATGCTCAGGAAAAATAGAAAAACATTTACAAAATAAACTTCAGCCTTACGGCTATCAACCAAACTTAGATTCATTCCAATACCTCCACTATTTTTCGCATAATAAATTTTCAAACATGCAATGGTTCTTCTAGATCCGAGCAATACAGTACCCTGAATCCAATACCCAATACCACGTAGCCCCAAGGCATTTAGGTTTCAGATTTTCGCAGAAATTCTATTCCTATCATCTAAATGCGCGATTTCAGCATGCAAATAAAATTCTGCCTGCAACTTCGTACCAACACGAAAAACAAGTCAATGGTTTCAAAACAAATCAACCACATCTGCAATTGAAAACAACACAAACGAACGAACGACAACTACGCAAGCCTTCGATTGGTTTATTGCCTCAAATACGGATCAAAGCGCTGTAACAGCGTTGCATGTGAAAAATAAATTCGGTCACGTACCACAGCGCAATGAACCCGTTGTTTTGAAAAGAAACAAAGAAGTAAAACCAGTGTAACCGCATCCATTGTTTTTCTGAACATTTTACTCGATTTTTTACCCGGTAAAATCATAATCCATTAGAATTTTATTTACCTGCTCAGCTTTTGCCCATTTTTGTAGCCGCTCTTTTTCTAACAGTCTTAGGTTTTCTTTAAGTTCGTAATTTTCGTTTTCTAATTCCTCAACTCTTTTTCGAAAACGAGCTGTACTTCCATTCCATCGTGTTTCACGTCTTTTCAATTCATCTTGCTGTTCTGTGATCTGTGGAATTGAAAGCAAAAATCAGGATTAACTTAAATTGAAGAATGGTGCTCCATATGTCATATGTGACAACTGACTCCAAATATAACGAAATTGAGCATTTAAACATCACCCAAGCAAACTTGAATGCCACTCTCCAGTTTAAAAGTTGAAGCAAAGACCTTCGATAACTCTTCGACTTTTGTTTTCTTTTATGGTCCTCTTGAACGCGGGAAAGGATGGAATTGAAATAAACTCTATCCCAATCATAGGCTCTCTCAATAAGTTAAGTTGCGTACATATTAGTCTCTGAGTATTGAAATCGACGGTGGGTCCAAATTAAGCCAAAAGGTGACCATCAACTCCGTCATATATCTTTGTAATGTAGCAGCAACGTGAGGCTTGATGAAAATCAAAAGCAGCAGGAGACTTTTTGGCAAACTTGCAACAGGCGTACTTCTTTGATTCTAGATATTTGCAAAGTATAAAATGTGCAAAGAATAAATTGTTTAAACACTAACCTGTTGCTTCAGAGATTCTATCTCATCCCTTTCCTTTTTATTCGGAGCAGATCGTGTCACTTTTTGGTACTTCTCGAAAACCTTTTTCTCTCGCCTAGAAAAAGCATACTGAGTAAAATATGGTACAGCCAAAGAGGTAACCTCGCATAAGAACGCTGGCGTTTAGCTAGCTGCAAAGTAAATTCAGCCATACTCTTCATTTAAATACATTATACAGGAAACCAAGCCTTCCAAAATGCATGGTGCGATCAAGATTTTCAGATCCATGTCACAAGCGCTTAGCAAATAAGGCGACGCTACATACGGTGTGCAACAAGCCTCAATTGTGATGCAAAGTAGTCAAAAGGATATTTGAAATAGTGCTGTCTCCCAAAAGTATCAAAATAAGTATAAGCATAGGTATCTTGGACTGCTTACTTAAGCTTCTGCATTTCTTCATTCCTAAACTTTTCAATTCGTTCAAGTTCATCTGCTCTTTGTTGCTGAAACTGTTCTACTTCAATGCGAAAGCTTTTTAATTCCTATAGAAAGAGAACATCAGAATCAAATATTGTTAGATGCGTTAAACATGGTTATCGTAGTAAAAATAACATAGTTGCCTGAGTGTTAGAAGCCTCTTGCTGAGAATGGAGGTCTAGGCAATGTAGCGTATATCTAACATGTCCGAGAGGAGTGACGTGAATCAGACCCTGGAAGCTAAAATTTTGACCTATTTTTGCAAAATCGATCTAAAACAACAAAAGTAATAGGGGCTTAAAGCGGGCCAATGTATACGTTTTTAAAAGAGATTTTTTTTAGGTTAACTTCCGGGTGAGTAAAAACACGCACGCCGTTAGAAAACATACAGCTCCCTGAATATCTAAAAAATAGCACTGACAACTGTCTTGCTCTGCAGCTGATGTATCTAAATGGATTCGATAATGTACTCGGCTTTAAACACTCATTCTTTCCCATGGATAGATAAAATATTCTGCAGAACACAACCTTCAAACCTGCAAAATCGATTGAAAACGACGATCAAAAAGTTATTGGTTTTCTTTCCTAACAACAATAACCCTTACATGTGTTAGCATATATTTTGTCCTCTTGGGAAGATCAAATCCTCCAGAATGAGTTTCTCGTACTAGGGGAAAGACATTTTCATGGTCCCAAGGGGGCTGCATTTGCTAAAGGGTGTTCAAGTAATTGCTGTAAGGTAGAATTACTTGGGAAATTTGGTCGTGATTTTCAGACGTTTTTGAAGGTTTCTCGAAGCGACTTTCTAGAGAAATCCCTTGCAAAATCTGAACGGAGTGACCGATCATGTTGGCTGTTCAATTAGATATTGCAAACTACTATTGCCTTGATATTTAGAAAGCAGTAGCCTTTCAAACGGTGTGCGTTTTTGTGACTCATCTGGTACCTGGTATACTAGCAAATAAGCATATAATCGTATTGATATTTTGCTTTCAAACGATACTAAATTTACTGAACATTTTCCCAAGCACGACACCATGTGCATCAGCACCATGTAAATTTCTAATTAGGTCCTTTCTCCAATAAAATAGATGAAAAGTTATTTAATTCATATTGGCTATTTATAAATAGGAATGGATCAATCAATTAAGGCCCCACAGCTTTACTTTATGACCTGTCCAATGTCATCAATTATTTTTATTACAGCTATTTATCTTAATAATTGCAAAATTGAGCTGAGCTGGAAGAAAACACTAGTATTGGTTTGATGAACAGCGTTACCAAAAAGTAAAAACAGAAGTTTAAGATTGACAAGTACATGAAAATATATGATTAAAGCATATAAGCCTATGAAGCGCACACACTAGACGAATGCGCTTAAGATGGCGGCGAGGAGCTTTCTATTAAGATGCAGTGCGTTCTTTAATCGAATTCCTATATAATCACTAAAGATTCGTAATTCGAATGCAATGCATCTTGGTAAAAAGTTCCTTGCCACCATCTTTAGCGCAATCGTCTATTCTTGTTAACAGGCGTATAAGCACATTACATATCAGAGAGCTCCCAACACTTAGTAGATTCAAAAAGCAATTGAAAAGTTATTATGCGAGCTGAACACAACCTAAAACACGACTCCCTGGAAGAGCAGCTGCTATTAGATAGGTTACTGTATACATAATTAGCGTTAACTATATGTAGATTGTACCCGAGATTGTACTATGCAATTATGATATTTATTTTCTTATTTAAGTATTGTGTTGGTAAGCTGAAGGGTTTTTTTGTGTATAAAGAATTTAAAATGGAAAAAAACTTACTTTTTCCCGGTCATATCGCAACTTTTCCAATTCCGAGTTCTCGTGTTTGAATTTTGATATCTCAGTTTCCAGTTCAGCAAGTTTAGATTTCAAAACATCAGTCTGCATTTTTGGAGGCACATTCTCTTGACCATGACTCATTGAGACAATTTTTTTCTGTTGTATTTTGTTGCCATTCGAGATATTTTGCGTGCTCTGAAAGCCAGTAGGTTGGGGCTTTGTTTCCTTCGCGAAAAAGATGAAGAGCTTAGATCAATGTTAACAGTGAAACGCTCGACGACAGTAAAAACTGCCACATAAAAGACTTGCATATGTAAAACATGTAGCATACACCAGAAGATAATACAATAAATTGTCAACCCGTGTTGCACGGTGAATTAAGTCAATAGACCTTTTAGCTATTCTGAAAAGAATCAGAATCGAACAACATTTTGTAGAATTTTCGAATGTACACAATAGTGAAAGAAGCTCTAACGCCATTCGATCGAACCTCGCGTATAAAAATGTATGAAGATAACGTTCGACCCAGGCTCTTTTTAAGAATAGCTAAAAGGTCTATTCTAGGGGTTATTCGTTTATTGGCTATGCATTTGTTATAAAAAGCTGTCCCTTGACCATTAAATTTCAATGAAGGATGATGGAGATCTTGGGTGTATAGTTCTAATCGTCTTAGAGGCCCTTTACATGAGAAATTTCAACCCGGGTTGAGTTGAACACTGGTTGAGTTTCAACTCGGTTGACCGTGTAAGCCTTCTTCGCGTTTACATGAAGGAGGCCGAGTTGAAACTCAACATGAGTTCAACTCAACTCGGCAACTCAACCCGTGATGAAATTTCAACACGGGTTGAAATTCTCATGTAAACGCAATATTTTTTCAACTCGGGGCGATATTAGAATGCGAACAAAGGAGATCGAATCTATTCCGCAATTATTCGAATATTTGAGTGGGCTCACATTCCTTCTTCTATTGTTTGCAACCATGTGACCTAATCTCAACCCGTGTTGAGATTTCATGTAAACGCAAGGCAAAATAAGGAATGCTGTTAAAACTCAACCCGTGTTGAAACTCAACACGGGTTGAAATTTATCATGTAAAGGGCCTTAGCGCAAATCTTTATCAAGTCTTGATGATATGTCCCATGGGTGCAAGAATACTAACAATGATGATTGACATGGCCATAAGGCTAATTCGTCATGAATCTCAAGCCTTAACTTCGCAGGGTTAAGAAAACGCTTCAGATGTGAATTCAAATTAATATACTCAAAAACATACTTGAAGGAAAACACAAAATCAACTAGGGGATCTTCAATGCTGAGAAATTCTTAGGTTACAAAACTTAATCAAAATTGGGGCAACGTGGCAATAACAGCCTAAACAAGGACCTCCGTCGCCAAATTATAAACAAATCCGTAAACATTATTGTTTTAGGCACGCGTCCATTGTTCACTGGAGTTTGTTTGATGGCTTTAACCAAGGCACCAGAAAGTAAACGTAAGAATGCCCTGATATCCGAGCAATCCTCTGTACAATATAACATTGAAAGTATATTCAAATAACGCTTGTGAAATTGCCTTACAAAAAAACTGCAAAATCATCGTTTTGGACAAAAGTTTGGAGACGGAGTCCCTTTAAGCTGAACGGACAGCTATTGCAAAAGAGTGTTGAGGCTGCGCGCAATTTAAGTATGTAGGGAAAGGACATAACAAAGCGTGTGGAAGAAGTCAAACTAAAACAACGGGGTATTGCAGAGGTGCAATATTTCAAAGAGACACATTCATTTCTCTAAAATAACTTCCTGAGGGCGTTTACCTTTGGAACGCCTGTTTTCATATCAAAAACTTACAGCTCTATTAAACCCCCTTCTTCATTAAGCCCTTCTCTCCATTAAGCTACTTCTATAATAAGTCCTTTCTAAGCCAAAATTTTGAATAAGCCCCCTCTCTATAATGCCCCCCGCCCACTTACATCAAATGCTACATGTTAGCAAAGATGTTCTATTTGTTTTGCTGAAACCACTTTTCCAGTTAATTCTGATATCATTTGGGATAGGAAATATATGGAATCTGTGCATTTGGATGGTAAAATTTTGTCTTGACTCCGCAAGATATGGGGATAAAGTACTGAAACACTATCATTTATATATTTGTCATTTGAACTTGTGTATAGCCCTCTCTCTAATAAGTCCCCTCTCTTTTATGCCTCCCATTTGGAGTGTTCAAAATCAAATGAGCCCCCCCGGGGCCTAATGGAGCTTTTACAGTAATCATTTAGCAAAAGGAATTACCCGGTCTGTCTTTAAACTTGGAAAGAATTTCTTCATGAGATCCGACGTAGGAGGAGGTGAATCGTATCTTGCAGGAAAGGGTTCTCTTGCTTCTGTCATAGCTGGCTGTTTTACCATCGGCGATTCCGTTAACGTAGAATTTCCATCGTCTGTTATGTTAGGCGACTGAGTTGTGTCACCCCAGGCGGTGTTATCAAGAAACTGATTCTGTTTTACGCCTAGGGAATGAAAAGTAGTTTGAAAAAATGAATCAAGAAACAAGTGAAACAATAAACAGAAGAATGCATGCGCAAGGAAATGTACCAGCAGTTTCAAAAGTCCCAGTGCACTGAATTTGGAGGCAATGAAATGGCTGAATGATCCAGTCTTGGTTTTTACGTGTCTTCAATGCTTCAACAACAAGGAGAGATTTTGTAACACAATATCTTCAGTTGTGTTTGCTTGACACTGCAATTCAAAGCGATTAGCGGCTGTAGACAAATAAAATTCTTTCAAAAAGTAATTCAAAACAAACAGAGCCGCGAAAGTTGCCTGGAAACCAGTAGGGCAGACAATTGCCTGGTGCACGCAAAAATGGTTTATAAAGGAAGTTGTAAGTGTATTATAGCGAAAGAAGGAATAATCTAAAGATCTGCCTGGTGTATTTTGGTTTCTGGTGATTCAGAAGCAAAGTAGAAGGCATGGCAATTCTCGGATATCTAGGGCTTGAAGGCTTGAATGAAACTATTGATACTCAGCTCCTGAGTCAAATTAACAAAACCTGCAAGGAAGATGTTTAGATTTGCCTTTCTTGGTTCGTCAGAAACTTATAACTTCTCTTAAAAATCACATTTCACGTGCACAAGGCGATAGTTTGCCGTGCTGGTTTCAGGGCGACTTTTGCAGCTTTGTCTGTTTAAATTACTGGTTGATAACATTTGCTTTGTCTGCCAATCACTAATCGCTTTGAATTCCGGTGTCACTCAAATGCATTTGATGTTATCGTGCTACAAAATCTGTCCTCGTTGCAGTGGTGGAAAAAATATTTGCCTTCCTGCAAAGGAACATCAAACCAGAATTCTTCCTTCTATTGTTTTATCAATTTTCTGTAGTCTCAGATTTCAGTGTAATTGATAATCCACTAGGAACTGAAATTACGTTTAAAGCCTCCTGAGATCACAAAACTGTAAAAGAAAAGAGCATAGTCCAAACACTGATTTTCTTCTATTATTTCTTTCCTTAAGTCCTTCCTGTCTCTTCCTTTGTCATCCCATCTTCCTTCCCTCCATCCTTCTTTCTTCCTCCTCTCCTTTTTCTTTCCAACCGTTTTCCTTTCATTTCTTCATTCCTCCCTTCATCGTTTTCTTTCTTTTCCTTCCTTATATTCTGCTTTCTCTCTTTCCTTCCCTTTTCTTCCTTCCAGACAAGAGAGCTTCCTGCGAAGCTGCTTCGTGGCTTCACGCACATTTTCCACCTCTGCCTCGTTGGCTTCAACTCAGACTTGGACATTTATCTGACAATTGTGCGTTATTTAGTTGTCTTGTAACAAAGCAAGTAATACCATTGGCAAATGAGAAAGGAGCAGCAAAGAGAGCAATACAAATAACAAAAAGAACAACAATTATTTTCAAAGGATCTTGAGAAATTAATCTGCATGTAAAATGATGTCAAATTCAAAGTTATCTCGCGTTTTTGTGACGGTTCTGTTAGTTTTCATATAACCAGAAAACATCTAATTATGTCACATTTCAAATCTGTTAAAATGTCGCTCGAAACAAACATGTATCTACCTTGACTTTCAAAATTGTGATCACTGATCAAGTTATCATCTGGTGAAGAAACTATGGTCTCATTCATGTCATCTGTTACGCCAGCCTCTCCGGATTTCTCCACTTCAAATTCTTCCTCTGATTCCCCAGTTTCAGGTTCACTGTTCTCTTGAATCCCATGTGGGTTTCTGTACGTTGCTAAATAACAAGTTGAAAAAAGACTTGAAAAGACCAAGAGTGCAAAGGAACATTTGACCTGGCCTTACAGTTTGGAATTAAAATGAATCAAGATACGCTGGGCAAGAAGCATGGCTGAACCATAAGGAGACACGAGCGAAATTCGTGGAGTCTAAAGCCTATTTTCATACACTGTCATTTTTTAAATAAAGTAAGCCTTGATTAGCTCTAAGTTAGCTATTTTTAGTTAGCCTTCTAAAACAAATCAATGATCATGATGGTGATGATGTTTTCCATTGGGCAACAATGTAGCATGAAAGACCATTGTCGCGTATAACCTCCCTGGTAAAAAGTGTTTTTTTCCGTGCAAAGCTTTTGCAATAGAAGTGTAGTTAGAATCAATCCTGCTTTCTTGCGACGAACTTTTCTCGACAATTGTCACGCGACGCTTGTCGTGTCGCGCTACATTTGTTGCAAGGTAGAAAACCACCGTAATTAATGATGTGGCACAATGAAATGTTAAAAGCAAGGGAATTTATTTCTAAAGCTTGCAGTGCAACCAATGCACACACGAAGGTGTGTCACATTCTACAACGAAGGGACTTTTAAAGCAGTTCTTATTGTCTCTTTGTAAAAATTCTTAAACCTTTGGGAAGAAAATGTTCGTTTTCATCATCCTTATCAATCTTGTATTCATGATTACAATTTGCGACCAAACTTCCTGATATGGCAGAAAATTCGAAATGTGGGTCCATAATGTTTGATCCATAATGATGGTTTTGGTTAGTCAAATAAAGTAGTTGCCTTCCTAACCCTAAAATATGGGGTACAGGGATATCGAGACAAGAACATGCTATATTTATAAATTGGAACAGCATTAAGCAAAAATCGAGATTCAAGACTTACTCCCTTCTTTGACAGATTTTCCAATTGGACTTGATGTAACATTTTTTTGAACTAGGATGGGCCTGCTCTTTGCAACAATTCTAAGAACAGATGATGCATTAGAAGACAGAGATGTATCCAAGGCAACTTGTTCAAGTAACTCAAATTCTGCTAGCTCTTCTTCATCGACCTGAAAATGAATAACTAGGTATAACTAGGTATAAGTAGGTATAAATTAATAGCACTGTGAACACCATACCGGACGAGTGAAACAAAAGCACTCATAAACAAAAGCACTCAACACAAAAAAAGGAAAAGGGTTTAAAGGGAAAACTCCGCCCTGAATATCACAGCAATCGAATTAAAAATGCGTTGTAAAATAGCCGCTATGGTCAACTAGATTTAGAAATTTAGCCATCTCTAATCGATCATTTCTTCCCGTAAATATGGGAGATTTTCTACAGAAAGCCAGTTTCAAATCCGTTTCTTTCCAAATAATATTAACAACAATTACACGTAATATCACATATTATCCTCTAGGGAGGATAAAATCCCCCCAAAATAACTTTCTTGCACTAGCGGGGAAGATTTTTTCATTATCATAAGAAATAGCACTTCAAGGCATGTGCAAATCATATCTGAAAGGCAAAAGTTGTAGGAAACTTGGGTCGTGATTTTAGGCCACTTTTGAAAGTTATCCGAGAGGCTCTTTTCGACAAAATTCTTCATATTTTCGGAAGAGAATAGTCTCTCCTTTGCGAACGCTATTGGCTGCACTGGAGTGTCAATCAAAGCAAAATATGCCATTACTGCAAAATCTGCCCACTGTAGGGAGTGTACCATTGAAAATGAAACAAGAGCAAAGCAAAAGCAAGAGAATAGTCCGGGCCGACTTCAGCAATGAAAAGTTCTTAAAACTGATTAAACATGTCGGCTATCCAGCAAGATAATAACACACATCATTGAGTTAAATAAAGGGGACCATAGCCTTTCAAACGTCGTGCGTTCTATCTGACTCAAGCAGTATTGAAGCTTTTAAAAAGCCCTCTTCGCAATAGCATAGTTTGGGAATTTTCAATATCATATTCCCAAGAGAGGGTATATTTTGCAGTAATGGCAAATTTTGCTTTCATTGACACTCCAGTGCAAAGCAAATAGCCTTCAGAGAGAAGGGAACTTTAATGAACAAGTAGCGAAGCTGCAAGTGGAAATATAGCAATCCAAAACAGATGCCTCAAAACCTAGTTGGCAAGCTCACTCTTTATGCATGCGATAAAGGTTCATTAGAGAATACAAAGGAATATCTTGAATAAAGGATATATCTAAAAATCTGTCTCGATTATGCTATCGATCCCATAAAGATATACAAACGCAAGTAAGACCAAATACATATTCCATATTTTTTAGTTTTGTCAGTTTATGGAACTTGAAAACTAGAATCAAATAGCTTTCCAAAAAGTATTTATCAACCACCTGTCTGCATAACTCCCATAGCATAAAGGTACCACTTCACAGTTAAATTTATCATGGTCCTTACACAGAGCGAGCTCATAGTTAAATGGCAATCTTTCTTTTAGACCTAGCAGCCAAATTGTATCATTCTAGAGATCCGCAGGAAATGGAGCAAGGAATTATGAGAACTGTATTTAATATATGAAGTCAGTGCGACTTGAAGAACGGTGTGATTAAGATCATTGTAATGAAAAGCATTACCTTTTCCTGCTCCTCCTTATCATTCATCATATGCTGAAAGGATGTTTCCATGCTTGAATCTACAGTTCTCGGAACTCGTGGCTCCGGCTTAGCACCGATTTTCCTACGAGAATGAATAATTGATTAAAGAGAATCGACATACTTAGTCAAAAACTCGCATGTGCCAAGTTAAAGTTATACCCTGTTCTATTTGATAACTTTGGCACATAACGTTTCATCGTGTAGTTAAAGGCATTGAGTCCGCATAAATAGCGCGCTGATGACCAATATCAACTTCGTTTCAGTCATCAAACAAAAGATGTGATTTAATCGTTATTGAAATTGAACCAAAGAAATTCCCGAGGATAATGCAAGGATTAAGAAGCCTTTGGTTTCCACTGCTAATGGCTTTACCACTATTATGCAATAACAAAGGGCCGTCAGCAGTTTGTCAGCAAAATTCAGGATAGCGTTAACGCTCAGCTATTTATATGGACTCAATGCCTTTAAGGTGAAGGTGAATTTGCGGTTATTGCATCAAGCACTGGGATCGCAGAAGTAGAGAAGACCTAATCTAGTCCGTGACCCTTGTCATGAAGCTCAAGTAGTGGGGCTCTGCCTGGGATCGGGCTCTGTCTGCCTGACTTTTCTCCCTGCAAAGTCAGAGATTTACACCATTGCACTACAACACCTTCAGAAACAATGTAGCTAAAGAACAAATGGGTAATAGGCATTTTCTTGAGCCTATTTATAGCAGCCATTGAATATACTAATGTCGATTACTTTTAAGCTGCAGGTTTACTGAAAATGATAAACTGCAAAACCTGACTTCCACTATGTTAGAAATTCTTAATGATGTGGTATCTCCTAACAAGAATAACATTGGCTAAAATATCGTTTATCAAACGGACATGCATGCTCACTTATACTTTAAAATCTGCCAGACTGAAATTAGCAATTGCTTATTGAATTTATGAGGGATTTTGCAATACGGCCCCTTTTAAAACTTTTAAAAAACTGACAACATTTGCTGAAAATTTTCAGCCGCCCTTGTATGTTTTTAGAAAACCCTGATAATTTCAAAATGGGGTGGCCGTTATGGAGGGTAGTTTTTAAATGAAAGATGGCATGTCCGCTATAAAAATACGTTATCTGCTATTAATATTGCTTTAATGTCCAGGACACAGTAACCTCTTAAACAGGGTAGTTTGTTGTTACTCATTAGGTATGATTTGTTAACAAGCTGAAGTTCATCACATTGTCTGATGACTCACCTAGACATTGTGAAGTCTTCTACGGGCTGCTTCCTGGTGATGGGATTTTCGTGTTTTGCTTTCATGTGGGTCACATCTTTCACTGATTTCTCATTATGATTCAATGATTCTTGACTCTGATAAAAAGAGAGAAAAAACAACTTGCACAAGCCAGTCAGAGGTGGACACCTGGGGGGCGAGCGGGTGCGATCGCCCCCCCCCAATGTTGGCTAGAACAAAGATCGTTTGTTTGAAAAAAATTGAAACAAAAAATGCTGTTTAACCGAAACAATAGCTTGCCCCCCCCCAATATTTGGCAAAGTGTCCGCCACTGAAGCCAGTCGAGAATCTCCCGTTAGCTTTGGACTTCAAACTTCCCCTGAAGACCATCCAAAATGACACATAACGAACGCTTTCCAGCCAGACATTCACAGTACCAGTTGTGCCAAATATTTCGTTGTTAAGATAGCTCATGACAAATAAAATAATTTATCTACTCTCATATTGTCCAGGATTAAACATTAAACACCTCGAACTAAAATCCAAAGCGATGCTGTGAAAATATATATGTTTTGTGTTCTCTTCTGCATTCTACAAATGCCCATGAAAACCACCCATTGGGAAAAGTACAACAAAGCTCCGTCGTGGAACTGGAATATCGAAATTATTCAGTTTTACCCGACTATTTGCTGTTGATGCAAAAGTTCATGTGCAGATATGCAAGTGCTTCGGCAATGTTACATTTGGCAACTGATTCATATTTGTAAATTAATTTGATCTACAGTTTTAAAAACGTCTGAATCATTGTTTATTAACGAATCTACAATGAGTTTGATACAATGCGAATAGAAATAAGAAAATGTTAAGCTCAATACCTTTGCTGGCTGCTCTTTCCTCTTTTCATTTGCAACCTTAGGATCTGGGATAAGTTTCAGTGAAGTCTTCGGCAAAAACTTTGTGTTGTTTTCATTTCTTGCTGATATCCTTGATTTCTGTTTTGCCTTTGCAACATCTCTCAAATTCACCTTGAATCTTGCAGTCCCTTGACCTTTTTTGAGAAATGTTCTTTTTGCACGGCCAGTTTTAGTTAATTTCCCAGTTTCAGCATGGTGCGCCTTATCATCTTCAGTGTGCAATTGCCTCTCGATCAGATCTTCAAATGGAATTGTTTCTGTCCCTTTATAAGAGAGAGGCACACATATCAATGAAATAGAAAGCAAAATATAGGGCCATAGTTCTGCCATATTTACCGTAAAAGCTCTATTGAGCCCCTTCTCTATTAACCCCCCTCTTTTATAAGCCCGCCCCCTCTTAGCAAAAATGTTAAATAAGCCTCCCCCTTCTCTATATCAAATTCCACTCATATCAAATTCCAGAGATTACCAAAGATTTTCCATTTATTGAGCTAAATAAGTTTGCATGTTAATTTTGATATGGTTTGAGATAAAACTGTGTCGAATATATGTATTTGACTTGTAAAATTGTATGTTGAATCCGCAAAATGTGGTGTAAATGAACTAAAAAGCTATCATTTATGTCCTTGTCATTTGATTTTATGAATAAGCCCACCCTCTCTAATAAGCCCCACTCTGGAGTGCCCAAAATTAAATAAGCCCCCAGGGGCTTAATATAGCTTTTACGGTAATCCTAATTTGAGAACCTGAGAGGGAATATGTTTTAATTGTAATTCTAATCTTGTTAGCTCACAGTGCATATTGTAATAAACTTAATATGCAAAGGCATACTGTCGTGCAAATAAACTCAGATTGTGTTTCTGAAGTTTTGCAATTCAGAAAATAGATCAAATTCGTTAATTAGTGATTGAAATTTAGTTTGCTAAATCTGTCATTGCTTGCCATATTGATTTGTGATTTTGTGATAAGTAATTTTGAAGAAAAAGTATTGTTTTTATAAGAACTGTCTGCTTCCTAGCAATTGATTAAAAGAATGGCTTCTAGGGATACAAAATTGATGACAATACCGGGTGCGCCAAAATAAACTATGCACGTTTGGCAGGCCTCAATAAATCGTACACAGGTCCGATTTTGAAGATTTATGACTTGATCGACAGCAGAGAGCCTGAATTAGATACTGGGATTCTTTGCAAATTTTTTCATTTTCAGGTTTTAGAGCTAGAAGCGAATTTCCCGAAATTTCAGTTTTCGAAAAATACCGAAAACGATAAAAACACATCGATCAACTTTTCCAAAGAATCGACAGGAATGGACAAAATGAAAACTTATTCGTGGTGATTTGCGATTTAGAAATCGACCAATTGTAATCTGCTGTACGAGAGGTCGTATTAAGCCACCAAATCCCCCCAAAAAAACTTTTTCTCTTTGTTCATTCATGTTGAATCTTTTAAAATTTGATTGACGTATTTTGATCGTTCTCAATGTTTTCGAAAACGAATATTTTGAGAAACTCAATTCTTGCTCTAAAAACTGATGACGGAAAAATTTGCAAAACGTTCTAGAATCTAATTCAGGCTTTCTGCTAACGGTTAAGTCATAAAGCTTCAAAATCGGTCCAGTGTATGATTTATTGTGGCCTGCCAAACGTGCATAGTTTATTTTGGCGCACCTGGTAGTTTTTCATTCTGTGCTCTAACGCAATACATGCCTTGCTTCAAATTTTGGTACAAGAGCAATATGTTTTTCATGGTTTGCAAGTTAAAATGTGCACGAATCTAATCTAACGAATCTAATCTAATTGAATGCGAATCTAATTGGATCCTTGCACCTTGCAAAACATGATTCCACCAAACTTGCTCATAACTGCGGAACGAAAAGATAAATTTTGACAAAATAAATCTTCAGATCAAATTTAGACATCTTCCTACACAATGAAGTTGTACAGAAACAAATTTACAAATATAATTGTAACAATGAAAATTTCATTGTTACAATTATATAAAATTTGCAAATGTCCGATGTTTTTTCATTAATTCAGGATATTTCATAAGCAAATTACAATCAAACAATGATGTGACCTACCTAGACTTGATGGTATTGGCTTTTCATCAAATGCAACATCAACCGCTACCTGCAGAAAATTCTCAAAAGTATACCGTGTGAGTCAAAAAAAGTTAAAACATTTGATGGGCTGTGGAACATATGTTTCATTCTGGTCCATAATTTAGCTGCTATTGAAAAATAGATTAAATGCAACTCTCTGTTTCAGAAATAAAATTTAAATGTAATGGCAAATAAATCACGGACCAGAATTTAACTTGAAATTCCCATTCTCATACAAACCCCTTACCAGCATTTTCGTTATTTATGGAGCCAAAAGATAAGTGATTTTACCAAACAAAAATCTCACATCTATGTTAGCCTTTGACTGATCGATTAAAAACTTAGCTTTGAATAATGGGCCACATACTTTTATTCCACAGCCCACCAAACCTGGTAGCTTTTTTTCTGACTCATCTGGTAAATAATTCAAAACAAGAAGGCTTGTTCTATGTTATGTTCACATCTTCTTGGCACATAATCTCTAACAATTCAAGCAAATGTATTACCAAAAATTTCTAAGACCACTCAGATATGTAAAGAAGAAAAGTTTTCAGTGCATTGACACATCCAAATTGCCAATCAATAGCAAATGAAAGATTCACAAATGAACAATCTTCTGAAAATATCAAAGGCCATCTGCACCAAGTAAATCTCTATACACACTGCAAAATCAGTGTAATCATTTGTCTCATTACAGTTGGTGAAAATGTTTTGAATCAATGGTATCCTATCAAATAAGTTTTTTGAAGGAACTGTACGGTGTCTATACAAGTACTATATCAAATGCATTCCTACTAGAGATCTACATATAATATGTAGATCTCTAGTAGGAATGCATTTGATCAATTACAATTTATTTCATATCAAGAAAAAAACTTTCTTTGTGACAGCTATTGAAACCCAGCAAACAGACATTCCATAAACTAAGAAAACTTGGCTCCCATAGCCCATGACATTTCATGTTTGTGTGATCACAAAGGGTTGTTCACAGCAATGTTTGCTATTGTGTTCAGATGTTGTCAGTTTTAATGTACTCAGCCAATCACTTGCCAAGAATTTGGTGGATGTTGAAATTTTGGGCGTTAGCTCCGCTTATATACTATCATGGTCACAATAAATTCTTACCCCCTGCTCTATGCTACAGATGTTGACAAAGTGTGGGAACGGGGGAACGCCATTCCCAGGAAACTTTTGCAACATTTCTAGGCTGTAGGAAATTTTTTTAACAGAAGCTGAATTTTATTTTGCCGTCAAAACACGGCAGGATGTGAATCTGTCACAATTGTTATCTGGAAAACGAAGTTGAATTGCTGCAGTAACTTTGATTAAGCAGAATCTTGACCAAGAGGCTTGTATCAAGAATTTGAAAAAATTGGTTGTTCCACGTGGTAGATTTCGTCCAGGTCAACCATTGAGCTGTCCAGTTGCTTTTTGTGACTAGGTAGTGCCGTTCGTTTCAAGAAATGAAGGAAGTGGCGACAGGGATGTGTAGGTGCATTTTGGTTGCTCATCTTCATGGTGAAAGTCATGTGCCTTCATGCTGCTCACCTTCAGTCACCATGCCTATTTTGAGCTACCTACCTAGACCTAGCAATCATTCTTACACTTGTATGCAATATAGGTATTCGTTTTATGTTATGTTGAGCCAGAGAGTTGAGCCTAAACCTTAATTTTGTGGTTTATGAATGTGTTCAATTTCATAAAGTAGCTTTCAAACTTATTCTACCTAAAACTTGCATGACTTACGCAGTACAATCCACTAAATCAATATATAAAATCAGAAAACTTTCGCAGGAAATTTGGATAAAATTTGTGCCGTTCCCAAGAAGAAAAAACATTTATGCTACTGCTATACTAGCTCTCCCTGTAAATGGTCACATAGTCACATTAAATTCCACCTCCTAGTCTATATAGTGGCTGATGATTCTCTTGTTCTTGATTCATCTCAATTAAAGGAAATGCAGTACAAACCTTGCTGAATTGTGAAGTCATTTCCATGTCCATCTCTGCATCTTTAATTTCATCATCATCAGTACCTCCATGTGACAAATTATCTTCAGAATAAACGATGGGATAAAAACCATCCATTTCATGTAAACTACCAGTGTTTGAGCTTTCTTCAGGATTAGCACATTGGTCCTTTGGTTTGAATATCACAGTCTGGAGTTTTCCAGAAGTACTCCACGAATCTCTCTCTGAATTACTATCTTCCATCTCATTAGCTTCACTTTCCATGTCCTGGTTGTGATGCTCTTCTGTTTGTTCAACATCATCACTTCTATATTGTTCTTGGGAACCTTCTAATGCATCACTAGTACCCTGCGATTCCAGCTCATTCATTGCAAGACTCAAAGCATGTTCAAGAGAGTTTGAAGTCATCCTTTGAAGCAATTCTCTTTCTAATGGTGGATCATCAAATCTCAATAATGTTTCAAGCGAGCCAGGTGACATCCTTTCCATTAGTCTATGACCTGGTTTGGCAGCCTTTTCCTCATATGACTGCTGATAATAATCATTTTCATTTAAATTGTTGCTGCTGAAAGATTTCTCCGATGCTGAATAGCTCCTAATTTCTCCTCTTTGTTCTTGGTTGGGGGAGTCCTGCACTTCTCTTGACATTTGTTCTTGTTGCATTGTCTTTCTAAGAAAATCTTCTTGTTGCTGAATCTGCCATTGTCGAAGTAGTTTGAATTTCTCTCGCAGGCTGCTTGCCATCATCAATCATCAGGTGAATTACTAAACAATTAAATATTGCTTACTGTAACTGTGGGATACAGGGGCATCTGCTATTAAAGGCACAGACAGTACCCACAGCAAAGTGAAGTTGCAGCTTTTATATTGCAAGACACTAACAAAGAGTTTGAGCTACGTATTAAAGGCACACTATCATGGATGTGATTGACTAGATATTTAGATAAAATCAATAACGACAGATCTTGTGGGTTTGTGTTCATCAATCCTTTATGTTCTGGAGTCATGAATTCTTTCCTGAATAAAACGAGTCATATCGTCATTATCAAATTTATTTCTGTTAACTGAAATAACTGAAGCTTGCCTAAATCAGTTCTTTTGGATTGTTTTATTTACCTAATCAGCGTCACAACAGTTTGCCTTGAATCAAATCCACAACCCTGGCCATACTGCTGCTGATAATGATCAAGCCTGGGGTATGGGAATGACCTAGAACCCATTTGCATGTTATTTTTAACTGTTTTGTCCCAAAATCAGAGGATTACACAACTGCAGGAATGGCAAATGAATTTATCACAGCAAACACAGTCAGCTGTCAGTGATAAATAGTCAAGTCGCAAACGAATGTTTTCACTTACAGTCCTGGTAATATTAGGCGTGCGATCGCACGCGCACGCCTCCACACACGCCTGAAATTTCCAAGGCGTGCGTTTTATCGCACGCCCAAACATACTTTTTCTAGCTGGAGTTTCATAGTTTCTATGTGGTTCTTGGCGAACAATGATATGTTTTTACTTTGTTTTGTTTTCCTTCGGAAAGTTTCTAAAATGTTGTAGCGTTTTTTAATGGCCACGTCATCATACTACCAAAATTACGAAGCGGCAAACGGGAGAGGTCAAGGAGTTGGGCAATCCACTTTTCCTGTTGTCCTATTTGATGAAGTGTGAAGATGAATTCAAAATTAATATAGATTCCACAAAGTCATTAGCAGATTAAAGAAAGGGATTAGAGCACAGATGAAAGAAAACAACCAAACCTTTCCATGTTATGTTAGTAAAACTACTCGTTGGCCTACACTTGCGAAGCCTTTAGAAATTATCGTCGCAAAAATGTGAGCATCATGAGTTTTGTTCATTGGTCTAAAATTTAGAAACTTGATCATGAAGATAGAATGGGAAAGATAATTATTTACGCTGACAGAATGATTGTGTTCCCCCTTGCTTTTAGCAATTCTTTCGCACGGTTTCTTGCTGGGATGATTTTGCTAAGATATGAAGTTTTCAGGTTTCCTTTGGATTTCTAGCGTCTTGAATGCCTCGCCAAACTCAAAACTTTTACCACGTAGTCCACAGTGGACCCAGGGATGGAAATAAGTCAAAAAGTTTTTATTCTTTTATAGCAGTTTACATTATTTATTTGAAGCACAAGTGTTACACGGGCAAAATGCAAAAAACCGCATGTCAGTATCTCTTTTCTAAGTAAAAATGTGGCATTTTGAAGTGACGGTTTTTATCAAAGATCAGAGGACTCATTACTTTGGTTACATTACTTCGCAAAAATCACCTGTCTCCACAAAATCAACACTAGAAGCATACAATTTCTCAGAAAACTTTCAAAACTGGTTTCTTATGGATTCGATGGATGAATTATTCAAAATTAGCATTTAAAGGGTTTGAAAAGACAAACATTGCTGAGGAAAATACAAATTTTAGGGTCGTCCGTGGCAAAGACCCACGGTTTTTCCCCCTGTTTTTACTCGCATACTTTCAGTTCAAATGTAAATTAGAGTCCGATCCCCACCCATGGGCCCCCTAAGCCATGTGATATTTGGAAAGCTTATTTGATAAGCTTTCGAATGATGTATAACAATTATGAATTTGGGTAGCACTTTAGAAATAGATTACATTTTATGGACAGGTACACCCACCCATTCAAAACCCGACGATCTTATCTCTGTAGCAACCTAAGTCCACAAAATGACTCCTAAAAGGGTAGGAATAGCTGACAGAATCTTCACATATGGTTTTTCATGGATTAGATTGATGGATCATTCAAAATCAGCATTCAAAGGGCTTCAAAAGACAAACGATTGACGAGGAAAATACGAATTTTAGGAACATCGCAGGCAAAGACACACCGTTTTCCACAGGTTTTTATTCGCATAGTTTCAGTTAAAAAGTAAATTAGAGTCCAATCCCGACCCATGGGCCCTTAAAACATATGATATTTGGAAAGCTTATCTAAGAAGGTTTCGAATGATGCATAACAATGATGAATTTGGTTAGCACTAAGAGAAATAGATTATACTTTATCAACGGCTACCCCTACCCATAAAAAAAACCCAAAGAATGTTCTCTCGGTAACAAATTAAGTTCACAAAATGATTCGAACGCAGGTATTAATAGCTCAAAGAGCCTTTACAGATGACTTTCAAAATTAGCACTCAATAGCTTCAAAATACGAGAATTCCTGAGAAAATACCAATTTTAGGGTTGTCGGAGGCAAATTTCCATGGTTTTATCCTCGTTTTAGGCAATTCTTACGAAATATTTTCAATTCACATGCAAATTAGAGTCTAATCCCTGCACAACCGGCCCCCTAAACTCAATGATATTTGGCAATATTCTTCAAAATACTGTCAGGTCTCATGATTGTGCAGCAGCAATGTTTTGTTTTTGAAGGTGTTGTGGCGCAGTGGTGTAATCCTCTGACTTTGCAGCCAGAACAGTCAGGCGGAGTGGGTTCGATACCCGGTAGGACCCCACCACTTGAGCGTCATGACAGGGGTCGCGGACTCGATTAGGTCTGCTCTATTTCTGCGATCCCAGCGCTTGGCGCTGAAAAACCAACTTCACCTTCACCTTCACCTGTTTTATGTAATGTCCTTAAATATAATGTTTTTGTATTATATCGCCAAAAGTAGATCGACAAAAAATGTTTTTGATGTAAAGTTTGTATTTTTCATCAAAGTATGGTCAAACAGGCATCAATAGAAAGATCTCAAAGAGCGGAGTTTGAAAATCGATATGAATTCGAATTTTGAGGTAAGAAAAGGGGTTTTAGTCCCCTGGGAATTCTAGCAACTTTTTTGTTTCATATCGTACCAACACCAATCTTACATCATTTGAGAGCGCATATGCTCCTGATTTCAAATATGTAATTCAATTTCTCGTAAATTGCATCATTTTGGAATTATTTACCAAAGATTCAATCCTGGTGTAGGTTACTGCCCATAGCAGATCAATCTATTATCTGTCTGTTAAATATGACTTATAACCTTAGAAGCACAAATGATATGAACATGCGGTCTTCAGATTTGGCATCAGGAGGAAATGGACTCTCAGATGATATAAGATTGATGTTTGCAAGATTCGAAACAAAGAAGTTGCTAGAATTCCCAGGGGACTAAACCCCCTTTTCTTACCTCAAAACCCAAATTTGTCTCAATTTTCAAACTCCACTCTTATAGATCTTTCGATTGATTATAAATCACCACATTATCTTGCCATATTCCTGTTTTAAAGACTTATTTCCAAAACTTAGCAATCTGGGTCCACTGTGTAGTCATCAAATGCTCGTTCAACTAACGGAGGGGGATTTAACTATTTCGAAACAGCATGCAAAATTTTTCGGAAAAAAGGATTTTTGATGGGTTTTTCTTGAAAACAAATGGGCTTGCCGAAAGTGTACGAGATTTTTGGGAGCAAAATACCCCTCAAGACAAACAGTTTCAAGTTGTAAATTGACTCTAAGCACCGTTGCCGTTGTGGTCATCATAATAGCGATTTTATCTTGGGGGCTGGGGCAATATGCTTTTTCTGGATGGTGATCAACAAGTCATCAACAATTCTACAACAGCTCTTTCAAGAACAAGATTCCATGCTCAAGACGAAATGTCATGGAAGACCAAGAAGGAAACCATATTACAGTTTTAAAATCGAAATAACGAGCCCCGATGTAACTTTTGTGGTTCCCTTTGGATTTAATTGCTCCAAGATTGAACTATATAGAGCTTTAGGCAAGAGGGTGCATAGACCATAGGAATACATTACGCTTGGTATTCTTGATTTATTTCTAATTTAATTGAAATAATAATGTAATTGTTTTCGTTGAATTGGAGAATGTCTGTCTTCTTTCACTTAATCTGTTTTGAATGAGCTGTTCCAGCATTATATGACATTTAGAAGGTTATTAAGTGCCCTAAACAATGATAAAACACTTTTTTGGATCGCACGCCATTGTACGCCTAAAATATTGAAGGCGTGCGAATGGCAGCACGCCACCAAATTTCATATTACCAGGACTGCACTTACATATTTACAATATTCCAAAAGCAACAAACTGGCTCCTTGTTTGTGTAGCAGACTTTAGGGAAGGTCTCCAGCCTCTTTACAAAGCAAATAAAGCTCTTCAGAAGCAGCAGATAGGGCTATTATCAGTACCAAGGCATATTATACCAATGCCTTGGTACTGATAATAGCCCTATCTGCTGCTTCTGAAGAGCTTTATTTGCTTTGTAAAGAGGCTGGAGACCTTCCCTAAAGTCTGCTAAAGACCTTCCCTTGGTCCAAGGCGACGCCATTATACATTGATTTGAACTGAGCTGAGTTCTTTCACGACAGGGCCTAAAACAGCCTCAGAAGGTGCGTGAACATTTATTTTAGTGCTTTGCGGCGATCAAACGAAAAGTTTTAAGTTTTCCACGCATCGTCTACATAAAAACAAGTTCCAATATTACTCTAATGAAATTAAAACTTAAAAGGACAGCAAGAAACGAAAGTATACAAACTTCTCAATCAAGAATCCCGCCAGCCGCCATTGATTTCTTTCCGCAAATATTCAAAGTAGCTGCCTCGCAGTCATAGCTTCCCCGCAACGCTAATCCCAAATATTTGATCATTTGCTCCCTGTTGTCAAAATGCGCAAAAAGTAAGACAATCCCAATGAGTCAAATTTAGCCATTAAAGCTTGATAAAGCCAAAAAGCACAGATAAAATGCTAGAAATTTCATCTGTCTCCCTAAAATTTTTGCTCGACAATCGATATTCTATGAGCTCAGCACAGCGCAATGACTATTTGATGGTCTTTAATTTTCGCGCATAAGCTCCCAAGTGGATGTCGTTTTTCTCTCCTTATTCCCCTGTGACCACACACACAGAAAAGGCGCGAAGAAGCGAAGAGGCCTAAAAAATACCACTCAAGTTTCCAACTCCAAAGAAGAACGCCAAATACAAGCTCGAATGAGGTAACTTTATCAATGAGAACTGCAGTTTATAAATTTTGCAAACGGTAGAAGAAATGAGGCGTTCAGCAGCGCCTTCTATGACATCAAACAAGGCTTTACCAGCTGCAAAACGTGGCAAATTCTCCACACCATTCAAATCTCAAGAACTTAGAAAATTCACAATCGAGACATTGATGCAAAATGACAGTAATTCCTCACAACATGAAAGAGAATGTTCCGAAAAAGAAAATTTACCCAGTGGTGAAGCACCTCATGAGAGTCCTGTGAAAATAGACAAAGAGCCTTTGGCAGTAAAGGAGACTAGAGACGACACCAGAAAACCTGTCCCAAAATCTATGGCAAAACCTCAATTCCAGTTTAACAGAACCAGCCCTGTTCAACAAGTAAAAATCCAAGAAGGTACATAAATCTAGCAGGCCTGGCCTACAGTATTGCCTTATCTAGTTCAGTTCATTCATTTTAAATTCCACTGCATACAAATACTCAAAACCTTAAACAACTTACAACAATTTGAATAACTACAAAGCTACAAATTAGAAATACAAGCATACAGGCTAAACATAAATAAAACGAAAACTATTTTACATGACTAGAGAATTTGTATGAAGAGGAATTCTTAAGGAGGAGCTCTCTTAGTAGCTGAGCTAATCAAGGAGAGAGCACCCCCTTTTAGTAGGAAATTTGAATTTGTCTATCTATCTATTTACCATTTAAGGGGCTGCACACAAATCAATTCTTTGACGCAAAACATTCAGGGGGTAAAAAAGGACTGGATATTTTCAAAATTTTTGTTTTATCAAAATTTCTTCCAAAAAAGTTTTGTAATAAACTGCATTCTACAGCTTTTGCTTGCTGCATATTTTGTTAGTGCAAAATAATTTTGTCTGTTTTTGTTGTGTCTGGTCACGGAAAATATCGTCGTTGACTACTTCATAATCACAAGCCCATATGAAGCAGGAAGGCGCACAAAAACCTCTCTGGTTTTGCCTTGAACATGAAAATGAAATGTTAGAGCTCATAGCTCCATTTTCAGATTACTAAGTTCTTCCCACGATATGCCAAACTGTAAGTTGAAATGTCTAGCATGTAACTCGAATGACTACATTTCCATATCAAAAACTTTTCCTTCTGTGTTCAATCAAACGTCGGAACTTTTTTTGGGACACCCAATAGTGGCATCCTTTGGAATAAAATAGACATTAGTTTCCATCACGTAGAACCAATTTTTGTGAGGCTGTGATAGTTTTAAAACCAGTGGTCAAGTGTTACAATTACCCCGGTAACACGGGGCAATTGTAACAGATGGCTGGAGCAATTATTGTTTCATATCTTTAAAATCATCAGATGCTTATTGCATGACTCTGCTTTTTCCTTGAAAAAATGTAGCACCAAAAATGTGGCAGATATTCATGGCTTTAAAAAAACAAAATTAAAAATAAGACCTTCTTTTTATTTCTTTGTAAATTTGGATCCATCAGTTGAAAAAAAATTGAATCGATTGAGAAAAGAATGTTCCTTTTTACAAATTTCAACTTTTAACTCTTCGATAGTGTATGGATGCACATTAGTCGACCAGATTAGAAGATGAATCAAAACCAAACCATCGGCCAGCTTACACCAGGGTAATTGTAACAGCATGTATTTAAGCACGTATTTACTTTCGTACTCAAAAACATGTTTTCCCCCGAAAATTTTGCAAACTTGGCAGAACATTCCTGTATCTCAAGTCGTATGTAGAGGGTTAGAATGAGCATCTTCTGTGAAAAAATCAGATTCTTTTCATTTTTCTGCAAGGAGCGAGAGCCAATGTTACAACTGCCCCATGTTACAATTGTCCCCGGTCTCCCCTACCTGTAATTAGATCACTTTCTTTTTCTTAATTTTATATTGTAATTAATTTGATGGCAAAATTATACATACATATGCATAATAGCGCGGAATTCAATCTCGCTGAAACATCCTGTTCCGTGGTTTCCGCGAGTTCCACGAGCTCCGTGAGTTCCACGTTATGGACCTGGCTGCTAAACTTGGTCTTGTTCAGGCCAAGTTTTAGCCTTGTAGCATGGATTATGACCTTGTTATGACCTTGTACTAACCTTTGAAGAAATTTACGAGCAAGGCTATCAGTAAGATTCCAAGTTACAACCAGTCTAACACAAGGTTTCCACAAGGCTAATTAGCATTTTTCGAGCCATTTACAAGGTTACAGCAAGGCTTTTCTAGGCAAGAACAAGGTTACATGGCTATAAATACAAGGCTTTTACATGGCTAATACATCACCTTGTATTGTCGTTCAGGTGCCTGGATTGATGACCACCTCCTGGAAATACCTGGTATTGTTAGTATACTACCTTAACACGGTGTAAAATTGGTACCTTAGTGATGAAGGCATTAAAAAACTATTGAGTGTCGGCTGCAAGGCTACACGAGTCAATTATTTATTCCTCAGGGAATATAGAAAAAATTAAGAAAAATAAATGCCTGAGCTGAGGAGGTACTGGAAATTTAAAGCGCTCCTGATTGTATGTACTTATAGAAAGGATGCTTTATAAAAACAATGAAGTTTCTTTTACTTCGATGAAAGTAATTCATTGGAGTCTTGAAAGTAATTTAGTGAAAGAGATTAAATGTTACAAAAAGTTTTAATGATGAGCAAAGTTTGTTTACATTTTTCTTGTATATGTTTTATAATTTTCAATGTTTTTTGTAGAAAAATGCAGCCCTGACATCGTGACTGGTAAATCAAAGTATTATAATGTCGTTTGGTAAGTACAAGTTGGTATGAAAAGATGCTTGAAAGGATCTTTCTTGAAAGCAAGTTCTCGTTTTCTGCCTTCAGAACATTTTTACGCATTGTATTTTGAGAATGCACTTTGAGTTGTTTGTTTCTGAGAGTTAACAACCCTACTGGCTGTCCGTTCTTCTAGGAATGCCTGATGTCAACATCAGGTTGCCATTATTCTAAAGGGGGGGGGGGGGTAGCAGAAATGGTTCTTGTACAGAGGCGCCAAACTTTAGAACTGTCTTGGCACTGGAGTTAGAAATTCTTTTACCTCGAGAGCGGTCAAAAGGAAGGTGCAACATCGAACACAAAATTTTGTTTTGTTTTGTTTTGTTTATTTCATGACAATCTATAATGCAGTTAGATATAATATTGCACATATTGTGTTTTGTAAATTATTGATTATTGTAAGTTTTAGCATAGCCCTCTACAAGTCAGTTATTCAAACTGGGGCTACCATGCATAGAATGGTTCTAGAATCAAAAATGAAAATCAAATCAAGTCAGCAATCATATAGCATGACTGGAAATAATCCATGAAAATTGTACGAGATGATTGTGCTAAAGATGGTCTCAGTGAATTTTGTACCATGATCATTTGCTTCTCAAGAACTGTGATTGATTTGATTGGGCGATTCACCATAAGTTGGTTACAAATTCCATGTGATGCCATCTTTGGTGTAATCATCTTTTGGATGGGCTTACAAAATATAATTGAAACAACAAAGTATGTATAAATCAACTAGTTGATGCCCATCATGATGATTTTGCTAGAGGGAATAAATCTTGTGATGGAGCTTATATAAACCTGACCTAGAAATTACCATCTCGGCAGGGCTCGCCCTTGTAGTAGAGCCAGTTCACTTTGAGATTACCAGGGCCTGAATGAACTTCTCTTTTAAGTGAGGCTTTTCGGGATGTATATTACCCAGACTAACATTAATATCAAAATGATATCAATATATTATCAATACATTACTGTCAATAATTCGGTTATGCTTTCAATTACAGGTGCAAGGCATCAAAGAAAAAGGTATGATATAACAGAGGCCGACAAAGTAGTGTGGAAACAGGGGAACGCAGTTCCCAGGAAATTTTGCAAGATTTTTAAGCAGCTGGAAATGTTTTGAAGAGAAACTGAATTTTATGTTGTTGTCAAACACGGCAGAACCTCGACCTATCCTAATTTTCATCTAAAAAGCAAAATTGAATCGCTGCAGTGACGCTAATTAAGCAGACTCTTGACCAAAAGGCTTGTATCAAGAATTTGAAAAGAGATTGGTTGTTGTAAGTAATAGATATCGTCCAGGTCAACCCTATCATTGAGCTGCTCAGTTGCTTTTTGTGCCTAGGTAGTGCTTTTCGTTTCAAAGAAGGAAGAAAGCGGTAACCAGATTTGTATGTGGATTTTACTTGTTGTTCATCGTCATGACAAAGTCATATCCATTTTGGTTGCTTACCTACAGTTACCATGCCTATTTTGAGCTACCTACCTAGCAATCATTCTTAAACTCATTTGCAATACAAGTATTTCACCAAGTATCTCTTTAACCATATTCTTCCTAAGCATGCGCGAACAACGCTTTAAAATCCACTTAATAAATTTAAAATCAACAATTTTTACAGGAATTTCGGACGGCATTTTTGTCGTTCCCAGGAAGAAAATAATTTCGTCGGCCACTGTGATAGAAAGGATAATTTAAGCCTCTGACTGAAAAATCAGCCCAGTCTCAGTTACCTTAGCCTATCAAAAAATGTGTGTAACTTTTGTGCACCTCATTTCACAACGTTTTAGACTTGCACCCATTATGAAATGAAGTGTCACTAAAACATTAGATAAAAACACATACATTGATGACTCTGTATATTTCTTATTGCCTTGTCATTAAACCGTAACTTGACTTCCGCAACTTCACATTTGAGATTTAAAATCTTTTATTTGTATTAACACCAAGCCGACATCAATTTTATAATGACAGCTTCAGAGTTATTTTCTTCTTCTTTGAATGTTATGTCAATTTCACAGCGATCAATACGGCCACACTGTTTTGAAAAGAATTGACAATCTGGATGTAATGCGGCAAGCTGCATAAGCTTATCATTGAGTTATCACAAATTCATTCCTTGTAATCAGTGAAATTTTTGCCGTTGCCGGTAAGATGCGGTTACTGCTCTTTATTGCATTTAGTGTAATTTTGCATTTTTACATATTGCAAATACTTATGGAATTTCGAAAAGTTTATTTTTCGTTTCTATTTACAGCACAAGACTTGGGATGGCGACGGTTAGTAATTTTCACCACTTGTTCATTTCTTTACCGGTGTTATTCTTCTATCTGCCATGTCAAGAACTGATATAGGCTGTCACCAAATTTTGACCAGAGAGATTCATGCAAGATGTTCACTGCTCTTTCCATGGCACTTAACTGTGCAACAAATCCAGACATGTCAATCATTGTCTTCATCTGACCTATTTTCCTGCAACTCTCCCAGTTACGACTTGGTGTGCTATCTTTGTTTTTATGAGTTGCTCAAAAGGCTGATTTCTCTCTTCAAGAGTCTTGATTAGCCAAAGCTTGCTTCAACCAAATCGACTCAAGCCTTTTTCATTGGACACTATGTCTATTTATAAGAGCAAAAACAGAAACATTTTAATCTAACTTCTATCCAAACTACATCTCCGAATGGAATAAACTTGATCCTGAAGTCAGGTCTGCACCGTTCGTTGCTATTTTTAAGACAAAGGTTCTATCAATAATTCGCCCCCCTCCAAAACCTGTATTTGGTATTCATGACCCGATAGGCCTATCGCATCTTTCCCAAATAAGAGTTGGTCTCAGCAGCAAACTAAACTTCCACAAATTAATGCACAATTTTAGGGACACCGTAAACCCAATGTGCCCAACGCATGACGGTATTGAGGATACGGAGCACTTATTGTTGCTTTGCCCTTCTTTTGACATTCAACGACGAGTTCTTCTCGCTGGAGTTTCAGATTTATTACAACCAGTTGTTGAAATCATCAATCTTTCAAACGATTTTCTGATGCACCTCTTGTTATATGGTGACCAAGATCTTCCTCATGACCGAAATAGAAATATACTCGAACTGACTATACGATTCATCCACAATACTGTTTGCTTTGATTAAAATCATATCAAACTTAAGTCACATGTCATGCAACCACGAAGTTCCTTAAAGTAAATTTTCTTTTTGTTTGTAAATTCTGTCTCATATTAGATGTCAGGTATCCTCTCCAAATAAAAACGAACAGAAGAGTTCTGCTCGTGACAGTTTTTGGGTTATTACAGCCCCAACCTGACATCTAATGTTAGACAGACTACAGTACAGTGGCTGCCGCCACACTACTGTATTTTCCCGTTGTGATATGAATTGCTTCACTTTCTTGCAATTTGTTTTTGTAGCCAGAAAGTACGGCAACATAACGGTACAATGACATCCGGTCACACAGTGATATGATTTATCATGTGACAACTACGCGAGGCTGTGATTGGTTCATTCTCCAAAATAACGCTGAAATATAGGTCGGGACCTTGTTTTGCCCGTTGCTTTGCATGTGATAATTTTCTTATGGAATCAGTTCTCAGGACCAAAGCGCTGTAACAGCGTTGTATGTGATAACCAAATTTGGTCACATATCACAGCGTAGTTAACCCGTTGTTTTGAACGGATACAACGGGGTAAAAACTTCTAGTGTGACCGCAGCCAGTATTTATCGTTTTTCTTTTTAATTGTATGTAGCATTTATGTAAATTGTATGTAGTATGTAGCTTCTTTAAACAATGCCATGGGGTAGTCATAGTCTTTTGCTCTTCATGGTATCGTCCTTGTCGTATTGTAAACTAGTTTGTAGGTAAAGTAATCCGCAGCATGTATTGTAAAGTTCTAATGGAATATATAAAAATGTCTATTCAGGAGATTCTCATCATACTGATTGATATCCAGTCCGCCTGCAGCACAGGCTTTGCACACATTAACATGAGGGAGAATTCTTTGCATTATGGTAAGAATTCTTGAGCTATATGCTCGATTGTAACTTTTTCTAAACGAGGAGTGTAGGCAGGAAAACCATGTTATTGTGTGCAAGGGCTGTACTTTAGGAATTGCATAACATGACACAATAAAAATCTCTTTATACAAGCCAATGGAAATGGTGTAAATTCTGTCTCTAAAGCTATGATGCTTTGTCATTTTTTTTTGATACAATAGGTTTGTAAATACATTTGGTTTCCAAATTGATTCCCACCCGATATAACAAGCTCTCTGGCATGACGAAATAAATGTCTGATCCCTTGACTAACAAATTCTCTAAAAGTTATCTCGGTTTACAGCCTCTCTTACTAACGAACTTATGTTTGTTTCAATTCAGAGTTCGTTAGACCATGATTCAACCGTATTTTCATATTAATATTTCATATTTAATAATAAAAACTAAACCATCATTCACAAAAAAACAGAACATGAAATAAAAGAAATTAAACTGTTTTCATAAAAATACGTTTCGATTAAAAATCTTCATCAGTCTACAACTTTACTGGGCAGCCGAGAATTTATACAGAAGAAGTTGTTTACAAACAAAAAGTACCTAAATATGTTAAATTTACAATTAAAAGCAATAACATCCTTTCCCACTTATGCCACTCTACATAATCTTTTTGTCCTTTTTAAAATTTGAGAAGGGATTGGAGGCGTTTTAAAGTTCTACTGATTCCTTTGAGGCTACCTTGGCAACTCTGCAGTCACCCCAAGTGACCCTCCGATAGATTCGCTCGCTGCTAAAACTTTTTTTAGCAATTGCTGAATCCCGGATGGCCTGATAGGGAATTCCACCCTACCGCCACACGCATAAAAGCGCGAAGTAACAAAGGGCAACCACAAAGCGGACGCCAACGCAACCTCTAGGGACCTCCAGATGCAGTGGCAGAATCTAAGCCGTTCCCCCGCACGCAAATACGTCTAATTCCACGTCTGCAGCTCTTCCATTAAGACCCTTGGGTGTAAAAGTTTGAAGTCGATATTGCCAAAACAACTCCTTCCTACGAAGTGAAAAAACATCATCCGCCCCATCTATGATTTTAATACCAACCCGAAAGCTCCCATTATGTCCGTTTTCAAAAAAATGACCGAAAAAACTTGCTTGTGGAACAGGTTTTCCTTTATCGAGAGAGTTTTCGTCGTGTTTGCGTGCATATGTTCTGAAATAGGACTTGTAAACATTAAACCTTTGCCGAAATTTCGTCTTAGTGCTACCTACGTATTTCTTGTTGCATGATTCACACTGCAACAAATAAACAACATGATCAGAGTTGCAATCGTATCGCCCCGAGAAATTTTTGAAAGACCTTGTTGAATCAAAATTATGGAAAGTACCCCCCTCCCTCATCAAAGGGCAAATCTGGCAACTCCTTCTGCCATTGCATCTGAAAGTACCCTTTTCCATCAACTCTTCATCGATACTTGGCAGCTTAGCCCTAACAAGTTTATCTTTCAAACTTTTTGCCCTTCTAAACGTTACAAATATTTTGTCTTTAAAAGCTGCCTCGTGCTCCCTGTCTACCAGCAGTAAGTTCTGGTTTTTGCGAAAAATGTCATAAACTTTGTGCATGGCTGGGTGATATGTTAACACTAAGGGAATTTTTATATCATCCTTTTCCTTAGGTCTGGTATCTAATAAAGTAGCCCGATCTTTGTCCCGCACCTTGTCAATTTGATTATCAACCTCGTTTCCACTGTAACCTCTTGCTAAAAGCCAAGTTTTTAAATCTCCTACCCTATTTATGAAAAACTGTTCCTCTGAGCAAATACGACGAATTCTAAGAGCCTGACTATATGGAATTCCCTTTTTGGTGTGGTTCGGATGACAGGAAGCTCGATGCAAGAGTTGATGAGTATCAGTAGGTTTTGTAAACAAATCTGTTATAAGTCTGTTGCCTTGTTTGATGACTTGTATATCGAGAAAATTAACCTTCTCTGTGGACCAATCTGCAGTGAACTTAATCGAGTCATGAGCCCCATTTAAGAAAGTTATAAAATCCCTAAGTTTTTCCTCCCCATGTTGCCAAATTAAAAAAACGTCATCTATGTATCTCCACCATACCCACGGTTTATCTTGAGCCTCAGCAAGTAGCTTTTCTTCTAGCGCTGCCAAAAAAAGAATCGCATATGAAGGCGCGCATTTGGTACCTATTGCTGTTCCCCTGAGCTGCTGATAGAAATCGCCGTTAAATTCGAAAAAATTGTTCTTAAGAACAACGTAAGCTAACTCAAGAAGGGTATCCGTGGAAATGGTGTTATCCTCCCGATGTTCAAGTGCTTCTCGTAAAGCCTCCAATCCCTCCTCGTGAGGAATACTTGGATAAAGCCCCACCACATCCACGGTGCATAAAATAGCGCCCTCAGGGAGGCCATCAAGATCCGTGATTTTCTTAAGAAAATGATTTGTGTCTTTAATATAAGACCGAACCTTTTTAGCTAATGGTTGCAAATGGTGATCCAAAAATGCCGAAATGTTTTCTGTAAAAAAACCACAGTTGGAAATAACAGGCCTTCCCGGTACGCTATTCAACCTTTTGTGGATTTTTGGGAGGAGGTAAAATCGTCCCAACCTAGGGTTATTTACCATCAAATAGTCTAATGTATCTTGATCCAAATCCCCTCTATCACTAATTGTTTTTAAAGTATCCGAAATAATTTGATTATTTTATGGATGGTTGCCCTTCAACAAGTTGGTTTGCAAGGATCCCTCCGATAAAAACATTAATTACAATCTAAGGAAACAAAGTAAAACGCTATTAATTGAATTAAATTAAACTACTGGGTGTCCCAAAAAAAAAAAACGCAACGGATTTGATAGGGACTAGCGACAAGAATTTAGGTCCAATCAATCCAAAATAATGTTTGATATAATCCTCGATAGCTAACTTGAAGATAGATACCTGGTTTTTCGTATATTCGTGCATGGAGAGTTGGAAGATCAATCTTGAAAGTCCAGATTTGGCCTAACTGAAAACGTCTCGAGGAATCGCCTCAGTCATTGCATAATGTAGTATTGTGAGCATGCTAAGGCACACATGTTTAGGCACACATTTCAATTGAAATTTGAAAGCTAAAAATTGACAAACATAACAATGTCGAAGGGAAAATTCACAAAGGAATATATTTGTTCAATCATAGTGCACCTGCAAAAGAGCCAAGCACGAATGAGCAATTTTAAGGATCATATCCATGGATAATTTTCCCTTGGGTATATTTGATTTCTTGTTTCGTAATAATTCGAAGAAAGATTAAACAAAATGCATTTCATTAAAGTCATGAAGATTGCAAGAACTAATTCATTTTTCACACCCAAGCAAACTATTTCGCGTATTACTTTCTTTTATGAGACAGATGCAATGTGAACTTTTCGAAACTTTTGAAGCATAAAAAAAGATGTCTTTTCAGGACAAAATTGATGAATTTGATTGAATTTCTATTCAAATATTTTCCTCAGCCTGAGGCTTTATTCTCTTATTACACGATAATTCAGGAGATTCCCCAGAATAGCGCGTTTGCAGTTTAGGCCAAAAGCTCTAGTTTGGAGGTTCAGGCAAATTTCAACTATGAAGATTAATATCCCCACTCTCCATGCACCAATATCAACAAACAAGGTATCTATCTTCAAGTTAGCTATCGAGGATTATAAAAAGAATCATTATTGATTGATTGGACTGAAATTCTTGTCGCTAGTCCCGATCAAATCCGTTGCGTTTTTTGGGACACCCGGTATAAAACCCTTATTTACAATATTCAAAACCTATGTACAATAATTTTCAAGATTTATAATCAAAGCGAAAGAAAAAATGTCTGTTTCTAAATAGTTTTCTTGAAACTATACAGAGAGGTTGCATGCTTTGACTCGGCTGACAGGCTATTCTATAGTTTAGCACCTCTATAAGAAAAACATTTCTGGCCATTTGTTGACCTTTTCATCGGTAACCTCAAGTCGGTCCCCGTATTGCGAAGGCTATATGACGAGCAGAGAAAATTTCGGGTGCAGAGGGCACACAGGTATTGTGGAGCCAGCTCATTCAGGGACTTGAAGACCATTGTCTTTGATTCACCAGTAACCAGTTCGTCAACGGTCTTCCATCCCAGCATTTCAATAAGAGGTCTGCTTGGGGCATCGGAGCTGCTATTCGTTATTATTGCAGCAGCACGCTTTTGAAGTTTTTGCAACTGATTAATTTCGGTTGAACCAGCGCAGCCCAAAACAGAACAGCAGTATCGAAAATGGGGCTCCACAATACCTGTATAGAGGGTTTGCAAAGTTTCTTTCGGAAGAAAAGACTTGGCATGTTTTAAAAATCTAACTGCCCTGGAGACCTTGGCAGAAATTGCCTTGATATGTATTGGCTTTTTGTAGGACAACGTAGCTCTAACCCTTTCTTGAAATTATAAAAAGCAAGGCATTTATTGTAATCAGCCACAGAAATAAGTAGAAGTAAGAATATATCTCCTTTCATCTTAGAAGTAGGCAATTCATGTTCGTGTACCAGTTATGGAAACGTAGATATTGATATTCAATTACTTTCAAACAGGAATTCTCATTGTTACTGGTAGAACTGCAGTTCTCAAAGATTCAGAAGGAAAGGAGTAAGTCTTATCGCCTTGATCTACTGTGGTTTCTTCAAGGGAAGACTTTGCGTTACAGGGCTGTTTGTCTTAATTATTGATTTTGTGGAGCATTTTTCAGAATTCTTCCAATTCTGATAAGAGCTAATGATACGCCCAAAAGAAATTAGACTTTATAATTAGATGAAATGAAAACAACTTTTTACTTGTAAGACTCTTAAAACGGTCGAATATAAAGTCCCAATGACATGGATTTCTGAGGAGTTTCATGAATTGTAGCATTTTCTTCAGGAGTCTTTCCCTTGCAATGCTCAATTTTTGTCTAAATATCTTTCATTGTAGATAATTTTGTCGAAAGGAGCAACTTGCAACATCTTTCTAGATATTATGAAGCTTTTCTGTCATGAAATTACGCTAAAACGTAACATTGTCTGACAACAATAAGGCTGGGGTGCACAGAAATTGGTACCAACATCATTAGATCTTTTTCCCGTTGGATTAAACGTGAGTCTTCAGTAGACCTTTAGCTATACTATAGAAGAGTCTAAATCAAACAATGTGTTGTACATTTTGTGCAATGTTTTACTGTGCACAAAAGCGATAGAAGCTCGAACTCAGCTCAGTGAAGCCTTTCACATGAAAATGTCTAAATATATTGCTCAATGCAGACTCTTTTGTAGAATAGATAAGAGGTCTATTGATTATACGAAGTTAAGACATTTGAATATCAAACTCTGATCTCCTTCTAGCATTGGCCGAACCTCGAGTTACAAAGCAAGCGAGTTATCTACACTCACAGATGGAGCAACCCTGTTTGTTGGTGGAAAAGAGCTGGAGGTAATTGCTTCTTGTAGTCTTGAAGTCTTGAAAGTATTCGACCATGCAGCAGCTGCCTCGAAATTGGGGATCTTATAAAAGAGGAGATGTTCCCATTCTTTCAAGGAAAAAGAAAATGTCTCAAAATCATATTCTTAAAACGTTCAAATCCAAAAGTTTCCGATAGTAAAAGTTACAGACAAAATGTTTAAAATAATTCAAACATGTTTTAGCTGAATTTATGTATGCAAACATAACCCATTGCAAGCAAAAGATTGACGAATAAGTTGCAGTGCAGGAAGCAATTTCCATTTTGTGGAAAACTTGTCCAGAAAGACGGAAGACGGGAGTCTTTTATCTGAAATTTTCCGTCCTAAAGATCTATACGTATTAATGAATGCATATATGCTACTGAAAGTCTCCTATCTTTCGGATCAATAATTGTTTGAATTGATTTTTGCTTCAATATTTCAATTAATGTTGCTGATTTTTCAAACGTTGAAACATGTTTTGACTTAGCTGGTGGTATATCTTCAAATTTATTTGCAGGTGATGGATGAGATAGCAGAAGATTTGTATCAAAGTGGCAAATGTTTCATCCAAAACTCATCAGCAACCAGCTCTGGAAACGGTTCTGCATCAGATCTTGGTATAATGCTTTTCCTTCCAAGTCTCTAATATCTCACAATTCAATTCAATCAGTTTAACCTAAATCGACATTTTTGTGGTTTTATAGGATTGCAATGTTGGTCAATGAATTTACAATTATTGCAAAAGCCGTAGAACTTGGAGTATTGGCTGGAAATCGAAGCTTCACCAAAAAAACGGAGTACAAGAATTGCGACGATAATCATATTCATATTAAAAAAGACATTCCAAGTTTGACAATTCCAAGTTAATTTTGAGACATGTCCAGGTTACAGTATGACAAATCCGATCCATTATTAAAATAGCTTGATGTTGGACTGGTCCATGGTTATTATTTGTTGACGTTTTGGAGCAATTCTGTGCTTGAGCATCAGAATTAAATGTTCCAAAAGCACGAGGCTATATATTTTTTTTATATATATTCCAATAAAAAGTTACAATATATTTACGAGCTACACTACATTACTTACAGAACTACTCTACAATATGAGCTACCCTACACTACTTACATAATTACCCTACAATACTACTACAACGATACCCCAAGGAGCAAAAAAGCAATTTCTACCCTGAGGCCATTAACATATAGATATATAATATAAGAAAAAGAAGAAACAAGTCAAAATATAAGACAAGAAAATAAATGACATGAACAAAAAGAACAACTACATAAAATCTACTCGTAAATTACTACTAAACGGGGAAAGGTGATGGCATGTAATGAAGTTTGGAATTATCTTAATCAAAAGGCTATATTTATACTCATAATGACAAACATACAACTAAAAGTGCATGTTTACAGTTCCTACGTGTAAAGAAAGTGAAAGGGCAAGCCCAAGGGAATAATGATTAAAACAAAGCTAGGGGGATGGAAGACTGTTGGGAATTAATTAGACATTCGTGGATAAGTAAATCAAAGTCATTGGTAGCACTGTCCAACACAGAGAAATCTTCCAACGACGCGGCGTGACCTGATTGGTTGCAAAAACCTTCCAAAATCTTGTATTTAGGTTACAGTAAAAACCCTCGCATAATAACCCTCATTTAGTTAGAACCAGCAGCCTGAAGTTATATATTTTGTACCTTAGGTTCTTGATCAAGGGTTTCATTCATTCATGGGAAATGAATAGAACCTTTTTGCCAATCAAGCTCTTTTATGGACTCCAAAAAGAGTTCTTACAGAACTGTGCAGTGGCGGACACTTGGGGGGGGGGGCGAGGGGGTGCGATCGCCCCCCCCCCCCAAATATTGGCTTGAACAAAGATCTTTTGTTCAAAAACAATAGACACAAACAATGCATTTTAACTAAAACAATAGCTTCGCCCCCCCCTCCAATATTTGGCAAAGTGTTCGCCTCTGGAATTGTGATAGGCAGGGTATGCAGGGGCAAATTGGGTAAGCTTGGGGTGAAATGGGTAGGGCCAGACTTCATTGAAAATATTCTATGCCTGCGAGCAAATGGTTGGGAAACATTTACCTGCATTACAATCATCCTTCGGTACAAGAAAGGTACCAGCAACTAATATCGTATGATATTTTTTGCCTGTGCTTGGCGCTTGTGCTCTCACGCACATTAAGGAGGCCTGGGTGTAAGTAGATTGGGCTAAGACTTAGATTCACAGATTTCCCCATGTTTAGAACCCACTCCCTGATTACTGGATGTACGTCATTGCATGAGAACCTAAACAGGCTGAGTTTAAAATCTTAGGGTCTTATGTGCAGGTGTATGTGTGATTGGCATCAATCCTGACAACGGTAGACTTGGACGACTCGGAATTTGAGTATGATTGACTTCTGACTGTGTATTATGACTGAGTCAAATTCACCCGCATTCCCAGTAATAAAAAAACACAATACAATGCCAGTCTGACTTCAGAAACTAAAGTGATAGGTGTGGTATGTTTGGAAGGCCTTCTGGACCTTCTGCGTCAAAAAGCAGAATATTTGGCAAACCTTGGAGAGATTCTCTTTGTCATTAGCGAATTCTCGTTTCGCCATGTTGGATCCAAAACATGCTGTTTTTACGTTTTTGTGTTTGATTGGAAACTATTTTTCTGTCTCTGCAAAATCAGACGTTTTACAGAATTGTTTAGGTTTGGAATTACGAATCAGCACACCCTTAGACGGTTGTATACATTTCTACCTAGCATCCGAAGGTAGTTTAAGGACGCTGAAAAGCTGAGCTTATCGAAGCAGCGTCCTGGTCCTTCCTCTCGATGTGACGACACCTCGTGATTCATTTAGCCTGGAATTACAGAGAGTTGGCGACTCTCCTCACACTTAGTAGCAGGTTCTGCAGGGCGAGGACTCGAACCACCAACCTTCAGATTGGTAGTCAAGCGTGCTACCACTGAGCCTTCCCCGCTACACGAAGAAGGTTAAGACGAGATCTTCTTTTGTCTATTTTTATATTCCAATAGAATGTTACAATACATATTACGAGCTATACTACTTACAATACTTCTCAAAAATACTACTAGATGATACCCCGGGGAACAAAAGGCTGTGTTGTGTCCACCCCGATGTGACATTACATATGCATTACATGTGCGTTGGGAGAATAACTAGATGACTAGATGACTTGTACAACAAGAACATTTACATGACAATAGCTAGAACAATATCTCTTCAGACGAGATCTCTTTGAAAGGTTGCTTATTGTACCAATTTTGAACGTAGCCATTTTTGAGTATTCTGTTTTTTCTTGCTCATTCGAGGTACCCAGGCCAATTGTGTTTGTTGTTCTAAAATTTGATGATTGTGAATTCATGATTTTGACCAATGACGCTAAATGGAGTGTCAACAAGCTAAGTTACAGCTTTAGAAATATGAGTTTTGACCTTTTCGCAGCTCGTTCTATTTTTAGTATCGCACGAGGCTTGATGAAACAAAGCGAAGATTTGTGCAGTTGTTTTCTTCGAGTTTCGTTCCTTCAAATCTAACTGCATTTTCCTACCATTGCAGCTAGCAAACCGAAGAAAAGTATCATAAAGCCATTTGCTGCGCCAACAAGTTCGTCATCTTCTGTTTCCAACTATTCACAGAAATTTGAGGTAATTTGTTTAGTACTGATGTTCATTGTTGAGTTTCCTATTTTTCGGATCTTACTGTATTTCCTGAAAGTATAATGTGACCATTTTCAGAGGAAAATATTCATCTAAAGATCATCCAACGCATATTCAAGTATCATATCAATCTCTAAAGCTTCAAATTTTAGCGACTGCTTTTATTTCTTCCCTATCTCCCTACTAATTCACCATGGAGGCCTATCGACCAGTCATCAATACTTTGCCATTCATTAAGTTATGAAATGTTTCATCCATATTTAAAGTTAAGCGATATCGATTGTGTTTCTTCGAATCCACCTTTTCGGGGTCTCTGGTGATGTGTCTCGTGCCGTGTGAATTGAGTGATCAGATTGACCAACATGTGTCCAAACTTTGTCAAAACCTTTGTAATGAACCAATGCAGATTTGTAGATTTTGTGGCCATATGACTGCTTCACAGGGAATGAAAAGGTGGATTGAATTTGCCATTTCAAAGCATTACATTGAGCTTATTACTTGTGTTTTCATATTTATTACTTGGCATCAGCTGACACTGTGAAATGATAATATCATTAGCATGCTATCACGAATGAACAAGGACAAATGTATGTTACCTGCAAAGAAGTGAATCAAACCAGCATCCTTCCCAACTTAAAATTCTCACAATTAGATGCAGAAACCTGAAGTCTAATAGATTCCTGGCATTTACCCATATTTTTGCTTTTGGTGGTTGGTTTATACGTAAAATTTTTGATTTTATTCCAGAAATCAGTGGCAACAGTTGCGCCTCGCCATAGCCCAGATGCTGAAGGAGCTATCGTCATGTCGAGACCAAGTGCCAGTCATCAGGTAAGACACCGTAAAAAGGGAGGGGGGTAGGCTTTGATTAGGAGGGTGACTTTACAACTTCAATTTGTTCTATCTCAAACCAAAGCCGCTAAGCAGGGGGCCATTCACTAAGTGTGACCCAAATTTGTAAAGTAAAGGTTGATAAGACTGAGTACTTGTACGCTTAAACATTAAACGGAAACTTCAGGTGACAGCTGCAAATTTGTACTGTACTTCCATCCAAAAAGGGTGCTCGTGGAATTTATTCAGACCCCCCTGAATTTGTAATTGAAAGTATTTAGCTTTTGAGAGAAGACTGCTAGAGTGCCTATGCCTATGGAAAAGATCTTTGACATGAAAATCCTCCTTTAGTTATACTTGCTGACCAAGTCATTTTATCTGTAGGTTGACTTCCTCATGGTTGCAAATCAAAATTGCACGAAGATGTTTTCCTGTTTTCCTACTTTACTGCTATTCCACAATGCTCTTCCTTTAACATTTCTTCATTTCTAATTGGAATCAAGTCACCCCGTACAGCATAAAAAATTGATCAAATTCACCTGCTTGATGACTCAACCAGTTTCTGTGAAGATTTAATGCTTTGTTGTCAAGACTTCTTCGATACTTACACTTATTTGCAAAACTTCATTGCCATAGATGCGATATTTCATATGTCAAGACTTTGACTCTTTCCAAGACCCAGAGTTTGTACCCACATTATGTTTCTTTCATAACCTTAATAATTTTAAGAATATTTGTGAGTTTGTGAATCTTTGTCCATTCGTATTGACTTATGAAAGTCAAGAGTAGCCCCAAAGTTGTCCTATCCCTTTGCTCCTTTTTTTACTTTGCTTTTCTTTTGCCCTTCCCTACACAACTATTCTTTTTTACATCCATGGAAGTTCTGCCCCATGAATCTTGAGTTTTTCCCTTCGTCACTATTTAAAGAGCCATTGTCATACAGGCTCATTTGCGGGCACGCTACAATTTCAGACTGTCTGAAAGTCAAATTTGGCGTAAGCGGAAATCATGGATCCACATTGCAGTAGTAGAATTGATTGACCAGTCCAACTAAAGTGAAACGGTCCTATCAGTTTATCTACTGCAGCGAGTGTGGATCTACACGAAGACGAACGAAGACACAAGGGCCATTTTTGCTAAGCCACCATTGATAGCATTTCGCCGAGATTCTAATTTAAGAGACAATTTGGTGCGTTCAAAATTAAAGAGAAGATAAGACAACCCTGGTACCTACCCTTGTAAACATCCACAATGCCATACCTGCAACCACATTTTTCAAATACATATAATTCAAAATCTTGGCAACTCTTTCACTGTTCACAAACGCTATACCTGTTCTTCCGCATGCCTTATCTATGCCATTAAATTTAGAAAGTGCGAATTTTCGTACATTGGTGAAAACTGCCGATAACTGAATGAAAGATTTAGAGAGCTGATAAGGAACGTCGAGCACAAGCTTCACAAGGATAGAAGAAAGAAAGACCAAAGCGATATGAACGTCTCGCAATATTTCAATTCAACAGGACATTCCGTTCAGGATATGACAATTCTTGGACTATGAGATACCCCCATAGACTCAAAAAGAAAGACATTAGACACGAGAATTATGTTTAAACCAGACACATGTGTTCCGAAAGGATTTAACAAGCAATTTTCCTTTTTATGATTGTATTTCCTCTTGCTTCTGAGCGTTCTATTTTCGCTTTTCAAGTTATTCCGTTATTTGCTCGATCCTACCGTTCTATTAAACATCCTTTCTTTTTCTTTGCTTCTACTAAGTTCCTTTACTACTGACGAAGACGAAAAGCACGGCCCGATACGTTCAGTTGCTACTTTCTATGGCGTTGGAAGTATTGCTAGATTGACATCATCAATTGTTTTTGAAATTTCAGCGTACCTGCAAAGGACCTTGAGTGGCAATGGCTCTTTATTGGCTATTGATCCTGCTTTTTTGTAGTGAAGGTATTATCTTTTGCAGTGGCTGTACAATAAACAAGGACTGCCGGTTGTCGATGTTGTAATAGATCCTTATCTTGCTGCCCATTTGAGACTTCATCAGGTAGAAGGAGTCAGTTTTCTCTACAACTGCGTCACGGGGATTGGAGATTTTGACGGAAATGGCGCAATCCTCGCGTAAGTAATCGCTTTATAATAACATCAAAGCTTTCAAATGAGAAGCTTGATTTTTCTCTCATGTTATCAAACACCACTTACCAAGATCAGTTATGAGGAGTAGACTGGTCACCCAATAGAACAGATATATACTGGATGAGCTAAAAAGAACGTCACATGTTTGGTTCATTATCCGGGGGGGGGGGGCGACTGCACTTTAGCGGACCAGCTTTATGTCATATCGCTCGGGACTGTATTTAACTAAATACCCTACTAACCCTGCCCTGACCCTAACTTACCCTAACTAACATAACTTACCCTAACTATCCCTAACTAACCATAGCTGACCCTAACTTACCCTAAAAAGCCCTCTTTCAAAACCTAACCCTGACTCTAGCCCTTACCCCATCACATATAACGTCTTGCTATTGAAAGCTGGTCCGCTAAAGTGCAAGTTATGTTCCATATTTCTTAGAATCAAAAATGTAGATAAACTGAACAAATTTATCTTCATATATATTTGTACAAATATGAAAATCAGTTTACTCTAGAGTTTGCCAAAAGGGACCTAAGTCGCACGATAAGATTATAAGGAATTGCTTCACCATAGAAAAAAGAAAAAAGTCACAAAATATTTCGACTCAGTCCAATTTTTGCAAGTGTTCTCTGCATAACAAATTTTGAAACTTATGAACTTCTTTTTTTCCTGAAATATATTTCGGAAAACATGTCACGTTGTTTCTAACGTTGTGGATTTATGTTCTGAAATGACAGGTTCTTTCTTGCTTGCCATTGTTTGCTGTCTGTTGTCTAGGCAGGGACTTTTGTCTCCACTTAAGTTAGATTGTCGTGCAATTCAGAAGAACTGTTTCTTGTCCACAGAGCCAGTTGATAATATGATTTCAATATATTGAGGACTTACACATAATGACTATAGTTCCATTGAAGACTAACAGTTCCTAAAATTCTTTATAAAGGCCCCAATTTGCCCAAGTAGTAGCCAACAGCTGAACCGTACATTTTCGGCAACGTTTGTTTTTTTTTTAACTAATTGGATAAAATATTTTTTTATTCTAGAGATGAAATGGGACTTGGCAAAACACTGCAATGCATATCATTGATCTGGTATGTCTATCCCCGAGATCATCAATGTTTAATGACCCATCCTCTACTTTGTCCTATGTAACGGTTGGACGAAATGCGAACTTCAACTGTTTAACGATTTGTAATGCGCAGAATACTTGAGGCCTTGGACTAAATCCAAGTTTAGTTGATAGCCAAAAAGGCTGACGTTTTTTGAGCATAGGTTCCAAATCTTTAAAAAGGCTAGTGTAAAATTCAGTGACCTATTTCTTTGAACTGAATGACTTCAAAGAAACTTAAGCTATTTCTCTATAATTCTACCGTTGGACTTTTCTGAAATCTTCGATATTTTCAGAATAAGAGTGTTTTTTTATTTTTTCAAGAATTCAAGAAAAATTTTCAAAAAAACTTAAAACCATCGTAATTTCTACATTTTTTGAAGCAACATGAAATAATTTCGAAGAAATTCATAGTTTATGGATGTCTACAATATGGTATCAAGCAAAAGTCTGTCACTTTTCTGGTTTATGATTTAGAAATTTGATGACGTCACACCCTCAAATGAGTTGAAATGCAAGATATGCCAAAATTTTGAAAAATATTCAAAACTTTTGAAAAGTCCAACGGTAGAATTAAAGATAAGTGACTAAAGTTTGTTTCAAGCCACTTAATGCTCGTTTTTTGTGTAGTTTTGTTCTACAAACAATCCGTAACTTATTGTGGTTACTTAAAAAGCGCGTGGAAAGACGCCTAACATGATCGATCAAAATTATAAACAATCTCATCACTCAAACATAGTTTGTTGTATGTAAGAATCGAATCATTATAAAAGCAACAGCGTATATGATCTGGTACTTTTGTGATAATCAGATTTCAAGACTCGATGGAAATAAAAGTATTTATATGTTGCTCTAAGTTAGGAGATTACTTATCCTTTTTCACGCGTTTCAAAGTAAGGAACTTTCATCAATTCAATTTATTTACAATTTACAATGCTCAGAAAAAAATATGTCAGAGTTTCAGCTGTCAATCAAACTTTAATTCATCTCAATTACTCAAGTATTCTCTGCATTATAATTTTCAAACTATTGAAGCTCTCGTTGGGCCACTTGATACTACGTTGTTGAAACTTGGGAAGTTCTTCTCACAGGGCAGTAACTTTCTGACTTGGCAATGTTCTTTATTAACTGAAAAGCATTCCTTTGGTGAACAGTAGAACAAGGGCAGATAATGTTACAATAGGATCCGCTTCCTTGTATTGACACCTAGGTACAAAGCGATTTGTGACTGCAGACAAAGGGAATTCCATGCCTGGTCGGTCGACTCATAAACAAAAACAAAGCAAGCCACAAAAGTTGCCCTGAAACCCAGGTAGCTAGCTCGCTCGTTGTGCATTCCTGGATTGGTTATTAAGAGTCAACATGAGCATGTATCCTCGGGCATTTTCTTTATTTGGTTCAGAAGCTGAGCAGTACGTGTTCTAATTACACTCAAAAAGTATTAGAATTGAATCACCTCCCAATTAGCTTCTGCACCAAATGAATAAAATGCCTGAGGCAGTCCTTCTTCTTTCGATACATGCTCATTTTGACTCTCAAAAGCCAATCTAGGAATGAACAATGAGCGAGATAGCTACCTGGATTTCAGGGCAACTGTTGTGGCTAGCTTTGTTTATGTTTATGAGTTTACTGACCAGGCATGGAATTCCCTTTGTCTGCAATCACTATTTGCTTTGTACATAGATGTCAACCAAAAGTAGCGGATCCTATTGTAACATCATCTTTCTTATTGAACAGAAGACATTTTTCAAAACTTTTTGGAATTTTTAATGGAAGGAAGAAACAGCCATAGCGTCGTGCTGGTTGAGCCAAACTGGTGTACCCACAATGTGAAAAATCATACGGCAAATACCATCCAACTGATTAAATACTCGTAAATTGTAAATTCGTTGCTTGACTGAGGATTTAACTTAAAGAACCATCGTTAACCAGGATTTATTTGCCGAATGAAAAGCAAGTCAAAGAGCACCTAGGCCCATAACGACATTTATGATTTGATAAGACGAAAGTCGACTTTTGCGCCACGAAGGATCATGGTTGGTGATGGGTCTTAAAAATTTTGGAATGTATTTGGGGTTTACAATGCATGATCTTGTTATCAAATAGCGAGCTTACCAAAAATTGGCTTCACTGGGTTTGGCTGGAAATGACACTTGATTTGGTCTATTGGATTAATTTTTTCAGCCATTAAAATGGCAAATACAGCTTTGTGATATCTGGTAATTACTTTCTGTTGGTGAAATCTAAATATTCCCTCTAATTGATACAATGTATAGAAAATAATGTTTTGCATCGAAATCTGTATCAGATTGAACATCAAATTTTTGACAGTATTGAACGATTCGAGGAAAGTGATTTTAGCCAATAACCAATTTTCAAGAGAAGTAAAAGATCCACAACTATTTGGTAATGTTGAAATGAAGTCGAACGCTTATGGGGATGAAGGATTCAAAATTGTACTGATTGGTTGCAAAGATTTTGCAGTATGATTTTTCCAAACAGTGGATACATCCTTGGTGGACTGATAGACCTAGTAGACTTAAAAAGATGCCTGCTCGTTGTCAATTTTGAATTGAATTAAATGTATTCTCTTTGTGAAAATGAGCCACTTCTAAAGAGTATTTTTGGTTTAATAAAACTTCCTTACTCACTGCTTACTTTTTTTAATATTTCAACTTATTTATCATTCAGGACGCTTCTAAAACAAGGACCATACAGCGGAAGGCCAGTTGTGAAGAGAATTATTGTCGTAACCCCTGGAAGCTTAGTTAAGGTGTGAAGCGGTTTGTTTTTCTTTGCGATTCTTCGACGTTACATTTCTTTGGGAATTAGCCATTGCCTAGCTTGAATGTTTTCACAGCTAACGAGACTTTCCTTCCCTTTTGGAAATATCGACAGTGAGGTAACTCGGAAGATGACTGACAAATTGTTCCTTTGGTGGCGCTTGCTCCCGAAAACAGGGGAGGACGAATGAAAATGGGTGTCCAGAGGTGAAAATTTGGAACTATTTCGGGACCTGTATGTCCGAAGGATATTTATACATTGTGCATCCTAAGAAGAATTTCTTATGATCCTTGCCTTTCTAAGATTAAATACCTTTTTACTTGTTACAAAGTTTGATATTTGCCAAACACGTTGGGTCTCCTTGACGGCCAGTTTGTCAAATGTGAAAAGTTCTACTTGCCATCAGTTTGTTCGATCATTACAATGCATAGGTTTTTTTGGCTAATTCTTTGTTTCGTCTTAAATTGAACACTGATCATCATATGTTTTACAGTATGTATCTGATTGTTGATAATTTAAAATGCCGTTATTGCACTCCCTGGTAATCATCCCTTCCTCTTTCATTTATTTGTTCTTGCAGCCTTTTAATTCAATTGTAGAACTGGTGCGCTGAATTTAAAAAGTGGTTGGGTAATGAAAGATTAAAGACTTTTCCTGTAAGCTCATCAAAACATATCGAGGTAAGCCAGATTTTCATTTTCGTTGGATGTTCCCATTGACTCTCCTTTCAATTTGACCCCCCCCCCCTCGTTCGAACTTACTGACAGGTGTCCTTGTTACAAGTGTGATTTCTTCTCTTCACGTTATATTTTCGCTCGTCACATTGCTCTTCTGCTTCTTGATCATTTCTGCGTCTTGATCAGCTATTCTTTTGATCATTCCTTCCTTTATACATTCTTTGTTCCCGGTTTCTTTACTAAAGACGATGAGTTTAGTTTTTATATTCTAAGATTATTTTTGTATTTGTAACATGCATGTGTATGGATGAAGTCAAAATAAAAAACGAGCGAAATTTACGACGAAATGTAATCAGTCTAAGTAAACATCGTTTATATGTTGCTTTTCGTAATTGTATATTTAGATGTAATTTTTTAAATAGAAAGCTTATCGCAACAGGTGAGCCAAAAAAATTCGCCGTTTGATAAATCACGAAATTCGAAGGTTCAGGTGCAAAGTATTTCTTTGGGAAGTGTTACATCAATTCCTACATTTCATTTTTTCGCTTCATTCATTTAAGGATGGTTGCTCCTCATTAAAGGCTAATTTTTAGAGGGTCCCTCCAGTACAAGTTTTAATCACAATATCCAATAAATTAAACATATATTATTAACAACCGTAAAGCTAAAAACCTATTTACAGTAATTATACGATATTTACAATAAAAGAAAGGTTCAACTTTTAATAGAATTTTTAAAACTATTAAGGGAAGACGCCTTCTTTGACTCTGCTGGAAGGCTTTTCCACAGCTTAGCTCCGCGGAAAGAAAAAAAGTCTGCCCATTTTCTGATTTTTGATTGAAGTTTTTAATTGAATTTGGTTTCAAGAATATTGGTTATCCTACCAATGGCGTTTAGTTGGCGAAATTCAAATTTTGACCAGATGTGTGATCCTCAGAAAAAGTGCTACGCTTGATGGTAGAAAATTACCAATCCTTTAGAATTTTATTGAGGGTTTTGGGTTTTGAAAGATCGAAGTTTCTTGCATAAAGGACGACCCCTGTGGTAAATATTGCCATGGCAGCGATTATTGCACTGACAGTTGGCTTTTTATAGCGATTTTTCTTCAATATCAATATTTGGAAAAGCACCATAGCAGTTGCTTCAAATAGCAATAGAGAACTGACATTATAGAATATACATATATACAATTTGATGTTACGTCGGTTTTATGGATTTAAACGACTTTGTTTATCTTTGCATCTTGAAGCAGTCTTGAAGAAATGCCGAATATTAATTCAAATTTTGTTGCTGAAGTCAAAACTTTTTCTCTTTGGTGCTCATTGATTATACCGTCCAAGTAGCATCTAAGAAATGTATTAGTCTTTCAACTAAAACGCCTAACCGACAGATGTGCAGATAAGGTAAAAACTGAGGAATATTCGCGGGATACTGGTATCACTTTACATCAGAAAATGATATAACTTGAATAGACCTTTTAGCTATTCTGAAAAGAATCAGAATCTAACGATATTTTGCTACGTTTTGCAGAATTTTCGAATGTGCACAATAGTAATAGAAGCTCTAACGCCACTCGATCGAACCTAGGTATAAAAATAACGTTCGATCCAGGCCCTTTTGTAGAATAGCTAAAAGGTCTATTATCTGGTTTCTTTGAGCATTTCTGAAAATGATTGAAAGGCAAGGAATGTATCATCTTCTAGCACTTGAACTGCCGAATTACTTTCAATTTCCCCTTTCTTTTCAGGAATTTTCAAAGTCAATTGTTTATCCAGTGATGATCATAAGCTATGAAATGCTCCTGCGCTATCTACCAGATGTGAAAAATATTAAATTTGACATGATTGTCTGTGATGAAGCACATCGATTGAAGAATTTTGGAATTAAAACCGCTGCAGTAAGTATTGTGGCATTTAATGTCTAGTTGTTTACTCCTTCTTGTCATGGCCTTCCTTGATTATCAAATATTTCCGTATGGTCGAAGGAAAAGGCGAAGCGAGTAAACATATTCTTTTTAGTTGATTCCAGAGGCCTTTTTGTAAGTTATTCTAAATTTAAGAAATTGCAATTTTGCACATTCTGAAAAAAATTCCAATAAATTGTTTTATTTTAGGCAATAACTGGTCTCAACATTGCAAGGATGGTGTTACTAACTGGCACTCCTATTCAGGTAATGTCCATGTTTTTGTATCAGATACATTCCTTGACCTCGGATACTTTTAAAACAACACAGTACATGTTGGGGCAGCAGAATTCAAAGCTATAAATTGGCTTCCGACAAAGAACAGAGTTGATCAACATACATGTGTAAACATAATGAAATTTTTCAAAGGAACAGCTCCAGCTTATACTGACGAAATATTCCACCCAATCGACCAAAGCCGAGTGACACGAAGGTCCAAGTTTAAATTGAACCTTCCTTTTCGCAAAAGCAACACTGGCCAAAAATGCTTGTCGTACTTGGGGCCAAAAATATGGAATAGCCTATCTTCTGATTTAAAGTCCATAACTAATATCAACTCGTTTAAGCACAAAATCAAAGAAAATTTTTTCCAAAATATACAGAGAGAGGAAAATGACGTATATGTGTTCTACTAAAACCACGTCCTCTCACACATTCAGGATTTCGGCCTTTTTTGAAAAGCACATATATATATATATATATATACTTTTTTGTTTCCAACCATCTCTAAGGGGACCATTATGGAAATAAGGTCAACTCAATCTTTTAATGCTATCCCTGCCACTATGATTTGGAGTGTTTCTTAATTTGTATTAAATATATTGTTATGTAAATTGCGTATTTTAATTACTCTGTATTATTTTAAATTGTAAATATTTTAATTTTGTGGTGAATCCTAAAAACATACATATCAGTCTGGAGGGGCGTTTCATGTAAACGTATTTTAATTACTCTGTATTATTTCAAATTGTAAATATTTTAATACATAGTAGTCACTCTTCGGCATGCCCTTGAAATTCGTTGTAAATGAATGTTAAATTGATCCCCGCTTTTCAGCATTCCTCTAACCTGTTTCAGTTTCACTAGATGCCCTTACTTCGTCTACGTTCTGTTTTCTTGGCATCTCTGACTCTCCTAGAATAAGACAGTATCGAACATTTAAAATGACGAACGAAGCAAGTAACGGAACACATATATGTTGAGATGTCAGGGATAGCATTAAAAATGTCAAGGAGAGACATCTTTTGATAATAGTGTTTTTAGAGGTCGAAGTCCGTATAATAGGTGTTGTCACGTTTCGTATGGCAGAACACCAACTCACATTTCCCCTTTACTGCAGAATGACCTCAAAGAATTCTATGCGCTTGGGCAGCTATGTAACCCAGGTATATTTGGTAAGTGTAAATTGTCTTATTTCAAGTTAAAACCATTTCTTAACGATCGTGATTGTGATATGACACTGCAGTACTGTATACCCTGAAATACTGTGTACCATTGAGTACAAAATATACACCCCTCTCCGGCAAGTATTATCTAAAAAGTTGTTCAACCATTTTTTGTTTTGCTTGTTGTAGCCATTAAGGGACAATTTTGACCAAAGACATAGATCTGAATAGATAAAGCCTTAGTGAGCTCAAGGATATCTCGGCCAGCATTGCAGATTTGTTCAGATGGGATAAAAAGATATTTTCAGGATAAGCTACACGTTTTTTTTATAAGAAACTTGGATCAGCACTGAGTACTAAAAGTTTCTTAATTTCGCATGAAAATTTTGGCGTTTTAGTAGTAAAAGTTTTTTTTAATTAGTTTCTTATTTTTTGGGCCTAAAATTGCGATATCGTTCAAATTTGAGGCTTCTTCTCGACAAAGGGTTTCCATCTTACATTGACATTGTCATCACGAATAAGCCATGCACATTCTGGCAGAAAATTACCAATTTTTGCAGTTAAAAGTTAAAAAAAGACGAAGGTACCTTTGTTATGGAGACATAGAATAAAACAGACACACAGAAATTGAATTTTAAGAGTTTCTTACCTGTTCTTGAGCGTAGTACTAGAGTTTCTTAAATTTTTGGTCATCGTAGTACTAGTTTCTTATAAACCAGTTTCTTATAAAGAAACGTGTAGTACCAAAATCGAAGTTTCGTTGATATTTCAAAAATTTGAATCTTTTGGGCCATCCGGTATGGCGAAGCAACTTGTAATGGCAGCAGCACTAATGACTAACCTTTTTAAAACATGTCAACGTTTTATCTTAGGTACTACAGCGTCATTTCGTCAAGTGTTTGAGAACCCAATTAATAAAAGTCAACAACCAAACTGTTCTGCAGATGAAAATGAGCTTGGAAGCAAACGAGCCGCAGAGGTATGTTCATAATGATAAAATAACCGCAATCATACTAAAATCATAGTAGTCCAGGGGCGGCTGGGAGCCAAAAAGTTTAGGTATTAGTCCCCAAATTCCCCTCAAAAGCAAACCGTTAACAATTTATTCGCGAAGCGAATGAATTGTTAACCAAACCAGCTGGGGGTATGGGGGGCGCTGTAAGCCCCCCGTTGGGGTCCAGGGGCGAAGCCCCTGGAAGATTTTGCTTTCTACAAGGAATTCAACCCCAGATTTTCTCTAAATTGCCGCAAGATCGCGCAAGATCTAGTTGTTCTTCAAAGTAGAAAAACTGCAACATCTATTTGGTGCAAAAGCATTTTGCCATATAGAGAGGCTTTGTTGTTGTGGATTTCAACTTCCCTTCGTCGTGCTTCATCAAGTGCACACCCTTCATCAACATTTCCAAGAAGCCTGTAAGTAGTATGGTTGTTGACATGTTTCCGGGAATGTTGATGTTTGTTTGCAATTTTCCAGAAGTTGGACCCACACAAGTAGCCACTTTCTTTGAAGAACGCATTGCTGGCCTGTTGAAAACGATAAAACATCCAGCTTTAGTAAAAATAACAAGGGCAATGTAAAAATAGAGTTAACACGTATGATAACAATTCATCGTTAAGTTTCTAAGGTTTAACTTGTTAAGTTTGTTTCCATGAAAGCTGTCACCTTCTGTCTCTACTAAACTGGTGGATAACGGCTACAGCCAACTCTTGCTCATACATTTAAGAGCTAGACACCTCTTCCTGCATTCTTTGTTAAAGGCTCCTGGCCTCAAACTTAGAGCCCCAGGGTATTAGCTTTCAGATTCTAGTACCATCAACGGAGATAGCAAGAAACAGTGCACTAAAAAGCTTTTCTTGCTGTTTCTGTTACTTTTGAGTAACTGTGCTTGTTTAGACTAAATAACCTATCATTACAGCTTACTCTTGCTCAATTTGACCAGATTATATGAAATAACAGCATAGATGAATCATGACGATTGAAAAAATCGAATCTCAAGTACTTTTTCGTCGTTGTACGTGTGTTCATGTATGGCCAAACCAAAATATCGTGAAATAAAAGAAAATCACTCCAAAACTTACCGATGATATATCACCCATTACGAGGCAGGGCAGCAAAAATAAGTATTTTTCTCTCCACCTCCACAAGCCCAGGCATATGATTTGTTCTTCAAAATAACTCTTAGACAAGGTTTCCTTCCCATCTTTTTTGAAGCGCAATGGCTGTTCGTGCGTTAAACTTCTCTGCGACGACAACAACGAAAATATACAATCCCAACACCCCAAAGATACACCCCAACCAACGGTACCCTGCTTCTACAACACGCGATTCATCTTTACAGCAGAACGATAAAACGATAACGATAGTAGATGCAGTGGCCGCCAAGGGATTAGAAATGAAAAACTAATACCTTCTCGCTGTTGACCTATTCTTGCAGCACAGCGAAATAAAAGGATTTTACGTCATTGAGACTGCTCCAGACCAAAGAATTTTGTGGGAGGGTATTAGAATTCAGATTCTAATACCAAATCATCGGAAGGCCAGCGGCTCCATTGAAAACGGCAGAGTCACTTTCTCTCTATTGAAAATATGTCAATAAGGATTAGTACGCATTATGTTGAAATAAAAGGAAACCAAAAATAGCCATTCAAGTACGAGATTTCCATACCTTCAACGATATGGGCACAGTTCTACGTCAACACTCTTTTTATCCAAAGTGACGTAATAGAAACGAATTCACTAAAGGTTCGTCGGCATGAAAAATTTTCTATTTTTGAAAAATGAGGTCACTATTTCTTGAAAAAAAGAGGTATTAGACTAATACCCTGAGTACCAGCCCCAGCCGCCACTGCAACATGCATATGCATGCGTATATCGACCTTTACTTTCAATCAGCTATTCTAACGGGGAAGGCCAAAACATTATCCCCGAGATTATACAATTTCTGTCTAATTTTCTGAAGGCTGAATTTTGATGACATTTGTGTGACAGTACAGCAGCGTTTATGGAAAAATGAAGTTTTCAGGTAACGAAATCATAAATGGCAAAAAGCACAAATTGAAGAACTGAAAGAGTCCACCAAGAGATATTTCTTCCTCTCGCGCACTGTTTCCATCTCTACTCATATATTTTTGAAAAAATCAGTACATTACAATGATAATGATGGAACGCAATGGCGGACACTTTGCCAAATATTGAGGGGGCGAAGCTATTGTTTCAGTTAAAAAGAATTGTTTATGTCTATTGTTTTCAAACAAAAGATATTTTTTCTAGCCAAAATTGGGGGCGATCGCACCCCCTGGCCCCCCCAAGTGTCCGCCACTGATCGAACGTGTCAAAATAAGGAAAATTTTCATTCTTTCCATACCATTGTGTTACTTACGGACTATGTTATGGTATCCCACTAAAAAGATACATTCAATTCTTTCTACACCGCAAAGGTCAATTTGAAAATTCCTTTCGTTGCCATCAGAAAATACTGAAAACGTTAGTTACCAAGACATTGTTCAATAATCGAAAAATGTGTTGGTGGGTTGTCCTCGATGGTTAGTGATTTTGTTACAGTTATTTTCGCAACCGCTTTTTCACAACCTTCATTTCTCTCTATCTAGATGCATCTGATAACGAACTGCTTTTAATCAATAGGTGTATTCTTTGTTGTACTTATTGCCGTATAAATTTCATCAAAATCTTCTTTTCAGAAAGTTTTCCGGAAATTTTCCTGTCTGTGAGTTACGCTTTTCTGGCCCATCCGTTATATCATTGCATAGTGCAATGGCAAATTTAAAATTCATTATCCATGTTATCTCTAACATCATCATTTCGTAGCTCGGAAATTCAAGAAGATCAAGGGTGCGTTCTTTCTGACCAGTTCAAATATATCGTGCTATTTTGTGTGCGTTATTTTGTGATTTGTAGGAAGTTTGCTTCACTTTTGATCTTCGAAGCAAGCGATTTGACACCACAACGAATTGGATAACCTTTCTTCGTGAAACAAATCCTAATTTTCACACTGTGTCGCTTCTTCACTGCGAAGCACAAGTGTAGGACAGAAACGTTGTGTTGGTCCAACAAAACGCAGACTGGATTTGCTGCAAAAACGAACAATTAAAGTATGAATTAATGTACTATAAACAGGCCTATGTTTTAACAAAAAACTTTAAGGAAAACACTTTCAAATACTTAAATGAACTACAAACGCTTTTAATGAAATATTGTGCAACACGTATACAACACGATTGTTTGTGGATTTTCTGTCGACTGCCTCTACTATCAATCCAATGATTTTTGTATCTGCAGTTGAAAAGATTAGCAGATTTATTTGTGCTGCGAAGAACTTCGGAAGTCAACAAACGCTATCTTCCTGCAAAAGGTTAGTGCATTTAGTCATGATTTTGTCCTGGTCTTTTGACTTCATTGTTTTGCTAAGTTCGTTACGCCCTTTCAAAATATGCACTAATTCTCCTATGCGATCGTTAAAAATGTAGAAACATTGTTTTGAAGCAAAGTCATTTGTTTATTTCATCGCCTTTTTTGTATATCAGTTAACCGCTTTTCTGAGCAATATTCATGCTCAGGGCGTGTTTGATTAGTACCAGTTCTGAAAATGGTAGTCTTGGTTTCTTTGGAAGCCTTCTGAACTTTCATCTCCCAAAGGCAGAAGGTTTGGCAAACTTGGCACAGCTTGTTTTGCCATGATTAATACGAAACCAACCAAGTTTAAAATTGTTGCGTTTGATTGGAAAATTTGTTTCCCTCTCCGTTGGCAGGTTGCAATTACCAATCAAGCGCACCCTTAGTATACTCTGTAAACGCCTTTCAAACCATAGCAAAGACATTGTTTTTATAGATACGAATGTCTCAGGAATCTTCGTTTTACTTGGCTTGGTGTACACAACAAGTTATTGAACACCTGTAACAGAGCAAAATACTGTTATAACTGTTTCTACATTTTTAGTTGAACTGGCAGTGTTCTGCAACATTTCACCGTTGCAGAGGAAAGTGTACGAGCAGATCTTGCATTCAAGAGCCTTGCGAACTTGCCTTTCATCATATTACAACGGTTCACAGCACCTTGTTTGTATATCTGCGTTGAAGAAGCTTTGCAATCATCCTCTTCTGCTCTACAAAACAGCTCATGAGTTTAACGAAACGAGAACTTTGGAAGAAGAGGAAGACGAGGTTAGAATTAGAATTCATTGATTTCTAACGGGTTCTCCATGAAAATCGAACACATGTTATTCACACTGTTGACCTTAATTTCACCATCATTTTTATTATTCTTATTATTAAATATCTATTTTAAGTAGGCTAGAAAATGAATAGCTAAATTACAGCTATTTAAGGCCTACTATTTTCAATATACATAATTTACAATAAAACTATTAATATATATTACAGGACAAATCAGAGTTAAAATATATCATGTTTAGCATTAAATCATCAAAAGTTGATTACTATGTGACAGGTAAAAATTAATTCCAGACATTTTTCTCTTTTCAAGAGTTTTGCAGCAGTTTAAATCAAGATAGATAATTATTATCCTCACTTAGAGGCCCCCTTTACATGAAAAATTTCAACCCGGGTTGAGTTGAACACGGGTTGAGTTTCAACCCGGCTGACGGTGTAAGCCTTCATCGGGTTTACATGAAGAAGGCCGAGTTGAAACTCAACACGGGTTCAACTCAGCTCGGCAACTCAACCCGTGTTGAAATTTCAACACGGGTTGAAATTCTCATGTAAACGCAAAATTTGTTCAACTCGGGGCGAGATTAGAATGTGAACAAAGGAGTGGGCTCACATTCCTTCTTCTATTGTTTGCAACCATGTGACCTAATCTCAACCTGTGTTGATATTTCATGTAAACGCAAGGCAAAATAAGCAATGCTGTTAAAACTCAACCCTTGTTGAAACTCAACTCGGGTTGAAATTTATTATGTAAAGGGCCTCTTAGTATGTCGCGTCACCCTTTAATAATTATTGTGTAAAATCGCGCAGGGAAGGCAATGCAACTAATTTGTGACATTTTAAATCCATCATCTTATTGTGGCATCAACTTAAATTTTTGAGATTTTCTCATGATCTCAGGTGCAATTTTACCCTCTGAAAATGGCTCTATTTCTCGACCTGTTCACTAACATGTATATTTTGACTTGTTGATGTCCAGCATTAATGAGGAGGCATAATTACATTCCAAAAGTTTTTCTTATCATCACTAATCAATGCATGAGCTGAGAAAAACATTCTTTTACTATTTCATTGGTTGACATCATATTGGGCCACTCACTCGCAGTTTTAGTTGAGGCACACGGCAGCTACTTTTCTTTTATTCGTCATCTGAGTCAGGTTGAGATGATGCTTTTGTAAATTATGAATGATTTCTTACAATTGAATTAGACTCTCAGCAATGCCACAGAGTTGACATTTTTATATTCCTTACTGTCTTATAGTTTGTGTCGGATGATGTTTCAAAAGAATGGATACACTTTTCTTGCTCACACGATAGGCGCAGTTTTAGAGCAGTTTTTGCAAGTAGTGCAGTCTCTGTCGTTTGGTTATTTCATTTTAAATCACAAAGTTTGTTTTGCGTGTAGTACATCGTCTAGCAGATATAATCAAGCAGTTCTTTAAAATACGACAATGTACTAAGAAAGTTGTAATTCGCAACGTTTCGAGCTTTGCTCTTGTATCCTCTTTCACAACTGTATCCTCTTTCATACCTGATAAAGAACAAAGTTCGAAAGGTTAAGATTTAAAACTTTCTTAGTATATTGCCGTATTTCAAAGAATCGCTTTATTATATTTACCCTGGCAACACATTTCTTATTGGCAGTTTATCTCGTTTTAGGATGTGCTTTATGACGGATTACTGGAAGCTTACCCCGCTGATTATCTCAACGAATTTAAAAGTGGGGATGCGGGAAAACTGCAAGTTTTAGGCAAGCTGATCGATGAATTCAAAATCGTCAATGAAAAAGTTGTTATTGTATCAAATTCAACAAAGACTCTTGACATTTTTGAGAATTTGCTTACAATGAAGCAAAGGCAGTTCTTAAGACTTGATGGCAAAACATCCACAGGTGAAAGGCAGAGACTTGTCGATAGATTCAATAACTTTCATGAAATAGGTGAGTACTCAATTTTGAATAGATCATTATAGCGTTGTGGCGTAGTTGTGCTGTGGAGCGGTGGTGTAATCATCTGACCTTGCAGCTAGAGCAGTTAGTCGGACATTTATTAAGCCCAACCACTTGAACATAATGACAAGGGGTTGCAGACTCGATTAGACTTTGGAATTTGGTGCCAAAAACCGCAGCTTCACCTTCACCATTGCCTTTATTTGAACATCACTTCTGACTAAACTGCTTAATTCCAAGCGTCTAAAAATTTGTTTTCAATTGGCTTTAAAATGGATACAAATTCTCGTTTAACGAACATCTTGCTTAACGAGATTGGGACTTCTTTGTGGTTTGCTTGAAGGCTCGTTATATGGAGGGATCACTGTGGATTGGTCATTCTTTTAGTGTAGTTCCTTGTTAGTCTATTTTTGTATTCATTTTAGTATCTATCAAATTTAATACCTGCAGGGCTGCAATGCATTTTGATGCTCTTTGTACTATCATCTTGTAATGTTATTCTTTGTTAGTTAATTTTATTGTTTATTGTTTTATTAATTTTTATTAGACCAAGAAATGTAGACTTTTAACCTAAAGTTGCAACCCTTTATCCTACTATCGATTGATTATACTTGTTTGCATTTTCTTGCTCTTTTTGTTTTCAGATGCCTTTCTTCTAAGTTCTAAAGCTGGTGGTACAGGCCTTAATTTGATTGGTGCATCCAGACTTATTCTGTATGATATTGATTGGAATCCAGCCAACGATATTCAGGTAACTGACACTGTTATAAAGGCATTTTAATATCTAGCTCTCCTTTGGGAAAGTGTGAGGAGCATGAGTAGACTTATGACTTTTCGTCCCTTATTTCCCTGCGTTCTTTGATTTGCTGATATCACTTGCTCAATGGGGACTTATACCATTACTTTTGTAAAGTGAACCCACTGTTTTAAAATGGCCTAAACTAGCGGGAGTTCTCATACACTCAACAAAATCGCTTCAAAGTCTGGTTTAAAGAGCTTAAACATGGACAAGCAAATTTTGGTACAAAGAATGATGTTTTCCCGACCTACTAATCGCAAAATACATACCTTTCAAGCAGTAATCTTCCTCTGTAGAAACAAAATAGATCCATCGCAGCTACGAGATCTCTAGGTCGTATCAACCGTTTTTTGTATGCAATAACAACAACTGTCTAAATAGTGCCTCCTCATTGGTTGAAAACTAAATTCTAGCAATTTGATTGGTAATGAGTCCATATTACCAAATTATGTCAGCAAATCAAAGAACGCAAGGAACTAAGGGACGAAAAGTCATAAGTCTAGAGCATGAAAACTGAAGTGCCCATGGCCACCCAAATACTTTCTTCAATGAAACACTTTTATCCTCTTGCCACAGCTGTTCTGGTTTAGTTTTTAACTAGATTCGTCGTTGCCATTGACCACTACTTTTTCCACAGTCACAATATCATCTCGCTACCGAGTTTAAAATTCTGTTCACCCTTTCTTTTTATAACAGGCCATGGCAAGAATTTGGCGAGATGGTCAGAAGAGGAAAGTATTCATTTATAGGCTGCTTACTACGGTAAGTTTTATGAAGTTACCAACACATTGCAGACATTGATTTATCTTAGTTACAATCGATTCTCATAATGTGATATAATTGGATAAGTTATTTGTAGAAGGAATCCGTTTCAACAAAGAATTTTTTATTACTCATTATTTTATCCTCAACCATTGCGAGAATCGTACTTGTGAAGATTTGATCGAAAACATTTTGGAAAACCGATAGAGGTCGAGCTGATCCAAAATACTGTCCAAAGCTTGTAGAAAAACAATATTATGGAAAATCGAGGCTTCGTAATTCCTTATGCATTAACAATCCTTTATTCCTCCCTTGACGCCCAATAATGATAAGTTTCAGAAGTAACATCTGAAATATTGTTAAATTTTCCTTTCAAAATGCCCGTGATTAGTAATCATGGTTAGGCCTTTTTCAAAACCCCTTGTTTCAGATGCGCTCTAAATTTGGAATTTGCCAGCTTGCATCTCCGTTAAAAATATGCTTGTTGCGTGTTGTACTATAACAATTAAATGACACTATGATGAAAAGCAATATCAGTACCATAAATTAAGTTAAATTAAAATTATGACAAGCACACAACGTTTTTCTAGCATGTACTGGACTTCCTCCAAGTCTCTCTCTTGATCAATAAGCAAACGGCAGGGGAAAGGGGGGAGAGGAAGAAGAAAAGGGAAGGGAAGGGAAGGGAAGGGACAGGAGAAGGAGAGTGTCCAGTGAGTGCACGCTCTCCTTCCTCTTTTCCTTTTTCCTTCCTCTTCTCCCCCTCCGATTTGTTTGTTGATCAAGAGCGAGACTTGGAGCAGGTCCAAGCATGTACTGACTGGATAACCGAACATGTACTGTGGCTTGCGTTGACTTGATAACGAATACATGCTTGAAACGTCGTGTTTTCTCACATCCACTTTATTGTTGGTACTGAAATTGCTTGCTTATCATATTGTCGTATATCCGCTGTTTGGAAGGCGATTTTCCAATTAAATGTTCTTTGAAGTTGAAGATTAATGGGAAAGTCCTGATATTTTATCATGTTGTTCTTTTATGCAGTCAAAAAGGGACAGTTTTTGTGAAACATCCAAAACACCGTTCTAATATTTCCCTTAGGGTACCATAGAAGAGAAGATTTACCAAAGACAAATTGCGAAACAAGGCCTCAGTGGATCTATCGTTGATTTGAAATCAGACAAAGTTAGCTTTTCTTGCAAGGACCTAAAGGTAGTTAGATTTTCTTAATGATAGCTGGAAATGTTAGTTTGACAATGTATTTTAGGCAACTGCCTTTACAGGGGAACTCTTCCACCCGTAATCAGCGGAGGCAGTACAGGTTTTCAAAGTGTTTCAAGTGGATCTATCCACGCCCGACAACACCAAGCCTGAATTCTGACGTCACTTCCGGCCTCTCTTGCAAGAAAGCTGTGGCGCGAAAGTAAAATTTTGTGATAAATGGCGTCAGCAGGCGTCCCAAGTGTCCCAAAGCAAAATATCGAGATATAACGCAATAGCTATATCCTCGCTCTTTCAAGTTCTTTGAGCATTTTGGATTCACAGCTCCTTGGTTTTTCATATTTTTCAAAGGCCGTGGACAACTCTGTTTACAAACTCGGTATTCAGTACAGCAGGTAAGCAGACTTTATCATAAATTTAACGTTTGTCCTTTGTTTCATGGAAATTTTGTTGAAAGTTTTGGATTCCTCGATGTCGTTTTGTCCTATTTTGGCACCTTTCGCCAATTGTTGACGAAATAAACTTGTCTTTTTTTCGTCTTGGACTTCGGCTTGCAGTTTCAAGAAAATGAACTTTTGTTGGCCTAAATTTAACCGACATTTTTTCAAACTCCAATATTTTCTAAACTAAGACAGGAATTCTCATTTTGGAGATATAACACAATAGCTGTAAGCATCTAGTTTCTAGAAATGTTGCCTGTTTTGCTGTAGCCTTTGCCGGTTTCCCACAATTTTCAATGGCAATTTTTCCTCGAGAGCCATGACTATTTAATCTTCGTTAACTTTACGTGCTTCCTTTTACAAACTAGTCTGCTTTTTAGTCAGAAAACAAACGTTAACCTTGGTTGAATGTATCACTTTCGAACTTGATCTGATGTTTTCAGAAATGAAAGTATTTTAGAGTACTTGGTAGCTGTTTTGGCCACCACAGCAATGAGAATAATAACAAAACTTTGACTTCGCTCTCCTCAGAGAACTTTTCGTCGGGTTGGGCCTAACTGTAAACAAACACAACGTTGCATTGTTGCTTATTTTCTTCAAGACTAATGGGGAAGCTCTGACCTAGAAATAGGAGATTTGCTTACTAAAACAATTTTATCAAGGCTACCTTGTACAAAAAATTATCAGCTTTGATTATTTTGCCTATAAATACGATAGTTACTGCAATTATTTGCCCTTAAATCTGTTTTCTTTTTCTTGAGCAGGGTATTGCTGCTCTGATTTAAGTTTGGAAAGACATCTCCTATTTTGGTTTGCTGCTCTTTTTTGTACATGCAATTCTCTATTAACAAAGTGAAATTTGCTATGCAGCAAACGTTTTTAGTAGGAGGAAATAATATTGTCTCTGTTTTATTTTAGGACCCAAACAGAACAAGATTATCCTTTACCAATCAAGCCAAACCTTGAAGCAGCATTTGACAACAACCACCAAAGACTGCAATTCTACCTTTTTCAATGCCTGAAGACTTATGCAAAACTGATGGAACATGACTGTTGCAAACAAAGCATTCAATGAAAAACAATATTATGATATATCAAAAAATTTGAGTAATCCAACAATTGATGCTCTGATGATTTTACTCTGATGATAGGAAGATGGTAAGATAATAGCAATTGAATCATCACAAAATTGAAATTTTAATGCTTCCAATTCTGAAACAGTCTGAAACTTATTCTGAATTTGATCTGCAAAGACAATTGTTTGCAAAGACAAAGACAAAGCTCGCCCGTTTTCACCCTGTAGCCCTTACTGCCATGCTTATTCATGAGTTTCTGAAAATTACCAAAAAGCAGTTATTGCCGTTGTCCATTCAGAAATAGTCATTGCAATTTCGATAGTCAGCATCCTTTCCTATCTTCCTTAGAGCCAACAAAAGAAGATTTCCAGGCTGCATTGAGTTGCTCCATCATTGAGAGGAACTTGCCCAGTACAAATAACATATTTTCTATAATTTGCTATCCATTTGTCCATCAAAGACATCTGCCATCATAAACGAAACGATTTTATTTCTTGATCCATAAATATCCGAGTTCTTTCGTTAGAAGCTGCTTCTTCTTGTCTCTTTCTTTCTAGCGGGTTGGAGACTTATTTGAAAACATGAAAGCATCTCTTGTCCTTCACTGGCAGTAAAAGGATCGCTAGTGCTCTGCATATTGGTTTATTGCTTTGTTTCGTTCAGAATTAAAAAAGTTTTCTTGAAAGCAAGCAGCAAGCAGACCACGCCGCTTCAAAACAATTTCTACGATCTACGGCATTTTCTAAATGTCATGGTTTTCAAGGCGCTGCTTACGTCACCAAAAACAATGAATTCGAAAAATTTGCCCAAATACGGATGAAAATCTCTTAAAATAAGACCATCACTCCTGTCAAATTGCGTGGAGTTTACCAGGAAGTTTAAATCAAAACGATTTTAGTTTTAAACATTTCTTAGATAAATTCACTACCTTTTAAGATTAAATTAACGCGGAAAAATCACACCGCATCACTGCAAGAAACGTTCAAAGTCGACGAAAATATTCACTTCCGGTCATTTTCCTATGCATTTGTATAGGGGCATCAAAGCGAGGCTGAACTCCTCGAGAAAGGTGTTGTCGGGCGTGTCTATCGTTGATTTGAAATCAGACAAAGTTAGCTTCTCTTGCAAGGACCTAAAGGTAGTTAGATTTTCTTAATGATAGCTGGAAATGTTAGTTTGACAATGTATTTTAGGCAACTGCCTTTACACGCGACCGCTTCCACCCGTAACCAGCGGAGGCAGTACAGGTTTTCAAAGTGTTTCAAGTGGATCTATCGTTGATTTGAAATCAGACAAAGTTAGCTTTTCTTGCAAGGACCTAAAGGTAGGTAGATTTTCTTAATGATAGCTGGAAATGTTAGTTTGACGATGTATTTTAGGCGATTGCCTTTACACGCGACCGCTTTCACCCATAACCAGCAGAGGCAGTACAGGTTGTCAAAGTGTTTCAAGTGGATCTATCGTTGATTTGAAATCAGACAAAGTTAGTTTTTCATGCAAGGACCTAAAGGTAGGTAGATTTTCTTAAAGGGAATGTAAGCATATAAAAGTGGCTCAAGCCACTTGCAGTCCAACTCTAGCCTAGCAGATATCAGGATTTCTTGTTGACGTAGATCAGTTACCCAAATATGGTGCGGCACGTGTATCGGCCTAATGTCTTTGCAAGGTTATTTTCATCGAATGCTTATATATGCTTAGATTCCCTTTAATGATGGCTGGAAATGTTATTTTGACAATGTATTTTAGGCGACTGCCTTTACACGCGACCGCTTCCACCCATAGCCAACAAAGGCAGTACAGGTTTACAAAGTGTTTCAAGAAAATTGCTTTATTTTTTTCAATCAAATGATCAAACAAACTGTTTTCATCGTAATAACGGGTGAGTCAGCTAAATATATCTACTGTTTGGAAAATGTTGTTATACCGAGAAGCAAAGCAGCCATTTTGTAAAAATGTTGATTCATCGTTTCATTGAGATTTCAAATTTATTTTGAGATTGTTCTGGATGTCAGGAGTTAACCAAAGGTTCTATTTCTCGATATGCCCAAATAGCCTGCTCACTTTCATATAGATGTTTAATGTTTAATGGCAGTTTAATGGCAAGCATTGATCAGAGAGCATGATTACATTTCAAAATTTTACTTTTCATTGGAAAGCAATGCCTTGCCTATTAAAAAAACACCACTTTTCCTAGGCTACGTGTAGACTCATTGTCCAACTGGAGAAAGGGTCTACGAATCATTGAGCGAAAGCTTGCTACTACAGTTCTAAATTTCTAGAACTTAATTTATGCAGCCTTTGTCTAGACGCATTTCACAAATTATTTAAATAGAGAATTAGCATAATTAATGGGGCAGACGTAGCACGCTTTATCTCTTTATTTGGTAGACTCTTTATTCTTTAGGATAATGGGTCTACTCGTAGGCTACATTTTACCGTCATAATTATGGAAAGTGGACTGAACTGAGCCAGTCATTTATGACTGTTGCTAAAGCCTATCAACGGTATTTTTCAAATTTTTGGTTTGAGATTAAGATAGTGCATCATAAATTGTGAACGAATTCTCAAAATTACGTTATGTGTCAGTCAGGCAACAGAGCTCTAAATTCCATAACTGTGTCAATGATTTGGCAGTACGATTTTTCAAATAGTGGATACTTCAAATTACTGTTACTTTTTAGGAGTATCTTTTGAAGTATTTATGGAATTACAGTTTGATATTTATTATATTCGTTGACTCTCTTTATGAAAATATCTACCCTCCCCATCAAAACGTTTGAAAGATTTTCCTTTACGTTAGCAGCACAGCTCAGAGAGATAAGATATTTTCATTAAAGGATCAATTTTATTTTCTAATTTTATTACCACAGGACCTTTTCACATTGCGAGAATCTTCAACATGCAGCACACATGAACTTCTCTTTTGTAACTGCCACAAGGTAAGATTGCAATTATTCATTGTATTTGAACGAACAATCGTATGGTATGGCGTTTGCAAATCAGCTTCTCTGAAAAGTAATTTGATTGGCTCTTGATCTCTCTGTATTTGCGGTACCTGACCTGCAGCAAGTAATGCACAAATTATGATATGTTCAACTGTTTACAATGCAATAAGTCCTTCATTTAGATGTTATTCCTTCTCCTCGTTCCTATTTGTTATCACTGTACTCGAATACTCAAATATTTGCCAGTATTGACCCCGAAATCTTTTAATAAGCATGTTGTGTCCCTCTGCAATCAGCGCCTACATCAATAATAATATTTCTTACATGCAAATCCGCGAAAATATTGCAGAAAGAAGGTTTTGTATCTATCAAGTGACAGCAGAGAAACGATCAGGCTTCGTGATGTTCCAACTCAGTGCTTCTTATTGGAGCATAATAATCAGGCGATTAAGATTTCATAATTGAATCGTCGGGATTTGTAGCAGTTGTTTTTTTACTATCCTTCTTCTGTAATAGTCGCTACATAAGTGATCAATACAAAACACTTGAAATAAAACGATGGCACGTTCTTCATATAACAGGATGCAGAGCACCAAATTATTGGCGTGGATCTTCAAGACACGAGACCTCAGCAACTTGGACAGTATCTAGCAAGAAATGGCAGTGTAAGTAACATTGGATTGTATTCTTTTGCAGTTTTTGGTTGTTTACTTTCAATAGATTATCCGATCAATTGTATCAAAGCTAGGATTCTCACTTCTTTCTTATGTCTAACAAAAATCCACTTATTGAAATTCCTCTACCCACTTTAAAATTTTAGCCCTCGCCAAACAACTGAACAAAGCTAAATGAATAAAGCTCCGTGAAATATTCTCAGTGAAAAGTTAAGTCGTTTGCCCACTTTCTTCCGCCTCGTTCAGTGATATTGCGCAATGCTGAGTTCATGAAGGGAAAATCAACCATTCATATCCTTTGAATTATTTTGCGGAGAGCAGCAGTGGAGAAGTTCTTCGATGCCATCTTTGAGCTCATTCATCTAGTGCGGAGGATCACCAAAAACCAACATGTAAGAGTTTATCCCTAAATTTGACGTCAAATTCAGATGTCATGTGACGAAGACCCTCCAATCAGATCCTGTCGTTGTTCAGGCAATTTGACGTGACAATCAATGAAGATTTATGCGTATTAAAGGCTGTGCTTTGGCGAGATTCTTCATATGGTGAAATGTCTCAGTACGTTATTCAGCTACGGTTGAAAACTTCTCATACAATTCGACATCGTTTGGAATCCTACGAATACGTTTTCGCTGAAATTTGTCAACCCTTCGATTGGACTGCAAGCTCTCCTCCATTGAGTCGATTCGACTCAATAGAATCAATGGAGAATTTGCCGTCTGCTAGCAGATCTATGGCTGCCCCAGAGAAAACGATGAGTGGAAACCAGCCTAATGTTTCCAACAGTTGGCTGTGACAAAGAAAGATATTACGAAGAAAGATGCACTGATTTATGACCAGTTTGAGTAAGTACCTTGCAATAAACTAATCTTGACAAAGTTTTGAATGGCAAAGAGGATCGCAGGGTGGGCACTCTTAAGGGTTCAGCTGAAGTATGATTTGTTCAATTTCAACATAGTTGAACTTCTAGATTCAGTACAAAGCATAGTTTGAATTGGTTTATTTTATATGAAGACATTTCTCGCGTCTTCTTGTTGATGCAATGGTCTTTTCGTTGCCATTTTATTTGCATGCTTGTTTCTGCACATTAAAATAGGTTTACTTCTTACCCTAGGAAATTTTCTTGATTTATTGTTTGCTCATAATGTTCAGCAATAGTTCGGTGCCTGCAAACTCCTTTCAGGGCGACAGGTATCCTGCATCTGCATTGGGGGAAAGACGGAGTGTATGCTAGAAATGGCGTCAAGAATATTTTTAACCATGATTCTTTGCCTCCAATGATACATCAACCAATGATATAGATTAAGATTCTTTTTCATCTTCGTGTCAATTGATTGTTTTTCCTGGTGCCATTTATGTGCTTGCTTATGTGCGTTCATTAACCCTAATCCACATGGGGGGGGGGTGGATTCCACCCCCCCTCAAGGTTTTATTTGCCGCGTTTTTAAACGACGTTTGCTATGTCCCCCAGCCTCCCTGACTTTTACTAATTATCTATTAGCCACATTTTGGTGGAAAAATTTTTGAACAATAGGACTCACAGGTCACGTGACATGCCCATATTTGGAAGGAGGTAGCAGCAAAATCATTGTTTTCAATGATTTCAATGGAATTATTACATTTAATTATGAAGTATTATACAGCAAATGAATGAGCAATCAAAGGGCTTCAATTTGATACCGGAATTTCTGGAATTTGATGATGTCAGCACTTTTTGATAATGACGTCATTTTGGCCGCCATTTTGGACTAATTAGCAATTTTTTCAAGTTTTCTCGAACTTTTTCAATGAAAAACACTCTAATTATACATTTGTTATAGATAATCACCATTTTGCAGGTTATTTTGGTCTCTTTTTACTTAGAATAAATTAATCGCACAAATGATGTCATAAGAATTGGCTAATTTCTGCCAAAATATCACTCCAAAATCGTTAATTTCAATAAAATATTATTTTATAATCACATATGTTGACAAACTGAACCAAAAACTGCATAAAGTTCATGCAAAATCTTCATTAAACTTGAATTCAACTTGGAAGCCTGATTTTCACAGATTTTCAGCTTCGTGACGTCACTGTGACGTCACAAGGCGTGGCAGCCACACCCAAATTACGCTACGAGCTACAAATTACCTGTTCTATAACTGTGCCAAGTTGTATTGAATTCGGATGAGTCTAAGGCAGTTTTCAGAGGGGGGGTGGAAAGCACCCCCCCCCATAAATGGTAGCTCGAAAAAAGCCCATATGGATTAGGGTTAAATGGGTTTTCTTCTAATCCAAGGAAATGCTCATAGTTTATCGTCTGCTCAAAGTGTCCAGCAGCTGATCACTGCTAGCAAACTCCTTTCAGGACCACAGCATTTCTGCATCGAAGGTGGGAGCGTGAACAATTTGACCGCCTGCTCTGTTCAGTGATTTCTGAATTTTCATATGCCTTGTAATTCAAATGAAGAAAGATAAAATATGCACAGATCAATTGAGAGCAAAAATAGACTGCCTTAAAAGAGCAGTCGAAAGAATTCAACTTAATTTGGAGACAACATAACTTCGATTTCTTTGCTCAGAGGATAGTGATCGCAACCTTCGCTCTGCCGAAACAAGTTTGCAAATACTTCTGTTAAGAGCATCTACAGGTTGAAATGCTTGTTATTATCGTGGAAACAAAATTGTGGAATGAGTTTAGCAGGGATACTAAATTGGTACTCTGCCTGACTACCTTCAGAAAATCCATACGACAGCTACACTTTGATTTTCTTTTACGCTTGTGCATGCTAAGTCGTGCAAGATATAGCTAAATTTTGTGCGTGTAAGGTTATTTTTTAGTTAGATGTTTTAACAGGTCAATTTGTAAAATAATTAGTTATAGCTGAAATATGTTACCTGTATAAATATTTAAAAATCAAATGAAAAAATGCTGATGATTTAAATACAAAATGATCCGGTATTAAGATGGGATTCAAATTCTTCGTAGTCTTGTAAATTTCGATACAGAGTGATCTTAGCCTTGAAACGTACATGTAAAATCTGCCTGACTTCACTAGCAGGGCATCATAGGAAATTCTTTGAAGTTTATATGAAAGAATCAGTTATTCAAAATCTTAAGAAGAATACCAAAGAAATTGATAAGAGGAATTGTGCAGATGAGGAGAGGAAAGGAATGGAAAGTCTTGACGAGAATCAAAACATCAGAATCACGCTTGAGGCGGAGGTGAAAGGGAAGTTTCACAAGATGATGGAGGACAGAGAGAAGATTCTGATTTTTGCTCAGCTTCATCTATTATCTCTTCAGGAGATTATATATGAAGCCGAGTCGAAATTGGAATAACAGCTGAAGGATCAAGAAGAAGAAATAAAATTAAATGTTTTGGAAAGAAATGACGAGATCAAAGAATCGATACAAGACGCGATGAAAAAAATGGAGAAGAAAATTGAAAGAAAAAGTCGATATCGTGAGAAGAGCACTTCAAGCTGCCAGACAGAAATAGAATTAGAAATGAAGGAGAAGATGAATCAGTTATTATAGAAGTTAGAGAGAAGGAATTGATGTGAGAAGTGGAAAACAGGAAGTTTGAACTAGGAGATGACACGAGGGAATGACTGCTGGAGGCTTATTGGATATGATGTCGAATACATTGCAGAAGAAATAATGAAATTTAAGGAAGGGAGTATCAACTTAAGACCTCAAGGGGAACGCTTCTGAATCACAGTAAAGCGAGGGGAAACATGGATACTACGATTTTGACCTTGAACAGGAAATTATCGACCTACCAATTGCGGTTATCAGATGATCCTGATAAAGAAAGAAAATATGAATCTGCAAAGATAGAAGAACTAAAGATGCAGAACGAGAAATACGCAGATCAGTTTTCGACGCACGAAGACCAATTTGCGAAACTTGAATATGAAATTGCGAAACATGAAGATGAAATCGCAAAACATCAACATTAAATTGCAAAATATGAAGATGAATTTGCGAAACTTGAATGTGAATTTGCGAGACATGAAGATGAAATTGCAAAACACAATGATGAAATCGGAAAACATCAACATTAAATTGCAAAATATGAATATGAATTTGCGAAACATGAGGATGAAATTGCAAAACACGAAGATGAAATCGCAAAACACAAGGATGAAATCGCAAAACATCAACATTAAATAGCAAAATATGAATATGAAATTGCGAAACATGAAGTTGAAATTGCAAAACACGATGATGAATTTCCGAAACATGAATATGAATTTGCGAGACACGAAGATGAAATCGCAAAACACAAGGATGAAATCGCAATACATCAACATTAAATGGCAAAATATGAATATGAAATTGCGAAACATGAAGAAGAAATTGCAAAATATGAAAATGAAATTGCAAAACATGAATATGAAATTGCAAAATATGAAGATGATATTGCAAAACGTGATGATCAAACTGCGAAACAAGAAGTTCAAACTGTGACACTTAAAGAAGAAATTAAGATTGCACTGAAGATAAACACGAAGATGCGATTGCAAACAAACAGAAAAAATGCAAAACGAGGCTGGCCGCGAGGCTTCCATCCATGGAAAGTTATGGCGGGCCGGGTTGGAGCCGCCTGTAGGCCCCAAGGTTTCTGGCCGCCGATCAGCGGCGTGCGTGCCAAACCAAAATTTATGCCAGATCTGGATCTAAACAGTCACATGGGAGGACGACGAAGCTGCCAGTGCGAAAATCCTTCAAAAATTGGCTGCTGCAGGCTCGGAAAACGCTTTGATTGCTGTTACCAATTGCTGTAACAATTGCCTGAAAATAGCAATTTTTTGAATTAATATTACGAGAAAACTGGTCCTGGCCTCTCGATCAAACTTTGTTGAAAGCACCTTCAAGATATGGCCAAGATGGTGGCACAGGTGAGTTATATGGGAAAATTTGCCCAGTTTGGATTTAATTGTCGTGCTCACTGGAGGTCACGGCATCCAAATTTCTTGTGTTCGAAACGGCATTTCTTTAGCCTATGATTATTTCACAACCATTGCGAATTTCTGTTTGATATATTGGCCATAGAAAGTAAAAGTCACCCCTTTTCTTGTAAATCTAGTACCACAACTCTGGCTCTTCAGGATGGGAAAATATTAAGTTTTTTTGCAGAGGACCTATTTTGATGCCTTCTCATGAAGCTCAAAGTAACCGGTCTGTACCAACAAAAATTTCCACCTGGCCTCTCAACGAAACTTTGTAATCTTAAAATAAACATGTCATTCTTTGCTGCTCTGGTGTCCGATTATGTGGGAAAATTTGCCTGCTCCCGATATTTACATTTTTATAAATTGAAAATCTAGGCCTATTTTCTCCATTGTCGACCAGAAGTGATTGCATTCTTTACTAGGCCTAACTAAAGGCTACCAAGCTTGCACCTGTCCACAACAACACAAGTTCAAACAGAAATGAGGATTGACTGCAGAAAAACAACGTTGATGAAGGACTGAGTAATGATCATCAAGCCTGTTCCTTTTTAAGAATATTGATACATATAAAATAGCCTTTTCTATCAAATTTTTGAAGAATCAACAATTAGGCCTGAGTCCATCTATATACCTAATAAATTTTAAAGTTTTGAATTTCCAAACATTTCTTAATACTTTGATGTTAGATGAATTATGAAATCAACCCTGCATACAGCTGACAAGTACTGTAATTCTGCATGTATCAATGCTATGATTTATAAACTGTGCCATGTGCAAAATGGAATTTTTCGTCAATTCTTTGCAGGTTTATCATCATCAGGATAATGGGCTCTGGCAACCAAATAGATTTGACAAGAAAAGTAAAGATAGCTCTTTGAACCATTTTGACATTATTGTGATTGAGGTTGAAAGATGAACTCTGGACTTCTCCAAAGAAGAAGTAAACAGGAAAGTCTATGATTCAATTATACACAAGATATGTTTGTTGGGTTATTATTATCAAATGCATAGAAAATGCCTGTTGATAAAAATTTCATGTTCTCTTTTTATTATCTTGAAGTTTGCAGTACATGTATTTTTTATAAGAGACAGCTTTCTATAAGAAACAGTAGGCTTAATATTTCAAAAGTTAAGAAACAACCCTGCCAGAATTTAAAAAGCGAAGGCACTCTTTAGTAATTTGCAGTTTTAATTGTCTCAGTACACTCAAAAATGTTTTGACACTGTACTGTGTCGCAACTGTTTGGACATTATTTTGAGTGTGAATTATGTTTAATTATTTTGAGATCTTACCAAGTAATTTGGGAGCCCTCTTGAAAAAACTAAATTAACTCTTTACTTCTGGTGTTAAAAATATAAGAAACACACAAGAAACTTTTGGTAGCAAAATGGCCCAAAAATTTAAGAAACTGCCTACCAGCCCAGGGTCTTAATTTCTTGTGAAAAATACATGTATATGATATCATACAATAAACTGATTTATTTAATTTTGATAAGATGTTGTTTTTATGAAATGTATAGCTAATTGATGCAAAAAATATGTGGAGCTCCTAAGAAAAATATATCTTGTCTGTTGCTTTTGTTGTTTACTTTGAACTTGAACAATGTCTGGAAATTGTACAGCATGAATTTTGTGAAGGGTGATACTCATAATGGATAAAGTATAGATACACATCAAAGGCATGGGTTAAAATGTCTCAAATTATGCCTTTAATTTTATTTCTCAACTTTTTGCAACTTCAAAATTCAGCATTGAATTGAACATTTTTGGATCCAGAGACGTAGGAACTGGGAGGCACTGAGGGCACAAGATTTTGCAATAAACAAAGAAGTGCCCTCCTTATTTTCAGGTAGTGCCCCCTTAGTTTAGTGCCCTTGTTCCTAGCTTAGTGCCCCCCTAGCTTATGAAAAAATACCCTTGAGGTGTTGTGCCCCCCAAGTTTGAGATCCTTCCTACGTCCCTGTTTAGTTTGGATCACAAGTGGAATTCAGGTGCACATATAGAGCTGAATTCATGCTTGCACTGTAACTTTCAATGCTTCCTGGATAAGTTTTCATGTGTCACATTACTGAGCCAAACACAAGTCTTACTGTGCGAAGGGCAATAAGAAGGGTGCGTCAGGTGCCAATTCAGCTTTTTAGGGCAAAAATGGGGATGGCTGCTGGGTCTGCAAAATTTACTACCCACTTCAGGAAGATTGTGCCCCACCACAGCTAATAATTTGTTTTGCTAGCTTTTTTCATAAATTCCTTTTGGAAGTCCCACTTCTTTTGCAGCTATTTGAACAAATGTCACCCGGCATATGGGTACTCTGATCAGGAAGAGAAAAGTCAATGGGTTTTTTTGAGATAGGTTAGATCTGATAAAGTTATCAGATCAACCCAAAAATATGCTTTTCACTGTGCTTTCATTTCAATAAAGATCTATGGTGGCAATACTAAAAGCAGTGGCGGATCTAGAGGGGTGCGAAGGGTGCTCAAGCACCCGTCAGATTTTTTAACTGAAGATTTTTCTCTTTCAATCTAATTCTTTGCCAAAATAATATGCATACATTTTTCTGCTACAAAATGAAAGCTCGCGAGCTGTCCGAAGCTCCGCATTTCTTCATTCCTCGACGTTATTTATCACTGCGTTATCAAGCCCCCGTCTCGCCTCCTCCACACTGTCGATATTACAACTCAAAACTCTTCTGTCTAAACTCCCCCTGGTTGACCTTTCCTACACTTTGCGGACTCGGAATCTATTGTCTTCTCTATAGCCAGCGCAACAGAGCACCCATGGCCTGTAAATCATCCGAGTTTGAGCACCCGTGGAAGTGAATAAACCAATAGCCTTGCCGCATCTAGGGGTGCTCAGATTTGGCGGGAGCACCCATGCGATTTGAAAATCCAGAAACATCAAAGAAACCGAGCTGTTCGGGGGGGATTTCAGTGACTGAAATCAAAGTCGATGATACTACGATATCATATCAAGGGGGGATAAAACTAACCAGGGGGAGCTTCATTACATCATAGTCATAAGAATTACAGAATGCAGTTGAAGGGGGGGGGGGGGATAAATTATCATACTTTCCAAGTTTATCCTTCCAAAATTTGGCGGGGCAGTTTGCTGCTCGCCAATGGCCTAAGCTATGTGTGTTGCAAGCGTTCAGTTACTGTTCTAAACAACTCAAATGTGTAATGCATTTGGAAGACAGTAATTCGAATGGGAATCTAAGATGATAAAGCAAAATAAGAAGGACATGAGTTAATCAAAGATTTTTGAAATGGATTTTACTGCAACTACAAATTTTGGGCTGGAAGGGGTGAACAAGAGGAGATCCAGAGAGAAGGAAGATCGGGTGTTACGGCGTGTTACGGTAAGATGAGATGATATGAAATATGGTTTGTGCTTCACTTTTGGGTTATTGGGGGTTCTCGCTATAGTTTCAGATGCTAATGATTCCTAGAAATATTGAGGATCACACCCGGGATCACAGCGACAGCTTGAGAGTTCCTTGACATTAAGGCCTATTGTTGTTCATGAATCATGAATTCTATCGTCTTCTGTTTTGTTCTTGTGTAATAGTGTAATCGATAGATCAGCCGCCTACGCAGTTCAGACCATGCGAGACAAATTTTCTGCATACCATATCATCTTTTATCAAGAAACAATGGGATATTTCGACAATTCATTCGGGAAAGAAAGAAAATTACATGAATACTTCCATAGGATTTCAAAGAGATTTCCTCGAAATATCAAGCTTGAGCAACAAACTACCCAATCGTTGAACTGGTAAATAAAGCATTTTCTGGCTATTTATGGGCGTGGTCATCATTTCCGAGAGAGTAAAGGGCGTGGTCACCAAAAATTTTTCCGGGGGCTCCGCCCCCGGACCCCATCCTTGTTCTCTCTTCAGCACCCCTCAGAATTTTTCCTAGATCCGCCCCTGCCATCATTTCCAAAGCTCTGCTTTATTGTGGCTTTAAACTTGACAAAGCTGCAGAAAGATTAGGCAATTCGGGATACTAAAATGTCTGCTCTGTCTTCAAAAAAAAAATGTTCAGTTGAATTCTTTCCAATGTTCCACCGGCCTAAAAAGGGATAGATTGTTCTGCTTGCAAGTATTCTTGTGATCAGGACATAGGAAAGAAGTGCCAGCATCTCTAACAAAGAATAGTTTCCACGATTTGCAAAAAGGCATTTGAAGTGCTCCCGAATTTGTAATGGCCATCCGCTTCTCGCAGCTTTTTAGGCCATAGCCCTCCAGCCTAGACTGATTGCAAGTTCGTAGTTATTGCTATTGATAGGCTGATGGACGCTAGACTGATTACAATTCGTCGTAAATTTCGCTCGTTTTTTATATTTTTGACTTTAACCTTTTCGCTCAATCTACGACTCATAAAAAAGCTATGCGAAAACGAGGACAAAACTAATGTACGAGAATTCGACCGAAACTTGGTCGGTCGGTCGATTGATTGATTGATTGATTGATGGATTCGATTGATCGATCGTGCCGCAGGGAGACTTCCCGGCTGTGATGGAGGTCATGTGACTTTTCCACGCCTTCAAACTTTTTCGGAATGAGTGAACCAGACAAACTTGCGTTCCTTTCACAGTGATCCAGAATGAGAAAATTTTGGAAAAAATGGATGAAATTAAAATTTGATAAAATGCATTGCACTTATTTTTCCTTCAAAGAATAGATGTTCTTTAGTAAGACACAAAAAAATTCATTTCGATTGGGTGAACCAATTTTTTGAAAAAAATTAACAAAGTTGACTAAAACTACAAAGTTGCAACATCTAATCAATTTCAGGAAGAAACTGACAAACAACAACAAAATTCCTAATTTTCAAAACAGCATATCTTTGCTTAACTTTCACCGATTTCAAAAAACTTTTTTCTGCTGAAAGACAATATCCTACTCTTCCTTAAGGTAGTTCCACAGCAAAAAAACTCAATTTTTCTTAAATTTCTTGCATTTTATTTTTTCTTCCAAAGCTATGCCTTAACTAATGAAGATTATGTTAGGATAAATTTAGAGTACTTCCTGAGTGAGTTTTATCAGAAAAGTAAACTTTTTTATCTAGTGGTACAGCAAAGCTCCCATAGCAACGCCTTAGCAACGCAAAAAAATTCATTTTTTCGGGCAATTTGCAACCAATTTTTCTGCTGAAGTCCTTTTTCTTGCTCATAGGCTCCATTCCTTTTCCGATAGCCTCATAACTAATCTCTATCCTTGCCTCTTTTTCGTGTGGACCTCATTCTCCAATTTTCTCGTCGCTTCAACTTTTTGTGCATGATCGAAAAGTTTTCCAATACATTTCAAATAGCGTTTGCCTGGCTTTTGGTGACTATGGGTTCAAAGAAGACTAAGAAAAGATCACGCTCGTCTGCTTTTAAGAAAAGGAGCTTTCATGGGAACAAGCACACTGCAAGGAATGAAGAGGAAGTTGATGTTTTGGATGCTAGGCCCGGTGAACCAACTCAGCCAAATGTGGAGGGAGAAACCAGTCAACAAGGAAATCGTCTTGCAGGCGAGGGACCATCTGCTTGAAAGAAGCCAAAGCTTTCCACAGATGATGTAAGAAATGATATGACTGATGAAGATAGTACCAACTACTTTGTTCTAATAAACATGAGCATTCTTATTGATTTGATATCATCACTCGGAAAATGTCCAGAATGTGGCTCTGTGATTGAAGTTATCAATGTGCCCAAATCAAGAATGGGTTTTGCAAATAAGATTAGGATCAGCTGTATCTCTTGTTCGTGGGAAGAAAGTACATTCCTGTCAAAGGAGTGCTCACCAACCGTTGGACGTAGCAGAAAATTTTTTGAGGTCAATGTAAGGTCAGGGATAGCCTTCTGTGAAATGGGTAAAGGACACTGGGCAATTCAGAACTTTTCAAGATGCATGAACATGAAGGGTATTTCAGAGAATGGATATGCAAACCTCAATTGGGAATTGTTAAATACTTATGAAAATGCAGCAGATGCATCAAAATCAAGGCAGCCTTAGAGGTCAAGCAATCTGACGCTACAGAAGTGGATAAAAATCATCTGTGCCAGTGCTCTTTGGACGGGTCATGGCAAAAGCGTGGTCATGCTTCTTTAAATGGGATTGTAACAGCAATATCCTCCAGAAAGTGTTATGGACACTGCAGTGTTCACAAAGAATTGCAAAGCTTGTCGAACATGGGCCAGTCTAAGAAGGGAACGCCAGAATATGAGATGCAATCCGCTGAAAAGCTAAAATCCAGAGTGAGAAGCATTGAGAAAAAGACTCTGAAATTGTAAAAAGAAGAAGAAAGCAACTCAGAAGTATCAAAAAAAGGTACATTGACCAGGAAAGAGAAAAAGAAGGTGGAGAATTCTATGTTGCTGGAGCCTATTAGTGACTGCTCTCTTCGTCAACTTTCTTTTCATGATTTCTCAAAATCAACTTTTTCAGGATATGGTAGATTTTCATGTAAGATATTTTCATTTCTACTTGATGAGTTGTCTTGAAATTTGGCAGTTTTAGTCCATAGGTAGCATTAGAGGGCCAGAAGTGAAACTTTTTGATTATCTCATCTCAGTCAGACAATATGCATTGTTTTAACAATGCCGCCGTGCCTAGAATTTGTAGAAAATTTTAAATTGCCTCTAAAATATTTTTTATTTACAGTTTTTACAAAATTCCACTTCTGGCCCTTGAGGAAGGTGTCCCCCAAAAGCTGTAAAAGTTTGGGCTATGTGGCATTTCCCATTTCTGAAATATGTTACATGAAAATATAGTGACTTTGAGATTATGATTATGATTGTTACGTCATCAGATTTGCATAAATTAAAAATTTTTTTCCAAAAATTCTGATATCAAACTATATGTAACAGAAAACATTGATAAGTTTCCATGTAACAGGTACAAGTTCAAATTTGAGTTATTTGTTGTGGAACTACCTTAAAATCATCCTCAATACGTTATATTTTGTATTATTTTGGGAAAGTTTTTTGCTTTTTTAAAATATATACACGTTTCTTCAAAAATATGGCTTAAACTGCATTATTTTTTAATTGAATATTGAAAACATAAATTACGCATCAAAACACACCTTAAAATCATCATCCATCCTAAAATTCAATGCATTTTGTAGCAAATTACAAAATATCTCGTTCGAAATCGTACCCAAAAGAATTTCACGACTTTTTAAAAATGCTGGGGATTTCGTTGATTTTAGCAATATTTGGTACAAAAACATGAAGTCCTTTACCTATCTACAAATTTTTATGAAATTTCATTTCAAGTAAAATTAACGAATAGCATAACGGTTAGGGCAAACTTTTAACATCAAACAAACAACATTCTCCTACGCAGAGGCAAAAGCAAGTCAAGTAAATAATGCAAATTAACAAATTATGAAATGTTTCCTATATGCTCAGCGCTATTTACAGTACATGGATTCAATGATTGCATCATCCAGTGTTGCTGCGTTCAGAGTCAAAGTGTTTTCTCTCTCTCTCTTTAAAACGTTTTGCCTTGCTCGTGCGATACATGGAGCGGATGCAATCAACATTTGAGTGAAAATATCATTCAAGTTATTTTCCACTGAGTTTTGGCGGGCGCGACAAGCAACACCACTTCTGAAACTTCTGATGTGTTTGTGCCATGACTCTAATCCACTTTCTGACCAACACGCAATTGGGCTACCATTGAGCATCTCAAACAATTCCCAATTGTGAGCCAACATCTGGTGTACAGAAGGACTCATATTCACCCAAGACAAATGCATTGTTATATGTATCATAGTATTGTAACAATGCTCTTGAAATTTTTTCACATCAACAATTTTGGATTTATCGACACTTTCTGAAATTGCTAGGCAAACATTCATTTGCCCAAGAAATATGCCGTAATTCAACCTGTCGTCTGCTCCGTCAATCAATGAACAAATCGCTTCCCTGTTGATTGGACTAAAAAATCGCTTTGCCACTGGACCTGTATTGGTATTGCCACCAGCGGTAGTGGGTGAGTCTACCAGTAGACCTCCACATGTTGCTTTGAGATGCCTTATGACTAAAGCCTTAGCATCTGCTACCCTAGCCTTCACGAAGGGATCGGCCTCACTCCAAATTTTCTGACCATTAACTAAATGGTATAAAACCTTCAAGGCAAAATCGAGTGAGCGAAGCTCTTGGTGAAGGATGGCAAACAACTTTCCAGACTGAGTGAGCAGTGGCTTATGGCATTGCCCAGCTCTTTCTGGATCATTATAGCCAATCTCTCCACTTTCAAGTGACTCCCATCTCCTTTGACATTCCTCAATGCTTTTGGTTATTCGAATTCCCTCCATCCCAGATTCGGATAAATGATCAAAACTGCTTGCCTCGAAACGTGAAATGTCACAATAGTGGCAAAAAGCTCCAGAATCACCTTGTAATAGATCCACCATTTTACCGTCAATCATGGTCACTTGTGTGTCCATTACAATTTTTTGATTGATTCCGGGAATATTGTGAGGGACCCTTAATGCATCAACATCTGATTGAATGTTAGGGAAAATTTTTTCAAGCAAGTCTCTTGACTCCTTCATTTTCACAAGTTGAATAGGCCTCGTGTAATATATAGAGTTAGGACAAGGATTCTCCCAAATTACTGAGCTGGCATCAGTGTTGCCGATTTCAACGGACATTGGTGTCATAAAGACACCAAGAAAACTTTCAGATCCCATTGATTCATAATCATCAATTTCTCCCGATAGCTGGTGCCTTTTACTATGGGAACCAGATCCATCTAAACCAATTTTCACCTTGAAAACGATAGTTGCACTCGAGTCAACATCAGATAGCTTCTCATCCAAATCGTCACTGAAAACAATAGCATGCAAAGTTGACTGAAACAAATCCCTAACTTCCACTGATGCATTCAATTTTGATAATTTAACGGTAGGATAAAGTGTCCTCTTAAAGGAATCAAGCTCATTTCTTGGCTTGAAGGATTGCACTCCATATTTAAGCAACAAGTTCCTACACATCTGATATTGTCGCTGCGAGAAATTACCAACATAAACAAGAGCAGTTAGTTCAACAACTGGAACTTGTGTCGTTAAACTGAAAGATTTGAAAAACTCAGACATGTCCCAGTCCTGTGAACTACATGCCCCTTCCACAATTTTCTTCAACATCATTTCTTTCGTTATTCCTTGTTCAAGCGCTGTTTTGCTAATGGCGTCAAGACTGTTTTTCACAATTTTCATTTTTGGTTTTTTTTCCAGGGCAGTCTTTCAGAGTAAGAGGGGCTCGACCAACGCTTTTACGCTCTCGTTTATTAAGAGGCTCTGTTTCATGTGATTCAAACTCCTTAACTTTTTGTGACCATGCTTCATCCTTATTTTTCGCTTCGTAAATACGCTGCAATGTAACTTGAAGATGCTTAACTTCAGCCTTGATGTCATAGTTTTGTTTGAACAATTCAGCAAGACTCCTAAACTTTGCTGCAACCTTCGTCGTTTTATCTGAAAAATCCCCATTTGTGAGAATAAAGTTTAACAACTCATCGTTGCTAAACTTACGAGACATTTCAATTCATTTTCAACTAATCCACCATTTTCACTTGCAAACATTATGGGGAAATGGAGCTCAATCTGACTGGTCAGACTTCATATTGAGCAAGACATGTAAGACTGTGCACTGTTGTCATGAAATCGTAAATTTCCTTAAATAACATTTACTTCATTTAAATGGCAACTATTTTCCAGCTGAAGTACATTTATAACCATGTTTTAAGTTTTCTATCTAACCTCTGGCCTCCCAACCTCCCAAAGGAGCAATAAAACTGGGAAAGTTTCCAAAACTGGCTTTGAAGAAAAAGTGCCAGAGCTAAGATCATGCCTCATTAATGGAACCTTTATAGAATTAACATGCCCAGATTGACCCTCAAATAAAATAGGTTGGGAATCCCTAGCTTCTCTGTTGTCATTACAGGATATAACTTGATCAGAATTTTTCTTTCAACAATTTTAAACTCTTAAAAAGAACAATGTTCGCTTCTGGGCACAAATTCTGGGTGGTGGATTTCGAGTTGTGTGCAAAATATTCTTATCTGGAGAAAACAGAGCTCCTTGAATGGTATGTAAGGGGAAGGCAAACTCCTTTTATTCTCATTAGTTCTTTAGCCACTGTGGAGGAGAGTGTAATTCTTTTTTATGGTGAAAGTTTGCGCTAACAACTATACTATTCATTAATTTTACTTGAAAGGAAATTTCGTAAAAATTTGTAGATACGTAAAGGACTTCATGTTTTTGTACCAAATATTGCTAAAATCAACAAAATCCCCAGCATTTTTAAAAAGTCGTGAAATTTTTTGGGTACGATTTCGAACGAGATATTTTGTAATTTGCTACAAAATGCATTGAATTTTAGGATGGATGATGATTTTAAGGTGTGTTTTGATGCGTAATTTATGTTTTCAATATTCAACTAAAAAATAATGCAGTTTAAGCCATATTTTTGAAGAAACGTATATATATTTTAAAAAAGCAAAAATTTCCCAAAATAATACAAAATATAACGTATTGAGGATGATTTTAAGGAAGAGTAGGATATTGCCTTTCAGCAGAAAAAAAGTTTTTTGAAATCGGTGAAAGTTAAGCAAAGATATGCTGTTTTGAAAATTAGGAATTTTGTTGTTGATTGACAGTTTCTTCCTGAAATTGATTAGATGTTGCAACTTTGTAGTTTTAGTCAACTTTGTTAATTTTTTTCCAAAAATTGGTTCACCCAATCGAAATGAAATTTTTTGTGTCTTACTAAAGAACATCTAATCTTTGAAGGAAAAATAAATGCAAGGCTCCCTCGCAAGTTTCATTTTTTGCATTTTTTCCATCCTCTGGATCACTGTGCTTTGACAATCAAAACAATAGCTAGCGGGATCTGATTTCTCTCAAATGAAGCAATGATAAATCTAAAACAATACAATCATGATTGTTTCGATTGCTAAAGGAACCCAAGGTATATTTCAAAAACTTTTTGCTGAATCCTTCTGCAACCTATTGTGAGACTGTTTACGCAAAAAACCTGCACTAGCTATTTTGTAATAATTTCAATCACTAATATTTCTGCTGTTAATACTATGGTTAGCAAAGCAAGTTTCATCAATTTTCGGTTATTCTTTATCTTAAAATGCGCGAGTTTTCTGGCGTTATCTTCAGGGGAACCTTGCAAATTTTTTCTAGAATGTTCTTCGGTCGGGGAAGCTCAAGAAACGAACACAAATTATTCTCGCAAAGAAAAACACCCACAAAGGCTTCTCAAAACTATAAATAATTCTCCTAAAAATATGCAGTTATCCACAAAACTCTTATGACACATTTGTTTCGTAAGATTGAAAATAGTTTCTGTTTAAGCAACTTTTGTGATTTTAAACTTCATGAGGAAAGATAAATTGATCGGCACTTTGCAAGAACGAAGAAACTTTTTCAAGGTTCAAGCCTCTTTGACAAATTTACTATAATTTGCATAGAATTTCAAATACGAATACTTCTGCTGTTTATAGAGGAATGTTTCAAGAAATTTCGGTATCTTTTCCACATCGAATGTGTGAGTTTTCTCGTAACTTTTTGCCGGGTCGAAGTGCTTACCTCAAGCTCCTTTTTTGTTTTGCTCAGGCCAAAAAGGAATCCTGTGTTTCACGATTTAAATTCGCCAAACAGTAAGTCTTCCCACAGCAAGTTGGTAAACAAACAAATGCATCCTTTCCCTTCAAAACCCTTTCGTACAGTGCCTTTTGAGATCCTTTTGAGTGCCTTTTGACTCTTTCGCACAGTGCCAGTCAAATTCCTCGTCTTTATTCTGTCCGTAGCTGCGATAATAACAACCTCCATTTTGGCAAAAAGCAACGCGAAGCGCTGTCCTCTTGACTGGCACCGAAAACTACCGAAAATGTTACCGAAAACTCAAAAATTTACGCGGGAAATTTAAATGAGCCAATCACAGCCGAGCAGCCCCGAATGCTGCAATCTGATTGTAACGTCAAGAACTTGACGTGAAAACGAGTTTTTGTCCTGATTTTGAGATAGTTTGATTATGAGTCCCTGTTTGAGCGAGCAATTCCATTCAATTCAATCAGTAATTCTACTCAATAGCGAGCGAAAACTAGGGACGAACTGTAATAAGTCTAGATGGACGCTATAACTACGACTCATGGACTTTCACATTGAAAATTGGAACGAAATTGTTTCCCTCGATTTCATGTCCGATATGGAAACCATAGCAACGCTGTATGAAAAGGCGAGTAATGGCGTTGGGCCTAAATTGTCAGCTCAATCGTCAGATAATAAAACGCCTCAAAATTCAAGTTTTGAGTGACGTTAGCAATGAACAAAAATCACAAGTATTCGCATGAATGCTTCTTTAATATAAGAATTAACAAACCTTTCAGTTTCAACAAGAATTTCCTGATTTTGAAGGCAATCTTCATCTAGCAATAGTGCACGCAAACAGGGCACAGCTCCTGAAATTCTCCAACTACCGAAAAGAGGCCATTAACCTCGTTTCAAAGGGCACAGAAAAATCTGTGCGCCCATTGTTTATTTTCGTCCCACTTTTTGATGTGTAAGTCCATAAGTCCCAGTTTGAGCAAAAGTATATATTGTTGTCGTTGTTGTCATTGCTGTTGTTGTTGCGATAACTGGGACTATTTCGTGAGTCTACCTCCAGCCTTCCAGCCGGAAATGTGATCGATTGCAAACGTGGCCTCGTTTTCGTTTTGCATTTTTTGTGTTTGTTGCGATTGCACAACATTAATCAGTGACCTAGAAATGATTGATATTAACCTCAAAGAATGTCAGATCAAAGACCTAACCAAAGAACAATGGAAACAAATTGTTAGAGAATGAATTATCATAATCATAGAAAATAATATTAAAAATAATAAAAAGACTAAACTCAGATTAATCAAGGGTAGTAAGTTTAAAATGAAAGAGTTCCTGAGGTGTGAAAAAGCCTCATCCCTACTGAAATTAAAACTAAACATGGTTGACCTAAGAGCAAACTACAAAGGAAAGTACACTGATTCTCTTTGCAGGAGATGTGATTCCCATGAGGAATACATCGAACGCTTATGGGATTATCCAAATTTCTCTCAAAAACCCAAGATGAAAAAGACTTGTTTGGCTAAAAATAAATCCGAAGTACTCAAAAGTATCAGCATAACGCTACAAAATTTCTACAAATATGGATTGGCTAGAAAAATATTAGCACCAGCTTGTGTACCCAGTTGCTGGGTAAGTGCTCCGAAATGGAGAATTAGCTTCAAATTATTATTATTATTAATTATTACAACACGAATATAAAATTGCGACACTTGAAGATGACAGTGTGAAACTTTTAGAAGAAATTGCAAAACATAAAGATGAAATTACAAAAATTCAGAAAATGAAACGGTGAAACTTGAAAAGAGAAATTGAGATTGCAATGAAGATGAGCACGAAGATGCAATTGCAAAACACGAATATAGAATTGCAACATTTGAAGATGACATTGTGAAACTTGAAGAAGAAATTGCAAAACATAAAGATGAAATTACCAAAATTTAGAAAATGAAACGGTGAAACTTGAAAAAAGAAATTGAGATTGCAATGAAGATGAACACGAAGATGCGATTGCAAACACGAAGATAAAATTGCGACACTTGAAGATGACATTGCGAAACTTGAAGAAGAAATTGCAAAACATGAAGATGAAATTACCAAAATTTAGAAAATGAAACGGTGAAACTTGAAAAAAGAAATTGAGATTGCAATGAAGATGAACACGAAGCTGCGATTGCAAAACACGAAGATAAAATTGCGACACTTGAAGATGACATTGAGAAACTTGAAGAAGAAATTGAAAACATCAAAATTAAATTGCAAAAATTTAGGAAATGAAATGGTGAAACTTGAAGGAGAAATTGAGATTGCAATGAAGATGAACATGAAGATGCGATTGCAAAACACGAAGATAAAACTGCGACACTTGAAGATGACATTGAGAAACTTGAAGAAGAAATTGCAAAACATAAAGATGAAATTACAAAAATTTAGAAAATGAAACGGTGAAACTTGAAAAGAGAAATTGATATTGCAATGAAGATGAGCACGAAGATGCGATTGCAAAACACGAAGATAAAATTGCGACACTTGAAGAAGACGACAGGTCATAAAAAGAGTAGGGCAAGCTTGGTTCAGGTCTTGAGGTCTTAGATAATTGCCTAAGTGAACAGGGCATCGAATTGGTATCCATGCAGCTGGCAATGGATGAAGTGAAGTGGCTTGCTCAAGCGTATGCAGAGGAAGGAGGGCTGCAAGGAAAGCAGCTGTATAAAGTAAAAGAAACTGTTCTTCTCTTTTAAGTTTTCTGTGTCATTAATCGAGATGACACGTAAATCCTAAAGGGGAAGATTGATAAGATTAAGAGAAAAAAAATGGTGGAATTTGTTTAAAGAGAAGAGAAAAGAAGCGATAGGAACAAGTGAACATTGAAAGCTGTTAAACAGTTTGATAATTTTTATCATGGTTAAATATGATTAAACTTGTTCTTGTAATTTTTTGATTGATGATATAATTTTGATCTATGAAAATATTTATCTCTCGTTGGCAATAATCTCTACATTTTGATGAACTGACAGACAAGAAGTTACATTTTATCGGTCTTAACTCTCAGTGAAGTTTCAAAATTTTCTGGAAGCAAAATGTTTTTCGCGCTTATCCGTAGAAATAAGTTATATGTAGCATTTCATAATTGTATGTTCAGTTGTAGTTTTGTTTTATGTTTTTGATCTAAATGCCAAGGGGTACTCATGTTCTTTTGCTCCTCTTGGTATTGTTCTTGTAGTGTTGTATGGTAAACATTCCGTATCATCTTAGGTATCTAAGGTAATTCGTTGTTGTAGACTTTTTGCATTAAATTAATGTAAGGTCTGTATTAAGCTCATGATAACTGCTTCGGAGGGCAATACCAGTAAACATTAACCCGAAGCTGTCAGCACAAAAGTGATCTTGCGAAGCTTCAAATACTATTTTGAGTCCACATCATTAATTAGAAACTTCGCTCTATGATTGCCACACTTTGCGTCACTGTTCACGCAAATGCAAGGTTTTGATATATCACGCTATTTTCCCCACCAAAAATATATACTGATAATGACTGGATATTTCTTGTCGAAACGTATTGCTGATAAGCAGTTGTGTTGAATTAAATTTTCTGTTTACTCTATTTTGATCTTCACACATTTTTATACTGATATTTATACTAAATATATAAATGAAGAAAACTGTTTGCACTTTGATATGCACTGAATTAGTCAAGGATGGTTAGACGCCACAGTTTTGCTTGATTACCGCAGCTTTGTTATTTTGAAACTACGGAGGAGAAGCTACGGAGGAGGAGGAGCTAATGCAAATTCTTCGATACCTCCTCCGCAGAAAAAGATATCGTTTCCTCTGCAGCAGCATATATACTGAAACATAACTGCAGTGTCTATCAACCCATACACAAACCTGAAAATCTGTTCCTCCAGAAAACTTTGGAACTGGGATAATATTAAGAATGATAGGGCATGGTTTAGAATCCGCTGACTGGAGCTTCCATTGTCGTTGCCTGTTATTCTTTAATTTTAATGCAAAATAATTTTGTTGCGAAAAGACCAGGACCACTTCTTTACTTTCAATCTTTCCTGGAAGAATATTGTGGATCAACTTTACAAGGCACTTCTCGAGAGTCATTTACGATCCTATAATGAAATATGGGTATTTTTGCAAAATACCAAACCTGATCACCTTCAGCGTCTGCAGAATAGAGCTAGAGCTTGAAGGTGTTGTGGTGCAGTGGTGTAATCCTCTGACTTTCCAGACAGAACAGTCAGGCGGACATGGTTCGATAACCGGTAGAGCCCCATCACTTGAGAGACATGACAAGGGGTCGTGGACTCGATTAGCGCTTAGCTACTTATGTGATCCCAGCGCTTGGCGCTAAAAACGCAACTTCACCTTCACCTTGCACGCTTCTAGATAGTTTCATATTGAAAGATGGCTGGAGATGCATTTGGGTGTCTGTTTTAAGTTTGATTGAATATGACAGGGCTATCACGAATTACATGAAAGCTAACGATGTGTGCCCTGACAGCTTGAAAGGAAGATTTTGAACAAGGACACAGCTATCTAAATATCCTTTAAAGAACTCGTAAGATTCTGGGGTCAAGTTTGGAATGAAATTCAATTGAACAGCAGAAGTAGTCCTACAATTTATACTTTCAAAAATATGTTGAAGGATTTCTTGCTAAGTCGGCATTGATTTCCCAAGCAGGATCTCCAGGAAGAACAGCATTCTGTAGACTTACTTTTTTTAACTCTTTGTATTATAGCATTTGAGGTATTATGGTTTAGTTGTTGCTTTTAGTACCTGACAGGGTTTTTATGCATAAACATTATAAAATAAAAAGAACATAAAACGTATTTGGTCAGGTTTTGTTTATTGTTGTTTTTTGCTTCTAGAAACCTTTATCAATGGCAGAACTTATGTCTTGGACACATATTCAACCTGCAGAACCATCTAAACTCAAGGTATGACGATTTTATGTCGGTTAAAGGGGCTCCTTCGCTAAGTTGTGAACAAATCTGGAAACACCATTATTTTAGGCACCCGTCCATTTTTTCTGCAGTTTGTTTGGTGGCTTCACCCAAGCCACTGAAAATTTATTCTCAATAATCCACTAATATTCCAGCAATCGTAAGCAAAGGGAATGTTTGTTTCGTTCCTCTGAGAGGGGCAAAGATTTATCTTCGACATAATGCTTTCTTTTTGAAAAAAAAGAGGAAAACTGTGATATTGCTTTTCAGAAACTGCAAATCAGAAGTTTCACAAAAATTTGGAGACGGAACCCCTTTAAGAAAGACACCCACACAAAATACCTTTTATCAGGTAAAACTTGTTGACATGAGCTCGATCCGTTCGCCAAAATATATCAAACGAAGCTGAGGGCTCACTTTACCTACCAGTTATCCGTAAGAGCGCTGGAATCTGCAAAATTTTATGCAAAGATACCCGTTCATGATATTGCGACGGCACGTACAGATTCCTATGAAGGTGGAAGCACAACTGCATATTGAGGTGTGCTTTATTAAAAGTGCTCTAGTTATTTGCAACTTTCTTTTATTCCGTACTGTAGTATAAGTATCTCCTACCCCTCCTTTTTTCCCTGCACATTATAGTTTCACAAATAAGAAACAACATATTAAGGTCTATGATATTGCTATGAAAGAAAAGATCATAGTTAAATCTATTGTGCTGACCGAAAGGAAGCCTCCCAGTTTCTTCTAAAACTGTTTCGTGCATTTGAAATGCAACCGTACTTTGCATCAATGATGTGAGTAGTTGCATGGAATATCATTGTCTGAAACTTCAGACACGAAGAGCATCTAGTAGTTTTAAAATATATTCGATTAAAATAACAGTGAAGAAGACTACTGACGAAGGGCACGGCCCGATACGTTTAGTTTCATTTTTCTATGGCGTTAGAAGTGTTATTTTGGATGAGTAATCAGTTATTTTTGGTAGTTTTAAGCTACTTCTATTATATAGGTTTTCAAACTATCGATATCGCTGAATATAAATAGAATATGGCTCAGTGGTTGGATACTCCTGGTGCTTTATTATACCGTAATGTGTCATTCTTGAAATACCTTTCATCAAAGTTTTGATATATTGGTGCAGTTTTTAATCATTTATAGGCTTTCTTTTGTTCTCTAACTTGCAGACTTCCAGATTTAGGAATAAGCTTTTTCACTTCTTACAGATAGTGATGGTGCCAGGAGAGGCTTTAAGAGTAGCCCCCTCCCCCCACCAATGTACTCAAAGAGGTCTCGGCCGTCCTCAGCTAAAAATCTTCAACAAAGAATGTTATAGATATGTCTTTGTATACCTCTATATTCAATTTCACCTTGAAATTTCGACTTTTGCCGCCTTACTTATTTTTGGGCTGCCGCCGTAACTGCTCCCAGATTCAATGTTTCTTTAGCATTGTTCGTGTTCATAAGTAAACAGGTAGTCTAAAGCTGTACTTCACTTAAAAGGAGCAGTATTTAACACGAATGTTTCCCCGTACTGTTATTTCAGGATGAGGTTCTAAGAAGATGCCTTGAAAATGTCAGTTTTGTGTTCCAGAATGAATCAGAAACCCACTAGCAGAAGAAGATATTGTTCAAGTATTTATTGAATTTAGGAATAATATCATTACCGGAAAATTCATCTCATCTGATTCTCTTCAATAAAAGCATCCAACCTAAAATCTGTGTAAATAAGATTGTTTCCAAGCAAAATCAAATTACTGTTAAAGGTAATGTGTCCATGTAAGTACAGTGGCTTTGCGGAGGCATGCTAATTTCACGTGAGGCAACCAGGTCAATATCAGACTGGTGACTTACTTGCGGCTGCGTGGAACCATATATAGAGCTGGAACCATATATATATATATAGAGCTGGACAGGAAACATTTGATGCTTCTGCAATTTGTGACCCTTTGATCTTCAAACAACCAACTGCAGAAACAATACTTCATACCTCGATATGTTGACGAAGCTCGGGGCTTCACCAAAGTCTAACAGGCACGAAAGCAAGCAGATATTTTGGATATATTTAAATCATCAAACATTCAGTCGGGCATTCAGTAAAAGGCTTTCTTCCTGTTAACTTCAGCAGCTCTCAACTATAACTATTTCAATTATCTCCATCGTCTATTCCCAAGCTCAGGCCACTGCGTACCATGCATTTTGAGGTCTCACAGCAGGCAGCCTTGTTGACAATTTTGAATTTATATTTTTGCATGTGGCCACTCAAATTCTTGCAATAAGAGTGCGCACTTTGAGGATCTTCTTCGGCATCGTGTCAGCATATTTTGATGTATACGCTGCTGTACTGACATGGACTCATTGCCTACTGTTAAGCAACAGAGTAAATTGTGAATACTGTCTATGAAGAGCTTATTGAAACGTATTTGACACCTAAAAGTCTTCGTCTGCTATATTTTTGCAGAAGGAAGTTACGCTCTTTGAACTGGTGGACCTCTTGGGAGGGCGTATCGTTGGAGGGGGGGGGGGATTATCTAGGAAATACGGCAGCTTAGAGCCTCTGTTTGGACAGTTTAGAAAGCTATATCTTTGGGCGAACCGTTTTTTCGAGGAAACTGTTTTACATGGTAAAGCTTCCGTAGCTCCTATGAAAACATGCAGTTTTTAGGAGATGAGCCTTCAGGATGTCGGCCCATTGCTATGGAGACGTGGACGAAACACTTAAAGGGAATCGATATAGTTGAAAGCTGGCCCGGGCCAGGTCAGAAATATATTCTATTATACTCGACCACTTTGAGGCATCCGTTCTCATTGTGTAGCAGAAGAAACAATGGGTTTTTGGGCGTTTCTTCAGCCTATTTATAGCGGCTACGAGATATAGCTATGTCTATTCCCTCTAAAGGTAACCTGAAACGAAAATTTGTATTGCTTCCATCGATGCAGATGAGTAACTTTGTTGTATGATAAAAAATCCCGTTGAAATCTTTCGATGTCTCATTTCGTTTTTAATCTATCCACGGATTATAGGTATCCGCTGATGACGTAATTGTGTTTGAAAAGTACCAGGATAATGTATGGAAATAGATCTCTATTTTATCCTTGCTGTCATATTACAGTTGTAAGAAAAAATGTTCAGCCGAGCTACTGAGTTACATAAATTGAATAAAAATTCTTCAACAAATTGATATGGCTGTTGCAAACAGTTGTTTGATCAGATTTCCCTTTGCAACTATAGTCTAGACTGATTACAAGTTCGTAGTTATATCGCTATTGATCATAGAGAGCAAAAAAATTTTGTTAGTTTTATGTTGTTGTTGGTGTTGTTGGTGTTGTTGTTGTTGCGATAACTGGGACTATCTCGTTATTCTAAATATAGTCAGCCATGTTCACTTCTTGGACTTTTTGTAAACAAGGTGATATATACGGAATACTGGATAACTCGAAAACGAAATTAGATATTAGAAAGTTTCAAATGGCATTTTTTTTTTATTATCCTGCAGTGCTATTCATTTGCATCAATAAGAATATTCGCTTTAGAACTATTTCTTTATATCAGTAGATCACTGTCTAATGAATTGCTCGATTTCAACAGCAGAACAACAACATGCAATTTACATTATCACCATCTTTCTTTTGAAAAACTGCGGACTGACAATTCGCTTGAGATGAAAGTTATTCGAGCGGGTCTTTTGTTACTATTTTGCCCTTCATGCTTCACATTTGCCATGTAACTTTTATTTTTTAAACTCCTGTGTACGAGAACCATGCCCAGGGAACTCGCCAGCTCATCAGGAACCAAGATGCTTTCTGAAATCCAATTTATCATCTGCGGAATTTATAGTACTATCAATCAAACTTTTGCAAGTCTGCTATTGACGGTATAATTATTGTGCGATCACAATGGCAATGGCAACTCAATTAAAAAGAACTTTAATTATTAATGAGATCAGTTAAATAATAAATTCTACCAATTTCGATTGCACCGTCATGCTCTGGTCATGCTCGTCAGCATCACGTCAGCGCATTTTAGGAAGGTCAAAATGTACATTTTGGTACACTAATCGACACACTAATTGAGATGATCATTAAACAATTTTGTATGTGAGATTTGCTCAGAAATTGGATGAAAAATGATGGTGATATTTTGTGTTATATGTTATTCGTATTCTTTAAAGAGGATCCGAAGAGCACGTTTGTGTGTGCGATCAATCTCTTTGTATGCACCTTTGTTGCAGAATAGCCAGATCAAAGGGCAATAATTTTGACTTTGACGATGCGATTTTGAGCCTCTGAGATCACTTTCCAAATTGGTAACAATCTCATGTAGGTCTAGCCCACATGAGTATATGGTGTTATCATCTGCAAAATTACAGATCTCAGAGTCTAATCTCATTGTGATCATTGATGAATATGAAAACGAAGGCTATTTAAATCGAATCCATAAGCCTCCAGTTTTGCATGAGGCAGACAAATTCAACAGGATGCCATAACAGTCCCTCAAAAAGGGAGACAAAACGGTGGAGAAGATCAAGATGGCGCCGTAAAATCTTAATCTCTTGCTGTACAACTTTGGAGTTTTCTTCGCCACGCTGCAAATTGTGTGCTACGAATGGTAAGGAGTAGCAGGGAAAATCTTCGATGTTATATTTGTGAGGGCAGATGTAACGCCAACTTTCAGGCCAGACATTGGACTTTGATTGCAACAACTTCATTTCGAAGCTGCACTTTTTGTAGTGGCCTAGCGAGGAACCTTTTTATTCAAAGTTTATTGATGCTGTTATTGTTCTCAAATTATCGTGTAAATTTTAAATGATGGATAAGCCGAACAGCAAGTCTGAGCAGCGATCAGCAGCACAACACATCGAATGGCACGAGCTCGACAAAAGAAGGTTTTATGTGATCGGTCCTTCGCTATTTTTCTTTGTGCGTATGATCGTATACCCACCAGTCCTAATCAAGACAAGACTGCAGCTGCAGAAAGGCAAATCTCTATACAATGGAACTTTTGATGCTTTCAGGAAGATTTACAGATTTGAAGGAATTCGTGGATTCTACAAAGGCTTCATCACAAACTCATTCACCATCCTGTCAGGACAAATATATGCTACTTCTTATGAGCTTGTCAGATCAGAAACTGTAGGTTACAGTAATTTCACACGTGGCCTAATCTCAGGAGCATGTGCTTCATTTGCTGCACAAACCTTGACTGTTCCAGTTGATGTTATATCACAAAAGCAAATGATACAAGGTCAAAATGCAGCTGTAAAAACTAATCTTCAAGGTGTAGTTGCTAAAACTGGAAACTTAGATCCTTCAGCAAAAATGGTCGCAAATAAATTCAAAGGGCCTCTGGAGATAATCAAAATAATTTGGAAAGAAAGTGGACCAAAAGGATTTTACCGTGGCTACCTTGCCTCCCTGATGACATATGCACCAAGTTCAAGTATTTGGTGGGCTTCATATGGATCATTTACAAGCATTGTTAATGATCTGACCCCAAATGACACACCAAAAGTCTTTATTCAAGCAGTCTCAGGACCATTAGCAGGCATTACTGCAGCATTGTTTACAAATCCATTGGATATCATCAGAACACGTCTCCAGGTTTGTATGTCCTTGCACTACAGGCCGTGTGTGTGTAAATTACCATACAAAGAATTCTGAAGAATTCTTGGGAATTTTTGAGAATTCTTTACATTTTGATTAGACATATTCAGAAGTTATTTTAATCTGCAAGCAAGAATTCCTAAGAACTTAGAATAATTCTCCATATTTACACCAGATATTTATGTGAAGACAAACAATTGAAAATCGTAACTGTACCCCCAAAGATATTCAGGGCTAGTGCATAGAATGCACCTGGGAAGAAACACCTGTACTGTACTGTATCTACAACTGAAAACATGGACCAAAAGAGTAAGGCCATAGTACTCAGGGGTTGGAACTTTAAAGGGGGGTATAGTCATGAAGTTGGTTTTGTAATGTTAAAAAAGAATCATCTTTTGTTTCAAAACAAAGAAGAGAAAGACACTGATTTTTGATCGAAAAATAGGGCTATACAGAAGAACCATCTCAAGATTTTCAAACAGTTAAATTATGAGTATTTCTCAAAACAGTAACTTTGCATCTAAATTGTTTTATCCTGCTTACTTGAGACAATATGCAGTGTTTGTGATGTCTGTTTTTCTGTTCTGTTTGTTTCTGAAGTTGTGTTTCTGATGTCTATTTTAGATTGAAGGTGGTACATCGATATTGCGTACAGCTAGAACATTGTATTCAGAAGAAGGAATGAGAGCTATTTTCAAAGGATTATCAGCAAGGATGTTATCAACAATACCAACAAGTCTTATCATCATAGTTGGATATGAAACTGTGAAGAAACTCAGTTTAAAGTCCGAATACAGGACATTAGACGTGGAGAGATAGTATTTTCGTTTAGATATATCCTTCTTCTTTCGACATGTGCTAATATTTGCTCTTTAAAACCATTTCTGGAATGCACAACGACCTAGCTAGCGACCCGGGTTTCAGGGCAATTTTTGCGGCTTGCTTTGTTTTTGTTTATGTCTTGACCAACCGAGCATGGAACTTCCTTTGTCTGCAATCACAAATTGCTTTGTATCTAGGTGTCAATAAAAAGTAGCGAGTCCTTTTGTAACATTATCTGCCCTTGTTTTGCTAGGTGCTTATTTTATCCTTGGCTTTACTTGGTATTTTTCCCATTTATATAACATAAACATGTATCTGCAGTCAGTGTGTATCCCCCCCCCCCCATATTTTGATCTTTTGAAATATAAATTTATCCTTAATGTGTATTTGCAGCAATCTTAGCTATGAAATGACTTCTTAAAATTTGTCAGACTTTGTATAATAGACCTTTTTACTTCTTAAAAAGAGGTTTGGATCGAGCATCCAAATCTGGTATTGTTAAAAGAAATGGAAATACGACCCCCGTTTTTGATAGATACCTGCTAGCTGCGACAAGAAGTTCCTTTGGATCTCAGAACAATTTTCAGAGAGTTAAGCAACGATAACTTTTCCTCCCGGGGGGGTACTTAGTATATTTTGCTGACGCCATGTGCACTCCTTTCCGGGTATCGTTTTCGCCTCTTTTTTCTAAAGCCGGGTATCAAAAGAGGGCAATTTTTCTAAAGCCGGTTGTCAAAAGTGTTATTTCATTGTTTTTCGACGAATTTTTTACGTTTAGGGGTATGCTTTTCGCGATTTTCACGTTTTGGGATATGCTTTTCGCCGATTTTTTCTAAAGCCGGCTATCATTTCGAGGGAAAATTTCTAAAGCCGGTTGAAAATTTTTTTTCTTGGAGTGCACCCCCCCGTACAATTGAAAGTCAAGTACCCCCCCCCCCGGGCTTTTCCTCGAATTGACTTACGACTGGTTCAGTTTAAATACACTAGCAAATTTTATTTGCCTTCTGGCCTTGTTTCTCATTATTTTCATTTGTCGTTGGCTGATTTTGTTGTGTAACAGTGCGAGCATTACAAGGGTTTCATTTTGCGACTTTCTGTTTTTATTCAAATTAAAGAAAAATCAGCTACAAATTCATGAAAATAACGAGAAACAAAGCAAAAAGACCAATAACACTTGCCTGTATGTAAACTAAATCATAGCTAACTCACTTTGCGCAAAGTAGTAGATAACAACTCTCTGAAAAGTTTTGAGATAGGAAGCAACTTCATGCCACAGCTAGCAGTGCATCCACTAAGAACGGGGGTCGTTCTCTTGTTTTCCTTTCCAAACTTTACCAGATTTGGACACTCGATTCAAACCTCTTTTTTAAGAAGTAAAAAGGTCTATTCCCTTCCCTGCAATAAAAAGAAAAGTAGACTCACCCCAAGTCTATTTCCTTAGCCGGTTTGGCGATTCCCTTTGTGGTAGCTCCAGGATCCGCAATTCCAACATTCCTTCAAGGCACAAAGGGCAGAAAGAGAAATATTTTTGTCTCTCTTTCTCCCCTTTGTTCCATACAGAATTTTGGAATTGTGGATCTGGGATATATGAGGAAGGGATTGGTCAGATGGACTTCAGGAATGGATTTAGGGCAAGTCTACAAGAAAACTAAAGTCAGAGTGATTGAATTTACATCTTTTGTTCAGTGGGTGCCCAGTGTGTGTGAATTGTATTTAATGACATCACAAGTCTTGTACTAGATTTTAGCTGCCAAATACGACATAGCCATGTAAGCAATATTTTCTGTGCTACAGTACCACTACAGTAGGACTTTCAATTGTAAAGTTTATCTGCAATAGGCTGTTGCACAATTAATCTTCTAAACTGTCATTTTGTTTGCATTAATTATTGGTATTGCTGTGAATGCTTTTTATGCTTGTGTTTATTGAGTATGTGAATTTGGTTTTGCTGTACTGTATTGAATACTGATGCTTTTACATTTTTACTTAAATTTTGTGTGTGCTCTATCTCAGAATAGAAAATTGCTTTATTTCTCGCATAATTCCATTGGAAGTTTTAAAGTTACACAAGTATCTGCCTGCCATAATTAATGCCTAAAAATGTTGTTACATCTTCTATGTTGAAATGAAAGGCAATGGAACACCATTTTGAGGACAATTGATACCATCTAGGAAGTAGTCCAGAATTAAAACACCCAAACTGCAGACTGCCGCAAATTTTTATATACGACGTGAGTAAGAATAATGCATAGAGTTTGAAAAATACTGCTCCCTGAATATCAAGTAATATTTGAATATTTGAGAATCACAAATTTTGTACTGGGTGACTCACAGAAATTGAAACTTCTGAAAAAAATTACCAACATTTGATTACATTATCAATATTTAGGTCGTCCTAGGAACAATCTTTATCAATGAACGATGCAGGTAGGGACTACCGTTGGCTGTTGTTTTTGAAGATGATGGTGGCTTTTTGAAATTGCATATCAACCGAAGCAAAGTAACGTTCTTTAATCTGTTGACACAGTACTTTCAGAATCATAAGATCCACAGAGACAGCATTGTGGCAACATAAAATTACTGTCATGAATCTTGAAGTACCGTGTATTTCATCATTTTACTGGCAATCTCTCAGTTTCCTGCCTCTCTATTCAGTTCTTAACCATTCAACAGGATCACTGAAACATCATTCAGTGGCAATGGTTCCCTGGTACACAACTATTCCCTTCTACATGCTGCAGTTGTTCAGAATATAAATCTGACATTTGACAGTCCAAGAGGAAGTTTAGCGACAAACCTAACAACTTGAAAGCCTAAAAAGTACCAAAATCTATTTTCGTAACGAATCAAAAATTGTTTGCTCATTTTAAACTTGGCAAATAACGTCTCTGCTTCTCGCACTGTTGTGCCAGTTAAAGCAACTGGCATCAGCATTAGATATCCAACAAGAACCCTTCAACCACTCCTTCATACAAACATGTCCTCACTTGTTCTTCTCTCAATAACTGGTCTTGGCAATACTCTTGGTGGCGCACGGGAAGGTGGTGGAGACTTCTCCTGTGGAAACGTCGCAGCTGACTTTGTTGGAGTTGGTGGTTCCGGCCACGATTCAACTCGTGGTTTGCTATCCCGCACTTCTTCGACGTCTTCATATGCTCGATGGCTGGAATAGCTCGCACCATTTTGTGTCTTTTTTACAGCTTCCATTGGGCTTGAGACGACTTCGATATCCGCTGCAGTTAAAGTTCGCTGTGAAAGATTATTCATTGAAATAAAACATGAATAGGTAGATGTAAAGCTGAATTCACATTGAAGGCATTTAATTGTTAGGCGGATCGTTTAGGAAAGTGGGCATCTGTAGCATCTTCAGTTTTAGGGGGATGAGTAGCTGAGTTTCCGTGTCTCATGCAGTTTCTGGGCTTATGCAGTTTCCGTCAGCTAACTGAAGTTGAGCTTGATCGAGTGAGGTCAAAATTTGAACGGGGGACCTTCTAAATGCCTGACTGAACAACTCATTTGCCCGTCCTTCAGAAGGGCTCATCCCTGAACGCAAGATGTATTGCTCATAGTATGAGTAAATTAGCTGTAATACAGCTAGATATTCTTTCAGGCTATTTCAAATAAAGTACTGTTGGTGACAAGGATTGTACCGGGTGAGTCAAGAAAAGTTGGAACGTTTGGCGGGCTATGGAATAGAAAGTCTGCGGCCGATATTAAAAAAAAGGAAATATTTAATTTTTTGTTTGCTAAAATCACTTGTCTTTTAAGGACAGAAATTAGAAAAATGCGTGTACAGTGTTTGTATGGCAACAATAACTCCACGTTCGATTCTGGTCCATGATTCACTTGCCATTGACATTCAAATTCTATTTCTAAAAATGACAATCGTATTGAATTTCAACTTCAATGGCAAATAAATCATGAGCCAGAATCGAACATGGAATTCTCGTTCTCATTAAGACCCCTTACCAGCATTTTCCTTATTTTTGGCTCTAAAAGATGAGTGATTTTACCGAGCAAAATTCTCACATCTGAGTTAGCGTTTGATTGAAAGATTAAAAATTTAGTTTTGAATATCGACCACCTACTTTTTATTCCACAGCCCACCAAACGTGTTAAGTTTTTCTTCTCAACCGGTCATCTATTACATCTAGATTTTATTACCTTTTGGGTCTGATCATCTCTGTCGTATCCATTCTTGCCATTGAGAAGCTTGGTGTTTCCATTTTTAGCATCTTCGCCTTCATCATAGCTTGTTGGGATCCTAGGTAGAAACTAATGTGATAACATTTTGTTCCGGTGAAATCAGAAAAAACATTGGAACAGTGTCGTTGGATAAAACCATGGAACATTGCGGACACCTTTATTTTGTACGAAATTTTTACTCGATACAACTACCATAAGTGCAAGCGAAGCGAGTGACCTCTGCTGCGGAATTTGAAACAAAATTTCGTACAAAATAAAGGTGTCCCCAATGCTCCATGATAAAACGTAGTGTTTTCAAACTCAAACTGCCTGGTAGACTCAATATATAATCGTGGTTTCGATCTGATTGAACTGATATACCGTCTTGCTGAAGTGACAACAACATCAATGAGATGAGCGAAGGTTGAGTGTCAAAAGCTAATGACCTGGCTGATGATGTCATCTGCAAACAGGACTCAATCCAAAGTTAGCAAAGAATGGAGCTCTGAGTTCCAGAAAGAGCGCTGTATTCTTCTTGAGCCATAATTCTAACAAAAATATTCAAGCATTTGTATTAAACCTTTTCAAGAATGTGTTACACAGTTACTCCTCGACCATAAAGGGCCATAAAGCATAGATCTGTAACTTACCTTCGTTTCGCTCGATCTACGAGAGAAGAAAATTTTTTTTAAACCACACTGTTGACCAGATGTAAATTTGGTGAAGTCAATATTACACCCGATACAACATCTTGCTGAACAGTTCTAGACAACTACAGGGAAATGTCTAGATCTAGCAATCGTTCTGCATCAAAAGGGCAAACTTAAATTATACAGCTGAAGTATCTTTGAAAGGTCGCCTAAAGTTACATGCATTACATCTCCAACATAATGGATCACAGTTAGTTTTCCTAGGAATTGCAAGATATTTCATCTCAATCCTAATGAAGAGCACTAGCATCTGAAAACAGATGTCACCATGCTTGCATGGAAAGAATGGTAAAATATCAAACACTACCATCACTATTTTTCAGATAACAAGAGCTCGGCATGTTTTCACTAACCTCTCTTGCGAAAGAAGAAGTAGCCAAACAACGCAATAATCAATACCACAGCAACAACAACGACTGCAATAACTGTTGTCCTGGTACTCGAAGACATCCCACTTCTGCCACCACTTTTTGGGCCTAAAAGTACAATCATCAAATCACACTTCAGTATCAGTCCTATAAACTACATTCATAACAATATGCAATAATATCATTTTGCTGGAAAATGTTGTTTTACAGCTTACAAACGCTTGATCTACCTCATGTAGATAAAGCATCCTCCAACCTATCTTCCCTATCTGAAGGAGTAAAACCACAAACCCACTAACAGCCAGGTCGCTGGGGTTCAAGCCAAGACAAGGGGTCGCAGACTTGTTTAAATTCAATCTCAAGTCATATGTCCCCTAAGATTTGCGATTATGCAAAATGACTCATGCAAAACACTTCAATAGACCTAATCGGCTAAGAACAGTGATCTGGGACAAAAGAAAGTTTGGAATAAATACCAAAATATGAAGTTTCAAAATCTAAATTTATTTCATGCCCATACCATCAAGCACACTCTGAAGATTTGTGAAACACAAAAATTTTTTAAATTGGACAACGGATAGCCAAGAACATGATTTTTGAAGTTGGGCCTAGTTCATTGATTTGTTTGTATAAGTTCTGCCGGAATATCGCCGCCTGGACTGAATTTTCAAAGCAATATTTCTCTGTTCAGAAAGGTCCGACAATTTTCGTTTTGGTCTTGTTTCAATCCTCTAGTCATGTACTTTTAGGTAATTGCAACAATGATTGGAAATATTTATATTGGCCTATATTTTTGTTCATTTTTATGTAATTCATAATGGCGGAATTGCAAAATTCATATCTTTAACAATCATTTTAAAAATTCAACAGTTGAAATGTAGAAATTGAGGCAAATGTAAAAATGTATTTACCAAAAACATTATGAAATTAAAGCAACTATTTGTGCAAGTTTAAGCAAAGGGTTTGTTCTAAATCGTACCCGAAAAAGAATTGTGGTCATTCTTATTTTTGTGGTACAACGGAGATCTTTCAGAATTGTTCAATGTCTTCTGCAATAAAAATACATAAAGGCCTGCTAAAGCCTTCAAAACTGACTTTACTCCATCTCTTTGACATAGTGTCATGAAATTTAACCCTCGGAAAGCTTTGCTTTTTATTGTTATACCGGGTGTCCCAATAAAAACGCGATGGATTTGATCTGGACTAGCGACAAGAATTTAGGTTCAATCAATCCCTAATAATTCTTTATATAATCCTCGATAGCTAACTTGAAGATAGATACCTTGTTTGTTGATATTGGTGCATTGAGAGTGGCAATATTAATCTTCAAAGTTGAACTTTGCCTGAATCTCCAAACCAGAGCTTTTGGGTTTGGCCTGTTTATGTTTGTCAATTTTTAGCTTTCAAATGTTTTAATTGAAATGTGTGCCTAAACATGTGTGCCTTAGGATGCTCACACTACTACACTATGCAATGACTGAGGAGATTCCTTGAGACGTTTTCAGTTAGGCCAAAACCTGAAACCTCTGGTTTGGAGATGGAAGCAAATTTGGACTTTCAAGATTTACATTCCAACTCTCCATACAGCAATATCAACAAACAAGGTATCTATCTTCAAGTTAGCTATCGAGCATTATATCAAAAATTATTTTGGATTGATTGGACCTAAATTCTTGTTGCTAGTCCCGATCAAATCCGTAGCGTTTTTTTTTTTGGACACCCGGTACATAAATCATTGTTTTCAAGCATTTTTATTTGGCAGACATCTTTTGTTCTCGAAAAAAAATTAATCATGTATTTTCTTTTTTGGCTAAAATCTCCTTTAACATATCAAAAGCCATTGTATTCGAGCACTTTATCAAGAAACGGAACGGTCCGTGATAAGGTCGCTTTACGCATTAGATTCGTTATAAATACGGACAAATCAATAGGAAATCAGCTTCCTTAGATGCAAAGCATCCTCTTTGCCGATTCACTTAAATTTTTTGAAATGGTTAGTAAATCACTGATGACAGAAAACTGCGTGTGACAAAGAACTAAGATATTGTAGCTGGAATTCCTTTATCTTTGATTGATGTCGTCATCGTTTGATCCTTAACTTTCGGCTTCATGCTCAGGTTTCCAAAAAAAAATGATTATACAAGAATTGCTAACACATGCACGTGATTCGAATATCTGTAATATTCAAGCACAATTGATAATTCCTGTAGCACAATTTCATTGGAAACATTGATCCGACTTCAAATGACGTAGTTTAGAATACCGTCTTTTTTCCGTAAACAGCCAAAAAAAATGTCCCATTTCAGAGACTTTCGAATGTTGAAAGTACCGTGAAGCTCTATTTAGCCCTCTCTCTATTGAGCCCCTTCTACAACTTCTCTAACAAATTGCTTCCTTCTGAACCAAAATCTCAAACAAGCCCCGATCTCCAATAACCCTCCAATTATATCAATTGCCTTTGGATACATGCCAAATATTTTCCATTTATTTAGCCAGCAAGTGTACATGTTAATTTTGATATGGTTTGGGCATGGGTAGTTAGACACTGCTGGTATGCTTCTGTGGAGGAGCGCTGGATAATATGTATCTGCGGAGGAAATTTTTTATAGTACTACGAAGGAGATATCGAAAGAACGAAAACATTAAATTCTTTCGATTTCTCCTCCGTAGTACTATAAAAATTTCCTCTGCAGATACATTATCCAGCGCTCCTCCATAGAAGCACACCAGCAGTGTCTAACTACCCATGGTTTGGGATAAAAAAAGCCGTGTCAAATTTGTGTATTTTACTCAAAAAATGGCCCGCTGATTCCGCAAAATATGGGGTAAAAGAACATAAGATCTATGATTTTATGTCCTTTTCATTTGACTTTAAGAATAAGCCTCCTCTCTAATAAGACCCCTCTCTGTTAAGCCGCCCTCTGGAGTCTCCAGAATTACAAAGGTCCCCCGGGGGCTTAACAGAGCGGGTTTTTACGGTATATCTTCTTCTAACTTATTGATACAAACATCATAATACCTCCAACTGACAAGTAAGAATCTTGAGATCGAATTGTAACAGTTTGAAATGTCGTTGCATCGTACGCTTTCACACGACAAAAGTATATGCCGCTGTCTTGTGCACGCAGCCTTGTCAGCACCAGTGCCCCGTTTTGTATGTATGCTCTGTTTTGAAACCTCGTTCCAATCACAGTGATGCGAGGCTGTGTCTCCGTTGACAACTGCTCCATCAACTTTGTCATCTGTCTGGACGTGTTCAAGTAGCCACATTCGAGGCGAACTAACTCGCTTGGTCTTGTGATAGAATACTTCCATGTTAGCTGTACTGTCTCACCAACTGCTTTTGATATTCGTGCTGCAGGGCTTTGTGAGAATCGCAAGGCTTGCAGCAGTCTTGGGCCTACAAGGAAACGTAAAATGATCGGGGACCAACGGTAGCAATTATTTTTTTACAAGGATAGCACATTCATTAACCTATCCTGCCCATCCTATCCTGCCCATGCTCTTCGGGTCAGACCACTACCCACCAAGGGGCAAAAAATGCCCCGTAATTATTTCTAAAACCATAACTATCATTCAATCATAGCTTTGCGCAATAGTAATTACAACAATTAGGAGTCGAATTTGGTTGAAAAAAACAGGTTTCTTTCGTAAATGAGAATGAGTTCCACTTTGCCACTTTCACAGGATTAATTTCAGAATGGAATGCATAAAGTTTCAGACAGGCCCGATACCAGCCTTGAAGTCTAGGGAAGCAAAGAACCAAAATTTTCCGACGCCAAAATCAACAACAACAGCAGCAACAACCCCAGTTTTAGGAACATACGTTACAATCATGCACGAAAGGACTGATGTGCTCCTTTAATGACTAGATTTTGGAATTATTTTCCAGTTTCAACGCTGGAGCCTTCAAAATTAGTGAATATGAAGCAAAAATATGCTGTAGATTCAAAATTCATGTCAGAATTTATCCTCGAAAGTCAATAAATTTATGTTCTATGCATCATTTTCCCAATAGAATCTCCTGAATGTGGGCCTGTGACCACAAAAAAATTCGACAGTTAGAGTAAAATTTCCGACAAATGGCATTCTGGGGGGCGCTCCTCCCCCCAGCCCCCACTGGCTTTGGCCCTGGTTTCAAAACAGTACACAAGGGTATAAAATTTGTCACTCGGACAATTAAAACGATGTCACATTTGTGACTCATCAAAATCTATTGGATGGGTCTACTAGTGTAAAATGGGTAAGGCAAAAACTTTGAATAAATTTATGAAAATCTGAATGTTAATTAAACAGTCCAGGATCTACCACTTTTAACAATCGAAATTGCCCATTTTACCCCCAGCAGACCCTACAATACTGGGCATAATATGTTGAGAAAATATGAGCGCTCCCCTCCCCCCCCCCTTCAATGTTGGTTATGATGAGCTGATGATTGCTGCCTTGCTCCAAAAATTAACAACATTGAATAGGGGGGGGGGGCAATAGCAGGGCACAATTCCTAAGTGCTGCCACACGACGTTCAAACTCCATGACAACGTCAATCTTTCTCAACAAGTTTGTCCATGATTGTAGCTTATTGTAGCGAAACTGCTTTGCTTTTCGTGAAAGAAGTCTGTCTATGATCTCCTTTAAAGACGTTGCTATATTTCTTCATCAATACTTGCAACAGAAATGACATTAAAAGCTCTGAAATGGAAAAGGTAACGGAGTAAGTTCTTCCTAAGATACCTCCTTGGAGCTTCCTTATCAAAATTGAGCTTCAGCAGTCATCTTCCTTTAACATCTTTAACGATCTATTTAGGCAATTTGTCTCATTTAATTGTAATTTCATAATTTTCATTACATTGAAAAAGGGTTTCAGCATAGTGGTATCCCTCATTGGCTTTTAAGATATAGGTTTTTCAGACATATTCTAATTCAACTCATTATTTGTATTTTATCGGAGGGCCCGTAGGTAAAGAGACGAAATATATACGGTATGAAAATATGAAATAAAAACAAGGTGTAAAGTTTATAAGCTGCTTACCTTGTAACATTAGGCCGAGGATGCATGCTACCGAATATCCGTTGAATAAAACCATCTTTGAACGTTTTCCATACATGATAAAACCACTAACTTTGTTTGTCTGTCTTTCTGTGAGAGTACCATCAATAGATTGAACCCCAATTTCATCTGCTACGAAATTGCATCGCAATTTGGTGCTAAAAGTACTTGTGATCATGGGAGAATTTATACACAGCGCAATATCATGGGAAAGTATATTAATTAGGTCGCTTACAGGAAATTACTGCTAAAAATTCATCACCATAATTAACTATGTGTGGGAATTGGGATTGATGCAAAAGGAGGAGACCACGTGATATAGAGAAGTAGCAATTAAATTGTGTCATAAAAATGCCATTACCTTGCTCATAAATGTAATTACATTTCAAAGACAAATAAGGGTGTTTCTTTTCTTTAAAACCCAAGAGGCGTCAGCTGATGATGTAATCATACCAACAATGTGCATCTCTGCATGCAATGGCGTTCACAGCCAGGAGGTGGCCCGAAGGGGGGGGGGGGCGGGGGTACTTTACTTTAGTATGCACGGTGTTGTGCCTACAAAAAAATGTTCATCCTGCTCCAGAATTTTTCGCTCCAAATGAGAACCGATCCTAGAAAAAGTTGGTGAAAGTAAGCTCAAAAAGATAAGAATTTGATCGAAAAACGACCCGATTTAACAACAAATATCTCCTTTTGACATGTTTTGTCAACCTGCTCTAGAAGAATTGCCTTCTTTTGATACCCTACGCTAGAAAAAATAGGTGAAAACGATACCCTGAAAAAAACGGATAAATATACTAAGTGCGCCCCCGGGGGTGGTGGACGTGTCTTTGCCCAGTTCGCCCCTGGATGATACTTATTCAGTAGCAAAAGCTGACTCCAATCTACCTTTTAAGGCTGATGACGACTTGGCTAACTGTATTATCTGTACTGTGCCTTAATATAGAAGCCAAATCTTAAATGGTTGATAGAATTGTGCAACGGCAAATTTAACCAATTGCATTGCGTAAAAACAACAATAAATGTAAGCCTTTTTCCCTCTTTACCAAACTTGACAAAGGATAGGGATCAAATGTTATAGCCAATTTTTGCTCATGGCCCTTGGCCGAGAACCTCCAAAGCCTCATTTTTACGGATCAATCGGACGGCGAATAAGCGAAGAAGACAAAAGAAACCCATGAGGATTTTTCTAAATAAACGCAGCCAGGACAAAGAACTGCTGAAGTTTTCCGAATTTCTTTGATGAAATCTGCTCTCCAGATGTTTGCGCATACTTCTTTGGATGCCGGTTTAGATCTATTTTCTCCAATAACTTCTTAAGTTGTAGCCCCTCCAATAACTCCTCGAAACAGTGAAATATCTAAAGTCCGTCTATAATTAGATGTCACCTGACCTTTGGGATAACGCAAAATTAGGTATGTATGTATGTATGTCTGTATGTATGTATGTAAAATCTTGCCATATGAAATTAAAAATTGATGTGACATAAATTCAGGAAAGAAAGAGTCTAATTACAGGTGTACAACATAAGGCCATATAAAATAGACTAGCTGTTAACGCAGTTAAGTAAGTGCTGCTCATAGCGTTAGTCAAAATAACATTCCGCAGATTGTTAAAAGAATAAATGTCAGAGCGGACGTTTTGCAGCATGTGTTTGAAACCAAGGTAAATTGCAGCTGTTTGAAGTACAACAATTAAAACAACTACGAGAACTGTTTGTAAATTTCAAGACTGCATTACACGACTATAATACTAGCTAAAACGTAATTTGATATTAATCTCAATTCAAGTCTTCAATTGCAATTTTAAGACTCAGTTAATCAATGTCAGTTCATTTTGTACATTCTTGGACTGCAAGGCTATGTTTTCCCCAGGTGGTACCTCAAATAGTATATGATGTTCTCATTTGGCCATAGATCAACACTGGCATTTTGAAGTAAAAATAGTTTATGATGCTTTAGAAGTAATACAGTAGCTTTGATCATTCCTTCGTAATTAGCTCAGAATGTCAATTATCTGCTTCCATCTGCATTAATCAGCCTCTTCAATAATATTCAAACAACTTGATACATGATGGCAATACACAAAGTGTTCCCTTTTCAATTCTGTGTCAAATAACAGGTTTTGTATTATGCCTCAAATGAAAACAAGTCTTGAGGGTATATGATGCACAACAGTTGGCCATATTCTTCAAAAGTACATCTGGTAACAGTTTGTATCAACGTTAAAAGGTCACAAGGTGTGAAGAATGGTCACAGAAGCAATGCTGATCCAATGCTTTTTGGTCTTTGTAAGAATGTGCATCCAGCAATTTATGCTGTGTTGGTCTTTGGATGTCAATGGTTAAAGAAGCAAATACTGATCCAATGCTCTGCAAACAGTTACCGGAATGTGAATTGTTAATATGTTGCTAATCCAATGCTGTGTTAATCTTTAAATGAGCTGTGACAAATTAATAAGTTACCTTTCATTTCTGCAACAAAATGTACATGAGATATTAAGCTTTTGTGTATGAAATATATATGTGCATGGTCACATGGCAACATTAAAGGGACCTTTGTAACGAGCATGGTTTGTGAATACACCATTTGTGGTCTTTTCGTTGTCGCCATTTTTACAGTCCACAAAAATGACCACCAATAAAAAGATGGCATATGCAAGGTATGGTGGTTGAAAAGGCCGATTTAGGTACCTAAGTAGATAACAGAAATATACTGCCAAAACATTTGTGCTAAAGGAGGGGAAAAATTAATCAAGAAGCCAATCAAAACTCTTTCAGGTGCAAAGAATCATGGTTGAAAGATTCTTTCAATTATCTTTTTGTGCAATGCTCTCTTGTGATTTTCTATGCAATGGGAAATTATCTCTTCTGTTCTGAAACAATTCATGGCACATTTATGCACCAGATGTTTGCAGTTTTCAAAGCAAAAAGAAAACTACTGTTCTAAAGTGCAACAATACTCTACTAAAAGATTAATTCTTACCTATTCTAATCAAATACATAAAACCCTGAGTTAGGATTGTGAATAATAGATTGCACGGTTGTTATCCATGAAAACATTTTCAAGTGCTGTATGCAAAGGAATGAATGGTGAATCATTATCATCTTGTGTATTACTACAGTGAATTGCCTTGACAAATATTTCCAAAAGTAATTGAGCATCCTGAATGATCAGATTCGTTTAATTTGCTGTTTGTTTCAGTTGGTTTTGAATGGTTTGGAAGTAGTAGCTTTCACTGTTTATCACCACAATGGGTGATTTATTTTTCTTTCCACAATGGGAAAGACACTGTTGTTGGATGCCTCAGTGGGCATTTCCGATATATTTGCTTTTGTTGCTACAAGTGGCAATACCAAAATAGGTTTATACGTTTCATTTGTTGCCACAAAGGGCAGGTCATTTCTGTTTATTTGTGAAAGCGTAAGAAACGCGCTTAGGCCTTCGTTGATGAAATCTTCCTGTGGAGCCTATCCGCTGCAGAACAATAAATTGTCAACACAGCAGAGAGGATAAAAAGAAATCCTCTCATATTTACTATGAAATGAGATTTTAAAAAATTATTTGATACGTACCAGAGTCAGTGAAAATCCCCTCCTTCTTCTCGCAATGAACGTGAGCCAACTTCTTGGGCAGTCAGCAAAGCAAGCAGGATGCCAGAAATTCTGTTGTTGCTGTTGTTTGTTTTTGCATCCATACGTGGAGATCGACACAGGAATTTCAATCAACCCGTCTAAATTCTGCTACGCGCATGCGCTTAAGCAGCAATTAATAGATTCTCATCACCGCCCGCGTGGAAAATTACTTCTGCGTCGAAATATTTTATATTTTGTTTGTAAAATATAAAAGTCCCGCCCGCTCGTCATTTGCAATGTTTGCAATGTTTATATATTTTATATAACGTCAAGACATATAGTTTTATTGTTTTTTATTTATTTGCAATGATTTGCTCCTTATGATACACACTTTTATCGAATGAAAGGTAGAATTTACCATAAAACTACAAAAAATGTCAATCTGAAACAACGTTTTCACTGAATTAGCACAGTTTTGATCAATTACAAAGTTGTTATGGTTCAAGAACATTTAGACGGGAGGCTTATCTACGGATCCAAATCCAAAATGCACCGCTACAATTTGAACGGGGTCCATGCAAAATGTATTCATTTAGTAGCATGACATAGACAAGCACTGAACCAAGACAGGTCACTTGAGTTTGGGCCAAATTTCACAGCAATTTCATTGGGTTCCTGTAGGAGGGCTGTGGGAAATTTGCAAGAAATCACTTGACAAGAAATCACTTTAATTTTGAAAAAGTAGAAATTTCATTGAAGAATCTGTGAGCAATTCCCCTTGGATTGTTGCTTGTAAACAGCTCCTACAAACATCAATAATCTTAAGTTGTTTGTCGCTGCTCCTTGTTCTTCTACGGATGGCCCACAGGGTAGAATTTATCTGTGCCAAAGACTATGTAAACAAAGAATTCAACGAAATAATGTGCTTCCCTCGCTGATTTGGCTAAATTTGCCAAAAAATTTTATATATAAATTATAAAATATAAGCCTCCCGCCTCGCGAGAGTTTCCAAAACTTTGTGATGAGAATCTAATAATTTATTTTATGTGGCCTAATATAAAAGTTAAACATTTAATTTAGAAAAACTCCCCCAGTTACATGGCATGGATAGCATTAATAGGTCAGTGCGACCTTGTTTCCATAATGGTCCCTCCAGAGGTGTTATTGAAAGGAACATTTTCACAAAAGAATGGAAAAACGATATTTTTGTCTCAATATTTGAGGGAAATGCTGTATTTTTTAAGATTGTTGATTTGATAGACAGTTCTGTTGCAGCTTTTAGAATTTTAGTAATATATGCAAGGGCTGTTTTATGTTATGAAATTGTAACGCCTTAATTCCCAAGGGACTAAACTGCTCTTAAGTTGCCAAAAATTTACAGCGCTTGCAAAAAACAGTTCTACTTTGCGTAGTTATTGGTCGTACTTGATGGGTCTCTCTGGTTTCCGCTGTTGCGTAAATTTTATCCTTGATAGCTTGTAACTCAGTAAATTTTGAACGGATTTTTGACTGGTGTCTAAAATTGCTTTGAGTTTCTTATGAAGACAGGACACGCAGTTGCAATTCGTAGTTCTAGTTCGTGAAATGCAAATGTCAACATGATAAGAAAAGAACAAAAAGGCTACCTTTTCAAGATAAAAAGCATACTATAGTACAATATAGAAATCAAACATCATTATCTAATTGGAAAGACAGGGATTGCATTAAACGGTAATTCAAACGAAATTTCGTTTTTTATTGCGAGGCCTTTTAATAAAATGCTACCCGTATCTTCTAACACTTGATTTCTCGAACAGATTTCAGTTTCCCCTGATAGTTCTAGATAACGAGCATCAATTGTATCAGTTTTTAAAGCAAATATCCCTCCTAGACTTACGATCTGATTCGTTATATTCGCTCCAAACTTTATTGAAGTGAAGTTACTACCTATTTGCTCTAACAAGCTCGTTGAGCGGTGATGGGTTTGTAATCTTGAATCAAAGCAAGCAGCTCTCATTGTTAATCTATTTTCCCTCTACAAAATGCGCTGCGCAGCAACATGATTTCCAAAATAAAGTTAAGAATGGTGATTTATGTACAAATGGAAAAACAGTATTTATCCAAATTAAGGCCTGGAAAGTATGAATGCAATTTTCTTAGCTCCCAGCATGTCAGACAGGTACTCACATCGAAACGCTCTTATCGATATCAATAACTTTACATAGATTGTATAAATAACATAGCGGTACCAGATATTCTCGATTTGTAAAAATCAAAAATCATGTCATCCACAACAGGTGCTTGCATTGCAAACGTGATTGACACCTTGGTAGAAAATACCGTACTATGACAATGCATAGTAGACCAAGGGGGTGCACTCGAGTGCACGAGGCCCCGTTCACACTGCTCCGTCTTCATATGAAATCGCAGTCGCAGCAACATTCATATCTTTGCTTTCCTGAAAACAAAAAGGGCACTTCTTTGTTTATTTCAAAATCTTGTGGGGACACGTGCCCCCAATGCCCCCCCCCCCGGTTCCTACGTCTCTGAGTCTTTGCCTTACGTCCACATCTCTCCGCTGTAAAAACGGATCCTTTCAAAAAACTTAACGAAAACGAATAAATTTGAAAATGATGCTTTTTCAAAACGATCCGTTTTCAGGGGGGGGGGGGTCAATGGCCTGCAGACACACAATTGGTGCCTTTTTGACAGCTTCTAACGAAAGACTCTATTTTGAAAAAGGAATAAGCAACACCGTTTTGCTAGAGCAGGGTGAATGCCTATCGCATTCATAGCGTATTCATTTGAGAATGGAGCAATGTGAAGAGGCCAGCGTTTTCATCAACAAGAACGAATAGAAATAAAAAATGGAGCATGAACGTAACCTGGGTGACATGTGGTTTCGGCCTCAAAGCTGTTCAATGTGATCCATAATGTGCAATCGACAACGGGAAACTCCAAAGTGTATCTATTGGAAATACAGCCCTTGTAAAATATACCAGCCTATTTAGTGTGCATGAACTCTTCTGTCCGTTAATGTTTACCAAGTTTAAGAATTTGAGAGGCGGCACCCAAGAAGTAATTTGATCAAAATCCTTAGCCCCTTGAAATACTAAATCGTTCAATCTGCCACCCAAAAAGTAAGTGGATAAAGAAATGTTCACCCAAGGTGATAAAAGACTTCAAATTTCGAACCTGAAAATGCTGCGAGCTTCTTTCCTGTCAAAATCGTTTGAGTGCACCCCCTGAGATAACAGACAGGTATCCTTTTTCAGTAATTGTTTTATTTCCTTGGAAACATCCCTCATACTTGCGAGATCGATATGCATTTATAACTTGATGCTTTCACAACATTGATGTGTGAAATTTGTTCCAGGAATGCTGGCACACGTCTTTTGGCACAAAACAAGACTGTTTTAAGATGGTGGTTCCTTTCATCTTTTAGTGATGTAAGATGCATTCAGTACTTGTGCTCAGTTCAGATATTAACACAGTCGATTCCTTCTATAAAGAAACTTTTAGTGTGCTAGGAATTTGGAACATTTCTATTGGCACATAACGAGGCTGTGTTAGATGATTGCTCCTCCAAGTTGGTAAACATTGCAAGATTCTTTCTACATATTCCTTGCAACGGACTAACAAGACGACTCTTTACCTATATTGGTTCTTGGTGCCCAAACAAGTTACTCATTATTCACTGAAAACTTTACTTGTCCCAGTAATTTGGAACTTTATATTGGCACATAGCGAGGCTCCATTCGATGATTGCTCGTAGGTAAACGCTCGAACATCGTGCTGCCTATTTGTCGCAAGACATCAACACAGAACATTCATCGCGAAACATATTATTGGTTACTGAGGCAGTTAAAGCAAAAAAAGTTGCAAAGTGCTTGGTTTGCCATATTAGGTTGCAGCCTATTGCAATACTGTGCGCAAGGGACTGGCACAGAAGATTCGTTGCTGGACTGATGCCAAAAAGTTGCAATAGTCTTGGTTTGCAATTGCAGCTTGTTGTCTGTGGTAGTTGGTGATTTTTAAAGTAAATCTGCATTGCAACAGAGTAACTACTCCTCTGCAAGGTATTTGGCTTATTGGTTGCAACAAAATTGGTCATCAATAAACTAACTAGTTTCATTGAAGTGATGGCCGCAGATAAGGAAAGGGAAGAAACCACCGGAGCCACTCCACAGTCCATTACTAAAGAGTTCTTTGAGTCCAGCACCATACATGGATTGTCACCTATGTATGGTGCGAAAAATATATATACGAGAATCTTTTGGATCACCGTTTTTACCGCATCATTGAGTCTCTTGACTTGGCAAGTTGCTAAATTGGTCACAAAGATATACAAATACGAAACAATAACAAACATTCAGAGCACACTGTTAGACAACATGGAATTCCCTGCTGTCACTCTCTGTAATGTCATCCCATTCAGACAATCGCAGCTCGACAAGTTAGACTTATCGTTCATGCAGAAGCTGGACAACTCCTCAACCGAAACTGAACAGGAGCGGATATTTCGTGTCCAAATGTCTAGAATGCTTGGCAAAATGCCTGATGAAGATCTCTACAATCTTGGCCATTCAAATGAATCATTTCTGTTGCCGAAATTGAAAATGTGCTCATTTTCCGACAAGAAGTGCAAGTTAGGACTGGATTTTCGAACAATCATGGACCCAAGCATCGGGAATTGTTTTCAGTTTGGAGACAAGTCGAAAACTCAGAACCAATCTGGTCCAGAATCAGGTTTGTCACTTCTCTTGAATGTCAATCAAGATGACTATGGTGACACAGACTCGTCATCTTTCCCTGGTGCCGGAGCAATACTTTTGATTGGACAATTTGGAATGCTTATCGATTCATTTACATTGGAAAACCGCGGAATCCTGCTGCTGCCAGGAACTTTAACTAAGATCAAGATCGAAAAGAAAGTCGTCAAGCGTTTACCTACACCGTACCCAGATGAGTGTGTTCAAAATAAGTCTGCAACTGATTTATTTGGGGTACATTTTAAAGATTCGCTTCCATACAGCTCAGAGCTCTGTAAGACTTTCTGTTTCGTCAGACTACAGATGGAATTTTGCGGCTATATTTCTTCCAGCACTGAGTACCTAATGCAACACATTGTTGATGTTAAGAAATCAAATATTTCTTTCGGCAACAGCACAGGGAAAGCAAGCATTTTGAAGGAATATAAGTGCCTGAGACAATCTACCAGAAAATACAATAAAGGTAGGCTGAAATGCGATTGTAGGCCAGCATGCTATGAAGAGCGATTCCATGTGAAGTATTCAAGCGCAATGTGGCCTTCACATCTTAAATCGAAGCAGCTCCTTCAAGACCTCCAATCAAAATACAAAGCTCAAAAGTCGTATGCTAACTGGACGACTGCAGATGTTTACAAAAACCTTCTAAAGCTTCAAGTGTATTTTGAAGACTTCACAGTTGAGACAATTGAGCAGAGGCCAGCTTACGGCTGGGATGATTTTCTCAGCGACTTAGGAGGCCAAGCTGGGCTATGGATTGGAGCTTCTGTGTTTTCATGGCTTGAAGTTAGTTCATTGCTTATCAATTTCATAACATATTTTCTCTGCACCAGAGCTCAACAGCTGAATAAAAAGAAAAAGAAGGTTGGCGATGATTTGGAGAAAAATCCAACTGCCGAACCTTGCCCAGTGGCTACGGATTCTACGATGGCCAATGTTATTCAAAATAACAAAGCGTTCTAAAAGATACGAGCATCGTTGAGGGTGCATTTCTCTTTATGCAAATACGTGTTTGAACAGCATTTTAGGGGATACCTGTGAAAAAGTAAAGTTCTAAAGTTGTTTGAAATGAGAATAAGGAGATTTCACAGAAATTAGGCACAGGGATCCCCGTTACAAAGTTTTAGAAACTAAACGAAATGCTGCCTCTGCGCGCAAGAAATTGATGAGGCGTGGCATCTGTGAAGGAGCATTGGGAAATGAACAATGCGCGTTTCACTTTCGCGGAGGAGAGAAATTTCGGAGGACAGAAAGGAGAAAGGAAGAGGAGAAAGAAGAATCCTCCGCAATTTTTCTCCCCCGCTCTTTCCTCTCATTTCGTTTAGTTGCTACTACTTTTTAGGGTGCTGCCTGTGATTTATATCGTATAGATAACTGAAGCCAAGGGACCAACCAGAGCGACTGATGTTTAACTGATTCTTGAAGCCATTAGCAAAGCAACTCGAAAGTATTACGGATAGATTTGAAATTTTTGGTCCTTTCTTCAACTATTCGTAGTCGCGATGATATCATCTTGCAGTTGAATATTGGAAAATCAAATATTTGTTTCTCGATGAAAGAATCACTGATTTTGTTTGTAGATAACAGTTTAAAATGAAATGTCGCTTGGATGAATTTTTTCGACAGATCAGAGAACAGTCTTTTTGCCAAATACCTTATTGTATCTGATCTAAGTCAATACTCCGTTTTTACGATCCTGTTTTACTCCTTTTAATCTCAATAATAGTTGGATATTTCTACTTGCAATGTGGACAGTTTAGTGTCTTTTTGCAAATAACTCAAATGTCATGGTCTACAGGCTCATTTGTGTTCATAGACACCACAGACAGAACTAACAAACACAATCTCATTTTAAGGCTATTATGTACTATTTTCTAACTCATCTTTTTGAGAGACTATGAGACAGATTTTTTTTAAGATTTCGAAAGCTTAATGTCCGTCATTCTCAACTCGACATGCATGCACCAAGTGGATGCTTTTTACATGGCAAAAAAATGCATTTGCTTCATTTTTCGTACGACTTCTAGAAGTATGGCAAAACTTTGAAAGGAAACAAAAAGTTAAGTTTCAATACCGACACATTTTTACGGCATGTGGGCAAAGACAATAGAAAGGCAGACAAATAAGTCTTGCGTTATGTTTCTTTTTTAAATCTCGATGAGTTTAATTTCCGGCCATTGCGTGTCTGTAAGAGTAAAATGCTTTTTTCGTGCCTTCTTTCTCCTCGTTTATGTTTGTGGTTCTCGGTTGCTTTTCCCTAGTTTTTATAATGACGCTTTACAGCGTTTTTTAATAAAGCTACGCAGTAGATGTAGAACTGAGAACCAAGAAAAATTGTCTTCTTTCTCTGGTCTTACATGTCGTTGTAAACACACAGGAAAGAGGGAACACAGAAACAAACACTAAAGTTGCTAAGTACTTTTGCTAAATGTTACAACTGTGTTCTATCATCCACCCAAAAATAGTTCATACAGTAAGATAAATGTTTTCCAGCAATGGGACATCACTGTAAATAGCATTGGGATGATTTAAGCAATATTTTATAGATGTATCACTGTAGAATGTAGTTAATTTTGACACACTTCCAGTAAATAGAGATTGAGATAATTTAAGCAATATTATTATTCGTGTATACAAATTAAATTACGAATTACGTTTGTACACAATTCCAGTAAGTAGTGCTTTAGTGTTTATCTTGAGGTAATGGACTGCATTAAAGGGAAATTAAGCATATATGTGCTCCTGATAAAAATAAAAGATACAACGACAATAGACTGTAACACGCAGTACAAGAATTGCGACGATATATAATCATATTCATATTGAAAAAGACATTCCAGGTTTGACAATTCCAAGTTAATTTTGAGACATTTCCAGGTTATGACAAATCCGATAAATAATTAAAATAAATTGATGTCAGACTAGTCCATGGTTATCATTATTTTTTGAAGTTTCGAAGCAATTCTGTGCTTCATCATCAGAATTAATATTCCAAATGCACGAGGCTATGTTTATACCGGGTGTCTCAAAAAAAGTACCCCCTTTTAAAACACAAATAGTTGCAAATGCTAAAATTTTCAAATCTACCATAGAGAGGACACTTTGAGCTATTCAGAACAAAAATCCGAATGGAAATCGGACCAACTACTGCAGAGAAATTGCACTTTGAAGTTGACAAAAATTGCCAGGCAATGTTTTTGTTTACATTTCCGGTGTATCTCTTTTGAAATGGGCCTAAACCAACAATTTCAAATTTTCATTTCTCCAGTTGTATTCATCCGATTTCAATAAACTTTTTTTTAAATGACCCTCAATGTCTGCGCAATTAGACAACGTATTATTTCTATGAATTTACATCAATTTATTTGTTTATTTGGCACATATTTGTCAAGGGGTATATTTAGCAGTATAACTACACGAGACCCCTAAATTTCTTCTTTCCTGGTGCAAACAAAAAAAGTGAGGAAAAAAGAGTCTTAAAAACTCATTTCGCACTAAACTTCAGGTATCGATGAATGTTTCTGCGAAAGGGTTCGTTCAGGTTCGTACAGGTAAAAATTTTATAGCTGATATAAAAAATCGAGTCATTTAGGCCTATGTGTGTTTTTCTGGGTGGTTCCAATGCATAGTTCTCGTTTTAATTGCACATCTTTAATAGCGAGGGTTTAAATTCTAACTAAAAAGAGGCATTATTTCATTACCTAACAATCACATTATCATTTAAATGACTTGAATCGTACACGGGTTTAACATGGTTTACACTCAAATCACGGCAACAAGCTTCTTATGTCTATGACTGTTAGGATACAGAGCTTGGGCTTGATGTCCATCTTTTGATCGTGGAAACTGCACTAATAGGTTACAGGAAGGTGTGGTGTGCGGCAAAAGGATTTCTGTCATGAACCAATCCCAGAATATAGGGAAGATTTTGATACCTAATCTTTGAATACGAGTTACGTTTTCACAAAAAAATGTTTCGCTGCAAAACCACTGCAATATTTTTGTTTCACGTACACAAAGCATTAGCAGGACTTTAAATTACGTAACATTAAAGTCACGGGAAACAGAACAGTGTCAGAATGTTTCGTAAATGATAAGCCCCAGTACCAGAAAATTCACAACAAGATTATGAAAGTATACCCCGTTTCCAGAATTTCTGACAAAACTCCCCTAAATGCCTATATGGCCAGAAATTTTAGAACCCCCTCGCCTGGGCTTTTAGTCTATAAAGTACACTTCTGTTGTATAAGTCTTGAGACACCAACTTCATCTTGGACTTCAAATAAAAGATCTCACGAGTCAGAGCTTTTTGGTTCATTGCATGTCGTGGGCAATGATAAAAACTATATAGTTATCATGAAATGAACTTTATGAACTTATAGTTACTCCATAGGCTGTGTATTTATCACTTTATCTTTCTTTATTCAATACCTAATGCTGAATGTAAAAAATCTAAAGGAACTTTACATTTATTTTTGGTTAAGGTAGAAACTGATTACAGAATGGCACAGACTGAAACTATATTCTAAAAGTTATTTGATGTTTATAAGACTAAAACTTTCACTTCAAAAAAAACCTCTTGGTTTATAATCCAATTAGAGTTTTTGTGGAACAAGTACATCTGAAAATTTAGAGGAACATTTGGTTGCAGACTGTGAAAAAGTTCTGTGTCAGTAAATCATGGCCCCTTTGTCCGGATGCTCATCAAATTTGCATCAGATATTGCCCATGCTAGACACGATCCATTGAAGTGAAAAATTCAGGCATGTGAGAATGAGACTTTCTTTGTATCAAAACAAGAAGAAGCGCTTTTGCCAAACATGCAAAAATGAACTATAGTTAATAGATCGAACGGTGGAGTTTGGACTTAGGCCTAGTGTCCTCAAGTCATAGACATTAAATGCTTGTCGGCTAGACTACGTTTGATCCACTTAAATGCTAATATGCTTGTTAGTTAATGACATAATTCCTCTTTTTATTTAGAATTTAAACCCTCGCTATTACAGCTGTGCAATCAAAACGAAAACTATGCAATGGAACCACCCAAACACAAAACATGCATTATAATCTCGGAAAATGACAGAAAATAGCATACATGGGCCTAAATGACTCGATTTTTTATATCAGCTATAAAATTTTTACCTGTACGAACCTGAACGAACCCTTTCGCAGAAACCTTCATCGATACCTGAAGTTTAGTGCGAAATGAGTTTTTAAGACTCTTTTTTCCTCACTTTTTTTGTTTGCACCAGGAAAGAAGAAATTTAGGGGTCTCGTGTAGTTCTACTGCTAAATATACCCCTTGGCAAATATGTGCCAAATAAATTAAATAAATTGATATAGATTCATAGAAATAATACGTTGTATAATTGCACAGACATTGAGGGTCAATTAAAAAAAAAGTTTATTGAAATCGGATGAATACAACTGGAGAAATGAAAATTTGAAATTGTTGGTTTAGGCCCATTTCAAAAGTGATGCACCGGAAATGTAAACAAAAACATTGCCTGGCAATTTTTGTCAATTTCAAAGTGCAATTTCTCTGCACTCGTTTGTCCGATTTCTATGCGGATTTTCGTTCTGAATAGCTCAAAGTGTCCTCTCTATAAAGGTGTGAAAGTTTTTGCATTTGCAACGTTTTGTTTTTTGGCATTTATTCCACAATTTTGACAATCTGGATCACTGTGTTGACTCAACAAGGCAACAAAATGATAATATTTTGAGACTTTTTGAATTCATGGCTACATTTGTTGGTCTTCAACTTAAATGCACATACCTTACATTTGGAAATCGACCACCAAAAATCGGAGATATGAACTCACAAGGTCAAAAGTTTGGAGTGCACCTGAAACCAGAGAGTTTGAGAAATGGCCTAGACATATTTGACAGCAAACAGGCATTTTGCAAACGAATTTTCGACTTTGGCCTTTGCTTTTTATTTTTGAAAAGATTTATACCTTGAATTACTTCAATTGTTCTTAAAGTGATTTTCTTTTGAGGAAACGGTCCTTGCATTACATTCGATCCCAAGTGTTTTGTATTAAAGAAGAGGAAAAGGAGCAGATGCACGCTTATCTTGGAGATGTGGCACGACTTTATCACTCTTACCACATTTTTACTATATTTGTTTAATCAGCGCCATGTCCATGTATCTTTTATTCTTTTCAAAAGCAAAACATGGAAACTTAAAGTCTACAGGTACTTTGGAAAATGTCCACGATACAAATCATGACTAGGCCCTTTTTCAAAACCTCTGGTTTTGGGTGCAATGTAAATTTTGTCTTTCTGAACCTCTATATCCGGTGTTTGGTGGACGATTTCTAAATGCAAGTTATGTGCATCTAGGTTGAACATTGATAAATTTAGCTGTGAAGTCGGGGAGCAATGATATCTTATTGCTTGGTTCCTATTTCCAGTCAAAAGGGGGCACTTTTTTCTGAGACACCCGGTACTCATGACGACAATACACAACTAAAAGTGCATGTTTACAGTTTCTGTGAAGAAAGAAAGAAAGTGAAAGACTGAAACACATGCCTCACCATATTTGCGCAACTGGTCACCATTAACGGGAAAGAATGACGTCTGATAGGCTAGAGGTCGGCTTCAAGTGGCGTGAGCCACTGTTATGTTCTTTGATGCCCTTCAACCATAATTAGGTACGTGCAAAATATAGCGGAAAACAGAAAGCGGAATGGAAAGGTTGAGAACCTTATAATCCTTTCAGTACATCCATACATTACGCTGTACACAATACAATACACCCTATATAGAAGCTAAATGTTCTGTGGTCTGAATGCAAATAACTCGCATATTTCCGACCTCACATCGAAAATCATTCACATATTTTTTAAAGCTAATGGTTGTTGTTGGTGCACGAATGAACGCATATCCCATGGAATACCTCAAGGATCATGTTTTGGTTCTGCCTCTTTTGCTATCTATGGTTCTGCCTCTATAGCTAGAAACCCTATCAGCCCACTTAAAATAAATTACTACTTCTACTACTACTTGAATCCACATCAGCGATCTCTCTAACTGTCCGAAGCATTCGCATGTGTCCAGATACACGCATCTGATTCGGCTTTCAGTTAATAACAGACACTAGCGAAGCTGTGTATACTGATTGGAAGCCTTCGAGAAATTTAATCAAAAGGGGGAAGAATGAATTATCTGCAACTGAAGGAAAGATGGAAGGAATAAAGGAAAGATCATTGGAAATAATGCAGAGCTTAATAGGTTAGCCCGCACTGATGCCCCCGAAGCGAGTTTAACGTAAGCAATGAGAATGCTAAAATTGTAAATAATGCTAAATTCGAAAAATGTTTTACTTCAAAAGCAAACACTTCTTACCTACAGTTTGTCTAAGCTTTTTGAAACAAAGGAAGTATAAACACTGTTGTATGGAATCTTTGAAGGTTTTACTGAAGGCTTATCTGAAACAGACTGACACTTTACCACTGAAGTTGTATGCTTTAAACTAGAAAATACAATATAGTTTATACATTCACTTGATACGAAACCGTTTATTTTTCTTTTTTGCTGTAAACTTCTTACTACATAGATCATTCAACTACAAACTGCATGACTTCTGAAAAGGACATCTAAAATATGCGGTGGCTGTGCAGACCAACCCTACTGGTGCCCAATCCCAAGGACTTTGAGATTTTCGTTAAAGGACAAGTTCGGGGTTGGAATAATTGTTAATAAAAGGAAAGATTACAATGTTGTGAATGATTTTGCTTCTCTGGCTTGGCTTCTCTGCTAGACTTGGAGACAAAGAGATCCATCATGCTGGTTCTCCGTACGGGAGGTTTTCTGAGACAACTTTATCGGTCTTTCCATTGATAACTTTCTTTGGCCTCCAAAACTTAAAAAAATATCAAATCAAAGGACGTCCAGCATTATTTTTTATTGAATAATAATGTTTTCCATCCCCATAGAAAAATTCATTTCAGGGTGAAGGGTAAAAGCATTACATTAATGCTCAGTGTTTTCAGTTTGGAGATAAACTGGATATAATTTCAAACTGAATCCCAATGTGCCATTTGGGCACGCTTTGAGAAGAAAGCACACCTTTCTTTGTTATCAAGGTAGGGTATTTGCAGCTCGCAATTCTGCAGTTCTTTGTGCTTATTGCCACGTCCTTTTCGGTAATCTGCCTCTAATGATATGGTGTTTCGGTTAAAAAAATTTGGTGGTTAACTGTTTCAGCAAAATTCAAATTCGGTACTCGGTCTTACCATTAATATTTATTGCTGCGAAGCGCATGCGTAGCAGCCATTATAGATGGGATTGATAAGGATTCTCCGGGTAGTGGAGTTTCATGCTGACTCAGGCTGATCGAAGCGGAAATTGGCATTGGAGTCTGTACTGAGCGTCCACGACTTGGATTTTGGGCGAGAAGCTCAAAGCTGGCTCACTGAGAAGAAGACGGAGATTTTCACGCAGTGTGGTAAGTATAGCATCGTTTTCTACATCTAATTTCATCGCAAATATGAGAGGACTTCTCTGTTCTGTTGAGCATGTGTTGTTTTACAGCGGACAGATTTCAGAAACGGCAAGGAAGATGTTTCATCAACGAGGGCCTAGGCCTAAGCGTTTCTTACGCCCACAAATAAACCAGCTAGCAATAAACCACAAGAAGCATTGTTTGTGGAAAGAAAAAGTGAATCACCCATTGACCATTGTGGTGATAAAAAGTGAATTGCCCATTGTGGCAAGTAAACTACTTATGCAAAATCACCAAAAAGGAATTTGATCTTTCAGGAAACTCGATTACTTTTGAAAATATTTGGTCAGGGCTCTTTCTTTTGTAATAAACAAGATGATAATAATTCACCATTCATTCCTTTGCATACAGCACTTGAACACGTTTTCACAAATAACAACTAATTGAAAGTATCTTTTAACCATGATTCTTTGCATGACAGAATTTTGATTGGCTTCTTGAAATGTTTATGTTGTCTGCTTGGTTGCAATATGTACTTAAATTGGCCTTTCCAGCCACCATGTGCTATCTTTTATTGATGCTCATTTTTGTGGACCATTGAAAAAATGGTGACAACAAAGAGAACACAAAAAGGTGTATTTGCAGACAATGCTTGATGTTGCAAAGGCCCCTTTGATGTTGCCACTTGACCATTTATAGATCTCATACACAAACAGCTTCACATCTCATGTATTTTGTTGCAGGAATCATAGGCAGGAATGAAAGGCAACTTATTAATTTGAGACACCCTGTAAAGATTTCCACTGCTTTGGATCAATATTGCTTCAGACATGTAAAGATTAACACAGCATTGGATCACTACCTGCAAATTAACCGTTTATATTCCTGTGACCATTTGCACAGCATTGGATCAGCATTTGCTTCTTTAACCATTGACATTCAAAGACCAATGCAGCATTGGAATACTTAAGGATGTACTTCTTTCAAAGACCAAACAGCATTGGATCAGCATTGCTTCTGTGACTGTTCTTCGTACCTTGTGACCTTTTAGCTTTGATACAAACTGTTACCAGATGAACCTTTGAAGAATTGTTGTGGCAAACTGCTGTGGATCATATGCTCTCAAGACTTGTTTTTATTCAAGGCACAATACAGAATCTGTTATTTGACACAGAATTGAATAGGGGAACACTTTGTATGTTGCCGTCATGTATCAAGTTGCTTGAATATTATTAAAGATGCTGCCCCGGGGGGGGGGGGGGGGGGGTACATGACTTGTGGATGGACGGGGGTCTGCTGCCCGGTTTTAAGAAAGCTACCCTCTTCTAATTACAGAAACTTGCCTTGGTACCCACTAGACTGTTATGATGAATTTTCGCGGAAAACAGCCCATTTTCTACTATTTTTGCGAATTTCAGCGAAAGCCCACCCATGTTCATGAAAACTTTCCCAAAAAGGACCCTTGTTTTGTTTAGAGAATTTTGAGCCCAAAAACCCAACCATATGGGCAGAACATACCCGTACCTTGAACATGTTATGTACCCCCTGGGATGCTGATTGGTGCAGATGGAAGCAAATAATTGACATTCTAGGATAATTACAAAGAAATTGTCAAAGCTACTGCATTGCTACTAAAACATCACAACTATTTTAACTTGAAACTGCCAGCGTTGATCAATGGCCAAATCAGAAAATCATATACTATTTGAGGTAACCACCTGGGGAAAAGAAAGCCTTGCAGTCCAAGAAAGAAATTGCAATTGAAGAGTTGAATTGAGACTGATATTACATCGAGTTTTAATGAGTATTATAGTTGTGTAATCATGGGCAATAGGACACCAAGTGTGTGAAAGTTTCTGTAGCGAGCCACCTTAACGTTTTATTGTTAGCCACCTTAACCAATCGTTTTTTGTGTGTTTTTACCTATTTTCACTTGATAGTGAGCCTCCTTATCGCTGTTTCGCCATTTTGAAATTTTTGGTATAGAGCCATGACGAAACAGCGATAAGGTGGCTCACTACCAAATGAAAATAGGTAAAACACCAAAAAAAAAATGGTTAATGTGGCTAACAATAAAACGTTAAGGTGGCTCGCTACAGAAACTTTCACACACTTGGTGTCCTATCGCCCATGGTGTAATGCAGTCTTTTAATTTACAAAAAGTTCTCAGTTCTATTAAGTTTTCCACTCAGAAAGCTGCAATTTAACTTGGTTTCAAACACTTGCCCTAAAAACTCCACTCTGACATTTATTCTTTCAAAAATCTGCAGAATTATATTATGAAAACGCTATGAGCAGTGGCGTACCTAAGGGGGGAATGAGGGGGTCCAGACCCTCCACTTTTCAAAAAGGTTGGCCTTGAGGTTCATACAAAATGCAATAAACTTTGTATCGCAGGGAGGGGGGGGAGGGAAGGGTCAGGCAGATCTTTCAGGCAGATCTGTCTTTTTGAGATTTCTTGAAAAGCGAGGAGAGAATGGTTTTGTCAAGGTTTGCTGGAGCAATGTTTTGGGTTTCTAAGAAATGCTTGACCATTGTTGAGAGAGGCATTCTAAGTAGAATGCATGTTCTCAATTGGGTATAAATTCTCAATATAAATTCAACAAAACATCCTGCCTATATTTTGCTCATTCCAACCATGTTTACGATGCAAAATATAACTAAAAAAGGCGTTTCCCCCATTTTCCGAGCGTCTGAAGGGTGTGGTCACAGAAAATGTTCTGCGCTTATGCCCCAGACCTTGAGTCCTTACCTTATGTCCTTGAGTGCTGCGTACGCAACTGGTATGAGCAGCACTTACTTAACTGCGTTAACAGCTAGTTAATTTCCTTAATTCTTGTTGATGTTGCTCCAAGTGAAAAGTCTGCAGGCATTCATCATCTCCTTGGCCAGTACCAATATTTCACGTTGTGATCAATACATATTTGGAGTATAACAATTCCGTAATCCTCAGCTTTACGACACGGTATTGCGACAATGAGGAATTTCGTCTCATCTTCACAGTATCAATGAAATGTGAACAGAACTGGAGTCGCCCATTGTGAGGTATGCCAAGCTCTGGTTTTAACGTGGAAGCAAATTTGAATTTTAAGATTAATATTTCAGCTCTCAAAGCACCCATATGAACAAATGAGTTTTCGATGTTCAAGTTAGCTATGGCTATCTTTGAAATATGGAATTATGGAATGGAATGATGGAACTATCGAGGAATATCTTGATAGTGCCATTAATTAGATACTGACTGGCTAAATTCTCATCCCTGGCCCAATGAATACTGTATACTGTGGCACTCAGTACAGTCTGCGAAAGCAAGTCTAACACCCGTTTCCCTCAATATTAATAGTCTCCAGCGAACAGTGTATCTCGGAAGATTTAGAATAAGGATGTGGCGGATGAGATTGGGCCCCTTCTTCTTTGTGCAGATCTTCCACTTTTCTTCGCTTTGCTTTCGACTGAATAAAGTAGCTTACTAGATTCACAAACAATGTCCCAATTTCAAGACAGGAATAAACCGAGGCTCCGATCCACAACCCAACCTGGCCACCAAGATCGCTGAAGAAGTCATTCCACGTATATGCTGGTCTGTGCGCTATTTCCTCCACACTGAAATCATCAAAGTAGACTTCTACTTTTAGCAAGTTATTGTAAATATCTGCCGCTGTCCAGTTACGGAATGTTTCATTGACATTGGAAGTTAAAGCCATCATTTTTAGCAATTGCCGAGCTGAACGTTTTGATGGCCACATTGAGCTTGAATAAGTTACAGAAAACTGTTCTTCGTAGCACATAGGCCTACAGTTACACTTGAGTTTTCCTCTGTTGAATTGCTCGCTTGCGTTCTTCAAACATCTATGCTCACGTAGAAGGCCTGCCAAATCTGTTGCGTTGTTGAATTTAACGTTTGATTTTTCTACATGAACGAGATAAGAGAAATATTCATTAATTGCAGCCATGTAACCACACATCTCCATTTGTTTCCTTGCGTAACATGACATCTCGCACATTTCTATCGAGTATGGAAATGGCTTCTTGTAATGAATACCTGAAAATTGATTTTTCTTTTTGGCCTTCTCGCACTTGTCAGGGTATGGGTGTTGCAAGCGCTTTATCACTCGCTTTTTAATCCTGATCCTAGTCAAAGTGCCTGGCTGTAGTAAAATGCCACGGTTTCGTAATGTAAATACATTGACACTCATTTCTGACAGTCCAATTATTATGATAGCCCCTGCATCTACCAAGGAGGAATTATTCAAGACACCATAATCATCTTGATGTATATTCACAACGAAAGACAAACCTGAGTCTGGACCAGCTTGTCTTTGTTGATAACCGTTACTTTTGAATTTGAAGCAGTTTCCAATATTTGGAGTCACATATTTTTCAAAGTTGCTCGAATTACACTCCTTTTGCGCGAAATAGCAAGCTTTCAGTTTTGTCATGAGGAATGATTCTTTTGAGTGTCCTAGCTTTGACAATTCAGAGCGTGGTAGCTTCCCTAGCTTTCTAGTGAAAAGAATCTTTAAGACGTCATTTTTCTCCTGTGTGCTTGAAATATTCTGAAAATTTGTCGTGAAGGAGTCGTCTAGTTTGTCAAGGCCTGACTGTTTGAAGGGATTCGCATTACAAATTGTGATCTGTGGAAATTCCATCTGTTCAAAAAGCTTTGTTTGGCTGTGTGTTATTGTTTGGTAGCCATGTTTCTTTTTCAGCAAAGTAATAACATTGAATGTCAGCCTCCCAAAAGCTATGAGAAACACTGACACCCAAAATAGCCTGGATAAATTGTTTTTTGCGAAATATATGGAGAAAAATCCGTGAACAGTGCTTCTTTCGAAAAATTTTCTTGTTATTGTTTTTGGTGTGACAACATTTTCCTTCGTCTTCTCCATTTCTGTTTTTGATTGTTTAGACATGTTGTAAACAAGTTTTAACATAAAGACTTCTTACGATTTCAATTATGTTGACATTATACCATATTCTCTTCTCTGCTGACGTTGTGTAAAAGAGATCTCCCTTGCGTCCAGGAGCATAAGGAAGTCTTCATAGGTGCTGCTTTGGCGTTATCGCTAGATAGATACAAAAACGGTCACGACTGGTTGATCGAATGTAGCAACCTGATTTAGGTTTTTGATCTTTGATATGTGTCTTTATGCAAGATAGTATATCCTTCTCTTTAGCGATGTAGTGTATAAAGCATCATTTCTACGATCTACAGCTTGGATGACAATTTATCGCATTATCAGTAGAATATACCAAAAATGTCATCGATAGTTTTGAAAAATTGCAGGTAAGCAATTCTTTTTAAGCAGCGTATGCACTCCTGGCGCAGTGTGACTTGCGTAGCCACAAAGAACCAGCAGAAATCTGGCAATGTAAAAAGGAATAGTGTTTTACAAGTGTCAACAGAAATATTTATAAAGGGTGTACAGTGCTTTGACGATGTCTTTCTATTTGATTTCCCAAAAGATTTTACGGCAAGACATCATGCGTTTTTTCAACCAATGTAGTACGAATGAAGCTTCTCTTACGTTCAGTTGCACTTCAAGAATGTCTGAGAAGATGCTGATCTGACATTAGCACCAGCAATATACAAACATGTTAATCAGTCTGGTGAATATAGTAACGAAGTTGCTCGTTTCGATTTCCCAAAAGCTGCTACCATAAGATTGCTTGATACGAATTTTGAACATGAACTCTGTCGTCTCCTGAAATGATTATTGTTATATCAGGAAACACTGGACACTGCTAGTCATACTGAATTGACTCAATAAATATTACCCGTGCGAATTCTTGATATGACCAGTGGTACCAGTTGGAACGTAATTATCCTGCTACTAATTTCTGAAATGTTGATCTACCATAAGCGAAGATGACGCCCAATTGCATCAGTTGATTGAATTACTTGTTCCTTGGTGAATGCCTATAGAGGTATGGGCAAATAGCTGCCCCAAAATATTTGGGTAGGATGATGAGCTTTTGGTTAATTGTACGATACAATGCAAGATGCCCATTGCGCAAGGTGTAACCCATGTGCACTATAATAGCACAAGATCCTCTACAAGAGAATTGACTGCAGAGAATAATTTATTTAAACCATTTCAACTGAAACTCCCTCCCTCTTTCAAGGGGTTTAACCAAGTGTATGCTAAAGGATTTAACCAAACACTTTCAAAGAACAGATAAATTTGTTACATTGTTAAGAGCCCACTTAAAAGAAAACGGGAAAAAGCATTGGAGAAGTTGTTGAACGTTGTAAACACCTGTACATATATTGGTAAACTATATAACTAGAAAGTTGATGTAGAGAGGTTGGACGACAAAAAATACCATGAACATTTTGCTAAAGGTAATAAATTGCAAACAACGCAAAGATTTCAATTCCTCACCCTAAAGCGAAATTACCAATTTCTCTTTGCTAATGTCTTTGTTAAGAACGCATCTTAACCAAATAGATGCCTTCAAGATACATGTTTGAAGCAACCCATTTTAGTGAGTTAGATTTTTCAGGGCCGGATCCAGGGGGATGCAACGGGTGCTCAAACACCTGTCAAAGTTGCAAGGAAATCATTTACTTTGGGAAAGGCAAACTTCCAACAATCTTCTGTTGTGAAATGTTAGTGAGATATCACTTGTTAAAATCGTTGAATGATGAATTGCCATGAAATCACCGTATTCTTGTTTCTTAGCTCGCCCCCCCCCCCACCCCTCGAGCCCCATTCATCGACGATGAATTTATCTGAGGGCATCCTCCCGCCGCGTTGATCATCGCAAAAAAAGAGTTTTTATTCATAAGGGGAATCTCCTCGTTTACATGCCCAAATCCTCTTGCGGAGGGAGGCAGGCATAGTGCAACTCGCGTAAGGAAGGCGACTTGGTGCAAACCAATCAGAGAGCTGCATGAGGGTTGCTTGAAATTGGCGGGAGCACCCGTAGTTTGAAACTGAGGGGTGCAAGCCAATAGGAAAGAACCTTGAGGGGAGCAAGCCAATAGGAGAACGTCTGATAGAAATGACTAGACCATTAGCCAATCACCAGATGAAGAACAAACTGCTTACGAAACAGAATGCCGCGCAAAAACATGGCGGGCAATGTTCTCAAAGACGACGACCAGGTCGACGACGCGAGTAGTAAGGCTATCCCTTCTACGAGGGAAAGAAGTCTCGATTTGGAAGACTTAAGATATATCAACGAATCCAAGAATGTTTCGAAGCTTCAGTAGATACCAGAAGTTATAAAGGAAAAGCTCAGCGACTGTGAGGCAATCTCGGTAGGCCCTTTATTTTTGTGTATGCAGTGCTGCTAGTGGCTAGGCCCTGTTATTTTACCATGAACTAAATCAATATTTAACCATACGACTTGGGCAAAACTTTTGATTTATGTTTGCTTTGGAAACAATAAATGGGTAAGATAAGGCTCAAATCCTTACTGGTTGCCAGAGCATGCGGAAATCATCCAATTTCATGCTTGTCAGCCAATGAGATCACCGCTTTCTAGCCCCTGGAGACAAAATCGGTCGTTTGAGGTAAATTTTCTAGTACCCTCACTAAAACTGAAATGGATACTAAAATACTTCAGTTATTTGCAATTTTTTTTAATAAATCAGTTGTGGGGATGTCCGTCCAGAGTTGTTTACGTGTTTGGGCACACAGCTTGTTTGGGGCCGGAGCTGCGTTCATTTTCCGGTCGAAGAATATTTACCTTCGTTGAAATATCTATAGAAATGGCTACAAATGAGATATACAGATAAGAATTCAGCGATTAAGCATAGTGTCCTGAGCAATAACCCAAACTCCTTCACTGCTATCATATCTCAAAACTGGAGGCAATTTCTAATGATTTCTGGCAGAGATATCATTTGGGCCTAAGCTTTTCTTCGCTTAAAACTCATTCCATTGCACCTAAAAAGTTATGGTAAAATTCTTGAGCTAGATAATGCACTTACCCATGACTCAGACACAAGTTTGACTTCGTTTGCATTTTTTACTTTGGCAAATTTTTGTAAGAAACAACCAGTTGTAGGCGAATTGCAAAAACTTTCCTCGGTCCATATTTTTCTCTACACAGTCTCGATCTCCGCTTCAAACAACAAACTTTGACATTGCATCACGGGTCATTCCTTTTGAACGATTCCATGCGCTTTAGCGAGGCACTCGTGAATTGTATTCACGCATTTCGTTCTTTTCGTTCTTATTTCAATCAATGCAAAACTTAAAAAGAACAAAACACTACTTTGGGTTCGCTAAAAAAGATACCCGGTTTTGCTCTTTTGTTTATTTGCATTGACTGATTGAACCAAATGCGTGAAAACAATTCACGAGTGAATCGTTCTCTAGGAATGTTTTGTGATGCAAGACTTTTATGATACAAAGTTCACTGTTTGTTGTTTGAAGAGGAGAGAGTGTGCAGATAAAAATATGGACCGAGGAAAGTTTTTGCAATTCGCCCACAACTGGTCGTTTCTTATAAATATTTGCTAATGTAAAAAAGGCAAACGAAGTCAAACTGGTGCCTGAGTCATGGGTAAGTGCATTATTCAGCCCTGGAATTTTACCATAACTTTTTAAGTGCAATGGAATGAGTTTTAAGCGAGGACAAGCTTAGGCCCAAATGATATCTCTACCAGAAATCATTAGAAATTGCCTCCAATTTTGAGATATGATAGCAGTGAAGGAGTTTGGGTTATTGCTCAGGTCAGTATGCATAATTGCTGAAATTCTTATCTGTATATCTCATTTGTAGCGATTTCTATAGATATTTCAACGAAGGTAAATATTTTTCGACCGGAAAATGAACGCAGCTCCGGCCCCAAACAAGCTATGTGCCTAAACATGTAAACAACTCTGGACGGACATCCCCACAACTGATTTATTAAAAAAAATTGCAAATAACTGAAGTATTTTAGCATCCATTTCAGTTTTAGTGAGGGTACCAGAAAATTTACCTCAAACGACCGATTTTGTCTCCAGGGGCTAGAATGCGGTGATCTCATTGGCTGACAAGCATGAAATTGGATGATTTCCGCATGCTCTGGCAACCAGTAACGATTTGAGCCTTATCATTTTTTCATTTTTTTTTTTTTATTTTAAAATTATTTATGCACGGTAGCCCCGTCAGTCAGCATGACTGATTTTCAGGGGGCCGTGCCAAAAATTTTACAAATTAAAAAATCTACTAAAATTAATAATGGGAAAAGGAAACCAATTACAATCATAAATAATTTATCTACAACTATTTACAATAAATTTACAACCGACCCTTTATCTTGTTCTTAAAAGAAGATAAAGAGGGAGCTTGCTTGGCCTCGCGGCTGAGATCATTCCAGATTTTTGCTCCACGAAATGCGAACGCTTTCTGTCCATTACTAGTTTTCATGAATGGCACTAGCAAGTCAGTTTCGGCATTTCTAAGGTTGATAATATTGCGATCAGAATTTCTAACAAATAAATGCGAGAGATAATCAGGCGCGAGACTATTAACAGATTTATATACAGTTGTTGCAGTCTCACTTCTGATCATATCCGTCACGGTTGGCCATTTTAACTCTGTAATCAAAGCTTCGGCAGGAGCATCGTAGCTGCTATTTGTAATAATTCTAGCGGCACGATTCTGCAATTTCTGAAGCTTAACCAGTCGGAACTCAGCACAGTTCCCCCACACAGAACAGCAGTACCGAAAATGTGGCTCTACAATACCTCTATATAATTTGCAAAGTACAGTTTTTGGCAAAAATGGGTAGTAATCAAAATAAGTTAGAAATTGTTAGCTGTTGCTGCGAGTTGTTGTTGGGTAGGGTTTATCATATTTGTATGGAATATCGGTTGGACAGAAGGGGCTTTGTAGCAGTAAATTGTCTTACGAATAATGGCTGTAATCGCGAATTCCCAAACATATTTGGTTTGAATAAATTTGTTTTCCCTTTTGTGATGTGAAGAATGCACCATTCATTACCATATTCGAACGAAATCCAACACCTTTCTTCAAATTGAGACATGTTTTTCATCGTGAATGCCATATATCCAACAGTAGTTTTTGCAGTTTTTCCTAAACCTTCATTGAAATAAAAAGTTCACACTGTCCATTTTCTGAAAAGTCTTACAGAAATTGTCATTGATTTTCTAAATGAGAATTCAAACTTTCATGCAAAATATAGGGCGTGGTTACGTTTTAAGCCAAAGTCAAGGGCGTGGCCCCAAAAGTTTTCCTGGGGGCTTCGCCCCCAGACCCCCACGCTACCTCCCTTCGGCACCCGTCAGATTTGGACCTGGATCCGCCCCTGAATTTTAGTACAGGTCCAAAGTTGTATCTTTACAGTGTAAATGACATCTAAAAATCATATGCTTGTCGATTAGCAAGCAAAGGTGAAACGAAAATCAATAAGTGCAGAATTGCAAATATTTAAGTATAAGCATGAAATATGCATATTTCTTTTCTCCCAAAATTTTGAAATTAAATTTTGTATTTATCTAAGGATTGAAAAGGATATCGGAAAGGCGACTGGTGTCCCAAAAGTGTCTTGTTTTTTAAAAGAAGACCTTGTAGCTCTTAAGAAATTTGAAAAACCTACCTGCAGTTTTAGAACATCAGTTTCAAACACCATACTTTCATTTTTAGAATATCAATTTCAATTGGAAATTTGGCACTTGATCAGCAATATGAAATGACGGAGGTCCCAAGACTACCATATCGGGTGTCCCAAAAAAAAATTATACGGATTTGGTTGACTCCAGCGATGTGAATTTAGCTTAAATTAATGTCTAATCACTCTAAAGATGTTCCTCGATAGTTAATTTGGACTTAGGTACCTCGTTTGTTGGTATTGGTGCTTTGAGAGCAGACATGTTTGCCTCTTCCTGCAAACCAGAGCTTTAGTATTTTGGCCTCAGCTAATTCTTAAGGCACAGTATATAAATCAACAATAGCCTTAATAAAATTTGAACAACATTAGATCTTGTGTTGTGTTGTATTGTTTCCAGCAGTCACCCCCCAGTCACCCATTGGATAGTTTCTCAACTTTTCATTAATTTGAGTTTTTAATCTCGAAGTGCTTTAGCAAAATTGCTTAGGGCAAAATGCCAAAGCTCTGGTTTGCAGGGGGAGGCAAATTTGAGCTTTCAAGATTGATATTTCTGCTCTCAAAGAATCAATACCAACAAACGAGGTATCTATGTTCAAGTTAACTATCGAGGAACATTTTGAGGGTGATTAGCCATTGATTAAAGCTAACTTCCCTATCGCTGGAGTCAGCCAAATCTGTATCCTTTTTTGCGACACCCGGTACTTTAGTTGGTCTTTCTAGCTCAAGGATATAATTCGAAGAGTGATCCTTTGATTGGATCTTTAAAATGCTTAAGCATGTCCTCGGTACCTTAAATCTGTAACCATCTGCGTCTAGAAAAGGCAAACTTTGCAAAACAAAAACGCATGTTTCAGAGATGGTTGGAAGCACGGAAGGTATAAAATCTATTTTTGTGGTTGCCCAATCGCTTTGACTTAATAGACCTGTATCTTCTCTTTTAGCACACCTCGCCTGCTTCTCTGTCTGTGAAGTCTCGAGAAAGGGAGTAACGTTTCCAGTGAATCTATCTACCGGGTGTGCCAAGACAGTCTATGCACGTCTGGCAGGCCGCAATTAATCGTACACTCGACCGATTTTGAAGATTTATGACTTAATCTTTAGCAGAAAGCCTAAATTAGATTCTAGGACTTTTTGCAAGCTAGCAGGGCATAGCTTGTTTACATTCGTATATACCATAACAGAGCGATCAAAACGAATAAGATTCACAACGCTTAGCCATTTTTTAGGCCATGGGTCCTTAAATCTTGATGCACTCTATAATTGACAGGGCTCTGTTTTGAGACGTTGGAGTGCTTGAAGTTCGGATGAAGAGGTGCTGCCCCATATTACGTTTCCGTAGAGTAAGTGACTCTCAAAGAGAGCGTGATATACATCACATAACTTCGGTAGGCTCATTCGCTTTCTTGGTAACAAATAGCTTTAACTCGTCAAGGATTTGGGAAAAGCACACAAACAAATATTTTGATATTATTCCTGAACATAATTCACGTAACATGTGAAATTTTGAAACTACGGTATATCTTATTTGTACTGTTCTTGAAAAATTCTTGAACATAGGCCTATTATCGAAGGAATGAAATTCAAAGTAACGCCGATCCCTGACGAAATAGTAACCAAATGCAGAAAAACAAATGTGGAGTGGGGCCTGTAGAATTGATTCGTGGCAAAACCAGCTCTGTATCTTTATTGGTCGAATATCCACTTTTATTTTTGTAAACGTAACGTGAAGGTTTTGTGGCGCAGTGGTGTATTCCTTTGACATTGCAGCCAGCGCATTCAGGCCGACATGGCTCAATCCCAGGTAAAGCCCCGCCATTTGAGTGTCATGGCAAGGGGTCGCGGACTCGATTAGGCATTTTCTACTTCTGAGATCCCAGCGCTTGGCGCTAAAAACTGCAACTTCACCTTCACCTCAGTACCAGAAAATTGTCTCAAAAACCTTATTTTCAGTCATGTGATCGGAGTACGAAGATATCATTGGCTAATAAGCGTGAAGTTGGAAGATTTGCGGGTTTGGCTATGCCCTATTGAAAAATTTGACTTGTTGCTCATTTTTTAGACTGGAAATAGATATACTGGCCGAGTCTCTTTTCAACACTTTGTTAATGGTTTTCCACCTTTTCTTAGGATCATCTTTGATTTCGTCAATTCATCCATGATAATGATCCTGAATTGCTTTTCGTATTGTTTTTATTGCCAAAGGAACGCAGGGTGGCCATGTGGCCGATTTGACGGCCAAATTTCTCGATTCTTGTCGTTTTTCAAAACCCTTGGCCGTCTAAAAATGATTTGGCCAAGAAAATAAAAGTTGGCCGAAATTTGACCGTAATTGGAAAATCATGAATAAACAAAGGAAACAACTATTTTTGGAGAATTGATGCTCAAAATCACATCGAAAATTTTCAAAATTGCCTTCATTATTACTCCACAGAATTGGCGGACATTTATGGCACGCGAGAATCACAAATTTCTGATAAACTAGGATTATCACAGATAAACCTGGTTTATCTGCTGATAAACTAGGTTTTTAAAAATGAATTGCAATTATCTGCTGATAATCTTAGTTTATCACTTTTATTGCACGCGAGAATCACAATTTCCTGATAAACCAAGAGGATCACAGAAAAACCTATTTTATCAAGCTGCAACTCCAATTATCACGTGATAATCAAGGTTATGCTTCATCAGGCTGACAAACTCAGACAACACCAAGAACAGCAACAATTGCACTTCTTGTGCTGCTGAAAGCATTTGCATCCAAAACAAACTTCAGTCGGTCGAGATATTTGATAGATCTCTCAGATCATTCCTTGCTGGAAGCAAATATTGACTTGAAGACTTCAAGCGTTCCCTAATACTAATCAAGGTCTTCTTGAATTCATATAGAACATTATCAGTTGATGCCAAACCAGCTCGCTCTCGAGCTCGCTCATATCTTTATGGCAATGGCATGTTGAAATAGAATGGCGCTCTACTAGAATGGCGCAAACGCATGAGCAAAGTGGACGAACTCAAATTATCACGTGATAATGGAGTTAGTGTGATAATCTAAGTTTATCTGGAGCATAACCTTGATTATCATATGTTAATTGGAGTTGCAGCCTGATAAAATAGGTTTATCTGTGATCATCTTGGTTTATTAGGAAATTGTGATTCTCGCGAACAAGGGCAGATTTTGTAATACAATAGCACGAGTTGCTTTTGTTGACACCTCAATTCAAAGCGATTAACGATCACAGACAAAGGAAATTTGATCAACTAGTAATTCAAAACAAACAAAGCCGCAAAATTTTTTCTGAAACCCAGGTAGCTATCTCGCTCGCTGTGCATTCCAGAAATTATTTCTAAGGGTAAACATGACCATAGATCGAAAGAAGAAGGATATATCTACACATCTGCCGCGGACATTTTATTTCTTTGGTCCAGGAGCTGAGCAGTAAATGTTTTGATAACACCCAAAAAAATAAGAGAATTGAATCGCCTCCTAAACGGCTTTTGAACCAAACAAATAAAATGCCTGCGGCAGATGTGTAGATGCATCCTTCTTCTTTGGATCTACGCTCGTGTTTGCCCTTAAAAACAGTTTCTGGAATGCACAACGAGCGAGCTATAGCTATAAGCTACCTGGGTTTCAAAGAAACCTTTGCGGCATTGTTTGTTTTGAAGTGCTGCTTGAGAGAATTTACTTTGTCTGCAATCGCTAATCGCTAATCGCTTTGAATTGAGGTGTCAACAAAAGCAACTCATGCTCTTGTATTACAAAATCTGCCCTTGTTATTCTCGCGTGCAATAAAGGTGATAAACTAAGATTATCAGCAGATAATTGCAATTGGTTTGATAGACCTAGTTTATCAGCAGATAAACCAGGTTTATCTGTGATAATCCTAGTTTATCAGAAATTTGTGATGCTCGTGTGATTTGTGATAGACATTTGGCTGTCTCTGTACAGTTTATGTGGTGAATTTGGCTGCGGAGCAACAAGGACAGATTTTGTAACATAATAGCATCAGTTAATTTAATTGACACCTCAATTCAGAACGATCAGCAATTGAAGGCAAATGAAATTCTCACAACCAGTAATTCAAAACAAACAATGCCACAAAAGTTGCCCCAAACTGGAAGAGCAAACTCTCACCTTGTGCACGCGAAAGGTGGTTCTTTGAGAAGTTATGTGCTTTATATAACGATAGAAGAGGGGTAAATCGAAAGAACTGCCTGGCGGATTTTGCTTAGTTAATTCAGAAGCCGAGCAGAAGGCATTGTAATTCTCGCATATTCAGGGCTTAAATGAAGCGATTACCACACAGCTCCTGAATCAAATAAACAAAATCCACCAGGCAAATCTTTAGATTTACCTTTCCTCTTTTGCTATAAGCACATAACTTCTTTTAAAAACCACTTTCGCATGCACAAGGGGCCAGAATTTGCCCTACTGGTTTCAGGGCATCTTGTGCAGCGTTGTTTGTTTTGAATTACTGGTTGAGAGACTTTCATTTGTCTGCAATCGCCAATCGCTTTGAATTCAGGTGTCAAGAAAATCAACTGAAGCTATTGTCTTACAAAATCTGCCTTTGTTACCGGAAGTAGTCTCATGGCGACGACCACACTTCGAAATGTAAATGATATGGCAGGTCATTCTGCTGGTATGTTTACGGTGAGAAGGAAAGTTTGGCCAAGTCCGGCAATCAATCGCCTCATAGAAAGCAGCTAAAAATGAAAGAAAACAAGGAGAAAGGCGAGTCAATGAATGAAACAGGAACGCAGCCATATAGTAACATCGACGAGAGTGACGATCTCCAACTTTTGAATCATGCAACTCCACGAAATATAGCGAGGGTTTATCTCAGATCAACAACAACACATGGCCTAGGCCGTATTTATTCTTCTAAAAGTATTTATATGCGACTGTTTTGGACAGTGATATTCCTCGTTGTGTTTGGTTTGCTGACTCGTGCCGTTGTTAAATTAATCATCAAGGCAACTAAAAATGATATTACTACCAAGGTGCAAAGCAAATTTCATAGAAGCATGCCGTTTCCCGCTGTCACCATTTGCAACAACAATCCATTTAGAAAATCTAGAATTATCAAGTTCAATCTCAAGCCTCCCAATACCACATCTGGCTATTTTCGTAAAGCTGCCGAAGCAGAGCTAAAACTTTCCCTTAGACTTGGCAAACTAAATGCGTCAGAACTTTATAAAGTTGGCCACCCTATGGGAACATTTTTGATGAGGAATATGGGCTTCTGTTTTTTTGGAAACGATGCGTGTAATTTTACGAAAGATTTTGTGCGTTCCTCAAACCCCTTAGCAGGAAATTGCTACACATTTAATTCTAGAAATCGCGTCCAGAAGCAAGCTGATACAGGGGCAGGTCTGTCCATAGCACTCAATATAAATCAAGACGAATATTCACTTGGTTTTTCATGGAGGTTCTCTTCGGCTGGTGCTAGAGTTGCTATACATCACCCAGATGAGCCAGCTTCCGATACAAAGGCACTCCTTTTGGCCCCAGGAACATTTACAGATATCAAGATTGCTAAAAAGATTCAAATTCGGCAACCAGATCCTTATCCAGACAATTGTGTGAAAATGAAAACAATGGAGAAGATGTTTGGCATTCCTATAAGATATACAACGGAACTTTGTCAGTTGCATTGTTATCTTGAAAATCAACATAAACATTGTGGCTATGTCACACCACTGTTAGAAGCAACCTTAAATGGAATATTCCGTGATTTGTCTATCAAAACAAAATTCAAATTCAAGGTTGCAACGAATGTTTCACAGGTTGCATGCCTCCACGAATTTGACGATTTATATTACAAAGGACGCTTCAAATGCAGGTGCTTTCCACCATGCCATGAAGAGCAGTTCCAACTGACAGCAACTCATTCAACTTGGCCAACAAAGAATGAAGCTCCAAAAGTACTTGCTGACTTGAAATTAGCCTATGCTAGGTCAAAGTACTTCAAGAACTGGACTGTAGAAGATTTGTATAGAAATGTTATGGCTATGGACATCTATTTCAAAGATTTTTCTGTAGAAACAATTGAGCAAAAGCCTGCGTACAGCTGGGATGATTTTGCAAGTGATCTTGGAGGACAATTAGGGTTATGGATTGGTGCCTCTGTGTTTTCTGCTTGTGAGTTTGGGTGTTTTATTGCGAATTTGATCGCGTATTGTGCATTTTGGAGGAATAAGAGGAAATTTTCGATTGAAAATAGATTTGAAAAAGAACTGACTGAGATGACACCAGAAGCACCAGCAAAAAAGAAACCATCAACTCAACAAAGTTAGAGAGTAAGATTTGGCTCGAATTAGTGCCCCCCCCCCCCCCCAATTTGAAAAACACTCCTGCGGGCGTGAGATTTTATCATTTCAACTTCTATTTATGGGAAGAAATTGCTTCTATTTGAAGGACTATTGTGCTCACTTAGTGCTCTTTTTTGGCATCTCACAAAAAATTGCAATAGCACCAACAATACAGTCGTCAGTCTGCCTGCAATGTCTCGCAGACATTATAGCAAGTTAATATTAATTCATTTTTCAAAGACTTTTTAGCTCATTCGATCCAAGGATTCAATGGCTTCTCCTTCGTTGACCGTTGCTGGCTCAAGAACGAAGCGTCATAGTATCATGGAGAAAAGAGGACCTAGAAATTCAATTTTTTCTTGTTTGAACGCTAATCCTACTGACACTTGAAGAAGGAACTACGATTTCACATGTCAAATTTAGTTTTGATTGGCAAAATGGCAGTTTTCTGCCATTAAAAAAGATATGTCCTGATATCTCTCTTTTTCTGTTGAAGTGAAGTGAAGTTGCGTTTTTTTAGCGCCAAGCGCTGGGATCGCAGAAGTAGAGAAGACCTAACGGAGTCCGCGACCCCCTTTCATGACGCTCAAGTGGTTGAGCTCTACCGGGTATTGAACCCTGTCCACCTGACTGTTCTGGCTGCAAAGTCAGAGGATTTCCGAGGGCGGGCATGTCACACTGTGAAGGATGGTCCTACCTTTGTCCGAAAACCGGTAGTTGATGTAAAAATTTTGCACCACCTTTGTCCCAAAAACTGGTCGTTTTTGATGGCAAATTTCCGCTGTTATTTTTCTTCAATTTGAAGGACAATTTTTAACATTATGTATCACTGACGATATTTGTCCCCAAAACCGGTAATTTCGACCTACTACTGTTTTCCAAAGCAAGTAGTAATTATAGATATGAAAGTACAAGTGTCACAAAACCGGTTTGCCGGACAATGGTAGGACCGCTTCTGTGAAAAATTGGAAATTCTGGCCTTTTTTTCGGAAATTTGCCGGACAAACGTAGAACCGCTTTAGTGAAAAATTGTAATTTCTGGTCTTTTTTCCGTAAATTTGGCGGACAAAGGGAGAACCAGCCTACAGGTAAACTTCAGAATTTTGATTAGATAGGAGTTTGGGAAACTTGATTTTGTGACAAACTGATGGAATAGGAAGAATGATATTCAAATTTCACCTTTGTCCCAAAAACTGGTTGTTTTGGGCAGGAAAGTAGTACTATTTGATTAAAGCACCGGTTATTTTTTCCAATTCCTCTGGACAAACATGGGGTCAAATATTTTACAGTACTTGCCCACCCCTGCATTACACCACTGCGCCACAACACCCTCTTTTCCTTTTGTGGATATTGACAATTCTTGGTGGAATACTGCAGATTCAAGAGTCAAGAAAACAGCTTCACTCGTGTACTTAAATGTTCTGTTCCTGACAAAGACTTGATTTAAGTGTCAACATACAGGACTGTTTACACTGCAAAACGTTCTGGCATGGTATAGATGAAACGTGTACCAAAATTGATTGATGCTGGACTCAATATCGAGGAAGTGATACTCATCTCCAATGAAGCTTGCAATGTTATTGCATGGACGTTGTGCGTGGGTGAGGGCCAGCGGGGTGCATCGCCCCACCCCAGTTTCACCAACGTGGTTTGTAGTTTCATTGTAGAGGTAAGCCAAAATTGGTGTTCATCCGTAAATGATAAGTCCACGAAAGCAATTAGTTTTGCAACGTTTTTGGATTATTTGATACTTAGATTGACTCGAGGAAAGGTCATGGAATTCCCCTGTTCCTAACCTACGCAGAACTAATTATTTTGGTATGTTTTGCTTTCCATGCTGTGCCAGAAATATTCTGTAGTGTAAATTGCGCTACAATCCTCTTCTTCATTGTGATATGAATTTACACGTCTTTACCCAACAATTTGCTTTTTCTTTGAAGTTGATTTAAAGAAGTACTGTCATGCTGCTGATTGGCTCTTAAAACGATAGGATTCTATTGTTGGTCACACTCAGTCACAAGTGGTTATGTGGTCCAAAGTTAGACTCACGAAATAGTCCCAGTTATCGCAACAACAACAGCAACAGCAATGACAGCAACAACAACAATATATATTTTTGCTCAAACTGGGACTTATGGACTTTCACATCAAAAAGTGGGACGAAAATAAACAATGGGCGCACAGATTTTTCTGTGCCCTTTGAAACGAGGTTAATGGCCTCTTTTCGGTAGTTGGAGAATTTCAGGAGCTGCGACGTGTTGGCGTTAACTATTGCTAGATGAAGATTGCCTTCAAAATGAGGAAATTCTCGTTGAAACTGAAAGGTTTGTCAATTCTTAGATTAAAGAAACATTCATGCGAATACTTGTGACTTTTGTTCATTGCTAACATCACTCAAAACTTGAATTTCGAGACGTTTTATTATCTGAGGTTTGAGCTGACAATTTAGGCCCAACGCCATTACTCGCCTTTTCGTACAGCGTTGCTATGGTTTCCATATCGGACATGAAATCGAGGGAAACAATTTTGTCCCAATTTTCAATGTGAAAGTCCATGAGTCGTAGTTATAGCGTCCATCAGCCTGTCAATAGCAATAACTACGAACTTGCAATCAGTCTAGTCCAAAGTGACGCCTGTTTGTATAAATAGGATCCGATTGTTGATAAGTGCCAGTTACCTTTGTGACAGTATTTCTTTATGAATCGCTCAGTTCCTACCCTGACCACCCCCCCGGGACACCCCCGGGCATTTGCAGGAAAAATATTCCAGGCCCCACGGGTATTTGAGCCTACATTTTTCCCCGGTCCCCGGGCATTTGAGTAGAGCATTGGGCAAGAACAGGAGCTTTTGCTTTTACAGTAACTAGGAATATGGCATTTTCTCAGTGCCAGGCCCCCGGGCATTTAACCGTACGTTTTTCCCCTGCCCCGGGCATTTGAGCAAGGAATTTTTGTTCACCCCCACTCGGCCCGAGAGAGGGATGGTCAGGGTAGGAATTGAACGAGAAATTAAGGTTCTGTGAATTTTTAAATAGATTTGATTTTGTGCTAATGATATTTATATATCATTGTAACTTACGTATGCTTTTTTTAATTTAGCTGGTGTACTGGGTATATTTATTTATACACTTTGTACATAGTTTTAACGTTGCACAGGGTGTTCCATAATATTGTTCGAAGTTTGTTTAAGTATCTGCCGTTAAACAATAAACCAACTGATTCCACAGAAAATAATGGCGAGTCAAAGATTTTTAATTTATCTTAGACAAGACACCTTTATAATAATCGTGAGTAATTGAGAACAATCCTCGTTTGAAAGGCCACTGCCCCCTGGATACGAAGACGATCGCGTTGTTACATATATTGCTTAGTGATATATTATGTTCGAATCAATTTGAAATTACCTGACTGAAATCTACTACACCGTTCTGACACTATGAGAAATTTTCTCGAGAGAGCCCCTTCACGAAATCCTCAAAACAGGCCTTAAATCACGACCATGTTTTCCTATTATTCTGCCTTACAGTCATGAGTTGGACACGTTTCAGCAATGGTGATCCTCATGGGATGCTTAAATCACCTAGAATAATGGTGTCATGCTCCGAGAGATGACACTTTCATCCTCCCAGATGGATAACTCCAACTACAGCACGTAAAAGTCATTGCTGTAAGGCAGAAAATTTAGTCGTGATTTCTAGGTCTGTTTCGAATGTATCCTGAAGAGGGTTTCTTGAGAAATCCTTCACAACTTCAGAACGTATAGTGGCCAATCTCAATCAGGTGAATCTTAAGATATATGTGAGCATATCCAATATCAAATATATTTTCCAATAATATTGCTTTGATATCCAGGAAGCAGTGACACTTTTCAAACTGGGATCATTTTCATTGACTCACCCGGTATAATATGAATATTTCTTGCAATCCCGATGAGTTGTCGCTTATCAGCTATGAAAAATAAAGTTTTGTGCGAAAGCTGAAACCAGAAACCCCGCAATAATTTGATGTGTAGCGAAGTTTCACTGCCTGCGTTGACTTCCTCAAGTCGTCTTAAATGAACAAGGAAGGATGACTTGTTCCGAATAGCTCCTCGCTAATCATTCACAAGATGCTAATGACCTAGCCTACGAGTAAACCAATTATCCTGAAGAATTAAGGGTCTACGAAATAATGAGATAAAGCTTGCTACGGCTGCCCAGTTAATTATGTTAATCCTCTATTCAAATAATGTGCGAAACCTGTCAAAACAAAGGCTGCATAAATTAAGTTCTAGAAATCTGGAACTGCAGTAGCAAGCTTTCACTCATTAATTCGTAGACCCTTTCTCCAGTGGGATAATGGGTCTACTCGTAGGCTACTAATGACCTCGCTTGGTCCAATGTTTCTAATAGGAGCAAACCGCAAGCTATCCAACGTCTTTGTTATCATTGGTCAAAATCAAGACAAGAAGATACCACCTGCTAGATCAAAAATCATCAGACTATCCAGGTGAAAGCTGTTAGGAACGATTCATCCTTACTTCTCTTTCAAGACAACTTTTAGTTGAGTCGGTTCATTTTGTCGTTCATTTTAGGTATTTAATAGGATTTACGTCGAACAACTTTTTGTAAAATTTGGTATGTAACGTTTTGCTCTTCTCACAATGTTTGCTGGAGAAAAATGTCGTTTTTGGAGCATTTTAGGTTCAAACGTCATAAATGCCTCATGTAGAATTAAGCAGAAGCCTATACAAACTGTCCATTGCAACTAAGCCCTTTAGAGGGTAGTTGCGTTGAAATCCGTCGATTGGGACAAGGCATTAGTGTTCCACTAACAGAGGTGTCCATCGTCTAGAGGTGTCCTTTCAGAGAGAGTTGACTGTGCCAATCATCCTATGTGTCCTATATGCTTCTCTCTTCCTAGAAAGCTAAATTTTGATGCATGGAAATTTTCCTTGGGGGTTGGTTGTCTTTCTAACCTTTTTAGCTAAAGTTTGTAGTTGGAGGCTATTGCGCAGATGATTGTGTGAAAACGTGCGGGCTGGGAGAGATTTTGAAATTCTATGCAATTCAAGGCAATAATATGCATATGTCAGTGGCTGCAGGTTGTATGTTTGGCAGCTACCTATGCATCTTTTAGTGGTACTGGGAATGTTCCACTTTCTTCATCAGTTCACTATCATCCGCGGAAATTATACATTTACCTACATAAAGCAAATCATGCATAATGAGGCAATAAATCTTCCAACGCATGTTTCAATTGCTACAATTGTATTCTCAGTGGCTACCGATGCAACTTTCTGTGGTACATAGCGTAATGCACTGCAGAGTCCCACTTCCTTCAATGTTGTCTGTCTCAAATTAGAGATCACGTGAAAAGGCCCGCAAATAACAACAATTGAAGTGCTTAGCAAAGAAACTGTTCGTTATCGCAAATCTCACGTGCCATCTAATTTCAGATAGACTTTACTTCCATAACCGTGAAAAATATACATTTACATACACAAAACATATTACAGTCTGTAACAAAAGTTAAATTCTACAACAACGCGAAAGGCATAATGTCTTTGTTATCTTTATTCGTGCTAACTTGCATATGGTTGCAACGACGATATGAATTATCTGGCACTTCAAACTTAGTGAATGGAATAAGCTTGACCAATGAGGTTGAACATTCCATGTCCATTGTGCTCAGTTTAAGAAAAAGCTGCTTTGCTTTCCACTATAAGACCAGTGGGAAATTCTATATTTAACTTTTCACGACATTATAAGGTGTTAGATATTTAGCTAAATTACATTTGCTATTTAGCCCATTAAACGAGCACAAATTCAGGCATGATTTTGATTGTTTAAATCCTGTTTGCATGTAAGGAACAGCAAAATGAGATAATGAACATTTTCCCCTGCACTGCCTATTGTACGACATAATGGGTTGCGATCTCCTTGAATAACTCTCGGATATTCCTGGTTTAGACCTTTCACATTATGATACAAAATCCTTATGCGCATTGCTTCTGTTTGGAATCCCCATTGTTGAATGTAATTGCCAACAGAATAATCATGGAGGCTAGGAGGCTAAATTATCATTTATTAAAGCAATTGCCAACAGAATAATAATGGAGGCTACAATATCATTTATTAAAGCAACAAAACGGTCTGACTAAATGCAACTACCCCCACCCCCCCCCCCCCCCTTATTCAGTTTTTGTTCTGTTCTGCTCTGTTCATTCTCTTTATTTGCATTTTCGTCTTTCGTTTCTTCGTTGTTTTTGTTTGCTTGTTTCTCGGTTGTGGCAATGTTTTTAAATGTATTGTAAGTGCCATTTATAGAGGGAACTTAATGACCTTGTGCCTTTTCCCTCTATGGATGGCACGGTATGAAGTATTTGATGCCTAGTTTTAGAGTTTTATATTGCATAAACCATTTAGTGATCAATCTTTATCGTTGCAATACTCTCACATCGTTATTACCAGTCTATATCGTTACGATCCTCAATCTATCCAAGTCTTACTATAACTTCATTGATGCTCTTTATCTATCTACCGTGTGAGTAAGAAGAACTTGCACCTCTTAAAACATTGTAGCATTTATTCTAGTAGACCAAGCTCTATGATTATTTGCTTTAAAGCTCCTGTGCACCCACTGATCCTCTGCACGCGTGCGAACAATCAAAACACCATGTATTTGTAAGCCATTTATTTTGAGCCTATAATAGTGGGAACATAAATAGCTCCATGGGAATAATTTAGCCTTCAATTATTTTTAGGAACATTCGTTTCTCGAGTTCAAAGACGATGACATCACGCTCATAGAAAGACAGAAAAACCTTACTACACGTATTTTTACTACAAGAAACTAAGAATTTGGGCCAGTACTGAAAGTTTCTTGAAATTATCATATTTTGAGTTGAGTACTCAGAGTTTCTTACGAGTTTCTTAGAGGCTCCATAGCAATCTTCATGCTCACTACCTGTGCCCTAGTGAACATTTGCAAACAAGGTTTTTAGGCCTTTCCCGTGTATAGACATTAATCAAGTACAGGAAGCAAATGAAAGTAAAGTAAAACTGTATCAAGGATTTCCTTTATCAAATAGATAGTTTCTCAAGTATTCCCAGTACTGGAGTTTCTTATTTTTTGGCGATCTGAGAGTTGACTCTCTTATGGGCAGTTTCTTATAAAAAATACATGTATTGCTAGGCCCAATTCATTTTCATGCAGTATGAAAATCACTGCGAGACTGCAAATGATCTTGGGAGGCACAGGGTCTTTAATCTGTTGATGAAAGCGTAAGCTTAATGTAGATTCATAGACCAAATTTGGGTATCTTTGTTTGCATTTTGGGGCCATGAAGTATCTGAATTATTTCGGCTTGAAGATGGCTGTTGGTATATTGATTGGCCACTACAAATAGGCTACAAAAATGTGTACACACCCATGATTTTTGTTTACACAATGAAACGCCACGTAACAATAATATCAAATACAAGAGATTATTTTTACCTCATTGCCTGGGCCAGCGTTAACTTTGTCGATTCTCTTTAAATTTATGCCCAATTGTACAAACTAATTCAATAGCACCTTGGAAAGGATCTGCTCTTTATTCTTCTCCTATGATGACAGAACATTGTCCTTTTTAGAATCCATAAAGGCCGACCTCCATTGCAGTAGTTCTGGTTGGCGACCTGTGCGCTTGCTTTGTGCGCATGCTCTCTAGCAACAGAGCATGCGCGAAAGGGGAGCGCGCTGGTCGCCGACCGAGACTAATGCAAGTGGAGGACGTAAAAGAGGGATATTTATGATTGGTTTATTATTTTAATTTGACAAATGTTTCGAAAGGTGTAACCCTTTTCACTCACCTGGTATGTGCATTTCACTCTGCTTGTGATGCAACATCTTCCATATAGCAGTTACATGGTGAATCAAAAATTGTTTCATTCAACCTTGCAAGACTGTACAATTGCGAACAATGAAAAGATGTGAAAAAGTTACAAAAAGCTTCCTAATATTGTAATAAATGAAGACTCAACGAGCAGCATGGCAAAATTATGCACCCGCTTACCAAGATTAACAGTAGACGACAGTCTCCCAAGAAACGTTTCTCTCCTAAAATGATTGGCTGATCTATAGGTTCTAAATTTTAAGTCAGGATTCAATTTGAAGGTGTCTGACCTGAGCTAGGCCTACATGACACAGTCAGTGTACAAGACAAAGAAAACCTACAGACGCCATCGTTTTATTTGGCTTTGCTTTCTTTGGCTGCGCGTTGGTTAAGAAACAGAAGAGGCTATTATCAAAACTATGAAATCTCATCTTTTAACTCAGGTTATTCGATGGAAATGATTCATTGCTCGTGATTGTACCTTCTTGCAAACATTGAAAGGCATTTTGACTCACCTGGTAGTGCCCAGCCTCTTTTTATGTTTATATTTATAGATTTGTTTCATCATTTTCCTCTTGATTTGCACTCATCAAGCTTACTTTTACCAAGTCTTCCTCTGCAAACGGTTCGCCATTTTGTTTTTCTTCAGGCACCAAATTTTCGCCCTCTTTAATTTCCTTCGTTTTCTCTTCAATTGGGATGGTTTCCGTTTGGCTTAGACGTTTTCCAACTTCCTTGTTTTCAACATTGGCTTGACCATTGCTCGTTGAAGCAAGACTCAATTTTCGGACGATGCTGGGAAATCGTTTGAATTTTGTGAAGAATGACTTTTCCTCTTCACCATGAGATGACGGAACGGGTGACAATGCATCAAACGTTGGAATAGGAAGTCTTGGCTCGGTTTCTTCCTTCTCCTTCTCTTCGATTCTTGCCTGCCTAGCCTTTTCCTATAAATCAGATTCAAAAATTAGTTTAGAGGGATCGCTTGCTAACATACCCTGACAGGTGTGCGTCCCTCATAAGGGTGATTTTGCTGGATAAAACTTCTGTAAAACAGGATCTGGTTTTGTCAAAACATTCCATAGATCTGGATCTAGAAGTCTGAATTTGTTTTAAACTTTGAAAACTTAAGAAATGTAGCTTGCGTGCAGACTATAATGGTTTGCACGCAGGCTATAAGAAATGGTGAGGACGCTTTGTTGTCAAGCAAGTAAAATAGGGAGCATAAAAGAAGGTAGAAGCCCATCATAAACGTAGATGAATTTCCCAAAACCCGGGGCATGCCCCTGTACAAAAGAAGGTAAAATAAACCCCCGGGATACTTTTTTTATATAATCAATTAAAATATACAAAACTCAACAAGTACATCTACTGTGCCTATCATGGCGGGAATAGACACTAAGTCATCGGAGTTCCCACCACGAAGGCACTTACAATTCAAAAATTACAATATACTGAAAGAAAGAACAACAAACTAAAAGAAAAAAGAAATGTCTGTCTCACATTTGATGTCAGGCAATGACATCAAACATTTTATAGTTTGGGAGAAAATAGATGCAAGGCAGTTAACAGAGGGCCCCACGCGCGGACAGACAGCCGCCGCCCCTCGCCACATGTGCCACCCCCACCGGGATAACACATGAAACTAAAGGCCAGCAGCCGCCCATCCACACAGCAGGACCCCATCCACCCACCACCCCGTGATACTGATATGCCTAGTTTTACCTTCATACGTTAAGTAAATCTGTCAGCTTGAATTTGCTGTCTGCTCTTCGCGCAACGAAGAATGGAGAAGTACCGGGTGACTCATAAAAATTTCTTGCTGTTTGATGTTGAAAATTGATGGCTTAAATCTCTTAAAGTGCATATGAAACGAAATTTTTTATTTTCGATAATAGTAAATTCGAGGTCGCTGATCACGAACATGTGGCTGAAAATTTCGAAAAGCAATTCGTTACTATGTTATTAGCTCTCAAAGCTGCGATTCAAGTGGTTCAGGGGTCTGGTACCGATGTTGTGCTTTGACGTAATAGGTTTGTCAGTTCACAAAGAACGTCGCGAGAACAAAGGCTTTCCGTAATAGTGCCGGTCAGTGGCCTGTTGCACTTCGACGTTCTGGACGAGTCTGCTGAGGTTTTCAGAGGCAATTTTTTGACATCCAAAGCATCAATAAAACAGTACTTTATGGAAGAACAACCCTCGACTCTTGATGGTTGGTTTTTGAGTCTTTTACCATGGCTTTTGGCTTCATTAGCTGAAGATTCATCGATTGAAGTGGCTGGCCATAACAACACACACAGGCCAATATGATTGCTATGTCGAAGCGACTTGCTTGGTCTTGCTTACAGCATATTAGCAAATGGTAAGTTTATTTTAGTGAAGCAAGAACTTTAGTGAAAACGTAGAATAGCGAATAAGACTGTTATCCAACTTATGTAGAATTGCCTAATAATTTTATTCGCGTTATGCGAGTCGGGGCGAGAGTCAGGACGTCATTTCTGTCAACGCGCGATGCTGATGGGCCTGACAAAATTATTTGCGACTGCAGGTCAATTTCATTTGTAAACGCCTCTCATTTCAACGCTGAAAGACTCCAATTCTTCTGGGAATGTTTCCTTGTTCAAAATGTATTGAAGGATAAAGCTCTAACTCAGACTATTATCACCTTTAGTTTCTTGTTTTGAACAGTGGAATCACATAATTTTTCCCATGAGAAAGGTTGTTTGTAGAAGTTTGATAATACAGCGGAGGCAGGTAAACAAACAGTTTGCAAAAATAACACCGTCTTCAAAAACATGTAAATAAACACCTTAGGCAACAGAAACTAATTATATCAAGATAAATGTAACTCGTTGATTGTGATCATTATCTTAATTCCTATCCCCTAGAACACTCAATCAAAGCTACTCAAAACTCCAGCCACTGAAATTGTAGATGTTTGCATATCAAAATATGACACAAACAGCAAAGGCTGGATGCAAGGACTTTCCTGGTGGATGAGCAACACCTAAAGAACCTTAGTGACATTTCTTTTCTGTAATAGTATAATCAGATACGAAATTTCTTTTCCCTCTTTGACTGGATTCTATTTGTTGTCATCTGTTGCATACACATATTTTTTCATGAGAAACTAAGAAGAGTTTTTTACTAGTTTCCTAAAGGTTCCATAACAATCTTCATATTTACTCCCTGTTCCGCCCTGTTCCAATCTGAACATTTCAAAACAAAGTTTTTTGAAGCCTTTCTAATGTTTAGACATTATTCAATTACCTTCCGAATACTATGATACAGGAAATTCCAGTACTGGCCCAAATTCTTAGTTTCTTAATTTATAAGATCAAAGGACCTTAGAAGTGACTCACGGGCTTAATGATTTTTATTGTGAAATTTTCCAAATTATACCATGAGAATGCTAAGGAAGATCAGTGCAATTTTATTGCACCTTCCTCGAAATATGAGTAAATATCCTGTAATGTTATGTTACAGAATGCAGTCTGAGGAAACAACCATCAAAAATTGGCGTGCAGGAAATGTTTAGTCTTTGCCTGAAGATTTATCAGTGGAGAACAAACAATCTAATTAAACATACAAGCAATCAAATTAATCACAAAATACACGTTTTTTTATTATAAGAAACTTGGATCAGCACTTAGTACTAAAAGTTTCTTAATTTCGCATGAAAATGTCGGTGTTTTGGTAGTAAAAGTTTCTTAATTAGTTTCTTATTTTTTTGGGCCTAAAATTGCGGTATTGTTCGAAGTTGAGCCTTCTTCTCGAGAAAGGGCTTCCATTTTGCATTGACATTGTCATCAAGAAGAAGCCATGCACATCAAGGCAAAAATTTACCAATTTTGCAGTTAAAAGTCAAGAAAAGACGAAGGCACCTTTGTTAGAGAGACATATAATAAGAGAGACATACAGATATAACGTTTTAGAGTTTCTTAACTGTTCTTGAGCGTAGTACTAGAGTTTCTTAAATTTTTGGTCATCGTAGTACTAGTTTCTTATAAACCAGTTTCTTATAAAAAAAACGTGTAATCCGTTTTCAGCATGATTAAACAGTGCTATTGTTAATAAGAAACTCTTTTCAAGAATTCAACTAAGAACTAAACCAGTAAGAACCTCGACTGAGAACTTGGATATTGCTCAAGAAACTTGTTTATTTTGTCTGAGAAGGCAATTCGCATACTGGCGCTGTATTCTGGTAAAACTCACGAAATGCTTGGGAAGTTACCTATCAATGAAGGATGCGGAGAAACTGCAAAAACCTTTGGTACCCATGATCTGCTAATTTCAACTGTTTACTGAAAGCTAAAAGAGACTTTCAGTACTGGGTGGGAACATTTATTGGTTTCTTGAAGACTCTTCGATTGTTGTTCTACTTGACTGATCAGCTGCCTAAAAGTTCTTAGAAAACTAACAATAATTTTGAAAAAATGCTAACAAAGAGCTTTTTGAAATAATTTTGATGGGAACGTCATTGAGCTAATTACTGCACTCAAAGAGTTCATTTTGTTGGAGAAGTTTCCCATAGCAACCAATCTCATTCTGTGAAATGATGCGATGCATCAACACAGGCGAGCAAGGTGGCTGCCATGCCAGACACATTATATTTTCCAATCTCGGCCTGTTCTCAGCTGCAGTCCCTCTATTTTCCAGAAGTTTATTATTCACAATTTAGCGTAAACCTCAAGATCAATGTGCTTTGCACAAGTCAACTTAGAGGTCTAGTCCGAACAAAACATTGAATTCAGACTATTGCTGAACAAATTAAAAGTCTAGGCCTACTTTTGAAGCAAAATCGGCTATGATTCAAATAAAATGCACAGAAAGTTAAAAAATGCAAGGCTTGAATTGAAAATTGATTTTAAGCAGCTACGAAAAAGTAAGTTGATAAACTTCTTGATCAAAGATGAGAGACGTACCTTTCTTTGCACGTTGAATCTGTTGAATGCAGTTTTTCATCCAGCAAATTGAGCGCGCAGGCTCCGCGACCATGATTCGTTCTTTCCGTAGAGTAGCCGCGCGTGCTCAAACCGCTGGAGCGTTTGACCTTTGAGATGTCATACACCTCAGGAGGGCCTCCGCTTAACGACAAGCTTTGACCTCGCGTTGTTGCAAGGCTTGATGTGGACTTCATCACGTCCTTCACCCCATGACATAAAAGATTTTGTAAACAGGAAAATGCCCACCACCCCTATGACTTCACTGCCGTGAGTCAAAAAGTACGTGTAATAGAGCACTATTGATGACCATGGTTTAAAAATTTATTGCACCAATTTCAAGATGAGAAAAATGGCTTCAACTGTTTTAAAAACCTTGCTCAAAACACAATGTCTTTGAGTCTGTCTTTGAGTCCATGAGTTCTTAAGTACGTGTTCCTCAACATATACAGTACAGTAACAGTGAATAAAGTCTCGCTTGCTTTTTGGTAGTTTCTGTGCATGTCCTAAAGCTGCTCTCTGGTCAGTCTTCCTGGCCTAAAAATAAAAAATTCAGTTTCAATTTGAGTCTGCTTTTCACTGAATTTCGAGGGCATTAATGTTTCAATGTATGTATGTATGTAAAATTTTGCCATACAAAGTAAAAATTGAAAATGTAATAAAGGAAAGAAAGGCTATTTACATGTATAAAATGGTAATAAAAACTAAAGATCTAGTATAAAAATACCCCTAGTTTAAAATGGCAGGGATAGCATTAAAAGGTCAGTGCAACCTTGTTTCCATAATGGTCCCTCCAGGGGTCAATGCAACACTGAAAAGGATGTCAGTTTACAACTTTAGCAAGAGTTTGTAGAAAAGACTTGACGAAACAAAAGTTCATAAACTAAACCCGTTACTCCTACGTGTATATCCTCTTCCATGTCAGAACTGATAAAAGCATGCTATTATGATTGATCAGAGAATAAATTCCGAAGCTTCAACGACATGGAACCACAAAGGAATGGTGGGTGTTACATACAATATTTGCTGTTCATATTCATACGGCAATTAGGCACATGTTTTCAAACTTCAACTTCACCTTCAAAATAGGATAAAGGGAATTTCGAGATCAAGGAAACCGTTTTTTCTGACAGCCCTCTAAATCTAACCATGGATAAAGCTCAGTTGAAACGTCGGTTTTGTTTTTAGATCTGTGCATCGTGAAATTGTTGTGTATCAAGAGACAAGATACCGAGGCCAACTCTCGTTCTTCAAAAGAGTGATAACTGATAATAGGATATTTGGTTGCAAAAATGGTTACCTGAAGGATCGGAGCTCTTCACCAACAAATGCTTTGAATAATTGCAGGGATCATCATTGAGATAAGTTGCTTCAATTTCCCTTTCATTCGAGAGTTCTCCGCGCGCTTCTCACTTTGCTTCGGTGCTGTGTATAGGCGCCTGGCCAGGTATAATAAGCAACGCAAGGCCGGAATCTGTCCTTCATTTTCACCACTTCCAGACGACAAGTTTAGCTTGCTAAGTCAAATTCATGATCACTGATTAATACTGCTTTCCACCTTCAGTCGCAAAAACGTAAGCAAGTGCCTGTAAACCCGACTAGAAAGCGAGCTTCATGAAGAGCCTTGCAGTGCGTCCATTGCGATCACTGCTGGAGCAACCTTTGTTCTTTCAATGAGGCCTTTGAGAATTGACAAACCTATAACGTCACTGGAGTCTGGTACGCAACGGTCTGACCGCGTTCTTGTTGGACCACTTTTTGACAAAAATTTCGCACTTTTGGAGCTTTGTATCTCCAAAATTATAAGTTCGATGAAAAAACCGATTGCACCATTAAAAAGAGGATGAAAAGTTCTATTAAAATAGAAAACAAAAAGTTTCGTTTCATATGCACTTTAAATTTGATAGCTAAAAGAATGACGTAACCTTCATACGGCGGGTGCTACCTCACCTAACTTTGAATTATAAGAAGATTACTCCATTTTAATAAAAAATTTGGATAAGGCAGGGCTGGAACAAGGAGAAACATTTAATGAAATAACTTCAATTCCATTAGTGCAATTTTTGGTGTTAGATTGTTAATTAGCAGCCATTCTTACAAGAGCCTAACTCAGTATGTTAATAGCTCAAAGACTTGATCATGCTTTGTCCTTTGTCCATGATTTTCTAGATTTTCTTCAAGAATTTAGCCAAGACCAATGTGTAGACATGTTTATGTTTATCCTTATCTGTAAATTGACTTTAGCTCATATGTTTTAATATATTAACAAGATTTAGCCATCTATTGTAATTAGACTTTTCTTCATATATTTAGCATTATTGTATTGTCTTTTAGATGCTAGGTCACTTGAAAATCGGCCTTTCCCGAAGGGTACTGAAGGTCTTAAATACCGTTCTTAAGATAATCTTAAATCAATAAGCAGCCGTATCATGGAGCATCAATGAAAATTTTGTAGGAAATTTTAAACTACTACCTTAAGTCAAGTCGCGAAGCGAGCTCTCAGAAGGAGCGAGCTAGCGTAGCGCTTGAAAAGATTTCAATGGGTAAGTAACTAAGTGGTTTTCCATAACAACGTCTATGCATAATAGCAACTACGCTCGCTCGCTCCTTCTGTCTATTTGCTGTAAGTAGGAATATCAATAAAGGTGTCCGCAATGCTCCATGGTCGCATAATACTTCTGTCTATTTGCTGTAAGGGGAATATCAATAAAGACAGCGTGAATATTGTTGCAATCACTTTTTCAAATTGGAGTAATTTTCTGATGTCACCCGGTACGAACCAGGGTTAAGTTAGAGAAGAGTCAATAACTTACCTCCTTATAGTAATGCTCGAAATTGCTGACAATAACAGGCACTGGCAAAGCAATGACCAGTACACCTGATATAGCACACATCGCACCAACTAATTTCCCAATGAATGTTGTCGGAGTGATGTCACCGTATCCCACTGTCGTCATAGTAACAACAGCCCACCAAAAGGCGTGTGGGATGCTCTCGAAATCCTTCGAATGCACTTGCGATTCTGCGTAATAAACTGCACTAGAGAACAGAATGACACCAATGAACAGAAACAGAGCCAACATTGCAAGCTCGTGTAAACTCGCGTGAATTGTGTTGCCAAGGATATGAAGTCCACGCGAGTGCCTCGTCAGTTTGAATATTCGCACCACGCGGATGACCCTGATTACACGCAGAACTTCAATGCCACCACCTTCATCGAGAATCAATGAAAAGTAGAATGGCATGATTGAGATCAAATCAATCACGTTTATCGTCGATTTTATGAACGCGAGTTTCTTTGGTGAGGCAAGCAATCTCAAGGAATACTCCAGTGTGAACCAGACATTACAAAACGTGTTCAAGATAGTCCAAGCAAGTTTAACTTGGCTTCGATGTGGCTTTGACTCTTTCTTGCTTGGGTCGAGTTGGGGTAACGTCTCAATGCAGAACACTACAATCGATACAAGAATGACAACAACGGAGAAAACTGCAACAATCTTTGCGGGGATAGAAGAATTCGGATGCTCAAACAATACCCATATCTTCCTCATGATGACATTTTTTGGCAGTTCTATTTCTTCAACATTATCCATCCCGGTTTCATCTTCTTCGATCCCGAGCAGATTCTCTCCTAGCTCGAAAAACAAGACTTCTTTTGTGAAGATGCTTTCTGAGATTTTGCCAGGACATTCCAGCGTCCCGTTGCTTTGGTAGTAGTAGAGTATACCGCTGAATGCAGATCTGTTTCGATCAAAGAAATACTCGCCGGTTTTAGGATTGAAGTACGGTTTTCTTTTTACCGGATCGCCAAGAAGTGTGTCCGGGAATCGAGCCAGGGTCTCTTCAAATGTTTCAAATTTTTTCCCTGCAATATTGATAGTGATCATTGTTCTAGAATGTAGATATGCTTTGTCTTTTGAGAGATCCTCCTCCTTAATAGCGGTGACCATCCTGCGTCGCTTGCATTTTGTATCGTGGAAGTTTATCGATGATTTACTGCTAATGAACGCCATCTCCCGGCCGGGATCACTGAAAGATAATTCCAGTTATCATTAAAGAAGCCTTGCCCTGTTGGTCGATTTAGTAGATGGGATTGTCGTAATAAACTTTTGCCCATTCGAATGACTTGCGTGATTTCGGATACTGTTGTGTAGAAACGGCTCAAATCTAGAATTTGAAATCTTTTTGCGGATCATTTTCTTGAAGCTTTCCGCAAAAGAGTTCCGAAAAATGTCTCCTACTTCAATGGACTCCGGTGTCGTATAAAAAAGAGAGATAACGACTTGAAATCTTCCATTTTACACTTCTAGTTTGTAGATATTGATGCACTTTTACTACCATTTGTGCAAATATTAATGCACAGATATTTACTTTAGATTGGAAAATCTCTGAGTTACGATCTTCCAAAGATTAGTTGATAGACCTTTTGGAAAAAATTTCTTTCGAGGCTGCAAGCCCTACAGGCAATTTGCTGTTGAAAAAGGAGCAATTGAAAGAAAGCTGCGAATTCAAAAAAGTATTGACGTTAGGTAGACATGCAAGAGGGATAGATTTATTATTCTCAGAAGAAGAAGATATTCGTAGGTATAAGAGGCAAAGGAATAAAATTGTTAAACTAAACAAACTTGCAAAGAAGAGATATTTTCGAAGTTTAGATCCCGCAACTATTGGTAATGATAAACGTTTCTGGAAAACTTTTAAGCCGTTATTTTCCAGCAAATCATCAAATATTCAAGAGAAGATCATTCTCGTTGAAAATGGTTCAAGAATCACCTGTGACAAACAAATAGCAGAATGTTTTAACGAGTACTTTGTTAATATCACTGCTACACTACCTATTGAGGCTCCTGTGACCCCACCATCATATGTCCCTTTGCAGGACCCTGTTTTGAATGCCATCAAGAAATACGACAACCACCCTAGTGTATTGTTGATTAGAAATAATGTTGTAAATAACAAGACGTTTGAGCTTCATCCTGTTAGCCCTAATGATGTTTGGAATGAAATTAGGCAGCTAGATAATTCGAAGAAAACGAGTGGATGTATTTCAGTTGACATTCTTAAATTAATATCCGGATTGTGTCACATCGAGATTACTAAATATTTCAACACGATGCTATTCACTAGTGAGTTCCCCGACCCCCTTAAGGCCGTCGATGTATCATCGTTATACAAAAGTTCTGAATCCACCTGTAAAGTAAATTATAGGCCAATTAGTGTAGCAACAGCGATGTCCAAAGTCTTTGAGCGTTTGATAGCTAAACAGATCAATCCTTTTGTGACTGCGAAGATATCAAATCTATTATGTGCTTATAGAAAAGGACATAGTGCACAACATGCCCTGATTCGACTTATTGAAACTATTCACAAGACATTAGATAAGAAAGGTGTTGCTGGTATGATTTTGATGGACTTATCAAAAGCATTCGACTGCATGCCTCATGATTTACTTATTGCTAAATTGAATGCGTATGGTTTTGGTCTGCAGGGTCTCAGATTGATAGCAAATTACCTCTCAGATAGAAAGCAGAGAGTAAAGGTTGGCTCAACATATAGTGACTGGTTACAAACAAAAACTGGTGTCCCCCAGGGCTCTGTGCTAGGGCCACTACTATTCAATATTTTTCTCAATGACTTCATCTACATCGTCGAACATTCGGAGGTGTGCAATTTTGCTGATGATAACACCATTTTTTCTTGTGATGACACTTTTGAAAGTGTGGCTTCAAACCTAGAAGAAGATATGTCTCAAGCGATCTCTTGGTTCAAAACTAATCAAATGGTAGCCAATCCATCAAAATTCCAAGTTATGCTACTCGGTTTGAAGACAAATGATAATATTGTTCTCGATATTGGAAATGTATCTGTTGATATTGTCACTAGTGTTAGATTATTGGGGATTACCATAGACTCGAGACTAAAATTCGACCAACATGTGGCAAAATTATGTCAAAAAGCAAACAACAAGATCAGTGCCCTCTCTAGAGTCTCAAATTATTTAGATGAGAAACAATCTCTTTTACTGTACAACTCATTCATAATGTCTCAGTTTAATTATTGTCCGTTGATATGGATGTTTTGCGGAAAGGTTGCGAATAATGATCTCAATCGCACCCATAAGAGAGCGCTTCGAATTCTCTTCAACGATTTTATATCTTCTTTTGATGAGTTGTTACAGAGAGGAAAGGAGTGCACTATTCATCCAAAGAACTTGCAAAAGTTAATGCTCGAGGTTTATAGCAGTTTAACACAACAAAACCCTTCTTTTTTGTGGGATATGTTCCATGAAAAGGACAATAATTACAATCTACGATCAAAGAATCCGTTGATGTTGCCTCAAACTAAAACAACTACTTATGGCAACGATAGTTTATCTTTTCGTGGTAGCATATTATGGAATTCCCTGCCCAATGATACAAAAATTGCCACCTCCGTCTGTTCTTTTAAGTCATGCATAAAAAAATGGATTGGAGAGACTTGCCGTTGCAAAATTTGTAAATAGGGTATTTTAGGGTATTTTCGTTTCTTATCATGAACTGTAATTTATTTTTGTTTTTGTAAATAGTTGGTCTTTATTAGTTCTTGAAGTAGAGCTATTTTTAATAACCAACTTTAAAGAATGTTATAATAATAATAATAATAATAAAATAATAATAATAATAATAAAATATGGTAGTGACCCCCCCCCCCCCCCCCCCCCCCCCCCCCCGTCTCAGAAAGAGATAATAGCTGCTTTTTTGATATGATACCTCGTTCGAAAGGTACATAGGAACTTGAAATGACTTCGGATATCTGTTATTTATTGACTAGAAAAGATTCACACATTTGGCAATTTCTAGGCCTTTTCGGACCATTGTCTGAACCAATTTTTACGAAAATGGTACCCTTGGCTAGACCAATTTTGACAATTTTCTCGGCCAATATTGTCAAATTTGTGCCAAATATGATATCACGACCGTTCGCTAGACCAATATTATAAAAAATGATACCCTTGGCTAAACCTTTGTTGGCCAAAATTGCAAAAAAAGTATACTCTCGGCTAGACTAGAAGTCCGAAAAAGTAAACCCTTGCTCGCGGCACATCCCCAAGTACCTTTACTATGGATGCCTTTTCGACATTCTCGGGAAATATCTATTTGACACGCCCCTCCCAAAGTATCAATGTGACCCATTCATGCAAGTAAACTTGTCTAAATGTACCTGTTCGCTCCCTACAGGAACTTTAGACTAACACTATCACTAGATTTCTTGCGAAAAGATAGCTGGGAAAGCGCAATAGATTGTATGGCCACATTTAGCATCAAATGTGAATTTTGTAACACAAAATAATAAGTTCTGTACGAAGACAAAATGTTATTGTTGGTGCTGAAATTACCAAGCAACCAAGCATATAAGGTTTTGCCCTCTCACTCTCTCTCTCATATTTTTTTCTTTTGATTGAATGCCCTCAGAAGAGGTGGGAAATCTATTCTTCAGAATAGCAGATTGCTTTTTTATATCGGAGACCTAGCTCTCTTACTTGAAAAAATTCACCAATGCTGGGTGGAGCATTTCCTATCTAGTAGCATGATAGTAGTACCATAATAGCAGTACCATAATAGTAATAGCAGTACCATAATACCAGTACTTTAATAGCAGTACCATAGTTGTAGAACCATAGTGGCAGTATCGTAATTGCAGTACTATAATCCCGGGGGGGGGGAGTACTCCCATTATGGCCTAACAAGGGGGTCCAGTCGGTTTGAGGGCCTTACGAAATGGCTACCAAATGGCCATATTTGTCAAAATCCTACTATGGCCTTCTAACAATTGGGGGTATTCCAAGATTCCAGAAGATTCCTGGCCAGTTATAAGATTTCAACTCAGTAGGCCCCTTCGCATGGCAATATGGTCGTTGCAGCAATAATTATTAAGGAATTTTGAAGTTTTCTTTCCTTGTTCAATCAGTTTTACAACAGAAAATTTTGAAAAACTGCAGACAATTCTCGGTACCAGATGCTACCAAATGGCCCAATTTTAGGTCCACGAACTACCACTTGCGGGTTTCTGTAAAAAGGTACTACCATTTGAGGGTATTATAATAGCAGTACCACAATAGCAGTACCATAATAGCAGTACTATAATAGCAAGCAGCTAGCTATACCAGACACAGACAGAAGTCCTCTGTCAATTATATCTCATACAAGGGACTGCAAAGTGTTCCTGCTAAATCATAATATAAGTCCAGAGCCTGTAACTACAAATTGCAAGGCATTAAAAAACTTAGATGGTCTATCAAATCTCCTCTCATTATAGGCAAAATAGACTGACATGCAGTTTTTGTAATTTAATTCAAAAATACATTTTGATGGCTAATTAGATTTTTGTAAAAATCAAGAAGTTGCAGCACCATATCCACAATAGCAGTAGACATACAGTAGTGTCCCGCATATAAGAAACAACATTTACAATTTCAGGTCTAACATGTTTCTTATAAAATGAGGTAAAAAACAAATCAGGGTAAAGTTTCTTATTAGAAAAATCATGCACTATCAATCAACTACTCAGACACAGGCTTTATGGCTGTGATGAAAAACATATTAGTTTGATTTGCATTTGTAAATTTTCACTTCCAGGAAATGATATAATCATTCCAGGAAAGAGTTTTTGGCTTAGTTTTGCTGAATAAGAAACATTGCTTTTTCAGACCTGCACTTGTTTCTTATAAAATGGGGTATTATTTTGAAAATCAGGGTCCGTGTTTCTTAAAAATGTGTTTCTAATATGCGGGACACTACTGTATTTGAGAACATTTGGCAGGGGGGGGGGTGGAAAACGCCTCCTGTCCAAATAATGTTAAAGAGCAATACCCCAGAATTAGGGCAGGCACTGTTTCTGATAAATAAGGTGTCAACGTTCAGGTAAATAAGGTGCCAACGTTCAGGTTAGCTATTGAAGATTAATGGTTATAATATTTCATTTGATTTGAGTGAAGAATTATGTACTTTGAAAGTCTACATATAAAACGCTATGAAATGAATGGAATCTTTACAAGACTTACCATCTGGAGTACTTACGATATCGGATAATCCAAAATTACCGCACGAGCTACCAGATTAGGCAAGGAAATATTGATGTTTGAACAATTGGAAAACATGCATCATTCACCAAATTCGACATATTACAGATAATTTCATTTTCGAAAGTCGAAATTTAACGAGAAAGTTATTTCACTGAAATTTGTTTTTTTTTTGTTCTGGAGAAATTTAGATATTTCTGTGGAATTGGTTTTAAAGAACATGGATAGCTATCGACTACGACAAAATTTGTGTAGCATGTAGCCTCAAGATGATGTCAGTTGCATTGTGAATCTTGCATAAAACTACGAATATATTTTCACAAAATGCAAGGGAGATACTTTTTGGCCTTGTTTTCTCCTTAAAAGATGCTTGTGCTCCGTGTCATTGTATTTAAGCTGAAAGGTTAGACTATAGAAAGTTTGAATATTCTGCAAAAGAATTTGGATGGGGCGATTTTCTATACATTTTGTTGTTATCAGGCTTTTATAAACTGATGATGACTGTGTATCTAACATATCAATTTCTATAAGCAAATTAAATTTCTCAAAATCGGTCGTATCGTGCTCAAATTACAGGTGATTGCACAAAAAATCTTTCATCTTCTTCTCCCTGATAGGAAATGGCCCAGAGTGTTAGTGAGTATGTGTTAATCGAAAAAATGTATCAAAGAGTTTAAAAGTCTGCCAGCCTGCCTTGGCACTTTTATAGTTTTTCAAAGAAATTCATTATCTTACTAGTGACAATTCTTAATCCAAAACAAAGATAAAAGTATTCACCTGCTTAGAGTTTATTTGACCTTGCAACCGTCGAGTTTAATATTTACTGTATTATGATTTTCTTGGCAGCCTACAGTGGTCACAGGAATATGTTCGTAATTTGCAAGTCTCTAGCTTGCTGCCAACAATCCTAAAGGTTTGCGAAACTGTATTCTGAGCTGATGCAACCAATTTATACTGATAACCTAGATAAAGCAAAGTTGAATTATCTAGAAGGTGTTCCAAAAAATTGTCCGAGTTTGGTTGAATTTGAAAGATAACGATAATGTCAACTGGCTTCAATATAACATAACCCTATCACCTAGAACATAAGTTAATTTTAAGCACGAAAATCTTGCGAATCCGCTGAATATTCAGTGAGTTATGAGGCTTTGAAGTTCCACTTTGAAGTCCGTACCTCAAATTTCTTCCTTAAATCACCCTTCTAGTTATGAAATAAGTTTCTTTATTGGGCACTACAGATATGACATGACAGCGTAAAGTTTCTTTATAAGAGCATGGTGGATATCTCAAGAACTGCTACAGGAAGGAAGGGATTTTCACACCTACTTTAGAGATCTCAAGAATCTGTTACCTTCTGTTTTCTGGTGGTGAATTAAGCTTCAAATATTTCACAGCACTTGGAACAATCTCTTCTGTGACAGTATCCTCCATTTTATTTTTCCTGGACTATATGTAGTCCTCCTGATTTGTTCATTGACGGTTGTGTTAGAGTTAGTTAACAACTACTTCTTCCCTCGCTTCAGAACCGTTATTAATGAGCTTATGTTTAAGATCGTGATGCTTAGGTTTGCAAATCACTGCTAGCTGTTTATGAAATTGACTTTTGAGAAGGCACGTGTCTATTTACAATCATTCAATCTTATTTAAGTAAATCTATGAAATCTGTATTTTGATAAATATATTTATGAATTTCGTTGTGGTGAAAGATTACTCTTTGGTTTCATCATTGTTGATCGTTCGGAAGAAGATAAACTCGTACAGATGCACATCTACTGAAACCTCAAATCTCTTATTTTAGGTCATCGAAGAAGATAGACAGACCATTCAATTGTCTGATACAACAAAGATGACAAGATGTGAATGAAATTTCCTTATGTTGTACTGTTTCAGTTTGCAAAACTTATTGCCTCTACTGAGATTTAGCTGCTTCCAAATAGCACCTCATTTTGTTTTGCTGCACAACAGATCTAAAAACCCTCATCGAAATGTTTGAAATAACTTCAATTAAGTGTTTCAGATAGAACTTTGATGCAACCTCATTAACATTTGTTAAGAATTCATCAAATTATGATAGTACTTCAAACCGAAGCCCCTACTATGAAACCCCTTCTGCAGAAAGCATCAGGGTTTGTTTTGCTGCACAGCATTTCTGAAAACTCATATCGTAAATGTTTTAAATAACTTTAAGGGGAATGTGCAATGGTTAAAAAAACCTCTCTATAAACAGAACAACGAATACACTCAGACACAGCATTGTCTCTTTGGCTATCCATAGGTGAATGCGCGTGTGCGACACTTTAGATTTGTGCCTTCAATTTAAAATGTGATGCAACCTCGTCAATCTTTGCCGAGAATTCGCCAAATTATCTGGGAACCGCAAGTTAAAGCCCCTACAACAGGGTGAGTCAGAAAAACATCGACATTCGAAATCCCACTAATTTTCAATATTTTTCTTTAGGTGTGATACATGCAAGATCAAAATAATTTTAGCGAGCTTAAGGACTCTAGGCCTAGCTATAGATTCCAATAGACGATCATTGATTGTTGTCCTATGCTCTCCATGATCAAGTTTGAGACCTTGAGTATTGCTAATTTATGGCAGAGGAAAGGCAAAATAGGTGATAGCTTCAAAAAGAGCCCTTCTATTGTTCTCCAGCAATGCTAATATCAAGTAAATTTGCAAAGAAAGGGTTCTAGTGTTGTATTGCAATGACTTCTACATTTATGAAGGGTTAATAGTATTGTTTATCTATAACAAGACACTGTCATTGAAGTTACAACTTCTACACAGCTGTCACACATACGGGGCACTATGTTTTTGGGATACCCTGTAGTATACGACTGCAAGAGACTATTTAAACATATGCATTATAAGATGCAAGATTATTTAAGGCTAGGGTGATGAGATGTAGGTGACTATGATATTAGACCACGAAACTTTCTCTCATGATTGGTTCAGCAGAAGACTATATCCCCGATTACACAGTAGATACAAATTTGTAGGCTGCGCACACACAATATTACTGAGGCTTGCTTGACATGCGAATTGCAAATAACCCACACCTATCCTCATTTTATTGTATTATGCTTCTAATGCTCCTAATAATTAACTCTTAAATCTTTTGATATTTTGCCATTATATAGATAAAGCTCGTTTTAGCTAGATTGGATAAAAATCGGTAACATTGAATTGTCAAAAAGTATCTTAACGAATGAAGATTTTAAATGTTGAAATCATAGCTCAACGATAACATTTTCGACAGACTCTTCCATTTTTCATTCTTTATATGCACTGCTGATTCATTCATTCATTCATTCATTCATTCATTCATTCATTCATTCATTCATTCATCCACTAACTCATCCATTCGTTCATTCATTCGATCATTAGATTTGAATTTATTAACGAACGCTTCCCATCAGTCAAAGGGAACTGCGTTTCAGGAGGCCGTGCAATGATTTACAAAATATATATTCACATAAATCAAACTCTTAGTTCATTAAGAAATCAACTACATAGAAGGATATTTAAACGCTTTGAAAAGGGGTGGCTGCTTGACCTAAAAGATTAGAAGGTTTCAATGCAGATCAGCCCCAATCTTAAATTTCTCAAATTTTGAAGGAAATATTTTGAAAGTCAGTTTCAGTCTTCTTGGAATCAACTGGAAACCAAAATCTTTGAAATGAAAAGGTGCGTTCTTTCTTGTTTGCTTATGAAGAAGATTTACTTAAAGTGCAACTCAATGAGCCTTGCGGCATTTTATATATTCACCAAAATCCTTGAATTTCAGATGAAATGGTCCAGTTTAACCGAATTATTTAATTAAATGTGGTTTAAACTGTAAAAGCTATTCATTAAAATTGCACAGATTTGAAGATTTTGCCTTGCCATTTTGCATTATTAATTTCGGTTAATTATATTTGAAATTAAGCTTTCTTAACACAGCTTGTTTCATACTTGTTGCTGGTTTTGCGGCCAGATAAAGAATTCGAATCACATGACAGAAATTGATTTTTCAGCCTAAACTTTGTTTGTGAATAAGCTTTGTAGATCCCTGACACCGCCTTAACATATGGCATAATGACCTTCTTAAATACTTGCGAGGTATTCTAATGCTGCTGACTTCTGCTAAGCTATATAAGTTTGGATGAAGCAACATAGCTATTATTTTGGCTCACAAATATATTAAGCTCATTCATATACCTGCACCATTATTTTTGCGGATAGTCTCTGGGGGTAATTGACGCTGCCTTAGCATAAAGTATAATTTTAGGGATACCATAAACCCAATGTGCGCAAAAAGCGATGGCATTGAGGAAACAGAGCAATTTTGTTGCTTTGCCCCTTCTTTTGATGTTCAACGGCAAAATCTTCTCGCAGGAATTGCCATATTATTACGATCATTTGTGCGAATCACCGATCTTTCAAATGATGCTCTGATGCAGCTGTTGTAATATGGTGATCGAGACCATTCTAATGACTTGAACAGAACTATACTTGAATTGACTTTAAGTTTCATTCAGGAAACTGGTCAGTTTGACTAAGATCTTTTGAAACTTCAATACTTCAATAGTTACGTTCAATTTCTTAACGTAACTATTCTGTTTCTTTGTAAGTTCTGTTTCACACAAGATGCCAGGCATATTTTATGTCCACAAGCCAACAAGATGAGCTGCGCTCCTGACATTTTAATTTTATCGCACACCTGACCTGACGTCTAATGTTAGACAGAATCTAGTATAGTATACATTAGGTTTTAATTGTTCGTAATTTACCTAGTTGTGTGTAATTTAAATTCGCATGTCTTTTTATTGGCCATGGGTAGTCACTAACTTTCGCTCGCTTCCTTTGGCATCGTCCCTGTAGTGTTTATAGTAATTAGGAAGGTATAGTACAGTGTAAGATTTATTGTAATATTATATATGAATAAAATAAAAAAAATCCTGATAGGTCATAAACATTGCGTTGATAGACACACAATACGGTATAATTACCTTTTCAAAAGACCGATCAGGTATTTCTACTTCTGAGTTTTATTAAGCTACGTACTTTCAGATGAAGCTGCATAGCTATGGATCCTGTTCACACAATGCCTGGATCATTACGTTTGTGGATAAGCTTTACAGGTCATCAACACTGCCTTGATATACGGCACGGTATCATATCATTCCTTTTTCAAATTACCTATGTGGCATTTTTCTTTTCCTGGATTCTATTAAGCTACGTACTTTCAGATGAAGCTGCATAGCTATCGATCCTGTTCACACAATACCTGATGCATCATTCTTGCGGATAAGCTTTATAGGTCATTGGCATGGTTTAAAAAGACTGATGTGGCATTTTCCGGCTTCTGAATTCTGTTAAGCTACGTAATTTCGGATGAAGCTGTATAGCTATCGATCCTGTTCACACAATACCTGATTCATCATTTTTGCGGATAAGCTTTATAGGTCATTGGCATGGTTTAAAAAGACTGATGTGGCATTTTCCGGCTTCTGAATTCTGTTAAGCTACGTAATTTCGGATGAAGCTGTATAGCTATCGATCCTGTTCACACAATACCTGATGCATCATTTTTGCGGATAAGCTTTATAGGTCATTGGCATGGTTTAAAAAGACTGATGTGGCATCTTCCGGCTTCTGAATGCTATTAAGCTACGTAATTTCGGATGAAGCTGTATAGCTATCGATCTGGTTAACACAATCCCTGATGCATCATTTTTGCGGATAAGCTTTATAGGTCATTGGCATGGTTTAAAAAGACTGATGTGGCATTTTCCGGCTTCTGAATTCTGTTAAGCTACGTAATTTCGGATGAAGCTGTATAGCTATCGATCCTGTTCACACAATACCTGATGCATCATTTTTGCGGATAAGCTTTATAGGTCATTGGCATGGTTTAAAAAGACTGATGTGGCATCTTCCGGCTTCTGAATTCTGTTAAGCTACGTAATTTCGGATGAAGCTGTATAGCTATCGATCTGGTTCACAAAATACCTGATTCATCATTTTTGCGGATAAGCTTTATAGGTCATTGGCATGGTTTAAAAAGACTGATGTGGCATCTTCCGGCTTCTGAATGCTATTAAGCTACGTAATTTCGGATGAAGCTGTATAGCTATCGATCTGGTTAACACAATCCCTGATGCATCATTTTTGCGGATAAGCTTTATAGGTCATTGGCATGGTTTAAAAAGACTGATGTGGCATTTTCCGGCTTCTGAATTCTGTTAAGCTACGTAATTTCGGATGAAGCTGTATAGCTATCGATCCTGTTCACACAATACCTGATGCATCATTTTTGCGGATAAGCTTTATAGGTCATTGGCATGGTTTAAAAAGACTGATGTGGCATCTTCCGGCTTCTGAATTCTGTTAAGCTACGTAATTTCGGATGAAGCTGTATAGCTATCGATCTGGTTCACAAAATACCTGATTCATCATTTTTGCGGATAAGCTTTATAGGTCATTGGCATGGTTTAAAAAGACTGATGTGGCATCTTCCGGCTTCTGAATGCTATTAAGCTACGTAATTTCGGATGAAGCTGTATAGCTATCGATCTGGTTAACACAATCCCTGATGCATCATATTTGCGGATAAGCTTTATAGGTCATTGGCATGGTTTAAAAAGACTGATGTGGCATTTTCCGGCTTCTGAATTCTGTTAAGCTACGTAATTTCGGATGAAGCTGTGTAGCTATCGATCCTGTTCACACAATACCTGATGCATCATTTTTGCGGATAAGCTTTATAGGTCATTGGCATGGTTTAAAAAGACTGATGTGGCATCTTCCGGCTTCTGAATGCTATTAAGCTACGTAATTTCGGATGAAGCTGTATAGCTATCGATCTGGCTAACACAATCCCTGATTCATCATTTTTGCGGATAGGCTTTGTAGGTCATCAAAACCGCCTTGATATATGGCACGGTATAATTCCTTTTCAAACTACTTATCAGGTATTCTACTTCTTCGAATTTCAGCTCAGTTTGTAACTTTTCGGATGCATAGTTATCGATCCGATTTACATGGTACCTGCTTCATTGTTATTTAGGATAAGCTTCGTAGGTCATTGAAACGCCTTACCATACGGTATACTTAAACTTTAAAAGACTTATGAGTTATTCTCCTTCTTTTGAATTCTACTAAGCTATCCATGTACATTAGACTTATTACCTTGAGTCACTTGTTTCCATGTGCTCTTTGACTTGATGATGGCGCTTCGGTCAACAGTGCAGCGACAACAACAACAATAATTCAACTCAATGAGATGGGTGTAACTTGAGGGTCCTTTTGGAGTGAGGCTAGCTGTATATCTATTGGTTATTATTATCATTATCATTATTATCAAATTATTTACAGTTGGTATAATACATAGTAAAAACACTAATTCAAACCAACTATTTACAATACTACGAATTAATAGAATAAAAATATGGCATCCTCACTATCACCTAAGTCTCTTATTTAATTGCAGATCTTGCATGTACAATTTTGCCCATTCCATTCTTTGATCAGTTTTTTTAAATATCGCTGTTGAGTTTGATTTTTTTATGGTATCTGGTAGAGTGTTCCATAGGAGAGCCCCTTTGAATGCAAGTGAATTAACTCCGAATGTGTTTGCATTCCTTTTCGGTAACTGCAACAGATTCTTTGTTCGTAATTCATATTTTATGTGCTTTCTTTCAAAGAATGTCCACATAAATGATGGATTTTCTTCTGAAAGGCACTTAAAGATTTTAAGCATCAATTTTTGCAAATTCTTAATGTGGATTTTTCGTTCATCTGTTCTTTCCAGTAGTACTTCAAATGGCATATTGAAGTCATTGTGCAAAATTTTTAATGCTCTTTTTTGGACACGGTCTATCTGGTTGTTTGATGTCTTCCCATGGTACATCCAGATCAAAGGGCAATTATTGAAATTAGACAAAATAAATGTATTATAGAGGATCTTACCCTATTCGTGGTTCAGATAGGGAGCCACGCGTGAAAAAGCATTCACTTTCCTGTTCGCTTTCTGACATTGGTCCGTTTAAACATCGAGTAAGCTTCTTCCCTCAATTTAGCGCAATCATAGAGTTGAAGAACACATCGAACCAATGTCTGATGACATTGAATGATACTGAACAACCAATATGTTAAAATCAATTTCGTAATCTTACATGGCTGAAATCAGTCACTCTGTTGTTCTGAAACTTTAGATGATATTCTAGAGAAATTCCCTTTTAGATTTCTCGAAAAGGCTTAAAATCATCGTCAACTTCTCCTAAGTATTCTACCGGGTGTCCCAAAAAAGAGGTAACAGATTTGATGGGGACTAGCGATGAGAGTATAAGTCGAATCGATTCCAAATAAATTTTGGAGTACTCTTCGATAGTGAACTTGAAGATTAATACCTCGTTTGTTGATATTGGCGCATCAAGAGTTGAAATATTAATCTCGAAAGCCAAAATTTGCGTCCATCTACAAACCAGAGCTTTTGGGTTTTGGCCTAAACTGCTAACGAGTTGGTTAGGGGAATCTCCTCAGTCAAAGACATTTTTGGACAAGGATCGGTCCTTTGGGTACCCGTTTGAAAAGAACGTAAACAACTGAAAACTAACAAACAAATTAATCAATATAGTCACCAAGATATATTTTTCTCCAGTCAAAATGCATTTACAAAAGTATACCAAGCCAAGCACGAATGAGCATTTTTCATGTTCCCTTGGGTATATACGATTGCTTTTTCGTAATAATTTCGTGAGAGATGATGCAAAAAAAATTTCATTCAAGCAATGAAGATTGCAAGATGGTCTATGTGTTAAAGCCTGCTGGACTTATTTCGCTGATGAGTAACTTTTCTCAGGCAGGTGTAATTCAAAGTTTTTGTAGAATCAAGAAAGGGTTCTCTTCGGGGCTAAATTCTTGAATCTGATTGTGAACGTCAAAGTCAGATTTCCACTAAAATGTGTTCCTAAGCACGAGGTTTCTTGTTTATACATGGCTATGATTGAGAAGATTCCACAGCACAGCGAGTTAACAGCTTAGGCCAAACCCCAAAAGCTCTGGTTTGGAGTAGGAGGCAAATTTGGACTTTCAAGGTTGGTTAATATTCCAACTCTTGATGCACTAATATCAATAAATAAGGTATCAATCTTCAAGTTAACTATCTAAAGGCTGACAGACACGATCCATCTAAACTGATCAGTTTAAACTGTCAGTCTTTTTCATCAGTTTTAACTGACCAGTTTCGCCCGACTACACAATCAGTTTAAACTGATGAGCTGGGACAGTTTTTCCGCATTTTCGCGATGGACAGAGACTCAGAATCTGCTGCTGCAACTATAGTAGATAGTAGTTGCTGCACTTTTAAGATGAAGGAAGAAAATTTTTTATAACGCAAAGAGAGATCTGCATGGGTTAAACCTTAGCTCCGAAAGTTCCAAAAGTTAAAAAGTTCCTTGTCAATGAATGAGCACAGAAACATTCGATGAATTATTGCAGTTGGTTTCAATTCGAGTGATATCGGAAACAAGAGAAAGTGGCTCTGATTCGAAAAAACACTGATGAAATACTCTGTCTGCTCCATTCGTTTGCTTAGCAGCCATTTTCCTTTGGTGTTTCCTTATGCAACTTCCATGGCTAAACCGAGGACAATGCGTCCATTTGCAGAGCTTAGCGGCGCTATTGATTTTAATCATGATCGAACACGTCCAACTTTTAAAAAGACTGATCAGTCTAAACTGATGGTGATAAAAACGTCAGTTTTTTGCCGACTACACGATCAGTTTTCTGATCTTCAGTTAAAACTGTCAGTTTAAATGGATCGTGTATTTCAGCCTTAAGAGTACTTCAAAACTTATTAGGGATCGATTCAACTTAAATTCTTATCGCTAGCCCCAATCAAATCTGTTACCTTTTTTTTGGGACACCCCGTAATTTCCAGCGATGACTTGAAAATGCTTTGGCTTATGCTATCCTCTAGCGAGAACGAAAAAGTAATTTCCAAAACTTTGACATTTACTTAGATTACATAGAGTTTTCTTTAAAAAGCGTCCACAATTTTTTGCGTGCCTTCGGAGCGCTCGCTTTCCGTTATATTGTTGGCGCCCTCTTTGCAAATTGCCCCCACCCCTTTCAACTTCTGGCTTGATCCGCCCATGCAGACAGATTGTTGAAATTATGTATGTGTTTACCACCCCCTCATACCCCCTGGCTCCGCCACTGTGGCCTAGCTTCGGAGACTTTCAGATAATCTTAATATAAAGTCGTTTTGCAATGCATTATGTGACAGCAACAGTGAGCAGGGCCTAAACTTGATTTAATCAATTTCAAGACAGGACAGAAAGATATTTAGCAATAGGTGCAATAACAAGATTGATTATTTTCGGGCATGATGGTGCCTCAGCTACTTACAACTGGGCACCTTTTCCAAGCATTGTTTGATAGAAAGCATTTATAAGGAGATTTTCATGAATTATTCAGATAAAATTTTGTTTATTTAATAGCTTGCCAATTTAGCATGACAAGCAGACGCAAACAGACTGTATTTAATAGAAATCATTCAATTTATATTTAATTTACTTTGGATGCAATGAACATTATTGTACTTATCCTACTTATCCAAAGCAAGACTTTTATTGTAAATACCCTTGATGTATTAGCTCCAGTATGGTTATGACCATAGTTAATAGAGGATTGACCTCCCTCTATTAACTATGGTCATGACAGATAATCCTACTTCTCATTATTTTAGGGATTTGTGCCATTGAAACAAAATTTTTTGAGTAATCTAAAGTTTGCAATAATTTGCAATTAACACGTAAACTAAAATTTTTGTAATAAATAGACCATACATCCAGCTTTGAAATACACGAAATTCATCGGGCATAACCCTTCTTTATACCAAAATCGCAGAAATGTTGGTGTTTCTTGGTTCAAATTATCACGATTTTTCTGCCAACAATTTATATGGAGTCAGATCCTGAAAAATTCTCGCGTCGTGGATTCGTTGGGACGTGGCTAAAATACCAAGTTTCGAGCCCTGAACGACTTGGAAAAAACATGACGTTTCATAATCCGTCAGAGCATACATATTGTTTGTTCTGTTTTGTTTAATAAATTCAAAAGGCTACAAAGACTTATTAAGTTTAACTTTGTATCATAGAGCAAGTCTGTAAAAATTTGCAATCCATATGGGCTTTTTTCGAGCTACCATTTATGGGGAATTCAAATGTATCTTGTTGGGGATACGAACAGGCTAGTTGAGAGCCTCAAGGAATCCCCCAAAAAGGCTCCAGATCGCATGCGTAGTAACCATTTACTTCACTTATGTAACATGCAAATTAGCTTGATGCTGAGAACGAGGGCAGAAACAAAAGCAGCGATGCGCATGACAACGTGAGCCCCAACGTCGATTCGCTGTCAACAAAGCTAAAACACAATGTATCAAAACAATAGGGTCAGCACTTCATCTCCCCAAAAATATCATTAGAATGTTTTTTATCGAAAAGTTTAAAAAAATTTGAATTAAGTGTTAATTAGTCCAAAATTGCAGCAAAATGACGTCATTATAAAGAAAGGCTGACGTCATCAAATTTCAGAAATTCAAGTACCAAATTGAAGTCATTTGCTTGCTGATTCATTTGCTTTTTAATACTTCATAATTTTAAATCATCGAAAACAATGATTTGCTGCTACCTCCTTCCGAATATGGGCATGTCACGTGACCTGTAAATCCTATTGTTCAAACATTTTCCATCAAAATGTAGGTAATATATAGTTAGTAAAAGTCAGGAAGGCTGGGAGACATAGCTGACGTCGTTTAAAAATACGGCAAATAAAACCTCGGAGGGGGGGGGGGAGGGGGTGCCCCATATGGATTGCACCTCTCCATGGTCACCAAGTTGTCATGTCCCATCGTAAATACTTTGTACCTCTCTTGATCTTGTTTAATTGGTCCACTTAAGTCTAAAGTTTGGAGTTAAACATTTTTGATAAATGTGTTCCATTTTTATTAGGAATATGAAGTTTGATGAGCTTTTAGCATGCTTTCATTTTGATGACGTCACACGCCATGATAATGATTATTATGCTCCAGCAACAACAACAGCGTCGCTAATTGAATTGTGATTTCGAATATTCATTGTTTATATGATGGACTACCTTTGTGCCAATTAGCTTTTCATATCTCATATATCAACAGAAATACACAGGAGGCGGGATCAACCCCTCCCTCCCCAGGCATTGAGTGGTCAAAACGCCCAAGTCAGATACGGTTAGCAAATGAGGAGGATGGAAACAATTTTCTAGAACTGATCCTGTCTAAATTGATAATGCTCAAATCTCAATATTTACAAAAAGAGAGGTAGCAAAACTGAAATCTTTTGAAAATTTTTCATGCAAAAAGGATCTCGTTTAAATATAGTATTCGATAACTCTCATTGGATGGAATTTTACTTGAAATTTGATTTCATCACAACGTTTCTGATCGATCATAGCTGATTTGCCCATGTTTTGAGGACAGAAAACAATTTTGATGTAATGTGATCTTACTTTATATATTTTTGAAAAGTATATGCCTGGAGCTGCTAGCAGAGCAAGTCTGGTAGCTCTACCTATTATCAGGGAAGAATTAGGTTGGGTGAATCTTGCCCCCCCCCCCCACACCACAGCAACTAGAATCTGACTTGTCAGATACCTCAACGGAAAGTGTTGAAGGCACTAAAAGCATTTTGAAGTATACTGCACAACATACTTACCCTCGTGCAAACATGCTTTGATGTACTGTGGACTGTAAACTTAAGTGAAGGCTTGGAGGAACCATATGTTGCTGGAATACTTCCATTATTACGACCACTTGGATATGCAAATCTCTCAAATGAGATCCTAACTTGTATGGTGATAAAAACCTCCCCAATAATGTTAACAGGAACATACTCGAGCTAACATTAAAATTATATTCAAGAAATTGGTCGGTTAGATTGAGCTCATTTTAAACTTTGAAAGCCACGCAACCACTAAGTACGCTCGTTTTCTTTGCAAAATTATTGTCATATTTTTTGTGATTTTTTGTGATGTAGTGTCTATGAAAACAATGAGCTTCTAGACCATGACATTTGAGTTGCTTACTAAAAGAGACTCGTGCCCAGGACAGTGCAAAAGAACACGCTTTGTGTCTTGTATTATTGTATTGTAGAGTGGTTATGAAGTTGCGTGTGTAAAAGCAACATGTCTCCTCTCTTTCTGTTATATTTCTGAATTAAATACCAAGAATACGGAGACACTAAATTGGCGGCGAGGAAAACAAGAAACTACAAGTTATTTCGTTCAAGATGTCAAGCATTTCGCTTCATCCTATGCCTGGATTTAATCCTGACGTTGAAGTAGGAGCAAGCCTCGCTACTCGTTGGAAAAAATGGCTGACAGATTTCGACATGTATCTTGCTGCCTCTGGTATCACAAATAATGTTCGAAAACGTGCTCTCCTATTGTACCAGGCTGGTGCCAGAGTGAGAGAGATTTTTACACAGCTGGAAGACACCGGTGCTGCAGATGCCTTCGATACTGCCAAGCAAAAATTGACGGCGTATTCGAGCCTCAGGTAAAAAAAACGATACGACGTTTATGTTTTCAGAAAAACAGTTCAAGGGCCTGAGGAAACTCTGGACCAATACCATACACGCCTACGAGTCTTAGCTGACCCATGTGAGTTTGCAGATCTCGATTTTGAGTTGGAAGAACAAATAATAATTGGTGGCTCTTCATCTCGCATTCGTAAACAAGCTCTACGTGACCCAAAGTATGACCTCAAAGCTATGCTTCTCGATGGTCGGAGAGATGAAATAAGCAAGTTCCAATCAAAAGAAATCGAAGGAAAACCAGGTTGCAGTGAGGAAGCCAACCAGATTACAACAAAGTTGCAAAAGTGCAGAAACTGTGGTGGCTCACACACTCATACCAGCCCCTGTCCAGCAAAAGGTAAAGAATGCCATTTCTGTGGAAAAGCCAATCACTTCGCCAATGTTTGTCGTGGAAAATCGAAAGATAGCCACAAGCCTCAAAAGCCTCAGTACAGAAAAGCTGCTCGCTCCAAGCTCAGCAAAAATATTAGGCCTCTTGCTCATTCAGATTCTGAAAGTGAAGAATATTTGTATCCTGTTCGTAGCAAGCAGCTAGCTAGGCCATATACTAGGATCACTGTCTCGGGACATTCCTTTGATATAATGGTTGACACTGGAGCATCTATCAACGTACTTGATCGCAGAACATACTCGAAAATGTTTGATGTAACCAGGGACGTAGGAAGCATCTCAAACTTGGAGGGGCACGACACTTCAAGGGCACTTTTTACATTAAGCTGAAGGGGCATTTCCTGAAAATAAAAAGGGCATTTCTTTGTTTATTTCAAAATCTTGGGGGGGCACGTGCCCCCAGTGCCCCCCCGGTTCCTACGTCTCTGGATGTAACACTTTCTCGCACAACAACTAAAGCTTTTCCCTACAAATCATCGCAACCCGTGTAATTCATTGGCAAATTCCAAGCTCTGGTGCAAACAAAGAAACGTTTTACTGTTGCAACTTTCTTTCTTGTTGAAGATGATGATAGTGGAAATTTGATGAGTGCACAAACAGCACAAGAATTAGGTCTCATAAGCCTTCATTTGAATAAGCTTTCCACACAGAAACCCCCAAGAGAAACGCCTACTTTCCCTAAAACAAAGGACAAGGATTTGATTAAAATTCTTGAGAAGAACAAAGAGGTTTTCAATGGACTAGGGAAACTGAAGGGACAAAAGATCATTTTAAACATCGATGAAACTGTTCAACCAACTGCGGAGCCGCAGAGGCGTGTCCCTTACCACATCCGAGAAAAGGTGAAACATGCCATCAAAGCGCTTGAAAAGGATGACATCATCGAAAAGGTCCCTCAAACCCAAGCTACACCATGGATAAGCGCCATCGTAGCGGTTCCAAAGAAAGACGGCAACGTAAGAATTTGTGTGGACATGCGTAAAGCTAACCAGGCCATCAAAAGAGTTCGATATTTCATCCCAACAGTTGATTAAATAAGTCAAGAATTAAATGGAGCAAAGTTCTTCTCCAAGCTCGATCTTGCACAAGCCTATCATCAATTAGAGTTAGACGAAAACAGCAGATTTATTACAACTTTCAGTACACACGTTGGTTTGTACAGATACAAACGGCTAAATTTCGGAACCAATGCTGCTGCAGAAATTTTTCAGCACACCTTGCAGACCACGTTGCAAGGATTACCAGGAGTCCGTAACCTTGCTGATGACATTATCATTTTTGGGAACACAAAAAACGAACACGATAAAGCCCTCTCTGCTTGCTTAAATCGTTTGTCTGAAAATGGTTTAACACTGAATGCAGCAAAATGCAAACTTTTGACCAGTTCTCTGTCATTTTTCGGCCAAGTATTTTCTGCTGAAGGAACAAAGCCAGACCCAGCACGCATCACTGATTTGCAGAATGCCCAAATCCCGAAAAATGTGCATGAAGTCAGAAGCTTCCTTGGAATGGCAAACTACAGTAGTCGTTACATTCCGGACTATGCAACGATAACTGAGCCTTTACGCGCACTTACCAAGAAAAATTCCCGTTTCATTTGGAACACAGCTCAACAAGAAGCCTTTGGTAAACTCAGAGAAGCCTTAACACATGCGCCTGTTATGCATTATTTCGACACCACGAAAGAAACATTTCTTACGGTTGATGCCAGTCCTGTAGGCATTTCGGCAATTTTGAGCCAGAAAGATAACAGTTCAGATTCTTCACAGGTTATCGCTTATGCTAGTCGAGCCTTGACACCTGTCGAAAAACGTTATTCTCAAACCGAAAAGGAGGCTTTAAGTATCGTGTGGGCTGTGGAACATTTCCATCTGTATATATATGGCTCTCATTTCACTCTTATTACGGATCACAAGCCACTTGAGGTGATTTATGGCAGTGCCAGTTCCAAACCCTCAGCCCGTATTGAGAGATGGGTACTTCGTCTTCAACCTTACACTTTCTCCGTTGTGTATAAACCAGGCAAAGATAATCCTGCTGATTTCCTGTCACGACACCCAACCCTTCAAAGCACATCAAAGCATGCAGTCATGGCAGATGAGTATGTCAACCTCTTAGCCTTATCAGCAGTTCCCAAAGCTATGACAATGAATGAGATTCAAAGAGCAACGGATGCAGACAAGCCATTGCAGAGCCTGCGCGCAGCAATCCGTTACAACATGTGGGACTGTGATTTTGTCAAACCTTACAAGGATATTAAAGATGAACTTACAGTTACACCCCAGAATATTGTACTCCGTGGTTCTCGCATTGTTATACCCGAAAGTTTGCAACAAAAAGCCATCGATCTTGCCCACGACACTCACCAAGGATTAGTGAAAACTAAAGCCTTATTGCGTGAAAAGGTCTGGTTACCAGGAATAGACCGACTGGTGAAAGAAACCATTGATCGATGTATTCCTTGCCAAGCTACCGGTCAACCCAATCCCCCGGAACCCCTACAAATGTCTGACATGCCTCAAGGACCATGGCAAAAGGTACATGCAGATTTTTATGGTCCCCTTCCTTCTGGCGAATATCTCCTAGTCGTTATCGACCGTTATTCAAGATATCCAGAAGTGGAAATTGTTAGATCTACGAAAGCATCAAGCGTAATCCCCAAGTTTGACAAGATTTTTGCCACTCACGGGATTCCTATCTCCATGACGACAGACAATGGCCCTCCTTTTAACGGTGATGAGTACAGTCGATACTTGAAAGCTTTGGGTATCAACCAAGATCCTTCAACTCCAAAGTGGCCACAGGGAAACGCAGAAGTTGAAAGATTTAATCAACCGTTAGGTCGTGCTCTAACAACAGCTAAACTCGAGGGAAAGGTATGGCAACAGGAGTTAAACCGTTTTCTCTTGCAGTACCGCACCACCCCCCATGCAACAACGAAAGTTCCCCCCGCCGAACTGCTTTTCAATCGGGTCATAAACGGTAAACTTCCAACGTTAAAGAAGAGAATTGTTGTTAATCGGCACAGAGAAGCCAAAGAGAGTGAGCAGTCGCGCAAGGACTATAACAAGAGTTATGCTGATAAAAGAAGGTGTGTTAAACGAAGTGACATTAAGACGGGAGACTGTGTTCTTGTGAAACAAGAAAAACAAAACAAGCTGACATCTCGTTTCAATAAAACCCCATTCGTCGTTGTTCATCGAAACCGAACACGTGTTACTGCAGAAGACAGCAACAAACGCCGCATCACTCGAAATGTTTCTCATTTATCCCAAAGCTGCCCCAGTCAATTGACAGCTCTGATTCTAATGATGTAATTGATACACGCGTTGCAGTCAACCCAGCCGATGAAATTATAGTTCAACATGAGCAACAGCAACAACAGCAGCAAAATCTTGTACGACGTTCCAGCAGACCATCAAGACCACCAATTCGTTTTGGAGAACCTATACCCCCAGAAAAAGTTAGATAAAACAATGATGCTGAAAAGGGGAAGTGATGTAGTGTCTATGAAAACAATGAGCTTCTAGACCATGACATTTGAGTTGCTTACTAAAAGAGACTCGTGCCCAGGACAGTGCAAAAGAACACGCTTTGTGTCTTTTATTATTGTATTGTAGAGTGGTTATGAATTTGCGTGTGTAAAAGCAACATGTCTCCTCTCTTTCTGTTATATTTCTGAATTAAATACCAAGAATACGGAGACACTAAACTCGAGCTAACATTAAAATTATATTCAAGAAATTGGTCGGTTAGATTGAGCTCATTTTAAACTTTGAAAGCCACGCAACCACTAAGTACGCTCGTTTTCTTTGCAAAATTATTGTCATATTTTTTGTCTTTTGTTTTTTTGTTTTTGTTTGTTTATTTGTTTGTTTTTAAGTCTTTGTTTTTTCTTTTCTTTTTTATTTTGTTCGTAGTTAAGTCTAGTTTATACAAATGTACTTTTTCAATTTTTTTAAAGGCCTCGGGGTTGACATTTTATTTTGCTCTTCTTGGTATCGTAGTCGTAGTGTTGTAAAGTAGGTTAAGTAATGTAGGTAGTAATTTGTTATGTAAATTTTTAGATGGAATATATAAACAGAAAACCATATCTTGTGACTAATTTATGTGGTCTGTGACAACCTAAAGCCCCTTTCTTTACCCTATTGTGGACGGGCTATCTATAGTAACTATGGGCTATCTGACACGTCCTATTTTGGTCAGAGGGAGGCAACCCCCCCCCCCCCCCTACCTAACTCTTTACTCTCGTAATAGGCAGAGCAACCAGTTTTGGTGTGTTAATAGCCCTAGGCATGTACTTTCTAGAAATGTAACAATTAACTAAAAATTTGCGATCAATAATTCTTTCGTCAGCACTTTTCTTTGTATGGTTAAGAAAGAGTGCGGGAAAAATGCGATAAAATCAAATTTGAAGTCCAATTTCCGCCAAAACATGATAATTATGATAACCCACAACAAATAACACTAGTCTGCAAAAGAAATTTGCATAATACTGCAATTTTGTTGCTGTTTTCGAGAAAATTGTGATTCTTGAATTTGCGATTTAAACAGGGTCTGTCCCGAATATTAGTCTCCCTCCCCCTCATTTGTCAAAATATTTCAATGAAACTTCGCTAGTACTAGCCCATAGGTAGCTGCAAAAAGTCAGAAAGTTTGATTGCCATAAAGTTTGATTGCCATTGACTTCCTCATTGCAGAGATATCAGAAAAAGTCTACTAGGGGGAGGGGGCGGGACAAAATAGGGTTAACTGAGCTACACAATCAATTTACACCTGAATGTGATGTACTTTTATTTAGTCTACACTGTTAACTCAGCTGTCAATGAAGGCCTTAGAAAAACATATGGCCGATTGATTTATTTTGTCATTGGCGGACGAAGGAGCCTTCTAAGATTGGCTAAACTCCCCAGGTACCTCAGTAATCTCTTGAAGCTCAATGGAGATGTACTATAGAACGGGCTTGCTCAGCTATTGTATTATTCATAAGTAAGTGAGTCTGTTCATTTTCAGTAACGATAGGACATCAGTTTATAGAAGATCATCCTCCACCACCTGTGGTCCACTGTTCGACCATAATCAATCTTCCCAAAAAAATTATATGTTCTTATAAAAGGAGTTAAGATTAGTATCCAAGAATCAATTGTTTCATTTATGAGCATGACTTCTCAAACTGAATGTATTAACAAATGAATGAGGAATGAGATGAAATTCTGAGCGAGTCAGCCAAGTGGTACATTTTCGATCTATATACAGTATATAGATATAAGGCACATAAACGATTATCCAATTATCTTTCTTCTTTTGTCAACCATTGTCAATGTAACAGTACTTTATTGTAAAACAGCATTGTTCCTTGTAGCTTGAACAATCATCTATTCGCTATATGACCGGGAATTCAATCCTTTCATCTCCTTGGGGGGGGGGTACTCTGGTAAGGGGCTCAATGGCCAAAATGGCTGCTACGGTGTAAAACTTCCTTGAAACGAGGAAGAAAGTCTGCTAGAGTTATAGAAGATTGCAAGAATTAGACGCCAAAAATATATATATATATTCAAGAACCAAAGAGTGCTCAAGTTACTACAAAAGCAACGAGCATAATATAATGGGTGAATGTGGTTCAAGATATACACAGAGTGCTCAAGTTGTCACAAGAACAACGAGCGTAATACATGTAGTCAAGAAACCCAATGTGCCCTCCCGGTTATCACCATGCTGGCTGCATGACAACTCGTGAACTTGGTTCTTGAGTTCTTGATTGGAAGTTCACGAGTTGTCATGCAGCCAGCATGGTGATAACCGGGAGGGCACATTGGGTTTCTTGACTACATGTATTACGCTCGTTGTTCTTGTGACAACTTGAGCACTCTGTGTATATCTTGAACCACATTCACCCATTATATTATGCTCGTTGCTTTTGTAGTAACTTGAGCACTCTTTGGTTCTTGAATACCAAAAATGTGTAACCGTACATCGTGTGCCCAAGTTCACGAGTTGTCATGCAGCCAGCATGGTGATAACCGGGAGGGCACATTGGGTTTCTTGACTACATGTATTACGCTCGTTGTTCTTGTGACAACTTGAGCACTCTGTGTATATCTTGAACCACATTCACCCATTATATTATGCTCGTTGCTTTTGTAGTAACTTGAGCACTCTTTGGTTCTTGAATACCAAAAATGTGTAACCGTACATCGTGTGCCCAAGTTCACGAGTTGTCATGCAGCCAGCATGGTGATAACCGGGAGGGCACATTGGGTTTCTTGACTACATATATATATATATATATATTCTCATAAGCTCATTCGCAATGTGTAATAAAAAAGATATATGTAGTCAAGAAAAACACATTCTAGTAAACGTTTCGGCGTAAGCCTTCATCAGTAATTGGCTACCATATACATATATAATATATAATAATATATATAATCTATATATATATATATAGATCATTTTGCAATGAACTCAGATAAGGAGAAAGGAACAGAGAATCAGAGTTATTAAACTTCAGTTGATGTTGATGTTCAAGAAGAGAGGTAGGCCTAACCAATCTAGGCCAAACAGCAACACTGCAATGAATTAGGAAGCGAGAGAGTAGGTATAGTTTTTAAAAACAAGAAACTTGCAAGCTCTATCTCTCAAGACAGTCATTTGAAAATAAACTTTTCAGCAATCAATTCAGTACTTACTTTGACAGAGAGGAAGGATTTAACTTGAGTTTTAACATGAACTAGACGGCAGACACCGACAGTGATTTTTATATCCACATAGAATGAAATGTCATTCCTGCAATAATGCACTGACTAAGGACCATATTTCATTAGTCAGGGAAATATCATTTTTGGTTGATATTTGGTGACCTTTCCATGCACCTTATAGGTTGGCCAGGTCACAAGCTTTTTAGCAGGGGAGTAGTGATTGGCTTCCCTGTTTATCTTCAGGCAAGGTATATTCATGAACGAATTGATAGGGGAGTTATATTTTCCAAGTACTGAAGTTTTTTATGTTTGGGTGTTCTGAGGGTCGACTTTCTTTTAAGCAGTATCTTATAATGAGAAATGTTTGTGGGCTGATACACATTATTAATACGCAGCTGACGCAATTGTATTCCTATCATTTCAAAATTGTGGAATAGCTTGTTTGAGGTCAGTCTCAGAATGAACAAATATGATATGAAGTTTAAGCTCTTAAATTTTGCTCTTGGTAAAGATGGGATGGCGATAGGCATTCTAAGCCAAAGAACAGATGTTTACTAAAAACTTTCTCTGTGGTTGCTAATTCATAAAACTACAGTTACAAATAGCCAAAAATTCAATTTTAGCACCGGCAAACATGGGATTGAGAGAAGCATTCTAAGCCAAAGTAGAGGGCGTGTCGTCTGGAATTTTCCAGGAAACTTTTACCCCAGACCCCTCATTTTGATACTCTGTCAGTTAATTTGTCCTCGCCACACTGCTGGACGAGGAACCAGAAAGAAAAACTTTATAGATCAATACTAAAACAGTGTCAACATTACTCATACAAAGTAGAGACTACGTAAAAATGTTAATAATGCTATAAAAAGATATATGCCTCATTTTCAAAGAAAGGGAGTTTAGCTTTGCTATTATTTATATTTTACACTCCTTTATTAGACCAATGACGTCATAAATGTTATAACGACATACGTATTAATTTTTGCTGATGTCATCTAATATGAAATATTTATATAAAAAATGAGAGTACTCATCAGATGCAATCGAATGATGCATATTTGAGATCGATTGCACAAACGACACAAAAACTACGAACATTTCAAGCTTTTTTTGTTGACTACTCTCCAAATATTGTATTACTGTGGTCACATGATCCGAGGTACAACAATGAAGTATTAAGAATTTAATTGCCTATGAAATTTGAGTAAAAGTCATCAAAACTGGTGGTTATATCTCATGTCGTTTTATCTTAGTGCAGCAAAGTCTGGTGGGAAAAAGGCCCCCCCCCCCCCAGTACGAATGGGGTTAATAAGAGACTGCAAAAAACTTTGTCCTGTGGGATTTTTATGGGTGCATGACAAGTTTTAGCATTCTATCCACAATTACACTCATTAATTATAAGGTTTCCTTTTCCTATAGAGCCTGTTACTGTACATTCAATGAGAATTATCAATTATTGTTAAAAAAGCACTCCACAGGAGATAAGAATGTTGTGGCGCGAGCGAAGCGAGCGCTTGACTTCCTCGAAATCGTAGACGCTGAAGCAAGGGAGGACCCTCCGCAGGAGCTAGGAATGTTGAAGTGTGAGCGAAGCGAGTGCTGTAAATCTATAGATCTGCTGGGCATTTTTTATTTATTTTAATAAGAAGCCGAGCAGAAGGCATTGCAGTTGTGGCATATTTAGTGCTTAAGTGAAACTTTTACTACTCAGCTTCTGAATACATGAAGAAGTAGATCTGGTAACCATCGGTCCCTTTTTGCAGTAGCATTTGAATCCAGGCAAAAACAAATGATTATCTCAATCTAGAAAATACTTCTAACGTCATAGAAAGTAGTGGTTTTAAAAACCAGGCAGCCGTAAGAAAAGCTAAACCTGCCAATTTTCAAACCAATTGCAAATCATCAGCTATGAAGGAGAAAGTAATTTGGTCCTTGAACTACTCGTCAAAAAGAGCTTGAAGATGGCCTTGTAAACAAATTTTGATGATTTTCCAATCCTTTTTTGAGACCGTTGATAGTTGCAGCAGTTGCAGCAGTTGCATAATGTGACAATATTTCTGAGCTGGTTTCTTATGAAGAGCTTCCCATATAGCCAGCACGTTTTTATCGCATACATTATCACTGGGTTAGTAAAAAAAGGTGCAATGTTTGAAAACATACTGCTCCTTGAACATCACAGCAGCAATATTTAAAGCTGTTTTGCTGCGTTGTTGATATGTTCATTTAAATTCAGTAATTTATCTGCCTTTAAACAGTAATTCCTTCCTTTGTACAGGACGTCCCCGAAAAATTGTTCGACGTTTGATTAAATATTAAAAAGTAATGATGAGAGGTACAGGCTCCTGGTTATATAACCCTGTTCCTAAGATTCTAAATTAATTTTTGACGCCACGATCTTGTGAATCCGCTAAAAATTCAAGGATTTACAAGCTTTTGAAGTTCAATTTTGTGCGAAACCTGAAACCAGACGCCCATAAATTACATATTCTGTGAAATTAGCATCTCGTTTATTCAAAGCAAATCGAATGGAATTTGAAAAGCACTTTCGATAAACTAGCTTTCTCTAACATTGAATCAAGGTTATGGATGCTTGGAGGAATCCTGTTGAGCACAATTGAGAGTGGCCCCGTCTCTCATCGATTAAGCTTTCATTCCATGTTTTTGGATAATTGCATTCTTAAGTAGATTATAGCAGCGGGTACAGAAGCTAAATTACTAAATTACTCCGCGAATATGTAACCGATTTGCTAGTTTCTGGTGTCTAAAGTTAGTTCAAAATCTCAGAAATATTGTTATATCACTATGGAGCCCGTTCATTATTTCTTTATTTTCTAATATTTAATCAAACGTCGAACAAGTTTTTTGGGACACCCTGTATATGGAAAATTTTCTGCAGAAATACCCTTTCAAAAACCTTCAAAAATGAGTGAAAACGACAAGGAAAATTTCTTGGTTTTCCTTCCTAAGAATAATGACACCCCAACAACATTAGTACATAGTTTGTTCTCTTTGGAGAATGGAATCCCCTGAATATCTTTTTATACAAGGAGACGACTGTTTCTTCCTTCCTAAGAGGTAGCAAGTGCTCAGGCATTTTCAAGTCATTACTGTAAAGGCTAATTTCTAGGCAGTGGAATTTTCCGAGCAGGCGGAATTTTAGACAATAAATGGTCACTTAGCCGTAACGTTCTATTCAAATCCAGAGCAAAATTTTCTCTCGCAAACACTAGAATTTCCGCTCGCTCGGAAAATTCCACTAACTGGAAATCAGCCTTAAGATAGAAATGTTATGGAATTTTGTTCGTAATTTCGGCACGTTTTCAGATTTCTCGAAGGGATTTGTTTTCTACTGATTTAGCCAAGAAAAAGTTTGGCAACAATTGAACGAGTTGGTTATTCAATCAGATATTGCAAAAATTATTGCTTTGATATTTAGGGGCCATTAATCTTCAAACAACGTGCATTTTCTGACTCACCCGGTAGAAATAGCATAGCAGACAATGATAACAATGTGACGAAAGAGTACATAGCAGGTGTTTAGTTGTGACTGTCTGTGTTTCGCAAGATAAGAACCAATAAATCTTTGTTATCGCATGTTTCCTTGCCAATTACAAAGTCATTGCAAAGTTCGCCGAAGGGTGAGAAAATTGTTGACACACAAAAAAGCCTCATAAACTGAATTTCCTATTAACAATATCTGAGATATTTCATAGTTCAGAGTGTAATGCCAGACTGCAGGATATACTTTGACCAACTAAAGTAACAGAAGAGGGACAATATAAATTGAAGCAAGTTATGATAAACCTTCCTGAGCTATCTGGTAACGGAATTTCCCCATTCATCCAAACTTTATATCAGCTCACCCATCAAAAAATCATCGTGACTCGACCGTGTCGAAGCAAATGTAAAATAATTTTAAGTCCACGTTTTTCAAATTCTCTCCAGTCATAGATTATCAGTAACAGGTCTTGAAAATCATTCCAGTTGGTAGTATTACTATTTTGTCTTCAAGTCCAAAACATTCTCTTGGCATTCATTTTCAGTTTTGGAGAAACTCTTGATTGGTAATGTACACAAACAGCTTTTCACCGTATATGTTTTGAAATTGTTTAATAATTCTTTTCACAAATTTTGTAAAAGAATAGAATGTGAATTAACAATGATTAAAACTTACAGTAAAATGGAATTCTGTAAACACAATCCTTCTTTGTGACCAGGAGAAGAAATTAATGTTGTCTTGCAGTCGCATGAAAAGTTTGTAATGGGTTTTCAAATTTGTAGGGGCATTCATAAATCATTTACTGCGCCATCTGTACTTCTAGTGAAGGATTATAAAACATAGTCACGACTTATCGGGCTGCGGTGTATTAATTGTATTTGATCATGCATTTACTAAGTATTTAGAGAAGCTGACAAACAGATAGCTTTTGCTGCCCAGTAGATCATTAGTTGAGCCAGAGAATTCACTAAAATGTGCTTCATTTAACATTGTTTTCAATCAAGGAATAGGTCAGGAAAGGTTGTTTAGCGCTTTAGTAAAAAAAAGTGACGAAGAGAGAGCTTTTGCGGTCCAGCTAATCAGGAGTTGAGTTACAGGATTTATAAAAACGCACTACACCTAATGTTGTTTACAATTAGGGTTAAGTCAAGAAAATTTGGTCTGTATTAGTTGGAGAAAAATCGACAAAAAGAGCTTTTGTGGTCTAGTAAATGACAATTTAACCAAAAACATGCTACTTTTGAGATCATTTCAAATTTATAGTAGGTCAAGCATATTTGTTTCAAATGTTAGTTAGAGGTGACAAGCAGAGAGCGTTTGTGGCTGATTTATGAAATAGGCCAAAATATTAATTGAAATATCATACATTTTACATTGCTTTTGACAAATGACAGATCTAGAATATTCATTTATACACTTAGAGAACTTTACAAACGGAGCGCTTTTTGGTCCAATGAATAATTAGTCCACGCATATAAAATCAGTTTTCTTTATATTCTGTAAATGTCCCATGTTACGATTCGTATTGATCTGTGGTAGAATACTCGTGGGTGGGAATTTGCCTTAACTGAGCGACAACATCATATGAAACAAACTTCTCATTTGCCATTGATTTCCATTTGTGATAGGTCAAGACAAAACAGTTTTTCACAATTTAATCCAATGTTTTGACAGTAGCCCCTCGTGTATACAGCATAGAGTTATGAAGCCGACCCACTTAGCTACCTATGATTAAATTCTGATGCATGATGTTAGGAAATAGTACAAGTCTTTAACATAACAAGAGAATAATCTTTTGAAAAATATTCACATGATGATATGTGACTCAGAACAGGCCTGTGCCTTCAGTATAATTGTATAATTGGCATCTTCCGTACGACAGAATTTTACTATTGGTTTATAGTCAGTTGAATTTCTTAATGTAGTGTTAAAAGCCCTCAGTGCATTCATTTCTTGATTCATAAATCAAATGATCTACATTTGTAAGTTGTACGGAAATTAGCGATTGAAATTTACGAAATTTTGGTTAGTTGTATCTTCTCTTTCCTTGGCATATATTACATAACTGAATACATAAAAAGGCGCAAAAGATCAACTCGATGCCTGCTCTCTGTGGATGTTGCCCCTCTTCTGCATCGTTTACTATACATGATATGTTTCTATAATTACAGACTGCAATTACAGAAAGGAGATTGTTTGAAAATCTACAAATTAGGCTATTCTTTCACGCATATTCCCTTTCCTATTGATCATCTCATATTCCTATTGAGAAAGATAATTGACTAAGTTACGAAAGAACCGCACTGAAAGCCTAAAGCTCATGTCTTATGATTTTATCATCCTGTTGAAGATCCTTTCCTTTATCATCAAGATTTTTCTCAGTTCCGTCAATTCCAACTTCAGTGAGTAGAGAGTTTCAAGAAGATTGCTTGAATGCTATTTAGCTATCCTCTATCAATCCAAGTTTCTTTCAAGCCCGTTACGTATCCCATTAAACATCCTGAAGATTTTAAAATTCTCTTTCTTTCAACGTTTCTTTTATCGGAAAGCATTTTCTTGCATGATGAGAAAATGAGCTTTATTTTTCTTAAGGAACTGCAAATACCTGCAGATGAGATCACTTTGAAAACAAAGAAGATAGTTTTTTAAAAGAATTTTGCAATCTCTGCAAAGCCAGTTTGCGCAATTTGATATATTTCTTCCAACGTTGACTTCATTCATCAGAAGCAAGTTTAGCGCTTGATGAGAAAATGTTCATTATTTTGCATAAAATATTGCAGATAACTTCAAATGAGAACATTTTGAAAACAAACTTGAATTGTTTATGAAAGGAACAATTTGAAAATCTCTAGAATAAGCCAATTTCCTTAATTATTCAAATTGAATAGAACTTGTGTGTAAATACAAAATATTTTCTCATTGAACAAGGATTATCGTATGATTCAAACAGTACTTCACAATATTCCTTCATTTATTGAAAATATTCTTTGTCAAAAGTATTTCTGGTCTTCATTAATTTTGCATCTCGTTCAAAATTTATTCCACAGTAGCAGGTTTGTTTCTACTAAATGCGTCTAACTTTCATAATATTCGGTCAAAACTGGTATCAACTGTGCAGAGTTAAATTGGTTCGACGATTTTTCAGGCGTTTTTTAAACGCTGCTTCAGCAACAGAGCTGGATACGAAAACAATGTTTCAGCAAACGGAGCTTTATAATTTACTCACAGCAAAATGCAGAAAATTCTATGCTAGAGACGCCAAACGTTTCGTTTCTTTTGTGGAGATTTGCAAAGAGTCATCGCATTTCAAAAGAGGTATTTTAAGTACATAGTCAGTGTCCCTAAATGAGTGAGCATTACTCTGAATTCGATATCAATTCACCATCTCACATAGAAGTCGTTCCTGTGTGCCTTGTTGACCGACCTGCGAAGCGTACAGCAGTAACCCGCAAATAGGAACTGTCTGTATATAAATAAAATCAGATTGCTTGTTTTGGTTCATCATATATAACAAAACATGAGTTATAAAATGAAGTGCTGAAGTTTTATTATTTATGTGGACCATTTTTTATCAATGATACGACAAATCAGGAGTAAGAATTTTCAAAAATATTGATATTTGCTTTCACATTTCGCTTTCGCTTCATCAGAACTGACCTTACGATGATTGGGGGCAAAGCTATAAACCAAAATTTCAATGAGTTAACATGGCAACAACAGCCTAACAAAGGGACCTACCTAGTACAAAATTCCAAAATCGAGCTAAACGAAAAGAGAAATAGAGCCAAAGGGAAATTTCTAACTTCTCCTGGGATAAACAGTGCCTTTTTCTGCTTCCTTCTCGCTATATTCTGCTTCCTTTCAGCTCACTTTCTCTTTTCATCAAGCTCGATTCCAACATTTTGTCTTAGGTAGCTCCATTTGTTAGTCTGTTTTGGCCATGTTACCCCATTGTGCTTTGGTTATAGGTAGGCCTCCAATGATTGTAAGGTTAGTTCTGATGAAGCGAAAATGAAGTATTAAAGCAAGTGTCTATATATTTGCAAAAACTTTTTTATCAAAATACTTCCGATTTCCTTGCAAAGCACGAGGGGAAAATTGTTTGCGTTTCTTCAGAAAGCCAGGAACGCCGGAGAGGGGGGGGGGGGGCAAGCACCCCTCCTGCCCTTTCCTAACGGGGGCAAAGGGGGCAAAGGTGCCCTTTCAATGAAAAACAATAATTTACTTTGAAACTTGATAGAAAAGCCGCCATAGCTTCATTCCCTTATCAGAAACACACCAGTAACGAAAAATGACTGGCAATTGCAACTTCAAAATAAACAATATGCGACTTTATGTGATTCGGAATGAGGACATGTGGAGAAATAGCCGAAAAAAATTTGTGAAAGAACATGATTAATACTCGTTGAAACATTTTTGATAGCATTTTAAGCCAATCTAAAGGGCGTGGCCATAAAGATTTTCCCGGGGGAGTACCCCCGGACCCCCCAAATTTTCGGCTCGCTTCGCTCACCTTCGGTCTTGATTGCCCTTACATTCCTAGTCGCCCCCCTTGCCCTACCATCGCTCCGGCGTCCCTGCAGAAAGCCATTACATATTAAGAAATCTTGTAGTAGCCGCCGTAACAAGGTTATGTTAACAGCATAAGTTGGCCCTCATAATATCCTTCCAGGTTGACTTAATTTAGTGGCATGTTGGTTGTAAACACTATGAATTTTCTAAATGATCCATCTTCACAATATATGAATCTTTATAAAATCATCAATATGATTAGCCTGACGTCCAATGTGAAAGTGGCTCAATTATTTATCCGTAATGGTCGTTTATATGTCGATTTCGAATATATATCATCATATCATATCATATATCTTTGTTAAAACAGGTTGTTTATGGCTTGAAACTGCAGATGTGGGTCTGCTATCTACTACCAAATATACTTTGTGTTAAAAAGAAAGCTACTTATTACAATTCAGCAGGAAATGAAATTAAAACTATTGAAAACATATTTACAAAGACTGGAGCAAGAAAAGAAATCTCTAAAAGTACACATTGTTTATTTAGTTGTATTTCAACCTCGTTCCCAAGGGTATCTGTTGTTTTCAATAGGAGGCTAGCCCTCAACAGATACCCTTGGGACCGGTTTACAAATTTTGTCAATTTTTGATCGGAATAATTAGCATAATTTGGCAGACAGCAGGTCCTTTCGAATCCCATGTTCGACATTTTCGAAATATAGATTCCATGGTTCGAACAGCACTCATTGTATTCAGAGCCATTCGAATGTTCTTTATTTCGACTGAACGCCAGAGCTTTAAAGGTGAGAAACTTCTTTTGTTTCGAAAAGAGCCAATCAAATAGCAGAATAGCCTAACAGGCTCCAGGGTCCATGTAGGCGTTGAAGTTTACGGAAAACCTTCATTGTCACTGGGTACGAGGTTGCAGTGTTTTTAGAAATTCATTACAGTAAACTTTCTATGAATATAAAGAAACATGACCCATGCATGAATCAAGTATGCAATAACGAAAATAAAACTAGTTTATCAAAACTGAAATATTTACCTTTAATACTCTGTGCAATATCCACTCATTCTTCTCAACATGGAAAAAAGGCAATCAGCAACGGCAAATTTATCAACAACAAATTTCCCACCTTTAGAACGTCAAGTTAGATGAAGACAAAAGTTAACTTTACAGATCTGTATTACCCTCCAAATACTATTCATTCTTCTTGAACTCATATCACCAAGCTTTAGCAATCGCCATGCAAAATCATGAGCAACAATTTTCCCAAGTTTAGAAATTCAAGAATCCAAACATATATGTTGATAACGATTTACATTCTTTTGCAGTTCTTTACTACACCAGACCATGGGCGATGATGCATCCTTTTTTAGGGGATGGGCAGGTAATTATTATAGAATTTCTAACCTATTAGTTGTCCAGTTCTATAATCTGCATTTCGCCATTGATCAATTTGAATGGGAAGGAACATCAGTAAACTTTGCATTAAACGTTGTTTTCTTTGGTCATTTCTCTTTTGGTCCTGTTTCTGTTATGCCCGCGAGTTGCAACGAGTTGCAACTAGTTTGAGACGTTTGCTTAGTTTTGAAGGTGTTGTGGCACAGTAGTGTAATCCTCTGAATTTGCAGCCAGAACAGTCAAGCGGACAAGGTTCGATACCCGGTAGGGCCCCAACACCTGTATGACAAGGGAGGGGCGGACTCGATTAGCGCTTAGCTACTTCTGTGATCCCAGCTCTTGGCGTTAAAAACAGCAAGTTCAACTTCACCTTCACCTTGCCAGTTGCAACTGGAGGGCCTGAAGGAAACAGAACCGAGAGAGAAAAACAACAAAAGAAGACAGCGTTTTTTTATTCAAACTTTACTCATCTCTTTCACTCAAATTGATCAACGGAGATGCAAATTAAAGAACTAGGCAACAAATGGGAAAAAGATTCTACAATTATAGTTTTCCCTTTCCTAAACAATCGGTGCATCATAGCCTATGATCAGACGAGATGTCCTTAGCAAGAGGAGATTTCGAAGAAATAAACCATGCGTATTTTGTAATATCATAGTGTATTAAAATGCTTATTTCACTTTGAAGAAAATATTTGCTTTTGTGGTAAATTGAATCAATGAAACCGATAGCAACATTCCTTTTGTTTGGAAACATCTACAATCAACGTAGAATCTTGTTTTTTATTGCATGCACAAAAGCGAATAGCAATGCCAGTGTTCAAATATTTGTGAAGATTGAGACAGTTTATCTGATCTATTTAACATTAAGATATGAATAATTTAAAAAGTTTTATATCACAAGAAGAGAATTTTCAAGATACACCTGCATCTTTTGAAAATGATTTTCTGGAACATAGATTAGAAAATGTGACTGCCGTAGAATTAAAATTGTTTACGCACAGGAGAATAAGAGTTTTGCAAAAAAAATTGACTAAATTTAGACAAAATATAAAAACATTATTCAAGATGCTTAATATCAATTGAGAAAGACCTCCAGAATCGGTTGCACATTAACAAAACATGATTTTAGAGAACATTTTTTTTCAAAGGATCCATTGAATTTATGCGAACGTAAGGATTACAAAAATAAAATGCATTAAAGATATTCGTTATATTGTATCTTAGAAGGAATCTACTCAATGCATACAGATATACATGCATATACTGGATATACCTTTGTTGATTTGTCTAAGTAAGTTTAAACGCTGAGCAGCAATGCTGTTGTGAACCTCCTATACAGTGTGAGTGAGAAGAAAACGCCCGCCGTTTGGAGGGCTACTTCTACCACAACATATAAGCAATGATATTTTGCATAATCAGATTTAGTGACCAAAATATGCGATTACTTTAAGAATTTCTTGGCTGAAAGCGGTCATTTCGTTAAGATTTACAAGGAATGTTTTCACGAAAGTCATTTAAAGAAACCTTAGAAATCTAAAATGACCAGCAAATTCCCCTCATGGTTTTACCTTCAATTTCAATAACTTGAAGACAAATTACCGTGCTATCCTCTTGGAAAGATTCACTTCAGTTCAGTGTGTAGTTCAGTTTTCATTTTAAAATTCTCAACATACAAGTTTCAAAATAAAATTCACAAACTACAATACAACAGTTAAATATATAACAAAATGTACTAGCCTCAACAATTACAATTTTACTAAGTCAACGTTAGCTGAACTTGTCTGTTGCATCACTTTATGCTTCGAAGACAATTTTTGTATGAAGAGCCTTTTTTGGAATTTCGTCTATAGTTGTTGAACGAAAAGTGCGATTTTGTTGCAGTGTGTCAATAAATCTAAGCTCCGATGTTGGCCTTTCGAGAAAGCATTTTTCCACCAAAATAATGTGATGAATTCCAAGGACTTTATATACAGGGTGTCCCAAAAAAAGTGTGCTCCGTTTGTCTGAAGATTGTGACAAAATGGCAAAAGATTCTCGCAAAAATTTTGCATGATGCTGCTTTTCAAATATTCAATTAAATTTTTCAACCATACCCGTAAAAATCCGTAGAGAAATGATGGAGCTATGACCCCAAGAAGACCAAATTTGCTCGAACACTGAAACCAGCGGTCGGCCATTTTGTCCTACTATTTTCAGCGATAAATAGCTTCATGGATTGAAAATGAAACAGCAGCCTACAATTTCATAGCTTTCGTGAAAATTCCGATAATCCTCGGAGAGTTCCACTATTTCTGACCTCACAGAAATTATTTGTTTTTTCACGTGAAGATATTTATCACTGCAAAATAGTAACACAAAATGGCCGACCGCTGGTTTCAGTCATCAGGAAAATGTGGTCTTCTGAAGGTCACAGCTCCATCATTTCTCAACGGATTTTTACGGGGATGGTTGCAAACTTTAATTGAACATCAGAAGAGCAGTATCATGCAAAAATTTTGAGAGAATCTTTTGCCGTTTTTTCGCCATCTTTAGGAAAACGGGCTGTATAACTATGCAGGAAATGACTTTTTTTCATTCTAAACTTCAAGAGCTTTTATATCCGCAGGGGGGGTACTTGATTTTATTTTGTAATAAGGGTGTGTGGACCAAAAACCTTTTTCACTTTACTACATAATTTTAACTTTCCAAATGATAGCCGATTCTACTAAAAATCGATAAAAAATATGTCACAAAAAACAAAAATTGAACTCAGCAACAAACCACTCTAACAAAATATCCCCTTTTGGCATATTTTGATAACATGCTCTGGCAAAATTGCCTTCTTTTCATACCTATGGTTCTGGAAAAAAGAAGTGATAACGATTCCCTGAAAGAGACGGTACATCGCTATCGGAAAAATTTAAACATCAGATGATAATCTACGTATGATTTACAGTATTGTAAGATTTAGTCTTACCCAGTAGCCAGTGTTCAGTAAACTGATGTGGTAGATTGACTTGTTCAACAATCAATGTTACACAAGCACATCGTATCGTTTGCTTAAGTGTTATACTGACTTTCACAGCGATTGTTGTATGATGTAAAAAGCTTATATCAAGCAACGAAGTTCAATCAGGAGGAGGAGGGATACGTAGCTCTTTTATTTCGAGCTACTCTCGAGAACAACTCCATAATATTCTTTGATTGCAAAGCTCTCTCTTAGCGTGATGAATTTCCTCGTGAATGATTTAAAAATAAGCGTACTGTGTGCTTCATTTGTTTGCAAACGTGTATCGTCTATAACTGCTAAAAAACAATCTGATCTCTTGTCCTCTGTAGAAGTAATATGGTGGAAGCTAACAGAAGAACGACAAGTAAAATAGACTTCTTTGTAAAATAGTGATAACAAGGAACATTATGAATATAATCTTGCTTCTCAATGAGGATCCGTTTTGATAGGGTTCAAAATTTTATATAGTAGGTAATTTTGATTCAAAGTACTATATCTTAATTAACGTTTTCACCAGAGGGACCCTAGTAAAACAACTTCGGCTGAACGACAGCCCTCCCTAAAGAGATGAAATCAAATCAGTCAAATCAATTCAAATCAGTCACTTCAAATCAAATCAAATCAAATCAAATCAAATCAAATCAAATCAAATCAAATCAAATCAAATCAAATCAAATCAAATCAAATCAAATTCATTAAGTTCCATAGTTTTCACAAGGTAAGATTTAGGAACAATAGTATTGTTGTTAACAATAATAGCAATAGTTGCACTTGACTGACACGCCATTTCAAAGTGATTTAGTTATCGCAAGCAAATGGAATTCTCTCAAGCAACAAATCAAAACAAACGAAGCCACTAAAAATGCAATTAAACAAGTATGCCTGTCTGTTTTATTGCCCGCGCTTTAAAAAGGGTTATTAACGGTGTTATTAAAGCGTTCCCATTTGACTGCAGCCCTTGAGCGTTCCAATTCTTTGAAAGGAACGACATAAAGTGGAACGATTGCGTTCCCATGTGAATGGGGCCTAAGAAAGTCATGAGTTTGTGTCAGAAGAAGAAGAATAGCTTAAAATGAATGAAGATGATCATCTTAGTTCAGAAGCAGAGCATAAAATACTTCGCGCTAACCAGCAGCCTTTGCACGCATTCTTTGCAAAACAAAATGACAAAAATTTTCTTTTTCAACCAAAGTTGACGGCACGTGGAAATTATGCAGGTTGCAAAGGCCTCTTTGACAATTTGAGAAAGGTAAATATCGACTTTTGGACTCCACGACTTTGTCTATGTTGAAAGCTCTGTTCAGTTAGAACTTGATGCAGTGAGTTGTTTTGTTATCATAGAGAAATGCTTGTTCCAATAAGAAGACTCAACATATATTTGTAAACAAGTGGACGTTCTAGAATTGCAATATGGGATTGAACAAAATGCATAGTGGTATAGCTTCACTGTGCAGAGGCTGCTGGTTAGCGCAGAGTCTTTAAGTACTTAAATTAGACCCAAAATATTCTGTAATTGCAAGACGCACTGTCCAGCTTCTGAATTGGATTAGCAAAAATCTGCAAAACAGATGTTTAGAACTATCCTTCTTCTTTCGATGAAAACTCGTGACTTTCCTCAGTGAACCTCCTTCGAATGCGCAACGAGGCATTTCACCATACAGGCTTGACGGGATCATTTATGACTACTATTGTTTGGATTGTTGCTTGAGAGAATTCCCGTTGTCTGGGATCGCGAATCACTTTGAAATATAATTGTCAATCAAAAGCAACTTATGCTTCAAAAGCAATTCATTTACTGAGTAGTAATGAGTGTGGTAACAACTATAGCGAGGATTGTTTCCGAATTTTTAATAATAATAATAATAATAATAATAATAATAATAATAATAATAATAATAATAATAATAATAATAATAATAATGCTAATAATGATAATAATAAAAGGCATTTATATTGCGTCATTTATCCACACCGCTCAAAGGCGCATTACACGATCTATAAAACTAAAAGGGTGATATTTTATACAATAATGCAAAGAATGCTAAAATTGTTGGTTAAATAAAATCTAGTTAAAATATTCTTGAAACAGATGTGTTTTCAGTCTGCATTTGAAAATGTCAAGAGAATCCGTTGCGCGCAAAGCATATGGCAGTCTGTTCCAAAGGTGAGGAGAGGCTCTTGTAAATGCACGATCTCCAGCGATCACTAGCTTTGTCCTTGGTAGTAGGGCATTTTGAGTAGGGCAAGGCCTGCCTTCCATTTCAAGGCATTAGAAGCGATGTTTATTAAACTTCGAGATCCCTCCCTCTGCCGACAGGAGGAGTTTGTCACGTTACAGTTGTTTTGTGTTGGTGCCAAAGGCTTTGATCTTTGGCGACTGTTGATTGAGTTTAGGCTTATTGACATGTGATTTTCAATTTTTTTTATTCGTCTGGTAATAAAGAGGCCTGTTTATATCGTTAAATTTTTCTTCGTACGAACCGAACTGACGAATGTGCGCCGAAGCGCATTTTTGGTTATTCAACGTTGTTCTTTATTGCAGTGGCTGGTGAGTTACTAACTTATTTCTTTCCTTCCAGGTTTCAAGATTAACTCGTTTTTCTCTTGCAGGATTCAACAGTTTTCTCCCTAGTTACAGGTTCATTTTGGTCGTTGTTCTTTTGTAGGAGTTCTTCCTGCAGATTACGGTGTTTTTGTTGCGTTTATGGGCTTAATGCGATGAGCCCGTTATTTAAGGCTATTTTCAAAATTTTGTACCACAAATCATTTGTATGCTTCTGTTACAAATTCTGCCCTTGTTTGTAGTTGCAGGATATCGTAAGCAGAATTTTAAGCATTCTTTCTACATAAGAAAAAGCTGTCTACGTTATTTGAGGTAAGAACTTGCTGGTGGAGGACTGTAATGCTTCAAGTAAATACTTAAATTTCCTTCAAGCTCTTTGGTTCTAGACAAAAAATTACATAATCCTCTTGTCTATGTTAGATCCTATCTGAAAATTCTTTCAGACGAATTTCAGTTGAAAATGTTCTTTAAAAGAATCAATTATTCACGTCCAATGAGCTAGTTTCCCGGTAATCGATATAGGGTAGTGATATGTGCGTATTTTAGGGGGAAAATGCTTCAAGGAAGGACATTTGATAAAGTACTCTCATGCCAAAATATCGAGAGGAGAAGAAATAAAGCCTGGGTTTTGAATTACAGTAGCTTCAATAGAAACGAAGTCATTCATAAAACGTTTAATAAAAGACTAACAGTGACAGAATGGTTCTTATTCACAATAACAGTGACAGAATGACTCTTATTCAAAATGAGTCAATTTTGAGAGGGCAAAAGACAATGCAGCACGTGTAGGCTGATCTTTAATAACTATGATTTGAACGGAAATCAATGCAGCTACTTTTGCTTCTCCAAGAATGCATCACACAAATGGTTTTAAATTTATGTTTGGCGTGGAATTGTGGAAAGAAGTTTAAGGCAGGATACATCTATGAATGAGTATAGATTTGAATGACGAAGCAGCAACATCTGAGGACGATGATCCAAAAAAGATAAAGAAAATAGGCAGGGCATTAAGTTAACGGGGCGATTTTCCAAAAGAACATACGGTCTGGGAAAAGGCTAACGCAAGAAGTGGAAGAAAGGAACTATTATGGTTTTAAAAGTTGGTAGAAACTACCAACTCCACTTTTTAAGCATGTGAGTTTTGGAAAGTGAATTACATTCGAGAGGTTTTGGAAAGTGAATTACCAGAAAAATGAATTTGTTGTGCTATAGATTGTGACGCATTTATATTTTGGGTTAGTCCCTCCAGTATTTGATATCATTGAAGCTTTCATTTCTCTCTGATCTTTGCTCGGTTGCTAAGTTAACATTTGAATCAACAATTCTAAGACAGATAAAGAATTGGAAAGTATAATGCCAAAAAAGTTGAAAAAACCTTTCACAGCAGTAGAAATAAAAGGAGCAATAAAATCCTTAAAAAATGGAAAAAGTGAAGGAATAGACAACGCATGTGGAGAACTGCTTAAATATGGTCCAGATGCAATATCAAGTGAAATTGCTAAAATGTTCAATGAAATATCAGATTTATTTCGGGGCATTGGCCCTTCTAATAAACAGGCCCCACGATGCTCCTGTCCACTGATGCAACGAATAAATACCAACCGTTCCGCATAGCTGCCGAATCAGATTTTATGTAACGTGGTTGACAAGATGCAGAGTATTTCAAGCATAGCATAGCAACAGTAATGTTCTTTAATAAGAATATTTGCACTGTAATGCAAACATGTCATATGCTAACTGAGTCTTCATAAATCAACGTCAAATAATAAATCTTTAGGCTTGTCATTCGTCAATGAGTTAGCTTTGACGTTGTACTTAATGCGTTATCAGAATGCTGCAAATCTTTGGCATGAGCATGCTGCACAATATAAGGACAATCTATGCTAAACTTTATCACCTGCAATACTAAATTTCGTTGCAATGAGACAGACGTATAATCAGATCAACTACAGGGCCTTCTAGACGTCAAATGTTGATAAATGAATACTCAAAGCTTAACAGTTGCAGCGAACAGGTACAACTACCAAACACATAGAAGCAAATCTTAACAGATTAAAGAGAAAAGTTACTACTTACATTCCATGTCGAAAGTTGGTGTTATTTCAAAATAAATTCTCAATTTTCTTTGCAGACTTCTTTGAAAGTGGAAATCAAAATAATGTTTGATCAGACTATTCCGGCCGCAAGAACCCTTAGTAACAGCTATCTTGAAAATCAATTCCAAAACGCCTGCTGCAAACTAATTTTGGCTAGTAATCCGGTCTTTGTTTCATACCTCAGTAATCAGTTGATGTTTTGCACTGGAATAAGATGAGTGGCGTTTCGAACTTGCTCTTTATTAACACAATCGATTGTTTTTAGCTGCGCAGGTGCAAAATGCCCTACTTCAAAATATTTCCACAGCAGTTCTTTAAACGCAGCTTTCTAAAAGTATTTTTGACGTGTTGATGTCTCCTCATTTCATCTTTTCAACTCTATTTTAGATTAGAATTTGCATACCGGTAATAATGTCTTCATTTGCAGTTGTTGGATAATTCAAATCGATTTCACAAACTTTTTTGTATGAATCCTTTCCATAATACTACTATGAGAGTTGAATTTTCTTGGGCTATTTTCGACATTTCGATGTCTTCTCAGTTTATCATTTCAACTCGATTCTATTTATAATTTGCATTCACGTAATACAGTAGTGTCCCGCATATAAGAAACAACTTTTTCAATTTCAGGTCTGATGCGTTTCTTGTAAAATGAGATAAACTTGCAAATCAGGATAAAGTTTCTTATTACAAAAATCATATACTGTTGAACCAGACATAATCTCTATTGATGATTATTATTTTGAATTGTATTTGTAAATTTTCACTTCCAGAAAATGCTACAGTTATTTAAGGAAGGTGCTTTTTGCATACAAAATTCTTTTTTTCATTTGAATAGGTACAGTTCACTACAATTGGAAAGCTGAAAAATTCCAAGGTTTCAATCCATAGTTTTTAAATAAGAAACAAGCTTTTTTTCAGACCTGAACAAGCTTCTTATAAAATGGGGTATTTTTTTGAAAATCAGGGTCTGTGTTTCTTAAATTTGTGTTTCTTATATGCGGGACACTACTGTAGTGTTTTCATTTTGCGGTTGACGGGAATTTTAAATTGAGCTCACAAAATCATATCAAATCACTTCTACGATACTACTTTGAGTGCTGCAGTTTTTTATAGCTAGAGTAGCGTCGCCCATTATGGCCGGTCGCCCATTTTGGCCGGCTAGCAAGAGAAATTAAATTTCAGGGGACTGACGACTAGTAATGAAATTGCAATTGCGCGGAAAATCTTCGCTGACATCTGTTCTATCATGATTTGACCTTCACTGAAGTTTCAGTTCATTTGCATGGAAACCCGACGATATGGTTTGTGCTTATCTCTAATTGATTCTTTCAAGTATTGCAAATTTCATGATCCTATTTACATTGCTAACTTCTTTTTCGTTCGCTCGGCACCTTACGGTTTGAAATTTTTCAAATATGCTTTGATTTTTCAGAAGTTCTGTCTCTTGAGAGGAAATATACAATGAAACCAAAGCAAAGTGACTTCTGATTCAGATTTAAGGTTATGACGTCTGAATGCTGCTAATTGCTATTTTTGTCGCCCATTATGCCCATCAGTTTACCAGAGAAGTTTCCAGTCGCTTCAAAATATTAAAATGCAACATTTATTAAGAAAAACACAAATTTGGGTTAAAATCTTACTTACTGACTTGGGAAATCATTGAAATCCAAAAAAACGCAGCATTATATTAATTCTTTTTGCATTTTAGAAACGATGCCAAAACTCATTCATCCATGCACAAGAGATAAGTCAGGATTTAGAACAACTCCAAGCATGTATTTCAATTGCCAAAACTCGAAGTTTAAGTTAATTCTGATTGATATTTTTGGCTTTAAAATACCAAATGATAAACAAAGAACAGTAAATAAAGCTGTTTTTCTTATTAAAACTTTTTACCGGAGAGTAGTGTTCATTGTTTCTCCTGCGGCCATTTTGGGCGACGCTAGAAGAAATCGACGTTTTTACCCCCTTCTTTAAAATCTTCTAAAATCAGTATAAAGAGTTTACGTATAAAATCAATACTCTGTTATCTTTTTCCCATTAGTTGGTGATATAATCTGGCTATTTGGTTTTTTCATTAATTGCTCTTTTTGGATCTAACTGAGAACTTCGCGACCACATGGGCATAATGGGCGACACCACTCTAATTCTAAATTGGTGATGTCTTCTTAGTTTTTATCTCAACTCAATTTGATTTCTTCATTTTCAGTTGGGAGGAAGTTCATATCGATTCAACAAAATTGCACATAAAATATGACTTCCACAATGCAAATTTGAATCTTGCAGTTTTCGTAAGATAGTTTTGACGTATTGACGTCTTCTCCGTTTGTCTTTTTAATCTTATTTAGAATTTGCACTCAAGTAATTATTTTTTCAACTGCAGTTACTTAGAAATTGCAATAATTATTCCAAATGTTATCCCTACTTTTCAAATCGATTCAACACATTATTGTTTGAACGTTGCAGTTTTCTTGTGCTATTTTTTGCCTGCTGATGTTTTTGTAACTTATTTTTCAACTGAATTTCATTTAGAGTTTGCATTCAAGTAATTATTCCTTCATTTACAGTTGACATGAGTTTGTATCGCTTCCATAAAATTATACATATCAAATCACTGCCACAATAATACTTTGAGTGCTATGGCTTTCTCTAGCAATTTTTGATGCGTTGATTGCTTCTTGGTCTATCTTTCAATTTTATTTACGATTTGATTTTTATTTAGCATTCAAATAATGATTTCTTCATTTACAGTTAACAGGAAGTTTGTATCGATTCCATAAAATTATACATATCAAATCACTGCCACAATAATACTTTGAGTGCTATGGCTTTCTCTAGCAATTTTTGATGCGTTGATTGCTTCTTGGTCTATCTTTCAATTTTATTTACGATTTGATTTTTATTTAGCATTCAAGTAATGATTTCTTCATTTACAGTTAACAGGAAGTTTGTATCGATTCCATAAAATTATACATATCAAATCACTGCCACAATAATACTTTGAGTGCTATGGCTTTCTCTAGCAATTTTTGATGCGTTGATTGCTTCTTGGTCTATCTTTCAATTTTATTTACGATTTTATTTTAATTTAGCATTCAAGTAATGATTTCTTCATTTACAGTTAACAGGAAGTTTGTATCGATTCCATAAAATTATACATATCAAATCACTGCCACAATAATACTTTGAGTGCTATGGCTTTCTCTAGCAATTTTTGATGCGTTGATTGCTTCTTGGTCTATCTTTCAATTTTATTTACGATTTGATTTTTATTTAGCATTCAAGTAATGATTTCTTCATTTACAGTTAACAGGAAGTTTGTATCGATTCCATAAAATTATACATATCAAATCACTGCCACAATAATACTTTGAGTGCTATGGCTTTCTCTAGCAATTTTTGATGCGTTGATTGCTTCTTGGTCTATCTTTCAATTTTATTTACGATTTTATTTTAATTTAGCATTCAAGTAATGATTTCTTCATTTACAGTTAACAGGAAGTTTGTATCGATTCCATAAAATTATACATATCAAATCACTGCCACAATACTACTTTAAGTACTATAGCTTTCTAAAGCAATTTTTGATGTGTTGATTGCTCCTTAGTCTACTTTTCAATTTTATTTAGAATGTGTATTCAAGTAATTATTTCTTCATTTGCAAGTTGACAGAAAGTTTGTATCGATTCCATAAAATTATACATATCAAATCACTGCCACAATACTACTTTAAGTACTATAGCTTTCTAAAGCAATTTTTGATGTATTGATTGCTCCTTAGTCTACTTTTCAATTTTATTTAGAATGTGTATTCAAGTAATTTATTTCTTCATTTGCAAGTTGACAGGAAGTTTGTGTCGATTCTATAAAATTATACATATCAAATCACTGCCACAATACTACTTTAAGTACTATAGCTTTCTAAAGCAATTTTTGATGTGTTGATTGCTCCTTAGTCTACTTTTCAATTTTATTTAGAATGTGTATTCAAGTAATTATTTCTTCATTTGCAAGTTGACAGGAAGTTTGTGTCGATTCCATAAAATTATACATATCAAATCACTGCCACAATACTACTTTAAGTACTATAGCTTTCTAAAGCAATTTTTGATGTGTTGATTGCTCCTTAGTCTACTTTTCAATTTTATCTATAATGTGTATTCAAGTAATTATTTCTTCATTTGCAAGTTGACAGGAAGTTTGTATCGATTCCATAAAATTATACATATCAAATCACTGCCACAATACTACTTTAAGTACTATAGCTTTCTAAAGCAATTTTTGATGTGTTGATTGCTCCTTAGTCTACTTTTCAATTTTATTTAGAATGTGTATTCAAGTAATTATTTCTTCATTTGCAAGTTGACAGAAAGTTTGTATCGATTCCATAAAATTATACATATCAAATCACTGCCACAATACTACCTTGAGTGCTATAGCTTTCGGAAGCAATTTTTGATGTGTTGATTGCTCCTTAGTCTACTTTTCAATTTTATTTAGAATGTGTATTCAAGTAATTATTTCTTCATTTGCAAGTTGACAGGAAGTTTGTGTCGATTCCATAAAGTTATACATATCAAATCACTGCCACAATACTACTTTAAGTACTATAGCTTTCTAAAGCAATTTTTGATGTGTTGATTTCTTCTTAGTCTATCTTTCAATTTTATTTAGAATGTGTATTCAAGTAACTATTTCTTCATTAGCAAGTTGACAGGAAGTTTGTATCGATTCCATAAAGTTATACATATCAAATCACTGCCACAATACTACTTTAAGTACTATAGCTTTCTAAAGCAATTTTAGATGTGTTGATTGCTCCTTAGTCTACTTTTCAATTTTATTTAGAATGTCAAGTAATTATTTCTTCATTTGCAAGTTGACAGGAAGTTTGTATCGATTCCATAAAATTACACATATCAAATCACTGCCACAATCCTACTTTAAGTGCTATAGCTTTCGGAAGCAATTTTTGATGTATTGATTGCTACTTAGTCTAACTTTAAGTTTTATTTAGAATGTGTATTCAAGTAATTATTTTTTCATTTGCAAGTTGACAGGAAGCTTGTATCGATTCCATCAAATTACACATATCAAATCACTGCCACAATACTACTTTAAGTGCTATAGCTTTCGGAAGCAATTTTTGATGTGTTGATTGCTACTTAGTCTAACTTTAAGTTTTATTTAGAATGCGTATTCAAGTAATTATTTCTTCATTTGCAAGTTGACAGGAAGTTTGTGTCGATTCCATAAAATTATACATATCAAATCACTGCCACAATACTACTTTGAGTGCAATAATTTTCTGAAGCAATTTTTGATGTTTTGATTGCTTCTTAGTCTATCCTTCAATTTCATTTAGAATTTGCTTTCAAGTAATAATGTCTTCGTTCGCGATTAATTAGAAATTTAAAGCGATTCCAAAAGTTGATACCTGCATGTTCAATCGATTCTACATTTTGTTTGAGCGTTGCAGTTTACTTATGCTATCTTGGCGTACTGATATCTTCTCAACTTACCTTAAACTAGATTTGACTTAGAAGATGCTTACCAGCAGTGATGTGTTCATTTTTGGTTGATAGGAAGTTAAAATCGATTTAATATAATCATACATATGAAGTCAATTCCACAATGCAACTTTCAGCGTTGCAGTTTTATAAAGCTATTTTTGATCTGTTGATTGCTTGTCAGTCTATTTATAAATTTTGTACAATTTGCATTCAAGTGATAATTCTTTCGTTTGTGATCGATAAAAGATATCAAAATAATCCCGAAAAGTCATCAGTTTGAACTTTGCAGTTTCCTCATCTTATTTTTAGCTGGAGAATGTTTCCTAAACATGTTTTTGAATACATTTCGATTATAATTTGCTTACCAGCAATTATATGCTCATGTCTTGGTGATATGAAGTTAATATCGATTCAACAAAATTATACAAGCAGTAAACACCCGCACATAAGAACCTAGACATATTACATTGAGTCCTAGTAATTGCTGCCAACCCCTCCTCCCCTACTCACTCATACTAGTACAAAGCACATGTATTATTTAATACATAATACATGTATCAAGACAGATTAATGCTAGAATACACCTACGCCAGGCACGAAAGAAATGGAAACAGAGGCACAGTACAGATAGGGCTAACAAATATATCTAAATACATCAAACAATACAAATAAAAGCGCAATTTTCCAAAATATTAGCATGAGCGACTAGGACTCAATCTTAATCAGTTTAATAAGAACCTACGATTGTGGTCTCAGCCTGCTAATGTTTTTATTCAAGGAGGCACATCCAGTAATCAGGGTGTAGGCTCTAAAAGGGAATCTAAGCAAATATCAGCGGCTGAAGCCACTTGCGGTCAAATTCTAGCCAATCAGATCTCAGTATTTCCAGGTTAACGCAAGTCAGTTATCTACATATGGTGCGGCATGTATCGCTGCCTATTGTCTTTGCATCGATTTTTTTTACCAAAGGCTGATTAGATTCCCTTTAACACAGGGACATCTGGGAATCTAAGTCCTAGTCATTTTATTCACAGTCTTTTTGGTCTTACCCATTTCACCCCAAGCTTACACAGCTGACCTCTGCAGGCAATGCCTATCACAGTTCTTCTGTAAGCCATGTTTTTGTAGTCCATGAAAGAGGTTGATTGGCAAAAAGTGGCATTTATTTTCCAATGAATGAATGAATGAATGAAACCCTTTATAAAGAGCTTAGTTAACACATCAGAGTGAAGTGGTTCTTATTTCTTGGGTACAAAATATGTAATTTCAGGATGTAGGTTCTTAATGAATGAAGGTTCTTATGTGTGTTTTTATAGTTTATCTTGTAAGAATGTCCTCTTACTTCATTTGTCGTTCACTTAGAGTAATGACCAAAATTATCCGGCCACCCTGTATAAACATTAACAATGCATTTTTACTGTAATCGAGTGCAACTGTCTTTGGGTCGTTTCTCACTCTCCGTTTCCAACAGTCGCTTTTTCATGTGATTCCGAAAATCGATGTTACTTTGTGAAATTCTTCGCCGTGTATTTGTGACGTCACGATGAAGTTTATAGAAAACTTTGAAATATTAAAAATCAAAACAGCAGCCTTTTCTACCCGTACGGACATGGTACGAAGCTCTTATTTACACCATTCGATGCGGAATTGTTTCTTTCTATAACATATCCAAATGCGCTAAAATCCATTTTGAGGACTTGAGTTTAGAAGAGGTTTTATAAATTGCGCTGGAAGCCTTGTACTTGATTCTATAAAATGTGCTCAGACTCAAATGATTTTTACACAAAGTAAGTTCTAATTATGAAAAAGATCTTGATAAATAGAAATGTACTTGTTTGCCAATAAAGTCTAAAGGGAAGATTGTTATAAATCTTCTTCGAAAACATATTTCTCTAGATTGATTTTACCGCATTTTGGATATGATTTTGAGAAAAAACCTTTGCACCAAAGGTGTAAATAAGAGCTTTGTACCATATCCGTACGATTAGATATGACTGCTGACTTGATTGTTGACATTTGGCAACTTTCTATTAAAGTCATTGTGACCTCATAAGTAAATGGCACATCATTTCGCAAAACAACGTCGATTTTTGGAATCTAAATGAAAAACTGAACTAAAGCAATGGAGAATGACAAACTAGTCATATCACATGCATTGGAATACCGTCAAATTCATTTGTTGAGGGTTATGCAGGGTGTATTAAATACATCTGCAGACGACATCTCTCACCTATGAGAAATTGCTTTTTCTCTGTTGTTCTGAGCGAGGAGTCTTTTATGATTTGGTCATGTATTTTAGGCCTTTTTCAGTCATTTTGCAACCACAAAGTTTTTATGAATTTGAATTTACCAATTTTGCCGATGCTTGTAACAAAGCGAGAAAAATCACAAAAATACTTTGATTTTTGGCTCTCAAGCAAATATTGATTCATTCCAATCCATTCAGTACTCTTGATGCTATGAATTTTCAAAAGTGGGAACTTTTTTCTGACTCACCCGGTATTTCAAATTTCAGGCTGAATGGGTTTTTATACAATAGGGGTCTAATTGCAAAATTTCAGCCTGCAGGTTCTTAATCCACTAGGGTCTAATACGCAGGTTTTTACTGTATTAAACAAGGCATTTGCAGATATCATTCCTCTGATATTCAGCGAGCAGAAGTTTTTCAAACGTTGTGTTTTTTGCTCCCACAGTGGTATATTGTTTGCTTATCATAGACTAGTCACTTTCCAACTATGTTAATCATAGACGCGTTTGGTGTGTGTGATTTCCATCTCAACAACCAAAATTCCTACGTTTCAATCAAAATACTTATTTGTACTTTATTCATTAATAAGACCACCTACATCTATGAACAATTCTTCCACAGTATTATTAACAGCACATTTACAAACTAGTTTTGTATGTAGTTTAGTAGGTCGTTCACAGTACTGTCTTAAATCCAAATTCAGTCAGTAATTTCAACAGAAATTATTAATTCATTGCCCTTTAATGTGATATCCTGAAGCTCAATGCAAAATTTTGAAAACCAATCTGTACAGGTATGTAATGAAATTTTGGCGTTTCATTATGTTCGGTTTTCAACTCAATTAATTTAGATTTCCATTCGAATAATGGGTCGCTAATTTGTGAAGGACAGGAATTCCTGCTCTTCAAAGAAGTTGCTCAAAGTTCCTCAAAACATTGTGCAAGCTTCTTAAAGTGCAGCTGTTTTGGAGTTATCATGTAAGCGAAGTTTTTTATTTGGCATCCTGAATGTGTTTTCAAAGTACTCTCAAAAATGGTAAAAGACCTGTGTCGCCATTATACTGCAAGCAAAGCAAAACCATTTGTTAAGGCTACCTTGACAGTTAAAATCCCACCCTATATCAATGGTTGGCGTATTTTCTTAATTCTTTTAGATTTAGAAAGTCTTCAATGCAGAACATCACACATTTTCAATGCGAATATAAAAAAGTTGATAGGCCATCAAGATCTTAACTGTAAAGCTGCATTCACAATTCAAGTGACTTTGTTGCAGGTGCCCATGTGAAACACTTGCATTGAGTACAAAATAAATGAATCCACTGAGCAACCGACTGAATTTAAATTTCATCATGTAGATATAACTACTATTAATAGAGCTCTGGGTAAAATGAAAAAATCACTTGGGTTTGGATCAGATGGCATTGCGAGTAACTTCCTTAAAATTGCATTCCCCGTGATTTGTAATTCCATCTGTGATATTTTTAACTTTTCCATATTTTCGGGGTCTTTTCCAGAAAGTTGGAAAATAGCCCGTGTGGCCCCTATTTTCAAAGGAGGCAAGCCTGATGACCGTTCAAATTACAGGCCTATTTCTGTTCTACCGGTCGTTTCAAGACTCTTCGAAAAGGTTATATATGATCAGTTATACCAGTACCTAGATAAGCACAAGTATCTAGCGTCTCACCAGTCAGGATTTCGTTCTCTGCATTCGGTTGTGACATGTCTGCTAAAAGGAACTAGTGATTGGTACATTGACATAGACAGTGGGAAGTATACTGCGATGATTTTTATAGATCTCAAGAAAGCATTCGACACGGTTGACCATCAAATACTCTTAGATAAAATGCAATTTTATGGAATTACTGGACTTGCGCACAAATGGTTCAGTTCTTATCTTGATAATCGGAAGCAGTACTGCAGAGTCAATGGCACAACTTCTAGCATTGAAAATATTGATATTGGAGTGCCACAGGGATCGTGCCTAGGGCCTCTTCTTTTTCTACTATACATAAATGACTTGCCATTTGCTCTAAAGAAAGCAAAGGCAACCATGTATGCCGACGACACAGCAATTTCGTATTCTTCTGATAAAAGTGAGGAACTGGACCTAGTAATCAACGAGGAGCTGTCGTACATTGAAAGGTGGCTACAAGGCAATAAGCTTTCCCTTAATGTTGTTAAAACCCAGGCTATGATAATTGGTTCAAAGCCAAAAATTAAAAAACTAAAAAACAATCTTAGCACACTTCCTTCTTTCAAAGTAGGGGGCGAGGAAATCAACCTGGTAAACGAAACAAAATACCTCGGGGTCATGATTGATAATTGCCTTACCTGGGAAAGTCATATAAGCGCGGTTCAAAAGAAGATCTCCAGAGCTATTGGCCTATTGAAGTATGCAAAAAATTTTGTTCAAACTGACACTTTGATAAATTAATATAGAAGCATCACGGAGCCACATTTCAGCTACTGTTGTTCTGTCTGGGGCTCTTGTGGTGCTTCAAAGCTAGACGTGCTTCAAAAATTACAGAATAGCAGCCAGAATAGTAACAAATAGCCCTTTCGATGCATCTGCAGCTCCTTTGCTCCAGAGACTTGGTTGGCCATCTGTACAAAAGCTGATAAATAAAGAAACAGGTTCTATGGTTTACAAATCTCTTAACTCTCTTGCACCTCAATATCTTAGCGATCTCTTCGTGAGATCGTCCGAGGTACATCCAAGAGAGTTAAGAAACTCTAAAACAAACCTTGCAATACCCATGTTGAGAACTGGCAATGGCCAAAAATCCTTTGCTTATCGTAGGCGCAGTGCTTTGCAGCCGGCATGCTGGACGGGGAGCAATGGCGGCAGCAATTGCTGTCGTTGTTGTTCTCTTGTCTGGCTTTCTGTTGTTCAGCATCATGCGCCTATGCTGGTCTCACATCCAATGTGACGCAGATCCTAGCATTGACCAATATTGAATCTTTTGTTCGTAGCTGTTTACAGTTATGTATTAGTTTTCATTTAGTTGTATGTCTTTATGCAATGGCTGCAAGGATGTCAGTTGTCTTTTGCTTCTCGTGGTATCGTCCTTAATTATAGAGTTGTAGAATAATTCATATGAACAGTGTATCAAGTAATTTTGTCCAGTAAAAGTTGTTAATTGAATCTATAGGAAAGAGAAGAAGAAAAACGCTTGCGTTATGAAAAATGAGCTTTGAGTGCGCAGCGTGTAGGAAAATCGGCGTGAGCTTGAACTCAGGGAATTACGATGCTGCGCGCAAGGCAAGTTAGAACTCAGCTGATAATTTGATAATCTTTGTTTGTTGTACTTTCATGGGCCTGGAAATCCACAACAAAAGATAATTTGGCTGACGGTTAAACAGGAATTTTTCAATGGTAAGGAAATTAAAAATTGTATTGAAGACGATGCAAGCCTGATATCAGAAATGATTACCTATGTGACGGTTGAATGTAATAATATTCGATAGGACAATCTAAAAATTTAACTCGTGACATGTCGTGCTCTTACAAAACAGTTATAAACTACAATTCTAAACATATTTTTCTTTCGAAGTTCTGCAAACCTGCAAATGTGATAAAAGTTCGTTGTTGCTGCCACCATGAGTGTAGAATTGGCCTATGCAGCCTTAAATAGGGTAAATTCTCATGGGGACTAGTTGCAAGCTCCCCCTAGGATTTTACAAATTATGTAGCAGGTAAAAATATAATAAAGTAATTAAGCACGTCTATAAATCACATATACTGTGCTTTCGAGTAAATCCAAGCAAGAAAACTAGGGCAGTATTTCTAGACTTGGCAAATGCTTTCTATAGGGTTTGGTATGAAGGATTGATATACAAACTTGAAGGTATAACGGTGTATCTGGAATATTCTAAACGGTGTGAAGAACTATCTTGAAGATCGTAAACTGCGCGTGATATTAATAAGAGAATCTCATAATGGGTATCAGTATCTGCAGATGGTCCGCAAGGCTCGGTGCTGGGTCCTTTATTCTTTTTGATCTATATCAATGACCTCATAGAAAACGTAGCTAGTGGAGTTAAATCGCTTGCCGATGCCACCTCTCTCTTCTCGGTTGGTGAAAATGAAAATGAAACTGCACTGGAATTAAAAAGTGATGTTGAATCTTCGTACCTGGGCATGGCAATGGAAAATGAAGTTCAATGCTGATAAGACAGAAGAAGGTTTATTTTCTTGTAAGCGGAATAATCAGGCGCATCCAGTGATATAACAGTAAAGCAATGATATAATTGCAAAAAATGAGCAAAAGTATCTTGGCATGATACTTGATTCTAACTTAAAATTACGAAGTCGTGTTGAAGAAGCTATTGTTATAGCAAGGAGAGGCATTGGCATGAAATGTAAAACCATAACCACGGCAATATCGTCTACCACATATTTGACTCTGTCTGTTTGACCTTCACACAAAGGCTTGAACAACCGCAGTATCTTGCTGCAGTAGCAGTAACTGGAACATGGAAAGAGACACATGGCACAAACAAGCAGAGATTGCCTTATGTGCTAGGTTTGGAAGCACTGTATGATAGGAGCTGGCATAGAAGATTATGTCATTTCTTCTCCATTATCAAATATAAATCGCCCAAATACTTTTATAGTAAACTACCCCCATGAGCGAAATCAGATATCGCTGAACTAGATACTTCTCTGAAATCGCAACTTTATTCTTGTTCAACGTTCTATTGAATATAAAAGGAACGATAAAATGAAGGGACTCCAATGTGAGATAGCCTGATTTTTCCTGATATTTTTGATTAACCAGAGGCCTCTAAGTTGTCGCTTGTATTCGTTTCTCGTTTATTTCACAACAAACCAGATGGAATTTGCAAAGACATTTGATAGATTTGATTACCTAACATTCAAGCATATGGATACTTTGAGGAATTCTGTTTACAGCGTTTGAAAATGATTCAGTCTCTTGTCAATTCATGTTTTTTGGATGCATGCATTCTCAAGCAAATTTTGGCGATGGTCATACGAATTGAATGACTGTCGAAGTAATACTTGGTTTGCTCTTACATTAACGAGAGGTATGGCATTGGATAACCTTCTTTTCCCTCGATCTTGCGGCACTTCTGCATTAAAAGTCGTCTAGGTTTTAGCTGCCGCATATTTATTTTTGGCAGCTCGGAAATCGGTGAAGTTTCAACGGATTTGCAAGAATTAAGTTTCTAAAATTTTTTCAAAATCTTAGGGACAGGGTAGTCTTCCCATGAGCCTGTTCATATTATCGTAATTTTCAAAATTTAACCAAAAGTCGAGCAACTTTTTGGGACATCCTGTATATTGTGGTTTTTTAATCTTTATAGAAAAAAAATCAGCAGAATTTGACTTTGCTACTAATCAATAAAATTTCTGTTTTGATTAGTTCTATAAAAACAAAGTAGAGGTCCTCCCAGGGGCTCTGAGTGACATTTTGAATTTTGCAAAGAAGCCTTAAATTGATGTTATTCCTGCTGAAGGGAATCGAGAATGATTTTAGAATCTTTTATTGCAGAAATTCGAGAAAAACTTACTAACATTCATTTCCTGAGTCTTCGGTATTTTTTGAAAACGATGAGTGTATTAGCATAGTGCTCAAATCTTTAAAAAGGTCGGTGTAGAATTCTATTACAATTGTATTTGAAATGAATGGCTTGGAAGGAACTTAGGGTTTTTTTTTGTAAATCTGCCTTGGAAATTTATTGATATCTTGATTAGTTTCAAAATGTCCGCATATATAAAATTTTCAGAATTTTTCATCAATTTTTCAAAAAAATTCAATTGCCGCCTTTTTGAAAACAATCGAGATATCAACAGCAAAGATTTACAGCAAAGTACCATAATAAGTTCCTTTCAAATCCATTCAATTCAAAGAAAAATTTTATAAAATTTTACACCCACCTTTTAGGGATCTTAAAGATTTGAGCCCTATGCTGAGTGTAACAGCAGAGTAAGGACCTGTTCATATGGAGGCGAGCCAGCCCGCCTACCGGGCTGGAGGTTTTTGCCGAGATCTCACCTTATCCCTGTTTCCCATTCAAAGTTTGTTGTCTGTTCATATGAGCAGGCGGGCTGGCTCGGTAGGCGAGATCTCACTCAAGTACTGCCGAGATCCCGCTTGGCGAGGTCAAAATTTTCCCATATGAACACTCCAGCCCGCCTGCCGAGACGAAAACGCCCCTACTACGCACGCGTGGGCATACAAAACAATACCACCAACGATGGCACGTGACCAATTCCATCCCGGTAGGCGGGATGGATTTGCCATATGAACAGAATGCGAAATCAGCTCACTTAGCGGGCCAGCCCGGTAAGCGGGCTGGCTCGCCTCCATATGAACAGGTCCTAAGCCTAAAATCTTTGAAAGATATCGAAAATTTCACTGCAGAATTACAGTAAAGTACCGAAATTTCCTTTCAAGCCATTCAATTTGATAAAAGTTGTAACAGGTTTCAAAGACAGGCTATGCTTGTATTGAATTAAATCCTACCAAATGCAATGAAATGGTAACCTAAACCTTAACTCTTCTTTTATCAGCACGAAGAAATTTGGAAAGCAGAGCCTCCTCAAAGTGGCAAGAATGTCCGGGAAAGCATTCTTTAGCTGAGGCCTCCTCTAAATATAATGTTTTCAAGGTATAATATGATGTTTAGATTTTAGCCAAAAGACTGGTATAAAGATTGCTTATAATAAACCTAGGTATGAAGATAAAAAGAGCAGAGTTAGATGCATCTTTCGAGCTTTTAAAAGAACCTTCATGTACCCTGGCAAACCCCGTTGGCAACTCTTATTACATTCAGCACATTTGCTGGTTGTTCAAATAACCAAAAGACCGACGATAAAAGTTTTCCTCCTGTGCTTTATTATTGTAATTTTTGAAATCTTACCTGCGAGCAACCAGAGCAACTCTTAATGATGGAGCATTCGTATATTCTTAATCAGCATGAAAGACATCAAAGAGGTGGGGCCTCCTAAAATGGCTTCAAGATTCTGGAACGGATTCTTTTAGCCATAGCCATAATTGTGGAGGATACCGAGGACTGCCCCTTTTGTCTGAGCCTTTTGTTATGCTGGTAAAGTTCAAAGCAGATCAATAGCTGGGAAACCTATTACCATGCGCGAGAATCTCTTTGTTTCTTTGCTAGTTCTTGTTTGGATTGTAGCCGGATTATCCGCCCACATTCTTTCCACAAATCCAAACATGATTTCTGCGCATGATCACAGGTTTCCTTTTTGGGGGATAACCGTTGCTTTGAACTTTGACGATTCGTATCCCCAACAATAACCACTAAAGATATGGTTGCGAAGGCACACAGTTCAGATTCAATTGAATGATCGGTATACAAGTCGTCTAAGGGATTCTATGATAAAAAGATAAGAAGAGCAGCGATACATCTATCATTCGAGTTGTTGAACGAAATCTCTGTGTACCTTGGCAACTCCTATACAGCAGGTTTTGCTAGTTCTTAAAGAAGCCTCTTGCACATTATGATAAATCATACTCAGGAAGCTGTACATTTGGTGATAGTAGTGAAATCATGTAAACCAAAGCTGTAATTGCATTAGAGAATACTTTGATAAATGAGTATCGATATATTGTCCATATCTAACACATGTCTTCCAGAATGTCTACTAGCCTGCGTGCACCCCCCAGTGTTTCCGTATATTTCATTGAACTCAGGGGTGGTGCCTGAAATCTTCCGACAGACGGGCTAGAGTTTCCGACAGGGGGGCTAAAAGGCAAAAAATGCTGTCTTCGTACGTCATTTTACCAAATTTCCTCATAACTTATATACCCAAACATCTGGAGAGAAGATTTATTAAAGAAATTCGGGAAATTTCAAGCAGATGTTTGTCCTGGCTGCGTTTTATGAAGGTAGGTAAAACTTCTCGGGTTTCTTTTGTCTTCTTCGCTTATTCGCAGACTGGTTGGTCCGTGAAAATGAGGCTTTAGAGGTTTTCGGCCATGGGCCACGAGCAAAAATCGGCGGAAACAGTTGATTGCTGTGCTGGTAAGACTAACCACCACAAAACGATGCTTACAATATTCTGATTGGTTGGCAATTCTTAGACCTTTATCGTGCAAAATTCTGCCCATTTTGTTCGAATGTTGTTGTTCTTGGAATTGACTTCTGAAAACATCACAAAGATTCTGTACTCTTGCTTTATAATGAAAAGACATCTAGGTATTGCACTGTTTTTAACAAGAGTGTCATACCATAATAATTGATTATTTCTTCCCAAGAAATCACAACATCGTGCTCAAAAAGCTGCACATTAATAACTACTTACTAGTAAAATGCCAACTCTCCTATAAACTACGCAGTTCTACGAAGATAGTATGCGATAAACATTACTAAAATACTTTATCTTAAATTGTGGAGAACACCTGCTACATGTTTTATTTGATTCCAATTTAGCATATTTACAATTTCGAATTTAAGGAACCATCTTAATATGAATCTAGGTCTTTATCTGATCACAACTGATTGAATTTTCAATAGCATCTAATAGGCAAAACCAAATCATTTCAACCATCTGTTCTTAAACCATCTTGTCAGTTCGTTAAATATTCCATCGGGGTATTGTCTATGAATCTAAAAGGAGGCAGCTATTAATTCTTAGCTATTAATTTTGCGTTGAAAGGACTACGACACTAATCCAAGCCAGAAAAATGATGGCGTAAGAAGTATTATGTTACGATGTGGTACCTTTAACTTTAACTGGTACCCTTAATTCCCTCTGAAATGACTTTCGAGACGGCTAAGCCGGTACGAAATGAATACGGCATGAAACTGTGCCGTTTTGACCTCCCGTTTACACTCGCCGGCATAGTTTTTACTTCAATACGGCACGAAAACAATACGGCTTGCTAACTATGGCTTCGTCGCTCAACCGACATAGTGTTAACGGCAAATACGGCATCATTTCTTGTCGAATTCAAACCAAGGAGATAATTTGGCAAATGAGAGTATGCGTCGTGACAAATCCTCGCTCTGCGCATGGTCAAAACCTTTGTTATTCATTTTGTACAGGTAAAGTGTAAACGGCGATTCTATTTGAACACATTCGTTCGCATTCGTTTCATACCGGCATAGTGTAAACGGGGCCTAATATGTCTATGTGTCTAAATGAAACACACTCCCTAGGTAGACAATTACATGTATTTTTTTTATAAGAAACCGCTTATAAGGAACGGTACGCTCAATTTTTCGAAAGTTAAGAAACAACCCTACCTGAATAAAAAAAACTAAGAAACTTTTGTAATTTGCAGTTTTAATTTTCCCAGCGCACTCAAAAACATTTTGTCACTGTACAGTTATAGCAATTGTTTGGACATTATTTTGGGTGAGAATTATGTTATTTACTTGTTTTCAGATCTTACTAAGTAATGTGGGAGCCCTCTTGGCAAAGCTAAACTAACTCTATACTTCTGGCATTAAGAATATAAAAAACATGTTAGAAGCTTTTGGTAGCAAAATGGCTCAAAATTAAAAAAAAAACCTACCAGCCCCAGACCTTAGTTTCTTAGAAAAGAATACGTGTACTTTAATGATAATTCCTCAAAAGGAAGAAGCTAGTAAAATGTTCAAAACTTCTATTCCCTTGAACGCAGAACATTTAATTCAAAAAGAAGGTGCAATGAACTGCTAACTAAATTCAAAGCACACATCTCAAAGAACATCATATTTCATATTTCATATTTAATTCTTTTAAGGAGGGTTGCCCTTCAACAAGTTGATTTTCAAGGGGCCCTCCGATAAAAACGTTAATTACAATATAATAAAAAAGGGAAAAAGCTATTAATTAAATCAAATTATAAAACCTTATTTACAATATCTAAAACATATGTACAATAATGTTCAAAATTTACAATAAAAGCAAAAGGAAAAGTGCCTGTTTTTAGATGGTTTTTTTGAAACTATACAGAGAGGTTGCCTGCTTTGACTCGGCTGACAGGCTATTCCATAGTTTAGCGCCTCTATAAGAGAAACATTTCTGGCCATTAGTTGACCTTTTCATCGGTAACCTCAAGTCGGTCCCCGAGTTACGAAGACTGTATGACGAACACAGCGAATTTCGGGTGAAGAGGTCACACAGGTATTGTGGGGCCAGCTCATTCAGGGACTTGAAGACCATTGTCTTAGATTCACTGGTAATCAGTTCGTCAACGGTCTTCCATCCCAGCTCTTCGATAAGAGGTCGGCTTGGGGCATCGAATCTGCTATTCGTGATTATCCTGGTGGGTGTTATCCTAGCAGCACGCTTTTGAAGTTTTTGTAACTGATTAATTTCAGTTAAACCGGCGCAGCCCCAGACAGAACAGCAGCATCGAAAATGGGGCTCCACAATACCTGTATAGAGAGTTTGCAAAGTTTCTTTCGGAAGAAAAGACTTGGCATGTTTTAGAAATCCAACTGCCCTGGAGACCTTGGCAGATACTGCCTTGATCTGTTCTTTCCAATCCAAAGAGCAGTCAATTTGCAAACCGAGATATTTTGTCTTTTTGACTACTTCAAGCTCATTATCCCGTATTTTCAATTTCAAGTCTTCATTTTGACCCTTGAGAATGTTGTGTTTCTGCTTGGTGGAAACAAGCATTGAATGAGTTTTTGCAACATTCAGGGAAAGCTTGTTTCCTTGTAGCCAAGCATCCAGCTTTCTTAGATCGCTGTTAATAGCCTCATTCAGCCGAGTCAGATCGTGAGACTGGTAGCACAAACTGATATCATCAGCATACATGGACACGTTGGAATCTTGAACTGCTTGTGCGAGATCGTTGATGTAGACGAGGAAGAGAAGAGGGCCAAGACATGAACCTTGTGGAACACCAACTTCGATGTCCCCAATTTCGGAATCTACCCCATCAACCCTACAAAATTGCTTCCGGTTCATTAGGTAGGATTTAAACCAAGAGAGCTCACGTTGTTGTACACCGTAAAGCTCAAGCTTTTTGCAGAGAATGTTATGATCGACGGTATCGAATGCCTTTTTAAGGTCAATGAACACTAGACCCACAAGTTTTCCAAGATCCATTCCATTATACCAGTCGTCAGTATTTTTCAGTAAGCATGTTACTGTTGAATGAAGGCGCAAAAAGCCGGATTGGCCTGATGAAAAGTGGCCATTATCATTCATATACTGGTACAGCTGATTTGTTACTAATTTTTCAAAGAGCCTTGGGATGTCGGGCAAGACTGATATTGGTCGATAGTTAGATTTTTCAGCCTTGTGATTTTCAGCCTTGTCATTTGCAGGTCTCAAAACTAAAACGTACAAAATTAATCTCAGGTGTCTCAATGTAGGGTTAAAATATGTTTCCGCTGGGTATCATGTAACTTTAAAATGGAATCAGTGAACTCCTTTATCCCGTGTTTTGCCTGAAATATATTTCGATGAATCGCAAAAATATTACGGCTGACGAAGTCTTGTTTCAGCAATCAAGGTGGCTGGATCTAGATGTTATCACAATCAAGGATAAGAAAAGCTACATCTTTTGACGTAAACGTATTACAATGAATTTGTAAAATATTACGGCTGACGAAGACTTATCTTAATCACTATGAATGATCAGAAAAGCTCTATTTTTTGACGTCAACATATTACGATGAATCGTGGCAATATTGCGGCTTAAGAAGTCTTTATCTGTACCAATAGACGTGGCAGAACTAATTAGTGTAGATGTTGTCATAAATATGATCAAACATCATTGAACCACCGACAGAACTATTTATCCAGAAATAGAGTTTGCAAATTTTGTGTCAATTTTCTATTTTTTAGACAACTGATTTTGTAGTTGCAATCTTGAACCGAAAATTGCAAAGCTGCTGTATAAATACGGAATGCGTACTGTCTCTTTGTTGCTTCTAAAGAAAATAAACCAAATAATTAATTAGCTCGCAAGACAACTCTACCGGGTGAGCCAGAAAAAAGTTCCCACTTTCTAAAATTCGTAGCACTACAAGTACTTCATGGATTTGAATGATTCAAATTCTAGTTGAAAGCCATAAGATCGAAGTATTTTTGAGATTTTTCTCGTCTTCTTACGAGAACTGCAAATACAAGTAAATTCAACTTTACAAAAATTTCATGGCTGCAAAATGACGGAAAAAGGCCTAAAACACTTGATCAAATCGTTAGGACTCTCTTCACACAGAACAATACGCACATGCGTTTCACCTCTCTCAAGAGTTACAAGAAATTGATTCTGAAACAGATACTAAAGATTTTCAATCCCATGGCAATAGATGTGCAGACGATATCTCTCACCCACGAGAAATTGCATTTTCTCTGTTGTTCTGAGCAAAGAGTCCTTTATGATTTGATCAAGCATTTTAGGCCTTTTTCAGTCATTTTGCAACCATCAAGTTTTTGTAAGCTTAAATTTAGCAATTTTTCCAATGCTCTTAAGAACGCGAGAAAAATCCCAAAAGTACTTCGATCTTTTGGCTGTCAAGCAAATATTGATTCACTCCAATCCATTTAGTACTCTTGATACTATGAATTTTCAAAAATGGGAACTTTTTTCTGGCTCACCCGGTACTTAGCAGCCAATTTATAACTTCTATAATGTCTACAAATGCAATGTCTACAAATTCAATGTATACAAATTAATCAGTGCATGGTTCTGACACAAAGGACAGACTTTGATAAATTCCAGTGAGGCCAAGTGTCTTGTTGTGCATTCGAAAAGGTACTGTTATGGATCTGCTTCGAGCATTTAGTTCATTTTATTCAGAAACTATGGTGACAATAATTCAAATTAAATCAATGGCAATAATGCACCGTGTTTGTAGCTTAGAAATTAAAGTTCATTACCTCGTTACTGCTGTATTTCTTCGATATTTTCTCTTCGGCCTAAGCCCGCCATTGCAAGAAATAAAATTTAAATAGCGCCTGCACACCTCAGAGATTGGTTAGCTCCTTCGCAGCGTAGAATTTCGTTTCAAAGGTCCACCACCCAAAATGTGAAGGAGCTAACCATTCTCTGAGCTGCGCAGGCGCCAGGCGCTATTTAAATTGTATTTCTTGCAATGGCGGGCTTAGGCAGAAGAGAAAGTATCCAAGAAAAAAGCAGTAACGAGGTAATGAACTTTAATTTCTAAGCTACAAACACGATGCATTACTGCCCATTATTAAATGCATTAAATGCTGAGGTCTTGTTTAGATTTACCCTTCTTCAATATATACTCATGTGTTTCCATGGAAACCCCTTTCGCGTGCACAGCAAGACAGTTAGCCATACTACCTGGTGAGTCAGAAAACATGCAAGGTTTTTGAAATGCTGCTGTCCTCTAAATATCACAGCAATAACATTTGTTACTATGTTGTTGGATAGCTGGCACGTTAAATTATTAAATCAATTCTAAGAATTTTCCTGGCTGAGATCGGCCACTTTCCTTTTAAAGTATGAGGGATTTTCCACAGAAAGTCCCGTCAAAATAAATCGTCAAAAGCGTTCTAAAAGTGCCACTAAATTACCTACTATTTCTGCTTTACAACAATGGCTTGCACGATGTTTGCCTTGGGACGATGAAAATCTCCCCTGTTAGTATAAGAAACTAGTAGAGATTCTATTCTCCCAGGAGGAATATTGAGGATAAAATGTGCTGAGTTCTTGTAAATGTCATTGTTAGTAGAACATAACTACTCATAAAAAGCTAATTAAAGATGATTTCATAGCAAGATGGCGTGAAAGGAACTTTTTGATGGGGTTGATGTGCCCATTTCTATCAATGGTATCAAAGGACTCCAGCAAAATTTTGAAAAAGATTAAAACCAACGTAATGTATAAATTTTTGTAGAAGAACCACAGGGTGTCCCAAAGCAGTGTATTGCAAAGAAAGCAAATTCAAAAGTCAGACACTTTTTGGGACAGCCTGTTGAAGAAGCAAGCACACCATATTTCATGAAATTCTAGAATTTGATAGTAACAGCCAGCAAGTCTATTGCTTATCTCGTTTGTGATTTAGAAATTTGATGACGTTGCATACTCTTAAAGATCAATAACTTACCTGAAATACCGATAAAATGTTATGAGTTAGATAATTATTAAGATATCAAAAATGCTCAATCAGGAAGGACATCAAAGTTTTCAAAATTTCATTGAAGCAATTCATTCGAAAGATTTTTTCATAACCAACAGTTAAAATGTAGCATTTGTCATGTTTTGATCATTAAAGGGCATATGTTATGAACCTGATTGGTTCATGCAATACAATTCTCTCTATTGTTCATTACAAAACCACAGAATCGAGACTGAATTTTCATTGCAATAAAAATTCATGAAGCAGTAAAAGTCAAGAAACAATGGAATTCCACTTCAAACTTTTTGGTGTATTAACCAATAGCTAACGTGACATATGTCCTTTAACGGTAGCCTCAGCCTTGATTGAAATAATTATTGAAAAGTGGGCAATATGTGATTGACGATTCTAGTCAAAGTCCAAGTTTTCAAGGGGCAGAGCGATCACTTTTAGTGAAGGTAATTTTCTCGTCAATAACATCCATGCTTTTGATGAGCCCTTTCCTCTCTTGAAGAAACACAAACTGTTGGCATCGAATCATCGTTACTAAAAACCCAACGATAATACCTTGCTGACTCCATTTTACTTAGCAACCTGTTCCTTTTAGTGCTTTACCATTCGTATGCGAGAAATAACTTACAATGTTAAAGGATCTTTGTTGAAGAGCATATCCCACCCTTTCATAACGACTGGTCCTAAACAAAATAAATGACTTACCCTGCCTTCTCTTTCAATCAGTCACTCTGTGCTAGTATGTTAGCTTTTTCTAAACACCAGAATCTAGCGGCAAGTTCAAATGCCAAGCCATTATTGCCAATAAAATTTGCAATGACATTCAAGTCCTAAAATTTCTTTAAAATTCTTTCCTACATTTCTTGAAATCAGACAAAACCTTCCCGCAATTCATTCACATCATATACACCTTCTAAATTCACCGATGTAACAACAGACTTTAATCCTGCAAACGCTCATCCTATGGCCAGCAGGCAGGGTAATCCTGTTATCATACTACCCTGCAATGCAAAGCAAAATAATTCGGTTCATCAAAAGCCCGGATAGATTTCATATTCTTATCGAATATAAACATTGGAAAAATGATTCAAAGTTTCAATGGATCTACGAATGATAAGAAAAAAGTTGTTGGAAATACTTTGATGAAGTTAACATCATATGTTAACAAATGCCGTGTGAGTCAAAACCTGCATCGTTTGGAAGATTGAGGAAACTGATGATGTACTAGACTTATAACCTAGAGTCCCTTGTTTCCATGTGCTCTTTGACTTCAAGATGGCGCTTCGGTCAACAGAGACTCATAGTATTACTCTGAGGAAATCCTGTTGCTGAGCAAGGTTTACCGCAGGGATACAGATGGACTCACCGTCATAAGTCTAATGATGCACTAGGCCAATTTTAAGGATTTTGACTGGTATCTATTTGCAGTAGTTTTGGTCAGCGACCAGCACGTTTGTCTAGGGTGTATGGTCTGTTGTCAGGGAGTCAGGAATAAGGTTGTTACACCCTGTTCACACTGAAAAATCAAAGCAGTTACTCCATTGTTGATGACATTTTTTGTTTATTCTACTCAGGAACTAACTTCCTCTTCTTGTGTATTTCAACGTTCTCTCTATAAATACATAGCGATGTAACTATGTTATTTCAAAACCCCTACCAAACCCATTTCATTCTCATTTCACCAAAAATCAATCTATCAACTAATGTATAGCATATCTATACCGTATAGCTGAAAACATAACCACGATTTAACATACAAGCTCTTAATACTACTTTCTACATCGATTTAATAAAATGTTTGTAGCTTTGGACACATAAAGAGCTTTCAGGTTAGGTGTCTGTTGCCTCTATCAAGCTAACATTCAGTGATATTAAAGGCACATTCCTCGGAACAAAAACCGGATATCGATAAACTGCGTTGTTTGCATTTAACACGAAGATGCAATGATTATCAACCTTTTTTACACGTTTCTCCAAATTTGATAAAGCTCAAACCGGCCACAAACAAAACAGATCCAGAAAAATGTTGTTTTCGTTGTCGTTGTTGCGATAACTGGGACTACCTCGTGAGTCTAGGACGCCCCTAGGCTATAGAATATCAAAATAATAAAGCATACGAATATGAAGCCGGCCCATTGTTGGATATGAAATCAAAACGAAGAAGTCTTTACTGCTTGCCTAAAACAGCTTACACCTTGGCCAAAGATATAATTATTACTTTTCTCTGCTCGTTCAGGATCATTCTGATTGCCAGGAATCGTACTGCGGCACATTCAGAGCAATCATAGACCATTCCAGCATAAGATGCAGATATACGAAGACGCATGGGAAGTAAACCTCGAAGGTCAATGGCTTACAACTGCCTCTTCCATTAATGATCTTTGTTTCTCTACCCAACGGCTAAGCAATTCTTGTTTGCTGTGCTTTAGCAGGAACTTTTGACAAGATTTCATTGTACCTACCAGGAATAAAATCGTTATTGTTCATGAAGCTATCTCTCTATGTCGAGGAGAAAGCTAATGGCAAAGCAAATGCATAGAAAGTTATAACTTTCAAGGAACTAAATCAAGATGATTGCTGCTAATGTATATTTCAGTTTGCAAAGTGTTCTAAAATTAGGCACACGGCTGTCCATTTCAACTCATAGTTGCACAATTCTGTCAGTTAATCATATAGTAGCTGTCAGTACATATTTTCTTTCCTCTCCATCATGTTTAACTTTCAGTTCGAATTTATTGTTTATTCTTATGTGCAGTATATTCTTAGTGTTCTATTTGTGTTAAAAAATCATCATATAATAATGTAGGAAAAGGCACTTGACTCAAAAGCACTTCAGATCTATTTTTGAGTGTATGATGTAATAATTACGAATCCTGTTATGCTTATGTAGCACATATTCTATCATTGATTGGATCAGTACTCATTAGTAAATTGTTATAAACTTTGCTTTAATTGAATTGGACTTGGCCAAGTTGTCTTGTAAGAAAGAAAGAGAAGACTTGTACCAAACAGCTCACAGCTGGATAGCACAGCTGATTAGCGGGACGGTTTTTGGTACGGCAGGCGGCACCTTTGATCCTGATGTTTGACCAATAGTAGACAAGATACTGATTTTCTCTGAAAGAAAATGACGGGGGCCAAACTAGAATTGAAACATAGATAGCTATATGCCATAAGGAATAGATGCTTATGGATAGGCGCCACCGCCAGTAAACATAATTTCCAGCCTACCTCCAGGGTATGAAACTAGAGGTAAATAACGAACTAGCTGTAGAGGTCCAGCACGTGTTCGAATCTTCAGAGGCGGCATGCCATTTCTTGCTTCGTGTTCCTTACAAAAATATCAGATCAGATCTTAAATCTTTTATGATCGGGAGTTTAAATCTTGACTGCCCAAACATGAAAAGATGTCTTCATCGCCCAGCCAAATTTTAGGAATTGAAAGTCGTGTTTTTCTGAAATCGTTCCTCTTTGAGTTCGGCATTTCTTGAAATTATCTTTTAATTTACAGATAGATCCGGAGTGATGCAAAGATAGTCCTCGAGGATCTTGCAATAATTTGTTCTTCCATCGATTCTCCAAAGTCGTAATTTCCATCTGTTGAATCCCTGTACATTTATTTCACATCTTCCTCTGGACTTGCCCAAGTCCTCTTCTTGGGCAACAGACTTCCCCACAAGCAGCATAAATGTCACCAGCACTAGGCGACACTGGAAAAAAAATAACGAGCTAGCTGTAGAGGTCCAGCACATGTTTGAATCTCACTTTTTATCATAAGAAACTAAGGTCTGGCAGGTAGTTTCTTAAGTTTAAGGGCAATTTTGCTACCACATTGTTTTGATGTGTTTCTTAAAATTTTTGAACAAGGAATGTTTTCAAAGGGCTCCCAAGGTGCCTACTTAGATTTCATAACAACTATCAACAGGATTCACACTCAAAAACCGAGTAATTTGAACTTCATTACTGTCAAATCCAATAATGATTCTCCCTTTTGTAGTTGAAGTGAAATGGAAACTTTTTGGAGTGTGCGGTTTACTAAAAATGAATGCAATCTGCAGAATACAGTATTCGGTGTCAAAACCATTTTGAGTGACTGGGGAAATGAAAATTGCAAATTACCACATTTTCTTAGCTTTCTTAATTCAGGTAAGATAATTATTTAGAAATTCGAGCCTAGAGTTTCTTATAAGCTGCTTCTTATTGGCAAAATGAGTGTACTCGAAGATATTCCTTTGAGTAATGCCTGCGGTGGTTGTCAGACAATACGGAATGTACATTCTATAACTTCATCATTCTTCAGCTGGTCAATACGTTTTCAACGCACCTGTGCAAACAGTTGTAACTGACCCCCTAGTTTTCGATTTCTTGTGCTTATACTGTTAGGCCCTATTAGCAAACATTGGGCCAAACGAGGTCAACACGTCTTATGAATGAGGAGCTGTTTGGGACAAGTTGTCTCTTTCTTTCTTACAAGACGAGTTGGGCAAGTTCCGAATTCAATGCAAATTGAAAACAAATCAGTGCAAGTATGTCCATGGGTAGTTAGACACTGCTGGCGTGCTTCTATGGAGGAGCGCTGGATAATATGTAAATGTGGAGGAAATATTGTTTAGTACTGCAGAGCCGCAGAATTAAACAATATTTCCTCTGCAGATACATATTATCCAGCGCTCCTCCATAGAAGCACACCAGTAGTGTCTAACTACCCATGTCCAGATTATCATGTGATTTTCGAAACTTTTGCAATTTGTCAGATGTTTCAATCCATTCTTTTCAGAATACCAGAAATACAACAGAATTCTTTAAAGACACTTTTGGTGGGATGTTATTGTCAAACGAAAACTGTCCTTACCTGCTTTATAAAGTGTCCGTAGTACACAAGGATTTGAGTTTATAGACTTTACAAGAGCTACTGCATGCATCAGTTGACGATGTGGATCTCTGTTGCATTGGATGAAAATTATATTTGTATCTCTGTTGTAATATTTCACTGAAATAAAAGACGTTTTGGTATTGACATGACAAGCAGCTTGCACATGTTGCAGACAATGAAATAACAGCTTTACTTTGCAAAGCAGTTTATATGAATGGTAAAAACTTTGACAAGCAAAAGCTTACAGTGCAGCTTTATAGGTAGAAATTAACAATAATTTATAGGTAGAAAAACTATGTTAATATGCAATGTGCATTTAGACATACACAGTGCAAAAGAGATAGAGTTGAACCTCAATATAACAGACACCTGTGGGACCAATGTTATTGACCGTTGTAGAGGTGTCCGCTGTATGAAGGTCTCATCTTTTGTCATATTGTATTTTGATACAAAAAATGTGTCGGTTGTTTGCAGGTGTCCGTTAATGGAGGTTCCACTGTACACAACAAACCGCTGTATGGGACCATCAGTAGATTGTAATTTCTTTGTTTATTGTTTCAAGAAAATAAAACGTTCAGTGCTGGAACAATTAGCTGTATATTTCTGTTAAATCCATTTGAATTCGGGAAAGATAAATCATCCAAGATCTGGCAGGCTTCTATATAGTGAATGGTTTTCTGGTTCTTCATGGCAACATGCCTAATTAAAGCTATTCCGTTCTTGCACACAGCTGACAGGGAAAAATGTGTTTGCAATCAGAGCACTCTGGGTACTGAATGGTGCTAGCAGCTACTGTAGTATGTAATGATACGTATCTTGTGCATCAAAGTGGTGCTAGTGTGCTCACTCACATCAATGAAGAGGGATTTCTGTAACTTGTTACAAAGATTACAGTAGATGAGACTCACCACCAAATGTGCCCAGTGCAGCAAGTCCAAAATCACCATACAGATCATGGTAAACATTCTTTAGTGCTTCATAGATTGACAAGCCTGTTATACTTTCATTGAAATCTTTACCAGGGCCAAGCACTTCAATCACAATATATCTGCGAAGAAAGAAATAAAACAAGTTTTCAAAGGACTGTTGCACAGGAAAAGAGCAGTTTACATGAAAATATGAAAAAGGCATTGCAGTATCATACCAATTTGTCTAGTAAATATTGTGGGAGTATCATGATTCCAGACCGGAAAATTTGTATAGCGAGTCAAATGTCTTTGAACACACATGAATTTAAACGGTTTTCAGTCTGAGCCACGCAGTGCGCAATAAACAAAAGATCTATTGTTTTAACCTATTGGACAACCGTTCCAGTCTGGTTAGAATTTTAAAGGATTCTTACATGAAGTAATTGCCTGAACACATTATTGCTTTTGGGCAACACTTTGGGAAGCTCTATTATGAGCAACCTAATACGCCTATGCGCACTCTCTAACTATCGTTAGGGGTCATCCAAAAATCCACCTGTGATCAGTTAGCGGCATTTGGCTGCTAACTTCTCGACCCCCTCACTCCCCCCTCCTTAACGGACTTATGTATTTTCTGGTCAACATAAAAGTTTCAAATCTTTATTATGGGGTTAAATTGACAGCACATTGGATTGCAGGACATTTTTAATTTAAGTAACACCAGCAAAAGTTGTTCAAAATCATTGTGAACAGTGCATGGAATCGAGCCTCAACATAGTATATTTTCTTGATCAGGATTTTTGGACGACCCCTTAATATTATATATACTAGCTACATCAGAAATTAGTTTTTAGGTTATAATAATAAATAGGCTTAGGCCTATACTATATATAGAGAGGAAGGGGTTTCTTTTTTGGCCCATCCGTTATTATTGATTAGTTTTCAACATCATCCATTACTATTTGAAAAATCAGGAAAAGAGAATCACACATTTCCATACCTCTTTTTAACGCGTACCATACTTTTTCTTCTGTTTGGTCTAGCCTGGTCAACTTTGTTCTTGTCAGTTCAGTGGTGTTCAGTCAATCTACTCATCAAGAAAGTTCAGTTCCCGCTGAATGCAGCCATCTCTCTGTTCCCTGTGTTCTTTGTTCTTAGAATTGCCAGGTCGAAATGAGGCTGAATCATGATGGCTCCTGCTCAAACAACAGCAACAACGATAACAACATCAATTTGTTTTGCCGCCAACGCCAAGGAGATTTGTCTTACCTGACTCAGCTCTGACTTGATGTAGCTGGCAGTGAAATTAACTTGAAGTGAACTGATATGCAGAGCAGTAACATCGCTGGGGATTATCATGTCCTAGAGCTTATCGGAGAAGGCTCTTTTGGCAAAGTTTTTCGTGGAAGAAAAATATGCACGGGAGAGGTGAGTTGAGTGTGAGAAAAAAGAGGATGTTTGTTTAAAGTGCTTATGCAACCAAATTGTCAAAAATGAGGTAACACCAATTTTAGAAAATTTGATCTTTCCTGATCATTTTGGTAACACTTCCACAAATTTCTGCCACCAGGAAGTGTGAAAAATCCGCCCGTAAAAACAAGTACCTGTTGCGAAATGTTGAACTCGTTAATGACGCCATAAGTAGTAGTCAACTGAATTGCACTGTCGGAAGGTATTTAGGCCACATGGGAAGATCACAAACAATTTGCGTTTCGATCGTTCTCAGTCAAAGTGTCGTCTTTGAATCGAGCTAAGCTTCAGTTATGTTGGGTCAATTTCAAACGAAGATACCGAGAGTGGGGAGGATTATGGTGTTGTCAATCTTGGCACAAACGCCCCTATGTGAGCCTCTTGCTGTTCATGGTCAAGCACCGGTCTATCGTTTCGACGAATACAAAGACGGCATTCGACTGGCAACGATTGAAGTGAGGTTTGAGCGACGAGTTAACGTTGATAGTTGGCAAGAATGGTTTGCTTTTTATTCTGATTTATAGTGTTCGTGATCTGCAATCTTATTATTATATTCCTTCTTCCTTGCATTGCAACGTAAATACGTTGATAGTTTATGATCCAATTGAGTTTGTTGGGCCTATGTGGTTTCTAACAGTCTGCCATCCATCATCATGGACCCTACAAATTTGTCAAATTTAATCAAATGCGTCAGGGTAAAAGTAACCAAGTTTGAATATGAGAAAAACTGCATTTCTAGTATTTTCTAAAAAATGAATTCGAAGTACAAACTATTTCCGTTGCTTTTCGCAGTTTGATTACAAAATATTTCTGGCCTGGTGTATGTTTGACCTCCCTTCATTCACCTAGTATGCAGACAGGTATAGTTGGTCCTTTGGCAGTAGGAATAGATCATTCTAGCCATAGAAAACTGGACTTAGCTTTTCACATACAAGTTATATGTTCATCATTTTTATATGCAGGCAGGTAGGCAGGTTGCTAAATAGGCAGCACAAGTGCTGATGCAATTTTCCTATTCCTTTGGCAGTAGGAATAGATCATTCTAGCCATAGAAAACTGGACTCAGCTTTTCACATACAAGTTATATGTTCATCATTTTTATATGCAATGCCCGTCATTGAAAGCATGCCACTAAGAAACTGACTTAATAGTTGACTGCATCAAGCCGCGGTCGCTTGTCCTGTTTCCAGGAAAGAACTTAGGCCTATGCCGCCGAACGAAGCGTATCCACTGCATATATCTCTGTGGCTCTTTTTCTTGATCAGGAAAATGATGAATTGATCTATCTGGAACATGTTGGCTGTTTCCACAGCTCTCCCCGTTTACTCCACCCGCAACACAGCATTTCCCACCGTCGTGTTTCTTCGGCATGCCACTCGCCATGTTGAATATTGAATGTTCGCTGTGTGTTTCGTGACTCGTAAAGACTGATGCCTACTACTTTTGACGTCACAAGAGAAAAATTTTTATCGCGCGCAAATGACTGAATGATGCAACTTTGAACGCTTATAAAAATACTTTGGAGTAAGATATTTGAATTTGGTTTTTTGAATATTGATGTGGACGATATGGTCTTCAATTTTAACAGCAAAACAAAAGATCAATTATTTGGTTGCATAAGCACTTTAAGGGCCAACGGTATATATATATATGTAGATTCCAGTCTTAAATACTCCCGCTACTTTGTGTATAAAATTAGTTTTGTGCCAAAAGGCACTTGAAACGTAGTCTATACTCTATAGTATAGTATGTAGTCACTAAGCAGCATAATAGCATCAATGGCCTCTTTGATGTGATGTTGGATATGCAGTGTCAACTGTCTTCAACTGTCAGTGAGTGAGCTTTCCACTAGGTGATTGATGATTCATCTTCAAGACTGCTTTTATGTTATATATGTTGCATGCGCACACAGGTAGCAAGTATAGAACCCTATTGCTCTGTTCCAGACTGCTTTTTATGTTGTGCGCGGAAGATCTTCCGCGTTCAATTGCAAGTGTAACAAAGGAAGAATAATAACCTTGAGTTACTTGGCCTAAGATAATTTTATCGGAAAGGCTATTGGTATTGAATTATTTCTAATTTCATAGTTTAAAATGTAGGAACCCGTTATTGTACCTTTAGCCACCGTCTCCCGTAAAATCATTGTCGAAAAACCCAGCAATAAAATTGCTATCTTCATTCCATCGCTCTGTTCCAATAAGGCAAGTTCACACATGAATTTTGAACATTACGACCACAGAGAGCTCAAGAAAGCGCAGTTTCCAATTGAAATGGATGCCATACGCATAACAGAAGATGTTCAGCTCATGTTATCATTTGATAAGTAACATTTTGCCTCTTTATTCGTTTAGTAACACCTTAAGCAATTTACAATTGAAATTTACAGGCTTTTACTAGAAAACTGGCAACACTCTAGCATAGCCTAGCCCCCTTCCCATACTTCAATGCCCCCTGGCATTAATTCAGACCCTACCTCACACGCATCCACAATCAACGGAGCCCCCTGGTGAGGTTTCTTTGTTTATTTTACCTTTTCCACCCTGCCTCTTCATTGAGGATTTGAAGCCAAACCTCGTGATCGGCAGAGGGCCATTTTGTAGCCTATCTGACTGCAGTCAAAACTTTAAGCCCGGCAGGGAAGCAGGAGATATTATGATCAGGATTTTGTTGTAAATATCCGTTCAGAGACGTGGAGTAAAGGTTGAAGTGTTTTTACTGTGGTTCTGGTGAACAGTAGCAGAGAAACAAGAAAGAAATAATTGCTGCAAGGAAACAAAAAGGGAAAAATGGTGACTACTAAAGTTCCGTCACAGCTAGGCCTTTTTCAGCTTACTGTATCGCTGGATTCACACGCCAGTAAAAATTAAACCATGTCTTACCTTGAAGCTCATGGGGACAGCAAAGTATTTTTTCACGCCCTTTTTTAATTGCAGGCCCATTACCTTGTTAAACAAACATCGTGAGATTGTACACAAAAAGCGCTCACAGCAGCCAGTGATCGGAACAGGGCGATGGGGCTCTAGTGTAGTGTGTAGCATGATGATTGCTGGGGTACACAGATTTTTTCGTAAGGGTGGTCAATTTTGCCTAAAATTTAGAATGAATCATTTGTGATTTTATTAAATCAACTGAATATTATTATGATATTATACATTTAATTCTGCGTCAAATGATAATAAGTTTGGTTGGTATAGTTTGATGAACGGCTGTGGAAAACAAAGTTTCTTAATCACTGCCTGAAGGGTTACAGTAACCTAACTTTGTGTTGCATAGTGATTAATTTTCCTTTTGTTGATTCCCTAAAAAAGTTAAATATACCTGATTGTCACAACAAGGTTCGTAAATTCCAAAGATAATTTACAATACAATATGTGAAAGAATGAATGGAGCCAGCATAGGAATCATTCGTCGCACATAGCCGATTGCTCGTGGCCCATGGTCGAAACCGCCAAAGCCTCATTTTCACGGACCAATCAGACGGCTAAAAAGCGAAGGAGACAAAAGAAACCCATGAAGATTTTCCTAAGTTTTACCTACCTTCATAAAACGCAACCAGGACAAAAAACTGCTTGAGATTTCCCGAATTTTTTTAAAGCAATCTACTCTCCAGATGTTTGGGAGTACAAGTTTGGATGCCGGTTAAAATATCTTCAGGATTGGCGGAGTTATTGCCTCTCCAATAGACAAAATCGGCGAAGACTTGTTGAGACCTGTTTACGCCACTTCAAGTCAGGTGATAAAGCCTCTTGATAAAACCTCTTTTGAATTTTATAAGTTATTTCGCAACGAGCAAACTTTTGCCATGAATGTAAAAAGTAGTACAATACAGAAACTTCCCAAGAGTATTGCCGCATGACTTGAAATGCGCGAACAAGCCTTTGTAGACTTTTTCAATTCACATAGAGACCGTAAAGGCATTGAATCTTCAACAAAAGAAAATTTAGCGAAAGACAATAGCAAGAACAATTGAAAACATAGATTGTGGCGTTTTCGGGTCATTCTTACAACAATCACTATTGTTATTACTATTGTCTCCCGGCCAGAATCTCTATTGTTCAAGGTTCAGTGCATTGTCGGTTTGTTTGTGGCCATAACTCCACCAATCCTGGAGATATTTTAACCGGCATCCAAACTTTTACTCCCAAACATCTGGAGAGTAGATTGCTTTAAAAAAATTCGGGAAATCTCAAGCAGTTTTTTGTCCTGGTTGCGTTTTATGAAGGTAGATAAAATTTAGGGAAATCTTCATGGGTTTCTTTTATCTCCTTCTCTTTTTAGCCGTCTGATTGGTCCGTGAAAATGAGGCTTTGGCGGTTTCGACCATGGGCCACGAGCAATCGGCTATGTACGACGAATGATTCCTATGCTAATGGAGCCATAAGCGTACGGGAAGAAAAAATCTAGGGGGGCTGCCCAACACAAAGTCCATTGTTTAGCATAATTTTTGCCCGACTGAGGGCATTTTTTTTGCCCGATTGGGGCTCATTTTCGATAATTTTTCTAAAGTTATGGGGGCTGCCGCCCCCGGCCCCCCGCCTTGCACGCTTATGGATGGAGCAATGATTATTTTTTAGTAGCTTGCATGCAACTGCATCTATTGCTCTCTTTTTGCCTGAAGCCTTTGCATCCAACCAAGATTTTGATGGGAAGTATCAAGCTTTCCCCTTACTTTGCAGCCATAGCTAGATATGGTTCAAGCCCCACCAGCAAAACCATCTGAACATCTTGAGATCTCATTTTCTTTGTTTTCTGTATATTCATATGGAAATAGCTGACCTCAGCATCATTAGAGGAGCCATTTATTGCTCCCTTGCTAAAATAGGCCAGGCCTGAGGAAGGGGTCACATACTTCTACTTCTGTGACTCCAATGTTAGGCACCAAAAACCAATTCTTCATCTTCACCCACGAGCCTTCTTCTATAAACCACAGTAGTGATCAGTGAAATTCTTTCAGATTGTAGCCATGAAATTCATTCCAAAAGCAAATCGACTTGAGAAAGAACTGAAGAGTTTGCAAAGGGAAATTGACATAATGAGAAGATTAAAGCACAAGAATATTGTTTCAATGCTTGATTCCTTTGAAACATCAAAAGAGGTAAATTGCTAAAACCTTGTTGTTTCTTTTATAGTAGTTCTGAATGCTGCAGTCCTCTTACAACTTTTAGATGTGAACAGCTTTGCACTCCTGGTAAGACTAGAATAGGCATGCAATCACAATGGAAATTACTAATATAATATTACTACTGTAGTAGGGTCCCGGTGTCACGGAATATTTCATGAACAGTCCGTGACAACGTTCCGTGGTCACCCGTGATGAAATTGAGTTATATTTCGTCGCAGAGTGTTTTCAAGGAACGTTCCAGCTTACATGGCCTTAGTGTAATCCAGTCAAAAAATAAAGAGATACCAAACAAGGCTAATATAGCAATGAAAGAAATGCTTTCCTGTGCATGTTCTTGAAGTGATGAAATTTTATGGGAATTTTACCAAACTTCCTTAAAGGCACTCCATGACAATTTACAGTTTAGTGGCGTTGCCCTATTTGAGCACCCTTCGAAGAAAATGCAAGGTAATTTCCCAAGCACGTCGTTTCAAGAAAGTAACTTACAGCGGAAGCTTCCTTCACCTTTGTGACAGATTGCTGTTTATGGCTAGCAGCATATGAGCTTTCTTTTTTCTTAGCTAGCGACTTAAACATGAAGCAGTCTAAACGGCCTAATTCTCCAAAATTCGCCCTTTTTGAGCACCTCCGCTTCTATCATATTTCTCCGACAAATATCCATAGAAGGTAAAAACTTTTTTTGGAGCTCCTTTTCACAGTATTCAACGCATTGTCGTTGAATTTACAGCAGTTCCCCTTCAATAACATCAAAACTTTATCTGTAATGCAGCCAGTTACCATTTCCTCCATCTCGGGAGGCATATATCCCTGTTTCGAAAAAGCGAACAAATATTGCGTACCGGCTGAACCAGAAAAAAGTTCCCACTTTTGAAAATTTATAGCATCAAGAGTACTGAATGGATTGGAATAAATCAATAATTTCTTTACAGCCAAAAGATTGAAGTATTTTTGTGATTTTTCTCGCCTTCTTACGAGCATTGGAAAAATTGGTAAATTCAAGTTCACAAAAACTTTGTGGTTGCAAAATGACTGAAAAAGGCTTAAAATACTTGATCAAGTCATAAAGAACTCCTCGCTCAGAAAAACAGAGAAAATGCAATTTTTCAGTGGTGAGAGATTTCATCTGCACATTTATTGCCATGGGATTGAAAATCTTTAGTATTTGTTTGAGAATCTATTTCTTATAACTCTTGAGAGAGGTGAAACGCCCGTGCGTATTGTTCTGTCTGAGGAGAATCCTAACGATTTGATCAAATGTTTTAGGCCCTTTTTGAGTCATTTTGCAACCATGACATTTTTGTAAAGTTGAATTTACCTATATTTGCAGTGCTGGTATGAAGACGAGAAAAGTCAAAAAAATGCTTCGATCTTTTGGCTTTTAACGAGAATGTGAATCATTCAAATCCATGAAGGACTTATGGTGCTACTAATTTTCGAAAGTGGGAACATTTTTCTGGCTCACCCGGTAGAACAGTGGGGTTTCGGGAACTTTTTGGGCATTTTTTGTGTATTTAAGAGGATTTCTTATGAAAGGCATACGAGGTTCTCGTGGAGTGATATAATTGCTTCTCAGAGAATTTTAGTACCACAGGATGCTCAAAAGGGCACATTCAATTGTTTTCATTTGAGGTAAAGTTTAAGATTTTCACGGAGTAAAATGTAAACACCTCCACGAAAGACCAAGTAGATTTCAAAGGTACCTACAATTCCATTCCAGATAAGATAACTTCAAAAATTCACCATAATTAGGTTTGTCCACGAATGTCAAAGAAAATGAGGAGGAATCAACCCAGTAGCTTCAACAAAATATTTTTGCATGTTTTTTGGTTGTAAAATAGCTACTGTAGGCCCAATCCCTTTTTATTTGGAATTTACTCAAAGCGGTCAAAAGTAGGCAAATTATCAGGGTGCTCCGGAGTGACGCCGCTCCAGCTCATTTTGTCATTGGCCATCCAATGTAGACTGATAACAATTCGTCGTAAATTTCGCTCGTTTTCTATATTTTTGACTTTAACCTTTTCGCTCAATCTATTTGAGCGAGCAATTCCATTCAATTCAATCAATAATTCTACTCAATAGCGAGCGAAAACTAGGGACGAACTGTAATAAGTCTACATCCAATGGACCGTTGTCAACAAATAATACTTACTCTTTTGTAGATGATAGTTTAACATCTGTCAGGAGTGTCTCTCATTTGGAATAAATTCTGCCCCTTCATGGCTGTATTTTACAGTAACTATTGCATACAAATCTCTGCCGGAGCATACTTCCTTTTCGATGGGAAACTGAAGCCAAATTCTGCTCGAGGAACCATGGGTAGTTAGACACTGCTGGTTTGCTTCTATGGAGAAGAGCTGGATAATATGTATCTGCGGGGGACATTTTTTATAGTACTGCGGAGGAGATATCTGCGGGGGAAATTTTTTAAAGTACTGCGGAGGAGATATCTGCGGGGGAAATTTTTATAGTACTGCGGAGAATTGACATTTTCGTCCTTTCGATATCTCCTCCGCAGTACTACAAAAAATTTCCCCCGCAGATACATATCATCCAGCGCTCCTCCATAGAAGCACACCAGCAGTGTCTAACTACCCATGGAGGAACAAGCAATTTTATACCAAGATCATGCGAGTTTTCAAGTGTCATGGGATTTTGTTTGGGATATTTTTTGGCAAAATTACCTTAGGCTTTTAGAAAATTTGGCTAAACAGTATATTAAACTCGAGTTGATTCAATTTTAGGTAAACATCTTTAGGATAGGAAAAACCTGAAATCTGAGTTGAATTCAAACACATGTTTGTGTGTTTGTTTGTTTGTTTTGTTCCAGTGCTTTCCTCCAAGTTGCAAATAATATCTCAAAAAGATTCCTTGCAAAAGATATATATTAGGATTTTAGAATAATGTTCATTGAGACAAAACGTCATTTGTAATTAGTGGATCAGAAAGGATTTTTGGTGGAATTTAGCGAACTTCAATGATACGAAAGGATGCTCAGTAGATCCTAGTGACTTTGAGGTTGTTTAACAAGAACCATTGCATTTGGGGATTTGTTGACGGTGTTACTAAACTATGGAATCAGCCAAAACGAGCCAAAATGATCCAAAACGAGCCAAAATGATCCAAAACGAACCAAAACGAACCAAAATGACCCAGAACAACCCAAAAACGAGCTAGAATTACCCAGAACGACCCAAACACGAGCTAAAATGATCCAGAACAACCCAAAACACGCTAAAAACGACTCAAACAGAGCCAGAGGGACCACCCAATGAACCAATAAATCGTGAACAGAGGCCTGAATTGGATTTAATGCAACACTGTTCGTTGGCAGTGTCGTATTGATGCATCAATAACTGTAAAAAGCAAGCTAAATGCCTAATGCCAATTTCAGACCAATTTTTGACATTTTTCTTCTCCAGCATTTGTTTATTCTGAACCTGCCTCTGTCAGATCCACCTGCCTCGAAGAATTAAATGCTGACTGAACAGTTAATGATCTACCATCTTTAGCAATAAAAATGACAAATTTTCACCCCACCTATTGTTCTACTCCTGCAGACTCTGATAGTTTCATAATGATAATTTCATAATTTTAATCATCTGGTAGCATTTTTTTACATGACAATATGCAACTGCTCTGCTAAGTCAAGCTGTTTGCTGCTGCTGAGTCAAGCTGTTTATCGTGGGATCAGATCTAATGATGATAATTGGGGTCTTTTTGGGTCATTCTGGGTCGTTCTGGGTTATTTTGGCTCGTTCTTTTGGTTGTATGGGTCATTTTGGCCCATTTTGGGTCATTTTGGTTCATTTTGGTTCGTTTTGGGTCATTTTGGGTGATTCCATAGTTTAGCAATACCGATTTGTTGACTCTCATTTTGGGAAATTTTGATTATTCAATCTGGCAAAACTGCCCAAGGTAGGAATAGCATCCAAGGTCTAGCAGAAAACATGAAAAGTGTCCCGTTTTTCACATACAAGAACAGATATTCTATTCAAAGACCGTAATGTAGCATACTGTTAGCTATTTATTATAATAGGAAACAACAGCTAGAACATAAGCTCTGTCAAATGCAAGGAATTTAACTTCTGTCCGTGACGAGTTATGGCCTGTGACAATTTTCGGTTTATTTAGGCTTCACGGTAGCCTGCGCGCAGACCCATTGTCCAAAGGAGGAAAGGGTCTGCGCAACTACGAGCAATAGCTTGCTGCTCATTCTTGGTTTCTGGAATTTAATTTATGCAATATCACAAAAGACCATATAATTATGCAACTACATGAAACACCAGTGGTCAATCGCACTGAAATCAAAATGGCGCATCACAGAAAAGAGATAGTCGTAATAAATATAAGATTTTGACGAAACTGTATTTGAGAATGTATTGGAGAAACAACATTTATCAATTTCAAAATACATAGCAAACAGTCTCATGCTCAGATCGCGTGTTGTTCTCAGTCCAATGCGTCTTTTGTGATAAATATAAAATATCTTTCCCTGAGGAAGGGAAACCAGGGAAACCTATTCTGTCTGATAACAATCACACAAAAGAAGAAAACAAGGACCTTGAACATTCTAGAGCACTATTTCAAAAGGCAAGATTGCTGAATCCCTGCTGTGACGAATTAAAAAGAACTTGTCAAAACATGCCTTTATGTTCATTAATCTATCTTCTGTCTTTGAAGCAATCATTTGACTAACAAACAACGCTTTGCAAGAAAGGCCAAACAAAAAGATACAAACAGCCATAGAAAATGGTGCATTGGGAGGATTAGATCGAGTAATATTTAGTGACCTATTACGAGGCCGTTAGAATAAATTACTAGAAGGCCCGGCAAGCTTTGGCTCGTAGTTGCGCAGACCCTTTCCTCCTTTGGACAATGGGTCTGCACGCAGGCTAGCTTCACGGACGCCAACAGCAGACCCTTTCCTCCTTTGGACAATGGGTCTGCACGCAGGGTTCACAGGTTTCAAAAACCCGGTCAGATAATTCGTGAAAATAGCAAATATATTGCTTTCTGCAAGTCGATTGCCAATGAGATTCCCTTCCATACGATTTCTTGGTGATTGCGGTGGCGCCTTTTTATGGATGTGAAGTGCGATCTTTGAAAAGGGAGGCAAATATTGGCAAACAGAACGAATTACTGCACACAGACATGATATACTTGTTTTGCCCTTTGACTTGTTTCGCGGAAACAAAAGCAAACGGATTAGATAAGAACATTCACGGAATATTCCGTAACACTGGGATACTCCTAAAATACTGTGCAATTAAGATTATGAGAATATTATGAGTTGAGTGAACATCGTTAAAAGAACAGTTTGTGATTGTAAATTGACAACAGTTCTCTCATTGCTGTGTAGTGCTTAGTAATAGTGCTTAGTAATAGTGCTTTGTATATTGGGATGAAGTATTTTATTGCAAGGGAAACTCAATGACCCTTGTGTAAAAATTTTGTTACAGTAGTGTGTTTAAAGGCAGACAAATTGCGTCGAAAATACATTTCATAGATATGCTTATTGATTTTGCAAGAGCTTCAAGAAAAAGAGTCCATTGATAGAATCAATTAATTCTTATTGCTAACCCTTTGAAAGAAAAGTTTGTACATATTTGTTTTAATTTACGCTAATCTGTTTTCCTTTAATTGTTTTAGTTTGACATCTTTGAGCATTTCCAACATTTTATGACATTTAAATTGTTATCAGGTCTAATAGAAATTGAAAGGAAGATTTTTATTGGATCTCACTCCAACGTATTCCCAAACGCTGCCAGGCGTGCATAAACATGCGAACCTAAAGTTCCCAGGCAGCTTTTTTCAAAGCAATATTTTGCAAGCAGTTTTTCTAAAATAATTTTTGATGAAATGGAATTGCAGTAAGATGATGAATAATAGCAAACAAATGGTAAAAATTGCTCATGTTCTGCTGTTGAATATATGATTAATCGTTTCGTTGCTCAATGTTTAAAAACTTACTATTTGATACCTGCATTATTAGTGGTTCTGGTAATAGGCTTCTCTACCCTAGCTGTACAAAATTGATATGCAGGCAGGTTTTCAGAGAATTTCTACCGCTCCCAGGCAGGTTTGAACATTATGCACGCTTGAACACTGCAAGGCTCCTTGCCAGTGATCGCAATGTTACATGTAACCAAGTGATCTTGATAGGAACAAGATGCATAAGGAATTCACACATTTTATTTATCTCATTACAGGTTTGCGTTGTCATAGAATACGCAGAAGGAGAGCTATTTCAAATATTAGAAGATGATGGTAGACTTTCATTAGAACAAGTAAGTATAGTATACAGTAGTGTGCGTTACAAAACCATGGTTTGTAACGCACACCATGAATTTCCAAAGATGGTTTTCCATCTTTGAAAAGTCTGCAAACTATAGTAAGTGGGTGACCCAAAACAACTTCATGAGCTAGATCATAACTAGCTCTCTGAAATCAAGAGTTATTGACAAATGCTATGTATCACAGTTTAGTTGAAAATGCTTAGCTATATTTTGAGATGCAGCATGGTCATTTTAATCAGTGGTTACCATCCGAAAAACCAGATTCAAAGAAAATGTTGAATTACGCATTCCTCATCGTGAGTGAAATGATTGACATCATTTTCAAGTCAACATTTTGCGAAAACTCAATTTTTTGTTTGCAAAAAGATTTACCTTGTTCCTCATTCAAATTTCGTGCTCCAATGCAAATCTGGAATTCAGTTTTTTCCGCATCTTTCTTTCTATATCCACGAAAAGATTGCAATATAAACTTAAACTACTTTACAAAATTACTATACAACTATACAATACTACTGGAACGATACCCCGAGGAGCAAAAGGCTGTGACTACCCCGAAGCCATTTAGAAATAGAGAGTAAGACTAAAGTCTGTTCCAAATTACATGCCACGGGAAATGTCTGCGATCGAAGCAAAATTTCTATCGCCATACAATAAAATCTCCATAAGAACATTATTTTGGAGATTTGTATATTCAAATGGTCGTAATAAAGTAAAACTCCAGCGAGAAGATCTCTGCGTGGTACTGCAAGGGAAGCAACAAAAAGTCCTCTTTATCCTCGATACCATCGCTCGTAGGGCACATTTGGTTTATGGTATCCCTAAAATTGTGCTCGAATTTGCGAAAATTTAATTTGCTGAGACCAACCCTGAGTTGAGTGAGATAGGATAGACATGTTGAGTCATGAATGCCAAAGACAGATCTTACAGGGGGTCTGATTATTGATGAAAGCTTCTTCTTAACAACGGCAACAGACGGTGCAAGTCTAATCTCAGGATCAATTATTATTATTATCATTTTATTTAAAGTTGGCAACTTACATAGCTAAATATAAAAAGAAATGCTAATTCAAGCCAACAAATTAATTACAATGATACAAGTAAATACAATGATACAAAATATATACAAGTAAATAGTCAATAAAATTACAAAATTCATGAAATCTATATATAAAATCTACAAGCAAGATGTATGAAACTATAAAAAGCCGAGCCCTGGTAAGCCAACAAATTAATTACAATGATACCAGTAAATACAATGATACAAAATATATACAAGTAAATAGTCAATAAAATGACAAAATTCATAAAATCTATATATAAAATCTACAAGCAAGTTGTATGAAACTATAAAAAGCCGAGCCCTGGTATGTATCGTTTGCAAAGTCTGCAGTCACAATCTACATTTTTCCAAAATTTTATTTTATTCTTGAATTGTTGCACAGAAAGTGCATCTTTGATTTCCTGTGGAACGGACTGCCAAATACGCTGCCCTCTATATTGGACCGTTTCAGTACCATGATTAACAGTATTTACCTTTGGAACCATGAATGTATTTATATTTCTCAAATTATAGGCAGAACTTCTTTGAAGAAAGATCTCATTCATAAATGGGGGGTTTAGATTATTTATTGTTTTGAACATTTCAGTCATTAGCAACTGCATATTTTTTTCATGTACTGTTGCAGATCTATCTTTTTCCAGCAAAGTTGCGAAACTAGAACTATAGTCTTTATATGCTATCCTCAGGGCTCTCTCGTGCAGCCTATTGATTTTGTTATTCATCTTTCTGCTATGAAACATCCAAACCAACGGACAGTATTGGAATTGGCTAGTCACAAATGCTCTCATTAAAAGTCTCAATTTATCAGTACCTAGATATGCCGACATCCGTGACAAAGCAAAGAGTTTGTTACCAGCCTTTTGACAAATATTACTTATGTGCTTTTCAAAGCTAAGATTTGCGTCAATTAAAACTCCTAACAGCTTCTCCTCCTTTGAATTAGTAACGGCACAGCTGCCTATATTTATGCTGACCTCTTGATTGGTTCTTTCACCAAATATCATAAAATGGCATTTGTCTTCGTTTAGCTTCATGTAATTGTTTCCAAACCACTCGATTATGATTTTGGAATCATTTTCTAGCCTAGAGATTACATTTTCGAGACGCATATCGCATGTATAGATGGTTGTATCATCCGCATAGTTACATATATCTGTTTCTTGTATCGATAACAGAAGATCATTGATATAGATATTGAAAAATAGAGGACCAAGGACGGATCCTTGAGGAACACCAAACCTTAGATGCTTATAGGTGCTGAAAGATCCATTGATTTTTACTCGTTGTTGCCGATTTTCCAAATAGCTGTAAGCAAGCCATAAAGCTTCATGGCTAAAACCATAGGCATGTAACTTAGCAATAAGTAAGTCATGTCGAATACAGTCAAAGGCCTTTGAAAGGTCCATAAAGATAGCTCCGATTTTTCCACCGTTGTCCAGGCACGTTTTCCATTTTTCAATTGCCCGCATCAATGCATGTTGGGCATTGTAGCCCTTGCGAAAACCACAAAGCAGCCATGATAAATACGGAGACATGTGTGCAAAAATCTGAGTAGCCATGAGCCTTTCAAACACCTTTGACACTGTCGGGAGAACACTAATAGGTCTGTAATTACCCTTGAAAGTTTTGACTTCTTTTTTAAAAAGAGAAGATACATCAGCTAACTTCAATTCATCGGGAAATGAAGATTGTTCTACTGAGTTATTAAATATGATTTGCAAAGGTGTAGAGACTAGATTGGACTCATTTTTCAACAGCTTTGGAGGGATACTCTTGAAAGTGGTTGACTTCGAGGGGTCTAGCTCATCAATTTCGTTTTTCATATTGTCAACTGACACCTTTTTAAATGAGAAAGAACCAGTGTTCCCATTCAAGGAACGAATTTTTTGAATACTTGGGTGCCTTGAGAACCTAAATAATATTTGTTCGATAGGATCACTAATACCTTCAGGATCAAGAATAATATTTTCATTTTCGATGATTCCAAGAGATTCGGTGATTGTAACAAAAAAGTTATTAAAAGTCTCAGCTACTTCAGACTCGTTCGACACAATTTTCCCTTCTTCAATCAATGTTATTCTTGATTTTGAAGAGCTTTTATCCGAAATAAAAGGTTTTGACAGTCTTCCAAAATTTGTTGTTGTCTGTAATTTCTGAAATATCAAGTTGATTATAGAAACATCTTTTTGCCTGACGGGATAATTTAACGCACAGATTACGCTGTCTACGGAAAGTACCCCAGTTATCAGCTGTTCTATTCTTATTATATTTATTCTTTAGTATTGTGCGTAGCATAAACGCCTTGTGAAGAGTTCGGTTCATAAAGGGACTGTCATTGGCACGAATGTACCTCTTTTTCATTGGTGCATGTTTATCTAGAACAAGTTGAAACGTATCCTGAAAGGACGTGTAGGTCAAATGTTGTACTTCAAGATCAGCGAGTTCAGTCTGAAGATCCTGTCGAAATTCATCTTCTCGAAAGTGTTTATAGTCTCTGTAATTTACAACGTTTGGTTTTTGCTTGTCAAGAGAAGCTTTCAAAACGGTAACAATCATTTTGTGAAAATCAGATAGCCCAGTTTCGATCGCCGTTGTGTGTTGAAAGTTCCTTCCTCTATTTGTCAATATCAAGTCAATACATCTAGGGTTACCGGACTTAAAACACGTAGGCTCTTTTACTAAGTTCTTGAGGGCGAAAAGATCCATGAAGTCACCTATCTCCTGTTCTGTTTCAATGGCATTGAAATCACCAAGAACAACAAAATTTTCATATTTGTCACTATAATGATCTATTGCTGTGCTAAGTTGGCCGAAAAAGTAAGGCTGTGATTGGGTTGGTGGGCGGTATATGCTAAAAAGAGCCCATTTCTTTTTCCGTAAGTTAATTTCGAAACCAATACATTCAATGTCATCCTCAAACTTGAAAGACTTGAGCTGTTTGGAAGGGATATCCTCCTTAACAAAAACTAGTAGACCACCTCCATTGCTATTCCTATCTAATCGAAATGGTTCTGAGTAGCCCTGGATGAAAAATTGCCCTTTAGGGAATGAGTTATCAATTTTGGTCTCAGCTACTATTAGAATATCGATGTTATCGCTAACAAAGTCTTTGAGTCCTTCGAACTTATTTCTTACTGAGTTTATATTAAGGTATCCAATAACCAGACGCCCTACGTTTTTTAGCCGGAGGTTTTTCAATTCAGAATTTCCATCCATATCCTCCTTGTCTTCCAAGTTTGAGGAACGCTCTTGAATACCATCATCAATAGCATGAGGGGGTCGTCAGACAAGAAATAAGGGGAGGGTATATGTTCTACTATTTCTATAGTGGGTGGCGACTCGTTAAAAGGGGAGGCCATAGTGTCCGCATATAGGTCGTAACAGTTTTTGTCTAGTCAATATCCCATTTCCCTTATAAAGTTATTGGCTAGAATAACGGTACCTGCATAATTTAAATATAGCCCACTTCGATTAAGATGTAATTTTGGATCAATTTTAGAATTGTCAATGTATTTAAGTTAATTTAAGTTATTTAAGCTTCATTCGATCACATTCCCTTTCCAGTGCTCTGTTCACTTCAAGTGCTTTGCCATTCAATTCGTCTGCTCTCTGAACAATTCCCGATACAATGACTTCGGTTTCTCTACTTTCCATTTGTTTTGCAAGTTCGATGATGTTTTCTGCAATGATCCATGGGGATTCTTTTGATCTAAGATCGTTAGTACCACAATGCAATATAATTCGATTTGGCGCTTTCTTGATGGTAGGGCAAACATAACTGTTCATCGCGTCGGTATTGGCCCCTGCGAAGGATCTAACAAATACATTTTCACAGTGGTTGATTGCTTCTTTCATCTTATGGCCTTGAATGCCCTTTACAATCGAATCCCCTAATATCTCCGTTGTTGTTGGTCTTTTCTGGGCTGCAGTACTGCGCGCACGATTGTTTTCTTCGTGTTTTCTTTCGTTTTCATTCAGTTTTCATTCAGTCATCAAGTTCAATCCATTCAGATTAGCAATCAGGATAGAAAGTATTCTTTTTAATTTTCTGTTCTAGCGTTTATTCGCCCAATGACATCCTGGTTGCAAAGAGAATAATGTAACGGTTGAAGTGGGGAGATTGGATCCTTAGTATAAACTGGAGTTAGATTATTAATGGCATTGTAGAACAAAGTAATCTTCAAATTTTTGCACCTTTAAAGATATGGACTGGAAAACGAGGAAATAGTCCGAGAAATGAATGAATTTCCATATTTTGAAACTGTTTTTTTTTTCGGACAGGAGGCATAACTTAAACTGACCAAGCGACATCTCAAAAGATAGCTGAGGCTTTCAGCTACATGCTGATACCTTTTTTGTGTTCATAACATTTGATTTCAGGAAACTACATGCGATCTAGCTGGTGAAGTCTTTTTTTGGGTCACCCTGTATGCTGTTGCTACTGATCTTTATAATTTCTTCTTGTTCAGTTATATCAAGGCGAAATTAGTTTTTAAAGTGATGAAAAATGTTATGCTAAAATCATGGACATGATTTTTTAAATGATATATGCACTGTAGATTTTAAAACCATACATCTTGAATCTTGTTAGCCTGGAATTTGGCTGTCCTGAGGGGAAAAATTTAAGTCTGAGGACGTGCTATGCAAGTCGTTTGCAAAAATAGCTACTGTGATTTTAAGTAGAATGACTTATATTGCATCGTTAATGTATTTGATCGAGATACGTTTCTTTTCTTCATTCAATATTTGTAAATATAAACGTTTATTTTTGCTCCTTAAGAGACAGTAAACTTGGTGTTTATGCCTTTAATTGTTGAAGTTTACTTTGAGACAAGATGTTGTCAAGCATGGTTTGACATGAAAAAGGCTGATGCGAAGTTAACAGTCTCCTCCTTCATTCCTTTCGTACAGCTGATCTCATGCTAGAATCTGGTCAAGAATTCTTAATTTAATATTTCCAAAGTAACTTGTGATTTGTACATGATCCCGTGATTATTTTCGGGGTTAATCAGCTGTATTAAAGAACTGCAATCGATAAAAGGGTAGATCTGCCTATAGTTCTGTGCAACTTTGTTGTATTCTTCAAAACCGGGTACCTAATAGCACTTCAGATTTTCCTTATTGAAAACCATTGATAAGATCATCATTATCTTTAAATACATTTTGGTCGTTGACACCGTGGAGAGAAAAACTCAGCATTCGCGATTTGATTGGTAAGTTTTCAAACGCCGTAATCTCTTTGCAACTCATCCTGTTTGTATACATAATAAAGTAAGTTTTCAAGCTTTAGCTAATAAGGTAAGTAAAGTTTTCAAGCTTTAGCTTTAATCTGGTGCAGTATTTTCTTTACTTTTTCTTATATTTCTGCATAGCATCAGAAGGTAGTTTGGGACACTTGAGAAGCTAAGTGTATCAAAGCAGTTTCATGGCCCTTCCTCTCGATGTGACCACACCTTGTGATTCCCTTAGTCTTTACAGAGAGGCAACCGCTCTCCTCACTCTACCTAGTAGGTTCAACAGAGCGGGTACTCGAACTAGCAACGTTCAGATTGGTAGTGAAGCCTGCTACCACTGGGCCATCCCCGTTATGGTACAGTATGCTACCCGATGGTCATTAAAGTTCCAAACGATAGAACATGTGTGTATTTGTACATTGATTTTTTTTCAAAGGATTTATAGTCTGTCTCAATTCACATGTCACATGAAAGTGTTCACGAATGACAAAAATTACAGTGGTTTGGATAAGTAATTTTGCGTTAGTATCGTGGATCTAATTGACATACCGGGTGTCCCAAAAAATGAAATGGATTTGAAAAATTCTAATGCAAGTTGTTTCATACTCATAATCCAACAATTATTTTTATTCAAATATGCAATGATAGATCAAATTTTGGTATATTTTCCAGTATTTTTGGTGACTTGGTTACAGAGCTAAAAATCAGAAAACTTCAAAATTGCCCCCAAGTCAGAACCAGAGCTGCTGCGTTAACAATTGTGAATCATGATATCAAATTGTAAAACATGACAATCCCTGCAATTGCAAAGCATTGCTGACAAACACGCAAACACACAATTTGATTGAACATTGAACAGACACTTTCATAGAGATTTCTGTCAAAACACAGTCGTGCTTCTTAAGTGTCCATGATGGTTGCTCTTTTTTCTAAAATGACTAGGCCATCATTAGATTTATACTTTCAATTATAAATGAACACTGAGAACTCCCTCGAGAATGGATGACTCATGAATCAGTAAGGGATCCCTTTGTTACAGTGTCTTAATGAAGTTGTGTCGCTTGTTCGTAGTCATGTGAAGTTTCAGATATTGCCATGCTTTAAATATTACAGTCAATCAAGTCACCGAAAATTCCGAAAAATATATCAAAATTTAATCTTATTTAGATTTAGATTGAAATAATAATTTCATTATAGATTTGAAACAGCTTGCGTCAGAGTTTTTTTTGAATCTGTTGCATTTTTTGGGACACCTGGTATAATTTCAGACAGATCTTGGTTTCTTGTCTTACAAGCAGCTTACAACAAGTGCAACTGCAACGGAGCTTTTGCACACTCAGTATAGTGTGCGAATATTTCCTGGAGGTGCCATTAAAGATTATACTGCTGTGAATGATGTATGATACATTTTGCCACTATTTTTCACCTTCTCCTTGTGAAATTACGTATTCAAATAAGCAATTTGAGCAAATTGACGTCATATCGCACAAACGAAAACGAGACTGTGTGATTGTTTTTTCGTCTCTTTATCATAGCAAGCCTCTTATCTTATTTTCGTGCCATTTTCAATGCTTAAGTACACGATAAAGAGGCTAGCAGCGATCAAGAGGCGAGAAAAAAATCACACAGCCTCGCTTTAGTTTGCGCGATATGACGTCACTTCGCTCAAATTGCTTATTTGAAAACGTAATTTCACAAGGAGAAGGCAAAAATTAGTAGAAAAAAGTATCATACATCATTCATAGCAGTTAGCAGTATTATCTTGTATTTTATCAACAATCATACCAACCCCTGACTTGTCTTTTAAAGATCAAAGCAAGGAAACTTGTTGATCATGCATTTATTTCATTTCAGGTCCAGAGCATCGCTTGTCAGTTGGTGGAGGCATTGTATTACCTACATGCAAATCGCATATTACATCGAGATATGAAACCCCAGAATATTCTTTTGACAAAAGATGGAACAGTGAAATTGTGTGATTTTGGGTAAGATAACTTTGTTAAATGTTGTTTCTTTTGTTTTGTTTCTATTAAATGCACAATAATGTAGCTTTGAAGTTGAACATAAGCTGAGTTTGACCCTCATTTCTAGTCTTCTTTCAAATCTTTTAAAGACAGGTTCTAAGCAAGATTACCCATAGGTCGGTACAGCAGATTAGTACAATAAATTTTAAGGAAGTCATGCCTCACGACTAATTCTTTGCACTGTAAAGCAATTTATAATTCTTTGAAATTGTTGGATAATTGATTATCGTTATATCCTGCAAACACCGAGTCCTCGTTTAAACGTTGCATTTTTACCGTGTCGAATTTGATAGATGCTGCTAAGAACATCCAAATGTCAAAAAATTTCAACACGAAGACGATGTATATATCACCAGCCGTTTTGAATTGTTAGAACGGTAGGAGTTCATCAGCTCTGTATTTATGATGTAGGAGTTCACCAGCTCTGTCTCTATGATAGATAAAACAATAAAAGCTCTATCTTGATGAACGGCAGAAGCACGATTTGATTTCAACATTGCATTTCTGCCACGTTTAATTAATCAATTCTAGGCCATGATCCGCGGTTTTGACATGTGATCAGCCACTGCTTTTGCACTTTAAAGAGATGGTTTTGAAAATGACGATTTAGCCGTTTTATTTTCAATCCGACATAGCAAAAGACGATGTTTAAGCCAGATTTATAAGCACGGCAGATGATGCTGTTTTAATGCAGGACTGGACACGGCAAAAATACGATTTTTAAGCTATAAGCCCAAAACCGTAATGAGTTAGCAGTTATGGGCAGGTAATTATTACCGGTCAGTAATTGAAGAGGCATGGTCAAATTTATTTTCTAAGCTATTTACCTTCTGCATCCATTTCCTATTGCAGGTTTGCCAGAGCGATGAGTTTCCAAACGCTGGTACTTACATCAATAAAGGTAGGTTTTTTGTCAACTTGACGCATTTTTCGACTTAAAAATTGCATTCTGGCTTTAATGAATATATAAGTCAAAGCCTTTTAACTTTAGCCAGTGAAATGTAGCCGGTTTGTAGTTACTACAAGGTTTTAAGTTCCTGTTTTCAATTTTCAAGCGTTGTGTTTGAGTCCCCAGACCTCAGTTCATTGAGCTTTTCTATATAATATATGGAAATAATGTTTCAATTTCATTTGCATGTGAAAATTTTCCATACCATTGATTTATCTAAATCTATATTTTCTGCGACATGCTATGAAATTCCTAAAGGGTTGAATTTTATTTCAAAGGGAACTCCACTGTATATGTCTCCAGAACTTGTGGAAGAAAAGCCTTATGATCATACAGCTGACTTGTGGTAAGTTAGCAAAGAGAACATATTGATTGTTCTACCTGATGAGAAATACGCTAACCGTTTGAATCACTTCTGTTCACGACGAAAATATTTTTTTCTATATATTTCTACCTAGCATCCGAAGGCAGTTTGATCGAGGACGCTGAGAAGCTAAGCATATCGAAGCAGCATCCTGGTTCTTCCTCTCGATGTGACCACACCTCGTTATTCCTTTAGCCTGGACTTACATGGAGTTGATGACTCTCCTAACTCTACGTAGCAGGTTCGGCAGGGCGAGGACTCGAATTACCAACCTTCAGATGGGTAGTCAAGCGTGCTACCACTGAGCCATCCCCGCTTCAGAGCCTCCCATAATTTCTGAAAATGGTGGCTGATTAAAGCCAGGAAACGTTTTATTTCAATTGAGCATCTCCGCTGTTTAACGAGGCATTTGCAAATGTTACTGCTTCTTTACTTGTGGAAAATGGCAGCTAAAGGTGAATCGTTTTTGCTGAGGCCCAGTCCATGCACTTTTCAGAAAGTATACTCGACTAATCGTTGTTGTCCCTCCATATATTAGGGTGAATATCTAAATTTAAGAAAGAAGTTTGAATTTGAATTCAGTGTGCTGTGAATGATCTCCGCTTCTTGTTTGGAAGGTGGTTTCGAAATCATTACGTTTTTCTTTATTCTTGAATATTTTATACTCCCTGTTCCGTTGTTGTAACTTCCAAGCTTACGAAAAGAAACTTTTTGTTGCTTGTCCTTTTCAGAAGAAAAATATATAATTTTACCAAATTTTCCATCCTGGAGCAATTGCAAAAGAAGGCAGGATTTTGTGGTTCTTTCAATTAGCTTTCCGTTTTTATATACGATGAGTGGGCCAAAAATTAACCCTCAAGATTTAATACGATTTATGTGGCATTACGAAAAAGATAAAATACACCCGTTGAGTGGAAATCAGTTCAGTATCAGCCATATGTGAACCTTTGTAAAAAGATGGCTGTGGGAACCACTAACAAATCACTTATCATGAAAAGAACAGCTGGACCACACAAAGTGTCCAATACAACATATTCTTCCTGACATTTTATCGTTTTCACCTCTATTGGCATCCTGTCTGTAAAGTAAGTTACTCGATTACAAGATACTGACAAACTGAGAGGCGTTGAAAAGTAGTCATCGAATTCCATTTTACTACCGGGTGTCCCAAAAAAGTACTGCGAAAAATGAAATGAAAAATCGCCAAAATTTGATTGCACAACCGATCTTCGATTTTCTTTTTTAATGTTAAGTAGATCAAGGATCAAATTGTTTTCCCAGACATTTTAACTGCTTTCAAAATTGGCAAATTTTGACTCTTTGTCGGGGCTAACTGGTTTTAAATCATACTGCAAAAAAGCACTGATGATTGCCAGATCAATTTCGTTGTGCATGTAAAGCTTCTAGTTTGGTCATATTCATAAATGACATAAAGAAATGCGCATTATCATTCGAGACTTCAATGATGATAGCAAATCTGAAATGTTTGACTCTAAGGTAAGATTGAGTAATCTGCTTAAAAAGTATAGCTCAAAATAAGAGGTTTTCTACCTTGCTGTTTTAAAATCAAACATTTTATCATTCATGAATGTTTTTGGATCTCTGACAAAACAACTCAAAAAGGAATTTTTAAATAGGAGTACTATTTTGAGACACCCGGTATAGTGCTGTGCTACTCCGACCATGTCATGGTGTCCTGCTGAAAACGATGCGCTCAGATCTGTCAACTTTACAACTAACAATTTTTAAATCCCTTTCTTTGCCAGGAGAAATGAGGAGACACGTTCTCTGCACAGAAACTTTCAACAGCAAAAATAGTGCATTGATGGTTTATCTTTGTTACCGTGGTTTGGGGACCATCTGATTTGCAAACCTAGTTTCTCTGTTAGAACACGCGATAATGAACTGATACTTACTCAATAGGTATATTTTTGTTGTCTTTAGTGAGATAAATTTCATTAGAATCTTTCATTCAGGAAGTTCGTCGGAAATTTGTTGATTCTGGAGGTTAAATTTTTTTAATCACCCGTTATGTTTTGATCCGGTACAAGATTTACCCGTAGGCGGTTTCCCAACATCTGTGTGCCTGGTACTATGTGGCACTATTGCGCAGTTCCAAATTCATAGTGTCAGATCAGAACAGGGTAGGGAGACGGAGTATGGAGGAACTCACCAGTACATGAATTAGTTTTAGCAAGTCTTCCCTATCTATAGTATCCTTTTATTTCTTCTAGGTCCCTTGGCTGCATACTGTACGAGCTTTACTTTGGGTGCCCTCCATTCTACACAAATAGTATATTTCAGCTTGTCAGTCTTATCCGGAAGGTACCTTTAACATACATTTATTTTTATTATCAATATCTTCGCTCATAGCCTTTTGCAAGCATTTTTACCATAGATTGAATCCTTTCAATAACTATTTTCGTTACTTATTTAAACAGGCATTCTTGAAGGGGCTAGTATCAGAATGTCATTCTCTCCCTTAGGCAGTTAGGCGCTGCGATGCGCGGGACATTTGGTCGCATTTCTATGGTAAGTGCTTAGGCAATGGATATTCGGCAATCGAGATTTTGACCAACAAACTCGCATATTTTCATCTTTTTTTATTACAAAGTCCTTTGTAATCTAAGAAGGGGCTTCGATGTCAGTCAGTCAGTCAGAAAGAAAGAAACCCACTTCCGTCACGCTCGTTAAAGCAATTGATTAACGCTTTATCTCTGCTAATTGGGACTGAAATAAAGAAAGCGCACAGAAAGCGCACACAAGACAGAAGTTTCTCGCGATCCGATAGAAAAATTTGACGTCGGCATATTTCATCTTAGACAGATTCGACACCATAAGATGGATAAATCACCATGATGTTTACCCTTGTCTATCTATGTTGCTCTTGAAAATCTTGCGAATTAAAGCATATTGTTCATCTGTGCTAGTTTCATTTCATGCATTTGCAAATTTATTTTGCTAATCAAAAATTCCTGATTAACATAAACGGGGATGCAATCTGCCACTCAAAGCGGGCAAGAAACCCACCAAAGAATATGGTTTTATGGTTCTGGAATCAGAGTTACGATATTTGTTAAAACCAAATGTAAATTGAACCTTCTCAAACACTACTGGATTAGCTGCATAATCAATTTCGTTGCATTGGAATTACAACGAAGAAAAGAATTATGTAAATATGTTCTAGCACTCAGGCCTATACTGATGGGATTGTTCCACGAAGAAGCTGTGACCTGCGTTTTGCGCCTGACTTCCCCTTTAGGGTCGGTAGCTGATTTAACAGAAGGAAAGGTGTTATTCTGTTTTAAATGCCCATTCAAATTTCAGCCGTTTACAAATTTATTGTTTGTGCATTTGACCTGATGGACGTTTAATTGGCTTTCCAGTTAGCTAATTCAAGTTTTTCAATTTGCAATAACATAGGGCTCAAATCTTTAAAAAGGTCAGTGTAAAGTTCTATTACAGTTTTCTTTGAGTTTAATGATTTGGAAGGAACTTAAGGCTTTTTGCTGTAAATTTGTCGTGGAAATTTATTGAAATCTTGATTAGTTCCAAAATGGCGGCATTTATCAAATTTGAGGCTATGACGTCATCAAATTTCTAAATCCTAAACCAGAAAAGCTACAGATTTCTGCTTGCCACCATATTGTAGACCTTTACAAACTAAGGTTTTCTTGATGGTTAAATCATATTTCCTCTATTGGTTTAGGATTTACGATGATTTATATTGTTTCAAATTTTTTGCATGCATTTTTTAAAAAATGATAAAATTGCTGCAATTTTGAAAAAAATCAAGATTTCAAAAAATGTCCACGGAAGATTTACAGCAAATTTCCATGAGCTCATTTCAAGCCATTCAACTCAAAAATAAATGTCATAGAATTTTACACCCACATTTTTAAAGTTTTGAAAGATTTGAGCCCTATGCTATTTCCAATAAGATCGCTGAGATGGTTAATGATAACTGCTGGTGAGAGGAAACTGGATTTTGAATAGTAATTAATAGGAACTGTAAGTTATGAATAATAAAAGCAGGCTCAGTGGCTTTGTTTATCCTTTTGTTTGTTCTCTTTCAAGCCTTACGTTAAAAATTGGTGTGACTATTTTCAGAAAGAAATCAATTCTTCAGACTTCAGCTTAATTCTTTGAAAAAGTTAATAGAAAATATTTTGAGAACACGGACATGATTTGTCGCTGCTGGCTTGAACTTTCATAATTTTAGATGATATATTTTGAGCTTAACATTCCAAGGTTACTGTCCATAATATATTCCTCAACTTTAAATGATTTCTACTTGTTTCAGGATCCAGTCAAGTGGCCAGATGGAATCGATGATACGTTTAAAGTAAGCTGTAGCATGAATACTTTTCCCACAGAGCTACCGGGTGTCCCAATAAAAAGGACTCCTGTTCGAAAAATCACCAAAATTTGATTATAAGGCCAATCTTATATTTTCTTCGTTTGGCCAGTAGATCAAGGAGCAAATTATTTTCGAAGACATAGCTGATTTTGTAATTGGTTAAAAAATGAGCAAATTTAGCTCTTTTAGGGCTACCTGGTTTTGAGTCATACTGCAAGCAAGCACTGCTGATTGCCAGATCAAGTTCTTTGTGCATGTAAAACTTCTAGTTTGGTCATTAATGCCAGAAATAAATGTGCAAAATCATTGGAGACTTCAATGATGATAAAAAATCTGAAAATTTTGACTCTTAGGCAAGATTGAGTATTTTTCTTAAAGACTATAGCTCAAAATATGCTTGTTAACGTGTAATTTTTCTACCTTCCTGTATCAAAAGCAAACATTTTATCATCTATGAATATTTTTGGGTCTTAACAAAACAACTCGAAAAAAAAATTTTATCAAAGGTTTGATAATAAATTTTTGGTGATTTTTCAAACAAGAGTACCTTTTTTGGGACACCCGGTACGAAACTTCAAATTATATACACTATTATGATACAGAATGGACTAAAGGTGCTCCATTTTAGGAAAAATCTCTACAAAATCTCAACTTTATCGTTCGGAAAACTGTTGCACTGTTGAGAGATACCTGATTGTGGCTTTTAGACCCGGATAATAAAAATTTATCTTTGTATGCTCAAGATTATTGCTTAGAATTTGAATATCCATTAAATTCTTATGTTTGGGTAGTTTCATACCCATATTGAGTTTTGATGACCATAATTTAAAAATACACTACACTTTAATGCTTTTTTCTCAGAATTTGCGCTGTCCTCCGGCAGCCTCCTCAGTGAGAATTCAATTTGGTATCTCAACATTACCGTTAAATAAATTTAAATTCTTAAATTAAATTCTTAGATTAAATTCTTGAATTAAGTTCTTGTTCTATAATTTCATTGAATGTTTCTCATTTTATATCTACATGTAGGGCTTCCACGGTAGATCTTATTCACCATCTTATAGGTCATAACTGATCGGACTTACAGTTGTAACTGTTGCATTAACTAATATTGGCACGGACTTCATTTTAAACTGTTTTGAAAAATTTGACGCCACTTTAGACAAACCCATCTTGCTGAAGACTCAAAATTTATTCCAATGCCTTAATGTGTTTTGATGATGTTATGCGTTTAATAACGTGTTCTAATATAATGCAGTAAAAACCCACAAAATAGAAACCATTGTATAAAAAAAGTCGGGCTGGTTTTTTTTTTAGAAATAGTGCCCTCATATAAGAAACTTCTCAGCCTGATTTTAGGAGGGTTTCTTATATGAGGATCCAAAATAAATTCGTATTTACTGATCTTCATTAAAATCAGGTGCCAAATATTTTTTTTAGAGATTTCATGCAAAAGCATCTCCAGATACAGTATAATTGGCATGTATGCTATGGTTGAGTAAATTTAGAGAGAATTCTAGGTAACAAGAACCTACTGTTCGATTGAATTTGCTTTGCGTTTCTTCAATGATTTAAGTTGAAATCGCTGAAGGTTTCGTAACCATGTGATAAAGAACCATTCAGCCTGTTTCCAAGTTAATGGCCTTTTGATAAGAAACTAAACTGGCTGTTTAAAAAAACTGATTTTGCAGTTTCTTACTGCGTGATGAACATTTTTTGTGGTGATACTACTATCAACATTTATTGTAGAGTTTCCTGCATGGACTTCTGACGAAAGATCCAAATTGCAGATTATCTTGGCCAGAACTCCTTTATCACACATTTGTTGTGGATCATATAGATGGTAAGTGTGCATTACTAGGTGATCCCGAGATTTTGAACCGAGAAAATCTGTTACACAAAACAGAGTTATCGACTGAAATGAGAGACATCAACTTTATTTGGTAGCTGGATAGATATTTTTGTTGTTATGTCATGGGCGTTGCAAATTGGCGAAGTAGTAGTTAGTGAAACAGGCAGTCTGAAATTCATTGAACGTCATCGAAATGGGAACCGAATTGATCAGTGCGAGGCCATAAGAAACACATTTTCTTTCTTTCTATATTTCTACCTAGCACCCGAAGGCAGTTTTACGGCGCTGAACAGCCAAGCTTATCGAAGCAGTATCCTGTTCCTTTCTCTCGATGTGACCACACCTCGTGATGATTCCTTTTGTCTGGAATTGCAGAGAGTTGGCGACTCTCCTCGCTCTAGGTAGCAGGTTCGACAGGGACCGGACTCGAACTACCAACCTTCAGATAGGTAGTCAAGCGTGCTACCATTGAGCAATGCCTGCACAATCCCTTCAAAAATTCGCATTCCATGTTAGCTAGGGAATAGGCACCTCAGACCGGCAACTTGAGTGCATGCAAAAAGCTGGTCAACACCGAGAAAAGAAATGTTCTATTTCTGAGGCAATCAAAATGTTTACACCGCAGGAGTATTATTCAGACACATCCTTTGAGACAACGCCACGGTGCAACTTTTTACAGTCCCCATAATTGATTAGGCTCAAATAAACCTGAAAAGAATGTTTATACTCGTCTATGGAAATGCCTGGATCTCTTTGCTACTGTGTTACAAATTATTGGGTTGGTCTTTAATTGACGAAAATCGAAAAATAAGTGGAATGCTTTTCAAACTCTCCAGATATATGAAGCCTTATTGCGCACAAAAATCCAATGGCTTCTATTGATTCTTTAGTAACTTAGCTATGAAGTGTGATATAGGCTCCACCCACCCGTAAACGGAGGATTCTTACAGCGAGAGTTAATCATTTTCTTGTCGCGTAGGATCGCTTCTTTTTCCTTTTTGAAACAGTGAGCAGCGACGTAAATTCATTTATTGGCAAACATTCTTGATCCTATTTTATTAAAGCTGCTGCTTTCTTGGTTTCATTATTTATTCTGTTTTGTTTCGATCTCTTTGTTTTTCGTTGTTTCGTTATCAAACATCTATTAGCCCTTCCCCATGGATTTTTCATACAGCTAAATAAGAACTAAATGGGATCATCGGCTTCAAAAATTTTGTAATTTTATCAGCACGTGCTTTTGATGCTTCTGTGTGAGTGCTTGATGATTTTGCATAGACTGTTTGCAATAAAAGTGCAATAAAAGAGTGCAATAAAATGTAAGAGTGCAATAAAAGTGCAATAAAAGTGCATAGAGTGCACAGAGTGCAATAAAATGTAAGCAGTTGTCATACCTTGGCGTTTACTCATCACATGGAAGATTTTGGATACTTTATCAAGTAAATTGAGCTAATGTCTCTGTATTATGAATTGTCGTTTGGGTTTCTTAGAATTGAACTGACCATGTTTTCTGCTTCATATTTCAAAGTTCCACTACACACAATAAATAAATTACATTAATACAATACTACAAACAACACAAGTTAAGTTTAAATGTTACTTCGAGACAATGTTACGGCATAAATAACAAAATGAGTTATATTATTTATATCATTGATAACAATCATGGCTTTTATCAGGCCCACAAATTGAGTAACTTTATCAGTACATGTTTTCGGTGCTGAAAGTGGACGTTTTATGTGATATCACAGGGGGTCCAGTAATGTCAGTGAAGACTACTGTAGTTTTGGTTTCTTGGCTCCGTGGTTCTTGGTTCCTTCGTTCCTTGGTTCGTCATGAAAATAACAGCTGTGTAATTTGATACCGATTACATCATCCTTGTGTGCGATCGGCCTGCTATTGTTACAGCAGAATGTTACCGTTACGAGGCGCAGGATTTGAAAAGCCCGCGATTTCAAACGGCAGCCAATGAGAGAAGAGCTCTCACATGACAAATGAAACAACAGCAAGGTCGACCGCACACAAGGATGATTTAATCGGTATCAAATTACACAGCTGTTATTTTCATGACGAACCAAGGAACGAAGGAACCAAGAACCACGGAGCCAAGAAACCAAAACTACGGTAGTCTTCACTGACATTACTGGACCCCCTGTGGTGATATAGCCTAGGTCGGTATGAAGTCGAAATGGAAAAACTTTTGTCGTACTTCAGCGTTTACTCGTAACACTATTTTTGCCGAACACTGAGGATTTTATGTCCAGCAGATGGAATTCATATGTTTTGCATCGCGTATTTTTGCAACTTTAATTTTTCATCGATAAATAATTGAAATACATTTAAACTTCTAAATGTTTGGTAGAAGATAAAACATCTATTTTGGTAAACTTTTCGACAAATGGAAAAGTGGAAATGGTATGGGTCTGAAAAACTGCTGTTACAGCGAATTCTGCAATATATGCTCTGAGCTCAGCATACATCTATCAGAAACAGTCATAAGCAAGTTAAAAGAAAATGAGTGACTAAAGATGATAAGTGAGAAGGTGATTCAAAAAATGAACTCTGTAAGCAGAACTAATGAAAGAACAAAATTACGTCCAATAAAAAAAAATCATCCGTCGGATTCAAAAACTATCCGAAGGATAACAATCATTTGCTGACTTTGACTTTAGCCACAAATTTGACGAAAGAGCAGTAACAATGCCACAAACTCGCTCTCATTATACTTTTTCCATTTGTCGACAAATTTACCAAAATAAACTTTAAAAAATGTTGTATAACACTTCGAATCATATTGATTTTACAATAATTTGTTGGCTAGAAATCGTACCATATTAAGAATCATGGATTTGCATCATGAATTTCTAGGTTTCTCCAATACTAGACCCGAAGGAAGATATCGATTTTGCTATTGCTTGCATATTGTCTGTCGGTAAATGTTGTCGGCACTATACCCTCTTTTTTTGATTTAGGGCCTGTTTGCTTGATCCCGAATTACTGGGATATCTCGCCTTGCCGGGATACCCCAGCTGCCTATAGAAACGCAGACAATTGTCATTTTGCGTTTACATGGGAGATTTAATCTCGTTCATTTTTGCGATATTTGAGAAGTGTTTTGACACAGGGAAACCAGGAATTAATCGTTGCTAAAAATAGAAATTATCGATAAAAAAATTGTATTTCTTTGTCCCCCCTGTGCTTGCTGTTGGTCATTTTTGTACCTTCTTTCCCTGTGTTATAGTTCTGCGCAGCCAATTGCTACGCAACTATAACACAGGGAAAGAAGGTACAAAAATGACCAACAGCAAGCACAGGGAACAAAGAAATACAATTTTTTATCAACAATTATTTCGAAAGATAATTTCTATTTTTAGCAACGATTAATTCCTGGTTTCCCTGTGCTTGCAAGGGAGTTGTTGATATCATCGTGATCTGTCGTCAATCTACTGGACTGAAAGAAATCTTTGAATCGGAATCTGGGGGGGGGGGGGTTACTCCCATTATGGCCTAACAGGGGGGTCCAGTCGGTTTGAGGGTCTTACGAAATGGCTACCAAATGGCCCTATTTGTCAAAAAAAATACTACCAATTGGGGGTATTCCAAGATTCCTTGCCAGTTATAAGATTTCAACTCAGTAGGCTCCTCCGCATGGCAATATGGTCGTTGCAGCACTAATTATCAATGACATTTTGAAGTTTTCTTGCTTTGTTCAGTCAGTTTTTACTATAGAACGTTATGAAAAACTGTACAAAATTTTCACTGCTATATGCTATCAAATGACCCAATTTTCGGTCCACGAACTACCATTTGGGGGTTGCTGTAAAAAGATGCTACCATTTGAGGGTACTTTTCAAAATGTTAGATAGCTTTCAAAATGACTGGACCCCCCTGTCAGCCCACACTTGGAGTGCCCCTTCTGGGATCGGAATTGAATTGAACTGCGTTTTTTCTTTGTGAAGATCAAGGAATGATGTTGTATCATTTCGATTCAAGAATGAGTTGCATATAGTTATTAGAGATTAGCTTGAAACGGTTTGCTAAACCAAAGATGTGGAATTTTGGCAAATAATATAGAAGGCTTTCCCAATCTTCTGTAAAACAGTCAATTCATTTCATTTGAGTTATTATCTATTCAGCCTGGTTGATGCTTTCTTTCACTTTGCAGTGGATGAATTAGAAAACAGTGAATTTCCACCATCAATGTTCACTACAATGAAACAGGAGATAAGTCAGGCTCGAGACAAAACGGTCAGTAGAGAAAAATTAATTCTTGCAATATTTTAGTTTGTATGAAACTGTGGTGTATGATTCAGTAATCTAGCAAATGTTTCTTTACATTTATTGCATTCTCGTCTCCGCATTTGGTGTTTGCTGTTGCAGCGAGTAAACATTGTCGTCAAATTTACGGAACTAATGTTTTCTTGGCTTTGTCAGTCTCATGTGCAAGATTTAAAGATAATCCAAGAATTTATCAGCCGCCGATAACAACAGCCGCTACAATATACCTGGCCCCTAACAGAACCATAGCTGGGTAACAATTGCCTGTCAGCAGGGAATGCTGCTATATCTGATAGGCTAAAGTTTTGAAAGGCGTCAAAGTGGCTTCGGGAATTATGAGTTGCTGATACCGTAAGAGCTCTGTTAAGCCCTCGGAGGCTTATTTTATTTCGGAGACTCCAGATGGAGGCTTAAAAGAGAGAGAGGCTCTTTAGAGAGGGCACCATATTCACAAAATCAGATGACAAGGGTAAAAGTGGTAGATTTTTAATTCTTTTACCCCATATTTTGTGAAGTCAACCTACCATTATATGAGTCAAAGACCCAAATTCGATACTTTTTATTTCCCAAAATATATAAAAATTAGCATTCAAATTCGTTTTGCTAGATAAATGGAAATTCTTTATAACCTGTGGCATTTGATAAAAATGGGGGTGGGGGGCTTAATGGAGAAAGGGGCTTGTTTGATGTTTTGGCTTCGAAGGGAGGTTCTTATTAGAGAGGGAGTTTAACAGATAGGGGGGCTAAATAGACCCTTTAAGTGCTTATCTGAGAGCTGGAAAATACGGCATTTGATCTGAAATCATTGAAACTTACCAGGCAATATACCCTTAACTAAAAATCTCAGTGTTAATTTAAATAGAAATTTAGCAAGCACATCCAAATCTAACCTGTAATATATAAATATACTTTATCAATGCAGGGGAAGAAACGATCGAAGGGAAGAAGTTGGGTTGATCGTTTACAGGACCAGCAGGATAAGAAAAAGGGCAAAAATAGCCAAGGTGGAAAAGAGAAGACTGCAAAGGGCAAGGAGTTGACAAAAAGTGCTAAAGCCCCGCAAGGTAAACTTTTACATCTTGTTTATATGATGACTTCGATGTTAAGAGGATCTCTAACAGTGTTCAGTCGTGTGTTAAAAGTAGATTTTGCTAGTATCAAGTCTTGCTGAAGTTTTCTTTCTTAGCGCCAAAGCAGCACATGCATTATAATCGTAAATCGATACAATGGAGTCATGCATAATACAATGCAGCAAAACTATCACTGAAATGCTGCTAAGGAAGGGTATAGAGACAACCAGACTGCTTTATAGGTGACTTTTAAAATCCTTGGGCTAATTTTATCTCTAGGACATTCTTAGCGTCAAATAATCTCGTAGTGCTACGCGCTTGGCACTCAATTCGCGAAACCATTTCGAAATAAATATGGAAAGGATCAAAGGACTTTTAGTTCGTATTGGAACGCCTAAAGTAATTGAAGCCAAAACGATGCTTTTCCACACCAGATAAAAATATCAAATTCCTTTGCTTGATCCTTAAAGGGAGTAACCTGAGTTATAAGATGAGACGTATGAATGGCCTATTCTATTTGAAAATCTAACGCGTGGCGAAACAAAGCAAAGCCAAAGAAAACAATAAAGTGTTTAGGTTTCTCTTTATTCTATTTATTGACGGACGCCAGATAGACCAGGTCATTCACTTTAAAGGCCCATTGCTAACCATGATCCTTCGTGGCCCCAAAGTTGAGTTTTTGGCCTAACTTCCTTTTATCAAGATAGTGTATGTTATGTGAACTTTCTTGGGGCAGTTAGAAAGGTAAGACACGAGAAAAACGACACTAGAAACAAGAAAAACGTCATTATATCTTTTTAATTGCCAAATTTTATTTTTCAAGGTGACGAATTTGTGTCAGAAGATATGGGGAAGATAGAAATCAGTAAACATTCAATCAGTCGTGATTTTGACAAAGAGGCGATGTTAGCAGAACAGGCTCATAGATTGCAAGCAGCCAGTCACACTCCTTCATTAGAGCAGCAGGTATGACAAATGCTTCTGATGATTTTGGTTGATATATTCAACGATCTAATGGTTGATTTATTGACCAATATGAAAAATTTTAACTCCGTTGTTTGGCAGAGCAATTAACTAATTTACAATGCGCAGTCTTATTCTCAGATCAAGATTCCTGAAAGCTAGCTTTAATGGGCTTGGCTAGAAGTAGAAGTGAGTGCCTCGATCCACGTTTTTACCATTGCAATAGTAAAATTACGGCGTTTAGCTTGTTGTTGCTGTTGCTGTGGCTGTCTAATCTTACAGAAGCTACTGAATTGTAATTACGCGCCTTCATCAATTCTGCGCATCAAAAACTCCAAAGTTACATGATAGTGAAGAACTCTTTTTGTTGCTTATTAGCAAGCTGTGAAATGGCACTTTTTGGCCAAATTCTGATTTCAGAATGAAATGATGCACCAAAAGCTACGAGCAAAATCTTAAAATGTTAAATCGAAGCATCAGCAAAATGATGGAATAAAAGAAATTGACAAATTGATTCGTTGTTTTTTCCTGTACGATTTATATATTTTTTCTATTTTTTTCTTATTCATACTGTAGCTGGTGTGGACGAATTTATGACAAGGTGTACAACAAGCATGAGAACCTTTCGGATTCAATTATTTTCCAGCTTTTTTATAACAAAATCGTACAATGATTGACACATTTTTGCGAGCTTGTTGTTTTTCAAAATGTTTAACAGATACCACAAATGAATGTTTTCGAAACAGAAATCCTAGAATTTGGTTTGTTGAAATCCGTTTTAAAGTTTCTCGCTTTTTATGGACGTAAGAAAGACACTTATCTCAAAATCTTTGTATTATATTGGGAACGGTTCCTTTTTATGGCTACCCTATTGTCATGTATGGATGCTGCGCGGCTTTCAAAGTCATACCTGATGAGACTGGCTACTGAGAGCAAGGGAGCCACCATGATCTTTAATTGTGGAAACTGTTTCAGTTTCGTAGTGGCCATTGTTTTTTAGGGTGCCATGACCACCTTCAAAATCCCAAACCTCATTGTTTTTTAGGGTGCCATGACCACCTTCAAAATCCCAAACCTCATTGTTTTCTCCTGCGAAATTGGCTTAGGCCCAATGCTTCCAGACAACGATTTGGCTCCGTTTTCGTTCAAACTTTGGCCTACATTTATAATTCATTCAATTTCATTCGTAAAATACAAGTTACTACAATGTAAAATAATCTGTATATGAAAATAGTTGTATTATGCCTTACCCAAGTAAAGAATCTGCAAAAATCGGTATTCTTAAGGTTTTGACAGCTTAATGCTCGAAGAAACTGGCATTTTCCCAATACTTGTGAACGGAAGTGTATACCAACTATTCAGGTCTAATCAGTCAATTTAATTGCAAATTGAATAAATTAAAACTTGAGTTTCTTGGTCATTTCGTAGGAAATGTGCGAAGCTGATCAACTGACAACATGGCTGGTTGAAACGCAGGAATTCAAACGAAATCTAAATGCAACAATGTCCGATAGGTTTATGGCCGTTCCACCTCACATCAAGTTGCTGCGGGATATTCTTCAAAAGTCCATGCGAGATGCCTGTGCAGGAATTCTGGAAGGAGGCTCACAGTTTAGATCTGCATTGCAAATTTGCAGAAATTGTTTCGAATCTAAAAGGTAATTTACCTTTTTTGTCAGTGGCGGGCACTTTGCTTTATTTGTTGGTGGCAAACCTATTGGTTCAGTTAAAATGCGTTGTTTGCACTCATTACTTGCAGAAAAAGGTCATTGTTTTGCTCAATTGTGGGGGTAACTGCAGTGGGGGGGGGGGTAACACTTCCCTGGCCCCCTGTAGTGTCCGCCACTGCTGTTTGCATCAGTCAGAAATTGTTCATAGACTTTAAGAATTTGATTTTCAATTCGTTTTAACAAATTTAGTGCAACAGAGACCCTTATCAACGCACAGAACCTTCACCCATACTGTAAATCTTGTTGTATAATGGAATGTAAACCCGTAATGTAAACCCGTAATGTATACCCGTAATGTGAATCGAAGAAAGTAAATTGCTTTCTTGACTTGCTAAGGCACTTGCAATTGCAGCTTGCCGGACTGACTTTATCATTTCTTCCAATGTAGTGACGTATCAGTCAAGTTGACATTTTGGATCAATCTAGATCTACAAAGCGTTATACCAGATTTCATCATTGGTACAAATAAAATGAGATCAAATAGAGACGAGGTATGTCAAGCAACATTGATTCCAAATTTTTGAAAAATTCGATGAGTTGTTTTGTTTTATATCAAGTAAAAATCTAAAACTAACTATAATACATTATTGGTCCCATCCACAGCGGGAAAAGACACGGGGTCACCTAGTTCCCACTGCAGATGAGACTTACAAATTAAGGCACACAATTTCCAAAAGAGGAGCCGTTTCATTTAATTTATTAGCTGGAGAGAAACTTTAACTATTTTTTGAAATGACAGAATATTTCATATTTCACCTCATTCGAAGATGTAAATTCATCAAGTCTCTAAATCGTAAACCAGAAAATTGAAAGACTTCTGCTTGATACCATATTTTATTACCTGGCAGACGTTAAAAAAACGAGGCAATACAAGAATCCCACCAATCCCATTGGGTAATCGCACTTTTCCCGCGGTTTTCCCGTAGCCTTGTATAATACGATACAAGGACGCATTTTTGTCGCTATATCAACTGATATAGGCCTAGGAGATTTACAATAAACTTTTGCGACATAACAGTAACAGAATGTGTTTGACTAAATGGTATAAGTTAAGATTAGAAGCTATCAGGTAGTAAAGCTCTTGCTAACCGGTTTTGTAGTTGTACAGGAAAATATAAAGCCCTCGGTCTGTACTGGCTTGTATTTTCCTGTACAACATAAAACCGGTTAGCATACGCATAGTAAACATTCATAATTTATGGCATTCTGGAAAATTTACTGTTTCCTGAAAAGTTTAGAAATCACAATTATTTTAATATTATTTTCAAAATGTTTCCTGAATTTTTAAAGGAGGAGAAAAAGCTTCTGATTCTGAAAACATTTGAGATTTCTGAAAAATCCAACGGTACAATTACAGCAAAGTAGCTAAAGTTTCTTTCAAGGCATTCAGTCCATAGAAATAGCTCATAGAATTTTACACCATACCAAGCATTTGAAACATTGCTATCTTTAACTGTTTTATTATCTGCTGGTTTTCTCATGAAGTACTGCAATTTTTCGATGATCAATAAATTTCGAAACAAGGCTTGCTGGAATTCTGTAACTTATCTCAATCATCCCAGTTGTACCTGGTGAGCGAGAAGGAGGTTTTGATGTTAAAAGCTATCAACAAAATTTGACATTGCTTCTAATAATTTAATGTCTCTTTGCTCAGTTATAATCAATGGATTGCAATAATGATAGTTATCCTCCTGCCGGCGATAGCGAGATAGAACAACGTTATTTTGAACCATTGGCTTGTTACGTGATCGTCGTAGGCTTGGAAAAATCATTTTCGGAAAATGTGTCGATTGCTTTTAAGTATTGAGGTACTAAAGATGCATACAAAGATAATCTAACAAATACTACTGCAGTATCTGAACTGGTTGTCTCTGTTGGAGTGCTTGGCAATTGATAACAGTGTGCGTTAAGCATATGTGTATCAGAAAGGAACAAAATAGAAGTTGCAAAAAATTACTACAGTAAATCACCGCATACAAGAACCTACTTTTTTGACAGCCAAGCTGAAATAGGTTCTTATTTTAAAGGTACTAAAAACTAATTCCAAGGTATAAAGGCTCTAATTTGAAGAGTGCTTTGCTTAGGCCGTTTTTAGAATCTTTACCTTAGATGTTCATCCCTGTTATTTGTTATGGCAAGGTTATTATGTACCTAATAACAAATTCTAAGCTTGCAAACAGCAGGGGAGGAGATTCAAACTTTGATAGCCAACTGGGATAAAAATGAACTTAATAACAAGCATAAAAAATGAACTTTGCTACCTCATAAAAACATCTTTTCATCAAACTGAAACAATTTCTTAATTACAAGATTCACAAGTTAGGAAAGACAGCCTCTAGGTTCTTATTTGTGTAGGTTCTTATATATTCGGATTTGCTGCACTGCTTCTCTTAATTTTTGTTCGTCAAAAAATGCAAGAAGCTATCTTGGTATAAGCACAATGCTTTTGCAATTATACATCGAAGTAGCGGGTGCACCAGAAAGACTTTCCACGTTTACAAATTGTTTTGCGGATTATACATGATAAATTGGAGTGAGTCATAGATTGGTTAATTGCCGAAAGGCTGAAGAATTTGTTTGATATTTTCTCTTTTGGGAGCATTGTAAATATAGGTAAACTTAAATGTATGAAAATTCCTTTACTTCGAAATGCAAGGACCTAATTCGCTCGAAAAGATTATACAGAATCTTCTCATTTAGAGCATTTGGAAATGCACTTCATTCCCTTCATAGGTTTAAAGGTGATCTTTATTTAAGTGCCAGGTGTCCCAAAAAATGTATACAGATTTGGTTGACTCCAGCGATGTGAACGTAGCTTTAATCGATGGCTGATCACTCTCAAAATGTTCCCCAATAGTTAACTTAAGCATAGATACCTCATTTGTTGGTATTGGTGCTTTGAGAGCAGAAATATCAATCTTGAAAGCTCAAATTTGCATCCATTTGTAAACCAGAGCTTTGGCCTTTTGGCCTAAGCGAATTCCTGAAGCACAGTGAAATTAAGAAGCGACATAGATGAAAAATTATGAAACTTCCCAATGGTTGACTGGGGGGTGACTTCTGGAAAACAGAATAACACAATATCTAATATTGTTGAAATCTTATCAAGGCTATCGTTAATTTATGATGCTGTGCCTTGAGAAATTGCTTAAGCGAAAGGGCCAAAGCTCTGGTTTGCAGGAAGAGGCAAATTTGAGCTTTCAAGATAAACACGTCTTCTCTCAAAGAACCAATATCAACAAACAAGGTTTCTATGTTCAAGTTAACTATCGAGGAACATTTTTAGAGTGATTAGACATTGATTGAAGCTAAATTCACAGCGCTGAAGTCAACCAAATTCGTATTCTTTTTTTTGGGACACCCGGTATTAGATAATATGCGTTACTGATACGGTCAATATTCGATTATGTTTCATTGAGAAGAATCTTTGTTATGTTGACCGGGGGTTTTGGGCCTCTTTGCATGAATTTTGAAGCAACCGATGTTTCATAGATAAACAGAAGAATATTACAAAAATTTCTTTAGCCATTCGGCTATGAGCCTAAGCTTGATTTATTTCAAGTTAATCAAGTATTTTCCATGTAATGAGTTGTTGTGGAGCACTTTTTGGTGACTTGCTGTGTGGAAGTTTTATTCATTGAACTATTTGTATTGTCAATAGCAGGCCTGAACGTATTATTGTAAATACTCATGACAAATATTGTTTCTAGCCATGGCTGTTTGCGTGTTTGGTGGACGCCTTGGATTTAAATTTCTTCATTGGTGATAAACTGCTTAGTCATGGAGACCAAATAAAATTCAGGTATCATTTGTATGCTCTCTTTCTTTATTTTGTACCAAGAATGAGGATGTTCCCTATCTTTGCAATGCGCAGAATAATTGAAGAAAAGTCACAAAGATACTCCAGCCTTTCGGCAATCAATCACACTTTAATTCACCCCACTATCTCAAGTATTCTCTGCATAAACAAGGACAGATTTTGTAACACAATAGCATGAGATGCTTTGTTGACACCTGAATTCAAAGCGATTAGTGGCTGCAGACAAAGGAAATTCTCTCAACCATAAATTCGAAACAAACAAAGCCGCAAAATTTCTCTGAAACCCAAGTAGCTAGCGCGCTCGTTGTCCATTCCAGAAATTGTTTTTTAGAGCAAATATGAGCATGTATGTAAAGAAGAAGGATATATCTACACATCTGCCACGATCATCTTATTTCTTTGGTTGAGAAGCTGAGCAGTAAGTGTTTTAATTACATCAAAAAATAAGAGAATTGAATCGCCTCCCAATCGGCATTTCATTCAAATAAATTAAATGCCCTGGGCAGATGTGTAGACATATCTTTCTTCTTTCGATCTATGCTCATGTTTGCTCTTGAAAACAATTTTTGGAATGCACAACGAGTGAGCTCGCTACATGGGTTTCAGAGAACCTTTTACGGCTTTGCTTGTTTTGAATTACTGGTTGAGAGAATTTCCTTTTTCTGCGATCGCCAATCGCTTGAATTGCAGTGTCAATCAAAACCAACTTGTGCTATTGTCTTACCAAATCTGTCCTTGTTCTCTGCAAAATGAATTTTCACCCATATGAAGTTCTTTTTGGTCCTCCCATTATGTTCTCGTATTTTTTTGTTCGCCTTCAGGAATACATATGTAGAGCAGAGTGGAAAGATTTTCTTCGCTTCAAAGTTGTGCTTATTTCATCTAGAAGATAAACAACACAAACTAAAAAGGCTTTACTTACAGGTTTGTGAATAAACTTTTTATGAGCCACTTTAAAGTTGTGGTTGATAAACAATGCAAACTGAAAATGCGTTACCTACAGGTTTGTGAATAAACTTTTTCTGAGTCACTTTAAAGTTGTGCTTGATAAACAATGCAAACTGAAAATGGGCTGTTTCTTTGTCAATTGATCTTGAAATCAATATCTATAAGAAACTTGAAGGAACATACAGTTCAAATCCTTACTGGTTGCTGAAGCACGTGGAAATCATTCAATTTCACGTTGCTCAGCCAATCAAATCGCCTTTTTCTAACCACGTGATATCAAATCAGTCGTTGGAAGGGAATTCTTGAGTACCCTCACGAAAATTGAAATGGCTACTAAGTTATAATAATGACATGGAATTTTTTTTGAAAAATCGGTAGAAGGGATGCCCCTCTGCAGTTTGTAGCGTGCGTGGACAAATATCTCATTTGGAGCCGAAATTGTATTCATTTTCCGGTCGAAGAATATGGACCTTCCTTAAATCAATGATAAAATTCGCTGCAAATAAGATATAAGGATAAAAATCTCAGCGATTATGGATATTGCCCTAAGAAATAACCCAAACACTTTCCCTTCTTTTACATATCAAAATCGCAGGCGATTTTCAGCGATCTCTGTCAGAAATGTCATTTGGGCCTAAGCTTCTCACCGATTTAAACCTCATACGTTGGTCCCAATAAGGCTTAGTTTGTATTATTCAGCTAAACGATTCACTCACCAATGACTCCAGCATCAATTTGACTCCATTTTCAATTTAATGTCTCCAAATTATGCTCAGAAAAACATCCAATCTTGAGCAATTTCTGCAAATTTTTTCGTTCCGTATTTCTCTGCAAGCGCAATCAAGTAACCTGCTCATGTCGCAATCGCTAGGTAATACAAAGTAACGCGATTCGACACAGTTGATGCACTCATGAACAGTTTTGGCACGTCTGTCTTTCTCAATTCATTCAAATTGAAACAAAAGGGATAAAACACTTTTTTAATGTTTGGTACATTAATGAATAGATTTTACACAAAACAGCAAAGCAAGAAACAGTTTTGAAAGCAGCCTTATCGAATCTATTCTTGAATCAATGCAATCAAACAAAAGGAACAAAGCTGTAAACGTGCAGCGCAAAGAACAATTTGTCTGTTGTTTTGTGTAAAATCTATTCATTAATGTACCAAACAGCCAACCAAAGTGTTTTATCCCTTTTTTTCACTTTGAATGAATTGAGAGAGACAGACGTGCCAAAACTGTTCATGATTTCATCAACTGTATCGAATCGCGTTACTTTGTTTTGTATCACAATAAACTAGCGATTGCGACATGAGCAGGTAACTTGATTGCGCTTGCAGAGAAATACGGAACGAAACAAATTTGCAGAAATTGCTCAAGATTGGATGTTTTTGAACATAATTTGGAGACATTGAATTGAAAATGAAGTCAAATTAATGCTGGAGTCATTGGTAAGTGAATCGTTTAGCTCAAGAATACAAACTAAGCCTTATTGGGCCAACGTATGAGGTTAGGCCCAAATGACATTTCTGACAGAGATCGCTGAAAATCGCCTGTTATTTTGATATGTAAAAGAAGGGAAAGTGTTTGGGTTATTTCTTAGGGCAATATCCATAATCGCTGAGATTGTTATTCTTATATCTTATTTGTAGCGAATTTTATCAATGATTTAAGGAAGGTCAATATTCGTCGACCGGAAATTGAATACAATTTCGGCTCCAAATGAGATATTTGTCCACGCACGCTACAAACTGTAGAGGGGCATCCCTTCTACCGATGTTTCAAAAAAAATTCCATGTAATTATTGTAACTTAGTAGCCATTTCAATTTTCATGAGGGTACTCAAGAATTCCCTTCCAACGTCTGATTTGATATCACGTGGTTAGAAAGAGGCGATTTGATTGGCTGAGCACCGTGAAATTGGATGATTTCCACGTGCTTCAGCAACCAGTAAGGATTTGAACTGTATGCTACTTGAAGGTAGGTATTAGAGTGGTTTTTGGAATTTCATTTTTATAAATGTGAAAACCAATTTGCTAAAACCTGCATAGCTTCGCTGAACAACAATAATTCATGACCTTCTTAGCTTTACTTTAAATGTAATGACAAAACACAGTTCTACGAAAGATATTCTTCCAAATTAAGAATTTGGACCAAGAGTGGTTTTAAGAATAGATCACAATGGCGTAAATAAGTAATTTACTTGTCTGCAATTGGTTTTTCCCTACACATGTTATGTCACGTCGCATCTCACATTCTTCCCTGTTTGTAACATCTTGTCGTCTCTTTATTTTTATTTCTTTTTATTCAATCCATATTAAAGTTGGTATTTACAATAGTAATGAGAAATATACTAATTCAAACCAACCATTTACAACAAAATACTTTATATAAAAAGTAGCGGCATATTTTGCAGATGCATTTGTCTCTAGCCCAGTTTTTCATCCTGTTTTTGAGAGCAGAAAATGTTGGCTCATTGTTGACACTATCATCGAGGGTGTTCCAGAGGAAACTCCCTCTAAAGGATAGTGATTCTTGCCCAAAGCCCTGTGTCTTTATTTGTGGTAGTTAGCATAGATTTTATATCCTTAGTTTTTGTATCTTTGCTCGGCTCGATAAATTTTGAGTCATTTGATAAGGAGTTCATGCTCGAAACGCCCTTTTTATTAACATCTACCCTATTTTTGATACTTAGATCATTTATTTATCACATTTGCATTTAATGCCCACAGTAATACGTGCAACAGACATATATTTATGTTTTAAAGTCATCTGGGTTGAATAGCGAATTTCAACTGAAATATAAAGTACAGTTTTGCTTTCTGTAGAATGTATGCAATATCCTGGCTCGATCTACTGCTGATTCAACTGAACAGTTATTGGAATTAGTTCTGCCAAGTGATTTCATTGCTATTGTGATACAGTGTGGGGGCACATTTCAAAGGTTTCAATTTGTATCAGGTATGATGTGCATCATCTCTTGAATGGAAGTGACATAGATATATTGCGTGGCCGCTCTAAATAGGCTTAACAAGTTCCCACAAAACATTGTTTCTTTTGCTGCAAAATGTAACAGCTCGTGCCAAGAGAATCAAATACGACAGGCTATCTTTACCACTTGGCCCGGGTCAGCTTTATGAATATCAATTGCCTTCAAGATGACATTTACAGTATTTTATTTTTATCTTGCAAAACATTTCAATTCACACGCTACATTCTGGAGAACAGTGATTTCTCTTTGACTCTCCTGTTGGTATCGCGATAGGTATGATTTGGCTTCGACTTGTTTTTAACCTTAATGCCATGGCATATGATGTGGTCACAAATTATCATCTTTGCAGGAATATGAATGCCCCATTTTAGGCATGCATGACAGTTGTACCGTTTTTCGAGGGGACTGTTATTAGATAATTAATTTCGTTTGTTATAAAAAACGAGTTTGACACAAGTAGTTTCTGTTTTCTATGTTATATTTCAGAGATAAATTTTCTCCGTGACGTTGTTCAACAATCAGTTTTGTTTCAATACATCCTTTCATTTTCAATTTGCTGCCTTTGGGATTTGCAATTCGTCTATTAAGGAAGAAGCTTTTCATGGAGTGATTTGATGCCTATGTTTCTCTCTTCGATTTACTGATGACGATGTTCTTTCACTTTAGCTCTGACTTTGGAAACTTTATCAACAATTTTCAATGTTACCGCAAAATTCTTTGATTACAAGGAGAAATTTGCAGCTCAAGTAATTGATTGTGTTAAAAACCAGAAGACAGCAGAAGATTGGCTACTCAATCGACTTTTAAGAGACATCAGTGGGAGAGACATTTTAAGAGAGCTACTAATGGTAGGTTGAAACGCTATGCTGAGTTAGATGTAATTCAGTGATTTGTCGCCGTCGAGATTTAAAAATAATTTGCATCATTCTGTTGATCGTAAAATGCTCAATTTATACTATTTTTCAAGCATCAAATGTCACTCAATGGGAATTTTATTTCTGATTTGAAATCTGAAAGGAATTGTAAGGACCTCCAGACCCATAGGCTTCAAGCAGAACATGCCAGAAAAAGATTTTACTACTCTGCCTTAAAGGCTTAAGGATATCACAGCTGGTGGTAGAGAAATCCAAACACTCAGGTGCTTCAAAAACAACTAAAAGTGCACCTGGTGAGCTGAAAACAATAGAAATACACTGATGCACGACCCTCTGGAAAAGCAGCCCGTTTCTTATCATATATCTTGTTTTGATTTAATAGAACACTTTGTATTGGGCTTTTATGGAGAATTTTGTATTAGCTGAATGGGAATTCGTGTATAAATGATGATAATGTTGATTATGATGCGATGATGAAAGAACTGCAAATTAAGATTTGATATGTTGCTGCCCGAATTTTTTTACACAGAAGTTACTAAAATTACCAAAGAATCTAATTCTTTTTATTGAGACTGAAATGTCAAGATGTGAAGAAGCAAACGAGTTCTGCTTTAAATAGAGATAAGAATGAAATTTTATATCCCAGTTAATTCGCGGAAGATGCTGCGAGCGTTTGCTTATAAAAGGTGTCCCACAACCTTGATTACGATTCAATTTGTTTATGACATGGGTAACTACACGTATCACTCAATTATCAGCAGATCGTTTTATTCACTTTTCTAATAATCTAGCACGCTGCATGCATTGCGCCTTGTTGTTTTTTGCAAACGAAAACTTTTCAGCAATCAGTCTTTGTGCTTGGTGATTCGTAAATTGGTTCGTTGTTACATGCGTAAAAACACGTATCACTCAATTCCCAGAAGATTGTTCATTCACTTTTTGAGTTATTTGGAACACTGCTAGCCTCGCATTTGGCTGGTTTTCAAAAGAATACTTTTACCAGAAGCATAGAAATAGGTTGACCAACAAAGCAGTCAATCTTTCGCAGTATGCGTTTTGTAGACAATAGATTTGGAAATCTTTCGATTTGGTTTTCGCATTCAGTTTAAAAGCCAAAATTGTATCAAGTTGCCTTCGCATTTGGACATTGAAGGCAAAGCAGAAAGGCGTGGTAAAGATCTGGCATTTCGTAAAGTTTTGCGATTTCTTTCACCCGCCCACCCACAACCTAACCTAAAATCGTACCATGCTCCTTCATTTCATGACAGGGATCTCTGTCTCTGCCATGGACATTGAGTGCACTGGTTTGTGGAGAAGAAATCTAAACATTTTTCTCCAACCCCCAACTATTTCGGTTGCTGCGGGAGTGCACATTTGACCAGTGCATTTGAAATCCCAAACTTTGGCCCCGGTGATGAGAGAACACTGCCATTGGTATCTGGCAACTGGCAAATTTTATATTTGTGATTGTTCTCAGCTCTGAGGGGCCACATTATTTTTAACTGAAGCAAGAATTAACGGAGCTTTTTATGGAGCCATTGCCGCAGGTTATTGCGCAAATTGTATTGGTTTTAAACAAAAGATCAACAAGGTATGACAAGGCAGACTTCGGGTTCGTGGAAGATCTTCAGTAAGCATAGGCAATATATGCGAAAATCTAACAACGGTGGAAAAATATACCGACGAACGAAACATGTGCCAACGTAAAGCAACGATTCACTTTGAGGCCTTATTTGTGCTAACATAGACAAGACGATAATTTACATTTTAAATTTGTTGATAAATTTCGCACAGTTGAATTTAAGGGTCACCGTGCAGCTCTTTAGCGTCTATTTTGGAAAGTTATAGCATGACTTTCTAGTAAGTTTCGATAGCAACCATCATTGCAAACTTTGAAACAAATTTTGGAAGACAGTTAATTCATCTGATTTACCTTATGCATTCCATAAAGGACACGTTACCACGTATGCTGATGACACCACTATTTCCCTTTCATCTAAGAACCCTATTGAACTGCAAAACGACCTAAACGATGAACTGACCAAGCTAAAGGAGTGGCTACAAGGCAACAAACTTTCATTGAATGTGGTTAAAACACAGGCTCTTGTGATTGGATCATCACCAAATATTCGCAAGATCGAAAACCATCCTGATGTTCAGCCATCTTTTGAGATAGATAATCTACCTATTGAGATTGTAAAGGATATCAAATATCTTGGGGTTCAAATAGATAATCGTCTTAATTGGGACAAACATATACAGAAAACTAGGACCAAAGCTATTCAAGCTCTTGGCCTTATTGTACAGAGGCCTTGTTGAGCCACATTTAAGTTATTGTTGCTCTGTGTGGGGCTGCTGCAGTGACACTAACATTAGCAGGTACAAAATAGGGCAGCCAGAATCGTAACGAATAGCAAATATGATACATCCGCAATGCCTCTGATCAACGGTCTTGGATTGGCAACAGTCAAGCAGCTTATTTTCAAAGAATCAGCTTCGCTTATGTATAAGTCCTTAAATTTGTTGGCTCCAGACTATTTGTCCTCGTTGTTCACAAGATGCTCCGACAGTAATGAACGAAATCTGCGATCGACAGATCTGAATCTTAAAATACCATTACTTAAAACAAAAACAGGTCAGAAATCTTTCTGCTACAGAGGTACCATCCTCTGGAACAGCCTGGATAAAGCTAGTAAATCAGCTTCCTCTCTTGGTGCTTTCATCTGATAAGTCGGATTACGTGCTTTCCCTCGTATTTTGATTTATTCACCGTTTATTAACTGTATTAAACTGTAAATGATTGGCTTTTGTAAATATATGAAATTATTGTAACTAGTTTTCCTTTTGCAGCTTAGGTTTTTTTTAACAGGTCAGTTTGAAAACCAGTTATTATTCTGAAACTTTTTTAACCTGTATAAATATTTTAAATGATGATGACGATGATCTCGCAGTACAACCTTTTAGTAAGCATATGAATTGCGTAAATAACAAAGCTTCGAAATGAATCCTTGGTTTACTTTGGCGCATGTTTCATGCGGCAGTAAATTCATGCCGTTGTTGTTAGTTGTTCATGTAGTGCAAGATGACTTTGCCTTAAACCAAATTTCATTTCAGTGATTGCAAATATAGGGCTCAAATCTTTAAAAAGGTCGGTGTAAAATTCCATCCCATTTTTCTTTGAAATAAAATGGCTTGAAAGGAACTTGGGGTTTTTTGCTGTAAATCTACCGTGGAAATTTATTGATATCTTGATTAGTTTAGAAAATGGCGGCATTTATTAAATTTCAGGCTGTCACGTCATCAAATTCTTAAATCTGAAACCAGGATGGCTACAGATCAATTTTTTCAAACATAATTAAATTGCCGCCATTTTGAAAAATCAAGATATCAAAAAATTTCCACGGCAGATTTATAGCAAAGTACCATAAGTTTCTTTCAAGCCATTTTTTTTAAATCAAAGAAAAATGTCATGTAATTTTACACCCACCTTTTTAAAGATTTGAAGATTTGAACCCCCGGGGGGGTACTTGACTGGGGTGTGCGGAAAACCTCTCCACACCCTGCACCCTGTCGCATAAAAAATAGGCCAAAAGTATACCCTGTCGCATAAAAATTTTGCCTCTCAAATACAGTGTAGAACGCAATTTTTGCTTGTGATACCCTGTCGCATAAAAATTTTGCCTCTCAAATACAGTGTAGAACACAATTTTTGCTTGTGATACCCTGTCGCATAAAAATTTTTGCGTCTCAAATACAGTGTAGAACACAATTTTTGCTTGTGATACCCTGTCGCATAACTTTTTTACCTATTATAATACCCTGTCGCATAATTTTTGCTAGAAAATGACACCCTGTCGCATAATTTTTACCGCAAAAGGACACCCTGTTGAGCGGCACATCCCGTCAGGTCAAGTATGGGAGTGCCCCCCCCGGGTTTGAACCCTATGCTGTGATTGCAGTAATTGTCCAATCATAACTTGAAAATCTCAATATAGCGTCCCAAGATTGAAATTAAAGAGTTGCACATTTATTTCTGATATTCCAATGTAAGTACAGCTGCAAATGACATGAACCACGACTTGAACTTGATAAGTCGGTGGGCTCACGCTTGGAGAATGTCCTTTAATCCTGATCCGCAGAAACAAGCTGTTGAATTAACATTTTCAAGGAAAAAGTTCGAAATTGATCATCCTGTGATTCTTTTTAACAACGTACCTGTCAAGAAAGTAAATGAACACAAACATTTAGGAATTATCCTGGACTCAAAGCTGTCTTTTTCAGCTCATATCAAATCAGCGATCTCTAAAACGAGAAAGGGCATTGGTTTGCTAAAATATCTCTCCAAATACTTGCCAAGGCATACCTTAAATGAATTATATAAGCTCTATGTTCGACCCCACCTAGACTATGGTGATGCCATTTACCATATTCCTGCCAAAGTATGTGAATTCAGTCAACATATTATTATACCAAATTTAATGGAAAAGCTAGAGTCCGTACAGTATTCTGCTGCCTTGGCTGTGTCAGGTACATGGAGGGGTACATCTCGAGAGAAGCTGTACGCAGAGCTTGGTTGGGAGTCACCCGAAGATGGAGTAGACGCCTTACCTTGTTCTACAAGTTTATAAATAATCTTAGTCCTGAGTATACAGTTGATCCAATTCCCCCTCTTCATCAGTCGCAGTACCGTCTCCGCGGACAGGATGTCATTGGGCGATTAAAGGCAAGGACAGAAAAATTCAAGTCTTCGTTCTATCCAAACTGTTTATGCGAATGGAATAAGCTTGAGCCTGAATTGAGACTTGCACCCTCTATTGCTGTTTTTAAGAAAAAGCTCTTATCAATAATCCGTCCCCCTGCAAAATCTGTATTTGGAATTCACGATCCCACAGGATTATCCTACCTAACACAACTCAGGGTTGGTCTCAGCAAGTTAAATCTCCATAAATTCAAGCATAATTTCAGAGATACCATAAACCCAATGTGCCCAACAAGCGATGGCATTGAAGACACGGAGCACTTTTTGTTGCTCTGCCCTTCTTTTGATGTTCAACGACAAAATCTTCTCGCTGGAATTGTTGAATTATTACGACCATATGTACAAATCACCAATCTTTCAAATCACTCTTTGACGCAGCTTTTATTGTATGGTGATGAAGACCTTTCTAATGAGTTGAACAGAAGTGTACTCGAATTAACTTTACGCTTCATCCACGAAACTGGTCGGTTTGATTAAGATCTATTGAGAATTTAGCCATGCCCTAAGCAATCACCAAGTCCCGTACCGTTAGTGTTCTTTTCCTTGTAAATTCTGTTTCACATCAGATGGAGGCATTTTACTTGCCTAAATTTACACCAAATGAGTTGCACTCATTGCATCTACAAATTCATCGCAACACTGACCTGACATCTGGAGTGAAACTGAATCCAGTATAGTATCCTTTAATTTATAAATTGTTCGTAGTGTGATTGTATACGGTTTAACGTTTCATGTTTTTTGATATTGGCCATGGGGTAGTCGTAGTCTTTTGCTCCCCATGGTATCGTACTTGTAGTGTGTCGTATAGTAAGTAGAATTAGGTATAGTAAAATGTAAAGTATCTTGTAAAATTTAATATTTGAATAAAAAAAAAAAAAAAAAGTATTGTCTAAATTAGCACAAAAGCTCATTAAAAATGTTCCATGACTGCAAGCAATTATTTTGGAAAAATGTGCATGCAATCAAAGCACTCTGAATACAGCAAAGTTGTCAGCAACTCAGGTGTGATGATGTTTTGTGCCTGCGAGTGGCGCGCGTGCTCTCGCGTACACTAACGAGGTCTGTAGTGCAAACAAGCCTGTGTTAGTCTTCTACAAGTAGCCTGTTTTGTGTTTTCCCGCTCTACGTTAACGCCATTTTATTTACAATTTCAGATATTTTTGCCTGTTAGCAACTGTGATGCTGGTTTTGAGCTCAAGATGTGGAAAGGATTCCTTGCATTATTGCCAGCTCTTCTATCCAGGAAAGATGAACATCTGCAAGATCTGTTGGCGATAACCATCAATATTTTGGGGAAAACGAGTGAAAATGTAGAAAGGTATCTTGATTCACTCATCAAGCATTTTCATTTCATTTTCATCAACATTCAAGCTTTTAATTACTATAGTAATTTTCTACCGGGTGTCCCAAAAAAGTTCCGGCGTTTGATTGAACGCAGACAAAAAAGTTCGTTATCTGGCAATTTCTTTTCATTCTAGGTACATGCTGGACATTTCAACTTACAGTTTGGCATATCTTAGGAAGAAATCAGTAATCTGAAGATGGAGTTATTAGTCATAACATCGCATCTTCATGTTGCAGGCAAACCAGAGCGATTAGTACGCCTTTCTGCATCATCGTGGTGGAGGGGGAATCTCCGGATGAGCAACACAAAAACTGGGTTGACACTTTGTTTTGATTGCCTTGACGACGTGCAAGAGTTCCGCTCATTGAGCATATTTGAAGTAAAGGTCTGAAAATCGAATCTAATAGGTCTCAGGGGGAAAATACTACGTTCATACCTTGCCACTCAGTTTGGACTGGACGAACACAGAAAAATGCATTATTGCATAATATGGCTGGTCGAAAAAGCAATTGAAACTATTCTTTAGTTAAGAAAAGAGAGTTTATTCTACTCCGTGCCGTGAAACTGTGAAACAGTAAAAATTCCCATTTGAAATTCCCAGTTAGCACAAGACAACAATAACAGCAGCAAACAGTTGTCCCGAGACCTATTTGTTTTAATTCTTCACACCTTAGGCTAATTCACACAAACAAAAATGATTTAGATCTAAAATCCATTCAATTACAAAGTAACGCTTTCTCTTGTGAATAAAATGTCTGCCCGCTCGGGACGTCAAGGTAATGAACGAATTGTCAACTCAATTTTTGTGTTGCTCGTCGAGGAAGTCCCCACCATGACGAAGCAGGAAGGCGTAATAATCTCTCTGGTTTTGCCTTGAACATGAAAATGAAATGTTAGAGCTCATAACTCCATTTTCAGATTGCTAATTTCTTCCTACGATATGCCAAACTGCAAGTTGAAATATCTAGCATGCAACTAGAATGAATAGAAATTGCCAGATTAAAAAGATTTTTCCCTGTGCTCAATCAAACGTCGGGACTTTTTTTTGGGACACCCGGTACAGTGGCTTTAAATACTAAACTAACATATTCAATATGCAATGCGATGAAAATACTACTGAGCTAATTGTGAAGATATTATAGCATACGTTACCTGAAAAAAAAAAACTCTGAGCTGGCTTCTAGCCAGGTACCCGTTTTTTGTCAAGATAGCCTACGAAAATGAATTTTAGAAACAATTTTCTATTCACATCGCTAAGAATAATTATGAGCAGATAAAGGGAAAAACAATTAGAAATACTAGGGAATAAGGAACACAAATCCGTTGAGTTTTATTGATACTTATCTGTCTATTTTTCTATTAACCAGTTGTACCTGGCTGACTCTTCCATGTGGTCGAACGTCAACGTAATCGAAGCACAATTTTTTTATTTAAAGCCACATCAAGCTATTTTTTCGACTCACTCGATCCTCGACTTATACGCACTGTTGAATTTTCAAATTCTTTTGTAGGACCCAACAGCTCTGTAATACTTTGAGAGTGTTATTCATCGAGACAACAGGCAATTGCAGAGACCTTTGTGTTTTGTTGCTTGCTATGCTTATCAGCGAGGCAGAGTGCGAGGACACATTAATTACCCAGCAATTTGAAGATTCATTCTTTGAAGTGATACAGAATTTCACAGGCAACACCAGAGAGGTAGGCGGTAGGCTTAAGTTTTAAAATTAATGTCGTGCAATGAATGACTTGCTTCTGTTTGCCACTTGAAAAATGTCGATAACGTAGTGGCATTTTTTATTTTTTCACTAACGATTGCGTTCCATACTAAAGTATTGACGTTTGACACCAGATAGATATTTTTTGCATCGGGCCGATTTCAATTATTCAAGCTGTAATCTGTTTAAATGGGATTGACCAGCCCCCTGCATGCAGGCGTGATATCCATATTCATTATGTTAAAATATGCTATCTGATTTGCTCTTTTCCGATTTCAACCACTGGTTACTTCCAGACAGCTACACAGAATTTTCAACCTACCTTACCCTTAAAGTGCATATGAAACGAAATTTTTTATTTTCTATTTTAATAGAACTTTTCATCCTCATTTTAATGGTGCAATCGGTTTTTTCATCAGCCTTATAATTTTGGAGATACAAGGCTCCAAAAGTGCGAAATTTTTGTCAAAAAGTGGTCCAACCAGAACGCGGTCAGACCGTTGCGTACCAGACTCCTGTGACGTTATAGGTTTGTCAATTCTCAAAGGCCTCATTGAAAGAACAAAGGTTGCTCCAGTGATCGCAATGGACGCACTGCAAGTCTCTTCATGAAGCTCGCTTTCTAGTCGGGTTTACGGGCTCTTGCTTACGTTTTTGCGACTGAAGATGGAAAGCAGTATTAATCAGTGATCATGAATTTGACTTAGCAAGCTAAACTTGTCGTCTGGAAGTCGTGAAAATGAAGCTAAATGAAGAAGGCCAGATTCCGGCCTTGCGTTGCTTATTATACATGGCCAGGCGCCTATACACAGCACCGAAGCAAAGTGGGAAGCGGAGAACTCTCGAATGAAAGGGAAATTGAAGCAACTTATATCAATGATGATCCCTGCAATTAATCAAAGCATTTGTTGGTGAAGAGCTCCGATCCTTCAGGTAACCATTTTTGCAACCAAATATCTTATTATCACGCTTTTAAAGAACGAGAGTTGGCCTCGATATCTTGTCTCTTGATACACAACAATTTCACGATGCACAGATCTAAAAACAAAACCGACGTTTTGACTGAGCTTTATCCATGAAATTCCTTGATTTCGAAATTCCCTTTATCTCTATATTGAAGGTGAAGTGAAAGTTTGAAAACATGTGCCTAATTGCCGTATGAATATGAACATCAAACATTGTATGTAACACCCACTGTTCCTTTGTGGTTCCATTCCATGCCATTGATGCTTCGGAATTTATTTAGCTAACCATATTTCTCTAATTAATGGTAATAGAATAGGATGCTTTATCAGTTCTGACATGGAAGATGATATACACGTAGGAGTAATGGGTTTAGTTAAAGAATTTTTGTTTCGTCAAGTCTTTTCTACAAACTCTTGCCATTGTTGTAAACTGACATTCTTTTCAGTGTTGCATTGAAACATTAATGCCCTCAAAATTCATTGAAAAGCAGACTCAAATTGAAACTGAATTTTCTTTTTAGGCCAGGAAGACTGACCAGAGAACAGCTTCAGGACATGGACAGAAACTACCAAAAAGCAAGCGAGACTTTATTCACTGTTACTGTATATGTTGAGGATCACGTACTTGAGAACTCACAGACTCAAAGACAGACTCAAAGACATTGTGTTTTGAGCAAGGTTTTTAAAACAGTTGAAGCCATTTTTTTATCTTGAAATTGGTGCAATAAATTTGAAACCATGGTTATCAATAGTTTTCTATTTCACGTACTTTTCTTATAAATTAAGAACTAAGAATTTGGGCCAGTACTGGAAGTCTCTTAAAATTATCTGTGATCTGTGCCCTTTTGAACACTTCAACACAAGGTGCTTTTTGAAGCCTTTCCAATGTTTAGACATTAGTCAAGTACTTTTCGAATAATATGATACAGGAACCAAGTGAGAAAGAGAAAAACATGCTGGAGTTTCTTAATTTTTTGGGGAGTCTGAGTTTCTTATGAAAAAATACGTGTAACCTTAGTACTGGGAAAACATAACTAAGATTAATTATTTTGATAAAGGAATTTCTTGACAAATATTTACTTTATTTTTACTTGTTTCCTGTATCATAGTATTCGAAAGGTACTTGAGTAATGTCTAAACATTAGAAAGGCTTCAAAAAACTTTGTTGAAATGTTCAGACTGGAACAGGGCGGAACAGGGAGTAAATATGAAGATTGTTATGGAACCTTTAGGAAACTAGTAAGAAACTCTGAGTGCTCAAAATCTGATAATCTTAAGAAACTTTTAGTTCTGGCCCAAAATCTTAGTTTCTTATGAAAGAATATGTGTATACAACAGATGACAACGAATAGAATCCAATCAAAGAGGGAAAAGACATATCGTATCTGATTATACTATCAACAGGAGAAAAGAAATGCCACTAAGGTTCTTTAGGTGTTGCTCATCCACCAGGAAAGTCCTTGCATCCAGCCTTTGCTATTTGTGTCATATTTTGATATGCAAACATCTACAATTTCAGTGGCTGGAGTTTTGAGTAGCCTTGATTGAGTGTTCTAGGGAATAGAAATGAAGATAATGATCACAATCAACAAGTTACAAATATCTTGATATAATTAGTTTCTGTTGCCTAAGATGTTTATTTTCATGTTTTTGAAGACGGTATTATTTTTGCAAACTGTTTGTTTACCTGCCTCCTCTGTATCATCAAACGTCTACAAACAGCCTTTCTCATGGGAAAAATTATGTGATTCCACTGTTCAAAACAAGAAACTAAAGGTGATAATAGTCTGAGTTAGAGCTTTATCCTTCAATACATTTTGACAAAAAAAAAACATTCCCAGAAGAATTGGAGTCTTTCAGCGTTGAATTGAGAGGCGTTTACAAATGAAATTGACCTGCTGTCGCAAATAATTTTGTCAGGCCCATCGGCATCGTGCGTTGGTTGACAGAAATGACGTCCCCTGACTCTCGCCCTGACTTGCATAATGCGAATAAAAATTATTAGGCCATTCTACATAAGTTGGATAACAGTCTTGTTCGCTATTCTACGTTTTAGCTATTAAACACTTCACTAAAATAAGCTTACCATTTGCTAATATGCTGTAAGCAAGACCAAGCAAATCGCTTCGACATAGCAATCATATTGGCCTGTGTGTGTCGCTACGGCCAGCCACTTCAATCGATGAATCTTCAGCTAATGAAGCCAACAGCCCATGGTAAAAGACTAAAAAACCAATCATCAAGAGTCGAAGGTTGTTCTTCCACAAAGTACTGTTGTATTGATGCTTTGGATGTAAAAAAATTGCCTCTGAAAACCTCAGCAGACTCGTCGAGAACGTCGAAGTGCAACAGGCCACTGACCGGCAGTATTACGAAAAGCCTTTGTTCTCGCGATGTTCTTTGTGAACTGACAAACCTATTACGTCAAAGCACAGCATCGGTCCCAGACCCCGTAACCACTTGAATCGCAGCTTTGAGAGCTAATAACATAGTAACGAATTACTTTTCGAAATTTTCCGCCACATGTTCGTGATCAGCGACTTCGAATTTACTATTATCGAAAATAAAAAATTTCGTTTCATATGCACTTTAAAGGAGTCTATGAGGTTGGCGAGACCTTGATAAAATTATGTACAAAGTATTATGTGTACAGCTGAATTTGTGAATTATAGATCAATCTTTTCTTGTACTAGGTATCACAAAGCATTTTTCCATTGGAACATGGAGTTTATGATGGATATATGGGAATTTTGGCAACTTATCCTCTTAAGGTAGTCTTTAGCAAATTTCTTAAGCTTGAAAAGGCTTTCACGATCTTTACAAAAGCGTTTAACGATTGCAGACAAAAGGATTTATATACCTGGTTGGTCAAGTCATGGGCAAAAACCAAAGCAAGTTGCTCCGAAACCCAGGTACCTCCAATGCCTGCCAAAAGTCTTGGAACACCTTTTCTATTTTTGCCTGTTGTGCGATTTCCCCCTCTCTCCCTCAAAACAATGTTGTTATGTGGTGATCAAATGGGGATGGCAGGAAGATTCACGATTCTGATGGAATGCTAGGACAATAATCTTAAAAATCAACATTGTCTCGGTGGTGAGGGGTGTTTATACCTAATCATTATGGCTAGAACTGTGGATTGTTAAGAAATGGCCTAAGTGCTCCAAGGACTTTTGGCAGGCATTGTAGCTCCCTTGTTGCGCATTCCAGAAATAGTTTTAAGTGCAAACATCAGCATATATCAAAGGAAGAACGATATACCTGAAAGTCTGTCTTAGGCATGTTATTTGTTTTTGTTCAGAAGGTGATTGGTGGGCGATTCAATTTTCGTATTTTATGGGTGAAATTAAAACACTTACTGCTCAGCTTCTGAACCAAACAAGTAAAATGCACTTGGCAGATACTTAGATCTATCCTTCTTCTTTCGATTCTTTCGAAGTTTTAATTCTTCTCGATTTATCTGATAACTTGTTCTTTCTATATGTGCTCATGTTAGCTCTTACCAATTTCTTGAAATGCTTTCTGAAATGGCATTCTTGATGATAAAAACTAGATGGTAACTTCAATATATAATTATATCACTAACAGACACCTCCCAAAAAAGGGGGGCAAAGGTAAGAAAGAACTCTTTGCCCTGGATGAACTCTAAGATCAGAAAACTGATAAACAAGCGATTCACACAGTTGGACGGATACCGAAGGACAACAGAAGAAATCGACAGGGAGATATACAAGGAAATAAAAAATAGAGTCACAAAAGAACTATGTATAGCTAAACAGAAACACTGGGAAAAATTACTTGAAAACTGTGACAGTCATAGAGGCGATTTCTGGAAAATCTACAGAAAAATGACTTGTAAAAAGAAGAAGCAAAAACGAATTAGGCCTATAAAAAACCACGAAGGTGTTTGGTCTTTGATGTTACAGAGAAAGCAGAAGCAATGTACTGGTATTTCTCAAGTATAGGGGAAAAGCTTGCAAGGGATCTGCCACATTTACAAATCAATAACAATGAAAACCTTAATGCATAAACCACAGCAAGTAACATAATTAACAGTTTTGACTTTGATGAGAAGCTATTTGAAAAGGCCTTATTGAAGATAAAGCCAGTAGAAGCTCATTGACAGGATGATATATCAGCAAAAGAACTGAATATGGTAGGATCAGAGTTCAGATAAACCTGAGAACAATTGCTAATCTGAGCTTTAAAGAAACAAAGCACCCTTCTACATGGAAGACAGGAAAGGTAAAAACAGCACATAAAAAGAGGACAAAAAAGAGTCCGAGAATTAGAGGACATTGACAATGCTAAGTATTCCAAGCAAAACAGTCGAATTAGTTGCTTGCATATCATTAGATAAACGCCTCGAGGACTACATTCTCGAAAACTAATGGGCATATAAGAAAGGCTTGTCCACAGAATCACTTCTTTTGTACGTTACAGAGCAAAGGAAAGGACACCTCTACTAGAGACAGATGGTGGGGCTTTTAATGATTGACTTCCGACAGCTTTTGACTCAATCGACCACAACATACTTTTTAGAAAAAATTAAGAAGAGAGGCATAGGAGGAAGTTGCTTACTTGGATGAAAAGCTACACAGAAGGTAGGACGCAGTTTATGGTGGTTAAATGGCATACCACAAGGATCTCTGTTTTGACCAAGGCTGTTTTCTATCGATGTGAATGATCTACCCACGTGCAACACAACAGGAGAGATAGATATGTATGCAGACGATACTACTGCACACGTAGGTATAGAACAGTGTAGACGAGGTTGTACAGGAAATGAAGGATGTAGCCCAACAGATTCACATTTGATGTATTAAGAACAAATTAACTGTCCCTGCAACGAGAAGCAAAGCTATGATCTTACAGAAAAGAAGACTCATCGGGCCACCGGTGACTTGTTAAGATAAGCCAAAAATTCCTAGAATATGTCGACTCAGAAAAGTCTTGGGAATCAACATTGATCAGAAGCTAAGTTGGAAAGAGCATACAGATGAAGTTGTTAAGTCAATGTGCTCAAAGACTCATATGTTGAAAAATGTGTTGCTGTTCTCAAATTGGAAGATGAACGAAAGCATTCCACGTATAACAAATACGAACAATCTTTCTTGCAAATGATCGAATTCCTACATTTGAGGTAATGAAAGTAGGAAAGCTTATGTCAAGGATTTCCCTCCGACGCATTCTTGAATGTTCGACGCAAACTTTTTTTTTTATACATCATTTAATAACTTACAATACATATTACTTTCAACGTTACTTACAAAATACCATACCCTACTACTAATACAATACCAATTGGAGCGAAAACAACGGCTACCTCATGGCAACATAAAACAGGAAATACGAACATACCACTGCACGTAACTGCTAGAGAGAAAAATAATTGCTAATACTACACGTAACCTTAAAGGGGACCTACATAAAACTACACTTAACTGCTACTACAAATAAAAGGAATGTTTAAAATACAAACGGAAAACTAAGGTACAAGCGAAGGAAGCTTGCAATCAAGTACGGCAATTGCAAGTGTGCACGCATACTTTAATGTTCAAACAACCTTATTTTTACTCCTTCCTTTCAGCGCTTTTAATTGTACCTTCTTTCTCACTCAGGGTATGCTGAATAAGCATGATATACCGAAAATAAGTCACTATCTTCACAAAGTACTTGCAGACTTTTGCACTCGTATAGAAAGGTGTGTGTATCTTATTCCATTTGAACTAGAAAAAAGGATGCTTGGCTGCTTGTTTATAATCTTGGTTAATATGAGACTTTCTTGCAGGCTCAAATTTGTGTCCAACTCCAATCCATAGCTGTGGCCGTTCGGCCTGAATAGCTTATTGACGTGCGTAAAACGTGCGTGCGTATATTTTGGGACAAACTTTGAGTTAATTTTAAATGGCCGCAGGGTTGTTGTGAAATTCCATGCTCCCTGTGGCATCGTTGTGTAATCGTATGTGATTGTGTGTATGTAGGTTGTATTTGTAGTTTAGATATATTGTAAATATTATGAGCATATATAAAAAAAGAACGTGCGTAAAATAAATCAAGAATATCCTCGATAGAATTTGAATTAGATTAGATCACAATATATTCCGTTCCATAGGAGCCAGCCACTGTGCAGTTTATTTAATTTTTCGTTTAATTTCAGTTTAAATTCTACAATAATATCGACAAACGAGTTATCTTTTTTCAAGTTAACTATCGAGGAAAGTTTTGAGAGTGATTAGCCGTTGATTAAAGCTTGCTTCGCATCGCTGTACCCAACCAAATATGTATGCTTTTTTCTGGGACACCCTGTAGTCTCTACATTTTGTATGTCCTTATACAGACGTAACATGTGGGCATTTCATTTTATTTTTCCGAGTTTTCTTTCAATTTTCACAATATGTTTACCCATTTGCGTGGAGTAAAGCAGATGACTGGGAAACCAATGTATCATATCAGATATTTGTCTTTCTCTCACCCTTGTCAAATGAACGAATCTAATCCTATGTAATAATCCTTTGGTAAAATTGCCATGCAAACACATTAGGCCATGTTACGTGCCGAACCCATATTTGGGTGGCTGATAAATGTCAACAGAAAATACTGTTATCTGATAGGATAAAATTTTGACTGGAAGTGGCGTGCGCCACTCTTGTGTACTCGGATTCCCTTCAACGCTGTTTTCAAAGTTTGTTTTGAAGCTTTCTGGAAATTTTTTCCTGTATATTGAGTTTCATGGAAAGAAAGCGTATTGGTGTAGGTTTGATGGCCCTCATTGATTGATCATTGCATTTTAAAACATTATTATATTTTAAGAATTTTTCTGTTTCAGGCACGAAGTATTGGCAGCTGATGCTGATGATTTTGACCCTGGTGTGACTAACTGGCGAATACTTTCTCCGTATGGTTTGAATCTCGCTTTGAAAATCTACTACGAGCTGTGTAGTATGGTAAGCAATTACCTTTTCGAAGTGGATGGAAACGCCAAAATGATGCAGTATTTTCAACAGCCGATTAACACCTTGGCAACCCATAGCAAATAGGCTATTTGACATATTTTCCAACAAATTGTTTCTTTCCTTACAGTCAAATATTGACTTTGAATATTTTCTGCTCCAACAATTTTTAGAAATAGTTAATGATTGTTGACCAAAAAACCAAACGTAGGCTAGCAACTATCAATAATTTGTTTAATAATTTTAGTGACATTTTAACTTTGAAAAAAACAACGGAATTATTTTTCGAAATCTTGGACTGTTTGAGAATGTACCAATTGACTACCGGGTGTCCCAAAAAAGTATGGGACTGATTGGGTTGTGTCCAGCAATATAAATTTAGCTTTAATCAATGCCTAATCGCGCTCAAGATGTCCCTCGATAGTCATCTTGAACATAGGTACCTCGTTTGTTGGTCCACCTCCAAACGAGTGCTTTATCGTTTTGTGCTAAACAAATTCCTAAAGAACATTTTAAAAAATTGCACAATGGGTGACTTCTAGCAAACAGAATATAGTATGATCAAATATTTTCACATTTTGGCAAGGCTATCGTTGATTCATTCGATGTGCTTCAAGACTTTTTTGAGCCAAATCGTCAAAGCTCTGGCTTGGAGTACCCCCCGGTAGATATCAGCTACTCTATTTCTATTTGCTGTCAAAGAGGCAAATGACTTTTAAGCTTACCGATGCAGGCGCGGATCTAGACCAGGTTGAACGGTTTGCACAAACCGGTCAGATTTTCAGAATAATGAATATTTTCATTTTGTCTCTAAACTTTTATCATCTGCGTGAAATTAGCCTGACTCGCAGACCAAACGAGAATACGAGTTCCTCGTTGTGAAATGGGCATTATGCGAAGGCGCAATATTGAATTTCAGTACCCACTTATATCATTGCAAGTTATCTTTTCAAGATTCAATGCAACGTAATCCTCGCTAATTGAGTGAGAATAGCAGTCACCAAGCCGGCGTTTGTTATTTCAATACGAATATTGTCTTACTCATAAAGGAATTTAGTCTTGCGCAAGGGAAGGAAATTCTGACCCGGTCACCCATTCATTTGAGCTTATGACCCGGTCAGAACTCGGTCAAACCCGCTCAAAATTGCGCAAGGCAGCTCCATATGCTCCATAGGTTTTTCAGTACTTGTAGTCAAACACAACGGACCATGGAACCATGGACTACAGAACCACGGAACCAAGAACCACGTACAATATTCTTCAGTATTGTGAGTCTGCAAATCTGAAAATCTTGAGAACGAATCTTATAAAATTTAGGAATGTAGAGATTAGAGAAAGAACATTGTGCTGCTTTTCGTGATAATGCTGCAGTGCAGATAGATGCACTCTACTATAATATAGTCATGGATACAAAATTACAGTGCACTTATTGAGGGTAGTTTCAGGCATTAAAAAAAGAACCCTAAGTAGTTGGATGGCCGTAGAATTGCATTGCTATAGGATTTATTGAAACTAGGCGTTTTATTTTCAAAAGGGCGTTGCCTAAGAAGAAAGGGCGCTTCCCAAGAAGCAAAAGGGCGCGGCTCGAAAATTTTTCGGGGGGCTTCGCCCCCGGACCCCCAGTTTCATTGCACCTTCGGCGCAATAGACCGGTCACCAATTTCAAGATCCGATCTATTCACCTCCAAAGCTAAGGAAGCAATATCTACTCGCATAGGACCCGGTTTTTAAGAGGTAGATCTGTTAGTTTGTTCTAAGTATTTGATGCTAGCATAGCCTTTATACGTATTCATTCAATGAGGATTTTTGAGGAATTGATTTGCATTTAAACCGATTCGTATTTTGACGAAGAGGGTATGGTTCTTTTTGAAGTAAACTCAATTTCATGACAAGAAATATAATGTACCTGCATGGAAGATGTCCAAAATTGAATAGGATTAGGCCTTGTAGATCAATGCCAAGTCCGATGATTTACGAAAGAATCTACTGTGAGTTCCAAAAACCTGTACACAACTTTCAAAAATTCTGACCGCCATAAGTTTAAGCCGAATTAACCAATGCAAGTTTGTATGTTAACTCTTGATTGCCAAACTAAATTTTGATAGTTTTCTTGGATTATTGCTTACTTGGCGATCAACGAACGCAAATTTACTCTCAAGCCCAGACCAGAGCTGCCATTGCTAGACCCCTGAGAAGGCCAGAAACCCTAAATTGTGGCAACCTTCAATATTCTCAGCAAACAAAACGTTCCTTAACAAATTTTATCCCTGTTTCTTATCAATCAAGGGAATTCTTTACCTCAATAAACCTGTGGTGCAAAGTAATAAACCGGTGGTGTAAGTAAAGAAAACTCTTTATCAGTGATAATGTAACGTTATTGGCACTAAGAATTTTTGTTTCTCGGTTTCTAACAAGACCCGCAAAGGATGTAAACTTTGGATGTCGAGGGCTGACATGCTTCTGCCCTCCCTAAAATCGTTAGGTTCTCTCTAACTGAAGCTCTGGTTTGGGCCTGAGAGTAAATTCTATACTAAATGATTTATCGTGCTGCAACCAAGTTACCAAAATGTATACGGAAGATACCAAAATTCCACTTAGACATTGAGGATTAAAATGAAAATAGGGCGATCACTCTTGACGTCAACATTTTTCAAACTTGTATATGAAGTTTTTGGGACACCCGGTAATTGTCATAAACCTTCTAATTTTGTTACGATGAACGCTAATGATGGTTGGGCTGCAAGTTTGCCTTAGGAGGCTATATTATACACCATATTTGTGCCGTGACTAGCTAAACCATTGAGATAAACTCTTCAAGAAAAGTTAGGCTTATATGTCCTTACGTTTGGCTGCAATAGTATTTCTCCTCCTTAACACCATAATGTGACTCTCGTCAAATCATGATTATTTTTACTTCACTCAGAATTCATCTTCTGTTTTCCATGATGAACATTTTCACATCGACTTTCAATTGCTAACTGGCATCAGTCAACTAACGAGACCTGATTTTCTGCAGACGTATGATGAAAAGTAAGGATTTTCAATTTAATTGTATTTGCAATCCTTTGTATAAAGCGCAAAGGAAATTGTTAGTAGATTTCTCAGTTGCCTGCACTTGCAGCTGCAATGATCAATAGGCACAATATCTTTTCTGAAGTATAGTTTACAGCCTCAAGCGTAAAGGGTTAAATGTTTTGCGCTTAAGCCTATATCGCCAGTAGCGAAAAAAATGATGTAAATCCTCAAGTACACCCCGGTGGATATGTTTGTAAAATGAATTGTTGGGTGGTGGCTTATTCGAGGGGGGTTATTTGCTAAAATTAGTTTCAAGGCGGGGTTTATTCGAGGGGTAGAGGTCTTTTTCGAAAATTCAGATTAATCGAGGATTTACGATATGACAAAATAGTTAGAGTGGAAAAAGATGAATTGACAGAAGAGATGTATAGGTCATACGAAAAGGAAAGAACGCAACGTAAGAGAAAACGCTAGATGTAAGAAAAGATGACCTCATAGAAAAATGCAACCTTCAAAGAAACTAAAATGTAAATGAAAAGGGTTTGCTGAGTCCATGTGGCAGAAGAGAGAGAGTTTTGTTTTGTTTTACCATTTACTGTCCGAGTATCATTTCAACACACCTGCACATCTACCATTTTGCTCCAAATAGCAAATTAGGAGTATATCATATCGGAAACTCCAAAGAATGCATTAGTAACACATCTGCATTGTCTGGAGGTTGTTAACGTGAATGTATTACTAAAGTATAACCAACAACTATGTAGAGTAAAATTGTTTTTGGACATATAACCACAAATATTTTCCAAAATACTGCAAACCAGATATCGTTCGAAAGAACTTAGCGAGTGAAACTTAATTCTTGCAAGTGTTATAAAATTTTGGTTACTTTTGGGGCGTTCAGTCCGTTGGGAATTTTAGGAAGTTTTTTGCTTCACAAACTTGTCGAACCTCCTATCCATCATTCGAAAATGCAGGTCTTCGCAAACAGTAATATGAAATTAGATCGTGCATAGAGTGACTGGTTTGACCGTCGCCTGTCATAGAACGCACTGTGGTCAATTTTTTTAATTAAAATTTGACAGAAATTGCCTCGACCATGGGCTATTCCGGTGCTTACTGTTTCATAAAGAACGGATCTTGCCGTATTCTGATTGCAGATTCCTAATCAGAAAGCATCACAGTGTCAAATGATGCAAAATTTGCTTTGTAAAAAATATAAACAAAAACTTCAAATAATTCCCAAGGGACTGAGCCCCCTTAAGTCAACAACATTTCATTACGCTTGAAAGATTCAAGTTCCGCTCTCAAATCCGTTCTGAATGATACCCAGCATGCAGTGTTTTTCAATATAATGGTAGTTCTATGACCAAAAACCGTTTTACTCTACATAGTTTTTGGTTGTACTTTAGAGCCAGATTTTTTGGATGGATGAATGTTATTTCGCTTAACGGAATGTCCTTTTAGCCGACAGAAGTACCAAGATGACACAAATATGTATGGTTGTGAAATCATGCTCTACCCTTCAGATTCTTTCTGTGATCTCCAAGATTTTCAAATTCAAATTTTGATGTAGTGACCTCTGTTTTTATTTAAATAGATGATTTTAGTACCAAAAATAGCTGAGATGTTAAAAACACGACGTTTCGAGCGTATACTCGTTATCAAGAAGCACTCGTTATCACTTGATAACGAGTATACGCTCGAAACGTCGTGTTTTTAACATCTCAGCTATTTTTGGTACTAAAATCATTTATTTATTATATTATCGTTCAATTGCTATAGTACCACACGCAACGAACATATTTTTATCTGTTTTTATTTGTTTGCTCATTTAGAAATGACAGCTTTCTGAACCAACGCTTGAAGATGTACATTTGCTCTCATCAAGATATTGTCTTTGATATTGCCAAGGTAATCCCTTGATTCACCATACCATTATTGTTCATTCATTTACTGTTTCAAAGTTTCCAGCTTAGGCTTCTGTTTCTGTGAAACTAAGGTACGTGGAATTCTGCAAGTTTGTTCCAAAATCTTGCTGCGATATTGTATCTAAACAGTTTTCGACCTCGCGGTATCTACGAAGCGAAGGGTTAGACAGGTGGCTGTCTCAAGTATTTTACACAGGGGAGACTCAGAAGAACTGGAAATGAAAAGACGTCAAGTCAATCGACTAGTAGAAATTGGGCTAAGTGGCACTGGAATTGAATTCATCACGCACGATAACATTGACGAAACACATTTAGATGACTGGGGACTGCACTTGAACTTTCGTGGAGGTAACGTTTTAGCTAATAACTTGATTAATTTTTTAAATGAAATTTGACTAGGGCTAGGGGATTCAGATATTCTTACCGCCAATGTACTACCTGCTCAAAATCCTTCACTTAAATGCAATAAGACTCCCAAAGAAATTCCGGTTGGTTTCAAAGAAAACTGTGGCAAGGGGCGGGCCTCTCCCCCACTGCAGGATACTTCCTCTACAGCTCCCCACATTGAGCCAGCTATTAAAAGGGTAACTAAACTTGGGCATAGGAAGGGTATGACGATTGCATCTCTAAATGTGAATAGCTTACTCCTACATATCGATGAAATACGAATGCTTGTAAACGAATTGGGGATTCACGTTCTTGCAATAAATGAGACCAAGCTTGATGATACTATCGATGATAGCTTAGTCAATATCGATGGGTATACTATCAAAAGGTGTGATCGTGACCGTAATGGGGGTGGTGTTGCAGTTTATCTTAAAGATACTTTGCCAGACAAATCTAAAGTGCGGGAAGACGTTCCCAAATCTTTTCTTGAGATCTTATGCGTTATGATTAAACCTGCTCGTGCTGCTCCTTTCTTCGTTGTGGCTTGGTACAGGCCTCCTAACGTAAGTGTTGATACCTTTGATCAGTTAGAAGAATGTCTGAAATTTCTTGATAGGGAAGACAAGGAAACTATTATTCTAGGCGATACAAACTGTGATTTTCTGCCTAATTATACGAAAGCCGGGATTTCAAATGACCTTCCAGCTCATTCCCTACGTCTGCTAGAAATATATAATCTATTTGGATTTCATCAATTAATTGAAAGCCCTTCTCGTGAGACACTGACCACTACTACTCTAATAGATCATATAGCTACGACAAACAAAAGTAATATAGTAACCTCGGGAATACATAAATCTTGCCTCAGTGATCATTATTTGGTCTTTTGTGTCAGGAAATTTCGTGGTGCTTGCAAAAAACAACACAAAAATATTTCTACAAGGCAAATGAAGAACTTTGATCAAGCCGAGTTTGTCAAAGATCTTGAAGGGGTAGACTGGAGAGGCATCGTGTGGAATACAGACGATGTGAATGTTGTAGTTAACAAATGGACAAATATTTTCTCGCTTATTCTTGAAAAACATGCCCCAACCCGTAACAGGCGTGTTTCTGACAAATTCTGTCCTTGGTTGACCAATGATTTCAAACTTATGTGCAAGGCAAGAGATACGTTAAAAAAACAAGCTATTCGCTCAAAATCCGAACTATTGATGCAGTCCTATAGACATGCACGTAATCAAGTTAATAAATTAAATAGCAAACTAAAGCGCGAGTATTTCACTCACAAGATTGCTTCCTGCGAAGGAGACCTCAAGAACACATGGAAGACTATCAATAATGTCTTAAATAAGAAATCTAAAACCACCAATATTTCATCATTAAGCATCGATGGGAAACATATCTCTACCAGTGCCGGTATTGCAGAATCGATGAATAACTTCTTCTGTACCATAGGAGAGACACTTAGTGACAAAATTCCCGAAGCAAAAAACCCTCTCCTCGAGAATGATTACGAGGTCAATCCACAAAAGACTAAGTTTAATTTTCATGTTATTGATATTCTCCAATTACGTAAAGTTTTTGGCAAATTCAAAACCTCAATGGGATGTGGTACTGATGGCATTGCTAGTTGTTTTCTAAAACTTGCACTTCCAGTTATTTCAGAATCTCTTTGTGATATTTTCAATCTTTCAATTGCTACTGGTTGTTTTCCAGATAGCTGGAAAATAGCCAGAGTAGCCCCAATTTTTAAAAGTGGTCAACCTGATGACCGATCTAACTACCGACCTATATCAGTCTTGCCTGTTTTAGCCAGGGTCTTTGAAAAGCTTATTTATAACCAACTTTACGATTATTTGAACAAAAACAAACATCTATTTTCTAACCAATCTGGCTTCAGAGCTCTACACTCTGTTGTCACTTGCCTTCTTAACAACACAGATGACTGGTATGTGAACATGGACAATGGCAGATACACTGCAAATATTTTCTTTGATCTCAAAAAAGCATTTGACACCGTAGCTCATGACATTTTACTTGCTAAATTGAGGAAGTATGGTATTGATAATCTTGAACTTACTTGGTTTACGTCCTATTTAACCAGTAGAAAGCAATTCTGCAAAGTAAATGGGGTAGGTTCCAAAACAGAAGATATTCGCTGTGGTGTGCCGCAGGGTTCTTGTCTTGGCCCTCTTTTGTTTCTGATTTATATCAATGATCTTCCGTTTTCTCTGAAGAAAGGTAAAGTGACCATGTACGCTGACGATACCAGTATTTCTTACTCTTCTTCGAGCTTAGTAGATATAAACCAAACTCTAAATAGTGAACTGAATGATTTGAAGCGATGGTTGCAGGGTAATAAACTTTCTTTGAATGTTTTAAAAACTCAAGCTTTGATTGTAGGTTCCCAGCCCAAAATCAAGAAAATTACCGATAAGGCTGTTGATCATCCACTATTTTTTATTGGTGACTCTCAGGTTGAAAATGTAGACCGAACAAAGTATCTGGGTGTGATAATCGATAGAAATTTGGATTGGGAAGAACACGTTTATAATCTCCGTACCAAGGTTTCTCGTGCAATTGGATTTTTGAAATATTCCAGGAAATTTTTACCTCAAAACACGTTGAGTGCAATGTATAGGGGTATCGTCGAGCCCCATTTTCGGTTCTGTTGTTCTGTGTGGGGGTGCTGTGGGGTGACTAAACTGCAAACCCTGCAGAAGCTGCAAAATCGAGCAGCTAGGATAGTAACAAAAAGTCGATTTGATACCCCTGCTATGGCATTAATTCGCAGTTTAAATTGGCCTACTGTAAATGATATTATTAGAAGCGAAACAGCTACCACAATGTACAAGTCACTAAATGGTCTGGTTCCGGAGTACCTTTCAGATTTGTTCGAAAAAAATTCTTCTCGAAATGTCAGAAAACTGAGAAACACCGAAACTGATCTCTCATTACCATTACGAAAAACTAACAATGGGCAGAGGGCTATATCTTTTCGTGGACCTAAGCTTTGGAATCAACTCGAACCTGATGCTAAACAGGCACCCTCCCTTGCCACCTTTAAGAGAAGAATAAAAAACTAGCCATGACGAGAATTCTTATTTTGTTAATTATTATGTAGTGATCTTTTAATTAGTAAATGTTTTGCCACGGCCCCCTGAAAAGCAGTTCTTATGGACTGACGGGGCTACCGTGCCTAAATAAATAAAAATGAAATGAAATGAACAGTGAATGACTTTTCTACTTACCATCTAGTATGATACGAGGATTTAAGATTGACGATACTGCCATGTTTTTCCTTTTTCCCTCAGGTTATGGTGATTTACTTTAACAGATACTTGATTCACCCGGTATTTTTTTGTTCACCTGACCTTATCAATTTGCTTCCTTGGCTATGAAAAATGAGTCAACATTTTCTTATTGAATCTGTTATTTAATTTTTCCAATACCATCCTTTGTATCTCATTAGAATTTTGCAAGACATTATACTGATTACAATGCCTGCAAACTACATTACGTTACTACAGAGACGACTCACGGGGGGGGGGGGGATACTTTGTTTACCCCGCAGCCCTCACAAGAAAAAGTAAATATAACATAAAAATACAAATAACTACTACTGCAAAAAAGTAAATTTTTTAATACACAAATGGAAACGAAACTGCCAGTTAAGATAATTCCTGCAAACTATAGAAAACAAAGCTTGCCCAGCCAAGGTGTGCTAGCCGTTTTATGATAATGTAGATTCTTTGAAGAGATCCTTCTTTGTTCTTGGCATTCTTACCAGCTTATGTCGAGTGAAATTATTCTATAAATTTGGAATATTATATATTTCGAATTTTACAAAACTAAAACATACTTCATTTTGCCATATAAAGCTTGGTTCACATTAAAGTCAAAATGTGTTGTAAATGCATCAGAGATGCGACAGAACAAGGCATTAAAACTACCGTGTGTCCCAAAAGAAATACTCCTGTTTAAAAAATCACCAAAATTGATTATCAAACCTGTGATAAGATTTTCTTTTTGAGTTGTTTTGTCAAAGATCCAAAAATATTCACAGATGATAAAATTTTTGAGTTTGATATAGCAAGGTAGAAAAATTACACATTGAAAACCCCTATTTGAGCCATGCTTTTTAAGGAAAATACTCAATCTTGCCTTCAAGTTAGAATTTTTAGATTTTTTATCATCATTGAAATCTCCAATGATAGTGCGCATTTATTTCTGTCATTTATGACCAAACTAGAAGCTTTACATTCACAAAGAAATTGATTTGGCAATCATGAGTGCTTTTTTGCAGTATGATTCAAAAGCAGGTAGCCCCAAAAAGAACGAAATTTGCCAATTTTGAAAGCAATTCCAAAATCAGTGATGTCTGGGAAAATAATTTGGTCCTTGATCTACTTGAAAAAAAAAGAAAATTGAAGATCGGTCATGTAAACAAATTTTAGCGATTTTTCAAACGGGAGTAATTTGTTTTGGGACACCCAGTATTTTTGCTTAAATTTAAAGCTTTATCGGTGTTTCGGAAGATGTTGTTCTGGTGCATTTAGATACAGTCAAAAAGTTTTGATTTCATTTTGAAGCGATAAATCACTGAAACTGTGGTCAGAACGAAATAGTTTCATTTATAAAATGCAGTATCCCAACTCTAATCTGTTTTTACACTAGTAAGAACTCTTAGTGTGAAGCTTAAGAGACTTTTAGATTTCATTGGTATTATTCCTAATCCAAAAATTTCCTTTTATTTTACGCATTGATCAACAGATTCTGTGTTTGCCATTTGCTGTGGATTCATTCCAGTATCAACTAGATGAAGTGCTAAGGTAACATCTTGTTTGTTCACCAGGGTTTTTGGTTTTGCTTTGTACTGTTTCTCGTTGCATACGCACTACTACCGTACATCTAAAAGTGCAAGTAAGTCAACTTTTGCATCTAGATGGCTGTCTTTTTAATCACAAGTGGGCATTGCGTTGCATGCATTGTCCCATTGCATGTCATGTATTGTATGTCTCTGTAATTGCTTCCACATTGTGTATTTCATGACGACTGACGGTAAAACAGTTACTAATCAAATACTTTCCTTACCAACTATATCAAATAGTTGTCATTTGCATCTGTAAAATGTTATGGAATTTGTTTCTTTTAGCTGCCTTCACAGAAGTGGTCTTATTGCTAACCTGTCGACCCATCTGGCTTCATGTGATAGTAACAAGGAAAGCACATGCGTTTTGGTTGGTAAGTCATCTACTTGTAGATCCAGTTTTTGGGAGTTTCCAGGACTACCTGTTAATAAGTTAAGACTCACTGATACAAATTGAGAAGTATACAAACAGACACTATTCATGTGTGTTAATAGGCATATGTTGAAACTGCCAATACATTCGCAGCAACAAGGACAGATAATGTTCCAATAGGACTAGCTACTTTTTATTGACACCTAGATACAAAGCAATTTGTGATTGCAGACAAAGGGAATTCCATCCTCGGTTGTCCAAGACATAAACAAAAACAAACCAAGCCGCGAAAATTTCCCTGAAACCCGGGTCGCTAGCTCGGTCGTTGTGCATTCCAGAAATGGTTTTAAAGGACAATTATTAGCACATATCGAGAGAAGAAGGATATATCTAAACTTCTGCATCGGGCGTTTTATTTTTTTCGTACAGAAGCTGAGCATTAAGTGTTTTAATTACACCTAAAAATTACGAGAATTGAATCCCCTCCTAATTGGCTTCTGTACAAAATAAATAAAATGCCCGACGCAGAAGTTTAGATATATCCTTCTTCTCTCGATATGTGCTAATAATTGTCCTTTAAAACCATTTCTGGAATGCACAACGACCGAGCTAGCGACCCGGGTTTCAGGGCAATTTTCGCGGCTTGGTTTGTTTTTGTTTATGTCTTGAACAACCGAGCATGGAATTCCCTTTGTCTGCAATCAAAAATTGCTTTGTATCTAGGTGTCAATGAAAAGTAGCGAGTTCTATTGTAACATTATCTGTCCTTGTTGTGCGAGCCACCAGAAAATTTGACTTGGTGTTTATCTTGCATGGCTCTTTCATTAAAGTTCTCAGTTATTACTACGATCGTCTCTGCTCTGCGACTCCTGGTCGTTGCTTGGAGAAAGGTCAAGAAATTAGGACACTGAATGCAAAATGATAACGAATTACAAGGGATATATACTCTAGTCGAAAACAGGCCTAATTTATGACCCTGAAGTGGGCAGAGGCAATGAAAGACATCGAGGCATAATTACAAAACAAGAGAGAGGGTCATTCGGTAAGTCTGATATGTAAACAAAAAGCTATGTAGTGTCTTGAAAACATTCAGTTGCTTGGCTTTAACGAATTTTCTATTTCAAAGCAAGAACGCATGGCGGGGAAGCTTTCGATAGCAACCAGGTCCCTTCAAAGAAACAACTACAGTGGATCGTAGGGTAGTAACTTCATTGAGCGCTTCAGCGTTAACCGAGGACAGGATTCGGCCCTGAAATTTCTGATTCATCCAAGAGGAGTGAAGCAAGCACTTATAAAGGTATCGTTACTCCAAAACATCGTCATAGAAGAGTTTGATTTAGACGACCAGGCAATTTGATGTAGGAACCAATTGAACTTCATTAGGCCGCACTGTAGAGCATCACAACATCGCAACTTTGCTGCAATAATTTTTAAAGAGGGGGGGGGCATTCTTTTTGAGTCACCTTTTGTAATCAAACGGATCTTTTAGACTTCAGAATGAAAATTCTTATTTCAAAGGGGTACTTTTTCAAACATATTGTATAATTGTAGGTATCTTTTACAGATACTTTATAAAATTATAGCCTGTGCTCTGGAGAAAAATTAATTTTTCGTATCATTGGCAATCATGTCTCACAAATTTGCGGAATTATGATACCAGAATTTTAAAATCTTGCTGGTTTATGGATACTAATTTCTCAGCCAAAATGGCACGGCCCAATGAGATGGCAGGTCAAAATACCCCTCACTTCAGAGAGTATTATTTCTAGTGTTGAAAATATCTATAGTCCGTTTTTTTCAGGACTGGTCTGCCGCCTCATACTATCTGACGAAGTTTTTATTCCTCAATTTTCGGCAGTGGTGAAACAAACTACAAAGGTATTTACCGTAGATTTTATTGACGCTAGTATTTTATCTCAATTTGTAGTAAGACAGAGGAAATTCAAGAAATCACAACATTTAGACTTTCAAGCGATCTAATAGACGAACTCTTTTGGCCTCATCCGAAATAAGTCTTTTAGCTATTCTAAAAAAAGCCTAGGTCGAGCGTTAATTTTATACAGTTTATATGACGTTTTTGACTGACTGGCGTCAGAGCTTCTATCACCATTGTGCAAATTCGAAAATTCTTCAAAATTTAGCAAAGTATCGTTCGATTCTGATTCTTTTCAGAATAGCTAAAAGGTACCCGGTGCGCCAAAGTAAACTATGCACGTTTGGCAGGCAACAATAAATCGTACACTGGACCGATTTTGAAGATTTATTACTTAACCTTTAGAAAAAAGCCTGGATTAGATCCTAGGAGTTTTGCATTTTTTGTTTTCATCATTTAGAGCTAGAAGCGAGTTTCTTAAGATTTTCGTTTTCGAAAACACTGAAAACGATCAAAAAACGTTGATCAAATTTTCTAAAGACTCGACATGATGGACAAAGACAAAATGTTTTCGGGGTGATTTGGGGGATTTATAAGTTGATTAATGTAAACTTCTGCACGAACTTTATTTCAACGATTTTGGCCTGTTGCGAAATTCTGTAATAGTTGCAATAAAGTGCCGCCCCAAGCCGTCACAAAGTCAAAATTCAAGAAGAATCGATACTTGCTGGCCTCATGACGCTTCATCTTTTGTCTCTGTAACTCCTTTGACACAGGTACGCAACCTGCACCAAAGCATAAATTAAATGACATTACAAAAGGGAAGACATCTTGATATCATTGAAAATAATGATACGTTTCTCCCAAGATAGAATCCACTCTCGTACAGCAGATTACAGCTAATCAATTTCTAAATCCCAAATCACCACGAAAAATTTTTGTCTTTGTCAATTCATGTCGACTCTTAAGTAAAGCCGATCGACGTTTTCTGATCGTTTTCAGTGTCGAAAATCTTAAGAAACTCGCTTCAGTTCTAAAAATTGAGAACGAAAAAATTTGCAATAAATCCCAGAATCTAATTCGGGCGTTTTGCTAAATATTAAGTCGTAAATCTTCAAATTGGTCCAGTGTACGATTTACCGTGGCCTGCCAAACGTGCATACTTTATTTTGGCACACCCTGTATATTGTTTTATTGAACATCGACTAACCTTGCGTAGACGGTATGGATAGCTTCTGTTTCTCGTCTACAGTTACAACATTTCTTTAGTAGAGTGTTAACTCTGTTTGATACTGCCTCGTTAGTAAAAAAGAATGCCCTTTCGAAAGGCCACTGCTCCCTGGATGCCACGGCAATAGTATTGGATACTTTATTTTTCAACAGTGGAGGTGTTGAAAAAAGAAAAATCAAATTTAATTGTCTGAAATTGGCCAAGTACGTTCTGAAATTATAGGGATTGTTTCAAGAAAGCCCCCGCAAGAAACCTTCAATCGTTCCGAGAATAACGACCAAATTGCTAGCACATAAAGTCTGCGTAATGACGCCCGATTCACTGTCTTCTCTTTGAAACGCTTCGCTTTTGTGCCCCTACCGACTCTTATCCCATAGCCAATTAAGATATGTTTTGCATTGCTCAAAAGCATTGTCCAGCAGAACGCATTATTCCCCAATGGTACTTCCGTATAATTGATTGTTCCTGCATCATCAAAAGCATTGTTTCGTTACCCGCAGACATGTGCGGTGGTTGCTCTGCTGACTCTTCAAGACACTGAATTGTTCCTCAATACGCAGATTCTACTTACTCTGTAAAGATGGCACTCAGGCTGCCAGATGCCAGATTGTCTGCCTTCCAGCAATGATTTTATATGCTTTAGCACGTGTTATCAATTTGGAAAACTGAGTATCATTCCTGAATGCATAACATGACGAGTGTGATCCAGGCGATATCATCCTCTGGACTTGCTACAAGTCTATCTTTTAGTCCATAAAGAAAAAGAAAATGAAAATAAGAAAAAAAAAAGAAAAAAGAAAAAGAGAAGGAAAGATATTACTACTTCCTTTCCTTTCTCTTTGTTTTCTTTATTTTTCTCCTCTCGTGTTTTCCGTCTCTTTTTCACGAACCAAAATAGAGACTTGTAGCAAGTCCAATCATCCTCCCCAGAAGATATCACGTGCTAAAACGTTTTGAAATCATTGTTGTGAGGTAGAAATATTAGGAAGATTTGATCGTGATATTAGTCTTGTTTGAAGGTTTCTTGAGACGGCTCTCTCGTCAATATCTTTCATAAATTCAGAACTGAGCGGCCAATTTCAATCAGACAAATTTTTAAACGGATTTAAACATGTCAATTATTAACTGGTGTATTTGCCTTTATTATCACCTTGCTATCCGGGGAGCAAATGGCCTTTCAAGCGGGATTTGCTTAATTTCACTCACTCGGTATGATACTGTATACCTACTTATCATTATTTTTTAACTTATTTCATGCCTACTTCGTTCATCACGTGTCAGCGCCCATTGCAAATTGTTCATCTAATTTGACCAAGGAGCATTGACGAATTCCTTTTTAATCTATAGTTGCAAGATTTCTTCAATGGAATATTAACTCATACTGATACTTCGATATATCTTCTGCTCGATGTTCTATCACTCCTATCACACATTCTTCGTTCATCACCTGACAATGCTCCACTTGTTTTGTCAATTATCAAGCACGAGGACGGTAAGTGTTTGCTTATATCCATAATAATGGACTCATCACAATAAATCCACTAACGGAACATTAAACACTATAACCTGTGGAAAGAAACTGTTAACTCCTGTAAAAGAATGACAACCAAAATAAGTCTGTAACTAGGGAGAAAACTATTAAATCCTGCAAGAGAATCAACGATTGAACCTGAAACAATGGAAAGAAAGAAAATAAATTAATAGCTGCAATAAAGAGCAACATTGAACAACAACAAAATGCATTTCGTCGCATTCTTGTCAGTTCAGTTCGTGCGAAAAACAAATAAATGATACGAGCGAGCTGATTTAACATAAGAAGAACAAAAGAAAATCCAAAACCACGTGATTATAACTCGCAACTTTTACTTTGCTTTACTTAATTTTTCGTTCAGTTGATGTCCAATTGATGATTATTATGAAGCGGTGACAGAATCAATAAATATTCCGTAAAGGGACTCCGTCGTCAAAATGTAAACAAAACGATGCAGTTTGCAGTTTTTTGAAAGGTGATATCGCACGGGATTTTCATATTTTTTTCAAAATGAAAATTGCTGTTTGGACATAGATCATTGTACTTCACTAAGGAACAAACCAACCATTCATATCTTCTACGATTGCTCGGATATAAGTGGATTTTTAACGGTCACTTTTTGGTGGCTTGGGTGAAGCCACCAAACAAACTGCAGAAAACAATGGATGAAAAATTGATAATTTGGTTACACGTGCGAGTCTACGGATTTTTTTATTGTTTGACGACGGAGCCCTGACGAAACCATGTTTTGTCGTGAATATCATTCGTCAAAACATATCATTCCGTCATCATACTTTTGTTGGCCGTTGTAACTGTGAATCGTCAATGGCCCTTCGGCCGTGGTCAAGTGTTAATCTGGCATCAATAACCAACCCGTCGGGAGATGGTAAACCATGGGTGTAAATTTTTGGTTCACCTTCTTACATAGCTCTTTCGCATGCATTTAAATCTTAGTGCGTTGTCAATGTTTATACCGAGAAGTTTTACATGTTCGCTTGATGTAAAGGCATAGTTTACTTATGCCTTTTAGCCCTAAAAACATTATTTGGAATTTTGAAGGATTGGCACTCATGCCGTTGTCGGTAAATCATTGCATTAATCCCTGTAGGTCACCCTCGAATCTAATCATGACTGCGTCTATAGACAGTAGCGGACACTTTGCCAAATATTGGGGGGGCAAGCTATCGTTTCCTTTAAAAGGTATTTTTTATTTCCATTCTTTTCGAACAAAAGATCTTTGTTCTAGCCAACTTTGGGGGCAATCGCAGCGCACTCCACCTCGCCCCCCAAGTTTCCGCCAGTCTCTATAGATGTATCACACACGTAAATTATCGTGTCATTTAGACATATAAGCATTTTAGTTATAAATTTCCTAAACTTCCACTTGAAAACTTTTTCCCCTAATTTGTCTATCCTGCTGAAGACATTTTACTCTTGAGTTTTCCCGACACAAGTGGAATAACATGATAAATGTCACTCCTTTAAGTCAGGTATATTTACACAAGATCTCTGCAGCTTTCATCAGCCCTTCTACAATGAGCAAGCTTGCTTTAATGCCGTTCCTCTCCTTCAAGTTTGAAAGAAACTGAATTCAAATTCTTTTTTCAAAATTATATTGGAACTCTTAGAATCGCAAGTGCATTTATATTTTATTCTTCAACAGCAACTTACGCAGATTTCTTCGAATTACTTTGCCACGAAAGTACATCAGTGCGATCCAGATCATGCAGCCTACTTGGAAATCTTTTAAAGCATCCAGATGATCTGTATTCGCAACTCACAGAGTAAGTTTCCCAATATTTCATGTAACAAACAATATTAATTTGTTACTATTGAAGAACGAATTCAGTCTTGGAGTTCATGTGGACAGGGAGCTGAAATGGTCTACTCAATTATAAACAACAATCAGTGAAATCTCCAGAGGAATTGGTATGCTACGGTATTCAAAGCACCACTTGCCAGTTTCAACCATAAAATCGATGTACTAGTCTTGGCGAGCCATATTTCAGGTACTGTTGTCCCGTATTGGGCAATTTTGGAGTAACTGCGCTTGATAAGTTACAGAAACTGCATTATCTAGCTGCAAGACTACTTACTAATAGTTCATATGATACAGCCGCCTTACCAGTTATTCGTGTGATTTGCTGACCCACTGTTAAAGAGCTTATTGACTCTGAGACCCAAAAAATGGTTTTAATATCTCTAAATTGTGATGCGCAATCCTATTTGAATGACATGTTTACGAGAGTTAATAGGTCTACTTCTTGCTCTCTCAGGAACGCTGAAGTCAATATACGAGTCCCTTTCTTGAAGACCTCATTAGGCCAAAGAAGCTTTGCATATCCCGGGGCAAAGCGCGGAATGACTTAAATAGAGAAGCTAAATCGTCTACTTTTCTAAGAAAATTTACTGCTGTGCTAAAAGAATCTTTCGTTGAATGAAGCCTGGCCTTATAGCCTGACCCTCTTCTTTTCTTTTATTTAGCCTGTTCGTTTGTTGTAATTATTTCATATTATGATATTGTAATTAGGTTTTTTCTTATAATTTTATTTTAACTGGATGTTTGTATGCATGGACCCCTGTAAAGCAGTTATCTAAACTGAGGGGCTACCATGCCTAAGAAAGTTGAAATGAAAAAAATGAGAATGAAAATGGAATGAAATGTTAAATACGTACTAAAATCTAATAGTCGTTTGGTGGAACGCGGCTTCTCGATCCAAACGAAATTTTTTTCCCATGATTACATATGCTGGAAAAAATACAAAGAACTACCTTTAATTATGACAACCAATGTAAATCAACTGTCAAGTAAAACAAGAGAAGGAATTGTAAGATTACAAACCAAAGTGTTCAATGCATAAGTTGGATGCCGTTTAGTTCTCTCTGAACGTCATTTATGACTAGATAAACAACACATTTTTAGCGACAACAATTGCTTTGCCTCTCAAAAGGAAAGTCATGAAATCCCTCTACATTAATATTAAATCTCAATGGGATATCTTTCCGGTATATTCAACATCTTAAAGATTTTACATGTATACATGTAATATCTGGTGAGTCAATAAATGCAATGCCCGTGTAAAAGGCCAATGCTCCTTGGATCTCAAGACAATATATTAGCAAATATACCATTTAACAGTGAACATGCTTAAGAAAATTTAACTAAATTTAAGAAATATGTAGAAAATTTTGTCTTAATTTAGGCCTTTACTGAAGGTTTATTGAATGGGCCCTCTGGAGACAATCCCATTTAATTTCTGAGAAGAGTGGTTGATTTAAGTCTTGCAAATCTTGAAATTGATTTGAAAATGTCCACCATCATTAATATGTTTTTTTTTATTCAAATATTAAATTTTACAAGATACTTTACATTTTACTATACCTAATTCTAATTACTATACGACACTACAAGTACGATACCATGGGGAGCAAAAGACTACGACTACCCCATGGCCAATATCGAAAAACATGAAACGTTAAACCGTTCACAATCACACTACGAACAATTTATAAATTAAAGGATACTATACTGGATTCAGTTTCACTCCAGATGTCAGGTCAGTGTTGAGATGAATTTGTAGATGCAACGAGTGCAACTCATTTGGTGTAAATTTAGGCAAGTAGAATGCCTCCATCTGATGTGAAACAGAATTTACAAGGAAAAGAACACTAACGGTACGGGACTTGGTGATTGCTTAGGGCATGGCTAAATTCTCAATAGATCTTAATCAAACCGACCAGTTTCGTGGATGAAGCGTAAAGTTAATTCGAGTACATTTCTGTTCAACTCATTAGAAAGGTCTTCATCACCATACAATAAAAGCTGCGTCAAAGAATGATTTGAAAGATTGGTGATTTGTACATATGGTCGTAATAATTCAACAATTCCAGCGAGAAGATTTTGTCGTTGAACATCAAAAGAAGGGCAGAGCAACAAAAAGTGCTCCGTGTCTTCAATGCCATCGCTTGTTGGGCACATTGGGTTTATGGTATCTCTGAAATTATGCTTGAATTTATGGAGATTTAACTTGCTGAGACCAACCCTGAGTTGTGTTAGGTAGGATAATCCTGTGGGATCGTGAATTCCAAATACAGATTTTGCAGGGGGACGGATTATTGATAAGAGCTTTTTCTTAAAAACAGCAATAGAGGGTGCAAGTCTCAATTCAGGCTCAAGCTTATTCCATTCGCATAAACAGTTTGGATAGAAGGAAGACTTGAATTTTTCTGTCTTTTATATAATATGTTTATGATAATATAATATAATATAATATAATATAATATAATATAATATAATATAATATAATATAATATAATATAATATAATATAATATAATATAATATAATATAATATAATATAATATAATATAATATAATATAATATAATATATATAATATATTAATATGTTTGCCAACATTGTCGTCTTGATATCCGGGAACAGTGACCTTTCAAACAGGGACTGTTTTTGACTCACCCGACATTTTTATGAGAATCCTATTCTTTAGCTTCATATGATAATATACACTCAAGAAAATCAATATTTCTGATACATAGTGCAATTATTTCTACAAAAAATACAAATGTTTCAAAATTTCATGTCTAAAATTGCTTTACCAATAGACCTTTTAGCTATTCTGAAAAGAATCAGAATCGAACAACATTTCGTAGAATTTTCGAATGTGCACAATAGTGATAGAAGCTCGAACGCCACTCGATCGAACGTCGCGTATAAAAATGTGTACAAATAACGCTCGATCCAAGCTCTTTTGTAGAATAGCTAAAATGTCTATTACCTCTTTTTTCTTTCAGGCAAATTATAGAAAGGATTATCAACATCGCATCGAGCTTTGATTTGAGCGAGAAAAAGGTAAAATTGATTGATTAGTATAAAGAACCATTTTGTGTTCGACCTTTCTGTTCTGTCTGCAAGCATGAGCATAGCGATGAGTACTTTCTGCCATACACCAACGGTCTAGTAGGTCGTTAAAGGAGCTGCAGGACAATCTGTGTTTGTACCCCGTGGGATTATCAGATCGACCTTTAACCTTTCTATTCCTAAAAAGTTTTTAATTAATTAAACAATACTGTACTCATTAGAATATAGAAATAACAGTAATCAATGAATGCGATGTTTGTGCAGTTGAAGCAAAATGAGCAAACATATAGTACAGAAGTCATTCACAGGCCTTGCTCGCTTTGTTGACATAACACGATCGATGCCTGTCTTGCAACCGCTCGTTCTTGCAGTGAGCTTAGTTGACATCCAAAAGATCAATATCCGTCTCAAAGTCATTTAACTACTACTTTTTGTCATTTGGAATTGACAACTTCTATCGCCTATGAAAGTTGTTTTGTGACGACAACTGCAATAAAAAAAGGAGTATTCCCAAACTCGAGAGACAGATAGAGAAGGCTTTGTTACCACTGCCTTCGACCTTTGTCGTTTCATGACTGTGTGATCATATTAGGTTGTTTACAAAAATTTTCGTTTCACCCCTGCAGTAGCCTTTAGACCAGAGGGTAAAAGGGGAGCACCACCACCCGAGCGGAGAATTTATGAGACCAAGTCTATCTAGGTCAATTTTTTGCGTAGATTCAGAATTTGGGTGTTGATCATGTGTTTTAGGGGGCTTTTCCGAGATACAGGGGGTCTAAAGTGCGATTTAGGGGCAAATTGCTATAAACATGTTTTCTTAATTAAATGTTGAAAAAATTAAGACAGATCACATTTATGATTATTGACTGTTATTTTGAAGAGAATGCTCAAATTCTAAATTTAGGGGGGCCATAGAAAGCTTAAGGGGGAAGTGCGAAATACTAAAAAGTCCTGAATAAAAGTTCGGTGTAAGAAGACATGCACATACATTCATATGCTCAAAATCAGGCCATGTGGTTAGACATAGTTATTTCTCCCCGTGGTCTTGTCCTGGCAGTAGAGTAAAGAAGCTTATAAGTATAGTAATTAAGCAAATATGTGTTGCAGAATTCATAAAAAAGGAAAGGGCTTTTTGTTATGCGCTTCTCAACATGTGTATTGATTTTATATGGAGATTTTTCCCATGTTGGTACTCCCTAACTTTCAATACTAATACTCCGTGCCAATTGCCAATATTTGGGGTCTAAAATTTTCATCAAGTCAATGTTTGGCGTCTTTGAATGATAACATAAGCATAATTCAATATTTGAAATCAATGAATGTTACAAAGAGAGAGAGTCGTGCACTTTGGATGCAATAACAATATTCAGGGTTTCCTGCACCCAGAAGCAGTCTTCTTGGTAGATTTGTATCTTCGTTAGAAAGTTATGAGGAGAGAGTCACCAAATTGATGCTGGTAACGAAGGAGGACTTCATAAATCCTTTTCAACATGGCGCCTGGCAGACCGTTATCAAACGAAGGGTTGAATTCCCTTCCTTCCATAGGAGAAAGAGGGCAAGTTTGTTATGAAGAATGTAACCAGCAACTTAGGAAATATTTTCCCGTACATATTTGGAAGTGTCTTTGATGGCTGGAAGTATCACCTATTGATAGTTAGCAGTATCTTTGATGGTTACATAGAAGTACCATTTTTCGGCCTTAACTTCTTTCACATACCTGTAATAGTAAGAAGTATCAATTATCAGCTGAGGCTCGTTCTCAGCTTCAATGGTTGGAATGATCCTGCTGTTTAGCATCATCTTTGAAGTTCATCCCACCCATGACAAAAGGGTGAGAAGAGGTTTGGATTTTGGGGTTTGGAAGTTTTCCAAAAAATTGATAGGATTTGGGATTTCTAGTAACCTAAAAACTATACTTCCAACCGGTCAGGTCGGAAACTCAGGCTACTCGAGCGAATGTCTGTCACTGCAAAAACAATGTTTGATGGTATTATTTGGACCTTCCTCGGCAAAAGAAGAGATATCCTTTGCCTTTCAAAATAAGGCCTTTTCTAGAATTTAGCTGCGTAGCCCGAGTTTTCATTCTGACTCTATATGAAAAACGAAAACTCGAGCAGCTCGGGCAAACCTTTTAAAAGTACGATTGAACGAAAGTAAATACTTTACAATATTAAATTCTGACAAGAACCATTAGCAGATACTCTCATGGCTACCCTAGGTACCAGACTCTCTAACTTAAAAACTGTTTTTATGTTAGAGAGTCTGGTACCCAGGGTATCTCATGGCCTATTTCCACAAAGAATCCACAAGTTTAACGGCGGGTCCAAGTTTCACGGCAATTGCGAAAGAGTTGGCCCAAGTTTTATGCCAATTGAAATATTTCTTTAATCAAAGATGGATAAAGCAAATAAAACATTTGCAAATACATAGACAGACCCTAAATGTCACAATTAATTAAAAAAAAGGATAACTAGTGCCTGTCTTTAAGTTTGCTCGAGTCGCCTGAGTTTTTGATCGTTGTTCTTACGTTATAACCTTTTTGATCCGATAAAAAAAGTCCCTTGGTGAGATTTTGGTAACAATGAAAGAAAGACAAAAGTCACCGCTAAAGGAAACCCACGTAACAGTCCAAATAAGAGGCATTTTAGGAATCATAATGGCTACGTTGTACAAGGAGAAATCGGTGGTTGAAATGGACAAAGCTCTTCTGTCATTTCTTCTGGCACCAGTGCTACTTTAATTAGCAATCTGATGGAAAGCAAAGAAAGACTGCTACAAACTTCTGGCAGCACCATTTGCCTCCACAATTAGCAATCTTGGGTATGTCCACAAACATTGCAGCTTGCTCCCATCTGATCTATTAGAATTCCAGACACCTTCAGGGGGATTGCAACGAAGTTGCCGAATGAAATACCAAGAGTCACGATGATCGTGCAAATATAGCTTGCAAAGCATATGCCGATGGGCCCATCAACAATCCAGAGGGAGTACTTAGAGGCGAAGGAGACCAATTCTTAAATAAAACCCAAACATAAAATGTCTTACTATCCTTGCGTTCCTGAGCTATGGACAGAATAAGGAGGGATGGCTGATCATAGCAATCTTCCTGAAGACAAAATGATCTACCTTTCTCGCAAAGATAGTTGCTTAAAGATCAATAGTTATGGTGGTCGATTGTTGAGGATCTAAGATGTAACGACGAGTAGGCAGATACAAAGTTTGTTTCCTCCTTTACCATTCTGCAGCAAAACGAAAGACGAGAGATGATTTGCGGTTTGTTTTCTTTTTATTATGATATTGACATCCCAGTGATCTTGCTTGCTAGCCATTTACCCAATCTCAAAATATTATTTGCAGTGGCTCAGGTAAAAGCATAGAAACATTATCGATCTAGCTGCTTGTGAATTATCGAGAACCAAAAGAGAAGCCCTGCTTAGCTTGCGTGCATTTAGGTGAATATAATTCGCCATTTTCTAGAAATGACAAGAAAAAAGCATGCTGGAAGCTTATGCAAGGCACAGAAACATTGGTTAGAAGTTTCGAAAGGCTAAGTACACATCAAGTAATTCAACGAACGACATAATTGAGAGTATTAGAAAGTTTACGTGTGTGTTGTATGGAGAAAAGATATTATCGCATGTTGATGATGTTTGACGGAAGACTTTTTCGAGGAATTGTTCGAGAGACAACTATCACATATCTTTCTTTGATGCCACCATGCAAAGACAGCCTTGTAAGACACATCAAATGCTCAAATTACAACGCACAATGTATGGAGTATAAAATATAAAATTCTAAGTACAAAATGAGCTGACATTTTTGTGCTGCAATAGAGCTGAACTGGCATCTTTAGGTTGCCTGAAAATTGTGTGGACTGAGCCCCCCGTATGAGTATGTGCCAGGTGTCCCCCTTGGGTTATAGAAGCACAGGATTCAAGAAGGGGCATGGATATGATGATGACAATGATGATGACGAAGACGAAAACGATGATGAATGAATTTGAGTATGTGAATGTACTGGAATATTTTCCATTTGGAACTTTGCACTTCCCCCCTGAACTTTCTATGGTCCCCCTAAATTTGGAATTTGAGCAAGCACTTCAAAATAACAGTCAACAATCATAAAAGCCACCAAAGAACTGATATGTCTGTATTTTATCAACATTTAATGAAGAAAACAAATTTATAGCAATTTGCCCCTAAAACGCACTTTAGACCCCCCTGTATCTCGGAAAAGCCCCCTAAAACACATGATCAGCACCCAAATTCGGAATCTACGCAAAAAATTGATCTAGATAGGCTTGGTCTCATAAATTCTCCCCTCGGGTGGTGGTGCTCCCCCTCCACCCTCTGGTCTACTTGCGGCGTTCGCAAAAGACACTTTTTGTGATATGGAGCGGAGGTTGGCTTTTCTCGACAGATATCACAAGTTTTTAATTGTGCCGCAAAAACGTCATGAAAAGATTCAGTCACACTGTAACAGTTTACGGAGTGACTTTCTAGGACTGAAAGAGATTTCTCAAGTAGTGTTATTTATTACCAAGGGAACTGTTTCGCCAAGTTTCGTTTCATTTGTGGTTATTCAGTCATACCAACGAAAGATCGAAGCTTTTCAACTGAAGAATATAAATTTCATGTCAATAACTCAACAAACTTCCACAAAATATTTTATTGTTGCTCTGCCCCCAAAACCTCTTTCAAATGGTGCATAGATAGTAGTAGCATAATTCACTGACCATCTGTCTTTGGCTGCCTCGGAAAGTTTGCGCTTTTAAGTGAATTAATCAACGGAGATAGGAGTGGTAAATTGCAAATAAAGATCTCGTTTACATCATATTGCTCAAATAAGAATTTTTGGGGGTGAAGCACCTCTGCAGGAACTGTTCAAACACTTATACCTATTTTGGGACACACTGTATAATTTACAAGCTTGCTTTCAAGTTGTAAATTTCATTTTGCCATGATTGCAATCATTTATACATCATTTTTCAGTGTCCGAATCGTTTCCTCTCCTCAGGCTGGTACATTTACTCTCGGCAATATGGCATACCACAATGATAGTTTATATAACCCACTACGAAAATGCATTCCATTACTCGTCAAATTGTTATCTGATCCTGTTTCTAAGATTAGATATAATTCTATTGGTAAGTATTAGATCTTTACGTTGTTTCACAACTCGAATGGATATCCCATGGCCATTCAAGGTGATTTATACTTGACTCGACAAAACAGCCTTCAATATGGTCCAAAATCATTACGTTATCTTTGTGCCAAACTCTGGAATACACTGCCTGCAGAACTCAGAAATGCTCCATCAAAAATGTCTTTCAAAATAAAATTGGAAATTTACTCATTGAAAGACAAGCTAGTGTCCTGAGCTATTTTGAAATCTTGCACGGTTTTACATATGAAATGCTAAATTTTGCATTCCTCAGATTATTCAAATTCAACCAAACTCATTCAATGACCTTTTAGGATAGGGGGCCCCTCGCTCCTCTATTAGTTTACCCATTGAGGGGGGCTCCTCCTTTAAGTGATTCCCTCCATGCAATTAATTTTGTTCCTAGTATTTGTATATTGTATTAATTTCCCATTCAAATATATTACTTTTTCTGTAGCATGTCTCATATTTTTGTAGTCTATTTTTTTGTATTTATTTTTAATATATTTGAATTGTATGTAGTGGAATTTAAAACATAAACTGAACTGAACTGAACTGAACTGAACTGAACTGAACTGAACTGAACTGAACTGAACTGAACTGAACTGATGGCACTTTAGTGGTAATGGGATCCTCCAAGCACCACCACAAAATATTTCAGGACCATATCCTTTTATTGTTCAAGAATGCTGTTGCTTGTCCTAATTACTTAAAAATTTCCTGCTCAACGCCTTCTTCGACAACTTCTCCATTGTTTGATTGGGGGTGAAGTGGGACGGGACACAGGGGCGGCGGCGGTACTCGTTCTATGTATGTACGTATGTAAACATTTGCCACATAATAGACAAAATGTTACAAGAAATAAATAAAATTTACAAGTTTTAAAAGCTAAAAATAGATAATGTACAATGATAATGCACACTAATAAATATCAAATAATATTAAAAGGTCATATTGACCTTATTTTCATAATGGTCCCCTTAGAGGTGGTTGCAAAAGAAAAATAATAATAATAAACAAAAATAATAATAATAAACAAGGATGTAAAAGTTCATGTAAACGCTCATCCATGGAAGTAAAAGTGGAATTGGAAATACATGCTCTTATTCGTTTCAAATTTGAGCTGGATCAAAATTTCGTCTGAAGCTCAAATCAGTTTTTTATTTACATGCTTGATTGTTTTAAAGTTAACAGTCGTTCAAATTTCACAGGAAAACATACCTCCTTTCCCACAAACTCTGAAAATGCTGACTGTTTGTATTTTTAAGAAAGTACGAATGGTTTGCATCATGGATTTCATTTTCCTCTGCAGCTGCTTGTGGAAATCTGGCACGGCATTCTGCAGCGTTGTTTCCTGATATGTTGGAAATTAAATTACCAGAAAAGTAAGTAGAGATTAATGATTGATTTACGCCCTGGTCAGAATGTGTTTCATCATCAGGCTTTAAATGAGCGATCAGATATTTTGGTGATATAATGGGTACAATGCCTGCCAAAAGTCTTGGAACACCTTGGCCATTTTTGCCTTTTTTTGCGATTTCCCCCTCTCCCCCTCAGAACAATGTTGTTCTGTGATGATAAAATGGGGATGGTAGTACGATTCGTGACTCTGATGGAATACTAGAACAACAACCTTGCAAATCAACATTGTTTCGGGGGTGAGGGGGTGTTGAAACCTGAGCGCTATGGTTAGAACTGCAGATTGTCAAGAAATGGCCTAAGTGTTCCAAATATCTTTTGCAGGCATTGTAGATTGGAGTGAATGCCGGGACTCCCATCTTTAGATTAATATTTCAAATGTTTCATATTGTGGTGTTTTCCTTTGTCGAAAAAAATTTGATTAAAATTTTGGAAAGTATTGAAGTTATCGTAGCTTCAAAATTGCTCGAGAAATTATGTGCAGGTTTGAAAAAGTGAATAACGCATGCTCAAACGCGGCGATAGCTGTGATTCACTTCCATGGAGATTGGCCTTGAGGGCTATGGAGCACAACTTTGATAATGCACTGAGATTTAGAAACTGTTTATGGTTCTGTTGCAGGCTTCTTGATATAGCAACTAAAGACGCAGATATTTTAGTGAAAGAAATTGCTGTTTGGGCATTGCGAATATTGGTACAGAACCATACATGCAGAAAGGTTAGTAACGTACTTTGTAAATCAACTCTGTTTACTGTCTTGATTAAGTTCCCATTTCTCAGAATGGCTTCCCTTATTCCTGGCGATCCTAAAGCTAGAAATTTATGTAAAATCGTCAGAAATTATACCTTAAGAGATGCAGGAAGACATCTAAAGAAACATTAATCTTCCTGTTTTCAAACCATCTGTTTTCACAGTAATTTCGTTTCGAACCCTTCTGCCACGTTTGCCAAAATATAAAGAAAGGCTTCATGGTGCTATTTTAAAATCCAAGTCTCTTTTCAAAAACCTTATGCTTCCTCCAGGAGTGTTCCACAGTGTGTTTATTTGTTTTACAACTGTGGTAATTATGTTTTCGCTGATATTACACATCTTTGTATGAAAAGTTTATTCGTCTGAGTTATATTTAACAAAACCATTTCACACAACATGTCTTAGTATTGGGGAAAGCTTATTTTTACTTTTTAGATTCTCATCTCACTGGACATAGAAAGCAAGTTAGAGGCGTTGAGGCACAGTGGTATTGATATTAGTTCATCGTATCAGTCGAGAAAGTCATCTGCGCGAAGCAACACTAGTGACTATGCTATTCAAAATTGTATGAAAATATTAGATCGCGTAAAATCTTGATAAAAGATCTGTTAATTTATATCTTCATTTCACACTGTTGCACCATGTTTCTGCTTATAAGCAGACGTCTTAAAGATCATACCGGATGCACCAAAAGGAAACTATCCACTTTTGGCATACCACGATATAATCGTACAATGGACCGATTTGGAAGATTAATAACTGAAAGGCAATAGAATTAGCTATATTTCGTGGCCGGTATATAGGCTAAAGACACGCCAACAAACCCATTGTTTCTTTAGCTACACAATGAAATATCAGGTATCAAAAAGTTATCAAATACAATCGATTATTTTGTTAACTTGGCCCGGGCCAGCTTTTAACTATGTCGATTCCCTTTAATATTTATTAAAAATCCTGAATTGAATTGGATTCTAATATTTTAGCAAATTCTTCTGTTTTCTTTTTGAGAGCGAGTTTCTTAAACTTTTCGTTTTCGACAACACTGAAAACGATAAGAAAAAACCTCGATCAAATGTTGTAAAGGCTCACCATGAATGCGCAAAGAAAAACTTGTTTGTGGTGATTTTGAGATTTTGAAATCAAGAAGTGGAATATGCTGCACAAGCGTTAGGTTGGCTTTGTGCGAGAGACACCATTTGTCGCGCATGAATATTTCTCTAATTTTAGTACAGATCCGTTTTGACGCCAATTTAAACCCACTACTACCTAAAATTTCAAAATAGATAGTTCTCCCGCATAAGCCTGGTTTCCAGCAAAATTTTCGCGTTGTCTGGGTCGTGAAAAATGATAATGACTCAAACGAACACATGGAAATAGGACTAACAACCAAGCGACCCCAATGCAGTGATCAAGTGGAAACCAGGCTATAACTACTGACAGTGAAGTCTACTTTGTAACGGAGAATAGTAGCCTGCGGCGCAGGCTAGGAAAGTAAAGGCTACCAAAACTTTCTCAAGCACGAAGAAAGTTGCTCAAAAGTTGCCGCCATCACGTTTCTCTCCTGAATGATGTGTGATTGAAGCTTGATAGACATTGTTTATATGTCTTCGGAAATTTGAGAAGATCTTTTTTTAAGTGGACATAAATTCTTCTATAATGATCATAAAAGGCTAATTTTTCATGATTTACTAGATTTACACTTCAGCAAGTTGAAAATTGCTGTTATCAACGTGTTTCCTGCAAAGAGTGTTATGAAGTGTTGAAGGAAGCAATTTATGTGCCTTTTGTGCGGCGTAAGCCCTCTTTATTGTATTATTTTTGATCGTCAACAATTTAAATCCTTTGCCAAACTTCATAAGCAAAGAAAATGTAGATACTTGTATATAATTGTATACTTTAATACTAAGATGAACAAAAAGAAAGACGAACAGGAATATATATATATATATATATACAAATTTTCTCTCGATTCCCTACTATACTTATACTTGTATATGTAGATCATGCCTTGCACGTGCCATCTCTTGGCTGGCCTTGGTTGTCGCCATTTTCATGGTCCATGAAAATGGCGACAACAACGAAAACCAAAAGACATGATGGTTGAGCAAGATCCTTTAAAAGCAGGTTTTCGCCGTAGTACATGATCCATATCCTTGATAGCTGCTGGAACACTGTTGCTCCATATCCTTGATAGCTGCTGGAACTACCTTCTCCCATAATTTTTTTGAAACTTTGTCTACCGTTCATCAGTATGATACAAGGCGGGCTCGCAAAGGTGATATTTTTGTAACGCGTAAGAATACTTTGCAATATGGCTTTACGATCTATTAAATATGCAGGCACTAAATCCTGGAACGACATTCCATCCAATATCAAACAATCTACTTCAGTAGTGATTTTCCGTCGTGATCTGAAATTGCATCTGTTCTCAACTAAGTACCAATCCTGAATACCTTGATAAGATAATTCTTCCTTACCTTGATCAATCGAATCACTCGAAGATTTCATAAATTGAATGATAAGTTTTTAGCTTAGGGGGTGCTCTCTCCTCGATTAGTCTACCTACTGAGAGAGCTCCTCCTTAAGAAATTCCTCTCCATACGAAATTCTATGTACTCTTATTGTAAAATTTGTCATTTTTTGTCATCTGTTGTAATTTGTTATTCTGGTTAATTGTATGTATTTTAGAAAGATTTTTGTATGTAGTGGAATTTTAAAATTAAACTGAACTGAACTGAACTGAACTGTTGAGGGGAATGGTTGAACAGATTTCCTTTTTTCAATTGGCATATGTTTTTCAGATAGTGACATTTAAGTAGAGCCTATTAATTTGCCTTTGAAGTTTGTAAATTTGCCTTGGATTAGCTTCGAGATGTGTGTAGTTCAGATAATCAGATCAAATATGCAACTAGCTATTTATGTACTTGTGTGTTTATTTTGGCAGTAATATTTTTATGGTAATGTATCGTGTAATCTTGATTTATCAGCAACATTAAATGTCAAAATGCCCTTAAAGAAAAATTCATGAGCCTGCTTCATGCACCGTCAAATCATTCCTATTTCCAGCATAATCCCATTACTCTATAGACTCTTATCCCATGCCTATAGAGGGCACAGGAGGATACCGCACCCGGATCAGAGTGGAATGATAGCTATTTGAGACACTTGCGGCCTAGCTCGAGCATTGACTGGGCATGGATGTCTGGGAGGGTTTTATCAGGTATGCAAAAATCACTGGCTTTGTGTGAAGCGAGAATGCCATTTGAAAGGTCAGTTTTAATGAATTCTGCAGCCTTTGTGGCTTGTTTTGACAGCAAATCCTAGGTTGTTCCTTCCCTGTTCTCAAAAGAAGATTTTTTTTGGCGCGAGTTGTTAGGGTCGTTTAGAGGGAGGGTATATGTTCCCCTGTTCCCCTGTTCCCTGTTAAATTTCCGCTTGTTCCCACGTTCCCTTGAGAAAATCCGCTTGTTCCCCGGAGTTTGGTAAGCATATTTTTCACATTGATAGTTGATATTTTAACTATGCTTATTTTTGAGCGTTTTTCCAAGAGGAAGACGAACGTAAAAATATGAAGAAAACTGGGTGGACTTTTGATAAATCATTACAGACATTAAAACAAACAAATGACCGGCCAAGCATTTTTAAATGTTATGCAGCTACTTCTTGAAGTTTGCAACTAAAATCATTTGATCAATTGCATCAGTATCACAAGTTAGTGTTCGCACAATCGGGAGAGAGGCAAACGTCTTAAAATGTACTCTCGGGAATTTTCTTTGTCTTTTGTTATCGTTCTCATTCCTTCAAATTGTATAAATCCTGGAAAATTCTTTACTGCTTCTAAATGAGCGTCTTATCGTTTCATCTGTGGTGTGTTCATTGTTCATTGTTCATTCATTCAATTTAAATCATACTACCTACAATCAACTGATACAACTACAAAGACAAAATACAATATATAAATATATAGGTATTACAATACAAAAAATATACAAATCTAGTAGGTAGTATAATTCTTTAAAGGAGGAGCTCTCTCAGTAGCTAAACTTATCGAGGAGAGAGCCCCCTCCCCCCTTGTTGTCGTGCTTAGTATATTCAAAAAAGTCTAAATTCATGAAAAACTAATTTTTGGCAAGATGGCTTTTTTGAAAATGAAAAACTGTAAACTGTAACAAAGTTAGTCTTATCAATGTTTAATGAAAGTTTATTTGTATCAAGCCAGCGTTTAACTTTGTTAAGTTCCTTGTTAACAGATTTTTCAAGTGATTTTAGATCTCCTAATTCACAGTACATATTAGTGTCATCAGCAAAAAGATGAAATGCCAATTTAGAGGAAGTGTTGGGTAAATCATTGATAGATATAAGAAACAGTAGGGGACCAAGAACAGACCCTTGTGGAACTCCACAGGTCACATCAAGGAGAGAAGAGTTGGAACCATGAACATGAACCATGAACAAACTGCTTTCTGTTAGATAAATACGATGCAAACCATTGTAAAGGTGTTCCCCGAATTCCATAATGCTCCAGTTTATCCAAGAGTATTTTATGGTTGACAGTATCAAATGCTTTCTGTAAATCAATGAAAATACCACATCCAAACTTTTTATCATCTAAGGAATTCCTAATTGATTCTGGTAGACTCGCAAGGGTATGGTCAATTGAGTGCGTTTCACGAAAACCAAACTGCATAGAATACAAAATATTGTGAATTTCAAAGAATCTGTATAAACGCTTGTACATTACTTTTTCCATGATTTGACTGAAAACTGAAAGGAGAGAAATTGGTCTATAGCTTGAAAATGACAAAGGACAACCTTTTTTGAACTTTAGCACTGTTGATCTTTTCTGGGAATATACCTGACTGAAAAGAATCATTTATAATTTGACACAAAGGAGAAGACACATACGGGGGAAGTATTTTCAGCAGCTTAATAGGAATACTATTGGGGCCTACAGACTTACCTGTTTTGAGTAAATTTATAACATCTGATACTTCCATTGGCACTGATGGGGATATAAAGAAGGATGTAATGATTCTGTTTTTAAGGAAATCTAATGGAGATTTCATCGTTCTTGGGATCTTCTTGGTAACACTACTAGCAACATTTACAAAAAAGTCATTTAAAGTGTCAGCAATGACGATGGGGTCAGTGGTTATACTTCCATTTTTATCTTTTAATTTAGAAATCACATTTGAACTAGTATTTTTGAAATTAAAGACTTTCTGAGCCTTGGAAAGAAGTCATCATTGAGCACTGCTTTGCATCTCCTTTCGGTGTGGCTTGGCCAGAGCCAGCAAAGCGAGGGGGTTGTAATCAAAATGAGGGGGATCAAAGGCGAAGCCTCCAGGAAAATTGCTGAGGTACAGTAGAAACCCGCATAAAAGAACCTAGGTTTTTTCTGGGCAGCCTGAATAGGTTCTTAATTAAATGGCTGCTACTCTAAATTCCAGCCGGTAAGGTTCTTAAAAAGGTTCTTATATACAAGCAGGCCTTGCACACATTAACACTGTTTTCCAGCCCAAGAATTCTTGAGATTTCTTTTGTACCTATGAAGAAGTCTGATCAGAATGTGAAGAATTCTAAAAATTCTGGTCATTTTCATAATTTACATGACAGCTATTATATAAGAACCTTTGCAAGTTTCAGCCCATTAGAGGTTCTTATTTAGGGGGTTTAAAAGATTGAATTTCAGCCTCTAGGTTCTTATAAAAACAGGTTCTTTTATGCGGGTTTCTACTGTAACGCCCTTTACTTTGGCTGGGAACAGTTCTACCGATGCGATACCATGTTAGCCAGTGCTAAACATAATTGTTGATCAATCTGTAACAGTTGCTTTTATAGATTGCCATATCCAGGAAAATGTTTGAAATTAAGTTAATTTGTTTAGAATTCCTGTCTTCGTCCCATCTCCACCAGTGCCAAATTAGAAACCGTCTTTACTAGTGCCAGATTAGAAACGTTCATAATTTGTAACAGTTTTTCGTGAATCACCACATTTGAGAAAGTGTTTTCCCAAACCATACCACACTTTCCTTGGTTTACGTTTGTCACAACCAATTTACTTGTCCCCAAAATGGAAGTCTTGACGAGTCTGTGATAGTTTGTCAAGCAAAATTGTTCAAAGAGACACCGTTACTTTGGCTTAGAATGAATCTCAAGGACCATCTTTTGCTTTGGCAGAAGTAAATTCCATTGAATGTAAAAATCTTTGAATTAACTAGACTATTACAGATGGAAATTTCCCTGATCCCCGGATAAGATCCGAAGCTCCCTGGTTCCTTTTTAATTTTGGTCATTACCCCCTTGTTCCCTGGATACATTTCCCATGTTCCCTTGTTCCCTGGAACCCCTAAATAGCCCTGTCCACAAGTTGCTCAGCAACTTTCGGGCAACTTGAAGTCTTTTGGGCAACTTTTAGGAATTTTGGCAACTTTTGCAACATTGAGAAACTTGTCCTTATTTTAGCAATATTAGAACAATTTCTATGATATTTTGTTTATTCTCTGCAACAGCAATGACAATTAGACGTGGAAAGGATCTGTTTTCTGGTCAGGCTGGGATTCAACGATGATCAGTGTGATGATGATGATGATGATGACAGCGATGATTATTATTAATCATCAATTAATGTTGTTGTTGTGGTCGTTTATGAGCAACAAATGGTTCCTGCTGAAATACTGAAGATGTATCACATGGTTGCAACTGTATTAGCCTCATTTTTTTTTCATTTTTTTTTTCATTTTAAAATTATTTATGCACGGTAGCCCCGTCAGTCAGTATGATTGATTTTCAGGGGGCCGTGCCAAAAACTTTACAAATTAAGAAATCTACTAAAATTAATAACGGGAAAAGGAAACTAATTACAATCATAAATAATTTATCTACAACTATTTACAATAAATTTACAACAAACCCTTTATCTTGTTCTTAAAAGAAGATAAAGAGGGAGCTTGCTTGGCCTCGCGGCTGAGATCATTCCAGATTTTTGCTCCACGAAATGCGAACGCTTTCTGTCCATTACTAGTTTTCATAAATGGCACTAGCAAGTCAGTTTCGGCATTTCTAAGGTTGATAATATTGCGATCAGAATTTCTAACAAATAAATGCGAGAGATAATCAGGCGCGAGACTATTAACAGATTTATATACAGTTGTTGCAGTCTCACTTCTGATCATATCCCTCACAGTTGGCCATTTTAACTCTGTAATCAAAGCTTCGGCAGGAGCATCGTAGCTGCTATTTGTAATAATTCTAGCGGCACGATTCTGCAATTTTTGAAGCTTAACCAGTCGGAACTCTGCACAGCTCCCCCACACAGAACAGCAGTACCGAAAATGTGGCTCTACAATACCTCTATATAATTTGCAAAGTACAGTTTTTGGCAAAAATTTCTTTGCATATTTTAAAAAACCTAACGAGCGGGAGACTTTGGCTTGAACAGATTTAATTTGCTCGTCCCACACGAGGTACTGGTCAACTTGGACACCAAGATACTTAATACTGTCGACGAGTTCTACAGGGGAATCATCGATAACGAATGCAGGAGAATCCACAGTGTTTTCACCAATCTTTTTAAGATTTGGTCTAGATCCGATTACCATTGCCTGAGTCTTGACTACATTCAAAGACAATTTATTGCCCTGAAGCCAGTCTTTCAAACATTTCAATTCGTTGTTGAGCGTTTCAGTTAGATCCTCAATGCTCGTAGAGGAATAGGATATGCTAGTATCGTCGGCGTACATCGTAACTTTGCAGTTTTTCAAGGCGAATGGCAGATCATGTATATAGATTAGGAAGAGTAGCGGACCTAAACAAGAGCCTTGTGGAACACCACAGTTGATGCTTCCGATGTCAGATTCCACTCCATTAACCTTAGTGAATTGCTGCCTACTGCTGAGATATGATTTGAACCATTGAAGCTCAAGACCCTGAATTCCGTACTTAGATAGCTTTTGAATAAGTATGGCATGATCAACAGTATCAAAAGCCTTTTTCAAATCAATGAAAATATTTCCTGTAAATTTTCCACGCTCAATATTAATGTGCCAGTCATTAGTGCCAGAAAGCAAGCAAGTTACAGTGGAATGCAGAGCTCTAAAACCTGATTGGCCAGAATACAGAAGTTTATTTCTGTCTAGATAGTCATATAGTTGGTTGTAAATCAATTTCTCAAAGAGTCTTGCCAGAAATGGGAGCACAGAAATCGGTCTATAATTGGAACGATTGTTTTTTTCTCCACTTTTAAAGATTGGGGCAACCCTTGCAGTTTTCCAATTTTCAGGAAAAACTCCAGTGGCAATTGAGAGGTTGAAAATGTCACAGAGAGATTCTGCAATGACAGAGAATGCGATCTTTAGGAAATGGTCCTCAAAAGGTTCAAACTTCCAGGAAGCTGCAGTTACCTCGTACGAGAAAATGTCGAAATAAAATAAAAAGACACTTCTCGAAGCATCATTGGCGCTAATCTTATGCACATCTGTAGATTATTCATACATTTATAGCACTTAACCTTAAAAAAATGACAATAAATGAGCAACTTTTGAGCAACTTTTTGAAAAAGTGGCAACTTTTGAGCAACTTTGCAGGAAATTATGAGCATCTTTTCGAGATATTTCGAGCAACTTGTGGACAGGGCTACCCCTAAACGACCCTTATCCACTTATTTGGCTTAGAACATCTTTCCCAATCATTGTTAAGCATCACGAAGTCGGTCCATCCAAATTTTGTTGTGGACCGACTTTTCCTTTCGAGAAAAGTGTTGGACTGACTCAGAAATTATTGGGGGTGTGTCTCACCCCCACATCCTCTTATGCGCATCCCTGTATATACCTAGATACAGGGTGAGGTAGGGTAGGTTGATGTGGCGCCCACCGCGCTCACCAATTTTGCTCTAAAAAAAAGATGTGCCCGAAAATTCCTTTGAAGCAGAGCATGCGCAGCAACCTTTTTACTTCAAAGTATACCCATAATGCAGTGCTACGTTCTCTCTTTTTCTCGAGTGAAAACGAACGCATGGTGGTTGGTGAAGTTGCTCTCGTCGGAGACCAATGCACAGACGAAACTCGCGAAGTTCAGACCAAGAAATGCCTCGACTATATGTTGGACGGCTTCCTAGCAGGATCAGCGACCGAGACGTAGAAAGGCTTTTCAAGGGATATGGTCGCTTGCGTGAGATCAATCTGAAGAACGGTTACGGATTTGTGGTGAGTATTTTAGGCCCCTCTTAGACTCGCTTACGTTTTTGTTTCGAAACTTTTCATTCAACACAACAGGTTTTCATCAAGTCTTGAATTAAATCCTTGAATTTGCCATTGAAAGCCTCAAACTTCAGTTCAAGCTCTGCAGAGAAACTGCTGATAACAGCAAAGTTTCCCTTCGAGAGAAAAAACCAACAAACAAATAGGGTCACACCTCCAGTCTGCGGACACTATTATTAAATTGGTAATCTTCACCACTTAGAAATCGTGTACGAACCTATGACTCACATCAAAGATAGTTTAAAACATGTGCTATCAGAATATCGAAATAAAATTTTAATTAATTTCTCGACACAAAAATCTTGGCTCTTCTTTGTCTTGTTGTCTCTTTCCAGTTAGCGGTCATGACCTCCAGTCTGCGGACATGTGATGAATTCACTACAAATTTGCCTAAAAGCGCATTATTTCAGAATATTTCCAACAATTTAGCCATTGCTAACTCATTGTCATACCTTGCAAATCACAATGATTCCAAATAAGTTCTCGATTTAAGCCAAATTTAACAAAACAAATCGATGATAACATCCCGTAAAAATTGGGCCTAAATCGCCGCTTTTCCACAGGGCCTCGAAGCGCACAAGAAACAAATGGAAAACACGTGTCCGCAGACTGGAGATGGGGCGTGTCAATAACGGGTTGAACTTTAAACCCCCTGAATCCTGAATACGAGACGGAATCATCAGATCTCCCAAGGGAATTTGAAAACAAAGCATGGTCAAACAATCGGAGCGTGAAAAAGTCTCATCGGAACAATTTGCAATGATTTAACACACAAAGTTTGAATTCACTGGTTTATGGACTGATGCTGGCAATGGAAAGGATTCTTGGCTGTCAATTTTAAATTTGCTCAGAAGATGATCTGCTTTGCCTGATGAAATTGTCGACGGAAATTTTCGAATGAGAATAAAACGAGGTTTCAGTGACCAGAAAATTGCGTGGATTTACGGTCTTTTTATTGACGAAAACAAGAGTTTTCGCTTGTTGTCCGCATACTGGAGGTGTCCGCAGACTGGAGGTATGACCCTATTAACTTTATTTTAGGTAAAAAATAAGGCCATACCATATAATGTTAGATTCTCAGTGTGAAAAATCAAGTCTGTGTTGATATTTTAGCGCTGGCTAGAGACAGTGCATGCAGTTTGTTGGGCTGCATTGGAATGTTGTGTTGTATGTCATTTGTAAGGGTTAGGGTTAGTCTAGTAGGGCAACGAGTGCAGTTTAGCGGGCGGCGCTAAATTTCATATGTCAACCCTGGCCCTAAATAGCCCTGATCCCAATTTACCCTTGGCCTTACTATCACTAACTTAACCTAACTAACGCTATTAATTACCCTGAGAACCCTTTTCTGAAACAAACCCTGACCCTTACCAATGACATTGACATACAAATTACAACAACACAACATTCGAATAACGCCCGCTACACTGCACTCTAGCCAGAGCCCTGGGTGGAATTTTTTTTTGCCACACCAGAGCTTTATGCCACGCCAGTTGTTTCTAGTTTCTAAACAATAGGCTTATTGTTCTTCCATTATTTTCAATGTTGCTCCACGCCAGAGATCTCCAGCGTAACATACATGTTTTCCAGTATGGGCCAGAGCCAGGGTTAGTTTCAGAAAAAGGTTTTCAGCGTAATTTAACATGAGTTAGGTTTTGGTTTTAAAGGGCCCTGGTCAACATCGATGCTTTGTGGCCCTTGGCTCAGCTGTTAACAATAATAGCTATCACATCACTACAGCTCCATGAAAACCAATGACAGCTGGTTGGCGAAGCGATAGTAATCGTTTCCTTTCATGCACGCAACTGAGTTGGAAACCTTTTGGTTATCACTTCCTTTTTTTAATTTTTTTTCAAACCCTTGCTGGTTCTGCTGGTGCAATCTTTATTAAACACCCCCGTATAAGTGCCCCAGTGAGGGTTAAGATGTTCACCAGGGTCCTAGTTCCAAGCATGTAACGAGGACGGCATAATTATTGGCGGGGAACTATTTCTACAAGGGCATATATTCTCAAAATTCTCCCCAGGGGTTCGCCAAATTGCAGCAGAGGTATCACTTGTGAGGCATATGTCCGGGCACTGATTTTGCTCCAATTTTTTCACTGAGGAAATCACCAGGGTAGGATGTTTCCAGGGTTGCACAGTTGGTTGTCAAGAGGTTGTGAGACATTGAAAACATCAGTTTACTTAATTTTATGTATGATCATGCACACATTGCTACACACATGATATACTGTAAGTTTACTGCACTAAGAAATGACCACGCATGATGTTTTCTTATAATGGAGAATGAAATGTAACTGTTCCTATTATATCTTTGTTACTTTTGTTGATTTTTAGGATTTTGAAGACTACAGGGATGCGGATGATGCTGTTTATGATTTGAATGGTAAAGAGTTCATGGGTGAAAGGTATGATCGTTAGACTTGTCATTAGTTGAAAGAGATAAATACAGTAGCTAACTCAAGAACTGCATAGCATAGGAATCATTCGTCGTACATAGCCGAGTGCTCGTGGCCCATGGTCGAAACCGCCAAAGCCTCACTTTCACGGACCAATCAGACGGCTAAAAAGCGAGGGAGACAAAAGAAACCTGCGAAGATTTTTCTAAATTTACCTATCTTCATAAAACGCAACCAGGACAAAAAACTGCTTGAGATTTCTCGAATTTTTTTAAAGCAATCTACTCTCCAGATGTTTGGGAGTAAAAGTTTGGATGCCGGTTAAAATATCTCCAGGATTGGTGGAGTTATGGCCACAAACAAACCGATAGGGCACTGAACCTTGAACAATAGAAATTCTGGCCGGGAGACAATAGTAATAACAATAGTGATTGTTGTAAGAACGACCCGAAAACGCCACAATCTGCGTTTTCAATTGTTCTTGCTATTGTCTTTCGCTAAATTTTCTTTTATTGAAGTTTCAATGCCCCTACGGTTTCTATGTGAATTGAAAAAGTCTACAAAGGCTTGTTCGCGCATTTCAAGTCATGTGGCAATACTCTAGGGAAGTTTCTGTATTGTAATACTTTTTACATTCATGGCAAAAGTTTTGCTCGTTGCGAAATAACTTGTAAAATTCAAAAGAGGTTTTATGAAGAGGCTTTATCACCTGACTTGAAGTGGCGTAAACAGGTCTCGACAAGTCTTCGCCGATTTTGTCTATTGGAGAGGCAATAACTCCGCCAATTCTGGAGATATTTTAACCGGTATCCAAACTTGTACTCCCAAACATCTGGAGAGTAGATTGCTTTAAAAAAATTCGAGAAATCTCAAGCAGTTTTTTGTCCTGGTTGCGTTTTATGAAGGTAAATAAAATTTAGAAAAATCTTCGCAGGTTTCTTTTGTCTCCCTCGCTTTTTCGCCGTCTGATTGGCCCGTGAAATGAGGCTTTGGCGGTTTCGACCATGGGCCACGAGCAATCGGCGATGTACGACAAATGATTCCTATGCTGAACTGCATATGCAGCTCTAAAATTATTTGATTTTGATTATTTCTATATGTGCTATCATATCCCTCCACTAGGGTAGCAATTATATGCATAGGTGTTTGTTTGTCCGATTTATAGATTGCCTCTGCCTAGCTCCATCAACTAACTTGAACAGTTTCAGTAGAATCGGAGGGAAGAGACATTGTTGTGATAGAAGGGAAGGGAAGCCTGGCTTAAGCTACGTGAGTCAGTGTTCCCGTCTTGGTAAAAGACGTCAAAATTTGACCATTTTTATTTGGGGAAGAAGCAAAAGGGTTTGCTATCACATTGTGATTACAAGGGAAGTTCTGAAAGAATTTTTTCAATCATTATGCGGCATGAGCTGTAATTGAAGAAGACCTTGATAGAAGCTTTATCTCATGTACAGTATTTAGCCTAAATTATATATGTAAACAAGAAGTGTCTCAATGTTCATAATGGCCATGCACAGAGAAATGAAGTAATGAAGACTCATCTGGTTTTAATTTTTCTTCCTTTGAATTTTATAGTCACGTAAAGTTTGAAAACCACCATGTACATAATACCAATTGTTTGGTCCTGTATAGTAAGGTATAGATAGATAGAAGGGATTGGACCGTGAAAATGACATGGGGTGTATAATTTCACCCCAAACAATTTGTTCACATTAAAATCCCTGATAAATCTTTAAACTTTGCTTTGACATAAAATCAACATCACAGTTGCCAGCAGTGTAAAAACACATAAATAGACTAAATTTTGGGTGGTAAAACCGAGTCTGGACTTGAAATCTTTATAAGAGCAACAGGAAGAAATTTGGACAAATTACCAAAACAAGGCTTCTTGATTGAAGTGGCATATTGTTTGGTTTTTGTCCCCATACTATGCAGTTTACGCCCTGTAGTCCCTACAAACAAATTATACTGCACTATGTACAGTAACTTAAAAAAGTGTGGCATCCTTCAATATTGTTTGGTGTTTACTAACAAGTAAACAAGATGTCACTTTATTCAATAGAGTGATCATAGAACATGCCAGAGGAACAGAGAGAGGTCGTGGTGGAGCATTTACAAATGTGATAAAAACCAGAAAGCAAAGGGCACTGGAGAGGTAAGTTTACCTTGTAAGGCCAACTATAGCCCACCTTTTTTCCAATTTAGTTGGTCCAAAAATAGACTTTTGGCAAATCAGTAGCTATATTATAGCCAATAGCCGCTCCTTTTTACAGTTATATGTGGTCCTTTGGATGCTCAGCTCATGTCATGGGACATAGAACATTAAATATTAACTCATTCACCCCCATAAGCGACATTTGTCGTTGTTGTTTCCCCATTGACCACATTTGTTGTTCTGGAAAGATGATGTAATTCTCCTGGGTTGCTTTGACAGTTGAAAAGAACAATTGTCATGTATAAGTAGCTTAAAGGATCAGCTTTCGAATGGTGTCAAATGTTAATAGGGTGATCCCACTAAAATTTTGAGTTATTGTGGTTTTAGTGTCAGCAGTTCAATTTTGTTGACAGTTATGATTTGTTTACCATTTGGCTTGTGGTCATGGACGTTCTTTTGAAAGGGTTTTTAGAGAGAGTTCCCAGGGAGAAAAGTGTTTGGAAATACCAGTTAAGATATCAATAGGAATTACAATTCGTACACTGTGATCAATGATGTTTTATCCCCTGAAGAAAGTGTTTTTGAGAAGGATGAAGCGGAAGGCTAGGATTCGAAAGCAGAAAATCGGCGCCGTTTCATACACAAAATTTAGGCCCGTTCTTGGTGGCGAGCCATATGTTGTATCTCATTTGGCTTGAAATATTTTATTTTCCTTCCAAACTGAGGTAAGACTGTTACTAAGAATAGTTATGAGTTTCTTATCATATCAGTATGCCTTCAAAAACCACATTCCATGAACTAAGAAACTAATATACGCCTCCGAGCAACTCCGTGCAACGGGAACCTGATCACTCACGCAAATGATGGCCAGTCGTCTTTCGATATCTTTTCTGTTTTCAAAATTGTATTTTAATGGAAAGAAATTGATTTTCCGATATCGTAGCTTTCAAGATCTTCACCTTCTCAAATATTTTGAATGTTCTTAAGAAATATTTTCAAACTGGCTTCGATCATCAACTAAAACCAGAGCTCGAGGATAAAATTGGATAACATTTTTATCTCATGATCGTTCAAACTTCTCACAAAAACAAAATTCTCTTTGTAATGCAATATGTTTGGTCTCATTTTAATGCCTGTTCTTTCCATAGAAAGATCTTTTTAGAAATTTTTTTGATATCTTTTACTAATAATTTGCAATTTGCGATGAAAAATGACACGATCCTTCACAACGATCCAGTGAAAACCGCTTGGGGAGAAGGTGATGGAAGGTGATGATCGATATTGAAATCTCGGGGATAAAGAGCTCTCTTTCAAAATACCTCGTGGGGGTGAATGAGTTAAGTTCTTTCGATATCAAGAAAATCAAGTTAAAGCTTTTACCAGGTTTCCCAAAAAATATGTGTGCCATTTGAATGGCTGCTGTGCAGGAGCCACAAATCCAACATTCCTCTTTTTGCCCCACACCGAGTGGGGCATACTTAGCTGTCTGTGGGTATGTACTGTATATGGAGATGGGGCGTCAAATCTCAAATCCCCCAAAAATTTTTGTTTTCAAACAGGTTTGAAGGAACGGCATTTGCATTGGTGGCTTGAAAGTCATGTGAAAAATTCCTGTTTTTTTTCAAACCGGTTTGGCCAGCCTCGATTTCAGTCAGTTTATACTCTTTTCAAGATGGCCGTTCCAAGAAAATGTAGAGATGTGAAGCTGCACATGTTGACATTAAAATCGCTTGTTTCTGCACATTTGTTTGTACAGCACCCAGAAAACAAAGAAATATACACATAACTTACATAAGTAGCTAAGGCACACACTCAAAAAAGTTTCCATTTCCATCACAAAACTCAGGTCATGACAAATAAGTTAAAAATATGTCCTGTTAGAAACCCAACTTCCAGGATATATAGTCTCTTCTATTAAAGATCTTAGTAAGGGGAAAATTTAATTTATGGCTCTCAAAGGGCACATGTTTTTTTGGTACACCCTGTAGTTGTTGCCATAAAATCTTCAGGGTTAAGTTGTTTGATTACATGATTGATCACAAGTTATTTTATCACAGAACTCTGATAGCCAAGTTATCTGAAACTCTCATTTGCATTATCTATATTTGTATTCATACAAATATCGTAAAAGAAATTTTTAGAAATCGTAAAAGTCACACTCTGATGAGAACGTGGGTTCTAAAGGCCTCAGTGTGCCAAAATTTGTCTGTTTCTTTGCGTCCGCCTCCTCCATAGTATATAATTTTTAGTAACCAAATTTAGTATCAAGTTTTTTTTTGTGTATTCATACAAATGAATGTACATTATGTACAAGTGGTTTACAGTAACTTATTTTGTTATGGTTCAAGTAGTGTTGCCAAGTTATTTTACATCGGGTGTTCATTTCCTTCTAGGTATGGCCCACCCTTGAAAACAACTTATAAGGTTGTTGTTGAGAATTTATCAACAAGAGTAAGCTGGCAGGTATGGGGATTTCATTGTAACTGCTCTATCACTTATAAACAATTTTTATAAATATATGAAAATGTTGTTTACCTTTGTAGAAGTTTGTGTCATCGGCATTTCTGGCAAATGAGCACGATTGAGACTGCGTTCACTTGGTGCCGGCACATTTTGAAAAGGTGAAAGATGTGATGCATAGGCCTCCCATTCACTCGAAAACGGCACAATTTTTGCCAGTAGATTTTGAAAACAGAACTCTAACCAGTACTTTACAAACTGCTCGCAAGAAAAGTTGAGAATGTCTCAAAACTCGAAAAAACTTGAAAATGATGAAAATGGAACATGTTTTAATGTTTGGAAACGAGGCTGATCATTACGCCATAAAAATTTCTTTGGCTTTGACGTGAAAATCTAGCCTCTTTATCGTGGAGCTTGCAAAGAGTGTATTGCCGTCTCATTGTCTGTTGTTTTCAACATTTTGCCAGTATTGTGTGAACGCTAGCTCAAATTTTGCTACCATCACATTTTTCACTGTTTTCAAAATGCGCCGGCATCGTGTGAACGCAATGTGAATTTCCTTGCGAACGCCTAATGCTACAGTTTGTGTTCTTTTGTGTATTCTTAGTTGTGTGCCAAGTTTTCCAAAAGGCCCCTCCCTATTGCTCCAATAGATATGTTTGTTGCAGAAATGTAATGAAATGTTAAGCAAATGTAATTGCATATGTTTATTTATAAATATTGGTAAAATTTGTTTACTTAAAGATAGATACTATAAGAGGCAGATGCAAAAAACGGAAACTTTTCTTAGCACACTGAGGCCTTTCAATCTTATGTTATCATCAGAGTGTGACTAACTAAAACGATCAAGAAACTATATGTATATAAATTGTAGTCTGACTATTTGACATTGGTATGTGTCAAAGATTAAATTTGATGTCCTGTGGCGAATTATGAAATCACGTTGAAATGATGAGCTATGAGTTTAGGGTGGCATGTCCAGCTTTGAAAAGCTTGCTTTCGTAGTGCAATAAAAGTTTAGGGTCTGTAATTGTCATAAAAAGAAAAACTTTGAAAAAAGGTTCTTTGAGCGAATTATTCGCCTTTCCGCATTCAAAAACGTGCTTTGGAAAATTGCATGACGATTTACCAGTTCTGCATTCAGAAATATGATTGTTCATTCTGTTTCATAAATTTATGGTTTGACCAATGTAAGTGGTACTATTAGAAGTTCCTTCGCATGAATTGCAGGATAAAAAATAAACGACGTTTATGCGAAGGAACTACTAATAGTACCACTTACATCGGTCAAACCATAAATTTACGAAACAGAATGAACAATCATATTTCCGAATGCAGAACTGGTAAATCGTCATGCAATTTTCCAAAGCACGTTTTTGAATGCGGAAAGGCGAATAATTCGCTCAAAGAACCTTTTTTCAAAGTTTTTCTTTTTATGACAATTACAGACCCTAAACTTTTATTGCACTACGAAAGCAAGCTTTTCAAAGCTGGACATGCCACCCTAAACTCATAGCTCATCATTTCAACGTGATTTCATAATTCGCCACAGGACATCAAATCTAATCTTTGACACATACCAATGTCAAATAGTCAGACTACAATTTATATACATATAGTTTCTTGATCGTTTCAGTTGGTCACACTCTGATGATAACATAAGATTGAAAGGCCTCAGTGTGCTAAGAAAAGTTTCCGTTTTTTGCATCTGCCTCTTATAGTATCTATCTTTATTTATAAATGTATATGCCATCGATTTGAACTTCAGAATTTAGCAATTTTATTTATAAGAAGTAGCTAACTCAATTTGAAATTAGGCTTAGATATAGGCACATTTTGATTTGTTACACAGGGTTGATTTTCTGGCTGTGAAGGATTTAATTTTTCATAACTTGTGCAGTCAAATCATATGAGAATTTCTTGTTTTATCATGTTTTACAGAGCAACCAAAATGATTTCACTCATAACTACTCCTTCCCAATTTTAGTGCGCTGGTAGCCAGATGTTTAAGGCTACACTGCCATGCAATAGATGAGAGGCTATCATTTGAAGTTCTGATGTTACTCAGCCATTGATGCTAGATGTGATGATTATCATCCCTTAAGATGCTATCTCTCACACACCTAAGATGTGATGTTTGTCACGCCTAAGATGAGATGCAAAGTTGTCCGCTTAGATTGCTAGATGTCTCAAAAGAGGTCTGGCCTGTCTCAATACAATACCAAATATGTGAGATGTGACTCAAGTCTGAAGACAGGATGCTTGCCCATCTTTGCATGTGTTTGCCAGATCTTGTCTGAAGATAAATGGTTGCCCGTTTTCTGAGATGCAAGCCTGTGTTTCTATTTTAAAGGAGATACAGCTTTCACATATGGCTCCATTGTACTTACATTGATATTCATGATCTTACTTTTTACCTGTATCTTAATGATTAATGCTTGTTTGCTGCAATTGTGCAAATCACGCTAAATTGCTTTCAGGCACATTGTTTCATATTGCTACATTGTCACTTGCAATATAGGAGTACTTGTTTCTTTGCATATTTATTAACATGGTAAAATATAAGTATGGTATAAAATGTTAGAAGTTACTTCAAGCAACTTACCAAGGGAGAATACCATGGGAAGTATATTATGGACATGGGTGTTTTCTATTGTGCCAAAGCTTTACCAACGGTACGTTGTAGCAACAGGATATACTGTAGTTAAATAATCATCTATAAAAGGTAATTTTCTCTTCCCAGCAATTATTCTTTCTTATAAGCCATCTTCACTGTTGTCTCTGCTTGTCCAATTCTCAGACTAAGGTTTTGCCTTCAGTTATTTGTAAGCTGTTTTGTAACCATGCAAAGAAAATAAACTATCAAATATGCAGTTTGGCAAGGAGATGTTTGGTCAGTGCTATTTTGACCCAAGTTGGATTTTATTTTTGCTCTAATCCAAGGATTTGAAAGACTATTGTCGTCAAGCTGGAGAAGTTACGTATGCAGATGCACACAAGCATAAACGTGGAGAAGCGTAAGTCATAGTAGTTGACAGAATTTACTATTATTTCTTTAGATAATGGAACAATCATTCTTACCCATAGTTGTTTTATCATTTTCTGTTCTGCCTGTGCACTAGAGTGCCCAGCCATATGTAAGTAAAAACGGCTTTGTGTAATTGTGTGCAATGTTGTTCATTCCATTAATGAGACTTGGTTCAGTTAAATTTGATGGAGTTCTGACTCAAAACTATTCAAATAGATTTTAGGGAATAGGGAATAGATTGCGAAAGCTATATTTTATATAAATGATGCCCAAATAAGGCAATGATTACCAGTCCATTTCTAATATTAATGAGAGATAAATTTATGATTAAATAGCTCATTGCTTCTCAGCAGAATAACATAAACTGTCGTCTCATAGAATACATCAATGAACTCCTTTTTAAGTAATTCCGTCCATACAATTTATACGTTTCTCTGTATTGGTATGTTGTATTAATTTGCCGTATCAATGTATTAATTTTCTGTAATATTATCTTATTTCCTTGTAGTTTAGTTATTTGTTGGTATAATACATTTATGATTTTATGCAGCGAATTTAGAATATATAAAACGGAAACTGAATGAACACGATATCAAGCATCATGATACTCATATCATGTTACTGCCGTATATGTATCATTGTTGAAGACTGTGTGTTCCCCATGATCAGCTGCAGTTTCACAACGAATTCCATACCTTATGTAAATGATTTTGACGTAGCCATTGTGAAGCTGTATTCCCTTTTCAATCTTCAATGAACGTTGTTATGCCATCACTTTAAGTTAAACAACGGACATTGCTGAAAATAGTTTAAGGATTAGCAGAGCTTTATTCCTGGGACCTATTCGCGTTCCCACTATTGTGTGTTTGAACTATATTCTTTGCTGAGTCATTATATTATTTTAATAGGGTCTTTACATTGTTGATCATTGTTTGCTGCACATGATGCATTATTTTATTTACAACATTTCTCCTATTTGAAGTTAGGTAATTCTTCTTACGTTTAGTGTTCTTTGTCTGGCAACATACGAGGACATGAAAAATATCATTAAGAAGCTTGATGGTACAGAATTAAATGGAAAACGAATTCGAATCGTTGAAGTGAGTTGTGCTATGCTGCTTGTTCCTTTCGCCAAGTAACTCCTTTGTAATAGTGTATGAATGAAAATAAATGCCCGTCAAGAGTAAAACTCGCAAACCAGAACATAAGAAAATAAGAACCTACCAACTGATTTTTTTTTAGCTTAAGAACCAAAAGCAGGCCGAGTTTTTACCATGTTCTTATCAGATGATGCACTTATCAAGAACAATCAACCCTAATACCCTCAAAAGTCACAAATTTCAATCGCACTGAAAGTAGCTAAGCTTATGAGTGCGGAATCAAAATATTTCTTCGAATATCTCACCACATCAGTTTATAGAAACTCTGTTTAGGTCCAGTACCTCAAGCAGTACCTCAAGCAAATTTCAGTTTTAAGCAAATTGTTTGGGCAATTTGTGCAATTTTTTTTTCCTACGACATAATACTGTTTCCTCCAACATTTAAAATGCAATCCTGCACCCCCTATGTTTCTCAAGTGCATTTTGCGCATATTCGTACTCATCATTGCATACCGGGTGTCCCAAAAAAAAGGTAACAGATTTTGATGGGGACTAGTGATGAGAGTATAAGTCGAATCGATCCCAAATATGTTTTGAAGTATTCTTCGATAGTTAACTTGAAGATTAATACATCGTTTGTTGATATTGGCGCATCGAGAGTTGAAATATTAATCTCGAAAGCCAAAATTTGCGTCCATCTACAAACCAGAGCATTGGAGTTTTGACCTAAACTGCTAACGCGCTGGTTAGGGGAATCTCCTCAGTCAAAGGCATTTTTGGACAAGGATCGGTCCTTTGGGTGCCCGTTTGAAAAGAACGTAAAAAACTGAAAACTAACAAACAAATTACTGAATATAGTCACCAAGGAATATTTTTCTCCAGTCAAAATGCATTTACAAAAGTACACCAAGCAAAGCACGAATGAGCATTTTTTATATTCCCTTGGGCATATACGATTGCTTGTTTCGTAATAATTTCGTGAGAGATGATGCAAAAAACATTTCATTCAAGCAATGAAGATTGCAAGATGGTCTATGTGTTAAAGCCTACGGGACTTATTTCGCTGATGAATAACTTTTCTCAGGCAGGTGTAATTCAGAGTTTTTGTAGAATCAAGAAAGGGGTCTCTTTGGGGCAAAATTCTTGAATCTGATTGTAAAGTTCAGAGTCAAATTTCCACTAAAATGTGTTCCTAAGCACGAGGTTTCTTGTTTGTACTTGGCTATGATTGAGGAGATTCCACAGTACAGTGAGTTAACAGCTTAGACCAAACCCCAAAAGTTCTGGTTTGAAGTAGGAGGCAAATTTAAACTTTCAAGATTAATATTCCAACTCTTGATGCTCCAATATCAACAAATAAGGTATCAATCTTCAAGTTAACTATCTAAGAGTAGAGTACTTCAAAACGTATCAGGGGTCGATTCAACTTAAATTCTTATCGCTAGCCCCAATCAAATCTGTTACCTTTTTTTTGGGACACCCGGTAGTCATAAGCCTTATGGAATGAGAGCCTCACCTTGAATGCAGGAAGAGCACTTTGTCCAAAAGAACACAATCTATGTGAATTGAATATGTTCCTGTTTGCGGGTTTTACTTTACTATTTATGCATGTGAACCTTTTCGCTTTCACTCTTTCGGAAACTTGCCCGTTTTGTTTGTTCTTCTTCGAGAAGTTTCATGCTCCAATTTTGTATCACTATTTCAAAAAAATCTCCAGTTTTTGGTGGGAAATTTAACTGTAACTCAATTTTGCATGAGAAATTTAAATGTTATCTGGTGTTAATTTGTGATGTAGACCGAGAAGGACGTCTTTTGGAAATAGTCTACTGAAACATGTTGAGATGTTTTTTCCAAAATTTCAACATTGCAGACAGATTTGTAGAGCTTTCTCCTCGTGTTTCAAATAAAGTTGTTCTTTCTTCATTTTTTATACGAAAATGTACGTATCATAGAAAAGCAGTATCCTCCAAGACATACTTTTCTGGGCCGGGTTGTTTGAACCACGATTAGCGCTAATCTTGGATTAGCATCATTCTGTAGTCATTTGCATAGTCTTAATAGGCCTTTCCCATAATTACGTCATAGCACGAGCGGCGCGCATTGCATCATGGGACTAGTAGTTAAAAATCTGATCTCGTGTTGCGATTTGTATGGAGTTGCGAGGAAGTGTGCGGAAGTAAGTGGTTTAGCGTGATAAATATTGAAGAAAAACATGGAAAGATCAACTGAATTTACAGATCAGTATGTCCCTAGCTTTTTTCAAAACTTTGTCCGGGGATCGGTGCGACAGAATTGCAGATTCGAGAAGTTTTAGCGGAGGAAGAGGACGAATGCTCAACACGGCCTAGGCCTAACGTCAACATGACATGGTCAACGTGAACGAAAATGGGCAAGGAGAAGGGAAAGCTGTCGTTCGGGGATTCACATGCTGTGTTCCTGCCTGCTTTATCAACAGTAGATCCCGGGGGGGGCTACTTAGTATATTTTGCTTACACCATGTGCACTCCTTTCCGGGTATCGTTTTCGTCTTTTTCTTCTAACGCCGGGTATCAAAAGAAGGTAATTTTTCTAAAGCCGGTTGTCAAAAGTTTTATTTAATTGTTTTTGACGAATTTTTACGTTTTAGGGTATGCTTTTCGCCGATTTTTTCTAAAGCCGGCTATCATTTCGAGGGAAAATTTCTAAAGCCGGGTGAAACATTTTTTTTCTTGGAGTGCACACCCCCGTACAATTGAAAGTCAAGTACACCCCCCGGGCAGTAGATGGAATCCAGAACTTTCATTTTACAATTTTCCCAGCGAAAAGAGTGCAGAAGAGCAGGAACTGCGAAAGAAATGGTTGCACATGATTTCGCGAAAGGATTTCAAGGAGCCAGGGTTGGGACACAGAATGTGTCCAAAGCATTTCGTTGGGGGGCAAAAAAACATACAAGAATGATATTCCAACTATTGTGCCAAAACCTAAAAACGAGAAAGGGCAGATAGAGGGCCACAAATAAATCAAAGAACAGATATATTATACCAAAATGTCAAAGTAAAACCTGGGTCCTTGAAATCCTTTCGCGAAATCCTGTGCAACCATTTCTTTCGTAGTTCCTGCTTTTCTTCACTCTTTCCGTTGGGAAAATTGTAAAATTAAAGTTCTGGATTCTGTCTTCTGTTGATAAAGCAGTCAGGAACACAGCATCTGAATCCCCCAACGACAGCTTTCCTTTCTCTCTAGTTCTCTTTGCCAATTTTGGTTCACGTTGACCATGCCATGTTAATGTTAGGCCGTGTTAAACATTCGTCCTCTTCCTCCGCTAAAACTTCTCGAATCTGCAATTCTGTTGCACCGATCCCCAGACCGGAGTTTTTTTTAATTAGGGGCGTACTCATCGGTAAATTCAGTAGACCTTTCCATGTTTTTCTTCAATATCTATCACGTTAAACCACTTACTTCCGCACACTTCCTTACAACTCCATACAAATCACAACACGAGATCGGATTTTTAACTACAAGTCCCATGATGCAATGCGCGCCGCTCGGGTGATGACGTAATTATGGGAAAGGTCTATTAGCCTAATACCATGATAATGATAATAATCTTATTTAAAGTTGGTCTATTTACAATAGTAATATAATCACTAATTTATACCAACTATTTACAAAAACAACTTTAATAGAAAATATACAAATTTACAATTCTGGCTATTTACAAATCCGGCAATTACACTTATCGCCAAGCCAGTGCTTGATCGCTCTTTTGAAAGCTGCAACTTTTGGAAGTGCTTTTATCTGGTCACTAAGGGTGTTCCAAAGGAGGCTTCCTCTAAAGGATAATGACTCTATTCCAAATTTTGTTGTTCGTGTTTTTGGCAATCGACATAAATTTTTTGTTCGTAGGTTGTAGTTCACAACCTTTTCTTCATGAAATTCCCAAATATATGAGGGGTTCAAGTTGTTCATTGTTTTGTAAATTTCGATCATCAGTTTCTGGAGATTTTGAACATGTATTTTCACGCTTTCGCTTTTCTCCAGTAACTCATCAAAGGAAGAGTCATAGTCCTTGAAGAGGATCCTTAGTGCACGTTTGTGTGTGCGGTTTATTTCGTTATTAGCAGCTTTCGTAGAAAAAAGCCAGATCAACGGGCAATAGTTGAAATTGGACAGTATTACGGCATTACATATTAACATGGCCTGTGGTCTTGAGATATAAGTATTTAGCCTTGAGAAGGCATTTATCTTTCTATTTACCTTGGAGCACAAATTTTGTATATGGGCAGTGAAAGTCAACGCGTTGTCAATCTCTATGCCCAACAATTTAACCATGTTGAACAACCAGGCCCTGTTTTATACAAACTTGTCACTTTTCTTTAGCTTCATATGTTTTCCCGAGTAATTTGTAGGACCACACCAAAACGACTGCAAGCTGCGTTGTATTTACACGGAGTGAGCTCTCGTTGATATGCAGTCTTTTTGTGTTTTCCAGACACCCAGAGATTCACGCTCAAGGTCAAGAAGCCATTCAAGGCAAGTTTTATTCATTTGTCGTATACTCGTATTGATTCCTTACACAAGAAGTTTAAGTTAACTCCATACTTCGAATGCGTATCACAAGAAGGTGCAATGCTTCGGCAGGAGTGCAATCCAAGAAATACTGAAACATGTTGATAATGTGCAGGTTCTGTGCAGCTGGTGCTACTCTTTTGAGTTGTACTAGAGTTGAAAGTTGTTCGATGCAGATTTAAGATCGTGACAGTAAGATAGTCTAAGATAGTTTAAGATATAGCTAGCTTAAGATAGTGATCATCATGCTTCTAGAATAGAAAATTGCTTCTGCATTTCTGCAATTTTTAGTCACAAGGTCACCTTGCATTGCAATGATAACAGCAAACACAGTGCTAGTAATACTGAACAGTAAGACCAAATATATGGTTGGTACATTGCAGAAGGTGTCTGCAGCTAATAACATTTCATTTTAACATGAATGTACAGGAAATAGGGATGGCTACCCGCCCTCTTAAATTTGATCTCATTTTATCAGTTTACCACAAGAACGATCTAGATGAAAGTGTTTAAGGTTTCAATGTATTTCATCTTTATTTCAGAGGAAGACGTTATCATTCACGATCCAGGTCAAGGTCTCGATCAAGACGCAAGTCTTATTCCAGATCAAGGTCTCGTTCCCGCACCCCACGCAAGTCTCGCAGTCCACGACGCGCAAGATCTGTGTCTCGAAGTCCTCGTAGATCAAGATCCAGATCGCGCTCTCGTTCCCGTTCACGCTCAAGATCGGTCTCAAGATCCAAATCACGATCCCGCTCAAAATCAAGAAGCCGATCGCATACTCCACAGAGGGATGATATGGACGATAACTAATAAGTATTGGTTTCATATTAAACAGGACTTTGTCTTTGATGTAATGCAGCATTTTTCATGATGTATTTCAGGTACGACTCTAGCTGGCGGTGGAGATTGCAAGCTATGATTATGCCCGATATACTAGCAAGTAATAGCCCGTCATATTTTGTATATTAATTAAACACGGTAACCCCATCAGCTAAGGCTGCTTTTCAGCGGGCTGTGAAAACATCTGCAATTTGATGTGCATACTACAAGAAATAAACAAGCTAATTCCACAGAACCTCAACTCACGTCTTGGAACGAGGTTTATTTAAAGGTTAGATTTCAAGAAGAGTAAACATAAATATGTGCTGTTTAGCTAACACAGTTTATGCCGTCTTCCTTTGCTTCCCTACGTAATGGTAACTGTTACCCGGAAATACGAGGAAACTAATCCAAAAAGCTACTTGCCGATTTAACTGGGCGACTTGTTTTTTTTCCCATCATTAAAAAGGATGACAGTGGCTTACTGAATATTACTTGCAAAAAATATCGACATTGGTTAGTAGATTCTAATTTTATTTACAATTATTGTAACATTTAAGGTGCACTGCTTTTTGGCATATTTTATCAACTTAGATCAAGTCTGCTTAACACCCACTTGTGTATACAATAGGCACCCGCCATTGAAAAATGCACAATTTTTAAAAGACAAGGGAAAACGATGGTTTGTTGCTTTTAAAGAGCAGGCTGAAATGAACATTTCTCTTATTGGCGGGTACCTACTGTACTTTTGAGATGTAATCTTGCGTTCTTTTTGTCAACGTGGAACACCACCTGATACATAGGTTTTCTTCGAATTTATCTTTCTGAGGTTCATTTCTACTTTGAAATACTTGTTACTTTTTGTAAATGATACGATGGTAGCTACTGGAGTTTTTATTTAAGTTCATTCTGTGTGCCTTCAGTTAAAGCAGGGGCGCCTTCCTTCCATTGGTAGTCCTGTCTTCGTGACTTAGTATCCAGAGCAATTGATGTCCTACTAATCCGTGAATAGCATAAGAAATTTAGGGCATGCAATTTCTTCATATAAACCAATCAGTGAGTAGGATCTCAAGAGAAGATTATTTTCAAGTGCGTCCTTTCTGTTGCGGTCTAGAAGTCTCAAGCAGAATTGTTCACATAAGCCTTTGTTAAACCACATGTAAACATAAGATCCTTTTGGATGATTACAAAGTCTGTCCTGAGCTAAACAAGCATAAGAATATCTGAATATTTATTTCTTCATAACCCCAAATGATCGTAGATGTTGTTAGAGAAATGAGTGTTGCTGCTAAAGTGGCCTTCAATGGAGAATCAAGCGCCTTGTATAAGAACAAGAATAGCCTCAAAAGCAATATCTTGGTCTTTATGTCAAACGAGAACGATACGCAAAAATCAAAAGTCATTACCCCTAGTTTGCTTGGTTCGTGGACGAAACTATTGGCGCATCTGTGTCAAATGAGATGTCATATGAGATTTACGATAACGCAAAATTACTTATGCAGAACCCCAGTGACAGGGTGGCAGGGGGGCCATGGCCCCCCCCTAAATGGGAGCGCCAATAAAGATCAGGGGGCGCCAATGTTGCCTGTTTGTTGCTGACTGTGGACAAGAAATTTACTTTCCTCGACAAAAAAGGGTCGGTGACGTCTTTGCAAGATCATCTGAATGAAGAAAGGCTTTATTATCATTTCAGTCTGACCTGGTCACACGTGGGGATTGGGGGCATTTGCTTCAACTTATATCAAAAGATGGTTTTGAGATTCTTCAAAAAACGAAGAGAAAGTAATTGGATGTAGGTGGGGAAGGGTAAAGAAGAAATGCTGGATAGTGACTGGGAGAGTCGTTCTAAGCCAAAGCAAAGATTGACTTTTCAAAAAATTTCCCAGACGAACTATCACAGAGTTGTTCTGTGAGAATCATTCAGAATTGCGAGAATCGCCCTAAAACAAGAGAAAATGTGATCGCACAAAGGTTTGCCTAGGAAGCAAAGCCAAAGAAACTTGTGTTTGCTCTAAAATTTTCTTGGGTTTGCTCAATTGTATAAACAACTGTTGCAAACTGCTCAAATTCTATTTTAGACACCCCCGTCTAAGTGCCCCGGTGAGAGGTCAGATATTTACCGGGGTCCTACTCCTAGTGACCGAAATATATGGTCAAATTTTCACCGGGGACGGCTATGGAACGCCATTTGCACAAAAATGACATAATATAGGATTATGTTACATAAACCTATATTATGTCGACATAATATAGGTTTATGTACATAATCCTAGTTTATGTCGACATAATATAGGTTTATGTAACATAATCCTAGTTTATGTGCACATAATATAGGTTTATGTAACATAATCCTATATTATGTCATTTTTGTGCAAATGGCGTTCCATAGACGGCATAATTATTGGCGGGGAACTGTTTCTATGATGAAACATTTTCTCAAAATTCTCCCCGGGGTTTGCCAATTTGCAGCCGACCTTTCACTTGTGAGGCATTTTATACCGGGGAGATTCAAATCTTGTCCGGGGACCTATTTTGCTAAAAAATTTCACCGAGGAAATCACCAGGGTAGAATTTACCGGGGCACTTAGACGGGGGTGTTTTTAGGACCACTAACATTGGATTGCTAGAAGCGTTCTAAGCCAAAGTAGAGGGCGTGTCCTCAAAAATTTTCCCGGTGACTTCGCCCCCAGACTTTCTCGTTTTCCTACCCTCCCACTTGACCTGGCCACGCCGTTGGTTTCAATTAGGTTTCTTTGAGACTTTACTGGGAAATGGGACGAGTTTTTCCATTAATTGCTCGCATTTGCAGTCAAAAAATATTCATTAGATCTTAAAGTTAAGTTGCAAAAACTTCTTTTCATTGGCCTTTGCAAAATATATCACATATACTGTAACAATATCAAGCAGTTGTAGAAACGCATGCGTTTACGGAAACATATTACATAGGAGGGGCGCCAAAATTGACTTGGCCACCCCAGTAAAACTATAGCCACCCCGCCACTGCACAACCCTACAGAACGTTTCAATTGTTGCTATTCGCGGGCATCTAATTTGAGACAAGCAGTCACGAAGATAACCTCTGTGCAGAATCGTATGCATGAAGATGTTTTGGTTCAGTGTGATCTCGTGCCTTCCCCCAGTCAATGGCGCCATTGTTTGCTGTGATTCTGCACCTTTCCGTAGCTGTGTAGGAGGGGGATCCTTCTACCTTCGGTGATGCTGCGAATGCTAGCCTCTGTGCAGGCCGCCGGTTACATCATCCTCTAAAGTTGACTTATTTGCATAATGAGTACTATCAATAATGGCCAATGATTCGTTCGTTCTAGAAAACGATTGTTTTGACATAATTAAGCTGCTAATGAAGTCAAGAACGTGCCAATTCTGAGTAAATTTGTTGTTGTGCCAGGGTAAACATCATGGTGATTTGGGTAATTTATCCATCTTATGGTGTCAAATCTGTCTAACATGAAATAAGCCGACGTCAAATGTTGCTATAGGATCGCGGGAAACTTCTGTCTTGTGTGCGTTTTATGTGCGCTTTCTTTATTTCAGTGCCAATTAGCAGAGATAAAACGTTAATCAATCGCTTTAACGAGCGTGACGGAAGTGGGTTACTTACTTTCTTTCTTTCTTTCTTACTTTCTGACTGACTGACATCGAAGCCCCTTCTTAGATTACAAAGTGGACTTTGTAATCAAAAAGTGACACCGTGGGCAAACCAGGGGGTTGCATGAAAAAGTAAATCAATGACTACGAAATTAGATTGCTTGCATAAATTCTTTCCAAAAGACCACATGCTGTTTTACTGAGGGCAGAAAAGCAGCCCCAATTTCCCTGAGGCTGTTTCAGGTTGTAATCCTTTCCTTGAAATAAAGTCCTCTAAATGTCGATTCGATTAAGAGGGTATATAGAGAAGAATCATTTTCTGACAAGCATTGAATAGTTAATGAAATTAAATAGCAAATCACGTAAGAGCATCTATTTTGGAAGTAACGTTCAACCATGTTGTTGTTAGCATACAAGTCAACTCTTTCAATAGGGCACAGAGAAACCCGCAAATCTTACAATTTGACGCTTATAAGCCAGTGATATCGTATTATTCCGATTACATGACTGAAAATAAGGTTTTCGAGATAGCTTTTCGAGTACCTTCACGAAAATAAAAATGGATATTCGACTAATAAAGATACAGAGCTGGTTTTACCGCGAATCGATTCGAGAGGCCCCACTCCACATTTGTTTTTCTGCATTTGGTTAAAGAGGCAGTCAGACGCCAAACGCGGGTAGCAGATTCTGCTTGTCACAATCCAATTCGTATAGGCCTAAATACCAAACCATGCCTACTGTACCTCTTTGTTCGCTGTGCCAGTAGTGTTTGAGAACGTTCTATTCGGTTTCACCAAGCATCATAAATCTGACTCAAAAACCATATCCTTTGGTGAGTTTCTTGCCCACTTCGACTTGTAGATTATCTCTTCGCAGCTTCAAAGTTGCATCAGCAAGATCGCTGTTTACCTTAGTCCCTTCAAATTTCGCCTGCCTTCAATTTTGGCTCCCTTCAATTTTCGCCCCTTTAATTTTGCCCCCCCGTGTGCAGAAGTTTCGCTTCCTTTAATTTTCGCCCCCCCCCCCCTGGGTTTGGATGGATATGGTCCCAAGGAAGAGAACACGGTGGAACTACCGGGTGAGCCAGAAAAAAGTTCCACTTTCAACAGGCCAGGATAAATCACACACTAGGCCAATTTTTGTTATTTTTGCTTTAATCTTTTGTCAATACCCTATATTATTCTGAGGTATTTTTTGTAGATTTTTCGAATGCCAGTTTATCGATGTACATATATTAACGATTTCCTGAAATTTTTTGGCATGCAGACTGCCCAAAAAGGTCGAAAAACAGTGATCAAATTTCCTACATATTTAACTTGGCAGAACAAAGGGAGTGCTCTTCAAAATGACTAGGGAATTTGGAAATGGATTACGTACAATCAAGGACCTTGGTACAATCTATCGCACGAGCGGTCATTCAATGATTGCGCAAGTTTGATGTCATTTTTGATTACAAAGTCCACTTTGTAATCTAAGAAGGGGCTTCGATGTCAGTCAGAAAGAAAGAAAGTAAGAAAGAAAGAAAGAAAGAAAGTAAGTAACCCACTTCCGTCACGCTCGTTAAAGCGATTGATTAACGTTTTATCTCTGCTAATTGGCACTGAAATAAAGAAAGCGCACATAAAGCGCATACAAGACAGAAGTTTCCCGCGATCCTATAGCAACATTTGACGTCGGCTTATTTCATGTTAGACAGATTTGACAACATAAGATGGATAAATTACCATGATGTTTACCCTGGCACAACAACAAATTTACCCAGAATTGGCACGTTCTTGACTTCATTAGCAGCTAAATTATGTCAAAACAATCGCTTTCTAGAACGAACGAATCATTAGCCACTTATTGATAGTACTCATTATGCAAATAAGTCAACTTTAGAGGATGATGTAACCGGCGGCCTTCACAGAGGCATTTGCAGCATCACCGAAGGTAGAAAGACACAGCTACAGAAAGGTGCAGAATCCCAGCAAACAATGGCGCCATTGACTGGGGGAAGGCACGTGATCACACTGAACCAAAACATCTTCATGCATACGATTCTGCACAGAGGTTATCTTCGTGACTGCCTGTCTCCAATTAGATGCCTGCGAATAGCAACAATTTGTAGGGTTCTGCATAAGTAACTTTGCGTTATCGTAAATCTCACATGACATCTAAGTTTTTTTCTATTAAAAGCGACTTCAGCATCAACACTCATCTCTCTGACTGTAGCAAAAGACAGTATCAACGATCATTTAGGGTTATGAAGAAATCAATAATCACATATTCTTATGCTTGCGTAGCTCAGGACGGACTTTATCATCCAAAAGGATCTTATGTTTATTGATGCAAATGAATATGACTGTTGAATGATAAAGAATGCCGTTTAAGATTTCCTACAACGGAAGCATTTCAAAGATGAGATACAGCTATATTTCCATATATTATGGTTGCATCAATGAAAAATTTCGTTTCAAACTGTTTATTGAGGCGGCCAACTGAGACAGTTTATCCCGGGGGGGGGGGGTACTTGACTTAAATTTGTACGGGGGGGGCATGTTTTTACAACCTGCTCCAGAAAAATTGCCTCATTTTTGATTACAAAGTCCACTTTGTAATCTAAGAAGGGGCTTCGATGTCAGTCAGAAAGTAAGTAAGTAACCCACTTCCGTCACGCTCGTTAAAGCGATTGATTAACGTTTTATCTCTGCTAATTGGCACTGAGATAAAGAAAGCGCACATAAAGCGCATACTAGACAGAAGTTTCCCGCGATCCTATAGCAATATTTGACGTCGGCTTTTTTCATGTTAGACAGATTTGACACCATAAGATGGATAAATTACCATGATGTTTACCCTGGTACAACAACAAATTTACCCAGAATTGGCACGTTCTTGACTTCATTAGCAGCTTAATTATGTCAAAACAATCGTTTTCTAGAACGAACGAATCATTAGCTACTTATTGATAGTACTCATTATACAAATAAGTCAACTTTAGAGGATGATGTAACCGGCGGCCTGCACAGAGGCTAGCATTCGCAGCATCACCGAAGGTAGATGGATCCCGCTTCTACACAGCTACAGAAAGGTGCAGAATCCCAGCAAACAATGGAGCCATTGACTGGGGGAAGGCACGAGATCACACTGAACCAAAACATCTTCATGCATATCATTCTACACAGAGGTTATCTTCGTGACTGCTTGTCTCAAATTAGATGCCCGCGAATAGCAACAATTGAAACGTTCTGTAGGGTTCTGCATAAGTAATTTTGCGTTATCGTAAATCTCACATGACATCTCATTTGACACAGATGCACCAATAGTTTCGTGCACGAACTAAGCAAACTAGGGGTAATGACTTTTGATTTTTGCGTATCATTCTCGTTTGACATAAAGACCAAAATATTGCCTTTGAGGCGATTCTTGTCCTTATACAAGGCGCTCGATTTTCCATTGAAGGCGACTTTAGCAGCAACACTCATCTCTCTGACTGCAGCTAAAAACAGCATCTACTACGATCATTTGGGGTTATGAAGAAATCAATATTCAGATATTCTTATGCTTGTTTAGCTCAGGACAGACTTTGTAATCATCCAAAAGGATCTTATGTTTGATTACAAAGTCCACTTTGTAATCTAAGAAGGGGCTTCGATGTCAGTCAGAAAGTAAGAAAGAAAGAAAGAAAGTAAGTAACCCACTTCCGTCACGCTCGTTAAAGCGATTGATTAACGTTTTATCTCTGCTAATTGGCACTGAAATAAAGAAAGCGCACATAAAACGCACACAAGACAGAAGTTTCCCGCGATCCTATAGCAACATTTGACGTCGGCTTATTTCATGTTAGACAGATTTGACACCATAAGATGGATAAATCACCATGATGTTTACCCTGGCACAACAACAATTTTACCCAGAATTGGCACGTTCTTGACTTCATTAGCAGCTTAATTATGTTAAAACGATCGTTTTCTAGAACGAACGCATCATTAGCCACTTATTGATAGCACTCATTATGCAAATAAGTCAACTTTAGAGGATGATGTAACCGGCGGCCTGCACAGAGGGTAGTATTCGCAGCATCACTGAAGGTCGAAGGACCCAGAAGGACCTCCCTCCTACACAGCTACAGATGCAAATGTCGCAGGTGAAGTTGAGAGGAACGGTGCAGAATCTCAGCAAACAATGGCGCCATTGACTGGGGAAGGCACGTGATCACACTGAACCAAAACATCTTCATGCATACGATTCTGCACAGAAGTTATTTTCGTGACTGCTTGTCTCAAATTAGATGCCCGCGAATACACTCATTTTTTTATAAGAAACTAAGGTCCGGGGCTGGTAGGCAGTTTCTTAAATTTTTGGGCCATTTTGCTACCAAAACTTTCTTACGTGTTTCTTATACTTTTATTGCCAGAAGTTTAGAGTTGATTTTGTCTTGTATAAAGGGCTCCCAAGTTACTTAGTAAGATCTCAAAACAAATAAATAACATGATTCGCACTCAAAATATTGTCCAAACAGTTGCTTTAACTGTACAATGTCAAAATATTTTTGAGTGTGATAGGAAAATTAAAACTGAAAATGACAGAAGTTTCTTAGCTTTTTTCAATTCAGGTAGGGTTGTTTCTTAGCTTTCGAAAAAATGAGCCTACCGTTTCTTATAAGCGGTTTCTTATAACAAAAATGAGTGTAGTAACAATTGGAACGTTCTGCAGGGTTCTGAATAAGTAAATTTGCGTTATCGTAAATCTCACATGACATCTGATTTGAGACAGATGCACCAATAGTTTCATGCACGAACTGAGCAAACGAGGAGTAATTACTTTTGATTTTTTGCGAGGCGATTCTCGTTCTTATACAAGGGGCTTGACTTTCTATTGAAGGCGACTTTAGCAGCAACGCTCATCTCTCTGACTGTAGCTAAAAACAGCATCCACGATCATTTGGGGTTATGAAGAAATCAATATTCAGATATTCTTATGCTTGCTTAGCTCATGACAGACTTTGTAATCATCCAAAAGGATCTTATGTTTATTAACACAAAGACTCTCGGTTGATTTATCATTTCTGTGAAATTATACTTGATAGCTATTGTAAATTAATGCATGTTGAGAACACAGGAAGCCCACATTACAGTTAATTAAAGAAATGTTTCAAAAATATTTTATTCAAAAGAAAATACCTTCCCTTTCGTCACTATACAGGGCCTCCGACGAGATCAGAAAAGTGGGGGGGGGGGGGCCAAACTTGACACACAAAAAATTACCACAGTATGATGAGCTGCCTATGTAAAAATCTTCGTATCATGAAAATCGGTCTGCGTTTACTCTTATGCAATTAAAAACGATTTTTAGCACATGCAGATGATATTTTCAATTTAACGTTTAACGCATGAAAAATGAAATGTGAAGCACTTGTGACAAAGCCTGACATAGTTTAGCACATCCACAACTAAACGCTATGCTCCTAACAAAAAACAGATTCTGTTAACTTTATCTGTTAACGGCCAAAAGCTAAGCTCAAAATAAAAGCATAAACCAAGTTTCAGTTCAAGCATTAGAATATGCGTGGGGTGGCTGAAAATTTCTGAGCCGGACTGGGCATTGTGTTATACGCCTGAAACGTTGATCACATTTGTTCGATCATAAGGTTTATGGCACATGTTCCCTGTTGGACTGAGAACTTTTCAGCCTGGACTGACTCTACTGTATTTTAACATCTACAGTTTCTTGATATGTCTGATGCCTGAAAATTGCCAAATTTCTGGTAGCGCTCTTGGTGCAACGAAACGAATTGGTTGCCAACTTTGACTAGGTCCAATGCATCTGTGACTTCTTTGTGATAATTTAGCATTGCCAGGGCATTAAATCTCTTCTGGGTCATGGTGGCACGCAACCATGTCTTCACTCTTCGAGCCAATGAAAATGATCTTTCTGGTGTTGCACTGGTTGCTGGGTTGACCAGAAGTAATTTGCAGGTTGTGATGACGTTTGGAATAAGATATTTCTCTTCATTTGCATTCTTTAATCTTTCATGGATATCATCAAAACAACGAGCTGGATAATTTGCGAAGAGCTGCTTGAAGATGCCAGATTCGACTTGCAGGGATTCTATGGAAACATCGTCACCATATATGGTCTGTAGATGTTGCAATTCATCTTTAAATGGCTTATCGTCGATCATGTTTAGGAGCATCGTTTCCAGAGCTGCAAAGGTTTTGTAACTGGGTTGATTGAAACGTTCTTTTATTGACGCAACAACCACATCAATTGCTTCATAATAGATCTGCCGGTAGTGGTCATCAACTGTTTGGGGATGACTGGCTGCAGCTCCTTGACCACATCCTTCCATGTACTGCAAGATAGAGTAGTCTGGCCGATTCCTTTTCCTTGGCAAGCTTGGCGCTCCAATTGAGGGATGTTTCTGGGCCTTTTTCACAACTGTGTCGAAAAAGTGTCTTTACGGTCAAGTTCACAAGGCGCTGGCCAGAAACAGCGGACATCTTCTCTTTCTGCAGCATTCTTGAAAGGTTGTCGGTTAAAGAATATAGCCTGTGCCCAATTGAAACGCTATACCTTGTCTACCAAGAAACTGCACACACTCCATGACTTTGTAGAAGTAACGACGTTCTTCTAATCTTGATTTGACCAGGTGATCGTTAACCATTTCCACAACATCTCCACATTGAGGGACAAGCACATGAAAAGAGAGAGCAGTTTTGTGGCATGATGAAGCTTGGTGCTCCTCAAAACATTTTGGAGCTTTCTTCCAAGAACGGAACCCTCGAGATATGTAGGCAAATTCCTTCATCCTTTCACTCCTCAAATTGCCTTTCTTCTCTTCTGTGGCACAAATGAAACACATGACTGAGTCATTTTCTTGATTGTAATGCAACCATTTATAGGACTCGAACCATGAACATTGACATGACCTCTCTCTGGAATTGTTGGGGAGACGAGGTCTCGATTGTATTGTGTAGAACAAAAGCGTAAGTGGTTTGTTCACAGAGCTATCTGGTTCTTGCGGTAGATGCGCATGCGTATTACAGTTAGGTTTCGAATTACTACTAGAGTTCTAACAAGGAATAACAAGGAAAATAAAAATTACGGAGAGTTTCCCGCAAAATTAGGACACTTCACGGCAATCTTCACTCGTTGCTATCAGGGGTAAGCAGGGAAACAACAGCACACAGCTCGACACAGTATGCTGTAGAGTGCTTGTGTCGTGAGACAAATACCCGTCGGTCCAAGTGGTGCGATGCCTCTTTGCTCTTATCCAATTAGCCTAAACGTGGGGTTGGTTTTGGTTTAAAGCCCGTTGCTTGCTCAGAATATGATGTTCATACCAGATTGCACTAGCAGAACAAGCAGGGACGTGAAAAAAAAAATTATAAAATAAAGAATTACTCCCTTAGGGATTCGAACTCGAGTTGCCGGCGTGTGAGGAACTCGAGGATACCGCTTCGCCAATCTGCCGTTACAACATAACAATTCAGCAGTCGTAATGGTTTGTTGTGGATGATAGACGGGGGCTGCAACGTATCGATGTTAAAATTGCTAATACGCATGCGTATCTACTGTATGCACGGGGGGACATTTAATTTCCGCGAACAAACCCGATCTCATCTCCCCAACAAGGAACCAAACTTTGTTTTCGGGAACTTAAAACCTTTCCCCGGGTGAAATGGCTTGTCTCTTATTCCTATTGCGGGTGAGCCTTGGTTCAAATTCAATGGCGAGGAAAATGTGAAGGGATGATGTAGTTGATTTTGACTTGCTGACTCCGCGATATCTTCGTTATTGCTTTCGTTGTTAGCTGACGAGCTTGAGGCGCTTTCACACGATCGTGCAAAGAATTCTGTGATTTGTTTTGATTTTGACATCCTGAAAAAGTGCATTTTAATTCTTCAACATGTTGTAGATGTCCATTATCATTGTCTAGAATGTTAGATCTCGGGCAAATTGCAAGTTTTTTAAGTATTTGCAAAAGACTTTGCAAAATCGATTCTAATTAAGAAAATTGATCAAACAAAATTTGCAGGTTTCTTGACAGCTATAAAATTTCTTGCGATAAGAATTTAGGACCAAAAACCCTAGGCCAGTAATTGCAAAGGGCAGCTAATACCCGTACCATATTAGTTTTATTGAGTGGGGGGGGGGGTACCATGTCCTTGCTTGAAATCGAGATGTTAAAAAAACTTTCTCACCTTCACGGCACCATTCTTCTCATCAAACGTTTACCACTGTTTCAATTCAAATGACACTGATTCGAGGATGGACTGATTCATTCAATTGAAACCTTTGCATTGCAAAATCCTCATGACGTAATTCTTTAGTTTTTGTTATGCAATCTCAAATTTCATTGAAAACAACGTGTTGCATCGGGGCCAGAGAGGTGATGAATAGAATACCAATTAGAAGACATTACTTTGTTTAGCTCTTGACGTAACTGAAAACCTTCTATTACTGTGCATAAGGTTATAAGATATGTAGTTAGTTTCGAAAGAAATGTCACCTATCAACAGAACAGGGGTTTAATCAAGGGAATGCAAGAACACTTTACTGCTCAACTAAATGAACTTGGGATTTTAAAGATGATTAAGATAATTTATAACAAATTTCTGAAAGGCATAATTTGCAAAAAAAGTGGGGGGGGGGCCATGGCCCCCCCGGCCCCCCCGTCGTCGGAGGCCCTGCTATAGCGTTTTTCCTTTTGAGTCACTTGTTTCCTTGTGCTCTCTCAAAAAGTGCTGTATTTATTTCACAAATAGCAAACTGGAAAGGCGTAAGAAAACAACACACGCTATAGTGACGAAAGGGAAGGAATTTTCTTTTGAATAAAATATTTTTGAAAAATTTTTTTAATTAACTGTAATGTGGGCTTCCTGTGGTTAGGAACTGAAAAAATATTTCAAACAAGAGTGTAGATTTAGGACTTTGTAAAACAAGGGCAGATTTTGTAACAATAGAACCTTTGGTTTGTTTACATATGACGCCATCTTGGTTGACTAGCCAATCAGAGAGCTCTATTTCTATGGCGTCACCTGATGATAATGGCGGAAGGAGGGGTTTGCTGTGGAGAAAACCACACCCTCGTTTTTTTGTCGCGACGAAAATATGCTTTCGCAAAAACTCAAACTTTTTTGCACACGTATAGAGCGATAAATTTTACATTCTTTTTTATTGGCACTAAGCTCTGCGTCTTCTGCTCTTCGCGCGATCGTCCGCTGTTGGCACCCCTTTTTGCACGCCTTCCACGCCCCTCCGACGGCTTTGCCCAAACCCAACAAATCACACTTCTCGATCAAAAACAACAGTGTGACTTCAATCGCGAAGCCAGCAGATGAAAAAATATTGTAAGAGAGTTTTAAAATGTCATAAAATCAATTTTCAACATCAATCTTCCGAATCGTTGGGAACCTCAGAAATATAATCCTGTCAAGAAACAGCGCACGAGTGGTATGCTCAATTCTTTGTAGTGAGTCCATTATAGTTTCGCGGTTATGCGAATTTGGCCTAAATTTGAGTGCGGTTAGCGGATATTTTGCAAATTAAAGTGCGGTTAACGGTTAACGAAATCCCTTGCGGTTGCGGAAAAACTTTTTGCTTGAGAGCGGATATCGGATTGGCAGAATACCAGGATTGGTGAAGACGAAGTCCCTTTGGAATTTTCGCGTTCCCGGTTTGATTTAGATTTGTTTCTAGGGGGGTTTTCTGTCAAAAATATAATTTCCGAGCAATTAGTAGCCTATATGACGGGCTGTAGGAAACGCAGAATTTAGAAAAGGTTTACTTATGATCGTATAATGTATCGAGTTACTCCTATCGTAATTTATCATTTCGTTCGTGCTATATCGACTTGAAATCGGACCTCCTTTAAAGCAAGATTGCATTTTCCATGGACAACTTTTCTGTTTTGAAGAAGCAAGTAGATACGAGAGAAGTGCATTTTTGCGAAGGAGTCGCTTTTCTCTGTGGTGGTCATTCTCCTATTTCCTTCCTTGATGATGATGGGAAGATCAATCTTAACTCGGGAAAGTTGAAATCTAAAGCAGCTATCACTCAAAGATGTCAGCGATTAAATGTTTCTGCTAATGGCACTGTCCAACAAATGAAAGAAAGGTTGTCCAGAGAGAAGAGACGGGTCAAAGATGATTCTGTATCAAACGGTTTTGCAATCAATTATTTGAACTTTTGGCAACTTCAGCTCTCAGAGAATGAGAATCAACTATGATTCTTGGCAATCTGTCCTGTAAATAGCAAATTGATTTACGTAGCTTGTACAACGAGAAAGGCAATTCTTTCGATCTCAATCATGTACGATGGTGTTGAAATTCGTGGCTCTGCAAGTCAGGTTTGTTTATATGGCAGTCATTGGGGCTCAGTATCAAGCTTGTATGTTGTTGAGAATTTGTTGTACGTTGTAATGTCGACAGGAATTGATGCGGTTAGTTTAAGTGCTGAAGGCGAGGTCAGAAATGTGATTGACAAGGTTAGAGATGATATTAGCCCATTCCAAGTTAGAGCAAGAGGCAGCAACGTTGTATTTACGGATACAATACATCACAAGATCTTCCAGTACCATCCTACATCAAATGTGATAGAGCAGTTTGCAGGTAATGGGCAATCAGGTAGTGTGGATGGGCCTACTGAATGCAGATTTGGGCAGCCCTGTCACCTTGCAGTTTAAATCGATAATGTTGTATTGTTGTAGAATGCAACAGATGTCGCTTCTACAACGGTTCAAGTCATTTAACCCATCTCCAATACAATTGAGTTTCTAGAAGCTGTGGGAGGAGTCTACAGGGCATTTTCTGTCGACGAAAAGGGTGCAAAATACCACAAGTATGACCTGAAGTCAGCAATGCATCTTGTTGAAAGATGTAGGGTAGTTCTGGCTGGAGTAAAACGAAGAAGCCATAGTTCAAGACATAACCACAAGGAAATGACCGAAAAATTTAAATGGTCCTGAAGGAAATGTTGCCAGTGAAACTGTCGAGTCAGTTCGATTAGTTGAATGGGAACTGAGCCGCCTAATTCATATCACTGATCTTTATGGGTACAACAGATGCAATTTACAAATGTTGAAGATGCCAGTAATATCAATGCTGCTATTGTCGATCGTTTGGAGACTGCATAAAAGAAAGCCTTAAGCGATTATCTCATTGGAGTGTGTACTACTTTACTCATCTGAAAAGCTGGTATCCTGTTCCAGAGGACTCAGTATCCAAGAAAGATTAAAGCCTCCTCCCGTGAAACAGAAGAGGAAGGAGAACATCCAAAGGCTAATTGACTTTTCAAATATACGGAAGAGCGGTCAGACGACGAACTGGACGTCAGGAGACCACAATGGTGAAAACTGGGACCCTTCCATCTTCTCGTTACAATAACGCCAACCTGCCAGTGGAGGTGGTCAATCTGAGAACTGCTGAACAAATTCCGGATAATGGAGACCAGAGAATAGAGACTGAGAAGGAGATAGTGATAAGAGTAGATAGCAGCAACGATATGGCAGCTCGGACGAGTATGATTCAGTTCAGTTGAGACTGAAGATGAAGAAGTTATCAGAGATGTTAATGAAAATCAAAATAGGTATGATGATAGAGCACAAGTGGCAGAAGAAGCATTTTTCTCGTTGGCTCCAGATCAAGGTTCGGCAGAACAATCAGGTTCAATGGAAAGTTTTTTTTGACTTAAAAGGGTGCAGGCAAGAGACATGGGATTTATTGCAGATTCAGGCGGTCCACCTTTGGTATTTCTCATGGGAAAAGATAGCAATCAAATTTGTATTTCACAAAAATACACCTATTATATATCGTTTCAGGACAGCTGTCCTGACTTTCCTATATAAAACAAACTTCTTCGTCAACGAGCATCAATGTTTTGGATACGACGTTTTGAGACAGGGAGAATTGATCACAAATTTTGCAATGACCTGCCTCAATGAATTCTTCTTAATTAGTTATTAGCACTGTTATAAAAGGATGCTCCTTTTCAACAAATTGGCTCGAAATTCTCGTAGGAAAAGATTGCATCTGCATGACAACAGAAAACTTCATTAACGCAAATCACTATTGCAATATTTTGGTTTCACAAACTTTATCAATATTATTTCAACATCCCTTCCTTTGTAGTGAAGTCCAGGTGCTTGTGGGTTTTCAACACCCTTAGCGAACATAAGTTATAAGAAATTTATTTTAAAAAGTGCTAGAAATTTACTCAAGACGCGCACTTCTATGCTAAATGTTTTATCGTAATGTAACACCACCGCTATTTTGTGATGAAATTAAAGCATCAACGACCCTCTTCCTAAAAAGGCTGCCTTTTGTCATAGGATCCCGATCTTAAACCGAATCGCTGCGGTTACGGATAATGCCGAAAAAATTACACGGTTAACGAATATTGGAGCAAAAAAGGCGCGGTTATGCGGATATCGGACCCCCTATAATGGATCCACTTTGTAAAGGTTTCATAACAAACTTCAAGGTCACTACTTTTGCCATCGTGAACATTTCAAAAGTAAACTTTTTGAAGCCTTTCCAATGTTTAGACCATGGGCGATAGGACACCAAGTGTGTGCCAACTTAACGTTATTTTGGTAGCGAGCCACCTTAATCAATTGTTTTTAGTGTTTTTGCCTATTTTTACTTGGTAGTGAGCCACCTTATCGCGGTTTTGCCATTTTGAAATTTTTGGTAGTGAGCCACCTTAAGTGCAGATCCACCTTAACCGTAAAGCCCTGAGAGGGAAAAACTTATGGGCAGGTTATCACCGGCTTTCGCTTTGTTCAGCCGTGGTCACATCCATCCAACATTGGGCATACCTTATACGGAATTCCGCCCGGGCGATTCTGCTCTGCTCTGATTGGTCAATGAAAATCGAGTTTTCAAAATCGGAGGTCGCGCCAAAACTCTTGGTCAGAATGAACAGCAACAACGGGAATATTTTATTGCAATCAGAACGAGAACGAGCAAAAAAGAAATGGCGTGAAGTGTCTGCTTCGTTTGGCCAAGCTACGGGCGCTTCTTGTGTTGGACATATTTGAGCGAGCAAATCAAAGATCATGCTGTTCACAAGAAAGTTCTCCATGCTTCAAAGCTGTCATTCCAGGATCGTCCTCCCCGTACAAGGTAACCCTTTTCGTTTTGTTTATCAGAAATTCGCGGCTGAGGCCTGCCTGTTTATATTGAGGAGAATCATACCACCTTCCAGCCTGTGAGCTGAGAGATGAGATCCCACCCTTCTATATGATCCCTTGTAACAAATACGTAGGCCTAGTGCAGGTCACAAAATCAATTGAACAATCGTCATTTTAAGTATAATCTCCTAAACATTATGTGGCCATTTTCTATTTGTTCCGTCGTAGCTGCAGGAGATGGGAGTTGGATGAGAATCTCGAACACAAATTTTGCTCCTCAACGTAGAATTGTAGGGCCTTGCTTCGAACTTATAATCTTCCAAAATCACCTTTTCTGGCTTTTTAGTTCCCCCTCTTAAATCAATAGAATCACTAAGTGTTGGGATGAGTGGGGGTGGGGGTGAGGGTTGAGGCTTTTAATTCAATCAAGGGCTTCTCCCATAGCTGTTGTCAATAACAGTTGTTGTCTCTCAGCAAAACTGTGAACTTTTAATACTGACTGCGCTCCCAAATCCCCCTTTGTGTTCCCTACCCTAAATCCAGACAAAAAATTGATTATATTGTAGCAGAGTCTATCTTTCTCCACAGCCCCAAAGTGTCAAAGTTTCCTCTCCGTATCTGAACTGGCAAGAGGGAGAGATTTGTACAGCAAAAGATCCCAATCCCAGTCAGATACAAAAAAGAAATCTGCATAGTGCTCAAGAAAGTCTACATCTCTGAGTGCACTGGTAAATCAAACTCAATGCAGCAGAGAGGGAGAGAACAAAATCATATGGTTGGCTCTCAGGCTTTAATGACAGTGTGAAGTAACTTCTTCAGAATCACATAGATAACTTTTTGATGAAGATCGCATAGATACTTTGATGATGAAGAATCAGATAGTTTTGTACAAATTGCAGAACTTGTGCTCAACTGTAGACTACAGTAGATTAATTGCAGGTTACATTGACAGAAGTACCCTAATGCTGCCAGCAATATAGAAGCAAAAATGTTTGTAACATATCTATAAGTATGTAAGGTATTTGTGTAAGCTTGTAGGAATTATAAAGTAACTTCCAGTGATAATGTCACATAAGCAATCCGTGGAACTGAAGCCAGAGAAAATCATTACCTCAAAGCTGCTGGATTTTAAAGAAAATTAGAACTGGACACATTTAACAATGTGTGTAAAGTTTAAAATCAGGGCATTTCAGACCAATAATGCCTCTAGAAATGTCTGGGAGCAATTGCCCCCCATTAAAATTTTGAATTAAGGGCCAGTAAAATATCTACTGTTTCCTCTTTTGCATTGTATTTCAGAAAAATTTCAATCATGGTATTGTAGAAATTGATTTTTTCTTGAGGTGGTAAATTGACATTCTTGAAAGATGATAAAACTTATACAATGGAAGCAAGCTATTCTCTTAGCATTGGAAATCTGTTTTATAACTGCACTTTTCGTCAGTGGCAGACAAAAAATAGCGAGGAGGTAAAAGTAAAAAGTATTCAGACTGGGGGTATAACCAGACCTACAATTACATTTTTTGTGAAATTTTTTAAAGTGGGGGGCATTAACCCTCCCAAACCAAACCCCCTGCCACTGGCCATGCCACTGAAGAATCCCCCCCCCCCCATTCCTGAATCTCAAAAAGATACAGTTCTGGAATAAAAGGGGTTGATGGAAAATTTCCCCTTGATAAATATGGGTGTCTGGAATGAAAAGGATGAGTAAAAAGTTCTTGTAATCTCATGACATGCACAAGTTGTTTTATTTAAGCAATATTATGCAATTGAAACACAAAATTCAAACCAGTCAAATCAAATAATGCAACAAAATTTCACAATATCAACTTCTTTTTTATCATGAAACCAAAGGTGTGATTTAATCGCTATTGAAGTTGAACCAAAGAAATTATCAAGGATAATGCTAGGATTAAGAACTATTTGGTTTCTTCTGCTAACGACTTTTGCACTATTGTCAGCAAAAATTTAGGATGGACTCCCTGCCTGTAAGCTTGAAACTAATAAACTAATAAAAAGGGGAGGGATGTATCTTTCTGAAATTGAAACATTTCAGAATTTGTTCCATGCACTACACAGCATAGAAAGTACCCAAAGCCAAATCACAAGAAAAGACAGCAGTATCTCAATTCAACTATAGTTTCAAAATCCATTATTGTTTTTTCATGAATTATCATGAAGTATGCATACCCTTTGCACATTGATTTGTTCTTTCTCAAATCTAATTAACCACATTATTAGCCAAATATAAAGCCCCAAACAACAGAGCAACTACTGTTATTGTTTGCCAAGCATATGAGATTTGCTTGCCAAACAAATTTTGCCCTTTCACCATTTCACACACAAAATTGCTTCACCATATGAAGTAAGCAGGTTTCAAAAGCAATGATTTTGATAAAAGTTAAACAATTTTCTGTTTGCCACAAGAGAAATGTTTGTCAAACAATGTTTTGTGACATGGCCAAAGAGACAAACCTTTGCTTGGAGTGAATCTCATATGTATGGGAAACAACATTTGCTTGTTTCGCCAGGACTTCACAGTATAGATGAATTTAATTTACCACCTTGTTCATATTCTAACAAGGTACAAGTGACTATTTCTTGTGGAGGGTGGGGATGGAACACATCTGGGAATGGCTATCAAAATGATGCCTACTCAAAAAAAAGAGGGACAAAGAATAATGCACATTTTAAGGATGGAATATTCATGAAGATAGTGCAAGATAAATCCTGTAAATTTCTAAAAAGATTGTTCTTCAGCCAGTTTGCAGAGTATGGCAGTTCTTGACAAGATCTTGCGCGTGCAGACCAAGGAGGCAGTGGTGTGCTCATGTGCAAGGTCTTTGATTCCTATGTTTTCAAAGTATAATGAACAAAAGACCTCATTCAAAATCAGCCTGCACACAAAATTTTCAAAAAAAATCTTATGGATGCAGCTGCCACACTCTGCAGACTGGCTCTTCAGACAGTAAGTTCACTTCTAGCCCTGCTTCACCTTGAAGTAATTCTTAGATGCAACTGCTTGTTTTTTTCTCATCACATTTAAAATATAGGTACTTTTCTTCTTTCATGTGCTTCAGCTGTGAAGATGTAAATCTTCATGAAAATGAAATCACAAGAGCATTGAAGATACTTTTACCATACATACATGAACTTTAGTGGGGGGGGGGGGGGCTGATCATACTTTACTGCAACATTGGAAAGGCCACCGGAAAATCAGGGTGACAAGAATTCCATAAAATGTGGCACTCGCAGTTTCGGACACTGTGCCTATAACCTATACTGATCCTAACTACACCCCACTAGAACCCTACCAAAACCCTATAGGTGTGCGATGCTGCATTAGCCCCTAAAATGGCTGTACAGTAAATGTCTTCCACCCCCTCCCCACCATCAAGAATAAATTACCTGTCCCTAAATGCAGTCAAATCTGGTTTGTGAAGGACCTAATCTAAAATAATGTCCTTGATGTCTTTTTAAACAGAGTTCAGCTCAGAACTGTCCTCCTCAACTTTGAATGATACTCTTCTTTATTTGAGAAATAGATTTTGAATCATTCATATTGTATGGGCCTTGCTTGGTTGGGTTTAGGTACTAAGGGTAGTGATGTGCAGATTCTTTGCGTGTTTATTATTTCAATCTTCTCTCTTTGCAAAAATCAAACCCGAATCAAATCTGACTGTCAAAACAGACATGCAATTCCAATCTTTGGTAATCACGTCTTTTTTAAATGCTCATGCTTTGCAAAGCACATAATGATAGTTTTATCGAGAGCGAGACGACACGACGGCGTACATGACAGAATCTTGCCGATCTTCACTTATTTGCAACTCCAATTTAAATTCCATGTCTTGTCTGATCCATGGTCTCTCAGTTTGAATGCTGTCACCACCAATGTAGCACCTACTAGATGCTTTATGTACTGCCATAAACTTCCCAAATCAAAGCTAGGCTCGTTAGGAAAGGACACTGCTGTCCATATTGACCATTGACAATTTTGGCGTTTCGTGTTCGGCCTAAAATCTGAACGGCTTCTGCTTGTAGTGTAATGCTCCACAATTCCTCCGCTTCAACATGATCTTTGCGTGAAAATAAACGAAAAATAGGCCAGGAGGTGACTTTCATAATGATGAATTGATGAGGCTACACATTCTGTGTATGTGACATCGTTGAAGTTCTGCTCTAATCTCCCAAAGATTCACCAACAAGGCCATTTCGATTTGCGATTCGAGGAGTCGAGTCTGCACGCAGGCTAAAAGAATGTTGTAAGATGAACCCCCTGATTTTTTGACAGTTTCTGCTGGCTCCCCGCTGTCAGGTCTTTTGTTAAGCTCTTCGCCTGCGCAGTAGAAATGTTGGATGGATGTGACCACGGCTGAACAAAGCGAAAGCCGGTGATAACCTGCCCATAAGTTTTTCCCTCTCAGGGCTTTACGGTTAAGGTGGATCTGCACTTAAGGTGGCTCACTACCAAAAATTTCAAAATGGCAAAACCGCGATAAGGTGGCTCACTACCAAGTAAAAATAGGCAAAAACACTAAAAACAATTGATTAAGGTGGCTCGCTACCAAAATAACGTTAAGGTGGCACACACTTGGTGTCCTATCGCCCATGTTTAGACATTGCTCAAGTAACTTTTGAGTAATATGATACCGGAAACAAGTGAACAATAGCATAATTATGATCAAGATTTCCTTCAGTACTTACTAGAATGAATGGTTTCTCAAGTTTTAGTTTCTCATTACTCATTACTTTATTTTTTGGCGATCTGAGACTTGAATTTTTATCAAAACTGCGTGTAAACAGTTTTGACATTGAAACCCTTGGGTTCTGCCACTCTTCGGCCACTCATCACTTGACATGCAGATTGCAGTCACTTTCAGTAAACCGCACGAACAAAATGTTTCCATGTAAAGGTTTGTTTTGACTCCAACTTCGGAAAGGAGAATCATTTCTGGATTATAGAGTGATGGAGTTTACATTAGTATATTTCTGAGTGTGATTTACAGCAACAATTTTTGTTAATCAAGTTTTGCAAACTTTCAACACTGAATAATGTCAAACAGTAGCTAGTCAAACAGAAGAGAGATCGGGCCTGAGAAGAAGTCCTCTATGCTCAACTAACTTATCTTACCAAGACGATTCGTGACAATTCATGACGATACATGACGATTGGAGCAGGAAGTCACCTACTTTTGGAGGATTAATACTTTGCATATAGCGTAAGTTTTATGGAAGGTTGGTATTTTACCATTTTCAAAGATTTTTGGTCTGTAATTTACATGTATTCAGAACATGAACCCTCTCGTCCCCGGCTCGTCTCGCTCTCTCGCCTTGAAAAGATTAGTCGTTGCAGGGATGGGGAGAGGGGGGCTGCAATGTCCACCGGTTCGGAAAGTTGACTGAAAATTGATTTTCAAACATTTTGAAACCCTTTTCTGAAATTTTCTTTCATCTGCTGGCTTCGCGATTGAAGTCAGACTGTTGTTTTTGATCGAGAAGTGTGATTTGTTGGGTTTGGGCATAGCCGTCGGAGGGGCGTGGAAGGCGTGCAAAAAGTTGTGTCAACAGCGAACGATCGCGCGAAGAGCAGAAGACGCAGAGCTTAGTGCCAATAAAAAAGTATGTGAAATTTATCATTCTATACGTGTGCAAAAAAGTTTGAGTTTTTGCGAAAGTATATTTTCGTCGCGAGGAAAAAACGAGGGTGTGGTTTTCTCCACAGCAAACCCCTCCTTCCGCCATTATCATCAGGTGACGCCATAGAAATAGAGCTCTCTGATTGGCTAGTCAACCAAGATGGCGTCATATGTAAACAAACCAAAGGTTCTATTGTTACAAAATCTGCCCTTGCTGGACTTTGTGACTCGAAGACCTGCCTGCCGCGCGTCGTTGTAACTATTCCTGACGTACGCAAGCCTTTCATTTAAGGCGCGCCTAGCAAGTGCGGTTCTTCCATGAAGCATTTCAAGAACATTTTACTTTATTGATGCGTTATTTGCTCTCATTTATACTCTGTGTTCACTTTCTGCTTTGCTAGTCCTGTTGGCCTAAGAGCAGGACCGTCGAGATGGGGGTTAAGGCGGGTTAAGAAGGGTAAAAGGTCCGGGGCCCCGGCCTCGAAGGGGCCCGTTAAACTATCGTTCGACAAAAATTAATTATTGCTGTAAAATCTCTTTAATGGCCTGCCTTAAAACATGGACATAAGAAAATATTTTTCTTATGGCTATGTTTAAAAGTTTCCTGTCGTAAAAGCGAATCTCTCTTCATTGTTTACCGTAAATACCGCTTCCTTAGCAACTTTTTCATGGAATATCTAAACAAGTTTCCTTAACTATAGCTTGTTAAAAAGGGCGTTTCCGTCATGCTCCGAGAGTCTGAAGTGCGTGGAGGAATATTTTCTTGGGGCCCCCAAGCCCCCTTGGGGCCCGATCCTGAGAATCGCTCCAGGGCCCGTGCTGGCTCTCGGCGGCCCTGCCTAAGAGCGGCAAATGTCACGAAGGCCGAAATTGGCCAGCAGCAACTTTTGAACTTGAAAATTATGTTTATTATCGATTTTATGTGACCAAGCCCGGACGAATATTTATCCAGAAATTGAGCCCTTTCCCTTACACTAAATTTTGGCATCTGATTATTCTTTCGTCAATTTTCGGCCTTTTTGGGCAGAATATGTCCCATATGGATTAGGGTAAAGCTCTAGTGAAGCCAAGTCATTTTTGGCACAGGAATCTCTGGATCAGGAATAGATATGCAGTCTGTAGAATCCTTCAGGAAAATCTCGTCCATCCATTCAAGAATCCTCTTCATCGTCTTAGGAAGCTCTGACAGAGCTTCTTTAACATTCAGTTCAATTCCTTTTGACCATGTCCAGGGGCGGATCCAGGTCCAAATCTGACGGGTGCCAAAGGGAGGTAGAAAAGGGGGTCCGGGGGCAAAGCCTCCGGGAAAATTTTTGGGGCCACGCCCTTTACTTTGGCTTAAAACGTGACCACGCCCTATATTTTGCTTGAAAGTTTGAATTCTCATTTTGAAAATCAATGACAATTTCTGTAAGACTGTTCAAAAAATGGACAGTGAACTTTTTATTTCAATGAAAGTTTAGGACAAACTGCAAAAACTACTGTTGGACATATGGCAAACTCCACAGTACTTTTACGATGAAAAACATGTCTCATTTGAAGGAAGGTGTTGGATTTCGCTCTAATATGGTAATGAATATGAATGGTGCATTCTTCATATCACAAAAGGGAAAAAACAAATTTATTCAAACCAAATATGTTTGGGAATTCGTGATTACAGCCATTATTCGTAAGACAATCTACTGCTACAAAGCCCTTTTGTCCAACCGATATTCCGTACAAATATGATAAAACCAACCCAACAACAACTCGCAGTCAACAATTTCTAACTCATTTTGATTACTACCCATTTGTTGTTTCCAAAGTAAACATAAATCAAAGGTCTTGCCCAAGTCGTATGGTTAAATATTGATTTAGTTCATGGTAAAATAGCAGCATACACAAAATGAAGGGCCTACCGAGATTGCCTCACAGTCGCTGAGCTTTTCCTTTATAACTTCTGGTATCTACTGAAGCTTCGAAACAATCTTGGATTCGTTGATATATCTTAAGTCTTCCAAATCGAGACTTCTTTTCTACGTGGAACGGATAGCCTTACTTGCATCGTGGTCTGGTTGTTGGCTTTGAGAACATTGGCCGCCATGTTTTTGCGCGGCATCTGTTTTGTAAGCAGTTTGTTCTTCATCTGGTGATTGGCTAATGGTCTAGTCATTTCTATCAGACGTTCTCCTATTGGCTTGCACCCCTCAAGGTTCTTTCCGATTGGCTTGCACCCCTCAGTTTCAAACTACGGGTGCTCCCGCCAATTTCAAGCAACCCTCGTGCAGCTCTCTGATTGGTTTGCACCAAGGCGCCTTCCTTACGCGAGTTGCACTGTGCCTGCCTCCGCAAGAGGATTTGGGAATGGAACGCGGAGATTCCCCCTATGAATAAAGAGTTTTTGTTTGCGACGATCAAAGCTGCAGGAGGATGCCCTACGACAAAGTTACCATCGATGAATGGGGCTCAAGGGGTAGGGGGGGGGGCTGAGAAATGAGAATACGGTGATTTCATGAAAATTTATCATTCAACGATTTTAACAAGTAATATTTTAACTAATACTTCACAACAGAAGATTGTTGGAATCTTGCCTTTCCCAAAATTAAATGATTTCCTTGCAACTCTGACAGGTGCTTACGCACCCGTTGCACCCCCCTGGATCCGCCCCTGCATGTCGCTCTCTTTAATAAGCCGTGTCTTACAAGTATTCTTCCATCAAGCAAGCTCCCTTCTCCAGCTTTCCCTTGCACATCATGACCATATGGCAAATAAAATTGCAAAGAAACTCGTTCAGCTGATGCATCCTTGTATTTGTTCAAAATCGCCACAACAGAGTTCCATAGAAGCTTGTACCTGTATAGGAAAAAGTGGCGATGTTAACACAATTGTCCTGAACATGGTCCACAATCCTACTTTCCCATTTACAACCCTGACACACGTCTCTCCATTAATGTGCAGTGCTGTAGAGAATGAGAAGTTCAGCACTCTGGATGAAACTTCAGCATTGTTGGGGCATTATGGCGATTGTGCCGTATTGTGGAGGTAGAAATTAAAGCAATACAGTAAATCCCCGCATATAAGAACCTAAAAAATAAGAACCTACATGCTGTTTTTCCTAATTTATGCACCTTGTAATTAAGAACCTGTTTCAGTTTGATGAAAAAATGTTCTTATAGCAGGGGTAGCAAAGGATTGCCAGTGTTAAGTTCATTTTTGTCCCAGTGGGCTTTTAATGTTCGAATCTCCTCCCCTGCTGTTTGAAAGCTTAGCATTGGTTATTAAGTATATTATAACCTTGCCAAAACAAATAATAGGGCTGAAAATCATTGACGAAGGTTCTAAAATGGCCTACGCAATGTACTCTTCAAATAAGAACCATTATACCTTGAAATTTGGCTTAGTACCTTTAAAATTAGAACCCATTTCAGCCTAGCTCTCAAAAAAGTAGGTTCTTATATGCGGGGATTTACTGTATCCCTTCCCAGTATTTTTAAACCCCTGAAGTACTGAATTCATCCCTCCCCTGAAGGAACTGAAACCATCTCTCCACTGTTCCACGAAAAGACCTTTTAGCTATTCCGAAAAGAATGAGAATCGTTATTGATTGGCTTCTCAGTTAACTTTCTATTCCTGTTAGTATTCTCATTGCAAAATTATGAATTTCTCAAAAAACATATTTCCCCCTGTTCGGATAGTGTCTTTTTTATTGTAGCAACCAAACTAATGGGATCAAAACATTCTTGTACCTATTGAGCTAGGTCTTATAAAGTAATCCTTAGCTCTTCCACACGAATAATCGTCGTCTTGCACTGTCCGTGTTACGATACTTTTACGATGCATTTTGGGGTTGATGAAGCTAGTCATTACCTACAACTTCTTTGTAGAAATCTTCACGATCAAAATTGTCATGATGTATTGGAAATTGCCGGTTGAGATTAGCTATCTGTAGGAGATTAAGATAGGCGAGCGAAACGAGCGATTTTACTCGTATTGCTCGTGGTTGTAACATGAGGAAGAAATTCTTTGTTCCTTAAAACAATCTTAGAAGCTTCCAGAGCCTGCTACTTATAATTAGCATTCCTTGTGAAGGTGTTGTGGCGCAGTGGTGTAGTCCTTGGGTATTGCAACCAGAACGGTCAAGTGGACATTTTTTGATCCCAGGAAACGAACCCACCACTTGACCCCACCACTTGAGGCCCCACCACTTGAGCGTCATTAAAATGGGTCGCGGACTAGATTAGGCCTATTCTTACCAGCGAGTCTATAAAAGAATCTCTATTTGAAAGGCCACGGCTCTCTGGATATCAAGACGATGATATCAGCAGATATTATATACCAGTTGAGTAAAAAAACGTGGGGTGTTTGGCGGACTTTGACATCGCGTTTAGCCATCCGATCGTTGTGAACGAAATTATTCCGTGCAGCCATTAACCCAACTTAGATCATAAGCCTTTCCCCATCGAAATCAGTCTTGTGATGCATTATTTGAAATAGATTTTTTTCCTAAGACTTTGTATGGGAGTCTTGCAAACTGATGAAGCCTTTAACCAAGTCCCTTCAGCATTTTAGCCATGCTAAAGCTGCAGGTACACGTGCACGTACGTGGTATTATCAGGGGAGAATGAAACAGTTCGGAAATAGTGTTTTCTCCCCTGGGATGCCTTGTCATAACTCGTCCTGCGAAGAGAATATGTTTCAGAGACAGTAAAAACGCATGCTTCTTTGTGTTGTAAAAAGGGATTTCTTTCAACAAGATCAACGCACTGTATCATGCAAAAACTATTTCATTCTCCACTGGTAATACCACGTGTACCTTCAGCTTTGGCATCAGTTAGCAAGCCTCCCATACAACATCTTACAAAGAAAATGTGTTTTGATTAATACATTAAGTGACCGATTTCAATGGGGAAAGGCTTATGATCTAAGTTAGACCTCTGGCTGCAAGAAAAAAATTAGTTCACTACGAACGGGTGGCTGAAGGCGACGTCACAGTTGCCAAGCAGCACAGGTTTTTTCTGACTCACCCGGTAATTTAATAGTAGACTTGTTCAAATCACATTTAAAATTTACCTAACTGAAAGCGGCCACTCCGTTCTGACATTACAACTGGTATTCTCGAGAAAGCCTCTTCGAGAAACCTTAAAAACATGCCCTAAATCACGAACAAATTTCACTAGCTTTTCTGCTTTACATGGGCCTTACAGCACTAACTTCTGCACGCTTTAGCACGTACTATCATCTTGGGAAGATGAACAAGTCTTCCCCTTGGTATGAATTACCTATTCAGGGGGATTCCATTTTCCCAAGGGGACAAAATACATGAATACATTTGAATGTCATCATTTTAAGGAAGGAAATTCAAGGAAAATTTGCTCATCGCTTTTACTCATTTTTGCCCGTTTTTGAAACGAGCTGTCTGCAGAAAATCTCCCATATCCACCGGAAGGAATGGCTGATTATGGCCGGGTTAATCATTGGATTTAATTGAACATATTGGCAATAAAGCAAGCCAGTTTTCAATGTTAGTGCTTTGATATTCAGGGACCATAGTGGCTTTTCAAACGGGGATTCTTTTTTGACTCACCGGTACTTCCACGATCCCAGTGCTTGGCATTAAAAATTGCAACTTTACATTCACCTCCACTTGTCTATAGATCCTACTGAAGAGACAATATTTCAATTGAAATTTCAATGAAAGCTAGAGGAGCATCGCCCTAAATGGTCGGCTATCGTTTTTGATTGATTACAAAGTCCTTTGTAATCTAAGAAGGGGCTTCGATGTCAGTCAGTCAGAAAGAAAGAAAGTAAGTAACCCACTTCCGTCACGCTCGTTAAAGCAATTGATTAACGTTTTATCTCTGCTAATTGGGACTGAAATAAAGAAAGCGCACAGAAAGCGCACACAAGACAGAAGTTTCTCGCGATCCGATAGAAAAATTTGACGTCGGCATATTTCATTTTAGACAGATTTGACACCATAAGATGGATAAATCACCATGATGTTTACCCTGGCACAACAACAAATTTAACCAGAATTGGCATGTTCTTGACTTCATTTAGGAGCTTAATTATGTTAAAACAATCGTTTTCTAGAACGAACTCATCATTAGCCACTCATTGATAGTATTCATTATGCAAATAAGTCAACTTTAGAGGATGATGTAACCGGCGGCCTGCACAGAGGCTATCATTCGCAGCGTCACCAAAGGTAGAGGGACCCCCTTCTAATACAGCCACAGATGCAAACGTCGCAGGTGAAGTTGAGAGGAAAGGTGCAGAATCCCAGCAAATTGCACAGAGGTTATCTTCGTGACCGCTTGCCCCAAATTAGACGCCTGCGAATAGCAACAATTGAAACGTTCTGTGGGGCTCTGCATAAGCAAGTTTGCGTTATGGTAAATCTCACATGACATCTAATTTGAGTAAGATCCACCAATAGTTAATTGCGCGAACTAAAAAAAACTGGGGGTAATGACTTTTGATTTTTTGCGTATCATCCTCGCTTGACATAAAGATCAAAATATTGCTTTTCATGCGATTCTTATGCTTATACAAGGGGCTTGATTTTCCATTGAAGACGACTTTAGCAGCAACACTCATCTCTCTGACTGTAGCTAAAAACAGCATCAACGATCATTTGGAGTTGTGAAGAAATCAATATTCAGATATTCTTATGCTTGCTTAGCTCAGGACAGACTTTGTAATCATCCAGAAGGATCTTATGTTTTATTATATCATATCAGTTCGGGCCCGGGTTTTGCAGAAATGCGCATGAAAATTATTTGCTAATGCCATTTCTGAGATTCTGTCTTGTTGTTTTCGTTTGTACCACATATCCTTCTCGTGAAGGATGTTTTAAAAACACTTACCTGAAATGGATAAAAGTGAAAGTATTTTCCATGCCCAATACTTGTTTTCTTCGTGTTGCCTTTTCTTGAATTTTGTTAAAAGTACAACCACAGTTTGCTTACAGGCAAATCCAGCCCTCGAGAGGTTATTTTGAAGAAAGATCACATAAATTTGCAATGAATCTAGAACCTGAGGGTTTTATCTCGGTAGTGGTCAGACTGGTTTACCTGCGCCCCTATTGGTTATGGATTCTGACTTCTCTTACTGACTCCCCTGTCAACCGCACTGTTAGAAGTCACATTAAGGTAATAAACCTCTGTCGGTAGATAATGGTAAAATGGTAATATTTGAATTTTTTCAGGTACTGTGTTGTTGATTTCATTTGCGCAAGGTTTCATTCACGAGCTAACTTCCCCCTGTACTCAATTTAATCGTTTTACTATCGATATTTTGAAGTGTAAACATATCATTTCATACTTTTTGCAAACTCATCCTCCAATTTTTACATTTTCAAGAATGTCCCATAGACCTCCTTATTCCTTCCTATGCAGTCACAGTCTCATAATCCTGCTTAGTTTTGCTGCGGCGAGATAAATTCAACAAGGTAAATGTGAAAGCGTCGTTATGAATTTAGGGTAATCAAATTAGACACTATGCCAAAGATTAGGCCGTTCAAACTGACTTGCATCTGAGATGAGAATTTACCAAGACCAACAAAAAGGTAGTCATTACATTCAAGTTCGGCTTTGAGAAAGAATAGGGGAGACCGGGGACAATTGTAACACGGGCAATTGTAACCACTGTAACGCTGCCTCTCGCGCCTTGCAGAAAAATGCAAAAATCTGATTTTTGCACAGAAGATGCTCATTCTACCTCTATTCTACATATGATTGAGGTTCAGGAATATTCAGCCATTTTTGCAAAATGTTCGGTGGAAAAACGTGCTCTCACTGTGAATTTGTGTCTGCAAAATTTTACTCTTGTGCAAAAAATGGTAGCTTTAAATTCTATAGCCCCAAAATGTGCTTTGTTTTGTAATTCCCATAGAAACTAATACATTTGGTTTGTGTTAAATTTTGATTGTTTTGGACGGCCTCTTAGTCAGCATTGGGTACTATCAGTTGCATACATGGTCAAAGTGAGGTACAATAAGAGCATTTAACCCTATTTTGGTTGGGGGGGGGGGGGCAAATTTGCAAGAAGTTTATTAAAAAAATGTTCACAAATGAGAGGAAGGGAGACAATTTTCCGGACCTGACTCGGTCAAAATCGCCTATTCTCAAATATTAATCTTCGCAAAAAAAGTAGCAAAATTGCAATATTTTGCAAAAATATTTTGCAGAGTAGTGCTCTTTAACCCTATCCAGACTGGGCTTTTTGAGCTACTAGAAGACTGGGGGGGGGGGCTCATTCAGCCCCCCCTCTCTAAAAACGCCATTCCTTCACTTATGAAGACGAAACTCACCATGCAGGTAGCCGTTCTTATGATCTATCACTTCTAATAAAAAATTTCTAAAAATAGATATGACGTCATAATTATTCAAGACCAACTGGCACGTGTCCACGAAAAAAATGAAAAAAACAACTTTTTTTTAAATCTTTATAATTTTCTAAGAATGATTCATGAAACCAAATTATGCCTATCAAAGCATTGTTAGAAGGTGAAAATATACTTATAAAGTAAAAAATTTGATTTTCGCAAATTCAAGATGGCGGACAAAGAGAATAAAAATCTTGTTTTTCTGAAAAATGACAAATCCAGCCATATTAGAGAATTTCTCTATAGTTTACAATGAAAACTACTTCGATGATAAGTGATCGTTTCATACTTCATTTTTACTTTTGAAATTTTTGTTTTGATTATTGCAAAAAATGCTGACATCAGCATTGTTTCCCAGTAGTAAGCAAATGAGTTGGAAGGAAGAAGGAAGGGGGAAAAGGGGGTTGAGGATAGTTATTTGGTGGAATTTTGATAATATCTTGACAAACTAAACACTTTCAAGTCAAAAAAGTCTCACTGTAAAACAGATTCTCAAGATATGCATGAAAACTGACCGTTAGTAGTACTATGTGAGGATACCCCCGGGGAATCTTATACCGTTTGCGGCCAATGATGCACAAAATTCAAACAAAATTACACAGCTTAGGTGGAAACAACCCTGTTGATCAGTTTTAATCTATTTATTACCGCTGTAAAACATTTGGGGTCGAAATATCCTTGCAGAAAGTCCGCGAACTAATTTTTGCCATTTTCCTAAAGATGACGTCATTGATGAGGTCACGTGACACATAATTGTTCTATTGTTCTTGGAAAAAATTAAAGAGACCTTATAGATTATAAGTTCACAAATGAAAAAGGATATTATCAAAGGACTATGAGGTGATCTGGAATTATATCCATAAGCAGCTTACCTAAAAGTTGGCCCCGACCACTCTGAAAAAAACAGCCACCCCCCGGCCCCCTAAATTTTTTTTCAAAATTTCACACAAATTCACACTTCAAAAGGATAGAAACTAAAAGTCAAAAAATCATTTCCTGGTTCGTTGAACCAATTTGGAGCAGTGCTCAGTTAAGTAGGTGGGGGGGGCTGAATGAGCCCCCCCCTCCAGTCTGGATAGGGTTAATGTAATCTATCATAATTTTCATGTTTGGATGGAAATTATGCTTCAAATTAAATTTTATCGCATTTTTCCTGATTTTGACCGAATTTGCCACTTTTCTTGACCACACAAAGAAAAATGCTGACGCAAGCAATAATGACGGCTAATTTTAGGTTTATTTTTATATTTTCATAAAGTACATGCTTGGGGCTATTAGTACACCAAATTTGGTTGCTATATCTATTTCCAGTCAAGAGTTAGGTAGGGGGGCTTTCTTGCCCCCTCCCCCCACAACCAAAATAGGAGTGTCAGATAGCCCAACCACTATAGGGTTAAAAGCAGCCTGGGAAGGGAGTTATCCAGGAAGCTCTGTTGTCTACATTGAAACTTCAGCTTGCCATTTATTTTTTGAGCATTTTAGTTGCCATCTTAATGTGCAAAAGAAGGAACTAGTGTGGCAAAGGCTTGGTTCTGCTTTCGATAACTTTTCTAACAAGAAACTAAAACACTAGAAATTCATTTGATATCAAACAAAAAGAGATAGTTCTGGCTACATTTCAAAATCAAGTTTCATGTGGATGCTTGCTGCGTTTTTGGCATTGAGTGGTGAGCAGACCTCCTGTTAGTTTAATATGGGAACAGTTATGATTAATTATAATTCAAAAGATAGCTATCTAAAAACTGGAGGAGATTTGCCATGTGCTTCCGATCGCCCTTGAAGAAAACCCTGGCTATTGACAATAGACCTTTACCCAAAGAAATCTCTCAGTACTACTGAGTACGAGGAAAGGACTGTAAGCCCGGGGGGGCACTCCCATACTTGTCCTGACGGGATGTGCCGCTCAACAGGGTGTCCTTTTGCGGTAAAAATTATGCGACAGGGTGTCATTTTCTAGCGAAAATTATGCGACAGGGTATTATAATTGGTAAAAAAATTATGCGACAGGGTATCACAAGCAAAAATTGCGTTCTACACTGTATTTGAGAGGCAACATTTTTATGCGACAGGGTATCACAAGCAAAAATTGCGTTCTACACTGTATTTGAGAGGCAAAAGTTTTATGCGACAGGGTATACTTTTGGCCTATTTTTTATGCGACAGGGTGCAGGGTGTGGAGAGGTTTTCCGCACACCCCCGTCACTTCCCTAGTCAAGTACCCCCCCCCCCCCGGGACTGTAAGTCCTTAGGATGTTCATTGAACACGAAGGAGAGCATCGTTGCCTGTTGATAGTTCGTGAATTGACTGCAGAGAGGCAACAATAAACATTTTCAAGAGACAACCGGTAGATGTGCTGCGCCCTAAATGGTCGGCTTTCGAAACAAACTTGATTTATGAATAAGGAAATGCCCTAGGACTGGGCAAATCACGATAAAAACACTTTTTGTTAATTCTTCAGTGGAAAATAAATACATACATATGTGCACCTATTCAGAAACCATTATCCAATTTCTTAAACAGTTTATGTTTTTATGTTGAAAAAAGCCCAAAGTTTCTTATGTTTTATTTGTTTCATCCGGATTTGTTCTTCCTTTGATCATACGTACCAGTGTTTCGTAATTTTCTTCATGTAAAAAGGCTTTGACTGCCAGAGGGTCACAGCACTCAATCCAATGTCTTCCGTTGGCGCTGAATCTATCTCTAAGGGAGGGTATAGATGATAGCAAGATTCTTTGCTGTTTTCTTCACCTCCAAGACATATGTAATACCATGGAAATCTTAGAAGTAGATTACTGAATTGACACTCCTTGCGAAACACTGATTTGATATCTTGGAATCCCTTCTCTGTAAAAGAAATTGCGTAATTGAGGCTTTGATATAGGGACAGTGCAAAGTTTATTTTATAACATGGCCGGTGCTAAACGTAACGGGGCAACTACTTTTTTTTAGCTTGTACAGAACTGGGTCAACACATTTTACAAAGCAAATATGAACGGGGCGCAGTACCTTTTTATAAGCTCAAGATGAAGTTTGAAATATGAAATGGCTAATTTTGAGGCCAAAATTGTGGATCATGCAAGTTGAGAAATGCTTGGAAGGATGTGTATGAACATGACGCAAAATGTCCTTGTCAGTTACTTGCAAGAACGATTCATCAGTCATTTCTCTTCATCTTCAAAGTCGATTTCTTCGTTGACAAAGTCTTGTAAAGGCAAGAATTGATTATGTCATGGTCTTTGGCAAATTCATCGGTGGCACGATACAACATTTGTTGTTCATGAATACGGGGCAGATACATTTTTTTAATGACAGGGTGACGGGGCAGTTGGTTTTTTGGCAATAATTTCATACAGGGCGAGCAAATTTTTTTTGCAAGAGTTTTTGTTCTCCACCGGCCATGTAATATAATAAATTTTGCCCTGTCCCTAAAGGTCCCTAGGACAACATTAAAGTCGTCCCGTTGCACTGGATTTGTTATGTTTAAATCATCTTACCTATCCAACGTTGTCCTTGGCTCTTTCTTTGTTGATTATTCTCTTTGTTTCATTTCAAACTAAACGAAAGTGAGGTTGATCTCATGTCAGCGTTAGAAGGATGACTTTACAGTTGAAAAAATGAATTAACTCTCAGCAGAAAAAGACAAATTATGCAGATAACATGCCCAAATTGCTACAGCACACTTTAGGAATGGGGCGAAGAATTGCAATAAATTGTCTTAAAATGTACTCTGAGGAAATGAAGAAATTTGCCATTTTCCCTTCATTTTTATAGCCAAAGGGCATATGAATTTGCCAGGAAGTCCCTGAATTTGCCCCATACAGCAACGATTAGATCTTGGTCTGTAAATATTTAATGTGAGCAAGGAAAAAGAAATCACTACGGACCAAGAAGATTGTTTACTGGTACTGACATGTTAATTAAAGAGCAACACCCAATGTAACAAAAAATAACCAAATTTGTTGGAAATGCTGACTATCCCACTCTTGCTGAAGCCCACGACGCAGTTGTCACCAGCACTTTTCTGTCTTACTTCCAAAAACCAGCAAAACCATGGTATGTTCCCCTTGCACACAGCTAGACAAATAGTGAGGGGACTTTCTAAAACCGTTGATTTATGAAAACATATCCTGTTTTTTTTCTGTATTCATCAAAACAAGGAAATATTTACGAAAAACCAGGCTAATTAACTACGTGCCATCCATTGTGCAAAATAACTTATAGTCAGCGAGTTCCTACTATGTATGGCACTCACAATTAAATTGAAATTGTTCCAGTGATAGTCATAAGAGGAGGACAGCCTGGCAGCGAACAATATTTGCCATTGTGTTAGGCACTTTAGGGATTCGCGAGCAACACCAACGATCCAGAGAGGTGCATATACTCGTGCACCTGCGGGCAGGGGTGGCGCCAGAAATCTTCCGACAGGGGGGCTGGAACTTCCGACAGGGGGGCTAAAATGGCTAGAAAATGCAGTTTTCGTACGTTATTTATCCAAATTTCCTCCGACAATAACCCAAAATTTCCTCCGACGGGGGGGCTAGCTGCTTCCGACGGGGGGGCTGTAGCCCCCCTAGCCCTCCCCTGGCGCCACCCCTGCCTGCGGGGCACAGTGATCCAGCAAGTGTAATAAATGCCAAAAAATGAAAGTTCTCCAAATCAATCACGCTGTAGCTCATTTGAAAGAGCAATAGTTGGGAGTCAAAATAAAAAAGAAATTATTAAAATCGGACCTATGAGAGCCAAGAAACAGATTTTTAAAGTTTCAAGAAATCACACGTTTACAAATTTCATATCGAGAAGACAATTAGCACTTGATTTAGGCTAACTTCAAAATTCAATTTCTCTGCTCAAACAGCTCCGATTCTTAAAATTATTTTTTCATTTTGATTGCATACATCTCAGCATTATGTGTCTTTCATTTCATTGAAAACGAGTAGAAAATTTTCGCGAATTTTGCGAATTACTACAAGTACCATATTTGAGGATAAAAACCGATATTTAGGTAGAAACAGTTGAAAATCTAAAAGACGGGGTCAAACAGTGTCTTAGCAAAAAATATTAAAATTAAATAGAGCATGTTTCGAGCGCGTGTGCCAAAGGTTATCTTTGGGAACCTTTTGCAAAAAATTCTATGGCCGTTTTAGAATGTGTGGTCATTTCTTGAAAATGACATGTGGTCGTTACTGAAACCAGTGTTGTTTTACATAAACTGAATTGATATTTTAGATAACGCCCTAAACTCATTTCAAATTAAAGACAAGTCCTTCAGCTGAATTCTTGAAACTAGGATGAATTGAAGAAACTAAAAATCAAAATACACTAACGTATAGTGGACTGAAGAACCAGGAACTCTACTCTTTGGGACGTCTGAACCCGACACTGTATCAATCATGTCAAATTCAATTCCGAAGCACCACGTTCTTTCTTATCACTGTCAGACTAGACCTAATGCTTCCTCTTGAACTTTAATGTCATATTGTAGTTGACTGATTTTGGCCGTACTTTCTTCAGAACGAGAACAAATGGTTATTGATCTGATTGATTTGATAGTTACAAGGACAGGGCAAATTTTGCGATTGTGTGGTGCTACTTCGACGTTTGCCTCGCAGTTTCTGAGACTACAGACACCAGAGACACCACTAAGACTGTCAACGTTGATAGACTGAAGCTTTTCACCTATGGTATTATGCTGCACTTAGCAATACATTTCCTCTCGGAGGAGAATAGATTTCCTTTCTATACACCAGATGCTTGCCCATAACTGGGAGCTGCTTGAATTCTCAAAAAAGGCCATCGGATAGGTGTATGGTTTGAAAGCAGTCCTAACGCCTGGAACAAACATGTTCACAGCTTCCGAATTGACCCAGGATTCAGAGCAAGACAAACGTATGTGCAACATGACATCCATGACGTTTTGTCAGAATGCTCATAACATCTGCCCAGAATGTAGCAAAAGAGAGCCATATTCTACAAACTACGGCAAACGTCAATGAGATGAATTATGATACTAAAACTCAAGAAGAAGCATTGGAGAAGTCGTTGTATTTATAACTGTGATAAGAAAGAGTGTTATGCCTCTGAACTGAATTTGATGTGATTTGATGCAGTATTGAAACCATAGACGTCACAAAGAGTAGATTTCCTGGTTCTTCAATCCACTATACGTTAATGTATTTTGATTTTTAGTTTCTTCAATTCATCCTAGTTTCTAGAATTCAGCTGAATGACTCGTATTTAATTTGAAATGAGCTTAGGGCGTTATCTAAAATATCAACACTGGTTTCAGTAACGACCACATGTCATTTCAAGAAATGACCACACATTCTAAAACGGCCATAGAATTTTTTGCAAAAGGTTCCCAAAGATAACCTTTGGCACACGCACTTAAAACATGTTCTAGTTAATTGTAATATTTTTTGCTAAGACACCGTTTGACCCCGTCTTTTAGATTTTCAACTGTTTCTACTTAAATATCGGTTTTTATCCTCATATATAGTACTTGTAGTAATTCGCAAAATTCGCGAAAAGTTTCCACTCGTTTTCAATGAAATGACAGACACGTAATGCTGCGATGTATACAATCAAAATAAAAAATAATTTCAAGAATCGGAGCTGTTTGAGCAGAGAAATTGAATTTTGAAGTTAGCGTAAATCAAGTGTTAATTGTCTTCTCGATATGAAATTTGTAAACGTGTGATTTCTTGAAACTTTAAAATCTGTTTCTTGGCTCTCATAGGTCCGATGTTCATAATTTCTTTTTTATTTTGACTCCCAATCATTGCTCTTTCAAATGAGCTGCAGCGTGATTGATTTTGAGAACTTTCATTTTTCGGCATTTATTACATTATTTTGCCATTCTGGATCACTGTGCGGGGGTCTAGGCTCGAGCAAATCTATTTTGGGGCCGGAGTTGCGTTCATTTTCCGGTCGAAGAATTTAGACCTTCACTAAAATGTCTATGGAAATCGCTACATGAGATATACGAATAAGAATTTCAGTGATTATGCATACCTACCTGAGCAATAATCCAAACTCCTTCACTTCTATCATATCTCAAAATTAGAGGCAAGTTCTAATGATTTATAGCAGAGACATAATTTGGGCCAAAGCCTTTCCTCGCTTATAGCTCATCCTATTGCACTGAAAAAGTTATGGTAAAATTCTTGAGCTAGTTTGACTTCATTGGCCTTTCATTCTTTAGCAAATTTTTATAAGAAACAAGCAGTTGAAGGTAAATTGCAAAAACTTTCTTCAGTCCACATTTTCTCTGCACAGTCTCTCTGCTTCAAACAACAAACAGTTAACTTTGACATTGTACCACAAAAGGTTTGCATCACAACAGAACATTGCTATAGAACGATTGCATGCGCTTGAGCGAGGCACTCAAGTTATTCGAATTAATGTTCAAGAATTATTTCATCATTCGAATCATCGAACATCACAGGCTCTTACCTAATAAGTACATATTCTTATTCATGCTTTTCCAAGGGTGGTCTTAAACTTATAGCCATAGCTGTGGACTGAAGGCACTTTACTACCTTTTTCCCTGAAGCAATATTCTTCGTGGATTTTCAATATTTTTCAGACAAATCATATAGATGAATTGTGCACAGATTGATGTAGCATCCAGCTGAGTAACATTTGGTCACAACCCCTTGTCAGCAGAACCACTAAAATTTCCGAGAATTTCAATATACTTTAATGTGACGCCATAACAAAATGGCGCAGAAATTTAAAAGAAAAAAATCCAAATTTGAAATCTACATTGTTGAAAGTTGACCTAAACGAACTCCAAGAGAGTAAAATAGGCAGAGTGATAGGGTTCCATCTCGTTACGCCAAGAAACGTTGTTGACAAAAATGTGGCCTAAAGTTTTTGGCCACGACTGTAAATGCTCTGATTTAATGCCGAATTTAATGATGTATAGTTTGTACGTGTTATGTCGCTCACGATACAACTGAACAGGAAAACATCAAGTTTGTACGTGTTATGTCGCTCACGATACAACTGAACAGGAAAACACCAACAGTTTCCTTAAAAGGCACCCTGCAGGAGCAAGAAATGCATAAAAGCGAGCGAAGCGAGTGATTTTACTTCCTAGTTCATCCTCAGAATCTAGGGAAAACTGTCGAGCAAAGAGTCTGCCACGGTTACACAGACCCTTTCCATTTCAAAATTGGGGTCTGGGGCACAGGCTAACTTTACTTTATTTTATATTAAAGATGTAACATTGACCTAGAACGACAAACGTGTGATACTCTAAATTTATAAGAAATTCATTAATTTTACATAAGAAATTTATCAGAAATTCATCCATTCCATTGGGGAATATTCAACGAGGGGTTTACTTATAAAAGCTACAATTCTTGACAAGGTATTTGGAACAAAGCAATTTCTCGCTTACTATATTCACTTCTTCTTATTTTCGTTTTTTGCAACCCCATTTCACCCCTGAAAGAATGTTGCACGAAAGCACATGACATCCCGAAGCTGAAAAATGTCAAATCAACATTGTACAGGGGTGAAGGGGATTGTAAAAAAATAAAATAAGGAGGTGAGGGGGGGTTGTTTATTTGAAATTGTAAACTTCTACCCTAGGGGGGTACTCTCTAACTTTCAATACGGGGGTGGGGTCCATGCCACTATTTCTTTGCTGACCCCTAAACATTAAGCTTAATGTTTTGGAGACCCCAAATATTTGGTCTAATGTTTTGGAGACCCCAAATATTGCTATCTATTTCTGGGCCCCTAAAATGTTTTTGAATGATTTCATTTAAAGCTTCTTGATCTTTCTCAGTTTTCAAATAATACCAAAACATTTATCTCATTATTCGCAATTTCAGGGCCAAAATGCACCATTCTTCCTTTCTTCAGATTCGTGGACCCTAAATATTGAATTTTGGTCCATGTTGTAATTTACAGACCCCAAATATTGACTTAACGTAAAATTTCGGATCCCAAATATTGGCATGGACCCCCCGTATTGAAAGTCAATGAGTACCCCCCCTGGGACTTCTACGATGTTCCTGTTTATTCCAGGATTGTAGTTTTGCGGTAGGGGCTTGTTTAAGGGGGCATATTCAAATATGGGGCTTTAATCCGACGATATTCGGTACTCTGCGATGTTTTTCAATATTGCAGTTGACTTAGATTTCTACATAAAGTATTTCCATTTCTGTTAGATGTGACCTACAAGGTGAGTCATAAAAGCAATCCCTGTTAGATGGCTAATGTTTTTTAGATGTCAAAGCGATAACATTGGCAGATAGGTTCTTAAATAAGGGAAAATCTACTTGGCTGAAATCGGCAAATCTTTTTTGAAATTATGAGAATTTTGGTGAGAAAACCTCCTCTAGAGCCCTCAATATGATCTTAAAAGCACTATCTAATTTCTATAATATTTTGTCTCGAATAAATGACATGAATACATTTTAGCACTTACCTTTCGAATGCTGAAATTTGCTGATTTTGAAGGACCATTTAAAGAATATGCCCATTATTTCAGAACGGAGAGATCGATTTAAGCAGGGCAGATTCTTGACAAAAATTGAACATGTCTGCTGTTAGACGGGGCACGTTAAAATATTATTGCTTTGATATCTTGGATAAGATAGCCCTTTATACACTGGAATCCTTTTTTAATCTTCCGGTAGGAAAATAAAATTTCCGATCGAAGAGTCATTTAATCAGAAAGAAGAATGAGAGTCTAATAGTTGATCTAATTCCACTTTTTTTACACAAAATGATTGAGCTAGTACGTAAAAGTGAATTCTTTGAAACAAAATGACTCAGTTCTTCAGTAAGACAAAGACATTTATGGCTCTGGAGAATAGATATTACACTTTTTGAGTTCCTTTGATAAAATCAAAATAAACAGAGAGAGGAAAAAATCATGATCGGCAACGTTGATGGTGTGAAAACTATTCTTCAGTCACAAAAAATCGCGTTGCCCTTTACCAGGTCTGTATCATTTTTTTGAAAAAATTCACTCTTGCTGCTTGCACTCAAATCCTGGACTCACCAAGCTTTCGAAAGTTACCATACACTCTGGTCGAACTTGCAAGATAGCTTGACATAAAAATAGCAAAAATAACTTTACGATTCATCTCTCTGTGGTGAATTCTTGCTGCCGTTGACTGTTGTTGCATAGAATTTGAATCCTTGCTGGCTGCTGGTTGATTTCCTAAATCTGATCTGAAATTAGAAGCAGTGTTATTTTCCATGCTGTGCCTATTCAGGCATGTAAAATTAATCACCAAGAAAGAATTAAAAGACCAGTTGCGGAATAACTAATGATTAAAACCACCACTGAATTCAGTCGTAAAGTTATCTGGATTACTGATAGCTGATTGCTGGTCAAGACAACTATGAAGTAGAGCCGATGTCAGCTGTCAATATCGAGATATAGTTGTTCTAGTAGTATGGTTTAGTAATTTTGTAAGTAGTATAGCATGTTATGTCTATTGTAACTCTTTTGGGGAATATATACCGAGTTTCCAGAGAAAAAACGCAACAGATTTGAAAAAAACTATGACTCAAGCTGTTTGAAATTAATAATCAAATAATATTTTTCATCTAAATTTGCAATGATTAGATTAAATTTTGATATATTTCTCAGAATTTTTGGTGACTTCGTTGCAGGGTTAAAAACCAACAAACTGTAAATTTTCTGTCAGGGCAAAACCAGAGCTACCAGCATTAGTGCAAAGTATACTGCAAAACTAAAAGCATGGCTATGTCTGCAGCTTCAAAGGATTTTTTTATATGCTGCTTGTGTTGATCTGTTCATCATAATTATAGCTAGGGTTTTTCGTTTTTGCTGTTTAATTGTTGTGTTTGCCTAGATAGGATAGGCATACAAATAAGAATAGCCTATCTTTCTTCTTCAGCTTGAACATCACTATCAACTGCATTAACCTGTTTCTCTATTCCTTTGTCCCAACCTGAGTCCATTGCAAAACGATATGCACATACCGGCTGTTTCAAAAAAGGTAACAGATTTGATGGGGGGCTTGCGATGAGAATTTAAGTCGAACCAATCCCAAATAAGTTTTAAGTACTCTTCGATAGTTAACCATGGAGCATTGCGGTCACCTTTATTTTGTGGGAAATTTTGTAGGAAATTTTCATTCGATACTACTACCTTAAGTCCTCTGTGGAGGAGCATTGCTCGCGAAGCGAGCTACCTCTTCGAAGGAGCGAGCTAGCGAAGCGCTTGGGAAGATTGAAGATTTGAAATCTTCTCACTCGCTACGCTAGCTCGCTCCTTCGGAGAGGTAGCTGGCTTCGCGAGCAATGCTCCTCCGCAGATGACTTAAAGTAGTAGTATCGAATGAAAATTTCCTACAAAATAAAGGTGTCCGCAATGCTCCATGAGTTAACTTGAAGATTAATTCCTTGTTTGTTGATATTAGCGCATCGAGAGTTGTAATATTTATCTTGAAAGCCAAAATTTGCGTCCATCTACAAACCAGGGCTTTTGGGTTTGAACCTAAACTGCTAGCGCGCTGGTTAGGGGATCTTCTCAGTCAAAGACATGTTTGGACAAGGATCGGTCCTTTAGGTACTCATTTGAATATAATATAAGAACTGAAAACTGACAAACGAATTATTGAATATAGTCACCAAGGAATATCTTTCTTCAATGAAAATGCATTTATAAAAGTACACGAAGCCAAGCACAAGTGAGCATTTGTATGTTCCCTTGGGCATATGCGATTGCTTGTTTAGTAATAATGTCGTGACAGATGATACAAGAAACATTTCATCCAAGCAATGAAGATTGCAAGATAGTCAATATGTTAAAGCCCACGGGACTTTTCTTGCTTATGAATAACTTTTGTCAGGCTGGTGTAACGAGGGGTACTTCGGGGTTTGCGGTATTTGGGTATCGGGCTACATTTTGTGCGGTATTGCGGTAATGAAGGAAAAAACTTGCGGTATTGCGGTATCGAGCTTTCACAGTGCGGTATGCGGTATTGTGCGAAAATTAACATCCAAACTTCATGTAATGCAATTTTCCAGTTGAAGAACAAAGTATTTCGAGACGAATTGATAGAGGAAAGAAAAACGAAGGAGAGGGAGGTCCCTTGTCTCTCTCTACTTGTGCCTGCTCCACCTGCTGAACTTGAAAAGGTACCTGCGGAGGAGAGCACGCAAACTTTTTATCTGAAAAAAAAGAATCAAAATATTTGCACGAATCAAAACTTTAATTGTGGGAAAATCACCCATGTTTTCCAATCAGACAATCCGACAATGTTGGACAACCATACGCCTATCAAGGTAATTCCTGCTCTATCAAAAGTTATCTAGAAGATCATTTATAATCAACGGTCCCAGTACATTGCATCGAATGGCCTGTTGTACTCATATCAGTTTGGGTTTAGAGAAGGGAGATCTACGCAACATGAATTTATTTACCTTACTGTCAGAAAAGTTTAGACAGAACGTTGAAAAAAGGCTACTTAGTGGTGCTGTCTATATTGACATCCCCAAAAGCCTTCGACACAGTACGTCATGCAACCCTGCTGGAGAAATAGTTATGCTATAGATGATGTGGAATTACAATGGATAGGTGATTTCTTCTTTGATAGGAAATAATAAGAAATTTTTGATAACAGCAGCTTATGCGAAGAAAACGTTACATGTGGTGTCATAATCATAATCATAACATTATTTAAAGTTGATATATACTATACTTTGTCCCACAATAACTTACGATACGATAACCTACTTTGTCCCACAAGGATTCATCCTGGGGTTCCTTTCCTTTGGGCTGATAATCAACGACATCCATATTCCGTTCACTGATGCTGGCATTCTATTATATGCCAACGATACTGTTTTATATCGTGCAAGAAAGAACCAAAATGAAATAGAACATTTACTTAACTGTGAACTGCAAAAAGTTGCAGACTGGCTTGATGAAAATAACCTGTCCATTAACTTGAAAAAAGGTTAACCTGAATTTGTGCTATATGGATCACATCAAAAGTTGTTCAAACAGCCAAACGTGGACATCAAAATCTACAATCAAACTATTCATGAGACAATATCGTACAAGTACCTTTGTGTAGATTTGGATAACCACCTTTGGCATTTGGAAGATGTGTACAAAAAAGCGTCAGCCAGAGTAGACTTTTTATCTCGTATTCGCGAAAAAGTCAACCCTTTATGTAGCAGAATCGATATTCAAAACAATTATAAGTTCTATATATTCATAATTTCTGCCGTCAATGCAGTTTTACTGAAAGTACATCAATGAAACTTTTCCCGTCGTTCTCGTGTCAGACTTTTGTCTGTAAAACACCTAACTACGATCTAATAGACGAAACTAAAAATTTTGAAGAAGCAAGGTGGATTTAGATCGGAATCAAACTGCTACAGACTGGTATACTGTATTAACAGCGTTGTTTTTAGTTTTCTAGCGTTTGCGGTATTTTGCTATTTTTTTGGTGTGGTATTGCGGTGTTTGGTGTCTTTTCGTGCAAAGTATGTTTAATTTTAGAATCTTTGTATGTAGTTGAATTTAGAATGAAGTGAACTGAAATGAACTGAATTTCAATGCATAATTTCACAACGTGAAGGCGAAAAATAGTGGAAAAAGTACCATACATCATTCATAGCAGCACTATCTTGCATTTTATCATCAATAATCATACAAACCCCGGACTAGTCCTTTAACTACAACATGATATTTGTAAATCAAACCATATATGGACATATAGTTTATACTGTAAATAGAGGTCGATGCTTTTGAATTGATCAGTTGCCCTGAATCAATGAAGCAATCTGAGTATAATAATAATAATAATAATAATAATACAATTTATTTACAGTTGGCTGGAAAGTAGCTAATGCTAATAAAGGCCAACTCTACCCTATTTACAATGTTTCAATCTAAGTTTTACATATGCGGCAATTACATCCGGAACCCTTCCAACTTCTGATTTTAATTTTGAACCCATCATCGCTTTTTGCAGCTTTAAAGTTGTCTGGGAGCCGATTCCAAACCATGCTACCCCAAAATGAAAGAGACTCATTTCCATATTTATTTGTCCTGGTTTTAGGAAGTTGGAGGAGATCATTTATTCTTAAGCTATACGGAAGCATTTTTCTATTGAAGAACTCCCACAGGAAGGAGGGGTTTCCAGAAGTAATACATTTGTACACCTCTAGCACAAGTTTTTGCAAATTTTTTACATGTATTGTGACTTCCTCATTCCTGTGTAAGAGCTCTTCAAAACTGGAATCAAAGTCATTTAGCAACACTCTCAGGGCACGCTTATGAACTCGATTGACTTCATCGTTGGCTGCCCTAGTGGGCGAAACTAAACTAGTCAGCACTGAAAAAGAAAATAAGAACTGTAAAAGACCAAATTGATGCCTGTTTTTTTCAGTGGTTAGTAGGCCCTCTTCAACGGTACACGATACATAATTTAGAAGATTAAATACACCCTGTTCTTTATTTTCCCTGTTTAACATCAAACAGTAAACAAATATGTAATTCAAGGAAAATAAACAGCACCCGTAAAACATTTTATTCGTTCAAGTCTGTAAGATCAATAGATTAATTTTCAGGGGAAGTTTTCCACAGCATCAAAGAGTGACAGTGCTGGCGAATTTTATGCTTTAAAGTAGCAAGTGAATCATAACTTTGCTGTGCTCATTAGTGTGTGTCCTTGTCTGCATGAATAGCTCTTGAAGCTATTTAGAGATCAATGGTCCATGATTCTACTTTTGGACGTTGATTGCTATCCGTCACATCCGCCCAAACATTGAGCTCGTTTTGCTGTCTTCAATAGCAATTTTAGAACTACTCTCTGGATACCCTTCATTCGACAGATGAATATAATCGGATTGAGAGCACTGTTTAAAAACATGAGAAGTCCAGAGTACCTCGAGAATTCGTAGAATGTTGTTGGCTCATCACCTTGTGTTATAACAAGGCTGATGATCATTGGCAGATTGCACAATATGAAAACAATGATCATTATCGCAAGCGTCACTGCATTGCGTTTTTCTTTTTTCTTTCTTTTTGCAGTGATTTGCGCTGATACCATATCTTCAACTTGCGCGTTGCTGACACGAATTGCACAGTAAACTCGACAATATGACCAAATCACACAGATCAAATTGGCAGAAAAGAGGAACAACAAAACACCCATTACGGCACGTCCTGTAACGATATTCAAGCTTATACCAGCACTGAGCAGGCAAAGTATAAACCAAGCCAATAAATATATGCATTTGTAGAGTTTTGCGAGATTCCATGTTCTGTATTTCATGGGGTATTTCACTGCGAGGTAGATATCAACACTGAGTAGGCCAAACATCATATAGGACACCGTGATTAACATGGTTGTAAAATGTCGATAGACCAACAGAACAAAGCAAGGTGCTGGTGTGTTGCTCAGATCCATAATGCGAATTGCTATATTGGCTGGCATTGATAGCATCCCTGTAATTACGTCTGTTATCGCCAGAAAAGCTAGCAAGACATTCGAAGGCTTTGTTGTTGCATTTTCTTTAAAAATTCCGTAAAGTATCAGGCCATTTCCGAATGTTGCTACGAAACCTATTGAGCATGAGAAGTATACCGATACCACTGCACTGATGACTATACCTGTGTCGTTATATGTAAATTTTTCCATAGCATTGCATTTAGATACACTTGTTGCATTCATCTTGTATTCAATGGTTTGCGTCCAACAAAAAAGACCCTCTTCGTCGATAAGTGTACCCTGTAGATAAGATAATATCTTCTAATACGAAATATATCAGAAAAGGGTTTCTTTTTACCTTTAATGTTAATTGACAACATATTGTCACGAGATCGGTTCATTAAAAGTGACAGCGTGTCTATGCTACACATGTTTATGAACAGGTTGTCTCATAAGGGACTTCCCAGTTGTAAACCTTAATATCTCTTGACCTGTGCTTTTTTTCAAGGGCGCCTACCTTGTAGGAAGTGTGTTTATTCACGGTACTTTACGCGGTGTCCTATGACCCAGTCCTGTTAATCTTTGTATATCATAATAACTGGGATTTTCAAATTCTAACGTCTGTTAGAGTTGTCCAATCAAAAATCACGCTGTCTGACTCCCTGTGGCTAGATCGTATAACAGTTGATATCGTGTTTCATAACACCGCAACTTGAAACCACAAACTTATTCATACGTCATCTTGACCTTGAGAGGACTGACTCTGTGTACTCTGGGTTACGGTACGGTTTTAGGACACTCTCTGTACTGGGTCACAGGACACCCATTACTCTACAGTACTGGGAATAAACACACTTCCTACAAGGTAGGCGCCCTTGTTTTTTTCTTCAATATAAAATTTTTACAAACAAACTACTTAACGCACTACGTACGAGCTACTTTACTACACTACAAGGACGATACCACGGAGTGCAAGAGACCATGACAACTCCGCAGTCATTAACATAGAGAACGTGTAACTAAACTAAAATTAAATGTACAGCTACGAAAAATACACATAAACTTTTTTTCTACTGATAAATGCAAAGATTCGTTTCACATTGTATGTCGAGCTAACTTTAGGCAATCAAGTCTTATTCACAAGAATGGGTGAGCTGGAGATTCAATTTTCAAATTAAAATTGATTTGTGCCCAATGAGTCTAACATACAATGTGAAACAAACTTACAGCAAAGAGAAAGAGAAGCAAAGGGACTTGGGGACTATGAAATGTAAACAACGCTGTAAATTTCCTTAGTTAAATCGACCAGTTTGGTGAATGAACTTTAGGGTCAGTTCAAGTACATGTTTATTAACGTCGCTACGCACTAGTTTGATAAAACCATTTATGCACTAGTTTGATAAAAATGTGTAGCAGAAACAAAAACGGCAGGTTATGAAGTATAAATCAGCTTTTCTGCATTTGTAAGCATCGCGTTTTGCATTTGCAATATCAACATGTAGATTGAAACGCTTACCATTATGTTACAGTAAAAGTAACCCCATCTAGAAAACACATAATAGTAATAATAATAATGACAATAAAATTTATTTACAGTTGGCTAGAGAAATAGCTAATGCTAATAAAGATCAACTCTACCCTATTTACAATGTCTGAAATTAAACTACACTTACCTCACATAAGTATTGCACCACCTTACCCAAAATGTATGGAGCGCCAAATGCAAAAAAAATAATTTAATGGTTGTATGTGCTAAAATTTAACATATGCTTGTTTATTTGAGTAAAATTTAACATATGCTTGTTTATTTGAGTAAAATTTAACATATGTTCGAGTAAAATATAACATATGCTTGTAGTTATGTTAAATTTGACACATGCTTGTAGTTTTATAAAATTTGACATATGCTTATACAAACGAGGTCATATTTTCACATTGCTTAACCATGGCAACGAAGTTATATTTTCACATTGCTTAGCCATGGCAACGAAGTTATGTTTTCACATTGCTTAACCATGGCAACGAATTCATTTTTACATTGCTTGACCATGGTAACGAAATGGCAACGAGGCTTTGGATTCAAATTGGATTCTGGTCACAAACAACTGCAGTGTCCTGGCATATTCTGAACCAACAAGGAGTATGTACTGGGCTCGGTTGTAACCAATAGTTTCAGGATCACTTCCTAACGCTGGAAAGTTCTCTTAGGACATCTTCAACAGAATCACCCCTCCACTCAAAGATACACACGGCATGTCGATTAAAGCTAAAAGCAAACCAGCAAGCAAAAAGCAGCAAGCAGCCATCTTTATTTTTGTACAAGCTCGTTGCCACCTAGTCTCGTTGCGATTTCGTTACCATGGTCAAGCAATGTAAAAATGGATCAGTTGCCATGGTTAAGAAATATGAAAATATAACTTCGTTGTCATGGTTAAGCAATATGAAAATATAACTTCGTTGCCATGGTTAAGCAATGTGAAAATATAACTTCGTTGCCATGGTTAAGCAATGTGAAAAATATGACCTCGTTTGTATAAGCATATGTCAAATTTTATAAAACTACAAGCATGTGTCAAATTTAACATAACTACAAGCATATGTTAAATTTTACTCGAACATATGTTAAATTTTACTCAAATAAACAAGCATATGTTAAATTTTACTCAAATAAACAAGCATATGCTAAATTTTACTCAAATAAACAAGCATATGTTGCACATACAACCATTAAATTGATTTTTTTGCATTTGGCACTCCATAAAGACTTTACGCAAGTGGTTGACACTTAAATATGTGGATTTTGATGTGCTTAACTAAGTTGCTACTGTTTAATTTAGTTTTTAGGTAGTTTTAAAATCTAACAAGTGACTGGAGCGTGTTTTTTTTAACGTTACTCCTTCTTAGAGAAATTCAAGTTCAGTTACATTGAATGGCGGCCTTGTTATTTATTTGAAATTTCCTCTTTTATCACATTCAAAGTGGAAAACTTTTTTCATAGCGATAAAGTTTGTAGAATCCTAATTTGAAAACACTAAAATGTTGTTATCTTTGCCCCCAGATATCTATCCGTTTCTCGTTTTGTTTTGGCCTACTCCTCCAGCTATGCTGCCAAAATCTTGTCCAGTGTTGTCCGGAGGTTTTTGCTAATTTATCAAAAAACCAGCAAAATAATGTTTCATTTTACTTATGAATGAAAAGCAAACGAATTAACAATTATTTTCCGGCCAAGATACCCGGTAGAGAAATCCTTAAATGCTGATGCTTTTGTTATGCAAATTTTGTTGGTTGGGCTGCAAGACACTTTTGGGCGCCATTTTGGGTAAGGTGGTGCAATACTTATGTGAGGTAAGTGTATATAATACAAATGCGGCAGTTACATCCGGATCCCTTCCAACTTCTGATTTACATTTTGAATTCATCATCGCTTTTTGCAGCTTTATATTGGTCTGGAAGTCGATTCCAAACCATGCTACCCCTATACGAAAGAGACTCGTTTCCATATTTATTAGTCTTGGTTTTAGGAAGTTGGAGGAGATCGTTTATTCTTAAGTTATATGGAAGCACTTTTCTATTGAAGAACTACCACAGAAAGGAGGGGTTTCCAGAAGTAATACACTTGTATACCTCTAGCATAAGTTTTTGCAAATTTTTTACATCTATTGTGATTTCATCGTTCCTGTGTAAGAGTTCTTCAAAACTGGAGTCAAAATCATTTAGCAGCACTCTCAGGGCACGCTTATGAACCTGACTGACTTCATCGTTGGCTGTTTTTCCACAGAACATCCAGATGAGTGGGCAATACTTAAAATTTGTTAGTATAAATGAGTTATATAGCGGGCTAGTTTTTTGATAGTCAAGGTTTCTTGCAACCCTTGAAAAAGCTTTAACCTCATTTTTGGTCTTTTGGCAGATAGTTTTGATGTGTCCATTAAAGTTAAGTTTTGAGTCAATGGTGACACGTTAGAGTTTCACCGTCTCGGACATCTTTATGCACAAATGGAGTTTAGGGCACTGAAGATATTATTCATTTGCAGGGGTGCCATCGATGATGAAATTCATGTAAAATATTGGCAAATCATGACGATGTGTGACTAATGGGATATGTTGATGTTGCAAAACATTGCTTACAAATGCTAAAAAGTGATTCATAGATTTGATGATCCCTCTTTTTCGACTCACGGAGTGCAACGGAGTAGGTCTGTAGTGGAGGTGTAGTGTGAGTATTACCTATGTTTGAAAAAACCTTGGGGTTGTTCATGCTCATTAGAAACCCTCAAAGGTTTTTTGGGAGAACGGGTCATGGTTGGGGTTTCTTCAATAACCCTAAGGTTTTTAAGACTCTTTAAAAACCTTTTGGGGTTTTTTTCTTGTTCAGCATAACCAAAAGGTTTTTCCAAAATCCTTTAAAGGTTTAAGAGGCTTAAGGGTTTTAAGGTAGCACTCAAGAGAACCCTTCAAGGTTTTTTGTTCAGCACCTTGGGTCTTGGGAAAACCTGCAAAGGTTGTCTGCTGTATTTCATGATCGCAAAGATTTGCGTCTGCGGAGATTTATCGTGATTTTCGAAACTGCTTTCAATTCGTAATTTTTTTCAAGACGCATTGCTAGGAAACCTTCATGGCCTAGTGGCCTCAAAGGTATCAACACTGATGGTGCGATAGTTCACATTTACCTAACATTCGGTAAAACCATAGTCAATAGGTAAAACCAAGGTAAAACATTGACGAGAACAGATAACTGGGAATGTTGCACTAACAACAATGTAAACCTTTCATTTGCCCCGCAAAGCATACAGCAGGAAATAGAAATTCAGTGATCAGGAGCCAAGTCAAAATCCCTCAAACTGCGTTTTGTTTCCAAGTCTCCACTTGCGACATTGCTTTTCTTGGGACTTTATTGGGACATTTTGGGACGCATATGAGTCATGTGACTGAAACATGGCGAACTTTCGAATTCTATCTGGAATTTTGGAATTCGATCTGGAATTTTCGAATTCGATCTGGAATTTTCGAATTCGAGCAAGTCTTCCATCTGGCGTCGGCACGAATTTTTTTCCTTTTTCGTTGATTTACGAGCAAGAAATCACTGCCTTTCAAGAACTCACAAGAATGCTTTCAATACACTAGAAAATGAAGAAGGAGATAAATAAAATGCAAGCAAGTTCTAAGAAAACATTGGTAAGTTTCTTCACAGCATTGCTTTAATTCCCAGATATTTGCTGCGTGAAAATTTCTTGCAGAGAACCACAAAGACTTAAGGATGTTTTTGGCCTAGGATGCCTCCTCATCTTCATCAAGTTTCCCAACGTGGACTGTTTCTTGATGGAGCTTAGTAGTACACATATTCATATGAAAAAACCACACTAGCTTTTATCTTTCTTTGTTCGTTTAACTCTGTTACACAAGAAAAAGCTATTTGTTTTGAAGAAGCCAGCTATGAGTAGCCTGACTCACAGAAAACGACGAGTTCCTCGTTTGGTCTGTGAGTCAGGCTAAACTATAAGATGCTGCGTTGATTTTCAGTTCAGTTTCAAGATGGCGAGCGAATGAATTCGTGTTGTGAATGTCGGACCTGCATGAATCGATAAAATTGAAGGAAATTGTACTTTAGTGGTGCCGGCTACAAAAAAAACAATGTAAACCATGCGAATTTAAATTCTTTCAGTATATGGTTAAATTATTTTGCCCGTAAAATTTTTGAAACTCTTTCTTCGTAAAGAAACTCAAGCTTCATAGCTTCTCGGATGAATCTTCTTGTCCCCTCAGCGTTTTCACCTGCACGAATTTTCGAATTCGATTTAGAATTTTCGAGTTTGATCTGGCGTCAGACACTCTTTGTCGTGACCATTGTGCTTCCAGGTCGACCACGGTATACTGTGGTTTGCAAAAAGGATAAACCTGACATGATTTATGAAACTATTTTTAGGAAAGGAAATCCTCAGCATAGTTTTACTTTATTTTCATATCACCATATCGGACGGTACTTGAATTGAATGTCTAAAAATTATTGGAAAGGCTTTAAAAACTTTCTTTTGAATATCCACAAGGGCACTGCACTGGTAGTCACTATTAATTTTTTTATTGATTGAGACTAGGAACTTGTGAGAAGCTTCCAGTACTCAACTCTGAATATTTTAAGAACCGTTATTTAAAAGAATATGCCAAGACTTCTTTCATCAAAATGAACTTTCTCAAGGTTAAGATTTTCCAGTACAAAAGTCTCGGAAACGCTTTTCCGAAAACGCTTTTCTGAAACTAACCCTAACCCTTACCGTATGCCAAACAACAACACAACATTCGAATGCCGCCCGCTAAACTGCACTCTAGCCAAAGTCTCTTATTAGTTTTTTATGATCTGAGAGTTGAGTTTCCAATGAGCGCTTTCTCTATAAAAGATACATGCATACACATATTGATTATAAGCCCTCATAAGGGTTTATAAAGATTTATAATGCGCTACCACCTGGATAAAAAATGCCAAGCACTTTTCGTAATAATGTGCTGCTCCAATTTCCCCGGTTCCTCGAAATTGTGTTGCACCATTTTAACTTTCAGATCTTGCTTTGCGTGAAAATTCGAAAAATCTGTCGAGATTTGCCTGGGCAAAAGGACAACATCTGGGACTACTGACAAACGCTGATGTAAAAATTCTTCTAAGCACAATTTGGATGTCATCAAAATTCAGTTTCCTTAGAAACTAGAAACTGAGGAACTGACCACAGAGATTTTCTTAAAACTTAAAATCATCAGTTTTTTACTGGGGGGGGGGGGGGGGAGTCCTTGATATATTTGTCCGACGGGATGTGCCGTTTTTCAGGGTATCGTTTTCACTGATTTTTTCTGGAGCGTAGTATCAAAAGAAGACCAATTTCTGGAGCCGGTTGTCAAAAGATGTCAAAAGGAGATATTTTGCTAGTTCGGGTTGTTATTTAATCCAATTTTTGTGATTTCGAGTATACTTTTTACAGATTTGATAAAAATTCCGGAGCCGGGTAAAAAATATTTTGTCTTGGGTATACTCCCTCAAGATTTAAGTGAAGTACCCCCCCCCCCCTCGGGATTTTCAGCACTGAAAGTTTCTTACTATTTTCTTAGAGCATTCCTCGAATTAACTTTGTACTGTACGTATTGCGCTGGGGGAGCTCCTATGCCTTACCAAGGGCGGGCATGTCACACTGGCAACGATGGTCCTACCTTTGTCCGAAAACCGGTAGTTCACTAAAAATGCTGCACCACCTTTGTCCCAAAAACTGGTCGTGTTTATGACAAATTTCCGCTGCTATTTTTCTTCAATTTGGCTGACAATTGTGATATGATGTATCACTGACGAAGTTTGTCCCAAAAACCGGTAGTTTCGATCAACTACTGTTTTCGAAAGCAAGTGGTATTTATAGCCATGAAAATACAAAAGTACAAGTGTCCCAAAACCGGTTGCCAGACAAAGGTAGAACCGCTTTGGTAAAAAATTGGAAATCCTGAATCCTTGTCATTTCTTCGGAAATTTGCCGAAAAAAGGTAGAACCGCTTTGGTAGGGAGATGATTAGGAAACTTGATTTTTGTGAACAACTGATGCAGCCGATTTAGAAAGTTCACCTGTGTCCCAGAAACTGGTTAAACCGGTCTTTTCCAATTCCTTGGACAAACATGGGGTCACATATTTTACAGTACTTGCCTGCCCCCGCTCCTGCCTTTGGAAATATTTCACAAACAGTTCATCCGCAGTTCTGTTGAAATTCTTGTTAAAAACTAAGACATGTCATGAATTGATGCTCAATTTCTCTTTTAAAGGCTTGAAGAAAAAACCAACACAAGATCTGCATACTTTCAAGGTGACAACATGTTAAAAAATCAAGTATCAACACTACGATGGAACTACTGGGTGTCTCATAAAAGTACCTACCCCCTCTTAACAAAAATAGGAACAAAAGCACAAGATATCATTACTTTCTGATTGCACAGCTAAATTCACCAATCTTCAACTTAGATGCACATACCTTGCATTTAAAAGTCTTCCACCAAATACCAGAGATACAGGCTCGCAAAGTCAAAATTTACAGTGGACCCAAAACCAGAGATTTTGAAAAAGGGCCTAGCCATGATTTGTATCATGGAAATTTTCCAAAGCACCCGTTAACTTTAGTTTTCAGTTTTTCGCTTTTGATTGCCTTGATTAAAACGAATGTAATAAAAATGAGATAATAATGATAAAGTCATGTCACACCTCCAAAATAAGCGTGCATGTGCTCCTTTTTCTCTTCTTTGGTACAAATAACACTTTGGATGGAATGCAAGCATTACAACGTATAATTTTTTTCAAAAGTAAAAACTAAAGGTCAACGTTGAAAACTCTTTTGCAACATGCCTGTAATATTAAGTCATGGCTAGGCCCTTTCGCAAAACCTCTGGTTTCAAGTGCACTCCAAATTTTAATCTTGTGAACTCATATCTCCCGTGTTTATTGGACGATTTTAAAATGCAAGATATGTGAATTTAAATTGAAGATCAAACAGATGTAACCATGAACTCAAAAAGTCCCGTTGCGTTATCGTTTTGTTCCCTTGTTTAGTCAAAAGGGGGCAATCTTTTTAGACACCCGGTAGGTACTGTATAGATGCGTTATAATGAACAGCCGAAATATTTGTTTATGAACTTTAGAAGTTATCTTTGATTAGTTGAAGGCTTCGATCGACTTTATAAAATATTAGAATACCTCATCTTTTTGAAAGGAACATTAGTATGTAATAGTGGAATTGAATAAATGATGAAAAATTGTGGAATTCAATATTATGAAAAATTAAGAAGCTCTCTTTGATAAAGTTTTAACAACATTCGTACCTAGAATTAGCAAAGTCAACTACTAAGCCCAGCCCAATTAAAAAGTGAAGTTTCTACAAAAGTGAGTGCATTGACAGTACATGTTTTGACTTTCTTCTTCCCTTGTATGACACTGATATGTGGTTATCAGCTGTCAATCAGAATGGAATTGTTGATAACGCTTTATAATTTTGCATTGGTAATTTTGATTAAGACTTTTAACAAGTACTACGGTACTAAAAAGTTTCGGACGGTCAAAATTTCCTCCAAAATTTTCTCTGCAAGTTTTTTGTCTAATCACCTTTGAAAAACATCGAACATTCTTTGGTTATATTTTTGCTTATGAAATCTCCATTTGAAGCACTCAGTGCTGTTCTTTGGTTAACATTATGTTTATTCTATACATGCAAAAGATTTGATAAAAAATAACTATAGCCGTTTTGTCTTAAGTTTTATCCGAAACTTTTCCGTCCGAAGCACTTTTGGATTTTAATGCAACCAACGTTGGTGTGAATTTAAAAGTTAACGAGTTTTTAATAAATTCAAAAGAAGCAAAGTTTAATTGAAAGTTTTCTACAATGTGTCTCTGTTCTATTATTACGGTTCTTTTGAATATGTATGATTGATGAATTTTGTATCCCTTTGAAAATCTTGAAGTTTCTTCATAGTACTTTTGCAGGGGCAGCTAACATCACACAAGAGTTCGTAAGGGAACCCAAGCTACACCTTTCGAAAAGTTTTTATCTTGAAAATAAATCAGAGTTTTATTTGGGATTTTGAAAAACCCCCAAAACAGTGCAGGGTTGGCGGGTTCCTGAAGAAGGCAAGATAACGGGTTTCTTTAGAAACCCTATGAATCGGGTTTTTTCAAACACAATTAAAGGTGCTAATAAGGGTATCGAGAAGAACCCTTAAAGGTTCATCAGCAGCGTACAAATACGTTACCCCTGGAGGTGCTCGAAGAAACCTTTTTGCGAGGGTTTTTCAGGAAACCTCTTCAAGAGGTTTCTTAAAAAACCTTTTGAAAAGGGTTGTTTAGAAAACCCTTTAAAGGAGGTTCTTTGAAAAACCCTTCGAGAGGGTTTTTCCGAAAACCCTTCAAAGGGGTGTTATAAAAAACCCTTTGAAGCGGGTTGTTTAGAAAACCCTTCAAAGGAGGTTTTTTGAAAAACCCTTCAAAAGGGTTTTTCCGAAAACCCTTCAAAGGGGTGTTATAAAAAACCCTTTGAAGCGGGTTGTTTAGAAAACCCTTCAAAGGGGTGTTATAAAAAACCCTTTGAAGCGGGTTGTTTAGAAAACCCTTGAAGAGGGTTCTTTGAAAAACCCTTTGAGAGGGTTTTTTATAAAACCTCTATGTAAGGGTTTTTTCGAGCACCTCCAGGGGTAACGTATTTGTACGCTGCTGATAAACCTTTACGGGTTTTTCTCAGCACCTTTATTTTTTTGAGTGTATGACGTTTCCTGTCCGCCGTGTAGTGGCGTCCTTGTGATTTTGTCTTTAGGAGTGAATGAGTCGACATGATGGTAGCCTACGCGCAGACCCATTATCCCAAAGGAGGAAAGGGTCTACGAAACAAAGAGCAAAGGCTTGCTACGGCCGCCCAATTAATCATTCTAATCCCCTTTTCAAATTATTTGAGAAACGCATTGAAACCATACAAAAAGAAATATTTCTATGGCTGAAACAAAGGCTGCATAAATTAAGTTTCCAGAAATCTAGAAACCTCACTAGCAAGCTTTTGCTCTTTGTTTCGTAGACCCTTTCCTCCTTTGGGATAATGGGTCAGGCACACGCTCCTTCGCATACAATTCATGCGCCTTCGTAGTCGTTCTGGCTAACTGTCGCCCTGAAAACCCCTCTTTCCCCTGTTTCGAAATTACGCAGAGTAAATTGTTTGTCAGTAACTCTTTCTAAGAAACTAAACGCACCGATGGCGAGATGACAATTACCAAGAAATTAGGAAACTCCAAAGACTTTGTTGAGAAAGAAATTAATTCCTCTTTCCACTTTCTTCTCATAACCTGTGCTTGCCTGTGTCCAAGACATATATAGAAGGTCAAGGGGATCCCGCCGATTTAAAGAATGTTCGTAAAAACGATTTAAAGAGGAACCTTCAAAATTGTCATTTACATGAGTATTATTCCGTTTTGATTATGGTTTCGAAGTACACTTTACTTCATGCTTATTCATTTTGTTGTCCTGTCACCCACTCTAAAAGCTGTCCGTTCCAAGGGTCAAAAGTGAGGAATTATGTTGAACAGTTTGCGGTCCACATATTTGTAAATAATGCATCAAAGAATGCAACCATATGGAATGTGACTCCCTCGATTGACTACGAAGGCGCATGAATTGTATGCGGAGGAGCGTGTGGTGTGTGTACATTTGTGGTTTATAATCAACTTGTTCTGCGAGACTCAGATAACTGCCCGGCCCCTCGAAGTTCTCTCACTTTACTTGAAAGGAGTTTCTTAAGCTCTTGGAGGCTTCGAACATTGCGATTTTTCGATTGAACGGCACCGTTCGGATCATTTTAAATGCGGGAACAGCCAGACAGCTATGAAACAAACAAATACTTATATTTGTGGGGGCCGAGGGCCGAGCGCCATGGTGCCGAGGGCCGGGGGGCCGAGGGGCCGGGGCCGGTAATCTCTAATAGTGCGTGAACCGCACAGTACATATTTGTACTATTTGTATTTGTACTTTGTACATATTTGAAATAATAATCTCTTACAAATACTCATTTCGAAAAATTAAAATGCATTTCAAAATCGCGAGACAATATTAAATGCAGAAAACAACACAAAATGAAATCGAAATCAAAATAAGGAGCATAATCTTAAATGAATTTACAAGACGAAATCAAATGCAAACACAAAATCCAATCCACAAGGAAATATGCAAGACTAAATCAAAATGTCAAGCGAAATCATAATTCTGATTTGAATCATAAATAAAAAGACAAGATGAAATCAAATCATAGATTGAAAGCCAAGACGAAAGCTTAAGCAAAATGACAAACGGAAATCCTAATTCGAAATGGGAATGTGACACCCAACACCAAATCTAAAGCAAGATTAAATCCAAATGTAAACAGAAATCCCAATACGAAATAAATAAAAAATTAAAATGTGCAAGACGAAATCAAAATCTAAAATGAAATGAAAAGTTAGATCATAAATGTAAGGCGAAAACTGTCTGCTTCAAATCTTGGTGGATGCTATGTTGGGAGCCCCTCGTGCGCACAGTACATATTTGAAAGAAAAGTCTCGTTTCCATGTTCAAATGGCCATTTGCAGGGTGAAATCAGTCATGCGCTAAGTGAAATCAGTCATGCCCTAAGTGAAATCGCTCATGCGCTAAGTGAAATCGCTCATGCTCTAAGTGAAAAACAAATCGAGCGCGCTTTAAAGCGCGCTTATAAGGATAGCAGTAGGCCCACAGTCGCGATAGGCGTTCGGCTTGGTTCACAACGACAGCAGGCGTGCTTTTGTCACAAGCACGTGTCAAGAGGAAAGTTTTGAAATTTGCACCTTTGACTTCCCTCAAGAAATGTTTAGACTCTGCCTTTAAGGGAAGAAACTTTCGCAAGAAGAAACTTTCAGGAGTTAGAATTAACGCGAAATTTAACGCAAGTCAACAAAATGGGAAGTTTATAGGGAATAACTTGCTCAGTAAGAAAATAACAGAAAATCAGCAGTAATGATGTTAAATGGATTATTGCTACCTTCTAACCTACATGCAAGTTTTGAAAGAAATACTGAAGTAGGGCAGGAAAAAAACACAGTGGCCAGTTTAAATATGCCTGATGAACAGCAAAGACAATTTTGTAAATAAAAATAACTCTTCCCTGCTGATATCCCTGATTGGAACTCTTTGGTATAATGTCAATACCAATGTCAGATAGAACCACAGTTTGTTTGTTAACTTTCTTAAATACAACTCACATTTTTGCATATGAGGAAGTACATGTAAAGGACCCAACAACTGCATACAGGGCCTATTTTACAACATTTGGAAACTGGTGTGCACCTATGTTTCGTTCAATTCCTACTCTGGTCATTTCCCTGGGACACCCCTGGGTATTTGCTCATAAAATATTCCTGGCCCCCATGTGTTTGACTTCAAATTTTCCCCTGCTTCCAGGGGCATTTGGTAATAGTAGTGATTATAGCGTTTGCTTACAAAGTTTTTGGGAGTACGCATGCCAAGTCCCTGGGCATTTGCCAAAAGACTTGCCCCATCCCCTGAGGCATCTGTACAAGCAATTCTTTGACCCCTGGGCTGCTTGCGGAGGATGGTCAGGGCAGGAATAGAATGAGACATTAGGTTGAATATCAAACATAATTGAGAAATGTTATTTGGAGTTTGGTTTTCCCAAATCCTTCAAACTAACTTTATATTGTAGAGTATACTACCATCCTCACTTGAAACAGATCATACCTTTCATTTTTGCAAAAGGATTTACTGCTATTGTGTAGCTGGGCCCTAAAGTCTGAGAAGATGAGGCTCAAATCCTTACTGGTTGTCAGAGCATGCGGAAATCATCCAATTTCATGCTTGTCAGCCAATGAAATCACCGCTTTCTAGCCCCTGGAGACAAAATCGGTCGTTTGAGGTAAATTTTCTAGTAACCTCACTAAAACTGAAATGGATGCTAGAATACTTCAGTTATTCGCAATTTTTTTTGATAAATCAGTTGTGGGGATGTCCGTCCAGAGTTGTTTACATGTTTAGGCACACAGCTTGTTTGGGGCCGGAGCTGCGTTCATTTTCCGGTCGAAGAATATCGACCTTCGTTGAAATATCTATAGAAATCGCTACAAATGAGATATACAGATAAGAATTTCAGCAATTATGCATACTGACCTCAGCAATAACCCAAACTCCTTTACTGCTATCATATCTCAAAATTGGAGGCAATTTCTAATGATTTCTGGTAGAGATATCATTTGGGCCTAAGCTTGTCCTCGCTTAAAACTCATTCCATTGCACTTAAAAAGTAATGGTAAAATTCTAGAGCTGAATAATGCACTTACCCATGACTCAGGCACCAGTTTGACTTCGTTTGCCTTTTATACATTAGCAATTTTTTATAAGAAACGACCAGTTGTGGGTGAATTGCAAAAACTTTCCTCGGTCCATATTTTTATCTGCACAGTCTATCCGCTTCAAACAACAAACAGTGAACTTTGTATCATAAAAGTCTTGCATCACAAAACATTCCTATAGAACGATTCCATGCGCCTTAGCGAGGCACTCGTGAATTGTTTTCACGCATTTGGTTCAATCAGTCAATGCAAACAAACAAAAGTGCAAAACCGGGTATCTTTTTTAGCGAACCCAAAACAATGCTTTGTTCTTTTTATGTTTTGCATTGATTGAAATAAGAACGAAAAGAACGAAATGTGTGAATACAATTCACGAGTGCCTCGCTAAAGCGCATGGAATCGTTCAAAAGGAATGTTCTGTGATGCAAGACTTTTATGATACAATGTCAAAGTTCACTGTTTGTTGTTTGAAGCGGTGAATCTGTGTAGAGAAAAATATGGACCGAGGAAAGTTTTTGCAATTCGCCCACAACTGGCTGTTTCTTATAAAAATTTGGCAAATTAAAGAAGGCAAACGAAGTCAAACTGGTGTCTGAGTCATGGGTAAGCGCATTATCTAGCTCAAGAGCTTTACCATTACTTTTTAAATGCAATGGAATGAGTTTTAAGCGAGGACAAGCTTATGCCCAAATGATGTCTCTAACAGAAATCGTTAGAAATTGCCTCCAATTTTAAGATATGATAGCAGTGAAAGAGTTTCGGTTATTGCTCAGGTCAGTATGCGTAATCGCTGAAATTCTTATCTGTATATCTCATTTGTAGCGATTTCTATAGATATTTCAACGAAGGTCAATATTCTTCGACCGGAAAATGAACGCAGCTCCGGCCCCAAACGAGCTGTGTGCCTAAACATGTAAACAACTCTGGACGGACATCCCCACAACTGATTTATCAAAAAAAATTGCAAATAACTGAAGTATTTTAGCATCCATTTCAGTTTTAGTGAGGGTACTAGAAAATTTACCTCAAACGACCGATTTTGTCTCCAGGGGCTAGAAAGCGGTGATCTCATTGGCTGACAAGCATGAAATTGGATGATTTCCGCATGCTCTGACAACCAGTAAGGATTTGAGCCTCATCTTAAGTCTGAGTTAATTTTTTCACTTTTAATATGAAAACATATTTAGGATGATTCCCACCTCATCTCCTTTTAATCTTCTGCAATCTATTTTCAACGTTTTATGAAACCACATAACAAAAGCTGAACTTATTTTTTACTGTGACAAGAAATATCAGGTATTGTGATGTGAGGCCAAGAGACAGTGTTAGACTCAAAATTTTGGGCTGAGAAAAATATATGCTGCCATGTGTGGAATTCACTGTTTAAGATAAGCAACACTCTTTTCTTGTTATACAATACAATGCAATACAAAACAGCATCAGCGGCAAAGTTTCAGTTGCTTGTAAAATGTTTTGGTATCCATAAAATTCTGAATTTCCAGCTTGTCCTGCAGGGTTCAAGTTCTAGGCCATTTTGCATGAAATATTCTCATCCAATTGGAGTCAACCATGCTCTAAGCAATGTTTATACCAGATTTGTTGGACCTGAATAACAATAAATAACAAAACATTTAACTCTGAATTGGCATACCAACCACAGTCAATTGTGATAAAAAGGCAAAACTTCATGTTTCTACATTTTCTACCTTCTTACAGGCAAATTTTGATTTTCTATTTATTGCAATAATAACAGATAACCGCAAATCCTGGTAACAAAAATCATGTTCAGTTTCATACCATCTTAGGCTCACTTAATTCGCTCCTTTTAGGTTACTGCCAATTTAATAAGTTTGCAGAAAACTCATATCTGATCCCCTTCGTGCTCCTGGTCAAGACAAGTTTGCTCAAGTGGTGGTGACCCATCACATCAACACATAAAAGAAAAACAAATAAAGCATTCAAGCACAAATTCTCACCATTTAATTGTAGAAGCACTTCCAGGTGTCCATTAATTGAAATATCTCATCTCCTAACATGCCGTAATTGATGCTCCCAATCTCGCCATCATCGCCTCTTCCCTGAATTTGATACGGGCAAGAGGGCCTAAATCATCGTCAATAAACGGCGGCTTTCAAACAGTTTTAAACCGGCTACATCACCCTGCAGCATTTGTTATTTATCATCCCGTGGTCACTTGGTACTACTGATGCGATTGGAATACAATTTAACTCCAAAGTCTCGGCAAAACATGCAATAATATTCACTTTTCCTCACGGCACATTGGCAGCCAGGCACCTTCCTTCCAGTCGTTCACAGTGGTGTCTTCGTGTGTGATGAATTGAATGGAACGCTTGATAAATCAAGCTACGTCACTCGGCCCAGGCTCTATTCGCAAGACCAAGGGGTAAAAACAACCCAAAAAATGTCATTTCCCGGCACCAAAATGAAAAAATATTTGCGTCAATCGAATCATCGATGATTTTTCCATCAGGGATCGTATTAACATTTTTTTGACTAACACACTTCAGTGGCACTTTAAGATCTCCTCGATCAATCCAGTGGACTCGTTGACCAACATGTTCTCTCGTGGCTCTCATTGTCGTATTTGTTCTCACTCCTTCACTATCTCTCCTTTGCCTGCTTTGCTCTTGCTGCCTTCCGTGCACTCTCTGCGTGTTTTCTTTTTCTTCTTAGTTTTAACTATACTCTAAATGATTTAGATGCTCACCCGGGGGGTCACTACCATATGTACCAGTACGGGATGTGCCATTTTTTGGGGTACCTTTCTTGGGGTGTCATTTTGGAAGAAAAACGCTTGATTGTATTGAATTTAATCTGATTTCAGGTATTTGGTTAGAATTTCGAAGTTTGGTCACAATTTTAGGGTATCTTTTTTGAAAGGCCCGTAAATTTTGGGGTATGGTTTTTGAAAAATGCATAAATGTTAGGGTATTATTTTACAATTGAAAATGGCAGACCCCCTTCATCCGCCTTTTGAACCACCAGGGATAGGGAGACGCATTTGTATCAAATGTTCAATTGTTATCATAGTTGCCCTCTCAGCCATGGTTATTCCCTTGTACACAGACAACTGAAAGGGATTCCGCAAATCCTTTGATGTCACCGAATTCGCCCCTTACCCTGATTTGGGGGCGAATTTGAGAAAACAAAATCTCTATTGCACCCCGTAGAGGGAAGACGAAGATATTTGGAAAGTTTCGCGAGGATCAGCGCAATGGTGCTCGAGTTTTACGCCACACAAAATTCGCTTCACGTTTTAATAATATAGAAGATTGTGTAAAAGGCTTTCAAAGATTATTTTCTAAATGTTTTGCTTACCCTTGACTGTCTCACGATTGCTGCTTCTGGATCTGCGCCAAAAGCTCGTCGATTTCTTACTTTGTACATTCGACAATTGTCAACTTCTTGCACCGGCGCCGCATTACTTTTTTGGCGTTATTGCTGACTTGTTGCCTCATTTTAATCACAGTTTCATCTTAAACGTTACACACACAAGCAAAGTATACCCTGTCGCATAAAAATTTTGCCTCTCAAATACAGTGTAGAACGCAATTTTTGCTTGTGATACCCTGTCGCATAAAAATTTTGCCTCTCAAATACAGTGTAGAACACAATTTTTGCTTGTGATACCCTGTCGCATAAAAATTTTTGCGTCTCAAATACAGTGTAGAACACAATTTTTGCTTGTGATACCCTGTCGCATAACTTTTTTACCTATTATAATACCCTGTCGCATAATTTTTGCTAGAAAATGACACCCTGTCGCATAATTTTTACCGCAAAAGGACACCCTGTTGAGCGGCACATCCCGTCAGGTCAAGTATGGGAGTGCCCCCCCCGGGGATCACACTCACACGAAAACAAACACTACAAAGCTGTCCTTCAAATTTTGCGCTTCAACTCTCAAAGCAAAATGAAGTCAACTTGTCTCTCGAAAATAAAAATATGTCGCCATTCATATAAGGCAGATGTTTGTTATGCTTGAGAAAAGCTATTTTTCACAGGTCCTTCAAATTTTGCACTTCAACTCTCAAAGCAAAATGAAGTCAACTTGTCTCTCGAAAATAAAAATATGTCGCCATTCATATAAGGCAGATGTTTGTTATGCTTGAGAAAAGCTATTTTTCACAGGTCATTTGACTGTGAGAGGATATTACTGCTATTTCTTGCTTGACGGAAGAGGAGAAGCTAAAGCAGTTGACGCAGATATTAGTTTATGTTTCAATATAGCTATTACTCGCTGACTTAGGTGTTTCACGACAGGAATTTGATTTTGAATAGCATATTACTGTATTGGCCAAAATTTTCTGGCCACCCTACATGGATTTAAAAGATGCATTTTTACTGTAATCCAGTCCAACTGATATGGCTACTATGTCACTGTCCTATGTTTTAGGAAAATTTGTCGTGTAGTTTCCGAATATCGATGTTAGTTTGCGAAATTAAGCGACATTTACTTGTGATGTCACGATGACGTTCATAGAAAGCTTGGAAACATTAGCAGTCAAGTCGAAAACTGTCTTTAGGAAACCTTACTATTCTCACCGGGTGCAAATCTCTAAAACTGAAAAGGAGCTAGAATCCACGGGTCCCAGAACTCCTTTTTGGGATGTTAACATCCAATCGACATTCCCAACCGAATGCATACCATATAAGAATAAAGAATGCGACCTGACCATTCTTCTTCCGCAATTCGAGAGATGCTGCAAGAGCTGCCCACCACTCCTCCCGCAGCGACAGCTTACAACTCTCTAATTTCTCTAATGTTAAACTCCCTAGACTTAAGCCCAAAGTAATCAAGTATCGAAGTTACAAAAAGTTTGTTGCCGAAAACTTCTTGTCAGATGCAAAGCTGGCAAATTTTGGTGCTCCTGCGGATCCTGAACAAGCTTATGATAATAATCTTGTCTGTACTTTTCGAAAAATAGTTGACAAACATGCCCCTCTAAAAACTAAAGTGCAACGAGGAAACAGTGCTCCTTTCATGACTCATGAACTAAAGAAGGGAATTTATACCAGAACAAGACTAAGGAAGAAATTCAACAAAAATCCTACGAAAGAAAATTAAGATAATTTCAAAAGACAAAGAAATAAATGCGTTTCCTTGAGAAAAAAGGCAATCAAACAGCACTTCAAAAAAGCAACAGAAAATGGTCTCGCGTCGAATTGTGCTTTCTGGAATCTTGTTAAACCATTTCTTTCTAACAAAGGAGGATTGGCTGGTAATGATATTTCCCTTGTTAAAAAAAAATGAAATTGTCACTGATGACTAAAAACTGACCGAGATCTTTAATGACCACTGCATAAATATCGTGGAAAAATCTAGTGGTACAGAACCTTGCAACATAGCTGATACAGCCGCGATCGGTGATGATCGGCAACTTACTAGACTGATTCTTGAAAAATACAAAAATCATCCGAGTGTTTTAGCTATCATTCAAAACCCTGACAACAAGTTTGACTCATTTTCCTTTAGTGAAGTGCAAAATTTCGAAGTTAGGAAACAACTGAGGTCTTTGGACAGTAGAAAATCTACTGGAGAAGATCAAATACCTCCAAAAATTGTTTTATTGGCAGCAGACGAGCTCACAGTTCCTCTTACAGATGCTATTAACAGCAGCATACGTACAAATAGGTTTCCAGATAATGGAAAACGAGCCGCAGTATGCCCTTTAGATAAAGGGGAGCCTAATCGTACAGTCGAAAGAAACTTTGGTCCAGTCAGTATTTTAAATATCTTTTCCAAAATCTATGAAAAAATTTTGAAAAGCCAACTCATCCCATACCTAGATGAGACCCTTTCAATCTTCATCGCTGCCTACAGAAAAGCATATGGTACGCAACATGTCTTGATAAGAATGATCGAAGAATGGAGAGCTAAACTTGATAATGATAATATTGTAGGGGCCATCCTTATGGAACTATCGAAAGCCTTTGATTGTATTCCACACGACCTGCTAATAGCCAAACTACATGCCTATGGCTTGGATGAAAATGCTCTTGTCCTTATCTACTCTTATCTAAAACGGCGGAAACAATCTGTGAGAATCAATAATACGTACAGTTCTTTCCAAACTATTTTATCAGGGGTACCTCAAGGCTCAGTTTTGGGCCCTATTCTGTTTAATGTTTTCATAAACGATCTCTTTTTGTTTATCAAACAAGCAACATTGCATAATTATGCCGACGAAAGTACTCTGGCTTATTTTTCCAGGACCCTATCAGATTTGATTGGTGTACTGGAAGAAGAAGCTGGAGTTGCTTTGACTTGGCTGAAACAGAATCAAATGATTGCTAACCAAGAAAAATTCCATGCACTCCTTATTAGAAAGGATCAAACAAATACCTGCGGAGAGAATATCAACATCCAAGGTAAAATTATCCAGTCGGAAGAAACAGTCAAATTGTTAGGTATTCAGCTAGATTATAAGCTAAATTTTGAACAGCATATCTCTGAACTTTGCAGAAAAGCAGCATCACAACTTAAGGTAACTCTGCTTTCCGCTCTAATGCACAGCGAGATGCCGTTTTGCAAAACCACTCTCCTCAGAAAGCAGTTAATTTCTCCAATATTATTCGGCCTATCGAAAAGCAGTAAAAAGGATGTTGTTCTGTATTATCTGGGCAATCGAAAGATGTATAAATCGCAATGTTTCCGTCAACCCTAGTTTCACAAATCCTATTTCAAATCTTTTTGCTAATTTCAGAAAAGTGGATTTATCTCCAAAATTACTCGAAAAATTTTCGATTTTTTTTCGTTTCATCTTTAGCTAGGTTGTTGATCTACAACTTTGCCAAGTCTGATTGAAAAAGCTAGGCTAGATTTCCTGCAATCGAATTTCGTATTTCTGTTTACTTTTCGACAGCGAAATGGAGAAACCTTGGTCAACAGATTACCATGCTATGAAGCACGCTTGCAAACGCTCCGGCTTGAAATAACTTTCAGAAGTTTTTCCATTGGCAAACAAATGAACGTCATCTTTTGGGAATACCATACACAGGTCTCAAAAGACATCCTTAGTGCGCTTGTAAAAGTATCATTTGCATCTATGGATTACAAATTACTGATTTTTACCAGCAACTTCACGAAACCATGCTTTGGGTGTCTTTCGAGACTTTCGTAAGCATTCACAGATTATCAATTTCTTTTAGAGTCCACAATGAGCATAGATCTTAGATCAAGAACAACATTTTTTGCAAAAACATTCTACGGCCGTTCCCCGGGGGGGGGGGGGGGGGGTACTTAGTATATTTGTCCGACGGGGATGTGCCGTTTTTAAGGGTATCGTTTTCACCAATTTTTTCTAGCACAGGGTATCAAAATGAGGCAATTTTTCTAGAGCAGGTTGTCAAAACATGTTAAAGGGGAATATTCTGCTAGATCGGGTCATTTTTCGGTCAAATTTCATGTTTTTGAGTATACTTTTCGCCAATTTTTTCTAGAACAGGTTATCATTTTAAGCGAAAAATTCTGGAGCAGGGTAAAAAAAAATTTTTTTCGTGGGCACACCCCCGTACAAATTTAAGTCAAGTACCCCCCCCCCCCCGGGGGCCGTTCAAATTGTTCTGCATGGGCTAAACTGTTGACCAACGCTTTTCCCCTTTGATGTCGAAAAGTAAACAGAAATGTAAAATTCGATTGCAGGAAATCTAGCCTAGCTTTTTTAATCAGACTTGGCATAGTTGTAGATCAACTACTTAGCTAAAGATGTAGCGAAAAAAAATCGAAACCTTTTCGAGTAATTTTGGAGGTAAATCCACTTTTCTGAAATCAGCAAAAAGATTTGAGCAAGGATTTGTGAAGCCAGGGTTGACGGAAACATTGCGATTTATACATCTTTTGATTGCCCAGATTACACAGAACAACATCCTTTTTACCGCTTTTCGATAGACCGAATAATATTGGAGAAATTAACTGTTTTCTGAGGAGAGTGGTTTGCAAAACGGCATCTCGCTGTGCACTAGAGCGGAAAGCAGAGTTACCTTAATGTGTTAAAAAGACTCGAACAATTCATTGGCTTTAATGAAAGGAAAATTCTTGTGCAAAGTTTTGTATATTCCAATTTCAACTATTGCCCGCTAGTATGGTACTTTTCATCAGCTAAGTCGTTGCAAAAAATTGAGAAGATTCAAGAACGTGCTCTTAGATTTTTGTACAATGATCACCGATCCTCTTACAGTGAATTACTCTTGAAATCAGAAAGATGTACTATGCATGTTTACCGTCTGAGAGTTCTCTGTATAGAAGTTTTCAAGATCTTGAAACATCTCAACCCATCTTTCATGCGTGATATTTTCAAAATAAGATCTTCCAGATATTCATCACGAAATCCGTACGACTTACAACATTATAGACCAAATCAAGTCACTTTTGGTTCAAACAGTTTTCGATCACTAGGACCTCAAATCTGGAATGCATTGCCAGATGAAACTAAATCTGCCGACAACTTAAATTCTTTTAAACGCATGATAAAACAATGGAATGGACCAAATTGTAAATGCAATGCTTGTCAACATTCACCCGAATTTTAGAAAATTATCTGGATTATGAAATAGTAGAAAATATTTGTATATTTGTTACGCATGTCAATTCAATTATATCTTGTAAACCTTGCCCATATATGTCTTGAATATTTAACTTATCTATTAATTTCTTCATTTCTTGATTTATATATTTGTATGTTCGATTTGGATTAGTTGTATATATTGTAAATATGTATAGCTAGATGAAGATAATCGAATGAAAATAAGTTGACAAACAAACAAATGTAGCATGTTCCATTCTTGTAAACAGCAACCATTTGATCCGTTTTGCAAAAACACTGCTCAGAAATCAGTGAATTTCTCCAATCTCATTTAGCTCTTGGAAAAGCCGTCAACAGCATGTTCTTCTGTGTAGCCTTGGCAATTGAAAGATTAATCGCAATGTTTCCGTCAAGGCTGGCTTAGCGAATCGATTTTCAAAACTTTTGTGATTTAAGAAAAGCAGATTCATCTTCAAAACCGCTCGAAAATGTTTGATTTTCTTTCGCTTTATCTTAAGCTAAGATCTACGACTTTGCAAAGTCTTATTTGTAGACTATATGTATGCTAGATTTATTGCACATGAATTTTATATTTCTGTTTACTTTTCGACAGCGAACGGGAAGAAACCTTGGCCAAAAAAAAGACCTGTGCTTTTTCTAGGCTAAATATGTACATTTCCAGATAGCAAGCATTATCAATTTGCAATGTGGTGATTCTATCGAATTTCAGTTATTGCCCTTTGATATGGCTATTCTGCAATAAAGGTGCAAACAAAAAAATAGATCGCGCACATAAACGTGCATTAAAGATCCTCCATAATGACTACGAATCTTCGTTTCAACCGTTACTCGCTCGCAGTAACAGTTTCACCATCCACGTTATAAATTTGCAAAAATTGATGACTGAAATATACTTGTCATTGAATAATATGAATCCATCGATTGTATGGGAATTTCATGAGAAGAAATATGTGGCCTATGACCTGAGGAAAAAGAATCTTTGCATACTTCCAAAGGCAAAGACAACATCTTATGGAGTTGAGTCTTTATCTTTCAGGGGAAGTTTCCTTTGGAATACCCTTGATGACAATATTGGGCCGGAGAACATTGCATCTGCAGAATATGCCAATAGCAAAACAGGATGTGGTACTAGTTGATTTTTTTTAGATTTTAAGTATTTATGTATGTAGGTTGGTCTTAATTAGTATTTATTTATACTATTGTAAACCAACATTAAATAATGAATAAATGAAATGAAATGAAATGAAACAGATGCCCATGCTACGAAATATGCTTGCAATGGTGTGATAGCGATGGTGATGGTGTTGTGGTGCAGTGTTGTGGCGCAATGTAATCCTCTGACATTGCAGCCAGAACAGTCAGACGGACAGGGCTCGATCCCAGGTAGAGCCCCACCGCTTGAGCGTCATGACAAGGGGTCACGGACTCGATTAGGCCTATTTTACTTCTGCGATCCCATAGCTTGGCGCTATAAACCGCAACTTCACCTTCACTTCATAGTTTATGCTTCAAATAACTTCAGACGTGCTTCCGTGAGCTGTTGGGAATGCCATGCTAAATTCTCAATAGACATCCTTTGTAAGCTTATGAAAGGATCATTGATTAAAAGATACTGAATAATGTTGCCAGCAATTTCACAACCCTGCGCTGCATATCTTTTGAGACTTTAAAGAGCATTCACAAAATATATATCAATTTCTTCATAGAGTCCACAATGAAGAAAGATCTGAGACTAAACTCTTTTTTCAAAAGCATTCAACTCCTTCTGTATCTGGCAGGTCACTCAAACATTTTCAGGATTCCCACTCCAGGACAGGGTGTCGTTTCCTATTGCCAGCTCAAAGGCAGGGTACATATTTTTCATAATTGATTCCGTAACGCGGCTAAATCATTTGTTTGGCAACATTTTCACATCTTCTGATAGATCTTTAACACATTTCTAGGACGCACACTACTTTCTGTGAAGAAGTTCAAGGATAGCGTGATCTTGCAATTTTTCAAATCAAATCAATGAACTAAGGTATTTACAATATACAGGAACAATAAAAACTTAACAACAGCCAGGCCAGGCTCTAGATATTACAGGCTCTTTTTCAGATTTTCCCAGCGGCACCTCCCCGTATATAGGTAGATTAAGTACCTCCCCCGGGTTTAGCAGGTGGTTTTCTATTGATCTTGCTTTATCCCCTTCGATGTCGAAAAGCAAACAAAAAATTAAAATGCGGTTACTAGAAACATAGCATAAAGCCTTGGTCAAACGCATCCAACATTTCATCCAACATTTCATCCAACTTTTCCTTGATCTTACATCGCCTGCGCAGCAACGTTTTTATATCAATTAAAAAAGGCGCGAAAAATAAAACGAAACGTTCTGCGCATGCCCAAACATGAAACGTTGGACGAAATGTTAGATGAGGCGGTCAAACGCATCCAAGTTTGCATCCAACATTTAAAAACAAAGTTTGTTTTTGATCTCGATCAAACTTCATCTAACATCAGTTTGCAAATGTTGGATGATCCAACATGGGTGGTCAAACGCATCCAACACTTCATCCAACATTGGTTTTCAGCATGTTGGATGAAATGTTGGATGCGTTTGACCGGGGCTTAAGTGTTCAATCAGAATTGGCAAAATTGAACCGGGTGAGTCAGAAAAAGAATCCCCGTTTGAAAGGTCACGGATCCCTGGATATCAAGACAATAATATTGTCACACATATAGTTTTATGGTAGAAATTTCTAAATCTACTATAAAATTTACCTGACTAAAATCGGCCACTCCATTCTAAAATTATGAGGGATTTTCTCGAGAAAGCGTTTTCAAAAAACCTTCAAAACGTGCCCAAAATCATGAACAAATTTTCCTTACATTTCTGCTTTACAATGGCCTTACAGCAATGACTTGTGAACGCTTTAGCACGTGCAATCCTCTTGGGAGGATGAACCAGTCCTCTCCCTGGTATGGATGACCTATTCACAGGGATTCCATTCTCCCAAGAGGATGAAAAACATGATTTTATGTGAGTGTCATCAATTTTAGGAAGGAACATTTGCTCATTGTTTTCATTCGTTTTTGCACGTTTTTGGAAAGGGCTTTCTGCAGAAAATCACCCATATAGGGCATTTTTGCTTGAATTTGCATACATTTGAAAACATTTTTTCGGAAAAAGTATAAATAATACGGCCTTGACGCAATTTCAACAATTCCACATATTTTCTAAGATGGCAGGGTTACCATGGCAACAACATCTTTTCTTCAGACTACCAACAATAGAAACTGCGAACAACTGAAGGGAAGACACTCCGTCCTAAGGTCCATATTTCATCTTCTTATTTGATTGCTAGATGAACTTTTGTCAAAACTTTCTTGAAATAGATGAATTCACTGTTTCGCACATCTTGTAGACGCCATCTCATTGAAAATATTTTCCATCACAGAAGCATGAGAAGGTACACTGCAAATGGGGTTTTTGCACTTATTCTTGCCATGCATCCTTTCTTGCAATAGCAGTGCAAAATATATCCTTGTCTATTCTTGATACTCTGGCATAACTGCATAGCAAACCAAATAAGACACTTAAGACAAATTGCTTTGATTATAATTAAATGAATTAAATAAAAAGATAAATCAAATCTTTTCTGTAGCTTGATTGTTGTTAGACAGTGATGTTTTAAACATGCACCATAATTATTCTCGCTGATTCGTCACAACTCTGCGTGCCCTATGCGTGCTGGCTTCCAAATCATTTGAAAGGAGGACTGAGTTAAATAAAGCATCCTGGCATTGCAAGAGACCTTAGGAATGGAAGGTTCTGTGTTCAGAAATCAGCTACTATGTTGCTATGCGCTAGCTACTATAAGTCAGCTAATATGAGCCAATGAATGAGAAAATAAAAGGTGACGAGGAAGAGCAAAAGAATAGTGTCTTGGATGGTATCGGGTCCAGAATTGGCAAGTTGCAAGAACTGAAGAAACTACGGAAGAAGTTGGTAAGGCACATATTTCTGTGGTAAGGCAAATCTTGAAGATTCATCTGCATTCAACAAGCTATTTGCAAAGAACATCAATGCCTTGTATAATGCGTTTTTGAAGCTTACAATCGCATTTAGAGAAGAAGTGAGAGATTTCTTTTCACTTCAGAGTAAAAGCATATGTAATCTAGAAGTGATAAGCAGACTTCTGAAATTAAGATCCATTGGGCAAAAGCAGCATATTGATGTATATTCAGGATAGGAGTGTTCAGTCTGGGGTACAGCGCATCAACCCAAAAAATAATGTTCAGCATGAAAAAAGACCCAACAAATAATTTATTCTGACCCTACATACCCGAAATTCATGAAATTAGTATCTTGAATCTGTGGACAAGTGCCCTAACTGATTATATTTCTCCTTATTGTATTTGGGTATTCAAGTCTTTTGATCTTAGTTATGTTACTTGATTGATTTTAATTCGTTCGTAAACTATATTTCTCCCAATTTTTTAGTTTTTCCCATATTCGAGACCATAAAAAAGTAAGCCAGAATTTCAGGAACCCAAAAAATCTCTTTACAAATCATTGACCCGAAAAAGTAACCCTTGCCCAAATTTTAGACCCAAAAAAGTAACCTGAGCACCCCTCAGTGGCGAAGTTAGAGGGCATGCTCGTCATGCTCAGCATGACCAAACATTTTCAAAAATAACATTTTTTTCAATCACAAAAAATAGGTTTTTCTGCTCGAAAACGCAGTTTCTTATCGCCTAACCAGTTCAAAACTACAACGATTGATCGAATGACCCCCCCCCCCCTGGTCAATATGGCTTCTGATGATATCCCCCGTATTCAGTTCGGCTAAGCCAATGAGATTCGCTACTGAGAGCAGGAAGAAAGTCAACAGGGCATCCAATCTGGTCTTGTCCTCATTCTTGAGCCCGACCTACCGGAAATCCCCCTATGAATACGGTCATGCCCATAAGGTTGGTACCCTATGTTCAGTCATGCTCGACAAAAGAATCCACTTCTGAAACAAAAGGAATGAACAAAGCTTGGTCTGGCAAACGAGAAGAGCATGACCTCGTCGTTATAATCATCATAACCTAGTCCTACAATTTCGATGAATGGTTCGTTTTGATTGGCTGAATATTTTATTCTGCAAAATCATTGCAAAGATTTTCTACATCAAGGCATGTCAAGTTCTCAGGGCATGAGTGTCGTATGCAGGGCAACCCTGTGTCATTTCGTGAGTTTCACTCTGACAAGTGTGTTTAGGCCTAGCCGATTATGGCGCAAGTTCAAGCTCAGGGAATTATTGCTGATCGAGACCTTGTGTCTCAGTTATTAAGAATGTCCTTTGCTTCGAGGACTGTTGCTGAGCAGAAGCACATCTACCAACAACAGCGACCAATGCGGAAATTGGCTGTGTGCGAGTGAAGGTATGAAAGGGGCTGTTTTGTTAGTCATGTACATTAATTAGGCCAGGTGTATCCCAAAAATGGACAGAAACAGGCTATACCAACATTCATGGCATGTGTTCCTCTCTGATTGCTAAACTGGCTAGGTGCACTGGTGCAGTATTATCATAATTTGTTGCTGACTATGAGAACTTTCACATGCCCACCATGGTGAAGGAACTTTGTTTGCTGTTGTCTGTTGATGATTGCAGTATTATCATAATTGCTGATCAAAGGAACTTTCCAAGAGAATTTTCCTGTTTGTGCAGTATTTTCATAATTTGTTGCTGACTATGAGAAATTTCACAAGGAACTTTCCTGTTGGTTATTGCAGTATTATCATAATTTTTTACTTATTAGAACAGCTTCCTCCCACAACAGCCAATTTTCTTTTATGGTCAATTGTAATGCAGTTTGATTACCCCCCCCCCCAGTTTTACTGTTGCCATGAGCTGGTGGGGTTCCTTATGCTTAAAAATGGAAAACTCAAGCTAATTTGCCTTGCAAATGTTCAACAAAATTAAATGTGAAAATCTTGACACAAAATGCCTGCCAAATTTATGACAAGCTTAAAATGCCTTGGAAATGTCAGACTTAAAACAAGAACATATGAAAACCAAGTCTTGGCCTAAAATTTTTTGAAAATATAGAGTTTTCCCTTCTGCGTTCAGGTGCATAAATGTGAAAATCTTGACACAAAGTGCCTGCCAAATTTATGACAAGCTTAAATGCCTCTGAAATGTCAGACTTAAAACAAGAACATTTGAAAACCAAGTCTTGGCCTAACATTTTTTGAAAATAAGAGTTTTCCCTCTGTGTTCAGATACAAAATGTGAAAATCTTGACACAAAATGCCTGCCAAATTTATGACAAGCTTAAATGCCTCTGAAATGTCAGACTTGAAACCAAAACAAAAACATTTGAAAACCAAATCTTAACCTGAAATTTTTGAAAATGGGAGTTTTCCCTTGTGTTCAAGTGCATATTTAACCTGTAAAGGGGTAGGCGTTGTCCCCATTCTTGTGGGAAAAGGGGCGTTTCCTGGGTTAAAAAGGGCGTGGTCCAAAAAATTTTCCGGGGGCTCCGCCCCCGGACCCCCGCGCTCTTTGCGCCTGCGGCGCAAAGGTCTCCTATCTTTGCGCCTTCGGCGCAAAGCATGACCACCCCTTCTGAGCCAGCTTCGCCCCTGTGTTGCAGCAGCCTCCCCTTTCAAACTTTCAGTGATCCTTTGGGTACATCTTTGAACTGAATCAATAAGCTCAAAACTTTGCACAATTTAGATACGATAGTATTTTCATGCATCATTGTCAGACATGGTCAACTATAGTGAAAGTTGACATTGTGGAGGATTCTACGCTGCGCAGGACGTTACGTTGCGCAGGAGATCCGGGAACTTTGGGGAGAAGACGAGGAGATTCAACATGGAAGGACGAAAGGCATCGTATTATTGTATTTAGTTGTGTTTTGTTTGTCAAAAATCATTGGAAAACGTAACAAGGATCTTTTATAGTGGAAATCTACTATGAACGCGGCACAGGAGAGGTTTTTGCTATAAGTGGCGACCACGAAGGGACTAACGGATACTTAGAAGACACTTAGAAGATTGAAAACGATAGAAAACTTTAGGCCATCGATTATTGGAACAAAATTTACGAAAATGGGATCAACGGAAATGAAGAAAATGGTGGATAAGGAAGTAGTGAAGATCAATATGTATGGGGAGCAGGTAAAGGAGGCGCTTGAACGACAAGAAATGTCAAAATTGAACCGTTTATGTGATGTCACTGTACCAAACAAACTGAAATTGTTGGATGAGTTGATTGAGAAAACAAGTGAGGTAATGATCGATGAAGAAGAGACGATTGGATCTGTGCAAACATGGACTAAAGGCGCGCGAATTGCATTTCAGGGGGCTTTTAAGTTGTATGAAAAGGGTAAGATAATGATTGATGAATGTAATATAAAGATGAATGAGTTAGCTAGAGAGAAAGTGCTACACCAGGAAAGGAAAAATAGAGAGGATGAGAGGAGAGAAATGTGGGAGTATGAAGAACAGTTGAGACAAGAAAAACTGGAAAAGACAGAGCAGCTTGGAAAGAACAACAGAAAATTATGATTGAAACAAAGGAAAGGGAAATTGAAATGGAAAGAAGGGCAAGAGAGACTGCAGTTAACCTCCCAAAATTGAGTATTGCACCTTTTAAGGGCACACCAAAGGATTGGATAAGATTTTCCAATCAATTCATGGCACAAGTAGATAATCAACCAGTAAACAAGATTGTGAAGTTAGGCTACCTACTTCAAAGTGTAAGGGGAGGCTGTCAAGAACTGATAGGTAACATTCCAAACAATGAGGAAGGATATGACAGGGCCCTGCAGTTGCTAAAGGAAGAATATGGGCAAGAGAAAACTGTACTTGCTGCCCATACCAGAGAAATTATAGATTTGGAGGCTATTAAAGGAACAAGGTATGCCAAAGTGAAGCAGTTCTATGAAACTCTACGCATAAATTATGAAGCGCTTAGAGCCATGAATGGGCACACAAAAGTGGAGGGCCTGGTATTATCTACACTTGCAAAGCTACCAGGGATAAAGGCAGACCTTACAAGAAATGATGAAAATTGGGAAACTTGGTTATTTGATGACTTGCTGACTGAAATTAGAAAATGGCTCAAGCGCAATGAAAGTGATGATGAGATAGAGAAAATTAGGGAAGAAAGAAGATCGCATAGAGCAACATTTATGACAACTGAGAAAAGAGGGCCAAGGTGCTTTTACTGCCCAAACAAACACTGGCCTGACAAATGTGACACAGTAGCAGATAAGAAAGAAAGAAAGGAAATTTTGAAAAGAAAGGGTGCTTGTTTCAAGTGTGGGGAGAAGCACTTAATGAGAGATTGCACAAGAAAAGGCTGTTTTATATGCCAGGGAAACCATCATTCAAGCTTACATGAAGAAAGAGCCCAGAAAACAGAGCAAAGTGTCAGTGTTTACACTCCTTCTGGTGATTGTATCATGCCATTAATCCCAGTGGAGGTGAAAGGAGAGCAGATTTGGGGAATACTAGATACTGGGGCTACAAAGAATTACATTAGCAAGAAAGCTGTAGAAATACTAAGGCTTAAGCCAATTAGATGGGAAACAACCAGTTTAAGAACAGCTGCAGGGCAAACTAAAGCTGCAAAGAGAGCAGTACATGAGATAAGCACATATACAATGAAGGGAGAGAAGTTCACATTTGAAGTTGTATGTCTAGATCAAGCAAATTTCTCTAAAGTAGACAGAACACCATGTAGAGAATTGAAATTGAAATACAGCCATCTGAGAGGCCTGTTTATCCCAGAGAGTAGAGATGGGGATTATGAAATTCATATTCTGATAGGAGACCCTACATTCACAGATATAAGGACAGGGAACTGCAGGAAAGGGTTGCAGGGGCAGCCCATAGCTGATGAAACATTATTCGGGTGGGCAGTGCATGGAGAAAGAGTGAAAAGTGACCAGAGTTATTTTACACAAACAACCAATGAGGATTATGAACAACTGTACAGATTGGATGTGCTAGGAGTAGAGGACAGAAAGGAGTTTGACCAAGAAGAAGTAAGGCAAGAATTCATGGAAAATGTAAAACATCAGACTGATGGTAGATACAAAGTTAAAGTTCCTTGGATTGAGGAAAGAGTACCTCAGAGTTCAAATGAAGCGCAAAGCAGGGCAAGATTGAGAAATTTGTTAGCAAGGATGACAGGAGATGTTAGAGAAAAGTATGATGCCATTGTAAAGGAACAGTTAGATCTTGGGATAATAGAGGAAGCACCAGATAACCCAGAGGGGGGAAGGCTATTTTATATGCCTCATAAGCCAGTTGTCAGAGAAGGGGCAGTTAGCACAAAAGTTAGGATGGTATTCGATGCCAGTGCAAAACCATCTCCAGAAGAATATTCAATCAATGAATGTATGAACCCTGGGCCCCCTACCCAACCACTTTTGTGGGACATTCTCATTAGATCCAGGGTTGCCCCAGTCTGCATAGTTGGAGATGTCGAAAAGGCTTTCCTACAAGTGGAATTAGATGAAGCTGACAGAGATGCATTCAGATTTATTTACAAGGCAAAAGATGGACCAGAGAAGCATTACAGATTTTGCAGGGTTCCATTTGGGGGGAGAGCTCACCTTTCATTTTAGGGGGAGTTATTCAGTACCACCTGAAAGTGACTGAAGGAGAAGAATCAGTTAAAGAATCATTAAAGGAAAATACCTATGTTGACAATGTAATGGGACTAGTATCAAATGAAGAAAAGGCAGAGAAATTCAAAACAGAAGCAACGAAGATTATGAGCAAAGGAAAGTTCCCCCTAGGTAAATGGGAGTCAAATGTAGAGGGACTCAATGATGACAAAGAAAGAGTGGAAACGAAACTATTAGGAGTTGGTTGGAATAAGAAAGATGACACGTTTGCGGTAGAGCTAGAGGTAAAGGAGGCATCAGTTGTCACCAAGAGAACAATGCTAAAAACACTAGCCAGTATCTATGACCCTTTAGGTCTAATGTCCCCAATACTGGTTGAAGGCAAGCATCTATACCGTTTAGCAGTGGATGAAAAGCAAGGATGGGACAATGAAATCAGCACAGAAGTGAAAGTGAAATGGATGAAGTGGCTGCACAGTTTGCAGAAAATCAAAGTTCCAAGATCAGTTGCACCATACCTGGAAGATGTGACAACAATAGTGTTACATCATATGATGGATGCCAGTTCCAAGGCAGTCACAGCCCAAACTATTGCTGTTGTAACACAACCAAGCGGAATGACACAAGCTCTCTTGACATCAAAATCAAGGATTACGAAAAGAGGACTTACTATTGCAAGACAAGAATTAGTTGCATGTCTTATGGGCACAAACATAGCAGCAAACACTAACAAAGCATTGAAGGGGTGGCCTATAATAGAGAATTATTGCTGGACAGACAGCCAGGTAGCTCTTTGCTGGATAGAGAGGCCATTCAGAAACTGGAAGACGTTTGTGTCAAATCGAGTGAAAAAGATTAAGGAAACAACTGATGAAATTGGGATGAATTGGAAACATGTCCCAACAAAATTGAATCATGCAGATGCTGGAAGTCGGGGAGCCTCTTACAGCCATTTAGATAAAATAGGCTGGTGGAATGGACCAGAATGGCTAATGGATCAATCAAGGTGGCCAGAACAAGTGAACTTGTTTCATGAAAATAACCAGGAGATACAGAAAGAGATTAAAGCAAACAAGGAGCAAGTACTAGTTACTACAACAGAGGAAAATATGCTAGATTCATTATTGGGAAAAGTCACCTTAAAGAGGGCCAAGAGAGCCATAGCATGGTGTTTAAGATTTGTTCATAACACTAGAAAACAAGTACTTAAAGCTGACAAAATTTCAGGGCCACTGACAACAGAAGAAATTGAAAAGGCAAACAATTATCTGGTGATGAAAGCTCAAGAAACTGTCGATTTGAACAGCAGGGAGGCGCAGAAATTAGGCCTAACAAGATGTAATGATGAAACCGTCAGATGTGTTGGTAGGATTCAAGATGAAGAACCAGTGTTTATACCAAGAGGATCCCTTTATGCAACCAAGTTATGTGAAGAAAAACACAAAGATGTAGGACACAAGGGGGTAAACATCACAATGGCTAAGGTTATGGAGAAATTTTGGATACCCAGACTTAGAACTATTCTGAAGAGAGTGAAACGAAATTGTGAAAAGTGCAAGATTATGGCAGCAAAGCCATACCCAGAACCAGAAAGAGGCTTGTTGCCAGAGAAAAGAGTTAGAGCGAAATATCCATTTGCAGTCACAGGCATTGACTTTGTTGGCCCGTTTCACCTCAAAGAAGGCGGACAATACTCTAAGGGCTATGTGATTGTTTTCTCATGTGCAACATCTAGAGCAGTTTATTTCACGGTTACAAGAACAATGGAGGCAAAAGAGTTCATTGACAAGTTGAATGAATTTATATCAGTTCATTCTAGACCACAAGAGATCATAAGCGACAATGCACAAACGTTCAAAGCGGCAGCAAAATTCATAAAAACGCTTCGCAAAAGCGAAGAATTGCATGAGTTTCTAGCAGATCAAGATATCAAATGGGATTTCATCTTAGCCAAAAGTCCTTGGAGAGGGGCTTTTTACGAGAGACTTAACAGAGACTTGAAGAGTATAATATTTCAGAAGCTAGGAAGGAGTTATTTACCATTTGATGGGTTTTGCAGAGTTATCAAGGATGCAGAAATCATATTCAATAATCGACCATTACAGTATGTTGAAGATGAAATAGGCTCAAGAGTTTTAACTCCAAACAGTATAATTCATGGAAGAGAAATTTACACGCTTGAAGCAGAAGAAGATGAAGACAATCCAAACAAAATGGAGAAAAGACTGAGAAAGGCAAAGGACGAAATGTGGTCAAGATGGCGCACAGAGTACGTTAGAGCACTGAGAGAAAGACACGACGTCACAAAGAAAAAACAGTATTATCCAGAGTTGGGAGAAGTTGTATTAGTTGTTTCAAACAGCAAGAACAAACATGAATGGCATCATGGACTTGTCTGTGAACACTTAAGAGGAAAGGATGGAGTAGTGCGAGGAGTACGGATGATTGTTAGAAATAAGATATGGGAACGCCCTATACAACTTATCTGTCCCCTTGAAATACGCTCGACCATGACACCAGAAGAGTTAAACAAGCGAATTGTTGTGGCTAACAAGGCGTATCCTGAGGAGGAAGTGACGAGACCAACGAGGCATGCGAAGGCGGATGCACTAAAGAACATTGCAACCATTGCAGAAAACGAAGACATTTTTTAAGTAGCTGGACGTTAATAGCAGTAAAATTAAAACATTGTATTAATTTTAGGGGAGTATAGTGAAAGTTGACATTGTGGAGGATTCTACGCTGCGCAGGACGTTACGTTGCGCAGGAGATCCGGGAACTTTGGGGAGAAGACGAGGAGATTCAACATGGAAGGACGAAAGGCATCGTATTATTGTATTTAGTTGTGTTTTGTTTGTCAAAAATCATTGGAAAACGTAACAAGGATCTTTTATAGTGGAAATCTACTATGAACGCGGCACAGGAGAGGTTTTTGCTATACAACTATGAGCTAGATTTCTAACTTGTCAGGCATCATCAATCAATTGCATCACTAGTACATTTACCGTTCGGCCCTTTCCAGAAGGCTAACGAATAGCAAACGTATTGATCACAGGGTGAGGTCGAACTGTTGAAAGTCTACCACCTATGGAGGATTCTTCATATCATGACAACATGCGAGGCGAGGAATATTTCAAGCCTGCTTTGTGTGACAACAGACATCGCAAAGGAGCATGTAGCTACCAAATCCTTTATGTTGGGAATGGCAAATGGGAAATAAATGATGGATATGAGACATCTTGGATGCAAATGCAGGATACATCAAGAATTGGTCAAGAAGTCTATAAGGCTGATTTCCATTCTGCGGAACTTTCTGCGCTAGTGGAAACTTTATTGTTTACGAGAGAAAATGTCACTCTGAAGTTGAAAAGAAAGTTGCGGCTGAGCAGCTATTGTATAAAATTCTGCTCACTGGGAAAATGCCGCTGAGTGGAAGACAGCCTTTACACTGCTGTTATAGCAAGAAAGGATGCAAGGCAAGATTCAAATGTAAAAAGGCCAAACTGCATGCAGTGTAAATCCTTATGCTTCTGCGATGCTAAATGTTCTTAATGAAATGGCATTTATAAGATGTGCGAAACAGTGAATTCATCTATTTCAAGAAATTTTTGACAAAATTTCATCTAGCAATCAAATAAGAAGATGAAATATGGACCTTAGGACGGAGTGTCTTCCCTTCAGTTGTTCGCAGTTTCCATTGTTGGTAGTCTGAAGAAAAGATGTTGTTGCCATGGTAACCCTGCCATTTTAGAAAATATCTCAACATGTTGCATTTGCATCAAGGCCGTATTATTTTTACTTTTTCCGAAAAAAAATTTTTCGAATGTATACAAGTTTAAGAACAAATGCCCATTTTGTCACAAATATTGCGGTTTCCATAGCAACCATGCTTTCTAAAACCGTTGAAAAACATTTCCTCCCATTACTTAATCAATTGAAAGCATAAAATGTTTCCAAAAAAAATATATGACTTTCAAAAGTACAGCTTTAAAATTGATGTAACCAAGGGGCTTTCAAAGAATGCTTTGTCAACTGGTTACCATGACAACGAGCCATTTTTGAAGTTGCTTCTATATCAAAATTTCATCAGTTGACCAAGCTCTATGTGTGTGCCAAGTTTCATGTTGGTACCCAAAAGTGCACGATTTTTGCACTTATTTACTGGACTATATAGGATATCGTACGATCTACACTCTTGCCTTTTCCTCATCCAAAAATGTTGGTTGTGAAAGTAGTTCCCACAAAAGAAAATTTCGCAGACATTTTAACAGTTCTAATAAATGGGGCAATATGGCCATGCCTTCGAAAGCGTTTAAAAAATGGAAACAATCCACCACTTTCTTAGGGAGGGGAGAGATCTGTTCGTCGCTTTTCGTCTACATTTGGTCAGTTTTCATCGCCATTCTTTCTTCATCCAAGCAAAGAAATATATGGAGGTAGTATGAAATGAGAAACATTTGAATTTCTGATAGTGGTTTTTGGGAACAAACGAGCAGGACCTAAACAGCAGGGGCAAACATTGTGAACGATTTGAAGGCGATTACACTTATTTCTTGTTATAAGAAACCGCTTATAAGAAACGGTAGACTCGATTCTTCGAAAATGGAGGAACAACCCTACCTGAATTAAAAATGCGAAGAAACTTTTGTAATTTGCAGTTTTAATTTTCTCATCTCAATCAAAAATGCTTTGACACCGTACAGTTATAGCAACTGTTTGAACATTATTTCGAGTGCAACTTTATGTTATTTACTGGTTTTTTATCTTACTAAGTAATTTAGGAGCCCTCTTGACAAATCTAAATTGCTTTTACACTTCCGGCATTAAAACTATAAGAAAAGTGGAAGAAACTTTTCATAGCGAAATGGCCAGATAATTTAAGAAACTGTCTACCAGCCCCGGACCTTAGTTTCTTGTAAAGAAAAGTACGTGTATCCCCCACCCCCCAACCCCCCCAGTCCATTCTCCAATTCTCTACAACAAGTCGAAAAAATTTGCAAACAAGATCGATTTGCGTGATGTCCTAGGCTTGAGTTGGAAACGTTTGTGACTTTCACGACGTTTGCCCCCCCCCCCCCTCTCCCTTGCTAGAAACGTGAATTTCAGCCAGTGCTAACAAGGACCGCGAGCAAGGGAGCACGACCTTGAAAGATCCTTGATCCTGAGAGCAAGGAAGACAGAATATCGGGGCAAAATTAAGAGGCTTGCTGCTTCTAATGGAGAGCAAGGATCCCATATGAGAGCCTCATATTTCCTCCAATGTTCACCTCTCCATCATACAATGTTTGAAACTGCAGGAGGATAAATGAGTTGCACATTTCATTTGACCTGTCCCCTTCATCAAAATCTAGACTGTTGTCAATTTCCCAACTTTTCTCTGGATCAATTGAAAAAGGATTATCTAAGGATAAGAAATCGACTTGTAAGAAATCGGCAAACAAATGCTATTTTTTCAGACGTGTATGGAACGCCGTTTGCACAAAAATGACATAAACACAGTTTATGTTACATAAACTATGTTTATGTGCACATAAACTGTGTTTATGTACATAAACATAGTTTATGTGAACATAAACATAGTTTATGTACATAAACATAGTTTATGTCCATTTTTGTGCACATAAACATAGTTTATGTACATAAACTATGTTTATGTTCACATAAGCTATGTTTATGTACATAAACTATGTTTATGTGCACAAAAATGGACATAAACTGTGTTTATGTACATAAACTATGTTTATGTGCACATAAACTATGTTTATGTACATAAACACAGTTTATGTCCATTTTTGTGCAAACGGCGTCGTCCCTATTGTTCTAAAAGGCGTCATAATCATAGTCATAATGAGTCCCTGTATCGTCACGTCTGTAAGAATAGCTGGCTTATCGCATTCAGAACACAACTGTGGTCCTTTTCCCGCAGGACAGTGACAATTTTTTTTTCATTTTCATTTCATTTTAAATTCTTTATACACAAAACAACGACAATGAGTCTCTATAGTATTGAATATCCAGTTGAATATTCAATCCGTTGAATATCCAGCAACTCTCGACTGATCCTCTGCAGAATATCCTCCACGGTGAAAACTGACGACCTTTCATCTCGTGTAGGAAGTGGCCCTAAAATTCCATGTAACGAAAACGCAAAGAAAAGTAAAACGCAATCTCCATACTTTCCAACCATCTTACAAACAAATCTGTATCTGTGCAAGATTGGATGGAGCAAACCAGTGGTGTAGAGCTAGATTAATAACTAGGGGGGCTCAGGTAGAGAGGTGGCATCAGGACGCCTTTTACTTTGGCATAGAATGCATCTCCCATTATATCATGCTTGCCATTAGCAGCGAGGAAGCCTTGATAGTTTTGTGACAGTTATCCTATAACCCCCATCGCCTTGCCACTTATGATGTCTGTTTGCACTTCTGTGTTCTATTGTCATTTGCACTTTTGTGTTTCTGAAGCCATTTTGATGTAACGTTAGTGGCATCCCATAGATGTACAGGAGGCCCATTTATGCTTATAAACATCAAGGAAGATAAGAGCTTCATCTTGGTGCAAACCAAAAACCAGGATTTCTTCTAAGAATATATACTGTACCTTGTTCTGTCATTTTGGTCATAATAAACAAATTAAGAAAATCAAAATTTCTTTAGAATAACTAGGGGGGCTAAAGCCCCCCAAAATTACGGAAAAAATAACTAGGGGGCTGAGCCCCCCTGAGCGCCCCCCCAGCTCTACACCACTGGAGCAAACTGACGCACCACGTGCTGTCTTCCCCTCTTTTACGAGGAACGTGTCAACCGACTTCACTCTAAATTCTCCCAAGTGTTCACAAGAACGAGTGCCGTAATTGCAAACTGATCCTCTGGGAATAATTTAGACCCGTATCAGAACAATGGGTACGACGCCGTTTGCACAAAAATGGACATAAACTATGTTTATGTACATAAACATAGTTTATGTGCACATAAACATAGTTTATGTACATAAACATAGTTTATGTGCACAAAAATGGACATAAACTATGTTTATGTACATAAACTATGTTTATATGCACATAAACTATGTTTATGTACATAAACATAGTTTATGTCCATTTTTGTGCAAACGGCGTCGTCCCTATTGTTCTAAAAGGCGTCATAATCATAGTCATAATGAGTCCCTGTAGCGTCACGTCTGTAAGAATAGCTGGCTTATCGCATTCAGAACACAACTGTGGTCCTTTTCCCGCAGGGCAGTGACAATTTTTTTTTCATTTTCATTTCATTTTAAATTCTTTATACACAAAACAACGACAATGAGTCTCTATAGTATTGAATATCCAGTTGAATATTCAATCCGTTGAATATCCAGCAACTCTCGACTGATCCTCTGCAGAATATCCCCCACGGTGAAAACTGACGACCTTTCATCTCGTGTAGGAAGTGGCCCTAAAATTCCATGTAACGAAAACGCAAAGAAAAGTAAAACGCAATCTCCATACTTTCCAACCATCTTACAAACAAATCTGTATCTGTGCAAGATTGGATGGAGCAAACTGACGCACCACGTGCTGTCTTTCCCCTCTTTTATGAGGAACGTGTCAACCGACTTCACTCTAAATTCTCCCAAGTGTTCACAAGAACGAGTGCCGTAATTTGCAAACTGATCCTCTGGGAACAATTTAGACCCGTATCAGAACAATGGGTACGACGCCGTTTGCACAAAAATGGACATAAACTATGTTTATGTACATAAACATAGTTTATGTGCACATAAACATAGTTTATGTACATAAACATAGTTTATGTGCACAAAAATGGACATAAACTATGTATATGTACATAAACTATGTTTATGTGCACATAAACTATGTTTATGTACATAAACATAGTTTATGTCCATTTTTGTGCACATAAACTATGTTTATGTACATAAACTATGTTTATGTGCACATAAACATAGTTTATGTTACATAAACACAGTTTATGTGCACATAAACATAGTTTATGTAACATAAACTGTGTTTATGTCATTTTTGTGCAAACGGCGTTCCATAGGATCCTGGATTAACCAATCACTGGATGCAAAAATTTTATAACAGATTCAAACCGACAGAAACAAAGGTTTCCACTTTTCTCATCAGAGTTAACCTAAGCCAATCACAGGACAGCAAAATTTGTAACACATAAATCTATAAATTGGCAATACGCCTCCTTCGCCCATTCATCTCAAATTTTAAGTCAGAAAACGGATGAAAATCTTTCAGAAGAAAAAATCATCAAAGACATGCCTAAGGAGACTGCTCCACGTCGTAGTGTCCGTCCGTCCACGCTAGCAAGCACCATCAGCACGAGGCCTGTAAGGCTAAGCACTACAAGCACCATCGCCAATAATAGCTCGTCGACGCAAGCAATCGCAACCATGACAAGGCCGGTAAGGGAAGGCACTGTAAACACCACTACCACTGGCCATTCGTCGACACAGGCAAGCACCATCAGCACAAGGCCTAGGCAAAGTACTGTAAGCACCACTGCCAAAAGAAATACCACTGCCACGCAAGCTGTCGAAGCAGCCACGATAGAGAAGATCGTGGAGAGATCGATTCAGACACAACTGCAAGATTTAATCCAAAGAGCGGCTGTCGCTGCTGCCGCTGAAGTGGTTAAACAGAAGGAGAGTCACATACCAGACGAGGTACCCGTGTCCGTAGGCCCCCACGAATCACACCATCTCCCCGTGGAAAGACGTATGGTGCTTCCCGTCCCACAGCCACAATTTCCTGCAGTAGCATCAACTTCACATGGCCAAATCGACGGTGGTTTCACGCCAGAAATCAGAGGCGTACGCAGCACCCCAGGAGTGAGGGGGTCTGGGGCGTAGCCCTAGAAAATTTTTTTGTGACCACGCCCTTCAGACGCTCGGAAAATGAGGGAAACGCCCTTTTCACTTATATTTTACATCGTAAACATGACTGCAATGAACACAAAATAGGCAGGATGTTTTGTTGAATTTGCATTGAGAATTTATACCCAGCATATCGAGTACGAATTACAAATCGCTTTTCTTCTTTACTGTAAAATTGATTTGGCCCTAGTTGTTGTTATGATATTCAGGAAATGCCTCTTGTCGCCACTTCATCGTCGTTTAGTCAGTAAATGGCATCTTTTACAAGAATCTTTTGAAAACAGGAAAATTTTGAAAACAGACATTCTACTTTGGCTTAGAATGCCTCTCCCAGCATCGTTCAAGCATTTCTTAGCAACCCAAAACATTCAAGAATCTCGAAGACCACCGCCTGACAGATTTGCCTGACCCCCCCCCCCTGAGGTACAAATTTTATTGCATTTTTGTACAAATCTCGAGGACCATATTTTTGAAAAGTGGGGGGGTCCGGACCCCCCCATTCCCCCCCTTGGGTACGCCACTGCCAGAAATCCCTGCACAGTATGTGAAAGGAATTCAGTTGGGTGAGTTTTTTGATTTAGCGAAACTTTTGCCAGCTAACCTCCAGAAGTTAGCCAATGTTGAGGGAGAAAATATGTCATTGGAGATTGGCACCAACAATGAGCTAAAGCTGTCAAGAGCCAACAAAATGATCAAAATCACAAACATAGAAGACTGGACTACAGCTTTCAACACTTATATGAAAGTTTTTGTAAGCAAAAACCCAAGTAAAGCTTATGAGCTTATCGAATATCTAGATTTGATTAGATACGCTGCCAAATTTTACAAGTCGTATGGTTGGCTAATTTACGATTATAAATTCCGTAATAAGGCAGCTAACGATAAATCTTTGTATTGGGGCCGTATTGATCAACAATTATGGATAAGAATTTTTACCGTTAACCAAGCACAACTTTTAGAAGATTGTAGCCATTTAGTTAATCATAGTGTTTTTTCAAACGGACCCTCACATACAGATATTGAGGTTGGAACAAAGAGGGACGGCAAATTTTGTTTCACCTTCAACAGAGGCTGGTCTTGCCCTCCAACCTGTAGATACCGTCATGCGTGTAACAAATGTAGAGGGAATCACTCAGGCTCCAACTGTCCCGATAATCCAAGTGCACCCCAACGCGGAAGGGACAACCCCCACCCCAAGGCCCCAACAAATCGGGACGGAAAGAACTGAGTGTTTCTCTCAAGTAAATGTAGATAGATTAGAATCTGAGCTTGATGGTCATCCAAACAGGCAATTTGTGCAAAATTTATGCAGCCAACTTCGCATTGGGGCAAGAATATGTTACAGGGGGGTGAGAAGGCCCCGAATGTCCCCCAATCTCCCTACGGCAAATGCAAATCCTACAAAAATTTCTGAAAATCTCAAGAAGGATATTTCATTAGGAAGAGTGGCCGGCCCTTTCCGAGATCCACCTTTCCGCAATTTCCAGGTCTCACCACTGGGAGTAATTCCAAAAAAGAACTCTGCAAAATTTCGCACAATTTTTCACCTGTCATACCCAAAATCAGGAGATTCGATTAATTCGGCAATTGATAAGGATTCTTATTCGCTGTCTTATGTTACTATTGATCAAGCTATAGAAGCCATTCAAAGCTTTGGACAAGGAACTATGTTAGCTAAAACTGACATCGAATCAGCCTTTCGACTTTTCCCAGTGCACCCCGAAGACTGGGAGCTACTGGGCATGAAATGGGACGGTCTTTATTATTATGAAAAGTATCTTCCCTTTGGATTAAGGAGTGCACCGTTCCTGTTTAATCAACTGGCGGACGCAGTCGAATGGATTCTTCGTGAAAAGTGCGCTATTTCCTATGTGACACATTTTTTGGACGATTTCCTGATAATGGAACCAAAACGGGGTGCCACACAGTCATCAAATTCAGACTGTGTGTTTTCATTACACAGCATGCTTCTAGCCTTCAATTCCCTGAATATCCCCCTATCCGCAGGGAAAACACAGGGTCCGCTTACCAGACTGGAATTCCTAGGTATTATACTCGACAGCGAAAAAATGGAAGCATCTTTACCTGCCGATAAACTTTCAAGGCTGCAAGTCGAGCTTCAGTTATGGCATAAAAGAAAATCTGCTACACTAAAGGAACTCCAGTCCCTCATAGGTACACTCAATTTTGCATGTAAGGTTATCCCACCGGGCAGAGCTTTCCTGCAACGTATTATAAATCTCACGGTTGGAGTTAAACAAGAGCACCACCATATTAGGTTAAGCAAAGCCTTTTTCGAGGATATCAAAATGTGGGAAACCTTCCTAAAATCTTGGAACGGTAAAAATTTCTTTTTGAATCAGTTCTGGGAAAGTTCTACAAGTCTTAGGCTGTACACGGATGCGTCTGGTTCGGTAGGTTTTGGGGGGATTCATGGGTCCCAGTGGTTCCAAGGTCGATGGGCTTCTCACCAATCCTTGGGTGTTGCGGGCATCTCAATCGCTTGGCAAGAGCTCTATGCCATAGTTGTAGCATGTTATATATGGGGAGCACAATGGAAGAATAAGAGAGTCCTCTTTTATTGCGATAACGCAGCAGTTGTTGCTATTGTAAATACTAAGAAGTCAAAGTGTGAGCAAATCATGAAACTTGTCCGCAGTTTGACTCTCTTAACTTTGAAATATAATTTCTATTTCAAAGCAAGGCATGTCGCGGGTGCTAGGAATGAAATTGCTGATTCATTGTCTCGTTTTCAGGTCGAGCGTTTCCGGCAGCTGGCTCCATGGGCGGACAGGGAACCGCAACCGATTGCGGAAGTGGTTTGTGGCCTCTGAATGAAAGCTTAAAGTTCTTTGCAGAAAACTCATTGGCCGCCAATACAAAAAAAGCTTTATGAGGTAGGCGAGAAAAAATACCAAGAATTCTGCTCAAAATTCAGAATCTCCAAGCCATTTCCGGCAACAGAACATCTCTTGTGTTACTTCGCAGTGTACCTCGCAGACACAGTGAAATATGATACTATCAGATGCTATTTCGCAGGGCTCAAAAATCAACATCTTCTTATGGGGTATCGACTGCAAATATCCGAATTCGAGCAACTACAATACGTACTACGTGGAATAAAGAGGTCCCAAAGTTATTCGACGAGAACGAGGCTGCCGATCACGCCAAAACATCTAGAAATGTTTTATGATCTCCTACAACCAGAGAGTTCAACTAATTTTGACAATGTAATGCTCTGGGCAGCCATTTGCTTGGCCTATTTCGGTTTTCTGCGTGTAAGCGAATTTACATCGGATCAGCAATCCCATCCTGGCACCCATCTCAGCCCCGGAGACATTAAGTTTGTTCCTAGCTTCGAGGAGCCACAATACATAATTGTGTATCTCAAAAAATCGAAAACAGATCCATACGGAAATGGAACCTCTGTGACAGTTACCAGATCCAACAGCAAAATATGTGCCGTGAAAGCTCTGCAACTCTACCTTGCTCGGAGGAAGTTTAATGAAGGACCTATGTTCTTTTTCAAGTCAGGAGAATTTCTAACACCACAAAAATTCACTAAAGAAATTCGAAGCCTTCTCTCTAAGAGCGGCCAAGAACCAAATGATTATGCCAGCCATAGCTTTAGGATAGGAGCTGCAACGGCAGCGGCCAATGCAAATTTGCCAGAATGGCTTATCAAGATGATGGGCAGATGGACATCGGATTGTTATCAACGTTATATCAAAAAACCGACAACCGCTGTAGGACAAGTCTCCACAAGTTTGATAAACGAACCTGAAAGGCTTTAAAACTTATGGCATGACTATAGTTCCCTTAAAAATACAAGTATAAGTGGAATTTCTTCCGTTTTCTTTTTATTTCATTTTCATTTGTTTTATAAGAAAGTAAAAATCTCGGACAGTACTGATATCTCCAAAGAATATTATAAGATCTGTCTCCCCCCCCCCCCTTAACTTTTAAAACACGGTATTTTGACGCCTTTCCGGTGTTTGGACAGTGCTCTAGTACTTTCTGAGTAATATAAGGATCAGGGAACAAGTGAGAATTTAACGTTTTTAATTTTGGTGATCTGAGAATCTGAGTTTCTTATAAGCGGTGTTTCTTTTTGTGTTTGCATAACGACACCAGCCTTATTCGTCGCCGTGGGGGTTACACAAGTGTAACTGTGGCGGAAGGATTTTAATAACCTTCTCCATCGGCTCCAAATTAAAAATTCAAAAGGCCTGCTCGATAGACCTCAACAAATATATGATACTACCTCGAGAGGGAAAGTAGTAGGTCGCAGGGATTACCCGACGGGGAAAGTACCTGCTTGTGGCTTATGATTCAATTCAATTCAATTCAATTTTATTCATAGAAATACACCCTAATACAAAGTTCTCATTAAAAATAGGGATTAAAATGCAATTTTACATCACAGTTAATTCGGGCAAAGAGGTCGTGTGTCATGGCGTCTCTAAAAGGAAGGGTATCGGTTATTGTACCCCTGTGTACCTGCATGAAAACACCCCTGCCGTGCTTGGTGCCTTAGAATGTTATTTGGAAAATACTGAGTGATCAAAGCCCCTGTGGCCTTGCAAAACGAGGTTCAATATTGTTCAGGGGATTTCCGATTGTTCCCTGGATGCGTACGTGCGTCTTAACATGCGTCTTAAACTTATATAAAGGCATTTGCAAATTAGCATTGTTCTCACACTTTGATCTCAACATTGAGAATGCAAACATCTCTGGTTATCATCGATAGGCTGGTGGCTGATTTTCGCTTGTCTTCTGACAAGCGGGGTGAGATCTACTTCGATTCATCATTTATTTACAATTAATTCTTTCTTAGTTGAGAACAGTGAGAGCGGCAACGGCAGAATAGGATGTTTAGCGGGCACGGGTGAATATGATATAAAACTTTAATTTGTTCCTTTGGCAAGGCCACCTTAGGCCAGCAAGGCCTAAGCTTTATTTTTTGCACGAGGAGAGGAATGAAGGGCTAGAATTCATTCAGAAAGTATTTGGACTTTGAGCATCTCCTTGTGCTGTTGGCCAAGTGCCTATTGCTAGAATCGAATTTGTCTTTGTATCCGGATCTCTGTTATTTGAGTTGTAAATCAGAATCTTTTCATCATTTCTTCATATCGGCATGCAAGTAAGTGGCTGCTCAAGCACGTTTATATTATTCGGAAATTTAATTCATATGGTGCCATCTTCAAGGTTTCTTTCTTTTCTCTGGTCATACATTTGTTTTGTTTTGTTTTGTTTTGTTTTTGTTTTTTCGTCTTAGCAACTTGACATACAGTTTACGGATATATTACTCGGATTATTGGATATTTACAACTAGTTTTGGTTATTTTTGGGTTATATGCTTGAAAACTCCTTGGACTCACCCCTCCCCTCGTATGTGTGTGTGCTGTGTGCCCCTCAGGGGTTTATTTGCAGGGGGTATGGCTTGAGAGATGAAAAGGGTTCTCTTGTATCAGAGAATCTAGTTCCCAGTCTTAGTTTGTTCATTCAAATTGGGATGGTGGACCATTTTGAATATAGCTAGCCCCAACTATGATTTCGGTTGCCCCTTTGTTTTTGCAAATTGATCGTTGTTTTTTTTTTCTTATGTTCGTCTAAACATCGAATTTTTTTTCTGTTTTAAAAAGGAAGCTTAGTGTGACAGAAGCTTTTCTTAGCCAGAATTTAAGCAGTTTGGCAACATGCCATGAATATGAAAGACAAATATCTCTGGTGTTGGTTTTTCGACGTTATTTTGATGATTGCCTTTCCCTTTCAGGTGAACTAGCTTCAGTCCGAATCCTTCGTGCTGGTGTAATTTGTCGAAATCATACAAAAAATACAACCAAAAGTCAGAGCGGGTTTCAGTTTGAAGGGAACTTGCTTTTTCTGTTTTGTTCTTTGAGCAAATGCAGAGGGTGATAACTGCTGTCTTTATTCTTATAATTTGCAACACTGTTTTCAAGTTGTTGATTAGTGTGGAAACAGTATTTGTACTTGTTTTTTATTTCAAGTACTAGGAAAAGGAAGTTTGGAGGCTGTGGAATACTATCAAAAGTAATTGAAATGGTCAGAGAATGTCTTAGCAGTTCCTCTTTTAGAGAAACAAACATGGTCGGGCGTGGTGAACTCTTTAGAGGTGCATCAAAAATGAAAACAATAACAAAGATTCCGGGTATTAGCTAGTATAATGACGGTGACAGAGTCGGTATTGGTTGAGGGTCATTTGGTGCAAGTGGATAGGTTTTATTTTCGTAACTGGCAAATGGCGAGGAATAGCTTTTGTAATGATATTTCGGCAAGAAAACTGGGCTATAGAAAAAACGGGGTGAAATAAGTATAATAACAGAGACAAAAGAAAAAGAAATGTCACAATCTTAACAACGCTGTAGTGTTTTTTGGAAAAATTATTCGTGGATTTTTTAGGCCTGCAAAGTTGTGTTATGAGATATCCAGGGATTCGAGATCTTATGAGAAATCTGTTTTAAAAGGCTAAGCTGCCCTACTGGCTGAGAAAGGAACAACCAAAATCTACAACACGCTACCAGTCATCTTATACAGGCAGAATGAGCAATTTGGTCAGGAGCATCAACTACTAAATTTAAAATTTTTCAAAATCACATCATCAGATTTATGATTGGCCGCAAGCTGCAAGATCATGTCACGAGAGAAAGTCTACGATCCCAAACAGAACTAAAACCTGTATCAGCTGTTATCAAAGTTAAAATGTTTTTGGCCTTATAAAACGGTCATCAATGGGACTACCTAGATCGGTCTTAGGAGGCTCCGCCAATGGTTCAAGGAACCGGGAGGAACACCGAACGTCGCTGGATCGACGACATCAAGACCTGGATTGGGTCGTATTTGTTTAAAACGGAAAAAACGGAATACATGTATCGCACTCATGTGAGTACTGTAGTCATGGACTATACAGATGCGCAATGAGGGTAGCACGTGAAATACACATGAATGAAGGTCTGGTGCACAGTATCTCCTGTAACGATTCAAGGAATTAGTACTAATTTACTGCGGGTGCAGAGTCAACTGGTGAACCCCATTGGTCGCATGCAGGGTCAACTGTCGAGCCCTGTACGTCTGTTGAAGGATCAATTGTCAGTGTCACAATCAATTTGTTAAAGATTAATTTCGACGGACATTAATTAACTATGAGTTAACTGTAGGAACCTCATGTCAGATAAGGGGTCAACTGTTGGGCCCTTGGGTGAAGGGTCAGCTGTCAGATCAGGGGTCACGGGTCACCTGTGTGACCCTGTAAGAAGGTATGGGTCACCTGTCGGACCCGGATAGAAGGTATGGGTCACCTGTCGGATCCGGAAGAAGGTATGGGTCGCCTGTCGGACCCGGAAGAAGGTATGGGTCACCTGTCGGACCCTGTAAGAAGGTATGGGTCACCTGTCGGACCCGGAAAAAAGGTATGGGTCACCTGTCAGACCCGGAAAGAAGGTATGGGACGCCTGTTGGACCCGGAAAAAAGGTAGGGGTCACCTGTCAGACCCTGTAAGAAGGCATGGCATGGGTCATCTGTCGGACCCGGAAGAAGGTATGGGTCGCCTGTCGGATCCGGAAGAAGGTTGGGTCGCCTGTCGGACCTGAAGAATGTATGGGTCGCCTGTCGGACCCGGTAAGAAGGTATGGGTCACCTGTCGGACCCGGTAAGAAGGTATGGGTCACCTGTCGGATCCAATTCATGTCAGTCGATTGTGTATTGTGAAGTGCCAATATATTGTCGTTAATTGTTGTTGTTGTTGTTGTCTGTTTGTTGTCTGTTTGTTGTCAGCATCAGAAAATTGGTTTGTAAATTCGAATTCAACAATGGCAGTGTCGGTGCCATTGTCCATAATGCCCTGTGAAATGCTTGAGATATGCAAAAATCTTTCGGCTTTGTCAATATATGTCTGTTTTATCATGGCAAATCGTAAACAAGGCGGGACCCATAGCGTTTCCAGGTAGTGGTGTTTCTCTCATTCTTCATCGGTTTCTTGGCATTGTTGTTGTTGGGGGTTGGGGGAACACGTTGTGTTCTGTGGTGGAAAAAATATGGCTTATTTCTTGTAACCCCCAACTGGCAAAATTTAGGGGGTTGAGCTGAGTGCAAATTTGGCCAATGCACTAACAGCCCAAACTTAGGCCCCGATGATGAGAGAATGAGAGAACACCACTGTTGGTTATCGTTGGGAAAAAAGCAAATCACTTTATGTTTGAAAGTGTGCTTAGAAGCTCTGAGGGGCCTATTATCCTCTGATCCCAAGAATTAAATAGGGATTAAAATGCAATTTTACATCACAGTTAATTCGGGCAAAGAGGTCGTGTGTCATGGCGTCTCTAAAAGGAAGGGTATCGGTTATTGTACCCCTGTGTACCTGCATGAAAACACCCCTGCCGTGCTTGGTGCCTTAGAATGTTATTTGGAAAATACTGAGTGATCAAAGCCCCTGTGGCCTTGCAAAACGAGGTTCAATATTGTTCAGGGGATTTCCGATTGTTCCCTGGATGCGTACGTGCGTCTTAACATGCGTCTTAAACTTATATAAAGGCATTTGCAAATTAGCATTGTTCTCACACTTTGATTTCAACATTGAGAATGCAAACATCTCTGGTTATCATCGATAGGCTGGTGGCTGATTTTCGCTTTCCCACCCACCCTCCTCTATTTCTGTTTAATCTTTTCATGCTGATGTACCGTTGTCTCTTTCGGAGGCACGGATCATTGGCATGGACATTTAGTGCATTGGTTTGTGGAAAAAAATATGGCTTATTTCTTGTAACCCCCAACTGGCAAAATTTAGGGGGTTGAGCTGAGTGCAAATTTGGCCAATGCACTAACAGCCCAAACTTAGGCCCCGATGATGAGAGAATGAGAGAACACCACTGTTGGTTATCGTTGGGAAAAAAGCAAATCACTTTATGTTTGAAAGTGTGCTTAGAAGCTCTGAGGGGCCTATTATCCTCTGATCCCAAGAATTAAATGTGTATTCTATACGACCCAGGAGAAGCATAGCTTATCAAGCCTGGACCGATTACCCTCAGAGAACGAGGCGTTGGGATTACCTCAAAAGGGAAAGTAGTAGACTGTCTGTGATTACATTGTGAAGTAGCAGACCATAGTTTATGATTACCCAGGCGAGGAAAGTACCAACTTTCGAAAAAGGTGCGTCGAGCAAGGTCTCTCTGACTGCCGCAGTTGCACTTCCTAACCCCCACTTAAACTAATCTATTTTTCCTTTTCAGATGACCGTAGAAACGTAATAGTTAGACTGTAGAAGTATCATAATCTCTTCACCCAGTTGTTGATATCTATAGTTCTGTTTATGTTTTAAAAACTCGATTTCTTTGCTTCACTTCCCTTCACTTCACTAACAGACGAGGATGGAAAAATTAATTCAGCACTAAAGTGAAACTTTCGTAGGGTTAATTTTACCACCGCAGTTTTATCCGATATCTCCCGCTAAGGAGTTTTTACGTGGACTGTAGCGCGGATCAGTGTCTAAAGAAAAAGCAAAATATCATCTCGCCTTTGGTCGCCTATGAGATTTCGGGAAAGCCTGATGTAGGTCACGACGAGTAAAACATCGGCTCACATCACACATTAGTGTAATAGAAGAGAATAGAGGATTAAAGTAATTAGGTGGGCGGCCGTTGCCAGCTTTGCTGGAGTGTTGCGGGGCCCCCTCTAATCAGTAAAAAACACCCTCTTGGGTAAAACACTTAGCAGCTCAGGAAGAGAAATTCGTTACCAAAGAGAGCGGCAAGCACTTTCTCCTCATGAACGTGTGACCGCGCTATGTCAAGATCCCCCATCAGAGTAAGCTTAGAAACACGCGTCACATGGATCCTGGATTAACCAATCACTGGATGCAAAAATTTTATAACAGATTCAAACCGACAGAAACAAAGGTTTCCACTTTTCTCATCAGAGTTAACCTAAGCCAATCACAGGACAGCAAAATTTGTAACACATAAATCTATAAATTGGCAATACGCCTCCTTCGCCCATTCATCTCAAATTTTAAGTCAGAAAACGGATGAAAATCTTTCAGAAGAAAAAATCCCCACCCGCCCCTCCCCTTTTTAAAATACAGCAATCAATTCAGGTAGGGGAAGGATTTTAATAACCTTCTCCATCGGCTCCAAATTTAAATTCAAAAGGCCTGCTCGATAGACCTCAACAAATATATGATACTACCTCGAGAGGGAAAGTAGTAGGTCGCAGGGATTACCCGACGGGGAAAGTACCTGCTTGTGGCTTATGATTACCCTCAGAGAACGAGGCGTTGGGATTACCTCAAAAGGGAAAGTAGTAGACTGTCTGTGATTACATTGTGAAGTAGCAGACCATAGTTTATGATTACCCAGGCGAGGAAAGTACCAACTTTCGAAAAAGGTGCGTCGAGCAAGGTCTCTCTGACTGCCGCAGTTGCACTTCCTAACCCCCACTTAAACTAATCTATTTTTCCTTTTCAGATGACCGTAGAAACGTAATAGTTAGACTGTAGAAGTATCATAATCTCTTCACCTAGTTGTTGATATCTATAGTTCTGTTTATGTTTTAAAAACTCGATTTCTTTGCTTCACTCCCCTTCACTTCACTAACAGACGAGGATGGAAAAATTAATCGATTTAAAGGAGCATAGTACATTGATCGTGTTCCGTGAAACGTTTTTCGTGGCCACCGTGAAACGGATGTTACTATAGATGAAGGAATCGAAGAAACTCGTAAAATATTATCGTAAGGTGTAAAACAAATGTCACGGAGGACATTTCTTTAGGGGGGAAGCATGTAGCCCTCAGAATAAAATGACAATAATTATTTTGTTTGCACAAATAATAGCTGGTGTTAGTAAAGACATTTACCCCCGTGCAAGGTAAGCGAACGTTAGAAGCGGAAGTATCGCATTATCTTAGTTGTTGAGTTTTGATATGATCTCGAAGGGAATATGAGAAAATGATGATTCCAAAACTTTTGGAAACCAAACCGTGCCTTTTTACTATCTTTATTATCTAAAGATGTAGGTTACGTTAAACATATGACCTGTGAAAAATAGCTTTTCTCAAGCATAACAAACATCTGCCTTATATGAATGGCGACATATTTTTATTTTCGAGAGACAAGTTGACTTCATTTTGCTTTGAGAGTTGAAGCGCAAAATTTGAAGGACAGCTGTAGTGTTTGTTTTAGTGTGAGTGTGATCGCTTGTGAGTGTAACGTTTAAGATGAAACTGTGATTTAGTGAAGCAACAAGTCAGCAATAACGCAAAAAAAGTAATGCGGCGCAGGTGCAAGAAGTTGACAATTGTCGAATGTACAAAGTAAGAAATCGACGAGCTTTTGGCGCAGATCCAGAAGCAGCAATCGTGAGACAGTCAAGGGTAAGCAAAACATTTAGAATTTTCATTGACCACGCCCTTCAAACGCTCGGAAAATGCTGGCAACGCCCTTTTCGATACATTTTCTAGAAACTTTCTGTAGAAGCTTGGCATACCTAGTTTTCATTCTGCAATTCAGTGCTTGCTTATTTACGGCAGAATACCTCGAAAGATATTTCCTTGCCTTCCTTTGTTTTGATCTCAAATTTTGTAAAAAGTGCTATTTCTCTCTGAAGAATGCAACAAACATTTTAAATCGCAACAAAATGGACATCAGTCGCAAGCACCGTACTTTGTCCAGGTTTATTCTGGTTGAGACTCGCCAACAAGCAAAGAGGCAAGGAAAGGATAGGAAACAGTAGACCCTCCAAAAACTCGCTGCAACCTGTAAGCCAGTCTTACCTTGAATACCAGCTCCTTGTAAATCCACGCGACGATTACTTCAACTGAAAGTCTGGGCAATCTGCTGGCCCAAACGTTTTACTTCTAATTTCTCTTCGTGCCTTGGTCTGCTCTTTGTCTATAACATTTCGTTTGTTCTTTGACAACAACAGGCCTACGAAACTACGAAATGTTTGAAGCACAGATTTATGTTGCTGTTGTTGAGTGGGGAGGGCAAATTGATTTCTGCCCATATTTTGCGAAAATTGACCAATCAGCTAACTTCATGGAATGACGAAAACCACGAAAACACTGTAGTGCGCATGACAATAAGGATCTGAGAGGGGCAGAGAAAACTTTGCCCAGAAACACGTAAACAAAGAGAAAGTAGGTCAAAGAAATCGCAGCGTCTTTGATAGCCTCAAAGAGAAGCCGATTCTATCAATATCGATAGACATTATACGTCACTTATCAATAGAAACAACGACGCCACGCCCACACCTTTGATAGGGCTTACACAACAAGTTCCAATATAGTGCTTGACTTGTTAAAGTCTCAGTCCCGTCCGATCGAGTCAGATCCGAGAGCGAATCGAGTGAGCGAGCGCAGCGAGCGAACGAGATGAGCGGCTCTCGGAACTGAGACTTGTTTCATTCGGCAATCTCATTAGTGATTCATGACCATGTCACGTGACTAAACTCCGTAGGCGTTCGCAAAAAGTACAGGGGGTCGTGCTAGGCAAAAGTACGGTGGCCAACAACTGCCATGCAGTCGCACAAATAAGATTCAAATCGCACAAATAAAGAACTGCATCACACAAACAAAACTGATTCACACAAATGTAAGATCATTCAAATTTTCATACAAAAATCCCAATGTAAACAATTGTGTAATGCTATATCAAGTGCTCACGATAGTGAAGGTTAGACTAGACGGACTAGACGTGTAGTCTGTATCACAATGTCGGGAAAAGAGGTCCCGTGCAATTTTCGTGTTAAAATTGATTTTTCAACGGATTCCCATTGATTTATATGTAACTTTTGATGCTGAATCCGAAAATCAATGTTCCCAAGCCGAAAAATGCCAGGAAACATTATTTTTTGGCATGCGTAAATGCATTTGATGCCATATTGGTATTAAAATCATAAGATCTATTTTGTTTACTTTAAGATGTAGTTCTTTGAGCGTAAAATACTATATTTGAGGTGCTGATTAAAAAAACAATGTTCCAGAGCCAAAACAATTCAGGAAGCATCAATTTCCGGCATGCATCGATGCCTTTGGATGCTATAATGGTGTAAATATCACAAAATTTACTACGTTTATCAAAAGATGCAGCTTTTAGACCATAAATGCTATTTTTGAGGTACTGAATCCGAAAATCGTTGTTCCAGAGCCGAAAAATTCCAGGAGATTCAGTTTGTGTGACATGGCTTTTATTCGTGTGAGGAAGTTTGTTTTTATGAGATTCGTTTTATTTGGTGCGATTCGTTTTATATTTGTGCGATTCTTTCTTTATTTGTGTGACTCGTTTTGTATTTGTGTGACTCAGTTTTGTATTTGTGCGATTCGTTTTATATTTGTGCGATCCATTCATATATGTGTGACTCGGTTTTATATTTGTGCGATTCTTTCTTTATTTGTGTGACTCGTTTTGTATTTGTGTGACTCAGTTTTGTATTTGTGCGATTCGTTTTATATTTGTGCGATCCATTCATATTTGTGTGACTCAGTTTTATATTTGTGCGATTCTTTCCTTATTTGTGTGACTCGTTTTGTATTTGTGTGACTCAGTTTTGTATTTGTGCGATTCGTTTTATATTTGTGGGATCCATTCATATTTGTGTGACTCAGTTTTATATTTGTGCGATTCGTTCTTTATTTGTGCGACTCTGCTTTGTATTTGTGCGACTCATCTTTTGTATTTGTGCGTGGCAGTTTTGTGGGCCACCGTACAAAAGAGAAAAGCTAGACACAAAATTTAGTGTTGGTAATGGCCGCCAATAGTACACCTGTGAAAGTTTTCGAAGTGTTATCGCCAAGTGCCAGCATTTACTGTGTAGTTTGCGGGCAAGATACTAGTACCTATAAGTCACCAGCGAGCAACCGTCTTTCCCTTTTTAAACAGTTCAAGAAAACAAATGTTTGTTTGCAGCTTGAAAGTTTTTTGAACGAGGAGTTAGACTTTTCAACAGACTTAAAAGTTTTGTGCAAGAACTGTCATCGCAGAATTAATCGAGCTGTTGCTGAACAGAAAAAGAGCAAGAGATCTTTTCAAGAAATCAGGGAGACAAAAAGACGCGAATTTTTGCGAACAAAGTTCAAAAGGTGCCGTCGTGAAGATGTTAGGTCGCTCAAGCCTTGTAGTGATGCTGCCACAGTCGACGGTGCGGAAACAATAAAAAAGCCAGCAAAGAAGTTAGCTTTTGGCAATGAAAATAACCCTGTCCCAGAAAATGTAAATTGGATCCAGAGTATTGAGCCAGAGATTTTGCAACAAAAGGAATCTCAAACGAAACAAAATGAAAACTGGCGAAACAACCATACCAAGCCTACTGACCGCAGCTGGCATTTTACTCATGACCAGAAGTGAGCGAATGAACACTCAAGCACTCTTGAATGCCATCATTCTTAGACGTGCTGGTGCTAAGAAACTTGCTTTCAAATCTCTTAGCGCACGTAACATTGTTGTATCGTACAACACCATGTTATGCAAACAACTGGAATTAGCGCAAGAAACATCCAACAAAATTTGTGAATGGACAATTGAGGATTGCAACACCAAGGATCTCAGAACAGTTTCTTCGGATTGTGCCAATGAGACAGACAGCGAGTTTAACAACCTACTTGATGAATGGGATGGGGATATATCAGAAATTAAAGTCATTGAAGAAGAATTGGTGGCTCCACATAAACTGAGTGGAGAAAAAAGTATCCCAGAAACGTTTTCTACACTGGCAGCGTGTGCAGATCAGCCCCCAGCTAAAGAAGATGTGAAATCGATCCTTCGACGAAGGCTCTTACAGTCAATGGGAACATCTACCAAGAGTGATATGGAGTGTGCTGCGCCTGTGAGAGAAATACCCAAAGATATCATAGGAGCTAATACTAAACAGGAGCCACACAGTTTTTATGTAGTTAGTGACAACCTTGACATTCGCAATAAAGCCAGGCATACAACAAGACTTCACAAGAACCAGGATCATCATCTATTCCACATAGTTGCAATCAGAAAGAGGATACCAACGAAACGCCTTGTTTCTACAGTTCCAAATAAAGCGGATCCCAACAGCATGCCACCTGTTGTTGCATTTCTTCCCACAGAAAATGATAATGCAGCATTAAAATCCGAGTTCAAGATGCATGTTGGAAGGGTTCTGAGTCGCCTGGTGAAAGATCTTGATTGGATGCAACAACATTTCACAAACAAAGCTCACAAGTTCCAAGGAGAGACAAAAAAGAAAGTAGAGTCTGTAAGTATGCTCTGTTGGTTGTCCAGAGCCTTCAAAGTTTTAAATAATAATCATTGTCAAAATGCTCAAATCAATGTCAAAAGATTCACGATTACCGTAAATTGTCAAAACTTGTGCATGACCTTCGAAAAGGAAAGCATGTAGCTATTTCTTAGGTTTCTCAATCTACTTTCATAGGTTGCTTAATTTTGAAAAAGCAAAGCACAGATTCTTACAATCAATTTCTTACAGAAAGGTGAATACAGTAGCTGGCCATAACAATGGACAAAGATGAGAGCTCCCTGCTTGAGATTAAATGTCTCTTTTTTTACAGCCGCAAATATGTGATGGTACACTCGTTTTTTCTATAAGAAACCGCTTATAAGAAACGGTAGGCTAAATTTTTCGAAAGTTAAGAAACAACCCCACCTGAATAGAAAAAGCTAAGAAACTTTTGTAATTTACAGTTTTAAATTTTCCTAACGCACTCAAAATGTTTTGACATTGTACAGTTAGAGCAACTGTTTGGACATTATTTTGAATGTGAATTATGTTATTTACCTGTTTTGAGATCTTACTAAGTAATTTCGGAGCCCTTTAGACAAAACAAATTAACTTTACACTTTTGGCATTAAAAATATAAGAAACATGTAAGAAACTTTAGGTAGCAAAATGGCCCAAAAATTTAAGAAACTGCCTACAAGCCCCGGACCGTAGTTTTTTATAAAAAAATGAGTGTATTCATTTTGAATCTTATATTATTTTCAGACCTGCCTTGGCATCTTGAACAAAAATGAAAATGATTCCAGTGATATAATTGACATAATGGAATTCATTGAAGGATTTGTGTCAACTGGCTCACCAAAAGTGGAACCAATTTTAAGTTTTGGAGATTTGCTGACAGTTGAAAGACAAATCAATGCACAAGAGGATCGACGCAATTCCAAATCATCTAAAGGTCGACTGGAGGATGTCATACCCTGCTTATCTGATTTTCACTTTCTTGGAAACTTTTTTGAGGTAATGAATACATATCATATGACCCATTTTAAAACAATTTATTACTTAATCGTTAGCAAACAGCCTGAATTTGATTCTATGATTTTTGATTGCAAATTTTGTCTTGAGCAAAATGCTTACAGCTCTCGAAACAGCGGACAGAAAACATTGCGAAAATCCTTGCTGGTATCTACTCTCAGATTATATTCTGCTCTTACCCAACAGGCAGTATACAGGCTCATGTATGAAAGGAAATCATCTGGTGATATTGGGACCATATTCGCTGCCAAGAACTTTCTAAATGCAAGCAATGCACCCGATTCTCCAATGGACAATCCAGATGAAGTGTATGACTTCATAGAAAAGTACACCAGTGCTCTGATTCTTTGCTGTTTTGAAAAAGTGAAGTCAAGATTTCCCAGCCTACCAACACCCCTTGAAATGGAAGAAAAGGATGTGTCAGATAAAATAGTGGAAGCAATTGTCAGTGAGTTCTGCATACCTCAAATGCCTGAATTTGATGGTTCATCAGAAATGTCTTGCCATATATGCCTAAGACCTTACAAGTCAGTGAATGGGTTAAGAAAGCATTTCATGGATAAGCATTTTGGTGACAACACAGTTGGTGTAGGAGATTCTGACACTATGAAGGAATTTTTCCCATGTTCAGTTTGCAAGAAATTCTACAAGAGAGAGGCCAACTATGAGAAGCACATGCTAAAAGAGCATGGTATCTCAAAAGATGAATTTGAGATGCATGCTGGTGCTGAAGAGAGTAGAAGCAAAACTAAGGAAGATGGAGTATTTAATTATTCATGCAACGCATTAGCTCTTGGGCTTCTTGCAATGTGTTTTACTGATGCTCGCCGTCACGGAGATGGAGAGAGAATTATGCTCCTTTACCCATTCATGATGCTGATATTCAAACTTGCTGGTAACACAAAGTATGCACATTACAGTCTATATACCATTGCCCAAGTTAAATTCTTACTTCCCCCGCAAATAGCAGAACAAGTTATCTGGGAGAGATTTGTGAATACAAAAGGGAGGCTGGATAGCAATGTGGAAGTGGATAGGTACCTTGAGCATCGAAACAAAGTAGTAAAGTTAAACTGCCGTGACCTTCTGGGTAAGATAACAGAAAACAGTCTTGACAGGGCCAGCAAATCGTACGAGGCAATAGAGGAAATTGTAAAACTGCATGATATTGAAACACTGGTCAAGCGTCCTTCAGGCAAACATAAGCGAAAGCATGCAGATGATGACATTAAAGAGTTGGCTAAACAGTTTTGTGATAAGAAAATACTTGAAATTGTACCAGGCAGGCACCATAAAGCATTTCCTGCATTCAAGAGGAATATTCTGCTGGATCTTGATGTTCTAGCTCTGAATGAGTGGGTGCAAAAGACTGTGACAAAATTCACAAAACTGAACATTTATCAGAAGATCAACGACCAATAAAACTGGTAATTATTTGGTATTTACCATGAATGATACAGTAAATGCTATGTGGGTGGCCAAAATTGCTCACTGTTCGAAAGTATTGCTGATGTGAGCAGACAAATTTCACTTTGATTTTTGGTATGAAGGGTCAAGTTGACTGTTTATCAAATATTGTGGGATGTTTTTAGGTTCTGGCTTCAAATAGAATGCTCTAAGACAAAAATATTTCTTAAAATAATGTAAATTTTTGAGGTTCTGACTTAAACATATTTTGTTCTGTACCTTTTCTCTTACATTTATGTATATACATATGGTCTTCACTAGCAAAAAGGGCATTCAAACTCAACAGTAACAGGTAAGAATGGGGCTCAGTGATTTGATACATTATTTGCAAGGTCAATCTAAATCTGAATTGATAACTTTTGTGCCGGTGGTGTCTTTGGGATCCAAGTATGTTATCTTGTAATTAATTGTAGGTTACATATGAGTTATTTTTATAACAGGATTATGTGGTACCGGGTGACTTAAAAAAATCCCCCCTGCTCGAAAAATGCTGCTGCACCAAATATATCTGCACTATAACGATCAAACGTACTGCCACTAATACCTACAAGATTGAATTATTGCTTGTATTTCTTGAAAATTTTTAAGATAGCAGAACTGTGGCAAATGCGAAAGATTAAAAAATTAATCGTACGTAACTTCCAGAAAATGCCCTAAAATGCATGATCAAAGTTTCCCCTTGTGACTAAGATCAAAGGCATCTCGAAATAAAAGAAACATAACCTGTCAGTTCACTATTTTCAATAATCCTTTTCAGAGCAATAAATATTAAGATATCAATTTCAGTTCCCATCTCATTCAGTTCTGCATTTCATTAGCCATGCTAATTCTCAAAAGGATTTTAAATAGATTTAAAACAACCTGGAATGTTTGATCGTGTGTTTTAAGCCATTTCCCGGTTGCTGTACCAGACTGATTTTTTAAGTATTTTGAATTTACCAAGAGACTACTACTTTGAAAATTACCAAAAAATACTTCTATCTTTTCTTTATGAGAAAAACTAATCCCTGTGATCATCATGCAACCACTTTTGCTGCAATGATTTTTCAAATAGGGGGACACTTTTTGAATCACCTGGTACATCCTAGTTATGCTCCTTAATCACTCTCTATTTCCTCTGTTTCACTAGAACTACTGTCTGAAGATATAACATGTTTTGAAAATCTGGATCGAATTTTTGATAACTTCAGATCAGAGTCGGAATCATTGCTGGAATCATCGATAGGAAAATCTTCATCTGAAAAATAGTCTTCATTGGCAGCTTCGATTAGACTTCCATCATCATCAACTGTGGAAAGTTCTTTGTTGATACCATATTGGGACCTCGTATCGTTGATCATGGTCATTATCTCACAGCAAAGTGTTGCATCCAAAATGCAGTATTTGTCTTTCAATTGTTCCTCACAGGTTATGTTGTCCACTCTTGAAACAATTTTGTTAATAGTAAATAGAGGTAGCCCACTTGTTAGATCTAACCCTGTGTAGAGCTGCACATCTGATGAAGACCTACTTTTGCGCAGTTGATGTAATTTTCCTGTTAAAACCTCTTTTCCCTCTTCAGTTATTGACAGAACATTTGTGCACTGACTTTCTTCATCACCGCATTTCTTTGATAGACATTTAAAATGAGTTTCTGCTTCAGATGTAAACTGGGATGGATTGTCTGAGTATTTGCATTTTTGATTTTCAGGATCACAAACACATTTGTGTGTGCATATATCACAGCAGAGATGGAGGGGTGTCACTTTCTTGAACATGCCTGGGAAACCTTTCATTAGGAACTCTCTTCTGCAGATAGTATCATTCTTAATGTATTCTCTCATTTCCTTGGTCATTTTCTTTGGTGCAGACCTTGGAAAAACAAGCACAACAGCATGACTTTGTTTCCCATCTCTTCCTGCACGACCTGACTCTTGACAGAGGTCATCTAATCCTTTTGGAGGCCCAAGATGTACAACTTCGTAAAGATTTTTACAGTCAACACCCATACCAAATGCAATGGTTGCAAAGAGAACCCTTAAATCCTCCTTTGGATCTGCAAATGACTTGGTAATTGCATTTTTTACTTCTTCCTCACTTGCACAATGAAACATATTGAATGGGAGATCGCTTCTGTAAAATTTAGCTTTCAAATTATCATTGAAAATAGCTTAAAGATTACGAATGTTACAATTACTTTTACAAAAGACTAGAGTTCCCTCACATGCAAATTGTCTTACTGCCAGTTTCTTGATCAGCCAGTCAAAAATCTTCTCTAGACACTCTTCCTTGATTTTGAAAACTGAGTATCTGATGTTGGAACGATTTGAAATGCTCACTATGTAAGATGCATCATGCAATTCCAAATTTTGTCTGATAGACTTTATAGTTGTTGATGTTGCTGTAGCTGTAAGTGCAATGAATGGTACTGGATGGGTGAACAAAGACATCAGCTTTGCAATCTGGCCATAATAATTTCTGAATGCTGACACCTTTCTGCTTGTGATACCCCTGCAGAATGAGATTGGAAACACTTTGAAACAGAATTACAATACATACTGTACATTATGCTCATATAAATATATTTTTGCAAAATTTCAAGGATACCCTTTGCTGTTGCTTTTTTTGTATTAAACTCGATAATGGTGCACTGTTATAAATGCCTATTTACCATTTGCAACACTTGTTCAAAAACAAGACATAGGGTTTGGTTTGTAAATTTTCTTGATTCAAAACTTAAAGTGATTTCTCAAAAAACATATTTCAGAGCGACTATGGGCATGACATGGGTAGCCTGAGGTGATGGTAAAACTGGGGTGTTGATTGCTGGAAAACAGTACACCATCAGCTGATAAAACAACTTTCACAGCTGAGAATCAAGAGATTTACAGAAATAATCCAGTCCTTACTTTGCCCTTGTTACCTCATATGTTTGTGTATTTACCCTTGACTGTAGACCCTAAACATTACAGTACATAAAGGCTGGCGACTGCTGTTGAAAGCAGTACATGGAAAACAGTGCTTTATCTATTACAAATGCCCTACTAGGATATATTGAGTAGGTCTTGGACCAAATGAGTGTGTACTAAAGGCAAACAAAATGGTTGGCCTAATTTTGTCATGATTTGAAGTGCTCACACCGACATTGCAAGATGAACATCAACGCTTTTTTATGTCTAATAAATAGGGTCAAATTTGATTTTGGATCTAATGTAAATATTTTATTAAATTCAGGGCTTTCGTTTCTCGTTCTATTTTGTATGTATATAATGCTATAATTATTGAAAATGGAAATAAATAGCCCATAGAAAAAATTGTCATGTTGTTCATATCAAATTTTAATTAAGATTGTTTGAGTCAAAAGTTAAGTAGACAATTACCATTTGATGATACAATGACTTTCATCTATAACCACTGCGATCAACTTTTCTTGAAACCACTGAGATCGAACTTCTGTCAAGTGTGTTGATAAAATAGATTCTGGAGAGCAGTACAGGAATGCAAATTTCGTATGTCTTAAAGTGGACAGCTTTCCCTTGTCACTTAAACTGATTGGGTTAAACATCTCCTGGTATGCGTTTTGCGTTGTTTCGTCTAACTCCTTACAGGATTCTTTCACAGCGTCTTTTAGTTTCTGCATCTGATCTTTCATCAAGGCAATCAATGGCGATATAACAACAATAAATCCTGGCACTACAGGTTCGTTTCCCATCATTTTCTGTAATTCGAAATGAGCAAATGGCAGAAGTTGGAAAACCAATGACTTTCCGGACCCAGTTGGTTTTGCCACAAAAACATCCTTGCCTAACAACGCTGCAGTTGCAGCTTCTAACTGAAAGTCTTTGATCGTATTAATTCCGAGGAACTTTGAAGCGTTTTCAATTGCAAGCTTCACAGCTTCGTGATCGTGGCAGTCTTCCATTTTGTTTCTCGTTTCTGACTGCCGTCAGACGGGCGAAACCCCCTGTTCTGAAGGGAAAATTATTTGCATATTCGAACGTTTATTGTTAAACAATGATTTGATTGGTTGTTATTTTAAGATCAAAGGACTAGACCGCTTGCAGTATTCTGTCCGGTAGTGCCGAGAATCCTTTTGCTTCTAAATTTAGATTGCCGAATGAAACAAGTCTCAGTTCCGAGAGCCGCTCATCTCGTTCGCTCGCTGCGCTCGCTCACTCGATTCGCTCTCGGAACTGACTCGATCGGACGGGACTGAGACTTTAACAAGTCAAATATAGTGCCGATACTTTATTCGAATCAATCACAAAATTATTTGTTGATTTTGTGATAATTTTTTACTTTTCTTTGAGATTTGCTGCTGGGGCATTGCCCCAAGTGCCCTATAGCACCAGCCGCCACTGATTGCTGCTTAGCGCATGCGCGTAGCAGAATTTAGACGGGTTGATTGGAATTCCTGTGTCGATGAGTGTGTTGTATGTTTGTATGGATGCAGAAACCAAACAAGCATCGTGCTCGCCGACTGAAATGCTGCCCACGCAACCAAACAAGCATCGTGCTCGCCGACTGAAATGCTTCCCACCCACCGCTTTGATTTTGGATGCAAGGAGTTGACTCACGTTCATTGCGAGAAGAAGAAGGGAATTTTCACGGACTCTAGTACGTATCAAATCATTTTTTACATCTCATTTCACAGTGAATAAGAGAGGATTTCTCTTTATGCACTCTGTTGTGTTGAAAATTTGCTCTTCTGCAGCGGACAGGTTCCAGGAAGATGTCATCAACGAAGGCCTAGACTAGGCCTACCTAAGCATTTCTTACACGTTCACAAATAAACAGCAATGACCTGCCCTTTGTGGCAACACATTAAACGTATAAACCCATTGTGGTATTGCCACTTGTAGCAATAAAAGCCAATATATCAGAAATTCCCACTGAGGCACCTGACAACAGTGACTTCCCATTGTGGAAAGAAAAAGTGAATCACCCATTTGTGGTTATAAACAGTGAATTGCCCATTATTGTAATGATTCACCATTCATTCCCTTGCATACAGCACTTAAAGATTTTCACAAATAACAACCATGCAATTTTCATATTAGATGGGTACATGGTATCTACTTTTCACAATACAAACTCAGGGTTTTATGTAATCTTTTAGTAGAGTATTGTTGCACTTTGTAGTTTTCTTTTTGCTTAAAACTGCAAACATCTAGTGCATAAATGTTCCATGAATTTTTTTAGAACAGAAGAGATAATTTCCCATTGCATAGAAAATCACAAGAGAGGATTGCAAAAGAAAGATAATTGAAAGGATCTTTCAACCATGATTCTTTGCACCTGAAAGAATTTTGATTGGCTTCTTGATTAATTTTTCCCCTCCTTTAGCACAGATTTTTCTTGTCAGTATATTTCTGTTATCTACTCAGTTGGAATATATGTACTTAAATCGGCCTTTCCAGCCACCATACCTTGCATGTGCCATCTTTTTATTGGTGGTCATTTTCGTGGACTGTAAAAATGGCAAGAACGAAAAGACCACACAATGGTGTGTTCACAAACCATGCTCCTTGCAACGGCCCCTTTAATGTTGCCATATGACCGTGCACATATACATCTCATAAACAAAAGCTTAATATCTCATGTATTTTGTTGCAGAAGTGAAAGATAACGTTATTAATTTGTGACAGCCCATGTAAAGATTAACACAGCATTGGATCACATTCTGCATATCAGCTGTTCATATTCCTGTAACAGTTTGCACAGCATTGGATCAGTATTTGCTTCTTTAACCATTGACATTCAAAGACCAACGCAGCATAAGAAAGTTATCTTACAAATTAGTTTCTGGATGCACATTCTTACAAAAACCAAAAAGCATTGGATCAGCATTGCTTCTGTGACCATTCTTCACACCTTGTGACCTTTTAACTTTGATACAAACTGTCACCAGATGAACTTTTGAAGAATTGTTGTGGACAACTGTTGTACATCATATACCCTCAAGACTTGCTTTCATTTGAGGCAAAGTACAAAGCCTGTTATTTGACACAGAATTGAAAAGGGGAACACTTTGTGTGTTGAAATAGCAGTGTTGATCTATGGCCAAATGAGAAAGAAGACCATACACTATTTGAGGTACCACCTAGGAGAAAGAAAACCTTGCAGTCCAAGAAAGTACAAAATGAACTGACATTGATTAACTGAGTCTTGAAATTGCAATTGAAGACTTGAAGTGAGATTAATATCGCATTGAGTTTTAATGATTATTATAGTCGTTTGATGCAGTCTTGACAGTTACAAACAGTTCTCATGGTTTTTTTTAATTGTTTTACCTTAAAAAGCTTAAATTTAACTTGGTTTCAACCACATGCTCCAAAATATCCACTCTGACATTTATTCTTTTGACAATCTGCGGAATGTTATTATCAATAATGCTACGAGCAGCACTTACTTAACTGCGTTAACAGCTAGTTTAGAAAATAATCTTTGAAAGCCTTTTACACAATATATATGGAAAGTGGAAATACTTTTATTTATCAAACCTACTTCCATCATACCAGGTGTCCCAAAAAAAGGTAACAGATTTGATTGGGGCTAGCGATAAGAATTTAAGTCGAATCGACCCCTGATAAGTTTGAAGTACTCTTAAATAGTTATCTTGAATATCGATACCTTATTTGTTGATATTGGTGCATCAAGAGTTGGAATATCAATCTTGAAAGTCCAAATTTGCCTCCTACTCCAAACCAGAGCTTGTGGGGTTTGGCCTAAGCTGTTAACTCGCTGTGCTGTGGAATCTCCTCAATCATAGCCAAGTACAAACAAGAAACCTCGTGCTTAGGAACACATTTTAGTGGAAATCTGACTCTGAACTTTACAATCAGACTCAAGAATTTAGCCCCGAAGGGACCCTTTTCTTGATTCTACAAAAACTTTGAATTACACCTGCCTGAGAAAATTTATTCATCAGTGAAATAAGTCCAGTATGCTTTAACACATAGACTATCTTGCAATCTTCATTGCTTGAATGACATGTTTTTGCATCATCTCTCACGAAATTATTACGAAACAAGCAATCGCATAAGCCCAAGGGAATATAAAAAATGCTCATTCGTGCTTTGCTTGGTATACTTTTGTAAATGCAATTTGACTGGAGGAAAATATTCCTTGGTGACTATATTGATCAATTTGTTCGTTAGTTTTCAGTTTTTTACGTTCTTTTCAAACGGATACCCAAAGGAGCGATCCTTGTCCAAAAATGTCTTTGACTGAGGAGATTCCCCTAACCGGCCTGTTAGCAGTTTAATAGGGATAAGAATGAAATTTTATATCCCAGTTAATTCGCGGAAGATGCTGCGAGCGTTTGCTTATAAAAGGTGTCCCACAACTTTGATTATGATTCATTTTGTAACGACATGGGTAACTACACGTATCACTCAATTATCAGCAGATCGTTTTATTCACTTTTCTAATAATTTAGCACGCTGCATGCATTGCGTCTTGTTTTTTTGCAAACGAAAACTTTTCAGCAATCAGTCTTTGTGCTCGGTGATTCGTAAGTTTGTTCGTTGTTATATGCGTAAAAACACGTATCACTCAATTCCCAGAAGATTGTTCATTCACTTTTTGAATTATTTGGAACACTGCTTGCCTCGCATTTGGCTGGTTTTCAAAAGAATACTTTTACCAGAAGCGTAGAAATAGGTTGACCAACAAAGCAGTCAATCTTTCGCAGTATGCGTTTTGTAGACAATAGATTTGGAAATCTTTCGATTTGGTTTTCGCATTCAGTCTAAAAGCCAAAATTGTGTCAAGTTGCCTTCGCATTTGGACATTGGACATTGAAGGCAAAGCAGAAAGGTGTGCTAAAGATCTGGCATTTCGTAAGGTTTTGCGATTTCTTTCACCCGCCCACCCACAACCTAACCTAAAATCGTACCATGCTCCTTTATTTCATGACAGGGATGTCTGTCTCTGCCATAGACATTGAGCGCACTGGTTTGTGGAGAAAAAATCTAAACATTTTTCTCCAACCCCCAACTATTTCGGTTGCTGCGGAAGTGCACATTTGACCAGTGCATTTGAAATTCCAAACTTTGGCCCCGGTGATGAGAGAACACTGCGATTGGTATCAGGCAACTGGCAAATTTTATATTTGTGATTGGTCATATCTGAGGGGCCACATTATTTTTATCTGAAGCAAGAATTAAGGCCAAAACCCAAAAGCTCTGGTTTGTAGATGGACTCTAATTTTGGCTTTCGAGATTAACCCTATCTCACCTGGGCGTTTTGAAGCGGTCAATACCTGAGGGGGGGGGGGTGGATTCCACCCCCCCCCCCCCCCCTCTTTTTCTTCGCTGTCGTAGTAGCTACAATCTTTAGAATAGGTAAATATATATAATTTGATGCAAACAATCAAAATCACATGATTAATTCAAATTATCTCTATTGTTCTCGTTGCTATGACAATAAGAAGATTTTAAGTTATGATTATCATGATTGTTACCAACATGATTGAAACAATGAAATGAGGCACTAAATTGAAATCTTTTGTTTCAAATTGAGTTGGATATCATCAAATACATGTGTAAGTATAATTTTGCATATATTTGGGATTAAAATTTGCAACAATTAAAAAAAAAGTATACAAATTTTGTTGACTACACAGTAAAACATTGGTTGCCATGGTTACAAGGCTATATTTAGCATCTTGAAATTTTCATCATTCGATACAGTATAGATATAAAGTCAAAGTAGCGGAGTCTTGGCATCCTGCATTGCATATTCTAGCATAGGCGAATAAAAGTTTGGTTGGGGGGGTGGAATCCACCCCCCCCCAGGTGAGATAGGGTTAATATTTCAACTCTTGATGCGCCAATATCAACAAACGAGGTATTAATCTTCAAGTTAACTATTGAAGAGTACTCCAAAACTTATTTGGGATCGATTCGACTTATACTCTCATCGCAAGTCCCCATCAAATCTGTTACCTTTTTTTGGGACACCCGGTACATACTGGAAATTTACTACTGAACTGAAGTTTTGCTTTTCATATCCGAAAAAGAAATAATGTTCACATTTTAGCGAAGCAACCTGGCCGTACTTTTAATTTGCTTCAATCTAATGATTTACATCATTTCGAATAGGTAGTAATCTCAAAGGTATCGGATATTGCTGTTCATAGCAAGTCCAAACATGCGAGACAGATTGCAAAGTTAGCAGGGTTTCATGTTGCTGATCAGAGCATCTGACACCTGATCACATCATCGTCATGTAGGAGCAGAAGACTATGAGAGTCAAGGCATTAAAATACAAGGTGTCTCACAAAATGCTTCCTAGTTTCAAACTAAAATATCTCCAGACCGGCTTACTCTAGCATAACAAATAATAAATATTGCAGTTATTAAATGAGCACTAGTTTGATAAAAATTGAGCAACTGAAGCGAAAACGGGAGATCGTCAAATCTGAATCAACTTCTCAGCATTTGCAAGCACTGTTTTGCAACATCAAAATGTTCCATTTGTCATACCGTAATGAGGGGGTACTTCGGGGGGGGGGGGGGGTCCCAATACCGCAATGCATCGCGAAAAAGACACCAAATACCGCAATACCGCACCACAAAATAGCAAAATACCGCAAACGCTAGAAAAATAGAAACAACACTGTTAATACAGTATACCGGTCTGTAGCAAGGGTGTTAGGACACGGATGTTTTGATAACGTATTTATTTACCTTGTTTTGCTCTTGGTCTTGTTTTCTTTTACTGTTTTCTTCTCTGTTTTATCTCTAACTGATGTGTGCAACTGAACGTGGGTTTTAGGCCCAAGTCCCTCGGGTTATTTGAACATATCTTCCTTGTATTCCTGTGTCTTAGCACGCCTTCGCAGAGAAAAGGTTTCAAACCGCAATGCCATACTAAAAAGTTGCGGCTTGAAACCTTTCTCCTGTGAAGGTGTAGAAAGTAACAACCAGCGGATACATTTACCAAAGAGGCCACCACGAACAAATTTTTTCCACAATTTTATCATCGACAATTTCGATAAAATGTGAAAAGATTTTCACAGCCACTGCAGCGAACCATCCAACTACCTTTGATTCAAAGTTTTCTTGTTGCAAACAACTTGCAAGACTGTGCAAAAGGCGGTGCAAGGCTCAGGTCTACCATATGACACAGCAAATTGATACCTTTTATGAGAGTTGTTCGCACCAAGAAGACTTTGAATCTACTACAGTTGGATGGCTCGCCGCAGAGACTGTTCATTTCATTTCATTTTAATTCTTTTAAGGAGGGTTGCCCTTCAACGAGTTGATTTTCAAGGGGCCCTCCGATAAAAACATTAATTACAATCTAAGGTACAACAGTACAAAATAAAAGCTATTAATTAAATATAACTATAAAACCTTATTTACAATATTTTTAATCTATGAACAATAATGGTCAAAATTACAATAAAAACGAAAGAAAGAAAAAGAAAAGTGCCTGTTTCTAAATAGTTTTCTTAAAACTATACAGGGAGATTGCCTGCTTTGACTCGGCTGACAGGATATTCCATAGTTTTGCACCTCTGTAAGAGAAACATCTGTGGCCATTTGCTGACCTTTTCATCGGAAACTTCAGGTCGGTCCCCGTATTGCGAAGGCTATATGATGAGCAGAGCGAATTTCTGGTGAAGAGATCACACAGGTATTGTGGAGCAAGCTCATTCAGGGACTTGAAAACCATTGTCTTAGATTCACCAGTAACCAGCTGGTCAACGGTCTTCCATCCCAGCCCTTCAATAAGAGGCTTGCCTGGGGCATCGAAGCTGCTATTCGTTATTATCCTAGCAGCACGGTTTTGAAGTTTTTGCAACTATTATTTTCAGTTAAACCGGCACAGCCCCAGACAGAACAGCAGTATCGAAAGTGAGGCTCGAAAATACCTGTGTAGAGAGTTTACAATGTTTCTTTCGGGAGAAAAGACTTGGCATGTCTTAAAAAGCCAACTGCCCTTGAGACCTTGCTAGAAACTGCCTTGATTTGCTCTTTCCAATCCAAGGAGCAGTCGATTTGCACACCAAGGTATTTTGTCTTTTTGACTACTTCAAGCTCACTATCGCGAATTTTCAGAACCAAGTCTCTATTTAATTTTTGAGGATCTTGTGCTTCTGCTTTGTAGAAATAAGCATAGAACGAGTTTTTGCAACATTCATGGAAAGCTCGTTGCCTTGCAGCTGTAACATATATATCATATATGTGACAATATCGTATCACATTTTATCGAAATTGTCAATGATAAAAAAAGGTGGAAAGAGCTGGATTTGTGGTGACCATATTGGTAAATATATCCGCTGGTTATTACTGCGAAAGAGACTGATATTTCATTCTTTCTTTCTTTTTCTTTCTTTTTCATTCTATGATGTTTCCAATTCAATGAACAACTTCTTTTGCACTATAGGTAGAGAACTAGCAGATAAAATACAACCTGCCGCTAATCCCTTACTATCAGGTGACTATGAAGTTAACAAAGACATGGCCAAATTTAACTTCAAGACAATCGAGCTGAAAGATATCAGGGATGCATTTGCCAAGGTTAAAACATCAAAGAGCTTTGGGATTGACAATATCTCTAGCTACTTTATGAAGCTTGCTTTGCCTTATATTGAAAACTCTCTGGCTTTCTTGTTTAACACATCCATTCAAACCAGCCAGTTCCCAGATTCATGGAAAGTAGCTAGAGTTACCCCAATTTTCAAAGATGGTGATAAGACTGTAAAATCTAATTATCGCCCAATATCAGTCTTACCTGTCATCTCAAAGCTCTTTGAAAAACTTGTTTTTGACCAACTGTACCAGCATATGAAAGGAAATGGCCTTTTCACAGCTGACCAATCTGGGTTTTTACGCCTTCACTCCACGTTGACTTGTTTGCTTAAAATGAACGATGATTGGTACAATGGGCTTGATCTCGGTAAATTGGTGGGATTAGTGTTTATTGACCTGAAAAAAGCATTTGATACGGTCGACCACGACATTCTTTGTAAAAAGCTCGAACTTTATGGCGTGCAGCAGCGAGAGCTATCTTGGTTTAGGTCCTACCTATCCAACCGCAAACAATTCTGTAGGGTTAACGGTGTTGATTCAGATATCCAGGAAATAGAAGTGGGAGTCCCACAGGGGTCATGCCTTGGCCCCCTTCTCTTCCTCATCTATATCAACGATCTTCACCAGGCTGTCCAAGATTCCTCTGTGACTATGTATGCTGATGATACCAGTCTGTGCCAACAGTCGAACAATTTGACTCAGTTGAATGAGGCTATAAACAGTGATCTTAGAAAACTGGACACTTGGCTGCAAGGCAATAAGCTGTCCTTGAATGTAGCAAAAACTCATTCAATGCTTATATCTACAAAGCAGAAACACAACTCTCTCAAAAGTCGAAACGAAGTCTTGGAACTGAAAATACGTGACAATGAGCTCGAAGTAGTTCAAAAGACAAAGTACCTTGGAGTGCAAATCGATAGCTCTTTGGACTGGAAGGAGCAAATTAAGGCAGTTTCTACCAAGGTCTCCAGGGCAATCGGCTTTTTAAGACATGCTAAGTCTTTTCTACCTAAGGAGAGTTTGAAAACTCTTTACACAGGCATTGTTGAGCCCCATTTTCGATATTGTTGTTCTGTTTGGGGTTGTGCTGGTTCTACAGACATAAACCAGTTGCAAAAGCTTCAAAATCGTGCTGCTAGAATAATTACAAATAGCAGCTTTGAAACCCCAAGCAGACAACTTATCGAGGAGTTGGGCTGGAAGACTATCGTAGAACTCATTGATGTTGAGTCTAAAATGATGGTCTTCAAGTCGCTCAATGATTTGGCTCCACAATACCTGTGTAACCTTTTTATCAAAAACTCAACAAGTTCCTCCCGCAGTCTCAGGAATACTGAAACTGATTTAAGGTTGCCAAAGAAAAAGTCAACAAATGGGCAAAAATGCTTTTCTTTCCGGGGAGCTAAACTATGGAATAGCCTCCCAGCTGAATCTAAGACGGCATCCTCCCTGAATGGTTTTAAAAAGTCAATAAAGGGTTAATTTTTCTTTCAATTGTAAATATTGCATAATTGTAAATAGGGTTTTAAAGTTATGGTTTTTTAGTGATAGGTTATTTTAGCTGTATATTGTAATAAAGTTTTTATTGGAGGGCCCCTTGAAAAACAGCTTCTGCTGAAGGGCAACCCTCCTTAAAAGAATGAAATATGAAATATGAAATATGAAACCTTCAAGTACTCAAAATCTGATAATTTGGAGTAACTTTCAGCGGCAGCATTCAAGGCTGGAGAGTTTCTCACAGGAAGGTGCGAGCCCCTATTATTATAGATTACAAAGAGTGAAAGGAATATATTCTCACAGGAGCGTTTAAAGGTGCGATCCCCTTTTATTACATATCACAGAGAGAGTGAAAGGAATATATCTTTATGTTTTACATAAGAAAGGGCGTTTTCCCCATGCGCAAAGAAAACTGCCTTCATTGGCTGGATTTGAAATGTGGCGGTAACAGATAAATTTTGTTGTTGTGATTTTAACTTGAGGGGGTTGAGCCACACGATGGAGATGGTGTTTGGAAAAAGGTCAGAAATTATGGAGAACTAATTTCAAGGCACATTTGATTTAGTGGAATGTCTAAGCCTAGCTTGTGATCCTGAAGTGTGCAGAGGAAAACTAAGATACATCAAAACATAGTAACATAAGGAAAGCAAGACAAGAGCATCATTCGGTAAGTCTGACATGTGTTTCAAAAAGCTATGTTGAGGCTTAAATTTGTATAAACAACAAGCGCTAGCAGAGGACATATGAGTAGGCCCTAATTTCTGGTTCACCCCAAAGATGAGAAGCAAGCAAGGTTTCATAACTCCAACGCTCGTCATAGAGGAAGAGTCCATTTCTGGCGACCAAGCAATTTGAGCAATTTGATTTTTAGCAACCAATTGAACTTAATTCGGCCACACTGTAGTGCAGGTGCAATTTTGCTCCTCGGTTTTTAGCCCCAAGCGCTGGGATAGCAGAAACAGTGACGCTAACAAATCGAATGAGATTTCGGTAGGGCTCGAACATCGTGCTTATCCATTCCAGGGATTGATAGGGTTTTTTCTTGCGTCACTTCCTTCCTTCCTTCCTGAAATTTCCAGGGTTTTTCTTGCCTCTTCCTGGATTTTTCAGGCCTCCCTGCCTATCATTTGTCAAAGCGGTAACGCCTTTCCAGGGTTTTCGTGGGTCAAAAGGCAATACTTGATAAAAGATGTCCACAGCTCATGTTGCTCTTTCTTTTGATGAGACTCTGTCTATTTTTGTAAGTCTAACATTGGATGCACGAGGTATGCGTTTTCCATCTTTTATTCATTGTGGCTTCCGCAAAAAATGAGTCGGGCTCTTTGTCATAATAAAGTTTGGGAGAGAAACCCAATTTGGCTATAATCTTAACAAACTTACTGGAAAAATTCCTCCAGGATTTTGCCAAGAATTTGGTGGAATTCCGCAGGAATACTGCCGGAGTTTGGACGGCATAACAACGGAAATACGCCGGGCTTCTGGTGGAGTTCTACCGGAATTCTTTCAGATTCCCGGGAAAATCCCAGATGTATTCCGGCATTTTTCCGTAAAATTTCCGGATTGATACCGCTAAAATACCGGCGGAATTCCGCTCAAATTGTGCCAGATTAAGCCGGACTTTGACCGGTATTTTGGTGGAAAATTTCGGCTCGTTTGTACATATTTACCGGAGGAATTTTGCCGGGATTCCACCGGGAAGCTGGTGGACTTCCGCTGGGATTCCGGCGGAATTTAAAATTTTTCCCGGCGGAATTCACAGGAATACCGGCGGAAAACCCGGCGGAATTCCGCTGTTTTTTTCTAGTGGGTACCTTATGTGTAGCGTTCCTGAAAAATTCTCGAGCATAGGCCAATTTTCGAAGGAATGAAATTCCATGTAACGACGATCCCTGATGAGATTTTAACCAAATGCAGAAAAAAGGTATGGAGTGGGACTGTAGAATCGATTCTTGTCACAATCAGCTCTGTATTCTTATTGGTCATTTTTATTTTCGTGAAGGTATTCTAAAAGTTAACTCAAAAAGCTTATTTTAAGTCAAGTGATCAGAATAAGACGATATCATTGGCTATTAAGCATGAAATGGGAAGGTTTGCGGGTTTCCCTGTGCCCTACTGAAAGATTTGACTCGTATGCTATAAGTGATCATCATTCCTGCAACAATGTTCAACGAAGTAGGCTTTTATTTGTGTAAAAGTTATGCAAAAGACTTAACTATTCTGGGATATGCTTGGCAGCAATTAATAAGTGTGAAGTTGCCGATAAAAAATTATGCTGAAGATCGAGTCACGAGCAATGTTTACAGATCTTTTGCATTTTAGAAATATTTCTCAATGAAAGCATGGGCGATGATGCGCCGATTTTTTTGGGAAAGGAAGATAATAATTGTAGAATATCTTACCAATTAGTTGACTAGTTCTATAATCTGCATCTCTGTTGATCAATTTGAGTGAACAAGATCAGTAAAGGTTAGTTTTTTTCTCGTATCTCTTCAAGGCTCTGCTTTAAAGATCCCTATCACTCATGTTTTGTGCAATTTTCTGTTTTGCAATTTCCTTTGAAAAGAGGAGTGATCATCTATTCTGCTTTAAGAACAGTTCATGGCACACTTTTGAAGATTTTGCAGTTTGATTGGGATGGGTTGATATGGGGAAGATGGAGAGACCTGCAATTACTGCTGGGAAAAACTTGAAACATTACTGTATGTATTACTTGGCTTAACCCAAAATTCCTCTCAATTCTCCTTCTTAATGGGGTACACAACACAGTGCTACTATCTGTTTGTTCATTCATGCAGAGTTTAGGCTGATTGATCCTCGTTGCATTTCGAGCCTCGTCCGAAACCTGTCGGCTGCAAAAACAATAATTTGTCAAAAAGACAGGAAAGAGGAAAGGAAATCCTGTCATCTGTGAATGAATTTTAGAAATAGATTCTATAGACACCAGAGTGCATGAAAATGCCGTATCCATCCTGCAATGATGGTGGGCTGAGCCCCCCTCTCAAAGGCGGGGGGGGGGGGGGTACATGACTTGCCGATGGACGGGCATCTGCCACCTTGTTTTCAGAAAGCTACCCTCTTCTAAGTACCGAAACTGGCCTCGGTACCCACTTTTATGATGAATTTTGGTGGAAAGCTGAAAATATTTTATTATTGTTGAGAAATTCAACGAAGCACTACCCATGTTTATGGGAAATCTGCCCAAAAAGGACCCCTGTAGTAGATATGTTGTTGCGGAGCTGATCACACGTGCAATTTCTTGAAGCTGTTATTAGTCGATATTTTCAAATTTTTCTTTCGTTCAATGGCATCCAAAATTGTTCCAGAGCCTGAAGAAATGGATCAGCTCATTATGGACACAATTAGAAAAATTCGAAAGTCGAAAAAACATGCATATTCGGAGCTAGTTTGTGAAAAGTTATCAGAGGCTTATGGCCTAGACAAGTCTCCTGCCTCGCTGCAGCTCACGATGATGATGACTACGGGAAGGATTGAAAACATCCCAAAGAAAGAGGGTCTGGAATCCCTGAGAATAGATGAATCGAAGGTAAATTTATATGCTGAGAGTCAAGTTGATAATGGAAAAGGTAGAAAGCTATCAAACGATGTGGTCAGGATTATCGAGTGCAGGACAGTGGCGCCGCCAGGATTTTTTATTGGGGGGGCGAAACACAACGGGGTCTGGGGCGGAGCCTCAGAAAAATTTTCTTGGACCACGCCCTCTACTTTGGCTGTAAATGCAGCCAACGCCCCTTTTATAGGTTGACATAAAGATAAATGAATCTATTGAAATATCACAAGTAGGGTACCACAATTAGAAAATGACGTCCTACCGGCGACCGAATGACGAACTTCGGATTTCCAAAAATTTCCGCAACCAATCTAATGCGTCACTCTGTAATGGAATTATCGAAGGGCTGTCAAGTTCTCTCAGATTCAGAAATCTGAAGTATATGGTTGGTGAAAAAGAGGGCATGGGGACCAGCAGAAGCTTCAAAGTTCAGTATACAATCAGGGGCGGATCTAGAACCGATTTTTTAATGAGTTCCCATGATGAGATCGACGGTGAGCGAAGCTAGGGGGGTGCGGGGGTATTCCCACGACGAAATTTTTGCAGCCATGACCTTTAGATTGCCTTTAAAGCTATCAAATTTTTCTTAACTAATTAATAACTGATAAATTTTGAAATGGAAAGCATCCCACCAAACCAGTTTCGGACCTTCATATGATCATAAGGCCTAAGTTTACGTCAAATGTTTCTCCTTCAGCCAGCCACATTTTGCCTTATTGACACATATAAGGGGCCTAGTTTGTAGCCCCTTATATAAGCGCAATTGAACAGATTTTGAAATCGTTTGTTATTTTCATCGCGGATCTCATTTTCATAATTATCGTAATTCTATTCTCAGAGACAAATTTATCTATGAAATCTTGACTAAGTTCTCAAACTCATGGAACTCACGTCAAATCCGCCACTGGATGAGGGGGTCTGGGGGCAAAGCCCCCAGGAAAATTTTCTGGGACACGCCCTTTACTTTGGCTTAGAACACTTCTACCGATCACACGTTAGCTGGTGGTGAAATAGAATCGTTGATCATTTCGTAACAGTTGTTTAAATTAGCATCCCCAGGAAACTATTTTTGTAAAAAGATGATATTCTTTGGTTTAGAATGCATCCCATCTTTACCAGTGCCCAATTGAAAACTTTCATAATTAGGTAACAGTACTTTTATAAATTACCACCACAGGAAAATTTTTGCGCAAACACACCATAGTTTGTCCCAGAACGGTTCTAACAATCCAATTTGCCTGGCCTCAAAATTGAAATCTTGACAATTCTGTAATAGTTTGTCTCGGAAATTTTTCAAAAATCCAACCTATACATTGGCTTAGAACGACTCTCCCCAGAGGCGCCGGAGGCTCCATGATGCGGCGGGGGCAGGAATCGCAGAAAGGGCACCTTAGGGTGTCAAAGTTGGCCGCTGAAAATGATCGGTAATCGTTGTTTAGGATATTGTGCTCAACATCTATTTCGACACGGGCGTCGCCAGCCCAAAAAGCTGGAGCAGAAAGGCCGAAGGGGGTCTGGGGGCGAAGCCCCCAGAAAAATTCTCCTGACCACTCCCTTCAGACCCTCGGAGAACGTGGGAAATGCCCTTTAAGGCCGGTTTACACGGGCGTTTTTTCCTAAATTTTCGTAAACTTTCTCTGAGATTTTTAAACAGGAAAATATTAACGTTGAAGTTTGATCTTATCTCCCGTTTTTAATCTCGTTAATTGGTTTTAATGAGCCATCGTTGACGATTTTATTCTGATCCAGGGTCAAAATAAAATCGCTTCTTGCATTTTTTTCAAAGGAGCCGACAAAATTTGAGATAATTGACTGACTTTGCTCAAATATTTTGGCGCGCTATTTGAATTTATTTCACAGAGGATGAAAATTAATTGAGTATCTTCAACGACTTTATGGCTGTAGATTAGAATTATCCCCATGATAAGCATACTTCCCCCTTTCGATTTCGTTGCAAAAATGGCAAAGCGCGACAAAACCGGAATAAGATCATGACGTCAGTAGCAACTTCGTTTCCAAACCAATGTCCAATGCTGGGTGACAATCTGTATTGAAGCAAAACTTGGCGATTTGTGAAATATCAACTCATAATTAAAATCTACAAAGGTCTACAAAGCTTCAAAAGTTTCACTCCTGTTCAGAAAAATTGGATTGACAGTGGAATATCTCGGATGCAGGAAACGTATCAGCGACTGTTGTCAAGAGCCAGTACATCCACTCTTTCACCAAGAGTAGAACTTGGAGAACAATACGATACAACAGAACAAACTGATATCGAACATGATTTTTGAATGTAAAAGAATTGTATTTTTCTTGAGAACTGTTGCTGATAGCAAAAATCTTTTGTCTTGTTTTCTCTCGATGCTGTTTTCCAAAGTATCCACCAATCCTCTTTGAAATAAATTCAAATAGCGCGCCAAAATATTTGAGCAAAGTCAGTCAATTATCTCAAATTTTGTCGGCTCCTTTGAAAAAAAAAATGCTAGAAGCGATTTTATTTCGACCTTGGATCAGAATAAAATCGAACGATGGCTCATTAAAACCAACTAACGAGATTAAAAACGGGAGATAAGATCAAACTTTACCGTAAATATTTCCTGCTACACGGTAGCTTTTTCCTAAATGTTGAAAATTTCAGAAAAAGTTTACGAAAATTTTTTGCAAAAAACGCCCGTGTAAACCGGCCTTTAAGACACTCAGAGAACATGATGGGAATGCCCTTTTTAATATTTTGATCTATTTCGATATTTCTGGAAAAGCAACCATCTCAAGCAGTACTTTTTATAAAGGAATTGAGAATTCAAGAGGAAGGCCAGTTATCACAGAAGTTTCAAGTCAATAAAAATCTACCCTCCCGAATCTTTTTGACTGATTTCGAGAAATTATAACATTGACTCTGTGAAAACTGGGGTGCACATGTCCACCCCAGACCACCCCGTGGCGACGCCACTGTCCTTCGAACGTACTGTGATCTTGAGAGCAGAAGGAATTGTTCTATTACTGCGACTGCGGACGAGAAACAACTCGCTTCCAACTAACAGACGCGATTAATCAATTGTTCTCTGAAATAATTTTTTGGATTGGGCACTTTGCTGTCCCCACGCCGCCCACGTACCACTAGGGCAACGGGGACAGCTGCTCCCACTGCCCCCGTGGCTCCGGCGTCCTTGACTCTCCCAGTCACTTTCCAGCATTTCTCCGAAAAAATCTTACCCTACTACCCCATCCTATCAGAACTACTTTCTCCTCATTTGGTTTGTGAAAAAGATGTTGACTTAGATCTTTCACAAGCAATGTTGTTGAGATGTGCAAGTTCGGAGGGCACATAGAACGGGGGTCTAGGGCCTTCGCGACCAGAAAAAAAATTCCGAGTCAGTGCCCTACAGATCGTTGGAAAATGCAATAAGACAGCAAGATTGTACAAACCGATACTCACAATATAATTGCCAAAGATCATTGGCCTTACCTCCCCCCCAATAATTTTACACCGGAATTAGACGAATTAGAAAAGTGGTTGTGGAGAATATTGGGGGGGGGGCGACCGCCCCCTCTTGCCCCCCCCTCCCGGCGCTTCTGGTGCAGGAATGAACTGCGGGCCGTTGCCGAAGCAGAGAGCCAGGGTTCTGCTGAAAATGAAAAGATGTGTGCTAGTGATATGGAATCTGACAGTGATAGTGATACAGAAAGTATACCAAGTGAATCAGTTTTAGATAGAGAAAGAAATTGGTTACAAGATGGGTTAGTATGTAGCCAGAAGTCTGGGCTTGAAAAAGATGAAACTTTACAAAACAAAGAGAAAATAGGGGGAAAACAGGAGATGATATGAATCAGATAATAAATGAACAAACTGGATATAAATTAAATCAGAGAATGGATGATATGGAGAAAAAGCTGTCCTATGCCATAAACATGATAAATAAGAAAGAAAATGAAGAAAATAATGTAGAAAAAAAGGTAGGGTATCATGGTTTGTTAGCCAGGATATACGTTCTAGAAAATGAAAAAAGGGACCTTTCATTGGAGAACGTGGCCCTTAAAAATAAACTTTCAGATTTAAAAAAATTAGCCGATGTTGGAAATTTTCATATTCCAAAAGAAAAAAAATCTAATCCAAATATTGGTTTTGGTGAGTTAAGGTAACTCTGCTTTCCGCTCTAGTGCACAACGAAATGCCGTTTCGCAAAATCACTCTCCTCAGAAAACAGTTAATTTCTCCAATATTATTCGGCCTATCGAAAAGCGGTAAAAAGGATGTTGTTCTGTATAATCTAGGCAATCGAAAGATGTATAAATCGCAATGTTTCCGTCAACCCTGGTTTCGCAAATCCTTGCTCAAATCTTTTTGTTGATTTCAGAAAAGTGGATTTATCTCCAAAACTACTCGAAAAATGTTCGATTTTTTTTCGTTTCATCTTTAGCTAGGTTGTTGATCTACAACTTTGTCAAGTCTGATTGAAAAAGCTAGGCTAGATTTTCTGCAATCGAATTTCGTATTTGTGTTTACTTTTCGACAGCGAAATGGAGAAACCTTGGTCAACAGATTACCATGCTATGAAGCACGCTTGCAAAAGCTCAGTCTTGAAGTAACTTTCAGAAGTTTTTCCATTGGCAAAACAATGACCGTCATCTTTTGGGAATACCATATGCAGGTCTCAAAAGACATCCTTATTGCGCTTGTAAAAGTATCATTTGCATCTATTGATTAAAAATCACTGATTTTACCAGCAACTTCATGAAACCATGCTTTGGGTGTCTTTCGAGACTTTTGTAAGCATTCACAGACTATCAATTTATTGTAGAGTCCACAATGAGCATAGATCTTAGATGAAGAAGGACAATTTTTTGCAAAAACATGCAATGGGCGTTCAAATCGTTCTGCATGGGCTAAACTGTTGACCAACGCTTTTCCCCTTCGATTTCGAAAAGTAAGCAGAAATGTAATATTAGATTGCAGGAAATCTAGCCTAGCTCTTTCAATCAGACTTGGCAAAGTTGTAGATCAACTACTTAGGGGCAGGGCAAAATTTATTACATTACATGGCCGGTGGAGAACAAAAATTCTTCCAAAAAAAACTGCTCGTCCTGTATGAAATTATTGCCAAAAAACCAACTGCCCCGTCACCCTTTCCTTAAAAAATGTATCTGCCCTGTATTCATGAACAACAAATGTTGTATCGTACGACCGATGAATTAGCCAAAGACCATAACATAATCAATTCTTGCCTTTACGAGACTTTGTAAACGAAGAAATCGACTTTGAAGATGAAGAGAAATGACTAATGAATCGTTCTTGCAAGTAACTGGCAAGGACATTTTTCGTCATTTTTATGCACATCCTTCCAAGCATTTCTCAACTTGCATGATCCACAATTTTGGCCTCAAAATTAGCCATTTCATATTTCAAACTTCATCTTGAGCTTATAAAAAGGTACTGCCCCGTTCATATTTGCTTTGTAAAAAGTTTTGACCCAGTTCTGTACAAGCTAAAAAAAAGTAGTTACCCCGTTACGTTTTGCACCGGCCATGTTATAAAATAAACTTTGCACTGTCCCTTAGCTAATGATGGAGCGAAAAAAAATCGAACATTTTTCGAGTAGTTTTGGAGATAAATCCACTTTTCTGAAATCAACAAAAAGATTTGAGCAAGGATTTGCGAAACCAGGGTTGACGGAAACAGTGCAATTTATACATCTTTCAATTGCCCAGATTATACAGAACAACATCCTTTTTACCGCTTTTCGATAGACCGAATAATATAGGAGAAATTAACTGTTTTCTGAGGAGAGTGGTTTTGCGAAACGGCATCTCGCTGTGCACTAGAGCGGAAAGCAGAGTTACCTTAAGACACGCTAGGCCCAATGTTGTTGATAAAAAAACAGCAGGGATGACCAGGGATTTGCTGGAGACAAATGACATTCCCTTATTAGGAGTATCAACAAAGGCTCCACGAAGCTTCCAGCCAATGCCATCTCAAGAGACAAAAAGTAAGATCCCAGACAGCGAATACACTTTTGGAAATCGTCGACGTGCGACCACTTACAACGATAGCGAGACGGAAATATCTAAATATTCACAATGGGAAGTACCAACAACAAGAAAAGCTGCACGAAGCTTCCAACCAAAGGCATCCCAAGTGGCAACAAGAAATAGATACCAAGTCTTAGAAAATGAGGACATTGCCAGCAATCATCGTGGGAATACACAAAATGAGTTAAACAAATTCCAGACAGAGGAATCAAAAGTGGCAGATAGACCAATAGCAAGAGGGGCCAATCCAGAATCGATGACAATCCCAGGACGGTACAAAAAAAGTAGAGAAGAAGAGACTTTTGTAGCTGATTCAAATAACAAGGACAGATAATGTTACAATACAACTCGCTACATTTCATTGACACCTAGATACAAAGCAATTTGTGATTGCAGACAAAGGGAATTCCATGATCGGTTGGTCAAGACATAAACAAAAACAAAGCAAGCCGCAAAAATTGCCCTGAAACCCGGGTCGCTAGCTCGGTCGTTGTGCATTTCAGAAATGGTTTTAAAGAGCAAATATTAGAACATATCGAAAGAAGAAGGATATATCTAAACTTCTGCCTCGGGCATTTTATTTTTTTCGTACAGAAGCTGAGCAGTAAGTGTTTTAATTACACCTAAAAAGTGCGAGAATTGAATCACCTCCCAATTGGCTTCTGCACAAAATAAATAAAATGCCCGAGGCAGAAGTTTAGATATATCCTTCTTCTTTCGATATGTGCTAATATTTGCTCTTGAAAACCATTTCTGAAATGCACAACGAGTGCGCTAGCGACCCGAGTTTCAGGGCAATTTTTGCGGCTTGCTTTGTTTTTGTTTATGTCTTAACCAACCGAGCATGGAATTCCCTTTGTCTGCAATCACAAATTGCTTTGTATCTAGGTGTCAATGAAAAGTAGCGAGTCCTATTGTAACATTATCTGTCCTTGTTGATTCAAATAATGAGCGCAGATTTGTAGCCACAGAAAGAAACATAATGCCTGGGATCTACGACTACAATGAAGTGGTAAAGATGCGACCAAATCAATCAAGGATCAATCAATACAATCCCTTTGCCGAAACCACGCCTTGGGGAACTGTAGGAATGGAAAGAAACGTAGTCCCTGGTGAAAATTCGTATTCAGAGGCCGTGAGAAAGCATAGCAATGAAAATAACGAAGCCCATCACGCTCAAGCTAGATCAACATCACGGGAAAACAAACCGAGCACTCAGCTTCAGCTAAATGCGGGATCGTTTCAGCGGCCAAACAGGAAAAGACAAGTGATAAGCTTGGTTGGAGATTCGATAATAAAAGGAATTCGAAAGAATGAAAGTAGTCAACACGTGAAATATATGTCAATTTTTGTAAAGACTTTCCCAGGTGCAACCACGGATGACATGGAGTCATACATAGTTCCGACTCTGAAGAGAGAACCTGATGATTTGATAATACATTGCGGCACGAACGATTTGAGAAAAGATGACCCAGAGACAATCGCGAAAAAGATCACTGAAATCGCCGTGAAATCAAAGAGAATAGTTCAAAATGTGGCTGTGTCCAGTATCTTAGCACGTGGCGACTCTGATCTTATGGAAGGGAAGAGACTCCAGGTAAATTCACTTTTAGCCAAATCACTTGCAGAAAATAAAATACACTTCTTTCGACACGAAAATGTTGATCAAGATTGGCGTTATTTACTATACGAAGATGGTATTCATCTCAACAATGACGGTACAAATGTTTTAGGACAAGATTTTGTCAATTATATCAACACTATCTGACTGAATGAACTAACTTCTAACCTTGTAAATAGCATTAACATTTCGTCAATTTCATTTAGAGAAAGCCATACATTAACATGCCCACCAGACCTTGGTAGTTCACCAGATTCCTTAGAAAAGAGCAAACATGATGAAGTTCCCAGCATAGGGTCACCTGAACAACTCTATTCGCCTTCTTCTCCCTCTAATCTTACCATATGTTCCTCAAATACCCCTAGTGCCTAGTGAATCTGAACTTTCTTCTTCCGTATCTTCAATCAAATCCACGCAACCGAATAATTGAGGAGTTTTATAATCTAAGAACAAAACATCCGAACAATCCTTTAATTGGATTCTTAAATATAAATTGTATTCGAAACAAAATAACTGATTTGAGACTGGTGATGGAAAGATGCTTGCCTGATATTTTCCTAATAGAAGAAACTAAACTAAATTTAGATTTCAAAACTGAGACCTTTCTTATAAATAACTATCAAAGACCGATTCGTCCTGATAGGAATGAATTTGGTGGGGGTTTGTTGCAATTTATTAGGAAAGGGGTTGTCTGCAATAGAGTTTCTAAATTTGAGAGTCCTTCGATCGAGATCATCTGTTCTGATTTGATGGTTTGCAAAAAGAGATGGGCTATTTTTAGCATTTACCGACCTCCAGATGCTGCCAACTTAGATCTATTTTTCAGAGAACTGTCTTCTTCATTAAACTTGGCCTTGGACAAATACGATAATGTTATGATTATGGGCGATATAAATATTGACACTCATGATATTCAGCATCCCGGATATAATAAGTTAAATTCCTTCATTGATGTGTTTGGACTATCAAATTTAGTAAAGGCTAAGACATGTTTCACAAAAGGTCATAGTTCGTCGATTGACGTCATGCTCACCAATAAACCCAGATGTTTTCAAAATACTACTGTTTTTGAAACTGGTCTAAGCGACTTTCATGGTTTTGTCTCAACTTTGATGAAAACACACATACCCCGTCTCAAACCTAAGATGATTAAATATCGTACCTATACAAAATTTGACCCTGTAAAGTTTCTTCAAGATGTAAAGAATACTGACTTTAAAGTAGATTCAAATGATGCAGATTTATCTTATAGGAATCTTTCATCTGCTTTCCGAAAATTGGTAGATAAACATGCAACTAAACATGGAACTATGTCTAATAAAGAATTCTGGGATCTTGTTAAACCATTTCTTTCAAATAAAGGAGGACTTACAAGTAGCGATATTTCTCTTGTGAAAAATGATACCGTTATAACTGATGACCAGGAATTGACAGAGATTTTCAATGATCACTATGTAAATATAGTAGAAAAATCCAGCGGTAAGAAGCCCATCAGCCTTGCTAAAGATACTGGAATTTCTGACGACCGCCAAGTTGTTCGCTTGATTCTTGATAAGTATAAAAACCACCCTAGTGTCCTAGCTGTTATTCAAAACCCAGAGCACGTGTTAGACACTTTCACCTTTCATGAGATAGACAGTCAAGTAGTTGCAAAACTATTGAAATCATTGGATGGCAGAAAATCTACTGGTGAAGACCAAATACCCCCGAAGTTAGTATCTCTCGCAGCTACCGAGCTTACAAACACTTTAACCACGGCAATAAACAGTAGCATTCGAAATTCTAGTTTCCCAAACGATGCAAAAAAGGCAGCGGTCTGCCCTTTGGATAAGGGGGAACCAAATCGCACAGTAGAAAGGAATTTTCGCCCAGTTAGTGTTCTCAATACCTTTTCAAAGATATATGAAAAAGTTCTAAAACATCAACTGATTGGACATTTAGATAGCACGCTTTCTATCTTTACTGCGGCATACAGACGAACATATGGAACTCAACACGTCTTGATACGTCTCATAGAAGATTGCAGGGCTAACCTCGACAACGACTATCTCGTAGGAAGCAATCCTAATGGATCTTTCAAAAGACTTACTTATTGCCAAATTACATGCATATGGATTTGACGAAGATGCACTAGTCCTTACCTATTCTTACCTCAAAAGACGAAAACAATGTGTTAGGATAAATATTACGTATATTTCTTTTCAAGAGGTTATATCTGGTGTACCCCAAGGCTCTGTGCTGGGACCAATCCTTTTCAACTTTTACATCAATGACTTATTTACTTTATAAAACAGGCAACGCTTTATAAGTACGCTGATGATAATACACTTACTTATTTTTCTAAAAGCATGCCCGATCTTGTAAATATTTTAGAAAAAGAAACAGGAGTTGCCTTGTCCTGGTTGGAACAAAATGAAATGATTGCTAACCCTGAAAAATTCCATGCTATATTGCTCAGAAAAAGCCGGACAAATACCAGTGGAGAACAAATTAACATTAACGGCAAAATAATCAAATCTGAGGAGACTGTGAAACTTTTAGGCGTTACGCTGGATTATAAACTTGATTTCGACCCACATATTTCGAATCTTTGCAAAAAAGCTGCAGCACAATTAAATGTTCTTAAAAGATTAAAGTCGTTCATTGGCTGTAAAGAAAAAACGATTCTTGTTCAGAGCTTTGTATATTCTAATTTTTATTACTGTCCCTTGGTCTGGTATTTTTCATCTTCCAAATCATTACAGAAAATTGAAAAGTTACAAGAACGCGCTCTAAGATTTCTCTATAATGATCATACCAGTTCGTGTAACGATTTGCTTTCGAAGTCAGATAAATGCACAATGCTCATTGCTCGCCAAAGAGTCCTGTGCATAGAAATATTCAATACAGTGAAACAGTTGAACCCACAGTTCATGCAAAACGTTTTTAAATTACGGTCATCAAATTATTCATTAAGAAATCCAAATAACTTAGCCCATGTTAGGCCTAATCAAACAACATTTGGTTCCAACAGTCTGATGTCTATTGGGCCACAGATTTGGAATGGCCTACCAAACGAGCTGAAAGCAGCCGAAAACTTGAAAACTTTTAAAAATCTGATAAAACGATGGGACGGACCCTCCTGTAATGCAGTGCTTGTCATTGCCTGTCTAGTGTTACAAATTAGTGCCTGTTAGTGCAATTTAATTTTATGATTTATAAAACAACAACAAATTTAATTTACTTCCTGTAGTTATATTCGATTTTGATTAGTTAACTTTGTATATATGTATATATGTGTATATATTGTTAGCTATAGTAGTAAATCGAATCAAAATGAATTTACAAACAAACAAACCCTGTTTAGAGAAGTTTTGACCCAACAACAATTACATGTGGGCGGCACATACCCGTAACCGGAACAAGTAATGTACCCCCTGGGGGGCTGAGCCAGCTGCTCTCCCAAATTTAAAGTCGCTTCGTTCTCTGCTACCAAAGCACAATGCTATAAGACCTGTTGGCGTTGTTGTTTGGTGTTCGGATTTAAACACCAAAGATCCTTCTAAATCTTTATCAATCGCGTCTAAGTGGCTGCTACTCATCCGCTTTGCAGCAATGAAATGAAAAAATGCTGCTTATGTTTCCGCTGCTGAATTTTATCAAACTAATGGGTATTTTGTTTATGTTTAATACTGGAAAGTCTTTTATGAGATACCCTGAAGATAGGCATGTGCGCGGCCATGTGTAGCATAGACACGCGGTCACTTTCAATGAAACGATCATGTCAATATGTTTTCAAGTAGCTTTAAAGCGAATGACCTGAGCTATATGACATTCATTTACAGGGTGTTCCAAAAAACATGTGCGCTGTTTGAGTTGCTTCTGCGGAGCAGCCATAAATCCAATTTTTCTGTTTTTAAGATTCTTGACAGAAGAGACTTCAAATTAAAGATTGACACCAAGTTTGAGTAAATCCGATCACTAGTTGCTGATTTATGGAGCAAGAAAGCCAAAATTATTGGCTGCCTCAAAACCATAAGATTCATTATTCTCCATTGCGTTAAAATTAACGAAATTGATTGAAAAAACATACCTAACCCTGTTTTTTTATGTTCATAAGTGAAACAGATAGTCATACATTGAATTTTGTGACAACCAAGAATATTGGACATATCTAGGGTTGCTAGGAATGGAAATGTGCAACACAAGTGCTGCAGGCCATAGCATGCGTCCATCGGATATTTTGCTTCTCAAAAGTGATAAAGTCGTCTTAAAGCAACAACATTGCGTTCAGAAGGCTGCTTGGTCAATATTCTTGAGTTATATGGTCATTAATTACTGTCAAATTCGTTTCCTGGCATAACTGTAAAGTTTAAGTTCATTTAATGTTAAAATTTAAGTTATGAGGTTAAGTACGGAGATAAAATCCTCTGGTTTTGAAGCAACCAGTGATTGTGACTTTCTTTCTCAATAAATCAGCAACCACTTGTCAGATTTACACAAACTCGGTGCCAAACTCTAAGTTGAAATTTCTTCTATTCACAAATCTGAAAAACAGGAAATTTAGATTTATGGCTCCTCCAAAGTAGCCATTCAAATGGCGCACATGTATTTTGGGACACCCTGTATATATAGGACAAAGAGAAACCTAAACACTTTATTGTGTTCTTTGGCTTTGCTTTCTTTTGCCACGCCTTGGATTATCAAATGCAATTGGCTATTTATAAACCCATGAAATCTCATCTTTTAACTCAGTTTATTCCCTTTAACCCTAATCCTACCGGGGGGGGGGGGTGTTTTCCACCCCCCCTGTCGGTTTTTTGCAGAGCATTCTTTAACGACAAAAGCTATGACCCTCAAACTCTCTGAAAATTACTAATTATCTATTAGCTACATTTTGACAATTAAATTTTTGAACAATAGGTGTCACGTGACAGATGACACTACCATATTTGGAGCAAGGTATTGGAAAAATTAATGATTTTGATATTTTTACTCCCAGAATTAGTTCCAAATGTTGACTATTGTACTTTAAAAGAATCAGCAAACAATTAGCTTTCTATTGTTGTCAATAACAATGGAATTTGCTGACGTCAGCATTCTTAAAAGATGACGTCACTCTGGCCGCCATTTTGGATCATTTTGGCAAATTTTGAAGTTTTTTCCGATAGATTTTGTTACAAATGCATAGAAATGCGTTATGCAATACTTTAAAAGCATTTTGAGCCAATTATTATCAATTTTTGGCAGAAAAACAAAGTTTTTAGTTATGACGTCATCAATTTTTGTCATTTTCTTCCAAAATAACAGTCTAAAAACACTTATATGCATCATATTTGAATTGGAAATGAATAATACGCCAAATAAGAATGGAAAAAGTCATTCAGATTACCTTTATTCCGTTTTTAGAACAAATAAGCCGGAAAACCATATATTTTGACATTTTCCGGCATTATGACGTCATAGTGACGTCACCTAATGAGGTGGCCACGCCCAAAACTACCAATCGGCTAAGAATAGTTAGGACTACGCCCTTGCCAAGTTTCAATGATTTCCCATTAGTCTACGGCTATTTATAGAGGGGGGTGGAAAGCACCCCCCCCCCCCGGCTATGTTAGATCAAAAAAAGCCCGGTAGGATTAGGGTTAAAGTTACTCAGTGTTGATATCTGGCTCGCAGTGAAATACCCCATCAAATACAGAACATGGAATCTTGCAAAACTCTACAAATGCATATATTCATTGGCTTGGTTAATACTGTGCCTGCTCAGTGCTGGTTTGGCCTTGAATATCGTCGCACGACCTGTTGTAATGGGTGTTTTGTTGTTGCTCTTTTCCATCAATTTAATCTGTGTGATTTGGTCGTATGGTCGAGTTTACTGTGCAATTCGTGTCAGCAACGCGCAAGTTGAAGATATGGTATCAGCGCAAATCACTGCAAAAAGAAAGAAACAACAAAAACGCAATGCATTGACGATTGCGATAATGATCATTGTTTTCATATTGTGCAATCTGCCAATGATCATCAGCCTTGTTATAACGCAAGGTGAAGAGCCAACAACTTTATTGGAATGTACTTATTAATCCCCAATCTCCCAGTTCAGACCCTGACAACCTCTTTTAAAGAACAACCCCTGTCGCCTGTGGCTTAACCTAAACCTACAACAAAAGCCCACAAAATCAAACTCAAAACACAGCGAAACCCTCTCAACTAAACCTAACCTACAAATACAGCCAACAGCCCAGCTAAACCAAAATAATCAGCAAAATATGAAACCAAATCTTAAAGGAAACTATCGCACTATAAATTTGTCTATCGCTATCGCGTTCTTACCATCTTTTCAGTCGTCGAATCTGTCCGAATCTTTCCCTCGCTTTCCTATCAAGTTTCTATCTGCCTATCCTAAATTGTTTACGTCTTTCTACACGCTATCGTACGATCGAATTAACATAACAAAGGTCCATTATATTTCCCTAACAATGGGTTAGTCCAGCGTCACTAATCAAATAATCAATAAATCAATAAATCAATAAACGTTCTAAATGTTCCAGAACACACTCCCCTCTTAGATCAGTCCATCTGATCTAACACACGGCGTCGCCAGTCTGCATCAATTGCTGCAGTTCTTCTTCCAGGTCTCTCAGGTAAAGTAATAGAATTCCCTCTTACCTGTTCATCTCGATAATTGTAATTCACCTCCAGTGGATATAACTTCTGCACTGGTCTCTCCAGTTGAGTCAATCTTCCTTTACCAGTAACTACATCAATAACTGCCCCACGTATGTGATCATCTTTTCCAACAATCAATTTAGTTACATGACCAAGTTTCCATTTCCCTCGAGGTAACGATTCGTCGAAAACGATAACAACATCTCCATCTTTAATCAACTGTGAACCATTCTTCTTCTGAATCTTCTTGTGATGCTCTCTCAGATCAAGTAAATATTCTCGATGCCACCTTCGCCAATAGTGTCTCCTTTTGTTTGCGATGTATCGAAGTCTTCGATGCAAATCTTTCTCATCTTCTTCATCTTTTACTTCATCCGGTATATTGTCAAATCGATATCCATAAATCAAATGTGCTGGTGTAATCATATCTTCTCCAAATTCAGAATAGTCATATGTCAATGGTCGATTGTTAACAGTTCCTTCTATTTCTGACATAACTGTTTGTAGCTCGACAAGCGATAGACGTGCGTTTCCTAAGATTTTCTTAAGACAGCGCTTGACACACCCTATCATTCTTTCAAAGAATCCGCCCCACCACGGCGCGCGCGACAAATTAAACTTCCAAACGATACTATTATCCTCCAAATACGTCATAATATCATCATCTTTCATCAACTTCTTCAGAAACTTAGCAGCTGCCTTAAATGTTTTTGCATTATCACTCACTATCAACGACGGCATTCCCCTCCTTCCACTAAATCTTCTCAAACATAGTAAAAACTCAACCATCGATAAATCCTCAACAATCTCCAAATGCACTGCCCTCGTAACTGCACAAGTAAACAAACACAAATAAACCTTCTTTGATGCACCTTTACCTTGTTTAACAAACATTGGACCAGCAAAATCAACTCCCACATGACTAAATGGTCTTGACTGCTTTACCCTAAACTCTGGTAGTTCTGCGGTGACTGGTACATGGTAAGATTGTCCCTCGTATCTTCGACAAATGCAACATTTCTTTCTGATCTTCCTGACTTGCTGTCTTGCCTGTGGTATCCAAAATTGGCTGCGTAGCTCTGCTAATGTATCTCTGACTCCTCCATGTCTTGTTCTTGTATGTGCTCTTAGAATGTAAAGCTCTGACAATGGGTGGTACTTTGGCAATAGAATTGGTTGTTTTGCTTCCTCTGAAATCTCTGTATTTCCCAATCTTCCGTAACACTTCAACAATCCATCAGTATCTTCTTTCACACCTAATTCTCTTGCAACTTTCTTGTAACCTTTATCTCTTTTCATCTCTTCTTGAGCTTCTTTAATCAGTATGTTCTCTGCTTCCTTTAGCTCTGCAACTGTTAATCTACCTTTAGTTCTTGCTCTCTTCTCCAATCCTGCTTTGACATTAGTCTGGAACCTCAGGATGTATGCAATAACTCTTATTGCCTTTCTCACTGAACTGTATCTGGTTACGTCTACTAACGGCTTTCTTTCTTGACTATTTGTTTCATTCAACAATAGAATCTGTTCTTTCTCTTTGTTTTCTTCTGCTTTACAATCCTCGGCTTTTTGTATCTCTGTCCTCTCTGGCCATTGATCTTTATATGGTAGCCATTCTGGCCCATGCCACCATAATTCATTGGCTTTCAATTCTGCTGCTTTCACTCCTCTGGACCCTAAATCCGCTGGGTTGTCTTTTCCAGGAATGTGATTCCATGTGCTCTTCTCTGTTTTGCTCAAAATCTCTTTCACTCTATTTGCAACATAGATCTTCCACTCTCCTCTGTTCATTATCCAATACAGCGTGGTCATGCTGTCTGTCCACAAATGTGTTTCGTGTATCTCTATTGTTTTCTCAAGTGCTTTCTTCACAGTCTCCATGAGTTTTGCTAAGATTCTTGCTGAAGTGAGCTCCAGACGTGGTATGGACATTTCCTTTATGGGTGTAACTCTGGTCTTGGAAGTCAACAAATGAACTTGACATCTTGATTCTGTGTAGACAGCAAGATAAATAGCTGCACAATATGCCTTTTGGCTTGCATCACTGAACCCATGAATAGCTATCTTCGTTATTTCCCCTGTCAATTCTTTCAAAACTGATCTTTCAACTTCTATACTCTTTGCTATTTTCAAACTTTCAATCCACTTTGACCATAAAACCTTGACATGATCTGGCAGATCTTCATCCCAATCGATTTTCAATTTGCACAACTCTTGTAGTAATATCTTTGCATCAATTAGTACTGGACTGATGATTCCTAAAGGATCAAACAGTTTTGCAATCACACTGAGGACTAATCTTTTTGTCACCTTCTCTGGCTCTTTCTCTGTTACCTCTTCTACGAATTTCTCTGTATCTATCTTGATCTTGTCTCTTGATTTGTCCCACTTCACTCCAAGTACTTTATCACTGTTGCTAACTACTTTCTCTAACTTTCCTTGTGGTTCTTTGGCTTGCTCTACTTTTATATCAGTTGCTTTGTCATTCTGAATGTTCTCCCTTTCTAGATCTGTTTCTATCAATTCTTCCAGCTGACATTTATCACTCTTCCATTTTCTCATCACAAATCCCCCTTCAGCCATTCTGCTCTGTGCTTTCTTGTATAAATCAAATGCTTCTTCAATATTTCTGGCTCCCGTTACAAGGTCGTCTACAAAGAAACTTCTTTTCATTTTCTCAGTAAACTTTGGGTCTTCACTCTCATATTTCTCAACATGATGTCTGATTGTGGCATTTAACAAGAAAGGTGAGGGGCCTGCTCCAAATATAACCCTCTTTGACCTGTAAATGACTGGTCTTATCGTGTCTGTTCTGATGTCATCTACCCAAATGAATCTCAACGAATCTCTGTCTTCTTCATCCACCTCAATACTCAGAAAAGCTTTTTGAATATCTCCAATCAATGCAACATCATAACATCTCATTCTCAATAGCACATCATACATCTGTGGTGTAAGTGGTGGTCCTATATGAAGACTATCATTCAATGACAAACTTCTTTTGCTTTCTTTTGCTGAGGCATCGTATACGATTCTTACCTTTGTGGTCTCAACATTTTGACGAATCACAGCTTGGTGTGGCAAGTAGTGAACTTTACTTCCTTCTTTCTTTATTTCTCCTTCTGGAACTTTTTCAACAATGCCTTCTCTTTCTTGATCTCTTATGATCTTGTCATATTCTTCCATGATTTTGGGGTCTCTCTTCAATCTTTTGAACTGTCCTTTCAATCTTTCCATTGCTAGATTATGATTTGATGGTAATTTTGCATCTTTCTCCTTCCATGGTAGTTTGACTTTATACCTCTCTCCATTGAAGCTTATTTCTTCAATCAGTGTTTCATGTATTGGATCTTCTTCTTTTATCCCAATGGTTTCAAGATCCCACAGCTTTTGTACTTTCTCCTCAAGACTTTCATTTGTCAAACATAATTGTATGCTTATTGGTTCTCTCTGAACACATTTCATTGGGCCTGATAATACATAACCTAACTTGGTTTCTATAGCGACTGGTTCTCCCAGCTCCCCTCGTATAATACTTCCTGTCTGAAATTCCCATAAATGGTCTGCCCCAACTAAAATGTCAATCTCTAAGTGTTCTTTCTCACTGACATCAGAAAACCAAAGACCTTCTAGGTGCTTGTACTCACACTGTACTTTCTCTACATGTTTGTTTCTTAGGCCTTTTGATATAACTGGCACTTCTGTTACTTTCATCTTGACAACATTGTTCCCTTGCACTGATTTCACTTGAATTTCATGAATATTGCAGCATCTTTGCTTTGGTTCTTCCTCTCCAAATCCACTTAATGTTAACCATTCTTTCTGCTTAGGTTTCCCTCCCAGCATTTCAACTATGGTGGATCTAATGAATGACCTCTGACTTCCAGAATCAAAGAGAATTCTGCACCTCACTCTGGATTTTCCTCCTTCTGTATGAATGACAGCCTGTGCTGTCTGCATTGCAATGCTGCCCCCATCTTTCACATGCAATCCTGGACTAACAATTTCAGATTCCTTTCCATTCTCACATATGCTGACATGATGTCCTTGAGAACATTTGGTGCATTTTATAGAACTTCTGCACTCATTTGCCCTATGATTCCTTTTGAGACATTTGTAGCATCTACCATATTTCCTGATAACTTCTTTTCTTGCTTTTGTGCTAACAACTTTTTCGCATTCTTCACTTTTATGTCCATCTTTATAACAAAAAATGCAAAGTTTCTTTTCTCCTTCTACTAACAATGCACTTGCTGTTGCTGTCCATCTTTTCTGACTTTCATTTTCCTTTCTTGCATATGTAGGTTTGCTTATCTCTCTGATATTTATCTCTGTTGACAAAACTTCCAGAAGTTGGTCCATATTCCAAGAACCTTTCTTTTGACTTAAAACTGACACTCTGATATTTTCAGGTAGCTTAGTTTCAATCATTGGAACAAAAACATCAGAGTACTGATCTTGTGATTTCCCTAAGGCCTGTAATGCTCTATGATGGAATTCAACTTCATCATAAAGTTTTCTCACTCTTCCTATGTCTTTATCACTGAAAACTGGCTGCAATTTTTGCATTTCTTCATAGTGTGCTCTGCTTATCTCATCTGGCCTTCCAAATCTGTCTTTCAACATTGTAATAGCTTGCTTGTAATTTGCTTCTGTCATTTTAAATCCTGCAACAGTTATCTTAGCTTGGCCTGCAAGAGAATCTTTCAAATATTCAAATTTATCTCTATCTGAAATATCAGGATTTTTGTCTATTGTGCCCTCAAAGGAATCCCAAAACTCCATCCACCCCTTTGGGTCGCCATCAAATTTTCTTAAAGTTAGCTTTCTTAATTTTGGCCTAACTACCCTTTCTGTACTGGCATTACTAGTTGCTGCATCGTGTATATTTTGTCTCAGTTCATCATCTAAAATCAATAAGGCTCTGTGAAACTCTCCATTTATGTTCTTTGTTTCCTCAATTTCTTTCAGAACATCACCATCTTTCTCATCACAAACAGCATTTTCTATTATTTCATCAAATTTTCTGATAGCTGTCAAAGTTTCAAATAACTGAATTCTCACCATTTCCAATTTCTTAGGAGGTAGTGACGCTTTGTTTGCTATTAGGCCTGGTACTTCCGCTGCCAAGTTGTTTGCAATCTTTCTGTGTGCTATTCTCAGGGTTGCTGCTTTTTTAGCATCCATTTTGCCAGAATCCCCGTTCACGGCACCACATTTATTGGAATGTACTTATTAATCCCCAATCTCCCAGTTCAGACCCTGACAACCTCTTTTAAAGAACAACCCCTGTCGCCTGTGGCTTAACCTAAACCTACAACAAAAGCCCACAAAATCAAACTCAAAACACAGCGAAACCCTCTCAACTAAACCTAACCTACAAATACAGCCAACAGCCCAGCTAAACCAAAATAATCAGCAAAATATGAAACCAAATCTTAAAGGAAACTATCGCACTATAAATTTGTCTATCGCTATCGCGTTCTTACCATCTTTTCAGTCGTCGAATCTTTCCGAATCTTTCCCTCGCTTTCCTATCAAGTTTCTATCTGCCTATCCTAAATTGTTTACGTCTTTCTACACGCTATCGTACGATCGAATTAACATAACAAAGGTCCATTATATTTCCCTAACAATGGGTTAGTCCAGCGTCACTAATCAAATAATCAATAAATCAATAAATCAATAAACGTTCTAAATGTTCCAGAACAACAACATTCTACAAATTATCGACGTACTCTGGACTTCTCATGTTCTTAAGCAGTGCTCTCAATCCGATTATATTCATCTGCCGAAAGGAGTGTATCCAGAGAATAGTTCTAAAATTGCTATTGAAGACAGCAAAACGAGCTCAATGTTTCGGTGGATGTGACGGATAGGAGCCAAAATCCAAAAGTAGAATCATGAACCATTGATCTCTGAATAGCTTCAAGAGCTATTCTTGCAGACACGGACACACAGTAATGAACACAGCAAAGTTATGATTTACTTGCTACTTTAAAGCATGAAATACACCAGAACTATCACTCTCTGTTGTGTGATACTGTGGAAGAAGTCCCGTGAAAATTAATCTAGTAATCTTACAGTCTTCAACGAATAACATGTTTTGCGGATGCTGATTACTTGAAGTGTACCGGGTGAGTCAATAAAAAGAAGAGTCCCCGTGTTGAAGGTCACTGCTCCCTGAATATCAAGACGATGACATAGCCAAAAATATAGTTTAATGGTAGACACATTCAAATCAATTTCAAAATTTAACAGACTAAAATCGGTCACTCCGTTCTGAAATTATGAGGGATTTTCTCGAGAAAGCCTTTTCAAGAAAACTTCAAAACGTGCCCAAAATCACGAACAAATTTCCCTAATTTCTGACTTTCGCAAGCCTTACAGCAATAACTTCTACACACTTTAGCACATCTTGGGAGGATGAACAAGTCTTCCCCCTGGTACCAATAGCCTATTCACGGGGATTCCTTTCTCCCGAGCGGAAAAATTAATTATTACATGCTAGTGTCATCATTTTTAGGAAGGAAAACCAAGCAAATTTGCTTATTGTTTTCACTCACTTTTGCAGGTTTTTGGAAGGGGCTTTCTTCACAAAATCTGTCATATCTACGGGAAGGAATGGCCGATTAAAGTTGTTAGATTACTGAACCTAATTGAACACATTGGCAATAAAACAAAACAGTTTTGAATATTATTGCTTTAGCATTCATGGAGCTGAGCAGTGGCAGCATAGCTTCCAAATATTTAAAAAGGTTAGCATGAAATTAAATGACCTATTTCTTTGAACTGAATGGCTTCAAAGAAAGTTTTGCTATTTTGCTATGATTCTGCCGTTGGACATTTCTGAAATCTTCAATATTTTCAGAATTTGAGTGTTTTTCTTTTTTTTCTCGAAAATTCAAGAAAAAATTTCAAAAAAACTTAAAACCATCGTAATTTCTAAACTGTTTGCTGTAACATGAAATAATTTCCAAGAAAGGCTTAGTTTATGAATGTCTACGATATAGTATCAAGCAAAAGTCTGTCACTTTCGTGGTTTATGATTTAGAAATTTGATTACGTCACATCCTCAAATGAGGTGAAATATAAAATACGTTGTAATTTAAAGAAATATTCAAATTTTTAGAAAAGTCCAACAGTAGAATTATATAACGGTAGCTAAAGTTTCTTTTAAGCTATTCAGTTAGAAGAAATACCGGGTGTCCCAAAAAAATGTACTCCTGTTTCAAAAATCACCAAAAATTGATTATCAAACCTTTGGTAAAATTTCCTTTATGGGTCGTTTTGTCAATGACCCAAAAATGTTCAAAGATGATAACATGTTTGCTTTTGATATAGCAAGATCGAAAAATTATACGTTGAAAAACCTTATTTTGAGCTATGGTATTTAAGCAAAATAATCAATCTTGCCCAAGAGTTAAAATTTTCAGATTTTTTATCATCATTAAAGTCTGTAATGATATGACCAAACACGAAGCTTTATATACACAAAGGAATTGATCTGGCAATCATCAGTCCTTTTTTGCAGTATGATTCAAAACCAGGTAGCCCTCAAAAGAGCTAAATTTGCTAACTTTTAAGCCAATTACAAGATCAGCTATATCTTGGAAAATAATTTGGTTCTTGATCTGAGGCACAAAGAAAAGAGAATCGAAGATCAGCCATGTAATCAAATTTTGATTATTTTCAAACGGGAGTACTTTTTTTGGGACAGCCGGTAGGTCAAAGAATTTTAGACCCACCTTTTTACGTTGATTTAAAGATTTGAAACCTATGCTAGCAGTGGCCTTTCAAACGGGAATTCATCATTCTGACTCACCCGTTATGTTTTTTATTGCTTGATGTTAAAGAAAGATAAATAAAGCACGGTATACTTTGCCTTCTACATTATGTGTAGTGTACAGTTGAAGAGGGCCTATCCATTTGAAAAACAGGCTTCAATTTGGTATTTTGCAGTTTCATTTTTATTTCAATGCTGACTAGTTTCGCACACAAGGGCATCTTAAAAGCAACTGAATAATTTAATGTATTAACCTGTATTATAGTAACCTATTTCTCCATACAAGGTTAATTAATTTGCAAGCATCATTTTGTCCTTATAAGTTAAATGTATTCATGTCGTATGTTTTTTCTTGGCCTCAGTCTCGTTGTTTTCAGTTAGGATGGAAACGAGGCTGGAGCGAGTATGGTGTGAGCAAAGCAAGGCAAAAAGTTGGTTTATTTCTTACTGCATCATCTCATGCCAATATGATAATCTACCGGGTGTCCTAAAAAAAAGTATAGGCGTCTGAACAGATCCTGTGAAGGAGCTTGCATTCAAAATGATTTTTATATTCAGTTTATGATATAGATGCGATCTCAACTTAGATTTTGCGACCTTGCATGTCCAAATCGGGTCTGTATTTGCAGAGTAATTTACTTGAGCAGGTAAACTTTCTTAGGCAGCTTAAGTCAGAATGTTATTTAATTATGCAGTTGCAATCTATGTGCAATTTCTAAAAAGTTTTTGGGGCAGCTAAGCAATACAGTATTTTTGGAAGTTTATTGAGCTATGAAAGTGCAATTTACTGTTCACTATTCAAAATCCCAATATGACTGAACAATCACAACTGCAACTAAACTTGGGTGGGAAAGATCCTTTTAGTTCTAGAAGACATTACTCCACAGCGTTCAAGTTCCTTCAGTCCTAGAACCTTGCGTTGTGAACTGTTAAAGTGTAAATTAATCTTTTCTTTCAATATTGTCTCTAATTTTTATAATAGTCTGATTGATCAGGAGATTTTTAAGAATATGAATTTCAATGGTTGAGCTGATTTAAAATATTTCTCCAAATTACGCATTGGTTGTAGTAGCATCATTCAATAACATGTCTCAGGCTACCTCAGAATTTTTTCCTGTTTAGGTGAATTACTCTGGGAATGCAAATACGATTTGACAATGAGTTGCTGCAAAATCTAAGTTGAGATCTCATCTATACTATAAACTGCAAATAAAAAATTATGAATGCAAGGCTGCTTCACAGGAACTGTTCAAACGCTTATACATTTTTTTGGGACACCCGGTACATCATTCGGCGAAATAACAATATTGTTATACATTTATGCTAGTTTTGTACAACTGATGCTGCTGCCTATCACTTTATTTTCGAAAGAAGACCTGTGCCGAGCTTGCATGCAACTTATGCCCAAAATTGACATGTCTAACATAACCCGGGATGATATGAAAACTCTGTTGAATGAACAAAAAGATGGCATCCTTAGAGAGATGCATCGTAAATTGTAGACGACTCTTCCAGTAAAGAGAAATGCTGCAAGAAACGATCAGATGTCAGTTCAAATTAAAAGACACTCTTCGTTGTTTACAAGCTGCAAAGTGCTTTAAAACAGAATCTGCCCATCAGAAACCCAAATCACACTATCACACAAAAATTATGTTTTGTTATGATTTTGTTGTTTCTGGTACTTCTTTGAACTAGAAAGATACACTTATTTTTTGAATAAAAAGCCGCTTATATTAAGAAGCTCAGCTCTCAGATTGCCAAAAATTTAGAAACCTTAGTACTGGGAAAGATAACTTAAGAATTTATTTGATTTGATAAAGAAAATCTCTAGCACTTTTTCACTTTATTTCAACTTGTTCCACCATGACTGAGAAGGTACACGTATTTTTTTTATAAGAAACTAAGAATTTGGGCCAGTACTGAAAGTTTCTTAAAATTATCAGATTTTGAGTACTCATAGTTTCTTACGAGTTTTTTACAGACTACATAACAATCCTCATGTTCACTACCTGTGCCCTAGTGATCATTTTAAAACAAGGTTTTTTTAAGCCTTTCCAGTGTTTAGACATTACTCAAGTACCTTACGAACAGGCAACGAAGTCAAAGCAAAGTAAAAATATGTTAAGGATTTGCTTCATCAAAATTGATAGTTTCTCCCTATTCGTAATGGGGGGGGCGTTTTTCGCCCCCCCCCCCCCTGCCAATTTTTGCTGCGTTACGCTAAAACGACAAGAGATATAACCACCAGTTTTGGTGACTTTTACTCAAATTTCATAGGCAATTAAATTCTTAACACTTCATTGTTCTACCTCTGATCATGTGACCACAGTAATGCCATATTTGGAGAGTAGTCAGCAACAAAAAGGCTAAAAATGTCCGTAGTTTTCGTGTCGTTTGCCTGATCGATCTCAAACATGCACCATTCGATTGCATTGTATAAGTACATTCACATTTATGACGTCATTTCTGTAATAAAGAAGTGTAAAATATAAATTTTTTTAGTCTGATTTGCTTCATCTTGTTAATTTGATTCATTTTGAGTCTATATTTACCAGATAAAAGGACAGGACTGGCAAAAACCTGGGAAGAAAGTAAATGCATGCAATAAAAGGCTAATTTAAGACTAATTGTGCTAAAAATAAAAGATGAAAAAATTTGAAAAGTATATATTTTTGAATTATGACATGTTTCCTACTATTTGAAATAAATTTGAAGAAAATCGGTTGAGTGGTTGATTAAATAAAATTTTTCTGGTTAAGAAGGTATAAATTTGCCAATCTTCCTCAGTTTTTCGGTTGCCTAGCAACGAATCACGTGACTTAATAATTGTCATTGTTATATTTGAATAGCCAATTGTCTAAAGAACAATAGGGGTAAGTCTTATTGTTATATCTTTGGTAGTTTTGGAGAAAAAGAGGGGGGGGGCGAAAAACGCCCCCCCCCCCAGTGCAAAATACCTAAAAAATCGCCCAGTACAGATAGGGTTAACTTATCTTTTCCCGGTACTGGATTTTCTTAATTTTTTGGCAATCTGAGAATTGAGCTTCTTATGGGCATTCTCTTATGAAAAGAATACACATATGATGTAACTAGAATTTAGACAAATTCATGTTGTTTTGAAAAAAATGTACTCCAAAATCTATACACTGGGAATATTTGATTTATATAAGATAGTAACACACAGGTGATCAGCAACAGACACGATGGGATCTGAGAACAAGGCAAATGTGTCCGATCATATGGTCCGATTGTTTTGAAACTTCTCGATATCTACACATTTTAAATTAAATCAGTGAAGTCAAAGAAGAAAAAACATTCAAATTTGACATTCACGTATTTTTTATAAGAAACTGCCCATAAGAAACTCAACTCTCAGATCGCCAAAATTAAGAAACTCCAATGGGAAAATATAGGTTAGGAAACTATATATTTTGATAAAGGAAATCCTTTACATACTTTTACTCTACTTTCACTTGCTCCCTGTTCATAAGGTACTTGAGTAATGTCTAAACATTGGAATGGCTTGAAAAACATTGTTCTGAAATTTTCACAAGGGCACGGGTAGTGAAGATGGGGATCGTTATGGAACCTCTAAGAAACTCGTAGGAAATTTTGAGTACTGAAAAATCTGATAATTTCAAGAAACTTTCAATAATGGCCCAATTCCTTAGTTTCCTATAAAAAATACATGTAGCAAGTAAATAGAATAATGCACTAATTTTTATATTAGAAAATTAGAAACTGTTTATATGAACTCTAGTAGCCTCTCCCAGCAAGAATAAACCCTACTAGAGGCGATCAGAGGTCAATTTGAAGTTAAAAACATTTTCAACTTCTGGTTTTGAGATGCAAAATGTAAGTGCATATGCTAGACAAGATAAGTTTTTGAAGATTTTAGTTCAATGAAAATAGACCTTTTAGCTATTCTACAAAAGAGCCTGGATCGAGCGTTATTTTTATACATTTTTATACGTGAGGTTCGATCGAGTGGCGTTAGAGCTTCTATCACTATTGTGCACATTCGAAAATTCTACAAAATGTGGCAAAATATCGTTCGATTTTCTTTTAAGAATAGCTAAAAGGTCTATTGGGGAACTCTGCAAGAAACTTTCACACAAAGAATTAGCCCAAATTTAAAAAACCAAGCTACAAAATTCAGAGCCAAGTTTCTTAAGGCCAGTTTCCAGTCAGTGGAATCTTCCGAGCGGACGGAAATTCTTTTGTTTACAAGAGAAAATGTTGCTCTGTAGTTGAATAGAAATTTAGGGTTGAATGACTTTTTATTGTGTAAAATTCCGCCCGCGCGGAAAATTCCACTGACTGGAAACCGGCCCTTATAAAGGAAATGAGCGAAAAGGTGCGCAGGCGATATTTCTGAAAGAATCAATCGTAAAATGACAGCTGAAATAATTGATGAATGAATGAATGAATGATTGATTGAATGAATGAATGATTGAATGATTGAATGAATGATTGAATGAATGAATGATTGAATGAATGAATGAATGATTGATTGAATGAATGAATGATTGAATGAATGATTGAATGAATGAATGAATGAATGATTGAATGAATGATTGATTGAATGAATGATTGAATGAATGAATGATTGAATGAATGATGATTGATTGAATGAATGAATGAATGATTGAATGAATGATTGATTGAATGAATGAATGAATGAATGATTGAATGAATGAATGATTGAATGAATGAATGAATGATTGAATGAATGAATGAATGAATGAATGAATGAATGGTACATGGCCTGGGGGAGGGGCAGCAAATCCATGCTTTTGTGAACTTGTTTACATGCAGTGCCTGTTTTTAATCACAAATGCACTACATATGCTGTATGTTACCGTCGAATTCATTAAAATAATTGAAGAATGCAGTACAGGGCGGACTGGCTGCAAAATTAGGGCCCGGGCCATTTTGGCAGGAAAAGGCCTCCAATACCGCAGGTGGGCAAAACAAGCTGCACAATTAAAGGGTCCTGAAAATTTTAATTGTCAAGCCCTCTACATTAGCTTAAACCGTTATTGCAAAATTTCTAGGGATTCAAAAGGGGAACTAACAAACAGCCTTTATACTGTTCAATGGAATCTTTGCACAATGAATAAATCTCCGTAATATTATCGGAGAGCTCCTCAAAAAATGGCTCAAATCCTCAGTTGAAAACAAAATTCAATTCAAACAGGTTCTAGTCAGCAGAGAATGAGCTCCAGTCAGTGGCGCACCAGCCGAAAAGTTTTCGTGTCCACATAATTTTTTCTCAAGAAATGTTCTCCTTCCGTAAGTGAATGAACTTCTTTCCATCAAAGCCCAAATCTAGCTACCTGACCCTTCCCTCAAAACTCTCTTGCCAGGATTGGACGAATTTTTTCGTTCTTGACCGATTTCCCATGCCTCAACTCCTGCCATGGCACCGCCAAAGGGTCCTGCGAATTTTGATGATGATGACTCAATATAATATAATGCTTCTCCACGTATTTTTTCTTATAAGAACCTGCTTATAAGAAACTCAACGCTTAGATCGCCAAAAAATTAAGAAACTCCAGTACTGGGGAAATATAAGCTAAGAAACTATTTATTTTGATAAAGGAAATCCTCGACATGTAAATACTTTACTTTTGCTTGTTTCCTGTATCATATTACTCGTAAGGTACCGGGTGTCCCAAAAAAAAGTACTCCCATTTGCAAAATCACCAAAAATTGATTTCACGGCCGATCTTCAATTTTCTTGTTTTGACAAGTATATCAAGGACCAAATTATTTTTCAACATATAGCTGATCTTGTAATTGGCTTAAAAAGTAGCAAATTTAGCTCTTTTTCGAGCTACCTGATTTTGAACCATACTGCAAAAAAGCACTGATGATTGCAAGATCAATTTCTTTATGCATGTAAAGCATCTAGTTTGGTCATAAATGACAGAAAGAAATGCGCAAAAGCATGGCAGACCTCAATGGTGATAAAAAATCTGAAAATTTTGACTCTTAGGCAAGATTTACTATTTTGCTTAAAAACTATAGCTCAAAATTTGGGTTTTCAACGTGTAATTGTTCTATATTGTTGCATCAAAAGCAAATATTTTATCATCTATGAATATTTTTGGGTCTTTGACAAAACAACTCAAAAAGAAAATTTTATCAAAGGTTTGATTATCAATTTTTGGTGATTTTTGAAACAGGAGTACTTTTTGTTTGGGGCACCCGGTACTTGAGTAATGTCTAAACATTGGAAAGGCTTAAAAAACCTTGTTTTGAAATGTTCACGAGGGCACAGGTAGTGAACATGAAGATTGTTATGGAACCTCTAAGAAACTTGTAAGAAACTCTGAGTACTTAAAATCTGATAATTTTAAGAAACTTCCAGTGCTGTCCCAAATTCTTAGTTTCTTACAAAAAACACGTGTAATGCAACTATGTTTTCACAAACAGTCTATTTTATCAATAATAAAGGCCAATAAGCCTCCGAACTTCTCTCGAGATACATCTGTAAAAATTCATTAACTATATTCATTATTAGGTATTCCCTTCAAGATACCATGTTTTTTGCTAGAAAGCATTAAAGCCTTGAGTTCCTTTTCGCCCAACTTGCTCCCGCTGCCAACTCTTTTTCATTTTTAAAAATAGCAGAGAAGCATCCCGTCACACTTCACCTGTAGACCAGGCTAGCAATGAGGTACGGGTCACTTCTATGCGGAGAAACTTAGATGGGTATTTTGAGGTACCTATTACCCTAGGCATGTTGGAAAGTGATGGTGATCGGCGATCTGTTGGGGTTTAGGGGGTTAAATCGGGGGTTAAAGTTTGACCACTCTGAACAAGCACCTCTGTGGAGGAGAAACAAGGTTTTCCTTAATGACGTATGGGCTGGCTTAAATCGGACCAAATTATGCTCAAAACCACTATATAAAGAAGTTAGATGCTGAAGGATAATTAGTAGCTTCTCCAGAGAATGGTCACTTGACATGAAATCACCCTTTTCCTAATATGGTAATGATCAATAAATGGCCAAATGTGTTACGAAAATAGGAAAATGCGATTGGCCTCACTTCTATGTTTTACTTGGAAGTACTTGCACAATGGTCAACATACCAAATACTATGTAATAATTTAAAGGAAAGTATCCCTGATGCTCCGTGTCATTATTGTCACCATTTTCGTCGCAATCATCAAAGGAAATGTCATCTTCCACTCTACCAGCAATTCTTCAATGTCTTCTGGGAATGCACTCTTAGTCCAGTTGATTTCAAATGTTCTTCCCATCCATGCTGAGATATATCGGGTACCATATAAGCATTCATTGGTCTGAGAGGTTCCTGATTCTCGCGATAACATTTGCACGTAAAATATGCAATCGCGAAGATGATTGGTATGCAGGAAGCAACGATTCTGACAACATCTATATCAAATTTAAGCACATTTAGCAAGTTCTTCTAATACTCTTTCTTTCATCATGGGTGAGAGGAAACAAAGTAAATGTATGATAAAATGTATAAACAAATCGTACCTGAGTTGATTTGAGCATGCTGCTGCAGGTAAATTGGAGGCGAAAACAACAAAAATAAAGACACAGGTACGATTTGTTTATACATTTTATCATACATTTACTTTGTTTCCTCTCACCCATGATTTCAGACACTGTTTGGCAACAAGTCTCTGTTTTAGCGACATATCAGTTCTAAGGAGCATGCAGAGATTGTGTAGCCAGTCTAGTATCCATTGAGAGATATTGTCCAACTCAAAAATCATATTCTACCGGGTGAGTCAGAAAAAAGGATCCCCGCTTGGAAGGCCACTGCTCCATGAATATCAAAGCAATAACATTGAAAAATGTCTTGTTTTATTGCCAATATGTTCAATTAGGTTCAGTAATTTACCCGGCCTTAATCGGTCATTCCTTCCCGTGGGTATGGGTGATTTTCTGCAGAAAGCCCCTTCAAAAAACCTGCAAAAACGAATGAAAACTATGAGCACATTTTCTTTCCTAAAATTGATGACACTCGCATAAATTCGTGTATTTTGTCCTCTTGAGAGAATGGAATCCCCATGAATAGGCCATCGATACCAGGGGGAGGACTTGTTCATCCTCCCAAGAGGATAGCACGTGCTAAAGCGTTCACAAGTCATTGCTGTAAGGCATTGTAAGGCAGAAATGTTAGGGAAATCTGTTCATGATTTTGGGCACGTTTTGAAGGCTTTTTGAAGAGGCTTTCTGGAGAAAATCCCTCATAATTTCAGAATGGAGTAGCCGATTTCAGTCAGGTAAATTTTATAGTAGATTTGAACATTTCTACCATAAAACTATGTATTTGCCGATATCATTGTCTTGATATCCAGGGAGCCGTGACCTTTCAAACGGGGATTCTTTTTTCTGACTCACCCGGTAGGGTAAGACGGGGTAAAGTGAACTACGGGGTAAAGTGAACTACTCAGAACATTCGCGCTTCTCTCCAAAAGTAAACATGCAATGATAAAACATGATTTATGCCCAATGTTTTGTTACATGTGCTCACAGAAAATAAAATCATTTTTGCAAAATAGTTATTCCTGCTGTTGCAAAAAATCCCTTTACCCGAGGCAGTAAAAACAACCTCAGGAAATTATGGTTGTTAGGTTTGGGCTCCTATCTTTGGTCATAATTTTTGACCCCAAGACGAAATTCATTTCTATAATTGTTTTGATCGATTTGAAGCACATACCATGTGTTTACTTTTTCCAAAAGGAAAGGGCCAAGAAAGACTTTTTTGTACGCTAACATAATATTTCAAAAGATCTACCGTCCAGTCGATATTTTGCTTCGACCGGGGTAAAGTGAACTACCCATGATTTTTTATTTTCTCATGTGAACATGAAGTCAGATGAAGAAGACCTTTTTAATCTCATTTGGTTCATAATTCTGCCTTCAGAAAATCATGATTTGCAGAATAATTTTTCGCTCTAATGACACAGAAATATATTCTGATACCAGCTCCCTGAAAAACCTCCAAAAATCTGACAGCCGAAGTTTGACCTTCATTCAAAAATGCGGTTACTGATCCAAGAATTTTGTTGGGATTTGATGAAGCAAGCATACCTATTGACATGGAAAGGATAAATGGCAATCACTGTGAAATTAGAATATTGATAATTGTCATAGATTTATAACTATTTTTGGTTTTATTTCTGGGTGGAGGTTTCAGGGCAAAGTGAACTACTTTGAAAATAGTGTTTTTCTTTGTGGTTATTTGGTATTTATATGTAATATAGTATTTTCCAAGTGTATTCCCATTATTGTTCATCGAATTATATTCAGGTCTTGCAATCTGACTCGAATTTGTGACTTTAACAATAGTTTTTGGTTGATCTTTCATCTGCAAAGATCGTTCTCAACGTAGGTCACCGTTTAATTTTTTAAATATCACTTTTGTGAAGTTTTTGGGTTTAATTCGTTTTTGCATGCGAAGAACTCCTTAGAGTTGCAAAATACATCATGTTTTCGGGTTTTACCAGCATCATTTTGGTTTTATCGAACAATTGCTGAGTAGTTCACTTTACCCCGGTCTGGGGTAAAGTGAACTAGGCAGAGCGGTCGCCAAAGAAAGCTCTGTTGTGAGACAATGGAAAAAGATTTGAAAAATATTTTTGCTTGATAAACTGACCCAAAGACATAATGTCAAAGCAACGTTAAAAAGTTTGCCCTCAGCTACAATCTCTTTAGGATATCCTTGAAAAACCTTCAAAATAGTTCACTTTACCCCGTCTTACCCTACATATGAGTGTGACAAGATTTTTCACGACATCAAAGTGCGCCTGGGGCCCCGAATAGGTAACTGTGCTTTTCAGTAATGATAGGTGAACGAGATTGTCTTGAATAACAACTGACAAAGCCAGACGGCGAGAGACCCTTAGAGTAGCGACTGGTAAAGAGGGCCCCAACCAAGCTAGTTAAATTGCCTTTTTATGATTAAATTTAACAAACGAGTTCATTTTGCTTATTTTTGGGAAGGCCCATCGGGGGATCACCCGGTAGCCTGACTGGCCAATCTGCCGCTAAACGCAGATCTTTCGCTGTTTAAATGAAAACATGCAGTAAAAATTATTTCGCCTACAGCTAACAATGCCTTGCTTCAACGCAAATCTTTCTTTGCTTGAAAACATGCAGTAAATTCATTTAGCCTAAAGCTGGCAATGCCATGCAGACACGCAGGTCTTTCACTGCTGAGAAACATGCAGTGAAAAATGTTTAGCCTAAAGCTAGCGATATCACGCTTAAAATGCAGATCTTTCGCTGCTTGAGAACATACAGTAACAATTTTTAGCCTAAAGCTAGTGATTTCATGCTTAAAACGCAGATCTTTCGCTGCTTAAGAACATACAGTAACATTTTTTAGCCTAAAGCTAGTGATTTCATGCTTAAAACGCAGATCTTTCGCTGCTTAAGAACATACAGTAACATTTTATAGCCTAAAGCTAGTGATTTCATGCTTAAAACGCAGATCTTTCGCTGCTTAAGAACATACAGTAACATTTTATAGCCTAAAGCTAGTGATTTCATGCTTAAAACGCAGATCTTTCGTTGCTTAAGAACATACAGTAACATTTGTTTGCCTAAAGCTAGTGATTTCATGCTTAAAACGCAGATCTTTCGCTGCTTAAGAACATACAGTAACATTTGTTTGCCTAAAGCTAGTGATTTCATGCTTAAAACGCAGATCTTTCGCTGCTTGAGAACATGTAGTAAAATTTGTTTGCCTAAAGCTAGTGATTTCATGCTTAAAACGCAGATCTTTCGCTGCTTAAGAACATACAGTAACAATTTTTAGCCTAAAGCTAGTGATTTCATGCTTAAAACGCAGATCTTTCGCTGCTTGAGAACATACAGTAAAATTTGTTTGCCTAAAGCTAGTGATTTCATGCTTAAAACGCAGATCTTTCGCTGCTTAAGAACATACAGTAACATTTTATAGCCTAAAGCTAGTGATTTCATGCTTAAAACGCAGATCTTTCGCTGCTTGAGAACATACAGTAACATTTGTTTGCCTAAAGCTAGTGATTTCATGCTTAAAACGCAGATCTTTCGCTGCTTGAGAACATGTAGTAAAATTTGTTTGCCTAAAGCTAGTGATTTCATGCTTAAAACGCAGATCTTTCGCTGCTTGAGAACATGTAGTAAAATTTTTTGCCTAAAGCTAGTGATTTCATGCTTAAAACGCAGATCTTTCGCTGCTTAAGAACATACAGTAACATTTTATAGCCTAAAGCTAGTGATTTCATGCTTAAAACGCAGATCTTTCGCTGCTTGAGAACATACAGTAAAATTTGTTTGCCTAAAGCTAGTGATTTCATGCTTAAAACGCAGATCTTTCGCTGCTTGAGAACATGTAGTAAAATTTGTTTGCCTAAAGCTAGTGATTTCATGCTTAAAACGCAGATCTTTCGCTGCTTGAGAACATGTAGTAAAATTTGTTTGCCTAAAGCTAGTGATTTCATGCTTAAAACGCAGATCTTTCGTTGCTTGAGAACATACAGTAACATTTGTTAGCCTAAAGCTAGTGATTTCATGCTTAAAACGCAGATCTTTCGCTGCTTGAGAACATGTAGTAAAATTTGTTTGCCTAAAGCTAGTGATTTCATGCTTAAAACGCAGATCTTTCGCTGCTTGAGAACATGTAGTAAAATTTGTTTGCCTAAAGCTAGTGATTTCATGCTTAAAACGCAGATCTTTCGCTGCTTAAGAACATACAGTAACATTTTATAGCCTAAAGCTAGTGATTTCATGCTTAAAACGCAGATCTTTCGCTGCTTGAGAACATACAGTAACATTTTATAGCCTAAAGCTAGTGATTTCATGCTTAAAACGCAGATCTTTCGTTGCTTAAGAACATACAGTAACATTTTATAGCCTAAAGCTAGTGATTTCATGCTTAAAACGCAGATCTTTCGCTGCTTGAGAACATACAGTAACATTTTATAGCCTAAAGCTAGTGATTTCATGCTTAAAACGCAGATCTTTCGCTGCTTAAGAACATACAGTAACAATTTTTAGCCTAAAGCTAGTGATGTCATGCTTAAAACGCAGATCTTTCGCTGCTTAAGAACATACAGTAACATTTTTTAGCCTAAAGCTAGTGATGTCATGCTTAAAACGCAGATCTTTCGCTGCTTAAGAACATACAGTAACAATTTTTAGCCTAAAGCTAGTGATGTCATGCTTAAAACGCAGATCTTTCGCTGCTTAAGAACATACAGTAACAATTTTTAGCCTAAAGCTAGTGATGTCATGCTTAAAACGCAGATCTTTCGCTGCTTGAGAACATATAGTAACATTTTATAGCCTAAAGCTAGTGATTTCATGCTTAAAACGCAGATCTTTCGTTGCTTAAGAACATACAGTAACATTTTATAGCCTAAAGCTAGTGATGTCATGCTTAAAACGCAGATCTTTCGCTGCTTGAGAACATACAGTAACATTTTTTAGCCTAAAGCTAGTGATTTCATGCTTAAAACGCAGATCTTTCGCTGCTTAAGAACATACAGTAACAATTTTTAGCCTAAAGCTAGTGATTTCATGCTTAAAACGCAGATCTTTCGTTACTTAAGAACATACAGTAACATTTTTTAGCCTAAAGCTAGTGATTTCATGCTTAAAACGCAGATCTTTCGCTGCTTGAGAACATACAGTAACAATTTTTAGCCTAAAGCTAGTGATTTCATGCTTAAAGCGCAGATCTTTCGCTGCTTAAGAACATACAGTAACATTTTATAGCCTAAAGCTAGTGATTTCATGCTTAAAACGCAGATCTTTCGTTACTTAAGAACATACAGTAACATTTTAAAGCCTAAAGCTAGTGATTTCATGCTTAAGACGCAGATCTTTCGCTGCTTGAGAACATACAGTAACATTTTATAGCCTAAAGCTAGTGATTTCATGCTTAAAACGCAGATCTTTCGCTGCTTAAGAACATACAGTAACATTTTATAGCCTAAAGCTAGTGATTTCATGCTTAAAACGCAGATCTTTCGCTGCTTGAGAACATACAGTAACATTTGTTTGCCTAAAGCTAGTGATTTCATGCTTAAAACGCAGATCTTTCGTTGCTTGAGAACATACAGTAACATTTGTTAGCCTAAAGCTAGTGATTTCATGCTTAAAACGCAGATCTTTCGTTGCTTGAGAACATACAGTAACATTTGTTTGCCTAAAGCTAGTGATTTCATGCTTAAAACGCAGATCTTTCGCTGCTTAAGAACATACAGTAACATTTTATAGCCTAAAGCTAGTGATTTCATGCTTAAAACGCAGATCTTTCGTTGCTTGAGAACATACAGTAACATTTTATAGCCTAAAGCTAGTGATTTCATGCTTAAAACGCAGATCTTTCGCTGCTTAAGAACATACAGTAACAATTTTATAGCCTAAAGCTAGTGATTTCATGCTTAAAACGCAGATCTTTCGTTACTTAAGAACATACAGTAACATTTTATAGCCTAAAGCTAGTGATTTCATGCTTAAAACGCAGATCTTTCGCTGCTTAAGAACATGCAGTGAAAAATGTTTAGCCTAAAGCTAGCGATATCACGCTTAAAATGCAGATCTTTCGCTGCTTGAGAACATACAGTAACAATTTTTAGCCTAAAGCTAGTGATTTCATGCTTAAAACGCAGATCTTTCGCTGCTTAAGAACATACAGTAACATTTTATAGCCTAAAGCTAGTGATTTCATGCTTAAAACGCAGATCTTTCGCTGCTTGAGAACATACAGTAAAATATTTTTGCCTAAAGCTAGTGATGTCATGCTTAAAACGCAGATCTTTCGCTGCTTGAGAACATGTAGTAAAATTTTTTTGCCTAAAGCTAGTGATGTCATGCTTAGAACGCAGATCTTTCGCTGCTTGAGAACATACAGTAAAATATTTTAGCCTAAAGCTAGTGATGTCATGCTTAAAGCGCAGATCTTTCGCTGCTTGAGAACATGTAGTAAAATTTTTTAGCCTAAAGCTAGTGATGTCATGCTTAAAACGCAGATCTTTCGCTGCTTGAGAACATACAGTAAAATATTTTTGCCTAAAGCTAGTGATGTCATGCTTAAAGCGCAGATCTTTCGCTGCTTGAGAACATGTAGTAAAATTTTTTTGCCTAAAGCTAGCAATGCCATGCCATGCTGACACGCAGGTCTTTCACTGTTTGGAATCATGCACAGGGGCGGACTGGGGCATCAATTCCTTACCGGGAAATTAGCTGTTAGGGGCCCCACATTTGTAGAAGTTCAAATTATATTTGTAAACTAGCTAGCATGTTTGAAAAGCTACTTCGTAGTGTTTCTAATGGTGTAGCCAGATTTTTACCTCAATGGAGGCAACTTTGGGCAAATCAAGTGAAACGAGGGCCTGGGCCTCGGTCTAGGAAAATTGTTAAGTGTACTTTTTACAATTTTACAATTTACAATTACCCTTTTCTTTACAATGCCACTGAGCACCCTTATTTTTGGAAAATCCACCCCCAATTGGATATGGGGTGAGCCTTCAAGCAGTCAAGTGAAATGAGATGTTTTGGAAAAAGTGAATTAAGCTACGGAGACTTTCGTGGCAGCTTTAAAACAAATTATTGTTTTTTATCAAATTCTCGTCTGATGCTGGCACAGCTAAAAAGAAAGAAGCAAGCGAAACGAGCTGAACATTTAAAGTACCACTTCGTTTAACTTCCAAGAAAATTTTTTCATGTACGGACGTAACGAGAGCCTAAATAAAGCATTCAACAGCCATGACAAATTAAGTGGTAGGGTATTGAAATAAGGGGGTCTGGGGGAGAAAATTTTCAGAGGATACGCCCTTTACTTTGGCTTAGAACACTTCTCGCATAGCGGTGCTAAAGCAGAATTTGATCATTTCGTAACAATTGCTTTTTCAAATTAGCATCCAGAGTAAATTTTTGAGGAACTAAATTTTCTATTTTCTAATTTTCTTATTTCAATGCTATCATGGTTTGTCATAATTTATCATAGCTCATCTGGGAAAATTTTGTAACAGGCGTACCTTTACTTTGGCTTAGAGCGACTCTCCCAATGCCCTCAACCACTCTCCGGTATTTTTCGGATAGATTCCTACCCTTCTCCACCTATAACCATTTCTCCTCGTTTTTGAAAGAGTCTCGAGGATCATCTTTTGACAGAAGTAGGGGGTGGCAAATTGCCCCAACCCCATCCGTGGCCGCGCCACGCCACTGGCATACAAAGTTGCACAAAGTGGCCGACAGTAGCCAGGAATACAGACGTCTTGAAGTGCGAGCGAAGCGAGCTGAAAAATTTCAGGCATATTCTACTTAGATGGGCTTGAAAAGTGTTAAGATATCAGTTACAATTGCAAATCTTTTTTTACTGTGGGCCGCCAGCAAGCATTTGTGTCCAAAAGGCCCAAGACAAAAAGTGGCTATTGTCTTGACGAGGGCCCACCGGGAAATTTCCCGGTATCCCGGTGGGCCAGTCCACCACTGATCATGCAGTAACAATTTTTAGCCTAAAGCTAGTGATGTCATGCTTAAAACGCAGATCTTTCGCTGCTTGAGAACATGCAGTAAATTCATTTAGCCTAAAGCTGGCAATGCCATGCAGACACGCAGGTCTTTCACTGCTGAGAAACATGCAGTGAAAAATTTTTAGCCTAAAGCTAGCGATATCACGCTTAAAACGCAGATCTTTCGCTGCTTGAGAACATGTAGTAAAATTTTAAAGCCTAAAGCTAGCAATGCCATGCCATGCTGACACGCAGGTCTTTCACTGCTTGGAATCATGCAGTAACAATTTTTAGCCTAAAGCTAGTGATGTCATGCTTAAAACGCAGATCTATCGCTGCTTGAGAACGTGTAGTAAAATTTTTTTGCCTAAAGCTAGCAATGCCATGCCATGCTGACACGCAGGTCTTTCACTGCTTGGAATCATGCAGTAACAATTTTTAGCCTAAAGCTAGTGATGTCATGCTTAAAACGCAGATCTTTCGCTATTTGAGAACATTTTTTTGCCTAAAGCTAGCAATGCCATGCCATGCTGACACACAGGTCTTTCACTGCTTGGAATCATGCAGTAAAAAATTTTAGCTTAAAGCGAGCGATTTCACGCTTAAAACGCAGAGCTTTCGCTGCTTGAGAACATACAGTAACATTTTTTTGCCTAAAGCTAGCAATGCCATGCCATGCTGACATGCAGGTCTTTCACTGCTTGGAATCATGCAGTAACAATTTTTAGCCTAAAGCTAGTGATGTCATGCTTAAAACACAAATCTTTTGCTGCTTGAGAACATGCAGTAACATTTTTAGCCTAAAGCTAGCAATGCCATGCCATGCTGACACGCAGGTCTTTCACTGCTTGGAATCATGCAGTAATAATTTTTAGCCTAAAGCTAGTGATGTCATGCTTAAAACACAAATCTTTCGCTGCTTGAGAACATGCAGTAACATTTTTAGCCTAAAGCTAGCAATGCCATGCCATGCTGACACGCAGGTCTTTCACTGCTTGGAATCATGCAGTAACAATTTTTAGCCTAAAGCTAGTGATGTCATGCTTAAAACGCAGATCTTTCGCTATTTGAGAACATTTTTTTGCCTAAAGCTAGCAATGCCATGCCATGCTGACACGCAGGTCTTTCACTGCTTGGAATCATGCAGTAAAAAATTTTAGCTTAAAGCGAGCGATGTCACGCTTAAAACGCAGAGCTTTCGCTGCTTGAGAACATACAGTAACATTTTTTTGCCTAAAGCTAGCAATGCCATGCCATGCTGACATGCAGGTCTTTCACTGCTTGGAATCATGCAGTAACAATGTTTAGCCTAAAGCTAGTGATGTCATGCTTAAAACACAAATCTTTTGCTGCTTGAGAACATGCAGTAACATTTTTAGCCTAAAGCTAGCAATGCCATGCCATGCTGACACGCAGGTCTTTCACTGCTTGGAATCATGCAGTAACAATTTTTAGCCTAAAGCTAGTGATGTCATGCTTAAAACACAATTCTTTCGCTGCTTGAGAACATGCAATAACATTTTTAGCCTAAAGCTAGCGATGCCATGCTTACTCGTAACTCGTAGGTCTTTCGCTGCTTAAAACACATTTAGATAAAAATGTCTAACTTAAAGTGAACCGTGCCTTAGAATTCTACAAGATACCTGCTATCATGTATTCCGTGGGCTAAAAACGTGCAGTAAAAATTGATTCTCCAACCAGCGAATTTTTTTAAATAATGTTGATCAAAAATTGGTTCCACGTGATTGAAACTAAGGTCAATTTCATTCCAAGAGATGCAACGACCATATAATCTACCTTCAAGAGTGCATTGTTTAGATGCTATGGCTGATTTTCCAAAATGTGTTACAACTGTCCCTACAACTACCACCTGAGCTACTGAGCCTACCACTTTGCTGCCCAAGCCGACCAGTTTTGGGACAAAGGTGACATCTTAAAATCATTCTCCTCTTACATAAGTTTTTAAATTTCAAGTCTTCTTACCTCCTATCTTATCAAAATCACAAAAGTTGCCTGTGAGCTTGTTCTACCTTTGTCCGTAAAATCTAAACCCTGTTCTACATGGGGTGGGAGAAAAAAGGCCCCCCAACCAAAATTCCTGTAATTGCTCTTAAACTAAGTACGATAAAGGACTGGAACTTGTGTGAATTTTAATCAATTTTATTATTGCATCAAATAAAAAATAGGCTATTGTCATATGATTGGTCACGTGACTATGGCATGCCCATATTTTGCATTTATAATAAACATATTCAGTAATTATTGCATTATAATGAAAATTGACGAATTAAGAATTGAAGGTCAATTTCATATCTCTTTTATTGCTAAAAACTGATTTAAAATGCCAATAAGGCATCATCTAATTTCTCTGGGTATTGAGCATGCCTTTTATTGGCAGTTTTTATGAAGAACAATAAGTATGTATCATATCTATAGCATTAAAGTTATTAAAGTTATTTATTGAGCACTTTTTGATGAAAATATTAATACTAATTTTTTAGGAGAAGCGTCAAAATCAGCAAATTTTATTGTTTTTTGCATTGCTTAGCAACATATCATTTCATTCATTTCATTTCATTTTAATTTCTTTAAGCACGGTAACCCCGTCAATCGATAGATTGCTTTTCAGGGGGCCGTGCATAAAACGTTACAAATTAAGTTAAAAATAAATACAAAGTAAAACCCTAATTTAATTACAATAATGAACAAATGAATCAATAAATAGATAAACTATTTTTTTAAAGCTTCTTTAAATGCTTTCAATGAGGATGCCTGCTTGACTTCACAACCCAAGAGGTTCCAAACTCCAGCACCGCGATATGAGAAAGCTCGCTGACCATTACTTGTTCTCATTAGTGGGACTTGAAAATCAGTTGCGGTGTTTCTCAAATTTTTCCTACTGCATGTCGAATTTTTAATGAACATTTCTGACAGGTAATCAAGATTTGTAAACCATGCAAGCTGTCTCGGTTTTTATCATATCTGCTACAGTAGGCCAATTCAAACTTTTAATCAAAGCACTAGCAGAAGAATCATAACTGCTGTTGGTCACAATTCTAGCTGCGCGGTTTTGAAGTTTTTGCAGCACCTGCAACCCTGTCCCCCCACATGCCCCCCAGACTGAACAGCAGTAGTGGAGATGCGGTTCAACGATACCACGATACATTTTAGAGAGAGAGTTTAGAGAGAAACCTTAGATCGTACAAAATGGATATGTTCATCCCAAGCTAAATGTTTATCAATTTGCATCCCTAAATACTTGACCTTATCAACCATTTCAACTTCAGAGCCACCAATAGAAAATAATGGTGGTCCCACTGATTTTGTCGAAATCTTCTTAAGGTTAGGCCGAGATCCAATGACCATCGCCTGTGTCTTCAGGACATTCAATGATAACTTATTGCCTTGGAGCCATTCCCTTAAAGAATCAAGTTCTTTGTTAAGCGTCACATTCAGATCGCTGACGTTCCTTGCAGAAAAGGAGATACTGGTATCATCAGCATACATAGTCACCTGGCAGTTGTCCAGACAAAACGGAAGGTCATTGATATAAAGTATAAAAAAAAGAGGCCCAAGACAAGATCCTTGTGGAACACCACAGTGTATTTCTTCTATTCGTGACGAAACACCATTGACCTTGCATAACTGCCGTCTGTCTTGGAGATATGATGTAAACCATGCATGCTCGATACCAGAAATCCCATATTCCTGCATCTCTTTTAGCAGGATATCATGATCTACAGTATCAAACGCTTTCTTTATGTCTATGAACACCAATGCAGTGTATTTCACAGTATTCATGTTCTTATACCAATCGTTAGTGCAGGACAGGAGACTTGTTACAACAGAGTACAGGCGTCTAAAACCGGATTGTTTAGAAAACAAGTGTTTGTTTGTATCCAAGTACTTATAGAGTTGGTTGAAGATCATGTTTTCAAAAATTCTCGAAAGAACAGGGAGGACAGATATAGGTCTGTAATTAGAACGATCATCAGTTTGACCACTTTTGAAAATAGGAGCAACCCTAGCAATTTTCCAAGAATCTGGAAAAACTCCTGTGGCAATAGACCGATTAAATATATCACAGAGGGAGTCTGAAATAACTGGGAGACCGATCTTCAAAAAATGATTTGCTATGCAGTCATTGCCAAAACCCATAGATGTTTTGAATTTCCCCAAGACACTTGCGACCTGGTGTAAATTTACAGGTTGAAAGTGAAACCGTGTTCCTTCTGGATTTACGGAATATTTACCCTCAAAAAGCGGGTTTTGTGTGGCAGGAATTTTCTTACTAAGGTCTTCACCGACGTTACAAAAATAGGTGTTCATATGTTCTGCGATAGCTTCAGGATTGAACATTTTTTCCCCATCAACATCTAGAGTTGTAATCTGCGTGGTCTTTGATTTTTTGTTTAATACCAAATTGATAGTTTTCCACGTACTTTTAATGTCACCTTCGTTAGAAGCAATTTTGTTCGAGAAATAATCGCGCTTCAGATCAATATTGACCTTGTTTACTTTATTTCTCATTGGTTTATACGCATCAAATAAAACTTCAGATTTAGATTTAATAGCTTGTTTTCTCAGTTTGTCCCTTGATGCACATAAAAGTTTGAACTCTTTGGTTATCCATGGACAGAATCTTTCTGAAACTCGCCTACTGCGTAAGGGAGCATGTTTCTCAAGTACAAAGGGAAAACATAGATGTCCATTGTTCCACTATGATGTTAACATGATCAGTATGTGAGACTATGCCTTTCCAATCTATATTTTGCAAATCGTCAAGAAATTCAGCTTTGCTAAAGTTTTTGCCTGGTACTGATATTTTTGTGCTGTTTTTTTACCCCACCCCGAAATTTTCTAACACTGTAGACTAGATAATGATCACTGATACTAGTTTCATGTACGCCAGATACTACTATGTTCGACTTGTTAGTAGTGGCAATATGGTCAATCAAAGTAGAGAAGATCAGTGTTTCTCTCGTTGCTGTTTTAATTAATTGATGAAAGCCAAAACGTTCGTATATCTCTGTCAAGCGTTTTGAATGCGGTAAAAGGTCAGTATTCAGGCAATCATGATCAGAGGACTTTGGAAGCAAATCACAGTTTGTATCTCCTAAAAGAATAGTTTCCTTACCTTCTTTATCAAGGAATTGAAGGCTTTCCTCCAAAAGACGAAAATTATCAACTGCCTCATTCGGAGGGCGATACCAAGCCAAAACAACGAAAGGTGCAGACCTAACTGGTTTTACTTCAATACACAAAGCCTCAAGCGTGGATTTAGGAAGATAATTGCGGACAGTGCATTTATCAAAGAGGGTATCTTTAATGTAAACTGCAACTCCGCCACCGTTACGGTTGCGATCACATCTCTTGATCGTGTAGCCATCTATGCTGACAAGATCATCATGCACATTTTTATCAATTTTTGTTTCATTTATGGCAAGTATGTGTATGCCAAGCTCTTTAATCAATAAACGGATCTCGTCGATATGAAGCATTAGGCTATTTACATTCAAGGATGCCACCACCATACCTTTCCTGCTACCAAGTCCGGTAGCACCAGGGGAACCAGCCGCAAGAGCCACCGTTGGAACCCCCTGTGAAGGAGTCAAGCGGACATCCCCGTTATTGTTATCAGTACTGAGTCAAAAATCATGTGACTAATTAGCCTATAATGCTATTTTTAGAATCATAATTGCGTGGTAATCATGTTTACCAAGTTGCATTGTCATAGGCATTACCAGGGGTGTAGCCAAGGAGGGGGGTGCAGGGGTGTGTCGCACCCTTCCAACATTCAGTTTGTCGGCAAATTGATAATATCTGTCGGCGAATATAGTTTCCAAATCTTTAAAAAGGTTGGCGTAAAATTCAGTGAGCGATTTCTTTGAACTGAATGACTGAACGATGTTGGGAGAGGCATTCTAAGCCAAAGTAGGATGCATATTCTGAAAATTTTCTTAGTGGCTCTGCCCCCAGACCCACTTATCTCAAGATCCCATTTGTCTTAACCTGTACGTGCCATTGGCTATAGGGATCCCTATTTGCTACTGTTCATTTGAGCCATGTTTACAATACAAAATATAATTAAAAGGGGTGTTTCCGTCATTTTCTGAGGGTCTGAAGGGCGTGGTCACAAAAAATGTTCTGGGCCATGCACCATACTCCCCCACTCCTCAAGTGCTTCGTTGTAATACATGTATACCATGACACGATTTATTACTGAATCATTAAGATTCAGTAGTTCAGAGATTTCAGTTTTATTTATCCTCCATGGATGGCCAGTTATCATGTATTTGTTTTCTTGAGGGTTGGCACGTAGCTTATTTGCTTGCATCTAAATCCGAGATGTTTCTTTTCTTTGTGGGCATTTGAAATTAGATCATATTCGTTACTAGATGTTAATGTAACATGTGTGTCGTCTGCATACGTACTAGCCCTAGAGAACTCTAAACATTTTTCAAAGTCATTTAGGTAGATGATGAATAAAAGTGGCCCCAAGCATGACCCTTGAGGTATACCACATGCTACCAATCTAGCCCCGACTGTTGTCCATTAACTGTTTTGTTGTTTTCTACGAAAAACTGAATTGTTCTCTACTACTTAAAAAAGATGTAAACCGTTCTCTCAAGATTGCCCTGATACCGTGTGAACCTAACATTTTTATCAATATTGCATGATCTACGGTGTCAAATTCCTTTTTTAAATTAAGAAATATGGCCAAGTTGGGTTGCTTTTCGTCCCTATTGTCATACCAATAATCAGTACGATTTATCAAGGATGTTACTCTGGAATATAATTTCCGAAAAGCAGATTTATTTGTTATCAATACTTTGTTAGCAATGAGATAATAAATGAGCTGATCGTGAACTATTTTTTCCAACATCCTAGAAAAGAATAAGATAACTTAGATTGGTCTATAGATATTTGCACCTTTTGTTTAGCCTTCCTTGAAAAATGGAGTGACTCTTGCTAATTTCCAGGTATCTGGGAAGACACCATACTTCAATGACAAGTTGAAAACCATGGTTATTGGCTTCCAAATGAATTCTGCTGCATCTTTAATTAGCGTAGTGGAAATCTTGTCTGGGCCCAGTGCTTTGTCATGTATTAGTTGCTTTATGGCGTTCAGCACATATGTTTCATCAAAAACTTGGTAAAATATATATACTCCTTGGTAAAATATATATATTACGTCATAATCCTCAAGTATAGAATTTCCTCGTAAAAGCTTATATACACATCGTTGATAGTTTAGAATCATTCGAAATCATACTCTGATGAGGACACAAGTCCGAAAGGCTTCAGTGCATAGCTTATAGTATTTTTTGTCGTCCAACCTCTCAACATCAAATGTTTCATCAATAGGTACAAATTTCATTTTGTTCTGTTGAATGTTGATATGCTTGAGATAATCATCTTCAGGCCTAGACTTTAACTTGCCAGGAGGCTTCGGTCCTATTTGGCACATGAGTATAGCTAGGCGTGTCTATTTCTAAAGCCGCAATAGTTGGTCGTAAAATTCTGAAGACCTGGTATCTAACTAGGAGGTTTCTGCAGGTGGAAATGCGTGTCCGTGCTCAATTGTATTGCATACCAAATACGGTGCCAAAAGCAAAGATTTTAACTCTGACGCGTGAGTTGGCAGAAAATGTAGAGACCCATTGAAATTACAGATCAATGGAGTCCATTAGCAGTAACACATTTGTGCCAACTTTCAGACAATTGCTTGGCAGTGAATATAGTGCACTTTCCAGTGTTGCCAGATTGAATAATTGGCATTCCCGAAAACGAGGGTTAAAAAATCCCAAAATGCAATGGCTATTCGTAAAAATCCCAAGGTCTCAAAAATCTCCTCGCAACATTTCTTTCCCATTTCATTTCACTGAATTCCACCCAAAATCTTTTCTGATACCAAAATCCTTTCTGATTATTTGATGTTTTTGAACGATGAAGACAATTTATGATGCTTGCTCATGGCTTGCAATTTTATCTTGAATGAATGAATCAATCAGCTAATTTCCTTACCTTATGCGAACGCTTATAAAAACTTTATAAATTTAAAGGCAGAAACACCGCAACACGACAAAAAACAACAGCAAATACGATTAATTTAATTTTTGCCAATATTTCGTCCTGCCATGCAGGACTTCTTCAGGGCTGTAATGTGACAGTTATAATAAAAATTTGAATATGTACAGCGATTTGAAAAGGAGAAGTAACACGTGATTGGTTAGATATGATGGCTACGCAGAGGTTATATGGGTTAGGTTTATAACGGTCTCTGCCAATGGCCACCCTACAGAACGCATCTCCGAATTCGTCAGTGACACCCTTGACCCTCTCGTCTTTAAACTTCCATCCTTCCTTAAAGACACAACTCACTTTCTAAATAAGCTCTCTAATATGGGCACCCTTCCCTCTAATTCGCTTCTCGTTACTTTAGATGTATCTTCACTCTATACTAACATATCCCACTTTGAAGGCGTTCAGGCTGCCAGGGAGTACCTTGACAAACGCACCACACAAAATCTTCCCACCCAAACCATCTGTGACCTTATAGACATCATTTTACGCAACAACAATTTTGAGTTTAACGGACAGTTCTACTTACAGAAACACGGCACAGCTATGGGCACTCGCATGGCACCCCCATATGCAAATCTCTTTATGGGGGTCTTTGAAGAAAATGCCCTAAAAAACGCACCTCACAAGCCCCTTGTTTGGTGGCGTTACATCGACGACATTTTTTTAATTTGGACTCACGGAGAGGAAAAACTCACAGAATTTATACGCACACTCAACAACATCCATCCCAACATCAAATTTACCAGTGACATATCTTCCACCAGCACACATTTCCTAGACGTCACAGTAATACTTAACGAAGACAACAGCATCTCGACAGACCTCTACGTCAAACCCACAGACACACACCAATACCTCCTCAGCACATCCGCCCACCCCAAACATACGAAAAAGTCCATACAATACAGCCTTGCACTACGATTACGACGCATTTGCTCCAACAATGACACTCTTAAGAAACGCACAAATCAACTGCTTACATACCTTACAAACAGAGGATACAAACGCAAACACGTACGTAACGAAATACGGAAGGCTTCCAAAATAACGCGACAATCCAGCTTACAAACGAAACAGAAAAAACGTAACAACAGAATACCATTTGTGGTTACCTACCACCCTAGTGTACCACAATTAACGTCCATACTTAACAGCAACTTCCACATATTACAAAACTCGACAAACTGTAAGGAAGTCTTCCCAGACCCACCGATACTGAGTAACCGCAGACCAAAAAACCTCAGGGAATACCTGGTGCGCGCCAAAATGAAAAATGACTCTACCACCACTCCCAGAGGAATATCTAAATGTCCATCACGACGCGACTGCTACACATGCCAACACATACAAGACGGAACACACACAGTTACTTTCACAAACACCAACGAAACCTTCAACATAAGACAAAGCCTCCACTGCAACTCCACTAACGTCATATACTTACTACAATGCAAACGATGCTTACGCGACAAAAAGACTGACTGCCAATACATAGGACAAACAGGACGACGCATAAGAGACAGACTCAACGAACACCGACGAGACATTATAAACAAACGTTCCGATACATCCGGGGTTGCAGAACACTTTTGTAAACCCAATCACTCCGTACAAGACTTACAACTACTACCGCTACTTAAGATACATGACACCAGAGAGAGTGTTAGACGAGCCAAGGAAAATTACTTCATTGACTTAGCGAACACTCTCTCACCCAACGGACTGAACAGAACCACAGACCGCTAACAAACACAGTTGTAAGTAACCTAATCTACTCACTCTCTTACCTTACCTATTCTCCTCACTATCCCCATCATTATTATTATCATTATATTGCAGTTAGTTTCTAACATTGCATTTACATAATCATTATCATTATTATTATTATTATTATTATCATTATTATTATTATTATTATTATTATTATTATTATTATTATTATTATTATCATCATCATATTATTATTATTATCACCATCAGCATTATTATTATCATTATTATTTTGATTAGCATCATCATCATTTTACTACATACATTACATAACCGTTATAAACCTAACCCATATAACCTCTGCGTAGCCATCATATCTAACCAATCACGTGTTACTTCTCCTTTTCAAATCGCTGTACATATTCAAATTTTTATTATAACTGTCACATTACAGCCCTGAAGAAGTCCTGCATGGCAGGACGAAATATTGGCAAAAATTAAATTAATCGTATTTGCTGTTGTTTTTTGTCGTGTTGCGGTGTTTCTGCCTTTAAATTTATTCATTTTTTCGTCATCGCAAGCATCTTCGGATCCGGCAATCGACGTTGGTATCGTGGCCTTTACTTTTTCAAATTATAAAAACTTTACTTGCGTAGGAAGCCGTTGTTTTGTTTTATGGCGTGTGCAGTTAATGCTTTCAGCATATTTGTCGAGGATACCGAGGACTGCCCCTTTCATTTGAGCCTTTTGTTATGCTGGTAAAGTTAAAAGAAAATCAACAGCTGGGAAAAATATTGCCATGCGCGAGAATCTTTTTGTTACTTTGCTCATTCTTGGTTGGATTGTGGCCGGATTATCCACCCACATTCTTTCTACAAAACCAAACGTGCTTTCTGTGCATGATCACATGATTCTTTTTGGTGATAACCGTTGCTTTACACTTTGACGATTCGTATCCCCAGCAAATATACTGAGCATATTTTGGCAAGCAACGCCATAAAAACATGTTCAGGTAATGAAAATTGAATGCAAATGCCTTTATCTTTAAAGGAGATGACAGATAAGCTTGTTGTTCTCCTTGCTGTTACAGGGGCTGTACCAGATTTTTGTAAACAAAGATAAAGATCAGCTGGCCAATATCATCAGATTCAATGAGAAATTCCTCTCTAATTTGCGCGTGGTATACGATTTACTTAGGGCCTGTTTATATGAGGCGAGCTGGCCCGTTAGCGAGCTGGCTGGCCTTCAAGCAATCTCGGTTTTATATGAGAAATTAGATAGTGAGCCATCCCCGAGCCAGCCCGGCCCTTGGGTGCAACGTGCCGTCTTTCCTTTTGTGTAAATTTGAAAGAATGAGGAAATATTTTCCTGTTCTTTCATTTTTACAAAAGGAAGATTACAGCCTTGGCGCCAAATGTGACAAAGGGTCTTCCATTTTTAGAAACTTAACAAATCTGCTGTGTTCTGCGCGTGCGTTATAGGCGGGCTAGCCCGTTTCTTCCGTTTATATGAGAAAAGTCAGCCCGTTTGATGCGGGACCCCGGCACTCGATAACCGGGATCTCGGCAAGACGGGCCAGCCCGGCATACATATAAACGCAAACTACTGTTTACAAAGCTGTGACCAGGTAAGTAGGATCTCGCCTGAAGGCGAGCCAGCTCGCTAACGGGCCAGCCCGCCTCATATAAACAGGCCCTTAATCTGCCTACTGCCTTTCCTGTGTTTATGCTAAACACTTAAACTAGTCCCTTAGAATCCAGCTGTATCTTTATAATCGTTGATCGCATAAAAACTCAGATTGCACGGCGAATTCTACTGGGTTCAAACATGTAGAAAATATCTTTATTTGCAATGTATCTGCTGCTACTTGCCTGCCTTAGGAAGAGAAAGCTTAGGACTTTTGGAAGTTTAGCTTGTACAGCCCCTTTAAAGGACGATAGGTTTCAATGGCATAGCTCTGCAGCAGCTGTTAAACAGGCACAAATAACGCGAGGAATGCCCCCGTTTTTTCACTTTTTCAATTTAAAATTATTTATCCACGGTAGCCCCGTCAGTCAGTATGATTGATTTTCAGGGGGTCGTGCAAGAACTAAAAAGGTGCAAAAATCAAAAATCTACTAACACTAATGACGAGAAAAGGAAATTAATTACAATCATAAATAATTTATTTACAACTAATTACAATAGATTTACAATTAACCCTTCATCTTGTTCTTAAAAGAAGATGAAGAGGGAGCTTGCTTAGACTTGCGCCTGAGATCTTTCCAGATTTTCGCTCCACGAAATGCAAACGCTTTCTGCCCATTACTAGTTTTCATGAATGGTACTAGCAAGTCAGTTTCGGCATTTTTAAGGTTGATAATATTGCCATCAGATTTGCTAATAAACAACTGTGAGAGATCATCCGGCGCAAGACTATCAACAGACTTAAATACAATTGTTGCAGTCTCACTCCCAACCATATCCCTCATCAGAGTTGCAAAAGTCTTTGACCTTCCTCCAAACCTGGATTTTAAGTTCTGACCTTCCTCATTGTTATGGACTCCCTATGGACACTATTATTCTAGTATTCTTATGTAATCCGTGCCATGAGGCAGTTGATAGTAACGGGACAAGAAAACAGCAAGGAACCAATGCAATCAACGGATTTACCACCAGCACCATGGCACACAGTCAAAGCAGATTTTTTGGGACCAGTACCATCAGGAGAATATTTGCTCTCAGTCATCGACACTTGCAGTCGATTCCCTGAAGTCGAAATTGTTAAATCAACAGCAGCAGGAAGTATCATTCCAAAACTTGATCGTATCTTCGGAACACACGGAATTCCAGTCAATTTGTATGTGACAATGGTCCTCCATTTAACGGAATCGAAATCGAAGAATACATGAAAACATGGGGAATTGAATTCAAACCAGGAACACCGCTATGGCCCAGACAGAATGCAGAAGTAGAATCGTTCAATCGACCACTCAAGAAACTACTTCAAACGTCTAAAATTGATGGAAACAATTGGAGAAAGGAACTTTCTACTAAACTATAGGTCGACACCGCATTGCACAACTCAAGTTGCACCCGCCGAACTTTTGTTCAATCGTGTGATAAGAACGAAAATTCCAGTCGTAAAGATTACGTCAAAACCATCAAACAAACACAAGCTTGTCCAACAAAATGACAAAAATAGCAAGGCAAAAGCGAAAATATACTACGATAAACGTCAGCACACGAAACCATCTGACATCAGAGAGGGAGATCTCGTACTTTTAACACAAAAGAGAAAGAACAAACTTACAAGCAAATTCGATCCAAAACCATATGGCGTCGTTGAGATCAGAGGAACTAAAGTCATCGCCGAGAGAGAAGATAATAAGATCACTCGAAACATGTCGTTCTTCAAACGATTTTACAACTCCTTTGATTCAACAACAGAGTCTGAAACTGATGATGATGATACAGTTCAAACAGACAATAACATTCAAAACGATACTGAACCTAAAGCTGATGTTGTACGCCAATACCCAATGAGATTACGCACAATGCCTATGCACTATGGTCAAGCTATAACACATTGAAAGTCACTTTATTAATAAACTGCTGAGTATATAATCATTGTTAGTAAATTTTATTCTGAAGAAGAGGAGAGATGTTATGGACTCCCTATGGACACTATTATTCTAGTATGCTTATGTAATCTGTGCCATGAGGCAGTTGATAGTTATGCATGTTCTGTTCGGTTGAACCGGCCTTGTCTCTGATGTTTACACATACTTACTCTACGGATATGTACAAAATATAATACTCATTTCAAAGTTTTGTGAAAAAAGGGGACAGAGCCTTTATACATCAAGAAAAGTATTGATTGATCTTTCCATGGTATATCAGAACCCTTGCATGTCTGATAAACTTTTGCCTGCAGTCTAATTATAAATTCAAAAGGTGGCTCGCACACCCAGTTAAAGCTTTAAACAGAGTAAATTTTTGATGATTTTTTCAAGAACGTCAGTGAACTTTACAGCGGAGTAGCCAGGGTAAATTAACTAGTGATATTGAAATGAGGGGTCTTTACCCCTGTTAAAATTCTTGAGGAAACGTCTTTTACTCTGGCTTAAAACATGACTCCTGATCTCATGTTTGCCATTGCTAGAGTGGCGACTTTGAAAAATTTGTAATAGTGTTATTTGAACTAGTACCATCTTCAGAAGAATTTTCAGTAAACACTCCTTAGGTTGGCTCAGAATGCCTCTCTTGATCCAATGTTTGCTAATGCAAAAATTAAGAATATTAAAATTTAGTGATATCTCTTCTATAAATTGATGTCAGTTAGTAAATTTTTGGGACATCAACCTTTACATTGGCTTAGACCAACTCTCGCAGCCTTGAAAATTTAATGCCCCCATAATTTATCTCTTAAATTAACCTTCCTTAATTTCTTTTGCTCAGAACTTTCTCCAAACCAGGTTTGTGGGTGTGTAGTGCTTTTGCATCTCTGTCCCTCGAAGCTGGCCATTTTAACTCTTTAATCAAAGCTTTGGCAGGAGCATCGTAGCTGCTATTTGTAATAATTCTAACCGCACAATTCTGCAATTTTTGAAGCTTAATCAGTCGGAAATCAGCACAGTTCCCCAAGGAATACCTTAAAATGTGCTCAGAACAATTTGCACCAAGATTTTTCTGACTTTAATAATCTCGTACCTCGTTAGCAAAAATTCTTTCTTTTTCAAGAAAAAGACGTAATAATCATTTTGTTCTGAAAAACCCCCGTGCGCTTTTTGGAATTAATGATATGCCACTTGCCTAAAATTGGGTCAACATGTGACGAACATAAGGTGGTCGAAAGGAATGCGGAGGCGCGGTGACAGCCGCGCCGAGCAGGCCTGGTTAATAATATAAATTATAAACTTAACTGGATTTTGTCTTGCCAAGTTTTACTCGTTGAAGCTTTGTGCTACATTCTAGAGGCATTATCAACAGAATTATCAAATAAACCTTAAAGAATATAACAGGAATAGAATAAAATTGTTCGAATGACCTTGAGAACCCAGTCTTAATTCAATCCATCTCAGTTTGAAACAATACTGTACACCTTCAAGCTATTTAGAGATTAAAAGTTCATGCTTCTCCTTCTCGAGTTTGGTTGCCATTCGATGCATCCGAACGCTGAATGCTCAGTGTTTTCTTTGATAGCAATTTCAACACTGCCCTCTTGATATCCTCCTTTCGACCAATGAATATGATCGGATTGAGAGCACTGTTCAAAAATATAAGGAGGCCAGAGTATGTCGTGACATGGTAGAACGCTTTAGGTTGTTCATCTTGTGCTATAATAAGGTTAACGATCATCGGCAGACTGCACAACAAGAAAACAATTATTATCATAGCAATTGTCCATGCATTGCGTTTTCCAGTTTTCTTTCTTTCCTCGGCGGCTTGTGCTGATACCAATTCTGTAACTCTTACATTGTTTGCAATTAAAGAACGGTGCACTTTATAGTATGACCCAATCACACAGATCAAATTGCCAGAAAAAACCATTACTAAAACACTCATTACAACACGTCGCCCGACGACATTAAAGGCCAAGCCAACAATGAGAAGGCACATCATCAACCAAAACATTGAATAGATGTATTTGTAGAGTTTTGCAAGTTTCCATGTTTTATATTTTATAGGGTATTTCACTGCAAGGAAGACATCAACACTAAGTAAACCAAACACTAGAAATGACACACAAATGAGGATGGCTGTCAAATACCGATAGGCCATCAGAAAGAAACAAGATTTTGATGTATTGGTCATATCCAAAATGCGAATTGCTATGTTAGTTGGCATTGCAAGCATCCCTCCAAGTAAGTCTGTTACAGCAAGGAAACATAGCAAGAGATTTGAAGGCTTTTTTGTACCATTTTCTTTAAAAATTCCATAAAGGACCAGGCAATTTCCGCATGTTGCTACGAAACCTATTGAACATGAGAAGTATACCGACACCACTGCAGTTATGACCATACCCGTATCGTTATATGTGAATTGTTCGATTGCATTGCATTTAGATACACTTGTTGCGTTCATCTTGTATTCGATGATCAGTGTTCCGTGGTGATGTGCATAAGTTTACCCTAAAGATGAGGGCACAAAACACATAAGAAAAAGGCTTGTTTATATATTTAAAGTCATTTGAAAACATATTGACATTAGATATGGTTATAAAATTGACAGTGTGTGTATGCTGCACATATGGCTATCTATATTAATGCTGTGACTTTCACAGCCTTCTATTCCTGCATTACGTCGTTTTGATCAACGACCTTGAAACTCTACTAGCTTTGCAATTTATTCCTGCCTGTTTGGGCATACTATCAACAAAACACACAAAACAGTAAAAGTCAAAATCGTACCTATTCGGCAATGATAATAAAAATCATTCAATTGAAACAAGCTAAATAAGGCCAGATTGATTTGTCAATGTTTTAACATGATGCAATTTTCCTATATGAAATAAAGAGGCGGCTTCAGTGATAGCTTTAAAGTATAATGAACACAATGCCTTTCCACTTCCATGTGTATTGTGTAGAAAGTTTGAAAGATTATTTATCAAATATTTTCCTAACCTTCAGTTGTCTCTCAATTGCTGCCTCTGTATCTGCGCTTAAAGCTTGTCGATTTCTTATTAATGACTCCTCGAAAATGTTCTTGATTTTGCACCTGCGTCGCATTATTCCAAAGATGCGTTGTGCATTGGCTATTTCTCCTACAGGACTTACAGCTGTCAATATAGCCCTAGAGTATGGATACATATCGGTATCATGACCTCATGCAAAGTAGGCTCGATACACACATGCGATGTTGCCACATTTTATTCAAAACTCGACACATCAACAGAATTCGAAGACTGATTAAAAAGCTAATTAAAACACAATGAATACTGGGTTTATTATTATCAAGCAAATCTATCTGCGTTATGACATCAGTTGGGCTTACATGAGATAATTTGAAGGTGTTTTTATTTAATCTTTACTAAATTTAATCTAACCATCTTTGCACATGTCTTGCACCAGTGCATAGCTTTTTACAACAATTCACATAAACTAAGCTGGCGCATGCTAGCGCCTGTCAAACTGGAATGCTGCCATGGTTGTTGTTGAAGAAATGTAATGTTAAAGTGCCATTCATAGCCAGAACCAGATGACGTCATGTCTATTTCTGCTATGGACGGCACAGAATATTGTATTTTGTTGCATTTTAGTTTTAACTGTGATAAAAAAATTTAAGATGGTACAGTTTGCTGTTACATGTTTTTTAATCACCATGATAATGGGGTGATCTTTAAATTTATCTATTGCTCCCAAAACCATTTGATCTATTGTCTGTCGTTCAAGCAAGGGGGCCTTGAAAAGGGGGTCAATTTCAAGACTATCTTAGCCTGTTAACCAGAACCAATCTCAAGGGAAATCCACAAAAGAATCTGTCAAATATTGTCTCAAATCGTGTACAGAGCCTTAATTTCACCTTAATTTCAGTCTTCACCTTATCCGCACACACCTTGCATTTTGAAGTCGATCACCAAACACCAGAGATATGAGTTCATAAAATCAAAATTTAGAGTGCACCTGAAACCAAAGGTTTTGAGAAATGGCCTAGCCATAATTTGACACCACACGGGCATTTTGCGAATTAATTTGACCTTTAGTTCTTATTTCTGAAAAGATTTAAACCTTGAATTACTTCAATGTTCTTTGAGTGACTTTTTTTTGAGGAATCGGTCCTTGCATTGCATTCGATCCCAAGTGTATTGTATTAAAGAAGAGGAAAAGAAGCACACACGGGCTGATTTTGGAGACGTGGCACGACTTTATCATTCGTGCCACATTTTTACTATATTTGTTTAATCAGTGCAATGTCCATGCATCTTTTATTCTTTTCAAAAGAAAGAAATGGAAACTTAAAGTCTACAGGTACTTTGGCAAATGTCCACGATACAAATCATGACTAGGCCCTTTTCAAAACCTCTGCTTGGGTGCACTGCAAATGCTGACTTTGCGAACTTGTATCTCCGGCGATTGGAGGACGATTTGTAAATGCAAAGTGTGTTCATCTAAGTTGAAGATTGACAAATTTAGCTGCGAGGTCGGAGAGCAATGACATCTTATCGTTTGGTTCCTATTTCCAGTCAAAAGGGGTTACTTTTTTTTAGACACCGGGCATTATCTTGAAAACCAAATGCAAACTAGAGTAGCGTCGCCCATTATGGCCGGTCGCCCATTATGGCCGGCTAGCAAGAGAAATTAAATTTCAGAGGACTGACCACTAGTAAAAAAATTGCAATTTCGCGGAAAATCTTCGCAGACATCTGTTTTATCGTGATTTGACCTTCAATGAAGATTCAGTTCATTTGCATTGAAAACCAACGAGATGGTTTGAGCATATCTCTAATTGATTCTTTCAAGTATTGCAAATTTCTTGATTCTATTTACATTCCTTCCTTCTTTTTCGTTCGCTCGGCACCTTGCGGTTTTAAATGTTTCAAATATGCTTTGATTTTTAAGAAGTCCTGTCTCTTGAGAGGAAATCTACAATGAAACCAAGGCAAAGTGACGTCTGATTCAGATTTAAGGTTACGAAGTCTCAGTACTGCTAATTGCTATTTTCGTCGCCCATTATGCCCATCAGTTTACCAGAGAAGTTTCCAATCGCTTCAAAATATTAAAATGCAACATTTATTAAGAAAAACACCAATTTGGTTTAAAATCTTGCTTACTGACTTGGAAAATCATCAAAACCCAAAAAAATGCAGCATTATATTAAGTCTATTTTCATTTTAGAAGCTATGCCAAAACTCATCCATCCAATCACAAGAGATACGGCAGGATTTAGAACAACTCAAAGCATGTATTTCAATTGCCAAAACTCGAAGTTTAAGTTAATTCTGATTGATATTTTTGGGTTTAAAGTACCAAATGATAAACAAAGAACAGTAAATAAAGCTGTTTTTCTTATTAAAACTTTTTACCGGAGAGAAGTGTTCATTGTTTCTCCTGCGGCCATATTGGGCGACGCTAGAAGAAAACGATATTTTTACCCCCTTCTTTAAAATCTTCTAAAATCAGTATAAAGAGTTTACGTAAAAAATCAATACTTTGTGATCTTTTCTCTATTAGTTGGTGATATAATCTGGCTATTTGGTTTTTTCATTAATTGCTCTTTTTAGATCTTATTCAGAACTTCGCGACGACATGGGCATAATGGGCGACACCACTCTAGTTCAGTGCAGCAAAAGAGATTGAACCCTTTGGTCAGAGATTGAATTTCTATGCAAAGTGGAACGAAGAGTAATCAGGGCGTATTCAAAAAATTACGTTATTCTTTTTCAGGAAAATTTCAAAGAGCTTCCTCGGTAAATGGTTTCTTTACAAATAAGCAACAAATTATCCTGAGCAATTCTCAAACGAGGTGGCAAACAGACCAAGACTATCTGTGATGTTTGTAAAATAATCACAAAAGCAATGTGCAATTTCCTCGTCATTTGAAAGGTTCTTGCTATTTTCAATAAAAGTTAACTTTTCCAACATAGGATTTCTATTTAAGAACAAAGGTTTTGCAGTCTTCTGAAAATATTTCTCATTGTCTATTGCAGTCGACTGTATCGACATAACATGTTGTTTGAATTGTTGGGGAGATGAAGTGCTGACCCTATTGTTTTGATACATTGTGTTTTTGCTTTATTGAGAGCGAATCGACTTTGGGGCTCACGTTGTCATGCGTATTGCTGCTTTTTTCTTCCCTTGTTCTCAACGGTGAAGCTAACTTGCATGTTGCATAAGTGAAGTTAATGGTTACTACGCATGTGATCTGGAGCCCTTTTTGGGGGATTCCTTGAGGCTCTCAACTTAGCCTGTTCATATCCCCAACAAGAAAGAAAGTGATTGATCGAAATTTATGCCGAGAAGATTCTCTTCTGTCTTTTCTTTCACATTACAAAGGCCTCACCTATTTTGATTGATGTTTCATTATTTCCTTTTGCCCTAACAAATCATTAAGTGGCATTGGTCTTTATTTACATTCTTAAAATTATTTGGGAACCATTCAGGTCGATAAATGGCATAATTTTCTAAATGCATGATGAAATTTTCGATGTTAGGACCACACCCACAAATCGTTGTGTCATCAACATAATTCATATTTCGGTCTCCTCAAGGAACATAAAAAGGTCAGGTATTTCAGGTCTATATTAAACCTATCCAGACAAGGCCTTTTGAAACTTCGGGGAGACTAGGGGGGCACATATGTTCATACAGGGGTGGTGCCAGGGGAGGGCTAGGGGGGCTACAGCCCCCTCGTCAGAAGCATCTAGCCCCCCCCCGTCGGAGGTCATTTTGGGTTCTTGTCGGAGGAAATTTGGCAAAATGACGTATAAAAACTGCATTTTCTAGCCATTTTAGCCCCCCTGTCGGAAGCTCCAGCCCCTCTGTCGGAAGATTCCTGGTGCCACCCCTGTGTTCATATGTATAAATTATGTCACATTACTACTACTTTTGTGTACATCCCAAAGAAGAGGAAAAGAAAGGTTGATTGCAAAGGATAAAACCTTCCCTTCACCAATTTCAAATAAACTCTTTGGTTTTTTTTGCTGCAAACATGTTTTTTAAGTTGAATTCACACTTGGAGGATTCATGTTGTATGTATCTCTTGTTCATATGTATAAATTATGTCACATTACTACTACTTTTGTGTGCACCTCAATTAAGGTAGAAGGAAATGTTGAACGCTTATGATAAAGCCTCCCCTTCACCTGTTTCAAATCATCTCTGGTCTTTTGTAACCAACACATTTTTAAAGTTGAATTCGCATTTTTAGGATTCATGTTGAATGTATCCTTTGTTCATATGTATAAATTATGTCACATTACTACTACTTTTGTGTGCACCTCAATTAAGGTAGAAGGAAATGTTGAACGCTTATGATAAAGCCTCCCCTTCACCTGTTTCAAATCATCTCTGGTCTTTTGTAACCAACATGTTTTTAAAGTTGAAGTCGCATTTTGAGGATTCATGTTGAATGTATCCTTTGTTCATATATATAAAATATGTCACATTACTACCACCTTTGTGTGCACCTCAATGAAGAAGGAAGGAAAGGTTGAACGCAAATGATAAATCCTTCCTTTCACCTGTTTCAAATCATCTCTGGTCTTTTGTAACCAACATGTTTTTAAAGTTGAATTCGCATTTTGAGGATTCATGTTGTATGTATCCTTTGTTCATATATATAAAATATGTCACATTACTACCACCTTTGTGTGCACCTCAATGAAGGAGGAAGGAAAGGTTGAACGCAAATGATAAATCCTTCCTTTCACCTGTTTCAAATCATCTCTGGTCTTTTGTAACCAACATGTTTTTAAAATTGAATTCGCATTTTGAGGATTCATGTTGTATGTATCCTTTGTTCATATATATAAATTATGTCACATTACTACCACCTTTGTGTACACCTCAATGAAGGAGGAAGGAATGGTTGAACGCAAATGATAAATCCTTCCTTTCACCTGTTTCAAATCATCTCTGGTCTTTTGTAACCAACATGTTTTTAAAGTTGAATTCGCATTTTGAGGATTCATGTTGTATGTATCCTTTGTTCATATATATAAATTATGTTACATTACTACCACCTTTGTGTACACCTCAATGAAGGGGGAAGGAAAGGTTGAACGCAAATGATAAATCCTTCCTTTCACCTGTTTCAAATCATCTCTGGTCTTTTGTAACCAACATGTTTTTAAAATTGAATTCGCATTTTGAGGATTCATGTTGTATGTATCCTTTGTTCATATATATAAATTATGTCACATTACTACCACCTTTGTGTACACCTCAATGAAGGAGGAAGGAAAGGTTGAACGCAAATGATAAATCCTTCCTTTCACCTGTTTCAAATCATCTCTGGTCTTTTGTAACCAACATGTTTTTAAAGTTGAATTCGCATTTTGAGGATTCATGTTGTATGTATCCTTTGTTCATATATATAAATTATGTTACATTACTACCACCTTTGTGTACACCTCAATGAAGGAGGAAGGAAAGGTTGAACGCAAATGATAAATCCTTCCTTTCACCTGTTTCAAATCATCTCTGGTCTTTTGTAACCAACATGTTTTTAAAATTGAATTCGCATTTTGAGGATTCATGTTGAATGTATCCTTTGTTCATATATATAAAATATGTCACATTACTACCACCTTTGTGTGCACCTCAATGAAGAAGGAAGGAAAGGTTGAACGCAAATGATAAATCCTTCCTTTCACCTGTTTCAAATCATCTCTGGTCTTTTGTAACCAACATGTTTTTAAAGTTGAAGTCGCATTTTGAGGATTCATGTTGAATGTATCCTTTGTTCATATATATAAAATATGTCACATTACTACCACCTTTGTGTGCACCTCAATGAAGAAGGAAGGAAAGGTTGAACGCAAACGATAGAACCTTCCCTTCAGCTGTTTCAAATCATCTCTGGTCTTTTTATAACAAATATGTCTTTAAAGTTGAATTCACACTTGGAAAATTCATGTTGAATAAATCCTATTTTCATATGTACAAATTATGTCACATTACTACTACTTTTGTGCACACCCAATGAAGATGGTAAGAAAGGTTGAACGCAAACGATAGAACCTTCCCTTCAGCTGTTTCAAATCATCTCTAAACAATATATACACTATATACAAAGTTAACTAATATGTATTGAATGAAATTAAAATTTAACATTGAATAAAATTAAAACTACTGCAGACATTACATTTACATTCTGAGCCATTCCATTGCTTTATCAAAGGTTTACAGCATTTCAAATTTATTGTGGATTTCATTTTGTTCGGTAGGCCATTCAATATTTGAGGGCCAACGAACTCAAGACTGTTTGAGCCAAAAGTTACCTGATTTGGTCCTACATATTTCATGTCATAAGGATTTTCATAAATGGTGGATTTAGATTATTCTTTGTTTTGTAAATTTCAATGCAAAGAGTTATTTGACTGGAAACTTGCATCTTCCTTACTTTTGGAGTAAATCATTACATGAGCTCTTATGATCATTGTAAAATATTCTTAGTGCACACTCTTGTAACTTTTCAATTCTATGAAAGAATCTTCATGGAAGAAAAACACTAAACTAACTGACAATAATTGAAGTTAGGGTTAGGGTTAGGGTTCTAGTTCTTTCCATGAAAATGTTCCCCAGCCTCTAAACTCCGCACTCAATGCATTTGTCTTCACTCTCCTTCCCGAAATGATTTAAAACAAACGCGAAACAAAACTTATCACTTCGGCAGTTTGAAATCTACCTAAGCTTGGTCCCACCATCGTGGCCAGGATAAAAGGCGCCGACGTTCGAAATTCGAACAAAACTCGTAGCAAATCAAGGTTTTATCCCCCGGATGTTTGTGAGCAAGAATAATTGGCAGCAAATACGTTCGTTGGAGATCCGGGGGTCAGCGTCGTGATTTTTGTCGAGCATCTGACAAATTTCGAACGTCGGCGCCTTTTATCCTGGCCACTATGTTGGGACCAAGTTTAGGTAGATTTCAAACTGCCAAAGTGATCAGTTTTGTTTCGCGTTTGTTTTAAATCATTTCGGGAAGGAAAGTGAAGACAATTGCACTGAGTACGGAGTTTAGAGGCTGGGGAACATTTTCATGCAAAGAACTGGGCGTTTGATGCAAAATTCACCGAGATTGAGCGACATGGGAAAAGACAAGTATAGAATTTGTAACATTTCCCTCACAGCTAAGTGTGGCAACATGCGCATGCTCCGTGTGCATTTCTTTGCCCTCATGTGACACGCGATCATTATCCTCGAAGCTCTCCCTCAGCTCTAGGTGATCCAAAGGCGAAAAGTGGATCTAAGAAATTCACATTTCTATGCCTCGAATTTTTTTAAGAGGCTGGCTTATTTGATACCCTATGGTAGGCAAAAGAATAGCGACCTCGGATCCACCTGTATTATTTTCATATCAAGTCCGAGGCTAAAGCAACAGGGCATTTTCAAATCACAAGACATGGCCTACGTACAAATCTCCTATTGCTTGGAGCCGAAATGGAAAATTCTATCTCAATTTTTATGCCTCGAATCTTGAAGAAAGACAGTTTGTTTCTGTCTCAATTTGTCAGAAGAGAGTTGAATTATTGGAATCCACCTGTATGTTTTTGAAATATGCGATGGATTTTTGCAGAAAGAAGGAAACAGACCATTTTTGGCTCACTTTCGAAGCAGATTTGGCTGACCGCGTACGCGGAAGTAAGTTCCTATAAGCAAATGTTACATATCTTTTGGCATGACAAAACTGTTGTTAGATTTCGGCGGGTAAAGAAGCTTCGCTCCTTGTTATTTCTTATATACACAATACAACCATATTGCAACCTATAATGTTGCGTTATTCCAGTATAACAACAACAACATCAATCTTGTTACAATGGTGGCAGAATGCTTCAATGATTTCGGTGCACAAGAGGACAAAAAGAAGGACACAGAGATAACCGAGATAACAATCAAACATTTACGGTATGAATTTAAGTTTCTTCAATTCAAAGAGCAAATACTGCTATCTTTATATTGCAGTTAGGAAATAGCAGCAACGTAAATTACCTTAGTAAGCTAGGCCGCCATATTACGCGATTGGGCTTCCTGTTCCGGGACTACAGCTTGTCGAGAATATTCTAGAATAGTCATAAATCAGTAATAACTAACGCTTACGCATGCCACATTGTAGTCAACAGCTGAATAATCTTGCTTCACCATTCGCCACTTTAGTCCTAATGACAAACATGTAGCCTCGCTATCGTATAGAAATTGCGTAATCGTATGAAATCGTAATCTAGACACGTAAGGGCTTATCTGGAACATTCTAGGGGTAGGTTGAATAAACACAAAGGAATTCTTTGGAAAAATTAGGAGTATTTCATAATAATTTGAGTAGTCATGATAATACAGCATTACGCAGCATTACGAGAACATTCTAAGCAAACAGTATAAAAGCTGTAGCCTTACCGTAGAGGTGAGGGAGAGTGAGTGTCGATAGCGTAACAGTATCAACAGTATTAACGTCACATTAACAATAAAATCAGAGAGAGTAACATACGCAGTTGTGATCAAGTGAGCTTCAACATCGAGATTCTTTGTGGGTCTATCTATCGTGAGATTTTGTTGCGGATTAAAGCGTGATTCCCGACAAGCTGATTAAAGCACAGTGTACTTCAGAGCTCATCTCTCTAATACGCCCTCACAAGAAGTAATTGAGCATGGGCACTGTTGGTGCTTTCGATGCTTTGGTCATGGGTTTGCTGAATGAACATGCACCTGTTCAGAAAAAGTGCATCCTTGCAAACGAATGGCCTTCCATGACAAAAGCCCCTTGTCAACAAAACGTGCATAGAACCAAGCTTTGTAACCAATTTAACGACGATAGAACTGAGAAAAACTTCGAAGCATGCAAAAATAAGAGGAAACAATGCCTTAAATTCCCATGTAAGGCCAAATTCGATTACGTTAGCAACATCGATCTTGCCAACCTTACCAATAATCATATATTTATGAAACTGTAAAACCACTATTCTCAGACAAGGTACAGTTAAATTCAGCAATCACCTTTGACTTCAGGTTACTGTATCCCTTCAGTGACCACTCACGGTGTTTTCTCTCTTGATTATCACGCCCGCGACATAACACGTATAAACTATACATCATTCGATTTGTCATTAAATAGGGAGTATTTACGAGCCAAAAAGAATACAAATATCCGAAAATTGGGCGTTATACATCCAAAAACGTGAAAATTGGACCTTCCCCCCTTCTAGAACCTCCCTGTCCCCCCAGATATGTTTCATTTAAATCTCAATGAGATTTTTGCGTTCTCAACACATTAATCTAGCAAACTATGTCTCAAATTTCTTTTGCATGCCTTAGCTTCAGAATAATTAATAAAACAATTTTGCCCCTCGCCCCCTGGCCTCGTTTTGAGATTCATTCAAATGTTAAATTTGGACCATGCAATTTTTCTCAAAAGTGAGACACACTTTGGTCTCCCTATGCCTTTTCTCTCTGTCTGCCAAATTTCAGCCAATTATATCAAGCCGTTGGGTACAGGGAGCTTTCTGAATACCTATTGGTTGCTGAAAAATTGATTTTGAGAAAAGCGCTGAAACAGTTCCACTGTTGAAAATGATTAACTTCAATCTGGCCACAAGAGTAAACAGGGTAATCCTGTATGTATTTAGTGCAGAGTTTACAATGACATAATTGGCATTATAACCGCAAAATCCATTCAACAGGAAATCAAAGGCACTTGAAACCTGTAACCTTTAGTTCTCAAATAATCCTCGTCATGTAAACAGCATTTTCCTAGCAGAAAATACCTTAAGATGGAAAAATTGTACGTCAGAACTCTGAAATCGTAGTTTTCAACAACTTTTTCGCAAAATAGACCAGAAAGTTTAAGGATCTCTGCTAATGAATCATTTTTGCTGCCAGCAAATGGCATACTACGTCAGATCTATAGAGCTGCAAGGAAATTTGAATCAAATCGAAGTGTATGGGAACTCAAAGAGAACACAATATTTTTTTCGAAAGATTTGACTTTAGAGAAGTTGCTATTGCAGAGGTTCTATTTAAATCAGGAAAGTTGATTCGAATTGCCATTCAGATCTATTCAACTCTGGTTTATCCAGAGGTGCTTTTCCAAAAGAATCAAAAGCTGAAGATGCAAGTTTGCCCCAGGGGGCTATTTTCATTGTGGCCTTACAGGCATGTCCAGTCAGGGTTACAAAGTGCCAAAGCAAAAATATTGAAAATTACCCACAAATGGCAGTATCTATTTACAGAAACCCCCAAATGGTAGTTCGTGGACATAAAAGTGGGTCATTTGGTAGCATCTAGTAGTGAAAATTTTCTGCAGTTTTTTAAAATTTTCTATTGTAAAAACTGATTGGAAAAAGCAAGAAAACTTCAAAATTCATTGATAATCATTGCTGCAACGACCAGATTGCCATGCGGAGGAGTCTGCTAAGTTGAAATCTGATAACTGGCCAAGAATCTTAGAATACCACCAATTGGTAGTAATTGTTTGACAACTAGGGTTATTTGGTAGCCAAGTTGTAAGACCCTCAAACCGACTGGACCCCCTGTTAGGCCATAATGGGAGTACCCCCCGGGAAGTTTGCTCTTCAAAAAGAAGATTCCTGTACGAAAAGAAACTGCCAACCCATCACTGTTTTGCCATCGGTATAAAAAAATTCGTGAAAAATTGGCATAAGATCAAATGCTTTTTGTCCAATATTTCCTGTCCTCACTCCTTTGTGGGTTACGCGAATACTATGGTACACAGCATGCACTTTGCAGTTAATTGAAGCTGGCAAAAAGACAATGAACAACGGTTGTGTCGCAGGTGTTTTTTGGACAGACCGTTCGGAGGGCTTTGGTGGGTTTGATGTCTAAGTCATGAATTATCAATGCAGTAGATCTTCCTTGTTGTTTATCCATAGCAATCTCACCGACAGAAAGCAGAAGGTCAAGGTAAATGGTCCTTTCAGCATGGATATAGACAGTCCTAGGAGTACCGCAAGGTTCAATCTTGGGACCCCTTTGGTTCAACATAGATCTGAAACACCTGACCTTTTTATGTTCCTGGAGGAGACCGTGATATGTAATTATGTTGACGACACAACGATTTGTGGGTGTGGTCCTAACATCGAAAATTTCCTCATGCATTTAGATAATTATGCCATTTAAATACCTGAATGGTTCCCAAATAATTTTATGAAACTAAATATGGACAAATGCCACTTAATGATTTGTGGCGCAAAAGGAAATAATGAAACATCAATCAAAATAGGCGAGGTCTGTGTGAAAAAAAGTATCGGGGAGAATCTTCTCGGCATAAATTTCGATCAATCACTTTCTTTCAATTAACATATTATGTCAATACAGTCGTCAGCAATAGACAATGAGAAACAATTTCGGGAGACTGTAAAACCTTTGTTCTCAAATAGGAAATCCTATGTTTGAAAAGTTCACTTTGAACCAACCAAACTTTTATTCGCCAATGATAAAAATATACAATGCAGGATGCCAAGACTCGGCTACTTTGACTTTTATATCTTTACTGTATCGAATGATGAAAATTTCAAGATGCTAAAATTTAACCTCGTAACCATGGAAACCAATGTTTTACCGTGTAGTTAACAAAATTTTTATACTTTTTTTTATATTGTTGCAGATATTAATCTCAAATATATGCAAAATGATGCTTACACATGTATTTGATGATGTCCAACTCAATTTGAAACAAAAAATGTCAATTTAGTACCTCATTTCATTGTTTCAATTATGTCGGTGATAATCATGATAATAGTAACTTAAAATCCTTTTATTGTCATAGCAACGAGAACAATAGAGATAATTTGACTTAACCATGTGACTTTGATTGTTTGCATCAAAGCACATCTATTTGCTAAGCTTAAAGATTATAGCTGCTATAACAGCGAAGAAAAAGAGGGGGGTGGGGGTGGAATCCACCACTCTCTCAGGTATTGACCGCTTCAAAATGCCAAGGTGAGATAGGGTTAATTTTTTAGTTCTTCGTTACATCCATGACGTCACTATGACTTCATAATTGAGGAAAATTGCACTTTTTGCTTCCTATTAGCAATATTGGCAATATTTAAGTTCTTAGTCACTGAATAAAAATTGGCAATGTAATGTCAATTTAAGCTCATTGATTATATCATATATTCATCATTTATTTGCATCAGTTTGTCATTGTTTCATTTAAACCCCTAATTACTGATGAAAATACTCTAAAATGCCTTAACATTGTTCATAACAATCAATAGAACCAATTTTGACCATTTAAGGTTATCTAACACATTTGTTATTATTTATATGACGTCATAAACTTTGATGACGTCATGAACGTTAAATTTGCTGACGTCATCAAAAATGGATTAAACTATATATCATCTGAAAGCTCACATCGAGAGCTATCGAATGGTGGTATTTTAGATGTTCTATGATCATCCTTTTTAAAACTGGACTCGCTTCTTTAATTGTTTGGCTGACCATGTGTTGAAAAGTGGCTGGTCACGTGATCAGTATCTACCATTTTGAAAAAAAATTACAAATTTTAATTAGTCCATGAAAAGTCGCAAAGTTTCAGCTCTTTATCTTTTGAAATGACAACACTACATCAAATAAACTTTTGTGCCCCCGGTAGTAATAGGGTTAAGGCAACTCTGCTTTCCGCTCTAGTGCACAGGTAGATGCAGTTTTGCAAAGCCACTCTCCACAGAAAACAGTTAATTTCTCCCATATTATTCGGCCTATCGAAAAGCGGTAAAAAGATGCTTAGTCTGGGCAATCGAAAGATGCATAAATTGCAATGTTTCCTTCAACGCTGGCTTCCCAAATCCTACCGGGTGCGCCAAAATAAACTATGCACTTTTGGCAGGCCACAATAAATCATACACAGGAACGATTTTGAAGATTTATGACTTAATCTTTAGCAGAAAGCCTGAATTAGATTCTAAGATTTTTTTGCAAATGTTTCTGTTTTAAGTTTTTAGAGCTACAAGCGAGTTTCTTAAAATTTTCGTTTTCTAAAACACTGAAAACAATCAAAAAACGTTGATCAAATTTTCTGAAGAATTGACATGAATAGACAAAAAAAACTTTTTCGTTATATAAACAGAAATATAAAATTCCATTACAGGAAATCCAACCTAGCTTTTTCAATCAGACGTGGCAAAGTTGTAGATCAACTACCTAGCTAAAGATGGAACGAAAAAAATCGAACATTTTCCGAGTAGTTTGGAGATAAATCCACTGTTCTGAAATCAGCTAAAAAGAATTAAACTAGGATTTGCCAAGCCAACATTGACGGAAACATGCTATTCATGCATCTTTCGATTGCCCAGAGTGTACAGAACAACATTCTTTTTACCGCTTTTCGATAGGCCGAATAATATTGGAGAAATTAACTGTTTTCTGAGTGGAGTGGCTTTGCAAAACGCCATCTAGCTGTGCACTAGAGCGGAAAGCAGAGTTACCTTATGATTATTTTACAAACATCACAATAGTCTTGATATTGTCCCACTTTTCAAGGGCCCCTTTGCATAAACGACAGACAATAGATCAAATGGTTAATGTTTTTGAGAGCAATGCATAAAATTAAAGATCAGTAACAGCGAATTGTACCATCGTTAACCCTATTAGCGCCCCCCCCCCCTCTACCAAACTTTCTCAAATATCTCCACCACTGTTGCAGATATGGTGCTGCAATTCCTTTAATTTTCCTCAAATTTAATTGGCCATCAGATTTTAGATATTTCATGGTCCATTGTTGTACCATGTGACCTCAAAATTCCCTTATTTGGAGACTGGTCGCAAAGAAAATGATAAAATCATCGATACATTCTCGCAAATAGCGCTAATGATAAAGATATATACACCATTCGATTGGTCTTGAAGAGTACTTTCATTTGGTATATCAGCAACTTTTGATATCCATGACGTCAATTATCTTTATGACGTCATAGAATGAATGAATTAGGACAATATATATCAAAGCATGAAAAAAACAGCGTCAGGTTCTTTCTTACTAACTATTTTCACTAATTAGAAGTTTGAAAATGGAAAATAATTCACAATATAGATCTCAATTAGTCTATTCAATTGCTAATTGCTGTTAATTAGAAAGATTTGCAAGTTAAATTGAAATTTTCTTATGTAAATATCTTTCTCTACTCTTATTTGCTACTTCAGGCTACAATTCTGCCTGTTATCTCATGTTACTCTGGAGGAAATTTGCTTTTTAAGTCAGTAGCTCAAATGTTACCATTTTCTCATTGTTTTTGGTTGCCTAGCAACGACCCACGTGAGTAACTAAACTTTCATTGTTGTTTTTGTAAAGCTAATTGTCCAAAGAACAAATGGCATAATTTTCATTGTTATATCTATTGTAGTTTTGAAGAAAAAGAGAAGGGGGGGGGCAAAAACGCCTCCCCGGTCAAAATTATCAAAATTTCTACCCGGTCCAGATAGGGTTAAATTATCTCATGCAGGGACCGCGGAGCCGGGGGGGCTGGGGGGGCTTTAGCCCCCCCAATAATTTTCAAGATATAGTTTTTCGATTTCTAGAAATTATGTTAAAATGAGCTCAGCAACTTCTTTTGAAACGTGAAACGTAAAACGGTGTGTGCAAATACGATTCAGAAAGAGTAGGTGGCCACTTATGCTGGATGAAAAATAAGAAATTTTGAGGCATTGGATCTCATTGTTGAGGCAATCAATGAGAGGTTCAACCAGCCCAGCTTTATTTCTTCCAAAAATCTTGAATCTCTTCTCGTTAACTTCGTTAATGCAAGCGATGTTTCGTCTGAAATGAAATACGTCGAGGAGAATTATGCCGACGACGTAAAACTTTCACTTTTGTTACCACAGCTTGAAATATTCATACTTTTAGTGAAAGATGTGAAGATAGATAGCTTTCATGATATTTGGATGTTTTTGAAACAAATTCCAGTTGCTCAAAGATTGCTAATAAGTGAAATTGTCCAAATTTGTAAACTGTTGAGCTGAGTGTCAATCCTGCAACAAGTGAAGCTGGCGAGCGATCATTCTCTTTAGCAAGGCGTCTAAAAAACTTGTCTTCGCTCAAGAATGTCCCAAAAAAGGTTCAACAACTTAGCAATTCTTCACAATCACAAACAAAAAACAGACAGAATAAACAATATCGAAGTTGCAACTATTTTCATCAAGAAACGAGAACAAGGATACGAAATTTTGGGGAAAATCATTAGAATGTTGATTCATTGATGATACAAACTTACTCAGAATAAAAAATGTTCGCGTTTTTAGGTTCTGTTATGTTTAAAATGCTTAACTCTCAAAGTATGGCAGCGTTATGTTATATTACCGTATTATCTATTTCTTAAATGAAATAATTCCAAGAGATGTTTAACTTCGACATAAGACTAAAGCATAGCGTTCCTTTAGGCCTTTTCCTTTATACCAAAAGATGCTGCGTGTGGTCCCCGAGCCTTCGCTATAAAATGTTAGACGTACTATAGACTGCAAACTATTTTCCACTTTTATGGCGATTTACAGCAGGATTTAGTGGCTAAATATGCTGCAAATGAATATCTTTTCCCAGGCGTTTCTTGGCATGTAAAGGGCGTTGGTCGCATTTATAGCCAAAGTAGAGGGCGTGGTCAGGAAAATTTTTCTGGGGGCTTCACCCCCAGACCCCTTCAGAATTTCTCCCTACTTTTAGTCCCCCCAATCGAAATTATGCTCCGCGGTCCCTGATCTCATGTAAGCCCAACTGAGTTCATGAGGTAGATAGATTTTGCTTGATGATAATAAATCCAGTATGTATTGGATTTTGATTAGCTTTTTAATTAGTCTTCGAGTTCTGTTGATGTGATGAGTTTGGATTAAAATATCGCAACATCGTATGTGTGTATCGAACCTACCTTGCATGAGGTCGTCATACCTATATGTATGCATACTCTAGGGCTATATTGACAGCTGTAAGTCCTGTAGGAGAAATAACCAATGCACAACGCATCTTTGGAATAATGCGATGCAGGTGCAAAACCAAGAAAATCTTCGAGGAGTCAAAAAGAAATCGATGAACTTTGAGCGCAGAAACAGAGGTAGCAATTGAGAGACGGCTGAAGGTAAGGAAAATATTTGATTAATAATCTTTCAAAATTTTTACACAATAAACATGGAAGTGGAAAGTGTTCATTATACTTTGAAGTTATCACTGAAGCCGCCTCTTTGTTTCATATAGGTAAAATGCATTATGTTAACCCTAATACTAACGGGCTTTTTTGATATAACATAGCCGGGGGGAGGGGGGTGCTTTCCACCCCCCTCTATAAATAAACTTAGACTTATGGAAAATCATTGAAACTTGGCAAGGGCGTAGTCCTAACCATTCTTAGCCGATTGGTAGTTTTGGGATGGCCACCTCATTAGGTGACGTCACTATGACGTCATAATGCCATAAAATGTCAAAATATATGGTTTTCCGGCTTATTTGTTCTAATAACGGAATGCGAAGTAACCTGTTAAAGGTAATCTGAATGAATTTTTCCATTCTTATTTGGCGTATCATTCATTTCCAATTCAAATATGACGCATAGAGGTGTTTTTAGACTGTTATTTTGGAAGAAAATGACAAAAATTGATGACGTCATAACTAAAACTGTGTTTTTCTGCCATAAATTGATAAAAATTGGCTCAAAATGCTTTAAAGTATTGCATAACGCAATTCTATACATTTTTAACAAAATCTATCAGAAAAAACTTCAAAATTTGCCAAAATGAACCAAAATGGCGGCCAGAGTGACGTCATCATTTAAGAATGCTGACGTCAGCAAATTCCATTGCTATTGGCAACAATAGAAAGCTAATTGTTTGCTGATTCTTTTAAAGTACAATAGTCAACATTTGGAACTAATTCTTGGAGTAAAAATATCAAAATCATTAATTTTTCCAATACCTTGCTCCAAATATGGTAGTGTCACCTGTCACGTGACACCTATTGTTCAAAAATTTAATCGTCAAAATGTAGCTAATAGATAATTAGTAACTGTCAGAGAGTTTGAGGGTCATAGCTTTTGTCGTTAAAGAATGCTCTGCAAAAAACCGACAGGGTGGTGGAAAACACCCCCCCCCCCGGTAGGATTAGGGTTAAAATTTGACAAATCATTATGGCCTTATTTAGCTTATTTCAATTTAATGATTTTCATCATCATTGCCGAATAGGTAGGATTTTCATTTTTAATGTTTTGAGTGTTTTTTTAATAGTATGCCCAACAGGCCGGAATAAATGGCAAAACTAGTTTGAGTTTCAAAGTCGCTGATCAAAACGTTGTACGTACAGCAGATAACTTCGTCGTAATGTAGGAATAGTTGGCTGTGAAAATCACAGAATTAATATAGATAGTCATACGTAGCATACACACACTGTCAATTTTATAACCCTATCTAATGTCAAAATGCTTTCTTCAAGTGACTTTGAATATATAAACAAGCCTTTTTCTGATGTGTTTTGTGCCCTCATCTTTAGGGTAAACTTATGCACATCACCACGGAACACTGATCATCAAATACAAGATGAACGCAACGAGTGTATCTAAATGCAATGCAATCGAACAATTTACGTATAACGATACGGGTATAGTCAACAGTGCAGTGGTGTCGGTATACTTCTCATGTTCAATAGGTTTCGTAGCAACATGCGGAAATGGCCTGGTCCTTTATGGAATTTTTAAAGAAAATGGTACAAAAAAGCCTTCAAATCTCTTGCTATGTTTCCTTGCTGTAACAGACTTACTTGGAGGGATGCTTGCAATGCCAACTAACATAGCAATTCGCATTATGGATATGACCAATACATCAAAACCTTGTTTCTTTCTGATGGCCTATCGGTATTTGACAGCCATACTCATTAGTGTTTCATTTCTAGTGTTTGGTTTACTTAGCGTTGATGTCTTCCTTGCAGTGAAATACCCTATAAAATATAAAACGTGGAAACTTGCAAAACTCTACAAATACATCTATTCAATGTTTTGGTTGATGATGTGCCTTCTCATTGTTGGCCTGGCCTTTAATGTCGTCGGGCGACGTGTTGTAATGAGTGTTTTAGTAATGGTTTTTTTGGCAATTTGATCTGTGTTATTGGGTCATACTATAAGTGCACCGTTCTCTTACTGCAAACAATGCAAGAGTTACAGAATTGGTATCAGCACAAGCCGCCGAGGAAAGAAAGAAAACTGGAAAACGCAATGCATGGACAATTGCTATCATAATAATTGTTTTCTTGTTGTGCAGTCTGTTGATGATCGTGAACCTTATTATAGCACAAGATGAAAAACCTAAAGCGTTCTACCATGTTCAGACATATTCTGGCCTCCTTATGTTTTTGAACAGTGCTCTCAATCCGATCATATTCATTGGTCGAAAGGAGGATGTCAAGAGGGCAGTGTTGAAATTGCTATCAAAGAAAACACTGAGCATTCAGCGTTCAGATGCATCGAATGGCAACCAAAATCGAGAAGGAGAAGCATGAATTTTTATTCTCTAAATAGCCTGAAGTTGTACAGTATTATTGCAAAATGAGAATGGAATGAATTAAGACTGGGTTTCTAGCGGCGTGGCCAGGGTAAATTAAGTGGGGGTATTGAAAGGAGGGGGTCTGGGTGCCCCAATATCACGCTTGCCATTAGCGACAAGAAAGCTTTGATAGTTTTGTGACAGCTATCCTATGAATCAGAGCATTAGGAAAATTTTTGAAGAAAGATCCTTTACTTTGGCTAAGAATGCATCTCCAAATATCATGCTTGCCTGTGCTAAAATGGAGGATTTGACATTTCTCGGAGACTTCTTACCCAACCTATACCCAGCTATTTTCTCTTAGGTTTTAAAGAAATCTCGAGTACCATCTTTCGACTAAAGTGGGGGGGGGGGCAATTGCCCAGTTGCCAGGCCACTGATTCCAACCACTTAATTCTGTCCTGTCATTTTTTACGGTTTATTGGATAGTTCTTTTGATAATGGCTCTAGAATGTAGCACAAAACATCAAAAAATTAAAATTAGCAAGACAAAATCCATTTAACCCTATTTTAACCGGGTAAAACAATTTATTTTCTACCTTTGCGGAGGGTTTTCGCCCCCCTGATTTTCTCCAAAAGTATAACAGCTATGATAATGAAACTTGCACTGTGTCATAATTGAACAAAGGAGAATCTATAAATAGCATCGATCAATGAAAAGCCACGTGATTGGTTGCTAGGCAACCAAAAACAATTGAAATTTTGACAGAATCGAGCTATTTACGAAAAAGGGCCCATTATTAGCAAATAGCTGGATAAAATCGGCAAAAAAGCATCCAAATGCCTGCTTGATACCATTTATTTGCATTTTCATGTGGTTTCATACCGATATTTTTGGTTTCCAAAGATAAATAAATCCTTGCAACTTTGCGCTAAAACATGGATGGCAGTATACCTACTAACATTGTTTTCGATTTATACACTCATTTTAAAGTTACTGTAACCGTTCAGGCGATGATTAAGAAACTCTGTTTACAAAAAATTTTAGTACCCGCCATTACTCCGGAATCCTGTTTCGAGAAATCAAGCTTTTATCAATTTGAAGAAAAAATTATGGGGAAAACGATTATGCATGAAAGGGCACAGGGGATTCAGAAATATCAGTGAACAGATGAACATTACTTGTACCATCAGATTATGATGAAAACGAAAAATCGAGAATTTTTCGTCTGAAGGGTTACAGCTGAACCTTTACATTTTTCACTCTTTGTTTCGATTTTCGAAATGATTCTCAAGATGTATACAACGCGACACGTTTAACAAAGCCCCAGTAGACTCAAATTGCTCCATCTTGCAAACCAGAATAAAATCTACCGAATACTAAGCAAATTCTGAAAAGATCTTAACACCTTCCCAAATGATTGAACTTGAAATCCATAATGATTTGTTGACAAAAATAAATCGTACGTTGGTGAAAGTTGAAAGTTTGCTACGTTGTCAGATCGTAATAAAACTTTAGGCCAGGAAAAATTTGGGAATTGAAGCATTAGAAATGAACCCTATTCCGCATGGGCTCGGTTGATTCACTCCTCACCTCGTGGTTCCCCCTAATTATTTCCAAACCTGATAGAATTATGAAGTTGTAGCTTGGTACACAGTATTATCAACCTATTGTGAATCTAGTTAATTAAGATTGGATAAGTAAAGTGCCTTGTTGCTGGGCAACATGATACAATTAGGCCAGTTTGCAATAAGGTTATGTATTGTAACTACAATAATTTCCTATATTTAATGGAAGTAAAGTTTATTGCCCAGGGGGGGGGGGGGGGGGGTACTTAGTATATTTTACTGACGCCATGTGCACTCCTTTCCGGATATCGTTTTCGCCTCTTTTTTCTAAAGCCGGGTATCAACAGAGGGCAATTTTTCTAAAGCAGGTTGTCAAAAGTGTTATTTCATTGTTTTTCGAAGTACTTTTTTACGTTTAGGGGTATGCTTTTCGCGATGTTTACGTTTTGGGATATGCTTTTCGTCGATTTTTTCTAAAGCCGGCTATCATTTCGAGGGAAAATTTCTAAAGCCGGTTGAAAATTGTTTTCTTGGAGTGCACTAAGTACAATTGAAAGTCAAGTACCCCCCCCCCGGGGTTTATTGTTATAAACGGTTAGAACTCTGGTACAACATCATATTTTCTCACAAAATAATATACAGTGTGTCCCAAAAAAGTTTCCGACTTTTGAATTTGAATAAATCAGGAAATATTTGATCTATGTGAACCGTTCTGATATTATTTGAGAGCTGAGACAATTTTTTTTCAACCTATTGCATTTCAAATTTGACAACGACAAAGAAACCAGGGGGCTCTCAAAGTTTTGGCCAATTTTTACGTGTTGTCTTCACCTATGCTCTACTATTGTCTACTATTGTTTACTAGTCAGGGCTGTTAGCAAAAATGTTGTGCAAAATCGGATACCAGCATGAAACTTCGGTCACTGGGGTAGTTTTGAGCGCTGAAAAAGATAAGATGCAGACCCCAGCTGAAAAATGCCCCCAAGTGCTATTTTCAGACGGGGGTACTAGGTCCCAGGCCTCAAAAAGTGATAATCGTTATAATTCTGCTGCAAATTATGATACCAACATGAAAATTGGTAGACATGGGCAGTTTGATATGCTGAAAAGGATTAGATGCAGACCCCAGCTGAAAAATGCCCCCAAGTGCTATTTTTAGACGGGGGTACTAGGTCCCAGGCCTCAAAAATTGATTATTGTTATAATTCTGCTGCAAATTATGATACCAACATGAAAATTGGTAGACATGGGCAGTTTGATATGCTGAAAAGGATTAGATGCAGACCCCAGCTGAAAAATGCCCCCAAGTGCTATTTTTAGACGGGGGTACTAGGTCCCAGGCCTCAAAAAGTGATAATCGTTATAATTCTGCTGCAAATTGTGATACAAGTATGACAATTGGGACACATGGGCAGTTTGATATGCTGAAGAGGATAAGATGTAGACCCAAGCTGGAAAATGCTCACAAACTCTACTTTTAGACGGTGGTACTAGGTTCCAAACCCCAAAGGCGGTTCTTCTATTTAATGGGCAACCAATTGTGATACCAGCGTGAAAATTGGTAGGGGCAGACACCTCGATACGCTAAAAAAGACTGGATGTACATGCACGCTAAAATTTGCCCCTTGTGCTATTTTCAGACTTGGGTACCTGATATACGGTCCAGGCCTAAATAAGACACTGACCACTGTAACACAAACAAACGTATCAAGTGAAAAGATATATATTTGTGTTGTCCTTATTAATTTACATCTGAGCATTGTCCTACACATTTGCAGAGTTCAGTACATTCGAGACGATATTGTTTGCATTTGCATCTTGAGGAGCAATTCCGCTTACAGCTGCATCTTACAAGTTCATAGCATGCTTTTGAGGCCTCCGCATTCAACATCCACCTTGGCGATATGTCATTTTCGTTTCGTTTCCATCCCCATTCATTGACATCTGGTATCTCTTGCCATCTCTGAAGTGACTGTCCCCAGATTATACTAGGAGAAACATATGGTTTTAGCATTATTTACAGACTGAATTATTTACCATCATGGATGAAGAAAATGTCCGTTAGAGTATCCAGAATGTGATATCAGAGTCCTTCTATTTCTGCGATGTTTGACAGGATTTTGCACTTTTTGGGGGCCTTTGGTCATATGAAACAAAGAAGAAAGCTTCACCGAAGGTTGAAACGAATAATGACAAAGAAATGAAATTGGTTGACAATACTTCAAAACCATAATTCGTTACTTGATAATGAGCATATGCTTGAAATATTAACATCGTGGTTTAAACGTACAGCTACGCTATTTTATGATCCTACGATCGAAAAGTTATTACATTGTCACATAATTCAGCTATCTAATATAACATTGAATGAAATGTCTTACCCGCCTTGCAGTATAGCTCTCCTGGAATGATGAACCAACGCATCTCTTGTAGGTGGTATACATTCAATATCACGTCCTTTTGAGGTAAATAGTGCTCTTCGACACTCGTTTACGGTGTGTAGAGAACTTGATCTGTCGTATAGCAGAACTACGTAGCGTTCGAGAAGTTCCATATCGCCTTCATTCAGTTGGTGTGTTCCAAATTCTGATAACCTGGACAAAGAGTTGAATAGTTTTTCAACATTGACTTTTAGCTAATGATATCTTAGCAAAACTGTACAGACGTTGAACACGAAAATAATAGAGTATAACATGAAATAAAAAGTAAAGCTACTAAAAACTCTACGAACATCTTTCTACTGGGCGTAACCATCGAGGCAAGAAATTCCTTGAAGATAGCTTTCCTCATTATACAAAGCAGAGTAGCAATATATTATTCCCGTGAAGTGATTCTGTGTGCTGCTGGAAAGATGGATTAAAGTGAAATATAATGAAACATGACAAGTTTAACTGCAGGAGTAAGTAATCTTCACAAGAATCCACTACTTTTCCCTATATGTAGGTCCTTTGACTTCAATATCAAGGTTTCTAGAGCCCAGTAAAGTTATAAGCTGCCACCAATTGAACATTGCAGAATTGTGAAAAATATTTAGCTCAACAGAAATAGAAAATACCTCAAGAAGACGTTTGTTGCATCTGGGTATGCTTTCCATGTATCCCAAGCCATTTTCTTCCCACGGCCACCAAACGAAGATACTGTATCACATCCTGTGAATGCATACCAAAAAAGAAGTGCAGCACAAACTCGAATTCCAAGTTTTGCAGCATACTCATGAATTGGAAGCCAACGTTTATGAACCCCAGTACCGAATTCTATCCAAAGCTCTTCTATTTGCAGTTGATCGAATACTGATAGAGCTATGACGACCACATCAGTATCAACTGTTCGTATGGAGATTTTAAGATGGCCTGACCTGGCAGCGTGAAGGGAGTGGAGGAATACCCTTGTATCGGCTTCCTCATGGTTGCATGGCGCAAGCGAGGCCAAATTGACTGAAACATGATTGCAGATTGCATTTTCAAGAGATGTTGCAATAATGATATTTTCGTTTGCATGTTGTTTTCCAAGCTCTGTTGCTAGCATCGTAAAGAGTTCCTCTTTGTTCATATCAACTCGTAGAAATTGACGCCAATTTTTGCAAATAGGTGTTGATTCACGAACAGATACCCTAATACCATCTCCTCTCTTTTCCCTTGTTTCAGACTTAAGACTTTTTGGCAAATATCGATCGAAAACGACGTCTACTCGTCGGCGGCCATCAGCTCGTAGCTCCTGTAGAACCTTTGGTACAAATAACTTTGAACAATACTCCCCGAATGTTTTAACATCGCCTGGCAGAGTCATTTGAACCAATGCTGCACCATCAATCACTGTTGCTGTCGTTTTTGGACAATCGAGTCTTGTTTCACCATATGTTTCGAGAATTTGAAGAAAATCTGCTTTGCTCCCTTTCCTTAGCTTGCCGTATTCCGATAATGATGGAGGATACGCATGATTTTCATGTGAGAAAAACTCTCCAAGATCGCTTTCTCTTGACTGGCAGGCAACATACAGTGATGCAAATAACTTGCGATCTTGCTTTAATGAAACTGCTTTTAGCTTTGACTTTGAAGTGGCGATTGAATTCCTCTGTCTGAACAAGGAGAGTTTGTTTCTTGAGATCGTTGAATAAATAGAAACTTTACAACTCACAAGCCTTTCATGTACATATTGCTGATATTGGGTCTGTCCAGTGACTAAGGCTAATCTGACCGATTCAGCAGCACCTTCATCCATTATGGTTTTACTCACAGCATTTACAAGAATATCATTCTCTTCTAAAGGATTTCCAAGCTCTTCAAATGTGTCTTTGAATAAAATGACATCTTTTCGAAAGCGTTTTTCGTGTGCATCAGTGTCTTCATGATGGCTGAGGTCGTCCTTTTCATTGTCGGTCGAGTCCTCAAATAATTGAAGTAACCTCGCAATCTCAGGACCTGCAATCATCCACTTGATTAATGCAGTTGCATTTTCTAAGATGCCTATTGCTCCACCATCTATCTTCACAATTTTGTTATTCTGCTCATGGGCCTGATCTTCGGGCATACTTGAAAATTTTCTGCTAGTCTTCTTCGATGTAAAATGGCCTTTCTTGAATTCTTCATAGATTTGAGGATGCCTCTCCTTTAATCGCTTGAGGTCGTTGATGAATATCGGTAGCCATCGTGCGTAATGGGTATGGTCTAATGAGAACATCCATGGTGCAATCTGTTCAAGGGCACTCACAAACATATCAAAGTTCGATACCCGAACGCTTTGAACCAAGAGAAGCAGAATTGACTCCAATTCTATCACTGTGTACCAATACTTGAATTGGACTGATTCTTCAAGGCGTTGAGATATCCAGCTCTCTAATGGATGGCTGGAATTACTTCGAAGGTGCGCGTTTTGGAGTAGCAAATACAGGCCTGCACAAGAAACTTGATGTGTGTATCTTGTTCGCTTTACTTGTCTTCCCGATAGAAAAGACTCTGCACGCCCAGGTGAATTGATCTGCGCTTTGACTAAGATTTCTATCCAACCACTTCCTTCCAGCCAATCACCTATCGCATCTAAAAAGGCCATCTCGATATGCAAGGTGCCGAGCATCATCAGCAAATGGTCTTCCCCGTAAATTGCTGGGTACATCCATTGAATTTGTTTTCCCAACGCATACACTGGCTGATCAGCAGTAACAACAGGTGCTTGATCGGAATTCAATCTTAGCAAAATATTCTTGATGATGTCCATTGTATGCCGTACCATTGCAGTAGAATTTACAGAATCTTTCAACAAAGGAAATAGGGTTGAATGTGACTTCACTGGAGTGTCCAGGATTCTGTTTGCATGAAAGCCTGACCAAGATAAACGATTCTTTACGTCAATAGAGCTATTTCCTTCATTAAGTGACTTTAAATTTGAAAGCCATTCAAGTGATTCATCCGTTGCCCGTTTAGAGGTGACACTGGAAGGATTCACACGTGTAACTTTCTGGAAGCTTTAGCTCTATATTAGAAGCTTCATCCGTTTCTTGTAAATCTGGTAACACCATTTCAGTCTCTGAATCGGGGTGCTGGAAGATAGAAATACTGGTGCCATGGAATGAGTTTGTTGCAGTGACAGATGAAGGATTGTGGTCGATGTTATCGATTGCTGCAGTGGTGAATAATCCTTCTTTCAGACACGGTGGACAAACAATGCCTTGTTGCTGGTATTTCTGGCAAATTTGCTTTGCAATTGTAGTTTGGACCTGCTGTACCCGATCGTAGGAGACGCACGTTCCGTACTCTGCAAGGCGACAAACGAGTCCTTTCTTTCTTGTTTTAGAATGAATCATCAGCCCTAGATAAAGTGGAAACGGTGTTTCTTGCTCCTTGCTATGTCGTGTACTCTTGGTGGTGGTAGTTGATCGCTTATATTTCACCATATTGAACCTTACTAATTGGGCTATTGTAAGTGCAGCCTTGTGTGTTGATGTAGATAACGCATCTGTTATGCTCGTTCCGCTGATGAGCATACTTATCAAAGTGACAAGGGAGGGCGGTACTGAAGCTTCTTGAGGTACAAGGAGTTTGGCGGGGTCCTCAATCTGATGTGAAAAAACTTGTTTCCTGATGATATTGGCAGCTTTGGAAAGACAAATTCCATCATCCTGGTCATTCTGCAGGCATGCTTGATAAATCGCTGCACCAGTTTCTTCCCTGATGGTTAAGAGAACATTGTTCCCTTGTTTTTCTTCCCTAAGCTCTGGAATATGATGTATAATATCATTCTTCAAGCGAGTGCTGTGCACATTCTTGACATATTCTGAAGTAGCACCATAGGCCAGAAGGCGATCGCAAAAGAGCTTTTTCAAACTACTTAACTTGAACACGGAAATATTAGCGGAAGATTCTATCATGTCTCTAAGATAGTCAATAATCTCTGCCAATACCACCCCTTTTCTAATAGCTTCCTCTGTTTGACGAACAGACTTTGTTCGATGAAAACTTCTCTGACGGTTGTAAAGAGCAGCAAGGCATTGCTTATGATATCGGGCCTCAACTGCTACCATGTCACCTTCGCTTAATTTTGCCAAGAGTTTTTCATCGAAGAGCTCCCTTGCCGCGTCACGAACATTCTTATCAAGACCAAGCGTTTGCGCATTTGTCAAATTTACTTCCAAATCCTCCTTTTCACAAAAAAAAACATCTAACTTTAAAATTATCAGCGCTGTACCTTCTGCGTGTGCTAGGTGGGGCCTGAGAAATTTCAACATCAGCTGTTTGTTTCTTCCTTTTCTTACATACCCTTTCGTAATGGTATTCGTCATACTTGTTTTTGCAGCGCTTGTGGAATTTTGCCTCATTTTGCAAGAGATTGGCAGCTAGTACCTCGCCCAATTCGTCTCGAATGTTTCTTCGTTTGAGGAACTGGATCTGCTCAGTTCGCTATGGGGTTCAACCAGCTCAAATATTTTCTTCGACATCACATATCATGGTCTTATTATCCAGATAACATGTGTGAATTGCTTGTATCGATGTTCGCTGCAGATAATCTGAACCTTTACCACGTGTATTTTATGATTGCAAAATTCCAGACTCTGTGAACAGCTACTCTTCATCCATATGTCATGTCACATGACTTTAGCAATTCACGTTCGAAAGACAGAGTTGAAGCAAATGAAATGAAACCATTACAATGTCCGATCTATTTATTGGGCTTAGTTATTGGCGCTATTGAGAAAGTTATACTCGAAAAGGCAAGTTTCTTACAACTCTTTCACACTAAATTTCTAAATAACAAGACTTATCAAAGTTATTAGAATGGCCGCTTGTTGAGGCCTATGTGGGCCTATGACCTAGTGCCCCTGTCTAAAAATAGCACTTGGAGGCATTTTTCAGTTGGGGTCTGCATCTTATCCTCTTCAGCATATCAAACTGCCCATCTCTGCCAGTTTTCATACTGATATCAAAATTTGCTGCAAATTATGACAATGACTGCTTTTTGGGGTTTGGGACCTAGTGCCCCCGTCTAAAAATAGAGTTTGGGAGCATTTTCCAGTTAGGTTCTAAATCATATCTTTTTCAGCATATCAAACTGCCCATCTCTACCAATTTTCATGCTGGTATCACAATTTGCAGCAGAATTATAACAATAATCACTTTTTGAGGCCTGGGACCTAGTACCCCCGTCTAAAAATAGCACTTGGGGGCATTTTTCAGCTGGGGTCTGCATCTAATCCTTTTCAGCATATCAAACTGCCCATGTCTACCATTTTTCATGTTGGTATCATAATTTGCAGCAGAATTATAACGATTATCACTTTTTGAGGCCTGGGACCTAGTACCCCCGTCTAAAAATAACACTTGGGGGCATTTTTCAGCTGGGGTCTGCATCTAATCCTTTTCAGCATATCAAACTGCCCATGTCTACCAATTTTCATGTTGGTATCATAATTTGCAGCAAGATTATAACAATAATCACATTTTGAGGTCTGGGACCTAGTACCCCCGTCTAAAAATAGCACTTGGGGTCATTTTTCAGCTGGGGTCTGCATCTTATCTTTTTCAGCGCTCAAAACTACCCCAGTGACCGAAGTTTCATGCTGGTATCCGATTTTGCACAACACTCTTGATATCTGAGACTAACAGCCCTGACTATACAGTCATACTTACTGTCGGAAAACCAAACTATCTATCTATCTATACGTTAATGTACAGGACCAAATAATTGGTATCACGTACAAGTCCTACGTACAACTAGCCCTATTCTTAGTGGAAAAGAACGCTTCAGGTTTCTTTCTTTGAATCTGAGTTACTCGAATTACCCGAAATTTAATTGTTACTACTGGTAAGGAGGTATGTTGGCCCCAGACAATTTAGCAATACATTATATCAATATTGACCCTGACATGTACAGAGTTGGAGAAAAGAAGATCACTGCCTGGTTTTGAAGGGATGATTGAAAAAATTTGAGAATGCCATTAAAGAATTTGCCCAACTGTCCAAAATGCATTCAATTTCAAAGCACAATGTTTGCTTAAAGGACCAAAATTTGACAGAGCTGACATGTTCACTACCAAAGGGCTACAAAGAATATGTTCTGTAACTAAGTTTTAGGTATCCCCCCGTCTTGCAACATCTAAGATTTGGAAATTTGGCAAGTTAGAAAATTACGTTCTCAGGTTTGTAAAGTACTTTAATTTTTTTCTTGGACTATACAGGCAGTCTTTTCAGAAATAAGAATAACATTGTAGTGCAAATGAGTGAAAACACTTATAAGATTAGCGTCAATTTTAAGGAACCCCTGGCTTCCTAAAAATTCCCAAATTGAGACAACAATAGACTCAACAGAAATTTATATGTTTCAGCTTTCAAAAAATGCCCAAATGGTTCATATTCATCAATTAGTATCGGACATATTCAAATTTAAAAGTCGGACACTTTTTGTGGGACACCCTGTATCTAATTTCAATTTTTCACACACCCAATCAAACAATGACGTCATAAATATTTATGATGCATATCTCTGAAAACTATAAAAATAACTGAAGACTAACAAATTTACAATATAGAAACTCTCAATCAGAGAAATTCAATGAAACTAGAGTAGCGTTAGGTCATTAGCCATTAAGGCTGGTCGCCCATTATGGCCTCTTAGTAAAAGAAATTAAATTTCAGGAGACTGGGAACAAGTAAACAAATTGGACCTTCACTAAAGTTTCAGTATTTTTGCATCAAAGCCATACTTTGCGTATTGCAAGTACCTATTTTCAAATGTCCTTTTCGAATGGAAGTCGATAAAAATGATAAGAACTCCAATACGCTTGCGGAATTTAAGCGAAAATTACTTGCAAATATCAGATCGGTTAACAAATTGTAACGGGGGACAACTGTAACACGGAGCAATTATAACACTGACTGTCAGGCCTTGCAGAGTAATGCAAAAATCTGATTTTTGCACAGAAAATGCTCATTCTAACCCTGTATATACGACTTGAGAGTTGAGATACAGGACTGTTCAACCAAGTTTGCAGCACTTTCGGGGGAAAACACGTTTTTGAGTATGAAAGTAAATACGTGGTTTCACTGTAAATTTGTGTCTGGAAAGATTTTGCTCTCGAGTAAAAAATTTCATTATCACATCACAGACATTGCATCTATTTAGGATCAAAACTACCTGAAAACTTGTAAGCTCTACAACTAATGAAACGCGAAAATGGACAATAACGATAACTGACCAGGTCCAGAGCAATTGTAACACAATGTAACTATCTCAGCGTCACAAAGATTGTCTCTATGTGATGGAAACTAGTGTCTATTTTATTTCAAGGGGTGCAACTCTAATATCATTTACCTCCAAGCGCGCAATTAATCATCATTTAGGCCATTTGGCTGTTTTTCAAAAAATGTTACAATTGACCCTTATCTCCCCTATGTGGTACGGAAAACGAAGATAACAAGCATTTCTCCTGCATTGTCCTCAGTTTGACTTGATGCGCACAGATCTCTTCAGCCAGCTTGCGGATTAACTGGGTTATATATCACCAGTATGGATTCCAAATATGTGTGTGAATATTACTATTGTATGGAACTTCATATTTGAATGAAGTAGAGAAAAAGATTATTATTGAGGCAACAATATCCTTCGTTGAACGATCCAAGAAATTGTTTTAGCAATTCTTTTCGAGTAATTTCATAGCAGTGACATCCCACTATATCTATTGTCCTTTCTATTTATCTTGTTTTTGTCTTTGTTTTGCTTTAAAAATGTTTGGAAATTGTATGCATTAAGTTTGCAAGTCCCATCTGCAGTGGGAGCTAGGTGAATGCGTGTCTTTTCCCGCAGTGGATGGGAGTAGTAATTCATATAATTAGTTTTAGTTTTACTTGACAAAAAAAGATGATATAATTTTTGGGGAATCAAGGGAACAAAAAAAAGACTGTTAAATAGCCAAGCACGTCTTTGGACCACTTGGTTCCTGGGAATAATAAGGTTCAAAGGGAGGCTCGTGCATTAAAACAGTGTGATGGAAAGATCAGAGAAAGAGACGTCTGAAACTAAGGCGTTTGCATATTTTACAATTCTCTCCTTTACAGGGTATTTTTAAGAGAACAATTAATAATCTTAGATTTTCTGAATGAAAAGTCATAATTGATACACTATTTCCCAATTTTTGGGAGGTCCATGCACCAATAACGTCTTTTGGCTATTCTGTTCAGCAACAGCAAGATATATTTGATAGTTTTTGGTAATATTTCAAGGGGATCCAACCTAGCACCATCAATGGTCTCCATAGTGCCATACATCAGATATTTGCCATTCGCCAGACCATCCTTTTTCATTTCTCCATCAAGTTCATACCTTTCACCATGCTTTCTAGCTCCTGGTGTATACCCATAGTAAAAGTTAACTCTTCCTCTACATTCCAAAAGAGAAATTACTGTATTCCAGAGATTCTTGTACCTTAAAAGATGAAAGAGGAATTATGGAAGGTGTTGCAGTTTTGTAGCCCTCTGACCTAGCAGCCAGAAAATTCAGGCAGATATGGCTCGAGCCCAATTAGGGCCTCACGAATGAAATTTCATAATGACAAGGTCGCAGACTCAATTTGGCACAGTCAGCCAGCAATCGCATTCAGCGAAAACATTGACTTTTGCAAATGTGACAACAAGTTTTTAGATTTGAAGAATGATGATTCTCAAGCTTTTTTGTATACCAAGTTTAATCAAATATCTTCAGTAGAAACAAACAAACAAACAAACAAACAAACAAACAAGGCGAATCTGAAAGTTTTAACCCCCAACCGGGAAAATTTTGTTCGATTTTCTAATATAGGAGAGGGTTCTTTCGTTGATAATCTTCGCAAGAGCAGCTATCACAATGAAACCAGCAATGTGCCATATAATTGTAGCCTACGCGTAGACCCATTATCCCAAAGGAGGAAAGGGTCTATGAAACAAAGAGCAAAGGCTTGCTACGGCCGCCCAATTAAAATCATTATAATCTCCTTTTCAAATTATTTGTGAAACGCGTTGAAACCATAGAAATAGAAATATTTCTATGGTTGAAACAAAGGCTGCATGAATTAAGTTTCCAGAAATCTAGAAACCTCAGTAGCAAGCTTTTGCTCTTTGTTTCGTAGACCCTTTCCTCCTTTGGGATAATGGGCTACGCGTAGGCTAGCCTGATAACCAGACCCCAATTTCAAAATAGATAAGTGGTCTGTTAAACACCGCCCTAAAGCTTGTTTGTTCAAGCCTCGTTTTAATATTGCTCAGAATCCAAGGTTTTGATGGAAATTTATGCGAATAATTTGTTGATTTTTGTAAACAAACCATTTATCTGTGTAGTCCTTTGATATTTATGACTTAATTACTCTTTGTTCTACCTTGCATAGAAATTTAATCGCTGACCCAAGGGCCCAAGGGTGTGCAGTCCAACTGCGAATAATATGTTGATTTTGTAAACAAATCATTTATCCGTATAGTCCTTTGATATTTATGACTTAATTACTCTTTGTTCTACCTTGCATAGAAATTTAATCTCTGACCCAAGGGCCCAAGGGTGTGCAATCCAACTGTCTGCCGAGATTAGATTTCTATGCAAGACGTAATAAAAAGTAATCAAGTCGTATTGAAACTGCAACATTGCTTTTTCAGAAAATTTTCAAAGAACTACATATTGGATAATTGGTTTCTTTATAAATATCAACAAACTATTCGCATAAATTTCCATCAAAACCTTGGATTCTGAGCAATATTAAAATGAGGCTTGAACAAGCTTTACGGCGGTGTTTAACAGACCACTATTTCCTTTGAAATCGGGTCTGGTTATCAGGCTACGAGTAGGCGAATATAATTGAAGAAAAGATCATCTAAAATAGCAACAATTAGCTTTTAGTCATGTGACTGATTACAGAGCAACCAGCAGCATTGAAAGTTTTGATAAAATTGAGGTACCTTTGAAAAAAATTTATTTTCACAAAACAAATGGTTGAAATTTGCCAAAATAGCACTAAATACCTACTTACCCCTATTTTAACCGAGTGACAAAAATGATTTTCTACGGAGGGGCCTTTTTTGTCCAACTTCCTAATTTCCTCCTCAAGTATTACAGCTATGACGATGAAACTTGTACTGTTTCATAATTGAACAAATCAATTTAATGTCACGTGATTGGTTGCTAGGCAACCAAATACAATGCAAATGATGTCAAAATCAAGCTATTTGCAAAACGGGCTACTTTCACAAAATATTTGGATAAAATCGGCAAAAAACATCCAAATACCTGCTTGATAAATGCAGATTAGAATGAAATTCTAATCGGAGTTAAAGCAACGAACATGCTGTTTATTGTTTATACGCCTCTGGCGATTGCAATACCATAGATTTTAACTCTCTAAAGATGGCATGTGTTTTATTATCTACGTGCTCATTGATAGTCGTGCATGTGGCATGTTTTCTTCTTGCAGTATATTGATTTGAGAATTTAGTAAATTTTGCACACTCGTGCGGAGTGGTTGCAAATTAAGTCTCCCACCCACACGCCTCTTTCACATTTTTCATGTTGGATCTTCTTTCTTTTGCAGATGCATCTGGAAGTTTTGTCCAACATGGACGAGGGGACTAGTTTTGCGGGGAAAAATGCAGGCTTGCCGTCGGAAGGGTTATTTGTTCTTCGGGAGATGGGCTAGTTCCCTCTAAGCCCAACTTGCCCTAATGATGAGAAAATGCAACCTTGTGTTTGTCCGATGCTTATGAGGAAATATTCACGATAAGGTTGAAATATATCTGAAGGCAGCCAAGCCCCAGCAGCGTCGGGCCTATTCATGGGAGTGTAGCTTTAACATTAATTTGTAGTTTCATATAGAGTAGCATCGTCCATTATGGCCAGTCGCCCATTATGGCCGGCTAGCAAGAGAAATTAAATTTCAGGGGACTGACGACTAGTAATAAAATTGCAATTGCGCGGAAAATCTTCGCTGACATCTGTTTTATCATAATCTAACCTTCACTAAAGTTTCAGTTCATTTGCATTGAAACCTGACGAGATGGTTTGTGCATATCGCAAATTGATTCTTTCAAGCATCGCACATTTCATGATTCTATTTACATTCCTTCCTTCTTTTTTGTTCGCTCAGCACCTTGCAGTTTGAAATTTTTCAAATATCCTTTGATTTTTCAGAAGCCCTGTCTCTACAAAAGAAATCTACAATGAAACCAAAGCAAAGTGACATCTGATTCAGATTTAAGGTTGTGAATTGTCAATGCTGCTAATTGCTATTTTCGTCGCCCATTATGCCCATCAGTTTACCAGAGAAGTTTCCAATCGTTTCAAAATATTAAAATGCAAGCTTTATTTAACCCTATTTTAACCGGGGGGGCGTTTTTCGCCCCCCTTATCGGATTTTTCTTAACCCTAATCCACATGGGGGGGGTGGATTCCACCCCCCCCCCTCAAGGTTTTATTTGCCGCGTTTTTAAACAACATTTGCTATGTCCCCCAGCCTCCCTGACTTTTACTAATTATCTATTAGCCACATTTTGATGGAAAAATTTTTGAACAATAGGTCACAGGTCACGTGACATGCCCATATTTGGAGGGAGGTAGCAGCAAAATCATTGTTTTCAATGATTTCAATTGAATTATTTGATTGAATTATGAAGTATTATACAGCAAATGAATCAGCAAACAAAGGGCTCTAATTTGATACCGGAATTTCTGGAATTTGATGATGTCAGCATTTTTGATGATGACGTCATTTTGGCCGCCATTTTGGACTAATTAGCAATTTTTTCAAGTTTTTTCGGATTTTTTCGATGAAAAACACTCTAATGATACATTTGTTTTAGATAATCACCATTTTGCAGGTTGTTTTGGTCTCTTTTTACATAGAATAAATTAATCGCACAAATGACGTCATAAGAATCGGCTAATTTCTGCAAAAATATCACTCCAAAATCGTTATTTTCAATAAAATGATATTTTATCACCACATATGTTGACACACTGAACCAAAAACTGCATAAAGTTCATGGAAAATCTTCATTAACCCTAATCCTACCGGGCTTTTTTTGATCTAACATAGCCGGGGGGGGGGGGTGCTTTCCACCCCCCCTCTATAATTGGCCGTAGACTAATGGGAAATCATTGAAACTTGGCAAGGGCGTAGTCCTAACTATTCTTAACTGATTGGTAGTTTTGGGCGTGGCTACCTCATTAGGTGACGTCACTATGACGTCATAATGCCGGAAAATGTCAAAATATATGGTTTTCTAGCTTATTCGTTCTAAAAACGTAATAAAGGTAATCTGAATGACTTTTCCATTCTTATTTGGCGTATTATTCATTTCGCTTTCAAATATGATGCATATAGGTGTTTTTAGACCGTTATTTTGGAAGAAAATGACGAAAATTGATGACGTCATAACTAAAAACTGTGTTTTTCTGCCAAAAATTGATAATAATTGGTTCGAAATGCTTTTAAAGTATTGCATAACGCAATTCTATGCTTTTTAAACAAAATTTGTTGGAAAAATCTTCAAAATTTGCCAAAATGAGCCAAAATGACGGCCCGAGTGACGTCATCATTTAAGAATGCTGACGTCAGCAAATTCCATTGTTATTGACAACAATAGAAAGCTAATTGTTTGCTGATTCTTTTAAAGTACAATAGTCAACATTTGGAACTAATTCTGGTAGTAAAAATATCAAAATCATTAATTTTTCCAATACCTTGCTCCAAATATGGTAGTGTAGCCTGTCACGTGACAACTATTGTTCAAAAATTTAATTGTCAAAATGTAGCTAATAGATAATTAGTAATTGTCAGAGAGTTTGAGGGTCATAGCTTTTGTCGTTAACCCTATTACTACCGGGGGGGGGCACAAAGTGCCCGCGGCAAAGTTTATTTGATGTAGTGTCGTCAGTTCGAAAGATAGAGAGCTGAAACTGTGCGACTTTTCCTAAAATTCAATGGACTAATTAAAAATAATAACATTTTTTCAAAATGGTAGATACCGATCACGTGACCAACCTCTTCAACACGTGGTCAGCCAGATAATTAAATAAGCGAGTCCAGTTTTAACACAGATCGTCGTAGAACATCGAGAATACCACCATTCGATAGCTCTCGATGACAGCTTTCAGATGATGTATAGCTTTATCCATTTTTGATGACGTCAGCAAATTTAACGTTCATGACGTCATCAACGTTTATGACGTCATATATATAATAACAAATGTATTAGATAATATTAAATGGTCAAAATTGGTTCTATTGATCGTTATGAACAATTTTAAGGCATTTTAGAATATTTTCAACAGTAATTAGGGGTTTAAATGAAACAATGACAAACTGATGCAAATAAATGATGAATATATGATATAAATAATGAGCTTAAATTGACATTACATTGCCGATGTTTATTCAGTGATGCTTTGGGATACATTCTAGTAGCAGTATGAAAGAAATTATCAACGAAGAACGTAAATATTACCAATAATGCTAATAGTCAGCAAATAGTGCAATTTTCCTCATTGATGACGTCACAGTGACGTCACAGATGCAATGAAAAATTATAAAAGTAGCCTATTGTGTAGATTTTGTTCCTTTACACCTTTGTACTAAGTTTCATCCTCATATCTGCAATATTGGCAAAGTTACGGAGGGGGGGGCACTTTGTGCCCCCCCCCCCCCGGGACTACGATGGTCGAAAAAGCCCGGTAGTAATAGGGTTAAAGAAGGCTCTGCAAAAAACCGACAGGGGGGGTGGAAAACACCCCCCCCCCCTGGTAGGATTAGGGTTAAACTTGAATTCAACTTGGAAGCCTGATTTTCACAGATTTTCAGCTTTGTGACGTCACAAGGCGTGGCAGCCACACCCAAATTACGTTACGAGCTACAAATTACCTGTTCTATAACTGTGCCAAGTTGTATTGAATTTGGATGAGTCAAAGGCAGTTTTCAGAAGGGGGTGGAAAGCACCCCCCCCCCCCATAAATGGTAGCTCAATAAAAGCCCAAACGAAGCTACCTACAATGCTTAAACTCTTGAAATTTTCCTAGAATTTAGTTGGCAATCAGAAAATAGAAATTTCAACACCTATTATTTGACCACGTGACCACCACATGCCCATATTTGGAGAGTGGCCACAAAGAAATTCTTTAAAACGGCTCTAATTTCTTCCTTTGTCACTAAATCTCAACAATATATATACCATTCGATTTGTCTCGATGAGTACTTTCATTTGATATATAATTTATTCATATTTGCTGACATCAGCAGCTTATTATTTCTATGACGTCATCAATCTTTATGACGTCATATTCCTAATGAATGAGTAATTTTTTCATGCAAAACTGTTGGAATTACCTCAAATATCGATGAAGGTACTTGATTTCACCAATAAAATGCGAAATTAATGGTTTTAAATCATAATTATTGAGCAAACAATTTTGGATCGAATCGAATTTTCATTATTTAGTTAGTTAATTTATTAAAAACCAAAAATATCCATATAAAAGCATATGAAACTACAAATTAATGGTGTCAAGCAGGTATTTGGATGGTTTTTTTGCCAATTTTATCTAGCTATTTGTTAATAATGGGCCCTTTTCTGCAAATAGCTCGATTTTCTCAAAATTTGCATTGTTTTTGGTTGCCTAGCAGTCAATCACGTGACTATTGATTGATTGATGCTATTTTTAGATTCTCCTTTGTTCAATAATGACACAGGGCAAGTTTCATTGTCATAGCTGTTATACTTGCGGAGAAAAACAGGGGGGAGCGAAAAACGCCCCCCAGTAGAAAATCACTTTTTTTAACTGGTTAAAATAGGGTTAAAAGAACACCAATTTGGGTTAAAATCTTACTTTCTGACTTGGAAAATCATCGAAACCCAAAAAAAAAACGCAGCATTATATGAAGTCTATTTTCATTTTAGAAAATATGCCAAAACTCATCCATCCAATCACAAGAGTTAAGGCAGGATTTAGAACAACTCGAAGTTTAGGTTAATTCTTATTGGTATTTTTGTGTTTAAAGTACCAAATGATAAACAAAGAACAATGATTAAAACTGTTTTTCTTATCACAAAACTTTCTACCAGAAAGTAGTGTTCATTAAAGAAAAGGATATAGCTGAAGCACTTAATCATCATTTTACCACCATAGGACCGAAACTTGCTAGCAAGTTAGAGTCTGAGCCTGATGATGATTCTCTCAAGCATATCAAAATTCAACAGAACAAAATGACATTTGTACCCATTGATGAAAGATATGTGCTGAACGCCATAAAGCAACTGAAAAATGGCAAAGCACCAGGCCCAGACAAGATCTCCACTATGCTAATTAAAGATGCAGCAGACTTCATTTGGAAGCCATTAACCACGGTTTTCAACTCGTCATTGAAGTTTGATGTCTTCCCAGATATCTGGAAATTAGCAAGAGTCACACCAATTTTTAAAGCAGGCTCAAAAAGGGATGGAAACAATTATAGGCCGATCTCGGTCATCTCAGTTTTTTCTAGGATGTTGGAAAGAATAGTTCACGATCAGCTCATTGATTATCTCATAACTAACAAAGTATTGACACCAAATCAATCTGCTTTTCGAAAACTGTATTCCACTGTAACATCCCTGATAAACGGTACTGATTGCTGGTATGACAATATGGATAAAAAACAGCTCAATTTGGCCATATTTCTTGATTTAAAAAAGGCGTTTGATACCGTAGATCCTACAATACTGATAAAAAAGTTAGGTGCACTCGGTATCAGGGCAAGTTCAGGAGAATGGTTCACGTCCTTCTTAAGTGGTAGAAAACAATTCTGCTCAGTTAATGGACAACAGTCGGGGGCTAGATTGGTAACATGTGGTGTACCTCAAGGATCCTGCTTGGGACCACTCCTATTTATAATCTACCTTAATGACTTTGAAAAATGCTTATAATTCTCTAAGGCTAGTATGTATAATGTATGCAGATGACACACATGTTACATTAACATCTAGTAACGTCGATGATCTAATTACAAATGCCCACAAAGAATTAAGAAACATCTCGGAATAGATGCGGATAAACAAGTTAAGTGCCAACCCGAAAAAAACTGAATACATGATAATTGGCCATCCACGGAGGACAAATAAGGTTGAAATCTCAGAACCACTGAATCTTAACAATTCAGAAATTAAGAGCGTGGTGAAGACTAAATCACTGGGGGTTATTGTGGATGAAGGGCTAAACTGGGATGAACAATTCAACAAAGTGAAAGGGAAGATTAGTGGCGGTCTTGAGTCACTAAAAAAATTGAAAAATCTCATTTCCCAATCCCAGCTGGAGCATGTGTACCGTGCACTTGTAGAAAGCCATCTGCGATACGCCAATGTTATTTGGGGGAGTCTTCCTAAATCAAAATTGAATACCCTCCAACGTCTGCAGGACAGAGCCCGTTCGATTATTGATAAGGCCAGACTAAAAGACAATTGGTCTCATAATTGGTTGACCGTTGAACAACTAATAAACTTTGATCGATCAGTTATGACATACAAAATAATCAACAGGCAATGTCCCGAAAGCCTTTGGGGTAAATACCATCATAGGACCCAGCATTCCAACTACAGAACAAGGAATTGCAGGGACCTACAAATCCCAAGAAATAATCTTGAATATGTCAAGAAAGGCTTTCACTATTTGGCTCTGAAAGCTTGGAACAAAATACCCATCAATATCAGAGAGCTCCCTACACTTAGTAGATTCAAAAAACAATTGAAAAGTTATTATATGAGCTGAACACAAACTAAAACACGATGCCCTGGAAGAGCAGCTGCTGCTACATAGATTACTGTACATAATTTTGCTTTAACTGTATATAGACTATATTAATGTAATTAGGATATTTATTTTCTTATTTAAGTATTGCGTTTGTTAGCTGAAGGGTTTTTGTGTATAAATAATTTAAAATGAAATGAAATGAAAATGAAATGAAAATTGTTCCTCCTGCGGCCATAATGGGCGATGCTCGAAGAAAATGACGGTTTTTACCTCCTCCTTTAAAATCTTCTAAAATCAGTATAAAGAGTTTACGTAAAAAGTCAATACTCTGTGATCTTTTTCTCTATTAGTTGGTGATATAATCTGGCTATTTGGTTGTTTCATTTATTGCTCTTTTTGGATCTAACTCAAAACTTCGCGACGACATGGGCATAATGGGCGACACCACTCTAGCTTCATACGGATATTTTGGGCACGGAGGGGCGGGGGGTTCTTGGCCAAATTTTTGGTCGGGGTCTGCCGCGAGCATCTTCAAAAGGATACCGTCCCGGTTGGTACTTGACTAGGGAAGTGACGGGGGTGTGCGGAAAACCTCTCCACACCCTGCACTCTGTCGCATAAAAAATAGGCCAAAAGTATACCCTGTCGCATAAAATTTTGCATCTCAAATATAGTGTAGAACGCAATTTTTGCTTGTGATTCCCTGTCGCATAAAAATTTTGTATCTCAAATATAGTGTAGAACGCAATTTTTGCTTGTGATACCCTGTCGCTATTATAATACCCTGTCGCATAATTTTCGTTAGAAAAGGACACCCTGTCACATAATTTTTACCGTAAAAGGACACCCTGTTGAGGGGCACATCCCGTCAGGTCAAGTATGGGAGTACCCCCCCCCCCGGGGATACCGTTGGCTAGACTAATTATTACGAAAATTGCAACCCAGGCTAGACCAATTTGACCATTCTCTGAACCAATTTTTGCGAAAATGATACCCTTGGCTAGACCAATTTTGACCATTTCCTCGACCAATATTGTCAAATTTGTGCCAAGCCGGTCAAATTTGTATCATGACCGTTCACTAGACCAATATTGTCAAAAATGATACCCTTTTGGATAGACCGTTGCTGGCCAAAATTGCAAAAAAGTATATACCCTTGGCTAGACTAGAAGTCCGAAAAAGCATACCGTTCGTCGCGGCACATTCCCAGGTACCTTTACTATTGAAGAGCCCAGACACTTGCGAAAACCGATAGAAAAGTATTTTACAAATGAGATCCATCAAGGTGGGTATTTCTTGGTATTGAAAGCTAACATTATAGATACGAAACAACTGTACAAAAAGCTTTCATGAATGGAAAACACGCTAAAGAAGTTGCTTTAGCTCATTTCTCTGTATTTGTATATTGTATTAATTTTCCGTATCAATGTATTAATTTCTGTAATATCTTATTTCTTTGTAGTTTAGTTACCTATTGGTAGAGTAATTTATAAATTGTATGTTGTGAATTCAAAATATACGAACTGAACTGAACTGAACAGCTTTCGTTGCGCTTGGCATTGTAGAAGTTGTCGTTGTGAACATCACATCTCTGATTCCAAACTCTGAAATCGTTCCAGAAAGGAACGAAAATCTTAGACAATCACTTAAATTGGATGTCTAGTATGTAAATAACGCATAGCATTATGCCAAAGACTTAAACAGTTTCACTGAAGGGAGGACAGCGGATGTCATATCGAATGGTCTTAACCCAATTTTAACCGGGTAAAAAAAAGTGATTTTCTGCCGGGGGGGCGTTTTTCGCCCCCCCTGTTTTTCTCCGCAATTATAAAAGCTATGACAATGAAACTTGCACTGTGTCATAATTGAACAATGGAGAATCTAAAAATAGCATCAATCAATCAATAGTCACGTGACTGGTTGCTAGGCAACCAAAAACAATGCAAATTTTGAGAAAATCGAGCTATTTGCAGAAAAGGGCCCATTATTAGCAAAGAGCTAGATAAAATTGGCAAAAAACCATCCAAATACCTGCTTGATATCATTAATTTGTAGTTTCATATGGTTTCATACGGATATTTATGGTTTCTAATAAATTAACTAATTAAATAATGAAAATTTGATTCAATGCAAAATTGTTAGCTCAATAATTATGATTTAAAACCATTAATTTCGCATATTATTGGTGAAATCAAGTACCTTCATCGATATTTGAGGTAATTCCATCAGTTTTGTATGAAAAATTACTCATTCATTAGGAATATGACGTCATAAAGATTGATGACGTCATAGAAATAATAAACTGCTGATGTCAGCAAATATGACTAAATTATATATCAAATGAAAGTACTCATCGAGATGAATCGAATGGTATATATAATGTTGAGATTTAGTAACAAAGGAAGAAATTAGAGCCGTTTTAAAGAATTTCTTTGTGACCACTCTCCAAATATGGGCATGTGGTGATCACGTGGTCAAACAATAGGTATTGAAATTTTAATTCTCTGATTGCCAATTAAATTTTAGGAAAAGTAAAGGAGTTTCAGCATTGTAGGTGGCATCGTTTGGGAGCTATTAAAACAAATCCGATAGGGGGCGAAAAACGCACCCCCCCCCCCGGTTAAAATAGGGTTAAAAGTTCATGCGGTGGTTTTCGGACACCAAATAAATCAGTTGTTTGGGAGATGAATAAAGGTCGGATTTGAATGTTATTTGGATTTTGACATTTTATTCATAAATATCTATTGATGAATCAATCGAAAATAGTAATGAGATCGAAACAACATTTTCCTAACGCATCGCGTGTGTACCGAGAGCTCTCCAGAATGTCCTTACGAGAACCGACATTCGACATTCGAACAATTGTTTTACATTCAAGAATAGAAGAAAGACAAAAACAATGAAGCAAAAGAGTTTATAGACGGACTATTTGCCAAGTATAAACAGAAAAATAATTGTCTTGGCATCTTCTGCATTGTAAACTCATTGTCCGAAAATCACCGCCAATGTCCGAAAACCACCGCCAAGATCAGTCTAAATAATATCGTTGTCAAAGAAAAGCAAGCAAAGTAAAAAACCAACACAGTTCTGGAAAATATATCCAAATACCCGTCCATTCACCTGGTACTTTTGACTTTTGTCTTTGAATAAAGTTTCTTATGAAAATATTTAGTTTCCTTGAGTTTCCGATTCACCGCTGGCACCCTAGTGGTTGGGAAATCTGACACGTCCTATTTTGGTTGGGGTGGGGGTAAAAAGCTCCCCCCCCCGCTACCTAACTCTTGACTGGAAGTAGTTAGGGCAACCAGATTTGCTGCACTAATAGCCCCAGGCATGTACTTTATGAGAATTAAAAATTAACCAAAAAATTAGCCATTATTATTGCTTGCATCATCATTTTTCTTTGTGATCTTTTACCGCAAAAGGACACCCTGGTAAGCGGCACATCCCGGCCAGTCCAATATGGGAGTACCCCCCCCCCCCCCTCGGGTTTTACTATCAATGTAAAGGGAAAGATGAAATCGTTGCAAAATTTCATACTCACCATTTTTTCACGAGGTTTTTCTTTTGATAGGGATCGTCCTCTTTTCCAAAACTCAAGTGATAGTCGCATTCACTCTTTGCACCAAAAAGATAATAGCATTTGTCAAAATTTCCAAAACACAATGACAATTTTTTGGAATAACGCAGAAGCCCCTTGAAGCAGTTCTTGTCAATAGTCTCGGTGATGTCCTTGAATCCATTTTCTGAATAAATTCAGAAATAAGAAATTAGTTCCACATGAGGAGGAATGTCAAACAGTAGATAGCGATTGAAGGAAATTCATTCGCAGTTAATTGAACGTGATGTTACTGTCTGAGTTAATGGGGCTATATCCCTAGGGCCGAGGAGAGGGGGATCAGAGGGGTAAAAAACCTTGGGCCTATAGCCATAGGGGCCCATGAAGAATAACTCAATTTTTCAAGATATGGCTCAAAGTTGGGTCTCTAGACCTGGGCCAGTGTGATTAAAAATGTGCCATCAACAATCCATAGTCGATAATAATCGATAAAATTCTCGGATTTTTTGAGTTCATAGCTAAATGTTTCAGTCTTCAACTTAAATGTACATTCCTTGTATTTTAAAACCCTCCACCAAACACCGGAGATATGAGCTTACGATGTCAAAATTGTTTTTTGTATATTCATATTAAACTATTACAATAGATCTTACATTCTAGTATACTTTTCTAAGTACCATACAACACTACGGGGACGATACCATGGGGAGCGAAAGACTACCCCATGGCCAATATGAAAAGACTCGCAAAGTTAAACTAAATACAATTACACTACGATCGATTCAAAAACTACTGGATACTATACTAGATTCCGTCCCACATTAGATGTCAGGTCAGTACAGGGTCGCGATCAATGCGAGCGCACCTCGTTCTAGTTATTTAAAGTAAATCGAATGCCTGTCATCTGACGTGAAACAGAATTTACAAAGAAAAAGAATTATTCACATTGAGAGACTTGGTGGCTGCTTTGTGCAAAACTGAAGTTTGAAAGATCTTAGTCAAACCGACCAGTTTCGTGAATGTAATGTAGAGTTGTTAATTCGAGTATATTTCTGTTCAAGTCATAAGAAAGGTTTTGATCACCATATAATAAAAGCTGCAAAGCATCATTTGAAAGATTGGTGATTTGTACAGATGGTCGTAGTAACTCAACAATTCCAGCGAGAAGTTCTCGGCGTTGACCATCAAGAGAAGGGCAGAGCAACAAAAAATGCTGCATGTCCTCAATGCTATCGCTTGTTGAGCACATCGGGTTTATGGTATCCCTAAAATTATGCTCTGAATTTGTGGAAATTTAACTTTCTGAGACCAACCCTAAGTTGAGTAAGATAGGATAATCCCTTTGTATCGTGAATTCCAAAGACAGATTTTGCACGGGGGGGGGGCGATTATTGAAAAGAGCTTTTCTTAAAAACAGCAATAGAGGTCCAAGTCTCAAATTAGGCTCAAGCTTATTCCATTCAGATAAACAATTAGGATAGAAGAAAGACTGGAATTTTTCTGGCTTTGCCTTTAATCGCCCAATGACCTCCTGGTTGCGAGGACAATACTGCGACTGATGAAGAGGAGAAATTGGCTCTACTGTATACTCAGGACTAAGATTATTTACAAACTTGTACAACAAGAGGCTCCATCTTTTGAACTCAGTGACTCCCAAACTAGCTCTGTCTACAGTTTCTCTCGAGATGTTCCCCTCCATGTTCCGGTTACGGCCAAAGCATAAGAATACTGAACAGACACTAGCTTTTCCACTAAATTTGGTAAAATGATATTTTGGCTGAATTCGCACACTTTAGCAGGAAAATCCAGAGGCGGAAATTATGGGGGGGGGTTGGAGGGGCAATTGCCCCTCCAATTCGATAAGATTCGGAAATTTTCTTAAAAGTCGGACATTCCGTAGTTGGGACTGAAACTGTAATGAAGAAACGAGTCACCGTCAAGAAGTGGACGAGTTTTTATATAGAAAGAGCAAACGAAATGCACAAGCTCAAAAAGCATATTCTAAAGTTTTTATTCATTTTCATTTATTTCATAAACGAGAAGAAAGTTCTTGGGTATGGGTTAGTTAGAGAGTAGCAATATTTCCGCGAGATTTTGGAGCTTTGGGAGAGGCATTCTAACCCTTTCCTGCATAATGTTGCTCTCCAGCAACAAACTTTTTATTGCTTATTGACGCTGTGCAGGAGTAGATATTGACTTGGTTACCCCATTATGATATTTCACACAGGCAAACAATGTTTTCTATTGTTTCGGGACACAAATGCTCCTATATATGAAGTATGACAATCCTTCAAACTTTGGCCTAAGTGCAGAAGCGTCCCATTGCAACTCTGCCAAGTTCTTCGATCTCCTGTATCCTTGTGAGAAGCATTTCATTTTTAAATAAATTATTTTTACCTTTTGTTGATCATGTTTTACTTATAGATAGTGTTATTTTGTCCGATTGAAACATCCAGTGTGCTCTTGGGCTCATTTTGTAGGCGTTGCTCCAGAGCAACATCATGCAGCAAGAGACCCTGATTTCAGCCATGTGGGAACCCGGAAGTAAACCAAAACGTGCTTGAAAATAATGTTTTCTGTATATTTGATGATGAAATAACTGTTTATAATCTTCATGACAACTTCGTTTTAATTTACAAACATATTTTTCAATATTTGTGGCATTTCCTGCATTTTGAGATTTTGTTTACTTTTTTGTTGATGAACACAGAAAGTCATAATCAATCAAAAAACAGCCAAAATACCTTTTTTTCTTTGAAGGGTACCGAAAGTTGTCAAAACCACTCGAAAAACATTGTTTTTATGTAATTTAGCATTCATAATTTAGCATTTTTAGTTCATTTGATAGTACACTCATCTTATTATTTTTTGATATTGGTCTGCCACAAGGTATACCAGGTGCAAAATGCTCTATTTATTGAAGGAAGTTGAATAGAATAGGAATTTGGAGTCATGGAATCCACAAATAGGAAAATAACATCCGGGTGATTGTGCCAGACCCTTACCCCCTTGCTGCATGATGTTGCTCAGGAGCAACACATTGTGATGACATCAACACAACAATAGATTTTAATTCTTTTTGTCAATTATGTATGTAGGACCTAAAACATACATAATTCATCACTCAAATATTTTTTTCTCCCTATAAAAAAAATTCATGCAGGAAAGGGCTAATCCAATGTAAAGGGTGGAGTTCTCAAAAATTTTCCTGGACGCGACATTGACACAAACTATCAGCGAATTTTCAAAGTTTCCATGTTAGGGGCGGGGGCGGGGGCAGGCAAAACCTGAATTGTGAGAAGCGTTCTAAGACAAAGGAGAGGTTCTTCACGCAGAACTGTTTTAAGAACTGGTTATTCATATTATCAAATATTCTAATTTGGCACTGGCAAACAATGGATTACCCAAAATTTCATTGGGATGCTACTCTGAAAAAATGTTACAACATTGTCAAAATCCCAATTCAGTACTTATATAATTCGTTTAGGGTAATACCTGGGCAGATATTTGGAGAGATATTTCAGTAAACCAATGGCCTTTCTTGTTTTAGAGATAGCTGATTTGATATGAGCTGAGAAAGACAGCTTTGAGTTCAGGATAATTCCTAAATGTCTATGTTCATTTACTTTTTTCACAGGTATGTCGTTAAAAAGGATCACTGGATGATCAATTTCGATTAAATGACATTCTCCAAGCGTAAGCCCACCGACTTATCAAGTCCAAGTCATGGTTCATATCACTGGCTGCTGTATTTGAATCTTCTACCACTGTGAACAATGATGTATCATCAGCAAATAGCTTAACATTGCACTGCAAGCCTACAGCTAGATCGTGTATGTACACAAGGAAGAACAAGGTTCCTAGAATAGAGCCCTGTGGAACCCCTGCCAAAATATCTCCCTAATTTGAACTCTGTCCATTCAATACAGTCCTCTGCTTTCGATCCTTGAGAACATTTTGGATTAAAGAAAGAAATTTTCCTGAGACATTACATCGTTTTAGTTTATAGATTAGACCGTCGTGCCATACCCTATCAAATGCCTTAGAAATGTCAAGAAACACTCAACGAACATCAAGAGGAGGATTACAGTCGAAAGCCTTTAATATCGTATGTGTTAGTGAGAGTAACTGGTTGATTGTGGAGTCTCCTGGGCGCAAACCTGATTGATTTGGGTTGAGTAGTTCATGTGGTACAAGATGTGAATAAAGAGAATCATAATTTGAGTTTTTCACGTATTTTCCCAAAAATTGGTAAAAGAGAAATAGAACGGTAAAACCCCTTCACATTTTTCTCATTTTTCTTATCAACCTGCACTACTTTTGCATATTTCCATGTTTCGGGAAATAAACCACGCCTCAAACAATTTGTGAAAATGATCTTAAGTGAAAAAACGAATGCAAAATCGCTTAGGTCAAAATTTGGAGTGCACCTGAAACCAGAGGTTATGAGAAAGGGTCTTGCTATGTTTTGACATCATACATACCTTTTGCAAAAGAATGTTCAACTTTGAACTTTAGTTTTTATTTTTGAAAATAATTATACCTTGAATTATTTCAGTTATTCTTGAAATGACTTGTCTTTTGCGGAATTGGTCCTTGCATTGCATTCCACCACTAGTGTTTTTATATCAAAGGCGAGGAAAAGGAGCCCATGTGCGCCTATTTGGAGATGTGACACGACTTATCATTCTTACCACATTTTCATTACATTCGTTTAATCAGGACCTTCCCCTTGCAATTTTTATTCTTTTTAAATGCAAAAACCGGAAAATTGAAGTTTACAGGTTCTTTGTAAAATGATACAAATCATGGCAAGGCCCCTTTTCAAAACCTCTAGTTTTGGGTGGATTTTAAATTTTGACTTTGCAAACTTGTATCTCCGGTGTTTGGTGTAGTATGTATGTGCATCTAAGTTGAAGATTGATACATTTAGCTGTGAACTCGAAGAGTAATGATATCTTATCGTTTTGATCCTATTTCAAATCAAAAGGGGTACTTTTTTCTGAGACACCCGGTATGGAACTTTCTCGTCATTTTGATTTTGTTGCACAACTTTGAAGCCACAAACAACAGAAAGCAGTCTCCTAGTTTAGCAGTAGCTTACCAGCTTTGGAGAAAACTAGGAAGGGTAAATTACCTATTTTTGTCACTAATTTTGTTCTTAGGCAATGCAACGGCAGAGTAATCAAAAGTCGCAAAATGGAGAGGAAAGTAATGGAAAGCCAACTGACATCTAATTTGAGACAGACTTTGATATTCAAAATTTCTATTTAAATGTCATCGTCATCTTACCAAATAAATGCCACATAATTTCGAAGAACAACTACGATTTTCACAATCTACACGAAAACAGATTTAAACCAAAAGTGAGTGACACAATAGCCAGATTAGTTGGATTAAATTGCAGTAAAAATGCACGTTTAAGGTATATGCAGGAATTGTCATAAGTTTTATAAGATAGAGTACCATCTCCCTGAAGGGCCCACCCATGCATTTTTAAGGTATATGCAGGAGTTGTCATAAGTGTTATAAGAAAGAGTACCATCGCCCTGAAGGATCCATCATGCAAGTTTTAGGTCTAGGTTTGCCATAAGTTTTATAAGATAGAGTACCATCGCCCTGAAGGGCCCAACAATGCATTTTTAAGGTATATGCAGGAATTGTCATAACTTTCATAAGATAGAGTACCATCGCCCTGAAGGACCCATCATGCAAGAATTAGGTCTGTTTTTAAGCTTACAGAAATAGTCAAGTCTTGGACTAATAATGGAAAATAGGAAGAGAAGATGGATTACTGACTCGTCATTCTTGTCTTACATTCGCATTAGCTTGTTTCTCGTAATATTTTCTTGTTCTAGGAAGAACTTTTCCGACGCATTCAAAAGGTCAATGTAGATTGGGGCAATTGTAACACGGGCTCTCTGGCTCTCACGCCTTGCAGAAAAGTGCAAAAAATCTGATTTTGTACAGAACATGCTCATTCTAGTCCTCTATACATGGCTTGAGATAAAGGGATGTTCATCGAATTATGCAACATTTTCGGGGGGAAAGCATCTTTTTGAGCACGAAAGTAAAAACGTGCTTTCACTGTGTCTGAAAGATCTTCCTCTTGAGTAGAAACGTCATTTTCATATCACAGAAATGGCATCTATTTAGGATCAAAGCTACATTAAAAGTTTTAAGCTCCACAGCTTATGAGATGTGAAAATGGAAAATAACGATAGCTGACCAGGTAAAGGGCAATGTAACACGCTTTTTGTTAAATTTGCCTCGGTGTAAGCGGGCCGATTGCTTGGTTTTGATTCATTTTAAGAGTTGAAAGTTAGTTGAAAGTTGAAATTTGTAGACAAAAAAGCATTCATTCTCAATTGATTTAATCTTTTTTTTCAACTGATGCAACAAATTTACAAAGAAATAAAGACCACGTCAAAATTTAAATTTTTTCTTTTTAAAGCCATAAGTAATCTGCTACCTGGTGCTAAATTTTGTGCAAGAAAAAACAAAGAATCACGCAATAATTATCTGCAATGATGTTAAAGGAATTGAGTCCATATAAATAGCTGAGCGTTAACGCTATGCTGACAAACTGCTGACGGCCCTTCGTTATCGCACAATTGTGCTAAAGTCATTAGTAGTGGAGACCAAAGACTTCTTAATAATGCAAGGATTAAGGATAATGCAAGGATTAAGAAGTCTTTGGTCTTCTCTACTAATGACTTTAGCACAATTGTGCGATAACAAAGGGCCGTCAGCAGTTTGTCAGCATAGTGTTAACGCTCAGCTATTTATATGGACTCAAACTTTAAAGATATGTATCAATTCCTTCAACCATTGTGTCACAATTGCCCCATGCTAAACCGGGGAAATTGTAGCACTTAACCACTGATTTTAAAATTATCACAGCCACATGATGGAAACTAAGTGTTCAAGCTTCTAACAAAATTTCTGACTTCTTCTAAATCTTCTAAAGTTAAAACTTACCCAGTTTGTCATCGTCACTGTATTCTGAAGAAACCCTTTCCTTCCACGATGCCAAAAGTAAAATACCGAACAAAAATATATTGCAGTACATCTCGACTTGCAAGTTTGTCTTTGGAGCTACAACACGAAGCTATCAAAGGATATGGCGACTGTTCAAAGTGCCTAGAACAACTCGAAATGAAATAGCAAAAAACTGCTGCACCTGTAATAGTGGTTCTCGATGTGTTGTTTCAACCATGTAATCACGGAATGCACTAATTTCAACCTGTAGTATGTGGTATTAATCATCAATTTTAAGTTCCAACCAATTAAAGTCAAGACGAGCTACGAGATCTTGCTATCTGACCCAGAAACATTGCAGACAAATATCATAATTTGTTTTTTCCAACAAATTTTACACCTGTAATATGCTGCTTCAACCATGTAATCATGCAACGCCCCAATTTCTGACCTGCTGTGTGCAAATTTTGATAATTCATTTTACGGTTCGTTTAATTTGTAATCAAAAGAAACAAGTCACGTTGTCATGTTATCTGACCTGGAAGATTTCTGCCAAACATGGCAATTTGTTTGTCCAAAACATTTCACTTGTGCCATTTCTTCTTAATGTGCTTTTTCAACCATGAAGTGCCCTGATTTCTAACCTGTTGTCTGTAATTTTGATCATTCATTTACGTTTCAGCTGATTAGTAATAAAAACAAACTACGTTATCTTGTAAAGCATAATCAGAAAGATGGCAGACACATATTGTAATTAGTTGTAAACACCTGTAACATTTGTTCCTGATTTGCTTTTTCAACCATGAAGTACCCTGATTTCTAACCTGTTGTCTGTAGTTTTGATCATTCATTTACGTTTCAGCTGATTAGTAATAAAAACAAACTACGTTATCTTGTAAAGCATAATCAGAAAGATGGCAGACACATATTGTAATTAGTTGTAACACACCTGTAGCATTTGTTCCTGATTTGCTTTTTCAACCATAAAGTACCCTGATTTCTAGCCTGTTGTCTGTAGTTTTGATCATTGATTTTACGTTTCAGCTGATTATAGTAATAAAAACAAACTACGTTATGTAGCATTTGTTCCTGATATGCTTTATCAACCATGAAATATCCCGATTTCCAACATGTTGTCTTTAGTTATAATAAATCATTTTTGCGTTTCAGCTAATAAGCAAATAAAACAAGTTACACCGCCTCGTTACTTGACATAGTAAAATCAAAGACAAATATTAGAATTCTTTTCCAACAAATTTCACACCTATAACTTTGTTCCTGATCCCGGGGGATACTTAAATTTGTACAGTGCTGTGCCCACGAAGAATTTCTTTTTACCTGCTCAAGAATTTTTTGCTCTAAATCATAACCAATGCTAACGAAAATTGGTGAAAATCTATACTCTAAGACATTGAAATTTGACCAAAAAACAACCCAATCTAGCAAAATATCCCCTCTTTACATGGTCAGACGAGGTCTGCCGCCGGTTTTCAGAAAGCTACCCACGTCAAATTTCCAAAATTTGCTTTCGTACTCACATTTGTAATGAATTTTTGTCGAAAATTCTCAATTTTTAACTTTTTTGGTAATTTCAGAGAAAGCTAGCCTTGTTTACGAGAAATATGCCAAAGAAGGACAATTTTTAAGAAGCTTAGACCCAAAAACCAACTCATGTGGGTGACACAACCCTTGACACATATAAATGTCCTTCAAAATTTACAAAACCCTCGTCTTGGGAGTTAACTTTCCTTTTCGACATTCGAATATCAATTCGCTAACGTCTTGGAAGGATTTGAACAGCTTTTGAAGGCAATCTGTCTCATTCATAATTGGCTGAAGATGGTACCGGGTGTCTCAGAAAAAAGCACCCCCTTTTGACTGGAAATAGGAATCAATCAATAAGATATCATTGCTCCCCGACTTCACAGCTACATTTATCGATCTTCAACTTAGATGCACATACCTTTCATTTATAAATCGTCCACCAAACACCGGAGGCACAGTTTCGCAAATTCAAAATTACAGTGCACCCAAAGCCGGAGGTCTTGAAAAAGGGCCTAGTCATGATTTGTATCATAGACATTTTTCAAAGTACCTGTAGACTTTAAGTTTCCGTGCTTTGCTTTTGAAAAGAATAAAAGATGCATGGACATGGCGCTTGGCTGATTAAACAAATATAGTAAAAATGTGGTAAGCGTGATAAAGTCGTGCCACATCTCCAAAATAAGCGTGCATGTGCTCTTTTTTCTCTTCTTTAATACAAAGCACTTGGGATCGAATGCAATGCAAGGACCTATTCCTCAAAAGAAAAGTCACTTCAAGAACAATTGAAGTAATTCAAGGTATAAATCTTTTTTTTAAAATAAAGTAAAGGTCAAAGTCGAAAATTCGCTTGCAAAATGCCTGTTTGGCGTCAAATGATGGCTAAGCCATTTCTCAAAACCTCTGGTTTCAGGTGCACTCCAAATTTTGACCCTGTGAACTCATATCTCCGGTGTTTGGTTGTCGATTTCCAAATGTAAGGTATGTGCATTTAAGTTGAAGACCAACAAATGTAGCCATGAGTTCAAAAAGTATTTGTATGGCAGGATTAACAGAAAAGAATTGGGAAAGAGATCGTTTCGAATTGAACTGCATGTTTATAATGCGAAATATTGAAGGAAGTCTGGGCTCTAGCTTCTATCCATTGTCTAAGCTTTGTTCTCTAAACCAATCACCTGCATGACAGAGCTCTTTTGAGGCTTTAAAATTGATCTATTTCAATAACTAAACGAGACAGTCTCAAAATTCCTCATTCAAAAGAAATTATATGATTGGTAACATGCGCAATGTCTTTCAAATAGTTGCAATGGTTATTGGAAATAGTAGTAGACGTGCCCCCCCCCCCCCACCCAAGATTTTGTAATATAGTAAAGAGAGGTGCCCTTCTATTGTCAGGAAGTGCCCCTTTAGCTTAATGAAAAAGTGCCCTTGAAGTGTCGTGCCCCAAGCTTGAGATGCTTCCTACGTCCCTGCCTGAAGGGAAGACTTTTTCAAGGAAAAATGGAGAAAAAGTTAGTTTGCTTCTTTTATGGGTATAGTTCTTTCAATCGCTTGAATAGCTAAACGGAGTCAAACACTCAAATTGTTTGTTTGATCGAAAAGAGGTACGGACCTCGTTCTTGTACTGGAAGGAGGAACCAATTTGTTGTGCAATATTTTTATTGCTTCCTGCAGGCAGATACGTAGGCCCCAAGATTTTTCAATAAACAAAGAGGTGCCTTTCTATTTTCAGTAAGTGCCCCTTTAGCATAATGCAAAAGTGCCCTTAAAGGGTCGTACCCCCAAGCTTGAGATAATGGGATACATAGTTGGTTACAATTCGCTCCTTTTTTACGGGTAGTTCTTTCTTTCTTTCAATCACTCAAATAGTTAAACGGAGAATGTATCTTATCTGATCATTCTTTTGAGAAAACCTACTAATTAGTTTAAAGTGTAAAATCAACAGATCAATTATTGATTTATTGCCAACAGGTTTGATTTTGCATGTTTCAGGATAGGCCATGCTTCAAAGAGCACATTAAAACAGGTAGTGCATACTTGAATACTAAATCACCATGTTGGTTATTAACCTAACGAGTATAGAATTTATCCACACTTTCGAGCAACCAGAATTGGCGCAGCAGCTAGAAACTGCAAAACAAACTCAACATGCATTGCAACGTAATTTTTGCCACCGTTTTTCTCTTACAGTTGTGGAATATTGGTTTTGGTGACGCTGACAAACTGGGTAAGATGTCATGCTTTTTTTATATGGGTGTGTGCACATGGTTTTTTTTTGTAAGAAATTAGCAGTTTGACTTATAACTGAAAGTTTTCTTTGAATTCTCCTATCGTGAGTACTTGGAGTCTCTTGCTAGTTAGACCAAACGGAAATGGCAGGGAGTACCGCTTTGGATCGACGTGGAAATTTTAATTACCAGTTTCGAATTCTCTGTCAACTGGATATTTAGAAATGTGATGGTAAACGGGGATGTTTCGCAGTTCTTTGGGGTAACATGGGGGTTAAACGAGGAGTAGATCTTGCTTATCCCCTACAGAAGAAGGACCCGGCTGAAAAAGCATTTTCTCCGGAGGAATACTGCCTAACCTGTGAGATATGAAAAGTTTACAATGCTTGCAGGAAATCAAGATTCTCTCGTTAAAAACTCTTTCGAAATAATGATATCCTGTTTGCATTGTTTTGGCAAATTATCATGTTTCTATAGCCGAAAAAAGTTTCACTCTACCGGGTGACCCAGAAAAAAGTGACCCCATGCAATCTGTTATAGAAAAAAAGTAAGCGGCTGATTGAAATATTTCAAACGTTGTTCTGTCGCAAAAAGACAAGCCTACATTATGAGTATTTTTTGCAAATTTTTTAGGCCCCGTAAAGTTCCCAAATTAAGGATTTTGAGGAAAAGGGCAGGCTTGAAATGCTCAAAAAGTCGTCAAAAACAGGGGATCGATTTAAAGCTTTTCCAGATCTTCAAAACATCGAGAAACGTGTTTCATTTTACCTGAGAATATCTTTAAGTACCTAGGGACAATAAACTTGCTCTGAAGACTTCCAACTGGGTTGCCTCCCGGGGGTGAAGCTACCCAAAACCGGGGTACAGGGACTTGTGGACCCCGGTTTTGGGTCATAAATTCCCCCTCAATCCCCGGTTTTGGGTTATAAATTTGTATCAACACCTATTTTTTAGGAAGATCCTATCATCCTCAGTTTTGGGTAGGAATTTTACCACTCCTTACTTGTGGGACACAAATTAAGGTTAAAGCTCATCTCTATTAGAGGTCTGATTTGTTACTGATGCTTGACAACTCAGGCCAATTCATTTTTTGTTTTTACTAATAAAGCAGTTATCTAAGTCCTCTGAAGTTCATAATATCAAGATAATATCACATGGCTTGTCACTACTGATGAAGTGGAGCATAAATTCCCTGTTCTCTTTAACTTCTCTTGGAGGATTTCTGTTCTTGTAAATACACCACACTATATGCACTCTACCATGAATTAGTGACTGTTATCTGCCTGCTCTGTCTGATGCTTCTGATGAGAGAGATCCTTTCGTTGATGTCTTTGTGTAAGTAGTTGTAAGTAGTTGGGGAGGGGGTTTTGGGTAGCTTCGCCCCCGGGGGTTGCCTATTCCCAGGTTGAAATGAAACACGTTCCTCGTTGTTTGAAATTTGAAATGGCTGTAAATCGTTCCCCTGTTTTTGACGAATTCCTCGAAATCCTTAAGTTTGGAAATTTACCATGTCGAAAAAAATCGCGAAAAATATTCATAGCAAAGTCTAGTCTTTTAGCGACAGAACAACGTTTGAAGCATTTCAATCGGCCACTTACTTAATTTTCTGTGACAGATTGCGTTGGGTCACTTTTTTCTGGGTCACCCGATGTTTTTAGGGGCCGATTATATTAGAGTTTTCAGCCCGGGCTGGAATTTCAGTCCTGCTAGCCGGGCTGAAAACTCAGTCCCCATCTCCAGTCATCTCTTTGTAAAAATGAGTTTGCGATTGCATGAGAAATTTTGAGCCCGGGCTGAAAAGCCAGCTCGGGCTGGAATTTCAGCCCTCCTTGAGCTAGGCGGGCTGGGATTTCCAGCCCGGGTAAACGGGCTGAGATTTCTCGTGCAATCGCAATTTTTTCTAGCCCAGGCTGAGAATTAGTTTTGCGCACGCGCAGTTTGAATATAGTTTAGCGCCAAAAACGATTAAAGCGAAGATCTTCAAAGGTGGGGTGGCAGATGAAAGCAGAGAACATTCTCAGCTGAAAATTTGGGATTTTAAAGCAATCTTGTAGCTTTAAGCCTCGAACAATTTTGGCACCAATTTTTTAGTCAATTTCAGCCCGGGCTGGCATCTGTCATATAATCGCACGGCTAACAGGGCTGAAATTCCAGCCCGGGCTGAAAACTCTCATATAATCGGCCCCTTAGTTGCACTTTTTCAGTCACTTATTTCATTGTTATTATCATGATAGCTATGATCAAGATCACTGACGAAAAACCATGCTAGGCTTCACTTTTCGAAAGATGAGCCACATAATATGATGCATCCGGTCTCCTTATGTATATTCAGCATTTCTTGCTATGTTTAAAGCAATTTATAATCAATTTTAGACAAAAATTGCTCTTTGTCGCGCATGAAATAAATAAGTGCTGATGTCAGCAAGATATTAGTGTTATGAAGCCTAAATTTCAAAATAAGAAATACAAGGATATAATCGTTCAATTTTTTAAATCTCATATCAATATGTTTTATCAATTTCGAGATATTGCACACCAAAACCAGCAACATTTGCTGACGTCAACACTTAACCACGTGACATAAACAAATACAAATTGTGTCATCTTGTTTGCCTTATCGTTTTTGTTACTTGTGATAAGTTTTAGGTCCCTAGCAGTTATGGCTCTGAGAATAAAGAGAGGGGCACTTTGTGCCCCTCACCTAGTCTCTCCAAAGTTTCAAAGAGCCTAATCTGGATAGGGTTAACTGAGCCGGCCAGTTCTAGTGATGAAATGTAGAGTCACTTGGAGTACATTTTCAGTAATCTCGTTTGAAAGGTCTTTATTGCGATGCAATAAAAGTGATAACAGAACGTTGTTAGAAAGGCTATTGTTTTTGGCAAATCGTAATAAATATCATAGCATCAAATGAAGGGCAAAGTAACCATTTGCTCCGTATCATCAATGCCGTCGTTCGTTGGACACATTGGATTCACGGTATTCCTAAAATTATGTTTGAATTTGTGAACATTTGATTTGCTGAGAAATAAAATAAACCCATTGGATCATTAGTCCCTAAGACAAATTTTGGAAGGGGGCGAGTTAATGATAGAAGCTTTGTCTTCAAAACAGCGACAGACGGTGAAAGTCTGACTTCGGGATCAAGTTTACTCCATTCAGATATGCAGTTGGGATAAAAAATAGGTTGAAATGTGTTTGTCCTTGCCCTTGATCGCTCAATAGCATCCTGCTTGCGCAGAGAATTGCTCAACGGATGAAAAGGTGGCATGTTATAATAAAACCATTGATGATCTATCATAAACAAGATCCTATGATATTTAAAGTTTTAATAGTTAAGAAAATAACAAAAAATGATGTTACTGATTCACCTGTCAATTGCTTTGCAGATGATGGATTAGAGGACATCAAAGAAGTATTCAAGAAAGACTGTGTCTTTGCTCATTTCCTGCAAGCTGTTGGTCCCCATTATGACAACACTGCTAAACACTGCCTCAGAGTTAAGAATTTTCGTTTAAGTTGCTTTCTGATTGAAGACGAATCTGTGCTGGGTATGAAAAATGGCTTTTTCACTGATTACAAGCATCAAACCAAAAAATGGTAATTACATGCTAGTTTGTAGTCATAGCTTAATTCGATTATTACAAAATAGCTAGAAAAATATATGTATTATACAATGACGAGTAATAGCGAACATTTGCATTCTAACTCAGATAGCCGGGAATATACAGGGTGCCTCAAAAAAGTACCCACTTTTTGATTGGATATAACAAAACCGAAAAATATCGGGACTTTCCGAAAAGGTAGCTACATTTGTTTATCTTGAACTTGAATGCACATACATTGCATTTTAGAATCGTCTACCAAACACTGGAGATACGAGCTCGCAAAAGTCAAATTTAGTATGCACCTGAAAGAAGAGGTTTTGAGAAACGGCCTAGCCATCTGATCAAATATCTCCGGCAGTTTGCAAAGGAATGTCCAACTTTGATTTTTTATGCTTTACTTTTAAAACAGGCTATAGGCCTACTTTGAGATACTTTAATTGTTCTTGATATTGTGTTTCTTTTGAGGAATCGATCCTTGCGTTGCATTTTGAACACGTGATTCTTATCAAAGAAAATGGAAAGGGGTACGTGCACGCTTAGTTTGGAGATGTGGCACGAGTTTATCAGTCATATTACATTTTTATTCTATTCACTTGTCGTGGCAAGTTATGGTCATGCGTTCATAACCCAGTACACTAGGCGAAATTCTTCAGAAATCGTTGGAGCTTCTACGCAGCCAAGTTTTGTTTATTCCTATTCTCCTTCAAACAGGTACGCGCGTGTTTGGAACTCTATCCGCTACCTTCTGAGCTTTAATGGTTATGACAAAGAGACAATTTTCGTTGCTTTACCTGGGAAGGCAGCCAAAGATCAACCAAAGGTAACTGGAGCTAACAAAATTGGTGATGGTGAGACATTTGATCTGGTACTGCCAGAACCAATTGAAGGTCTCGAGACGGAGTATAATGTCAAGGAGGCCATTGCAGATATGCGAGGAACAGTCAAATCTGCTCTGCAAATGATGTACAAGGATATACCAAAAGACTGGCGTAACTGTTGACGATGTTCACACAAATTTGAATCAAGAAAGGGACGAAATTCAATGTGCAGACTAAAGTAGCCCCATTGTGGCAGTTTAAGTAATTAGTCTTCAAACATCTTATATTGATTTTCTGTTTTATCTCTTCTCTTACTGCTAGCAAGGGCATGGGAAAACTAATGCTGTCATTTTTGTGTCCTTGGCGCTGCGGAATTCTCTACCAGTCAATTATCATTATCTACCATTGACGAAAATATTCCCAGCAGTGAAGTTTCCTTTTCAGATGCAGATGTATACCGGGAGATTAGATAAAGACAATGTCTGTTTGTAAGGCTACTGCTTCCTGGATATCAAGGACCTAGGGTGGGGGGGGGGGGGGGTACTCAGGCATATTTAGGATAGGGTTGCTCAGGCTGGGATAAAACGCATCAACCCAAAAAAGTATTTTCTAGCATGAAAATAGACCAAAAAAATAATTTTTCCGACCTTACATACCCAACAGTTATGAAGTCAGTATCTTGAATTTGCTTAAAAGTGCCCTAACTGATTAGATTTCTCATGTGTTTGGATATTTATGTTTTTTTATTTTAGTAGTGTTATTTGGCTCTAACTTTGTTTGTAAATCATATTTTTCCCAATTTTTTACTTTTTCTCATATTTGAGACCCAAAAAAGTAACCTGAGCATCCCTATCCTGAATATATCAGAGTACCCCCCCCCCTGGTGTCAAGGAAGTAATATTAACAAATGCGCAATTAATGATGGACATGTTCAAAGCAATTAGGAACCTGCACATGCCCCCCAAGATTTTGAAATAAACAAAGAAGTGCCCTTTTTGTTTTTAGGAAATGCCCCTTTAGCTTAATGGAAAAAGTGCCCTCGAAGTGTCGTGCCCCTCCAAGCTTGAGATGCTTCCTACGTCCCTGAAATTACCTGACCGAAATTCCACACTACGTTTTGAAAGTACGATGGATCTGCTCGAGAAAGTCCAGAAAAGAGATCTTCAAAAACAGGCCCAAAATCACGATTTTTACTATGTTTTATTCCTCTTGAAGAATGAATGTGTTATTCCTCACACCATCAAAGATTTTTCGAAAATTTGGTCATGAATCTAGGCGTGTATTGAATTCTTCTTGAAGGGGACTCTATGAGGAGGTCCCTCATAATTTCGGAACGGAGCGGCCGATTTCGGTCAGGTAAATTCTAAGATGGATTTGATCCAGCAATGGATTTGATCAACCATCTAATTTGATTTCTGCATCATATCTGATTTTAACTGATCTGATTTCTACACGTGTCTCTATTACCTACAAGGTATAATGAAAAAAACTGCAGTGCTGTATGCAAAAATACGGCCAATAATAAATACTACACTACACAGTCCTTATCGATTTGACTTATGTGAAATCGTCAAAAGGTATGAATATGAAGTGATAAAATTCCCGTGTCCCGCTGCTTTCCCGTAGCCCTGTTGTGGTTGGGCTATCTGACAAGAACTATTTTTGGGTGGGGGGGGGGGTAAAAGAAGGCTCCTTTACCTAACTCTTGACTGGTTAGAGGTAGAGCAACCAGACTTGGTGTGCTAATGGCCCCAAGCATTTACTTTTTGAAAATATAACAATTAAATCGAAATTAGCCATTTTTATTACTTGGTATCAGCACTACTTTTGCTCTCATGATCAATTAGGCGAATTAGGAAAAATGCCATACAATCACATTTGGAGCACCATTTTCATCCTAAAATGAGAATTGTGATAAAATACATATATTGAAACTGGTCTGCAAAAGAAATTTGCAAAATGTTGCAATTTTCTGTTCTTTTTGCTAATATTCACAAATTCGAGATTAAGCAATTTTTGACAGGGTTCCCGATAAATTGTCTCCCTGCCCTTCATTTGTTTAAATTATTCAATGAAAATTTACTAGCAGTAGCACAATAAGTAGCTACAAAATTCTCGCCATAGACTTCCTCATTACAGAGTTATCAAACAACTCTTCTACCGGGTAACCCAAAAAGTTTCACGAGCTAGATCGCACATAGCGAAGAAACCCATACCTTGCGAGAATAGCAAGTGTATGTGCCTAAAAAGTGAAAGGTTATGTATAACCGGTGTCCCCTGCTGGAAACAAGTCATCTCGAGACTTTCACAGGCTAGGCACGTTAAATACAAATACTCACTCACTCACTCACTCACTCACTCACTCACTCACTCACTCACTCACTCACTCACTCACTCGCTCGCTCACTCGCACATGGTTTCCTGAAATCAAGAGCTCTGAAGACATACAAGGTATCAGTAGGTATTTGAAAGGCTCAGCTACCTTTTGATGAGTTTCTTTGGAGCACGAAATTTAAATGAAGAACAGAGGTCAATCATTTTGCAAACCAAAACTTTTCCCAGACGACTTCAAATCCGTCGCTACGTCGAGTTTCACGAAATATTTACTGGAAAATGAGGCGATTGTTTGATTCAAAAATCGGGAATCTGGGATTCAAAACTTTCTTTCAATCTGTTTTCTTGGATGGTAATCACTGCTCAAATTGACCATGCAGCATCTTGAAAGATAGATAAGCCTGTAAACTAAATTGTGATACAAAGCATTTGCAATACCTTTTTGTTTCAGAGAGGTAGTTATGATCTAGCTCTTGAAGCTTTTCTGTGTCACTCCGTAGGTGATGGAGGGGAGGGGACAAAACGATCAGAGCCTATTAAAACAACGTTTATGCTATTTTATAACACATTCCATAAAGTCATTCATTTAAGTCATCCCATGGATTTGTTTCAATACCTGTTTCACTTCCCAATCTGGTCCCGTTCTCTTGTCTGGCTGAAGATAACCTAACAAATAATGGCTAGTACAAACTTTGTACCACAAAGCCTACAAAACTGCCTATTTCATGACAAGATAATGTCGACCTTAATCTTAAGGGTTATTTGATTTCTCAGAAAATTTAGCTAATGGACATTTTGTGTCGAATCGAAAAATAGGACTCACAGACCTGCGATTTATTTATATATTTCGTGCGGGAAATTACAGTTGCCGCTACAACAACAACAACAAAAATAATAATACGATGCCAAGAAAGAAATGGACGAACAGCAAACTGACCATGGTAAAGCTATCGACGGTTTGCTGTATCGCATAGAATCGAAATCAAACACAGATACCGTTAATAGCTTGAAAAGAATCAATAAGTTCTTAAAGAAAGAAGAATGCAGAGATGTCTTTGTAGAAAAAGAAGGAATCAAGCGTCTTATCTCGAGGTTGGAGACTGGCCTAAGACAAAATGAAGGTGGATCCTCCTCCGCCACGACAGACGTGAAGCTGAAAAATGACATAATTGAGTTAATTTTATGCGCTCTCATTAAAGTAACACTGAAGGAAGAGGCATGCAAGGAAAAGGTATGTGAGACAGAGCAGAGAATGATAATTTTTCGAGTTGTTGAACGGTTTCAAGATGTGTGGTGTGGTGGATGTGTTTGCACACATGTACAAAAGCAATGGAAATACGCTGGACCGTAAAATACACCACTTTGGTGAAATGAACTGTGAAATACTCCAACTACGGCGTATTTCATTGATCATGAAATACGACAGATGAGATGAAATAGGGAGCAAAGGAATCACTTGTTGTACATAGCCGATTGCTCGTGGCCCATATGGTCGAAACCGCCAAAAAGCTTCATTTTAACAGACCAATCAGACGGCTAAAAAGCGAAGGATACAAAAGAAACCTGTGAAGATTTTTCTAAATTTTACCTACCTTCATAAAATGCACCCAGGACAACAAACTGCTTGAGATTTCCTGAATTTTTTTAAAGCAATCTAGCAATCTACTGTACTCTCCAGATGTTTGGGAGTACAAGTTTGGATGCCGGTTAAAATATCTCCAGGATTGGGGGAGTTATGACCACAAACAAACCGATAAGGCACTGAACATTGAACAATAGAAATTCTGGCCTGGAGACAATAGTAATAACAATAGGGATTGTTGTAAGAACGACCCAAAAAGGCCACAATCTGCGTTTTCAATTGTTCTTGCTATTGTCTTTCGCTTAATGTTTTTTTTATTCAATATTCAATGCCCCTACGGTTTCTATATGAATTGAAAACGTCTACAAAGGCTTGTTTGCGCATTTCAAGTCATGTGGCAATACTCTAGGGAAGTTTATGTATTGTACTACTTTTGCATTCATGGCACAAGTTTGCTCGTTGCGAAACAACTTAATAAAATTCAAAATAGGTTTTATGAAGAGGCTTTGTCACCTGACTTGAAGTGGCGTAAACTTGCCTCGACAAGCCTTCTCCGATTTTGTCCATTTGAGAGGCAGTAACTATCTAATATTGAAGGAAAACATTGAGGTAATCCTGTTACCATGGTTTATTTGTTCCCTACCATGGTCAGTTGAGAAATAAAACATCCAGCTTTGCCTGTTTATCACAGGGGCATTACATATATTGGCTTGTTACTACAAGATGTGAGAATATTTGATGGTACCAGTTTTACCTCTCAATGTAATTCCATTGCCAAAGAATCGCTATTGCTAAATTTACTTGCACGGTTGACACATACATTTGTGTACAAGTTGTTTTTCTTCAGTGTCATTGATTTATTTAAATGAAAAGATTAAAAATTCCATATTTAGGAAAGTTTGTAGACCTATTTTTGACAAAATGTGGTGGGACTATGGCCCCCCACCTCCTAGCCCAATGGCTGTGCAGTTTTTGCGTATCCCACAAAGACGAGTAAGTATCACCTGTGCTCACAAAAATGCTTAGACTGAAAAAGATGTGATTGTGAGTAAATTTGAGTATGGTAGTAAAAAGGCATGAAACGCTAAAAATTGTGTGCAGGTAACAATTTACAAATCAAACAAAACTAACAAAACTTTTTAAAATTTAAATTTGAAAATTGAATTAAAAATTAAAATGTGAATGCCCTTTGCTTCCAAATGATGTACAGTAGATGGTTTGTAAATGAAGAGCATACTGTAAGAGTGCAGGAACGAGTCTGAACCTCAACCTCTAAGCAAATGGATACTTTTCATTTTCAGCATAAATTTGTCAGCCACCAACCATTGTATGGACAACAGTCAGTGTGTTTGGCTTTCAAGTTAATTAGCTTCCTGTACGAAAATACAAAGCCATGTAATAGCCATGTACAATCCTTGTACCTAGTTATAACCTTGTAACATTGTTCCAGCCTAGAAAAGCCTTGCTGTAACCTTGTAAATGGCTCGAAAAATGGTAATTAGCCTTGTGGGATCCTTGTGAAAACCTTGTGTTGGACTTATTGTAACTTGGAATCTTACTGATAGCCTTGTAATTTTCTTCAAAGGTACTGTAAGTACAAGGTCATAACAAGGTCATAATCCCCTCTACAAGGCTAAAACTTACTCTGTACAAGGCCAAGTTTAGCCTTGTATTTTCGTACAGGTTATTACATTGGTAAATTCTTCTGTTAACCCTATCTCACCTGGGCGTTTTGAAGCGGTCAATACCTGGGGGGGGGGGGTTGATTCCACCCCCCTCTTTTTCTTCGCTGTTATAGTAGCTATATTCTTTAAACTTGGTAAATAAAAATTAATATTTGCAGCAATTATAAAAAGTAACAAAATTTTGTTGACTACACAGTAAAATATTGGCTGCCATGGTTACGGTGCTATATTTAGAATCTTGAAATTTTCATCATTCAATACAGTATCGATATAAAGTCAAAGTAGCGGGATCTTGGCATCCTGCTTCGCATATTTTAGCATTGGCGAATAAAAGTTTGGTGGGGGGGGGGTGGAGGTGAGATAGGGTTAAAGTGACTGGGTAGACCTAAATGGAGTATAATATATGAATAGGACTATGAATAACTTGCTCATGTCATACTGTTTCTTAGGGACAATGTATATGCATGTTTCCACACCTTTAAATGCAAAATGCTAGTTACTGGCTACTCTAACCTCTTCTGCATGGATCTTCATTAGTATCTTGAATCGTGCATCTTCATTAGTTCCGTTTTCAAGACCTCAACAGTCTTCTGTATATTGTTAATTTCAGATATGTGTATTGGGTGGATTGAAGATTTTAGGTAAGTTCCTTGCTCGACTATTTGCTGTAAACTTTCACATCATACAATTATATCTTTGTTTTATTGGCACTGGTTAGCAATTTCGGACCATGCAAATCCTTAGTGCAATCGCCAAGAACGCTACTTTAATATATTCTTTAAGATTCAGTTGATCAGCCCAAGCAGCCCTTTGATGATTTTAGCTGCATGAGAACGTTAAAGGAGCTGCACCAGATGTTGATAAGCAGAGCTGAGATCAGGTTGTCAATATCACATATTCAGCGAGAAATTCCTCTCCAATCACCGGGCGGTAGGAGACACTGAATTTAGAAAAAGCTTCATGCATCAAGTTATTCCTATCCTACAATATCATTTTGTTCGTGATGCATCGACTTGTTTTCCTTCTGTGTCTACCTCTCCTGCGAAGTCTCCATTTTGATCCGATTGACGTGACCTCAAGGGCCCTCGAGCAATTATGCCACAGCATAGGTTCCAAATCTTGTGTAAAATTGTAAAATTCAGTGACCTATTTCTTTAAACTGAATAACTTCAAAGAAACTTTAGCTATTTTTCTATAATTCTACCGTTGGACTTTTCTGAAATCTTCAATATTTTCAGAATAAGAGTGATCCTCTTCTTTTTCAAGAATTCAAAAAAAAATTTCAAAAAATTTCAAACCACCGTAATTTCTAAACTGTTTGACGCAACATGAAATAATTTCGAAAAAAACCATAGTTTATGAACGCATACAATATGGTATCAAGCAAAAGTCTGTCACTCATCTGGTTTATGATTTAGAAATTTGATGACGTCACATCCTCAAATGAGTTGAAATGTAAGATACGCTGTAACTTCGAAAAATATTCAAAATTTCTGGAAAGTCCAACGGTAGAATTATAGATAAGTACCTAAAGTTTCTTTCAAGCCATTCAATCAGAAGAAATAGGTCATTGAATTTTACAACCACCTTTTTATGCTGAGTTAAAGATTTGGAACCTATGCTTTATGCCACTCAAACGGAAACTACTCGAGTTTCATTTTACCTCACTTTCATAAAGTTTCATTTTACCACAAATTTCATTAAATTTAAAGTTTCATATTACTACAAATACCACATTTTACTAAACAAACCAACGACCAACATTTCCCGAGCTTTCTGCCTTATCTCAATGAGTTTAACACATTCTAACATGTTTTATCCTCGTGGGAAGATGAAATCGTCCGGAATAACGTTGTTTTGCCCTGAGGGATGGCATTTTGTTTTGCCCTGAGAGATGACATTTTCATCTCCCAATGGGATAAAACATGCCAAAAACATGTACAGGTCATTGCTATAAGGCATAGACAGACATACGAAAAAGTTGGTCGTGATTTTATGCAGTTTTTGGAAGTTACTTGGAAGGGCTTGTAAGGGCTTATAATTTCAGAACGGCGTGGCCGATTTCAGGCAGGTAAAATTTAGAATCTATTTGAACATATTCACTATTGAACGATATGTTTTTCAACATTATTGTATGATGTCGAGGGATATGTGGTGTTTCAAACAGGGATTATTTTTTCTGACTCACCCGGTAGAATAATCTATATCTCTAAATTTGATCCAGTCTTTGATTTAAAGACTCAATAAAAATGGTCGAAAATTAATTGAATAGACCTTTTAGCTATTCTACAAAGAGCCTGGATCGAGCGTTATTTTTATACATTTTTATACGCGAGGTTCGATCGAGTGGCGTTATCGTTCGATTAAAAATAGCTAAAAGGTCTATTCGCGTAATCTGTTGAGTTTTGAAGCGTCGAAATATTTTTGACTTACCCGGAATGTTTCAAATTCGTGCAGCCACCATAGCAAAGGTTTTCAAATCTTCAAATTGGTTGTTGTAAAATTATATGACCTATTCTTTGAACTGAACCGTTTTACTTTTCTGAAATAGAAGTTCTTTTCAAGAAAACCATAGTTTATGGATGTCTACATTATGGTATGAAGCAAGGTTCTGTCACTCTCTAGTATACGATTTAGAAATTGAATGACGTCACATCTTCAAATGAGTTTTTTTTTACAAAATACGCTGTAAATTCAATATTCAAGATTTTTTAGAAATTCAACTGTAGGATTAGAGGTAAGTTGCTGAAATATGTCAAGCCATTCAGTCAAAAGAAATAGGTAATATAATTTTATATTCACGTTTCTACATTGATTTAAAGATTTGCAACTTATGCTAGGCACGATATCTTCCCACCATATCTTTCAGAGAATATTCTGGTACAAGTTTCAAAAGAAAGTATAATCAAATCCTGTTGCAGTCTCATCATCATTCTATCTTCTGATACAACTGTGAGCTTCATTCGAAACAGCCCTGGACTTATACCCACTCTTGTCAATATTCTCCCAATCTACGAGGATAAATTGTGTTCCATTGCCATACTGAGATGTTTATGGTCAGTTTGCAGTGATGAGCAATCCATACTTCGTGCATTGAGTGCAATTGGCTTTCCATCTGTAGTGAAAATGTTGGACTGTGAACAGGCCAGACTTGCTAAGGCTGCTCTAAAGGTTCTTTACAAATTTTTAAGGCCTAACATTGACTTTGTCGGCTATCGTATCTTGGATCTGGATGGTCTCAAATCTTTGCTGTCATTGCAGAAGAGGATGTCAGATGATGACGAGGATGGACTTAACATGATATCAGACTGCTTGTATTTCATGGCGCTGAACCCACGAGTGATAGTTTCAGTTTGTGCTACTGATTTCATCGAATCATGCACCCAAGAACTTTCTAATAAGGCTGATTCTAGGAGATTCAAGAACGCCTTATTATCCTTATGTTTGTGTGCTATGGAGGCAATGAATAGAGTTAGAATGCGAATGTCTGGTGCTTTAGAGAGATTGGTCAGGCTTTTAGGTGATTCCAAATACTCACAGTTCCACTCTCAAATCATAAGTACGTTTATCTGTTTCCTCTTTGATGACTTGAGTCTCGATGTTATGCTCCAATCCAGCTTGCTGCTACATCTTTGTGAATATTTTGCGAGAATTGTGAAGTTGCGAGCTGAGAAAGGGCAAATAGAAATCGAAAAGGACCTCTTAATAGGCAGTGATGCTGGTCCCTCTTCTGTTAGCTCGCCTGGGCAAACTAATGTAAATGGTGCAATGGCAAATTTGCATGGGGCCAGAGGAATATTTCAGGATGTCATCCTCATACTTAGCAAGTTGTCCCGAACAAGGGCTGTAAAGTTCATGGTTCATGATTGTTGCATAGACCCTTTACTAGATTATATGAGAACCTCGATTCATCACGACCAAAAGGCTGAGAAGATACTGTCAAGAATTGTGGAGAATCCACTCTTTTTTGAACTTTTACTAAAACTTGGAATCGCGCAGTCGATTTATTGTCAACTCATTTCTGGCATCAGTATCAAGAATCTAGGATTGGAAATTGAGAAAGTTCTGTCACAGCATTCAGGAGAGGAGGAGAATAGTGCAGGTCTAGATACGAGCTCTATATCGTTTGAAAACCTATTTAGGATGAATGAATACACCACGCCAGCCTCTGTTCTATGCAACGAGCCTAGCAGGCCCAACATGAATGACCCTACGGTGAATGAAGAAGAAGAGATTCATGTAGAAACCGAAGAATCCAGCAATGTCTTAGATCCTTCAAGAAAGCTTCCTTCACCAGAGACTATCGCTAGTGCGAAGTCACTTATAAGAACTTTGGTATTACAAGCCACTTCACCATTTGGCCAAGGCGTCCTTACCCATGGTTTACTCTCAGATTCAAATGTTATCAAGGAATCATTTACAATGGCTTTTTGCTTCTTATGCAGGTTAGTTTATGAAATAATGTTTATTCAAAGGCTTGGGAAATACAATAATCGTACAGATTTGGAAATTGTTGAACATCTTTTTGAATGTAAGATTAGGATGAAAATTAAATTCATCCCTTTTTAACAACAACAGCAGAAATCATTACATTACCAAATACATTAAGAGAGAGATGTGATTTTAAAAAGATGTTTCCCAGAAGCACGATAAGGAAATCGTTGATTATTAAAAACAAAAATTAACCCCAGAAAGAGTTTCGTGTCCCCAATTAGCCCGTAAGCTAAATATTTTGACATATTACTGAAAATTTTGATTGATTGATTGATTGATTGATTGATTGATTGATTGATTGATTGAGTTTGGCCTGAGGAATTATTTTTTTGGACTTTTCATTGCATTTTTTCTTTCCCTAATCGCATAATTTAGTGAAAAAATATCACTGCATTACCAGATACTGTCCCAGAATGAGAAGCATTGGAAATATTAATAGGAAATGGTACATTTAGGAAAAATTCATGTTTACCACATTTTTGTGTTAATTACGGTCCATGCATGGTCTCCTGCTAAAAATTTACATTCAATTCGTGGAAAATTTCAAAGAAGATTTTTTTGATGTAAATATGCTTTAGTTGTAGATCGCCGAAGTTTCTGAGGAAGGTATTCGTTGAATTAGGAGGTCTGTCTCTGCTGTCATCACTTCTACGCAAGTCAAATGCAGACGATATGAATTTCCTGCACGCAGTTCTAGCGTTTCATGGACTAGCTAAAGCAATAGCATTGGACGTAGATAACTTAAATGATGACTGTGAACCGGAAATGTCCAATGGTAATGGTGAAAGCTACTTTAGTCCATGTAAGAAGTTAAAGCTTGACGAAGATGCTGCCCAAGAATCGGAATCAAATTGTTGTATATTGTCCACCCTGTTTTCACTCTTCTCCAAGTAAAAACGAGTCCTTGTTTGAATAGTAACCAAACGCCGATAGATTCCAAGGAAGAACTAGTTGATTTAAATTCCAAGAATCAAAATATTTGCTTCCGGGTTGAAGAATGTGTCAATGTTACAGTTGACCGAGAAGTCATTACTAGTGCATCACCAGTCTTTGCAGCAATGCTCTCGAGCAATTTCCTTGATTCGTCGCTGCCATTCATTAGCATAAGGGATGCTTACCTGTCGAGCTTTCTGATCTTGGTTCATCATGTGTATGGATGCTCCATAGATTTAGATACTTTTGCATGTGCTGATAAGTGTCTCTATAAGGAGGATGTTCGAGTAGAAGAGACAGAACTGGGACTTGCAAGCGAAAGCAAAGATATAGAACACCGCATTACGAATCTAGTCAAGTGTAATAGCCACGTAAACAACAAGAACCGTAAGGAAGGAACAGTAATGAGAAAAGCGGACCCCAACCATCCTAGTTGCTGTTGTTTCAATGTCATGACACCAAAGCAGGCTATTAGTCTCATCATCGAAACACTGCGGATCAGTGATCGGTTCTTGATCGATGATTTGAAGATGAAATGTGAAAAGAACCTAGCACGTCACCTGTTAAACGATACTGTTGGTGTTATCTATATAGAAAGTGTACGATGCCAAGCAAAGCTGTTATCTACACATTGTGTGAAATATTTGCTTGTGAAGATGTGGACCCTTGCTGCCTACGTCAGTGCTGCTACCAATATATTGTTGTCTTCTGAAAAAGATCAATTCATAGATGACTTGGAATGTGTTCTACGAAAGGAGATCATGGAAGTAAAGCAACCATTTTAAAATTATGAACTGCTGGTTGTTCACTGCGAGTGTTTCGTTGAAGGTTCTCTAACGCCCTAGAGTATTTCCTTTGTTCTATTTAGAAACAAGCCTGTTTACCATTACACCCCTCCCCCTTTAAGGTAACATGGAGTGAAAAATTGTGGTGGTGCAAATGAATGGCATTGTCGTCTGATAAGGAATCCTGTTAACAGTTTTTGATGTCTCATTTCGTTTTCAAGTAATCCATTGATTTTAAGTATCAGCTGATGACGTTATTTTATTTGCAAATTATTATGATTCTATGTGGAAATATAGCTGTATCTGATCTTTGAAATGTTACAGTTGTAGGAAGCATTTCAGCTGAGCAGAATACTGAAATCAATTGAAGAAAGGTCTTTGAGTTAATTTCCCTTTGAAATCATACCGGTTGTCCCAAATGATGTATTACTGTTTTGATTGCTTAAATGTCCATAACCCATGAACCGATTTTCAAAAACTTTGTTTCATTTGATTGCCTAAAGGCTAAATTGTATTTTAAGCTGTTGGTTGTGGTTTTACCACGGCGTTTTCATGTCGAAAAGAAGATCGACAAACCTGCTCAAATTCAAGCCTTAGATCGCATGAGAAAGAAACGGCTTATTTTTCCAGTCAACATTTCAGATGTGATTCAAGAGGCTGAACTCGTATTCATATTCTCTGAATTCAGTATTAACTGAATTCGTATTCCCTGAGCGACACATATTATCTGAACGACAAATAAGCTCAGCCTTTTGCATCACATCTAAAATGTTGACTGGGAAAGAAGGCCGTTTCTTTTTCATACCATCTAAGGCTTGAATTTGAGCAGGTTTATCGATCTTCTTTTCGACATGAAGACATCGGTCTAAACTACAACCAACATTTTCAAATACAATTTAGCCTTTAGGCAATCGGATAAAGAAAGGTTTTTGAAAATTGGTTCATTGTTTATGGACATATAAGCAATCAAACGATAATACATCATTTTGAGACACCCGGTAGTCAACCTTGTATGCTTTCTTTACTTTTCGCAAGCAAAATGATGTCATCGTCTAATCATACAAATTATTGGATGACTCGAAGATGAAACGAGGTATCCAAACATTTCAAACGACATTCTTCATCATTCAACAGTGCTATTCATTCCCATCAACGAGAAATTTCGCTTCATGTCATGTTTTGGTTAAAGGGTCTCTTTCATCCAGCATGCCTTGCACGGGCCATCTCTTATTGGCCTTTGTTATCGCTATTTTCATGGCCCATGAAAATGGAGACAACAAAGGAAAACCAAGAAACGGCACGTGCAAGGAATGCTGAATGAAACAGACCCTTTAAAAGCAGTCTGTCCCCTATTGTTCTGACCTTAGTTACTGCTTTATTTACCTTATTTACGCTGCAGCTAAATTCATGCATCAGTGAGTCTCTATGACCCTGACTTCTTTGGATAAAGCGAATTAGCACACACTTCTGAAATATTTAGTATAAACACTTAGTATATTTTGCTAACGGTATCGGGTATCGGGTATCGAAGGAAGGCAGTCTTCCTAGAGACGCTTGTTAAAAGAGGTGTTCCGTTAAAATGAGTCGTTATTTCGTGTTCCATTGTATTTTTACCTCTGCAGTATACTTTGTGCTAAGGTTTTCTAAAACCGGCTGTCATTTGGAGGGAAAACTTGTAGAGCCGGGTGGAAAAATTGTTTCCTGGAGTGCACACTCCAGCACTAGTGAAAGAAAAGTGCCCTCCCCCCTCCCTCTCCTTCTGGGCCAGGGGTTCTTTGGTCAGTAAACGTATGCAACAAAAATAATGTGTCTGGTATGTTTTTCTTGATGTCACAGTTTAGTTGTTTTGCTTCTTTGTTCTTTTACTTTCGACACTAAGATACACCCTCGCAGTTTATAACACACTCTTTTTTATAAGAATAATATAAATTTTGTCCAGCCTCAACATTCTTGAGAAATTTTCGTTTTGAGCCTGATTATATTCTTAAAGTATTCTTATTTTTTCAAATCTGATATTGTTGGGGGAACATACAGGGTGTCCCAAAAAAATTGTGCCCCGTTTGTCTGATAACTGCGACAAAAAGGCAAAAGATTCTCGCAAAACTTTTGCAGGATGGTGCTCTTCAGATCTTCAATTAAAGTTTGCTACCATCCCCATTAAAATCCGTTGAAAAATGATAGAGCTATGACCTTCAGGAGACCAAATTCGCCCGATCACTGAAACCAGCAGTCGGCCATTTTGTCTTACTATTTTGCAGCGATAAATAGCTTCATGGGTTGGAAATAAAACAGCAGCCGCCAATTTCATAGCTTTCGTGAAAATTCCAATAATCCTCGGAGATTCCTACTTTTTCTGACCTCACAGAAATTATTTTTCTCATTTTCCCACTTCACGTGAAGATACTTATCACTGGGAAGTAGTAAGACAAAATGGCCGACCGCTGGTTTGAGTCATCAAGCAAATTTGGTCTTCTGAAGGTCATAGCTCCATCATTTCTCAATGGATTTTTACGGGGATGGTAGCAAACTTTAAAAGAATATCTGAAGAGCAGCATCATGTATAAGTTTGGCGAGAATCTTTTGCCGTTTTGTCGCAATCTTTAGGCAAACGGGGCACTAAATTTTTTTGGGACACCCTTGTAGTTAAAAGAAATTTCATGTCAATACGAGGAAATGGTAGAACAAATGAAAAATGTAAGCAATTATACATCGTAGAACAGGCAACTACTGAAAAGTGAGACACAATTATACGAGCTGAGGCTGAGCAATATTCTCATAATATTCTTAAAGATTGGATGATTCTGCGCCTGAATATTCTTATAAACATTATTATTATGAAAAAGAGTGTATGCCTAAAGCTTTAACTTACCAGACAACTTGAACCTTTGAAAAATCGTCAAAATTTGGGTAAATTTTTTAAGCATGAAATTTCTTCGTGTGCGTTTGTGCCAAGAACCAAAATAAATCTTAATCGCGTATTTTAATTCCTGAATTGGCTTTTAATTTGTGGGAATTTTTCTTTTGAAGTTACGTTTACAGTTTTAGTAACTCATCGTTTTGAATAAGCCATGGACAAAGGACGTTTTCAATACTACTGCCCCTAACTCACGAAAGGTGTCATTAACGCTGTGAACTAACCTGCCTGAGGAAATGACACCAAGTCGCGTTGCGTAAACATGAATTAAATAGCTTCAAATTCATAAAATGATGAAAAATCCAAACTTCAGAGCTCCGCTTTGGCACGCATATACCCAATATGAACAAAAGAGACTTGAGAATATACTTAACTGCAAGATGGACTGTTTGCTGCCGTTTGAAATGTTCTTATAGCTTATGTTTTCTCCATGTTTCTCAATTTTCCACTTTAGTAATTTCGTTATTTGCCCAATTGTTGATTCAGCCTCAGCAATTAAAAATCTTCTCTCTTCTCTCTTTTTATCATTTTGTATTTTCAAAAAGTTTTAATGTTGATACTGATAAGGAACAGGCCAGTTTTGCTAGCTTTGGTTGCCTGGCATTAGAAGGGAAGAAGTTGGAAATATGTTGAAAGAATATAACAGAATATATGTTAGAAATATAGAAGAAATCTGTTAAAAGAATCCTACATCCTTCGTTTAATTACTAGATGCCTTCAAATTTCTTACACAGACGCATTCAACAAAGCCCAGGCAGACCCGAATTACCCCCCCCCCAAAAAATGGCATTACCAGGTGTTGGTCCCAAAATCCCTGGTTTGAATTGTTTGCATTCTCACATGCTCTTGCTCAGGCTGACTAATGTCACCCTCAGTCCAGGTAGCAACGGTCATCTGTCGAGTAAGTTGTCTGGGAAATCCAGAGAAGAAATCTAGTGTCGAAATCACGTCATTTCGTGTGATCAGTTTCTTTATCAAAGGCCCAAATAGTCCTAACAATGTAATGAAACCAATGGCAATAGGGAAATCCGCAATGATGAACATCATAGTGAAAACGACATCTTCGTTTGCCTGCAGGAAGAAAACGAGGGTGATAAAAACACCCCATATGAAGCAACTAATGTACATTGCAATGCAGATGCTCAGTGTTTCGTTGAAACTAGAAGGAATTTTCCGAGTCTTGTACGCATAAAATGTGCATACTGCCATAACCAGTAAGCAGGGCAAAAGACTGAATACGATGTTGATAGCATCTGTTCTGCAATAGACTGCCACTTTGTTGTCATTCAGTGTCTTCCTTAAAATGACTTCAGGAGGGTCTGTCATCACCCACATAATCCCTAGCAGTAACTGCATTCCAATAAGCGCTGAACATATAATGATCTGTGACCTCGGGCTGATTAGAGGTGGTCTGCTTGATTTCTTCTTAGCTCCAGCAAAGATTCGATATATGCGGTTTGTCTTTAGCATAAGAGGAGTGTAGCAAGCAGCAAGACTGACACCAATGATGAACCTCTGTATACCACAAACCATGAAGCTTGGCCGCATTATATATACGAACGGAGACAGAAAGCAAATGTACAATGCAATTACAATAATCAAAGATAATTCCCTGCTCGAGGCTTTCACGATTGGAGCATTTCTGCAGTTGATCAAAGTCACAAGGATGACTGTGTTGAGAATCATTCCAATTGATGCCGAGATAACTGTTGCAATACCCGCTCTACTATCGATCTCCATGTATGTAAATGGTAGGACTTTACACCTTGCTTGTTTTACATCTGCCTGCTCGTATTCGTTGCATTGTATGCACGTGTTATTCAAGACAATCTCATTCATTCTACATCTTTCGCACTTAAAGCAACACCAGCCACCAATATTTCCTGGTCGTTTGATTTCCCCATCTTTGCATGGCACAGAGCAGTATGATGATGGGAGCATATTTTGCACCCACACGATATGTTTGCTTTTTTTGATTTGCAGAGTCCCTTGTTTCGATGTTTCATTGTAACGCCAAACTCCAACTGGAACGTAATCATTTCCATTTGAATTGAAAATGTGAAAGTCTCTATTGTAATAACCATATTTGTTCATGTTGATACTGTGTGACAATTCGGGACACTTGCTGTTTCCACTCTTAAGAAAATTCATAATGTCCGTCTCGAAATCAAATTTAAAATTCTTAGTTCTCATCAAGCAAGTAAGATTTCTACCTGGGCATCTTTTGAGCATGCTTTTTCGCAAGCTACATGCAATTGACTCCACAGCGCTCAGAACTGTGTCCACTGCAGCGTACTTAGTACTGAAGGTGCTATTAGCAAGGCTTTCATTGCCAGTGCATTTGTTAACAGGGCTGTTAAAGCTACAGTTGAAAACTTCACTCCAGAATTCTCTAAACCATGTATAGTTATTGTTATTCGCTGTTAAATTCATGAAGTACTGCACAAATTTTGAATCAGCAGAATCATGGGTCTTCAATATCAGAGCACCTTTACCAGCATGCTTTGCACTCCAAACTGAATAAATCTTCCAACCAGAACTCGATATCCATGTTATTGTATTTACTTTCAAGTTTCCCGCCATTTCCATTAGCTGTCTTGTGTCTTCCGGTAGAGTGAACAATATGACAACATTGGCCTTTGTCCTTAAAATATTTTTAATAGCCTCTCTGTAAGTTTGCATTTTAGGGTATGCTGGCAATGCTACATGCTTTGCGATGCATATCTTTTTAGTTTTAGCTAACTCCAAAAAACTCTGCATGCCCTGATGACCATATTCCCCATTGCTGCTCACAGTGGATATATAATTCCAATTGAAATGCTTGACGATATCAATAAGTGCCTTAACTTGCAACGAATCTGACGGGACGGTCCGAAATAAATTACCATAAATTCTCCGATCATCAAGCGATGAACTGGTGGCTTGATGACTTACAACAGAAACCGACATTGCTGCGTGCATATTAGCTGCAAGGATAGCCTCATCAGATGACGTAGCACCTATTACTCCAATGTAAAATGCTGTTTCTAGCGTTCTTGTAAATGAACGGGCAAGTGTAGCAGTGTTTCGACAAGTATCGATAATTTTAAAACGTGCTTTTGTCCCCCATAGAAATTCACTGTTATTTCTGTTGATTTGATCCAGGGCATATCGCATTGCTTCTACGTATACAATACCGCCATCTTTGATTAGTCTTCCGCAATTACTTTCAGTTGAGTAATTCGTGTAATGAATGCTCAAATACCCAAGGAATACAAACTCAGAGTCGGGTTTCACACTGTCCGTGATTCTAGTGACCATCTTCATTGCGTCTCTGTCCACAGCTGAATTGGAAATGATATTATCGATTAAAATCTACTTTTTATACTGTACATGGATATAAACGCACAACTAAAAGCTGAAGTCCTACCTATTGCCAACAGCCGCCCCTCCAGCATACCGTTCGAATCCTTACTGGTTGCTGAAGCACGTGGAAATCAGTAAATCTCACGGCATTCAGCCAATGAAATTGCTTCTTTCTAAACTATTGATACAAAATCGGTCGTTTAAAGTAAATTCCTGATTACCCTCCCAAACACTTAAATGGTTACTAAGTTACCGTAATTTATTGGAATTTTTGTTGATAAATTGGTAGAAGGGCTGCCCCTTTGTAGTTTGGGGACAAATGCACTTTGGCGGACACAGTTTCCAAGGAAAACAGAGGTTGAATTGAATTGTATTGTTAGAACTAACTGCTGATTGGCTTTCTAAACAAGAGTGATGCAAATCCTATCATCTGATTGGATAATGCAAGATTCGAGCGTAATTCGACTAATTCGCAATTACTGGAGAACGTCAACATGACTTAAATATGGCCTAAAACTGCAGCAGGAACCGGCAATCAATGAATTCGTTTCGCTGCGAATTTTTGGGGGCTGCCGCCCCAAGCCCCCGCTGGTTCACTAGGTATACTTTAATCTTAGTACTGATGCATTTTCCAACCAAAATCAGTACAAAATTCACACACGGAGAAATGTTAAAAGTGTGTCCACTAAAGTGCAAACTAGCCGACCTTCGTCTTCGTTCAAGTTCAATCAACGATCAGATTCGGTGCAAATAAGATACAAATAAAAACATCTCAGAGATTATGCATTTTGCCCTAAGCAATAATTCAAACACTTTCCCTTTAATTACATCCCAAAATCGCAGACGACTTTCAGCGATCTCTGGCAGAACTTTCATCTGGGCTTACACTTCACACCGAATAAAACTCATCCGTTGGGCTACCCTTGCCCCAAAACGCTTAGTTTACTTTCTTGAGCTAAATTATTTACTTACCATGGCTCGAAGCATCAATTTGACTTCCTTTCCATTTAGATGTTTCCAAATTTTGTTTAAAAACATTGAAACATAACGTCCCTATATTGAAAGGTGGTCCGCTAAAGTGCACCCTAACCCTAACCTATCAAAATGGCGAAATGTCTGCCCATCTAAAACATGCCCCTAGAAAAAAAAGCACTTACTAAACCGCACTCGTCCCCTTATTTCCGTAAGACCACATACGCTGGCTATTACTTGAAATGCAAACATGAGAATCGTAGCTGCACCAAAGTGAACTGCTGCCATTCTTCTGGAAATGAGGTTAAGACACAATCAATCTAAACATGACTAAACGTAGGCATAATCACTCATCTAGTAGCAGTGAGAAATAAAACGCACCGGCCAGACGAAGAGATCGAAAACTCGAAAACTCGAAAGATGAAGAACGGTAGGATGTGTGATAGAACTTCATGCAGCCACGCAGCAGAGCAAAAAGAAGCCGCAAAGTAGATCGAAAGATGAGATCGAAAACTCGACAGATGAAGAACGACAGAACGTGTGATAGATCTTTACGCAGCAGAGCAAAGAGAAGCCACGAAGTAGCTACGAAGGAGGATGAGGATTACGATTAAGTGAAAATGCCTACGAAATTGGAAGCTGTGTTTGAGAGAAGATTACCAAGCTTAACAACCAAACCTTTCTCAAATGCTCCTCTCTTTTTGCTGCAGTAAGACGCCATTATCAAATCATGGTTACAAGGTCCGTTTTAGAATGGCCAGGAAGGTTGAAATGTCTTGACACAATGCTGTCTGTATTAGGGGCACGTTCTGTATATGTTCGTGTGTTTTGGACTCAGCGTTCCTCTAATGCTCACATATTTTCTTATATTGTAACATTGTACTCGAGTACTGAGGAGCCCATTTTCGATGCCATTCTCTTCATTCTTCATTTTTTTTTTCATTTTATTTATCATTCTTTAAAGTTGGTTATTTACAAATAGTTATCAGCATAACAATATATACATCAACTAATATAAACCAACTACAACTAAAGATAATAACATAATATAAAGTAGAAATACAATGTCCTGTTTACAACATAGTTTACGGCTGCAGTTTGCCCTCTTCCATGTTTTTCTTTTCTTTTTGAAAGCTGCCACGTTTTCATACATTTTTATATCGTCACGTAGTGCATTCCAAAGGATGCTGCCTCTGAACGTTACAGAATGTAGTCCAAAAGTGCGAGTTTTTATTTGAGGCAATTTTACCAAATTTTCAATCCTCAGATTGTATTCAACTTGCTTAGTGCTGAAAAAATCCCAAAGGTATGATGGATTGAGTAAATTCAGAGTTTTGAATACCTCTAACATTAGTTTTTGGAAATTTTTGACGTGGATTGTTGTATCTGCCTCTCTCCTTAGACAGCATCATAATCGTTATGGAGCACCCTTAGTGCACGTTTATGCGTTCTATTAATCTCTTTCTTCTCAGCTTTAGAAGAGAACATCCAAATTGAAATTTGGCAACACCGTTGTATTACATAGGAGTTTTGCTTGTGTAGCTATCATCGAGTTAGTTTCTAAGTCTTGAGAATGCACTGACTTTTTTGTTTATTTTTTTTTGTTTTTTTTTTTAATAATCATTTAAAATGTTACAATACAAGTTACATCTACATCCTACTATACTTTCTAATTACTTTACAGACTACAACACTACAGGGACGGGACCACAAGGAGCAAAAGACAATGACTACCCCGTGGCTAGACTTGCCCCAAGTCTATTTCGTCAAAAAAAAATTTCGTCAAAAAAAATTGAAGGGAAAAGTGAAAAGCGAAATAGACTTGTATATCTCCGGACCTCATGAATAATTAATGAGGTAGCTAATCTCTTGTGGTCAACTGAAAAAACAGGGGGTTGCGTTCAAAAACGGAAGCTGACGAAAGATGACGGCACGCAGCGACATGTTGTGAAGATCGAATAACAGAGTATCTCTTGAAGATCGAATAACGTCTATACTATTGAACCAGACATGATCTCTATTGATAATTATCATTTTGAATTGTATTTGTAAATTTTCACTTCCAGAAAATGCTACAGTTATTTCAGGAAGGTGCTTTTTGCAAACAAAATTATTTTTTCATTTGAATAGGTACAGTTCAATACAAATAGTTTTAAAATAAGAAACAAGCTTTCTTTCAGACCTGAACAAATTTCTTATAATATGGGGTATTATTTTGAAAATCAGGGTCTGTGTTTCTTAAATTTGTGTTTCTTATATGCGGGACACAACTGTACCTTTAAAAACTTCCCATGGCATTTACTGTCTTCGCTGCTTTGTGCAAACATTTAGAATTTTGGTGATGATATGCAAAGCGATTTGCCAAAGCCAGTTCACCGTGCTACAAGCATATTGCGACCTTGCATTTATCCTAAAAGAGCATCCAATTGATAGGATCGCAGTTATTCGATGTTTAAAACTGTCTTCGAAGCCTCGATTGCTCTCCGTTGCAAGATTCAAACTTCTGCTGTGGAGCTGTTGTTCGTTGCTGAGCAGAAGTGCGCAACGTGCAACACAACACCCCGATCTCCTCTTCAGTGTGGCTTGCCTATTGTATTCTTTTGTTTCTAAGAGCTCAATGATTGGCTGAAATCCACATCAAAAGTACCGACAGCGTCCCAAATGTGGGACGCTTCGGATCAAATTACTCATTAATTATTCATGAGGGCCGCAGTTCAACAAGTCTGTTTTGTAATATACTTTCCGGTAGACTTAATACAGTTGACAAAACAGACTTGGGGCAAGTCTACCCCGTGGCCATTAACATAAAGACATGCAAAAAATAGCAACCAAATAAACAACTACAAAAAGCTACAAATACGATTGATTACTGATAAATACTAGAATCCGTTTCACATTGGATGTCAGGCCAGCATAGCAGTATGATGCTGAACAATAGGAACCCCGGACAAGAGAACAACAACGACAGCAGTTGCTACCGCTACTGATCCCCCTCCAGAGTTCCCAACGCTCAACACATTGCGCATATGCTGTCTACTTTACCGCACAGATCAACAATTTGCTTGTCAAAATTGCGCTTAGGATCAATCGTTACTCCTAAGAGTTTTACTGGTTGGCATTGATTGCTGATCTGATCGTCAATACTTATACCCCGTTTACACGGAGCAAAAATAAAAGATCGCGATCCAGATCGCAATCACGATCTGGAAAAAATGTGCCGTGTAAACTCTTGGCCAAATTTTGGGTAGGGGTCTGCCGCGAGCATATTCAAAATGGTACCGTAGGCTAGACTAATTTTTACGAAAATGGTACCCTTGGCTAGACCAATTTGACCATTCTCTGCACCAATTTTTACGAAAATGGTACCCTTGGCTAGACCAATTTGACCATTCTCTGCACCAATTTTTACGAAAATGGTACCCTTGGCTAGACCAATTCTGACCATATCCTGGACCAATATTGTCAAATTTGTACCAAATATAATATCATGACCGTTCGGCTAGACCAATATTGTCAAAATGATACCCTTGGCTAGACCGTTGTAGGTCAAAATTGCAAAAAAGTGTACCCTAGGCTAGACTAGAAGTCCGAAAAAGTATACCCTTGCTCGCGGCACATCCCCAGGTACCTTTACTATGGGAGAACCTCCCCCCGTGATTCTGGTACGTTTGATTGGTGATCACAAACCTACCGGTTTTTTTTTTTTTTTTTTTTTTTTTTTTTATATCCAATATAAAATTTTACAAAGACGAGATTACCTAAAACAACACTTACAAACTACTTTACTACACTACAAGGACGATGCCATGAGGAGCAGAAGACCATGACTACCCCATGGCTATAACATAGAAAACAGGTAACTAAAAACTAAATCTAAATATACAAACAAGTACTAATACATAGGGCTACGCATATACAATTTCTACTATAAATACTAGAGTCGGGTTCACATTGGATGTAGGGCAACTTCTGTGTTTTGGATGTATCAGTTTAGTGTCACCTTGGACAGACGCTAAAATTTTACTGAACTCAGGAATTAAGTGTGAGTTAAAACTGTCGTCTGCACTATCATAACACTGAATTACCCAACATCCAATGTGAAACAGGCGTAAACAAGTGAACAAAAAATGAAAAAAAAAAGAGAAAAGGACTTAGTGACTGAGTGGCGTGAAATAAACTTTTCAGATCCATTTTAATCAAACCGACCTGTTTTGCGGATGAAATCTAGTGTCAGTTCGAGTATATATTTGTTGATTTCGTTAGACAGATCTTTATCCCCATACAATAGAATCTGAACAAGAACGTCGTTAGAGAGGCTGTTTATTTCTACAAATGGTCGTAATATTACCGAAACTCCAGCGAGAAGATCTCGTCGTTGAACATCAAATGAAGGGCAAAGCAACAAAAAGTGCTCCGTGTCCTCAATACCGTCATTCGTTGGACACATAGGGTTAACAGTGTCCCTAAAATTGTGCTTGAATTTGTGAAAATTTAGTCTGCTGAGACCAACCCTTATTTGGGAAAGATATGAAAGGCCTATTGGGTCATGAATACCAAACACAGGTTTTGCAGGGGGGCGAATTATTGATAGAAGCTTTGTCTTAAAGACAGCAACAGATGGTGCTAGCCTGATTTCAGGATCAAGTTTATTCCATTCAGAGGTGCAGTTAGGATAGAGGCTGGACTGAAATTTTTCTGTTCTTGCCCTTATTCGTCCAATAGCATCCTGATTGCGAAGAGAGTAGCTCGACTGATGAAGTGGTGGGATTGGCTCCTTTGTGTACAAGGGGGTGAGATTATTTATAATCTTATAGAACAAAGTGAGTCGTCTACTCCACCTACGGGAACTTAGTGACTCCCAGCCAAGCTCTGCATACAGTTTTTCGCGCGATGTTCCCCTCCATGTTCCTGTCACTGCAAGAGCAGCTGAATACTGAACAGACTCTATTTTTTCCATTAGATTTGGTAAAACGATGTTGTGACTGAATTCACAAACCTTAGCTGGAATATGATAGATAACATCCCCGTAGTCCAGGTGGGGTCGCACGTAAAGCTTATATAATTCGTTCAGAGTATGCCTTGGCAGATACTTGGAGAGATATTTTAGCAGACCAATGCCCCTCCTCGTTTTAGAGATAGCAGATTTAATATGAGCTGAGAAAGATAGCTTCGAGTCCAGAATAATACCCAGATGTTTATGCTCAGTTACTTTTTTCACTGGTACGTTGTTAAAGAGAATAACGGGGTGATCCATTTCATGTCTTTTCTTTGAAAGAAGTAATTCGACAGCTTGTTTTTGCGGATCGGGATTAAATGACATCCTCCAATCACGGGCCCATTGGCTTATCAACTCCAGGTCATGGTTCATGTCCTCGGCAGCTGCATTTGGTTCATGAACAACCGTAAACAAAGATGTATCATCGGCAAAGAGCTTAACATTACATTTCAAGTCAGCGGTGAGATCGTTGATATACACAAGAAAAAACAATGGTCCTAATATAGATCCCTGGGGCACTCCCGCCAAAATATCTCCCCAATTAGAACACTGACCGTTCAAAACAGTTCGCTGCTTTCGATCCTTAAGAAAGCTTTGGATGAGAGAAAGAAGTTGTCCCGCAACGCCACATCGCTTTAATTTATAAATAAGGCCATCATGCCATACCCTGTCAAATGCTTTAGATATATCAAGATACACGGAGCGAACATCAAGCGGAGGATTGCAATCGAATGCTTGGAAGATTGTATGCGTAATGGAAATTAATTGGTTGACCGTTGAATCACCTGGACGAAAACCTGACTGATTGGGGTTAAGTAAGTCATATGAAACAAGATGTGAGTATAAGGAATCATATATTAGTTTTTCAAGCACCTTCCCAAAAATCGGTAGAAGAGAAATAGGACGGTAGTTACTCTTTACATTTTTTTCGTTTTTCTTATGAACCGGGACTACATTTGCACACTTCCATGTCTCGGGAAATACACCACGTCTCAGACAGTTTGTAAATATAATTTTAAGAGGAGTAACCAATGAAACATCGCTTAGTTTTATCATTCTTATAGAAATTTCATCCCAGCCATGCGCTTTGTTAGGATTAAGCGATCTTATGATTTTCAGTATCTTTTCATCAGAGATGACGAAATCGCTTATCGAAATAGGATTTCTTAGAGTTTCAAGTGGAATTTCACTACCTGTATCTATTGTCGTACATTGGAGTATGAAGTAGTCATTAAACAACTGAGCTTTTTCAGCAAAGTCAGTTATAAATAACCCATTCTCCAACAGGGGTGGTATGATAGGAATCTTCGCCTTATTAAGAACGGTATTGATCAAAGACCAGTAGGTTTTGCTAGAGGTTCCAGCATTCGCTAAGGTTTGCCCTGTCTTGCGTAGGTAATTTTGTCTGGCATTCTCAATCATTTTTGCACCTTCCGATATCATACTTTTTATTCCCTCAAGCTTGTCATCTGGCTGGCCGTTCTTCACGAAGGTTTTATAAGCATGATTCTTTTTCCTCAGAAAATTTTTGACAGCTGGTGTTATCCAGGGTGCTTGGCGAGGTTTAACCGTTTTGACTTGGTTGGGAATGAAGTTAGAATATATGTTCAAAAGGACTTCGTTTAGAAATTTCACCTGTTCATTTGGGTGTGTAATTTTATCAAGATGCTCGTGCCAGCTAAACATTTCGATACTTTTCATAATGGCAACAAAATCTGCTTTATCATAGTGCCAAATCCTGCGGGTATAAGGAGGTAATGATATGTTTGAAACAGAAAGTTTCCCATAGATAATTTGATGATGACACTGTTCATGTAATGACGTATGAACACCAGACTCGATAAAGAGGTTTGGTTGATCAGTAAAAATGAGATCAATGCAAGATTTAGAATCACCCATTATATGAGTTGGCTCAGAAATTAGCTGATGAAGACCAATGTCAGCCGTTATTGGCTCAAACAGTTTTCCTTCGTTATTTTCGATATCATTTTTCCACCACTGAGTTGATCTACAGTTGAAATCGCCAGTAATGATCACGCAAAATGGATTTTCAGCATGCATTTTGGATAGCATCAGCTCAAAATCTATTGTGAAATTATCAAATTCATTCTGGTCCTGACTTGGACTTCTATAGATTACGGCGAAAAAGTACTTTTTCCTGTTTATTTGGATCTCATACACAATACACTCGGGGAGGGTCACTAGGTCAGAACGCCTTTTTGAGGGAAGAGAATCTTTGATGTATAAACCAACACCACCTCTTTTCACATTTTGCGGATGGTTGTCTTTCATAAAGGTATAGCCATTTAGTGTTAGTTTATTTTCGTCAATGGTGCTATCAAGGTGAGTTTCTACAATCCCAATCAAGTCATAGTTATATACCGAGTTGTATGCCTCGATAAGTGAGACTCTTAAAAAGTCATAGGCAGTAAGACTATTTAAGTTCCAAGTGCAAAAATTCAGTGTCTCGGGACCAGGATTTGTCTCAACATCTCCACTAAGCAGAATTGTCCTGAAAACCAGCCATTGCATATGAAGCGTGTTGCATGTTGTGCACCCAATACAAAAATAGGTATACAGGAAAAGATAGCGCTTGACAGCCATGTGCTTATATCGAACAAGGCGTATGACACCCAGCGGAATTCGTTTGAAAAGCTCAAAAGTCGTGTAAATTACTATCTTCGCAAAATGATGCTTCGCAAAATCGAGTTTCTCCAGGGCAGTTCATCTTTGGGACATGCCAAGTCTTTTCTCCCAAAAGAAACTTTGCGAACTGTCTACACAGGTATTGTTGAGCCCCACTTTCGATACTGTTGTTCTGTTTGGGGCTGCGCATGTTCAACTGAAATTAATCAGTTGCAAAAACTTCAAAAACGTGCTGTTTCCGAAAAGTATTATAACGAATTGCAGCTTCAATGCCCCAAGCAGACCTCTTATTGAATAGCTGGGATGGAAGACCATTGACGAACTCGTACCCTTGAAAACCAGCTTCTGCTGAAGGGCAATCCTCCTTAAAAGAATTAAATATGAAATATGAATATGAAATTATGAAATATATGAAAGAAACAACCTCATGTTAGGGCCACTGTTCTTCGAGAACAAGAAAAATGGGTCTTTGCTCAAAACTGGAATAATGCGGGAACATGAAATGGTAAATTTCAAAATAGTTAAGAGTAAAAAGTGCAAATCTTTGCCTTTATCGCAAGCACTCCTGTTGCCACCATGACATTACCACAAGATTCGTCTGTTTCACAACGGAGGCAAGTTTCAGATGATCACGATGCGAGGGCGCTCAAAGGTTCTTTTTGATTAGGCCCATTTGGCCAAAGTAGTGGTCATTCAAAACACGTGCAATTTTCAGTGTTTATCATCAACCAAAGAGACCAAAATGGGGCAGAAAAAGAAGAAGGTAAGTGTAGAATTATTGCTGAGTGTTCTGCCTACGTGATACTTTCCGCAAGTCGCCTTGCTGGACTTTCTTAGCAAAACTGTTATTTATTGTTTGTGCGAGGATGTCAATAATTGTCAGAGATAGATAGGCCTAGGGTACCTATATATAATGCTCAACCAAGAAGATGGAGAAAGCCGTTTGAACACATTCGTTAAATTTTGGAAACCCATAACAACGATTTCCTCTGCATCATACTGCTCCTTTCTGAGTTTATTCTCAAGTTAGCCTCTGCACAGGAATCAGTATGAGTCTGCAACACAGCACAGACTAACAGAGACTAACAGCAAGCAATGTCTGCCAAAAGTCCTTGAATCACTTAGGCCATTTCTTGATTTCTATCCATAGTGATTTAACCATATCTCACCTGGGAATCCCTAATTTAAGATTCAGGAACCAAGGACCAAACCACCCTAATTTAAGAACCGGAATTCAACAACCCAGACTGGAATCGGCGTATGTTACGCCATATTTATATGGCGGACAGACTCACTCTAAACAATAGAAATAGAACAAATGAAATTGGCGTACGTATATGGTGTACGGCGTACACGGATTCCACCTGGGTCAACAACCAACCGGAATTCAAGAACCAAGTTTAGATACCCTAATTTGAGAGCCGGAATTCAAGAACTAAATTTGGACACCCTAATTGAAGAAGAACTGGAATTCTCGAACCAAGTTTAGACATCCTAATTTAAGAACCTCTACATCACCTCCATCCAACCATTCAGTTCAGATTCATTCATACATGTTACCTGATTGGATACTCAATTAACACGTGCAAAGAATTGATTTCTCTGACTATACAATATACCGTTTTTTGTGCTCACTGTTTTGGAAAGATTTTAATTTCATACCAACTAAATAGGAGAAGAGAATTGTGCACACCAATAATCTCTGTTACAATTGCTCAGAAACTACCTTCTGGTAAACTTTTGAAAGTTGGTAAGGAGAAATTTTCAAAAATCTCCAGAGTTTGCATACCATTGTACGCACCAAATTTTTGATATTTGCACTTCGGAGATTCTATATGTGCCCCAAATATATTTGGTCGAAGTGCAATTCTCCAAATATGGTGTGCTGATGCAGCTTATATTTGTTTCCCAACTGGAAAACTGTACATCTCAGACAGGCAGCAGATTGTTTCTTTATCATCACCACTCCCTGTTACTTGATAGTTACTTCATAATAATAACAGTACATCAATATGTAAACAGGTTTGCTTTGTCAGCTAAGAACAGCTGCTATAAATCAAGGACCTTTGTTCAATGAAATGTAGTAAAAACTATTATTTATAATGTAAGGTTTCTAAATTATTAAATTGAAAGTCACTACATCTGTTCTTTAATCTCACAATTGAGTTCTCATTTTTCAGTTCAGGTGGCAATCGGTTGTACATATGTTACACCTTGAAAATTGAATGGTTTTTCGGGCAGCTTCTGTTCTTATGCAAGGCACCACGAGATTTGATTTATTACCCCGAGTGTCCTTTTTGTGATTCAATCTTTTAAAATGATTTTCCAATACCTAATGCAAAACCGTTAAGGCACTTGACAGCTTCCATTGCACAACATTTATTTCTAACATGATTTGTACTCTCAAGTACCGAATAATCGTCCCCCCCCCGCTTATTAATTTTTGAAAAATTTTCCAACCCCCCCACTTTTATTCCAACCCCCCCTTTTATTAATTCTTGAAAAATAGAAGTAATAGTGAACAAATTTTTTTAATAATTCCTCCTAAGCAAATGTACTTACTGTATTTATTAACTTTATTCTCCTTTGTTTGTCTGACCCGTGTTATATACGTGTTTTACATGCGTGGTACCCATGTTAGATACGTGTTTTACTAAGAAAACGAAAAACGACTATTCTCAATTTTTCCAACCCCCCCCGATTGTTCCAACCCCCCCGATTATTATTATATTGAACCATTTCCAACCCCCCCGATTATTCTCACCCCCCCGTTTATTCGGTACTTGAGAGTAGATGGAGAGCAAATTGCGCCATTTTGTCCGTTTATGGTATTGTATTGCACGATCTTGGAGTTTTCAAGCTTTGATTTGTGTGAGTCTGAAATTCCAATGTTTGTTGATATCTTGTTGTTGATATCACAAATAGCACCGCTATGGAAAGCTTAATATGTTCAGAAATCTGGAGGATGCTTTTGATCAATTTCTTGGCAAAATATTATTCAGCCATGCCACCAGTCAATAATAAACTCCTTTCTGGTATTGACCTGAGAACAGTTTTTAGACGCTATAATAGTCACAGTAATTAGTGAAAATTTTTTGTTTGCAGGGAGAGAGTGGAGCTGCTACAAATTACATTTCAAGGAATCAAGCATTGAAAAAATTGCAATTAAATCTCCCAGACTTCAGGTTGATAACTGTTTTCAATATTCTGTATTGCTAGTCCACTGCGATTTCTTACCAATCATCTCAAGCAGGTTTGATGAAGAACCGTTTTGCTATTATTAAACATTATAGGGTCCCTCAGAGAACTATCTTTATTTTTGACAGGTCATGAGGAAACCACTACACATTTGACTACAATAATGGCAATACTTTTACCACCAGCCTATTGATTTTACCACTAACCTAAGATTACAGGAAGGAGGTCTGGAGTTTGATACTCAGTCTCGTCGCACTATTTTATTTTTTCAATTTGTTGAAAAATTGCTGCACAAAGCTTATTAAATTTTTGTTCTTTGAAATAGGGGACAATTGGTCTTTTCTTCCTTTAGAAGTACCACAACTTTTGATCTACCAACTCAAGAAACTTTAATGATATTCAGAAGCCTCCTTATGTCAAATGCCATCATAACATTATTTTATGCAGTTTATGCTCTCTTAGCTGTTGGCTCTGTGTGTCAATCAGGGGAAGACTTAAGAACTGAGGATGTTGTCTATTTATCACATGTTCAACAAGTGCAGTAAAATCAGAGACTCACTTCATTTTGACTTGATGCAAGTTCATGATAGTCAAAAAGACTGGAATTTAAGCAATATCTTGATATTTTTCACTAAACTGTTGATTACAACCTGCTGCATGACTATCCACCATATTTAAAGATCCCTTAACAAGAAGATCTATACATTTTCTAAATCATCTTTCCGCGCATTTTTAGGCGTCTCTGTATCCTGAAAGGTATATACCCGAGGGAACCCAAGAACAAGAAGAAGGTGAACAAAGGAAGCACTGCTCATAAAACATATTACTATGTCAAAGATATCCAGTATCTGTTACATGAGCCTGTTTTGGACAAGTTCAGAGAGTTCAAAGTCTTTGTAAGAAAACTGAAGAAGGCACTTGGCAAAGATGAACTGAGCACTGCTGCAAGGCTAGAAGAAAATAAGCCAGTCTATACTCTTGATCATATTGTCAAGGAAAGGTTTGTATCTGCGATTTTTTCTAATAAATTCCACCGCAGTGATTTCCTCGGTGAAAAAATTGAGCATGATTGATCCCCGGACAAGACATGAATCTCCCGTGTACAAAATGCCTCACAAGTGAAACCTCGGCTGCAAATTGGCAAAGCCGGGGGAGAATTTTGAGAAAATGTTCCACGTAGAAAAAGTTCCCCGCCAATAATTATGCCGTACTTGTTACATAATTGGAACTCCCCGGGGAAATTGAGCATATTTTGCGGTCATTAGAATCCAGGGGCTGAAATAAGGTTGTCATGTTGCTTGGAATGTTTCAAATAAAGAAAGAAGTGTTTCAAATAAAGAAAGAAAAGTTGCAATGCTACATTGAGCCAGACAAAATTGTCAACACAGAGAAGAATTTTGAGTGACATTGACATTTAAAAAAATTATGTATTGTAATTCCAATGTAATCTGCAATGTTTTTCACTAATGTTCGCGCAATGCTGCACCAGCTCAAGAAACACCTGCAGAAGATACCACTGAAGAAAAAGACCCGATAGAAGATAACGCATGTCCTTTGTGTTAGTTTAACTAACATGTGTTAGTTTAACTTTTTGTGTGCAGTACTTAAATTTGCACATCTATGAGTGTGCAAACTCAAATACTTCTAAGGTATTCTGTTCTATTTTGAAGAGTTTTGTTCATGAAATTTGGCGCAGTTCTTATGTTTTATCCAATCACAAACAGCTCCTCCAAGAAAGTCTACATTCTTGCTGCGGAGGCTAAGCTAGCAAAGATAAATACATAGACAATTGCTTGCAATTGAAGCGATCTATATGTCTGCTACGCGCCCGCTCCGCAGTCTGCAGCTTGTTGTAACCTAAGATAAAGAATGGTAAAAAATCCTGACAGTTTATAAATTTTGTGTTCCACATCTTTCTGAACTTTCATTTTTAGGTACCCAACATTTGTTGATGCAATTAGAGATCTAGACGATGTCCTTTCCATGGTCTTCCTATTCTCAATGATGCCTCAAACAAATAGAATAAAGGTAATTGTAGCAGTGGAAATATACTGGATGTTCCAAAAAAGTGTTATTTGATGCAGCGATGTGAATTTAGCTTTTATCAATGGCTGGTCTTTATTAAAATGTTCCTTGATAGTTCGCTTGAACATAGGGTAGACATTTGTTGGTATTGGTGCTTTGAGAGCAGAAATATTGATCTTGAAGGCTCAAATTTACATCCACCTCCAAACAAGAACTTTGACGTTTTTACCTACCTAAAACTTGTATCACAGCAAATAAATCACCGATAGCCTTGATAAATTCAAACAGTATCATATTATATTCTGTTTTCCAGAAATTACTCATTGGGCTGTTTCTTAATTTTTTTCAATATTAGTTTTTGATTTTGCTGTGTTTCAAAGATTGCTTAGGCCAAAAAGCCCAAGTTCTGGTGTGGAAATGGACGCAAATTTGAACTTTCACGATTAATATTCCTACTCACAAAGCACCAATATCAACAAACAAGGTATCTATGTTCAAGTTAACTATCGAGTAACATTTTGAAAGTGACTAGTCATTAATTGAGGCTAAATTCACATCGCTGGACCCAACCAAAACTGTATACTTTTTTCTGGCACATCTGATGGCTGTATGACACTCTGGAAATGAAACTCTTTCATGATGAGTGTAGCGATGAACAGTCTCATTTTGAATGACGTGATAAAAACGTTCAGCATCGTTCTCAAAATCTCTCTTCTTGCTGCGGTGCCCCAAACACATTTGAAACTCTTTCAGACATGTGTATCAAAATCGTGGATAAACCATTTGTGATTCCATGAAGGTTTTTATTTTGAATATCTTATCTATCACTTCACGATGGAACCAGAAATAAAACCTTTACCTTTTAATTTCCACGAAATTAATTAACTTCCATCTCATTGATGAAAATGCCCTCTATGCTCGAGGAATATTGGAAGCTTTTACTTTATGCCAATTTGCAGTGTTTGAGTATCATAGAGCTTAGACCAAGATCATACTAATAAATAGTTATCCAAAGAGACCTTTCCTGAGTAACAACTATAGATCTTACCACCTACACTCATTTCATTTCTTTTAAGGAGGGTTGCCCTTCAGCAGAAGCTGGTTTTCAAGGGACCCTCCGATAAAACACTACTTACAATCTAAAAATTGCTCAAATTAAACTATAAAACCCTATTTACAATATTCAAAACAAATGTACAATGATATTAAAGAATTTCTAAATAAAAAAAGAAACCCCTGTTTTAAACAGTTTTCTTAAAACTATATAGAGAGGATGCCTGCTTTGACTCGGCTGAGAGGCTATTCCACAGTTTTTGCACCTCTATACGAGAAGCATCTCTGACCATTTGCTGACCTTTTCATTGGTAATCTCAAGTCGGTCCCCGTATTACGTAGAGTATATGATGAGCATTGCGAATTGCGGGTGAAGAGGTCACAGAGGTATTGTGGAGCCAGCTCATTCAGGGACTTGAAGACCATTGTCTTAGATTCACCAGTAATCAGTTTGCCAACGGTCTTCCATCCCAGCCCTTCGATTAGAGGTCTGATTGGGGCGTCAAAGCTGCTATTCATAATAATCCTAGCAGCACGGTTTTGAAGTTTTTGCAAGTGACTTTTTTCTGTCAAACCGGCGCATCCCCAAACAGAACAACAGTATCGAAAATGCGGCTCAACAATACCCCTGTAGAGCGTTTGCAAGTTTCTTTCAACAACAGAGAACAAATACTTGTAAGAAATTAGAGTTTTCATATTGCATATTGCACTCAAGCAAGAATAATGCATTTACGTTCTATGCGAAAGGGCCTGGAAATTGTTATGTAAAATGATACTTTCCTGGTCGTTAATTATTTCTAAATTATTTGTTCTTAATTGTTAGCTTCAAACTTCATCATTTTAAATGAAGCTTCTTTTCTTTATCAGGCTGATGTTGTTCGAATGAGCCGTAGACTTGCAGGTAGGTTATTTAACAGGATCAGATGAGGCTGATTTGTTGTCATATATTTAAACTTCTTCCACATCCAACAAAATAGAAAATTCAAAATTTACTGATCAAAGGTTTATAACGAAGCAAAAAAGCTGTCGTTCTGTCGAGAAATTCGTGAATCTCGCATATCATTGTTCATCACGAATTATAGGTATTCATAATCTAAACAAATATGATGAAATTTGATTAAACTTTGATCGTTCTTTGTTTTGGTTTGATTGCAAATAGCATAGAATATCATAAAAATTTCAGTCTAATTGTTTCCAAGCTCTCACAAATGCTTTCATCGCTATAGACTATGGTTTTGTTTAATACAATTTTCTATTTTTAAGAGACCGAAGAATACCGGTTAAGCCAGAAAAAGGTAACCCAACGCTATCTGTTAGAAAAAAAAAGTAAGTGGACGATTGAAATATTTCAAACGTCGTTCTGTCGCTAAAAGACTAGCCTACGTTATGAGTATTTTTTGCAATTTTTTTTTGGCGCGGTAAAGTTCCCGAATTAAGGATTTTGAGGAAAAGGGTAGGCAAGAAATCCTCAATAAGTCGTCAAAACAGGGGATCGATTTAAAGCCATTTCAGATCTTCAAAACAATGAGGAGCGTGTTTATTGTTGCCTGCGAATATCGTTAAGTACCTAGGGACTATAAACTTGCTCTGAAGATATCCGGCTTGGTTGCCTATTCCCAGGTTGAAGTGAAACACGCTCCTACTCGTTGTTTTAAAGATTTGAAATGGCTGTAAATCGATCCCCTGTTTTTGACGACTTTTAGAAAATTTCAGGCATGCTTTTTTCCTCGAAATCCTTAATTTTGGAAATTTGCCGTAACGAAAAAAATTGCGAAAAATGCTCATACTAGTCTTTAATACAGAACAACAGAACAACTTTTGAAGCATTTCAATCGGCTACTAACTTAATTTTCTGTAACAGATTGCGTTGAGTCACTCTTCTCTGGGTCACCCGGTATGAAATTCAATTGTGCTTTAAAGAGGATATTACTATTTATGGTAATTTCGGTATACAGCGGATTCCTTCTGTGCGTTTACGTTTTTACATTAACAACAATGAGTAGTTGTTCCTTGTAAGTAGCAGTAGACTGCCACAAAGCAGATGCTTTTCAAGACGATCAAAGATTGTATAACAAAAGAAAGGAGATCGGACTCATTTGTAAATCTCACTTTTTCTAAGCCGTTAATGAAATGAAAGTTATGTGCATGTTCTTCTAAACGAGCAGATTACTTATCCCTTTAACACGTCTTTAGAAGTGAAGGAATTTACAATAATCAAATTTTCCTATACAGTAGTGTCCCGCATATGAGAAACAATCTTTTCAATTCAAGGTCTGACATGTTTCTTATAAAAGGAGGTAAAATTCAAATCAGGTAAAATTTCTTATAAGAAAAATCATGCACTATCGATCAACTACTCAGACACAAGCTTTATGATTGTGATAAAAAACGTATTATTTTGATTTGCATTTGTAAATTTTCACTTCCAGGAAATGATATAATTATTCCAGGAAAGCGTTTTTAGCTTAGTTTTATTAAATAAGAAACAAGGTTTTTTTCAGACCTGTACTAGTTTCTTATAAAATGGGGTATTATTTTGAAAATCAGTGTCTGCGTTTCTTAAAAATGCGTTTCTTATATGCGGGACACTACTGTATTGACAATTCTTTGAAGAAAGAAGATAAATCACAAAACTACTTCAGCCTTTTGTATTTCAACCAGTTGGTCATATAATCAAACTTTGGTGATTTTTCAAACAGGGGTCCTTTTTAGGACACCCAGCAATTAGTAATTTTTAGCGTGTTTTGTTGCGGCGAAACAGGATCGTATACTGTCTGCACTGAAAACTTTGCTATATTCGTTGAATAAACTAATCATTAAAGTAAAAAGTTTGATTCCATATTTCAAAAAGAGTCTGCCTGTAGCGATGCCTTTTGATCGGTCTCTTATTTTGTGGAATGTATATTCGTTTGATTTCAGTCGTGGTCACAAAATATCGTTCATGGGTGACATAAATATTCTGTTCTTTTTTATGTCTACTAAAAATTACGATAAATATTACTTGCACTACCTACAAATTACTATACAATACTGCGGGAGCGATACCCCGAGGAGCAAAAGGCTGTGACTACCCCGAGGCCATTTAGACATGGAGTATTCTGTTCCAAAGGAGCTATCATAAAAGTAGTAGCTGAATTATTCTTGTGACGAGCATTGATCTTTTGATGTCAACACAACCATAGATTGAATTGACTGCAAGAACGAGCAGGTAGGCACCGATAGTGCAATACCACAGAACGAGAAAGGCCGGTTGTGAACTGTTATTCGTATTTTTGTTCGGTTTGTTTGCAATGCCCACACCGTTGCACTCACAAACTATGGTTATTACCAGTAGTCCAGGCGGTGGAGGGGGGTGTGGTAAGAAAATGATGGAATTTATATGGATGAGTGTTTTTGGTCAATTCTGGGGCGCTGATTACGAAAATCGATGTTATACGGCGAATTTCTGGGGCCTTCAGCCTCGTTTTCACGAAAAAGCCTCGTTTTCAGCAAAACACGTAAAACCATTTAAATTCAAGAAGCTGTTTAAGCTGCCAACTATAAATCAACGGCAAACATCAGTAACATGCTAAACATTTAATTTTCTTACTAAAAATTTAATTGTCTAACTTCCGGTCACGTGATATGACGTCACAGTACTCAAAATACCATTTCAATGGAACTTTTTTTCTAAAGTAGTTTTTTTTAATTAGCGACGACAGCAAAACTATTTCATATCTTCAATCTCTTCCAACTCATACTTATCTTCAGAAACATTAAAATCTTGGTTAATACTGTCATCAGCTGCCTCTTGTAGGCGTTCATCAATGTCTTCCGGTAAGCAATCCTGACTCGACATAATGATCCGTCTTCACTCTAACCATGTCTTTCTGGATGGTCCATATCTCTACTATGAGTCTGTCAGCGTAACAATGTAAAGGCTCTTTTCGTAGTTTGGCTCTTTTACAGTGAAACTCTAGCCTTCTTTGGCAAGGTATGGCATCAAAGATAGGTAAATAGATAATGTTATCATCTTTCTCGTATCTTTGCCCAAAACGTTTCTTCTGGTGTCATTTACTGACTCCAGTCTTCGGATACAGGCAACAAACAACAAATATTTCCAATGTTAAAAACATTTCTTGGCTTAGTGCTGCTTCGTCTCCGAGGGTTGTAAATGTAGCTTTAATATCCATAGTACATTGTTTCGCTGTTTCATTGTTTACTTTCTTTCCGAAAAAACATGATACGTAGTCATTTGCCAGTAAATACGTGTAAGCCAATGAGTGCCTTTTGCTGCTGAATGGCAAGACCACTTGAGGCATGTCATAGATCTTCCTTTCTTTTTTCCCTTTGCCGCTATCGATTAATACCTCAATACCATTAAATTGATACTTGAAAAAAAGAAGCACCAACATATCAACATCACAAGAAAAACACGAAAAACAGGCAAATGTCTTTGACCTTGTGAAATTTAGAAAACTGGAAAGGTGGTACAGAAGGTTGTTGCTACTCTAAGAACTCCATTTTTAAATCCATTCTAACATGATCTGAAATCGGGAAATCTGTACAAATTTGTTATTAGGACGTCCCGTAAGCGATGCATTCTATAGCTCACTTACAACTTTAGAATCCAAGGGAAAAGAAATGATGGACAGCGTTGAGTCAAGATTGACAAATCACGATTAGGATAAATCATTCTTCAGCTCAATAAAGAGACACAAGCTCGAACCATTCAAAACAATGCGACAAAGTCTGTAAATATTAAGAAAAAAGGTAAGGATCAAGAAATTAAAACTCAGAGGGATGCTTTAGGTGGCAGTTCAATCCTCCAGTCAAAATGAAGGAACTGATATCAAAAACTTGTTAAACTACCCATTGCCAGCAGTTTCTCTCCATTTGAGCAAATGGTGCAATACGCAATCAATTGAATGCAAGCTATTTGATGCTGCAATCAATGATCTTGATGTTTGGAATTCAACGAGTTACCAGATGGAAAAACCCCCTTATATATACTTTATAGACCTCGCTGCTGCCATAAGGAGATTTCACGGCACAGTGGAAACAATAAGATAGCTACCCTCAAAGATGTTATCATGCATTCAACAAAGAACAGCATTAAAGGCGGCGAGAGAAAACTCTGTGATGAAGGTGAAAGATCAGTCCAGATATGAAGATCTCTTCAGACTTCGGAGTTTTCATGCGAAATGGTGAAAATATGGAATCCCTTTTCAGCGCTATCATAAGATCAATAATAAAAAAGTAAAGAAGATTCATAAGATATGATTATCTTCTTCTCAAACAAGGCTCACTGCAGCAAAAGAGCATTTCATAACATAGACGAGCTCCGAAGCGATCATGAAGAAGCAGATGAAAGCTTATGGCACTTGTGAAGGCAGCAAATATGTATCAGGATAAATCAGTCATTATTTGTTCCTTTTCATCGTCTTGGTCCTTTTCGTCGTCTGTCAATTTAATGGTATCAAGGTATTAATCGATAGCGGTACAGGGAAAAGAAAGAAAGATCCATGATATGCCTCAAGTAGTCTTGCCATTCAGCAGCAAAAGGCACTCATTGGCTTACACGTATTTACTGGCAAATGACTACTTATCATGTTTTTTCGGAAAGAAAGTAAGCAACGAAACAGCGAAACAACGTATCATGGAGAATAAAGTTACATTTACAACTCTCGGAGACGAAGCAACACTAAGCCAAGAAATGTTTTTAAAACATTGGAAATATTTGTTTGTTGCCTGTATCCGAAGATTGGAGTCAGTAAATGACGCCAGAAGAAACATTTTTGGCAGAGATACGAGAAAGATGATAACATTATCTATTTACCTATCTTTGATGCCATACCTTGCCAAAGAAGGCTAGAGTTTCACTGTAAAAGAGCCAAACTACGAAAAGAGCCTTTACATTGTTACGCTGACAGACTCATAGTAGAGATATGGACCATCCAGAAAGACATGGTTAGAGTGAAGACGGATCATTATGTCGAGTCAGGATTGCTTACCGGAAGACATTGATGAACGCCTACAAGAGGCAGCTGATGACACTATTAACCAAGATTTTAATGTTTCTGAAGATAAGTATGAGTTGGAAGAGATTGAAGATATAAAATAGTTTTGCTGTCGTCGATAATTAAAAAAAACTAATTTAGAAAAAAAGTTCCATTGAAATGGTATTTTGAGTACTGTGACGTCATATCACATGACCGGAAGTTAGAAAATTAAATTTTTAGTAAGAAAATTTAATGTTTAGCATGTTACTATGTTTGCCGTTGATTTATAGTTGGTAGCTTAAACAGCTTCTTGAATTTAAATGGTTTTACGTGTTTTGCTGAAAACGAGGCTTTTTCGTGAAAACGAGGCTGAAGGCCCCGGAAATTCGCCGTATAACATCGATTTTCGTAATCAGCGCCCCAGAATTGACCAGAAACACTCATCCATATAAATTCCATCATTTTCTTACCATACCCCCCTCCACCGCCTGGACTACAGTTAGCTTTAATTGTTTCCTTTCTCATTTAGTTGAATTTCAAAACTATGTGATTGCAGCGAAGTGTCTTAAAAAGGTAAACAAATGTTCTTTGTTATCCTTGTCGTGTTCTCGTTTAAAAATCGTCCAAATTATTCAGGCATGTCGCTATTTAAAGGATTCGATATCATGGGTGTTAAAATGTCATTATTAGAAAGAGGTACCGGGTGCGCCAAAATAAACTATGCACGTTTGGCAGGCCACAATAAATTGTACACTGGACCGATTTTGAAGATTTATGACGTAATCATTAGCAGACAGACTTAATTAGATACTGGGATTTTTTACAAATTTTTTCATTTTCAGTTTTTAGAGCTAGAAGCGAGTTTCCTAAAATCTTAGTTTTCGAAAACACTGAAAACGATCAAAAAGCATCGATCAAGTTTTCTAAAGAATCAACATGAATGGACAAAGGGAGAACTTTTTCGTGGTGATTTGCGAATTAAAAATCGAAGAATTGTAATCTGCTGTACGAGAGTTCGTGCTAAGCTCCCAAATCCCCTTCAAAACGTTTTCTCTTTGTTCATCCATGTTGAATCTTTTAAAATTTGATCGACGTTTTCGATCGTTTTCAATGTTTTCGAAAACGAACTTTTTAAGAAAATCGTTTCTAGCTCTAAAAACTGAAAACAGAATAATTTGCAAAAAGTCCTAGAATCTAATTCAGGCTTTCTGCTAAAGATTAAGTTATAAATCTTCAAAATCGGTCCAGTGTACGATTTATTATGGCCTGCCAAACGTGCATAGTTTATTTTGGCGCACCCGGTAGAACTATTTCAGGTTATTCCAAGGCGTATGAAGTATTAGTACATATCAACTTAAGATTATTTAAGTTTTAACCTTTTAAACTGACTGATTTTCAAGACACTATTTTACTAAACGTGTCGGGCATAACCCTTCATTTCATCATTAGTGACCATTTTACCTCTATGTCACTCAAAAAGCTAAACTAAAAAGATAATCGGTGTGAGAACTTTGGCTTTTGCGAGGACCCATGACCCAAATGCTCAATGTAGAACATCACAGGACCAGGATTTTTAATCTGTCTTGAATTCCCAATCGAGTAGTTGGTCTCAGCGTTAATACACATATTTTTATAAGAAACTAAGAATCTGGGCCAGTACTGAAAGTTTCTTGAAATTATCAGATCTGTGCCCTCCTGAACATTCAAAAACAAGATGTTTTGAAGCCTTTCCAATGTTTAGGCATTACTCAAGTACTTTCCAAGTAATATGACACAGGAAACAAGTGAGAATGAAGAAGAACATGGAAGAATCTCTTAATTTTTTGGCGATCTGAGAGTCTGAGTTTCTTATGAGTGGTTTCTTAAAGTGCCACTGACATGAAACAATTTAGGTATTTTTTATTAGCGTAATAGAAGCAGAAAACATCGCAGATTTCAAATCTGGCAGTATTTTTTCGATTTGAGGGGCAGAAGTGTACTTTTGGGGGGTTTTATGGGGGTTGGTCATTCGAAAACAGTCTGGGGCGAGTGACGTATTGCGTTGGGCTCACAAATTGTAACGCAGATATACACAGTGGAAGCACCAGTATCACGCAACACGAAAACGGCGAGAAACATGACTGACAGCGAGCTTTCGGATACAACTTTGTCTTCAAATGACGAAGAATACCTTTCAGCAATGAGTGAAGCGGACTCTGGTGAAGATGGCAACCTACAAACGGCTTATGAGCCGTACCAAGACGAACCGCTTGCCTCCTCATGACGAAGATGGAGATAATGGCGCCGCAGCAGAAGCAGACATCGATGGGATTCCATTGGAAACCCTTGCGGTTCGCTTTGAAAACAGGCCTGCTGTTGACGAATGGTGAGTAGTTGGCATTGCTTTGCTTAAAATTTTGTGTCTGTAACGAATTGTATGTTCAAGAATTAGGAAGCTTGCTCAACAAACAGATAGGCCGCCGCCATGTTATTGTTAGGCCTATACTTCGACCCAATCTCACCTTCCCTTCGGTCCTGTGCTAGGTAGTTCCTAAACTTTTTTGTGATTGCTTGGGGGCAAAGCGAGTTATCTCATTACTGTTATAGATCCTTAGAGAAGTGAAATGTATATATTGTACTGCTGTATAAGTAGCTGTTGCTCCAGAATAAGTCTAGGCCATTAACAAACAAAGCGTTAAAAAGCTGTGTGCACTGCACCTACAGGCCTTCCTTGTTTTTGTTCTACGGAAAATCAAATGGACATTATGCAGGCTGATGTAAGCTACGTGTAGCGTACTTCAGGGCATGATTTTATCAACTGATGTTTAATTCCATTTCCTAGGTGTGAGTGTGGTAAATGCAATGTTGAAAAGCTGGTGGGTGCTAGGCAGTATAGATGCCGCTGGGAGTTCCCCCAAGCAATAGGAAAGCTGACATTTTGAGGGCACTGCTGAAGAACTGAGATGTGTGACAAATCATGCTGACTTTCTAGCTCTCATTAGCAGAGCAGTGCTGCAACTTGCAGGGCCCCTGTTAGACGGGAAGAGGTACAGACGCAGAGCAAATCAACCAGAACACGAGTAAGTAGAAACTTAGTCCTACCGATCTAGTTTCCTACATTCTGTTAAAAGTGTACTTCTCTCCCTATGAAAACAAAATACCAAGATAGCGAAAATACACACATCTGCTTTTTTAATTAATTAAGCATGGCCTTCCTCTGAGGTCCCAAGAGTATAGTTGATATAATTTACAAACAAACTGCCACATTGCATCTAAGGAAAACTTGATGTTGAAGTCTTTTCCCACAGAAGTACCTTTCACAATTTACCCAATTCCTTAGCTATCATGATACAGCAATCTGTAGGAAAACATGTGTTTCTAAATAAATTAGTTCAATGTTGGCGTGTAAAACAGGATAGGAGAATTTTGTTTTTATCCAATCAGTGAATTTGTTATGATCCGCCTTGGCCAATCAGATCGCTAGAAATAACAATGGAAAGTGCGGGCGTCAGCGTTTTTCTTCAAAAGTAAACAAACGGAGCTGTGGGAAAATGCCCAAAACCACTATCCTTTCGAAGGACGTGATGCAGTCCTTTTTCAGCGAATTTGATGGGGTTTCGAACTTTTTTGTGATGAACAGGACTTTTTCTTGAATCTTACCAGATATATTTTTGATATCTGCAGCGGTTCGCCCAAAATCAAAGCAGCGAAGCGGGGGTTTCCCTAACGGCTCACTACGCCTCATGACACACAAAGCAAAGTGAACAGGGCAACCGACGGCACGAAAATGCAGTTGTCAGATGAAGAATGAAGGCAAATTGGGACATCTCGGATCAGATACCTATTTTGTTGGAGCTGATGATCTATGTTAGGAAGACGTCTCAACGAGCCTGCTACAGATTTTATCGTTATCACTGTTTGGGTTTGGTTCATCTTCAAATTGACCGATTGCCTCCGCTGTTCCTTGGTCTCATGGCTTCATGCATAGGCCTAGGCCTAGCAGTATAGCAGTCGCATTCACCTGAAACAGAATCGCATCCATCCTTAGCTATGCTTCATTCGATTTCTTCACAAGAATATCCATTTGCCTCTACAGAAGTTGATCACATATGGGACACATTTGCTGTTTGGTATGATCCATTTTACATGACATGTGGCAGGAATGGCCACATCCACGAGAATGGCGCCATATTGGATTCGTTCTTGATCTTGAACAGTGCTTCTGAGGTCATTCTTGTCGCAATGACACAATTTCTAAGCATTTTAAATGCAGTCAGCCACCCAGCCTGGTTAAATTTTGAGAGTTTTGGCCTATCTACAGGAGTAAAATTTCAGCAAGAAATCGAAATGAAGAATATAAACGTTGTTAATCTAAATGCACACAACATTCATAGACAAGTCAAAGGATTGCCTTTGAATATATTTTAGATCTTTGTTGTTTGTCTTTTAATTTGCACCTATATTAATTCATAGATGCTACTGACCAATTCATTCCCACAATGCCCCCATCCCTTTTCATTGTCAGCCCTTTTTAATTTGGTCTTGTTGATGCCAAACACATTCTGATTTGATATGCAAATTTACAATCTAACCATTGATCAGTGGCATCTCTGGCACTTATCATTATTATCATTAGTATTATCATTATTATTTGTACTCTGAGCATTATACTGATATTCGGTCCTGCTCGGTATTGATGAAGAAGTTCAGGGTCTACTGTTTCTCAGAAATAACACAAACAATTTTACCACAACCTACCCACAACCCTGCAGACCCTAGTATTTTATCAATATGAAAGCCCTGGAAATATAATGTACATCAAGCTATTTATGTTTGTTTAGTTTCATGATGGGATAGAATAATTACAAGAGGATTCATGTTGTTGAATAGAAACTTTGTCCAACCAAAAGCTTCTTGCAAGTTTCTTAATCTTGATGCTAAAAAATCCGACAGTGATTTGTTTTTTGTTGTAAAAAAGATTCCAAGTACCTTCAGTGAGATATCACAGCAACAAACAGTTTTAACAGAAATCAGATCATACTGAAAATGATGGGAACCTTTGTCATATTTTGAAATTCAATTTGCAATTTGGCCCAAAGTGCATGCAGAGTGCAAAAGTTTTCTTAGCTCTTTTAGTTGAGTGATTAGATGGAGGATTCTAACGCAAGCTCTAATAAATGCAGGTAGATTTGGCACCATAATTTCAGACCATTTTGTACGGTGCATGTATTTCAGCCCTGCTAGGCCAGCCTGGTCTTGAATCAACTACATGAGAAGAATGTAAGACTACCCTCACATGAGCAAACTCAGACCGGTCTGAGTTTCAGATTGGTTTGAAACTCATTTCGGCTTGCGGTCAAAGCCCTTGGAGTGCTCACATGACACAGGCAAAATGAAACTCAGGTCGACCTGAAAATCATTTCGGTTTCTCAGGTCAGTCTCAGTTTTCAGGTCAACCTGAAATTTTCATGTGAGCAGAAACTTTTTTATTTCAGGGCGAAATGAATTTTCAAAGCAGGTGTGAGTGGGATTCCTTGTGTTCTTTTGGCAATCAAAACAATCAAGATAAATCTTCAACAATGCAATCATAATTTTTCTGATTGACAGGGGAACGCACGCATTGTTTGTATTCAGGAACATTTTTGTGAAATGCGCATGTGCAGAGCTAGTGAGCTGAACTCAAACCGATCTTAGAATGTTCATGTGAGGAGCCGGGCAAATTAGCAGACACAACCAAACTTCAAACCGATCTGAAACTCAAATCGGTCTGAGTTTTCTCATGTGAGGGTAGTCTAAGTGGTAAATCAGTGCAGAATGATTATTCAAATGTGATAATGTGTTTTCCTCAATGAAGCAATGACTTTGAAACTTTCTGTCTCAAATTCTGTTGTTGAATGTAATTTTGCCAGCTCCTGGGCTTCATCAATTACATTGTTGGCTTACAGAGGTTCACCTCATAACTTCAGTACTTTTTCATAGAAAGATCCAAATCAGAGAGTAAAACGTATAGAACTGGTTTGTTTCCAAATGTATTTACCATAAAGCAGACAGTAAAGATTGGGAAGACTGCTCCAGATGAGAATTTTGTTATTTCTAATATAGCAATTTGCAGTGAGGTTATTCTTGGGTCTCTGGCAGCTGTCTTTACCAGGCAGTGGCAGATTTAGGGGGCAAGTGGGGGCAACTGCCCCCTTCATGATAAAAGTTCAGCTTGGCACCCCTTTTTGGTGAGAAAGCGCCCCTCGTCCTGACTCAAATGCACAATTTTCTAACTGTTTCGATTTAAATATGGCGGAAACGTATAAATCAAGGTGATATTTGATAGTAAATCAAAGAATTTTCTTTCAAAAGCATCCAACAATTTTTGCACGCCTTTAAACTCACTTTCTGTTATATATTTGGTGCCCTCTTTGCATTGATCCCCCTTCAATTTCGAGCTGGATCGACCCCTGTTACCAGGGCGGTAGAAAAGTTTTCGGATTTGGGGGAACTGTTCTTAAAACAATGGAGAACAATACATATAGTTAATGCTTGTGACACAGCATCGTTGTTTTCAAAATTATTGGGGGGTCTTCAGCCCCCTGCCCCTGCTTCCTACGGGCCTGGTCATTGCTAATAACTGATAGAAGCATACAGTATTTCAAATTTGTGCAAAAAACCTTTCCATCCTGGCATAAGCCATGTAAAGCCTCGGACACTATCTAATTTTTCCTCAAAAATTTTCAGAACCTAAAAATGTACAAAATTTAAATATTTTGAAAATATTGAAATATTTGGCATTTCATCTTCAGACTTCAGCATAATTTGCATAAAACTTTTGACAAGACCCCAACAAATTTACTCTAAAAAAGTTTCAGAGCCCCTCCTTCATTTGCTGCCTCCTCCTAACCCTTGTTATAAATTAATGTCTGCTCTGTGCAAGTGCAAAAGAAATTGCAAATACTGTATGACAAAATCACAAAATTAGGAGCAATTTACCTCTTCTGGTGATTCATGATTTTGAAGGTGTCGCATAAATTCTGCTTTGCCTCTGCATGTTTGTGAGCACCAAATGCAAATAATGGGCTGTTGAACTTTTAATGTAATGATCGTCGGAAGTCTGTTTGTTCTTCATGGTGTTCATTTCCGCACGTATTAAAATTTTCAGCAGCTTTACATTCACAAATCTCGTCAAAATGCTATTTTCCTCCCTCCAAAAATAAACATAATGTCGTCATTCAGTTTTCCCGCCAAAATTTGTCGCCTGACCCAGTGCTTCGTGGTCCATGTTCGACGTCGAGGGAAGTGATCTAAGTGATATTAACTCCTGGAAATAACCACAAAACATGCCTGACTCTCATCGACATTGAAAAATCTGTCTTTAACTTCGTCCTGTGGCAAATCAAATTCTGAATCATTCGATTTGAAGTCCGTTTCCCCTGCTGAATGACTTAGGCCCTTTCTGGCAAGAAGTCAAACGATGCCTTGGCAGGTGGCAGCACCACTGCACCTGAACAAATAATCCATCTTAGGAAAAAATGCCACGAAAAAGAATCTCCGATGATACTGTATAATCTAAGCAATAATTTGAAGACTGCTTTTTGCGTTGGTGAGAGGCTTGAGCATCATCTTTGGCTTTTTACTCTTCGTTCGTTTGAATGCATTGTGTGTCATGAGGCGTAGTAAGCCGTCAGGGAAACCCCCGCTTTGCAGCTTTGATTTTGGGCGAACCGCTGCAGATATCAAAAATATATCTGGTAAGATTCAAGAAAAAGTCCTGTTCATCACAAAAAAGTTTGAAACCCCATCAAATTCGCTGAAAAAGGACTGCATCACGCCCTTCGAAAGGATAGTGGTTTTGGACATTTTCCCACAGCTCCGTTTGTTTACTTTTGAAGAAAAACGCTGACGCCCGCACTTTCCATTGTTATTTCTAGCGATCTGATTGGCCAAGGCGGATCATAACAAATTCACTGATTGGATAAAAACAAAATTCTCCTATCCTGTGTAAAACATAACACTCCCTACATCATCATTATGTGCAGTCAAAATAACGCAAGTCAGACTGGCATGAGTCAGATGAAATCCCATATTTTTCATTTCAAATCAATTCAACAAGTCAAAGCTCATGTATGTTGGGTAACTTTCCTTGGTTCAAAGCAACCAAAGTATACGTATTTCTTTTATAAGAAACTAAGAACTTGGGTCAGTACTGAAAGTTTCTTAAAATTATCAGATTTTGAGTAGTCAGAGTTTCAAGTTTCTTAGGTTCCATGACACTCTTCATGTTCACTTCCTGTGCCCTTGTGAATATTTCAAAACAAGGTTTTTAAGCCTTTGCAATGTTTAGACATACCCAAGTACCTTATGAGTAATATGATGCAGGAAACAAGTAGAAGTAAAGCAAAAATATGCCAAGGATTTCCTTTATCAAAATAAATAGTTTCTTAACTTATATATTCCCAGTACAGTACTGGAGTTTCTTAATTTTTTAGGAATGTGAGAGTTGAGTTTATTAAGGGCAGTTTCTTATAAACGAAAATACATGCAATTCAAATTTGACTGTACTAAACAGAAGTCTGTTCTGTTATAGATTTCTACGAGCAGTTGCATACAGATGGCTTGTTCGGTGGCTGTTGGGATTTTTGGGGTATGACAATGCAAGGCCACTTCCTGCCCGTGTCTATTAGTGCATGAGCAAAACATGCGAATCTGGTGTTCAGCATGGATACAAGTCAACAAGGCAACGTGAACTAGCAGATAACTAAATATGTGTATACACAGTAAAATCCTGCAAACCAGAACATAGGAAAATCAGCACCTACAGATTGATTTTCAAGAAGAAAATATCCAAAGATAACAACCAAAAACATACTGGTTTCTTGCTTAGTTGTTATCAAATGATACGGTTACCAAGAGTGAAAACTGCAAAATAGTCAATGACCATACTGTAAATTTCCATCATTACGACAAAGCAAAAGAACAATGACCACCTGCCTGAAAAATAAGTCTCTTTTTTGAACCCAAAAGGGTATTTTATAGATATCTGATGACAGTACTTTCCAACAGTTAGAAGGCAAATTATACTGCCCATAAGTTCATTGAATGTGTGTGTGTATGTGATATAGCTTTGTGCTCACTGTAGTCATAAGGCTCCAGGAAGGAAGAGTGCCAAATTCATAAGAGGTCAGCCTATGTTCTAATAGGTATGTTCTTGTTTGCAGAGTTTTACTGTATTCATTTATCTGTGTTTCTCTGTAAAAGCCACTGTAATTGTCTATCATTCCCACACAAACCCTGGACAGCCAGCCTATTGTTGACAGCCAAAACTGAGACCATTAATTTTGAAGCGAGTAAACAAATAACAGTTCTACAAAAACAAGCAGATATTTCATCCTCTACTCCGATGCAATGTTCACTCTGTTGCAAATGAGAGGATAGCCCAATTTTGGCTGTCCACAAACTTAGCAGCAGCGCATTCCACGGGGTCGTGTGACACCTGATGTTGAGGCGATCATGTGATTTGCAAGTAGCTGGTCTTGGTTTTCAGCTAAAAAAGAAATGAAAGGACATTTCAATTGATTGCTCATAACACTTGCCAATGTAATTCCATATAATTTCTAGTGCTGGTTACAGTAACAAGTCATTCTATAATTTCATACATTTGAGTTTTAATGAGAATAAGAAAGAGAGACATCAGTAATCTGGTCTGCGTCAAAATATACTGTACTGCATATACCTGACATGCATTAAAATTTGTCATGCAAACATTGTTCTAAAAACCTTTTTTGCACTTCTAGTAAATTCACTAAAGTTTAGCAAAACAGTTTTAATGTCACAGAGTAATTGCTAGAAATTACTGACCTGCAGGGTAAAGTTATGTGGCTGCCATCCTTTGGGGTTCCCATTGCCTCACTTCTATCAGCCCTCTCTATAACATGCTTTGTCATCAGGTAGCTGCCAGTGTTTCCAATGGTGAATTTTGATAAGGCAGAAGATAAAATGATAACAAGTGTGAAAACTAATACTAAGAAATAAAGATAATATCAACAACAGATAACAAGGGAGGGTAATGCCAACCGAACCCCCCAAGGGCCCACATCAAATTTTTACCAGTTGTTGTAGAGCCTTGATTATGTTTGAGCAGTTTCAGTATGCAAGTATATGTTGAAATAAGAAACATGTTGTAAATATTTTCAATTGGTGTAGTAGTAGGAGTTTGCCTGTGAGTTTTGCCTGATTTTATTGAATTGTGTTTTGATTTCAAAGAGGTTGTAGCTCCTCTTAATCAGGTTGTTTCTGAGCGTTTCCGTTTATGAAATCTTTATGCAAGGATTTTTGTTTGTAGTTTGGTGGCTCCCAATTTGAACACGTGTGGGTTCTGAAAGCCTGAGGATCAGCCCGACATAGTGATCCAGTGAGGTCATGGGTCAAGGGACACCGCCTTCTTGTTGTCATAGTATGTCAGTGGCACTTTAAGTAGATCAATGTAAGGTCAAGCATACAAATATTTTTGTATAAGAAACTGCCTATAAGAAACTCACCTCTCAGATCGCCAAAAAAATAAAGAAACTCCAGTACTGGGAATATTCAAGTTAAGAAACTATATTTATTTAAAAAAAAAAATCCTTGACCATATTTTTACTTTACTTTCACTCGTTTCCTGTATCAAATTACTCGTAAGGGAACTGAGTAATGTCTAAACATCGGAAAGGCTGAAAAAGTCTTGTTTTGAAATGTTCATAATGGCACAGGTAGTGCACATGGAGATTGTTATGGAACATCTAAGAAACTCGGAAGAAACTCGGAAGAAACTCTGAGTACTCAAAATCTGATAATTTTAAGAAAGTTTTAGTACTGGCCCAAATTCTTAGTTTCTTATAAAAAATACGTGTATTGCAATACAGTGCAGTCTTACTTGCAACCAGTGGGGAGGGTGAGCCGAAACAACAGGGAGGTGGATTTGGGAATGAGGACTCCATCATCTGTATTTAGCAAAATTATGAATTACAAATGCAATGAAATGACTGGATGCCTTTTAACCTCCTCTCAGTTCGAAAACTTTGGATTTTTCCATGCGTGCAAGTAAATGAAGGTTGCATGCGGAAGTAAATAATTCTGAGTCCCTTTAAACATCGAAGCCCGTGCCTGGCAAATGCTTTACATCCATCTAGGTAAAATCAAAGCTTTATGATTACCGAAACAAGATAAGTTAGTTTATTCCTTACAGGCAGGCACGAGGGATATGCGGTGTTGAGAATCCCCATCACCAAAAACAATGGAGTGAAACTTATAGGCCTATTTAGGCCTATCCTTACCTCTCTCGGTTGTCGCCTTTGATCCCGCCAATCCCGCTTAGAAGGAACAGTTACGGGAGCACTTCCAGCATCAAAATTCCGAACTTGCATCGAAATTCCGGGAGTATGGCTACAATTCGTACAGCTGGTTTCATTCGGTGCACCAGCACAACAATACAAGAGGACATAAACTAAAGTTATTCAAGAAGAGGTGTAACTTAAACGTTCGTAAACAATTTTTCACGCAACGGATCATTAATGACTGGAATAATTTATCAACCGAAGTTATCAACTGTTCGACAGTGCAAAACGAGCATATGATCGACTAAAACACATAGACAGATTCTCGTACACGATTTAGTCGTGTGACAGAACGTAGCAGGGCTTTATAGGTCTCACGACCTTCCACTCCCTTAATTACTTATATTATAATATTTCCCCCCTCTTGGTCGTTTCTTCGCATCCGCCATGCTCAACCACTGTGCTTCACTGTGGTAATCTAACTACGCACGTCGATGTGTCCAACCGAATACGTCACGAATTCCTCAAATTCCTCTTTGACCGCGTATTTTTATTCGAAAAAAGAGTCACGAAAATCGACACTTTAGGGATTAAAAAAACATTAAGAAAGAAAATATGTGTATCTCACAATCAAGGAACACTGTGCAATATGGTCGTGCAGTGCAAAATATGCATATTTCAAATCATTAACCAATATACTGAGTGACCCAAAATAATTTAACAGAAAAATCTGTCGCACAAAAAAATAATCGACCGAAATCACTGATTCAAACGCTATTTGGTAGATAAATAGACTTCTGACCTTGAGTCCCTTGTTTCCTTGTGCTCTTTGACTTGATGATGACGCTTCGGTCACCTATTGAACAAGGTTTACCGCAGGGATACATGGGGCTCGTCGTGAGCAGTTTAGTAGATAAATAGCTAGGATATGTCGCCACCATTTTCTGCTATTTTCGTTGATTTCGCTAACTGGCGAAAATAAGGATTTAATGAATGCAGCCATTTCTAAAATCTGTCGAAATTCGTGAAAAACAGGGGATTGATTTTTATCAGATGTGGCCAGGCCATTCAGCTACCAAACAGCATTTGAACTTGCTGACTTTATGTCCTTTCCTGCAATGAGTGGCACAATAGTTGTATTTGTTGCATGCTTCTGTTTTAAATGATACAGACAAATTTTCAATCTCTGATTTCTATGAATTACTGTTACATATTTGAAAGATTTTCTCCGTTGACTTTGGGCAACCGGCATGTCTACTGTATATCCATTTACAGCAACTGCTATAGAGATGAGCTAAGCTGTTGTTTCTTTCATCAGGTGTTCATATCAATAAAGGGAATTTACTACCAAGTGGAGGTTCAAGGCCAGTTGGTAACATGGCTTGTTCCTCACAAATACACATATGAGGTTTGTGTGATTTTTCAGCTGCTTTGTTGTAGTCCATTTAGGCTGAAATGGTTCTTTCTCGAAGTGCAATACGCAACCTTTGCAGTTTATAATCACATGAGACTTTTCTCTAAGGTGAGAAATATATATCCGAGCGATCTGTTAGTTGGCACAGATTTTATTGGTATTATTTTCAAACTGATGCTCGAATAAATGAGATAAAAAGAAAAAAGCCTCAAAGTAGCGGACATTTCTTCAAGCTTTTTAATCTAAAATGTGATAATTTTACAACGACCTCTTTAACTATTTGGAGCCTATGATGATTCTGGCTCGAGATTAGAAACCATGTTGTTAGAAACCGTGTTGTTAGAAACCGTGTTGTTAGAAACCGTGTTGTTAGAAACCGCGTTGTTAAAATCCATGTTGCTAGAAACCGTGTTGTTAGAATCCATGTTGCTAGAAACCGTGTTATTAAGAACCGTGTTGTTTCATTGACTCATTGTTCTTTCTTTCTAGCCTCCTACGGATGTCGACTTCAGAGTAATGCTAACATTTCTTGAATTTTATACGACTCTTCTTGGTTTCGTAAACTTTCATCTGTATCATTCAATAAATGTTCATTATCCACCAAAGGTATGCATTTATTTTGAAATTATATTTCCATCATATATAATGATTGTCCCCCTTTTTAGACAGCTCACGAAAATTGCCCTTAAAATCTAAATCTTCTGTTGTTCTCATTATGTCAAGGACCAGGCTGATTTAGTGAATGTTGTAATATATAGAAATTGCTTCGAGGGAATTTGGGAATTAAGTTGCTAATCAATTTTGAATCATGCTCCTAAATCGCAAGAAGCAGGAGTGTCAACATGCAAGTTGATCTGGCACTGCCTGAAACGTGATGCAGTAGTATTCTCTGTTTGAAGTACAGTTTGGTGTGCTTTATTTGTTTGCTCTATTCTTTCTACTGTATAAATGTGCAGGCAAAAGATACTTCTTGTCCATGATTTGGCTGTAATTGCCCCTGATTATGCTGTTTCATTTTTTAAGAATCGAACTATGTTGTAAAATTGCAAAACGTAGCCTTGACAAAAAATGGATTTTGTAAATCAGGCAGTGCTTGTTCTTCAGCTTGTGCTATTTGAGCCATGTTTTGGTCAATATATTTATCTGGTATAACATTGCAGCACCATCACTGGATTTCTGTTGAATGTGAAACTACGCCACGTTGGTTTCCGGTCACCAGAGAAAATTTCGTCGATTACATTCTTGGACATAATATGTTGAGAAAAATCTGCACCCCCCCCCCCTCCTCCCCCCGTTCAGTGTGGATTACTACGAGGTACAGTTTGCTGCTTTGCTGAAAAAAATTAACAAAATATGAATGGGGGAAAGGACCGACTGCAGGGCTCTATATTGAAGTGCTGTCACAGGACGTTTGTACTCCATGGAAACAGTTCTTTTTCTCAACAATTTTGTCCAGGGTTGCAGATTACACCTTGTTCCCTGAAAACAAAAATCGTCAATACAAGTAGTTGAAGCTGGTATCAGTGTATAGTTGAAACGCACGAGCGTAACTAACCTTTGAGGTGTTGCTAAAGTATGTGCCAAGAAGCATCTGGCTTCAGGAAGCTACAATCCTGGCCAAAAGAAGCTGGGACATAGTCAAATGTCAGTGTTTTCATGATGTTTGCTTGTATTGAAGTGAAAGCTTTTGTTTCGGACCTTCTGCCCCCCCCCCCCCCCCCCCCCCAATTCAAGGTTGAGAAGGTGGAATGACATTTCATTCAAGCAACATTGAACTTGGGGGAGCGGGGGGCACGCAATCAAATACCAGAGTAGTGCAATTTTATGACTTGTCCTAAGTATTTTCGTGCCTTTCATGTATTTTATGACTTGTCCCAAGCTATTATCTAGTTTGTGAAGTTTTTTTGGGTCACTTGGTATTAAGCTACGTGTGTGTTACTCGACTTCATAGTAACATTGTGTTCATTAGTTGTAAATTCCTTGCAGCTAATAACCAATACTGACTCAGCAAGCGAACGTGCCGAGTTTTGTGATGACATTGAAATCGAAGATGAGGTAAGAAACTTAGTTTTTGAGAATTTAGATAGCAAAAAATTATTGAAGTCAAACTTTCATCACAGTTTGTAATTTTAAGCGAATAATGAATACGGTCATATTTTCTTATTCTCCTTTTGATATTTCTATTACTCAAGCTTGCATGGCTTGAAATTCATTTCAATTCCCCGAAGTCTCTCCTGACATCTATTTCGAGAAAGACTGCGAGTTGATCGTAAATTGGCCGCATGGCTGTTTTGTAATTCCATACTCCCTGTGGAATCATTTTTTGGTTTTATATTGTAATTTTTATCAGCATAAAAAAAGCTTTTCATGAGTGGAATTTCCGCTACATCCGTAGCGTTCATCTCGTAAAATCATCTTTAGACTTAGTCGACCACACGATTCGTTTTTCATTTGGTTTAGTTAACTGAAGTACGGCATTTTATTCATTATACACAGCGAGAGAAATGGCCTAATAGATGCCCATCTTTATTGGGGATACAAACAGGCTAAGTTGTGAGCTTCAACGAATCCCCTATAAAGGGCTGCTGCAGATCGCGTGCACAGTAATGATTCACTTCTTTTATATAACATACAAATTAGGAGAGAAACAAAAGCAGTGATGCGCATGACGATGTGAGCCCCAAAGTCTATTTGCTCACAACAAAGCAGAAACACAATGTATCAAAACAATAAGGTCAGCACTTCATCTCCCCAACAACATCCTCTAGGACTTTCAATCCGCTTAGCAGACATATTGTGACAAAGCTTAACTGCCCTGGAGATGTTGAACAGAGGCCAAGCAACTGCAGCCGTCAAAGCTGTGAGCTGCTATGCCGTTTTCACTTGCGCAAAAGGAAAGGTTATTTTCTTAAGTTCACTATGCTTAATTCAACGAAACTGATGAGCCACAGAGACCTTAATTTTATGATTTTTGGTTTGGCAATCTTTTGCCGAATTTTACTGGAGAATTTAGGTCACGATTGCTACAGAATGAAAATTCGTTTTTGTTTCAAAAAGTTCTAGACTTAGTTTCAGTTGAGCCAAGTTGAATCAACTCGTCTCATAGATAACAGACTCTTGTAACACATCTAATTGGTGTCTTTTCCAGCAACTGGCTGCATTAACAAGTACATTGGCAACCATTTCACAAGGTAAGACCACAAATATTTCAGTATTCCTAGAAAATTTCAATTCAGTAATTATGCAAATAGATTAAATGATTATGTAAACTAAACCACCTTCTGGCATAAACAGAAAATAAAATATAAAAACACAACTGTCTATTTGAATGAAAAATTATTAGATTAAATGATTATTAACATATCTTGGCTGTAGTTATTTATTGTCTCGTGATAGATAAGCTTCTTAAGCACAGAACGGACCTGTGGACAGCTGTGAAGCATAAGTTCAATCTTGCCTAGCTCTCAAATGTGATTTCTTCACTTTACCTGTCCATGTTTCATTGTCTTTAAGACATAGCTTCTGTGAGGGTTTTTTGTCCGCTGCCGTTAAACAAGATCCTACGCTTGAGAATTCATAGCCAAAAAATTTATAATTCGCATTTGAAGAATACTTCAAACGACATAGAGAATAAGCACAAAGCAAATCGAGCTGTGCCCTTCCTCAGAAGTCGAATGAAGTGCACAGCCCGATAGGTTTTGTGCTTATTTTTTATGGCGTTTGAAGTATATTTTAGATAGAAAGTATCTATTTTTTTATCTATTTTTATGTGTTGCCACATGCTGCAAAGCTATCTGAATCTGTTGTACCTCATGTAATGTAATAACTGTATACATTGTTGTTTAAGACACTAGCAAGAGTAAGTACTGGCTGAGTGAGAGGAAAAAGCGCCCCTCGTTTGAAAAAATACTGCTCCTGCATATTAAAGCAATAATGTTGAAAACTGTCTTATGTCATTGCCGATATGTTCAATTTGATACAGTAATTTACCCGGCCTTAATCGGTCATTCCTTCCTGTGGATATGGGAGATTTTCTGCGGAAACTCCCTTTCAAAAACCTGCAATAACGAGTGAAAATAGTTAGTTTTCCTTCCTAACAATGATGGCACTTACATCTATTAATGTATTTGTCCTCTTGGGAGAATGGAATCCCCCTGAGTAATCTATCCATACTAGGGGGAAGACGTTTTCATCCGCCCAAGAGGATAGCACGTGTTAAAGAGTATTCAAGTCATTGTTGTTAAGGTAAAAATATTTGGGAAATGTGCTCATGATTTTAGCACGTTATCAAGGTTTCTCAAAGGGACTTTCTTGATAAAATCCTTTGTAAAACCTCTAAGAATAATTGATCATATTGGCTATTCAGTCAAACATTGCAAATATTATTGCTTATATATTTAGTGAGCAGTATTCTTTCAAACAGCATGCATTTTTCTGACTTGCCTGCCCGGTATAGGGAAGAATTTAGGGATTTGTTGTTGTTGTGATATCACGATACGGATGATTTTTTTTTTGTGGCAAATTTAGTTGGATACTACCGGGTGACCCAAAAAAGTGACCCAACGCAATCTGTTATGGAAACAAAAGTAAGTAGCTGATTGAAATGCTTCTAACGTTGTTCTGTCGCTAAACGACTAGCCTACGTTATGAGTATTTTTTGCAATTTTGTTCAACACGGTAAATTTCCCCAATTAAGGATTATGAGAAAAAGGGCATACTCGAAATCTTCAAAAAGTCGTCAAAAACAGGGGATCGACTTGCAGCATTTTCAAATCATAAAAACAACGAGCAGCGTGTTTCATTTCAGCCTGGGAATAGGAATCTCAGTCGAATGTTGTCAGAGCAAGTTTATAGTCCCTAGATACCTAAAATATTCTTGTCTCAAGGGGCAAGGATACTCCTGCTTTTCTGTAAGCAATTCTTGAACATTTCGATTTGCGTGGAGAATTGAATTCCTTTTAAATTCCACAAGTTTACAAAGAACATTTATTTTCAGCTCCAAATTCTTAGGTACATAGGGACCATAAACTTGCTCTGGAAACTTTTAACTGAGTTGCCTATTCCCTGGCTGAAATGAAACAGCCTCATTGTTTTGGAGATCGGAAATGGCTTTAAATCTATGCCCTGTTTTTGACGACTTTTTGTTGATTTCAAGCTGGCCCGTTTTCTCCAAATCTTTAATTCGGGACATTTACAGTGCCGAAAAAATTGCGAAAAATACTCATAATGTAAGCTAGTCTTTTAGCGACAGAACAACGTTTGAAGCATTTCCATCAGCCACATACTTTTTTTTCTGAAGCAGATTGCGTTAGGTCACTTTTTTCTGGGTCACCCGGTATAAAATACATGTATAGGCATAATAATATGAATGATATCTGAGATTACTATGTGCAACAATTTGAAAATTAGACAAGCATTGTTTACTATGCAGTAAAAAATTGGTTGCCATGGGTACGTTGCTATATTTAGAATCGTGAGAGTTTCATCATTTGATAAAGTCAAAGTAGTGGAATCTTTGAATGCTGCTTTCCATATTTGAGCATTAGGAAACAAACATTTTCGTAGGTGGGTAGGATATATACTTATAACGATGAGTCCCTTGTATCCCTGCGGTACCTTGCTCACAGAGACTCATAAGGAAACAGTTAAAAACCTGATCCTATTTTGTTAAGTCTCGCTTTCAGATTGCTTGCCAGAGAGCCCAAACATTTTGCGAATTATTTGTGCGAACCCTCCAAGGACTTCTCTTTTTGTGTGAAGAACAGAATTCTTTCGCTTATTTCAGGACGTTCGATTAGTTTCCCTAGAGACGTTCTAGAGTCCAAAGTCCACAGCAAGACTTCGCTCGTTCTTTCCTAGTAGGGTGGACGCGGACATAAAAGCAAAGCAATAAGTTCTAAAAATAAATTTTCCCTGCTCCTGTAGCCAGACACGAAGACATCTTCACCCTTCAAAACTTTTAAATAAACAGCCTGGAATTAGCACAACTCAACTTTAAACTGTGTTTCTGTTTTCTGCAGAAGCCCTGAGTCAGCCATCTTGCATTTTGTTTGGCGAATCAAGATTGTTAAATCGCTAAATCGCGAAAATTAAAAGATGAACAGCCTCCCTTTGCTACCTGCCCTGCCAGACCTCACCTGATTGGCTAAGAGTTCCAGCAGATTTGCCGTAACCATAGTAATTCGCAAATCTCGCAATCTGATTCGTATGCTAGGAATCCCTGCATATTAGGCCTAAATAGGGTCAGGTTTTTTCAGAGTAATAATATGAGTCTCTGTTGACCGAAGCGCCATCTTGAAGTCAAAGAGCACAGGGAAACAAGAGACTCATCTTCATAAGTCTAGGTAGGATAGGGTTAATCTGTTATACCTTTTACAATGTCATGACATAAGTGAGCTTATCTCATATTTTTAAAACCTGAAACAAACTTTCGGGGATCTCTTTGCTAGGTCTGTTTCCTAAGATCACATAAACAGTATGAACAGCATTCCAGTGGACTTTGAAACCTTTTATTCACTTGCCAAACTTTTTATTATTTTTACTTTTTTGGCCCTCTGTTCTGATTGTATGAAGGATTTTCTTGAGAAAGTCTCTTTGAAAACCATGAAAAAGGCCTAAAATCATTATCATTCTTTCCTAATATCTCTGCCTTACAGATCTGACTGAAACACGTTTTCGCAAGTGCAATCCCTTTGAGAAAATGAAAAGTCATGAAAAGGATTTGCTCTCATCAAGACCAAGTGCAACAGATTCATTCCAGGTTTAGGGGGTGGGGTCCAATTAGATCGTTACTTTCTTAATGTGGCCATACCACGTGCCTATTCTTAGCATTTGATTGGTTTATTTAAATCACAGTTCCACCCTTTGAAGTGAGGCGACGTTCCAAGTTTCTTTCAGCGTTCGAAGCATTGAAGATCTTTGATCTTTCTTCAGATTTTTCATAGGATTTTAGTCTGTGTTTAGAATCTGTCTTGTTGTGAGTCCTTGTATATGAAGATAAAGTGAAAATGAAGAAATCAGATAAAAAAATTGAGCAAATACAAGGAATCACGTCGTCAGTCTATCGCCCGGTATTGCCATTGTTGCAAAATCTACATATTAGTTATTTTGTTTCAGACAAAAGAGGCAGAAATAGAAGAAGCAGCTAAACAAGAGAAAGAAGAATTAGAAGCATTCACAAATCTTTATAACGGGAAGAAATTCTACATATCAAGAGAAGTTCCAAGAGAGCCACTTGCATTCATAATCAGGTAATGATATTCATTGATAAGCTCTCTCGTTTAAAGATCAATCAGATCAAATCAAGTCATATCGGATCAAATCCACACAGTCATGTACAAAGTATACAACCAAATAAAACGCCATTAGAATCTCTGCAAATTCGATTGATTGATGTTGACCAACGGAAACTCGAAGCTCAAAGCAGAGTTTCAAGGAGCTTGGCCGGACAGAATTAAGTCTTACGAACAAGAGGACCATGAAAACAGTTGGCGACAATATCAAATCTTGTACGTAGGTACTAATTTGCTGCTTTCGCTAAGTATTAACTGATTTATTGTGAAGTTTTCAAATCAATGTGTTTCATTTGAAAACTACAAATGTTTGTGCTTTTCTGCCTAGGCCCTTATCGAAACGAGGCAGTCATAGTCATTTCAAAATAATGGCGTTTGATTATGAGTCGTAGTTAGGAGCGTCCGGCAGTATTTCAATAGCGATAACTACGACCATATCATCAGTCTAATCAAATCCAATCATCAACATCTTTATTAAAGCGGCAGTCAGACGCGAAACGCCGGTAGCAGATTCAGCGTGTCACAATCCAATAGACCCTTTCACGGTAGATCGAACGGGGGATTCGAAGGGAGTTTTCGAGACCATGCCGCGTGAATTTTTTGATTTCAACATTTTTCGGTTATCGCTACATTTTGCAAGATTTCTCTTCTTAAACAAATTGGAACGCGATGAAAATTTAACTGCACCTACCTGAGCATCCAAGATACGTATCTTTTGTTTCCATTCTTTCTAAACTTTCTTAGAAATGACTAGGAACCTTCCCAAACTCCAACGACTCTTTGCTCCTTTCACAAAACCGCTGCTTAGGCCCAGCGACCGCCTGAAACCCTTTCGACCATAAATTCTGTCCAGGAGTAGCCACCCACTCGATTTCCAAAATGAAGAGTCTTTATACATCCATGATGATCCTCTGAGATTTCCACACTTCTATCTCACTTCGTTTTTTTCAAAATTTCCTCTTGATTTCACTCTCTCGGTGTTTTCCAAGTAGGCTCGCGGTCAGAAGCCGGTGACAGAGAAGTTGGCTTGGAGGAAGTGTTTGGAAAATCCTTGGAACAGAGACGGGGTGAATAAACGGGGGTCACTATGACACTCAATGAATTTGCTGAACATTTCTCGCCAAATTTAAACTCGTTCACCCAGCTATCAGTAGCCTGATAACCAGACCCTACTAAGGAAAAGTTTTCCTTAGTAGGGTCTGGTTATCAGGCTAAGCTATCAGCTGTTTATTTTGTTTATATCTTATTTCATCCAGATTTAACGAATTGTAAGGAAGTGTTTCTTTTGACTTTTGCTGAGAATGTTGTTTAAGTAATGGAGCAGTTGGAGATTGCCAGTTTTAATGATTGTTAGCTATAATGCTTTCTGTTGAAGAATTGAATTTTTTTGTGGCATACGAGAAAAATTAAAAACCAAAAAAGAATATGTTGACTTGCAGAAAGCTGTTTCAAAAGAGTGTAATGGTATTTTGGAAATTTTTGGACTGGCTGATAATAAGAAACCCATCTTGGGAAAGGCATTCTAAGCCAAAGTAGAATGCATACTCTCAAAATTTTCCTGGTGGCTTTGCCCCAGACCTATTTATTTCCAGATCCCATTTGTCTTAACCTGTGCGTGTCATTGGCTATAGGGTTCCCTATTTGCTAGCTTTGCCCCCAGACCTACTTATTTCAAGATCCCATTTGTCTTAACCTGTGCGTGTCATTGGCTATAGGGTTCCCTATTTGCTACTGCTCCTTCAAGCAATTTCATCAAAATAATTTGAAGAGCTAGCTGTACTCTGACATGTTCGTTTACTTTCCTAGATTAACTTGCTAAGATGGGTATAAATTCTCAATGCAAATTCAATAAAACATCCTGCCCATTTTGTGTTCATTGCAGCCATTTTTACGATGCAAAATAAAACTAAAATGGGCGTTTCCCTCATTTTCCGAGCGTCTGAAGGGCGTGGTCACAACAAATTTTCTAGCCCACGCCCCATAAACCCCCCCCCCACTCATCAAGTGCTGCGTATGCCCCTGAAATACTATGCCAAATGTCTACATTTGGAATTTAATCATCCATTGCTTATACTTTTCAAACTTTGATGTTATATAATGGTATTTTCGTTTTTTTGTCGGCAAATTGGGGTGTCTGCACCCCCCCCCAACAATTTTCTTTAGCTTCGCCCCTGAATGGGAGTGCATGATAAGAAGTCCTTTGACAATTCCAACTTCTCTGCTACTGACAACAGCGTCATCTGTTGCAATCATTTTAAAGATGGAAAGCCTGCACTCCAGTCACCTTTCCTTCAGTTTTCTTAACTGAGAGTGAAAATAAAGAGAAGAAACATTGTTCGTGAGGTTGCCACTCCCCCAGCAGAAATAAAAGCATTGCAACTTTTTTTAAATACATGGCTCCTCAGCTCCTCAATGGCAAGATAAGGTCCCAATGCACTTTGCACGAATAATGAGGGAAACTTTTCATTGGTGTCAGAGAAACAGGAACTTTAAAATTTTTCTTTGATCAACTGTCTTTAGATGCAAGGCAAATGACATGATTACAACATCGTGAAAGACCAGCAAAGAATTAACGTCCCCACAATTGTCAGCCAGAGCCCAAGCAGTATGTTTACCACTTGACATTTTTTGAGATGGCAATGTATTTCATGTGAAGTACCAAGTATTTTATACGAAGTACCAAGTATTTCGAATGAAGTACCTAGTATTTTCAAACAAATATTTTTGACGTAAACGGCACCTCATAGGAAACGAGTGAAAATAAAATAAAGATATTAAGGATTCTCTTTGTCCAAAATATAGTTTCTTAAGTTACATTTTCCAATCACTGGAATTAATTCTTTTGGCGATATGAGAGTTGAATTTCTTATTAGCAGCCAGTCCAAAAATTTCCAAAATACCATTACACTCTTTTGAAACAGCTTTCTGCAAGTCAACATATTCTTTTTTGGTTTTTAATTGTTCTCGTATGCCACAAAAAAATTCAATTCTTCAACAGAAAGCATTATAGCTAACAATCATTAAAACTGGCAATCTCCAACTGCTCCATTACTTAAACAACATTCTCAGCAAAAGTCAAAAGAAACACTTCCTTACAATTCGTTAAATCTGGATGAAATAAGATATAAACAAAATAAACAGCTGATAGCTTAGCCTGATAACCAGACCCTACTAAGGAAAACTTTTCCTTAGTAGGGTCTGGTTATCAGGCTACTGATAGCTGGGTGAACGAGTTTAAATTTGGCGAGAAATGTTCAGCAAATTCATTGAGTGTCATAGTGACCCCCGTTTATTCACCCCGTCTCTGTTCCAAGGATTTTCCAAACACTTCCTCCAAGCCAACTTCTCTGTCACCGGCTTCTGACCGCGAGCCTACTTGGAAAACACCGAGAGAGTGAAATCAAGAGGAAATTTTGCAAAAACGAAGTGAGATAGAAGTGTGGAAATTTCAGAGGATCATCATGGATGTATAAAGACTCTTCATTTTGGAAATCGAGTGGGTGGCTACTCCTGGACAGAATTTATGGTCGAATTCGTATAGTCCTAAATACCAAAACATGTCTACTGTACCTCTTTGTTCGCTGTAATTCTGATGAAATTAATTGAGCAATGAATCCAGTCGTGTTTGAGAAGGTTCTATTCACCTTTTTGGTTTCACCAAGCATCATAAATCTAAATCAAAAACCATATTCTTTGGTGAGTTTCTTGCCCACTTCGACTTGTAGATTATCTCTTCGCAGCTTCAAAGTTGCTTCAGCAAGATCACTGTTTACGACTTTCAGGAATTTGTGATAGACAAAATAACTTTGCAAATACATGAAATCGACATAGACGAACAATATCTGTCAATTAAATCCTTGAGATTGTCAAGAACAATGTCGATGGAGATGGATTAAAATGTGCGATAATCCCATTCCAAATCTCCAATGACGAGTCGATGCTAAGCCTAAGCACTATTCATACAAATACAATGAAAATGTCCCGCGCAACGTTACGTCTGACTGCCCCTTTAATATGTCAAAATATTTAGCTTACAACCTAATTGGGAACACAAAGAAAAGGTATTGAAAATCAAAATTAAGTTACAATATATGAAATTTGAATCCTTCTGTTAAAACTACTTCTGGGTGCACCAAAAACAACCATGCACCCCAACAGTCCACAACAAAGCGTACACCACGCCAGCCCCAAAGACCCACAACCCATCCCCCAGCCAAGATCACAAATAAGATGAATGCTTTAAATCATTGAAATGCTCCCCATTCTGGGGAAATGCTGGGGTGACTGCCATTGAAAAATTGCAGAAACTTCAAAATCATGCTGCAAAACTCGTCACCAACAGTCCGTTTGATGCGACCGCTTTACCAGTCATTTGGGCGCTTAAATGGCCCACTGTCACAGAGCTTATTGATTTTGAAGCTCAGAGAATGGTTCTCAGATCCCTTGATGGTGACGTGCCTTCTTATTTGAAAAACATAGGTCATTAACATTAATTTATTCTCAATATCTTTTTGCAGGAGTTTTGGTGGTGCAGTGTCTTGGGATCAGTCCGTCGCACATGGTGCTACGTTCCCCGAAACAGATGAAACAATAACTCATCAGATAATAGATCGACCATCGCCCAAAACAGTTGTTCTATCAAGGTTTGTGAAGTTGTTATGCACAGAGTGTATAAGAAAGGCTACCGACCGAAAAATTTACATTTATCTGGTACCAAGGGTCTGATATAAATGAGATAGCATTTTTCTGAAAACCTGACGACTCGTGTGCTTTCTTGTGATGTATAGTTTTGCAATTGTTATTTGTGAATTCACAAGTAGAAGGAAAGTAATCATATGTTATATGGAGGTAGTGCTTCTTTTCAACATCATTCTAATTGTATAGTTTTATGTAAGTTGGAACTTTGCTCTTTCATTTTGCATTGGTTAAGTCATTGGAGAGTGACAAAGCAAGCAGCAAGTTAAGTATTTGTGAATAAAGGAGCTCTTCGTCAGCAAATCTCTCACATAAGTTGAAATATTTTGCTTTCAAATTTCTTCTGAAATGATTGGATGCATCTAAAATTGAAGGACAGAGTTTTCGTTGTTGCAAAGTTTTTGTGAATAACGGCATTGATCTTGTCTCTAAATAATTAAATAATTTATAAGTTTTACAGTGCACGCTTCTCGTGCTAGTTGCAGAATCAGAAAAAATGAACGATTTGCTATGTTAGTTTCTTTCTTCCAACAAACAAAGCCCATTTTGCAAAAACTATACATTAAATGAAAGCACAGTAGTCAGGCTTCCACAAAATAGTCATCATTTTCAGTGTACGTTCTTAGAACCGTTTTATGGACCGAGGATAGTAGCCTAACTCTTCGTAATAATAGAGATTTGCATATCTTGACAAAATGAGATTTGATGGTAGAGATTTGTATATATTCGGTGATTCGGTGGATTGCAATACAATACAATGTATTAATTTATTGTTGTTATTTATACATTGAAAAGTTAGGCAAGTTGAAGAGTTTGGCTAGCTGCGAAGCTTTACCACAGTTGAGAAGAGAAGCCTGTAAACAGCCGTGAAGCCATTGTGCTGCTCGTGTTTACATCGTGGGAAAACTCGTCTATTTTGGGAGGAAAGAGTTTAATTGCAAATAACGCAACTCTTACTTCCATCCTTTCCCAAAAACTGTAACCATCCATAGAAGCACTGATCACATTTTAGAGGCATTTTATGATCGATAAATGGACTTGGTGAAATACCACTCAGAATATTAAAAGAATATGCTAGTGAAATTGCTCCTATGCCTACCTTCATTATGCAACAATCATATGATACAGGCACCTTGCCTGACGTCTGGAAAATGCAAATGTGGTAGCATTATTCAAAAAAGGAGAATTTCAGTGTTTTGAAAGAATTTCAGTGTAAAACTAATCAATTTCAGAGCTTTTGTCGCAGAGAAAATCAAATTTTTTGACCGCTAGCCTTTTTCTATACACCCTGTAGTACATCATTGTGCAAGGATTAGTTTTTTCGATAAGAATTTGTTTATATCAACAGTCAGGCAGCAAGATAAGGCCAATTTCTTTATTTTTATGCTCAAGACCTTGAAATAAATCTGAGTCTTTGTCATTCCTCCAAATCTTGAGATAATCCTCAGCCCCCGTGAATAAGTATGTACCCATGCATTAGAGAATAGTTTGTGAAACAATTTTTCGGAGTTTCTCATTTCCCTTTCGTAACTTTTTATTTTGCGAAGTATGGTAAAAACCATTAAAGGGGCTGGATAAGATTTTTCCGGGGAAACTTATGATTTGGCTGTTTTCCGATGAGCTATTCTATTGCGACTATTTAACATAAATTCAAAATGAATGTCTCATCTTGGAGATTAACCTTTGCACTCTCTTCTGATATAATTTAAATCTCCATATGTTTTGCGATTGCTGCGTTGTAAATGGATTTCCAACAAGTATTTTTCTTGATCTTTCACCCAAAGATCAGCATCTATCTAGATAAGGATATTTCCTTTTGAATTTAGCTAATTACAAAGGAATTTCTTCTTTCAAGTGCGATATTTGATGCACAGACCATGGCTGTGTTTACGTATTTCTTATCCAGCCTCGTTAATGCGACCAGAATCTGTGTGTTCTTACTGTTGCTTTCTCTGCCATGATTTGCTATGCTTGATCATGGAGCGTTATTAGCAAATGTCTTATGACGAAAATTACAGTGTATATCATTTTGCATCTTTCTGTACTTTGTATTCTTTCAATGATTTTCAATCTTTGTAGGCACTATGTTCAACCGCAGTGGGTATTTGATAGTGTTAATGCCAAGAAGTTGCTACCGATTGATGAATACCTACCTGGAGCAATATTACCTCCACATTTATCACCCTTTGTTGAGGAAAATGAAGAAGAATATATTCCACCGGAAAGGCAAGAAGTTATCTCAATGGAGAAACAAATATTACGTGAAGAATCCGAAAAGAAGAGCAAGGACACCAAAGAAGGTAAATTATTTCTGCGAAGCTTTTGCAATTGTATGTTTGTTTGTATGTCTGTGTGTTTCCAACGCAAAATTAGAATCAAGTAACATTATATTGTAAAAAAACTTAGATATACAAATACGAGAAATATGAGAAATCTAATCAGTTGCGACACTTTTCTGCAGATTTTTTTAGATACTGACTTCATAACTTTTGGGTGTGTATGGTCGGAAAAATTATTTTGTGGGGTCTGTTTTCATGCCAAAAATTATTTTTTTGGGTTGATGCGTTGCATCCCAGCCTGAGCACCCCTATCCTAAATATACCTGAGTACCCCCTGAGGTTTCAAACAGTCTTTTCATGCCTTGTTTTTGCTGTCAGACGATATCACTGCTGTCTGCAGTCACTATATGTATTGGTGCATACGAAATATGGATTGTTGGATGATAATATCTTACTGCTGAATAGCAGAAACAGCAATATTTCCATGGTCAATTAACTCAGTTAAGAGACATTATACCGACCACTTTGTCGTGCAACTACAACTATTTTTGGACTTTCGTGATTTCAGGACTTACGAGAATTCTTACTTGAAGGCTTTGCCTCTGCAGATTGTTCTGTTCATCACACTTGTAAGCATTTTGATGACATTTTTCTGAGTAAACTCAGCTCGCAGCACCCCCTGACTGTTGCTATTGCTAGTTTTACAAGACAATGTTACATGCATCGATTCAAGTTGAATAGGCTGTGTATACCCAAGCAAGAGAATCTGCTTACTCATGGTCTGCAATTGCGCATTTGATTGGCTAATGTTCACATGAAAAAACTGATCACATAACACGCATCGTGTGACAGCAGGCCTTTTTGTTTGTTAGAAATGATGCTTGGGTTACATGATGCACAAGAGAGCAGGTTTATTTATCTTGACTCAATGCCTTTGAGGAATCATGGTCACATTTTTCATTCTTTATCCATCTTGAGTCAGTTTCCAATTTAAGAAAAAAATAGTTCCAATGTTTTGAAAATCATTCAACGGATTAGAACTTTCAACTCATGTTCTTTACAAAAGATTAAATTAGGTTTGGAATGTTAGTGTAATTTTTAGTCTGCTGTTTTACTCTTAGGGCCGTTTACATGAGAAGCTCGAACCGGTTTGAAATTTCACCCCGATCTGAGTTGAACTCGTTGTCTGGTCAAAGCCCTTATAGCGTTTACATGGAAAATGCGATTCTAACTCAAACCGTGGTGAAACTCAACTCGCCTCATACCGGTTTGAAAACACGATCTAAACGCAATGTATTTTCAAATCGGTTTGAGATGCATTGTCTCAGCTTCAAAGTTCAAATTGGCCTTTTGTTTCACTTGGCGCCATGCTTGGCACTCAATACATCAATGAACAACAACACAGGTCTCACACCGGGGTGAAACGTCATGTAAACGCAGCGGGAAATAAGCTAGCTGGCCAATATTCAGATCGGGGTGAAATTTCCAACCGGTTTGAGTTTCTCATGTGAACAGACCCTTGGTAAGGAAAGAAAAGAAAAAACTATTTTATATTGGGTTTGTATAAAGATAAAATAATAGATTAATGTAATTCCGTATCGAAATGTAGATATTATTTCATTGTCAATGCAATTCTAGGTTTGTACAGTACAAGAGCATTTGTAGTTGAACCATGTGTTTAATTGAAAAATGTCATTTGGCTGGTTTATGGAAATTAAAGGAAATTATCTTCAGTTAATAAATCATGGCAGTGCAGTCTAATGCCTCCAAAATTAAGAGCAACATCTCAACGGTTAACTTACAGCCTCAGTTTGACGAAAGGATATAATCATTTTCATTCATTTGGACTTTATTTGCAGTTTGTTAAAAATTGATAACTGGTTGTCCTTTGTTAATAGGTTGTGCCAGTTATAACAAGTGAATTCTTTGAAAAAGCTTGCCTTGCAAAATTATCACTGCTGAATTTCAGATCGAAAGCCAGAGAGCACTGGGATTCTGAATTAGCCTTATATTTACAGAGTGTTCTTTCTTTGTTGTTTAGATACAATAAGCCACGCCTGGCTTTTCCATCCCGACTAATCACATTCCAAAACTTCCTTTTACTAGATGAAAGTCCAAAGAAACGCAAAGCCGACGAATCTACAAATGAAGAAAAGAAACTTGCTGTTATGATGATGCCAAGGAAAAAGAGAAAACTTTACGACAAAATTATGTATTCCAAGAAGCAGAAAGCATCAGAGGTTTGTTATATTATACATTTTTTCTTATTCCCATCGAAGCAACACATTGCAAAGCAACGAACCCATTTTTGGGATATACTGAGTAACCCACTGACAGGTTTCCCTTATTGATTGGTTACTTGAGCTCTAAAAATGAATGCTCAAGACAAGTTTCTCTAAAAGGGAGGGTGAGGGTGAAGCTGCGGTTTTTAGCTGCAAATGCTGGGATTGCATAAGTAGGTGAGCGCCAATCAAGTCTTTGACCCCTTATCATGACACCCCAGAGATTCTGATGGGGTTCTGAACCTTTGAAACCTGCCCGCATCACTGTTCTGGCTGCAATATGGATTACAATGAGACGCCACAAAACTGTAGTTTCTATTTAACCAAGGGCCGTGCGTAGGAAGAGTTCAATGTAAAATAAAAACATACCAGAATCATCCAGAATTGTCCCCCCGTTATTACTGCCATTTAATTGTAGGCCCAGTTAGGCCCAAAGTACATTCCATAAATTCCTGCAGTTCTTCTTCAAATAACTATAAACTGAAACAGAATGATTCCCAGGTCTTTGGAGCTAAAATATTTGAATGGACTTGTCATCGGGTGTTCAGAACCAATCAGGAAGCCAAATGCAGGTTATGTGACAGTGCAGGGCTTGTTACCTTACAATTTATTTTATTTTGAAATCTCATCGTTATCCAATGCTTTAAACCCAAGACACTGTGACAGAAACCTTTTTTGAATGGGGTGTGCTGTTGCTACATCTTAAAAATCGCACTTTACCACACAATCCCCATCAACATTTTGGAATTGGTCCGGACACGATTCCATAATAGGAAGTAGGAGGATCACAAGCCTTGAGATAAGAATAACTGCGCATGACTGGCTTATCCTCTTTTCCCCCTTAATTGTATGTCAAACTCGCTTTCGCTTGGTTTTTGTAAAATAAAATAAACTGTATTCCAATCATCATGGCATGTCTTCAGGTGTTGTTCGTTACTCTTGATTAATTGAGCGACATCTTACAACTGATTGCCATTTTAAAACCTTCCGTTGTTTGCGAACACAGTTTCAAACTCACTTTAACATATGGTATTTCACTCCAGAAAACAAAACTAACGAAGAAGAGAGAGCAATGGGAACAGAAGAAACAAAGCAGTTAATTAAAAAACGTGGATATTCTAGGCACGCCAGAAGAGTAGATACAAGGACAGGTGAAAACTCCTTATGGAGAATACAAACACGAAGATGAATTGGTACCAGAGGTGATTTTGTAAATTATGAAATCATTTGAATGAATCTTGTGTCATTTTGCCATGTGTACTTTTTGCTCAAATTTTGCCTTGCTTTAAAGGCAGTCTGTACCCTGATAACTGGAAATGAAATCGATAAAGTTCTCTATTTGTATTCTACAAGTGTGTGGTTATTTGCTTTGCCCATGGAAATCAAGAGCACAGCACACTGTGTGCCCAGACCTGGAAACAATTAAAAAAATCGATTTTTTCAAAAGCGATTCCTTTAATTTTTCTCTTATTAACAATGCTCTGAACTCCCTGAAACTGTAAACCGTTTTTTTCTATATCTTATGGTTTTTTTTCTGTGAATTTACAAAGTTGTGAAAATCTTCAGTTTTGAATCCAATATATGATCCAGCTGCTTCTGAAAAACTACTCATTTCTATTAAATCAATTGAAACTGTTATACTTGTCCAAACCATTTATACTATGGCTTATCTGAAAGGAAATAGCTTCTTTTATTTGAAAAGAATTTAAGACGAGCTTAAGGAATTAAATGTGATTTTTTTACAATATTAAGATTATTTCTAGCCTGCGTGCAGACTTTACTTTCCACTGCGAAGGAGAGCCTATGAGGATCTTGTAAAGTCTGCGAATTAGCGCCCATTATCGAGTTCTGAATGAAAAGTTTCTCCTGCGAAGTTTCTCAATCTTGCGCAATAAATTGACACCTCCAACAGGAAGGAAGAATAATCCCTATCATGCGAAGAGAATCCCATCCCATCCCACATTTTTTTTTTCATTTTCATTTTCATTTTAAAATTATTTATGCACGGTAGCCCCGTCAGTCAGTATGACTGATTTTCAGGGGGCCGTGCCAAAAACTTTACAAATTAAAAAATCTTCAAATAACCCACAAACTTCAGAGCCTGCAAACTGCAGAGGTAATAGGTATGAAAGACTCACCAGTGATTCAAGAACCCCATTTGCTGGCACATGTCTAAGCTAAGGGTACTACCAACACACCATTACCCATCTGATGATCAGGTCATCAAATGAAAGTTTTAGGCCTAGCCTGAAGTAAACATTCTGTCCTCGGAGCGGAGAAACTTTCAAAGAATTGCCTCGTGATCGTTGTAGACTTCCTTCACCTTGAGAATATGATTGACTGTTTATAATTCCTTTCAAGACAAAGTTTCATCCCAAGTTATCAAGTCCCGAAAACAGGCAAACTGGGCGGCACACTTCATCATCGGCGAACTCGTTTACCACGCACAGCAACTTCCTCAATTTTGAATCTACGAAAACGGTTTCGTGTTGTGTCGCAAACAATGACCACAAAGGGTTGTGAAAAACGTGACGATCCTATCGGCTTTTGATTGGGCCCTTAGAATCTCAAACTAGATACTGATTGGCTAACAGACAATACCGGACAAAGGCGAGTATAGTTGCGTAAGATCTCAGAACTCAATAATGGGCGCTAATTCGCAGACTTTACAAGATCCGCCTTGGCTTTCCTTCGCAGTGGAAAGTAAAGTCTGCACGCAGGCTAGATTATTTCAGAAAAACACAACTTTTGATTTTCATGTTATAATTGATGCATCTAAAATACTGTTTTTAAAAAGTTCACAGTGTTTCACACCATAGCCGATAGATTTTCCTCTAAATATAACCATTCAAGAATAGAAAAATCAATGAGTTTCACGTGCGAAGACGTGCGAAAACGTGGATTATATGATTTGCTACCCTAAATCATATGGGTTTTTTCAAGCTACCATTTATGGGGGATGCTTTCCACTCCTCTGAAAACTGTCTTAGACTCACCAGAACTCAATACAACTTGGCACAGTTACAAAACAAGTAATTTGTAACTTGTAGAGTAATTTGGGTGTGGTTGCCACGCCCTTGTGACGTCACAGTGACGTCACAAAATTGGAAGTCTCTGAAAATCAGGCTTCCAAGTTATATTAGTGTTGAAAGAAGATCTTGCATGAACTTTAAGCAGTTTTTGGCTCAATGTTTCAACATATTTGATGATTGAGTGTTATTTTATTGAAAATGACGATTTTGGACTGATATTTTGGCAGAAATTAACCAATTCTGATGACGTCATTTATGCTGCTAATTTGTGCTATGTAATAAGAGACGAAAGGAATTTGCAAAATGATAATAACCTATTACTTCGTGCAAGATTTATCATGGCCTGTCAAAAGTGGGGACTCTCTTCGACGCATTAAGTGCACTGTGTTTACGTTACCTTTGTTCTGGAGCTTTTTTTTTTTTTTTTTTTTTATATCCAATATAAAATTTTACAAAGACGAGATTACCTAAAACAACACTTACAAACTACTTTACTACACTACAAGGACGATGCCATGAGGAGCAGAAGACCATGACTACCCCATGGCTATAACATAGAAAACAGGTAACTAAAAACTAAATCTAAATATACAAACAAGTACTAATACATAGGGCTACGCATATAGAATTTCTACTATAAATACTAGAGTCGGGTTCACATTGGATGTAGGGCAACTTCTGTGTTTTGGATGTATCAGTTTAGTGTCACCTTGGACAGACGCTAAAATTTTACTGAACTCAGGAATTAAGTGTGAGTTAAAACTGTCGTCTGCACTATCATAACACTGAATTACCCAACATCCAATGTGAAACAGGCGTAAACAAGTGAACAAAAAATGAAAAAAAAAGAGAAAAGGACTTAGTGACTGAGTGGCGTGAAACAAACTTTTCAGATCCATTTTAATCAAACCGACCTGTTTTGCGGATGAAATCTAGTGTCAGTTCGAGTATATATTTGTTGATTTCGTTAGACAGATATTTATCCCCATACAATAGAATCTGAACAAGAACGTCGTTAGAGAGGCTGTTTATTTCTACAAATGGTCGTAATAATACCGAAACTCCAGCGAGAAGATCTCGTTCTGGAGCTGTTTGGAGCACTAGTATCATTACAGTGTTTTTATTGAAAAAGTTTGAAGAAATTAAAAAAAATAGCTAATTAGCTCAAAATGGCAGCCAAAATGATGTCATTATAAAAAAATGCTGATGTCATCAAATTCCAGAAATTCCGGTATCATATTGAAGCCCTTTGTTTGCTGATTCATTTGCCATATAATACTTCATTATTCAATCAAACATTTCCATTTAAATCATTGAAAATAATGATTTTGCAGCTACCTCCTTCCGAGATTAGGTCCCAGTCCTCCAAGATCACCTCAAAACTGAAATTTTAGAACACAGCTGAATTGGGCATGCAATTGCGCATCTAATGATCTCTTCCCTGGATATATATGACAATTTTTGAAACAGTTATGAATTGTTTCCCGAAAATGAGATCCTGGGCACATAGTGCAGCAACTCAGTGATGCATGAATCATGCTCTAGTAAAAAAAATTGGGAGCAATAGGGGACAGGCATCCTTTAATGGGTCTTTATGTTTCATACAGCTTTAAATTGTTCCTTCTTTCGAAGCCTGCCAGGCCTATTTCCAATAAATAGCCTCAGCACATACGCTTGGAATTTCAACACTGAATCAACATTCAGAATGCCTTTATCATTTTGAAAGCAATAATTTGGTAAGAGTTTTTCCAATAGTGTTAGAAAATTCTTTTTTCAACAGCTCGTACCTTATCTTGTTATCTTGGCTTCGAGGATTAAGCTTGTAAAAAGCGGACGCTACATACTAAAGCAAAGAATAGATTTCGCAGAGATTTTTTGGAAACCAGTTAAAAACGCTTTAAAGCGTCAGTAAAATTTCTGCAACATTTCTGTCCAATGCCAACGATAAGGGCTTGTGGTTTCGTCTTGAGGGATTAACTGATAGTACAAGTTTGTATGACAGTTTATGAGTCCATCCATGGGTGAAAAATTCGTAAAAATCGTATTTCGTAGATGAATGGGAGCTGAGCCTCGTTATCAATGTACCATTCATCGAAGCGAGAGATTTATTTACTGTTTCAATCTTTAAAATGACACAAATAATTTTCCTTCATACGCATAGAGTCGGTCATGCTGAGGAATTACGTTGGAAACGCTTTTGTTGATTGAAAGCTCATCAATTATTGATACGGCCTTTGCAGAATCAGCCCTGGATTCTAAAAAGCGTGAGCTGAACGAATTGGGATAAGCTGAAATTTAGGAAAATAAGACATCTGCTCACTGCTTTATTATTCATGAGCATTGTTCAATCTCCTTGTCTCAATTCGACTTAATCTTCACTAGAGGTGCATTTAGTCTGAATGCCCTCTTGTTTTGATTATGCAAACTGTTTGAAATTGAAGAAAAGTACAACCACGTCGTCATTACGCTGCAGGGAGAAACCTTTTTGTGTGCTCATCATAGTAATAATCTACCTAAGAAGAGGCTGTTTGGGAGAGAAGGGAGATGAGATTTGATCGAGATCATCTAGTGGATTTAGGTGCGGTTTCATCGGCTGTTTTCTGAGCTTGCTGGTGATACATTCCCCAACAACATTATCTTGAGGCAGAAAAATAGATGTCCATTGCAAAGCAAATGACGAGAAGAGATACAAGCGGTTTAGAAACGATCAACAGGAGGATTTAAAGATGGCTTTGTAAGCTGCAGACTGAACGTAAGTTTGATTCTTTCTCATCAAGATCTCATGAAGGTAGAAGAACGGATTTCTTTCGCAAAGCGAGAAGAGAAACAAGCGATTTGAAAACGATAAAAGAAAAGATTTAGACATGGTTCGATAAGCTTTAGACCTTGCATACGTGATACTTTCTCTTCAAGAACATTGTCTGGACACAGAAGAACCGGTTTCTTTGCAACGTAAATGTTGAGAAAAGAAAGGAGCTGTTTAACATAAATAAACGAGAGACTTTAGATAATATTCGAGTTTTCCTTTCTTTACGTTTATGTGTGATGCTTTAACGAAGAATGAGAGAATATCAGCATCCAGTTGCAAGCTCAGCTACCTGTCGATAAATGGACAGATTTAGTAGTTGCTCGAAGAGTTGCTTGCTTAGTCTATATCCGCGAGACTCTATCCAATAAATCTCCTTGGAAGATAAAAACAACTTTTAGTGACAAGTGGCTGAAAGGACTACACGTGAATTAAAGATTAACAGCAAGCTGTCAAAAGTTTGATTTAGACTTGGTTGATCACATGTTTGCTTTTTGCTATATTGTTTTGGTATAATTTCTGCAAGAAATTTCATAGGAATGAAACAACCTTCAGTTGCGAACCAAGCTGCGAGAACTACTACGAGCGATTTATCCACGATTTATCCACAAGCGATTGATCATCCTGTTGGCTGATGAGCTGCTTACCAAGCTGACGTACGACACTTCATCCAAGATAATTTCCTATGAGCTTATAGGGACTTCCAGTAACAGGCCAAACGAGGAGAAGGACCACAAGCGATTGATCATCCTGTTGGCTGATGAGCTGCTTACCAAGCTGACGTACGACACTTCATCCAAGATCATTTCCTATGAGCTTATAGGGACTTCCAGTAACAGGCCAAACAAGGAGAAGGACCACAAGCGATTGATCATCCTGTTGGCTGATGAGCTGCTTACCAAGCTGACGTACGACACTTCATCCAAGATCATTTCCTATGAGCTTATAGGGACTTCCAGTAACAGACCAAACAAGGAGAAGGACCACAAGCGATTGATCATCCTGTTGGCTGATGAGCTGCTTACCAAGCTGACGTACGACACTTCATCCAAGATCATTTCCTATGAGCTTATAGGGACTTCCAGTAACAGGCCAAACGAGGAGAAGGAAGACGAAAGCTTTGGTCACCCATCGTACAATATTAAGGTATGGATTGATCGTCTATTTACCTGGCTATGCTTTATACATAATCTGCAAGACGCTATGATAAGCCTATCTAACATCATTTGTTAAGATAAGGCTCAAATCCTTACTGGTTGTCAGAGCATGCGGAAATCATCCAATTTCATGCTTGTCAGCCAATGAAATCACCGCTTTCTAGCCCCTGGAGACAAAATCGGTCGTTTGAGGTAAATTTTCTAGTACCCTCACTAAAACTGAAATGGATGCTAGAATACTTCAGTTATTCGCAATTTTTTTTGATAAATCAGTTGTGGGGATGTCCGTCCAGAGTTGTTTACATGTTTAGGCACACAGCTTGTTTGGGGCCGGAGCTGCGTTCATTTTCCGGTCGAAGAATATTGACCTTCGTTGAAATATCTATAGAAATCGCTACAAATGAGATATACAGATAAGAATTTCAGCAATTATGCATACTGACCTCAGCAATAACCCAAACTCCTTTACTGCTATCATATCTCAAAATTGGAGGCAATTTCTAATGATTTCTGGTAGAGATATCATTTGGGCCTAAGCTTGTCCTCGCTTAAAACTCATTCCATTGCACTTAAAAAGTAATGGTAAAATTCTAGAGCTGAATAATGCACTTACCCATGACTCAGGCACCAGTTTGACTTCGTTTGCCTTTTTTACATTAACAAATTTTTATAAGAAACGACCAGTTGTGGGTGAAATGCAAAAACTTTCCTCGGTCCATATTTTTATCTGCGCAGTCTATCCGCTTTAAACAACAAACAGTGAACTTTGTATCATAAAAGTCTTGCATCACAAAACATTCCTATAGAACGATTCCATGCGCCTTAGCGAGGCACTTGTGAATTGTTTTCACGCATTTGGTTCAATCAGTCAATGCAAACAAACAAAAGTGCAAAACCGGGTATCTTTTTTAGCGAACCCAAAACAATGTTTTGTTCTTTTTATGTTTTGCATTGATTGAAATAAGAACGAAAAGAACGAAATGCGTGAATACAATTCACGAGTGCCTCGCTAAAGCGCATGGAATCGTTCAAAAGGAATGTTCTGTGATGCAAGACTTTTATGATACAATGTCAAAGTTCACTGTTTGTTGGTTGAAGCGGTGAATCTGTGTAGAGAAAAATATGGACCGAGGAAAGTTTTTGCAATTCGCCCACAACTGGTTGTTTCTTATAAAAATTTGGCAAATTAAAGAAGGCAAACGAAGTCAAACTGGTGTCTGAGTCATGGGTAAGCGCATTATCTAGCTCAAGAACTTTACCATTACTTGTTAAATGCACTGGAATGAGTTTTAAGCGAGGACAAGCTTAGGCCAAAATGATGTCTCTTACAGAAATCGTTAGAAATTGCCTCCAATTTTAAGATATGATAGCAGTGAAAGAGTTTCGGTTATTGCTCAGGTCAGTATGCGTAATCGCTGAAATTCTTATCTGTATATCTCATTTGTAGCGATTTCTATAGATATTTCAACGAAGGTCAATATTCTTCGACCGGAAAATGAACGCAGCTCCGGCCCCAAACGAGCTGTGTGCCTAAACATGTAAACAACTCTGGACGGACATCCCCACAACTGATTTATTAAAAAAATTGCAAATAACTGAAGTATTTTAGCATCCATTTCAGTTTTAGTGAGGGTACTAGAAAATTTACCTCAAACGACCGATTTTGTCTCCAGGGGCTAGAAAGCGGTGATCTCATTGGCTGACAAGCATGAAATTGGATGATTTCCGCATGCTCTGACAACCAGTAAGGATTTGAGCCTCATCTTTCATTTGTTACTGCAAAGGACTGAGTAGACAGATTTCCGTAGTCCGTTGTTTCCCTATAGGTGCTCTTTGATTTGATAATGTTGCTTCGGTCAATAGAGGTCCCGTTAAGCAAGGTCTACCGCAGGGATACAACAGACTTAGTTAATCAATCTAAGGAATAATAGGAAATGAATGGGTCAAATGTCGTCAGTAATATTACATTTTGCTTCGCTGAGTAGTGATGCCAATGTGCTATGTGGATGTGCAGAATTGATAAGTAGCGCATGACAGGCAGATCTATTCTTTATTAGCTTTTCTACTCTAAAGGCGCTTATTGATCCTCGCCATTCATTAAAGAGTGCGGAAGAGGGTAAGTTAATTCTTACTATAAATATCATTGCACTTTCTTTGCAAGAAGGAAGCTACACTCAGAAATAAAATAAGTTAGCTTGCAGAAACTAATCTTAACATCAATCCAGCTCTAGTAATATAGGGTGTTTCAGAAAAAAAGCAACCCAAGTTTATTCCAAGTTTTTCAGGAAATAATAATATTTTGATTAATTCGACAAATACTATCTGAAAGCGCAATTTTTTTTCTTTCCAATGATATCCAAGTTTGGCATTAATAGAATCATTCATCGCTTAATTGATTTCTTCATAAGTATGGTCTAGTTTAGATGCCGGAAAACGATATGACATTTACTCAGACGAAAACCAATCTTTTTGAGAGCTTACTTCATCGTTTGTAATAAATGCATTTCATGGGAATGAATATGTCTTTTTCCTACCTGAGGGCATCACCTCGAGTGCTTCCAGGCCTAAGATATTTTGGCAACATTTGTTTTGTAATTTTTACGGGGGAAAAGGGTTTGATTTTGCTCTTATGGCATGCTGCATTTGAAATCTGGCAGACGTACTGTGGTATGAATTAAATGATAGATGATTCGATGAATGAATGTGTCAAATTGCATGCCATTGGAAGAAGAAAGATTCTACTTTCAGACAGTGTAGATTACATTTACTCAAACTGATCATTATTTTATGATTTTCAATCATAATTGGGCTGCGTTTTTCTGAAATACCCTGTAGAATGTACAGTAAAAGCCCGCACATAAGAACCTTCATCTATTAAAGACTCTGCTGACATAGAGGCTTTGCGAGCATTCTTTGCGAGCATTCTTTGCTGTGCAACTAGAGATGGCACGTGCGATGTATGCGAGGTATGTCCGTTGCGAAGGACCCTTTGAAATTGGAGAAAGGGAAATATCAACTTTTGGACTCTATGCTTTTGTCTACGCTAAAAACCCATTGTCAAACATGATCATTTGTGTGCCAAATTAAAAGCAAGGCAAAGAGTATTTAGGCCAGAAACGACTTTCAGATAATACGAAAGTCGACTTTGGTGCCACAAAGGATCATGGTTAGCAGTGGCTCTTTAAGAACCTATGGCCTAAAATAATTTAGTTTTTACCAAATAGAACCATATCTTAACTAGGTTCTTAATAAAGGGTTTTAATCATTCATTGGGAAATAAATGCAATCTGTTTGCCAATCACCCTCTTTCGTACAGAAATGTGATAGGCAGGGCCTGCAGTGGTAAACAGGGTAAGAGATTGAAATGGATAGGGTCAAGAGTGTAACTAAGTTCACATATTTCCCTATGTTAAGAACCTACACCCTGATTACTGGGTGTGCCTCATTGCATAAGAACCTAAACAGGCTGAGTTCAAAATCTTGGGTTCTTATGTGCTGGTTTTTACTGTAGTTTCATTCATTGAGCATTGAAACACCTCATTTTGTTGTAACGGCGACGGTAAATGAAGAATTGTTAAACTGTGTGGCAGGTTGATTTCGTCAAGATTATTGTTATGTGTGGTCTGTTCATAAACAATCCATTACACGCTCAATCTCATTGTTAAGATGCTTTGTGGAGATGGCCAGGTATGATGTAATATCATAGTAACGTGATTTTATAATGGTAAATAAAACTGCAGCGTGGCCAGACATGTGTTGAGAATGATTATCATTGCACTCTTTCTAATCAAACTTGTGATTCAAAATCTTTCAGTTCTGGATTTAGGCGATCAATCTATTTCCTAATTCATTTCCATACCCCCACCCAAATAAGCAAGACTAGCTCTATTTTTTTCGTTAACAGTAGTTATGTGTATTTTTGTTGTTGTTGTTGTTGTTGTTGTTGTTGTTGTTGTTGTTTTACTTTATTCGTGTAATGGCATCATGGCCAAGATGATATTTTTGTTCCCTGGCGTATCTATGTGGCATAGTTTGCTGGTATAGTTATCAGTAATATGTATCGTAAATTTTTGATAGAATATGAAAAAAGACTAAGATATCAAGCGGCCTTCATTGACAACGTATAAGTTTGCACTTGTTTAATTTCTGACAAACAAATCCGAAGACTTTGGTGTTCAATAGTCTGAAACAATAGCAAAGCTATTGAAATTTTGATGATGAGCATTCATCATGACTACGTCTTCTTGTCATCTTTATCCATTTATGAGCTTGTGGCAGCCTTCCAGTTGCAGTTTAGTTTCAGTTTTCAGTTTTCATTATCAACAAATATATCTAAATACATCAATACATCGAAGACTACAAATAAATTACAATTTTTACCTAAATTAAACAAGACAATCAATATACAAATGACAATATATTAGTACACAAGGATACACTACAAGGATACACTTACACCCAACACAAAAGAAATGAAAAGAGACATGGTACAGTACAAAACATAAGTATTTAGATATATTTGTCTAAGGAGGAGCTCTCTAATAGGTAAACTAATCTAGAGAGAGCCCCCTCCCCCATCTAAAAACTAAAAAACAAGGAAAAATTGTTCTTAAAAATAAACACAAGACCAGAAGATGCTTCCAAAGAACAAGATAACTTAAGAACACTAAATGTTGGTGTAAAATCAAAGACCATAACCATTGACAAAGAATTCTTTCAATTTTGATTTGAAAATATTAAACGAAACTGACATTTTAATGAAAATAGGTATGTCATTCCATCGTTTAGCACCAAAATACTTTATAGACCTGAGACCATAAAGTGGTCTCTAGTTTGGTAATTCTAGCTGCTGAATATCAGTCAGCTCTTCATGGTGCCGACATAGAATGAACTTAGACTGATGTGAAACTCCCTAATGGTACTTCACTCTGTTGATGTTATGAAAAGCACAGATTACCTGATTTTAAGGGATAAAATTCAGTCCAAAATTACGAGAAATGTAGTGAAAAATGTCTGTGAATTGAGTCCAAAATATTTGTGTCCGAAACTTATTGTCCGAAATGTTTGGGTCCAAGTATCGTTGTTAATGTATTTGTTGACAACAAAATTAACAGAGAAGACAGTCATTAATAGCTATGCCCACAAGAGCATTCTTAAGAGCATTGGACAAATTACGCTTCTACCAGTAAATTTTGCATTACTTAACAAGCAGTTATCAGAATGATAGTCTTCGAAGGACCTTGAGCAATGGATTTGGAATTTTAGGAGGTTGTTTATATTAATGAATACTGCTGTGTCATCTGAAGGCATACTTCTTCCTGACATGACCTCAAACTCAAAATCCACCAATTTGTTAAGACGGCATTTTGAGGTGTCTTGATAGATCGTTATTGAATAAAGGTTTGAAAAGGAATTGCGACGTTCATTTCAAGAACAGTTATTTGTTGGAGTACTTTTGATACCAAAGATGTTATAAAATGCTTTACAATAGATATATGCGAAAACAATCATTGATAAAAATTTAAATTCATGCGTATTGGCTTATCTTTAACGAAGAATATCATCTCATCAAATATGAATATAAAATTAGCAATTTCTTACTCCAACAGGTGATCTATCGTTAAACCGACAAAAGACGTTAGGAATTAGTGAATTGTTTTGTAAAGATGTTGCCTTCACGAACTCCAGACAATCGAGAGGAAATCGGTAAAACAGAGAAGATTAGTAATAGATCCTCTTCGTTGCCATCCGTGACAGACCTCGAGTTGGAATCTTCGACAACATCCACCAAATACTTTGAGAAGAACGGAGACCAACTTCACGCTTTAAGCTCAGATTCTTGTCTATCCGTGGGCAGCAATCAATCGATGAAACTAGACTGCAATTCTGATATGTCGTTGCCAGAACTGAGCAATACACATTCCGACTCCGAAGGTTATTCGAGTTTTAGATCGAGTGGCTCTTCACCATGGTCTAGCCATCACACAAGTCCAACAGAAACTGGAGAGATGATGGCGACGCTCGACGAACAGCTTCCAAATGGTAGTTCGGAAGATGTGGTTGACTCTGTTCCCGGACAATGTGTGAGTGGCAAAGACTTCGATTCCAATCTTTATGATGATTGTGCTTCGAAAGAACAGGCTTGGCTTCTTTGCAAATCTGCCAAGCAATGTACAGTTGGTCATGGACTAAATGGAGGCGAGCAACATAGTAAACAACGTGCAGAACAGAATGACCTGCCTAACACAATTGTGTCAAACAGAATGAAAAAGCCAGAAGGGGAAAATAAAGTTCTTACCTTGGAGATGTCTACTTCTTCACCGAAAGAGACAGCTAACGTGAAAAAGCACACTCAAGAGGTGCTACCCGGTGACGGAACTAGCCCTGTTATTAATACATCAACACCGATTCAGTCATCAACCAGACATTTAACTTTACTTGAAAGGAGAATGTCAACAATCGAGGAATCATATGAGGATACACCTTCTCCGCGCTCGTTTATGGATATAGATAAGGAATTCTTCGATGCGTATAAAGAGTTGACAAAGAAACAAGTGCTGGAGCACTTCTCTAAAGGTTTTCATGATTTGAATCCCAGTTATGACGTATCTGATAGTGACATTCTAAGTGACCAAGGAGCACCAAATATGCCATCGCCTGCGATGCAACTCGATGCAGCAGCTAAACAAGAAACGACGGCAGATTCGAAAATTGATAATCATGACAATTGTCCGGTGGAAAAAATCGCAGCTCTAAGTGATCAGGCGTTTGATGGCATCGATCTGAAGTCGTACGACATACCAAAAGAGAGAAGGCTATCCCTAGAGTTCAAGTTGACTGAGCTCAGAGTCTTTGTTGACCGTATAATTGATGATAGAAAGAATCTTGAAGAAGATAGGGTATCGCTCGAGAAAACTTTGAGTAAAATGAAAGAGCAAGGAGCGTCAAGCTGTGAAGTCTGCAAAGGCTTTTTTGAAAACAAATGCTCTGCTGCCCCTCCTGTGAAGAATGAAGAAGAGGTAGCTTGCCTGGCGCAGAACGATTCCAAAATCAGGCGTGGTGAGCAAGATTTCGAAAGCATGCGAAGCACGCAGTACCAAGAGTTGCTAAAAAGTCTCGAGACAGCGCTGCTAGAAAACGTTGGCCTAAAAAATGAAAACAGAGATCTGTGTGAGATTAACGATGAACTTCGACAAAAGATTGAACAGTTGTTGACCGATGGAGAGGAGCTACAATACAAGATGAACGAGGCAACGTTTAAGCTCATGGAAGATGCACAGAGGCAGAGGGAAGAGAACCTTGTGTTGAGAAATAACTTCAACAAGGTGCTCAAAGATTGCAATATGCTTGAGAAAGAATTGCAAGAGCTTGAAGAGAACTACCAAGATTTGATTTGTGAGAGAGACCTTCTTGTTGATGAACTGAACATTCGCAATGAGGATTTTCAGATATGTCGAGATGAATGCGAGAAATTAGCAGCGGATCTTCACAATGCTAGACAACAAGTACAAAGCTTAAATGCTAACGAAGAGAAAGTCTGGACACGTGCTGACTGGGAGCAGTGGACTGTGATGCTAACCAGAGTAGCTACAACTGAAAAGGCATTGTTTGATGTACGTAAACAAAAGTCTCAAATTGTCAATGATATGAAAAGCATGAAAAAGAGGCTAGAAGAGAGCAGAGATAGGATTCAAGATGCCGAAAATGCGATGAAGAATCTGGAGTGTAATTTGGAGAAAGCTCAAGATAATAATAACTCGTTGCAGCACGAGAATGAGGAGATGAGAGCATCGATTTTGAGATATGAATTGAAGATTTTGGAACTTCAAGAAGAAGAGAAAGAAGAGGCGAAAGAAATGAAGGTTGACGAATCGAGAGAAGAGATAACTGAGATTGTTGCTGAAACCGAGCGGCAGGAAGATATTGGTTCATCAAATATCAGCGTAGAGCAGGACAGGGATCTTACAGTTGCTCCTCAGGCTGAATGCAGCAGTGAAAAAGCAACTTTTCGTGCGATTCATGATGTCCAATCAGAAAGTGAAGAGAATGTTGGTGGGAGTCAGCTTGTCGTTCTCCGAACTGATCCAAAAATTGGCTCAATCAAACGAGCAAGGACATTTCCCTGCAACCAGATGGAGAGCTTTGCCTTGCAGATGTTTCGTGATACAGCCTCACCTGTGGACGAATATGCAGGCAGTCAATATCAAAATGCATTTCAAGAGATCGGGCAAGGCAGTGAAGAGATAAACCCAGGGGGTGATGATACAGATGCAATCATGATGAAGTCACCCGTGAGGCAAACTGATGCAATACGGGACATGCATGTTATATGTCATACTTGCCTTGAAGAAGCTAATTCGACGCCAAGCGGTAATCCATTAAAGCAGGGAAAAGGTGATAAGGTTCACAACAGATCTTCGTGTTTGCCTCTGAAAAATCTGCTACCTTCTATGATGCAAAATATTCTCAATACCAAGTCAAAAAGAGAGAGGCGGAATGAAGGATCGAGCCCATGCAAATAAATCAACGATTCGTGATAAGGGACGCTAACTGAAGCTACCTTTCAGACGACATCTTTTGCTGTGAGCGGCATTCGAGTGAATTTTGGTTGTTTGTGATGGACAAGATGTTAGGAATTGTCTCCGGTTAACTTTTCTGTAGCTGTTTCAGATAAAGGCAGAATTTCTTTGGTTAGTAAAAATTTACATTTACTTTGTTCCATACCGGTGAGTCCAAATCCGATGGAAGAATCACAAAAATTTGATTATAATAACGATCATGAAACTTTCTTACATGCATATTTGTATGGAGGCAATTTTTTCAAAAATGAATTGGTTTTGCATTTTCGGGAAGTGGGAAGCATGATCCAAAATCACGATAGATGGCTATCACGTTGAATTTCAATGCCACACTGCACATACAGTAAAGTCCCGCCTTTAAGAAACGGCTTTATAAGAAACCACATCCTGGATTTTTGTAAGAACAAAGGGAAAACAATAGAGTAATAAAGGGGGGGAAATAGGCTGAGGTAAAGAATGTGTTTCTTAAAGGCGGTACTGTAGTGTCTTTTATGTTCTTGATAGCGAATAGCGAATCGTTTCTTTCCGGCCAGAGACTCCATGCTCCATGTTTTTTCAAAATTCCAAATACCTTTCCCGAAAGAACAAATAACGACCACATATTAGATTTATTTAGCCTTCGACACAAATACGCACACAAAATTTGAAAGTCGCTAACATGATCAAATTGTGGTGACCTTCAAAAAGTTTCAAGTTGCTTTACTCATCCTGTGCTATAGAATTTAGTTGTTGATGTTTTTAAGTGATGGTTTGTATTTCTTTTGCAGTGATATCTGTTGTGTTCCACCAGAAACTTTTACAACTACCGAGCGAGTCAGAATGTGTAGAGATTTGAAAGCCTGCAGGTCTCAAACCATTTATCCCCACCCATATCTATGGTTCTCAGATCTTTTTGAACAAACTAAGCGAAGGGGAGGAACAAGGGCAGATTTTGTAATACAATGGCAACAGTTGCGTTTGATTGACATCATAATTCAAAGCGATTAGCGATTAGCGACTGCAGACAAGGGAATTATCAAAACAAAGCTGCAAAAGGTTCCCTGAAACTAGTAGGGCAAACTCTCGCCTTGTGCAAGCGAAAGGTGGTTTTTAAGCGAAGTTAAGTGCATATCGAGAATGAAGAAGGGTAAACCTAAAGTTCTGTCTGGTGGATTTTGTTGATTTGATTCAGAGGCTGAGCAGAAGGCATTGTAATTCTCGCACATTTAGGGCTTAAATGATACGATTACAAAACAGCTCCAAAATCAAATAAACAAAATCCGCCAGACAGAACTTTGGATTTACCCTTCTTCTTTTGTTAGAAGCACGTAGCTTCTCTTAAAAACCACCCACCTTTCGCTTGGACAAGGTGAGAATTTGTCCCACTCGTTTCGGGGAGACTTTTGCGGCTTTGTTTGTTTTGAATTACTGGTTGGTAGAATTTACTTTGTCTGCAGTTGCTAATCGCTTTGAATTGAGCTGTCAATCAAACGCAACTGTTGCTATTGTATTACAAAATCTGTCCTCGTAACTTGTATTACACATGTATTACATGCAGAGCAGTCAAATGTATTACTTGTATTACAAAATCTGCCCTTGGAAGCAACAATCGTGGGAAGAAACTTTCACGACTTTCTGCCTATAACGCAAAATTTTCTGCCCAAGGAACGCTTCTCTACATTTTGGTTTGGGGCGTGGCAGTCAATCTTCAAAAAGCATACCATTCCTTTTGTCAATTTCTCAAAAATTAGGGCAATTGTTCGGAAATGCATACCTGACCTTATACCAATTTCTCATAAATTGCCTATTTATTCGTTCTTTTTGCCAATGTAACAAAATTGATCCCTTTCCTTGCATTAAAAATGTGATCATCGATACCGTTCCTTATACCAAATTTCTCGAAAAACGATATTCTTCCCCCATTACCCTAAATATACCGTGCCCCAGGAGTCTCTTCCCCTAGAGTACCACCTTGACCTCGGGACTATTTCTTTGATCATCAACAAGCCAGCCCTGAAAAATGGGGTGGGAAGAACATAGAATTGATTCTCAGAAGGTTTATCTAACTTTTTGTACCAACTTTAGCGTTTACACCACAACCTAAAACAATAGTCCGTGACAATTTTTATGCGAAATGGTTTCATTGGTTCCTTTCTCCCAGCCAGTCATCACTTAGTACCCATCTCAGCACCAGCAGAAGTTAGTATATGAAAACGAACACATGTTACTGTTGAATCGAATTTAAATAACCACAAAAAATTAAAAAATCTAATGTACACATCAAGGTTTTTTCCAAATACTTGATAACTTAAAACCTATTCACAATTCTATTCACAACGAAAATGACTGAGTTGCAGATAAAAAACTGTGCAGTATCTACATAAATTAATGTCTCAATGCTAGCGAAATTCTATCAAAACCAATGTATGTTGCGACTTTGCCTGCAGTCAGAGCAGTCAGGTGAGTTTATTCCATTGAAAGCTAGATGCACCGGGTGAGGGTGTGTGAGTCAAAAAGTTATCATGTTTAGCAGGCTGTGAAATCAGAAAGCCTGAATTAGATACCGGGTTTTTTTGCAAATCTTTTCATTTTCAGTTTTTAGAGCTAGAAGCGAGTTTCCTAAGATTTTTGTTTTCGAAAACGTTGAAGACGAACAAAAAACATCGATCACATTTTCTAAAGAATCGACATGAATGGACAAAGAGAGAACTTTTTCGTGGTGATTTGCGATCTAAAAATCGACCAATTTTAACCTGCTATACGAGAGTTCATACTGAACCCCCAAATCCCCCTGAAAACGTTTTCTCTTTGTTTATTCATGTTGGATCTTTTAAAATGTGATGGACGTTTTTTCATCGTTTTCAATATTTTCGAAAACGAACATTTAAGAAACTCGCTTCTAGCTCTAAAAACTGAAAACGGAAAAATGTGCAAAAAGTCCTAGAATCTAATTCAGGCTCTCTGCTAAATATTAAGTCATAAATCTTCAAAATCGGTCCAGTTTTCAAAATATTGTGGCCTGCCAAACGTGCCTAGTTTATTTTGGCGCACCCGGTAGGAACATTTTGATTTTGACAAAATTTGAAATATTTTCAAGATGTCATCGATTCAATGACATCATAATTTTTTAGAATCATTGCAAATCGAATTTTTTCCTTCATTCTAGCTAAATAGACCATATAGATTCCAAAGTTGCAGTCGAAAAGTTTTTATGTTCGGAAATAGCGTGTTGGACCCTGTCATGATACCTATTGTTTGGAGGACAAGCAATACAAGGGGAAAATGACATGACTCCAACGTTATTTCTAGGCGTAGAAATTGTGCATCGTAAACTTTTACTAACGAATGAGTCACAAATCTTCAAAATCGGTCCAGTGTACGATTTATTTTAGCCTGCCAAACGTGCATAGTTTATTTTGGTGCACCCGGTATATCAATCGAAAGGTCTAATCAAATGCTGTCCAACTACCGGGTCAACCAGAAAAAAGTTCCCACTTTTGAAAATTCATCGCTTCAAGAGTACTGAATGGATTGGAATGAATCAATATTTGCTTGACGGCCAAAAGATTGAAGTAGTTTTGTGATTTTTCTCGCCTGCTTATGAGCACTGGAAAAATTGGTAAATTCAAGTTTACGAAAACTTTGTGGTTGCAAAATGACTGGAAAAGGCCTAAAATACGGGATCAAATCATATCTGACTCCTCGCTCAGAACAACAGAAAGTCCAATTTCTCATGGGTGCGAGATATCGTCTGCACATTTGTTGCCATATGTGATTGAAAAGTTTTAGTATCTGTTTGACAATCCATGTCTCTTAAGAGAGGTGAAACGCCCGTGCGTTTTGTTGTGTGTGAGGAGAGTCCTAACGATTCGATCAAGTGTTTTAGGCCTTTATTCAGTCATTTTGCAACCATGAAATTTTTGTAGAGTTGAATTTACCTATATTTGCAGTGCTCGTAAAAAGACGAGAAAAATCACAAAAATACCTCGATCTTTTGGTTTTCAACAAGAATTTGAATCATTCAAATCCATGAAGGACTTGTGGTGCTACTATTTTTCGAAAGTGGGAACTTTTTTCTGGTTCACCCGGTACAGTTATTCTTGAAAAAGTTATACTTACACACAAAGAGTTATTGCGACATTGGTTCTAAAAATGACCGTTATTGACTTCATCAAAAATTGCACTTTCGGTCAGAACTGAAAATGTACCAAAGTCTAATTTGAATCCCCATGTTTGATTTAGTACAAATCAAGCATAAAATCAAATGTTTGGCAGGTTTCTAGATATTATAGGCTGGAAGCATGAACTCGAACAAAGCTGTCTTGTTTTCTCGAAGGGGTGGGGTATCTTAATTTTTTGTGGTACGAGGACGTGCCATTTTTATGGGTACTTTCTTCAGAAAGTTACGGAATTATGGGTCTTATTTTCAGACATTCTACGGATTTATTTGGTATCCTTTTCAGACATTTTTGAGCTTGTATGGGTACCATTCTGGAGAAAATTTTGCAAAAGTATAGGGATTGCAAGAAATGTTTCAAATTTCTGAAATTATCGCCCAGGTTTTTATTAGATTTTCGGAATTATGACCCCGAAATTTTTTAAAGAATTTGCAGAATCTTTCTAGCTAAATGGCGACTCCCATCAGAGAATAGGTTTAGATATCCTCGAGCTTTTTTCATTAAATTAGCTTGAAGGTACATGAGATAATATGAGGTATGGCTAGTGGAAGTCAAAGCCGCATTATTTACTGTACATTTGGACTAGATTTCTGTTAAATATGTAATATTTGAAACTTTTGGAACAACAACCAATTTTAATGACCTGCCTTTAACCCTATTTTGGTTCGGGGGGGGGCAAATTTGCCCCCCTAGTAGAATTTTTATTATAACTCTGTCAGGATAACAATTATGACCCTGAAACTTTCTGACTTTTTGTTTATACTTATTGTGCCATGACTGAAGAAGTTTCATAAAAATATTTTGATAAATGAGGGGGATGGAGACAAATTTCTGGAACTGACTCTGTCAAAATCGCCATTTCTCAAATGTTAATTTTCGCGAAAAAAGTAGCAAAATTGCAATATTTTGCAAAGATGTTTTGCAGGGTAGTGCTATTTGATGTATTCTATCATAATTGTCATGTTTGGATTGAAATTGTGCTCCAAATTAAATTTTATCGCATTTTTCCTGGTTTTGACCGATTTTGCCACTTTTCTTGACCACACAAAGAAAAATGCTTATGCAAGCAACAATGACGGCTAATTTTAGGTTAATTTTTATATTTTCGTAAAGTACATGCCTGGGGCTATTAGTACACCAAATCTGGTTGCTCTATCTATTTCCAGTCAAGAGTTAGGTAGGGGGGGCTTTTTTGCCCCCCCCCCCCAACCAAAATAGGACGTGTCAGATAGCCCAACCACTATAGGGTTAATAGATCGATTAAAATCTACCATAGACTTTATGCGTATGCGTAGCTTAAGAATTACATTTGGTTGTTGAAAAAGCGATTGGAGTATTTGATAATGTATAAAGATTTATTTAGGCCTAAGGAAAAGCTGGTCTGATCAGTCTTTACCAGAAAGATAGCCCATAAATGGTTGTATGGCACAATTCTGTGTTGCCTTGGTTTGAACAGAAATGTATAAGGTAATAAGCAATGGCGACTTGTGTACTGCAAAAGATTCAGCTCGCTAACATCACAAAGTGGAGAACAGATTAGACTTCCTGAAGAATAGGCCTCGCACCTGTGGATGCACTCAATCAAATCAAAACCAGATACATCATTGGCTGAAACCATCAAATGTTCTCTATAAGTTCAGTTCTGCGCGCCATGTCTAGTTTTGCGCGCCATGTCTCTTTGAAAGCCACCTTCGCTATGGCGACATTGTTTGGAGTACTCTTTCCAACACCAAACTATCCCAACTGCAACGATTACAGACAAGGGCAAAGAAGCTAATACTGGACGCCAAGTATAAGGACGGTTGGAACTGCAAATGGCTCAATGTAAAGTCTTTGCTCTCATTTGACAAAGAAGTCATGACATATAAAATTCTGCATGGCCTTTGTCCCGAAAATCTTCGCCATAAGTTCACTGAAAGATCCATGATTTCAGAGCATAGAACCAGAAATCATGGAGATCTGCAAATTCCCAAAGTTAGGTTAGAATATGCAAAGCGAAGTTTCTCTGGTGTCAAAAATTGGAATGATATCCCGGACAACATTCGAGAACAAGAGTCAATCGCTCGTTTTAAAACTGGTTTTAGAAAGTATCTTTTGAACCTACAAGACCCAAACACGACCCCTTGGTAGAGCAGCATATTTAAATTATTTATAAATTTTTCTTTAAATTTGTTCTTTGAAATAATTTGTAAATACGCTGAAAGGTTTTTTCGTGTATAAATATTGATAAAATGAAATAAAATGAAAATGTCAACTTTCGTTCTCCAAGGCCATTTTAAAGATTTGTCGCTGCAGGCAGCGCAAATCAATAAACAGAGATCGTTAACGGTCGGCTGCGCTGAACGTGTGAAATATTTTCCTCGGGAAGTCAAATCATTTTGTATTGTTGGGAAATTGAATATTTTGTTGTTCGCTGAATTCACCCTTGCTTATATGGTACAGAATTGTTAAGGATACATTTGCAGGCCGAACATTGACCAGAATTGGTTTGCGCTCTCACAAAACCTTCAAAAACCATAAATCATTCTGTCGCTGCTTCGACAACCAAATGCTGCTCTCTAAATCAGAATTTGGCTTTTGTTGATGAATAAAATAAAAAATTCTTGAAACTGGTCAATGCATGACAAATTAATTTAAGACTCTTGAGAGGGCTATATCCTATTATGTGCCACAATTCTTCAAAGTGCCTTCCACATGTCGTTTTACCTTGTTGAGCTAAATTCGTGCCTTCAAGTACAAATATCTAAACAAATCTAAACTACGATTTCCCCCCTAGCGTTCTATTTACCATCATCTTGATTGCATACTTAACTACTGCTAAAGAAGAACAAAATATTCAAACCAAACGTTAGATTTGTCATCCCTTTCAGGCACACACTGACGAGGGTTTTATGAAGAGTGAGGTTCACACTTGAGAAGCCAACTGATGAACATAGCTTCGATCATGAGCATTTTACAGTACCCCCTCAGCTCAGGCATTTCTTTTTGCTGATTGTTTTCTTTGTTCCCTGAGGAATATACCAATGATCCGTGCAGCCATACAGTCAGCACTCGAGAGTTTTTTAATGCCTTCATCACAAAGGTACGAATTTGCACTTTGGTGAGGTGATGAGGTGGTGCGTTTAAAGCTCTCTTTAGATTGCTTCATGCTCTAGTTGTTGTTGTTGTGTCGTTTTGTGCGATAAACTACCGTCGTATCAACTGCTCAGGCAAAGCAAATCACTTCCTTTGGTTGCCCTCGAACTTTGACCCATCTGTAGGCTTCAATTCGAACTACTTTGGATACGGAATGCAAGTTATCACACACATACAGACACACACAAACGGCAAAACATCAATTGTAATATCAACTAATCTAAAGGATATCTAGAAACCAACGAAAATTGAAGGTATGATCATGACAGGCCCATTCACTATTTCACGAGGCTGAGATCAACCTCACTTTCGTTTATTTAAATTGCAAATGGCGGACGAGAAACGAAAGTGAAACGAAGCAGATAGTGCATTTCAACTTGAGAAAACATGGGATATATGTCATTTGAAAAGCAAAACCAAGAGAATAATCAACAAAGAAACTACCAAGGACAACGTTGGATAGGTAAGATATTTTAATGTCGTCCTATAGGGCCCTTGGTATGGTGATTGGTGAGCATTTTAGATCTAAGCCTTTCTTTTCATAAAACCCTTGGTCACGGCATAGTAAAATCAATACAACTGTTTTGCTTGCAAATTGAGACACACCTTGCTCTATTTGTCTTGTACTCTGGTGATTATTCTGGTCTGTTCTTGAGGCTATCCAAAACTGGAAGTGACACTTGAGTCACTCCTTGTTACTCCTCTCATTACATTGTTGGAGTTTATGAACAAAAACCACAGGTTTTTCTGCAATAGAGCTTCATTCCGTTGGGATTCTTTTTGCATTCTCCCATTCCTTTCCATATGCTGCAGAAATTTCCAAACGTCGTATCGTCTCTGCATGTCCTTCCTAGAGAGAGAGAGAGAGAGTAGCAGTGATAGCAGCTTGAACAAGGAAGGGTATATATAGTTGTTGAATCTAATGGCTGTTACTCTGTTCTTTCGACTGAACTTCTCGCAAAGATCTACCGTCTTTCCCGAATAGAAAGCTCTGTAAGCGTCTGGATATAGCCTCACTCCATAAGGATCCTCTAGTTACGCTCATTTTATTGAGTTGAATTGCTGTTGTTGTTGTCGCTCCACTGATGTTGACCGAAGCGCCATCATCAAGTCAAAGAGCACAGGGAAACAAGAGACTCCAGACAATAAATTTAGACTGGATAGAGCAATTTTTCATGCAATTTTTCGATTGTTATGCAAAGGTTCGATTGAGTGGTGTTGGAGCTTCTATCAATACTAAAAAACAAAGTTGTTGTGCGTGTTGTACGTCGATTGCATTTAAAGTCATAAATTAATTTAAAAATTCGACATCGTACAAAGAACTAAGATTTAAACGACGTTTCGAGCATAACTCTTCATCAGGTTTAACCCTTTGCGTGCTGAATTGTTTTCAGGTGATTGCCCTGTGAGACTGAATATTTTCCGCAAGAATTCAAATATGGCAGTTCAAAATTTCAAACTTGTTTTTCATCGGCAAGAAGTCTTTTTATTCGAAAATAAAGTTTACAAATATTGTTCAAAATTAACTGTAGTTTTCATTTCTAGTCTCTATATTACTGCTAAATACCTTACTTTACCTTATTTAGCGGGAGAATGACTTTGGAGTGAGTTGCGATGTGTTTACAGCGCCGCTCCGGCAGCCGCCGCTGCTTAGGCCCATTTTTTCTTCCACTGCATCACATAGAGTCTATCTACCTTACCAGAAGGAGGCTAAATCAAAAGGGCAGCCCTCACGCATCAAAATGAGATCTTTCGCAAGCTGATTGCTAGTGGAGAACGTAATTTATCGAGAAAATAAAACAGATGAAAATTTCGAGAAGTTAGAGAAAAATCGAAGAAAAACTACGCGATGAAGTCGGAGACACTTGGATTGCCAATAAATCGTAAAACTTCACTGTAAACCATGGTAAATTTTTGTCACAGACAACACTAAATTCCCTGTTAAAAACATTGAGCAAAATATTTCCGCCTGTTTTTCATCCGATCGATCCACAGAGGGAAATAAAGTAGAGGAGGTACTTCGGCCCATATCTGGGCCCGCAGCATGGAAGTGAAAGTTTTGCTGGGCCCAAATTTGGGCCTGCAGCATGCAAAGGGTTAAAGATAGAAAGAGAAGCGAGCATTCTATCAATACTGTAGACTTATTACGTGAAGTCTCTCGTTTCCCTGTGCTCTTTGACTCGATGATGGCGCTTCGGTCAACGGAGAGACTCATTCCCCTACGCTTGTAGAAACGGAATATCTCCGTACTGATTCTACTAAAAGACCTTTTCGCCAGCCATTCTACACAAGGTTCGATTATGTGGCGTTGGAGCTTCTATCACTATTGTATACATTCGAACATTCTACAAATGTATCAAGCTATCGTGCGATTCGAATTCTTTTTTCGAATCTTAGCTAAAAGATCTGTTGGGCCTAAATCAATCTGCTACTTTTTCTCAAAACCACTGATCTTAAAACGCCACAAAAACGTTTTTTTAGAACTCCTGTACCATAAAATTTGCTGCCAGAACTTCGATAAATGTTCATGCTAGCTATCAATGCAAAAAGCGCCTTCCCTTAAGGCATACTCTATTCAGCACATGACTTTGCGACAAAAACTTGTCGCAGATTGACATTTTTGTCCGTTTTTACAGCTCTATGTCCATAAGGCCCTCAGTGGAGCGACAACATCAACAACAATTGAACTCAATTAGATGAGCGAAACTAGAGGGTCCTTATGTAGTGAGGCTATCAATACTGTGCAAACAAAAAATACTACTGAAAGTATGAAAATATTGTTCGATTCAGATTCTTGCTGGAAGTTAACTATCAAGGAAGATTTGAAATAGTTTAGTCATTGATTAAAGCTAAATTTACAGCGCTGCATCAAAACTAATATGCATAATTTTTTCTGAGACACCCGGTTCCTATGGTTAGATTAGACTTATTACATGAGTCCTTCTTTTCGCTCCATTACCCCCCCCCCCCCACAATACCCAGTGTGATAAAACTTTACAGCCTCTGCAGCAAACCGTCCCACAGTGATCCAGCAAGTGTAATAAATGCCGAAAAATGAAAGTTCTCAAAATCAATTACGCTGTAGCTCATTTGAAAGAACAATGATTGGCAGTCAAAATAAAAAAGGAATTAATAAAATCGGACCTATGAGAGCCAAGAAACATATTTTTAAAGTTTCAAGAAATCACAAGTTTACAAATTTCATATCGAGAAGACAATTAACACTTGATTCAGGCTAACTTCAAAATTCAATTTCTCTGTTCAAACAGCTCCGATTCTTAGAATTATTTTTTTCTTTTGATTGTATACATCTCAGCATTATGTGTCTTTAATTTCATTGAAAACGAGTGGAAAATTTTTGCGAATTTTGCGAATGACTACAAGTACCATATTTGAGGATAAAAACCGATATTTTGGTATAAACAGTTGAAAATCTAAAAGACGGGGTCAAACGGTGTCTTAGCAAAAAATATTACAATTAACTAGAACATATTTCGAGTGCGTGTGCCAACGGTTATCTTTGGGAATCTTCTGCAAAAAATTCTATCGCCATTTTAGAATGTGTGGTCATTTCTTGAAAATGTCATGTATGTGGTCGTTACTGAAACCAGTATTGGTTTACATTAACTGAATTGATATTCTAGATAACGCCCTAAACTCATCTCAAATTAAATACAAGTCATGCAGCTGAATTCTAGAAACTAGGATGAATTGAAGAAACTAAAAATCAAAATACATTAACGTATAGTGGATTGAAAAACCAGGAACTCTACTCTTTTGTGACGTCTGAACCCGACACTGTATCAGTCATGTCAAATTAAATTCCAAAGCACCACGTTCTTTCTTCTCACTGTCAGACTAGACCTAATGCTCCCTCTTGAACTTTAATGTCATAGTTGTAGTTGACTGATTTTGCCCGTACTTTCTTCAGAACGAGAGCAAATGGTTATTGATCTGATTGATTTGATAGTTATGAGGACAGGGCAAATTTTGTGATTCTGTGGTGCCACTTCGGCGTTTGCCTCGCAGTTTCCGAGACTACACACACCACTAATACTGTCAACGTTGATAGACTGAAGCTTTTCACCTATGATATGATGCTGCACTTAGCAATACATTTCTACTCGGAAGAGAATAGATCTCCTTACTATATACACCAGATGCTTGCCCATAACTAGGAGCTGCTTGAATTCTCAAAAAGGCTATCCGATAGGTGTATGGTTTGAAAGCAGTCCTAACACAGCTTCCAGATTGACCCAGGATTCAGAGCAAGAAAAACGTTTGTGCAACATGATATCCATGAGGTTTTGTCTGAATGCTCATAACATCTGCCCAGAATGTAGCAAAAGCGAGCCATATTCTACAAACTACGGCAAAAGTCATGAGATGAATTACGATACTAAAACTCAAGAAGAAGCATTGGAGAAGTCTTTGTATTTATAACTGTGATAAGAAAGAATGTTATGCCTCTGAACTGAATTTGATATGATTTGATGCAGTATTGAAACCAGACGTCACAACGAGTAGAGTTCCTGGTTCTTCAATCCGCTATACGTTAATGTATTTTGATCTTTAGTTTCTTCAATTCATCCTAGTTTCTAGAATTCAGCTGCGCTGCATGACTTGTATTTGATTTGAGATGAGTTTAGGGCTTTATCTAAAATATCAATTCTGCTAATGTAAAACAACACTGGTTTCTGTAATAACCACATGTCATTTCAAGAAATGGCCACACATTCTAAAACGGCCATACAATTTTTTGCATAAGGTTCCCAAAGGTAACCTTTGGCACATACACTCGAAACATGTTCTAGATAATTGTAATATTTTTTGCTAAGACACCGTTTGACCCCGTCTTTTAGATTTTCAACTGTTTATACCAAAATATCGGTTTTTATCCTCAAATATGGTACTTGTAGTAATTCGCAAAATTCGCGAACATTTTCCACTCGTTTTCAATGAAATTAAAGACACATAATGCTGAGATCTTTTTAATGCTGAGATGTATACAATCAAGATGAAAAAATAATTCTAAGAATCGGAGCTGTTTGAGCAGAGAAATTGAATTTTAAAGTTAGCCTAAATCAAGTGTTAATTGTCTTCTCGATATGAAATTCGTAAACTTGTGATTTCTGGAAACTTTATAAATCTGTTTCTTGGCTTTCATAGGTCCGATTTTAATAATTCCTTTTTTATTTTGACTGCCAATCATTGCTCTTTCAAATGAGCGTGATTGATTTTGAGAACTTTCATTTTTCGGCATTTATTGCATTATTTTGCCATTCTGGATCACTGTATGTCCAACTACCGTTGATTCAAAGTTTTCTTGTTGCAAACACATTGGAAGGCTTGCATAAAACAAAAGGTTGTGCAAGGCTCAGGTCTCCCATGTGATACAACAAATTGATACCTTTGATAATAGTTTGTACACCTTTGAGAATAGATTGCAGGGGAGATTTCTTTATACAAATTATATACTTTTCCGATGTGACAGAGAAATTTGCAATCTTTGAGAACTGTTTTTTTTTTCTCTTTATTTTGTTACGATAGAATGCCTCCAGGAGTGTGCAATCTATTCTCAAAGGTGTCATTTTGCTGTGTCATATGGTAGACCTAAGTCTTGCAAAACCGTTTGCTTTAAGCAAGTCTTGCAAGACTTCCAAGGTGTTTGCAACAAGAAAACTTTGAATCGACGGTAGTAGGACGGTTTGCTGCAGAGGCTGTAAAGTCTTATCACATTTTATCGAAATTATCGATGCTAAATTGGTGGAAAGAAATTGGATGTTTGGTTAAGTGATTCGTTAATGTATCCGCTGGTTATTATTGCGAAAAAGAGTGATTTAATGCTGATTACTGGGATTTTGCTGCGGGTGAAGGTAGGCCCATTAGCTTTCTTGACAGCAAATAGCTTCAATTCGTCAAGGATTTCCGAAAATCACACAAGAAATATTTTCATGTTATTCCTGGATATAATTCACGTTACATGTGAAATTTTGAAAGCTATATCTTATTTCTATCGTTCCTGAAGAATTCTTGAACATAGGCCAATTTTCGAAGGAATGAAATTCGATGTAACGCCGATCCCTGATGAGATTTTAACAAATGTGGAATGGGGCCTCTCGAATTGATTCGTGGTAAAACCAGCTCTGTAGTTTTATTTGTCGAATATTCATTTTTATTTTCGTGAAGGTACGCGAAAAGTTATCTCGAAAGCCTCTTTTCAGTCATGTGATCGGAATACGGCGATGTCATTGGCTTATAAGCGTGAAATTGGAAGATTTGCGGGTTTCCCTGTAGAAAGATTTGATATGTATGCTGAACTGACCCCATTTCGTCGCTACCAGAATCTTCGTTTCTCAATAAAAGTAGCTCACTTACTGTCACATATTCCGCATGTGTTTGGACAGAAAGTTTTCATCTGTGTGGATTGCAATCTGTTAGCATGGTCACATTCTGATTTGAACCTGTGACACAGCGTTTGTGAAAAGTAATCTTGACAAGCTGAAATAAGAATTTTGAGTTAAAAGGATAACTTCTATCATGGGTAGTTAGACACTGCTGGTGTGCTTCTATGGAGGAGCGCTGGATATTATGTATCTGCGGGGGAAATTTTTTGCAGTACTGCGGAGGAGATATCGAAAGAACAAAAATAAAAATTTCCCCCGCAGATATCTCCTCCGCAGTACTTTAAAAAATTTCGCCCGCAGATATCTCCTCCGCAGTACTATAAAAAATTTCCCCCGCAGATACATATTATCCAGCTCTTCTCCATAGAAGCACACCAGCAGTGTCTAACTACCCATGCTTCTATCCGCATGGATAACGAAATTATATAATCTGTTTTTGATTGGCACCGCAATTTAAAGTGATCAGCGATGACAGGCAAAGGAAATTCTCTCAACCAGTAGTTATAAACAGACACAGCAGCAAACGTTGCCTCGAAACCAGTAGGGCAAGCTGTTTCCTTGTGCACGCGAAAGGCTTTTTCGAAAGATTTTTGAAAGACGTCAAGAGCATATAACGAAAGAAGATAAATCTAAATATCTGAGTCTCAGATTTTATTGATTGGATTCAGAGGCTGAGTTACAATTGTTTCATTCAAGAGCCCTAAAAATATGTTACCTGCAATGCCTCCTGCTTGGCTTGTGAATCAAATAGACACAATCCACCTTGCAGATATTAGATATATCCTTCTTCTTTCGTTATATGCTCTCGATATCTCATGAAGACCATCTTTCGCGTGGACAATGCGACAGTTTTACACGCTACGCTTTTCTTGCTTTGAATTATTTTTTGAGAAAATTCCCTATGTCTGCAATCTCTAATCGCTTTGAATCTCGATATCAATCAAAAACAATTTATGCTATTGTGTTACAAGATCTTCCCTTGTTATTCTTCCTCGTTGTCTTCTACTATTATTGTAACTTTATTGTATCCCTGCAGGGTGAACAAGGACAGATTTGGTAAGACAATAGCACGAGTTGGTTTTCATTGACGCCGCAATTCAAAGCGATTAGCGATCGCAGACAAAGGAAATTCTCTCAACCAACAATTCAAAACAAACAAAGCCGCAAAAGTTTCTCTGAAACCCAGGTAGCTAGCTCGCTCGTTGTGCATTCCAGAAAAAGCTTTTAAGAGCAAACAAGAGCATATATCGAAAGAAGAAGGATGTACCTACTTATCTACCTTGGGCATTCTATTTCTTTGGTTCAGAGGCTGAGCAGTAAGTATTTTAATTACACCCAAAAAATAAGGGAATTGAATCGCCTCCCAATCGGCTTAGGAAACAGAGAAATAAAATGCCCGAGGTTGATGTGTAGATGTATCCTTCTTCTTTCGATATATGCTCGTGTTTGCTCTTAAGAACAATTTCTGGAATGCACAACAAGCGTGCTAGCTACTTGGTTTCAGAAAAACTTTTGCAGTCGCTAATCGCTTTGAATTGAGGTGTCAATCAAGCGAAACTGTTTCTATTGTATTACAAAAATCTGCCCCTGTTTGCAGGGTGATAAAATTTTTATCAATTTTGAATTTTAGATATGTGGATTGCACACACATCTATAGCTACAATTTCAAAATATTGTTTACAATAGGAGGAAAATTTGATAACTAAAGGTTTCAAGTGTCCTTGATTTCCTTTTGAATACATTTTTGGCTTTGATATCCATTACATCACTATGAACTCTGCACTAAACACATAAAAGATTACTATGATTAGCATTTTGGTAAGCCTTTCGAATTTTGTTTAATCTGTGGCCAGAATAATAACAATCATTGATAACAGTGGAGCCTTATTTTTAGCCCTTTTGCTCAAAATCAAATAAGAAATGTTTAAAGGAGCTATGTCACGCAGGTTATTCGTTTAGAGAACAAATCTTAGACAAATGAAAGGACCTAGAGCCCATGCTCTTTTGCTTTTTCGCATGTTAAAAATTCAGTTCAATTCGAAACGATCTCTTTCCAATTCTTTTCCTTTAATCCAAATACAAATTTAATACAAATGTTACAATCTTCAGCCAATTATGAATGAGACATATTGCCTTTAAAACGAAATTGTTATGGTCTGTATTCTCCGAAAACTTACGTGGGCATCCATGGCTAATTGGACTTCTGTTATCCCAACAACATCCCTCCGCTGCACAAGCTGGGGTTACATCTTCCAATTTTGGTGCATTCAGCGTACAAACTCGGCATGAACGAGCACACATTTTAGCCACTCTCTCTTTAAATCTCTTCATTTTACAATATCCGAATCTTTTGAACGATTCGCATTTGTCATCACTATGCTCATTGTAACATCCCCCATTAACGATTATCTTTCCACAGAAGTTGCATGATTTTGGACAATACTTTGACAATGTCTTGTGGTATTTGCTGCAATAACCATTTCTTGCATACCATGCGCAGAAGTAAAGTGGATTATCCTTGCAATTTTCTGTGTAAAAATATTGATTATCAAATCAGCTACTAGAGTTGAGCCACGGATAAGGCTTGCATATCAATTTAGAGTTCAATACTTGAATTGAGAGTTGAGACTTAAATAAGTTTGAAGACAAAAAACAACAGCAAATATGATTGAATTTATCTAATACCAATATTTCGTCCTGCCATGCAGGACTTCTTCAGGGCTGTAGTGTAACAGTTATAATAACTGTCACAACTTATTGTAACTGTCACATTACAGCCCTGAAAACGTCCTGCATGGCAAGACGAAATATTGGTATTAAATAAATTCAACCATTTGCTGTTGTTTTTGTCGTATTGCGGTGTTTCTGCCTTGAAACTTATTCATTCATTCGTCACCGCAAGCACCTTCGGATCTGACAATCGACGCTGGTATCGTGGCCTTTCCTTTTTCAAATCATATAGACTCGCTCGAAGTTTGTTTCGTCAACAAATAGACTTATCACAGTTGACGAAATAGACTTGGGGCAAGTCTATGGCCATACGAACAAACGCCACGTTTCCTGAGCATTTGAGTTTGCTTACCATTACCAAAGCACATTGTTTGTCTGTTTGGCCGCGTGGCGAAACATTGCTCGACAAACATGTTTTGCTTGTGACAAACAGACAAAACAGACAATTCTTTTGAATTTCTTCAAAAAGGTAGCCAAATAAATCAACAACGGTGTAAGAACGGTGTTTTGCAATTCAAGAGTTTACTGCTCCGAAATTCATGATTTGAACATTTATGGTAGTTTTGGGTGGTTATGATAAGGCTGTAGGTCTGTGGCTAGTTTTCCTTGAATAGTTTCAGGCCATTTCGTGTGCTCCAGTAAGTTCGGGGAATTTTTTGGCACTTTGGTAGCAGAAGCTTAACATGAACTGCGGCATTTTCTATCCCTTATCTACCGGTTAAATCAGAAAAAGTGTTTGCCACCTTTTATTGATGCAGCTGGATTCGCAAATTCGCTTCTTTTAGATTCATTGCATAGAAGAAAGGCTAACTTAAACATGAAAATTTTATTGATCGAAATCGGTCTTTCGCCGGTCTTTTCGTTCTATAATGACGAGCCATTTTAGTGACATGGTGCTTGCAAGGCTCCCAAAATAGGGCTTCGATTAATTTCTTATTCGCCCACATGTAAACTTCTAAACCATGACACAATACGGATTCTCTTCCAGCAAAATTTAACAAGGCTTGCATTGTGTTGAGCTAAAATGGAAAAACTGTTGTAATTTGTTTTATCCCTTAGGGACAATTGATTCCATTTTTGCTGTTGGCTGTTAGGAAACAAAAAAAAGCATAGATTTTAAGAAATCTAGCGTAGTTTTTCAATCATATTAGGTCAAATTGTATATCAACAACCAAGTTAAAGATAAGCGAAGGCAAATCAAAACTTTTTGGAGTAGTTTAGAAGATAAATCTAATATTTTAAATTAACAGAAAGCTTTTGAAAATAATTGGCGAAGCCAGCGTTAAAGGAAGCATTGAAATATATTTGTATCTTTTGGTATCCATTTCATTGTTGATACACATAATGTATCCTTAGAATGCCAAGACCATGCAGAACAATGTCTCTTTCACCGTTTTTCGATAGGCTCAGTTCAGTTCAGTTCATTTCAATTTAAAATTCCACTGCATACAAATGCCATTAAAATAATTACAACATGTTATATCAAAGCAACAAATTACAATAATGAAATACAAACTAACAATTATAAAGGCGTTTGTATGCAGGGAATTTCTTAAAGGAAGAGCTCTCTCAATAGGTAAACTAATCAAGGAGAGAGCACCCCTTGGTTAAAACAAAATTGTGGAGTTTGATTGATAGATAAATAAAGATTCAATTAATGGTATCACTTAATAGGCCGAATGGTATTCGAGAAATTAACTGTTTCCTGAGGAGAGTGTCTTTGCAAAACGGCAACTCGCTGTTCACTGTAGCGGAAGCAAAGTTACCAAAACGTGAATTATGACATTATTTACAGCTTATCTATGAAAAGTCCTTAGCCGTTGCGGTTCTAATAACTTTTAACCGATATCCAAACATAGCACCTAGCATACCTGGGCAGCCAAGTCTATCTTTGCCAAGTGCAGCTGAGATGCCATTTGCACAACACCCATACTGTGTTGCCATACATGTAGGTGGAGCTGCAAGTCTTTTAGCTGAAATCAAAACAATCTTGTGGGTCTCTACTACAATTCAGTTGCTTGAGTATAAAGGGTATTGAAGGGGGTTTTCAATCCTATTTTCCCAGTACAATTCAGTGGCAAATCTCAGTCACGTTTTTGCAAATATACCAGGTAAATGAAAAAGGTATTATGTTTATCGGGCTGTGAAATAACAAGAATGTTCACTATAATGTTCACTATGACTATAACCGGTAGTTATAGTGAACATTTCGTTCCGTGTCTTCACTTCTGTCAACATTCATCTTAGTTTTGTATTTTTCGAAGGTTTGGCCGTAAGGACTTAAAACTTCGAGAATACCATCTACGACATCTACGAAAATAATTATATTGAACAAAAAAGGGGATATCTCTATCTAATCTGAGATAGTGATGCTAACTCTATGTTCAGAAAAGTCACGACAGCCCCCGGTCTGGCTGGGGTTAAACATTATGAACATTTGCAGAATGAATTTTAAAAATGTTGTAATCAAATTAATACAATTTATTTTAATTGAAATTTGAAAGTTTGTTAAATATTTGATTTCAGGTCTAGAAAATATGTTAAAACAATAGTAGGAACGCGAAAATCTTACCAATGCAGAATTTGCAAGTCCTTGGGCACCATCTTTTTAGTAAATGGGAGTGTCTACACTTTCCAGAAATTCGTAGTGCGTAGCAATTTGCAAATGGATGTTCCTGGGCTTCAGAGCAGAAGGGCCTCATTGTTTCACCTAAAATTGTTGAGATGAATGAATAAATTAATTTATCAATTATTTGATTAATTAATCAATTAAATGAATGAATGAATGAAAATGAATTAATTAATGAATGAATGAACGAATGAATGAAAGTTCGACTGAAAAGGTCTTCTTCCTTTTCTGAAAAGTGCTATGAATAAAGATCTTGCTGTTTCGAAAATTGCTATTAACAACAATCTCAGTATATCAAAGGTAAAATCTTTCGGCAGTTTGGTATAGGGTTGGGAATCCATTTTCGGAATTTGGTATAAATATGAGTCTGCGTCCTTAATCATCTATGGCAAATCCCCATGTGTAAGTTATTCAAGTACCGCTCCCCTGGAATCACACAATGATTGCAAACATGTGGAATCCTATTTGCTGTTTGAAAATGAATTACGCACACAACATTTAGCTGGTGAGTTCCTCAGGAGAGAAACTGCGTCAATAAATATCATTTATTCACTATTTAACCGCAACGCTGTTGATAAGAAATTTTGAATTGGTAAAGGTGATGAAAAACTCAACCATGATTTCACATGTGGATATTTTGTGGAGAAAGGAAAGAAAGCTGTCTACCAAAGCATGGTTGCAGTTAAGGTAGGTCACCAGTCGAAAATCTACTTTTGAAACTATAAGGTATAAAAAGTGTTACAGTACCCATTTATAGTAAATTTGCCATGCTGATTTCGAATCTTCAATCAGAATCTTAATTTGATAATTGGTTTCCATGGAAACGATAAAACAATGCTTTGCAACTGGCGTTGCTTTCGCATATCCCCATTTCATGAATCTACTTAGGAGCATTGCTTGCTTGGTATCAAATTGTTCCTTAGGGCATGGAGAGTGCAGCAAAGTCATTTCTGTCAATTTAGTGCAATGGGGGGTGAAATGACAGTCATACATAATATTTTAAGATTTATGTCATTTGGATTCAGATTTCAAATGCTGACACTGGAAACTCCATATGATACACACAAACTATCAGTGTTTTGCTGCACTCTCCATACTCTTAGCTTCAGAATGGTATATAGACATCCTTTCTAGACAGTCAAACAACAAAATGGCGATCTGCGAAACATGCGCACATACAGCAAAAAGTATGTTTTGAGAAATAGAGCCTTAAAGTTTGTGATGTGAGAATTTTGTAATATAAGATGTAGGTACTCTGTTAAACTTTCCTAATTACACTTAGCAACCAACACCTTACAAACCTAGTCTGATTCATTCTAAAATTTAGTCCACAAAGCCTTGAAAAAATGTCAAGAAAATGTTCCAGCAATGAAGTGACTCCTTCGCGGTCTTTTGTTTTTTGCTCTTGAGTCAGGTTCTTGAATTTTAATTGTTTTCTCCTTTTTTTTATTTCTGCAGAGCTTGCTTTTTCTGCTTTAGATAGCCTTTTGAGACTTGTTTTTCTTGACCTTTCTTCCATATAACTACCAGCCTTTACAGAGAGCACTCTGATGGGACACTTTTAAAAGTTTCACCCAGCATGGAAAACTGGCATATCGCTAGTGCCACTGGAGTTCTCAATGGAATTCCTCCTTGCAAATATGGTCTTGGGACACAATTTTCAAATGATGTTATGAAGAGATTTGTTGGGGTTCTGTGTTTTACCCCTTGAGCACCGCTTCAACAGACCATCATCTATCAAACATTGATACATAACATGGGTGCAAGCTTTCTCCCAATATCTGGGGGCAAGGTTTCATATGCTCATTATATGGCTCCCAATCTTCTGTCTTCAAGAATGCTTGAATGCCTTCTTTGTCAGGAACAACACCAATGTCCATGTGTGCGTCCCTGATGGCTTGCCTTGATTCAGCAACAATTACTTTGAAAGTCTCTTTGCTTGCATTTTGAAGCTTTGAGTAATTGTTGGTGTAGGCATTCTGAGGCAGGTGATTAGGCATGTTCATGGTCCCACTCCACTCACTCACCAACTGGCTTGCACGCAACCTGCTCATCTATTTCCTTTCTGCAGGAAGGACATGAAACCTGTCCTCTTCAAGAAAAGCCATGGTTTCATGGTAGGAATCTAGCACAAATTGTAGGCCTACTCTGAGTGACAAGTTGGGCAGGCAGGCTAACTTGCTCATTATGTATCTTTCAAAAGTAAAAGTTGCATAACAAATAGCAGTCAGCTGTATCTTCTCAGTCCCTTGAAGGCCTCAATGGCTTAGATAACTGTTCTGCTGATATGCCAAAGGCTTCAACTTGAGCTTCTTTGCTGTGGCTGATCCTCACCAAGTAGAATGATATGATGGCCTATTTCTTCCTGTCGCCCTTCCACTGTTTTCACATCTTTCTTCGCTGTTCTTCGGCTTAGATTTGCATTTTTCCAATGACCTGTGTATCGATACTTCGTCCTAAATTTAACTTTCTTCATGCTACCAACAAAATGCACGATTTCAAAGGTTAAAACGTTAAAATCACTAAACTGGACGATTGGCATGTGAATTTCAACCACTCTGAACTATCTGCTCGTTGTTTTGCTTCGCCATGGCGAAAACAGCTGATTTTGACAGTTGTGTGATTCCTTTCAACCAATCAATGAAGCGATAAATTAGAATTGGCCAATCAGCTTCAGCTACATCAAGACTGTCTTTAATTAGTGCTACAGTGCATTGTTTTCTGACCAGTAGCAAGCTCAATTTCATGGCGTAAAGACGAAACCATACAATGAAACGTTTCATGGATGGAAAGAGCGTGTTTCGCGCTTTCGAACGGTGTATTGGGCCTGAGCACCTGATGAACACACAGCAAACTGAAACGGGACTGAAACCCACAGTATTTAGGCAAGACAAGGACACTTTACTACCCCTTTTGGGTTACCTAGGGTCACAAAATGGGGATTTTCACCCCACAAACAATGGTTTTATTCTAAGTAATGTTTATTTTCGGAAACTATTGTAACTGAAGAACCTTTTTAGCAAAAAAACCAAAATTCAAAATTTTTGGCCGAAACGACGAATTTTCGACTGGTGACCTACCTTAACGAGTGCTTTCATTTGATATATAATTTATTCATATTTGCTGACAACAGCAGTTTATTGTTTCTATGACGTCATCAATCTTTATGACGTCATATTCCTAATGAATGAGTAATTTTTGCATGCAAAACTGATGGAATTACCTCAAATATCGATGAAGGTACTTGATTTCATCAATAATATGCGAAATTAATGGTTTTAAATCATAATTATTGAGTAAACAATTTTGCATTGAATCAAAATTTCATTATTCAGTTAGTTAATTTATTAGAAACCAAAAATATTTACATGAAATCCTATGAAACTACAAATTAATGGTGTCAAGCAGGTATTTGGGTGGTTTTTTGCCAATTTTATCAAGCTATTTGCTAATAATGGGCCCTTTTTTGCAAATACCTCAATTTTCACAAATTTGCATTGTTTTTGATTGCCTAGCAACCAATCACGTGACTACTGATTGATTGATGCTATTTTTAGATTCTCCTTTGTTCAATTATGACACAGTTCAAGTTTCATTGTCATAGCTGTTATACTTGCGGAGAAAAACAGGGGGGGCGAAAAACGCCCCCCCCCGGTAGAAAATCACTTTTTTTACCCGGTTAAAATAGGGTTAACCTTATAACTTGAATTTTAACACTAAATGAACTTAAACTCTACAATTATACCAGGAAACGCATTTGGGGTAATTAATGACCATATAACTTAAAAGTTTTGACCAAGCAGCCTGCTGAACGCAATAGTGTTGCTTTGAAGCGACTTTATCACTTTTGAGAAGCAAACTAGGTATCTGATGGATGCATGCCATGGCCTGAAGCACTTCTGTTGCACATTTCTATTCCTAGCAGCCTTAGATATGCTCAATATTATTGGTTATTACAAAATTCAATGTATGACTATCTGTCTCACTTATGAAATCAGAAAACAGGGCTAAGTATTTTTTTTTCAATCATTTTCGTTGATTTGAACGCAATGGAGAATAATGAATCGTTTGGCTTCGAGGCAGCCAATAATTTTGGACTTCTTGCTCCATAAATCAACAACTAGTGATCAGATTTACTAAAACTCGGTGTCAACCCATAATTTGAATCCTCTTCTGTCAAGAATCTTAAAAACAGAAAAATTGGATTTAAGGCTGCTCCGCAGAAGCCACTCAAACAGCGCACGTGTTTTTTGGACACCCTGTATAGGGTTAAAAAGGTGGGGGTAACACTTTATTTTTTATTCTTTGAATTAAATGATTTGAAAGGAACTTGTTGTACTTTAATACAAATTTGCCGTGGACATTTTTTGATATCGTAATTTTATCAAAATGTTGGCAATTTAATTATTTTTGGTTTTCCACTAGGCGAAAAATGTATGTTCTTCCTTCAGAATCCCCTTTGCAATACAACACTGCACCCATGGTTGCTTTTCTGACGAGTGTATTGCTTCATAATGACATGGAAACTGAATTTGTTCACAGTTTCCATGTCATTATGAAGCAATACACTCGTCAGAAAAGCAACCATGGATGCAGTGTTGTGTCGCAAATGGGATTCTGAACGAAGAGCATACATTTTTCACCTAGTGGAAAACCAGTTTAACAAGGATTTTCTTACCAGTTATCCACTAGAGCTCATTAAAGTTAGTTGACCGAGATAAGTAGAGATAAGTAGCTAACCCAAGAACTGTATATGCAGGTCTAAAATTAGCCCATTATATTTGGTGATTTCGACACATGCGTAAATATATTTTCACTAGGAGAGCAATTACGTGCGTTGGAGTTTCTTTATTCTATTTATAGATTGCCTCTACTTAGCTCCGTCAAATAACTTTAAGAATAAACTAAGAATTGATGTTGATTTTTTCTCAATCATTCTGTCAGCAGACAATTGTCTTATGACGGAATTTAGTTGAGGCTATTTGGTTATAGCTATTTCATTTAAGCACGTTGTGAAAATTAACAACATTTAATCAAATTTACGAGTTACTCCTACAAATTTTTTTTGGCAAACACCATCTGCAGAGTGGCTACATAAATTCAAAGTGGGAAGATTTTGGTCAGTAAATTCTGCAGTAGGCAAAACCAACTTGTCAAAATTCTGCCCCTCTTGAGCTGGTGTGGTGTTTTATCCTTTTAATTATCAATTTCCTGAAGCTCAACAGTTTATTAGACTGATTACGATGAGTCCCAGTAATCGCTATCCAAAACGAGACTATTACGCCAGACCGAGACCGCTTTTACTGGGACTCATAATATTACGGCAATATTTTTGGACTGACTTTTTTCACTTTTGAACGCCCTTGGGAACGAGGCTGCTATACACAGTCATGTACTAAGTAAACAACCAAATACAACGCCATTAGAACCTCTGCAAATTCGATTGATTGATGTTGACCAACGGAAACTCGAAGCTCAAAGCAGAGTTTCAAGGAGCTTGGCCGGACAGAATAAAGTCTTATGAACAAGAATACCATGAAAACAGTTTGCGACAATATCAAATTTTGTACGTAGGTACTATTTTGCTGCTTTCGCTAAGCATTAACTGATTTATTGTGAAGTCTTCAAATCAATGTGTTTCATTTGAAAACTACAAATGTTTATGCTTTTCTGCCTAGGCCCTTATCGAAACGAGGCAGTCATAGTCATTTCAAAATAATGGCGTTTGATTATGAGTCGTAGTTAGGAGCGTCCGGCAGTATTTCAATAGCGATAACTACGACCATATCATCAGTCTAACAGTTTATATGGTTGGTTGTTAAAATTTGGTGTCAATCATTACTTTTTTTATCTCTGCTTACAAAATCAATTCCTCTAATTACAAAATAACTGGGTAAAATAACATTCAAAATACTGGGCAAAATAACGTTTAAAGTCAAAATTAAAATATCAAAATTAATTGTATCCTTTAAAATCAAAAACAAGCGTGACGAAAGAAAAAGAAAAATTCTCTAAAGGCTAAAACGTACAAGTATGATAATTAATTTAAATAAAACGCGACCACGAAATTCATTAGTTGTGCTTCCTTACCGATGATGATTAGGAAGGACTGAAAAGTGAAGACAACTTGAATACTATCAGGCAGGCATTTCGCAAAATGATTTTGAATCTAGTTTCTCAAAATATTGTTGAGGGTTAAAGTGCCATTTTCTAGGGATCCAAGCATGTTTTCAAAGAGATGGTCGTAGATGTCAATCATTACTTGATCTTGCTTTAATGATAACACTTTTAAATGCCCTGATCTTCCCAAGATCCTTTGCAGTCCCATATTGATCTTAGCATAGGTATCAAATGTTTGTAAAACTTTGAAGCTAAATGTGTCAAACGATATCTTCCCATTCTTTCAACTGAATTTTCTGCCACGATTAATCATAGATCATGGCCTCAGCTTTCTCAGACAACCACCATCTATAATTCAATTACTTCTAAAGATTCTGGTAGATAAATAGACTGGGTTTTCATCATCTGTCTGCTTCTATCGGAAGCAAGAAAATTGTCTCCAAATCTTAACCGTCAATCAGAAACATAAAGCTCACAAATGAGTTTAAAAATAGTTTGATTTTCGGAGACTCTAGTGTGACATGTGATATAAAGTATATTCAGTTGGAATTTGTTCCTGAATTAATATTCCTGAAACTGCTTTTCAGCAAGGTTGGCATGGTTGAAAACAAAGCGATCTACTGTTTTGATGAATGAATTTAATACCTCTGATTGCAGTCAATGATTTCAAAATAAAAACAGAGTGCGAAGCTTGATGTGCGCCTGCATTGAGGATGTGAAATCTATTCATCAGAAAAGTAAATCGCTTTGTCTTCCTGGAAATATGATTAAGTTGTTTCAGGAAATTCAGTGCTGTTGCTTTTTTCAGAATTTGCTAATACAGCATCAGTATTTGGTCCATTTTCCGATTTGGATCAATCGCACAGCAAAATGATTTATACCAAATGAAAGTTCAAATCTCACAAGTTACGACTTTGAACAATGATGAGTCGCAAATTAATTCAAAAATTGTGACAGTACCATCTCTAAACAGCGGGTGCATAAGATAAACATCGAGTCTTTGCAAATCTTGCGATTGATCGCGTAAAAAACAGCGTGGTCATTTTCTTTCAAGTGAATTACTCAAGTGGAAGTTTAGATAATTTGTCACAATCAGAGTTGCGTTTTTGAAACCATTATCATTTCCCCATATACGGCAGTTGCTATATTTCGGTCAGTTTTGAAGATCATCAAATTGACAAAATTGTCAACTGAAAAGCTACAAGTTTCTGCTCACTGTAAAAACCTCATAAAAGAAACTGGGAATCAAGAGCCTCCAGGCTGATTTTGGCAAATTAAGCAACTCAGTAACTTATACGTAAAAACCAATTCTGCCTTGCAAATGAAGCAGGCTCTTACACAAAAGATCAATGAAGATTGAAGCACTTATGCAAACCCAGGTATGTGTTATAGATGCTTGGAGCATATGCACAGTGATAGAGTAGAAGTAAATCATTTTTAAATCAATTTCAACAATGTATAATATGTTTTTGATCCATCCAGTATACTTTCAATCAAGGGAATTAAAGAATAACCGATAGAATCTATCGAGGCTGTTTTGCTGTAATGCATTTAAGAAGCATATCAGTCTGTTACAGAAAATCACTGCTTCTTTTATGCGGTGTATTACGGCATTGCAATTTTAATTTCAGTTCAAGTCTTTTTTAACATCATGTTGCTTTCTCTCGATCAGCTTGCAATCAATGATGCTCTTAACGTTTTCAAAACTTAGATATTTCGTCTCATACATCCTTTATAAAACATAAACATGCTGTAATTCTAAAACGAATTATGACATGGAAGTTGCTTATCCTGGAAATATCGATTTATTGCTATTTATTTGAAAGATACTGTGCTAGCTATAAAGCAAATATGGATAGTTGGCGGTGCAATACTTACGTTTCTCCCGGTTGTCCAGCTCATTCTTGAAAACAAAATCCAAAGGGCTTGTGAAGTCTATATCAAATAAGAATAGAGAATTTAAGTTTGAAATTTAAACAAAATGTCCCTTTCATCTGAAACCAAAATATTTTCCCTCGTCTGCTTTGATATGAGCAACAACAATAACTTCGCAAAATTACTGTTCCCTGAACATTGAAGCAAAACTATTCTATTGGCAAAATTTTTGCTTGATAGCCAATATGTTCGATCATCAGATATGAAAATTTACCTGCCTTGGATGAGCTGCTCCTTTTCAAAGCTATGGGGATTTTCTCGAGAATGTTTCTTCATGTAGTGAATTTCTGTCTAGCCTTCGAACAAAGTTGTTGGACACCTGTTCCTGGTCACGGGGGGGGGGGGATTCTTCCATAGTAAAGGTACCTGGGGATGTGCCGCGAGCAAGGGTATACTTTTTCGGACTTCTAGTCTAGCCAAGGGTATACTTTTTTGCAATCTTGGCCAGCAACGGTCTAGCTAAGGGTATCATTTTTGACAATATTGGTCTAGCGAACGGTCGTGATATCATATTTGGCACATATTTGACAATATTGGTCGCGAAAATTGTCAAAATTGGTCTAGCCAAGGGTACCATTTTCGCAAAATTTGGTCCAGACAATGGTCAAATTGGTTTAGCCAAGGGTACCATTTTCGTAAAAATTAGTCTAGCCAACGGTACCCTTTTGAAGATGCTCGCTGCAGACCCCTACCCAAAATTTGGCTAAGAACCCCCCCCCCCCCCGTGTTCCTGGTCCTTTCTCTCGATGTGAGTTTTATAGTGCGAACAAAACAATTCTACTTGTAGAAAGAATTTCAAGACTGGCATTGGCAGAAATTCAATAGAAGATGATTCATCTTATCGATATGATGGAGAATGGAAGTGTTAAACATCACGAAACATGATGCAAAACAAGCTGATGTGAATCAATCTCACTTTTTTGAGACAATGTATAAAATGACAAGGTAAGGAAAACCTTTCAATGTGTGCTATTGTTTAAAGAAGCCTATTTCTTACGTCAGGTTTTATCGTAAAGGTATCAACTTTGAGAGAACTTAGAAAGTGAAGGTGAAATGAAGTTGCGTTTTTCAGCGCCAAGCGCTGGGATCGCAGAAATAGAGCAGACCTAATCGAGTCCGCGACCCCTTGTCATGACGCTCAAATGATGGGGTCCAACCGGGTATCGAACCAACTCCGCCCGACTATTCTGGCTGCGAAGTCAGAGGATTACACTACTGCGCCACAATACCTTCTGTGTGATGTGATTGAGCACTTTTTAAGATACTTATTTCGCCTATTCATGAAGGTCTAACCTAATTTAGTACGATATCAGATAGCAATTTTAGCATCCGGTATCATAAGAAAGATCAGATTTCATAGCCATAGCCTCAGCTTCTTTTCATATGTCTTTGCAATTCATGATCCAATAGGATTATCCTGTCTTACTCAGCTTAGGGTTGGTCTCAGCAAGTTGAATTCCTGCAAATTCAAGCATAATTTTAGGGATACCATAAACCCAATGTGCCCAACAAGCGATGGCATTGAGGATACGGAGCACTTTTTGTTGCTCTGCCCTTCTTGTGATGTTCAACGACTAAATCTTATCGCTGGAATTGTTGACTTATTACCACCATTTGTACAAATCACCGATCTTTCAAATTATGCTCTGACACAGCTTTTATTATATGGTGATCAAGACCTTGGTAATGACTTGATTAGAAATATACAAGAGTTGCCTTTACTTTTATTCACGAAATTGGTTGGTTTGACTACGATCTGGCGAAGCTTCAGTACCAAGCAACCACCAAATCCCTTTTACGTAAATTTTCTGTTTCCTTGTAAATTCTGTTTCACGTTAGATGCCAGGTATGGTTTCTGACCGCAAACTAACGAGAAGAACTGTGTTCGCACCATTTTCATTTCATCGCAAACCTGGCCTGTTATCGAAAGTTAGACACAATCTAATATAATACCCATTAGGTTTTAATCGTTCGTATGGTACCTAGTTGGCCCTAGTTGTATGTAGTTTAACTTTGCGTGTCTTTTTATTGGTCATGGAGTAGTCATTGTATTTGCCCCCCCCCCCTTGGGATCGTCTCTGTAGTGTTGTACAGTAACTAGGAAGGTATAGTAGAAAGTAACATTTATTGTAACATTTTATATGAATGAAGAAAAAGCTTCTTTTGATTTACGCTCGTATTCAAAGCAGTTAGGAATTGTGAACAAAAGAACTTCTCTCGAGCACCAAATAAAAGCGTGCAAAAGGCAAAAGCTACAACGTGTCTCGAAACTAGTATGGCCAACTACCTTGTGCACGCAGAGATAGATTGTCGAAAGAAGACCAAAGGATATATCCAAAGGGAAGGACAAATCTAAGTATTTGCCTCGGGCATTTTATTGTTTTTCATAAAGCATTGGCTAGGAGCTGGTTTTTGGGATATACGTTCCTGTGAACCAATTCGTTCATTCGTTTCATTTAATTCTTTTAAGGAGGGTTGCCCTTCAACAAGTTGGTTTTCAAGGGGCCCAATTGTCCTGAACTCTTACCAAAAAACCTACTATTTCTGAAAGCAGAAAACAGCAATTTTATGACGATAGAGCTGGGACATAATTCAGAGAAAAAGCAAGATTTAAAGACAAACCATTGACCACTGTCTACAAAGGGACATGGCTATCCCTGACCATCTACTTATAAATCCAAATTGAGATTCATAGCGCCATCTTCAAATTTATTTCCAGCAATAGTGATACAAATCTGTTCAAAATGCTGCCGCAAGGATAATTACTAGGACTCGCAAGTACGATCATATCACTCCAGTACTAATAGAACTGCATTGGCTGCCGGTAAAAGAAAGGATTGACTTCAAGATTTTCCTATTGACATTCAAGGCACTTAACAACATGGCTCCAGCCTACCTGAAAGATATGTTGAGGCTACAAACCAGTGATAGATACAGACTGAGGTCAGGGAAATCTGTGGCATTAATAGTCCCAAAGACAAAATTTACATCTCGTGGTGACAGAGCATTTTGTACTGCAGCCCCTAGGCTCTGGAACAAACTGCCCGTTGAAATTAGAAGATCTCAGAGCGTCCAAACTTTCAAAACAGGATTAAAAACGTTTTTATTTCATAATCATTTTAGCATGTGAATGACATTTCTAGCTTTACTTTCTGTAAATTAAGGTTTTTAACACTAAGATGTTCAGCGCTTTAGAATATATGTATATAGATTTTAGCGCTCTATAAGTGCATTGTTATTATTATTATTATCACAAATACTTCCTGGGCTAGATTTACGTTCCTATCATGATAATAAGATATTCTAGGATTTGACTGTGCTAAAAGGCTCCTTCGAATGTCGATATCTCTCTAATAAGTTCAAAATATCGTCACTCCCACTGACCTACTTCGAATTCTTCTATCTTATCTCTAATTTCATATTTTCTTCCATTCTCGCAGTGACCACACATAAATTTTGACCACAATATGTTCCTCACAAGGAATTTTTCCTTGTGAAGACAGAATTCCATTGACGTAAAAATAGCATAGCTTTCTCGTTGACCAAACCCTTTTAGAGTGGATACAACTGGCTATTCAAGCTAGGTTCTATATGTCGAAAGTGGGTTTGCATGAAAAAGTTTAGTCACGTTACTGGCTGCAAGCTACCCAGTTTGCCAAGTTCCAGTAAAAAAAACAAACTTTCATTGTTATATGGTAGAGGCCTCATAATCGTTAAACAAAGTAAGCGGCAATTCGGCTGGCCAAAGCTTTGGCTAAAGGTACATTACGAATTTTGCATTGTAAGTCAGTAGCTCAATTTTGACCACTATCCACTTGTTTTCGGTTGCCTAGCAATTACTCACGTGACCAATTAGCATCTATTGTTAGTTTTGTAAAGCTTAAGGGTAATGTGTCTATGTAAGTACAGTGGCGTTGGTATTTTCACGTGATATTTCATGCGATCACTTTACCATGGAGCTCAAAAAGTAGCCAGCTCAAACATAAAATGACTGATGACTTACTTGCGTTTGCGCTTGCAGAGATGAACCCGAAGTCTCACAGCAGGCAGCCTCGTTGTGAAAATTTAATTCTAGTTTTGCATATGATCAGTTAGATTCCACCAATCACAGCGCGCTTTAAGGGCTCTTCGTCAGCATCGTGTCAGCATATTTTGACAAGAGTGTATACGTGGCCTTACGTACATGGACACATTACACTTAACTGTTCATAAAGCAATTGGCATAAATTTCATTTTTATATCTCTGGTACTTTTGGAGAAATGCAAGAGAAGGTGTGGCGAACAACAACCCCCCTCCCGTCAAAAATATTAAGATTTCTTCCCAATCAAAATAGGGTTAAGTGGCAGTCCATCCCCAATGATGGTTTGGGAGTTTGATAGACTACAAATAAAGTATCATGAGAATGAGGAAATCATTCAAAGCATTCATTTTGTGAGAAGTTGTGCCTAAAATCATCCTGAACAAAATTATTAAACTCTTTCGATTTACCGAAGCACTAGCCAGAACTTGAGATTTTTGCTCTCGTCTTCGGTTTGTTATTTGTTGAGAATTGGGTAATTAGATAAAAAATGTTGTCGTTGAACATCAAAAGACCTGTAACTACTTCCATTTCGTGCAGAATTTTCTGTAAGTCCTGATACTAATTACATGACTTTGAATAGCTTTTTTAGGCCTTTGAAAAGTCACGAATAGCCCAAAATAACAATATCCATTTGTCTTCCATAAAAGATGAATAGCTTTGATGTGAAAGCTTGTTAGAAGCAATTATCAAGAGATCCTTGAAGTGCTGACAAAGTAAAACAATCCGACGGAGTTTTTAGAATCAAACTGAATCCTTTGTTGGCCTTTGGAGTCGGTATTTCTCAAATTGATAGTGAGGCATTGAGATACGACTTTGTCAATATTGGAATTGATGCATTAGATGCCTTTTTGAATGAGCTGAATAAGCTTCAACCCTATCTCACCTGGGAGTTTTGAAGCGGTCAATACCTGGAAGGGTGGATCCAATCCCACTCCCCTCTTTCTTCACTGTAATAGTAGCTATAATCTTGAAACTTGGTAAATAGATGGACTTTAATGCAAAAAATCAAAATCACATGGTTAAATCAAGTTATCACCATAGTTTTCTTGTTCCTATGACAATAAGAAGATATTAAGTTATGATTATCGATTATCATGATCATTGCAATCATGATTCAAACAATAAAATGAGGCACTGGATTGAAATTTGTTGTTTCAAATTGAGCTGGATATCATCAAATAGGTTATATATGTAAGCATATATTTAAGATTAATATCTGCAACAATTAGAAGCAAGTATTCAAATTTTGTTGACTATACAGCAAGTACATAATCGGTGCTATATTTAGAATCTTGAAATTTTAATCATTCGATACAGTACACTAGGATTGTTCAATACCTTCCTCTTAACTGCTCACTGTTACCTAATATAAAAGTGATGCTTAAAGACATCTGCCTGCACATACGGCTACCTCATTTGGATGTAGATGAATAATTATATGAAGAATTATAAAAGAATTAAGAAGTCTTTGGATTTTGAATTGAGATGAAGTGTGTCAACATGAACTTCACATCCTTTAAGCATCATAATAAGCACCTTTGCATAGGCGTAGGAGACATGGGGACAGAGCCCCCCCCCCCCCAACGTCAGAAAAATTTGCAAAAATCAGCCATAATCGGGCAGAAATCCGCCTCAAGTCGGGCAAAATGTTCTCAAACAATGGACTTTTTATCGGGCAGCCCCCCCAAATTTTATCTCCCCCTACGCCGATGCACCTTTGTTCTCTACCGCACCGGTCATACAAACAACGAAGAAAAAACCATCATCCTTGCAACCTTCGTTACACGTAAGAACTTCTAAAACTTGAAAATGCATTGTTTTTCTATGGCAAATCATTAGTCACAGAACTTGACTTCAACAACTCATTGCATTCATTGTTATTTGACAAATTAAAAGTGAATACAGTAACTGACGTTGGTCATCTTCTTACACCTGTAAAGGAATATGTTTTCCAGTTTACTGACAAACTGTAACCGGAGGCTTCAAGATAAAGTGCTTATCATCATCATCATCATAAACATTATTTAGAGTTGGCTTTAACCTAGTATAGAGTACTAATTCATTCCAACTAAAAGTAAACTACCTAGTAATATAACAAATGTATTGATATATTTCTACACAAAAAATACATTATAAGCATAGCCTGCAGGTACACTTGTCACCAGTCCATGATTTTATTTGATTTTTAAATGCTGCAAGAGTTGGACTTTGCTTGATGTTGTCACTAAGAGTGTTCCAGAGGAGACTTCCTCTGAAGGAAAGTGACTCCGAGCCATAACGTTTTTTGATCTTTGGAAGTTTACAAAGATCTTTAGTCCTTAGGTCGTACGTTACTTCTTTCCTTTCATGAAATTCCCATAAATATGAGGGGTTCAGTTTTTTGACTGACTTGTAGATTTCAGTCATTAATTTCTGGAGATTTTTAACATGGATAGTTTGGCTGTTATCTCTGCTTAATAGTAGCTGGAAAGAGGATTCAAAGTCCTGGTAGAGTACCCGCAGACAACGTTTATGTGCTCTGTTTATGTGCTTTTATGTGCTCTTAACATGATTTTGCCAATGTGAATACTTCCACGATTATTTCTAACTCAATGACGAATCGCTGATGAAAAAGGATGTTTCGAGAATGAATCAGGAACGCCGGAGAAGTGGGGGCGCGGGGGGCAAGTGCCCTTTTAATGAAAAATAATAATTTACCTTGAAACTTGATATAAAAGCCGCCATAGCTTCATTCCCTTATCAGAAACACACCAGTAACGAAAAATGACTGGCGATTGCAACTTCGAACTAAGCAATATGCGATTTTATGTGATTCGGGATGAGGACATGTGGAGAAATAGCCGAAAAATTTTGTGAAAGAACATGATTAATGTTCGTTAAAACATTTTTGATAGCATTTTAAGCCAATCTAAAGGGCGTGGCCACGAACATTTTCCGGGGGGAGTACCCTCGGACCCCACAATTTTTAGGCTCGCTTCACTGGCCTTCGACTTCGATCGCCCTTACGTTCCTAGTCACCCCCCTTGCCCTACCATCGCTCCGGTGTCCCTGGAATGAACTGCTCATTCATCACTGGTGCTGCTGATATTTATCCTGAATTCATTGCTGTTAATGCAAAGTAATCATGTGCTGATATCTCACCTTATTTCTAATATCCAAGCCTTCCTATTTTGAAATGGCAAACTTGTTTCGTATTAGACTTGGCATCCTAGTTTAGTTTCAAGGGCACTGCATTGCTCTTGCCCGTTCTCTGAATTTGACGACATTTCGTGATTCTTTTAGTCTGGAACTAGAGAGTCTCCTCATGCTACGTATCATGTTTGACAGGAAGGCCACTCGAACCACCTACGTTCAGATTGGAAGTCGCAAATCTTGTGACAGCACGAGGCTCAATAATGACGGTTGGCGATTTTAGAAAACTTTGACAAAGTATGAATCACATGCTTCGTTGGCATAGTCCTGGCCCAGATATATGAAAGCCGTCTTTTTTACATTCTTGAAAACCAATTTTCTTGACTGAGTTTGTCTATTTGGGCGGACCATTTTTTGAAAGTAAAGAACTTCTATTTCCACAGTTATAAAGATTTGGCAACAATCAACAAATGATGAATCAATTGATCAATTGGCAGGATATTTTCCAAGATATATGCAGATCACCATTTCTAAACAATTATGCAATACTAAAATTGCCAAAAGTGAGTTTTTCTGACTTGAGTTTGTCTATTTGGGCTGACTCATTTTTTAAAAGTAAACAACTTCTATTTCCACAGTTATAACGATTTGGCAACAATCAGCAAATCATGAATCAATTGATCGATTGGCAGAGTATTTGCCAAGATATATGCAGATCACCATTTCTAAACTATTATGCAATACTAAATTAATTGAATTTTTCTGACTTGAGTTTGTCTTTTTGGGCGGACCATTTTTGAAAGTAAATAAATTCTATTTCCACAGTTATAACGATTTGGCAACAATAAGCAAATCATGAATCAATTGATCGATTGGCAGAGTATTTGCCAAAATATATGCAGATCACCATTTCTAAACTATTATGCAATACTAAATTGATTGAATTTTTCTGACTTGAGTTTGTCTATTTGGGCGGACCATTTTTGAAAGTAAATTACTGTCTTTTTGCACAGTTATAAAGATTTGGTAAATATCAACAAATCATGAACCAATCGATCAATTAGCGAATATTTGACAAGATATATGCACACCACCAATTCTAAAGTATTGTTCAACACCAAAATTTCCAACAGTGAATATTCCAAGCTGAAGATTTTCTATTTTGGGATGACCTATTCTCGGGAAAAGTATATAATGGTCTTTGTGGACAGTTATAAAGACTTGGCTATGGTGGAAAATGTATATCTCGATTTCTTGGTTATCAAAGCATAGGCCCAGAAAGCAAGACCCATAACCGATCCTGTGACATCAGATCTAACTTTACCTGTTCCCCTTCCTGTGTCATCTATTGTATCATCTGCACCAAATGTCAATATTTCTACATCGGCGAAACCTCCCGACAAATTTACATCTGTTTTGGAGAACATGAGTGCAATGTAAGGAACAAGATACACCTCGAAGAAAACCATGGAAACGATCCAGACAGCAACATATCCAAACTTCACAACTCAGCTATCCATTCAACTGCCGGCATGTCCATTCTTGGCACATAATATGAATCTCAAGACACCACCAAACGCAAAACCTTGAACAAACGTTTAATTTGGAACTTAAGACTCTTTATCCTAATGGACTTTATAAGCAATTTACTTATCTGCAATAGATCCCTTCTTACTCTATTCTTACATTCCTCTTATTCCCTACACATCTCTTATTCCTTCCTATTCGTCAAATCTTACGTCTTCTCTTTGCTCGGCTCGACTGATTTCGAGTCACTTGCTGACGAATATAGGCTCGAAACGTCGTGTTTTTGAACATCTCAGCTACTTTTATTACTTAGATGATTTATTTATTATATTACAAGATATCTAGAGACAGCAGTTCCAAAACTATAACATGAGTTGCTTCGTTACTCACTTCAATTTTATGGTTATTTTACCATGTTGAAACCTTGCTGAAATGGTGCAAATCAGTATAATTTTTGAAACGGGAATGCTTTCTTCAGACTCAACCTTACTGAACAGCTTCCAATGCCATGGATGAAAGGCAGACCTTGTACTTCAATGCCAAATAATCTCTGCAGCTTCTTCAAATATAAACGTTTCCTTATTTCAGTTTAAATGCAAGCTGGAACAAAAATACCTAATTTGAATTGCGATCTAATTACTCTAGAAATTAAGATTACAAATTTCATGTACTCACTTTCAGTAAAATCACTGGTTGCAACATTCAGCTTCAGAAGCAATATCGTGACAACGGCAAGCAACATCGTCAATGGTTGAGCGAACATTTCGATTTTGTCGATTTTTGGTACCGAAAGTTCTTCTTTGCTTTGCTTTGTTCTGGAAGTTTCGTCACCAGCAGATATTTGTTGCTTGCACTTGAAGACGTTCTTGCTTCTAGATTTGCACAATCAGAGTTCGAAACTGCTGCTGTTGAACGAAAACAGTTATGTATTGTGTAAGTCGTTTGCAGATGCTTTTCTCAATTCACTTGTCGTCTAGCTTGCTAGCTTGCTTGCTTTCTTTGAGGGAAAACTATTCTCAGACCACTTTTAAAGGGGCTTGTGACAAGGGCCGTCGCTATGGCAAACCACTAGAAGAACCAACATTCGTGGAAACGTCGTATTCCAAAGAATGTGTGGTCTCACAGGTTCGAATACTTCACCTCATTTTATGATATCTGAAAATTACACAATCTACATTAAATGATTCACATAGCTGAACTTGTTTGCACATTTAAGGACATACTAACCAAGGTCATGATAAAATTATGGAATGAATTACTCTAGAGTATACAGGACCCTGCCAATCATTGAGACGGGTGGTTAAGCACGAGGAGGCCATGTCAAAAGGATATTGAATCTATCAAAATATTTCAACTCATTTGGATGAATTTAAAGTCAAAAGGCGAATGATTTTCTTTCAAATACTGTTGGTGAGCTGAATTTATTTTGCAGACCAGCAGAAAATATTTTGTTAGCGAGACAGCGTTAAAGGAAATCGACATCATTAAAGCTGGCCCGTGCCAGGCGGTACGAAATAGCCTACTGCACTTTATACTCTAAGCACCAAATATGTTAGACATTTTCTTCGTCTATCTATATCGGCCAATTAATGTAGGTATCCCACTGCTCTTCTTTGCAGGATATGTTTTAAAGGGGGCTTTGCTATCAGCATACCATACCGGGCCCATACCATCCCTTTGTTGGCGGCTATTTTCGTTCAACATTAAAATGGCGACGATAAAGAGACCACAAAAGGATGCATTCACAAAGCATGTCACTTGCAATTGCCTCTAAACGCTTATGATGGAAATGAATAGCGATGTTGAATGGCATAGAATAGTGTTTTGATAATTTTGCTTGCAAAGCACTAGGATTGCACATAAAAATATTTTATCTTGAGAAGGTAACAGCTGTCAGACATTTCATAGTCATGCTACATAAATGTAACATGCAATGTGTCCAACCAATGTAAGGTAATGTTTAGAAAGGCATGGGCACTGGTGAAGTCCATTTGAATAAATTCTTTTGTGGAGCATTAATCATCCTTGTATACCGGGTGAGCCAGAAAAGTTCCCACTTCCGAAAATTAGTAACACTACAAGTCCTTCATGGATTTCAATTATTCAAATTGTAGTTAAAAGCCATGCGATCGAGGTATTTTGTGATTTTTCTTGTCTTCTTACAATCACTGCAAGCATTGGCAAATTCAATTTTAAAAGAATGTCATGGTTGCAAAATGACTGAAAAGGGGCCTAAAACATTTGATCAAATCGTTAGGACTTTTCTTACACACAGGCGTTTCACCTCTCTCAGGAGTTATAAGACATAGATTCTCAAACAGTTACTAAAAATCTTAAATCCCATAGCAATAAATGTGCAGGTGATATCTCTCACCTATGCGAAATTTAATTTTCTCTGTTGTTCTGAGCGAGGAGTCCTTTATGATTTAATCAAGTATTTTAGGCCTTTTTCAGTCATTTTGCAACCACCATATTTTTGCAAACTTGAATTTACCAATATTTCCAGTGCTCATAAGAAGGCTAAAATAATTCACAAATATACTTCAATTTTTTGGCTGTCAAGCAAATATTGATTTATTCCAATACAGCCAGTACACTTGATGCTATGAATTTTTGAAGTGTGGGAACATTTTTTCTGGTTCACCCGTTACTTTATTGGTTTGTACGAACAAAATGACGGCATCACCCAGTCCTAAAAGAATTGGCTAACTTGAATTTGAAAATGGAAGTATCAAATATTTTAAACGGCATTGTGTGTAAGCAGTGCAACTTGCATCAACACATTTTTATAGTTCAGCTCAACTTTCACGATTGCCACACGCAAGTCTCATTGTCAATGAGTTCAAAATTTGCAATATTACAAGAAACAAGAAAGCAGCTTTGATTCAACGTTTTTATTTTGTATGAATCGTTGACATGCCTTTGTGTTGAAAGGTCCTTGATTTTGAATGAAGATCTCAAGATTCATTAATGAAGGGGGTCTTCGGCTTATTTTAGTCTGCTAATCAGCCAAGTTGCACTTACATAGTAAAAGATCAGGATCTCAGTTAAAACTTCTCGTTTATGAAATTGTGAGTTTATAAAAAATCCTCTTCTTTGAAAAATCGCCAAAAAATTTGATTACAAGGTGAATCTTCAAATTTATTTTCTTAGCATGTCAAGGACAAATTATTTCCCCAGGTAAGTAACTGCCCTTGGCTTAATAATTAGCAAGTTCAGGCCGTTTTTGGTTGAAATGTTTTGAGAAAGGATGCAAAAAAGACTGTTGAGTATTAGATCGATGTCTTTGTGTATATTAATATTAAGGTTATAGTTTTGTTACAAATTAAAAATGACGGAAAGAGACTCGCACCGTCAGGGGCGGATCCAGCCCGAAGTTAAGTGGGGGCAACTTGCAAAGTGGGCGCCAAATATATGATAGGACGCGAAAATTTTTTGGACGCTTTTTAAAGAAAATTCTTTCATTTGCTACTAAATAACACCTTGATTTATATGTTTCTCCCATATTTGAATCGGAACAGTTAAGAAATTATGCGTTAGAGTCAGGAAGAGGGGCGCTTTTCTTGCCAAAAGAGGGGCGCCAAGCTGAGTTTTCATCGTGAAGGGGGGCAATTGCCCCCACTTGCCCCCCCCCTAAATCCGCCACTGCGCACTGTCATTAGGGACGTCAAAGACAGTAAAACTTTTAAAACATTTGGCTGTTAGGCAGGATTAACTTTGTTGCTTAGCATTATAGCTCAAAATTAGGTTTCAGCCTTTAAAAATTGAAAAAAAACGTTTTAGCATCTCTAATTATGAGTGGGTCATCGACAGCTCAAATCAAAGATCTGTCAATAGATCTTCAAGTTTTGGTAAATCTTTGTCATAATTGCACGTGACAATGCATAATAGGCCGTGGGACTGGGGCCTTTTAACATGCTGAGTCATCTTTCTTACAGACATATTCTCAGAGATCGTTTCTCTTTCGTCCATCGCGCTCTTAAGGTAACTCTGCTTTCCGCTCTAGTGCACAGCGAAATGCGGTTTCGCAAAACCACTCTCCTCAGAAAACAGTTAATTTCTCCAATATTATTCGGCCTATCGAAAAGCGGTAAAAAGGATGTTGTTCTGTATAATCTGGGCAATCGAAAGATGTATAAATCGCAATGTTTCCGTCAACCTTGGTTTCGCAAATCCTAGTTTAAATCTTTTTGCTGATTTCAGAAAAGTGGATTTATCTCCGAAACTACTCGAAAAATGTTCGATTTTTTTTCGCTCCATCTTTAGCTAAGTAGTTGATCTACAACTTTGCCAAGTCTGATTGAAAAAGCTAGGCTAGATTTCCTGCAATCGAATTTCATATTTCTGTTTACTTTTCGACAGCGAAATGGAGAAACCTTGGTCAACAGATTACCATGCTATGAAGCACGCTTGCAAAAGCTCAGGCCTGAAATAACTTTCGGACATTTTTTCATTGGCATACAAATGAACGTCATCTTTTGGGAATACCATACGCAGGTCTCAAAAGACATCCTTAGTGCGCTTGTAAAAGTATCATTTGCATCTATTGATTAAAAATTACTGATTTTTACCAGCAACTTCACGAAACAATGCTTTGGTTGTCTTTCGAGACTTTCGTAAGCATTCACAGATTATCAATTTCTTTTAGAGTCCACAATGAGCATAGATCTTAGATCAAGAACTAATTTTTTTGCAAAAACATTCTACGGGCGTTCAAATCGTTCTGCATGGGCTAAACTGTTGACCAATGCTTTTCCCCTTCGATGTCGAAAAGTAAACAGAAATGTAAAATTCGATTGCAGGAAATCTAGCCTAGCTTTTTCGATCAGACTTGATGGAGCGAAAAAAAATCGAAACTTTTTCGAGTAGTTTTGGAGGTAAATCCACTGTTCTGAAATCAGCAAAAAGATTTGAGCAAGGATTTGCGAAGTCAGGGTTGACGAAAACATTGCGATTTATACATCTTTCGATTGCCCAGAGTATACAGAACAACATCCTTTTTACCGCTTTTCGATAGACCGAATAATATTGGAGAAATTAACTGTTTTCTGAGGAGAGTGGTTTTGTGAAACGGCATCTCGCTGTGCACTAGAGCGGAAAGCAGAGTTACCTTAAAGGGGCAGTCAGACGTGATGCTGCGCGGGACATTTCCATTGTATTTGCATGAAAAGTGCTTGGGCCTAGCATCAACTCGTCAATGGAGATTTTGAATTGGATTATCGCACATTCGGGCGCACATTTCAATCCATCTCCATTCCATCGACATTGTTCTTGACAATCTCAAGGATTCAATTGACAGATATTGTTCGTCTATGTCGATTTCATGCATTTGCAAAGTTATTTTGTTTATCACAAATTCCTGAAAGTCGTAAACAGTGATTTTGCAGAATCAACTTTGAAGCTGCGAAGAGATAATCTACAAGTCGAAGTGGGCAAGAAACTCGCCAAATAATCTGGTTTTTGAGTCAGATTTATGATGTTAGGTAAACCAATGTTGAATAGAACCTTCTCACACTCTACTGGATTCATTGCTCAATTAATTTCATCAGAATTACAGCGAACAAAGAGGTACAGTAGACATGTTTTGGTATTTAGGTCTATAGGAATTGGATTGTTACACGCAGAATCTGATAACCCGCGTTTCGCGTCTGACTGCCCCTTTAAAAGCGAGATATAGAAGAAAACATAAAGACCAGTTTGAATTTAAATCCCCTACAATTTCTATGAACCGTTTTAGGCGAACAAAGGAAGCCATATTTTTGTTTTTTTTTTCTGTCGATCGGTCGTAAGCGAATCTAAGGAGTTTGAGTGTCCTGTTGTATTCGATCATTCATATGTACATGATCGACCGTGCGCAAGAGAATTGATCGCCTTTACCAACAATTCTCGTTTTCTCGTGAGTCAGTATTAGGGCCATTCATATTTACCTGTCAATCAAATCCTAGCTACTTAGCCAATCACCATTCAAAATTTGCTTGTTATGCAATCATCAGAAGAACTCCTTTGCAATGCATGTCCTGGCAGCTAAATTTCTCAACGTGACAGCATCCCTTTCTAGGAGCTAGGTGTATATTTGCTTTTGCATCCAGTCACACATGAACGTTTTTGAAATTCAAGTGTTAAATCAGCCAATATGGCTGATTTATCAGTCTCTATTCAGAAAAATACCCGTTTAATTTATGTCCCTTTTGAGCCTCTTTTAAAGGCACACTTTCGTCACTGTGATTGGCCAGCTGTGATATTGAAATCACCAACCAAAGACTTTGCCTCTGAATAATTATCGAGCTTCAATGCTGTTGGCTCATACTTTGTTTCGAGAATAAAGGGAACCAGATCGCTACCAACTCCTTGAATTACAGCGAAATTATTGAAACTTGCCTAATTCTATTCTTCTTATTGCTTAATTGCCCCACGAAGTGGGGCCTTCTAGCCTTGCGCGACCGCGTTGCTGTTGCTGCTGCCGGATGGGAGATCGAGCCAAACAAATTTCTTCCACCCTTTATCACGTGATGTGATGTCGATCCTTATTGTGTATTTGTCAACATTAATTGGCAAATATGTTTTGACGTACGAGATCAAAGAAATCTGGAAGTACACTTGTTCCACAAATGGAATCAATCGAAACAAAAGCCATTTCAAAGCACAACTGTTAAGGGGACACAGGCTTGACCCTAGTCTCTCATTAAAAGTAAATTTATGTTTTATAACAGCAGTTTTTAACTGGTTTAACCCTATCCAGACTGGGGGGGGCTCATTCAGCCCCCCCCCCACCTACTTAACTGAGCACTGCTCCAAATTGGTTCAACGAACCAGGAAATGGTTTTTTGACTTTTAGTTTCTATCCTTTTGAAGTGTGAATTTGTGTGAAACTTTGAAAAAAAAATTCAGGGGGCCGGGGGGTGGCTGTTTTTTTTTCAGAGTGGTCGGGGCCAACTTTTAGGTAAGCTGCTTATGGATGTAATTCCAGATCACCTCATAATCCTTTGATAGTATCCTTTTTCAGTTGTGAACTTATGATTTATAAGGTCTCTTTAATTTTTTCCAGGAACAATAGAACAATTATGTGTCACGTGACCTCATCAATGACGTCATCTTTAAGAAAATGGCAAAAATTAGTTAGCGGTCTTTCTGCAAGGATATTTCGACCCCAAATGTTTTAAAGCGGCAATAAATAGACTAAAACTGATCAACAGGGTTGTTTCCACCTAAGCTGTTTCCAACAGGGTTGTTACCAACAGGGTTGTTTCCACAAAATTTTGTTTGAATTTTGTGCATCATTGGTCGCAAACGGTATAAGATTCCCCGGGGGTATCCTCAGATAGTACTACTCACGATCAGTTTTCATGCATATCTTGAGAATTTGTTTTACAGTGAGAATTTTTTGACTTGAAAGTGTTTAGTTTGTCAAGATATTATCAAAATTTCACCAAATAACTATCTTCAACCCCTTATTTCCACCTTCCTTCTTCTTTCCAACTCATTTGCTTACTACTGGAAAAAAATGCTGATGTCAGCATTTTTTGCAATAATTAAAACAAAAGTTTCAAAAGGAAAAATGAAGTATGCAACAATCACTTATCATCGAAGTATCGTAATATATGGAGAAATTCTCCTTTATAGCTGCATTTTTCATTTTTCAGAAAAACAAGATTTTTAATCTCTGTGTCCGCCATCTTGGATTTGCGAAAATCAAATTTTTCACTTTATAAGTATATTTTCACCTTCTAACAATGCTTTAATTGGCATAATTTGGTTTCATGAATCAATCTTAGAAAATTATAAAGATTTGAAAAACAGTTGTTTTTTTTTTCATTTTTTTCGTGGACACGTGCCAGTTGGTCTTGAATAATTATGACGTCATATCTATTTTAAGAATTTTTTTTGTGAGAAATGATAGATCATAAGCACGGCTACCTGCATGGTGAGTTTCGTCTTCGTAAGTGAAGGAATGGCGATTTTAGAGAGGGGGGGCTGAATGAGCCCCCCCCAGTCTTCTAGTAGCTCAAAAAGCCCAGTCTGGATAGGGTTAAGTATATTCTGTATACTCTGCAGTGCCGAATAAACGTGGGACAAATATGATATCCAATTTCGAGTACAATTTCGATCCAAAATGAGAATTAATGCAATACATCAAATGACACTAGTCTGCAAAAGGAATTTGCAAAATACTGTCATTTTGCTACTTTTTTCACGAAAATTGTGATTGGAGAATTTGTGATTTTGACAGGGTCAGTCCCCGGAAAAATGTCTCCCTCCCCCTTATATGTCAAAACATAACAATGAAATTTTGCTATAATTAGCACAATAGGTAGCTACGAAATATTCAGAGTTTCATTGCTACATATTTACTCCTTGCAGAGCAAAGATCAGAGTCATCAGAGAAAATCTATTATGTAGTGGAGGGGGGGGGGGCAAATTTGTCATAGAGAAATTTAAAGATTTCTTGCAATTGGCATATTGGCATTACCATAAAATTCAAGATAAGCATTAGAAAAATAAAAGGTAGTGGGGCACCTAGTCTATACTATTTCTAGTTAATTCATCTAATCAGCATAACGACAGTCTTCCTTTAAGTTGGAAAACATTGGAAAATGTTGATATTGATATGCATGTTCGTTTTAAATGAAAACAAGGCAGTTCACCAATATCCATAGCCTACGAGTAGACCCATTATCCCAAAGAATAAAGGGTCTACGAAATAAAGAGATAAAGCTTGCTACGGCTGCACAATTAATTATGTTAATCCTCTATTAAAATAATGTATGAAACGAGTCTAAACAAAGGCTGCATAAATTAAGTTCTAGAAATCTGGAACTGTAGTAGCAAGCTGTCGCTCACCCTTTCCCTGTTGGGAGCATGGGTCTACACGTAGGCTACAATATCCAGTGTTTTCCGAGGAATGTGCCGTGACATGGTGACAGAACCCCATGCCAGACAGCTTATCATAGATATATTCGACATTAATGATTCATTGATGTTGATAAACAGATAATTGTTTAATTTTTCCTAATAGATAATTGATGCGTTGCGTTGGCCCAACAATCCGTTAAAAGGTTTACTCCAGGAAGGAGGTGCTGTGGTTTCTTGCCACCAATGAGGCATTGTGTCATAGATTTTTTTGCAAAAAGAACAGCGAGGAAAGAAAAATTAGTAAAAGAGAGGTATTACTAACCGGGTGATCTTTGGTGGCTCTCCAGCACGTTCTTATTGGTCACGAGTTTAACAACACTGCTTTTGTTTCATTAAAGGCATACTATCATGGCTGTGATTGGCTAGTCGGAATGTTGAAATCACTAACAGAAAACCCGTCCTCTGAATAATTACCAAGCCTCAATGCTGTTAAATCAGTCTTTGTTTCAAGAATAAAGAGAGTCAGATCGTTATCACCCTCATGAATTTCAGTGTGCAGCGTGATTACTAAAGCTTGCCTAACTCTATTCTTTTTATTGTCTTATTCACCCAATCAGCGCCACGACAATATGCCTTTAAATTCATCCTGACAACATGTCATTTCACATTATCAATTCGAGTTTGGATTGGGTAAATGAAGTCATTCCAAATTATAATATCGCTGTGGGATTTTGAAATATATTTTTTTGTTTAGATATCGTCCATTTGATTATAATTTGATACAAAAGTATATACTGTACAGGGTGTCCTAAAAAACATGTGCGCTGTTTGAGTGGCTGCTGTGGAGCAGCGATAAATTCAATGTTTCCATTCTTAAGGTTTTTAATAGAAGAGACTTTAACTTAAAGTTTGGCACCAATTTTGAATAAATCTGATAGGTAGCTGCTGATTTATGGAGCAACAAAGTCAAAATCATTGGCTACCTCAAAACCAGATGATTCATTATTCTCCATTATGTTAAAATCAAAGAAATCGATTGAAGCAAACAAACCTAGCCCGGTTTTCTGACGTTGACAAGTGAAACAGATAGTCATGAATTGGATCTTGTGATAACCAAGAATATTGAACATAGCTAGGGTTGCTAGAAATGGTAACGTGGAACACAAGTGCTGCAGCCCATGACACGCGTCTATCAGCTATTTTTCTTCTAAAAAGTGATTAAGTCATTTTAGACCAATGAAATTGCGTTCAGCAGGCTGCCTGATCAATATCCTTGAATCATGTGATCGTTGATTACTCCCAAATGTGTTTCCTGACATATCTGCAAAGTTTGAGTCAATTTGATGCTAAAATTCAGGTTATAAGGTTAAGTACGGAAATAAAATCCTCTGGGTTGGAAACGACCACTGATTTTGACTGTCTTTCTCAATAAATCAGCAACCACTTATTACATTTGCTCAAACTTGGTGCCAAACTCTAAGTTGAAATCTCGTCTATTCAAAATTTGAAAAATGGATCAAGTTGGATTTATGGATCCTCCGCAGTAGCCATTCAAGAAGAGTACATGTTTTTGGGACACCCTGTATATCATATCACATTGTTACGAACGTCAAATCATTTCCCCGAATCACCTGATAGTTTCAGAAGTACTTATAACATAACAATTGAATATAAAAACCGTTCATGTGTGACTGGAATGCAAAAGCAAAGACACACCTAGCTCCTATAAAGGAATGCAGTCACGTTGAGAAATTTAGCAGCCAGGACATGCATTGCAAAGGAGTTCTTCTGATGATTGCATAACAAGCAAATTTTGAATGGTGATTGGCTAAGTAGCTAGGATTTGATTGACAGGTAAATATGAATGGCCCTAATACTGACTCACTCGTGTTTACGATATGTCTAGCCTTGAGAGGAATACATTTATCTTGGTTAACAACCCTTTTAATGTCTAATGCTCAATTTTGATAAGGTAATTGATATTCTCTGATAAAACAACGCCTCTCATTGCTCGACTGGAACTTTAAAGAGAGATTTATCAAGAACGTCTTGTTTTCACTTTATATGTAATTTACTAATCGAGATCCCTATGCATGTTTTTCACAAGTCTTTGTTGTTAGAACTGATTTGATCTCCTTCTAAGATACCAGGTGTCCCAAAAAAGGGTTCTCCCGTTTGGAAAATCGCCAAAATTTGATTACATGACCGATCTTCAATTTTTTAGTCAGGTATATCAAGGACCAAATCATTTCCCCAGAAGTAACTAGTTTTGTAAATAGTCCAACAATTAGCAAATTTAGCTCTTTTTAGGGTTGCCTGGTCTTGAATCATCATGCGAAAAGTTCTGATGATTGCAAGATCAATTTCTTTGTGCATGTAAAGCTTCCAGTTTGGTCACAAAAGACAGAAAGAAATTCTTACTATCATAGGAGACTTCAATGCTGATAAGACATCTGAAATTTTGACTCTTAGGCAAGATTGAGTATTTTGCTCAAAAACTATAGCTCAAAATAAGGTTTTCAACGTGCAATTTTTCTACCTTACTGTATCAAAAGCAATAGTTTTATCATTTATAAATATTTTTGGGTCTTTGACAAAACACGTCAAAAAGAAAATTTTATCAAAGGTTTGATGATTGATTGTTGGTGATTTTTCAAACACGAGTTCTTTGTTTGGGACACCCGGTAGCAAAACTTAAATAGACCATCCATAACGATTTTAAATTATGGATGAATCACTTATGCAAAAATATTGCACGAGATTAGTAATTACAAGTATTTCATTTTTATATACCGGGTGCGCCAAAATAAACTATGCACTTTTGGCAGGCCACGATAAATCGTACACTGGACCGATTTTTAAGATATATCACTTAATCTTTAGCAGAAAGCCTGAATTAGATTCTAAGATTTTTTGCAAATTTTTCCATTTTCAATTTTTAGAGCTACAGGCGAGTTTCTTAAAATTTTTGTTTTCGAAAACACTGAAAATGATCAAAAACGTTGATCAAATTTTCCAAAGACTCATCACGAATCGACAAAGAGAAAATGTTTTCAGCGTGATTTGGGGATTTGGAAATTGATCACTGTAAACTTCTGCACGAGTGCTATTTCAAAGATTGGCTTATTGCGAAATTCTGTAGTAGTTTCAATAAAGTGCCGCCCCAAAAGCCGTCACAAATAGAAAATGTAACAAAACTCCATGCTTGCTGGCCCCACGACTCTTCCTCGCTTTTCTTTTAACCCCCTTGATACAGGAAAACAGCCTGCAGCAAAGCATACATTCAATGACATTACAATAGAAAAGAAATTTCTTTATATTCTTGAAAATATTATTACATTTCTCACAAGATAGTACAAACTCTCGTACAGCAGCTTACAATTAGTCGATTTCTAAATCCCAAATCACCACGAAAAAGTTTTCTCTTTGTCCATAAATGTCGATTCTTTAGAAAGCTTGATCGACGTTTTTTGATCGTTTTCAGTGTTTTCGAAAACAAAAATTTTAAGAAACTCGCTTGTAGCTCTAAAAACTGAAAACAGAAAAATTTGCAAAAAATGCTAGAATCTAATTCAGGCCTTCTGCTAAAGATCAAGTCATAAATCTTCAAAATCGGTCTTGTGTACGATTTATCGTGGCCTGCCAAACGTGCATAGTTTATTTTGGCGCACCCGGTATATTCCATTAACAATTTTACAATACATGCTACGAATTACTCTACCTACAAACTACTTTACAATACTACAAAGACGATACCATGAGGAGCAAAAGACTATGACTACCCCATGGCATTTTTAAAAAAAGCTAAACTACATACAATTTACATAAATGCTACATACAATTAAAAAAGAAAAGCGATAAATACTGTACTGTGGTCTGTCTAACATAAGATGTGAAGTTGGGGCTGTAATAATCCATAACCCAAAAATTGTCACGAGAAACACTCTTCTGTTCATTCTATTTTCGATAGGATACCTGAAATCTAATATGAGACAGAATTTGCAAACAAAGAGAAAATTTACTTTAAGGAACTTGGTGGTTGCATGACATGTGACTTAAGTTTCATATGATTTCAATCAAACCGACCAATAGTGTGGATGAATCGTTCGAGTTCGAGTATACTTCTATTTAAGTCATGAAGAAGATCTTGGTCACCATATAATAAGAGGTACATTAGAAAATCGTTTGAAAGATGAGTGATTTCAACAACTGGTCGTAATAAATCCGAAATTCCAGGGAAAAGAGCTCATCATTGAATGTCAAAAGAAGGGCAAAGCAATAAAAAGTGCTCCGTATCCTCACTACCGTCATGCGTTGTGCACATTGGGTTTACGGTGTCCAAAGTATTACATTACAAGTAAAACATTGGTGGGACAATGAATAGCATGACTACACAATGTCTGACAACTGTAACCTTCTCGAGATAAAATATTTTTATGTGCAATCCTAGTGCTTTGCAAACATAATTATCAAAACATTACTTTCTGCCATTCAACATTACTATTCATTTGCATACATAAGCCTTTAAAGAGGCATTTGCAAGTGGCATGCTTTATGAATACATCCTTTTTTGGCTTCTTTATCGTCACCATTTTCATGTTGCCCTAAAATAGCCGCCAACAAAGGGATGGCATGCGCCTGGTAATTATGGTATGCTGAGTGCAAAGGCCTCTTTAAAACATATCCTGCAAAAAAGAGCTTTGGCATACATATATTGATTGGCCGATATGAATAGACGAAGAAAATGTCTAACCTATCACAAGTGATCATTTTTTGATCAACTTTTATTTCATGTGATTAAATTGATAAATATGCAATTAATCGACGATTAATCGAAAATTTATATATCCAGCCAGCACTTACCCTGGGTACCACACTCCAGCACTAAGAAAAAGTCACCAGCAGTAAAACTCTGAAATTGCCAATGAATAACAATACAAAATAAGCACATGAACCACAGCATGGATTACTTCACATTTAGTGATGTCATATTTGGGAATGTCATGATTGCCAACGATTTTAGACTGACCAGCAAGAAATTTTAACTGCAATAATTGCTAAATTAAGCAAAATCACCCAGAGACCTTTCAGTTTCAGCTAGTTTTTAGTTTTCAGTTTTCGGTTTTCATTAACAAATCCATCTAAATACATCAAAGAATACAAATACAATCACAATTCACCTAAATTGAATAAGACAATCAATAGACAAATGACAATATATTAGTACACAGACTACTACAAGGATCCACTTACACCCGACACAAAAGAAATGGAAAGAGACATGGTACAGTACAAGACATAAAATGAGCGTGGGCTACAGGAGCAATCCACCACCCAGCAGACCAGTAAGACCTTCCATTAAGACCTGTCATTGTTCTAAATGTTGGTACGAAAGATAATCTCTACGTCCATGTGGGTCCTCTTTCTTTTTCACTCCTTTATCAGTAAAAAGATAAGCACATGAATTCACTTTAGATTATTTCAATGATGTCATATTTGGGAATTTCATGCTTGCCAACGATTTAGACTGACAATCGAGAAGAGGCGGTGTTAAGGTCTATGATGTCATGTTGCATAATATTAAGAGAGATAGGAATATTTTGAAAGAAATCATAGCTTGAAATGACTATCATTGCATTCTAAGGATGTTTAAATATACTTTTTGACTTGTTGGCAAGCATTTCTTGGAGGACAGGATTTCTATGGCAAAGAACTTCATAAATCACTTGACATGACAATTTTGACAATGTTGAGCTGATTGGATGAATAAGACAATAACAAGAATACATTTATAATGAGGCAAGTTTCAGTAACTTCGCAGTGCAATGAAATTCCCTTTATTCTCAAAACAAAAGTACGACCCAAAAGAGCATAAAGGCTTGGTAATTATTTGAGGTAATTTCTACTGCTTTTCACATCATGAAAAGCCAAAACCACGACAGTGTACATTTAAAGGAATGCTATCGTGCAGCTGATAGGCCGATAAAAGTAGTGCGATCCTGTGCTTGTACCGGGTGAGTCAGAAAAAATAATCCCCGTTTGAAAGGTCGCGGTCACGGCTCCCTGGATATCAAGACAAAATATCGGCAAATAGATAGTTTAATGGTGTGTGTGTTAGGTACCATCAAGTCGCTAGCGACTTCTGGTGACCCTCTGAACAAGCAATCTCCATTTTGTTCTATTCATTGCTTTTTCATTAAGTTTATGCAAGGACATCCCAGTTAATTCTTTCAACACGTCCAGCCATCTTGTTCTTTGCCTGCCTCGTCTTCTTGTTTAATGGTAGAAATGTTCAAATCTACTATAAAATTTATCTGACTGAAATCGACCACTCCATTCTGAAATTATGAGGGATTTTCTCGAGAAAGCCTCTTCAAAAACCTTTAAAACGTGCCCTAAATCAGGAACAAATTTCCCTAACATTTCTGCCTAACAATGGCCTTACGGCAATGACTTGTGGACGCTTTAGCATGTGCTATTCTCTTGAGAGGATGAACAAGTCCTCCCCCTGGTATCGATGACCTATTCAGGGGGGATTCCATTCTCCCAAGAGAACAAAATACATGAATGTATGTGAGTGTCATCAATTGTAGTAAGGAAAATTTGCTCATTGTTTTCATTCGTTTTTGCAGGTTTTGGAAGGGGCTTCCTGCAGAAAATCACCCAAATCCACGGGAAGGAATGGCCGATTAAGGCCGGATAAATTACTGAACCTAGTTGAGCATATTGGCAATAAAACAAGACAGTTTTCAATATTATTGCTTTGATATTCATGGAGCAGTGGCCCTCCAAGCGGGTTCTGACTCCCCTGTACAAACAGGCGCCATTTTGTGCTTGTCTATCTTTGGATTTAGCCTTATCAACCTCATTCACCAACCAATATACCCATTCTGACGAGATATTGGGCTTCCATCATTGGCAAGAATTCAAAGGAGCCCCTGGCGGGACTTGCCCCTTTTAGCTTTCCAGAAACGATATCTTTTGTGTGATAAGATGTCTCCTTTCGAAACAACAAAATGTGGTTGAGAAACCAAAAATCATGTATTCATCGCTTTCTCTCGGGCTAACCAACGATTTCGCTGTTGACAAAGTACAAGTCGTAGTTGACGCGGGTTGCTCGATGTTCAACCTTGATTTTGAATTGATAAAAAGTGTCTGGTCTAATTTTCACCAGTACAGAATTACACGTATCAAAAATCGATGAATGGATAAAATACTTAGACTGACCAGCCCAAATGATCAGAACTTTTTACTGATCAGCCCAACCTTGTTATCGATTCTGGTGTCCATCCATCGCTACATGAGCAATGTCATCATCAAATTGTTTATGGAAAATTGTCTGTATCGAATATAGCACTTCCTTCTCACACTCGAAAGGTTTGGTATTATGACAAGGCGGACATTGTCACAATCATAAAAAGTATTGAAATGTTCCGTTGGGAGCATCTCGACAAAATTACATGCCCCAATGAACAGGACGAATTTCTCAATGAAGTTCTTCTCAATATTTATTCCAACTTCATACCGAACAAGGTAAAAACGATCAGACCACGCCAAGCTCCCTGGGTAACTCAAACTGTTAAAATTTTCTGAGGAAAAAGAATCATGCTTACAAAAGCTTCGTTAGGAGTGGTCAGCCAGACGATAAGCTTGAAGGAATACAAAAAATGATAACTAAAGGTTCGAGGCTGATTGAAGATGCTAAGCGAAATTATTTTCTTAAAGCAGGGAATACCTTAGCAAATCCGGGAAATTCGAACAGAACCTATTGGTCCTTAATTAAGATCCCTATAATACCACCCCTTCTAGAGAACGGGTTATTTGTTACTGATTTCACTGAAAAGGCACAATTATTCAATGACTATTCTATACTTCATTGTACAACGATTGACACCGGCAGTGAAGTCCCGCAATATATTCCTCCAGTAGCTACTACTCTTATAAACGACTTCGCTATTTCTGATGAAAAGATACTGAATATTATAAGATCACTTAATTCTAATAAGGCACATGGCTGGGATGAAATATCTGTGAGAATGATAAAATTAAGTGATGCTGCATTAATGGTTCTGCTTAAGATAATATTCACAAATTGTTTGAGGTGTGGTCTTTTCCCCCAAATATGGAAATGTGCAAATGTTATGCCTGTGCACAAAAAGAATGAGAAAAATGTGAAAAGTAACTACCGTCCAATTTCTCTACTCCCTATCTTTGGGAAAATTCTTGAAAAGCTAATTTACGATTCTTTATACTCGCACCTTGTCTCGTGTGAGCTATTAAATCCAAATCAATCAGGTTTTCGTCCAGGTGACTCGAGAATCAATCAACTAATCTCAATATCGCACACCATCTTTAAAACATTCGACTGTAATCCCCCGCTTGAAGTTCGTTCTGTTTATCTTGATATTTCCAAGGCCTTTGACAGGGTATGGCATGATGGTCTTGTATATAAACTTAAACGATGTGGACTTTCAGGGCAACTCCTTTCCCTTATTCAAAGCTTTCTTAAGGATCGAAAACAGCGAACTGTTCTGAACGGAAAATGTTCTGTCTGGGGAGATATTTCGGCAGGAGTACCACAGGGTTCTATTCTAGGACCACTGTTTTTTCTTGTGTACATTAATGATCTAACGGGAAACTTGAAGTGTAATGTCAAACTTTTTGCAGATGATACGTCATTATTTACGGTCGTCAAAAACTCCAATACAGCTGCAAACGATATGAACCATGACTTAGAGTTGATAAAGAAGTGGGCTCATGACTGGAGGATGTCGTTTAATCCTGATCTACAAAAGCAAGCTGTTGAAATAATATATTCGACGAAAAGAAATAAAATTGACCATCCAGTGATACTTTTTAACATCACACCTGTGAAGAAAGTAGATGAGCATAAACACTTAGGGCTCTTTCTTGATTCAAAATTGTCCTTCTCTGCTCATATCAAAGCAGCCATCACTAAATCACGTAAGAGTATCGGTCTGCTGAAATATCTCTCCAGGTATCTCCCAAGACACACGCTGAACGAATTATATAAGCTCTATGTTCGACCCCACCTGGATTACGGGGACGTTATTTACCATATCCCTCCTAAAGTATGTGAATTTAGTGGCAATGTAACTTTGCCAAGTCTCATGGAGAAGCTAGAGTCTGTTCAGTATTCTGCTGCTTTAGCTGTATCAGGAACATGGAAGGGTACGTCGAGAGAAAAGCTGTATGCCGAGCTTGGCTGGGAATCGCTAAGCTCCCGTAGGTGGAGCAGACGCCTTGTTTTATTCTACAAGTTCATGAATAATCTGACTCCTGAATATACAACGGATCCAATACCACCACAGCGGCAGTCCAGATACACTCTTCGCAATCAGGATGCCATCGGGCGAATACGAACAAGGACTGATAAATTTAAATCCAGCTTCTATCCTCACTGTCTGTCTGAATGGAATAAGCTTGATCCAGAAATTAGACTTGCACCTTCTATTGCTGCTTTTAAAACAAAGCTGCTATCCAAAATTCGTCCCCTTCCAAAATCTGTCTTTCGGATACATGATCCGACAGGATTATCATATCTTACCCAACTTAGGGTTGGTCTTAGTAAATTAAATTTTCACAAATTCAAACACAATTTCAGGGATACTTTAAACCCAATGTGCCCTACCAACGATGGCATTGAGGATACGGAACACTTTTTGTTGCTCTGCCCTTCTTTTGAAGTACCACGTAGAGGTCTTCTCGCTGGTGTTTCTGCTTTATTACGACCACTTGGACATACAAATCTTTCGAACGAATTTCTAATGCAGATTGTATTGTATGGTGATAAAGATTTTCCCGATGGTATCAATAAAGATATACTCTTGTTAACTCTCTACTTTATCCATAAAACTGGTCGGTTTGATTAGAAATCTAAAACTCGGTAACAAGTCATATTTAACCACCTCGTCCCTTTTAAGTAAACGTTTTCTCATTTTTGTTGTAGTTACCTGTAGTTTCGTGTCTTTTTTCGATTTTCTCTTTATCTAAATACCCACGTGGGTAGACATAGTTATTGCTCCCCGTGGTCTTGTCCTTGTAGTAGAGTAAAGTAGTTTGTAAGTATAGTAATTAAGTAAATATGTATTGTAAATTTTTAGCAGAATGTATAAAAAAAAAATACTTAGACACCGCAAATTTGCGTCTTGATGTGCTACTTTCTGGAAGCACTTGAGCTTGTGTGCTTCTCCAGAAAAAAAATTCACAGAATTCCATAGAAGGGGTGGTGAAAATAGGCAGAACTAATTGAATTTATCCTCCGCAAAATTATGCAGGCTGTGGTGCTCCGCCATAACTCCGTCATGGAGTGGTCATGGCTCCTTGTAAATCAGCATTGCTGAATGTGCTTCCATCCATATATATAAGCGATGAAGCACATTCCTATGTATGTCCAACTTTTGTTTCGATATCTGAAATTCAAAGCATTTTTCCTGCTTTTTGTCTGTAAATACTATACAAATCTTTTGCTTTGATATCTAAAATTTAAAGCATTTCTCCTTCTTTTGTTTGCAAACACACAAATCATTGATATTAACCTTCTTGAGAATAATTCAGCTTTAATCTTTGCTTTTCATAAGAAAGATTTAAAGTGTTTTTTCCTAACCACAAAACCCAGGGGGGGTAACTTATCTCCCCCACAAGGTCAATGAGCTGAGTCCTCAGTCTACCAATATTCATTTATCTACAATAAATGGGCGAGTGAATATGTCTATGATATATTTTCTTAGATTTGAAAAGAAGGAACAAGTATTGTATTTGATGTTTTCGATCTATAAAAACATTTTATGATGCTTGCTCATAGCTCGTAAATTCACCTTGAATGAATGAATGATTCAGGACCTGAAGATAGGAATTTTCATTACCTTGCCTTTTGCGAAAGCTTATGAAAAATTTTACTTGCGTAGGAAGCTGTTGTTCTGTTCATGAAGTGTTGGGGTGTAGTGAATTCTTTCAGCATAGCAACGCAATAAAAATCTGTTCCACGTAACTAAATTTGAATGAAAATGCCCTTATATTCAAAGCCGATGCCATATAAGGTTGTTTTTCTCTTTGCTGTTGAAAGATGATAGGTTTTAATGGCATGAATCTGCAGCATCCGTTACTACCGGCACGAATAACGCGAGAAATACCCTAAAACAAGCTCAGAAAAATGTGCACCATAGAAACCTTTTCTATCTACAAAAAATCGCGTACACCTTTAGCAAAAATCCCTTTTTTCAAGAAAAATACGTAAAAATCCTTTTATTCTGAGAAAACCCCGTGCGCTTTTTGGAATCAATGATATGCCACTTGCCTAAAATTGGGTCAACATGTGATGAACAATAAAGGAGGGGGGGTCAAACGGAATGTGGAGGCTCAATGAGATATCAGTAATCTATTCTCGAGAACTGTAAGTTGCTTTGTCTTCATCAAGACCTCAATAGAACTTAAGACACATCTCAATTCAGTGACTGAAAGTTCATCAAGAATGATAATTACTTTTCGATTCCAAAAAAATTGATCTCTGATTAGGAAAGCTAGATGCAAACATTTTTTTTTCATTCAAATATTAAATTTTACAAGATACTTTACATTCTACTATACCTAATTCTAATTACTATACGACACTACAAGTACGATACCATGGGGAGCGAAAGACTACGACTACCCCATGGCCAATATCTAAAAACATGAAACGTTAAACCGTATACAATCACACTACGAACAATTTATAAATTAAAGGATACTATACTGGATTCAGTTTCACTCCAGATGTCAGGTCAGTGTTGCGATGAATTTGTAGATGCAACGAGTGCAACTCATTTGGTGTAAATTTAGGCAAGTAAAATGCCTCCATCTGATGTGAAACAGAATTTACAAGGAAAAGAAACACTAACGGTACGGGACTTAGTGATTGTTTAGGGCATGGCTAAATTCTCAATAGATCTTAATCAAACCGACCAGTTTCGTGGATGAAGCGTAAAGTTAATTCGAGTACATTTCTGTTCAACTCATCACATGGGTCTTCATCACCATACAATAAAAGCTGCGCCAAAGAATGATTTGAAAGATTGGTGATTTGTACATATGGTCGTAATAATTCAACAATTCCAGCGAGAAGATTTTGTCGTTGAACATCAAAAGAAGGGCAGAGCAACAAAAAGTGCTCCGTGTCTTCAATGCCATCGCTTGTTGGGCACATTGGTTTATGGTATCTCTGAAATTATGCTTGAATTTATGGAGATTTAACTTGCTGAGACCAACCCTGAGTTGTGTTAGGTAGGATAATCCTGTGGGATCGTGAATTCCAAATACAGATTTTGCAGGGGGACGGATTATTGATAAGAGCTTTTTCTTAAAAACAGCAATAGAAGGTGCAAGTCTCAATGCAGGCTCAAGCTTATTCCATTCGCATAAACAGTTTGGATAGAAGGAAGACTTGAATTTTTCTGTCCTTGCCTTTAATCGCCCAATGACATCCTATCCGCGGAGACGGTACTGCGACTGATGAAGAGGGGGAATTGGATCAACTGTGTACTCAGGACTAAGATTATTTATAAACTTGTAGAACAAGGTAAGGCGTCTACTCCATCTTCGGGAACTCAGTGACTCCCAACCAAGCTCTGCGTACAGCTTCTCTCGAGATGTTCCCCTCCATGTACCTGACACAGCTAAGGCAGCAGAATACTGTACGGGCTCTAGCTTTTCCATTAAATTTGGTATAATAATATGTTGACTGAATTCACATACTTTGGCAGGAATATGGTAAATGGCATCACCATAGTCAAGGTGGGGTCGAACATAGAGCTTATATAATTCATTTAGGGTATGCCTTGGCAAGTATTTGGAGAGATATTTTAGCAAACAAATGCCTTTTCTCGTTTTGGAGATCGCTGATTTGATATGAGCTGAGAAAGACAGCTTTGAGTCCAGGATAATTCCTAAATGTTTGTGTTCATTTACTTTCTTGACAGGCACGTTGTTAAAAAGAATCACAGGATGATCAATTTCGAACTTTTTCCTGGAAAATGTTAATTCAACAGCTTGCTTCTGCGGATCAGGATTAAAGGACATTCTCCAAGCGTGAGCCCACCGACTTATCAAGTTCAGATGCAGACATCATCTTTTGTGACGTGTAATCAAAGTTAGCTGTGCACAGTGAATACGTATGAACTTCAATTTGTCCTGGTAATTAAAAAGGAAATGTCCTAGTAATTAAAAAGGAAATTAGATTTCAGAAATACCCAGTACCACATTTGAGACCTTCCGATAGTTTACCACATTGCTAATAACTGCGTCAACAATTTTCGCTTTGATGAATTACGGTTAAGTTCAGGTTTTTCATCTTGCCGATTGTCATCCCAAGAGAGATAAGGCTGTTCGTTAGTTCCTACTACTGGCACAAAGTAAACTTTTGGTACATTCTTGACGTCTTCATTGCCGGAAAATTGGGTAAGCTTTAGCCATACATGGTTTACTTATGACACCATCGATTCAATTTGAATCTTTTGCCGAAGATAAAAGTATCAAAATCTTTCTCAACCGGAAATTTGTGTTTGGCAATGAATTTCTGCTGTGGTGTATCTTAAATTGTTAAAACAACTGCATTCAATGAAATTGCTTGAATATTATCAAAGAAAAGGACAGTCTCCTGAATTTCTTAAGTGGCAAGTTTATAAAATTTCTTTTTCGGGTAACAGATTAACATTTATTGTTTTCAATTAGGAATTTCATTTTTCAGGTGACTCAAAGAAATACCCTGTTCCCAAAGTCATTGCAGCTAACAAGGGCAAATTTTGTAATACAATAGAATCAGTTGCTTTTGACTGACACCTCAATTCAAAGCGATTAGCGATCACTGACAAAGCAAATTCTCTCAACCAGTAATTCAAAACAAACAAAGCCGCAAAAGTTTCTCGGAAACCCAGGTTGCTAGTACGCTCGTTGTGCATTCCAGAAATTATTTCTAAGGGCAAACATGAGCATAGATCGAAAGAAGAAGGATATATTTACACATCTGCCGCGGGCATTTTATTTCTTTGGTCCAGAAGCTGAGCAGTAAATGTTTTGATAACACCCAAAAAAATAAGAGAATTGAATCGCCTCCTAAACGGCTTGTGAACCAAAGAAATAAAATGCCCGCGGCAGATGTGTAGGTGCATCCTTCTTCTTTCGATCTATGTTCATGTTTGCCCTTAAAACCAATTTCTGGAATGCACAACGAGCGAGCTAGCTACCTGGGTTTCAAAGAAACATTTGCGGCTTTGCTTGTTTTGAATTACTGGTTGAGAGAATTTCCTTTGTCTGCAATCCCTAATCGCTTTGAATTGAGGTGTCAACAAAAGCAACTCATGCTAATGCTTACAAAATCTGCCCTTGTTATTGCAGCTAATTTACTTGCTCTATACTCATCAAAATTGATTTGTCTAATGGCAACAGCAACGAGACTGAAGTATCATTTTATTTTTTTGGCTAATTTTCAAGAGAGAATTCATGTTGCAAATTGGAAAGATTCTAAATGCACGATACCGGGTGAGTCAAAAAAGGCCGGGCGTTTGAGAAGCTACTGCTACCTGAATATATAAGCAATGATATTTTGCAATATCTGGTACATTAGCTAACGTGCGAAGTTATTTTTAGAATTTTTCTTGGCTGAAATCGGTCACTCCGTTAAGATTTCATTCACAAGGGATTTTCTAAGAAATGCCCCTTCGAGAAACCTTGAAAAACGTGCTAAAATCATTAGCAAGTTTCTTAATGTGTTTACCTTACAGCAATGACTTGAGAACGCTTTAGCACGTGCTTTGCTCTAGTGGGAATGAACAAGTATTCCCCCTAGTATGAATAACTTATTCAGGGAGATTCAATTCTCCCAAGAGGACATAATGCATAAATGCATGTGAGCTTCATTATTGCTTGGAAGGAAAGCAAAGTGATATTTTGTTTGCCGTTTTCCTTCATTTTTGCAGGTTTTCGAAAGGTTTCTTTAGAAAATCTCTCATATCGACGGGAAGGAATCGCCGATTAAAGCCAGATAAATTATTGAACGTCATTGGACATATCAGGAATAAAACAAAACAGTTTTCAATCAATACTATGCTTTGATGTTGAGGGATCGGAGCAGCATTTTTTTCAAACCCCGGGCCTTTTTATTGACTCACCCGGTAGAAGTAAAAGAAAAGGTGGCCTGTCATCTTTACTATTTTCAGTAATGCTTACTTCAGAGCAATTGATAAGATGTTAATTTCAGTTTCCTTCCAAGTTTCAGTTATTGGTCTCGGTAATCATATTAATCCTCAAAAGGATTTCGAGTAGATTTAAAACGACCTGTAAGATTTGATCGTGCGTTTTAGGATATTTCCCGGCTGTTCAGAGAGACTGAGTTTTTAAATTTTTTGAATTTGCTAAAACACCAGTACTTTAAAGATTGTCGAAAATTGCAAAGAAAACTTCAATCTTTAACTATTAGAAGAAGCAATCCCTAAAATTATCACGCATTCAATTTTGCTGCAATGATTTTTCAACTAGGAGACATTTTCTTAGTCACCTGTTACCAATTTTTGGGTGCTGGCCCCCACATTCTCAAACTTATTAAACATAATAGTCAGAAGCTTTCATACACAGTGAGGATGTATGTGTAAATTACATATTTCTAGGGGGTTTGTTTGAATTTATATCTGTTTTGTGTTTCCCTTGGGTGATTATTTGCTTTATTGGATCATGATGAAAAGCTCTGGGCAGAGCCCGCCTGTCACTCAAATGTTCGAGTGCACACACTGAGGTTATCATAGAGAATCGCCAAAATTTATTATTGTGTCAGGTGAGCAGCAACATTCTTCCTGATGACACCTTTTCTCTCATTCGAATGATTGATGCGAAGCAGCATAGCAATTAGCCTACGTGTAGACCCAGTATTCCAAAGAAGAGAGGGTCTACGAAACAAAGAGCAAAAGCTTGCTACTGAGGTTTCCAGATTTCTGGAAATTTAATTTATGCAGCCTTTGTTTCAACCATAGAAATAGAAATATTTCTATTGCGTTTCACAAATAATTTGAAAAGGGTATTAGAATGATTAATTGGGCGGCCGTAGCAAGCCTTTGCTTTCTGTTTCATAGATCCTTTTCTCCTTTTGGAATAATGGGTCTACGCGTAGGCTACATAATAATCTTCCTTTATGTTTGTCTATTTTTAACAATTATTGCAGACCTGATATTGGCCGTCAAATTTTGGATACGAATCATCAAAGGTCCATCCAACGGTTATCCCCAAAAAAGGAAACCTGTGATCATGCGCATGAAGCATGTTTGGTTTGTGGAAAGATTATGGGTAGAGAATCCAACCACAATCCAAACAAGGATTATCAAAGAAACAAAGAGAATCTCGCGCATGGGAATAAGTTCCCCGGACGTTGATCTGCTTTGAACTTTACCACCATAAAAACAGGCTTAAACAAAACGGACAGTTCTCGGTACCCTCAACAATATTGTGGCTGTCGAATTTTATCAATGCGGGTAAGCGTCACCACAGACAGCGCGTGCGCAGTATGGAAAGTATGATAATAATATCTCATTTTTCATAATAAAAACAGCATTATTTGCAAGGTCAATTGACTTCATTACAAATAATATACCAACAAATGTGACTTAAAACAGTAACTATTTGTTGAGTTTCGTCGTTTGGGGGACTTTAGAGGACTTTTACACGAAGGAATTGCCTTTACAAGTTGCTGTTCACCATAATCGTAGACATTTTGAGAGAAATGTTTATGAGAAAACCAAGTAGGCAGTACTCCCAAACTATTTTTGTGTACCGGGTGCCCAAAAATGATGTATCTGCGTTTTGCACCCGGGGGGGGGGGGTACTTAGTATATTTGTCCGACGGGGATGTGCCGTTTTTAAGGGTATCGTTTTCACCAATATTTTCTAGCACAGGGTATCAAAATGAGGCAATTTTTCTAGAGCAGGTTGTCAAAACATGTCAAAGGGGAATATTCTGCTAGATCGGGTCATTTTTCGGTCAAATTTCATGTTTTTGAGTATACTCTTCACCAATTTTTTCTAAAACAGGTTATCATTTTGAGCGGAAAGTTCTGGAGCAGGGTAAAAAAAATTTTTTTCGTGGGCACACCCCCGTACAAATTTAAGTCAAGTACCCCCCCCCCCCCCGGGGTTTTGCACTTTCAAAGGATGTATTCATTCTTGCCAGATTTGAATGAATTGCCCATAAGTTTGGAGCAGATAGCAGAGCTTGCAGACGCAGAACTTGTTTCAATGAATACAGTCATATCATTTTTGAGTTGTTTGTTATTTTGCTTGCAAGTTGTTTGAACAAATGCTTCAGAGAGAATCAGAAATTTCGATAAAATTTTGCGTATGTTTCAGTTTCTGAGGGTTGTTTTTGCGATCTGAATGACCAATTTCGTCCCCAGAGTGAGTTCATTGCTCTACCGCCACACTGGGTAGTCGTTTTACAAATTTTATTGGTAATTCAAAAACAATAAATGATGTAAATACTGTCTCGAAAACTTATTCGAACAAACACAATGTAACTACAACGTTGTGTTGTTTCTTAGAATTGAATCCGCGTAATCAGCCTAAGCCAATGAACTGCAAACTCAGAATTGCTGCTAATCTCCTGAGGAGGGGAGATGCACTACATGTATTTTGGGTACGGGGACGTCCCATCGGGAAGTGTATGGGATTTCATGATTTTGATGTAAGAACCGGTAAAACAATATCAATCTTTATAATGTTGGTACAAAGGACGGATAAGTAGCCCTTTTTCGAAGAATTGGTATGACGTTTGGGCATACGTTTTCAAAAAGTTATTCTATGGAACGGGTTTATTTTTGAAGCTGGGATGGCACATCGCAACCAAAATCTGGTCAAGTACACCCCCTTGGCTAATCTTTACATTTTTTTGTAGATTTGAAAGTGTATACCGAGGTGCACAATCGACTTTATAATCATCGTATGAAGTAAGAACACATCGGTGTTGAGGTTGAAACACCGCTTTACGACTGGGAGAGGTTTTGATCGATGTAGAAGCGGCTTTTCAAACCACGCTATTTGAAATCATTTGATGTGCGCGCTATCTACACAACAATCAATAGTGGTGCAATGGTTAGCCCCAGAACATCACTGATAATGAAGTAATTGAATTAGTTGCAGCAAAGTAAAATTTGGTTAGATTTTGATCTTGACTCACTCCGAGTTATAATGTGAGTGACATTTAATTCAATTTGTGCCAATAGTTTCATTTCGAATTTCTTTAATTAACGTCATTCTTGATCTTGTATTCCTTTTGCCACAATAACGTTAAATCAGTAATTTCTGTGTGTTGCAAAGCTTAGTTTCCATATCTTTGAATAAGGTTGGTATGAAATTACACGACCTATTTCTTTGAATTGAATGGCTTGAAAGGAACTTGGGCTACTTTGCTAGAGTTCTACAATTGCAATTTTGAAAACTCTTGAATATTTTCAAACTACAGGGTGTCCCAAAAAACATGCGCGCCGTTTGAATAGCTACTGTGGAGGAGCCATGAATCTAACTTTCCTGTTTCCAGATTTGTGAATAGCAGAGATTTCAACTTAGAGTTTGGCATCGAGTTTGTGTAAATCTGACAAGTGGTTGCTGATTCATTGAGAAAGAAAGTCACAATCACTGGTTGGCTCAAAACCAGAGGATTTTATCTCTGTACTTAGCCTTATAACTTGAATTTTAACATTAAATGAACTTAAACTTTACAGTTATGCCAGGAAACGCATTTGAGAGTAATTAATGACCATATCTTTCAGGAATATCGACCAAGCAGCATGCTGAACGCAATATTGTTGGTTTAAAATGACTTTATCACTTTTGAGAAGCAAAATATCTGATGGACGCATGACATGGCCTGTTGCACTTGTGTTGCGCATTTCTATACCTAGCAACCCTAGCTATGTCCAATATTCTTGGTTGTCACAAAATTCAATGTATGACTATCTGTCTCGCTTATAAACATCAGAAAACAGGGCTAGGTATGCTTTTTTCAATCAATTTCGTTGATTTTAACGCAATGGAGAATTATGAATCCTCTGGTTTTGAGGCAGCCAATAATTTTGGCTTTCCTGCTCCATAAATCAGCAACTAGTGATCAGATCTACTCAAACTCGGTGCCAGCCTTTAATTTGAAGTCTCCTCTGTCAAGAATCTTAAAAACAGAAAAATTGGATTTATGGCTGCTCCGCAGAAGCCACTCAAACAGCGCGCATGTTTATTGGGACACCCTGTACATCGTATTTCATATTTCCACTAACAAGAGCAGATTTTGTAATACAATAGCACGAGTTGCTATTGTTGACTGAACCCAAATCAATCAGGTTTTCGTCCCGGTGACTCAACAGTCAACCAACTGATTTCCATAACGCACACAATCTTTAAAGCGTTTGATTGTAATCCCCCTCTCGACGTTCGCTCAGTGTATCTTGATATTTCTAAAGCATTTGACAAGGTATGGCATGATGCTCTCGTTTATAAGCTTAAAAGATGTGGCGTTTCAGGACAGCTTCTTTCTCTCATACAAAGTTTTCTTAAGGATCGAAAACAGCGAACTGTTTTGAACGGGCAGTGTTCTAATTGGGGAGATATTTTGGCAGGAGTGCCCCAGGGCTCTATACTAGGACCATTATTTTTTCTTGTATATATCAACGATCTCGCTGTTGACTTGAAATGTAATGTCAAGCTTTTTGCCGATGATACATCCTTGTTTACAGTCGTTCAAGAACCTAATGCAGCTGCCGAGGACCTGAACCATGATCTTGAGTTGATTACCCTGTGGGCCCATGATTGGAGGATGTCTTTTAATCCAGATCCGCAAAAACAAGCCGTCGAATTACTGCTTTCTAAGAAAAAACATGAAGTAGATCACCCTGTTATACTCTTTAATAACATACCCGTGAAGAAAGTAGATGAACATAAACACCTAGGTATTATCTTGGACTCGAAGCTTTCTTTTTCAGCTCATATTAAAACTGCTATCTCTAAAACGAGAAAGGGCATTGGCTTGCTAAAATATCTCTCCAAATATTTGCCTAGACATACCCTAAACGAAATGTACAAGCTTTATGTGCGACCTCACTTAGACTATGGGGATGTTATTTATCATACCCCAGCAAAGGTATGTGAATTCAGCCAAAACATCATTTTGCCAAGTTTAATGGAAAAGCTTGAGGCTGTCCAGTATTCTGCTGCTCTAGCTGTAACAGGAACATGGAGGGGAACATCGCGTGAAAAACTCTATGCAGAGCTTGGTTGGGAGTCACTAAGTTCCCGTAGGTGGAGTAGACGCATGACTTTGTTCTACAAGATAATGAATAATCTCACTCCCTTGTATACAAAGGAGCCGATTCCACCACCTCATCAGTCGCAATACTCTCTTCGCAATCAGGATGTTATTGGGCGATTAAGGGCAAGAACAGAAAAATATCAATCTAGTTTCTATCCTAACTGCATAACTGAATGGAATAAACTCGATCCTGAGATTAGGATTACACCGTCCATTGCTGCCTTTAAGTCAAAGCTTTTATCAATAATTCGTCCCCCTGCAAAACCTGTCTTTGGGATTCATGACCCATTAGGTTTATCGTATCTTTCCCAAATAAGAGTCGGTCTCAGTAAATTAAATTTTCACAAATTTAAGCACAACTTTAAGGACACCATAAACCCAATGTGCCCTACAAATGACGGTATTGAGGATACGGAGCACTTTTTGCTGCTTTGTCCTTCATTTAGCATCCAACGACGAGATCTTCTCGCTGGCCTTTCAGTAGTATTACAACCATTTGTTCAAATCAACACCCTCTCGAACAACGTTCTGGTACAACTTTTATTGTATGGTGATAAAGACCTTTCTAGTGACGTAAATAAACATGTTCTCGAACTGACTCTAAATTTCATTCACCAAACTGGTCGGTTTGACTAAGGAAATTCTAAACCTTTGTTTTACACTTAATAATCACCAAGTCCCCTTACCTCTATTTCTTTTGCTTGTAAGTTTGTTTCACATTGGATGTTAGGCTCATTGGGCACAAATCCATCCAAATCTGATATCGAATCTCCAATTTCACCCATTTTGTAAAAAAGACCTGCTTGCCCAAAGTTAGCCCGACATGCAAAGTGAAACGAACCTTAGTAATTATCAGTAAAAATCGTTTATGTGTATTTTTCGTAGCCGTATATTTAATTCTAGTTTAGTTACATGTTCTCTATGTTAATGGCTGCGGAGTTGTCACGGTCTCTTGCACTCCGTGGTATCGTCCTCGTAGTGTAGTAAAGTAGCTTGTACGTAGTGTCTTAAGTAGTTCGTTCTTGTAAAATTTTATATTGAATATAAAAAAAAAACCTCTTGGGATTTCTATTGCGTCAGGTTGGTCTCTGCTGGGTTCAGATGGATTCAGCTTCAGCTGGGTTCAGATGGATTCAGCTGGGTTTAACTTATATAAATTACGTGTTATTTCCACTTATTTGAGAACTCGACGCCATCAAATTTAAAATCATACACCAGAAAAGTTAAAGACGTGTGATTGATTCATATTGCAGACATTCATAAATTATGGTTCTATTGATATCATTCTATGCACATTTGAAATCTACAAAACGCCACAAAATATCGTTTGATTCTAATTCTTTTCTGAATAGCTAGGGGCTCTATTGTGTATTTAGTTGTATTTTAGGTTTACGTTCTTCATGTGATGGCCCTGGAGTGGTCGTCATATTTTACTCCCCTTGGTATCGTTTCTGTAGTATTGTATGGTAGCTCGTTTGTAGTCTTAAGTAATTCGCAGATTGTAAATTTTCAACATAGAATTTATAAAAAAAAATCTACTTCAAAAGTTTAGAAATTGCAATGATTTTAATTTTTTTTTAAATGTTTTCTTGATTTCTTGAAAAAAGAAAATGTTGAATTCTGATAAATCCAACGCTAGAATCATAGCAGAGCACTAGCTAAAATTCATTTCAAGTCATTCATATTGAAACATAGATCGCTGAATTTTACACCAACATTGTTAAAGTTTAGGAACCTACTGTATGCTGTTTTTTGGCGCTTATCAAGGAGAGTTTCACAAGTTGTACTCTTTTCTATATACTTATTTGAAGCCTGAAAGTGTTAGAATTTGAAAAAGTTATCCACAATATCTGATACAATGGTGGGATTATGATGAACAGATTCCAAGAATGAACTTTTTTGTCATGTTTGGTGATGTTGTCAGGGAGTTATGATGATGATGATAGGTTAAAGTTTGAGTGTCCTCAATGGAAATGTGCTTTTGATTCAATTAATATGCACAAGAGAGTACCTGATTTTTATCTCTAACTTAGACCCCGTTTACACGGTAGCGGATCAAAAGTGATACGGATCATAGTGTTACGGATCACCCTCCCGTTTGCATGGTAGTGGATTACAACAAGTACGCCGACTGTCAACACGTGTGCTGTTATTATCTTCAAACAGACAATGAAATGAAAGCAAATAGAATGAAGACAATACAAAGAAAATCTGGTCAGGAATCCGAATCGAATTGATGCAGATCATTTGCGTTTACATGGCGCAAAGCAGAAGTGATCGGATACAAAAGTGATCCGATACAAAGAGAGTTCGCTTTCGTAGCAGGATCGAAATTGATGCGGATAGCCGAGCAAAAGGGTATCGGATCACTTCGAGCTCATGTAAACTGAAGGCTGATCCGCAACACTTTGCATCGCATCAAAAGTGATCCGCTACCGTGTAACTGGGGTCTTAGCCCCCTCCCTTGAATGTGCCACCCCTGCACTTATGGTCACGGTCCGGCTTAATTTGATTGAAAATACGATTTTCAGCTTTTGGCGGTTGTTGACAGCCTACTCTACAGGCTACAGTTTAAGCCAACTTCCATTGCTATCTGAATGCTGGAAGTACTAATAATTTGGATCCAAAAGAGAAGCTAGAAAATTCTGTGACGGCATTTCATCGGAGAATTTACTGCAGTCACTTGACCTCGGCAGCAAAACAAGTATCTGCAGCCTCCAGATAACAATGAAGTGCGTCAATGTGCCAAGCCAAAGTTGGATTAATTCAATTTTGCCGCATGTGCCACAGCCTCATGGCACAAAGAAAGGCTGTCACACAAAGGCTGTTGAAAGGCTGTGGTCCATGCGGCAAAATTGAATCTAAAAGGGGGCTAAAAGGCAGAAAGACTGTAGAACAAAGGCTGTTGATCCTGTTACTTCAGCTGAACAGTTACATTGCTCATTAAAGGGAATATAAGCATATAAAAGTGGCTAAAGCCACTTGAGGTCAAATGCTAGCCTATCAGATATCAGTATTTCGTGTTGACGTAGATCAGTTGCCCAAATATGGTGCAGCACGTGTCATAGCCTATTGTCTTCGCACGGCTATTTTCATCAAGGGCTTATATATGCTTAGATTCTCTTTAAGAAATTCGTCCGTTTCCCAAGTCCAAAGGCAAAAAAGAGCCAGTTTGCGAACTAAAATTTTTTTGCGATTTTTTACACTACAGGGTGTCATAAAATATGTGACCTCAGTTGGAATGGCTACTGTGACAGGGCCATCAATTCCATGTTCCCGTTGCTCAAATTTATGAATGGAAGAAATATCAACGTAGAGTTTAATACCAAGCTTCACGAAGTCCTACTGTTGATTTATTAAGAACAAAAAGTCAATATCACTGGTTGTTTCAAAACAGAGGATCTTATCTCCGTACTTAATTTCATAACTTGAATTTTGGCATTTGGGAACAAATTTGTGAGTAACAAATGACCAAATTACTCAAGAATTAGTATCAAGAATCTTATACAAAGCAATACTGTTGGTTTGAAAGGATTCCATCATTTTTTAGGACCAATTCCTTAGGGAAGCATATCGTATGGCCAGCAGCATATGTTGCACATCACAATATCTAGCAGGTACCTAGCAGCCCTTAGATATGTCCTTTCTTCTTGCTTACCACAAGATCTAATCTATGACTACCTGATTCACTTGTAAATATTAGAAAACTTGGCTAGATACGCTTTTGCTCTCAATTTCCTCAAGTTTGACATTAATAAGGAATATAGAAATCCTCTGGTTTTGAGGCAGCAAGTAATGTCGACTTTCTTGCTTCATAAATCTTATCAGGTTTACGCATACAAGGTCTCAAGCTCTAAGTTAAAGCCCCTTCTATTAAAAACTCTCAAAAGTGGAAAATTGAATTTATGGCTTTCCACAGTTACTATTCAAACGGAGAAAATATTCGTGGGACACCCTGTATAGCGATTAACTGTTTTCAAATTATGTATACCGGGTGAGTCAATAAAAACAATCTCAGTTTGGAAGGCCACGGCTCTGTGGACAATAAGGCGATGATATCGGCAAACAAATGACAGAAATGTTCAAATCTACTTTAAATTGACCTAACTGAAATCGGCCACTCCCCGTTCCAAAATTATGAAGAATTTTCTCAAGAAAGCCTCTTCAAGAAACCTTCAAAATGTGGCAAAAATCACGATTAAACTTTCCTTAAAACAATGACTTCTGCACGCTTTGGCACATGCTATCCTCTTAGGAGGATGAACAATTCTTTCCCCAGGTAAGAATACCCTATTCAGGAGGATTCGGTTCTCCCAAGAGGACAACATTCATGATAACATGTGAGTAACAAGGGCAGATTTTGTAATACAATAGCAACAGTTGCGTTTGATTGACACCTCAATTCAAAGCGATTAGCGGATGCAGACAAAGGAAATTCTCTCAACCAAAAATTCAAAACAAACAAAGCCGCAAAAGTTTCTCCGAAAAGTAGGGCAAACTCTCGCCTTGTGCAAGCGAAAGATGGTTTTGAAGAGAAGTTATGTGCTTATAGCGAAAGAAGAAGGGTAAATCTAAAGCTCTGTCGCTTAGATTATGTTTATTTGATTCAGGAGCCGAGCAGAAGGCATTGAAATTCCCGCGTCTTTAGGGCTTAAAATGAAACGATTACAAAACAGCTCCTAAATAAAATAAACACAATCTAAGCGCCAGAGCTTTAAATTTACCCTTCTTCTTTCGCTATAAGCACATAACTTCCCTTAAAAACCATCTTTCGCTTGCACAAGGCGAGAGTTTGCCCTATCAGTTTTGGGGAAACTTTTGCGGCCTTGTTTGTTTTGAATTACTGTTTGAGAGAATTTCCTTTGTCTGCATCCGCTAATCGCTTTGAATTGAGGTGTCAATCAAACGCAACTGTTGCTATTGTATTAAAAAATCTGCCCTTGTTCATGTGAGTATCATCATATTCAGGACAAAAAACCAAGGGCATTTTGCTGATCGTTTTCACTCGTTTCTGCAGGTTTATGGAAGGGGGCTTTCGGCAGAAAATCTCCAATGTCCACGGGAAAAAATGGCTGACAAAAGCCGGGTAAATTACTGAACCCATTCGAACATATTGGCAATAAAACAAGACAATTTTCAATATCATTGCTTTGATGTTCAGGGAGCAGTGGCCTTTTAAACGGGGATCATTTCTTTTTACTCACCCCGTAGTTAAACCAAAGGTGTCCTTGAAATAGTAGCAAATGAATAAGGAAAACAAAACATTTTATCTTCAGCGCAAAGGAGTTCCTCATCTTGGAGAACAGCAAACAGCATTCTGCAAATAAATAGTAAAGCATGTTGACATTGTAGTGATCATGCCAGGCAGTCCTTAAATGCACAGAAGAATCTGCGTCTACGTCTACAACATACCACCGGGGGGTACAACGACGGGGGGGGGGGTTCTTCCATAGTAAAGGTACCTGGGGATGTGCCGCGAGCAAGCGTATACTTTTTCGGACTTCTAGTCTAGCCAAAGGTAACCTCTTTTACAATTTTGGCCTAGCAACGGTCTAGCCAAGGGTATCATTTTTGACAATATTGGTCTACCGAACGGTCATGATATCATATTTGGTACAAATTTGACAAATTGGTCCAGAAAATGGTCAAAAGTAGTCTAGCCAATGGTACCATTTTCGTTAAATTGGTCCAGAGAATGGTCAAAATGGTCTAGCCAAGGGTACCATTTTCGTAAAAATTAGTCTAGCCTACGGTACCATTTTGAATATGCACCTGCCCAAAATTTGGCCAAGAACCCCCCCCCCCCCCCCCCCGTCCAACATACTGTCGCCTTCTATTTTTGACTAAGAATATTTTGGCAAGGCAGAATAGCGGTTTAATTATCACATCCCAGGAAGGGGCGAGGACGAGGAGGCTTGGTATTTTTGGTTGAGTAGTTCAGGTAATTTTGTAATTCATGCCTTCTTATTTGGGAAAAAAACTTTTAAAACTTATTAGCGTTCTGGAATAAAACTTTGAGGTTTTTTGTTTAGTGTACGCTGACTTCCCCACATTATGTAGCTCCACAAAGAATGCCAGCTCCAAGCTTTTGCGTCGCAACGAGGATTACCACTTGCAGCATTTTAAAAAATGTTGTCGTTATCTTAGGCCAATTGTCTGTGAGTGAACTTTAGGTTCACATTTGATTTACTGACTTTCATCAATCAGTTATCATCCGTTTTTAACAATGTTCATGGTTTGGTAAACAAGGCAGACACTCACTGTCGACGTCTCCAACACTGCTGACGTTTTAGCATCGTTGAAATGGCAATGGTATATAAAAATGATAAATGCAAGTTGTATTGCAAAGAACCACCCAGATAAACTATGCAGTGCTGTAAATATCTATCTGTGCTAAATGAATTTTAATAAAAGATAGATACCCTAGAATACATGAAAAGGCCATAAGAATCACATACAAGGACAATGTTTCTAGGTTTGAACACTCATTGGAAAATGATAATTCAGTCACTGTCCATTTGAAAAACCAAGGGTGTTAGGACACGAACGTGTTGATTACATATTTGTTACCTTGTTTTGATCCTTGTCTTGATTTCTTGTCTTTTTTGCTTCCCTGTTTCGTCTTCAACTGGTGTGTGCAACTGAACGGTTTATTAGGCCCAAATGCCTCGTGTTATTTGAATACATCTTCCTTTTATTCCTGTGTCTTAGCACGCCTTCGCAGAAGAAAGGTTTCAAACCACAGTGCCATACTAAATATTTAAGTCTTTGGTTATGGCTTTGCGGTTTGAAACCTTTCTTCTGCGAGGGCACACTAAGACACAATACAAGGAAGGAGACATTTGGGCCTAATAAACCGTTCTTTTGCACACACCAGTTGAAGACGAAAAAAAGAAGCAAAGAAGACAAGACATCAAGACAAGGATCAAAACAAGGTAAATAAATATGTAATCAACACGTTCGTGTCCTAACACCCTTGGAAAAAACGTCGTCCTCAGGGTCTTTTGTCATATTTGGACATCCAAAGACGACAAAAAGCCCTGGGGATGAGGTTGCGGCAGGCTGCAGTTGATCATTGTGGAGAAATACAAAAGAAACTCCAATCTAACTCCTTGCTTCATGAAGCAAATGTTCGAGGAAAAATAAATGCAAAACCGAATTAACCTTAAAACCTGAAAGGAATTAACCTTATTTCTTTCCTTTCAGGTTTTAAGGTTAATTCGGTTTTGTCTTCCAGGAATTAACAGTTTTTCCCTTGTTACAGGCTTATTTTGGTTGTTGTTTCTTTTACAGGAGTTAATAATCTTCTTTCTACTGATTTCGGTGTTTCTATTGCGTTTATGGGTTTAATATGAGGAGTCCGTTATTTAAGGCTATTTTCAAAAATAAATGCCTAAGGTGTCCTTACGAAAAACAACTACCGAAGGCGAAAACAACTTGCCAGACTTATGAGGGAAAACTATTGGAGACGCTACTAACACAACTGAAGCATTTAAACACCCTTTAGATTTTCAAAAGATTTATCAAATCCCATAAATGCAGAGCCTGCAACTGCAGATTATGTAAATTGTTTTGATCCTAGTTTAGCTTTTTATTGTCAATTATATTTTACTGATAACATTACATGTGTTTTTGTAAATAGTTGGCCTTAATTAGCAATTATAGCAAGAATCAATCGGCCAACTTTATATGAAGAATTAAACAATAAAAGAGCGTATGCAGTACAGTATCGTAGATGGGTACTGCTTTTGCTAACAAAAGGGATGGACTAAAAAATACACAAAAATGCAAGCACTTCATTATTTTGTGTTTGTTCGGTTCGTTTTCGTTATTTGTTTGTTTGTTCTGTCCTTTATTTCTTCGTTGGTTATGTTTGTTTGCTGGTTTTTGTTCCTCGCTTTTTTCGTTTCCTAATGCGGCAATGCAGTTAAGTAATCGCAAGTGTCATTTACAGAGAGAACTAATAATAATAATAATGATAATAATAATAATAATAATAATAATAATAATAATCGAATGTTTTAACAGGATAACCTATCAGTACAATACATACTGTTATCATTAGGGTCCTGATACTTAATAAATTAATGGTAAAAGATCTAAAAACTAATTACAAGAGTCCAATACAGTCCAATCCAAAGATGAACTATTTTACATCAAATAAAATGAGTTTTTAAAAGTCGTCTAAAAAGCGTCGAAAACCTTGTGCGTTTAATCTTTATAATCGCACAATATGAAGAATTGTGCAATAGCTTAGGATTTTTCCAGTATAGAAATATGTAAAAGGAATACAAAATACTCACTTTTAGGTGAGTATTTCAAGATACAACCTTGCAAGAATTGAATAAAATACAAAATCGTTCCATGAAATGCCTACTGCGCTCACTTACTTCAGTTGACAAAAGTTTAGCCATGCTTTGGTCGGCATCTGCATTTTCCGTACCTCTTGGTGCACGTCATTTTGCCAACCAACCACTTCCTCCTGCACACTGTTCGTAGGATGCACTGGTAAGCGTGACCAGGTCTGCATTTGCAACGACATCGGTGGGCATACCAGCAATGGTAGGGTCTCCACCAAGGCTTGCCACAGAGCCTTTCCATGCCACATACTTTGATTCTTCCAAATCTGCACCAAAGTACTGGCCTTGGTCTAGGGTCTTCGAGCGCTGATAAAAGGAAAAACTAATTGTCAAGATATAATGTTGGCAAGATTACAACTCATTCCAAACTTCTCGACGATTTCATCGCTATTTCATGATCAGCGACCTCGAATTTCGCTTCATATGCACTTTAAGCCTGGTTCACGTATATTCATTGCAGTTGCTGAAGGTAATATGCGAGGGTCAGAGCCTCTTTTAAGGGACCAGGACTGGGGAGAGGCAATCAGTTGTTACCTTAATTAAAAGGGACAATAGGCCTTTTGTTTGCAACGCTAAAACAATACGTCTAAAGAAAGAACTAGGGGGCAATTGCCCACCCAGCTAGTATGCTAAAAAGGCCCTGATGAGGATTGTAGGGAATGAAAGATTCAAAGACCACAAGAATGAACGATAAGAGCAAAAATTGTCATTTGGATCGTTGGGGGCTGTCACGTTTCATTGCGTCCAAAGGGTCATTCTAGTTGATTGCTTCAATGGCTTTGGCGATTTAAAGATTTGATCCAGTTTAGCAATAAAGTTTCAGCTTTAATCAATGCGCAATAAATTTTTTAGATAATCCTCGATAGTCAACTTGACTCTTTGAGTTTGTTTAGTCAAATTTCCATGTAGATACCGATTTTTCGATGTTTTTTTTCAAATTTTTGCTACATTTTGCTATCACGTCACAATGAAATCTATTGAGATTATCGGAAATTTACCTTTAGTGGTTCTTTCAACAAGGGTATGACTCAACAAATGTGTCAATAAACAAGATTTTATATCCATCTATGCACATGCACTATGCACTATGCACATTATTATCTCTGACCACAACAACTATCTAAACATCTGGCCATAGCTCTGGACTGAAAGCCCTCCTCTAACTTTTTCCTTGACGGAGTTTTTAAGTGGAATTTGGATGTTTTGGAAACAAATCAGAGAAAATGATTTTGCATAGAATGGTGTAAGATCTAGCTGAGTAACACATCTTGTGGATCACACCCATGGTCGGCAAAACCACTATCTTTTCTGAAAGTTTCTATACATTCCATTTTGACGTCATAGCAACTTGGGGCAAAGATTTAGAATACAACATCGAAATTTGGAATCTACATGGAAAGTTGCTCCGGCGTCCCTGGAAGTTGCAATTTTTCAGTTCTTCAAACATAATCAAAGCCCCCTATTAGCCATGTTTTATCGTGAAAAATTTATTTAATGTTGTTGGAAACACATAAGAATATAAATATAGCTAATAAGCTAATTAAACCCAAAAAACTAATTACAAACTTAAAGTGGAGCTAAGTAGAGGCAATCTATAAATAGGACAAAGAAAATTCCCACGCACACTATTGTATTGTTCCTCTTGCTAAACAATATCCAGGAACGTCTCAAAATCATCAAATACAATAGGCTAATAATAGAATACCCAGACTCCTTCCGCGCGGGGCTTTATCTCCGTTGATTCTCTTTAATTTACAATGTACTATTGAAAAATTGCAAAAACTCCTAAATATTTAACAGAAAATTTGCACAATCTGCAGTTACAAATATTTCCATTCCATAATTTTTCATTTGAATTCAGAAAGATATTCTTCACATAAGATTCTTTCGGATGATTACAAAGTCCCTTCTGAGCCATCAAGCAAGCATAAGAATATCTGACAAAATCAAAATATTGATTCCTTCATAACCCCAATGTTCCTTGATGCTGTTGTTAGCTGCGAATCAGAGAGATGAGTTTTGCTGCCAAGGGGCATTTCACTAGAATTATGACGATGAGCCTCTTGTTTCCCTGTGCTCTGTGACTTCAAGATGGCGCTTCAGTCAACAGAGACTCATATTATTACTCAAGTCTAGCATTTCACTTGTTCGAAAAAGCGTACGAGGTTTTTTCAGAATGAAAGGATGTTTATGGAAGGTTGATGGATGTTTGTTGAGAACAAAAGGACTTTTTTGCCAAAGGATTTTAGTCCTATTATGTACGATGAAAATTGTGTCTATAGTCTACACCAACCTTCATCGCCATCGTTGTTAAAATCGTCACTATTGTCTTCGATATCATTTTCAAAGTCATCCACTTCATCAGTCTCTGCTGCAACTGAAATAAAGATAACCTGTACAGAGATTGCAATTTGCAAAGTCTAGCCTGTGTAGTGTTCCATCCAGCCCATCCCCTCCCCAGTCCAGTCCGTCTAGGGTGTCGGCAGTGGTTATCGGACGGCTGTGGTAATCGGACCCTTGTGAAAATATCTCGAAAACCACCAGAAAAGTAGGTTAGAAATGAAATCAATCAAAGAGGGTATTTCTTGGTATTGAAAGCTAACCTTATACCGGGTGAGTCAAAAAATAATCCCTGTTTGAAAGACCACAGATCCTTCGATATCAAGACAATAATGTTGGCAAATATGTCATTCAATGGTGAACGTGTTCAAATATATTCTAAATTTTACCTGCCTGAAATCGGCCACTCCGTTTTGAAATTATAATAGATTTTCTGGAGGAAGCCCCTCTAAGAAACGTCCAAAAACTGCATAAAATCACGACCAAATTTCTCTATGTCTATGCCTTATAGCAATGACTTGAAAATGCATTGGCACGTTTTATCCCTTTGGGAGATGAAAATGATTTCATCCCTAGGAGACAGGGGGACAGGGGCAAAAAAAATTTGCAAAAATCAACCATAATCGGGCAGAAATCCGCCTCAAGTCGGGCAAAATTTTCTCAAACAATGGACTTTTTATCGGGCAGCTCCCCCAAATTTGATCTCCCCCTACGCCGATGCAAGAGGATACAAAATGTCACAATAATGTGTTGAACTCATTGAGATAAGGCAGAAAGCTCAGGAAATGTTGGTGGCTGTTTCTAGCCTGTTTTGAAGATTTCTTGAAAGGGCTTTCTGGAGAAAAGCCCCCATAACTTGAGAATGGAGTGGCCGAATTCAGTCAGGTAAATATTGAGGTCCATTTGAACATGTCTGCTGTTAAACGTGATGTTTCCCAATATCATCATCTTGATATTCAGGGAATGGTGATTTTTCAAACAGGGATTCTTTTCATTGACTCACCCGGTAAATACTAAACAGTTGCTTTCATTGTGCTTGGCAGTGTAGAAGTTTTCGTTGCGAATATCACACCCCAGATTCAAAACTCAGAATCCTTTCCAGAAAGAAGCAACATTTTTAACAATCACTTAAATTGGATGTCTAGTATGTATATAACGCATAGCATTATGTATGCTCTGAGATTATGCCAAAAACGTAAAACAGTCTCATTGAAGGGAAGGGAGGACAGCGGATTCCATATCGAATGGTCCTTAAAGTTCATGGCGGTAGTTTTCGGACACCAAATAAATCAGTTGTTTGGAAGTATCAACAAAGGCCGGATTTGAAATGTGACTTGGATTTTGACATTTCATCCATAAATATCTACAGGGTTTACCAAAAAAATTGTGCCTTGTTTGCCTGAAGATTGCGACAAACCGGCAAAAGATTCTCGCAAAATTTTGGATGACGTTGCTCTTCAAATACTCAATTAATGTGATTAAAGTTTGCCACCATTCCCATAAAAAGCCGTTGAAAAATAATGGAGCTATGACCCTCCAGAAGACCAAATTTTCCCAATGACTGAAACCAGCGGTCGGCCATTTTGTCGTACTATTTTGCAGTGATAAATAGCTTCATGTGAGGTAAGAAAATTTCAGCAGGACTTGGGTACCGACTGAAGGCCAAGCTCAGCTGCAGCAGTTTTCGGAAGGCAACCAGCACGCTTCTCTGGTGCGCAGGTTCTGCTTAAAGATAGCAGGAATATATTTCTAAAAGATAGCTTTATCTGCCCTTCCTCTGTGTTGCCCCGTACCATCAGCATGAAGGCGACAGCTGCAGCCGCTGCTCCCATGGCCACGGTGTCCTTGTCTTGTTCTCTCACAAAGATGGCAATCCACTCTCCTTACCGGCTTTCATCTATCACCACACCTAGAAGTAGAGGCTTTAAGCCATTTAATGTGAACTAGTGACATCATTCGAATTAAGTGATAAGCTACTCACCATTGGCTGCCAGAACAACTGCAGCAGCAATCAACAAGAAAATATACTTCATTGTGCTGTATGTCATGACTCTAGCCTAATTAAAATAGAGCACAAAGTTAAAGGACAAGTCCAGGGTTGGTATGATTGATGATAAAATACAAGGTAATACTGCTATAAATAATGTATGATACTTTTTTCCACTATTTTTTGCCATCTCCTTGTGAAATTACGTATTCAAATATGCAATTTGAGCGAAATGACGTCATATCGCGCAAACGAAAACGAGGCTGTGTGATTGTACTTCGCCTCTTAATCGCTGCTAGCTTCTTTATCGTGTACTCATGCATTGAAATGGCACAAGAACACGATACAGAGGCTTCCTACGATAAAGAGGCGAAAAACTATCACACAGTCTCGCTTTCGTTTACGCGATATGACGTCACTTCACTCAAATTGCATATTTGAATACGTAATTACGTAAAGTAAACCATTGGCCCTGGGTAGCTGGAAAATGTATTATTACAGCAGCCGAGTCTAACAACGATGGCCTAGGCCTATCATCAGCAGCGGTGAGCATAGGTTCCAAATCTTTAAAAAGGCTGGTGTAGAATTGAGTGACCTATTTCTTTGAACTGAATGACTTCAAAGAAACTTTAGCTATTCCTCTATAATTCTACCATTGGACTTTTCTGAAATCTTCAACATTTTCAGAATTAGAGTGTTTTCCTCTTTTTCAAGAATTGAAGACAAAATTTGAAAATAACTTAAAACCATCGTAATTTCTAAACTGTTTGACGCAACATGAAGTAATTTCGAAGAAAACCATAGTTTATGAATGCCCACAATATGGTATCAAGCAAAAGTCTGTCACTCATCTGGTTTATGATTTGGAAATTTGATGACGTCACATCCTCAAATGAGTTGAAATGTAAGATATGCTGTAATTTCGAAAAATATTCCAAAGTTCTGGAAAGTCCAACGGTAGAATTGTCGATAAATATCTAAAGCTTTTTTCAAGCCATTCGATCAGAAGAAATAGGTCATTGAATTTTACACCCACCTTTTTACGTCGAGTTAAAGATTTGGAACCTATGCTATTATATATAGGTGTCAATTTATTGCGCAAGATTGAGCTCCCCTTCGCAGCCCTCCGCAGAAGAAACTTTTCATTCAGAACTCGATAATGAACGCTAATTCGCAGACTTTACAAGATGCTCATAGGCTCTCCTTCGCAGTGGAAAGTAAAGTCTGCACGCAGGCTAGTGCATTAGTTGCTATAGTCTGGATCCACCCCTGCTCATTCTCACTTCTCAGTATCACCTCCTAGACAGAGTGCTACAGACGCAAGTTGGTCTATCCCATCATCCCAGTTTGATTTCATTTAAATTGGAAGCATTCCAAATGTGTGCTGGCCCTAACCAACAACATAATGATAGGAGACTGTGAAAGCCTTAACCCTATAGTGGTTGGGCTATCCCAAAATGGTAGCACCACGTTGGCAAAAAGCCGCGGGAAATCCAAGCTAACAGTGGATCGCAGTGGACTCTCCGAATTCCTCGACAAGTTATTGGGAATTTGTAGCTTTATTTTCAGAGATCGTCCAACTAGTTTGAAAAATGGTTGTCTCTTTCACTGAATTTGGCTGCAAAAAGCGTTGGAATCCGGACAAAGAGCTGCGTCCTGGCCAGAAAAACATTTCGTTTCACCAGTAAGTACTAGACTATAGGCCCGTTTCGTGGATGGAGCGAGGATCACAGTCCTTTAGGAAGAGATAACGACTTCTTATTCTGAAGCCGTAGTTCTAGAATTTGCATTCATTATATATAATTTTTAAGATTTCAATATCTGTCAAAGGAGTCACAGTGGCCAAAGTCGGGCCAAAATGAAAGACTGATTTTTAGGCCCATCAACATAACAAATAAAAAGGAATTGAAGAAACTAACTGTTGTGGTCTAAATCCAATCTCTTTTTAAATTTTGCTTTCAAATTTCTTTACGAGTTTCTCAAATATTTACCTCTTGAATTGTAAGCTTCGTCATATTTTGTTGAAAAGGTACCCAAAAGTACCTATGAAGATCTCAAAACAACTATCACACCCAAAGCAGGATGATGTCAACACACAATTTTCTTATATTAGAAACCTGGATCAGCTCATAGTGCTAAAAGTTTCATAAATATCCCACATGAAAATGTCTAGTTCTTAGTGTGAAAATGTTCTTAATTTGTTTCTCATTTTTAGCTGCATGAATTGTGATATAGTTTTCACCACTGCCACTCATTTTTTCCTTGACGTACAGCATAATGTTCAGCAAGCAAGGAAAAGAGTTGTCGCGTGCTCAATGAAGACATAACTTTCGTGAATATTACTCAAAAATAAAGGGTCAACAACAGTGTTATCAAGATGTTCTTGAATGTTGCTTTTAAAACTTTCCTAGTGCTTCTCAAACACAATTCTGGAGTTTCTTAAATTTCTGGAGTTTCTTAAGACTAGTTTACTACACGGTGCAAACATTTTCGAGTGACCTAGGAAAATTGAGGCTGCAAATCACAAAACGCTCTTAGCATTTTCAATCCAGGTAGCATGGTTTCTCAACCTTTAAAAAGTGAGCATACTGTTTCTTAGGTTCCTTATAAAAAATGAGTGTTGTCCCAGTAAAGACACTTTTTTGTATTCTTCCAGAGCAGATTATCATTGCTAACTGATGGAGTTATTGATACTGAAGTTTGTTTTGGCCAAACCCTTACAGTTTCATATCTTCTCTGAGATCATAGAGAAATTTCCATGAAAAACCTCAGGCCCACAGAGTAAACACGGCAAAAGTTTTATATACTTTTCACTCTTTCCAGGGATTTAAATAATATTAAGCAGAATTCCAAGATAAACAAAACTTAAGATTCAAAATTGCAGACACAATTCAAAACTACTGTTATTTCAACTTTCAATATCTCACTGATTTAACTCTGCTATAAAAGATCGATCAGTAAATAGCTAAATTACAGTGCATCACAACAACTGGCATCAATTAGCATAACAACAAATTTGTGAGAACCATTTCCTCCCTTTGATTACAGCTGACCTCCTTCTATGCCAAAGTCTGATTCTCTAATTAAAAATATTCACAAAAAGATGCTGTCTACTATGTATCTAGTGTCCAGAACATCTTTAAGAAACCAAGTCCAAAGATATAGATCACTCTTAAAAGATTGTCTAATCCTGCTCCTCCTGAAACTTCTCCTGCCTTGGATCCAGAACATGTAAAATCAGACCACACATTTGCATCAAAGATTTTAGCTAAAAAAAGAAAGCAAATTATAAGGAAACGCTCAAGAAAACATTACAAATAGATATACTTAGGCTCAAAAACCTTAAGAAGGGGAATTTATCCCAACTTTACAGTTGAAACTTCACTTTACAGTTGAAAAAAATTCTCCGCAGAAAAAGACATTACTTGCAGATAACTATGCCCAAATTGCTACAGCACAGTTTAGGAAAGGGGCAAGAATTGCAATGAATTGTCTGGCTTAAAATGTACTCTGAGGAAGTGAATAAATTTGCCACTTTCCCTTCATTTTATAGCTCAAGGGCATATGAATTTGCAAGGAAGTCCCTGATTTTGCCCCATACAGCAACAATAAGATCTTGGTCTGTAAATATTTAATGTGAGCCAGGAAAAAGAAATCACTACGGACCAAGAAGATTGTTTATTGACGCTAGACGACATGTTAATTGAAGAGCAACACACAATGTAACAAAAAATAACCAAATTTGTGGAAATGCTCACTATCCCACTCTTAAAGCTGAAGCCCACGTCAAAGTTGCCACCAGTACTTTTCTGTGTTACTTCCAAAAACCAGCAAAACCATGGTATGTTCCCCTTGCACACAGCTAGACAAATAGTGAGGGGACATTCGAAAGCCGTTGACTTATGAAAACATATCCTGTTTCTCAGGGAAAGAGCACAGGTTTGTGCAGTCTTATTGAGGTTGCCTCAAACATATACTGTATGAGATCTTGTTGCAAGAAAATCTAAATCAAAGTGCATCCAGTGGCAACTTCATCACTAAACTAAAGTTAGAGTTGCAGTCCTTCACCTTTCATCCTCATCTTGATTGCCGTTGCGTTTGTTATGCTTCAAATTGACAGAATTGTTTACTTGGATCATTACTGGAGGGTAATTTGAAAATTTTTGAGTTATCAAATTAAAACTTTCGACTGTTGTTGCCACTGACAAACCACAAATGTTGGTAGATTAAGCATGTAGGGCCTAATGTAGGGCATGTAGGGAAAATTTCGTCAATTCTCTCTTTTCGTTGAAGCTTAAACTTCAGTCTAAAGATGTAAATGATCAGAGATGAAATGTAGATTGCAATGAAAACACGTTTCATATGTTAAAAACATAAATATTGGCAGGTATGTTGCCTTTAAAGCACGTGAATTAACTTACAGTGGGCTGATCTGACAAACTTCGGCCTAAGTTGCTACGATCTAAGGTCGATATCAATGACTAAAACGACCAAAAGGGGCACATAATTGATCAAAATTAAATGCCTGTGGCACTACTTACTTTAAAATGATTCGTTCTCGATATTTCGTTGCCTTTCTGCAAGCCAGCAGCACCAAAACAGAAGAGCGGTGTAGGTCTTCCCACTGCGGGTCCTTTGTTTAGGGTGGTTCCAGTTAATATCCGTACCCCCCCTATGGAAGAGAAAATCCGGGGGTGGGTTCAAATCCCTTCAAATCCCAGGGAATCCGGGGGTAGGTAAGTGGTTAGATAAAAATCGTTGGGAACGCAAAATATTGGGAAATAGATACATGAAAAAATCCAGGGGCATCCATTTGACTTAAATAAAAATCCAGGGGTGATTTGACACCTTGTAGCAATTTTACATATTTCAGGATACGAATTAACTATACTGATCTATACTATACAACTGTTTTCTACGATGTCCTTTTCTACAAAACAGGTAATAGCCTTGCAATTGTACGATATGAACTATTCCTACACGGTCATAGTCCCTGTGATGCTTAGATACATAATAGAGAACATTTTCAAAATTGAAACTGAATTTAAGGCAAATATGCATTTCTAGCACAGCAAGAAAGACACCAAGACAACTTGGGTGCTCCGCATATTATTATTATTATTATTATTATCATTATTATTAAATGCAAATACACTACCTCAATAAGGTATGGCAGCAAACATGAACAAAAATTATGATTAAAAAACTAAAATTGGCAACAACAGTAACTAAATAACTAAGTAACAGTAACGGTAACTAAACAAATCAAATAACCAAACAGAAACAATGACGTCAGGGGGGAGCAAGCCTTTAGGAACTGTTTTCATTTCGTAATTGTAATGCTTCTTTTAGAAATTTGGATAAAGCATATATCACTGCTTGGTAGTACGCTTCCTCGCAACTTTGTATGACAGTGCCTTAAGTCTGTTTCCTGTCAAACACAATATGGTACTATGGAAGAACCCCCCCCCCCCCCCCTTGTGATTTCTGGCACAGCAAGAAAGACACCAAGCACCAAGACAACTTGGGTGCTAAGAGGGTAGTACGCATCCTCGCTATTCTGTGTGTGTGTTGACAGTGCCTCAAGTCCATTTCCTGTCAAACACACTATGGTACTATGGAAGAACCCCCCCCCCCCTCCCTCGTGATTTCTAGCACAGCAAAAAAGACACTAAGACAACTTGGGTGCTCAGAGGAGCATTAGGCTCCAAATCTTGAAAAAGTTTGGTGCAAAACTTAATGACCTATTTCTTTGCACCGAATAGCTTCAAAGAATCTTCAGCTATTTTGCTACAATTCTACCGTTGGAGTTTTAAAAATCTTCAATATTTTAGATTTAGACTGCGTTCACACGATGCCACAAGTTTTCACACTCGTATGAACGCAGTCTTAGAGTGTTTTTCTTCTCTTTCAAGAACTCAAGAAAGTTTTCAAAAAAACTTAAAACCATCGTAATTTCTAAACTGTTTGACGCAACATGAAATATTTCCAAGGAAACAATAGTTTACGAATGTCTACAATATGATATCAAGCTAAAATCCATCACTCTTCTGATTTCTGATTTAGAAATTTGATTACGTCACATCCTCAAATGAGGTAGAATATAAAAGCACTATAATTTAAAAAAATTTACAAGATTTCTGAAAACTCCAACGGTAGAATTATAGATAGGTAGCTAAAGTTTCTCTCAAGCCATTCAATTAGAAAATATAGGTCATAGAATTTTACACACACCTTTTTATGCCAATTTAAAGATTTGAAACCTATGCAGCTCAGAGAGCAGATGGACAGGCAGAGAGTTATTGTTTTAATCCTCTTTTTCCATCCTGTTAATGTCATCGAGGATTTCATCAATGTCGCTCTCCTTCACTGCTCCAAAATCTGTGACATCTTTGAGAGGCTCTTCGATGACGCTTCTTGACACTTCTGCTTGCTTTAGACGCTCGTCGATTGCCTTTCGCAAAGCCTCTTGTGATAATTTAAGTTCACTGAGAACGTGCTCCATCTCATCCTCTTTTTTCTTGACTATGTCTTTCTTGCATGGCAACGAGCTTGCATGTACTTGTCTCAGTTCTTGATCAAGACCTGTAACCCCCTGGTGCGCTTTTACCATTCTGTCGATGTTCTTTCCGATGGATGATTTCTTTTGGTGAATGTTTGTTGACTCTTTTGTGGCCTCTACTGCCGTCTTAGCTTGGTAATAGAGGAGGAGCGTTTTTCTCAGTCTCCAAGACACATTTGCTGCCCCCTCTATTGCCTTCTTTGGCCATTTGTTAATGGCAAGATCCTTGCAAAGACGCTCCTTTTCTTCATTGAGAAATTTCCGCCATATCCTGTCCATTCCACGGCAATTTCGAATTTCGGCCTCACTGAAAAGTGCTAGGCCTTTTGTGGCGGCAGAGGGATACATAGCCTTTGACACCGGCATTTTAGGGGCACACATTCCAAGCCATTTCGCCATGCTCCCTTGGGTTTCCGTTTTTGACTGTGGAGTACCTGAAAAAAATCATGCATCAGAATGAAATCATAAGTTCTACGCATTTCATTCATTTCACATTACATTTCATCTATTTCACTAAAATATAAACCTTCAAAATCATCCATCAGTGTTTCTGCTGCCATAAAATAGGCTACTGTGACCTGAGATGAGAACTAATTATACAATGTAGGTATTTTCATTGTCAGAAACAGATTGATCAATAATTTGTTCCTTTCAATTCTTGCTATCAAAAAGATTCATGTTTGTGCGTCTTTGGAGTCAACATTCGTTTATGGATCAAAACTTGAAACAATAACAACAATTTCAATTTGAAACTAGCAATCAAAGGCAGTCTATCCTGTGCATCACTGACTGAAAACTGTAAAAGAAGAATTAGAATTACGTCTTGCTAATAGAAATACGAATTAGAATTCGAAATACGTTTTACCAGATAAAAGATTGGAAAAAACTTGCCATCAATTTTAAATCTGATAAAGTTATCGAAAACAGTTGGTGGCAGCAAATCAGTATAGTTTAGTGATCAGAAAACAATTTTTCATTGGATCCGTCATCGATGGGATAGGCTGTTCAAAAATGTTGGGCAAACATACTTGAAAGAGGTGTCTTTTCTGCACAGGGTAATTGTTCTTTTTTCGCTGTTATATCAGTTATTAATGACGAAGGCTTCCTCTTCTCTCCAGCCTTTGGAGTTGCTGTGAAAATAATCGAAAATAATTCGTCAATGTATTATGCTTGAGTATGACTCTCATTTACCAAATAGGATACAGATTTCACGAATAGTCAAAGGTTTTATCTCAACTCGCATGATTATCATCTGGTTATGATATACAGGGTGTGTAGAGAAATTTTTCCCTGTTTGAACAGCTACATACAGAAAAGCAACCAACATGTACTTTAACCGAGAGAAACTTACGAAAAAATGTCTTTCCTTTCAAGCTCATGTCAAATGCATCATAAGTTTGATCATCTGTTGGCCGTTCACCATCTGCAAATGAAGTCTAATTTAAGAATATCGGTTGGGAATAACAAGTAGCAACATGGTGGTGTAGAGTAAGGGGCGACTATCAAAATGTCATCCAAAAGTTGAACTTTGATACATGAAAAACTTAGATGGTTGGATTTCAATGTTTGTTAAGTACTACTCTCTGTGTTTTATCCCTACCCTCTGTGTACTTTCGATGGGAATTTTAAACTCAGATTGAAGTCATGCCCCTAGGAAATGTTATTTTTGTTTGCTGCAGATAATTGTTGCATGAGTATTTTGAAATTTATGCGATAATTCATGCATTTAAAGACAAATGACGGATATATAGCGCCTAGTTTAAAAATAGAACAAAAGATGGCTTAGTGCTTTCATTTGTCCAATTGATTTGCTAATCTCTCGATATCATCAAATACAATGGAATTCAATAGGTTATATTTAGATTGCCCAGGCCCCTGAATTAAGTCACCTTATATCTCCGTCATTTGTCTTTAAAAGGTAAGAAACTGTTAGTAGCTGCTGGCTGAAGTGCAAAAATGTTCATGTTGAAGTATGAAACTTTTAATAGTATGGTCTAATCCAAGTTTGTTACAAAAAAACTTGTACGCATTTGTAGGTTTAATGGAATACTCTTGTGGCTATGATGGAATGTAGACGAGATACGGTTTTTCCGAGAAAACATATGTGCCCCCCCCCCCGTGCAGTGGGTTTAGTGGTCATGCGCTGATTCGTATGGGGTTGGAGCTCTTACTGGCGCATGATCATTAACCTACTGTACGGGGGACACATACGCTTCCACAGACAAACTGGTGCCGCCTAGTTGCAAATTTTCTCTCTTTGAACGTTGACGATTCGTATCCTCAACAAGTTGGCGAGTTGATGAATGTCTGAGCAGAAGCTATAAAGCTTTCGGAGCACCAACTAATGAAAAACAACGTGAATTAGAGGAACATTCTAGAAATTGTCAAAGAAACTTAGTGCTCCAAATCTGAATACAATATTTATGAACCTGTCTCTTGCGGCGCCTTGGTTTGAAAAGTTTATAGAATCACCTACCCTCATCAGTTCGCACACATATTGACTCGGAGTCGGAAGTATTCAATGGCACCCCATAATCTACAAAAAAAATAAATGGCACTGGAGAAAATAGCTTTCAAATTCCACATAAATAGCGCGCTCATGACCAATATCAACTTCTCTTCAATCATCAAACAAAAGTTGTGATTTAATCGCTATTGAAATTAAACCATTGAAATCCCGAGGATAATCCAAGGATTAAGAAGCCTTTAGTCTCCACTGCTAATGACTTTATGCTTCAGCACTATTGTGTGATAACAAAGGGCCGTCAGCGGTTTGTCAGCAAAAATACAGGATAGCGTTAACGCTCAGCTATTTATATGGACTCAATTCCTTTAACTTTATCAAGGAAGCATCAGAGAAACCCGCGCATCCAATGATCTTTGTATGCTACGCCCTTTCGCGACACATTGAAAGAGACATACGAGAAAGAGACATTGCAATAAGCCCAGAGCCAAGATTGATATGGTACAAATAATAAATGATAATTTCAATGAATCAGTGGCTAATTTCAAACTCATTCACATTCTCGTCGCATTGTTACAATCGGTTTCAATTTTACGATTCCTTAGTTTTCTGGACCCCCGGGTGCTTAACTAGGGAAGTGACGGGGGTGTGTGGAAAACCTGTGCACCCTACCGCAAGAAAAATGGGCCAATAGTAGTCACTGTCGCATATAAAATTTTGCCTCTCAAAAACAAAGTAGACCGCAATTTTTGCTTGTGATACCCTGTCACCTAATTTTCGTTAGAAAAGGACACCCTGTCGCATAATCTTTAACGCAAAAGGGCACCTTGTTGTGCGGCACATCCCGTCAGGTCAAGTAAGGGAGTACCCATAGTTGGCATACCGTCTACGCGCAGGCTACTGCACGTATATTTTTATAAGAAACTGCCCACAAGAAACTCAACTCTCAGATTGCTAAAAAAATAAAAAACTCCAGTGCTGGGAAAATATAAGGTAAGAAACTATTTATTTTGATAACGGAAATCCTATACATATCTTTAATTTATTTTCACTCGCTTCCTGTATCATATTACTCGTAAAGAGGCTTAAAAAAACCTTGTTTTGAACTGTGAACTGTGTTCACGAGGGCACAGGTAGTAAACATGAAGATTTTTATGGAGCCTCTTAGAAACCTTGAGAACTCAAAATCGGATAATTTTAAGAAACTTTTAGTTTAGTACTGGCCCAGATTCTTAGTTTCAGATAAAAAAAGTACGTGTATACCAGTAGCTGAAGAGAATATGTAAAAATGGTTTGGCGCAATAAATTTGAATATGAAGGCAATTTACCCGAGGAAACAGAAGATGAGTCAACATCCTGACGGTTATGGAACCGGCGAGATCCTTTTTTATGAAGGCTGCTGTCACATTGATCACAGAGTTTTTGCTCGCAGTCAGAGCAGGACACTGCGGCATCCATTTCTTCACATTCCTCGCATGGTGTTTTTCGAACCTGTAATGATGGTAAAGGAAGTCATGAATTCTTTCATTCTTTTCTATGCCAGGACTTTAGGGGCCTATAATATTTTCTTAACTTTTTCACCAATTCCGGTGACATTTTCCTTGTATATTATCCTCGATATTATCTTCTTATAAAACGGTATGTTTAAGTGCCTAAGGAAGTTTTCCAACAAAACAGAACTACATATTACTATATCAAAAGACATCCTTGTATTTGATCTATTACACGTATTTTTTTATTAGAAACTAAGAATTTGGGCCAGTACTGAGAGTTTCTTAAAATTATCAGATTTTGAGTACTCAAAGTTTCTTACGAGTTTCTTAGAGGTTCCATAACAATCTTCATTTTCACTACCTGTGCCCTCATGAATATTTCAAAACAAGGTTTTTTAGCCTTTCCAATGTTTAGATAGTACCTTACGAGTAATGTGATACAGGAAAAAAGTGACAGTAAAGTAAAAATATTTCTATGATTTCCTTTGTCAAAGTAAATAGTTTCTTAACTTACATTTTCTCAGTACTGGAGATTCTTAATTTTTTGGCGATCTGAGGGTTGAGTTTCTTATAAGCAGTTTCTTATAAAAATACGTGTATTACTTTGCTGATAAATGCATGCTGTTCTAGAGAATTTTCGCAAATAGAAGTTTGAGCAAGGATGAAAAATGCGAATGTGTCGTTAATTGCATCGTAAATTTGGTTCAAGTCACAGGGCTACAAGTAGCATCAACGCCCGCAAAAATGATGAAAGTTAATCCGAAAGTAGCACCTTTCGAAAGGAAACCTTTCCAAAGCAAGAGAAGTACAATTTTATTGCTGGCAGGTGAATCGAAGGTTTATCAATTTCCTTCAGAATCCAAGTTACCTCGATTTTTGTCCTTTCATGGAGCTTTCTTGAGCCTTTGGCATGCAGTTTGGTATCACAAGCAGCGCACAAACACTGCTCACAATGCCCACATGCGACAAGGGCCATTTCTAACTCACATTCTTCACAAGTGGTATCCTACAATAGAAAGAATATTAGAATATATTTAAGCTTGCCTTTATATGTACATTTTTTATAAGAAACTTGAATCTAAACTTAGATAAGGGTGCAGCAACATATTTATGTTACCCAATTTTGTCTTTCAATAGACCTTTTAGCTATTCTGAAACGAATCAGAGTCGAACGATATTTTGCTACATTTTGTAGAATTTTCGAATGTGTACAATAGCGATAGAAGCTCTAACGCCACTTGATCGAACCTCGCGTGTAAAATGTAAACAAATAACGCTCGATCCAGCCTCTGCATTCGAGCTTATCACAAGAGTTTTTTGAATTTTCAAAACATCTCAGAACAAAATGATTTAAGAGGAAAGGCCGCAGGAAGCATTCTAAACTGGGAAGGGCACGACAGTTGGAACGACACTCCCGCGACACTCCAAGGGCATCCAAGAAAAAAGGGGCACTTTTTTGTTACAAATGCAAAATCTTGAGAGGACACGTGCCCCGATTATCATATTCCCTGGTTCGGTTCCTACGTCTCTCACACCTGTTACAAAATCAGCCTGGAGATTGAACAAGTGATAAATTCATAATGAAGTAGAAATGAGAAACAGCTCAAAAATGACAAAAATGACAGCGAATAAGGTACGATTGATAAATTTTGGTAAATAGATTATATAGATACATGTATCTAAATTGATACTAAAGAGATATATGTATTACATACCATGTCTGTCCAAGTGCGAGGATTCAATTTTTCACCTTGATAGCTCCTGCGTTCTTTGAAACACCAGTTTGTCAACCAACAGAAGTTGGTTGAAGAATACTGCGAGCTCCCCCTTTTGTTTATTATGACAAAAGCTGCTGAGTCTGATTGGCTAAGGTCTTTAGCGCATGCGTTCATCTTTGAACTTTCTCGTTGCTTGACTCAATGCATGCTTGACTTGACAAAGAACCAAGCTGGTCAGATCTATTTACTATGGTCAGATCGACGGTACCCAGAACGACCCTTGCAAATCGGATATTTCAATTTCTATGTTGGAGATACGAATGGATGAATTCAGTCTTCTAAACAGCTACTTTTCCGAAGACATAAGCGCCTGCGAAGTTACCTTCCATCACGTATCTGATATATTAAAACGCAGAGTTTGTCAGTTGGAGCAGAATTATTCGAACCATCGATGGAAAAAGGTATGTGAGTTTTGATTGAAATCAGTATATACACATATTTTTTGATAAGAAACTAAGGTCCGGGGCTGGTAGGCAGTTTCTTACAATTTTGGACCATTTTGCTACCAAAAGTTTCTTACGGACGTGTTTCTTATATTTTTAATTTCGGAAGTGTGGAGTTATTTTTTTTGCCTAAAGGGTTCCCAAATTATTTAGTTAGATCTCAAAACAAGTAAATAACATAATTCGCACTCAATCGAACTTATAATAGAAGATTGCGCTAAAGATGGCGGCGCGCGAGGAATTTTTGACCAAGATGCATTGCGTTCTAATTAAGATTCTTTAACAATTCTATAGGAACTCAATTAAGAACGCAGTGCATCTTGGTGAAAAATTCCAACGATATCCCTTCAGAAAAATAGCAAATATAAACTTACAGATCTCAATTTAAAGATATAGAGATGATAGATAATTCAACCTGATCTTCCAAAGAGTCGTTCTTGAGCGTTCTTGAGTATCAAGGCTCATCAAATGCCTTTTCAGATGTGATTATGACAGTTCTCTGATCTGGAATATCATTTCAAGCCGTAATGCCCAGAGTAATGGAATCCTTCCTTTGTGAATTCAGGGTTTAGCCTGGGAATATGGAGATCTCTATAATTCCTCGTATTATAATTTGATATAGACCATCTTTGTTGAAACATATTCCAAAGGCTCATAATAAATAATGTCCAAACAGTTACTATAACTGTACAGTGTCAAAACATTTTTGAGTGAACTGCAAATTACAAAAGTTTCTTTGTTTTCTAAATTCACGTAGGGTTCTTAACTCTCGAAAAATTGAGCCTGCCGATTCGTGTGTTTCATTTTACTTGAAATTGTGGACACTGTACAAGGGGTGTTGGCTGGATCGACTGCGAACTATTTTGATGCGGTCTCTGAAAGCCAAATGCCTTATCAATTAGGACATCTATGTTAAAGAGAATCAACGGAGATAAAAGCCCCGCGCAGAAGGAGTCTGGGAATTCTATCATTCGCAATGTTTAGGCCATATGCAATGTTTAATTGTATTGTGCATTTAATAAAATGAAAATAAGAAATAAGACTATTGCATTTGTTCATTTCGACACGTGCGTGGTTATTGTTTAAAGTATTACTGTCGTTATGGGTGGTTCCGGAAAAAATCTGGACCCGCCCCCCCCCCCCCCTATGGAAGATTGCTCGCCAAATTGGAATGACCGGGATAAAAATCAATTTTGCATGCTGAAATTATATTTTCATGTGCTAAATTATATTTGTATGGTCAAATTCATATTTTAATGGACAAAATTATAAATATAACTTTCAGCTATTCTAAAAAATAATCTGAATCGAACGATATCTTGATACATTTTGTAGCATTGCATTTTCAAATGTGCACAATAGTGATAGAGGCTCCAATGTCACTCAATCTAACCTTTCATATAAAAGTACACAAAATATCGCTGCGGAAACAATACGCTATATGCTGTATAAAACTAAGAATTTTGGCCAGTACTGCAAGTTTCAGTTCCAATTTTGGGCCAGCCCCCCTGACCATCATTATGTCACGCCTCTAATTGGGTGATGGTGGATGACAATACAAAAGGGAGAATTGATCAGCTACTGTGATCCTGGGCTGGGTTGTTCAAACCACAATTAGCACTAATCTTGGATAAAAGGCATAAATCTGTAGTCATTTGCATAGTCCTAATCTGGTATTTAGCCTAATACCAGTTTTGATCAACCGGACACTGATCAGCACTGATTAATATCTATGACAGTAGGAAGTGACAACGATTAGCGTTCTTTGTTTCAAATGCCACAGATTCATAAGGAGGAGGTTCCATCTGAATAAGTTATAAACAAGACTGTTCACACTTGTATTGTAGGAAATGATTATTTGGCTCGTACTCTTTCATTGGAAACTCAGGTTATGGGCTCCCAGGCCTATGGTGAAAACTCCCATGTTCCATCCCATATCCCAAAACTCCCTAAAAATGCTATTGTTTTAAAAATTATCGTACGCCTTATCGGAAGAGTGACACACCCCTCGCCAAGGTAATTAAAATGTTTTGACACTGTACAGTTATAGCAACTGTTTGGACATTATTATTTACTTGCTTTGAGATCTTAATAACATGCACTTTGGGAGTCCTTTAGACAAAACAAAATTAAGTCTACACGTCCGGCATTAAAGGCACACTGTCGTGGCTGTAATTTCTGGTTGTGAGTTTGTGATGTTGAAATCCCTGTAAAAAGAGGATCATTATAAAGCCTTTATGCTCTTAGATCATACTTTGTTTCGAGAATAATTGGAGTCACATCGTTATCACCTTCACGAATTTCAGTGTACAGCGAAATTATTGAAGCCTGCGTAATTCTATTCTTTCATATCGTCTTATTCATCCAATCAGTGTCACGACAGTGTGCCTTAAGACACGTAAGAAACTTTTGGTAGCAATTTTAAATGGACCAGAAATTTAAGAAATTGCCGTGACTCTCTGTGAAGGGGTGTGCATAAAGATCGTGGAAGCTTGGCTATCAACACTTTATTTCGAAGAATTGGAAAATGTCCGTGATGTCCGCGTTTTAGGTTTTTCCCTTTGTGAAAACCTAAAACGCAGACTTGCAAATGGCGTGGACATGACCGCGATGTCCGCGTTTTAGACCTGGCCGTGGTCTGACCGAACTTACGAAGCATGCCTCGTTTGCCAGGCAAGACCTCAGACATGCTACAATATGCTTTTCGCAGTTTTTTCTCGCTTTTGAATCGTTTTGCAGCAATGAATCTTTCCTCGAATCCTTCATTTTCGCCAAGTAACATGAATTACACTCATTTTTTTTTATAAGAAACTAAGGTCTGGGGCTGGTAGGCAGTTTCTTGACTTTTTGGACCATTTTGCCACCACAATTTTCTTACCGTGTTTCTTATATTTTTATTGCCGGAAGTTTAGAGTTGATTTTGTCTTGTCTAAAGGGCTCCCAAATTACTTAGTAAAATCTCAAAACGAGTAAATAACATGATTCGCTTTCAAAATAATGTCCAAACAGTTGCTTTAACTGCACAATGTCAAAATATTTTTGAGTGTGATAGGAAAATTAAAACTGAAAATTGCAGAAGTTTCTTAGCTTTTTTCAATTCAGGTAGGGTTGTTTCTTAGCTCTCGAAAAATTGAGCCTACCGTTTCTTATAAGCGGTTTCTTATAAAAAAATAGCGGAGGAAGCCAAATTGGTGATGCTCTAAATAGACATCAAGATGGTCATGGCACTTTTAGACAGCAAATGCAGCCAAGTTACATTCATTTTTTATCTTAGAAACTCAGGCCAGGGCTGGTAGGCAGTTTCTTAAATTTTTGGGCCAATTTGCAACCAAAAGTTTCTTACATGTTTCTTATATTTTTAATGCCAGTAGCGTAGAGTTAATTTCATTTTGTCTAAAGGGCTCCCAAATTACTTATTAAGATCTCCAAACAAGTAAATAGCATATTTTGTACTCAAATAAATGTCCAAGCAGTTGCTAACAGTTTCAAAACCTTTTTGAGTGCGATAAGAAAATTAAAACTGTAAATTACAAAAGTTTCTTAGCTTTTTCAATTCAGGTAGGGTTGTTTCTTAATTTTGAAGAATTGAGCTCCCGTTTCTTATTAGCCGTTTCTTATGAAAAAATGAGTGTATGGTATTCGACCAAAAACGCGCCTACTAGACTGGCTGCACAATCTCTGTATGCTCTCTAATTTGTCGCCTCATTGAGCTGGCCATGAACAACAACAACTACAACAGCGAAATTGAGGGACTAGTGTACGTTAAAGCATAGTCACTAGAATAGTGACTATGCTAGGAACTGTGTTTGTATTCCCATTTCCCAGTACTGTTTTCATGATCCAAGCACACAGAGTCTGTCCTGTCAAGGTCAAGATGAAGTATGAAATGAAATTGAAATTCGTGGTTTGAAATTCCGGTGTGGATATATTACGAGATCAACTTTAATATGAGATGACCAGACAGCGTGATTTTGATTGGTTAACACTAATAGTACCCAGGGTACACTAGCAGACGCTAAAATTTGAAAATTCTATGCACGGATTAACAGGAAACCAAGCAATCTGTGTATTGGGTCACAAAAACAGTACCATGAATAAACACAGTTCCTACAAGGTAGGCGCCCTTGATTTGACTAATAATGGAGCGAAACGATTACTCGCTGCCAACCGAAAACTGTGGAGTCTCACATGGAGAAAAGCAAACAAGAAACACAGACCTTGATTTTTAAAATGATACCCCATTTTACAAGAAGTGGTACGGGTCTAAAAAAGCTTGTTTCTTATTCAAAAATTAAAACCTTTTATGCGGATTATGACGTTGTAGACCCATTTCGTTTCAACCTCGTACTGAAGTAGAGGTAAGGACACGTTTTTAGTTCGGTTGTTGTTGTGTTATCGTGAGACTTTTTAGGCCTGTTTGGCTACCGTGAGTTGGGAGTTCTGTATGCTATACAATTCGGCATATATGTGGCGATCCTCGCAAAGAACCTGTTGGTAAGATTTACAACAATTACATACATTTATTTGTGAGATTTTGTGAGCAATTTCCGCCTTACTTAGGTGACATATGCTTAGGTAAAGGGAAATTAATATACAATGCTCAAGGAGAGGCTGAGGACCCCAGGGAAGTAGTAGAGGTACTCAAGAATGATGAAAAACAGAAGTGTGAGAGAGAAATTGAGAAAGAGATAGCAAAAATGCAATTTTATTCTGAGCAAATAGATGAATTAATTCATGACAATGACATGCAGGAGATAAAGCTGGTCTCTGAGAGAATAGATCAACTACAAAATAAGATATTAGCTTTAAGTTCACAGATACAGGAACTTAAGATTAGTGAAGGAGAAACAAGCAGAGATGTAAGACAATGGAAAAAGAATTTAAAGGATAGGTACATGCCATGGGTTGACCAGAAGGGAAAGCTAACAAAGGTTTTGATAGAACAACAAAACAGAGTAGCACAAGATAAGGAGAGGGAGATTTTGAGAGAGTCACAGCTCAAACGTCAAGTTGAGCAGCAAAGATTGGCAGAGGTTCAAGAGCAGCAAGCACAGTTTGAAGAAGAATCTAGAAAACAAAGATACCAACTAGAGAAAGATTTATGGGAGCAAAAAATGAGAGCAGAGCTAGAAATGGTAGAGAAGAAAATGGAAGCAGAGAAAAACCATCAAATTGATCAAGCAAAATTACCAAAGTTGAAAATAACAGCCTTTAATGGTACAGCATGTGATTGGGTGAGATTTGAGAACATGTTTATCACTCAAGTGCATAACAAAAAGGTAACAGATGAGATAAAATTTGGCTATCTTCTAGAAATGGTGTGCCCAAAAGTTAGAGACAAAATTTCTAACCTGAGACCTGGTACAATTGGGTACAAAACAGCCTGGGAAAGGTTAGCAAAAGAGTATGGGCAAACACAAATGGTAGTAAATGCACATGTCAGTGAAATTATCAATTTATCTACAATAAAGGGAACAAATTATGGAAAAGTTTCAACCTTTTATGAGAAGCTCAGCAAAAGTTATGATGCCTTGCAAACATTAGAAAAAGGAGACACACTTGGAGGTCTGGTGATGACAACAATCAATAAACTGCCTCATGTGAAACCTGATATTGTCCGCATTGATGATGAGTGGGAGCAGTGGGGTATGGGAGATCTCATTGATAACCTGGGAAAATGGCTCAAGAGAAATAAGCCAGAGGAAACAGATACTGCAGCAGAAATCCCAAAGAAAGAGAAACATTGGTTTTCCAAGGGAGAGGGGGGAGCTTCTGCTGCAATTCCAATTAGACAAGGACCCCTTTGTATTTTCTGTAAAGAAAGCCATTGGGGAGATACATGCCCAACATATGAAACTCTGGACAAAAGGAAGAAATTCTTTGTTGATAGAAGACTATGCTTCAACTGTGGAAGACATGGGCACAGAGAAAACAAATGCCACAGCAGAGGATGCTTTAAGTGTAAAGCAAGACATCACACAAGTCTTTGTGACAATAAAGAGCAAGCTAGTCTGACAGGGTACACAAAACAACCCCAGCCAATTGAAGAGAAAACATTGCCAGCCATTATTCCATTGAAAGTGCAGGGTGAAACATTCTGGGCACATTTAGACACAGGTGCTGGAAGAGATTTCATATCCAAAGATGCTGCAAAGAAGCTGGAATTAAAACCAATTAGATATGAATCAAGACATCTTGTGACAGTGACTGGAACAAAGAAACAGTCATTACCAATTTACCAGATAACAATCAATTCATTGGATGGAACATCTAGAGAGAGAATTGAAGTGACAGGGGTGAATTTATCAGATTTTACAACAGTTGAAAGACCAAACATCACAGAGTTGAAAGACAAGTTTGATCACACAAAAGACAAAAGATTTTACATACAATCAGACAATAGATACACCATCCATTTGATCTTGGGAGACAATACATATTGTAAAATCAAAACAGAAGAAGTTTACAAGGGTAGGAGTGGAGAGCCCATAGTAGAGGGTACAACATTTGGATATATCATTCATGGTGGAGACAAAACTAGTAGTACATGCATGTATACAAAAGATAGCACAGATTATGAGAGACTTTACAGTATTGACATTCTTGGTGTGGAAGACAGGGGGGAGAATGACCTGTCTGATATTCATAGAGAATTCAATGAGAATGTGACACAAGACAAGGATGGGAGGTACGAAGTCAAAGTACCTTGGATTCCAGGAAACAAAATAACAGAAAGTAATGAAGTACAAAGTAGATCTCGCCTAAAGAATGTGGAAAGAAAGTTAGAAAGGAACCCTGAACTGAAACACGCATATCAAGACATAGTGGAAACACAGTTGAAAGAGAGGATAGTGGAAAGAGTGCCAGAAGGAGAAATCAGGGGGGAGAGAGTATTTTATCTGCCCCACAAGCCTGTAGTAAGAGAAGAGGCATCAACAACAAAGGTACGAATGGTCTTTGACGCAAGTGCTCGGCCAAGCCCATTGGGAAATAGCCTTAATGAATGCATGTACACCGGCCCAGCTTTGCAACCACAGTTATGGGATATCATGGTGAGAGCCAGGATGTCTGCAAATCTGCTGATAGGAGATCTGCAGAAAGCCTTTTTGCAGATAGGTATAGCTCAAGAGGATAGAGATGCATTCAGATTTCTATTCAACATCAACGGCAGAGAGGAACACCTACGCTTTGCTAGGGTTCCGTTTGGAGCAGAAGCCAGCCCATTCATTTTAGGAGCGACCCTGAGGTATCATTTTGATAAATATACAGACATCTATGACGAAACAACCAAAGAGCTGCGAGAGAACACGTACGTAGATAATCTCATGACCACAGGAAATAGCAAAGAACAGTTGGAGAGATTCAAACTGGAAGCAACAGATATCCTACAAAAGGGAAAGTTCCCAGTTCACAAATGGGAATCTAATATCAAAGAATTAGAGAGTGAAGGGATGCAAAACCCAAGCAAAATCTTAGGCCATATATGGGATAAAGAGAATGATACGTTTGAAGTACAGATTCCAAAACAGGCAAAAGACCAGACAGTAACAAAGAGATCAATTTTAAGTAAGTTGGGGAGTATCTATGATCCATTAGGCTTAATGTCACCCACGCTAGTTGAAGGAAAACGCATATACAGAGAGGCATGTGAAGAAAATAATCAATGGAACAAAGAAGTATCTGCAGATGTAAAAAGAGAGTGGCTGAAGTGGACGAATCAGCTTAGAAATGTAAAAGTTCCAAGAAGTTTGATTAAAGCAGAGAAGAGAGTTAAAGCAGTTCACATACATCAGTTTGCAGATGCAAGCGAAATCGCTTGTTCCACAGTCACACTAGCTATAGTTGAGGATGAAACTAACAGAGTCATGGGGCTTTTAACATCAAAGTCAAGAATTGCAAAGAAGAGCACATCTATAGCAAGATTAGAGTTAATTAGTGGTCTTATGGCTGCTAACATGGTGAGAAATCTATGTAAAGCATTACAGGGACTGCCCATTCAGTCAGTTACTGTCTGGATGGACAGCATGGTTGCGTTATATTGGATAACGAATCCAGGCAAAACGTGGAAGACCTTTGTATCCAATAGAGTACGGAAGATGTCAGAGATCACAGAAGAGAATAAAGTTAAGTGGAAACATTGTCCAACTGACAAGAACATTGCCGATCTAGGAAGTAGAGGGGCGTCTATAGAGAAAACAGAAAAGGGGGATTGGTTTGATGGACCAAGTTGGTTGTTGAATGTGGAAGACTGGCCCACACAACCAGTTTTAAAGAGTTCAAAGAAATCAAACGATGAAGCTAAACCTATCAAAGAAATCGTAGCTTATTCCAGGGAGGCAGAAGTTATACCAGATGAGTGGGATAGTTTATTAGAGCGTAAATCCTACTGGACCACCCTGAGAGTGACAGCTTGGACCCTGAGATTTATAAACAACTGCAGAGCCAAAGTCAACAAGACAAAGAAATCGAGTGGACCATTGACAACGGAAGAAATCCAAAAAGCCAGGGAGTATTGGATTTTGAGAGCACAGAGAGACATACCAGAGAAATTAGAAAGACCTGGATGGAAGCTGGAACAGGATCCAAAGACAGGGATCCTTAGGTGTGTTGGCAGAATACAAGAATACCAGCCAATTTACCTTGACAATGGAGTATTTACACGGAAGTTAATACAACACGAACACGAGAAAGTAAAGCATCTTGGGTTGGTAAGCACAATGACAGCAATTAGAGAGAACTGGCACATTCTACATCTGAGAACGCTTGCCAAGAGACATATACGCAATTGCAACATATGCAAGGTATTTTCAACGAAACCGTATGGAGCAAATTTAACAGCACCATTGCCGAAATTCCGCACCGAAGTAAGTCGACCATTCGAATTTACTGGAGTAGATTTCGCAGGACCCATACTTTACAAAGTTGGAAAGAGAGAAGAGGCAAAAGCTTATATCATTATTTTCACGTGTGCAACCATAAGAGCCGTACATTTGGAAGTGACCAAATCACAGACAGCAGAAGAATTCATAAGGAAGCTGAACGCATTTATTGCAAGGAAAACAAGACCATCAGTCATCGTTTCAGACAATGGGGGAGCATTTAAAGCCACAGCTGAGTGGATCAAGAAGTTGCGGAGGAGTGAATCATTGCATGATTATCTTGCGAGACAGGAAATCAAGTGGAACTTCAATTTGAGTAGATCTCCTTGGTGGGGGTCTATATACGAACGGCTTATCAAGGACATCAAGGGTACTCTTTACAAAACCTTGGGTCGTTCTCACCTCTCCTTTGAGCAACTAGAATCCGTAATTATAGATATTGAGCGCCACTTAAATAATCGCCCTTTAACATACATAGAAAGTGAGGTTGGGGAGGGTAAAGTTCTCACCCCTAATAGTATAATGTGGGGTCAAAATGCTCACACTTTGGAAGACTTGGAAGTAGATATGGACAATGTGACAAAGTTTCAAAGAAGACTCGAGAATGCAAGAGCACATTCTTGGTCAAGATGGTCACGAGAGTATGTGAGAAGTTTGATGGACTATCATCGAATCAACAGAACAGAAGCAGTTGTACCAGAAGTTGGTGAAGTAGTTCTGATCGTCGGAGAGGAGAAGAATCGCGGATTGTGGATGAAGGGTAGAGTTTTACAACACGTCAAAGGGAAGGACGGCGTTATTCGAGGAGCAATTGTTTTGCACAAAGGAAATCGTCTGGAGAGACCTTTACAGTTGTTATGTCCGCTGGAAATCAGAAGTGAGATGTCTGCAGAAGCACCAGTGATGGAGAACAAGGAAAGAGTTCATTCAAGAGAGCGCAGAACAGCCGCAAAGAATGCAGATGCTAAAACACAGCTGATGTTGGACGATGAGTGAGTTGTGAAAACTGTAGGTAAAACTTTAGCATTCACTAAACTTTTAGGGGAGTGTATGCGGATTATGACGTTGTAGACCCATTTCGTTTCAACCTCGTACTGAAGTAGAGGTAAGGACACGTTTTTAGTTCGGTTGTTGTTGTGTTATCGTGAGACTTTTTAGGCCTGTTTGGCTACCGTGAGTTGGGAGTTCTGTATGCTATACAATTCGGCATACTTTAAACTTTTCAGCTTTCTAGTTGAATTGAACTGTACCCAGCAAGGGGCATTTCACTCATTCAAAAGAGCGTACGAGATTTTGTCAGAACAAAAGGATTTTTACGGATTTTTGAAGGATTTTTCTTGAAAACAAAAGTATTTTTGCCAAAGGTGTGCGAGATTTTTTCGGAGTGAAATGACCCTCTGCTTATCATCTAGACACATATAGCCAATACATACATAGCGCTCCCCCACCCCATAGTCGAATTTTCATTTGGTATTTTTTTCTCGATGCAACTTCACAGGGGCTGCTGCATCCTCATACTCGAAGAAGGTATTTCCAGATCTATCGGAATTATCAAGAAAGCAAATCGCAGGACTTACTTTTCCAAGTGTCCATTATGATCCTTTCGCCTTTTCACGGAAGCCTAAGGTATTGCCATACCAAAATGAAACTACCTACCAGCCTTTAAAACGGGACAAGATAATAAGCGAATCCACTGTCAACAATTACCGTAAGCTTTTATGCCAGGAAAATGAAGCAAGGAAAGGGAAGGATACTCGTGAAGTCGTCCTCGCAATTTATCACCAAGGAAGCATCTTTCTTTTTGATGAATTGCAGCAAATTACTGGTATATATGCAGCGAAAAAAACTGCGGTTGCATTCAAAGAAGAGCTTAAGTGGTTTCAAGAAAAATCTTTCCCAAAACTTTCTGGTCTTAGAAGCATTCCTGAGACTGCAATTGAACGTTTCCAACAATTCGTATGGGAAAATGACCGGAACGCGATGGATGAAAAATTCCCCATAGATCCCTTAGACTTGACAACATTGACAAATAATCGCTGGCTGAGCGCCGGTCCCATGGAACACATCGCAGATCTGATAAATCATGAGAGCAGTTCAATCAAAGTTATCTTCCCTCATTTAATCTACCAGAAGCTGCATATACCTTCAGTAAGGAAAAATCTGGTACAAGATTACCTAAAAGTAGTCAAAGAAGACGTCATGTATGTTGCCTTCATCCTCAATGTCAAGAAAAACGACACAGGTGCTGCGCAAATCCATCTTACAGGATCTGGGAACCATTGGACTTTGCTCCTTGCAGATGTTGCTGGAAAAAGCTTCACATACTGCGATACTTTGGCACAAAGTGTACCCATCAATCTAAGAGAGACCATGACATTAGTAGAGGAGCAGTTGGAAGGGAAGCTACAATTGAATAAATTTGCAGTTAAGATAGCTCATTCGCACAGTAAAGGAAAGTGTTCTGCCAGTTGCACCAAGTATCCTCTACAGAACGATTACGATTCTTGCGGTATTATTACAATGGCATGTGCAGCCTTAATGGTTAACGAGGGTGCCATATCGTATCTGACAAAGAAAGAAGACAACTACAGCGACGAAACCGCACTTAACTGGCTGCAAAAACCAACAAAATATGCAAAATACTTGCGTATGGCTTTGATTACATGGATTGTCGAAAATAAGATCGATACAAGATTAATCAGTGCAGCTGCTAAATCACGCAGTGAAGAAAGTGTCTCAAAGCGCAGTGAAGAAAGTGTCTCAAAGCGCAGTGAAGAAAGTGTCTCAAAGAGCAGTGAAGAAAGTGTCTCAAAGAGCAGTGGAGAGAGTGTCTCAAAGAGCAGTGAAGAAAGTGTCTCAAAGAGCAGTGAAGAAAGTGTCTCAAAGCGCAGTGAGGAAAGTGTCTCAAAGAGCAGTGAAGAAAGTGTCTCAAAGCGCAGTGAAGAAAGTGTCTCAAAGAGCAGTGAAGAAAGTGTCTCAAAGAGCAGTGAAGAAAGTGTCTCAAAGCGCAGTGAAGAAAGTGTCTCAAAGCGCAGTGAAGAAAGTGTCTCAAAGAGCAGTGAAGAAAGTGTCTCAAAGAGCAGTGGAGAGAGTGTCTCAAAGAGCAGTGAAGAAAGTGTCTCAAAGAGTAGTGAAGAAAATGTCTCAAAGAGCAGAGAAGGCTTGAGCCCCGCATCGAAGTTTGATGAAGAGAAGACGACTAAGAAACGAGAACTTTCTGAAACTGAAGAAAATCAACGAGAAGAGAGAGATTGTTTCAGTAAAAAGCGAGCGAAGATGGAAACGAAACAGGGTGCATTTAAAGTAGAGCATTCAACAGGTCACAAAGGAAAATTATTTGGTAGAAAAAAAGTAGAGTTGAAAGGCAGAAAATCTTTGCTAAATTCCTTGCCGCTACCATGCCGTTCAGAATGGTTCTCAAGAAATGCAGATATGGCAATGGATACCCTGCAAGGTCACACCATGCCAAGGAATATCTACACTGAGAAAGTTACTTCAATCAAGCCAAAGCCCTTCCATTCGACGTTACCTCTGGATGCATCTGTGAGCTTCTTTGAAAGGCAAGGAAGATTAGATAGCATCAATACAAATAGAACAGAACTGAGGAGGAAGAACGAAGTGATCCACGTGAAAGGATCCAGATGGTTTTTGAAGAGAAGCAAGGTATCTGGCTCACTGCAAGAGAACAGAGCTGCTCTTCAACGGTCAATTTCAACTGAAGTCAATGCTCAAATGAAAGACCATCTGAAGGCCGTCGATGAAGTTGCAAAAGCATTAATTGCCTTTCCAGTAATGAACACACAAGAAGCCTTTTCTTGCTTCAAATCTGTCAAGATAAAGTTGCCTCCAACTACGACTGAAAGTTCCAGAAAGATGAGCTCCGAGATTTATGACACGCTTGCTAGACACCTGAACATAGCGCAGATTTACATCAACGGCACTGCTTTTTTAATCGAATCCTGTGGAAGAGATTTAGAAGAGAGTATGTCACGTCTGGATGCCATTTTGGAAACTAAGAGCTTCACCAAAGAGCTGAATGACAGCATTGAAGATAAACTGTCAGGGCTTTACAAGAAAAGCTTGCAGTACATGGACAGTAAGCGTGATCGCGATGTATTAACATGCATAATGAGCAAAGTCACCAGTAAGCGCTTCACTGCAAAGTTAGCGGAAGTACAAAACAGAGAAAGTATAAGGCGGGCAACAGCTTGTGTTCCAGCATACTTAGCAAAATATGAGGTTCTAAGTGAAAATATCAAGCAGAAGTTATCTGATCTGCCAGAACAGAAACAGAAAGCGGTGCTACGAAGAAGGTTGGAAGCAGCCAAACTTGAACGGATACGACACTCCTACGTTGGAAGCAAAGGAAGATCACTCAAGAGTGACGAATACCCTGAATTGTGCTCCGTAATCGAGTATGTTTTTGGAGAGGGCGACCGTATCGAGCGTGGTGGCGGTGGCCTTGAATCTCATCCAAAGCTACTCACACCGATCATGTACCGTGCTCCAAATAACCAAACAAAAATGAAGTCAGCAAGAGATGCTATCCTGGCATTAGCTCCAGAAGGCTTCAAGATATCACTGTCGGCTTGTTATAATTACACTATGAACTATAAAGCTGGTACGTCTCAAGCAGTGCAACATCATCATGGAAGGGGGATCAACGCCAACGTCTCTTTGCATAGGCCACCGGACTCTTGCCCATTGAAGTTGCATGTCGTAAACCTACATTGGTCTGCAGCAAATGTCAACTTTCTAATTGATTTTGCCCACAACAACAAAGACAAGTTTCTGGTAGACTCAAAGGATGCAAAAGCTGTGATAAGGCAAGGTGTCTCCCAGGGAGGCAAGACCTGGCGCGAAGTTGAAACATACGATCATGACTTTCAAGAGATGTCGAGAGATAATGCTGTGACCCCGATGTCCCATCTCTTCGTGGAGACAGTAATAACGTCCACGATCACAAAGCCGTTGACAGATAATTTGGTGGTGGATGAAATTGGGGTGACAGTTCCAAGCAACAAGGAGCAGACGCTACTTAGAGTGAAGCGAACAGGCCAAGCAATAACTTTTCTTTATAAGTCCTATTATCAAGAGGAAACAATCTTACGCCTATTTAACGAGTTGTTCTGCTTGATGGCCAAGCCAGAACTGGATTCATTTTTCAGAAGAAAAGATGAACCTCAAGAGAGCGCTTTCAAAATGATTCCAAATTTGATTTTCGTTGTTGACAATGGTCCAAGTGAAAAGCCTAGCAGCCCTATGCTCCGCATGCTCCTTGTAAGGATGCTCAAATTTCTCAATCTGCAATCTGTGACACAGGTGTCTTTTGCAGAATACAATAGCAAAAGAAATTTCGTTGAGCGCGTTCATGCTGATGAGAATAAGTGCCTGCAAAAACACGCAATATTCGGAACCCTTGAATCGAGTACCCCAGGAAGCAAGGAACATAAACAAAAGATGGGGGATCTAGTCAAGGAAGTTTCTGAGGCCCTCAAGGATGCATCTTTTGGTGGCTCCCCAATCCTTTGCTACGAAGGTGTTGCAGATGAGGAGTTCGTATTTGAAGATGATGGGACACTAAGAAATTTCTTAAAAATGTCAGAAGAAAGGAAATTAACGTCTTCTAATCAATATTCTGCAAAGGAGAATCACATCAGCCAAACTCTTCACCTTGTATACGGTGCACAAACGAAATTTACATCGACATATAGCGCTGATTATGCAGTTTTGAATAACTCAGCCTGTGCACAACGTACTAGCTGGTGCGATAAATACACAGCAACGGTATACAATCACGAAGTACTTCAGACAGTAGGCATCTTCAACAGGCAGCCTGTACCTGACATCGTCCGATGGGTGTACACTGGTGGTGAACTGCATTACCTCTCATATGAAAGTCGTCTACAGCTGCCAAATGGTCCGTGGGATGAAACAACCGAGCTATATCTTCCATCGAGGTTATTAAAGCTGGTTTTCCTGCTGCTGATTGAGGTCCCAGAAACCCTTATACCATCTGTTGCATTTCTCGCTTGGACTTCGCCGGAGGATGTTCATGAGTTTTTTAAGGAGATAAAGCAAAAATCTGATAAAATCATCGCACAAGCCGAAAAGAAAGATCAATGGACAAACAGCAATCTATTCAAGTCAAGCAGCAAACAGGAAATGATCGACAAATGTAAAGAATTGGGATTACCTCACCATGGCACCAAAGTAGATCTGATGGACCGAATCGCTCAGACAACTGACACTGGAGGTAACGAAGAGGTGCGCTATGATGGCAATGTCAGCCTTTTGCCAAAGACAGTGACTGGACTGATGAAGTTGACAGTAGACAAGCTAAGGTTAATTCTACATTTCCATGGAGAGCCATTCATTGAAAACAAGGAAGTCCTGGCGCTCCGAGTGTTTGCTCTTAGAACTGGAACACTGCACTTAACCAAGAAAAAAGAGGCAAGTATTCTTCTCGACCAGGTGTGCATAATGCATGATCTAGGCATTAAAGAGCGAGAGGTTTATTTGTCATCAGCTCGACAAATAATTCGAAAACGAGCATTCGAATCCAAAGGGAAAAATGGACAGGATCCAAAATCATCCAGCAAAAAAGCATGGGTTCAGGTCCCACCAGGAGACGGTTTGAACAACCCAACAGCCATTCTGAGTCCTCTTGAAGATCTACTCAAGTCAACTATCGCCGAAGGAGCTACGTCTGCACAAAACACTGCCCTATTTATGCATCCTGGTCTACATGTTCTTGTAAAATGGACACAGGAGGACAACATGCTAGATTGGAATCCAGGTAAGTGAATTTGATATCTTATTCAGAGCCGTAGGAAGCAGCATCGGATGGGGGGGGGGGCAATTGTTCTTAAAACAATGGTAGAAGACAATACATCTAGTTAATGCTTGTGACGTAGCACCATCGCTTTCAAAATTATTAGGGGGGCTTGATCCCCCCTGCCCCCCTTCTTACGGGCCTGATCTTATTGTAAAGTGGAAATGACCTTTTAACAATGTTTTCATTCTTTTGCAGAAGAAAAATATTATTGGTGGTGCTTATTAAAATTTTTGTTGAAGGTCAATTTCTTGATAACTTTTCAAAGAAGCCACTCATTGATTCTAAACAGGCACGATTGTTCTGAATTGAGAAATAAAAAGATAGATTTCCCTTGCAGGTTGGTACGCAGCCATTGTGAAAGACCTTGATCTACGCAAAGGAGAGATAATGATCGAGTACGACAGCGAGGAAGGCTCTTTGTACAAACTGAAAGTCCGAGAAGCACTCGAACAAGATCGATTAAGAATTTCAAAGGGTAAGTGTTGTAGCAATACTTCTTTTACACCTTTTTCAGGATGCAAAGCCCCTCTTGTTGGTGTTACAGGAACGAGTAACTCATATCTGGATCCGCGAAGTTGCAATAAAGAAGTAGTATTTCCACTTATCGTTTGTAGAACAAAATGCAAATATGCAAATGCAAAATCTTCGGGCTATAAACTGAACTTTTAAGAGTTGATCTAGAACATTCAGGAATTTGTTTTCTTAATATGTATTGAAAACTGCAGCTAGCTTAATCATCAGATATGTTTGAGTACAGATTATCATCAGATTTTGATACATCTGTTGCAGGCAATTCACTTGACGCAGAAAACGAAGTATTTAGCAGAGCCATTGAGGTTGGAGCAAGAGTACGCGTAAATGTCAACATCAGTGTTACAAGAAAGTTCAATCTGTCAAAGGGTGAGAAATTAATAGTTTGGCACACTGTTTCGACAGCAGCGTGGCCAGGGTAAATTAAGTGGGGGGAATGGAAAGGAAAGGGTCTGGGGGCGAAGCCCTCAGGAAAATTTTTGGGCCACGCCCTTTAATTTGGCTTAGAATGCAAGTCCCAATATCATGCTTGCCTTTAGCGACAAGGAAACCTTGATCGTTTGTGACAGTTATGCTATAAATCAGGGCACAAAGAAAATTTTTAAAGAAAGATCCTTTACTTTGGCTTAGAATGCGTCTCCCAATATCATGCTTGCCAGTGCTAAAATGGAAGATTTGACTTTCTCGGAAAATTCTTACCCAACCTATACCCAGCTATTTTCTCCTCGGTTTCAGAGGAATCTCGAGGACCATCTTTTGACAAAAGTGGGGGGGGGGGGCAATCATACCCCCCCTGGCCACGCTACTGTGTTCCGATGAGGTAATGGCATTAAGTAAAAAATATCCTAACTTGAAGAAGAGTTACATCATGAAAGCAAGGTCTGAGGAACGTCGAGAGAAACAATCACTTGAAATTCGCAGCACGCTCTTGGAGACTTCGAAATACGTAATCGATGAACACACCTTGAAAAATTATATTACCGTATAGATTACATAATTCTTTTAGGCCATATCGCAAGAAAAACACTGTGACATATTACTGAGAGTCTTTTACCGAGATTCTATGGACAATGGAATCCTTTATGCATGCTCTTAGTAGTAGCCTTAATGATTATAAAGAAAAATGTTCCGAACTATTGTTAGATTTGAGGGGTTTTATCATCAGGGATGATCATTCATAGATTTGAAGCTTTTACACAAACATAAACAAATTCCTTTCACCATCCTGTTTCAAGCTATACACCACCTTGAGACCAAATATTTTTTTTCTCAGGTTGGACTGAAGGTGAAGTGCAGGGCTACGAACCAGATGATGATTTGGTATACATTATTTTCAATGGGTACCCAAGGTCTGTTGTCGACATAGAGCTGATGCCAATGATTTCTGCTGGAAACCTTGAAGTGATTCAATCCCCAATATGATTCGCAGGCTGCTGATCTCAACTAAAAGTACATTAATCAGGACCAATCCTTCAATTGATCATAGCTTGAATCATTTATGGCAAGAAAAAGTCACCAAAATCACACCCAAAACGTTTTTCTCAAAATTGATTTATTTGAAGAAAACCTGGTTTTTCAGAAAAAGACCCCTTTTTAAAAAAAATCTTCCAGAAAACCCATCTTTTTAGGTTTTCGGCTAGGCAGGAGGAAATTTCACTAGCGTATTTCAGGAAAACACAATTATTCTCAAGCTAACAGCAGTTTTTTCATCGATATAGCTAATCTGCAAACAGCCTCCGTAGTGTAGAAAATAGTTTTGCTTAAATTACAATGTCTTTCGGGTTGATTTGATTTCATTTGTTGAAGCTACAACAAGAACTCTTCAGAACGTTAGTAAAGTAAGACTGAACTAATTTTTGTCGTTTGTTGCAACAAGTTCTGCCAGTCGAGGAAAGATTATTGATGAGGCCCATTCACGGCTCATTTCCTCACGGATTGCCCAGCATATGAGGAACTTAAAATGCCTCTCTTAACATTGGCCAACGTAGAGTCACTGTGATATATGCCTTATCCAAATTTCTAAAAGAAGCATAAAAAATACGAAATGAAAACAGTTCCTAAAGGCTTGCTCCCCCCTGACGTCACTGTTTCTGTTTGGTTATTTGATTTGTTTAGTTACCGTTACTGTTACTTATTACTGTTGTTGCCAATTTTAGTTTTTTAATCATAATTTTTGTTCATGTTTGCTGCCATACCTTATTGAGGTAGTGCATTTGCATTTAATAATAATGATGATAATAATAATAATAATAATAATAATAATAATCAAGCGCTAGCAATAGGCACATGGTCTAATCGGTCTAATCTTATTGAGAAAGTAATCATACAACAATTGGTTCAGTGAACCACAAGTGCACCAATGTTTTTACGAAATTTAGAACAATGCTGTTTATTTTAAACGACTTTTCATTGTTGGTTGGTGATAATGAAATGAAAGATTATGATGAATTACCGAGACAAGGACAGAAGAGCCTTTCTGGGTTTGAGGGCAGCAATGCTTTTTGGGCTCTGCGGAGCACCCTTGGTGTCTTTCTTGGTGTCTTTCTTGCTGTGCTAGAAATGCATATTTGCCTTAAATTCAGTTTCAATTTTGAAAATGTTCTCTATTATGTATCTAAGCATCACAGGGACTATGACCGTGTAGGAATAGTTCATACCGTACAATTGCAAGGCTATTACCTGTTTTGTAGAAAAAGGACATCGTAGAAAACAGTTGTATAGTATAGATCAGTATAGTTAATTCGTTTCCTCAAATATAGATGGCTTTTTTCTTCTCAATCAAAAAGGGGGAGTTTTTTACATCCTATTTTACTTATTCGTTAGCTTTACTGTTTATACAAATTTTAAGACACTTCAGTGACACTTCTTTGTGCAAAATCATGTCATGTTGTATCGTTTCAGGACAAAAGCACTACTTTAGTCCTTCAGTCCTTTCCAGTCTTTACTTTGGCAACCGACTAGTTATTTTCTGTGTTTACACATATTTTCTTATGGAAAATCCAGGGTTGTGCTTTGGTATGATGATATTTCATACGGATGTAAGAAATCCGGATTCCTTGATAGATTTTATCTTAAAAATCCGGGACCTCTGCATTTGTAACATTTCTTTCATAGGGGAAAATGCACAAAGGAACGTTGAAAGTTCATGCAAATCCGGGGTTGTGTGAAAGTATTGTGATCTTCCATAGGGGTGAGCCTACGAAAAATCCGGATGCTTGATGGTGTTGTGAGGAAAATCCGGATCCCTTAGTAGATTTTCTCTCAAAAAATCCGGGGCCTCTGCATTTGTAACAGTTCTTCCATAGGGGAAAAATGCGCGAAGGAACGTCGAAAGTTCATACAAATCCGGGGTTGTGTGAAAGTATTGTGATCTTCCATAGGGGTGCGCTTACAAAAAATCCGGATGCTTAATGGTGTTGTGAGAAAAATCCGGATCCTTTCATAGATTTTACCACAAAAAATCCGGGGTCTTTTCATTTCCTAAGATTCTTCCATAGGGGGGGTACGGATATTAACTGGAACCACCCTTATCCAAATCTTTTGCCAACGTGGTGCTACCATCTTTGCTCTCCGTGCGTATTACGCACCAAACAAAAGCGAAACAATAGACCGCGCATTCTAGTCCTTTTATTTCTATGGGGCTATCTGACATGTCCTATTTTGGTTGGGGGGGGGGGGGCAAAAAAGCCCCCCCTCCCTACCTAACTCTTGACTGGAAATAGATAGAGCAACCAAACCAGATTTGGTGTGCTAATAGCCCCAGGCATGTACTTTATGAGGATATAAAAATTAACCTAAAATTAGCCGTCGTTATTGCTTGCATCAGCACTCTTCTTCGTGTGGTCAAGAAAAGTGGCAAAATCAGTCAAAATCAGGAAAAATGCGATAACATTTAATTTGAAGCGCGATTTCCATCCAAACATGGCAATTATCATAGATTACATCAAATAACACTACCCTGCAAAATATCTTTGCAAAATATTGCAATTTTGCTCCTTTTTTCGCGAAAATTGATATTCGAGAATTGGCGATTTTGAAAGAGAGTCAGTTCCGGAAAATTGTCTAATTTGTCAAAACATTTTCATAAAACTTCTTGAGTCGTTGCACAATGAGTAGCAGCAAAAAGTCAGAAATTTTCAGAGCCATAATTGTTCTCGTGGCAGAGCAGAGTTATAGCAAAAAATCTACTAGAGGGGGGGGCGAATTTGCCCCCCTCCCCCAACCAAAATAGGATTAACTAACCCTAAATATATGTAAATTGAAAGCTACGAGGACACATGGACCCAAGCCAAAGCAAAGCAACTGAGCATAAACGCATTACCTTTATGGTTCCGGAATTGGAATTTCTTCAACGTTACGTTCTTGTGTTGTGTTGCCAGGTGTTGCCTTCAAGTGAAGAGAGGAAAAATCCTATGTTTTCTGCCTCCCAAATTTGTGTTACCAATACAATTTCACAAGGGATTAGAGATAATGTTATTTTGAGGGGGAATGACGTACACGGCTTTTAGCTTTTCAATGTATGGAATTGGTATGAGCCTTTGTTACAGCGCATGACTCTTTGTTACAGCCCACCGGCCATGGAAATATTTGTATTGTGAAGGATGGTGAGGACACCTTTATCCTCTGACCTAAGATTTGTAGCCTTGGCAATTAGTGTCATGATTTCTTTATGATTACCAAGCACAAAATGCGTAACAAAGCTCATTGTTATAAAGTTGCGTTGACAAAATTCCATTCAAATTTCACCTTGAGTGGGCAACCGAGTACAATTAGAACCTGATATTTTTCAAGATCAATGAAAACAAACACAAATGTCTAGTCTAAAACACCACACAGCACTGTGATCCAGTAGGCCCTTTTTATCGAATTTAAGGCTGAAAATGAAATCTCATTTTGAGCCAAATGATTAGTGCAGCTTTGTTCTCAGATACCTGAGGGTCAAAACGAAACAAAAATTTTCAAAATCGGTCCACTGGTTGATGATTTATGGTACATTAAACTTAGGCCATTTCAGAAATGTATGTTTACGTCCTAACTGTTGGGAAAATCACACCCCTTTTCTTTGAACTCGAGGATTTTAAAATTGCGTAGCTCCACCATCTTCTGTCCGATTTTAAAGCTTCTTGCGTTGTTTGAAAGGCAATTTATTGGCAATCAATACAAATGGCAGCTTGATGCAATACCTATTTAAACTTTTCCTATATTCAAAGATTTCACCAGGTTAGCTTTTTTAAGAAAATAAAAGCCGAATATCGGTGAAAACCCAACTTGAAGTTGAAAACAAAAATTTATGTTTTTCTATGTCCTTATAAGTCATTTAAATTCAAAGTATAGGTCTTTACAAAGCAGCCTGCCAAAGGGCTCGTGCCAGATCGTGATTTGGAGTGTTTTTTTTACATTTTAGTACCAGATACCAAAATGGCCTAAATTGAATCACTACTTCGCTTAACCGGCTGGCTCCTTTTATTCCAAGCCCCCAGTCCATTTTTGGACCAGATGTCTATTGGACGACTTTCTAGCATTTGAAATAGCATTTGATGAACTGACTGTGTAATTTTCACCTAAAGGAAAATGAAGAGAAAGGTGATTTTGTCGAAGCAAAATTCCTTGAATTTCTCAGTGTTCGCGATCTTTGTTTTGTCAACCTGTTCTGACACTGTCAGGCAAGCATTCAGTTGGCGGAGAAGAATGCGATAATTCTGTCAATTGACAGGATCTTGAATTAAAGAACAGATTTTTACTCTGCTGCTTGGATGGAAAAATCGGATTGCAGCAAGCCCAGTATTCGCGTTACCGCCAACAAATGTTGGGAAATCTACAAGAAGACCCTTGCATGTGAGCTTCACATGATTAACCACGACGATCTTTCCCTCTGCAATCTTAGCTTTCGCATCTTAGGCCTCACCCCAGACCCTTAATTCAGCAACGAGATGGTACAGGATTTTCAAGGCAAAGTCAAAAAATACACCCAAGAAATTTAACGGAGCTTCCCAACATGGCATCATCTTGAAAGTCACCAGAAAGTTGCTGACGTTTTGCTATGGGATCCGAACCCATCTAAACCTGCCATTACTGAAGATGTTATTTTTGCTTCAGCTGGGATGCCTTTCAAGAGGGTACCCAATATGTTTTTCGGGAAGCGGGAATCGCCATTTTTTGGAATCGGGAATCGGGAATCGTCAAATTTCTGTGAGCGGGATTCGGGAATTGGCACCAGCTTTCGGGAAGCGGGATTTACCTAGACTTATGCCTTTTCGTCCCTTGTTTCCGTGCGTTCATTGATTTGTTGATATCCTTGGTCAAAAGAAGATGAGGCTCAAATCCTTACTGGTTGTCAGAGCATGCGGAAATCATCCAATTTCATGCTTGTCAGCCAATGAGATCACCGCTTTCTAGCCCCTGGAGACAAAATCGGTCGTTTGAGGTAAATTTTCTAGTACCCTCACTAAAACTGAAATGGATGCTAAAATACTTCAGTTATTTGCAATTTTTTTTAATAAATCAGTTGTGGGGATGTCCGTCCAGAGTTGTTTACATGTTTAGGCACACAGCTCGTTTGGGGCCGGAGCTGCGTTCATTTTCCGGTCGAAGAATATTGACCTTCGTTGAAATATCTATAGAAATCGCTACAAATGAGATATACAGATAAGAATTTCAGCGATTACGCATACTGACCTGAGCAATAACCGAAACTCTTTCACTGCTATCATATCTTAAAATTGGAGGCAATTTCTAACGATTTCTGTTAGAGACATCATTTGGGCCTAAGCTTGTCCTCGCTTAAAACTCATTCCATTGCATTTAAAAAGTAATGGTAAAGTTCTTGAGCTAGATAATGCGCTTACCCATGACTCAGACACCAGTTTGACTTCGTTTGCCTTCTTTAATTTGCCAAATTTTTATAAGAAACAGCCAGTTGTGGGCGAATTGCAAAAACTTTCCTCGGTCCATATTTTTTTCTACACAGATTCACCGCTTCAAACAACAAACAGTGAACTTTGACATTGTATCATAAAAGTCTTGCATCACAGAACATTCCTTTTGAACGATTCCATGCGCTTTAGCGAGGCACTCGTGAATTGTATTCACGCATTTCGTTCTTTTCGTTCTTATTTCAATCAATGCGAAACATAAAAAGAACAAAGCATTGTTTTGGGTTCGCTAAAAAAGATACCCGGTTTTGCACTTTTGTTTGTTTGCATTGACTGATTGAACCAAATGCGTGAAAACAATTCACAAGTGCCTCGCTAAGGCGCATGGAATCGTTCTATAGGAATGTTTTGTGATGCAAGACTTTTATGATACAAAGTTCACTGTTTGTTGTTTGAAGCGGATAGACTGTGCAGATAAAAATATGGACCGACGAAAGTTTTTGCAATTCACCCACAACTGGTCGTTTCTTATAAAAAATTGCTAATGTATAAAAGGCAAACGAAGTCAAACTGGTGCCTGAGTCATGGGTAAGTGCATTATTCAGCTCTAGAATTTTACCATTACTTTTTAAGTGCAATGGAATGAGTTTTAAGCGAGGACAAGCTTAGGCCCAAATGATATCTCTACCAGAAATCATTAGAAATTGCCTCCAATTTTGAGATATGATAGCAGTAAAGGAGTTTGGGTTATTGCTGAGGTCAGTATGCATAATTGCTGAAATTCTTATCTGTATATCTCATTTGTAGCGATTTCTATAGATATTTCAACGATGGTCAATATACGCAGCTCCGGCCCCAAACAAGCTGTGTGCCTAAACATGTAAACAACTCTGGACGGACATCCCCACAACTGATTTATCAAAAAAAATTGCGAATAACTGAAGTATTCTAGCATCCATTTCAGTTTTAGTGAGGTTACTAGAAAATTTACCTCAAACGACCGATTTTGTCTCCAGGGGCTAGAAAGCGGTGATTTCATTGGCTGACAAGCATGAAATTGGATGATTTCCGCATGCTCTGACAACCAGTAAGGATTTGAGCCTCATCTTATGACCTTCCGTTCGCTCTTTACACCAGTCGGTTAGTTCATGAGCCATTTGTTTTGATTATTGTTTGTTATTCTCAGGAGTAACTTCCTGCTGTCTTGTGCATTGGGAGCAGAAGTTTTGCATATTTCTCGTGGCTAGTATAAAAGTGAAACGTGTTGGTTTATCGTTGTCTATCTTCATCAGCCAGAGACAGCAGGCGGTTCTGCAATTCAGGTTCCCCACCCACCCGCCACTTTCTTTTCTGCCTCTTTTCTTTCCACGGCTGTCGCGTCGGTCGTGTGACAGGTGCGTTGGCCCGGAAAAAATAATAAAGTATTTATTTCAGTCCAATCACCGACCTTAAAGTTGTTGCTGTTGTTTTTTTTTTTTTTTTTTTTTTATTAATTCATATTTTTACACGATATCCCATCAGTACAAAATTAAACTACAAAAGTTACAAGTTTGTTTTAAATGAAAAACAAAATTTTAAAATTTGGTATTAGCTAGGATTGGATCCAGGCTGAGATCTGATCTTCCTGGGAGTCGTGTTTTAGTTAGGGTTTACTGAGCTCTTTAAATGCGTTTTCAATTTTCTTTTAAACTGATAGAGCGAGGGGATTTCCCTTATTTCGATTGGTATTTCATTCCAAGCTTTAAGCCCGGAAAGGTGGAAACTTTTTTTTGTACACTCAAGTTTAAACTTTGGGATGTCGAGATTTCTATTGTTTCTTGTGTTATACCTAGAAATTTCATTCCTCTGACTATACTTGTTCCAGAGGCTCTCAGGGCACTGCTTGTTGACTATTTTGTGTGTCATGATAGATCTGTCAAAATAGATGATTTGATCAACGTTCAGCCCATTATTGATCCAGGGGAACAAGGACAGATAATGTTACAATAGAACTCGCTACTTTTCATTGACACCTAGATACAAAGCAATTTGTGATTGCAGACAAAGGGAATTCCATGCTCGGTTGGTTAAGACATAAACAAAAACAAAGCAAGCCGCAAAAATTGCCCTGAAACCCGGGTCGCTAGCGCGCTCGTTGTGCATTTCAGAAATGGTTTTCAAGAGCAAATATTAGCACATATCGAAAGAAGAAGGATATATCTAAACTTCTGCCTCGGGCATTTTATTTATTTTGCGCAGAAGCCAATTGGGAGGGGATTCAATTCTCGTACTTTTTAGGTGTAATTAAAACACTTACTGCTCAGCTTCTGTACGAAAAAAATAAAATGCCCGAGGCAGAAGTTTAGATATATCCTTCTTCTTTCGATATGTGCTAATATTTGCTCTTGAAAACCATTTCTGAAATGCACAACGACCGAGCTAGCGACCCGGGTTTCAGGGCAATTTTTGCGGCTTGCTTTGTTTTTGTTTATGTCTTAACCAACCGAGCATGGAATTCCCCTAGTAAATTCCGGGCGGTTGCACTTACTGCCCAATTTTCTAGCAATTAGCTATTTCGGACTGTTTCGCAAAATTAGCCAAATTTGCGCTAAAATTCTTTTTGTCGCATTTCTACTCGTTTTCGGAACCGCGCGGACAAAACCTCAAATGAGAATTTATGTGGATCTTGGCCTTTATGAAGTCAAATGAAGCATTGTAAATCTTGAGGGGTTTTGTCCTTCTGTTTCATTTTAATCAAAGGAACCATTAAAGGTATTTAATCATTAATCTGGAGTTAGCAAGTGCATTTAGTAGGAAAACGAGCACGATCGAATTGGGAGGAAAAAGGGCCTAAGTGGAAATTTTCGGGATTTTCCCCACAGCTTTGAAAAAAGAAAGGCTCGTTATTCTGTGAATTTTGGAGATAAATTCGAGATTAAAAGTGTTATAGTGAAAGAATATGGTTTCCCGTCGATTTTTGACATGCCAAAGCCGTTTACCCCTCGCAAAACGGAGTTAGGGCCCTAAAGGGGGTAGGCCAAAATTTTTCCCCATTTTCGCGGCCCCCGCGCTCCGCCCCTGGGGTTAATATTGAACCCCAAATTGCGTGATTAGACTCGCAAACAAGTCATTTCTAGTATATATTTTTCTTTTTTGAAATTGGTTGAGTAACCATCGAGCATCGGCTCCAAATGCAGCCTCGGGTCAGGAAATTGGGCCAGGTCGGGGCCGTTTATACTGCAATGGAGAGGACTCACCGGATTTCCAACTGTTTCTAGGGCTGTTGGAATTGGCCGCGCTCGCGCCAATCCCTTTTTCTTCATTGGCAAATGGTCTATTGCAGAAACAAAGGATTAATCTGGCACATCCGGTCCTAAGGATCGTAAAGATGAACAAGTTTTTGACCTTCACGATCCTTATGTTGCCCGTTTTAAGAGATCAACTCAAGTGATAATCAATTTACGATTAGGATTCTTGGTGTTTTCACTTGATCATAAGCGTCATAAGATCTGAAAACTATGATTCTTATGAGCCTTATGACTCTAGTGAAAACCGGGCTTAAAACACCACACAGGTCAGAACACCAGTGAACACCAATGAACACCAGCCAGAATTTTTGGAAACACCGAACACCAGCCAGTCAAAAACTGAAAACAGTCAGTTAAATATCTTATCATATCTGAGAGATTCCTTGGATTTAAATGAAGAAAAAAGAAAAAACTCGAACGGATATGCAAAGAGGTTACGAAACCCGATAATATTGTAACTAAATTCGGTAAATGACAGATCAGACTCATTTCAAATAATACAAGCTGTATCCTGTGTAGAATATGACACACTCTGTGACACTCGGCGAGACAATTCGACATATGCAAACTAAACCGTTGCAACATTAACATAATCAAAACCATGCATCAAAATCCAAGGGAGCCTATTTCAATATGAGTAGATTGGAGCTCATCAGGAAGAATAAATATCGTAATTTCAACAATGTACCCTTCCCAAGGATGCAATTAGTTACTTTGAATACCTGAGTCTAGTCTAAAACACCACACGGGCCAGAACACCAGTGAAAACCAGTGACCACCAATGAACACCGATGACCACCTGTGAACACCAGCCCGAATTTTCCGAACACCAATGAACACAAGTGACCACCAGCCAGAATTTTATGCAGCAGCATGCACGAGGAATCAAAGGACCTTAGAAGTGACTCAGGGTCTTGATATGCTTAATGATCTTTATTGTGAAATTGTCCAAATTGTGCCACGAGAATGCAGAGGAAGATCAGTTCAATTTTATTGCACCTTCCTCGAAATATAAGGAAATACGCTATAATGTTACGTTACAGAATGCAGTCTGAGGAAGCAACCATCAAAAATTGGCGTTGCAGGAAAGTGTTTAGTCCAGGGACCGCGCAGCCATTGGGCTAGGGGGGGCTAAAGCCCCCCCCCCACTTTTTTCAAAGATAGGTCTAAAATATTTCAATAATATGTGTTTAGTCTTTGCTTCAAGATTTTCAGTGGAGAACGAACAATCTAAATGAACACACACAAAATTAAATTAAATCACAGAAAAATTGATCACTACTGATTATTGATATCGTACACTGTTTTGAGGAGTGATTCGCACACAAAACGTTTAATGCTTTAAACAGATGATTTTCGTGTGTATGCGATGAAAACTGTCAATGTTGATAAGCTGCTTTATAGAGGAATGTTCAGGCTATAGACCGCTTCTAAGAGGCTGACGAATCTTCGGTGCTCTTGTCTATTATCACAAATAATCTTGAAATGGTTACCATCTTTCGTTCGGAAACTAAATCCTCCATACAAGTTCATTTTCAGCATTTTGTTGATAGATTTGTCTTTGTCTGATGAGAAGATATCTATCCTTGCAATGTTGACAACATCTGTTGAAAAGATGAAACAATGAAATTATTACTAACTAGCAATAACAATGGTCAGTGAATGCTGCTTATGTTTGCAAAAGCGGTTTTCAAAAAGCATCGGTTTCAAATCTTTAAATTGACGAAAAAAGATTCGTGAAAATTCTACGACCTATTTCTTCTAACTGAATGGCTTAAAAGAAGATTTAGCTACCTGTCTATAATTCTACCGTTGGACTTTTCGGAAATTTTGAACATCTTTTGAAATGACAGCATATTTTATATTTCAGCTCATGTGAGGATGTGACATCATCAAATTCCTAAATCATAAACCAGAAAAGGGACATATATTCGCTTGATATATACTATATTAAAGACATCCATAAACTAAGCCTTTCTTGGAAATAATTTTATGTCACATCAAACGGTTTAGAAATTACGATGGTTTTAATTTTTTTGAAAATGTTTCTTAAACCCTCGAAAAAAAGAGAAACTATCAATTATGAAAATATTGAAGTTTTCAGAAAAATCCAACAGCAGAATCATAGCAAAATAGCAAAAGTTTCTTTGAAGCCATTCAGTTTGGAATTTTACACCAATCTTTTTAAAGATTTGGAACCTATACTTTTTCAAAAGTATTTCCGCGAGTTCTGTTCCCTGGTGTACTGCTAGACTGTTAGTAAAGCTTTGGATCCATAACTAAGTGCAGTAGATCAGCCTCCAGTTTACACGGTTCCTCCTGAACACTTCTTTTACTCCCATTTGTAACAATACTGTACATGCTACAAGAGCGTAACAACGCTTTTGTACCAAGGGCGATATGAAATGCACAGTTCTATTCTTTTGCCCTTAATATACACTTAATTTAGGGTTTTTTATCCTTTTCGTTATATTGTGTATTGTAAATAGTTGGTATTCATTAGCTGTTGTTAAATAGAAAAGAAACCAATTGTAAATAAGTTTTTTTATTTGATTTGATTTTATTGCCGATAAGGCCCAAGTTAGATCCGCACTTGTCCTTGCAGAGAAACTGAGTGATATCTTATTTGTACTGCTTCAGCTTTCCCTGCCATTCTAATCTTCTCGGCAAGCTCAGCCAATCAGGGCAGTAGAAAGCATCTTCTGATTGAGGGGGGGGGTCAATCGTTCTTAAAACAATAGAGAACAATACATCTAATTAATGCTTGAGGCGTAGCACCATTGTTTTCAAAATTAGTGGGGGGCTTGAGCCACCTGCCCCCCACTTCTTACGAACCTGGGCCAATGTTAGTAGATGTTCACTTCATTGACATCACTAGTCTGCGTGCAGACCATAGAAATGGTGCAGACAATACCCAACTAAGGAAAAGGTATAGTCTACGCAACGCCGCTCAATTTCGTGCATTGTATGCGTCAGCATTTCATTTCAATGGCAGTTTGAATGGCCCTTTCTCCTTAGCGTCTGTTTATTGTCTGCAGTGAGGTAGTTAAAATTCCAGGGTATTGTGTTGCTAATGAAGTTTGCCTTGAGAACAAAATGAAACCTGAGATTTAATCACTTGATAGCCGTTCTCAAATCTGATTGCTTCCTCGTTTCCCGGGAAAGTGATTTTAATGGCTGTTACAACAATAGGTTTTCTTTGTTACCAATATTGCGAAATAAATGCTGAAGCACGCACTACACAAAAGTGAGCGGTGTTTCGCAGACTACACCTTTTCCTTGGGTATAGCTGCACGCAGGCTATGACATCAACTGTTGACCTATTTTTAAAACCTTCTGTTTAGCCTCTGCAACTTTCCTACGGCCACTTGGTATATTTTCCTCCTCTGCAGCAGCCTTTACTTATTCCACATTGCCCTTGCTTGTACCAGAGCAATATAAACGCTTAATCCGTCACACTTTCGTACTAGATCCTGAACAAGGTTGAATGTTTACTATGTTTTCTTAATAGCTGACTCAAGGCTATTGACAAGCAGGTGAAATTGCCCATGCTAAAAAACGCATGCACATATTAGCATATCATACCAATATGACGACAAAGTATACTTTTAGAAAATTTACTGTGGAAAGGGTGTAAAAATGCTCAAATTTCGAAAGGAAAAACAATAAATTGGAAACCAATAAGAATAATCAGACAACACAGTTCCCTCATGTAAAAAGGTGCACAAGTTTTGGACAAAATTAATCCAAAGAGAAAGTGCTTTTAAAAAAATTCACTAAAACCTAGAGTTAAGGTTAGGGCTGGATTAAAAAAACGATTGCGTTAAATATTATGGTATGGAATTTTTTACCGTTGTTACTTGCGCAAGAAATAATTATCATGAAACGCAAAGGATCATGGTAGAAAATTCGCGGACCCAATCTTTAGCACAATTATCTGTTGTTGCTTACCACTCAAGATGAGCTTCCGCTTTGGTAGCTTTGCTGATTCTTCTCTGAACTTCAATTTTTTCTCAGATTTGTTAAGCTTGAGTTTTCCTGCTAATACCAACTGCTTTCCAACTGAAAAGAAATGAAATTGTATTAGAACCTTGTTTAAACTTAATGGTTGAACAATTTCACCAATTATTTGAAACTCTAGCCACAAAACATTACCTACCATTTGTGAAAATCTAAATCATGAGGCATTACACATAATGATCTATCGTTGGGGCATGGTCTTCGACCTCATTTACATTGTACTGGTGTAGCTTTTGATCCGTAACAAAAGTATATCGGATCAGCTTCACGCTTACAATGTTCCTGCTTATCCGTAACACTTTTGTTCCTTCTGTTAATAGAATAATTTTGTTCTGGAGCCGTGGCACAGTACAGCAACAGCAACATAGTAGTAGCATGTTGCCATGGTGGCAGGTTGAGTCAATGAGTTCAGAGCAAGAGAAACAACACAGAAATCAACAATCAACCATTTACGGTATCAATTTCATCCTTCTTCAATGCAAAGAACAAGTACTGCTGTCATAACGTTGCAGTTAAGAAACAGCAGCAGAGTACATTGCCGCAGTGAAATTAGGCCTCAATAGTACGCGATTGGATTGGGCCTCCTGTAACCTGGTATGTCGGTTCCTTTAGCAAGTTATTTCTTATGTACATCATTTACCTAATCTGGTTGATGTCAAGCTCAGCAAGCACCTGGTACTCAAAAATATGGAATATAATATAAGAAAAATGCAAATAAAACTTTAACTTAGCCCAAAAATCTCTTGTGCAAATTCCAACAAAGGTCCAAATACTCCAGTTATAACACTCAATTCTGCAGAGATCTTCAGATTCGAAGGTACAATCATGAGTATTCAAAAAGGATTTTCTCATGCAGCTCTAAAGGTCTGGAATGAAATCCCGATAAGTATCAGGGAGCTTCGTACCTTGTGCCAATTCAAAAATAATCAACATTATATTCGATGAGCTGAAGGCCAAATAAAATATGACTCCCTGGAAGAACTGCAATGTCATTAGCCTTCAGTATTTTGCTTGCTGTTTACATATGATATTAATTAATAAAACTAAACATTTTTTGTAGTATTAAATAGCAGCTGAAGGAATATTCTGTATGAATAATTTAAAATGAGAAAACTGTAACTCGTTGTGACTTACATCGTTTGCCAATGAAGTTAACTTTCAAGCCATGTTGTCTGAAAAATTGAAGAGAAGCTTTGTGGCATGCATTTTTCGGTATTCTGCCTAGATTCGGGAGCAATGATCTATACATCAATGAAGCACTCAGTGTCATAATGCCTCCGATATCTGGAGCTCTGCCTGCGTCCATCATGGAGAAATGATCTCCTGAACACGTGACTATTGTGATGTTCGTTTGCAAGACATTTGCCCAACAATCAGCAGAGCTTCCAATTCCAATTATTGCTCTGCAGAATCTGTCATCATCTGCTTGGATGTATAATACTTGTCCATTGTATATATTCTGAAAACAAAGAGAAAGTTAATAAGTTTGAAAACAATCGGCAATATTGAAAGGAATGTTCATGAACAGTGGGCTGGGAATTAGTTGGACTTGCCCAAGTCTCTCCCGTGTTTATAACGAAACAAATTGCCCCACTACCGCTGCGTAGGAGAGTAGTAAAGCCTCTGCAAAGGAAGGAGAGAGAGGAAGGACCTCCCTGGCAGCGGTATATATTTTGGGTTTTATTTTCGCGGAAGAGACTTGGGGCAAGTCCAAGAATTAGTGAAAACCCCATTGACATTTTCGAAATAGGTTGGTGCAGAAAGTAAGAAGACAAAGAGTGCGTGGGCCTTTCTTTGTTCTGTTTATAGAAGGACGTGTTTACCTCTGCTTATTACCTTTAAAAGAACCTACTAGGATGCGCAAAAAAGTACATTGCAAGCTATCACAAGTGCATTTGGGTGCGCCATAAAGCGCTTTGAAAATTCATATTGTAAAGACTGCCAGTAGGATAGGAATGAATCAAGGCTGGAAAAAATTTACGATTTTCTTCAATTTTTCCAAGTATCATAATTTGAAGTGCAGTAAGAACCCGCAAAATAGAAACCACTTTAGAAGAACCCTCAGGCTTTATTTTTGAGAAATGGCGCCCTCTTATAAGAAAATTCTCAGCCTGATTTAGGAAGGTTTCTTACAGGAGGATCCTAAGTAAACTCATATCTAACAATCTTTGTTAAGATCAGGTGCCAAACATTTTTAAAGACTTCCTCAAAAGCATCTCAATCTACGTATATACCTAGCATGTATGCTAAGGTTGAGTATATTTCGAGCGGATGGATAGTGTTTGCTTTGGGTTTCTTTAAAGCTTTAAGTTGAAATAACTGAAGGTGTCTTAACCATGTGATAAGAAACCTTTCCGCCTGTTTCAAGATTAATGACCTTTTAATAGGAAACTAAACAGGCTGTTTTGGAAAAACTGGTTTCTATTTTGCGGGTTCTTACTGTAATCGTTTATTTGGTCCTGGTGACATTTTGTGTCAATTTTTCATGCCATTTTGGCAATTTCATCTGATATACTGCCGAACCAGACGGCATTTTAGGCTATATTTTATCATGCAACCTCAGTTTGAATCATTTTAGCTAATTTCCATTGTAAGAAATCTCAAATGCTTGCAAAACAAATTTTGCTCGTTTAGTGAAAGCTATTGCATAGCCATATGGCATTTAAGGTTATATTTCATCATATCATTTCGATTTAAATCATGTATAGGCTAATGTTCATTGGAAGAGCTTACCGCTGGTGGAAGCCAAGCATCATGACATCTTGATGACATTTCTTGATCTATAGAAGTCGACTCCAAAATTTTCTGGATATCTGGAATTGCAACTGACATGCTCTTTGCTCGATCTGTCAAGACTTCTTCTAGCTCTTTGAATGTACTTTTTTCTGCAATTTCTAAAAACTCTTGAAGTCTCATTTTCAATTGCATTGTTGCGATTCTTGCAAAGAAATTCTTCATTTGCTCCTAAGAAGTAAGAGAAGGCAACGAAAATATAAAATGGTTGCTTATCGGTAGAAAGTTGAAATCTAACCTGTTTACAGGATGACACAAAAAGCGACAATTTTGAGAAATAACCAAAATTTGGTTCCATTACCACTCTTGAAAATTTTGAAATTGAAAATTGTGTCCACTTTAGTCAAGGATAAAATCAATTTGAATGATATTGCAGCTGCTTGAGATCACCCTGTATTCGTTTGGATTTTGGGCCCTTCTTTTTCGTTATTCATTTTATATTCTTTTACACACGGTAACACCGTTAGCTAAGGCTGCTTTTCAATGGACCGTTAAAGAATTTTCAATTTACAATTTAATATCTTATAGTATATAATAGTATCTTCTGCCCAATGGTTTAAAAAAGAGGCCTTGTAAATCAGTCTCAGAGTTTCTCAACTTGACAGTGTCCCGTGAAGAGTTCTTTGATTAAAATATCTGAGAGATACGTTTTAAACGATCCTTTCAGACTCTCGTTTGATAATTTCAATGACAGTTGGCCACTTTAGCTTTTGTATCAGGGTATAGCAGGTGCATCATAGCTACTATTTGTCATAATTCTTGGAGCGCGATTTTGTAGCTTTTGCAGTGTAAGTCGCCTGGATTTCCCGCAGCTCCCCCACACAGAGGAACAGTGATGGAAATGTGGCGATACCATATCTCTATAGATTTAGCTAAGAGTTTCGGGTAGCAATTTCTTAGCATACTTTAACGACTGCAAAGTATTAGAGACATTAGAACGCAAGAATCAAGGGTGCTCATCTCAAACAAGATGCTGATCTAGTTGAATTCCTAAGTATTTAATTTTCTCGACAATCTCAGCTTGTGAGTCACTGATAGCAAAGGAAGGGGATTGAACTCTTTGTCAGAGATCTTTTCAAGATTTGGCCATTGTCCTACAACCATCGCTTGAGTCTTGATAACATTAAAAGACAGTTCATTTTCTTGAAGCCATTGCTTCAAGCAGTTCAAGACTCTATTTAAGTTTTCGTTGAGATCATCGATGTCTTTGGAGGAATATAATGCGGTGGTAACATCCGAATGCATGGTAACTCGACTTCCAGGTGGGCCATAAAAAGGTTCCCACTACCCACAGGGCAGGATAGATCATACACTGGACCCATTTCAAACGTTTTTGAATCAATCTTTTGCCAATATTCTATATTATTCTGGGTCAGTTTTTTCGATTTTTCAGATGCCTACTTATCGATAACTAACGATTTCTTGAACTTTTTTTGCCTGGAAAATACCCAAAAGGATCGAAAAACAGCGGTCAAATTTTCTAAAGACTGAGCTAGGCAGAATAACCCCACAAAAGTTTGTATTCACAAAGCATGTTGATTGCAAAAGCCCCTTTGAATAAAAAATTTACCAGCAAGGTGGTTTCATGCTCAAAAGTCATACTGAGCAGTTTATTTGAATGTTACCTGAACAAGCTCTTCTCCAATTTGGGATGTATCAAACATATCAATGAGCAGCTGAGCATTATTTCGTCCCTCTGGCAACCATCTTGAAGTGTCAATCATGACAACGAGGGCAACCTCCTTCTCCATGTTCTGCAAAATCGTTGCAATCTCAAGAGCAACCAGTCCACCAAATGAATAGCCTCCTAGAAAGTATGGGCCGTGTGGCTGTTGTTCAAGTATCATTTCAACACAAGATTTAGCAAGTCTAGTCACTGATCCAATATCCTCACCCAAGTAGCCTGGATCTTGTGAACCAAATGCATAAAGTGAAAATAGATTCTAAAAATGAAGAAGAGAAACAGCTACAAGTAATTCTTGGACAGTTTGCAAAATAAATAAAGCAATGGTTCCGATTTCAATCCCATTTTCCCAGTCTCCTTTTGCAGGGAATCCCGATCTCTTTCTCGTAGATACTGTCAAACCCGCATATGAGAGCCTACAGCAAGAAATCTTCAATATTTACTCCTTTGCGTTGTTTTTAAATCTTTATTTTAGAAGAAGAGATGCACTGATTTACCAGCCGGGTGTTTCAAAAAGATATAAACGTTTGAACAGTTCCTGCGGAGGAAACTTGCTTCCAAAGCATTTTCTTTTAACTTTATGATATAGATAAGATCTTAACTTAAAATTTGCGAACTCGCATTTCCAAAATGGTTGTGTAGTCGCCGAGTAATTTACATAGGCAGGCGAAATTTCAGAGACAGCCTGAAACAGATGGTTATTGAATTCTGCTGTTACTATCTATGCGTAATTTGAAGTAACTTTTGAGTCATATCAACCATTAAAATTTCTATTCTTAAGAATCTCATGATCAATAAGGTTATTGCTTTAATTTGAGAAAGGTTCAGAAAAGTAATGTTCAGCAATGTACCAACACTTAAACAGTTTACAACGCTAACTTTCTAGGACTAACCATCTGTCTTAGGCTTCCTCGGAAAATGTTCCCGTTTCAGTGAATTACTCCGCGAATACAGACTCGATCTGGACATACGAGGCCGCAAAATTTAAGTTAAGATCTCATCTATACCACAAACTGAAAACTAAAATGTTTGAAGCCAAGGCTCCTTCGCACTTTGGCACTTTTTCCCAATGGGGCAATGTTGCGTGATCAGGCAGCGTTTTCCGCAAAGTAAACAATCTGTTGCCTGATTGGAATACGATTTCCAAATTGGGAAACAGAAACGTAACTGCATCAGAGCGGAAGTCTATCTTTTGGGATTCAATCGATATGTTTCAGTCATTTCTTGGTCGCTCTGAATAAGCGATAGTCTAATGATTTACAGAACTTAATTTCATCATGTTAGCTATCTAAAGAATGCACTTTTTAGAAGTGTTTCGATAAACACGGAGCAAACATTTTAATCACAAAATGTTTTCAATCTTAAGAGGAAATCTCTTATACTTGTATTATGTCTTTATCTTCATCATCTTATACAGGATCTATCCAGGGTGGGGGGACTATACATATTTTGGTTACGGGGGCGTGCCATCGGGAAGGGTATTGATTTTCGCGATTTTGGTATATTTTTCCGGAAAATTGGTATAAGGAACGGGTATGTTTTTGAAGCTTCGATGGCACGTCCCCGACCAACGCCTGGTCAAGTACCCCACCCCATCTCCCCGGGGATCTATCATCATTGATTTGTCTTGCGGTTCTTCGATCATGATGGACTGATCCCTGTATTAGCTCAGTTCAATTTTATCGCTTTATCTTTTAGAGCATCGTCATGAAACTTGTCGTTTTGCACTGTAGTAAAACCCTGCATATAAGGACCTACAATTTTTAAACACAATTTTTGGGTTCTTATGTAAAGGATGAAATTAACTGTTTAACAATGAGGTTTCTTTGTTTTCTGTCTTTGAAATATCTTCGTTTAGAGTCAAGCACTAGCACTGTGGTGGAATCAGACTTGTTTAGGCATATTATAGGACTGAGAAGCAACATGGTGTTTTGACAGTGATGTTTCATTGTTTGCTGTCTTTAAAATACCTTTGTTGAAAACCAAAAATACTGCAATAGAGGATGCAAAATTTTCATTGTGGTGGAATCAGTCTTGTTGCGCGAGGAGCAACAATCAATTCATCATTCAAGACAATAAAAAAATGCTTTGGATTGTCACAGCTGAAAAACAGGATGTCCCTAAAAAATTGTGCCCTGTTTGCCTGAAGATGGCAGCAAAATGGCAAAAGATTTGTGCCAAAATTTTGCATCATGTTGCTCTTCAGATATTCAATTAAAGTTTGCTAAAATGTTGGAGCTATGACCTTCGGGAGACCAAATTTTCCTGATGACTGAAACCAGAGGTTGGCCATTTTGTATTACTATTTTGCAGCGATAATGAAAAAGCAGCCTCCAATGTCATAGCTCTCGTGAAAATTCTGATAATCATCAAAGAGCTGTCAACTATTTCTTACATCACAGAAACTATTTCTTACATCACATAAAGCTATTTATCGCTGCAAAATAGAAAGACAAAATGGCCGACCGCTGGTTTCAGTCATCAGGCAAATTTGGTCTTCTAAAGGTGATAGCTCCATCATCTTTCAGCGGATTTTTACGGGGATGGCAGCAAACTTTATTTAAACATCTGAGGAGCAACATCATAAACAAGTTTGGCGAGAATCTTTTTTTGTTTTGTCGCAATCTTCAGGCAAACGGGGTGCAATTTTTTAGGGACACCCTGTACATGTATTCTTCAAAATAAGAATCTATGAAAGCCAAGGTGGAAAGGCGCCTTAAAAACAGAGTCAGTATTGAAGACTTCGGGTTGTAAGTTCTTATCTGAGGAGGGTTCTTGTATGCGGGTTCAACTTCTATGAGTCACACGGCGTCATATCGATTCAGGTTGAGCGATAAATGATATGTCTATACCTGATACTTCATGCCAGCTCCAAGGGCTTGAAAAACTCCAGCATATCGATGCGATGGATGAACGATGAAAAACTTTGCTTTGGGATCAGGTGGACTGTAAACTACAGACAAATAGTCTTTCGGAAGAACAAGTTTGTCCTCATCTTCCTCTGCAAGAAAATATGCAAAATTTTGCAGCAAATATGAAATAATAAAATCAGTAAATTGTTTAACTGTTGTAATTCGTCACCTGTGCTGCAAATGATCCAAATATATTTGAAGATGATAAAATTTTTGCTTTCGTTATTCAAATCACACATTGAAAAATATGATTCTGGGGCATTCTGTTTCAGCAAGAAATTATATAAATTTTGCCTAAGCGCCCAAATTTTCACATTTTAAATTATCTAAATGTGGTAATTTCTATCGTTTTTATAAAGATCTGTGGTATCTCAATGTTATTGTTTGCAACAAGGATATATTTCGTAACACAGCAGCACCAGTTGCTTCACCTCAATTCAAAGCGATTCGCAATTGCAGACACATTCTCTCAACCAGTACTTCAAAACAAGCGAAGCCGCAAATGTAACTTGATCCAATGCAAAAGTTCTTTGCTCAAATAATGATGATTAAAAACCATAAATATTGCATATACCGGGTGAATCAGAAAAAAGAATTCCCGGTTGGAAGGCCACTGCTCCATGAATATCAAAGCAATAATATTGAAAACTGTCTTGTTTTATTGCCGATATGTTCAATTAGGTTCAGTAATTTACCCGGCCTTAATCAGACAATCCTTCCCGTCGATATGGGTGATTTTCTGCAGGAAGCCCCCTTCCAAAAACCTGCAAAAACGAATGAAAACAATGAGCAAATTTTCCTTCGTAAAATTGATGTGATGACATTCACATAGATTCATGTATGTTGTCCTCTTGGGAGAATGGAATCCCCTTTAATAGGTCATCGCATCGATACCAGGGGAAGGACTTTTTAATCCTCCCAAAAGGATAGCACGTTCTAAAGCGTTCATAGTAAGTCATTGTTTTAAGGCCATTGTAAGGCAGAAATTTAATAAGGGAAATTTGTTCATGAATTTGGCACGTTTTGAAGGTTTTTGCAGAGGCTTTCTCGAGAAAATCCCTCATAATATAATTTCAGAACGGAGTGGCTGATTTCAGACAGGTAAATTTTGTAGTAGATTTGAACATTTCTACCATTAAACTATATATTTGCTGATATCACTGTCTTGATATCCAGGGAGCCGTGACCTTTCAAACGGGGATTCTTTTTTCTGACTTACCCGGTAGAAGAGTATTAAACATTACAGTCTCGAATCTCTCAATGAGAAAGCTACAAATGCAAACCTTTTTCTATAAGAGGATCATTTTCATCTTTTGCATCTTCATCATCTTCTTCTTCCTCCTCAGTTTCATCTGTTTTCTTCTTGATAAACTTTTCATGAATCGCTTCGAGAAGAGTTTCTGCTAGTTTATTCGCCGTTGTATCCGCTTGCATGAAAAAGAAGACCTAAGGATGAGATGAAATGATCAAACAAGCTGTCAAAGTATCTTTTCATAACCCTGAACGCAGGAGGGAAAGGCAGGAGGAAAAAGCAAGAAGGGCGCCCTTCCTGCCCTTCTCTTAGATGGCCTAGAAGGGCAGGAAGGGCGCCCTTCTTAGGCCTAGATGGCCTAAATAAAATAATTTTTTTCTTCACCAACGTTAAATGCGATGAAAATTATTAAATTAACTCCAAAGTCAAAATATCACCATAATTTACACTATCTATGTCCATTATCTTGGAAGAACATCGTTCAAATTAGTTAGAATATTCGTTAAAATATTAAAGCCAATTTAAACGGCGTGACTGCTAAATTTTCCCAAGGGAGTGCCCACCGATCCCCCAACCCCCAATGTGAAGTTTCCGTATGATTCAATCACCTTTGGTCTCGACTGTCTTTGAATTCCCGCTTGCCCCCTCGTGCTTCCATCGCCCCTGCGTCCCTGTTCATAACAGGCCTACAGGGTTCCCAAAAAATACAGAAACAGTTTTCAAAATTACGTTTCTACGTATCTTCTCTGATGTAACCTTGTGTAGACCTGGCTATTTTAAGAGCTATTGATTCTGGAAGCATATTTATCTCTCGGCCTAGGCATATGTAAAAAAAATACTTTGTCTTAGATATCAAACAACGATGCGCCTTGTCGTGCAACACATAAACAGTGCTGAAACTTGAAACTGTTAGCTGACAGTCAGAATGTCCCTAAAGAGTATACTTCAGATTGGGGAATTCTGAGATTTCATTTCATACCTATACGTGAGAATCATCAATTACTATTAATTTTCTTCCTATTGATGACTGGCAAATCCGGGCAAAAGGCAATTTAGGCGATATTATAACGTTAGACCACAGGTGATGGGGAATACAGTGAATACTATTGTATATAATCTTGTATTGTATTTCTTCCTTGTTTCGATTTACCTCTCATTTGCTCCTCTGTTGTTTACCGTTAAAGGTGTCCTGGCAGCCAAGCCTCATACTATGGGAAAACAACCCGTAATCTTGTTGTTGGCTGCAGAGAGCACTTGGGAATTAAAAAAGCAGGTCAAAAGACAAAAAGCAATCCTTCTCCCATTGGGGATCATACTTCCAAGTCTGGCCACGATGCGTCCCTTGAGAACTTTGAAATCATCAGTAGGACTGACAATTCTTTCGACCTACTTATCCACGAGAGCCTTCTAATCATAAGAGATTGGCCTGTGCTTAATGCACAATTGTCCTCTATTCCCCAAGCGCTGTTCTAATTTGGTTGTTTACTCGCTTTTGCCGTTTTCATACCCCCTCCTCCTGTTTTGGTTTCCTTTCTTTACACTCTTGATTGACACTTTCCCCCAATTTATTCGCTTTTTTTGCATGTTTTTTTCCTTTTTTGGTACCCTTTGTTACAGCGCTATTTAATGGCGAGTTACGCCCACTTTTACATGTTGGTGATGGATCTTGAAATTGATCCGTAAACTTCTAATATAATTATGGCTTAGCCACTCGTTTATGTTTCTTGGATTTATCATTTTGTCACTTGGATTTGCCATGTTGTACTTTTGGACATATTCGAAAAAATTGCTTAATTGGAAAATGCTGAAATGATCAGTACCACATATGATTCTATTGGTCGTCGTGATGGCCCTCTCATTTATCGTGAGACTGCGATTTCCGCCTGATGTTCCAGTTGTATAGAATGAAAATAATGCGATAAAATATACCTTTAGTGAATCATTTTTCTTCTTTTTTCTCTTGCAATCCGTCTATGTGCAACCCACTGTTAGGCCCATTTCGAAATAAACCGCCACCTTAGTTATTGAGGTGGCGGTTTATCTCGAGATGGGCCTAACAGTGCAGTGCACACACAGACGGATTGCAAGAGAAAAAACAAGAAAGCTGAAGCACTACAGGTATATTTTATCGCATTATTCCATTCCATATAATTATATTCTTCATTCCACATCACCTGTGGTTAGACTGATTGCGATGAGTCTTCTCGTGAAACAACATAATTTTTTAACAGTTTTAATCCATGTCTCTGCGGTAAACTAACCTCTAAGTCAATTTGGAGATCTTTCTCAATCTGACTTTTGAGCGCGGATGCTCCAACGGAATCTATGCCATAAGTAAATAAGGGAACGTTCGTATCCACCTCCTCCGCAGTTCCGCTGATCCAAGCCGCAATCCACCTTACTATGAATGTGAGAAGAATCTCTCTCTGTCTTTCTCTCGATCTTTCCCTGAGGATCATATCCAGCAGCTTTTCTTCACTCGAATCATCACTGTCAGGAATCTCCCTGCGAATAGCGTCAAATATGATGCTGTTCGCTTTTTTGCTTGGGAGACTCCTGAGAAATTTTCGCCAGTCAACGTCGCAAATGCAGATATTCGACTTATAAGGCATGGTCGTAAGAACCTTGTCCATCCATGCAAGACCTATGAGAGAAAATGAAAATACCACATAGCAGCATATGAGTCAAATCTTTCAATAGGGCACAGGGAAACCCGCAAATCTTCCAATTTCACGCTTATAAGCCAATGATATCGTCGTATTCCGATCACATGACTGAAAATAAGGCTTTCAAGATAACTTTTCCAGTACCTTCACGAAAATTAAAATGGATATTCGACTAATAGAGATACAGAGCTGGTTTTTCCACGAATCGATTCGAGAGGCCCCACTCCACACTTGTTTTTCTGCATTTGGTTAAAATCTCCTCAGGGATCGGCGTTACATCGAATTTCATTCCTTCGAAAATTGGCCTATGTTCAAGAATTCTTCAGGAACGCTACAAATAAGATATAGCTTCCAAAATTTCACATGTTACGTGAATTATGTCCAGGAATAACATGAAGATATTGTTTGTGTGATTTTCAAAAATCCTAGACGAATTAAAGCTATTTGCTGCGGAGAAAGCTAATGGGCCTACCTTCACCCGCAGCAAAATCCCAGTAATCGGCATTAAATCACTCTTTTTCGCAATAATAACCAGCGGATACATTAACGAATAACTTCACCACAAAGCCACTTTCTTTCCACCATTTTATCATCGATAATTTCGATAAAATATGACAAGACTTTACAGCCTCTGCAGCAAACCGTCCAACTACCGTCGATTCAAAGTTTTCTTGTTGCAAACACCAGGAAAGCTTGCATAAAACAAAAGGTTGTGCAAGGCTCAGGTCTCCCATATGACACAGCAAATTGTTACCTTTGATAATAGATTGTACACCTTTGAGAATAGATTGCATGGGAAATTTCTTTACACAAATTATGTACTTTTCCGATGTGACAAAGAAATTTGCAATCTTTGAGAAATGTTTTAATTTCTCTTTATTTTACAACGATAGAATGCCTCCAGGAGTGTGCAATCTATTCTCAAAGGTGTCATTTTGCTGTGTCATATGGGAGACCTAAGTCTTGCAAAACCTTTTGTTTTATGCAAGTCTTGCAAGACTTCCAACGTGTTTGCAACAAGAAAACTTTGAATCGACGGTAGTTGGACGGTTTGCTGCAGAGGCTGTAAAGTCTTGTCACATTTTATCGAAATTATCGACTATAACATGGTGGAAAGAAATTGGATTTGTGGTGAAGTTATTCGTTAATGTATCCGGTGGTTATTATTGCGAAAAAGAGTGATTTAATGCCGATTACTGGGATTCTGCTGCGGGTGAAGGTAGGCCCATTAGCTTTCTTCGCAGCAAATAGCTTTAATTCGTCTAGGATTTTCGAAAATCACACAAACAAATATTTTCATGTTATTCCTGGACATAATTCACGTAACATATGAAATTTTGAAAGCTATATCTTATTTGTAGCGTTCCTGAATAATTCTTGAATACAGGCCAATTTTCGAAGGAATAAAACTCGATGTAACGCCGATCCCTGACGAGATTTTAACCAAATGCAGAAAAACAAATGTGGAGTGGGGCCTCTCGAATCGATTCGTGGTAAAACCAGCTCTGTATCTTTATTACTCGAATGTCCATTTTTATTTTCGTGAAGGTACTCGAAAATTTATCTCGAAAGCCTTATTTTCAGTCATGTGATCGGAATACGACGATATCATTGGCTTATAAGCGTGAAATTGGAAGATTTGCGGGTTTCCCTGTGCCCTATTGAAAGATTTGACTCATATGCTCCACATAGCCACATAGAAATTACTCAGGAAACCAAAATAATGCTACCAGGGTGAATTCTTGAGTAAAAAATTCGGTCTTTTTAAGTGATGCCATTATCATGCACTCTCTGACATCGTACATTGATTTTGTAAAATTAAAATGAATCTGCCCTCGAGAAATTGCCAAAAACAGACACCGATTTGCAGGGGGGGTTACTGCCAAATGTACCAGTACGAGGGATGTGCCATTTTTTGGGTACCTTTTTTCAGGCTGAAAATAAATTTTAGAGTGTCATTTTTAGTAACATCACAAATTAACATAAATTTTGGGGTGTCATTTTGGAAGAAAAACGCTTCAGGGTATTGAATTTGATCTAATTTCAGATATTTGGTCAGAATTTCGAATTATGATCACAATTTAGGGTATCTATTTTGAATGGCCCGTAAATTTTGGGGTATGGTTTTTTAAATATTCATGAAGTTTAGGGTATGATTTTACAATTCAAAATGGCACACCCCCGTCATCCGCCTATTGAAGTTACCCCCCGGGCCGACATGTCGACATCTGACCGGAATGCGCTTTGTTGTTGTTGCGCAATGCAATGATCCAATTGAATGCGTTCTATTTCCGACGTCACGCACGATGAGAGAAATTCGCCCGACCCTCACAACATTGGTGGACTGTTGTAAAACGATTTAGTTTGTTCCTGTTGGCTATCTTTATAGTATATTGCTTAGCAAAGATTGAAGTTTCTTTTAAAGTCAAAAACGAGGTTCTAATTTTTCAGGTTTCAAATGACTATAAATTCTCTTGACTCACTTGGTAGGAATCTAATCAATGTTTTGAAAACTATCGGCTTCAAACAACCAATTATTTTCAGTTTCACCTAACAACTTCCCAATCATGTGTGGTCATATTCCTTCAATTCATCTCGTACTTTATATTATCAAAATTCTTTATTAGGACTCTTTCATTATCGGAGTGATCACAGAATCAAATGATACACGATACCGCACTTGACTTTAATATGTTTCAAGCACACTCTTTTATATAAGACTATTATAAATTTTGCCCAGCCTCGATATTTTATATATATGTGTCTCATTTTCGTTTCCAGCATGAATACATTCTTAAAGCATTCTTATTTCTGTCAAATCTGTTATGATTCTCTGTTGTGAATATCGCAAACAGGCAGCTGCTGGAAAATGAGACACAAATGTGCGAGCTGAGGCTGATATAGTTTTATAATATTCTTAAAAATTTGGATCATTCTAAGCTGCGGATAGATTCTCTCGCGCATTTGCCCATGTGCGTCCACTCTTCGATGTCATTAACCCATGTTCTCCTTGGACGTCCTCTCTTCCTTTTGCCGTCTACTTTTCCTGTCAATAGTGTTTTTGTATCTTATCAGCTTTAATTATGTGCCCAAAGTAGCTTATTTTCCTCTCCTTTTTATAAACATTTTTCTTTGAAAAAAGAGTGCAACCCGTTTGGCCCTTATTGCCCTTTCTATTACCCAAGGCAGTGGGCCTAATTCTCAAAAAGAATCTGAATCAAAAGATATTTTGATAAATTTTGTGGGATTTTCGAATGTGAACAATAGCAGTAGAGCCTCTAACGCCAATTAATGGAACCTTTCGTACAAAAATGTATAAAATACCACTCGATCCATGCTCTTTTGCAGGATAGATCAAAGGTCTATTGGCTAAGAGCGAAATGATGTGACGCAATGACAGTGCAATATCATCCATAATGTCCGCTAAGGGCTCACATCTTTCAAATCTTTAAAGCTGTGGGTGTAAAATTCTTTGCATGGCTTCGGACAGTGAATGGCTTCAAAGGAACTTATGGTACTTTGCTGTAAATTTGCCATGGAAATTTTCTATATCTTGATTTGTTTCAAAATGGCAGCACTTTAATCAGCTGTGAAAATGTTCATGAAATGCTTTGAACAAATTTGAATAATCGTAAATCCTAAACCAATAGAGGACAAATGATACCACCCTCAAGAAATCCAATAGTTTATGAAGGTCTACAATATGGTGGCAAGCAGAAATCTGTAGCTTTTCTGGTTTAGGATTTAGACATGTGATGACGTCTAACGCCTCTAATATAATAAATGCCGCCATTTTGAAACTAATCAAGATATCAATAAATTTCCGCATCAGATTTAAAACAAAAAGCCCTAAGTCCCTTCCAAGCAAGAAAATTGCAATAAAATTTTACACTGACATTTTCAAAGATTTGAGCTCTAGGTTATGCCGCTCATTCCGTAACAATTCAGATTCGAGTATCTTTTACTTCTTTAACAAAAATGATAGGCCTTCACTCAGCACTAGCCATAGGGTAACAATCCATTTAGTAGCTGTACCCTACGTTGATACAAAAAGTAATATCTTTCTGCCCAAGCAAAGTCGGTCTTGTACTTATTGATTTTCCGGTTCAATATTTCATGGCGTTTCTCTAAGTGTTTCTCTCCAAAATTGTTATTATAGGATTGAAAATATCCATGAACAACAAAAATTGCATTTGATTATTATAGCAAAAGGCAATCAAAATGGAGCATTAAAAGAACATACTAACATCACAATTTTTTTCGGAAGAAAACATTGAGACTAGAAAATGTTCTCACACATCAGAAACATGTTCCTTTTTCCAGCTCATTGATACATCTTTCGCTTAAGATGGGTCATAAGATGGGTGTACCAGGATTGACAAGAGATCCGTAATGAATGCCTTCGATAGGAATATCATGAACACAAGTTTAGCCAATCGAATTTTTACCTCTTTTGAATGTAACTTAGACAAAGAATTTTCGTACAAATACGTTCAAAACTTTCACTGTCTGAAATTTATGGATATTGAAGTAAGCAACCTTAAAAGGGAGAATTTGAGCAAATTAAAGAAAGCTACCATTTGGAATATCTAGCAGATGCAAGCCACTTTTCTCCAGTAACATTGCCACTTTGTTATTTCTCTCCAATATTCCAGCGCCACCCATTGCTCCCCAGCAAACAGATAGACAAGGTTTGCCAAGCACTTTCTTGCGATAATCAGCAAAACTGTTCATGAATGCATTTGCAGCTGAGTACGTTGTCTGTCCAGAATTCCCAAGAACTGAAGTTATCGATGAGTAGAGAACAAAAAAATCTATTGCCTCATTTCTTCTTTCCAGCATGTCGTGGAGAAGTAATGTTGCTGTAAAATCAAATAAAAGATTCTGAAGCAAATCTTATTACAACTCTATCAAGTAGGAAACTGGATGAAGCACCCGGGGAGGGGGGTACTTGATTAGGGATGTGACGGGGGTGTGCGGAAAACCTCTCCACACCCTGCACCCTGTCGCATAAAAAATAGGCCAAAAGTATACCCTGTCGCATAAAATTTTGCATCTCAAATATAATGAAGAAAACTAATTTTGCTTGTGATACCCTGTCGCATAAAAATTTTGCATCTCAAATATAGTGTAGAACGCAATTTTTGCTTCTGATACCCTGTCACATAAATTTTTTCGGTAAAAGGACACCCTGTTGAGCAGCACATCCCGTCAGGTCAAGTATGGGAGTACCCCCCCCCCCCCGGGATGAAGCATAACATAGGTTGTCTGAGATATAGAACATGTAAAGAGGAGAGGCCTATATGATATGTAGGTAAGAGAAATTCTTGTTGCTTCATTTTTCATTGCTATTTATTTAGGCACGCTGGTACCGTGGATCCTCCAGGTCTCTTTTTCAGGGGTTTGTGGCAAAAATGTCTGCGAATTAAGAAATAGCTCCACAAAATCAACTGATAAACATATTTATCATTGCCTGTTTATTATTATTCTTTAAATGTGGCCAGGGAGGGTGCCTGTTATCAATTTCAAGGGGATTCCAAAGCTTAGGTCCACGAAAAGATACAGCCCTCTGCCCATGGTTAGTTTTCAGTAAGGGTAACGAGAGAGCAGTTTCGGTATTTCTCAGTTTTCTGACATTTCGAGTCGAATTCTTTTCGAAGCAGTTGGAAAGGTACTCAGATAAGAGATCATTTAGCAATGGCAGTTATGAAGTAGAAATCTAATAAGTTCTTGACCGGAAACACTGCAACCCAGAGAAAAAGACACCTGCAAATGTGTTTAAATTCAATGAACACATAACGGGTGCGCCGGAGAAATGCCCCCACTTTGAAAATTCATTCCACCAAGAGTACTTGACAGATATGAATATTTCATATTCCAGTTGAAAGCCAAAAAACCAACTGTTTGTTTTTACTTTTCTCGTGTTTTTATGAGTACTGAAACAACGGGAAAATTCGATGTTACTAACATTTCTTGGTTCAAACGCCTGAAAGAGGACAGAAAACACTTGAGCAAATCGTTAAGGAATATCCTCACACAGGACAATACACCTGCTCTGACCCTCATTGGCTTTCTCGTATTATTTTCAATGCTCATTAATACGTTCGGGGGGTGTGTTGCCTGCTCGGGGAGTCGTGGCGCGGGAGTCACACATCCGATTCGTCTAATTCTTTTCAAATCCTCGACCGCGGCCTGGACAAAATTTTCGTTTAAGCCTCTTCGACACGTCTTTTAAATCTCTATGAAATTGTGCGAATCGGTTGGGTGGCTCTTGGGGTGCGGTTTTGCGGGCGGGTGGTACATCTTTCCTGATTCACCCAGTAGTTTTTATTTCTTTCTATATTAGTTGCCGTGGGGTTGTCATAGTCTATTGCTCCCCGTGGTATTATCGTCCTTGTAGTGTTTCGTAGAGTAATTAGTAGGTAGCGTCATAAGTAATTCGTCTTGTAAAAAATTTATAATGGAATATAAAAAAAAAAAAAAAAAAAAGTACGTTCGGGATTCGCTCCAAGCATCAAGCAAACCAGTTCAGCTCATACCCAAACTATCAACTTTACCTGTGATTTTTGGTCCAAATACTTTTCTGTAATTTTCTCTATCCACATCTTTGAAAAGTTTGTCATCCAAAACAGCAGCACTGTTGATTATTCCGCCAATCTTCTCAGCCTTATTGAGTTGTTCTTCCAAAACAGCAATGCCTTCTAAAGTTCCTGCATCAGCTTTAACATGTACGATACTCACACCATGTTGTTCCTCGAGCTTCCCAAAATCAGCCAGTGATTCTTCTGGAACATTTGACCTTCCCACTGTTATGATAGTGCCAGCCCCTATAAAGAATAGTTATCTTTCAATGAATCGATCTTATCATTGTAATGATTGATTTGCATTATCAACATATATTCGAAATCAAGTAGAAACCTGAGCTAGGCAGTGGATATAAGGTTATTCAAATCCTTTGCATGCTCTACAATACGATATTTCAAACAGTGGATACATTTATGACTCACCTAGTAGTGTTTAAATTTTGCTTTCTTCTATGCGTAAGAATATACTGTTTTGTTTTGAATTAAACTTTAGCTATGCAATGGAGTTGAACTTTTCAAATCCTTTTCATGACTTTACAATACGATTTTCAAACAGTGGATATATCTTTACTCGCCTAGTTAGTAGTTTTCGAGTTTTGCTTACCTTTTTACGCAAGAATATATGATTTCGAGTTGTGAATAAATAGTCAAAGTTTAAGTTGAAACCTCAGCTAGGCAGTGGATATAAGGTTATTACAATCCTTTGCATGCTCTACAATACGATATTTCAAACAGTGGATACATTTATGACTCACCTAGTAGTGTTTAAATTTTGCTTTCTTCTATGCTTAAGAATGTACCGTTTTATTTTGAATTCAACTTCAGCTATGCAATGGAGTTGAACTTTTCAAATCCTTTTCATGACTTTACAATACGATTTTTCAAACAGTGGATATATCTTAACTCACCTAGTTAGTAGTTTTCGAGTTTTGCTTACCTTTTTACGCAAGAATATATGATTTCGAATTGTGAATAAATAGTCAAAGTTTAAGTTGAAACCTCAGCTAGGCAGTGGATATAAGGTTATTAGAATCCTTTGCATGCTCTACAATACAATTTTTCAAACAATGGATACATTTATGACTCATCTAGTAGTGTTCAAATTTTGCTTTCTTCTATGCGTAAGAATATACCGTTTTGTTTTGAATTAAACTTCAGCTATGCAATGGAGTTAGAACTTTTCAAATCCTTTTCATGACTTTGCAACACGATTTTTCAAACAGTGGATATATCTTTACTCACCTAGTTAGTAGTTTTCGAGTTTTGCTTACCTTTTTACGGAGGAATAGATCATTTCGAGTTGTGAATAAATAGTCAAAGTTTAAGTTGAAACCTCAGCTAGGCAGTGGATATAAGATTGTTCAAATCCTTTGCATGCTCTACAATACGATTTTTCAAACAGTGGATATATCTTAACTCACCTAGTTAGTAGTTTTCGAGTTTTGCTTACCTTTTTACGGAGGAATAGATCATTTCGAGTTGTGAATAAATAGTCAAAGTTTAAGTTGAAACCTCTTTGCATGCTCTACAATACGATTTTTCAAACAGTGGATATATCTTAACTCACCTAGTTAGTAGTTTTCGAGTTTTGCTTACCATTTTACGCAAGAATATATCATTTCGAGTTGTGAATAAATAGTCAAAGTTTAAGTTGAAACCTCAGCTAGGCAGTGGATATAAGATTGTTCAAATCCTTTGCATGCTCTACAATACGATTTTTCAAACAGTGGATACATTTATGACTCACCTAGTAGTGTTTAAATTTTGCTTTCTTATTTGCGTAAGAATATACCATTTTATTTTGAATTCAACTTCAGCTATGCAATGGAGTTGAACTTTTCAAATCCTTTTCATGACTTTACAATACGATTTTCAAACAGTGGATATATCTTTACTCACCTAGTTAGTAGTTTTCGAGTTTTGCTTACCTTTTTACGCAAGAATATATGATTTCGAGTTGTGAATAAATAGTCAAAATTTAAGTTGAAACCTCAGCTAGGCAGTGGATATAAGGTTATTAGAATCCTTTGCATGCTCTACAATACGATATTTCAAACAGTGGATACATTTATGACTCACCTAGTAGTGTTTAAATTTTGCTTTCTTCTATGCGTAAGAATATACCGTTTTATTTTGAATTAAACTTCAGCTATGCAATGGAGTTAGAACTTTTCAAATCCTTTTCATGACTTTGCAATACGATTTTTCAAACAGTGGATATATCTTAACTCACCTAGTTAGTAGTTTTTGAGTTTTGCTTACCTTTTTACGCAAAAATATATCATTTCGAGTTGTGAATAAATAGTCAAAATTTAAGTTGAAACCTCAGCTAGGCAGTGGATATAAGGTTATTAGAATCCTTTGCATGCTCTACAATACGATATTTCAAACAGTGGATACATTTATGACTCACCTAGTAGTGTTTAAATTTGCTTTCTTCTATGCGTAAGAATATACCGTTTTATTTTGAATTAAACTTCAGCTAAGCAATGCAGTTAGAACTTTTCAAATCCTTTTCATGACTTTGCAATACGATTTTTCAAACAGTGGATATATCTTAGCCTGCGTGCAGACTTTGGTTACTGGGGAGGAGAGGGAAGAAAGGAACTACAAAGTCTGCGCAACGCCGTGCATTTCCTTGTTTTTGATCACATGACCGTTATGACCTATTTGCCACAAGGTTGCGCAATTTTGAGTCAGCTTCGCCCAAGAAACTTTGAAACAAATTGTGGCTTGCATTGCACGATCAGTATCAAATCAAGAGCGACGGAAATTTCGTAGATGGTGTTGGTTGTTCCTCTGAAATTGTGAAGACTTTGCCATGTAAATATGTTTTTCGCCGTTGCGTAGATTTGTTGAAGGAGCGAAGAAAGTTACTCGATTCAACATAAAACGTAAACAGTGTACTCGATCCTTGTGTAGGCCTAAGCAAACAGACCAACAAACCCATGAGTTGTCGAAAAGAGAGTTGCGTGAATGAAAAAGTAAACCATGCTGCTGAAAGAAATTCGAGCAGAATAAATCTTTTCAAGAACTGTTTCTTACTCCACACGACTCACACGACACCCAGAGACAAGAGACTTTCCAAAACCGGTCGAAGCACTGAAAGTGCGTAATTTCCTTGAAAAATTCCTACATCACAACTTTCTGCTCATCAAGGATCCCATGGATGTTGAAAATGCGTTGGGCGTGATTTAGGCCACTCTGAAAATTTGATCCATGCCAATCGTTCACATATTTACACGAAAATCTTGTGTACTTCCCTTCATAGCAGAGAGGCAAGTCTTCCCTTCCCATCACGATCCGCTAATTTGTTCAACGACTGAGTACTTCGATTACAATCAACCTTTTATCGCTTTGTAAACAAGACAATATCAATCGTCTTCAGCTAAATCTATTGGGTCCTGGTTTGCTCGGACTCGATATTGATTGGCTTTCATAACAATAGAAAACAAAGGGCTTCTTGCTTGCGCAATTACATTGAAAGTTTCAAAACAAGAAAATGCACGGCGTTGCGCAGACTTTGTAGTTCCTTTCTCTCCACTCCTCCCCAGCGATCAAAGTCTGCGCGCAGGCTAATATATCTTAACTCACCTAGTTAGTAGTTTTTGAGTTTTGCTTACCTTTTTACGCAAAAATATATCATTTCGAGTTGTGAATAAATAGTCAAAGTTTAAGTTGAAACCTCAGCTAGGCAGTGGATATAAGGTTATTAGAATCCTTTGCATGCTCTACAATACAATTTTTCAAACAATGGATACATTTATGACTCACCTAGTAGGAGTAGTGTTCAAATTTTGCTTTCTTCTATGCGTAAGAATATACCGTTTTGTTTTGAATTAAACTTCAGCTATGCAATGGAGTTAGAACTTTTCAAATCCTTTTCATGACTTTGCAACACAATTTTTCAAACAATGGATATATCTTTACTCACCTAGTTAGTAGTTTTCGAGTTTTGCTTACCCTTTTACGCAAGAATAGATCATTTCGAGTTGTGAATAAATAGTCAAAGTTTAAGTTGAAACATTAGCTTGGTAATGGAGCTGGAATTTTCAAATCCAGTCCATGCTCTGCAATACGATTTTTCAGATAGTGGATACATTTGTAGATTCACTCAGTAGCGTTCAAATTTTACTTACCTTTTTACGCAAGCATAGATTATTTTGAATTATCAGTAAATTGTCAAATCAAGTTGAAACTTCAGCTAGGCAACGGAGCCAATTTTCAAATCTTTTGCGTGCTTTTACAATACGATTTTTCAAACAGAGCATACATTTGACTTACCTAGTAGTGTTCAAATTTTACTTACCTTTTTACGCAGGAATATATTATTTTGAATTATCAGTAAATTGTCAAATCAAGTTGAAACTTCAGCTAGGCAACAGAGCTAATTTTCAAATCTTTTGCATGCTTTTTCAATACGATTTTTCAAACAGAGCATACATTTTGACTTACCTAGTAGTGTTCAAATTTTGCTTACCTCTTGAAGCCATCCATTTGACTGTATTTAAGCCAAGACCCTTTGTTCCTCCAATCACAATGTAGGTTCTATCTTCCTTCAAGCCTTGTATATCCATCGACGCTGCGTATAATCTCAAGGATTCTTCCTCGATTATGGACATTTTAACACAGCAAAAATCTAATAGCTGATCAAATAATTTGTCTTCGTTCGAATTTCGGCATACCTCTGCAATTTCTAAGCTTTTAACGTCTGGAAGATGTTGTAAAATGTTCTGATTCGTTGCTTGTATAGTGGCATCCATTGCATTTGAGACGTCTTCATTTGAAAGTCGTGCCACTAATGGTTTGATGTACAGCATCGTTATGGAATTTGTGACGTTGTAATGTCTTGAAGTTTGCACATTGTCGTTGTCTATGATGGCGATAACTCCATCTGTAATACGAAGCAAGACGACAATAACACTTACTTCTGCCATATGATTTATAAAGATATAATCAGGTACAGGTTGTAAGAACAGTTCATCGAAAAAGACCATAGGCAGTATGAAATGAAGTGAAGCCCACTGGCTGGTTTTAAAAATATTTCTTAATGCTTGAGAAAATGACAAAACTCGATTTTCTTCCACTTCAGACATCAAATTTTTCAATTCATGATAAGGAAATTTAACGTTGGGTTCATCATTGAAGTAGAAAGACATGGCGATCTGGCCTCCACCACGAACGAAATTACAACTCTAGCAATCAATCAAATCCGTTTCAAGCAATGCAGCGATTCATTGGAATTGGGCGTCAATGTAGGAATATAAAAGTCAGGAAGATGTGGGACATTTGCTAATCATGATTGATGCAATTTACCTCCGAAGGAAAAAGACTAACTTAGATATGAGTATTCATTTGGTCGATTTAAGTATTTCCGTACCAGCGACTTTGTACGTTGTTAATTTTATTCAAATATTTCTAATCAATGAGTTTGATAATTTGCATGCAAATAATTTGTAAAAAGAAATCCGAGCTTCATCAGCTGCTGAAATAAACCTTTTTCTAAAGCACCAAGCTAACCATGATCTATTCTGGCCCCAAAGTGGACTGTCGCATGACATGAAAATCGTTTCTAATCGAGATTTTGTTTGTCTTACTTTTCATTCAGTCTGAAAAGAATCATAGCTAGCAATGGTTCTTGCTGTTAAAGCAACATTGTCCCCCCATTGTCCTTTGTAGGCACGCTGAAAATTTCAGACTGTCTGAAAATCAAATTTGACCCAACGCCGAAAGCATGAATCGACACTGCAGTAGCCGATAGGAAATGTTTACTGTGGTTGAGCTAGTCCATCAGTTCAACTGCTGCACTGTGTATCTGTAGTTACCGTTTAGGCCAAATTTGATTTTCAGACCATCTGAAATTGTAGCGTGCCCTCAAAAGATTCTGGGTGACAATGGCTTCTCCAACAAAGACTTTTCAGTACGATTTTTCACGCAGTTTGGATTTACTTGTGAAACTGTGGCTGCATTTTTGTAATGGCATCAAAAGAAGTACCTTGTCTTACAGCGTTGATCAGGGCAGCGTTATCCACTGGGTGCAACTCTGATGAGCAGACAATACAGTCATATTCACTTCCAGCTGAACTGGTTCCTTTCATGTGTTTCTCTGAAATATCGGTGAGTTTACCACTCTTCACGAGCTGACAGTCGCCGGAACCTTTCGTTTCATCGAATGTAACATCAAAACCTTTGGCTTTTGCAACAAAGGAAATAGCCCAACATAGACTTCTGTTTGAGTTTGTTGGGGCAATGAATATTTTGTTGATTCCTCTTCTGATAGCAATTATTCTTGCAAGAATGTTGTAAGCTAATGCTAGACAAGCTAAAAAGACAGAAAAGGTGTAGAAATTTTTGGACACCAATTGCAAACAGTAGTAGATGAGAGGCTAGTGAGTTGTCACACGGGGTAACTTGTCACAGTATCAGTTCAATCAATTGATTTAATTATTTTGTTTTTGGTGATATGTTTGAAAGAAGTATACAATTGTACTTCTATACATATGTATCAGCAAAATCATAACAATGAAGGAAATCGATTGAAATGAGACTGTGACAAGTTACCTCTATGATAACCAGTCTCCCATATAGCAAATTCGACAAAAGTCATATTCTTCGATCGAACTAACAAAAGCAAAGGTTCCAAATTTTTAAAATGGTTGGTGCAAAATCGAGTGACCTATTGCTTTGAACTGAATGACTTCAAAGAGACTTTAGCTATTTCTCTAAAATTCTACCGTTGGACTTTTCTGAAATCTTCGATGTTTTCAGAATCAGAGTATTTTTTACCTTTTTCAAGAATTTATGAAAAATTTCAAAACAACTTAAAACCATATCGTAATTTCTAATCTGTTTGAAGCACATGAAATAATTTCGAAGAAAACCATAGTTTATGGATGTCTACAATATAGTATCAAGCAAAAGTCTGTCACTTTTCTGGTTTATGATTTAGAAATTTGATGACGTCGCACCCTCAAATGAGTTGAAATGCAGCATAAGCTGAAATTTCGAAAATATTCAAAAGTTCTGAAAAGTCCAACGGTAGAATTAAAGATAAGTAACTAAAGTTGTTTTCAAGCCATTCAATCAGAAGAAATAGATCACAGAATTTTACACCCACCTTTTTACTCCGAGTTAAAGATCTGGAAGCTATGCTACTAACAAATGAGTTGCGCTCGTGACATCATTAAATTCATCGCAACCCTGACCTGACATCTGATATGAGACAGAATCTAGTATAGTATCCAATAATTATTAATTGTGCGTGGTGTGACTGTATACAATTTAACGTTTCGCTTGGCCATGGGGTAATCATTGCCTTTCGCTCCCCATGGTATCGTACCTGTAGTGTTGTATAGTAATTAGAATCTTATAACAGAATGTAAGATATATTGTAAAATCTAATATTTGAATAAAAAAGAAAAACTAAAAGCTTTTGACAAAATAAATGTGGAACGAGAAAATTCTTCATATGAATCGATATTTTAAAGGTGAGCATTTGGGTCCGGGGACTTGCCTCCAAGAAAATTATTGAAATGGAAAGTTTCAGAAAAAGTCATCCTAATTGCAATTGAGATGAGTGAATTATGCGGTATATAAACCATCAACTCGCTTTGAAGAGCCACTAGAGCCCATAGCCGAGGGGCAAATCACTTCTCAAAATAGTGTACGTGATTTTTGTGATTTTAAAATCACACGATTTTTTTCTGTGATTTTAGTGACCTTTTTTGTGATTTTAGTGATTTTTTTGTGATTTTTCTATGATTTTGTGATTTTTGTAATTTTTTTATGGTGATTTTGTGATCTTTGTGATTTTTGTATGTGATTTTTTGTGATTTAAAGGAAGGTGTACGAAAAAAATCAGTGATTTGCCCCTCGCCCATAGCTACGTTGTCTCTAAAAACTAGAAATAAGATTAAACTGGATATTTTGACTGAAAACATGCTGACTGCATGCAAATTTAAATTGCTGCATAGATTGAAAGTATACTCCATTTAGTTTAGCTTGACATTTTTGTTACATTGGAATATATCATTATGCCAGTGGGCCCAAACGAACATATTTTGCCAACCTCGTACCCAGAGCATTTTGTCACAGAATGCACTGAAGAAGAGGTTGACATTGCATCAAAAATGCCCTGGCTACAACAAAATTTGATTGACCAATTAAAATTTGAAATTTAAAATGAAAATTTGGCAATCCCAGTAAGCACAGAAAGTATTCTTTGCTATACAAGGATTAACATGACGACAATTGTTCTGTGTCCTTTTTTTATATATATATAAAGCGCAATACAATACTACATTGTATGCGGCCTAAACAGAACATAATTTAAAAAAATACAATTATAACAAGCTACGATAGAATATTACAGCGAGAAAACAGTAACGGAATATCGTGTAATAAAAAAGTATAATAAAACGAATTATTTTCGTGGGTTATGGCAACATACTCGGTTTTGGTGTGTTTTTACGAGTGGACATTTTATGGTTTCATGTTTATGTAACGATAGTAGGACTACCACTAAACACAATTCATACAAGGAAGGCGCCCCTGGAGACACCCAATATGAAATATCATGTTTGACTTTAAAGTTTCAAAATAAATGAGATTTCCCGGTTAGTTCCACAAATCAAATGTTTAGATCACATGATAATGTCAGGAAACCCACAATTGTTTCATCCCACACATGCGGTAGTTTAGCATTTCACCCCCTGACAATCGGACAATGAGAAAAATGTAATAGGTAGTAGAAGTACATGATATGTTGTGTTCTTACGTGGGAAAATCACTGCTTTGTCTGGCTGTAAAAATAGGGGCTTTCGGAAAACCCTGTTGACTGGTAACCTCACTTTATCCTTAATCCATCTAGAATTGAAAACAGCTATTACATTTTCACCACATTGTAAACCACTGACATTGTCGTTTATATTGATGATGGTTCCGGCAACTGACTGTATCAGTTTATCTGATTCTGCTGATTGGATGTTTTCCAACAATGCTTTACATTGTCCAACAGGCGATGAGACATGGCTCACTCTAATTTCAACAAAGCCTTCTGGCAGAGACAGTCTCTCTGTTGGACTCTGCTTCAAACAGTATGTGTCCTCTGATGCTGAGAATGATAGGTAGAAGTCCTGATGGGCGTTCAGAGTGCTTTCTTGGCTGGCTGGAACCTATAAGGAGCAAACGGATTAGCATACAGTACATCCCTAAAATTTTAGTACCCCGCTTGGGCAGCTGCGTCACACGGTTTTGCGGCATCACAAGCAAAAATTGTGTTCTACACTGCATTTGAGAGGCAACCTTTCTATGCGACAGGGTATACTTTTGGCCTATTTTTTATGCGATAGGGTGCTGGGTGTGGAGAGGTTTTCCGCACACCCCCGTCATTTCCCTAGTCAAGTACCCCCCCCCCCCCCCGGAGAAAAACCCACTTTTTCTCAGAAAAACCCACTTTATCTGAGAAAAACCCACTTTATCAGTAGAAAAAGTGTGTTTTTCAGATAAACCGACTTTATCTGCCAGAAAAAGTGGGTTTATCAGATAAAGTGGGGTTTTCTCCAGAAAAAGCGAGTTTTTCTGCAAACAAAAAACCCAATTTATCTGAGAAAAAGTGGGTTTTTCTGCTTATGGTGACATCCACTTGCCATAAATGGGTCTACTCGTAGGCTAGTGCAAGGCTAACTTAAACGTGAACATTTTGTTTGGTAAAATCATTCATCATTTAGACCATAGTCTAGACTCAGAAATTAGGCAAATGCTGGATAGGGTTGTATGGCAACGATAATTTCATGTTCAGTTCTGGTCCATGATTTATTGCCATTGAATTGAATTTAAAACAATTATCAGTTTCAGAAATGGAATTTCAATTTCAATGGCAAGTACATCATGACGAACAGTCGAACATGCAATTGTCGTTCCCATATAAACCTCTTACTACCATTTTCCTAATTTCTGGGTCTAAAGGATGAGTGATTTTAACAAGGAAAAGTTTCAAATCTAATTTAGCTTTTTGACTTATTGATTAACGTTGTAGATTATAATATCGGCAACGTACTTTCTACTCCACACCCGACCAAACGCGTTAACCATTTTTGAATCACCCGGTATTTTGGATATTTTTTCTAATCTTAATGTAATTCTGCAATTATTAGGATATATTTTTCAAATTGCCAAAATAGAATCACAACAAATTACCTGAAATTCCTTTCAAGCCATTGCATCCAATGGAATATGCATTAGCCTTTTTTTAAATCTTTTTCAAAGATTTTAATGGGGACCATTTAAAACTAGAATATCACTACTTACCAGTTCCTTATTGACTCTTTCAAACAGTGGTTGTTGAATGCCTGCCTCTGACACAATTAATCCTTCTTCTGCAGATTGCAAATTGATTGATGCAAATGCTTTTTCAAAATCTGTTTTCTCAGCATCTTGCCTCACATCGATGGAAATCACAGGGATATTTGTCTCTAAATTTGTCACTCTTGCCAGGCCTAGAGTCGTCGCTGCCCATGGTACACTGTACTCTTGCTTGTCAAATATTTCGTATCCAAACGACTGGCAGGTAAAGACCAAGAGCTTGCTTTTCTGCATGTTTAAATCACTGAGGATCTTTAGCAACTCGAGTGTTGATTCAAAGCATAACCAATGAGCTGATAGAGATAATTGAACATCAAATGCAATGCTGTGGGCGATTGAGGCCAGCAAATTCACAACCACGACCTGCTTTTCTTTGAGGTTGCATTCTTCAATACATTCACGTATCTTTGTCGTAAAATTGTGCACAGTATCACTTGCGGTTACTTCTTGAAAATGAATCCTGGTTTCATGCACGGTCAGAGCGGACAATGCATCTTTTACGTTGACGTGAAACTTGCTGTCTTTTAGGCCAACGATAAGAAAATCGATGTTTTTCTTCATGCCTTTGGTCTTCTCTTGTTGCACTTCTTCTGGACCATCTAGGATCCAGTTCATCTCGTAAATGCTGTTTTCAAATGATGGATATCTTTGCATTCTTGATATCTCTTTCACCTTTAAAAGTAAGAGCATTATACCGGGTAAGTGAATAAAGACAATCCTCGTTTGAACGGCTACAGCTCCCTGGGTATCAAGAAAACGATATTAGTTCACAGGAACCCACTCGCCAGTTCGGTTCGTGCGAACTAAACGGTTCTGGTTGTTATTCAATTGCAAGAGTTAACTGTTTCTTGCCAGATTACAATATGTGTAATGTCACGTTTTGGGGTTTATTGCGATGAGTCCGTTATTTAAGGCAATTTTAGAATTCTGCACTGCAAATTATTTGTTGAAATAATCTTGGAATCGTTCTACGACATCAATCTTTTCAAAATATTAACCTCTTCTTCCTCAGTCACTAGCAACAAACAAATTGCACCAATCAATCTTGTCCCAGGCCCTGAATGGTCTTCTCACAATCTCAATTGTCAAAAAATTGCCACTGGCAAGCATTGCAAAAATGTGTGCATATTTGGCCGACTGCGACTACTGTGGTGATCCTTATTTCAACATCGAAATTCTGAAACCATTCTCACTGGTCGCAGGATATAGGACACCCTTATAATGATGAATGGGATGATGTTTCATCGTCGATCCAGTAGTAGCCTGAGACAGGAACGCCGGAGAGGGGGGGCGCGGGGGGTCAAGCGCCCCTCCTGCCCTTTCCTAAGGGGGGCAAGGGGGGCAAAGGTGCCCTTTCAATGAAAAACAATAATTTACTTTGAAACTTGATAGAAGAGCCGTTATAGTTTCGTTCCCATATCAGAAACGAAAAATGACTGGCAATTGCAACTTCAAAATAAAATATGCGATTTTATGTGATTCGAAAAGAGGACATGTGGAGAAATAGCCGAACAAAATTCGTGAAAGAACATGATTAATATTCGTTGAAACATTTTGATAGCATTTTAAGCCAATCTAAAGGGCGTGGCCACAAAAATTTTCCCGGGGGAGTACCCCTGGACCCCCATTTTTCGGCTCGCTTCGCTCGCCTTCGGTCTCGATTGCCCTTACGTTCCCAGTCGCCCCCCTTGCCCTACCATCGCTCCGGCGTCCCTGGCCTGAGATCAGGCTCACCGAAAGAAAAAATGAGAAAAGAAGGAAGGAAAAAGGAGAGCCTGATCTCAGGCTAATCCAGTAGTGACCATTGGAAAAATCTTGAGTACCAATATAGTACGCCGTCAGAGCTAACGTTCCTTTAATAGATAATATGAAAGATGAGACTTACAGTAAATCCTTGTAGAAACATGATTACATTTCCTTTGTCATCTAAGAGCTTAACATCACAAGTATCTGGTGCATCAGTGCTGACCTCGGCATATCCATAAAGATATCTGAATTGTTTCTCTATTGGATTCATTCTCACAGTATTAACACCTGTGGCAAAGAACAAGATTATTGATCAAAAACGAAGGATCAATCCACAAATTTGGTACAGGAATCTATTTACCTAGTTGCGAAGGTGTCTTATCTTTGGCTGTGATTCAATCCAAAAGCCAGGTTTACGTTTAACCGGTTTTTATTCGTGTTTAGTCATTTTTACCAGTCGTTTTTAGTTGCTGTATTGCTCCTTTCTTCGCTTTAGCGTTATTTGAAGTGCCTAGAGGTATAATAGGTTGTTGCTGTTGCAACTGGGTTAAAAGTCATTAGTCATCTACGGCGTTTCTACTTTCATTTCATCTAAGGCGTTACTACATTAAAGCGTTTCTACTAGCCCACAGGTGGGACAAAAAATACCCGGATTATCACTGTTCCACTCTGAGACCGGTTACTAAACTTACCCGTTTTAAATTGGGTTTTTGGGAGCGCAATGCAAAAGACGGACAACTTTTCAGGGATTGTTATCTTAACACGGGCTAGCAGAAAGGCAGCCAAGGATGTTTTAGAACAGGAAGCAGACGTCTTTGAAAACGTGGATATTTAACCCTATTTTGATAACGCTCAGATTCGTAAAGAGATTTTAAAAATCCCAATGTATCGCATGCTTTCTTTTGAGTGATTTGCCTCGTCATTAAAAACATCAGGTGCAAACAGAATGATATTTACCAATTGGGATCACTTGACGATCATGATCAGTTGCTCCTAGTGCAATGCATGACTGTAAACAAGCATCAATGATACAAGGATGAACGATATAATCATGCAATTCTTTCTCGATGGATAGCGGTATGCTCAATCTAACAAGGGCCTTGTTTTCAGTTGACCATGCATGTTCAATTAGACTGAATCTTTCACCAAACTGAAATCCTGTATTAGCTGTAAGCTCCTTGAATTCGCTTCTCGTGATCTGTTTGCTGTCATTTGGGATGCCTACTGCTCTCAAGATAATGTTGTCTTCTGCTAGTGCAAGTGCTTTCAGGTAGCACACTCTCTTTTCTGTGTTCGATTTTTCAGACGGTATTCCATCCAAACTACTTTTGCTGCCATCTGTAGATGATCTCAAGGGAATATTGCTCTCTGAGTTGCTTTCAGAGCTAGTTCCCGAGTGACCTCCTGAGCCTCCGTGTGAGTTGGTTTTTGAGCTGGACGAATTCGCATCTCTTTCGTACGATGCATTTCCAGAATCTGATGCTTCTTTGCTTGAAATCTCTTCCGCGTCAGCAATGCGGTAGCCAAGTGCAAGTTGTGTCTCCTTCTGATCATCTCTTAACGTGATCGCCTCGAGCAAGGGCTCTTGTGGCATCACTGAAAAATATATGAAATATCACATCAACATATACCGGGTGAGTCATAAAAAACTTAACACATTTGGTGGGCTGTGGAATAAAACGTATGCGTATGCAGCCGATGTTCAAAACTGAGACGATAATCTATCATTTAAAGGTTAACTTAGATGTGAAAGTTTTGTTTGGTAAAATCATTCACCTTATAGACCCAGAAACATATGAAAATGCTGACAGGGGGTTTGAATGGGAACGAGAATTCCATGTTAAATTTTGGTCCATGATTTACTCACCATTTAAATTTAAATTATGTTTCTTAATCTGACAACTGCATTAATTTTAAATTTCAATGACAAGTAAATCATGGACCGGAATCATGTAATTCTCCTTCCCGTGCAAATCCCTTACTAGCATTTCCCTAATTTCTGGGTCTAAAAGATGAGTGATTTTACCAAAACAATTTCCTTTGACTAATAAGATATCATTTCAGTTTGGAATATCGGGCGTATACTCTCCATTCTAAATCCCATCAAACGTGTTTACTTCTTTTTACTACCCGATACAGTGCGAGGTACCATTCATTACTATTCTCTCTCTCCCTCTCTGAAAAAATAATATCTCCAATTTCTAACAAGGATTTTTCGAACTTTCTTTTGTTCATTTAGAGAAGTAGAATAATTGGACATTATCTAGGTATTTCAATTCTCCGATCGTTGGAACTATCTTTCGGTCCCATCTTGGTTTAGAAAATTGGGATGCGGCTGTATATTTATGGTTTGTTCAGGATTTGGAAATTCAAGGTTGTGAATTGCATCTTTGGAGCAAGGGAATTGCAACGCTGTCTTAGAAAATATTTTGTTTTCGGGAGAAAAAGGGAAAAGCTGCAGCTGTACATAGAAACCCTATATGTTACGTTAACCCTATTTTAACCGGGTAAAAAAAAAGTGATTTTCTACCGGGGGGGGGCGTTTTTCGCCCCCCCTGTTTTTCTCCGAAAGTATAACAGTTATGACAATGAAACTTGCACTGTGTCATAATTGAACAAAGGAGAATCTAAAAATAGCATCAATCAATCAATAGTCACGTGACTGGTTGCTAGGCAACCAAAAACAAAGCAAATTTTGAGAAAATCGAGCTATTCGCAGAAAAGGGCCCATTATTAGCAAATAGCTAGATAAAATTGGCAAAAAACCATCCAAATTCCTGCTGGACACCATTACTTTGTAGTTTTATATGGTTTCCTACGGATATTTGTGGTTTCTAATAAATTAACTAATTAAATAATGAAAATTTGATTCAATGCGAAATTGTTAGCTCAATAATTATGATTTAAAACCATTAATTTCGCATATTATTGGTGAAATCAAGTACCTTCATCGATATTTGAAGTCATTCCATCAGTTTTACATGAAAAAAATACTCATTTATTAGGAATATGACGTCATAAAGATTGATGACGTCATAGAAATAATAAACTGCTGATGTCAGCAAATATGAATAAATTATATATCAAATGAAAGTACTCATCGAGACAAATCGAATGGTATATATATATTGTTGAGATTTAGTTACAAAGGAAGAAATTAGAACCGTTTTAAAGAATTTCTTTGTGACCACTCTCCAAATATGGGCATGTGCTGGTCACGTGGTCAAACAATAGGTATTGAAATTTCTATTTTCTGATTGCCAACTAAATTTTAGGAAAAGTCAAGGAGTTTCAGCACTGTAGGTAGCATCGTTTGGGAGCTATTAAACAAATACAATCCACAATGTAGATGGCTGCTGACAGCCTCAAGAGTTTTTGGTGCAAACAATTTAATTATGCTGGTCAGAAGTTTTCTTGGCAACGACAAAAAGTAGCATTGACTTCTTAGAAGATTTCTTGAAAATCTGAAGGCCAATATCTTCCCAAAGGTTAGTTTCACTGCATCTACCAATTTCTTTTCAAATTTTGAATTTTTTGTCGTTCATTCTTTCTTTCTTTCATTATCTATAAATATGAGCTTTTTCCTGTTTTTATTTCAGAAATACACAGTAAACTTTTAGGTATGAAAGAAACTAGTAAATACTGAGAAAATTCAAAGCATTCTATCTTGAGAAAAGACATGTGATTAATATTACATACTTGCTTGGGACAGTGCAACTGAATATCCCTTTGACATTCCGCTGAAGGAAATCAGCTTTGCTTGTGACATTGTTACGTCTCCTTGTTCAGTTCTATGGATCACACGGAAATCGTGAATGCCTTCGAAATCTGACTGTCTTTTTTCACATTTGATTTTTCTCACTAGGTTCTCGTGTAGTGGAAGAATGTTCTGGAAGATTACATTTTTCACCATTACCGGTTCGATTTTTGTCCCCACTAAAGCTGCTTCAAGAGCCATTTCTATGTAGCAAGCTCCTGGAAGAATCAAACCTGAAGGGGAATGATGCTATATCAATTAAAATGTTAGGAATAAAGAGGTTTCACCAGACGCGCAGGATTTGAGGAGCAATTGGTGCGGAAATCACGCGCAATAGGAGGCGCGGATAATTATGTAAGTGAACAAATATTAAAAGATTATATAATTTCTACCTACTCTTGTCTTTCTACCTGTTTTATTTGCCTTGTGTCATAGCTCCGAATTTTAGGCATCCCGGTCGCCACTACTGCACACTTTACAACATATCTTAAGTTTTTGCTGTTGTTGTAACCGCAAAAGTTGTGCTGTAATGGCAATCAACAAAATTAAAAATTAGGAGAATTAAGTGAGTGAAATTAAGTGAAAAATTGATTTTTTTCTTACATTTATTCAGGTATTTGGACACGTAAAGACGGAAAACTTTTTGCTGCTCTGCCATTAGACAGATTACAAGTTTGTAGTTATCGCTATTGATAGACTGATGGATACTCAAACTACGACTCGTGGACTTTCACATTCAGAATTAGGACGAATTTTTCCCCTCGATTTCTTGTCCGGATATGGAAATCATTGCAACACTGCTCGAAAAGCTGAGTGCTCCAGGCAATGGCGGATGCGATGGCGGATGCGAAAGCCTCAGATGCAAAAACACCTCAAAATTCAAGTTTTCAGTGATATTAGCCATGACCAACAGCCACTAGTATCCAGATGAATGTTTCCTCCATCCTAAAATCAACAAACCTTTGACGTTGAACCAGGATTTCCTCATTTTGAAGGGTACTTAGCTTCCATGAGCTTCCCCACAGCAATGGGAATTTCCAACTGCCGAAGGCTGCCATGACTACGCTTTAATCTCCTTCGTGAGAGCACGATAAATCTGTGCCCTTTCCGTATCAAATTTTCATGTGAAAGTCAATAAGTCCCAGTTTGAGCAAAAAAAGTTGTTGTCGTCTTTGTTGTTGCAATAACTAGGACTATTATATGCCGTGAGTCTATTCTCTACTCTGCCATGCTTATGACGCAGATAGACATGCTCTTCTCAACCGTGTTAATGCGATATTGTGCCTTCATACGATATCATTAAAGCTTTCGTACGAAAAATTACTGCACATCATCCTGTATTCAATTTTTTTTTCATTTTTTTTCATTTAACTTTTTAGGCATCGTAGCTCCTCAGTTTAGATAACTGCTTTACACGGGGTCATGCATACAAACATACAATAAAATATAAACTATAAGAACAAACCTAATTGCAATATCATAACATGAAATTGTTACTAAAAACGAAAAGGCTAAATAAGATAAAAGGAAAGAGTCAGGCTCTCGGGTTTCGTTGAACCAAAGTTTCTTTAGCTCAGCAGTAAACGTTTTTAGAGAAGCAGATAATTTAGCTTCTCTACTGAGGTCATTCCAAAGCTTTGCCCCGCGATATGAAAAGCTTCTTTGGCCTAACGACGTCTTTAAGAAAGGGACTCTTAGATTGACTTCGGCGTTCCTGAGAGAGCGAGAAGTTGACCTATTAACTCTCGTAAACATGTCTTTCACATAGTATGGCTACAAAAGTTATCTTTAGGTTCAAATACAAAGATTTTCAAGGGAAAATTAGCATATATTCAGGCCTCAGAATGGTTTCAGTAAATTGTTGTTAATAACCTCCGCTCTGTTAAAAACATACCTGCTGCTTTCATCCTGTGATCATTTAAGAATTGAAACTGGTGCAAATCAATTTCATTCTCCCATTGCGCGGACTTTGAAGTCACGGATACAGGAACGCCAAGAAGAGGCAGTGTCTTTTGTGGCACATTGTAGTCATCTTTGGCCCAAAGATCTGTCTCTTGCCAAGGGTAGATTGGGTAGCGAATGAAAGTTCCATGACTTTGGTCTTGGAGCATGTTGAAGGAAACTGGATAGCCCAGTGTGTACATTTTTCCAATGCACTGTGCGTAGAGATGTTGCAATCGATTTTCTTCTTTTCGTGAAGGCAATGCCTGTAAGATAATGATACAGTGAGTGCTAAGAATATGCGATTTGATCTTGGAAAGAAAATACACCTGAAATAGTGTGAAAAGCTTCTGTTTTTGGTATGCAAAAAAGAAGCCCCAAATGATTATCGGGTGAAACAATTTAAGTTAATACGTTTGGCAGGCTGTGGAATAAAAATTATGCAGCCGATATTCAAAACTTAAATATTAGTCTGTCAGTCAAAAGCTAACCTAAATTTGAAGAATGTGTTTGGTAAAAATCGCTCATCGCTCATACCCAGATATTAGGAGTGTTCTCAGATGAGGTTATGGGATCAAGAGTTCAATGTTCAAGTCTGGTCCATGACTTACTTGCCATTGAAATTTATATTCAACACAATTTTCAGACTCAGAAATAGAAAATAATTATTTTTTCAATCTACGCCCAGTTTTTTTTATATCAATTTGCCAAAAGATCATCCAATTTAAGTTATTCCATGAAGACCATTGTGCCTTTTTAATGTTGGTGAAATTGTATCGGCAGCTGTTGCTGGCGAAAAAGCCAAGAATCCATTACAAACAAATATATTAGCAGCAAAATATGTTGAATTAAACCAAAAGCACCATCAAAAAACAACAGAAAATAAAATATATAAAAACACAAACTCTTATTGCTCAAAACTTTTCGATTAAAATCTTCATCAGTTTTTGAACAATAAACTCGAAACGTTTTGAACAATAACATTTTGTGTTTTTATACAGCAAAATATGTTGTTAAAAGTAAGTACCTGAAGGATTTTCATCTCTTCACTTTCTGCTTGCTTAGATATTGCATTGATATAATGCATTAGCACAGGACGTGGGCTGATCTCAATGAAAACACGTATCCCTTCTTCAAACATAACATTAATGCAAGAGTTGAACAAAACAGTGTTTCTCAGATTCTTCCACCAGTACTCGTCATTGATATCGGTGCCATAGATCTTCTTTCCAACTGTTGTTGAGATGAATTTTGTCTGAGATAGCTTTGGCTTGAGTTTCGCTTTGTCGAGCTGTTTCATAAATTGGTGTTTAATTCCTTCCATATGATGACTGTGGAAGGCTTTGTGCGTGGTAAGTCTTCGCCAAAATACATCTTTTCGCTCTGCTTCTACATGCTTTTCTACCTCATCTATTGCGTCTTCATCACCGGAGATTGTCACACTGTTCTTGTCATTTTCAGCAGCAATACAGAGTCTGTCGGTTACTTCAAGTTTCTCAAATATTGTTTTCACCTCTTTGATGGGAAGACCTGTTTTCAAAGATAAAAGGTGAGTGAAAAATGTTTCGAAGTTTGATAAACTTTAGCTCTCAAACTATCTATCGGATTCATACTGGGTGAGTCAATAAAAAGAATCCCTATTTAAAAGGTCATAGTGCTGCATTTCATTGACACATCCATTTTTGGTTTTACAGCAATGGCATTACACTAGCAGTTATAAACCTAGCAGTTTAGAGCAATAAAGTTCAGATTTTGAACAACTGAATAGTTGCGATTGATCCATCAATCCGTCACGCGCTATTTTTCAGCAGCATGAGTTTCAAAGACAATTGAAAGAATGGGTGCTTGAGACTCGTTCTCCTGAGATGCCCTTCTCATTGGTCTGCTTTAATGTAAGTAATTGAATTAAAACCATTTTGAGTCACAAAAGATAACTCGTAAATAAAATTATCCTTTCAGCAGTGTCCGATTTAAAAGGAATCGAAAGAAAGCCATGATAACGTAACGAGTGAATCGAGAGAAATGTTGACTTATTGACTTATATGCCATTTAAAGAATGTAAGCAGACAAGTTGGGTTGTGAAAATGAAGTGCTTGTTATCAGTCACTGCGTTCTAACTTGATTGATGTGTGTAGCTATTTTTCGCCAAAAATTATATAGTGCTGGCCATCTCTTTTTAACACTGCAATGTTCGAGCTATCTGGCATGTCCTTTCTTGGCGAGCGCCCCCCCCCCCCTACCTAACTCTTGACAGGTAATAGGTAGAGCAACCAGATTTAGCGTGCTAATAGCTCCAATCATTTTCTTTGTAAAAGTGTGAAAATTAACTCAAAAATACCTATCATTAATGCTTCCGCCAGCATTTTTATTTGTATGAGCAAGAAAAGCGGTGAAATTGGCCAAAATCAGTAAAATGCACTAAAATCAAATTTAGAGCACAATTTCCATCCAAACTTGACAATCATGATAAATTTAATCAAATAACACTAGATTGCAACAAAATAAGTTTGCAAAATACTGCATTTTTTCTATTTTTTCGCGAAATCTTGATTCGAGAATTTGCGATGTTGGTAGCGTCAGTCCTGGAAAATTGTCTCCCTCCCCTACATTTGTCAAAATATTTCAATGAAACGTTGCTGGTAGTAACACAGTAGGCAGCTGCGAGAAGTCACACAGCTTCATTGCCTTAGATGTCCCCATAGTAGAGTTATCAGACAAAATCTACCAGTAGTTAATAGGGCTAAGGTTGACCTTTTGGTAGCTTAACCCTATTTTGGTCGGGCCCCCCCCCCTAGTAGATTTTTTCTGATAACTCTGCAATGAAGACGTCTATGGCAATGAAACTTTCCGAATGTTTGAAGCTACCTATGGTGCTACTAGCAGTAAAGTTTCATTGAAATATTTTGACATATGAGGGGAGGGAGACAATTTTCCGAGACTGACCCTATCAAAACAGAAAATTTTCGAATTACAATTTTCGCGAAAAAAATAGCAAAATTGCAGTATGGTTGCAAATTTCTTTTGCAGACTAGTGTTATCTGATGTATGGCATAATAATGTTTAAATTTGGAAGGAAACTGCGCTCGAAATTTTGCAAATTTTGTCAAAATAGCCCAAATAAGGAAATTTTCCCCAGCCCCCCCATATTTCGGAAAATTTCAAAACAACATTAATGTCATGTCCTACTTTTAGAAAACCTTTCTAACGACCTCTTGACCATATAAGTATCAGTTTTCTTTCTTGCGCTATCAATTTATTCTCAAAATGGGAAATCTGAGCACACTGTTCAAAGATGTGGGAGACCTCGTGTCAAAGCCTTTGATGATGATATTCAATTCATCATTAAAAAACGGTATATTCCCAGACATTTGGAAACTTGCAAGAGTAACTCCTATATTTAAATCAGGTGCAAAAAAGGATGTAAACAATTATAGGCCCATTTCAGTTATTTCAATTTTTTCTAGGATCCTGGAGCGGATAGTACACGATCAGATGCTTGATTTCCTTCTTGAAAATAATGTAATCACCAAGAATCAGTCAGCTTTTCGTAAACTATACTCCACAATAACATCCTTGATATGCAGTACCGATTTTTGGTATGAAAATATTGACAGTAAAAAATTGAACTTGACCATATTTCTTGACCTAAAGAAAGCATTTGATACGGTCGATCACAAAATAATGGTCAAAAAATTGTGCAGATACGGTATAAGGGGCAACGCTGGGAACTGGTTTCAGTCCTATTTAGATCATAGGAAGCAATTTTGCTCTGTAAATGGACAGAGATCAATGACAAGTGAGGTAACGTGTGGCATACCTCAAGGTTCCTGCCTAGGTCCTCTCCTTTTTATCATATATCTAAACGACTTCGAGAAGTGTTTGAAATTTTCCCAAGCAAGTATCTATGCCGATGATACAAATGTAACAATCGCATCGGATGATGTTGAAAAACTGGTCTTAGAGGCGCAACAGGAATTGCTCAACCTCTCGGAGTGGATGAGAATAAATAAGTTAAGTCCTAACCCCGCAAAGACAGAATATATGATAATAGGCCATTCTCGTAAAGTAAATGCGCTGAATATCTCGAATGCACTCACGTTAAATGGCTCAGATATTAAGCGTGTTACGAAGACGAAATCGCTAGGTGTAACTGTCGACGAGAACCTAAAGTGGGAAGAGCAATACAAAACTGTGAAGGGTAAAGTTTTTGGAGGACTTGCGTCACTAAAGAAATTAAGAAATATAATTCCCCAAACAAAGCTGTGTAGTGTCTACTACGCTATTGTCGAGAGTCATCTACGTTATGCTAATGAAATATGGGGCAGCCTTCCAAAAACAAAACTTGATACCCTCCAACGTCTGCAGGACAGGGCCCGGTCAATAATCGAAAGCGCCAGATTCAAGGATAACTGGTCATGTGACTGGCTGAGCGTTGAAAATATTATTCGATTTGATAGATCGGTCATGACATATAAGATTATGAACAAATTAAGCCCTGAAAGCCTCTGGGATAAATTTCAGCAAAGATCGTCGCAGTCAAACTATGCAACAAGGTACTGTAGAGATCTACAAATTCCTAGACTAAATACAGAATATGCGAAAAAGAGTTATTACTATTCCGCTATGAAAGTTTGGAACAATATACCAGTTGATATTAGAGAACTCCCGACTATTAGTCGCTTTAAAAAAGAACTAAAGGAGTATTTGAAGAGCTGACTGAAAATATCAGTTTAAAACACGACCCCCTGGAAGAACAGCATCTTAGGTAATTTGATCTTTTGTTAATAACCAATTTATTTATTGTATTTAAGCTGAAGGGTAGTTTCGTGTATAAAAAATTATATCATATATCATATCATATCACTGTGCCCCTGACAACGTGTTAGATAGCTCGACCACTATAGGATTAAGGAGATGGATTACTGAATGGATTTCCATTACTTAATTATCCAAGACAGGATAATACTGAAGTGGCTGAATCGACTGTTGATCATGTATTCATATTTCAAATCCAATATTTGCTGAATATTTAAGTAGCCTGTGCCACAGGCTGAACTCCAAACGCTCCAAACAGAGTAATTCGTTTTTAAATTTGGTCTGCACGAAGGCTTTTGGCCACCGGCCAGTACTGGAGCATTTCACGCTGCATGAACATGATTTTGTGATGTCGCTTAAGTCAGCAGCACGTCACTGCAGCTCCATATTGGAAATGAATTGAATGAAGTCCATGAAATAGAAACAACAAAAACGATTGCAATGCCAAACGAAGGCTTTAAGAGATTAGTAATCTCCACCGATAAATAGCATATTTTCCCTCGATAATCGTGGTTGATAATGGTTCTAATACACCACTTTAATTCACAACCTCGTTTCGGAAATTGTTCAAAATTATTTACAAAATTTCGAAGGCCAGATTCGGATTCGGCACCCAAACTTTAGTCTAACTATGAGTTTTAATGCTGCTGGTGGTGGTAATGTTAATTTTATGACGATTTAAAATTTACAATCCATTATAAGGGATTTGACCATGAAATATTACTCGGGGTCGGAAGTTTCAGCCAAAACGATTCTCACGGTCAAACTCCTTATAAATGTCTCAATTTGACATCGTCATGAAATTAACATCGCAAGCGCCAGCAGTTTGAAAACATGAAGCAAGGTTAAAGTTTGGGTGGTAAATCCGAATCTGGGCTTGAAAATTTCATATAAAGAATAGGTAGACATTTCTATGAATTTCCAAAACGAGGCCGCCTAATTGATGTGGTGTATTCAAAACCGAAATGTTCCAGGAGTGTTAGGCATTTAATGATTTTTGCCAACATTAATGCATACCTATTGCTGCCATTGCTCCTTTTGATTCGCATTGCTCTTGCAGTGATGCTCTTGCCATGATTATTTTCACAGCTTCTTTCAACGTAATGATACCTGCAACATGCGCAGCAGTGATGTCTCCCAAGCTATGCCCGCCGACTGCCACTGGCAATATTGATGCGTTTTTTGAGAGAACATCAGTCACTGCACATTGCAATGCAAAGATCGACAATTGCACAGTTACGAGGCATTCACTGCCATCTTCAGCTGCTGAATCTTTCTCTCCTTTCAGATAAGCCAGCAAGGATCGTTCGTGACCTCTTTTCTTTGCAATATGATCTATCCTTTGTACTTTCTGAAGAATTTCTTTATGCGACAGAACATCACCTGCCATTCCAAGCCATTGAGAACCCTGCCCTCCATAAACAAATGCTATTTTTGAGCAATGTCTGTCCATCTTGCCTTCACTGACGCTTGTAAGTTTGCTGTCACGTTTTTCAGCAAATTGGTTGAGGCTGTCGGACGCGTTGTTCAGTGACGTTGCTGCTACTGTAAGACGTACACTATGGTCTGTACGGCGCTCATTCAGCGTATAGCATATGTTAACATGGTTCTCCGAAGTATCTTCCACAGTTTGCAGCCATTGGCTAAAGGATCTAGCAGATTCGCTAAGTGCTGGTTGAGATTTTGCACTAAGAGCAAGGAGCATCATAGAGCTCTTTTCATCGGTTGCTTTTTGCATATTGCTTTCCTCAACATGGATTTTTGTCTCTGCAGGCAGCCCCTTCTTGGATTCTCGAAGTATTAGATGAGCATTGCTACCTCCATAGCCAAAAGAATTGAGGGCAGCAAGTTTCCTGCCGTCTTTGACTTTCGGCCATTTGCATCCTTCTGTTACGACGAGTAGACCCTTCTCTCCCATGCTGAGTCTTGAGGCTTGATTTTCGATGCCGACAGTGGGGGCAATATGGTTGTGCTTGAACATGAGACATAACTTTGCAAGTCCTGCTAAACCAGCGGCAGATTCTGTGTGATTGATATTTGACTTAACGCTCCCTGAAACAGAAAGTCAAAATCGTACCAACACTATTCAGCGTGGACTGTCTTAAGCTCCCGAATCATATTTTTTTTTAGGTTCTCACAAATGGATGTGAAAGCAAATGTGCTTTAGCTTGCTAGTCAAGGACGTTATGCTCATAATTTTATCCTGTGAGTATTTGATTTTGCAACAAAATGAAATGACAGAGAACATCCTTCAAAAATCCTACCGTTAGGCTCTCTAATATATGACTGCTTTGTAAGTTATTCAGTTAAGACAATGCTCATGTTAAAAAATTAATAAGAATCTTCTGAGAGACCTTCCCGAAAGTAATTTCAACTCGAGACCAAAAAGATTTATTCTGCGAGTATATGATTTTGCAACGAAATTAAATGACAGAGAACATCCTTCAATAATTCTACCGTTAGGCTCTCTATTATATGACTGTTTTGTAAGTTATTCAGTTAAGACAATGCTCATGTTAAAAAATTAATAAGAATCTTCTGAGAGACCTTCCCGAAAGTAATTTCAACTCGAGACCAAAAAGATTTATCCTGCGAGTATATGATTTTTCAACGAAATTAAATGACAGAGAACATCCTTCAAACATTCTACCGTTAGGCTCTCAATTATATGACTCCTTTGTTAGTAACTCAGTTAAGACAAAGCTCATGTTAAGAAAGTACTAAGAATCTTCCGAGAGATCTTCCCGAAATTATGTTCAACTCGAGACCAAAAAGATGGAGACCCCTTCCATAATGTTTTCATTCTTCAAACATAAAAATGTTGCAATCAAAGATTGCCAATGAACAATTCTAACCAAATACCATAAGTTCCTTTCAAGCCATCAAATCAAATCAAAGATGCATTAGCCAATCGTGGATTTTTTAAGGATTCGAAACTCATACTACCGGGTGTTCCAAAAACAAGGTAACAGATTTGATTGGGGTAAGCGATAAGAATTAATATCGAATCGATTCCTAATAAGTTTTGAAGTACTCTTTGATAGTTAACTTGAAGATTAATACCTAGTTTGTTGATATTGGTGCATCGAGAGTTGGAATATTAACCTTGAAAGTCCAAATTTGCGTTCATCACCAAACCAGAGCTTTGTGATGCTTTTGCATCTCTTTGCATGCTATTGGGATTTAGATCCACATCATATTGAGAAGAAGGCTGTGTCTCAAAACACGTGTTGTTATCTACGAAAAGTCTACTACTTTCATACCTATCAAAAGAGGATCACTGGCTGATCTTGACTTCCCGTAGACTTCTCCAACAGATCGTGTTTCAACTAGATCCCCAATGATTGTGCCAGTTCCATGCATTTCGACATACTGCACGTCTTTCGGTTTGACATTTGCTTGCTGTAATACATTCTTCATCAATTCTGTTTGGCCTTGTACACTCGGAGCAGTCATCGGTGCTGCTGTTTGACCATCATTATTGACACCCCAGCTTAGAAGGTCCCCATATGATTCAATTATAGACTGCACATTATCACTTGCCTTCAAAACGAATACAACGATGCCTTCTCCACGCCCATATCCGTCAGCTTTTTCATCGAAAACCTTACACTTGCCATCGGGTGCTAACATGTTGGCTCTGCATATGGTCACTTGTTTTCTTGGACATAAGATAAGGTTTGCTGCTGCCACTATCGCTACATCAACAACTTTTCGCTGCAAGTGATCACAAGCAATGCTAAGAGCTGTCAGGGATGATGAGCATGCTGTGTCCGTTGCTACACTTGGTCCAGTCAAGTTCAAGGAAAATGAGATCCTGTTAGCTGCTATTGAAAACGCTGTGCCAGTACTTGCAAATTGGTCGATTGAGAGGATTGTGTCATCTCTCAACACAATAGAGCTGTAGTCGAGGTTCATGATTCCGACATATACTCCTGTGCAACAGCTCTGTAGCTCTTCAATCTTCATTCCCGCATCTTCTATCGCTTCACATGTTCCTTGCAAAAGCAGACGTTGTTGAGGGTCCATACTCTTCGCTTCTGTTGCAGAGATACCAAAGAATTTGTGGTCAAAGCCCTCAATATTCTCCAAATACGAGCCTCTAGAGACATAGAGCTTCCCTGAAACTGGCCTAGCTGGGTTGTAAACATCTTCGAAATATTTGTTTCGAGCATGTCTGCCTTCTGGGTAGTCAGTCGTTGTGTTCACTCCTTCCTTGAGAAGGTACCAGAATTCTTCTTTGTTGAGAGCAGTAGGAAATCTTGTTGACATACCGACAATGGATACTGAAGACTTGTCAAGCTTTTCTTCCCCTTTTTTTCTCTTCATTCCTCCAAAGAGCTTCTTCCAGAGGCTTGACATCTGAAAACCAGGTGATAATGAAGCCTTTGTGTTGAACTCGACGAATCTGGACAGCATTGAGAGTGCGACTGGTAAGAAGACGAGTCCATTAAACAGACCAAAGAGAATTATTCCAAAGAACATCTTGAAAAATGTCTGCAAAATAATTGGAAAAAACGGTTACCATAAAAAGTATTCTGGATATCCCAAAAAACATTGTACGGATTTGGCTGGGTCCAGCGATGTGAATTTAGCCCGGAGGTTCCACTCCTATACTTTTTCTATAGTATCACGCTCGCACAAAGGTTAACATATGCACCCTAAACACTGGCCGGTTTTAGCGAAATACATACCCTAATGACGGAAAATTTTCTCAAGAACATACTCTTTCACGTGTCAAATAAAGCTTCTCAAGTTCAGGTACCCTGATCGCTGAAGAGTTATTTACTAAAATTGTAAATATTGCTCGTGCGATAGGAAACTGCTCCCAAATTCCTACCCTATCTTGTGCTGGTCTGCTAAGTTCCTTGACTCGTCACAAATTCTATTTTGAAGAAAGGCACCCTTTCCCGCGTGCTCTGTACGAGCATGATAACACATCAGGTACCAAGTGGCCCGCCGGGGCATTTAGCCTCAATCAATAGCTAAGAAGTCTCAAAATTGTCTTCGATAGAAGATAGAACACAGATACGTCGTTTGTTTGTACTGGTGCCGTGAGAACAGAAACATTTATCTTGAATGCTCAAGTTTACGTCAACCTAAAAAAGAGCTTTGGCCTTTTGGCCTTAGTAAGATCTTGAGGAACGCATAAATCTACAATTGAAAATAAAGAAACAATTAAGAAACTATGCGATGGGTGACTTGAGGGTGACTTCTGGCAAACTGAACGCAATGACACCTAATATTGTTCAAATTTCGTCAAGGCTATCATTGATTTTATTTGCTGGGTCTCGAAAATTTGTCTAGGCAAAAAGGACAAAGGTGGATGCATAGCTTTCAAGATTAATATGTCTGCTATCAAAGCACCAATACCAACAAACGAGGAACCCACAAGGCAGTTCCTTAAATTTTTGAGCCGTTTCTTATATTCATAATGCCGGAAGTGTAGAGTTAATTTAGCTTTGCCAAGAGGGCTCCCAAATTTCTTAGTAAGATCTTAAAACAAGTAGATACCTACCCTGGGTACCAGGCTCTCTAACATAAAATGGAGATTTCATATTAGAGAGTTTGGTACCCAAGGTAGTAAATAACAATTCGCAATCATAATTCGCAATCAAAATAGTGTCCAAACAGTTGCTATAACTAGAAACATTAAAACTGCAAATTACAAAAGTTTCTTAGCTTTTTAAATCCAGGTAGGGTTGTTTCTTAACTTTTGAAAAATTGAGCCTACTGTTTTTTATAAGCTGTTTCTTATATAAAAAAGACGTGTATGTTCAAGCTAACTTTCGAAGAACATTTTGAGAAGGATTAGCCATTGTTTAAAGCTAAATTCACATCGCCGTAGCCCACCATATCAGTATACCTTTTCTAGGACACCCGAAGGCAGGATCATGTAAATAGCAGTTACACCCTACTTTGGAATAAATTAGTTGAAAAGAAGTTCAGCTGGCTACGTTTACTTCGATTCTTCCTTGAATTTTTTTTATCTTTAATATCTTTGATAACAAATCTCTACTTCAAAGTAATGGGACACAAATTTCGAAATCATAGGTTATACGTCAGAAGTCTGCAGCTCTTCTAGTTTACATTTAGACCATTGAAAAGTTCCCAACCTCAAATGCATGAAGATATCCAAATTGATGCAACTTGGAAATAATAATAACGCATATTTACAGTCAAGTAGAGGATGCCCCAAAAAATAGCATTGGGCTGTCGTTTGTTACATTTCTCATTTATTCCAGAGCTTATGACATTGATTCAAGCTAATGAATGTTTTGAGGAATTCTGTTCAGCAAAGTTTCAAAGCTTTTTATCGATAAACTTTTTATTGCCCTGCACCGAAGCGGGGATTAGTAGTAGGGGAGACCGGGGACAATTGTAACACGGGCAATTGAAACACTGACTCTCACACCTTGCAGAAAAGTGCAAAATCTGATTTTTGCACATAACATGCTCATTCTAACCCTCTACATACGACTGGAGATACAGGAATGTTCAGGCAAGCTTGCAACATTTTCGGGGGAAAAACATGTTTTTGAGTACGAAAGTAAATACGTGTTTTCACTGTAAATTTGTGTCTGAAAGATTTTGCTCTTGAGTAAAAAATTTCATTTTCACATCACAAACATGGCATCTATTTAGGATCAAAACTACGTTAAAACTTTTAAGCTCCACAGCTTATGAGAGGTGAAAATGGAAAATAACGATAGCCGACCAGGTCAGGGGCAATTATAACAGCGTCTTACAATTGCCCCGAGTATACGCTGGCCGATGGTTTGGTTTTGATTAATTTTCTAATCTGATCGAAAAATGTGCATCCATGCAGTATTAAAGAGATAAAAATTGAAATTTGTAAAAAAATAACATTTTTTTCTCGATCGATTCAATTTTTTTCAACTGATGCATCCAAATTTACAAAAAAATAAAACTACGTCTCATTTTCAATTTGTTCTTTTTAAAGCCATGGATAATCTGCCACCTGGTGCTATATTTTGTGTAAGGAAAAAGCAGAGTCGTACAATGATCATCTGTGCTGATTTTAAAGATATTTTTGTCATCTTATCTTAATTCAATTTCATTCTAGCTTCTAAACAGAAACTAATCTAAATCGAATGTCCAAATAAACTACTGGCAATAATTCATATACATATGCAGGTCGTTAACTACATACACTACAGCTGCAAGTTGGCCCATCCCATTGTTCTTATATGTTTGAATGTTTTCGGCTAATTTAATATTTTTGGCAAAGCACTCCAAATTTGTGGTCCGGACGACAAGAGACTGTCTGAACCAAAAGTAACTTGGTTTGGTCTATGATGAATTAATTCGTTTGGGTTCCTTGCTGACCTTGTTTTTTGTTTTGGTTTGAAAATATCCTGCATAAAAGGAGGATTTAGTTTTGAGACAGTTTTATAGATTTCAATACAAAGAGTTCTGAGACGGCTGATTCTCATCGTGCATTTCCCAGCTTTAGAAAGTAAGTGGTCATCAGAGCGTGTAGAGTCATTGTAAAGAAATCTAAGGGCTCGCTCGTGGATCTTTTCAATTTTTTCACTGAGTTTTCAGAGGAAAAATGCCAGACCAGAGGGCAGTAATTAAAATTTGAAAAACGAAGCTTTGGACCAATATCTCTTTGGCTTTAAACTCCATATAACCCTTGAGTCTTTTCAGTGCGTTTAGCTGCACAGCAGCTTTTCTACATAGATCGGAAATGTGGTCGTTAGGTTAGTCTGTGATCGATTTCTACCCCCAGAAGTCTTACTGCATTTTCCGATTGACTTTGTTTACCTTGCATGGTTAGTTGTTCCCCTATTGTGTCATCTCTACCCTTTGTAACTACAATGACATGGAATTTGCCCGGATTTGCAATCATGTGGTTCCTTTCAGCAAGCCAATCTATGGCAACATTTGATTCTTGTTCCAATATTCTAACCAGGTTTGGAAATGATTTTGAAAAGGCCGTTAGAGTACTATCGTCGGCATAATTATGTCCCGGGGGGGGGGGGGGTTTACTTCATTGTGAACATGATTTGACCTGAATCTGGACTTTGAGAAAAGGACCCATTCGTATGACGGAATATTCAAAAATTTCGAGCCCATTTGCATGAATATTAGGAAATTTTTGACCCATGTATATGATTTTGTCGATTGGAAACAAAGGAAAATTCAGTTTTTTGGTGTGGATTATCATTATGGGGCCAATTGATAAGAAAATTCTCAAAAACTCAAATTACCAGAATTATGGTTAAAAACAGACCCATATGTAGCAGCGGTTGACTTTTTCTAATAAGTAAATTTTCAATTTTCTTTTGAACAATATTTTTGATGGAGCATTTCGGAGTTCCACAGGTAATGCATTCCAAAGTTTAGCACCAAGATATCGAATTGACTTTAGACCATATTGAAGACTATTTTTTCGGGACATATATAAATCACCTTGACAGGCCTGTCTTGTGGAATATTGATGAACAGATGAACTAAATAAGAAAAAGTCATGAAAGCAACTAGGTGATGTTTTATTAACAGAATCAAAAACAAAAGTTAAGAGTCGGAGTTCAAAAATCTCAGAAAGTATCAGAAGTTTAAAATCATTGAAGATCGGAAGAGAGGGAGACATGCGAGGCTGAAATGATATAGCTCTGACTGCTTTTTTCTGTAATTTGAAAATTGGATCAATGTATGATGCGTATGTTTGACCCCAAACAATAACACCATATTGTAAGAAAGACAGAAACAAAGCATTGTACAAGCAAATTAAAACATCTAATGGAAGTAAATTCCTAATTTTGAAAAACATTCCACATGTTCTAGCTAATTTCTTAGAGAGTTCACTAAGATGGCATTTCCAGCTAAGATGCTCATCCAACAGGAGACCCAGGAACTTAACAAACTTAACTCTTTTAATATGTTTCTTGCCTATTTTGATATCAGAATCAGAGGGAACTTTGACAGATGAAGAATGAAAGATCATATAATTTGTCTTATCAATGTTTAATGATAATCTATTAGCATCAAGCCATTTCTTTACTAATCTCAGTTCTTTGTTGACAATTTTACTCAAGGCAGATAAATCTTTGAATTCATAGTAGATGTTTGTATCATCAGCAAAGAGATAAAAAGTAAGTTTCTTAGAAGCATTTGGCAGATCATTGATATAGAGAAGGAAGAGTAAAGGACCCAATACAGAGCCTTGAGGTACACCACAAGTGATTGAAAGCAAGTTAGAATTACTTCCATTAACAGAAACATATTGTTGTCTATCAGACAGATATGATCTAAACCACTCAAGGGCACATCCACGAACACCATAATGTTCCAATTTTGAAAGCAAAATTCTATGATTAACAGTATCAAAAGCTTTTTGTAGATCAATGAAAATACCACAACCAAATCTTTTATTATCAAGTGTATTTCTCACAGTTTCTGTCAAACTCACAAGGGCATGATCAATTGAGTGGTTTTCTTGAAATCCAAATTGTAAAGAATATAGAACATTATGAATTTCAAGGAATCTATACAGTCTTCTGTACATTAGCTTCTCAAATATCTTGCTGAAAATGGGTAAAAGAGAAATTGGCCTATAGTTTGATGGTAGTTCAGGATTTCCTTTTTTAAAAAGAGATATCACCTTAGCAATTTTCATTTTATCAGGAAAAATACCAGACTGGAAAGACTGATTCACAAGAAGAGCAAGAATTGGAGAAACCGAGTGTCCAATAATTTTAAGTAATTTTATAGGTATACTATTGGGACCTACAGATTTGGAAGGATTCAAAATATTTATTAGGTCATAAACTTCTATCAAAGTAACTGGAGTAAGGAAAAGTGAATTGCAGGTTCTGTTGGATAAATAGTCAAGAGGAGACTTTGGAGTCATTGGGATTGTCTTTGTTATGCCATCAGCAACATTGACATAAAAATCATTAAAAATATTAGACATTTTAGAAGGGTCTGATGTTACATTTCCGTCTTTGCCTTTGATTTTGTTAATTGAAGAAGAAGTGGAAGACTTGTGAGAAATGATTGTCTTGATACCTGACCACAATTTTTTCATATTTTGACTATTAATAGAAAAATAATTATGAAAATACCTTTCTTTACTTTCTTTCAACTCATTGGACACACGGTTTCTAAACTTCCTATACAATTTGAGATTATCAGGAGTATGTTGTTTCTTTAATTTCTGCAAAACTCTGTCTCGGATTCTCATCATCTTTTGTATTCTATTATTAATCCATGGTTTATCTTTCAGCTTCCTTTCCTTTCTACTCCTCCTTTTGATTGGAGCATGCTTATTTGTCAAAGTATTAAGATCTTTCAAAAATCTATCAAATTTATTGTTCACATCCAAGTCACTGTTTTCTAAATAAGTGAAATCAATTTGATTGAAGTCATCAAGAAATTTGTCTTCTTTAAATCTAGAATAATCATATTTGAATGATTCAGATTTGCTATGACTAACATTAGTATTTTTCAAAATCAAGAACTGGGGAAAATGGTCAGTAATTTGCATTACAATATTACCACTTGTTATATTAGCATTGGTAGCATTAGTGTATATGTTATCAATAACTGATGCTCTATGTTCAGAAACTCTAGTTGGATGATGAATGCAAGGAAGGAGGCTGTGTGAGAAGAGGTTGTTGACAAAGTCACTTGTTGGTGTATGGGAAGCATAATCTAGAAGATTGACATTAAAATCACCCATTATAAAAACCAGTTTGTTTGAAGATATTTTGCAGAGAAGATTCTGAAAATGAGATGTAATCAGGATTCAAATTAGTGTGAGCAGATAAAGAAACTAATTCATCATGATGAAGGGATAGGCTCCTTATGTTAGTGTGAATGTAGAGAATTTCAGATTAAAAAACCCACCCATATTAGCGGCACGTCCAGTACAATTTAACCAATTTAACAATGAAGTACCCCCCCAGGGAATTATGTAAAGTAGCTTTCTCTATATAAAGATAAAGATCGTTTATGTATAAGTTAAACAAGATTTGACCGAGAACAGATCCTTGCGGTACACCAGAAAGCGAGGGGTGTATCACTCTTCCGTGAAAGCGTACGAGATTTTTTGAAAAACAATAGGATTTTTAGGGATTTTTTTTGAGAACAAAAGGATTTTTGCCACGGGTGTACGAGATTTTTGGAGAGCAATACGCCCCTCGCCAGAAAGCAAAAGCTGGAAACTACTATAAGTGTTGTTAATGCGCACTGACTGTTGTCTACGTTTGAAAACCATACGTAGATAATTTTGCAATCAGTAGATCATGTGGGATACAGTCACATGCTTTCGAAAGGTCCATCAATACGGCCCCCACAACATTATGATTGTCAAGGTTTCGTCTCCATTCTTTGATCATTGTTACCGATCATATGTAACAATTGCTCCAACCATCTGTTACAACTGCCCTGTCTTACCGGGGCAATTGTAACACTTGACCAATGATTTTAAAACCATCACAGCGTCACAAAAATTGGTCCCATGTGATGGAAACTAATGTCTAATTTATTCCAAGGGATGCAACTACCGGCAATTACAATGTAATTCACCTTCAAGAGCGCAATTAATTGGTCTCCCCTACTCTGTGAGTAGATAATATACAGGAAGAGCATCTTACTATTTTTGCTTTTCCTGCTTTATCTTTTTGTCTTTCTGGTTAAACCGGTTTTTATCTAACTGGAAAAGAGGCAGCTGTGATCATGAGGTTGTCAAAATGGCTGATAGGGGTAAGCAAACTGAAGTTGTTAGTGGTTTGAGTATGTATGTAATAATAATAATAATAATAATAATAATAATAATAATAATAATAATAATAATAATAATAATAATAATAATAATAATAATAATAATAATAAAGATACAAACGGAGTCACTTTTGTGTGCAGCACAAGAACAGGCCCTCCGAACAAATTATGTTAAACACCATATTGACAAATCAGCAGAGTCACCACTTTGTAGGATGTGCGAAGAGAAAGGCGAAACTGTACATCACATTGTCAGTGAGTGCAAGAAGTTGGCACAGAAAGAATATAAACGAAGACACGACAATGTTGCGAGAATGGTACATTGGCATTTATGCAAGAAATATGATCTAGAAAGGGCAGACAAATGGTATGAGCATTCCCCTGACGGTGTAGTTGAAACTGACGAGGTAAAGCTACTATGGGATGTGAACATTCAATGTGATCATGTAATCGAGGCAAGGAGACCGGACATAGTTGTTGTGAATAAAGGTGAAAGAAAATGCACTATAATTGACATTGCTGTGCCAGGTGATAGTAGGACTAGTGACAAGGAAAAAGAGAAAGTGGATAAATATCAAGATTTGAAAAGGGAAATCAAGAGGATTTGGAACATGAGAAGTGTGATAGTTGTACCTGTGATTGTCGGTGCACTTGGAAGTGTAACCAAGAAACTGGATGAATGGCTGGAAAAACTGAACATCACAATAAATACAGCAATCCTACAGAAGACGACGCTATTAGGAACAGCCAGGATATTGAGAAAAGTACTTGAGTACTAAAAGAGAATGACCCCAAGGGACCCTTGGTCATGGGTTGTGACCCGCTCCCTTGGGATGTAAATTCGGCGATGAGAACTGCCAGTGCTTAAAGCAGAAAATATAATAATAATAAAATGGACACGAGAGGAATACAAAGAAGTGATGCTATGCTATTACAAGGCACAAGCAGAACCCATGAAAGACAACACCACGAAGGAGACGTATAGAATTTGGCGGCAAAGAAATCCAAATGTTAGACCAAATATGGATGCAAACAAGATAGCCAGTCAAAGAAGGTACATTGAAAAGAACAAAAAGCTAACAGCCATTGAGATAGACCAAATAAAAGCACAAATAGAACAAGAAAGCAACTACACAAACGATCATAATGAAGCTGAAATATCAGGACAGAATGAACAGACTGAAGAAGAAACACCATTAGAAGGAATCGACAATCTTGCAGCAGAAGCTAATGAAACAAGTGAGCTATCAAGAGATATCCTTAATAAGTATGCAGATCTTGAAGGTATCAGTGTAAAGGATAGACCACCATTACTGAAGCTGTCCCTTACCAAAAAGATGAAGGCATTAATCAAGGAAGGTAATTCAGTGTTAGAAAAGAATATACAAGGAAAATCACTCAATGAAATAAACCAACTGTTATATGCAGCAGCCTTTGTAATCTCTGATAAAGTTGGCAAGACACCAAAACAGCGAAAACGCAGAACATCACAAGGAAAACCTAAATGGCAAATTAGAATAGAGAAACAGGTTGAAAAGATGAGAGGAGAACTGTCGCTGTTGACAGAGATGTTAAAGGAAGACGACCATCAGAAAAAGTCGAAGAAAAGAAGTGGAATAAAAAAAAGGTATAACATCAAAACGAAGGAGGATATCGAAACAATAAGAGAAAGTCTTAAAATGAAGATTCAAGCAAAAGCTCAGCGACTACGGAGATATGACAAGAGAAGCAAGCAATACAACCAAAATAGATTGTTTAACAAGGATCGTAAGAAGTTTTATAGGTCCCTAGGTAAAGAAGAAATAAAAGTAGAAAACCCACCGAGCAAAGAAGAGATAGAAAAATTCTGGAGAGGCATTCTAGGAGAAGAAAAGCACCATGATGATAACGCACATTGGGTAACCCGAGAAGAAGAAAAATATGCTCATGTAGAGAGTCAAACATGGGATCCAATAACGAAGGAAGAGGTCCATGCTGCGATTAGAAAATCAGCTAACTGGAAGTCACCAGGTATAGATGCAATACCAAATTTTTGGTTGAAACAGCTAACAGCAACTCATAATGCACTAACAACAGCATTTAATAAAGCAATTGAAAACCCAGAAGATTTGCCAGAATGGTTCACTACAGCTCGTACTTTTCTTCTACCCAAAAGTGATGAAACTGATAAGCCAAAGAATTACAGACCAATAGCATGCTTACCTACACTATATAAAGTATTGACTTCAATTATTTCAGAACGCAGCTATAAACATATCCTAGCCAATGATATATTGCCGGAAGAACAAAAAGGATGTGCAAGAAATTCATATGGTTGCAAAGATCAACTACTTCTAAACAAAGCAATAATTGAAGATTGTAAAAGGAAGAAGAAGAATTTAAGTGTAGCTTGGATAGATTACAGAAAAGCTTATGATAGTGTCCCACACAGTTGGATTATAAAAACGTTATCAATCTATAAATTTAACAACAAACTGATAAATTTCATGGAAAAATCAATGAAGTCATGGAACACTACGATGTATCTAAATCACGTACAAGGAAGTATCACAACAGAAAAGATCAGTATCAAACAAGGGATATTCCAGGGCGATTCTTTCTCACCTTTACTATTCTGCTTGGCATTAGTGCCATTAACATCAGAGATTAATGCCAGTGGATATGGATACAAGATGAACAGAAACAGTGTGCCAATCAGTAACCTGTTTTATATGGACGATCTGAAACTCTACGCATCCAATGATGATCAACAGCAAGGAGAACTACGGATTGTAAAGCAGTTTAGTGATGACATCAAAATGAGTTTTGGTTTAGATAAATGTGCAAAGGCATCGTTCAAAAAGGGTAAACTGATTGCCACGGGCAATATTGAGCTGGATAAAGAAACAACTATCAATGAGTTAGATCAAGATAGGGGATACAGATACCTTGGAGTAGATGAAAGTGATGGTATTCAACATACTAAAATGAAGGAGAAGATCAGGAAAGAGTATTACAAAAGAGTACGACTAATAGTGAGATCAGAACTCAATGGAAGAAGCAAAATTGAAGCGATAAACAGCTTGGCGATACCTACTGTGCAATATAGTTTTGGGATAATCGATTGGAAATACTCTGAGCTAAAAAAGCTTGATTCAAAGACAAGGAAGATCTTGACAATGCATGGAATGTTACACCCAAAATCTGATGTCGACCGAATTTACATACCCAGAAAAGAAGGAGGCAGAGGACTGATAGAAATAGAGACTGCATTTAAAGTGGCAATAGTAGGGCTTAATCATTATCTTAAAAACAAGAGCACTTTGTCAAGCAATATGATTATTATGCACGAGAAGACGAAGCGAAAGTACTCAATCAGTAAAATAGCCAAAAATATCGAAAAGGAAATGGCAGATTTGAATTTCGTACCGAAACCAGACAAACCAACGGCAGAAAACGCAAAAGTATTGAAACAAGAAATAAAAAAAGAACTTGTGAAGAAGAAAAATAATAGATGGCTTAGTAAACCACTGCATGGAAAGTACCCTTCACTTATTGGGGAACCACATGTTGACCTTCCAAATACAAACAATTGGCTCAGATCAGACATCAAAGGAGAAACAGAGGGATTATTGATAGCAGCGCAAGACCAAGCTCTATACACACGAAATTTTCAAAAACACATAGTTGGCAAAGAAATTGACAGCAGATGCAGGATGTGTTACAACCAGTCTGAAACAATTGACCATATAACATCAGGATGTGAAGTATTAGCAAAGTCAGATTACATCGAAAGACACAACAAAGCTGCAGCATATGTACACTGGAATATTTGTAATGATCTAGGAATCAAGACCTCAGACAAGTGGTATGAGCACCAACCGAACACAGTAACTAACACTGAAACACATACAGTGCTATGGGACATGGCAGTGCATACAGACAGACATATAGGTGCGAACAGACCTGATATCATAATCAAGGACAAAGTGAATTCAACTTGCAAGCTGATAGACATGACTGTGCCATGTGATAAAAATGTTTCAATCAAAGAAATGGAAAAGAAAAGCAAATATCAAGATCTGGAAATTGAGATACAAAGGATGTGGAAAATGAAAACGGAAGTAATACCCATTGTAATAGGAGCCCTCGGTACCATCAGAAAAGGAATGGAAGATAATATCAGAAGCGTCTCAGAAAATATGAATCTTCAGACGGTCCAAAAGACATGCTTACTAGGAACTGCAAGGATCCTTCGTAAAATAATAATAATAATAATATCATATTTATACAGGTTAATACTTGTTCAGCAAACAAGGTGCTGTTATCAATCAAGGACCTGTCTAAAATATACAAAATTGAATGCAAAAGAGAAAAGCAATATACATCAAGAATATAAACAGTTAAAAGTCAAAGCTAAAATTTTTACAGAAAGTTTTTAATCGTAAAATTGAAGTTTCAGTCTTCATTTCATCTGTCAGGTTATTGAAAATATTTGCTCGTTGAAAGGACAAGGCCATCTTTCCTGTTTCAGGTTTGACTTTAGGCAAAGCGATATTTTTTGTATTGTGCACTGGAGTACACTGGCTGTGGTTGACTCTCGTAAAGTAATTTTAAAAGGCGTGTGATGATGCGCCATTCAAAATTTTGAAGACTTCAAGAGCACACATCTTATTTCGTATGCTGCTGACTTTTTAAAACTTTACACTGTGCTTGTTGCCTTTTATTGCTTTCAGTGCACGTTTCTGAATGTTATCGAAAAGGGATTTCTTTGGTGCTGACATGTGAGGAAGACATTGTTACAATAAAGCAGAATTGGTACAATCGTACCTTGTAAACCTTATAAATTGAAACGATTATGCAGCTATCATATAATTTTTGTCATAATAAACTTTGACAAGAGAAAACGTGAATGACCCCGCATCAGCCCCGCCTATCCCGGGGTAAGGGGGGGGGGGTCGGGGCAATAAAATGATAGCTGCAGTACGAGATCAATGCTGGAAAATATTTGGACCGCAGCTTGACCGAGTACAAGGAACTAAGGTCCAACGATTTTCCATTAGTTGAACTAAGGTTGAAGTTTTTCCTATATAATTGCAAGTTCCTTTTCAAAGTTTACAGCAAAGAAGTCTTTGAGGAATAACCAAAATTTTGGCTGACAATCCTCCCTTGCTGCTGATTTTAAAGGCAAAGCCCGTCCAATATGGCTTTGAAAATACGGCTTTCGCGGACCGACCAAGAACCAATCAAATTGCTCCATTGCCAGGCCGAGAACGCCAGATAATAATGTGCCGTATACGCAAAAATAGCTTTACTCCCGATGTGGCTTTTTTCATTGTTTTTCGAGGCAAACAGAAATCGTCAGATTTTTGTCCATCGGTACTCCTAAATATTCGTATACGTCTGATTCCGTGATCTTTGTTTGATTGATCTTGTTTGTTTGATTGATCACATAATTTCAATAGGTTTGGATCCCGAAGTTCTCTGGTGTGTACCATAAATGACACACACCTGTCTTGGTGTTTTTAAGATTTACTATGCGATTATTTTCGAAAAAACCAGTTAGAAATCCTTTCTAGATCACTTTTCAATTTCTCTTCGATAACATCACATGTTTTACCAGCAAAGCACAAAACAGAATCATCAGCATAGAGGGTCATTTCACATTGTCTTAAATTTTGATCGATATCGTTTATTAGTAAGGTAAATAGCAATGGATCCAATATGGATCCCTGAGGTACTCCACATGAAATAGCTTGAATTTCTGACAAAGCTCCATCAGATGACACAATTTGCTTTCTAAGAAACAGATAGCTCTCAAACCAACAGAGCTCATTGTGTTTGATAACATAGATAGGACGTTTAGATAGGAGTCTCGCATGGTCCACCGTGTCAAAAGCCTTTCGCAGATCAATAAACACGGCTCCAGTCATGAGGCCCTTGTCCATATTGGTAATGAGGAAATCTGAGTAAAATGAACTGCATGTTAAGTAGACGATCTATTCCGTGGTCTCTCCGGGAGCATATTATTGGCCTCAAGTTAATCATAGAGCTGATTGTGCAGAACCCATTCAAAGACTTTTGGAATAACAGGGAGTAACGAGACTGGTATATAGTTATCCATGATCGTTCTTTCACCTGACTTGTAAACTGGTGTAATTTTGGAGCATTTTTCAGCAGATGGGAAGATTGCCATTTCAAGGCATCGATTGATCAATTTTGAGAGAGGACCAGCTATCTCGTTTGCCCCATCAACAATCAATGATGTTGGTATATCGTCACAACCAGCGGCCTTTTTTCTTTTAAGTTTCATTAAAATGCTGTGCAAATTGTCAGCAGAAAAGATAAGAAGACATATATGTGAGTTTGATTTTATTTCATTTGAAGCCAAATATCATGCTGTAGGAGTGGTACTGGTGATGTGATTTAAGAATGCCTCAACATTTAGGCTAGGCCAACTGACACAACACATGCAAAATGCAACCAAGTGATGATATCAAATTTTTGGCCAAATTTGAGAAGCCTTTTTGACCCACCTACAGGTGAAGGCGGGGCATTTTGTATTTACTATTGAGAGTCTAATGTTGTTTGGATTTCTAAAGTGCGGAATTATCGGTATCATTTTCAGAAGCATGTGCAGAATTATAGGTACCATATGGAGAAACATGCAGACTTTTGGGTACCATTCTGAAGAAATATTGCAGAATTTTTAGGAGGCAAGTTTAACAGGGTTTAATGGCCGCCGCCTGCAATGCAGTTATTTTTGTGACCTCATGCTTGTCCACTATTTCTCTGAGAAAGGGGTATAATTAAAATTCTGTTTGGGACATAGAATTAAAAAATAGGGGTCATATCTTGGAAAAAATAGTCAGGAGGGGGGCTTTGGGGGTACCAGAACCCGCAAACCCGGACGAAAATTTGGAAAAGCCCGAAAACCCGGACGAAAATTTTGATAAACCCGAAAACCCGCCAATATCAAATCAAAAATCCCGAAAAGTGCCCTTCGTAACAAAAAATATTTAGTTGTAAGGTTGGTATTATTCTTTGTTATTTCACGTTACTGGCCTCATCCCTTTACCAATGTACCGTACAATAGAGATCTTGAAACTTACGACGAAATCTAACAAAATCCAAGAGTGGCCTCTTGCAAAGCGTAGCTAATTTACTTTTCAAACAGCAGTCTGTTATTAAATCGTGTCTTCGACACCTTCGTCACTGCTCTCGTCAAACTCGTAAAACACGACTCCCAGGAAGATCAGATCTCAGCCTGGATCCAATCCTAGCTAATACCAAATTTTAAAATTTTGTTTTTCATTTTTCATTTTTTAAACAAACTTGTAACTTTTGTAGTTTAATTTTGTACTGATGGGATATCGTGTAAAAATATGAATTAATAAAAAAAAAAAAAAAAACTCATTTCGTCTGCTAATACTTCCTCCTTCCATTGCTGGCTCTGCACCGTCTTAATTTCTGCCGCTGTCGTCATTCAGCGGCGTGGCCAGAGTAGATTAAGTGGGGGTATAGAAACAAGGCGGTCTGGGGGCGAAGCCCCAGGAAAATTTTTGGGACCACGCCCTTTACTTTGGCTTAGAATGCATCTCCCAATATCATGCTTGCCATTGCGACAAGAAAACTTTTATAGTTTTGCGACAGTTATCCTATGAATCAAAGCGCCAGGAAAATTTTTAGGGCCGCGCCCTTTACTTTGGCTTAGAATACATCTCCCAATATCATGCTTGCCTTTAGCGACGAGGAAACCTTGATCGTTTTGTAACAGTTATCCTATGAATCAGAGCACGAAGAAGATTTCTGAAGAAATATCCTTTACTTTGGCTTAGAATGCATCTCCCAATATCATGCTTGCCTCTAGCGACAGAGAAACCTTGATAGTTTTATGACGGTTATCCTATAAATCAGACACGAGGAATATTTTTGGAAGAAAGATCCTTTACTTTGGCTTAGAATGCATCTACCCAGGGTAGTATCATGCTTGCCAGTGGTAAAATGGAAGATTTGACATTTCTCGGAAAGTTCTTACCCAACCTATACCCTGCTATTTTCTCCTCGGTTTTAGAGGAATCTCGAGGACAATCTTTCGACAAAAGTGGGGGGGGGGGGGCAATTGCCCCCATACCTCCCGTGGCCACGCCACTGGGCCTCGCAACTCACCTCGCCGTCCTTCGGAAGGAACGTTAAACTAGGGTTCCAATACATGGGTGCGGCATACATAGTGAGTTTAAATTTGCTTTAAGTAGCTAGAAAGAATTCCAGCCCACGCGAAATGAATTGCTGAAAATAAATAATCGCACTGTCCTCTAGAAATTGAAAACCCGCATGACGTCTAAAACCCGAAAATCCGTACATTTTAACTACAATACCCGAAACCCGAGCTAAAAAAATGGCAAAACCCGAGACCCGTCCAAGATCCAAAACCCGAAAACCCGCACGTTTTTCAGAGAAAACCCGAAACCCGATGGCCAAAATTGGACAAACCCGCAACCCGTGAAATCCCAAAGCCCCCCTCAGTCAGAGATTGCGAGGGATAGGGTACCAAATTTAGTTTGTGATATAACTAACAAGGTAAATTTCAAGCATACACTCCCGTCACAAAAGTATCCGGACAGCCGAAACAATATGGCGTCGAATTTGACCGTTGGTCCTTCGACCCCCCAAACGGTTCAGCCGTTGTGCGGCCATTTCAGGGAGTGGAAACAAACGATTTTAACGCCAAAAACTGTGTTTATCGCTCACGCAACCAAGGAAGAAATAAAAAATTGAAAAACAAAGCAAGATAAACATGTTTTGATAATAAAACATGAAATTAGCTGCGAGGAGAAAATGTAATCGATAACAAAGGAGCCTCCCAACTTAGAATCGTTCACTGGAATAGCATCACTTGGTGCAGAAAAGTCTGAAATTTGCAAATATGAAAGAAAATTCAAGTAAAATCCAGATATAATGAAGTTATAAATGAAAAAAGAAACAGTTGCTGCGATTGAGGTAAGGTTTTTTAACAACAGAATTATTGCAATCAAACTCAATACCAAATTGTTGCAAAGAAAATTTGTTAGGGACTGTATATTTTGCTCAGATTGATTCCCCTATGTAAGATGTACAAAATTATACCAACTTTAGGCCAACCTTTGGCATTAATTATATTTTTGAGGCTTTGATACAAATTTAAACTTACCTTGGCAAAGATGATATCGCAACCCTACAGTGACGGGAGACTCAAATTTAATTTTGCCATTTTATAGCCAAGTGTCTTTTTGCTATCATTCACATGATTCCTAAAACTGCGATCTTTTCTGCTTCATTTGACATAAAATACAATCTTCTCCTGTCATGTAGCAGCCTCCAAGACTGGAAATTTGTTGAACATATTGTCTTGTTTTCGATTGCTTTTCCTTCTCACAGCTAAATTCATATTTTGCTATCAAAACACTTCATTTTGCTTTGTTTTTCATTTTTTCATTTCTTCCTTGATTGCGTGATCGATAAACAAAGTTTTGGCGGTAAAATAATTGGTTTCCAGTCCCTGAAATGGCCGCATAACGGCTGAACTGTTTTGGGGTCGAAGGGCTAACGGTCAAATTTGACGCCATTTTGTTTCAGCTGTCCGTATACTTTCGTGACGGGAGTGTAAATTGTATTGGTGCATCAGAATAAGTTCAGTTCAGCATGTTAAACATGCAAACATCGAATTTAGATCAATCAGTATCAGGTCGCTACGTCAATATCTGGTGGAGAGGCAGGGTCTGCAGAGGTAAAATGGTTAAGCTTGTTTCAGCTGGTCAAGTATCAGCCAGCGCTTTTTGCACAAAATGTTTAGTTTTGAGTTGTTTTTGAGCTACATACAACACAACAGATTGATCTTACACCAAAGTGAAGTGGTAGAGATGAAGTTGAAAATTTGAGTGTTGTTGATTGAAAATTATTCACCTACAGGGTGTCCCAAAAACATGTGCGCCGTTTGAATGGCTACTGTGGAGGAGCAATACATCTAACTTTCCTGTTTTTCAGATTTGTGAATATAAGAGATTTCAACTTAGAGTCTGGCACCGAGTTTGTGTAAATCTGACAAGTGGTTGCTGATTTATTGAGAAAGAAAGTCACAATCACTCGTTGCTTCAAAACCAGAGGATTTTATCTCCGTACTTAACCTTACAACTTGATTTTTATCATTAATGAAGTTAAACTTTACAGTTATGCCAGGAAACACATTTGGGAGTAACTAAAGACCATATAACTCAAGAATATCAACCAAGCAGCCTGCTGAACGCAATATTGTTGATTTAAAACGATTTCATCACTGTTGATAAGCAAAATATCTGATGGAAGCATGTCATGGCCTGAAACACTTGTGTTGCACATTGCCATTCCTAGCAACCCTAGATATGTCCAATATTTTTGGTTGTCACAAAATTCAATGTATGACTATCTGTCTCACTTATGATCATCAGAAAACAGGGCTACAATGCCTGCCAAAAGTCCTTGGAACACCTCACAAAATTAATGAAAAAGCACAGGAACTTTGTTTAGCTATCATAACCACCACAATGGCACTAGGAGAGGCTTCCCCTCCCCCCTCAAACAATGTTGTTAAGTGCGAAATGGTCATAGCAGCCAGTTCAAGTCTTGATGGCACTCGAACACGCGACAGTGATGGAATAAAACAACATTGTTTGAAAGGGGAGAGGGGAAAGTAGCAAAGAGGATGGTGAAATAGACTCTGGTGTTCCAACACTTTTGGCAGGCATTGTAGGTATGTTTTTTCAATCAATTTCGTTGATTTTAACGCAATGGAGAATAATAATGAATCCTCTGGTTTTGAGGCAACCAAGAATTTTGGCTTTCTTGCTCCATAAATCAGCAACTAGTGATCAGAAATACTCAAACTTGGTGTCAACCTAAAATACAATACAAATAAAATTGAATTGAAATTGAATTGAACCTTTAATTTGAAGTCTCTTCTGTCAAAGAACCTTGAAAACAGAAAAATTGGATTTAGGGCTGCTCCGCAGAAGCCACTCAAACAGCGCACATGTTTTTTGGGACACCCTGTAGAAGACGAGCAATTGCACACACACACACCCTTCCACCCCCCCCCCCCACCCCCACCAGCGACCAGCAGAGACACCATTTGTGATGTGTTTAAGAGTCTAAGGCTGCAAGAAATTGTGACGCCCAGTATGCAGAGTATGGCACTTTTCGACGAGATCTCCAGTGTGCAAGGAGAAATTTATTTTGTTCTCTATTGTTTATTTTGAATAGCCTATTGAAATCTCCGGTTTGCATTGCAGTGCCATACTCTACATACATACGATACGGGCGTGACGCTCTGGCACTGCTTTTACTAGTTGCCAAGGCTGAGATAAATGGGGATACCTTGCTTGTGATGTTAAAAGTATATTTCGGTTGATATAGATAGATACTTCCTTACCTGCCAGTTAATAGTGTCACATTGCTTTCCTCTCTTCTCTCAGCTCAACTTTCATTTTTTATATTTGTCGATTTGTTTAGGCCATCATGTTGGTGTGTTGTTGCTGTTGTTGTTTTTATCATACAACAGCAACAACACAGCACCATGTTTGCCAGAAAAGAAACAGACAAATAGACTAGCTACACTAGTCCCTCGATTTCGCTGTTGTTGTTGTTGCTGATGGCCAGCTCAATGAGGGACTAGTTGCCAGAGAGTGTCTCAAATCGGAATTTTCAGAACGAAAAACCTGATTGTAATCTGATTGGAGCATTTCGGCTAAAACAATAGAAAATTTTTTTGTAGCCAATCAACTTTTCCTCTCTTTACTTATTTTTACTGGAAAACCTCCCTTTGAAGTAGAGGCCTGTTTGGTCTGAGTTTTTCAAGAATGGCGACCGGCGCTGTCGTCGCAGCTTGATCGACCTGAAGAGCAGAAGCAAATGAAGCTGAAGGAATTTAGCTAGCCATTTGGCATGATGAAGTGGGCACTGGGAAGAGATATTTGTTTGTGCTCTAACAGGAAATGGCAAAATGTAATGCTGTTGTGATACTTGAGAGGCATTTTCAAGACAGCAGTGAGTGTCAGTCTGTCAGTACACTGGCAGTGTAGTGTAGGCCTACTCTAAGTTCAGGTTAGTGATTTTTTCGTTTACATTTGGCTCGTGTATTTCAATTTCAGGGCCTCCGATGACTTGGGGACCGGGGGGCCACGCCCCCCCCCCACATGTTTGCAAATCATGCCGTTTTGAAAGGCAGCTCATCATCATGTTATTGTGTTGTGGTAATTTTTTGTATCAAGTTTGGCCTGCCCCCCCCCCCCCACTTTTCTGATCTCGTCGGGGGCCTTGAATTTCTAATATTATCTAACTGCGAGCATGTTACTTGGCAATGTTGGGCTGTTCTACTTTATCACCTTAACAGTTGTTTTGGTTTGAATGCATTTGATCTGCCAAATAAAACAATCTTAGATATTTTAGAAGTTTAGAATCTTTATAAGTTCCATATGTGATCCAACCCCCCCCCCCCCCCCCACCCCGTGTTTGGATCACATACGAAAAGGAAAGGGTGATATAATTTTTTGCTTGTGATTTAACAAGTACTTGTTACTTTATCACATTGATGTTGATGTTCTTAATTCATAGGGGTTAGTTAAGCAAGATATCTGCTTCATTGTTATCAGACCTCGCATCAGTATGCATTTAGGTGGCACTTTTCTTGGAGAGAGTTTGTCTATCTGATGCAGCAAATCACTTGGAGCAAATATAAAGAACAGTTCCCTTGAAAATTCCTTGTACTTCAGTCCTTCAGATACCACTTAACTGATTGCTAATGATAATGTATAATGATGATGAAATGTCTAATCTTGTCAAGTCTTTGGTTCTTTCCTTTATCTTTGGTCACTCTGAACTTTGGTCACTTTATCTTTGGTCACTTTGATAGGGGGGGCTCTCTCCTCGATTAGTTTACCTATTGAGAGAGCTCCTCCTTTAAATAATTCTCTCCGTGGTGAATTTATATATATATGAAACTGAAACTCCTCTGAAATTTCAAATTTATGTTCACTGTCCATGCTCAATTTTGTCAGAGTCATAAACTGTCTAAAATTCTTTCAAATTCACATGAATGAAACTTGGTATCAATGTGTTGTTTTCTTGAGTCATATTTTGATGATAACTGATCACAGCAGCAACAACAACCAAAATACTAATTCCGTGGTCCGCGTTTTACGCATGTAGCGCTTATGAAAACGAGGCTATCAAGTTGTTCCGATTTCAGACACTGTTTGGCAACAAGTCTCTGTATATAGCGACAAATCAGTTCTAAGGAGCATACAGAGATTGTGTAGCCAGTCTAACAGACAAATACACATGAATGAAAGTTGGCTGATGTAGTAGAGAACCGAGGAGAGCAATGTGACACAATTAACTGGCAGGCAGGGACCGCGCAGCCATTGGGCTAGGGGGGGGCTAAAGCCCCCCACTTTTTTCAAAGATAGGTCTAAAATATTTCAATAATATGGAATTTTCAATATTTTCATACACGCAACTGCTGCATTTGCTGAGAAACCTTCTCAATGGCTAGCTAGATGTCTCAAAATCTGACTTCATTCAAATATGAAGCAGTCAAATTTCAACAATCTAGCGATATTGAACTTTCATAAACAACGAGCAACGCGATGTCCCTCTTGGATATTGCTGACGAAGTTGTTAAAAATTAGAATGGGCATCGCAACTTTGGCACGTTTGCTTTGACAGATCTTCAGTGGTAATAGTTATGAGAAAAAACGCTTTGCTGTTAATTTTGTTGGTTGTAACAATATGTCTCTTTGCATAGTAATTTAAATCATTTTTGAACCAAACTGACTGTATGTAAATATGGACGTAAATAGTCAAGTCTTTTTTTGAAAAGGGCGTTTTCCGACGTTCTAAAGGGCGTGGTCTCAAAATATTTTCCGGGGGCAAGCCCCCGGTCCCCCATTTTAGCTCGCTTCTCTCGCCGTTTAGCCCCCCCACTTTAAAACCGCTGCGCGGTCCCTGCTGGCAGGTAAGATTGAATTTATCTAATTTAGAATTTACTGACTTATTCTCCACCACCTGACAAATAGATTGATGTATGAAGTGTTTCTGATAGCTAGTAGTAGTGTGTGCTCCAGAAGGCGAGGCCTCTATCTAGCCTACCTACACTTTTACAGAACAGTATGATGCATAGGCAAGGTATACGTCATAGCTCTGTTTGGCAGGTAGATAGTCCTGCATTATAGACCAGGCTGTACTGGCGCTAGGTACCACTTTTCGGCGGAGAAATTAGGACTATGATTTTTGGATAGCTCTATGCATTGGTATAACGAAAATCGATGGTAAACGGGAAGTTTGTAATGATCTTGCGCGAAAAGCGTCAATTATCGTTCGGTACTTAGGCCCAACGCGCGGTTTTTAATATTTTCAATCCTTTCTTAGACAGCGCAAGTATGTGATACCTTTTATGCCATTTCTTGACTCTATAATTGTCTTTCGCATAAAATTAATGTTATTAATTCAGAAAATATCGAAATTTACCGAATCTATAGAGCAATTCGAGCATATGACGTCGTTTTTATGTGACATCATCATTGCAAAATGAAAAATTTCGTAACTTATGCTCAGCATGCTCACCCTTATAAGAGTTTGTGAGAACCTCATTTATTGATTATAAAAACGAATGGAGTTGAATTCCCCGTGCCTGCAGACACCTGGAAATGCCGCACGATTGGAAACAACAGACAATGGAAAAGATTGATACGGAAGATCAATCTGGGAGACAAGACGTTCCATGATGAATTTTAGCACAATACTACCATTATTAATTCGTTGAGCTTCTTATTTCTTGAATTAAACATGTTTCTATATCATAGCTTTCGCAGATTCCTAGTCAGTCTTTGCGCTGGATGAATAGTTCTAAATATTCTATTTCTACGGGATGAACTTTCTCTCTCGAGTTTGAGGACGCAAAAGTGTTTCAATAAAAATCTTGCAAAGCTGTTATATGACGCTATATATTGAGTTCATTATCACATGAGTTTAGAACACGGAAGCTCAGTTGTTCCCTTTCTATGTACAACGTGGCTAAAATTATTCGGCTATTTACATATACAGGTTACATTTGGATGAATATAATTCTTAAACTTTGTTGTCACTGCCCATGTCAATCACAACAACTGCTTTGTCCGTCTCAGAAAAGTTGATATAGAAGAACACTGTTCAAACCTCTCATTCATCGAATGAGTTTCAAGTTTTCCATTTCAAACAGACAAAACAGACAGAGTGAATTCGGGTACTTCCAGAATTAGTTTCTGCAACAAACTCAAAATTCTAGCGACAGGATTTGTGCTCTTTGAATGCAATGATAAAATTGACTGGCAATGTGATATACTGTATTGAGCTCCTTTTTGATTACAAAGTCCACTTTGTAATCTAAGAAGGGGCTTCGATGTCAGTCAGTGAGAAAGAAAGAAAGAAAGAAAGAAAGTAAGTAAGTAAGTAACCCACTTCCGTCACGCTCGTTAAAGCGATTGATTAACGTTTTATCTCTGCTAATTGGCACTGAAATAAAGAAAGCGCACATAAAGCGCATACAAGACAGAAGTTTCCCGCGATCCTATAGGAACATTTGACGTCGGCTTATTTCATGTTAGACAGATTTGACACCATAAGATGGATAAATCACCATGATGTTTACCCTGGCACAGCAACAAATTTACCCAGAATTGGCACGTTCTTGACTTCATTAGCAGCTCAATTATGTCAAAACAATCGTTTTCTAGAACGAACGAATCATTAGCCTTATTGATAGTACTCATTATGCAAATAAGTCAACTTTAGAGGATGATGTAACCGGTGGCCTGCACAGAGGCTAGCAGTCGCAGCATCACCGAAGGTAGAAGGATCCCCCTCCTACACAGCTACAGAAAGTTGCAGAATCCCAGCAAACAATGGCGCCATTGACAGGGGGAAGGCAGGAGATCACACTGTACCAAAACATCTTCATGCATATCATTCTGCACAGAGGTTATCTTCGTGACTGCTTGTCTCAAATTAGATGCCCGCGAACAGCAACAATTGAAACGTTCTGTTGGGTTCTGCATAAGTAATCTTGCGTTATCGTAAATCTCACATGACATCTCATTTGACACAAATGCACCAATAGTTTTTTGCACGAACTAAGCAAACTAAGGGTAATGACTTTTGATTTTTGCGTATCACTCTCGTTTGACATAAAGACCAAAATGTTGCCTTTGATGCGGTTCTTTTTCTTATACAAGGCGCTTGATTTTCCATTGAAGGCGACTTTAGCAGCAACACTTATCTCTCTGACTGTAGCTAAAAACAGCATCTACGATCATTTGGGGTTATGAAGAAATCAATATTCAGATATTCTTAGCTTGTTTAGCTCAGGACAGACTTTGTAATCATCCAAAAGGATCTTATGTTTGATTACAAAGTCCAACTTTGTAATCTAAGAGGGGGCTCCAGGTCAGTCAGAAAGAAAGAAAGAAAGAAAGAAAGTCCGTCACGCTCGTTAAAACAATTAATTAACGTTTTATCTCTGCTAATTGGCACTGAAATAAAGAAAGCGCGCAGAAAGCGCATACAAGACAGAAGTTTTCCGCGATCCTATAGCAACATTTGACGTCGGCTTATTTCATGTTAGACAGATTTGACACCGGAAGATGGATAAATCACCATGATGTTTACCCTGGCACAACAACAAATTTACCCAGAATTGGCACGTTCTTGACTTCATTAGCAGCTTAATTATGTTAAAACAATCGTTTTCTAGAACGAACGAATCATTAGCCACTTATTGATAGTATTCATTAAGCAAATAAGTCAAGTTTAGAGGATGATGTAACCGGCGGCCTGCACAGAGGCTAGCATTCGCAGCATCACCGATGGTAGAAGGACCCTCCTCCTACACAGCTACGGATGCAAACGTCGCAGGTGAAGTTGAGAGGAAAGGTGCAGGATCCCAGCAAACAATGGCTCCATTAACTGCGGAAAGGCACGTGATCACACTGAACCAAAACATCTTCATGCATATGATTCTGCACAGAGGTTATTTTCGTAACTACTTGTCTCAAACTAGATGCCTGCAAATAGAAACGTTCTGCAGAGTTCTGCATAAACATAAGCAATTTTGTATTATTGGAAATCTCACATGACATCTAATTTGAGACATACAAGGCGCTTGATTTTCTATTGAAGGCGCCTTTAGGAGCAACACTCACTGGAGCTAAAACATATAACATATGATTAATGAATCTGAACCACTCTCTTTAGTATCTCAGGCCCTTAAATACGAAAACTCAATAAACCATCGTCAAACAATAACCTCCTACATGAATAACTTGACTGATAACCCTACAGAAGATGGCCTAAATACTGAATCTATTACATTACTCTCAAAACATGCGACAAAAGAAACCCTTATACAAGAGCATCAGATACAGTGGAAAAATCACATGAGTGACTGCCCAAAAGCCTTATCATATAAAACATACAAATCTCAAATTAGATATGAAAATTATCTCTCCCTAATTACCAACAGATCACATAGACGAATACTATCAAAATTGCGCCTTAGCGACCACTGCCTTGCAATAGAAAAAGGAAGACATTTCAAGCCTCCCTTAGAAAGAGAAAGACGATTTTGCAGATCCTGCCAAAACAAAATTGAAAACGAGACCCACTTCATTCTCTCGTGCCAAACATTTATCTCTGAACGGACAGTGTTCCTAGATAAAACACAAAATCTCTGCCCTAATTTTAAATATATACCAACAGATGAACAGAAACTTATATACTTAATGTCCAACGAAGATGAACTCCTCCTACAGACATTTTCTGAATTTCTTCATGATATATACTCCAAACGCCTCAATTCAGAAAACGGAAATAAATAAAAAGTAAAATCAAACCCAACGTAGAAATTCTTAGGTATTTAGTTGTAACCTCTATTTCATACTGTTTATTTTGTATTTAAATCATCTTTTGTTATCTGTAGCCGTAGTTGACCATGTATCAAATGATATAGCGTCTTGATATAAAAAAAAAAAAAAAAAAAAAAAAAAAAAAAAAAAAAATCAATTTTCAGATTTTCTTATGCTTGCTTAGCTCAGGACGGACTTTGTAATCATCCAAAAGGATCTTATGTTATTGCTGTGTTTGCGTTCGAAAATTTTATATTACTGCTGTACAGAAACCAATCATAGTCCTCAAAAATATCAGCTAATTCTTCCAGCTAAGTCCCAAGATAAACCAAGTGATCTAGATCTATAAGTTAGTTTGAAAAATTTGAATTATTTGCTGCAATTTTCTAGCAAGCTGCTTTTCCTATGTACCATATATAGTCACTACCTGTAAAAGTGTTCAAACCTAACATGCATTTCTTCAATGGATCAGACAGGTCGATATTAATAAGCTAAAAGTAATTTGTGGTGCATTCTATTCCATTGTCGAGATAAACTCTGTCTTGCTGGTCAAGCAACGTATTTGGCTTGATGACAACGATATCTGTATTATCTTTGTCATACCATCTTATAATAACGTTCTTGAGAGGATGGACGCTCAACACGTGGTAACAGTGCAGTAGAAGCTTTGGACCAGCCTCTTCCTGTTTGCTAGCTAGCTCCGCTTTAATTTCGCACAGGGCAAGTGTCACTTGTTACAGTTGTTACCTTTGAGGAGCAGATCTTCTAGCAGTGTGGCAAATTAAATGCCTTCGCCCTGGTTGCAACGATGGTAACCCTCATACGAAACATCAATTGCCGTTTGTTGTCATCACAAGTTGAAAAGTCACTGAAATTCCGAGGAAACCTTTGACTTGTTTGATGAAATAACCACTTTGCTGAATTCAACTTGAGTTTCTTTCGGCTGATGTTAGGGAGACTTCTTGGTATGTAGCTGCGACAATGTCAACTCCAGGGGCGGATCCAGGTCCAAATCTGACGGGTGCCAAAGGGAGGTAGAAAAGGGGGTCCGGGGGCGAAGCCCCCGGGAAAATTTTTGGGGCCACGCCCTTTACTTTGGCTTAAAACGTGACCACGCCCTATATTTTGCTTGAAAGTTTGAATTCTCATTTTGAAAATCAATGACAATTTCTGTAAGACTGTTCAGAAAATGGACAGTGAACTTTTTATTTCAATGAAAGTTTAGGACAAACTACAAAAACTACTGTTGGACATACACGTTTTTTCTTTTATAAGAAACTGGTTTATAAGAAACTAGTACTAGTATGGTGAAAACTTTAAGAAACTCTAGTACTATGCTTGAGAATTGCTAAGAAACTTTGAAAACCAAACACAAGGAAATCATGGGAGAATTGTCGTTGAGACTTTATAGTTTAGTAATATTCATGATAGATTTATGTTTGAATCAAATAGAACTCTCTTTCTCGCTAAAAATTGTGCTGTCTGTCAAGAAACGAAGACGTGGCAGTGGTAGAAACTACATGCATCCTAAATGCATCCAAAAAATAAGAAACACATTAAGAAACTTTTAGTGCTAAAAAGCTGAAATTTTCACGTGAAATTAAGAAACTTTTAGTACTATGGGCTTATCCAAGTTTCTTATAAAAGAAAAAACGTGTATGGCAAACTCCACAGTACTTTTACGATGAAAAACATGTCTCATTTGAAGGAAGGTGTTGGATTTCGTTCTAATATGGTAATGAATATGAATGGTGCATTCTTCATATCACAAAAGGGAAAAACAAATTTATTCAAACCAAATATGTTTGGGAATTCGTGATTACAGCCATTATTCGTAAGACAATCTACTGCTACAAAGCCCTTTTGTCCAACCGATATTCCGTACAAATATGATAAAATAAAACCTACCCAACAACAACTCGCAGTCAACAATTTCTAACTCATTTTGATTACTACCCATTTGTTGTTTCCAAAGTAAACATAAATCAAAGGTCTTGCCCAAGTCGTATGGTTAAATATTGATTTAGTTCATGGTAAAATAGCAGCATACACAAAATGAAGGGCCTACCGAGATTGCCTCACAGTCGCTGAGCTTTTCCTTTATAACTTCTGGTATCTACTGAAGCTTCGAAACAATCTTGGATTCGTTGATATATCTTAAGTCTTCCAAATCGAGACTTCTTTTCTACGTGGAACGGATAGCCTTACTTGCATCGTCGGTCTGGTTGTTGGCTTTGAGAACATTGGCCGCCATGTTTTTGCGCGGCATTCTGTTTTGTAAGCAGTTTGTTCTTCATCTGGTGATTGGCTAATGGTCTAGTCATTTCTATCAGACGTTCTCCTATTGGCTTGCACCCCTCAAGGTTCTTTCCGATTGGCTTGCACCCCTCAGTTTCAAACTATGGGTGCTCCCGCCAATTTCAAGCAACCCTCATGCAGCTCTCTGATTGGTTTGCACCAAGGCGCCTTCCTTACGCGAGTTGCACTGTGCCTGCCTCTGCAAGAGGATTTGGGAATGGAAACGCGGAGATTCCCCCTATGAATAAAGACTTTTTGTTTGCGACGATCAAAGCTGCAGGAGGATGCCCTACGACAAATTTACCATCGATGAATGGGGCTCAAGGGGTAGGGGGGGGGCTGAGAAATGAGAATACGGTGATTTCATGAAAATTTATCATTCAACGATTTTAACAAGTAATATTTTAACTAATACTTCACAACAGAAGATTGTTAGAATCTTGCCTTTCCCAAAATTAAATGATTTCCTTGCAACTCTGACAGGTGCTTGCGCACCGGTTGCACCCCCCTGGATCCGCCCCTGAACTCGACTATATCCAGACAGCAGCTGCTTCAAAAACTTTTACATTGAATCTTTGTGTGTTTCTGCTGCTTGTGTTATGCAAACAAAACTTGCCAACATGTTGACAAAGGACACAGACGTGATTGGTTTTTAGGACTGACTTCCCCTTGGTGTATCACAGGGCTCTTCATTTTCTTGAGAATGACTTGGATCAACTTGCTTTTGAGATGAATCTTCTTGAATCGTGCAGGCTTGCCAAGTGAACGGAATTGGGCATAAAGTGTATTCAAGTTCTCTCTCAAAGTTTATAGCTTGCCCTCTCTTTGCTAAAGGGAGGTAATACTCCAAGGATATTTTGATCGGATTGCGAAACTTGACTTGACTGGACTCAAGGGATTCTTGACGGAATTTTTGGCTCTCATCCTCGCCAAGACATCTCCTTAAAAAGTAGTCAGGCAGCAATATGGTCTCCAAGAGCAATGCTGCCAGAACTCAAAGCAACAGTCTTTTCTTTCTCAAGATTTAGACGAAAAAACGCTCGCTAACATGCTCCTGTTTGAATATCGCTACCGTTTGATGATGCGCTTCACGAATTTTTCTGTCTGCTAGATATATGATAGTCACAGATGTTTGTAAGTGCTGGCAGCCCTGTTCACCTCTGCAAGTATTTTTGTACTTTCCACTTGCTCTGAACGATTCAACGTCCACTTCAAAATAACTCAACTGTCGCCAGCAAAGCACTTGCTCACTCCTGATGTCATGGCATCTCTGCTGATCATTCGCTCTCCTTTCTGATAGGTAGTATCCCGAAATGACTCTTGAACTTGCACTTTTCAGTCCCAGATAGAAATCAAACCATGATCAGCCTTGTTCATTTTCTGGTGCAAAAATACAATGGCAAATAGAACATCATATGAATGAAGTCGTATCTCAAAATAGTTATGTTGAACCGCCATATGAATGAAACGCTGAGTTTGCATAAGATCCAAGTACAAAAGTGGCCAGAAACATGATGTTCCACCTAATTTTTCCCTTGCAAATACTTTAATCAAGATCCTGATACAGTGCCACAATATACTGAAGATGTTAGCATGAATAAAGGAAACAGCCTGTCCGTTGTTTGCAACCGTCCGGGATTTGCAGGTGTCCACAGGAATGAAGTATTTAGTTCGTCTTTATAGGCGTCTTTGTAATCAATAAACGACGTTCCACCCAAGGTCTTCCAGAATAGAACGTCATGATCGTCAGTTGCGAAATATTTCGTTTGCAGTGATGACGTCACATAAAAAATGACATCATATGGTCAAATTACCATGTAGATTCGGTAAATTTCGATATTTTCTGAATTAATAACGTTAATTTTATGCGAAAGACGATTATACAGTCAAGAAATGGCATAAAATGCGTCACATGCATTCGCTTGTTAAGAAAGGATTGAAAATTTAAAAAGCCGCGCGTTGGGCCTAAGTACCGAACGGTAATTGACGCGTTTCGCGCAAGATCATTACAAACTTCCCGTTTACCATCAATTTTCGTTATACCAATGCTTAGAGCTATCCAAAAATCATAGTCCCAATTTCTCCGCCGAAAAGTGGTACCTAGCGCCAGTACAGCCTGGTCTATTATGCATGAGTCCAAAAAGGGCAAAAATAGCTTCAGTACATGGTATGGAGGGTCTACACAGTATAGCCCGGGGGGGGGTACTTGACTTAAAATTGTACAGGGGTGTGCCCACAAAAAAATTTTTTTTACCCTGCTATAGGATTTTTCGCTCAAAATGATAACCTGTTCTAGAAAAAATTGGTTAAATGTATACTCAAAAACATGAAATTTGACCAAAAAACGACCCGATCTAGCAGAAAATTCCCCTTTGACATGTTTTGACAACCTGCTCTAGAAAAATTGCCTCATTTTGATACCCTGTGCTAGAAAAAATTGGTGAAAACGATACCCTTAAAAACGGCACATCCCCGTCAGAAAATATACTAAGTACCCCCCCCCCCCCCCCCTGGGAGTATAGCACACAATATGGGTAAATAATCTTGAAAACATAAGGCAAGGGAAAGGGGTCTGCACATCACACATGTTATAAGCATATAAAACCCCTGATATCAACAGCAATAAGTTAGAATAAGATGATTTTTGTAGGTGGCTCTGACTTGTGGTATGAAAAGTTAATCCTTCTTATGATAAGTAAGAGTTCATCTTTTAAAATTGCTAGTTCATAATCAATAAGTTTTGTTTTTATTATTGTTTGTTTATGTGCAATTTTATTATTTATTATTGTTTGTTTATGTGCAATCATAGAAATGTGTGCAATAACATAGCCAGATATATATTGTATGTAATGTATTGCATTTTGATATTCAATTCACATTTCATTTATTTATATTCCCTCTTCTTATCTACTGATTAATGTCAGGGTACTCAGCATCAGTGTTAAAATTGGAGTATATTACAAAATCACAATTTCAAGGATGTCAGTGAATGAATGGAAAATGGGGTGATAATATTCTCAGAGAGTCAGAGAAAGGGGGGTAATTTGGAAAGTTCTGTCAGAGATAGGGGGTATGAATTAAATTAGATGGACAATCATGAGGTACACCCCCGGGGGGACCACTTGGTACCTGATGTGTTATCATGCTCGTACAAATAAGCGCGGGAAAGGGTGCCTTTCTTGAAAGTAGGCACGGACCCGCGCGGGCCCGTGTTTAGGGGTGCCAATTCGACCAACGTTTAAAAAAAGGGTGCACTTTCTGCATTTGATAAATTTAAATTGTTCTACAATGATATTTTAGTCATGATTTATAAAAAATAATTCTTAACGAGTCAAAGAACTTCTCAGACCAGCATAAGATGGGGAAGGAAGTCGAGAGCATTTTCCTCCTCTTCAAATCACACCGGCAATATTAGCAAATTTGGTAACTGAATTGTCAGCTATTAGGGTACCTGAATAAGAGAAGTTCTATTTTGACACGGGAAAGGGTATGTTCTCATGAAAATTTTCCGCGATTAGGGTATGTATTTCGCTAAAACAGGTCAGCGTTTAGGGTGCAAATGTTAAGCCTTTGTACGAGCATGATACTATAGGAAAGTATAGGAGTGGTCCCCCCGGGGGTACACCAGGTAGCAGGAGTGCAGGCACTGGCGTTTGCAGGCGTTGGTGCTATGTTAACAAAATGATTGTTCAGTCTGAACTGAAAACTCTTTTGGACTAAGAAATGTTGCCCTTAAAACAAATACTTAGATTTTACCCTCTTTACCCCGTTAACTATCCTAAAATATAGGTGAAGGTGAATTTGTGGTTTTTTTTGCTTTGTTCTTTGCCTTGCGGAATTATGAGCCAAATGTTTATTAGGTTTGTGGAATTATGGGTCACATTTTTTCTGATGTGTGGATTTATGGGTCCAAATTTTGAACCAAAATGGCACGTCCCCATCCAAAACCTAGTTTAGTAACCCCCCCCCCAGGTGTGCGTAATTTGCAGCAAGTTTGCCACGCCCATTTTTAAGATAGTTTTCAGCTAATTTAGCGAACAAGGCCTATTTGGGCATAGATGGGTGAGAGCTTACTTCTTGCGCTTGGGATGACGGTGGCAAAATTTCACACACAAAGCTCTATGGGTTCTTGAGCTATGAGTTATTATTTTTTAACAACCATTTTCAGAGAATTCTGGCCAAAAGAAGCTAAGACATTGGCAAAATTCCGGGATGTTTCCTAAAATATCGAGGCAAAAACATACGTTTAGAGCCTCCTGATCCCCCTCCCCCCTAATTCAATGCTGAGAAGGTTGAATGGCGTGGCGTTTGATTAAAACAACACTGAAACAGGGGGAGCGGGGGGGGCATGTAATCACAGGCCGTAGTACACGTTTTTTTTTATAAGAAACTGGTTTATAAGAAACTAGTACTACGATGACCAAAAATTTAAGAAACTCTAGTACTACGCTCAAGAACAGGTTAAGAAACTCTAAAACTTTATTTCTGTATGTCTCTCTTATTCTATGTCTCTCTAACAAAGGTACATTCGTCTTTTCTTGACTTTTAACTGCAAAATTGGTAAATTTTGCCTTGATGTGCATGGCTTCTTCTTGATGACAATGTCAATGCAAAATGTAAGCCCTTTCTCGAAAAGAAGGCTCAACTTCGAACAATAGCGCAATTTTAGGCCCAAAAAATAAGAAACTAATTAAGAAACTTTTACTACTAAAACACCGAAATTTTCATGTGAAATTAAGAAACTTTTAGTACTAAGTGCTGATCCAAGTTTCTTATATAAAAAAACGTGTAGTGCAATTTTGTGATTTGTCCCAAGTATCTTGGCCAAGATTGTAGGCTTATGCCAGGCAAGAGATTTGTAGGCTTATCAGATGAGGATGTTCACTCGAGAGGTTCAGCATATTCGACCATGGTGGCTTGCACATTTTTTTTTTATTTTCTTTTTTCATTTTTTAAGAAAGCTGGATCAGCACATAGTACTAAAAGTCTCTTATTTTCGCATGCAAATTTCGGTGTTTTAATATTATAAGTTCAGTCAAAATTTGATATTTACACACGCAATGCTGCGCAAACCGTGGTCTGCCGACTCTTATTCTAGGAATAAAATTTTAGAGTTTCTCATTGTTCTTGAACGCAGTACTAGAATTTCTTAAAACTTTGGTCATCGTAGTACTAGTTTCTTATAAACCAGTTTCTTATAAGGAAAACGTGTAGTGGAGGATTTACGAAAACCGCCGTTTAACTGACAAAAAATAATCAGTAAACTGCTTTATCGCAAGTTCCCGAGATTGGAATGTCACACCCAAATTTTAAAACCAAATTATTGAACTTCAGGAGTCATGCGGTGAAAGTATTTACCAATTAGCTGGTCTCACCTCCTAGACTTTACGTGAGAATCCCTATTTCTAACCCCTCTGATTAGAGAATTAGAGATCAATCTTGGCTTTGCACGCATTTCCTCCCCACGCTATCTATATCATCTACTAACATTTCAGTCAACAGCAACGGATCCCGGGGGACTCTTTTAACAAGATTTTGGCTGCGGTAGTGCCACCCAATCAGCAAAAACATACCTGTTCCTCAATAATTTTTTTGGAAAATTTATAGCCGACTGTATAGCTATTTTTCAAAAATGACCTATTCATGGGTTTTTTTCCAAAAATACAAAATCTGATACCATTCTTTATACCAATATTGTAAAAATTGATAACATTCCTAATACCAAAACTGGGAAAATTCATACCGTTCCTTGTACCAAACTCGTAAAAATCGATGCCTGTTCCGAAGGCACGCCCCCAATACCCAAAATAAATATAATGAATGCCCCCCCCCCCTTCAACTCCCTGCAACGGATGGCACAGTTACAAAATTTTCCATAGTTTTTCTTACCTGGAAGATTGTTGATGATGAAAAGCCTGTCAGCGACATTCCAATGAAAGTGCTTGAGCCTCCTAGAAGTACACTTCCTCCTACTGTTGAAAGAGCCTCGATGATGCGCTTGTCCACTGTATCTTCTCTGGATGTAACAAAGGCATGCGCAATGTGAGTACTGTAGTCAACGGAAAAGCCAACAGCCATCACGATATTGATCATCGATATTGCATTGAGTTGCACATCCCACACATACATCAGTCCAAATAATTCGAGGACAAGAGCGACGAAGCTCAATAGGATGATGAAGATGATGAGAGGATGAATACAAAATGGAATCAACATTACCATAATCACAATTGAAACAAAAATTAGATTATTGATTATCTCTTGCTGAACGACAGCATATTGTTCGAAGTAGAGGAATGGATCAGCTGCAACTGTTACCTTAAGTTTGCTGCGTTTTTTTAGTGCATCACGAAGCTTTAACATGGCGTCTTTACGGAAGACTGCGTCCGTATTATCCTTCAAGAAGACAATTGCACGGCTTGCTTCTATCTCTCCTTTATCGTTCATAATCACGTCGACGTTGTGTTGGCTGTATATGTACTGATTTAAGAACTTTGATAATGCTTTCTTGAACTTTGGGCCATTACTATCTATTCGAAACATAGTGGTAAATTGCTCAAAGTAATGAACCCATGTGAAGTTTCTTGACAAGTAATATCCAGTGTCATAAGCAATTGATGCTAATTTTTTAATTTCTTTTCTGGTGTTAGGGTCTGAATAATCGAGTTTCGTTGTTATCTGTATATCAACTGGGATTGTTTGTGGGAAGTTGGCAGTGAATTCGTCAAGATAATTTGAATAGTATGATCCCTTGAGGGCTAGAGCTTTGCGACTGAATTGGTTATCGACATTAATGCATCCAAAGATTCCGACTCCGACTAAAACTAAAGTTAATATGCAAACGAAAATCTTGGCTGGCTTCTTCAGCAACCTTTCGCCATATCTTTGCATCCATTTTGACGAGAAAGAGAAATTATTAGGCAATCTGAAGCACGTTCTGTCACGGACTGGCATCGTAGGACAGCAGTCACTTCTGTTTCTGTATATTCTAAGCGAGTCAAATGTGAGAAAAGCTACAAATAATGAAATCTGCAATAAAAACTCGATCGATATGCAAACTGCTGTGAAGATGCAGAAGTATCTTAAAGCTGGGAATGCGCTTGTAGCGCTTACAAAGAAAGCAACCATATCAGTGACAGTGGTCATCGTTATTGTAGCACCAACTTTAGATAAGGCAAATGCAACACGATTTGATGGGATGTTGTCCTTTGATTGTCTGTCAAACTCATCACAAATTATAAACATGTCATCTATGCCGATGCTCAAAACAAGGAATGGCACTATTCCAACAAGGCCTATAAAAGGAACACCCATAGCAGATGTGAAGCCAATTCCTGCTAGAATACCAAGCCCAGTTGAGAGTACTCCGAGCAATGCTAACCAGGTATGACCACGTACGGGGTTGATGAATTTGGCGAGCATAAAGCAGGAGAATGTAATCATGATCGTAAATGTAATGCTGATCAAGGGAATGCCACTCGTTGAGCTGTCACTGATTGAATCATCTAGGCTTCTTTCACTTGAGTATGATAATGTGTTGTATTTTAGCTGCTTACTGACTTTTTGCATTGTGTCAATGAAATCCTTCTCCCACTTCAAAATAGGCTTCCTCTCTAATGCGCTTTCGCCTTGCTTCATATAAACCAAAACTCGAAGTGCATCTGCAGAAACCTGCCAAGCTGATCTGTTCATCTTGAAGTTGGTTAGGCCATAATTCACATTGAATACGGCGGCTCGTCCATTTGACATAACACGCCGTGTTGATCTTAAAGCATAGTAAAACCTCCAAAAAATAGCTGTTCGAGTTTCTGCCTTGTTTCGTAATAGTTCGAGCGGATTCATCATAGAACATTTAACATCTTTGTCAAACAAATTGTCTGCTCCCTTCAAGAATAGTTGCCGTTCTTTACATAGTTCCTGGTACCCACTGATGTTCATAGTCTTGCGTATCAGCCACAAGGCTTCCTTTAAGTTGAACTCCGATAAAATGTTTGATCCATTCTTCGGAAGAAGAATGATTTCCTCAGTTCTTGTGTTGAATGAGTTGAGAAAAAACGGTTTACCAAGCAATAAAGCATTCTCTGAAAGTGAATTTTCTGGAACGAACAGCTTTGAAGTACGTGACTCAAAACTGATATTAACCAATCCGACAGCACAAAGAATAACTCCAAAAATGGCAAAAAGTATCGTCTTCTTTGGATTCGTCGCAACTTTTCTTCCAATGACTTCAAAGAAGGCTTCAAGACGAGAAAGATAGCTCCGCAACAATACCACATATTGGTTCCAAATATCCGAAAGGATATTAGGCTCTTTAAATCGCACAATGTGTTCTTCATCAGTTTCCTTCATCAGTTTCTTTTTTTCGTTGTCTCCGTCAGTTACTTCCATCTTGACTCTGACAGTTGACCTACACGTAAGGATACATTTGTACAGTGGTGGAGTTCACCAGTTTCCTTTCAATTAAATACACAGCTCAGTTCAGATTGAAAGCGATTTTCTTGACGCATGCTAAACAAAGCTCATGTTTTATGGGACACCCCCGTCCAAGTGCATCGGCACTGTCTACCCCGGGGCTTTCCCCCGAACGAAATGAAGTGAAATCTTCGCCACACGAAATGCGAATCTCCCCGGCACAAACTGACGAACGTACACTTCCCAAAAACATTTCCACGGTGACACCATTCCAGCCAAGCATTATGCAGCCCTCAATACAAATTTGAAGCTTCTCGGTAAACATTTACCGTGTTTTTCGATCGATCCCAGCGAGCATCTCACCTCCCACCGGGGCATTTAGACGGGGATGTCATTGTGTTGCAGTTTAAAAGCTTGACCATTTCGTTCGCGGTCAACATGACCTGAACATTTCTTTCATAACTGGTTAGATTATAATAACCAAACTGTTGTCAGGGCCTTTTTAACATTAGAAATGGTGGGGCAATTGCCCCCCCCGATCCCTAGACTTTGTCGCCCAGTCTCGAAATATTTGACCCCAGAAAATTATCCCTTATTTCAAGTAAGTTATTTTCAGAAAATAAGCTATTGCCGCCACTACTGCGTAGGCAGCCTGCAAAAGCCATGTGTAAATGAATGGAATACGATAACAGGACTTGTTGGGGAGATGAAGTGCTGACGCTATTGTTTTGATACATTGTGATTCAGCTTTGTTGAGAGCGAACTGACGTTGGGGCTCACGTTGTCATGCACATCGCTGCTTTTGTTTCTTCCCTTGCTCTCAACCGTCAAGCTAATTTGCATATTACGTAAGTGACGTAAATAGTTACTGCGCATGCGATCTGGAGCCCTTTCTAGGGGATTCCTCGAGGCTTTCAACTTAGCCTGTTCGTATCCCCACCCCAACAAGGACTGTTTACCACCAAGACACTAGACTTGCCCCAAGTCTATCTCTTCCGTCCGTCTACCGTTCCCTTTTTACGGTAGTTCCTGGATCCGCTATTTCATGGATCTACCATTCCAACATTCCGTCAAGAGAGCTCGAGAGATATATCACTCCCTTTGTTCTGCCAAGTTAAATCTGTAGGAAATTTGATCACTGTTTTTCAACCTTTTTGGGCAGTCTGCAGGCCAAAAAATTTCAGGAAATCGTTAACATATCGATAAATTGGCATCAGAAAAATCTACAAAAAATAACCCAGAATATTATAGGGTATTGACAAAAGATTAAATCAAAAATAACTAAAATTGGCCTAGTGTGTGATTTATCCTGGCCTGCTGAAAGTGGGAACTTTTTTCTGGCTCACCCGGTATGTTAAATATCAAATAATTATTACACAACACTCTTGACAAAGTATTCTTATCCTGTTGTAGTTTGATTTTAGCTAGCCTGTTTGATATATATTTGGATTCGTAAATTTCCTATTTTTCTCCAGGATCTCCCAGCATAAAATGCCCTTTCAGCAATCCACAGAAGGGCGTTGCCAAAAGAAAGGAAGGTTTTTGACCAAAGAATTTCGGACCCCCAAGCACTCTACGTCTTCGGCGCAAATAAGTGCCCCCCTCTCCCCGATCTGAAAACGCTCCTACGGGCCTGTTTTTAGCTTGCTTTCTAGCCAATCGCTAACACTGGCACTTAATTTTTTAGCTTGCTTTTTTAGCCAATCGCTAACAGTGTTATCTAATCATGTATATGTATTTATTGGACTTGTATTAGTTTTAGTAGTTGGATTGGATTAGCTAGTGTAGTAATTATTTTTAATTTTTACTGTACATAGCTATGTAACGCCAACTTTAAATAAATTGATTATTATAAGCACCACCATCTTCAGAAATTTTTTTGAATAAACACTCCTTAGGTTGGCTCAGAATGCTTCTCTCGATTCAATGATTACCAATGTGAAAAATGAAAATATTACAATTTTGTGATATTTGTTCTATAACCCTATTCCACGTGGGGTCTTTGCATTCACTCCTCACGTGGGGGGGGGGATCCAAAACCAATAGAGTTACGAAGTTGTAACTTGGTAGATAGTATCTCCAATCTATTGTGCATCTGATTAAGTAATTAGATTCCAATTAGTCACGTGACCTGTTGCTAGGCAACTAATTATATTGAGACCAGTCTGCAATAAGCTTCTGTATGGGAATAATATATTATCCAATATTTCTAAGAAAACAAAGTTTATCCTAATAAATGATTTATATTCTAGTATAGCAATATGTTTTCTCGCAAAAGACTGTATTTATCTTTAATTTTTCACATATCTATTCAAACAATGACGTCATAAAGATCTATGACGTCATTGTTCTAAAAAACTATAAATGTTAATGAAAATTAACATACTATATATCATATGAAAGGTCTTGACAAGAGCAATTCAATGAGACTAATTAGAACAAAATCAAACAAAGATTCACCAAATTAGAAGCAATTTACTGTTTTCTTTTGTTACCTCTCTCCAAATAAGGGCAATTGATGGTCATGTGACACATCAAATTGGAAAAAAAATTTCAAAATATTGTAGGTAATTAAATTTTAGGAAAAGTCAGTAAGTATCAGCCCTCTAACTGCAATGGTTTAAGCACTGCATAGCAATGTTTGGTTGGGGGGCCATAATGGCCCCCCCCAGGTGGAATAGGGATAAAGTAACGTCAGTTATAAAATTTTTGGGACATCAGCCTTTACATCGGCTTAGACCGACTCTCCCAGCCTTGGAAATTCAATTTCCCCATGTTCTTATGTTTTCAAATAACCTTCCTCGATTTTTCCGGATTTTTCTCTCGAAACTTCCTCCAAATTAGGTTTGTGGGTGTGTTGTGTTTTGGCATCTCTGGAAATAGCGTAATCTCCGAAGGAAATTTCGGAAATTTCAAAGCATCCCACATCAACGTGACGCTTATGCTAGCAGTTGTTGGTGTTATTTATCCAAGTGAAAGCGTAATGGTGTGCGAAGACCCAAAGGAAAGCCTCTTGTTGTACACACTATCAGGGCCGTCGAGAGCCAGCTAGGGCCCTGGAGCGATTCTTAGGATCGGGCCTCAAAGGGGGGTTTGGGGGCGAAGCCCCCAAGAAAATTCTCCGGGACCACGCCCTCCAGACTCTCGGAGAATGAGGGAAACGCCCTTTTTAAGAAAACTAGTTTAGAAAAATTGATTAGATTTTCCATGAAAAAGTTATTAAGGACGCGGTATTTACGGTAAACAGTGAAGAGATTCGCTTTTACGAGGTGACTTTGAGAGCACGGACACAAAAATATTAAAACTATTTACTTATGTCAATGTTAGGCAGGTAGATGGCCATAAAGGTTGCTGTTAAGATATTTTACAGCAATAACTAATTTTTGTCGAACGATATTTTTACGGGCCCCTTCGAGGCCCGGGCCCCGGACCTTTTACCCCCTCCAACCCCCCTCTCGACGGTCCTGCACACTATGACAGGGGCCGCAATGGGATTGGGAGTGCTTGGGGCCGCAATGAAAGAAACGAATTAATTTTCTTGATATGAATTAACGATAATCAAGTGGGTGGCCGCTGGCAGCTTTGCTTGGTGTTGCGGGGACCCTTTAGTCAGTCGGCAAAGAACCTCGTGGGTAAAACACTTAGTGACGAATTGCTTCCATGGTGTTGTTCCGTATCCAACACAGCGAGGGGCAATTCACTCCTAAAAAATCTCGTACACTGTTGGCAAAAATCCTTTTGTTTTCAAGAAAAATCCATAAAAAATCTGTAAAAATCCTTTTGTTCTAAAAATCTCGTACGCTTTTTTGAATGAGTGATTTGCCCCTCGCAACACAGAACTGTGTACGAATCTACCCAAGTACGAATCTACCACATAAAGTGTTTCTATTTTTCAATTATCATTCATTATGTAATGCATGTTTGACTGAATCAACGTGTTTTGCAAATAAACATGCACCCATTAATTAACCGTGGTATGCTTTGATCTTTGATGGGCGAAGTTCTAGCCTTGTGCTTTGAGGAAACAAATTTCAACTTTACTTCGCCTCGTACTTTGCCATCTAGAGTGGTATCGCCCATTATGCCCATGTCGTCGCGAGGTTCTGAGTTAGATCCAAAAAGAGCAATTAATGAAAAAACCAAATAGTCAGATTATATCACCAACTAATGGAGAAAAAGATTACGGAGTATTGACTTTTTACGTAAACTTTTTATACTGATTTTAGAAGATTGTAAAGAAGAGGGTAAAAACGTCGTTTTCTTCGAGCGTCGCCCATTATGGCCGTAGGAGAAACAATGAACACTACTCTCCGGTAAAAATTTTTAATGAGAAAAACAGTTTTAATTATTGTTCTTTGTTAATCATTTGGTACTTTAAACACAAAAATGTCAATAAGAAATAACCTAAACTTCGAGTTTTGGCAATTGAAATACACGCTTCGAGTTGTTCTAAATCCTGCCTTATCTCTTGTGATTGGATGGATGAGTTTTGGCATAGTTTCTAAAATGAAAATAGGCTTAATATAATGCTGCGTTTTTTGAGTTTCGATGATTTTCCAAGTCAGTAAGTAAGATTTTAACCCAAATTGGTGTTTTGTTTTAATAAATTTTGCATTTTAATATTTTGAAGCGATTGGAAACTTCTCTGGTACACTGATGGCATAATGGGCGACGAAAATAGCAATTAGCAGCACTGAGACTTCATAACCTTAGATCTGAATCAGAAATCAATTTGCTTTGGTTTCATTGTAGATTTCCTCTCTAGAGACAGGACTTCTGCAAAATCAAAGCATATTTCAAAAGTTTCAAACCGCAAGGTGCCGAGCGAACGAAAAAGAAGGAAGGAATGTAAATAGAATCATGAAATTTGCAATACTTGAAAGAATCAATTAGAGATATGCACAAACCATCTCGTCAGGTTTCAATGCAAATGAATTGAAACTTCAGTGAAAGTCAAATCATGATAAAACAGATGTCAGCGAAGATTTTCCGCGCAATTGCAATTTCAATACCAGTCGTCAGTCCCCTGAGATTTAATTTCTCTTGCTAGCCGGCAATAATGGGCGACCGGCCATAATGGGCGACGCTACTCTACATACTCGATTCTCAAATAAACGACTGAGGCAAATGCAATTTCACTTGCATCAGAAAACCCATGTAACTGTACACTGTTTACCTTCTTGTAACACATAGAAAGTGAGACGTTATGAATTTGAATTAATTCTGAAACGAGAGAATAATATCTAAGACGATATCCCCCTTGCAATTTCTCGTCCCAGTCTACCCCTGTGACACAAAGCTGTTGAAAAAAAGATTTCTATGTTTATGACGTAAGGACTGAACACTCCTAAACGGTCAAAGTTTTCGCTGGAATCTTGAGCAACGAACGTTTGTTGGTGGTACCGTTGAAGCATATTGTGCGGTTTCTATGGTATTGAATTCTAATTCATCATTGGATGTGTCCCATTGGACCCCTAATACCTTGGCATTTGAGTTTCTTACCTTTGTAGGTTCTTGTTTACCGGAAACAGAATCAATTCGATTAGTGCAATGCGTTACCTTCTTACCTTCCCTTTCTTCAATTTGAGTAAGCAATTCTACAGAGTTTAAATTCAATTTTCTAAGTTTGAAACCTGCTGCTTGTGTGATCTCCTTCGCAACACAATAGATTTCTAAACCGGTTTGAATACTGTCTAAGCCTGTTCTCATGTCAACAACATAGCAATTACTGATTACCTGTGAGACCTTTGAACACTTGTCCCTGTAGAGAGAAGCGTGATAATGCATTGTCGCATCTAACATTGAAGGTTACGATTTTAATCCAAAAAGCAGGCGACAAAATCTCAGCTGAACATTGCAGCACTAAGATGAAACTTTCGTAGGGTTAATTATACCACCGCAGTTTTTATCCGACGCCTCCCGCTGTAATTTGAGGGAATACCCTTCCAAATAAAGCGATATTGAGATTTTGCGAAGACTGTAGTGCAGATCAGTGTCTAAGGAAAAGCAAAATATTATCTTGCCTTTGGTTGTCTAGTAGATTTCTGGAAAACCTGGACGAGTAAGACCTCACTTGACACATTTGTGAAATAGAGGATTATAATAATCAGGCGGGAGGCCCCTGCCAGCTTTGCTTGGTGTTGCGGGGACCCTTTAGTCAGTCGGCAAAGAACCTCGTGGGTAAAACACTTAGTAAATTGGGAAGAGGAATTAGTTACTGAAGAGATCGGCATACACCTTTCTCCTCATGAACGAATTGGTGCGCCATGTCAAGAGATCAGAATTCCGTTTCTTATTCAAATGAATAATATTATCTCAGATCAAATCCACGAGAACAAAAGGTCCCCCTCTTCCCAACAGAGTGAGCTTAAAAATATGCGTCACATGGATCCGGGATAAAGCAATCACAGGAAAACAACAATTTTATAACAGATTGAAACGCACCCGGGGGGGGGGGGTACTCATATATTTTTCTGTACGGTGACGTGCCGCCGAACAGGGTATCATTTTCAAGATTCCTACTCCGGGACAGGGTATCACTTTTGTATTGTCGGCTCCATGACAGGGTCCATATTTTGTATAATTGACTACATATCGTCGTTGTAAGCCATATGCACTCCGCGAATATGATTTAAATCGTTGGACGGCAACATTTCTGCATTTTCTGATAGATTTGTATCGAATTTCTATCAAATTCCCGGGGCAGCCTACAATTTTGTAATGAAGAAACCCAAGAACAGGGTATTATTTTTGAAGTTTTACTCCAGGACAGGGTATCATTTTCGGAAATTTTACTCCGGGACAGGGTGCCTTTTCCGATTTTCCAGCGGCACGTCCCCATATTTTCGTAAATCAAGTACCTCCCCCGGGCAAACGCACTAAAACAATGGTATACACTTTTCCCATGGGAGTTAACTTAAAATATGCATCACGGATAAGCCAATCACAGGACACCAACATTTGTAACACATAATTCTTTAAACTGGCAATACAATTCCTACGCCCATTATCGTCAAAGTCGAAGAGAAAATTCCCACCCGCCCTTCCCTTTGAAAAAATACAGCTACCAATTCATATAGGGTGTACCCTGCCTTGGTACGAAATGCAAGTCTAATCTTTCAAATGCTGGAAGAAGCCGGAAGAAGCGATCAAAAATTGTTCATTGTTTCACATGGAAGTTCAACTGCGGAGGTTATCCTCGGGTTATCCAACCATTGAAGCTTCAGTTTTCAGTTTCAGTTTCATTGAATTATTAATCCATCCTACATACAATTATATACGATTACAATACAATTAAATACACTAAAATACGTCAAATTTACTGAAAATTACAAAACTACAACTTAAAAAAAGACAAGGACGTGACATGATTGTATATAGGATAGATTAATTATGGAGAAGATCTCTAAATAGGTTCACTAATCGAGAGAGAGCCCCCCATAAAAACAAAGCAACTAAGACAAAATTATAATTATATATAGATAAAATTATAAACCAGATGAACCTCAGAATGATAAGTCTAAGGGATGTGAGAGGAAGGTTTAGATTCAGATTAGCTATGGGTGTCAATGAAATAAGTATTCAATTTCGACCGAAAAAGTGCAACTGGAACTGCAATGCGAATAAGAATTAGAAGAGTATTCCACAATTTTGAGTCAAAATATTGGGCTCGCGACTGTTTATAGTCCACAGAGAGTGGTATTTTTCAAGGAATTGAATAGATCACCTCTAGGGGCCTGACGAGTTCCAAACCTATGAATTGCAGAGCTAGAGTAAAATAGTTATGAAAGTAGATAAGAGAGAGTCTATTATTGGCTTTAAACACAAATGTTAAGATATTCAAGTGTTGGATATCCTGAAGTTTTATTATCTTTAATGAATGAAATAAATTTGTAGATGGAGCAGTAAATGGTTGGAATCTGAGGATTTTCCTCTGTCATAGGAATAATGGGGTTAGGCGGGGGTTAGGTATGAGGTACAGGTAAGACCCCAAACAATAATACCATAGTTGAGACCCGGCGGGTGCAACGTTAATGAAAATATGACACCACGCTTGTCCATGATTTCACTGAGAAAGGGGTATATTTGAAGCAAAATCCTAGGACCTAGAATCTCAAAAAAGGGGGTATTTTTCTTAAAAATTCTCCTAGATTCTTAAAAAAGGGTGTATATTTCATAAATCTTCAGCATATTATAAAAATATCCTAAACAACATTTGAATGCTATATGATTAACAATTGCATCCATACAACAACATAACTTACAAATAGCTCTGGTATTCTTTCATACATATCAAGATCATATCTATCAAGAAACTTATCAACATTTGAAAAAAAATTAACAATGTTCTCAATTTTGAAAATGTTTTGAGGCTGCACCATTATTGATTAGCTATAAAACTTGGTTTGAGACTTTCTGGGTTTGCCATTGATGGAGTTTTCATGAAAAGAATTGTTAGTGAAAGCTAGGGGGTATATTGTTCGGGACAAAACAAAATTTTCAGAATTTGTTATAAAATAGTAAAGAGACAATCTATTTTGATGTCTCTTCATTACACATGTTCCTTCCTTTCAGCCAGGTATCAAAAATGCACCATGCATTATGTATATTCTATTGAAGAAACTACCAGACAAAAGTTTAATACAGCATTCAAGGTTTCTTGAAACCATCAGATTTTGAGTTCTCAAAGTTTCTTGCAAGTTTCAAAATGGGTTGATTAAGCTATGCTATACTAGCTGATCATTTGAATTTTGTACACCCAAGCTAGGTAGACTACTAGTAGCACGATTTCATCATAGTCACCATTTCACATTGAGGGTTTGGAAAAAGCTCAGATGTGCAAAATTCACCTCATCCCAAATTACAATTCATAGAGAGGTAAGGTTGGTGGTAGGCAGTGGTGGTAGTGTAGGAAATTGTTAGCTTTTAGGCCCAAATAAATACTCAATCTGATCATCATATAATGTAATGTCATATGATATGGAAATTAAGAGTGATTCACTTACAATAGTGGTTTCAAAGACAAGTAATGCCAATCCATATGAACTACTATGGCCAAACCATTGAAGATTGTCTGGTGCACTTCCATTTTGTTCCTTGTTGCAGAGCATAGTTGCAGAGTTTGTTTTCATTGAGCTGAATTCATAAGCCTCCTTTCCCCGCAGCCTCGCCCAAGTGTAGTAGTAAAGTCGACACAAGACGAGACTTATGACCACGAGACTTTCGAGACACGAGCTCTGCACGAGGCACTTCACTTTAGAAATTCAAGATAGGCACTAAATCCTTACTGGCTGACAAAATTGACCCCCCCCCCATTTTTACGTCATGACTGGTGGAAGATACAAAGCAAAACTAGGTTTGCTGATAAACTCGAGGTCATAATAGAATGAATTTTACCTGGCCTCAAACCATTTGATACCCCAGTTTTTATGGGATTGTACTGTTTCCTAATAAAGAGATGTCAGTTAAGTGAATATTAACAAAGTGAAGCAATCCCAAACCTTTCTCTCAGAGCTAGTATGTGTACATTGAAAGTTTCTTCCGAGTTCAGTGATATTCTTTTAAAGGGGGGTTTCTTCGAACATTTTCCGTGATAAGGGGTCTTTTTGCCAACTGGAAAGTCAGAGAAAAGGGTATTCTATGAAATGGTATGGACGAGCGTGGTGTACCTTTTACTATTGAATTGCACCCACCGGGAGTTGAGAAAAGAGGAGAAGAGTGAGTTGTAGAGACAGATGAGAGTTTCCAGCGGGATGTAGTGTCTGACTTTAAAGAAAATCCCAGTACTTCTGCAGGGACCGCGCAGCGGTTTCAAAGTGGGGGGGCTGAGCGGCGAGCGAAGTGAGCTGTAATGGGGGTCCGGGGGCTTGCCCCCGGAAAATGTTTTGAGACCACGCCCTTCAGAACGTCGGAGAACGCCCCTTTCAAAAAAGACTCACCTCTTTACATCCATATTTATATATAGTTCGGTTCAGAAAAGATTTAATTATTACGAAAAGAGACGTCCAGCGAAATTAACAACAAAGCGTTTCTTCTGAAAAAACTATTACTACTTAAAATCTGTCAGAGCAAACTTTCCAAAGTTGTGATGCTTAGTCATTTTTAACAAAATCGTTAGCAATTTTCAAGAGGGACATCGTGTCTACTCGTTGTTTATGAAAGTTCGATATCGCTAGCTCGGTTGAATCTTGTTTGCTTCATCTTTGAACGAAGCCAGGTTTTGAGGCGTCTAGCCATTGAGAAAGATCTCGCAGCAGATGCAGCAGATCATGTTTTACGTCATTCTAAATATACCACGGTTGCCCGGTTGACACATAAATTTGTGTATGAGTGGTTTTTCTTCGTTATCATTGATTTATTTGAATGAAAAAGATTGAAATCTTTGAAAAAAGTGGGGGGAGGCTTTAGCCCCCCCCTAGCCCAATGGCTGCGCGGTCCCTGACTTCTAGTTAATTTTTTATAAAGTTCATTGATATGGTTTTTCCAAGAAAGATGTTCATCAACAAGAACACCTAAGAATTTAACATACTTATATCAAATTTGGAAGTTTCTTTCTGGGCGAATACAAAATTAGTTTTGTCAATATTTAATGCAAGTTTGTTACAATCCAACCAGGATTTAGCTTTTTGGAGTTCCTTGTTAACTATTTTGGAAAGTCTTGTGAGATCGTCAGATTTAAAATATTGGTGTCGTCAGCAAATAAAAAGAAAGTGAAGAGCTTAGAAGAGCCAGGCAAGTCGTTCATGTATATAAGGAATAACAGAGGACCTAGAACTGATCCCTGAGGAGCACCATATGTTTTTTTTTTTTTTTTTTTTTTATATTCCAATAAAAAGTTACAATATATTTACGAGCTACACTACACTACTTACAGAACTACTTTACAATATGAGCTACCCTACACTACTTACATAGTTACCCTACGATACTACTACAACGATACCCCAAGGAGCAAAAAAGCAATGTCTACCCTGAGGCCATTAACATATAGATATATAATATAAGAAAAAGAAGAAACTAGTCAAAATATAAGACAAGAAAATAAATGACATGAACAAAAAGAACAACTACATAAAATCTACTCGTAAATTACTACTAAACGGGGAAAGGTGGTGGCATGTAATGAAGTTTGGAATTATCTTAATCAAATCGACCAGTTTTATGGATATACTGCAAAGTTAATTGTAATATATTTCTATTAACTTCATTGGAAAGTTCTTTATCACCATACAGTAAGAGCTCCGTAAGAACCTTATTTGAAGGATTAATGTACCCAAATGGTCTCAGTAGCGAAAGGACTCCAGCGAGAAGATCACGTCGTTCCTCATCAAAAGAAGGGCAATGCAACAAAAAGTGTTCAGTATCCTCAACACCGTCATTTGTGGGGCACATTGGATTTATTGTATCCCTAAAATTGTGCTTGAATTTGTGAAAGTTCAGTGTGCTTAGGCCAACCCTTAGTTGAGTAATATAGGATAATCCTTTAGGGTCATGAATACCAAAAACGGATTTTGCAGGAGGGCGTATTATGGATAGCAGCTTTGACTTAAAAACAGCAACAGTTGGTGCAGTTCTAATTTCTGGATCAAGTTTGTTCCATTCAGATAAGCAGTGAGGATAGAAGGCAGACTGAAATTTTTCTGTCCTTGCCCCTATTCGCCCAACGACATCCTGATTGCGAAGAGAGTATTGGGACTGTTGAAACGGTGGAATTGGATTCATGGTATATGCAGGTGTTAAATCATTCATAAACTTGTAAAACAGGCTGAGGCGTCTACTCCACCTTCGAAGGTTTAGTGATTCCCAGCCCAACTCCGTGTATAGCACCATATGTTATATCACATGTTGAACACGAATGGCCATTAACTGAAACAAATTGATTTCGGTCACTTAGATAAGTTTGGAACCAATTTAGAGGCCAGGTCGAAAGCGCAGAAAACGCGGAAACCGCGGAAATCACGCAAAAAATAATTTTCACTCAGAACGCGATAAAACCGAATTATATAGTGCTAAAACATCCTCTGTTTTTCTGAATAACTGATGAACAATGCAAACGACTTCGAAACGAACAGTTTCCGCGTTTTCTTTCCTGCGCTTTCGAGTATGCATCAATACAAACTCGAAAAAGCGGAAAGAAAAACGCGGAAATTGTTCATTTCAAAGTAATTTGCCTTGTTCCTTCATTTAATGTCTTCGTCTGCAGAGCCTTCTCGTTTTATTTGGGAACATATTGCATACAAACACAAATGCTGATTTCCGCGTTTTTCTTTCCGCGTTTTTCTTTCCGCGTTTTCGAATTTGTATTGGTGCATACTCGAAAGCGCGGAAAGGAAAACGTGAAAATTTTTCGTTTCGAAGTGGTTTGCATTGTTCATCAGTTATTCAGAAAAAACAGAGGATGTTTTAGTACTATATAATTCGGTTTTATCGCATTCTGGGTGAAAATTATACCGGGTGCGCCAAAATAAACTATGCACGTTTGGCAGGCCACAATAAATCGAACTCAGGTCCGATTTTGAATATTTATGACTTAATCGTTAGCAGAAAGCCTGAATTAGATACTGGGATTTTTGCAAATTTTTCCGTTTTCAATTTCTAGAGCTAGAAGTGAGTTTCCTAAAATTTTAGTTTTCGAAACCATTGAAAACGACCAAAAAACGTCGATCAAATTCTAAAGATTTAACATGAATGAAAAAAGAGAAAACGTTTTCAGGGGGATTTGGGGGTACAGTACGAATTCTCGTACAGCAGATTACAATTGGTCGATTTCAAAATCCCAAATCACCACGAACAAGTTCTCTCTTTGCCCATTCATGTCGATTCTTTGCAAAACTTGATCGATGCTTTTTGATCGTTTTCAGTGTTTTTCGAAAACTAGAATTTTAGGAAACTCGCTTTTAGCTCTAAAAACTGAAAATGAAAAAAATTGCTAAAATCCCAGTATCTAATTCAGGCTTTCTGCTAACGATTAAGCCATAAATCTTCAAAATCGGAACTGTGTACGATTTATTGTGGGCTGCCAAACGTGCATAGTTTATTTTGGCGCACCCGGTATATTCCGCGATTTCCGCGGTTTCCGCGCTTTCGACCTGGCCCAATTTAGAGCAATTCCTCTAATTCCGTCTAGCTTTTGCAAGAGAATGTCATGGTTAAACTGACAAGGGCGTGGTCAGTTGAGTGACCACTACGAAAATCAAATTGCATGTCAAACAGTAACTCGCATACTTCAAGGAATTTGTAAAGTCGTTGATACATTATTTTTTCGAAAATTTGACTAAAGATTGAATGCAAGCTGGAAGAATTTTGAAAGCCTTCTCCATCGGTTCAAAATTTAAATCCATAGGTCTGCTCGATAGACCTTAACCCTATCCAGACTAGGCTTTTTGAAACTTTGGGGAGACTAGGGGGGGGGCCCTATTTATTCTCAGAACCATAAGTGCTAGAGACTTAAAACTTGGCACAAGTAACAAACCCAATGAGGCAAACAAGAAGAGGTAATTTGTTTTTGTTTATGCTACGTCGTTAAGGGCTGACATCAGCTGTGGCAAATGTTGCTAATTTGGGTAAAACCACATGGACTTTATCGCTTTGTATCTCAAAATCGATAAAATATATTGATATGAGATTTAAAACATAACAGGATTATATCCTTGCAATTCTTATTTGAAATTTTTGCTTCGCAACGTTTATATTTTTGCTGATGTCAGCATTCATTTATTTTGCACCCAAAAACGAGTGATTTTGGCCTAAAATTGATTATAAATTTCTTTGAAAAATAGCAAAAAATGCTAAATACACATAAAGAGACCTGCTGCAGCATATTATGTTGCTCATTTTTCGAAAAGTGAAGCCCAGCATAGTTTTTTCGCCACTACGCATGCGCAACAACCAATTATTGATGATGTCTTCAAAATCATTAAGCTACATATCAAATGAAAGCCCATTTTGAAACAAGTTCTAAAATGTTTGTTTCATATTGTCATAGAGTCGGTGTTTAAAATTTAGGACCTAAAAGGTATTTATTTTGCAGAGCACTCAAATTTATAATGTTCTTTATTCTTTACAATGTGGATTTTAAGAAAACCACTCTATTGATCATGCCCTAGTGAGTTTGACAGAAGCTGTGAGAAACACACTTGATAATAAAAGATTTGGTTTTGGTATTTTCATTGATTTACAAAAGGCTTTTGATACTGTTAATCATAATATCTTGTTATCAAAATTGGAACACTATGGTGTGCGTGGCTGTGCCCTTGAATGGTTTAGTTCTTATCTTTCTGACAGAAAGCAATATGTTTCTGTTAATGAAAGTAATTCTAATTTACTTTCAATCACTTGTGGTGTACCGCAAGGTTCTGTTCTGGGCTCATTACTTTTCCTTATCTACATCAGTGATTTACCAAATGCTTCTAAGAAACTTAATTTCTATCTCTTTGCTGATGATACAAACATCTACTGTGAATCCAAAGATTTACCTAACTTGATTAAAATTGTTAACAAAGAACTTAGATCAATAAAGAAATGGCTTGATGCTAATAAATTATCATTAAATATTGATAAAAAAAACTATATTATCTTTCATTCCTCTTCTAGGAATGTTCCTTCTGATTCTACCATTAAAATAGGGGAATATATATTAAGAGGGTCAAATTTGTTAAATTCTTAGGACTCCTCTTAGATGAGCATCTAAGCTGGAAATACCATCTTAATGAACTTTTCCAAAAAATTATCCAGAACTTGTGGAATCTTTTTCAAAATTAGGAACTTACTTCCACTAGATGTCTTGCTCTGCTTGTGCAATGCTTTGTTTCTGTCCTTCTTACAATATGGCCTTATTGTTTTGGGATCAAACATATGCATCATACATTGATCCAATTTTTAAATTACAGAAAAAAGCAGCAAGAGCTGTCTCATTTCAGCCTCGCTTGTCTCCCTCTCTTCCAATCTTCAAAGATCTTAAACTTCTCAAACGTTCTGAGATATTTGAACTTTTAACCTTTGTCTTTGACTCTGTTAATAAAACTTCACCTAGTTGCTTTCTCAACTTCTTTCTACTCAACTCATCTGTTCATCAATATTCCACTAGACAGGCCAGTCAAAGTGATCTATACTCATCTCGAATGAACACTCTTCAATATGGTCGAAAGTCAATTCGATATCTTGGTGCTAAATTCTGGAATTCATTACCTGTGGAACTCCGAAATGCTCCATTGACAATATCATTCAAAAAGCAACTGACAATTTACTTACTGAACAAGGCCAATCGATAATTCTGAACTATTTTTGCGTGAACATGATGTCGACATGTCGAGATGTCGACATGTCGAGATGTCGAAATGTCGACACCATTGTGGATTTAAAATATATATGAACTGAACTGAACTGAATTTAAGTTAAGTGATTGGAGACAGACTTTTTGAATCTTTGTTTCCACCACCCAACCATCATTCCAAGTTATCAGTATCACTACTGCTCAAAACGTAGCGATTTGGTTTGCTCGCTCGCAGGGACGCCGGAGCGATGGTTGGGCAAGGGGGGCGACTATGAACGTAAGGGCAATCGAGACCGAAGGCGAGCGAAGCGAGCCTAAAAACTGGAGGGGTCCGGGGGTACTCCCCCGGGAAAATTTTTGTGACCACGCCCTTTAGATTGGCTTAAAATGCTATCAAAAATGTTTTAAGGAACATTAATCATGATCTTTCACGAAATTTTTCGGCTCTTTCTCCACATGTCCTCATTCCGAATCGTATAAAATCGCATATTGCTCATTTGAAGTTGCAATTGCCACTCATTTTTCGTTACTGGTGTGTTTCTGATAAGGGAATGAAGCTATGGCGGCTTTTATATCAAGTTTCAAAGAAAATTATTGTTTTTCATTGAAAGGGCACTTTTGCCCCCCTTGCCCCCGTTAGGAAAGGGCAGGAGGGGCGCTTGCCCCCCCGCGCCCCTCCTCTCCGGCGTTCCTGCTCGCTCGTACTTATACCTTTAGATGTTGCTTGCTGCCTTTTGTCTAGTTTTTGCGTATGGCCTATAGTAGGTATTTTTCTGCAACCCCGGTACAGTGAACTCCGGTGCTTTTTCTTCCGGCTGGCCAATCAGAAGCAAGCATTTGAATTAGAATTAAAACGAGGCAAATTCAAGGGGCCAGACTTTTTTAAAGCAGATTCCTCAAAGGTTTGAATGTGACTTGGGCACATTTATTCTCAATCCATCGATCGCAGTCATTGAGTCATTGAGCAAGAGGAATGTGAAATGTCGACAGATCTGTTCATGTGGTGAAGAAGTAGTCGAGAGCCTCACATGATATTTGTTTGATTTGAAAAGAAAGAAACGAGTGAGTTCTGTTCGACTTCTATTCACTTTTTGCGTTTGTTGACAAGAAGGAGAGTCGGAGGCACCTGCTGTAAGTATACATTCATATACTTTTAGCGAGACAGATGCTACCCTAGCTTTGGAAGTTAAAATCAGGTTGTCACAGTAAGAGGCTCACAGTGTTTTGCTGGTAGCTACACAAATTGTTTGTTTGTAGATTCCAAGATCTTTATTTATTTTCTTGTGCCCAGTCAATGGCAGTGTGCACACACAAGAAGATCTACAGGCCTATTATTTTGAGCAACAGCAGCGTTCGATCGAAAGACAGGCCTACCATAACCATATAGAAACCTGCTGTACAAGTTATTTGCTGTATGAATTTTAGGAATAGGAAATACTCAATTTACCAATAAGCAAAGAAAGGCCTGGAGGATATTACTTACTTTTGTTCATTTACTAATACTACTGTTAGAGTTAGTGTATGGTAATTAATTGCAAACGAAGAACTTTAGCTAATTGCCCTGTTCTGTATTTGTTGCAGAACTGAAAAAGAGCAGGAAAGCAGACAAGATCAACTTCATTCCATTTTACTGAGGTTGTTTCATGGTTGAAGCTGATTCAAAGCTTTCCCTCAGATAAACAGAGACACTTAATACACACAGAGGACGTGTTTACATACAGCAAACAAATCTGATTGACCAAGACAAAGTGAAGAGATGAGTTTGAGGTATGTTGCTTGATATCAAAATCTTTGTGATTCAGGATTTTTATGACGCAAACAAGGAGAGTTTGTAGAGTGGTGCAAGCCATGTGGTTTTTATGTAGGTTGTACAGTTGCCAATGAACAAACAATCTAATGTTTGAACCTATTGTTCTCGCCACAGAAACTTTGAAATTTCTGCAAAATTCATGCTTGCAGGCGCAAAGTGCAAATTTCCCAGCCTGGTGACATACCTTCAAATTTCATCCAGACTGGATGAATGAATGAATGCAAGTGACTGGATGAATCAAAGTTTGTATACAGTAGCATTTAAGTGCAATTTCTTGCATGTGCAGGAGCTTATGCAATATTCAATCTGAGCCACACACAGTTTGCAATAAACAAGAGATCTATTGTTTTAACCTATTGTTATAAACTGTGAACATTACAACATTTTTGTGAAATTTTTACTTAAATGAACAAGGACAGATTTTGTAACACAATAGCATGAGATGCTTTTATTGACACCTGATTTCAAAGCGATTAGTGACTGCAGACAAAGGGAGTTCTCTCAACCATAAATTCAAAACAAACAAAGCTGCAAAGGTTTCTTTGAAACCCAGGTAGCTAGTGCGCTTGTTGTGCATTCCAGAAATTGTTTTTAAGAGCAAACATGAGCTTTTATCGAAAGAAAAAGGATTTATCTACATATTTACCTCGGGCATTCTATTTCTTTGGTTCAGAAGCCCAGCAGTAACTGTTTTCATTACACCCAAAAAATAAGAGAATTGGATCTCCTGGAGAAACCTCTTTGAAAAGAAATCAGCAGAGTTTACTCCCAGCCTGCATTCACATGGGAACACTTTAAATAACATTGTTCTGTTCCAAAAAGTGGAATTATGAAAAGAGGGAGACGAAAAGTGGAACGATGTGCAATCGTTCCCCTCCATTCCGCTCCGTTCCATTTCTTTCCATTCCGTTCCATTCCGGTCCGTTCCGTTCCAGTGTGAACAGGCAATAAGGTGATGTTGTTGCTTGAAAGAATGGAAATAACTGAGAAGAAAGGACTGTGGAACGGAACGATTGCTTTCCTGTTTGAACAGAAATAAAGACTGATGCGCTATCGTTCCGTTCCTGTGTGGGCAGTCTAATTTTGCGTTCCAGAAACAGGAACGAAGATAGAACGGAACGATTGCGTTCCTGTATGAACTGGGCCTTAATCACCAGAGAAAACTTTAGGAAACCATTGAATGACTACTTGCAATTCTTCTACTGATATTTAAAGATGGTAACAATATTGCGAGCATTTTTCACAAAACTGTGCTTTTTTCGACCAGGAAATATGCCAGGGTTTTCCACCCAACAGGGGAGGTTTGTGACTTTCATGTCCTAAATCTCTGATGTAAATTGGCCCTAGAAACTCGGCTGAAAGGCTGTCTCTGCTGGTTATTTTGAGTCGATCTCAAAGTGTAGATACATTTTTTTGACTCACACCGGTTGAGTTAAAGAAAAGTTCACAAGTTTGGCAGGCTGTGCGTGCGTGTGCATACAGGGTGTGCGGCTGATATTCAAAATTAAACTGTTAATCTATCATTTAAGGCTAACTTGGATGTTTGTAAAATAACTCATCTGTTGGACCCAGAAATTAGGAAAATGCTTGTAAAGAGTTTTGCACAGAGAATAGTAATCCAAAGTATCTCCTGTACGAAAATACAAGGCCATGTAATAGCCATGTACAAGCCTTGTAGTTATGGCCTTGTAACCTTGTTATAGCCTGGAATAGCCTTGCTGTAACCTTGTAAATGGCTTGAAAAATGCTAATTAGCCTTGTAGAAGCCTTGTGGAAACCTTGTGTTAGACTGGTTGCAGCTTGGAATCTTACTGATAGCCTTGTAATTTTCTTCCAAGGCTAGTACATCATAACAAGGTCATAATCCCCTCTACAAGGCTAAAACTTGGCCTGTACAAGGCCAAGTTTAGCCTTGTATTTTTGTACAGGCTGCGTCAATCTTGGTGATCGAAGCTTTGGTGGAGGATTTGTTCTATTTTTCTAACGCCGAATATTTCAAAGTTTTAATGGATATCAAAATTTCAATCACATTTCATATACAAAGACAAGAAAACACTGCAATGAAACTTGTGTAGAAGCTGCGTTGAAACTGGCCGATATTGAAACCCAAGGCTTTAGTCATGTGCGCGGGTTGTCCCGTACTCTCCGATTGTTTGAAAATATCTTGTACAGCCCCTTGAAGTTAGCCTTCAACTGATAAATTAACATTTCAATTTTGAATATCGGTCACATACTATTTATTCCACAGCCCGCCAAATGTGTTAACTTTTTGATTTATTCACCCAGATTATATACTGTTTTTTTAAAGTTCCTGTCCAAAATGTTCATAGTTTTCATTATTTTTCAATTATAGATGCAGCATCTGTAGTTGGAATGTAAACATATTACCACCAAATAAAGATGATAACTTAGTCCCATGGCTCAACTTATTTGATGATGAAGAACCTGCAGATATTATTGCAATCGGGTAATTCAGGATTCTTTTTTGTAATTTCCAAAGGCTCTGCTTTAGAGGTGTGTAAATCTGAGTCCAAATCTGTCTGATTGGATCTGGATCAGATTTGGATTAGAATAAGCTTACTTTGGATTGGATCAGATTATATTCATGGCAGGATTGTTTTGATCGTACTGAATTGATTAAACGGCTTACTACAGTGTCAGGTTCTCATTTCACTGACGTATTTAAGAATCTGTTTACATCCGAGCCAGAGCTGCTTAGAATAGATCAAGATTGGTTTCTCACTTTAACTTTCTGCATGCTGCTCATTTTTCTTACATGGGTAGACTGCTATTCGCAACACAATGACATTCCAGCTAAGAGTGCTTCTAACTGGCTGATTTCAACTACAGTACAAGTATAAAGAAGCTAATCAATCTTTTTTCTAGGTAGTTTACTTTTTTTGGCATTTCAAGCAATTAATATTTCTCTACATGCTGCATTGTTATTTGAATCGTTTGTTTCAACTCTTTTTCGATTTCTGTACAAGGTTAGCCAATCAAATCATTGTTAGCTATTTTGTATAAAAAATACGCACCCCTGGGGGTACTTGACTTAAACTTTTACAGGGGTGTGCCTTAAAAAAAGGTTGTTTGCCTCCAAGCGATAACCGATCATAGAAAAAGTCGGTTAAAGGTATTCTCCAAAACACAAAAATGCGACTAAATAGCAACACAATCTAATAAAATTTCCCCATTTGACATGTTTTGACAACCGGCTCCAGAAAAATTCCCTTCTTTTGATGCTACGCTCTCGAGAAAATAGGTGAAAACGATACCCTGAAAAATGGCACATCTCTGTCAGACAAATATACCAAGTACCCACCCCCCCCCCCCCGGGAAAACACCTAATACCTTGTCATATGCATCTGCCTTCCGACATATTTTGTCTATGGTGCATAACAGCTAGGAGCTAATGTTTGGAGGGGTGAAATATTTTTTGCCATAGTCATCATAACTTTGCATACACTCATTTTGTTTATAAGAAACTGCTTATAAGAAACGGTAGGCTCAATTTTTCGAAAGCTAAGAAACAGCCCTACCTGAATTGAAAAAAGCTAAGAAACTTCTGTAATTTTCAGTTTTAATTTTCCTATCACATTCGAAAAATATTTTGACATTGTACAGTTAAAGCAACTGTTTGGACATTATTTTGAGTGCGAATCATGTTATTTACTCGTTTGAGAGACTTACTAAGTAATTTGGGAGCCCTTTAGACAAGACAAAATCAACTCTAAACTTCCGGCAATAAAAATATAAGAAACACGTAAGAAACTTTTGGTAGCAAAATGACCCAAAAATTTAAGAAACTGCCTACTAGCCGCGGACCTTAGTTTCTTATAAAAAAAATGAGTGTACTGTACTCCCGGAGTGTCTCTTGAGAAATTGGAAAAACTGTTTTACCGTAATTTAATGTAATTTCATTCATTTCACAGCTTGCAAGAAGTTCCATATGATCCACAGTCCCTCTTGTTGGACTATTACATAAGAAACGATCTGTGGACTCAAAGGCTCCTTGCTTTTTTAAGATATCATGGTCTTATCATGGTATGGATTGATTTTTTTACTTTACTATTTTACCGGGTGAGTAAAACGAATCCCAGTCGGAAAGGCCATTGCTCCCTGGATATCAAAACAATCGTATTGGGAAATATATCATTTAATGATGGAAATTTTCAAATCCATTTTAAAATTTACCAGGCTGAAATCGGCCACTCCGTTTAAAACCTACGAGCGATTTTCTCTAGAATGCACCTTCAAGAAATCTTCAATCGCATTGAGAAATAGATCATTTAATGATGGAAATTTTCAAATCCATTTTAAAATTTACCAGGCTGAAATCGGCCACTCCGTTTAGAACCTACGAGCGATTTTCTCTAGAATGCACCTTCAAGAAATCTTCAAACCATGCGTAAAATCACGAACAAATTTTACCAATATTTCAGCGTTAACACATTGACTTCAACATGTTTCAGCAAGTGTTTAGAGGATGGAATCACCCAGAATAATGCTGTTACGCTCCCCGGGATAACAATTTCGTACTCCCAAAGAGATAACACATGATAAAGCACGCAAAAGTCATTGCTGTTAGCCCTGTAAGGCTGAAATATTTTGAAAATTTATTATGTTCCTTGAAGGGGCTTTTCCAAGAAAGTCAGTCATTATATCAGAGCGGAGTGGCCGACTCGAAACACATTAATTTCAAAATGGATTAAAAAATATCCGTAACTGAGTAGCGCATTTGCCAATATTATAATCTCGATATTCAGGAGTCAGTGGTCTTTCAAACGGGAAGTACTGTTTTTACCCATTCAATACCTTGATGTATTCCTATTAGTGATGGCACTGATCGGGGCTAGAGGGAGCTAGTGCCCCTCATTAGAGGAACTGAAGCTCCCTCATTGGGGAGAATTATGATTTGTCCAGTTGTTTGTCCACCCATGCTCAACGTTCCAATACATAGCTATACACCGTGTGCCGTTCTGAAAAAATCTTCAGTACAAAGTATATCAAAAATGAAGTCGTATGGTCAAGGCTTTAGCTGCTGATTTTTTCATCACAAATTTCACAACTGTTGGGAAGCCAAATCGAAAACAGTGAAGCGACAAAACCTGTCAGACATACTTAAAGAAAGCACAGTTGGCTCAACAATATTATTTCGCCACACCTGAGAAATGATTTGCATGCCAAACTTCAAGGGCATTGCCAGGAAAAGGTCTCGCACTTTTAGCTGTATTGTATGTGTATAAGTATGTGAAACATAGTTATTTCGTAACTACTAATCATATTGACGTTTTCAAGACCTTTGACAACAAGACTGAGCTATTGTAGGAAATGAAACCTTGTTTGTAAATCAAAGTTACTAGTGTCAAGTGCCTCTTTGAAAGGATTTATGCAAGATCAAATACTTGCATTTGCAAGGAGCAAAAAATCAAAACAATTTCATTGAAATCGAAGCTGGCCAGTCAAAGCTGCCGTGAACAAAACAGAACCAACGAAATACTAGAAACTATGTGCTCTGGACAACATAGGGCTCAAATCTTTAAAAAGGTCAATGTAAAATTCAATTACAGTTTTCTTTTAATTAAAGAGAATCAACGGAGATAAAGCCCCGCGTGGAAGGAGTCTGGGCATTCTATTATTAGCCTATTGTATTTGATGATTTCGAGACGTTCGTGGATATTGTTAAGCAAGAGGAACAATACCGTGGGTAGGAGTTTCCTTTGTCCTATTTATAGATTGCCTCTACTTAGCTCCGTTCATTCACTTTAAATGGTTTGGAAGGAACTTAGTGTTTTTGCTGTAAATCTGTCGTGGAAATTTATTGATATCTTGATTGATATCAAAATGGCGGCATTTATTAAATTTGAGGCTATGACGTCATCAAATTTCTAAATCCTAACCCAGAAAAGCTTCAGATTTCTGCTTGCCATAATATTGTACCGGGTGTCTCAGAAAAAAGTACCCCCTTTTGACTGGTAATAGGAACCAAGCAATAAGTTATCATTGCTCCCCGACTTCACAGCTAAATTTATCAATGTTCAACTTAGATGCACGTACCTTGCATTTAGAAATCGTCCACCAAACACCGGAGATACAGGTTCGCAAAGTCAAAATTTACAGTGCACCCAAAACCAGAGGGAGCAGCTTTTGATATAATCATACATAGGAAGCAGCTTTTGAATCGTCTTTTTGGCCTATTAGTTTATTTTCTCTAACAGAATTGCTCGGCTCTTTTTTGGGTCACCCACTGTGATATGAATTCACTGATAAAACGGCGTACTTTGTTTTTCCAGGTGGAGAAAATACGAATGATCGGGCTTTTGTTGATAGTAGCTGTCAAGATAAAGCATCTTCCTTTCATCCGAGACAAAAGGACAAGCTTCGTCAGGACTGCGCTTTGGGGACTATTGGTAAGTCATTGCCTCGTACAATTTAATCATAGTCATCATAATAATCCTCTAGGGCCATTATACTAGCCTGCGTGCAGACTCGAAATTGAAAAGAGGAGAAAAAGGGAGAGGACGAGGACGACAAGGACGACGACGAGGACGACGGCGAGGACGACAACGACGACGACGACGATGATGATGATGGTGATGATGAGGATTCCTCATCATCATCGTCGTCGTCGTCGTTGTCGTCCTCGCCGTCGTCCTCGTCGTCGTCCTTGTCGTCCTCGTCGTCCTCGTCGTCCTCGTCGTCCTCGTCCTCTCCCTTTTTCTCCTCTTTTCAATTTCGAGTCTGCACGCAGGCTAGTATAATGGCCCTAAGAATGAAATCAAGAAAAGGAACTGAAGCGAGTTGGAAAAAAACATGAAATTATCATAATTAACTTTCGCGAATTAGCCAAAATTTGGAATTTTGCAGGAATAAATAACATGATTTGCGGGAATGAAAATACACAAATTTCATATCCTAGTGCACTTTGCAGGAATAAATTTTGCGAATAGTATATTTTATGAAATTTCACTCGAATAAATTTTCGCGAAATTTACATTTTCGAAAATTTGGCGGAATAAAGTTTCACGAATTTTGGCGAAAAACATGGAAGTTTCTGCCCGCTAAAGTTTCTTCTCTCAAAGTAGACTGAGCTGAATCTTTAGTTTAACCTTTTCCAGGGATCCAAAGGTGGTGTTGCAATACGCTTTGATCTGTATGGTGAAAGCTTCTGCTTTGTGAATGCACATTTCACATCTGGGGACGATTACGTGGAATACAGAAATCAAGTGAGTTTTATTTTGAATTAAGGAGCTCCAGGCTGTGATGTTTAAAGGGGCTACGTCACCAAATTGTAAACAAATCTGTAAAACCATTGCTTAAGACACATGTCCTTTGTTTTCTGCAGTTTGTTTGGTGGCTTCACTCAAGCCACCAAAAATAACTTTTCAAAATCCACGTATGTGCGAGCAATCATAAGACATATGAATGTTTGGCTTTCTCCCCTGTGAAGCACAAAGATTTATTTTCAAAATAGCGCTTTTATTTTGAAAAATTCTTGTCTTACTGCGAGAGAAAGTACAGTACAGTATGCAATACGTTGCATATCCTAAAAATCACTATGATAAAACAGCAAGTTCAAACCGAGGTTTAAACGTGGAACCTCTTTTTCGCGAAATTGAATTCAGCGCTTTCTTCTCACGGTATGGGTCCAAAAATCAAAACGCGGAAGTTGCGGAATTTTCCTTGATAAGACAATCGATTCTTTTTGTAGCCCTCGAAGCAGCAAAGAATTTCGAACTGTAAAGAAGTTAATATTACTTAGACTCTTTGATTGAGCTTTGATTCAGTTCATTTTGTTTCAGTTCATTTAGTTTTAGTTCATTTAATTCATTTGGTTCATTGGCGAAGATCAAAATTCGAAACGGCTGAAGGATTTTGCTATACCGTGAAAGCCCCGTTAAACCCCTCACTCTATTAAGCCCCTCCCTTCTAAGCCAAAATAAAAAAACTCCCCTCTCTATCACCCCCTTCACTTATACATGATCTTCATTTATTTAGCTAAAAAAGTACAGAATTGACTCTGGTTTGAGATAAAACTGTATCGAATTTGTGTATTTGACTCGTAGCTTGATTCAGATATTGTAGACATTGTTTCAGAATAATGTGGGGCGAAGGAACTAAAAAGGGACCCCACAGTTATCCGGAACAAAAGAAAGTTTGGAATAAATACCAAAATATGAAGTTTCAAAATCTGAATTTATTCCATGCCGATATCATCAAGTACAATCTGAATGTTTATGAAACGCAAAAAAATTTAAAAATTGGACAACGCATAGCCAGGAAAACGATCTTTGAAGTTGGGCCTAATTAGCCCTGTCCACAAGTTGCTCGAAATATCTCGAAAAGTTGCTCATAATTTCCTGAAAAGTTGCTCAAAAGTTGCCAATTTTTCAAAAAGTTGCTCAAAAGTTGCTCATTTATTGTCATTCTTTGGGCATTCTTTTTAAGGCCAAGTGCTACAGATGTATGAATAATTGACAAATGTGCACAAGATTAGCTCAAAGGATGCTTCGAGAAGTGTCTTTCTATTTTATTTCAACATTTTGTCTTATGAGGCAACTGCAGTTTCCTGGAAGTTTGAGCCTTTTGATGCTAATACTGTTGGAACCATGTAACACATCTTCAGTATTTCAGCAACAACCACAACAACAACATTAATTAATGATTAATAATAATCATCATTGTCATCATCATCATCGTCATAATCATCATCATCGTCATAGAATTTGTTCTAATATTGCTAAAATAAGGACAAGTTTCTCAATGTTGCAAAAGTTGCCAAAATTCCTAAAAGTTGCCCAAGAGACCGAAAGTTGCCCGAAAGTTGCCAAGCAACTTGTGGACAGGGCTAGGCCTAATTGCTTCATTTGTTTACATAAGCACTTCCGGAATAACGCTGCCTAGATTGAACTTTCAAAGCAATATTTCTCTGCTCAAAAAAGTCCTCTAGTCATGTACTTTCAAGTAATTGCAACAATGATTGGAAATATTTATATTTTGGTTCATTTTTATGTGATTCATAATGGCGGAAATTTGCAAAATTCATATCTTTAAAAATCGTTTTAAAAATTCAACAGTTGAAATGTAAAAATTGGGGCAAAATGTATTTACCAAAAAAATTACAAAATTAAAGCAACTATTTGTGCAAGTTTCTACCAAAGGGTTTGTTCTAAATCGTACCCAAAAAAGAATTATGGTCATTCTTATTTTTGTGGTACAACGGAGATTTTTAAGATTTTTTTAATGCTTTCTGCGATAAAAATAAATCAAGGTCTGCAAAAGCCCTCAAAACTGACTCAACTCCATCTCTCTGGCATAGTGTCATGAAATTTAACCCCCAGAAAGCTTTGTGTTTCATTGATCCACATGGTAGAAACTTGCACAAATAGTTGCTTTAATTTTGCATTTTTTTTTGGTAAATATATTTTGCCCCAATTTTTACATTTCAACTGTTGAATTTTTAAAACGATTTTTAAAGATATGAATTTTGCAAATTTCCACCATTATGAATCACATAACAATGAACCAAAATATAAATATTTCCAATCAACGTTGAAATTACTTGAAAGTACATGACTAGAGGATTGAAAGAAGATCAAAACGAAAATTGTCGGACTCTTTTGAGCAGAGAAATATTGCTTTGAAAATTCAATCCAGGCAGCGTTATTCCCGAAGTGCTTATATAAACAAATGAAGCAATTAGGCCCAACTTCAAACATCATTATCTTGGCTATCTGTTGTCCAATTTTTGATTACAAAGTCCAACTTTGTAATCTAAGAAGGGGCTTCGATGTCAGGCTGTCAGAAAGAAAGAAAGTAAGTAACCCACTTCCGTCACGCTCGTTAAAGCGATTGATTAACGTTTTATCTCTGCTAATTGGCACTGAAATAAAGAAAGCGCACATAAAGCGCATACAAGACAGAAGTTTCCCGCGATCCTATAGCAACATTTGACGTCGGCTTATTTCATGTTAGACAGATTTGACACCATAAGATGGATAAATTACCATGATGTTTACCCTGGCACAACAACAAATTTACCCAGAATTGGCACGTTCTTGACTTCATTAGCAGCTTAATCATGTCAAAACAATCGTTTTCTAGAACGAACGAATCATTAGCCACTTATTGATAGTACTCATTATGCAAATAAGTCAACTTTAGAGGATGATGTAACCGGTGGCCTGCACAGAGGCTAGCATTCGCAGCATCACCGAAGATAGAAGGATCCCCCTCCTACACAGCTACAGAAAGGTGCAGAATCCCAGCAAGCAATAGACCTTTTAGCTATTCTAAAAGGAGCCTGGATCGAACGTTATTTTTATACATTTTTATATGTTACGTTCGATCGAGTGGCGTTAGAGCTTCTATCACTATTGTGCACATTCGAAAATTCTACAAAGTGTAGCAAAAGTTTGTTCGATTCTGACTGAATAGCTAAAAGGTCTATGGCGCCATTGACTGGGGGAAGGCACGAGATCACACTGAACCAAAACATCTTCATGCATATCATTCTGCACAGAGGTTATCTTCGTGACTGCTTGTCTCAAATTAGATGCCCGCGAATAGCAACAATTGAAACGTTCTGTAGGGTTCTGCATAAGTATTTTTGCGTTATCGTAAATCTCACATGACATCTCATTTGACACAGATGCACCAATAGTTTCGTGCACGAACGAAGCAAACTAGGGGTAATGACTTTTGATTTTTGCGTATCATTCTCGTTTGACATAAAGACCAAAATATTGCCTTTGAGGCGATTCTTGTCCTTATACAAGGCGCTCGATTTTCCATTGAAGGCGACTTTAGCAGCAACACTCATCTCTCTGACTGTAGCTAAAAACAGCATCTACGGTCATTTGGAGTTGTGAAGAAATCAATATTCAGATATCATTATGCTTGTTTAGCTCAGGACAGACTTTGTAATCATCCAAAAGGATCTTATGTTTAAAATGTGTGCGTTTCATAAACATTCAGAGTGTACTTGAGTATTTCTTCCGCTCCCTGGATCACTGTGGACCCTTATCCTCGTCATTTGACCTTGTGAATAAGCCCCCTCTTTTTTAAGCCCACCTCTGGAGTCTTCAAAATTGGGCTTAATGGGGCTTTTACAGTATTTTTAGTATTGTTTGATTGTCTACAAATGGTCCAAAATATATAAGTGTACCATTTTCGCTGAACTTGTAACCCTATCGAATGCACCAAAAAAAAAAACTATCAACTTATCAACTATCAACTATGGCGGTGCCATGGGGACCTGGAAATTGAAAAGTTTCGCAAGATGTTTACTTCGATGTTGGGACTACACATGTAAAACATATGGAGCATATTTTCATCACTGGGAATATACATTTTGAGGGTTTCGTGATCTTATGTTTATAAGAAAATTTATACTTTGATTGGTATTAAAAGCTAAACCATTATCTGGATCCAAGTGAGGCTGTAATTCAAGACTGAACGAGTCGGTGGCTATTTTTCTGTCGCTTTTCAAATAGGTAACTGTTTGGGACCCCAGATAGATCTTGAGAAAATTTAATCGATTTTCAAAGCTGTTTTTGGAATTGTGGAATACTTTGACACAGAATCGTCTATCATTGTTTAATTTCATGATATCCCGTTCCGGAGGGGGGGGGGAGTACTCCAATTGTGGCCTGATAGGGGGGTCCAGTCAGGGTTAAAGAGAGCCAAAGCAACAATTTTGAAAAATAGAAATTGAAAAATGGTAGTCTCTTTTTACAGAAACCCCCAAATGGTAGTTCGTGGACCTGAAGTTGGGCCATTTGGTAGCATCTAGTGAGGAAAATTTTCTGCAGCTTTTCAAAATTTTCTATTGTAAAAATTGATTGAACAAAGTAATAAATGCAGTGACCATATTGCCATGCGGAGGAGCCCACTGAGTTGATATCTTATAGTCTTATAACTGGCCAGGAATCTTGGAATACCCCCAATTGGTATTGTGTGTTGACAAATAGGGCCATTTTGGTAGCCATTTCGTAAGACCTTCAAACCGACTGGATCCCCCTGTTAGGCCATAATGGGAGTACCCCCCCCCGGACATCCCGTAGATCTTGAAACAGTTTGGTGTATTTGATTATCCTGCACGTGGTCGAAGAAAGCAAAGCCACTCAAAGCAATTGTTTCCATTTGTGCTATACAGGGGCTGCGTCATACAGCCACAGCCACGTCATTTGCTTTAAAGAACAGATTGAAATGTGATTAATTTCAACTGGGGAAACCCGCTGTCTTTGTTGATTTGCCCTCAAGGCTTGTGATCCATGGTTATACCTTAGTTTGGAATCAGTTATTGACTTTCACATTAGATTTGCCGGGTGCGGGTCTAACTGGTTTGAACAGAGAACAAAAAAGGTCATGCGCCATTTAACATTCCATTGTTAGATTTTTTACGGAGAACATAAAATAGAACAGGCTGTGTTTAGATTTCCCAAAGTCTGGTCATTGTGGGTCATGTGAAACTTGGACACTGATGACAAGCATGATTTCATGCTCCGCTCCTTTGCTATGGGTTATGTAAGTTTTCATGCCACTTACACGATCTAATAATCCCTGGTTCAAAACATTGTGAATTAGATTACTGAATGAATGACCCCTGAAGAGTAAATTGAAGTTGTAGGCTTTATCTCATTGAAACCAGTGAAGATGACATAACATGCTCTTGGCCTTGCATAATCATGGTTACATAACGTTTGTGGACCTTGTGTAATAATGTAAAATTGATGTTTTGCTTTAGCTTCTTTGCGGTAAAAGCCCATCGTTACCTTATGTAACTATGAGTAGGGGGTCCTCTCCCTTTGTTTGATCATGAGCGACAAGATCAGAATTCCGAAATTCAGAATTGGAAATTGCACTGAATAAGAATTTCTTTTCTTATTCAGATGTGAATAAGCATCACAAATTCAGAAAATTGTAGAAGAGTTGCTTACGCCCCCACATAGGTAATTATATTATTTTAGCGCTGATAAACCACGGAATAGAATTGCGGCAAGTCTAGAAGATTAAGGTAGCCTGCGTGCAGACTCTACTGATTCCCTAGAGAAAAGTGAGGTTCTCACTTCTCTTCAGGGAATCAGTAGAGTCTGCACGCAGCTAATTGTAAGGGGGTATCGGATGCTTTTTTTATTTCCAATTCAAGTGGCTAGATAACGATCTTTGCTTACTGTCTTTCAAATTGTAGATTGTAATTTCTCCATCTCTCTCTCGTTCTCCTTTGTTTCTTTACGGAATGCTGGATTTGTGGATCCATAGACTTGCGCCAGGTCTAATCTTACATAATCGAGGATGTTCTTACACATCCTCGGAACAACAGAAAGTCGATATCTTAAATGAGTTCTTTACTTCAGTATTCACAAAAGAAGATTTATCAAGCCTGCCAAACGTAACGAATTCCGATCGTTGTTCTGTCTTAGACAATGTTGAAATTAGCGAAGAAGCGATTCTCGAGATAATTAAATCTCTGAATACATCGAAATCTCCAGGACCAGATAACATACATCCTAGAGTACTAAAAGAAACTGCGGATGTCATCGCCCATCCATTGCAATTAATTTTCAAAAGTAGCCTTGACACAGGGGTTCTTCCCAACACGTGGAAATTAGCCAATGTCTCCCCTATATTCAAGAAAGGTAACAAACATGCTAGAGAAAATTATAGACCGATTAGCCTTACCTCGATTATATGTAGAGTGATGGAAAGAATAATAAAAAACGGTATCGTAAATCATTTAGATGAACATAACCTTTTTTCACCTGATCAATTCGGATTCCGTTGTAAAAGATCCTGCGTATTGCAACTGCTCGAATTTTTTGAAGAAGTAACTTCATTGTTAGATCAAGGAAAATGCGTTGACGTTATCTACTTTGATTTTGCGAAAGCATTCGACTCGGTACCACATGAAAGATTATTACTCAAACTGAAATGTTACGGAATTGACGGAAAGATCCTTGCCTGGATATCATCTTTTCTAAGTGATCGGAAACAACGCGTCGTTCTAAACGGTTACAAATCGAATTGGAGTAACGTATTAAGCGGTGTACCACAGGGAAGTGTGCTAGGACCATTACTTTTTGTACTGTACATAAATGATTTACCTGACATCTTAGATGAATGCAAAGGGCCAGGTAAAAAACTCGGAGATGTCGGAGATGTCGGAGATGTCGGAGCAAAGACTCTCCAACGTTTCTCAACTCCGACTTTTTTACCTGGCCTTATATGCTCTACTAAAAAAGTCGGAGATGTCTTATCTCCGACGTTTTTCAACTCCGACTTTATTACCTGGCCTTATATGCTCTACTAAAAAAGTCGGAGATGTTCAGAGATTGCATATTATATAACTCTCTACAATTCAAATTCTCTTCATTCGCCGTCACAACACTCAATCAATAAGAAACTAGGTCCTGAAATTTGTAGTAACTTTGTCTTAACGTCTTAATTTATCACTATTCATTGTGGACAGTAAATATAGTTCTTTGAACCGAAAAAATAACGAGAAATAAAGAAGACGTAGATAAAAGAGAGCATATAAAAGTGGCTCAAGCTACCTGCAATCGAATCCTGGACTATCAAATATCAAACTTCCCGTTGAAATAGATCATTTATCCATGATTTTCGACGGGGAAACAAACATTTCAACGGGGAAATAACAGAAACAAGGCAGGGAAATGTTGCAACTCAAACTTAGCGGGGAAACACATTATTTGGCGGGTCATCCTTTAACCTTGGCGGGGCATCGTTTCAGCGGGGTCGTTACTCGGGGGGGGGGGGGGTGTATACAAGGAACAAGTGAAAAATATAATGAAAGAAAGTGTCTGCTAGATTGCTTTTCAGATTGCTCTTACTAAAAATGACGTTTTTCAACTAATTCTTGCTATAAAGTTTCTTATCAGTTGTAAATGAAACAAAAAAACCTGTCAAACTCACCCATGGCAATTGTTAAAAGACATCTCCGACCTTTTTAGTAGAGCATATAAGGCCAGGTAAAAAAGTCGGAGTTGAGAAACGTCGGAGATAAGACATCTCCGACTTTTTTAGTGGGGCATATAGGGCCAAGTAAAAAAGTCGGAGTTGAGAAACGTCGGAGATAAGACATCTCCGACTTTTTTAGTAGAGCATATAAGGCCAGGTAAAAAAGTCGGAGTTGAGAAACGTCGGAGAATCTTTGCTCCGACATCTCCGACGTCTCCGACATCTCCGAGTTTTTTACCTGGCCGAATGCAAAGTGAAAATGTTTGCTGATGATTTGAAACTCTATTCATCAAGCGCTGGAAATAAAGTCCAAATCCAGTCTGATATTACAAACGTTGGAAAATGGTCGAAACAGTGGCAACTTCCACTTAATACAGACAAATGCCATGTACTCTATCTTGGCAATCAGCTCGACACATCGCCGAGATATCATGTTCAGGACGAAAAGAACAAATGTGAAACGGACATCTCAATATCAGCAGATGTAAAAGACCTTGGTGTTTTTGTAGATAGTAAACTTACGTTTGAAAAACAAGTTGCCGAATGCGTAAAGAAAGCAAATGGAGTCCTCGCGTCAATAAAACGAACAATCAAATTCATTAATAAAGAAGTCTTTTTAATTTTATACAAGAGTTTAGTTAGACCTTTACTGGAGTCTGCTGGAGCTATATGGAGCCCTTACCTAATCAAGCACGTCAAAAGGCTTGAAAGTGTACAGCGCAGAGCTACGAAACTAGTAAAAACTATCAAGGACGGTCAGTGGCGCTTAGTGGCCAAATGCTTTTTGCATGTGTTTTGTTAAGCTTTAAAGCCAAAAGCCGTTATAGCCTATTGGTTTTATGTGTTGTATCATTTTCATACTTAACTGGAAGCCAAAATAGAGTTTTGGCGAATCATTTTATTCCTTCATAGCTCGCACATGATATTTGGAATATCCAAGCTAACAAAATTCGTCAATAACATGCTAAGATAGTCTTTCGGTAAAATTGTTTCCAGAAAAATGTCAAATTAGGTATTCGAGGGAAATTTCACAAAAAAAGTATAGCTTTAACGGTTTCAAACCTTGAAGGACAAGAAGCAAAATGCAAAAAGCCATTAAGCGGAAGTTCTTCATTGCAGTCGCGTGTCAAATTCAGGGGGTTATTTCATGCCTTTCGTGATTTGCATTTTATTTGAAGATTTATCACGCACAGAGCACCAGCAGGAGACTATTGCTACTTCAATGATTTTCATTCTGTGAAGAATTTCTCAGGATCTTATATATTGTTGGTGGACAGTGTTCGAATAATACACATTATGATATGATGTCTATCATTGTCGTCCTTGATCTGGGGGTGGGAAAGGGTAAAGTTGTTTTTGCCCCTCCCCAAAAATGTGATGATTTCTCGTTTCTCCCTTCAAAGAATTTCAGTTTCTCCCTTCTCCCACGGATATTTCAATCTACCTTCATTTCAAAATTTAATCTTGTTTTTATGCATTTTCTTTCAAACACCCAACTGGTTGGAAGATTGACGAATTTTAAGATATATAATTCAAGTCAATGTGCATCCAATCCAAGGAATGGTTAACCAACAGGCTTGATAACAGAAATAATATGATTCTGAAACAACGAAGATCGCCAAAATATCGTATTGCTGAGTACTGGAAAACTTTTTTTTATATATATAATCAATTAAAATTTACAAACTCAACAAGTACATCTACTGTGCCTATCATGGCGGGAATAGACACTAGGTCATCGGAGTTCCCACCATGAAAGGCACTTACAATTCAAAAATTACAATATACTGAACGAAAAAACAACAAACTAAAAGAAAAAGTTAATGTCTGTCTCACATTTGATTTCAGGCAATGACATCAAAACATTTTATAATTTGGGAGAAAATAGATGCAAGGCAGTTAACAGAGGGCCCTACGCGCGGACAAACAACCACCGCCCCTCGCCACACGTGCCACCCCCACCGGGATAACACATGAAACTAAAGGCCAGCAGCCGCCCATCCACACAGCAGGACCCCATCCACCCACCACCCCGCACCCTAAGATGGAAAACTTTTGTCTTGGAATCCAAAGGTACTTCTTGCTTGTTTTGCTGTTCGCAAAATATTCCTGAGGTGATCGATTCGCATTCACTCAAAGGGCAAACTTTCAGAAAATCTTATGGAACATTCGATTCTTTTCAAGAAAACTCTTTGAAGCCTTTTCTTTTCTTATTGGATTTTCAAGAGTGATTTGCTCCTTACAATTGATCACACGGTTTGCTCATCCCTTTAAAATGTATTGATGTGTTTGGACTGGAAAGAATTTTTAATGCTAGTGGTATAATACCGTAACATAACTTGCACTTAAAACAATGTCAGAAAAGTTGCTATCACTGTACATTGTCGAAACATTTTTAAGTGCAAAAAGTTTCTTTGCTTTCAAAATTCAGGTAGGGTGTGGTTTTTTTTCGAAACATGGAGCTAGCCGTTTCTGTTACTTGAAACAACTTATGAGTGTAATCTAATGGAATTGTTACAGATTCATTGCCTGAAGCCAAAAATAATCAATATTTTGAACCTGGAATCTGAGTTTCTCTATGCAGTGCAGTCATTTCTATGGCAACAACTTCCCATATGCTTGAGTTTCGAAAGTTAAGAAACCGTGCTAAAAACAATTATAAAAACTCGCAACGCATTTCTATCTTGTCGAAATAATTCAAACATTTTAAAGGGGGAAGGGAGTACGGCCTCGTAACATTTAAAACTTTTTGCAGAAATCGGCGTAAACATCGTTGGATTATTTATCGGGCAGCCCCTCCCTCAAATTTATCCCGTACGCTTATGACAGTTTGATTTTTGTCGGTAGGCCCCCTTCAGGAGTGTACACGTTTTTTTTATAAGAAACTTGGATCAGCACTTAGTACTAAAAGTTTCTTAATTTCGCATGAAAATTTCAGTGTTTTAGTACTAAAAGTTTCTTAATTAGTTTCTTATTTTTTTGGGCCTAAAATTGCGGTATTGTTCGAAGTTGAGCCTTCTTCTCGAGAAAGGGCTTCCATTTTGCATTGACATTGTCATCAAAAAGAAGCCATGCACATCAAGGCAAAAATTTACCAATTTTGCAGTTAAAAGTCAAGAAAAGACGAATGTACCTTTGTTAGAGAGACATAGAATAAGAGAGACATACAGAAATAAAGTTTTAGAGTTTCTTAACTGTTCTTGAGCGTAGTACTAGAGTTTCTTAAATTTTTGGTCATCGTAGTACTAGTTTCTTATAAACCAGTTTCTTATAAAAAAAAACGTGTAGTGAATCACTCTTTCGAAAGGACGAATGAGATCTTTTCAAACGATAGGATCTTTAAAGATTTTTCTTGAAAACAAACGGATTTTTGGCAAAGGTGTACGAGACTTTTATAGAGTACCCCTCGCTCCCTGCAGATGTTTGAGACTTTAAGGAAGTAATTTGCCCCTGAGAATCGATTACACGGTTTTTTTATAAGAAACTTGGATGAGCACTTAACTAGTACTAAAAGTTTCTTAATTTCGCATCAAAATTGCAGTGTTTTAGTGGTAAAAGTTTCTTAATTATTTTGTTATTGTTTGGGGTCAAAAATTGTGTTATGGTTCGACGTTGGGTCTTCGTATCGACAAAGGGCTGTGATTTTGCATGATATTGTCACTACGAATAAGCCATGCACATTAAGGCAAAAAGTTATCAATGTTTTGCAGTCAAAGCTTGATATTTACAAACGCACTGCCACGCGAACCGTGATGTACCCACTCTCATTCTAGAAATAAAATTTTAGAGTTTCTTAATTGTTCTTGAACGTAGTACTAGAGTTCCTTAAATTTTTAGTCATCGTAGTACTAGTTTCCTATAAACCAGTTTCTTACAAAAAAAACCTGCAAAGAACCTCGTGAATATTCTGCAAAATATTTCATATTTGCATCCAAAGAATGCTTTTCCAAAACAAAGAAGTGCCACTGTAAGTTAAGTCAATATTCATCTGAGGAATGCTTAACCAAAAGGCTTGATTCACAAAGATGTGTCACTGTAAGTTAAGTCAGTATCCATCTGAGGAATGCTTAACCAAAAGGCTTGATTTACAAAGATGTGCAAGGGCGCCGGAGCCACGGGGGCAGCGGGGGCAGTTGCCCCCGTTGCCCTAGTGGTACGGGGGCAGCGCGGGGTCAGCAAAGTGCCCTTTCCTAAAAATGTATTTCAGAGAACTATTGATTAATCGCATCTGTTAGTTGGAACTTGGAAGTGAGTTGTTTCTCGTCCGCAGTCACAATAATAGAACGATTCCTTCTGCTTTCAAGATTACCGTACGTTCGAAGGACAGTGGCGTCGCCACGGGGTGGTCCGGGGTTGACGTGTCGACGACAGTTTTCAGTCGACCACCGATGATATAATTTCTCGAAATCAGTCAAAAAGATTGGGGAGGGTAGATTTTTATTGACTCGAAACTATTGTGATAACTGGCCTTCCTCTTGAAATCTCAATTCCTTTACTAAAGATTTCGAGAAAGGCCTTAAATTTCAATTTCTAACCAAATCTTGTCCTTCCTCGTAAATAAATATATGATGTTCTTCTCTGTTTCTATATTTGTTGCACAAAAAGACCCGCTGTTGTAAAAAGAACTGCTTGAGATGGTTGCTTTTCCAGAAATATCGAAATAGATCAAATTAACATAAAGGGCCATCATATGTTCTCCGAGTGTCTGAAGGGCGTTTCCCACGTTTTCCGAGGGTCTGAAGGGCGTGGTCAGGAGAATTGTTCTGGGGGCTTTGCCCCTCAGACCCTCTTTTACCTTGCCGCCTCAGCTTTTTGGGCTGGCGACACCCGTGTCGAAATAGATGTTGAGCACAATATCCTAAACGACGATTACCGATTATTTTCAACGGCAAATTTTGACACCCTAAGGTGTCCTTTCTGCGATTCCTGCCCCCGCCGCATCATGGAGCCTCCGGCGCCTCTGAAGATGTGTCACTGTAAGTTAAGTCAGTATCCATCTGTGGAATGCTTAACCAAAAGGCTTGATTTACAAAGATGTGTCACTGTAAGTTAAGTCAGTATCCATCTGAGGAATGCTTAACCAAAAGGCTTGATTCACAAAGATGTGTCACTGTAAGTTAAGTCAGTATCCATCTGAGGAATGCTTAACCAAAAGGCTTGATTCACAAAGATGTGTCACTGTAAGTTAAGTCAGTATCCATCTGAGGAATGCTTAACCAAAAGGCTTGATTCACAAAGATGTGTCACTGTAAGTTAAGTCAATATCCATCTGAGGAATGCTTAACCAAAAGGCTTGATTCACAAAGATGTGTCACTGTAAGTTAAGTCAGTATCCATCTGAGGAATGCTTAACCAAAATGCTTGATTCACAAAGATGTGTCACTTTAATTTACGTCCATCCGTCAATATCCATCTGAGGAATGCTTAGCCAAAAGGCTTGCTTCATAAAGATGTGCCACTGCAATTCAAGTCAATATCCATCTTAGGAATGATTAACCAAAGGCCTGATATACAGTGAAGGTGCAAATTGAAATTTAGAAGATAGAGCATGTGCATATGGTACACAGTTATAGACATGAACATGACAAAAACCCATAAGAATTCTTAAGAATTTTCAAGAATTATTAGTACATTGTGATGAGGATTTGTGAGCAATATGGAAGATTCTGTTCTTTTCTAACAACAATTCAAATGAGAATTCTTAGGGATAAAAATCATGTTAACATGTTAAGGCCTGTACTGAATCTTGGCTCATAAACAATTTTTCAGAGGAAGAAATCAATGAGAAAAAGAGACTGTGTCATTTCAGACCCAAAATCACACAATTATCATCTTAAATGAATACTGTACATATTTAAAATTTTAGCATTTGATACTTAACAAAACATGTGAGAACCCATATAGTCAAAGGTGGGTTTGGCATTGAACTTGCACTTATTTTGCAGCAAATAAGTCACACAGTTTGTAGCAAGTTTGTTTTGAATAAGTCTCAGATCAAGGTGTTACTTTACATAATGAAAAGCCACTGATCCATAAATTCCTATTCAACTTTAATGCAGCTATCATTTTATTGCCCTGACCCCACCTCCCCGGGATAGGCGGGGCTGATGCGGGGTCATTCACGTATTTCTCTTGTGAAAGTGAGCAATGTTCCCACCTATCGGGTCAACATTCTTCTGCCAATGGGAGGCGATAGCTCGTGCTTGTCCCCAGTTAAAGCCCCAATTATTATGTTTTTGAGCTTTTGAGGAGAAACGACTCGCCCCAGAGTTTTCACTGCTTCATGGGCAATATCTTTCAGTGAACAGGAAGTGAATAGCCCTGCATCTGCTCTGCCTATCTACCGCTTTCTGCTTTTCTTCCTCTTATCTTAATGTTACGATACGCAGGATGTGAAAAAACCGCGAGTTCAAGTGGCGGCCAATGAGATAAGAGCTCTCATACAACAAAAGATTCTTCAACTGTAATAAAAGCAGGCTGATGGCAATGATGACGTAATCTGTATCAAATTACACAGCTATTGTTTTCATAATCCAGATCACTAGGAACCAAAGAAATCAAAACTACAGTGTCTTCACTGACATTCCTGGAGACCTCTGTGGTTCCAACAGTTCTTGTGTAAATGCTGCCTCAGGATTGCAGCGAATCATTGCTGAAGGCACTGGAATTTCTAATACAAATAGATATGTGCATGAAATAAATCACAAAGAAATGGAAAAAGTGTTTCTTTAGATCTATAAACATTGTTCAAAAAGGGATTTAAGTATTTGCAAGACCATCCAACACTTTCAGGATATGCAGTGCAGCAAACATCAGAATGTAACAAAATAACAAGCTTTTTCTTTTGAATGAAGTTACCATATTGATCACTTGCTGTGTCTTGTGCCATCACTAAAATCTTATGATGACAAAGATGTCCCCAACTTCTGTGTTTTCCCTGAGGAGCAAACAAAATTGATGCTTGAAAATGGTAACAGATTGTTTTCTATTCAAGATATGGTTCTCATTCAATTCCTACCCTAACGAGATCCTCCCCTGGCAGTCCAGGGGTCAACAATGAGAAAAAATGGGAAACATAGTAAATAAAGGAAACAGAACACTTGGTTTTCTGAAGAGAAATATTAGAATAGACTCTCAAAATCTACGTTCAAAGGCTTGCAAAGCTATTGCAAGACCTACCCTAGAGTACGCTACACATATTTTTTATAAGGAACTAAGGTCCAGGCTAGTAGGCAGTTTCTTAAATTTTTGGGCAACTTTGCCACCAAAAGTTTCTTATGGGTTTCTTATATCTAAATGCCAGAAGTGTAGAGTTAATTTTGTTTGTCTAAAGGGTTCCCAAATTATTTAGCAAGATCTCAAAGCAAGTAAATAGCATAATTAGCACTCAAAATAATGTTCAAAAGTTGCTATAACTGTACGGTGTCAAAACATTTTTGAATGTGATAGGAAAATTAAAACTGCAAATTTAGAAAAGTTCCTTAACTAATTGAATTCAGGCAGGGTTGTTTCTTAACTTTCAAAAAATTGAGCCTACCGTTTCTTATAAAAAAATTAGGTGCAGTGCAATATGGGATCCTTACACAAAGAAAAAACATAAATATGCGATTGAGACGATTCAACACAAAGCAGCAAGGTACGTGACAAAGAGATACAAAGTATGCCAGTGTACATGAAATGTCGAAGGAACTTCAAGGGAACTCACTTGAGGAGACAGGGACAAGTCATGTTTTACCAGATACATCAAACCAAGTTGAAATAAAGAAAGATGCGTACAGCAGGCAGTCATCCAATTCAAGACCATCTAAAGAAGCCTATAAGACACCAGGGACAGGCCCGCAATATTACAATTTTTCATTTTTCCCAAGAACAATTAAAGAGTGGAATAGGCTCCCACAGGAAACAGTAGAGGTGAACTCATGAGTAGTCTTCAAAAATACTCTTGAAGTATAACTTTTTTTCTGTTCTAAATTCTTTACAATTGATTAATGATTTAGATAATTTCAAACCATAGGACAACAGTGTAACCTCTTTTCAACTTGAAGGTTGATTTTTTAGGTATTTCACATGCAGGGGTCCTTTAATGATATGACACTGAAGGTGGTGTGGTAATCCTCTGACTTGCAGCCAGAACAGTCAGGCGGAGTGGGTTCAATACCCGGTACCACTTGAACGTCATGAAAAGGAGTCGTGGACTTGATTAGGTCTGTTCTATTTCTGCGATTCCAGCGCTTGGCGCTGAAAAACGCAACTTTACCTTCACCTTTAAACGTTGAGCTCTTAGTCTTATGTTTCATTCACCTCAGATTTTCACTGATTTTCATGCTCCAAAGTTTCATGTAGGGTGTATTTATAGTATGATGTTCATTGTGCTATGATGTGTTTCCCTTTTCCTTTATTGTCTATAATTTTTCTTTTTTCTCTAAATTGACACAGCCTTCTTTAATAAGTAGTCAATTATTCAAGTAGAAGTAGAACCAAATTTTTACACAAATGCCTGGTGTGGGGAAGATTCTGTAAGAAATGTGGGGGGAAAGGACACGAGCAAAGTGGGGAAAGCGGAGGTACTGTGCCCTGCCACATTGGAACTACAATTCATACATTCATGAAAGAAAGTGTAAGTTATGAAAGAGTTTATACATCACCTTGTTGATAAAAGACTGGATTTGGCGCCATCCACAACTTCTCTGCTGTGCTCCTTGCTTGTTGTCCGCATATACCATTCAGACGTAGATTCATGTTCAGAAGGAGAATGAGATTCAACTCAGAATCATATTCAGCCTAGTATCCAATTTTTTTATGTTTCTTGTCAAACCCCAAGAAACCCTCTCATAATCAGGGACGTAGGAAGCATCTCAAACTTGGAGGGGCACGACACTTCGAGGGCACTTTTCCATTAAGCTAAAGGGGCATTTCCTGAAAACAAAAAGGGCACTTCTTTGTTTATTTCAAAATCTTGGGGGGGCACGTGCCCCCAGTGCCCCCCCGGTTCCTACGTCTCTGCTCATAATATTTTCTAATGATCATGCCTCAATATTTCTTTCTAGTTGATTTGATTCTCTTGAGGTATCCTGCTCTTGATGATACCAAAAGTGAGATTTTACAAGAACCAAAACTGAACAAAACTAGAGGCGCCCTTGTCCAATATATTAAACATGTTGAATGCTGGAGGCCATACCCGGGGGGGGTACTTGACTAGGGAAGTGACGGGGGTGTGCGGAAAACCTCTCCACACCCTGCACCCTGTCGCATAAAAAATAGGCCAAAAGTATACCCTGTCGCATAAAAATGTTGCCTCTTAAATACAGTGTAGAACACAATTTTTGCTTGTGATACCCTGTCGCATAAAAATTTTGCCTCTCAAATACAGTGTAGAACGCAATTTTTGCTTGTGATACCCTGTCGCATAAAAATTTTGCCTCTCAAATACAGTGTAGAACGCAATTTTTGCTTGTGATACCCTGTCGCATAATTTTTTTTACCTATTATAATACCCTGTCGCATAATTTTCGCTAGAAAATGACACCCTGTCGCATAATTTTTACCGCAAAAGGACACCCTGTTGTGCGGCACATCCCGTCAGGTCAAGTATGGGAGTGCCCCCCCCGGGAGGCCATAGTTCCATATTGTTTGTTTTCACTTCACAACTACTGTACGTGAAACCCCAAAAGCTAGTAGGTAGCCTAGTTGCATCCTTTTACCTTGTCAACAACTTGCGGTTTTTTTGATGGATTGCAGATGGATTCTCCCAACATATACTATGCGAGTGTACGCGCAGTTCAATTCAAGCACCTCCCGCAAGAAAGTTCTAGACTTGCCCCAAGCGTGGCCCCAATAGACCTTTTAGCTATTCTACAAAAGAGCCTGGATCGAGCTTTATTTTTATACGCGAGGCTCGATAGAGTGATGTTAAGAGCTTCTATCACTATTGTGCAAATTCGAAAATTCTACAAAGTGCACTTTGTAGAATTTTCGAATATGCACAATATTGATAGAAGCTCTAACGCCACTCTATCGAACCTCGTGTATAAAAATAACGCTCGATCCAGGCTCTTTTGCAGAATAGCTAAAAGGTCTATTCCCGCTCGTGAGCTCGTCATGCCGAACAGCGAGCGAAGTGAGCTGGAAGGAACGAGTTTCGTCACTTTGTTGTGATGAGCAGAACTTATCGCAAATCTAGAACCTTGGTGCTGTGATACACGTATGTGACACACAGTGATATGAACCATGACCTGGAGTTGATAAGACAGTGGGCTCATGATTGGAAAATGTCGTTTAATCCAGATCCCCAAAAACAAGCTGTTGAATTGATATTTTCTCAGAAACGAATTGAAATGAATCATCCAGAAATTCGTTTTAATAACATACCAGTGATGAAAGTAGATGAACATAAACATCTAGGACTTATCCTGGACTCAAAGCTTTCATTTTCGGCTCACGTTAAGGCAGCTATCTCTAAAACGAGAAAGGGAATTGGTTTGCTGAAATATCTCTCCAAGTACCTACCCAGACATACCCTAAACGAATTATTTAAGCTCTATGTGCGATCTCACCTGGAATACGGAGATGTTATCTATCATATTCCGGCTAAAGTATGTGAGTTTAGCGGTAATACCATTTGGTCGAGCTTGATGGAAAAGTTGGAGTCCGTTCAGTATTCTGCTGCCCGTGCTGTTACGGGAACATGGAAGGGAACGTCACGCGAGAAGCTGTATGCAGAGCTTGGTTGGGACAATTGGGAGTCACTGAGTTCCCGAAGATGGTGTAGACGCCTTACGTTGTTTTACAAAATGATAAATAATCTGATGCCTGAATATACAATAGATCAAATCCCACAGCTTCATCAGTCACAGTACCCTCTTCGCAATCAGGATGTCGTTGGACGAATAAGGGCAAGGACAGAAAAATTCAAATCTAGCTTTTATCCAAATTGCCTGTCTGAGTGGAATGAACTATGTCCGGAAATTAGAATTTCACCATCAGTTGCTATCTTCAAGAAAAAGTTGCTTTCGAAAATTGGCCCCCCTACTAAATCTGTCTTTGGAATCCATGACCCAACAGGCTTATCTTATCTTACTCAACTTAGAGTGGGTCTTAGCAAATTAAGCCTTCACAAATTTAAGCACAATTTTAGGGATACCATAAATCCAATGTGCCCTACTAACGATGGTATTGAGAGCACGGAGCACTTTTTGTTGCTTTGCCCCTCGTTTGAGGATCAGCGTCGAGACCTTCTCGCTGGAGTTTTTGCATTACTACGACCATTAGGATATATCGACCTTTCAAATGAAGTTTTGACGCAGCTTTTATTGTATGGTGATAAAGACCTCCCAAATGACGTCAACAGAAATATACTCGATTTGACTCTACAATACATCCACACAAGCGGTCGATTCAATTAAGATCACAGAAATCTAGCTAAATGCAACTCAACCACCATACCAAGTCCATATTCGTAAAGTATCCTGTTCGCCGAATCCCGTTCCTCTATTCTTTTGTTCTTTTGTTTGTATAGTAGCTTTTCGTAACACACCCTTTAGCTATTCTACAAAAGAGCCTGGATTGAGCGTCTTTCTTATACATTTCAAATGCGACTTTCGATTGAGTGGCGATAAAGCTTCTATGACTATTGCGTACATTCGAAAATTCCATTTGCAAAATATCGTTCAATTCTAATTCTTTTCTGAATAGCTAGGGGGCTTCTTATATGTTTAGTTGTATTTTAGTTTATCTCCTTCATGTGATGGCCCTGGGGTAGTCATGATCTTTTGCTCCCCTTGCTATCGTTTCTGTGGTATTGTATGGTAGCTCGTTTGTAATCTTAGGTAATTCGTAAATTGTAAATTTTTAACATTGAATTTATAGAAAAAAAAACACGTATTTCTTTTACAAGAACTGCCCTGCCCATAAGAAACCCAACTCTCAGATCGCCAAAAAATAAGGAACTCTAGACTAGTACTGGGAAAATATCAGTTGAGAAACTATTCATTTTGATAAGTCTGATAAAGGAGGCACTGAGCATTTTTTACTTTGGTCTCGCTTATTTACTGTATCATATTACTCGTAACGTTACATGAGCAATGTCTAAACATTGATGCTTCAAAACATTGTTCTGGAATGTTCACGAGGGCATAGAAACATGAAATGAAGATTGTCATAGAACTTCTAAGGAACTCGTAAGAAACCCTGAGTACTGAAAATCTGATTATTTTAAGAAACTTTCAGTACTGGCCCGAATTCTTAGCTTCTTATAAAAAAATACATATATGTTGCCAGCAAGGGTTATCAGTGTATTTGCTGTCCAGGGTCCCGGGTACAATTCGGCAGCTCAGGTCTAAATCCTTTGAATAGCTGAGGTGAGGCTCCCATAGAGCTTTGAAATACATTACCTGCTTTTTAAAAAATGAAATGAATTTTACATTTTAGAGGCGATACAATCTTTGAGAAAGCAGTATTTAATCTCAACATTTGAGACATACAAATTGTTTTCTTTTCTTTCGTAAATGTTTTCTTTCAATGACACCTCAGGAGGGACCATTATGGAGACAAAGTCGCACTGACCTCTTTAATGCTATCCCTGCCAATTAAACCATGGGTGATTTTTAGATTACAACTCCAACTTTTATACTTAGATTATTGTATTATATCATTTTATGCACCTGTAATTAGACTTAGAAGGCTTTTATTTATTGTTAGTAATTAGTCTGTTTTTCTCTCCTAAATTCATTAATTTTTTTTAATCCGTATAGCGAAATTTAACATACGTACATACATATATGCAGTTGAGTAAGCCCAAAATTGTTTATACCCATGCAAAATTCTGAGTATTTTGCTTTCATGATTGGGTAAGAAACATGAGTGGGTTCTTGAGGAAGGAAACAGTGTTCGCTGATAACGTATTCGCTGAAAACGTACTATTGTAGCAAGTTCGACTTCGGGGTCAAGAAATCCGTATTTTGCGCTTGAAAATAATTCGAACTTCAATAATGCAGTAGATTTATCTTTAATATCGTAATCTGGTTCTTAAAAAAAGTGTTCGCTGCGTTCGCTGAAAACGTACTATTGTAGCAAGTTCGACTTCGGGGTCAAGAAATCCGTATTTTGCGCTTGAAAATAATTCGAACTTCAATAATGCAGTAGATTTATCTTTAATATCGTAATCTGGTAAAAAAAGCGTTCATCATCAATGGTTCGTTCAGTACGTGGACAAAAACCAATCAGGGTGTACCACAAGGTTCAGTCTTGGGGCCCCTTCTGTTTAGCATCTATCTGAATGACTTGTTTCTGTCCTTAGAAGAGACCGAAGTCTGCAACTACGCAGACGATACAACAATTTATGTATGTGGTCCTAATGTCGAGAATATTATCGCAAAACTAGAGAATGATGCCTTTAAGATAAGTGAATGGTTTCCAAACAATCTTATGAAACTAAATGAAGATAAATGTCATTTGATGATTTTTGGTGGGAAGAGTAACGAAGTCTCTGTCAAAATGGGAGAACCTAGTGTGAAACAAAGTAAAGAGGATAAGCTTCTAGGGATAACGTTTGATCAAACATTAAGCTTTAAACAACATGTTAAAACTCTTTGCAATAAAGCCAGCCAAAAACTTGACGCACTTGCAAGAATATCCTGCTACATGGACACGGAAAAGCTAAAGCAGGTAATGCAAGCATTTGTCTTGTCTCATTTTAGTTACTGCCCACTTGTGTGGATATTTTATGACAGAACCTTGAGTCATAGAATAAATCATATCCACGAAAGAGCATTACGTTTTGTGTACAAAGACCATCAAACAGATTTTGAGTCTCTTCTCGAGCAAAGGAATTTGGTATCCATCCACGTAAGGAATCTACAGTTGCTTATGACAGAAGTTTATAAAGCAAAGTCTGGTCTAAATCCACCTTTCATGAAGGATATTTTCAGTGAGCGCAATATTGGCTACAATCTAAGACATGGCAACGACTCACAGCTTCCAAAAGTGCGTACGACGAGCTTTGGAATTGAGATTATATCCTTCCTTGGAAACAGACTTAGGTCCACTTTGCCAAATGCAGTGAAACAAGCAAGCACTCTTCCTATCTTTAAAAACCTGATTAGATATTGGAAGGGCGAGAACTGCAACTGTAGGCTATGCAAGACATACATTCCGCAGGTTGGGTATCTAACATGATATTCATAATTATGTCATTATGTTTAATCTAATGTTTTTAACGGTTTTGTAAATAGGACTTTTTTCCCCCATTTATTTCATTTTATATGTTTGCTAAATAGTAGGCCTAAATTAGCAGTAATTTTGCTATCTAGTGTATTTTAAGCCTACTTTAAAGAGAGAAATAATAATAATAATAACAATATTGTAATAATAATAATATAATATAATTACGGTTATTGTAATAATAACAATAATAATAGTAATAATAAATAATATTAATAGATGATAATGATAATAGTGGATACAAGTGAATAGAGCATATATAGATGTATATAAATGTATATAAATGTATATAAGCATATTGCAGTAAATTCTAGGGGATATCGGTGCAAAAGCGTGTTTATAGTGGATACAAGTAAATAGAGCGTTTATAGATGTATATAGATGTATATAAGCATAATGCAGTAAACTCTAGGGGAAATCGGTGTAAAAGCGTGTTTATAGTAGATACAAATGAATAGAGCGTATATAGATGTATATAGATGTATATAAGTATATTGCAGTAAATTCTAGGGGATATCGGTGTAAAAGCGTGTTTATAGTGGATACAAGTAAATAGAGCCTATATAGATGTGTACAGATGTATTCAAGCATATTGCAGTAAATTCTAGGGGATATCGGTGTAAAACTGTGTTTATAGTAGATACAAGTAAATAGAGAGTTTATAGATGTGTACAGATGTATTCAAGCATATTGCAGTAAATTCTAGGGGATATCGGTGTAAAACTGTGTTTATAGTAGATACAAGTAAATAGAGAGTTTATAGATGTATACAGATGCATAAAAGCATATTGCAGTAAATTCTAGGGGATATCGGTGTAAAAGCGTGTTTATAGTAGATACAAGTAAATAGAGAGTTTATAGATGTGTACAGATGTATTCAAGCATATTGCAGTAAATTCTAGGGGATATCGGTGTAAAACTGTGTTTATAGTAGATACAAGTAAAAAGAGCGTATATAGATGTAGCGTATAGCGTAGATATAGCGTATAGCATATATAGATGTATATAGATGTATATAAGCATATTGCAGTAAATTCTAGGGGATATCGGTGTAAAAGCGTGTTTATAGTGGATACAAGTAAATAGAGCTTATATAGATGTGTACAGATGTATTCAAGCATATTGCAGTAGATTCTAGGGGATATCGGTGTAAAACTGTGTTTATAGTAGATACAAGTAAAAAGAGCGTATATAGATGTATATAGATGCATAAAAGCATATTGCAGTAAATTCTAGGGGATATCGGTGTAAAAGCGTGTTTATAGTAGATACAAGTAAATAGAGCGTATATAGATGTATATAGATTTATATAAGCATATTGCAGTAATTTCTAGGGAATATCGGTGTAAAAGCGTGTTTATAGTAGATACAAGTAAATACAGCGTATATAGATGTATATAGATGTATATAAGCATATTGCCGTGATTTCTAGGCGAAATCGGTGTAAAAGCGTGTTTGTAGTGGATACAAGTAAATAGAGCGTATATAGATGTAGCGTATAGCGTAGATATAGCGTATAGCATATATAGATGTATATAAATGTATGTAAGCATATTGCAATGAGTTCTAGGGGATATCGGTGTAAAAGTGTGTTTATAGTAGATACGAGTGAATAGAGCGTATATATATTTATATTGATGTATATAAGCTTATTGCAGTAAATTCTAGGGGATATCGGTGTAAAAGCGTGTTTATAGTAGATACAAGTAAATAGAGCGTATATAGATGCATATAGATGTATATAAGCATATTGCAATAATTTCTAGGGGATATCGGTGTAAGAGGATGTTTATAGTAGATACAAGTGAATAGAGGGTATATAGATGCATATAGATGTATATAAGCATATTGCAGTAATTTCTTGGGGATATCGGTGTAAAAGCGTGTTGATAGTAGATACAAATGAATAGAGCGTATATAGATGTACATAGATGAAAAGTGAACAAGATATAAAGATATAAAGAGCGTATATAGATGTATATAGATGTATATAAGCTTATTGCAGTAAATTCTAGGGGATATCGGTGTAAAAGCGTGCTTATAGTAGATACAAGTAAATAGAGCGTATATAGATGTATATAGATTATGACCACACGGTCCAAACTAGTTGGGAATTGAGAGAAAATGTGTATCTATATATTCCTGTTCGTCTTTCTTTTTGTTCATCGATGTATATAGATGTGACAGGGACGCTGGAGCGATGGTAGGGCATGGGGGGCGACTAGGAGCGTAAGGGCAATCGAGGCCGAAGGCGAGCGAAGCGAGCCCAAAAATTGGGGGGTCCGGGGGTATCCCCCCAGGAAAATTTTTGTGACCTCGCCCTTTAGATTGGCTTAAAATGGTATCAAAAACGTTTTAACGAACATTAATCATGTTCTTTGACGAAATTTTTCGGCGATTCCTCCACATGTCCTCATTCCGAATCGCATAAAATCGTATATTGCTTATTTTGAAGTTGCAATTGAAAGTCATTTTTCGTTACTGGTGTGTTTTTGATAAGGAAATGAAGCTATGGCGGCTTTTCTATCAAGTTTCAAAGTACATTATTGTTTTTCATTGAAAGGGCACTTTTTGTCCCCTTTCCCTCGTTAGGAAAGGGCAGGAGGGGCGCTTGACCCCCCGCGCCCCCCTCTCCAGCGTTCCTGGATGTGTATAAGCATAATGCAGTAATTTTTAGGGGTTATCGGTGTAAAAGCGTGTTTATTGTAGGTACAAGTGAATAGAGCTTATATAGATGTGTATATAGATGTATATAAGCATATTGCAGTAATTTCTGGGGGACATCTATATATGAGAATTTTTGTTAGTCATTTTCCTGTTATTCTTGTATTTGATTTGTCAGTCTTAATTCGTATTTTCTCGTAGTTTCTAATACATTCTGTAACTTTATAGTTGATCTTGTATTTTTGTAAGAAGCTAAGGTGCGGGGCTGGTAGGCATTTTCTTGTAAACTTTTTGGCAATTTTGCTACCAACTGTTTCTTGCGCGTTTCTTATATTTTTAATGGTACAAGTGGAGAGTTAATTTGTTTTGTATAAATGGCTCAGTAAGATGTCTCACTGAAAATAAACAGTTGCTATAAACTGTACAATGTCAAAACTATTTGATTGCAATAAGAAAATTAAAACTGAAATCGAAGTGTTGGCAGAAAACCGTAATTTCACCGAAAATCGAAGAACCAAGATTGCGACGATAATCATTTTAAATTTCATTTCAAAGTCCAGAGAGCAGAAACAGAGAAAAATTCAGTTTGACATTTTCATAAGATGTCGAGTTGACATTTTTCGACGGATCCAGTGATAAAAATTAAAACTGCAAATTACAAAAATTCCTTAGCTTTTTAAATTCAGGTAGGGTTGCTTTACCGTTTCTTATAAGCGGTTTCGTATAGAAAATACGTGTACACGTTTTTTTTTATATAAGAAACTGGTTTATAAGAAACTAGTACTACGATGACAAAAAAATTAAGAAACTCTAGTACTACGCTCAAGAACAGTTAAGAAACTCTAACACTTTATTTCTTTGTCTCTCTCTTATTCTATGTCTTTCTAACAAAGGTACATTCGTCTTTTCTTGACTTTTAACTGCAAAATTGGTAAATTTTTGCCTTGATGTACATGGCTTCTTCTTGATGACAATGTCAATGCAAAATGGAAGCCCTTTCTCGAGAAGAAGGCTCAACTTCGAACAATACCGCAATTTTAGGCCCAAAAAATAAGAAACTGATTAAGAAACTTTTACTACTAAAACACCGAAATTTTCATGCGAAATTAAGAAACTTTTAGTACTATATGCTGATCCAAATTTCTTATAAAAAAACGTGTAGATCATAACAAAAATGAGAGATGGAAATTGAAGGCCATACAAACTATGCCCTCATCTTTTCTCCATCAGAAACATTACTCCTGGCTTGATAGTGACAAAGTTCCTTGACTTCGGACTAATGTCATTAAAGTAAAAGGTTTCCAACGGGATCTGGTCTATTACTGATACTGAGGACAAATAGACATGAAGTATGCACGATTTCTTTATGAAAGTACTGACACGTATTATTTATATAAGAAAGAAACTGCCCATAAGAAACTTAAGTCTTAGATTGGCAAACAATTGAGAAACTCTAGTACTGGGAAAGTGTAAGTTACGAAACTATCTATTTTGATACGGCAAACCATCGACATATTTTTACTTTACTTTCACTTGTTTCCCTCTGTATCATATTACTTGAATAAGATCCAAACATTGATAATGCTTAAAAAACTTTTTTTTGAAATGTTCACGAGTTCATAGATAGTAAACATGAAGATTAACATGGAGCCTCTAAGAAACTCGTACAAAGTTCTGAGTACTAAAAATCCGATAATTTCAAGAAACTTTCAGTACTGGCCTTAATTCTTAGTTTCTTACCAAAAAGTTACTTGTTAAAAAGTTGTCTAAATAATTATGATTGTCGAGTACCATAGTTATTTGATTTGTATGAGAAGAATTTTTATTTCTCGCATGTCCATCGGCGTAGGGGAAGATAAAATTTGGGGGGGCTGCCCGACAAAAAATCCATTGTTTGAGAAAATTTTGCCCGAATTGAGGCGGATTTCTGCCCGATTGTGGCTGATTTTTGCAAATTTTTCTGACGTTGGGGGGGCTGCAGCCCCCCTAGCCCCCTATCTCCTACGCCTATGCGCATGTCATCCTGTGTGAAATTGCGATTGAGAAAAGCTGCACATTTATTCATTGCCACACAAACATGCATGACCTTTCACATAGCACGCAAACTTTATTTCTCCCGTACCCCCGTCCTTGAACAACAAAGCATTTCCGGTTTCCGCTTCTCCGCTTTTTGCTTGTAGACCTCAAAGTTCAGATCTCAAAACCCGGCAAAGTGCTTAACCGCTTACCTTCCCTTGAGATGAAAATGTACAGAAGAAAGCTGCAACTGCGAATTACATAGCAAAATTAGTATTTCACTTCATCGCATAACTGGCTGAAGCTCAAAGTCAACGATCATTAGAAACGAAAAGGATGGCTCTTAGATTTTGCGTTCAAGATTCAGGTTACAGTATTTTAAGGTCATATATATAGTGGCCACTAAGATACACGCATCAAGGACAAGTCATACGGTGATCGATTAAGAGCATTAGACCTGCCATCACTCGAGTACAGAAGAAAACGCGGAGACATGATTCTGACCTTTAAACTATTAACGGGCTTTATGGACATTGATCCGTCCTTGCTCTTCGAATTGAAACAAAGCAATACAAGAGGACATAAACTAAAGTTATTCAAGAAGAGGTGTAACTTAAACGTTCGTAAACAATTTTTCACGCAACGGATCATTAATGACTGGAATAATTTATCAACCGAAGTTATCAACTGTTCGACAGTGCAACAACTTGAACGAGCATATGATCGACTAAAACACATAGACAGATTCTCGTACACGATTTAGTCGTGTGACAGAACGTAGCAGGGCTTTATAGGTCTCACGACCTTCCACTCCCTTAATTACTTATATTATTATTATTATATTAGGTCTATCTCTCCTGTCCGTCTTACCGTTCCCTTTTCGGTAGTTCCTGGATCCGCCATTCCAACATTCCGCCAAGAACCCTCTCTCTGGAATGTTGGAATGGCAGATCCAGGAATTACCGGAAAGGGAACCGTAACACGGACTCAAGAGATAGACTTGGGGCAAGTGGGGCAAGTGGGGCAAGTGTGGATAGCGATCGGTAAGATGGTCTTTAGGAAATAGACTTGGAGCAAGTCTAATGTTTAATTAGCAGTAAGCCACTTCATCGCTGATACATAGAATTTGATCTTTTATTGCTATCGAGCCATAGACTGGTTACAATTCGTCGTAAATTTCTCTCGTTCTTTACATTGTTGACCCATTCAATTCAATAAGAAATTCTACTCAATAGATAAGTAAGTAATTGCGAGCGAAAACTGGAACGAATTGTAATAAGTCTAATCGAGCCACACTTAGTGCTGATCCACCTTGACTATCTAGACTGACGACGAGATTCCTTGTATTCGCATGAGTGGTAGGACACAATTGGTTTGGATTGGAATAAATTAGGTTCTTTGGCTTACCTCGAAATGCCATGAATATTCTTTCCTTGACTTTGGCAGCCTTTCTCAGCCATATTTTACTGTTTTGACGTCTTAGATTCTCTGCTATTATTGTGCTGCATGTTTTTAAGCCCATAACCTTGGAAATGACCACCTTAACTCTCCTGCGCATTATTATCCTACGCAGAGAGTTAAGGTGGTCATTTCCAAGGTTATGGGCCTAAAAGCATGCAGCACAATAATAGCAGAGAACCTAACATGTCAAAACAGTCAAATAAGGCTGAGAAAGGCTGCCAAAGTCAAGGAAAGGATATTCATGGTATTTCGAGGCAGGCAAAGAACCTAATTTATTCCAATCCAAACCAACCTGCCACTCCTACCACTCATGGTATTCGTTCCATGTTTCTAATCTGATTTATTTTCTCTGGTTCTTGTATTCTCTACTCACGACCAAACAAACTGTAAACAGGGACTAAATCTAACTGAAAATTTGAAGATAAGTTGAACATGGCTTCAAACGTTACTTCGCTTCGAAAAATCGAATTTTTGAACTAATTAGCCAATCAATCGCTAGGAATAGGCATATGATAAAACCTTGTTGAAAATGTACTTTTCAATCTTATATGATATTGATTTTTATATTTCAATTTATTAAGGAGGGAGACCCTTCAGCCTAGTGGCTGATTTTTAAGGGGCCCTCCACATAATAATTTACAAAATATACAACTTAATAACATAAAAGTTACTTACAATAAATGTATACAGCCAAACCATCAATCCCCGCTCCCATGCCCAACTTCCGCCAAACCAACAGCGGAAACTCAAAAACAAATCTCTATCGCCGACGCAGCGAAGGAGCAACAGGCGCGGCAGCCACCCAACCGCTGGAAACCCCCAGTCTATATCAATTGGGGATGCCTGTTTTGTTTCAGCTGGGAGGCTATTCCAAAGTTTTTCACTGCGATACGAAAAACATTTCTGCTCAATTTGCGGATGTTTTCTTTGGCAACGTCAACTATGTAGCCGTATTTTGAAGGCTACGAGAGTTGCAGGCAGAATTTCTCGTGAAAAGATTGCACATGTACTGTGGAGCAAGCCCATTAAGAGACTTGTAGGCCATTTATTTTGAATCTTCATCGATGAGCTCGCGAATGGTCTTCCAAGCAAGACTCCAATCAGTGGTATACTTGGGGCATCAAAGCTGCTATTCGTTACAATTCTAGCAGCTCTGTTTTGAAGCTTTTGGAGCTGATTCATGTCAGCGCTGTGACAACAACCACATACAGAGCAACAGTATCGAAAATGGGGCTCCACAATACTTAAGTACAATGTTCTTACCGAAGCCATAGGAAGAATATTATTTGTATGTCTTTAAAATCCATTGGCTCCGGATACCTTGGTAGATACCAATTTAATATGTACTTTCCAATCTAGACTTTTTTCAACTTGAAAACCAAGGTATTTAGTCTGTTGAGAAAGTCCAATTCACTAACGTGGGTTTTTAGGCTCCATGTTTCTGCAGCATTGTTGATTGTTCGATGCTTTGGTTTGTATGCGATTAACAGTGACTTTGTTTTTGCAACATTTTGCGAAAGCTTAGCTATTGCCCTTCAACCAGGAGTGTAAGCACTTAAGATCGTCGTTAACAGCCTTGTTCAGCTGAGAAATATCTTTTGATTTTACGCAAAGGCTAGCATCATCAGCACACATCGATACAGTTGAACACTGGATAGCACTCGGAGATCATTCATGTAGATCAAAAAGAGAAGTGGCCCAAGACATGACCCTTGGGGTACTCTTACATCCACTTCCCAAATTTTAGAATCGACCCCACCCACTCTGTAGTACTGTTTTCTGTTGGAGAGGTATGGCTGAAACCAAGAAAGTTCCCTTTGTTGAATACTCTGGTATTCTAATTTTTGCAGAGAAGGTCATGATCCACAGTGTCAAATGCCTTTTTAAGATCAATGAATACTGTACCCACCATCTGTCCAATGTCCAACCCACTATTCCAGTCGTCAGCGGTTTTGAATAGAATGGATTTTTAAGAAGCCTGATTGACCAGGATGGATGAACCAGGTTATTCTTAATAAGATACTTGTACATTTAGTTAGTTAGTTAGTTAGTTAGTTAGTTAGTTAGTTAGTTAGTTAGTTTCTTATAGGTTGCGCGGAAAATCTGGCGTATTTGGCCTAAATAATCTCTATTTTGAAATTTTATTGTAATGAGTCTCAGTTTGAACCTATAGCTAATCATCATTAAATTCCATTCGAAAAACTGCGATTCGTGTAGTCATTGTGATTCACCTTGAGCTTGAACCTTGCATCAACGATTGTCAGCATTAAAACGTTTTCCAGTATTTTGAGAACGGGGCTTGAGTGCTTTCTGAGATGTAAAATCTAATATATATATATATACGAGGGGCATTTCACTCCCAAAAAATCTCGTACACCTTAGGCAAAATCCTTTTGTTTTCAAGAAAAATCCATCAAAAATGCGTAAAAATCCTTTTGTTCTGAAAAAAATCTCGTACGCTTTTTCGAAGGAGTGAAATGCCCCTCGTATATATATATGTTAAAGGAGCTCTGTCACGCAGGTGATTGGTTTAGAGAACAAAGCTTAGACAAAGGAAAGGAGCTAGAGCCCAGATTGTTTGAATTTTTCGCATGATAGAAATTCAGTTCAATATGAAACGATCTCTTTCCGATTCTTTTCTGTTAATCCTGCCATACACATCTTTAATCCCCTTCTACAATCTTCAGCCAATTATGAATAAGACAGACTGCCTTTAAAGTGTTTATGAATCGAAATTTTCGAACTTCCAATTCTTACCAAATATGAAAATTGAAACTTTTAGCTACGTGAATCTCGCTTCATTTTTGCTCTCATTGCCCAGAAAGTGTGCGAAATAGGCACCCATCATAGTGCTGAATCATTGTTTTCAAAGGTTCATTTTTGCTAACTTTATCTGACTGATGCATTTTTGTTCTTTGTTAGGAATACAAGAGCATTTTGAACAAGATTTTTTTCCCGAAATGTCAGCTGAGCAAAATCATGGATCACAGGTTCGTAATAAACGTTTGGACTTATGAGTTCGAGTCCTTTTTTGACTGCGTTCTTTGATTTGTTGATGTCACTTCAGCTAATAGGATCTCTTGAAATTACTATGAAACAACGGGTACAATTTAGGCCCTCTCAAAAGTGAATTTTCTATTCACCAATCAAATTGCTAGAATCGTTGAGAATTTAGTTTTCAACCAATCAGGAGGGGGCTATTGAAGCAGTTATTGTTGTTGCATGCAAAATCGGTTGATATCACGCAGAGTTCTCGTAGCGGCTATATCGGTTAGGTTGACAAGGGCTATGTTATTAGCTTGTTGGCTTGAATTAGCATTTTTATATTTAGCTATGTAAGTTGCCAACTTTAAATAAAATGATAATAATAATGATAATAGTAGTAATAATGATATGATAATAATGATAATGATAATAATGTTAATAATTATGGAATGTTGAAACTAAAGTGATTCCAATAGTGGTTGGGGCACTTGGTTCCATCCCAAAAAAGTCAAGAGAACATTTGAAGAGTTTAGGATTGCCAGATGATATTCACTGCATCCAGAAATCAGCCCTCCTTGGAACAGCTGGAATATGTTCTTTTAATCTGTTCTGTTAATGATTCCAATATGTTTAAAGATGACGACGGGTTTGTTTTCAATGCTTAAAAGTTTAACATTTGCACATTGAAAAACATTATGCTGAACTATACTTGCAACTCTCCAATGCTAGTTCGCTTTTCTTTGTTTGATTTTTGGACAAATTGGAATAATGTTATACAAGTAGGAATTGATCTGGTAATCATCAGCGATTTTGCAGTATAATTCAGAACAAGGAGGCCCTACGAGAGATAAATTTGCTGATTTTAAACCAATTGCAGGATCAGCTGTACCTAGGAAAACAATTTGATCTGCTTGTAAAAAAGAAGAAATTTGAAGATACCCTTGTAATCTAGTTTTAGTGATTTTTGAAACCAAGGGACCTTTTGGATATGAGATTTATATGTTATGAGACTTTATTCCATTTTAAGGCAAAGTAAAGGGTGAAGCTGCAAAAATGTGTGCCGAGACGCCTTACAGGTTTTGCTCACTTCAATGGCCTTTAGTCTGAACAGCGCCTGAGGCGATCTCCATTTGAGCGCTGCTGGTCGGGTGCGCGTTCTCTGTTTTTGAATTTGAAGTTGAGGCAACTACCAAGCGACCAGAGGCAGGTTCTGCGACACTTTAATCGATTGTCTAATTTCTGTTGCAGTTTTTGTTCTTTCGGGGACTCTCCAATGGAGATCGTTTCATTTATTAATACATTGTAATCATTCAGTAACTTGTTGCTGTTTTACATTTGGCTATGCAAAAAAAGAAACCAATAGCTAATTTGATCTTGTAATCATAGAAATTGAATAATGTCTCCTTAATAACAAAGTTAACGTAATACCATAACGAAATGATGAAGAGAATGCTGTGCTTGGGATGTTAGAAGCTCCATTTTGAGTTTGCACCTGAAGCTCGAAAGAGATTTTTATTTCTATTGTAAATATTGTATAATTGTAAATAGGGTTTTGAAATTGTGGTTTTTTTTCTAGTGATATCTTATTTTTAGCTGTATGTTGTAATTAAGTTTTTATCAGAGGGTCCCTTGAAAAACAGCTTTTGCTGAAGTGCAACCCTCCTTAAAAGAATCAAATATGAAATATAAATAATATTGTCTTAACGTTCCGATTCTTTTCCTTTTCTGTGCCGTTTCTGCTGTAGGATTTAACACATTAATAGGTATTCCGTTGCTGGTTATTTCAAAAGTTTCAAACTATTTTTACTGTAGCTTCCGAAGCCGACTGACATCAAAGTATCTGAAGCATCATTATCTTTGCTTGCAGATTTGTTTACTTTTTTGGGGATCTCAACTATCGCATTGATGAATTGGACATTGATGTCGTGAAAGATTATGCAAGTCATAACCAAGTAGATGTCTTATTGTCTTATGACCAAGTAAGTGCATTTCTTGTTTCTTGTTTCTTGACTGGCTGGGGTCTCCAGACGACCACATCACTGACTTCCGTCAAAATCACAAAATCACGAGAAATCGTAAAATTTGCAGAAAGTCACAGCCATGTTACATGAATCCCAAAGGCATTAAACATCATGTAAATTTCTGAGAAAGTTCTGGCATGCTTCTTTTGCAAATTTCAATAGAAAGTCAAGAGCAGGAAGCGCTCACCGACTGACAATTTGTTACTTCTAATGTCTGCCTCAAATAAGATATCAGGTAAAGATGAAGTTGCGGCTGTTAGCGCAAGCGCTGGGATCATAGAAGTAGATAAGATCTAATGGACCTAATCGAGTCTTTGACCGCTTGTCAGGTGAGATTTGCAATGACGCAAGACACTCGTTGTTATTTATGGGCATTTTCACCTGACATCTAATTTGAGACAGACTTGGGTCTTTCACTAAAGTACCAATTTGTCTTGAAGAATTGTCCATTGCCCTGTTGAGTTCATCGTTTGAACATAGTTGTCTGTGAAAAGACATGAAGCAGTAGGCTTAATGTAGAATTTTACTCAATCAACAAATCAATCTTTTTATGAAAAGATGACATCTTCCTCTATTAAGAAGAGATTAGAAAACTAACAGTGAAATTGAATATTGATTGTTTTTTAACGTTCTGTTGTTTTGTAACTAATAGTAGTGAACACAACTCAATCTTGTTTGGTTGGCTTTTGTTGAAAGCTTTTGATAGGTGCTTACCCAATGAGAATTACTGCTATGTCTATAAGAATCTCTGTTATGCCTATAAACTACCACAATCTGGTTAATGTCAATAGCCCTTTGTTCCCATAATCTGTCATTTCTGCATATGTTTTTCTCTCTGTAAATAATTTGAAGATTTGGGCTGGAAAAGCATAATCATATCTTGGTTAATAGTATCGTGGCTTGTGATTTCTCCTATGTTACGTAAATTGCCGCTCACCGATCATGGCTTGGGAATAAGAACGAGCCACTGAAAGAAAAATAATTGTGGCAAATGATTCAATTCATTAGTTATTAAGACACATGGATCAAAAATTAATCCTCTTTTGGCACGGTCCTGGGTAGCAGTATATTTTCTAGCGATTTTCCTGTTTTGTTACGAAAGTAGTCTTGCACACCGATCAAAATTGTAGATCGTGTAATGGCACGATAGCTATGCTTTGTAGATAAGTATGAAGGAAAATTTGGACCGAGTACATAGAAGAGTTATTCTTTAGGTCGTCTGCAGTCAATGCAGCAAACTGCATATACTTCCAACACCGATCTTTACCTTCTTCTATCAAGAATCTTATCTGAACAAATAAGCTTTGCATACAACAGAGAAGCACATATTTGGAACAATTTTGAACAACTAGGCAAAAACAACAAAAGCTTCTCGGCATTGCAATACAATATGCGAAGCCGAATTTGATCACATCGACATATGGGAATCCCTTTGAGATTGGCATGTGCTCGTTATTATATACTTACTTACGAGATTGGGGCTATTGATGTGGTGCTGTGAAATGGATTTGAGGGAGTTAGCGCGGGCGGGTAGTCCTTTCGGCTGTTTTTTGGCATGACTTCTTACCTTGTTATTGGGACGTTGCATTGGGCCTAAGGGCGGTGACCGTCTGTCTACGCTTTGGGGGTCCAGCCCTCTGCTCGTCTTGCACTTGTGTTTCTTTTATTGTTCTAACTTCATGCAAAAATTGAGCTTTAAGATTTTATTTGTTATCACTGTTGTTTCCTGTTTGTTCGTTATAGTAATTGCTAGCTAATTCGATGATATCGCCATGCCTTGTACCGGGTGTCCCAAAAAAATGTATACAGATTTGGTTGACTCCAGCGATGTGAATTTCGTTTTAATCAATGGCAAATCACTCTCAAAATGTTCCTCGATTTTTGGCATTGATACCTCGTTTGTCGGTATTGATGCTTTGAGAGCAGAAATATCAATCTTTAAAGCTCAAATTTGCGCCCACTTGCAAACCAGAGCTTTGGCCTTTTGGTCTTAGCAAACTCCCGAAGCACATCGAAATTAAGAGCTGCAATTAATGAAAAATTAAGGAACTTTCCAATGGGTGACAGGGGGTGACTTCTGTGAAACAGACTAACACAAGATCTAATATTGTTCAAATTTTATTAAGGCCATCGTTGATTTATACGCTGTGCCTTAAGAAATTGCGTAGGCCAAACGGCTAAAGCTCTGGTTTGCAGGAAGAGGCAAATTTGAGCTCTCAAGATTAACACATCTGCTCTCTAAATACCAATATCAACAAACGAGGTATCTATGTTCAAGTTAACTATAGACGAACATTTTTGGAGTGATTAGACATTGATTGAAGCTAATTTCACAGCGCTGGAGTAAACCAAATCCGTATACTTTTTTCTGGGACACCCAGTAGGTAGTGCATTTAATGCTAAAAACGAATACTCACGTCAGTCACTCTTCTGTCCCCTCTTTTTCATTCTTTTGTTAAATTCCGATTTTGTATATTTATTCACGCATTTAATAATTCTTCAAAACAGGATCAGGTTTTTCAACATGGCTGTCTGTAAATAGATATTTAGCCGTAGACTACGCGCTAACTTAAGATAAATCAAATCAATCCAAAAATTTCGGTGGGACAAACTATTGGATCTCGCCAACAATTTTTGTTCTTGTTATATATATCTTCCAGTACGTCTAGAGACCAATTCGACTCATACTTTGCACATTATTTTCCAGCTGGTTAAAGGCAAAAAAGAAGGAAAATGTTTTGATGGTTTTCAAGAAGGCAGCATTACATTTCCTCCGACGTATAAGTATGATTTGGGAACAAACAACTTTGATACCAGGTAAGTTTCGCAATGTATTCTTGTGACAATATCTTCTTTCGGCAAACAAATTTGTGCCAATTAAGTAACAATACTTTCCACTGGTTCGTAAACGATTTCGTAAACATAGGCATCCAATCTTTAAAAATGCTATAGCATTATGGTAATTGCATCTTTAGTTAGATTTTTTTATATAATATATTCCAAATAAAAATTTACAATACACATTACGAACTACATTACTTACAAAATTACTCTACAATACTACTAGGACGTTCAACTCCAGGGAGCAAAAGGCTGTGTCTACCCCGAGGCCATTAAGTAAAGATAATAAAGGAAAAGAAAGTACTTTAACTACGCGACAATTCCTGCAAACAAGTTTCAAAATCGGGTGGCTTATGAAGGGATGGGTAAGTGGCCACAGAAATTCACTCGAATCGCCCAGTTTCATCGATAAAATGTAGCGTAAGCTCAAGTGAAATGGGAAAATCTTTATTGCCATACAATAAAAGTTGTAATAAAGCTTCATTTGCAAGATCTACATATCCAAGTGTTCGTATTAATGCATAGATTCCAGCGAGGAGGTCTCGTCTTTGTACATCAAAGCAAAGGCAGAGCAACAAGAAGTCTTCCGTATCTTCAATACCATCATTTGTCGGGCACATTATATTTGTGGCATCTTTAAAATTGTGTTTAAATTTATGAAAATTTAACTTGCAGAGACCGACTCTGAGCTGAGTTAGATAGGACAGACCTTTTGGGTCATGAATCCCATGTACAAGTTTTCCAGGGGGATTTATTTTATTTACTTACTATTCGCTGATCAAACTAAAATGGAAAACTGGAACTTAAAAATCTTCCATTTAATTTCAATGCCTAAAAGGTACTTGATATAAAAAAAGTGCCTAAAAGGTACTTGATATAAAAAAAAGTACTTCGCACACTTTGCCGTTATTGTGGATTAGCAATCTTGCCACGAATGATCAATTCAATTGTTTCATTCGAGGACGTTCAACTTGAGATAGACTTTTTGTTTTATGTAATGGCTGTGAAGTTGCCATAGACCTTTGCTCTCCAAGGTATCATATTTGTTGTATCATAAAGTAATTTTGTAAGTAGTGTTACATAGTATCTTGCATTGTAAAATTTTGATTGAATATTTTAAAAAATCCTTGATTTCTTGATTATTTTCAGAATGATTGCATTTTTGTATTGCAACTAATTTTGAGGTTGTGACGTCATCAAATTGCAATTTGTAGCCAGAAAGGCTACAGATTTCTGCTTACTGCCATATTGTAGACTTTCATATCTTTTATTTTTCTCGAAGACTGAAGAGTGCTTCCTTTATTAATTTAGGACTTACGACGATTTTATTTTTTTGAAAAGTTCTCAATAAATTTTGTAGATTTTTTCAATAAAAAGACAAATATTAACATTCTGAATATATTCAAGTTAGCAAACTTTGACAATAAAGAATAATGACGTCATTAAATCAAAAGGAATAAACAATAACCACGTGTGCAATCTTACTAAAGATTTCATGCCTGCTGGTGTCATATGCTGATTTATCATTGAATGTAAACTTATTGCAATAATTTCACATAATCGCTCATCAAAATGGGACTGCATTTGAATTACGACTGTTCAGAATGCGGCTAATTACATTGGACGACAATAGACCATTTCGCAATTCGGAGAAAGGGACTAAGGAGAGTGCGGCCCATTCTGACAGCCTTGGCAACAGGGAAATCCAGGGAAGCCCCTCTTCTGAAGTGGTAAGTGTACAGCTTGCGGCTCGCTCACATCTCTCTCCGAATTCGAGTTATATTCGATTTATTTGCAACTTTCAAGAGTCATGTGATGCTTGTTTAGTATGGTAAGTGTTTTCACAAGATTATTTAGCTGTGTTGTCATCTTTTCGCCCATTGTTAATGTATTTTGAGCCATTTATTTCAGGTGTTTCCCTCGACCTTAAAGCGGCTCAGTTTAGGCCCAGCTGACCTACGCCTACATTGAAATTTGGCTTGTTTACCAGATACTGAACGCATTTACGGCTATGCAAACAACTGGAAAGCATTGTTTAGAATCATCTAAAGCTTCGTAATAAAATCGTGTACTGTTTTGATACATTTAACAAGCAATAACAGGTCAAACCAAGCCAATTGAAGTCAAGAAAGATGATGCAAGATCAATAGGCCTAACTTGAGCCGCCTTAAGGTCGAGGGAAACACCTAAAATAAAATGGCTCAAAATACATTCATAAATGGGCAAAAAGATTACAATACAGCTAAATAATCCAGTGAAAAAACTTACCATACTAAACAAGCATCGCTTAACTCTTGAAAGTTGCAAATAAATCGAAAATAACTCTAATTCGGAGAGAAATGTGAGCCAGCCGCAAGCTGAACACTTACCACTGCAAAAGATAGGATTCTCCAGATTTCCTACTTGTTGCCAAGGCTGTCAGAATGGGCTGCGCTCTCCTCAGTCCCTTTCTTCAAATGGCGAAATGGTCCATTCCTGGACTTGATGACGCAATATTGTTTATGCATATTGAAACAAGTTTCCCATGTCATTGGTACTTTCCATTCTGTGTTGTGAAAATGGAGGCATCCTGAATTGTTTGAATTTGTCGCGAAAATGCAAATTTGATCAAGGATTTTAGGCATATTACAAGATTCTGAGATGAAACAACTTTATTGCTCGTAGCATGAGAACGTGGTGACAAATTTTGGCAAACTATATTTTTGTGTTACCCACATAATTGCATTCTGTTGTAAACAATCCGATAAATCGTTACGAAATTACAGGCTTACAAACATTGTGAAGTCCGTCTCAAATTAGATGTCACCTGTGATTTGCGATAATGCAAAATTCCTTTGCAAACCACTTCTATTGTTGTTATTCGCAGGAATTTGCAGGGAGCATCTAATTTGATACAGACTGTAATTTTGTTTTGCTCGCCCAGTATTAGAATTTGCTTCCTGCCTTAGAGTTCTGTTGCACGTAAAAACAAGGGCAGATTTTGTAATACAATAGCATGAGTTGCTTTTGTTGACACCTCAATTCAAAGCGATTAGAGATTACAGACAAAGGAAATTCTCTCAACCAGCAATTCAAAACAAATAAAACCGCAAAAGTTTCTTTGAAACCCAGGTAGCTAGATCGCTCGTTGTGCATTCCAGAAACTGTTTTTAAGGGCAAACATGAGCGTAGATCGAAAGAAGAAGGATGCATCTACACATCTGCCGCGGGCATTTTATTTGTTTGGTTCAAAAGCCGTTTAGGAGGCGATTCAATTCTCTTATTTTTTTGGGTGTTATCGAAACATTTACTGCTCAGCTTCGGGACCAAAGAAATAAAATGCCCGCGGCAGATGTGTAGATATATCCTTCTTCTTTTGATCTATGCTCATGTTTGCCCTTAAAAATAATTTCTGGAATGCACAGCGAGCGAGCTAGCTACCTGGGTTTCAGAGAAAATTTTGCGGCTTTGTTTGTTTTGAATTACTGGTTGATAGAATTTCCTTTGTCTGTGATCGCTAATCGCTTTGAATTGAGGTGTCAACAAAAGCAACTCGTGCTATTGTATTACAAAATCTGCCCTTGTTGCACGTAAATCATATTGCTAGACTCGAGGATCTTTCTCTGATCTAGACAATGGATTGGATACTTTTTTCGCAGTTCAAAATTACGGAAACCTGCTTGGTGCGACAGAGTGTTATGGACAGAGAACACGAAGCAAGAGACCTGCGTTCAAATATTGTCATATATATCTCTGGATTCATACTTGAGTTCTGATCACAAGCCAGTACGTGCTGATTTCTCCATCAATCTTCAGGTAATCTTGTGCGTGACTTTTGTTATCTTTTATTCATTTATACCTATGATCTTTCATTTCGTTTCATTTAATTTTTATTTATTTCAACAGGGTTATACATTCAGTAGAATTAAATTCACTGATTTTCAATGTGCCTTGCTTAAAAACCTAACTAACCTAATTACATGAATAAATTACAAAGCAACCTGTATTATAAAAAAAATAAAGATTTATATACAATATGTTCTGGTTAGAAAAGAAAAAGTTTGATGCTGTACGAGAACTTTCACACCCTTTGATTCTTCAAAGTTTGTTTCAGCAAATTTTTGAAAGTGGCCAGTGAAGGGGCACTTTTTATTTCTGTGTTAAGTTTATTCCACACAGTTACACCTCGATATGAGAAACTACGTTGCCCGAAAGAGGTTGTAAAGCGAGGTATTCTGAGATTTGTGTCGGTATTACGGAGAGACCGTGAATTGTTTTCCGACAGTTTTGTAAACATTAGCTGCATATATTCAGGAGCTAAACCATGGAGAGACATGTAAACCATATGATCTTATCTTATTTCTACCCATGATCTTATCTTGTCATCCGAAGGTATTGTTTTAGAACAGCATAGGTTCAAATTATTCAACTCGGTTCAAATCGTAGACTGATTACAATGAGTCCCAGTAATCGCTATTCAAAACGAGACTGCTACACCAAACCGAGACCGCTGTCCCGCAGCCTTTCAATAGTGATAACTACGGCCATATAGTCAGTCTATGCAAGCGATGGGTGTAAACTGCCATGACCTATTTCTTTGAATTGATTGGCTTGAAAGAAATTTAAGCTATAATTCAACCATTGGCCTTCTCAGAAATCTTGAACATGTTCGAAATTACAGCGTATTTCACATTTCAACTCGAGTTGACGTCATCAAATTTCTGAATTTTAAACCATAAGAGTGACAAACTTTTGTTTGATACCATATTGTAGACTTCTATACACTATGGTTTGCTTGGAAACCATTTTAAACTCTGTCAACAAGTTTAGAAGTTACAATAGTTTTGGGTTTTTTTTGGAAAATCTCTCTTGAAAAAGAATAAGAAAAACACTCCAGTTCGGAAAATGTTGAAGATTTCAAAAAAGCCCAAGTAGAATTATCACAAAATAGCCAAAGTTTCTTTGAAGCCATTCAATTGAAAGAAATAGAAGATTTGGAACGTATAATTCTAAGGACGCAGAACCCTGAGGGGTGGGAAACTCATATATTTTCCGTACGAGGACGTGCCGCTGAACAGGGTAACATTTTCAGGATTCCTACTCCGGGACAGAGTATCACTTTTGTATAGTTGGCTCCATGACAGGGTCTACATTTTCTAAAATTGACTCCGTAACGTCGTTGTAAGCCATTTGCACTCCGCGAGTGTGAATTAAATCGTTTGGATGGCAACATTTCCACATTTTTTGATAGATTTCTATAAAATTTCCGGGGCAGCCTACAATTTTGTATGAAGAAACTCAAAACGGGAAAATTACTCCGGGACAGGGTAGTTTTTGAGATTTTCCAGCAGCACCTCCCCGTAATTTCGTAGACCAAATCCCCCCCCCCCGGTACAGAGACAAGCTAAGGTTAAGGAGGCGAGAAACAGTGTTCTGGTTTTTCCTCTCGATGTAACCACACCTCATATTTCCTGTCCTAGAATTGCAGAGCGTTAGCGACTCTTCTCACTCCACGGTAGCAGGTTTGAAAGGGCAGGGAGTCTAACCACTACCTTCCATACAGGAAGTTAAGCGTGCTACCATTGAGCTATCGCTGCTAATTTTTTCTTTTTATCTCACCAGTCACGTGTATTTCTTTCGACGTTTGAACAAACGGGAGGAAGGGGGTGTTTTTATATATATCAAACACAAATCTAATTTAGAGTCAAAGGATTTTCAGAGAGTTCTTTAACTCAAGATCTACATATACGGTATTGTTTGTGCCCTCGCTTGTGCTTATAGAAAGATTTGCATCACTAAACTGTCTGACAGTGGTTTATTCACCCAGTATTATCCAGGTTTGACCTCGTTCAAGTTATAGGCTTGACAAGTTATGAGTTGATTACGAGGAGAAAGAGCTACCGTCTGAAACTGAGTAGCCTAATAACCGGGCACCCTAGCGTTTGGTCATTTCTCCTGCTTATTGCTGATGCTATTACGAGCAGACTCGTTTTTCCCTTGCAGCTCCGGGTCAACCTCTTTCCTTATATTCGCTCCAGCAAGGAATAAGTTGTATACCCGAGTCAATTCAAGAGGGTGGTGACAGGGGGTATTGATGTTACTGCGTACTGGCCCTACGGTACCTGGCACTGATACCTTTGTGGTACTGGGTATTAGTAGGAATTACTGTGGTACCAAGGACATTTTTCGAGAACTGGAACACGGAAATTATCAATTTTTTCATTCCGAATTTTCCCCAGTATTTTTCCATAATTTTCTATGTAAGGTGGTACTGTTTTCCTCCTCCTATGGTCCAAAATACCTTCATAGTACTGGGTAGTGGGCACTGGACAGTTTGGTACCAGTTACTGCCGCTGTGGTACTGCGGTACATTTTCCCTGTTACCATCCTCATTCTAGTTCCTGCAAGGCTGCCAGTTGCACAGTGATGGACGATTACGCTAAACATGGCGGCGAGGAACTCTTTACCAAGGTGCATTGCGTTCGAATAACGAATCTTTAATGATTCTATATGAATTCGATTTTAAAGAATGCAGTGCATCTTGTTAAAAACCTCATTGCCGCCATCTTTAGCGTAATCGTCTATTGTTTTGCTCGTATACGTTTACAATGCATTTAAGATGAATGTTTTTTAATTGTTTCAATGGTGTTCAAAATTGTTTATTGTTGCAGAAATTCCAGGATTCCCATGACAGTATAGTTGATCCTGGTACCCTCGTTATTGCATATTCAAACGTTAACTTGTAATAGCAGATCGATCTAAAACTTGACCGTTATTCTCGGGTAACCCTTCTGCGCGGATAACCATATCTCATTGTTATCTAGCCTGCGCGCAGACTTTACGGACCCTAGACTACACCCAAGGTCCGTAAAGTCTGCGCGTAGGCTAATTTTTATCAGGCCCTTGATATTTTGTTTTTGCAGAGCATGGTCGACGCGGAACCCGTAGTTACATTCACCTTGGATGCAGAGTATGAACCTTGGACTACTGAAGAGGTATTTACCCATATTGTTATACTTTGTTATCGTTCAATGTTCATCGTACATCCAACACAATTAATTCAAAATTGACCTCTATTGCGACTGCCTGTCATACCGATAGCAGCCTTAAAAAGCTATACACAAACTGTCACTGTCTGTTTTCAAGCTACTTTACTCCAAATTCTTCTGTTCATTGAACTGGAACTCGTCAGTCTACCAGATGTGATCTATTTCTTTCCCTAAAAAGCAAGTATAGCTTTTCCTATCAGGAAAAGGTTTTTTCAAGCCTTTCCAATGTTTTGACATTGCTCAAGTACCGTTCGAGTAATATGATACAGGAAAAAAGTGAAGATTAAGTAAAGTATGTTCAGGATTTCCTTTATGAAAATAAATAATTACTCATGTTATTTTTATATTCCCAATACTGAAGTTTCTTATTTTTTTGCGATCTGACTTGTACTCGTAAACAATACGTGTACTCGTAAAGAAATACGTGTACTCTTCTGTCCTGGAGGGGGGGGGGGGGGGGTACTCCCATTGTGGCCTTCCATAGCAAACTTTTTGAAAAATGTCCTCAACTGATAGTATGGTTTTACTGAACCCCAAAGTGGTAGCAACTTGTAATGAAAATTTTCTGCAGTTTTTCATAATTTTCTATTGTGAAAACTGATGGAACAAAGCAAGGAAACTTCAAAATTCATTGATGCTTACTATTGCAACGACCACATCACATTGCCATGTGGATGAGTGCACTGAGTTAAAATCTGATGATTGGCCAGGAATCTTAGAATAACCCCAATTGGTTGCATGTTTTTTGACAAAATAGAGCCATTTGGTAAGACCCCCAAACCGACTGGACCCCCGTGTTAGGCCATAATAGGAATACCCCGCCGGAGCATTCTGTTCTTCATGTTTTCACCCAAGATGGAAACTGTGTGGAAAATCAAACTTCTGACACAGAAAATATATTGCGTGACACCATTGTTCTACCTTCCTTCATACTTTATTGTTCCCCGCTTAACATGGCTTAACGAAACAGTTAGATTGTAATCTCCAGCGTGGAATGGACTAACCCCCCTACTTCACCCCTATAGTTTCGAGAGTAAATACATGGAAGATTGAATAATCCGTAAGCTTTATATTCTTTATGTTTCAATAAAGTTTATGTCAAATTGGGACCTCCTGGTTGATGCCTATTCCTAATTAAATCCTCTGGAAACGCCCTTTCCCTTTGAACGAATATGTTACTTTTACTACTAAGATTCATTTCTGCTATTATTTCTGTTACTAAATCAGGTCAACTGTTATGCTTTTATGCCGCAGTTGTTATATTATTGTTAAAGAAAATATTTATATTTTATGACCTGCTTTGACATACTGTTATTGGCCAGTGTGAGCTTGCCAATAGAGTTTACTTTATTTTGAATTTCACCCCCAACCTGGAATTTTATCCGGCTTTATTCGACGTCTGCCCAAATAAGAATTTGTTTCATTTTAGATTTGCCGCCCAACCTTCCTTTTATCCGACTTTATGAATTAGGTCTGAACTACTAATTATAGAAATACACCTTGGGAATCTAACTCGGAATATGTTTATTACTTTCATTTGATAAGAATTGATTTGGGGTAAGATTATTGTGAGCCTGCGAAATGAACTAGAGTCTATTTCATGGCAAGCCTTCTATTTCCCTCAGTCTCTATTTTTGCAAATTTTGTGGCCTGGGCAATTCATTTCCTGTCATTCGGTTTTAATTCCTTGACTATAGTTGCCCCGTCAGTGAAGATGGATTGCTTGTCAGGGGCCGTACTGTCGTGCAATAATCTTAGAAATCAAAGGTGTACAGAAAAAGTGATATTCTACTCTAATTACAATAATGAGTAATGCAAAATTATCAAAACTGGCTGCTTTTGATGCTTTAAAACAGGATGCCTGCTTGACCTCCGAATCCAAAAGGTTCCAAACTCTAGCACCACGAGATGATAATGCTCTCTGACCATTACAGGTTTTCATTGGTGGAACTTGGGGATCGGTTGCAGTATTTCTCAAAGTTTTCATACTGTATGTGGAACATTTTGTGAATATTTCTGATAAAGAATTCCGAAAGCCATTTATAGATTAGTAGACCATTGCAAGGCAATAATTTCAATACGCCATGTACCGGGTGAGTCAGAAAAAAGAATCCCCGCTTAGAAGGCCACTGCGCCATGAATATCAAAGCAATAACACTGACAAATGTCTTGTTTTATTGCCAATATGTTCAATTAGGTTCAGTAATTTACCCGGCTTTAATCGGCCATTCCTTCCCGTGGATATGGGTGATTTTCTGCAGAAAGCCCCTTCAATAAACCTGCAAAAACGAATGAAGACAATGAGCATATTTTCCTTCCTAAAATTGATGGCACTCACATAAATTCATGTATTTTGTCCTCTTGGGAGAATGGAATCCCCCTGAATAGGTCATCGATACCAGGGGGAGGACTTGTTCATCCTCCCAAGAGGATAACGCGTGCTAAAGCGTTCACAAGTCATTGCTGTAAGGCATTGTAAGGCAAAATGTTAGGGAAATCTGTTCATGATTTTGGGCACGTTTTGAAGGTTTTTTGAAGAGGCTTTCTCGAGAAAATCTCTCATAATTTCAGAATGGAGTAGCCGATTTCAGTCAGGTAAATTTTATAGTAGATTTGAACATTTCTACCATAAAACTATATATTTGCCGATATCATTGTCTTGATATCCAAGGAGCCGTGACCTTTCAAACGGGGATTCTTTTTTCTGACTCACCCGGTACATCACTCATTTGGTCGGAGGAAAATTCGTATTTCCACTAGGCTTCAGTTTTCAAACAGGCCTACTCGGTAACATAAAATTGAAACAAGATAAATCGTAGCCTTGTAAGATTATCTTATAAAAAAGGCGTCGTAAAATATAATACTTCGCTGTAATTCTACCCTGAACGTTTTCATTTTGATTGTTTCCAAAATGGCAGCATTTTTCACTTTTCCAAAAGATTTCATGCCAAGTTTTGAAAAAAATCGAAATAATCGTAGCTTCAAAGTAATGATGGAAAATTGTTTGAATCTTGAAGAAAACCATACCTTTTCATGAAGGTCTACAATATGTTGGTAAGCAGAAATTTGTCGCTCTTCTGGTTTATGATTTATAAATTTGATGTCACAATCTTAAATGTAACAAGCGCCGCTATTTTGAAAACAAACAAGGTAGAAAAAGACTTCACAGTAGAACTACAACAAAATACCTAAATTTCATGTCAAGCCATTCCATTGAAAGACGGATTTTTTTCTATTCATATAAACATTACAATAAATATTACATACTACTTCACGTTCCTAATTACTAGACAATGCTACAGGGACGATACCAAGGGGAGCAAAAGACAATGACTACCCCGAGGCCAATCTAAAAAGACATGCAACGTTTAACTAAATACAACTACACTACGAACGATCAGAAACTAATGAATACCATGTTAGATTCTGTTTTATGTCAGGTCAGGTCAGGGTTGCGACGGATGTTATGGAATACTTTATTACACTGCGTCTTTATAGATGTGAGACCAACGGAAAGGCAACTGTGTGCCAGCCCATCAACTGTGTCCACGCTCGTAGTCTTGCCTGTACAGCGCCGCATTTAAGGCACCGCATTTAAGGCTTTAAGGCACCGCATTTAAGGAATCACCTACAGAAACTTCTAGGCTACTGGAAAATAATTGGCTCCCTGCATACAAGAAACTCTTGAGGCTCACCCCAAAAGTAGAGTTTTTCATGTTTTGATTGATACCAGTTCCTGGTCTGATTGTCTGTTAGCATTCTGATTCATGCAGATATCATTAGATGTTGCTACCAAGATATCTTAGATTTCACAGATTTCGACCTTGATTTTAACTGTTTTCTTGAGAATCATTCATGACGTACAAATAGGGCTAATATATCTATAAATAATCTCATTCTGTAGTAACCTATGTGTCCAGGACTTTCCAAAAACAAATCAGAAAATTAAGAAACTTTCAGCCCGAGAAAATAAAAAGTATCATAGATACAAGAAACGTTCATGCTGATGTGTGAAAAATTGATTTGTCAAATGCAAGGCCTTACTGTAATGCTGTCAGGTTTTGCTAAGATTTTCAACCTTATTTATTATAGGATGGAGTCTGTATCTTTCATGTAAAAGGATATGAAACTTCAAGCTGGGACTGGATTGGCCTTTACAGAGTAAGTACTTTATCCTCAATATACTCAATATTATGGGCCCCTTTAATTTTACCCGGTTGAAATAGAGTTAACAAATAACAATGGCCGTTTCAATTGTTATTGGCCGTTTCCTTCTCATGCCATCTAAGGCTTGAATTTGAGCAGGTTTATCGATCTTCTTTTCGACTTGAAAACGCCGTGGTAAAGCTACAACCAATATCTTGAAATACAATTTAGCCTTTAGGCAATCAAATACAACAAATTTTTTGAAAATCGGATCATTGGTTATGGACATGTAAGCAATCAAACAATAATACATCATTTTGGGATACCCGGTATATATTGTCGAGATTTAGTAACAAAGAAAGAAATTAGAGCCATTTTAGAGAATTTCTTTGTGATCACTCTCCAAATATGGGCATGTGGTGGTCACGTGGTCAAACTATACGTATTGAAATGTTTATTTTCTAATTGCCAATTAAATTTTAGTAAAAGCCAGATAAAAAATCCATCCAGTATTTTAGGTAAAATGATTTGAATATTTTTTGGCGCACCCCCCGTAGTGGTATTTCAGTTCAATGAGTTACTCGGTGTGCTGCCATTTGATCGGGGGGGGCACTCCCATACTTGACCGGACGGGATGTGCCGCTCAACAGGGTGTCCTTTTGCGGTAAAAATTATGCGACAGGGTGTCATTTTCTAGCGAAAATTATGCGACAGGGTATTATAATAGGTAAAAAAATTATGCGACAGGGTATCACAAGCAAAAATTGCGTTCTACACTGTATTTGAGAGGCAAAATTTTTATGCGACAGGGTATCACAAGCAAAAATTGCGTTCTACACTGTATTTGAGAGGCAAAATTTTTATGCGACAGGGTATACTTTTGGCCTATTTTTTATGCGACAGGGTGCAGGGTGTGGAGAGGTTTTCCGCACACCCCCGTCATTTCCCTAGTCAAGTACCCCCCCGGGCATTTGATCCAGTGTTTCTTCGTGGTTTACAATGAAAGTAGATATTGAACAAATGCTTTTACAGCAGAGTAGACCAATTTGATAAATTCCTTTTGCCGCAGAAAGGTAACTATTGAATCAAGTGCTAAGAATTATTGCACATTTGCAAGACGCATTTCTTCAAAAATAATTAGTCATCTCTTGCATTTCATAATGTTGTCCTTTTAATATTTGGAGTTTAGCAAGCGCATAAAGACTGTATCTGAAAATAGAGCCATTTGACAAACATGCCAGTTGAAAATAAACAGTAGATCTAAATACTGTTAACTGTAATACAAATAATACCAAGGTAGAGTTCATAGATAGTTGCATTAGAGTAGAGTATGCATTAGAGTATAGTTGCATTAGAGTAGAGTATGGTTTCCTACCGGGACGGTGCGCTAATAAAGTTCAGATGTTTGAAACATCATAGTTCCTAGAGTACTACTTTAATCCTATTAATACCGGGCTTTTTGGACCCTTTTAGTACGGGGGGGGGGGGGGGGGGCACTTGCAGATATGAGGAAGAAACTTAGTACAATGGCATGAAAGAACGAAATTTACACTATAGGCTACTTTTTTAATTCTTCATCATCCATGACATTATAATTGAGGAAAATTGCAGTATTTGTTAACTATTAGCAATATTGGCAATATTTAAATTTTTGTTTGATAGTTTCTTTCATATCGCTACTAAAATGTATCACAATGTATTAATGAGTAAACATCGGCAATTTGATATCCATTTAAGCTCATTATTTGTATAATATATTCATCATTTATTTACATCAGTTTGTCGTTGCTTCATTTAAACCCCTAATTACTGATGGAATTACTTTAAATTGCCTTAAAATTGTTCATAACGATTGATAGAGCCAATTTTAGCCATTTAAGGTTATATAATACATTTGTTATTCTTTCTATGACGTCATAAACTTAGATGAAGTCATGAAAGTTAAAATTGCTGACGTCATGATAATATGAAAGAGATTATATATCATCTGAAAGCTCTCATCGATGGTAGATCATCGATATTTTCAACGATCTACGATGATCCTGGCAAAAACTAGACTTGTCTCTTTATTTTTTTTGCTGACCACGTATTGAAAAGAGGCTGGTCACGTGATCAGTGTCTACCATCTTGAAGCAAAATTTCAAATTTTAATTAACCAATTAAATTTTAGGAAAAGTCGCAATGTTTCAGCTAGGTATCTTTCGAACTGACGACACTGCATCAAGTGAACTTTGCCGCGGGCACTTTGTGCCCCCCCCCCCCCTCCGTAGTAATAGGGTTAAGGGAAGAAACTTTCGCGGGAAAAGATTTTCGCTTTTTCACATTTTTGACTGAAGTTCGCGAAACTTTTTTCCACGAAATTTCCGAAAATATACAATTCGCGATATTTTATTCCTTTGAAATGTTTTAAACTATGAAATTTGCGAATTTTAAATTTCCGAATTGTGGCATTTTTGCAAAACGCGAAAGTTTCTTCCCGCGAAAGTTTCTTCCCTTAAGGTTACTGTAACTGTTCAGACGACAAATTTTCGATTTTTCGTTTTTGTCATAATCTGATGGTATAAGTATTTGAGGACTGTTTAAACCAACTCACTTCCAGAAATAGTCACAATTACTTGGAAATTTGAGCACTTTAAAAGGAGCAATCCTGTTTTTTTTTTTTTTTTTTTTTTTATATAATATATTCCAAATAAAATTTACAATACAAATTACGAACTACATTACTTATAAAATTACTCTACAATACTACTAGGACGATCAACCCCAGGGAGCAAAAGGCTGTGTCTACCCCGAGGCCATTAAATAAAGATAATAAAGGAAAAGAAACTACTTTAACTATGGGACAAAAACGGGTGGCTTATGAAGGGATGGTTAAGTGGCTACAGAAATTCACTCGAATCGACCAGTTTCATGGATAAAATGTAGCGTTAGCTCAAGAATTTGTCTATTTAGTGAAATAGGAAAATCTTTATTGCCATACAATAAAAGTTGTAGTAAAGCTTCATTTGCAAGATTTACATATCCAAGTGGTCGTATTAATGCATAGATTCCAGCGAGGAGGTCTCGTCTTTGTACATCAAAACAAGGGCAGAGCAACAAGAAGTGTTCCGTATCTTCAATACCATCATTTGTCGGACACATAGGATTTGTGGTATCTTTAAAATTGTGTTTAAATTTATGAAAATTTAACTTGCTAAGACCGACTCTAAGTTGAGTTAGATAGGATAGACCTTTTGGGTCATGAATCCCATATACAGGTTTTCCAGGAGGGCGGATTTTTGATAACATTTTCAATTTGAAAACGGCAACAGATGGTGCCAGCCTAGTTTCAGGTTCAAGTTCATTCCATTCGGACAGACAATCCTGTTTCTCAAACATTGCGGGAATATACATATGCGGATTAAGGTAAACTCACTTGACCTTGCAGCTATGTTCATGACATCCCGTGCTGCTGTGTTATTGACATAATGCTTTACCAATACCGTGCTTAAGCCTAATTGCTTGACCTTTCATGCATAATCGTTTTTTCCGCAATTTTTGCTTCATTTTGATAAAAGCCTGATTTCTCGAAACAGGATTCCCGAGCACTGGTGGGTAATAAAAAATCTTTGTGTACCCAACAGGCCAATCGAATCGCTTGAAACTTGGCACACAGAGTCACAATGCATATAACTACGAAACCGTGTCAGCGATCTGTGATAGATCCACTGGTCCGATTTTTACAAGGGTCTGAAAGTTAAAAAAGATATTGAAGACATTTACATTTATTTAAAATGATATCATTTCAAGGCAATACCTTTTATCAAAAATTCGTGACACGGTTTTGCAGTTCAGGGCCTTAAGTCTTTGGTAAATAGAAAGTCGTGGTCCATCGATTATCATCGGGGTACACAAAGATTTTTTCGCAAGGGTGGTAAATTTTGCCTAAAATCTCGAACAAATCATTCGCGATTTTATTGAATCAACTGAATATATTTTCATGATATTCTACGTTTAATTCTGCGTCGAATGATGCATAAGTTTGTTTGGTATATATTGACGAACGGCCGTGGTAAACGGAGTTTCTTAATCGCTGCCTGAACGGTTACAGTAACCTCAAAGTAGATAGAATTGAGTGAATCGAATTCTGGTTGATAGCAGAAAGGCGTTGGTAAATTCGATTTTACGAAAATTCATTGGTTGCAAAATGGCTGAAAGGCCATCCTAAGGGGTTCTTCCATCAATATATTTCTAATGGAAGTTTTTGAGGGAAGGAAAGATAAAACATCAAGTTTCAGTTTTTATTTTCAATGCTGCATGAATGTCGATGCTTGTTTAGAGTCATTTGCGCGTAATGTTAAAGGAAGAATCCGGGGTTCGTATGATTGCTGATGAAATACAAGATTAGCATAGGGCTCAAATGTTTAAAAAGGTCGGTGTAAAATTCTATTGCAGTTTTTTTTTAAGTAAATATCTTGGAAGGAACTTGGAGTTTTTTGCCGTAAATCTGCCGTGGTAATTTATTGATATCGTGATTAGTTTCAATATGGTGGCATTTATTAAATTTGAGGCTATGACGTCCTCAAATTTCTAAATCCTAAACTAGAAAAGCTACAGATTTCTGCTGGCCATCATATTGTAGACCTTCATAAACTATGGTTTTCTTGAAGTTTCTATAATATTTCCTCTCATTGTTTAGGATTTACGATGATATAAATCTTTTCAAAATTTTTCATGAATTTTTTCAAAAATAATTAGATTGCCGCCATTTTGAAAAAAATCAAGATATCGAAAACTTTCCACGGCAGATTTACAGCAAAGTACCATAAGTTTATTTCAAGCGATCCAATTCAAAGAAAACTGAGATAGAATTTTACACCGACCTTTTTAAAAATGTGAAAGATTTTGAGCCCTATGCTTTAACATTATACTGTCATGAATGGTGTATCATACTTTTTTCCTTTTCAAAATTACGTATTGAAATAAGCAATTTGTGCGTAGTGATTTCATCACGCGCAAAGATTCCTCGCAGATCTTGTTTTGTTTTTGTTTTTATATCCACTAAAAGATTACAATATAAATTTACAAGCTACACTACTTTACAAAATTACCATACAACTATACAATACTACTGGAACGATACCCCGAGGAGTAAAAAGCTATGACTACCCCGAGGTAGACTTGCTCCTCGTTCATTATCGTATTCGGGCCCGCCGCTCACTACCAACCGAGTAGGTCCGAATACGATAACGAACGAGACTTGAAGCAAGTCTAACCCCGAGGCCATTTGGACATAAAGATCAAAACTAAAGTCTGTCTCAATCTACATGCCACGGGAAATGTCTACGATCGAAACAAATTCGTTTGGATGGGTGATTTAGACATTTCTTCAGACATTTCAGCCTCGCAGATCTTTGCGCATCATGACGTCCCTACACATCTATCGCTTATTTGAATGTTTGATTTTGAAGAGAAAAGTCGATCAATGGCGGACAGAGTATGGTACACCATTCCCAATCTCGTATTTTATCTTCAGTCATACTTAGCCTGGACTTGTCCTTTAACCCTATTTTGGTTGGGGGCGGGGGAAATTTTCCCTGCTAGTAGACTTTTTGTTATAACTCTGCCAAGAGAACAATTATGGCCCGGAAACTTTCTGACTTTTTGCTGCTACTTATTGTGCAACGACTCGAGAAGGTTTATGAACATATTTTGACAAATGAGGGGGAGGCAGACAATTTTCCGGAACTGACTCTATCAAAATCGCCAATCCTCGAATATTAATTTTCGCGAAAAAAGTAGCAAAATTGCAATATTCTGCAAGGATATTTTGCAGGGTACTGTTTTTGATGTAATCTATCATAATTTTCATGTTTGGTGGAAATTGTGCTCGAGATTAAATTTTATCGCATTTTCCTGATTTTGACCGATTTTGCATCTTTTCTTGACCAGATAAAGAAAAATGCTGACGCAAGCAATAATGACGACTAATTTAGGTTAATTTTTTTATACCTTCATAAAGTACATGCTACTAGTACACCAAATCTGGTTTCTCTATCTATTTCCAGTCAAGAGTTAGGTAGGGGGGCTTGTTTGCCCCCCTCCCCCCAACCAAAAATAGGACGTGTCAGATAGCCCAACCACTATAGGGTTGAGACCGGATGACAAGCAGAGCTCTAATGGCGAAGAGAGAATACTTTTGCCACCTCTCCGCCAGCTAACTTCGTCATCAAATCTAAAACATACTTTGTGTTTTTTATAGATGGATCCAGCTCATGGTACTGATTATTACACTTACGAATGGTCTTTGTCTGGTGCAGATGCAACAGGAAAGGACGGCTGTATGATACTATTTGACGATATACCAGAAGAACCTGGTCATTATCAGCTTGCATATTTTAGCAGGAAACTCAATGCTTTCCTTGGACTGAGTCGTCCTTTTGAGGTACGTTGAGGAAGGGGTTCCAAATGTTTAATAAGGTTTATAAGATTTAATTGCCAATTTATTTGCACTGGCCATTAACCTTCTGGCCATATACCAGAAGAACCTGGTCATTATCAGCTTGCATATTTTAGCAGGAAACTCAATGCTTTCCTTGGACTGAGTCGCCCTTTTGAGGTACGTTTAGGAAGGGGTTCCAAATCTTTAATAAAGTTTTAAAATTTAATGACCAATTTCTTTGCACTGAATAGCTCAAAAGAAACTTTGGCTGTTTAGCGATAATTCTACCCTTGGGTATATGTGAAATTTTCAATACTTTCAGAATTAGATTGTTATTCTTCGTTTTTAAGAATTCAAGAAAAGTTTTGAAAACAATTTGAAACTATCGTACTTCCTAAAAATTTCGAGGAAACATGGTATAACTCTCGAGAAAACCATAGTCTATGGACGTCAGCGACAATTGAGAAACGACAGAGGCAATCGATCAATTCATCTTTCTTCGATGCAAAGTCTCTAAGAACGTGGACTGTACAAAAGAAGTAAAAAGGAGGTTAATGTTAGGCAGGAAAGCTTTGATCAACCTGGCACCCATTAGACTTATGACCTGGATTCATTTGTTTCCGTGTGCTCTTTGACTTAATGATGGCGCTTCGGCCAAGAGAGACTCATAATATTACTCTGCAAAACCTGCCCTATTTAGGCCCATGCAGACGGTTTTCAGGCAGAACAATCAGCTTGCGAGATTTATGGATTACTATGGTGACAGCTAACTGATAACATTCGGACGAGGGTCAAGATTGGAGGCAGTGGTTCGAGATTCGAGCCCGTGATTCCATCATAATTCGACTGATGAATGCATATTACAGGGCCAGCTTTTTCACAGTTTCATTGAGTCCCTGTTGAGCAAAGTTTACCGCAGGAATTCAAGGGATTCATCGTAATCAGTTGAGGCATCGATTAGATTGATTACAAGCTCGTAGTTATTGCTATTGATAGAGTGATGAATGCTCAAACTACGACGCATGGACCTTTATTTTGAAAATTAGGACGAAATCGTTTCCCTCAATTTCAGATCTGGATATGGAAACTACAGCAACACTTTACAAAAGCTGAGTGCTCCACGCAATGGTGGTGTGCCTAAGTTGTCGGCTCAAACCTCAGATGATAAAACGCCTCAAAGTTCAAGTTTTCAGTGACATAAACAATGAAAAAATCCAAAATTATCCAGATGAATGTTTCCTCAATCCAAGAATCGACAAACCTTTCACTTTCAACCAGGATTTCCTCATTTTGAAGGCCACTTAGCTTCCGTGAGCTCACCATAGCAATGAGAATTTCCAACTGCCGAAGGTTGCCATAGCTACTCTTTAACCTCGTTTTAATGCAAATAGGAAATCTGTGCCCTCTTCGTCCTAATTTTTTATGTGAAAGTCCAGAGTCCCAGTTTGAACAAAAATTGTTGTTGTTGTTGTTGCTGCTGTTGTTGTTGCTGCGATAACTAGGACTATCTCGTGATTCTAGGCATAGGGCATCGATCATGAAAGACAGGGACTCATTAATCAACAGGAAAGTGAGATTAGTGAAAGCATTGGTTTTTTCCAGTAGTAGTATAGGCATGCGAAACTAGGGTCATCAGAAAAGCAGAGCAGACAAAGATAAAAGACATTTGAGCTATGGGTTTGGTGGAGACTGCACAAGATACCGTGGACAGCAAGGCAACTTTACAAATGGGTGCTAAACCAAATCAAGTCTGACAGATCATTGTTAAATTTCATTAATAAAGGAAGATTCTCCTTATTTGGACATGTTAGGAAAGTGAAAACCGCTTGGAAAAGGTGGTAATGCAAGGAAAAATAGAAAGTAAGCGGGGAAGAGGTAACCTGTTAGCCAGACCCAATTTCAAAGGAAATAGTGGTCTGTTCAATATTCAATACCGCCATGAAGCTTGTTCAAACCTCGTTCGAGAATTGCTCAGAATAATTTGCTGATTCTTTGCAAAGAAACCATTTACCCAGGAAGCTCTTTGAATTTTTTCTGAAAAAGAATACTGCAATTTATATACGCCTTGATTACGCTTGCATATGAATTTAATCTCTGACCCAAGGGTCTAATCATGCCATGCGATTAATTAAGCTGTCTCCCTTGCTGCACTAAGCTAGTTCGCTCTTTGATTTCAAGATAATATTTTGAGCTGCGAGATAATTCTGCTCATACATTTTTCACAAAACTTGGAAAACATCCCTGTTGAAAAATAGGCTCTGAACACGATTTGAAACAATATTTATCAGACCACTATTTCCTTTGAAATTGGGTCTGGTTAACAGGCTAGGAAGGTCAGGAAGAGGAAGACCACCATCAAAGTGGTGTGATAACATGAGGGCATTGACAAAGAAACAAATGTGGAAACCAACTGCATGAAATTGTAAACGATAGAGCTGAAGGAAGATTTGACATTGAAAACATCACCATTGGTCGTACGACCTGTAGGATTTCAACAACAACAACAACAATATTTTTTTTTTTTTTTTTTTTTTTTTTTTTTATCAAAGTTAAAACTCAACAATATACAAATACAATATTCTGTGCCGTCCATAGCAGAAATAGACATGACGTCATCTGGTTCTAGCTATGAACGGCACTTGACAATTCCTTTAACAGCAATCTTATTAAGCACTTTGTGTACCATGGCACCATTCCATTTTGGCAGACGCTAGCATACGCCAGCTTAGTAGGTGAATTATTGTAAAACAAAAAAGGAAAAACAAACAAACAAACAAACAAACAAACAAAACAGAAATAAAGACAAAAACTAAAAACTATTCACTGGTGCAAAACTTGTGTAAAGATGGTTGGATGTGAGTCACCAATGACTGGTGCCATGGTTCACAAAGGGCTTACTCAAAACAAGACTAAACATAAATAAGAACAAGGGGTCGCCAATCGTCAGGTTTTCATCATGTTTCCGAAGAATTCCCAAAGACCCCACAGACCAGAAACGCCCCCGGCCACAAAACCGCCACTCCACCGCCAAAAACAACAAACCAGCCATCACCCGAATGAGCCGAGCAAGCGGAGCCCGAGCCCCGCAATGACCGCAACCACCACAGGGCCCAAGCCCCACCCACCAAGCGCCCCCGAATGACGCCCAGCCCGCAGAACCCGGCAGCAAAGCGGCAGTTCCATGGCCAAAAGACACCCCAAGCCCACAGAATCCCCGGGAACACCTCAGTTAATCCTGTTAGTAGCTTTGATATATGCTATGGATGCCTCTAAAATCATTCGATTGTCAGTTTCATCAAAAATTGGGCTACCGTAAAGAAGCAAACTAAGCAGGGCTTTTGGATCCATGTTGTTTACATCAAAATCTGGAAGGTGTGAAAGCTGTCCAAGGAGATCATTACGCATAGGAACAAACAAAGGGCAATGCAGGAAAAAGTGCACATTATCCTCAATTCCAGTATTACAAGCACACATGGGACTCGGGCACTGGAAATTATGGCGGAATTTATGCTCATTTAACAAACTAAATTCAAGTCTCAGCATTGTCAGTTGCTTTACGCCAAAGATATCGAATACTCCAAACAAGGAATTTTTTACCGGTCTTATCAAAGTAAGCAATTTTCGTTTGAACTCGGCAATTGTTGCAGAATTTCTAATATTTTCATCAAGCATATTCCATTCATGGAGAACATTTGTGAAGTATGTATTTGAAGAGCGCTTTGTCTTACTGAAAGGTATGTCATAATCACGTTTGCCTCTTAGACCATACTGAAGTGGTCTTTCAGTTGGTAATTCTGCGAACAGATAGGAAGGAGTACCCGTTTTCCTTAGGTTGAAAAGATGACATAAGCGTCTGAACCATCTTCGATGGTACAGACTTTCCCAACCAAGCTCATTATAGAGCTTTTGTCTGCTAGTTCCTCTCCAGGCACCCGCAACAGCGAGAGCCGCTGAGTACTGGGTTTGTTCAACTCTTTTTGTAAAATTTAGAATCATGTCAGGATCATATCTGTGATAAATGATATCACCATAATCCAGGTGCGGCCGAACGTATAACTTATAGACCTGATCAAGGACATCTCGAGATACATATTTAGAAAGATATTTGATCATTCCTATTCCTCGTCTAGCTTTTAAGATAGCCTTTCTAATATGACTTTTAAAGTCGAGCTTGGAATCAAGAATTAATCCAAGATGCTTGTGTTCATCCTTCCTTGTCACTTCATCCGATCCCAGGTTCAAAGGCGGGTGTTCTATTTTAGCCCTTTTGACTGAGAAAATCACCTCTTCTGTTTTATCACAATTAAACTGCATCTTCCATTGCCAAGCCCAAAGCCGCACTCTTTCAAGATCCTGATTAAGACTCTCAGTAGCCTCATCTTTGTCCTTAACAACTGAAAAAATAGAAGTATCGTCTGCGAAAAGCTTGATGTCGCTGTGCACACCCTCGACGAGGTCATTTATATACACAAGAAAGAATAGGGGGCCTAAAACTGAGCCCTGAGGCACACCCGAGGTAACTGTTAACCAACGAGAGTTTTTACCATTTAAGACAACTCGTTGCTGTCGGTTTGTCAAAAAACTACGAAGAAGTGTTAATAAATTTCCGGATATTCCGTTACATTCGAGTTTATACAGTAGACCTTCATGCCAAACTCTGTCAAAGGCTTTTGATAGATCTAGGAAAACAGCACGGGTCTCTAGGCTAGGAACATTCTCAAAAGAACAATAAATCTTATGTGTAATTGATAGTAACTGATTAATTGTTGAATCACCTGGCTGGAAACCCGATTGATGAGGGGTTAGAAGACCATTTTGTTGTAGGTGGTTATAAACCGAGTCAAATATCATCTTTTCAAACAGCTTTCCAAAAATTGGAAGAAGTGAAATTGGACGATAGTTGGTTTTACACCGCCTGCTATCTTTCTTGTGTATGGGAATGACATTCGCCTTTTTCCACAGAGATGGGTACATACTCGTTTGTAAGCAATTTTCAAAAATAAGACACAAGGGTTCAACTACTGAGAAGTCACAAATTTTTATCATAGCAATAGAGATGTCATCACAACCATGAGACTTTTTGCTATCTAGGGATCTAATAAGTTTGAGAACCTTCTCCCTGTCGATGGTCAGTCCTTCTAAAAGGGCTGGACTCCTTGGTGTAAAAGATGGAAGGGTGCTGCTCGTAGATGTTTCAGAGCACATTTTTACAAAAAATTCATTGAAAATATTTGCCTTGTCCTCTAAGTTTGTCACAAAGAGTCCATTTTCTAACAAGGGTGGAATATTGACATTTTTCTTTTTATCAATTAGCCTGTTCATAGTTGACCAAAATGTTTTTATACCGTTGGAAGGATCCGATAATTTTCGACCAAGGTTGCGATAATAGTCCTCTTTCGCTTTGAGAACCAACCTGGATGTTTCGTTTCTGACAGCCTTAAAACGATCCCAATCCTCCTGTCTCCTACCACTATTCATAAACTTCCTGAAAACCCTACGCTTTCGTTTTATTGAAGTCTTAACCTGTCTTGTTATCCAGGGTGGATCTTTATCATTAAAACTGAGAACCCTGTTAGGGATGTTTGCCTTTATGATGCCATAAAGCTTATTTGTAAAAACTTCAGCCATTTGATCTGTACTGAGACCCCGGAACGTCGATGGCCAATCACTTTGCTGCAATGAGTTTCTAATGGATTGGATGTCAGACTTCGAGTAATCCCAAACTGTTCTCTTATAAGGAGGGGGGCAAGGAAGAGAGATGTTTAATTCACCAAACACAATTTGATGTTGACAATGTTCGTCAAGAGATGGGTGTACTCCATATTCGATAAAGATGTTTGGTTGGTCGGTTATAATTAAATCGATACAAGTCATGCTTTCTCCTCTTATGTTAGTTGGTTCATCAATGAGCTGGTATAAATTGTTAGTCTCGATAAGTTCCTCTAGTGCCGTTCCCTCAGGAAGTTCTTCATCCAGGGGCCACCACTGCGCAGATCTACAATTAAAGTCACCTGTTAATATGAAGGAATATGGGCGTTCCCCCCTAACTTTGTCTATCACAGTTTGTAACCCAGAAATAAACTCTTCAAATTCTTCAACATTCTGGCTAGGACTACGGTAGACAACAGAAAATAAGACTTTTTTGCGAGCAACAGTTATTTCGGCACAAACCATTTCATTTAGCGATTCAAGATCTGTTCTTCGCTTAATTGACAGCCCATCGCGAAAATAAATGCAGACCCCACCACTTCTTAGATTATTAGCATGATCACTGCGATAAATTTCTCTGCTAAACCCTTCAATAGGAATATCATCATTATGCACAGTGTTATTTAACATTGTTTCAGAGATCGCAAAAATGTCATAACGATGAATTGAATTGTAAGCCTCGATTAGAGAGATTTTTATCTGCTCTCTAGCACATATGCTGTTTAAGTTCCAGTGACAAAATTTTAGAAAACCATTTCTATTGGGACCTGGGTTTTGCTCAATATCACCAGAAAGTAGTATCAATATATCCGAATAGAAATACGTCAAAACATCAAAATACTTGCATATCATGAAGCTATAAAGAAAAAGTTTTGCATTCCAAACAACTTGCTTCCGAAAAGACGCAGAGCTGACAAAAGTCTTTATAAGAATCTTCAGGGATCTGTGTATGACGTAAAGAATGAAATAAGCTGCAGTTGAGACATGCCCAGAAACCTGTGAATAAACAAATCTAGGGTCATGCCACCTGTAATTAGCAGGTGTGACAACGCTGAGGACAGATGCAGTTAAAATCGAGCAGGGAAGGAAAAACACAGACACACTGATTATCAAATACATATAAACAAAAACAGAACACACAGAGGGGAGCAAAGCCATTAGTGACACCCTTGGGAGAGCAATCAATTGAAGCCTGGAGTTTGAATGCGCAATGCCTGCACGCCATTGGCTGATTCCTATCGGCATACAAGCCACCGTTGATCACCATGGACACGAAGTTCACACCTTCCCCTGCGAATATTGCCTATTTTATGACAATATGACAATTTTATGACAACAACAATATGGAGCTTTTTACCATGATCCTCTGTATCTGCATAAGGATCGGCCAATCATATCAATCGAAATCATGAGGGGCACAAAGGATCATACTAAAAGTAGCCTTCCGCCATCTTTAGTGTCATTTTTATTGCTATTGTCTTTCAGATCGCTCTTCAACCTGAAGATCCTAACGAAGTGGCAGTTGAAGTTCCAACACCCCAAGATGCAAGTCAACGGGTTTGAGTTTTCTTAACTGTAAATAATAAATATTTAAGCTAGTTAAAACGAGAGATAGATGTTGCAGAAGCTTAGAGAGACGATACTATCAAGGGGTGTGGGAAAACCAGTTTGTGTTTATGCCTACAATCCTTGCCAAAACTCTTGAAAAAAATCACCTATTTTTGCTCAGCTCCCCCCCTCCCCTTTACAATGTTGGTTCCTTGTGCGATTACGCCTTTCTCACGGGTACAAAAGCGTAGCTGAAATGATTTTCTTCATATTTGGTTATTAGTGCTTCGGACCAACATCGTTCAGGGGGGGGCAAGGGGGCAGGGGGACCGGGAAAAAGAGTAAGGATAAGTTTCCTGCAATGCATTTTGGATGCTTCGTCAGACAAGAAAGCAGAGAAATTACGTGTTTTTCAAGTTGTTTTGGCAAAGATTGTAGCTTGATAGTCCCATCGGCTGTGTCTGCAAGAACGATGGCAGATAATGTTACAATAGGATATCTTTGAGATTTTTCCTAAAGCTATTAATATAGAATTTGCGGTAGTCTACTCTTGAAAATTTTTAACTCTGTTGTTGAGAATCCGATCGATTGCCCTAGGTCTATCAGACTTAACGCATGTCGGTGTCTTATCAATATTTGTTAGGTTATAGGATTCCACGAGATTGCTTATGTTCTCGTCCTTTTCTTCCGTATTGAAATCTCCCATCAAGTTGAAACTTTCGAATCTTGTACTGAAGTGATATAATGATTTCCATAATTCTTGGAAAAAATATCATATCATCATATCCATCATTATCATCACTATTATTATCATTATCATCCTCATCATCGTAATAATAATAATAATAATAATAATAATAATAATAATAATAGTAATCATCATGATCATCTTTATTGATTGATTCATTCAAAGTAGGCTCATGAATACATCACAGCAAAATTACTGCTATTTTAGGCCTACTATCTAGCGTAAAAGTAAAAAAATGTTCGCAATCAGTAAACAATATTTGTTGTGAATAGTATGTGATAGCTGTACATCATATCAGACACCCAACCTGCGGTATTGTTGGGGATATGAACAGGCTAAGTCGTGAGCCTCAAGCATAGGCTACAGATTGCATGCGCAGTAACGATTTACTTCACTGACGTAATATACAAATTAGCGTTGACCTTTGAGAACAAGAGAAGAAACAATAGCAGCGATGCGCATGGCATCGAGAGGCCCAACGTTGATTCAATCGCAACAAAGCCGAAAAGCAATGGGTCACAACACTAGGGTCAGCAATTCGTCTCCCCAACAAAGTGCATGTGTTTTGCAAAGCCCACAGTTGCACTTCTTCCCCTTACATGCAGACCAAATGGACGGACATAAAGCTAGTTGACAGAGGTAAATAGCCATCTCACCCTGGAAAAGGCAGGAGCCTGAGCAAGCTAAAAATAGATATGGTGTCTTAGCCAATGAAAATTGAGAACCCTTGTGAGAATCACCATTTTCACGTGATCATGTTTTCTTGAGGTCAAACAAATTAAAAATGGCTGATGATCTGGATTCAGAGTTGTATTCTCCTGAAAGAAACTAGCGAACTCAACTAGCTGGAAAGTTGCCTTTCATTTCATTTTCATTTTTAATTATTTACCCAGGGAAATACATTCAGTTTATATGTAAGAAAACTGTTTTACAATGTGCCCTGCTAAAAAAAACAATAAAATCTAACCTAATTACATGGTGTATCTATGATATAAACTCTACAATAAAAACAAGGAAGAAAATCTCAATTTGAAGAGAAAAGAAAAATTGACCAAACACTGGTTTCGATGTAATAGTCTTCATCCGGGGATCTATCTATGAATTTTTCAAAAAGGTCTTGTGTCTGTTTTTAAAAATCACCAGTGACGGGGCGGTTTTAATTCCGGGGCTCAATTGGTTCCAAACAGTCACTCCGCGATACGAAAAGCTTCGTTGCCCATTAGATGTTTTATAACGTGGAATCTCAAGATCTGTTTCAGTACTCCGTAGGACTCGGTACCTACAATCAGACAGTTTGTGAAACATGTCCTGCATGTAAGGAGGAGCTAGTCCATGGAGCGATTTATAAACCATGGTAGCAGTTCCGAAATCAATCATTTCTTTTATATTTAGCCACCCAAGTTGAGAAATAAACGGCAGTGATGCTTTGTCAAAAGGACTGTTTGTAACGATGCGAGCAGCTCGATTCTGTATCTTTTGGAGCTTTTGTAGGACTGTATCGCCAGCGCACCCCCATACCGAGCAAAAATATCTGATATGTGGTTCTATGAGCCTAACTACATTTTCTGGACAGTCTCTAAAGACAGAAATTTTTTGGAATACTTCAGCATTCCTACTCCTCGTGAAATCTTACTGAGTGCGACAGTGATATGTTCTTTCCAACTTAGTTGGGAATCAATTTGTACACCGATATATTTCACATTACTTTTAAAGGCTATCCTATCCTCATTGATTTGAAAGTCGGGACTAGCCGTATCATCGCTTCGTCCAAGACTGCGCAATCGTACTCCAGAACCCAGAATCATGCTTTGAGTATTGGCAACATTTAGAGAAAGTTAATTACCCTCTAACCATAAGCGAATGCTATCTACATCAGTATTTATGACTTGAGTCAAGTCAGTAACAGATCTTGAGGAGTAAGTAATGCTCGTATCATCCGCATACATTGTGGCCCTAGTTTTGTCCAAGGCAAACGGCAAGTCATTAACGTATATCGAAAATAGGAGTGGACCAAGGCAAGAGCCCTGAGGTACTCCACATTTGATATCTTGTAGTTTAGAAACATGGCCGTTTACCTCGCAACATTGTTTTCGATTACTCACATGTGATTTAAACCAATCGAGTTCCCTGCCAGCAACTCCATGATGACATAGCTTCGCAATCAGATTATCGTGATCAACAGTGTCGAACGCTTCCTTCAAGTCAATTAATATAACCCCTGTATAGAGGCCTTTCTCAAAATTCATGCACCAATCATTGGTACATTTCAGCAAGCATGTCAGTACAGAGTGCAAAGCCCTGAAACCCGATTGGTCCATCGGCGTAGGGGAAGATAAAATTTGGGGGGGGGGCTGCCCGACAAAAAATCCATTGTTTGAGAAAATTTTGCCCGACTTGAGGCGGATTTCTGCCCGATTATGGCTGATTTTTGCAAATTTTTCTGACGTTGGGGGGGGGGCTGTAGCCCCCCCCTAGCCCCCTATCTCCTACGCCTGTGGATTGGTCTGAGAAGAATAATTTGTTTGCAACAAAGTACTTATAAATTTGATAAAAAATAATCTTCTCAAACAAACGTGAGATAACAAGAAGTTCAGAAATAGGCCTATGATTAGATCTATCTTCTATATTGCCATCCTTGTAGATAGGCGAAACCCTTGCAATCTTCCAGTTTTGTGGAAAAGTTCCTGATGCTATGTTATTTTTAAAGCCGTTAGCTTTAGCTCCGTCAACTAACTTTAGCATTACACAAACAAATCTCCCTGAAGGTGAAAGTACGGTTTTTAGCGCCAACCGCTTGAATCACACAAGAAGGTAAACGCTAATCGAGTCCGTGACCCATTGCCATGGCGCTCAAGAGGCATTGATGTGGCCTGCACCCCGTCCCCCTGACTGTTCTGGGTGCAAAGTAAGTGATTACAACATGGCGCCAATTCACAATCCTGCAGCCCTTGATAAGATAATTGTATTGCAAGATATCTTTTGGATTTGGCATCCTGTTGGCGACGCTGGCATTGCTGCATTGACTTCGGTGCACGCAATTGCATTCCCTTTAACCGCAAAAAATGTCACGTAAAATGTTACGATTTCTACATCTGTCGATGTTCGCTTATGGAGAACTATTAATCGAGTTATTTATTGAAAATTAATGGTTATCAGGTTCGATAACACACTATGTAGTAGTCTGTATTTTTTCTTAACCCTATCCAGACTAGGCTTTTTGAAACTCTGGGGAGACTAGGGGGGGGGGGCACAAAGTGCCCCCCCTGGTTTTTCTCAGAATCATAAGTGCTAGAGACTTGAAACTTGGCACAAGTAACAAACATGATAAGGCAAACAAGATGATGTGATTTGTTTTTGTTTATGTCACGTGATTAAGTGCTGACGTCAGCAAATGCTGCTAATTTGGGTGTAAAACCACATGTGCTTTATCACCTTGTATTTCCAAATTGATAAAATATATCGATTTGATATTTGAAACGTAGAATGATTATATCCTTGTAATTCTTATTTTGAAATGTTTGCTTTGTAACACTAATATTTTTGCTGATGTCAGCATTTATTTCTTTTGTACGAAAAAAAGAGCGATTTTTGTCTAAAATTGATTATAAATTACTTTTAAAAATAGCAAAAAATGCTAAATATACATAAAAAGACCTGCTGCATCATATCATGTCACTCATTTTTCCAAAAATGAAGCATAACATAGTTTTTCGTCAGTACGCATGCGCAACAACCAATTGTTGATGACGTCATCAAAAATCAATAAACTATATATCAAATGAAAGCTTGTTTGAAGACGAGTTCAGCAATGTTTGTTTCATTGTCATAGAGCCAGTGGTCCCAAAGCTATGACTTAACAGGTATTTATTTTGGGGAGCACTCAATTTAAAAGCATGTGTTGACCCCCGGAATCAGTGTCAAAAATTTTTGAAATTGACATGAAAAGATGTCTCATAGATAGAAACTAAAAGTCACAAGAAAGCTAGACTATTCTAGTGATACTCGATGAGCTGTGTGGAAAAGTTTACTAGGGGGGGCACTTTGTGCCCCCCCCCCTAGTCTGGATAGGGTTAAGAAGGCTCACATATAAGCCCTTTAAGGAGATCTTGCAGTCGGTTATATCGACTGACCCAAAAAAGTGACTAAATGCGATAAGCGAGGGGCATTTCACTCCTTCGAGAAAGCGTACGAGATCTTTTCAGAACCAAAGGATTTTTACGGATTTTTTGTGGATTTTTCTTGAAAACAAAAGGATTTTTGGCAAAGGTGTACGAGATTTTTGGGAGTAATAAGTGGCTGATCGAAATGCTTCAAAACGTTGTTCTGTCGCTAAAGACTAGCCCACGTAATGAGCAGTTTTCGCAATTTTTTGCGGCTCGGTAAATTTCCTGACTTAAGGATTTTGAGAAAAAGGGCATGCTTGAAATCTTGAATGAGAAGTTGTGAAAAACAGGGGATCGATTTAAAGCCATTTCAGACACTTTCAGATCTTCAAGACAATGATGAGCGTGTCAGTTCGGGAATTGGTAACTCAGTCGGAAGTTTTCAGAACAAGTTTACAGTACCTAAATATATTTTCCTGCCGAAATGAAACACGCTCATTATCTTGTAATTTTTGGAAAACTTTTATTCGTAATGGAGTTGGAGGTTGCATATTTCTGTAACACTCCATGTAATTGTATGGCTTTGACATGCCTCTGGTGGCCTTATATCCGCGTGCATGCGATCCATGTCTAAGCAAGACAGACGTAGCCTGATAACCAGCCAGAATAATGGGCTGGTTATCAGGCTAGACAGACGCTGCCAGCTGAAATTCCATTTAGTGGTGCAAAGTTTGAGAATGGCTTTGAAGACCAGGCCCCTTACAGAAAATACTGACAGCTTCACGTCAGACCCTGTTCGTTTGGTATGGAATGTCTAATAATGAGCATAGGTTCCGAATCTTTAAATCGGCATAAAAAGGCGGGTGTAAAATCATATGACCAATTTCTTCTAGTTGAATGGCTTGAAAGAAACTGCAGCTACTTACCTATAACTCTACCGTTTGGCTTTTCAGAAATGTTGAATCTTTTTCGAAATCACATGTATTTTGTATTCTAGCTCATTTGAGGATCTGACGTCATCATATTTCTAAATCATAAACCATAGGAGTGATATAATTTTTCTTGATACCATATCGTTGAAATTTTTAAAAAGTATGGTTTTCTTGGAAATTATTTCATGATGCGTCAAACAGTTTAGAAATTGCGGTGGTTTTAACTTTTTTCTGAAAATTTTTCTTGAATTCTTGAAAAATAAGAAAAAAATCATCTAAATCTGAAAATATTGAAGATTTCAGAAAAGTCCAACCGTAGAATTATAGCAAAATGGCTAAAGTTTCTTCTAATTCATTGAAATAGGACAGATGGGTCATTGAATTTTACACCCACCATTTTAAAGATTTGGAGCTCTAATAATAAGGTAAAGGTGGAAATTCTGCAAATCCCAGTTTGGTATCCTAACGATGATAACAATTTAGTAAATTAGTAGCCAATTCATAGACTGATTACGATTGAGTCATAGTAATCGCTACCACCCTCCCACCCTACTCGCTCATACTAGGACTCATGGCTTCCCAGCCAAATGTCTGGCCCTATTTATGCCGAGTACCACAAGAAGTTGTGTTACCAATACAATGTGTTACTATTATGAGCGAGTAGGGTGGGTGGGTGGTAGTGATTACTATGACTCAATCGTAATCAGTCTAGCCAATTCATTATCTTAAGTGGCTCATGATAAATATGCGATTCTCACATTTTAGCGTACATGGGTTGGTTGCTTAGTTGAATAAGATAATTTGTGCAATTTTCACTTTCATTGCTGCAGAAAATGGAACAAGATTTGATGTTTATTTTAACTGTCTCAAGACTTTTAAAAATTACCTTCCAACTAAAATCGTCTTGAATTTCGATGTGACCAATTTTACTGAAATAAGTGTCTACGTCCATGTCAGCGTTTTTGCTTCAAAAGGACTAGAGAATAATATAATTCGTGATTTTACGGCTGGGCGAACACCGATGCATCATGTTTGGACATCTCTTACCAGCAAAGTGACCGTTCGAATATGCCCTGCCCTGCCCTCTGAACAGCATTCCCTGGATTCCCAACGACCTATCCTGTTAACCAGACCCAATTGTCTGGTAAATAGCATAAGGGTCAAATCTTTAAAACTGTCGGTGTAAAATTCCATTACAGTTTTCTTTGACTTAAATGGCTTGGAACGAACTCAGGGGTTTTTGCTGTAAATCTGCCGTGGAAATTTATTAATATCTTGATTGGTTTCAAAATGGCGGCATTTATTAAATTTGAGGCTTTGAAGTCATCAATTCTCAACCAGAAAGCTGCAGATTTCTGCTTGCTATCATATTGTAGACCTTAATAAACTATGGTTGTCCTGAAGGTTATATCGTTTTTCCTTTCAGGAGTTTGGATTTAAGACGAAAAAATTTTTCCATGAATTTGTTTCAAAATTGATTAAATTGCCGCCATTTTGAAAAAAATCAAGATATCAAAAATTGTCCACGGCAGATCCAAAGCAAAGAACCATAAGTTCCTTTCAAGCCATTCAATTCAAAGCAATATTTCATAGAATTTTCCACCTACCTTTTTAAAGATTTGAAAGCTTTGAGCCCCATGCTCTGGTAAACAGGCTATAAACGATCTTCGTCGGCCGTAAAGGCGTTGAAAAATAGATTAATGTTATAAGAAATGTCGTTAACGCCAAGTTAGTTTAACTTGGCTGGTTGACAGATTAAATTTTACTAAATCGTTTATTCTGTTCATATCTTAATTAAGGGTATAGTATTGAAATAATTGCATTATTTATTTATTGAGATTTCATTAAGCCATCTATTTGATTATTTCTTCAATTCTTTGCAGTGTTCCTATGGTTTGATCGTTTGTCAAGCAGGTCCCTTCCTCCTTACAAGCGTTTCCTGAGTTGCTAAAGTTGCTTTTTAAAGATGTCTAAATTACTCCCAATCAAACAAAAATGTCTCGAGGATTGGAGATCTGAAATTGTTGTGAATTTTAGTTTTGAGTTCAGAAAATATAACTTTGTGTACAGGAAGGAAACAAATATTTTAATCGATTGAGTTTTGAATAAAATGTGGTAAGTCAAATGCCTTGTTTCACGTCGAGAATAACTAACTTTTTTAAAAATTGCTTGCTTTTAGGTTCAAAATGAACAAATTCATCTACATTTAAATGTCAGGATGAATGAATTTTCCTATAACTTTGCTTTCTGATAGAAATAAAAAATATTGAAATAATCCTATTAGCCATCATAAACATTACTTTTTATCCAGCTATCCAGCTGTTGTAACTTGGAAAATTTTCGAACAAAAGTTAGGGTTCACATTTTCTCCCCAATCAGTAGTCTCTGGCCTCCTTCATTTGCAAAGATGAGACAAATGGGCTTTTGGCTTATAATTTCATTCACAGTTTCGTTTTAAAAAATTCTCCAATCCTATCCATTCCACCATTTCAACACTTTTCATTTTCGGCCAAAAAGCATAGCTATAGGCTTACATTTACTTCAAATTGGTATGTTTGAACAATCTTCATTTTCGGCCAAAAAGGAAGGCTATACGCTTGCATTCCCTTGAAAAATTCGTGAGGATAAAGAATCTTCATTCTCGGCGAAAAAGCAAGGCTGCAGGCTTACAAAAGTTTAGGTTGGCACACGATCAAGGAGCTGATAGATAGACAGACGAAACTAATGGTTTTTAAATGCATCAACGACCTTGCTCCTACCTATCTTTGCAATCTTTTCATCAAAAAAGCTGATTGCACCGAGCGCAGCCTACGAAATACAAACACTGACTTAAGGGTGCCTTTGAAAAGTTCCGCTAATGGGCAAAAATGCTTTTCATTCAGGGGTGCAAAAAGCTGGAACAGCCTTTCAACTGAGGTTAAACAGGCATCTTCTATCAACGCCTGCAAGAGCCATATTTAGCGTAGACTGCTAAGTAGATAATATATTCTAGATACCCAGTAAATTGATTTTAACACTGATCATTTTTTCTAACATTGTTTTTAATAGATTAATTAGACTTTGACATATTGTAAATAGGGTTTTCTTTCATTTGTATTACATTATTATTATTGTATTGTATCGTAGATGGAGGGCCCCTTGACAATCAGCACTTGCTGACGGGCTACCCTTCCTAAAAATATATGAAATCAAAACAAATCAAATCAAACATTTTCTTTAAAAACATTGGTAATTTTAAACAATATTCATTTTCAACCAAAAAGCATAGCTGTGGGCTTACATTTTCTTGAAAAACCCGTAAATTTGAACAATCTTCATTTTCAGCCAAAGATAAACGTGAAGGCTTACATTTTCTTGAGAAATCCGTCAGTTTGAACAATCTTCATTTTCGGCCAAATAGCTAGCTTATTTGCTAACAATTTCTTGAAAAATTGATTGGTTTGAACAAGCTCAGTTTTCGTCCAACAAGCATTGCTATAGAGTTATATTTTCTTGAACAATTGGAAGGTCCTGGTCGATTATCGGCTCATGTTTTCTTGAATGATTGGTAAGTTGCAACAATCTTCATCTTCGGCCTAAAAGCAATGCTATTGGCCAACATTTTCTTCGCAATTTGATAAGCTTCGACAATCTCAATTTTGGACCAAAAAGAAAGGCTTATAGGCTTACATTTGGAGGAAAAATTGGTAAGTTTCAATAATCTGTACTATTTACAAAAAGAGAGGCCACGTCGTTGGAATTTGATCAGGAAAACCGGGAATTTGTAATAGTCCTCATTTTGAACAAAAAAGCAAGCATGTACGCTTTCGTAAACGGAAATTGAAACTTATTCTGTAGCAATCCATAGGTTATCATTGTCTACAAATATCAGCCGTTTGCCTCTTTTGACAAGAAAGCTAAGGCTATGAGCCGGTATCGTCAGATAGTCGAATTCGTCCCTAGGAAATTTCTGAGGCCTAAGCCTGGTTTCCATATGATTGTAACAGACGCGTCGCGGAGGCAGGCTTGGGGACACATCGGGGATGGTTGCGACAAATGGAGAAATTTGCTGAACGCTGTCGCCGACGTCGCCGATCACACGGGGACAGTACGGGACGCATCGGAAGAGTTGAGATGAGTTCAACTTTTCCAACCGTCGCCGACCAGTCGCTGTACTGTCGCAGACAGCTGCGAGCAAGATTTCGTTATTGAGACATGATTTTTGGCAGCACGGCGACGTCGGGGACTGAAAATCGATCCCAGCACAGCAAGAAAACATGTTTCCATACGAGCATAACGATCCCCGATCGGTCGGCCATTAAAGTCTACAACCTGCTGCTGACTGTTGAGATTATATGAAAACAAGTCTTCTGATCAACCGGGGATGCATCGCAGATACACGTCGCAGATAATTTCAGTCCTTAATTTCGATGTGCTTCAGGAATTTGCTTAAGTCAAAAACCCAAAGCTCTGGTTTGCGAGTGGACGCAAATTTGAGCTTTCAAGATTGATATTTCTGCTCTCAAAGCACCAATACCAACAAACGAGGTATCTATGTTCAAGTTAACGATCGAGGAACATTTTGAGAGTGATCAGTCATTGATTAAAGTTAGTTGACGGAGATAAATAGCTAACTCAAGGGCTGCATATGCAGGTCTAAAATTAGCCTATTGTATTTAATGATTTCGACACGTGCGTGCATATGTTTTCACTATGGGAGCAATTTCGCGCGTAGGCGTTTCTTTGTCCTATTTATAGATTGCCTCTACTTAGGGGCTGATTATATGAGAGTTTTCAGCCCGTTTGTAACTTTAACCGGGCTGAAATTTGAATCTATTATATGGTGGTTTCAATCAAGGCTGAAATCTGTATTTTGTGAGGGAAATCATCTCAAAAGGGAATGCGCATGCTCCATTTATTTCAGCCCGGTTAAAGATTAAGGTTTGCGATTATATGGAAATTTTCAGCCCGTTTGATCGAGCTGAAAATCCTAGCCCGTTTGATAAAAGCGGGCTGAAATTTCAGCCCGGCAGACCGGGCTGAAATTTTTATCATGTAATCGCAACTTTGTTTTTGCAGCACTTTGACCACAACACAGGGCTGAATTTTCAGCCCGGCTAAAGTTACAAACGGGCTGAAAACTCTCATATAATCAGCCCCTTAGCTCCGTCAACTAACTTTAAAGCTAAATTCACATCGCTGGAGTCAGCCAAATCCGTATACATTTTTTGGGACACCCGGCAGTTGAATGGATCATCAGAAATCTTGATAAAGAAGTTCGTGAATTGATTAATCCCCATTAATCATCCTTAACGCCGACAAAGTTTATTGGAATATTTGGGATAAAAGAAAAATTCTCCAATAAGACCAATACTTGCAATAACAGTAACCTCCATTTCCCTGGAGATACAGGAAGGTTGAGGTTCAATTTTCACGCTTTCGGGTGTATAGCGCACAGCTTTTGGATAGTTGGCTCCCAAAATACTATCAATTTAATGACGAATCGAATGATGTATAGTTCACACGTGTTGTGTTGCGTGTGTGACAATAAACAATAAAGAGAGTAAACACCGAGAGTGGTCACCAAAGGGGTATAGTAACCATAAGTGGAATTGAGGGATAAACATGATGTGATCATCATTTCTTGTGATTCTAGAGTATGCTCCAAAAGCAGGTAGCACGCAGAAGGTATAAATTGCTTCAAGTTCAAATCTGTTACCAGACTTGCAATATTTCTAAAATTAATTCGTTCCTTTTCTGCACAAATAACACCTTGGTAACATTTCAGAAGGCAGCTAGGCCTTCCTTACAAATGCTCATTTAAACTCTCTTGTTGATCGAGCTCGGTTTCAGCATGGGTAGTTAGACACTGCTGGTGTGCTTCTATGGAGGAGCGCTGGATAATATGTATCTGCGGAGGAAATATTGTTTAGTACTGCGGAGGAGATATCGCAAGAACGAAAATATTGGATATCTCCTCCGCAGTACTAAACAATATTTCCTCCGCAGATGCATATTATCCAGCGCGCCTCCATAGAAGCACACCAGCAGTGTCTAACTACCCATGGTTTCAGCAAGCAATACACGATCTACAATCCTGGACAAAATATTTGGAACAAACTTGATTTTTTGGTGATTATCTCAGTTCTTGTCACTCTTACATTTGCACCACCCCCTGTTACCCCCGAAACAATGTTGGTTGGCATCTTGAAGCTGAAAACATCCAAGCAACATTGTATCGGGGGTAAAAGAGGGGTTGTTCAATTGAAATGGTAGAATCTTACGTTGTTCCAATATATTTTGTCCACGATTGTAGCTCATGAAGTTGTTGCTCATTTTTTCAAAATGTCCTAATCAAAATGTCCCAATTGCTGACATGTCCCCCTTTCGGAAATAATGAATGTTTGTTGGTGAATCAAATCGGCAGATCCTAACATCGTCACTAAAACTTTACACACCACCAAAATGATGTATCGACGTTTGCCAATTTGTGTGATCAAATTTGTGAATCGATTCAAACGAAATACCAATCGCTCCATAGCAGAAAGGCCCATTTAGACGTAGAGACGCAGAGACCTTGTGTTTCCCACGACCCTTTGCAGTCTCACAGTGATTTCCACACAGTGTGAAAATAATTTTGGCCTAAAAATCCCGAGGACGTAACCCGGGGGTGGGGAGTACTCTGGTACATTTAGGATGAAGTGCTCAGGTTACTTTTTTGGGCCTAAAATTTGCATAAGAAATATTTTTTGGGGCAGTCATTTTTACGGTAATTTTTTTGGGTTCTGGTAAGTGTGACGTATTTTTTGGGTCTCAGATTGGGGAAAAAGTAAACCTGATAGAGAACAATAAAATGTACAACCCAAATTAAAATCAAGCAACATTACTATGTGAAATCGATATATCAAGGCGCTTTTAAACAGATTTAAGATGCAGACTTTATAATTTTTGGGTATGTCGTGTGAGAAAAAATTATTATTTTGGGTTTATGCTGTGCACCCCAGCCTCGGCACCCCTGCCCTAAATGTACTAGAGTACCCCCATGGGGGGCGCATTTTCTTTCAATGTTCAAAATACGTTGCTTATGGCCAGTATGATGCCTTGATGGTTTGCGTACGTGCTGAGGATGATGGGGAGTACAGGGTCTTCCAGTCAAAATACCATTCTACAGTCTTATGCAACTTTACTTGGGAGCTTCTTTGTCTTCAACTAATCTTGCAACCATGACCATATTTAGTACAATTTCCAGCCTCTACAAACATTCATAAAGTATAACTATTTTAAAAGTACAACTATCACAAAGTTTTTAATGATTTCAATCTTAATTTGCCTTGCTATAAAACTTTTGTATCAACATATCGATTTTCCCATTCAAATCTCCATTCATCCGACCCAAATTGTGTAATATTCATATTCCATCCATGTTGCTTCAGGCTTTCATAAAACGATGGAAAAATTTTGGAACTAACATTGCTTGCCAAAGATACGATTTCCCACGAGAATTCTTGATGAGATTCATTTCCTGAAAGTTACAAAAACATCATTTAACATCCAAAGTAATTTGAATTGACAGACTGATATATTTATGATATGTATACTTATTAAAACTATATTAAAACTATTAACATTATACCATGGGTAGCTAGAAACACGGACACTGAAAACTGCAACAGTTAATGAGGGCGTTTGTTTTGTCGTTTTGTCCCATTTCAGCTACTGTTCGCTTGTTTGGATGTTCTATGATTGAGCTTTGAATCATAGAATAAATCATATTCAAGAAAGGGCATTACGCATTGCATATAAAGATTACGAGAATGATTTTGATTTTTTCCTGGAGCAATCTAAATCGGTGCCAATCCATGTAAGTATCCTACAGTTGCTCATAACTGAAATTTATAAAACAAAATGCGGTCTAAATCCACCATTCATGAAGGATATTTTCATGCAACGCAATACTAGGTACTGCCTAAGGCATGGTAATGACGCTCAACTGCCAAAAGTGCGAACTACGTCCTTTGGAGTTGAGTCCATTACTTACATTGGAAATAAACTGTGGCAGCATTTACCGCAAGAAATAAAACAATCAAACAGCCTTCCTATGTTCAAAAAAAAGAATTAGATGCTGGAATGATGGAAATGCAACTGTAGGCTTTGCAAAGTATACATCCAGCAAATTGGTTTTCTAACATGATATATTTTAACTCTGATTTGTCTGTAATATATATTAATAGTTCTATTGTAAGTTATATATATTGTAAATAGTAGGCCTTAATTAGCTATAATTTAGCTATTCATTTTGTTAGCCTACTTTAAATAGGTGTTTAATAATAATGATAATAATAATAATGGACACTGCTGGTATGCTTCTATGGAGGAGCGGTGCAACTAATATGTATCTGCAGAGGAACGATTTCTTACGCTAGCTCCTTCATAGTAGTAAACAATGTTTTCCTTCGCAAAAGAACAAAGCTGTAGGAATCAACCACAACTGCGGCGTCTAATTACCCATGATATACCTGATATTCAGTCACCTTTAGCCATCTTGAAGCACATGTGACAGCTATCAGATACCGGAATGAAACCCTAGGGAGGGGCACTAGGTATATTTTTGGCACTGGGGACGTGCTATCCAGCGTTTTCACCATTTTGGTATTCTTTCATTCATTCATTCATTCATTCAGATATCTACCGGGTGCGCCAAAATAAACTATGCACGTTTGGCAAGCCACAATAAATCGTATACTGGATCGATTTTGAAGATATATGTCTCATTCGTTAGTAGAAAGCCTGAATTAGATACTGGGATTTTTGCAAATTTTTTCATTTTCACGTTTTAGAGCTAGAAGCGAGTTTCCTAAGATTTTTGTTTTCGAAAACACCGAAAACGATCAAAAAACATCGATCAAGTTTTCTAAAGAATCGACATGAATGGACAAAGAGAGAACTTTTTCGTGGTGATTTGCGATCTAAAAATCGACCAATTGTAATCTGCTGTACGAGAGTTAATACTGAACCCCCAAATCCCCCTGAAAACATTTTCTCTTTGTTTATTCATGTTGAATCTTTTAAAATTTGATCGACGTTTTTTATCGTTTTCAATATTTTCGAAAACGAACATTTAAGAAACTCGCTTCTAGCTCTAAAACCTGAAAACGGAAAAATTTGCAAAAAAATCCTAGAATCTAATTCAGGCTCTCTGCTAAATATTAAGTCCTAAATCTTCAAAATCGGTCCAGTATTCAATTTATTGTGGCCTGCCAAACGTGCATAGTTTATTTTGGCGCACCCGGTATTTAAAGTTGGTAGTTACATAGTTTTAAAAGAATAAAGCAAATTTACACCAACTATCTACAATGAACCTAAAGTAATACATGTTAATTTACAATTAAAGGAATTCAGTGTCTGTTTACAAATTGTAGGCAACTGGTTCCATGGATTGATTACATGTTCGTAGTTATCGCTGTTGATAGAATGATGGACGTAGTGCCGTCATCCAATTCAATGAACGAAGCGGAAACTGGGACTGAGGTAGTTAGTCTACTGGTTCCATCCAAGTTCTTATTTTCTTTTTGAAAGCTGCAAGGCATTCTATATTATTTACATCAGCGTTTATGGTATTCTACAACACAGCTCCCATAAATCTCAGAGAGTTTATCCATCCATAGTTTATTGTGTGAGACCTGTGAGGAAGTTCGCATAAAGCTTGTTTGCGTAAGTTATGAGTTATAGCAAGGGCCTAAGGACGAGATTATAGTCGTCCCGTTGCAGTTAATTTCTAATGTTTGGCTTGAAAATCTTACCCATGTTCTCCTTGGTGGTTCCTTCTTTCACAAATGTCTTGGTTTTGCTTTCTAAACGACAAATATCCCATCTTTTCTCAAGTTGAAATAAACTGCTTGCTCTGCATACTGTTTCATAAACGCCATTTATAATTTATGGAGAACTAAACGAAAGTGAGATTAATCTCTGGCCAGGGTGGGAAGGAGAATGGGTGTGACATGCACCGGTTCTTATTGTTTCTTCGTCTATCAAGGCTTGTAACCCAGCCACTACCATATATAGAAGCGTGTCCTGACACCTCTCAATTTTGATTAGTTGCTGTATTGTTGTGCGGGCTTTTCAAACTGAATGAAGGCAACAAGCCATGGACCGTCACATGACACGCTTATAGCTTCCTGATTGGATAAGAGACAGCGCATGACAGACCCATTCAATAATTAAAGAGGCTGAGAACAACAACAACATCACTTTCGTTATGTACATTGCAAAATGGCCGCCAGAGACGAGGTGGCACGATCAAACAGTTCATTTCAACTTATGGGATATTTGTCGTTTAGAAAGCAAAACCAAGAAATTTATGAAAGAAGAAACCACCAAGGAGAACATAGGTAAGTTTTTCAAACCAAACATTAGAAATTAACTGCAACGGGACGACTATAATCTCGTCCTTAGGGCCTTGGTTATAGATAAAGAACTGGCAATGATTTTCACGATTTTGTCGTAAGGAACAATGAAATAGACTGTCGCCGAAAAACTAGTGTAAGGTAGAGTATACCGGGGCTATACCGGGTGAGTTGAAAAGGTAAACACGTTGGAAAGGCCATGGAATAAAAGTATGCGGCAGATTTTCAAAACTGAGATGTCAATCAATCAGTGGACTTGCTACAAGTCTCTATTTTGGTTCGTGAAAAAGAGACGGTGAAAAAGAGACGGCGAAAAAGAGACGGAAAACGCGAGAGGAGAAAAATGAAGAAAAAAAGAGAAAGGAAAGGAAATCTTTCCTTCTCTTTTCTCTCTTTAATTTTTTTATATTTTTATTTTCTTTGTGGACCAAAAGATTGACTTGTAGCAAGTCCAATCAATCAGTGAAAGGCAAACTTCTCTATGTTAGCATCTTTGGATATTTCCGTCTTCAAAATGGTTGCCCTGCATCTACCGGATGAGTCAACAAAAGTGTATACGTTTTTGGCGGGCTGTGGAATGAAAATTACGGGGCCGATATTCAAAACTGAAATGTCAATCTGTCAGTCAAAGGCTAACTTAGATGTGAAAACCTTCTTGGAAAAAGCACTCATCTTTTAGACCCAAAAATTAAGAAAATGCTAGTACGGGGTTTGCATGGGAGCGAAAATTCCATGTTCGATTCTGGTCTATGATTTTCTATTTTGAAACTGACAATGTTATTGAATTTATATTTATATGGCAAGTGGCTCAGGGACCAGAATCGAAAGTAGAATTCTCGTTCTCATACGAACCCCTTACCAGCAATTTTCTAATTTCTGGGTCTAAATGATGCGGGATCTTACCAAACAAAATGTTTACATGTAAGTTAGTCTGTGACTGGTAGATTAACATTTCAGTTCTGGATATCAGCCATAAGCTTTTTATTCAAAGCCGCCGAACGCATCAGACTTTTTTGACTCGCCCGGCACATTTGCAAACATTGGCGTGTATTCGGTTTTACGTTTGTGACAAATTAGCATGAGGTAACCTGTCATGTTTTATGTTTGGGCGACACATCCTTAACCACAATCTGGTCAAGCGCCCCCATCCAGGACTGAAATTAACCAGAAAGGATATTACCTGAGTCCCACTTTGACTGTAGCAGAGATACACCTTGCATTAAAGTTGTGTCTGTAAAACTTTTCTGCAAAAAATGACAATATCGTCAAATTAGTTCTTTACTGTAACATAACTTTGGAAGAAGATGTTTATGAAATTTAACAAAGTGGATTAGGCCATTTGCTTTCGAAGATGCTTGCATACTGCACAACTTGGAATGAAGGGACAGTAAGACACGCATGTCTTTTTGTCCTGTTTAAAAGCTACTCCACTTGGTCTCTGTAAACTGCCTAAACGTTCAGTTAGGACTCGAGCTTGCGTCTTGCGACAATTACATATATGCGTTCACGTATGCGTTTATAAGAAACTGTGAGCTTAACCGTTCAAAGACCAAGAAACCAGGAGGCTACCCGAGTTACAAAACCTAACAAATTTTTCTAATTTGTAGCTTTATTTTTCCAGACCACGCAAACAGTTTGACACTGTGCATAACAAATTGTGTGAAACTTTTTGAGTGTGATTTCTGTCAACAATTGTTCTGAGATATAAATTGGTACTTTTGAAGCCCTTCTTACAAAACTGAAGAACTTACCTGAAATTTAAGAAACTGGCTACTTTTAATTTTCCTATAAAAATACGAGTACGGAGATTCTCTTCAGTTCTTCAGTCATTGGAATTGCTCACACAATAGAGGAGAGAAGATTTGGACATTGTGAGCCACTTTGAGGTGGTACATAGGTTGGCCTGGTGGTTAGCATGCTCGGCTTCTCTGCAGAGGGTTCCAGGTTCGAGTCGTAAAAATGTTTGTACGCTTCGCTACAAAATGGAACGATAGGATTTTCGCACAAAGTACATGCGTGGGTGTTGCACTTTCTACTGCTGTATAGGGGCAGACTTGAACTATGAGTTCGAGCCCGTATTTGAGTTAATCAGACGAACTGTTGTTAACTTATGGTAATTCCGGAAAACCGGGTGGCAGACCCCCGTCCATCAACAAGTCATGTACCCCCACCCCCGGGCATATAGCATCTCAGAGCGTGGAAAGCAGAACGACGCAGAAGTTTTGCTGAAACAGAAAGCGAGCTTGTTTAATGACATCATTTCAAGCAACCCTGGGCTTTTCGCTCAAGACCTTACGGCTTTGCAATCCATTTAGGATGAAACACCATGATAAAATGTCTCTTAACCTTTCCAGGTAACCTCAGTTTTGCTTCTGCCCCGAGCCCTAAACAGTCTCTCGGCAGGCATTCTGGAATCTGGAGACATGCCTGGCAGAGACATGCCTGGAACTATTAGCACACCAAATTTGGTTGCTCTTCTTATTACCAGTCAAGAGTTTGGTAGGGGGTTTGTTTGCCCTCCCCCTGACCAAAATAGGACGTGTCAGATAGCCCGACCACTATAGAGTTATGCCTAAAGCACAAGGGGAACCAGTATTCTGCTTCCAGTTTATTGCTTTTTATCTTTAGGACGCTGCATAGCTTCTGCGGTACGGCGGTGGTGGAATTTTACATGCGTGGCGAAATGCATGGGAACATATGAAATTCCACTAACGCAGTGCGGCAGAAGCTACGCAGGGTCCAAAAATAAAAAAGCAACAAACAGAAAGCAGAATACTGGTGTCCCTGTGCATAAAGTTTTATGAAAACCGTAAGTAGTATTGACAGTAATACATATACATGTGACTAGATTGCTGTTTCTTCTTCTCTGCACAGCTATGTGAATGGACCACATAATTTTTAATAATTTTTAAAGACCCATTGTCAATCATGATCCTTTGTGCGCAGAACAAAAAGCAAGACAAAGGGAATTTAGGTCTAAAGCGCCTTTAGATTCAATTAAATTGGACTTTAATGCAAGAAAGGAACCATCAGTGTGTATTGGCAGTGTGTGGTACACGGATTGATTAAAATTTGAAATGAGGGTAAATGGGATCTTTTTTTTGTGTGCCAAGATATGTGAATGGACCACATAAACCTTATCTCATTTCACAAAGTCCCTTGGCTCTGGCTGAAGTGATTAAATTATTAATAACCTAAAAGTGTTTTGAAAACCATCCGCAATACTGTCAGCGTGGAACGGCTTAATAAACACCGGGGATTCATTCATTTTTTTTAATTTTAACGTGTTTATCAATGGCAATCCACTCAATACTGACATACAGTTTTACAGGAAGCCATACTAAAACAAAATTTGATAATAACTAGATATATAATTTAATCCTATTCATAATTTTATTCCTATTCTTAATCTTTGGCAGAAAAAGAAAGAAAAACGAGATGAGTCATAGTTTGGCTTTATATTTTCTACGAAATGTGTAGAGGGATGAGGACGCTTTCCAAACCTTATCCCAACCTTATAGACCAGGCTCTAACTGAGCAAGGTGCCACCAGGAGAGGTAGAAATTCTCATATATTTTTCTTGACCAATTATTGGTGAGGAATCCGAATTTTTTTAGGTAAACGGTCGAATTCCTGAGAAATTCTTAGAACGGGGGTAATGTATGTCCAGAGTCGGTAGAAATCACCTTGGAGGCGATAGAACAGGCAGGAGGACTATGGACTGCACGTCATTTTGAGCAAAAAAGCTCCAATTCACACAAAAAGATGTTCCATTTATCATTAAATTACAAACCAGCAGTCCTCTTATCTTAATGGTATGCCATGATGTGACAATCCAGGGGGAGACTTACAAAAAGATGTACATGTTTGAAGAAAAAGACGCAAAACTTGTATTCCTCTGGTTGTCTTAAAAGGTATCATGAATGGATCCCACTACAACCAATATTCGGCAATGTACAAAGTTTTCTTTCATTTGGAACCATTTGTGAAATATTTTTGTCTGACACTGATCACAGAAGATCGTCAGCTATGATCCGAAATGGAAGAATAAGACCACATTGTACAAAATACCCTGCACTATTTGTAAATTAGCCGGTTAAAGAGTTTACTAAAGTTTTCTTTTGGTCATTTGAAAATTTGCAATGAACGAACAAATTTATTTCATCGAGAAAAAATGGGGTTATAGCCTCGATATGTAACGGCTCAAGGGTCCAAAGTGGAGATGAGGACGCATTATACTAGTGACGCGAAATGATTTGGCGGTATAATTGACGGCACATGTTTCTGGAGCTTCAAGACTGATAATAAAAGTAGAAGATAACCTGCAGGAATAGGGTGCATTCTGAAATCCATATACCTAATCTGAGGTACAGAAGGTTATCGTTATTTCTCCCAAAATTCAATACTATAAGTGACGAAAATTGTTTGATTGATCAATCTGGCATGTTACTACTCAAATATATTATTGTGGGAAATCACATTATCAATTTCAAGGAACAATGATAAGAAAGCTATATACCTCAACTCAGGTATATGGAATTCGAAAATGTAGCCCATTCCTACAGGCCCTTCCCTCTCTTTTTCCTCCTCCACGCTCTCAGATAAGTCCTGGTGACAGGCATTTTTACCTCAGCAAGTCCACTTTGACTGCTCCCAATTTACTTCGCAGGCTTTTGACGAATCACTGCTAGGACGTACTGTTTAACCATGTCAAACCAATCAGTGAGCAGTGCAGCTTACAGCATACGTACGAGAAGTGCGTGTGGAAGACAAGGCAACAACTATCAGCACTGCAACTCTTTCGAGATGGACGCTTCAAGTTGATTCTCAAAGCTGTAAGAAGCATTGCTAGCCTAAGGCAGCTTGGGATAAGCAGGACACTTGTTTAAACCAAATTTTGGCTCTGAATTTAAATTTTTCCTTTTAGAACTGATATATTGGGTAGCTGTCCACAAGAAATCGTTGTTAGTGTTTCTGATTTCCAAATTAAGTATCGTAGGAAAGCAAATTTGTTGTGCTATGTGAATTGATGCTTTCAAGAGGCTAGTTTTGCATTTTATAGGACTAAAGGAATATATATTACCCAGTAAATGTTGGCTTTTCGTACACACTGGCAAGCGATCCAGTGCCATTTTTCTCAATAAGAACTTGAAGAATGCCGTTGATGTCGTATTTTACTGCCACTTAAAACATGTTCACAAACAATCTAGTTCTTCTGAAAACACGTAACTTACCTAACTAACGTCAGAAATCTTTTGGAGTACGTGATAAATCCAAGAGCCTCAGTAGCTTTAGACCTATCGGGTGAGCCAGAAAAAAGTTCCCACTTTTGAAAATTCATAGCATCAAGAGTACTAAATGGATTGGAATGCATCAATATTTGCTTGACAGCCAAAGATCGAAGCATTTTTGTGATTTTTCTCGCGTTCTTACGAGAATTGGAAAAACTGGTAAATTCAAGCTTACAAAAACTTGATGGTTGCAAAATGACTGAAAAAGGCCTAAAATGCTTGATCAAATCATAAAGGACTCCTCGCTCAGAACAACAGAGAAAATGCAATTTCCCATGGGTGAGAAATATCGTCTGCACATCTGTTGCCATGGGATTGAAAATCTTTAGTATCTGTTTGAGAATCTATTTCTTGTAACTCTTGAGAGAGGTGAAACGCACGTGCGTACTGTTCTGTGTGAGGAGAGTCCTAACGATTTGATCAAGTGTTTTAGGCCTGTTTTCAGTCATTTTGCAGCCATGAAATTTTTGTAAAGTTGAATTTACCTATATTTGCAGTGCTCGTAAGAAGACGAGAAAAATCACAAAAATACTTCGATCTTTTGGCTTTCAACAAGAATTTGAATCATTCAAATCCATGAAGTACTTGTGGTGCTATGAATTTTAGAAAGTGGGAACTTTTTTCTGGCTCACCCAGTAGTTTTCTGCATATGTTTCTCTCATATTAAGACGATTATCCAATTGAGCCCCAAGATATTTGATATCCTTTACAATCCAAATAAGTAGATTATCTATCATAAAGATGGCTGGACATCAGGATGGTTTTCGATTTTGCGAATATTTGGAGATGATCCAATCACAAGAGCCTGTGTTTTGACAACATTCAATGAACGTGTGTTGTATTATAGCCATTCCTTTAGGATGATTATTTCATCATTTAGGTCGTTCTGCAGTTCAATAGGGTTCTTAGATGAAAGGGGAATAGTGGTGTCATCAGCAGACATGGTAACGTGTCCCCATACGCAATGCGTATGGTAAATCATTTATATAGATATAACAAACAGCAATGGACAAAATGTTGAGCCTTGAAGAACCCAACAATTTATGCTACTAATATCAGAAGCAGAACCATATACTTTGCAAAATTGCCTCCTGTTTTGCAAATATGAGGCAAACCAGCTAAGTTAAATACCTGTGATACCCTACTTTTCTAGTTTTTCTAGTAATATTTTATGGTTGACGGTATCAAATCAAAGGCCCTCTTAAGATCAATAAATATTAGGCCGGTGTATTTACCCTTATCGATATTCAGAATATTCCTGTGGATAATGATAGGTTAAAAATGTCACACAAAGATTCTGCGATTACAGGTAGTGCTGCCTTGATAAAAAAGCATGCAATACCATCGAACCCAGAGCTTTGCGACGTTTTCATCCTTTTCGTTGTTTTTATCACATTCTGCGTTGATACTTCTCTGAATCTAAAGTTATCTACTGGGCTAGCAATAGCGATCTCAGTTGTTAAGAGCGTGGTGTGGTGAGCCCAATTATTCTATGGTTGGGGATGGAGAATATTTCAATTTTCTCTATGCAAGAAATCTGAAGCATGAGTCTTGACCGGTAGCAGGAAGAACAATATTTTTGTCATGCCCTGACTCAAGCGATAAAAGGAATGCACTGGCATGACCGTATCTGTAATGACCGTATCTGTAAAAACTGCTGCCTTGGTCTCATTGAAGATGAGGTTCATTTTCTCCTTGTATGTCCCGCGTATAGCACCCCTAGATCGAATCTTTTATCACATACCTCAGTTGAGCCCCTTACAACGAATTTGCAATTCCAGGAGATAATGAGCTCTAACGATAATGAAACAATGGCTGCCCTAGCATCGTCCCTCGTGCAAGCCAACCATATTAGAGAAACTCTGGCCAGATAACACTAGATTGATGAATTCGTGTCTGGATGTGCACAAACCTATGATTTATTGTTTTCAATTTATTCATACATTCCGTTCCGGTTGCGCTTAAATCAGTTGATTATAGTTTAGCTGCTTAAAGTATACGTATAGCTGCCATGCATAACCTTATGTAGTGCAAAAAAGCAATGCTGATGATGATGATGATGATGATGATGATGATGATGATGATGATGATGATGATGATGATGATGATGATGATGATGATGATGATGATGATGATGATGATGATGATGATGATGACTGGCATGTATAAAAACATATTTATTTGCACCAATGGCGGAGCCAGACGCAAAATAGTGAAGGGGTAAAAGTCCACAATTTGTCGACTGGGGTGTAAAAAGGTATACACAGACATTTTTAATTACATATTTCAATTACAACATTAGCCAGATTTTTTAAAGTGGGGATGTATTTGCCCCCATCGTACGCCTACTTGATCCGCCACTGAATTGCATTGTACCTACTATAACCACCTGTTTAAGAGCCTTACAGGCTGAACTTGATTATGGTATCAATTAATCAAGAACCTCATTCAGGCTACCTCCAGAAAACCTAGGTTATTTTTATGCGGGATTCTACTGTAGTGTTGATGTGTATTTAATACTCCCTATGGTATCATCCTTGTAATTACTTGATACGTCTTTGAATTTTCTTATCGATGAAAATGAAATACTTCGAGCTTCACAGCGAAATATAAAAAAACCTGTTCCACTGACCAACATGTTAACACTACCATAAAGTAGATTGATAGATAATTATTCTCCTAGTTTCGTCTATAACCTATAGCAATGCATTATTTTCATAGTATATTCAAACTGCTGTTCTTAAAATTGTAATTCACTAGAGGGGCATATGGCTCGAAAGCTCATTTGAGTTCTTTCATATGTCCTTCAGCAATATTCTGTTGTTAAATGTATGCATATTAATGTAATTATTTGTTTTATATAATTTAGCTTTCTATTATACACTACACCAGTTGAAATGTATTAGTTTTAAATTTGCTGAGAATATACATTGAATACTAGAATACTTGAATATGGTATCATCCTATTATCATACTCGTAATTATTTGCTATGTCGTTGTTCTTTTTGTATCGATGAAAATAAACGTTCAAAAAGTTCTACAGTCGTGGCCAAAAATTTAAGACCACATTTTTGTCAACAACGTTTCTTGGTGTAACGATATGGAACCCTACCACTCTGCCGATTTTGCTCTCTTGCATCTCATTAAGATCAACTTTCCATGTAGATTCCAAATTTTGATGTTGCTTTTTTAATTTCAGCACCATTTTGCTATGACGTCATAATGAAATCCATAGAAATTTTCGGAATTTACGGTTGTTCTGCCGACAAGGGGTGTGACCCAAAAATTGTGTTACTCAGCTGGATTTTGCATCAACCTATGCACAATTCATTTCTATGAACTGTATGAAAAATATCGAAACTCCACGAAGAATATTGCTTCAGGGAAAAAGGTAGTAGAGGGCCTTCAATCCACAGCTATGGCCATAAGTTTAAGACCATCCCTTGGATTTTTAGTTTGAAGTTACAAATCATATAGTTATTCGAATTAATGTTCAAGAAATATTTTATTATTTGAATCATCGAACATCACAGGCTCTTATCTCATAAGCACAGAATTTTATTCATGGTTTTTATTCTTTTTATTGCAGAAAGGCGACTTGTCTTAGGTAAAGCAATGCACTCAATCTGGCGATGAAATTAAAGGCAACTGTGATATGAAATGTGTAAAAAATGCCACTTACAGTTTCCAAACCATACTGCATCAGGGTATCAAGTAAAAAGGCTTGAAAACAGCATCGAAGCAAATCTTCTGTACTATTATCCTTCTGCAATGCGATGCTTAAACTCCCTGCGAGAATAAATTAATATGAAGATAATTGTATAACCAAGAAGTGCTTTGAAGAATGGCCATGGATAAGCCCCACTGAAATAATGTACATCACACTCTCCGTTTGCAGTATGAAACGTCTAATGACAACTAAGAAATGTCCTGTGAAGCTGGGTTAGGGTTGGCGTCTACAATAAAAGGACCTCTCTCACCCAAGTTCTGTGTCAGTCATAGAAATATATATCACCTTAGTTGCTCAAGAAACTTTCAAACAGAAAAATCTTTACCCTTTCAAATTATACCTGGACACTAATTGCTACATTTAAGAAACATCTGCCTTAGGCTGCTGCATAGATTTTGTGTATTCTATTTTCTATTTCTATTTTTACTTTTTTAGGCACGGTAGCCCCATCAGTCCTAAACAACTGCTTTTCAGGGGGCCATGGCAAACAATTAAATAATTAATATGAAGAATTTGTTTATGAATTATCTTTCAAGCGCAGGAAGCCCATATTACAGTTAATTCAAAAACGTTTTATTCAAAAAGTGTCTTATTCAAAAAAATAATTTTTCTTTTTTCACCATATAGTGTGTTGTTTTCTTACGCCTTTCCAACGTGTTATTTGCGAAAAAAATACTTTCTTCGAGAGAGCACAGAAAAACAAGGGAATGAAAAGTAAGAACAGTTTTCATTTCCTTGTTTCCTTGTGCTCTCACAAGAAAGTAGTCATTTCGCAGATAAAACATTGGACAGGCGTAAGAAAACAACGCACTATAGTGAAAAAAGAAAAAATATTTTTTGAATAAACTGTAATATGGGCTTCCTGTGGTTCAAGTATATTATTTTATTTCTACGTATTATACTAACTTTTAAATTACTCGGCTAATGCAAAACTGATTTCGACATGCCAGGTCGCAAATTGCAAGTAAACAAGTAATAAATTTCCAAAATAAGACATTTCCGCAGGAACTCTGCAAACACAAACTTTATTTCAGGACACCCAGAGATGCATTATTTCGCTCAAAAGTAGAGAATTAGATAGCAGTCCTATGTCTCGATATTCCGAAGAGCAGTAAAAATAGCTAATCACTGCCATGCAGATTTTGACTTTTGACATCCCCCATCGATGGGAGAGCACACAAGACGATGACGCTAAAGATGGCGGCGAGGAACTTTTTACAAAGATGCACTGCGTTCGAATTATGAATCTGTAACGTTTCTATAGGAATTCGATGAAAGGGGCAGTGCTAGCTAAACTTCCAAAAATCCTAAACTTTCTCCTCCAAGGCAGGCAAGTAGCAGCAGATATATTGCAAATAAAGATGTTTTCTACATAGAATTCGCCAGTGCAATGAGATTCTTTATAGCCCCAACGATCATACAGATACAACTGGATTCTGAGCGACGAGTTTCAGATATGTTTAGCCTAAACACAAGAAAGGCAACAGGCAGGCTAAAGAAATTGTACGCCACGTGCCAATTAGAGAGGAATTTCTCATTGAATTTGATGATATTGGCCAGCTGATCTTTATTTTTGTTTACAAAAATCTTGTACAACCCTTTAAGAGAACACAGTGCATCTTGGTAAAAAGTTCCTCTCCACCATCTTAAGCGTAATCGTCTGTTACATTTAAGCAGTTTCCGTATCGTTCGGACAATGCCTGAGATGGCGAGAACATTATTTTTCCTTTCAAATGGTTGAAAAGGTTGAAATGGTTCAACAGTAATTGAGCAACAAGCTGATATTTTTTAGCAAAGGCCCATAGAAGGAGATTTTCGATGACTAGTCAGTCAAGATTAAGATGGTTGCATTGCAAAATAGGGCAATATTTTCAAAATTAAGTCAAGCCTACAGTCAAGCAACGGAGTCGTAATTTTTCAAATCGGTTTCATTTCGTACAATTATTTGTCAAATAAATACTGAATACATTTTTTTACTCAATTGATAATTAATGTAGTACACTTTCATATTTTGTAATATTTTTTGCCGATCATCTTTCCGTCCCGTAACGCCTGAATATCCGTCTCATTGAAAGCATTCATGTCATATTTTATTAAAATGAAACACTTACCAGATTTCTTCCCCTTTTCAATATCCATCCTAATGACGTAGCTTGGTTTTGAGATATTGGCAACAGCATTATTGAATTCTGTACCACTTGAAACGCAAAGAGAGAGAGAGAAAGAAAATTATCTACTTGATGAGAAAATATCCCCATTCAATATAATTGGAATGTCGATTTACATGGTCTTCTTTTCTGAAATGACCCTCAAGATGAACATAGGTTCAAAATCTTTAACTGGGCATAAGAAGATGGGTGTAAAATTTTATGTCCTATTTCTTCTGATTGAATGGAATTTTTGATACTGATCTATAATTCTACCGTTGGACTTTTCAGAAGTTTTGAATATTTCTCGAAATTACAGCGTATCCTTCATTTCAACTCATCTCAGGAATTGCTTTAATCAAATTTCTAAATCATAAGCCAGAAGAATGGCAGACTTTTGCTTGATACCATATTGTAGACATCCAACTATGGTTTTCTTCGAAATTATTTCATGTTGTATCAAGCAGTTTAGAAATTACGATGGTTTTAAGGTGTTTTTGATATTTCTTCTTGACTTCTTGAGAGAGAAGAAAAACACTCTAATTCTGAAAACATTGAAAATTTCAGAAAAGTCCAACGGTATAATTACAGAGAAATAGCTAAAGTTTCTTTCAAGTCATTCAGTTCAAAGAAATAGGTCACTGAATTTCAAACCAGCCTTTTTAAAGATTAGCACTGATTTGTGTACACCAGCCCATGCTCTCAAGATGATATTCGTCGTGGTCCTTATGTTAAAATTTATACAAAAGCTGCGCTTTCCAACCAATTCTTCGCGATAAAAATTCTGCAAAATTGGAAGGCTGGCTAATAACTAAAAAAACTTACTTCTGAATAACATCGGAGAAATTGCAACCAATTTTTATCCGGAGTTTGTAACCAGGAGCTGGTAGGAGAGATTTTATTCTATTAGTTTATTTATCTCCATAAAAAATGTAAGCATAATAAATATCTACAGTACTATGTACAATCCGTAACCAAAGAGAATTTAGGGCCATCTTGCTCCAATTGTGCATGGTACTTACAATTAAACAATAATATCTGGTATCTACAAACAACAAAGGACAAAAACAACACAGCATAGTACCATTCAACAATAATACAAATGGACAATACAACTGAAGACAAAACAAATGATACTCATACCCGTTCACACATGCAAGTCAAACTGTCAAGATTAATATTTCAACTCTCACAGAATAAATATCAACAAACAAGGTATCAATGTTCAAGCTAACTATCGAGGGACGTTCTAAAAATGATTAGCGTTTTATTCAAGCAAAATTTCGTCGCTAGGCCTAGCCATTTCTGTTTACTGTTCTTGGACACCCAGTGCATTTTTGGCGAATGCCGATATACTTTGTGTCGTATCCAGCACAAATTCTATAAATTTGAAATTCGTCCGTCTGTTTGCTGAATAAAAATATAGTTCAAATAATACCGGATCAGTTTAAAACAAAAATAAAAAATTGGAACGGAGAAAACTGTCCATGTAAATTATGCCGTGTTCCGACCTTGGGCTTTTTATGATAATAATATTTGGATATCTGTGGAATAAAAAGTACTGATGTAATATTTGGCCGATGTTCAAAACTGAAATTGTTAATAATAACAATAATGTCAATCCATCAGTCAATCCATCAGTCAAATGCTGACTTAGATGTGAACATTTTGTTTGGTAAACCATTCATCTTTTTAGACCCGAAAGTTAAGAAAAAGCCTGTATGGGGTTTGTATGGGAGCAAGAATTCCACGTTGCATTCCGGTCCACGATTCGCTTGTCATTGAAAACTATGCACGTATCTTTTTTTATAAGAAACTAAGAATTTGGAACAGTACTGAAAGTTTCCTAAAATTATCAGATTTTGAGTACTCAGAGTTTCTTACGAGTTTCTTAGAAGTTCCATAGCAATCTTCATGCTCACTATCTGTGCCCTTGTGAACATTTCAACACAAAGTTTTTTAAGCCTTTTCCAGGTTTAGATATTTCTCAAGTACCTTACTAGTAATATGATACAGGAAACAAGTGAAATTAAAGTAAAATATGTCATGCATTTCCTTTATCAAAGTAAATAGTTTCTTAACTTATATTTTCCCAGTACTGGAGTTTCTTAATTTTTTGTCGAGCTGAAAGTTGAGTTTCTTATGGGCAGTTTCTTATAAAAAATACATATATCTTCAGTACAATTGTCAGTTTCAGAAATAGAATTTCAATTTCAATGATAACAAAATCAAGGAACAGAATGGAACATGAAATTCTCGTTTCTATACAAACCCCTTACAAGCATTTTCCTAATTTATGGGTCTAAAAAATACGTGATTTTACCAAAAACAAGATGTTCACATCTTAGCCTTAGACTGATATAAAATTTCAGCGTTGAATTCGGCCCCGTAATTTTTATTCCACAGCGCGTCAAACTCATTAACTTTTATTTACTCATCAGGTAGATGCAGGGCAACTATTTTGAACACAGATACATCCAAAGAGACTAACAGAGAAATTTGGAGTGTCTGCAAGCATGTTGACTAAAACTCCATTATAATCTGTCTTGAATTAGATGTCACCTGCAAATGCCCGCGAAAAGCATAGGAATCATTCGTCGTACATAGCCGATTGCTCGTGGCCCATGGTCGAAACCGCCAAAGCCTCATTTTCACGAACCAATCAGACGGCTAAAAAGCGAAGGAGACAAAAGAAACCCGTGAAGATTTTTCTAAATTCTACCTACCTTCATAAAGCGCAACCAAGACAAAAAAACTGCTTGAGATTTCCTGAACTTTTTCGAAGCAATCCACTCTCCAGATGTTTGGGTGTACAAGTTTGGATGCCGGTTAAAATATCTCCAGGATTGGCGGAGTTATGGCCACAAACAAACCGATAAGGCACTGAACCTTGAACAATAGAAATTCTGGCTGGGAGACAATAGTAATAACAATAGTGATTGTTGTAAGAACGACCCGAAAACGCCACAATCTGCGTTTTCAATTGTTCTTGCTATTGTCTTTCGCTAAATTTTCTTTTATTCAAGATTCAATGCCCTTACGGTTTCTATGTGAATTGAAAAAGTCTACAAAGGCTTGTTCGCGCATTTCAAGTCATGTGGCAATACTCTAGGGAAGTTTCTGCATTGTACTACTTTTTGCATTCATGGCACAAGTTTGCTCGTTGCGAAATAACTTACAAAATTCAAAAGAGGTTTATCAAGAGGCTTTATCACCTGACTTGAAGTGGCGTAAACAGGTCTCGACAAGCCTTCGCCAATTTCGTCTATTGGAGAGGCAATAACTCCGCCAATCCTGGAGATATTTTAACCGGCATCCAAACTTGTACTCCCAAACATCTGGAGAGTAGATTGCTGTAAAAAATTCGGGAAATCTCAAGCAGTGTTTTGTCCTGGTTGCGTTTTATGAAGGTAGGTAAAATTTAGAAAAATCTTCACGGGTTTCTTTTGTCTCCTTCGCTTTTTAGCAGTCTGGTTGGTCCGTGAAAATGAGGCCTTGGCGGTTTCGGCCATGGGCCACGAGCATTCGGCTATGTACGACGAATGATTCCTATGTTCCCGCGAATAACAACGATAGAAATGTTTTGCAAAGGAATTTTGTGTTTTCACAAATCTCAGGTGACATCTAATTTGAGACGGACTTTAGTTTGAACAATCATAGCCGGAAAACATTTAGCTTCGATTTTTTCATAAAGAAATCTTTGGGCAGCGAAAAGGCTTACTTAATTAATTCAATTTAGCCTCAATTAATAACCCCACTTAAACTTTTCTAAAAAATGTGCATTGCATAAAAGAATGGTGAATTTCTTGAACTATGGCTCTAAATCTTCGCTTATTCACGTGCTTTAAAAGAGGGACGTGTTAATCAGAAATACTTTGGTGTCCTTCATATTTACAAAGTTGGGATCATGTTGTTGTGTTGGTCTATTGCAAGGTAAATCAGCATGTGATTGAAACAACTTATTCTGAATGACAATACCGTTTTGTTTTCTACATATCAATTTCATTCAACCTGATGCCATTTATTCGATAATTTCCTTCAAGTGAAGGCCCTTGCAAAACAGCTTTTACTGAAGGGGAGCCCTCCGTAAATGAATGAAATATAAATATATTAGTTATCTCTCATTCTCCTTCTCCTTCGAGATGATTTAGTTCCAATAAATTGATTACGGCCTAATTTCTAGCAGCTTCAATTTCTTATAATGAGGTATCTTGGATTCCACAGACAGTCACAAGTCAGAAAAGCTGGAGATTTGATGACAATAATCAAAGAATGAGGCCATCATCAATTAATTACTTCTACTTGGGAAACAGCTAGACTCACTATATAGCCTCAGTTATCGCAACAACAATGACAGCAATTTCTATTTCCAAACCTTTTAATTGAACTGAATTATTTGCTCAAATTTAATGTCAAGCTGAAACAGGACATCGAGGTAGAACAATTGCGTCCTGCGTCCTAATTTGCAATAGGTTTTTCCATGAGTCTTAGGTTGACAGTCCATCAGTCTGCCTGTAAATAGCCATTAATGAAGATAATGTAATGCAATGAGTCTAAGTAAACAGCTGCTGGCCACATGTTTGTTATTGAAACTCCCGTTGGTTCATTACTGGAGTTGTCAGAAATTAGTCACAGAATAAAAAAGTTAAATTAAGTCTTTGGTTGCACTTACCAAGAAGGACCGGATCTAATTTCCCAACGTCTTTAGGCGTCATAATCCGCAAATGCTTCAAGTAATTTTTAACAAGTATGTGATATCGAGGTAAATTAACTGTTTCCATCACTACTGCTGATACGGCCTTGTAGTTGCAGTATAAATGTAGGAAAGTGAAAATTGCAAATAGTGCCCAAACCAACCTGCAAAAAAGAAAGGGTGAGATAAAAAGAAAGAATAGGCTGAGGTTTGTTTCACCCATTGAAAGTCATGTGACCATACTTTGGAGAAGTTCTAGTATTATTCTAATTTTGCATTATTTTCATGGCGCAAAGTATGTTACAGAAACCAATAGATACATTCATTCATTCATCAATTCATTCATTTATTCATACATTCAGTCAGTCATTTATTCATTCATTCAGTCAGTCAGTCATTCATTTCATTTAGTTTAAATTCTTTATACACGGTGGCCCCATCAGCCAACAATGGCTGCTTTTCAGGGGGCCGTGGTAAAAACCTAATTACGGTGTTATATAAATAAAAAAAGAAATATTTACAATATCAAATCAGAAAAAATTACAAAATTAAAAGCTATTTGCAGCGAAATCTACGTTTACAAGTAGACAGAGAGAGGAGGCTAGCTTGACCTCTGTTTCTAATTTATTCCAAACTGTTGATCCACAGAACGAAAATGCTTTTTAGCCATTGCTCGTTTTCATTCGTAAAGCAAGCAAGTCAGTCTGAGAATTTCGCAAATTTGGAATCTCTCGAGACGAGTTCCTCGTGAATAGAGTCGAGAGGTAAGTGGGTGCGGGACCACTTATTGATTTGAAAATGACAGTAGCCGTCTCTTGCTTGATCATGTCTTTGACTGTCGGCCATTTGAGCTCTTTTATCAAGTTTGCTGCTGGTGCATCATAGCTACTGTTGGTAGCTATTCTCGCAGCACGATTTTGTAACTTTTGTGCATTGACAGGCGAGAGTCTCCACAGCTACCCCAGACAGAGCAACAGTAGCGGAAGTGGGGTTCAACAATACCTCTATACATCTGATTAAGGGTATTTTTTGGAACAAATTTCTTAGCATACTTTAGGAAGCCTAAAGAGTGAGATACTTTCGAGCGTAAAGCCTTAGTATGCTCATCCCATACAAGATGTTTATCAAGCTGTACTCCCAAGTATTTAGCATTATCTACAACATCAATATATGAGTCACCAATCAAGATGGATACCTTATCAAGAGAGCTTCCAAATCTTTAACTCGGCGTAAAAAGGTGGATGTAAAATTCTGTGATCTATTTCTTCGGACTAAGTGGCTTGAAACAAACTTTAGTCATTTATCTTTAATTATACCGTTGGACATTTCAAAAATTTTGAATATTTTTCAAAATTTTGGCATATCTTACATTTCAACTCATTTGAGGGTGTGACGTCATCAAATTTCTAAATCATAAACCAGAAAAGTGACAGACTTTTGCTTGATACCATATTGTAGACATCCATAAGCTATGAATTTCTTCGAAATTATTTCATGTTGCTTCAGACAATTTAGAAATTACGATGGTTTTAAGTTTTTTAGAAATTGTTTCTTGAATTCTTGAAGAAGTAAGAAAACACTCTAATTCTGAAAATAGCGAAGATTTCAGAAAAGTCCAACGGTAGAATTATAGAGAAAGAGCTTAGGTTTCTTTGAAGTCATTCAGTTCAAAGAAATAGGTCACTGAATTTTACACAAGCCTTTTTAAAGATTTGGAACCTATGCTATCAAGAGACCGATTATTGTGCTTGAAGTGGGTGTAAACAAACCTTAGCCTATCAGATATATTGTTTGAAAACAAATGCTTTGAATGAAATTATAGATTTTCAAGGAGTCAACAGTTTTGAATTTAATTAGTTGTCATTTAATTGATAGTTGAGTACATACTGTTTCGTTCATACGCAGCAAGCTATAAGAGCAAACCAAGACCTTTTGCCATGAAAGTTACAAAACACATTGTGTAGAAACATTTGAGGCGTAGATGCATTTCAGTTCATGCACTTAGGAAAGAATGTGAACATTTACCATCATGAAATATTTGATAAAAAATGAATAAAATAAGTTCTCACGAAGAGGGGCCTTCGCATAATGTCATAGCAGTCTTCTGCATCTGAAATAGGCCAAACTTACTAAAAAGTCAATTAAATAATAAACAAGTCGATTTTTGTATGCAAAACTGGAAAGAGGATAGATTGCCCTTTGAGATGGTATGCGTCAAATTAACTCAAATATCACCATCTATGAAAAATTCGCAAATGGATGGGTAGCAGTTTTTTGGGACACCCTGTAGAGCTGACGAGTAGGAGAAATGAAAACACTTACAGTGCACTGTTTGCAACCAGCGGCGTGATTATCAAGCCAGCAATCAATGCCATTAAATTAACCAAAGTCTCCTGTCAAAAGATGCTGACTTGTTAATCTTGTTTTGACAAAAAATGTTAAAGGCCCATCTAAGTATTTAAGTTGTTGATATAAATGGAAATAAAAAAATGATTACTCCAAAATTAGAATGTCAAATACAGTAAAAACCGAAGGTTTCGATGGGACAAATTCGAATAGGTCAATTTTTTCTAAAAATAATTAAGATCTCAGAAAAGCCAAACTGTAGAATCATAGCAAAATAGCTCGATTTCGTTTCAAGCCAATTAGCCGAAAGGAAGAAGTAATAGTGTTTACACTAGCCCATTGAAAATTGATACCTGTGCTGTACTTGATGATTCATTGGCAAAAAAAAAAGAAAAATTTGCTATTGCCTTAAAGGGGTTCCGTCATCAAAATGTAAACAAAACGATGACTTTTGCAGTTTTTTGAAAGGTGATATCACACGGGATGTTCATATTTTTTTTCAAAATGAAAAGTGCTGTTTGGACATAGATCATTGTACTTCACCATGGAACAAACCAAACATTCATATCTTCAACCATTGCCCTGATATAAGTGGATTTTTAATGGTCACTTTTTGGTTGCTTGGGTGACGCCACCAAACAAACTGCAGAAAACAATGGATGAACAATGGATAATTGGTGACACGTGCGAGTTTACGGATTTGTTTACTGTTTGACGACGGAGCCCCTTTAAGGGCTAGCCTCACTCCACAAGGACCCTTAACTTAAACTTATCTATTGAAAATTGAGTAATACTGGAATGGAAGCGACGATCTTATTCCTCAATTCTGGCCAATTTGATTGATACAGCAATGCCCTATAAGCAGCAGCAGTTCCCTATTAGTTTTGTGTTGTTTCTTTACTTCGTATGTTGAGGAAAATTACAGGGAGAAAACCAAAGCATTGTAACTGTAACCTTTTTCTCGTTTTGTAACTTTGTTAACTTTCAACCTACGAGTCTAAAGTGCACAAATTTTTACCAGTAATCTACCTTAGCTTTGTTGCTTTGTTGTCTGTTTTCTCTAATATATCTTAATTTGTCATTGTGTAGTCTTTTGTGTGTATTGAAAATTGATTTGTCTTTGTTAAGTGCCATCAATAGTGAATACCCGGTTACTTTATGTCTTTTCACTATGGATGGTACAGTGTAATGAAAGTAAATGTAGTGTAGTTTTTGAACCTTCATAAAAAAGTTGAATTATGAATCTCATTGAGTTGAATTGATGTTGTTATTGTTACTCCAGTGAAGGCCTTGTTTCTCTAGAGCTGTAAAACCGAATGAAAATCTCAATCGGTGAACGTTTTTTCTTCTTTTTGTTCAAATATTAAATTTCACAGTATATTTTACATTCTACTTTACGTAATTTTAATTACTATACGACACTACAAGTACGAAACCATGGGGAGCGAAAGACAATGACTAACCCGTGGCCAATATATAAAAACAAGAAACGTTAAACTGTATACAGTCACATTACGAACATATATAAATTAAAGGATACTATACTAGAGTCTGTTTCACACCAGATGTCAGGACGGGGTTGCAATGAATTTATTGATGCTACGAGCGCAACTCATTTGTCATTTCACTGCTTTTGTGTTAAAATCAGAACATAGATTAGTGGAACACGGCTTTTGCGATTATGGCTTGAAGAAAAATTCGTACTGGTAGCTAGTTTCACGGTAACGCAGTTCTGGAAAACTGCTTTTTGTAGCGTTTTAGGCTCGATGGTTTTGGCACAAAATGGTAGGAGATTTAGGCCCAAACGTTCAGGCCAAACACAATCAGTAAGAGGCTGATCACTTCCTGCAAATATAGGGAAATGAATCGTAGTTGTAGCAGTTCAGTTTTGTCAAAAAGCGAGATTACAACATGTATTGAGTCTAGTTGAGAGCTAACTCTTTTGTCATCCTTTAAAGCATGCCAATTAGTCTTAACTTACCTGACTACCATCTTTAGCTGAAACGTCCGCCATGTTGTCTCGCCTTGCTTGGTGTTGTGTTAGTGCGGCTCTTGTCGCCCCACCAGCCACTCCAACTATTGACTATAAAAGGTGGATACAAAGAATTAGTCACAGCCAATTTAAGATAAAACAGGTTGACCAAAACGAACTTCAAATAATTGAATATTTGTGATGCGGAGAATTCTTAAGGTATTGCAATTAATCAAAGTTTGATTATTAGCCGAAAGTTTGGAATATTGATTGATCTTTTTCTTGTTTTTCTGAGCATTGTAAAATAAAGCGAAATTAGATTTTGAAAGATCCTACATTTCGAAGCGCGTGAAAAAGTATACAGTAAGAACCCGCAAAATAGAAACCACTTTATAAGAAACCTCAGGCTGATTTTTTGAGAAATGGTGCCCTCATATAAGAAACTTCTCAGCCTGATTTTAGAAAGGTTTCTCATGGAAGGACCCCAAATAAATTCATATTTGAAAATCTTTGTGAAACTCAGGTTCCCAACATTTTTAGACATTTCATGCAAAGGCATCTCTATCTACAATGATAAATTTGACTTGCCACGTTGAGTAAATTTAGAGCAAATGCTAGGTAACGAGAACATACTGTCAGCTAATGTTTGCTCTGGGCTTTCATGAAAGATTAAGCTGAAATCATTGCAGGTTTCTTAACTATGTGATAAGAAACCTTTCAGCCTGTTTCAAGGTTAATGACCTTTTAATAAGAAACTAAACAGGCTGTTTTGAAAAAACTGGTTTCTATTTTGCGGGTTCTTACTGTAAGCAATCTCCTAACTCAGAGCAACATGCAAATACTTGTCATTTGCCTCGAGGCATAACAACTGATTCCCGCTAAAGTTTCAGGTCGTATACGTTGTTGCTTTAACAAAGATTTGATTCAGAACTACTGAGAGGAACGAAATGTGTCATGCTTCTTTTCTCCTAACCATCTGTGTGTTGCCTGTTTTGTTCCTTGTTCCTTTTTTCATATATATCTTTGTGCCTTGAAGTTGGATTAATAACATAGCAAATACCGTTGCACTGTGATCCAGATTTCCATTTGAGTGTAATTAATGCGTGAAAATGAAAGTATCAGAATTGTACCAAATTGATTTTTATTTTTAACGGTAGCATGAGGTATATCAAAATGCAAACGTTTTTCAAATCAAACAATTTAGTGCTGAGAAAACATTATTTCAAGTTGGGCCAAAACGTTTATTTTGCGCTCCATTTTTAGCAAAGCAAGGTCACAAAATAGCACTAACTTTCAAATTCAAATTCCTTGGCTTGCACTCACTCAATTTTCATGAGATGTCTTTTTTGACAGATTAAACCTTGCAGAATATGTAATGAAAAGGTCGACGGAAAATTCTATCTTGGGATGTGCACATTTTGTGAATTCATAATTCATAATGGTAACCAAACGTTGAAAAACCTAAAACTGAATGACGAGATGCCTTTTTAACATTAAAAAAAAAATGTATGTTCCAGAATTCTTCTAAAGTCTATTGCAAAATCAAGTTTAACCTATTGGCAACACTTTTGCAAAAGGGCTAAGTAGAGTAAGCTCTCAAATAATGTTGGCAAATTTTTCACAAAAGCCAGTTTTAAAGTTAGATGGCATTTTTAGGCTTAAATGACGACAAACTATCGACAAAGGTAATACCTTATTATATCTCCACAATGTCAAATACATGTTTCATAACAAGGTAGTAGTATAATGTATATTTCGTAAATTAACTAGTTTTTGTGAAGTTTTTCAAAACGTGCAGCCAACTCTATGATGGTTCCTTGTATCTCAATGCAAAAAATGCGCCTAGTAACATCGATTAACACAACAAATACGAAAAATTATACACCTCATATGATCAGGGAGTTGGTCTCTAAGCTCGAGCAGCTATCCCAGCCTAGCAAAAAGTATTTCGTGATTCAGTTTAGTTTTTCGAGGTTTGGTTACAATTATGAATTAGCAAAATTTGCACATCCTAAGAAAATGTTTTAATTGACCTTTTCACTATATATTCTGCAAGGTTTAATCTATCAATAACAAAAACAAAAAACATGAAAATCGAGTGAGTGCAAGCTAAGGAATTTGAATTTGAAAGTTAGTGCTATTTTGTGACTTTGCTTTGCTAAAAAAGAAGCCCAAAATACACTTTTGACCTAATTTGAAATGATGTTATCTCAATATCAAATAGTCCAATTTGAAAAATATTTGAGTTCTGATATACCTCAGGCCACGGTAAACAATAGAAAGATCAACTTTGTACAGATCTGATACTTTCATTTTCACGCATTAATTACATGCCCTGGTTCACTGGCGTTGTTGGTGGAGGCCAGATGACATTCTGTCTTTCTATGCAAAGAACGGTACAGTATTTATGAATTCATATTAGTTAGTTTAAATTTAAATCAAATTTTCCATTGTTAGTTTAAATTTGTTATGAATAAAAAGAATCTTAATTAAAATCTTCTTTATAGCTTTAATTAATTCATTATGAGTAAAAATAAAAAATTGTGTCTGAGTGAAGGAATCGTTTATAATTTTGATCGAAGGTTTGGGTCTCTTTTCGCATATTTCGAGGTTGCAGAATTTTCGTAATTTAATTTTTGACAACTTTAGCTACAATACAATTTCCTAGATTTTTCTCGTCATTTCAAGTGCGTTTATTTCTCTCTGAAATAAAATATTAGCCAATTAAGTCATGCTTCTCAATATGCCTGAAAAAAATTTAAAATAGGCTGTCCGCTAGGGTATGGTTGAGGTTCAAAGTTTGTGCAAATTTAAAAGCTTACATTTACATGGAGCAAAAAAATCTAAAAGTATCTCATTGAAATCAAAGTTGGTCACATACAATAACAATGCATTGCTAAAGGAACAATGCTGTGATTTCTAGGTCTGAAATTTAAAAGTTTCTTATTGATTACAAAGTCCAACTTTGTAATCTAAGAGGGGGCTCCAGGTCAGTCAGAAAGAAAGAAAGAAAGTAAGTCCGTCACGCTCGTTAAAGCAATTTATTAACGCTTTATCTCTGCTAATTGGCACTGAAATAAAGAAAGCGCACAGAAAGCGCATACAAGACAGAAGTTTCCCGCGATCCTATAGCAACATTTGACGTCGGCTTATTTCATGTTAGACAGATTTGACACCGTAAGATGGATAAATCACCATGATGTTTACCCTGGCACAACAACAAATTTACTCAGAATTGGCACGTTCTTGACTTCATTAGCAGCTTAATGATGTTAAAACAATCGTTTTCTAGAACGAACGCATCATTAGCCACTTATTGATAGTACTCATTATGCAAATAACTCAACCTTGGAGGATGATGTAACCGGCGGCCTGCACAGAGGCTAGCATTCGCAGCATCACCGAAGGTAGAAGGACCTTCCTCCTACACGGCTACGGATGCAAACGTTGCAGGTGAAGTTGAGAGGAAAGGTGCAGAATTCCAGCAGACAATGGCCCCATTGACTGGGGGAAGGCACGTGATCACACTGAACCAAAACATCTTCATGCATATGATTCTGCACAGAGGTTATTTTCGTGACTGCTTGTCTCAAACTAGATGCCCGCGAATAGAAACGTTCTGCGGGGTTCTGCGTAAACATAAGTAATTTTGCATTATCGTAAATCTCACATGACATTTTATTTGAGACATACAAGGCGCTTAATTTTCTATTGAAGGCGACTTTAGCAGCAACACTCGTCTCTCTGACTGTAGCTAAAAACAGCATCACAACGATCATTTGAGGTTATGAAGAAATCAATTTTCAGATTTTCTTATGCTTGCTTAGCTCAGGACGGACTTTGTAATCATCCAAAAGGATCTTATGTTTTTCAGGTTTGTCATAGTTTGTTCCTAAATGCTAAAAATATTCCCAAAAATGACTGTAATATAATGTAGCATTCTCAAAACAGAATTAACATTTTCAAAATTAAAGATTCACAAAACAAAAAGGTAACAAGGTAAACATGTAAAATGTACCAGTAATGTGCAATACACATGCATGTATGGTACAGTCATATACCTTCACTTGACTTGATTCCCTATCTATAAGAAACTTTGACCCTGATCATGAAAAGGTCTATTTAAATAAGAAACTTTCTGAAGCCTCAATTCAAAAAGTGGTTTCTTATTTGCGGGTACCCGCTGCATTTCTTTGCTTTATCTATGGACAAGCTTCTTTACAATTGCAAATTCCCTCCGAACATTTCCATGTCATTAGAAAGCAATGCCTGGGCTTTGGAAACGTAGCCTGCGTGCAGCCTCAACTCCTCCTCAAGGAAAAGTAGGAAAACTTTTCCTTTGACGAGGAGTTGACGCTGTACGCAGCCTAAGGAAACGCCCATTTGCCATTTCAACATATCCCACTGCTATATTTCTTGAGGGCAACAAAATGTAATGATAAAAACACAACAAAATGATTCACCTTAGCGATGCCTGATAAACAGGCAATCAAAGTAAAGTAGCCTTTGAATAACGGAGAGAGGAGATCTAACAAGATTGCAAGATCGTTGAGAATATCTGCAAACAATCTAGAAAAAAAACAGAACAATATTTGGCTTAGCGAGCATAGGTTCCACATCTTTAGATCGGTGTAGAGAGGGGTTGTAAAATTATATGACCTATTTCTTTTTAATTGAATGGCTTGAAAGAAACTTTATCTACTCTACTAAGCTACTCATTTATAATTCCACTGGTTGGATTTTTTCAGAAATGCTGAATATCTTAAGAACTCTTACAGTGCATTTTATGTTTCAACTCATTTGAGAATGTGATGTTATCAAATTTCTAAATCCTAAACTAGAAGAGTAACATGCCTCTGCTTGATACCATATTTTAGACATCCATACTATGGTTATTTGAGAATTATTTCATGCTTCGTCAAAAACTTTAGAAACTACGATGGTTTTAAGTTTTATTCGAAATATTTGTTGACATATAAAAAATAGAGAGAAAGCTATAATTCGAAAAATATTGAAGAGTTCGAGAAAATCAAACGGTACAATAGACCTTTTAGCTATTCTGAAAAAATCAGAATCTAACGATATTTTACTACAATCTGTAGAATTTTCGAATATGCACAATAGTGATAGAAGCTCTAAAGCCGCTCGATCGAACCTCGGGTATGAAAATGTATACAAATAACGGTCGATGCAGGCTCTTTTGCAGAACAACTCTATTATGGCCTATTATGGCGAAAAAGCAACAGTTTCTTTTGTTCTACAGTTTCAAATTTTGTTTTGCCGTGTTCTGTTTTGTTTCAAGTTCAAGTTCAAGTTTTGCTTCAAGTTTTGTTTCAAGTTTTGTTTCAAGTTTTGTTTCAAGTTTTGTTTTAAGTTTTGTTTCAAGTTTTGTTTCAAGTTTTGTTTAATTTAATTTTGTTTTGTTTTGATTTTTATTTGTTCTTTTTTGCTTTGTTTTGTTTTGTTTCTTCAGTTTCAAATTGAAGAAATATTTCATAGAATTTTAAACCAACCTTTTTAAATATTTGAAACCTATGCGGGCTTAAAGCAACATCTACAATTGAGGAATAATCAACGTCATTACGCTAACCAGTCGTTCGGAAAGAGGCAATAGCTTGCAGAAAGACTACAGACATACCACACAAAAAACTTCACTAGCTAGATCATAGCTAGCTCTTTGGAATCGACAGACATCCGTTTAGTTTCACGATTTAGTCAAAAGGCTTGGCTATCTTTTGAGATGCTGCAAGGTCACTTTGAGCAGTAATTACTGTTCTGCAAGTAACGTTTTGGACTTCACGAAAGAGGTTGATTGGCAAACAGATTGCATTTATTTCCCAGTGAATGAATGAAACCCTTTATTAAGAACCTAGTTACGATATCAGGCTGAAATAGTTCTTATCCATTGGGTAAAAAATATATGATTTCAGGCTGTAGGTTCTTAATAAATGAAGGTTCTTATGTGCGGGTTTTTCTGTATCAAAAAAAAAACTACAGAACGTTTCGGCACTAGACTTGTGCCATCCTCAGCTAAAGAATCAAAATCCGCGTGCTGGTTTTATAGCACTGATTATGGAAACCAGTTACACTAGTCGAACAGGATACCACGAAGAACAAGTAAACAAGCTAAATACCAAGGGCAATTTCATTCTCCTGAGCAAAATTGCAGTTCCGCTTTTTCACATCTTTCCAAAACTTGACTGGAAAAGGATAGGAAAGACTGAAAAACGGTTGAATTACCTTTTCTTCAAAACTAGTTTTTCGAAGGCTATTCATCCCTTGAACAGACTGAGCAACCTTTCAAAAGATAGCTACGCCTTTCTGCTACATGCTAATACATTGTTTGCGTTAATAGCACCTGCTTTCTGGAAGATTGGCGTGATCTAGCTGTGACGTCTTTTATTTTTGGGTCACTCGGTATAACAGCAGCATGCATTGGCGACATTTACATCCCATCAGGCACATATCGAAGTTGCATCATTCATTGAAACGATGCATTGCATACAAAATATATCTGGCCAACCTGTAGAAACCTTAAAGGACAAGTCCGAGGATGGTATGATTGATGATAAAATACAAGATTATACTGCTATGAATGAAGTATGATACTTTTTTCCGCTATTTTTCGCCTTCTCCTTGTGAAATTACGTATTCAAATAAGCAATTTGAGCAAAGTGACATCCTATCGCGCAAAAGAAAACGAGGCTGTGTGATTATCTTTCGCCTCTTATCGTTGCAAGCCTCTTTATCGTCTACTCATGCATTGAAAATGGCACAAGAACACGATAAAGAGGCTTGCTACGCTAAAGAGGCGAAAAAACAATCATACAGCCTCGTTTTCGTTTGCACGATATGACGTCATTTTGCTCAAATGGGTTATTTGAATACGTAATTTCACGAGAAGAAGGCGAAAAATAGCGGAAAAAAGTGTTAAACATCATTCATAGCAATATTATCTTCTATTTTATCATCAATCATACTTACCCCGGACTTGTCCTTTAAAGACACAATGTCGTGGCTGTGATTGGCTGATCGTGATGTTAAGATAACTAAAAAAGGATTTGGTCTTTGAAAAATTACCAACCTATTGTGCTTTTGGTCATAACTTTGTTTTGAGAATAAAAGGAGTCAGATCGCTATCACCTTCAGGAATTTCAGTGTACAGCGAAATTATTGAAGCCTGCCTGATCCTTTCCCTTTAATTGTCTCATTCATTCAATCAGCGCCACGCCAAGGTGCGTTTAAAGATGAATTTTACTGCATTCCAGTACAACTGATTTTGCTACAGAATGTCCCAAAAAAGTATTCCCGTTCAAAAAATCACAGAAAATCGATTAATAAACCTTTGAACAAATCTCTTTTTTGACTTGTTTTCTCAATAACCCAAAAACATTTAAAGATGATAATATTTTTGTTTTTGATATCAAAAGGTAACAACATTAAACGTCCAAAAACCATATTTTTAGCTATACTTTATAAGAAATATAGTCAGTCTTATGTTATGCGTCAATATTGTCAGATTTTTTACTGTTCTTGAACTTACCAATGATGGTGCGCACTTCTTTCGGCCATTTATGACCAAATCAAAAGCTTCACATACACAAAGAAATTGATATGGCAATCATCAGTGCTTTTTTGCAGTATTGTTGAATATGTTTATGTTTGTTAAGTGTTTCTGTTGTTGTTGTTGTTAGAATTTGGACTTTGGACTCTATGTGACGATTTGACCTTGTGAACTTTGACCTTTTTGAGTAACTTTGTGTGTTTTGTGTACCCTTGGGACTCGTAGCTATAAGAGCGTTAGGCATGCATCTTGGGGCAGCACAATTCAGATCAGATCATCAGAGCTCTAAGTCAAAGAAGAAGACGAAGAGAAGCTGCTCATGGCCGAGTTATCGAAGCTTTGTTAGGCCCGTAGGCTCACATACATACTGCAACAGCCTTATAGCTACGAGGACAAATAGATAGTAAGTTTCATTTATTAATTGTATTTATCTGTTTACTTTATTCGTTTATTTAGAGTTTATTCTGTAATTATTTATCTTGCATTTTCTTAGGTTTTTTGAAGTTGTTCTTTGTGCCTTTCACGTGTAAGATTCGTAGGCCTAATCTCTTGCATTTGTTTTGATATGAATTCTGGTTAGGATTTAGATTATTTGTTGCTGATAGATTATTCACAGTATTTTGATTTATTTAACTTATTTTCGTGTCTGTTAATTTTAGCGAACAATCATTGAATCATTGAGTTAGTGAATGCCAGCATTGTGTTTTGCTTTGTGTCTGCTGGGTTCCTGCTGGATTCGTTCGTTCCCTCTGTAGTTGGTTTCTGCTGTGAAGCTACAAGTATGATTCAAAACCAGGCAGCCCTAAAAAGACCAAAATTTGCTAATTTCTAAACCAATTACAAAATCAGCTATGTCTGGGAAAACAATGTGTTTCTTGATCTACCTGACAAAAGAAGAAATTTGAAGATCGACCGTGTAATCAAATGTTGGTGATTTTTCAAACGGGAGTACTTCTTAGGGACACTCTCGACACAGTTCGTCACTCTACATCTGCTTAAATCAATTTTTCATGCACATTCGGAAAATCGATGTTGTTTTGCGAAATTATATACCATTTACTTGTGACATCCTAACGGCGTTTATATAAAACTTGGAAATATTAACAATCAAGTCAGCAGCTGCGTCTACTCGTACGGGCACGGCAGGAAGATCCGATTTGCACCATTCGATGCAGGGTGTCTTTCTCTACAATATATCCAAAATGCGCTAAAATCAACGTTGAGAAAAACTTTTCAGAGGAATTTGGCCAAAATTGAATGTGCTTAATCATTATTGGTCCTGAAACTATTTTGGCCTTTGCTATGAACAAACAAAAGGACGTTTTAAACATTAGTAGCAGTGCTCATTATTCAAGTGCCAGAGCATTTTTTTGTTTCAACAATTAAATGTAAAATGATCACGTCTTTACAGCAAACATAAAAGAGCTCACCTCCATCTTTTAGCGTCACAGTCCAATTGGGCACTAAAATGGCAAGTAAAATGTAGTCACCTAATAAGATATCTAATAACTTTATTTTCCAAAAGAAAATGTTTACAATGATAAAAAGCGAGTCTCAGTTTCAGTTTCATTGACAAATATACCTAAATACATTTCAACAATACGTTACCTAACTTAAAACAAATAAGACAATAACACATGCTACAGGACAACAAGATTTTTTTTTCTTTTTTATACATCATTTAATAACTTACAATACATATTACTTTCAACATTACTTACAAAATACCATACTCTACTACTAATACAATACCAATTGAAGCGAAAACTACGACTACCTCATGGCAACATAAAACAGGAAATACACTACTAGAGAGAGAAATAATTGCTAAAACAACACGTAACTACAAAAAAGAAAAAAAAACATTTACCTTTAAGGGGACATAAATATAATACAGATTACATTTTACAATACTTTCTAATTACAAATAAGTAGGTAAGGCCGTTGGGCACAAGATTTAGGGATATTCAATGAAGAGGACCATGATATTATACGAAGCGTTTTTATTCCGAACTTGGGCTTTTTATGATGATAATACTTGAATATCTGCTTTTATACACTTTTATGCCTTTATACTGTATACTTTCGATGAATTGTAAATATTTTATCCCCTTTTTTCTGATGTAACATTTGTATTTTAAAATTTTAACTAACATTGGAATTAATTAGCTTATTACTTTTAGCTATATTTTTTATGTATCCAACGGTAAAGAAATTGATAATAATAATAATAACGTTCCGTTCTTGAAATATACAAGATAGTTGATTTTAAGATGAAGTTATTTACTTCAAATGGCAACTTTTTATCGCCGTACAAAAGAATCTGTAAAAGGACAGGATTTGGAACGTCAATAATTTCAAATGAGTGCAGCACCGGAAGGACACCAAGATACTTTCACATATACACAAATAAATTAACTTAATTAGAAAACATTACAAGACATTGTGTATTCAAATATATTTGTCCAAGGAGGAGCCCTCTAATAGATAGACTAATCAAGAGCGAGTCAGACAAAAATGCACGCACTTTGTACTGCTCCCTGAGTATCAAAGCAACAGTATTTTGCAATAACTGACTGAATAGTTAACATGTTACATTATTTTTCAGAATTTTGGTTGCTGAAATCGGTCACTCTCACCTGAACACACTTTCGCACGGGCTATCCTCTTGGAAGGATGAAAAGGTCTTCCCCCTTCTATGAGAAACTTACTCAGGGAGATTCCATCCTCCCAAGAAGGAAATTGTATGCTAATACATGTAAATGTCATCGTTACGAACAAGTAAAACCGGTGAATTTTGTGTTCGTCGTTTTCACTCATTCTTGTAGGTTTTGAACGGGGCTTTCTGCAGAAACTCTTCCACATCCCATATCCATGGAGGATAGACGGGTAAATTACAGGATCTAATTGAATGTATCAGCTTTGAAACAAGATCGTTTTCAATATCATTGCTTTGATAGTCAGGGAGCAGTATTTTTCAAAAGCTGTGAGCTTTTGATCCACCCGGCATTTTCTTTCCTTAGGTGTAGTAAATCCTTTCTTTCTAATCTCACCAAAGGTCTTTTTTATATTATTAATTAAAAGGAGAAGAAAACTCAAACACAAAACTACTGTGCCGATCATGGCGGGAATAGACACTAGGTCACCGGAGTTCCCACCATGAAAGGCACTTACAACTCGGAATTTCAATACACTAGGAAAAAACAACAACACTACAAAGAAAAAGTTAATGTCTGTCTCACATCTGATGTCAGGCAACAATATCTGCGAGTATTGAAAATTTGGGAGAACACAAGTGCAAGGTAATGAACAGAGGGCCCCCACGCGCCGACGGACAGCCGCCGCCCAATGCCATATGCGCCACCCCAATCGGAATAGCACACCAAAACCAAAGGGTAGCAGCCACCCATCGGCACAGCAGGAACCCCATCCACCCACTATCCCGCACTCGCACCGTAAGATAACCAATATAAAGGTCTGACAATTTTCATCAAGTAAAATCGAATTGAAAAGATAAATGGCCTGGCCAGTTAACATTTACAATACCAGAAATATCAATATCAATGAAATTTGCTGTTTTTTATGATACTTTCTCGGTGTTTTGCACAGTTTTGCTCCAAATGACATAATCCTACATTGGTACCAATAGCATCAATGCTATGATTTTTCAAACTTGTCATCTATAAACGATTTATAGAGACTATTCCTTCAATGTCATCACTATAAACGATTTATAGACGTCAGGCCTTGATGTTGACCTCACTCCCCAAGTCACCTGACGGAAACTGTTTAAGCCACTCGGCCACTCACCCGCAATAAAGACAACTTTGATTCAAATGCAAAATTCGTTTGGCAACATTAAAATACATTCTCGACTAAGAATAGCTTCAATAAGTTTTGTTAAAAACGTCATCTTCCCTTGTGCAAAATATTCCTTTCTCGCACTTTTCCCTTCTCAATTGTTATTTGTAATTGTTATTCGTATTTCCTATTTGCAATATGCAAAATTAAATGCAATATTAATGCTTGAGTCTTTTTGTTAAATGTGGCTACAGGGTTGCTATGCATCTCCATGCTCCCAGTTGGATCGTTTTGTAACCTGTGTATGTTGCTTGCGAATTTTATGGAAATATCAAAATACTTGACTGAGTTAAAACTGTTGATATCGTTATGACAGCCAGCAAGTACAACTTTAACATACAAAAGTTATGAAAAGTACTGCAGCTTACCCTTTACCCCAAGCAAACAGTATATTTCCAAGCATCCCTGTTCCATCTGTGAAGGAAAGAAGTAGATGCTTTCATGGGCCTTTCTCAATTAAAAATTGCATATCAAATTAGTCGATTAAATGAGGAAGAGGCAGCCAACGTTCTTTGGACACGTGGTGAGAAGAAAAGAATTTGAACATTTAGTAATAACATACCGGGTGAGTCAGAAAAAAGAATCCCCGTTTGGAAGGCCACTGCTCTATGAATATCAAAGCAATGATATTGAAAACTGTCTTATTTTATTACCAATATGTTCAATTAGGTTCAGAAATTTACCCGGATTTAATCGGCCATTCCTTCCCGTGGATATGGGTGATTTTCTGCAGAAAGCCCCTTCCACCTTCCTAAAATTGATGACACTCAAATAAATTCATGTATTTTGTCCGCTTGGGAGAATGGAATCCCCCTGAATAGGTCATCGATACCAGGGGGAGAACTTGTTCATCCTCCCAAGAGGATAGCACGTGCTAAAGCGTCAAAAAGTCATTACTGTAAGGCCATTGTAAGGCAGAAATGTCAGTGAAACTTTTTCATGATTTTTGGGCACGTTTTGAAGGTTTTTGAAGAGGCTTTCTCGAGAAAATCCCTCATAATTTCAGAATGGAGTGGCCGATTTCAGTCAGGTAAATTTCATAGTAAAGTTGAACATTTCTACCATTGAACTATATATTTGCCGATTACATTGTCTTGATATCCAGGGAGCCGTGACCTTTCAAACGGAGATTCTTTTTTCTGACTCACCCGGTAGAAAATGAAAGGGAAACGAAGCAGAGATAGACAGAGAGAGAAGATTCTTGACAGTGGGACATCATGGCTACACTAAGAAAATCCAACACAAACTTTATTGTGCACTTGGAAACGTGACAGATGGAGATCCATAAAAGCCAACGCTATGCAACACGGCACAATATGACGATCATGATATCAAATTACAAACTCCAGAGAGAAAAAGGAGTTATCTCATAATGAGAAAGGACCTTAACAAACGTATCTGCAGTCACTGAAGGTGAAGGTGAAGTTGCGTTTTTCAGCGCCAAGCGCTGTGATCGCAGAAATAGAGCAGACCTAATCGAGTCCGCGACCTCTTGTCATGATGCTCAAGTGGTGGTGTCCTACCAGGTATCGAGCCCACTCTGCCTGATTGTTCTGGCTGCAAAGTCAGAGGATTACACCACTGCGCCACAACACAACACTGGACAAGAAAAGAAACCAAAATACATGGCATATTTGACTGCACTGTGCACAACATATAGAGGGTGTCCCATAAAAATGTTCGACGTTTTATCAAATATGAAAATAACGACAGCATAGATGGGCTCCGTAATGAGACAAACATTTCCCTAAAATCTTAAATCTATTAGAAACCAGAATATTGCAAATAGAATAACAAGCAGTTGAAGTTCAAGTTTGAGCAAAAGTTGAAACAACAGGGTTCTCAATAGAATGTGTACTGAAACCATGAGCGAAAGGACATCAAGTGTGTGAAAGTTTTATTAGTAGTGAGCCACCTTAACCAATATTTTTTAACTTAGTTTACTTGGTAGTGAGCCACCTTATCGCTGTTTCGTGATTTTGGAATTTTCAGCAATGAGCCATCTTAAGTGCAGATTGGGATTTTGGGAGGATTCTTGCAAAACAAGTCATTTAGAGATCTATGGTTTCATACAAGCATTACAAGCATTTGAAGCTAAAGTTTGAGTAAAAGCTGAAACAAGAGGGTTCTCAATAGAATGTGTAGTGAAAGCATGAGCGAAAGGACAACAAGTGTGTGAAGTGTAATTAGTAGCAAGCCACCTTAACCAATTGTTTTCTGTGTCTTTTTAACTTATTATTACTTGGTAGTGAGCCACCTTATAATTTTCAGCAATGAGCCACCTTAAAATGCAAATTGGGTTTTTGGGAGGATTCTTGCAGTCACACACATGACATTGTATCTTTTAACGCTCATAACTCAGTGAATTTTCAGCGGATTTGCAAGAATCTGGTGTCGAAAAGTTATTCATAATCTTAGGAACAGGGCTATCGTACCATGGACTCCGTTCCTTTAATCACTGTTTTTACTATTTAATCAAATGTTGAACAACTGTTTCGGACAATCTGTACACTTGAGAGGGATATCTATTCCAAACTGACCAATCAATTCTTTGCCTGATTGTCATAAAATACAAAGACCAGATGTTAGTTAGGTGCATTTGATAACTGTGTTTAACATTACTTAAAGGGTGAGTACTAGCTTGGTACGATTGATGATAAAATACCAGATGTTTGGATGCTAAGATGTCAGGCGTTCGTCTAAATCATCAAATCGAATCTCCAGTTCACCCATTCTTGTGAAATTGACCTGATTGCCCAAAGTTAGCTCGACATACAATGTGAAACGAACCTTAGTATTTATCAGTAGAAATTGTTCATGTGTATTTCTCGTAGCTGTAGATTTAATTTTAGTTTAGTTACACGTTCTCTATGTTAATGACTGCGGAGTTGTCGTGGTCTCTTGCGCTCCGTGGTATCGTCCTTGTAGTGTAATAAAGTAGCTCGTACGTAGTGCTTTGAAGTAGTTTGTTTGTGAAATTTTATATTGAATAAAAAAAAACTCACCAAATCATACTGTCTCCATCGTTATCAATTTCGAATAAAAACTAAAGGAAGGTTTCCAACGACCGATTTCATAGCAAATCTGTCCCAAATTAGTGTAATGTAAGATAGGCAATAGATTTCTTTCTGTAACAATGTTATCATTATTTTTTCGATAGGATTATTTTTTCTCTATTTAAATGGGTTTCTTTTTAGTAATTTATCCGACAGCGTATTACGTAGTATTAGATATTTGTTCTTTCTACAGGGTGTCCCAAAAAACATTGTGCCCCGTTTGCCTGAAGATTGCGACAAAACGGCAAAATATTCTCGCCAAACTTTTGCATGATGTTGCTCTTCAGATATTCAATTAAATTTTGCTACCATCCTTATAAAAATCCGTTGAAAAATGATGGAGCTATGACCTTCAGGAGATCAAATATGCCCAATGACTGAAACCAGCGGTCGGCCATTTTGTTCTTACTATTTTGCAGAGTGGGTATCATAGAGTTGACATACTAACTGAGAGTGGTATCATAAAGTTGGGTCATGCTTTGAAATATGCATGCATGGCTTGAAATATACAAATAGTTGTCTATTTTTGGGATTGCTCTTCAACTCAACTCTTCCCTTGCAAAATCCAATCTTCTGGGGGCACATAACTGCTGTTGAATGGTAGAAAGCAACCCCCTCCCCCAACTACAAACTGTCTTATACTACTCTTCTGAGCTGCACTCACTTGACGTCGTTAACAGCTAGTATGGTACGATTATATCTTTTCCAAACCTAAGTTGAAAGAAGTTAATGGTGGTGATGATGATGCTGATAATGGTATCCATCAGAGACAGGACAAAGCTAACGTGCAAATGGGCTGCAATCATTGGCGCATTCCTGGGAATGTGGTGAGAGATTTTGAAAATCAAAGAAATTATATTATGCTAACAACCTTTTGGCTATTCTACAAGAGAACCTGGAACAAGCACTTTACATATTTTCAAACACGAGGTTCAATAAAGTGCTGTTGGAGCTTCTATCACTATTGTGCACAATTGAAAATTCATCAAAATGTGCCAAAATATCGTTTGACTCAGATTCTTTCTTAGAATAGCTAAAAGGTATATCATCTTACTTCTCAACATCCACGTAATTGTAGCAGCAGTTGCAGTGGCTGTTTCATCACCAACACCATAACCCTTCAAAACAGCTCTTGTAGCAAGAGTACCAGTTATTGAAGAGCAAAATGCCTGAAATTCAAAATGCCGTAATTGACAAAAGACACAATTTTGTTTGAGAATCAACGGAGTATGATATAGAGAAATAACATTTTAAGTTGAACTTGGAACAATGTTGCAGTTGTGCAAAACTTTGCAGCTGAGCTACAGAGTGATACAAGTTGTTCAAGAACACGCTGTATAGAAAAGAATGTTTCTCAGCCAAACTCTTGCTTAACAGGGTCTCCCAACAAAATTCATCATTTTGCCCCATTGTTGATGCAGTTGCAAAGGGTAGACTTCAACTCAGAGTTTGCTGATTTATGGCACAATAAATTAAAACAAATGATTGTTTCAAAACAGTATTCTTTCTTTGTTCTCCAAAAGTGTAAAAATGAAATGAACATTCCCGGGGGGGGTCACTACCATATGTACCAGTACGGGATGTGCCATTTTTTGGGGGTACCTTTTTTCAGGCTGAAAATAAATTTTAGGGTGTCATTTTTGGTAACATCACAAATGCACATAAATTTTGGGGTGTCATTTAGGAAGAAAAATGCTTGAGGGTATTGAATTTAATCTGATTTCAGCTCCTTGGTTAGAATTTCGAATTTTGGTCACAATTTTAGGGTATCTTTTTTGAAAGGCCCGTAAATTTTGGGGTATGGTTTTTGAAAAATTCATAAATTTTAGGGTATGATTTTACAATTGAAAATGGCACACCCCCGTCATCTGCCTATTGAAGTGACCCCCCGGGTGAATATTGCAAAATATGCTTCAACTGTTGCATTTGAAAATCCTCTACATTTGAAAAAGGAGCATTGTTATTTTCCTGTCTGTAAACAATACATTTAACCAAATTCCAACACAACAATAGCTTCTTGCAGTATTTACCTCACTGTAGCATTTTTGGAGAACAAAGACATTGTGTCGCAATAGACCTGTTCACACTTCTTAAAAAAGAGGTTTGGATCAAGCGTCCAAATCTGATAAAGTTTGGGAAGGAAAACGAAAGAACGACCCCCCCCCCCCCCCCCCCCCGTTCTCAGTGCTAGCTGTGGCACGAAGTTGCTTTGGATCTCAAAACTTTACAGAGAGTTGTTATCGACTACTTTGTGCAAAGTGAGTTAGCCATGGTTTAGTTTGCATACAGGTAAGTGTTATTGGCCTTTTTGCTTTGTTTCACGTTATTTTCATTCATTTTTAGCTGACTTTTCTTTCATTTGAATAACGACGGTTGAAACGCAAACTTCGATTTGCAAAGTCGCAAAATGAAAACCTTGTAATGCTCGCACTATTACGCAACAAAATCAGCCAACGACAAATGAAAATGGTGATAAAAAGGCCATAAGGCAAATAAAACTTGCTAGTGTATTTCAACTGAACCAGTCGTAAGTCAATTCGAGCAAAGTTATCGTTGCTTAACTCTCTAAAAAGTGTTCTGAGATCCGAAGGAACTTCTTGCCGCAGCTAGCAGGTATCTATCGAAAACGGGGGTCGTGTTTCCATTTTTTTTAACAAAATTTACCAGATTTGGATGTTCGATCCAAGCCTCTTTTTTAAGAAGTAAAAAGGTCTACTGGGTGTCCCAAAGAAAAAACGCAACGGATTTGATTGGGACTAGCGACAAGAATTTAGGTCCAATCAATCCACAGTAATTTTTGATATAATCCTCGATAGCTAACTTTTCAGAAATCTTGGAACTTTTTCGAAATTACAGCATATGTTACATTCCAGCTCATTTGAGGATGTGACGTCATCAAATTTCTAAATTATAAACCAGAAGAGTGACAGACCTTTGCATGATACCATACTGTAGAAATCCATAAACTATGGCTTTCTTGGGAATTATTTCATGTTGCCTCAGACAGTTTAGAAACTACGATGGTTTTAAGTTTTTTTTTTGAAAATTTTCCTTGAATTCTCGAAAAGAAGAAAAACACTCTTATTCTGAAAATATTGAAGGTTTCAGAAAAGCCCAACGACAGAATCATAGCAAAATTAGCTAAAGTTTCTTTGAAGCTAGTCAGTTCAAAGAAAAAGTCATTGAATTTTACGCCAGCCTTTTAAAAGATTTGGAACCTATGTTGATGTCATGTCATCAGTCAATCCTATGCAATAGATAGGTAGTAGATATTGAAAAGTAAACACAGTCAAAAAGCAGTTCAAATGGTAGATACCTGTTCTCACTGGACTGTGCCATTCATTTGCATCAATAAAAAAGTTTAAACTTCATTCAGGCTTCCTTTGAACTCTAACTGAATTCTTACATTTCAAGATACTTAGTGGGTCAGAAAAATTTACAGTATGCACTGTTGGAAAAATCGTACAGAAAAAGACATGTGACCAATTTGTTATATTTCATTCTATCATCTTACTGTGGCTTCAAATTAATTTTTGTGATCTGCTCCTGATCTTAGTTGCATCATTTCCTTCTGAAATCAGAACCTACCCAAAATGTCTACTTCTTGATTTGCTAAAAAGCAGCCAAACTGGGACTACGTTCACTATAGCATAGGTTCCAAATCTTGAAAAAAAGGTTGGTGTAAAATTCAGTGACCTTTTTCTTTGAACTTAATGATTTCAAAGAAACTTTAGCTATTTCTCTATAATTCTACCATTGGACTTTTCTGAAATCTGCAATATTTTCAGAATTAAAGTGTTCTTCTTCCTTTTAAGAATTCAAGAAAAATTTTCAAAAAAAATTGAAACCCTCGTAATTTCTAAACTGTTTGACGCAACATGAAATAATTTCAAAGAAAACCATAGTTTATGAATGCATACAATATGGTATCATGCAAAAGTCTGTCACTCATCTGGTTTATGATTTAGAAATTTGATGATGTCACATGATCCTCAAAATGAGTTGAAATGTAAGATAAGCTGTAATTTCAAAAAATATTCACAATTTCTGGAAAGTCCAATGGTAGAATTATAGATAAGAGGTTCTTTCAAGCCATTCAATCAGAAGATAATAGGTCATTGAATTTTACACCCACCTTTTTACGCCGAGAAGATTTGGAACCTATGCTGTTCACTTAACGTAAAACTTGAATTCTAATGCTCAGCATTAATAAGAGAGCACACTTAAGCAATGCATCTATGGTTTTTGCAAGGCCCATGGAGGCTACAATTCTCGATTTGAGATTAAAATTTTGCATTATCAATAATAATAATCAATTTCTTGAATTTAAGTAAAACCCTAGGAAGACAATGGAGTTGTCATTTTTCAAATCAATTTTCCAGTTTTTGTTCTGCAATTTTTCAAACTGTGCATGCATCTTTCTGACTCACCTGGCAGATAACAGAATTGGTGCAGTTTCTACCGGGTGAGTCAGAAAAAAGGAAACCTGCTTGGAAGGCCACTGCTCCATGAATATCAAAGGAATAATATTGAAAAATGTCCTGTTTTATTGCCAATATGTTCAGTTAGGTTCAGTAATTTACCCGGCCTTAATCGGCCATTCTTTCCAGTGGATATGGGTGATTTTCTGCAGAAAGCCCCTCCAAAAAACCTGCAAAAACGAATGAAAACAATGAGCACATTTTCCTTCCTAAAATTGATGACACTCACATAAATTCATGCATTTTGTCCTCTTGGGAGAATGGAATCCCCCTGAATAGGTCATCGATACCAGGGGGAGGACTTGTTCATCCTCAAAAGGGGATAGCACGTGCTAAAGCGTTCACAAGTCATTGCTGTAAGGCCATTGAAGGCAGAAATGTAAGGGCAATTTGTTCATGATATTGAGCACATTTTGAAGGTTTTTTGAAGAGGCTCTCTGGAGAAAATCCCTCATAATTTCAGAATGGAGTGGCCGATTTCAGTCAGGTAAATTTTATAGTAGATTTGAACATTTCTACCATTAAACTATATATTAGCTGATAACATTGTCTTGATATCCAGGGAGCCGTGACCTTTCAAACAGGGATTCTTTTTTCTGACTCACCTGGTATTCAGGGACAAGTATCATTAACATGGAATCAAACTATGGAAAAATCTAACAACCTGTGCTGTATCCCATGCTTGATATTCTAGATAGTCCTCACTGACACTTTCTGGATAACCTTGAGGTAGGAATATTGTCTAGAAAAAAAAAATACATAAAATCCTTTCAAAGGTGACCGGGAAGCAAAATTAGCAAAAAATAGTCAGGCCTTTTCGTTTCACACGGGCGATAGCCGTCGCCCTTGCCAGTGCTCTCGCAAAGTTTTTTATGTGGACTATTGACTGCCTTCGCAAAAACGTATTTCGCCCCAAGCTCCAACAAAACTTCGCAAATAAGTTGTAGCAAACCCACACAAAACTCTAGTTAATGTTTTTTTATGTGTCTTTAGACATGATTTTAACAAGAAACTTCAAAGAACTGCAAAATGCAGAGGAAAAAGTGGTCCCCCTAAGAATTTTGCGACAAAGGTACCAACCCACAACAACCATTGTTCTTCATTGAGATTCCCAGTTTAACTAAGTCTTTTTTAAGATCAGGGTATGACAATAAAATAAATAGTACTTACAGTTATCTTAACTTTGTTACAAAATCGTTCTTCAGTTTAATATTATGCAGCCCTTCTCTGCTCTGTAGAGCAGGCCTGCAACGAGTTTGAGTAAAGTTTTCTGACGAAGTTTTAATAGAGACTTGGTTGTTTTGTTCCAGAGGCTTACATCCACTAGTCTAATCGCCTTCTTTAATCTGTTAATGACTTTTATGGAATCTTTATTTATCTTGATTAGAGCTTCACATCACACTCAATCAATTGGGACAATCAGGAAAGTGGTTGGCTTAACTGCTTTGACCTTTTGCTAACTTAGGAAAAATAATGGAGCAACAAGGAAGAACATTACAAACACATGAAATAAAATTTAGTGAAAAAATTTACTGCCTGTTCGAATGGACTCTCTTCCCCCTAATGACGGTAAAGGAAGCAGTCCAAGTTGGAAGAACAAGACCTTGAAAGCTTCCATTGCCTATCAGTAAAAACAACTAAAAGAATGAGTCTATTTCACGGGGACAATCGCCTAGACTTATGACGATGAGTCTCTTGTTTCCCTGTGCTCTTTGACTTCAAGATGGCGCTTCGGTCAACAGATACTCATATTATTACTCTAAAAAAGCTCACCCTATTTAGGCCTAATACTCTGGGGTTCCTAGAATACCAATCAGATTGCGAGATTTGTGGATTACTATGGTGACGGCAAATATGATGGAACTTTTGATTTGATCGAACAACTGATAACATTCGGAAGAGATTCAAGATTAGAGCCCGTGAATCGAGATTCAAAGCCGTGATTCCATCATAATTCGACTGATGAATGCGTATTACAGGGTCAGGTTTTTAACTGCTTTATTATCCTTGTGTTCCTTTGGCAATCAAAACAAGCATGATTGTACTGTTTAAGATTTTAACATTGTTTCATTTGAAACAAATTAGATCCAGCTGGCTGAATTTGAAAGAAATCTTGATTGTTTTGATTGCCAAAGAAACGCAAGGTATTAGTCCCTGTTGAGCAAGGTACCGCAGGGATACAAGGGACTCATCGTCATAAGTCTAGTGATCGCCCTCCCAAGCTTAACTACAAGGGCAATAGGATGCCCTTGTGGAACATTCTTTGTAAAAAGGCCTGAAAATAGTGTATTGATGCCAATCAATGAACAGCATACTGTCGAATCATGAGGAATCCTGTTTAAATTCCTTTATATCTCATTTTTTTCAAGTTATCCACTGAAGTTCCACTGATTCTAAGTATCAGCTGTTTGATGACCCAGTCTGCAAAGTATGGCAGTTCTCGATGAGATATCGTGCACGTGCCAGACTGATAAGTTTGCAAAGTGTGCACCCAAGATGCGCGCCTGGCTATTGTTTCAAGAAGAATGGTTCTATTGTTGTTCCTTTGTTATACATGAAATTGCACGTGGAAGAGCTCCCACGCTAATGACATAAATAGCAGTCTGGCGTGCGTGCAGACCAAGGAAGCAGTGGTGTGCTCACATGCAAGGTCTTTGATTCCTTTGTTTTCAAAGTAGTGAACAAAAGATCTCGTTCAAAATCAGCGTGCACAAAAATGTTTGAAAAAGATCTCATGCGTGCAGCTGCCACACTCTACAGACTGGTTGATAACATCATTTTGTTTGCAAATTACATATTAAGGAAAACATATGGAAAAGACCTTCCTTTCATCAATCTTTATATCAAATTACTTGTAACTGTTATTGCCAAATATAAAATGAAACCTTAATTCCTCCTTTGCAGCTCTTGTGGCAGGCTGACAGGCTGACCTTGTTTGCTGACGTGGATGGTTTTGCGTTTTGGCGGGAGAGTGAGGATAGTGTTTGAAAAAAAGGGCCTAAAAACTCACCATAAACAAACGACGAATTCTCAACAACGCGTTTCCAGTTGTCCCTTTTTGACGTTCATTTATGTGAATTGAGCCTTCAGTTGAATATGTATCAAAGCCATAGGTTCTTACAAGTTCACTACCATACTTTTCATCCACATAAACTTTCATCTTTTCGTTTCAACGTGGTGCAGCCTACTTACATCTGGCATAGGGCTCCTCCGCAGAAACAAAGATGGGCACAATCACAAAGTTCTGCCATAATGCGTCCGAGGTCCGAAACTCCTGCGGACGCACCCATGTTCACAGCTCATTTCAGTTTCGTACTCTAAATTCCCACACATACAATTTATAACCTAACTATACATACAAATAACTAAACTACACAGATAAAAGATAATTGTTACAGAAAATAAACACAATGATCTCAATGATACAGAAAATTGATGCAATATACAAATACAAAGAGGGGCTAAATAATAAATAAATAAATCGTATGTAGGGAATTACTTAGAGGAGGAGCTCTCTCAATAGGTAAACTAATCGAGGAGAGAGCCCCCATCTCCCGATCCTAAGAAAGTATCAGGTGAATTTAAAAGTTGTGCATTTTCTTTTCAAAGATTAATAGAAATTGTTGAAGTGTCACAATAGCGTAGATTAGTCGGTTGACCTTATTCAATAAGTAAATTTTCAGTTCTGCTTTGAGCAATATTTCTGATGGAACATTTCTGAGTTCCAAAGGTAATGCGTTCCAGAGTTTAGCACCAAGATATTGAATTGACTTTTAGACCATATTGAAGATTGTTTTTTCAAGATAAAAGAATATCACCTTGACTGACAGGTCTTGTGGAATACTGACGAACAGATGAACTGAATAAGGAAACGTAATGAAAAGCAACAAGGTGAAGTTTTATTAACAGAATCAAAACAAAAGGACAAAAGTAATAAGAGTCGGAGTTCAAAGATCTCAGAAAGTTTCAGGAATTTGTTTTGATCACTGAAGACATGAAATTTGGCTTTTCTGACAGAACTGACAGGAAATCGTCGATTTAGTAAAAACTTTCAGGAACTTGAATCTAGAACAGAATAATCTCTTTCATCCGTATCAAAAATTGTGTACATGGAATAAAAAATGAGGTTAATTATAAATAATAAGGACACCGGTGATAACTCTAGAGCATGGAGCGCCCCTACTCTAAAGTCACAAGTGCTGCGCTTGCACTCAATTATACGACTTCACCATCGCGTTGGAACGACCATTTTCTATAGAATAACATACAAAGCCCCCGAAGCCCTGATAAGAACTGATGTCGGGAGCATAAAGACATAGATGAAGAAACAGTTCCTTCGACAGTTCCATTTATGCTAATGTCATAAATAGGCTACTTTCTTTCTATCAGTTTTACATATATTACAGAACAGTAAGATGTACCAGGTGCTCCAAAAATAATGTTCGTTGATAAATAACGATAACACGAACAGGACCACGGAAGATAACACTTTCCTAAGATTTAAAAGTAATTTAGAAACATTGAAATCTTGCTAAATTCATTCGAAACTCACAGAGTTACGAGCCTTCAAAGATCACATTTATGCACCAACGAAAACCAAAGACCACTGGATGACTCGTGTCGCAAAAAAATCAAAAATCGAGGCAAACAAAGGTTATCCAATGTTATACCTCTCATCTCATTTATGCCAGAGCAAACTAGCCTGCGTGCAGACCAAGGGTGGGCACGTACTGTGATTTCTATGGTCCTATGTATGTCCACGAAAAAAAATTAATCTACCCAGTTTCTGGAGAATAAATGTGATCTACTGTCCACCAAAGACTGGTTTTGGGGACAGACATTTGCAATGGAAACTTTTGTTAAATCTACATGAGTTCATCTCATTTTAAGTCTAAGTTTGTATCAAACACCCATTTCTCCCACCATCTTGGTTCCACCTTTGTCTCTCTAGACGTCTTTGATTTACCCAGTCTTAGCAAAACTGTTTCCACCTGTGTCCAAACTATTCCGAAAATAAACCAGTTTTTTAACAATCTGCCTCAAATTGTCCTCAAGATACAAGAAATAATCTGGACAAACCGCATAAGTGGTTCCACCTCTGTCCTCTTTCAGGAACAAAAAAACCGTATATCCACACTATTTTCAAAAGGTGACGTTTTTGTTCGGGATTTGTCCAGCATTACTTGAGAAATAAACCGTTATTTTCAATGAAATGGCAGAAGATTGTCAGACCAGCTTTGTCCACCAAGTTCACGAAAAAAGTCCGGATTCTGCAGACATAACAATTCCGATGACAGCATTGTCCAGGTTCAGGCATTGAAATAACCCACTTTTGGGGACAGAGATTGCAAAATATAGATAGTCCATACTTGTAGAGTAAAATAAACTACTTTTAAAGACCTATAAAAGAACCTGGTTTTGAGGACAAACATTGTCAAATTAAGGACAAAATAAACCGATTTCTGGGACATACATAGGACCACTGTCTCCATACCTACATGCCCACCCTTGGCAGACTCTACTGATTCCCTAAAGAAAAGTGAGGTTCCTCCTCACTTCTCTTCAGGGAATCAGTAGAGTCTGCACGCAGGCTAGAGCAAACCAAATGGTACTTCAAAAGTAATTCGATTCTTACAACCATTTTAAAATTTTGCTTAATAATGCATGTATCCAAAAAACATTGAATGAAAACATACTCGCCGAGAAACCGAATCATTTTCAAAGTTTACTCAACAGAATTCCTCAAAGCATTCACACGCTTTAAAGTTAAGTTGTCGAAACCTTTTCAAAGCCCAAATTGATTGCTTTGGAATAAACGAGAAACAAAAAAGAAACGATGCTACTTTTACCAAAAATGCCATTGAAAGGCCTCTGGGTTTCAGCTCTAGCACAAACATGAACTTCAAGACCGTGTGGCTTCATAAATATTCAGCAGAATTGCAAGATTCTACGGTCTAAGAATAATGTAAAGGACAAGTCCGGGGTTGGTATGATTGATGATAAAATACAAGATAATACTACTATGAATGATGTGTGATACTTTTTTCCACTATTTTTCGCCTTCTTCTTGCAAAATTACGTATTCAAATAAGCAATTTTCATATCGTGCAAACGAAGACGAGGCTGTGCGATTGTTTTTTTGCCTCTTAATCGCTGCTAGCCTCTTTATCGTGTACTCATGCATTGAAAATGGCACAAGAACACGATAAAGAGGCTTGCAACGATAAAGAGGCGAAAAAACAATCACACAGCTTCGTTTTCGTTTGCGCGATATGACGTCACTTCGCTCAAATTGCTTATTTGAATACGAAATTTCACAAGGAGAAGGCGAAAAATAGTGGAAAAAAGTCTCATACTTCATTCATAGCAGTATTATCTTGTATTCTATCATCAATCATACCAACCCCGGACTTGTCCTTTAAGATCTCAGAAACAGGGCTAACTAACCATAGAGCCCCTTCCCTGTGTCACTGTCTTTCAATATTTAATCAAACGTCGAACAACTTTTTGGGACACCCTGTACAGATATATAAAAAACCTTTATCAAACAAGGTCAGCTCGATTAAATGTGTAAAATATCAAAAGGTTGAGCATTAGAATTAGTGAAACTGTGATAAAAATAGCCTACGAGTAAACCGATGACCAACATAAGATTATTTCTTTTGAATAATGGGTCTATTGGAGCACAGGCGTTGACACTCTTTACATCACTTCAAAATGAAATGTGTAAGCATGGGCAATGATGCACCGTTGGTGTGGCCTATAATATGATCAAAATTGTATTTCGTACTCACTGTGTTGTTTTTCTTCCAGGGAATTGCAAATAAAGCTTGATGATATTGCTATCCTTTGGTTCTTCTCTCGCATATACATGAACATGATTTTGGAACATTTTGATTTTCAAATGAATGTTGTTATACCATATATTTCAAGCAACAAACATTTAAAAAAATAATTTATGATTAGGAAAGCTTTTTTTCCTATTGGTGTTTATGTTTTTGTTATTGTGTGTACAAAATATGTATTTATATCCCAACAGAACGTATACAATGTTCATTCTGTGACGCCACGGTCATCAGCTTCCCGTAAACATGAAGTTTAAAGGTCACAGCATGCATCAGAGGTTACGATTAAGGTGGATCTGCATTGAGGGTGGCTCACTACTGAAAATGTTTAAATCATGTACCAGCAATTAGGTGAAACACTACTAAGTAAAAATACGCAAAACACAAATAGCAATAAGTTAAGCTGGCTCACAATTGATAAAAATTCCACAATGATCCACACTTCTTGTCCTATCATGCCTGTTCACAGAACAGGGGATTCCTACAATATTAACATGAAGATGACAATAAAACTATTGCAAAACCCTGCAAAAAAGGACATAACTTTCTAAAAAATAGACTGACTATGTGCTTATGAATGTGGTGCTCCTCCTGCATTTACGGTGAGGTTCTAATCTCAAGGGCTTTTATGACTATGATGACCACAAACCCATACAAGTTCCAACATGCATTTGATGAACTTAGGGGAGGCCGTGGAAGCATGCCTGCACTACTGGAGGAAAAAGTGACTTATTGTAGCCGAAATGAATTACATCATAAAAGTTGACTAGATGATTTTATACCCTTTGGGAAACTATTTGGAGGTGTTTGAGCTTGAAAAATGTTGTGTTCTTCTATGGCCTTATAATCTCAGATATTAAACAAATATTTAGATGTTTATCTTTGTGTGACCCTTCTCTAAAAATTAGTTAGTAGGTTCTTATATTCACATGTGCTTGTTTGCAGGGTTTTATTGCATGCTAAAATCTTGAGACTGAAAGATTTGACACAAATGCTTCCTTGACAGCAAGTGAGAACATGAAGGGAAGTTGGAAAAGAAAGTTCCATTGGCGGAGACAGTTTCTTCAGACATAGAAATGGAATGTTACTCTGTGAAATGCTAAATCTGCAAGTACTGTTCACAAATTTTTCGCATTCTATGACACTCAAATGCTATTCCTTCATATCCTAAGCTACTCTCCATTTCAAAAGATCATACTACCCATTTTTATTTATATGGAGGTATTTCGGTCTTTGAGTTGTTCCTACGTTTTTTGACTCGGTTTCCTCACTTGCGAAAGTCTTTAACGTAGGTAATTAAGACTGGCCGTTACAGCTTGTGGCCATCTTGCTCGCCATCAAAGACACTATACCCACTGTTTAATTTAAACTTCAGTTTCTTTTTTGATACTTGATTTTGATTTGTAATGCAGCAAAACTACCGATTCCTCACAAGGTATGTTGCTGTAGCATTTCTCATCGCGAAATAACCCTAGCTTTTCTTTATCTTTACTGAATAATGGCATCGTATCACCTTCTCTACTGAGTGTTAACTCCGTAGATTTTGTTTTGGTTGATCTTGAATCTGAATTCTTAACATCTCGATACGACTTCTTCTTAGCAGCACTAGAGGAGCTTCTTGAAGACTTCTTAGCAGCCCTAGAAGAGCTTCTTGAAGATTTCATAAATCGGAAAGTCCCAGCACCAGTTGAGGATCCTACATCTTGTTCCATGCCTAGGAACTTTAACCATTCTTTTCTGACATCTCGTGCTCTTGCGCAGTAGAAAACAAATATAAAGAACCCTTGAAGTGAATTTAGGACGCAGAATATCACTTGAAACGTGAATGTCAACACACCAACAGCAAATAGGCCTACAATCCAAGTTGTCCCCATTAACATTGAGCAGGCCGCAGCGATTCGTATTTTGGTGATGTTGCTCATCTGGACGCTCTTGGAAATGGTCGATTCTTTCATTAAAGATTTGGAAACCAACGCAAGGATGATCAGATTGATGACCATTATTAGGAGCATTGGCAGCAAGTACGACACGTAGAATGGAAGGCCAGAAACTATGCAGCTACGGATATGAAGAAAATTGTTATCAAGAAGATTTTGATTGAGGCATGCTGAAACAAATACCTGAAAACATATGCTAATTAAACAACATAATTCAATTATCCTCGAGCATTTCAGGAGAGATTTTTTCAGACAAGTAAAACATCAAAACTATGAAAGATACACACAAAAATAAGTTGAGGTCCCATTAAGAAAAGTACCTCGAAATTTTGCAAAAAGATTTCCTTATTTGCAATAAAACTTTTCAAGCGGTGAATAAATGTTTGGGTCACTGCATTTATCAAATTTATTTTAGGCTAATTGATAACAATAAATTTTTGCTACACTTCTTTGAAACCATTACTTTGCAATGCTCCTTATACCAAAAGCAGTTATAAAGTATTGCAATATATTTGCCAAAACTGTCCATTTTCTCAAAGTGATGACATTGTAAGTCTGTTGAGTTCCATCAAAGAATTTCCTGGTAGCTCTACCAAGCATTTATTCCAGGACACTATAGGTGTACAAATCAATACTGTGCAGACATGACATGAACCACTTAGTAACAAGGATTACATGAACTATTTGAGCATTATGCATTTTATGGCACATGTAACGAGATAGGTATTTATCAACAAAAATACTTTTGACGCAGCTTTGCTATACAAAACCGCCAAGATAGGATCATTGTCTTGTAAAAAAAAAACTCACATCAATTTGCCATCAACCAATTTCCCATATGCATTCATCTTTGAAACTCCAGCTGTTATACTGACAATTAAAAGTGGCAATCCTATTTGAAGAACAAGTGTAAAACGTAATAAACAAGACTGAGATAGCAGCTGAATCATAGACAATGTCATACATTTACAGGTTTTCACTAAAGTATAAGACAATTCCAAAACACTTTGAGGCTCTTTATATCATAAAGGCAATGCAGGGCTACACGATTTCAAGTCTAGGCATTCTGGCGTTCCTGTAGTAAAATTCAACAACAGGTTGCCTATAAGAGCTTTTTTGAAAAATCTTCAAAATGATGTTACCAAAGTATATTCGATTATGATTCGATTATCATTTTTACCCTTAACCCAACCCTAATTGGTACATATAGCATCAATTCTAGATTTGCACAAAACATTGGGCTAAACACTCGCAGGACTACCTTGGTGATTCAACAAAGCTTAACGGGCTGGATCACACGTAACCCCCTGAAATCGAAAGTTATTGACAGATGCTGCGAATCACCGTTTTGTTGAAAAGCTTGGCTTCCATTACGGTGCTGCATGATCAATTCAAGCAATGACTACAGTCCTAACACCATATCAAAAACAAATTTCGAATCCTGTACTTAAAAATGAACTATTGTGATTTTTTTCCAGTACGCGTTTTAGCATAGAGAATATATTTCAAGCAATCCTAGGAAATTTTGATGTCTATAGATAGACTGGTATCTTCTCCTTTTCAATACTTTGTAGTCCCAAACCACTTCTGAATTCAGCTTTGCGTCAAGTCTCCCAAAACATATGGACTGAAACAGAGTGGCGTTGGTAGAGAAATGAGAATTTTTGAAGTCACCTTTTGAATGATAATCATTCCTTACAAATGAACAAACAACATCTCAAAAGATAGCTGGACCCTTAAAATAAAAGCTGATAAGAAGCGTTTCTTGCTAATTTTTGTGGTTTTAAAAGGAGCAAAACTCCATTAAGATCAAACTGAGAACTTTTAATGCCTATGTAGCAAGTGTGTTTTTGTATAATAGCGAGCTTTGGACTCTAACGAAGAAGCTAGAAAACATCATTGACACCTTCCAACGTAGACATCTAAGAAAGATTCTAGGAATTAACTGGCAAAGAAATATTACCAACAAAGAGCTCTATGCCAGAACGAAATGTAAAAAATGGAGTGAAATAATAAGAGAAAGGAGACTAACATGGCATCTCATGCGATTGCATCCAGAAACACCAGCAAGGAAAGCCCTTAAAGAATATCTCAGGAAAGTGAAACGGCCACAAGGAAGACCAAAGACGACCTGGATGCAGACAGTAAGGCAAGATTTGGCCAGCATTGGAATTAAACTGGATCTTTCAAAAGAAGCACAAACATTGAATAGATTGTCTGAACTGACACAAGATAGAAAGAACTGGCGTGGCATTGTGAGACGCGTTGTGCAGTATCAACTGCGTGTGACGTCTTAGTAGTAAAAGGAGCAAGGGGCGTGATGTTGTTTGTGAATTCTTTGTTGGGTCATCCGGTAGGGATTCTGACGTTCCAATAGGAAAATTGTATACAAAGCGGTCTGAAATAAAGCATAAGGATTGATTCTACCGCAGAAACTAAATGAGTAACGCCTACTTACCCCATGCAAATAGGTTGCCTTTCAGAATGAAGTGTGGTCGAGAACCCTTAGTTATCTTGACTATACACAGATATAAGTTGATTCCCTCGACCGCCATCCAGCAAAATGAAGACAATATGAAGAAATGTATCAGGGCTCCAAACACTTTACAAGTTGTCCTCTCCTCTGCCTGAACGCCAGCCAGGAATGTGATAAGTGCCAGCATCAGTGATACACAAAGGCACATTAAAATCTTCGGTGGTTGCTTCTTTCGAAGATTTCTGTGAGACGAAAATTCATAATATTCATAATATTCATGTAAAATTTTATATGAATAATAAAAATGTTTTGACAAGTTACTCAAAAGCCAACCACATTCTGATTAAAGTTTAAAAATCATTGAAAAGAGCTCCATTAGATGAAAACCTTTCTGATGACTTGAACAAAAATATACTCGAATTGACTTTACGTTTCATTCATGAAACTGGTTGGTTTGTTTGAGATCTTTTGAAACTTCAGCTATCTACTAAGCAATAACCAAGTCCCTTTACGTAAATGTTCTTTATCTTCCTTGTAAATTCTGTTTCATATTAGATGTCAGGCATCTCATGCATCTCAAATCCAAACGAGCAGTGCTCGTGACTTTTTTTTAAGTTCATCTCAACCCTGACCCGACATCTAATGTCACACAGAATCTAGTATATTATCCATTATCCATTAGTTTAGATTTTTAATCGTTCGTAGTGTACAGTAGTTGCATGTAGTTTTACATTATGTGTCTTTATGTTTTGGCCATGGGGTAGTCATTGTCTTTCGCTCCCCCTGGTATCGTCCCTGCAGTGTTGTATAGCAATTAGATAAGTATAGTAGATTGTAAAATTTATTGTAGATTTTTTATATGTACGATATAAAAAGAAAACAGTTTGAACATTTCTTTCAGCAAAAATCTCCGATAGCCATAGGAAGGAATGACCGATTAAAACCGGATGAATTTCTGAGAGCAATTCAACATATTGGCTGTAAAACGAAACATTTTCCAACTGCATTGCTTTGAAATTCAGATAGCAGTATTTTTTCGAATCCCATGTGTCTTTTTACTCACCGGGTACCAAGGAAACCTTACCTAAACATTGCATACGTCACAAACGTTATAAGCAAGCATGCCAATGATATACCACATCCAACATAAGTGATGATGCTCAATGAGTGTCTCTCAGCTGTGGATAAAGGAGCTCTCACTTGATCAACTTCAATTAATACTGCAAAGTTCGTCATGTGGTTGCATCGGCATTTGTAGTATCCGTCAGATGTACCATCACTACTGCAGCCTTTTGATGACCATGCTCCGCTTCCTCCTAAAAAAGGGAGATAATACTATGCGCACACTAACCGGCTTTTGGGTTGTACAGGAAAATATAATGCCTGAGGTCTTAAAAATACAGACCGAGCTTGCATGGTCTGTGCATTAACACCGAGGGCTTTATATTTTCTTGCAGAACAACAAAACCGGTTAGTATCAGGTTTATTACCTGATAGCTTTTTTGACCCATAGAATTTTGCATAAGTTGATCTTTTTACAGTATTGCACACTTGTACGAAAAGCCTAGGATAGAGGAAAGTGGAATCAATTCATAGCTGCCTACCTACAACGAGTAGACGGCACATGAGAAGAAGCCCACTGGAAAGTAAGTAAGGGCATATAGTTGAAGCAATATTTTACAATGGCTAAAAGTGTTCCGTGTTAGCCAAGAAAAAGTTTTGAAAATACATTGCACAAAGAGTACTTGTTGATTAGAATACATCAACTTGTGTCTGATAGCTGAGAGGTTGAAGTATTTTGTACCCTTCCTCGTATTTTCATCAACACTGGAAGTATAAGTCAATTCAACTTTTCAAAAATTTCATGGTTGCAAAATACCTGAAAAAACACTAGATCAAATGAAACTCCTCGCACAGGACAACAAAGAGAGTACAATTTTTTCACAGGTGAAAGATATATTGTGTGCACACGCCCCGGGGGGGGGGGTATATGACTTGTGGATGGACGGGGGTCTGCCGCCCGGTTTTCAGAAAGGTACCCTCTTCTAATAACCGAAACTTGCGTTTTTATGATAAATTTTCGGCGCAAAACTGCCTATTGTCAACTATTTTTGCGAATTTCAGCCCTTGCGTTTCGTTCTATGTGAGGAGATTCCTTAACATTCGGTCACGTACTTTGGTCTATTCCAGCAATCAGCAACAGTTGCGTTTGATTAACACCTCAGTTCAAAGCAATTTAACACCTCAATGCAAACGAAAGAAATTCACTCAACCAGTAATTCAAAAGAAACAAAGCCGCAAAAGTTTCCCTGAAAATAGTAGGGCAAACTCTCTCCTTGTGCAAGCGAAATATGTTTTTTCAGGGAAGTTATTATAACGAAAGAAAAAGGGCAAATATGAAGCTCTGTCTCGCGGATTTTGATTATTTGATTCAGGAGCTTTTTTGTAATCGTTTCATTTAAGCAATAAATCTGCGAGAATTACAATGCCTTCTGCTCGGCTTCAGAATCAAATAAACAAAATCCACTTCACATATTTTCAGATTTACCCTTCTTCTTTCGCTATAAGCACATAACCTCTCTTAAAAACCATATTTCACTTGCACAAGGCGAGAGTCTGACATCCAATGTGAAACGGATTCTAGTATTTATCAGTAATTTATCGTATTTGAAGCTTTTTGTAGTTGTTTAATTAGTTGCTATTTTTTGCATCTCTTTATGTTAATGGCAACGGGGTAGTCGTTGTCTTTTGTTCCTTGTGGTCCCGTCCCTGTAGTGTTGTATAGGTAAGTAATAAGGATGTAGATGTAACATGTATTGTAACATTTTAAATGATTATACAAAAAAAAGAGTTTGCCCTACTAGTCTCAAGGAAGCTTTTGCGGCTGTGTTTGTTTTGAATTACTGGTTGAGAGAATTTCTTTTGTCATCAGTCGCTAATCGCTTTGAATTGAGGTGTCAATCAAATGCAGCCGTTGCTACTCAATCAAAAAGTATGCCTGCCCTTGTTATTGTTTACAGATAACGCAATAACAAGGAGCCATTTTCATGTGCAGAAAAATGCAATTACGATGCTAGAATCCTTTATTGAAATTTAACAAGAATAGCATGTTTGAAAAACAAACAGACTCAAATTCACTTGCGAAGAAATATTAAATTTTACGTACCTTTAGCCTCAAAATCCCAGAAAACACAATGACTATTGAATGAATCATTGGATGGTGTGACTGGCAAAAATGTTAATGAAATCTCCTGCGAAGAGCTTAGGTTCTGCAATTTCGCACCACTCAACGAGGCTGATATCACTTTGCTGTTGACAAGTATCCGAGTTCTTTCTCTTTGCAAAAGCATCTTTCCCTTTGCCGGTTCTGAACCAATAAAGAGTTTACTATTCTGGTAAAGAAAACTTGTAAGTCGAAGTTTTGCAAATTTTGACGACAGTGCAGCAGCTCTGATAGTTCCAGCTGGAACAAAAACAGACACAGATCCTTTTAAATTCTCCCTTGATGTGGCATTTGATGTAATCCCAAGTTCACTAGCTCCACTAAAGGCATTAGTGCCAGCTGTAATCAGAGCTCCAGTACTTTGATTTGAATCAAGCAGCGCTGCACTGAAAACCAGATTCTCTTGATTTAGAGAGACAAACGAATTATTGAGTACCATTTTATCTGCCATTTGTTGCAATGAATTCAGGATGCTGGAAGAAAGGACAATTTGAGTAATTTGGAGAACCAGAGTTTGAACTGTGGGGCAAAATGTTTTGAGCAACCTTGTTAACAGAGAATTTCTACTCTTCCAAGACAATGAAATGAAGGCTTTGCAAAGGTTCGAGGAAGGCCTAGAAATTACAAGTAACATTTTTCAGCTTTTTGCTTTGACTAAAATTCATTGTACCACAACTTTTCTCCCCAAACTTAAATGCATATCGGGTGACTCAAACAACTGGACCGAGAAAATCTGTTATCCTTAACAGAGTACTTTAACGAAATGAGTGATCTAAATGTTGCTTTTTAAATTCTCTTATTTTTGTAGGTGTAAATAAAACACTTACTGCCTAGCTTCTGAACCAAAGAAATAAAATGCCCGAGGTAGATGTTTAGATATATCCTTCTTCTTTCGATATACGCTCATGTTTGCTCTAAAGAAAAATTTCTGGAATGCACAACGAGCGCATTAGCTACTTGGGTTTCAGAGAGATTTGTGCGGCTTTGTTTGTCTTGAATTTCTGGTTGAGAGAATTTCCTTTGTCCGCAGCCACTAATCGCTTTGAATTAAGGTGTCAACAAAAGTATCTCATGCTATTGTGTTACAAAATCTGCCCTTGTTCTTTATATCACAAAGGATCTTTGACCAAAATTAATGAAATTTTGCCCAATATTTTAAACACCATTTATGCTGTTCATACCTTTTTGAGCTCAATGCCGTAGTTTGAGATGTGACAAACACTTTCTGGTTCATGTTCATAACATTGCTTACAGCTACAAGAACATTATCTGCAACCTGAAACAGAAAAGACTTGAGAAGTAACATGAGTTAGTCTTTACAACAAGAAAATACTTATAGATTGCGGTTTATTGACGCAGGTACAAATAGCAACCATAAAAGCTGTGTATAGGCTAATGTATTTTCCGCAATTTTTTCTTTGATGAAAGGGTTGCAGCCAACCATTATTTCTCATTTGATTACTTGATGCAGAGAAAACCTGGAGACTAACATAAACAAAGTATTAAAAAGTATTAAAATGAGACCCTATGTGCGCCATCTGGGACTACATTAACCATTTTCATCATATCACGTCACTGGACAAATTTTTGCGGTTTTGGAGAGAGCTAGTAGCGACTTTGATATGCTCATTCACGAATGTATATTTGTTATGTGTGATCGGGCATCTCTTAATTCTCGGCAGTCGTCTCTACACTTAGCATTTTCTTCAGGTATTACACTTGAGCGTAAACTTTATTCACCTTCTTCATTCTTTCACGTAGAAGCTGTAAACATGCATTTTGTTTTAACTGTCTTGAAGAGAATATGAATTTAAAGTCCGTCTCAAAGCAGATGTCACCTGAGATTCACGTTAACGCAAAATTCTTTGCAAACACTTCTATTGCTGTTCTTTGCAGGCATTTGACATCTAATTTAAGACCGACTATGGACTTAGACTTGGGCAAGTCCACACAGACTATAGCTTCTGGCTCTGTAATATTATATATTCTGCTAATGATGAGCAGCTTGCTTCGAAACGTAAATAAAACGATATTACCCATCTTAGGGAAGTAGATTTCTACATCTAAGTCAACCTATCTGCTTCATACAAACAGGATAATCTATCAAATTGGTCCTAGCAAACATCATTTTAGAACAACTTATCCACTGAGTTTAGGTATCAGCTGATAAAGCTATTTTGTTTGCAAATGAAAGGAATGACATACAGGATGTTAAAAAAAACACACAACAGGTTTGAAAAATTGCAATGTGTGCTGCTTCAAACTGGTGATCAAGCGATTATCTGTTGTCTAAAACTGCAATGATTAGATTACATTTTGGTACATTTTCCAATATTTTTGGTAACATGGTTCGATTATCTGTTGTCTAAATCTGCAATGATTAGATTACATTTTGGTATATTTTCCATTATTTTTGGTAACATGGTTATGGAGCAAAAAGTTAGCAAACTTCAAATTTGCTGTTTGGGCAAAACCAGAGCTGCTACCATTAGAACAAACAATAATAAACGACTAAGAGCAATGCAATACCTGCAACTTCACTGCATTACTGACTGTCCGACTAACCCCGGGGGGGGGGTAACTCCAGTACTCAGTGGTACGGGGTTGTGCCATATTTTAGGGTACCTTTTTCATCAGAAGTTCCGGATTTATGGGTAACCTTTTTGGAGAAATTTCCGGATTTGTGGGTATGCTTTTGAGGAATCTCCGGATTTATGGGTATACTTTTGAGAAACTCTCAGATTTTGTTGCTTTTATAATGTCATTACTTTCTTTTTATTTGTAAAATCACACTTAATAGTGACCATTTCCTCCTCTTTTGAGCTTTCCGGATTTATGGGTACCAGTTTTTGAAATTTTCCGGATTTATGGGTACCAGTTTTTGAAATTTTCCGGATTTATGGGTATCATTTTTTGAAATTTTCCGGATTTATGGGGGGTAGTACTATACACTGAATGGCACAACCCCGTACCACTGAGTACTGGAGTTATCCCCCCCCCCGGGCGACTAACTTAATATTTCGCTAAAGTTATTGGATATGACGCCCTTGCATGAATAGAGCAACGCGTACAATTCGATAAGCCCACAATCCTTCACAAACTTTTGAGGCAAGAAAGGACAAAAGGAGTCTATTCTTACCCCACGCCCCCTCCCTCCGCTCCCGCTCACATTATTGGCTTACTGGAGAAGTTACGACTCTCTCTCTTTCTTTCTCTCTCTCTCACTTTGTATCTTACAGCATTGATCAATGGGCGTGTATGCTGTTTGAAAAGAATATCATACTGGAACCACAAGACTTTAGCTGTCTCAAAAATTTTCTTCTAAGATTGTAGGTACAATCTAAGAGTCAAGAGAACAGCTGTTGTATTATTGCATAGACAAATTAGACATCATTGAAAATCCTTCTCACCTGTACTGATATATTTTCTCCAGTGCGTACGATGTTTTCAATAGTCTTCGCTGTGAAGCCGAGGGCATTCTTAGCACTGTTATTTACTGCAGCTGCGGTAGCCGTAGCAAGCTTCTCTGAAACTTCCACGACATTGTTTGCATCAACAGGTCCCTAAAAAACAAAACGAAGACTATAGTTATCCACGAAATATTCATAGATAGCACGGGTTGACAAATGCTAGGATCCATTTCAAATTTGATGTCAGAACAGCATATGCATATGATACTGAACGAAAATCCACACGAGAGAGCAACATCAACAACAAGTTTTGCCACTACCTCTCCGTCTAGAATCCCCTTGCCCAAAACACTGCACCCATGCATATCGGGTCAGTGTTTTATATTCAAGCATATTGATTTGGTGGAAAGCATACTAACACTTAGATGATAAGATAAAGAATACGAACATGCGCCAGGTCTTTCAAAGAGACGATCTTTTTTAGAAACTGCCTTATGTTAACAGGCATCCACTGGCCACCAACAGTAGCATTCCAAACGCATTTTCTTGAAGCTTTGGCTACCCGTAATTTACTTGAAGGATTTCCTTGATATGGGTAAGATAGTGATGTGGTATCTCCGATAAGCGTGGCTGGCCAGTTGACAACATGCTTGCTATCCGAGTTTTGGCTTACTGAAGGCTCACAGCAATCTAAAGAACCAAACATCGAACTGTTAGCTGCTTATTACTATTATTTATCATTATTATATTCTTTAAAGTTCGTATACAAAATAATTTCATAACAGATCTAATTAAAACCAACTATCTAATTACAATAATATACAATATAATACAGAAAAAATCGTAAAATATAAAAAATGCCAGTTCATCAAAAAATAGTTTTAGAAGGATACGAGTCGTGATCAGTGCTTCCATTTGCAGTTTTTGCACATGCATCTTTCTCCTTTCCAGTTTCTAATTGCATTTTGAAGGATTGAACTGATTGTGCATTTTTTGTGTCATCAGGAAGATAGTTCCAAAGGATGCTGCCCCGAAATGACAATGAATTTGAACCATAGGTTTCGGTTCGTGTAGGTGGTAGTCTTAGTAAATTTTGAGTTCTCAGGCGGTACATGATCTCTTTTTTCTCGAAAAACTCCCACATAAAAGATGGATTTTCACACTGAAGGCATTTAAATATCTCCAACATTAATTTTTGGAGATTTCTTTTGTGAATAGATTTAGTACACTCATTAGCCTTCAGAAGGAGAGTTTCAAACGGAAAATCAAAGTCATTCAGAACTAGTCTGAGAGCTCTTTTGTGGATCCCGTCAATTTCTCTGCTCGCAGTCTTCCCACAGAACATCCAGATAAGACGTGAATAATTGAAGCTAGACATTATAAAGGTATTATATAATATCTTCGCCTTGGGCTGTTCTAGGTAACGTGAAATGCGCGAGAAAGCACCAATTTTCGAATTCGCTTTTTGCATATGGCATTTGCATGTTGGTCAAATTTTAACTTTAAGTCAACTGTAATACCCAATAGATTCACGGCATTTACTACCTCGATCTGTTTATTGTTGATATTTAAGCGCATTTTAATTTCCTTTTTTAATCCAAGAAACATAACTTGGAATTCACAGGGAATTGCAACCATCTGGTTCCAATTGAACCAGTAAACGATACAGCCTCTAAAGTTTTTGATAGATATAAACAGCCATAAAATCTGAAAATAGTCAAAATCTGAAAACTGGCAACTTTAGACTTATAGCAAAGTTACCCGAAGCTCTCTTTGAGCAATCAAATTAACAAAATTAGATTCAATAGCCATTTTCTCATCTTTGATAAAGATCTCACGCACATGCCCGGGGGAGTGGGGTACTTGACTTTCAATTGTACGGGGCTGTGCACTCCCAGAAAAATAAATTTCACCCAGCTTTATAATTTTTCCCCCGAAATGATAGCCGGCTGTAAAAAGAATCGGCGAAAAGTATACTCCAAAATGTAAAAATTCGTCGAAAAGCCAATCTTTGATAAAATCACGCACACTTTTGACTTTCAACCGGCTTTAAGAACATTGCCTCCTTTTGGTACCCGCCGTTAAAAAAAGGCGAAAACGATACCAGGGAAGCAGTGCACATCCCGTCAGCAAAATGTATACCAAGTAGCCCCCCCCCCCTCGGGGTGCATATGCTATGAAAAATTACTGACTGACCCATTACATACGAATTTGTCCTTACTGAGAGGTTTTGGTAAATCTGAATCATATTACTTACCAAACGAAACCACTTGGACTTCAGTCCCTTTACGAATCCAGTTCCTTAGTTGTTCCCTAATTTGTTCCAACTTACTGCAGATATTCATTCTACCAGATACATTTAATCCGCGAAATGTCAGATCAATGACAGTTGTATTGCTGAAAGGATGACATATATTTACTTTTATACGAGCATAGCAAAGTTCATACATTGCCAATAATGTTGCATAATTGTAGTAGAGCAACAGCAACAGCAACAGATCAGTTGTATTGGATACACTGCAGATAATTTATGAGCTGGCTTCACAATACATGTGTAATCTTTTCACAAAAACATCCCAACTGACCTCAAGGAATATAAGGAATACATTAATGTATCTAAGGCTAGCAAAGAAAAACTCCACATATAGACTGACGTGTTTGCCTTTTAGAGGTGCCAAGTCAATGATCTCTCCTCTGAAAGCAACAAAACAATCAAGCAGAAATGCCTCTGCAACTTTCACATAAATGAGACAGAATTTTATTGGTACAATCCCGGGGGGGGGGTACTCAAATATTTTTCCGCACGGGGACGTGCCGCTGAGCAGGGTATCATTTTCAGGATTCCTACTCCGGGATAGGGTATCACTTTTGTATGGTCGGCTCCATGACAGGGTCCATATTTTGTATAATTGACTACGTAACGTCGTTGTAAGCCATTTGCACTCCGCGAATGTGATTTAAATCGTTTGGATGGCAACATTTCCGCTTTCTTGATAGATTTCTATCAAATCTCTATCAAATTGCCAGGGCAGTGTAAAATTTTGCATGAAGAAACTCAAGAATAGGGTAGCATTTTTTGAATTTTACTCCGGGACAGGGTATCATTTTTGGGAATTTTACTCCGGGACAGGGTGCCTTTTCAGGTTTTACAGCGGCACGTCCCCGTATTTTCGTAGACTAAGTACCCCCCTCCCCCGAGGTACAACATGTAGATGATTTTCTCACAGGTTCCTTTTTTCTTTTTCATATTTCATTCTTTTAAGAAGGGTTGCCCTTCAGTAGAAGCTGTTTGTCAAAGGGCCTTCTTGACGTGATTTTCAACTAATATATTTCAGAATAAAAAGAACACTTTAAAAATCAAAATAAGAGACACAGCGTGAATTTGCACCAAATGCCAATTTTTGCAGGAAAGATTTTTAACAATGTGATATCTAACGGGTGAGTCAAAAAAAGTTTACACGTTTGGCGGGCTGTGGAATAAAAAGATATGGCTGATTTTCAAAAATAAGATGTTAATCTATCAGACAAAGGTTAACTTAGATGAGAAAATTTGCTTGGTAAAATCACTCATCTTTAAGACCCGAAAATTAGAAAAATGCCTGTGAGGGGTTTGTATGGGAATCGAGAATTCCATCTTTCATTCTGGTCCATGATTTGTTTGCTATTGAAATCAAAATTCTTAAGACCGTCAATTGAATTTAAATTTCGATGCCAAATAAATCATGGGCCAGAATGGAATGTGGAGTTCTCGATTCTCAAACAAACCCCTTACAGGTATTTTTCTAATTTTTGGGTCTTAAAGATGACTGATTTACCAAGGAAAATTTTCTTAACTAAGTTAACCTTTGACTGATAGATCAAATATTTAGTTTTAAATATCGGCCACATACTTTTTATTCCATAGCCAGTCAAACGTTTACACTTTTTTTGACTCACTCGGAACTTTGCCACGACAGGTAGTAGTTAAAGGCATTTAGTCCGCATAAATAGCGCGCTGATGACCAATATCCCAACTTCTTTTCAATCATCAAACAAAAGCTATTGAAATTAAACCAAAGAAATTTCCGAGGATAATACAAGGAACCGTTTTCCACACATTCAGCAGGCCTCTGATACTTTGTAAGTTTAACTTTGCATCATAGAGCAATAAAATTGCAACAATTTGGACATTCTATTTTTAGCCTTGTTTCCATGGTTACCAATTTTTCATACTGCACTCTATGAAAAACCAACTTTGTATCTCTTTTAATCATGTTTAATTGGTCCAATTAAGTCTAAATTAAGAATTTATATATATTTTGATATATATCTTTCATTTCTTTATGAAAAAATAAAGTTTCATGACCTTTTAGCAACCTTTCATTTATATGACGTCATATGACATCATAATGATCATCATGCTCTAGCAACAACAGCAACATCGCTAATTGGATTATGATTTCAAATGTTCATTGTTTACATAATGAACTACCTTTGTGCCAAGTTTGGCTGCCATATCTCTTATGACAACAGAGATAAACAGGGGGGGCGGAATCCGCCCCCCCAGGCATTGAGTGTTTCAAATCACCCAGGTCAGATAGGGTTAAGAAGCCTTTGGTCTCCACTGCTAATGACTTTGGCCCAATTATGCGATAACAAAGGGCCTTCAGCAGTTTGTCAGCAAAATTCAGGATAGCGTTAACGCTCAGCTATTTATATGGACTCAATGCCTTTAATGAAAGATGCAAGTAATCCAAAATTACGAGCCTTGGTTTTCACATGACAATTACCTGTCTATTTTCAGAGAAAGGGTTTTCTTTGCATCGATCCTTAACGCACTCAGTACTGCTTCTATCTAAAAGGGACAACAAAGGAGATAAATTTTATGTTTCATCATTATCCAAATAGCATTTTTTATATATATATACATAATTTAACCCTATCCAGACTAGGCTTTTTGAAACTTTGGGGAGACTAGGGGGGGGCACAAAGTGCCCCCCCTGGTTTTTCATAGAATCGTAAGTGCTAGAGACTTGAAACTTGGCACAAGTAACAAACATGATAAGGCAAACAAGATGATGTGATTTGTTTTTGTTTATGTCACGTGATTAAGTGCTGACGTCAGCAAATGTTGCTAATTTGGGTGTAAAACCACATGTACTTTGTCACATTGTATCTCCAAATTGATAAAACATATCGATGTGATACTTGAAACATAGAGGGATTATATCCTTGTAATTCTTATTTTGAAATTTTTGCTTTGTAACGCTAATATTTTTGCTGATGTCAGCATTTATTTATTTTATACGAAAAAAAGAGCGATTTTTGTCTAAAATTGATTATAAATTACTTTTAAAAATAGCAAAAAATGCTAAATATACATAAAAATACCTGCTGCATCATATTATGTCACTCATTTTTCTCAAAATGAACCATAACATGGTTTTTCGTCAGTACGCATGCGCAACAACCAATTGTTGATGACGTCATCAAAAATCAATAAACTATATATCAAATGAAAGCTTATTTCAAGACGAGCTCAAAAATGTTTTTCTCATTGTCATAGAGCCAGTGGTTCCAAAGCTATGACTTAAACGGTAATTTTTTTGCGGAGCACTCAATTTAAAGTCATGTGTTGACCCCCGGAGTCAGTGTCAAAATTTTTGAAATAGACATGAAAATATGTCTCATAGATAGAAACTAAAAGTCACAAAAAAGCTAGACTATTGAAGAGATACTCGATGAGCTGTGTGAAAAAGTTTACTAGGGGGGGCACTTTGTGCCCCCCCCTAGTCTGGATAGGGTTAATAACTTACAATACATATTACTTTCAACGTTACTTACAAAATACCATACCCTAAGCGAAAAATTCTGGAGCAGGGTAAAACAAAATTTTTTTCGTGGGCACACCCCCGTACAAATTTAAGTCAAGTACCCCCCACCCCCGGGCTACTAATACAATACCAATTGGAGCGAAAACTACGGCTACCGCATGGCAACATAAAACAGGACATACGAACAAACCACTGCACGTAACTGCTAGAGAGAAAAATAATTGCTAATACTATACGTAACTATCTACATAAAGCTACACGTAACTGCTACTACAAATAAAAAGGAATGTTTATAATACAAACGGAAAACTAAGGTACAAGCGAAGGAAGCTTGCAATCAAGTACGGTAATTGCAAGTGTAGGTTTGAAAGTTAGAGCCAAACATGATGAATTTGCAAATCCAAGTTTTGATTGCAAGCTGCCTTAAGACATTACATAATTACAAACGAAGAGAACTGCCAAAAAACAAACACATACAGACAGAAGGAGCTTGGGTGTTCTACGTAGGGATGTGAGTGATCTTCAATCAAAGCGTTCTGTTTCGAAAATGTAGTTCATTGTTCATTGCCAGAGGTAACGTGAAAGCAAAAAAGGTAAAACAAACGAAGCTGCAGAAGATTGCTTGAGATCAGTATGGCTGACTGTCGTGTTGTGTAGCCGAAAAGGTTGTTGGCAAAAGACAAGTAGGTGATACAGTTTACATTACCTTTGATGACATGACTTTAAAAGTTTGCTAACAAACTAAGGGTTAATGGAAAATAAACAGAATGAAGCGAAGAACAAAAAACAAAAGGTCTCCAACAAATGGTTCAATAATCAATATACCTTTTTTGTGGCTGCAGCCCTAAATGAGTGAGGTTTTTCCACTCTGTCTACCTCTCCCTTGTTTTTAAATTTGAATTGGATGTGTGACATATCTGTGCGAGAAAAGAAATGGTTAGACATCAAAGATAAAATCAAGATACCAAACTACAGTAGATGAGTCAGAAACTCTCCTGTTGAATCAAGGGTGTTAGGACACCCATGTTTCGATAAGATATTCCTTTACCTTCGTTTGATCTTTCTGTCTCCTTTGTTTCATCTGAACTTCAGAAGAACAAAGTCTTCAGTCAGTCGACCTAACAGCAGTGTCGTTTGGTCATTCGAATCTAACTCCCTCGTATTTCTGTGTTTTAGTTCGCCTTTGGCGGTTTAATAATTGTTCTTCCGCAAAGGCGCAATTACAAACAGGAACACAGAAGACTTAGATTCGAGTGAAAAATAGCTAACAGTTATCATGTCCAGAAGTAACGTTTAGACCCATGGCGCATTGCCACTGCCTGAGCATACTGTATAAGATAAATGCAATGGCCAAAAGTGACACATTATAGTTGTTTATAATAATAATAATAATAAAGAATTTATTTAAAGTTGGATACAAAGTTTAGTTTACTCTATAAATAGGGCAACTAATTCAAACCAACTATTTACAAAAATACAATATTTACAATTTCAGCTACTTACAGATATTACAATTGCAACTGTCTCCATTCCATTGTTTGACATGTATTTTGAACGAGGCTATAGATTGGCTTGACTTTATCTCATCAGGTAAAGCGTTCCAAAGAATACTGCCTCTGAAGGCAATTGAATTTAAGCCGTTTAAAACAGTTCTAGCTTTTGGTAGCTGTAGTAGATCTTTTGCTCTAAGGTCGTAAGTCACTTCCTTTCTTATGAACAGATCCCACATGAATGTTGGATTTTGGCAATTTAAAGACTTATAGACCTCAGTCATTAGCTTATGGAGATTTTTTACATGGACTGTCTGCTCATTGTTTCTTTTTAGAAGCTCTTCGAATGAGGCTTCATAATCATTGAAAAGTATGCGTAGAGCACGTTTGTGGATTTTGTTTATATCCCTGTTGGTTGTTTTTCCACAAAACATCCAAATTAACGGACAATAGCTTAGGCTTGACAGTATAAAAGCATTGTATAGCAGCCTGCAGATTATGCGACTGCAGAATCGGAATCTGCATAGTTAACTTTGCTTTTGTCAAGTGACCTCCGAATTTTTGTAAGCCCAAATTTGTTTCTGCGCAGAAAAGGACCAACTGGCAACCCTCGATGAACGAAAGATTTCAGGCTAGAGAGCAATGGCCGCAAATCTTAGCAAAGTTCCACATTGTTGTTTGTGAATCATGCAACACAAGTTACAGATGTGTAAAGGGATGGATGGGAGATCACAATGATGGCAAATAACCGAGGAAAGCGTTTGACTCAACTGCATAGAGCAGCTCAAAACTCGAGGAAGATCGCTGTGGCAGAAAAGAACCTTCGAACCTTTACATTTTTTCTTCCTTCGGGCGTTCGTTTAGGAAAGCAAAGATTAGATTGGAATGTGGTTTGGAAAGGATTCACAACAACAACAAAGAAGATATTTCAACTCTTCTGTGATCTTAATTAACACGATGATACTTAATGACTGTAGAAAGAAAGCCACATAAAAATAGGCCAAATCTGATTGTAACCCTATAGTGGTTGAGCTATCTGACACGTCCTATTTTGGTTGGGGGGGGGCAAAAAAGCCCTCCCCCCACCTAACTTTTGAATGAAAATAGATAGAGCAACCAGATTTGGTGTACTAATAGCCCCAGGCCTATACTTTATGAAAATATGAAAATTAGCCTAAAATTAGCCGTCAATATTGCTTGCGTCAGCATTTTTCTTTGTGTGGTCAAGAAAAGTGGCAAAATCGGTCAAAATCAGAAAAAAAATCTAATTTGGAGCACAATTTCCATCCGAACATAAAAATTATGATAGAATACATCAAATAGCACTACCCTGCAAGATATCTTTGCAAAATATTGCATTTTTGCTTCTTATTAATATTTGAGAATTGGCGATTTTGACAGTGTCGGTTCCGGAAAATTGTCTCCCTCCCCCCTCATTTTTCAAAATATTTTCATGAAACTTCTTGAGTCATTGCACAATAAGTATTAACAAAAAGTCAGAAAATTTCCCGGCCATAATTGTTATCCTGACAGAGTTATAACAAAAAGTCTACTAGTGGGGGAACCAAAATAGGGTCAAGACAGTCTGAGACTGCAGCGTGCCCGGAAAGGACCCTGGATGAAAAGGGCTCTTTAATATGTTAGCTATTTGTAATCATACAATCAAGAAAAATCAGCACGCTAACATACCTTCAATCAACAGAAATATTGAATTGGAGTTCATTACTGAGCCATGAGCAGTCTTGACGATGCATTTATAATATCCTCGTTGCTGAAAGTCGATGATATCAAAAGATATCTCACGAGATGCCATGCTCCCTTTTCTTCTTCCAAACACATTCATATCACGAGATGTTCCCTTAACAGAGCCATCCTTGATTCTTATAACTTGAATCTGAGCAGCCATATAGTTACTTGGGTATGAACATTTGAATGAAGCACGTTTCTCTGTGGATTTGTTCTCGATGAACAATTTTGCAGTTGCTGTTGAGTAAAATTAAGTAAAGGTGCTGAATGTCCCAAAAACATAAATGGATGTTTCACCCTGTAGAACGTCTGTGCAGTATTGTAGAGGCTGTTCAGTAAGGCAGCGGTTGCCCAGTGCAATACAGGGATCACATGATGTCATTGGTGGGATTACATGCAGTAAATTTTAGGCTATTCAGTTATTTACAGGGATAACATACAGTAAATGAGAGGGGAACATTATGTCATTGGAGGGATTGCCTCAGTAAATTTCAGGTTACTCAGTAAATTGTAGGGCTTACATGATGTCGTTGGCGGGATCACATCAGTAAGGTTGAGGCTATTCAGTTACTTACAGGGATAACAAGCAGTGCCGTACAGGGATAACATCGTGTCGTTGCAGGGATGACATCAGTAAAGTAGTGGTTACTCAGTATTCTGAGTGGATAACATCTTGTCGATACAGGGATCACATCAGTTATTTCAAGGTTATTCAGTTACTTACAGGGATAACATCCAGTAAGGCAACGGGATAACATCGTGTCGGTAAAGGGATTACATCAGTTATTTTAAGGTTGTTCAGTAACTGCGAGGGATACAAACAATGCACTAGAGGGATCATGTGCACTGATGACTAAATTGTCTATTGTTTTCGAGTATGGGGGTTATTGTGTGCACGGAACACTGGTTTGCAAACTGTGATATTGACAAGAAATGGTTCCTCCTAATGGGGTCATTAATCCTACGATGGAGGATAAAGTTGTACAAATAACTACATTGAAAAGTAAAAACATGAATGATTGGATTAGATGCTTTAGTGCCAATGTGCATAGATTACGTGACAAATCAGCAGAATAACACATCAGTCCAGTGTTGCGTCTCATCATTATTCTGAAAAATCTTTTCTTTTTTTGAAAAATATAGCTATGCATAGGCTAAGATCACATTGGATATAGTGTGAATCGAATGGGAATAAAAAAGAATTGAGTCCAGACTGATATGACTCCAGTGACTAATTATCAAACTAAAACTTGACCGATAACTCTCTGCTGGCTCAGTCTTTTTTCCGTATTTCTTGTTTGGCTTCAAGGTAACACTCGCTGAGTTTCACGTATCTTGAATTGAAGCATCATGAAGAAAAACAATATTGTTTTCACCAGCCCAGCGCCTGGATGGCATGAACGACAAACGGAGGATTTTGATACTCTCCGATGAAATTGCCAAAGCCATTCACGACTGGCTTGAATCTTGATGTTCAATAACAAGCCGTTCCCCGGACTGAATTATCGTTGCGACGAAGCAGGAGGCGGGCCTCGCATATTGGAGACACAAGAAGATTCCTTTGAAGAGGACTCGCAGTCACAGATGACAGAAGACAGTGTCAGGTTGATCTTGTCGAATTCCTCGGCAAGGCCTTTCCTGCATTTCGGTTCCCCTCCCCTCGACTCTATCTGGGCAATTAGATCGATAAAGGATTCTAATTCAATATCTCCTTCGCGAACGTTTTCCGTCAACTTCTTCTTGTGTGGTGCTTGTAGTAAATATTTACAAAACTCTTCATCCATGTTCACAAAAAAACCACAATATTTTTATCTTGATAAGGCCTAAGCTGCAAACAACATTATGGCGTGACTGTGTTTGATGCAATTCACGATTATCCGTACACGTTTTTTTTATAAGAAACTGGTTTATAAGAAACTAGTACTACGATGACCAAAAATTTAAGAAACTCTAGTACTACGCTCGAGAACAGTTAAGAAACTCTAAAACTTTATTTCTGTATGTCTCTCTTATTCTATGTCTCTCTAACAAAGGTACATTCGTCTTTTCTTGACTTTTAACTGCAAAATTGGTAAATTTTTGCCTTGATGTCCATGGCTTCTTCTTGATGACAATGTCAATGCAAAATGGAAGCCTTTTCTCGAGAAGAAGGCTCAACTTCGAGCAATACCGCAATTTTAGGCCCAAAAAATAAGAAACTAATTAAGAAACTTTTACTACTAAAACACAGAAATTTTCATGCGAAATTAAGAAACTTTTAGTACTAAGTGCTGATCCAAGTTTCTTATAAAAAATAACGTGTAGTGCTATTCACTTCATATAACCCCCGTTTTTTACAAAAACACGTTAAGAATTTCTAAAGAAATTCCCCAAGCTAGCGAGTTCATCCCGTTGCCTTACTGGATGTTATCCCTGTAAGTAACTGAATAACCTTGAAATAACTGATGTGATCCCTGTATCGACAAGATGGTATCCACTCAGAATACTGAGTAACCACTACTTTACTGATGTCATCCCTGCAACGACACGATGTTATCCCTGTACGGCACTGCTTGTTATCCCTGTAAGTAACTGAATAGCCTCAACCTTACTGATGTGATCCCGCCAACGACATCATGTAAGCCCTACAATTTACTGAGTAACCTGAAATTTACTGAGGCAATCCCTCCAATGACATAATGTTCCCCTCTCATTTACTGTATGTTATCCCTGTAAATAACTGAATAGCCTAAAATTTACTGCATGTAATCCCACCAATGACATCATGTGATCCCTGTATTGCACTGGGCAACCGCTGCCTTACTGAACAGCCTCTACAATACTGCACAGACGTTCTACAGGGTGGTTTTCACTTGCAAACAAGAGCTTTGGCCTTTTGGCGTGAGCAAATCCTTGAGGCACAGCGAATAAATCAACGATAGCTTTGATAAAATTTGACTAATGTTAGATTTTATAGAATTCCTTTGCCAAAAAGTGTGAAATGTTAAAACCTAAGGATAAAATGAACAGGGGATGGCTCAGTGGTAGAACGCTTGACTACCACTTTAAAGGTTGATGGTTCAATTCCCCATCCCGCTGAGCCAGCTACGTAGAGTGAGGAGAGTAACCAACTCTCTGTACTTCGAGGCTAAAGGAATCGCAAGGTATGGTCATAAACAAGGGCAGATTTTGTAATACAATAGCATGAGTTGCTTTTGTTGACACCTCAATTCAAAGCGATTAGGGATTGCAGACAAAGGAAATTCTCTCGACCAGTAATTCAAAACAAACAAAGCCGCAAATGTTTCTTTGAAACCCAGGTAGCTAGCTCGCTCGTTCTGCATTCCACAAATTGGTTTTAAGGGCAAACATGAGCATAGATCGAAGGAAGAAGGATGCATCTACACATCTGGCGCGGGCATTTTATTTGTTTGGTCCACAAGCCGTTTAGGAGGCGATTCAATTTTCTTATTTTTTTGGGTGTTATCAAAACATTTACTGCTCAGCTTCTAGACCAAAGAAATAAAATGCCCGCGGCAGATGTGTAGATATATCCTTCTTCTTTCGACCAATGCTCATGTTTGCCCTTAAAAACAATTTCTGGAATTCACAACGAGCGTCCTAGCTACCTGGGTTTCCGAGAAACTTTTGCGGCTTTGTTTGTTTTGAATTACTGGTTGAGAGAATTTCGTTTGTCTGTGATCGCTAATCGCTTTGAACTGAGGTGTCAACAAAAGCAACTCATGCTATTGTATTGCAAAATTTGCCCTTGTTTATGGTCATATCAAGAAGAAGGACCATTGTGCTGCTTCGGCAAGCTTAATTTCTCAGTGCCCTAAAAACTATTTTCGGATGCTAGGTAGAATACCCTTTCATGAATGACATTTTTCCGTGAGCGCCATATTATATATAACTTAAGGAATAATAACGAACTTTTACTGCAAAGGGCCCTTATAGCAAATTACTAGAATAACGATTTAAGTTCCTTTACTTTCGCTCATTGAAATGAATTGATGTTGTTGCTGTTGTTTCAGTAATTGTAGCGACACATTGGTTCAGGCGAGCAACGCTATACAAAAATAATGAGTCTGTACTTTGCAGCCCCAAAACTATCAGTTATACCGGGCGAGTCAAAAAAGAATCCACGTTCGGAAGGTCATTGCTCCCTGAATTTCAAATCATTAATAATGAGAACTGTCATGGTTCATTGCCAATGTGTTCAATTAGGTTCATCAATTTATCCAGATTAATCGGCCATTCCTTCCCGTCGATATGGGAGATTTTCTGCAGAAAGCCCCCTTTAAAACCTGAAAAAACCAGCAAAAACAACGAGAACATATTACTTGGTTCTCCTTCCTAAAAATGATGACACTCACATGTGTTCATGTATTTTGTCCTCTTGGGAGAATATAATCCCTTGAATAGATTATTGATATCAGAGGGATTCTTGTTTATCCTCCCAAGGGGATGGCACGTGCTAAAGCGTGCCAGAAATCATGTCTGTAAGGTCCTTGAAATGAAATGTTAGGGAAATTTGTCCGTGATTTTGGGCACATTTTGATGGCTTCTTGAAAAAGCTTTCTCGAGAAAATCCCTCATAATTTCAGAACGGAGTGGTTGATTTCAGTCAGGTAAACTTTAAAATAGATTTGAACATGTCTACCATTAACTTATGTATTTGCTGATATCATTATTTTGATATCCAGGGAGAGATGACCCTTCAAAGGGGGATTCTTTTCATTGATTCACCTGGTAGAAGGCACCAACTTTAGCTGTTGAATGCCAATTTAATTGATGAAAACAATTTATATCACTGCTCGGAATATAATGATACTATGTTTTTGGTAGGGGTTTAAATCTCATGATACGGTTTAAATCATAATAGCATTTGCTTTAGTCGGGCAAAGAGAGTTTAGCACTTACCATAGCATGATTTGTACAGCTGTCCAATTGTGTAGCAGCCCTTCACCTGAGCATCCGCTCTTTTAACCTCAGTAGAAAATTGACGTTCTTTGCACTCGTTTCTACTGCACATGCTGCTCCTTGATAGCACTACCAGCTTCACGGCTCCTTTTACGTATGGCAGCCTGATGGCTCTAGCATTTATTACTCCGGTAAGAAGTTCCAAAGCTAGCCGATTTCTTTTCGCGCGTGGCCTTAATGCCTCGTCAATTGGTATTCTAACAATGTTACTCCCAGCTTGTGGTCTCAATTCAAAAGCTAGTGATCTTTTCGATGCTTTTTGGTTGAATTGACCGTAAATGGCCGGTGCATCAAGTGATGCTGCCACCATGATGCTCTTGTTAATGAACGCACTAAATCTAGAAGAGTCGATCTCTAACAGAAAACTGTTATATTCGGAATCTGAGAGCAAAGATTCCCACTGATATGATTCCAATCGAGATCCTTTTGTGGCATTAAACTTAGTCCGGTTTATACATGCTGCTTCATATTCGAGGGATCCATAAAAGTGTTGAGATCTGTCGAAAGAACAAGCTATGTCTATGGTAAAGTAACTCTTGAAAATGTGGTTCTCAAAAGTCGTTCCAGAGAATTCAACAGTTAGCGTGTCTCCCGGCAATGGCTTGAAAGTGCTAGTAGTCACTACAAAGTTTCCTGGAATTCGAAAGCAGAGGCCTAAAGGAAATGTAGACGAACGAGCAGCCTTGACGCAATTATTCTTTGTTTCTACTGGAATACCAGGAGGGCTCTTGACAGTTGTTTTCGATAATCGAGAATATATGGAATGTAACCGGAAATCACGGATTTCAGCGCCGTCACCTGGGAGCACGACGGTGATGAGAGAGCCAGGAGGCAGACTGGAGAAGAATGAGGTGTTGTGTCCAACTACTGCTTTTAAATTGCCTGCAACGATAAAGAAGATCAATGACAGCAAGAATTTCCGTTGAAATGATATCGGGATCTCTTTTTAATTGCACATATGAAAATGTTGTATCAAATGCCTAAGTTTATGTTCCGAATTGATATGGGTTTGCGCAGAAATGTCCATATGATATTGGTCATAACCATACATACGACAAGAGTGAGTGAAGCCAGCACTGATGCAAGAGGTGGGTGTAAAATTCTGTGATCTATTTACAATAATCGAATGGCGTGAAGAAACATTAGCTATCGATCTATGATTTTACCATTGGACTTTCAAATATCTTGAATATTTTCAAAAATCACGAATTATTCTACAGTTCATCCTAAACTGGAATGGTGACAGAATCTTATTTGATACAACAGTAGTGGCCAAAAATTTCAGACCACATTTTTGTGAACAACGTTTCTTGGCGTAACGATATGGAACCCTACAACTCTGCCTACTTTACTCTCTTGGAGTTCATTTAGATCAACTTTCCATGTAGATTCCAAATTTTGAGGCTGTTTTTTATAATTTCAGTGCTGTACGTCACAAAGAAATATATCGAAATTACTTAGCTGGATTTTACATCAGTCTTTACACATTTCATTTCTTTGATTTGTTTGTAAAATATCGAAACTCCACGAACGATATTGCTTCAAGCAAAAGGGTAGTGGAAGGCGCTCAGTCCACAGCTATGGTCATCAGTTTAAGACCACCCACTTTTCAAGTTTGGTTGCCCTTTATTAAAGTTTGGTACGCCAAAAATAAAACTTGGTTCCCTGGAAATATAATTCGGTTCCCTGGATATGAAGTTTGGTTCCCTGGAAATAAAGTTTTGTTCCCTGGAAATAAAGTTTGGTTCCCTGGAAATATAAAGTTTTGTTCCCTGGAAATAAAGTTTGGTTGGCCCCTGTGGGCTTCCATAAGTTACCGACCATCTTTTGGGTCATTCTTTTTTATCTACCATTCAATCTATATGAAGAATTTGCTCGCTGTATTTTTAAGGAGAGAAAAACGTTGTCTCGTAAAGTCCCCGCTCGGGTGGTAATACTCCCCCTTCACCCTCTGGACTACAAACGCCAAAGAGAGTAATAAAGAGCAGAAAATTGGAGATTAGCGAGAGAGGGCCATTTCACCCAGGGGTGGTCCCAGGGCAGGGCTTGAGGGGCTACAGCCCCCCTCATCGAAAGTATCTCCCTCCCGTTTGATAAATTGTTGGTTCTTGTCGGAGGAATTTGGCAAAAAACGTATGAAAACAGCATTTCTAGCCATTTTGGCCCCCCTGGCGGAAGTCCTAGCCCCTCTGTCCGAAGATTTCTCGTGCCACCCTGATTCACACATTCGAAAAAGAGTGCGAGATTTTTTCAGTACAAAAGAATTCAGAGGGAATTTGACCGAAAACAAAAGACTTTTTACCTAAGGTGCACGAGATTATCTGGGAGTGAAATTCCCCCACGGAGGGGGGGGGGGGTCTTCCATAGTAAAGGTACCTGGGGATGTGCCGCGAGCAAGGGTATACTTTTTTGGACCTCTAGTCTAGCCAAGGGTATAATTTTTTGCAACTTTGGCCAGCAATGGTCTAGCCAAGGGTATCATTTTTGACAATATTGGTCTAGCGAACGGTCATGATATCATATTTGGCACAATTTTGACTATATTGGTCGAGGAAATGGTCAAAATTGGTCTAGCCAAGGGTACCATTTTCGTAAAAATTGGTTCGGACAATGGTCAAATTGGTCTAGCCAAGGGTACCCTTTTGAAGATGCTCGCGGCAGACCCCTACCCAAAATTTGGCCAAGAACCCCCTCCCCCCCTGAATTCCCCTCAGAAATCAGGCTTTTAATGTATTTGCTATTTTGTTACAAGATTCAGCACGTTTACATACCTTCAACCTGCAGGAATATTGATCGTGAGCTAATTGTTGAACCATGAGCAGTCTGGATGATGCATTTATAGTATCCTCGCTGCTGAGAGTCAATGATATCAAAAGATATATCTCGAGATTGCATGCTCCCTTTTCTTCTTCCAAACACATCCATATCACGGGATGTTCCCATAACAGAGCCATCCTTGATTCTTATAACTTGGATCTGAGCAGCCATGTAGTTACTTGGGTATGAACATTTGAACGAAGCACGTCTTCGTGTGGAAAGGTTCTCGATTGACAAATTTGCAGTTGCTGTTGAGTAAAATTAACTATAAATGATAAAACAGGCATGTTTTACAAATGTAAGGGAGCGGAGAAGGAATGGGGAGAAAATGCGATAAATGGGGGAAGGTGAAGGTAAATTGAAGGTGAAGTTGCGGTTTTTAGCGCCAAGCGCTGGGATCACAGAAGTAGCTAAGCGCTAATCGTGTCCGCGACCCCTTGTAATGACGCTCAAGTGGTGGGGCTCTACAGGTATCGAACCCTGTCTGCCTGACTGCTCTGGCTACGAAGTCAGAGGATTGCACTACTGCGCCACAACACCTTTATGGAAAGATTGTTTGAGTGGAGCTATGTTTATTGACTGCAGGCTTTTGGCTCAATAGACCTTTGACTCAATAGACCATCAGATCTTAAGACAAACACTTAAGGCAATCAGAATTACAGGACAGCTCAGGGACGCCAACAGCTATATGATGTCGAGAAAAATTACTGAGAAGATAGAGAACTATTTACTGAGGTAAATAGACCTTTTTACTGGTTAGGAAAGAGGCTTGGATCGAGCGTCCGAATCTGGGAAACTGAAAAGAGTGGAGATCCAAAGCACTACTTGCCACAGAAGGTAATATTTTTAATGAAAACAACGAGTCAGTTGGTTACTTAATCAAAATCAAGTAACATTACTAAAACCAAAAGCTTGAATATCCAAATACAATACGGAGAAATCTAATCAGTTAGAGCAATTTTTTTACAGATTCAAAGATACTGATTTCATAGCTGTTTGGTATGTGGGACCATGTGGTGTCAGAACAATTATTATCTGGGTCTATTTTCATATACTAGAAATCAATTTATGTGTGTCTATTTCCATGCTAAAAATTATTTGCTTGCGTTGCTCCTGTTTACCTGCCTGAGCACCCCTATCCTAAATATACAGGATTACCTCCTCGGTAAATGCTACATGTTCCTTAAAGTAACTTCTTGGAAATTTTTCTATTTTAATTTTGCATTAGTAAAGCAAATGAAACTTCACTTCTTACCATAGCAAGATTTATACAGTTCTCCAATTGTGTAGCAGCCTTTTATCTGCGCATCCTCCATTTTTACCTTAGCATGTTGCAGTTTTTTGCACTCGTTTCTACTGCATGAGCTGCTCCTTGACAGCATTACTAGTTTGACGGCTCCTCTTACGTATGGCAACCTTTTCAGTCCAAGATCTTTTGCTATAATGGTGAAGGACACACGTAACTGGTTACTCTTCGTGCGTGGCCTTAAAGCCTCATCAACTGGTATTCTCACAACATTACTCTGGGCTTTTGATTTCGAATAATAAAACAATGAATTTCGTCTCGTTATTTTCTGGTCTGATTGGAGATGATTGGCCGTTGCAGTAAGCGATGCTAGCACCAGGGTGCTATTTTTAATGAATGTATCAAATTTTGAAAAGTCAACCTCTAACAGAAAACTATCATATTCGGAATTTGCATGCAAGGATTCCCACAGAAAAGATTTCACTTCAGGAAATCTGCTTGAAACATTATAATTTGTGCGGTTTAGACATGCTACGTCGAGTTCGAGAGACCCGTAAAAGTTTTGGGTCCCATCGTAAGAACAGGTTATCTCTATCGAAAAGTAACCCATATGAGTGTAATTACCAACAGTCTTCCCAGAGAACTGAACTGTTAAAGTGTCTCCCGGCAATGGCCTGAAAGCGCTAGTAGTCACTACGAAGTTTAATTGGTGAATGCCATGGCAAAGGACTAAAGGAAATGTAGACGATTGAGCAGCCTTGGAGCAATTTTTCTTTGTTTCTGCTGGAATACCAGACGAGCTCTTGAGAGTTTTATTCGATACTCGAGAATATATGGAATGTAGCATGTATTCGCGTATTTTAACGCCATCAGCGTGGTGCACGCTGCTGATAAGAGAGCCAGGAGGGAAACTGCCGATGAGTGAGATGTTCTGCCCAATTACTGCTGGTATTTTGCCTGCAACAAAATAGAAAATCAAAGAGAACAAAAACTTTCATGAGAGAGAGATCTGGACCCCTTTTCATTTACATGTTTAATGGTTTTGTGTCAAGTGACTTTCCTGTAATGCAAGCTAAGGGTCTGTAATGCTGTATTGCAAGCAACGTATGTGACGGAAGCTAAGAACAATGATAACAATAATAATAACAATAATTTGTAAAATCAGCTAAAAGTCCATGAGCTCAGGGCCGGTCCAATCTTTCATTCTCATGATGAAAATAATAATAATAATAATAATAATAATAATAATAATAATAATAATAATAATAATAATAATAATGCACTTATAGAGCGCCAAAATCTATATACATATATTCTAAAGCGCAGAACAACTTAGTGTTAAAATCCTTAATTTACGTAAAGTAAAGCTAGAAATATCATTCACGTGTTAAAATAATTATAAAATAAATACGTTTTTAATCCTGTTTTGAAAGTTTGGACGCTCTGAGATCTTCTAATTTCAACGTGCAGTTTGTTCCAGAGCCAAGGGCCTGCAGTACAAAATACTCTGTCCCCACGAGATGTAAATTTTGTCTTTGGAACTATTAATGCCACAGATTTGTCTGACCTCAGTCTGTATCTATCATTGTTGGTTTGTAACCTCAACATATCTTGCAAGTAGGCTGGAGCCATGTTCTTAAGTGCCTTCAGTGTCTATAACAAAATCTTGAAGTCAATCCTTTCTTTTACCGGCAGCCAATGCAGTTCTTTTAGTACTGGAGTGATATGATCGTATTTGCGAGTCCCAGTAATAATCCTTGCAGCAGCACTTTGAACACGTTGCAACTATTACAACTGATAATTCGACAGACCAAATAGAAGACTGTTACAGTAGTCAAATTTACAATGGTGGTGTAGGCTGTCTTTTGTCACCCAAATACCCTTGGAATATAATGTTTTATCATTGCTTTAATTTGTAGAATTCAATTCAGCAATTTGAAAATGGGACTTAATTTGTATTTATGAGTCGAATTAAGAAGAAAATATCGCAAATTTGCAGTGCAATGCAGTGCAGTGCTCGGATAATTTGTAAGTTTCTTTTGATACCATTGAAAATATATATATCTTTGCCATTTTTGATCCTTGATACATAAATAAATGTTGACCGTAAGGGGTTAAGAAACGGCTATGCGACGCTGCACTGGAGTAATAATTTGCATGAGATGGTTGGGCTAATGATAACCAATGAAACATACCTTCAAGACGCAAACGCACTCTTTCAGAATTGAATACATCACCATGAGCTGTTCTTAAAACACACCAGTAATATCCTTCCAATGAAAAACTATTTGAAATATACAAAAAATCGTAAACCAACAATCGTCCTTCTCTCCTGCCAAAAAAAGAAGTACCTTTGGAGGGAGAAACCATTTGCTCAGGAGATTTTCTTTCACTCATGTAAAGATCATAACTCATGTAAAGATTACGGTTCTTGGCATCGTTTCTCAGCCTCACGTCAACTGCAATGTAGTTGGTTGGGAAAGTGCATGTGAACAGAGTATGTCCTTTGTCTGGGATAATCTTGATTGATAATTTTGGCTTCGTTGAGTTAGCTGTTGAAGTGAAGATATGAAATTTCGTCAACCCTATCTCAACCGGCTGAAAAAAATTGATTTTCCACAAGGGAGTGTTTTTTGACCTCCCCATTCCCCTTATTTTTCACTGCAAATATAACAGCTATGGCAATGAAACTTGCACTGTGACATGATTGAATAAAAGAGAATTGAAAATACCCTTAATTAATCAAAAGCCATGTGATTGGTTGCTGGGCAACCAAGAACAATGCTACTTTTGACAAAATCTAGCTATTTCCACAAAAGGGCCTAGTTTTACTAAATGAAACATGCAAATACCTCAGTGGCGTAATGGAGACACTCAGGGCCAGTAGGAGTTTGGTAAGATGGGGCCCTTATGTGGGACCGCGAAGCAAAGGGAGATCAACGGAGGAAGGGGGTTCGGGGTGGTGGGAAAATTTTGGAGACGATGCCCTTTAAAACCTCGAAAAATCCACGTTATGTGGAAAAGAAAGTTTTAATATACCGGGTGAGCAAGAAAAAAGTTCCCACTTTTGACAATTCATAGTATCAAGAGTACTGGATGGATTTTTTTTATTCAAATATGAAATTTTACAATAATCTTACATTCTACTATACCTATTTAAATTACCATACAACACTACAGGCACGATACCATGGGGAGCGAAATACAATGACTACCCCATGGCCAATATATTAAAACATCGTGGATGGATTGGAATGAATCAATATTTGATTGACAGCGAAAAGATCGAAGAATTTTTGTGATTTTTCTCAAGGATTTATGAAAATCTTACAAACAAATATGTTCATGTTATTCCTGGACATAATTCACGTAACATGTGAAATTTTGAAAGCTATATCTTATTTGTAGCGTTCCTGAAGAATTCTTGAACATAGGGCAATTTTCGAAGGAATGAAATTCGATGTAACGCCGATCTCTGACGAGATTTTAACCAAATGCAGAAAAACAAATGTGGAGTGAGGCCTCTCAAATCGATTCGTGGTAAAACCAGCTATGTATCTCTATTACTCGAATATCCATTTTTATTTTCGTGAAGGTACTCGAAAATTTATCTTGAAAGCCTTATTTTCAGTCATGTGATCGGAATACAACGATATCATTGGCTTATAAGCGTGAAATTGGAAGATTTGCGGGTTTCCCTGTGCCCTATTGAAAGATTTGACTCGTATGCTGGTCCAGTCGGTTTGATGGTCTTACGAAATAGCCACTGGCCATATTTGTCAAACACATACTACCAATTGGGGGTATTCCAAGATTCCTTCCCTGGATACCCTGAATCGGGGGGGGGGCTCTCTCCCGATTAGTTTACCTATTTAGAGAGCTCCTCCTTAATCGATCAATTTTAAGTACAATCATGTAAAGTATGTATTTTTTTCTTAATTTATTCTAGTAATGTTTGTAATTTTGGTTCTTAGTGTTGTGATGTGTTTAGTTGTACAGGGTGTCCCAAAAATGTGTCCTGTTTGTCTGAAGATTGCGACAAAACGGCAAAAGATTCTTGCCAAACTTTTGGATGATGATGCTCTTCGGATTTTCAATTAAAGTTTGCCACCATCCCCGTAAAAATCTGTTGAAAAATGATGGAGCTACGACCTTCAGAAGACCAAATTTGCCTGACGACTGAAACCAGCAGTCGACCATTTTGCCTTGCTATTTTGTAGTGATAAGTATCTTCACGTGAGGTAAGAAAAAATTTCTGTGATGTCAGAAATAGTGGAACTCTCCGAGGATTATCGGAATTTTCCCGAGAGCTATGACATTGGAGCTGCGGTTTCATTTTCATTCCATAAAGCTATTTATCGCTGCAAAATAGTAAACCAAAATGGCCGACCGCTGGTTTCAGTGATCGGGCAGATTTGGTCTCCTGAAGGTGATAGCTCCATCATTTTTCAACGGATTTTTATGGGGATGTTGCAAACTTTAATTGAACATCTGAAGAGCACCATCATGCAAAAGTTTGGTGAGAATCTTTTGCCGTTTTGTCGCAGTCTTCAGACAAACGGGGCACAATTTTTTTTTGGACACCCTGTAGAGTATTTTGTATTGAATTGTATTTAAAATTGATTGATAAATGAATGAAACTGAAAAATGAAAACTGAACAGACTCTTTATATGTTAGAGAAGGTCTGGTACCCAGGGTAAAATATTCCTGGCCATTTATAAGATGTCAATTTAGTAGGCTCCTCTACATGGCAATATGGTCATTGCAGCAATTTTGAAGTTTTCTTGCTTTGTTCAACAGTTTTTACAATAGAAAATTTTGAAAAGCTGCAGAAAATTTTCACTACTAGATGCTACCAAATTGCCAAATTTTAGGACCATGAACTACCATTTGGGGGTTTCTGTAAAAAGATATTACCATTTTGAGGGTATTTTTCAAAATGTTTCCTTTGGCCCTCTTTAGCCCCAACTGGACCATCAGACCACAATGTCCCCCCCCCTTGCAACTAATCGCTGTATGAGAGGAAATGTGGAATAGCATGTCAATATCAATAAATGGCCTAGGTGTTACGAGGAGTTTAGTGAGCATTGTAGATTTGAAACTTACAGTTGTTGCAAGCACTATACAGCTGTTCGATTGTGAGACAAGCCTTCGATGAATCATTCCCGTTTGTTTCCTTCTTTGATGGTTCTGGACATTTGTATTTATAGCATTTATTACTGCTCCACTCCGACAGCATTACTAACTTCACAGCTCCTTCTATAAAAGGTATGTATCTCACACGCAAATTGCTTCCGTTCCTATCTAAGTACTCTGTCTGTCCAATAAGCGGAAACGTTACAATCATGCCTTCAATATTGAATTTGAAAGCTTCGTCTATTGGCACCCTCACAATATTGCCTTCGCTCTTTGCTTTCGCAGAAAACACCAAACTTCTTTGCAAAATCTTTACTGCAACACTTTGGGTGGAATTATTACTAGCGAAAGCGCGAAAATTTACCATAACTGTGTTACTGTGGTTGAAATAGCGAGCCATTTTGTTCATGTCAACCTCCAATATAAAACTATCGTAATAGGATTTTCTACGGTGAAAGTTGAACGTATATGCTGCCGGTGATAGGCCAACCCTTGCGTTCTTAGCGAGGATGTACCTAATATCTATGCATCTATATTTTTCAAGGACTCTGTCTTCAGATTCGATGAGGTGTCTGTAAAAATTTTGAGTGCTATTGAAAGGACAAATGACATCAATAACTAAATTCCTTTGAGATGTTGCGTTCTTCGTAGTTGGAACGGAAAATGTAGCCTTTATTTTACTTCTAGGAATTGCTTTGAAAGCGGTCGTAGTTCTGACATGGCCACTTGAAGAATTGATGCATAATGGAAAGCGAGACGATGATGGATCCTTGCAGTCTCTTGCTATTGAATCAAAGACAACATTTTGCCAATATGTTGCAGTTTTAGCAGACAATTTTGCAATCACTGAACCAACTGGCACATCTGGGATCAATGTCATAGTGTACTGTTTCGATAACTCTGAGTTGCCTGCAAACAAATTAAATATGGTTACTTATTCGTACAAAAGTAGTTGAATTGTGAGATACCGAGTGTCCCAAAAAACACAACAGATTTGAAAATTATAATGCAAACTGTTTCATGCTCTAAACAAAACAATTCTTCTTATTCAAATTTGCAATAATTAATTAGATAAGATTTTGATATATTTTCAGTATTCTTGGTAGCTTGCTCGTAAATATGAAGATCAGCAAACTTCAAAATTGCCCCTAGGTCAACATCAGAACTGCTGCATTAACAATGGTGTTAACAATGGTTGTTAATTGTTATTTGGTTATGGTTAATTGTGGATTCTAGGTTCTGCCTTGGAGTGACAAGATCTAGCTTTTTTCTTGTTGGATAGTCAGATAATTGAAATTTGGTAACAAGTTTCCCTCTTAAATTGTCCGCACGGGGATGATTCATTATTTTTAAATCATAACGGCCATGTCAAATTTTATTAAGTTATGTTTGAGACTGAAAGCCAATTGAAACTCCACGCATCCTTTAAGAAACTTGGCACAAGTAACAAACATGATAAGGCAAACAAGATGATGAGATTTGCCTTTGTTTATGTCACGTGATTAAGTGCTGACGTCAGCAAATGTTGCTAATTTGGGTGTAAAAACCACATGTACTTTGTCGCGTTGTATCTCCAAATTGATAAAATATATCGATGTGATCTTTGAAACATAGAAGGATTATATCCATGTAATTCTTATTTTGAAATTTTTGCTTTGTAACACTAATATTTTTGCTGATGTCAGCATTTATTTATTTTGTACGAAAAAAAGAGCAATTTTTGTCTAAAATCGAGTATAAATTACTTTTAAAAATATCAAAAAATGCTAAATATACATAAAAAGACCTGCTGCATCATATAATGTGACTCATTTTTCTAAAAATGAAGCAAAACATCGTTTTCGTCAGTACGCATGCGCAACAACCAAATGTTGATGACGTCATCAAAAATCAATAAACTATATATCAGATGAAAGCTTGTTTTAAGACTTAATCTAGAGAATTTTATTAGCGATCGTGCTCTAGTTTGTATATGGGTGATCAAAAAATTGTTCTTGACTTTTGATTAAATATTGAAAAATTACGAAATACTTAACAGGCTCCATAGTAAAATAATAGTACTGCTGACATGTGAAATTAATTTTAGAACCCAGAAGCTAGCAAATCGGCTAAATATTTACGGAGGTACAAGCTTTCGGAGTTCATGTTTGTGCGAAAGCTGAAACCAGACGCCACTAAATTGCATATTTTGTGGAAGTAGAATCTCGTTTATTCAAAGCAAATCAAATGGAATTTAAAAAGCACTTTTGATAAACTAACTTTCTATAACATTGAATCAAGGTTATGGATGCACGGAGGAATCATGTTCAGCACAATTTCAATTGCCCTATCTCTCATCGATTAAGTTTTAATTCCATGTTTTTGAATCCTTGTATTCTTAAGTAAATGTTAGCAATGGTTACAAGAACTAAATAACTTTGAAAGTCCTATTTAGTTTGCTTTAATATCGACGAGAAGTAAAACATTTGGACAGTCTTCTTTTACCTCGATTTTAGGAAGTCTTTTTGGAAAACAAGTCAGGGAGGGGCGTCTGGTTCAGCTTTCGCAGAAACGTGTACTTCAAAAGCTTGTAAATCCCTGAATTTGTAGCGGATTCACAAGATTCTGGTGTCTACAAACAATTTTAAATCTTAGCAACAGGGTTGTCTAACCAGAAACCTGTACCCTTTTTCACGATTTTTAATATCTAATCAAAGGTCGAACAATTTTTCTGGGACACCCTGTAGACGCTGAAGATGGTCAAGCTGTGTGTTTGACAAAGTGCCTCATAGTTCATCACTGTATCTCAGATGACTCTCAAGCAGTGCCTTGTATATTTGATCCAATTTTGATTGGGGAAGTATGTTCTTTAGTTTCCGCAGGGACGAGAGGGCACTTTTAATTTTACCTTTGAAGTTTTTATATAGCTAATTTCATGCAAGGTTCTCGTCTACTGTCAGTCCAAGGTACTTAACTTTTTTCACCATTTGATTGGTTCTCCATTTATGTTTACCTCTAATGGACCGTGAATACGGTTAGTTTGTCTTTTGTGACCAACAACCATGTATTCTGTTTCATCAGTGTTCAAACTAAGCTTATTCAGAAGTAACCGTCCTGCAATATTGGCAATCTAAAAGTTCGTCAATATCTTCAGCAGAGCAAGATACGCTGGTGTCATCTGCATACATGTTTGAGGTGCATTTTTGAGGCACTGCTCAAAATCATTGACATACCTGATGAAGAGAAGAGGCCCAAAGCACGAGCCCTGAGAAATACCACATTGATCATTATTTAGGGAAGATTTTTGGCCATTCACTTGACAGTATTGATTTCTGTTGTCAAATACGATGTGAACCACCGAAGAAGTGTCCCTACTACCCCGTATTTAGTTAGCTTTGAGAGGAGAATTCCATTGTCCACTGTATCGAAAGCCTTTTTGAGGTCGAGAAATACGCTTATGTCAACGTTGCGTTTGTCAATGCTAGAAAACCAAGCATCTGTTACGTTAAGTAGTACCGTTGGAGTGCTATGCATCTTTAAAATGCGTGCTGACATTTTGAAAATTTCTATGAGAGTCATCTGTGTTATTAAGAAGGCAAGTGACAACAGAATGAAGAACTCTAAAGCCAGACTGGTTTGAAAGCAAAAGTTTGTTTTCGCCCAAGTTATCGTACAGTTGGATATAGATAACATTTTCAAAGACCCTTGCTAAAACCGAGAGTACAGATATCTAGGTCGGTAGTTAGATCGGCCGTCAGTCAGGTTGACCTCTTTAAAAATGGGAGGTGGTAGGTACTCTGGCAATTTTTCAGCTATCTGTAAGACAGCCATTAGCAATCGACAGTTGAATATGATTCTGAAATAACTGGAAGTAGGTATAACTTGAAGTCAGTTTGTGATATGGTGCTTTGCCTTCAAACTCTTATCAATAATTTAGATATGTCCTTTCATCCAGCCATGCCTGCTGAGTTTCCTATTTTGTCAGTGACGTGCGAATTGAGTTTCCTATAAGTGAAAAGCTGAAAGTTAACAAGCAAAGGAAAATAAAGCCTACGCGTAGACCCATTATCCCAAAGGAGGAAAGCTTTCCTCCTTTGGGATAATAATGGCTCTACGCGTAGGCTAAGGAAAACATTGCCATACCTTCCACCATCAAAAAGAAACGAGATGCCAGCACAATGACGAAAAGTACATGGCACACCAGCAGCATTTTGCCTGAATCCTGCCCTCCTAATGACTTTAACCAGCAATGTGTTTGCCTCTGATGGAAAAAAGAGCATTCGTTGACAGTAAGACTCAAGTAATGCATGAGTAAGTTCTAGCAAAAGCAAACAATCCAAATTTTATCTCAAATTAGACGTCACGCGAGAGCGGGGATGACTGAGTGGTAGCACAGACTCAATTCCAAGCCAAAAGTTGGTGGTTTGAGTTTTGCCCCTTCTCGGTAAGGTAATTCCAGGCTAAAGGAATGATGAGATGTGGTCAATTTTCTGAACCGAACTGTATTTAAATATGGACGTTAAGAGGGCGAGTCTTTATTTGAAAGGGGCGTTTTGCGTTCTAAGGAGTGTTTTGCAAGGACAACGCAGCGTTTTTCAAGCCCCCGGACCCCCATTACAATTCGCTTCGCTCGCTGCCCCCCCCCCCCCGGTTTGAAACCGCTGCACTGCGTGGTGGTCCTTGCCAGGAGGACTTATTTCAAATATTCTGACTGCAATCGCAGGAACTGAACAAGTCAAACTCAGTCCATAGTCAAAGCTCTTCAAAGCTCATTGCAGTCATGTGGCAATGTACTGGCCAAGTTTAGTCACAGAACAGGAGCATCAGCAGGGCCAAAGCCAGAGGGGGGCTGGGGGCGAAGCACCCCCAGGAGGCTCTACGTCGGAAATTTTACTCTACCTGTCAGATTTTTTGTGGTTACATGCCCACAGACGATTTCATTGAGAGAATGATGCATGGAACCTGAATTTATTGACTTCTGAGGATAAACTCTGACAAGAATTTTGAATCTGCATCATACTTATGCATTGTTTTCACTAATTTTGAAGGCTTCAATGTTGAAACTGGAAAATATTTCCAAGTGATTAAAGGAGCACATCAGCCCCTTCGTGCAGTGTTCCTAAAATTTAGGTTGTTGCTGTTGTTGTTGTTGTTGATTTTTGGTCCGCGACTTTTGGTTCTTTGCCCCTCTATGAATTAAAGGTTGGTGTCGGGCCTGGGCATCAGTTTCGATCTGTTCAATATCTTTCTCTGTTTCTTATTTCTGATTTTTTTTCTTATTTCTGATTGACAGCGAATATTTGGCTGATGCAAAGGGTTCTGTGTTTCTTTACGTGATGATATTTTGGCTTTCGGTATTTCGGCTTTGGCTTTCAGTATTTCGGACCATTGATATTGCGAATCAGAAACCCAGAGCTGACAGCATATGCGCAATTTGTTGAGCGTTGGGGACTCTGGAGGGGGATCAGTAGCGGTAGCAACTGCTGTCGTTGTTGTTCTCTCGTCCGGGGTTCCTATTGCTCAGCATCATACTACTATGCTGGCCTGACATCCAATGTGAAACGGATTCTAGTATTTATCAGTAATTTATCGTATTTGTAGCTTTTTGCAGTTGTTTATTTAGTTACTATTTTTTGCATGTCTTTATGTTAATGTCCACCTGGTAGTCATTATCTTTTGCTCCTTGTGGTCACGTCCCTGTAGTGTTGTATAGTCTGTAAAGTAATTAGAAAGTATGGTAGGATGTAGATGTAGCATGTATTGTAACATTTTAAATGATTAAAAAAAAAAAATATATATTTTGGCTGATGTGAAATCATGTAATAATATTCACTGCATTAGAAATATGAAACAAATCAGAAATAAGAAACAAAGAAAAGTGTAGAAAAAATTTGAAACTGATACCCCTGTGGAGAGACGTCAGGTGGAGGGCATTGTTCGACCCCTTCCACCAACAACGGTCAACACCTCTGACCCCTGAAGGTCATGAAAAGGGGGTTGTGGACTCGATTTATCTAGCACAAACGAATTGGCAGCGAAGACCGCAACTTCGCTTTCGTCAGTTTCATGAAGTTTTACATTTAGGAGCTTTTGGTCCAGTTATCCCGGTTATAATGTATAATGATACTTTGATGTTGAGTTTATGTTTAGTTCCTGGTTTGATTAGACCATATATTGCTCATGAAAACTCGGCTGGTTTGATTTATACAAAAGCAGAGAAGGAGATTCGCAAGATTCACAATCACAAAGGACACAGAGAATAAAATACAGGAAATGCATGAAAATGGGCGTCGTATCGCATCACGACTACTTACCTGTCTGGCTGGGGCTACAACAGAGCCACACAGTCTTTCCAGATATGTGATTGTCGAAATCCTTTGGGTTGGGTTACTTCTTTCGTCGAATCATAAAGTTAACAGCAAATACAAACGGCAGAGAACTGAATATTCGTCGTGCTTTAGTTTCATGCTTTCATTTCAGGCTGGACGAAATAGATTCCAAGCAGCAAATAAGCAAAGGCTTGTCTGTTTATGGCGGTCTTTTCGGGGCGAATTTAACGAACAAATGGCGAAGCGTTTGATCCTTTTGTTTGATTCTTTTACGCAATACATTGTAAACACAATGTTCCCTGCAGGTTTTTCTATCATGTTTACGTCAATTATTGTTATTGTCAAGAAGGTGATTCCTATTCATTTCCGAATTACAGCACATTGTCCAAACACTTCGTTTTCAACAGGTCTAAAACGCGGACCGCGGTGGCTTCAAACGTCTGCGAAATGACATGTTGCCTTTACTCTGCTTTGAGGTAATGAAAACTCGAGTGTTTCACTAGAAATGCCTCCGTTGAAAGGAAGCCCTTGTACCTTGTGGTCTCCAGGCGGACTATACCGATGCTAAGAAATGATTAGATTTTTTGCTTTGAAGGTTTGCTTTTTTATTTGTCTCTGAATGCAGTTTTTAGGTACAATTACTACACCACACAGGGATGGCACTAGCGGAGGGGGGAGGGCACGGGGGATGATGTTTTGGAGGTGTCTTTCCTCTCATGCCCTTGTGCTCTGAAATCATTGAAGCATTCTGCCGCCATAGTAACATGGTATTATTCGGTTGCTGTTGTTGTACTGCATTAACGCAACATTATAGGTTGCAGTGTGTATGTTTTTTCATAACATACTCAACAGCAACCGAATAATAGCATGTTAAATGGCGGCAGAATGCTTCTATGATTTAGGAGCACAAGAGCACCATAGGTCACTAGGCCGCCATAATACGCGATTGGGCCTCCTGTGCTGCAAAAATAAAAATGTAATTCTCGAAGCAGCATCAAAGACATTTGTAAGGAGTATAGAAGCTGGTGATTATCTTTCACTGCAATTTAATGTCATTCCATATTCATTCAACATACATATATCCAAGTAAAATATCTGACGACTACTTACGATGATAAAGATATCAAGAATCCAAACCTACAACCCTGTAAAGCCTAAAGTATAACCAAACAAGAAAAAGGGTCTGGGGAGAGCAATATTCTCTTGGTAAATGGCTGCCACAAAGCCTTCATTAACGATGCACTCTGCAAATCTATTGGCTTCAAACTCACGGTGAAAAAATAAGGAAATAAATCGCCCTAAATGTTTTGAAAAGCTGTTGTGTGACCCATCGCCGCATAAACGATTGAAGACTCTTCTCTGCAACACATGCCTCAAATCCAACGGTTCTTTGTGCTTAACGGTTAAGTATTTGTCATGGGAGGGGGGGGGGAGGGTTGCTTTTCGCATGCCAGGAGCATGAGATTCTAGAGCCATAGGACTTATAACAATTTTAGAAGGGCCCAGAATGATGAAACAACAGCTCTCGGGATTCGATCGAAATATATAGTGCCCAAAGTAATGAATTTTGGATCTTTTAGCTATTCTACACAATACAGCAAATACCCACATAAAAACTGGTAATTAAGAACCACATGCTGATTCTGGCTGAAGTTTACACATTTGGCGGGCTGTGGAATAAGAATTATGCGGCTGATATTCAAAACTAAGATGTTAATCTATCAGAAAAAGGTTAAATTAGATGAGAAAAATCTGTTTGGTAAAATTACTCATCTGTAGATTAACAAATTAGAAAAATGCCTGTAAGGGGCGCATCACTCTGTAAAAATATCGTACACCTTTGGCCAAAATCCCTTTGTTTTCAAGAAAAATCCGCAAAAATCCTTAAATATCCTTTTGTTTAAAAAATCTCGTACGCCATTTCGGAAGAGTGATATACCTCTCGTGTTTGTATGACAATCGAGAATTCCATCTACCATTCTGGTCCATGATTTATGTGCTATTGAAGATTTGGAGATTGGAGATGGAGATTTCCCAGAAGAATGGGCAATAGGCATCATAGTTCTTCTGTTCAAGGGCGGAGATAAATCAAACCTTGATAATTACAGGGGTATTACTCTTCTCAGTATTTTCGGAAAATTATTTTTAGGTATTTTATTAGAAAGACTGACAACAGTGCTTGATAACTTTTTAGTGGAAAATCAAATTGCATATAGAAAGGGTTATCAAACATCTGGCCATCTACTTACTCTTTCATCGATTATTCAAGAAATATGTAATCAGGATGGTTCCAGTCTTTTCCTTTGCGTCGTTGATTTTAAGAAGGCATTTGACTCAGTGGATCACTCTCTTTTGTTGAAAAAGCTGATTGCAAATGGAATTAGTGGTAAATTTTATAAAATAGTTTCAACGTTATATGCTAAGGTCAAATCGTGTGCTCGTGCTAATGACGGCCTTACTAATTTCTTCAGTTGTTCTCGGGGGGTAAGACAGGGATGTCTCCTGAGTCCAATGCTTTTTGCATTTTTCTTGAATGAATTTAGATGCAGCTATAAGCTCAAAAGCGAAAGGAATTAGGTTCGGAGAAGATGTCGCTCATTCACTAATGTATGCAGATGATTTGATATTACTTGCGGAAACCGCGGAAGATCTTCAAAAGCAAATCGATGTGTTAAATGACTTCACGATGCAGATTCAAATGAGCGTCAACGTTGGTAAAACCAAAGTAATGGTCCTCAGAAAAAACAAAAGGAGAAATATATCAAAACAAAAATGGTTATTTGGTGACACTGAAATACAAGAATGTGATTCATACAAATACCTTGGCGTCACATTTAAATCTAACTGCTCTTTCAATGAACACATTGAAATAATTAAGCAAAAGGCCTGTAAAGCGTACTATTCCCTTATTTCTAAATGCAAAGATTTTAACGGCCTTCAACCAAGAATATTTCTTTATTTGTTCGATCAAACTATTGCCCCTATTTTGAATTATTTCTGCGTGCAAGTATATCCTGGGGGTGAAATCAACAACCTGTACTGATGCAGTTTATGCTGAGTTGGGAAGAATACCCCTTCAGTTGAACCGACATGTATCCATGTTGAAATTCTATGCAAGACTCAATTTACTAAATGTTTCTGAACCGCATCGATTCGCCTGTAAGTCCTTTCGCTTCCTGTGCGACGCTGCTGATCTAGGTTATGTTAACTGGGTATCATTGGTACGTGAATTGCATGCAAAATATAATATTGCACCTGGCGACAACATCTCTACTATCAAATCAAAAGTTAGGAGTTTTTTCGAACATTACACCTTGTTTAATCTTAATGAACATCTAGCGCAAGATAAAAAACTTTGCACTTATGCCCAGATAAAGTCGGTTTTTAAGTTCGAAACATACCTGGACACTATAAATGACTTCAAGAGAAGGCAATGCTTTTCAAAACTGAGAATGAGTGCACATAATCTCGAAATTGAAGCTGGAAGATTTGGAAAAAACGTGATACCGAGATGTGACAGGCACTGCAAGTACTGTCTGTCAATTGGAATCAAGACTATTGGTAATGAAGTTCATTTCGTCATGGTGTGCCCACAGTTTCAAGATGAAAGAAAACTTCTTGAAACAAAGATAGTTGATTTGTACCCAAATGTATGTCAGCTAAATGTCAAGAACAAATTTATCTGGTTAATAAGTCAAGAGGATAAGTACTGCCTTAATTTGGTAGCAACTTACTTGTTGAAATGCTTCAAACTAAAATCGGATCTCCAAATATGAATATCTTATGTCACGCAATTCACGTACCATGTTTAGAGTTTATCATCATATTTGTAGTATATATTAGTACAATATGTCCTTTTTCTGTAATTTTACGTCATGTAACAGTTATTTCAGTTGAATTGTAATTAGGTTAGAGGCCTCCTTGGCCTAGATGCCTTATTAATAAATAAAAAAAAAAATCCGAATTGTCCTGTACCGGCTGAGTCTCGAGAAACTTTCAAAAACGTGCTAAAATCGGGAGCAAGCTTCCCTAATGTGTTTACCATACACCAATGACTCGAGAACGCTTTAGCACGTGCTATACCCTCCTGGGGGAATAAGCAAGTCTTCCCCTAATATGAATAACTTATTCAGGGGGATTCCATTCTCTCCAGAAACAAAATGCATGGATGCATTTATGTGTCATAAATGCTAGGAAGAGAAACACATGGGACATCTTGCTTTTTGTTTTCATTCGTTTTGCAGGTTTTCAAAAAAAGGAGCTTTCTGCAGGAAATCCCCCATATCAACGGGAAGGAATGGCCTATCAAAACCGGGTGAATTACTGCACTGACCCTAATTGGATATATCAGCCATAAAACAAGACAGTTTTCAATATCATCGCTTTGATATTGAGGGAGCAGCATTCTTTCACATGCTTGGCTCTTTTATTGAATCACCCGGTAGAAAAGCATCATAGAAACTATATTTTGGCCCCCAAGTAGTAGTAGTAATTTATTTTAAGTGGGCTGATATCTCTAGCTATTTAAAGCTAATTTAGGCCCACTATGCTTGCCGCATCCAGGCATGGGACCCCTAGTTTAACGTCCCTTCCGAAGGACGGCGCGAGGTGAGTTGCGAGGTCAGGCCTCAGAGGTCACCCATCCGGAGTTTGACCTCACTCGACCGAACTTAACTTCAGTCATCTGACGGAAACTGTTTAAGCCACTCGGCTTCAACCAGTTTGGAAGAAATAGGATTCTAATTCTTTCTAAACCCGCCTGCTTCAGAAAATACCCGCAACAATTAATCCAAAATGACCCTTCTTCAGACCTTGCCGTCTTGGATGCGTAAAGTTACACCAGTTGAATCCATTGTTTGTGTCCTGTACATGACAGCTCCAGCACTCGACCTCCTCTCATCGTCCTTTCCAAAACATTTCATCCATTCTTTTCTGACTTCAGGTGACCTTACACAGTAGAAGACAAATATAAAGAATCCTTGCAACGAATTGAGGACACAGAAGATAACTTGAAATGGGAATGTTAAGTCACTTATAGCAAAAAGGCCAACGATCCAAGTTGTTCCCATCAATGTTGAACATGCAACGACAATTCTGATTTTAGTGACATTGCTCATTTGGTTCGTCCTGGTTGCTGCTGACTTTCTTGTGAGAGATTTTGACACCAAAGCAAGAATGATCAGATTTACAGCCATCATTAACAATATTGGCAGAAGATAAGATATGTAGAATGCCAAACCAGATACTATGCATCTGCAAAGAGAAAATTAAAGGGAATAGACAAAGCTGTATCGACAAGCTGCTATAAATAGGCAGAAGAAATGCCCACAAACCCATTGTTTCCTTCACCACACAATGAAATGGCAGGCGTCAAAGTTGTTGAATACAATAGCTTATATTTTTAACTTGGCACGGGCCAGCTTTTAACTATGTCGATTCCCTTTAAGCAACATGGTACAATGCTGTTTATTTGTCATCTTATTTCAATCCAGTACCTTTTTCTAGCTTCTAACGTGGAATTAGTCTAAGAGTGGTGTGTTCACACCATGCCGGCACATTTTGAAAACGATGAAAAATGTGACGCATAGGCCGCTTGTTTACACGAAAACGGCAAATTTTTTGCCAGCAGATTTTGAAAACGGTAGATTTCGAAAATGGAACTCTAACCTGTAGTGTTTGAAGACGGCATCGTGAGAACACTGGAAAATGATTAAATGAAAACGGAACATTGTTCAACGCTTTCGAAAAGAGGCTGGCTGGCTTTGGCGCGAAAATACTGTCTCGTTCTCGTGGAGCTTGCAAAGAGTTTATTGCCGTCACATTTTCTGCTGTTTTCGAAATTTTGTCGGTATCGTGTGAACGTTAGCTCAAATTTTACCATCGTCATATTTTTCACCGTTTTCAAAATGTGCCGACACCTTGTGAACGCAGTCTAAATCGAACATATTTAAACTAATAGCGATCTATATTAGATATCTATCTCAGTTTCTAACTACAAACATTACAGGTGCAAGTTGGCCCATACCATTGTTTTGTATGTCTTTTAACCGTGTGAATATTTTTAGCCAATTTAAATTTGAATCTACAGCAGACATCTGGAATCCGATATTCGGGCACATGCATGACGCTAGGGAGGACAGGAAACCATTTTTTAGCAGTAGCAGTATTGCGGAAAGGAACATTTTGAAATACCAGCGAGAATCAGACAAAAACAACGTTTGAAAAATACATTGCCATTAATCCATCATGATATGAATAGCAATTTATAGTTGCAATTATATGTATGGATAACAGCTTTGTTTTGGCATATTGCATGCTTATACCGAAAGGCAACTATCTTTCTGCTGACTGGTGACTGAACGAGCAACTTGTTTGTTCCTTAAACTGTATTCGTAATTCTCGTTTCTCTATGTAGGTCATGTATCTTTACATCAATCTTTTCTATAGTTATGGAAATTTTTCGACAAGCAATACCAATTTGGTAAGGAAACGAGTAGTAATATTTAACGGACCATTCTGAAAGAATGGCTTGAAAGTTATGATATGATATTATTCCAACTTTTTGACCAAGTTTCACAGAGTTAGCGTCAATTTATTGTGACAAAGTTTTAGAGACAAGTGATTTTTGCACATGTAGTGGGTGAATACTGATCAGTAGGTCCATGTCATTCAAAATTCAAGTAATATTTTTACATGAATTGCAGAGAATTACGAAGGACTGACCAGGCAATTGAATGTTTTCCGCAAATTCAATCTGAAAGCTAAATAGTGATCTGGAATCTTATACTGGCACACTTATGACGCTGCGGAGGGCAGAAATTCATTTGTCTGCAGTAGCAGCATCGTGGCAGCAATATCAATGCATACGAAAGTGCGCCTAGTTAAAGCATTAGTTTTCCCTGTAATGATGTATGGCTGTGAGAGCTGGACAATCAGGAAAAGTGAAAGAAGGAAGATTGATGCGTTTGAGCTATGGTGTTGGCGTAGAATACTGAGAATACAATGGACAGCAAGAAGAACAAATAAGTCTGTGTTGGAAGAAATAAAGCCAGAAATTTCATTAGAAGGCATGATTATAAAACAAGCACTGACCTTCTTCGGACATACAATACGAGCTAATGGGATGGAGAAAGATATTATGTTAGGGAGGGTAGAGGGGACAAGAAGACGAGGCAGGCAAAGAACAAGATGGCTGGATGTGTTGAAAGAATTAACTGGGATGTCCTTGCAAAAACTTAATGAAAAAGCAATGAACAGAACAGAAAGGAGATTGTTTGTTCAGAGGGTCGCCAGAAGTCGCCAGCGACTTGATGGTACCTAACACACACACACACACACAGCAGCATCGTGAACAGGACAATTTCGATATATATTCCAAAAATTACAATATCATATGGTATGATACGCAGAGTGCCAAACGCAATACTATGTATCTACAAAGAGAATTAAGTGCATCAGCCTGCAAGCTAGCCACACTATATTTCGTATTCGTACTCCTCCGCATGGCAATATGGTTGTGTCAGCAATGATTATCAATAAATTTTGAAGTTCTCTTGCTTTTTACAATCAGTCTTTACAATAGAAAATTTGAAAAGCGGCAGAAAATTTCCACTACTAAATGCTACCAAATGGCCCAATTCTAGGTCCGCGAACTACCATATGGAGGTTTTTGTAAAAAGATGCTACCATTTGAGGGCAATTTTCTAAATTTTTGCGTTGGCCCTCCTTAACCCGGACTAGACCCCCATTTCAGGCTACAATTAAAGTACCCCCCCCCCCCCGGGCTATTTTCTTTTAAAGGAGAAACATTCGCTATAATGGCAGGCTAAAATTTCTCATATGGTCGTTTCTTATATTCCAGGATTTACTGTATTCGCTCGAAAAGTCGTGTTTTTTAGATCTATGCTATTTTATGGTACTTTGATCAATTATTCTTACTGTATCGTCGCTTAGTTTTGATGAACCCGCATGCATCAAACATACTGATTTTTCTCAAAATGATAACCAAATAAAATTTGGCAAAATACGTCAAAATCTATCACCATCGATAACATTTTGCACAAAGATAATATTTTTTTATATATAATCATTTAAAATGTTACAATACATGTTACATCTACATCCTACCATACTTTCTAATTACTTTACAGACTATACAAGAATAGTCTGTAAAGATAATTTTTTAAAGTCTGTAAGTCTGTAATCTGTAAGTCTGTAGCCTGTGTCTGTAGTTTGTCAAGATCAATCTTTAAAGATAATATTCTCCTGAGCTTACCAAAGATGCTGCAAACAAAGGAACTTACAGTAAGAAAAACTTACATCCATCTTCCATCAGACATCTGTCCATAAACATCCATTTTAGAAATCCCAGCTGTAATAGCAACAATGAGTAATGGAACTCCTACAAGGTTGAACCGACATAGTTAAACTGATTATATGATTCTTAGCTTTCCACATTGAATTGAGTAATGGCTATGGATTCACAGCTTCAAACTGACTGAAATATTTGAGTGAAAGCAAAAAGTGAAACTTGTGTGAGTGAAAATAAAAATATTTTCACCATGTACTACCGGGGGAGGGGGGATGGGGGTTCTTGGCCAAATTTTGGGCAGGGGTCTGCCGCGAGCATATTCAAAATACCGTAGGCTAGACTAATTTTTACGAAAATGGTACCCTTGGCTAGACCATTTTGACCATTCTCTGGACCAATTTTCACGAAAATGGCTTGGCTAGACTAGAAGTCGGAAAAGGTATACCCTTGCTCGCAGCAATCCCCAGGTGGAAGAACCCCCCCCCCCCCCCGTTTACCATTGCATGCTGATTGTAAGATTAACGTAAATAATAGCTTCTAAATGTTTAATATATTTACCACAAAGAACGACAAATAAAGGCGAAATGAGCTTACCCCAAGCAAACATATTGCTCTTCAAGATCAGTTTGGATATCCTAGATTTGAGAACTTTTGCTAAAAACAGGTACAACACAGCGCCTTCCACTCCCATCCAGCCGAATGATGCCAAAACAAAGAAATGAATTAGAGCTCCGAATATCTTGCAAGTCGTTCTTTCCTTTGTCTGTATGCCAGCCACGAAAGTAACAAGAGTTAGCATCAATGATAAACATAGAAACATAAAAATCTGCGGAGGTTGCTTCTGTCTTAACTTCCTAAAAAGAAAATTCAAATATTAGACTACAAAGATAATTACACAATTTAACCATGGGTAGTTAGACACTGCTGGTGTGCTTCTATGGAGGAGCCCTGGGTAATATGTATCTGCGGAGGAAATGTTTTATAAAGAACGATTTCGTTTTTCGATATCTCCTCCGCAGTACTAGAAAAAATTTTCTCCGCAGATACATATTATCCAGCGTTCCTCCATAGAAGCACATCAGCAGTGTCTAACTACCCATGATTTAAAAAGTTGTGACTGGACAGACTTCCGTTCACAAGAAATCGGCTCATTTTTACCTCCAGAGTGAGAAACGGTAGATTCTGAAAATAGAGCTCTTACCGGCACATATTCGAAAACGGTATTGTGTGATTTACTTATTAACGATGAATGCGGAACATTTTCGATTCTTTCAAACAATTTCATAGTTTTTACTTTGTCATAGAACTCTAACTGATTCATTTGCTCTCTAAATTTTGCCCATTCTTTGCCAAACATGGGAAATCAAATATGTGATTGTTAAACGGTGATACAATTTCCTAGCATACACGCTGTGTAACGAGGTAATCACCCCATAAATCTCTTAGGGCTAGTTTTAAACATCATATTGTTGCCTTGTCAAATCTAAATGTATTAAAAAATAGGCAGAATCTCCCGCTCTTTTTTGTCGCGTTGTTTGAATTCTGTTTTTCTCAAATTTGCTATTTTTCTCAAATTCGCAAGAGCGAATGCTGATTACATAGATTCTGTGACCATGGCCTAGAATTCATTAATTAAACGCGGCAGAAGTCCGATGTCTAAATCAAATAGTGCGTCTGCCGTGTAACACGACAGATCTGATGAACTTCTGCTGTTTTAACAATTTAAAACGGTTGATGATTTAAAAATGGGCTTCATGTCGAAGTTAATTGACACTTGGACATCTTTGGCAGCATCTGTTAAATTCAACACGGCAAGGATGCGATGTTTAAACAAGACCTTATTTTTTCCTAACAAATCCTAAAATATTCAAAATCTCGAAATTTTCAACTAAAAATCTAAAAAAAAAATCTTCACAAAACCTTCCGAATCCCACAAATAAAATCCTAAGATCTTTGTGAATGTCTCAAAATCCATAAAATCTCCCTTCACAAATAAACCAAGTTCTCACCAACAATTTATTTTATTCATCGTCAAAACAATTAAAACACAAAAAAAGATTACTCGTTACTGTGCCACCCAAAGCAGGAAAGGACACAAGGTCATCTAATCCCTACTTTGGATGACTCTTACAATTATAATACTTTAACAGAAAAAGGTGCAATGCAATGCAAGGTAGCTTGATACCAAATACCAATTATGTTAATTAAGATTTTCAAATTTTTGCATCCAATCCGGATGAAAAAATATATCGTTCGAGTTTTGATGGGCAGATTGCAAATTTGGCTATTTTAGACGGATTCAAAGCATTTAAACTCACACTTGTAATTCAAGTTACCCTGATAAAACTGATAAAGGTAGGGGGAGGGGTGCTTAAATCGTTGCCTCTATGATGGTTATATTTTCAAAAATGTTCAGATCTTGGGTCCCAAACAGAAGCAAATTGCAAAGTGCATTTGAACAACTTTTGAAATTAAGTTGAAAATTTCAAAAGTCATATAAATCCTGAAAAAGCTTTGAGAATCTTGGCAAAGTTTCGTAATATCAAAAAGCTAAATATCTCAAAAAGTCTGGGAACTGAACACAATCTAAAAATCTCAGAACAATCTCAACAACCTTTGAAAAATCTGAGAGATTTAAAAATCCCAAAATCTCATATGCTATTCTTGGAGTAATTGTCGCTACTTTTTAAGACATCAAGACCCTTGAAATCTCACCTGAAGACAGCAAATGTCCCGAAGGTTAACAAAAGGCAGACGAAAGATATGCCGCAGCCAACGTAGGTAACTATACTCAAAGAGTGTCTTTGCATCTCAGATAAGTTTGCTTTTCCTGCAGGCACATGTAACAAAACCCCAAAATGCGTCATATGGTTGCAACGGCATCTGTAGTGTCCATTAACGCTTTCGTCCATCCTGCAACCTTCAGTTGACCAAGAACCAGAACCCCCTAAGATGTGAGATAAAAACAGCTGAATGTACTGGCTGGACCAAAAGGAACCTCACATGTTTGAAATTCGTTATGCGGAGTCATTTGCGTAACGGACTAAAGTTACCTTTACTTCAAAAACTAAGATCCTCCTACCTCTAGGGGCCCCCAACAAAACAATTCCTTTGTTATTTGACTTTAAAGCTCGTGCTGCGGCTATAATAAAAAGAACCAAGGGGGCCCAGGTCTGCATGATAAATAAATGAAGGGAAAGTATGACCTATGGAATTGCCAAGTCACACCAAGTGTAGGGACGGGGGCATTTGTCCCTTAAAACAAAATATTGTCTTCAACGTTCTTTCAAAACAAGGACAAAATGACAGGGTATAGATAGGCATGCGAGGGTTTGAACCTTTGCAAGAAATTGGCAGAGTCCATATACACCAAAAAAATATTTTACAAAATACAAGAATACAAGTCCCAAATGCAATTCATTTAAAAAGAATGTTCGTAGAAATTTTAGTACGAAATCAAATTTGAATTGCTTTTTCCTTAGGGTAAGTTAAAGAAAATTGATGATAAACCTTTTGCGTCAAAATCCCAAAATACGCATTTACTCTTCCACGTGACGTTTGAATACAGTTGTGGCAGAAACCCCAGAATGATTTCTTCTGAAGAACTGAGATTTCTTAGTTTAATGCCACTCAGAGCTGCTGATACAATTTTACTGTTGACAACTTCCAATGTGAGTTCTTTCAAATTATATGCGTCATTTTTCTTTGACAAGTCTTCCTTCGAATTAGGTTCACCCTGACTTGCTTGTACATTCTTTGAATTTGACTTCTTCGGAGTAGACTTCAAGGCTTTGCTTCCAGCAGAAGAGCTTTGAGCGATGTCATCGTTGTCTGCAGGATTGCTGACTATATTTTGTGAAAGGCTTTCAGTGAACAGCTTACTGTTTTCGTAAACAAAGCTTGTGAAACGAAGTTTTGATGAATTCGAAATAATGGATGCTAATCTAACAGCTTGGGCAGGAATGATGATCGATGTGTCGTCAATCGGGCTGTTTCTTGATGTTGCATTGGATGATGCATTGCCATTGTTATATATACCATTGCCTGTTCTGACAGAAATTCCTTTTGATTTACTTGCATCAACAATTAGAATGGTAAGCACAATATTCTTGCGGTGAATTGTAATGTTTGAGCCATTAACTGTCATCGTATCCGCCATTGTTTGCAGGGCTTTTAGAATCCTAACGTTAATAAAATTTGAATTTAGTTTTAGGCTGTGATAGATAGCCCTCTAGGCTGAACAAAGTGTAAAATCTTGAAGAACAATTGACAATTAGTTGTTGAAATGTTGCTATATCAATGAATGAACCAACTCAGGGCAACAATTGAAGCCAAGGTAATCGACGAGTACGCAAAATATAGTGGAGAGGATTTTTCCACGAAGATTAATTGCATTCGAATTAGAAAACTTTAATAATTTTACAGAAGCTCAATCAAATAGCACAATGGATGTTGGTAAAAAGTTCTTCACTCTTTCTTTAGAGTAATCGAGTAATGAACAAGTTATTGAATTTTCATATGAAGGAACATAGTCATGTGATATCGGGCCAGCAGTAGATGGAAATAGCCTATGGTCTCAAGAAAACATGGCTCAAGAAGACGCCAGCATAATTCTGTTCTTCGATAACACAAATTACAAAATGAAGATCACCGTGGACACATTTTTAGTGAATTTGAGGGAAGCAAACTTCTTGCTTCTTTAACGAAGGTGGGGAACTTCATAACCAATAGAAACGTGAAAATGCAAACAAGTTTTCTTTTCTCTGAGGGGCTTCTAGGAGGAGTAAGGATTTAAATTGGGATGTCCCGAAAACATTGAAGCATCTGAATTTGGCATACTTTGGCCTGTTAGGCCACAATGGGAGTACCCCCACCGGGCCTAATAACTAGCCCGTGGGCTGACTCGACTGGCTTCTATTCAGAGAAATTTCTCTGAAACCAGCCGAGTCTGTACGCAAGCTACCTAATTATACCTTCGAGAGCTGGACGACTGTGCTTGAGATGCTGAGAGTACCTCTTGGTCTACGTCTAGCAAACTACTCGCAGTTGTAAGAACATTTTGAGCAACCTGCAATTTTAAAATTATATGGTCAATGATAATCAATTTGAATATTGCTCTTCTCAACATTGGCTGGACTTGCATTTCCCGGATCCGCCATTCCAATGTTTCGCAATGGAACAAAGGGGAGAGAGCAAGAGGAATTGACGGAATGTTGGAATGGCTGATCCAGGAACTACCGAAAACAATAGGCCTTTCCCATAATTACGTCATCACTCGAGCGGCGCGCATTGCATCATGGGACTTGTAGTTAAAAATCCGATCTCGTGTTGTGATTTGTATGGAGTTGTAAGGAAGTGTGCGGAAATGAGTGGCTTAACGTGATAAATATTGAAGAAAAACATGGAAAGATCTACTGAATTTACCGATAATTATGTCCCTAATTAAAAAAAACTCTAGTCTGGGGATCGGTGCGACAGAATTGCAGATTCCTGAAGTTTTAGCGGAGGAAGAGGACGAATGTTTAACACGGCCTACCGTCAACATGGCATGGTCAACGTGAACCAAAATGGGCAAAGAGAACTAGAGAGAAAGAAAAGCTGTCGTTGGGGGATTCAGATGCTGTGTTCCTGACTGCCTTATTAAAAGAAGACAGAATCCAGAACTTTCATTAAGCAATTTTCCCAACGGAAAGAGTGCAGAAAAGCAGGAACTTCGAAAGAAATGGTTGCACATGATTTCGCGAAAGGATTTCAAGGACCCAGGTTTTACCTTGACATTTTGGCATAATTTATCTCTTCTTTGATTTATTTGTGGCCCTCCGTCTGCCCTTTCTGGTTTATAGGTTTTGGCACAATAGTGGGAATATGATTCTTATATGTGTTTTTGCCCCCCAACGAAATGCTTTGAACACATTCTGTATCCCAACCTACCTTGGCGCCTTGAAATCCTTTCGCGAAATCATGTGCAACCATTTCTTTCGCAGTTCCTGCTCTTCTGCACTCTTTTCGTTGGGAAAATTGTGAAATGAAAGTTCTGGATTCCGTCTACTTTTGATAAAGCAGTCAGGAACACAGTATGTGAATCCCCGAACGACAGCTTTCCCTTCTCTTTGCCCATTTTCGTTCACGTTGACCATGTCATGTTGACGTTAGGCCGTATTGAGCATTCGTCCTCTGCCTCCTCTAAAACTTCTAGATTCTGCAATTCTGTCGCACCAATCCCAGGACAGAGTTTTGAAAAAAGCTAGGGACATACTCATCTGTAAATTCAGTTGATCTTTCCATGTTTTTCTTCAATATTTATCACGCTAAACCACTTACTTCCGCACGCTTCCTTGCAACTCCATACAAATCACAACATGAGATCAGATTTTTAACTACTAGTCCCATGATGCAATACGCGCCGCTCGGGCTATGACGTAATTATGGGAAAGGCCTATTGGGATAAGCAGAAATCACGCTTCTGTTGGACTTTAAACGCAGCCCCCACCCAGAATAAACCTACCTCAAAAGTCTATTCCAAATTTGGTCAAGGCTAATAACATCTATGAGGGGTAATAGAGAAACCGAGTTACACTCATTCTTTATGAGAAACTAGCATCGGCGTAGAGGGAGACAAAATTTGGGGGGGGGGGGGTGGGCTGCCTTTTCATATCTTTTCATATCTTTAATATCGGACTTTGGTAGATTCGGATGAAAAACCTGTAGAAGAAAAGTGTTGAAAAAAACTGCACTTGACAAGAAATTTCAAGAAGATTCGGATGAAACAAAACAATACACACTTTAACATCGGATGTGTAGATTTGATCATTTTTGATAGAATTGTTTCCAAATTGCTTAGTAACATTTCAAAACAAATGATAACATAATTCGCATTCAAAACAAAGAAAAAACAGTTGCTGTTGCTGTAAAGTGTCAAAAAATATGTTTAGTACATATTGCGAAGGTTTTTTAGCTTTTTAAATCAGGTACAGTAGTTTCTTAAGTTGTGAAAAATTGAACTGCCTTCTTATCAGCTGCTTCTTATCAAATCAAATAAAACGAAATCAAAATCTTCATTAATGTGTCAAAGTATTCAGCTTACAACCAGGAACGCCGGAGAGGGGGGGCGCGGGGGGGCAAGCGCCCCTCCTGCCCTTTCCTAACGGGGGCAAGGGGGGCAAAAGTGCCCTTTTAATGAAAAACAATAATTTACTTTGAAACTTGATAGAAAAGCCGCCATAGCTTCATTCCCTTATCAGAAACACACCAGTAACGCAAAATGACAAGCAATATGCGATTTTATGCGATTCGGAATGAGGACATGTGGAGAAATAGCCGAAAAATTTTGTGAAAGAACATTATTAATGTTCGTTAAAACGTTTTTGATAGCATTTTAAGCCAATCTAAAGGGCGTGGTCACAAAAATTTTCCCGGGGGAGTACCCCTGGACCCCCTAATTTTTAGGCTCGCTTCGCTCGCCTTCGGTCTCGATGACCCGCTTGCCACAATAAGTGGCAAAAATTCTACGATGTTGAATTTCAAGACAGTAGATACTCAATACATCTTAAGAGCACTAACAGAGCTGAAAAACGGCAAAGCCAGTGGGCCAGATAGAATTCCTGTCGGACTAGTCAAAGATGCATCCGAATTCATCGCACTCCCCCTTACTCTAATCTATAACTCATCGCTGGTCGCGGGAGTTTTTCCAGATATCTGGAAGGTTGCAAGGGTAACCCCAATTTTTAAGTCAGGTGCAAGGGATGACATGAATAATTACAGGCCTATATCCGTTCTATCCATATTTGCAAGGATTCTGGAAAAAATTGCTCATGATCAGCTGATCGACTATTTCAAAGAGAAGCAGTTGCTAAAAAAGAATCAGCATGCGTTTCGTAAGCTACACTCAACAATCACATCTCTAGTAAAGAGTACTGATGAATGGCATAATAACATTGATTCTCAAAAGGTCAATATGGCGATGTTTTTGGATTTAAAAAAGGCCTTCGATACGGTGGATCACAAAATACTGCTCGAAAAACTTTCTAGGTATGGCGTGCAGGGTAAGGTGATTAGCTGGTTTCGATCCTACCTCACTGAACGAAAACAGTTTTGCAGAATCAATGGTAAATGTTCTATGTCTTTGGGGGTAACCTGTGGCATTCCCCAGGGTTCCTGTCTAGGCCCCCTTCTCTTCATCATATACCTTAACGACTTTGAAGAATGTTTACAGTTTTCTTCGGCGAGCATGTATGCTGATGATACGCACACAACGATAGCCTCTGAAGATATTAACGAACTTGCCGAGATGATGCAGGAGGAGCTACAGAACATTTCTGAGTGGATGAGGGTCAATAAATTAAGTGCCAATCCAAAAAAGACTGAGTTTATGCTTATCGGCCATCCACGTAGAATTAACAAAATTGAACCTCTGGCTCCATTGAAACTTAATGGCACAGAAATAAAACGAGTGACAAAAACTAAATCACTAGGGGTTATTGTCGACGAGAATCTAAGTTGGAAGGAACACTTCAAATCCTTGAAAGGTAAAGTAGCAAGTGGTTTGTCTGCACTGAAAAAACTTAAAAACGTTCTTCCGCAATCTAAGCTATGTGAGGTTTACCATGCGCTGGTTGAAAGTCACCTCCGATATGGGAATGTCATCTGGGGTAGCCTGCCCAACACGAAGCTGCAAACGCTTCAGCGTCTACAGAACAGGGCCTTCTCCATTATTCAAAATGCTAGAATAAAGGACCCCTGGATCAATAATGGGCTGAACGTTGATCAAATCATCTATTTTGACAGATCTATCATGACACACAAAATAGTCAACAAGCAGTGCCCTGAGAGCCTCTGGAACAAGTATAGTCAGAGGAATGAAATTTCTAGGTATAACACAAGAAACAATAGAAATCTCGACATCCCAAAGTTTAAACTTGAGTGTACAAAAAAAAGTTTCCACCTTTCCGGGCTTAAAGCTTGGAATGAAATACCAATCGAAATAAGGGAAATCCCCTCGCTCTATCAGTTTAAAAGAAAATTGAAAACGCATTTAAAGAGCTCAGTAAACCCTAACTAAAACACGACTCCCAGGAAGATCAGATCTCAGCCTGGATCCAATCCTAGCTAATACCAAATTTTAAAATTTTGTTTTTCATTTTTCATTTTTTAAACAAACTTGTAACTTTTGTAGTTTAATTTTGTACTGATGGGATATCGTGTAAAAATATGAATTAATAAAAAAAAAAAAAAAAAAAATTGCCCTTACGTTCCTAGTCGCCCCCCTTGCCCTACCATCGCTCCGGCGTCCCTGCTTACAACCCAATCGAGGACTCAAATATGAGATTTGTTTGTACCATTCATATAAAAGATTTACAATAAAGTTTACAATCTAATATAGTTATTTATTCTAATTACTATACAAAACTACAGGGACGATGCCACGAGGAGCGAAAGACAATGACTACCCCATGTCCAAAACATAAAGACACATAATGTAAAACTACATGCAACTACTGCACAGTACTAACGATTAAAAAACCAATGGATAATGGATGATATACTAGATTCTGTCTGAAATTAGATGTCGGGTCAGGGTTGGGATGCATTATGAAAAAAGTCACGAGCGCGGCTAGTTTCGATTTTTTTTTTCATATGATATATTCCAAATAAAATTTACAATACAAATTACGAACTACATTACTTACAAAGTTACTCTACAATACTACTAGGACGATCAACCCTAGGGAGCAAAAGGCTGTGTCTACCCCGAGGCCATCAAATGAGGATAATAAAGGAAAAGAAACTACTTTAACAAAATCGGGTGGCTTATGAAGGGATGGGTAAGTGGCTACAGAAATTCAATCGAATTGACCAGTTTCATGGATAAAATGTAGCGTTAGCTCAAGAATATGTCTATTTAGTGTACTGGGAAAATCTTTATTGCCATACAATAAAATTTGTAGCAAAGCTTCATTTGCAAGATTTACTTATCCAAGTGGTCGCATAACTGCATATATTCCAGCGAGGAGGTCTCGTCTTTGTACATCAAAACAATCTTAAGATGCATGATATGATATGCCTGACATCTAATATGAAAGATAATTTACAAGAAAACAAAGAACATTTACGTAAAGGGATTTGGTGGTTGCTGAGTACATAGCCAAAGTCTCAAAAGATCTCAAACAAGCCGACCAGTTTCGTTGATGAAACGAAGAGTCAAGTCGAGTATATTTTTCCCATGAGACTCGAAACTCGCTCTCATCACACTTTTCCATTTTTCCATCTGCCGAAAAATTTACCAAATTATTATTTTACATGAGATCTGAGCATAGATAAAGAATATGAGTGTAAGTGTAGTTTTTGGACTGAGTCCACGATAATCTACCATCTTCGTCTGGGCAGAAAGAAGTTTCTGACGATATGAAATGGGAAGGAGAATGAAGTAAAAAGCCTTTGTGGTCCAAATTATAATGAGCAATAACTTTCAAGACATCCCTCTTTGGTTTTAAATACTTGGCAACAAATTTATTATGGTAGATAAACGATTTTTTAATTAGAATGTGGTTCCATGACTGGTTTGTGGAAGGAAGAGCTTATCAAATATTAATAGTCACTTCTTCTCTGCTGTCACTTTTGAACATGTCCACTAAGCAACATCTTACGAGATCTTGGTCAAATTTTGAAAGCCCAAATCAGTGACCCAAGCTGTCACCATATGATTGACGTGACCAGCTATCGTCCGTTATGCTACTGGGTGGGTTAGAACGATGGTAGCACTCGAATAGACTAATTACAAGTTAGTAGTTATTGCTATTGATCGACTGATGGACAAGAAATATGATGTTGTTGTTGATGACATTGTTGTTGACATTGTTGTTGTTGTTGTTGTTGTTGTTGTTGTTGTTGTTGTTGTTGTTGTTGTGATAAATAGGAATTTTTCGTGAGTCTAGCTCTCAAACGATCTATCGAATTCCTATGACCTTATGATATTGGAACAGAAAAAATTCAACTTAGACTGCGTTCACACGATGCCGGTGTAATATGGGTCTCTGCATGGGCACGCCCTTGTGCATGGGCTGGTGCGCATAGGCTTTTCAAAAAACGCCGTTATTGTAAATCCAGTACAAGGCAGCCTTGCTATCTAGCCAGTACTTGACTCCATCAGTTTTTAGTTGTGAGCTGAGTGCACTCCTAACTGTATTCATCAGAACGGTTAAAATCCTGGCAGACATCAACTCTAAACGGGGCATTATGAGACTCTTAAGTGGGGCTACTCTTGTCCTGCATCGTGTGAACGCAGTCCAGGGGCGGACTGGCCAGTCGGGCTACCGGGCTGGGGCCCGAAGGGCCCCCATCAGCAAGGGCCCTTTTGGGCCCCTTTTCTATGTACAACTTGCAAAGCAACCAAATGAAGTCAGGGAAAGTGGATATGAAGGGCCCTGTAATAATTCTTTCAACAGTGAATTTTTGTTTATCTGGCATTAAATAATGTCCAATGAGTGCAACTGGGCCCCTATGAACTGAATGACTTCCGACTGGCAGACAGAAAACAGTTCTGGGGAATCTGCAAGTGAAGAAACTGGAATGCCTAAGGCCTAAGGAGGCCAATAGAGACATGGTTGAGGTTCGAGAAACATGTGTAGAAAACAGGGGCCCTTCCCACTTAAGCTCTGGCCCTTGCCAGCCCGTTCACTTTAAACGATATTTTTCCTTACATTTACACTCGATATACAGCGATTTAAAGGGCCTAATTATTTGCAATGATAATTTTGAGATATGGTATAAAAATTGCCACTTTAGAGCAAAGATGAATAAGGAAAGAATGATAGACAAAAGAACATTTAGTAGATTGACTTGACAAAAAATGTTTTTTAGGTGATTTTCAAGCTCTGCTTTCAAGGACCTCTCCAGGAAAGCTTTTCGTCAACAGTAATCACAATTTTCGTAAGTGAAGCATTATGAAATGATCTGAAGCAATTTTCGTTGAAATTTTTCTTTGGAAAAAGCGTGGTATGGCAACGGCTGGGGTTAGGGGAGCATCTACCAAACTTTTTCAGAAACGAGGAGAGAGTAGTTGGGAATAGTTAGGATAAGGCAACAACTTTTTGAGAAATGTTGCAAAGTCACATTTTATTCATGGCCAAAGTGAAGGTTGGCCTTTTTAAAAATTTTCCTAGGACATTCGAGGCTTCCATTTTGGAGGCAGGCAAACTGGATTAAGAGAAACGTTCCAAGACAAAAATTTTAATCTGTGACAAAGTTATGAAAATTTCCAATCTGGGATTGGTTAAAACGAGTCAAAATGGGATGACGATAGGTATTCTAAGCCAAAGAAAATGATTTTTGATCTAAAAGTTTCCCACGGATGCTGATTTACAAAAACGATTGTTACAAAATAACCAAAGGTCCATTTTAGCCCCAGCTAATATGGGATCTGTAGAAGTATTCTAAGCGAAATAGAGTGCGTGTTATCAGAAATTTTCCAGGGGGCTTCGCCCCCAGACCCCTCTTTTTGATGCATTCCAATTTTGCCTGGCCAAGCCACTGCGCAAGTCCCTACATCAATTTGTAGCTCGCTGTTCTCGCATTCAACTTATAAATGCTCATACATAGGTCTATATCGAAAATTGCATTCTTCAATGATAGCTGAGAACGTAGATGGCAAAATGCGCATCGATAGACCATTAAAATCACTAGAAATGATTTCAATGCGTTAAACCAATCTAAGAAATGTGTCCACAAAATTTTTTGGGGAAGTTATTTGGCCCCCCAAAATTTTTCGGCTCGCTTCGCTCGCCTTCAGTATTGGGCCCCTTTATGGCTGAATTGCCCGGGCCCTAATTATACTGCCAGTCCGCCCCTGACGCAGTCTTAGATTTAGTTGTAACTTAGTATGTTGGATGTTCGTTATGTAATGCTTCAGGTAGTCGTTGTACTTTTTCATTATATCTTCCTTGTAGTGTCGTTATGTAGTTCGTAAGTAGTGTCTTAGGTAATCCATCTTCGTAAAATTCTCAAATTTAATATAGAAAAAACATTCTTGGCCTTACTTCTTTATCTACAGCTTTCCCCGTATGTACGATATTCTCGATGCTCTTTGTGGTAGAGACAACAACAATATCATTATTGTTGTTAGCAAGGGATTGTGTTGCATTTGCAAGTTGCCAAGAGAATTCAGTTACATTGTCAGCTGTAACCGATTTCTGAAAAGAGAATGGTTCGTTGAAACCGAGTAGTGTTTTGAAAGACAGTAAGTATTGTAACCATTTACTATCGGGTGAGTCAAAAAGAAGGCATGCCGTTTGAAGGGCTACTTCTGAAATTTATAAGGATTATCTTGCATTATTAGATTGACTAGCAAACAAGGACAGATTTGGTCAGACAATAGCACGAGTTGATTTTGATTGACATTCAAAGTGATTAGCGATCGCAGACAAAAGAACAAGTAATTCAAAACAATCAAAGCCGCAAAAGTGTCTCAGAAACCCACATGGAAGCTAGCTCACTCGTTGTGCATTCTAGAAATTGTTTTTAAGAGCAAACATGAGCATAGATCGAAAGGAGAAGGATATACCTGCACATCTGCCACGGGCATTTAATTTATTTGATTCAAAAGCCGATTGGGAGCCGATTCAATTCTCCTTTTTTTAATTGATTAAAACACTTACTGCTCAGCTTCTGAAACAAAGAAATGAAATTCCCGAGGTAGATGTGTAGATATATCCTTCTTCTTTCGATCTATGCACATGTTTGCTCTTAAAAACAATTTCTGGAATGCACAACGAGCGCGCTAGCTACTTGGGGTTTCAGAGAAACTTTTGCGGCTTCGTTTGTATTGAATTTATGGTTGAGAGAATTTCCTTTGTCTACAACAACTAATCGCTTTGAATTCAGGTGTCAACAAAAGCATCTCATGCAATTTTGTTACAAAACTGTCCTTGTTTGAATAGTCAATATGTTCCAAAATATCTAAAATTGTCCTCGTTGAAATCGATCACTCCGTTCAGATTTTACATCAGATTTTCTCTAGAAAGTGCCTTTGGGAAACCTTTAACGCATTGCTGAATTGACAAGGAAATTTCCCTAACATTTTTATGTTACAGTAATGGCTTGAGCACACTGTAGCACTTGCTATCCTCTGGGAGGATAAAAGAAGTTTTGCTCCTTGGTATGAAAACTTATTCAGGAGCATTCCATTGCCACAGGAGGACAAGATATATGCTAATACAAGCAAGAATCATTATTGTTAGGAAAGAAAATCAAGGAAAAAATCTGAAGATGTCGGCAAAGAAACAAGACATTTTTCAATATTATTGTCCCCCCCCCCACAACAATAGACTTTTCATGATAACTCCGAAGTGAGAAAGATTGTCGCATTGAAACTTTCCGAATTTTCATAGCTACCCATTATGCGACTAGTAGTAAGGTTTCATTGAAATATTTTGACAAATGAGGGGGGAGGAGACCCTTCCGTCACTGATCCTGTTAAAAAAATCGCAAGATTCTCAAATCTCCATTTTCGTGAAAAAAGTTGCGAAATTCCAATACTTCTGTCATAACTATTGTGTTTGGATGAAAATTGTTCCCCAAATTTGATTTTGTTGCATTTTCCCTAATTTTGGCCAATTTTTCCACTTCTTTCTACCACTTAAAGAAAAATGCTGACGAATCAATTGTAATGGCCAATTTTAGGTTGATTTATGTATCATTAAAAATTACATGAGATACGTGAGTCTTTAGCCACCCAAAAATGCATTCGATTTGTTGGATTGATTTATTAGAGCGAATAACTTAATTGCCTTGTTTAGTTTCAAGTTCAAGTACAACCAAAAACTATTTAGAGTAAAACTGTTTTTGGCCATAGAACTACGATTATTTTCCAAAATAATGCAAACTGGATATCATTCGAAAGCACTTAGTGAGTAGAACTTGATTCTTGCAATCATTGTAAGATGTTGTTTACTAAAGGGGATTTAGTCCCTTGGGAATTTTAGGAATTTTTGCTGCTTCACAAATTTTTTCAAAACTCCTATACATCATTCGAAAGTGCAGGTCTTTGCAAACAGTAATATGAAGTTTTGATAAAATTTGATAGAAATAACCTCGACCAGGGTCTACTCTGGAGCTCATTGTTTCATAAGGAACGACTTTTATTGTATTCTGCTTGCAGATTCCTGATCAGAAGGCATCATAGTTTCATAGGATGTCAAATCTGTTTCACAAGAAAGATAAACAAAAAAATTCAAATAACTCCCAGGGAACTGAGCCCCCTTTAAGTCAGCAGACTTTTATAATGCTATTATACCGTATATAAGATTTAAATTCCACTTTCAAATATGTTTAAATATTACCAAGCCGAGCATGCAGTGTTTTGCAATATAATGATAGTTCTATAGCCACAAACCATTTGACTCTACATAGTTCTTGGTTGTACTTTAGTTTAACTTGCAAAGCATAGCTTCCAAATCTTTAATTCGACTTAAAACGGTATCTATTTCTTCTGATTGAGTGGCTTGAAACAAAATTTAGTTACTTATCTTTAATTCTACCGTTGGACTTTTCAGAAATTTTCAACATTTTTTCAAATTTCAGCGTATGTTACATTTTAACTCATTTGAGGGTGTGACGTTATCAAATTTCTAAATCATAAACCAGAAAAGTGACAGACTTTTGCTTGATACCATATTGTAGACATCCATAAACTATGGTTTTCTTTCAAAATATTTCATGTTGCTTCAAACCGTTTAGAAACTACGATGGTTTTAAGTTTTTTTGAAAATTTTTCCTTAATTCTTGAAAATCAAGAAAAACACTCTAATTCTGAAAATATTGAAGATTTCGCAAAAGTCCAACGGTAGAAAAACAGAGAAAAAGCGGAAGTTTCTTTGAAATCATTCAGTTCAAAGAAATAAGTAACTGAATTTTACACCAGCATTTTTAAAGATTTGGAACCTATGCTAACTTGCAAGTAATAATGGGGTATTATTATCACTCTACAAAAACAAGTTTCGTTTCAAACAAGATCATAAGAAAATCTCCTTAAACAGGTAAAATCAAGATTTAGTAGTATTTTCAGTACTCACATCAGCAAGGTCCTCCACTGAAATCTTGTCTTTTTGCGTACACATTATCAGATTTGATTTTTGCCATTGAGCACCATTAGTTGAATGTAATATACATTTTCGCGATGCTATCCTGTTTGGAAACTGATGTCTTTTCTCAGCCTTCGGGCAGCCCAGCTTTACAGTTGAATTTGCAAGTGTACTGGGCCAATTTATCGTTCCTTTGTTATCTGGGAGATACTCTGTACTATTCTCACAACAATCTGAGGAATTTAGAAAGAAACATGATGATAACAAATAAAGCCATCGCCTGATAAAATATTCAGTCATTGGGGGGCCCTAGGATAATTTCGGCGATTGACTTTATCACATAGTTTCATAAGGATAGCAATAGCACTTCAATTCTTCAGCGTGAGACGTGCCCATTACCCTCTTGAGCAACGTCTAGGAGCTTTCTGGGAACGAGGGAATAGGTTCTAATTAGTGCAAAGAGCAAGTACCAATTATAAATGTGTCCCATATTTTATGTGGAAACAGCGAAATGAATGGGTATTCTTCAGGGGTTTGGTCGGTTAGGGTCCGGTCCTACTGGCCCTGGGTCTGGTTTCTCCGTTATGCCAAGGTATCCTGATTGCTTAATGATTATGAATATTCACCTGATTTTAAAGCATTTCCTTTTGCAGATGAAGATCTTTGTCTCTTCCAAATACCTTTCTAAATTTATCAATTACTACAATGGGCTGCTCCTGATTCATTCATCTGTTTTGGATTCATTCAGTATTTTCAGCAATGAACTTGAACTTCAGCTTGCAAAATTCCTATTCATTGGCTTTGGATTTTACTATTTATAAATTCTTTGTCATAACATATTTAACTTTATGTTTCAATACTTCCTTCGTAAAATGGGTCCCACAACAGAAGGAAGGAGAGAGATTTATAAGGGAACTTACCAAATGGCCAAGCTGTAACGTTTGCTTCTAGCAATTTGCTTAAGCGTAATCTTACTGACATTAGTTTTTTGCAAATCATCAATTTACTGGATGAGCTGAAACCGTTGATTTTGACTTCGTATACTTCAGTCAACCTAACAACGATAAATTATACTTGTTAAACCAAACCAAGCTGGACAAAGGGAACAAAATTGATGTCACTCTAGTAAATTTTCTAGAAAAAGGAAGAATTTGCCAAATGTTTTACTTAATTGCAGCTCTGCAATATAAGGTTACATGAGAATGAGTTGAAAAAAATTGGACTTTTTCATTATTTTCTTATGGTTGTATTGTGCATGCTGAGAAAATAGCTCTTAAAGCAAGGGTGGTGCCAGGAATCTTCCGACAGAGGGGCTGGAGATTCCGACAGGGGGCTAAAATTGTTAGAAAATGCAGCTTTTATACGTCATTTTGCCAAATTTCCTCTGACAATAACCCAAAATGTCCTCTGACAGGGGGGGCTAGATGAGTCCGACGAGGGGGCTGTAGCCCCCTAGCCCTTCCCTAGCGCCACCCCTTTCTTAAAGGCAGTATGTCACGCATCTAATTGGCTGTAATAAAGTCGGAGCTCAATAGATCTAATCGACTAAGGTTTGTCTTACCCATTTCAAGTCATGATGTGACCATACTCTTGGGAAGTTTTAGTATTATGCTATACTTTGCACTCATGGCACAAGTTTGCATGGCACGAAATATGTTAGAGACATCAAAAGATGTTTTAGCAAGAGATTGATCACATGACTTGAAATGGGTGTAAAAAAACCTTAGCCGATTTTGTCTATATAACGGATGCCTTTGTGAATCTGTGCATTTGTTTGAAGAACAATGACAAAGTTAAATAAGAAATATGAGAGGTATTGCCAACCGCCTGCTGCTCATCACGTCCTTATCTTACTGCTCTTGAGGACTGGGGCAGAGTTTGTTGTAGTGTAGAGTACCTTTTGTTTATTTCAATGAAAGGATTAGTATCTTTTTGACAGTGTTTTGGTTCGTAAAGGGAGTTGGGTTCACCAAACCTCTGCATCGTATTGTCATTATCACCCAGTCAGAAGTGTGACAGACTGCCTTTAATTCGACAAAACCATGCAAACAGTCCTTGAAGACATTGAGTCCATATAAAAAGCTGAGCGTTAACGCTGTCCTTAATTTTTGCTGACAAACAGCTGACAGCCCTTTGTTATCGCACAATAGTGCTAAAATAATTAGCAGTGGAGACCAAAGGCTTCTTAATCCTTGTATTATCCTCAGGAATTTCTTTGGCTTAATTTCAATAGCGATTAAATCACAACTTTTGTTTTATGATTGAAAAGAAATTGATATTGGTCATGCGCGCGCTATTTATGCGGACTCAATGCCTTTAACGAGCTATTGTTACCCAGGATCCTTTGCAAGCAGGCTGCAATTCTTGACTGTCTGAAGTTCAAATTTAGGCAATGCGGAAAATATGCATCCATATTAAAGCGGTCGAATTGATCAAGAAAGGTTTTACGTCAGTTTACTTTTCTGTTAATTCAATTACTCCATAATTGATTCTTATTTTTTACTTAGGGCCATGTATGTATGTATGTAAAATTTTGCCATACAAATTAAAAATTAAAAATTAAAAATTTACAAAATGAAAGAAAGGCTATTTACATGCGTACAATATGATAAATTGATTTTGGATAGTATGAATTTTCAGAGTGCTGCAAAGGACCTTGGTGGACATTTGCTCTTTGAAGTCTTGCAGTTAAGTGCCATGATAGAGTGTCTATTGAATAAATCACTTTAAGGATTTACTAATTTTCTTGTCTGTGTTGGTTGATCATGTGTCTCTAGCGATAATGAAAGGGGAAATGCTATCAACTATAATAAAAATACATTTACCTCCCGCTGACACCCCTGACTGCAGTGACATTGACCTTGCTTGGATTCAATATTTCTTTGAACTAAGGGAAGAATGATTCATGATCTGAAATAGACGTATGCACTAGGAAGCACCGTGCCACCACTCCTCCAAATTTGCGTGAGTGCCATATCTAAACCTCAAAATGCCCCCTACCCAGCTTTAAAGGGAATAGACATGGCTATATCGACAAGTTGCTATAAATAGGCTGAAGGAACGCCTACAAACCCATTGTTTCCCTCGCCACACATTGAAACGGCAGACGTCAAAGTTGTTGAATACAATAGATTATATTTTTAACTTGGCTCGGGCCAGCTTTTAGCTATGTCGATTCCCTCTAATGTTTACAGACACATTTTTGTGGATGGTTGTTGGTTCTCGAACCAACTTGAAAGAGATCGATAATTAGACCACACAGCTACCCCTAATTTCTCTATATGCAGAGAGCATACGAGCTCTAGAATCAAGCTAAATACTTGGGCGTTTTTCTTGACAAACATCTCTCTTTGGACATTCGTATGAAATTTGTATACACTAAAATCTCTCATGCTTTAGCGACTGTTGAAACAATTTGAGAATTTCTTCCAAAACGGACTTTGATTGAACTGTATCGCAGCATTGTGGAACACTACTTTCGCTTTGTTGCTCGGTCTGGGGTTGCTGTGGCGATACTAAACTGCAAATATTGCAAAAATTAGAGCATCGACACGCTAGAATTGTCACAAATAGCACTTATGATGTATTTGGCATGCAGCAGGCTATCTTGATCCAGAGTCAAGTAGCGTGGAATGCACTACCAGAAAATGTAATGAAAAATAACAATGTTGAACCCTTGATAAAGCTCCTTAAAGTGACACTATTTCAAGATACCGGATGATTAAAAAAAAAAGAATCCCTGTTTGAAAGACCACAGCTCCCTAAATATCAAGACAATAATGGTGGCAAATATGTCATCCAATAGTGAACATGTTCAAATACATTCTAAATTTTACCTGCCTGAAATCAGCCACTCCGTTCTGAAAATATAAGATATTTTCTAAACGAGGCACCTCCAAGAAACTTCCAAAAACTGCATAAAGTCACGACCAAATTTCTCGCTAGTCTATGCCTTATAGCAATGACTTGTATATGCTTTGGCATGCTTTATCCCTTTGGGAGATGAAAATTTGCTCCCTGGGGGCAAAACAACATTATTGGGAACGATTTCATTTCATGTTCCCAAGAGGATAAAACATGTTAGAATGTGTTGAACTCATTTAGATAAGGCAGAAAGCTCGGGAAATGTTGGTAGTTCGTTTTGAGCCTGTTTTGAAGATTTCTCCAAAGGGCCTTCTGGAGGAAACCCCTCCTAATTTTAGAATGGAGTGACCGATTTCAGTCAGGTAAATATTGAGGTTAATTTGAACATGTCTGCTGTCAAATGGTATGTTTCCCAATATCATCATCTTGATATTCAGGGAATGGTGATTTTTCAAACAGGGATTTTGTTATTGACTCTTTTTATGGAAAATGACACTTTGGATCGTTTTTCCTATCAAATAATAGATTAATGAATTTTTTCAGGAAGAATGAAAAACATTTTGTTTTAAGTTTTAGATCTCAGGCTTATATTTTAAGATTTGAAGAAAGTGCAAAAAGATTCGGATGCAAAAAGACGAAAAAATTTAGCACACTGAGGCCTTTCTGACTTGTGTCGTCCTCAGAGTGTGACTTAGAACAGAACAGGTCTGTTTTAACCCTATTTTGGTTGGGGGGGGCAAATTTTGCCCCCCCCCCCTAGTAGACTTTTTGTTATAACTCTGTCAGGATAACAATAATGGCCAACAAGGGGGAATTTCGTTTTCGACCAATCAGCGCATTTGTTGACATTTGGGGCCTCGACCAATCAGAATGCACCATGACGTCACGTCAATGGCGGAAGCTGTGGGAAGCTGCGAGGAAAACATCTCCCCCAATATCGCTCGAGCTGACAACGGTTATCCAACTTTTGACCGATTTTATTGGTTTACATCAAAGTTTGGTAAATTTTGGAACTTTCTGCCACTGCAATTTTCGATCGATCGTTTTCTTCAAGAGAAATCGTTTTTTAAATAACACTAAAATTCGAGGCTTTGATGAGAATACCATCCCCTTTAGTCCGGTAGCAGAAGGAGGGGGGGGGGGGGTAGTACCACCAAACGAGGTAATTTGTGAGACCAAGTGATTTTGGTCAATTTTGGGGCGCAGAATTCGAATATCGATGTTCTTTTTGTGGGGGGGGGGCCGTTTTTGAGATATGGGGGTAAATGCCCCCAAAATTGAAGGAAAATGTGTTATTGTTAAGACTCTCGATGTACCCTTTAAAAGTTCATTTTTAGCTGTAGAACATTGTTAATGGCCCCATCTAGCTCATAAAAGGTATTTTCGAGGTTTCGGATCATTTTGGGGTAACCCTGCCCCCAAATGGGGGCAACAAAGCAAGATGATTCAAAATTCACTAAAAGTACCTTACCATACCAATTCAGGGGTGTAGAACCCGAATTTCGATGTTATTTTGATGGGAGAGTAACTGTGTTTGAAATATAGGGGCAAATGCCCCAAACAGGGGTCAAAGGTCAAAATCTTTTGGTAAAGTTTGATGTTTGTCACCCTAATTAAATCACAAATCTTACTATCATATTCGTACTAAAATGCTGGTCCATAGCGCTGTTTAGGTTTAAAGTCATCATATTCCTCTCCGAGGCAATGCTGTCCTAAATGGGAGCAACCAAGGAAGTCGATTGCTATTTCACTAACAACACATGATCTTATCAATTTCCAGTTATTCTTGGGTGTAGAATCTGAGTTTCGATGTTATGCAGCAATATCTCTTCCGGTAGAAATATTTTGCATTTTACCCTCACACCATTGATGAACTTGCCACTTTGGTCGAAAAACGGGAGGAGGAAAACAGGGAGACAAATCTTAAATGCAGCCGGGACTTCACTGCTCAAGAGCGCGAAGAACATCTTATATTTTGGATATGGCTGCTAACATCAACGGTATCATGAGAACGCCAGACACATTTATAAAACAGTATTTCTTGTGACGAAGATAAATTTGGCATATGAACTCCCGATATTCGTATTCCTGCTGACATTAACAAATTTTTAGAAATAATGGAAGGAAAGAAATAATTTCAAGGCCGATGAAACATGTATGGCTTGAAACCAGTCATTAACTCATTGGACGCTCACTTTTATGGCATGAGATATGTCCTGTATAAAGGCCAAGAATGGAACATCGATTGATGTGTGAAAGAAATTGAGCATGATCACGAAAAAACAAATGCCACAGAAGCTTTCCTCCACGACGAAAAAGCATTTGACTCGTGAAATTGTCTGTTGACTCCACAGAATATGGGGCATAGGAACTAAAAAGCTATTGTTTATATCCTTGGCAAGGTGCATAACCCTCCCTTCTCTAACGAGCCCCCTCTCGGGTTTCCAAAATTACACAAGCCTCCCGTGTATTCTTTGCAAGAGCTTTTACGGTATTCTTCGTAAAGGAAAACAGTTTTGGTGGATACATATGAAAGGTACATTTCTTGTTCGCTGTTTAGGGAACAGTCAAGCAAGATATAATATCTGACCAGAGCTGGATGGATTGGCACTTCTTTTAGGTAGAAGTTTGAAAGAAAGCAGCAGTATTCATCAAACAAAGTGATGAAAAATATATTTAGGAGATTGAAAGAATATGAAAATGGCATTGACTTGTCTCTCCTTCCACCATACCAGACAGCAAATTTTGTTACAAAATGTGGTGAAATGCATCAAATCCTGATCGCAAGGTTATCCAGGCCAATCAGGCTGATTACCAGATATAATGATAAAATTGGACAGAGGAAGTGTATTCAGAACAGATACATTGGCATTGGCATAAGAGTCGGGTGGCTGGGGTGTGCTGCATAGCCCCTCTAATCAGGCAAAAGTTATTTCACTTCAGGCGCGATTCAAGCACTATTAAAGCAACGAAGCCATCATATTGGGCACTATCCATGAAATAAGCCCATCTAAACATTAGGCTGCACCTAAGTCCAGGAAAGGATAGCAGAGTTGCTGATTAATGCCAGCAATGGAAGAGATGGTCGAGAATAGTGACAATATCTTAAGTTCTGATTTGTTAGCCCATTGCTAGTTCCTTTGGATTTAGGATTTGCATCCGAATCTTTTGCTCACCGATCGGCAGGCAATTGCATCCGAATTTGACATGTAAGGAAGGATTCCAAACGGAAAAGTCTCAACGAAAGATGCAAATCACAATAATGCAGCCGAAAGTGCAAACGGGCACACCACCATTGTTATCCTTTACAAGAGAGCATCATGAATAGATTCGCGTAATTTCATTGGATGATTTAATGGTAAGCCATCGTCCTAATGTCTTTGAAGTGTGGATTTGGATGCGAATTCGAAGTCCAAGGGAACTGGAAATTGGCCATAAATGTAAAAAATAGAGTAACATGAACTTGCGGTAATTACAGAATTTGTTTATTACTGAACTGGTCTATTAACGATCCATTCAACATGTTGCAACTGAGCCTCTTTATAGGATCATGGCTGAGGGCACCATCCAATGTTTCCCTTGATTGAAAGGAACCATAGGTAGGTATGAAGTTTGAACCGTAAACACAGTAGGACCAAACAAGGCTCTCTGTTGCAATGTTACTGTCGGAAATCCATAGGATGAGGCACTTCGACCATGAAGTGGACACAGATAATCCCTCTCATTGCCCCCAAATTCGGGGTAACATTTCGGGGTTAGAAGAAGGTAACAACCTGAAAAAATAGATTAAGCTATTGCTATTCATGAATTTACTGATCCCAAATTCCATTTCCCATAGCTGAAGGTCAAAATGTTTATGCTTTGAGTGAGGCGTTCAACAACAACAAACTTTACCCCATTTTTAAGGCAGTCGCCGCTATATTTGAAAAGCTCCCTTTTCCTGTTAAAATAACATCTTTCTATGAGAATCATTACAAGATTTGAAATGACAAGCACCAAAGGTTACCAAAAGAGTTTGACCTTTGACCCCTATTTGGGGGCATTTGCCCCTATATTTCATAAACTGTTCCTCTCCCATCAAAATAACATCGAAATTCGGGTTCTACACCCCTGAATTGGTATGGTAAGGTACTTTTAGTGAATTTTGAATCATCTTGCTTTGTTGCCCCCATTTGGGGGCAGGGTTACCCCAGAATGATCCGAAACCTCGAAAATACCTTTTATGAGCTAGATGGGGCCATTATCAATGTTCTAAAGCTAAAAATGAACTTTTAAAGGGGTACATCGAGAGTCTTAATAATAACACATTTTCCTTCAATTTTGGGGGCATTTACCCCCATATCTCAAAAACGGCCCCTCCCCCACAAAAAGAACATCGATATTCGAATTCTACGCCCCAAAATTGACCAAAATCACTTGGTCTCACAAATTACCTCGTTTGGTGGTACTACCCCCCCTTCTGCTACCGGACTACTTAGGCCCTTTTTCAAACCTGCGATCTTTCGTCTTCTTAGAAATAGACGTATGCACTAGGAAGCACCGTGCCAACACTCCCCCAAATTGGCGTGAGTGCCATATCCAGACCTCAAAATGCCCCCTACACAGCTTTAAAGGGAATAGACATGGCTATATCGACAAGTTGCTATAAATAGGCTGAAGGAACGCCTACAAACCCATTGTTTCCCTCGCCACACATTGAAACGGCAGACGTCAAAGTTGTTGAATACAATAGATTATATTTTTAACTTGGCTCGGGCCAGCTTTTAGCTATGTCGATTCCCTTTAATGTTTACAGATACATTTTTGTGGATGATTGTTGGTTCTTGAACCAACTTGAAAGAGATCGATAATTAGACCACACAGCTACCCCTAATTTCTTTATATGCAGAGAGCATACGAGGTCTTGAATCAAGCTAAATACTTGGGCGCTTTTCTTGACAAACATTTCTCTTTGGACATTCGTATGAAATTTGTATACACTAAAATCTCTCATGCTTTAGCGACTGCTGAAATAATTAGAGTTTTTCTTCCAAAACGGACTTTGATTGAACTGTATCACAGCATTGTGGAACACTACTTTCGCTTCGTTGCTCGGTCTGGGGTTGCTGTGGCGATACTAAACTACAAATATTGCAAAAATTACAGCATTGACACGCTAGAATTGTCACAAATAGCACTTATGATGTATGTGGCATGCAGCTATCTTGATCCAGAGTCAAGTAGTGTGGAATGCACTACCAGAAAATGTAATGAAAAATAACAATGTTGAACCCTTGATAAAGCTCCTTAAAGTGACACTATTTCAAGATACCGGATGATTAAAAGAAAAGAATCCCTGTTTGAAAGACCACAGCTTCCTAAATATTAAGACAATAATGGTGGCAAATATGTCATCCAATAGTGAACATGTTCAAATACATTCTAAATTTTACCTGCCTGAAATCAGCCACTCCGTTCTGAAAATATAAGATATTTTCTAAACGAAGCACCTCCAAGAAACTTCCAAAAACTGCATAAAGTCACGACCAAATTTCTCGCTAGTCTATGCCTTATAGCAATGACTTGTATATGCTTTGGCACGTTTTATCCCGTTGGGAGATGAAAATTTGCTCCCTGGGGGCAAAACAACATTATTGGGAACGATTTCATTTCATGTTCCCAAGAGGATAAAACATGTTAGAATGTGTTGAACTCATTGAGATAAGGCAGAAAGCTCGGGAAATGTTGGTAGTTCGTTTTGAGCCTGTTTTGAAGATTTCTCCAAAGGGCCTTCTGGAGGAAACCCCTCCTAATTTTAGAATGGAGTGACCGATTTCAGTCAGGTAAATATTGAGGTTAATTTGAACATGTCTGCTGTTAAACGTTATGTTTTCCAATATCATCATCTTGATATTCAGGGAATGGTGATTTTTCAAACAGGGATTTCGTTATTGACGCTTTTTATGGAAAATGACACTTTGGATCGTTTTTCCTATCAAATAATAGATTAACCCTAATCCTACCGGGGGGGGGGGGGTGTTTTCCACCCCCCCTGTCGGTTTTTTGCAGAGCATTCTTTAACGACAAAAGCTATGACTCTCAAACTCTCTGACAATTACTAATTATCTATTAGCTACATGTTGACAATTAAATTTTTGAACAATAGGTGTCACGTGACAGGTGACACTACCATATTTGGAGCTAGGTATTAGAAAAATTAATGATTTTGATATTTTTACTCCCAGAATTAGTTCCAAACGTTGACTATTGTACTTTAAAAGAATCAGCAAACAATTAGCTTTCTATTGTTGTCAATAACAATGGATTTTGCTGACGTCAGCATTCTTAAATGATGACGTCACTCTGGCCGCCATTTTGGGTCATTTTGGCAAATTTTGAAGTTTTTTCCAATAGATTTTGTTAAAAATGCATAGAATTGCATTATGCAATACTTTAAAAGCATTTTGAGCTAATTATTATCAATTTTTGGCAGAAAAACACAGTTTTTAGTTATGACGTCATCAATTTTTGTCATTTTCTTCCAAAATAACAGTCTAAAAACACTCATATGCATCATATTTGAATTGGAAATGAGTAATACGCCAAATAAGAATGGAAAAAGTCATTCAGATTACCTTTATTCCGTTTTTAGAACAAATAAGCCGGAAAACCATATATTTTGACATTTTTCGGCATTATGACGTCATGGTGACGTCACCTAATGAGGTGGCCACCCCAAAACTACCAATCGGCTAAGAATAGTTAGGACTACGCCCTTGCCAAGTTTCAATGATTTCCCATCAGTCTACGGCTATTTATAGAGGGGGGGTGGAAACCCCCCCCCCCCCGGCTATGTTAGATCAAAAAAAGCCCGGTAGGATTAGGGTTAATGAATCTTTTTCAGGAAGAATGAAAAACATTTTGTTTTAAGTTTTAGATCTCAGGCTTATATTTTAAGATTTGAAGAAATTGCAAAAAGATTCGGATGCAAAAAGGCGAAAAGATTTAGCACACTGAGGCCTTTCTGACTTGTGTCGTCCTCAGAGTGTGACTTAGAACAGAACAGGTCTGTTTTAACCCTATTTTGGTTGGGGGGGGGCAAATTTGCCCCCCCCCCCCCTAGTAGACTTTTTGTTATAACTCTGTCAGGATAACAATAATGGCCAACAAGGGGGAATTTCGTTTTCGACCAATCAGCGCATTTGTTGACATTTGGGGCCTCGACCAATCAGAATGCACCATGACGTCACGTCAATGGCGGAAGCTGTGGGAAGCTGCGAGGAAAACATCTCCCCCAATATCGCTCGAGCTGACAACGGTTATCCAACTTTTGACCGATTTTATTGGTTTACATCAAAGTTTGGTAAATTTTGGAACTTTCTGCCACTGCAATTTTCGATCGATCGTTTTCTTCAAGAGAAATCGTTTTTTAAATAACACTAAAATTCGAGGCTTTGATGAGAATACCATCCCCTTAGGCCCTTTTTCAAACCTGCGATCTTTCGTCTTCTTTTCCAAGAAAAGTCGAAGATTTCCTTAAGTTTTCGTAGCCACATCCCACAAATAAAAAATTTTCACAAAAATAATAGTCACCCGAGTCCCCTGGGATGGCGCGATTCTTTGTTTTGGCCAAAGTAAATCTCATTCATCAGTTTCCTCACGACTGTTTCATTGCGTACTTCCCTTTACAATCTAATGCCTGCGAAACCTTGGTCAGCGGATGCATAAAAGCCGTTGTTGTTGGTTCAAAAGTCAGCTGATTGTGAAGCTACGGTGTAGCTCTTCTTTGTGCAATTTGGCCAGTAAACATGCAGTATGGGGTGTATCCTGCTACCTTGAGACGTTATAACATCAAAGAGAGCCCCAGGGTGGCAAGGAGAGGCCTAAACTCGAAGCTCTGGGGCGAAATGACTTCAAAAACACGACACTAAAATGCACCTCTTTCCTTTGGATAAACTGAGTTTTCACCGCCCTGGTTAACTGCCGATATTTCAAACTTCACAAGGTGCCTCAAGAAGAGAGTTATATCTTTCGAAAGCTTATCTCAGCAGACTTTGAAAGCAATTATCAACTGTGATGCAGCAAATGTGCATCACAACATTTGAGGCGAATTTCACGGGAAGCTCCAATATGGCTGTGTTGGGGGTTGCTCAAAATGATGCCTTTACAAGTCATTTCGAAGGAATACAAGGTTGGTTTTCATGATACCTTATAGGTTCAGAGTTTATTTTTCCTCAGGATGTAATTGTTTCTTTTATTTTCATTACTTTTTCACCAATATTTTAAGCTAAACTTTGCTAAGAAATCGGACAATGTCGGCCACAGCCATGCGGTGCTGAGTTTTCAGATATATAAAAATTTAGTCGGTGCCTCAATATTTTACTATGTTGATCGTAAAGTACATTCTCTGAGCTCCAATCTGATGATGATACAACGTTACTAGCAAATGTGCAAGGCAATGAATTTGCTGCTTCTTTGCCGAAGATAATTGTTAGGCCAATTGGGATGACACCCTTCTTGCTGTGAACCTTCGATTCAAAATGGCTGACAGATATTGACTGGCCTGATTCATGCGGGTTTTGATACATTCCCTTTTCGACCCAAATGTCGCCATAAAATATGTTCACCTGCTGATTTAACTTTGAGATAAATCCAGAATTGGTTTTCAAAGCTTTCCATAAGCATGCTACTCATTGATATAATAAGAACAACAAATTTAATCAAGTTGTGTATTGGACACCACAGGAATGAGGAAGTAGTGGTACAACAGAACAGGTTGTTTAGTTTAACACAAGGAAGAAAAAACACGATTTGTACTCTTTCAAGTTGCATTATTGTATCTCTGTAGCCTTGATATATTTTTGAAGATCATTTTAAATACTTATTGATTAATGGTCAATTAAATTTACATCATAATAATCCATTGGCTGTAAAACTAAAATTGCTACACTGCTCTTTTGGGTAATGCCTTGTTGGTGCTTTTCTTTTACAGGCTTCTCTCTAAATAAGCAATGCAGTTGATATGATTTAGTAAATCTACTATGAATACCTTGCATGCATATTGTAAATCTAGTGCTGTAAACATGGCCATATTTTCATTTTTAACAATGACCCTAGAATGGTCTGGACATTTTAAATGCCTGGCAATTTAAAGCCTTTCTATACTCAAAATCACTTCCACAGCTATCACACGAAAACTGATTTTGCAAACTTGCAACAACAAAATAAAATGTTTCTTTTCAAATATGTTCAAAGGTACACAGCTTCATTTTTGATGTATTTTTTCGAAAACTGACTACAACTCAATACTGAAATTTATTTTGTCAAATGTTTGTGCATCTGAGATAACTGGGTACCATTATGAAGATTTATTTGAAACTTTTGATTTAGATAAAATCAATAATTAAGTCAATTTTACTTTGCATTGACATTTTATTTTGTATGTAATTGGTGATCCACAATGTCTACACAGTCTATGCCTTGTCTTTCGCAGATCTGGGACATCATTATTGCTGTGAAGCCATTGTGCCTTTGCGACGAGTGACAGCTGCAGTTCTTTAACTTGAATGGTGGCATATGTCCTTGTCCATTTGTTCCAGAAGGGATGAATACTCTCAGAGCAGTGTTCAGCTTCCATTCCCACAATGCCAGACCTTATTGCTTTGAGTGGAAGATCATAACAAAGGAGATGGAATTTTCTGCCAAGAGAGTCTTTTGGAAAATTTACAGGTAGCCAATTACCAAAGCTAAAGCATCTGACTGCCAGGACAGCGACGTCATGTCTACAAAGGACCCTGTCTGCCATAAACAATTTGTAGCATGCAGCAAACTTCTTCAAGCGCACATACATCTTTTGTGCCAGGTGATAATCACCAAAGAGGGCAGTTTTCCCATCCAGAAGATTGATTGATTTAGGCTTGAAAACTGACGTCAGTGAATTTATTTGTTCTGCAGTAGTAAGCTTGTGTACATCATTTCCAATCAATGCTCCTGAATGGTAGACAGCCCTCTTTAATTTCATGGAATCAAGAATCAAGTCCAAATGGGTCTTGAATGGTCCTTTCATTGATTGAATCGTTTGATCAGTTATCGTCAAAAATGTAGTAATGTCAGTGATTGATTTTTCGATTGCTTTGATTGAATTGATGATTTCCTTGATTAATTTTTCTTCATTTGATATATGTTTTCTGAAAGTTATTGCATCTTTTGAATTATTTATTAATTTGCCATTAGTTCTTTGTAAAAAATTTCCATTTAGTTCCTTTTCCTGATGAATCTTCTCCACTAAATCGTTCTTTTCTTGTTGTTTTTTTGCTATTTCTTTGTTGAGGTCTTCCAGCTCCAATGTCTTCTCCTCAACTGATTCCAGCAAAGAAACCATGAGGTCACTTGTTGCACCTTTTGCTTCCAATATCTCCAGGTCAAGGCTAAGGGCTATGGCTTCCAAAGAGTTGAGATTTCTCAACCCTATGCCCAATGCTATGTGTAATGGTAGCACAGAAACATTATCAATAACCCAGCCTTTGGTGCCAACCAGGGGAAGGGCCTCACAATTTTCAAAGTTGCTAGGATTTTTGGAACCATTGGCCTGAAATTCATTGGCCTTTTCAACCATGTTTTCCAGATGCCTACGGTAAAAGATCTTTTTTTCCCGATGGTCCTTCTCCTTATACCTTTGCAATGTAACAGGTGCATGTGGTACCCCCTTTTGAACATCTGACAAGGTTACTAAGCAGTGCATACAAAAATGTTTCCCATTTGGACCTGTTAGTCCTAGTAACTTTGCCAGCCAATCCCAGTCACCACCATAGCATATTTTTACTGACTTGAAATGATTGCCATGCTCATTAATACAACTCAAAGGTTCTTTGTTAGCTCGCTTGCAAGACTTACAGTTAGCATTGTAACCTGGGTTTTGAGTATTGTAGTAATGGGGATATGTCTTAGCTATTTGTCTTATACCACTTGTGCAAGTTGTTAAGTCAGAGGTCTTAGTTAGCAGCAGTTGCGAGGTATCTTCAAGGACAACGGGGCAAGGCAACTTTAAAGCAGAAATTTCATCTGAAAGTTTTTGAAGCTCAGTAAAAAGTGGTTCAAAAGCGTTTACAATGCACAACCGGGAATCTCTTGCTCCATCAAAAACACCCAATAGCTTGCTAGTTTTAACAGAGTGCGTCCTCTCACAGTTTTGGAATTGTAACAAAATTTTTGTGGAAGAGCCACCCTTGTCTCCAGTTACGAGAACATGTAGGCAATCTACTGGTGTGTTTGGGATTGGAATAAGTCTCTTATTCCTGTGGAGTGCAAGTAAACTCTTGTGGATAACTTCAAGAATGCTTGTGACTCTCAGAAAAGAAACTTTCTTCCCTTCTGCCTGAAAACTGCCAGCCTCATAAACAAATTCCCCATGCTCCTTTAGACCTTCCCGCAATTTTGATTCTGTGCCCATAAGGTCAACCCCTAAGTTGTCTTGAAGTGTTCGTTTGACAAGTCTCCATAAATCTAAGGGCATTTGACTTTTTAGGCCAAGTGCTACCTCTGGGCTCAATTTGAACTTTTTGAAATTTGTTACACCTGCTTGGACTGCACTTTGGAGAAACCCCGGCTTGTCACGCCTGATCATAGAGGCCCTTTGAGATACTACGTCACCATCATCGTCTTTTGGCGAGACACTAGCAACGAATTTTTCAACCTTTTCTAATTTTGCACTACGTGCTCGCAATGATGGTGATGAGCCCTCTAAGCTTCCAGTCTCGGGTTTACGTAAGACAGTTAGATGTAGTGGTCTACCCCTTTCGTTCTTTGCAGTCAGAATGCCATCAGGGCTACGTGCTATTTTGTGCTTTAAAATCTTTGTGAAAAGCACTTCTTGGTCATAGTTAAGATTGCCTTGCAAATTTGTAAGGTTTTGGTACCGGCCCTTAGTATGAATAAAGGAACTTTGGATCTTAATGAACTGGACTTGGCAATCATCTAGTCTATCTTGCAATTCAGTTAGGCTAGGTTTTTGATTGAGACGAATTACACTCAAGAAAAGCGATTTGAAAGAGTGCACTTGTAGCTTCCCTTGATTAACGTCTGAAATGAGCGCAGGGGCAATTTGACAAACAAGGGGATACCACAGGGCTTTATCATATTCAGTAATTAAACTGAAAATGAAGACACACACCAGCTGCATTAGCAAAAGCTCTCTTGGACTAAGAAAGGACAATAATCGAATCAAAACATCCTTTGGTAAATTGATCAATTCAATTTGAGGCCCTCTTTGTGCAAGAGTTTCAAGATTATCGTGTTTAGACCTTTTTTTGGCAGTGCAGGTTTCGTGTTGTGGAGAAAGAAAGTGCTTTGTGCTCTTCAAAATGGCTTGTTTTACGTGAGATTTGCCAATTTTTCCTTTTGAATCAACAAGCATATGATAAGTAAGACTTGTATTTTGCTTGTGTCTACTTACTGAACGACAACAGGCCTCGCACAGAACACCTTCTCTCTCTTCCTGCAACCCAAAACATTTTGATAAACAGCCTTGTTCAAACTTGTTTGTGTCTCTATACCTCTTTGAACTGATGGTCTTACATATGCAGCATTTTTGCTTCGGCATTACATCGCGATCCAACAAAATCTGTTGAAACTTTTGCACAGTTTCCCCAAGCTGGCACCTCTTGGCCGGTCTTGACCTGGAATGATCGAACGAGGAAGTTGCGAAACATGAAATCAGCTGAGAGCTTGCTGCGTGCAGCCATTATGGAATTACGTAATTGACAGCAATGCGCTTGCGTGCTAAGACAGACAGACGCCACTGACCAAAGGGATCGCAGACATTAGATTAGCGCTCGAAACAGTCGTGTCCTCGGCAGCGTTCTTTTGATTCTCTTACTTGATTGGCTCTTTTGAGAGATTTGGCGGGAAAAAAGCTCGGTGACTGGAAGAAGGAAATGTCAGGTGCTAAGGGCCTGTTTATATGAGGCGAGCCAGCCCGCCTGACCGGGCTGGCTCGCCAAGGCGGGATGATTTTAGTTTGTGTTTATATGAGTGAAAACTATCCCGGCCAGACGGGCTGGCCTCGTAATGCTGCATGTTATGACGTATCAAGGGATTTTGAAAGACAATGGCCAGACAAAGACTTTCAAATTAAACAATGCAGTCTCGCCTACGCAAATCAATTACGCAAATCAATCAATCAATCAATTATACCGGGCCAGCCCGCCTGACGCTGTTTATATGAGCTCGCTTCACCGGGATCCCGCCTACCCAACTCACAGATCTCGGCTGACCGGGCTGGCCCGCTGCTCATATAAACACAACTTTATTCGACGATGTCTTTGTTCAATCAGATCTCACCTAGGCGAGCCAGCCCGGTTAGGCGGGCTGGCCCGCCTCATATAAACAGGCCCTAAGTTTATTCAGTAAACAAATATGCCGAAGTTTAAGAAAACTTGTGGAAATCCCTTCCGCACAGAGTGGGTCAAACAATACAAAACATTCTATGCTTGTGAAATTGAAAGCTGAGGGATTGATTGTTGGCTTGTTTCCTTGTTTTAATTCGATCTTTGATTGAGGAGGGAGGAAGGAAAAAGTGGAGATAAGTTGTACAGAGAAGTAGAGAATGTTTGCACATCATGCCCGAAGAAAGTCTCAAACCCGACTGGCTCGATATATACGTGCATCGCATAGATTGAGAATAATAAAACAGGTAGATATAATCTAAGAAACCTTCTTATGGAATGGAGTTCATGTATTTATCTTTTAATAAGAAACTGCCTATAAGAAACTCAGCTATCGGATCACGAAAAGATAAAGGAACTCCAGTACTGGGAAAATATAACTTGAGAAACCATTCATTTTAATAAAGGAAATCCTCGTCACATTTTTAGTTCATTCTCACTTGTTTCCTGTTCTACTCGCGAAGTGAAGTCCCGGGGGGGGTACTTCATTGTCAACATGATTCGACCTGAATCTGGACTTTGAGAAAAGGGCCCATTCGTATGACAGAATATTCAAAAATTTCCAGCCCATTTGCATGAATATCAGGAAATTTTTGACCCATGTGTATGAATTTGTCGATTTGAAACAAAGGAAAATTTCAGTTTTTTTGCGTGGATTATCTTTATGGGGCCGATTGATAAGAAAATTCTCAAAGAACTACCCATCTACCAGAATTGTGGTTAAAAACAGACCCATATGTAGAGAATTTCGGATGAAAAAACCCATCCATATGAGCGGCACGTCCAGTACAACTTAACAATGAAGTACCCCCCCCGGGAGTGAAGTACTTCGGTAATATGTAAACATTGGAAAAGCTTCAAGAGACGTTCTGAAAAATTCACGAAGGCACAGGTAGTGAACGTGAAGATTGTTATGGAACAATTCTGAGAACTAAAAATGTGATAATTTCTAGAAATTCAGTATTGGCCAAAATTCTTAGTTTCTTATGAAAAATACGTGTAAAGAGATTTCAATGCAGGCTGTTTTCTCAATTTCTTATAACAAGGAGATTTCAACTCTTTGCTTTTGCATTTATCGAACCATTACTCTGGGATATATTTTAAATTCAGTAAATTTAAATTTCATCATACTTCAACATCTAGTTGACTTTTCCACCTTGATATTTGTTTCTCATCTTTCCATAAGCAAGATTTCTTCAGATCCTATTTATGAATAAAATAAAAGGTTTTGGGCTTCTTTACTCTCTCCATATATCTTAATAATGTTTAAACTTTAAGAAAATGCATCTTTTGGATTTTTTGTACCTAAGTTTCTTATAAAAATGAATGTGTGAATTATGAAATTTACTGAATTTAAAATACATCCCAGAGTAATGGTTCGATAAATGCAAAAGCAAAGAGTTGAAATCTCCTTGTTATAAGAAATTGAGAAAACAGCCTGCATTGAAATCTCTTTACACGTATTTTTCATAAGAAACTAAGAATTTTGGCCAATACTGAATTTCTAGAAATTATCACATTTTTAGTTCTCAGAATTGTTCCATAACAATCTTCACGTTCACTACCTGTGCCTTCGTGAATTTTTCAGAACGTTTCTTGAAGCTTTTCCAATGTTTACATATTACCGAAGTACTTCACTTCGCGAGTAGAACAGGAAACAAGTGAGAATGAACTAAAAATGTGACGAGGATTTCCTTTATTAAAATGAATGGTTTCTCAAGTTATATTTTCCCAGTACTGGAGTTCCTTTATCTTTTCGTGATCCGATAGCTGAGTTTCTTATAGGCAGTTTCTTATTAAAAGATAAATACATGAACTCCATTCCATAAGAAGGTTTCTTAGATTATATCTACCTGTTTTATTATTCTCAATCTATGCGATGCACGTATATATCGAGCCAGTCGGGTTTGAGACTTTCTTCGGGCATGATGTGCAAACATTCTCTACTTCTCTGTACAACTTATCTCCACTTTTTCCTTCCTCCCTCCTCAATCAAAGATCGAATTAAAACAAGGAAACAAGCCAACAATCAATCCCTCAGCTTTCAATTTCACAAGCATAGAATGTTTTGTATTGTTTGACCCACTCTGTGCGGAAGGGATTTCCACAAGTTTTCTTAAACTTCGGCATATTTGTTTACTGAATAAACTTAGCACCTGACATTTCCTTCTTCCAGTCACCGAGCTTTTTTCCCGCCAAATCTCTCAAAAGAGCCAATCAAGTAAGAGAATCAAAAGAACGCTGCCGAGGAAACTGATGAATGAGATTTACTTTGGCCAAAACAAAGAATCGCGCCATCCCAGGGGACTCGGGTGACTATTATTTTTGTGAAAAATTTTTATTTGTGGGATGTGGCTACGAAAAGTTAAGGAAATCTTCGACTTTTCTTGGAAAAGAAGACGAAAGATCGCAGGTTTGAAAAAGGGCCTAAGGGGATGGTATTCTCATCAAAGCCTCGAATTTTAGTGTTATTTAAAAAACGATTTCTCTTGAAGAAAACGATCGATCGAAAATTGCAGTGGCAGAAAGTTCCAAAATTTACCAAACTTTGATGTAAACCAATAAAATCGGTCAAAAGTTGGATAACCGTTGTCAGCTCGAGCGATATTGGGGGAGATGTTTTCCTCGCAGCTTCCCACAGCTTCCGCCATTGACGTGACGTCATGGTGCATTCTGATTGGTCGAGGCCCCAAATGTCAACAAATGCGCTGATTGGTCGAAAACGAAATCCCCCCTTGTTATAATGGCCCGGAAACTTTCTGACTTTTTCCAATACTTATTGTGCAATGACTCAAGAAGTTTCATGAAAATATTTTGACAAATTAGGGGGAGGGAGACAATTTTCCGGAACTGACTCTGTCAAAATCGCCAATTCTCAAATATTAATTTTCGCGAAAAAAGTAGCAAAATTGCAAAATTTTGCAAAAATATTTTGCAGAGTAGTGCTATTTGATGTATTCTATCATAATTTTTATGTTCGGATGGAAATTGCGCTCCAAATTAAATTTTATCGCATTTTTCCTGATTTTGACCGATTTTGCCACTTTTCTTGACCACACAAAGAAAAATGCTGACGCAAGCAATAAGTACGGCTAATTTTAGGTTGATTTTTATATTTTCATAAAGTACATGCCTGGGGCTATTAGTAAACCAAATTTGGTTGCTCTATCTATTTCCAAACAAGAGTTAGGTAGGGGGGGGGGCTTTTTTGCCCCCCCCAAACCAAAATAGGACGTGTCGGATAGCCCAACCACTATAGGGTTAAGTCACACTCTGATGACGACACAAATCAGAAAGGTCTCAGTGTGCAAATTCTTCCTTTTTTTGCATCCATATCTTTTTGCAATTTCTTGTTAAGTACCTTATCTACCAAAGTTACGTTTTCAAAGGGACAATACACAGTAGGGATAGTAGTATTGCAAAGCGCAAATGAGTACATTAGTATGGAGGCACTTTATAAAATACGCATTATTATCAACATTAACAAGCAGTCGTCCTTTCTTTCTCTTTTTCTTTCAAGACGACTTATGCAAGTTCATTGTTTGGGTTCCCTGAAGACTTTCAAGGATTCTATTGACATCCTTTTACTAATCATAGATGATAAGAAATTTTAGAAAACAAACCGTTGAGATGACGATGTTTACTATCTTCTGGCTATTTGGGAGAACGCCTTTGGCAGTTATGTTATGACCAGATTTTGCAATGAAAATTAATCTGACACGGGAGGCATCTGAAGAAGAAATAGCTGTCTTTATAGCGAAGTCAGATTTCATAATGAATTTTAGATGCAAGAAAAACTTAGCCTGCGTGCAAAATGCTCTCGCAAAAGAGGTCGGTGACTTCAAAAATGTATAACGGTGTCAAGGGCCAATAGCAGGTACCATGTTCGCTGCATCTGTCTCTTTACGTCATCCCCGTTGTCCTTTGTAAATAGTAACAAGGTTAGTGTTTTTGTCGCATAAAAATAATTGCTTCGCTGCAGGTATATGTAATGGAGTTGCAAATACGAATCTAACGTGTTAATTAAAGGCATTGAGTCCATATAAATAGTTGAGCGTTAACGCTATCCTGAATTTTTGCTGACAAACTGCTGACGGTCCTTTCTTATCGCACAATGGTGCTATAGTTATTAGCAATGGAGACCAAAGACTTCTTAATCTTTACATTATCCTGAAAAATGTCTTTGGTTTTATTTCAATAGTGATTGAATTTGACAGCATTTGTTTCATGATTGAAAAGAAGATGATAATAGGGTTATGCTACTAGTGTTTGATTACATGAACGTTTCAAATACTAAGATATTAATTCTATTCTTACCATTTCCGTTGTTTGGTCTCTTCGTTAAGATATCTTTCTTCTTTTCTTGATTTGCTGGTGTCACTGTTTAGAAAAGAAACTGCATTATTATATGGCGTTCGAAAATACGGCTCCTCGGACCGGCAACGCAGCAATTCGATTGGTTCTTGATCGGTCCGTAAAAGCCGTATTTTTCGTTCGAAGCCGTATTGGACCGGGGGTTGCCTTAAAAATCAACAACAAGGGAGGAGCTTCTTGTGTAGGCTTAGGCCGTAAGAAGTGTCAGCCAAAGTTTAGCTTATTCATCGAAGATTTCTTTTCTGTAAACTTTGAAGACGAACTTGCAATTATACACAATTATACACGAAGAAAATGCCAATGTAGTTAACGTTGCAACGAGCAACTACAGTGATGCACAGAATCAAAGACACTTAGTTCATTGTACGGACCTCACTGCGTTCGGTCCGTACGTCAAACTGCGGTCCAAATATTTTCCAGCATGGACCTCGTAATCGTTTAATAACCGCATAATATTAAAAAACATGTCAGAACTTTAAACAAATACAAATAAATTAAGATCATTATATATCGGACAATAAAACTCGACTAAACATCTATCTGATACATTAATTGTCCGGAATAAAGATTTGAATTCTTTGAAATAGAATAACGAGACGAACTGCCTCAATTGGAAATGTCAAAAATACCGACATTTGCTAAAGTTAAACAGCTGAAAATCGTTAGTCAGCAGAAGGCTTGAATCTTTGCAAAATTTTAAAACTCAATTTGTAAACTGTTATTCCTTAATTCTCAGCTGAATAGATCACAGGGAACTTAGGTCGTTCGCCATAATATCAGAAAGAAAACTTTTGATATCATCTATATTTTTAGAATTGCATCGTTTTTAAGCCTTATGAAAGGAGTTACAAGAGGAAGGAAGCATCATAAATTGTAAATTGATTGAGGAAAGTGGAAATGACCAGTACAAGAACAAGAAATACTGAGATTTTGAAGATCCACCGGGTGTCCCAAAAAACATAAGATCCTTTTGGATGATTACAAAGTCTGTCCTGAGCTAAGCAAGCATAAGGGTATCTGAATATTGATTTCTTCATAACCCCAAATGATCGTTGATGGTGTTTTTAGCTACAGTCAGAGAGACGAGTGTTGCTGCTAAAGTCGCCTTCAATAGAACGTCAAGCCCCTGGCATAAGGACAAGAATCGCCTGAAAAGCAATATTTTGATATTTATGTCAAACGAGGATGATACGCAGAAAATCAAAAGCTATTACCCCTAGTTTGCTTAGTTCGTGCATGAAACTATTGGTGCGTCTGTCTCAAATTAGATGTCATGTGAGATTTACAATAACGCAAAATTACTTATGCAGAACCCTCCAGAACCAACCTCGTCCCCAGGACTTTTTGTCATATTGGGACGTGGGGGGGGGGGGGGCGAGGTTGCTGCAGAACGTTTCAATTGTTGTTATTCGCGGGAATCTAATTTTAGACAAGCAGTCACCAAGATAACCTTTTGTGCAGAGTCATAAATTCATGAAGACGTTTTGGTTCAGTGTGGTCACGTGCCTTCCCCCAGTCAATGGCACCATTGTTTGCTGGGATTATGTACCTTTCCTCTCAACTACACCTGTGACTTTAGCATCTGTAGCTGTGAAGGAGCGTGGTCCTTCTACCTGCGGTGATCCTGCGAATGCTAGCCTCTGTGCAGGCCGCCGGTTACATCATCCTCTAAAGTTGACTTATTTGCATAATGAGTACTATCACTATCAATAATGATTCGTTCGTTCTAGAAAACTATTGTTTTAACAAAATTAAGCTGCTAATGAAGTCAAGAACGTGCCAATTCTGGGTAAATTTGTTGTTGTGCCAGGGTAAACATCATGGTAATTTATCCATCTTATGGTGTCAAATCTGTCTAACATGAAATAAGCCGACGTCAAATGTTGCTATAGGATCGCGGGAAACTCCTGTCTTGTATGCGCTTTATGTGCGCTTTCTTTATTTCAGTACCAATTAGCAGAGATAAAACGTTAATCAATCGCTGTAACGAGCGTGACGGAAGTGGGTTACTTACTTTCTTTCTTTCTTTCTTTCTGACTGACTGACTGACATCGAAGCCCCTTCTTAGATTACAAAGTGGACTTTGTAATAAAAAACGCGCAAGATTTGATCGGGACTAGCGACAAGAATTTAGGTCCAATAAATCCAAAAAAATTTTTATATAATCCTCGATAGCTAACTTGAAGATAGATACCTTGTTTGTGTATATTGGTGTATGGAGAGTTGGAATATTAATCTTGAAACATGAAAGTCAAAATTTGTTTTCATCTCCAAACCAGAGGTTTCGGGTTTTGGCCATCCTGAAAACGTGCTTGAGGAATCTCCTCAGTCATATACAAAGTGTAGTAGTGTGAGCATGCTAAGGCACACATGTTTAGGCACTTATTTCCTTATTTCAACTGAAATTTGAAAGCTAAAAATTGACAAACATAACAATGCCGAAGGGAAAATTCACAAAGGAATATATTTCTTCAATCATAGTGCACCTGCAAAGGAGCCAAGTACGAATGAGCATTTTCAAGGATCTTATCCATGGATAGTTTTCCCTTTGGTATATTTAATTTCTTGTTTCGTAATAATTCGAAGAAAGATTATACAAAATGCATTTCATTAAAGTCATGAAGATTGCAGAAATTAATTAATTTTTCACACCAAAACAAACTACTTCGCGGATTTCTTTCTTTTATGAGACGGATGCAATGCTAACTTTTCGAAACTTTCGAAGCATAAAAAAAGATGTCTTTTCAGGACAAAATTGATGAATTTGATTGAATTTCTATTCAAATATTTTCCTCAGAATGAGGCTGTATTCTCCTATTTCAGGGCAATTCAGGAGAGTCCCCAAAATATCGCGTTTGCAGTTCAGGCTAAAAGCCACAAGCTCTGGTTTGGAGGTTCAGGCAAATTTGAACTTTCAAAATTAATATTCCAACTTTCCATGCACCAATATCATCAAACAAGGTATCTATCTTCAAGTTAGCTATCGAGGATTATATTAAAAAAATACTATGGATTGATTGGACCAAGATTCTTGTCACTAGTCCCGATCAAATCCGTTGCGTTTTTTTTTTTGGACACCCGGTACAAGGTGGTATCAAGCAGAAGTCTGTAGCTTTTATGGTTTACGAATTAGTAATTTTATGACGTCATAAATTCAAAACTAGCGGAAAATTTTTAAATGATGCAGTTCTGAACATGATAACGATGTCAAAAATGATTTTCCAGAATTATGGTGAAGGACCTAAAGCTCCCTTCGATCTATTCAGTTGAAAGAATTAGGCATTGTAATTTTACACATTCAATTTCAAAGTTTTTGCAAAGACTCGAGCTCCATTTCGTTAGTCAATGATCCATTCCGAACAAAAATTCTTAGGTTTCAAACAATAGTTGAGACACATCAATGAAGCATGTGTCTCAACACATGAGAATAAAAAAAGTGTCTCAATGTAGCAACTGATATTTCAATAAGGCAATTACATTGGAACCTATCAAACTTTGGACAATTTTATGCCTACTGGTTTAGTCTTTATGATAATATTGCTTTTGGAACTCGTAATCCCAAGCATTGTGTGACAATCACAGTACTTAAATCTATGTAAATTAAACTTTATCCTATGGAAAAGTAGGTACTTGGAAATTCTGTCTTTTTTCAATATTACAAAGCGTTCAAACATATGTGGGGTACTTATCTGGGAAACCCAGTAGTTATTGATTGGATTAAACTACCGGGTGTCCCAAAAAAGTACTCCTGTTTCAAAAATCACCAAAAATTGATTATAAAACCTTTGATAAAATTTTCTTTTTGAGTTGTTTTGTCAAAGACCCAAAAATATTCATAGATGATAAAATGTTTGCTTTTGATGCAACAAGTAGAACAATTACACGTTGAAAAACCTTATTTTGAGCTATAGTTTTTAAGCTAAATAGTCAATCTTGCCTATAAGTCAAAATTTTCAGATTTTTTATCGTCATTGAGGTCTGCCATGATTTTGCGCATTTCTTTCTGACATTTATGACCAAACTAGAAGCTTTACGTGCACAAAGAAATTGATCTGGCAATCATCAGTGATTTTTTGCAGTATGGTTCAAAACCAGGTAGCCCTAAAAAGAGCTAAATTTGCTACTTTTTAAGCCAATTAAAAGATCAGCTATATATTGAAAAATAATTTGGTCCTTGGTATACTTGACAAAAAAGAAACTTGAAGATCGGCCGTGAAATCAATTTTTGATGATTTTTCAAACGGGAGTACTTTTTTTGGGACACCCGGTATCTTTATGTATTGAGTCATCTTCTTTATATAACCAAGAGTAATGTGGGTTTCCGTTATACTTCACATTTGCACTGAAACGTGCTGTCACGAAGGAAGGGTGAAAATAAAGTTGGTATTTCATCCATGTAGGCTGATTCCAGGTGTGGATTCTTGACTTGAATTTGTACGGGGGTGCACCTCCGAAAAAATTCGTTTACCTCACTCCAGAATTTTATCCTCTAAACATAACCGACTCGGTGAAAATCGGTGAAAAGTATACTCCAAAGCAAAAATTTATGAAAATTATTCCCTGAAGAACCGCACATCCCCGTCAGAAAAATATACTAAGTACCACACCCCGGAAAGAAATTAAACGTCACTAAGAACGTCGAACGATTAACGAAAACTATGTTTACAGTTCTGATCCGCTACGAGCTTGTTCCTGTTCAATGTCGCTTACTCTACTCCAGAACGAGCTTCCATAGATAAAAGGGACACAGTCTTAGCGAGAACAGTGTAAATAGAAATGAGTTATACAGTAAAAACCCGCGTATAAGAACCTACAATTTTGCAAGTCAGCCTAACTAGGTTCTTATGTTTTGGGTATTTAGTGGGAAATGAGGCTGTTCAGGTTCTTAAATTGGTTCTTATTTTATTCATGGCTTTCAGGAATTTCTTTTCTTCAGATTCAAACTTCATGTACTGTCAGTTCACATCAGTTGAGTTTATGAGATATATTCCCGAAGAGAAATTTGTGGAAAAGTCAGAAATGTTTATATAATCCAGAGAAAATCTTTCAAAAACTTCTCATCGGGTAATATAAACATTTTTTAATCTTCCACAAACTTCTGTTGTGAATAAGACCTCATCCTCTCTAAAAATAAGAACCTATTTCAAATTCCAGGCTGAATGGGTTCTTATATAATTGGGGTTTAATTGCAAAATTTCAGCTGTAGGTTCTTAATCCACTAGGTTATTATACGCGGGTTTTTACTGTACCGTTGTCAAGGATGTACCAGCAAGAATATCACGTCATCAGTAGACCTATTGCGGCCTATGGAAATTTGAACAATTTTTTGGATGACAGCATTTTCTAAATATAAGATCTTTTTTATTAAGCATTTCTCATTGAAAGTTGTCATTGTCAAAGGAATTTCAAAAGTTGGACTTACGTGGGCAGTCTTTGTACCAATTTCTAGGTGCAAAGCACTTCATTTCCTCTTCTTTCATCCATAAGCCAGATGGTGGTGGCAGGACACATTGGCCTTGCTCACACAATCTGCTTCGAGATAGCAGCATAATACTGAGTGATCCTTCCAAAAATTCAAGATGATGACCAATAAAGTTGCTACCAGGCATATTCATTCGAATGCCACCTGCCAATGATGAGGCTCTAAATTTTGAACTTTTCTTTCTAAAGGTGGAGATATCAATAGATAAGGATTTTGCATTTTTTCGTAGTGAACCATCAATTGGCAATCTGAAATATCTTTCTCGATGCTTAGAGTCCACCGAGAATATAAATAATGTCTCTGATACTCTCGTGGTATGATGTATCGCAAGCTTTACCATCACGCTATCACTTTGATTAAGGATGCTCGAGAATTTGGCAGAATCAATTTCCAAGAAAAATACTTCGTTTCTTAACATCCACATCTCTGAGATATATTGAGTCGTACTGGGGAAAAACTCATCAGTCTCCAAAATACGTACCGTTCGATTCAGACATTTTAGACCGACTTGTGTATGCTGAAAAAATCTTTGCGTGCTGTTAAGGTGGCATGCAATTCTTACTGCAAACATACTTTCGTATTTTTCTTTCTTTAGATCCACCACAGCGACTGTAACAATCAGCAGATCTCCAGGGATTGGTAAAAAAGTACTAGTTGTTGTGACATAACCACTGTTTGAATTGATGCTCAGGGGTAAATAAGCTGGTTGCAGTTTCACAATATTGTCTCTCATTGATGAGTTTGAAGAAAATTTTGAATTGATGTATGTCTTGTTAGATAAATGTGAACGTATCATTTTGATGTTGAATGATCGTATCTTGATACCAGGTGCTTGAATTTGCGAGATCAATGCTCCTGTTGGTACGCCTGGAAACAGTGTTACGTTTGTTGATTGAAACGATATTCTCCCTGTAAATGAAATAGATCATCAATTTGTATGACTTTCTGTCAAACTTATCTGTTCCTTTCTCTCCAGAATGTCATTACCAGAACTGACAGTCCAACCATTTGTTTTCGCATTCAAGGACAGAAAAACAGACAAGAAAAACGAAGCAAAAGAGTTTATAGAGGGAATACTTGCGAAGTACAAAAAGAAAACTAATTTTCTTGGCACATTCTGGATTGTGAGCTCACTGTCCGAGAACCACCGCCACTGTCCGAAAACCACCGCCAAGATTAGTCTCAAAAATATCGTTGTCAAAGAAAAGTAGGCATTCACCTGGTACTTTTGGTTTTTGTTTTTGAATAAATTTTCTAATAGAAATATTTAGTTATCCTTAAGCGTCCGATTACCACCGCCGGCACCCTAATTAAAAAAACAAAGCCGCAAAAGTTTCTCTGAAACCCAGGTAGATAGCGTGCTCGTTCTGCATTGCAGAAACTGTCTTCAAGAGCAAAATTGAGCAGATTCCAAAGATGAAGGATATATCTACACATATACCTCGGACATTTTATTTCTTTTGGTTCAGAAGGTGAACAGCTGAGCAGTAAGTGTTTAATTACACCCAAAAAATAAGAGAATTGAATCGGCTCCCATTCGGCTTTTGAACCAAATAAAATAAATGCCCGAGGCAGATGTATTGAAATTGATATATCCTTCTTCTTTCGATCAATGGTCATGTTTGCTCTGAAAGCAATTTCTGGAATGCACAACGAGTGCGGTAGCTTACCTGGGTTTCAGATAATTTTGCTTATTTTGAATTATTGGCTGCGGTCACACTACTCTATTTCCCCGTTGTAATGTGAATTGCTGCACTTTCTTGCAATTTGTTTTTGTCGCCAGAAAGTACGGCAATATAACGGTACAATGACACCCGGTTACACAGTGATAGGATGTATCATGTGACAACTACGCAAGGCTGAGATTGGTTCGTTCTCCAAAGCAACGCTAAAACATAGCTAGGGACCTTGTTTTACCTGTTGTTTTGCATCTGATTGTTTTCTTATAGAATCAGTTCTCAGGACAAAAGCGTTGTAACAACGTTATAAGTGAAAACGAAATGAAGTCACATATCACAGCGTAGTTAACCCGTTGTTTTGAAGGTATACAACGAGGTAAAGACGTCTAGTGTGACCGCAGCCATTGACTGAGAGAATTTCCTTTGTCTGCAATCTCTAATGGCTTTGAATTGCGGTGTCAATCAAATGCAACTCTTCCTATTGTCCTACAAACATATGTTCTCAATCTAGACCCCATTGAACCGAATGGCTTGAAAAAAGCCTTCCCATCTTTGCCACCATTCTATCGTTGGATTTTTAGAAATCTTTCATTTGTTCGATATTTCATACCCTGGGTACCAGAGCCAACAAAATTAAAGACATTTCAATGCAGTTTATATATCAGTTCATTGAAGATCCGACTTCTTAAAGGGGCAGTGAGACGCGAAACGCGGGTAGCAGATTCTGCGTGTCACAATCCAATTCGTATAGGCCTAAATACCAAAACATGTCTACTGTACCTCTTTGTTCGCTGTAATTCTGATGAAATTCATTGAGCAATGAATCCAGTAGTGTTTGAGAAGGTTCTATTCACCTTTCGGTTTCACCAAGCATCATAAATCTGACTCAAAAACCATATTCTTTGGTGAGTTTCTTGCCCACTTCGACTTGTAGATTATCTCTTAGCAGCTTCAAAGCTGCTTCAGCAAGATCGCTGTTTACGACTTTCAGGAATTTGGGATAGACAAAATAACTTTACAAATACATGAAATCGACATAGAAGAACAATGTCTGTCAATTAAATCCTTGAGATTGTCAAGAACAATGTCGATAGAGATGGATTGAAGTGTGCGAGAATCCAATTCAAAATCTCCATTGACGAGTCGATGCTAAGCCTAAGCACTTTTCATACAAACACAATGAAAATGTCCCGCGCAACGTCACGTCTGACTGCCCCTTTAGAATTTCGAAATTTTAAGCCACAACAGTGAAATACTTTTGCTTACATTCGCAAACTAATTTTGTCTTGAAGTGAATGATCAGAGCTTTCTGGTGCCCGTCTATAAACATTACCAAGAGAAACCTAAACACTTTATTGGTTTCTTTTGCTGTGCTTTCTTTCCCCACTCGTTGGATTATCATTCAATAGACTATTTATAAACGTACGAGATTTCACCATTACATTGCGGACACCTTTAATTTGTAGGACATTTTGTAGGAAATTTCTATTCGATGCTACTATTGCTCACGAAGCGAGCTACCTCTCCGAAGGAGCGAGCTATTCCGCAGAGGACTTAAGGTAGTAGTATTGAATAAAAATTTCCTACAAAATAAAGGTGTCCGCAATGCTCCATGCTAATAACTCAAGTCATTCCCTTTAAGTATCGTTTTATGTTTCCTAAAAATTTTAGAAATTACGATGGCTGTAACTCTTTTCAAAATTTCTTTTGTATTCTGAAAAAAGAAGGAAGCGTTTCTATTCTCAAAAGAATTGAATATTTCTGAAAAGTCTGATGGTATAATTTCGTTCAAGCCATTCAAGTAAAAGGTTTGGTTCATAGAAGTTTACAGCAACATTTTCAAAGATTTTGATCCATTGCAGATGCTAGATAATGTCCACGCACTTGTCGAGATCATAAAATAGAATAGGCTAATTTTTACTTGTCGCAGTTTGACGTGATGATAATGATTCATGAAATGACACATCAGTTAAAACTAACTACATATGATTTCATGCGCCCCAGAAGAAGCAGAGCTTATCGAGTCTGGGGCGCTTACAAACAAAACAGAACGGTTGATTATACAATATGCGGTGATACAATATGAGGTTATACAATATGCGGTTATACAATATGAGGTTATACAAAAATTAGGTTATACAATAATACGTAACTCCTTTTAACCTCTAGAAATAATTTTCATACCTTCTGTATATGCCACAAAGAACAAAAAGATGAAGAAACCGATTTCTTTGCCTTGCAACAGCATTTTTCCTTGAAACTTTCCCTCTCACTTCATTCAGTCAGTTACATCGATATGGTCATGTCAACTAAATTTAGCTTGTCTAATTCATGTTGAAATCATCGGATCCATGCTACTGCACTATGCTACAACCATTTGACACAACCTAGCAATGAATGATCAATTTTCTTTTCATCTCAAGAGCCTCGGGCGTTGCCAATCCACGTAATTGTATACGCATACTCTTATTACCACAATCTTGACCAAGGACATGGCGTTGTGTGTCCATACCACTATATTAAGACATATTCACTACCACATGGAGAAACCACGATAAAGTCACAAATAACTTGTTGTGTTTTCTTGGTTTTCACTAACTGGTTTCTGTGGCCTAAAGCCCCGCCTTTAAGAAACTCAGTTTTGGGCCAGTCTTTGCTTTGTTATGTGTGTATGTAATATTGTGCCATTATAAAATTAGAAATTAAATGTAACATAAATTTAGCAAGGAGGGATCTGATTACAACGGTACAATATAATGCGAATATGAAACGTAAAATGTAATTTGAAAACTGCGCCAGTTCAATGTGGCAAGGAAAGCATTCAAAGGTCAGCGCGACCTTGTTTCCATAATGGTCCCTCTTATTTCTTAATTAGCCTATCGCTTTTCTTGTTCAGTGTGTATCAAAAAAGGCTACACTATTGTCTGTATGGAATAATGTTTATTAATTAAAACATAGTGCTCAAATATTTAAGATAAAAAGGTCGGTGTGAAATTCTATGTCAGTTTTCTTTTAACTGTTGGCTTGGAAGGGACTGAGGGTTTTTCTGTAAACCTGCCGTGGAAATATATTGATATCTTAATTAGTTTCAAAATGGCAGCATTTATTAAATTTGAGGCTATGACGTCTTCAAATTTCTAAGTCCTAAACCAGAAAAGCTACAGATTTCTGCTTGTCACCATGTTGTAGACCTTCATAAACTATGCTTTTGTTGAAGGTTATATCATTTTCCTCCATTGGTCTAGGATTTACAATGATTTTAATTTTTTCAAATTTATTCATGAATTTTGCTTTATTGCTTAGCACCATTATATGAATGATACAATGAAACGAAAATACTTGAGAATTAAAAATGTTTTTCAAAGAATGATAAGATATCGAGGTATACACGAAACATGAAACTTTAACTCATAGTTGATAGGAGATAATAGAACTCTCCTTTCCATAACTGTGCTCTTGTTTAGGCAAATTTCGTAACAAGGCGTATACGTGGTGTAAGCACGCCTTTTGGATATATGGATTCCATATACTATTCGTTCTTACAAAACTTCTATGTCGGGTCTCTCCAAATATCTTGCATAGAGAAAGTTGGGAAGCTTCTCCCCTGATTTCTTTCTTGGTATGTCCCAAGCTGTTCGTCAATCCTTTTGGAGATCAGTGCCACTATTTGCTTCTGCAATGAATTAGCAGCAGCTGGTAAGAAGTGATCCCTTCCTCGTCCTTGCTACCATTTACTGTTGTCTTTTCCATATTTCAGATCTAATTTTATATCATGTTCCATATCTTTTATTTTCACCTTATATTTTTTCGATCATTAATTTGTTTCAAATTCTAAATGATTCCACTAAAGATATCTTAATGCCATTGTTTAAGTGGAAAGTTGACATCTTTAGTAATTTGCAGTACTCTTTTGCCGATACGTTTGCAAAAATTTATTTTTACCATGATCTCGGAAAGAAGTCAAAATTGTGCAAAACGTTCAACTAGCTACACTATTTTCGGAATTTCTCCTTGCGTTATTTGTCTTCTCCAGCAGAGATCTGTAGAAATATTTCACCTTGAACATAGCAGATAAAAGTTCATATTGACTTTTTCATATTAAACCAATGAAACCATGTTTGCCAAAGAAATTTTATTGTTTTGAACGATTAGTTATCATAGTAGAAGCTATAATACATTTGTTTCAACTATAAAACATTAAAACACGGCAGAGCTGTCAAAGAAGCTTATGAACTTGAGAGTTTTTTCATAAAGTGCCGATCACTAGTTTGAACAAATGAAAATGAACATAGCCTGTCTCGCTTGGTTTAAATGCTGTGGATCTTGAAAGTCACAAGTTTAATGCAAATCAATTAAATGGTCAATAATGTCCTTGAAAAAATTTTTTACTTTTCTGAAAGTGCAACTTTGTCTGCATGTCGGTCATAATCTACTCGTTAAATATGTTTGAAGGTCTATTTGGATCCCGGTTGTATACTCAAACATACCGAAAGCTGCTTTGTTAGAAGGTATTAACAGTCAATGGCTATAGACTTAAGCCACAAAGTTGAAAAGTTACACTATCATATCTCAAAACCAGTAGATTCTTGAACAGGAGCTAAACATTGTAAAATCACCTGCTTTTTGAATGCGTCAGAATCAACCTTTGGATGCAAATGATAGTCTTGAACACAGAATAGGGCAACTGAAATATGTAGTACGGGTTTGCTACCTTTGTTATACTCACTGCATTTTCCTTGAAGAAATGCCAGTCTCCTGTTAAAAGTATAGAAAAAATCCATCGCTATATAGAACCCAGGGGGGGGGGTACTCCCGAACTTTTAATACGGCGGGTCCATGCCACTATTTCTTTGCTGACCCCTAAATATTAAGCCTGATGTTTTGGGGACCCCAAATATTGTTATCTATTTCTGGGGTCCCTGAAATGTTTATGAATGATTTCAATTTGAGCTTCTTGATCTTTCTCAGGTTTTGAATAATACCTAAACATTTATTTCATGATTCGCAACTTCAGGGCCAAATTGCACGATTCTTCCTTTCTTCAGATTTGGGGACCCCAAATATTGAATTTTTGTCCATGTTGTAATTCACAGACCCCAAATATTGATTGAACATCAAATTTCGGACCCCAAATGTTGGCATGGACCCCCCCGTATTGAAAGTCAATGAGTACCCCCCTGGGATATAGAGGATGGTAACAGGTAAAATATACCAAAGTACCACAGCGGCAGTACCAGTTACCAAAATATCAGGTACTCAGCATTGTTAAGGTCAGTACCAGGGACCATCGGAGCAGGAGATCAGTACCACCTTAAATAGAAAATTCTGGGAAAATGCTGGGAAAAGTCGGAATGAAAAAATCGATAATTTTCGTGTTCCAATCCAATTCCTCGAAAAGTGTCCAAGGTACGACAGTAATTCCTAACAATACCCATAGTACCAAAGGTATTAGTACCATGTACCATAGGGGCCAATACCTAGTGCCATCAATACCCCTATCACCGTCCTTTGTATATACTGCCACGTTGAGATACCGGGTATCCAAAAAAAGTACTCCCGTTTGAAAAATCACCAAAATTTGATTACATGACCGATCTTCAATTTTCTTTTTTTGCCAAGTAGATCAAGGACCAAATTATTTTCTCAGACATAGCTGATCTTGTAATTGGTTTGAAATTAGCAAATTTAGCTCTTTTTAGGCCTACCTTGTTTTGAATCATGCTGCAAAAGAGCATTTATGCTTGCCAAATCAATTCCTTTGTGCATATAACGCTTCTAGTTTGGTCATAAATGACAGAAAGAAATGTACATTATCATTGGAGACTTCGATGACGATGAAAAATCTGAAAATTTTGACTGTTAGGCAAGATTGAGCATTTTGCTTAAAAAAGTATAGCTCAAAATAAGGTTTTTCAGCGTGTAATTTTTCTACCTGGTTGCATCAAAAGCAAACATTTTAGCATCTATAAATATTTTTGGATCTTTGAAAAAACAAGTCAAAAAGAAAATTTTATCAAAGGTTTGATAATCAATTTTTGGTGACTTTTTAAATGGGAGTACTTGGGTTTTGGGACACCCGGTAGCTTAAATTATTCTATTGATATCGTTTCAGGATTTTCTCACACTCAGTTGTACCTCTTATTATTAAATCTAAATCTTGATATTGTATGCCTCGTCAAGTGTTTCAATAGAAATAGCATTTAGAAAATGCATGTACGTAGAAACAGAAGTAATATAAAAATATTCTTGATATTTGATCAATGTAACTTCGTTGAAAGATCTTACATTGCATTTTATGATGTTGTAATCTTCATATTCATATTTGTAGAACATTATATGAATCGAATAACAAAACATCGTTTGCATAAATTCGTTTCTTCATTGCGCAGCATCTCAGCTCTCACTTCGTTTGGTTAATTCTTTTACAATCAGCAAGCCAATTCGTTCGCTTCACACTTACACTAAACTAAACTAAACTAAACTAAACTAAACTAAACTAAACTAAACTAAACTAAACTAAACTAAACTAAACTAAACTAAACTAAACTAAACTAAACTAAACTAAACTAAACTAAACTAAACTAAACTAAACTAAACTAAACTAAACTAAACTAAACTAAACTAAACTAAACTAAACTAAACTAAACTAAACTAAACTAAACTAAACTAAACTAAACTAAACTAAACTAAACTAAACTAAACTAAACTAAACTAAACTAAACTAAACTAAACTAAACTAAGCTAAACTAAACTAAACTAAACTAAACTAAACCAAACCAAACCAAACCAAACCAAACCAAACCAAACCAAACCAAACCAAACTAAACTAAACTAAACTAAACTAAACTAAACTAAACTAAACTAAACCAAACCAAACCAAACTAAACTAAACTAAACTAAACTAAACTAAACTAAACTACACTACACTAAACTAAACTAAACTAAACTAAACTAAACTAAACTAAACTAAACCAAACCAAACCAAACTAAACCAAACCAAACCAAACTAAACTAAACTAAACTAAACTAAACTAAACCAAACCAAACCAAACCAAACCAAACCAAACTAAACTAAACTAAACTAAACTAAACTAAACTAAACTAAACTAAACCAAACCAAACCAAACTAAACTAAACTAAACTAAACTAAACTAAACTAAACTACACTACACTAAACTAAACTAAACTAAACTAAACTAAACTAAACTAAACCAAACCAAACCAAACTAAACTAAACTAAACTAAACTAAACTAAACTAAACTAAACTAAACTAAACTAAACTAAACTAAACCATTTACCTTCAATTAATTTCTAATCACTCAGAAAATGTTCCTCGATAGTTAACTCTCGACAGAACGGAGTGGCCGAATTCAGGCAGGTAAAATTTAGAATATATTTGAACACGTTCACTATTGAATGACATATTTGCCAACATTATTGTCTTGATATCGAGGGATCTGTGGTCTTTCAAACAGGGATTCTTTTTTTTTACTCACCCGGTATGAATACCAATAGAAATATGGCCTCATCAAACTACGTTACATTTCTACTGGGATACCATATCGGCATTCGGGAAATTTGAGAGAGTTGTAACAGGTGAAACGTTTAGGATTGAGCAATTGCAAAGTCTGCGTTACGTCAGCAATGCTGTTTTCTCAAATTTTGAATCACCCTAAAACCTCTAAAGTGGTCACTTGCAATACTCAGCATTAATTCATGGGTAGTTAGACACTGCTGGTGTGCTTCTATGGAGAAGAGCTGGATAATATGTATCTGCGGGGGAAATTTTTTATAGTGCTGCGGAGGAGATATCTGCGGGGGAAATTTTTTATAGTACTGCGGAGGAGATATCTGCGGGGGAAATTTTTATAGTACTGCGGGGGAGATATCAGTTTAATATTTTTGTTCTTTTGATATCTCCTCCGCAGTACTGCAAAAAATTTCCCCCGCAGATACATAATATCCAGCGCTCCTCCATAGAAGCACACCAGCAGTGTCTAACTACCCATGATTAATTCATGGAGGTAAAGAATTGTCTTTAAGGATTGCTTAAACGCTATGACATATGAATAATTAATTAAGGTTGCGTCTTAAGTTGAATTTGTGCATATCTTCACGTAAGAAACTCGTTTTAGCCACAGGGGGTCCTCCAACCATGCTCCAACAGTAAGGTCCTTTCTTCTTTCATCTCTTTCGTCAAAATCTTTCAAAAAAGCCAAGGAACCGAGTGATTAGTCCATCGCAAGAGACACTTAGGATGACACATGACTCAAAGAAAATTTATGGACATTGGTGTGGCATTCTTTAATAAACTGGTCCACCCAAAGGCAAAAATGAATACCTGCTACAAGTTTGCAAAACTTTTTTTGTTTTCAAGCAAAATTGCCAAACATTCCTTGAAGATATTGTTTTCAAACTTCTCACACCCTTTTTTGAAAGAGTGATATATAGTTAGTATTTTGCTTCAACTCGGTGTTGCAAAAGATGCCTTTTATCGTTTAATTAGCACTAGTGGTACATTCCCTCTTACAAATTGCAAATCCCCCCCCCCCGTAGCTTTCTCCGTTGTACCTGCACTAAAGCCGCCGATTCATTAGCGCTGTCGTGTTGCGCAGGTCATTGTGTAATTCTATTTAGATTTTCTCTAATTCATGTGAATTGGAGAGCACCTAAAAACACCAGTTTATTGAGTAAAACGATTCAAGCTTGTTTTGAGTTGTGCATCATATCAAATTTGGTCCAATGAAATTTGTTTACTGAGGAAGTAATACAGAGAATTTATTTTGAAATTTGGGTAAGCAACTCTTTAACTGGCATTCCACGTCTTTGTGAAGCAGTTACTTACGAAAAGGAAGAAGCATTTGGATAAATCAAGCTCAAAGTCGGGCTCAAGGAACATCCAAAAGGCGAGTAAATTTTGAAAATATTCACAATTTTTATGCCGACGAAAGATTGTTTAGGTCTCATCGAACAGGTTAAGCTTGATGAGTTTGTAGCTGCAGTCAGCTCTCTATGATCAGAAAATCTATATGACGCAAATACCTCGTTTAAGAGCCCAGCCAAGGCAGCTTTCCCCCCCCGGGGGGGGGGGGGGGTACTCATATATTTTTCAGTACGGGGACGTGCCGCCGAACAGGGTATCATTTTCAGGATTCCTACTCCGGGACAGGGTATCACTTTTGTATGGTCGGCTCCATGACAGGGTCCATATTTTGTATAATTGACTACGTATCGTTGTTGTAAGCCATTTGCACTCCGCGAATATGATTTAAATCGTTTGGATGGCAACATTTCCGCATTTTCTGATAGATTTCTATCAAATTTTTATCAAATTCCCAGGGCAGGCTACAATATTGTATGAAGAAACCCAAGAATAGGGTATTGTTTTTAAAGTTTTACTCCGGGACAGGGTATCATTTTCGGGAATTTTACTCCGGGACAGGGTGCCTTTTCAGATTTTCCAGCGGCACGTCCCCGTATTTTCGTAAATCAAGTACCCCCCCCCCCCGGGCTTTCCCCATGCAGCCTACGCCAAAGATCTCCTGCATGGAGTCGTGATAATCTATTGTTCTTCCATTATTTCGGCAAGAATCTCCGGCGTGGACTTTGCATGGTTTCCACCAGGTCTGCTGTGAGGGGAAGGGGGCAATTAGCCCTAGGCCCTTGGGGTCTAGGGGGCTTAATAAAGCAAGATACTACCTTGTCTTCTGCCTGCTTTGCTCGCAAGGGGCCTCATTTGGCAGTTTCGTTCCTGGTGGGCCTCCAAAACCTCTCAGCAGTCATATACGGAAGTAGTGCAATCGTCTTCAAATGCAATGCAAATTTCTTGAAGGATTTCAGTTTGAAACATTCAGATTTTCATTAAAAATCTCATAAAAATGTTTGGTTATTATGGTTTCTAGCTTTTAAGGACAACCATGAGCGAAAGATCAAATTTCATCAGTAATCAAAGGTTCGGCTTTGGACAATGCCTCGCCATCTTTTTCTAATTAGCAAACTAAAGAGATTACAGTAAGAACCCGCAAAATAGAAACCACTTTATAAGAAACCTCAGGCTGATTTTTTCGAGAAATGGTGCCTTCATGTAAGAAACTTCTCAGCCTGATTTTAGGAAGGTTTCTTATAAGAGGAACCCAAATAAATTCATATTTAATTATCTTTGTTAAAATCAGGTGCCAAACATTTTTAAGAGATTTTATCCAAAAGCATCTCTATTTGTATACTTGGTATGTATGATGTGGTTGAGTAATTTTAGAGGTAACAAGAACATACCGTTTGATAGAATTTGCTCTGGGTTTGTTCAAATATTTAAGTTGAAATCACTGAAGGTTTCTTAATAATGTGACAAGAAACCTTTCAGCCTGTTTCCAGATTAATGACCTTTTAAAAAGAAACTAAACAGGCTGTTTTGAAAAAACAGGTTTCTATTTTGCGGGTTCTTACTGTAGATCACTTTGCATAAATTCGAGGGTTGCTTGCTGAAACGTTTTATTGAATTTTGAGCACAAAAATATCCTTTTGATTCTATTCTTCACCTCTTTTGATCATTGTATGATTTTTATAATGCCAGAAACAAAGATTTACTTTTTCATCCTACTTCTCTGCTGATTGGATTTTTGAAAACTTCATTCAATGTAAGACGTCTCAAAATTGCTCTCAACATGTTTGTGAAAGTACAAAGCAATGCGATTGCTTACATATGACCAGCTGAGCTGCACATTTGCAAACATTGATCATTGCTATGCTGGTAAATTACAAAGACATTTAATTCTTGCTTAACATGGATAAATATATTAATGCGGGTTGTTCAAAGCCGAAGGGCTAGCTTACAAATATGATTTTTGCTATTTGCTGCATTTGCCGATGGCAGTGTTCTCTCATCACAGGTGCCTAAGTTTTGAATTTAAGTACACTGGCAAAACGTGCACTCTGCAACAACCGAAATACTGTCGTGGCCAACAATTTAAGACCACATTTTAGTGTATAACGTTTCTTGGCGCGTCGAGATGAGACCCTACGGCTCTGCCTCTTTTACTCTCTTGGAGTTGGTTTAGGTCAAATTTTCATGTAGATTCCAAATTTTGTTGCTGTTTTTTGGATTTCTGCGCCATTTTATTATGACGTCAAAATGAAATCTGTAGAAATTGTCGGAAATTATAGTGGTTCAGCTAACAAAGGGTGTGGTCCAAAAATTTTGCTACTCAGCTGGACTTTACATCAAGAGTTGAATTGCAACATATCTGCTTGTGACAAAGTGTGTTGTTCTACAAAGAGAAGAATATTTATAAAGGGGTAAAATTGCAACATGATTAGAAACATTTCGAAATATTTTCAGTCTTAAAAATTGATACCTGTGCTTTGAGTAACTTACGAAGAAATTTCACCTGCAGGCAAAGGTCTTGTGGCTTTATTCTTCAAAATTTTAGACACTGCATTTCTGATGTACAGCTGCCAGGATTTGCATGAAATTATTTTCTTTGTAAACTTTGTCATTTTAATGGCAGGAGAAAAGCAAACGAACTTGTTTTATTCGCTAGCCAACCTGAATTTTAATGCATTTAAATGTATGTTAGTTCAACAGCAAACATATAAAGCTATTGCATTGGATTTTGTATTTGGAATTGAAGATTATTGTGACTTCAACTCCAATGTTCATGGCTCCAGCCGTAAATAAGATCTTAGCAATCATTCTTGCCTTTTCTAGACTTATTTCAAGACATGGCCAAGGTAACGTTGATCAAGGAAGTCAAGTAAAACGATATCATACCGGTTTCTTTACATTCTAGATGAGAGAAGGTCTAGATATTTGTTGGAAGGAAGAAATAACTGCCACAATAAGGTGAAAGCAGAGCTTCCTGTCAACAAGCAGGTCTGGATGCTAAATATGGCAAAACTATCGGCCAACATGAATCTTGCCCTTGTGGGAATAATTTTCTGCACTCAGCTCTGTAAGTAATGTTATTCACTCTCTATGTGTGATCGTTCGTAGGAAGCTATGTACTATTGTGTTTGATTTTTGAGTTCTTCTTAAGCTGATCTTTTGCTAAGTTTACAGCCTTTAAATTGATGAGAAATGGCGATAGAAAAGAGAAGGTGATTCTTTAAACTTAATAACCTTCCAAATACTAGAAGGAGAATAAAAACGTTTTATCAAACCAAATTATGAATGCAAGAACATAGTTCCAGTGCAGCAACGCTGAAAATCATTTGATGGACCCGAAAGAAAACTATTACATCAGCTAGGTATGGAAATTTGGCAGTTGGCTTGTGCATCTGAAAAGGATGTATTTTAATATTCACATGAAATATGAAAATACATCTTACATTGTACAAAACTTCTCAAATTGCTATACAAAATACAATAGGGACGAAACAATGGGGAGCTAAACACGATGACTAACCCAATGAGATATTTTGTTAACACGTGCAAAACACTGGCCAAATTTGAAATAGGCTAAGTGAAAGAATGGCTAAGCGGAATTCGTTAGAAAATACAACCAAATGGTATTTGAAATAGAAATTGTCCATCTTTTACTCATCAAGTACAAACTTCCCAAAGTGAGCAACTGAGGGTGAAGTTGCGGTTTTAGCGCCAAGCGCTGGGATCACAGAAGTAGCTAAGCGCTAATCGAGTCTGCGATCCGTTGTCACGAAGCTCAAGTGGTGGAGCTCTACCAGGTATAGACCTTTTTACTTCTTAGGAAAGAGGTTTGGATCGAGCGTCCAAATCTGGTAAAATTTAGGAAGGAAAGCGAAAGCACAACCCCCGTACCCCCGTTCTTTGCTAGAGCTGAGGCAAGAAGTTACTGTGTATCTCAACACTTTTCAGAGAGTTTGTTAGCAACTACTTTGTGCAAAATGAGTTAGCAATGGCTTAGTTTACACACAGGCAAGTGATATTGGTCCTTTTGCTTTGTTTCTCGTTACTTTCATTCATTTTTAGCTGACTTTTCTTTCACTTGAATAACGACGGTTGAAACCAGCAAACTTCGATTTGAAATCTCGCAAAATGAAACTCTTGTAATGTTCGTAATTTGTTTTGAAATGTTGCACAAGAAAAGTAGCTAAAGATGAATGAAAATAACGAGAATCAAGGCCAAGAGGCGAATAAAACTTGCCAGCGTATAAACTGAACAACTCGTAAGTCAAATTGAGCAAAGTTGTGGTTGATTAACTCTCTGAAAGAGTTCTGAAATCCGAAAGAAGTTCTTGCCGCAGCGAGCAGGTATCTATCAAGAATGGGGGTCAAGTTTTTGTTTTCCTTCACTAAATTTATCAGATTTGGACGCTCGATCCAAGCCTCTTTTCGAAAAATTAAAAGCGTCTATTAAACCCTGTCCACATGACTGTTCTGGCTGCAATGTCAGAGGATTACAACACTGCGCCACCGCGCCACTGCACCACTGCACCACTGCACCACTGCACCACTGCACCGCAACATCTTCAAATCTTCTGAACAACCAACATATCATTCCTTTCATTATAGGTGGTGGGACACTGAAAGTTGCAAATGTTACTGTTTTCTCAAAATTGCCACAAAATGCAAAAATAAGCAAAATTATTGCAGATAAACCTGGACTAGTTGACTACAGACTCAAGCATGTTCACTCGAAAAGGCTTAATATCGATTACATGAAGGAGGTCCAAACTTCTGGTCATGCCGAGAAAACTACGTTTAGCATGAAATATCAAACTACTATCATCTCGACCTCAAACAGATGGTACCACAATGGAGAATCCATTAGCTTTTCAGTAATTGCTACAGATAAAAACAAGCAAAAATATGAAGCGAAATTCTCAATGGATGTTCAATGCCCAATCAAGCATATCCAGAGTTATTTCAAAGCACTTGAATACAATGTAAGCTGCTTGAGGACAAGAACTTTGAAAGCATTGAACGGCTCGCAATTATTTGCAACTTTTAAATTGCCTGATATGATATTCGAAAGACATGTTCATTTCCTGGAGATCTTCACAAGGAAGTTAAGTCCAAAGTTCAAGTTCGACAAAAGTACGTACATTTTGGTGAAAATAACTAGCTCTCAGAAAGATCTGAAGAGAAGCATTATCAAGCCAGCAATAAACGCATCACATAATGTAATACTAACACGGCCATTTGATGACATTATAAAGATTCCGCTTCACCAAAGCTTGTTAACAAGCTTGAACGATTTGGATGTATACATTTATGCGTACTACCAACAAATTAACTACATAGAAGGCATCAAAATGATATTTTACACTTATGAACGATTAATGATGGAAAGAGATGCAGTTGAACTTAAAATTGTGACTGCCTCACGCAACTGTGAGATAGTCAATTGCCTCCAGAGATATGCACAGCCGTGGAATAGAAACACGATGAATTTCTGTCCAGATGTGGATGAATGGTTTAAACAATGCTCAGGTATGGGTTCGTCAGAATTTTCGGTTACTTTTCAGCCGAATTGTATGAGAATTAAGAGAAACTGTGAGATTTTTGAATTACAAAGTATCCACTTTCTTGTAAAATGGCTGAATTGTCTTTTGGCCAAAAGAAAGAAGAGTGCCTTTATGTCTCTTTTTTAGCAAACCCAAGCACAACTTCTGAAGATAGCAATGGCTTAATTAGTTTAATTTACTTCCTAACTTTCAGCATGGGAGTTCATGTCAGTGTTTCTTTGCTAACCATCAACATTGAGTCTGGTATTTTGGAAACGCCAAATTTTATCATTTATTTCCACCCGCAATCTTGCAATAATTACATAGCTGACTAAAGACGGACCAGGGTTTGTTCCTGGTTCTGGGTCCCCTGAAGACCCAAAATAATGTTATACATACATACATACATATACTTGAATGATTCACGGTAATGAATTGTGCCTGTTTGTATGACTATCCCCTTTTCAGATTCATAGACCCCATTCGAGTAAAGATCTGATTTTATTTTTCTTCACAGAAAAGCCAACAGTAAAAATCAGAATTCCACATTTTGTTAAGTATAACAAAAGTTCAGTTATCCGTTGCGAGTGTGTGTACTCAAAGAATGCCGAGGAAGCTGAATTTCAGTTGATCAAGGATGGAATTCCAATTGGCTCTCCCACCAAAGTTTGGCTTAGGAACGATACAAATAAAGTGAACTATACTAGTAAAATCATTGCTACTAAATTTGAAAACCACGGAGAATATGCTTGCCAAGTCAAAACGATGGGGTACACAATCAGATCTACAAAAAAGTTACTTCATATTGAAGGTAAGAATATGCTATTGAATCCTTTTAGAAATAACAAGAATTTGATTGAAAGTAAGTGACATAACCATCTAGTAAATCTGCAACAACTTCAAAACAAGTATACAAATTTTATTGACAACACAGTACAACATTGGTTACCATGGTTACGGTGCTATATTTAGAATCTTGACATTTTCATCAATTTTTTCGTTGACTTTAAGACTCAGGGTAAACTGCAAAAGTAGCCCTTCTTTATGGGAAGAGCCTTTCCCCAAACCAACGTCAGTTTTAGCATTGAAAAAATTTAATCTATGTTTCTTTCTGATCAGGAAAACGAAAATGTCTATTCCGAACAATTTTTATCCAACCAAGCATCATGCTGAAAATGTATCTTCCCAAAATGTCTGACAATGAATCTAAGGACAGAGAATTGTTTTGATCTTTTTTGAATTCCTGTAGAATTATCTTTCTCTTGCGAGGGCAAGGTATACTGATTACAAGTTCGTAGTTATCGCTATTGATAGACAGGTGGACGATCAAACTACGACGACTCATGAACTTTTGCATTGAAAAAACATTGGGGGACGACACTGTTTCCCTCAATTTCATGTTCGGATTTGGAAACCATAGCAACCTTGCATGAAGAGCTGATTCATTGTCAGACATTCAGTGTGTCCGCCGTCTCTCTGGGAGGTGGGCGTCGCTCCGTACCTCGTAGGGAAGGCATGATTTTTTCTTGTAAATAATCCACTAAATGTTTTTTATTGATTAGCTTTAGGAATTAATTTGTAAATTTTGTAAATTTTGTAAAGTAGGCCTAGATTAGCAGTAATTTAGCTATTCTTTTTATCTTATTTAGCCTACGTTAAATAAATTGATGATGATGATGATGATGATGATGATGATTGCTCCAGGTAACGGCGGATAGGCCTAAGTAGTCGGCTCAATCCTCAGATGATAAAACACCTCAAAATTCAAGTTTCAGTGACGAAAAAAGCCGCAAGTATCCAGAAAATCAACAAACCTCTCATTTTCAACCAGGAGTTCCTCATTTTAAAGGCCATTAGCTTCCATGAGCTTCACCACAGCAATGAGAATTTCTAACTGCCGAAGGTTGCCATGACTACGCAGCAGCCTTTCCTTCTCTAGCTATTATGTGAAAGTCCATAAGTTCCAGTTTGAGCACAATTCCCCGTTGTCGTTGCTGCGATACCGTAAACGCTCTATTAAGCCCTGCGGGGTTTATTTAATTTAGGACACTCCAGAGGGCGGGCTTAAAAGAGAGGGTGATTATTAGAGATGAGGGCTTATTCACAAAATCAAATGACGAGGAAAAATATGATAGCTTTTCAGTTACTTTACAACATATTTTGTGAATTCAACATACAATTATACAAGTTAAATCCATAAATTCGACAAAGTTTTATCTACCCTGGGTACCAGACTCTCTAACATAAAATGGAGATATCAAAGAACCATATCAAAATTAACATCCAAACTTATTCACCTCTATAAATAGAGAATCTACGGCAACCTCTGGAAGTGGGGGGGGGGGGACTTAATAGAGAGGGGCTGATTTATAATGTTGGCTCAGAGGGGAGGGGCTCATTAGAGAGGGGGCTTAATAGAGCTTTTAAGGTAACTGGGACTGTATCGTGAGTATAAAAGCAGGCAAAATGATCTGAATGAGTGAAAATTTGGTGATCTGCAGTGAAAATTTGCATTGATACAAATGATTTTCAAATAGTACACCTTTCGTGCCCAAAACAACCAGTTTTTGGGACAAAGGTGAACTTTGAATATCATTCTTCCTATTCCATCAGTTTGTCACAAAAATCAAGTTTCCCAACCTCCTATCTAATCAAAATTCTGAAGTTTACCTGGAAGCTGGTTCTCCTTTTGTCCGCAAAATTTAGGCAGAAAAGACTAGTATTTCAAATTTTCACATAAGCGGTTCTACCTTTGTCCGCCAAATTTACAGAAAAAAGACCAGAAATTACAATTTCTCACTAAAGCGGTTCTACCTTTGTCCAGCAAATTTCCGTAAAAAAGACCAGAATTTCAAATTTTTCACCGAAGCGGTCCTACCATCGTCCGGCAACCGGTTTTGGGACACTTGTACTTTCATATCCATAATTACTACTTGCTTTGGAAAACAGTAGTAAGTCGAAACTACCGGTTTTGGGGACAAACATCGTCAGTGATACATAATGTTAAAAACTGTCCTTCAAATTGAAGAGAATAACAGCGGAAATTTGCCATCAAAAACGACCGGTTTTTGGGACAAAGGTGGCGCAAAATTTTTTCATGAACTGCCGGTTTTCGGACAAAGGTATCCTTCCCAGTGTGACATGCCCGCCCTTGGAGGAGCACTCTCAATAGGTACACTAATCGACGAGAGAGCCCCCATCTCCCGATCTTAAGAAAGTAATCAGGTGAATTTAAAAGTTGTGCACTTTCTTTTCCAAGATTAATAGAAATTGTTGAAGTGTCACAATAGCGTAGATTCGTCGGTTCACCTTGTTCAATAAGTAAATTTTCAGTTCTGTTTTGAGCAATATTTTTGATGGAACATTTCAGAGTTCCAAAGGTAATGCGTTCCAGTCCAGAGTTCAGCACCAAGATATTGAATTGACTTTAGACCATATTTAAGATTGTTTTTTCAAGACAAACAGATATCACCTTGACTGACAGGTCTTGTGGAATACTGACGAACAGATGAACTGAATAAGGAAACGTAATGAAAGCAACAAGGTGAAGTTTTATTAACAGAATCAAAACAAAGGACAAAAGTAATAAGAGTCGGAGTTCAAAGATCTCAGAAAAAATCAGTAATTTTTAATCACAGAAGACGGCTTTTCTGACAGAACTGACAGGAAATCGTCGATTTAGTACACAATTTTTTTTATAAGAAACTGGTTTATAAGAAACTAGTAATACGATGACCAAAAATTTAAGAAACTCTAGTACTACGCTCCAGAACAGTTAAGAAACTCTAAAATTATATTTCTGTATGTCTCTCTTATTTATGTCTCTCTGACAAAGGTCACAAAGGTACATTCGTCTTTTCTTGACTTTTAACTGCAAAAATTGGTAAATTTTTTGCCTTAATGTGCATGGCTTATTGGTTGTGACAATGTCAATGCAAAATGGAAGCCCTTTGTCGATAAGAAGGCTCAACTTCGAACAATACCACAATTATAGGCCCAAAAATAAGAAACTAATTAAGAAACTTTCACTACTAAAACATTGAAATTTTCATGCGAAATTAAGAAACTTTTAGCACTAAGTGCTGATCCAAGTTTCTTATAAAAAAAACGTGTAAAAACTTTCAGGAGCTTGAATCTAGAATAGAATAATCTCTTTCTTCCGTATAAAAAATTATGTAAATAGAATAAAAAACGAGGTTGATTATAAATAATAAGGACACCGGTGATAACTCTAGAGCATGGAGTGTCCTTACTCTAAAGTGACAAGTGCTGCGCTTGCACTCAATTATACGACTTCACCATCGCGTTGGAACGACCATTATCTCTGAATGACATACAAAGCCCCCGAAGCCCTGATAAGAACTGATGTCGGGAGCAAAAAGATACAGACGAAGAAACAGTTCCTTCGACAGTTCCATTTATGCTAATTTCATAAATAGGCTACTTTCTTTCTATCGGTTTTACATATATTACAGAACAGTAAGATGTACCAGGTGCCCCAAAAAATAATGCTCGTTGATAAATAACGATAACACGAACAGGACCACGGAAGATAACACTTTCCTAAGAATTAAAAGTAGTCAAGAAACACTGAAATCTTGCTAAATTCATTCGAAATTCACAGAGTTACGAGCCTTCAAAGATCACATTTATGCACCGACGAAAACTAAAGACCACTGGATGACTCGTGTCGCAAAAAAATCAAAAATCGAGGCAAACAAAGGTTATCCAATGTTATACCTCTCGTTTATGCCAGAGCAAACCAAATGGTACTTCAAAAGTAATTCGATTCTTACAACCATTTTAAGATTTTGCTTAATAATGCATGTATCCAAAAAACATTGAATGAAAACATAATCGCCGAGAAACCGAATCATTTTCAAAGTTTACTCAACAGAATTCCTCAAAGCATCCATACGCTTTAAAGTTAAGTTGTCGAAACCTTTTCAAAGCCCAAATTGATTGCTTTGAAATAAACGAGAAACAAAAAAGAAACGATGCTACTTTTACCAAAAATGCCATTGAGATGCCTCTGGGTTTGAGCTGTAGCACAAACATGAACTTCAAGATCGTGTGGCTCCATAAATACTCAGCGGAATTGCAAGATTCTACGGTCTAAGAATAATTTAAAGGACAAGTCCGGGGTTGGTATGATTGATGATAAAATACAAGATAATACTGCTTTGAATGATGTATGATACTTTTTTCCACTATTTTTCGCCTTCTCCTTGCAAAATTACGTATTCAAATAAGCAACTTTCATATCGTGCAAACGAAGACGAGTCTGTGCGATTGTTTTTTCGCCTCTTAATCGCTCCTAGCCTCTTTATCGTGTACTCATGCATTGAAAATGGCACAAGAACACAATAAAGAGGCTTGCAACGATAAAGAAGCGAAAAAACATTCCCACAGCCTCATTTTCGTTTGCGCGATATGACGTCACTTCGCTCAAATTGCTTATTTGAATACGAAATTTCACAAGGAGAAGGCGAAAAATAGTGGAAAAAAGTCTCAGACTTCATTCATAGCAGTATTATTTTGTATTTTATCATCAATCATACCAACCCCAGACTTGTCCTTTAAGATCTCAGAAACAGGGCTGACTAAACATAGAGCCCCTTCCCTGTGTCACTATATTTTAATATTTAATCAAACGTCGAACCACTTTTTGGTACACCCTGTACAGATATATAAAAAACCTTTATCAAACAAGGTCAGCTCGATTAAATGTGTAAAATATCAAAAGGTTGAGCATTAGAATTAGTGACACTGTGATAAAAATAGCCTACGAGTAAACCGATGACGAACATAAGATTATTTCTTTTGAATAATGGGTCTACTGGAGCACAGGCGTTGACACTTTGCATCACTTCAAAATGAAATGTGTAAGCATGGGCAATGAAGCATTATTGATGTGGCCTATATTATGATCAAAATTGTATTTCTTACTCACTGTGTTGTTTTTATTCCAGGGAATTGCAAATAAAGCTTGATAATGTTGCTATCCCCTGGTTCTTCTCTCGTCTATACATGAACATGATTTTGGAACGTTTTGATTTTCAAATGAATGTTGTTATGCCATATATTTCAAGCAACAAACATTTCTAAAAATAATTTAAGATTAGGAAAGCTTTTTTTCCTGTTAGTGTTTATGTGTGTTCAAAATATGTATTTATATCACAACAGAACGTTTACAATGTTCGTTCTGTGACGCCACGGTCATCAGCTTCCCGTAAACATGAAGTTTAAATGTCACAGCATGCATCAGAGGTTATGATTAAGTTGGATCTGCATTAAGGGTGGCTTACTGCTGAAAAATGTTAAAATCATTTACCAGCGATAAGGTGACACACTACTAAATAAATATACGCAAAGCACAAATAGCAATAAGTTAAGCTGGCTCACAATTGATAGAAATTCCACAATGATCCACACTTCGTCAGTGGCGTCGTGGGAGCATGATTTTAGGGGGGGCCAAGGGTCAGAATTTTCCGACAAAGAGACATTTTTCCGACAAAAATTAAGCAGGAATATAACGTATAAAAAGTGGTAAAATGTCTCAGAACTTTTGTCATAGAAAGTTCCATAATAGCGAAGAATTTTTCAAAGGGACGCAGCAGTCCTGTTAAGAGGCGATTCTTGTTGGAGGTGAGGCTGTTGTCGAGACGTGATTGGTGTTGGAGGTGAGGCTGAAGCTAGATGCGCAAGGAGGGAGAAAAGCTGGGGGTCTGGGGGCTTGCCCCCGAGAAAATTTTCTGTGACCACGCCCTTTAGATCGTTGCAAAACGCCCCTATTTTGAAGAATCTACTATTTGTTTTTGAAGGGAAATTTCGAAAAAAGGACCTCAAAAGCACTGAAAAATAGATCGTTTTCAAATTTTAGATAACAACGTGATAGCTCGATATAAATGTTCATTTCTATAAGCATCCGTTCACAGAAACGAAAAGTAATCCCATCTTAATAATCATTTCCACCTTCCTCAACAATATTCACTTGTGCAAATTCTGACGAGCAACTCATTGAAAGCTTAATGCACAAACCATAAATGCATGACATTTTTTAAGTATAAAACGTGCAAAATAAATTGTATATTTATCGTTTTTAGTCACTAAAATGTGGTAAAACGACCAAATTTTCGGGGAAAAAGTCCAAGAATGTTATGATCGAAAGCATTTGTCTGAAATATATTCGTCCGAAACTTTTTGCGCCTATGCGTCTATTTTTCCAACAAAAAACACACTTTTCTTTCGATTGAAAAAGGAATTTTTTGCAGAAAAACGAACGAAGGACCTAGTTTTTTGCCGAAAAACCTACTTTTTCATCAAAAACTACGTTTTGCGATCGAAAGAGAGATATTTCATGTACACATTTGGATTTGCCATAAAGTAGCTATGTGAGGAAAATGGATTAATTCAATATTTTTCGATTTTTCCGACAAGAATGGGAAACTGACGAATTTTCCGACAACATTTTCACAGGGGGGGCCATGGCCCCTCCTGGCCCCCCCGGCCACGACGCCACTGCACTTCGTGTCCTATCACGCCTGCTCACAGAACAGGGGATTCCTACAATATTAACATGAAGATGACAATAAAACTACTGCAAAACCCTGCAAAAAAGGACATACTTTTCTAAAAACAGACTGACTGTGTGCTTATGAATGTGGTGCCCTTCCTGCATTCAGGATGTGGTTCTTATTTCAAGGGCTATTATGACTGCGATGAACGATGATCACAAACCCATACAAGTTCCAAAATGCATTTGATGAACTTAGGGGAGGCGGGGGGGGGGGGGGGGATGAGTACAGATACTGGAGGAAAGAGTAACCTGTTGTCACCAAAATGAACAACATCATAGAAATTGACCAAGTGTTTTGTTTACCCTGAAGTAAACTATTTTTGAGTTGTTTGAGCTTGAAACATCTTGTGTTTTTCTATGGCCTAATGTTCTCATATATCAAAAAATATTCAGATTTATCATAGGATAAGAGCATAGATACTCATCTAACTTTGGTTCTTATCTGCGGGTGTCTTTTTCAACAAATTAATCCATAGGTTCATATATTCCTATGTGGTTGTTTACAGGGGTTTCCTGCATGCTAACATTTTGAAAGTAAAATATCTGATACAAAAGCTTACTCGACAGCAAGTGACAACATGAAGGAAGTTGGAAAAGAAAGTTCCATTGGCGGTAGGAGACACCATTTGAGAAAGTTCCTTTAGACGTAGAATGGAATGTTACTCTGTGAAATGCTAAATCTGCAAGTACTGTTCACAAATTTTTCGCATTCTAGGACACCCAAATGCTATTCCTTCATATCCTAAGCTATTCTCTATTTCAAAAGTTCATACTACCCATATTTATTTCAATGGGGGTATTTCGGTCTTTCAGTGGTTCCTACGTTTTTTTTTACTCGGCTTCCTCATTTGCGCAAGTCTTTAACGCAGGTAATTAAGGCCCCGTTCACATTTCTCCGCTTTTGTTAATATCCGTTTTTTTGGCATCCAAGCTACCGTTCACATTGCTCCGTTTTTGTACAAAAACAGAGGAAAAATTGTTGAATATTGGAGCGTTTTCAAAACCTCCGTTTTTGTGCGCTCACATTGATCAAGTGCGTTTAAAAAAAAAATAAAATAAAAAAAACCTCCGTCTTTGTGGATATCCACTTTTGATAGCGTTTTCGAAACCTTCGTTTTTGTGGCGTTTTTGTGAGGATCAATGTGAACAATTTCACAAAAACGGAGGTTTTTGTCTCCGTTGTTGCACAAAAACGGAGCAGTGTGCACGGGGCCTAAAACTGGCTGTTACAGCTTGTGGCCGTCTTTCTCGCCATCAAAGATCCACTGTTTAAACTTCAGTTTCTTTTTTGATACTTGATGTTGATTTGTAATGCAGCAAAACTACCGATTGCTCGCAAGGTATGTTGCTGTAGCATTTCTCACCGCGAAATAACCCTAGCTTTTCTTTATCTTTACTGAATAATGGCATCGTATCACCTTCTCTACTGAGTGTTAACTCCGTAGATTTTGTTTTGGTTGATCTTGAATCTGAATTCTTAACATCTCGATACGACTTCTTCTTAGCAGCACTAGAGGAGCTTCTTGAAGACTTCTTAGCAGCCCTAGAACAGCTTCTTGAAGATTTCATAAATCGGAAAGTCCCAGCACCAGCTACATCTTGTTCCATGCCTAGGAACTTTAACCATTCTTTTCTGACATCTCGTGCTCTTGCGCAGTAGAAAACAAATATAAAGAACCCTTGAAGTGAATTTAGGACGCAGAATATCACTTGAAACGTGAATGTCAACACACCAACAGCAAATAGGCCTACAATCCAAGTTGTCCCCATTAACATTGAGCAGGCCGCAGCGATTCGTATTTTGGTGATGTTGCTCATCTGGACGCTCTTGGAAATGGTCGATTCTTTCATTAAAGATTTGGAAACCAACGCAAGGATGATCAGATTGATGACCATTATTAGGAGCATTGGCAGCAAATACGACACGTAGAATGGAAGGCCAGAAACTATGCAGCTACGGATATGAAGAAAATTGTTATGAAGAAGATCTTGATTGAGGCATGGTGAAACAAATAGCTGAAAACATATACTTATTGAACAACATAATTTAATTATCTTCGAGCATTTCAGGAGAGATGTTTTCAGACAAGTAAAACATCAAAACTATGAAATATACACACAACAATGAGTTGAGGTCCCATTGAGGAAAGTGCTTCGAAATTTTGCAAAATGATTTCCTTTTTGCAATATAACTTTTGAAGAAGTGAATACATTTTTGAGTCACTGCGTTTAATGGCGATCAAATGAAATTTTATCGCGGTTAATGGAACTTTGATGTCTGTATGGTGTGGTATGAGGGGGGCTAGGCCCCTGCACATGTCATGTTTATTTTGAAGGAATTTAGTCATGCCGTCGTATCATATGGCCTTCCGTTCCGCTCTTTACACCAGTCGGTTAGTTCATGAGCCGTTTGTTTTGATTATTGTTTGTTATTCTCAGGATTAACTTCCTGCTGTCTTGTGCATTGGGAGCAGAAGTTTTGCCTTTTTCTCGTGGCTAGTATAAAAGTGAAACGTGTTGGTTTATCGTTGTCTATCTTCATCAGCCAGAGACAGCAGGTGGTTCTGCGATTCAAGTTCCCCACCCACCCGCCACTTTGTTTTCTGCCTCTTGTCTTTTCTTTCCACGGCCGTCGGTCGTGTGACAGGTGCGTTGGCCCGGATAAAATAATAAAGTATTTATTTCAGTCCAATCACTGACCTTAAAGTTGTTGTTGTTGTTCGTGCTAGCAAATTCCGGGCGGCTGCACTTACTGCCCAATTTTCTAGCAATTAGCTATTTCGGACTGTTTCGCAAAATTAGCCAAATTTGCGCAAAAATTCCTTTTGTCGCATTTCTACTTGTTTTCGGAACCGCGCGGACAAAACCTCAAATGAGAGTTTATGTGGATCTTGGCCTTTATGAAGTCAAATGAAGCATTGTAAATCTTGAGGGGTTTTGTCCTTCTGTTTCATTTTTATCAAAGGAACCATTAATCAAATTTATTTTAGACTAATTGATAACAATAAACTTTTGCTGCACTTTTTTGAAACCATTACTTTGCAATGCTCTTCATACCAAAAGCAGCTATAAAGTATTGTCATATATTTTGCCAAATCTGTCCATTTTCTCAAAGTGATGACATTGTAAGCCTGTTGACTTCCATCAAATAATTTCCTGGTAGCTCTACCAAGCATTTATTCCAGGACACTATAGGTGGACGAATCAATACTGTGAAGACATGACATGAACCACTTAGTAACAAGGATTACATGAACTATTTGAGCATTATGCATTTTATGGTACATGTTACGAGATAGGTATTTATCAACAACAATACTTTCGACGCAGCTTTGCTATTCAAAACCGCCAAGATAGGATCATTGTCTTGTAAAAAAAACTCACATCAATTTGCCATCAACCAATTTCCCATATGCATTCATCTTTGAAACTCCAGCTGTTATACTGACAATTAAAAGTGGCAATCCTATTTGAAGAACGAATGTAAAACGTAATAAACAAAACTGAGAGAGCAGCTGAATCATAGACAATGTCATACATTTACAGGTTTTCACTAAAGTATAAGACAATTCCAAAACACTTTGAGGCTCTTTATATTATAAAAGCAATGCAGGGCTACACGATTTCAAGTCTAGGCATTCTGGTGTTCCTGTAGTAACATTCAATAACAGGTTGCCTATAAGAGCTTTTTTGAAAAATCTTCAAAATGATGTTACCAAAGTATATTCGATTATGATTCGATTATCATTTTTACCCTTAACCCAGCCCTAATTGGTACATATAGCATCAATTCTAGATTTGCACAAAACATTGGGCTAAACACTCGCAGGACTACCTTGGTGATTCAACAAAGCTTAACGAGCTGGACCACACGTAACCCCCTGAAATCAAAAGTTATTGACAGATGCTGTGAATCAGCGTTTTGCTGAAAGGCTTGCCTATCCATTACGGTGCTGCATGATCAATTCAAGCAATGACTACAGTCCTAACACCATATAAAAAACAAATTTCGAATCCTGTACTTAAAAATGAACTATTGTGATTTTTTTCCAGTACGCGTTTTAGCATAGAGAATATATTTCAAGCAATCCTAGGAAATTTGATGTCTATAGATAGACTGGTATCTTCTCCTTTTCAATACTTTGTAGTCCCAAACCACTTCTGAATTCAGCTTTGCGTCAAGTCTCCCAAAACATATGGACTGAAACAGAGTGGCGTTGGTAGAGAAATGAGAATTTTTGAAGTCACCTTTTGAATGATAATCATTCCTTACAAATGAACAAACAACATCTCAAAAGATAGCTGGACCCTTAAAATAAAAGCTGATAAGAAGCGTTTCTTGCTAATTTTTGTGGTTTTAAAAGGAGCAAGGGGCGTGATGTTGTTTGTGAATTCTTTGTAGGGTCATCCGGTAGGGATTCTGACGTTCCAATAGGAAAATTGTATACAAAGCGGTCTGAAATAAAGCATAAGGATTGATTTTACCGCAGAAACTAAATGAGTAACGCCTACTTACCCCATGCAAATAGGTTGCCTTTCAGAATGAAGTGTGGTCGAGAACCCTTGGTTATCTTGACTATACACAGATATAAGTTGATTCCCTCGACCGCCATCCAGCAAAATGAAGACAATATGAAGAAATGTATCAGGGCTCCAAACACTTTACAAGTTGTCCTCTCCTCTGCCTGAACGCCAGCCAGGAATGTGATAAGTGCCAGCATCAGTGATACACAAAGGCACATTAAAATCTTCGGTGGTTGCTTCTTTCGAAGATTTCTGTGTGACAAAAATTCATAATATTCATAATATTCATGAAAAATTCTATATGAATAATAAACATGTTTTGACCAGTTACTCAAAAGCCAACCACATTCTGATTAAAGTTTAAAAATCATTGAAAAGAGCTCCATTAGATGAAAGTTTGATCAAGACCTTTCTGATGACTTGAACAAAAATATACTCGAATTGACTTTACGTTTCATTCATGAAACTGGTCGGTTTGTTTGAGATCTTTGTAAACTTCAGCTATGTACTAAGCAATAACCAGGTCCCTTTACGTAAATGTTCTTGTCTTCCTTGTAAATTCTGTTTCATACAGATTAGATGTCAGGCATCTCATGCATCTCAAATCCAAACTAGCAGCGCTCGTGACTTTTCTTTAAGTTCATCTCAACCCTGATCTGACATCTAATGTCAGACAGAATCTAGTATATTATCCATTATCCATTAGTTTAGTTTTTTAATCGTTCGTAGTGTACAGTAGTTGCATGTAGTTTACATTATGTGTCTTTATGTTTTGGCCATGGGGTAGTCATTGTTTTTCGCTCCCACCCTGCAGTGTTGGATAGCAATTAGATAAGTATACCGGGTGAGTCAGAAAAAACTTGGGGTGTTTGGCGGATTGTGACGTCGCGTTCAGCAACCCGATCGTAGCGAACTAAATTTTTTCTTGCAGGCAGAGGTCTAACTTAGATCATAAGCTTTTCCCCATCGAAATCGGTCACTTGATGTATTAATCAGAAAATATTTCCTTCGTAAGACGTTGTAGGGGAGTTTTGCAAACTTATGAAATTTTTGATAGAGCCCCTTCAGCATTTTACCCTTGCCAAAACTGCAGGTACACGTGGTATTATCAGGGGAGAATGAAATAGTTTTGTCATGAAGCATCGCATTGATCGTGTTGAAAAAAATCTCTTTACAACACAAAGAAGCATTTTTTACTGTCTCTCAAACATATTCTCTTTGCAAGACAAGTTATGACGTGACAAGGCATCCCAGGGGAGAAAACACTATTTCCGAACTGTTTCATGCTCCCCAGATAATACCACGTGTACCTGCAGCTTTGGCAAGGCTAAAATGCTGAAGGGGCTTCGTTAAAGGTTTCCTCAGTTTGCAAGACAAGATAGGCACTAAATCCTTACTGGCTAACAAAATTGACACGTGACATGCTCTAAACCAATCAAATGGAGCCAGAAACCAACCGGGAAATTTGAAATCTCAAATTTAGGCCCTTTTTGGACGATTTACCACCCTTCGCCAAAATATCATAGGATACAAGGTAAATTGATATTTTCAAAAACTTTCTTCACAGACCTATTCCCAATGCCCTAATGCATAGTCAATCAAGGGCGCTACGAATTATTTCAAAATTTGAAGAAATGCCAAAACTTCGAATTCGACCTCATTGTCACTGTAGTTTGTCATAGTAAACAGCTGATTGATGACTGAAACGCATACTCATGGAGACTAAATATTTTGATTCGAAGGTATCCTTCTGTGTGTTGAAGTATCTTCAACACTTCTTCAAAAGATGTCAAATTTAGAGCACTATCTGGATCTTTTTTCAGTTTGAAACTGACATAAATACCTCTGGAGATATTCAAGATTCAATGCTGAGGGTAGAATGAACAACGAGAAAAGTTGTACAGTACGGGCCTAAAAAGCCAAACCGTTGTTATAAATAAGAGGCGAATTAAAAGGTACTTACATTTGTATCTTGCAAAAAAGGACATCTAATCAAAATCGTGAAGCAGCACAAAATCACAAATGATAAACGCACTTTAACTGGTTTTGATAGCAAAATTCCACTTTTTGAACCGCATTCTACTGCCAGTTTCTCCAACAAATCGTTCATATTTCTCCTTCCAACAACATTGTCAAAAAGGCCCCCCAACAAAAGGAGCGCGAAAACGTCAATGTTCAGCCACATATATGCCAGCCATCGACCAATAACATACGATTCCAATGAACTTTGAACAAATAACAAATATATTTACTCTCCACTTTCCAGAATGGCAAGAACTGCAACATCGAACGTGGTCAGAACGAACGATTTGGTGATGTCCTCCTCGATAACACTTGTCCTCGTGCCTTTATCCTATTCTTCTGTCATTTTTGCGAGATTATGAGTGGTAATCGACAATTACATCAGCCAAAAACCTCGTATAAATTTATGAATGGCGGTCCTTGCTTTCAGCAGCGCAAAAGAAATGGCTGTCGTTTCTCCTCTTACCGTACAGTACAGTGTAGCAGGTACATGAAATAAGTATGAAATGCTGATGTACGTAAGAAAGAATATAATAGCAACAAACGGAAGAAATGTACATTTTGTTTTTAATGTGAAATAATAGATTGACCATTTCGACAAAATAACATTTGAAATACTATTTTTAAAGCTCTTTCATTTTCATATCAATTTCACATTCTGTGGGGATGTTGTAAAAAAATATCTATCTTTGGGCTACTTACATCAGAGCAGAGGTCATCCATTAGAAAATCACCCTTTTATGGTCAAGCAACACAGCCGCAGCGACCAAAGCTGGACATTTGTATCCACTTGTAAACTCTTGGAAACATGCACGTATTTTTCGTAAGATGGCAAAGCTTTAAGTCAGTGCATTTATCTTTTTATAAGAAACAGCTCACAAGAAAAAGTAGGCTCAATTTGTCGAAAGTTAAGAAGCAACCCTACCTGAATTTAAAAAACTAAGGAACTTTTATAATTTGCAGTTATAATTTTCCCAGCGCATCAAAAAATGTTTTGGCACTATACAGTTATAAGGTTATAGCAACTATTTGGACATTATTTTGAGTGTGAATTATGTTATTCACTTGTTTTGAGATCTTACTAAGTAATTTGGGAGCCCTCTTGACAAGGTTAAATTAACTCTACACTTCTAGCACTAAAAATATAAGAAACACGCAAAAAACTGCTTTCGCTGTCAAACAGAAATACGTGAACGCTTCCATGAGTCTGCAAAGTACTATACAAATGTCAAGATTTCTGTTTGACAGCAAAACTTTAAGTCAGTATTGAAAGTTTCTCAAAATTCTCACTATCTGAGTACTCACCGAGTACAAAAACTTCCGTAGGGGTTTGGGAGGTCTCTGTGATCTCCTGTGTCATTGTAAGAATCTAAGCAAATCTTATGCATTCATGCCATGATCTAGATCAGGCAAAGGAATATCATTTCAATTTTTGATGATCTCAAAGTTCAATTTCTTGAAACGAGCTTCATGCCACTCATGTGGCCCAGAATAATTAAAATCTTTACTACTCGAGAATGTTTTCATTTTTCATTTGGTTCTTTTTGGTCAGGATTACTTGTATGATCTAGATGGTGGCATGAATGCATAAACATAGCTTTAAAATTGTTATAAAGTGTTACAAAGACACAGGAGATCCCAGAGTGGAAGGCAATTTCTTAACTATTTGGGCAATTTTTCTACCAAAAGTATTAACGTTTTAACCAAAAGATGTCTAGTGCCAGAAGTGTAGAGTTCATTTAGCCTTGTCAAGAGGGTTCCAAATTACTCAGTAAGATCTCAAAACAAGTAAATAGCATAATTCGCACTCAAAGTAATGTCCAAATAGTTGCTATAACCTTATAACTGTATAGTGCCAAAACATTTTTTGATGCGCTGGGAAAATTATAACTGCAAATTATAAAAGTTCATTAGCTTTTTAAATTCAGGTAGGGTTGCTTCTTAACTTTTGAAAAATTGAACCTACTGTTTCTTGTGAGCTGTTTCTTATAAAAAGATAAATGCACTGACTTAAAGCTTTGCCATCTTACGAAAAATACGTGCATGTTTCCACGAGTCTACAAGTGCGATATAAATGTCCAGCTTTGGTCGCTGCGGCTGTGTTGCTTGACCATATAAAAGGGTGATTTTCTAATGGATGACCTCTGCTCTGATACAAGTAGCCCAAAGCAAAGATAGATATTTTTCTACAACACAGAATGTGAAACTGATATGAAAGAGCTTTAAAAATAGTATTTCAAATGTTATTTTGTCGTAATGGTCAATCTATTTTTTCACATTAAAAACAAAATGTACATTTCTTCCGTTTGTTGCTATTATATTCTTTCTTACGTACATCAGCATTTCATACTTATTTCATGTACCTGCTACACTGTACTGTACGGTAAGAGGAGAAACGACAGCCATTTCTTTTGCGCTGCTGAAAGCAAGGACCGCCATTCATAAATTTATACGAGGTTTTGGCTGATGTAATTGTCGATTACCACTCATAATCTCGCAAAAATGACAGAAGAATAGGATAAAGGCACGAGGACAAGTGTTATCGAGGAGGACATCACCAAATCATTCATTCTAACCACGTTCGATGTTGCAGTTCTTGCCATTCTGGAAAGTGGAGAGTAAATATATTTGTTATTTGTTCAAAGTTCATTGGAATCGTATGTTATTGGTCGATGGCTGGCATATATGTGGCTGAACATTGACGTTTTCGCGCTCCTTTTGTTGGGGGACCTTGTTGACAAGTTGTTGAAAGAAGAAATGTGAACGATTTGTTGGAGAAACTGGCAGTAGAATGCGGTTTAAAAAGTGGAATTTTGCTATCAAAACCAGTTAAAGTGCGTTTATCATTTGTGATTTTGTGCTGCTTCACGATTTTGATTAGATGTCCTTTTTTGCAAGATACAAATGTAAGTACCTTTTAATTCGCCTCTTATTTATAACGACGGTTTGGTTTTTTAGGCCCGTACAGTACAACTCTTCCCGTTGTTCATTCTACCCTCAGCATTGAATCTTGAATATCTCCAGAGGTATTTATGTCAGTTTCAAACTGAAAAAAAATCCAGATAGTGCTCTAAATTTGGCATCCTTTGAGGAAGTGTTGAAGATACTTCAACACACAGAAGGATACCTTCGAATCAAAATATTTAGCCTCCATGAGTATGCGTTTCAGTCATCAATCAGCTGTTTACTATGACAAACTACAGTGACAATGAGGTCGAATTCGAAGTTTTGGCATTTCTTCAAATTTTGAAATAATTCGTAGCGCCCTTGATTGACTATGCATTAGGGCATTGGGAATAGTTCTGTGAAGAAAGTTTTTGAAAATATTCAAGTCCCTTGTATCCTATGATATTTTGGCGAAGGGTGGTAAATCGTCCAAAAAGGGCCTAAATTTGAGATTTCAAATTTCCCGGTTGGTTTCTGGCTCCATTTGATTGGTTTAGAGTGTGTCACGTGTCCATTTTGTTAGCCAGTAAGGATTTAGTGCCTATCTTTTGCAAGACTCCCATACAAAGTTTTAGGAAGAAAATGGTTTTTAAATAATGAATCACATAACCGATTTCGACGGGGAAAAGTTTATGATCTAAGTCAGATTTAAGCCGGTTTTCCACTAGGCGGATCTTTCCGCGCACAGCGGAGCGCCTATTGTTTTTAGAACAATGCACTTTCCGTAGGGATTCCGTGTGTCCTCATCTTGATCAGCCATTTTGAATCCCTGTCTTGCTCGTGGCTTTTGTCTTGATGCCATGTGTCAAAGCTTTCGAGCGATTTGATTGGTTGGCGCCATCGAGCGCGGCGGAAAAGTTGAAGTCAATCCGACTTTCAAGTACGCACGTAGCGGAGCGACAAGACGTGGTCATTGTTTGTCAAAACGATGCGAATGCAATAGCCGCTCTGCTGCGCGCTGAAAAATCCGCCTAGTGGAAAACTGGCTTTATGGCTGCACGGAATAATTTAGTTCACAACGGTCGGATGGCTAAACGCGACGTCACAGTCCGCCAAACACCCCACGTTTTTTCTGACTCACCCGGTAGTAGATTGTAAAATTTATTGTAGATAATTTATATGTACGATATAAAAAGAAAATAGTTTGAACATTTCTTTCAGCAAAATCTCCGATAGCCATAGGAAGGAATGACCGATTAAAACTGGATGAATTTCTGATATTAATTCAACATATTGGCTGTAAAACGAAACATTTTCCAACAGCATTGCTTTGAAATTCAGAGAGCAGTATTTTTCCGAATCTCGTGTGTCTTTCTACTCACCGGGTACCAAGGAAACCTTACCTAAACATTGCATAAGTCACAAACGTTATAAGCAAGCATGCCAACGATATACCACATCCAACATAAGTGATGATGCTCAATGAGTGTCTCTCAGCTGTGGATAAAGGAGCTCTCACTTGATCAACTTCAATTAATACTGCAAAGTTCGTCATGTGGTTGCATCGGCATTTGTAGTATCCGTCAGATGTACCATCACTGCTGCACCCTTTTGATGACCATGCTCCACTTCCTCCTAAAAAAGGGAAATGACACCATGCACACACTAACCGGCTTTGGATTGTACAGAAAAATAAAAAGCCAGAGGTATTAAAAACATAGACCATGATTATTACCTGGTAGCCTCTTTTGACCCATGCAATGTAGTCAAACTCATTTTGTTACTGTTATGCCGATTAATTTCATTGTACCGAGTGAGCCAGAAAAAAGTTCCCCCTTTCCAAAATTCGTAGCACCACAAGTACTTCATGGATTTGAATGATTCAAATTCTAGTTAAAAGCGAAAAGATCGAAGTATTTTTGAGATTTGTTTTGTCTTCTTACCAACACTGCAAATGTAGGTAAATTCAACTTTACAAAAATTGCATGGTTGCAAAATGACGGAAAAAAGGGCCTAAAACACTTGATCAAATCGTTAGGACTCTCCTAACACGGAACAATATGCACAGGCGTTTCACCTCTCTCAAGAGTTATAAAAAATAGATTCTCAAACCATGGGTAGTTAGACACTGCTGGTGTGCTTCTATGGAGGAGCGCTGGATAATATGTATCTGCGGGGGAAATTTTTGTATAGTACTGCGGAGGAGATATCGGAAGTGAAGAGATATTTTCGTTCTTCCGATATCTCCTCCGCAGTACTATAAAAAATTTCCCCCGCAGATACATATTATCCAGCGCTCCTCCATAGAAGCACACCAGCAGTGTCTAACTACCCATGCTCAAACAGGCACTAAAGATTTTTAATCCCATGGCAATAAATGTGCAGATGACATGTCTCACCCATGAGAAATCGCATTTTCTCTGTTTTTTCGAGTGAGGAGTCCTTTAGGATTTGATAAAGTATTTAAGGCCTTTTTCAATCATTTTGCAACCACAAAGTTTTTGCAAACTTGAATTTACCAATTTTTCCAGTGCTCATAAGACGGCGAGAAAAATCACAAAATTACTTCGATCTTTTGGCTGTCAAGAAAATATTGATTCATTCCAATCCATCAAGTACTCTTGATGCTATGAATTTTTGAAAGTGGGAACTTTTTTCTGGCTCACATGGTATATAACAACGCAGTAACGAGATTATTGTATTGCCTCTTTTTGAAAATTCAGTAATCATGTAATGATTTGATTATAAAAGCAAGTTGACAGGAGTATCAATGCTAATACCGGGTGACCCAGAAAAAAGTGACCCCACGCAATCTGTTACAGAAAATTAATTAAATGGCTGATTGAAATGCTTCAAACATTGTTCTGTCGCTAAAAGACTAGCCTATGCTCTGAGTATTTTTCGCAATTTTTTTTGGCTCGGTAAATTTCCAAAATTAAGGAATTTGAGGAAAAGGGCATGCCTGAAATCCTCAAAAAGTCGTCAAAAACAGAGGATCGATTTGAAGCCATTTCAGGTCTTCAAAACAACGAGGAGCGTGTTTTATTTTGCCTGAGAATATCTTTAAATACGTATACTATAAACTTGCTCTGAAGACTTCCGACTGGGTTGTCTATTCCCAGGTTGAAACGAAACACGCTCCTCGTTGTTTTGAAGATCTGAAATGGCTGTAAATCAATCTCCTGTTTTTGACGACTTTTTGAAGATTTCAGGCATGCCCTTTTCCTGGAAATCCTTAATTTTGGAAATTTACCGTGCCGAAAAAAATTGCGAAAAATACTTATAGCATAGGCTAGTCTTTTAGCGACACAACAACGTTTGAAATATTTCAATCGGCCACTTACTTAATTTTCTGTAACAGATTGCGTTGGGTCACTTTTTTCTGGGTCACCCGGTACATATTTTGAAATAATTAATCTCAATGATTAACATTGCATAAGTTGATCTTTTTACGGTACAGCACACTTGTAAGAAAAGCCTAGGACAGAGGAAAGTAGAAACAATTCATAGCTGCCTACCTACAACGAGTAGACGGCACATGAGAAGAAGCCCACTGGAAAGTAGGGGTATATACCGGGTGAGTAAAAAAAAACGTGGGGTGTTTGGCGGACTGTGACGTCGCTTGTAGCCACCCGATCGTCGTGAAATAAATGTGTCCGTGCAGCAAAGGTCTAACTTAGATTATAAGCCTTACCCCATTAAAATCGGTCACTTGGTGCATTAGTTAAAACGTATTTTCTTCGTAAGGCTTTGTATGGGAGTCTTGCAAACTGATGGAATCTTTAGCCAGCAAGGCCATTCAGCATTTTAGCCTTGCCAAAGTTACAGATACACGTGGTATTATCAGAGGAGAATGAAATAGTTAGGAAATAGTGTTTTCTCTCCTGATAATACCACATGTATCTCTAACTTTGGTAAGGCTAAAATGCTGAAGGGCCTTGGCTAAAGATTCCATCAGTTTGCAAGACTCCCATACAAGGCCTTACAAAGAAAATACGTTTTAACTAATGCACCAAGTGACCGATGTTAATGAGGCTAGGCTTATAATCTAAGTTAGACCTTTTGCTGCATGGACAAATTTATTTCACGACGATCGGGTGGCTACAAGCAACTTCACAGTCCGCCAAACATCCCACGTTTTTTTTTACTCACCCGGTAGTTGAAGCAATATTTTACAGTGGCATTTTACAGTGTTCCGTGTTAGCCAAGAAAAAGTTTTGAAAATACACTGCACAAAGAGTACTTGTTGATTAGAATGCATCAACTTCTGTCTGATAGCTGAGAGGTAAAAGTATTTTGTACCCTTCCTCGTATGTTCATCAACACTGGAAGTATAAGTCAATTCAACTTTTCAAAAATTTCATGGTTGCAAAATACCTGAAAAAACACTAGATCAAATGAAACTCCTCGCACAGGACAACAAAGAGAGTACAATTTTTTCACAGGTGAAAGATATATTGTGTGCACACGCTCCGGGGGGGGGGGGGGGGGTATATGACTTGTGGATGGACGGGGGTCTGCCGCCCGGTTTTCAGAAAGGTACCCTCTTCTAATAACCGAAACTTGCGTTTTTATGATAAATTTTGGCGCAAAACTGCCTATTGTCAACAATTTTTGCGAATTTCAGCCCTTGCGTGTCGTTCTATGTGAGGAGATTCCTTAACATTTGGTCACGTAATTTGGTCTATTCCAGCAATCAGCAACAGTTGCGTTTGATTAACACCTCAGTTCAAAGCAATCTAACACCTCAATGCAGATGAAAGAAATTCACTAAACCAGTAATTCAAAACTACCCTGGATCAGAGTATTTTTAGTATATGGAAAAAAAAAATAAAAGTGAAAAATAAAAAAAAATTAAAAAAAATTTAATGAAAAAAAAAGAGAAAAGAAGGGAGGAAGGAAAAATATTTTTCCTTCCTCTTTTTTCTTTTTTTCTTTTTTATAATTTTTTTTTCGAATACTTTAATTTTTTACAAATACTAAAAATACTCTGATCAAGGGTAATTCAAAAGAAACAAAGCCGCAAAAGTTTCCCTGAAACTAGTAGGGCAAACTCCCTCCTTGTGCAAGCGAAATATGTTTTTTAAGGGAAGTTATTATAACGAAAGAAAAAGGGCAAATATGAAGCTCTGTCTCGCAGATTTTGATCATTTGATTCAGGAGCTTTTTTGTAATCGTTTCATTTAAGCATTAAATCTGCGAGAATTACAATGCCTTCTGCTCGGCTTCAGAATCAAATAAACAAAATCCACTCCACATATTTTCAGATTTACCCTTCTTTTTTCGTTATAAGCACATAACCTCTCTTAAAAACCATATTCCGCTTCCACAAGGCGAGAGTCTAACATCCAATGTGAAACGGATTCTAATATTTATCAGTAATTTATCGTATTTGTAGCTTTTTGCAGTTGTTTATTTAGTTGCTATTTTTTGCATGTCTTTATGTTAATGGCCACGGGGTAGTCATTGTCTTTTGCTCCTTGTGGTCCCGTCCCTGTAGTGTTGTATAGTCTGTAAAGTAATTGGAAAGTATAGTAGGATGTAGATGTAACATGTATTGTAGCATTTTAAATGATTATATAAAAAAGAGTTTGCCCTACTAGTCTCAAGGAAGCTTTTGCGGCTGTGTCTGTTTTGAATTATTGGTTGAGAGAATTTCTTTTGTCTGCAGTCGTTAATCGGTTTGAATTGAGGTGTAAATCAAATGCAGCCGTTGCTACTCTATCAAAAATATGCCTGCCCTTGTTATTGTTTACAGATAACGCAATAACAATGAACCATTTTCATGTGCAGAAAAATGCAATTACGATGCTAGACCGCTAGAACCCTTTATTGCAATTTACCGTGAATAACATGTTTGGAAAACGAACAGACTCGTATTCACTTGCGAAGAAATATTAAATTTTACGTACCTTTAGCCTCAAAATCCCAGAAAACACAATGACTATTGAATGAATCATTGGATGGTTTGACTGGCAAAAATGTTAATGAAATCTCCTGCGAAGAGCTTAGGTTCTGCAATTTCGCACCACTCAACGAGGCTGATATCACTTTGCTGTTGACAAGTATCCGAGTTCTTTCCCTTTGCAAAAGCATCTTTCCCTTTGCCGGCTCTGAACCAATAAAGAGTTTACTATTCTGGTAAAGAAAACTTGTCAGTCGAACTTTTGCAGATTTCGACAACAGTGCAGCAGCTCTGATAGTTCCAGCTGGAACAAAAACAGACACAGATCGTTTTAAATTCTCCCCTGATGTGGCATTTGATGTAATCCCAAGTTCACTAGCCCCACTAAAGGCATTAGTGCCAGCTGTAATCAGAGTTCCAGTACTTTGATTTGAATCAAGCAGCGCTGCACTGAAGACCAGATTTTCTTGATTTACAGTGACAAACGAATCATTCAATACCATTTTATCTGCCATTTGTTGCAATGAATTCAGGATGCTGGAAGAAAGGACCAGAATTTGAAGAAAGAATGGAGAACCAGAGTTCAGTGGCGCCCCCCCCCCCCCCCCCCAATATTTGGCAAAGTGTCCACCACTACCAGAGTTTGAACTGTGGGGACAAAATGTTTTGAGCAACCTTGTTAACAGAGAAGTTTTACTCTTCCAAGACAATGAAATGAAGGCTTTGCAAAGGTTCGAGAAAGGCCTAGAAATTACAAGTAACATTTGTCAGCTTTTTGCTTTGACTAAAATCCATTGCACCACAATTTTTCTCCACAAACTTCAATGCATATTGGGTGACTCAAAAAGTGGACCGAGAAAATCTGTTATCCTTAACAGAGTACTTTAACGAAATGAGTGATCTAAATGTTGCTTTATAAATTCTCTTATTTTTGTAGGTGTAACTAAAACACTTACTGCCTAGCTTCTGAATCAAAGAAGTAAAATGCCCGAGGTAGATGTTTAGATATATCCTTCTTCTTTCGATATACGTTCATGTTTGCTCTTAAGAAAAATTTCTGGAATGCACAACGAGCGCACTGGCTACTTCGGTTTCAGAGAGATTTTTGCGGCTTTGTTTGTTTTGAATTTCTGGTTGAGAGAATTTCCTTTGTCCGCAGCCACTAATCGCTTTGAATTCAGGAGTCAAAAAAATTATCTCATGCTATTGTGTTACAAAATCTGCCCTTGTTCTTTATATTACAAAAGATCTTTGACCAAAATTAATGAAATTTTGCCCAATACTTTAAACACCATTTATGCTGTTCATACCTTTTTGAGCTCAATGCCCTAGTTTGAGATGTGACAAACACTTTCTGGTTCATGTTCATAACATTGCTTACAGCTGCAAGAACATTCTCTGCAACCTGAAACAGAATAGACTTGAGAAGTAACATGAGTTAGTCTCTACAACAAGAAAATACTTAAAGATTGCCGTTTATTGACGCAGGTACAAATAGCAACCATAAAAGCTTTGTATAGGCTGCTGTATTTTCCGCAATTTTTTCTTTGATGAGAGGGTTGTAGCCAACCTTCATTTCTCCTAACATAAACAAAGTATTAAAAAGTATGAAAATGAGACCCTATGTGCGCCATCTGGGACTACATTAACCATTTTCATCATATCGCGTCACTGGACAAATGTTTGCGGTTTGGAGAGAGCTAGTAGCGATTTTGATATGCTCATTCACGAAAGTATATTTATTATGTGTGATCGGGCATCACTTAATTCTCGGTACTCGTCTCTTCACTTAGCATTTTCTTCATGTATTACACTTGGGCGTAAACTTTATTCAACTTCTTCATTCTTTCACGTAGAAGCTGTAAATATGCATTTTGTTTTTAATTGTCTTAAAGAGAATATGAATTTAACGTCCGTCTCAAAGCAGATGTCACCTCAGGCTCGAGATTCACGTTAACGCAAAATTCTTTGCAAACACTTCTATTGTTGTTCTTTGCAGGCATTTGACATCTAACTTAACCCTATAGTGGTTGGGCTATCTGACACGTCCTATTTTGGTTGGGGGGGGGGGGGCAAAAAAGCCCCCCCTACCTAACTCTTGACTGGAAACAGATAGAGCAACCAGATTTGGTGTACTTTATGAAAATATAAAAATTGTACTTTATGAAAATATAAAAATTAACTTAAAATTAGCCGTCATCATTGCTTGCGTCAGCATTTTTCTTTGTGTGGTCAAGAAAAGTGGCAAAATCGGTCAAAATCAGGAAAAATTAGCCTGCGTGCAGACTCTACTGATTTCCTTTCATTTCAGAGAGGTTCTCCTCCAGTAGAGTCTGCGCAACAGCGACCAAATCCCTGTTTTCAGTTCATGAGAAACGAGGAACCTTTCCTGATTGGCCAAAGCATATCCCCTTTGTTTGATGGAGCGTCTGTGTCTTTGTTCGAGTCTGCTGATATTCAATTGGCGTATGCATGAAAAAAGATAGCCATAGAAACCCTTTTGTGATAAATGTGTGTCGGTGTTTTGTCTACCCTATTCATAGGCAGCTCTATTGAATCAAATTCAATGAGTTAGTTCCTCAATCCTTGGAACCGCGCGTGACCAAAAACAAGGATTTGGTCGCTGTTGCGCAGACTCTACTGGAGGAGAACCTCTCTGAAAAGAAATCAGTAGAGTCTGCACGCAGGCTAGGAAAAATGCGATAAGATTTAATTTGGAGCACAATTTCCATCCAAACATGACAATTATGATAGAATACATAAAATAGCACTACCCTGCAAAATCTTTGCAAAATTTTGCAATTTTGCTACTTTTTCGCAAAAATTAACATTTGAGACATGGCGATTTTGACAAAGTCAGTTCCAGAAAATCGTCTCCCTTCCCCTCATTTGTCAAAATATTTTTATGAAACTTCTTCAGTCATTGCACGATAAGTATAAGCAAAAAGTCAGAAAATTTCAGGGTCGTGATTGTTATCCTGACAGAGTTATTACAAAAAGTCTACTAGGTGGGGGGCAAATTTGCCCCCCCCCCAACCAAAATAGGGTTAAGACCGACTATGGACTTAGACTTGGGCAAGTCCACACAGGCTATAGCTTCTGGCTCTGTAATATTATATATTCTGCTAATGATGAACAGCTTGCTTCGAAACGTAAATAAAACGATATTACCCATCTTAGGGAAGTAGATTTCTACATCTAAGTCAACCTATCTGCTTCATACAAACAGGATAATCTATCAAATTGGTCCTAGCAAACATCATTTTAGAACTACTTATCCACTGGTTTTAGGTATCAGCTGATAAAGCTATTTTGTTTGCAAATTAAAGAAGTGATATAAAGGATGTTAAAAAACACACACAACAGGTTTGAAAAATTGCAATGTGTGCTGCTTCAAACTGGAGATCAAACGATTATCTTTTGTCTAAATCTGCAATGATTAGATTACATTTTGGTATATTTTCCATTATTTTTGGTAACATGGTTATGGAGCAAAAAGTTAGTAAACTTCAAATTTGCTGTTTGGGCAAATCCAGAGCTGCTACCATTAGAACAAACAATAATAAACGACTAAGAGCAAGGCAATACCTGCAACTTCACAGCATTACTGGCTGTCCGACTAACTTAATATTTCGCTAAAGTTATTGCATATGACGCCCTTGCATGAATAGAGCAACGCGTACAATTCGATAAGCCCACAATCCTTCACAAACTGTTGAGGCAAGATAGGACAAAGGGAGTTTATTCCTACCCCACGCCCCATCCCGTTCCCGCTCCCATTATTGGCTTACTGGAGAAGTTACGACTCTCTCTCTCTCTCTTTCTCTCTCACACACTTTGTATCTTACAACATTGATCAATAAGCGTGTATGCTGTTTGAAAAGAATATCATACTGGAACCACAAGACTTTGGCTGTCTCAAAAATGTTCTTCTAAGATTGTAGGTACTATCTAAGAGTCAAGAGAACAGCTGTTGTATAATTGCATAGACAAATTAGACATCATTGAAAATCCTTCTCACCTGTACTGATATATTTTCTCCAGTGCGTACGATGTTTTCAATCGTCTTCGCTGTGAAGCCAAGGGCATTCTTAGCACTGTTATTTACTGCAGCTGCGGTAGCCGTAGCAAGCTTCTCTGAAACTTCAACGACATTGTTTGCATCAACAGGTCTCTAAGAAATAAAACGAAGACTATAGTTATCCACTAAATATTTATAGATAGCAAGGGCTGCCAAATGCTAAGATCCATTTCAAATTTGATGTCAGAACAGCACATGCATACGATACTGAACGAAAATCCACACGAGAGAACAACATCAACAACAAGTTTTGCCACTACCTCTCCGTCTAGAATCCCCTTGCCCAAAACACTGCACCCATGCATATCGGGTCAGTGTTTTGTATTCAAGCATATTGATTTGGTGGAAAGCATATTAACACTTAGATCATGGGTAGTTAGACACTGCTGGTGTGCTTCTATGGAGGAGCGCTGGATAATATGTATCTGCGGAGGAAATTTTTTATATTACTGCGGAGGAGATATCGAAAGAACGAAAATATTCCTCCGCAGATACATATTATCCAGCGCTCCTCCATAGAAGCACACCACACTCACAGAAATAAGCTGGTTTTGAGAAGTACTTTATTGTACCCTAGGGTATTTGAAGGCCAAGAGGTATTCTAGTGTATTCTAAAGTACCCTATAGGGTACTTTGAGGGTATCCTAGAAAACCTTAGGGTACTTCAGGTCAAAAAGGTACTTCAAAGCACCCTTGCGACTGCAAATATCATGTGACTTACGCAAAGCGCTCGAAAATGGAATCAATTCACGTTCTTTTCTTCTCTTTGCGCAACCTCGTTCCCAGGGTGTTCTGACGTCATAAGCTGATCGCGAAGCCGAATGAACACCCTGGTACACTTGGCATCAATCTTGCCAATATATGGCAAGATGCACCCCATCATGGATTTGCAGTTTGCTAGGCAACGATAATCGACGAAAAATGGTCGTTGCTCTAGCGCTAATTCTGAAGTATATAAATTGAGAAATTAAAAACAAACACCTTGAGGACCCTATTTTAGCCCTTTTTAAGGTATTTAATCATTAATCCGGGGCTAGCAAGTGCATTTAGTAGGAAAACGAGCACGATCCATTTGGGTGGAAAAAGGGCCTAAGTTGAAATTTTCGAGAATTTCCCCCGCAGCTTTGAAAATAGAATGGCTCGTTATTCGGCGAATTTTAGAGATAAATTGGAGATTAAAAGTGTTTTAGTGAAAGAATACAGTTTTCCGTCGAATTTTGACATGCCGCGGCCGTTTACTCCTCGCAAAACGGAGTTACGGCGTAAAATGGGGTAGGCCGAAATTATTCCCCATTTTTGGGGGGGCGTGCGCTCTGCTTCTGGGGGCAATATTGAACCCCAAATTGCATTATTAGACTCGCAAATGAATGGTCTCTTGAAAAAATTTTTCCGTTTTGAAATCAGGCTCGTAACCATGGAGCATCGACTCCAAACGTAGCATCGGGTCGGAAAATCGTAACATTTATTTTTCAACCCCCTGTTATGACGTCATAATGACCCTAAAATTTCCTGAAACTCCGAAATTCGGATGCGCCGTGGTCCATTACCCCTTTATAAACTCCTCACTTGCCCCATACACTCCTTTGATTTTGTGAAATTACCGATTCAATAAAGGCCATTTTTGAGTGGGAGCCAGTTATAATCTGATTTTGCTATTGTTTCCGAATAGCCAATCAAATTGTCGAACGGCCTCCTGTATCCCAGAGTAGAGGTAGAGCAACGAACTCACTCTGGGGACGAGATTGCTCTTTGCGACGGTTGAATTTTGAAGTTTTTGTTGCTGCGGCGAAGGTTTGGAGGAAAGAAAAGAAAGAAGCAGTTGCAGTATTGTGGAAAAGGTAAGATTTAATGAATTTATGTCAACCGAATAACAAAATATGATTAAGGAGTATGATGATGAAGTCTATTTGAACACGGAATTGTTTTATTAACTTTATCTGAAATAGGGAGAAAGTCCCGGGAAGGTTAGCTACGGGTCTTTCGAGACTAGTGGGCAAAATTCATCTTTGTGAAATGTTTACCTTGGGTTTTGGTTTATGTCCTGTCTCTTTCAAAACATTATCTGGCTGAAGAGACATCGACAGTTGACCGAATGCTATTGCCAGGATCTCGGGTACATAACATACCTAAGGCAGCAAGAAACACTTCTAATTCGTGCGTTTTTTGTCTTGGAAATAGTATTCTCGACCTGCTTCTTTGCATTGTCAAAGATATTCAATGATGACACTGCAATCTTGCCTTTCCTAGTTTTTAATTTCTTGAATCAACATTAGGCGAGCCTGCCTAGCTTTTCCTACAAGCAATGTTTTGGCAAGAAACTGTTTCGAAGAAGAGATTTTGCAGATCTGCAGATATGATAGATGGGCTGAAAGGTTGACAAACTTTTATATTTTCCCCTGAGTTCTTCTAGACTAGATCCAAATTTAGTTCTGAGAAGCAAGTTTTTCTGAATTTTTCGAAAATTTTTTAGTATCTTCTATTCACATCTAATTCATGTTTTGGTAATGATGTCTTTTGGATCCAAGAATCTTCCAAGGACTTTGTAGCAAATGTATTTCTGAGAATGCTATTTTCCTCAATTTTCTTGCTAGGTTTTGCACCTGTGGTGATGTTATGGATATTGAATTTATCTTGCTGTTTTCAAGAAACTGACAGTGACAGACTATCTAGAGTTGGTGAGGCAGAAATCAAAAGCACCTCATGACAAGCAGAAAGATGGCACATGACAATCACATGAAAATAGCAAAATATCGTTCTGTGTTTTGAAAATTGGAACAAAGCAATTGCACTCCTAAGGATAAACTAGCTTTTCACGAAACTTAAAGTGAAGACAAGACTGTTAGATTTTCTCAACAGAACTCTGAGTATTGTCGATATATTAAAAACGTAGGAGTTGTGGTCAGAGAGGTATGAAAGGCTGGACTGATGATATGAAATTGTAGAATGTAATGATAGGGTGAAATGAAGGGATGAAACTGTAAGACAGAATGACGAAACTGAATGATGGATGGAGTGTTCAATGGAAAGTGGAAAATGAATGATCGAGAAAAATGGATAAGAGAAACAATTTTTTAAATGAGCTCAAACATTCCAGCAACAGTTTTGTCTTCATTAAAATCATATTCTCTTTTCTCTTGTACAGTAAAGTGCCGCCGTTAAGAAACCATTTTACTGGAGAATGGGGTCATTCTGGGAGAACAATAGGAGATAAAAATAATTTTCTTGAAGGCCGTACTTTACTTTACTGTATTGTATTACTTAGATGGTACCTGGGCAAGGAGTACTTAAGAAGTGTCCAGGTCATAAAACTTCATTGTGAAAGAATTTAATGAAACCAATAAGAAACCGTCAAGAAACTTTGAGTACATTAAAAAAGGCGCGAAAAACAATTCATTGTTCCAAATTTCTTCTGGTTGAAAGTTAAAATATTTTGTTCTTCATTCAAGAACTTTGTTCTGGCGAATATCAATGATAGGTTCTTGCTTCTAACACTGAGTTTACATCTTCACTTTAGGTAGCTTTAAACTGCAAAGGAGGAAATAGCATTCTTTGCTGAAAGGGAAATGACGCCTGAATCTACGCTGGGTACACTCTTTTTTATAAGAATACCCTATACTTTGTCCAGCCTCGATATTCTTAAGAAATTTTCTTTTTAAGCCTGAAAGTATTCTTATTTTTTTCAAAGCTTCCAAAGGAAATAACCGCCCCGAATAGAAACTTAGCTTTTGAAAAATGAGATACAGTATGTCAGTCGTGCGATTCTCTAGATATTCTTATAATATTCTTAAAAATTGGATGATTCTGAGCCTGAATATTCTTATAAACATTATTCTTATAAAAAGAGAAGAGTGTACTGAGCCAATAAATTCAAAAGTGAAACAAGATTGAAAAAAATAATAGAACAGGATAAAGAAAGTTTTCCTTTTTTTTCATTTTTAATGCAATTTCAAGTTTTGCCCCGATCCCATGATCGTTTATGTACTAAAAATAGAATCTTGACCATTTAAAGCTAAGGGGCGAATCACTCCTTGTAAAATATCGTACAGCTTTGTTAAAATGCCGGTCAAAATCCTTTTTCCAACATAAATCCATAAAAAATCCCTTAAAATCCTTTTCGGAAGAATAATACACCCCTCGGTAATAATAAATTTATGAACTAGCATCCCAAGGAAATTTTCGAGTGAATTCCTTTTCTTGGCTCAGAATGCCTCTCTTCATCCCATATCTACCAGACAAAATTTGAAACTTCAGAGGGAATGTAAGCAAAAACGTGGCTCAAGCCACTTTGCGGTCAAAGTCTACTCTCAAGTACCGAATAATCGTCCCCCCCTCGCTTATTAATTTTTGAAAAATTTTCCAACCCCCCCCCCCCCACTTTTATTCCAACCCCCCCTTTTATTAATTCTTGAAAAATAGAAGTAATAGTGAACAAATTTTTTTAATAATTCCTGCTAAGCAAATGTACTTACTGTATTTATTAACTTTATTCTCCTTTATTTGTCTGACCCGTGTTACATACGTGTTTTACATACGTGGTACCCATGTTAGATACGTGTTTTACTAAGAAAACGAAAAACGACTATTCTCAATTTTTCCAACCCCCCCGATTGTTCCAACCCCCCGATTATTATTATTTTGAGCCATTTCCAGCCCCCCCCCGATTATTCTCACCCCCCCCGTTTATTCGGTACTTGAGAGTAGCCAATCAGATATCAAAATTTCATGTTGACGTAAATTACCCAAATATGGCACGGCACAAGCAACGGCCTGTTGTTTTGGTAATTTAATTTTTGTCAAAGGCTTGTATATGCATAGATTTCCTTTAAAATTATACAAGATTTATGCAAAGTGTAGGTTGTCATAGGTCCTATCGTTGAGTAGATATTTTGATAATAGCCTCAAAGCACACGCTGAACAGTAATTGCAAGCAACCTTTACTATTGCTGCAAAGCTGCCCCTTGTTCACCATCAGTGTTCACTCTCGATCGTAATTATTTCGTTTACTAAGTTTACTAACACGGAAGGATTCAATTGTAGGGATCTCCATGATTCGAAAATTAAAATCAGATAAACAAACTCTCTTATTTTGCAAAAGGGGCCTTTTCCAGCAAAAAGGGACCCTATTTTCAAAATCACGAGTATCTATTTTCAAAATTAAAATCAGATAAACAAACTCTCTTATCTCGTATTTCTAAATCCCAAGTTAGTACGAAAAACTCGTTGACAAAATATTAAGAAACTCACATTTTGCTCTGAACACAGGAATGACACGAATGTGTAAAAAATCCAGAGGCAAAGTAAAAGCTTTCTGCAAACGTTTTAAGTCATAACTCTTCAAAAACTTTATCGTAACCTATCGAAGTGAATAGCACACCCGGTAAATAAACATTTTCTCGGTGCTGGAGTTTCTTATTTTTTGGCGATCTGAGTGTCGAGTTTCTTAAAAGCGGTTTCTTATAAAAATACTTGCAATCAAAATATGCAGGCGTAACAATATTCAGGCATTTGGTGGCAAGTTCAGTTATGGTTATTTGTGTCAATTTCGATGCCAGTTGGACCACTTTGGTGACAATATTTTGAAAAACCTTGTTCATATTCGTAATGAGCACGTTTGAAATAGGCTCTTTACTAATTTTGAGTTAATTCTACACAATTTAAAGTTTTGGTCATTTGTGCCACTTTGTGTGCCATTTGGACCATTTTGGTGACAATATCTTCAAAATGTTTGTTCATATTCGTAATTAGCATGCTTGAAATCTTACCTCGAGGTAAGATACGAGTGAAATTCTGGTTTTGGACCACGGCTATTTTGAATAGGACTTCCTATAGATGGACCACGGTAGACGCATGTGTGTACTGCGAAGGCGGTACCATGCTTGTTCACCATCAGTATTCACTCTCGATCGTAATTATTTCTTTTACTAAGTTTACTAACACGAAAGGATTCAATTGTAGGGATCTCCATCATTCGAAAATTAAAATCAGATAAACAAACTCTCTTATTTTGCAAAAGGGGCCTTTTCCAGCAAAAAGGGACCCTATTTTCAAAATCACAAGGGAAGACATTGCTTTTATGACTGTAGTAATGTTAAATTTCTGCCAAGATAGAACCAGAGATGGCGGCACGGAAGAAATGCTACGGGGCAAATACTGTCAGTGCCGACAGTGAGCGAAGCGAGAAAATATTTATGAAACCACGCCTTTCAAGTTCCATTCAAGTTCACTGAGATGGCACTATTTTCAAAATTTTAAGTGCCAATGGGGGAATTGATGAAGTCGTGGGGGCTTCTGCCCCCGTGCCCCCCAGGCGCCATCCCTGGATAGAGCCAACGCTCGTGCAGCAAAATACATCCAATCGATTTCTAAATCCCAAAAACTCGTTGACAAAATATCAAGAAACTCGCATTTTGCTCTGAACACAGGAATGACACGAATGTGTAAAAAATCCAGAGGCAAAGTAAAAGCTTTTTGCAAACGTTTTAAGTCATAACTCTCCAAAAACTTTATCGTAACCTATCGAGTTGAATAGCACACCCGGTAAATAAACATTTTCTCGGTGCTGGAGTTTCTTATTTTTTGGCGATCTGAGTGTCGAGTTTCTTAAAAGCGGTTTCTTATAAAAATACTTGCAGTCAAAATATGCAGGCGTACCAATATTCAAGCATTTGGAAGCAAGTTCAGTTATGGTTATTTGTGTCACTTTCGATGTCGGTTGGACCACTTTGGTGATAATATTTTGAAGAACCTTGTTCATATTCGTAATGAGCATGTTTGAAATAGGCTCTTTACCAATTTTGAGTTAATTCTACGCAATTTAAAATTTCAATCATTTGTGCCACTTTGTGTGCCATTTGGACCATTTTGGTGACAATATCTTCAAAATGTTTGTTCATATTCGTAATCAGCATGTTTTAAAAATAGGCTCGTTACTAATTTTAAGATAATTCCATGCCATTTAAATTTTTGGTCATTTGTGCCACCTTTTGTGCCATTTGGACAATTTTGGGGACAATATTTTCGAAATATTTGTTCATATTCGTAATCAGCATGTTTGAAATAGGCTGTTTACCAATTTTGAGACAATTCTATGCAATCTAAATTTTTGTCATTAGTGCCACTTTGTGTGCCATTTGGATCACTGTGGTGAAAATATTTTCAAAATCTTTGTTCATATTCTCATAATCAGCATGTTTGGAATAGACTCTTTCCTAATCTTGAGATAATTATATGCAATTTAAATTTTGGGTCCTTTGTGCCACTTTGTGTGCCATTTGGACCACTCTGGGGACAACATTTTCAAAATCTTTGTTCATATTCTTAATCAGCATGTTTGAAATAGGCTCTTTACTAATTTTGAGTTAATTCTACGCAATTTAAAATTTCAATCATTTGTGCCACTTTGTGTGCCATTTGGACCACTTTGATGACAACATTTTCAAAATCTTTATTCATATTCGTAATCAGCATGTTTGAAATAGGCTGTGTACCAATTTTAAACCAATTTGACGAAATTTCAATTTTTAGATAAATTTTTGTTGGTGGGACCCAAAACTGGAACACAAATGGTACTCTCATCTCAAGTACCTTTAGAGTTGCCAGTACTCTGAAGTACCTTTGGAGGTATTTTGAAGTACCTTTAGGGGTTCACTAAAGTACCTTTAGAGTTGCTGTGAAATACCTTTAGTAGTACTCTGAAGTACCTTTGGAGGTATTTTGAAGTACCTTTAGGGGTTCACTAAAGTACCTTTAGAGTTGCTGTGAAATACTTTTAGTAGTACTCTGAAGTACCTTCAGGTGTTCTTTGAAGTACCTTTAGCAGTATTCTGAAATACCTTCAGGGGTTCTTTGAAGTACATTTAAGAATACTATGAAGTACCTTTTGGGAGTTCTCTGAAGTACCTTTAGGGGTTCTCTGAAGTACCTTTAGTAGTACTCTGAAAGGAATACTCTCAAGTACCTTTAGGGGCTCTCTGAAGTACCTTTAAGGGTTCTCTGAAGTACCTTTAGTAGTACTCTGAAAGGAATACTCTCAAATACCTTTAGGGGCTCTCTGAAGTACCTTTAAGGGTTCTCTTAAGTACCTTTAGTAGTACTCTGAAAGGAATACTCTCAAGTACCTTTAGGGGCTCTCTGAAGTACCTTTAAGGGTTCTCTGAAGTACCTTTAGTAGTGCTCTGAAAGGAATACTCTCAAGTACCTTTAGGGGCTCTCTGAAGTACCTTTAATGGTTCTCTGAAGTACCTTTAGTAGTACTCTGAAAGGAATACTCTCAAGTACCTTCAGGGGCTCTCCGAAGTACCTTTAAGGGTTCTCTGAAGTACCTTTAGTAGTACTCTGAAAGGAATACTCTCAAGTACCTTTAGGGGCTCTCTGAAGTACCTTTAAGGGTTCTCTGAAGTACCTTTAGTAGTGCTCTGAAAGGAATACTCTCAAGTACCTTTAGGGGCTCTCTGAAGTACCTTTAAGGGCACTCTCTCAAGTACCTTCAGGGGTATTCGGAAGTACCTTTAGAAGTTCTCTCAAGTACCTTTGGTAGTACTCTGAAGTACCTCTAGGGGCTCTCCGAATTACCTTTAGAAGAAATCTGAAGTACCTTTAAGCGCACTCTCAAGTACCTTTAGGGATATTCTGAAGTACCTTTAGAATAATTTTCAAGTACCTTTAGTAGTACTCTCAAGTACCTTTAAGAGGAACTTTGAAATACCTTCAGGGGCTCTTTGAAGTACCATAGCAATACTACCAGGGGTTTTATGAAGTACCTTTAGGGATATTCTGAAGTACCATACCTTGGGGTACTTCAAAGTACCCCTCGGTAGGGGTACTTCAAAGTACCTTTAGGGGTCCGAAATATGTATTTTGCTCAAGTACCCTAAAAGGTACTTTAAAGACCACCTTTTTTCTGTGAGTGCAGCAGTGTCTAACTACCCATGTTTAGATGATAAGATAAAGAATACGAACATGCGCCAGGTCTTCCAAAGAGACGATCTTTTTTAGAAACTGCCTTATGTTGACAGGCATCCATTGGCCACCAACAGTAGCATTCCAAACGCATTTTCTTGAAGCTTTGGCTACCCGTAATTTACTTGAAGAATTTCCTTGATATGGGTAAGATGGTGATGTGGTATCTCCGATAAGCGTGGCTGGCCAGTTGACAACATGCTTGCCATCCGAGTTTTGGCTTACTGAAGGCTCACAGCAATCTAAAGAACCAAACATCGACCTGTTAGCTGCTTATTATCATTATTTATTATTATTATATTCTTTAAAGTTCGTATACAAAATAATTTCATAACAGATCTAATTAAAACCAACTATCTAATTACAATAATATACAATATAATACAGAAAAAAACGTAAAATATAAAAATGCCAGTTCATCAACAAATAGTTTTAGAAGGATACGAGTCGTGATCAGTGCTTCCATTTGCAGTTTTTGCACATGCATCTTTCTCCTTTCCAGTTTCTAATTGCATTTTTCTTGAACTGGATGCACTGGATCTTTCAAAAGCCTTTGACTGCATTCCACATGATTTGCTTATTGCAAAATTACATGCATATGGATTCGAAGAAGACGCGCTTGTTCTCACCTACTCTTATCTCAAACGACGGAAACAAAGTGTACGGATAAATAATACGTACAGTTCTTTTCAAGAGGTGATATCTGGTGTACCCCAAGGATCTGTCCTGGGCCCAATCCTTTTTTAATTTTTATATAAATGATTTATTTCTGTTCATAAAACAGGCAACTCTCTACAATTATGCTGATGACAATACGCTTACTTATTTTTCGAAAAGCATGCCTGATCTTGTAAATATTTTGAAAAAGGAAACAGGAATTGCTTTATCCTGGCTAGAGCAAAATGAAATGATTGCCAATCCTGAAAAATTCCATGCTTTATTGCTCAGAAAAAATCAAACAAACACTAGTGGAGAGCAAATTAACATTAACGGTAATGTGATCAAATCTGAGGAGACTGTCAAACTTTTGGGAGTCACTTTGGATTATAAACTGGATTTCGACCCGCATATTTCTAATATTTGCAAAAAAGCTGCATCACAATTGAATGTTCTTAAAAGGTTAAAGATGTTTATTGGCTTTAAAGAGAAAAAGATCCTAGTTCAGAGTTTTGTATGTTCAAATTTCGATTATTGCCCCTTGGTGTGGTATTTCTTATCTTCCAAGTCATTACAGAAAATTGAAAAGTTACAAGAACGTGCCCTAAGGTTTCTCTATAACGATCATACAACCTCATATAATGATTTGCTTTCAAAATCTAGTAAATGCACGATGCAGGTTGCGCGCCAAAGACTCCTTTGCATTGAAATATTCAAAACTCTGAATCATTTGAATCCACCATTTATGCAGAGAATTTTTGAATTACGCTCTTCAAATTATTCGTTAAGAAATCCAAATAATTTAGCCCATTTCAGACCTAATCAAACAACATTTGGGTCTAAAAGTCTCAAGTCTATCGGGCCACAGATTTGGAATGGCTTACCAAACGAAATAAAATCAGCAGAAAATTTCAAAAGTTTTAAGGCTTTAATAAAACAATGGGATGGTCCGAATTGCAAATGTAGTGCCTGCAAGTGCCAACCAGTTTAGAGTTTTAGTTATAAACGTAAGAAAAAAAAGTTTGTTTTTATTTTATTATTAGTTATGTAAATTCGATTTAGATTAGTTAACTTGTATATATTATTAAATAGTGTATATATTGTTAGCTACGTGTATATAATCGAATTAAAATAATGCTACACACACATTTTTGAAGGATTGAACTGATCGTGCATTTTTTGTGTCATCAGGAAGATAGTTCCAAAGGATGCTGCCCCGAAATGATAATGAATTTGAACCATAGGTTTTCGGTTCGTGTAGGTGGTAGTCTTAGTAAATTTTGAGCTCTGAGGTGGCACATGATCTCTTTTTTCTCGAAAAACTCCCACATAAAAGATGGATTTTCACACTGAAGGCATTTAAATATCTCCAACATTAAATTTTGGAGATTTCATTTGTGAATAGATTTAGTACACTCATTAGCCTTCAGAAGGAGAGTTTCAAACGGAAAATCAAAGTCATTCAGAACTAGTCTGAGAGCTTTTTTGTGGATCATGTCAATTTCTTTGCTCGCAGTCTTCCCAGAGAACATCCAGATAAGACGTGAATAATTGAAGCTAGACACTATAAAGGTATTATATAATATCTTCGCCTTGGGCTGTTCTAGGTAACGTGAAATGCGCGAGAAAGCACCAAATTTCGAATTCGCTTTTTTGCATATGGCATTTGCATGTTGGTTAAATTTTAACTTTGAGTCAACTGTAATACCCAATAAATTCACGGCATTTACTACCTCGATCTGTTTATTGTTGATATTTAAGCCCCTTTTTCATTTCCTTTTTTAATCCAAGAAACATAACTTGGAATTCACAGGGATTTGCAACCATCTGGTTCCACTTGAACCAGTAAATAGCATTACTGGTGTCATTTTCTAAGCTCAAGGCAACTTTTTCAATACTCTTGTCACACTTAAATAAGGTGTTATCATCTGCAAAATTGCAGATATTATAATCTTGGATGAAGAGGAGGAAATCATTGAGAAAGAAACTAAACAGAAGTGGTCCTAAGACAGAGCTCTGTGGGACACCAAAAGTAATATCTTGCCAATCGCTAACGGTAGAACCGATCTTAACGCGCTGCGCTGCTTTCTGTTAGAAAGGTAGCTTGCGATCAACCTCAGGCTGCGCATACCAAATACATAGGCTTCAAGTTTCGCAATCAGAAGATCATGTGACAGACAACCATATTCCTTTGATAGGTCCATCAGCACCATACCAATAGTGTAATTTTCATCAAGTTTTTGACGACAGAACTCGATAAGTCGAAACAATGCATGCTGTGTGCTGTACCCGGCACGAAACCCGCATGATAGATTTGATAATACTCGGTTTGCGAATGGCTACATTTGCTTCATCATGCAGCGCTCAAATACTTTGGATATGGCAGATAAAACGCAAATCGGTCGGAAGTTAGTTTTCGCAAATGCATCATCGCATTTGAATATTGGCGAGACATCTGCTAATTTAAGGATATCTGGAAACATTCCAGACTGAAACATTAGAAGAATGATCTCGCTTGAGAAGATCATTGATGATGCTGCAAACCACATGGTAAAATGCGCATTTTATTTCGTTTCTGACATATCAAGATTTCAAGTAATAATTCATATCCCCGCACATGGCAGATTAACATGACCTACACAGAGTCACTGTGCCATTCAAGTGCGATCCATTTGTCCGTTTGAGTGGCATAATTGTTCTGTAGCCCTCTAGGTCACGTCAATCTGCCACGTCTGGGGATAAAATAGCGCCTTCACCTGAGAGGTAGAGACAGAAAGAAAACATAAATTTTGACTGTGTGATGAAAATTATGATCTCGCTGTATCAAACGTAATTCAACTCTTTGAGTTTAGAGTTTCCTGCAGCCCGTTGTAAAGTCGTTGAAACATAGCAGTGTTATGAAGGCTGAAATAAGAAACTAAAGCACAGTTCTTTTGTAATTTCACACAGCTTCCATCGGTAAGAATAAGTCCCCTGAAGTCAGAAGGATTCGTACTGATTTTCCCAAGTTGATGATGATACAGCCTCTAAAGTTTTTGATAGATATAAACAGCCATAAAATCTGAAAATAGTCAAAATCTGAAAACTGGCAACTGTAGACTTATAGCAAAGTTACCCGAAGCTCTCTTTGAGCAATCAAATTAACAAAAGTAGATTCAATAGCTATTTTCTCATTTTTGATAAAGATCTCACGCACATGCCCGGGGGAGTGGGGTACTTGACTTTCAATTGTACGGGGCTGTGCACTCCAAGAAAAAGACATTTCAGCCAGCTTTACAATTTTTCCCTCGAAATGATAGCCGGCTGTAAAAAGAATCGGCGAAAAGTATACTCCAAAATGTAAAAATTCGTCGAAAACAATGAAATCACACTTTTGACAACCGGCTTTAAGAGCATTGCCTCCTTTTGGTACCCGCCGTTAAAAAAAGGCGAAAACGATACCAGGGAAGCAGTGCACATCCCGTCAGCAAAATGTATACCAAGTAGCCCCCCCCCCCCCCGGGGTGCATATGCTATGAAAAATTACTGACTGACCCATAACATACGAATTTGTCCTTACTGAGAGGTTTTGGTAAAATCATAATACTTACCAAACGAAACCACCTGCACTTCAGTCCCTTCAAGAATCCAGTTCCTTAGTTGTTCCCTAATTGGTTCCAACTTACTGCAGATATTCATTCTACCAGATACATTTAATCCGCGAAATGTCAGATCAATAACAGTTGTATTGCTGAAAGGATAACATATATTTACTTTTATACGAGCATAGCAAAGTTCATACATTGCCAATAATGTTGCATAATTGTAGTAGAGCAACAGCAATAGCAACAGATCAGTTGTATTGAATACACAGCAGATAATTTATGAGCTGGCTTCACAATACATGTGTAATCTTTTCACAAAAACATCCCAACTGACCTCAAGGAATATAAGGAATACATTAATGTATCTAAGGCTAGCAAAGAAAAACTCCACATATAGACTGACGTGTTTGCCTTTTAGAGGTGCCAAGTCAATGATCTCTCCTCTGAAAGCAACAAAACAATCAAGCAGAAATGCCTCTGCAACTGTCACATAAATGCAGAAGCGTCGTGGGTGGGGGGGGGGGCAGGGGGGCACGTGCCCCCCCTAGCGTCGGAATTTCGGAAAATTTCGGAAAATTTCGGAAAATTTCGGAAATTTGAGATCCGTTCGGCTTTTTGCTGAAATTTGGGATCTTACAGATTTATTTCGTGCGTTCGTAGAGTTGAAGGGCATTTTCCGAATTCCCATTCAAAGAGGGGCATTTTCCGACAGTCTGAGGGAGGTCATATAAAAAATGTCCTGGTTGCCAGAGCCTTTGTTTGTCGAAATATGGTCCTCGGGATTCCTTTAAAACCGAAGAGAAAATGGCTGGGTATAGGTTGGGTAAGAATTTTCCGAGAAAGGTCAAATCTTCTATTATAGCACTGGTAAATATGGAAACAAGGGATGCATTTTAAGCCAAAGTGAAGGATTTTTCTTCAAAAAGTTTCCTCGTGCTCCGATTTATAGAAGAACTGTCACGCAGCTATCAAGGTTTCCTTGTCACTAATGGAAGGCATGATATTGGGAGATGCATTCTAAGCCAAAGTAAAGGATGCTTCTTCAAAAATTTTCCTCGTGCTCTGATTCATAGGATAACTGTTACAAAACGATCAAGGTTTCCTTGTCGCTAAAGGCAAGCATAATATTGGGAGATGCATTCTAAGCCAAAGTCCCGGGGGGGGGGGGGTAACTTCAATAGGCGGATGACGGGGGTGTGCCATTTTGAATTGTAAAATCATACCCTAAAATTTATGAATTTTTCAAAAATCATACCCCAAAATTTACGGGCCATACAAAATTAGATACCCTAAAATTGTGACCAAAATTCAAAATTGTAACCAAGTATCTGAAATTAGATCAAATTCAATACCCTAAAGCGTTTTTTTCCAAAATGACACCCCAAAATTTATGTTCATTAGTGATTTTACCAAAAATGACACCCTAAAATTTATTTTCAGCCTGAAAAAAGGTACCCCAAAAATGGCACATCCCGAACTGGTACATATGGTAGTGACCCCCCGGGGCCAAAGTAAAGGATGCTTCTTCAAAAATTTCCTTCGCGCTCTGATTCATAGGATAACTATTACAAAACGATCAAGGTTTCCTTGTCGCTAAAGGCAAGCATAATATTGGGAGATGCATTCTAAGCCAAAGTAAAGAATGCTTCTTCGAAAATTTTCCTCGTGCTCTGATTCATAGGATAACTGTTACAAAACGATCAAGGTTTCCTTGTCGCTAAAGGCAAGCATAATATTGGGAGATGCATTCTAAGCCAAAGTAAAGGATCTTTCTTCAAAAAATTTTCCTCGCGCTCCAATTTATAGGAGAACTGTCACGAAGCTATCAAGGTTTCCTTGTCGCTAATGATAGGCATGATAATGGGAGATGCATTCTAAGCTAAAGTAAAGGGCGTGGCCCCAAAAATTTTCCATTTCAATGCTCCAACCTACTTAATTTATCCTGGCCACGGCACTGATTGTGGTACGCTCTATTCCCATACAGTTTATAACAAACTAATCTGTATTATTGTTTCGATTGAATACCAGATCAGTGTCTTGCTATCTCTGTCTGAAAATCATTTTTTGTAACCAAACTGCGCATGCGCATGATGATGTCATTGGTTTTGACGTCATCATTCGTCGGAAAATCAGCAAGTTGTGCCCCCCCTGTCAATTGGTACCCACGACGCCCCTGCATAAATGAGACAGAATTTTATTGGTACAATCCCGGGGAGGGGGGGTACTCAAATATTTTTCCGCACGGGGACGTGCCACTGAGCAGGGTAACATTTTCAGGATTCCTACTCCGGGATAGGGTATCCCTTTTGTATGGTCGGCTCCATGACAGGGTCCACATTTTGTATAATTGACTACGAAACGTCGTTGTAAGCCATTTGCACTCCGCGAATGTGATTTAAATCGTTTGGATGGCAACATTTCCGCTTTCTTGATAGATTTCAATCAAATCTCTACCAAATTGCCAGGGCATTGTACAATTTTGCATGAAGAAACTCAAGAATAGGATATCATTTTTTGAAATTTACTCCGGGACAGGGTATCATTTTTAGGAATTTTACTCCCGGACAGGGTGCCTTTTCAGGTTTTACCAGTGGTGCAACTGGTCCTTCACCATGAAAATTCAGCTTGGCGTCCCTTTTTGGCGAGAAAAGTGCCCCTCATCCTAACTCTAACGCACAATTTGTTACCAGTTTCAATTTAAATATGGGGGAAACATATAAATCAAGGCGTTATTTAGTAGTAAATCAAAGAATTTTCCTTAAAAAGCGTCCAAAAATTTCGCACGCCTTCGGTGCGCTAACTTCTCCTTCTGTTTATGGCACCCTCTTTGCTAGTTGCCCTCCCTTCAACTTCGGTCTGTATCCGCCCCTGGGTTTTACAGCGGCACGTCCCCGTATTTTCGTAGACTAGTACCCCCCTCCCCCGAGGTACAACCTGTAGATGATTTTCTCACAGGTTCCTTTTTTTCTTTTTCATATTTCATTCTTTTAAGAAGGGTTGCCCTTCAGCAGAAGCTGTTTGTCAAAGGGCCTTCTTGACGTCATTTTCGACTAATATATTTCAGAATGAAAAGAACACTTAAAAATCAAAAGAAGAGACACAGCGTGAATTTGCATCAAATGCCAATTTTTGCAGGAAAGATTTTTAACAATGTGATATCTAACGGGTGAGTCAAAAAAAGTTTACACGTTTGGCGGGCTGTGGAATAAAAAGATATGGTTAATCTATCAGACAAAGGTTAACTTAGATGAGAAAATATGCTTGGTAAAATCACTCATCTTTAAGACCAAAAAATTAGAAAAATGCCTGTGAGGGGTTTGTATGGGAATCGAGAATTCCATCTTTCATTCTGGTCCATGATTTGTTTGCTATCGAAATCAAAATCAATTGAATTTAAATTTCGATGCCAAATAAATCATGGGCCAGAATGGAATGTGGAGTTCTCGATTCTCAAACAAACCCCTTACAGGCATTTTTCTAATTTTTGGGTCTTAAAGATGACTGATTTACCAAGGAAAATTTTCTTAAATGAGTTAACCTTTGACTGATAGATCAAATATTTAGTTTCAAATATCGGCCACATACTTTTTATTCCATAGCCAGTCAAACGTTTAAACTTTTTGACTCATTCGGAACTTTGCCACGACAGGTAGAAGTTAAAGGCATTGAGTCCGCATAAATAGCGCGCTGATGACCAATATCTACTTCTTTTCAATCATCAAACAAAAAGTTGTGATTTAATCGCTATTGAAATTAAACCAAAGAAATTCCCGAGGATAATACAAGGATTAAGAAGCCTTTGGTCTCCACTGCTAATGACTTTGGCCCTATTATGCGATAACAAAGGGCCATCAGCAGTTTGTCAGCAAAATTCAGGATAGCGTTAACGCTCAGCTATTTATATGGACTCAATGCCTTTAATGAAAGATGCAAGTAATCCAAAATTACGAGCCTTGGTTTTCACATGACAATTACCTGTCTATTTGAAGAGAAAGGGTTTTCTTTGCATCGATCCTTAACGCACTCAGTACTGCTTCTATCTAAAAGGGACAACAAAGGAAATTAATTTTATGTTTCATCATGATCCAAATGGCATTGCCAGCGGTAAAGCTCCGGCCAAACGTTCTCGACTTTCCACTGGACAGCGCTTGACATTTGTGTCGAGTGAAAAGTCGAGCGCGTTTGGCCACCTTGTATAGTGATGTCGAGTGATGTCGAGCCTTGTCGAGCGTTGTCGAGTCAAATTTGATACAGATCAAATTGTCGAGCGAAGCCGCTTGACAATTCTATTGTTTGAGGTGTTGTCGAGTGTTGTCGAGAGCGTTTGGCCAAGTGCTCGACTTTCCGCTCGACAATGCACAGCATGCACGTGTTGTGCAGTTGAAAAAATTTTCCCGCCAAAATTACTGCAACAAAGGTTCTGCCAAGCAACCAGCACTGAAATCAAAGTGAACGGACGTGAATCGCAGCATAGATCGCAGTAAATGAGCTGAAAAATATGGAGAGCGAAGCATCTATGGATCAATTTCAGGCGAGCCAAGTATGGCAGGATGACAACAGTTCTGGCAGCAGCGGCGAAGAGTGTGTCTATGGCCTAGATGACCTTGCCCCTGCCGCGAAAAAGGTTTTGATGAAGCTGGTCGCTAAAAGCAAAAACAAGAGCGACTCAGTTATCAAATCAGAGCAGCAACAGCCTTGAGTTTTCTTTTTGTGAGCTTCATATTGATTTGAGAATAGCAAGAAAAAAAATTCAAAATTTGGCGGGGTGTTGTACGAGAACGAGGACAGGAAGTAAAACATGAATTCGAGGATGCCGCAAAATCGAGTAAGAGTTGAGTGAAAGTCGAGAGCATTTGGCCACCCTCCGCTCGACAAAACAATGCTCGACATTGCTCGATTTTTGTCGAGCGCTGTAGAGTGAAAAGTCGAGAGCGTTTGGCCGGAGCTTAACGTGAAAATTGTCACACTGGCAAACGAGGGCAGATTTTACACCTCAGTTTCCTTGATTGACAACTAATTCAAAGCGATTGGCAATTGCAGACAAAAGAATTCTCTCAAGCAAAAAAGGTAAAACAAACGAGGCTGCAGAAGATTGCTTGAGATCAGTATGGCTGACTGTCGTGTTGTGTAGCTGAAAAGGTTTTTGGCAAAAGACAAGTAGGTGATACGGTTTACATTACCTTTGATGACATGACTTTAAAAGTTTGCTAACAAACTAAGGGTCAATGGAAAATACACAGAATGAAGCGAAAAACAAAAAAACAAAAGGTCTCCAACAAATGGTTCAATATACCTTTTTAGTGGCTGCAGCCCCAAATGAGTGAGGTTTTTCCATTCTGTCTAACTCTCCCTTGTTTTTGAATTTGAATTGGATGTGCGACATATCTGTGCGAGAAAAGAAATGGTTAGACATCAAAGATAAAATCAAGATACCAAACTACAGTAGATGAGTCAGAAACTCTCCTGTTGAACCAAGGGTGTTAGGACACCCATGTTTCGATAAGATATTCCTTTACCTTCGTTTGATCTTTCTGTTTCCTTTGTTTCGTCTGAACTCATGTCTTCAATCAGTCGACCTAACAGCAGTGTCGTTTGGTCATTCGAATCTAACTCCCTCGTATTTCTGTGTTTTAGTGCGCATTTTGCGGTTTAATAATTGTTTTTCTGCAAAGGCGCAATTACAAACAGGAACACAAGAGACTTAGATTCGAGTGAAAAACAGCAAACAGTTATCATGTCCAGAAGTAACGTTTAGACCCATGGCGCATTGCCACTGCCTGAGCATACTGTATAAGATAAATGCAATGGCCAAAAGTGACACATTATACTTGTTTATGCGACTGCAGAATCGGAATCTGCATAGTTAATTTAGCTAGGATGATCGATGATTAAAATTAGAAATTAACTGACCCTGAAAAATTTCAGCTATGACGTCATAGAAATGATAACGTCTCAATTTGATTTCCTAATTTCGTCAAAATGCCAGGATTATACATCATTCCAAGAGTCTCATCAAGCCAAGTTCAGCTGTACTACTTTAATGAAGATTCAATAAACATGGAAGACGATCCAGTAACATTTGTCTCAAAAGTATGATACAATCTGCTACGTCGACAAGAGACGACGCCCAAAATGGCCCTTAACAGTTTTAGAATCCTTTCATCATCAGTAAGCCAAATCAAGAATAAAATTTTGATCAGGCATTTTGCAAGATTGTTGCAGCTATGTCTCTGTCCTTTTTCAGTAATAATTTTTAAGTGGACTGGAAGTATTTCTAGCCATTTAAAGCTAATTTAAGCCCACTATGCATGCTGCATCCAGGCATCGGACCCCTAGTTTAACGTCCGGCGAGGTGAGTTGCGAGATCAGGCTCAAGAGGTCACCCATTCAGAGTTTGACCTTACTCGATTAAGCTTAACTTCAGTCACCTGACAAAGGGCCCTAGCACCAGATTAACGCCCGGTTAAAGTGAATTTCTACTATGTAAAAATCTGACCTGATATCAAGATTTTTCTTAGTTGTTCCTTTGTTGATTATTCTCTTGGCTTTGTATTTTCAAACGGCATAAATCCCTTGTATTCTCAAGTTGAAATAAACCTTCTGCGAAGCACGCTTTCATTTCGTCGCCATGTTATATTTATTTCCAAAACTAAACGAAAGTGAGGTTGATCTCAGGTCCCAGTACAAAGGAGATGGGTCTGTCATGCGCTGTTTCTGACTGTTTCCTCGTGTACCAAGGCTTGTAACACAGCCACTACCATATATAGAAGCGTGTCCGGACACCTCACGATTTTGATTGGCCGTTGTATTGTTTCACGTGCTTTTTAAATGAATCAAGGTAACGAGCCCTGTACCATCACATGACAAGCTTACAGCTTGCTGATTGGATAAGAAGCCGCGCATGATAAACCCATCTCCTTGTTACCTGGACCTAAGATCAACCTCACTTTCGTTTAGTTGTCGAAATCTAAATTGAAAGCAGCTAACAAGAAGTGTGGGATTCAGCAGAAGGTTTATTTCAACCTGAGAAAACAAGGGATTCATGCACAAGGAAACGAGGAATAGATCGTTGCTAAAAATAGAAATTGTCTTTCAAACTAATTGTTGCTGAAAAAATTGTATTTCTTTGTCCCCTGTGCTTGCTGTTGGTCATTTTCGTACCTTCTTCCCCAGTGTTATACAGGGCGTCCCAAAAAAATTGTGCCCCGTTTGTCTGCAGATTGCGAACTACAATATCACCAAAGATTGGCCTAATAAGCCTTTCACAGCAAACACTGGCCTAACTAGCCTTTCACAACAACGACGAGAGCAACAAAGTTACAAAAAATGCCAGGCCTGACAAGCCCCTTACAATAAACACAGCAAAAAAAAAAAAAATAAGAAACCCGTACAAATGGAGAACAAAAATTCCAGAGCAAGATGATGAAAAATTGGCCTAACAAGCCTTTTACAATAACACAGCAGCAAACAAAATGAGAAACTCGAAATAGAGAACAAAAAATCCCAAAACAATATGATTAAAAATTGGCCTAACAAGCCTTTTAAGAAATATACCAACAATTTCACGAAAGATCGGCCTAACAAGCCTTTCACACATATACACTGTAAGAACACTAGAAAACCCAGAAGAAAAAAATACACTCGGCCTGACAAGCCCCTTACAATAAACACAGCAAAAACATAAGAAACCCGTACAAATAGAGAACAAAAATTCCAGAGCAAGATGATGAAAAATTGGCCTAACAAGCCTTTTACAATAACACAGCAGCAAACAAAATGAGAAACTCGTAGAAATAGAAAACAAAAAATCCCAAAACAATATGATTAAAAATTGGCCTAACAAGCCTTTTAAGAAATATACCAACAATTTCACGAAAGATCGGCCTAACAAGCCTTTCACACATATACACTGTAAAACACTAGAAAACCCAGAAGATAAAAATACACTCGTCTGTACAACATCATGAATTGCCTCTAGGGCTAGTCACAGCTTCAGGCGCTGTATATGACAAAACATTAGACACCACTGATTTACACCACAAAAGCTGGTACATAAATACCCGTTGGTCTCATCACATTTCTTTCATGAAATTCGCGATGAAGGACTGGCGCGTGGAAACAAGACTAGAACAAGCTACAACTTTGAAAGAAAAACGTGAGTTTCTATACCCACTTGAGTTTCCTTATACATGAGTATAGTTAACTAATTCTCCTATCAATGTGTCACATTATCGTGGCAAAGCTACAAACAGAACAAACTAACAAACAAAGCCCAAACAAAGCAACATAAAACCGGGAAGAGAATGCTTTTCCCTGTGAAAACAGTTCAAAAACTGACAAAGATATATACATAGCTTACAGAAATAACTAATTAGAAAACCTACTGGCATGCGTGAGGGGCAGAGAGTAACTTTGGAAACAAGGTTACTGGATGCTCTGTGAACCTTATAGCGTCCCGACTGTAAAATGCATCCGAAACGCTGGTTCGCAGTTTGTTGGCTTGATGACTCGTACGCCTCCGCCATGCTGGTGGGTTAAATTAGTATACTTCAAACACTACACTACGTCTCTAAATGCATGTAGAGACAGTAAAACGTTTCCTGCAAACAAACTTTACATGGATGATCATCCTGCGGCGCTAGGCTGGCGATTAGTCATATTTCATATTGTTACTCACTTTTTATTGTTTGAAATATAAACTGGTCCTTCACCATGAAAATTCAGCTTGGCGTCCCTTTTTGGCGAGAAAAGTGCCCCTCATCCTAACTCTAACGCACAATTTGTTACCAGTTTCAATTTAAATATGGGGGAAACATATAAATCAAGGCGTTATTTAGTAGTAAATCAAAGAATTTTCTCTGAGGTCACCCATTCAGAGTTTGACCTTACTCGATTAAGCTTAACTTCAGTCACCTGACAAAGGGCCCTAGCACCAGATTAACGCCCGGTTAAAGTGAATTTCTACTATGTAAAAAATCTGACCTGATATCAAGATTTTTCTTAGTTGTTCCTTTGTTGATTATTCTCTTGGCTTTGTATTTTCAAACGGCATAAATCCCTTGTATTCTCAAGTTGAAATAAACCTTCTGCGAAGCACGCTTTCATTTCGTCGCCATGTTATATTTATTTCCAAAACTAAACGAAAGTGAGGTTGATCTCAGGTCCCAGTACAAAGGAGATGGGTCTGTCATGCGCTGTTTCTGACTGTTTCCTCGTGTACCAAGGCTTGTAACACAGCCACTACCATATATAGAAGCGTGTCCGGACACCTCACGATTTTGATTGGCCGTTGTATTGTTTCACGTGCTTTTTAAATGAATCAAGGTAACGAGCCCTGTACCATCACATGACAAGCTTACAGCTTGCTGATTGGATAAGAAGCCGCGCATGATAAACCCATCTCCTTGTTACCTGGACCTAAGATCAACCTCACTTTCGTTTAGTTGTCGAAATCTAAATTGAAAGCAGCTAACAAGAAGTGTGGGATTCAGCAGAAGGTTTATTTCAACCTGAGAAAACAAGGGATTCATGCACAAGGAAACGAGGAATAGATCGTTGCTAAAAATAGAAATTGTCTTTCAAACTAATTGTTGCTGAAAAAATTGTATTTCTTTGTCCCCTGTGCTTGCTGTTGGTCATTTTCGTACCTTCTTCCCCAGTGTTATACAGGGCGTCCCAAAAAAATTGTGCCCCGTTTGTCTGCAGATTGCGACAAAACGGCAAAAGATTCTCGCCAAACTTTTACATGATAGTGCTCTTTAGATGTTCAATTAAAGTTTGCCACCATTCCCGTAAAAATCCGTTGCAAAAATGAAGGAGCTACGACCTTAAGAAGACCAAATTTCCCTGCCGACTGAAACCAGCAGTCGGCCATTTTTGCCTCACTATTTTGAAGAGATAAGTATCTTCACGTGAGGTAAGAAATAATTTCTGTGAGGACAGAAACAGTGGAACTCTCCAAGGATTATCGGAATTTTCACGAGAGCTATGAAATTGGAGGCTGCTGTTTCATTTTCATTCCATAAAGCTATTTATCGCTGTAAAATAGTAAGACAAAATGGCCGACCGCTGGTTTCAGTAATCGGGCAAATTTGGTCTCCTGAAGGTCATAGCTCCATCATTTTTCAACGGATTTTTATGGGGATGGTTGCACACTTTGATTGAACATCTGAAGAGCACCATCATGCAAAAGTTTGGTGAGAATCTTTTGCTGTTTTGTCGCTATCTTCAGACAAACGGGGCGCAATTTTTTTGGGACACCCTGTAGTTGCCTAGCAATCCCTCGAATTCATGTCGTTTGAAAAGCAAAACCAACATGATAATCAACAAAGAAACAAGCAAATCTTGTCCAGGGCCCTTGACCTGACGGAAACTGTATAAGCCGCTCGGTCACTCACCCCGCAGTGGAAGTACGTCATCCGTAAAATTAGAAGTAGCAAAGAAGACGAGCAACAAAGAGCAAAGAAGAGCAAAAGCATAGAACGCGTTCAGATAGAAACCCGGATTTAAGGAGCCATTGTCACCCAGGGACCTTTGTGGGGATATAGCAATTTCAGAATGTCTAAAAATCAAAGCTGGCCTGTGTTAAAAATATGGATCTACAATGAAGAAGTCGAACTTCTAGAACAGTTCAACCAACGTAAAACATTTTGATCAGTTCAACTCCTCCAGTGTTGAAGGTGTTGTGGCGCAGAAGGTGTTGTGGCGCAGTGATGACATCCTCTGACTTTGCAGCTAGAACAGTCAGGCGGACAGGGTTCGATAACCGGCAGGGCCTTACCATTTGAGCGTCATGACAAGGGGTCGCGTATTCGATTAGCGCTTAGCTACTTCTATGATCCCAGCGCTTGGCGCTAAAAACCGCAACTTCACCTTCACCTTCATCTATATTTTCGGCTTTGGCTTAGTCTAGATACTGTATACTAGGCTTCGTAGCATTTGATATTATCTTATGATTAATTAATGCTTTGTCAAGAGACCTCCGAATTTGTGTAAGCCCAAATTCGTTTCTGCGCAGAAAAGGACCAACTGGCAACCCTCGATGATCGAAAGATTTCAGGCTAGAGAGCAATGGCCGCAAATCTTAGCAAAGTTCCACATTGTTGTTTGTGAATCATGCAACACAAGTTACAGATGTGTAAAGGGATGGATGGGAGATCACAATGATGGCAAATAACCGAGGAAAGCGTTTGACTCAACTGCATAGAGCAGCTCAAAACTCGAGGAAGATCGCAGTGGCAGAAAAGAACCTTCGAACCTTTACATTTTTTCTTCCTTCGGGCGTTCGTTTAGGAAAGCAAAGATTAGATTGGAATGTGGTTTGGAAAGGATTCACAACAACAACAAAGAAGATATTTAAACTCTTCTGTAATCTCAATTAACACGATGATACTTAATGACTGTGGATAGATAACCACATAGAAATAGGCCAAATTTGATTTTAACCCTATATTGGTTGGGCTATCTGACACGCCCTATTTTTGTTGCCCCCCCCCCCCTACCTAACTTTTGATTGGAAACAGATAGAGCAACCAGATTTGATGTACTAATAGCCCCAGGCATGTACTTTATGAAAAAATAAAAATTAACCTAAAATCAGTCGTCATTATTGATTCCGTCAGCATTTTACTATGTGTGGCAAAATCGGTCAAAATCAGGAAAAATGCGATAAAATTTGATTTGGAGCGCAATTTCCATACAAACATGAAAATTATGATAATACATCAAATAGCACTACCTTGCAAAATATCTTTGCAAAACATTGGACTTTTGCTCCTTTTTTCTCGAAAATCAATATTTGAGAATTGGCGATTTTGACAGAGTCAGTTCCGGAAAATTGTCTCCCTCCCCCTCATTTTTCAAAATATTTCTATGAAACTTCTTGAGTCATTGCACAATAAGTATTAGCAAAAAGTCAGAAAGTTTCCGGGCCATTATGGTTATCCTGACAGAGTTATAACAAGACAGATTGCAGCGTGCCCGGAAAGGACCCTGGATGAAGAGGGCTCTGTAATACGTTAGCTATTTGTAATCATACAATCAAGAAAAATCAGCAGGCTAACATACCTTCAATCAACAGAAATATTGATTTGGAGTTAATTACTGAGCCATGAGCAGTCTTGACGACGCATTTATAATATCCTCGTTGCTGAAAGTCAATGATATCAAAAGATATCTCACGAGATGCCATGCTCCCTTTTCTTCTTCCAAACACATCCATATCACGAGATGTTCCCATAACAGAGCCATCCTTGATTCTTATAACTTGAATCTGAGCAGCCATATAGTTACTTGGGTATGAACATTTGAATGAAGCACGTTTCTCTGTGGATTTGTTCTCGATGAACAATTTTGCAGTTGCTGTTGAGTAAAATAAAGTAAAGGTACTGGATGTCCCAAAAACATATATGGATTTGGTTGGCTCCAGCGATATGAATGCGTCCATGTGAGTACAGCGACTTTGCGGGAGGCATGCCAATTTCACGTGATAATAGACCTTTTCACAATTTGGAGAAAGAGACTGAGGAGAGCGCGGCCCATTCTGACAGCCTTGGCAACAGGAAAATCTAGGGAATCCCGTCTTCTGCAGTGCAAAATGTACGGTTGGCAGCTCGCTCGCATCTCTCCAAACTCGAGTTATTTTCGATTTATTTGCAACTTCCAAGAGTTATGTAATGCTTGTTTTGTATGGTAAGTGTTGTCTTTGGATTATTTAACCGTTTTGCAATCTTTTCGCTCATTTGTGAATGTATTTTGAGCCATTTTAATTCAGTTGTTTCCCTCGACTTTGAAACGGCTCAGTGTAGGTTTGGGCCCAGCTGACCTACGACGAAGTTTTGCTTGTTTACTAGATAATTGAACGCATTTACGGCAATGCAAGCAAATTAAAAGTATTGTTTGGAATCATCAAAAGATTCACAATGAGATTGTGTACTGTTTTCATAAATTTAACAAACAGTAACAGGTCAAACCAAGTCCATTGAAGTCGAGGAAGATGATGCAAGATCAATAGGCCTAACTTGAGCCACCTCAAACTCGAGGGAAACCACTGAAATAAAATGGCTCAAAATACATTTAAAAATGAGCAAAAAGATTGCAAAACGGCTAAATAATCCAAAGAAAACACTTACCATACTAAACAAGCATCACATAATTCTTGGAAGTTGCAAATAAATCGAAAATAACTCTATTTTGGAGAGAGATGCGAGCGAGCCGCCCACCGTACACTTTGCACTGCAGAAGAGGGGATTTCCTAGATTTCCTACTTGTTGCCAAGGCTGTCAGAATGGGCCGCGCTATCCTCAATCCCTTTTCCAAATTGCGAAATGGTCTATTTGTGTATCGGTAAAGAAGCTCACCACATGGCAAGGAGTGATCTAAGCAGACTGATGCCTCACTTTCCGTTTCGCTTTCGGAGCTAAAATTTTAATTTGCATGTGATCAGTTAAATTCTGCCAATCACTGCGCGCCCCTTGAGGCTCTTCGTCAGCATCGTGTCAGCATATTTTGACAAGAGTGCGTACGCGGCTGTACTTACATGGACAGATTGCCTTTAATCAATGGCTGATCATTCTCAAAATTTTCATCGAAAGGCAACTTCAGAGGTGGACAAAGTGTGGGAACAGGGGAACGTTGTTCCAAGGAAATTTGTGCAAGATTTTTAGGCTGCAGGAAATTTTCTGAAAGGAAGGGGAATTTTATGCTGCCGTCAAAACACGGCAGAAAATGTCATAATTGTTATCTAGAAAACAAAATTGAATTGCTGAAGTAATTTTGATTAAGCAGAATCTTGACCAAGAGGATTGTATCAAAAATTTGAAAAAAGATTGGCTGTTGTAATTAGTAGACTTTGTCCAGGTCAATCCTAACATTCAGCTGTTCAGTTGCTTTTTGTGCCTAGGTAGTGCGTTTCATTTCAAGGAAGGAAGAAAGTGGCAACCAGATTTTGATTGCCCATCTTCATGACGAAAGTCATGTGCATTGTGGTTGCTTAACTACAGTTACTGTGCCTATTTTGAACTACCTTGCTACCTAGCAATCTTTCTTCAATTTGCATGCAATATAAGTATTGTTTCATGTTAATTGAGTTTGCACCTAAAGTAGTTGGTTTATGAACGTGTACAATTTCACCACGTAGCATGTGAGTGAACTATATTCCACCTTCAACGAACTAAGCTGTACAATCCACTGAATCTATGTAAAATGAAAATGAAATTTTGCAGGAAGTTTGGACGAAATTTTTGCCGTTCCCTGCCGTTCCCAGGAATGACAAAATTTTGACGGCCTCTGGGTGACTAGAACATAGGTACTTCGTTGGCAAGCTTTGATACCAGAAATATTAATCTTGAAAGCTCAAATTTGCATCCACTTGCAAACCAGAGCTTTGGCCTTTGGCGTGAGCAAATCCTTGAGGTCGCGCTATTTGCAAAAAAGGGCCCATTATTAGCAAATAGCTACAAAAAAAATGGCAAAACCACATCCAAATGCCTGCTTGATACCCTTAATTTGTAGGTTCATATGGTTTCATACCGATATTTTTGGTTTCTAATTAATTAACTAATTGAATAATGAAAATTTCATTCAATGCAAATTTTTTTGCTTCATATATATAATTAAAAACCATTAATTTCGCATATAATTGATGAGATCAAGTACCTTCATCGATATTTGAAGTCATTCCATGAGTTTTGCATGCAAAAAAGCTAACTCATTAGAGATATGATGTGATAAAAGATTGATGACGTCATAGAAATAATAAACTGCTGATGTCAGATAATGTAAGATAATGTAAGATATTATATGTCAAATGAAAGTACTAATCGAGACAAATCGAATGGTATATATATTGCTGAGATTTGGTAACAAAGAAATAAATTAGAGCCATTTGTTTAAAGAATTTCTTGCGACCACTCTCCAAATATGGGCATGCGGTGGTCACGTGGTCAAACAATAGGTATTGAAATTTTCATTTTTCTGATTACCAATTAAATTTTAGTAAAAGTGAAGGAGTTTCAGCTTTATAGGAGGGTGGATGAAGAAATTTTGCTTTAGAACTTAAGAAGAAATTGAAAATGAAGTAATTGAAGATGAAGAATGGCAATTGGAAATTCAAGGCTATTTGGTAGAACTCCAAGCCAAGATGGCACTCGTTACAAGGCAAGTTAATCAGGGGGGCTGGCGATGCTCATCTCCTTCTCTAACCAGGCCCACCGCAAGTTTTCCTTCAGATCATATTGCTAATTTGCCAAAACTTCAAATGCCAAAACTTGCGGGGGGAGGGAGGACCCAAAGAAATGGCAGGAATTTTGGGACGCCTTCGGAGTTATTGATGGAAATGCTTCGTTGTCAGATGTCAATAAATTTAGACACCTTAAAACGTTATAAGAGGGCCAGGCTGCCACAGCAGTTGCAGAAATCCAAACTATAGGAGTAAACTATCAATTAGCTATAGACCGCCTCAAGGACAGGTTTGCCCAGAAGCAAGTTATCATAAATTCTCACATTGATGCCCTGCATAATTTGCCTAAAGTAATAGCGGAGAAAGATAAAAAGGGCCGCATGAAACTTGCTGACAGTACTGACATTAACATTGGAAGTCTTCAAAATCTCGGGTATGATCTAAGCAAATATGGGCCTTTCCTTAGCCCAATGATAATGAATAAAATACGAGAGGTAATTCGTTTGATGGCTACTAAACAAATACGAAAGGAAAAATGGGAGCTAGGGAAGATTTTGGACATTGTAAAGGCAGAATTAGATGCGCGAGAACAGTACGCATATTTAAGTGGCAAGCCAACTGATAGCTCAGCAACAGAGCAGGGTCGACAGTTTCCAACCACATCAGCTTTGTTGAATACCAGCTGTAGAAACTTATGCAGTTTTTATAAAGGTACTCACCCCTCCGCCAAATGCAACATTGTTACAGACCCGAAACAAAGAAAGTCAATTTGGCTCAGGCAGTGTCGCTGTTATGTCTGTCTGAAGAGAAGACACATTTGGCAACAGATTGCAAAAGTCGAATATCTTTTTGATTACAAAGTCCAACTTTGTAATCTAAGAAGGGGCTTCGATGTCAGGCTGTCAGAAAGTAAGTAACCCACTTCCGTGACGCTCGTTAAAGCGATTGATTAACGTTTTATCTCTGCTAATTGGCACTGAAATAAAGAAAGCGCACATAAAGCGCATACAAGACAGAAGTTTCCCGCGATCCTATAGCAACATTTGACGTCGGCTTATTTCATGTTAGACAGATTTGACACCATAAGATGGATAAATTACCATGATGTTTACCCTGGCACAACAACAAATTTACCCAGAATTGGCACGTTCTTGACTTCAGTAGCAGCTTAATTATGTCAAAACAATCGTTTTCTAGAACGAACGAATCATTAGCCACTTATTGATAGTACTCATTATGCAAATAAGTCAACTTTAGGGGATGATGTAACTGGTGGCCTGCACAGAGGCTAGCATTCGCAGCATCACCGAAGATAGAAGGATCCCCTTCCTACACAGCTACAGAAAGGTGCAGAATCCCAGCAAACAATAGACCTTTTAGCTATTCTAAAAGGAGCCTGGATCGAACGTTATTTTTATACATTTTTATACGTTACGTTCGATCGAGTGGCGTTAGAGCTTCTATCACTATTGTGCACATTCGAAAATTCTACAAAGTGTAGCAAAAGTTTGTTCGATTCTGATTCTTTCCTGAATAGTAAAAAGGTCTATGGCGCCATTGACTGGGGGAAGGCACGAGATCACACTGAACCAAAACATCTTCATGCATATCATTCTGCACAGAGGTTATCTTCGTGACTGCTTGTCTCAAATTAGATGCCCGCGAATAGCAACAATTGAAACGTTCTGTAGGGTTCTGCATAAGTATTTTTGCGTTATCGTAAATCTCACATGACATATCATTTGACACTGATGCACCAATAGTTTCGTGCACGAACAAAGCAAACTAGGGGTAATGACTTTTGATTTTTGCATATCATTCTCGTTTGACATAAAGACCAAAATATTGCCTTTGAGGCGATTCTTGTCCTTATACAAGGCGCTCGATTTTCCATTGAAGGCGACTTTAGCAGCAACACTCATCTCTCTGACTGTAGCTAAAAACAGCATCTACGGTCATTTGGGGTTATGAAGAAATCAACATTCAGATATTCTTATGCTTGTTTAGCTCAGGACAGACTTTGTAATCATCCAAAAGGATCTTATGTTTATGTTTGAAGAATGAAAACATTATGCAGGGGCTTTTGCTCCAACCGGAAGGAATACACCTACCTACCTACCTACCTACCTACCTAGGTACCAAGGAATCAGGAATGTTGTAACAATGGGCATTATTAATGCACACAATCGAAACAATCAGCGAAGCATTTCAGATATTCATAGAAAGTGTTAATATATACAATCAAAACAATTCAGAGATATTTGGGCCAACAATGAACTTTGGCGAAGTTGCCAATTCACATTTCCTCGTTAAGGCTAATTAACTACTTGCTCCTAACAATAATGGAGCTGGCAACTCATTACAAGACAATCTTCAAAATTTGACCTCATTGACCTGGCACACTGCCCTTACTGTTTGAAATCTTCAATATCAATAACTGTTAGCAAGGAAACCTACCTCCAATAAAATACTATAAAGAAATAAGTATGGCACTGTTGTAGTGGCAATTCTTGTCTGGATAAAGTAAACATATTGACAATATCATCGGCTATCCTTTAGTTTCACTCAGGGAAGTAGGAACTTGGAGGGGCACGGCATTTCAGTGGCACTTTTTCCTAAGGGCACTTTAATATACACCAGATTTTTGACGGTAAAAATGTGATATATAGAAGAAAATAGTGTGAATGCTGATAGATATCCGATTTCAAATTAAATCATGAAGCAAATAATAACAAACTTAAACTATACGTTTTTTTTATAAGAAACTTGGATCAGCACTTAGTACTAAAAGTTTCTTAATTTCGCATGAAAATTTCGGTGTTTTAGTAGTAAAAGTTTCTTAATTAGTTGATTTTCGACGGGAAAAATGTTATATACAGGAGGAAATAGTATGAATGCTGATAGATATACGATTTCCTTCGCAATGAAACAAAATAGAAGTAAACATGACCAAATCAAGAAGTAAATAATAACATAATCAAACTACTTTCTGCCCGCATTAGTCTTTAAAAGGGGCATATCCTGAGACAAAAATTACACCTTTTGGTTTGTTGCAAAATCTTAGTGCCACCTAGTCCCACTAGTTTCTACGTCTCTGGACTCTCGCTACATCTAATGTAATAAATCTGATGCATATAACGAAATCTGATCTGCTTCATCAAGTGGGCTCGTTATTAGGCTACATTTATGTTTGAAGAATGAAAACATTATGGAGGGGCTTTTGCTCCAACCGGAAGGAATACACCTATATAGACATATAGGTATAGTACCAGGAATCAGGAATGTTGTAACAATAGGCATTATTTATGAAGATAATCGAAACAATCAGCGAAGCATTTGAGATATTTATTGGTATTGTTAATGTGTACAATGAAAACAATTCAGAGATCTTTTGGGCTAACAATCAAATTTGGCGTAGTTGCCAACTGACATTTCCTCGTTAAGGCTAATTACTTCTTGCTCCTAACATTAATCGAGCTGCCAACTCTTTACAAGGCAATTTTCAAAATTTGACCTCTTTGACCTGGCACACTGCCCTTACTGTTTGAAATCTTCGATATAGATAGCTGTTGCCAAGGGAACCAACAAACCCATATAATACTATCAAGAAACAAGTGTGGCACTGTTATAGTGGCAGCTCTTGTCAGGATAAAGTAAACAATTTGCCAATACAATATTGTCGGCCATCCTTCAGTTTTTATCAGAGCAGTAGGAAGCATCTTAAACTTGGAGGGGCATGGCAATTTAAGGGCACTTTTTTCATAAGAAGGGCATTTTAATACACTGCAAAAAATGGCAAAATTTTCCGGTAGTTTTTAATGAGAAATTATTTGGAAATTTGACATTTATTCTAGGAAACCATGGAAAACTAAGGGTAAATGCACATTTCGTTTTATCCACTTGGAAACCATGGGGAAACTGTTCTTTTACCTTGAATTTCCAACTTAAAATCATGGAGAAATAACGTTATTTCTTGCTGTGATATACATCAGATTTTCGACGGGAAAAATGTTATATCTAGGAGAAAATAGTATGAATGCTGATAGATATACGATTTCCTTCGCAATGAAACAAAATGAGAAGTAAACATAACCAAATCAAGAAGTAAATAATAACATAATTAAACTACTTTCTGTCCGCATTAGTCTTTAAAAGGGGCACATCCTGAGACAAAAAGGGCACGTTTTGGTTTGTTGCAAAATCTTGTGGAGCACGTGCCCCCTGTGTCCCACTAGTTTCTACGTCTCTGGAACTCTCGCTACATCTAATGTAATAAATCTGATGCATATAACGAAATCTGATCTGCTTCATCAAGTGGGCTCGTTATTAGGCTACATCCATTTCGATATGAACTAAATCATGCATTGCAATTGCAAATAGATATTCTATTACTTTGAGGCAAGCTATGTGCATGATCTCATTCTTCAAACATGGCTAATGGGGGCCTTTAATTATGTTTGAAGAATGAAAAAATTATGCAGGGGCTTTTGCTCCAACCGGAAGGAATAGACCTATATAGACATATAGACATATAGACATAAAATGGATACTATAAGTGCGGATGAAGAACGAACGAGAAATAGACAAAAATTTGATGTTTTTTAGCACACTAAGGCCTTTCAAGTCATTACTATCATCAGAGTGTGACTGACAAACTGAATTGAAATTCTTATAATAATACTGAGATTAATATGTTTACGTAATAACAGACGAGTGAGAATAGTGTTAAGTTAATGTGTCAATTGAGGATTGCGTGTCCTGCTTTGAATAGTTTTTCTTCATAGGTGGTCAGTAATTTCGAGGAACTTAATGACATGAACGCAAAGACTTTGAAAAACGGTTCTTTCAAGTTATTATGTTTATTTCCACATTGAAAAACATGTCTTGGAAAGATGCACGACGAGACTCCAGACCGTGACTCTGAAATGTGGTTGTTCATGCGGAGGCGAAAGTTTGTCGTTTGACCAATATAACTGACTTTTTCATGACACAAATTGCATAATAAAAAGTAAACAACGTTTTTGCTCTTGCACGATATATCGCATCTTATGTTCCAAATAACGTTTTTTGCTGTTAAAAACGAATCAACGGGCTGTAAATACAATTTGCAAAGTTTACATCGCTTATCATTGCAAAGAGTGATACCATTAGAGGATATTGTTGCTGTTGTCATTGGTGTGTTAGCCGAAGACAAGAATCTAGCATTTGTTAACAACGATGAAATGTTTCGGGGTTGTTTGAGTGCTAAAACGGGTTGTGTGTTTTTGAATTTTTCTTTTGTTGTTGAAGATAGATGATTGAGCAAGGAATGGATTGTTTTCATCATATGACTAAATTGAAGATTGGGATAATGTGTTGTTACCAATGGTAGTTTGCGTATATCACTTTGGTTGGGTGCAGGTCCTTGAAGCTCTGCTCTATGGAATGCTTGCTTAATAACGTTCTTTGGATAGTTACAATCTAGCAGCCATTTTTCAAGTTCATTTAAACGTACTTTCACTAAATCTGGATCGGACACAAATACGATTATTCTTTTCGCAAGGTTGAACGGGATTGTTTGCTTAATGTGAGAAGGGTGTGCACTGTGATAATCCAGGTATTTATGTGGGTTGGTTTCTTTGTAGTAAATATCTGTTGTAATGTATTGATTTTCGCGTAAAATTATTTTAATGTCAAGAAAATTAAGGGTTTCAGTGTTGTCATGTTGCGTTTTTCCTTTTTCCATTGTAAATTGGATTGAAGTGTCCATTTCGTTTAAAGCACTTTGAAGTAACGATGGATCCACGTTCTAGGGCAAAGTGACAAAACTATCATCCATGTACCTAATGTAATTTTCTTTGATGTATTTGCAGGAATCATTGTCGAAATATTTACAGAGGATTTCAGGAAAAAGTTTAGTTTCTTCTAGAAAACCGATTGTTAAGCAAGCGTATGAAGGGGCAAACTTAGTTCCCATAGCTGTTCCTTTGATTTGTCTATACAATTCGTTATCAAACAAAAAATTGTTATTTTCGAGAACGAACTTTGCCGATTCAACGATAAAGTCATTTGAAAAGCGAACTGGAATCAAGTCTCTTCTTTTTTCGACCCAATATTTAAGCGCCTCGATTCCAAGGCTGTGAGGGATGCTTGTGTAAAGACTTGTGATGTCATACGAGTACAATGAAACCGGATTACTAAATTCATATGAAATCTTGCGGAGGAAGTCCCAGTCATTTTTGATGTAAGTGTTTAAATGCGTGACGATTGGTTTTATAAGAGTGTCAATGAATTCACTAAGTCTTTAGGTTGGTGAAACAGGACCTGCTACTATTGGTCTTCCTTTTAAATCAGTGGGTGGAGACATTTCAACAAATTCTTGATTTGATTCGGAAATTTTGGCAATGATTTCTTTGCTTTTATGTATTTTAGGTAGCATGTAAAAGTTGCTTGTTTTCCACTCAAATTCTGTGATGAAATTTTGTTCCTTAACGGTTAGTGCATCTTTGTGACTATTTACGAGCTCTTTTAGCTTTTTCATAACAGATTTGTCCTCGTTCATAGGAACTCTTTCGTAAGTTTCAGAGTGTAGGTGTCCTTCAAGGACTAACGAGTCGCGATAATAAGTTTTGTCCATTAACACAAAGTTTCCACTTTTGTCTGCTTGTTTGATGATTAAGTCGTTGTTTGATGTAAGTTCTCTTAGGGCAGTTCTTTCTTCTGGTGTTAAATTATCTTCTATGTGGATTCGGTGGGGCTGCAAAAGTTCGATAAGATTACAAATATTATTGATTTCTTGATTTTGAGTATAGATTTGTCTATTTGATTTGTTTCTATGAATTGAAATGTCTTCATTTTCTTTGTTGAAAAAAACGTCATGAATTTTGATCCTTCTTGTGAAATCCTTTAAATCAGATTGGACATTCTGTCTTGGTTGGGCTACAGGTGTAAATTTGGGTCCTCTTGTTAGTAGAGAGACGTGGCGTTGTGCCAACTTGAAGGATGAAAGGTTGATGAGCTTCTTGACATTAAAATAATTTTACGCGAAAATCAATACATTACAACAGATATTTACTACAAAGAAACCAACCCACATAAATACCTGGATTATCACAGTGCACACCCTTCTCACATTAAGCAAACAATCCCGTTCAACCTTGCGAAAAGAATAATCGTATTTGTGTCCGATCCAGATTTAGTGAAAGTACATTTAAATGAACTTGAAAAATGGCTGCTAGATTGTAACTATCCAAAGAACGTTATTAAGCAAGCATTCCATAGAGCAGAGCTTCAAGGACCTGCACCCAACCAAAGTGATATACGCAAACTACCATTGGTAACAACACATTATCCCAATCTTCAATTTAGTCATATGATGAAAACAATCCATTCCTTGCTCAATCATCTATCTTCAACAACAAAAGAAAAATTCAAAAACACACAACCCGTTTTAGCACTCAAACAACCCCGAAACATTTCATCGTTGTTAACAAATGCTAGATTCTTGTCTTCGGCTAACACACCAATGACAACAGCAACAATATCCTCTAATGGTATCACTCTTTGCAATGATAAGCGATGTAAACTTTGCAAATTGTATTTACAGCCCGTTGATTCGTTTTTAACAGCAAACAAGAGATATTGCTATCTGAAGATTTGCGCTGTGAACTGCGACAGTATTTTGAGGATAGACGCAAGGGTGAAGATTATGTCATATGTATATGTATTGTTACAAATGAAGTTTTGTTGCAAACTGTGCAGGAATGATAATGAATGTGCATGATTTGTGTAGAGCACACAGATTACCTCGAAGAATGCTTGCTTGCACGTCTGCAAGTTTTTTACCTGTCCAGGGTACTGTGGTATATCTAGGATAGGGGTGGTCAGGTTCCTTTTTTGGGTCTAAAATTTGAGGAAAGCAAAGCGATGGGAGTATCATTCTTCCAGAAAAGCGTAAGAGATTTTTTAAACACTAGGATTTTCAGGGTTTTTTTTTGCAGATTTTTCCAAAGATGTACGAGATTTCTTTCGAAAATGATACGCTCTTCGTATGCTGCAATATGAAATTTATTACGGAGAGCAGGGAGACTGCGAAACTGCATTAGCGCCAAAACGGGACTTACTTCGGACACTTGCTCTCTCGTTGCTCATTGACTGGGAAACTTCCACAACCTACGCGTCTCACAACACAACCCAACTGCCCTGATCTTTCTCTGGTCTCCAAATTTGATGCCAAAAACCTCTGCAGACATGCCAATTTTAATCAATCAAAAACATCCAATGAATGGACTGTCACTTCCTGATCACTTCCTCCTGCGCGCGCTTAAAATTTTGTGACGTATGTGGACAACAATGGATGACAACTTCCGATGACGTCAATCCTGAACGCAGTAAACATGCGTCTGTTTTCTAGGAATGCCATTGGCTGAAACCATGGAATGTTCACTGTATGTTTAGTTATGCGCGCCATGTCAACGTTCGTTCATCGAGCCTACGAGCCTATTTTAAAGATTTGCTGCTGCTGCGCAGCGCAAATCAACAAGAGATATTGCTATCTGAAGATTTGCGCTGTGAACTGCGACAGTATTTTGAGGATAGACGCAAGGGTGAAGATTATGTCATATGTATTGTTACAAATGAAGTTTTGTTGCAAACTGTGCAGGAATGATAATGAATGTGCATGATTTGTGTAGAGCACACAGATTACCTCGAAGAATGCTTGCTTGCACGTCTGCAAGTTTTTTACCTGTCCAGGGTACTGTGGTATATCTAGGATAGGGGTGGTCAGGTTCCTTTTTTGGGTCTAAAATTTGAGGAAAGCAAAGCGATGGGAGTATCATTCTTCCAGAAAAGCGTAAGAGATTTTTTAAACACTAGGATTTTCAGGGTTTTTTTGTGCAGATTTTTCCAAAGATGTACGAGATTTCTTTTGAAAATGATACGCTCTTCGTATGCTGCAATATGAAATTTATTACGGAGAGCAGGGAGACTGCGAAACTGCATTAGCGCCAAAACGGGACTTACTTCGGACACTTGCTCTCTCGTTGCTCATTGACTGGGAAACTTCCACAACCTACGCGTCTCACAACACAACCCAACTGCCCTGATCTTTCTCTGGTCTCCAAATTTGATGCCAAAAACCTCTGCAGACATGCCAATTTTAATCAATCAAAAACATCCAATGAATGGACTGTCACTTCCTGATCACTTCCTCCTGCGCGTGCTTAAAATTTTGTGACGTATGTGGACAACAATGGATGACAACTTCCGATGACGTCAATCCTGAACGCAGTAAACATGCGTCTGTTTTCTAGGAATGTCATTGGCTGAAACCATGAAATGTTCACTGTATGTTTGGTTATGCGCGCCATGTCAACGTTCGTTCATCGAGCCTACGAGCCTATTTTAAAGATTCGCTGCTGCTGCGCAGCGCAAATCAAAAACGTTATTTGGAACATAAGATGCGATATATCGTGCAAGAGCAAAAACGTTGTTTACTTTTTATTATGCAATTTGTGTCATGAAAAAGTCAGTTATATTGGTCAAACGACAAACTTTCGCCTCCGCATGAACAACCACATTTCAGAGTCACGGTCTGGAGTCTCGTCGTGCATCTTTCCAAGACATGTTTTTCAATGTGGAAATAAACATAATAACTTGAAAGAACCGTTTTTCAAAGTCTTTGCGTTCATGTCATTAAGTTCCTCGAAATTACTGACCACCTATGAAGAAAACTATTCAAAGCAGGACACGCAATCCTCAATTGACACATTAACTTAACACTATTCTCACTCGTCTGTTATTACGTAAACATATTAATCTCAGTATTATTATAAGAATTTCAATTCAGTTTGTCAGTCACACTCTGATGATAGTAATGACTTGAAAGGCCTTAGTGTGCTAAAAAACATCAAATTTTTGTCTATTTCTCGTTCGTTCTTCATCCGCACTTATAGTATCCATTTTATTGTTTCTTTATTGCCAATATACATATAGACATATAGGTACATAGGAATCAGGAATGTTGTAACAATGGACATTATTTATGCACACAATCGAAACAATCAGCGAAGCATCTGAGATATTTATAGGCATTGTTAATGTATACAATCAAAACAATTCTGATATATTTGGGCCAACAATGAACTTTGGCGAAGTTGCAAATTCACATTTCCTCATTAAGACTAATTACTACTTGCTCCCAAAATTAATGGAGCTGCCAACTCATTACAAGGCAATCTTCAAAATTTGACCTCTTTGACCTGGCACACTGCCCTTACTGTTTGAAAAATTTTCAATATCGATAACTGTTGACAAGGGAACCTACCAACCCATATAATACTATCAAGAAACAATTGTGGCACTGTTATAGTGGCAACTCTTGTCAGGATAAAGTAAACAATTTGTCAATATTGGCGGCCATCCTTTAGTTTCACTCTGGGCAGTAGGAAGCATCTTAAACTTGGAGGGGCACATCATTTCAATGGCACTTTTTTCGTAAGAAGGGCACTTTAATATACCGGGTGTCCCAAAATGATATATTATCATTTGATTGCTTATATGTCCATAACCGATTGACCGATTTTCAAAAACTTTGTTTCATCAGATTGCTGAAAGGCTAAATTGTATTCGATGATGTTGTTTGTGGTTTAGGCCGATGTCTTCATGTTCAAAAGAAGATCGAAAAACCTGATAAAATTCAAGCTTTACATGGCATGAAAAAGAAACGGCCTACTTTCCCAGTCAATATTTTAGACATGATGCAAAAGGCTGAACTTATATGTCGTTCAAAGAATATATATCGTTCAGAGAATACGAATTCAGTCATACTGAGTTCAGGGAATACGAATAGGAGTTCAGCCTTTTGTATCACATCTAAAATGTTGACTGGATAAATAGGCCGTTTCTTTCTAATGCCATCCAAGGCTTGAATTTGAGCAAGTTTATCGATCGTCTTTGCAACATCAAAACGCCGTGCTAAAACCGCAACCAAAATCTTATAATATAATTTAGCCTTTAGGCAATCAAATAAAAGAAAGCTTTTGAAAATCGGTTCATTGGTTATGGACATGTAAGCAATCAAACAATGATACATCATTTTGGGACACCCGGTACATCAAATTTTTGACGGTAAAAATATGAAATATAGAAGAAAATAGTGCGAATGCTGCTATATCCGATGTTCTTCACAATGAAACAAAATGAGAAGTATACATAACTTGATCACACAGTAAATATAAGCAATGTTAAAGCGACTTTCTGTCCGCATCGGTCTTCAAAAGGGGCACATCCTGAGGCAAAAGGGCACTTTTTGGTTTATTGATAAAACTTTGGGGGCACGCGCCCCTACTGCCCCCCGGTTCCTACGTCTCTCGACTCTGGCTTTATCTAATGTAATAGTTCAGATGCATATCAAGAAATTTGGTCTGCTTCATCAAATGGGCTCGTTATTAAGCTACAGCCATTTCGATATAAACTAAATCGTGCATTGCAATTGCAAATAAATATTCTATTACTTTGAGGCAAACTATGTGCATGATCTCATTCTTCAAACATGGCTAATGGGGGCCTTTAATTAATTGCAGGGAACATCATCATGCAAGTATTTGTGATCGGTCAAGTGAACCGAATTTGCCACTGCGCCAGTAGCACCATGAGTAATCCCACAGCTACAAGTATTGATCCGCCAGGGCAACGTAATCCAAGTGTGTCAACAACCCAGGGGGGCACTCAGCACATGCACATACGGGGAGGTAAGTCCGATATTTTTGGGTCGGAATATTGCCGAAAGTGATATTTTTGGGTCCAAATACGTTTAAATTATGTTTTTGATATTTTTAGGCATCAAATATTGTGAAAATGATATTTCTGGGTTCTTTAGAGGCAATCCTGGCCTCAATTTGCATTGTTTCAGGATCTTTTATGTTCGTTTATAGATATCAAGGTATAAAATGAGCTGATGTTTTTGGGTTGTAATGAAGCTAAACTGATATTTTTGGGGTTCCTGAAAATTTCTCGGACTGACCCTCCCCCGTATGCGTATGTTCTGAGTGTCCCCCCTGGGGTCAACAACCACTAGTACCTATAATCACAGTAGACTTTCTTCGGACCATATGCAAGCAACCCATATACATTGACATGCAAGAGACCCATGGTTGTTAATAGCATTTGCCCCTATGCTTCAGATGCCATTAAACTAATACTTTATTGAGTAGCTAACATAGGAACTTGGAGACAAATCAAGTCGAAATCGGCTATTGCCTCATAAGTGAGAGATTTTCTGAATATCGTATATTGTACATCGTATATCGTATATCGTATCGAGACAAGAGTCTCGTCGCTCCAGTGACGGCCTAATTTTCCTGGAGCCTAAAAACCGGATAAAGATCTCCATCGGCGACAGTCTGTTGTCCCCTTTGTGTTCCAATCAGAATATGGCTTAGAGGAAGGTACGTGGTTCTTGCGATTATGGGTGGAAGAAATATTCATCTAAGTACTGATAGCTAGTTTTATGGTACAGCAGCTCTGGAAGACTACGCTTTGTGGCATTTTGGGGTCGGTGGTTGTAGTGTAGTGACGTAGGTAGGATTGTATATTTAGGTGCGTCACGTGACGTGGACTGCATGCGTTGGAAACCAAGATGGCTAACGGCTAGGCTCATTCCAATTCGTTATACAATTCGGCTACAAGGACGCTATATCTGGTGACGAGGATCCACACGAACCATATTGGTCTGCTTACCAATCATTTGTGCAACGATGGCACATGCTTTGCCCGCCTTTCCAGCTTTTGATGCGGAAGGAGATCAACATGGGCTGAACTTACGATGGCAAGAATACATTGAACGGTTTCAGAACTTTTTACTGGCGTTAAATATCAAAGATGACACACGCAAGCGAGCCATGCTGTTACATTTTGCAGGTGAAGGGGTTTACAGAATCTTCAAAACACTTCCCGACACTGGAGAGCCCAAAGATTTTGAAACAGCGGTCGAGAACCTTACTGGTTATTTTGCACCAAAACAGAACAAAGAGTATGAACGTTACATGCTTAGGCAGGCCCAGCAAAGTTCTGCAGAAAGCTTAGATGTTTTTCATACACGTCTGAGGAATTTATCACTGACATGCCAGTTTCCAGAGGCAGATTCAGAAATCATAACACAAATAATTCAAGGAGCCCTGAGGAGAAGAATGTTGAGAGAGCCTACAATGAAATTGTCTGATATTCTGGATCTTGGTAGAGCTATGGAATCCTCAAATAGACAAGCATCTGAAATTGAAAGTAATACTGCAGAATCAGTCAATAAAATTGGGAAAAGAGCCACGTATCCAAGGAAAGGAGAACATGAAAAGCCCACAAAATCATGCTACAACTGTGGAGGGTCATATCCCCATTCAGGAGGCAGAATGTGCCCTGCCAAAGGAAAGAAATGCCATAATTGTGAGAAGTATGATCATTTTAGTAAAGTCTGCAGAAGCAAACGAAAGAGTGATTATGATGAATCCAAAGTTCATCATATAGCAAGTTCTACTATAGAGAATACAGTTGATTTTAGCTCTGATGATGAACTTGTTTACACAGTTACCAGACACAACCAATCTAATGCAAGACCAAAACCAGAAGCAACCATCAGTATTGGAAAATCCAAGATTAGCATGCTTATTGATTCAGGTGCAAGTGTAAATATCATGGACATTGACACATTCAACACACTATCTCCCACAATTCATCTTCAAAGATCTTCTACAAAAATTCATGCTTATGGAAACGTACACAGTCTTTCAGTTAAAGGAAAATTTACAGCAGTAGTTGACACAAGAAGGAGATATGCCACAGCAACATTTTATGTTATACAAGGTTCAAGTGGATGTCTACTCAGCTATGATACAGCCAGTGATTTAGGGCTTATTATCTTAAAAGTTGATGCAATCAAAGAGCAGAAGTCTGTCAATCACGAGCCATGTCAAAAGAAGGAAAAGGCAAGAGATTGTCCACAAGTTGTCAATGATTATCAAGATGCCTTTAAGTGCATTGGGAAGCAAAAAGGAGTAAAAGTCAAGATTGCTGTTGACAAAACTGTTCCACCAGTGGCACAATGAGCGAGGAGAATCCCATTCCATATTCGGAAATCATTGTCAAAGAAGCTCTGAGAACTTGAGGAGCAGCAAATAATTGAAAGAGTACCAGAGAATTTCAGTACGCCATGGGTTATCTAGTCCCTTGGTTGTTTTTCCAAAGCCAAAAAATCCCCAAAAACTGCAGATTTGTGTTGATATGCGCAAAGTGAACACAGCTGTAGAGAGGGTGCGACATTCTTCTCCAACCGTTGAAGAAATAGTTGAGAAGCTCAGTGGAGCAGCAGTCTTCAAAATTGGATCTTACATCAGGCTATCATCAGCTGCTTGAACTTGATGAAGACAGCCGCTATCTGACCACATTTGCCACTTACAAAGGACTCTTCCGCTATACAAGATTAATTTTTGGTTTATCTTCCAGTTCAGAAATTTTTCAGCATGAAATCCAGCAGTGTCTTGAGGGTATACCAGGAACACTGAACATAAGCGATGATATTTAAATTTTTGGAAAAGATCAAGAAAGTCATGATGCAGCCCTCCACAATGTATTGGAAATGTTCAGAAAGAACAACCTGAGAGCAAATTTGAGCAAGTGTGCATTTAACAAGAAAAATCTTGATTTCTTTGGTTACCATTTTAGTCAGGATGGAATTGCACCAAGTCAACACAAGATGCAAGCCATTCAGAATGCAAGCCAGAGAATGTTCAGGCAATCAGAAGCTTTCTAGGTATGACAAATTTCCTATTATGTTTTATTCCAAATTATGCCACACGAACAGAGCCTTTTAGGCAACTAACAAAGAAAGATGTCAAGTGGACATGGGCAGATGATCAACAGAGCTCTTTTATTAAGGTTAAAGAAGTTATTATAAGCAGTCATGTAATGTCATATTTTGACCCTTGCAAAGATACAGAGATCATTGCAGATGCCAGTCCTGTAGGACTAGGTGCTTTATTATGTCAAAAGGAAATGCTAAAAGATGAAACAGAGAAAATTTCAGCAATTGCGTATGCAAGCAAAGCCCTGACAGATGTTGAACAGCGGTATAGCAAAATTGAGAAAGAAGCCCTTGCCTTGGTATGGGCTTGTGAAAAGCTTCATTTATACATCTATGGGAAAAATTTCACTTTAGTCACTGATCATAAGCCACTAGAATCCTTATTTAACAAGCCGGGTAGTAGATCACAAGCTAGGATAGAAAGATGGATAATGAGACTCCAAGAGTATGACTTCACTGTATGTTACTAGCCAGGAGCTCACAATCCAGCAGACTATCTTTCAAGACACCCACAGTTTGCAAAATCTAAATCAATTACTGAGGAGTACGTTAATTTCATTGCCTCCAATGCAGTTCCAAAAGCAATGACAAGAGATGAAGTTAGAGATGAAACCAACAAAGATTCAACTATGCAGAAGCTAAAAGAGTGCTTACACAGTGGACAGTGGTCCATACTAAATCAAAACAAAAGGGAATTTCAAGGAAATTACTGTATCAGTGATCTACAAGCATTCAAACAAGCAGAGAAAGAACTCTCTGTTACATAAGATGGTATAGTTCTAAGGGGAACTAGAATAGTGATGCCAAAAGTTCTTAGAGAAAAGGCTGTAGACATAGCACATGAAGGACATTTGGGTATAGTGAAGACAAAAGGTCTAATAAGAGAACAAGTTTGGTTCCCTGGAATAGATAAGTTAGTTGAAAGCAAAACAAAATCATGTATTGCCTGCCAAGCCACTCTTAAAGAGCACAAGCTAGAGCCACTCAGAATGCAAGAGCTGCCAGATGGTCCATGGGAAGTGATAGCAGTAGATTTCAAGGGACCCATAGGAGAGAATCACAAGTATATCTTGGTGTGCATGGATGAATATTCCAGATATCCAGAGATTGAAATTGTACTTTCTACTAGTGAGAAGTATGTTATACCAAAGTTAGAAAAGATTTTAGCACACATGGAATACCAGTCACAATGAAGTCTGACAATGGGCCTCCTTTCAATGGCTCAAAGATGAAAGAGTTTGCAAAACAAAGTGGTTATACTCACAGGAGAATTACACCAGAATGGCCAAGAGCAAATGGAGAGTGTGAAAGGTTCATGAGAAATTTGAACAAAGTCATCCAAACAGCTCATATTGAAGGGAAAAGTTGGCAACAAGAGATTTTTAATTTTGCGAGAAATTACAGAGCCTCTCCCCATGCCACTACAGGGTTTCCACCTGCTAAGCTCTTAATGGGTAGAAATATTAGAACAAAATAACCAGAGCACACAGATACTCAAGTCAACAAAGATTTAAAAGATAGAGATGAAATGAAGAAGAGGAAGATGAAAGAATATGCAGATAGAAAGAATCATGCTTCAGAATCAGATTTAAAGGAGGGTGATAAAGTTATTGTAAAACAAAGACAAAGAAACAAGGCTATGTCTCCATGTGATCCAAATGGTTACTGCAAGTAGAGATGGAAAGAGTATTACAAGGAATGTATCATTCTTTAAAAGAGTAAGAATAAAGGACAGTTTGATTCAATCAGAAGATGAAGATGGCAATAATGATAATGGTGTCATTGGCAATAGATTTCATGATCAAAGAGAAGAAGAAGAAGAGGAGCCGAATGATAAAGAAAGAAGATATCTCAGAAGGATCACTGCTCGACCAAGCTACTACCATGAAACAAGTGTTTGACATTTCAAACTGGACAGTAAGTCATCATGGAAATGTAAGTGACAAATTTATTTCCTTTTTATTCTTAATCAGGTATTATGTTAAGAAAAAAGACTTTACTCATTCCAAAACATTTTTCAAATTCAGTTTTGATATTTCATAGTTTTAACCAATTGTTATGTTTAAACAAAGCACTTTTGTTCGTTCTAAAAAAACAGTTTCAAGTTTAATCTTAATTTCAGTTTGATTAACAGAACTTCGTTTAAGGGGGTGATGTAGTGTAGTGACGTAGGTAGGATTGTATATTTAGGTGCGTCACGTGACGTGGACCGCATGCGTTGGAAACCAAGATGGCTAACGGCTAGGCTCAGTCCAATTCGTTATACAATTCGGCTACAAGGACGCTATAGTGGTTTCGAGAAAAAATAGCAGAAGCGAGACTATGCCAAGCCTGGATCCCGTGATTAAATCTTCAAGAGTTTGATCTAGAGTGGTGTCGCCCATTATGCCCATGTCGTCGCAAAGTTCTGAGTTAGATCCAAAATGAGCAATTAATGAAAAAAACCAAATAGCCAGATTACATCACCAACTAATGGAGAAAAAGATCACAGAGTATTGAGTTTTTACGTAAACTCTTTATACTGATTTTAGAAGATTTTAAAGAAGGGGGTAAAAACGTCGTCTTCATCCGGCGTCACCCATTATGGCCGCAGGAGAAACAATGAACACTACTCTCCGGTAAAAAGTTTTAATAAGAAAAACAGCTTTAATTATTGTTCTTTGTTTATCATTTGGTACTTTAAACCCAAAAATATCAATAAGAATTAACCTAAACTTCGAGTTTTGGCAATTGAAATACAGGCTTCGAGTTGTTCTAAATCCTGCCTTATCTCTTGTGCATGGATGGATGAGTTTTGGCATAGTTTCTAAAACGAAAATAGAGTTGATATAAGGCTGCGTTTTTTGGGTTTCGATGATTTTCCAAGTCAGTAAGTAAGATTTTAACCCAAATTGATATTTTTTAAAATAAATGTTGCATTTTGATATTTTGAAGCGATTGGAAACTTCTCTGGAAAACTGATGGGCATAATGGGCGACGAAAATAGCAATTAGCAGCACTCAGACTTCATAACCTTAAATCTGAATCAGAAGTCACTTTGCTTTGGTTTCATTGTAGATTTCCTCTCAAGAGACAGGACTTCTGAAAAATCAACGCATATTTGAAAAATTTCAAACCGCAAGGTGCCGAGCGAACGAAAAAGAAGGAAGGAATGTAAATAGAATCGTGAAATTTGCAATACTTGAAAGAATCAATTAGAGATATGCACAAACCATCTCGTCGGGTTTCAATGCAAATGAACTGAAACTTCAGTGAAGGTCAAATCATGATAAAACAGATGTCAGCGAAGATTTTCCGCGCAATTGCAATTTTATTACCAGTCGTCAGTCCCCTGAAATTCAATTTCTCTTGCTAGCCGGCTATAATGGGTGACCGGCCATAATGGGCGACGCTACTCTACACGTCATAGGCGTCGAGTCTTGCTCTCAGTTTCAGCAAGTATCGGTTTTGATTCCAGAGAGCATAGTTAGGGTCAAAAAGAAGGTAGAGAAACTTTTCCCTCTTTTCTTTCTCCTCCTCAAGGGCGGCCTATTCAGTTTTGTTCCTTGCCTTAAGCTCTCTCTTTCGAACTCAAACATGGAGCAGCTCAATAGAAAGTCATATCAACCATTCCTTTAAACTGAATTGCTCGAGAGGAGCCTCAGCTTATTTGCTATAATCCAAAAGTTAAAGCATTTTTCGAATCGACATCGTTCTCATAGTTACAAGATCTTATATATATATGCAACGTGATCTTATAGATTTGCGTTGAAAGTCAGACTTGGGTTAAAGGAAGCCATTATGGATTTGGAGAATGTTTCATTATTTCGAGCATTATTTATCGAAATAAATCAATTCTAAGAGCTTTTCTAAGGTGTTCAAATCATTCCAGAACTTTAGCTTATCGGTAGGCGAATGTCAAAAAGGAAAGTTAACTTCAAGAAAGCAAAGAGCAAGTTACAACTGATGGAGTTTGCAGCGTTTTTTAAAAATTATCGTTGCAAAAGGCAGGTTTCTCACAGCTTTCTTGAACCAAATTTATGGTTTGACAATTGCTGCCTATTCTTTCCCTTCCCACAATCATGAGGGAAAATATAAGAGCTATATTACGCAACTTTTTTCAAATTTTGTGTAGAACTTACAGAAACTTTCTCGCGATTCCTACCAAACACAGGCGCAAGCAAGAGGGCGTTAATTTTCAATGTTGCTGTGACGCCATACCACCCATCTGGATGAGTTGTAAATAACAAACTTACCGAAACATGATGAGAAGGAGGCTACTGGGTCCACTTTTGATACTGGTCCTGGCTGTGACTCGTCAACACACGGTTGCCGAGAGAAATTTGCAATCCACGTATCACAACGCTTCAAACAGTCAGGCTTTGAACAGAACCCATACGTAGATACAAACATGCTTACGATATGCGGGGGTCCTGAGATATCAATAACTCCTTTCTGTATCTTTACCGTAAGATAGGTGCTATTTCGTGGGATCACCGAATTGACATCAAGTCTCGTGACCTCCACCTTGACTTTCAATTTCACATCTTTTAAAAGTATTTTTCTCTCTCCATTTGAAGCATAAATCTTCACTTCCAATTTTGTGTTCTTTGCTATACCGGGTGTCCCAAAAAAAACGCAACAGATTTGATCGGCACTAGCGACAAGAATTTAGGTCCAATCAATCCAAAATAATTATTGGTATAATCCTCGATAGCTAACTTGAAGATAGATACCTTGTTTGTTGATATTGGTGCATGGAGAGTTGGAATATCAATCTTGAAAGTCCAAATTTGCTTCCATCTCCAAACCAGAGGTTTCGGGTGTTGGCCTACCTGAAAACGTGCTTGAGGAATCTCCTCAGTCATATTTACAAAGTGTAGTAGTGTGAGCATGCTAAGGCACACATGTTTAGGCACAACGATGTTTTGAGACTGATCTTGGCGGTGGTTTTCGGACAGTGGCGGTGGTTTTCGGACAGTGGGTTCACAATGCAGAATGTGCCAAGGAAATTATTTTTCTGTTTATACTTGGCAAGTATTCCGTCTATAAACACTTTTGCTTCATTTTTCTTGTCTTTTTTTCTATTCTTGAATGCGAAAACAATAGTTCGAATGTTGTTTCTCGTAATGACATTCTGGAGAGCTCTCGGTACACACAAAACAATCTAAAAGCTAAGAGATGCGTTAGAAAAATGTTTTTTTGATCTCATTACTATTTTCGATTGATGTATGTATAGATGCTTATGAATGAAATGTCAAAATCCAATCACATTTCAAATCCGACCTTTATTCATGCTCCCGAACAACTGATTCACTTGGTGTCCGATCACCACCGCCATGAACTTTTAAGACAATTCGATATGGCATCCGCTGTCCTCCCTTCAATGAAACTGTTTTAAGTCTTTTAAATAATGCTATGCGTTAGTTACATGCTAGACATCCAAATTAATTGATTGTTTAAGATGTTTGCTTCTTTCTGGAATGGATTCAGAGTTTTGAATCAGTGATGTGATATTCGCAATGACAGCTTCTACACTGCCAAGCGGAACGAAAGCAATTTCTTTAGCGTGTTTTACATTCATGCAGGCTTTTCGTGAAGTTGTTTGGTATCTATAATGTTAGCTTTCAATACCAAGAAATACCCACTTCGATGGATTTCATTTGTAACATACTGTTCTGTCTGTTTTCGCAAGTGTCCGATTACCACCGCCGTCCGATTACCACCGCTGACACCCTACCTGCACTTAATCAACGATATTGTTCTGAAATTTGGTACAGATAAGTAGTTGAATGCGCTGTATAAGATGAGAAACAGACCCCTACAAACATTTGCCCCCAAATGCTATTATAGACTGGGGTTCTTAGATCCAGTCCCTTTAAGGGGTATCTGTCATCAATCCACTACTGCAGATTATGAAACTGTCCTGAAATTTGGTACAGATGCATTGTTTGTTGTTTGATGCACTGAATAAGACGAGAAGCAGACCTTTTCAAAAATGGGAATGATACTGCAACAAGTCAGCATCCAGATTTCCACCGCAACTTGCCTACGAAAACATGTACCTTTAAATGGCACCAGAAAGAAGAAGCAATCGAGCGTGAACCAGAGCCAGGACTATTCATTCTGTAGCTGGCTGATACATTTAAGTCCCACCTTTAAGAAACCCAGTTTCTTGCCTCAGCCTGTTGTTATCTCTTGATTAGCCCATTGTTTTCCAATGTTCTAGCAACAATTGAGGGATCTTAGTTTCTTACAAAGTCCTTTCTCGACGGTAGGACTTCATTGCAATGGAATAGTCAGATAATTGTTCATAATGCTCGTATGTGGCATTTTCTATTGCCCTATCAACATTCATTGTATACTTTGCAAATAAAGCAATTCCATCGCTGCATTCCATCGTTCCATTCCATTCCATTCCATTCCACCAGTTAACTCCATCAGTATATTTCATCAGTCCATTCCATCAGTCCATTCCACCATATTCCACCAGTCCATTCCACCAGTCCATACCATACCGCCTTTTGAAGATAGCCCCTATGCTGCAATGCCCTACATCTCTGTGGCATTCAGCTCTTTTATTTGGATGATATTTAATCGATGCAGTATCACTATCCTTTCATGCTATTTTCGTTGTTTCTCACGTTTTCTTAAAATTGGCTAGAAAAAAACCGATCCGGATTATTGCCTTTTGCACATCTCAGAGCAGACCACACATTTCTCTTGAGGTCTATTATGAGCTATTCTCGACTAATCATGTGGTAATAATTAGGGGTTTATATGAAACAATGACAAACTGATTTAAATGATGAATATATGATATAAAAAATGAGCTTAAATGGATATTAGATTGCATATTTTTACTCATTGATGCTTTGTGATATATTCTAGTAGCAGTATGAAAGAAATTATCAAATCTTATAAAAGTAAAATATTGCTAATATTACTAATTGTAAGCAAATATTGCTATTTTCCTCTGCATGCAATGAAGAGTTAAAAAGTAGCCCATTGTGTAGATTGTGTTCCTTTAGACAATTATACTAAGTTTCAGCCGTATACCTACAATATTGACAAAGTTACGGAGGAGGGGGGGGGGGTCTCAGTACTACAAGGGTCCAAAAAAGCTCGGTATTAATTAAGAGTTGCTCTAACTCCAATCACTGTGCGTTACGTCACTGTTATAAAACGCAACCAGGACAAAAAGCTGGTATATATTTCCCGAATTTTTTGAAGAGATCGACTCTCCAGATGTTTGGATATGCAAGTTTTGATGCAGGTTAAAATATCTCCAGGATTGGTGGAGTTATTGCCTCTCCAACTCCTCCACAATAGACAAAATCGGCGACGGCTTGTCGAGGCCTGTTTACGCCATTTCAAGTCAGGTGATAAAACTTCTTGATAAAACCTCTTTTGAATTTTATAACTTATTTCGCAACAAGAAAACTTGTACCATGAATACAAAAAGTAATACAATACAGAAACTTCCCTAGAGTATCTCGAGCTCCAAATATATGTTAGAGTTAGATGTCCTAGAAACAGGGATGGTATGGACCACTATTTGGTGTACGGAGTAAACTTTTCCAACACGACCTGCAACAAATTGATTGGGAAACCATTCTTACACCTTTTGCTAATGATCCATCTGCCATGGCTGGCACATTTTAGGAGATTTTCGCGTCGCTTTTGAACATACATGCTCTGATTAAGAAGGAAAGAATAAGGTCAGAATTTGTTCCTTGGTTAACTCCAAATCTCAGAAAATCGATGGAGACTAGGGACAGAGAAAAAAAGTGCGACAAAATCTCCTGAAATGTGGTCAGCTTATACCAAGCAGCGGAATAAAGTAGCCAAAGAAATTAGGTACTTTATTCAGGATTATCACAAAGGTTTAATTGAGAAAAATAAAGGGGACCCTAAGAAAGTGTGGAAAACAACCAATAGAGTCTTGGATAAAGATGTTAAATCCACAACAGTTGCCCAGTGCAGTATAAAAAGATTATATATATTAAAATTATGAGTTAAGATTGAAGTTAAGTATTACTATTTTAAAGTGATGGAGTAAAATGATGATTGAGTTGAAAGTCTTTGCTCTCGCATATTCTTCTGTACAAAGAGAACTAGCATGTGTGGCTAAAGGCTCCATGGGGAGGTCGTGGGTTGACATGCTTCGGTGTTCCCACCGTTCAAGTTAGATTCACAGTAATAAAAAGCTCTGGTTTTTGGCCTGACAGCAAATTTGAGGTTTGCCATTTTATTTCATTTCAACCAAGCTACTAATAACGGCAAAAAAATACCAAAATCTATTTCAGCTATTGAGAAGTCAAACAAAAATATCGCTTGGTCCTTGGTTTAATTCAAGTAAAAGGAAGGACGTCAGAATTTTTCAAACTTGTATACAGTTTATTGGGACACCCGGTACCATACCGTTTTTCTCGTAGTTGGGGAATTGCATGAATGCAATACACGTTGAGGCTCCTCTTGTAAATACTTAAAAAAACTATGAAACCGGATGCCTCTTCAAAACAGTATGCTTATTGAAATTAAACATTTGGGTAATATAGGAACCAAAAGGCAGAAAGAAACTCCATGCATTGGAAATCATTTGTCTCCAACAGGCATGTTTTTCATGCCTGGGCTAAAAATAAACGCATTTTCGATTGGGCATGTAGAGAGCACTCCATGCCGAGGCAACTTTTATCTCTAACAGGCATTCTGCGCCTTGCCTGGGCTAAAAATTTCATGTCTTATAGGCGCGTTAAGAGCCACTCCATGCCTAGGCCATTTTTAATCTCTAACAGGCATACTGGCCATGCCTGGGCTAACGTCTTAGAGACACGTTGAGAGCCCTCCGTGTCCGGCCTAAAAAAATAACATTTTCGAGTGCGGCGTGTAGAGAGCATTCCATGCCAAGGCCACTTCTTATTTCTAACAGGCATACTGGCCATGCCTGGGCTAAAGTCTCAGAGACACGTTGAGAGCCCTCCATGTCCGGCCTAAAAAAATACATTTTCGAGTGGGGCGTGTAGAGAGCACTCCATGCCTAGGCCACTTTTTATCTCTAACAGGCATACACGCCATGCCTCGGCTAAAAAAATCTTTGAGACATGTTGAGAGCCCTTCGTGTCCGGTCTAAAAAAATTTAAGGTACATTGAGAGCCCTCCATGCCTGGGCTATCCCCATTTTCATACAGGAATGTTGCTCATGCCCATGCAAAAATCTTCCTGCCTACCCCCATGTTTCTTGTTTTATTTTTTAAAAACTTTTCTAGGTCACCCTACCACACGTATGCATTTCCTTTACCCCATTACGTATAAATTGTAGTAAGTTTCGTACAACGTTTTGTAAAGGGCAGTTTCCGCAACTGATAAAATGGCTCCCATCGCATGTTATTGTTCATGATTTGCACTGCAAAAATCAACGTCTTTTTGTCATCCATTTTACACAAGTCTTGATAAGGACTTCGTTACGACACAGTCCACATTATTACAAGATGCTCTCATTCCAGCGTTTCCTAAGCAGGCAAAACATTCCTAAAATTTTGCACATTTCACCATGGTAAAAAAGGTTTTTAAATAAACCAGAACGTCAAATAAATTCACGCGCAATAGGAAACGTATAGTGTACTCACCGACCGAGAATGTGTGTTTTTTGTGTCAATTCTCCTGTGTTCTGTTGTTTTCGCCATTTTGTTTGTGTACATTCTTCTCAGCTGCGCGCGCATGGTGCCTCGCAGTCGTGCTCGCAGTGGACTGTTTACTGCGAGCACGACTGCGAGGCACCATGCGCGCGCAGCTGAGAAGAATGTACACAAACAAAATGGCGAAAACAACAGAACACAGGAGAATTGACACAAAAAACACACATTCTCGGTCGGTGAGTACACTATACGTTTCCTATTGCGCGTAATAAATTGAAGTCCAGGAAGCACGGACAGCTAGGGAGCAGCTTGTGAGGGTACCGAGGAGAAGAAAATTTATGGGAGTATTACATGCAAACAAGCAGCTTTTCATAAGTTATACTCCACGAAAACATCACTCATAAGCTATACAGAATTCTGGTACGAAAACGTAGATCGCAGCAATGTTAATCTCACTATTTTTCTCGACCTTGAGAAAGCTTTCGATACGGTGGATCACGATATATTACTCAAAAAATTACGTGCACATGGAATAAGAAGCAAAGCTGGGAATTAGTTTGAATCCTACTTAAATAATAGAAAACAGTTCTGCTCTCTGAATGGTCAGCATTCTACAGCCAGAGACGTAGCATGTGGTATTCCCCAAGGTTCTTGTTTAAGCCCTCTTCTTTTCATCATTTACTTGAATGACTTGGAAAAGTGTCTTAAATTCTCCAAGGCTAGCATTTATGAGGACGATACCAATATAACAATTGCATCGGATGATGTAGCGAAACTAATTGAAGACGCACATCGAGAGCTGAGACATGCAAAAATGTATATTGTAGATGATACGAGTATTTCTTACTCGTCTAGAGACATCGATGACATAAATCTATATTAATATTTTTGAAGCAAATCTTCGCGAAACTTTTCAAATATCTTCGTCTTTCGCAATACTTAATGCAATAAAGATTTTGTTTTCTCCAATTCGCCCCCCAAAGTAGGGTAAGGGGCAAATTCGGCAAAATCAAAGGATCCACGGAATCTCCTTGCCATTGTTCTACGTACAGACAGGCATGGTACAGGGGAATTATCTTTAAACATATCCAAATTGCCGGACCATTAGTACATTGGAGCTTTGTCTTACTCCTAAGAATTTTCTTTTTTAGAAGGAGGTAGGAGGAGAGGGCAGAGCTACATAGATCGACTTCATTTTTCAGCAAAAATATCGTTGGCTCGAGAGGAGAGAACAGGAGAATTTCAATGGGGGCTTTGAATGAGAAAGGGAGATCATCCTTAGCAAAAAGAGACTAGAGATCAAAAGGCTCCTATAGTTCCACTGTTCAGGATATACACTTACATCAGATCATAGACCGGATTATACTGATACAAAACAGCCAGTGCTGTCATCGATATTGGAATTTCTGATCTCCTGTTGTGTGATTTTGAAAACATCATCGACGTTGCCACGGAAATCAAAGGCCGAGGAAAGATTCATCATATTAGGCCTCAATATAACTCATTGAATTGGATGGTTATGGCTTGAACTAAAAATTCAGATTACAAATATGCGAAGAATCACGTCATAAATCTATACAAAGGCTCACAACGAATCCTTTTCTTCCTTACACAGGGAGGTAGGGGGGCTCAAATAAAAGGAGAAAATGTATTCTCAGGGGCATCGCCTAGAGCAAAAAAGGGAGGATCGGGAATAAAAGGGCAATGCTATGTTTAGATGTCTTACTCAGAGTTCCTCATTTGATTTCGCACGTTCTAGAATAAGAGAAGACGTTTAATCTGAACGGTGAGTGAATCGAACAAGGAATCTTCTGTTCTGAAAGGGTCGAGGGGTAAGCGCGATAACGACTGACTGTTTTGTTATTTCTTTGATCAATCAAAAGATATTCTTTTCAATACAACTTTACGTTTTACTCCCGTGGGGGCGGGGGGGTACTTGATTTCAATTTGTACTAAGGTATGCTCACGAACATCTTTTTGCCCTTCTCCAGAATTTTGTCGCTCCAAATGATAACCGATTTTAGAAAGAAATTGGTGAACAGTAGCAGTATACTCAAAAGCATGAAAATTTGACCGAAAAACGACCCGATCTAGCATAATATCCCTTTTGGCATGTTTTGACAACCTGCTCTAGGAAAATTGCCATTTTTGATACCCCGTGCTAGAAAAATTGGTGAAAACGATACCCTGAAAAACGAAATATCCCCGTCAGACAAATATACTTAGTACCCCCCCCCCCCCCGGGGGGTTTTGCTACGAGTTTTTCATTCTTTTTTATACCGGGTGAGTCAGAAAAAAGAATCCCCGTTTGAAAGGTCACGGCTTCCTGGATATCAAGACAATGATATCGGCAAATATATAGTTTTAAGGTAGAAATGATCCAATCTACTATAAAATTTACCTGACTGAAAACGGCTACTCCATTCTGAAATTATGAGGGATTTTCTCGAGAAAGCCTCTTCAAAAAAACCTTCAAAACGTGCCCTAAATCATGAACAGATTTCCCTAATATTTTTGCCTTACAATGCCTTACAGCAATGACTTGTGAACGCTTTAGCACGTGCTATCCTCTTGTGAGGATGAACAAGTCCTCCCCCTGGTATCGATGACCTATTCAGGGGGATTCCATTCTCCCAAGAGGACAAAATACATGAATTTATGTGAGTGTCATCAATTTTAGGAAGGAAAATGTGCTCATTGTTTTCCTTCGTTTTGCAGGTGTTTTGAAAGGGCTTTCTGCAGAAAATCACCCATATCCACGGGAAGGAATGGCCGATTAAGGCCGGGTAAATTACTAAACCTAATTGAACATATTGGCAATAAAACAAGACATTTTTCAATATTATTGCTTTGATATTCATGGAGCAGTGACCTTCCAAGCGGGGATCCTTTTTTCTGACTCACCCGGTATATAAGACACAATATCTAAAAGATAGATGGTCTAAACTTCTACTTTTCTACAATTAATTTCTATTTTATTAACAATTATAAAGATGATAATAATAGCAACGATAAACGATAGTATGTAAATGAGTAGCTAAATTACGCATTGCAATCAGGATTTGTGTAAGTTGTGTGGAGGTATTTCAATGAATTATCCATTTTGAGATTCAATTTCGTACTGCACGTAACGACCAGGGGCTAGGCCTATCCACATAAAATATTATCCAAATAATTCTTCACTTGCACGGATTATATATGTAGTTGATTAGGGTACTACAGGGGAGCATTACTATGTACATTTCAGAAAACCAAAGACGGCAAACGATGGAGAGTAACGAAACAAGAGAAATGACTACAACTGTAGGAAATATGGGGAATTAGGTAGCGAGCTAGCATGATAGATTGAGTAGATCTTGGGCGACTTTAAATTGCACACACAGTTAGCACAACAAGGATATAAACAGTGAACAGGGAAAGCGATGGAGAGAAAGAGAAATAGGGGAACAAAAAGAGCAGGTTGAAGTACCTTGCCTATCTTGGAAATTATAGAGAACGCTGGTAGCATCGAGGGAAATAAACACCGATTAAACCGTACCTATATGTGACAAGAGTTCGTATTTCATAAAGGGAATAGCTATGCAGAAGGACGGACAAGGATAGAGACAGCTGCGAGAAACAAAATGGAGGTAGTTTTAAGATACATAATAATAATAAGTATTAGGGTTAGCCACCAGAGCTGCAAAAAATATTTTCCTTTCTGGGAACCTGGAAAGCAGGGTAAAAATTTTCTGCGAAGTCAAAATATCTTGTCAAAATACTTGTTGTCTCTGCTGGTCACAATATGTTCAAAAGGTCCAAAGGATATTCCGACCAAGCTATTAAACAGCGGCGTGGCCACGGTAAATTAAGTGGGGAGGCAGTGAAAGGAGGGGGTTTGGGGGCGAAGCCCCAGAAAAAAATTTGGGGCCACGCCCTTTACTTTGGCTTAGAATGCATCTCCCAATATTATGCTTGCCATTAGCAACCACGAAACTTTGATAGTTTTGTGACAGTTATCCTATAAATCGGAGCACAAGGAAAATTTTTGAAGAAACATTCTTTACTTTGGCTTAGAATGCATCCCCGGAATCCATATTTGCCAGAGTATTTGCTGGGAGATTTGACATTTCTCAAAAAATTCTTACCCAACCAATACCTAGTGGCCACGCCACTGATAGTAGAGATTCTATTAGATATAGAATTGTAAAATCCACAATCAACTGGGGAGTGTTTTACAAGACCTCAAACTCTAAAATTTCTATGTAAATTATTTGCTATTTGGTAAAACATGTGCTTTTTATCTAGAAGAAAATTTTTTGGACAATTTCACAAATTTGTAGACTCAGTCATGAAAAATATTATTAAAATCAAAATGCAAAATTACATAATCTGTTCATCTATTCAATCTTGGTTCAAATGTGGCTAAAATTGCTGAAAGCAAGAATGGGAGAACACACAAATACATGTCAATATAATGGTCTGAACTGAAAATGCTCAACTTTCATGAATAAACAGTATTTTGTATTTAATAAAATTGTGAAGTATTTTGAAATGTTTGTGCTGTACTTTGGAATGAAAACAAATTTGTTGTAATTTAGGTTTCTAGCATCATGATTTGTACAGTCCAGCCTTGTGTACATTATTATGGATTCTTAATTTAATATTCTCCTGAGGTATGAAAGATTGTGACTGTATTAAACAAGAATTCTACAAAATTTAAAACTTTTTGGCTAAGAGACCATAATATATACTGTAAAAGTGGTGAGTTATGGCTGCAGCACAAGAATTTCAGGCAATAGAATTTTCTGAATGTGAAGTCAGAAAGATAATCCTTGGAACAATTGTAGAAGGTGCCAAATAGACTTTGCATATATTGACAGTTTCTCCCCCAAGAATTCTTGGTTGAAGATTTTACTCTTTCATGTACCTCTAAAGAATTTTCATCAATGATGTGAAGAATTCTTCGAAATTCTGAAGAATTCTTAAGACTTCTTGAGAATTCTTGCCATACTGATGTGTGCAGGGCTGTAACCTTGCATTTATACTAGGGATTATGATCAATAGTATAGAAAATCAAATAAGCTTTCTCTTTTTGAAAGAAATTGTAGAATACAATCATTTTCTCCTTGTTTGAGCAAAATTTTCTTGAAAAATTTTCTGCCAGGGCTGAAAATTTTCTGGGAACCTAGTTCCCAGGTTCCGATACTTTTTGCAGCTCTGGAGAACACTTCAATGGATGTTGCTCTATTCGACTTTCATATTTCTTACAACTGTAAAAACAGGTATGTTTCGAACTTTTGAAAAACGTTTTGAAAATAGTTAATTTCCATGTAAAACTTTTAAATTCTTAAAGGTGACCTGAAGAGAAAATTCTTATTGATGAAAATGAACGGCATTGTTTAAAGATAAAGAATCCTGTTTAGATTTCTTTGATATCTCATTTCGTTTTCCAGTTATCAACTGATTCTAAGTACCACATGATGACGTCATTTTGTTTGCAAATCACTGCGGTAATATATGGAAACAGAGCTGTAACTGTAGGGGGGGTCTACACGTAGGCTATGCTGTAACTGACTTTCGAAAGATTACAGTTGCATGATACCTTTAAGGTACGTTGAATAAATGTAATAGAAATTGTCTCATGAATTGATATGATGTTTGGAAAGGCAGTTTAACTGAAGAAAAGTTCTTTGAGTCGATTCCCCTTTGGAAACATAGTCAACCTTGTATGCTTTCTTTACTTTTTGCAAACTAAATGACGTCATCAGCAAATCGTACAAAACAGTGGATAACTCTAAAATGAAACAAGGTATCAAAGAATTTTCAACGATATTCTTTATCATTCAACAGTCATATTCGTTTGCATCATTAAAAAATTTCAAGGTTCTAACAATCTCCAAGGCACCCTACCGTATCTTGCTAAAGTACCTGACCTTTCATCACAAGAACACAGCAAAACCTTGCAGACGAACCTTCTAATTGCATGAGATTATATGCTACATGGCACTGAGTTTTGATGTGAGCACGCTTGTCTTGCTTTGTCATAAGACCTGTTTCATGAACTAAAGTATCCCTAAAGTATATAAACAGTGACCCACAAACTGTATTTAGCTTACCTGTACAAGACGTTGCTGATGCCATTTCAAAGCCCTCCTTGCATTTGCAGCCTCCATAAACTATAGATGTACCATTAGCGAAACACTTCATGTAATTATCGACAGCAGATGTCTTTGGAATTGAAAAGTCTGAGCAAGTTCCATTGACACGAAGTGAATTTGACGAAGAACTTGGTGCGGGTACAGCATCAAAATTGATTAAGTCACCTCCAGCTGCAGGACATTTTGTATAATATGCTGTCACAGATTTCACAGATATACATGCCCCTTTGTTTCTGAAAGCAATGTACACTCCTCTATAGCCTTTCAAATCAACTGACATAACAAATGTAAATGTGCTACTGAAGCCAGTGCCAATGGTTGGATCTGGCAATACTGAGCTGTTTGTGAGTCTTCCAACATAATCAAAGCTTCCGGACATTGGGCTAGGTATGTCTCCTAATGGGGCATTGATTCTCAAGACATACAGTTCAACGTATAATTTACAATTGGCTCCTGCAAAGTCAGGAGCTGAACAGTCTTTCAATTCATATCTAACAGACACTGCTACTTCTTTTGCTGGAAATGTATTGATAAATGGTGAAACCATATATCCATCCGGCTTATCGTGACTGTTACTTGAACAAGCCCTGAGAGCTTCACCTAAAGTTGTCCACTAGAAAAGATAAAAATTTCAAAATGGACATCATAATAAACACCCACAGGCTTTTTATATTCATTTAAGATATTGCAATACGTTACATTCTATTACAGTCTACTATTGGGGAGACCGCGGGGCTGGTTGTAACAGAATAGGAATCATTCGTCGTACATAGCCGAATGCTCGTGGCCCATCATGGCCGAAACCGCAAAAACCAGAATTCATTATCAGAATTTTTCTTTGTGTGGTCTAGAAATGCAGGCAAAATTGGCCAAAATCAGGAAAAGTGTGATAAGATCCAATTTGGAGCACAATTTCCATCTAAACATAAGAATTATGATACCACAGCTCTGCTACTTTTTTCCAAAAAATAAAGAATTGAGAAATTGCTTTTTTGATAGAGTAAGTCCCAGAAAATGGTCTCCCTCCCTCTCATTTGTAAGAATATTTCCATGAAACATTATGAGTAGCAGCACAATTGGAGCTGCAGAGTAAGAAACTTTCACTGCCACAAACTGCTTCCTTGCGAGCTATCTGGAAAAATCCACTAGGGGGCAAATTTGCCCCCCCCCCCAACACCAAAATACGGGTTAAAAAATTCACTGACCTTGTTAATAATGCTACCATTGCTCTTTGGTGAAAAAACTCCAAGTTCACGCACAGCCAGTGGAACTAAAAAATGAGAAAAAGATTTGCATTTGAAAATGATCCAGATGGGCCATGGTAAAATATTTCATCTGACTAAATGATGATGGATACTTCCTCGATTCGATCCATAATTTTGTGAAAAGTAATACGAATCTCGGTCTCACCTCAATTTTTCCACCTTTCTCCATTTGTTGAAAAAGTTTGTATCAACATTAGCATTATGTATGTACAGGGTGTCCCAAAAAACATGTGCGCTGTTTGAGTGGCTCCTGCGGAGCAGCCATAAATCCAATGTTTCTGTTTTTAAGATTTGTGGCAGAAGAGACTTCAAATTAAAGGTTGGCACCGATTTTGAGTAAATCTGATCACTAGTTGCTGATTTATGGAGCAAGAAAGCCAAAATTATTGGCTGCCTCAAAACCAGAGGATCCATAATTCTCCATTGCGTGAAAATCAACGAAAATGATTGAAAAAAAACATACCTAACCCTGTTTTCTGATGTTTATAAGTGAGACAGATAGTCATACATTGAATTTTGTGACAACCAAGAATATTGGACATAGCTAGGGTTGCTAGGAATGGAAATGTGCAACACAAGTGCTTCAAGCCATGTCATGCGTCCATCAGATGTTTTGCTTCTCAAAAGTGATAAAGTTGTTTTAAACCAACAATATTGCGTTCAGCATGTTGCTTGGTCGATATTATTGAAGAATATGGTCATTAATTACTCCCAAATGCTTTTTTTTTCTGGCATAACTGTAAAGTTTAAGTTCATTTAATGTTAAAATTCAAGTTATAAGGTTAAGTACAGAGATAAAATCCTCTGGTTTTGAAGCAACCAGTGATTGTGACTTTCTTTCTCAATAAATCAGCAACCACTTGTCAGATTTACACAAAATCGGTGCCAAACTCTAAGTTGAAATCTCTCCTATTCACAGATCTGAAAACAGGAGTTAGATTTATGGCTCCTCCACAGTAGCCATTCAAACGGTGCACATGTTTTTTGGGACACCCTGTATATATACCGTAAAAGCTTTACTAAGGGGGCTCATTTAATTTTGGACACTCTTTAGTTCTTTTACACCACATTTTATGGTTTAAACATACAGTTTTTCAAGTTAAATACATGAATTGTTATGACACACACAGTTTTATCTCAAACCATATCAAAATTAACATCCAAATACGATTTGAGGTGGCGCCAAGCCTTTTAGAATTGCCAGTAAAAATATGGGACCTTCTTCGAATACGCACAAATTCTAATCCGCTAGTTTAGCAACGTATGGATAGTACATATGAATATGAATGTGAATGTGAATGTGGTTTTCGCTAGAAACAAACAAACGAAAAATATAAATAATGCTTGCCTACCAACGAATAAAGCGAAAAAGAAACGATAAACTCAAGGAAAACATACTTACAATATTCGTAAACCCTTACTGCAAGCGCTATCTTCGTAATTCGTAAACAACGTTCCAAAAAAACAAGAAATCAAAACAAATCTAAGCGTGCAACGTCTTAGTTCGGTGCGCTAATGCGTCCTTTGTGTCCCGTACTCAACAAACAATACGTCCTTTGATTATATGATAAAGGTGTTCAACTATAAAACAATAACAAATAAACAATGAGCTCTCCTGCGCAGCAACATCTGGCTCCCCAAAATGTGATATGTCTTTGATTGTATAGAGCATTTTCTCTTAAATATATATATGGCTCCTCGGCAGGAACTGAACCACTACAATATTGTTTCTTCAACGTCTTCAGTGGAACATAGAAGAACAAGCTTGTTGATTGGGCGCTCTAAAACTTGTTCTGAGTGACCAGTTTTGCTTCCAATTTTCACGCGAACGCTACGAACAAGTCCCTCGCTATCTTCTCGTACATCAACGATCCTCCCTCTTTTCCATTCGTTTCTTGAAACATTCTCTTGAACGGTAAGTACGATGTCTCCAACTTTGAAATTATCTCTTTGATTGTACCACTTGGTTCTCGTCTGCTGATTCTGCAAATATTCTTTGCGCCATCTTTTCCAAAACTCGTCTGCTAAATGTTGAACTCTGCGCCAGTACTTCCTTGAATACATGTCAACCCGCGAGAAATTACCCGGTGGAGGTAGTATAACCTTCGTCTTCATCGTCAATAAATTGTTCGGAGAAAGAGGCAAGCAATCCGGACTGTTCATGTTGTCAACTGTCAAGGGTCTTGAATTCAGGATACCTGTTGCTTCTGCCATGAAGGTACGTAAAGCTTCATCATTGAGAGATGTTCCATGAACTTGAAAGAGAGCACACAAAATTGCCCGTACCGATCGTATTTGTCTCTCCCAGATGCCATCCATATGGCTAGCTGATGGTGGGTTTCTTTTCCATTTGATGAGAAGATAATCAGCTCCTTCGTTAAGTAGCTCTCGCTTAATCCTCTCATGATCCATCTCCTTAACAGCATCGCGGAGTTCTCTTTCTGCGCCAACGAAATTGGTTCCCCAGTCAGAACGTAGCTGTCTAATGTTGCCTCTGATGTTGATGAATCTACGTAGGGCCATGATGAAGGAATCTGTTTCAAGGGTGTGTGATACCTCGATATGAACTGCACGACTCGTCAAACACGTGAAAAGACAACCATACCGTTTTAGTTCTTTCCGCTTCTCCTTCATGTAAAATGGGCAAAAGTAGTCAACTGCACAGTAGGTGAATGGTGGGGATTCTTGCATTCGATCGCTCGGCAAATCTGCCATCCTTTGCTCTCCACGACGACCTCTGAGAAATCGACATTGAACACAGTCAGATAAAGCTTTGCGTACCAGTGTGTTACATTGTAATATCCAGTATCCAGAGTTCCTAATCTCATTCGTTGTTATCCCGCGACCTTGATGACGTACTCGTCTGTGACAGCTCTCTACTATAAGCCTTGATATCTTTCCTTTGTTTGGAAGAATAATGGGATGCTTGATATTTTCTTCCAAGTCAGACTTTTTCAAACGTCCACCGACTCGCAAAATTCCAAATTGGTCTACGAAAGGATCTAGCTGCACGAGGATATCGTTCTTTCGTAAGAACTTCTTTCTTTCCTTCTTGCTCACGCGTGTATCTTCATCGAAATCTGAATCTGTCAAAACTTTGAGCTGTTCTTCAAAGGCTTCGTTCTGTACCCACTTGAAAAGTAGCTTCTCAGCTTCTTGCAAATCTTCAACTGCAACGTCAACGCGACTGAAGCTCTTTTGTTTGATTACCTTCATGATGATAGCTAGCACTCTTTTCATCCGATACCAGCTAGATGAACATTTCTCTAGCTGTGATAAAACATGATTTCTCTCTTTGACATCAGTAGCATTGACCTTTACATCTCTCTTTACTTCAGGATCACTGTCATCTACTTCTCTCTCGATTGAACTGCTTGGCCAATTATCTTCAGATTGTTTCAAAAAGTTTGGGCCATTAAACCATTCACTGCATTCAATAAATTTCTTTCCTGTAAGCCCTCGTGACGCATGATCTGCAGGATTGTTCTTTGATTCCACGTGCCTCCACTGGTCTACGTCAGTGTAATCGTGTATCAACTTGACTCTATTAGCGACAAAAACATGGAATCTTCTCTTCTCATTGCTCAAATACTGCCAAACCAATTGCGAATCTGTCCAATAATATTCTAGCAAATTGCCCATTTGTAGCTCTTTAAATAGCATGTAACCAACTTTGACTGCCACCGTCGCAGCTGTCAGTTCTAGGCGTGGTATCGTGAATGTTTTCAATGGTGCAACTCTTGATTTTGCCATGACAAGGGTGTTTGAAATTTGGCCATGATCGTCTAGTAATCGTAAATAGCTTGCTTCACCGTATCCAACCTCACTTGCATCTGAAAAATGATGAATCTGGGCAGACACAATCGTTCCAAAGTGTGATGGCTTGAAACTTCTTTTGATTTCGATTTCATCCAAGACTTGTAAGTCCTTTCTCCATTTTTTCCAAGCAGATCGCTGCTCCTGGGAGACTCCTTCGTCCCAACTCTTCTTGTCAGCCACTATTTGTTGTAGAATTCGCTTTCCATGTAATAGAAGTGGACTCACCTATCCAAGTGGATCATAAATTGAACTGACAGTTGCTAGAATACCTCTTCGAGTAAGCGGTAGATCTTTGAGTGTAATTCGAAAGTTCAATGTGTCATTCTCAATATTCCATGACATTCCAAGTGCTCTCTCAACCGGTAGCGAATCTAGTTCCAAGTTGAGATTCTTGATATTCTTCGAACGATCTTTGTCTGGAACAGATTCTATCACAGTTCTGTCATTAGATACAAACTTGGTCAGATCGAAACCTCCTGAAGCACACATCTTCTTGGTTTGGGAAAAGAGATCAATTGCAGATTCAGTACTATCCTTTGACTTCAGGAAATCATCGACGTAGAAATCTTCTTTTACACTCTTTGATGCTTCACATCCAAATTTTTCCTTGTTGTCTTCAGCTGTCTTTTGAAGTGCAAAATTAGCGCAAGCCGGAGAACTAATTGCTCCAAATGTATGAACACACATCTCATACTCAACCAGATATTCATCTGTGTTACCATTGGGCCACCACAAGAAACGTAGAAAGCTTTGTTGACTTTCCGGAACATGAACCTGGTAGAACATAGCCTCGATGTCTGCCATGAAAGCGACTGGTTCCAACCGAAATCTTGTTAAAACTCCAACTAAAGAATTTGTCAAGTTTGGACCTTGCAGGAGTTCTTCATTCAGTGATGTTCCTTTGTAGCTGCAACTGCAATCAAACACTACGCGAATCTTGCCTGGTTTTTTAGGGTGATATACGCCATGGTGTGGTAGGTACCATGTTTTACCCTCTTCTACTTTCATTCTTGACTCGGATACCTTTCTAGCATATCCTTTGCTGATAATATCGTTCATGAATGTCACATAATCTAGTTTGTATTGTTCATCTGCAAATTTTTTCTTTATCCCAAGAGCTCTCTGTTCAGCTTGCTTACGATTGTTAGGCATTTTCACATTGTCTTCACGGAAAGGTAAAGGTAACTGATAATGACCATCAACCAAGGTAATCTCCTTTTCAATCTTTGCCAAGAATCTTTCATCTTCTCTTGAATTCGATTTTTCATCATGCTGCAGGGAACTTCTCGTCGACACTTTTTCAGTTGTAGATTGTGGAGGATGCATTACACCTTTCTGCAACTGCTTCTTCATTTCTTTAGGAGTTGGCTCGTTAAATTCCTTTCTATACACTCACAGAAAAAAGCTGGTCTTTAAAGTACCTTTTAGGGTACTTGAGCAAAATACATATTTGGGACCCCTAAAGGTACTTTGAAGTACCCCTACCGAGGGGTACTTTGAAGTACCCCAAGGTATGGTACTTCAGAATATCCCTAAAGGTACTTCAGAAAACCCCTGGTAGTATTGCTAATGGTACTTCAAAGAACCCCTAGAGGTATTTCAAAGTTCCTCCTAAAGGTACTTGAGAGTACTACTAAAGGTACTTGAAAATTATTCTAAAGGTACTTCAGAATATCCCTAAAGGTACTTGAGAGTGCGCTTAAAGGTACATCAGATTTCTTCTAAAGGTAATTCAGAGAGCCCCTAGAGGTACTTCAGAGTACTTCTAAAGGTACTTCCGAATACCCCTGAAGGTACTTGAGAGAGTGCCCTTAAAGGTACTTCAGAGAGCCCCTAAAGGTACTTGAGAATATTCCTTTCAGAGTCTAAAGGTACTTCAGATAACCCTTAAAGGTACTTCAGAGAGCCCCTAAAGGTACTTGAGAGTATTCCTTTCAGAGTACTACTAAAGGTACTTCAGAGAACCCTTAAAGGTACTTCAGAGAGCCCCTAAAGGTACTTGAGAGTATTCCTTTCAGAGTACTACTAAAGGTACTTAAGAGAACCCTTAAAGGTACTTCAGAGAGCCCCTAAAGGTATTTGAGAGTATTCCTTTCAGAGTACTACTAAAGGTACTTCAGAGAACCCTTAAAGGTACTTCAGAGAGCCCCTAAAGGTACTTGAGAGTATTCCTTTCAGAGAACTACTAAAGGTACTTCAGAGAACCCTTAAAGGTACTTCAGAGAGCCCCTGAAGGTACTTGAGAGTATTCCTTTCAGAGTACTACTAAAGGTACTTCAGAGAACCCTTAAAGGTACTTTACAGAGCCCCTAAAGGTACTTGAGAGTATTCCTTTCAGAGTACTACTAAAGGTACTTCAGAGAACCCCTAAAGGTACTTCAGAGAACTCCCAAAAGGTACTTCATAGTATTCCTAAAGGTACTTCAAAGAACCCCTGAAGGTATTTCAGAGTACTGCTAAAGGTACTTCAAAGAACCCCTGAAGGTACTTCAGAGTACTACTAAAGGTATTTCACAGCAACTCTAAAGGTACTTTAGTGAACCCCTAAAGGTACTTCAAAATACCTCCAAAGGTACTTCAGAGTACTACTAAAGGTATTTCACAGCAACTCTAAAGGTACTTTAGTGAACCCCTAAAGGTACTTCAAAATACCTCCAAAGGTACTTCAGAGTACTACTAAAGGTATTTCACAGCAACTCTAAAGGTACTTTAGTGAACCCCTAAAGGTACTTCAAAATACCTCCAAAGGTACTTCAGAGTACTACTAAAGGTATTTCACAGCAACTCTAAAGGTACTTGAGAGTACCCCTAAAGGTACTTCAAAATACCTCCAAAGGTACTTCAGAGTACTACTAAAGGTATTTCACGGCAACTCTAAAGGTACTTGAGATGAGAGTACCCCTTTGTGTTCCAGTTGGGGTCCCACCAACAAAAATTTATCTAAAAATTGAAATTTCGTCAAATTGGTTCAAAATTGGTACACAGCCTATTTCAAACATGCTGATTACGAATATGAATAAAGATTTTGAAAATGTTGTCATCAAAGTGGTCCAAATGGCACACAAAGTGGCACAAATTATTGAAATTTTAAATTGCGTAGAATTAACTCAAAATTAGTAAAGAGCCTATTTCAAACATGCTGATTACGGATATGAACAAAGATTTTGAAAATGTTGTCCCCAAAGTGGTCCAAATGGCACAAAAGTGGCACTAATGACAAAAAATTTAGATTACATAGAATTGTCTCAAAATTGGTAAACAGCCTATTTCAAACATGCTGATTACGAATATGAACAAATATTTTGAAAATATTGTCCCCAAAATTGTCCAAATGGCACAAAAATTGGCACAAATGACCAAAAATTTAAATGGCATGGAATTATCTTAAACTTAGTAACGAGCCTATTTCAAGCATGCTAATTACGAATATGAACAAACATTTTGAAGATATTGTCACCAAAATGGTCCAAATGGCACACAAAGTGGCACAAATGACCAAAACTTTAAATTGTGTAGAATTAACTCAAAATTAGTAAAGAGCCTATTTCAAACGTGCTCATTACGAATATGAACAAGGTTTTTCAAAATATTGTCACCAAAGTGGTCCAACTGGCATCGAAATTGACACAAATAACCATAACTGAACTTGCCACCAAATGCCTGAATATTGTTACGCCTGCATATTTTGATTGCAAGTATTTTTATAAGAAACCGCTTTTAAGAAACTCGACACTCAGATCGCCAAAAAATAAGAAACTCCAGCACCGAGAAAATGTTTATTTACCGGGTGTGCTATTCACTTCGATAGGTTACGATAAAGTTTTTGAAGAGTTATGACTTAAAACGTTTGCAGAAAGCTTTTACTTTGCCTCTGGATTTTTTACACATTCGTGTCATTCCTGTGTTCAGAGCAAAATGTGAGTTTCTTAATATTTTGTCAACGAGTTTTTCGTACTAACTTGGGATTTAGAAATCGATTGGATGTATTCTGCTGCACGAGCGTTGGCTCTATCCAGGGATGGCGCCTGGGGGGCACGGGGGCAGAAGCCCCCACGACTTCATCAATTCCCCCATTGGCACTTAAAATTTTGAAAATAGTGCCATCTCAGTGAACTTGAATGGAACTTGAAAGGCGTGGTTTCATAAATATTTTCTCGCTTCGCTCACTGTCGGCACTGACAGTATTTGCCCCGTAGCATTTCTTCCGTGCCGCCATCTCTGGTTCTATCTTGGCAGAAATTTAACACTACTACAGTCATAAAAGCAATGTCTTCCCTCGTGATTTTGAAAATAGGGTCCCTTTTTGCTGGAAAAGGCCCCTTTTGCAAAATAAGAGAGTTTGTTTATCTGATTTTAATTTTCGAATCATGGAGATCCCTACAATTGAATCCTTCCGTGTTAGTAAACTTAGTAAACGAAATAATTACGATCGAGAGTGAACACTGATGGTGAACAAGGGGCAGCTTTGCAGCAATAGTAAAGGTTGCTTGCAATTACTGTTCAGCGTGTGCTTCGAGGCTATTATCAAAATATCTACTCAACGATAGGACCTATGACAACCTACACTTTGCATAAATCTTGTATAATTTTAAACGAAATCTATTCATATACAAGCCTTTGACAAAAATAACATTACCAAAACAACAAGCCGTTGCATGTGCCGTGCCATATTTGGGTAATTTACGTCAACATGAAATTTTGATATCTGATTGGCTAGACTTTGACCGCAAAGTGGCTTGAGCCACGTTTTTGCTTACATTCCCTCTGAAGTTTCAAATTTTTGTCTGGTAGATATGGGATGAAGAGAGGCATTCTGAGCCAAGAAAAGGAATTCACTCGAAAATTTCCTTGGGATGCTAGTTCATAAATTTATTATTACCGAGGGGTGTATTATTCTTCCGAAAAGAATTTTAAGGGATTTTTTATGGATTTATGTTGGAAAAAGGATTTTGACCGGCATTTTAGCAAAGCTGTACGATATTTTGACAGAGTGATTCGCCCCTTAGCTTCAAATGGTCAAGATTCTATTTTTCGTACATAAACGATCATGGGATCGGGGCAAAACTTGAAATTGCATTAAAAATGAAAAAAAAGGAAAACTTTCTTTATCCTGTTCTATTATTTTTTTCAATCTTGTTTCACTTTTCAATTTATTGGCTCAGTACACTCTTCTCTTTTTATAAGAATAATGTTCATAAGAATATTCAGGCTCAGAATCATCCAATTTTTAAGAATATTATAAGAATATCTAGAGAATCGCACGACTGACATACTGTATCTCATTTTTCAAAAGCTAAGTTTCTATTCGGGGCGGCTATTTCCTTTGGAAGCTTTGAAAAAAATAAGAATACTTTCAGGCTCAAAAAGAAAATTTCTTAAGAATATCGAGGCTGGACAAAGTATAGGGTATTCTTATAAAAAAGAGTGTACCCAGCGTAGATTCAGGCGTCATTTCCCTTTCAGCAAAGAATGCTATTTCCTCCTTTGCAGTTTAAATCTACCTAAAGTGAAGATCTAAATTCAGTGTTAAAAGCAAGAACCTATCATTGATATTAGCCCGAACAAAGTTCTTGAATGAAGAACAAAATATTTTAACTTTCAACCGGAAGAAATTTGGAACAAGAAATTGTTTTTCGCGCCTTTTTTAATGTACTCAAAGTTTCTTGACGGTTTCTTATTGGTTTCATTACATTCTTTCACAATGAAGTTTTATGACCTGGACACTTACTTAAGTACTCCTTGCCCAGGTACCATCTAAGTAATACAAGACAGTAAAGTAAAGTTCGGCCTTCAAGAAAATTATTTTTATCTCCTATTGTTCTCCCAGAATGACCCCATTCTCCAGTAAAATTGTTTCTTCTTAACGGCGGCAATTTACAGTACAAGAGAAAAGAGAAAATGATTTTAATGAAGACAAAACTGTTGCTGGAATGTTTGAGCTCCTTTAAAAAATTGTTTCTCTTATCCATTCTTCTCGATCATTCATTTTCCACTTTCCATTGAACACTCCATTCATCATTCAGTTTCGTCATTCTGTCTTACAGTTTCATCCCTTCATTTCACCCTATCATTACATTCTACAATTTCATATCATCAGTCCAGCCTTTCATACCTCTCTGACCACAACTCCTACGTTTTTAATATATCGACAATACTCAGAGTTCTGTTGAGAAAATCTAACAGTCTTGTCTTCACTTTAAGTTTCGTGAAAAGCTAGTTTATCCTTAGGAGTGCAATTGCTTTGTTCCAATTTTCAAAACACAGAACGATATTTTGCTATTTTCATGTGATTGTCATGTGCCATCTTTCTGCTTGTCATGAGGTGCTTTTGATTTCTGCCTCACCAACTCTAGATAGTCTGTCACTGTCAGTTTCTTGAAAACAGCAAGATAAATTCAATATCCATAACATCACCACAGGTGCAAAACCTAGCAAGAAAGTTGAGGAAAATAGCATTCTCAGAAATACATTTGCTACAAAGTCCTTGGAAGATTCTTGGATCCAAAAGACATCATTACCAAAACATGAATTAGATGTGAATAGAAGATACTAAAAAATTCTCGAAAAAATTCAGAAAAACTTGCTTCTCAGAACTAAATTTGGATCTAGTCTACAACTCAGGGGAAAATATAAAAGTTTGTCAACCTTTCAGCCCATCCATCATATCTGCAGATCTGCACAACTTCTTCTTCGAAACAGTTTCTTACCAAAAGATTGCTTGTAGGAAATGCTAGGCAGGCTCGCCTAATGTTGATTCGAGAAATTAAAAACTAGGAAAGGCAAGATTGCAGTGTCATCATTGAATATCTTTGACAATGCAAAGAAGCAGGTCGAGAATACTATTTTCAAGGCAAAAAACGCACGAATTAGAAGTGTTTCTTGCTGCCTTAGGTCTATGTTATGTACCCGAGATCCTGGCAATAGCATTCGGTCAACTGTCGATGTCTCTTCAGCAAGATAATGTTTTGAAAGAGACAGGACATAAACCAAAACCCAAGGTAAAAATTTCACAAAGATGAATTTTGCCCACTAGTCTCGAAAGACCCGTAGCTAACCTTCTCGGGACTTTCTCCCTATGTCAGATAAAGTTAATAAAACAATTCCGTTCAAATAGACTTCATCATCATACTCCTTAATCATATTTTGTTATTCGGTTGAAATAAATTCATTAAATCTTACCTTTTCCACAATACTGTAACTGCTTCTTTCTTTTCTTTCCTCCAAACCTTCGCCGCAGCAACAAAAACTTCAAAATTCAACCGTTGCAAAGAGAAGAAAAGAACGCGAATTGATTCCATTTTCGAGCGCTTTGCGTAAGTCACGTGATATTTGCAGTCGCAAGGGTGCTTTGAAGTACCTTTTTGACCTGAAGTACCCTAAGGTTTTCTAGAATACCCTCAAAGTACCCTATAGGGTACTTTAGAATACACTAGAATACCGCTTGGCCTTCAAATACCCTAGGGTACAATAAAGTACTTCTCAAAACCAGCTTATTTCTGTGAGTGTACATATCCATCAAAACTGTTGCTGAATTCACATCTTTCACTTCATCTTGGACTGCAAAATAATGTTGTGAATATTGATTCGTAGTTGCATCGGTAACAGCAATTCGATTGCATCTCAAACTATTCACAGCATATAGTCCACTCGATAAGGGACCAACAATGCACCATCCAAACGCAGTCCTTTGCGCAAACGGACCGCCATTCTCTTCTTTGATAACCTCTATTGGTCGCAAAGCAGCTGGGCAATTAACTCCAATCAAAAGACCAATCGGGACGTCACAGTCAAGATGCGGAATATCATCTGCTATGTCTTGTAAATGCGACCATCTTCTCACTCTTTCTGGAGTAGGTATCTCATCTTGGTCAACTGGAAGATCACGACGACTGAAAACTTTTGGCAGATCAATTTGGTTGCTCCCATCAATGCTTGATACAATTAGATCATTAACGATATCTGCATCTTCTGTGGTCGTTCCTGTGATTGTTTTGATGGTAATCTTGGTGTTGACCGTTGGTGCATCTAAACTTCTTAAGATGTCTTTCTTTATGAATGTTCCTTGACTACAGTTATCCAGCATTCCATAAACTTTTATCACGTGATTCGGATTAGACTTGTGCCACAACAACATTGGCAGAACGCTCAGGGAAAGAACTTCAATGGAATCTTCACTGTTTTCGTCACATTTCGTACAGCCATTGCTTATGCGAGGTGCAGCTTCCGTATTAGACTTTGCCTTTCCTTTGTACTTGTGCGTACCATGCATTCCTGTTGGATGTGCAAATCCGCAATCTTTCTCTCTGCATACCAGCTTTTGTGTACAATTTGTAACACTATGCGCAGGAGAATAGCAGCCAAAGCACAATTTATGTGAGATTACAAACATCTTTCTTGCAAATGGTGACTTATTCATAAAGGCCTTGCAGTTATCTAGACAATGCTTCTCTGAACAAAATGGGCATTCTGGATCAGTGGTTTTGGTATTCGTGACTGAATTCTTTGCCTGGCCAGTTGCATTTGATTTTGTCACAAAAGATGTTATTCTTGGTCTTCCTGAATCTCGTTGTGGTCTGAAACTATTCGATGGTTTCTTTGGTAGAATCTTTGACATAGCTTCTTTGCTAAAGGTGGGATCACTTGCAACTTCACTTTCTTTGCCAATAAATTCCACAAAATCACTAAAGTTTGCTCTTCTTGATTCTCTTGACTTGATGATGTACACCTGCGTAGCCCACTGTCGCTGCAGTCTCTCTTGTAGCTTTAAACATAATACTTGCAGCAATGAACTTGTGTTTAACTCGTGAACATATTCCTCGTCAGTTAAGCAGCCTTGGCATTTAACCAAATAAACATAGAATTCTCGCATTTTCTTGCTATCGCCATCATAAACTTTAGGCCATGAAATCAACTTTTCCATATGTGCATTAGCAACTTGTATAGGATTTCCATAATGCTTTTCCGACAATTCTCTTGCTCTTCGGTAACCAGATCCTGGTGTTTGATACAAGCAAGTTTCAATCAAATTCTTTGGCTCTCCACTTGTGAACTCTATTAATAAAGCAAGCTTCTCTCTTGGGTCTGAAATCCTCGAATCAACAGCCATATCAAATAAAGTCGTGAAAATCTTGTACTTCAAAGTGTCTCCAGTAAACAATCATTTTCTCCTTGTTTGAGCAAACTTTTCTTGAAAAATTTTCTGCCAAGGCTGAAAATTTTCTAGGAACCTAGTTCCCAGGTTCCGATACTTTTTGCAGCTCTGGAGAACACTTCAATTGATGTTGCTCTATTCGACTTTCATATTTCTCACAACTGTAAAAACAGGTATGTTTCGAACTTTTGAAAAACGTTTTGAAAATAATTAATTTCTATGTAAAACTTTTAAATTCTTAAAGGTGACCTGAAGAGAAAATAATTCTTATTGATGCAAATGAACGGCATTGTTTGAAGATAAAGAATCCTGTTTAAATTTCTTTAATATCTCATTTCATTTTTCCATTTATCAACTGATTCTAAGTACCACCTGATGACGTCATTTTGTTTGCAAATCACTGCGGTAATATATGGAAACAGAGCTGTAACTGTAGGGGGGGTCTACACGTAGGCTATGCTGTAACTGACTTTCGAAAGATTACAGTTGCATGATACCTTTAAGGTACGTTGAATAAATGTAATAGAAATTGTCTCATGAATTGATATGATGTTTGGAAAGGCAGTTTAACTGAAGAAAAGTTCTTTGAGTCGATTCCCCTTTGGAAACATAGTCAACCTTGTATGCTTTCTTTACTTTTTGCAAACAAAATGACGTCATCAGCAAATTGTACAAAACAGTGGATAACTCTAAAATGAAACAAAGTATCAAAGAATTTTCAACGATATTCTTTATCATTCAACAGTCATATTCGTTTGCATCATTAAAAAATGTCAAGGTTCTAACAATCTCCAAGGCACCCTACCGTATCTTGCTAAAGTACCTGACCTTTCATCACAAGAACACAGCAAAACCTTGCAGACGAACCTTCTAATTGCATGAGATTATATGCTACATGGCACTGAGTTTTGATGTGAGCACGCTTGTCTTGCTTTGTCATAAGACCTGTTTCATGAACTAAAGTATCCCTAAAGTATATAAACAGTGACCCACAAACTGTATTTAGCTTACCTGTACAAGACGTTGCTGATGCCATTTCAAAGCCCTCCTTGCATTTGCAGCCTCCATAAACTATAGATGTACCATTAGCGAAACACTTCATGTAATTATCGACAGCAGATGTCTTTGGAATTGAAAAGTCTGAACAAGTTCCATTAACACGAAGTGAATTTGATGAAGAACTTGGTGCGGGTACAGCATTAAAATTGATTAAGTCACCTCCAGCTGCAGGACATTTTGTATAATATGCTGTCACAGATTTCACAGATATACATGCCCCTTTGTTTCTGAAAGCAATGTACACTCCTCTATAGCCTTTCAAATCAACTGACATAACAAATGTAAATGTGCTACTGAAGCCAGTGCCAATGGTTGGATCTGGCAATACTGAGCTGTTTGTGAGTCTTCCAACATAATCAAAGCTTCCGGACATTGGGCTAGGTATGTCTCCTAATGGGGCATTGATTCTCAAGACATACAGTTCAATGTATAATTTACAATTGGCTCCTGCAAAGTCAGGAGCTGAACAGTCTTTCAGTTCATATCCAACAGATACTGCTGCTTCTTTTGCTGGAAATGTATTGATAAAAGGTGAAACCATATATCCATCCGTCTTATCGTGACTGTTACTTGAACAAGCCCTGATAACTCCACCGGCAGCTGTCCACTAAAAGAGATCAAAATTTCAAAATGGACATCTTAATAAACACCCACAGGCTTTTTATATTCATTTAAGATATTGCAATACGTTACATTCTATTACAGTCTACTATTGGGGAGACCGCGGGGCTGGTTGTAACAGAATAGGAATCATTCGTCGTACATAGCCGAATGCTCGTGGCCCATCATGGCCGAAACCGCAAAAACCAGAATTCATTATCAGAATTTTTCTTTGTGTGGTCTAGAAATGCAGGCAAAATTGGCCAAAATCAGGAAAAGTGTGATAAGATCCAATTTGGAGCACAATTTCCATCTAAACATAAGAATTATGATACCACAGCTCTGCTACGTTTTTCGAAAAAAATAAAGAATTGAGAAATTGCTTTTTTGATAGAGTAAGTCCCAGAAAATGGTCTCCCTCCCCTTCATTTGTAAGAATATTTCCATGAAACATTATGAGTAGCAGCACAAATGGTAGCTGCAAAGAGTAAAAAACTTTCATTGCCACAAACTGCTTCCTTGCGAGCTATCAGGAAAATCTACCAGGGGGCAAGTTTGCCCCCCCCCCACCACCAAAATACAGGTTAAAAGATTCACTGACCTTGTTAATAATGCTACCATTGCTCTTTGGTGAAAAAACTCCAAATCCAGGCACAGGCAGTGGAACTAAAAAATGAGAAAAAGATTTGCATTTGAAAATGATCCAGATGGGCCATGGTAAAATATTTCATCTGACTAAATGATGATGGATACTTCCTTGATTCAATCCATAATTTTGTGAAAAGTAATACGAATCTCGGTCTCACCTCAATTTTTCCATTTTCTCCATTTGTTGAAAATTTTAGTATCAACATTAGCATTGTGTATGTACAGGGTGTCCCAAAAAACATGTGCGCTGTTTGAGTGGCTCCTGCGGAGCAGCCATAAATCCAATGTTTCTGTTTTTAAGATTTGTGGCAGAAGAGACTTCAAATTAAAGGTTGGCACCGATTTTGAGTAAATCTGATCACTAGTTGCTGATTTATGGAGCAAGAAAGCCAAAATTATTGGCTGCCTCAAAACCAGAGGATCCATAATTCTCCATTGCGTTAAAATCAACGAAAATGATTGAAAAAAAACATACCTAACCCTGTTTTCTGATGTTTATAAGTGAGACAGATAGTCATACATTGAATTTTGTGACAACCAAGAATATTGGACATAGCTAGGGTTGCTAGGAATGGAAATGTGCAACACAAGTGCTTCAAGCCATGTCATGCGTCCATCAGATGTTTTGCTTCTCAAAAGTGATAAAGTTGTTTTAAACCAACAATATTGCGTTCAGCATGTTGCTTGGTCGATATTATTGAAGAATATGGTCATTAATTACTCCCAAATGCTTTTTTTTTCTGGCATAACTGTAAAGTTTAAGTTCATTTAATGTTAAAATTCAAGTTATAAGGTTAAGTACAGAGATAAAATCCTCTGGTTTTGAAGCAACCAGTGATTGTGACTTTCTTTCTCAATAAATCAGCAACCACTTGTCAGATTTACACAAAATCGGTGCCAAACTCTAAGTTGAAATCTCTCCTATTCACAGATCTGAAAACAGGAGTTAGATTTATGGCTCCTCCACAGTAGCCATTCAAACGGTGCACATGTTTTTTGGGACACCCTGTATATATACCGTAAAAGCTGTACTAAGGGGGCTCATTTAATTTTGGACACTCTTTAGTTCTTTTACACCACATTTTATGGTTTAAACATACAGTTTTTCAAGTTAAATACATGAATTGTTATGACACACACAGTTTTATCTCAAACCATATCAAAATTAACATCCAAATACGATTAGTTCAATAAATGGAGAATCTTTGGTAGGGTGGGGAGGTTAATATGTAGTAGGACTTCAGGACTAATTATGTGTTGTTTAATTTATGTAATTATTCTTTTATCTAACTGTAGCCTCGTTTCTATCTGTATATATAATGTAATGTTTTGTTGTATAATCAGTCAGTTTTGCACCTCAATCCGAGTCACACGTTAATCAACTTCGCTCTACTCATTCATCTACTCAAAAGTAACAGGGAACATTGTCTCCCAACTTCAAGCCCTGTTATAGTTGGTTGAGGACCCAATAGTGTAACTACACTAGCATCGATCACGGATACACTCCTTGCACTCTCAGTAGACTTTTCAACGCCGAACGTCCCGCTTCTACACGTCAAATGCAGAGACAAGATGTTTTTCTTGTGCACTTATTGCCATGGACAAGGACACAGTAAAGAAACATGTTTGAAGCGCATCACGAAGAATTGTCCTCAGCATATTTGCCGAGACTTCAATCGTTTTCGACAGCCAAAATGTTAACTCAATGGTTCTTGTATCTACAATCGTTCACATGCGTGTATGATTTGCAATGTAACAGACTGCAAAGCCTTTTTACATGTGCATGAGAGAACAGAAATCCTTGCGAAAACTCTTAAGAAGTCAACCGAAGACTCAAAACTTCTCAATGAATTGGTTGCAGTGGTCCAGAAGGTTGTTCATACGCTGAAAAGTTTCACTGAAAATGCCCACAGTCCTGCTACGAAGACTGAAACTGTGAAAGCTACCCGAGCGGAAGACATGCAAAATCTTGTTGTTGAATCTCTTCCAACATCGTTGACGCATGATAAGTTGAACATAATTGCCTCAAATGGCATATTAGCATTGCCAATTGTTTCAGCTGAAAAGGAGATAACAATGCCTATATCAACGGGATATCCTTAGTCTTCAGTTTCATTACAACACGCCAATAAGGTCATTACATCCCTCGGCAACACAAGATCAATAGTTCCAGTGAGAGAAAACAGCCCGTCAATCAAAGCAGCTGATGGATCTTCTATAAAACCTTGTGGGACGCTAAATGTTCCCATCACATTTGCAAATAAAGGAACGTTCTAATTTCAGATGCTTGTTGTCCCAATTCTGACCTGTGATTTGATATTTGGAAACAATCACCTAGTCAAAACAGATGCACTGATAAATCATTCAAAACGAAGCATTTCTTCTCAATCATGAGGCAATGAATTTTGAAGTTAATTGCACAGTGCTGACAGACGTTAACAGCCTACAAGCACTTCCAAATTTGGAAGCAATTGGCAATATTAACTGTTACAGTGTCACTGTTGCAGTTGATTTTTCATCAAGAGTCGCTTTTTGCATCTATTTTCTTGAAGCAGTCAGACAGGAAATGACCTTTGCTTATTTTGCTTGCGGATATCGTTCGTTCTAGTATAGAAGGCACTTTTCAGGCTACAGGCTACAGGCTACAGGGTGCAAACAACATCAACTAACAGTACAAATAGGTATCGGGAGAGACAGGAGAGACAGGAGAGACAGGAGAGACAGAGCTGAATAGAATTTAGGGTAAAAGGCTGGTGCAAAGAGTGGCTGCATTAAAAAAAGATTACACGATATGGCACTTCAAGCATTAGAGAACGAATAGCAGTAACTTGGAAAATAATCGAAACTATGGCTTAGATGGAACGAAGAGAATAATTGTGCTAATATCATGCGAGTATAGAGAATGAAAAGTAGTTACATATGAAATGTAAGGAGAATAGAAATAAAATCAGGGAAGAGAATTGAACAGGATACTACTGGGCTTTGAAAATGGAAATTATACAGTCAATAAAAAGAATTCCTGTTTGACAAATCACCAATCCCTAAATAGCCTGAATTGCCTTCAAACGTTTCGTCCTTTCATCCAGCCATGCATCTCGTTTCTTAATTTATCAGTATGCAACTTGAGTTTCTTATAAAGAGTTTCTTACAAAGTAAAAGGTGAAAAGCTGAAAGTTAACAAACAGATGAAAACATCGCCATACCTTGCACCATCAAACAGAAACATGATGCCAGCACAATGCCAAAAACTACATGGCACATCAGCAGCATTTTGTCTGAATCCTGCCCCCCTAATGACTTCAACCAGTAATGTGTCCGCCTCTGAAGGAAAAAATGAGCAATCGTTAAAATTAAGGCTCAAGCAATGTATCAGTAAGATCTATCAAAAGCAAACAGTCCAAAGTTTGTCTTAAATTAGATGTCATGTAAGAGCGGGAATGACTGAGTGGTAGCAAGCAAGACTCAATTCCAAGCTGAAGGTTGGTGGTTTGAGTTTCGCCCCCTCTTGGTAAGGTAATTCCAGGCTGAAGGAAGCACGAGGTATGAAGTCCTCACACGTCTGCAACTTTGCAGATGATAATACTGTGTATGCATGTGACAAAGATGTTGAATCAGTGGCAATGAGACTTGAGGATGATATCTCTAGAGCTCTTGACTGGTTTAAAGATAACAGAATGGTGGCAAATCCCAAAAAATTTCAAGTAATGTTTCTTGGCCTGAAGCAGCATCAAGAATTTCTGCTAGAAATAGAAAACAAAATAATAAATGTGACAAGGTCTGTTAAACTTCTTGGGATAACTGTTGACGATGAGCTGAAATTTGACAAGCATGTGAAAACACTGTGTCAACAAGTTAGCAGAAAAGTCAGTGCATTCTCAAGGGTTGCACCTTACATCGATGAAAAGAAAGGGAAGATCCTTTACCACACATTTATAAAGTCAAATTTCAATTATTGTCCACTTATCTGGATGTTTTGTGGTAAAACGCAAAACAAAGAAATAGACAGAGTTCACAAAAGAGCTTTGCGAATACTTCTTGAAGACTATGCATCGAACTTCGATGAGCTTCTCCAAAAGATAGATGACACTAGGGTCCATGTAAACAATCTACGTAACTTGATGATAGAGATATATAAGTACCTATCGTGCGAAAATCCATCCTTTCTGTGGAATATTTTCCAGCGAAAGGACCTTACATACTCGTTACATACAATCTAAGATCAGGTTCAATATTAATGCTACCACAAGCGAAGACTACAACCTATGGGACCAGTTCATTGACCTTTAGAGGTAGCATCCTCTGGAACAGCCCACTTGACTCTATAAAAAGCTCGCCATCTGTGGTATGCTTCAAAAAATCGATAAAAGAATGGAAGGGTGAAAACTGCACATGCAAAAATTGCTTGTAGCAACAATAACTATGGAAATCTCTCCGAAAACAGTAATCATCTGTAAATATATTTATTTTCTTTATATTATTGTAAATTTTTCCTTTGTAGATAGTTGGTTTGAATTAGCTGGTGTATTTTAAGCTATTGTAAATACCAACTGTAATAATAATAATAATAATAATAAAAGTATGGTCACTTTTCTGAACCGAACTGTCTCTAATGGACGTTAAGAGGGGAATCTTTTTATGAAAGGGGCGTTTTTGCGTTCTAAAGGGCATGGTCTCAAGATTTTTTCCGGCGGCAAGCCCCCGGACCCATATTACAGCTCGCTTTGCTCACCACTCAGTCCCTCCACCTTGAAGCCGCTTGCGCGGTCCTTGCCACGAAGAACTATTTCAAATGTTCTGACTGCAATCCCACGAACTGAACAAGTCAAACGCAGTCCATAGTCAAAGCTCCCCAAAGCTCCTAGCAGTCATGTGGCAATGTATTTGCCAAGTTTAGTCATAGAACAGGGGCATCAGCAGGGCTTTAGCCAGCGGGGGGGGCGGGGCTGGGAGGCGGAGCACCCCCAGGAGGCTCTTCGTCGGAAATTTTACTCTACCTGTCGGATTTATTTGTGGTTACATGCCCACATTTAGACGATTTCATTGGGAGAATGATGCATGGAACATGAATTTATTGACTTTCGAGGATAAACTCTGACATGAATTTTGAATCTTCATCATATCTTTGCTTTATTTTCACCAATTTTGAAGGTTCCAACGTTGAAACTGGAAAATATTTCCAAGTCATTAAAGGAGCACATCAGCCCTGTCGTGCATGATTCCTAAAATTTAGGTTGCTGTTGTTGTTGTTGTTGTTGTTGTTGATTTTTGTGTCGGAAAATTTTGTTTCTTCGCCCCCGCCCTCCAATGAATTCAAGGCTGGTGTCGGGCCTGGGCATCAGTTTCAATCTGTTCAATATCTTTCTCTGTTTCTTATTTCTGATTTTTTTCTTATTTCTGATTGACAGCGAATATTTTTGCTGATGCAAAGGGTTCTGTGTTTCTTTACGTGATGATATTTTGGCTGATGTGAAATCATCTAATAATATTCACTGCATTAGAAATATGAAACAAATCAGAAATAAGAAACAAAGAAAAGTGTTGAAAAAATTTGAAACTGATATTATAACCCTGTGGAGAGACGTCAGGTGGATGGCATTGTTCGACCCCTTCCACCAACAACGGCTTATGATAATTTGCGAAGTTTTTAAAAACTTTGCAACGTTTTTCCAAAGTTTGTTTCAATGTTTCCAATACACACATAGACAATTGCAAATGCTTGGTAAACAAATAATTTAAGCAAATTGACTCAAATATGAAATTTTCCGAAAAACTTCGCAAATTATCAATTGGGCCCCCTGATTGATAATTTGCGAAGTTTTTTCAAAAACGGCCCAGAAATGGCCAGGAACCAGTGGAGAGCATTGTTCCTCTGTGGAGCATTATAGAACACGTCTAATCACCACCCAATCTACTCTTTCCAACTATTTCAACCGGTTTTTATGACGAGACTAGCAATCTCCACGTGCTTAGGCCCAAATGTAAAGTTGTTCAAAAACAACAGGCAAACGCATGCGAGTTCTTTTATTTGCCCCTAAACCAGCTTGCCTTGGTACCTTCTTCAACGTAACACACAACAACACCAAGTATCGGACACATTTATTGGCATTTTAGAAAAACTTCGCAAATTATCAATTGGGCCCCCTGATTGATAATTTGCGAAGTTTTTTTTCAAAACGGCCCAGAAATTGCCAGTAACCTGTGGAGAGCCTCGTGCCTCTGTAGAACATTGTAAAACACGTCTAACCACCACCGAACCTTCGCTTTCAAACTGTTTTAGTCGGTTTTTATAACGAGACTTGCAATCTCCAGGTGCTTAGGCCCAAATGTAAAGTTGTTCAAAAACAACAGGCAAACGCATGCGAGTCCTTTTATTTGCCCCTAAACCAGCTTGCTTTGGTACTTTCTTCGACGTAACACAGTGATCCAGAGCATGGAATAAATGCCAAAACACAAATAGTTACAAATGCAAAAATTTTCAAATCTACTATAGAGAGGACACTTTGAGCTATTCAGAACAAACATCCGTATAGAAATCGGACCAACTACTGCAGAGAAATTGCACTTTGAAGTTGACAAAAATTGCTACGCCATGTTTTTGTTTACATTTCCGGTGTATCACTTTTGAAATGGGCCTAAACCAACAATTTCAAATTTCATTTCTCCAGTTGTATTCGTCCGATTTCAATAAACTTTTTTTTAAATTGACCCTCAATGTCTGTGCAATTATACAACGTATCAGTTCCATGAACTTACATCAATTTATTTGTTTATTTGGCACATATTTGTCAAGGGGTATATTTAGCAGTAGAACTACACGAGACCCCTAAATTTCTTCTTTCCTGGTGCAAACAAAAAAAGTGAGGAAAAAAGAGTCTTAAAAACGCATTTCGCACTAAACTTCAGGTATCGATGAAGGTTTCTGCCAAAGGGTTCGTTCAGGTTCGTACAGGTAAAAATTTTATAGCTGATATAAAAAATCGAGTCATTTAGGCCTATATATGCTATTTTCTGTGATTTTCAATGATAGGATGTATATTTTTTTCTGGGTGGTTCCAATGCATTGTTTTCGTTTTAATTGCACAGCTTTAATAGCGAGGATTAAATTCTAAATAAAAAGAGGCATTATTTCATTACCTAACAATCACATTAACATTTAAATGACTTGAATCGCACACTGATTTAACATGGATTACACTAAAATCACGGCAACTTCTGTCTATGACTGTTAAAGATACAAAGATTGGGCTTTAGGTCCATCTTTTGATCGTGGAAACTGCACTAATAGGTTACAGGAAGGTGTGGTGTGCGGCAAAAGGATTTCTGTCATGACCCAATCCCAGAATTTAGGGAAGATTTTGATACCTAATCCTTGAATACGAGTTACGTTTTCACAAAAAAAATTTTTGTTGCAAAACCACTGCAATATTTTTGTTTCACGTAAACAAAACATTAGCAGGACTTTAAACTACCTAACATTAAAGTCACGGGAAACAGAACAGTGTCAGAACTTTTCGTAAATAATAAGCCCTAGTACCAGCAAATTCACAACAAGATTATGAAAGTATACCCCGTTTTCAGAATTTCTGACAAAAACTCCCCTAAATGCCTATATGACCAGAAATTTGAGAATCCCCTCGCCTGGGCTTTTAGTCTATAAAGTGCACTTCTGTTGTATAAGTCTTGAGAAACCAACTTCATCTTGGACTTCAAATAAAAGGTCTCACGAGCCCGAGCTTTTTGGTTCATTACATGTCATGGGCAATGATAAAAACTATATAGTTATCATTAATTTTATGAACTTATAGTTACTCCATAGGCTGTGTATTTATCACTTTATCTTTCTTTGTTCAATACCTAATGCTGAATGTAAAAAATCCAAAGGAACTTTACATTTATTTTTGGTTAAGGTTGAAACTGATTACAGAATCGCACAGACTGAAACTATATTCTAAAAGTTATCTGCAATTTAGAAGACTAAAACTGTCACTTCAAAGAAAACCTCTTGGTTTATAGTCCAATTAGAGTTTTTGTGGAACAAGTACATCTGAAAATTTAGAGGAACTTTTGGTTGCAGACTGTGAAAAAGTTTTGTGTCAGTAAATCATGGCCCCTTTGTCCGGATGCTCATCAAATGTGCACCAGGAATTGCCCATGCTAGACACGATCCATTGAAGCGACAAATTCAGGCATGTGAGAATGAGACTTTTTTTGTATCAAACCAAGAAGAAGCGCTTTTTCCAAACATGAAAAAATGAACTATAGTTAATAGATCAAACGGTGGAGTTTGGACTTAGGCCTAGTGTCCCCAAGTCATAGACATAAAAATGCTTGTCGGCTAGACTACGTTTGATCCACTTAAATGCTAATATGCTTGTTAGGTAATGACATAATTCATCTTTTTATTTAGAATTTAAACCCTCGCTATTACAGCTGTGCAATTAAAACGAAAATTATGCATTGGAACCACCCAAAAACAAAACATACATTCGAATAATTTGAAAAAGTAAAGGCCACGATACCAACGTCGATTGCCGTATCCGAAGATGCTTGCGATGACGAAAAAATGAATAAATTGAAAGGCAGAAACACCGCAACACGACAAAAAACAACAGCAAATATGATTAATTTATTTTTTGCCAATATTTCGTCCTGCCATGCAGGACTTCTTCAGGGCTGTAATGTGACATTCTAATCACGGAAAATGACAGAAAATAGCATACATGGGCCTAAATGACTCGATTTTTTTTATCAGCTATAAAATTTTTACCTGTACGAACCTGAACGAACCCTTTGGCAGAAACCTTCATCAATACCTGAAGTTTAGTGCAAAATGAGTTTTTAAGACTCTTTTTTCCTCACTTTTTTTGTTTGCACCAGGAAAGAAGAAATTTATGGGTCTCGTGTAGTTCTACTGCTAAATATACCCCTTGACAAATATGTGCCAAATAAACAAATAAATTGATGTAAGTTCATGGAACTGATACGTTGTATAATTGCACAGACATTGAGGGTCAATTTAAAAAAAAGTTTATTGAAATCGGACGAATACAACTGGAGAAATAAAAATTTGAAATTGTTGGTTTAGGCCCATTTCAAAAGTGATACACCGGAAATGTAAACAAAAACATGGCCTGGCAATTTTTGTCAACTTCAAAGTGCAATTTCTCTGCAGTAGTTGGTCCGATTTCTATACGGATTTTTGTTCTGAATAGCTCGAAGTGTCCTCTCTATAGTAGATTTGAAAATTTTTGCATTTGCAACTATTTGTGTTTTGGCATTTATTCCATAATTTTGACAATCTGGATCACTGTGCGTAAGACACCACAACACCAAGTATCAGACACATTTAATGGCATTTTAGAAAAACTTCGCAAATTATCAATCAGGGGGCCCAATGGATAATTTATCCATTGGGCCCCCTGATTGATAATTTGCGAAGTTTTTTAAAAACGGCCCAGAAATTGCCAGTAACCTGTGGAGAGCCTCGTGCCTCTGTAGAACATTGTAAAACACGTCTAATCACCACCGAACCTTCGCTTTCAAACTATTTTAGTCGGTTTTTATGACGAGACTTGCAATCTCCACGTGCTTAGGCCCAAATATAGAATTGTTCAAAAACAACAGGCAAATGCATGCAAGTTACTTTATTTGCCCCTCAGCCAGCTTGCCTTGGTACTTTCTTCAACGTAAGACACAACAACACCAAGTATCGGTCACATTTTAATGGCATTTTAAAAAAACTTCGCAAATTATCAATCAGGGGGCCCAATTGATAATTTGCGAAGTTTTTCTAAAATGCCATTAATTGTGACCGATACTTGGAAGTTTTTGCAAAGTTTTTGCGAAGTTTTTAAAAACTTCGCAAATTATCGTAAGCCCCAACAACACCTACCTTTGAAGGTTGTGGATTCGATTTAGCACAAAGCAGCTTTCGTGAACGACTTGGCGGCGAAGACAACAACTTCTCTTTCGCCAGTTTCATGAAGTTTTATTTTTAGGAGCTTTTAGGCCGGTTATCCCGGTTATAATAATACTTTGATGCTGAGTTTATAAAAAATAAGCATTCTTATCACCATGATTAATGATGTGAGGAGAGTTTACTTCCTGGTTTCTTTAGACCATATATTGCTCATGAAAACTAAGCTGGTTTGATTTATACAAAAGCAGAGGAGGAGATTCACAAGATTCACAATCATAAACGACACAGTTTTTGATTACAAAGTCCAACTTTGTAATCTAAGAAGGGGCTTCGATGTCAGGCTGTCAGGAAGAAAGAAAGTAAGTAACCCACTTCCGTGTCACGCTCGTTAAAGCGATTGATTAACGTTTTATCTCTGCTAATTGGCACTGAAATAAAGAAAGCGCACATAAAGCGCATACAAGACAGAAGTTTCCCGCGATCCTATAGCAACATTTGACGTCGGCTTATTTGATGTTAGACAGATTTGACACCATAAGATGGATAAATTACCATGATGTTTACCCTGGCACAACAACAAATTTACCCAGAATTGGCACGTTCTTGACTTCATTAGCAGCTTAATTATGTGAAAACAATCGTTTTCTAGAACGAACGAATCATTAGCCACTTATTGATAGTACTCATTATGCAAATAAGTCAACTTTAGAAGATGATGTAACCGGCGGCCTGCACAGAGGCTAGCATTCGCAGCATCACCGAAGGTAGAAGGACCCCCCTCCTACACAGCTACAGAAAGGTGCAGAATCCCAGCAAACAATGGCGCCATTGACTGGGGGAAGGCACGAGATAACACTGAACCAAAACATCTTCATGCATATCATTCTGCACAGAGCTTATCTTCGTGACTGCTTGTCTTAAATTAGATGCCCGCGAATAGCAGCAATTGAAACGTTCTGCAGGGTTCTGCATAAGTAATTTTGCGTTATCGTAAATCTCACATGACATCTCATTTGACACAGATGCACCAATAGTTTCGTGCACGAACTAAGCAAACTAGGGGTAATGACTTTTGATTTTTGCGTATCATTCTCGTTTGACATAAAGACCAAAATATTGCCTTTGAGGCGATTCTTGTCCTTATACAAGGCACTCGATTTTCCATTGAAGGCGACTACACGTATTTTTTTATAAGAAACTGCTTATAAGAAACTCAACTCTCAGGTCGCCAAAAAATTAAGAAACTCCAGCACTGGGAAAATATAAGCCAAGAAACTATTTATTTTGATAAAAGAAATCCTCAACATATTTTAATTTGTTCCCTTGTTTCCTGTATCATATTACTCGTAAGGTACTTGAGTAATGTCTAAACATTGAACAGGCTTAAAAAGCCTTGTTTTGAAGTGTTCACGAGGGCACAAGTAGTGAACATGAAGATTGTTATGGAACCTCTAAGAAACTCGTAAGAAACTCTGAGTACTCAAAATCTGATAATTTCAAGAAACTTCCAGTACTGGCCCAAATTCTTAGTTTCTTATAAAAAATACGTGTAGCACTTAGCAGCAACACTCATCTCTCTGACTGTAGCTAAAAACAGCATCTACGATCATTTGGGGTTATGAAGAAATCAATATTCAGATATTCTCATGCTTGTTTAGCTCAGGACAGACTTTGTAATCATCCAAAAGGATCTTATGTTTCTAGAAATGCCTCCGTTCGAAGGAAGCCCTTGTGGTCTCCAGGCGGACTATACCGATGCTCTATGCTCAGAGATGATTAGATTTTTGCATTGAAGGTTTGCTTTTTTATTTGTCTCTGAATGCAGTTTTTAGGTAGAATTACTACACCACACAGGGATGGCACTAGCGGAGGGGAGGGGGGGAGGGACGGGGACGGGGACGGGGGATGATGTTTTGCAGGTTTCTTTCCTCTCGTACCCTTGTGCTCTGAAATCATTGAAGCATTCTGCCGCCATGGTAACATGGTATTATTTATTCGGTTGCTGTTGTTGTACTGCATTAACCCAACTTTATAGGTTGCAGTATGTATGTTATTTCATAACATACACAACAGCAACCGAATAATAGCATGTTACATGGTGGCAGAATGCTTTTATGATTTCGGAGCACAAGAGCACCATAGGTCACTAGGCCGCCATAATACGCGATTGGGCCTCCTGTGCTGCAAAAATAAAAATGTAATTCTCGAAGCAGCATCAAAGACATTTGTAAGGAGTATAGAAGCTGGTGATTATCTTTCACTGCAATTTAATGTCATTCCATATTCATTCAACATACATATATCCAAGTAAAATATCTGACGACTACTTACGATGATAAAGATATCAAGAATCCAAACCTACAACCCTGTAAAGCCTAAAGTATAACCAAACAAGAAAAAGGGTCTGGGGAGAGCAATATTCTCTTGGTAAATGGCTGTCACAAAGCCTTCATTAACGATGCACTCTGCAAATCTATTGGCTTCAAATTCATGGTGAAAAATAAGGAACTAAATTGCCCGAAATTTTTTGAAAAGCTTGTCTGTGACCCATCGCCGCATAAAGGATTGAAGACTCTTCTCTGCAACACATGCCTCAAATCCAACGGTTCTTTGTGCTTAACGGTTAAGTATTTGTCATGGGAGGGGGGGGGTTGCTTTTCGCATGCCAGGAGCATGAGATTCTAGAGCCATAGGACTTATAACAATTTTAGAAGGGCCCAGAATGATGAAACAACAGCTCTCGGGATTCGATCGAAATATATAGTGCCCAAAGTAATGAATTTTGGATCTTTTAGCTATTCTACACAATACAGCAAATACCCACATAAAAACTGGTAATTAAGAACCACATGCTGATTCTGGCTGCAGTTTACACATTTGGCGGGCTGTGGAAAAACAATTATGCGGCCGATATTCAAAACTAAGATTTTAATCTATCAGACAAAGGTTAGATTAGATGAGAAAAATCTGTTTGGTAAAATTACTCATCTGTAGATTAACAAATTAGAAAAATGCCTGTAAGGGGCGCATCACTCTGCAAAAATATCGTACACCTTTGGCAAAGATCCCTTTGCTTTCAAGAAAAATCCGCAAAAATCCCTAAAAATCCTTTTGTTTAAAAAAAAATCTCGTACGCCATTTCGGAAGAGTGATACACCCCTCATGTTTGTATGACAATCGAGAATTCCATCTTCCATTCTGGTCCATGATTTATGTGCTATTGAAGATTTGGAGATTGGAGATGGAGATTTCCCAGAAGAATGGGCAATAGGCATCATAGTTCTTCTGTTCAAGGGCGGAGATAAATCAAACCTTGATAATTACAGGGGTATTACTCTTCTCAGTATTTTCGGAAAATTATTTTTAGGTATTTTATTAGAAAGACTGACAACAGTACTTGATAACTTTAAAATCTTAGTGGAAAATCAAATTGCATATAGAAAGGGTTATCAAACGTCTGACCATCTACTTACTCTTTCATCGATTATTCAAAAAGTATGTAATCAGGGTGGTTCCAGTCTTTTCCTTTGCGTCGTTGATTTTAAGAAGGCATTTGACTCAGTGGATCACTCTCTTTTGTTGAAAAAGCTGATTACAAATGGAATTAGTGGTAAATTTTATAAAATAGTTTCAACGTTATATGCTAAGGTCAAATCGTGTGCTCGTGCTAATGACGGCCTTACTAATTTCTTCAGTTCTCGGGGGGGTAAGACAGGGATGTCTCCTGAGTCCAATGCTTTTTGCATTATTCTTAAATGATTTAGATGCAGCTATAAGCTCAAAAGCGAAAGGAATTAGGTTCGGAGAAGATGTCGCTCATTCACTAATGTATGCAGATGATTTGATATTACTTGCAGAAACCGCGGAAGATCTTCAAAAGCAAATCGATGTGTTAAATGACTTTATGAAGCAGATTCAAATGAGTCTCAACGTTGGTAAAACCAAAGTAATGGTCCTCAGAAAAAACAAAAGAAGAAATATATCAAAACAACAATGGTTATTTGGTGATACTGAAATACAAGAATGTGATTCATACAAATACCTTGGCGTCACAATTAAATCTAACTGCTCTTTCAATGAACACATTATGAAATAATTAAGCAAAAGGCCTGTAAAGCGTACTATTCCCTTATTTCTAAATGCAAAGATTTTAACGGCCTACAACCAAGACTTTTTCTTTATTTGTTCGATCAAACCATCGCCCCTATTTTGAATTATGCTTCCGAAATTTGGGGCTATGAAAAATTTGTTACGTTGGAACGTTTACACCTTTCTGCGTGGAAGTATATCCTGGGAGTGAAATCAACAACCTGTACGGATGCAGTTTATGCTGAGCTGGGAAGAATACCCCTTCAGTTGAACCGACATGTATCCATGTTGAAATTCTATGCAAGACTCAATTTACTAAATGTTTCCGAACCGTATCGATTCGCCTGTAAGTCCTTTCGCTTCCTGTGCGACGCTGCTGATTTAGGTTATGTTAACTGGGTATCATTGGTACGTGAATTGCAGGCAAAATATAATATTGCACCTGGCGACAACATCTCTACTATCAAATCAAAAGTTAGGAGTTTTTTCGAACATTACACCTTGTTTAATCTTAATGAACATCTAGCGCAAGATAAAAAACTTTGCACTTATGCCCAGATAAAGTCGGGTTTTAAGTTCGAAACATACCTGGACACTATAAAAGGCTGAAATACACTATCCAATTTATTGGATTCAATCAATTTGATGTTCCAATTAGTTGGATGAGAAGTTCTGTTTACATTCATCCAATAAATTGAAACGATCTTTTGGAAGTCTCTCATTGCACAATGGACTCTGACTGTGAGTATGCTGCAGCACGAAAAAGGTTGCGAAAAAAGGCAAGATCTGTCTGGGTTAAGTCAAAGAAATGAGCTTGGCATTGAAAGTACGCTATTGCGAGAATTTCGGCTTGAAGATGAAGCAGAGTACAACAAGTTTCTGAGAATGTCCTCAGAAAATTTCGACGAACTCCTAAGCCTCGTTGAATTTGACATACACGCTTTTTCTATCTTCCATAAATTTATGAAATCTTTAGTCACTTCAATACGCTGCGCTTTAGCGGCCACGTTAGCTTGCACTGCCTATCCGCTTATCCAAAAGAAATGCACAAGATACGAAATTAGGCGTAGGTTTTCGCTCGGCGCCATAAAGACAAAAGGGATTAAGAAACACAAAGGGAAAAAGTTGGATGAAAGTTGAACACGTCCAACTTTTGAAAATGAGATTTCAATTTGTTGAAACTGGGAAATATCGTCCAATTTTTGCGTTTACATTGTCCAATTAATTGAATCCAATAAATTGAATCCAATAAATTGGATAGTGTATTTCAGCCTTTACGCTTAGTTTGAAAATAGAACAAAAGATGGCTTAGTGCTTTCATTTGTCTAATTGATTTGCTAATCTCTCGATATCATCAAATACAATGAAATTCAATAGTTTATATTTAGATTGCCCAGGCCCCTGATTTAAGTCACCTTATATCTCCGTCATTTGTCTTTAATTTGGTCGCAACTTATTTGTTGAAATGCCTCAAACTAAAATCGGATCTCCAAATATGAATATCTTATGTCACGCAATTCACGTACCATGTTTAGAGTTTATCATCATATTTGTAGTATATATTAGTACAATGTGTCCTTTTTTCTGTAATTTTACGTCATGTAACAGTTATTTCAGTTGAATTGTAATTAGGTTAGAGGCCTCCTTGGCCTAGATGCCTTATTATTAAAAAAAAAAATTAAATTTTTAAGACAATGAACTGAACTTACATTTTGATGTCAAATAAATCATGGGCGAGAATGGAATGTGGAATTCTCGATTCCCATACAAACTCCTGACAAGTATTTCTCTAATTGTTGGTTCTTAAAGATGACTGATTTTTACCATGCAAAATTTTCTTATCCGAGTTAACCTTTAACTGAAGACTTAAGATTTTCGTTTTAAATATTGGCCGCATACTTTTTATTCCACAGCCCGTCAAACGGGTAAACTTTTTTGACTCACCCGGTATAGGAGCCATTTCAGCCTATTGCAGCAAATTGATACAGCGGGCTTTTAATGTAATGGGTCAAGTGATATCATTATACATCTTTAGCCAAAAGGTTCAAGTTCATCTGAGCTTCGTTAGAACCGCTATAACTGTTGCGTGTATTCAAAAATTCGTCCGACTTCTGCAAAATGGCAAAATGTAACTCTTGATCCAGATACGGGACTAGACTCAAATCCGAATTGTCCTGTACCGGCTGAGTCTCGAGAAACTTTCAAAAACGTGCTAAAATCGGGAGCAAGCTTCCCTAATGTGTTTACCATACACTAATGCCTCGAGAACGCTTTAGCCCCTTTACTTCATAATGTTGTTCCAGAACAACACAAAAATTATTCGGTCCTCTGTCTACATGGTCGCTGCTATTTATATGATTGGTCTGTTTAACACTAAGGGGATACCTACTGATTCTGGATATCCCCACAATTGCCACCTTAACCTCGTTTTCAAACATTTGTGCACTTTCAAAGATGGTGGATGGCAGTTTTCAGTGAAACGAGAAGAAGCTAGACTTTGCTGAAGGTATACAGTTCAGGTAAGTGTTTTAGAGCCTCCAAAAAAATATCTTTATCTTTATTGATATGTTCTTTATACATCCATAGTGGATTTTGTTGTTTATATCAAGTTGGGTACTATTTATGACCAAATTTTGTTGTGTTGTTGCAGAACAACATCAAGAAGAAGGGGAGTAAAAACTTGCATTTTTGTCAACTGTGAAGAATAGCATGTATGAAACAAAATATGCTAATTATGATAAGTTTAACACTTGGGGAGCTTTTTTGTATCTGTCTCTCGCATCTTTATATGGATATACCTCAAGACTCGGATCGGGGACAATAATTTTGGGGGCGAAAACTGCAATTTGAAGGGTAAAATAGTAATAAGAAAACACGTGAACCACTTTTGAAAAGGAAATTTGTGTCATTGACCCCCTTTCCTGTGACTTGAGGGAAACAAAACATATCCATTTATTTAAAACTACATCTTGGTTCATTTTCCCTCTCCAGAATGCCCTTTTCAGTTGGTAGCTTCTACAAGACGAAGGTTTCAACTTCTGGAGTAAGGAGAGAATTACAGCGACACGCTGTTTATATTCCAGATGCCCAACTGAGTGATGCAGAGGATCTGGGAGAGGAGGATGATGCTGAGATGCCAGATGTAGCAGTAGAGGATACTATTCCAAATCTTGATTCGTTTGGAATTTTGGATACAGAATTGGAAGATAGGGACAGGCTTTCAGATGAGTCTGATGAAGAGGACGATGAAATTTATGAACCTACTGTTGGTTCTGCAAATGCAAAGAAGGGAGCTGAGCAGAAGAGTGCAGGAATAGGGAGGAAATGTAATCGACGTTGGCGAAAAAAGGAACCAGCTCAAGTGAATTCATCATTCTTTGGTCCATCATTTCCACCTCCTCCTGAAGAAGAGCAGACACCACTGCAGTATTTCCTCCAATTTTTTGACAGACAACTAATTTCACATATTGTTGGACAGACAAACTTGTACTCTGTGCAAGTCAATGGTTCTTGCATTGTGACTGCACAGAATGAAATGGAGCAGTTCCTTGGCATTCTAATTCTCATGGGTATTATCAAATACCCACAATATCGCATGTATTGGAGTCCTGGAACGAGAATTCCAGCTGTAGCGGATGTAATGCCCTTGGCAAGGTTTGAGAAGATCAAGCGCTTCTTCCACCTGAACAACAATGCAGAAATGCCAAAGCATGGTCAAGAGAACTTTGACAAGCTTTACAAAGTTCGCCCTATGATCGAAAGCATTCTTTTGAAATGTAGAGCTCTCAGTCCTGAAGAGTCCCATTCAGTAGATGAGCAGATGATTCCAACAAAAGCTCGATCGTCTCTTCGTCAGTATCTGCCAAAAAAGCCACATAAGTGGGGGATGAAGGTTTGGGCAAGATGTGGTGTAAGTGGAATGTTGTATGATTTTGAAATTTACACTGGGAAGCAGGCAGAAAACAAAGCATTTGGAAAAGTGGGGGCAGTTGTCACAAGGCTTGTTGAGCACTTGCCAAGGCATGTTGGACATAAAGTCTATTTTGACAATCTGTTCACCAGCTTGAATCTTGTGCAGCACTTAAAAAGTGAAGGAATCTGGTCTCTTGGAACTGTTCGTTCCAATCGCCTTGAAGGTGCGGAGAGGTTGTTGAAAAGTAAGAAAGATTTGGAAGGTGAGGGACGTGGCTCATCTGATAGTTGCGTTGATGCAAATTCAAATACCATGGTGCTTCGTTGGCTTGATAATGGCCTCGTTCAAATGGTGTCATCGTTCATTGGTAATGAGGAAGGAGGGACCGTAAAGCGTTGGAGTGCCAAAGACAAAGCAAAGATTGATGTGCCTTGCCCCCTCATTGTTATAAGATATAACAAGCACATGGGTGGTGTTGATCTCTGTGACATGCTAATGTCCCTCTACAGAATCAAGCTTGGGACAAGAAAATGGTATATGCACATTGTGTATTACTGCATAGGAGTTGCCATTGTCAATGCCTGGTTACTATACAGGAGACACTGTCAGCAAAAAGGGGTTGAAGAAAAGGACATGTGGAGCTTACTCAAGTTTCAAACAATGATTGCAAATGCCCTCCTTGCTTCCGGGAAGGAAACACCCAACCGCAAGAGAGGAAGACCCTCTTCAAGCCCAGGCAGCTCAACCCTCCCTCAGAGAAAAATGCACCACTCTGCAGCAGTGCCCATACCATATGATGATGTCCGTCTTGACAAAATGGATCATTTCCCGCTATTCACACAAAGTCAACAGAGATGTCGCTTGTGCAGTACAGGATATACACACGTCAAGTGCTGTAAATGCAAAGTTGCACTGTGCCTCATCAAAAACCGCAATTGCTTTCTTGACTTTCATACAAATTGAGAAGAAACTTGTGACATTTTTTTAGGACTTTGCACTGTTCAGTTTTGTTAGTTTTGATAATGTTGCATATGGACAAAGAAGTAGGGCATACTGTTTGAAATGATTTCTGATAGGATCAGCTTTTTCCTCTCATAATCTTCAAAATGAAAGTTTGGCAAGATTGAAAATTCCCAAAAAAATAATGTCTGGTTTTGGATTGTAATTCATTACATTTTGCTGTTTGAATTGACACATGCCGCACCCATGATTTCAAAACCCAGCCCATTTTATCTTCATATCTGATTTATAAAGCTTTTATTTACATTACAAGCCATTTTACATCAATGTTATTCTGTGTGTGAGGATAGAAATAACTTTGTATAGCAACAAAATTATACACAGGTTTATACCCATTTCTTCTTGATGTTGTTCAGGAACAACACAACAGAAAAACACCCTATGACGTAAACAAATCAAATTCATGATTATTTTCTTGAAACATACTATAAACCATTATTAAAAACTGTGTCAAATATTTTTTTTCGTTGAAAACCATAATTCAAGAAGTAAAGGGCACTACTCCATTGTAAGATAACAATAAATCATTGAATTTGAACAATCAATCTTTTCGATGTATGACCGGGAAATCAATCCTTTCATGTCCCAGGGGGGTACTCTGGGATAGGGGTGCTTGATGCAAAAATTGAAATCCTGCCCATTTTGAAGTCTTCTTCCGCCCATACAATTTCGATTGGAGCACTTCTTCCTATGCATTCCTAATGAGATGATTCTTACGTCCCTGAATGCAGTCGACATTCTTTCATACTAACAAAATATACAGCAACCCCCCCCCCCCCCCCCCTCTAAACATTCAGATTCTAGCAACAATATTTGCGGGCCTATGGAAACTCGGCAACCTTCACCGGAGGCAAAAAAGTTTAGCAGGAATGGGAGGCAGATCTTAAAGGGGACGACAAGTCTTTAGTAGATGACCCCAAATAAACATTATGCCATTCGATGTATGGCAGGGTTAGCGAAGCAAAGATAGAACTGTAAGAAACTTGCCTTTGCGTCGAAACACCTCCATAAACTGAGCTCTGATATTTAACTTTCTTCTCTCTCTCTCTCTTAAAGTCAACTTTTCTTTTCGAAATTCGGCTTGGTATCCTCGAAGTTTCTTCAGCTTGGTATTCCATGCAAAATTCCGCATGTAATGGGATTCATTCGCACTAACCATTAATTGATATGGTCACGTGGCAGGAAGATCTCAATCGCAAATGAATACATTCAATAAATTTACCGCCACTTGACCAGCTATAGACAATAATTTTTCCTACCTGACCAAGGCTACAAATATTTTTTTTAAATTGGCATCTCAATGGTAAATGAAAAATACAATAATTTTTCCGTCATGTGACAAAATGAATGAAGACAAAACTTTTGGCATAACGGAATAACCAGACCCAGGACCACTAGGCCCGGACACTAACGGACCAGACCCTAGGGGAATGCCCTACCCAGTACCCTCGCTTTGACGTTGGATAGGAAGTCAGTCACCGAGAGGAGGGGAATTTCATTCAAAATATCTCGTACACGAAATCCTTCTGTTCTGAAAAATCTCGTACACTTCACTCAAAAATAATTGGACACGGTACAGTAAAAACCCGCATATAAGAACCTACAATTTTGCAAGTCATCAGCCTAACTAGGTTCTTATGTTTTGGGTATTTAGTGGGAAATGAGGCTGTTCAGGTTCTTAAATTGGTGGTTCTTATTTTATTCATGGCTTTCAGGAATTTATTTTCTTCAGATTCAAACTTCAGGCCTATTATTTACTGTCAGTTCACATTAGTTGAGCTTATGAGATATATTCCCCGACAGAAATTTGTGGAAGAATCAGAAATGTTTATATAATCCAGAGAAAATCTTTCAGAAGCTTCTCATCAGGTAATATAAATATTTCTTATTCTTCCACAAACTTCTGTTGTGAATAAGGCCCCCCCCCCATGCTCTCTAAAAATAAGAACCCATTTTAAATTCCAGGCTGAATGGGTTCTTATATAATTGGGGTTTAATTGCAAAATTTCAGCCTGTAGGTTCTTAATCCACTAGGTTCTTATATGCAGGTTTTTACTGTACAGTATGGTAAAAGCAACAGTAATAGTAATTTTGAATGAAAATTACGAAAGTTTCTTAGCATTTTGATACTGGTGGTGGGGTAGTATTTTTCGAAAATTTTAGCCTACTGTTTCTTATGAGCTGTTTCTTATGAGCTGTTCCCTATAAAAAGGCAGGCCCGTAAGAAGCGGGGGGGGGGCAAGGGGGTTTAAGCCCCTCAATAATTTTGAAAACAATGGTGCCACGCCACAAGTATTATTTAGATGTATTGTTCTCTATTGTTCTAAGAACAATCCCCCAATCAAAAGCTGCTTCCTACGGCCCCGTAAATAGGTGAATGCACATGCATGATACAAGAAAACAAATGCACACAAATGCACATTTCGAGATGCAATATTGTGATCATGGGATTTACCAAAGACAAGTGGGGTCAATGCCCGGGTCAGTGCGTGATTTGAGAGAATGGTTCTATTAAAATTCCCAAAATTGTCACTCTTTCTTTCGTAATCGCCTTACCCCATATATCTGCCAATTGCCACCTTCACAATAAACATTACGAACAGATATGTTTTCAAAAAGCTGCCTGCTAAATTATTTTGGAGTCCCAAACTTTCAAAGAGCATGGAGAAGCCAGAATCAAGTCCAGAAATTGAGATTGTGGAGATGGAATACAACGTGGCTGGCATCACGACGTCATTGCAACTACTTGAATCACACCAAGCAAGGTAGAAAGGTAAAATATTTAGGACATGTAGTTAAATGCTTAGGCCCATTGGGCAATGGCTTGATGCTGGATCATAGTTTGTCTGCTGATTTAATATGATTTAATATACCATGCATTTTTGCGTTTGTTGTGGCATCCAGAAGGTAGGACTTCCTTACAGCAGAGAAGTGACTGCCTTATCTTACTATGGAGCGAAGCTTCTGTGTTGGCCGCCATTGCAAACAAACGCGCTGGAAGGAAAGGAATGGATATTCCCCTAGGGTCTGGTCCGTTAGGGTCCGGTCCTACTGGTCCTGGGTCTGGTTATTCCGTTATGCGAAAACCTTTTCCTACGTGCCCAATCTTATTATGGTCACGTGGCAGGAAGATCTCAATCGCAAATGAATACATTCAATAAATTTTACGCCACGTGACCAGATATAGACAATAATTCTTCCTACATGACCAAGGCTTTATCTCGTGGCAGTACAGTTCGAATATTTCTCAAAGGTGAGAGGGAATGTACAGTGCATTAGTATCTGAGATGAGAGAGACAGAGGATCATCACGTGTCGTGATTAGGCATTTGCGAAAGGCTGATTGGTTGACCCAGAATCGCACCATTGAGCGGGCATGTTCTATCTACCGGACCCTCTGGACCATTGGACCATTGGACCATGCCGCAGACCCCGACCCGCTGGCCGCCGAGATATAATGCTGTCTCTTTTGCATACGAGTAAAAATGAAATTATGCTGAATGAGACTTCCTATGGTCTCAGTCATGCAGATAACCCTTTCGAAAAGAAACGAGGAAACAAGGAGGGATTTACAACCTTAGAATGTCAATGTTTACAACACAATAAGCAGCAATACCCCAGAATAGAAAGTTGGCTTGAATTTGGTCATACAAAGCTGAAGTTGAAATCAAATGCATGCAAGAATTGACTGAGTCAATTTGACTCTGATGCAAGAACAAGTCTAAGACCTTTTATCAGACAAAGAATGGATGCAAATTGTTCTGTTTTGCTGAAGTAATACGTGGATGTGAAGTAATTCGCGTATTCTGCACACTCTTGCTGTCCAGGGCCGCAGGAAGAAGCTTCGGATTGGGGGGGCAATTGTTCTTAAAACAATAGAGAACAATACATCTAATTACGTCATGTGACGTAGCACCATTGTTTTAAAAAATTATTGGGGGGGCTTGAGCCCCCCCCCCCCCCACCCCCCCCCCCCGCTTCCTACGGGCCTGTGCTGTGCTTCCTGTGCTGTCACCACCGAGAGAAGGCGCTGTAACACAGCCAAAGGATCTCAAAAACATTTGAGTACAGTGATTTAAAATAATACCGTACAATGATTTGAGGGTAAGACCAAGCAATTCACAATGTGAGGGGCATTTCATTACCAAAACATCTTTGACCAAAATCCTTTTCTTTTGAAGGAAATCCACCAAAAATTCGTAAAAAATCCTTTCATTCTGAAAGGTCTCCCCTGGTTTGCTTTTTGAAAGAGGAAAATGCCCCTCGTCACCATTTCAGGGACCCTGAAATTCGTATTTTTTTCAGGTCCAAAAGTTAGCTAAGTATTTGGATGGGCTGCCATGGGGTAAGGTTTACAACAATAGACCATGGTTGCAAAGTCAGACCAATGCATTTTCAATGTGCTTGTGCTTTCAGTGCAATTCTACATGCCGCAGAGCCCATCTGAAAGCAAAAGATTTCTGACCAGTTTGATCATACGCAACTGAGAATGTTGAATCCAGCAGACAACAATTAGAATGGCGAAATTTATTCATCTTCTCATGAAAAGTGCAATTAATAATCAAAACAAGGGTTAAAGGCGTCCCTGAGAAAATAATAGAAAGAATTTACAGCAAGAGAAACAGTGCGATGCAAAATTGCTGTCAGGGTCTGCGGCATGGTCCAATGGTCCAATGGTCCAATGGTCCAATGGTCCAGAGGGTCCGGTAGATAGAACATGCCCATTGAGCGGGCTTATGATTGGTTGCCTACTGCCATACGTGTTGAAAATAAGCTATTACGAAAGAACTGCCTATCCTCAAATTACTGACAATGGGGATAATTTATGATTCGCGAAGCAGATTTTTCTAAGATCTGCAGAAGATAGGAGCCAATGAAATTTATTGGTTGGCAAGGGGATCAATTAGACGCCGTGATTTGCAGATCGTAATGAGATGCATTAAAAGATAAACAAGTTAAGAATTTAGTGAATTCCAGGGTCGAAATTAACCGAAGTAAAATCTTCCTTTCACTAAAATTTAAAGAGAATCAACGGAGATAAAGCCCCACGCGGAAGGATTCTGGGTATTCTATTATTAGCCTATTGTATTTGATGATTTCGAAACGATCATGGATAATGTTTAGCAAGAGGAACAATAACATGCGTAGGAGTTTTCAATGCCCTATTTATAGATGACCTCCTCTTAGCTCCGTTCACTCACTTTAAAGGGTTTGTGCAAGGTTAAAAGCCTGCATTGCAGATAGCAGGAAAATCTAAAAATATCCCATTCAAATCTAAGTTGCACACAATGTCAACAAAGGGTTAGCCTGGGTTAGCCTAAAGATATCAAACTAACACTAAAACTTTTCGACTGTTTGGTAAAGCCAGTTCTTTTGTATGGAGCTGACTTTTGGGGATGTTTAAAACTCGGTTTTAATGAGACAAATCCAATCGAAAAATTGAACATAAAGTTATGTAAGGATTTGCTACGAGTAAAGAGAAGGACTTCAAATGTGGGATGTAGATGTGAACTTGGTAGACAACAACTTTTTATAATTGGATTTAAAGCAACTATTAAAAACTGGTTGCGACTTGAATTTGATGCGAGCAACCCAATTTTAAAACATACGTATGAATATATCAAAAATAACGATTTGGTGTCGTTCTGGACATCACTGTTAAGGGATATCTTGAAAAAACATGGACTAGGAGACCTTTGGTATACGAGGGATACGGATAACAATACCTCATCAAGGAATAAACTGACAGCAATCATATACCAGCGAATCATTGATTGTAACAATCAAAAAACTTTGGCAACTTTACAAAGTCAACCTAAAATGCGATCATACTGCCTTTTTAAACATAAGATCCTTTTGGATGATTACAAAGTACGACCTGAGCTAAGCAAGCATAAGAAAACTGAATATTGATTTCTCCATAAGCCCAAATGATCGTTGATGCTGCTACAGTCAGAGAGATGAGTGTTGCTGCTAAAGTTGCCTTCAATAGAAAATCAAGCGCCTTGTAAAAGGACAAGAATCGTTTGAAAGCAATATTTTGATCTTTATGTCAAACGAGGATGATACGCAAAAAATCAAAAGTCATTACCCCCAGTTTGCTTAGTTCGTGCATGAAACTATTGGTGCATCTGTCTCAAATTAGATGTCATGTGAGATTTACGATAACGCAAAAATGCTTATGCGGAACCCTGCAGGATGTTTCTATTCGCGGGCTTCTAATTTGAGGCAAGCAGTCACGAAGATAACCTCTGTGCAGAATCATATGAATGGAGATCTTTTGGTTCAGTGTGACCACGTGCCTTCTCCCAGTCAATGCGCCATTGTTTGCTGTAATTCTGCACCTTTCCTCTCAACTTCACCTGCGACATTTGCATCTGTAGCTGTGTAGGAGGGGGGTCCTTCTACCTTCGGTGATGCTGCGAATGCTAGCCTCTGTGCAGGCCGCCGGTTACATCATCCTCTAAACTTGACTTATTTGCATAATGAATACTATCAATAAGTGGCTAATGATGCGTTCGTTCTAGAAAACGATTGTTTCAACATAATTAAGCTGCTAATGTCAAGAACGTGCCAATTCTGGGTAAATTTTTTGTTGTGCCAGGGTAAACATCGTGGTGATTTATCCATCTTATGGTGTCAAATCTGTCTAACATGAAATAAGCCGACGTCAAATGTTGCTATAGGATCGCGGGAAACTTCTGTCTTGTATGCGCTTTCTGTGCGCTTTCTTTATTTCAGTGCCAATTAGCAGAGATAAAACGTTAATCGATTGCTTTAACGAGCGTGACGGACTTTCTTTCTTTCTTTCTTTCTTTCTGACTGACCTGGAGCCCCCTCTTAGATTACAAAGTACTTTGTAATCAAAAACACTATCGGCATGGAAAAATATTTATCGGAAATTAAGGACATTAAGAAAAGAGTAGCGATAACAAAATTTAGACTATCTGACCACAAACTAGAAATAGAAATTGGGAGATATCATAGACCATTAAAGACCCTTTATTGACCAGCATCCTTTGCGGCCTTCAATTGCTGTTCCCCACAGCTTCGACCCGTTCGTTAGAGTTTCTGACATCCAGAAACTATCGTATTTGTAATCCATCTTAATCTTCAACTGAAATCGCGTAAATGGTCAACAACTTATATCAATAGTCTCTTTGGTTCATAAACAATGTATTTAAGCAGGTATTTTCGTACTGCATAATCGGAATTGTGGGAATTAGACGAAATAATTTGGGTCACAATGACTGAGAGAATGTTTTGTTGAGAAAGTGGAGAGAAAATTATCTTATTTACGGGAAAGATTGCATCTGAGATCAAATATATTTCAATTGTTTCTTATGATCAAGCAATAAACTCATCAAATAAATGCATTCGAAACGCAAGGATTAAAACAGAGAAATGTAATGAACTGTACAGACCCCATTGGATTGGACTCCTTCTTGTGCAAGCAACAACGGAAAAATAGGCCAGAATGAGAACAGGTGGGTGAGAGTTTATCGATTCAATTTGGTCTTCTTCCTCTTAGGAAACATATCTGCTGTTATTTTTCCAATATCCACTTAGCCTTGTGCCAAGATCTGGAAGTAATCCTTCATCAGTACTGACTTGCCGCCATAATTTGTGTGCGATCGAATGAACACTAGATTTATTACATCATCGTATCCATCACTATTGACAAAATGGCAGCAGTCTCGTTATGACGAACGATAGCTTGGACTCGTTGTAATCAGTCTGTATGTAGCCACCTTAACTTTTGTAAACAATAATAAAGGCGTGCAAAGGGTGCCGGTCAGTAAAGGGTCTTTAAGAACTTATTGGTAACCAATCCACCTATGATTTTGTGGACCAATGTTTATCAAACACCTACGAAAATAAAGACAAAGCAAAAGACCTTACCTAAATTTTTTATCAGCCATTTGATAACCATTTACGTTCCGTTCATAACTATGTATAACGTTGTTGATTATTGTTCTGACCGATTATCATTCGCTTACCTACTGTATATAATATCGTATGAGCTAATTTGTTAGTTATTGTTTTGCTAATGCATTTATTGTTCTTGTTGTTGTTGCTTAATTCATTCAATAGCTGTTAAAGTATACATGTATTAACTTGTACTAGGCTATTGTTTGAAAATGAAATCTTGAAATCTTGAAATCTTGCGTGCAGACTTTACTATTGTGGAGGAGTTAGAGGCGAAAAGGGAAAGGTAAAGTCTGCGCATCCACTCAAGTTTTTCTGTTCCAGCGATAAATTTTATCCCCCGTCCTCATTGTCTAAGAACCAATCACGTTCGCCTTTTGATTTCTCGAAAGTATTGTTCTCTCTCACCTTGCATCTGATAGGTTACAACTAGGACAATTGTTCTAGTTGTAACCTATCAGATGCAAGGTGAGAGAGAACAATTGTTCTAGTTGTAACCTATCAGATGCAAGGTGAGAGAGAACAATACTTTCGAGAAATCAAAAGGCGAACGTGATTGGTTCTTAGACAATGAGGACGGGGGATAAAATTTATCGCTGGAACAGAAAAACTTGAGTGGATGCGCAGACTTTACCTTTCCCTTTTCGCATCTAACTCCTCCACAATAGTAAAGTCTGCACGCAGGCTAACAAAGGGTAGCCTAAGAATGAGATTTTTATCTTGCTAAGAAACAATGCTGTGTCTGAGTTATTTCTTTATTCTATTTATTGAGGAGCCTATTTACCATTGCACATTTGCTTTAATTTCTCCCCTTCCAGAAAATCAAGGTAAACAGGCCCAAAAAGGAATCTTATCTTTCACCAGTCTGATCATCCACAACATAATTTGCAGCTAATACATTCTAAATCTCCGTTCTACTTCCATTTATAAATCTCCGTTCTACTTCCATTATAAATCTCAATTCTATTTCCATTATAAATCTCATGATGTGCAAATGTGTGGGGAATGGAAACGCCTCGCGACGGTGAGATGCCAGTAACCTAATAGAATAGAAACTCGAGGAATTTTGGCCTCGAGTGTGGTGTCGGGGGAGCTGGGCCCCAATAGCCACTGGTGAGCCATGGAGGGAGCTGGGCCTCGACCTAGCCTGTCTGTCGGGAGATGGGCCTACAAGCCAGGGGCTCTATCCTTACCTATAAACGCGGTCCCCAACGAGGGAGATGGGCCTCGTGATCTTTTGCTGCGTGCATGCGGAGGAGATGGGCCCCGATTCGAAACACTGAATTTGGGCTCCTACTGGAAACAGGAGCACATGACAACTGTGGAGGATTTTGGCTCCCAGCTTGTCATGAGGAACCATGAACGTTATTTTGATGTTAGACCATTTTTCGAGTTTGTGTTTGAAGTGTTTTGTTTAAACAGGCACTTCACCGCCACAAATTGCTTCGCAATTCCCCACAAACGAGAGTAGCAGTAGGGCGTATGCTATTAAAACCACCTTCTTTTAAACGTGTAAAATAAGACTAATGATAATAATGATACAAATTATAAAACAATAATAATAATAACGATAATAATTAAACGGAATGGAGGCTCATCAGGAGTTTTCGTATGCAAATATTTTTTTTTTCTTTATTCAATGAAAACAATTAAAAGAAACAAACAACAAGATTTATAAACTACGTGCCATCCATAGCGGGAAAGGACATATTGTCAGCGAGTTCCCACTATGGATGACACTTACATTTTCAAATATATAAGATTAAGTTGACTAATACGAACACACACACACAGATACATTCACAGATACTAGTACACACAGATACATTCACACATAGTACTCATACAGATACAGTCACTAACATGTAAAGTACGAATTCTTTGTTTCCAGAGGATGCTAAGTTTCGTAATCTACCAGATCAAATCGCTTGGACGATCTAATGTACTTTATTGTAGCTTCAAGAATCATTCTGTTGATGATATACGAAAATTCAACACTTCCATACAATAGCAGTGAACAAAAGATATCATCCTCAAGGTTTGCTATATCTAGGTTCAGAAATTCTGACAGTTCGCCATGGAGATTCATACGAGAGTTGTTAAACAAAGGGCAGTGCAGGAGGAAATGCTTGTTATCCTCATTTGCTGTACCGCAATTGCAAAGTGGACTTACGGCGTTAAATCTGTGCCTAAACCTGTGCTCATTTAGTGCACTGAACTTCAAGCGCAGTTTTGTTAAGATTCTAATACCCTCAATATCATATATGTTGTAAACACAGTTTTCAGTTGGACGTATCTTGGAGAGCAGTTTTCGCTTGAATTCGGCAATAGACTTGGAGCACCTGGTATCGCTATCCAGTAAATTCCATTCAAAAGGCGCATTACTAAAATATGTATTGGTATGCAAATATCAATTGTGAAAGACAAAACGGAACACCCAGTGCACAAAAGCATGGTTCTAGGAAGACCAGAATTCGAATTTCGCTAATTGTTTGGTTAGTTTGTGTTTTGTTGTACCCCCCGGCCTTGGGGAGGGGGGGGGAGTAGTGAGTGTTTAGGCGCCAAAAGATTACTTTGTCTCCAGGGGCTAGAAAGCGGTGATCTCATTGGCTGACAAGCATGAAATTGGATGATTTCCGCATGCTCTGGCAACCAGTAAGGATTTGAGCCTTATCTTCATTAAATGTGACCGATACTTGGTGTTGTTGTGTCTTACGTCGAAGAAAGTACCAAAGTTTTTGCAAAGTTTTTGCGAAGTTTTTAAAAACTTCGCAAATTATCATAAGCCCCAACAACACCTACCTTTGAAGGTTGTGGATTCGATTTAGCACAAAGCAGCTTTCGTGAACGACTTGGCGGCGAAGACAAGACAACAACTTCTCTTTCGCCAGTTCCATGAAGTTTTATTTTTAGGAGCTTTTAGGCCGGTTATCCCGGTTATAATAATACTTTGATGCTGAGTTTATAAAAAATACGCATTCTTATCACCATGATTAATGATGTGAGGTATGTTTACTTCCTGGTTTCTTTAGACCATATATTGCTCATGAAAACTAAGCTGGTTTGATTTATACAAAAGCAGAAGAGGAGATTCACAAGATTCACAATCATAAACGACACAGAGAATACAGGAAATGCAGGTAAATGGGCGTCGTATCGCATCACAACTACTTACCTGTCTAGCTAGGGCTACAGCAGAGCCACACAGTGACAGTCTTTCCAGATATGTGATTGTCGAAATCCTTTGGGTTGGGTTACTTCTTTCGTCGAATCATAAAGTTAACAACAAATACAAACGGCAGATAACTGAATATTCGTCATGCTTTAGATTCATGCTTTCATTTCAGGCTAGACGAAATAGATTCCAAGCAGCAAATAAGCAAAGGGAGCGATTATAGAATGCAGGGCCTTCCAGGGCCCACTCATTATATGAATGGCGAATGTCATTAAATGAACGGCAAATATCATTAAATGAACAGCAAATATCACAATGGGACCTGGATTCTATAATCAGGCAGTCTGTTTATAGCGGTCTTTTCGGGCATACAGTAAAAACCAGACCCTAGGACCCTAGGACCATTAAGTACCAATGTATGATAGGACCCTTAACACCGGAGGGTCATCACCCTCAAGAGAGAACAGAATATCAACGTTTCCTCATATAATACTACCATTTTCTGCTGTTTTTATTACATCAGATGACGTCAAGAGTAGATTTAAAGAATTTTTCTATGTTGTGTGAATTTATTACATGGAAAGAAAGGCTTCATATTTTACAGTGCTTTTCATCAGTGAAACATTTCCACCCGTTTTCATTGTTCATCATGGACAAATTTCATATCTCCATGGTGTTCATGCTGAAGAAAACAGTAAGAAAACAAATGATTCTTTACGGTGGAATGATGCCATTATTGCTCTGTGTTCTAAATTTCAATGAAATTCTATTGCCGCTTTGCTTCATTGACCGACCTTTTGAAGTTGAAATATTTCTTTTACTGCTGAAATACAAATACCTGCCAAATCACAGAAGAGTTCAAATAACTTTCTTTTTGTTGTAAATCCTTTCCAAACTACATAAACAATTCAACTTTTTTGTGGTTGAGGCTGCACGCAGGCTAGGTGTAGTAAAACATCCATGTGGAATCATTATTGTTATTATTATGTAATAAATTCACACATAGCGGTATAGAAAAATTTATCTAAATGTACCTCTTGACGTCATCTGATGTAATAAAAACAGCGGAAATAGTAGTATCATACGAGGAAAAGGCGATATTCTGTTCTCTCTTGAGGGTGATGACCCTCCGGTGTTAAGGGTCCTATCACACATTGGTACTTAATGGTCCTAGGGTCCTAGGGTCCTAGGGTCCTAGGGTCTGGTTTTTACTGTATGCCGTCTTTTCGGGGCGAATTTAATGGGGGTTGAAATGCAATTTAAGCCCGGTTAATACGTCCTCGGGAGGTTTGCGGGGTTGTCCTTGGCTTGGATCCTGGTTCCTCGGTCCGTGTTTTGGCTGGGGCGTGGAACTGTTTCGCTGACTGGGATAAATGCCAGAGCTGTCTCATTAGTTGGGAAGGATGAATCATTAAATCAACAAAACAGGTTGCATTAATCACTAGGCAACTCATCGGACCACCCAAGGATAATTTGCGATGTCTCGGCCGGCACGTCTTATCTGTCGAGCTATAAACTCTGGAGTTATTTCAACCGACCTCATTCTCTAAAATGAAATGAAGACTTCACGACGAAATTCTGATTGAAAAATGGAAACAACGAGGGAACATAGTGAAGTTTCTGGAACTATTATCAAGAATCGTTGGTTACTGTTCTCATTTGTTGTTTTTGGGACAAGAGGTTTGTCAACTGGTGAAATTCAGGTGACGCCGTTTTATATTTTATATTTAGAAGAATTTCATATTCCTCTCGGATTTCCAAAAAATCGAATAAAACATTTGTGCGATGCTAGGCCTGTGACCCATCGTTCCCGCTGTTAATGCTGTGCGTGGAAACTGAGCAAATGACTCAGTTGATTTTTTTTTAGGCAGGGGATAATCCTAGCTAGTCACAATGCAAACCCTGATTATCTTTGCTGTGAAGAAGTCCTTCATGGCAGGGCGAAATGTAGGCATAAAATTGATTCAACCATTTGCTGTTGTTTTTGTTGTGTTGCGGTGTTTCTGCCTTTGATAATGGCTTGATAACGGGCAATAATCGAAACATCGTGCTTATTTCAATTCGCGTCAAAGTGCTTATATGTTACGTTGTTTACTTGTTTATCATTATAGTTCAGAGGTTGTGCCTTTTTTGTCAGACTATGAAAATTGGGTCACCATCACCATATTTTGGAATTATGTGGCAGCCTTCAACGTTGTTGAGTACCAAGCAAAAGATTTGCTGCTGTAGGCTCAACATTCATATAAAAATGTACCTATTGGCGTTACGAGACGACAAGCACTCCAACAGGGTAATGTTTTGGCACATGACTACATGAGGGTGTACCGCTCTTCCGCTAGGGCGTGCGAGAATGTCTATTAGGACAATATCTGTCTTTTAGGGAGTTTTTTTTTATAATTTTCTGCGTCCTGTTGAAAGCAAATGATGTTGTGTTTGTGCCGACGCGTGCAAACAGCAAGACAAATATGTTTACGGGAGGGCGGCCCCCTTGGGCGGCTTCGCGCGTGAACGTTTGTCGTGTACACAACTAGCAACACAGAGCTTGTTTCTCCTTTAATTTGTCTAACTCGTTTTCGGTTTGTTGCCATTATAAATACTTATTATCGGAATATTGGTGCATAACGGCTTTGGTGTCAAAAACAAAGATAGATTAAAGCGTCCTATTGGGGCTGGGTTATCTCGGGTTGTGCGTTGGGAGTACCTCGATATAGTAGAGGGCCGTCACCCTCGGGTCTTACCTGCTGTGAAAAGTTTGATGCATTTGATCTCAATAGAATTCAATTTGGAACATTGGTTGGACAGCGCAGCTTTACAAAAAATTGTCACATTAGAACCGCGACGAACATCATTTCGAGGGTCATGTCAGAGAAAGACACCTCAGTAAATAGCTCGACATGTCCAATTAGTTAAGAAAAATTCAATTGTGATTATAATATTACTTATTAGACTAGGCCATGATTTTGTACGTTTCGAGACATGCTTGTCTCATCTTCAGTTAAATAGGAGCTACACTTGCGAGCTTTTATAGTTATTCGAGAGTTAGTCACACTCTGATGATAACGTAAGTTTGAATGGCCTCAGTGTGCTGAAAAATCTGTCTGTTTCTTGCGTCCGTTTCTTTCCTAGTACCTTTTATTCGAGAGAAATGCACCAAATACATAATTGAATTATCGATCATCGATTTCTACATACTAAGGAAAGTCCATTGAAATTCAATTTGAACTTGAATCATTTGAACCTTTCGAATCATTTGCATTCAATGATAACATCCATTGATGTTTCGCATGTACTAACTCTCAGTTTTTGGCAAGGTGTCAAGAGTAGGTTATTGTGTATGTCACTAGTATACTAATATCGTGACAAAGCGAGGACATTTTTGATCATTATGCCCACCGGGCTAGCTGTTTCAGAGTCTCGGTCGCCTCGTTTGATCTATTTCGACAGCAAACACGTCAATGTCGTCATGAAATATTTGCGAGGATGTTGTAAGTGCCTCATTTTCCATCAACCGCAATGTTTTGTTTGTTTGTTTGGTCGTTGTTGTTGTTGTTGTTTTATTTTCGATGTTTGTTTTGATCTGCAGGAATTTGCCCTGACCGCTCGATGAATAGATTCTTGGTCTGCCCTAGACTGGCTACACAATCTCTGTATGCTCCTTAGAACTGATTTGTCGCTGAGCTGGCCATCAGCAACAACAACAACAGCGAAATCAAGGGACTAGTGTAGCTAGTCTAGGTCTGCCCCAGCAAGTAAAACTACTCAACATCCAATAATAAGCGGATTATTTACAAGCAAAAATGTTTCATTCAGTGATGGATTGCTATTAGTAGTAAATACAATTGGGGGCAAGTAAATACAAGATAGAGGGAATGGAGGGAATTCATTTCTAATCAGGTGGTTCCAACACAAATGTTTGTCGTATTTTCACTGTTGTCCGTTTAATGTGCTCATAGCTTCAAATTAGACAAGCAAGAATTAACAAACTCAAAGATATCAGATTGGCCAACGAACCAGATTTGAAAGCATAATTGCCAGCCTGTGCAGGTCAGGTGGATGGCTGGACGAGCAGAGGCGAGCAAATAGTGGATCTAAGGCTGAAATCCGGGTCCACAAAAGGGGGCAAACCTCGACATGCAAAGGATAATAGCTTCGCTCATCTGCAACTCTCATTGTTATGAATAGGTTGCAAGGATTATTTTCAGCAATTTTCTTACAATTTTCATCCGTTCATAAACACGGTGAGCATAAACCGAAAGGTACACATGATTTTATCTTAATAGACTCGCAATACTTTCATTGCATTGCGTATTTCTCTGCTTTCTGCAAGTTTCGAGCCGGCAATTTTGAGTTTAAAACCCTAACTCCTCAGCAATAAATAAGTCCAAATTGGGGCTAACAAAGTATTGTTTGTGGGTTTTTCTCATATGAAATTATCGTTTTGCGTGGATAAGTTTAAGCTATAACCGTTTTTAAATGCCTAATGCCCGGTTTAGTTCGTAATATGGGGTGAGCAAGGGCCTACGTTTTCTGTTGTCAGAAGCAAAAGCAAAATTGGTTAGGTTTTCACTAGCAGGCTCGTAATCGTATCGTGCAATTTGTTGCTACTGACTTGTGAAAAATGGCATCGTGAGGGCTATATGTACCTTTGCCTTTTGTATCTCGTGCTCAGCATATCATACTCGTATCTGTGCTTATTGTTATGAAGCATTTTGTGTAAGCTTGTCAATCTAGCGATAATTGCCCTATCGATCGGGTGAAAAACAGCATATATTCAATGTTAATGGTAAAGCCTAGGAGGGACGTGCACGAGAAGGCAGTCAGGTAGCCTTCAGCCTTTAGTAAATTTAGCCCAGGCTCGTAAAATGCCATGGTGTAGATGTGAACAGCCAACGAAAGCAATCTGTTGTTAGTGCTGCGCCCTGCGATATCGTATATCGTAGAGTGTGTTTTGCCTACTTGAGTTAAATCAATGTTGCTATTGCCATAGATAGGGCCGATGCCCAAGTGATATCAGCTGCTTACGATTATGCACGGCGTGTTGGATGCAAATTGCATCAGTTTAGCTGGGCCATCGGGCCAGTCGGGTGCACTGCACCAAAAGCATGCCTCGTGACGGCTGGGCCGTAAGCCTAGTCGGCGCACAACCTTTTATTTTGTAGGAATGGAACGCAATGAAACCAAGAAAAAGACTGTCATGTTGGAAGCTCTGGTATAAACTAAGCTGCAGTCGAGGAGCCGCGTGATGTGGATGTGATGCAATATGGTGTGCCCGGATGGCCGTGCCATCAGCCCAATGCAAATCGCTTATCGTTGTCATGTTACTGTATTGTACACAGTGTAATTTGTGTCATCGTCTGTGCAGTGTCAATGTCGTGCACGATACAGGATCGTTTCAATGCTGTGTGCCCTAATACAGGGCGTGTCGGATGCACGTTGCATCAGCTGTTTGGCCGAAAGGCCTTGTCGGGTGCTTGGACACCGCCGGGTGCTTAAGCACCAGCTGCATCTTTGGTGACGGTTAGGCCTTAAGCCTGGCCGCCACTTTTCGTTTTGTTTACCTTTTAGGGGTCATACACGCGGGCGCGTGCCTTGACATCCTGTCTTTTTTGTATATGATTGGATGATGCCTTATCGTAGGCTTCCTTTTTAATGCCTTATCGTAGGCTTTATACGTTTTTGTTCCAGATCTGCTTTATTTAAGTTCTGCTTAGGTAGGGAGAAGTTCGTCCAAGTCTTTTACGGTTGGTGATTGGGTGGAGCACTGCGTGCTCTTGTGGCCGGAATTCGTTATTCCATGTCTATCATTGACCGTAAAAACTACCGCTGTTCAGGCAAAAGGGCCTGGTGCACTCTCCTCCGAAGTCAGATTAACCTGTGGTGCGAGAGAGGCTGATACACTGATAGCCCATTTTCCTGAGGTAAGTATTAAATGGGGGTTGAAATGCAATTTAAGCCCGGTTAATACGTCCTCGGGAGGTTTGCGGGGTTGTCCTTGGCTTGGATCCTGGTTCCTCGGTCCGTGTTTTGGCTGGGGCGTGGAACTGTTTCGCTGACTGGGATAAATGCCAGAGCTGTCTCATTAGTTGGGAAGGATGAATCATTAAATCAACAAAACAGGTTGCATTAATCACTAGGCGACTCATCGGACCACCCAAGGATAATTTGCGATGTCTCGGCCGGCACGTCTTATCTGTCGAGCTATAAACTCTGGAGTTATTTCAACCGACCTCATTCTCTAAAATGAAATGAAGACTTCACGACGAAATTCTCCCACCCTCCCTGTCCCTTCTTATATTTGTGTTATTGAGTTTATTGTTTTTTGGGTTAACTTTTTAGTTTTTGGGTTGTCCAGTCGGACTTCCTGACAGGTGCATTAGCCGGAATTCGTTATTCCATGTCTATCACCGACAGTAAAAACTACCGCTGTTCAGGCAAAAGGGCCTGGTGCACTCTCCTCCGCAGTCAGATTAACCTGTGGTGCGAGAGAGGCTGATGCACTGATAGCCCATTTTCCTGAGGTAAGTATTAAACGAACAAATGGCGAAGCGTTTGATCCTTTTGTTGTCTTTAGCTTTTGCTTTTGTTGATTCATTTGCGCAATACATTGTAAACACAATGTTCCCTGCAGGTTTTTCTATCATGTTTACGTCAATTATTGTTATTGTCAAGAAGGTGATTCCTATTCATTTCCGAATTACAGCACATTGTCCAAACACTTCGTTTTCAACAGGTCTAAAACGCGGACCGCGGTGGCTTCAAACGTCTGCGAAATGACATGTTGCCTTTACTCTGCTTTGAGGTAATGAAAACTCGAGTGTTTCACTAGAAATGCCTCCGTTGAAAGGAAGCCCTTGTACCTTGTGGTCTCCAGGCGGACTATACCGATGCTAAGAAATGATTAGATTCTTGCTTTGAAGGTTTGCTTTTTTATTTGTCTCTGAATGCAGTTTTTAGGCAGAATTACTACACCACACAGGGATGGCACTAGTTGAGGGGGGGGGGCACGGGGGATGATGTTTTGCAGGTTTCTTTCCTCTCGTACCCTTGTGCTCTGAAATCATTGAAGCATTCTGCCGCCATGGTAACATGGTATTATTTATTCGGTTGCTGTTGTTGTACTGCATTAACCCAACTTTATAGGTTGCAGTATGTATGTTATTTCATAACATACACAACAGCAACCGAATAATAGCATGTTACATGGTGGCAGAATGCTTTTATGATTTCGGAGCACAAGAGCACCATAGGTCACTAGGCCGCCATAATACGCGATTGGGCCTCCTGTGCTGCAAAAATAAAAATGTAATTCTCGAAGCAGCATCAAAGACATTTGTAAGGAGTATAGAAGCTGGTGATTATCTTTCACTGCAATTTAATGTCATTCCATATTCATTCAACATACATATATCCAAGTAAAATATCTGACGACTACTTACGATGATAAAGATATCAAGAATCCAAACCTACAACCCTGTAAAGCCTAAAGTATAACCAAACAAGAAAAAGGGTCTGGGGAGAGCAATATTCTCTTGGTAAATGGCTGCCACAAAGCCTTCATTAACGATGCACTCTGCAAATCTATTGGCTTCAAACTCACGGTGAAAAAATAAGGAAATAAATCGCCCTAAATGTTTTGAAAAGCTGTTGTGTGACCCATCGCCGCATAAACGATTGAAGACTCTTCTCTGCAACACATGCCTCAAATCCAACGGTTCTTTGTGCTTAACGGTTAAGTATTCGTCAAGGGAGGGGGGGGGGGTTGCTTTTCGCATGCCAGGAGCATGAGATTCTAGAGCCATAGGACTTATAACAATTTTAGAAGGGCCCAGAATGATGAAACAACAGCTCTCGGGATTCGATCGAAATATATAGTGCCCAAAGTAATGAATTTTGGATCTTTTAGCTATTCTACACAATACAGCAAATACCCACATAAAAACTGGTAATTAAGAACCACATGCTGATTCTGGCTGCAGTTTACACATTTGGCGGGCTGTGGAAAAACAATTATGCGGCCGATATTCAAAACTAAGATTTTAATCTATCAGACAAAGGTTAGATTAGATGAGAAAAATCTGTTTGGTAAAATTACTCATCTGTAGTTTAACAAATTAGAAAAATGCCTGTAAGGGGCGCATCACTCTGCAAAAATATCGTACACCTTTGGCAAAGATCCCTTTGCTTTCAAGAAAAATCCGCAAAAATCCCTAAAAATCCTTTTGTTTAAAAAAAAATCTCGTACGCCATTTCGGAAGAGTGATACACCCCTCATGTTTGTATGACAATCGAGAATTCCATCTTCCATTCTGGTCCATGATTTATGTGCTATTGAAGATTTGGAGATTGGAGATGGAGATTTCCCAGAAGAATGGGCAATAGGCATCATAGTTCTTCTGTTCAAGGGCGGAGATAAATCAAACCTTGATAATTACAGGGGTATTACTCTTCTCAGTATTTTCGGAAAATTATTTTTAGGTATTTTATTAGAAAGACTGACAACAGTGCTTGATAACTTTTTAGTGGAAAATCAAATTGCATATAGAAAGGGTTATCAAACATCTGGCCATCTACTTACTCTTTCATCGATTATTCAAGAAATATGTAATCAGGATGGTTCCAGTCTTTTCCTTTGCTTCGTTGATTTTAAGAAGGCATTTGACTCAGTGGATCATTCTTTTTGTTGAAAAGGCTGATTAAAAATGGAATTAGTGGTAAATTTTATAAAATAGTTTCAACGTTATATGCTAAGGTCAAATCGTGTGCTTGTGCTAATGACGGCCTTACTAATTTCTTCAGTTGTTCTCGGGGGGTAAGACAGGGATGTCTCCTGAGTCCAATGCTTTTTGCATTATTCTTAAATGATTTAGATGCAGCTATAAGCTCAAAAGCGAAAGGAATTAGGTTCGGAGAAGATGTCGCTCATTCACTAATGTATGCAGATGATTTGATATTACTCGCAGAAACTGCGGAAGATCTTCAAAAACAAATCGATGTGTTAAATGACTTTACGAAGCAGATTCAAATGAGTGTCAACGTTGGTAAAACCAAAGTAATGGTCCTCAGAAAAAACAAAAGAAGAAATATATCAAAACAAAAATGGTTATTTGGTGACACTGAAATACAAGAATGTGATTCATACAAATACCTTGGCGTCACAATTAAATCTAACTGCTCTTTCAATGAACACATTGAAATAATTAAGCAAAAGGCCTGTAAAGCGTACTATTCCCTTATTTCTAAATGCAAAGATTTTAACGGCCTACAACCAAGACTTTTTCTTTATTTGTTCGATCAAACCATTGCCCCTATTTTGAATTATGCTTCCGAAATTTGGGGCTATGAAAAATTTGTTACGTTGGAACGTTTACACCTTTCTGCGTGGAAGTATATCCTGGGAGTGAAATCAACAACCTGTACGGATGCAGTTTATGCTGAGCTGGGAAGAATACCCCTTCAGTTGAACCGACATGTATCCATGTTGAAATTCTATGCAAGACTCAATTTACTAAATGTTTCCGAACCGTATCGATTCGCCTGTAAGTCCTTTCGCTTCCTGTGCGACGCTGCTGATTTAGGTTATGTTAACTGGGTATCATTGGTACGTGAATTGCAGGCAAAATATAATATTGCACCTGGCGACAACATCTCTACTATCAAATCAAAAGTTAGGACTTTTTTCGAACATTACACCTTGTTTAATCTTAATGAACATCTAGCGCAAGATAAGAAACTTTGCACTTATGCCCAGATAAAGTCGGTGTTTAAGTTCGAAACATACCTGGATACTATAAATGACTTCAAGAGAAGGCAATGCTTTTCAAAACTGAGAATGAGTGCACATAATCTCGAAATTGAAGCTGGAAGATTTGGAAAAAACGTGATACCGAGATGTGACAGGCACCGCAAGTACTGTCTGTCAATTGGAATCAAGACTATTGGTAATGAAGTTCATTTCGTCATGGTGTGCCCACAGTTTCAAGATGAAAGAAGACTTCTTGAAACAAAGTTAGTTGATTTGTACCCAAATGTATGTCAGCTAAGTGTCAAGAACAAATTTATCTGGTTAATAAGTCAAGAGGATAAGTACTGCCTTAATTTGGTAGCAACTTACTTGTTGAAATGCTTCAAACTAAAATCGGATCTCCAAATATGAATATCTTATGTCACGCAATTCACGTACCATGTTTATTAGAGTTTATCATCATATTTGTAGTATATATTAGTACAATATGTCCTTTTTTCTGTAATTTTACGTCATGTAACAGTTATTTCAGTTGAATTGTAATTAGGTTAGAGGCCTCCTTGGCCTAGATGCCTTATTAATAATAAAAAAAAAAATTAAATTTTTAAGACAATGAATTGAACTTACATTTAGATGTCAAATAGATCATGGGGGAGAATGGAATGTGGAATTCTCGATTCCCATACAAACCCCTGACAAGTATTTCTCTGATTGTTGGTTCTTATAAAGATGGCTGATTTTTTACCATGCAAAATTTTCTTATCCGAGTTAACCTTTAACTGAAGACTTAAGATTTTCGTTTTAAATATTGGCCACATACTTTTTATTCCACAGCCCGTCAAACGGGTAAACCTTTTTGACTCACCCGGTATAGGAGCCATTTCAGCCTATTGCAGCAAATTGATACAGCGGGCTTTTAATGTAATGGGTCAAGTGATATCATTATACATCTTTAGTCAAAAGGTTCAAGTTCATCTGAGCTTCGTTGGAACCGCTATCACTGTTGCGTGTGTTCAAAAATTCGTCCGACTTCTGCAAAATGGCAAAATGTAACTCTTGATCCAGATACGGGACTAGACTCAAATCCGAATTGTCCTGTACCGGCTGAGTCTCGAGAAACTTTCAAAAACGTGCTAAAATCGGGAGCAAGCTTCCCTAATGTGTTTACCATACACCAATGACTCGAGAACGCTTTAGCACTTGCTACCCTCTTGGGGGAATGAGCAAGTCTTCCCTAATATGAATAACTTATTCAGGGGGATTCCATTCTCTCCAGAAACAAAATGCATGGATGCATTTATGTGTCATAAATGCTAGGAAGAGAAACACATGGGATATCTTGCTTTTTGTTTTCATTCGTTTTGCAGGTTTTCACAAAAAAGGAGCTTTCTGCAGGAAATCCCCCATATCAACGGGAAGGAATGGCCTATCAAAACCGGGTGAATTACTGCACTGACCCTAATTGGATATATCAGCCATAAAACAAGACAGTTTTCAATATCATCGCTTTGATATTGAGGGAGCAGCATTCTTTCACATGCTTGGCTCTTTTATTGAATCACCCGGTAGAAAAGCATCATAGAAACTATATTTTGGCCCCCAACTTCAACCATTTTGGAAGAAATAGGATTTTAATTATTTCTAAACCCGCCTGCTTCAGAAAATACCCGCAACAATTAATCCAAAATGACCCTTCTTCAGACCTTGCCGTCTTGGATGCGTAAAGTTACACCAGTTGAATCCATTGTTTGTGTCCTGTACATGACAGCTCCAGCACTCGACCTCCTCTCATCGTCCTTTCCAAAACATTTCATCCATTCTTTTCTGACTTCAGGTGACCTTACACAGTAGAAGACAAATATAAAGAATCCTTGCAACGAATTGAGGACACAGAAGATAACTTGAAATGGGAATGTTAAGTCACTTATAGCAAAAAGGCCAACGATCCAAGTTGTTCCCATCAATGTTGAACATGCAACGACAATTCTGATTTTAGTGACATTGCTCATTTGGTTCGTCCTGGTTGCTGCTGACTTTCTTGTGAGAGATTTTGACACCAAGGCAAGAATGATCAGATTTACAGCCATCATTAACAATATTGGCAGAAGATAAGATATGTAGAATGCCAAACCAGATACTATGCATCTGCAAAGAGAAAATTAAAGGGAATAGACATAGCTGTATCAACAAGCTGCTATAAATGGGCAGAAGAAACGCCCACAAACCCATTGTTTCTTTCACCACACAATTAAACGGCAGGCATCAAAGTTGTTGAATACAATAGATTATATTTTTAACTTGGCACGGGCCAGCTTTTAACTATGTCGATTCCCTTTAAGCAACATGGTACAATGCTGTTTATTTGTCATCTTATTTCAATCCAGTACCTTTCTAGCTTCTAACGTGAAATTAGTCTAAGAGTGGTGTGTTCATTTAAAGGCAGAAACACCGCAACACGACAAAAAACAACAGCAAATACGACTAATTTAATTTTTGCCAATATTTCGTCCTGCCATGCAGGACTTCTTCAGGGCTGTAATGTGACAGTTATAATAAAAATTTGAATATGTACAGCGATTTGAAAAGGAGAAGTAACACGTGATTGGTTAGATATGATGGCTACGCAGAGGTTATATGGGTTAGGTTTATAACGGTTATGTAATGTATGTAGTAAAATGATGATGATGCTAATCAAGATAATAATGATAATAATAATGCTGATGGTGATAATAATAATAATATGATGATGATAATAAATAATAATGATAATAATAATAATAATAATAATAATAATAAATGATAATGATTATGTAAATGCAATGTTAGAAACTAACTGCGATATAATGATAATAATAATGATGGGGATAGTGAGGAGAATAGGTAAGGTAAGAGAGTGAGTAGATTAGGTTACTTACAACTGTGTTTGTTAGCGGTCTGTGGTTCTGTTCAGTCCGTTGGGTGAGAGAGTGTTCGCTAAGTCAATGAAGTAATTTTCCTTGGCTCGTCTAACACTCTCTCTGGTGTCATGTATCTTAAGTAGCGGTAGTAGTTGTAAGTCTTGTACGGAGTGATTGGGTTTACAAAAGTGTTCTGCAACCCCGGATGTGTCGGAACGTTTGTTTATAATGTCTCGTCGGTGTTCGTTGAGTCTGTCTCTTATGCGTCGTCCTGTTTGTCCTATGTATTGGCAGTCAGTCTTTTTGTCGCGTAAGCATCGTTTGCATTGTAGTAAGTATATGACGTTAGTGGAGTTGCAGTCGAGGCTTTGTCTTATGTTGAAGGTTTCGTTGGTGTTTGTGAAAGTAACTGTGTGTGTTCCGTCTTGTATGTGTTGGCATGTGTAGCAGTCGCGTCGTGATGGACATTTAGATATTCCTCTGGGAGTGGTGGTAGCGTCATTTTTCATTTTGGCGCGCACCAGGTATTCCCTGAGGTTTTTTGGTCTGCGGTTACTAAGTATCGGTGGGTCTGGGAAGACTTCCTTACAGTTTGTCGAGTTTTGTAATATGTGGAAGTTGCTGTTAAGTATGGACGTTAATTGTGGTACACTAGGGTGGTAGGTAACCACAAATGGTGTTCTGTTGTTACGTTTTTTCTGTTTCGTTTGTAAGCTGGATTGTCGCGTTATTTTGGAAGCCTTCCGTATTTCGTTACGTACGTGTTTGCGTTTGTATCCTCTGTTTGTAAGGTATGTAAGCAGTTGATTTGTGCGTTTCTTAAGAGTGTCATTGTTGGAGCAAATGCGTCGTAATCGTAGTGCAAGGCTGTATGGTATGGACTTTTTCGTATGTTTGGGGTGGGCGGATGTGCTGAGGAGGTATTGGTGTGTGTCTGTGGGTTTGACGTAGAGGTCTGTCGAGATGCTGTTGTCTTCGTTAAGTATTACTGTGACGTCTAGGAAATGTGTGCTGGTGGAAGATATGTCACTGGTAAATTTGATGTTGGGATGGATGTTGTTGAGTGTGCGTATAAATTCTGTGAGTTTTTCCTCTCCGTGAGTCCAAATTAAAAAAATGTCGTCGATGTAACGCCACCAAACAAGGGGCTTGTGAGGTGCGTTTTTTAGGGCATTTTCTTCAAAGACCCCCATAAAAAGATTTGCATATGGGGGTGCCATGCGAGTGCCCATAGCTGTGCCGTGTTTCTGTAAGTAGAACTGTCCGTTAAACTCAAAATTGTTGTTGCGTAAAATGATGTCTATAAGGTCACAGATGGTTTGGGTGGGAGGATTTTGTGTGGTGCGTTTGTCAAGGTACTCCCTGGCAGCCTGAACGCCTTCAAAGTGGGGTATGTTAGTATAGAGTGAAGATACATCTAAAGTAACGAGAAGCGAATTAGAGGGAAGGGTGCCCATATTAGAGAGCTTATTAAGAAAGTGAGTTGTGTCTTTAAGGAAGGATGGAAGTTTAAAGACGAGAGGGTTAAGGGTGTCACTGACGAATTCGGAGATGCGTTCTGTAGGGTGGCCATTGGCAGAGACGATAGGTCTGCCAGGGGGTTTGTCTCTGTTTTTGTGTAGCTTGGGTAGTATGTAGAACCTAGAGCATTTTGGGTCACGTGGGGTCAAGTAACTGTATGTATCGCTGTCTATGTGTTCGTCCTGTTTCATTTTTTGTAAGTATTGTTTTACTGTAATTGTAACTTTGTTTGTGATGTCTTTGTTGTGTTTTTCGTAAAAGTTAGTGTCGTCCAGTTGTCTGTTGCATTCGTCTATGTACATTTGTCTGTCCATCACAACTGTACCTGAACCTTTGTCTGCCGGTTTTATGATTATGTCCGTGCGTTTGGATAAGGTTTTCAGTGCGGTGCGTTCGTCTTTGGTGAGGTTGTCTGATATGCGTGTGGGTTGTATGTTGTTTATGTTGTCTTCGACGTTATCTATGTAGGAGTCTAGTGACGGGTCTAAGTTTCTTGGTGGTGTCCAGTTGCTAGTCTTTTTGTATCTTTTTGTCATTTTGTCTGCGTCTCTGTCTGTGTCTCTGTCAGTGCTGTCATCTTCAGTTTCTGTATTGTCGTGGAAGTAATGCTTGAGTCGCAGTCTCCGTTTGAATTCTGCTAGGTCAGCGTTTATTTCGTTCCAGTCGATTTTCTGTGGGGTAGGGCAAAAGTTAAGTCCATGTGAGAGAAGTGATAATTCAGCGTTTGTAAGGTCGACTGTAGAAAGGTTGATGACTGTATCTGTTTCTAAGTGTTTTGGTCTCTTTTGTTTCCGTTTGTTGCGTGTTTTGTTGTTGTGATTTTGGTTGTGTGTGTCTTGTTCGTTTGGTTTCCTTTGTTCGTTCAGTGTTTCGTCGTTGAGTCTGCTGCTTGTAAGTGTTTCATTATTGTCATTACTATGGTTAGAATCATTATTTGTCAGGTCATTTTGTGAAGCGTTGTTGTTGTTGTTGTTGTTGTTGTTGTTGTTTTCAGTTCTGTGGTCGGTTTCTGGTTTGTTATTTTTGGTATTGTCTTCGTGTACAGTGGCTGTAGTGTATGTTTGATCCTGTAATTGGTGTTGATTATTTTTTGCTGTGTTAGGGATACTCGTATTAGTAGCGTTGAGGTGAGGAAAGAAAGTGATACGTTTAGGAACGGAAGTGGTTTTACGTTTAGGAGTGTTAACAGGTGAAAGCCTTGGAGGAGATGGAGTTTGACTGAGAGAGAAAGAATTAGATGAAAAATGATAAGAGATGGGAAAAGAATGTGCATGAAAATTATGGCTGTGCTGCGATAAATCATAAAGATAAGGCTGGTGATTATGGATAGACCTGGTATTACTTTGGATTGGTTGATGAATGCGGTTAGGCCTATGGAGATTAAAAGACCGGTAAGGGTTAGTGTTGTTATTATACAGATGCCTAGGACTTATGTTATTTGAATTTGATACTTTTGAATAATGACGGATTTTAATAGGTGTTCGATGTCTTGAATTTTGTTTTTCTATTTTTCTTGATTTTCTTGATTGCAGTTCGCGGCGAAGGTTGTAGCAGGAAAATGAAATGTTTTGTTGTATACTTGAAAATAAATCGTAGTTGCAGAGGGAGGATGATAACTGATGCCATAAGATTTGTACGTCGTGTTGAATGGATAAAATTGTTTGTTGGTGTTGATAAATCAGGAGTTTCATTTGAGATTGTGCAAAAATCATTGTGTTGTGATGCCAAAGATTGTTCATTTCGGGATTAAGAGATGCGTGTGGTGTAAGCTTTGGGATGAGACCTAGCGGTACGGTGCGTTGTGAGGCTTGTATTTGTAGAAAGTCCAGGTGGTGTTGGTGTTTAATTAATTTTAGTTCTGTCCGTTTGATTTTATTGAAGAGAGATCTTTCGTTGTTGTTGAGATGAGAGCAGATTGAAGTGGGACCAGGGTTTGTCTCGATGTCATTGCATAAAAGCGGATAGATAGCGATGAAATATATACATAAGAGTGAAAGGATACATAGGCTAAATGATGTTGTTTTCCGATGATTATTTGGTTGATTGTGTAATTCTTCTTTATTGGTTGAATCAGATTGAATATGTACATGATGATTGTGATTAAATGTTCCAATTTTGAGTCTCCACTGAGATAAATCGATACCCATATTGCTAGTTGTTGTACGGCGTTGATACGTTCGATCCAGTAACGGTTGAACTTGTGTCCGAAGGTACGCGATAAAATAATTTGAAAAAGTAAAGGCCACGATACCAACGTCGATTGCCGGATCCGAAGATGCTTGCGATGACGAAAAAATGAATAAATTTAAAGGCAGAAACACCGCAACACGACAAAAAACAACAGCAAATACGACTAATTTAATTTTTGCCAATATTTCGTCCTGCCATGCAGGACTTCTTCAGGGCTGTAATGTGACAGTTATAATAAAAATTTGAATATGTACAGCGATTTGAAAAGGAGAAGTAACACGTGATTGGTTAGATATGATGGCTACGCAGAGGTTATATGGGTTAGGTTTATAACGGTTATGTAATGTATGTAGTAAAATGATGATGATGCTAATCAAGATAATAATGATAATAATAATGCTGATGGTGATAATAATAATAATATGATGATGATGATAATAATAATAATAATAATAATAATAATAATAATAATAATGATAATAATATGGGGAGGAAAAACTCAGGGATTTTGTAAATTTCCTTAATGGGGCCCATGATTCGATTAAGTTCACTGCAGAATGGTCCTCGGAAAAAGTTAATTTTCTCGATGTTCAAGTCATCAAACAAGGTAACAAAATTGTCACTGATTTGTTTACAAAACCTACTGATACCCATCAACTCTTACATCACACTTCATGTCATCCTAGCCATACCAAAAAGGGTATTCCTTACAGCCAGGCTCTCAGAATTCGGCGCATTTGTTCAGAGGAAACTTTTTTCGAAAATAGGGTGGGGGATCTAAAAACTTGGCTGCTGGCAAGGGGTTATATCGAAAACGAGGTCGATAGTCAAGTTGAACGCGTTCGTCTAAAAAACCGTGCTGCTTTACTAGATACCAAACCCAAGACCAAGGATGACACGAGGATACCGTTGGTACTAACATATCACCCAGCTCTGCACAAGGTACACGAAATCATTCGGGGTAATCAAAATATTCTTTTGGTGGATAATGAACATAATAATGTTTTCAAAGACAAAATATTTGTTTCGTTCCGAAGGGCAAAAAGTCTGAAAGACAAACTCGTAAGGGCAAAACTTGCAAATCTCGATGAAGAGTTGATGGAAAAGGGCACCTTCAGATGTAATGGTAGAAGAAGTTGTCAGATTTGTCCTTTAATGAGGGAGGGAGATACTTTCCAAAATTTCAACTCAACAAGGTCGTTTCAAACGTTTTCTGGAAAGTATGACTGTAATTCCGAATACGTGGTTTATCTGTTGCAATGTGATCGTTGTAACAAAAAATATGTGGGGAGTACTAAGACAAAATTTCGGCAAAGATTTAATGTTTACAAGTCATACTTTAGGTCTTATTCACGCAAACATAACGAAGGCTCCCTTGACAGGGGGAAACCTATTCCACAGGCAAGCTTTTTTGCGCATTTTTTTGAAAACGGACACAACGGGGCATTTACGGTTGGGATAAAAATAATCGACGGGGCAGAGGATGTTTATTCACTTCGGAGAAAAGAACTTTACTGGCAGTATCGGCTTGGAACGTTCTCGCCAAATGGTCTCAATGAAAGAGCGGCAGATGTGGAATTAGACATGTTTGCGTGTGGAACAGCATAGATTTTACCATTACATCTGAAGGGTGTCAAGGGAGGCTGCGCTAACGCCAATTTTTGTGGTTCCCTCTGTAACTTCGTGCCTTTCTGCACGTGGTGGTAGGGTGGAATCCCCTATCGGGCTATCCTGGATTCAGCATTTGCTAAAATAGTTTAGCGGCTAGCGAATCCATGGAAAGTTACCTGGGGGAGCCACAGAAATAAGTTGGCACAGTCTCAAGTGGTTCATAAAGGCTGCCAGTTCCTCTTCACATTTCAATTAAACTACCAAAAGCTCAATGCACAGCTCTTAAATGGCAACATTTCTTAAGAATACAACGACAATGGTCTTTTGGGTATTGATTTTAGGCTGACTTATGTGTTTTTTTAGAACTTGTTTATGTATCATGTATTCAATTGTAAATTATATTTTATTTTAAAGTGTATGTATTGTGATGTAAATAATTGTTTACTATAAATACTTGGCTGCCCTGTAAATAGCTCACACTGACGAAGATTTTTATCGAAACGTTTGAGGCATTTAACAGTTGTGTTTTTATATTTATTTTCTGTTAACACATGATGGTGGTTTAGTTTATTATAATAATGATAATAATAATAATAATAATAATAATGATGATAATGATTATGTAAATGCAATGTTAGAAACTAACTGCGATATAATGATAATAATAATGATGGGGATAGTGAGGAGAATAGGTAAGGTAAGAGAGTGAGTAGATTAGGTTACTTACAACTGTGTTTGTTAGCGGTCTGTGGTTCTGTTCAGTCCGTTGGGTGAGAGAGTGTTCGCTAAGTCAATGAAGTAATTTTCCTTGGCTCGTCTAACACTCTCTCTGGTGTCATGTATCTTAAGTAGCGGTAGTAATTGCAAGTCTTGTACGGAGTGATTGGGTTTACAAAAGTGTTCTGCAACCCCGGATGTGTCGGAACGTTTGTTTATAATGTCTCGTCGGTGTTCGTTGAGTCTGTCTCTTATGGGTCGTCCTGTTTGTCCTATGTATTGGCAGTCAGTCTTTTTGTCGCGTAAGCATCGTTTGCATTGTAGTAAGTATATGACGTTAGTGGAGTTGCAGTCGAGGCTTTGTCTTATGTTGAAGGTTTCGTTGGTGTTTGTGAAAGTAACTGTGTGTGTTCCGTCTTGTATGTGTTGGCATGTGTAGCAGTCGCGTCGTGATGGACATTTAGATATTCCTCTGGGAGTGGTGGTAGCGTCATTTTTCATTTTGGCGCGCACCAGGTATTCCCTGAGGTTTTTTGGTCTGCGGTTACTAAGTATCGGTGGGTCTGGGAAGACTTCCTTACAGTTTGTCGAGTTTTGTAATATGTGGAAGTTGCTGTTAAGTATGGACGTTAATTGTGGTACACTAGGGTGGTAGGTAACCACAAATGGTGTTCTGTTGTTAGGTTTTTTCTGTTTCGTTTGTAAGCTGGATTGTCGCGTTATTTTGGAAGCCTTCCGTATTTCGTTACGTACGTGTTTGCGTTTGTATCCTCTGTTTGTAAGGTATGTAAGCAGTTGAATTGTGCGTTTCTTAAGAGTGTCATTGTTGGAGCAAATGCGTCGTAATCGTAGTGCAAGGCTGTATGGTATGGACTTTTTCGTATGTTTGGGGTGGGCGGATGTGCTGAGGAGGTATTGGTGTGTGTCTGTGGGTTTGACGTAGAGGTCTGTCGAGGTGCTGTTGTCTTCGTTAAGTATTACTGTGACGTCTAGGAAATGTGTGCTGGTGGAAGATATGTCACTGGTAAATTTGATGTTGGGATGGATGTTGTTGAGTGTGCGTATAAATTCTGTGAGTTTTTCCTCTCCGTGAGTCCAAATTAAAAAAATGTCGTCGATGTAACGCCACCAAACAAGGGGCTTGTGAGGTGCGTTTTTTAGGGCATTTTCTTCAAAGACCCCCATAAAAAGATTTGCATACGGGGGTGCCATGCGAGTGCCCATAGCTGTGCCGTGTTTCTGTAAGTAGAACTGTCCGTTAAACTCAAAATTGTTGTTGCGTAAGAGTTTATTGCCGTCACATTTTCTGCTGTTTTCGAAATTTTGTCGGTGTGAACGTTAGCTCAAATTTTACCATCTTCATATCTTTCACCGTTTTCAAAATGTGCCGACACCATGTGAACGCAGTCTAAATCGAATATATTTAAACTAATAGCAATCTATATTAGATATCTATCTCAGTTTCTAACTACAAACATTACAGGTGCAAGTTGGCCCATACCATTATTGTTTTGTATGTCTTTTAACCGTGTGAATATGTTTAGCCAATTTTAATTTGAATCTACAGCAGACATCTGGAATCCGATATTCGGGCACATGCATGACGCTAGGGAGGGCAGGAAACCATTTTTAGCAGTAGCAGTATTGCGGAAAGGAACATTTTGAAATACCAGCGAGAATCAGACAAAAACAACGTTTGAAAAATACATTGCCATTAATCCATCATGATATGAATAGCAATTTATAGTTGCAATTATATGTATGGATAACAGCTTTGTTTTGGTATATTGCATGCTTATACCGAAAGGCAACTATCTTTCTGCTGACTGGTGACTGAAGGAGCAACTTGTTTGTTCCTTAAACTGTATTCGTAATTCTTGTTTCTCTTTGAAGGTCATGTATCTTTACATCAATCTTTTCTACCGGGTGAGTCAGAAAAAACGTGGGGTGTTTGGCGGATTGTGACGTCGCGTTCAGCCACCCGATCGTAGCGAACTAATTTTTTTCTTGCAGCCAGAGGTCTAACTTAGATCATAAGCCTTTCCCCATCGAAATCGGTCACTTGATGTATTAATCAGAAATATTTTCCTCGTACGACGTTTTGTGGGAGTTTTGCAAACTTATGAAATCTTTGATAGAGCCCCTTCAGCATTTTACCCTTGCCAAAGCTGCAGGTACACGTTGTATTATCAGGGGAGAATGGAATACTTTTGTCATGAAACATCGCGTTGATCTTGTTGAAATAAATCTCTTTACAACACAAAGAAGCATGGGTTTTTACTGTCTCTCAAACATATTCTCTTCGCAGGACAAGTTATGACGTGACAAGGCATCCCAGGGGAGAAAATCCTATTTCCGAACTGTCTCATGCTCCCCAGATAATACCACGTGTACCTGCAGCTTTGGCAAGGCTAAAATGCTGAAGGGGCTTGGTTAAAGGTTTCCTCAGTTTGCAAGACTCCCATGCAAAGTATTTGGAAGAAAAATCTTTTTTAAATAATGAATTACATGACCGATTTCGATGGGGAAAAGTTTATGATCTAAGTTAGATTTATGGCTGCAAGGAATAATTTAGTTCACAACGGTCGGGTGGCTAAACGCAACGTCACAATCCGCCAAACACCCCACGTTTTTTCTGACTCACCCGGTATATTTATGGAAATTTTTCGACAAGCAATGCCAATTTGGTAAGGAAACGAGTAGTAATATTTAACTAACCATTCTGAAAGAATGGCTTGAAAGTTATGATATGATATTATTCCAACTTTTTGACCAAGTTTCACAGAGTTAGCATCAATTTATTGTGACAAAGTTCAGAGACAAGTGATTTTTGCACAAGTAGTGTGTGAATACTGATCAGTAGGTCCATGTCATTCCAAATTCAAGTAATGTTTTTACATGAATTGCAGAGAATTACAAAGGACTGACCAGGCAATTGAATGTTTTCTGCAAATTCAATCTGAAATCTAAATAGTGATCTAGAATCTTATACTGGCACACTTATGGCGCTGCGGAGGGCAGAAATTCATTTGTCTGCAGTATTTTTATTAGATTATTATTAAACATCTATTTAGAGTAGGCCAAGATAATGAATAGCTAAATTACAGCTAATTAAGGACTACTATTTACAATATACATAATTTACAATAAAAACTATTAATGTATATTACAGGACAAATCAGAGTTAAAATCTATCATGTTAGAAACCCAACATGCGGGATATATACTTTGCAAAGCCTACAGTTGCATTTTCCACCATTCCAACATCTAATTCGTTTTTTGAACATAGGAATTGCATTTATTAACTGTTTGATTGTTTTAGTTCTTGCGGTAAATGCTGCCACAGTTTATTTCCAAGGTAAGTAATGGACTCAACTCCAAAGGACGTAGTTCGTTTTTTTGGCAGTTGAGCATCATCACCATGCCTTAGACAGTACCTAATATTGCGTTGCATGAAAATATCCTTCATGAATGGTGGATTCAGACCGCCTTTTGTTTATAAATTTCAGTCATGAGCAACTGTAGGTTTCTTACATGGATTGGCACCGATTTAGATTGCTCCAGGAGAAAACCGAAATCATTCTCGTAATCTTTATATGCAATGCGTAATGCCCTTTCTTGACTATGATTTATTCTATGATTCAAAGCTCTATCATAGAACATCCAAACAAGCGGACAGTAGCTGAAATAAGACAAAACAAACGCCCTCATTAACTACTGCAGTTTTTCAGTGTCCATGTATCGTGATATTCAGCATCGTGGACAGGAAAATGTCGAAATATATTCCAAAAGTTACAATATCATACGGTATGATACGCAGAGTGCCAAACGCAATACTATGTATCTACAAAGAGAATTAAGTGCATCAGCCTGCAAGCTAGCCACACTATATTTCGTATTCGTACTCCTCCGCATGGCAATATGGTTGTGACAGCAATGATTATCAATACATTTTGAAGTTTTCTTGCTTTTTACAATCAGTCTTTTAAAAATTTGAAAAGCGGCAGAAAATTTCCACTACTAAATGCTACCAAATGGCCCAATTCTAGGTCCGCGAACTACCATATGGAGGTTTTTGTAAAAAGATGCTACCATTTGAGGGCAATTTTCAAAATTTTTGCGTTGGCCCTCCTTAACCCGGACTAGACCCCCATTTCAGGCTACAATTATAGTACCCCCCCCCCGGGCTATTTTCTTTTAAAGAAAAAACATTCGCCATAATGGCAGGCTAAAATTTCTCATATGGTCGTTTCTTAGATGCCAGGATTTACTGTATTCGCTCGAAAAGTCGTGTATTTTAGATCTATGCTATTTTATGGTACTTTGATCAATTATTCTTACTGTATCGTCGCTTAGTTTTGATGAACCCGCATGCATCAAACATGCTGATTTTTTTCAAAATGATAACCAAATAAAATTTGGCAGAACACGTCAAAATCTATCACCATCAATAAAATTTTGCACAAAGATAATATTTTTTTTATATATAATCATTCAAAATGTTACAATACATGTTACATCTACATCCTACCATACTATCTAATTACTTTACAGACTATACAAGAATAGGCTGTAAAGATAATTTTTTAAAGTCTGTAAGTCTGTAATCTGTAAGTTTGTAATCTGTGTCTGTAGTCTGTGTCTGTAGTCTGTCAAGATCAATCTTTAAAGATAATATTCTCCTGAGCTTACCAAAGATGCTGCAAACAAAGGAACTTACAGTAAGAAAAACTTACATCCATCTTCCATCAGACATCTGTCCATAAACATCCATTTTAGAAATCCCAGCTGTAATAGCAACAATGAGTAATGGAACTCCTACAAGGTTGAACCGACATAGTTAAACTGATTATATGATTCTTAGCTTTCCACATTGAATTGAGTAATGGCTATGGATTCACAGCTTCAAACTGACTGAAATATTTGAGTGAAAGCAAACAGTGAAACTTGTGTGAGTGAAAATAAAAAGATTTCACCATGTACTACCATTGCATGCGGATTGTAAGATTAACGTAAATAATAGCTTCTAAATGTTTAATATATTTACCACATTGAAATAGAACGACAAATAAAGGCGAAATGAGCTTACCCCAAGCAAACATATTGCTCTTCAAGATCAGTTTGGATATCCTAGATTTGAGAACTTTTGCTAAAAACAGGTACAACACAGCGCCTTCCACTCCCATCCAGCCGAATGATGCCAAAACAAAGAAATGAATTAGAGCTCCGAATATCTTGCAAGTCGTCCTTTCCTTGGTCTGGATGCCAGCCACGAAAATAACAAGAGTTAGCATCAATGATAAACATAGAAACATAAAAATCTGCGGAGGTTGCTTCTGTCTTAGCTTCCTAAAAAGAAAATTCAAACATTAGACTACAGAGATAATTACACAATTTAACAAGTTGTGATGGGCAGACTTCCCTTTCACAAGAAATTGGCTAATTTTTACCTCCAGAGTTAGAAACGGTAGATTTTGAAAATAGAGCTCTAACCGGCACATCTTGAAAACGGTATTGTGTGAACACTGTAAAAAGATCTACTGGACACACGTTGAAAACAGCTTTTCGTAAGTTGAAGTGTCTATCCAGTTTAAATATTCGAAATTATTATTATTTATTATTATTGATGAATGCGGAACATTTTCGATTCTTTCAAACAATTTCATCGTTTTCACTTTGTCATAGAACTCGAACTGATTCCTTTGCTCTCTAAATTTTGCCCATTCTTTGCCAAACATGGGAAATCAAATATGTGATTGTTAAACGGCGGTACAATAAAAATTTGTACAGTTTCCTTGCACACACGCTGTGTAACGAGGTAATCACCCCAAAAATCTTTTAGGCCTAGTTTTAAACATCGTATTGTTGCCTTGTCAAATATAACTGTATCAAAAAATAGGCAGAATCTCCCGCTTTTTTGCCGTGCCACGAATTCTGTTTTTCTCAAATTTGCTATTTTCCTCAAATTCGCAAGAGCGAATGCTGATTACATAGATTCTGTGATCATGACCTAGAATTCATTAACTAAACGCGGCAATGGCAATAGTCCGATGTTTAAATCGAATAGTGCGTCTGCCGTGTAACACGGTAGATCTGATGAAGTTCTGCTGTTTTAACAATTTAAAACTGTTGATGATTTAAAAATGGGCTTCATGTCGAAGTTAATTGACACTTGGAAATCTTTGGCAGCATCTGTTACACGGCAAGGATGCGATGTTTAAACAAGACCTTATTTTCTCCTTACAAATCCTAAAATATTCAAAATCTCGAAATTTTCAATTAAAAATCTAAAAAAAAAATCTTCACAAAACCTTCCGAATCCCACAAATAAAATCCTAAGATCTTTGTGAATGTCTCAAAATCCATAAAATCTACCTGCACAAATAAACCAAGTTCTCCCCAACAAATTTTTTTTATTCATTATCAAAACAATTAAAACACAAAAAAGATTACTCGTTACTGTGCCATCCAAAGCAGGAAAGGACACAAGGTCATCTGATCCCTACTTTGGGTGACACTTACAATTATAATACTTTAACAGAAAAAGGTGCAATGCAATGCAAGGTAGCTTGATACCAAATACCAATTATGTTAATTAAGATTTTCAAATTTTTGCATCCGATCCGGATGAAAAAATATATAATTCGAGTTTTGATGGGCAAAATTGCAAATTTGGCCATTTTAGGCGGATTCAAAGCATTTAAAATCACACTTGTAATTCAAGTTACCCTGATAAAACTGATAAAGGTAGGGAGAGGGGTGCTTAAATCGTTGCCTCTATGATGGTTATATTTTCAAAAATGTTCATCTCTTGGGTCACAAACAGAAGCAAATTGCAAAGTGCATTTGAACAACTTTTGAAATTAAGTTGAAAATTTCAAAAGTCATATAAATCCTGAAAAAGCTTTGAGAATCTTGGCAAAGTTTCGTAATATCAAAAAGCTAAATATCTCAAAAAGTCTGGGAACTGAACACAATCTAAAAATCTCAGAACAATCTCAACAACCTTTGAAAAATCTGAGAGATTTAAAAATCCCAAAATCTCATATGCTATTCTTGGAGTAATTGTCGCTACTTTTTAAGACATCAAGACCCTTGAAATCTCACCTGAAGACAGCAAATGTCCCGAAGGTTAACAAAAGGCAGACGAAAGATATGCCGCAGCCAACGTAGGTAACTATACTCAAAGAGTGTCTTTGCATCTCAGATAAGTTTGCTTTTCCTGCAGGCACATGTAACAAAACCCCAAAATGCGTCATATGGTTGCAACGGCATCTGTAGTGTCCATTAACGCTTTCGTCCATCCTGCAACCTTCAGTTGACCAAGAACCAGAACCCCCTAAGATGTGAGATAAAAACAGCTGAATGTACTGGTTGGACCAAAAGGAACCTCACTTGTTTGAAATTCGTTATGCGGAGTCAGATGCGTAACGGACTAAAGTTACCTTTACTTCAAAAACTAAATTCCTCCTACCTCTAGGGGCCTCCAACAAAACAATTCCTTTGTTATTTGACTTTAAAGCTCGTGCTGCGGCTATAATAAAAAGAACCAAGGGGGCCCAGGCCTGCATGATAAATAAATGAAGGGAAAGTATGACCTATGGAATTGCCAAGTCACACCAAGTGTAGGGATGGGGGCATTTGTCCCTTAAAACAAAATATTGTCTTCAACGTTCTTTCAAAACAAGGACAAAATGACAGGGTATAGATAGGCATGCGAGGGTTTGAACCTTTGCAAGAAATTGGCAGAGTCCATATACGCCAAAACAATATTTTACAAAATACAAGAATACAAGTCCCAAATGCAATTCATTTAAAAAGAATGTTCGTAGAAATTTTAGTACGAAATCAAATTTGAATTGCTTTTTCCTTAGGGTAAGTTAAAGAAAATTGATGATAAACCTTTTGCGTCAAAATCCCAAAATACGCATTTACTCTTCCACGTGACGTTTGAATACAGTTGTGGCAGAAACCCCAGAATGATTTCTTCTGAAGAACTGAGATTTCTTAGTTTAATGCCACTCAGAGCTGCTGATACAATTTTACTGTTGACAACTTCCAATGTGAGTTCTTTCGAATTATATGCGTCATTTTTCTTTGACAAGTCTTCCTTCGAATTAGGTTCACCTTGACTTGCTTGTACATTCTTTGATTTTGACTTCTTCGGAGTAGACTTCAAGGCTTTGCTTCCAGCAGAAGTGCTTTGAGCGATGTCATCGTCCTCTGCAGGATTGCTGACTATATTTTGTGAAAGGCTTTCAGTGAACAGCTTACTGTTTTCGTAAACAAAGCTTGTGAAACGAAGTTTTGATGAATTCGAAATCATGGATGCTAATCTAACAGCTTGGGCAGGAATGATGATCGATGTGTCGTCAATCGGGCTGTTTCTTGATGTTGCATTGGATGATGCATTGCCATTGTTACATATACCATTGCCTGTTCTGACAGAAATTCCTTTTGATTTACTTGCATCAACAATTAGAATGGTAAGCACAATATTCTTGCGGTGAATTGTAATGTTTGAGCCATTAACTGTCATCGTATCCGCCATTGTTTGCAGGGCTTTTAGAATCCTAACGTTAATAAAATTTGAATTTAGTTTTAGGCTGTGATAGATAGCCCTCTAGGCTGATTGGGGGGGCTTGTGCCCCCCTGCCCCCCCGCTTCCTACAAAGTGTAAAATCTTGAAGAACAATTGACAATTAGTTGTTGAAATGTTGCTATATCAATGAATGAACCAACTCAGGGCAACAATTGAAGCCAAGGTAATCGACGAGTACGCAAAATATAGTGGAGAGGATTTTTCCACGAAGATTAATTGCATTCGAATTAGAAAACTTTAATAATTTTACAGAAGCTCAATCAAATAGCACAATGGATGTTGGTAAAAAGTTCTTCACTCTTTCTTTAGAGTAATCGAGTAATGAACAAGTTATTGAATTTTCATATGAAGGAACATAGTCATGTGATATCGGGCCAGCAGTAGATGGAAATAGCCTATGGTCTCAAGAAAACATGGCTCAAGAAGACGCCAGCATAATTCTGTTCTTCGATAACACAAATTACAAAATGAAAATCACCGTGGACACATTTTTAGTGAATTTGAGGAAAGCTAACTTCTTGCTTTTTTAACGAAGGTGGGGAACTTCATAACCGATAGAAACGTGAAAGTGCAAACAAGTTTTCTATTCTCTGAGGCGCTTCTAGGAGGAGTAAGGATTTAAATTGAGTTGCTCCGAAAACATTGAAGCATCTGAATTTGGCATACCTTGGCCTGTTAGGCCACAATGGGAGTACCCCACCGGGCCTAATAACTAGCCTGTGGGCTAACTAGACTGGTTTCTATTCAGAGAAAGTTATCTGAAACCAGCCGAGTCTGACGCAAGCTACCTAATTATACCTTCGAGAGCTGGACGACTGTGCTTGAGATGCTGAGAGTACCTCTTGGTCTACGTCTAGCAAACTACTCGCAGCTGTAAGAACATTTTCAGCAACCTGCAATTTTAAAATTATATGGTCAATGATAGTCATTTTGAATATTGCTCTTCTCAACATTGGCTGGACTTGCATTTCCCGGATCCACCATTCCAATGTTTCGCAATGAAACAATGGGGAGAGAGCAAGAGGAATTGACGGAATGTTGGAATGGATGATCCAGGAACTAACGAAAATTGAACGAATATTCTTTTTTCATTTTCAAGATAAAAATTTACAATACAATGATACCTCCTACTATACTCTCTAATTACAACTATACGACACTACAGAGACGATACCAAGAGGAGCGAAGTGGCACGACTACCCCAAGGCCATAACATGAAACAAAAAACAAGGACAATACCAGAACAGTATGTAAAGGGGTCAAAGAACAGAGGGAACAGCATACGAACATTAAACTAAGCTACAAGTCAGGACAGCCTGCAACCAAATAATTTGAATTCAAAGAAGAGCCTAAACTTTAGACCAAGACATCCTGGCTGGCAAGATGTCTTTCTTGGTTGCAAGCTACCCCAATCTACTAGCTATTTAAACTAAAAAGGGACATTTAAACAGATGAACGAAAATTGACATTTGCAATCTATGTTCACTTTGAAATATTTGTAAGACAGAAGTTCTTATTAGCTACAATTGATTGATATTGGTTTTATAAACACCCATACTGTGTCTGGGTATGTTCTTTGGTCTTCTTATTGACAAGCCAATACACAATTGAATATTCCCTCATTGCAAGCTCGCCAATAAATTCCTTCAAGGCTCATATGAACTAGAAATTTTGAACAATTGACTTCATAATAAGGATGAGCAGAAATCACGCTTCTGTTGGACTTTAAGCGCAGCCTCCACCCAGAATAAACCTACCTCAAAAGTCTATTCCAAATTTGGTCAAGGCTAATAACATCTATGAGGGGTAATAGAGAAGCCGAGTTACACTCATTATTTATGAGAAACTAGCATCAGCTTAGAGGGAGATAAAATTTGGGGGGGCTCCCCGATAAGAAATCCATTGTTTAAGAAAATTTTGCCCGATTTAACGCGGATTTCTGCCCGATTATGGCTGATTTTTGCAGTTGGGGGGCTGCAGACCCCCAGCCCCCCTGTCTCCTCTGCATATGGAAACGAGGGCTGGGTTAGTGCAGCAGGTAGGCAGTTTCATGGATTTTGGACACTGTTAATACCAAACGTTTCCAAGGAGTTTCTTTTCATATCTTTAATATCGGACTTTGGTAGATTCGGATGAAAAAAACTGTAGAAGAAAAGTGTTGAAAAAAACTGCACTTGACAAGAAACTTCAAGAAGATTCGGATGAAACAAAACAATACACATTTTAATATCGGATGTGTAGATTTGATCATTTTTGATAGAATTGTTTCCAAATTGCTTAGTAACATTTCAAAACAAATGATAACATAATTCACATTGAAAACAAAGAAAAAACAGTTGCTGTTGATGTAAAGTGTCAAAATATGGTTAGTACATATTACAAAGGTTTTTTAGCTTTTTTAACCCTATCTGACCTGGGGGGGGGGCGGATTCCGCCCCCCTAGTACATTTTTGCTTACACCGTTTTCCACACATGCAGCAGGCCTCTGATACTTCGTAAGTTTAACTTTGTATCATAGAGCAATAAAATTGCAACAATTTGGACATTCTATTTTTAGCCTTGTTTCCATGGTTACCAATTTTTCATACTGCACTCTGTGAAAAACATACTTTGTTTCTTTTTGTAATCATGTTTAATTGGTCCAATTAAGTCTAAATAAAGAATTTATATGTATTTTGATCTATATCTTTAATTTCTTTATGAAAAATAAAGTTTCATGACCTTTTAGCAACCTTTCATTTATATGACATCATATGACATCATAATGATCATCATGCTCTAGCAACAACAACAACATCGCTAATTGGATTATGATTTCAAATTTTTATTGTTTACATAATGAACTACCTTTGTGCCAAGTTTGGCTGCCATATCTCTTATGACAACAGAGATAAACGGGTGGGGGGGGGGGCGGCGGAATCCGCCCCCCCCAGGCATTGAGTGTTTCAAATCACCCAGGTCAGATAGGGTTAAATCAGGTACAGCAGTTTCTTAAGTTGTGAAAAATTGAACTGCCTTCTTATCAGCTGCTTCTTATCAAATCAAATAAAACGAAATCAAAATCTTCATTAATGTATCAAAGTATTCAGCTTACAACCCAATCGGGGACTCAAATATGAGATTTGTTTGTACCATTCATATAAAAGATTTACAATAAAGTTTACAATCTAATATAGTTATTTAATTACTATACAAAACTACAGGGACGATGCCAGGGGGAGCGAAAGACAATGACTACCCCATGTCCAAAACATAAAGACACATAATGTAAAACTACATGCAACTACTGCACAGTACTAACGATTAAAAAACCAATGGAAAATGGATGATATACTAGATTCTGTCTGAAATTAGATGTCGGGTCAGGGTTGGGATGCATTATGAAAAAAGTCACGAGCGCGGCTAGTTTCGATTTTTTTTTCATATGATATATTCCAAATAAAATTTACAATACAAATTACGAACTACATTACTTACAAAGTTACTCTACAATACTACTAGGACGATCAACCCCAGGGAGCAAAAGGCTGTGTCTACCCCGAGGCCATCAAATGAGGATAATAAAGGAAAAGAAACTACTTTAACAAAATCGGGTGGCTTATGAAGGGATGTGGCTACATAAGTGGCTACAGAAATTCAATCGAATTGACCAGTTTCATGGATAAAATGTAGCGTTAGCTCAAGAATATGTCTATTTAGTGTACTGGGAAAATCTTTATTGCCATACAATAAAAGTTGTAGCAAAGCTTCATTTGCAAGATTTACTTATCCAAGTGGTCAGGGATTTGGTGGTTGCTGAGTACATAGCCGAAGTCTCAAAAGATCTCAAACAAGCCGACCAGTTTCGTTGATGAAACGCAGAGTCAAGTCAAGAATATTTTTCATATGAGACTCGAAACTTGTTCTCGTCACACTTTTCCATTTTTCCATCTGCCGAAAAATTTACCAAATTATTATTTTACATGAGATATGAGCATAGATAAAAAATGTGAGTGTAAGTGTAGTTTTTGGACTGAGTCCACGATAATCTACCATCATCGTCTGGGCAGAAAGAGGTTTCTGACAATATGAAATAGGAAGGAGAATGAAGTAAAAAGCCTTTGTGGTCCCAATTATAATGAGCAATAACTTTCAAGACATCCCTCTTTGGTTTTAAATACTTGGCAACAAATTAATTATGGTAGATAAACGATTTTTTAATTAGAATGTGGTTCCATGACTGGTTTGTGGAAGGAAGAGCTTATCAAATATCAATAGTCACTTCTTCTCTGCTGTCACTTTTGAACATGTCCACTAAGCAATATCTAATGAGATCTTGCTCAAGTTTTGAAAGCCCAAATCAGCGGCCCAAGCTCTCACCATATGATTGACGTGACCAGGTATCGTCCGTTATGCTACTGGGTGGGTTAGAACGATGGTAGCACTCGAATAGACTAATTACAAGTTAGTAATTATTGCTATTGATAGACTGATGGACAAGAAATATGATGATGACATTGTTGTTGACATTGTTGTTGTTGTTATTGTTGTTGTTGTTGTTGTTGTTGTGATAAATGGGAATTTTTCGTGAGTCTAGCTCTCAAACGATCTATCGAATTCCTATGACCTTATGATATTGGAACGGACAAAATTCAACTTAGACTGCGTTCACACGATGCCGGTGTAATATGGGTCTCTGCATGGGCACGCGTTTGTGCATGGGTTTGTGCGCATAGGCTTTTCAAAAAACGCCGTTATTGTAAATCCAGTACAAGGCAGCCTTGCTATCTAGCCAGTACTTGACTCCATCAATTTTTAGTAGTGAGCTGAGTGCACTCCTAACAGTATTCATCAAAACAGCTAAAATCCTGGCAGACATCAACTCTAAACGGGGTATTGTGAGACTCTTAAGAGGGGCTACCCTTGTCCTGCATCGTGTGAACGCAGTCCAGGGGCGGACTCAACTTGCAAAGCAACCAAATGAAGTCAGGGAAAGTGGATATGAAGGGCCCTGTAATAATTCTTTCAACAGTGAATTTTTGTTTATCTGGCATTAAATAATGTCCAATGAGTGCAACTGGGCCCCTATGAACTGAATGACTTCCGACTGGCAGACAGAAAACAGTTCTGGGGAATCTGCAAGTGAAGAAACTGGAATGCCTAAGGCCTAAGGAGGCCAATAGAGACATGGTTGAGGTTCGAGAAACATGTGTAGAAAACAGGGGCCCTTCCCACTTAAGCTCTGGCCCTTGCCAGCCCGTTCACTTTAAACGATATTTTTCCTTACATTTACACTCGATATACAGCGATTTAAAGGGCCTAATTATTTGCAATGATAATTTTGAGATATGGTATAAAAATTGCCACTTTAGAGCAAAGATGAATAAGGAAAGAATGATAGACAAAAGAACATTTAATAGATTGACTTGACAAAAAATGTTTTTTAGGTGATTTTCAAGCTCTGCTTTCAAGGACCTCTTCAGGAAAGCTTTTCGGCAACAGTAATCACAATTTTCGTAAGTGAAGCATTATGAAATGATCTGAAGCAATTTTCGTTGAAATTTTTCTTTGGAAAAAGCGTGGTATGGCAACGGCTGGGGTTAGGGGAGCATCTACCAAACTTTTTCAGAAACGAGGAGAGAGTAGTTGGGAATAGTTAGGATAAGGCAACAACTTTTTGAGAAATGTTGCAAAGTCACATTTTATTCATGGCCAAAGTGAAGGTTGGCCTTTTTAAAAATTTTCCTAGGACATTCGAGGCTTCCATTTTGGAGGCAGGCAAACTGGATTAAGAGAAACGTTCCAAGACAAAAATTTTAATCTGTGACAAAGTTATGAAAATTTCCAATCTGGGATTGGTTAAAACGAGTCAAAATGGGATGACGATAGGTATTCTAAGCCAAAGAAAATGATTTTTGATCTAAAAGTTTCCCACGGATGCTGATTTACAAAAACGATTGTTCCACAACATTTTTTGGGGAAGTTATTTGGCCCCCCAAAATTTTTCGGCTCGCTTCGCTCGCCTTCAGTATTGGGCCCCTTTATGGCTGAATTGCCCGGGCCCTAATTATACTGCCAGTCCGCCCCTGACGCAGTCTTAGATTTAGTTGTAACTTAGTATGTTGGATGTTCGTTATGTAATGCTTCTGGTAGTCATTGTACTTTTTCATTATATCTTCCTTGCAGTGTCGTTATGTAGTTCGTAAGTAGTGTCTGTCTTAGGTAATTCATCTTCGTAAAATTCTCAAATTTAATATAGAAAAAAACATTCTTGGCCTTACTTCTTTATCTACAGCTTTCCCCGTATGTACGATATTCTCGATGCTCTTTGTGGTAGAGACAACAACAACATCATTATTGTTGTTAGCAAGGGATTGTGTTACATTTGCAAGTTGCCAAGAGAATTCAGTTACATTGTCAGCTGTAACCGATTTCTGAAAAGAGAATGGTTCTTTGAAAACCGAGTAGTGTTTTGAAAGACAGTAAGCATTGTAACCATTTACATCGGGTGAGTCAAAAAGAAGGCATGCCGTTTGAAGGGCTACTTCTGAAATTTATAAGCATTATCTTGCATTATTAGATTGACTAGCCAACAAGGACAGATTTGGTCAGACAATAGCACGAGTTGATTTTGATTGACATTCAAAGTGATTAGCGATCGCAGAGAAAGGAACAAGTAATTCAAAACAAGCAAAGCCGCAAAAGTTTCTCAGAAACCCATATGGAAGCTAGCTCACTCGTTGTGCATTCTAGAAATTGTTTTTAAGAGCAAACATGCGCATAGATCGAAAGGAGAAGGATATATCTACAAATCTGCCACGGGCATTTAATTTATTTGATTCAAAAGCCGATTGGGAGCCGATTCAATTCTCTTATTTTTTTGATGCAATTAAAACACTTACTGCTCAGCTTCTGAAACAAAGAAATGAAATACCCGAGGTAGATGTGTAGATATATCCTTCTTCTTTCGATCTATGCTCATGTTTGCTCTTAAAAACAATTTCTGGAATGCACAACGAGCGCGCTAGCTACTTTGGGTTGCAGAGAAACTTTTGCGGCTTTGTTTATTTTGAATTTATGGTTGAGAGAGTTTCCTTTGTCTGCAACAACTGATCGTTTTGAATTCAGGTGTCAGCAAAAGCATCTCATGCAATTGTGTTACAAAACTGTCCTTGTTTGAATAGCCAATATGTTCCAAAACATCTAAAATTTTCCTCCTTGAAATCGATCACTCCGTTCAGATTTTACATCGGATTTTCTCTAGTAAGTGCCTTTGGGAAACCTTTAAAGCATTGCTGAATTAGCAAGGAAATTTCCCTAACATTTTTATGTTACAGTAATGGCTTGAGCACATTGTAGCACTTGCTATCCTCTGGGAGGATGAAAGAAGCTTTGCTCCTTGGTATGAATAAACTTATTCAGGAGCATTCCATTGCCACAGGAGGACAAGATATATGCTAATACAAGTAAGAATCATTGTTATTAGGAAAGAAAATCAAGGAAAATAACTGAACATGTCGGCAAAGAAACAAGACATTTTTCAATATTATTGTCCCCCCCCCCCCAACAATAGACTTTTCATGATAACTCCGAAGTGAGAAAGATTGTCGCATTGAAACTTTCCAAATTTTCATAGCTACCCATTATGCAACTAGTAGTAAGGTTTCATTGAAATATTTTGACAAATGAGGGGGGAGGAGACCCTTCCGTCACTGATCCTGTTAAAAAAATCGCAAGATTCTCAAATCTCCATTTTCGTGAAAAAGTTGCGAAATTCCAATACTTCTGTCATAACTTTTGTGTTTGGATGAAAATTGTTCCCCAAATTTGATTTCGTTGCATTTTCCCTAATTTTGGCCAATTTTTCCACTTCTTTCTACCACTTAAAGAAAAATGCTGACGAATCAATTGTAATGGCCAATTTTAGGTTGATTTATGTATCATTAAAAATTACATGAGATACGTGAGTCTTTTGCCACCCAAAAATGCATTCGATTTGTTGGATTGATTTATCAGAGCGAATAACTTAATTGCCTTGTTTAGTTTCAAGTTCAAGTACAACCAAAAACTATTTAGAGTAAAACTGTTTTTGGCCATAGAACTACGATTATTTTCCAAAATAATGCAAACTGGATATCATTCGAAAGCACTTAGTGAGTAGAACTTGATTCTTGCAATCATTGTAAGATGTTGTTTACTAAAGGGGATTTAGTCCCTTGGGAATTTTAGGAATTTTTGCTGCTTCACAAATTTTTTCAAAACTCCTATACATCATTCGAAAGTGCAGTGCAGGTCTTTGCAAACAGTAATATGAAGTTTTGATAAAATTTGATAGAAATAACCTCGACCAGGGTCTACTCTGGAGCTCATTGTTTCATAAGGAACGACTTTTATTGTATTCTGCTTGCAGATTCCTGATCAGAAGGCATCATAGTTTCATAGGATGTCAAATCTGTTTCACAAGAAAGATAAACAAAAAAATTCAAATAACTCCCAGGGAACTGAGCCCCCTTTAAGTCAGCAGACTTTTATAATGCTATTATACCGTATATAAGATTTAAATTCCACTTTCAAATATGTTTAAATATTACCAAGCCGAGCATGCAGTGTTTTGCAATATAATGATAGTTCTATAGCCACAAACCATTTGACTCTACATAGTTCTTGGTTGTACTTTAGTTTAACTTGCAAAGCATAGCTTCCAAATCTTTAATTCGACTTAAAACGGTATCTATTTCTTCTGATTGAGTGGCTTGAAACAAAATTTAGTTACTTATCTTTAATTCTACCGTTGGACTTTTCAGAAATTTTCAACATTTTTTCAAATTTCAGCGTATGTTACATTTTAACTCATTTGAGGGTGTGACGTTATCAAATTTCTAAATCATAAACCAGAAAAGTGACAGACTTTTGCTTGATACCATATTGTAGACATCCATAAACTATGGTTTTCTTTCAAAATATTTCATGTTGCTTCAAACCGTTTAGAAACTACGATGGTTTTAAGTTTTTTTGAAAATTTTTCCTTAATTCTTGAAAATCAAGAAAAACACTCTAATTCTGAAAATATTGAAGATTTCGCAAAAGTCCAACGGTAGAAAAACAGAGAAAAAGCGGAAGTTTCTTTGAAATCATTCAGTTCAAAGAAATAAGTAACTGAATTTTACACCAGCATTTTTAAAGATTTGGAACCTATGCTAACTTGCAAGTAATAATGGGGTATTATTATCACTCTACAAAAACAAGTTTCGTTTCAAACAAGATCATAAGAAAATCTCCTTAAACAGGTAAAATCAAGATTTAGTAGTATTTTCAGTACTCACATCAGCAAGGTCCTCCACTGAAATCTTGTCTTTTTGCGTACACATTATCAGATTTGATTTTTGCCATTGAGCACCATTAGTTGAATGTAATATACATTTTCGCGATGCTATCCTGTTTGGAAACTGATGTCTTTTCTCAGCCTTCGGGCAGCCCAGCTTTACAGTTGAATTTGCAAGTGTACTGGGCCAATTTATCGTTCCTTTGTTATCTGGGAGATACTCTGTACTATTCTCACAACAATCTGAGGAATTTAGAAAGAAACATGATGATAAAAAATAAAGCCATCGCCAAAATATTCAGTTAGGGGCCCTAGGATAATTTCGGCGATTGACTTTATCAGTTCATTAGGATAGCAATAGCACTTCAATTCTTCAGCGTGAGACGTGCCCATTACCCTCTTGAGCAACGTCTAGGAGCTTTCTGGGAACGAGGGAATAGGTTCTAATTAGTGCAAAGAGCAAGTACCAATTATAGATATGTCCCATATTTTGTGTGGAAACAGCGAAATAAATGGGTATTCTTCAGGGGTTTGGTCGGTTAGGGTCCGGTCCTACTGGCCCTGGGTCTGGTTTCTCCGTTATGCCAAGGTATCCTGATTGCTTAATGATTATGAATATTCACCTGATTTTAAAGCATTTCCTTTTGCAGATGAAGATCTTTGTCTCTTCCAAATACCTTTCTAAATTTATCAATTACTACAATGAGCTGCTCCTGATTCATTCATCTGTTTTGGATTCATTCATTATTTTCAGCAATGAACTTGAACTTCATCTTGCTAAATTCCTATTCCTTGGCTTTGGATTTTACTATTTCTAAATTCTTTGTCATAACACATTTAACTTTATGTTTCAATACTTCCTTCGTAAAATGGGTCCCACAACAGAAGGAAGGAGAGAGATTTATAAGGGAACTTACCAAATGGCCAAGCTGTAACGTTTGCTTCTAGCAATTTGCTTAAGCGTAATCTTACTGACATTAGTTTTCTGCAAATCATCAATTTACTGGATGAGCTGAAACCGTGGATTTTGACTTCGTATACTTCAGTCAACCTAACGACGATAGATTATACTTGTTAAACCAAACCAAGCTGGACAAAGGGAACAAAATTGATGTCACTCTAGTAAATTTTTTAGAAAAAGGAAGAATTTGCCAAATGTTTTACTTAATTGCGGCTCTCCAATATAAGGTTACATGTGAATGAGTTGAACAAATTGGACTTTTTCATTATTTTCTTTTGGTTGTATTGTGCATCCTGAGAAAATAGCTCTTAAAGCAGGTGTGGCACCAGGAATCTTCCAACAGAGGGGCTGGAGCTTCCGACAGGGGGCTAAAATGGCTAGAAAATGCAGCTTTCATACGTCATTTTGCCAAATTTCCTCTGACAAGAACCCAAAATGTCCTCCGACGGGGGGGCTAGATGCTTCCGAAGAGGGGGCTGTAGCCCTCCTAGCCCTTCCCTGGTGCCACCCCTGTCTTAAAGGCAGTATGTCACGCATCTGATTGGCTGTAATAAAGTCGGAGCTCAATAGATATGATCGACTAAGGTTTGTCTTACCCATTTCAAGTCATGATGTGACCATACTCTTGGGAAGTTTTAGTATTATGCTATATTTTGCACTCATGGCACAAGTTTGCATGGCACGAAATATATTAGAGACATCAAAAGATGTTTTATCAAGAGATTGATCACATGACTTGAAATGGGTGTAAACAAACCTTAGCCGATTTTGTCTGTATAATGGATGCCTTTGTGAATCTGTGCATTTGTTTGAAGAACAATGACAAAGTTAAATAAGAAATATGAGAGGTATTGCCGGTATTGCCAACCGCCTGCTCCTCATCACGTCCTTATCTTACTGCTCTTGAGGACTGGGGCAGAGTTTGTTGTAGTGTAGAGTACCTTTTGTTTGATTTCAATGAAAGGATTAGTATCTTTTAGACAGTGTTTTGGTTCGTAAAGGGAGTTGGGTTCACCAAACCTCTTCATCGTATTGTCATTATCACCCAATCAGAAGCGTGACAGACTGCCTTTAATTCGACAAAACCATGCAAAAAGTCCTTGAAGACATTGAGTCCATATAAAAAGCTGAGCGTTAACGCTGCTGACAAACAGCTGACAGCCCCTTGTTATCGCACAATAGTGCTAAAATAATTAGCAGTGGAGACCAAAGGCTTCTTAATCCTTGTATTATCCTCAGGAATTTCTTTGGCTTAATTTCAACAGTGATTAAATGTACAACTTTTGTTTTGCGATTGAAAAGAAATTGATATTGGTCATGCGCGCGCTATTTATGCGGACTCAATGCCTTTAACGAGCTATTGTTACCCAGGATCCTTTGCAAGCCGGCTGCAATTCTTGACTGTCTGAAGTTCAAGTTTAGGCAATGCGGAAAATATGCATCCATATTAAAGCGGTCGAATTGATCAAAAAAGGTTTTACGTCAGTTTACTTTTCTGTTAATTCAATTACTCCATAATTGATTCTTATTTTTTACTTAGGGCCATGTATGTATGTATGTAAAATTTTGCCATACAAATTAAAAATTAAAAATTAAAATTTACAAAATGAAAGAAAGGCTATTTACATCATGGGGGATTGCGGACACCTTTATTTTGTAGGAAATTTTGTAGGAAATTTTTATTCGATACTACTACTACCTTAAGTCCTCTGCGGAGGAGCATTGCTCGCGAAGCGAGCTACCTCTCCGAAGGAGCGAGCGAGAAGATTTTCAAATCTTCTCAAGCGCTACGCTAGCTCGCTCCTTCGGAGGGGTAGCTCGCTTCGCGAGCAATGCTCCTCCGCAGAGGACTTAAGGTAGTAGTAGTATCGAATAAAAATTTCCTACAAAATAAAGGTGTCCGCAATGCTCCATGTTTACATGCGTACAATATGATAAATTGATTTTGGATAGTATGAATTTTCAGAGTGCTGCAAAGGACCTTGGTGGACATTTGCTCTTTGAAGTCTTGCAGTTAAGTGCCATGATAGAGTGTCTATTGAATAAATCACTTTAAGGATTTACTAATTTTCTTGTCTGTGTTGGTTGATCATGTGTCTCTAGCGATAATGAAAGGGGAAATGCTATCAACTATAATAAATACATTTACCTCCCGCTGACACCCCTGACTGCAGTGACATTGACCTTGCTTGGATTCAATATTTCTTTGAACTAAGGGAAGAATAATTCATGATCTGAAATAGATGTATGCACTAGGAAGCACCGTGCCACCACTCCCCCAAATTGGCGTGAGTGCCATATCCAGACCTCAAAATGCCCCCTACACAGCTTTAAAGGGAATAGACATGGCTATATCGACAAGTTGCTATAAATAGGCTGAAGGAACGCCTACAAACCCATTGTTTCCCTCGCCACACATTGAAACGGCAGACGTCAAAGTTGTTGAATACAATAGATTATATTTTTAACTTGGCTCGGGCCAGCTTTTAGCTATGTCGATTCCCTTTAATGTTTACAGAGACATTTTTGTGGATGATTGTTGGTTCTTGAACCAACTTGAAAGAGATCGATAATTAGACCACACAGCTACCCCTAATTTCTTTATATGCAGAGAGCATACGAGCTCTAGAATCAAGCTAAATACTTGGGCGTTTTTCTTGACAAACATGTCTCTTTGGACATTCGTATGAAATTTGTATACACTAAAATCTCTCATGCTTTAGCGACTGCTGAAATAATTAGAGTTTTTCTTTCAAAACGGACTTTGATTGAACTGTATCACAGCATTGTGGAACACTACTTTCGCTTCGTTGCTCGGTCTGGGGTTGCTGTGGCGATACTAAACTACAAATATTGCAAAAATTACAGCATTGACACGCTAGAATTGTCACAAATAGCACTTATGATGTATTTGGCATGCAGCTATCTTGATCCAGAGTCAAGTAGTGTGGAATGCACTACCAGAAAATGTAATGAAAAATAACAATGTTGAACCCTTGATAAAGCTCCTTAAAGTGACACTATTTCAAGATACCGGATGATTAAAAGAAAAGAATCCCTGTTTGAAAGACCACAGCTTCCTAAATATTAAGACAATAATGGTGGCAAATATGTCATCCAATAGTGAACATGTTCAAATACATTCTAAATTTTACCTGCCTGAAATCAGCCACTCCGTTCTGAAAATATAAGATATTTTCTAAACGAAGCACCTCCAAGAAACTTCCAAAAACTGCATAAAGTCACGACCAAATTTCTCGCTAGTCTATGCCTTATAGCAATGACTTGTATATGCTTTGGCACGTTTTATCCCGTTGGGAGATGAAAATTTGCTCCCTGGGGGCAAAACAACATTATTGGGAACGATTTCATTTCATGTTCCCAAGAGGATAAAACATGTTAGAATGTGTTGAACTCATTGAGATAAGGCAGAAAGCTCGGGAAATGTTGGTAGTTCGTTTTGAGCCTGTTTTGAAGATTTCTCCAAAGGGCCTTCTGGAGGAAACCCCTCCTAATTTTAGAATGGAGTGACCGATTTCAGTCAGGTAAATATTGAGGTTAATTTGAACATGTCTGCTGTTAAACGTTATGTTTTCCAATATCATCATCTTGATATTCAGGGAATGGTGATTTTTCAAACAGGGATTTCGTTATTGACTCTTTTTATGGAAAATGACACTTTGGATCGTTTTTCCTATCAAATAATAGATTAATGAATCTTTTTCAGGAAGAATGAAAAACATTTTGTTTTAAGTTTTAGATCTCAGGCTTATATTTTAAGATTTGAAGAAATTGCAAAAAGATTCGGATGCAAAAAGGCGAAAAGATTTAGCACACTGAGGCCTTTCTGACTTGTGTCGTCCTCAGAGTGTGACTTAGAACAGAACAGGTCTGTTTTAACCCTATTTTGGTTGGGGGGGCAAATTTGCCCCCCCCCCCTAGTAGACTTTTTGTTATAACTCTGTCAGGATAACAATAATGGCCAACAAGGGGGAATTTCGTTTTCGACCAATCAGCGCATTTGTTGACATTTGGGGCCTCGACCAATCAGAATGCACCATGACGTCACGTCAATGGCGGAAGCTGTGGGAAGCTGCGAGGAAAACATCTCCCCCAATATCGCTCGAGCTGACAACGGTTATCCAACTTTTGACCGATTTTATTGGTTTACATCAAAGTTTGGTAAATTTTGGAACTTTCTGCCACTGCAATTTTCGATCGATCGTTTTCTTCAAGAGAAATCGTTTTTTAAATAACACTAAAATTCGAGGCTTTGATGAGAATACCATCCCCTTAGGCCCTTTTTCAAACCTGCGATCTTTCGTCTTCTTAGAAATAGACGTATGCACTAGGAAGCACCGTGCCAACACTCCCCCAAATTGGCGTGAGTGCCATATCCAGACCTCAAAATGCCCCCTACACAGCTTTAAAGGGAATAGACATGGCTATATCGACAAGTTGCTATAAATAGGCTGAAGGAACGCCTACAAACCCATTGTTTCCCTCGCCACACATTGAAACGGCAGACGTCAAAGTTGTTGAATACAATAGATTATATTTTTAACTTGGCCCGGGCCAGCTTTTAGCTATGTCGATTCCCTTTAATGTTTACAGAGACATTTTTGTGGATGATTGTTGGTTCTTGAACCAACTTGAAAGAGATCGATAATTAGACCACACAGCTACCCCTAATTTCTTTATATGCAGAGAGCATACGAGGTCTTGAATCAAGCTAAATACTTGGGCGCTTTTCTTGACAAACATTTCTCTTTGGACATTCGTATGAAATTTGTATACACTAAAATCTCTCATGCTTTAGCGACTGCTGAAATAATTAGAGTTTTTCTTCCAAAACAGACTTTGATTGAACTGTATCACAGCATTGTGGAACACTACTTTCGCTTCGTTGCTCGGTCTGGGGTTGCTGTGGCGATACTAAACTGCAAATATTGCAAAAATTACAGCATCGACACGCTAGAATTGTCACAAATAGCACTTATGATGTATTTGGCATGCAGCTATCTTGATCCAGAGTCAAGTAGTGTGGAATGCACTACCAGAAAATGTAATGAAAAATAACAATGTTGAACCCTTGATAAAGCTCCTTAAAGTGACACTATTTCAAGATACCGGATGATTAAAAGAAAAGAATCCCTGTTTGAAAGACCACAGCTTCCTAAATATTAAGACAATAATGGTGGCAAATATGTCATCCAATAGTGAACATGTTCAAATACATTCTAAATTTTACCTGCCTGAAATCAGCCACTCCGTTCTGAAAATATAAGATATTTTCTAAACGAAGCACCTCCAAGAAACTTCCAAAAACTGCATAAAGTCACGACCAAATTTCTCGCTAGTCTATGCCTTATAGCAATGACTTGTATATGCTTTGGCACGTTTTATCCCGTTGGGAGATGAAAATTTGCTCCCTGGGGGCAAAACAACATTATTGGGAACGATTTCATTTCATGTTCCCAAGAGGATAAAACATGTTAGAATGTGTTGAACTCATTGAGATAAGGCAGAAAGCTCGGGAAATGTTGGTAGTTCGTTTTGAGCCTGTTTTGAAGATTTCTCCAAAGGGCCTTCTGGAGGAAACCCCTCCTAATTTTAGAATGGAGTGACCGATTTCAGTCAGGTAAATATTGAGGTTAATTTGAACATGTCTGCTGTTAAACGTTATGTTTTCCAATATCATCATCTTGATATTCAGGGAATGGTGATTTTTCAAACAGGGATTTTGTTATTGACTCTTTTTATGGAAAATGACACTTTGGATCGTTTTTCCTATCAAATAATAGATTAATGAATTTTTTCAGGAAGAATGAAAAACATTTTGTTTTAAGTTTTAGATCTCAGGCTTATGTTTTAAGATTTGAAGAAATTGTAAAAAGATTCGGATGCAAAAAGACGAAAAGATTTAGCACACTGAGGCCTTTCTGACTTGTGTCGTCCTCAGAGTGTGACTTACAACAGAACAGGTCTGTTTTAGCCCTATTTTAGTTGGGGGGCAAATTTGCCCCCCCCTCTAGTAGACTTTTTGTTATAACTCTGTCAGGATAACAATAATGGCCAACAAGGGGGAATTTCGTTTTCGACCAATCAGCGCATTTGTTGACATTTGGGGCCTCGACCAATCAGAATGCACCATGACGTCACGTCAATGGCGGAAGCTGTGGGAAGCTGCGAGGAAAACATCTCCCCCAATATCGCTCGAGCTGACAACGGTTATCCAACTTTTGACCGATTTTATTGGTTTACATCAAAGTTTGGTAAATTTTGGAACTTTCTGCCACTGCAATTTTCGATCGATCGTTTTCTTCAAGAGAAATCGTTTTTTAAATAACACTAAAATTCGAGGCTTTGATGAGAATACCATCCCCTTAGGCCCTTTTTCAAACCTGCGATCTTTCGTCTTCTTTTCCAAGAAAAGTCGAAGATTTCCTTAACTTTTCGTAGCCACATCCCACAAATAAAAATTTTTCACAAAAATAATAGTCACCCGAGTCCCCTGGGATGGCGCGATTCTTTGTTTTGGCCAAAGTAAATCTCATTCATCAGTTTCCTCGGCAGCGTTCTTTTGATTCTCTTACTTGATTGGCTCTTTTGAGAGATTTGGCGGAAAAAAAAGCTCGGTGACTGGAAGAAGGAAATGTCAGGTGCTAAGGGCCTGTTTATATGAGGCGAGCCAGCCCGCCTGACCGGGCTGGCTCGCCAAGGCGGGATGATTTTAGTTTGTGTTTATATGAGTGAAAACTATCCCGGCCAGACGGGCTGGCCTCGTAATGCTGCATGTTATGACGTATCAAGGGATTTTGAAAGACAATGGCCAGACAAAGACTTTCAAATTAAACAATGCAGTCTCGCCTACGCAAATCAATTACGCAAATCAATCAATCAATCAATTATACCGGGCCAGCCCGCCTGACGCTGTTTATATGAGCTCGCTTCACCGGGATCCCGCCTACCCAACTCACAGATCTCGGCTGACCGGGCTGGCCCGCTGCTCATATAAACACAACTTTATTCGACGATGTCTTTGTTCAATCAGATCTCACCTAGGCGAGCCAGCCCGGTTAGGCGGGCTGGCCCGCCTCATATAAACAGGCCCTAAGTTTATTCAGTAAACAAATATGCCGAAGTTTAAGAAAACTTGTGGAAATCCCTTCCGCACAGAGTGGGTCAAACAATACAAAACATTCTATGCTTGTGAAATTGAAAGCTGAGGGATTGATTGTTGGCTTGTTTCCTTGTTTTAATTCGATCTTTGATTGAGGAGGGAGGAAGGAAAAAGTGGAGATAAGTTGTACAGAGAAGTAGAGAATGTTTGCACATCATGCCCGAAGAAAGTCTCAAACCCGACTGGCTCGATATATACGTGCATCGCATAGATTGAGAATAATAAAACAGGTAGATATAATCTAAGAAACCTTCTTATGGAATGGAGTTCATGTATTTATCTTTTAATAAGAAACTGCCTATAAGAAACTCAGCTATCGGATCACGAAAAGATAAAGGAACTCCAGTACTGGGAAAATATAACTTGAGAAACCATTCATTTTAATAAAGGAAATCCTCGTCACATTTTTAGTTCATTCTCACTTGTTTCCTGTTCTACTCGCGAAGTGAAGTCCCGGGGGGGGTACTTCATTGTCAACATGATTCGACCTGAATCTGGACTTTGAGAAAAGGGCCCATTCGTATGACAGAATATTCAAAAATTTCCAGCCCATTTGCATGAATATCAGGAAATTTTTGACCCATGTGTATGAATTTGTCGATTTGAAACAAAGGAAAATTTCAGTTTTTTTGCGTGGATTATCTTTATGGGGCCGATTGATAAGAAAATTCTCAAAGAACTACCCATCTACCAGAATTGTGGTTAAAAACAGACCCATATGTAGAGAATTTCGGATGAAAAAACCCATCCATATGAGCGGCACGTCCAGTACAACTTAACAATGAAGTACCCCCCCCGGGAGTGAAGCCCGGGGGGGGTACTTGACCAGGTTTTGGTCGGGGACGTGCCATCGAAGCTTCAAAAACATACCCGTTCCCTATACCAATTTTGCGAAAAAGTATACCCGACTTTATACCAATTTTGCGAAAAAGTATACCCGACCTTATACCAATTTTCCGAAAAAGTATACCAAAATCGTTCCTTAAACCAAAATCGCGAAAATCGATACCGTTCCTTATACCAAAATCGTGAAAATCGACACCGTTCCTTATACCAAAATCGCGAAAATCGATACCCTTCCCGATGGCACGTCCCCGTACCCAAAATATGTGAAGTGCCCCCCCCGGGGAGTGAAGTACTTCGGTAATATGTAAACATTGGAAAAGCTTCAAGAGACGTTCTGAAAAATTCACGAAGGCACAGGTAGTGAACGTGAAGATTGTTATGGAACAATTCTGAGAACTAAAAATGTGATAATTTCTAGAAATTCAGTATTGGCCAAAATTCTTAGTTTCTTATGAAAAATACGTGTAAAGAGATTTCAATGCAGGCTGTTTTCTCAATTTCTTATAACAAGGAGATTTCAACTCTTTGCTTTTGCATTTATCGAACCATTACTCTGGGATATATTTTAAATTCAGTAAATTTAAATTTCATCATACTTCAACATCTAGTTGACTTTTCCACCTTGATATTTGTTTCTCATCTTTCCATAAGCAAGATTTCTTCAGATCCTATTTATGAATAAAATAAAAGGTTTTGGGCTTCTTTACTCTCTCCATATATCTTAATAATGTTTAAACTTTAAGAAAATGCATCTTTTGGATTTTTTGTACCTAAGTTTCTTATAAAAATGAATGTGTGAATTATGAAATTTACTGAATTTAAAATACATCCCAGAGTAATGGTTCGATAAATGCAAAAGCAAAGAGTTGAAATCTCCTTGTTATAAGAAATTGAGAAAACAGCCTGCATTGAAATCTCTTTACACGTATTTTTCATAAGAAACTAAGAATTTTGGCCAATACTGAATTTCTAGAAATTATCACATTTTTAGTTCTCAGAATTGTTCCATAACAATCTTCACGTTCACTACCTGTGCCTTCGTGAATTTTTCAGAACGTTTCTTGAAGCTTTTCCAATGTTTACATATTACCGAAGTACTTCACTTCGCGAGTAGAACAGGAAACAAGTGAGAATGAACTAAAAATGTGACGAGGATTTCCTTTATTAAAATGAATGGTTTCTCAAGTTATATTTTCCCAGTACTGGAGTTCCTTTATCTTTTCGTGATCCGATAGCTGAGTTTCTTATAGGCAGTTTCTTATTAAAAGATAAATACATGAACTCCATTCCATAAGAAGGTTTCTTAGATTATATCTACCTGTTTTATTATTCTCAATCTATGCGATGCACGTATATATCGAGCCAGTCGGGTTTGAGACTTTCTTCGGGCATGATGTGCAAACATTCTCTACTTCTCTGTACAACTTATCTCCACTTTTTCCTTCCTCCCTCCTCAATCAAAGATCGAATTAAAACAAGGAAACAAGCCAACAATCAATCCCTCAGCTTTCAATTTCACAAGCATAGAATGTTTTGTATTGTTTGACCCACTCTGTGCGGAAGGGATTTCCACAAGTTTTCTTAAACTTCGGCATATTTGTTTACTGAATAAACTTAGCACCTGACATTTCCTTCTTCCAGTCACCGAGCTTTTTTCCCGCCAAATCTCTCAAAAGAGCCAATCAAGTAAGAGAATCAAAAGAACGCTGCCGAGGAAACTGATGAATGAGATTTACTTTGGCCAAAACAAAGAATCGCGCCATCCCAGGGGACTCGGGTGACTATTATTTTTGTGAAAAATTTTTATTTGTGGGATGTGGCTACGAAAAGTTAAGGAAATCTTCGACTTTTCTTGGAAAAGAAGACGAAAGATCGCAGGTTTGAAAAAGGGCCTAAGGGGATGGTATTCTCATCAAAGCCTCGAATTTTAGTGTTATTTAAAAAACGATTTCTCTTGAAGAAAACGATCGATCGAAAATTGCAGTGGCAGAAAGTTCCAACATTTACCAAACTTTGATGTAAACCAATAAAATCGGTCAAAAGTTGGATAACCGTTGTCAGCTCGAGCGATATTGGGGGAGATGTTTTCCTCGCAGCTTCCCACAGCTTCCGCCATTGACGTGACGTCATGGTGCATTCTGATTGGTCGAGGCCCCAAATGTCAACAAATGCGCTGATTGGTCGAAAACGAAATCCCCCCTTGTTATAATGGCCCGGAAACTTTCTGACTTTTTGCCAATACTTATTGTGCAATGACTCAAGAAGTTTCATGAAAATATTTTGACAAATTAGGGGGAGGGAGACAATTTTCCGGAACTGACTCTGTCAAAATCGCCAATTCTCAAATATTAATTTTCGCGAAAAAAGTAGCAAAATTGCAAAATTTTGCAAAAATATTTTGCAGAGTAGTGCTATTTGATGTATTCTATCATAATTTTTATGTTCGGATGGAAATTGCGCTCCAAATTAAATTTTATCGCATTTTTCCTGATTTTGACCGATTTTGCCACTTTTCTTGACCACACAAAGAAAAATGCTGACGCAAGCAATAAGTACGGCTAATTTTAGGTTGATTTTTATATTTTCATAAAGTACATGCCTGGGGCTATTAGTAAACCAAATTTGGTTGCTCTATCTATTTCCAAACAAGAGTTAGGTAGGGGAGGGGCCTTTTTTGCCCCCCCCCCCAACCAAAATAGGACGTGTCGGATAGCCCAACCACTATAGGGTTAAGTCACACTCTGATGACGACACAAATCAGAAAGGTCTCAGTGTGCAAATTCTTCCTTTTTTTGCATCCATATCTTTTTGCAATTTCTTGTTAAGTACCTTATCTACCAAAGTTACGTTTTCAAAGGGACAATACACAGTAGGGATAGTAGTATTGCAAAGCGCAAATGAGTACATTAGTATGGAGGCACTTTATAAAATACGCATTATTATCAACATTAACAAGCAGTCGTCCTTTCTTTCTCTTTTTCTTTCAAGACGACTTATGCAAGTTCATTGTTTGGGTTCCCTGAAGACTTTCAAGGATTCTATTGACATCCTTTTACTAATCATAGATGATAAGAAATTTTAGAAAACAAACCGTTGAGATGACGATGTTTACTATCTTCTGGCTATTTGGGAGAACGCCTTTGGCAGTTATGTTATGACCAGATTTTGCAATGAAAATTAATCTGACACGGGAGGCATCTGAAGAAGAAATAGCTGTCTTTATAGCGAAGTCAGATTTCATAATGAATTTTAGATGCAAGAAAAACTTAGCCTGCGTGCAAAATGCTCTCGCAAAAGAGGTACTTCAAAAATGTATAACGGTGCCAAGGGCCAATAGCAGGTACCATGTTCGCTGCATCTGTCTCTTTACGTCATCCCCGTTGTCCTTTGTAAATAGTAACAAGGTTAGTGTTTTTGTCGCATAAAAATAATTGCTTCGCTGCAGGTATATGTAATGGAGTTGCAAATACGAATCTAACGTGTTAATTAAAGGCATTGAGTCCATATAAATAGTTGAGCGTTAACGCTATCCTGAATTTTTGCTGACAAACTGCTGACGGTCCTTTCTTATCGCACAATGGTGCTATAGTTATTAGCAATGGAGACCAAAGACTTCTTAATCTTTACATTATCCTGAAAAATGTCTTTGGTTTTATTTCAATAGTGATTGAATTTGACAGCATTTGTTTCATGATTGAAAAGAAGATGATAATAGGGTTATGCTACTAGTGTTTGATTACATGAACGTTTCAAATACTAAGATATTAATTCTATTCTTACCATTTCCGTTGTTTGGTCTCTTCGTTAAGATATCTTTCTTCTTTTCTTGATTTGCTGGTGTCACTGTTTAGAAAAGAAACTGCATTATTATATGGCGTTCGAAAATACGGCTCCTCGGACCGGCAACGCAGCAATTCGATTGGTTCTTGATCGGTCCGTAAAAGCCGTATTTTTCGTTCGAAGCCGTATTGGACCTGGGGTTGCCTTAAAAATCAACAACAAGGGAGGAGCTTCTTGTGTAGGCTTAGGCCGTAAGAAGTGTCAGCCAAAGTTTAGCTTATTCATCGAAGATTTCTTTTCTGTAAACTTTAAAGACGAACTTGCAATTATACACAATTATACACGAAGAAAATGCCAATGTAGTTAACGTTGCAACGAGCAACTACAGTGATGCACAGAATCAAAGACACTTAGTTCATTGTACGGACCTCACTGCGTTCGGTCCGTACGTCAAACTGCGGTCCAAATATTTTCCAGCATGGACCTCGTAATCGTTTAATAACCGCATAATATTAAAAAACATGTCAGAACTTTAAACAAATACAAATAAATTAAGATCATTATATATCGGACAATAAAACTCGACCAAACATCTATCTGATACATTAATTGTCCGGAATAAAGATTTGAATTCTTTGAAATAGAATAACGAGACGAACTGCCTCAATTGGAAATGTCAAAAATACCGACATTTGCTAAAGTTAAACAGCTGAAAATCGTTAGTCAGCAGAAGGCTTGAATCTTTGCAAAATTTTAAAACTCAATTTGTAAACTGTTATTCCTTAATTCTCAGCTGAATAGATCACAGGGAACTTAGGTCGTTCGCCATAATATCAGAAAGAAAACTTTTGATATCATCTATATTTTTAGAATTGCATCGTTTTTAAGCCTTATGAAAGGAGTTACAAGAGGAAGGAAGCATCATAAATTGTAAATTGATTGAGGAAAGTGGAAATGACCAGTACAAGAACAAGAAATACTGAGATTTTGAAGATCCACCGGGTGTCCCAAAAAACATAAGATCCTTTTGGATGATTACAAAGTCTGTCCTGAGCTAAGCAAGCATAAGGGTATCTGAATATTGATTTCTTCATAACCCCAAATGATCGTTGATGGTGTTTTTAGCTACAGTCAGAGAGACGAGTGTTGCTGCTAAAGTCGCCTTCAATAGAACGTCAAGCCCCTGGCATAAGGACAAGAATCGCCTGAAAAGCAATATTTTGATATTTATGTCAAACGAGGATGATACGCAGAAAATCAAAAGCTATTACCCCTAGTTTGCTTAGTTCGTGCATGAAACTATTGGTGCGTCTGTCTCAAATTAGATGTCATGTGAGATTTACAATAACGCAAAATTACTTATGCAGAACCCTCCAGAACCAACCTCGTCCCCAGGACTTTTTGTCATATTGGGACGTGGGGGGGGGGCGAGGTTGCTGCAGAACGTTTCAATTGTTGTTATTCGCGGGAATCTAATTTTAGACAAGCAGTCACCAAGATAACCTTTTGTGCAGAGTCATAAATTCATGAAGACGTTTTGGTTCAGTGTGGTCACGTGCCTTCCCCCAGTCAATGGCACCATTGTTTGCTGGGATTATGTACCTTTCCTCTCAACTACACCTGTGACTTTAGCATCTGTAGCTGTGAAGGAGCGTGGTCCTTCTACCTGCGGTGATCCTGCGAATGCTAGCCTCTGTGCAGGCCGCCGGTTACATCATCCTCTAAAGTTGACTTATTTGCATAATGAGTACTATCACTATCAATAATGATTCGTTCGTTCTAGAAAACTATTGTTTTAACAAAATTAAGCTGCTAATGAAGTCAAGAACGTGCCAATTCTGGGTAAATTTGTTGTTGTGCCAGGGTAAACATCATGGTAATTTATCCATCTTATGGTGTCAAATCTGTCTAACATGAAATAAGCCGACGTCAAATGTTGCTATAGGATCGCGGGAAACTCCTGTCTTGTATGCGCTTTATGTGCGCTTTCTTTATTTCAGTACCAATTAGCAGAGATAAAACGTTAATCAATCGCTGTAACGAGCGTGACGGAAGTGGGTTACTTACTTTCTTTCTTTCTTTCTTTCTTTCTGACTGACTGACTGACATCGAAGCCCCTTCTTAGATTACAAAGTGGACTTTGTAATAAAAAACGCGCAAGATTTGATCGGGACTAGCGACAAGAATTTAGGTCCAATAAATCCAAAAAAATTTTTATATAATCCTCGATAGCTAACTTGAAGATAGATACCTTGTTTGTGTATATTGGTGTATGGAGAGTTGGAATATTAATCTTGAAACATGAAAGTCAAAATTTGTTTTCATCTCCAAACCAGAGGTTTCGGGTTTTGGCCATCCTGAAAACGTGCTTGAGGAATCTCCTCAGTCATATACAAAGTGTAGTAGTGTGAGCATGCTAAGGCACACATGTTTAGGCACTTATTTCCTTATTTCAACTGAAATTTGAAAGCTAAAAATTGACAAACATAACAATGCCGAAGGGAAAATTCACAAAGGAATATATTTCTTCAATCATAGTGCACCTGCAAAGGAGCCAAGTACGAATGAGCATTTTCAAGGATCTTATCCATGGATAGTTTTCCCTTTGGTATATTTAATTTCTTGTTTCGTAATAATTCGAAGAAAGATTATACAAAATGCATTTCATTAAAGTCATGAAGATTGCAGAAATTAATTAATTTTTCACACCAAAACAAACAACTTCGCGGATTTCTTTCTTTTATGAGACGGATGCAGTGCTAACTTTTCGAAACTTTCGAAGCATAAAAAAAGATGTCTTTCTAGGACAAAATTGATGAATTTGATTGAATTTCTATTCAAATATTTTCCTCAGAATGAGGCTGTATTCTCCTATTTCAGGGCAATTCAGGAGAGTCCCCAAAATATCACGTTTGCAGTTCAGGCTAAAAGCCACAAGCTCTGGTTTGGAGGTTCAGGCAAATTTGAACTTTCAAAATTAATATTCCAACTTTCCATGCACCAATATCATCAAACAAGGTATCTATCTTCAAGTTAGCTATCGAGAATTATATTAAAAAAATAATATGGATTGATTGGACCAAGATTCTTGTCACTAGTCCCGATCAAATCCGTTGCGTTTTTTGGACACCCGGTACAAGGTGGTATCAAGCAGAAGTCTGTAGCTTTTATGGTTTACGAATTAGTAATTTTATGACGTCATAAATTCAAAACTAGCGGAAAATTTTTAAATGATGCAGTTCTGAACATGATAACGATGTCAAAAATGATTTTCCAGAATTATGGTGAAGGACCTAAAGCTCCCTTCGATCTATTCAGTTGAAAGAATTAGGCATTGTAATTTTACACATTCAATTTCAAAGTTTTTGCAAAAACTCGAGCTCCATGCTTCGTTAGTTATTGATCCATTCCGAACAAAAATTCTTAGGTTTCAAACAATAGTTGAGACACATCAATGAAGCATGTGTCTCAACACATGAGAATGAAAAAAGTGTCTCAATGTAGCAAATGATATTTCAATAAGGCAATTACATTGGAACCTATCAAACTTTGGACAATTTTATGCCTACTGGTTTAGTCTTTATGATAATATTGCTTTTTGGAACTCGTAATCCCAAGCATTGTGTGACAATCACAGTACTTACATCTATGTAAATTAAACTTTATCCTATGGAAAAGTAGATACTTGGAAATTCTGTCTTTTTTCAATATTACAAAACGTTCAAACATATGTGGGGTACTTATCTGGGAAACCCAGTAGTTATTGATTGGATTAAACTACCGGGTGTCCCAAAAAAGTACTCCTGTTTCAAAAATCACCAAAAATTGATTATAAAACCTTTGATAAAATTTTCTTTTTGAGTTGTTTCGTCAAAGACCCAAAAATATTCATAGATGATAAAATGTTTGCTTTTGATGCAACAAAGTAGAACAATTACACGTTGAAAAACCTTATTTTGAGCTATAGTTTTTAAGCAAAATAGTCAATCTTGCCTATAAGTCAAAATTTTCAGATTTTTTATCGTCATTGAGGTCTGCCATGATTTTGCGCATTTCTTTCTGACATTTATGACCAAACTAGAAGCTTTACGTGCACAAAGAAATTGATCTGGCAATCATCAGTGATTTTTTGCAGTATGGTTCAAAACCAGGTAGCCCTAAAAAGAGCTAAATTTGCTACTTTTTAAGCCAATTAAAATATCAGCTATATATTGAAAAATAATTTGGTCCTTGATATACTTGACAAAAAAGAAACTTGAAGATCGGCCGTGAAATCAATTTTTGATGATTTTTCAAACGGGAGTACTTTTTTTGGGACACCCGGTATCTTTATGTATTGAGTCATCTTCTTTATATAACCAAGAGTAATGTGGGTTTCCGTTATACTTCACATTTGCACTGAAACGTGCTGTCACGAAGGAAGGGTGAAAATAAAGTTGGTATTTCATCCATGTAGGCTGATTCCAGGTGTGGATTCTTGACTTGAATTTGTACGGGGGTGCACCTCCGAAAAAATTCGTTTACCTCACTCCAGAATTTTATCCTCTAAACATAACCGACTCGGTGAAAATCGGTGAAAAGTATACTCCAAAGCAAAAATTTATGAAAATTATTCCCTGAAGAACCGCACATCCCCGTCAGAAAAATATACTAAGTACCACACCCCGGAAAGAAATTAAACGTCACTAAGAACGTCGAACGATTAACGAAAACTATGTTTACAGTTCTGATCCGCTACGAGCTTGTTCCTGTTCAATGTCGCTTACTCTACTCCAGAACGAGCTTCCATAGATAAAAGGGACACAGTCTTAGCGAGAACAGTGTAAATAGAAATGAGTTATACAGTAAAAACCCGCGTATAAGAACCTACAATTTTGCAAGTCAGCCTAACTAGGTTCTTATGTTTTGGGTATTTAGTGGGAAATGAGGCTGTTCAGGTTCTTAAATTGGTTCTTATTTTATTCATGGCTTTCAGGAATTTCTTTTCTTCAGATTCAAACTTCATGTACTGTCAGTTCACATCAGTTGAGTTTATGAGATATATTCCCGAAGAGAAATTTGTGGAAAAGTCAGAAATGTTTATATAATCCAGAGAAAATCTTTCAAAAACTTCTCATCGGGTAATATAAACATTTTTTATTCTTCCACAAACTTCTGTTGTGAATAAGACCTCATCCTCTCTAAAAATAAGAACCTATTTCAAATTCCAGGCTGAATGGGTTCTTATATAATTGGGGTTTAATTGCAAAATTTCAGCTGTAGGTTCTTAATCCACTAGGTTATTATACGCGGGTTTTTACTGTACCGTTGTCAAGGATGTACCAGCAAGAATATCACGTCATCAGTAGACCTATTGCGGCCTATGGAAATTTGAACAATTTTTTGGATGACAGCATTTTCTAAATATAAGATCTTTTTTATTAAGCATTTCTCATTGAAAGTTGTCATTGTCAAAGGAATTTCAAAAGTTGGACTTACGTGGGCAGTCTTTGTACCAATTTCTAGGTGCAAAGCACTTCATTTCCTCTTCTTTCATCCATAAGCCAGATGGTGGTGGCAGGACACATTGGCCTTGCTCACACAATCTGCTTCGAGATAGCAGCATAATACTGAGTGATCCTTCCAAAAATTCAAGATGATGACCAATAAAGTTGCTACCAGGCATATTCATTCGAATGCCACCTGCCAATGATGAGGCTCTAAATTTTGAACTTTTCTTTCTAAAGGTGGAGATATCAATAGATAAGGATTTTGCATTTTTTCGTAGTGAACCATCAATTGGCAATCTGAAATATCTTTCTCGATGCTTAGAGTCCACCGAGAATATAAATAATGTTTCTGATACTCTCGTGGTATGATGTATCGCAAGCTTTACCATCACGCTATCACTTTGATTGAGGATGCTCGAGAATTTGGCAGAATCAATTTCCAAGAAAAATACTTCGTTTCTTAACATCCACATCTCTGAGATATATTGAGTCGTACTGGGGAAAAACTCATCAGTCTCCAAAATACGTACCGTTCGATTCAGACATTTTAGACCGACTTGTGTATGCTGAAAAAATCTTTGCGTGCTGTTAAGGTGGCATGCAATTCTTACTGCAAACATACTTTCGTATTTTTCTTTCTTTAGATCCACCACAGCGACTGTAACAATCAGCAGATCTCCAGGGATTGGTAAAAAAGTACTAGTTGTTGTGACATAACCACTGTTTGAATTGATGCTCAGGGGTAAATAAGCTGGTTGCAGTTTCACAATATTGTCTCTCATTGATGAGTTTGAAGAAAATTTTGAATTGATGTATGTCTTGTTAGATAAATGTGAACGTATCATTTTGATGTTGAATGATCGTATCTTGATACCAGGTGCTTGAATTTGCGAGATCAATGCTCCTGTTGGTACGCCTGGAAACAGTGTTACGTTTGTTGATTGAAACGATATTCTCCCTGTAAATGAAATAGATCATCAATTTGTATGACTTTCTGTCAAACTTATCTGTTCCTTTCTCTCCAGAATGTCATTACCAGAACTGACAGTCCAACCATTTGTTTTCGCATTCAAGGACAGAAAAACAGACAAGAAAAACGAAGCAAAAGAGTTTATAGAGGGAATACTTGCGAAGTACAAAAAGAAAACTAATTTTCTTGGCACATTCTGGATTGTGAGCTCACTGTCCGAGAACCACCGCCACTGTCCGAAAACCACCGCCAAGATTAGTCTCAAAAATATCGTTGTCAAAGAAAAGTAGGCATTCACCTGGTACTTTTGGTTTTTGTTTTTGAATAAATTTTCTAATAGAAATATTTAGTTATCCTTAAGCGTCCGATTACCACCGCCGGCACCCTAATTAAAAAAACAAAGCCGCAAAAGTTTCTCTGAAACCCAGGTAGATAGCGTGCTCGTTCTGCATTGCAGAAACTGTCTTCAAGAGCAAAATTGAGCAGATTCCAAAGATGAAGGATATATCTACACATATACCTCGGACATTTTATTTCTTTTGGTTCAGAAGGTGAACAGCTGAGCAGTAAGTGTTTAATTACACCCAAAAAATAAGAGAATTGAATCGGCTCCCATTCGGCTTTTGAACCAAATAAAATAAATGCCCGAGGCAGATGTATTGAAATTTGATATATCCTTCTTCTTTCGATCAATGGTCATGTTTGCTGTGAAAGCAATTTTTGGAATGCACAACGAGTGCGATAGCTTACCTGGATTTCAGATAATTTTGCTTATTTTGCATTATTGGCTGCGGTCACACTACTCTATTTTCCCGTTGTAATGTGAATTGCTGCACTTTTGTGAGATATGGTAATTTTATATATTCTTAGCTATAAGACATAATATGTGGAATGTTGTAGGATATGAGCCATTGCTCATAACCCCCGTCCAAGTGGGAGGAACATTCGCTTTTGTTATATTGATGTTACGAACGAGTAAAAGTAAGTAAGACATGATCGTGATTTGAGAGTTACAGTAAAATACGCTTCCACACAACAGTTAACTCAATTTTATGTGTTCGTCTCATGGTTCGCCATAATATAGGTCTGACATTTTGGTAGCAGAGGGTAGTTTGTTGTTTTAACGGCTACCCCCTACAGGCCTATGTATGCTGCAGTAGTTTGAAAAAACAGTTTTGGAAAAGTTTGCTGAAGACCGATAAGGGATAAGAGTGAGCTCTCGAAGATGGCCGAGGAGCTACAGTTGTCCATTGAAAGCGTTCTGTACAGTACAACTGATGGGAAACTTAGAGAAATAACAACAATGTTAAAAATCGAAGATGCAGGCAAAACGAAGAGGCAAACAATAAACAAGATAAAAGAAGAATTAGAAAACATCTGTTCAAAAATGGGCGAAGGTGAACCTGAGGAAGATCAGGCAATCATGAAGACCTTGGGTGATTTGTTGGTGTTTCTCAAAGGCGGACCTCCACCCCTTGAAGAATCGAGAGACACGAGCGATGAAGAAGGAAGTACAAGCGAAGGCGAAGAATTGGAGAAAGCGAAGCAAGAGTATACGTTGATGCAGGAAGATTTCTTGAAAATGCTGCAGTTGCAGGAGGAAAAGATTTCAGAAGCTAAAGATCGTATTCAGAAGCTTACCAAGCCTCCAAGTTCTCGTATCTCAGACCCAATCCGCAGTTCATCGCCCCTCAAACCAAATAAAAGAGGTAAGGAAGTATTTACTTCTGAAACAAAGGCCCCAACGCAAAATTCAGCCCCAAATGTCTTTCGTTTCAAAGATCTAAAAATTCAGGGAGTCATTTCAAACGAGAAAAATCGCCTGTCTTTCACAAGTTTAAACAAACAAATAGACAGTGCAATTGAAAAAAGTTATCCCGAGAGAGAAATTGTCGATGCTGTGATAAATGCTATTTCACCTCAACTTAATTTAAAATCGTATTTGGAAGGCATGAAAAATCTAAGCTTGCAAGAACTGCGACAGATTTTACGCAGCCACTACTGCGAAAAGTCTGCCACAGAGGCATACCAAGAACTTACTAATGTGGTACAGGAGCCTAATGAAACCGCACTTAATTTCTTGATGAGAGCTCTAAAGCTTAGGCAACACATTTTGCTTGCAAGTGAAGAAAAAGAATCAAAAATTCGTTATGATGATAATTTGGTTCAGAATGTATTCATTAATGCTGTAGAAACAGGTTTAGCCGATGATGCGATACGTACCCGTATGCGCCCGTTTTTGGAAATGTCGCGCGTTTCAGACGAAGTTTTGATACGTGAAGTCAACGTCGCGATGACAACAGAGAACGAGAGAAGCAACAAATTTGGAACCAGGAAACGCCCTGCAAAGAACAACCAAGCCTCAGTTCTAGCCACTGAAGTTGCAGACAAGCAAACAACAAAGGAAACAAAAGCCACCAAACAAAACACGCTGCTTGCCTCATTGGAAGCTGTGCAGGCGGATGTCGCTATGATCAAAGATGCTATGAATTCACAACAGCCAGAAAATACGAGAAGTTCAGGGAAGTCAAGAAGACCCCCGTCAGCTTGTGAGTCTTGTATTGCGAAAGATGAAGCCGTGAAATGCGACCATTGTTTCATCTGTGGTTCCAGCGAGCATTTTGCGCGTGGTTGCAAGCAAAGAAAATCCAAACAGGGAAACTGGAGACGGCTGCATCAAAGGGACATGGTGTAGCTGAAAACGAAAAGTCCCATTTAAAGTTATGTGGTTATTGTAGCAGTAAAGAAAACAGCGAATCTGAATATTTGCTTTGCAGCCAGTGTAGAGTTGTTTATTATTGTAGTCCTCTCTGCCAACGTAAACATTGGTCTGAACATGGTCCGATTTGTAAAGCTTTGAATTTGTTGGCCCCAGACCCCAATGATTCGAACTCGTTGGAAAATGTAGCAAATAGTTTTGCATGTCACCTTTCACCAAAACAACAAGTTCGTCTGTCAAGTCTTGTTGGAAACAAGTGTATTGTTAGATGCAAACTGAATGGTCAGAATGCAAGTGCATTGTGGGACACGGGTTCACAAGTCTCTTTGGTTTCGAGTAGTTTTCTGAAGGAGAATTTTCCTTCGCTAGAATTACGAAAACTAAATGAATTACTCGACAGTGGCAATGACTTAGAATTACGTGCAGCTAACGATACACCCGTGCCCTTCAACGGATTTGTAGAACTGGAATTTGAATTGATGAATGGGTTTGGAGAGAATATTTTGACAGTGCCTTTTCTAGTTACTCATACCAAAATTGCTAATCCGATAATTGGATATAATGTTATTGAGGAAATAGTCAAATCGTCTTTATACAATTCAATAGACAATGACGTAAAGAATATTGCATTCGTGAATTCCGTGAAAGAATCCTTTCAACAAGCTACTAACAAAACAGTGCAAGCTATGCTTGACATTATTCTTGAAGAGAAAGGTGATGAATTGACCGTAATAAAATCTCCAAAACGCGCAATTGTATTGCCAGCAAAACGGTTTTCTAAAGTTACTTGCAGGGGGAATGCTCAGACTTTTGATGCTAAAACACAAGTTCTCTTTATTCCTGAAGAAAACAGTACGTTGCCCTCCTGTCTAGAAATCAAAGAAACGTTATTTTCATTGCCAAAAGGTAAATCTTTTCGCCTCAATATCGAGATTTACAATCCTACAGAACACACAATAACGATGAATAGTAGAAGTGTTTTAGGCCGTGTTGAGCTTGTAAAGTCTGTGACGCCTTTAGACGTTAAGTTGAAAAGTGAACCTCGTTTTGATCAAAAGGGAAGCTCTTCTTTTGACATGGAAACGAGGCCAAGCATGGAAACGAGGCCAAATCACAAAATCGAAGCAAAAACTGCGTCTATTGAAATTGACACTAAAAATGAAGCATTTTTAAATCAATTTGACCTCAGTTCGTTGTCTCCAGAACAAAAACAAAGCGTTTCTAAAATTCTCTTGGAGGAATCCGAATCTTTTGCACAAGGAGATGGAGATATAGGCTGCGCAGAGGGTTTGCAGTTACCAATAGACCTTTCTGATCCCACGCCAGTGCAACAGACCTATACCTCTATCCCCAAACCTTTATACCCAGAAGTCAAGCAGTATGTTGAGGATTTATTGAACAAGGGGTTTATCAAGAAATCACGTTCGCAGTATTCCAGTCCCGTAGTATGTGTACGTAAAAAAGACGGAACTTTGCGGTTATGTATCGACTATAGACAGTTGAATTCAAAGACTATTTCCGACAGGCACCCTCTACCAAGAGTAAAAGACACCCTAGAAAGTTTAGGGGGGAACAGATGGTTCACCCTTTTGGACCAAGGTAAGGCATATCACCAGGGTTTTGTGAGGGAAGAACATCGTCATCGTACTGCCTTTATAACGCCCTGGGGACTCTATGAGTGGCAACGTATACCTTTTGGCCTCTCCAATGCCCCTGGCTGCTTTCAACGCTTTATGGAACAATGTTTAGAGGGTATCCGTGATGAAATATGCATCCCATATTTGGACGATGTACTCGTTTATAGCAAAGATTTTGACGCCCATCTTGAAGATATTCGTACAGTTTTAAGGAGATTACGTGAAAATGGTGTAAAACTGAAACCAAAAAAATGCGAATTGTTTCGAAATCAAGTCAAGTACTTAGGACATATCGTCTCGAGTAAAGGGTATAACATCGATTCTTCAAACGTGAAAGCCATTACATCTTTAAAAGAATGCCCGCCTAAAACTGTTGGTGATATCCGTCGAATTATTGGCCTTTTAAATTACTACCGAAAATACATTGCCAATTTTTCACAAAAAGCAGCTCCATTATTTGATCTATTAAAACAGTCTGACAATGAGAAAGCCAAGAAATTAAATGATAAGAAATTCAGAGCTCAGCGAAATCAGAAAAATAATCGTCAACCATCATCGAAAACAGCAATCGAATGGACTGTCACTCACCAACGTTCCCTTGATGAATTGATTGATTGCTTAACGAGTCCACCCATTTTGGGATATCCTGTATATGACATGCCTTATGTATTGCATACAGATGCGAGCCAGTTAGGTTTGGGTGCTGTACTATACCAGCGTCAAGATGGGGTTATGCGTGTAATTTCCTACGCGTCACGAACACTGACACCAGCCGAAAAACGATACAATTTACATTCAGGAAAGCTAGAATTTTTGGCTTTAAAATGGGCAATATGTGATGAGTTCAGAGATTTATTGTACTATGCACCCTCCTTCACAACATATACGGATAATAATCCGCTAACATATGTTATGACGTCCGCTAAGTTAAATGCAACTGGACACCGTTGGGTGGCTGATTTGTCAAATTTCAATTTTACGATTAAATACAGGCCCGGTAAACATAATGTCGACGCAGATGTTCTTTCTCGTATACCTCTGGACATAGAGAAATACATGAAGGATTGTACAGCAGAAATATCGGATGACGAATTTCAAACCACCGTTTCGGCGACTTCAAGCCAGTTTACCAATGAAACAGTTTGGGTTTCGGCACTTTCAACAAATGAAGACAATTTTACACTTCAGGACAGTGAGTTGAAACCACCAGCTAGTGATATTCGTTTAGATGTAGACGATTTGCAACGGTCGCAGCGCCAAGATTTTGCGATATCTCGGGTTATTCGATTTAAAGAAAACGGTTCCAAACCTAGCTACAAAGAACGTATCGATGAGCCTCGTGCAACCAAAACTCTTTTGCGAGACTGGGACAAACTTCACATTGATTCTGACGGTGTTCTTAGGCGAAAAACCAGCGAATACGATCAAATAGTTTTGCCGACCAAGTATCGTACTTTAGTTTACCGAGAACTCCATGATGAAATGGGTCACTTAGGCAGCGAAAGAGTTTTTCAACTCGCTAACCAACGATTTTATTGGCCAGGTATGCGCAATGATATCGAACATTACACCACTCGTGTTTGCCCATGTTTGAAACAAAAACGTCCACATGTACAATCGAGAGCACCTATGACAAGTATTGTGACAACTCAACCTTTTGAATTAATTTCAATCGACTTTGTTCATCTTGAACGCAGTGTTGGCGGATATGAATATATTCTCGTCTTGGTGGATCATTTCACTAGGTACTCACAGGCCTATGCAACGAAAAACAAAGCAGCACATACCGTCGCTGAGAAGCTGTACAACGACTTTATCCTAAAATTTGGGTATCCCGCTCGTATTCACCATGACCAGGGAGGAGAGTTCGAGAATCAATTACTCAATAGTTTAGAGAAGATTTGCGGAGTACGTCATTCCAGGACCACCCCATATCATCCACAGGGAAACGGACAGGTAGAAAGGTTCAATCAAACATTACTCGCCATGCTACGCACACTTCCAGAGCAAAAGAAATCGCGGTGGAGAGAGTATCTTAATAAGGTTGTACACGCATACAATTGCACGAAACATGCATCAACAGGATTCTCACCATTCTTTTTGTTGTTTGGTCGTTCTCCGAGACTACCTATTGACCTCATATTCGATACGAAACCAACTGCAGGTCGAAACAGCACTGAGAATTATCCTGAGTATACTCGCAAGTGGCGTAAAGCGATGACAGAAGCATACCAACTAGCTTCGAAACGATCCCAAGATGGTCAACGTCAGAGCAAGGAGCAATATGATAGACGTGTTCGTTCTACAGTTTTGCAACCCGATGATCGTGTACTTGTACGAAATCTAAACGAAAAAGGCGGACCAGGAAAATTACGCTCTCATTGGGAACAGGAGATTTATCGAGTTATCAAACGTGTCGAAGAAAACGCACCCGTATACCAAGTAGTATCTGAACGGAATCCAGACGGACGTATGCGCACTTTACATCGGAATCTTCTATTACCATGTGACGATTTACCGCTTGAACCTACTCAGCAACCAAAGCAGAAACGACCTCGGAAAACGCGTCAGCAACTAGCAGTATCACGAAACAACGACGTTAGCCATGAAAGTCACGAGAAATTGCAGGAGGATCCCGACAGTGACGAGGAAATCATCCTTTGTTTTCAAGATCATGAACCGAGAAGGCAGTCAAGCTGGCCTCGACCGCCAACCCCGTTCTATGCGCCTGAAACAAACGTGCAGCAAGATACAGATGCTGAACCAGACACTAACAACGTCCAAGAACCTCCACACGAGCCTTCTAATCTCGAGAACGATGATGATGTTCAAAACGAACCAGATATGCCGAACGCAGCAATTTCATCGCCCGAAACATCGTTTTCGACAGATGTAGGCCCGTCACCTGAAGTTCGTAGTAGACCACGTCGTGTGATTAGGCCGCCAGAGTATTTGCAGTACCCCTCGTTAGGAAATCCAAGTTCATTTCCAGTCGTAAATATGATGCAGGCACCACACCAATTGACAATGTATCCAAGACCGATAAATCCAAGTTATCCGATTCCGATTTATCAACCTCCGTTTATTCGTCCGATACAGCAAAGACAGACTGTCCCAATATGGAACTTCCCTATTGGATGTCACTGTTAAATGATCGACAGTGATCAAAAGACTCGATTCATGCACATTTTTTTTATTATCTTTTTATCATTTATGTATTCCTCAAAGACTCAGAATCGTTTATCGCAAGATTTACGATGACCATCGTTAACAATGTTACACATTGTTGTTCCTGTTGAGAAATTGACTCATGATTGACTTAAAATATCCAAACTCATAATCTCACGTCGTCCCGACAAGGTATCAACCTTATATACGCAGAAGACTATTTTTCAGAAACAGAAATCGTTGCAAGACGGTATTTCAAACGAAGAGACTAGACTTATCATTTCTTTCGCTCGTTTGAAATGGTTTCAGCGGACGTAGTACTACCGTCTGATACCATAGAATGAAATGATTTGATGCTGTTGAAGATCGTTAAGAGGATGTTGCAGAATCTTCGACAAGAGATCGTTATTTTAGATGCTCGAAGACCAAGATGTGGAAGATTCTTCGAAAAATAAAGATCATCGATAAACTCTAAAACGCTTAGTTAACCGATTACACAGTTCCGTAGAACTGCTTAAAACTAAGAGGGGGAGAGTGTGAGATATGGTAATTTTATATATTCTTAGCTATAAGACATAATATGTGGAATGTTGTAGGATATGAGCCATTGCTCATAACCCCCGTCCAAGTGGGAGGAACATTCGCTTTTGTTATATTGATGTTACGAACGAGTAAAAGTAAGTAAGACATGATCGTGATTTGAGAGTTACAGTAAAATACGCTTCCACACAACAGTTAACTCAATTTTATGTGTTCGTCTCATGGTTCGCCATAATATAGGTCTGACACTTTCTTGCAATTTGTTTTTGTCGCCAGAAAGTACGGCAATATAACGGTACAATGACACCCGGTCACACAGTGATAGGATGTATCATGTGACAACTACGCAAGGCTGAGATTGGTTCGTTCTCCAAAGCAACGCTAAAACATAGCTAGGGACCTTGTTTTACCTGTTGTTTTGCATCTGATTGTTTTCTTATAGAATCAGTTCTCAGGACAAAAGCGTTGTAACAACGTTATAAGTGAAAACGAAATGAAGTCACATATCACAGCGTAGTTAACCCGTTGTTTTGAAGGTATACAACGAGGTAAAGACGTCTAGTGTGACCGCAGCCATTGACTGAGAGAATTTCCTTAGTCTGCGATCGCCAATGGCTTTGAATTGCGGTGTCAATCAAATGCAACTCTTCCTATTGTCCTACAAACATATGTTCTCAATCTAGACCCCATTGAACCGAATGGCTTGAAAAAAGCCTTCCCATCTTTGCCACCATTCTATCGTTGGATTTTTAGAAATCTTTCATTTGTTCGATATTTCATACCCTGGGTACCAGAGCCAACAAAATTAAAGACATTTCAATGCAGTTTATATATCAGTTCATTGAAGATCCGACTTCTTAAAGGGGCAGTGAGACGCGAAACGCGGGTAGCAGATTCTGCGTGTCACAATCCAATTCGTATAGGCCTAAATACCAAAACATGTCTACTGTACCTCTTTGTTCGCTGTAATTCTGATGAAATTCATTGAGCAATGAATCCAGTAGTGTTTGAGAAGGTTCTATTCACCTTTCGGTTTCACCAAGCATCATAAATCTGACTCAAAAACCATATTCTTTGGTGAGTTTCTTGCCCACTTCGACTTGTAGATTATCTCTTAGCAGCTTCAAAGCTGCTTCAGCAAGATCGCTGTTTACGACTTTCAGGAATTTGGGATAGACAAAATAACTTTACAAATACATGAAATCGACATAGAAGAACAATGTCTGTCAATTAAATCCTTGAGATTGTCAAGAACAATGTCGATAGAGATGGATTGAAGTGTGCGAGAATCCAATTCAAAATCTCCATTGACGAGTCGATGCTAAGCCTAAGCACTTTTCATACAAACACAATGAAAATGTCCCGCGCAACGTCACGTCTGACTGCCCCTTTAGAATTTCGAAATTTTAAGCCACAACAGTGAAATACTTTTGCTTACATTCGCAAACTAATTTTGTCTTGAAGTGAATGATCAGAGCTTTCTGGTGCCCGTCTATAAACATTACCAAGAGAAACCTAAACACTTTATTGGTTTCTTCTGCTTTGCTTTCTTTCGCCACTCGTTGGATTATCATTCAATAGACTATTTATAAACGTACGAGATTTCACCATTGCATTGCGGACACCTTTAATTTGTAGGACATTTTGTAGGAAATTTCTATTCGATGCTACTATTGCTCACGAAGCGAGCTACCTCTCCGAAGGAGCGAGCTATTCCGCAGAGGACTTAAGGTAGTAGTATTGAATAAAAATTTCCTACAAAATAAAGGTGTCCGCAATGCTCCATGCTAATAACTCAAGTCATTCCCTTTAAGTATCGTTTTATGTTTCCTAAAAATTTTAGAAATTACGATGGCTGTAACTCTTTTCAAAATTTCTTTTGTATTCTGAAAAAAGAAGGAAGCGTTTCTATTCTCAAAAGAATTGAATATTTCTGAAAAGTCTGATGGTATAATTTCGTTCAAGCCATTCAAGTAAAAGGTTTGGTTCATAGAAGTTTACAGCAACATTTTCAAAGATTTTGATCCATTGCAGATGCTAGATAATGTCCACGCACTTGTCGAGATCATAAAATAGAATAGGCTAATTTTTACTTGTCGCAGTTTGACGTGATGATAATGATTCATGAAATAACATATTAGTTAAAACTAACTACATATGATTTCATGCGCCCCAGAAGAAGCAGAGCTTATCGAGTCTGGGGCGCTTACAAACAAAACAGAACGGTTGATTATACAATATGCGGTGATACAATATGAGGTTATACAATATGCGGTTATACAATATGAGGCTATACAAAAATTAGGTTATACAATACGTAACTCCTTTTAACCTCTAGAAATAATTTTCATACCTTCTGTATATGCCACAAAGAACAAAAAGATGAAGAAACCGATTTCTTTGCCTTGCAACAGCATTTTTCCTTGAAACTTTCCCTCTCACTTCATTCAGTCAGTTACATCGATATGGTCATGTCAACTAAATGTAGCTTGTAATAGCTTGTCTAATTCATGTTGAAATCATCGGATCCATGCTACTGCACTATGCTACAACCATTTGACACAACCTAGCAATGAATGATCAATTTTCTTTTCATCTCAAGAGCCTCGGGCGTTGCCAATCCACGTAATTGTATACGCATACTCTTATTACCACAATCTTGACCAAGGACATGGCGTTGTGTGTCCATACCACTATATTAAGACATATTCACTACCACATGGAGAAACCACGATAAAGTCACAAATAACTTGTTGTGTTTTCTTGGTTTTCACTAACTGGTTTCTGTGGCCTAAAGCCCCGCCTTTAAGAAACTCAGTTTTGGGCCAGTCTTTGCTTTGTTATGTGTGTATGTAATATTGTGCCATTATAAAATTAGAAATTAAATGTAACATAAATTTAGCAAGGAGGGATCTGATTACAACGGTACAATATAATGCGAATATGAAACGTAAAATGTCATTTGAAAACTGCGCCAGTTCAATATGGCAAGGAAAGCATTCAAAGGTCAGCGCGACCTTGTTTCCATAATGGTCCCTCTTATTTCTCAATTAGCCTATCGTTTTTCTTGTTCAGGGTGTATCAAAAAAGGCTACACTATTGTCTGTATGGAATAATGTTTATTAATTAAAACATAGTGCTCAAATATTTAAGATAAAAAGGTCGGTGTGAAATTCTATGTCAGTTTTCTTTTAACTGTTGGCTTGGAAGGGACTGAGGGTTTTTCTGTAAACCTGCCGTGGAAATATATTGATATCTTAATTAGTTTCAAAATGGCAGCATTTATTAAATTTGAGGCTATGACGTCTTCAAATTTCTAAGTCCTAAACCAGAAAAGCTACAGATTTCTGCTTGTCACCATGTTGTAGACCTTCATAAACTATGCTTTTGTTGAAGGTTATATCATTTTCCTCCATTGGTCTAGGATTTACAATGATTTTAATTTTTTCAAATTTATTCATGAATTTTGCTTTATTGCTTAGCACCATTATATGAATGATACAATGAAACGAAAATACTTGAGAATTAAAAATGTTTTTCAAAGAATGATAAGATATCGAGGTATACACGAAACATGAAACTTTAACTCATAGTTGATAGGAGATAATAGAACTCTCCTTTCCATAACTGTGCTCTTGTTTAGGCAAATTTCGTAACAAGGCGTATACGTGGTGTAAGCACGCCTTTTGGATATATGGATTCCATATACTATTCGTTCTTACAAAACTTCTATGTCGGGTCTCTCCAAATATCTTGCATAGAGAAAGTTGGGAAGCTTCTCCCCTGATTTCTTTCTTGGTATGTCCCAAGCTGTTCGTCAATCCTTTTGGAGATCAGTGCCACTATTTGCTTCTGCAATGAATTAGCAGCAGCTGGTAAGAAGTGATCCCTTCCTCGTCCTTGCTACCATTTACTGTTGTCTTTTCCATATTTCAGATCTAATTTTATATCATGTTCCATATCTTTTATTTTCACCTTATATTTTTCGATCATTAATTTGTTTCAAATTCTAAATCATTATCCACTAAAGATATCTTAATGCCATTGTTTAAGTGGAAAGTTGACATCTTTAGTATTTTGCAGTACTCTTTTGCCGATACGTTTGCAAAAATTTATTTTTACCATGATCTCGGAAAGAAGTCAAAATTGTGCAAAACGTTCAACTAGCTACACTATTTTCGGAATTTCTCCTTGCGTTATTTGTCTTCTCCAGCAGAGATCTGTAGAAATATTTCACCTTGAACATAGCAGATAAAAGTTCATATTGACTTTTTCATATTAAACCAATGAAACCATGTTTGCCAAAGAAATTTTATTGTTTTGAACGATTAGTTATCATAGTAGAAGCTATAATACATTTGTTTCAACTATAAAACATTAAAACACGGCAGAGCTGTCAAAGAAGCTTATGAACTTGAGAGTTTTTTCATAAAGTGCCGATCACTAGTTTGAACAAATGAAAATGAACATAGCCTGTCTCGCTTGGTTTAAATGCTGTGGATCTTGAAAGTCACAAGTTTAATGCAAATCAATTAAATGGTCAATAATGTCCTTGAAAAAATTTTTTACTTTTCTGAAAGTGCAACTTTGTCTGCATGTCGGTCATAATCTACTCGTTAAATATGTTTGAAGGTCTATTTGGATCCCGGTTGTATACTCAAACATACCGAAAGCTGCTTTGTTAGAAGGTATTAACAGTCAATGGCTATAGACTTAAGCCACAAAGTTGAAAAGTTACACTATCATATCTCAAAACCAGTAGATTCTTGAACAGGAGCTAAACATTGTAAAATCACCTGCTTTTTGAATGCGTCAGAATCAACCTTTGGATGCAAATGATAGTCTTGAACACAGAATAGGGCAACTGAAATATGTAGTACGGGTTTGCTACCTTTGTTATACTCACTGCATTTTCCTTGAAGAAATGCCAGTCTCCTGTTAAAAGTATAGAAAAAATCCATCGCTATATAGAACCCAGGGGGGGGGGTACTCCCTAACTTTTAATACAGGGGGTCCATGCCACTATTTCTTTGCTGACCCCTAAATATTAAGCCTGATGTTTTGGGGACCCCAAATATTGTTATCTATTTCTGGGGTCCCTGAAATGTTTATGAATGATTTCAATTTGAGCTTCTTGATCTTTCTCAGGTTTTGAATAATACCTAAACATTTATTTCATGATTCGCAACTTCAGGGCCAAATTGCACGATTCTTCCTTTCTTCAGATTTGGGGACCCCAAATATTGAATTTTTGTCCATGTTGCAATTCACAGACCCCAAATATTGATTGAACATAAAATTTCGGACCCCAAATGTTGGCATGGACCCCCCCCCCCCCCCCCCCGTATTGAAAGTCAATGAGTACCCCCCTAGGATATAGAGGATGGTAACAGGTAAAATATACCAAAGTACCACAGCGGCAGTACCAGTTACCAAAATATCAGGTACTCAGCATTGTTAAGGTCAGTACCAGGGACCATCGGAGCAGGAGATCAGTACCACCTTAAATAGAAAATTCTGGGAAAATGCTGGGAAAAAGTCGGAATGAAAAAATCGATAATTTTCGTGTTCCAATCCAAGTCCTCGAAAAGTGTCCAAGGTACGACAGTAATTCCTAACAATACCCATAGTACCAAAGGTATTAGTACCATGTACCATAGGGGCCAATACCTAGTGCCATCAATACCCCTATCACCGTCCTTTGTATATACTGCCACGTTGAGATACCGGGTATCCAAAAAAAGTACTCCCGTTTGAAAAATCACCAAAATTTGATTACATGACCGATCTTCAATTTTCTTTTTTTGCCAAGTAGATCAAGGACCAAATTATTTTCTCAGACATAGCTGATCTTGTAATTGGTTTGAAATTAGCAAATTTAGCTCTTTTTAGGCCTACCTTGTTTTGAATCATGCTGCAAAAGAGCATTTATGCTTGCCAGATCAATTCCTTTGTGCATATAACGCTTCTAGTTTGGTCATAAATGACAGAAAGAAATGTACATTATCATTGGAGACTTCGATGACGATGAAAAATCTGAAAATTTTGACTGTTAGGCAAGATTGAGCATTTTGCTTAAAAAAGTATAGCTCAAAATAAGGTTTTTCAGCGTGTAATTTTTCTACCTGGTTGCATCAAAAGCAAACATTTTAGCATCTATAAATATTTTTGGATCTTTGAAAAAACAAGTCAAAAAGAAAATTTTATCAAAGGTTTGATAATCAATTTTTGGTGACTTTTTAAATGGGAGTACTTGGGTTTTGGGACACCCGGTAGCTTAAATTATTCTATTGATATCGTTTCAGGATTTTCTCACACTCAGTTGTACCTCTTATTATTAAATCTAAATCTTGATATTGTATGCCTCGTCAAGTGTTTCAATAGAAATAGCATTTAGAAAATGCATGTACGTAGAAACAGAAGTAATCTATATACATATTCGTTGCAGTCGGATGTGGCGTCATTCCCTTTGTCCCTCTCGCGAACGTTCCAATTGTCTAGACAGTTCGATTGGCAGAACCGCAACATGGGCGAAGTCAAACCGCAGGTGAAAACGTCGCCCAACATTCCGTTCCTCCTCAAAACGTCCTCCTTTTCCAGTCAAGGCTCTGGTCGAGGGGTTATTCGCCAAATTCCTCACCCCACTTTCGGCTTGCCAAGCCCTTTGTTTCCCTTTGTGTTGAGCTCGAGGTCCTTTGTCATTCGATTGTTCTCGCGCTGCTCATGACGTCAAAAAATGGGTGTCCTTCAAATATAAAAATATTCTTGATATTTGATCAATGTAACTTCGTTGAAAGATCTTACATTGCATTTTATGATGTTGTAATCTTCATATTCATATTTGTAGAACATTATATGAATTGAATAACAAAACATCGTTTGCATAAATTCGCTTCTTCATTGAGTAGCATCTCAGCTCTCACGTCGTTTGGTTAATTCTTTTACAATCAGCAAGCCAATTCGTTCGCTTCACACTTACACTACACTTAAACTAAACTAAACTAAACTAAACTAAACTAAACTAAACTAAACTAAACTAAACTAAACTAAACTAAACTAAACTAAACTAAACTAAACTAAACTAAACTAAACTAAACTAAACTAAACTAAACTAAACTAAACTAAACTAAACTAAACTAAACTAAACTAAACTAAACTAAACTAAACTAAGCTAAACTAAACTAAACTAAACTAAACTAAACCAAACCAAACCAAACCAAACCAAACCAAACCAAACCAAACCAAACCAAACTAAACTAAACTAAACTAAACTAAACTAAACTAAACTAAACTAAACTAAACTAAACTAAGCTAAACTAAACTAAACTAAACTAAACTAAACCAAACCAAACCAAACCAAACCAAACCAAACCAAACCAAACTAAACTAAACTAAACTAAACCAAACCAAACCAAACTAAACTAAACTAAACTAAACTAAACTAAACTAAACTAAACTAAACTAAACTAAACTAAACTAAGCTAAACTAAACTAAACTAAACTAAACTAAACCAAACCAAACCAAACCAAACCAAACCAAACCAAACTAAACTAAACTAAACTAAACCAAACCAAACCAAACTAAACTAAACTAAACTAAACTAAACTAAACTAAACTAAGCTAAACTAAACTAAACTAAACTAAACTAAACCAAACCAAACCAAACCAAACCAAACCAAACCAAACCAAACTAAACTAAACTAAACTAAACTAAACTAAACTAAACTAAACTAAACTAAACTAAACTAAACTAAACTAAACTAAGCTAAACTAAACTAAACTAAACTAAACTAAACCAAACCAAACCAAACCAAACCAAACCAAACTAAACTAAACTAAACTAAACTAAACTAAACTAAACTAAACTAAACTAAACTAAGCTAAACTAAACTAAACTAAACTAAACTAAACCAAACCAAACCAAACCAAACCAAACCAAACCAAACCAAACCAAACCAAACGAAACTAAACTAAACTAAACTAAACTAAACTAAACTAAACTAAACTAAACTAAACCAAACCAAACCAAACTAAACTAAACTAAACTAAACTAAACTAAACTAAACTAAACTAAACTAAACTAAACTAAACTAAACTAAACTAAACTAAACTAAACTAAACTAAACTAAACTAAACTAAGCTAAACTAAACTAAACTAAACTAAACCAAACCAAACCAAACCAAACCAAACCAAACCAAACCAAACCAAACCAAACCAAACCAAACTAAACTAAACTAAGCTAAACTAAACTAAACTAAACTAAACTAAACCAAACCAAACCAAACCAAACCAAACCAAACCAAACCAAACCAAACCAAACCAAACTAAACTAAACTAAACTAAACTGAACTAAACTAAACTAAACTAAACTAAACCAAACCAAACCAAACTAAACTAAACTAAACTAAACTAAACTAAACTAAACTAAACTAAACTAAACTAAACTAAACTAAACTAAACTAAACTAAACTAAACTAAACTAAACTAAACTAAACTAAACTAAACTAAACTAAACTAAACTAAACTAAACTAAACTAAACTAAACTAAACTAAACTAAACTAAACTAAACTAAACTAAACTAAACTAAACTAAGCTAAACTAAACTAAACTAAACTAAACTAAACTAAACTAAACTAAACTAAACTAAACTAAACTAAACTAAACTAAACTAAACTAAACTAAACCAAACCAAACCAAACTAAACTAAACTAAACTAAACTAAACTAAACTATACCAGGTGTCCCAAAAAATGTATACGGATTTTGGTTGACCCGAGCGGTAAGTATTTTACCTGCAATTAATGTCTAATCACTCTGAGAATGTTCCTCGATAGTTAACTAAACATAGTTACCTCGTTTGTTGGTATTTAGAACGGAGTGGCCGATTTCAGGCAGGTAAAATTTAGAATATATTTGAACACGTTCACTATTGAATGACATATTTGCCAACATTATTGTCTTGACATCGAGGGATATGTGGTATTTCAAACAGGGATTCTTTTTTTTTTTACTCACCCGGTATGAATACCAATAGAAATATGGCCTCATCAAACTACGTTACATTTCTACTGGGATACCATATCGGCATTCGGGAAATTTGAGAGAGTTGTAACAGGAGAAACGTTTAGGATTGAGCAATTGCAAAGTCTGCGTTACGTCAGCAGTGCTGTTTTCTCAAATTTTGAATCACCCTAAAACCTTTAAAGTGGTCACTTGCAATACTCAGTGTTAATTCATGGAGGCAAAGAATTGTCTTTAAGGCTTGCTTAAACGCTATGACATATGAATAATTAATTAAGGTTGCGTCTTAAGTTGAATTTGTGCATATCTTCACGTAAGAAACTCGTTTTAGCCACAGGGGGTCCCCTAACCATGCTCCAACAGTAAGGCCCTTTCTTCTTTCATCTCTTTCGTCAAAATCTTTCAAAAAGCCAAGGAACCGAGTGAAAAGTCTATCGCAAGAGACACTTGCGATGACACATGACACAAAGAAAATTTATGGACATTGGTGTGGCATTCTTTAATAAACTGGTCCACCTAAAGGCAAAAATGAATACCTGCTGCAAGTTTGCAAAACTCTTTTTGTTTTCAAGCAAAATCGCCAAGCATTCCTTGAAGATATTGTTTTCAAACTTCCCACGCCCTTTTTTGAAAGAGTGATACATAGTTAATATTTTGCTTCAACTCGGTGTTGCAAAAGATGCCTTTTATCGTTTAATTAGAACTCACTAGTTCCCTCTTACAAATTTACACTCCCCCCCCCCCCCTGTAGCTTTCTCCGTTGTACCTGCACTAAAGCGGCCGATTCATTAGCGCTGTCGTGTTGCGCAGGTCATTGTGTAATTCTATTTAGATTTTCTCTAATTCATGTGAATTGGAGAGCACCTAAAAACACCAGTTTATTGAGTAAAACGATTCAAGCTTGTTTTGAGTTGTGCATCATATCAAATTTGGTCCAATGAAATTTTGTTTACTGAGGAAGTAATGAAGAGAATCTATTTTGAAATTTGGGTAAGCAACTGTTTAACTGGCATTCCACGTCTTTGTGACGCAGTTACTTACGAAATGGAAGAAGCATTTGGATAAATCAAGCTCAAAGTCGGATCCAAGGAACATCCAAAAGGTGAGTAAATTTTGAAAATATTCACAAATTTCATGCCGACGAAAGCTTGTTTAGGTCTCATCGAACAGGTTAAGCTTGATGAGTTTGTAGCTGCAGTCAGCTCTCTATGATCAGAAAATCTATATGACGCAAATACCTCGTTTAAGAGCCGAGCCAAGGCCGCTTTCCCCATGCAGCCTACGCCAGAGATCTCCTGCATGGAGTCGTTATAATCTATTGTTCTTCCATTATTTCGGCAAGAATCTCCGGCGTGGACTTTGCATGGTTTCCACCAGGTCCGCTGTGAGGGGAAGGGGGCAATTAGCCCTAGGCCTTTGGGGTCTAGGGGGCTTAATAAAGCAAGATACTCCCTTGTCTTTTGCCTGCCTTGCTCGCAGGGGGCCTCATTGGGAAGTTTCGTTCCTGGTGGGCCTCCAAAACCTCTCAGCGGTCAAATATGGAAGTAGTGCAATAGTCTTCAAATGTAATGCAAATTTCTTGATGGAATTCAGTTTGAAATATTCAGATTGTCATTAAAAATCTCATAAGATTTTTGGTTATTATAGTTTCTAGCTTTTACGGACAACCATGAGCGAAAGATCAAATTTCATCAGTAATCAAAGATTCAGCTTTGGACAATGCCTCACCATCTTTTTCTAATTAGCAAACTAAAGAGATTAGATCACTTTGCATAAATTCGAGGGTTGCTTGCTGAAAAGTTTTATTGAATTTTGAGCACAAAAATATCCTTTTGATTCTATTCTTCACCTCTTTTGATCGTTGTATGATTTTTATAATTCCTGAAACAAAGATTTACTTTTCATCCTACTTCTCTGCTGATTGGATTTTTGAAAACTTCATTCAATGTAAGACGTCTCAAAATTGTTCTCACCATGTTTGTGAAAATACAAAGCAATGCGATTGCTTACATATGACCAGCTGAGCTGCACATTTGCAAACATTGATCACTGCTATGCTGGTAAATTACAAAGACATTTAATTCTTGCTTAACATAGATAAACAAATTAATGAGGGTTGCTCAAAGCCGAAGGGCTAGCTTATATATATGACATTTGCTATTTGCCGCATTTGCCGATGGCAGTGTTCTCTCATCATAGGTGCCTAAGTTTGGAATCTAAGTACATTGGCAATACGTGCACTCTGAAACAAACGGAAATACAGTCGTGGCCAACAATTTAAGACCACATTTTAGTGTATAACGTTTCTTGGCGCGTCGAGATGAAAACCTTACGGCTCTGCCTCTTTTACTCTCTTGGAGTTGGTTTAGGTTTACCTATTGAAAGAGCTCCTCCTTTAAGTAATTCCCTACATACAATTTTTCCCCACTTTTGTATTTTATATTGTATCATTGTATTAATCTCTTTTGCACATTGTCTTATTTCCTTGTAGTTTTGTTGGTTATTATTAAATTGTATGTAGTGGAATGATTAATATATATGAACTGAACTGATATATATGTGAACTTAGGTCAACTTTCCATGTAGATTCCGGATTTTGTTGCTGTTTTTTGGATTTCTGCGCCATTTTGTTATGACGTCAAAATGAAATCTGTAGAAATTCTTGGAAATTATAGTGGTTCAGCTAACAAAGGGTGTGGTCCAAAAATTGTGCTTCTCAGCTGGACTTTACACCAAGAGTTGAATTGCAACATATCTGCTTGTGACAAAGTGTGTTGTTCTACAAAGAGAAGAATATTTATAAAGGGAAAAATATTGCAACATGATCAGAAAAATTTCGAAATATTTTCATTCTTAAAAATTGATACCTGTGCTTTGAGTAACTTACGAAGACGTTTCTCCTGCAGGCAAAGTTCTTGTGGCTTTATTCTTCGAAATTTTAGACACTGCATTTCTGATGTGCAGCTGCCAGGATTTGCATGAAATGTTTTTCTTTGTAAACTTTGTCGTTTTAATGGCAGGAGAAAAGCAAACGAACTTGTTTTATTCGTTAGCCAACCTGAATTTTAATGCATTTAAATGTTTGTTAGTTCAACAGCAAACATATAAATCTATTGCATTGGATTTTGTATTTGGGATTGAAGATTATTGTGATTTTAACTTCAATATTCATGGCTCCAGCCGTAAACAAGATCTATTTAGCAATCATTCTTGCTTTTTCTAGACTTATTTCAAGACATGGCCAAGGTAACGTTGATCAAGGATCTCAAGTAAACCGATATCATACTGGTTTCTTTACATTTTAGATGAGAGAAGGTCTAGATATTTGTTAGAAGGAAGAAATAACTGCCACAATAAGGTGAAAGCAAAGCTTTCTGTCAACAACCAGATCTGGATGCAAAAGATGGCAAAACTATCGGCCAACATGAATCTTGCCCTTGTGGGAATAATTTTCTGCACTCAGCTCTGTAAGTAATGTTATTCACTCTCTATGTAAGATCGTTCGTAGGAAGCTATGTACTATTGTGTTTGATTTTTGAATTCTTCTTAAGCTGATCTTTTGCTAAGTTTATTTACAGCCTTTAAATTGATGAGAAATGGCGATAGAAAAGAGAAGGTGATTCTTTAAACTTAATAACCTTCCAAATACTAGAAGGAGGATAAAAACGTTTTATCAAATCAAATTATGAATGCAAGAACATAGTTCCAGTGCAGCCACGCTGAAAATCATTTTATGGACCCGAAAGAAAAATATTACATCAGCTAGGTATGGAAATTTGGCAGTTGGCTTGTGCATCTAAAAAGGATGTCTTTCAATATTCATATGAAATATGAAAATACATCTTACATTCTACAAAGCTTCTCAAATTGCTATACAAAATACAATAGGGACGAAACAATGGGGAGCTAAACACGATGACTATCCCAATGAGATAGTTAACACGTGCAAAATTACTGGCCAAATTTGAAATAGGCTAAGTGAAAGAATGGCTAAGCTGAATTCGTTAGAAAATACAACCAAATGGTATTTGAAATAGAAATTGTTCATCTTTTACTCATCAAGTACAAACTTTCCAAAGTGAGCAACTGAAGGTGAAGTTGCGGTTTTAGCGCCAAGCGCTGGGATCACAGAAGTAGCTAAGCGCTAATCGAGTCTGCGATCCGTTGTCACGAAGCTCAAGTGGTGGAGCTCTACCAGGCATAGACCTTTTTACTTCTTACGAAAGAGGTTTGGATCGAGCGTCCAAATCTGGTAAAATTTAGGAAGGAAAGCGAAAGCACAACCCCCGTACCCCCGTTCTTTGCTAGCTGAGGCAAGAAGTTACTGTGTATTTCCATGGAGCATTGCAGACACCTTTATTTTGTAGGAAATTTTGTAGGAGATTTTTATTCGATACTACTACCTTAAGTCCTCTGCGGAGGAGCATTGCTCGTGAAGCGATCTACCTCTCCGAAGGAGCGAGCTAGCGTGGCGCTTGAGGAGATTTGAAATCTCCTCAAGCGCTACGCTAGCTCGCTCCTTCGGAGAGGTAGCTCGCTTCGCGAGCAATGCTCCTCCGCAGAGGGCTTAAGGTAGTAGTATCGAATAAAAGTTTCCTACAAAATTTCCTACAAAATAAAGGTGTCCGCAATGCTCCATGGTATTTCAACACTTTTTAGAGAGTTTGATGCGTTGAGAGGTTAGCCTCGATATGATTTGCTACGAACACAGAAATGATTTTAACTTTTTAACATTGTTAACCTGAACTTATGAATGCGATGTTTATTCCTATGTTTGTACGTCAAGAACTGATTTTTATCAGTCACTCAGAAATTGAACGTTAATGGGTTTAGACCTCATGAATAGGGATTACCGATATTACACGGAGAGATTTACAATGTAATTAGGACCTATCTCTAATTGCTTAATTACGCTCGTGAATAGACTTTAAACTGAACTAACTTTAGATTAGACTTTTGATTTTGCATGCTGAAGACGGAGCTCTCTGATGAATGTAGGGTTTCGAATTTTGAATTGTTGATTTAGAGTGCATGACAGCACTGAAGTTTTGAATCGATTGATATAGTAAGAACTATAAAATTGTATTTGAATATAGAGTTGGTGGTTTGAAAGGAGAAGTGAACTTATAATTCGTCTACTTATTATTGCGACTACTCTGGATCGACTTCGCATTGCTTTATGTTCGAAAGCTTGGTTTTTTATGATTGAAGTTTCGGTTGTCATCGCCTCGAATTATCCTGGTAGAAACTTAAAATTGATGACAGCTTACTTTACTATTTAAAACAGAGTTTGTTAGCAACCTACTTTGTGCAAAATGAGTTAGCAATGGCTGAGTTTACACACAGTTAAGTGTTATTGGTCCTTTTGCTTTGTTTCTCGTTACTTTCATTCATTTTTAGCTGACTTTTCTTTCACTTGAATAACGACGGTTGAAACCAGCAAACTTCGAATTGTAATCTCGCAAAATGAAACTCTTGTAATGTTCGTAATTTGTTTTGAAATGTGGCACAAGAAGAGTAGCTAAAGATGAATGAAAATAACGAGAATCAAGGCCAAGAGGCGAATAAAACTTGCCAGCGTATAAACTGAACAACTCGTAAGTCAAATTGAGCAAAGTTGTGGTTGATTAACTCTCTGAAAGAGTTCTGAAATCCGAAAGAAGCTCTTGCCGCAGCGAGCAGGTATCTTTCAAGAATGGGGGTCAAGTTTTTGTTTTCCTTCACTACCCAGGGGGGACACTCGGCACATACACATACGGGGGGGTCAGTCCGAGAAATTTCAGGAACCCCAAAAATATCAGTTTAGCTTCATTACAACCCAAAAATATCAGCTCATTTTATACCTTGACATCTGTAAACGAACATAAAAGATCCTGAAACAATGCAAATTGAGGCCAGGATTGCCTCTAAAGGACCCAGAAATATCATTTTCACAATATTTGATGCCCAAAAATATCAAAAACATAATTTCAATTTATTTGGACCCAAAAATATCACTTTCGGCAATATTCTGACCCAAAAATATCGGACTTACCTCCCCGTATGTGCATGTGCTGAGTGCCCCCCTGGGCTTCACTAAATTTATCAGATTTGGACGCTTGATCCAAGCCTCTTTTCGAAAAAGTAAATGCGTCTATTAAACCCTGTCCACATGATGTTCTGGCTGCAAAGTCAGAGGATTACAACACTGTGCCACTGCACCACTGCACCACTGCACCACTGCACCACTGCACCACTGCACCACTGCACCACTGCACCACTGCACCACTGCACCACTGCACCACTGCACCACTGCACCACTGCACCACTGCACCACTGCACCACTGCACCACTGCACCACTGCACCACTGCACCACTGCACCACTGCACCACTGCACCACTGCACCACTGCACCACTGCACCACTGCACCACTGCACCACTGCACCACTGCACCACTGCACCACTGCACCGCAACATCTTCAAATCTTCTGAACAACCAACATATCATTCCTTTCATTATAGGTGGTGGGACACTGAAAGTTGCAAATGTGACTGTTTTCTCAAAATTGCCACACAATGCAAAAATAAGCAAAATTATTGCAGATAAACCTGGACTAGTTGACTATAGACTCAAGCATGTTCACTCGAAAAGGCTTAATATCGATTACATGAAGGAGGTCCAAACTTCTGGTCATGCCGAGAAAACTACGTTTAGCATGAAATATCAAACTACTATCATCTCGACGTCAAACAGATGGTACCGTAATGGAGAATCCCTTAGCTTTTCAGTAATTGCTACAGATAAAAACAAGCAAAAATATGAAGGAAAATTCTCAATGGATGTTCAATGCCCAATCAAGCATATCCAGGGTTATTTCAAAGCATTTGAATATAATGTAAGCTGCTTGAGGACAAGAACTTTGAAAGCATTGAACGGTTCGCAATTATTTGCAACTTTTAAATTGCCTGATATGAAATTCGAAAGACATGTTCATTTCCTTGAGATCTTCACAAGGAAGTTAAGTCCAAAGTTCAAGTTTGACCAAAGTACGTACATTTTGGTGAAAATAACTAGCTCTCAGAAAGATCTGAAGAGAAGCATTATCAAGCCAGCAATAAACGCATCGCATAATGTAATACTAACACGGCCATTTGATGACATTATAAAGATTCCGCTTCACCAAAGCTTGTTAACAAGCTTGAACTATTTGGATGTATACATTTATGCCTACTACCAACAAATCAACTACATAGAAGGCTTCAAAATGATATTTTACACTTATGAACGATTAATGATGGAAACAGATGCAGTTGAACTTAAAGTTGTGGCTGCCTCACCTCATTGTGAGATAGTCAATTGCCTCGAGAAATATGCACAGCCATGGAATAGAAACACGGCGAATATCTGTCCAGATGTGGATGAATGGTTTAAACAATGCTCAGGTATGGGTTCGTCAGAACTTTCGGTTACTTTTCAGCCGAATTGTATGAGAATTAAGAGAAACTGTGAGATTTTTGAATTACAAAGTATCAACTTTCTTGTAAAATGGCTGAATTGTCTTTTGGCCAAAAAATAAAGAAGAGTGCCTTTATGTCTCATTTTTTAGCAAACCCAAGCACAACTTCTGAAGATAGCAATGGCTTAATTCAGTTTAATTTATTTCCTAACTTTCAGCATGGGAGTCCATGCCAGTGTTTCCTTGCTAACCATCAACATTGAGTCTGGTATTTTGGAAACGCCAAATTTTATCATTTATTTCCACCCGCAATCTTGCAACGAATACATAGCTGACTAAAGACGGACCAGGGTTTGTTCCTGGTTCTGGGTCCCCTGAAGACCCAAAATAATGTTATACATACAGGGTGTCCCAAAAAAATTGTGCCCTGTTTGCCTGAAGATTGCGACAAAATGGCAAAAGATTCTCGCAAAAATTTTGCTTGATGTTGCTCTTCAGATATTCAATTAAAGTTTGCAACCACCCCTGTAAAAATCTGTTGAAAAATGATGGAGCTATGACCTTCAGAAGACCAAATTTGCCTGATGACTGAAACCAGCGGTCGGCCATTTTGTCCTACTATTTTGCAGTGATAAGTATCTTCACGTGAGGTAAGAAATATTTTCTGTGAGGTCAGAAATATTGGAACCCTCCGAGGATTATCGGAATTTTCACGAGAGCTATGACATTGGAGGCTGCTGTTTCATTTTCAATCCATTATGCCATTTATCGCTGCAAAATATTAAGACAAAATGGCCGACCGCTGGTTTCAGTGATCGGGCAAATTTGGTCTCCTGAAGGTCATAGCTCCATCATTTTTCAACGGATTTTCATGGGGATGGTAGCAAACTTTAATTGAACATGTGAAGAGCACCATCATGCAAAAGTTTGGCGAGAATCTTTTGCCGTTTTGTCACAATCTTCAGACAAACGGGGCACAATTTTTCTGGGACACCCTGTATATTGCAATATGTATCAACAGATGAATGCTAAAATACGTTGCGCAAGAATACTTGAATGATTTACGGTAATGAATTGTGCCTGTTTGTATGACTATCCCCTTTTCAGATTTATAGACCCCATTCGAGTAAAGATCTGATTTTATTTTTCTTCACAGAAAAGCCAACAGTAAAAATCAGAATTCCACATTTTGTTAAGTATAACAAAAGTTCAGTTATCCGTTGCGAGTGTGTGTACTCAAAGAATGCCGAGGAAGCTGAATTTCAGTTGATCAAGGATGGAATTCCAATTGGCTCTCCCACCAAAGTTTGGCTTAGGAACGATACAAATAAAGTGAACTATACTAGTAAAATCATTGCTACTAAATTTGAAAACCACGGAGAATATGCTTGCCAAGTCAAAACGATGGGGTACACAATCAGATCTACAAAAAAGTTACTTCATATTGAAGGTAAGAATATGCTATTGAATCCTTTTAGAAATAACAAGAATTTGATTGAAAGTAAGTGACATAACCATCTAGTAAATCTGCAACAACTTCAAAGCAAGTATACAAATTTTATTGACAACACAGTACAGCATTGGTTACCATGGTTACCGTGCTATATTTAGAATCTTGAAATTGTCATCAATTTTTTCGATGACTTTAAGACTCAGGGTAAACTGCAAAAGTAGCCCTTCTTTATGAGAAGAGCCTTTCCCCAAACCAACGTCAGTTTTAGCATTGAACAAATTTAATCTATGTTTCTTTCTGATCAGGAGAACGAAAATGTCTATTCCGAATAATCTTTATCCAACAAGGGACGTAGGAAGCATCTCAAACTTGGAGGGGCACGACACTTTAAGGGCACGTTTTTCATTAAGCTAAAGGGGCACTTCCTGAAAATAAAAAGGGCACTTCTTTGTTTATAGCAAAATCTTGGGGGGGGCACGTGCCCTCAGTGCCCCCCCGGTTCCTACGTGAAAATGTATCTTCCCAAAATGTCTGACAACGAATCTAAGGACAGAGAATTGTTTTGATCTTTTTTGAATTCCTGTAGAATTATCTTTCTCTTGCGAGGGCAATGTATACTGATTACAAGTTCGTAGTTATCGCTATTGATAGACAGGTGGACGATCAAACTACGACGACTCATGAACTTTTGCATTGAAAAAATATTGGAGGACGACACTGTTTCCCTCAATTTCATGTTCGGATTTGGAAACCATAGCAACCTTGCATGAAGAGCTGATTCATTGTCAGACATTCAGTGTGTCCGCCGTCTCTCTGGGAGGTGGGCGTCGCTCCGTACCTCGTAGGGAAGGCATGATTTTTATCTTGTAAATAATCCACTAAATGTTTTTTATTGATTAGCTTTAGGAATTAATTTGTAAATTTTGTAAATTTTGTAAAGTAGGCCTAAATTAGCTGTAATTTAGCTATTCTTTTTATCTTATTTAGCCTACGTTAAATAAATTGATGATGATGATGATGATGATGATGATGATTGCTCCAGGTAACGGCGGATAGGCCTATGTAGTCGGCTCAATCCACAGATGATAGAACACCTCAAAATTCAAGTTTCAGTGACGAAAAATGCCGCAAGTATCCAGATGAATGTTTTTTCGATCCAAAAATCAACAAACCTCTCATTTTCAACCAGGAGTTCCTCATTTTAAAGGCCATTAGCTTCCATGAGCTTCACCACAGCAATGAGAATTTCTAACTGCCGAAGGTTGCCATGACTACGCAGCAGCCTTTCCTTCTCTAGCTATTATGTGAAAGTCCATAAGTTCCAGTTTGAGCACAATTCCCCGTTGTCGTTGCTGCGATACCGTAAACGCTCTATTAAGCCCCTGTGGGGTTTATTTAATTTAGGACACTCCAAAGGGCGGGCTTAAAAGAGAGGGGGCTTATAGTCCAGTCGCTTAGGGTGAAAATCGTATAAGCTTCAGTACTGAAAACACAAAAAGTGCTAATTATTTCACTTAAAATGTATCAGAACCTCAATAAACTACTTAAAATTGAAGAAAATATGTTTATCCATTGATTTATATCAAAATTTGAAAATTTTGTCTTTCTTTGTTAGAGATATGACGTCATCAAGTTGCATGACGTCATGGAATCTATTATTTGCTGATGTCAGCAAATATGAATTATGTATATATCAAACGAAAGTACTTTTCAAAGGAAATCTTTTGGTACCAAGCACAACTTGATCAAGGTTAAAACAAAGAAATTATGACAGTTTACGTGATTTTCTTTGTGACTACTTTCCAAATATGGGTATCTGCTGGTCACGTGACTTAAATTATGACAATTAAAAGTCTAAAATTTAATTGCCAATTAAAAATTAGGAAAAGTCATGGATGTTTCAGTTCAATTTTCTATTTCCTCTCTGTTTTTGCCCCCCCCCCCCGGGTACAATAGGTTAAGGTAGATGTCAACCATGAAACCTTCAAAAACGATTTTAGGCTACAACTCATGAATGGTGATACAAGTATTAAGGAAATCTTCAGAACTTACCCTAATAATCATGGAAGGCTAAAATTTGGTAACGTTTTTGGGTGCGGCCTCATGGTTACCATGGAAACTGGAAAAAATGGGCGCGGGCATGTAAACTTGTGGCAAGGCTAACTAAGAAACTATAGAAGATAATCATTTCATTTTTTCAGGGAATGTGTGTGATACATAGCTCTATGCAATAAATGGATAGATTTGCAAATGACCACTTAGAATAGGTTTCAGGCTAAAAAAAACTGTTTTTCTGAGGTAGGTCCTTTTATAGTGACTTAATGAAAAATCTGACTCAGTCATTGCATTCAGCATCAAAAAATACATATTCCTGCCAAGTTTGGTTTCTCTACCCCACCCAGAACATTTTTTATCTTTGCCACAAGTAGCCTGCATGCCCGGAAAACAGTTTTGAGAAAACAGCGTCTAAACTTTTGCAAAATATTTTCATCAATAGGAACAGGTTCTGTGCTCATTTTCTCAAAAACATGGCTTAAAACAGTCCAGCCCAGACTCAATCACATACTCAAACTAAAAATCAAGGTTATATTCCAATGGCATTACAAATACTACTGATGGCTCATCATCTGCTAGTTCCTGAATTTCTGGCACCTTTCTTTTCTTTGCAGATTGCACTCCAAAGTCCGGCTCTTTCTTCTTGCCTTTTCGCTGGCCTTTTCCCTTTGATTTTGTCTGATTTGTTCAATCTTCTTGACTGTATTCTGGTACTGATGTCAGTCCAAATCCTCCAGAAACACAAGCCTCTTTGGTTTTGTCCTTGATCTTCATTCTTTATGCACGCAATTCGCGTCGTCTTTTCTTGTATTTTTCTGATACTTTTACTGCTGCATTCTTTATCTGTGAATCATCCAATTTTTGCAAGGCTAGCATAGTATTATGGCCTGGTAAAATATTACACAGCTGGATCACTAGGGCAATGCCTGAGGCCCTAGTGTTGAAACTGCTCATCGTTTGACATGAGGCAATCTCCACCATCATCATATACTTCAGGCCATGCTTCACGATTGACCGATGAAATGTTTTAGATGCTCCACTTGATTCTACCTTCACAATACTATCTTTTATTTTTTCATTCAACTCAATTTGATCAATTTCTTCATCAGCTGTTATTTCAAACAGTTGCTTGGTTGTGTCATTCATCAGTTTTTCTGCAACATTGGCCGATGCATCTTCTATTTTTTTTCATACTTTTGTTGTTTGTCTTGAAATTGGTTTAGGCAAATTCATGATACCACAAAACGTCACCAGTCCAGAGTGCCCCATTGAAAATGAAGCCATGCTTGACCTCTTGTTTACATCATAACTGAGCCTCCCACCACAGCTATCTCCGCGCTCAGAGGCCGCGAGTTTTCTGCTTGTGTCAAAGTTTGCCTCTTTGCCTCTGTGTTGCAATTTGAGCACTGCATATGTAAATGCTCTGCCAGACCACCACTCCTTCTATTTTTCAGATGCAATCTCAAATTTGTTGCTTTGCAGGCTCTGCATATGGCAGCAGTGTTCAATACTTCAGCTAGAACGATTTATCAATAATCCCATATCCATTTGAACCCAAGAGACTTGCTGATGTTGTATTCTGTACACCAAGTTCCACTGCTTTTTAGTCTGGTTATCGGGCCACCACCATCTGATTCGAGGGATGAATTCATTATTTTCTTCTCTGGTATGCTAGAAGACAAGTCAGCTGATTAATCAATGTCATCTTCCGAGTCTAAGGGCCTAGGCCCATTTCTGTTTTTGTTGGCACACAGGTTTTCCTCTGTTTGTACACCAGGATCTTCTACCACAACTGATACCGTTGGCAAAACATCACTCCCTGCTCTTTGAGCCTCCTCTTTCCTTCAACCAAGGAAACAATTCTGCTTTTTTCTTCCTACCGTTCTGAATTTGAGCTTTGAATTTTGTTTTCTCTCGTCTTGAACATCCAACTTCTCTGCGTCCATTTTGAAAACTGACACACGAGCAAAGCTATGAGTTGTTGTTGTTGCTAACCAAATGAGACACAGGGGGACATTCCTCACGACTTCTGAACGTTTTGGGGGGCATTTTTGGGTGAACCCATCTCAGGAATCCCATAGCAACGGGAAAAAACATTGTTGCTAAGTATCAAAAACTAGACTAAGGTGTGAAAAACTTCTTTTTTTGAAGATTCTGCTAATCTAATCTTTCTGAAGTGAAGAAATATGAATTCTCCGATAAATTTTGCACCTAAAAAGTGAAGAAAACGTTTTTACTGAATTTTGTCAAAACATCTCAATTTTCATGGTTGACATCTACCTTAAGTATCAGTGATGACGTCACTTTATCGCAAAATTCTAGGATAATGAAAGGAAATATAACCGTATTTCATCTTTGAAAGATTTCAGTTGCTAAAACTTTTCAACTGAGCAATGTGAATGATATACACATTGTTTAAAAAATTAGTATGATAATAATTGAAAACATTTTTCGATTAGATTTCTTTTTGGAAATTTGGTCAAACTTCTATACTTTTCTAGCTTTTGCAAACAAACTGTCTTCATCAACCAGTTCTACAAAATAGTAAACAACTCGGAAATGAAATGGGTATCAAAATCTCAATAGGCATTTTTATCCTTCAAACAACGCTATTCATTTGGATCAATAAAAACTTTCAGAAATCTTAGAAAGAAAAATGCACGATTTTATGGCATTATGCTAGACTAACTACTTCAGTCCCAATTTCCGTTTCGTTCATTGAATTGGATGACGGCACTACGCTGCAAGTAGTTATAGCGTCCATCAGTCTATCAATAGCGATAACTACGAAGTGTAATCAATCTAATATTATGCCGGGTGAGTCAATAAACATAATCCCTGTTTAAAAAATAACAACTCCCTGAATATCAAGATGATGATATTGGGAAACATAATGTGTAACAGCAAACATGTTTAAATGGACCTCAACATTTACCTAACTGAAATCGGTCACTCCATTCTGAAGTTATGAGGGATGTTCTCCAGAAATCCCTTTTGAGAAATCTTCAAAACAGGCTCAAAACAACGACCAACATTTCCCAAGCTTTCCGCCTTATTTCAATGAGTTCAACACATTCTGACATGTTTTATCCTCTTGGGAAGATGAAATCGTCCGGAATGATTTTTTTTTGCCCCAGGGATGACATTTTCATCTTCCAAAGGGATAAAACATGCCAAAGCATGTACAAGTCATTGCTATAAGGCATAGAGATACGAGAAATTTGGTCGTGATTTTGTGCAGTTTTTGGAAGTTTCTTGGAGGGGCTTCCTCCAGAAAATCTCTTATAATTTCAAAACGAAGTGGCCAATTTCAGGCAGGTAAAATTTAGAATATATTGGAACATGTTCACTATTGAATGGCATATTTACCAACATTATTGTCTTGATATCGAGGGATCTGTGGCCTTTCGAACAGGGATTCTGTTTTTTGACTCACTTGGTAGAATATAGAAAGTTAGTTTAAATCTGCAAGCAAGAATCACTGTTCTTCCATAGACGCCTTCCATGTAAAATTCATATTCAGAAGCGATATTCAGCAAGGATTTAATCGTTCAAAAGCCGACCGCACAGCCTGGATTGCATATCTTGCACAAGAGGTAAGTGATAAATACTAAAGATTGCAAAGAGACAATTCCAAATCCCGGTGGGCGGGATACTTTGCTATAAATTCATAATGGGGTGTGCGCCGCAAGGATTCCTGTTATGACACAATCCTAGAATTTTGGTCAGATATTGATACCCTATCCCAGAATATAGGTCAGATATTGATACCCAATCCCAGAATTTTGAAGAAGTAGCAAAAAGCAATTGAACGTTAAATAGCATTCAATTTCAAGGCGAAAGAACGGATTTCCTCTCAGTTATTGTCACAAGCAGAAAAAATCTGTTCTGAATCATTGGGGACATTCAACACCCATTACCAGAATTTTTAGTATAACAGTTAACCCGAATCCCAGAAAATTCCAAGTGAAAGTATACCCCAATCACAGAAAATTTCCAGTAAAGGTATACCCCATTCCCAGAACTTTCAGGCAAAAAACTACCCAAAACTGGCGCACATCCCCGTCTAACCCGATAGTGAAGTACCCCCCACCTCGGGTTCCAAATGCGAGCAGTATCAATTAGGGCATCTTTTAACATATGGAGAGCGGAACTTCCCCACCAGCTCCTTCAATGTCTCTACAAGTACTACATAACTCTTTCTCTATGTCTCTATGTCTCTATGTCTCTATGTCTCTATGTCTCTATGTCTCTATGTCTCTATGTCTCTACAATAACTCTTTCCCCCACCAGTTATGTAAGGAGCCATTTCCTGTCGAAAAATGTCTTGACGACTGTAGATTGATAACAGAATATGATAGTTGTATATTGAAGACATGTTTGACAAAAGGCTCTAAAAATAATAAAATCCCCATTTTTATAGCCTTCTTTGCATCAAGTTTGTTGTCAGATTTGTCATCTCTTTTAACAGTTTGCATTGATGTTAAAGTTAGTTGATGGAGCTAAGTAGAGACAATCTATAATAGGACAAAGAAACACCTACCTATGTAATTGTCCTCTAGTGAAAAGATATGCACGCACGTGTCGAAGTCATCAAATACAATAGTCTTATGTTATACCTGCATATGCAGCTCTTGAGTTAGCTATTTATCTCCGTCGACTAGCTTTAACCTGGTGTTAAGATAAATAGACCTGTATCATGTGACCCATGTGAGAAAGATCAATTATCACTCCCAGCAAACTAAAGGGACCTGCTGTTGTGCAATGCATTTCATGTGATCAGTTTCTTTTCACATAAACGTTAGCCAATCAGATGCACCATCCAGAACCCTGAGTCAGCTAATTCTGACAGATAGGGTATACCTTGCCATCTTATGCTGATTCAATTCCTTTAAGGTAACTCTGCTTTCCGCTCTAGTGCACAGCGAGATGCCGTTTCGCAAAACCACTCTCCTCAGAAAACAGTTAATTTATCCAATATTATTCGGCCTATCGAAAAGCGGTAAAAAGGATGTTGTTCTGTATAATCTGGGAAATCGAAAGATGTATAAATCGCAATGTTTCCGTCAACCCTGGCTACGCAAATCCTTGCTCAAATCTTTTTGCTGATTTCAGAAAAGTGGATTTATCTCCAAAACTACTCGAAAAAGTTTCGATTTTTTCTTCGTTCCATCTTTAGCTACAATCCTGGCCAAAAGAAGCTGGGACGCAGGCAAATTTCAGTGTCTTCATGATGTTTCCTAAAATATCGAGGAGAAAACATACGTTTAGAGTCTCCTAATCCCCCCTCCCCCCTACTTCAATGAGAAGGGGGGAGCGGGGGGCATGTAATCAAAGACCGAAGTAGTGCAATTTTATGATTTGTCCCAAGTATTTTGGCCAAGATTGTCTGAAAAATTGCTTTCACTACCTATCATATATGTTTCTATGAATCCAAATCTACTTGTATCAGACAATTTCTTTCACTATGAATGGATAGCCACTAACTGTGGGCTTAACTCCAGAGTACTTCAGATGTTAATGTTTTCATTGTTACTGGTTCATCCATCAGAACTATGACGTCATCAAATTATGCAAAATTTTCCCATGACGTTCAGCGAAACTCCTCTTGTGCACGAAACCTGGCAATGATTTTGGCCTGAAAACATCACAGTTATCAAAGAGAACTGAAAACAAAGTTCCTTTTGAATCAGTGCAAATTCTGCGCCTCCGCAGTGCAATTGTCTTATTTTCAAATGTACCGTTAGCCAATTCTCTAACTATTCATTCATTTTCAATGAGATTAAATTCGCTCCACCAAACTTGCATTCACCCTGGACGGCATTGAATGGTCTATTGTGCCCGATGAATTGTAATCCACAATTTCCACCTTCCGGGCAATTTTTACTTGGTTTTTTTGCATGAATAGGAAGACTTTGATGTTAAAATGTGGAATCAGACGAATTTGCCAAAAAAGCGTGACTTATCCCAAAATTATGGGGCATTTTTCTGTGGAGCGCCGTTGTGAGAACCGAAGAATTCACAAGAAACCGGACCTCAAACAATGAGCCCAAAAGCTTTCTTGCAATGATAAGTCATGTTCAAAGAGCAGCGGAGTACACAATCTTACGATAGCGGAAGAAAGCTCAGAATCCTAATGTATGTCACTTTTTATAAGGGAATCTTTATGTGAGTGAAAATTGCAGCAATTTTGCCACGCCCATTTTTAAGAAGGTGCTCAGCGAATTTGACGAACAACGCCTATTTCGGCATAGATAGCTGAGAACTCCCTTCTTGTGTTGGGGATGACGGTGTTAAAATTTCACACAGAAATCTCTATGGGTTCTCAAGCTATGAGGTATTATTTGTTAACAATCATTTTCAGACAATCCTGGCCAAAAGAAGCTGGGACGCAGGCAAATTTCAGTGTCTTCATGATGTTTCCTAAAATATCGAGGAGAAAACATACGTTTAGAGTCTCCTAATCCCCCCTTCCCCCTACTTCTTCCCCCTAAGGGGGGAGCGGGGGGCACGTAATCAAAGACCGAATTAGTGCAATTTTATGATTTGTCCCAAGTATTTTGGCCAAGATTGTAGGTAGTTGATCTACAACTTTGCCAAGTCTGATTGAAAAAGCTAGGCTAAATTTTCTGCAATCGAATTTTATATTTCTGTTTACTTTTCGACATCGAAGAGGAAAAGCGTTGGTCAATAGTTTAGCCCATGCAGAACGATTTGAACGCCCGTAGAATGTTTTTGCAAAAAAATTAGTTCTTGACCTGTGCTCATTGCAATTCTATGCTCATTGTGGACTCTAAAAGAAATTGATAATTTGTGAATGCTTACGAAAGTCTCGAAAGACACCCAAAGCATGGTTTTGTGAAATTGCTGGTAACAGTCAGTAACTTTTAATCAATAAATGCAAATGATACTTTTAAGAGCGCACTAAGGTAGCCTGCGTGCAGACTTTACTATTGTGGAGGAGTTAGAGGCGAAAAGGGATTCGCCTCTAACTCCTCCACAATAGTAAAGTCTGCACGCAGGCTAGCACTAAGGATGTCCATTGAGACTTTGGGTATGGTATTCCCAACATATGATGTTCATTTGTTTGCAAATATGGAAAAGTTTCTGAAATTTATTTCAAGACTGAGCTTTTGCAAGCGTGCTTCATAGCATGGTAATCTGTTGACCAAGGTTTCTCCCTTTCGCTGTCGAAAAGTAAACAGAAACATAAAATTCGATTACAGGAAATCTAGCCTAGCTTTTTCAATCAGACTTGGCACAGTTGTAGATCAAAACTACCTAGCTAAGGATGGATTGAAAAAAAATCGAACATTTTTCGAGTAGTTTTGGAGATAAATCCATTTTCATAAAACCAACAAAAAGATTTGAACTAGGAGTTGCGAAGCCAGCGTTGACGGAAACATTGCGATTTATACATCTTTCGATTGCCCAGACTATACAGAACAACATCCTTTTTACCGCTTTTCGATAGGCCGAATAATATGGGAGAAATTAACTGTTTTCTGAGGAGAGTGATTTTGCGAAACGGCATCTCGCTGTGCACTAGAGCGGAAAGCAGAGTTACCTTAAGGTAGAATACCCCCAAGTTTTGGTGAAAAAAATGCATTTTCTGTGAAAATTTGAGAATACATCTAAATTGTAGAGAATTTATTGTAGTTTTCGAAAATATATAACGTTGACATGGTAGCCAATGGGTAAATATTCATAAAACGATTTTTTGTAGGTCAACCCTATCAAAATATTGTAAAAATTCCCTAGCAACGTCCTTAGCAACGAGTTGTGATGTTTCAAAAGTATTTTTAGACCCTCGAATATGATACAGGCCCTCTTCTTTTCTCCAAAAGAAGCCCTCTTTCAAAACGAGGCTTGCTAGCCTCCTTTGAGCTCCATGACTGCAAGTATCCAACTCAATAAAGTTCTGCTTCAAAGCAAAAACATTTCAAGATCTCACAATGGTCGACGAAAGTTTTCAAACCTTTTACTGCTTTTACAAGTTCATTTACCAGTTCAAATGGGAAAAGCAAGGTCACAGAAGTATCGCAAAAGAGTATTTAGAGGCAATCACCATGTCAAAGTCTTACAAGAAGGCCAAAATTAAATACTACAGTGATTGAAAAGGGACTTAGGCCATCCATCATCTTATCAAGGCCCTCATCTTCAGTGCAGCTTCTCCATACAGCCAACCCAGATGGTGAAGACTCATAGTGCCTGTACAAATCAGATCCAATAAAAGGAACACAGAAGCCTAAACCCAGAACTGGTTCCAATTCCAGTGATGATAGCAGATTTGAAGCCGACCTTTGTTGCAGTTGCACAGCAATCAAGCACACTGCTGATGAAATGTCTTCATGGCAAGACTCAAAATCAAAATGAGTCTTTCAACAAAATGATATGGGACAGAGTCCCCAAAAATACTTATGTGGGAAGAGGTCTATTTAAGCTTGGATTGTATGACGATGATAGAAGCTTTAATATGGACATGCATCGTGATCTCTTAAGAGATTCTAAAGAAAATGAAAATGGACTACGAAAACATGCAACAGCAGGCTGCAAGAAAAAATTGACCAATGTAGGTTATAGAAGGCGAAAGACTTGTCAAAAGTAGCCAGATAAAGGCTGAGAAGCAAGAGAAAAGGACATAATGAAAAACTCATGAAAAAGAGGGACCAACATACAGTGCAGGCAACTTTTGTAGTGTGAAACTGTTTACTCAACTTTAAAGTGCGTTTTCTCAAAATGCGATTTCTCGTCACCGAAATCATCTTGAATGCCACATTTTCTTTCCTATTCAAGATATTTCAATGAAATTTTCAGGAAAGAGTCATTGGACATTGATGGGTGCTGTGTAGCAGAAAGACAATCATACCTGCAATAGGTAATGAATGGTGATCATTTGAAAAATGTCAGTTTTCAGAAGTTCACATTTCAGTGAAAGTAATCACCATAACCTTCATTCTGCTACACAGCATAGACCATTGCTCAATGAAGCTCCACTGAAAATTTGGAGGAAATATCTCAACAGGGTACAGAGATATCTCAATTTTTGATGCTGCATGTTTCGCGCATTTTCGCGACAAAAACTGTTGCCATGACAACATGATAAGTGATTTATTAATTTTGTTTCAAAAAAATAGGTAACTCAATGATGCTGTATCATAATATGCTGCCAGTTTCTACATAGCAAGCTTTTTTCTATTTTGGGGGGTATTCTACCTTAAGTAATGACTTTGCTTCAGAAATTCTTTATTGTGAGTAAATTCTAAAGAATGACATTTACCTTGAAAGGAAAGCAAAGGCAACAGGGACTGAATCCTTTGTATGTTACCAACAAAATAGTTGTCCCTATTGACTTTGCAAAATGCCCTATGGGGTTATCTAAATGCGCCCCTGCAACAAACTGTCACCAGTAAAATGTCTTACTAAATGCCATAATGACCGAGACTGTAACAATTTTGTGTGATTTTCAAACGGTACCAGAATCTCGTGAACGTCTTAGCCTTAGAATATTGCTACCTGTCTGACCAGAAGTTGAAACTTTTTATGTATTCCAGGTAAATTCATCTTTTGAAGCAAAGAATGTTACCGCAGCCAGACACTTCACTGCAGAGCTTCAAAACAGGTGAATGGAAATGAATTTATTTATTTCAACACTTTGCATTATGGAAACAAGGTTGTACTGACCTTTTAATGCTATCCCTGCCATTTTAAACTAGGGGTGTTTTGATACTAGATTTTAGTTTTCATCATATTGTACGCATGTAAATAGCCTTTTTTCATTTCGCAAATTTTTAATTTTTAATTTGTATGGCAAAATTTTACATACATACATACATACATACATATTCATCCTTAGTTTATGTGTTACGAGACAAAAAAGTATGTTAAAGTAAATGAACTAGACCTGTTGTCTTGGTCTGAATATAACATAAAAGAAAGGTTCCTATCCCGGGGGGGGAGTACATGACTTGAGGATGGACGGGGGTCTGCCGCTCGGTTTTTAGAAAGCTACCCTCTTCTAATTACCCAAATTTGCTTTTGATACCCACTTTTATGATGAATTTTGGCGGAAAACTGCCCATTTTAACCATTTTTTACGAATCTCAGTGAAACCCCACCCTTATTTATGGAAAATCTGCCGAAAAAGGACCCTTGTTTAGAGAATTTTGGGCCCAAAAACCCACCCATATGGGCGGCACATACCCGTACCCAAAATATGTTATGTACCTCCCCCGGGGTTCCTATGTTCCTTATGTTCCTATTGTTTTCGTTGATCAAGAATGTTGAAAAAGACAGGTTCATATCACTCCCCATTGCTGATATACTATTAACTCTGCTGATATAATTGAAAAGAGAAATCACAGGCTGTTTTGTGCTTAATAAATTTCCAGTTCACTTCTGCCACCAAGTCAAACTGCAGCAGCTAACTTCAATACTTCTCTGAAACTGACAACGAGGAGATGTCACTTGATAATACGGAGTAGTATTTCAAGAACGTCAATGTCGCACCAAAGGAAACTATTCTCTTTGTCATTTGAGGTAAAGCTTTAGATAGTTGCAATGAGGTCGTGTTGTCTTTTTACGCTAAAGGAGGCCAAGAGATTTCGAAATTTGGTTTGAAGTAAAAGGAGAAGCAAATGGAAAGTAGGAAATAATTTTTGCTAAAAATGAAATCGTCTGCCTTTGTCCCCTCTTTACCATGAATCAAAATGTTACGCTCACTCCTCAGCCAAATGCATAATATTTCATGGTCGGCCAAACATGGTATATCTCCCATGGCTCATGTTCAGGTTAAGCAGCACTTAAGGTTGTGAAATCTCAGAAAACGATTTGTCAAAATATCATGTATTCGAAATGCCTTGTTTTGCAGCATCTTGTTGACACTGTAATAGGCAATTCCTCGAATTTATGATATTTTTCACGTCTCCTTTGTGTTTATTGCAGACAAACAATCGCAGTTAGTGTCACTGTCCTCAATGTTAGCAGCAATGCTCAGCAAGAGATATGTTCAAAGATGCATCTAATAAAGAAAGATCTGAGGTCCAAAATCCCAATTGAGTTGATCCACGAAATTGAAATGATCTCGCATGGTGAGTAAATTCAATGTAAATTGACAGAAACATGTTCCTTCACCAAAACAATGCATTTGAAACATGCAAATCTTACCGGGTGAGTAAAAAAAATGATTCTCATTTGAAAGGCAACTGCTCCCTGGATATCAAGATGATGGTATTGACAAGTTGACTTTTGAATAGTAGATATTTTCAAGTATTTTTAACGTCTACCTGACTGAAATTGGCTGCACCGTAATGAATTAATGCGGGGTATCTCAAAGAGGCCCCTTGAAAAACCCCCAGATCTCAGCAAGAGATCTGTTCAAAAATGCATCTAACAAAGAAAGATCTGAGGTCCAAAATCTCAATTGAGTTGATCCACGAAATTGAGATGATCTCGTATGGTAAGTAAATTAAATGTAAATTGACAGTAACATGTTTCCTTCACCAAAACAATGCATTTGAAACATGCAAATCTTACCGGGTGAGTAAAAAAGATGATTCCCATTTGAAAGGCAATTGCTCCCTGAATATCAAGATGATGATATTGACAGGTTGATTCTTCATTAGTGGACATTTTCAAGTATCTTTAACCTTTACCTGACTGAAATCGGCTACTCCGTCAGGCCCGTAAGAAGCGGGGGACAGGGGGGAAATAGTTTTGAAAACAATGGAGCTACGTCACAATCATTAATCAGATGTATTTTTCTCTATCGTTTTAAGAACAATTGCCCCCTCCCCAATCAGAAGCTGCCTCCTACGGCCCTGTCCGTTATTAATAAATGGGTGATTTTCTCAAGGAGACCCCCTTGAAAAACCCCCAAAACATGCCTAAAATCTCGACCAAATTGTTCTCCCCTACAGCAATGACTTTTACATACTTTAGCACGTGTTATCCCTTTGGAGGATGAAAATGTCATTCCTGCAATCATAACAACATTATTCCTGGCGATTCAAGCCGTCCAAGGGGATAAAGCATTCTAAACACGTTATATTCATTGAAGTAATGCAGAAATATTCATGGTTGTCAGTTTGTTATGAAAGTTTCCGGAAAACGCTTTCTCCAGAAATCCCTCATAAGTTCAGAACGGAGTGGTTGAGTTGAATAAAGTAAATTTGAAATCGTTTCCACCATTTAATGAAATACTTGCCTATACTTTCGTCATCGCATTCAGGGAGAAAAGGCATTTTTAAATGGGGGTTGTTTCAACAAGGATAGATTTTGTAAGACAATAGCACGAGTTGGTTTTGATTGACACTGCAATTCAAAGCGATTAACGATCGCAGACAAAGGAAATTCTCTCAACCAGTAACTCAAAACAAGCAAAGCCGCAAAAGTATCTCTGAATCTCAGGTTGCTAGCTCGCTCGTTGTGCATTCCAGAAATTGTTTTCAAGAGCAAACATGAGCATAGATCGAAAGAAGAAGGATATATCTACACATCTACCACGAGCATTTTATTTCTTTGATTCAAAAGCCGATTGGGAGGCGATTCAATTCTCCTATTTTTTTGGGTGTAATGAAAACACTTACTGCTAGGCTTCTGAGCGAAAGAAATAAAATGCCCGTGGTAGATGTGTAGATATATCCTCCTTCTTTCGATATATGCTCATATTTGCTCTTTAAAACATTTTCTGGAATGCACAACGAGCGCGCTAGCTACTTGAGTTCCAGGGAAACTTTTGCAGCTTTGCTTGTTTTGAATTTATGGTTAAGAGGATTTCCTTTGTCTGTAACCAGTAATTGCTTTGAATTCACATGTCAACAAAGGCATCGCATGCTATTGTCTTACAAAATCTGTCCTTGTTGGTTGTTTCCTTTTACTCACCCAGTACTAAAAACAAAACAGAAGTTGAAGTTATAAGATTCTTCTGGACAATAGACGATAAAACTTGTTCTGTTTAGGTTGCTGTGTTTCAACTTTGAATAAAGACCCATACGACAAAAGCAGTATTTACTGGCCTGCAACGATGGTCAATGCGACTTCAAGGACTCCTTGCGCACATCAGCATCTTGCTGACACGGCAGTTAAGTTTGCAACTCGAAGATGCATACGGAATGCCAGTCATGGTGCACAGTGGACGGAACCCGACAGACAGCACTGCCCAAAAGATCACAATTACACGCTCCAGCAGCTCTCGAAAGTAATTATGAATCTTTATCATCATACTAGCTGAGTCAAAAATGTATACACCGCTTGGCTTTTTGAATTTGACGTTTAAAGGACAAGTCTGGGGGGGGGGGGGGGGTTCTACAATTGATGTCAAAAGGCAACCTTACCAACTGCCGAACACTAATTGTGAGTTCCTTCCAAGTTTTGAGATCTCTTTCTTTCGCAAATTGGTACAAAATTTTCGCAAGTTAGGCTCAATGTCGTTTTGCGGGGAAACAGCCTCTTTCAGGTTGAAGTGAAGTGAGCAAAATGACGTCATAAAATTTGACGTCATTTCGCTCATTTCGCAGATTGAAATACGCAATTTCGCAGAGAAAAGAGAGAGAAGGTTGGAAAAAAGTACTACACACCATGCACAACATTGTAATCTTTCATTTTATCAACAATTATTCCAACCCCGGACTTGTCCTTTAACAAAGAGTATGCTCGAATTTAGTAAAACAAAGGATACAGTTCTACTAAAGGCAAAGTGACTTGACAGCCTCAAGAATAGATTTAACATCTTCGATACAGCCGACCATTTAGTGTTTTGCTTTCTCTGTTTATTTCGATCTGATCTGAAGTGTAGCCTGCGTGCAGACCCAAGTGTGATTGGATCTGCTTCGATCTCCGAGGTGTGAAATGTATTCTTCAGAAGGGAAAGATCACTTTGCCTTTTCGCCCGGAGGGTCTACTTAATACATTGAGCACCCGAGGATGTGCCTGCCAATAGGGCCCCATTGTCGGTTGAAAATTCCAGGACAGGATTATACCTTTTGTGTATTTATTCCGGCACGGGTATGTTCATTAAAGCTTTTTTCCAAGAACAGGTCAGATTTGACATGCAAAATTAAGGTAACTTACAAAAGACACTTGTATTATCCAGGACAGGTACGATGTTTTCAAACATCTATTCCAGGACAGGGTCATACAATTTTCTTTTGGTAGGCACATCCCCTTTGTTTTTCTCCAAGGTAGACCCCCCGGGCCTTTTCAGAAACCTGCACCTTTGCTTTATCAAATTTGCCGTTTCTTTACAAAATAAAACTTGCTTCTTCAGTTGATGCTCTTACTCTTTGAATTGCTACTACTGGGTGTCCCAAAATGATGTATTATCGTTTGATTGCTTATATGTCCATAACCAATAAACCGATTTTCAAAAACTTCATTTCATCCGATTGCTGAAAGTCTAAATTGCATTTGAGGATGTTGGTTGTGGTTTAGGCCGATTTCTTCATGTCGAAAATAAGATCGATAAACCTGCTCAAATTCAAGCCTTAGATGGCATGAAGAAACGGCCTTCTTTCCCAGTCAACATTTTAGATGTGATGCAAAAGGCTGAACTTATATGTGGTTCAGAGAATATATGTCGTTCAGAGAATACGAATTCAGTTAACACTGGGTTCAGAGAATTCGAATATGAGTTCAGCCTTTTGTATCACGTCTAAAATGTGGACTGGAAAATAGGCCGTTTCTTTCTCATGCCATCTAGGGTTTGAATTTGAGCAGGTTTATCGATCTTCTTTTCGACATGAAAACGCCGTGGTAAAACCGCAACCAACATCTTAAAATACAGTTTAGCCTTTAGGCAATCAAATAATAAAACAAAATTTTTGAAAATCGGTTCATTGGTCATGGACATGTAAGCAATCAAACAATGATACATCATTTTGGGTCACCCGGTATATGCTAGAGCAAAGGTAGCCAATTTGAATGATTTCTTACTTTCATAGACCGTTTAGTTACTGTACAACAAAGTCGAACGATATCGAACGATATTTTCATACAGTTTGTGAAATCCATAAAAATTATTGAATGTGCACACCAGTGGTATGAAACTGTCGCTCAATACAGACTCTTTTGCTGAAAAGCTAAACATGGTTTATCAGCTTCTAACACTAAGAAGAAAACCCCCTATTTCAGATAAATATCACGAAGGACAATGTTGCCCAATTTGCAAAACAACTTGTCGATGCAACCAACTGGATGACGAACATTGCAACTGAATTTGATATTGACATGATTGCAGATATCATTGAAATGATTTCTACTCTTGGAGAACACATCAGCTGCAAGGTATGCCGTCTAGACTTATTGCCATGTGAGTCAAAGAAAGCGCACGACGTTTGAAAATATATTGCTCCCTGAATATCATAGCATATGTAGCAATGACATCAAAGACTGTCTTGTTTCATAGCAGATTTGTTGAATTAGATTCAAAAATTTACCTGGCTTTAATCTGTAATTTCTTCCCATGGCAGTGGGAGACTTTCAACAGCAAGCCCCTTTAAAGATACACTGTCGTGGCGCTGATTGTATAAATGAGACAATATAAAAGAATAGAATTAGACAGGCTTCAGTAATTTCGCTGTACACTGAAATTCGTGAAGGTGGTAACAATCTGATTCTTTTTATTCTCGAAACAACGTATGACCCAGCAGCATAAAGGCTTGGTGATTATCAAGAGGGCAGGTCTTTAGTTTGTCATTTCAACATCACAACTAGCTAATAACAACCACCACAGTGTGCCTTTAAAAAACCTGCGAAACCGGGTTGAAAGTGACGACCAAAATATCCTCGGTTTTTTCCTTGCCCACGAAATGGACACTTGCTTGTGCAGTCCGATATCATCCTCTGAGGGGATCAAATCTCCTTGAATAGATTTGTTGCACTAGTTATAATGACTTGTTCATTCCCCCAAGAGGAACATATCTGCTAAAACGTGTTGAAGTTATCGTTGCAAGGCAGAATATGAGGGAAATGTGGTCTTGGCTTAACACGTCTCAAAGTTTTTCAAAAGGACCTTCTGAAAAGAATTTATTATAAGATCAGAATAGAGTGACAGATTTTAGATGGAAAGAATTCAAAATCAATTGAACAGGTCTTCTATTCAGTAAACTATCAACATCTAACAAGGACAAATTTTGTAACACAGTAGCATAAGTTGCTTTTATTGACACCTGAATTCAAGGCGATTAGCGATCGCAGACAAAGGAAATTCCCCCAACCAGTAACTCAAACAGAACCAGTAATTCAAAACAAACGAAGCCTCAGAAGTTGCCCTGAAACCCAGGTTGCTAGTGCGCTCGTTGTGCATTTCAGAAATTGTTTTTAAGAGCAAATATGATCATATATCGAAATAAGAAAGATATATCTACGCATCTACCATGGGCATTTTATTTCTTTGGTTCAGAAGTTCCCAAACTCATAAGAGATTTGAATCGACTCCCAATCGGACTTTGAACCAAATAAATCAAATACCCGAGGCAGATGAATAGATATATACTTCTTCTTTCGCTCTATGCTCATGTTTGCTCTTAAAAACAATTTCTGGAATGCACAACGAGTGAGCTAGCTACCTGGGTTTCACAGAAACTTTTGCGGCTTTGCATGTTTTGACTTATTGGTTGAGAGAATTCCTTGTCTGTGATCACTAATCGCTTTGAATTTTGGTGTCAATCAAAGCAGCACATGCTATTACCTTACGAAATCTGTCCTTGCTTCAACATGTAACATTACTTTGATATTTAGGAAACAGCAGCATTCAAATGGTATGTGTTTTTTCTGACTCAACCGGTACGATAAACTTATCTCCTGCATTTTTTGCCATTGATTGAAAAAAATTTGGACGGGCTCAAATCAGAGTGAAAACTGCTTCGAAATAAAGCCTCATAATTAATTCCTTGCCTTTGCAGGATAGTTTAATGGGTTTGGAAGTGCTAAAGTAATTGTGTTGCCTTATACCTGCTGCTGAAAATAGCGTTTGGTCCGTTTGAAAACTCATACTGCAAAACTTTCTACTCAATTTGAAAAATAGAAACAAAACATTGATGTTTATGTAACTAATTGTTCAAAAGAGGAAACAATGGCCTTTTTCTTACCAACAAATGTTATTCCGTTTCGCCACGCCCCTAAACGTTACTAGACTAGCAATTTTGGATGTGAAATTCTTCAAACATAGTTTCCAACAAATTCTGCCTGTCAACAAATGTCTGAGACTTTTACAAATGTGAACGCATTGGTTTGGCATGCAGATCTCAAATGTTTGGTAAATATTGTTCGTTCGTTCGTTCGTTCGTTCGTCCGTTCGTTTATTTTTTGGTTTGTTTGTTTCCTTGCTTGATTATTTGTTTGGCCAGGGCTTAACTAACAAATTGTGAACTTGCCAACAAATATATCTTTTAAGAGGGAATGTTTCGAAAAGTAACATGGCTCGTATTTCTTGCCTGAAAATAGCAGTGACTTGGTAGATATCAACAAAAAAGTGATGTTATAGAGAGATGAACAGAGCAATGAAGAAGATAACGCACGAATCGACAACTTTCAAGTCTTTTTCGTTTGTCTCCCCACAGACTCTTGACGACACTCTGGCAGTTGCAAGTAACATAATGGATGTTAGAGCAAGAGTTGTTGCGAAATCACAAAAGAAGTCCCTGAGCTCGAAAAGGTAAGTAAATGACGATTTTCACAAAATATAAAAAGCAATTTTATGAAATGCATGGATCGACGCAAGTACTTACAAGGAACGAAGACAGATTATGAAACATTGGTATCAGTTACTTTTTGATTGACACGCAGTTTCAAAATGATAATCGATCACAGAGATAGGGAGTTCTCGAGTTCTCTCAAGCTACAAGTCAAAACAAACAAAACAAAAGGAGGTGCAGAAGATATCGATCGAAGATCGATGAATCAAAATATCTGTTTCGAAGAGCCAGGGCAACTTTGTTAAACAAAATATTCAGGTTTCCAAAAAGACCAAGTGATTTTCCTTTCTGAAGAATAGATTTCACACCTCTGAGTGCACTCAATCAAATCAAAATAAATAGATAAAGCAAAACATTATGATCGACTGCGTTGAAGATGTCAAATCTATTCTTGAGGCTGTATAAATTGCTTCGTCTTGAGGAAAATGTGTCATTTGTTTTGCAAAATTCATCCTTGCTTCTCGTGCCGCAAATCAAAACAAACAAAACAAACGAAGCTGCGAATGATGTACACCGATAGAAGATAAATGAATCCAAGTATCTACTTCAAACATTCATGTGCCTAATTTAGAAGCCGAGTATTATATTGAATGTTTAATTTACACCCAAATCATGCAAAAACTGAAAAACAAGGACAGATTTTGTAACACAATAGCAACAGGTACATTTGACGGACGCCGCATTTCAACTCAATTAGCAATTGCAGATAAAGGAAATTCTCTCAACAAGTTATCCAAGACAAACAAAGCCACAAAAAATTGCCTTGTAACCAATAGGGAAAACTATTATCGTGTGCATGCGAATGTAGTTTCTAGAAAATTCTCGAGATTACAACAAAAGAAGAAGGATCAATCTAAACATCTTCCTGGTGGAATTCCTTTATTTTATTCAAAATCTGAGCAGTAGGTATTGCCATTCTCGTTTATCTAGTGCTTATATGAACAACTGCTACTCAGCTTCTGAATCAAACGAGCGAAATCCACCATGTAGATCTTTAGATTTATCCTTCTTCTTTCGTTACAAACTCAAGAGTTTTCTTTTGAAAGCCATTTCTCGCGTGTACAAGGCGATAGTTTGACCTAATGGCTTCAGGGCAAGTTTTACGGCTGTGTTTGTTTTGAATTATGGGTTAAGAAGTTTTTTTGACTGTGATCTCTAATTGTTTTGAATTCAGGTGTCAATCAAAAGCATCTGATGCTACAGTGTTCAAAAGTGCTACAGTGTTAAAAAGTATGTCCTTGTTTGAACTTAAATGCATGTCGTCAGCTGCTAAAGTTAATAAAAGACATGCTCCAGGCAGATACTTAGATTTAGCCAACAGGGACCAATTTCAAGATATGTAATTTTTATCATTTTCAGACTGTTGATTTCATTGCAAAAGATGGCAAATGAAGTCAAACTTCCCAGGCACAGACTGTCTTTTCAAAAGAAAAACATTGCTCTATGCATCACATTAGTCTCAGCTACCTCATCGGATATTATCTTGGGATCTGGTTCAGGTAAGGAAACTGAGCAGTGCCAAATTAAAGCAACAATTGCAGGCTCACTTCAAGTCGATTGGCAATCAAAAGCAACCGTTTTTCTACCCGGCTCTGCCCTTGCTTTTGGCGACGAAGACTCACATGCGATGATGGACAGTGGGGGTAGCCCTTTGCGACTGACAAGTTTTAGATACAAAAATAACAAGCTCTTCATCCCTGGATCACCTAAGCATAGGACGCACAAACACGTTTCCAGCCATGCCTCAGGAGAACATGGAGAAGATAGACACTCACGTTCTCAAAAGAGACACAGAAATGCACACAATTCAAGATTCAGGCACAGAAGTGCACACAATTCAAGTCAGCATCACTGGCATAAAATTGGAATAATCAGCAATATAGTTTCAGCATCAATAAAAGATAAGGAATTGAAAAACCTAACAGAAAACAAGATGATCAGGATAGAACTGGAAACAAAGAAACAATTGGAAAGGGATCAGCAATATTGTGTATTTTGGGATTTTAAAGCAGCAGGTATGAATAAGGCCTGGGTTACACGATACCGGATTGCTTTTCGCATCGGATTGGTTTCAACCCAAATCGCACCGTTTTCATTGCAGTTACACGACACCGGATTGCCATGAACCCATTTTTGATTGCAGTTACACGACACCGAGTCACCCTGCACTGTGAAGTCTAAATCTATTATCTTTGAAAACTGCGAAGCCCAAATGGAATGGGTCACATCGGACTGGTGCAGTTACACGAGCAAATGGAGTGGGGTCACACCGGATTGGTGCAGTTACACGAGATGGAATGCGGAGTGGAGTGCATCGGATTGATTTTCACCTCACCTCCAGAGCGGAGTGGTTTGACTCCGCGAAAACGGGGTGGAGTGACACCGGATTGCCTCGGTGTCGTGTAACTGCACTCCCCCCCCCCCCCCCCCTATCCGATGCGAAAAGTAATCCGGTGTGTGATGAATCCGGTATCGTGTAATTGGGGCCTAAATTTGAAATCTACTATTTTTTCGAAATTCACAACAATTTCCCAGTTATTGCAGCAACAAAAACAACAAAGGAACAACGACAGTAACAGCAGTAGGAATAGCATATTTTATATCCTTTTGACTCAATTGAATTGCTTATGTAATCAGTCAAGTTGATTTATGGTATTATGGCACTGGTTTGGTTTTATGTCTTCAAACAGCTACAGCTTTCTTATAATGGTTGCTACACAGCAACGGTCACATCAGGGTTTCATTACAGAGTCAGTAAAAATTACGACTCTGGATAATAAAAATAACCTAGCCTGCGTGCAGTCCTTTACTTTCCACTGCGAAGAAGAGCCAAGACGATCCGCCATTGCAATCTCTTTCGCAGTGGAAAGTAAGGTCTGCACGCAGGCTACAAATAACCTTGTCCTTTGGTGGACATAAACATCCCTGTTACTGATACTGCTACTCCATACGCTTTATATGTATGAATTTAAAGCAATAGGGCATTTGAATCAATTGGGCTGAAAAAGTAGAATTTTGAATAAAAATTCAACTTGTGAAGGTCTACAGCGTAGTTTTAAGGAAATGTCTGTTGCTTTTCTGGTTTATGATTCAGCAAATTTGATGATATCGCAACTTGAAGTACTAACAGAAATACGAAAAACATTGGAAAAGACCTCGTAGCTGTTCTGAAAATGAGCCTGGATCGAGCGTCATTTTTATACATTTCATACGTGAGGCTCGATTGACTGGCATTAGATCGGTATATGCACATTCGAAAATTTCTACAAACTGTTGCAAAATATCGTTCGATTCTGATTCTGTTCACAATAGCTAAATTGTCCATTCTGAAAATGATACTGAAATTGAAATTTCATTTTCTGGAATTGCAGTATATTGATGAAAAAGCTCCTTCCAAACCATTAAATTCAAGGAAAATGGTGAAGAAAACATTCACACCAGCCCTTCTAAGGATTTCACCGCTATGGGGCATACTGAATAGTTGGCTACGCTTGATATCTCTTCGCAGGAACTTTTGGACAACTTTGAGTAGGGGAGACCGGGGACAATTGTAGCACGGGGCAGTTGTAAAACGGACTCTCAGGCCTTGCAGAAAAGTGCAATAAATCTGATTTTTGCACAGAACATGCTCATTCTAACACTCTACATACGACGTGAGATACAGGAATATTCTGTCAAATTTGCAAGATTTTCAGGGAAAAACATGTTTTTGAGTACGAAAGTAAATACGTGCTTTCACTGTAAATTTGTATCTGAAATATTTTGCTCTTGAGTAAATAATTTCATTTTCACATCCCAGACATGGCATCTATTTAGGATCAAAAGTACGTTAAAACTTGTCAGCTCCACAGCTTATGAGATGTGAAAATGGAAAATAATGATAGCTGGTCATGTCAGGGGCAATTGGAACACGCTGCTACAATTGCCCCGGTGTAAGCTGTCCGATGCTTTGGTTTTAATTCATTTTCTAATCTGGTCGAACAATGTGCATCAATGCATTATTAAAGAGTTCAGAGTTGAAATTTTTTCTCAATCGATTTAAATTTTGTTTCAACTGATGCACCCAAATTTACAAAGAAATAAAAACTACATCTTACTTCTAAGTTGTTCTTTTGAAAGCTGTGAATAATCTGCCATCTGGTGCTACATTTTTTGTAAGGACAAAGCAGAATCGTGCAATAATCATCTGTGATGACTTTAAAGATATGTAACAATTGCTCCAACCATCTGTTACAATTGCCCCGTATTGCCGGGGCAATTGTAACACTTGACCACTGATTTTGAAACTATCACAGCGTCACAAAAATTGGTTCTATGTAATGGAAACTAATGTCTATTTTATTCCAAGGATGCAACTGCAATATCATTTACCTTCAAGAGCACAATTAATCATTATCTAGATGATATGGCTTATTTTCCAAAAAGTGTTACAATTGACTCCCGTCTCCCCTACATCTCCTTGATATGATCCTGTACATGGTGTCCCAAAAAACATGTGCACCGTTTGAATGGCTGCTGTGGAGGAGCCATAAATCTAACTTTTCTGTTTTTCAAATTTTTCAATAGAAGAGATTTCAACTTAGAGATTGGCACCGAGTTTGTGTAAATCTGACAAGTGGTTGCTGATTTATTGAGAAAGAAAGTCACAATCACTGGTTGCTTCAAAACCAGAGGATTTTATCTCCGTACTTAACCTTATAACTTGAATTTTAGCATTAAATTAACTTAAACTTTACAGTTTTATACCAGGAGATGTATTTGGGAGTAATCAATGACCATATCCTTCAAGAATATTGACCAAGCAGCATGCTGAACGCAATATTGTTGGTTTAAAACGACTTTATCACTTTTGGGAAGCAACATATCTGATGGACGCAAAACATGGCCTGAAGCACTTGTGTTGCACATTTTCATTCCTAGCAACCCTAGATATGTCCAATATACTTGGTTGTCACAAAATTCAATGTATGATAATTTGTCTTAGTTATGAACATCAGAAAACAGGGCTAGGTATGTTTTTTTCAATCAATTTCGTTGATTTTAGCGCAATGGAGAATAGTGAATCCTCTAGTTTTGAGGTAGCCAATAATTTTGGATTTCTTGCTCCATAAATCAGCAACTAGTGATCTGATTTACTCAAACTCGATGTCAATCTTTAATTTGAAGTCTCTTCTGTCAAGAATCTTAAAGCCAGAACAATTGGATTTATAGCTGCTCCGCAGAAGCCACTCAAACAGCGCATATGTTTTTTAAGACACCCTGTATAGTAAGGATATTTCTCCAGCAATGAAACCTACATTATGAGAGTTTTTTTAAAGGAATTTGCTCTCTTCTATCTCACACAAAATGCTTCGAAGAGGAAAAAAGTCAATTGAGAGAGTCCGTACAGACACAATATAACTTTCTTTTTCTGCTCTTCTGCCTTAGGTGGCCTTGGTGCGTGGTCTAGAAAAGGCTGCAGCCTGGGTAATATATCCGGAAATCGTGTCACTTGTCGCTGCAATCACATGACAAATTTCGCTGTACTCATGGACATAGATCAAAAAGGAACACAGTTTATGTCAAAGGAACAGAAGAGCACATTGACTGTTTTTACATACATTGGATGTGGCATTTCATTGATCTGTTTGCTGATTACATTCGTCACTTATGCTGCATTTAAGTATGAAGATTTTTCATCAAAAATTATTTTTTTAAAACAAAAGGACTACTAGCTCTCCGAACGGACAAAGCAATTTGCATCTCCGAAGAATATATTTCACACCTCTGAGCGAACTTAATCAAATCAAAACAAACCGATTGAGCATAAATTTATGCTTGGATTCGCAAAAGGTGTGAAATCTATTCATCAGAACTGAAAATTGCTTTGTCTTGTCAGAGACCTGATTCTTTTATTTAAAGACATTCACCCTTACTAGATTTTTAAATTTCAAGTTTTTATAGCGATTTGAATGCCTGCTAATCCTACTGAGTTTTTACGCCCGTGCAAAGTGATAACGATCAGACCTGGTTTGTTTCAAACACACATGTTCACAAAGACATCCGTTGTGTTGATCACTGACTTCATTGCAGCCAATCAGATCCGTGAAAGAATGCCCTTAATTATTTCGCAATTCAACTCATCGTCTGAACACGGATTAGTGCTTGGTTACACAGACCACTTTCCTTTCCAAGTGGTCTGGAACACAGGCTAGTCTTTTAGCGACTTTGAGATAACGTAGTGTGATTTATGACTGCTGTTCTAGAAATGGCATGGATATTGGCCCCGTTTACACGATACCGTTTTCATTTCATATCGGACTGGGGGTGGCAATCCGATACGGAAATTGTTTTGTTTACACGATACCGTTTTCATTTCATATCGGATTGGGGTTCTGTTTACACGACACCGTTTTCATTTCATATCGGATTGGGGGTTGTATTTACACGGAAATGCTTTGTCTTGTCCTGCGAATGATTTCCTTTGTTTTAACACCCACTGCGCAGTGCGCCAGATGAATAGGAGGCTCGTAGAATTGATAAAGAGGTTCCGTTTTGAGTTGATACCGGATTCGACCGTTTACACGATATCGGATTCGTTTCATGCCACTTTCAGAGCGTTTTCATTTGAAAAGGCAAAAACGGTATGAAGCATATCGGATTGGTGCGTTCTCGTGTAAACAGGAGGCCAATCCGATATGGAGTGAAAACGGTCTCGTGTAAACAGAAGGCCAATCCGATATGAAACCAATCCGAAATTAAATGAAAACGGTATCGTGTAAACGGGGCCATTGTCTCCACAGAAAGCAATTTCCAAGAATGTGACACCTTACCTAATCCTGAAAAAACAAAACAAAAACCAAAGTCCTGTTCTCCCCTTACAAACTGACCTTAGCAATATTATAACTAACCATAACCCTAAAGCCTTTATCCCGAACACCAACCCAAATCCCTTGCACAATTTTTATATCTCCCTGGTTGTTTCTTCGTTGGAAGAATAGCCGTAAGAGGCCAACAATTTTGGGGGAAAGGTAGCCATGTCGTTAAATAAAAGATTTGTCGTTACATATTTTGTGGCTCAGTACATGTGTGGCAGGAATGTGAGATACCGTAAAATGTAGAAAATCTTCCCCATTGGAAAGCATTTCTATGCTTCGATATCAAAAGCCAATTGGCATTTTTACGCCTGAGCTTTACTATTGATGACCAAATTGGTCCAAATTGGCAGCATACAAAGTCAAATTACATCTTATCTGCTCAGTTTCTCTCCCACACAGCTTGATTGGATGAAAAATGATTGAATGGAGTTATTTGAAAGTGCTTAATTAAAGGATTATTTAGAATCTCATCATATTGTAAGGTTTGCATTATATCTGAAATACCAGCCATTTCAAGCATGACCAACTGAAAATTGTGTTAGAGCTATCTCCTTGAAAGGCAATCTGTCATGCATCTGATTGGCTGATGATGACAATGTGAAGAATAGGACAATTGAATGGCAGCTGAGCTTACTCACTTTCTACGACTATAGAAAGTGATAAAGATCAGCCCTCATTGTCCTAAGTAGAAAGATTCACAATGACACCAGCTGCGTTGAACTCTGACTTTATTGCAGCCATCCAAATGCGTGACAGACCGCCTTTAAAATCGTAAACTGGCTTTTGCATATGTAAAGCTATATCAATCAGCTACAAACAATGAAAAACTGTCTCAAGCTAGAAGCCATGTGAAACGTCCACCAATAAAAACAAATGAAGTATTTTGAATGGTTAATATCTATTTATCCTAAATCTCAACTGACATCTTACTTGAGATAGATTTTAGTCATTTCATATGTGCGTATATATGGTTACATTTGCCACGTAAAATATAAAATTTTACAAGAAATAAATAAAATTTGTAAGTTTTAAAAGCTAAAAATAGATAAAATACAATGACAATGCACATTAAATAAATACCGTTAAAACACCCTTAATTGTAGTGGCAGGGATAGCATTAACAAGTCATATTGCCCTTAATTCCATAATGGTCCCCTTGGAGGTGGTTGCAGAAGAAAAATAATAATAATAAACAACAGATGTTAAAGTGATTTTGGATTGAAGCATAATTTAGTAAGGTCGAATCATAAATGTGAGAGAGGATGCGTGGTTTTAGTAGAAAACATATACGTTATTCTTTTTCTCTCTGTATATTTTGGAAAAAAATTTCCTTGATCTTGTGTTTGAGCGAGTTGATATTGTTTGTAGTGTATTTAATATTGTTTGTAGTGTATGCATTTTGTTTTCATAATTATTCATCAGTGCCATGATTTTATTCTACAACAGAAATTTGAGGAAGAAGCAGCCACCTCAAATCTTGATGCACTTATGCATGTCCCTGATGCTTACCTTAGTGGTATTCATAGCTGGTATGCACTCAAAGGACAAGACCACGTGCAAAGTCCATCCCGGCCAAAATTTGCTCAAGGATAACCTAGGATTTACCTAGGTCAACCTAGGTGCATTGCTCATGGATTACCTAGGTTTGAACCTAGGTTTTCCTTGAGGCAATCCTTGGGCAGACCTAGGTAATCCTAGGTTTCAAATTGGAACAACGTAGCTGTATCGGAAGATAGGAAAGCTCAAGGAAAACCTAGGTATGCTCAAGGATGCCATATACGGACGTTCTCAACCGATTCATCGACCTAGGTATTCCTAGGTTTAACCTAGGTTATCTCGGGATAATCGAATAGGATCACGTGACGGAAGACCTAGGTTTTCTCAAGGTTAACCTAGGTCATTAAGCCTCTCCTTAAACACGTCAAAACCTAGGTTTAACCTAGGTTTAACCAAGGTGTGTACCGGTTGGAACCGGATTAACCAGACTTTTCATGCAATCTGATTCAAAATCGTTACATCCTCGTAGCATTCTCAAACTGTCCTCGTACGTATTTTTCGTTAGAAACTAAGAAGTTGACCCCGCTATCAATTCAATGTTCTTTCAAAATATCTGTTAAATTGTGCATCACCTCTTAGCTGAATGTATAGTACAGGAAATAAGTCAAAATTAATTAAAAATACAAGAGGCTACGTATTTTGTAGACAAGAAGACGAATTTCGCGGATTTTTTTTGTCTACCTTTCTGATGAAGAGCATCATATGAAAAATAGATGCAACAAAAAGAATGCAAACATTAGAAGCACGGCATCTTCTTTTCAAAAGCCCAAGATAGATAACGATGTTTCCTCGCTTCAAGTTTCTCGAGACTCGTACAGTTTTTCAAATCAAAACTTTTCGATGCCGCGGCAAATCATTAGTCTCATTTTGTCTTTCTTTGCAAGTTCAACACCAAGACAAACACAAACAAACCTTTCAATTGTTAACCAATATTTTCTTCCATCAAATTCTTGCAAATCTTTGTAACAAGTTATACAATTGACTTTCTCCATCGGAAAATTAAATGTAACAACTGCCAGCCATAACAGCAACGGAAAGAGTTAGGCATCTCCGTCTTCCGAAAATTCTATCCGTCTCACATCGAAATACTCACGCCATCCAAGAGTCGCCAAGGCGCGAAAGTATTGCCCAATCAAAAATGTGAATCACTGCCATGTGACTTGGAAACAGTTCAAGGATTTATCATGGACCTTGAGCTCGTGTGATTGATCAAGGAAATTCTAGGAACCTGGGGACATTTCAAGGTTTTTCAAGGTCCTCGGGTGTGTGCGATTTTCTCAAGGTTTGGAAATAAACCTTGAAATTATAACTCAGCTCAAGGATTCTCAAGGACCTTGATCTACTAATTTCAAGGTTTTTTGTCAGTTCAGATCTACCTGTTCAAGGTTCCTGGGGATTCCTTGATCAGATCAAGGTTTTCTCAAGGAAAAGCAAGGAAATTCTACGATCCTTGATCACAAAAATTGCCCGGGATTGAAAAGCCGTTCAAAGAATTTACAAAACAACACCTATCTGTACCATGATTTCCTGACATGCAGAAACTTGATTCATTTCAGATTAATTGAATTTTAAAGCTGCTGATTCTTTGGAAAATTCTTTATCTTTTCATTGTTAGCTCAAAGTCACTGATATAATTCAAATTTTCTCCCTGCAGGTTTACCATCAATAATTGTTATAATCACAGTCAGTATTACAAAACTCGATGGATATTCGAAGAAATTCGATGGACATTGGGCGTAAGTACTTTTTTCATCGAATGTCCACCTTCTATAAATTTTCGGAACATCATTGAGAGTCATTTTCAATAAATTACGAATTTGACAATGAATTCATGCTTCCAAAATTTGATAGAAAAATTCAAGAAAATCACAGTATATCTCAAATTAGATGTCACTTGAAATTTGCGAAAATGCAAAAACTACTTATGCAAGATATCTCAATTGTTTTCATTCGCGGATATTTTCACGTGATGTCTAATTTGAGACAGACCACAAATTAATGCCTCTGCTAGACTGGACAAATGGGTTTATTATTCAATAAAACTGAAATGTTAATCTATCATGCGAGGGCTAACTTAGATGAGAAAATTCCTATTTGGTAAAATTACTCATCTCTAAGATCAAAAATTGAGAACGATAATTCCACATCCGATTTTGGTCCATGACCTACTTGCTTTTTAAATAAAAATTCTAGTTTTGAAACTGACGTTTGTAGTGAACTTAAATTTCCATGTTAAATAAATCATGGACCAGAATGGAACGTGGAACTCTCGATTCCTATACAGAACCCCTTACAAGCATTTTTCTAATTTTTAGCTCTTAAGGATGAGTGATTCACCAAACAAAATTTTCTCATCTAATTTGGCCTTTGACTGGTTGGTAGATTAAAACTTTTTTAGTTTTTAATATCGGCCACTTATTTTCATTTCACAGCCTGTCAAACTAGTAAACTATTTTTAAATCACCTGGTATTAAATTTCTAAAGAATATCATTAGGAACTGCTGGGTGCCGTTTTTATAAATATTGAATTAAGATAGCTCCAATTGTGGAAAAGTTCACATTTAGATATTATATCACTGTGCTTGCATCCTTACTTGAGGCAGTTACCCTTCCAAGCCAACACATTAATTAATGGGCAAAAACATCCTTTTCTTCTTCTAGATGCTTCGTAACTGGCAAAGCATTCTACGCGTCTTTTCTTGCCCCAGTAGTTATCATTCTCGTTATGAATCTGATAAGCCTCGCTCTGGTATCACGATCCATATCAAAGGAGCCAGCAATTGCAAGGTGTACTCGCATGACCAAGATAACCAAAGTGCGGATAGCCGTTGCATGCTCAGTGCTTATGGGAACAACATGGTTGGTTGGATTCTTTGCTATTGGAACGGTAAAGTTTCTGTTCCAGCTTTTATTCTGCATATTAAACCCTTTACAAGGCTGTTTCATCTTTGTATTCCACTGCGCAAGATCTGAAGATGTGCGGAAAGAATGGATGAGGTGCTTGACCCGAGAGGACACGCCCTATCCCGCGGCTGCTGCGGTTATTTTGAAGTTATCGTCCAGGAAGAAGCAAACTATCTCGAGCAAGCATCAAAACAATGAAATCGACTCGTTGCTTGAGGATCATGCGACGAAAACACATCTGACTGCATTGTCAGAGACAGTCGAGATTTTGGAGCAAAAGGCAGCAGTGAATCAAGAAGAAAGTGAACGATGCAATGGAGACAGAGAGGTTCTTTTCAATGGCAAATTGGGAGTTGTCATTCTACCCGGTGATGAAGAGCCCACCCTTCTGACCTACAGATCTGTTCCTAGTGTTCCTGATGATGATGCTATCGATGAAGGCAACAACAATTAAAGTTAGTCTCAGGTTAGATATCACGTGAACATTTCCACGAATAGAGAAATTGAAGTGTTTTGGGTGATTAATTTTGCGTTGTCGCAAATCTCATTTGACATCTATTTGAGACAGACTTTACATGTGTACAGGAGCATATGCCTCAAATATTCAAAATATAGTGTAAAGGCGCTACATATCCGAGATTGCTTGAGAGGCCTGGGGTGAGCAGTCCCGCAGCCCCTAGGGATTAGGTTTGTATACAGGAAAATTGCGAGCTCATTTCATCCTTCTGTGGTTGCAGACATTTTTTGCATGGGAGGAGAGAGTACAAGTGCAGTACAGTAGTGGTGATTTGTGTTGAAGAAAATTCGTGGCACGTAAGAAATGAATTTGAAACAACTGTGCTTTAGACTAACTAAACATCCACTTTAGGTTCAATGATATAATTATTATTTGACAACAATTATCTTCGTGATTTCCTTGAAAAGTTGACATTGATGATTGATTGTGCACATTGTTTTGACTGAAAAGTTAGGCCTAACTAAAAGGTTATTTTAAGCATGGCTGAGTCTGCTGAATTTGAGCTTGAGGTAGAGGAGCTTATGATGAGTAGCTCTCTGGATAATTTAGTCAAATTAGCTGATGATTTGGGTATTGACAAGAAATTTTGGGAAGCCAAACCAAAAGTTGTTGTGATCAAGTCTATAAGGAAATCTTTTGATGTTGATGATGTTGAGGAAAAGAAGAAAATGTTAGATCTTATTGTTAAATCATTGCAACAGGTTGTTACTACAGGGTCTTTAACTGGTTCAGGTGAAGCACTTCCATCAAATGAAGAAAACTCTAGTTTTAATGCCCTAATTAACAATTCCATGTTTAGGCGAGAATTGAAAATACAGGGTCAGATTGGAGAAGCTTACCAGAGGGATAAAATTTCTTTCATTAGTCTCATGCGCCAAATAAGAGAGGCTAAAGCTAAGGGATATGATGAGCAAGAAATTACAAGTGCAATTTTGCGCGCGTTCACACCAGGGTTGTCATTAAGAACATATTTGGAGACTGTTCTTGACCTTACCTTGCCAAGACTTTTGCAAATTTTAAGAACACATTTTAAGGAAAAATCTGCCACAGAATTATACAAGGAGCTTAGTACCATGACACAAGAGCAAGCAGAAGATGCAAATAAGTTTTTGATTAGAGCACCTGAAGTAAGACAAAAGGTACTGTTTGCATCTGAGACTGATGAGGGGGTACACTACAACCCAACTTTAGTCCAAGGCATATTTTTGCAAACCTTAGAGGTTGGTTTAATTCAAGAAGCTATTCCGTACTAAGATACGTCCTTACTTAAAACCTGAAACAAGTGATGAAGAATTGATTCATCAGATGGGAATAGCAGTATCAGCAGAAACTGAGAGAGGAAAACGTCTACCAAATCTTGCTCAGAAACAGAGTAAAACAGCAAAAGTTCAAGGCATAGAAAGTACAGCAGTTGGGAAAATACAACCTGAAAAAGCTCCAAAAAATGATGTTGCACAGGCAGTACAGGCATTATCTCAACAGATGGCAGCATTGACAGCAGAGGTTGCTCAATTAAAGGCACATAACAACCCAAAATATCCTGATAGACAACAATCAAGGGGTAATCATTGTCAGCAGTGTTTAGAGAAAAACAATCCAAAATGCAGTTACTGTTTTCTGTGTGGATCTGAAGAACATTTTGCTCGTGGTTGCAAGAAATCTAAGAGTCAGGGAAACGGCCGACGGCTACAGCAGGGGGGACAACTGTAGTCAGGGAGGAACAGGTGTCCCACAAGTGTAATAATTGTTCTAAAGAGGGAGAAAAGGGTGCAACACTATTTAGCTGTGCTCAGTGTGAATCGGTTGTCTACTGCAGTAAGAAATGTCAAAAAGAAAGATGGGCAGATCATAAGAAACTTTGTGAGGCCATTAGCTTTTTGGAGAGGCAGGGGAGACAAAAATTGGCAAATATTGGAACTTTTGTCAGTCACATTGACCCTCAGAAACATGATAAGCTTATTAGACTTGTTGGGAATCGTTGTCTGTTAGAATGTAAGATTGATGGACATAAAACACAGCCTCTTTTTGATAGTGGGGCTCAAGTTTCAATTCTGCCAAGATGGTGGTTATCAGAGTATGAACCTCAGTTGAAGATCAGAAATGTTTCAGAACTTTTAGATGAAAATGAACATTTAGTTCTCAAAACAGCTGATAATTCAGATTTGCCTTTTCTTGGATTTGTAGAATTAGACTTCCAACTTCTACACTGGAAGGAGACTCAAGCAATAAAAGTTCCATTTCTTGTCCCTGAAACACAGGTTGATAACATGATAATTGGATATAATGTTATTGAGGAGATCTTGATGAATCCAGACAAATATGACTTAACTGAATCAAATATTTTGTCAAATCTGCAGGACTTGATGCCAAGTGTAAGTCAAAGTAAAGTCAAGGGTATTGTCAAATTGATTCAAACCCAAAGTAAAGAATTTTTCTGTGATGTGAAGACACCAAAGAACATAGTCAAAATTCCAGGTGGCTCCAGTATCAATGTCACTTGCAGAGTTAATACAGGGCCTATGAAAGCCAGAAGTCCTACTATGTTTGAGCCTGCGGTTGTTGATAATTTACCTGATAGTCTCACAGTTGATTCAGTTTTATTGACTTTAAAGGGAGGGAAATCAAGTAAAGTTTCCATACCAGTAACAAATAACAGCAAGTCAGAGATAATCCTGAGACCGCATACAGTCATAGGACATCTCCAGCTAGTTACATCAGTTACACCCTTGAATGTTAAATTTGATGAGATGCAAAAAGAAACAAAGAATACGCAAGCTCATGTAACAGGAAATGAAAGAAAGATTGAACCAAAGGAAAAAAAGTCTACTGGGAGAAAGAGTACCGTTGATTACATTAACTTAAGTATGTTAACAGAAGAACAAAGAGAAACAGTTGTAGAAATGTTACATAAAGAGAAAGATGCATTTTCAGAAAATGAGGATGACACTGGTTGCATTGAAGAATTTCAGATGAAAATTAGTCTTTCCAGTGACAAGCCGGTACAGAAACGATACAATAGTGTCCCAAGACCCTTGTATCCAGAGGTAAAGAATTATATTCAAGACCTTCTGAATAGGAAGTGGGTAGTGAAATCGGAATCCCCATACTCCTCACCAATCGTTGCTGTTCGTAAGAAAGATGGGGGGTTACGTTTATGTGTGGATTACAGAGAGCTGAATAAAAGGACAATCCCGGACAGACATCCACTTCCAAGGGTACAAGAAACCCTTGATGGCCTTATAGGTAATAATTGGTTTAGCGTCTTGGACATGGGGAAAGCATACCACCAGGCATTTCTTCATCCAGAGAGTAGACATCTTACAGCGTTTGTTACACCCTGGGGACTGCTGGAATGGCATCGTATACCATTTGGCCTTATGAATGCTCCTGCGCAGTTTCAGAGGTTCATAGAGGGCTGTTTAGATGATGTAAGAGACAAATTTGCTGTTCCTTATTTAGATGATGTTCTTGTGTTTTCTAAAACATTCGAAGAACATGTAAATCACCTGCAGACAGTACTACAGAAATTGAAGAGTAAAGGAGTAAAGTTGAAACCACAAAAATGTGAACTTTTCAGAGACAGGGTAAAATATTTAGGCCGTGTTGTGACATCTGAGGGGTATTATCCTGATCCAGACAGTATTAAAGTTGTCAAAGCTTTGAAAGAACAATCTCCTAAAACTGTAGGTGATTTGAGACACGTCCTTGGACTTCTTGGATACTATCGACGTTACATAAAGGATTATGCAAAGATAGCAAGACCTTTGTTCAATCTTTTAGAAGTAAAACACAATGGAACAGATAAAGGGAATAAAGCAAAGTCTGGACAGTTACCGTCATCAGCTGTGATTTCATGGAATACGGTACACCAAGAGACACTTGAAATTTTAGTTGATGGCATCACAAGTGCTCCTGTGTTAGCTTACCCTGATTTCGAAAAGTCTTTTATTGTACACACAGATGCATCAGAAAAAGGATTAGGCGCCGTTCTATACCAAAGACGAGGGGGTAAACTCAGAGTCATATCTTATGCAAGTCGAAGTTTAACACGGGCAGAAAAGAATTACAAGTATCACAGCGGTAAATTGGAGTTTCTTGCTTTGAAATGGGCTATTTGCACTCAGTTCAGAGACTACTTGTATCATGCAAATCATTTTGTTGTTTACACAGATAACAATCCTTTGACATATGTTTTGTCAACAAGCAAGTTAAATGCTACATCTCAGCGATGGGTAAACGAATTAGCAGACTACAACTTTACAATTAAGTATCGTCCAGGGACTGCAAACAGAGATGCTGACAGTTTGTCCAGATTAGGCCTTGATGAATTGTTTACCAGTTGCACAGAGAATGTACCAGCTAGTGACATTAGTGCCATAGTGTCAGGTGTCTCCGCACAGGCAAGCAATAATGAAACATGGTTCACTTGGTTAGCACAGGTTGAAGCAAAACTAGGTGATAACAGTACAAAGAACATATTGAGTTTATCTGAAGTCAAGAATGCTCAGAGAAATGACGTAGCCATTAACCGCATTATTCAACTCAAAAAGCAAAACCAGAGGTTGGGTACAAACCAAAGGAAACAAGAGAATGAATTTACAAGATGTTTGTTAAACCAATGGAACAGATTGTATCTGGATGAAAATGAGATCCTGAGAAGAAAAATTCGTGATCAAAGCCAGTTAGTTTTGCCAGCAAACTTAAGATCTTTGATATACCAAGAACTCCACGACAAGATGGGCCATTTAGGGGTAGACAGAGTTACGCATCTTGCACGCAAACGGGTATTCTGGCCAAAGATGGAATCAGACATAGAGCACTATGTGACTAAAGTTTGTCGCTGTTTGAAACAAAGACGCCCGCATCAGAAAAAACGAGCACCGTTACAAAGTATCACGTCATCAAGCCCAATGGATCTGATTTCGATTGATTTCGTCCATTTAGAGACAAGTTCTGGGGGCTTCGAATATATTCTAACGATTGTAGACCACTTCTCAAGATATCTACAAGCATGTGCTACGAAGGATAAATCTGCCAAAACTGCAGCTAGACACCTGTACCAAGATTTCATACCTCGATTTGGAATTCCTGCACGCTTGCTACACGACCAAGGGAAAGAGTTTGAAAACGGACTTTTCCACCATCTAGAAAAGCTATGTGGTATTACCAGATCACGTACTACCCCATACCATCCAGAGACAAATGGACAGTGTGAAAGAATGAATCAAACGATCATTTCTATGCTAAGAACGCTTGAAGAATCTCAAAAATCGCGATGGAGAGATAGCCTAAACCATCTTGTACATGCATATAACTGCACGAGAAACTCATCAACTGGTTTCTCTCCATATTATCTCCTGTTCGGAAGAGAGCCCAGACTGCCAATCGATCTCATTCTCCAGACGAAATTACCACCGAAGACCATAAGCCTTAGCCAATACTTGAGGAATATGCAAGCATCCATGAACGAAGCTTACCAGATTGCAAGCAGAAAGTCGGATCAAAGAAAGGCTAGTGACAGAATTAGACGCAACAGTAATGCAATTACACATAGATTGGAAATTGGAGATAGAGTGCTTATTCGAAACGTGGGAGAGAAGGGAGGTCCGGGAAAGTTAAGGTCATTTTGGGAGCAAGAGGTATACACAGTAGTGGATTGCAAAGGCGATTCAGGCGTTGTTTACTCAGTAAGACCAGAAAATAACGAGAAAGGAAGAATTAGGACTGTTCATAGGAATATGTTACTACCATGTGAACATTTGAGCTCAGAGAGCACAGAGAGAAATAACATACAGAAGAATGACAAAGGGGTAGAGAGAGGACAGGCAAACAAAGGAAAAACAAAGAAAATAGATCAAAATAAGATAACGAATGCTAGTGCTACAAGTGCAGAGGATAATTCACGTGATGATGCGGATGATTTTGAAGGGTTTTATCCAAACACTCTCAACGAATTAGGTAATTCAAGAGTAGAAACCAATCAGGCGATTGAACAACAGACAGAGAATGATCCAACTTTAGAGAGCTCAGAGCCAGAACCAGGATCTGAGAACAGTGATGATTTATCCGAGAACAGTGATACGAACACAGAAGTGCACAATGTACGGCCACAGAGAGAGAGAAGACCACCACAAATTTTGACTTATTATGGGCCCGGACAATCTTTTGATTTAAGCGCAAGGGATGTTTCAAGTATCAATGCTACAAGTCAGCCGTTACCAGGACAGAGGATGCATTATCAGAGCTATCCAAACGCTTACACACGACTTAATCCAACACCGATGTTTGGGGATCCGAATCAAGCGTATTTTAGGCCAAACCCAGTGAACTTTAACTTTAGACCGCCGTTCATGTACCCAGTACTTCGATTTCCTGTTCAGTATCAACAATGTTTTTAAAGATTATACATCATCATAGACTGAGAAAGGACTCGCGAAATATTATACGTTTATTTTCCGTTTGATAGACTGAGATTTAACTCGAACACGCTGCTTGATATATCAATATAAAAAAAAAAGATTAACTACTTCGAACGATGAAGAGAACTGCCAAATGTCAAGAACGATTCTTGAGAGAACCAGACTGATCAGAGTATAGAAACATTTGAATCGTTACAAGTATATTGAAACGGCCGATCGATTACTTGCAATTGTCATCGAATGACTTTAAACGATTTTACGAAGATTGCTTAGAAAGGACAGTACAGATCGTAAAAGAAACAGTACCGAAGTTTAAAAGAAAATTGAGATTTTGAAGAACGAATTACAAGGGACTCTTCTGCAGATCAATCAAAGAAATTGAAAGAACTGTCCTGGAGGACTCTTTTGAAGAAGGGGCATATGTCGGGGGTTAAATTAAGATAAATCCCACCCTTTACTCGTTAGTTAAATAAGAGGACGCTAACAACAACAACAGCCATTGTGTTACATGAAGTAATACCTGCTTATATTACATAAAGTACTTGCGTTGAGTTGTTGCATGTTGTTGAGTTTACGAAAGATGATTTGAGATGGTTACTTGCCTTGGCTAACAAACATATCGAGAATTTATTCGTGTCCCTGCTGCAAAACCGGCCTGAGCGAGGGGCACGACACCTCTTTGTGGGCAACTAACAGTGCTTACAGTAATAAAATCTTTATCAAAATAAATGTTGCTCCTGTCACTGACATGGCCTAAGGCCCTCAGGCAGGCAGATGCACACATAGGCTTCACCTAGACTCACGAAATAGTCCCAGTTATCGCAACAACAACAGCAACAGCAATGACAACAACAACAACAATATATATTTTTGCTCAAACTGGGACTTATGGACTTTCACATCAAAAAGTGGGACGAAAATAAACAATGGGCGCACAGATTTTTCTGTGCCCTTGGAAACGAGGTTAATGGCCTCTTTTCGGTAGTTGGAGAATTTCAGGAGCCGTGCGTGTTGGCGTGCACTATTGCTAGATGAAGATTGCCTTCAAAATGAGGAAATTCTTGTTGAAACTGAAAGGTTTGTTAATTCTTATGTTAAACAAACATTCATGCGAATACTTGTGGCTTTTGTTCATTGCTAACGTCACTCAAAACTTGAATTTTGAGGCGTTTTATTATCTGACGATTGAGCTGACAATTTAGGCCCACCGCCATTAGTCGCCTTTTCATACAGCGTTGCTATGGTTTCCATATCGGACATGAAATCGAGGGAAACAATTTCGTCCCAATTTTCAATGTGAAAGTCCATGAGTCGTAGTTATAGCGTCCATCAGCCTATCAATAGCAATAACTACGAACTTGCAATCAGTCTAAGTCCAGCCAGTAAGTTGGAATATTTATTCACGTTGAAAGTCAGAAAATATTTGTCTTTTAGGCCAAGTTTGAATTCGATTTTTATGAATATTCAGCATGACGAGTATGATATTAAGTTTCTGTCATATCGTTCTTAAGAGAAAAAGAATCTTTCACTGTTCGTATGTGAATATCTATTTCGTATATCTGATATAAACTTTTACTGAATGTTTTTAGAGAGCAAGACCTGCCATGAAGCAAGCCATCTCTGATCATTAGCTATAGGTTTATAGCTATAACTTTTACTGCATGTTTTAGCAGCGAAAGACCTGCATTTAAAGGACAAGTCAGGGGTTGGTATGATTGATGATAAAATACAAGATAATACGGCTATGAATCATGTATGATACTTTTTTCCACTAGTTTTCGCCTTCTCCTTGTGAAATTGCGTATCCAAATAAGCAATTTGAGCGAAGTGACGTCATATCGCACATGCGAAAGCGAGGCTGTGTGATTGTTTTTCGCCTCTTAATCGCTGCTAGCCTCTTTATCGTGTACTCATGCATTGAAAATGGCTCAAGAACACGATAAAGAGTCTTGCAACGATAAAGAGGGGAAAAAATCACACAGCCTCGCTTTCGTTTGCGCGATATGACGTCACTTCGCTCAAGCTGCTTATTTGAATACGCAATTTCACAAGGAGAAGGCGAAAAATAGTGGAAAAAGTATCATCCATCATTCATAGCAGTATCATCTTGTATTTCACGATCAATCATACCAACCCCCGACTCGTCCTTTTAAGCATGGTATCGCTAACCAGCGTGCAGACTCGACTATCCTAAATTAGGATAGTCGAGTCTGCACGCAGGCTAGGTATCGCTTGCTTTAGGCTAATAATTGTCCTGCATGTTTTCAAATGGTGAAAGACCTGCGTTTAAGAATGGCATCGCTAGCTTTAGGTTAGAAATTTTACTGAATGTTTTCAAGCAGTAAAAGACTTGCGTTTAAGCATGGTATCACAAGCATTAGGCTAAAACATTTTACTGCATATTTTTAGGAGCGAAAGACCTGCAACGAGCAAGATATCGCTAGCTATAGGTTTTAGGCCATTATTTTTACTGAAAGTTTTCAAGCAGCAAAAGATCTGCGTTTAAGCATGATATCGCTAGCTTTAGGCTTAGAATTTTACTACATTTATTCAAGCAGCGAAAAATCATCAGTCTATTAGAAAGCTTGTTAAAATGTTTAAAAATCTGTAGCTCTCAGATGATTTACCTGATTTGTCTAAGGCTTTTTGAAACCCATTTCAAGTCAAGCGATCAAATAAAACATCTTTTGATTTTCTTTAACATATGTCATGAAAACATGTACCATGAATGCCAGAGGTAAAATAACATAGAGACTTCCCAAGAGTATGGTCACATGACTTGAACTGGGTAAAACGAGTATTAGCCGGTTTTGTCCCTAAACTGATAATACTCGTGTAGCTTATACGTGAAATTAAATATGAAGATTTAGTTTGTCAATAAACATTTTGTTGCATGCAAACTCACTTGCCTTCATAGAATCAAATGATAGCATATATTGCTGCAGACAGCTTATCAAGTAATAAAACGCAACTTTCAGATGATTGAGTCCTGTCCTACCTCCCTCAATATACTGCCTTTTGGGTGCATCTGTCGTTATATTTTGTGTTATGCTGACTGGTTCATTTTCATCAATGTGATGTAGCTTTAGTTAACATTTAGCTGTAGATACTCCACTGTTGCTTTAGAATAAATTATGATGCAAGAAAGGAAGTAGATAATTATTAAATTTTAGGAGATAAAGTAAAACGAAAATGATTGCACTGAATTGGGTAGTAGAACTTTAGGCACTTGTATTAGCCCGTATGTTGGTAGTTTAGCTGAGATATGTTATCCCATACCATATTTAGAAAGCTGAGGAGATGCATGTATAATGAATCATATTTATGTTAGATGTGTTTGTTGTTTCGATTATGAACGGATTTACCCATGTATCTTGGGAGATTACAATCGAGTTATCAGAGAATTTTATCTGTAAAATAATGTTTAATGATTGCAATGCTTTTGCGAAACAAATAGTATTCATTTTCATTGAGATTCTCCCTGATGGTTCGTTGAATGATTCACGAAAAATAAAAGCGAAAACTTTACGTCACAGAGTTGTTAGTTTACGTTCATCACAATTCGATGACTGACCCTGTCAAAATCGCAAATTCATGAATCACAATTTTCAAGAAAAAGTAGTAAAATTGCAATATTTTGCAAATTTCTTCTGCAGACTAGTGTTATTTGATGTATTTTATTATATTTTTCACGTTCGCCTGGGGGGGGGGGGTACATGACTCGAGGATGGACAGGGGTCTACTGCCCGTTTTTAGAAAGCTACCCTCTGATAATTGCCGAAAATTGCCTTGGTACACGCTTTTATGATTATTTTTGGTGAAAAATTATTGCCCATTTGTAACTATTTTTTGTGTCAGCGAAACTCCACACATATTTATGGAAAATCTGCCAAAAAAGGACCCGTGTTTAGAGAATTTTGGACCCAAAAACTCACCCATATGGGCGGCACATACCCGTAGCCTGAACATGTATGTACCCCCCCTCCCTCTTCCTTCCCCAAGGAGAGTCGTAGACTAGAGTGCCTCAATTTCTCTGTTGTTGTTGTGGCTGATGGCCCGCTCAATTAGCAACTATTGTTATTACTATTGTCTTTCGGCCAGAATTTCTATTGCTCAAGGTTCTGTGCCTCGTCGGTTTGTGTTTGAATTGGAAAGGAAGTAAAATCCACCAAATTTGCTTTATCTGTATTTGCATTGCTTCATTTTTTGCCATTTGATGGGTCTCCATCACAAGTTAGAGGATGGAGGATTTTCACGAGGGGCATTTCACTCCGAAAAAATCTCGTACACCTTTGGCAAAAAATCCTTTTGTTTTGAAGAAAAATCTATCAAAAATCCATAAAAATCCTTTTGTTCTGAAAACATCTCGTACACCTTTTTGAATGAGTGATATACCCCTCCGATTTTCAGAAACAAATACACGTTTTTTTTTATAAGAAACTGGTTTATAAGAAACTAGTACTACGATGACCAAAAATTTAAGAAACTCTAGTACTACGCTCAAGAACAGATAAGAAACTCTAAAACTTTATTTCTGTATGTCTCTCTTATTCTATGTGTCTCTAACACAGGTATCTTTATCTTTTCTTGACTTTTAACTGCAAAATTGATAAATTTTTGCCTTAATGTGCATGACTTCTTCTTGATGACAATGTAAATGCAAAATGGAAGCCCTTTGTCAAGAAGAAGGCTCAACTTCGAACAATATCGCAATTTTAGGCCCAAAAAAATAAGAAACTAATTAAGAAACTTTTACTACTAAAACACCGAAATTTTCATGCGAAATTAAGAAACTTTTAGTACTAAGTGCTGATCCAAGTTTCTTATAAAAAAAAACGTGTATCAGGTCTCTGACTAGACTGATTACAACTTCGTAGCTATCGCTGCTATTGATAGACTCATGGACGCTCAAACTAAAACTCACAGATTTTCACACTGAAAATTAGAACGAAATTGTTCCCTCGATTTCATGTCCAGATATGGAAACCAAAGCAACACTCTATGAAAAGCCAATTGCTCTTGGCAATGACGTATGGGCCCAAGTTGTTGGCTCAAGCCTCATAGGGAAACTACACGTCTTTTTTTAAGAAACTGGTTTATAAGAAACTAGTACTACGATGACCAAAAATTTAAGAAACTCTAGTACTACGCTCAAGAATAGTTAAGAAACTTTTAACATTCAAATTCTGTATGTCTCTTTTAATCTATGTCTCTCTAACAAAGGTAACTTCATCTTTTTTAACTTTTAACTACAAAAATTGGTATTTTTTGCCTGAATGTGGATGACTTATTCGTGATGACAATGCCAATGTAAAATGGAAGCCCTTTGTCGAGAAGAAGCCTCAAATGTGAACAATATCGCAATTTTAGGCAAAAAAAAATAAGAAAAAAATAAAGAAACTTTCACTACCAAAACACCGAAATTTCCATGCGAAATTAAGAAACTTTTAGTGCTAAGTGCTGATCCAAGTTTCTTATAAAAAAAGACGTGTAATCGAATGTCCTGAAATAAGCGAAAGAGTTTTGTTCTTCGCACACAAAGACGAGTCCTTGGAGGTTTCGCAAAAATTTTTGCAAAATGTTTGGGCTCTCTGGCAGGCAATCTGAAAGCGAGACTTTAAAACATAAAGGTACCACAGGGATACACGGGACTCATCGTGATAAGTGTAGTAGGCTCCTGCGTCTCCAATAACATAATTGGTGTATTTCAATCTTCGCAAGTCTAAAGCTTTTATATCGTAAAAGACGGTAAAAGATACAGCTCCCACAACACAGTTGCTATTGAACGCCACGGAAGAGGGTCTTTGAAGGGTAAATTCCTTTGTTTTCCGTGTTATGCAAACTTACAACAAACGTGTGTCGCAGGAGGAAATCTAAACCTATGGGGACGCAGATATTGTGAGAAACTTATGGCATGGCTGTATAACATGTGCATCTTTTCCAGAGGGACAGGAAATACTTTACCGCCATAAAGGGCCATAAGTTTCTCACAATATCTGCGTCCCGATAGGTTTAGATTTTCTCCTGCGACACTTGTTTGTTATAATTCTGCATAACACGGAAAAAATCGGAAAACAACGGAATTTCAAGACCCTCTTTCGTGGCGTTCAATAGCAACTGTGTGATGGGAACAGTATCTTTTATGACATAAAAGCTTTAAGAAGTGCGAAGATTGAAATAAACCAATTACTGTATGTAATTAGAGACCCAAGAGTCTACTTAACTTTAGAAGCTCTCTGATTAGCTAATTCAAAATCTTGCTCCTCAAACTTCAACGACATTTCAACAAACGTGGCGATTGTCTCTATAGCCACAAGGATTCTGCTCTGCTATTTGCAACAACTTTTACACAAACATGGCGATTGTCGAAAATTGTTGAAGCGTTGGTGTAAATTACAGAGCCGATTGCGTCATCGGAGTGAAACTTACAGCTCTTTTCCTCTCTCCCCAGGCCCTTTTTGAGAACAATTAGATCCTGACCTTTGTGTGATAGAAAATTATTTCGTGATGCAAAGATGGCGCGTTGAAAGCAAAACATTGCGAGACAACAACATTGGATGGAAGACAAGAAGACGGTCATAAGGAATTATCATCTCAAGACCTGCAAGAAGATACTTTCATACTTATTCTAAAGAACAGTACATAAGGCATACACCAATACTGTTGCCATTTGCGAAGCAAAAGGAAACAAAGCTACGGCTGCCTCGTCGTGATTTGATTGAAAGAGACATTTTTTGGTTAGGCCACTAAAGCGAAACATTACACAACAATAACAAATGTTTTGATGCGAGATAGCCATAATCAATCGTAAATGAAGCATACAAGAAAAAACTTTGATATCTTGGCAATGTAATAATACCAGAAGATTACACCAGTCCTGCTGCCTTTACCTAGAAAAGACAATAAAAACAAACCAGCAGCTGCCTCCTCGGTTGTGATTGAACGAAACCCATTTGGATAGTTAGGCCACTCGAAGGAAACATCGCATGGCAATAACAGCGGTTTGGGACAGAGATCAGAGACATTTGCAGTTGAAACAACATAAAACCTGGACATTTGATCTAAAGAGTAAGATGACCTGGAGCTTGCACCAATTCGGTTGTTCTTTGTAAAAAAAAACAAATCCACAACAGGCTGCCCCGATGAGCAGAGTCATTTTGCTTTAGTTAGGCCACTCCACTTTGAGTTGCCCGTTTCATAACTTCGCATATGGAGTTGCAGTGGCGGCATCAAAGGGATAGTTTCACACCTTTCACATATCATCTATCCAACAGGCTCTCATCAGGAGTTCAATTCAGAGAGCTGCATCGAAACTGCGATGGAAACTGTCGGAAAATATGCCTATGAAAAGAAAGATTTAATTGGCCATGGCGCATTCGCAATTGTGTTCAAAGGAATCCTCAGAGAGGTCAGTCCACTGCTTTTATACTGTTTATTTGGCATGAGTTCAAATTGTTTTTGTTTCATTAAATATCTTACAGAAGATTCACCGGGAATCAGTTTTTGATAAGGGAACAACAGTCATATGAAAAGGAAATCAAAAGATCATTTAAGCCATATGGTATCAGTTTCACCTGCTAGGAATTAACAACAACAGATTACTGTTCTAATTGATACATTGTGGCAAGATACTTAATCAGAAATAGCAAATGATTAACTGAACAAAACGGGATTCCCTTTCTAATCTTATCCCAAATGTAATCCCATTGCATCAACAGCAGTCCTTGTGTGTATTATGTAAGCTGCTCCTAATGCAAGAGTGTGGTCTCTTAATTTTGTTGTGGTGTGAAGGGCTGATGCAAAAAGTGTGTCACCCTTTCTGAACTTCATGAAATATTTCCAAGGTAAAAAGAAAGATAACCTCTGTGCAGAATGATATGCATGAAGATGTTTTGGTTCAGTGTGATCTCGTGCCTTCCCCCCAGTCAATGGCGCCATAGACCTTTTAGCTATTCAGGAAAGAATCAGAATCGAACAAACTTTTGCTACACTTTGTAGAATTTTCGAATGTGCACAATAGTGATAGAAGCTCTAACGCCACTCGATCGAACGTAACGTATAAAAATGTATAAAAATAACGTTCGATCCAGGCTCCTTTTAGAATAGCTAAAAGGTCCATTGTTTGCTGGGATTCTGCACCTTTCTGTAGCTGTGTAGGAGGGGGATCCTTCTATCTTCGGTGATGCTGCGAATGCTAGCCTCTGTGCAGGCCACCAGTTACATCATCCTCTAAAGTTGACTTATTTACATAATGAGTACTATCAATAAGTGGCTAATGATTCGTTCGTTCTAGAAAACGATTGTTTTGACATAATTAAGCTGTTAATGAAGTCAAGAACGTGCCAATTCTTGGTAAATTTGTTGTTGTGCCCGGGTAAACATCATGGTAATTTATCCATCTTATGGTGTCAAATCTGTCTAACATGAAATAAGCCGATGTCAAATGTTGCTATAGGATCGCGGGAAACTTCTGTCTTGTATGCGCTTTATGCGCGCTTTCTTTATTTCAGTGCCAATTAGCAGAGATAAAACGCTAATCAATCGCTTTAACGAGCGTGACGGACGTGGGTTACTTACTTTCTTTCTGACAGCCTGACATTGAAGCCCCTTCTTAGATTACAAAGTTGGACTTTGTAATCAAAAAGGGGGTAGCTACAGCATGGGACTTTTTTAACATACTGTGATAGTGAGTCACAGATGCTCCAATTGGCTAGAGTAATTTGCCTGTGAGCCAAGTCAGCTCTTGGTTTAATGGCAAGTACACAATGAATCTTAATCTGAATCCTCAAAATCATATACTATGGTTGGAACAAATTTAATCTCACTTCCCATGGAAATGTGAGGGATTGGTTATGAGAATGGTTAAGTAAACTGCCTGCCTTAAAACAAAATATCCCAAAGATTCAACATCTTAAATATATATCTGTACAAGATATTATGCAAGTTTCTTCAAGCAGAGAGGAAAGAATTTTCATTGGCAAAACTAGTCCGACTTACTGTAATTGAAGTAGAATGATAAAGAGCCCCTAAAGAGCCAAACTTGAACAATGGGGACAGACTGCCTTTAAAATAAGATCCAATTGTTTTATTTGTCAACTTGATAGGATCCATCGAAGAATGTTGCTGTCAAGACAATTTCAAAGAAAAATCTTGGAAAGACACAAGGACTTTTGGGAAAGGAGATTAGAATCCTCAAGGTTTGTAACCCAAGTAAAAAAAAAATTATCTGATATAGATCCTGTCCTCTCCATGAACCTCTGCATGTGTAAAACCCTTCAAAGCATCATATTGGCTGCAAGCAACATATTTTGATTAAACAATAATAGGAGGGTGCCGAGGGTGCCGAGTCCAAAGGCCGGAGCTTGGCCGGAGCAGTTGAAAACAAATGTAAAAAGGGTATTGGCCCAAATCAAATGTTAATGATGGAAAACATAGGTCTATGTGGGACTAAAGACCGTTAATTATAAACCACACCAGATATCAACACCAAATTTTGTTTTAGCAGTTATTAAAAAGATATCTTACAGTTTCATATTTCTCTATTGAATGGCCGGAGCTGGCCGGAGCAGGCCAGAGCTGGCGAAAAAAAATTACAAAAAGGGCCAAGGCTCCGGCCTGTGGCTCCGGCCCAGCTTCGGCCAAATTGGCCGGAGCCTCGGCACCCTCCTACAATAATAAGAACATAAATAGGGAGAGGGAAGCAAAAACTTTCTGAATCTGTCAGTTATTTTCTCGAATTTTTGTTATTTGAAAAAAAATGGGACATCACCAATGTGCTTATTTCAAGATTGAAAAGTTAATGGCAATTGTTAGGCCAAAATCATTTTTGTCATACCCTAACTTGATAGCATGTGGCGTGGTGTCTTGAGCAGTGGGGATTCCGGAGAGAGAACAGTGATGCTGGCAGGTTGTTCCTTGTTATTATCTTAGCCAAATTGTTCTGGCCTCCAATGTGAAAGCATCCTTAATGACATTAATCCCTTATATTTGCAGGAACTTGAACATGAGAACATTGTTCAATTGCTTGATTGTATTGTAAGTACATGTTTTCATTGTTTTATCTTGGTTTTTATATATACTCTGTTTAACGTAAAAGAACAGTCTAACAAAGTCTAAGGAAAAGATTTGCTGGCTTAGGACATGTTCATATGGAGAAAGTTTCCCCGGCATTTTCTGATTGAAGCAGGATTCCCGTAATGCCAAGACTTCACCTCTTACCACTTAAAATAGCACAGGCATTCAAATGAGAAAGCATTTTCCCAGCTAGCTAAGATCTCACTTGAATTCTACCGGGATCCCACATAGCCGAGGAAACATTTTCCCAGATGAACACATTTTCCCGGCTAGGCGGGCAAATTCTAGCCTGCGTGTAGCCTCAACACTCCTCCTCCAAAGTGGCTGCACACAGGCTAGAAAATTTCTTTATTGTAAATAATTTTCAATCATTTGGCATCAGAGACAAAGCACTATTGTTTTAGTTCCCCAGCTTGCTGGGGGAACTTTTCTCCTAATGAAAGGTCAAAGAATATTACCTCGGCTAAGTGAGTTTTGCGGTGAAACGGGAAAATGTGGGAGAAACTTTCCCCATATGAACAGGCCCTAGACTTTGTCTACACTTTGGCTTCCCTGTCTACCACAAGTGCCCTTGTGAGACTTGGATGTCTGAAAGGATCCGGTTGATAGACAAAGATGTCAGATTTTTGCCAGCAAACTCATATTTTTACCAGCAGAACATAGAGTGTGGCAGGACCTGTACTTTTATGGAAGCCTGTGATCTCAAATTTTTTCCCAACGGTTTGTACAAGTTGCAGCCTAGCTTTCATCTCTGAGGCATTTTATACCAGGGATATCCATATCTCATCTAGGGAAAGATTTTCCTTCATTTTTGCCCTGAGGAAATGATTTGTGCAGAATGTTCCATGGCATTTTCATGGGGCATTTTTTATTGCAGTGAGCTAATATCCGAATGTTTTCTTTGCAGGAGACACCAACTCATGTGTTCCTTATTATGGAGGTACAGTAAAAATTTTAAACCAAGTTTGATTTATTTTACTTCAAACTTTTTTAATTCTAGACTTTTTCTGGGAAAAGAAGCTACTTATATTTAATGCTAAATAAAATTATCCAGTAAGCCCAGCGCAGTTCCATTTGTGGTATCCATCAGAATATGGGAAGATTGTCATCCTATGGTCCGTGTTTAGCTTTGTTGACATTGATATTTTTCTTCAATGTTGAAAGTGATTGAAAGTTTTGTCAATGTGAGCAATTAAGGTATATGGAAGGAGAATGAATTTTTGGCATGTCTTAAAACCCTATCAGGCCTAGGGTATTTGATGCTCTAGGAAGACTGGGGGGTTGATTCGGCCCCCCTGTTTTATTTCTGTTCTGGGGAACATATAACCTTGAAACTTGGCATGTGCATAGTACATCATGAGCCGAGCCCAAAAATGAAATCTATTTTTAGATATGTCACGTGACATGCTCATGACGGCACCATATAGAATTTCCAAAGTCAATAGGGTTCAGTACTAAAAATTTTCAATCATCGATTTTGAGAAAATGAAAGGCAGTAAGGACATGAGTCCAATTTTTGGTGTATTCTATGGTTGGATAGTTTTTGCTTTGAAAAGAAAATATAGTAAAAAGTGATATACGCATAATCATACTTTTAAATTACAAACAAACTATGCAGTTAGATAGAGGATTAAAAGTAGCATACATTCCCCGAATCTCATCGTTTTCCTGCATTTGCTGTAGATTCTATTAGCATCTATTGAAATTTTGCACAGACATCTCTGAGAAATTGATCCTGTCTACCGCCTGGAATGAATTTAATTTTTCTAAAAAGTTCATTTTTAATTATAAGAAGGATAAAAAATAAGTCAGAAAGTTTCAACGTTATAAGTACACTTGGTAAGAATCCACAGAAGAAATGCCGCAACGGGGGGGGGGGCTGATTCAGCGCCCCTAGGCTTGACAGGGTTAAACTTTTGTGCCCCTTTCCGGTGGGTGCTGTGGAGGAGCTGTATGTTGAATTTTCCAATTTCTTGTACAGTTGCTTCAGATATGCATCAGCTTTGTGAGATAATTAAAAGTTTTAGTTCCTCCACAGCAGCGCAGCTGCACAAATGCGGCACAATGTTTTGAACACCTGTATGTATAATCCCACTGGATCCGAAATTTTTAAAATGACCCGGTATTAACTATGTTGTCGCTCCTGATCAAGCACGGGAGCTCGTTACGATATTTAGCCATCAGAGATGTGCTAACGAGAGAGGATATTTGCATCCTCTTCAATGATTAAGAAGATTTCTCGAAATGTTCACTGCCAAAAATCAGATTTTTTAGCAACGCAGATGCAAAAAACAACAAGAAAAAGGTGCAAAATCTATCGAGCAATAAGGGACGTTGAAAATCTCTAGTTGCATAAAGGACAAATTATAATAACATCAACGAACGTTGCTGCTAGATATTTTAAAGTTATGAGGGAGATGCGTTATGTGAAGCAATGGATGTTGTTCAACTCCTTGGGATGCTTTATCGGAAGTGGGGGTGTCTATTTAGAATTTTAATCCATTTCATGGAGGCTATACAAGATTTTAGTAAAATGCACGTGTCATAGAATTTCTTTAGCCTGCTGTGGGCTTTAGTGTGTTATGCATGTATGTATCAATTTTCCCAAAAGTGATTTAAAAAGATCAAAAGATAATAAAATAGATACAATACAATTTAGATAATGCAACGCTAATAAATACATTGAGAGCACCCCTAATTGTATTGGCAGAGCTAGCATTTAAAGGTCGAATTGACTTTATTTCCATAATACATAGCTCCTTTGGAGGGCTCGGAATCCAACTGTCTCTTTAAACTCGTTGATGTTTCATGGAAAATGTGAATGCACTTGTTAATTTTGTTAATTCTACTGAGTTCAAGCCAATATCGTCATTTCAAATGTATCTGCTGCTTTTTGCCTACAAAGAGAGACAACTTCATGGTTGTTTGGAAGTTTAACTTGTTCAGCCTCTTTAATCCATGGGGCTCTTCGAGAGAATACAGTGTGTATCCCGAGCAGCTGCTTTTTAACGAAGTTTTACTCACATCTATTTTTCTGACCTAGAATTATACGTAAAACACATGGTTATCGCCACGATATTTGTCAAACAACAACACATGATTTGATGAATATTTTATTTTTCATGAATTCTGCGTGAAAATTAGAGGACATAAGAAATAAATGTACCAGTAGGATCCCGATCATTTTTTAATCTTTGTCTAGGTCGTGTGATAAATAATTTATGAGCGCCTATTGCTGCAGATTGAATAAAGCAAATTGCAACCGTGATTCGTGATCACTTAACCTTTGTTTGTCCTAAACACTCTGGCTATGTAATAGGTTTCAAATCTCTGAAATGGTTGGTGTAAAATTCTATGACCTATTCTTTAAAACTGAATTGATTCAAAGAAACTTTAGCTATTTCGCTAGAACTCTACCGTTGGATTTCCCTGAAATTGTCAACATTTTCAGAGTTAGAGTCGTGTTCTCGTTTTTTAAGGGTTCAAGAAAAATGTCGAGAAAAACTTAAAACCGAAAGTTTTTGCGGAATCATAACAATTTGTCAAGATAGATTTGGTTTATGATTGTCTACAGTATGGCATCAAGCGAAAGTCCTTCACTCTTCTGGTTTATGATTTATAAATTTGAAGACGTGACATCCTCAAATGAATTGAAATATAGATACGCTGTGATTTCGAAAAATATTCAAGATTTTTGAAATTCCAACGGTAGAATTATAGGAAGATAACTAAAGTTTCACTCAAGTCATTCATTTCAAAGAAAAATGTCAGAGAATTTTACAGCCCCCTTTTTACGCCAGTGATAGTAAAAAAAAACTTCTTTGCACAATGCGCAATTTTACAGATTTGGGACTTGCGTTGGCTATGCTTAAGATTTATTATCAAATTAGTCAATTGCGCTAATCCAGGAGTCCTTCTGATAATTGCGCGCGACGGAGGGGCAAGTATGATATTCTCTACAACTTTTCATCGTCTGCTCCATGCGCAGCTATTGATGTGTTCTTCAGTGGCGAAGTTAGAGGACATGCTTGTCATGCTTAGCATGACCAAACATTTTCAAAATAACATTTTTTTCAATCACAAAAAATAGGTTTTTCTGCTCGAAAACGCAGTTTCTTATCGCCTAACCAGTTCAAAAATACAACGATTGATCGAATGATCCCCCCCCCCTGGTCAATATGGCTTCTGATGATATCCCCCGTATTCAGTTCGGCTCAGCCAATGAGATTCGCTACTGAGAGCAGGACGAAAGTCAACAGGGCATCCAATCTGGTCATGTCCTCATTCTTGAGCCCGACCTACCGGAAATCCCCCTATGAATACGGTCATGCCCATAAGGTTGGTACCCTATGTTTGCTCATGCTCGACAATGGAGTCCACTTCTGAGACAAAAGGAACGAACAAAGCTTGGTCTGGCAAAACGAGAAGAGCATGACCTCGTCGCTATAATCATCATAACCTAGTCCTACAATTTCGATGAATGGTTCGTTTTGATTGGCTGAATATTTTATTCTGCAAAATCATTGCAAAGATTTTTTACATCAAGGCATGTCAAGTTCTCAGGGCATGACTGTAGTGCAACCCTGTGTCATTTCGTGAGTTTCTCTCTGACAAGAGTGTGTTTAGGCCTAGCTGATTATGGCGCAAGTTCAAGCTCAGGGAATTATTGCTGATCGAGACCTTGTGTCTCAATTATTAAGAATGTCCTTTGCTTCGGGGACTGTTGCTGAGCAGAAGCACATCTACCAACAACAGCGACCAATGCGGAAATTGGCTGTGTGCGAGTGAAGGTATGAAAGGGGCTGTTTTGTTGGCCATGTACATTAGTAGGCCAGGCTGGTGTATCCCAAACATGGACAGAAACAGGCTATACCAACATTCATGGCATGTGTTCCTCTCTGATTGCAAAACTGGCTAGGTGCACTGGTGCAGTATTATCATAATTTGTTGCTGACTATGAGAACTTTCACATGCCCACCATCCATGGTGAAGGAACTTTGCTGTTGTCTGTTTTTGATGATTGCAGTATTATCATAAGTGCTGATCAAAGGAACTTTCCAAGAGAATTTTCCTGTTTGTGCAGTATTTTCATAATTTGTTGCTGACTATGAGAAATTTCACAAGGAACTTTCCTGTTGGTGATTGCAGTATTATTATCATAATTTTTTACGTATCAGAACAGCTTCCTCCCTACAACAGCCAATTTTCTTTTATGGTCAATTGTAATGCAGTTTGATTACCCCCCAGTTTTACTGTTGCCATGAGCTGGTGGGGTTCCTTATGCTTAAAAATGGAAAACTCAAGCTAAATTTGCCTTGCAACTGTTCAACAAAATTAAATGTGAAAATCTTGACACAAAATGCCTGCCAAATTTATGACAAGCTTAAAATGCCTTTCTTTGAAATGTCAGACTTAAAACAAGAACACATGAAAACCAAGTCTTGGCCTAACATTTTTTGAAAATATAGAGTTTTCCCTTGTGTGTTCAGGTGCATAAATGTGAAAATCTTGACACAAAATGCCTGCCAAATTTATGACAAGCTTAAATGCCTCTGAAATGTCAGACTTAAAACAAGAACATTTGAAAACCAAGTCTTGGCCTAACATTTTTTGAAAATAAGAGTTTTCCCTCTGTGTTCAGATACATAAATGTGAAAATCTTGACACAAAATGCCTGCCAAATTTATGACAAGCTTAAAATGCCTTTCTTTGAAATGTCAGACTTAAAACAAGAACACATGAAAACCAAGTCTTGGCCTAACATTTTTTGAAAATATAGAGTTTTCCCTTGTGTGTTCAGGTGCATAAATGTGAAAATCTTGACACAAAATGCCTGCCAAATTTATGACAAGCTTAAATGCCTCTGAAATGTCAGACTTAAAACAAGAACATTTGAAAACCAAGTCTTGGCCTAACATTTTTTGAAAATAAGAGTTTTCCCTCTGTGTTCAGATACATAAATGTGAAAATCTTGACACAAAATGCCTGCCAAATTTATGACAAGCTTAAATGCCTCTGAAATGTCAGACTTGAAACCAAAACAAAAACATTTGAAAACCAAATCTTGGCCTGAAATTTTCGAAAATGGGAGTTTCCCTTGTGTTCAGGTGCATATTTAACTTGTAAAGGGATAGGCGTTGTCCCCATCCTTGTGGAAAAGGGGGTGTTTCCTGGTTTAAAAAGGGTGTGGCCCAAAAAAATTTTCCGGGGGCTCCGCCCCCGGACCCCCGCGCTCTTTGCGCCTACGGCGCAAAGAGCTTCCTTTTTTGCACCTTCGGTGCAGAGCATGACCAGTCCTTTTGAGCCAGCTTCGCCCCTGGTGTTCTTCTTTGATAGAATGCATAACCCCATGGGGAACTCCGTTTTAGTAGGTGATGGGAGGGTCAGACATTTTTTGGGTTTGGGAGACGTTGGTGCAAAATCAGTATATTTTCGGGGCTGTTGATGAGAAATTTGACAAGGGGAGTGCTAAGCTGAGTTCACATTAGAATATTCCAGCGCTGGTGCCGAGAAAGGTATAAAACCTCTATTTTTATTTGCTTTGAAGCAATGAGTATATTTTTCTAGTTTAGCATATTTTTTGGTTTTTCAAGATTATGCTGTGTCTGACCTCCCCGTCACATACAATAGGGAGTCCCCCCTGGGTACGTAATGCGCTAGGATCGTATGATAGCGAACGGCCTTCGGTCGAGTAGTCGAGTAGTAGCAGTGATTCGATCTTTCTGCATGAGTCATGGCAAACAGGCAGTAAGTTTCAGCAGCTCCATGTTTAACTTCTTATTTGTAACCCGCAACTTTTTTCAAAATTGATGACCATTTCATTTCTGTTTAGTATTGCAATGGCGGAGATCTTGCGGATTATCTTCAAGGTATTTTTGTTGTTGATTAATAGTTTGTAGATTGTCGGAACAGATGGTTGCTATAAAGGTGGCACCAGGAATACTTCCACCAAGAGCCTTTGTGTACTATGATGGTTCGACCAATTAGATCAATTGAAACTCAGTGAAACGCTCTATGTGTGTTCGTGACGTACAGCAGAGGAGGCTCAATTCGACATTTTTCATATAGTACCGGACTAAATGCTATTACAGGTATATCTAAGAAAGATCTCTATCCTATCCTATTTGGTCAACGTAAGGAATCGGTTTTCTAGCTTTGGCCGTTAGATTACCAGGTGTCCCAAAACATTGTATACGGATTTGGTTAATTCCAGCGATGTGGATTTAGCTTCAATCAATGTCTAATCACTCTGAAAATGTTCCTCGATAGTTAACTTCAACATAGGTGCCTCGTTTGTTGGTATTGGTGCTTTGAGAGAAGACATGTTGATCTTGAAAGACAACATTTGCCTCTTCCTGCAAGCCAGAGCTTTAGCCTTTTGGCCTAAGCAAATTTTTAGGGCACAGCGTATACATCAACGATGACCTTGATAAAATTTGAGCAATATTAGACCTTGTGTTATTCTGTTTTCCAGAATAACCCCCCCCCAGTCACCCATTGGGTTGTTTGTTAATTTTTCATTTATTTCAGTCCTTAATTTTTTTATGTGCTTCAGGAACTTGCTTAGGCCAAAAGGCCAAAGCTCTGTTTTGCAGGTGAACGAAAATTTGAGCTTTCAAGATTGATATTTCTGCTCTCAAAGGACTGATACCAACAGACGAGGTATCTATGTAAATTCACATCATTGAAGTCAACCAAATCTGTGTACTTTTTTGGGACACCCGGTACAATGTTGTATAAACAAATGGAAAACGATACAAAACTGAGCCCTAATCGATTAAAAGATACCAGTTAACAGCTTGTTTGTTACAGAAAGTAAGTTAGCCACTGAAGACTTTAACCCATTCCAATCAGTTTCTCGAAGGAAGAATTAAATGTCTATGTAGATCAATTGAAAGAAATACAGAGTGGCAGGTTAAAATTGATGGAATATGATATAAACGATGTATTTGTTTGCGTCGATTTGATGAACTTGCAGCATGAGGCAAGCCAATCTCGTATGAATATTTGAATTCCATTATGATGAATCAATTTTATCATTCTTCACCCTTTAACTTAATTATTTTCAAAGAAGTCGAGTCTAATCTTTGTGCAATGTTTTCTATCGCAGCTAAAGGGACACTCAGCGAAGACACTATACGACAGTTCTTACTTCAGATAGGTGAAATTTCATTTCATGTACCTAGTTCCATGGAGAAATACGAACACCTTTATTCTGAATGAAATGTTTATTCAGTGCAACCAACGTAATTTTGATTCGAGACTTCTACTTAAATGCGGGCTTATATTTCAGACCTTGAAATTCTTGCTTCGCTGAATGCTATTGATAAAGGCATTAACAATTTCCAACGCGGTTATTTTATCCAATTTCAATTATCGCCCTTTGATCTGGCTAATCTGCAATAAAGGTGCATACAAAGAGATTGACCGCACACACAAACGTGCTCTTCGGATCCTCTATAAAGAATACGAATGTCTCTTTGAAATATTGCTCACTCGAAGTGGCAGCTTTTGTATACATGTTGGAAACTTGCAGAAATTAATGACAGAAATCTGCAAGCCCATGAATCATCTTAACCCATCGCTTGTATGGGAATTTCATTAAAATAAGCATGTAACTTATAATCTAAGGATACAAAATCTATGCAAACTGCCACAAATAAAGACGCCGGGCTATGGGCACGAATCATTGTCCTGTAGAGGGAGTGTCCTCTGGAACACCCTGGATGATAGTTTTAAAAATGAGCCAACACTGTCGGCTTTCAAAAAGAGGAGCAAAGACTGGGCTGGAGCTAAATGCACCTGCAAAATATGCCGCTAATTTTGTATGAAATATATCTGTTGTAAATAGTTGGTTTCAATTAGTATGTTCTTAATTACTATTGTAAATACTAACTTTGAATATCGATTAAATGAAAAAATGGAAAGGACTGCAACTGCATGTAACAAATTTGTCCGAGGCTGTTCAGGTCCCCACATATTGTGTGAATATAGACGGCTCTGAAGTCTACGATGTCAAAACATTTCAAAGGGTAATCTGTAGAAGTTCTATCAACAAGAGTTGATATATATTCTTGGCTGTGACGGAATGGGGAAAGAGGATGTTGCTTGCAAGCTTTAAGACCCATTGTCAACCATGCCATGACCCTTTGTGGCTGGGTGAAAAGCAGAGTAAGGACCTTGGCCAGAAACAACTTCAGATTATATGAAATTCCACTTTGCTGCCACAAAGGATCTTGGTTAGCACTGGGTTTTTATACACCCCCGTCTAAGTGCCCCGGTGAGAGGTCAGATATTCACCGGGGTCCTAGTGACCGAAATATATGGTAAAATTTTCACCGGGGAGTTCCAATTATGCAACGAGGACGGCATAATTATTGGCGGGGAACTGTTTCTACGATGACGTTTAATTTGCAGCCGAGGTTTCACTTGTGAGGCATTTTATACCGGGGAGATTCACGTCTTGTCCGGGGACCTATTTTGCTGAAAAAAATTTCACCGAGGAACTCACCGGGGTAGAAGGTACCGGGGCACTTAGACGGGGGTGTTTTTATAGGGTGCTGTCGGGTTTCTTACATTTTTATCCTTAATTCGTTGTGGATCAGCTTTTTGACTTCTTACATTTCATTTCACAGCTGCGGCAATTCGAATCCTCAACTCAAAAGGAATAGTTCATCGTGATCTGAAGCCACAGAATATTTTGCTTAGCTTCTTTGGTCAGAAATGCCCATCACCAAATGAAATAAAAGTCAAGATTGGTAAGCAAGGAATTCAGAATTTCTCAAGAAAGTGTTTTATCAGTGTTACTTTAGATCAATTGCAGGAATTCAAGATTGCATTTTGCTTCTTTGCGAGCCATCAACTACTGTCATCAAAAACCATCTGGTATGAAAAAAAAACCAGAAAAGACGAACTGTAATGAAATTATATAAATCCTTTTCTCAAAGAATAGCAAAATTGGTTCTTCTATGTTTGGACTTGACTTCTGCAGTTGAATTATGCCAGTAACATGCCAAATGAAGCGAAGTTTTCATAGTTCCTTAGATGAGAAAAGAACCACATGCAGCAAAATACATTCACGTATAAGAGCCAAATGGATCAAGAACCGACAGGCTGCAATTGTCAAATTAGACCCCTATTTATAAGAACCTATCCATCGTATTCATGGCACGAGAACACAGCCTGATTTTCAGAATTGTAGGTTCTTAATGAGCTTGTTTACTTTACTCCTCCCCTCCCCTTTCCACCCCTTTTCTCCTCTCCTCTCTCCAAACAATAGACCTTTTCGCTATTCTACAAAAGTGCCTGGATCAAGAAATATTTGTGTACATTTTTATGCGAAACTATTATTGAGTGGCGTTAGAGGTTCTGTCACTATTGTGCGAAAATTCCACAAATTTGCTGACATATCGTTCATTTAAAATTCTTTTTGATACAGCAAAAAGGTCTATTGAATTGTAGCATCTTAATTACCAAGTAAAGGTGAGCAAAAAAAATACTGAATTTGGCATTTGCATATTCTTTTGCAAATCAGTTGCATAGCTTTGATGCCAAATAAATTATACGCTTAAATATGATCTCGTTGCAACCACATTCGAAGAGGGTTTGTACCTCATTGCTCGATTGTACATCAATCTTCAAGGGTGAATTAAGTGTTTAGAATGTATTTTAGCTTAGATCTTATGTATCGTTGTATCCATTGCAGCTGACTTTGGCTTTGCAAGATTTCTCGATGGAGAAATGATGGCTGCAACGTTGTGTGGATCCCCTATGTATATGGTAAGTTCTTTTCTTATTTGCCTTACTTCAAATGTCGTGTTTTTAAAAATTTGGTAACTTCTTGCAACTGAAAAATAAATGAAGCTCGTATAGCATATTTCTATACGAGTGTCCCGAAAAAAATTACTCCCGTTTTGAGAATCATCAAAATTTCATTACACGGCTGATATTCGATTTTCTTTTTTTATCAAGTTGATCAAGGACCAAATTATTTTCCAAGACATAGCTGATCTTGTAATTGGTGTGAAAATTAGCGAATTTGGCTCTTTTTAAGGCTACCTGGTTTTGAATCATACTGCTAAAAAGCACTGATGATTCCCAGATTAATTTCTTTGTGCATGTAAAGCTTCTAGTTTGGTCATAAATGACAGAAATATATGCGTACTATCATTGGAGACTTCAATAGTGATAAAAATTCTAAAGATTTTTACTCTTAGGCAAGATTAAGTGTTTTGCTTTAAAACTGTAGCTCAAAATGAGGTTTCAACGTGTATTTTTTCGACCTTGCTATATCAAAAGCAAACATTTTATCATCTATATATATTTTTGGTCTTTAACAAAGCAACTCAAAAAGAAAATTTTGTCAAAGGTTTGATAATCAATTTTTGGTGATTTTTTAAACAGGGTTACTTTTTTTGGACACCTAGGTAAACAAAATGATTAATTTATTTTATCAGTTGTTTTGCTGAATAGATGATTACGCTAAAGATGGTGGCGAGGAACTTTTTACCAAGATGCCTTGTGTTCGAATTACGAATCTTTAACGATTCTATGGGAATTCGATTAAGAACGCAGTGCATCTTGGTCAAGATTTCCTCTCCGCCATCTTTAGCGTAATCGTCTGTTGCGGTTGTATTGTCTGCACATTGTACCTTTAAGTTTTGTTTGTGTTTGTCCCCATCGCACTTTCATGCAGCAAATATTTTCTACAGGGTGTCCCAAAAACATGTGCGCTGTTTGAGTGGGTTCTGCGAAGCAGGCATAACTCCAATTTTTCTGTTTTTAAGATTCTCGACAGAAAAAACTTCAACTTAAAGATTGAAACCGAGATTGAGTAAATCAGATCACTAGTTGCTGATTTATGGAGCAAGAAAGCCAAAATTATTGGCTGCCTCAAAACCAGAGGATTTATTTTTCTCCATTGCGCTAAAATCAGCGAAAAAACATACCCAGCCCTGTTTTCTGATGTTCATAAGTAAGAGAGATAGTCATACATTGAATTTTGTGACAACCAAGAATATTGGGCGTATCTAGTTTGCTAGGAATGGAAATGTGCAACACAAGTGCTGCAGGCCATGGCATTCGTCCATCAGATATCTTGCTTCTCAAAAGTGATAAAGTCGTCTCAAACCAACAATATTGCCAACAGCAGGCTTTCTGGGTCAATATTCTTGAGTAATGTGGTCATTAGTTACTCCCAAATGTGTTTCCTGACATAAAGGCAAAATGTAAGTCCATCTGATGCTAAAATTCAAGTTATAAGGTTAAGTACGGAGATAAAATCCTCTTGTTGAAACAACCACTGGTTTTTACTTTCTTTCTCAACAAATCAGCAACCACTTATCCAGATTTACTCAAACTTGGTCCTAAACTCTAAGTTGAAATCTGATCTATTCACAAATTTGTAAAATGGGAAAGTTGGATTTATGGCTCCTCCACAGTAGCTATTCAAACAGCATACATGTTTTTATGGACACTCTGTTTTCGCAGATTTAATTTTGCATAGGCAATTGGCTCTTCAATTTCGCATAGGCAATTGACACTCATGATGCCGAAAGCTTTAAACGTTTGAAAGAGCAACTGAAGCAGTTACGGAATAGCATTTCATCCGCATCCTAAGGGTACTCACCGAAGAGAACTTTTATATGCAGCCTAAGAACCTAACCTTTCAATGTATGTTGTGTATAAATTATTTATTCACTCCGCTTGAAGATTGAAACCCTAACAATTTTCAGCGAATCGTGGCATTACTTTTATTTTCAGCCTACAACAACTTTAAAACAAAGCTTTTCTTGATAACGGGCTGTGCTCGAAACGTCCTGCTTAATTCAGTCGAAGTGCTTATATTTCATTTTATTCAGTTGTTTAGCCAAGCGAAGCAAGAACTTTATTTTTAATCTTTTTGCTGCAGGCACCTGAGGTAATAATGTCCAAAGCATATGATGCAAAAGCCGATTTGTGGAGTCTTGGCACAATCATCTATCAGTGCTTGACCGGAAAAGCACCCTTTCAGGTACTTGCTTGTCATGTTAAGGGCCTTTCTTGTGATACATAAAGAAGGTGTTCTGGCCTCTTGTTGTAATCGACTGACTTTGCAGCCAGAATAGTCAAGCAGACAGGGTTGGGGCCCAATTAACTAAACATTAGCGTAATGGCAAGGGGTTCTACCATCCCAGTTCTTGCTGCTAAAAGCCACTGCTTTGCCTCTGCCCTCGAGTAGGCAGGCTTCAGCTTCAGTTCTATGCAAATCAGCTATATTTAAGCAAGCTGATTGGATTTGCCTCATCCTATGGATTGTCAGCTTTCGTTGCGATAATGAATGCATCTCGTTAAATGTACATATACTCTCATGCAACAATAAATAGTAGCATATACTTTATGTTCTGTAGTTAGAATCAAAATGGATAGCCTGTGTCCTTGTGCAGACCACACAATCACTGGATTGTCCTCTTGGATTATCATTACAGGCTCAGTTTGTAGTCATTATCATGAGATTGTTGAAGTGAAATCACAGGTGGCGGAGAATGGTTCAGTATTTTTAAAATGGAATTTCTCAGTTTTAAAATTAGTAAAAACTAACCTTTCTTGCCAGTTAGATGTGTCTGATTTCTCTGTGAATATGATATGAGTATGAATATGAGTATGATATGAGTATGAGATATGATATGAGTATGAATATGAGCTCCTCTCGAACTGCCATTTGCTATTCGTTAGGCCAACGACTGTTTAGTTCGAGAGGAGCAGATCAGATTCACAGAGAAATCAGACACATTTAACTGGCAAGAAAGGTTTGTTTTTACTAATTCTAAAACTGAAAAAATCTATTTTAAAAGTACTGAACCATTCCCCGCCACCTGTGGTGAAATGCATTGCTCCGAGCTGCAATTATTTTTCACTGTTCTTTCCATTTAGGCAAGTAATCCACAGAATCTGAGGAAACTCTACGAGACGACGAAAAACCTTTCTCCAAGGTACGTTTGAAAAGAGTTTCGTTTTTCATATCAGTTACTACTGAAAGCATATAAATGAGTTGTTTTTATTGTTTCGGTGATATTCTTTCATTTTTGGTGTTTTGACGTATGGCTACCAGAGTATTTTCATTTCTAAGTATCTATGGCATAGACCTCATGTGAAAAGCTTCTATCAGCATGATCTTTTCTAATTTTCCCTTCCTGTTAAAGTTTTCTCTCATTCCTGCTCTCTTATAGCGTTCATCAAAACTCTTGATATGAGGGAGCCTCTTGTTCAAAGTTTAATTCGACTGAAATCTTAATGCTACTCATGCTCATAACATTTCAACCAGTCGTGGTGACATAGCAAACAAATGAGGTCTCGATTTGATGAGAATGGTAGGCTTACTCTGTCCGAGAAGGCTACACGCAATTTCAAATTCTTGACTGATTGTGTTTTCCATTTTGCTAATTGTGATATTCGTTTACAGTATTCCACCTGGCTGCTCCCAAACGATGAAACATCTTCTGGTAAACCTATTGAAGAAAGACCCAAAGGAACGATTAACATTTGGTATGTTTACAATTTGTTCCTTGAAACGAAGGACCTTGTTGAGCAAAGATTTTGTAAGCATCACTCCGGCCTTCAATGCCGCATTTTCCAATTTCATATGAAAATTCTATACCCTTACGATTTTTATAAAGTTCATAAATATACAGCAACGCTCAATCGTGGTACGGGTTAAGAATTCTACTCTCGGATAACCTCCTAAAGTTTCATAGTTAGCTTCAGAATATGGTATTTTTGAAATGTTCTCGCTTATTTAAAAGCTCATTCAAGAGTATGAAATATCTCTAAAACAATTCGGTTCTTGAATAACAGCTTGGTAAATCAATAACATTGATCCCATCTTGAAGATCTTTCAAGTTTCGTCATTTGAGACAAAATCTTACTTTTAATTTTGTTTTTGATGTGCAAGAGACAATTTTCCAGCCTTAATCATGTATAGTGCTCGTTTATTTGGCATGAATCTAAATTCCTCAATATCTTTATTTTCCAGATGAATTCTTCAATCACCCTTTTCTTTCAAATAGCGCCCCAACAAGTCATTGTAAGTATTTCAAATCAAGATATCCAGATCTTACAATGTTCATGATAATACTAGATGGACCAAAGCAATACTTGCTGTTGAAAACATCAACCACAGTTAATTTTCTACGGGGTGACCCCAAACAAGAACGTCATCGAGCTTGATCATACCTAGCTCTCTGAAATCAAAAGCTATTGAAAAATACTTTGTAGCACCGTTTAGTTGAAAGGCTATCTTTTGAGATGCCGCATGGTCACTTTAAGCATGAGCGATAGGACACAAAGAGTGTGAAATTTATATTGGTAGCGAGCCACCTTAACCAATTGTTTTTTGTGTATTTTTACTTATTTTTACTTGGCAATGAGCCACCTTATCGCTGCTTCGTCATTTTGAAATTTTCGGTAGTGAGCCACCTTAAGTGCAGATCCACCTTAACCTTAAAACCTCCATTACGTATGGAGGTTTTACGGTTAAGGTGTATTTGCACTTAAGGTGGCTCACTACCGAAAATTTCAAAATGACTAAACAGCGATAAGGTGGCTCACTGCCAAGTAAAAATAGGTAAAAATACACAAAAAACAATTGGTTAAGGTGGCTCGCTACCAATAAAACGTTAAGGTGGCTCGCTGCCAATATAACTTTCACACACTTGGTGCCCTATCGCTCATGCTTTAAGCTATGATTATGGTCTGAAATGCCAGATTAAAAGACAATTTCGAATCCTGTATTTCTCACTTGAAGTCAAATAATCGCCATCTTGTTCCAGTCAATGTTTTATGAAAACGTAACGTAGAGCTGGAGTTGAAGTCGTCTGGAGAAATACTGGGTGAGTAAAAAAAAGGTGGGGTGATTGGCGGACTGTAACGTCACTTGTAGCCACGCGATCGTCCTGAACTAAATTTTTCCATGCAGCCACAAAAATCTAACTTAGATCATAAACCTGTCTCCATTGAAATCGGTCACTGGGTGCATTAGTTAAAAAGTATTTTGTTCGTAAGTCCTTGTATGGGAGTCTTGTAAGCTGATGAAATCTTAACCAAGCCCCTTCAGCATTTTGGACTGGTCGAAGTTACGGGTACAGGTGGTATTATCAGGGGAGAATGAATTAGTTAGGGACATGTACTAGAAATAACTATAGTCAGGGAGTGCTGCGAGCTGTGTTTACTGAGAAAAATGGTCATCAATATGATTGTGGTCAACTGCAACTTGTGTAGGCAAGGCCTTCACGTAAGTATACTTTGACGTCCCGCCATCATGAAACTAAAAATATAGCAGCAGTTGCGTGACAAATTGGTTGTTACATTGCTTTTTTACTATGCAAAGATATCATAATCATGCTTTCCAGACCGCAATGCTATCATGGTGTCAGCCACCTTATTTTACTTATTTCATTGAACAGAATTTAAATCTGTCGCCCATCTACCCACCCACCCACTCACTCACTCACTAACCCATCTAACCATCCGATCCATTAAGCTGGTGAGATTGTGCAAGATTAGTAATGCTGTACAAAATTTTGTTAGTAATTTGCTTACAAATCTAATGTTCTTACTATTATCTCTTTCTTGATTCACAGCTAGTCCAATGGCTGTTCCTTCAAGACGAAGAGCCTACTCTTCCAGCTCAAGAGGAATCAGATCACCGATATTCACGCCATACGGGATTTCTTCGGTTTGTATTCCATAGCTTCGCTTTGATTCGCTTTTGTAGGGCGGGTGACAGTATTAATGTATTTGAGTAACATTTTGATACGAATAAACATGATGATGATGATGATGATGATGATGATGATGATGATGATGATGATGATGATGATGATGGTGATGATAGATTCCTTTGTTTTGCAACTGCGCATTTAGATCAGCTCTTCTTCGATTAAAAACAGTTGAGATAGATAAACTTTGCACTGTTCACTGTAAGAGAAATCAATGGTGAAATGATAGCCGAGTAGCTGATCAAACAGCATGGGACCAAACAATTGAAAAGCCTGATGATAATGATGCTGCTGCTGCTGGTGCTGGTGGTGGTGGTGGTGGTGGTGGTGGTGGTGGTGGTGCTGATGATGATGATGATGATGATGATGATGATGGTGGTGGTGGTGGTGGTGGTGGTGATGATGATGATGATGATGATGATGATGGTGGTGATGGTGGTGGTGGTGATGATGATGATGATGATGATGATGATGATGATGATGATGATGATGATGATGATGATGATGGTGGTGGTGGTGGTGATGATGATGATGATGATGATGATGATGATGATGATGATGATGATGATGGTGATGATGATGATGATGATGATGATGATGATGATGATGACGATGACGATGACGATGACGATGACGATGACAATGACGATGACGATGACGATGACGATGACGATGACGATGACGATGACGATGACGATGACGATGACGATGACGATGACGATGACGATGACGATGACGATGATGATGATGATGATGATGATGATGATGATGATGATGATCTCAAAAATCGTACAAATCGAACATAATTGTTACAAAATCTTAATAATCCCAAAGAAAATCTAAAAATTCCCCAAAATGATCTCCAGCGAATATACAAATGTTGAAAGATATCTTTTAAAAATTATTCAAAAGCTCGAAAATCATTTAAATCCTCAAAAATCTTGCAATATCTTGAAAGATCCTGCTAAATCACGAAAATTTCAAGAATTTAAAAATGTAAAAGGTCTTTAAAATTCAAGAAAAATTCTCCAAGTTCCTTTAAGAATCTAAATTTTTAAATTCGTTCCATTGCCATCATTTATTTCCACGCTAACATGATTATTATCTGCTTTTCTGTCAGAGTCCTGAGTCAGAGCATGCACAAGAATTGATAAGCGATGCCTTGCTCTCACCCCCAGTGCATCAACCATCATCTTCGCTAGAACGATATGGTCGCACCAGAGGTAGTTGTTGTAGCCACTATACACAATTTGCGATTATATGTTTGTTTCACTTTGCTAACACTTTCTTGTTTATGTCTTTTATTTTGTAAAGAATAGTTATTTTAAAGCTACGGTGTTTGACTTATATTTCTTATGTTCCTTGTAGAATCGATCTATATTTCTCAGATAGAGTTTGTTTCCTCAGATGAACCATTAAAATTTTCTCCCATTATGATTATCCCAGTTCATTGTTTCACACCATGGTTAATTCTAATTGTATGCAAAACAGAGTGGATTGACTGATTTCAGAACAAAACTGGTTGTATTATCATGTTTCCATTTGACAATTCATACCGTCAACAGTGTAGAAAAACCCTCTCTCCAGTCATGGTTTTGCATTTCAAAGCGAGCCACGTGTGTTTTATCATTGAACGACTTCACATCTGCTGTTTCCCCATTTCAGAACCTTCATTGGTTATCCTTTTACAATGAGTTACTTGCTTTAATCATCGCGACGTTTTTCACATGTTCCCAAAGGGATCAAGCCAAGGTCTGGCAACCTAGCAAGATGGCTAAACTAATATTCTATTTGACCGAAAATCGCCAACTTTCGTAGAAGGTGTGAATTTTGGTTCTCTTTGACAAAAGGCGGCAATGAAGATCTGACAGCAGTTTTACCGTCTGGGAGAAAATTTGTATATTATTGATTTCTTTTTTCTACAGGAGCAAATCGATATTCTCCAGAGGATCGAAATCAGCCAAGGAACTTGTCAGGTCCGTCATCTGTACCAGAGGTAGGAAGTCAATGCTTTATTAACCCTTGATTTATTTTCAGGACGGAAAGTCCTCCAACTTCTTGTTTCACTCTAATTGCGTATGCAGGACTTTTCTCTTACGTGTGAAGTACTAGATGACCCAAAGAAAAATACCCACGTTTGATAGAGCATCGAAATTTGATTACTGGACCGATCTTCGAAATTCATTTTTACAAGTAGATTACCGTAAAAGCTCTATCAAGCCCCGTGGGGGTTACTTAATTGTGTACGCTCTAGAGGAGTGCCTAAAAGAGAGGGGGCTTATTAGAGAGGGCCGCTTATTTGCAAATCAAATGACAAGGATATATGTAATAGCTTTTTTGTTCTTTTACACCATATTTTGCGGATTTAACATACAATTTTGGGGGTCAAATACATAATGCGACACAGTTTTATCTCAAATCATATCAAAATAACATGCAAACTTATATATTTCAATAAATGGAAGATCTTTTGTGACCTCTGGAATTAGGGGGCTTTATAGAGAGGGGGCTTATTTAAAATTTTGGCTCAGAGGGGAGGGGCTTATAAAAGAGAGGGGGCTTAATAGAGAGGGGTCTTAAAAATAGAGCTTTTATGGTAAGAACCAAATTATTTTTTCAGTTTCGCCTTATTTCATTATGTATCTTGCTTTATTACAGGGCTTCATTATGGTCACCGATGAAATCAGAAGAAGCTCAACGAGCCCTGGTATGTATAGATGGGTGCCAGAAATATTCGATTACATTAACTGATTATCTATTAGTTATTTTATGTTCTGTTTTTGTAAAGAATCATAGTATCGTGCTAAAATGATGATCAAAATCATTGATTTACTTGCCTTACTACAATAACAAACAGATGAATGGCACGTAGTATCTTCTCTGGAGAATGAATTCCCAATGAAGAATTTTGCTGTGCTTGTGGAGATTACTTTTGTATTCTCACAGGAGGGTAACCCACACGAATTAAAGCACATTGTAATCTTGGCTGCAAGGCAGAAATTTCATGAAACATCATGGAGTTTTGAGGGTCTTTTTTAGGTTTTGAATGCGCTTTCCCGGAAAATCTCCCACAACGTCAGAGTAGAATGACCGCTTCAGGTAAGGTAATTAAACAAGACAATTCTTAGTGTTATCACAGGAGGCCCAATCGCGTATTATTGAGGCCTAATTTCACTGCGGCAATGTACGCTGCTGCTGTTTCCTAACTGTAACGTAATGATAGATTGGGCCTCCTCTGGTGTTATTGCTGTGATATTCGTTGAACAAACGCCGTACTATTTTGACTCACCAGTTACATCAAAGGTCGCCCAATAAATCAATAATTTTTACAGGTATGCAGACGGCAGTTGGTCAGAGAGTACCATCCAGACGCACAAGGTAAGAGTCACTAAGCATAGGGCTCAAATCTTTCAAATCTTTAAAAAGGTGGGTGTAAAATTCTATTCCATTTTTCTTTGAATTGAATGGCTTGAAGGGAACTTATAGTACTTTGCTGTAAATCTGCCGTGGAAATTTGTTGATATCTTGATTTGTTTTCAAAATGACGGCAATTTAATGATTTTTGAACAAAATTTATGGAAAATTTTGAAAACATTTAAATCATCGTAAATCCTAAACCAAAGGAGGAAAAATGATATAACTTCCAAGAAAACCATAGTTTATGAAGGCCTACAATATGGTGAAAACAAGAAGTCAGTATCTTTTCTGGTTTAGGATTTAGAAATTTGATGACGTCATAGCCTCAAAATTGATAAATGCCGCCATTTTGAAACTAATCAAGATATCAACAAATTGCCACGGCAGATTTACAGTAAAAAATGCTAAGTTTCTTCCAAGTCATTTAATTCGAGGGAAACCATAATAGAATTTTACACCGACCTTTTTAAAGATTTTAGCCCTATGTTGAGTCACTAAGGACCGCAAAGAGCAATTTTCTTGTTAGTCTGTTTCAAATAGCTGTGAGGTGGGATGTGCAATTTTAGAGCAGCTCATGCAGAGCTCGTTGTTGATTGTTTTGATTAGTGTACCATATAACTTGCCTTTATTTCTGTTTTGGCTTTTCTCAGTACGTAGGCAATTCCCATATGCAAGATAGAATTTGTTAATGGTTTAGCTGGAAATCTTTCATTCCCTGTCATGTACAACCTCGTCCTTAGGGCGTTTTGTCATATTGGGTCGGACGGACTATCAAGTTTTGAAAGAATGCTTATTTGTTTCGCATATGCTTGCAAGTGCTTCACTGATTCTTTCGCATTTGCCCATCGATAATCTACTGGCCAGTTTGACAGTGTTTTTGTCGAGCAGGCTACCAAACTTTATTGCGAAAAAGCTGGCCAAGCTTTTTACTTCAAATGTGGCATGTATGTCCGTGAACATATAGTGTAAATGGTAAAAATATCTGTTAGACTAGCAGAGTGAACAATTAAGTTCTTCTGAAACCAGTAAAATATTTTGAAATGAGCCTTCTCCAAAGCTGTGAAAACAAGCAACTTTGTTTAATATATCTTTCGATTTCCAAGAATATTAATACTATACTATACCAATACCAATACTATACTTTCTACAGAGTTTAGATAGACCGATTGGTTCCAAAGCAATTGATAAATTTCAGTAGAGGACGATTCCTGAATTTCCGTGCTCACCAGAGCGGAAAGCAGGGTTACCTTAAACAAAGGAATTGATACACATTGTGTGGGATTCCATCATTGTTTTCAAGCATGCAAGCGGATGGGTCAAAAAGTAGGATTAGCATTTGAACCACATCGGAAAAACTTGTGTGAAAAACTGCTGTTTCTTTCTTTTAATCAAGATTTCTCCCTTTCAACATGTCTGTTACTTCCAAAAATGCTATCGCTATGTCTCCTAAAAATTAGGCTGCTTTGATTTGAGGCAATCAAGAGATTTTGGTTCACAGAAAAAACAAGCAATCAAAATCTTGTCATAAAACATCGATTGCCTGATAATGGTGGCGTTTTACTGTACATGAGGCTCCTTTGGTACCACTTCGTCGATCTGTGGCTAAGCCTTTGATAAATATCCAATGATTTTTTACAAAGTAGTAAACAGCTTTTTTCTAAGTACTTCTTTCCAATCTTAGCCCTTCAAGTCAAGACCCCAGAAGAGCTGCCGATAAGAGATTATTCACTGTTGGTTCACCTGTATCACCTTTCGGATCACCAAAAAGCACACCACCATCAAGCTCCTCATGGCGTACACCCTCCCCGAAGAATTTACTAGATATATCATCATCCCCGAAACACCTCTCTCCAGACCATACACCTCCACAAAGGTCAACATCATTCAGTAAGAGGCAACAAGTAACACCGCCATATTCATCACAACACGTTCCCTTGAAAAGAAAAAATTCAGGAAGAAGAAAAATAAGTGGTGTTGATATGTCACCTGATTATGCCTTATTCCGTGAGAGGATGACCGACGATGCATTAACTCAGAAATTGTCAGTGCCAATTCAGCTTAGCCCAAAAAGCTCTGAGAAATATGAGCCAAAAGCAGCATCGAGTCAAGAAATGGGCTCAAAAGCTAGTATTCCTCTACGAAGCAACCAAGGTGACACCAAGCTCAAACGGAGGAGGGCAGTCAGTGAAACATTTTCCCATCGGGCTTCATTAAATGATCTTGCTTTAGAAATCACAGGGACACATACTCAACGAGATCCTCTCTCTGAAAAGACTATATGCGTCAACAGAGTTCATTCCTCGCCTGCTCTCCTATCAGAAGTAGTCAAAAGACTGCCTTTGTCTCTAAAGACTGATTCAGACATCGCGTCCCAGAGTTTCTCAGACTTTCTCAAACAAGTTGCTTGTGAAAGCTTAGCCATTGCACCCCTATCCAAACTATCGTCTCCCATTTTCAGAATGACTGATCAAATCGATTCGCCGTTGTCGGACGTCGGCGGTGCTACGCCGCCACAGCTGTTTCAAATTTCGCCACACAGTTGGTCGGAGCTGGCAGGACTCGCTGTTGCACGAGAACGGAAGATTTCATTATCGAAACGATCCGTTTCAAGGACTCCGTCAGACGGCAGTGAGAGACAACGGAGAAACCAAACTGCTGATGTTGTGGCTAAAAATGTTCCGCATGTGATAACATGTCAAGGATCAAAGGTTACAGTTGGTTTCGGTGAAAGTTCAAGAAACAAAGAGTACAATGAAAAGATCCTTAGTACCCCACCTGGTATTGATACGCATATTGGAACTGTTTTTCTGCAGCCACCTGACCTCCCTGAAGAAACTTTAATGCCTAATGAGCATTTGCGTGTTATGGAAATATTAGAAAGTAAATCCGACTATGCGGATTGTATCATCAACATAGCTGAACAAACAGAGAATTTATGGACCGAAACGTATGATTTGTTCATAAGAAATACAACTGAAGAAAAACAAAAAGGACTAGAAGTATTATTACCAACTGAAGAAGTGCGAGCAATCAAGGAAATGGCGTTGTTGTCAGAAGCTGTTCAGATATTGATGAAAATTATTGAATTTGCGAAACGGGAGAGCTTAGCTGGCAATTTGCTACCCACCAAAGCAATGAAAAATGGTGAGTGACTTTTTCTCTCCCTTCTTGGCATAGCATAGCGGGAATCATATATTGAATCGGGATTGTGAACGGGGCTCTAATTTTCAAGTCATAAATAGCTGAGAAAATGATGCTCAAAGCTAAATCTTGAAAATTCCAAAATCTTCCTTCTTTTTTCTATATCGGGTGTCCCAAAATGGTGCATTGGTGTTTGCCAAAATGTGCCGTCATGAATTTTTAACCGATTAGAATGAAGTATTGATCGCTCTGTAGCAGAAATTCAAACTTAGATTCAGAAATTTGTTTCATTGAAATAGTCCATACCATTCCAGAGTTACTTCTGGGTTTACAGTAAGGCCCCGCATTTGAGAAACCACTTTGACAGACCTTAGCCTGAAAGGTTTCTCATATCTTTGATATTTTTCATTTTTTTAAGCTGAAAGTTTCTTAAGCTTCTAATCCATTTTCTGGAAAGTCCTGGGAAAATTGGTTAGAGCAGAATGGGGTTATGCATAGATATATTAGCCATGTGTGTGTTATGAATGATTCAGGCAGGAGAAATTCGATTGTAATTTTAGCTGTTACCAAGACTTCTTAAAGTAGCTTTCAAGGAGAATTGTCCATTATTAGATTAGAACCACATAGCTGATTTTAGTGAAATAGCTTTCCACATCCAAGGTAGCCTTTGCACTTTAAACTAATAATAGTTGAATCATTGAAATCGGTGCGTAATTCATGACTGTACGGTTCAGCAAACACTGATGCATCATTTTGGGATATTTCGTTTATTCAGCTTTGGTAGATAAGGTACTTAACAAGAAATTGTAAAAAGATTCGGATTAAAAAAATGAGAAGATTTAGCACACTGAGGCCTTTCTGACTTGTGTCGTCATCATCAGAGTGTGACTTAAAGAGTTATTGTCAACCAGGGTTCTTTGCGGGCTCGCTGAAATTTCAGATTGTCTAGAAATCAAATTTGATCTAAATGGAAACGATAAATCCTCAGTACTCTCCTCTGCCGGTTTCTAGTTCTTGAGTCCATGGTCCATGGTCCATGGTTCCGTAGTTCTGTAGTCCATGGTTCCGTGGTTCGCGGAGGAGAGTAGATCCACAGTGCAATAGTTGAACTGATAGAACGGCTTAACCACCATAGTCAATATTGACTCTGGTTCAACCACTGCCGTGTGGATCCATGGTTTCCGCTTAGGCCAGGCCAAATTTGATTTGCAGATAGTCTGAAATGTCAACGTGCCCGCAAAGGACCCTGGGTGACAATGGCTCTTTAAAACAGAACAGTTCTGTTTTAAGTCACACTCTGATGACGACACAAGTGAGAAAGGCCTCAGTGTGCCAAATCTTTTCCGGTTTTTTGCATCCGAATCTTTTTACAATTTCGTATATTCAGTGTGATCGAAGTAACTTCCACTTACACAATCAGAAAACAACATTATGATCTTTTTTTCTTGGATTAAATGCTGATGTTCTTTTTTTGTCAAATGTAACTCTGTTCATCACTTTAACATTTCACTTTGTAAATAGCTACACTAAAGTTGTTTGATCCTTAGAGCTGCGTGGCTAAAAAGAATTATGAGAATACAGAATATTCCTTTGATAATCATGGATGGCGATGGTTCTTTTCTAGAGCCGAATCAATCCAGATTTTTCAAGGTTTTAGTGTCAATGATTAGTTTTACAAGAACACCTGTTTCTTTTTTCATTTATTACATTATTTTGAATAGGTGGGAAATATGTCTTGCTATTTCTAGCTAATTCGGGCCCACTATGCATGCTGCATCCTGGCATGGGAATCCTAGCTTATTGTCCCTTCCGAAAGATGGCAAAGTGAGCTGGTTGGTTAGGTATCTGGAAAGTCACCCATCCAAAGTTTGACCTCACACCACCAAGCTTAACTTCAGTTACCAAACAGACGCTGTATATGCTGCCGCGTGGCCACTCACCCTAAACGAACGAGTCAACATTTCAAATAGAACGAGTCAAAATATGTTTCAATTCGAGATTCAGAACTATGATTATTGTCATCCATGTTGCGAAGTTTCTAACGTAGTTTCGCTCTTCTGTGAAGGTGTTGTGGCGCAGTGGTGTAATCATCTGGCATTGCAGCCAGAACAGTTAGGTGAACCGGGTTCGATCCCAGGTAGAGCCCCATCACTTCAGCGTCATGACAAGGGGTCGCGGACTCGATTAGGCCTATCCTACTTCTGCGATCCCAGCGCTTGGCGCTAAAAACCGCAACTTCACCTTCACCTGCTGATATGTAAATTTGCTTCTTTTGCAGCATTATTTGGAATAAGGGAAAAATCATTCAATTCGTGCAAGAGACTGAGTGTGTTGAAAAGAAGATTTGGGAAGTCTACAAAAGACTATGTGAATATCATTGTGAGTGTTATCACAAATCAATCTTGATAAGGGTCATTTTTTTTGCTGTAGCTCACAAAGTTAAAAAATAAGGCTCACTGCTCGAGACAGTTCTTTTTTCATCCATGTGACTCCAAGATTTAGTTTAAGCATATTGCTTTAGGTTTATTTCGCAAAAGCCAAGGTTTATTTCGCAAAATCAGGACAAGTTTTTCCAAAATATTTGTTTACTGTTTCCAACCAGATCTAAGGGGACCATTATGGAAATAAGGTCAATACGACCTTTTAATACTATCCCTGTCACTACAATTAGGGGTGTTTCTTCGGGTATTTATTTAATGTGCATTGTAATTGTATTTTATCTATTTTTAGCTTTTTTAAGCTTGTAAATTTTATTCATTTCTTTGTGGAAAATGCATATTTTCATACATACATCATGCATACATACATACCAATACGGCTCATATTTCGCGTAATTTTTAGATCAACAGCCAGCCATGATACTTCATCATTTACTATGATGGAAATAGTTGTCAAAAATTGTTCTCCTATGCATTATCTCCTTCCTGGGGTTTTTCTACATGTTGCAGTGCCTTGAATTGTACGCCGCAATTGTTAAATTTTTTGTCAATTCTATTGTTGTTGGCCCTGCTCCTTGGTTGAACGATTTTGAATAGCTGCAGTTTGGACTTCGATAGATCAACTGATGATGGACATACTACCAGTCACCCTCTGCAGTTTATGCCTTTTATTCTGTTTCGGAAGTGGCACTAAATTTGCTTATTTTTTCTTTCAGGAGAATGCCAAACTGTTGATTTATTTCCATGCTGTTATTCTGGTATGTTTTTACAAGTCACTGTCACTGTCACTGTACAAGTTTCTGGAATTCTTCATTGAGATTAAGATAAATCATGAGTAGATTCTCAAAATTAAAGGGGCTAGGTCACGTAAAGTAAACAAACTTCTTTCGAAACGACGATTTTACAGTTCTTTTGACAGGCCATATCAGACAGATTTGCCACTATTTTTCTTGTTTACGGTTACGTGACCCAACCCCTTTGAACCAAACCCTCAATCATGCAATTCTATGAAATTTTTCTAATTGATGTTGTAGTACGACTTTCCAAAGAATGTATACAATAAAACCCCGAATAAAAGAAAGTGCAGATTAGGAACCGCGAGCCTGAGTTTTAGCCAATTAAGCACATTATGCATAAGAACCATTTCATCTTGGCAAATTAAGCAGGTTCTTGTACAAAAGATTAATGAAGATTCATTGAGTGCAAATCCACGTATGAGTTTTGGGTCCTTAAACGCGTGAACATTGGTTAGAGCATAGGGCTCAAATTTTTCGAATCTTTAGAAAGGTGGCTGTAAAATTATATGACATTTTTCTTTGGATTGAATGGCTTGAAAGGAACTTATGATACTTTGCTGTAAATCTGCCGTGGAAATGTTTTGATATCCTGATTTTTATCAAAATGGCGGCAATCTAATTATTTTTGAAAAAATTAGTGGCACATTGTGAAAAAATTCAAATCATCCTAAATCCTAAACCAATACAGGAAAAAGGCTATAACCTTCAAGAAAATCATAGTTTATGAAGGTCTACAATGTGGTGGCAAGCAGAAATCTGCAGTTTAGTATTTAAAAATTTGATGACTCCACAGCCTCAAATTTGAGAAATGTTGCCATTTTAAAACTAATCAAGATATCAATAAATTTCCACGGCAGATTTATAGCCAAAAACCCCAATTTCTTTCCAAACCATTTGATTAAAAGAAAATTTTAATAGATTTCACACCGACCTTTTTAAAGATTTGAGCCCTATGTTGCAAACCCACGTATGAGTTTTGTAGCTTTGGACAAACCTCCCTGGAGTTTTGGATCATTAAACGCGTGCACATTGGTAGAGTACAAGAAGATAATGATTTTAAACCAATCTCAAAAGCTTAAAATGTCATTTTTGGTTCATCCAGATCATGCAGTCATGATAATTTAAGAACCGATTCAGGAACCTATTGAGGCTGTTTTCCAGTAATACAACTTATGTAAGAACCACTTCAGCCTGCTGCAGAAAATCACAGGTTCTCTTATGCGGCTTTTTCTGACTGTAAATTTGTCTGACTCACGCGGTAGATTATCATTTTGCTTCAAATTTTTGTTCGGAGTCAGATCGGTAGCACTAAACTCAAAACATGATCCCAGTTATGGCAGCAACAACAAAGACAAAAACAAAGACATAATCTTTGCTCGCTCAAACTGGGACTTATAGACTTTCATATAAAAAGTTAGGATAGCCAGACACAGATTTATCTGTACCGTCGAGAAAGAGGCTGAGTCGTAGTCAAGGCAACCTTCGACAGTTGCAAATTCTCATTGCTGCGGTGAAGACCGTGAAAGCTAATTGGCCTTCAAATTGAGGAACTCCTGGTTCAACGTGAGAGGTTTGCTGCATTTTGGATTAGAGAAACATTCATCTGGGTACTAGTGGCTTTCGGTCATAGCTAATATCACTGAAAACTTGAATTTTGAGGTGTTTTAGCATCTGAGGCTCGAGCTGGCAACTTAGGCCCATCCGCACTTAGCTTTTTGTTCAGTATTGTTATGGTTTCCATATCCGGACATGAAATTGAGAGAAACAATTTGGTCCTAATTTTCAATGTGAAAGTCCATGAGTCGTAGTTTTTGTGTCTATCAGTCTACCAATAGCGATAACTGTGAGAATGTAATCAGTCTATGATAGCACATTCATCCAGAAGTTTTTGATTGTCTTATATCTCATTACAGTGTCGGAGTGCTGCATCAGATGAGTTGCTTCAAAGTTCTTCAAATGTAAGTTTATTCTTTAGGGCCGTAAATCCTGTCTCAAACTTTGCTCTTTGCTCTAGAGAGTTATAATCACACGCTCTTATCCTTGGCTAGAATAGTATGAATCCATTTAGAAAGTAGATACGTTCAATTTGGTAGGAGGAGAACATTTTGCTATTGTTGGAAATAGCACACTTAGCCATTCCAAGCTGTTTTATGGAAAAGTTGCTCTTTTGCCCCCCCCCCCTTAGAGCTCGTTTTAATTCCCCCAAAGACTTCACTAACCCCTCACCCCCCTGTGTTTTCCTACTACTTCTACGCAAGGCTTCTGCTATCTCCTCCGTACTTCTTTGATATGAGTTTATTGGTCGTACCTATTTGATGGAATTTCCAACATTATTCCCATCTCAAGCTAAAAATGCAAAAGGCTGGATTTGTGTCACAGTGAAAGTTCTTGCATCTACAACAAATGAACTGTATCAAAGTGAAATCATTGCATTTAGGAAGAATCTTAATTTAGTCTTTTCTTGTTTATAGTTTGCTGAAAAGTATAGAATAGCAAAGTGCTTGCTGGAAGGGTTGTATTCGGAAACAAACACAGAGAGTGACCAGCTTTCTATAAAGAAATGTATCCTTTCAGTCAATCTCCTGAATGTACATAATATGCTTGGAAGGGCAATCCTCTGTACTAGTGAAGTGGTCATGCCAATTTGTGGCTTCTCGTCTTTCTCTTAGAAAACGTACGAACTTGCATATTTAGTTTGGAAAATTCAGATGTTAGCACTTTTATAACAACTTTGAACGAGAAGTATGTCGCGATCACCAGGTTAAAAAAGAAAACTGTCGATGTAGGAATGGGCACTCAGCAATGACTTATGTTATATGTGAATCCATATGTGTTATTTTGTGGTAATGTGAAGAAGACTGAGAATTTTTTTCTGACTGATCCAAAATACCGGGTGTCCCAAAAAAATGTATACAGATTTGGTTGACTCCAGCGATGTAATTTTGGCTTCAATCAATGGATAATCACTCTCAAAATGTTCCTCGATAATTAAGTTGAACATAGAGACCTCGTTTGTTGGTATTGGTGCTTTGAAAGCAGAGATTGTGCCTTAAGAGATTGCTTAGGCCAAAAGGCTAAAGTTCTGGTTTACAAGGCGAGGCAAATTTGAGATTTCAAGCTTGACATGTCTGCTCTCAAAGTACCAATATCAAGAAACGAGGTATCTGTGTTCAAGTTAACTATCGAGGAACATTTTTAGAGTAATTCGACATTGATTGAAGCTAAATTCACAGCGCTGGAGTCAACCAAATCCGTATACATTTTTTTGGGACACCCGGTATTGTATACTGAAATTTCATTTGTTGACTTCTTAACTCAATGATCAGATATATCTGCAATAGAGCAACGGCTGAAGCTATCAAGATGATGCAAAATTGCGGTAAGACGTTTGTGCTGAAGCTGTTTTGATGAAACTTTATTCAATCTGCAAATGCTGGTAAGGCTGGTATCTTCTACTTGCTTTAGTATTTTCATCGCTCTTAATGCTTGAAACTTGACTTTGTTACTCATTTAGCCCTAACAACGTACACATACTTTTTTATGACAAACTAAGAATTTAAACCAATACTGAAAGCTCTTGAAATTTTCAAATTTTGAGTAGTCAGAGTTTCGTACGAGTTTTTTAAAGGTTGCAGAAACCATCTTCATGCTCACTACCTATGCTTTTGCGAAAATTTCGAAGCAGAGCTTTTCAAGCCGTTCCTACCGGGTGCGCCAAAATAAACTATGCACGTTTGGCAGCCCACAATAAATCGTACACTTGACCGATTTTGAAGATTTATGACTTAATCGTTGGCAGAAAGCCTGAATTAAATATTGGTATTTTTTGCAAGTTTTTTCATTTTCAGTTTTTAGAGCTAGAAGCGAGTTTCTTAAAATTTTAGTCTTCAAAAATACTGAAAACGATCAAAAAACATCGATCAAGTTTTCTAAAGAATCGACATGAACGGACAAAGAGAGAACTTGTTCGTGGTGATTTGCGATTGAGAAATCGACCAATTGTAATCTGTTCTACGAGAGTTCGTACTAAACCCCCAAATCCCCCTGAAAACGCTTTTCTTTGTTCATTCATGTTGAATCTTTTAATATTTGATCGACGTTTTTTTGATTATTTTCAGTTCTTTCGAAAACGAACATTTTAAGGAACTCGCTTCTGGCTCTAAAAACTGAACACGGAAATATTTGCAAAAAGTCCTAGAATCTAATTCAGGCCTTCTGCTAAAGATTAAGTCATAAATCGTCAAAATTGGACCAGTGTACGATTTATTGTGGCCTGGCAAACGTGCATAGTTTATTTTGGCGCACCCGGTATATTGGAGCATTATTAAGTACTGTCCAGGTAATATAGTAGTACATGAAGCAAGTAAAAATTAAGTAAAACTATGCCAAGGATTCCCTTCATCAAAATAAATGGTTTCTTAAGTTATATTTTCCAGTGCTGGTCTTTCTTAACTTTATGGCCATTTGGAGAGTTGAGTGTCTTATAAGCGGTTTCTCATAAAGAAAATACGTGCACCATTTTGTGAGTAGCCTTTATGACCATTTCGTCAATCACTAACTAGTTTCTTGTCATTTTATGAAGTTTGCCTGCAAAACCGACATATTTATATTCATCTACCAGGCAAAAATTTGCTAGTTATCTTGCTCTTTTCAACCGTATGCAAAAATTAAAGCCAAAAACGAACTTTATCAAGTGATACAGTACTTCACAGTGTGCATAAATGGGGAGACATTTCACATGTACCAAATATATAGAGAACTTTTATAAGGCATGTAGATATAGAAAATGTGTCAAATTGCTACACAAATATTGTATTAAAGATAGGAAACGAAGATATGGATGTTTTATTCAGTTAAAAAAGAAGCAACCATTTTTGTGAACACTTTGAAATTACACCCTCAACGACAAAGCATCGTTCTTTTAGGATTTTCGGCAACCTATGCACTCATAAGAATCAGAAATCGACTGCATTTTCATCTGAAACTCCAATTCCTCTTGATTTAAAATCTGCATTGAACTTTTCAAAAACATACACACCTTATGAATTTGATCCTTGACCCTATTGACCCTTGACCCTAATTTGACCCTTGACCCTATGAAATTTGACCCTATTGCTGACAAAGGCCAGCAAGAATAACGTCACTCTGCTGAAACAAAATGAATAGCTCATGATTAATTAAGTACGCAATCTACAAGAAAGAAATTTTAGTGTTGTAATCATGATGACCTAGACGCTTTGTTGATTTTCAAATATTTTACTGCAGACATTGCCAGAATTCCCTTAGGGACTAATGTTTTGTTTTACTAGATTACGGAAAAGGCCCAAAACGGGCCCATATTTGGTTCAGCTCATCTAATAGCTTATGATTCATAGATTCAGAATCATATATGGTTTGTATGAGCCCAGTTTGGGCCTTTTGAGCTATACAAATGTAAAGGAAATGTTACCCAGATGCATAAATTTTTGCCAAAATCTAAAACTGAAAAATTCTGACCCAAATACCTATTCTAAAATAACCAGTAATCATAACATTGAGTTGAACATAAAACTGAGCTTTTTAAATGATTTTATTAAAGGCAATGTGTCCATCTAAGTACTGCCGCATATACACTCTTGTCAAGATATGCTGACAAGATGCTGACGAAGAGCCGCCAAGAGCGCACTGTGATTGGTAGTATTTAACTGATCACATGCAAAAGTAGAATTTAAATTTCACAACAAGGCTACCTGCTGTGAAACTTCAGGTTCAGCTCTGGAAGCGCAACCGGAAGTAAGTCATCAGTCTGCTTATATTAGACCTGGCTACCTTTTTAGTTACATGAATTTTATGAATGAATCTCCAAAAAAATGATAAATTTCATCGAAATAAAAAATTTCTATATTCTAACAAATTCAAATTGCGATATATTTTTATTGAAACTAGACAAATGCATTTTGTCTTTCTGTTCAATCATTAATTCATTGGGCTTTCAAAGTATCATAATGGAAAATTTTGTTTCAAAAATTCATTTTTTGTGAAATGTCCTCATGCGTGCCCATTGTGCTTGTTTTGTTTAATTGAATTTGGCTCGATGCACATGCCTCTTAAAATGAATTTGCAGAGCAATAGTCATGACTGTTTAGTTTAGAAAAATAGAATTCTAGTTTTTTTCTCTAAAATAGCATTAAACCATTTAAACTTACTGTGATAATCTATGATTTGCAATTTACTTCAGTGTTTAAAATTCCACCGGCCAACATACTAAAATCATATAATAATGTCCAGCTATAGCAATCTTGTCAAAATACAGTTAAAGTGTGATATTGCAGAAATACTGAGCTTGTTAAGAAGTGAAGTTTACAAGTTAGTTAGGTCAGAAGTAAAAAGTTGTTCATGATAATGTGACTGTCAGTACTGCAGCAACTTTTCAGCTTATGAATTTTAATTTGAGTTTTTGAAATTTGATTGAAACGGTAGACCTGCTAAATCTTGATAAATCGCTCTCCCCTGCAACAAAATTCGTAGCAGATGGCAGACTTTTAGTTTGTGAGAAAAGTTAGTGTATTTCATTGTGACAGGTAAAAAAAGTTTAATGAGCTACGGAATAAAAAGTACGCGGCTGATATTCAAAACTGAAACTGTAATCAATCAGTCCAAGGCTAACTTAGATGAGAAAATTTGGTTTGGTAAATCGTTTCCACGAAGAAATTATGAAAATGCTGGCAAGGGATTTGTATTGTATTGACATCTCCATGCTTGATTCTAGTCCATGATTTACTTGATTCTGGTCCATGAAATTTAGATTCAATACAATTGTCAGTTTCAGAAATAGAATTTAAACTTTATTAGTAAACCCTGGACCAGAATCGAATGTTTAATTCTCATTCCCATAAAAATCCCTTACCAGCATTTGCCTAGTTTCTGGGTATAAAATGTGAGTGTTTTTACCAACAAATTTCACATCTAAGTTAGCTTTTGACTTATAGATTACCATTTCAATTTTGGATATCAGCAGCGTACTTTTTATTCCACATGCCGTCAAACGTGTTAACTTTTCTTACGCAATCGGTATCATTCTCACAAAAGCATCCATATGCGTGGAATCCTTCCTAACGTATAGCCTGAATCTATAGTTGTGGTTTGGGTGTTAGAATTTGACTTTGGAGTGTAGACTCGCAGCTTATTGTTTGAAGCAGTTAACTGTTCAGTTATATAAAGACGTATTAAACTAACGCCTCAGCAATTTATGACATTATTTATGTATTGCCTGGCTGTTTATTTCCGTAGTTTAATGATAATTAGCGTAGCTAGTTGGACAGTTACTCGATACAAAGCGAGATTACAAGAAACACTACCAATAGTGGGCACAATGCAAACAGACTTTAATATCTACTGACGGTCCTAACGGAGCATTTTTTAGCAACTATTGTTTGGGTTCCTGCAGAGTGCTTTTATAACTTTGCTCTTAATTCTCCATACCTGCGAGCAGGGCTCGTTGGCTATTGGAGTAAAATATGGATTGATATTTCAATCGTTAGCGACAAAATCCTAATTACCACATTGCTGTTCTCCTCGTGGTCATTTTCCCTGAACGAATTCATGTGGCAAAAGGAAGTTTATTTATCATCAGAAAGCTTCTGCCGCATGTCCATATCTCATTATGGAAGTTTTATCTAGCAGATACCTCATTTTGCAACAACTCTTATTATTTGCTGAGTGTTAGAAACTAAATATTTAGCCGTTCTTTTGTCACTTTTCAGTAGACCTTTTAGCTACTCTACAAAAGAGCATGGATCGAGCGATATTTGTATACATATTTATACGAACTTGGTACTGTAGTATATACTAAATAATAGGTACTAGGAGAAAAAAGGACGCAAAAAACAGACAGACTTCTCAGCACACTGAGGCCTTTCAAACTTACGTTATCATCAGAGTGTGACTAACTGTTAGTCACACTCTGATGGTAACGTAAGTTTGAAAGGCCTCAGTGTGCTGAAAAATCTGTCTGTTTTTTGCGTCCTTTTTTCTCCTAGTACCTATTATTTATACGAGAGGTTCCAATGAGTAGTGCTAGAGCTGCTAGATGTACACCTTGGAAAATTCTATGAAATATCGTTTGATTTTGATCCTTTTTAGAATAGCTAAAAGGTCCATTCCTCTTTGAAGCAAGCGTGCCATTTCATAGTTTACTAGTTTACTTTCATAGTTTAGTCATATGTTTTTGATATAAACGCAAATTTTTGTTCAGTTTATTTACAAGGTAACTCTGAAGTAATTTTACCCTGCCTTTCTTCAGATTTCAATAATTTATCTCAACTGCTTTTGGGGTATCTGTATCCTTCATAGATCCCGGGAATCAGTTGAAGGATGACTAACGGTAGATTAGATGTATAACGAAAACGCATGTCAATTTTCGTGTCACGGAGCAGTCTGTGCTTACCTTACCTTGAGGTGAGAAATTTTGGTAAGCGCAGTGAGAGGAACTTAGATAGTGTGTGACCAAAGAGATCAGTCATTATTTTTCCTTGCGCTTTGATGAATACGAACACCTGGAAGATTTGAGATTTAAACTTTATTTAAATCTTCTATCGAGTGATTTTTATTTGTATTATTTTAGTTACGTGAAGGTATTTTAATGTGTATACGAAAAGAGCGGAAAGGATTAGTGTTTTATAACCTGTTTTCAATGTAACATATGTTTATTTACTTTAATATAACTAATTATGTACTGAAAGCCTAAGCATATTAGAGAATTTACTGAGTAAATTGTTGACATATTGTTTGTTTCTTTGTTTGTTTGAAATTATACATAGATTGAGTTTTAGCTTTGATGTTTAATCTGAGGTAGTACAATTATTGCTTGATATTTACGATTTGTAGAGAACTTGAAGAAAAGTGTTTTGAAACTGAAAAGTTGGCTGGAAGTTTTTATGTTGACCACTGCCTAAGAACAACAGTGCAAACGTTTCTTAAAACTGGTGGGGTAATTTGAAAAAACCGCAACCATATTGAAAATATTTAAATACTTTCATCAGAGACTGTTCACAGTATCAAACCATAGGTAGCAGCGTATGGTTTTAAGATTAGTAAAAATATTTATCATATGCAGCCTTATTATATTCCTATGTCTTTCTCTGGTTTGATGATGCTCCTTGTGTCTCTCCGCCAAAATATTAGGGCTATCGTTAGACCCAGTCTCCAACTTTGGGGAAAGACGATGTTGTATATGATAAGTAACCAATTTCACAACCATACGCTGCTGTGATCAAACATACCCCATGCTCAAAGTTGAGAAAGCTCGCTTCGCATTGATAGATTCGTTCAGTGGAAATCATAAATCCACACCACAACAAACAACACCTAAGCGCATATGTTCTTTAGTAACATAAACATACCAGGTTGAGCGAAAGGAACTTAAAATGCTTGAAAGTCCGTTATTCAGAGAATACCTTGACGTATTGGAATGAATCAATAATGGCCAAACGGCTGAGTATTGTTTTATTTTCTTCTAATTTGTTGAGCATTGTAAATACAGGCTAAATTTGATTTATGAAGATTCCTTACCACGAAATGCGCGAAACTTCACTTAGAGCAACATGCAAATATATATCATCTCCCTCTTGGCTGGAAAAGTGCTTTTTACAACAACAAAAAGTATCAGATCATATACGTAGTTTCTTTCGTGAAGATTTGAGTTTTAACTGTTGAGAAAACTGAAATGTGTTTGATTGAGCAGATTGTTTATAATTTTAATCGAGGGTTTTCTGCCTTTTTCACGCATTTCGAAGTTACAGTCTTTTTAAATTAGATTTTACCTATATTTCCAAAGCTCAGAAAAATAGTAGAAGAATTGGAAAATAATATTTCAGCAACAAGGGCAGATTTTGTAATACAATAGCATGAGTTGCTTTTGTTGACACCTCAATTCAAAGCGATTAGCGATTGCAGACAAAGGAAATTCTCTCAACCAGCAATTCAAAACAAACAAAGCCGCAAAAGTTTCTTTGAAACCCAGGTAGCTAGCTCGCTCATTGTGCATTCCAGGAACTGTTTTTAAGGGCAAACATGAGCGTAGATCGAAAGAAGAAGGATGCATCTACACATCTGCCCTGCCGCGGGCATTTTATTTGTTTGGTTCAAAAGCCGTTTGGGAGGCAATTCAATTCTATTATTCTTGGGTGTTATCAAAACATTTACTGCTCAGCTTCTGGACCAAATAGATAAAATGCCCGCGGTAGATGTGTAGATATATCCTTCTTCTTTCGATCTATGCTCATGTTTGCCCTTAAAGATAATTTCTGGAATGCACAGCGAGCGAGCTAGTTACCTGGGTTTCAGAGAAAATTTCGCGACTTTGTTTGTTTTGAATTACTGGTTAATAGAATTTCCTTTGTCTGTGATCGCTAATCGCTTTGAATTGAGGTGTCAACAAAAGCAACTCGTGCTATTGTATTACAAAATCTGCCCTTGTTTATTTCAGCCCTTCGGCTATCAGCCAAACGTTAATTGATGCCAATACCTCGTGAATTCTCCCCATTGTTAAGGATGCTCTGAAATTTTTGAGTTTTCGAAGCATCAGCAAATTCAATGTTGGTAATTGGCAAAATTGCTTATTTTCTCAACCTTCAACAAAGATACACCATAGGCACAGATAAAAAACAAAACATGAATTCAACTTGATATTCTATAATCTTTATCAAAATTTTGAAATGATTTACAATTATAAGAACCTGTAAAAATCTGTTAGAAAAGTCCAAGTAGCTGACTCTGCTAGAAATAGTTAAGATTGCAAATAGCGTTACTAAAATCTCCAGCGTATAGATGGACTTCAAATATCTTTGCCTGCCAGATCTCTGAAACCAATCATAGCCCGATGAACGATTATTCTTGTTCTGGATGAATCATCAGTTAGGCCCCGTCCACACGTATACGTTTGTAAACGCATCGAATGTTTTCCGTCCACACTGAAATGCCAAAGCAATTGAAAACGATTGATGAACATGGTGGATGTGACGTTACCGTTTACAAAAGTATGCCTTTTACGACCGTCCAGATGTAAACGCGAAAACAGCGTTTTCAAAACAACTGAAAGCGATGGATGAAGACAATGTCTCGGACGTCATCGTTTACGCAAATATGCGTTGACGACCGCCACTATGTAAACGGGAAAACAGCGTTTTCAAAAGTATCCACTTTGGAAAGCGTTTTCGAATGTATGCGTTTAGGGTAACCTGAAACGCCCGTTTACGTGTGGACGCAAGGTGTAAACGTATACCAAATGTATGCGTTTACGAACGTAAACGTATACGTGTGAACGGGAGCCTTAGAAGGTTCTTTTGAAATATACCCATCGTTCCTTTGGCAATGAAAACAATCCAGATTCTATTCAATGTCAGCCAGCTGGATCTAAATGCTTTGAATTGATACAATGCTAAAATCTTAAACGATACAATCATGATTGTTTTGATTGGCAAAGGAACGCAAGGATGCAAATCATGTGCAAATATCGTTCTGCAGTCCCATGTCCATCATGAATGTAGTGAGTTAGAGCAGTGACTTTGACTTTGTCTTTAATCCTTATGAGCTAATTGCCACTTTCCTCCGCTTTTTGTAAAAAATGCCTAAATTTACTTTTCTGTTTTATTTGTCCCAAAAAAATGGGTCTAAATTTACTCATGATGGTGCTCTCAGTTCCATTAAATTTTCACAAACATGTGGAGCATGCACATGTAACACCTGCACATTTCCACTATCGGAATTTTCACGAGAACTATGACATTGGAGGCTGCTGTTTCATTTTCAATCCATGAAGCTATTTATCGCTGCAAATTAGTAAGACAAAATGGCCGACCGCTGGTTTCAGTGATCGGGCAAATTTGGTCTCCTGAAGGTCATAGCTCCATCATTTTTCAACGGATTTTAATGGGGATGGTGGCAAACTTTAATTGAACATCTGAAGAGCACCACCATGAAAAATTTTGGCGAGAATCTTTTGCCGTTTTGTCACAATCTTCAGACAAACGGGGCACAATTTTTTTGGGACACCCTGTAGTTGTTTAATATCCAGCGGGTTGGCCACCTTTCCTGAAATCGGATTCAGCATAAAGTTCAACACATTTTGAAATGTCTTCTTTTCTATAAGAACAATGCGCCCAGTCTCCTGAGACTCTTGCTATGGCTTGTACAACGGCGTGGTTGACGTCATCTTTTTCGATCTGGAAATAAGCATACCTCATTAAGAACGTGAAGTACCCTTAAATATATGTGGGGTTAATATGAGTTCACTATCAAATCTTGAACATTTCGCTCAATTTCATAGATAGTTCGCGTATAAATGAGGCATGGGTCCATTTGGTGTAGGCTGAGTAAGGCATAATATGGACAAGTTTCTTGCAACTGAAGTAGCAAGTCAACGTCAGAAGAAACATACTACTTTTGGAGTTACGGCTATTGAAATTACCCTCCTGAATATTTTGAATGCTGTTTTAAAGTTTACGATTTATTGTTTAGGATTTCAGCACTACCAGTCTTGCCCGCAGTCCTACACACCTAACTCCTGAAGACCCTGTACACATTTCTTTGTTTTTCCTTGGGGCAAAAATACGATGAAAAAAAATGTGAGCCCCCCTGCATCTGCATAGTTTCTTGCTGAAGACTTTTGGAGTTGGGCATTGCATTAGATTTTGATAATCAAGCAGGTTTGCTCAGTATTTGCCGATTTATTGCTGTTAAAACCACCATCCAAGTCATTTTTTCATCTTCACCGTAAAGCTATCCAAAGCAAAACATATGAAATACTGGATAATTAAATTTGACAAATGGATTTGTTATTGCATTCGCCGTCCATCAGTTCGAATAAAATATAAAAAGAGCATCTTCAAAGACTGACGGAATGCTTAAAATAATTTTTCGTTTGTTATTTTGCATAAGCTAACGCTAGAAATGTGTAGATAAACGCCAAAGCATTTTTCCCAATCGTCATAACAAGGACAGATTTGGTAAGAAAATAGCACGAGATGGTTTTGATTGACACCGCAATTCAAAGCGATTAGCGATTGCAGGCAAAGGAAAATCTCTCAACCAGTAATTCAAAACAACGAAGGCCTTAAAAATTTCTCTGAAAACCCAGGTGGCTAGCTCGTTCGTTGTGCATTCCAGAAATTATTTTTAAGAGCAAACATGAGCATAGATCGAAAAAAGGAGTATACATCTACACATCTACGTCGGGCCTTTTATTTCTTTGGTCCAGAAGCTGAGGGGTAAGTGTTTTAATTACACCCAAAAATGAGAGAATTGAAATCGCTTCCCAATCTTCAGAGAAACTTTTGCGCCATTGTTTGTTTTGAATTTCTGGTATTGAGAGAATTTCCTTTGCCTGCAGTGGTTAATTGCTATTGAATTCAGGTCGTCACCGCAAGCATCTTCGGATCCGACGATCGACGCTGGTATCATGGCCTTTTCTTTTTCAAACTATTTCAATTTCCCTGCGTTTAACTTACCTTGTGTTTATATTTCTTTAATTTCTTGACTATTTTATCAGGCATTCTTGTTTCCACAAATACCTTATCAGGGATCAATTGACTATGAACCCGTGGAGCTTGCACTGCGTCTTTCAATGTCATATCAAACCATAAATGATTCATTATAACCTAAAGAAAATCGATAATTCAAGAATCAAGGACATTGTAAATTCCAAAGGGTAAGTCGTTCCTCGCCTCCAAAAAGATATTTATGGGAGCAAAAAGGTTATGAAATTCTAAACTCTGCTTTAAGTGTGCATGTTCATAGAATAAGATAAATGATTCAAGATCACCTAAGGAGATCGAAAAATCAAGAATGAAAGGACTGTAAATTAAAAGGGTAAGTTATTCCTCGAAAGAGATTTTATAGGGGAAAGGCTTTGAAATTCTAATTTCTGCTTTGATTATAAATATGAAATAGGACAACTTCAAGATACTTGAACTTAGTTTAAAATGGGTGATTCGTTTTCACCCACAAAGTCGAAGAAACAAGAATACAGAGATTGTTGATATCAAAGGGTAAGTCATTACTCCAAAGAGATTTTTATGGGAACAAAAAGGCTGTGAAATTCTAAATTCTGCTTTAATTATAGATATGAAATAGGACAACTTCAAGATATTTGAACTTTAAAATGGATAATGCGTTTTCACCTACAAAGGTCGAAGAATACAGGGAGGGATTGCAGATATCAAAGAGCAAGTCATGCCTTCAAAGAGATCTTTATGGGAACAAAAAGGCTGTGAAATTCTAAATTCTGCTTTAAATTATAGATATGAAATAGGACAACTTCAAGATATTTGAACTTTAAAATGGATAATGCGTTTTCACCTACAAAGGTCGAAGAAACAAGAATACAGGGAGGGATTGCAGATATCAAAGAGCAAGTCATGACTCCAAAGAGATCTTTATGGGAACAAAAAGGCTGTGAAATTCTAAATTCTGCTTTAATTATAAATATGAAATAGGACAACTTCAAGATATTTGAACTTTAAAATGGATAATGCGTTTTCACCTACAAAGGTCGAAGAAACAAGAATACAGGGAGGGATTGCAGATATCAAAGCGTAAGTCATGCCTTCAAAGAGATCTTTATGGGAACAAAAAGGCTGTGAAATTCTAATGTTTGCTTTAATTGTAAATATGGAATAGGAAAACTCAAGATACTTGAACTTTAAAATGGATAATTCATTATCATCTACAACAATCGAAGAATTAAGAATACATGGATTGCAAATATGTAAATTCCTTCAAAGAGATCTCTATGGGAACAAAAAGTAAATGAAATTCTAATTTCTGCTTTGATGATAAATATGAAAAACAAGGCCCCTGACGAGATCAGTAAAGTGGGGGGGGGCCAAACTTGATACAACAAAATTACCACAGCACAACATGATGAGCTGCCTTTCATAACGGTATGATTTGCAAAAAAGTGGGGGGGGTCATGGCCCCCCGGCCCCCCCCCCCCCGTCGTCGGTGGCCCTGTGAAATAGGACAACTTCACGATGCGTGAAGTTTGAAATGGATAGTTCGTTATCATCTACAAAAATCGAAGATTCATGAAAAGGGATTGTCAATTTCAAAGGGTAAGTCACTCGTCTTAAGAGATTTTTGTAAGGGAACAAAAATGTTGTGAAATTCTAATGTTTGCTTTTATTATAAATATGAAATAGGACAGCTTCACGATGCGTGAACTTTAAAATGGATAATTCATTATCATCACCTACAAAAATCAAAGAATCGAAAATAAAGGGATGGTCGATATCAAAGGGTAACTTACGTAAGTCATTCCAATGGAAGAAGGGCAGAAGAGGTTGTGAAATTTTTAAATCTGTTTCAGTTATCACAATTTCGGGGCGTTTGATTTATACCATCTGACAGAAAATGTCTTCTTCCTATTCCGGAAAAAATCCGGACCCCCCTATGGATGACTACTCACAAAATCGGAAAGCCCCGAATTTTTTATGATGAAATATGTTGGAAAGATCCGGATTTTGCCTACAAATCCGGATTTTGCTGGATTTAGGAAAAACATGATGCAAGTAACTGTATCAACAATTTAAGAGATGATATTTCCCAAATGTATGGAGATAGTGTTATAGTGTGATGCTTCCCAGTCTGTAGCTTGTGTATGATCATATGGCCGGAAGTGGGTATAAACAATGTTAGCTGAATTTTTGTTATTGCTTGAAAACTCTCAACCACATCTTTAGTTGAATGAAAGCCGACTTACCTGAGCGACTGCAGTAGTAATGATGGAACCCCCTGAGCCACCAGCTATCAACCTGACATTGCTATGTTCATCCAAAATGATCACTGGAACGCCACTAGACAATGGTCTCTTTCCAGGCTGCATGAAATTTATGGGAGATGGAGGTAATCCGAATTCATTTGGCATTCCTGGTGCACTAAAATCGTCCATTTCGTTGTTATATATGAATCCCAAAGCGCATGATCGAAATTTAGCGCCAAGGCTGAAACAAAGTCAAGAGCATATCAATTTCTGCATTAGAATTTGTCGAGAATGCAAGATGGTGAATCAAGTACCATCCCCTTTGGTTGTTTTAGAAAGTTATTAGTCGATGTGAATGAATAGATTTTCATATAAAATCCAGTCTTTATTTCATGGAAATTGGTTGGAGTATAGGCTGGAGATTCACGATTATTCATTTCATTAACTTGGCAGCTCCGTTTGACTTAATAGCCAACTTTGTTACCAACTTTAAATGGATCTGAAAATTATTTCTTGCAACAAAATAGCCTCCCAGCCGAGTCAAAGCAGGCATCCTCTCTATATAGTTTTAAGAAAACTGTTTAAAACAGGGGTTTCTTTTTTATTTGAAATTTTTTTAATATCATTGTACACTTGTTTGAATATTTTAAATAGGGTTTTATAGTTTAATTTGAGTATTTTTAGATTGTAATTAATGTTTTATCGGAGGGCCCCTTGAAAACCAGCTTCTGCTGAAGGGCAACCCTCCTTAAAAGAAATGAAATGAAATGAAATGAAATGAAATGAAATGAAATGAAATGAAAATGGTATATCGCAGGTAACTCATCCAAACCATCCAAATTTCCCCCATATTTTTGTTGTTGAGAGATAAAACTTTCCTTCCTTGTTTTTCTAGCTAGAATTGGCTCCTGCCAATTGATATATTGGTATCTCATGCCTATTCCTAATCAAAGTGATAAGAGAAAATTGGTTTCCTCTTATGACTGTAGCCTAATTTACCGCCTTTCCAACAGCAGTACATTATTTTCTGTCACCCGGCAGAAGCAACAGAAGTCAGAGACTTCTCAGTAGCATTCTATGGAAGAGACACGAGGTAGAAGGTTAGGTGAGGGATAGTAGACAAGGAGGAGTTTAGATGTATACTGAGCTTTGCATGTTAGCAAAATCAGCCAAAACAAAATTTCATACGGTGAAAGAGCTTACTATCCATTTACTGTGTCCATAACAGTAACAGCATCGCCATTTTGTGCAACAACAACCAAATGCGTAGTACCAGTCTTTACAGGCAGATCATATTTACCACCATAATGCTTCGTAGAATATGTCTTTTTATCTGAAATGGCCTTCATTATTTTCTTGGCCGTTTTCTCGCTGACCATATCGCTGACGACTTTTCGGACGCCCTTTTCAATGTCAGGATCAGCTAACAGAGTACGTCTTGCATATGCATATTTAAATGCTTCTATGATGCGATGGTATACTAATGCAGGTTCCTCTTTGAGATCAGCAGCTTCCATGTCATAACCTGTAAGCAACATTACGTTACATCAAAGCATCAGGCTTCAAGATGTATTGAAATTAAAGACTAACAAATGCAACAGAGTTTAATCAACTATTAAATATAAATCATAAAGCTTTGTAGAAATCGGTGTATTGGCAGGAAAACGGAGTTTAATGAGGAAGCGAAGAGCAAGAATTGCGACGATAATCATTTTCATTGTGTTATTATTTCATTCCAAGACAAATCCAAGTAAATAGTTATGACAAATCCATGTGACAAATCTGAGAAGTTATTAATTAAAAGACTAGGCCATGTTAAATTATAATTGACGTTTCGAAGCAAAGCTGTGCTTCATCATCAGAATACCAAGTTTCCAAAAGCACGAGGCTAAATTTATATCCATAAAGACAATAAACTACCAAAAATGCGTTGTTTACAAATCCTACGTGAAAAATAGACAATGAGGTAAGCCCGGAGGACGATACCTAAAACAGAGCTGAGGGAATAGAAGATTGCTAAGAGTTAAGTGACGGACGATCGCGCAAAATTAATAAACATAAAGCTTTGTTGATCATTAAAGGTGCACCGAAAAAGATCATATAAGTGAAATCCGAATTTGCATTTTGGGTGCAAATCCCATTCATTTAGTTGCAGAACACAGAAACAAAGCTGTGATCAAGATGGCAGTGAACAAAGCGCAAAAGTGGCAAAGAAAAACTACCATCCAACTGAGCCAACTGCGAAGTGTCTTCAAGGCAGGTAAGGCAATCTTTGACAGTTTTCGTCACTGATCATAGCTTTGGCTAACGTGGCTACGTCCAATATGAACGTAAGCAAAATGAGCGGGAAAATAATTTTAGATAAGATCACGTGACCCATCTACATGTGCATTTAACTTACCCTCACTGAGTCAAATTGACTGAAACGAGCAAGTAAGTTGAAACGATCTTATAAATCTCGATTATATACTGAAAGATAACGCTCCTTTGCGGTAGCTTTGTAGCAATAATATTCCTACAATGGCTTTGACAATACCTAAACCTTTGATAAAGATTGATAAAGATGCTAAAAAGACAGGCATTCACCTTCAAGAAACGTCTTAATAGAAGCTAAAAGAACTCACCATTTAAAGTGTTCATAATAAAAGCTGGAACTGCAGATGCGCAGGAGAGTTCTAAGTTTTGTGTAATCAGCTCTCTAAAAAGTATTCGATGATACCTCGAAACTTTTAAGGGTTGAACAAAATTTTGGTAAACAATCGGAAAGTACGGGCAAACCCGTGGACATTATCATTATTTTATTATTAAATATCTATTTAAAGTAGGCTAAAATAATGAATAGCTAAATTACAGCTAATTAAGGCCTACAGGCCTACTGACTAAAGCCTTTGCTTTTTAATGGCGGTCAGTCTCATCATCGCAGCTTTCATTGTAAGTTTCATTGCAGTCATGTTTTCTTGTCTATGTTCTATGTTTATGAGATGTGATGGAACTTTTGATATCCATTAAAACTTTCAAATATTCGGAGTTAGAGAAATAGAACAATTCCTCCACCAAAGCTTCGATCACAAAGATTGTCGCAGATACTTTGGATTATTATTATCTGTGCAAAATCGCCATTAGCTATGTTGTGTTTAGCCTGAACAAATTCGATGATTTGACACGCAGATCCACGCAGAGAGGACGGGTAAACTAGTTTCAGCACTTACCTTTCAATATATTCATGATAAACGCCAGAACTGGACCGCTAGCTGGAGCAGGAGTGTTTAACATTTTATATGACCCCAATTTTGTAACAATTGGTTTCCTGACAATAGCTCTGTAATCTTTCAAATCATCTACGGTTAATATTCCCCCATGAGAATTCACTTCTTCTTCCATAATTTCAGCCATTTGTCCTTTGTAGAATGCGTCTGAACCATTTGAGTTGGCGATGATTTTCAATGTCTCTGCTAATTCGGGATTTCGCATGATTTCTCCAGCTTTCAAAATTGTACCATTTGGAGCGTAAAGGTTCCTAAAATTAAAAAGATGGTCAAAAAAGGATGCCACAGCCGAGATTGTTTCACCACAGGCTGCAAGCAATGCCGAATTAAAGTTGGATCTAGATACATATGACACATTGAGCCTTCCAAGTTCATTATCTTGTTCCTGCTGTATCGAGTTCCATTTTAATTCCTGTGCTTAGCAGGTCGACGTGACAGAAAGCCATTGTGCCACTGAAATGCAAGTTTCCATTTGAGTGCCATTATGGCTCTACGTAACGTCGATCTGCCACGTACGGGGTGGATTAAAATGGCAACTCGTAGCATCAGAAACGAAATAGTGAGGTAGGAAGGCTCGATATATCATCAGAGGAATAAGCTTAGGCCTAGTGGGGGCCTAGTTTAAACATCGTTTTATGCTGTGTCGAATCGAACTGTATTTAAAGCGGCAAACATCGTTTTGCCTTGTTGGATTGAAATTAAAATGGTTAAAATGGTATTTTTCGATGCTTAAATCAAGTCTTTTTTTCTGCCGTTTGATACGACAGAGATAGTGAACTCCTGCCGTTTTATCTATTCAAAACGGCAGGTAATTTAAACATCGTTTTTGTCGAATTCAATTGACACTTTATATACTAGAAGTTTTTAGCAGCATCTATTAATTTCGACACTGCAAAAACGATGTTTGACCCTATTTTGGTTGGGAGGGGGGGGGGGCAAATTTGTTATAACTTTTTGTTATAACTCTGCCAGAAGAACAATTACAGCCCTGAAACTTTCTGACTTTTTGCTGCTACTTATTATGCAACGACTCAATAAGTTTTATAAATATGTTTTGACAAATTAGGGGGAGGGAGACAATTTTCCGGACCTGACTCTGTCAAAATCACCGGTTCTCAAATATCAATTTTCGCGAAAAAAGTAGCAAAATTGCAATATTTTGCAAATAAATTTTGCAGGGTAGTGCTATCTGATAAAATCTATCATGATTCTCATGTTTGGATGGAAATAATGCTCCAAATTAAATTTTATCGCATTTTTCCTGATTTTGACCGATTTTGCCACTTTTCTGACCACACAAAGAAAAATGCTGACGCAAGCAATAATGGCGGCTAATTTTAGGTTAATTGGTTAATTTTTATATTTTCATAAAGTACATGCATGGGGCTATTAGTACACCAAATTTTGTTGCTCTATCTATTTCCAATCAAGAGTTAGGTAGAGGGGGGGGCTTTCTTGCCCCCCCCCCCCCAACCAATATAGGACGTGTCAGATAACCCAACAACTATAGGGTTAAACTGGGCGCTATCGAACTCAACTTAGAGAAATGATAGAAAACTAAAGCGTTTTCCCAAGTAATTCGTGGCAAAGGAATTGGCCTCACCTATACAGAAATATGGCCTGGCAGACAGAGACGAACAAATGTCAGTTGATTTACTCCTTTGTTAATTTGAGCAATTGTATTTTGAAGTACCTTTCACTAAAGGGTCCTACCTCATGAACATAGTAGCCTGTGTTCCAGTCTGGAACACAGGCTAGAACATAGGGCTCAAATCTTGAAAAAGCTCGGTGTAAAACTCTATTACAGTTTTATTTGAAATAAATGGCTTCGAAGGAACTAAGAGTTTTTTGTTGCAAATCTGCCGTGGAAATTTATTGATATCTTGAATAGTTAAAAAATGGTGGCATTTATTAAATTTGAGGCTATGACGTCATCAAATTTCTAAATCCTAAACCAGAAAAGCTACAGATTTCTGCTTGCCACCATATTGTAGTCCTTCATAAACTATGCTTTCCTTGAAGATTATATCATCTTCCCTCTATTGGTTTAGGATTTACGATGATTTAAAGTTTTTCACAATTTTTCATTAATTTTTTCAAAAATAATTAAATTGCCGCCATTTTGAAAAAAATCGAGGTATCAAAAAATTTCCACGGCAGATTTACAGAAAAGTACCATAAGTTCCTTTCAAGCAATCCAATTCAAAGAAAAATATGACAGAATTTTACACCGAGCTTTTTAAAGATTTGAAAGATTTGAGCCCTATGCTTGCAAAAACGATGTTTAAACTGGGCGCTATCGACTCAACTTAGAGAAATGATAGAAAACTAAGTCCTCTCCCAAGTAATTCGTGGCAAAGGAATTGGCCTCGCCTGAACAGAAATATGGCATGGCAAACAGAGACGAACATGTCAGTTGATTTACTCCTTTGTTAATTTGAACAATTGTATTTTAAAGGGGCTGGGTCATTTAACCGTAAACAAATCTGTTATCTTTATAATCTATATTGTTGCCGGCACGCGCCCATTGTGTTCTGCACAGATTTTAGTGGATGGGGGGAATCCACGATAAAGTTACTTCTAAAAATCCATCAATATCTTTGCAATCTTACAACATATGGTTGTTTCGTTTGTTTCTCTCTGAAGTTCAAGAGTTCATCTTCAAAACAGCACTTTCATTTTGAGAAAAATAGTGGAAAATCTGTGTGTTATGGCCTGTCAAAAAAACTACAAAATCGTCGTTTCGAAAGAAGTTTGTTTACTTTACGTGACCCAGCCCCTTTAAAGTACCTTTCACTAAAGGGTCCTACCTCATGCATCTTTCATTCATGACATCTTGTGACCATTTATGAGTTGCAATACTCAGTGTTTCAGGAACGACAAATCCATGTTTTGCCAATCTTATGGCTGGCTTAAATAACCTTTTCCATGGTAGTTTACCATATTTCTTATGAGCTAAATCCATTCCTCGTAATTCGCCTGGCACAGCCACAGCTAAACCCCCTAAAAAGTGAACAGATCGCTGTATCAATGATAGTTTACAGAGTGTAGGGTATACTGGGGTAAAATCAAAAATGGGTAGGCTTGGGTAAAAATGGGTAGTGTTGATTGCTGGAAAAAGAATAGACCCGAAACTGATAAATCAACATTCACGATGCCAAGGAGGGTAGTTTGAGCACTTCTACCGGGTGTCCCAAAAAAGTACCCCTGTTTAAAAAATCACCAACAATTGATTAGCAAACCTTTGATAAAATTTTCTTTTTGAATTGCTTTGACAAAAACCCAAAATATTCACAGATGATAAATTGTTTGCTTTTGATACAGCAAGGTAGGAAATTTATACGTTGAAAAATCTTATTTTAAGCTATAGTTTTTGTGCAAAATACTCAATCTTTCCTAAGAGTCAAAATTTTCAAATTTTTTATCATCATTGAAGTCTCCAATGATAGTGCGCATTTATTTTTGTCATTTATGACCAAACTAGAAGTTTTACAGGCACAAAGAAATTGATTTGGCAATCATCAGTGCTTTTTTACAGCATGATTCAAAACCAGGTAGCCCTAAAAGAGCTAAATTTGCTCATTTTAAACCACTTACAAGATTAGCTATGTTTTGGAAAATAATTTGGTCCTTGATCTACGTGACAAAAAAAAAGCAATTTGAAGATCGGCTGTGTAATCAAATTTTGGTGATTTTTTCAAACGGGAGTACTTTTTTTGGGGACACCCGGTAGCTATAGAGCAAATCTCTGAACTAATAGATTTTCGCAAGACTTGTCAAATTTTCTCACCTTACCCATTTTACCCTAAACTTACCCATTTAATCCCAGTAGACCCTACTACGTGGCGATAGAAAAGGCTTTACATCGATTCTTTGAAGTTGAATGTGAACTTGTGGTTGTTAGCGTCAAGTGTTGGGATCGCAGGAGTATAGAAGAATTAATCGAGTCCACAACCCCTTGTCATGACAGGAAGACAATTTTGTATACTTCGATTGAAAGCTCACAACGCAGAGTACCGAAAATACTATAAATCAACTACATTACGTTACTACAAGAACGATAGCACGGGGAGCAAATATCAATGTCTAATTCTGCATAATTAAAGATCTTGACTTTTTATATGTGCATATTACAGTAACCGGCTTTGTGATGTACAGGAAAATATAAAGCCCAAGGTATGTGTAATAAGACCGAGGGCATTATATTTTCCTGTATAACAACAAAACCGGTTAGTATGAGTTTTATTACCTGATAGCTTCTAATTTTGTCTTATATCGTTTAGTCAAATGCATTTTGTAATTGTTATGTCGTTTGAGTTCATTGTAAATCTCACAGGCCTAAATTAGTTGCTGTGGTGACAAAAGCGCGTCCTTTTATCGTATTATACAAGGCTACGGGAAAACCGCGGGAAATGTGCGACTAGCCAATAGGATTGGCGGGATTCTTGTATTGCCTCCTTTTTGAAACATCAGTCAGGTAATAAGCAATAGTATCAAACTTCTACTTCAAAAAGCATTCATCGTTACCTCTTATTCCTTTTACTGGATCCCCTCGAAAAAGTCCCGGATGAGCTCCTTTTGGTGCTGCTTCCCTGAAATCAATAACTTCGCCTTTTTCTTTTTCTTTATTATAAACCATCATGAATCCACCACCGCCAATTCCAGTTGAATGGCTGTTTATCACTCCTAAAGTAGAAGAAAATGGCAACATACTCAGCAATGTATTACGAAAAAGCAGCCAATCTTTAACATACTCTTGCGGATGCCCGTGGTGCCTTAGAATTTCAAAATCTTACTCTTAACTATTCATAAACCTAAACTTAATAACTAATACTAATTTCTTTGCATAAGACTATGTACTACCTAAGTGTTATGACGAAACTCGCCCGGAAATAGATATTGATGGATTGGAATCTATCGCATTCAAAATCACATATATGATTGAAGTTTTCATTGACAGATGTAGGTAAATGGGAAAATTCTATCTAACCTTAAGGGGAGTCCCTCAACCACATTTTGTTTGCCAACCCAAGATTGCATAACTTTGATTTTATATCTATACTGTATCGAATGATGAAACATTTCAAGATTCAAAATAAAGCATCATAACCGTTGGCAACCAATGTTTTACTGAATAGTCAATAGAAGGTGTAAACTCGAAAATGAAATTGTTGCAAACATGGATGTCAAATATGGTCCACATTATTTTTATACGTGTATTTGATGGTATTCAACTCAACTTCGCTCATCGCTCAAAATATTTGAATTTAGTGCCTCATTTTATCATTGTAATCATGCTACAATAATCATGATAATAATCTAATATTTTCTTATCGTTATAGCAACAAGAAAGATAGAGTTAATTTGATTTAATCACGTGATTTTAATTGTTTGCATGAAAGTCCATCTACTTACTAATTTAAAAGGTTATAGCTACTATAACATCGGAGAAAAAGGTGGGTCGAGTCACCCTCCCCCCAGGTATGGACCCCTTCGAAACTCCTAGGTGAGATAGGGTTAAAGGGAAAAAAGGCGAAAGGCACCTGTGTATGATTTGCTGCAACTGACACTTCACGACCGTAGTAACCAGTATGGCAGTAAGTGTCTGATCATACATTTTGATAATTACTGGAGTATGTCCGTAGACGTGATATGAAATGAAGATTCAAAGATTCGTGAAAACGCCACTCCTCATCTTTGCAGAAATTCTCTCCTCGTCGTCTGTGGAAGGTGAATGACTGTCCTATAGATCTAGGAAAAACGATCATCAACCAATATAGTTGTTTACCTAAACATAGCAAAGTTGCAATAGCAGCATCAACAGCTGATCCGCCATCTTTCAATGCCTTGCTTCCAACTTCACTACATTGTGCATTATCTGCAGCGACAGCAGCATGCTGGAATATGACATCTCGCTCGTGTAGTTTCGTTTTTACTGGCCTAGAAAAATAGAAGATATCTTTATAAAGTCTTCTCCAATGTTTGACCACGTTTAGACTATGCCGGTACAGTTCACGGGGGGGGGGGGGCTGGGGGTTCTTCCATAGTAAAGGTACCTGGGGATGTGCCGCGATGAAGGGTATACTTTCTCGGACTTCTAGTCTAGCCAAGGGTATACCTTTTTGCAATTTTGGCCTAGCAACGGTCTAGCCAAGGGTATCATTTTTGACAATATTGGTCTAGCGAACGGTCATGATATCATATTTGGTACAAATTTGACAATATTGGTCCAGGAAATGGTCAAAATTGGTCTAGCCAACTAGCCACGGGAACCATTTTCGCAAAAGTTAGTCTAGCCAACGGTACCATTTTCAACCCCAGACCCCTACCCAAAATTTAACCAAGATAATTTTTTTATAAGAAACCGCTTATAAGAAACTCAGACTCTCAGATCGCCAATAAATTGAGAAACTCTTGCATGTTTTTCTTTATTCTGACTTGATTTCTGAATCATATTACTCGGAAAGTACTTGAGTAATGTCTGAACTTTGGAAAGGCTTCGATGCACCTTGTTTGAATTGTTCAGGAGGGCACAGAGCTAATAATTTCAAGAAACTTTCAGTACTGGACCAGATTCATAGTTTCTTATAAAAGAATACGCGCATGGCAGTTTTCACAGGTATTGGTCAACATTTCACAATACCACAGTCAAAAAGAAACTCATCGTTAATACAAATACATCCAATAGAACGTACAGTAGATATAGCGAATAATTCGCTGAAGCACAGATCAAAACATCACCTTGAATTTGTTCTTACGACATGCAGTATTTCCAATCATTAAGAGCAACAACTCTTTTCAAATCATTCCATGTAGCTTTATCCCAAACTTAGTTATCATATAACTGCCTGTGTGGCCGGACGAAATTAGAAATAGATCGTATATTCACTAAATTTTAGCTGGTTTTTATTTTCGCCTAGCGCTGTGCCTTCCTAGAGGTCGTTTCTTCCATAGCCGTTCTTCTCGAAGTTGTACCAGTATAGGTAATTGAAAGAAACTTGATAAGTGCCGAAAATGTATGAGTTTCTTGCTCAGTTCGTAGATCATTGGAACCTTTTTGTTGCCTTCCTTTTATCTCACAAGAATCCACATATTTGTAGTGTTGCTCACCGAAAAGAATGAAATTATGCTTCCTAGCCAATGCAAGTGGTTATTTGCGTGCAGATACTGTTTAAAGAAAATACTGCATATCTTTCTGCCTAAAATCAAGATTAAACAAATTCAAAATCACAAGAAAATTCTGATGTAAGTAATACTTACTTTCCCATATGAAGCCTCTTCTGAAGATGCCCTGAAATTACGTCCTTGTGGTGCCAAAATAAAAGTGTGCTACACAGCACTAAAAGCATGAAAAGTCCATACAAGAATGCCTTTGCTGTTTTCATCTTGTTCTCTAAAATTCTACTTCAAGTCCAAATATAGTTTTGTTCACAAGCATAGATTCATTTGATTTCTCCTTAGGCCAAAAACAATCGATCTATTAACTTAGGCCAAACAAATTATTTCAGAGATAAAATATATGTCTTGGTAGTTGCTTTGTTTGAAAACTCTATGGTTGACTGCAAAAGAACAATGATCCCACCAGTTGGATAACTCATGGCGCAGCGCCTTGTCGCTTGGTACCCGCTAGATATTTCAAGTCTCTTAATCAAAATCAGCCTCGAAATAATGCTCAACCTGCTCTTTTGCTCTTTCATACTATTCTTATCAATAGCACGCGACAACAGGCAAAAAGGCAAACAAATTGCCGAAATCAGCATGTGGGCGTTGGGTCTTTGGGGGGATTGCGCATTTTCGTGTGGTTTTTTCTGGGGATCTGATGCTTATGCTCTAACTCCAATATGCCCCGTCGCCCATTTCGGCCGATTAGCAAGTAAACTAGCTACTTGGTTTTGTTCATTATACTTTTTGAGGACAAATTCAAAATTGCGACAACATGGGCATAATGAGCAACATCACTGTAGATATTTTCGTAAGATTCTGTGATATTTGTCTCTACAGGGTGAGCCAGAAAAAAGTTCCCACTTTCGACAGACCAGGATAAATCACACACTAGGCCAATTTTAGTAGTTTCTGTTTTAATCTTTTGTCAATACCCTATATTATTCTGAGTTATTTTTTGTAGATTTTTCGGTTGCAAATTTACCGATATATTAACGATTTCTTGAAATTTTTTGGCCTGCAGACTGCCCAAAAAGATCGAAAAACAGTGATCAAATTTCCTAAAGATTGAACTTGGCAGAACAAAGGGAGTGCTCTTTGAAATGACTAGGGAATTTGGAAATAGATTACGTACAATCTGTCGCACGAGCGGTCGTTCAATGATTGCACAAGTTTAATGTCACTTTTATTAGTACAAAGACTCTCAGTTGTTTTATCATTTCTTTGAAATTATACTCGATAGCAAATGTAAATTAATGCATGTTGGGAATTGAAAAATATTTCAAACAAGCTTATAGATTTAGGACTTTGTGACGCGAAGACCTGCTAGCCGCGCGTTATTATGACTATTCTTGACGCATGCAAGCCTTTCATTCAAGGCGCCTAGCAAGTGCAGTTCTTCCTTGAAGTATTTCAAGAACATTTTGCTTTATTGATGCGTTATTTGCTCTCATTTTTACTCAAGTTCGCTTTCTGTTTTGATATTCCTGTTGGCCTAAGAGCGGCAAATATCACGTGGGCCGAAATTGGCCAGTATACGATTTTTTTTATAAGAAACTGGTTTATAAGAAACTAAGTACTACGATGAATAAAATTTTAAGAAACTCTAGCCTAGCACTACGTTCAAGAACAATAAAGAAACTCTAAAATTCTTTTTCTAGAATACGAGTCGGTAGATTACGGTTCGCGCGGCATTGCTTGTGTAAATATAAAGTTTTGACTGCCAAAATTAGCAACTTTTTTGCCTTTATGTGCATATGGCTTATTAGTGGTAACAATAAAAATGCAAAAAAAGACAGCCTTTTATCGAAAAGAAGGCTCAACTTCGAACCATAACACAATTTTAGACCCCAAAAATAAAAAACTAATCAAGAAAATTTTACCACTAAAACACCGAAATTTTCATGCGAAATTAAGAAACTTCTAGTACTATGTGTTGATCCAAGTTTCTCAAACAAAAAAACGTGTAGCAACTTTTGAAAACGATGCTTCTCTAAATTAGGCAGCGAGAAGCGGAGGGGCACAGCTGAGTTTACTTTGGAAAAAACGGATGAAAAGCTGGGTGAAGGGCAACTGACAAAGTCGTTTCTCCATTGGAAAGTTTCTTAACTTTCTGCTGCAGTGCAGATAATAATGAATGATTATTTTGAGCCGGAAATTGACGAAAGAATAATCAGATGCCCAAATTCATTGTAAGGAAAAGGGCTCAATTTCTTGATTATTTTCGTCTGGGATTGGTCCCATCAAATCGATAATAAACATAATTTTCGAGTTCAAAAGTTGCTACTGGCCAATTTCGGCCTACGTGACATTTGCCGCTCTTAGGCCAACAGGAATATCAAAACAGAAAGTGAACTCAAGTATAAATGAGAGCAAATAACGCATCAATAAAGCAAAATGTTCTTGAAATGTTTCACGGAAGAACTGCACTTGCTTGGCGCCTTGAATGAAAGGCTTGCATATGTCAGGAATAGCTACAATGACGCGCGGCAAGCAGGTCTTCGCGTCACAAAGTCCTAAATCTACACGTTCGTTTGAAATATTCTTTCGAATCCCAACATGCATTAATTTACAACAGCTATCAAGTATAATTTCAAAGAAATGATAAAACAACCGAGAGTCTTTGTGTTAATAAAAATGACATTAAACTTGCACAATCATTGAACGACCGCTCGTGCGACTGATTGTACGTAATCCATTTCCAAATTCCCTAGTCATTTCAAAGAGCACTCCCTTTGTTCTGCCAAGTTAAATCTGTAGGAAATTTGATCACTGTTTTTCAACCTTTTTGGGCAGTCTGCAGGCCAAAAAATTTCAGGAAATCGTTAACATATCGATAAATTGGCATCAGAAAAATCTACAAAAAATAACCCAGAATATTATAGGGTATTGACAAAAGATTAAATCAAAAATAACTAAAATTGGCCTAGTGTGTGATTTATCCTGGCCTGCTGAAAGTGGGAACTTTTTTCTGGCTCACCCGGTATGTTAAGTGTAGGTCTTAGGGTTGTTGTGTACTTCCATGCTCCCTTTGGCGTTGTTTTGTAATGTAGAAATCGTTTGTCATTGTAAATTTCATGAGAATATAAAAAAGGCATGGTTCTGAGAGGGAAAGCTCTCCAATAGGGACCTGGTACCGGGGAGCGCAGTGCGTGACTTATTTTCCACGGGCATGGTGAGCATTATAATCTGTTGATCGTTGGCAGTATCTTTTATGGAGAGTAGTATCATTTTAAGCCGTACCTCTTTTACTTACATTTCTTAATTCTAAATATCAGGTCAGTTCAGTTTGCACTATCAGTGGCTGTAGGTATCCCCCAATACCCTTGCTGGTTGGAAATGTCTAATTCTTTACAGCATATTATTTGAATGAAGCATTTAAAACGAGAGCTTGATACTAACCAAAACCTAACGTAGCACAATCATATGCTTATCCAATACGGCGCACAAATGTGCTCGCTCATTTTATGCCAGATTTCAAACCAATGGAAAAGAAAGTTCGGAAATTATACCAAATCTTTAGTATATCAAGCACAACTTACTTTCTCTCCCCTTTGACTGTCGAAGATCTTTGATCAGCAAAGTTTCTTTGCGAAATGAGCAAAATGATACGATCTGACGCTAAGACAGTGAACAAATTGAAGTTCCCGGGCCGCCTCACTTGAAATCCTGAATCCCAGTAATTTTATGGGAAAATGTTCAAACTCCCACATCCAAAAACTCACAATCCCGTTGCACCTCCCAACCCCTTCGCACACTTCTGTCATGGCTGGCACGAATGTTTAAGATGGATCCAAACAAGAAGTTTATTGCATGATACTTTGAGCATGATGGCACTTTGAATTATAAGCCTTCAAATGGTTGCCTGACATCCAATGTGAAACTGACTCTAGTGTTTATCAGTAGAGATTGTTTGCGCGTAATTATAGTAGTAAATGTATTTAATTGTATGTAGGTTTAATTTAGTTGCTCGTCTTTATGTCAAAGCCATGGGGTAGTCATGGTATTTTGCTCCCCATGGTATCTCGTCCTGGTAGTGTAGTAAAGTAGCTCGTAAGTGTTGTTATAAGTAATCCCGTTTTTGTAAATTTTTATACTGAATATAAAAAAATGGCACTGAGAACAAGCGTCACCTAACTAAGTGTCATACCTCTAACTATCATATGTAAGTGAAAGAAATTAAGGCCTAACAGTGATATTTCCAACAATGTACGGATAAAAATTGGCAGCACCAAAGGCACATTTTGCCCCTTGCGCGACCTTTTTGCTATCAATGCGAACCAAGGCAGATTTTGTGAAAATAGTAGTGTCAGTTGCTTTTTATTGATGAGAAGCAGTTTCAATTAGCAATCATAGACAAAGGCAATAGACCTTTTAGCTATTCTACAAAAGGGCCTGGATCGAACGTTATTTTTATACATTTTTATGCGCGAGGTTCGATCGAGTGGCGTTAGAGCTTCTATCACTATTGTGCACATTCGAAAATTCTGCAAAACGTAGCAAAATATCGTTCGATTCTGATTCTTTTCAGAATAGCTAAAAGGTCTATTCTTCCAAGCAGCAAAACAAACGAAGCCCCAAACATTCTCTGAAACAAGTATGGCCAACTGTCTCGGTGCGCACACGAAAAAAGATTTTTAAGTGATGTAATGAGCGTGTATGTTAGGGATGAAGGGAAATCTCAAGATCCACTTCTCGGATTATGTGTATCTAATCCAGAAGTTGAATAGTTGAGCAGCCTTTGCATTAGATATATAAGACAGCAACAGCAGATGCTTACATTTATTCTTATAATCGTGAGATATAACACACTTATTACTCCTCTAAGAACACTTTTGCGTGCACAACGCGACTGTTAGCCATGCCGTTTTCAGGGCAACCTTTCTGCAGCTTTGCTTGTTTCAATTCTTCGCTTGAAAGAATTCCCCTTGTCTCCAATAGCTAAACGCTTTGAATTGGCTTGTCAGCCATAACCAATTGATACCATGGTCCCCAAATCTGTTCTTGTTTTCCAACCTTGCCATGTCTCGCTTTGCTTATCGTTGATTTTAAACTTGTTTTTTTGGTTCTTTCATAAATTTTCAGATCAGTGGTGTATCTCACCAGACAAAGTAGCATCATTTGAGATGCTTTATATAGGTTTGAATACTAAAAATTATTGCCCGGGATATCAATCCTTGGAACGAAATCTTTATATACATTTAATGCAGCTATGTTACAGAGCCATTCTTTTGAAAGAAATCTAGTTATCAATAAACATGAAACAATTAAATTATTTAGGGCCTCTGTGAAACTACTACGTTGATTCCCTTTATTCACACGAAAAAGACAAAGCCTTCGAGGCAAGCTAATTTTTATTGGGAAATAAATCCCATACTAGTAGACAGTCAGAAGCATTTTCAAATGTCTCCGTTTTTTGCAAATAGTTTTCAAATATATCTTTTCATAAGCGTATTCGAAAAGCTCCGTTTCCACAGCGGAAAAGTTTGAACGCAAGGCAAAAACGGATGAGTTTTGCTCCATTTTAATCACCCTGGGTACCAGAGCCAGCAAAAATGAAAAATCATAAAAATAAAACAGAGCTTCTGGTACCGAGGGTGCATCCCATGTCTAATACCCATCGCCTTTAGTTCCAGTTTTCTTCCTAGGGTCACCCTTAGCTTCTATCTCACTGTCTTTATCTTCTCTGTATAAAGCAGAAATAATTGTGTGTTTTCCATCGTCTTTAATTAAATGCTTCTTCTTCTTGAGTTCGTTTTGCAGAAATACCTTCATTGCATAAGTATCTTCGAGACTAACGTAATCTGGAAACAAAACTTGGGATGGCCTCGTCATCATCACTGCATTTCCAAGGTCCATGCCAAACCATAATTTCATCATGATTACCTGCAAAGGATAGAAACGAGAAGATTTATCAATACATAACTTCTACAAGGTGAGTAAACAACTTGTTTCTTTTCTAAACATCATCAGAACTGATTGTATGTCCTATTATAAATATTTCTCTTTGTGCATTTGTGTCTAGACTTACGACATGATTCCTTGTGTTCGTTCAACATTGTTAATCCGGTCTTATACATTTTCTCAGATACTATCCAATTCAATGAGCGATACTGAGACTTATGTAATGAGTGTAATTTGTGTTAAGGATCACAAAAATCCTAGATATCAAGTAAACACCATAGAAGCCAGAGTATTGAGAACCAACATAAGGCTCATATCTTTAAAAACGTCGGTGTGAAATTCTACTGCAGCTTTCCTTTAAATAAATGGTTTGGAAGGAACTAGCAAACAGTCAAAATTTTCAGATTTTTCATCGTCATCGAAGTCTGCAATGATAGTGTGCATTTCTTTCTGTCATTTATGACCAAACTAGAAGCTTTATATGTACAAAGAAATTGATCTGGCAAGCATAAATGCTTTTTTGTAGTATGATTCAAAACCAGGTAGCCCTAAAAAGAACTAAATTTGTTAATTTTAAACCAATTACAAGATCAGCTATATCTGAGAAAAAAATTTGGTCCTGGATCTTCTTGGCAGAAAAATAAAATTGAAGATCGGTCATGTAATCAAATTTGGTGATTTTTCAAGCGAGAGTACTTTTTCTGGGACGCCCGGTATTTAATTACTTTGACGTACCCATGACACACTAGATAGTATTTGTGCACCTTCTGCAGCTCCTGTCACCATTTTCTCATCCTTATTTTCATCAAGTACTATATTTGGATTATGATAAACTATCTAACTACGTTAACTTACCCATGAAACACTAGGTGGTATTTGTATACCCCCAGCAGCCCCTGATACCATTTTCACATCCCCATTTTCATCAACTATTATATTTGGATTATGATAAACTATCTATCTACGTTAACTTACCCATGAAACACTAGGTGGTATTTGTATACCCCCAGCAGCCCCTGATACCATTTTCACATCCCCATTTTCATCAACTATTATATTTGGTTTATGATCAACTATCTATCTACGTTAACTTACCCATGAAACACTAGGTGGTATTTGTATACCCCCAGCAGCCCCCGATACAATTTTCACATCCCCATTTTCATCAACTATTATATTTGGTTTATGATCAACTATCTATCTACGTTAACTTACCCATGAAACACTAGGTGGTATTTGTATACCCCCAGCAGCCCCCGATACAATTTTCACATCCCCATTTTCATCAGTTATTATATTTGGTTTATGATCAACTATCTATCTACGTTAACTTACCCATGAAACACTAGGTGGTATTTGTATACCCCCAGCAGCCCCTGATACAATTTTCACATCCCCATTTTCATCAACTATTATATTTGGTTTATGATCAACTATCTATCTACGTTAACTTACCCATGAAACACTAGGTGGTATTTGTATACCCCCAGCAGCCCCCGATACAATTTTCACATCCCCATTTTCATCAGTTATTATATTTGGTTTATGATCAACTATCTATCTACGTTAACTTACCCATGAAACACTAGGTGGTATTTGTATACCCCCAGCAGCCCCCGATACAATTTTCACATCCCCATTTTCATCAGTTATTATATTTGGTTTATGATCAACTATCTATCTACGTTAACTTACCCATGAAACACTAGGTGGTATTTGTATACCCCCAGCAGCCCCCGATACAATTTTCACATCCCCATTTTCATCAACTATTATATTTGGTTTATGATCAACTATCTATCTACGTTAACTTACCCATGAAACACTAGGTGGTATTTGTATACCCCCAGCAGCCCCCGATACAATTTTCACATCCCCATTTTCATCAACTATTATATTTGGTTTATGATCAACTATCTATCTACGTTAACTTACCCATGAAACACTAGGTGGTATTTGTATACCCCCAGCAGCCCCTGATACAATTTTCACATCCCTATTTTCATCAACTATTATATTTGGTTTATGATCAACTATCTATCTACGTTAACTTACCCATGAAACACTAGGTGGTATTTGTATACCCCCAGCAGCCCCCGATACAATTTTCACATCCCAATTTTCATCAACTATTATATTTGGTTTATGATCAACTATCTATCTACGTTAACTTACCCATGAAACACTAGGTGGTATTTGTATACCCCCAGCAGCCCCCGATACAATTTTCACATCCCCATTTTCATCAACTATTATATTTGGTTTATGATCAACTATCTATCTACGTTAACTTACCCATGAAACACTAGGTGGTATTTGTATACCCCCAGCAGCCCCCGATACAATTTTCACATCCCCATTTTCATCAACTATTATATTTGGTTTATGATCAACTATCTATCTACGTTAACTTACCCATGAAACACTAGGTGGTATTTGTATACCCCCAGCAGCCCCCGATACAATTTTCACATCCCCATTTTCATCAGTTATTATATTTGGTTTATGATCAACTATCTATCTACGTTAACTTACCCATGAAACACTAGGTGGTATTTGTATACCCCCAGCAGCCCCCGATACAATTTTCACATCCCCATTTTCATCAACTATTATATTTGGTTTATGATCAACTATCTATCTACGTTAACTTACCCATGAAACACTAGGTGGTATTTGTATACCCCCAGCAGCCCCCGATACAATTTTCACATCCCCATTTTCATCAGTTATTATATTTGGTTTATGATCAACTATCTATCTACGTTAACTTACCCATGAAACACTAGGTGGTATTTGTATACCCCCAGCAGCCCCCGATACAATTTTCACATCCCCATTTTCATCAACTATCATATTTGGTTTATGATCAACTATCTATCTACGTTAACTTACCCATGAAACACTAGGTGGTATTTGTATACCCCCAGCAGCCCCTGATACAATTTTCACATCCCTATTTTCATCAACTATTATATTTGGTTTATGATCAACTATCTATCTACGTTAACTTACCCATGAAACACTAGGTGGTATTTGTATACCCCCAGCAGCCCCCGATACAATTTTCACATCCCCATTTTCATCAACTATTATATTTGGTTTATGATCAACTATCTATCTACGTTAACTTACCCATGAAACACTAGGTGGTATTTGTATACCCCCAGCAGCCCCTGATACAATTTTCACATCCCCATTTTCATCAGTTATTATATTTGGTTTATGATAAACTATCTAACTATGTTAACTTACCCATGAAACACTAGGTGGTATTTGTATACCCCCAGCAGCCCCCGATACAATTTTCACATCCCCATTTTCATCAACTATTATATTTGGTTTATGATCAACTATCTATCTACGTTAACTTACCCATGAAACACTAGGTGGTATTTGTATACCCCCAGCAGCCCCCGATACAATTTTCACATCCCCATTTTCATCAGTTATTATATTTGGTTTATGATCAACTATCTATCTACGTTAACTTACCCATGAAACACTAGGTGGTATTTGTATACCCCCAGCAGCCCCCGATACAATTTTCACATCCCCATTTTCATCAACTATTATATTTGGTTTATGATCAACTATCTATCTACGTTAACTTACCCATGAAACACTAGGTGGTATTTGTATACCCCCAGCAGCCCCCGATACAATTTTCACATCCCCATTTTCATCAGTTATTATATTTGGTTTATGATCAACTATCTATCTACGTTAACTTACCCATGAAACACTAGGTGGTATTTGTATACCCCCAGCAGCCCCCGATACAATTTTCACATCCCCATTTTCATCAGTTATTATATTTGATTTATGATCAACTATCTATCTACGTTAACTTACCCATGAAACACTAGGTGGTATTTGTATACCCCCAGCAGCCCCCGATACAATTTTCACATCCCCATTTTCATCAACTATTATATTTGGTTTATGATCAACTATCTATCTACGTTAACTTACCCATGAAACACTAGGTGGTATTTGTATACCCCCAGCAGCCCCCGATACAATTTTCACATCCTCATTTTCATCAACTATTATATTTGGTTTATGATCAACTATCTATCTACGTTAACTTACCCATGAAACACTAGGTGGTATTTGTATACCCCCAGCAGCCCCCGATACAATTTTCACATCCCCATTTTCATCAGTTATTATATTTGGTTTATGATCAACTATCTATCTACGTTAACTTAGCCATGAAACACTAGGTGGTATTTGTATACCCCCAGCAGCCCCCGATACAATTTTCACATCCCCATTTTCATCAACTATTATATTTGGTTTATGATCAACTATCTATCTACGTTAACTTACCCATGAAACACTAGGTGGTATTTGTATACCCCCAGCAGCCCCCGATACAATTTTCACATCCCCATTTTCATCAACTATTATATTTGGTTTATGATCAACTATCTATCTACGTTAACTTACCCATGAAACACTAGGTGGTATTTGTATACCCCCAGCAGCCCCCGATACAATTTTCACATCCCCATTTTCATCAACTATTATATTTGGTTTATGATCAACTATCTATCTACGTTAACTTACCCATGAAACACTAGGTGGTATTTGTATACCCCCAGCAGCCCCCGATACAATTTTCACATCCCCATTTTCATCAGTTATTATATTTGGTTTATGATCAACTATCTATCTACGTTAACTTACCCATGAAACACTAGGTGGTATTTGTATACCCCCAGCAGCCCCCGATACAATTTTCACATCCCCATTTTCATCAGTTATTATATTTGGTTTATGATCAACTATCTATCTACGTTAACTTACCCATGAAACACTAGGTGGTATTTGTATACCCCCAGCAGCCCCCGATACAATTTTCACATCCCCATTTTCATCAGTTATTATATTTGGTTTATGATCAACTATCTATCTACGTTAACTTACCCATGAAACACTAGGTGGTATTTGTATACCCCCAGCAGCCCCTGATACAATTTTCACATCCCCATTTTCATCAACTATTATATTTGGTTTATGATCAACTATCTATCTACGTTAACTTACCCATGAAACACTAGGTGGTATTTGTATACCCCCAGCAGCCCCCGATACAATTTTCACATCCCCATTTTCATCAACTATTATATTTGGTTTATGATCAACTATCTATCTACGTTAACTTACCCATGAAACACTAGGTGGTATTTGTATACCCCCAGCAGCCCCCGATACAATTTTCACATCCCCATTTTCATCAGTTATTATATTTGGTTTATGATCAACTATCTATCTACGTTAACTTACCCATGAAACACTAGGTGGTATTTGTATACCCCCAGCAGCCCCTGATACAATTTTCACATCCCCATTTTCATCAACTATTATATTTGGTTTATGATCAACTATCTATCTACGTTAACTTACCCATGAAACACTAGGTGGTATTTGTATACCCCCAGCAGCCCCCGATACAATTTTCACATCCCCATTTTCATCAGTTATTATATTTGGTTTATGATCAACTATCTATCTACGTTAACTTACCCATGAAACACTAGGTGGTATTTGTATACCCCCAGCAGCCCCCGATACAATTCTCACATCCCCATTTTCATCAGTTATTATATTTGGTTTATGATCAACTATCTATCTACGTTAACTTACCCATGAAACACTAGGTGGTATTTGTATACCCCCAGCAGCCCCCGATACAATTTTCACATCCCCATTTTCATCAACTATTATATTTGGTTTATGATCAACTATCTATCTACGTTAACTTACCCATGAAACACTAGGTGGTATTTGTATACCCCCAGCAGCCCCCGATACAATTTTCACATCCCCATTTTCATCAGTTATTATATTTGGTTTATGATCAACTATCTATCTACGTTAACTTACCCATGAAACACTAGGTGGTATTTGTATACCCCCAGCAGCCCCTGATACCATTTTCACATCCCCATTTTCATCAACTATTATATTTGGATTATGATAAACTATCTATCTACGTTAACTTACCCATGAAACACTAGGTGGTATTTGTATACCCCCAGCAGCCCCCGATACCATTTTCACATCCCCATTTTCATCAATTATTATATTTGGTGCCATTCCTGATAATGTTCTTGATCTTGGTTTTGGAGAATTTTCTTTTGACCAGCTAAATTTTCGCTCATCAGACGACGCAATGAAAGCATCCCCAAGTTGATCATTGTAAATAATTCCTAGTTTTTCTGAACCAAATTGAGCTCCATATCTAAGAAGATAACAAGATAATGATAATATCAGAATCAGCTAATCAACATGCATGCTTTCTTTCCAGTCAGATGTTTACTTGACAAGATAATGACAATTTCAGAATCAGCTAATCAACATGTGAGTTTTCTACCCAGTCAGATGTCTACTTGAATTACTGTAAAAACTCTACTTAGCCCCCTTTCTATAAAGCCTCCTTTCTGATAAGCCCTCCTCTCTAAGAACAATCTCAAAGGGGCCTTACAACGCGTCCTCTCTGCGTGGCATTGCGAGGCAAATCCTCGATTGTGTTTAAGCGGCCGATGACGATTTCACACAGAGAATAGTAATCCAAAAGTATCTGCAAAAATCCCTGTAATCGAATCTTTGATAGGGTATATGCTTAATTAGTGCAACGCCAAAAATTTGAAATTTTAATGGATATCAAAAGTTCCATCACATTTCATAGACATAGACAAGAAAACACTGCGATTAAACTTACGTAGAAGCTGCGATGAAACTGGCTTTAGTCTCATGCGTGGGTTGTCCCGCACTCTCCGATTGTTTACAAATATCTTGTACAGCCCCTTTAATAAGTAAGCCCCATTGCTCAAGGTTTCATCCATCTATTAAAGGACAAGTCCGGGGTTGGTATGATTGATGATAAAATACAAGATAATACTGCTATGAATGATGTATGGTGCTATTTTCCACTATTTTTCCCTTATCCTTGTGAAATTACGTGTTCAAATAAGCAATTTAAGCGAAATGACGTCATATCGCGCAAACGAATACGAGGCTGTGTGATTGTTTTTCGCCTCTTTATCGTTCCAAGCCTCTTTATCGTGTTCTTCTGCCATTTTCAATGCATAAGTACACGATAAAGAGACTAGCAGCGATTAATAGGCAAAACAGTCACACAGCCTCATTTTTGTTTGTTCAATATGACGTCACTTCGCTCAAATTGCTTATTTGGAAACGTAATTTCACAAGGAGAAGGCGAAAAATAGTGAAAAAAGTATCATACATCATTCATAGCATTATTATCTTGTCAATATCATCAATCATACCAACCCCGGACTTGTCCTTTAACAAGGATTTTCGAATTTCGATTTTCAATCTTCTCTAGGAAATTCTCTAGGGCAATTTTATCTAGGAAGTTCACAGGAGATGGAAATTTCACTTTCTCTCCTGGAAAATTACGGGAAAATATTCCGTTTTCCTTAAACTTCCCCTTGAAAAACAGAGTGAAAAGTTTATGATTCCTTGCAGTGAGGGATCAAATGCAAATCTAATTTTCCTGACTTTTGGATAATTCAAACTTTACTGTCTGGCATCATGCGTGGTTGATAACTTACTTTTCATTGAGAGAATTTGTAGCTGATACAGCATCTCCATTTTCTGCAAGGATAGAAATATGTGTTGTACCATGGTCATCCTTTGCTGTTAAATATTTGCTGTAATAGGTCTTTTCATGTGTCATTTTATCATCGATCATTTTGAAATGTTTCCTCATAATATTCTTGTCCAAAATGCCTTTCAGATTCTAGAAAGTAAACAAAATTAGTACAGTAAAAACCCGCATATAAGAACCTAAGATTTTTAATTCAGCCTGTTTAGGTTCTTATGCTATGAGGCACATCCAGTAATCAGGGTGTAGGATCTTAACATAGGAAAATGTGTGAATCTAAATCTTAGCCAAATTTGTTTACATTCTTGGCCCTATCCACTTCAACCCTAGTTTACCCAGTTTACCCCTGCAGGCCCTCCCTATCACAGTTCTGTAAGTAATGTTTTGGACTTCACGAAAGAGGTTGATTGGCAAACAGATTGCATTTATTTCCCAATGAATGAATGAAACATTTTATTAAGAACCTAGTTGAGATATCAGCCTGAAATGGTTCTTATTTATTGGGTACAAAATATATTATTTCAGGCTGTAGGTTCTTAACAGATGAAGGTTCTTATGTGCGGGTTTCTACTGTAGCTACGACATGATAAAAATTGCAAAACTGCAGTGAAAATTCAAAAAAGATTTTAACAACAGCATCAAGTGCGTAATATTTATAGCATGTGTGTGCAAAGCAATCAGCGATTGAAAACATAGGCGTTTTGGCAGCCGATTAATGATGCTGAAAATGTAAGTCATCCTACATACGATAGCCTGAAATTTATGTTTGCGAAAGGAGGTTATGAAGAGAAAATTTTTGTTTACATGCAGGTCGCAGCGTATGGTTGTGAAACCAGTAAACATATCTATCATATACAACCTTACTATAGTCCATATCGTCTTTCTCTGTTTCGATGATGTTCCTCGTGTCTCTCCACCAAAATATAAGGCCTAGCAGTCGACTGATAGGTCTATTATTTTGGTGGAGAGACACGAGGAACATCATCAAAACAGAGATAGACGATAAGGAATATGAAAAGGTTGTAGATGATAATATTTTTCTAATTTTACAACGATACGCTGCTACCTATCTGCAGACGTATCAAAAATAAAGTAAATAAGATTCATGAACGAGCTCTACGGATCGCATACAAAGATAGTCACTCTTGTTTTGAATCCCTTTCAGAAAGGAATAATTCTCTGTCTGTTCATCAGAAAAAACTGCAGTTGTTGTTGGTTGAAATCTTGGAAACTAAGGAAAACCTGAATCCAAGCTTCATGAAAGATATCTTTGCTGAAAGAACGGAAAACTATAATCTAAGAAGTGGGAATACTCTGCAGTTGCCAAAAGCCAGAACAACAACATACGGAATCGAATCTGTATCATTTCTAGGCTCACTGCTTTGGCATGCATTGCCAGAAAGTTTGAAAAAATCAGAAAATCTTGCAGTATTCAAACAAAAATTAAGGAGCTTGAGAGGACTGGACTGCAACTGTCGACTTTGTAAAATATACATCGCAGATTTGGGGTATTTATAGTTGATTTTTAAGATTTTGTATTTGTAGAAATTATCATGTAAATAGGTAAATAGTTGGCTTTAATTAGCTGTAGTTAGCTATCATTTTTCTGTTACTTGCCAACTGTAAATAAATCATTTATTATTATTATATTATTATACCTGTGGTATATATAAAAAAAGAAGAAGAAGAAAAATCTAAACATCTGCCACTGGAATTTGTGCTACTAATGTGAAGAGCTGATCCTTGGCAATGGCAATGGCAATGTCAATAAGTTTATGCTTATGTTCTAAATTGGCTAAAAAACATTTTCCCGTGGAGAATTTGAAGATCTATCCCTCGACAATACGATATATATCATGGATAATTCACATTCAGACTTACAGTATTTGCATGGTCACATGGCTCTGTACAAGGTGTCCCAAAAAAATTGTGCCCCGTTTGTCTGAAGATTGTGACAAAACGGCAAAAGATTCTCGCCAAACTTTTGCATGATGGTACTCTTCAGATGTTCAATTAAAGTTTGCAACCATCCCCATAAAAATCCGTTGAAAAATGATGGAGCTATGACCTTCAGGAGACCAAATTTGCCTGACGACTGAAACCAGCGGGGTCGGCCATTTTGTCTTACTATTTTACAGCGATAAATAGCTTTATGGAATGAAAATGAAACAGCAGCCTTCAATTTCATAGCTCTCGTGAAAATTCCGATAATCCTCGAAGAATTCCACTATTTCTGACCTCACAGAAATTATTTCTTAACTCACGTGAAGATACTTACACTGCAAAACACTCGAGCAAAATGGCCGACTGCTGGTTTCAGTCGTCAGGCAAATTTGGTCTTCTGAAGGTCGTAGCTCGATCATTTTTCAACGGATTTTGACGGGGATGGTGGCAAACTTTAATTGAACATCTGAAGAGCACCATCATGCAAAAGTTTGGTGAGAATCTTTTGCCGTTTTGTCGCAATCTTCAGACAAACGGGGCACAATTTTTTTTGGGACACCCTGTAGATTAATGATACGATTTTCCTTCGACTGCCGAGACCCATTATTAAGTAGGATGGATTTAGTCTTCTGCAAGTCACTTGCTCTTCAAAAGGAGTGCCATATTTTCTGGCACATCCGATATAATATATTACCTCTTCGAATTCTTTTTTGTTTGTAGCGAATTCTGGATCACCAAAATGCGGACGATATGCATTAGCAAACTTGAAAGCTTCTATGATACGATGGAATGTGAGTACCATTTTTTCTTTTGTTGATAAATCATCTTTTGTAAAGTTGAACTCTGAAAGGGATAGAGAAGGAATCGTTAAAGTTAGTTGACGGAGCTAAAGCCAACGGCTTTCTAAAAATAACTTCAATTCAACTCAATTGAAATGAATTGACCAATCAGCGATTGCCTTTCGTCACGCCACTGAATTGAGGGAGAGGGGAAACCCCTGGATGGAAAACGCACAAGGCCGTACAACTACAATACAACAAAATAATATCATCCTCTATAATCACACTTGCCCTCTTTCTCGTGGAACTTTCTCGCATACGAATATCTTCCAGCATGTGAACATATCCATCTTCCAGCTTTTCAAATTTTGTCATGCACGGACTGAGTTTCGGGGGAGTTTCGTACGTCTTTGGCAACGATTGGCCTAGGCGCCTAACTCAACTGTTTCCAAAATCCATTCTGTTAGTGCTTTCTCAGCTGAAGTTTCGAAGCCTAATAACAACTGGATATCGTCGTGCTCGTCCAACAACTCCTCTTCCTTTTCCCCGTACCCCAAAAACAAAGTGTACAAGTTTCCAGCTCGTTGAGTTCGCTTCTGTTTCTTGCAGGAGAGCACCACTCTGAATCCGTTAGCCATTTTAAATTTGTTTGTTCAACTAACTTTAATGGTCAACCGCTTAGTAGCCAACGAGCAAACATATGTGTGCCAATTATTGCCGATGACCAAAATTTCAGACGTTGCCGAATGCAAATGGTGAGAACTAAACCACGTGGTAGTTCCAAGAAAAGAATAAAGGTTGCTGTTCCACAAAGTTCTGTCTTGGGTCCTTTTTCAATATAACATCTGTATTAATCATCTTGACTAACCATTTCTAATTCTGAACTGCAAGCCATGCACTTTTGCAGATAACACTTGTTGGAACAGACAATTTTACTTTCATTGCATACTTTCCCAAAATGTTTGATCTAACACATTTAACCCTTGCTTTATTACTCCTTGCACTTGAAATGAGTATCAGGGCGTGCAAAACAACAAATACTGCATGTGCAGCAGTTTAATTTTTCTTCGTATGTGTATTTTCAGTACATAACTTCAGGACTATAGAGTGGTGCCGCCCATTATAGCCGGTTAGCAAGAGAAATGAATTTTTTTTCTATTCATTTCAAATATTTACAATAAATATTACTTTCTACTGTACTTATCAGATCACTATACACCACCACAGGGACGATACCAAGAGGAGCAAAAGACAATAACTACCCCATGGCCAATACATAAAGACACGCAACATTAACTACATACAACTAGGCTACAAACGATGAAAAAACTAGTTACACTACTTACAACGTTACTCTACTAATTACTCTACTTACAAAATTACTCTACAATACATAATGTTGTAATGATACTACAATGAATTTTCAAGAGACTGGGAACTAGTAATCAAATTGTGATTGGTTGGGATATTTTTGCTGACGTCTGTTTCATCATAATTTGACCATCACTAAGGTGTCAGTTTTTTTGCATTGAAACTCGACGAGATAGTTCGTGCACATCTCTAATCGACGCTGTATGTAGGTATTTTTCATATTCATGTTTCTATTTACATTCTTTCTTCTCTTTTCTTTCGCTCAACACTTTGCTGTTTGAATTATTTAAATCTAACTTGATTTCTAAGAAACCTTATCCCTTGACAGAAAAATCTACAGTGAAACCATAGTAAAATGATTTTTGGATTTGGACGTAAGGCAATAAGGTCTGAGTGCTACTATTTTCGATTTTCGTATTAACAATATTCTCCATTTTAACTAAAAACTCATCCGTGCATGCACAAGGGATAAGGCAGAATTTACGACAAGTTGAAGCATACTAGACCTGTCGGACAAGTTGGGGCTTCAGCCCCCCCCCCCCCCCCCCAATAATTTGCTGAAGTTCATTCACTTTTGTGCGTGAAAAAGGCTGTGAAAGCCGAACCCTTGAAAATGAAGATTCAAAATTATCTGTATTCGAGGAAGTTACCAGAATTTATCAAGCCATCACTTTTGATATTATGCAATTTAAAAATAATCCATGTTCTCGTAAAATTGAAGTCCTATTTTCATAATTTTCGCGGAAAGATCCCCATCAGTTCTGATCCTGTGCTTCTTTAAAACGCCATTTCTCCAAAATGGGGCGTGGTCAAACGATAAAAAGGGCGTGGTAATGACAAATTTTCCCGGGGGCCAGCTCCCGGACCCCCATCTTTCCTCGCTACGCTCACGTCGAGTTTCAGCCCCCCCCCCCCCAATATGAATTTCGTTCCAACGGACCTGCATACATTTGAATAGGCACAAAACTCGAAGTTTAGGTTAAGTCTCAACGAAATTCTTGCGTAAAGAGTACTCAATAATAAATGAATAAAGGTAATTAAAAGAGTTTTCCTAATTTGGAAATTTTCACAGCGGAGTAGTGTAACTTGTTTGCCCATCGGCCATACTGGGCGACACTCGAAGAGAATGTCGTTTTAACACCAATCTTCAAAATCTTCTAAAACCAGACCAGTATGAAGAGTTAACGTAAGAATTAAACAGTCTCATATATTTTTCTCCACGAGTTAGCAATATAGCCTGGCTACTTGGTTTTTTTCATTGATATCTCTCTAGTTCAAAAATTCGTGACCATATAGCCATAATGGGCAACACCTCTCTGAATACTTATTTGTTCATAGCTGAAACCTTCCCACAGTTTTCTCCGAAGAAAGGTAAAGTGACCATGTACGCTGACGATACCAGTATTTCTTACTCTTCTTCGAGCTTAGTAGATATAAACTAAACTCTGAATAGTGAACTGAATGATTTGAAGCGATGGTTGCAGGGTAATAAACTTTCTTTGAATGTTTTAAAAACTCAAGCTTTGATTGTAGGTTCCCAGCCCAAAATTAAGAAAATGACCGATAAGGCTGTTGATCATCCACTATTTTTTATTGGTGACTCTCAGGTTGAAAATGTAGACCGAGCAATGTATCTGGGTGTGATAATCGATAGAAATTTGGATTGGGAAGAACACGTTTACAATCTCCGTACTAAGGTTTCTCGTGCAATTGGATTTTTGAAATATTCCAGGAAATCTTTACCTCAAAACACGTTGAGTGCAATGTATAGGGGTATCGTCGAGCCCCATTTTCGGTTCTCTTGTTCGGTGTGGGGGTGCTGTGGGGTGACTAAACTGCAAACCCTGCAGAAGCTGCAAAATCGAGCAGCTTGGATTGTAACTAAAAGTCGATTTGATACGCCTGCTATCGCATTAATTCGCAGTTTAAATTGGCCTACTGTAAATGACATTATCAGAAGCGAAACAGCTACCACAATGTACAAATCGCTAAATGGTCTGGTCCCGGAGTACCTTTCAGACTTGTTCGAAAAAAATTCTACTCGAAATGTCAGAAAACTGAGAAACACCGATACTGATCTCTCGTTACCATTACGAAAAACTAACAATGGGCAGAGAGCTATATCTTTTCGTGGACCTAAGCTTTGGAATCAACTTGAACCTGATGCTAAACAGGCACCCTCCCTTGCCACTTTTAAGAGAAGAATCAAAAACTTGCCTTAACGAGAATTCTTTTATTTTTTTTTGTTAACTGTTATATAGTGATCTTTTGAATTAGTAAATGTTTTGCCACGGCCCCCTGAAAAGCAGTTCATATGGATTGACGTGGCTACCGTGCCTAAATAAATAAAAAAATGAATGAAATGAAATGAAATGAAATGAAATGAAATGAAATGAAATGAAATGAAATGAAATGAAATGAAATGAAATGAAATGAAATGAAATGAAATGAAATGAAATGAAAGGGGAGAATGGATCAAAAATTATAATAGAAATAACATGACGTACCCTCACATATTCCAAGGATATGCATTAATATCGGCCCTCCAGTTGGCAAAGGCATCGTATGTAGCGTCAAATCTTTCAGTTTCATTTTCAAAGGTTCTCGTGTTTTCACTTTGTAATTCTTTATATCATCCAATGTCATGATACCCCCTTTACTAGTAACATCCTCAACTATGGTCTTTGCTATTTCTCCAGTGTAAAAAGACTCGGGGTCATCGCGGATTTTTCTCAATGTCTCTGCAAATATCGGTCTTTTGATGAATGATTTGAATATGACATCTGGTTCCTCTTGCTTCAACACAAGCTTCCTGCGTTTAAATGATTTATGTAAATGGTTTAAATAGCTATAATAAAATAGTGTAATTCTAAAATGTTATGCTGAATTGAATTAACCAGATCTCTGTCTTCAAACTTCAGAAGCGAAGTTAAAGCTATTACTCATGGCCAGCTAATAGACATTTTGTTATTTTTAATGATAATGTAGATACATTTGCTTTTGTAAGTTTTATCAAACTGTAACTGTTGAATGAACTGGAGAAGGGGCAAGGAAAGTTTAGCAAATGTTCCATGCGTTCTCCTTCGAATCCCCGATTCATTGGTGGGTGAGCTTTTCTCATTCATCACGTGATACATTAGGGAGCATGATAAAAATTTCCAATACGTGTCGTCTGTAGTGCATTCGTCCATCGCATTGCTTGTAGCGTAGTTTCTTTTAGTGTAGAGTTGAGTAAATTGCTTGTAATGGAATGGAAATTATTTTTACAAAAACAGAAAAATCTTTTCTTTGTGAAACAATGAAAACAGAGAACCTGAGTAATAGTGATCTGAGACCAAAAAACACGCCTTTCTAGAACCTTCCGTAAGTCACTTTGAATTCCCTTTGCAATATTATGCAAAAGTTTGTCAAATATAAGCGGCAACTTGGTCTGAAATTTTTTGATATGTCAAATTCTTATCAAAGTTGAATTAACTCGATCAAATGACATTTCATACCTGATGACTTTGTCTGTTCTCATCATAGCTTCTCTGGATGCCTTAGTAGGACCCTGTGATACATTGAATCCATCTCTTGCTATATCTATCGATGGCTGAACAAGTTCTTTCCACTTTAGCTTACCAAACTTTTTCCACGCTGTCCGAAATCCTCTCACTTCACCAGGAACAGCGACAGATAGGCCACCTTGGTTAAATAGGGAAACAAAGGAATAAGTCGGCCAAGGAAAATCGTGCTAGAAGTCTATTGTTTCTACTTTACCAATAAACCCTTTAGATAATATCTTTCTTAGAGATTGGAGGAACAAGGACAAATTTTGTAGGACAATAGCGTGAGCTGCTCTTGATTAACCCAATTAATATAGTTCTTTTTGGACCCTTCCATAACTTCGTCAATATTGCAGATATGAGATTGAAATTTAGTACAATGGTGTAAAGTAGCAAATTCTACGCAAAGGACTACTTCTTCAATTCTTTGTTACATCCATGACGTCACTATGGCATCATAATTGAGGAAAATTGCAGTATTTGCTTACTTTTGGAAATAGTGGCAATGTTAAAGTCTTTATTTGGTGATTTCTTTCATACTGCTACCAGAATGTATCACAAAGCATCAATGAGTAACAATTGGCAACATAATATCCATTGAAGATCATTATTTATGTCATACGTATATTCATCATTTATTAACATCAGTTTGTCATTGTTGCATTTAATCCCCTAAATACTGACTTAAATACTCTAAAATGCCTTAAAATTAGTAATAACGAATAATAGAACCAATTTTGGCCATTAAAAAGTTTATCTAATACATTTGTTATCATTTATATGACGTCATAAACTTTGATGACATCATGAAAAATAAAATTTCTGACGTGGCCCAAAGTGGATAAACATACACATCATCTGAAATTTCTCGTCGAGAGCTATCGTATGGTGGTATTCCCAATGATCTAAGATTATCCTGGCAAAAACTAGACTCGTTTCTTTAATTTTCTAGCCAACCACATATTTGTATTTGTATTTGTTTGGTTCAGAAGGCGATTTGGAGCCGACTCAATTCTCTTATTTTTTTGATGTAATTAAAACACTTTATGCCCAGCTTCTGAGCCAAACAAATAAAATACCCGAGGTGGATTGGAGGCTATTGTTCCTTGCACCTTTTCTCTAAAATTGCCAAAAGATTATGGAAATATTTCAAAAAGTTCGTTCTTGGAAACCATCTAAACTTTGCTTCCAAGATTGCTTCTTTGTAACTTTATCTATACAGCCATTTAATTTGTAAGCTGTTCCCGAGATATTGTGCGCTATAAGGTGTCCCAAAGACATTGTGCCCTGCTTGTCCAGGCAGCTTTGGAGGATGGGGTAGTCTAGCTAGGCTTCAACGTAAAGTTCCAGACCTTGTTTCAGCCAGGCTGACAAATGGTTGTTGATTTATGGTATGAGAAAGTCAAACAATGATTTCTTCTAACACAGCAGTTCGTAAGATACCCAAAATCGAGTATATATAAAAACAAGAGAGGGTATAGAATTGTACTTTCATTTTTCAGCGCTTGAAAAGGGCAAATGTTGCTCATATCGTCAACTACACTGTTAAGCCTTTTTGCAAATCAGAGAAAATCAGAGAAAATTGCGATATTTTGACTTACGCCCCAGCCCTGAAGAGGTCCTGCATGGCAAGACGAAATATTGGTAATATATAGTTAATGTATTCTTTAAATTCATCCACATTTGCTGTTGTTTCTTTGTTTTGTTGCGGTGTTTCTGCCTACATACTTTTTCATTAAATCGTCATCGCAAGCATCAACGGATCCGACGATCGACGTTTGCATAGTGGGACGTGGCCTATTCTTTTTTAGATTTTATTTAGACTCACCTTTTCTCTTTTTGAGTTCATCATCTTCAAACAAACTTTTGTCAATCCCTGCTGGTGCAGTCTCTCTATAATCAAAACCATACGTCTTCTTTTCATCTCGCTTATAAACAAGCATAAAGCCTCCTCCGCCGAGTCCTGAGAACGCAAACTGCACAGTTCCAAGGCATAACAAAGTCGCTATGGCACCGTCAACTGCTGATCCACCTTTTTTAAGAATCTTCTTCCCGACAGTGGCACATATGCTGATGTCACATGATACAGCAGCTTTTGGAAACTTTTGTGTCTTGAGGTCTTCATCTTTGATGTTATCTGTTGCTATTGAAGCAACTAGACGCTTTTCATCCTTGCAATTAACTTTGATGAGTGTCCATAGTTGTACGATGAAGATGAGTGTTTGAAGCTTTAAGGGTAAAATATTGTTAGAAAGATGACAGATATTTGAACTTTTTCGAGAAATTCGCTTGCAGACTTCACGATAACATGTCAAGGATTTCCTTTATAAAAAAATAAATCGTTTCTAACCTTGTATTTCAAAGTACTGCAGTTTCTCAATATTTTGGAGATCTGAGAGTTGAGTTTCTTACAAGCAGTTTCTTATGAAAAAATAGCTTTAGATTTAAGTCCTATTGTACCAAAATTTATTGAGCTTAGGCAAAATTTTTGTTAAACATTTTGGGAAAAGTTTGCTGGCTAATGTTTGGTAACAAGTTGTTTTTATCAGCGAAGGACATTGTGTTAAGTTTGTAAACATTTTGCTAGTACCATTTGAGTGAAATTATGATCTATGATCGTGTCTTGCAGAATGAAAATGAAAAGAAGAAAGAAATAATCAACAAACCTTCAGTTGGCAGTGTTTCATTTTCGACTCACTTCATTGATATTAATCGCGAGAAATTTGCTGCTTTTAGTTTTAGAGTAGTGTCTCATAGAGGAAGCAAGCATAATTAGAGACCAGTCATGCGTTTCGTAAACAATGGAGCTAATCATGTCTATAGGAACTTCATTAGTCTACATCGTTTGAACGCAGACATGCAGGTGACACTTGCAAGTACGATTTGAGAATGTTTCCAGATATTGCGGGTGACACAAAAAGACTCCTCGAGCTGGCTCGTGCCTAGCTTCCGGCAAGCTATTGTTATAAACACAAACAATGTAGCAGCATGTATCATAAAGGATTAGCTATCTTTTGCGATGTTGCTTGGTCAGTTTAAGCTGTGATTACCCGCCAATATACTACCTGCAAGAGTTCATTCATTCACTTCTCAAAATTTCTTAATTTTCTCCTCTTTTTCCAGTAATTGTTTTGCAAGCTGTGAGGAAAGCCGAATTCCAACTTTTCTCGGTGCATGTATAGAATATGGATAAAGCTAATTTCATAAAATTTGAGGTACAAGGGAACTTCGCAGATTAGACAACTTTATCAATGAACGGACTTGATATCTTGATGCACAAACAGATATGTGATGTCTTCCTTTCCTTCTTTAATGATGAAATTAAGCACAATGCTCCGGAAAATCTGTTGCTTAGTTCAAAAGTATTTGATTTAAGTTCTCAACTGGTTTCAAATGATAGCAAAACAAGGTTGCTCGCTTTGCTAATATAAAGCATTTTGCACGACTGTTTTGAGCAAATCTTTAGAATGAGACTGAGCTGCGAACTGTCGGTCCGTGAGTGGAATCAAAGCCTATGGTTTGGTAAGAAGTTGATATAGAATCAAAGATTTTGGGATGGAGTCCATTGTCAATAACATGTGAACCAATATCAACCTGTAGTCTGCTTACCGGACCGGCTCGATACAAGACGGTGCTGCACTGCCCTAAGACAAAGTATGTCTGTTCTTGTTTACATTTCACCAATTCAAAATCATTCGTTTCATTGGTTGTCAATTTGGTTGAAACAATAGCGTGACTTGGAAAGTTTACCGAAACATGTTGAAATCAATTTCATGGGGGTCTGTGCTTTTTATCGTCCCTTAGTTTACAGATGCAGAACCTAGACAAAGCCATACTTCATAGTGATAAAATCGCTGGAGCAAACCCCCGTCTTTAACATTATTGAACAACAGGCTTGAAATTACATGGTTGGGGTAAAGTAATATTTGAACAAACATGAAAAAGAGATTACCTTTAGATTCTAGTTTCTTCAAACCACGCAAGGACCTTGTCCGCAAATGTATAGAAGATCCTTGGTAAATATAATCATGGTTTCAGCAACTAAATAGCAATGGGATAGTTCGTACATTATATCATATAGATGCCAACGAATCATGGTAAGTAAGCTTTGCTTCGGATTTAGAAATATTACCTACATATTGCCTACAAAAATGCAGAACGACAAACTAGCCATAGCAGATGCAATGGATTATATTCGAAACTCATGTTAGAAGGTTTATGTACAGGGTGTCCCAAAAAATTGTGCCCCGTTTGTCTGAAGATTGCGACAAAACGGCAAAAGATTCTCGCCAAACATTTGCATGATGCTGCTCTTCAGATGTTCAATTAAAGTTTGTCACCATCCCCGTAGAAATCCGTTGACAAATGATGGAGCTACGATCTTCAGAAGACCAAATTTGCCTGACGACTGAAACCAGCAGTCGGCCATTTTGCCTTACTATTTTGCAGTGATAAGTATCTTCTCTTGAGGTAAGAAATAATTTCTGTGAGGTCAGAAATATTGGAAATCTCTGACGATTATCGGAATTTTCATGAGAGCTATGACATTGGAGGCTGCTGTTTTATTTTCATTCCGTAAAGATATTTATCGCTGCAAAATAGTAAGACAAAATGGCCGACCGCTGGTTTCAGTGATCGGGTAAATTTGGTTTCCTGAAGGTCATAGCTCCATCATTTTTCAACGAATTGGGGATGGTAGCAAACTTTAATTGAACATCTGAAGAGCACCATCATGCAAAAGTTTTGCGAGAATCTTTTGCCGTTTTGTCGCAATCTTCAGACAAACGGGGCACAATTTTTTTGGGACACCCTGTAGGGTGGCCGGATAATTTTGGCCAGTGTTTACATTTCAAGGTAAAATCATCTTGTCTGTTGCTATTCGCTGGCATCTTTCACCTGACATCTAATTTGAAACAGAGTGTAGTGTTCTTTGCTTGGATTTTTCTTTTTTCCATGTCTTGATGTTTTCTTGTGATTATTCATGTGTAGGTCGTCTTAGTTTTGTGTAATACCGCAGGGTAGTCATAATTTTTCTAACCTCGTGGTATCTTCCCTGTAGCATCGTGGTATCTTCCTCGCTAAAACAGTAAATTTTTATGGATAATTTTTATTTGCATGTATCTAAACAAATATTTCATTTATATTGGAAATCAATTCTTAGCAACTGGCAAAAACAGTTAGCAAAATTCAAGGAACAGAAATGCAATAGAGGCTCTTACTTCCTTAGAAAGGCAATCGCTTTTGAAATATCAGTATATGACATATTTATTTGCAAGAAGGAACGCTTTCTTACGGCTTAAGCGCACAGCTGCTAATTCTTCGAGCATATTAAATCATTGCTAAGTGCGATTACACGTATTTTTTATAAAAAACTAAGAATTTTGGCCAGTACTGCAAGTTTCTTAAAATTATCAGATTTTGAGTACTCAGAGTTTCTTATGAGTTTCTTAGAGGTTCCATAGCAATCTTCATGTTCACCACCTGTGCTCTCGTAAACATTTCAAAACAAGGTTTTTAAGCCTTTTCAAGGTTTAGACATTGCTCAATTACATTACAAGTAATATGATACAAGAAACAAGTGAAAGTAAAGTAAAAATATATCAAGGATTTCCTTTATCAAAATAAATAGTTTCTTAACTTATATTTTCCCAGTACTGGAGTTTCTTAATTTTTTGGCGATCTGAGAGTTGAGTTTCTTATGGGCAGTTTCTTATAAAAAAAATACGTGTAATCAAGGGTCGTGAGTTCGAGTCTTGCTGCAGCTGTTTTAATCTAATTTGTGATGTTCAGTGGTGCACACAACTAAGTTGTTTCGCCTTTTTATTTATAAGCATGGGTAGTTAGACACTGCTGGTGTGCTTCTATGGAAGAGCGCTGGATAATATGTAGCTGCGGAGGAAATTTTTTATAGTACTGCGGAGGAGAAATCGATATGCATCTGCGGGCAATGTTTTTATAGTACTGCGGAGGAGATATCGGAAGAACGAAAATTTCTCCTCCGCAGTACTATAAAAAATTTCCCCCGCAGATACATATTATCCAGCGCTCCTCCATAGAAGCACACCAGCAGTGTCTAACTACCCATGTTATAAGTAAGTACATACAGAAATCTTTTTATTTTGTTCTGCGCCTCGCGTTACAGGACAGACAATTTCGTAAAATTTGACACTGAAAGTAATTTCAGCATTTTGTTGTTTATCCTCAGAATGTCATCATTATTGTACATCTGGTGATTACCAATATTTTGCTTTGCACATCGGAAGATGAAAATAACAAACCCTTACTTGCAAGTTTCACCACCTTAAATGTCACCGATGATGCAGTAAAATATGACACATATGAAAAGGCAGCAATAGCGACAGACAGTGAAATTTGCTCCAAAGTTGGCAAAGACATCCTAAAGCAAGGCGGCTCCGCAGTGGATGGTGCCATAGCTGCTATAATATGCTTAGGGGTTATACAGATTCACTCCACTGGGATCGGAGGAGGCGCATTCATGGCTGTGTATAAAAGAGACTCGAAAGAAATGTTTGGATTCGATTTTAGAGAAACTGTTCCGAAGAATGCCAAGCTTGAAGACTTTGACTCTGATATCAAGAAGACAAAAAAAGGTAAGGTCTTATTTGCAAAAATTGAAAAAACGTTTCCAAGAATAGTTAGACTGAAAATGGCAGATATTTGAAAATACACTCATTTTTTTTTTATCAGAAACTGCTTATAAGAAACGGTAGGCTCAATTTTTCGAAAGCTAAGAAACAACCCTAGCTGAATTGAAAAAGCTAAGAAACTTTTGTAATTTACAGTTTTAAATTTTCCTATCGCACACACATATGTTTGACATTGTACATTTATAGCAACTGTTTAGACATTATTTTGAGTGCGAATTATGATATTTACTTGCTTTGAGATCTTACTACGTAATTTTGGAACCCTTTAGACAAGACAAAATTAACTCTACACTTCCGGCATTAAAGATATAAGAAACACGTAAAAAACATTTGGCAGTAAAATGGCCCAAAAATTTAAGAAACTGCCTACCAGCCCCGGACCTTAGCTTCTTATAAAAAAAAATGAGTGTATACCGGGTGAACCAGAAAAATGTTCCCACATTCAAAAATTCTTAGCACCACAAATACTTCATGGATTTTAATGATTCAAATTCTAGTTAAAAGCCAAAAGATCAAAGTATTTTTGTGATTTTTATCGTCTTCTTACGATAACTGCAAATATAGGTAAATTTAACTTTACAAAAATCTCATGGTTGCAAAATGACTGAAAAAGGGCCTAAAACACACTTAATCAAATCGCTAGGACTCTCCTCGCACAGAACAATGCACGCGGGCGATTCACCTCTCTCATGAATAATAAGACATTGATTCTCAAACAGATACTAAAGATTTTCAATCCCATGGCACTAAATCTGCAGACGATATCTCTCACCCTGATTCATTCCAATCCATCCAGTACTCTTGATGCTATGAATTTTCAAAAGTGGGAACTTTTTCTGCTTCACCCGGTATGTTACAAAGAAGATTACCTAAGTATATTATTCCACTGCTGCTAACTTGCCGCAAATAAAGAAAGGGTCAATATAAAAAGAAAGGCAAATTTGGCGCAGAACGTCTGTGCAGTAGTCTGATGTTTATCCCTACTTTGCATTGTTTGAATTCCCTCTGAATAACTGAATAACTCTCGCCTTACTGCATATTATCCCTCAAAAGACATGATGTGGTCCCTCCATCGCACTGAAAAACCTCTGCCTTGCTGAATAACCTCCAGAAAACTGCACAGTCAATCTTCGGGGTAATTTCTTTGATTAATAACAGATAGAAAACAGAGCTGAACAGAAATAGATTCACAGCAGAACACTAAATATGGCACCAATTCATTTCAGAGCGAGTTCCGCTGGCAATGCTACTAGGTGTCAGTGCAAAAGACCTGCATAAAGATTACTTGCAATTCTTTCAAGTTTTAAATCATTTTCTTCTTAGGAGGATTAGCAGTGGCCGTGCCTTCCGAGGTGAAAGGGCTAAGAGAGGCTTGGAGAAAGTTTGGAAAACTAGAATGGAAAAAATTGATCGAACCTTCAATTACAATAGCAGAAGATGGATTTCCAGCTAGCCCACATATGGTAGTGCATGCAAAACGTAAAATTAGATTGATTACAGAGAAGGCATTGCGGTGAGTACGTTTGAATTCTGTTGTCTCTACAGACTGACTATATGAGTCTTACTTTTTCAGATTGAATTGAATGGTTGCAGAATCAGCATGAGACTCTAGAATTATTACCTGAGTCCCTTGTTTTCCTGTGCCCTTTAGACTTAAATGATGTCACGTCTGTCAACACAGGCTGATGATATTGCTCTGAAAAACTGGACTCTGTTTTAGGCCCAAAGAAGGGTTTGGCTTGAAGGGGATGGCTTGAAATGAACTTTGAATGTTTTGTTGTAATGCTACTCTGGAATCTGTTGATGTATTGGTTATGTTCAACGGGGACATTTCACTTTATTGCGTGCACGTAGAATTTGATTCAAGCTATTATAAAGGTTAAAATCTTCTTTATTTGTTGGGAAGTTTGTTACCAGATCATGCACATTACCCTGTTTGAAAAATTAAATATGGAAAAAGCAACGAAATGAAAACAAATCTCAGACCAAATTAATGCTGCAAATAGACCTTTTCTGCTTCTAAACTGCCACTGTTGTTTCAGGTCTCTACTAACGTTGAAAAATGGATCAACAATCACAGAAGGGACCATTATCAAAAGGCCTGCATATGCACAAACATTGAAGCGCATAAAAGAAAACCCAGAAGACATGTACGAGGGAGAATTAGCGCAAGATATAGTAAATGATGTTAAAACTAATGGTGGGGTAATGACACTTGAAGATTTGAGGGATTATAAAGTGAACAATATGGAAATAATGAAAATGAAATTGGATGATTTGACATTACAAACATTGCCATTACCATCAGGCGGACCACTACTTATTCATATGCTTATGATGGGAAAAGGTAAGAAAATCCAGTCAGTTGTTTATGCTGGTTTAAAGAACAAAGACAGATTTGGTAAGACAATAGCACGAGTTGGTTTTGATTGACACCGCAATTCAAAGCGATTAGCACACATGAGAATACACGAGAATATATCGAAAGAAGAAGGACCTATCTATCCTTTTGCCTCGGGCATTCAAATTGTTTGGTTCAAAAGCCGATCGGGAGGCGATTCAATTCTCTTATTTTTCTGGAATGCACAACGAGCGCGCTTGCTACTTGGGTTTCAGAGAAACTTTTACGGCTTTGCTTGTTTTGAATTTATGGTTGAGAGAATTTCCTTTGCCTGCAGTCGCTAATCGCTTTGAATTCAGATGTCAACGAAACCATCTCTATTTTGTTACAATACATGTCCTTGTTGGTTAAAAGGGCTTCTGCAAGGTTAAAGCTTTCACATGGGTAGCCAAATAAGAAATGTTGTGTCTAAGTGTATTTTCTTTGTTCTATTTATAAATAATCCTATTTAACATGACACATTCCATTTAAAAAGGATGGTCGGTGTTTTCCAGCCAGAAAATTTCAAAATCTCATATCTATAACATAAACTAGAGTGGTGTCGCCCATTATGCCCATGTCGTCGCGAAGTTCTGAGTTAGACCCAAAAAGAGCAATTAATGAAAAAACCAAATAGCCAGATTATATCACCAACTAATGGAAAAGAAGATCGCAGAGTATTGATTTTTTACGTAAACTCTTTATACTGATTTTAGTAGATTTTAAAGAAGGGGGTAAAAACGTCGTTGTCTTCTAGCATCGCCCATTATGGCCGCAGGACAAACAATGAATACTACTCTCCAGTAAAAAGTTTGAATAAGAAAAACAGCTTTGATTACTGTTCTTTGTTTATCATTTGGTACTTTAAACCCAAAAATATCAATAAGAATTAACCTAAACTTCGAGTTTTGACAATTGAAATACACGCTTCGAGTTATTCTAAATCCTGCCTTATCTATTGTGCATGGATGGATGAGTTTTGGCATAGTTTCTAAAATGAAAATAGACTTTATATAATGCTGCGTTTTTTGGGTTTTGATGATTTTCCAAGTCAGTAAGTAAGATTTTAACCCAAATTGGTGTTTTTTTTAAATAAATGTTCCATTTTAATATTTTGAAGCGATTGGAAACTTCTCTGGTAAACTGATGGGCATAATGGGCGACGAAAATAGCAATTAGCAGGACTCAGACTTCATAACCTTATATCTGAATCAGAAGTCACTTTGCTTTGGTTTCATTGTAGATTTCCTCCCAAGAAACAGGACTTCTGAAAAATCAAAGCATATTTGAAAATTTTCAAACCACAAGGTGCCGAGCGAATGAAGAAGAAGGAAGGAATGTAAATAGAATCATGGAATTTGCAATACTTGAAAGAATCAATTAGAGATATGCACAAACCATCTCGTCGGGTTTCAATGCAAATGAACTGAAACTTGAGTGAAAGTCAAATCATGATAAAACAGATGTCAGCGAAGATTTTCCGCGCAATTGCAATTTTATTACTAGTCGTCAGTCCCCTGAAATTTAATTTCTCTTGCTTGCCGGCCATAATGGGCGACCGGCCATAATGGGCGACGCTACTCTATGTATAAACTATAACACATTAGCAATAAAAGCTTGGGTGTAACAAGCTACCAGACAAAGCTTTGTCCACATCCCTTCAATTACGAATCATACCCTGTCAAATAGTTTATCATTTTGCCAAAAACTTTTCGTTTCCTCCAAATTCAGATTGAAGAAATATCTTGAAAACAGCAAGGTTAAAGAGTGTGTCTAAAACCCGTCTAAAAAGTCAAGAAATAGTCAAGAACGGGAAAATTAACCTTCTTGAAGAAAATCAAAGTTCAGAACACTTTTTTGGTAAATAGCTTCATTTTCTATTTTGATACCATAAGAAGGCAGTCTTCCATCTGAACTTTTTCCAAACTTTTTTGCAATGAAATCACAGAATAGGCACTAAAATAATCGTGCCGAAACTTTTTAATTTCAAAATATTCTTTCGTTTTCAGAAAAACACAAGGAAATATAGTGGAATACAATAGGATATATTTAGATTGCCCAGGCCCCAAACTTAAGTTGCCTTATATCTCCGTCATTTGTCTTTAACGTAAATAATCTGATGAAACTTTGTTTATTCGCCCATTGTGAGAGTACCATTGCTCTTGCCCATATTCCTATACTGCAGCAACATAAGCATTGGAATTTCAGACTCACACAAATCAAAGCTTCAAAAACTTCAAGATCGTGCAATGAGGATCATAAATGGACAAAATGGCACAATTAACTTTCAATCGATAAATCATGCAAGAAATAAACGTTGTGCTATTGAAGTATTTAAGTGCCTGAACGGCCTTGCACCCAAGATATTAGAGAATCATTTTAAAAGATTGAATCACCATAAGTCAAATCTCGTGGTGCCTCGCATAAGGACAGAAACCGCCCGAAAAACATTTAGTTATCAAGGTGTACAGATATACAACAGATTGCCACCTGAACTAAAAAATGAAAACTCAGTTGTGAGATTCAGGAACGGGTGCAATGACTTTGATTTTAATTTTTAACTTTGAAGAAACCTTATATTGTAAATAATAGTTTTTACTACTTTTCGTTAGACACAGGTCCTTGATTTATAGCAGCTGTTCTGAGTTGACCAAGTAAACCTGTATAAATATTGATATTCTATTATTATTATTATTATTTTCAAACAGAATTCAACTTCTCAAGGAAATCTATGGAAACAATGGATGATGCCATTCTAACATACCATCGAGTAGCAGAAATATTCAAATTCAGTCATGCATATCGATCACATCTCTGTGATCCAGATTTCATCGTACACAAGGAAGAATTTGAAAAGGTTACATTTAGTATATACGTATTATCAAGTACGGTAAAAACCCGCTCATAAGAACCTACAATTTTGCAAGTTAGCCTTGGGTTCTTAAAGGCACACTGTCGCGGCTGTGATTGGCTAGTCGTAATGTTGAAATCACTAACAATGAACCTGGCCTCTGAACAATTACCAAGCGTTTATGCTGTTGGGTCATACTTTGTGCTTTGAATAAAGGAATCAGGGCCCGGTTGTTCAAAACTGGTATTAGGCTAATACCGGATTAGGACCATGCAAATAACTACAGAATCATGCCTTTAATCCAAGATTAGCGCTAATCGTGGTTTGAACAACCCGGCCCAGATCGTTATCGCCTTCATGAAAATTCCGTGCACAGCGTAATTACTGAAGCTTGCCTTATTCCATTCTTCTTTATTGTCTTATTTACCCAATCAGCGCCACGACAGTGTGCCTTTAAACTTTGAATACAATGGATTGGTTCTTATAAAACAATTGAAACTAAGACAATTCCAGCCTGTAGCTAGGTTCTTAATCCAATAGGTTCTTATACGCGGGTTTTTACTGTACCAGCTGTCCACAAGGGTGTGTTTTATACTGATTTTTTTCATAAGAAACCGCTTATAAGAAACGATAGGCTCAATTTTTCGAAAGCTAAGAAACAACCCTACCCGAGTTGAAAAAGCTAAGAAGCTTTTGTAATTTGCAGTTTTAACTTTCCAGCGCACTCAAAATTTTGTTGACAGTGTACAGTTATAGCAACTGTTTGCACATTATTTTGAGTACGAATTATGTTATTTACTTGTTTTGAGATCTTACTGAGTAATTTGGGAGCCCTTTCGACAAAGCTAAACTAACGCTAACCAAATGAAAAAAAATTACGTCAAACCAATAGATTGTGAATTTCTCCAACGATCCAACAACAAGCAAAATTTGCTGAAACATGCTACCACTTGAGTTTATTTGTTGTTTCTTATAAAACAACAAAAAACACTTTCAAGAAATTTTCAGCACGGGAGTTGAGAGAAAATTTATTCCCTTGTAGATATTGAAAGCAATGCTTGATCCGGCAGTAGCTAAAGCTCAATGCAAGAAGATAGATGACACAGAAACGAAAAACAGAGCATTTTACCAAGCACTTTTGGATGAAAGAGAAGATCATGGAACAACGCATGTTTCACTTCTTGCTGAAAATGGTGATGCTGTTGCTGTATCTAGTTCAATCAATGACAAGTGAGGGATGACATTTAACATAATAAGACATATCAAGCCATACAGAGGGGCTCATTTAGTTTTGAAGTCTCTAGTTGCAAAAGAGAGGGGCTTAAATGCGAGAAGGATCGCAAAAATATTTCATTCTCTTCGATCAATAGACTTTTTAGCAATGAAATGAGTCAGAATCGACGATACTTTGCAACATTTTGTAGAATTTTTGAATGTGCACAATAATGCTCTAACGCCACTCGATCGAACCTTGCGCATATAAAAATGAACGAAAATAACGCTCAATCCAGGCTCTTTTGTAGGATAGCTAAAATGTCTATTCCATTCCACCACATATTCTTAGAGCTTTGAACTTTGAAAAGTGGGCACCTTTTCTGACTCACCTGGTAAAGAAAACATTGTTTTTCAAACAGAAGCAATAGCTTCATTCCCAAATATTTGGAATAGTGACCAAACATAATTTTCATAAATAACGACAATGGCAATGCTCTCTCTCCATTATCCCCAGATTTGGTGCTCTCTTCTCTTCAGAGAAAACAGGAATAGTATACAACAACCAAATAGCAGATAGCTTCACTTTGTCTTCTCCATGGCGAAAATTTTCATGGTCCGAAGAAAATTCCCCCAGGCCAGGTTCCAGACCACTTTCAGCTATGGTTCCTGTAATCATCACAGATGAAAATGGAGATGTACGAATGGTCATTGGTGGATCTGGTGGAAGCAGAATCACACTGAGCGTTGCATGGGTAACCTTCTTTCTGTTATACTCTTGGCAAACATCTTGTGATCTTTTTTTCTATAAATTCAATGTTAAAGGCACTGTGTCCATATATCAATAAGTAGCCTGCGTGCAGACTTTACTTTCCACTGCGCCTCATAGGCTCTCCTTCGCAGTGGAAAGTAAAGTCTGCACGCAGGCTAATCAATAAGTTGCATGCACGAACAGTTAAAACTGCTGACACGATGCTGACATACATGTAACTGTTCGAGAATTTGATTGGTTTAGGGCAGGCTGTTTTAAACTGATCACATGAAAATAATAGCCTCGTTGTCGAAAGGAAAGGAAACCTATTCTGTCTGATAACAATCACACAAAAGAAGAAAACAAGGACCATTGAAAATTCTAGAACATCATTTCAAAAGGCGAGATTGCTGAGTCCCTGCTGACGAATTCAAAAGAACTTGTCAAAACATGCCTTTATGTTCATTAATCTGTCTGATAACAATCACACAAAAGAAGAAAACAAGGACCTTTGAAAATTCTACAACACTATTTCAAAAGGTGAGATTGCTGAATCCCTGCTGACGAATTCAAAAGAACTTGTAACAATCGTTTGACTAACAAACAACGCTGTGCAAGAAGACTTAGAAAGAAACACGCTCACATGAAAAAACGACGAAAGATCACATGTTTTCGAGATACCCCCCTCGAAGTCGTCTACTTACATGGACACAGTGCCTTTAAAAATTTACAATTTACGAATTACCTAAGGTTACAAACGAGCTACCATACAATACTACAGAAACGATACCAAGGGGAGCAAAAGATCATGACTACCCCAGGGCCATCACATGAAAGAGATAAACTAAAATACAACTAAATATATAAGAAGCCCCCTAGCTATTCAGAAAAGAATTAGAATTGAATGATATTTTGCAAATGGAATTTTCGAATGTACGCAATAGTGATAGAAGATTTATCGCCACTCAATCGAAAGTCGCGTATGAATTGTATAAGAAAGACGCTCAATCCAGGCTCTTTTGTAGAATAGCTAAAGGGTGTGTTACGAAAAGCTACTTACAAACAAAAGAACAAAAGAACAGAGGAACGGGACTCGGCGAACAGGAGACTTTACGAATATGGACTTGGTATGGTGGTTGAGTTGCATTTAGCTAGATTTCTGTGATCTTAATTGAATCGACCGCTTGTGTGGATGTATTGTGATCTTTCCAATAGGTGTGGTAATAGAAGGAGTAGCTACAGTGGCTATGTTTCTCTGGCACATTTTGCAAACAAAAAGTCTCCCTTTTGATTCGATTTGCTCCAATTTTCATCGAAATTGGCCCTATTTATGTGCAGTTTTGATCTATTTTCAATGCTGCATAACGAAAAAACTCATATCAATTTTGAAGGTTTTGTGACTGAATTTGGTCTTCTTCGGCGTGCTATTCTGAAACAGCCGTAAACAGAGCCGTAAACTGGTTTTAACTGCTTTCTGCGCTACTCTTACTTTTGTTGTGGTGTGTTGCGTTGCTACATTATGTCAAAGTGTATATGTTATGCAAATTTAACATTAATGCTGCGTATCTGTTGCATGACTGTTGCATGCATGCTACTCAAACGTTGCTTCAACAATACGTAAAAGTTAAGTAAATGATGTGTAATTCTTACTTAAAAGTTGTATAAATGTTACGTAAATGTTCTGCAAGTGTTTCCTAAATGTTGCTTCAATGTTGCGTTGGTGTTGAGTGACTGCTGCGTTAATGTTTTGTAAATTTTAAATACTTCATGCTCCAACCACGAATCGATTCTCAAACTATAGTGATTCAATGGAAAAATATCAGCTGAATAATAAAATTTGACTGGATAAGGGGCTTAGTTCAAAATCTCGTGAAATGTTCGTACTCTTTTCCAAGTACGATTTATCTTATTTGACTGCTTATATTAATAGGTTTTGGCTCGCAATAATGTTAACAACCTTCTCTTTCCAGGTTATAATGATGAAGTTATGGTTTGGAATGGATCTTGGAAATGCTGTAGTGATGAGCAGGCCTTATCAAACATTTCACCCGGACAGATTAAGACAAGAAAAAGCCTTTCCAATAAACGACGAAATCATTGACGGACTGAAGAAGAAAAAACATAAAATAAAGAAGAGTAAAATATGTGGGTGTGGAGTAATACAAGCAATTTACAGACACTCTTCTAACAGTAAGATATTTGCGAAATCGGACCCGAGAAAGCATGGAAAAGCGGATGGCTATTAGAAGCTACATCAGGTAATTTTTTGCCTTGCAAAGGATTTTCTCTGATTCGTGCAACCTATATCTGAAGGTCAATCCCGGGTTTATTGAAGCTTTCGCCAAATGACAAAGTTAATTGATATTTCCAGTTTTGCCAGGTGACTCAAAAATCTCCCCTTCTTCAAAGAATCATGACAAAATCGAAGTTGAAGTTTTCTAAAGCCTCGGTCAAACGTGTTGAACATTTCACCGAACATTGAAATTAGAAAAAACCAAAACTCTTCAATGTTCGAGTTAAGGGTGGTCAAATGCACCGAAGAATTTATCAAACATTTCGACATGCCCAATTGGGCCATCGCGCACGCCAAATTTATAACATGTTGTCGTGAGCAAAATAGCGGATTGCGAGACTGCATTATTCAAAAATTAATCGTAAAACTTATAAAACTCTTGTTTATCACCTTGCAAGATTTGGACTGGATGACTTTTTGGTGCGCAAAAGCTTGATAGTAGGCATGCATAGATGTATAAATGAATGAAATTGTTCGATGAAATGTTTGGCCAGGTGGTCAAGCGCATATACAACATTTCACCGAGCATTGAGAACAATGGAAAAGTTCGGTGAAGTTTTTGAACTCCATCAAACAACATCAAGCATTATCGCACAAAATTTTGATCACCGAAAAAGGTGGTCAAACCAACCGAACTTTCTTAAAACATCCAAGTTGGATATTGTTCGGTGAAATGTTTGGCAAGTTTGACCGGGCCTTTAGGCAATTTTCTGGATGCTCTCTTCGGTCGTTTGGCCTGGTGGCACTTTAAATTGCTAGCAAGATATTCTGCTACATTTTTGGTCAACTGTTCAGGGAAAAGTTCAGCCATCATTCAAGTGGAAGTAGGACAAACACGCAACCCCAAAATGCTCTTTGTGGTGCCTCAGCAAAGCTCTTTGGCAAGCAGCTCTATAGAACTGTAGCAGATTTTTGTAAAGTCTTCTTAAAATAACGGAAGGTTGTCACCTATGAATCTGTGTCTGTCTCGGCAAATAATTTATTGTAGACAGAAGATGTTCAGCGTTAAGAAAATATCAACACTAATGATTTCCTACGATTACTGCAATCAACAATGTCAAATATAATAAAAATAATCTACACCAGCAGAACATGATATTAACCCTATAGTGGTTGGGCTATCTGACATGTCCTATTTTGGATGGGGGGCAAAAAAGCCCCCCCCCCTACCTAACTCTTGACTGGAAATCGAAAGAGCAACCAACTTTGGTGCACTAATAGCCCCAGGCATGTACTTTACGAAAATATAAAAATTAACCTAAAATTAGCCGTCATTATTGCTTGCGTCAGCATTTTTCTTTGTGTTGTCAAGAAAAGTGGCAAAATCGGTCAAAATCAGGAAAAATGCGATAAAATTTAATTTGGAGCACAATTTCCATACATGACAATTATGATAGAATACATCAAATAGCACTACCCTGCAAAACATTTTTGCGAAAATTAACATTTGAGAAATGGCGATTTTGACAGAGTCAGTTCCGGAAAATTGTCTCCCTCTCCCTCATTTGTCAAAATATTTTTATGAAACTTCTTCAGTCATTGCACAATAAGTATTAGCAAAAAGTCAGAAAGTTTCTGGGTCATAAATGTTATCCTGACAGAGTTATAACAAAAAGTCTACTAGGGGAGCAAATTTGCCCCCCCCCCAACCAAAATAGGGTTAAATCAAAATCCATCATTATTTCGTAAAGTACAACGTTGGATAAAGTAACTAGACAAGTATCATCGTAGGAAATAGAAACAGTGAATTAAGCTATTTCACATTAAAATGCTTGTGACCTAAAAGACGTTGGTAGTGTGAATAAAGAGCAAATAAATGAAGTATGATTAATTGGACTATAAGCAGAGTTTTGTTTTGTACGACGTTTCGGGCTTAAAACCCGGTATCAACGTTTCGGGCTCGAACGTTTGATAATGGGTTGAAGCAACAAGGACAGATTTGGTAAGACTATAGCACGAGTTCGTTTTGATTGACACCTTAATTGAAAGCGCTTAGCGAGTGCAGACAAAGGAAATTCTCTCAACCAGTAATTCAAAAACAAGCAAAGCCACAAAAGGTTCTCTGAAACGCGGGTAGCTAACTCACTCGCTGTGCATTCCAGAAATTGTATTTAAGAGCAAACATGGGCATAGATCGAAAAGAAGAGGGATATATCTACACATCTACCTCGGGCATTTTATTTCTTTGGTTCAGAAGCCGATTGGTAGGTGATTCAATTCTCTTATTTTCTGGGTGTAATGAAAACTCTTAACTGTTCTGCTTCTGAATCAAAGAAATAAAATGCCCGCGGTAAATGTGTAGATATATCCTTCTTCTTTCGATATATGCTCATGTTTGCTCTTGAAAATATATTCTGAAATGCACAATGAGCGCGCTAACTTGGGTTCAGAGAAACTTCTGCGGCTTCGTTTGTTTTAAATTCATGGCTGAGAGAATTTCCTTTGTCTGCAGTCGCTAGTCCCTTTGAATTCAGGTGTCAACAAAAGCATCTCGTACTATTGTGTTGCAAAATCTATCGTTGTTGGTTGAAGCTTGAAACATCGTACAAAATAAAACTCCATCTTTGTGGCATTAATCATACTTTATTCGTTTCTCTTTAACGAAATATTGTGCATTACGCATATAAAAAGATTGTTTGTGAATAAAGGACGGTGATCAAAGCAAAAATCTTTGTTATCTCTTTGTTGGGCCAGCTATACCATGATGTGACCCAAAGTTTATATTCTAACCCGTTTAGTTATTTTCTCTTCCACAGGAAGGCAAAACTTGTTGTTTGATCACGGGTTGTAGGATATATTTAGGCTCCATGAATGAACTAAATTGGTATTAAATAAAGAATATAAATCACCTTGTCTCCTTCTAGTGTTTGTCTTTATCTTTACCTTCTGGGGCAACAAGGAAGCTTCTTTCAGGTCTAACACTGCGACATTCACCTAGGCTTGGTCAGCATAGGGCTCAAATCTTTAAAACCTTTAAAAAGGTGGGTGTAAAATTCTATTCCATTTTTCTTTGAATTGAATGGCTTGAAAGGAACTCATAGTACTTTGCTGTAAATCTGCCGTGGAAATTTGTTGATATCTTGATTTTTTTTCAAAATGACGGCAATTTAATGATTTATGAAAGAAATGATGGAAAATTTTGAAAACATTTAAATCATCGTAAATCTTAAACCAAAGGAGGAAAAATCATATAACTTCCAAGAAAGCCATAGTTTATGAAGGCCTACAATATGGTGAAACGCAGAAATCAGTATTTTTCTGGTTTAGGATTTAGAAATTTGATGACGTCATAGCCTCAAATTTAATAAATGCCGCCATTTTGATACTAATCAAGATATCAACAAATTGCCACGGCAGATTTACAGTAAAAAACGCTAAGTTCTTTCCAAGCCATTTAATTCGAGTGAAACCGTAATAGAATTTTACACCGACCTTGTAAAAGATTTGAGCCCTATGCTGGCTTGGTCCATCTCGTTGTTTAAGATAACCGTGAAAGTCTCAAATTACAAAATCTCCTTTCTAGCTACAATGCCCTATAATGTAGATGCGTGGCATTGTAGCTAGGAAGGAACAAACAAGACCAAGATTTGAGACTTTCGCGGTTATTTGAAACAACGAGATGGGCCTAGCATAGTGGCCTAGGTGAATGTCGCAGTGTTAGACCTGAAAAAAGCTTACTTGTTGACCCAGAAGGTAAAGATATAGATAAACACAAGAAGGAAACCAGATGATTTATATTCTTTATTTAATACCAATTTAGTTCATACAGCCAAAATTTATCCTGCAACCGGTTGTTTGATAATGTCATGTTTTCTTCCTTCCTTGCCTACTCTCTACTTGGCTTGAATGCCATCATTACTCAGATTAGGAACTCCAAACTGTAAACAAATCTTTAAACACTATTTTTTCAGATGTGTGTCAATTGTCTTCTGCGATTTGTTTGGCGACTTCATGCAATTCACTTATATCCGAGCAATTTTGAAAGATATTAATGTTTTGCTTGTTCTTCTGTGAAGTACGGGGGTTCTTCTGTGAAGTACGGGGGTTTATTCTCATAACAAGGCCTTCATTTTCGAAAAAAAAAACAGATAAAAGTTTGTGTGACATTTTCCATCAAAACTGTGCAAAATCATTGCAGCAACCTAGATTTGGAGACGGAGCCCCTTCAAATTCAAACTGATTTTCGCGTTTCAGCTCCTTCAAAGGCGTCGCTGCGAAGGATCTGAGGCGCGAAAAACAGTTATTTTCTAACCCGGAATATGACTTAAATACTTAAGGAACAAGAATGAGATTTTACAGTGTACAAGGGCCACACATTTCCTTAGTATCCTGCGGCCTTTCCATATTTTCTTGGATCTGATTTCGCATGAACAAGTCCATCTTTACTCTTGTAGATTGTCTGTACAACAGCGAAACTCGATATCTTTGAAATTTTGTGGCCTAGCTTTTTGAGTCCATCAAGAATCGTTGCATTCACTGGATGATTCCTATCATCTCGAATTCCTTTCGGGAATAAATAAGCATATGCACGAGGGTCTACCACTGATTCTCCCAATTCCATGTCAAACCAAAGCTTGTTCATTATCACCTATGGTTTAAAAACAGTTGAGATAGATAAACTTTACACGGCGAACTGTAAGAGAAATCAATGGTGAAATGATTGCCGAGTAGCTGACCCGACAGTGTAGGATTGAACAATTGAAAACCTGATGATGATGATGATGATGATGATGATGATGATGATGATGATGATGATGATGATGATGATGATGATGATGATGATGATGATGATGATGATGATGATGATGATGATGATGATGATGATGATGATGATGATGATGATGATGATGATGATGATGATGATGATGATGATGATGATGATAGGGATGACGATGATGATGATAATGGATTTCTTTGTTTTAGATTTAGATCAGCTCTTCTTCGATTTAGATAAGGAGAAATATACATCATACTTTATCTCCATGCAAACGAGGATCCTGGTCAAGACAGACATCTTCGCAAAAGTAGTATATTTGCATACACTGATTACATGTAGTGGTCTAGGTCTCACTCCTTGCGTGAACTGATATAGCGCTATAACTAGGACTCATGTCCATATGCTTCCAGAAACGGATCAGATTCAACATGGCCTAAATCATCTGTGATTTTTTATCAAAACCGCCCACCATAAAACGCCGCAAAAAGTGGTCTTCTTGAACAGTAAAAAAAAACTATCAGTCACTTAGAAGGATGTTTTTCTAGCTATTAAAGCAAAAAAAGCTCCTATCTAAAAGTCATATTCTGCTCGTATAGGGGCGCAAAAGATCTCATAAATTGCTCGCTGCTTCGCTATTTTGATTGCTGCAACTGTTCAGTCGAACGCATGTTTGTTTGCCTTCGGCGGGAAGTTTGAGCTGAAGAAGAATCAGCTAATCCGATAAACCTATTCAAAATATTGTATTCTGATTGGTCAGGGCCAACCCTGCAGAAAATTATTTGCTGTTTTTAAGAAGAGTTTCGCAATATTACTGCCTGTTCAATTCAATGACATGAGCGTAAGTTGAGTTTCCTTGTGGAGTGAGGCTAATATTTTCAACATACCCAAGCCACAGACAAAGTGATTCGTAGGCCACCGGAAGCTCCAACAACCATTTTCACGTCTCCATTTTCATCAACAATGATTGACGGGCAAGTTGAAGACAAGGGTCGCTTTCCAGGGCCTGGTGCATTTGCTCTAGGCCATGGATATGCTGAGCCATTCGTTGCTCTGAAAAAATCGGCCAGTTCGTTGTTAAATATGATACCGGATGTCAAAGATCGGAATTTTGCACCAAACCTGCAATAATTAGAAAAGGTTACTTTGGCTTAGACTAGCTACACTAGTCCCTCGATTTCGCTGTTGTTGTTGTTGCTGATGGCCAGCTCAATGAGGGACTAGTTGCCAGAGAGTGTCTCAAATCGGAATTTTCAGAACGAAAAACCGAATTGTAAATCTGATTGGAGCATTTCGGCTAAAACAATAGTAAATTTTTTTGTAGCCAATCAACTTTTCCTCTCTTTACATATTTTTACTGGAAAACCTCCCTTTGAAGTAGAGGCCTGTTTGGTCTGAGTTTTTCAAGAAGAAGCAATGCAATGGCGACCGGCGCTGTCGTCGCAGCTTGATCGACCAGAAGCAAATGAAGCTGAAGGAATTTAGCCAGCCATTTGGCATGATATAGTGGGCACTGGGAAGAGATATTTGTTTGTGCTCTAACAGGAAATGGCAAAATGTAATGCTGTTGCAATACTTGAGAGGAATTTTCAAGACAGCAGTGAGTGTCATTTGTCAGTACAAAACTGCAGTGTAGTGTAGGTGTAGGCCTACTCTAAGTTCAGTTTAGTAGTGATTTTTTCGTTTACATTTGGCTCGTGTATTTCAATTTCTAATATTATCTAACTGCAAGCATGTTCCTTCGCAATGTTGGGCTGTTGTACTTTATCACCTTAACAGTTGTTTTGGTTTGAATGCACTTGATTTGCCAAATGAAACAATCTTTAGATATTTTAGTAAAAAAAATGTATGGTTTTTTGTGAACATGACTAAAAATCCCCAGGTACTTTTACTATGGAAGTTCCTTATGCGATCCAACCCCCCCCCCCCCCCGTGTTTGGATCACATAGGGAAAGGAAAGGGTGATATAATTTTTTGCTTGTGATTTAACAAGTATTTGTTACTTCATCACATTGATGTTGATATCTTTAATCTATAGGGGTTTGTTTAAAGCAAGATACCTGCTTCATTATTATCAGACCTTGTACCAGGATGCATTTAGATGGCACTTTTCTTGGAGAGAGATTGTCTATATCACTTGGAGCAAATATAAAGGACAGTTCCTTTGAAAATTCCTTGCATTTCAGATACCACTTAACTGATTGCTAATGATAATGTATAATGATGATGTAATGCCTAATCTTGTCAAATCTTTGATTCCTTTATCTTTGGTCACTCTGAACTCCTCTGAAATTTCAAATTTATGTTCACTGTCCATGCTCAATTTTGTCAGAGTCATAAACTGTCTAAAATTCTTTCAAATTCACATGAATAAAACTTGGTATCAATGTGTTGTTTTCTTGAGTCAGTTTGATGATTACTGATCACAGCAGCAACAATAACCAAATATTAATTCCGTGGTCCGCGTTTTATGCATGTAGCGCTTATGAAAACGAGGCTATCAAGTTAGTCCGATTTCAGACACTGTTTGGCAACAAGTCTCTGTATTAGCGACAAATCAGTTCTAAGGAGCATACAGAGATTGTGTAGCCAGTCTAACTTTGGCTCTGACTAACAATTGTAAATATAGTACAATTTCGCAAAATTCAAACGTGATTTGAGAATCTTTTTATTATATTCATTAAGCTATTTTGGTCTCAAGTAAAGAATGTCCAAAGAAATGTTTCCTTTCCCGTGGGCTTTGGCTAAAATTCTGTACGTGGCCACGGAACTACCGAAATGAGGCAAATCGAAAGAGGCTGAAGCTGAATTTAGGACCAATCTTTCAATTTGGGTCAATCCCGCTTTTTGAAAGATGTTGCCAAATTCCCGAATCCTGCTTGAAAAAATGGTGATTCCCGGCTGCCGCTTCCAAAACAGTGACGATTCCCGATTCCCGAGAATCATATTGGGTACTCTCCCCGTCACACGGATATACTAAGTAATCCCCAACCCCCCCCCCCCTCCCCATCACTGCTCAACTGCTTTCTCTGGCACAAACAGATATCTCAACTTCTTACCCGTAATTGATCGTATCAGTTGCAGATGCCGCGTCTCCGTTCTCCGCTAGCACAGAAACATGTGTCGTTCCTTGATCTGCAACGTCTTTGTACCAGTCTGAATACACGGATACGTTTTGGGTTCTAGTGTCATCGATCTTTAAGCGGTTGATTTGAGCTTGCACTTTGCTAATTGTCTCATTGTAATGCTATTGAGAGAATAGTGAATGATTTTTCAGGATTCGATGTTTGATTAAATATTAAAAAATAAAGAAATACTGAATGGGCTCCATGGTAATAAGAATACCATATTGCTGAGATTTTAAATCAATTTTAGACTCCAGAAGCTAGCAAATCGGTTAAATATTCACGGAATTACGAGCTTTCGAAGTTCAAGTTTGTGCAAAAGCTGAAACCAGACGCCCCTAAATTGCATTTTTGTGAATCTCGTTTATTCAAAGCAAATAGAGTGGAATTTCAAAAGCACTGTTGATAAACTAGCCTTCTATAACGTTGAATTAAGGTTATGGATGCTTGGAGGAATCCTGTTGAGCACAATTTGATATTGCCCGTTCTCTCATCGATTAAGTTTTCATTCCATTTTTTTAGATACTTGCATTTTGGCAATGGATACAAGAATTGAATAACTTTTGAAGTCCTATTTGGTTTGCTCTGATATCGACGAGAGGTAAAACATTGGACAGCCTTCTTTCACCCCAATTTTAGGACGTCTTTCTAGAAAACCAATCAGTTAGGAGCGTCTGGTTTCAGCTTTTGCCCAAACTTGAACTTCAAAAGCTCGTAGCTCTGAGAATTCTTAGCGGATTCGCAAGATTCTGGTTTCTAAAATTAATTTAAAATCTTAAGAACAGGGTTATCTAACCCGGAGCCTGTAAATTGTATCGTTATTTCTAAAATTTAATCAAATGTCGAACAATTTTTCTGGGACACCCTGTACAACAAGAGAATGTATTCAAAAGTGACAACATTGTGGTACTGACACTCGACACCCAAAAGGAACACACCATCGTCATGTCCTTTGGAGTTGGAATCGTTGCCTGCCTTAAGAATATACTTTGGCAGCTTTTACCTCAAAAATAAAACAATCAAGTAGTACCATTCCTATTCTTAAACAACAAATTAGATATTGAAATAGTGATAAATTCAACTGCAGGCTTTGCAAAGCATATATTCCAAAACGTCGGGTTTCTAACAACATAGATCTTTCATTGCTTGTATCCTGTACACCATATTTGAAGGCATTAGTAAAGATATCTAAGATATTAGTTCTTGATAAATCGTAATTTGGTGATTTAGTAAGCCTTAATAAGCTGTGAATAAGCTATTCTTAAATGTAGGCTACTTTGAATAAATCAATGATGATGTGGATGTTATTATTATTATGGTTCGTACTATTACGCTCAGTATTACACTGGTAGTTTTGTCCTTTAGATCTGGTTATAACAAGTAACCTCGGGTCTAAGGGTTCTCCTCATTAGTCGATATCTTTCTTAAAAATCCAAGAGAAAGTCTACATTTCCAATGATCTTCGTAATATTCTTGCAGTTCCAAGCAGCGTACTTTTTTGCAATGCCTCTGTTGATGTTAACACCAATTTTCTTTATCCATATTTCTAACTTTTTCTATATCATGCCTAGTGCACCAACAACAATCGGGATGACTTCAGTCTTCTTCATTTCCCACAGGGTTGCAATCTCTTGTCTGAGGTATTGGTATTTTTCTGCATTTTCTTGCTCTTTATTTCCTGCTCTCAAATCATTCGGAACAGTCGATGATTTTACACTCCTTTTTGACTTCTCAACAACTACAATATCTGGTCTTCGGCTCTGGATAAAGTGGTCACATTGAATGGTAAAGTCCCATAATATATTGGTCTCTTCATTTTCTAGCACATTTTGTGGCTCATGCTCGTACCAGTTCTTTTCTCTTTCAAAACCATACATACCACATAGCGTCCTATGAATGATTTGCTTAACACTGTCATGCCTTGCTTTGTATTGTTATTATTATTATTTTTTATTATTATGGTGAGAATGGTAATGATTATGATTCTGATAATGATTATGATGATGAAGATAATGATGCTGATGCTGATGATGATGGTGATGGTGATGGATGATGATGATGATGATGATGATGATGATGATGATGATGATGATGATGGTAAGGATAGTAATAATGATTATGATGATGATAATGATGATGATGATGGTGATGATGATAATGATGATGATGATGATGATGATGATGATGATGATGATGATGATAATGATGATGATAACGACGATGATGATGATGATGATGATGATGATGATGATGATGATGATGATGATGATGATGATGATGATGATGATGATGATAATGATGATGATGATGATTGGCTAGCAGCGGTCAAACATATTTCTAAACTGGTGTTGAAAAGAAAACTGGTAGTTATCTTTTCATCTTACCTTCATGAAATCAGTGTTATTTTTCTGGAAGTCAGGATCCCCAAGGTAAGGCCTAAATCCATAACTGAAAAAGAATGACTCGGCTATTCGATGAAACGTCAGAATTGTCTTGTTCAGCGTTGATCTGTCTGTGCTTGAGAAATTGAACCCTGCAATTTGAGTGGAGTATTACTGTCAATGTTTTCAAGGTTCCTTATCTAAATAGCTAGAATAAAATTCGTATTCTCTTATCAATGAAAGTTAACCACAGGGATCCATCACCCTATTGGCCTCAACAAAACCAACATATTTTTCTCCATCTCCAGCCCAGACCTTAAATCCAACAGAAATTGGCAGGAACTATTTTCATTTCTTTCTCTGTTTACCAACAATGAAATTTAAGTTGATGTCACTATTTTGATGCATTAGACGAACAATTCAAAATGATTAAAAATTGATGATATCGCTAGGGCTGGAAAGGATTTGGATTGAATATCGTTTTGATATTGGCATATGTGTGTCGTTTTATGGAAGTAAAATCGAGAGGCATGTAGAAAATTAATGTGGAACGTCACGGGGCCCTGAGCTGGAGAGTTCTTGATACCCTTTTATTTCTCCCAAGTTCTATGTGAAACTCGTCAGGCAATCTCTTTGGTTTGTCGACTTTCACATCCCATAACTATATTCAGTGCATTCGCCATTATATCAGTTAATGCTACACTACCTTCATTGATGTTGAGCATACTCGTCAACACTGGTCCTCCATTTGGCAAGGGAAGTGTGAAATGTGTGTAGTTTCCGAGTTTATTTGTCAATGGTACTTTCTCGTGCACTTTGTAGTTCTTCAAGTCATCCTCTGTCATTATGCCTCCAGCTTTCTTAACATCTGCAATAAATGTCTTTGCAAGGTCACCAGTGAACAGATCGTCAGGCATCATGCTTAGGCGTTCAAGGGTTGTTGCCAATTTTGGATTCTTTAAGGTTGTGCCAACATCAAGTATAGTACCAGTTGGAGCAAGCAGCTCTCTGGAAAACATGTAAATCTATGTGATGAAGCCAGAAACGCAAGTGTTACAGTAGCGTTTCATGGTCACTGGCAAAAAATGTTAGTGTGCCAAGAATTTCAGCAACTTTTCATACAATACTGGCGAAATTTTGAAACCTTTCTATTTCTTGAACTGCCAAAAACCAGCTAGGCCTGTTTACTATCATGATGCCATTATGCAAGGAATCTTTTAAGGAAATTTGACTAGTGGGCCAAACTAACCACTAGGGCCCATTTCCCGCGGCAAAAAAGATGGTGCAAATATACGAATACAGCATACAGCGTGACCATGTGCAATTCAGGGACCATCGCACGGAAAATTTAGAACTGCCCAATTTCATTTCATTTATATTCTTGATGAGGATTTCCCCAAACATCTTTCATAAAGTGATCCAATAAATGTGAAGCCCATTCATAGAAAACGGAAAACTTTGTCAACATGCGAGCGAACAATTTTGGTCTCTGTTACTTAGATATGCCTAAAATCAGTTAAAAAGAAGTTTGCAATTGCTTATTGCCCCTGTGCTAGCTTCTCAAAGTATTCTGTAGAATTCAAAGAGCCATCTTTGTGCAACCTGAGAAGGGAGGTCCCGTGCCCACTCTCGAATGGGCTCTGCACTGTGTGAAATACCATTAGCATTGTATTATCAGCATTTAGAGAAAAAGATTTGGTTCATGGTGCGAAATTTTCTCAAACTAGCATTGCAGAGAATTTTCGGGAATTTTTTGAGGACAGCAGACTTTCGAGTAAAACATCCCAAAACTGAGATTTTAGCAGTCCCCATTTCGTTATTTAGAACAACCTAGAACTGAGTAGTTAAAAGGTGAAGTTACGGTTTTTAGCACCAAGCCAAGTTCTGGGATTGTAGGAACAAAGAAGAACTAATCGAGTATGCAACCCCTCCTGGTCATTACGTTCAAGTGGTGGGGCCCTACGTGGGATCGAGCCCTGTCCGCCTGAATGTTCTGACTGCACCACTGTGCCACAGCACCTTCTACCAGTGTTGGAAAATGGAAGGCCCAATGATGACCCCTCTATAAATTGTATCGCAAGGTCTATCTAATACGTCTAGAATGCTCAAATAGAAAGGTGCATCTAAGGCGGAGTGACCATGTCTCTGGGTAAACGATAAAATAAGTTGAACGAGAAGGGCCCAAACTAGTGGGCCAAAAATGGGGATTTTTGCTTTACTAATGGGCGCGGAACAGGGCCTACTGGGCCAATGGCCCACTAGTTACAATGTTAAAAGATGCCCTGTATGATGGGAGAGCATAATTACATTTCGACGGTTTCCTTATCGTTAGAAAGCAATGCCTGACCTAAGAAAAACATAAATTGGCCATTTAATCGTTGAAATATGGATCAAATTAAGCCAATCGCATACAGTTTTAAGCAAAGCCAGTGGAAATTACTTTTGGGGAATTCTTCATTCGAAGTTAAGTGTTTGCGTTTTGAATCATGAATAAACCTTCAAAATTAATTTAAACTATCAGCCAGACAACGAAGTTTGTAATTTGCAAATAGATCTTATAGCTTTTGTTGTACGATTTTTCAAACAGTGGATGTAGTTTTCTGACTCACCCGGTAGTTTTTTGCATGCAGTTTGGGTTAGTTAGCCACTTAAATTTCAGGCTGTTACTTGCAATTTGCTTGTTTTGAATATCGAATTTGTGCGCTCTTTTAATAAGCACAATCTGGGGGTAAGTGGACAACAACAAAATTTCAAATTGGTCAAAAAACGGTACAGATATTGATTGTTGAAGTTTGGTCTAATTTTGCCGTTGTTTACATAAAAAGTTTCCAGAAGAGCCATGTTTGAAGAGCATTTTTTAAACCATTATTCCCAGCTCAGAAGAGTCAGAAATTGTTCATTCTCGTCTCATTCTAAACCACTTATCGTGTATTAGGTAATTTTTCACATATTCCTTAATTCTGTCATTTTTGATAAAGTTTTAAGCACTCCATTACATAATGGCGATTTTCTGAAAAGTTAATTTTCCAAAATGTTCGCTATGAAATTCAATGCTGAATACAACAAAATGTGCGGAAAAGGGTGGAAACCAGATAAAGTCTATAGTTATGAATTACTCTTCCTGCACATCTTTGCCAAAAAGTAGGTACAAATTCGTAGCAAAAAATGATATTGTCGTGTGAATCAAAAATCACGGATGATACTGCTACAGTTTGTTCCCTCAAATCGTTCATAATAATCAAAAACTTGGTTCGCTACCAACAGAGTTGATTATTTCTCCATGTTGCATTTACCTTAAACTAGTAACAGTGGACATCCAATTGCCACTGCTCTTGTAGTACCCATTTTAAGCATTTGGCAGATCAAAAAAGCGTTTTGACAATGTGAAGGATTCCTAGAAATCTCTTTCGTGTGTGATTGAAGATGCAGCAGCACCAGCATATCTGAGCACGCAGCTCTTAGCGCTCTTAATCCTTCACATTTTCCTGCGCAGCTCTTATTTCAGACAATTCAGTTTTAAGTTTGCTAATTATTCCATGGGTAGTTAGACACTGCTGGTGTGCTTCTATGGAGGAGTGCTGGATAATATGTATCTGCGGAGGAAATATTGTTTAGTACTGCGGTTCGATATCTCCTCCGCAGTACTAAACAATATTTCCTCCGCAGATACATATTATCCAGCACTTCTCCATAGAAGCACACCAGCAGTGTCTAACTACCCATGATTATTCCTAGGCTCCCTATTGATCTTAGCACAATGTTTGCTTGTCCATCAAACTCTTAATTGAACGGGAATTGTCGATGAGTTGAGATACCAAACTGAATAAAATATACCCTCGTTTTCCTTGTTCCACTTACTTCAGACCAGGATCAGCTAGAATATAGTTTTTATTGCTGGTCTTTTTCATCTGATCATGAAGAGCTTTGCCGAGAGGGAAGCCATCTTTACAAAGCTTTATTGTTGGCTCAAACAGCTTTCTCCATGGCAGTTGTCCATATTTGTTAAACGCTGCACGGAGACCTCGGATTTCTCCTGGGACTCCAACTGCCAATCCACCTAAACGAAAGAAAATTTTACAAGCCATGATAAGGAAGCTTAGATTTGCTCAAACCAGTAACCAGAGTAAAAATGTGATGGAAAACACGCTACATTTGTCTCAGTTTCGAAATTTTGTTGGCACACTTTACATCACTTGGATGCAAGGAACAAGCGGGCCTGAGCATTCCCAGGATGCCATACTCATCCAGAAAGAGAATCTCTCCCTTGGATATATGCGGGGTCTGGCACCCTGGGTAGCTTTAGCATAGTGAATATTCTTATGCTTATGAAAGCCTAACCTTTAAAGAGTCAATACATTCAAGTCCCATTTCATAAAAACGCTTTCAGAGATTAAGAATTCAAACGGCAGTTAATTCGTAAATATACTGCACTATGCAGAAGATAAAAGGAATTACTTCTTCGAATAAATCAAATACAAACCATTAAAACTTATAAAATGACCCAATAAACAGCGAAACTTTTTGAAGAATCATTGAAAGTCGAGTTTGATCATGGAGCTTTGAGGACACCTTTATTTTGAACGAAACATGTATTCGATACCACTACCTCAACCTTTATTCGGGGCTACGACTTGACCGCAAGCGCAGTGAATGTACTACCGGGTGTCCCAAAATGATGTATTTGTCCTATATGTGCCTATATGTCCATAACCAATCAACCGATTTTCAACAGCGTTGTTTTATTCGATTGCCTAAAGACTGAATTGTATTTTAAGATGTTGGTTACGGTTTTACCACTACTGCGTTTTCATATCGAAAAGAAGATTGATAAATCTGATCAAATTCCAGCCTTATATGGCATGAAAAAGAAACGCCCTACTTTTCCAGTCAACATTTTAGATGTGATACAAAAGGCTGAACTCACATTCATATTCTCTGAATTCAGTATTAACTGAATTCGTATTCTCTGAATGACATATATTCTCTGAACGACATATAAGTTCAGCCATTTGTTATCACATCGAAAATTGTGACTTGGGAAAATAGGCCGTCTCTTTCTCGTGCCATCTGAGGTTTTTAAATCTTCTTTTCGACATGAAAACATCGCTGTAAAACCACAACCAGCATCTTCGAGAACAATTAGTCTTTCGGCAATCAAATAAGACAAAGTTTTTGCAAATCGGTTCATTAGAAGAAGAAGAAGAAGACGATAGAGATATGATTACAACTTTCAAAATACTACACGGCATGATCGATACTGATAGCAAAGTATTTTTTGAACGAAGTACTTCAGTTACGAGAGGACACAATCTCAAGCTTTTCAAGTTTGCTTCATCGTCGAGCCTGAGGAAGAACTATTTCTCAAACAGAGTCATAAACGAATGGAACAATTTACCAGCAACCATAGTCAATGCGAAGTCAGTTATAGAGTTTGAGAAATTATATGACGATTTTTGCGGTAACAAGAAGTACAACTATGAATACGCTTAAAACGAACGCTAAAGGGTTTAATAGGCCAATGGCCTCCTTATCCCTCATTTTATCATATTATTATTATTATTATTAGTTATCGACATGTAAGCAATCAAACGATAATACATCATTTTGGGACACCCGGTACTTCTCCGGAGGAGCGTACAATCGAACAAGCAAGGTCTGCTTATGAAGATCACCAGAGGCTGGCTACACTTCTGTGGAACTGAACCATATTACAGTAGAAACCCGCATAAAAGAACCTAGGTTTTTTCTGGGCAGCCTGAATTGGTTCTTGATTAAATGGCTGCTATTCTAAATTCCAGCCTGTAAGGTTCTTAAAAAGGTTCTTATATACGAGCAGGCCTTGCACACATTAACACTGTTTTCCAGCCCAAGAATTCTTGAGATTTCTTGAGAATTCTTGAAAATTCTTGAGAACAAATCTTTTGTACCAATGAAGAAGTCTTATCAGGATGTGAAGAATTCTAAAAATTCTGGTCATTTTAATAATTTACATTAAAGCTATTATATAAGAACCTTTCCCAGTTTCAGCCTCCTAGGGGTTCTTATTTAGGGGGTTTTAAAGATTGAACTTCAGCCTCTAGGTTCTTATAAAAACAGGTTCTTTTATGCGGGTTTCTACTGTACATTACTGCTAACCTTGCTCGCCCAATCGGAGAGGTAGCTCGGTACGCTCACAGTTAAGGTAGAAGCCTCGAATAAAAATTAAGGTAATAGTATTGAATAAACATTCCATTGAAAATAAAGGTGCCCGCAATGCTCCATGGCTAGATATGACTGATATTGGAATCCTACTGGAAGGTGATGTACACGTTATTGCTTGAAAGCTCTATTTAGTCTATTTAGCTCCCTCGTTCTCCGTTTAGCCTAAGACAACTTTTAAAAAGCCCTTGCTCTCTATTAAGCCCCACACTGATGTCAAATGCCATAAGTTACCAAGATTTCTCCGTTTATTTACCTGAACTTGTTTGCATGTTAATGTTGACATGGTTTTCGATAAAACTGCATCAAATTAGTGTATTTGACTTATAAAATTGCATGTTGACTCCACTCCCCAAAATGTTTGGTAAATGAATCAAAAACCTATCATTATATCCTTATATCTGACCTTATGAATAAGCCCCCCTCCGTAGTCTTCGAATTCAAATAAGCTCAATAGAGGATTAATAGAGGCTTAATAGATCTTTTACGTACGGTATATGTTGAGACTTTTTGCAAGTTCTATCCCGGGTGAGTAAAAAAAAAGTTTACCCGTGTGGCGGGCTGTGAGTGGCCGATATTAAAAACTAAAGTGTTAATCTACCAGTCAAAGGCCAACTTAGACGAGAAAATTTGGTTTGGTAAAATCATTCATTGTCAAGACCTGTAAGGGGTTTGTATGGGAATCGAGAATTCCACGCTCCATTCTGGTCCATGATTTATCTCGCATGGAAATTCAAGTTCACTACACTTGTCAGTTTCAGAAATAGAATTTTGATTTCAATAGCAAGTAAATCATGGACCAGAATAGAATGTGGAATTCTCGTTCCTATACAAGTCCCTTACAGCCATTTTTTTTATATTTTTGGGTCTTAGAGATGAGTAATTTTACCAAACAAAGTTTTCTCGTCCAAGTTAGCCGTTGCATAATAAATTAAAATTTCATTCTTGAATATCAGCCGCATACATATTATTCGGCAGCCTGCCAAACGGGTAAACTTTTTTTTTAAAAAAGTTCCCACTTGCGACAGACCAGGATAAATCACACACTAGGCCAATTTTAGTAGTTTCTGTTTTAATCTTTTGTCAATACCCTATATTATTCTGAGTTATTTTTTGTAGATTTTTCGGTTGCAAATTTACCGATATATTAACGATTTCTTGAAATTTTTTGGCCTGCAGACTGCCCAAAAAGATCGAAAAACAGTGATCAAATTTCCTAAAGATTGAACTTGGCAGAGCAAAGGGAGTGCTCTTCGAAATGACTAGGGAATTTGGAAATGGATTACGTACAATCTGTCGCACGAGCGGTCGTTCAATGATTGCACAAGTTTAATGTCACTTTTATTAGTACAAAGACTCTCAGTTGTTTTATCATTTCTTTGAAATTATACTCGATAGCAAATGTAAATTAATGCATGTTGGGAATTGAAAAATATTTCAAACAAGCTTGTAGATTTAGGACTTTGTGACGCGAAGACCTGCTAGCCGCGCGTTATTATGACTATTCTTGACGCATGCAAGCCTTTCATTCAAGGCGCCTAGCAAGTGCAGTTCTTCCTTGAAGTATTTCAAGAACATTTTGCTTTATTGATGCGTTATTTGCTCTCATTTTTACTCAAGTTCGCTTTCTGTTTTGATATTCCTGTTGGCCTAAGAGCGGCAAATATCACGTGGGCCGAAATTGGCCAGTATACGATTTTTTTTATAAGAAACTGGTTTATAAGAAACTAAGTACTACGATGAATAAAATTTTAAGAAACTCTAGCCTAGCACTACGTTCAAGAACAATAAAGAAACTCTAAAATTCTTTTTCTAGAATACGAGTCGGTAGATTACGGTTCGCGCGGCATTGCGTGTGTAAATATAAAGTTTTGACTGCCAAAATTAGCAACTTTTTTGCCTTTATGTGCATATGGCTTATTAGTGGTAACAATAAAAATGCAAAAAAAGACAGCCTTTTATCGAAAAGAAGGCTCAACTTCGAACCATAACACAATTTTAGACCCCAAAAATAAAAAACTAATCAAGAAAATTTTACCACTAAAACACCGAAATTTTCATGCGAAATTAAGAAACTTCTAGTACTATGTGTTGATCCAAGTTTCTCAAACAAAAAAACGTGTAGCAACTTTTGAAAACGATGCTTCTCTAAATTAGGCAGCGAGAAGCGGAGGGGCACAGCTGAGTTTACTTTGGAAAAAACGGATGAAAAGCTGGGTGAAGGGCAACTGACAAAGTCGTTTCTCCATTGGAAAGTTTCTTAACTTTCTGCTGCAGTGCAGATAATAATGAATGATTATTTTGAGCCGGAAATTGACGAAAGAATAATCAGATGCCCAAATTCATTGTAAGGAAAAGGGCTCAATTTCTTGATTATTTTCGTCTGGGATTGGTCCCATCAAATCGATAATAAACATAATTTTCGAGTTCAAAAGTTGCTACTGGCCAATTTCGGCCTACGTGACATTTGCCGCTCTTAGGCCAACAGGAATATCAAAACAGAAAGTGAACTCAAGTATAAATGAGAGCAAATAACGCATCAATAAAGCAAAATGTTCTTGAAATGTTTCACGGAAGAACTGCACTTGCTTGGCGCCTTGAATGAAAGGCTTGCATATGTCAGGAATAGCTACAATGACGCGCGGCAAGCAGGTCTTCGCGTCACAAAGTCCTAAATCTACACGTTCGTTTGAAATATTCTTTCGAATCCCAACATGCATTAATTTACAACAGCTATCAAGTATAATTTCAAAGAAATGATAAAACAACCGAGAGTCTTTGTGTTAATAAAAATGACATTAAACTTGCACAATCATTGAACGACCGCTCGTGCGACTGATTGTACGTAATCCATTTCCAAATTCCCTAGTCATTTCAAAGAGCACTCCCTTTGTTCTGCCAAGTTAAATCTGTAGGAAATTTGATCACTGTTTTTCAACCTTTTTGGGCAGTCTGCAGGCCAAAAAATTTCAGGAAATCGTTAACATATCGATAAATTGGCATCAGAAAAATCTACAAAAAATAACCCAGAATATTATAGGGTATTGACAAAAGATTAAATCAAAAATAACTAAAATTGGCCTAGTGTGTGATTTATCCTGGCCTGCTGAAAGTGGGAACTTTTTTCTGGCTCACCCGGTATGTTCAAATGCTCGAGATTTTCAAACGCTTCACGTTTCTGTTCACCTGGTTTCAAAAGAATAGCGTCGAGAAAAGCACCTACCAACTTTATACTCATCGTTTTTCACATAATTGAATATAGTTTCATTCATGGCAGCCGGTCCGGTCTCTCTATAATCAAATGCTTCAGCCTTCTTTGTCTTCCGGTTATAAACAACCATAAAACCGCCGCCTCCGATTCCTGTAGAATGCAGGTTTACTGCTCCGGTACATATGAGAGTGGCTATTATTGAATCAACGGCAGAGCCCTGCTGTTTCAGAATGTCTCTTCCAATTTTGGAACAAATCTCTGAATCAGCTGCAACGGCCGCCTTTTTAAAAACTTGAGCTGCATTTGGACCTCTTGATGGAGTAGGCATCGGTGTGTTTGTAGGGGTTGTGCCACTTTTTGCTGTGGTCATAGGCTTTTTGGTTGGCTTTGGTTTCACTGCTGGGGCTTTTGAACCCTCATTAGAAGCTTTTGTGCCATAGTACACAGAAACGCCAATGATAATAGCCACCGAAATGAGTATGACGGCAAAAATAATGTACAACTTTTTCATACGATTTTCCATAGCTGCAGTCCTGTGAAATAGAAAAAAGTTCTTGAAACATTTCATAGAATAAAAGTCTGTCTTTAGTGGTATTTGAAGTAGTGTATAGTAGCTTACCAAGACAGCACTTCCTTTGTTCTCTGACAATATCAAAATCAAGCAAATAATGCACGAAAGGCCGGGTGGGTACATGACTTGTATGTTTGTATGTATGTATGTATCATTTGCCACAATTACAAGTATTTACAAGCTATATGATATAAAAATAGATACAATACAATATATAATGTTAAAAACGTAAAGGAACAACACCCCTAATTACAGTGGCAGGGATAGCATTAAAATGTCAAGATGGCCTTAGTTCCATAATGGTCCCCTTAGAGGTGCTGGTACAACGAAAAACGTAAGAAAAAAATATACAAAACTGTAGTTTGTTTTCGGTACAAAACATGGTTTATAAGACCATACCATGAATGGACTTGTGGATGGACTGGGACCAGCCGCCCGGTTTTCAGAAAGCTTCCCTCTTCTAATTACCGAAACTTGTCTTGGTACCCATTTCATGATGACTTTTGGCAGAAAACTGCCAATTTTAACCTTTTTTGGGAATTTCAGCGAAACCCCACTCATATTTATGGAAAACCTCCAGAAAAAGGGCCCTTGTTTACAGAATTTTGGGCCCAACAACCCACCCATATGGGCGGCATATACCCATACCCTGAACATGTTATGCACCCCCTCCCCCCTGGACGAAAGGTTCTAGCTTTGTAGTTGATTTTTTCTACGTTGGAATAAAATAAGATAACGTTGTTTATTTATCTATCACACAACACTAATACCCCGTTTTCCAATGTAGAAAAATTCAACAACAATCGTAGAACCTTTCCTTTCAAGATCTACTTCATTTTGACATTGCTGAAAAACAAAAGAACTGCTGTTTTTTGAAGCGAAGCGACCACTTATCTTTACTTTCTTCTCCCAAATATCAGCAACCACTTGTCAGATTGACCCAAACATTGCTTCGTACCCCAAGAGACAGAGCTGAAAAATGACATCATCGAGCAATCTGATATAAGGAAGTGTTAGGATACATAAACTTTTTAAAATGACAAATCAAGAGTTAAAGGCCCAAGGAAGAAAAGATCAACTATTGCCTAATTTCAAGATATGTTGCAGGGAGCTAGGGGGGGGGGGCTCACAACTGCAAATTTTCGCACGTGCACACGAACAGTCTCTGCTCTGTCACTCCAGGATAAAGTCGATCCCGTGTACCTGTATTTATTGGGGAGATGAGATACGGTTTGTACCCGCGTGCAGTAGGTTGGTGCTCATGCGCCCGGCAGAGTTCCAACCCAAAACGCTACTGCGCATGAGCTTCAACCCACTGCACGGGGGGACACATACGTTTCCTCGGACAAACCTAAACTGACAGCTCCTTCAAAGAAACCACACAAATGGCGCACAATTTTGGGGCACCCTGTAGTCTTCTTTAGTATACACGAGGTAAGATAGTGCCTACCTCTTATCTGTAAAATGCCATATATAATGCAGATTTAAAAGCAAACTGCCATGGCGCTGATTGGGTAAGTAAGACACTCCGAAAGAAAACAATTAGGCAAACTATAGTTATTTCAGTTACCAGAGAAATAAGTTCCATGGCAACGATATGGCTCATTTTATTCGGGAAAGAAAGCATGACTCCAACTGATAAAGGCTTGATGAATAGAAACCCACTGCCGGGTGAGTCAGAAAAAAGAATCCCCGTTTGAAAGGTCACGGCTCCCTGGATATCAAGACAATTATATCGGCAAATATATAGTTTTATGGTACAAATGTTCAAATCTACTATAAAATTTACCTGACTGAAATCGGCTACTCCATTCTGAAAATTATGAGCGATTTTCTCCAGAAAGCCTCTTCAAAAAACCTTCAAAACGTGCTCAAAATCATGAACAGATTTCCCTAACATTTCTGCCTTACAATGCCTTACAGTAATGACCTGTGAACGCTTTAGCACGTGCTTTCCTCTTGAGAGGATGAACAAGTCCTCCCCCTGGTATCGATGACCTATTCAGGGGGATTCCATTCTCCCAAGAGGACAAAATACATGAACTTATGTGAGTGTCATCAATTTTAGGAAGGAAAATGTGCTCATTATTTTCATTCGTTTTTGCAGGTTTTTTGAAGGTGCTTTCTGCAGAAAATCACCCATATCCACGGGAAGGAATGGCCGATTAAGGCCCGGTAAATTACTGAACCTAATTGAACATATTTGCAATAAAACAAGACATTTTTCAATATTATTGCTTTGATATTCATGGAGCAGTAGCATTCCAAGCGGGGATCCTTTTTTCTGAATCACCCGGTAGATCTTTTGCTATTGATTTTATCTGAAGATCTAGCCAATCACACCCCTTACATTGTGCCTTCAAATTCGTAGTCAGCTTTTGTTTTGATCTTTTATGCTTAAATTTTGATGAGCAGTTATATTTCGTTTATTCATATTTTACAGGGAAGTTCAAAACCAAGGTTTGCAGGTTTGCAAATGTAACCCTGTATAAGAAACATAAAATGAAATTAATGAAATAATTATACGTTCTGGTCCTTTCCAAGTCTTATCAAAGCAGATTTCACACAAAGTCGCCTATACTTCTAGCTCCAATTTAATGTCAGTAAATTTTAACAGGATTAAACATAGAAGCAAAATGTGCTTTTAGGACATACTTTACCTATTGATGTCAACTTCGTCTCTCCTTGGAAAGAAGCATTCGTCCGTAAGCCCAATATTTATATCTGCACTTTAAGATTAAAACACGTACAAGGAAGCACCTGCTCAATTGTAATTAATCTGCTCAAAACAATAAATACAAGTTACATTAAACAAAACAACAGTTTGCATCTGTCAAAAATATTAAGCAACCAGATGTTAACAGCAAAAACTTCTTTCAACTGTAAATCAAAATGCAAACAAAATTGCTGAGAAATAGAGTAGTATCGCCCATTATGCCCATGTCGTCGCGAACTTCTGAGTTACATCCTAAAAGAGCAATTAATGAAAAAACCAAGAAGCCAGGTTATATCACCAACTAATGGGGAAAAAGATCACTGAGTAATTGACTTTTTATAAAACTCTTTATACTGATTTTAGGAGATTTTAAAGAAGGGGGTAAAAACGTCGCTTTCTGTGAGCGTCGCCCATTATGGCCGCAGGACAAACAAGTAACACTACTCTCCGGTAAAAAGTTTTAATAAGAAAGACAGTTTCAATTACTGCTATTCGTTTATTATTGGGTACTTTAAAAACAAAAATATCAATAAGAATTAACCTAAATTTCGAGTTTTGGCAATTGAAATACATGCTTCGAGTTGTTCTGAATCCTGCATTATATCTTGTGCATGGACGGATGAGTTTTTGGCATATGTTTTTAAGATGGAAAACAGACTTAATATAACGCTGCATTTTTTAGGTTTCAATGATTTTCCAAGCCAGTAAGTAGGATTTTAGCCCAAATTGGTGTTTTTTTAAATAAATTTTGCATTTTAACATTTTTAAGCGACTGGAAACTTCTCTGGTAAACTGATGGGCATAATGGGCGACAAAAGTAGCAATTAGCAACACTCAGATTTCATGGCCTTAAATCTGTATCAGAAATCACCTTGCTTTGGTTTCATTGTAGATTTTCTCTCAAGAGACAGGACTTCTGAAAAATCAAAGCACATTTCAAAAGTTTCAAACTGCGAGGTGCTGAGACAACGAAAAAGAAGGAAGGAATGTAAATAGAATCATGGAATTTGCAAATACTTGAAAGAATCTATTAGAGATATGCACAAACCATCTCGTCGGGTTTCAATGCAAATGAACTGAAACTTCAGTGAAGGTCAAATTATGATAGAACAGATGTCAGCGAAGATTTTCCGCACAATTGCAATCTTCTTACTAGTCGTCAGTCCCCCTGAAATTTGATTTCTCTTGCTAGTCGGTCATAATGGGCGACCGGCCATAATGGGCGACGCCACTCTAATGTAAACTAATTTACTCAAATCAAAACAGCATTTGATTAATATGTTTGAGAGAATTTTCCTGAAGAATGCAATTAGTTTCCTTCAAGACTATTCAGCACAGAATTAGCTCTCTGCGCAGAATCGTTTTTGTTGGCTAGATGATTTGATGCCGGAGGAGATAAAACTAAAGGACACAACCAGGCTACAAAATCTTTGCAATCTCCTATTTTCTAAATAATTTTTCAAATATCCCTTGGGGAAATTCTTCTATTTTGAAATAATTGCTGCTCGCTCTTTTAAATTAAATGTGGAGCAGCAGGCATTTTTAACATGAAGCAATTGAATGGCAGCGATTACCCTCTTCAGTAGGTTCATGTCCTGATTTGGTGCCGGTTTACCAGGAATCCGGCTTGTAAGGTCCAAACAACTGACGGATGGCAGTCTGCTTTCAAAGAGAGTTATAAGAGCAGAAAAGATCAACCGAAAAAAACAATAGCAATTTCCTTCAATTTCTGCTCACAGAGCAGCAGAACCTTCAATTTAACCAAAACAAAGGCAGACTTTGTAATGCCGTTGTCCGCAACAAGGGTATATTTTGTGATACAATAGCATCAGTTGCTTTTGATTGACACCTCAATTCAAAGCAATTAACTACTGCAGACAAAAGAATTCTCTCAACCAGTAATTCAAAGCAAGCAAAGCAACAAAAGTTGCTCCGAAACCAGTGGGGAAAACTCTCGCCTTGTGCACGCAAAAGGTGGGTTTTAAGAGAAATTAAGTGATTATAACAAATGAAGAAGGGTAAATCTAAAATTCTGTCTGGTGGATTTTGTTTATTTGATCCAGAAGCCGAGCAGAAGGCATTGTAATTCCCGAGTATTTAGGGCTTAAATGAAACGAGTACAAGCAACTCATGAATCACATTAACAAAATCCGCCAAACAGACCTTTAGATTTACCATTCTTCTTTCATTTATAAGCACATAAATTTTTTTAAATCACTTTTCGCGTATACAAGACGACAGTTTGCCCTACTGGTTTCGGGGAAGCTTTTGCGACTTTGTTTGTTTTCAATTATTGGTTGAGAGAATTTCTTTTATCTGCAGTCGCTAATCGCTTTGAATTGAGGTGTCAATCAAGAGCAACTGCTGCTATTGTATTATAAAATTTGCCCTTGTTGTTTGTCCGTAGCTTCTAGCTGACACAATGGCTGGCCAAAACTTCTCAAATGCTTATCACAAATAACTTACTTCACTGTCGAAAGTTAAACAAACCAAGCAGCACAAAATATGCTAACACGTTGGCAAATATTAAATACTTCCTGCACATGAAAAGAGAGCTTCAAATATCTGGGAAAGGTCTAGAGTGGTGTCGCCCATTATGCCCATGTCGTCGCGAAGTTCTGAGTTAGATCCAAAAAGAGCAATTCATGAAAAAGCAAAACAGCCAGATTATATCACCAACTAATGGAGAGAAAGATCATAGAGTATTGATTTTTCACGTAAACTCTTTATACTGATTTTGGAAGATTTTAAAGAAGGGGGTAAAAACGTCGTCTTCTTCTAGCGTCGCCCATTATGGCCGCAGGAGAAACAATCAACACTACTCTTCGGCAAAAAGTTTTAATAAGGAAAACAGCTTTTGTTTTGTTTATCATTTGGTATTTTAAACCCAAAAATATCAATAAGAATTAACCTAAACTTTGAGTTCTGTGGGAGTTCTTCAATAGAAAAATGCTTCCATATAACTTAAGAATAAACGATCTCCTCCAACTTCCTAAAACCAGGACCAATAAATATGGAAACGAGTCTCTTTCGTATAGGGGTAGCATGGTTTGGAATCGGCTTCCAGACCAATATAAAGCTGCGAAAAGCGATGATGAATTCAAAATTAAAATCAGAAGTTGGAAGGGATCCGGATGTAACTGCCGCATTTGTAGAATATAGCTTAATTTCAGACATTGTAAATAGGGTAGAGTTGGCCTTTATTAGCATCAGCTATCTCACTAGCCAACTGTAAATAAATTGTATTATTATTATTATTATTATTATTATTATTATTATTATTATTATTATTATTATTATTATATTTTCTGCTTTAAGCACTGGCAGTTCTCATCGCCGAATTTACATCCCAAGGGAGCGGGTCACAACCCATGACCAAGGGTCCCTTGGGGTCATTCTCTTTTAGTACTCAAGTACTTTTCTCAATATCCTGGCTGTTCCTAATAGCGTCGTCTTCTGTAGGATTGCTGTATTTATTGTGATGTCCAGTTTTTCCAGCCATTCATCCAGTTTCTTGGTTACACTTCCAAGTGCACCGACAATCACAGGTACTACTATCACACTTCTCATGTTCCAACTCCTCTTGATTTCCCTTTTCAAATCTTGATATTTATCCACTTTCTCTTTTTCCTTGTCACTAGTCCTACTATCACCTGGCACAGCAATGTCAATTATAGTGCATTTTCTTTCACCTTTATTCACAACAACTATGTCCGGTCTCCTTGCCTCGATTACATGATCACATTGAATGTTCACATCGTCAGTTTCAACTACACCGTCAGGGGAATGCTCATACCATTTGTCTGCCCTTTCTAGATCATATTTCTTGCATAAATGCCAATGCACCATTCTCGCAACATTGTCGTGTCTTCGTTTATATTCTTTCTGTGCCAACTTCTTGCACTCACTGACAATGTGATGTACAGTTTCGCCTTTCTCTTCGCACATCCTACAAAGTGGTGACTCTGCTGATTATTTGATTTCATTCAGCTGATTTGCTATTCTTTCGTGCAATGATGACAGTTGCTTGATCCAATAGCCTTGGACACCGTCTCTTCCTGGAGCCTTCCAATTAGGGATCTTTCTACTCTGTTTTTTAACCATCTCTACTGTGATCTCCATCTCTCTCATATTCACGTTGTTTTGTTCTCTTTTCAGATCTTGCAACCAATCTGCTTGTCTGTTATGTCCTTTTTCTATGCTCCAGATCTCACTCCAAAACTTTTTACTCTCTTCAGCATCCGGTATTACACTCTCGCCACTAGCTTCCCGGTTCAGTTCTTTATACACTTTTTTCTGCTCCACTGCAAACATTCGATTCTGTCTGAATTCTGGCCTGGTCAGACAGTCTTTGTTCACTGGTGTTAAACATTCCTCTTTCTCTCCATTCTCTATACATCCGCTGACGGTATCCCCTTATTGGCACACCATTCTCGTCAAATGGGTTAGCACTATAAAAACATTCCATTACAACAATATTCATTTCTTTCGTCCACTTCATTCTGGCAGTCGCTTGGTTACGACCGGGTCTGCGCTGCTCTTCCACAGAACACCTGCCGGACGAGGCACCTTCACTTGAAGTTCCAGTGCCATTCACGTCGTTATTTACATTTCTGTTTTGGTTCATTTTCACTCATGATGAGGTTTGTGGTGATAGGTGTCACAACCACCGGTATTTTTATCGAGACACCATCTCTAGGGAGGTGTAATTATTATTATTATTATTATTATTATTATTATTATTATTATTATTATTATTATTATTATTATTATTATTATTATTATTATTATTATTATAATTGAAATACATGCTTCGAGTTGTTCTAAATCCTGCCTTATCTCTTGTGCATGGATGGATAAGTTTTGGCATAGTTTCTAAAATGAAAATAGACTTAATATAATGCTGCGTTTTTTGGGCTTCGATGATTTTCCAAGTCAGTAAGTAAGATTTTAACCCAAGTTGGTGTTTTTTTTATAAATGTCGCATTTTAATATTTTGAAGCGATTGGAAAATTCTCTGGTAAACTGATGGGCATAATGGGCGATGAAAATAGCAATTAGCAGCACTCAGACATCATAACCTCAAAATTGAATCAGAAGTCACTTTGCTTTGGTTTCATTGTAGATTTCCACTCAAGAGACAGGACTTCTGAAAAATCAAAGCATATTTGAAAAATTTCAAACCGCAAGGTGCCGAGCGAACAAAAAAGAAGGAAGGAATGTAAATAGAATCATGAAATTTGCAATACTTGAAAGAATCAATTAGAGATATGCACAAACCATCTCGTCGGGTTTCAATGCAAATGAACTGAAACTTCAGTGAAGGTCAAATCATGATAAAACAGATGTCAGCGAAGATTTTCCGCGAAATTGCAATTTTATCACTAGTCGTCAGTCCCTTGAAATTTAATTTCTCTTGCTAGCCGGCCATAATAGGCGACCGGCCATAATGGGCGACACTACTCTAGTCTATAAATAACCTTAAGTTGCTGCCGCAGTTATTCATGTCATTGAGCTTGACATGAAGTGCTTCGCTGGAGCTAAACAATTTCAGCTTAGCATCTTCCGTTTTGGAACAACTTACATGGCATGCAGGATTGGTTCTGGAGCAAATCATAGGACGTACATGGGTGGTAGGAGGTCATGAAATTTGGGGGAAACTCCAAAGAAAACAACAGTGGGAGAAAACCTCAGGGCTCTGGTTTTACCGTTATGTTTAAATCCCTGGGACTCATTAGCTCAGGCCCGTAGGAAGCGGGGGGGGGGGTAGGGGGGGCTCAAGCCCTCCCAATATTTTTTTAAAACAATGGTGCTACGTCACATGACTTAATTAGATGTATGGTTTCCTATTGTTTTAAGAACAATTGCCCCCCCCCCCAATCCGAAGCTTCTTCCTACGGCCCTGTTAGCTGATCCACCACCTTACGCCATTCCCTGGTGCCGTTGTGGCATGTAGAAAGCACAAAATCGAATTCTATTCTAGGTAATTCCGAATTGCAATCAGAATGTAATAAAATCTTTCCGTCAAACACTTGCTCCTCATATTTGCGGTTATAACCTATTTATGCGAATCTATTGCCCCAATTGACAAAATGAATTCACTTGGTTAGAGATATGAAATAATTTCAAAATTTCAAAGTTCTGCCCACATGCTGACCATAACTAAATTAATCCCATTCGGCACATGAATGAGGAAATAAAAGAGAGTTTTCATATTCTTGAGCTGAATCGTCTCTAAAAATATTGTGCCGAAAAGCTTAGAGGGCACATAAGTGAAGACATTCATTAGATCGAATATTTACAGCGATAAGATAAAAAGCTCTCTTCCTTCTTTACCTTTTCCTTGCGGCAGAAAATCCGTTTGCGACACATGCTTGATGAATCGTCCCTCCCACAAGAATCAATAGAGTTAAAGGCAATCTGTTTCATTCATAATTGGCTGAAGATTGTATAAGGGGATTAAAGATTGGTATGGCAGGATTAACAAAAAAGAATTGGAACGAGATCGTTTGTTCTTTGAACCAATCACCTGCGTGACAGAGCTCCTTTAACCCTATAGTGGTTGGGCTATCTGATACGTCCTATTTTGGTTGGGGGGGGGGGGTACCTAGCTCTTGACTGGAAATAGATAGAGCAACCAAAGTTGATGTGCTAATAGCCCCAGGCATGTGCTTTATGGAAATATAAAAATTAACCTAAAATTAGGCGCCATTATTGCTTGCGTCAGCATTTTTCTTTGTGTGGTCAAGAAAAGTGGCAAAATCGGTCAAAATTAGGAAAAATGAGATAAAATGTAATTTGGAGGACAATTTCAATTCAAACATGAATATTATGATAGATTACATCAAAGAGCACTACCCTGCAAAATATCTTTGCAAAATATTGCATTTTTGTGACTTTTTTCGCGAAAATTAATATTTGAGAATTGGCGATTTTGACAGAGTCGGGTCCGAAAAATTTTCTCCCTCCCCCTCATTTGTCAAAATATTTTTATAAAATTTCATGAGTCGTTGCATAATAAGTAGCAGCAAAAAGTCAGAAAGTTTCTGGGCCGTAATTGTTCTCCTAGCAGAGTTATAACGAAAAGTCTACTAGGGGGGGGGGGGCAAATTTGCCCCCCAACCAAAATAGGGTTAAAGCATTTTAGCTGGGCGGACAGGGGAAATCAAGATATAGCCTATTGTATTCCCAGGAGGCACACGAAACATACACAAACTGAGATATTTTGATCCGAGAAATTTTCTGGCAACCCATCATAACAGTTTCGATTCATTGGAACCCAAAAATATCAGCTGATTTCAGAATTTGATATCTGCAAACGAACAAAGAATGTCCTGAAACCTTGCAAATTGAGGTCAGAAAGGTCTCTAAAGAGCTGAAAAGTATCATGTTGACCATATTTGTTGCCAACAAATATCATGGCCATAACTGCAGTTTAAATGGACCCAAAAATTTCACTTTCCATAATACTCTGACCCAAAAATCATCGATTAGGAACATAAGTGCCACGTTGCCTTCCTTTGCTCTATTCTTAAACCTAATAGCCAACATCTCCTTTTATAAACTTGGTACTGTAGTATAAAAGGAGATAAAAGGTACTAGGAGAAAAACGGACGCAAAAAACAGACAGATTTTTCAGCACACTGAGGCCTTTCAAACTTACGTTATCATCAGAATGTGACTAACTGTAGAGCTAGAGCGTTTTTACGATTTATAAACTAAATAGAGGATTACCGACAGGAAATATAAGATTATTGGTTCATTATAGCGTGTCCTCTGTTGAAAAGTTTGCTTTCGTATTCTAAGAGTGATTTATTGTCCTTAAGTTTCACAAATGCGTAAATTTTGAAGAAAGGTTCTTTAAGGTTTTTATTAGATTTTCCGCAGTTATGTACATGTTTTGGAAAATTGCAAGAAGACACTCCGTTTCTTGATTCAGATATGTGATTGTTCATTCTTTGACGTAAATTCGTTGTTTGGCCGATGTAGTTCATTTGACCATCACATAAATTACACGAGAGAAAATATATGATGTTTTTGCTATTGCAGGTAATTTCTGATTTGATATCCCATATGGTTCCATTTGCAGTTTTGAAATTCTTCACTGTGAAGAATTTCAAAACTGCAAATGGAACCATATGGGATATCAAATCAGAAATTACCTGCAATAGCAAAAACATCATATATTTTCTCTCGTGTAATTTATGTGATGGTCAAATGAACTACATCGGCCAAACAACGAATTTACGTCAAAGAATGAACAATCACATATCTGAATCAAGAAACGGAGTGTCTTCTTGCAATTTTCCAAAACATGTACATAACTGCGGAAAATCTAATAAAAACCTTAAAGAACCTTTCTTCAAAATTTACGCATTTGTGAAACTTAAGGACAATAAATCACTCTTAGAATACGAAAGCAAACTTTTCAACAGAGGACACGCTATAATGAACCAATAATCTTATATTTCCTGTCGGTAATCCTCTATTTAGTTTATAAATCGTAAAAACGCTCTAGCTCTACAGTTAGTCACATTCTGATGATAACGTAAGTTTGAAAGGCCTCAGTGTGCTGAAAAATCTGTCTGTTTTTTGCGTCCGTTTTTCTCCTAGTACCTTTTATCTCCTTTTATATGTTGTACCATGGGCGATAGGACACCAAGTGTGTGAAAGTTTTTGGTAGCGAGCTACCTTAACGTTTCATTGGTAACCACCTTAACCAATTGTTTTTTGTGTGTTTTTACCTATTTTCACTTGGTAGTGAGCCACCTCATCGCTGTTTCGTCATTTTGAAATTTTCGGTAGTGAGCCCCGTAAGTGCAGATCCACCTTAACCATAAAACCTCCATAGGAAAAGTTCTTTCCTATAGAGGTTTTACGGCCAAGGTGGATCTGCACTTAAGGTGGCTCGCTACCGAAAATCTCAAAATGATGAAACAGCGATAAGGTTGCTCACTACCAAGTGAAAATAGGTAAAAACACACAAAAAACAATTGGTTAAGGTGGCTGACAATAAAACGTTAAGGTGGCTCGCTACAAAAAACTTTCACACACTTGGTGTCCTATCGCCCATGTATCTACATGACCCGAAGTGTTTTTCAATAATATAATAAGTCAATCTCAATGCCATCGAGTTTGGAATGTAATGCGTGGATTGTCGACCCATTGTAGAAAAAGTAAGATCTACATTTTCCCAAGGAGCTTTACTGGATTGTTTGTTTGCTTTATCTGGATTAGTGAGCATCTTACTTTCGGTAGAGGTCACTGTTTGTTTATGTATTCATTAGATTTGAAAAGAGATTTCAATTTCCCGGCACTGACCGGCAGGGGGCCGTCGAGAGCCAGCTTGGCCCCTGGAGTGATTTTCATGACAGGGCCTCGAGGGAAATTTTCGTGACCACACCCTTTAAACTGCCGAAAAATTAAGGAAACACCCTTTGGTTAATGAAAACTTCCTCAAACTTTCATCTCAAATTCTTGCAGAAAATGCATGTATGCGTAATTCAAGGGCTTCTTTTTCTTCGGTAACGCTGTCGGTAACGGGTCGGTAACGCCTTGGTAACACTGAATCCGCAACACGTTGACACTGAATCCTTTGCTGGCTTACCTGTCCACAAAAATCATTCATATCACGGTGTCTTATCCCCAGTAAAAGAGATCCGTCAGTTCAGCCAATTATAAGTCGATATACTCCTCGTGAAGTTTTTGGAATATGCTACACAATGCAACGGTCACAGGCAAGATAGAAAAGGTTACGAAGTGATTTACTAATCAAGTGAGGGCACGGCCACAAAACGTTTAAGTTCTTATTTTGCGACAATCAGTACTGAAACAGAATATTTACGGGCCCCTTTGGAGCCTGGGCTCCGGACCTTTTACCCTCTCCAACCCTCCACCCCCTCTCTCGATGGTCCTGCTAACCGGCACTGACAAGACGGTGCACAATAGGTTTGGCGGGATGTACGATTCCTGGTGAGCGGGATATGGGACAGACAAAGGAGGCAAGATCGGGATATGTGAGTGTTTTACTTTACGGGATACGGGATATGCTGAAAAATATTTGTGGGATAAAAGGATCATATTGTTTACCTTCTAACAATGCTGCCTATTTCCAGGATTTTCATAGCCCTTGTCTAGGCGATAGCTAATAGCTCCAAGGAAATGTTGAGGAATCCATGATTTAGTTCATTATTTAGCCTCGTTTTACAGTGCTTGCCTTTGGCTCACACCCTCACACTAGATACACAATCTCTCACGATGGATTTAAGAATAATGGCTATTTGATATGAGATATTCAATCACTTGCCTTTTGTGCTAAGCTATGGTTGATATATCATAGGCGTTTTACCAAGATAGCTTTTAACCTAATTATCACTGAATTCTCGTGTGCTCCCTAGTCGGGGATTTAGCTACAACAATGTACTACATCCATGAATGAGAACATCCATCTTTCATCAGTTTTGTAAGAGTTGTTGGCTCATCGGCGTAGGGGGAGATAAAATTTGGGGGGGGGGCTACCCGATAAAAAATCCATTGTTTAAGAAAATTTTGCCCGACTTAAGGCGGATTTCTGCCCGATTGTGGCTGATTTTTGCAAAATTTTCCGACGTTGGGGGGGCTGCAGCCCCCTGTCTCCTACGCCTATGTGTTTGCTCGAACTTTTAAGAATTGAGAAACTGGGATAGAGTAGTGTCGCCCATTATATTCATGTCGTCGAGAACTTCCGAATGAAGATGTGGCAATTATCAATGATAATTTGAAATGGGTAAAGTATTGGCTAATCGTTCCAAAAGATTTGCTTCTCTGTAGCTATGAGAAATACTTTGGCAACATGCGGTTTTTGATTACAAAGTCCACTTTGTAATCTAAGAAGGGGCTTCGATGTCAGTCAGTGAGAAAGAAAGAAAGAAAGAAAGAAAGTAAGTAAGTAAGTAACCCACTTCCGTCACGCTCGTTAAAGCAATTGATTAACGTTTTATCTCAGCTAAATGGCACTGAAATAAAGAAAGCGCACATAAAGCGCATACAAGACAGAAGTTTCCCGCGATCCTATAGGAACATTTGACGTCGGCTTATTTCATGTTAGACAGATTTGACACCTTAAGATGGATAAATCACCATGATGTTTACCCTGACGCAACAACAAATTTACCCAGAATTGGCACGTTCTTGACTTCATTAGCAGCTCAATTATGTCAAAACAATCGTTTTCTAGAACGAACGAATCATTAGCCTTATTGATAGTACTCATTATGCAAATAAGTCAACTTTAGAGGATGATGTAACCGGTGGCCAGCACAGAGGCTAGCATTCGCAGCATCACCGAAGGTAGAAGGATCCCCCTCCTACACAGCTACAGAAAGTTGCAGAATCCCAGCAAACAATGGCGCCATTGACAGGGGGAAGGCACGAGATCACACTGAACCAAACCATCTTCATGCATATCATTCTGCACAGAGGTTATCTTCGTGATTGCTTGTCTCAAATTAGATGCCCGCGAATAGCAACAATTTGAAACGTTCTGTTGGGTTCTGCATAAGTAATTTTGTCGTTATCGTAAATCTCACATGACATCTCATTTGACACAAATGCACCTATAGTTTTGTGCACGAACTAAGCAAACTAGGGGTAATGACTTTGATTTTTGCGTATCATTCTCGTTTGACATAAAGACCAAAATATTGCCTTTGATGCGGTTCTTTTTCTTATACAATGCGCTTGATTTTCCATTGAAGGCGACTTTAGCAGCAACACTCATCCCTCTGACTGTAGCTAAAAACAGCATCTACGATCATTTGGGGTTATGAAGAAATCAATATTCAAATATTCTTATGCTTGTTTAGCTCAGGACAGACTTTGTAATCATCCAAAAGGATCTTATGTTTAGAAAAGGAACATGACGGCCAGTTGGTGTATTACAAACCCCCAGTAGCGACCCCGCTGAAACATAGCCCCGCCAAGACCCACCAAGAAAATTTGTTTCCCCGCTAAGTTTTAGTTGAAACACTTTCCCCACCGTGTTTTTGTTGGTTCCCCGTTGAAACGTTTGTTTATCCCTCAAAAATTGTACAAGCTTCATCATAGATAATAGCCGAAAATTTCCTTTCCCCGCCATGGTATATCTAATCCCCGTTGGAAATGTTTAATTTCATAATTTCCCCGCTGTATTTTTAATGACTGGTGGGGTCGTTTCTGGGGGAGGGGTGTTATTACGAAGCTATGAACACTGCAAGGACGATTCCACTAGAAGCAATAAACTATGGCTACCCTGTGGCCATTACAAGGAAAGAGATCGAAATCGGATGAATCAGGATTAATAAAGCAACCGTCTGCAGAATCTCACCCAAAGTATCACTCAACCGATTCACAAAATGTGGAGGAGGTGGAACTATTTGCTCAGAATCTTTGAATAATGGATTAACTAGAATTTTTAGAAATTTCAGTATTGCATCAGATTCTTGATTCTTATAAAAACAATACATGTACGTATGTATACCAAGGTTGGCAATATCCTGCATTTACATCTACGCCGCAATTTGCACAATACAATCGCTTCTAAATATTCTGGCATCCAACTGTCAACAAATAACAGGCGACGTAACGTATTGTTGATCATGTTGAATGCATGACCAAAATAGCGATAGGCAGCTTGGCCAAATGTCCATTTATCTTGTTTACTCAAAATTTCCCACATCAGGGCGCTCCTTGATGCATTCCAGATAATAATGAGGTTTGGCAATGAGACAACGTTCGATTAATTAAATCTTGCCGCACTTGCCGCATCGCGCAAAAAAGTCGCATCAAGCGTGAATTCAGATTTACTTATCAGGACCTGGTGGGCGAGAAAGAAAGGGCGTCATTGGGCACTGTTTTCAGGCCCCATTTCAGCGGTGGGGCAAGGGTAAATTAAATGGAATGAAATGGGGCCTTCGCCCTCAGGAAAATTGTTGGGGCAACGCCCTTTACTTTGGCTTAGAATGCATCTCTAACTATCATTCCATTAGCGACAAGGAAACCTTGTTAGTTTTGTGACAGATATCCTAGGAATCAGAGCACCAGGAAAATTGTTGAAGAAAGATCCTTTATTTATGGCCTAGAATGCATCTCCCAATATTATGTTTGCCTTCAGCTACAAGGAAACTTTGATAGTTCTGTGAGAGTTATGCTATAAATCAAAGCAAGAGAAACAATTTTTGAAGAAAGATCCTTTAGCTACTTTGGCTTAGACATCTCCCAATATCATGCCGGTGCTAAAATGGAACATTTGGCATTTCTCGGAAAATTCTTACCCAACCTATACCCAGCCATTTTCTCTTCCGTTTTAAGGAATCTCGTGGACCTTCTTTCGACAAAAGTGGCCCATACCCCCCGTGGCCAGGCCACTGCCCCATTTCGGGGTCTGAATAGCCCATATCCCTAATGTTTCGTTGAAAATATCCGATATCCACTTCATTTTTTATGGAATTAAATCCCATGCCCTGTACACCCTTAATGCCATTGGGCCTCACTTTTTGGCAAAATTGAGGGTGTCTCTGTGCCTTCTGGCTTCCCCTGGCGTCTCTTGTCTTTTTCCTGATTCCAAATGCAGCGACGGGCCTCCGTTGTTCGGGGCTTGTCTCTCGCTGGAGTGGAGGGTAGAGTGCTCTGAGCTGAATTAGCACTTGAGGTGCCGTTTTGACGCTCTTTGCACACCATAAAGTGCGGCAATGCGACGAAGTTGGATTGATCTGACTTTGCTGACGTCGAAAGATCGCCTCAAGTGTAAATTCGGCCTTAGTCTTTTCTTTTTAGTGTAACGTTAATTTCCTTTGTAAAGTATTAGTAACATTCGTGATGTTGTGCGTGAAGGCAACTCGATAACATCAGCCTCCATCTCAACAATAATTAAATTTGAGTTTTGTTTGTTGTCTTTTTAAATTTCATTGCTATAAAAAAGGCACCCAAGAATAGACACTGAGCTGCTTTTGAGCAAAACTAAATCCAAAGCAAAGAAATATCCAGCTAGCTAGATATGAACGAATTTAGTATGCAACCATTCAACCAGGTTAGGTTATACAGAGACTGAATCGTGCATTTTCGCAGATTTGAGCAACATGAAACAGGAATGGAGCTGTTTGCGAAAAGATTGATCAGTTGTCGTCAGTTGCCTATCCGACGTGGTATGATTTATGGAATTACAGGTTCTATGCATTTCCCCATGATGTATGTGGTGACATAGTGGTGGTAAGTAACAATGAAGCGAAGTCTGTTCGGGTGAGACCCAACTGTCAACGCTATCTATAAACTGCTCAGTTGATATTTTGGCCTTCATTTCGTTAAGAAATTGATGGCTGAGTTGTAGACACCTTCTCCCTTCTCGCATAAGCGTACGAGGCGGGGGGGGCCAGGGGGCGGCAGCCCCCCTTAACTTTGGAAAAATCATCGAAAATGAGCCCCAATCGGGCAAAAAATGCGCTCAGTTGGGCAAAAATTATGCTAAATAATGGACTTTGTGTTGGGCAGCCCCCCTAGATATTTTCTTCCCGTACGCTTATGCCCTTCTGTGTGCTTCTCAAATATGAGAAACAGACCAAACTATATAGAATGAACGCCGCCTTTGGCTGGACCCCCTTCCCCCTTATGATAGCTCTCGAACTCAACTGATCAATAATCATTTCACAAAAAGTAGGCCTATCGACATTGAACCAGTCATGTAATTATCGGCGCTAATGCAATTTCGCACACTGACACTGTGCCTGAACTGATCCTAATAACTAAACCCTACCAAAACCGACCAAAACCCTGTAAGGTGTGCGATACTGCGATACATTATTATACCGCCACTAAGAAACTCGTTTTGTGAAACCAGGCTGTTAGATTTCTTATAAATATATAAATGTTATATCAAACGAAATGTTGACAATTACCATGGTGCCATCTGGCAGATTGCAGGTTCTTATAAGTCAGTTTCTTAGTGGCGGGGAAATACTGTACTGCATTAGCCACTGCTTCCCTTCCCTACATATATTTTTATTTATTTTACATTTTATTCGATTGTTGTATTCTGCGAATAAGATTGAATTGAATGTTGCTCGAGCTCACAACAAATACACAGACATCATAGAAAATGTAAAATCAACACCAAAACCAACCTGTTCTTAAATGTAAGCAGCTCTAAGTTGCTGCCAGTAAGAAGTTGATTCAAAGAGATCGCCTCGATATCCTGCTCCTGGTCCTTGCTTTCCAGTTTGAGATTCTTCAAGTGTGCCACTCCTTCGTTGATTTGTAGCAGCACAAGTAGCGTTGTCTCAGAGGCGTTTGTCTCCGCCTGGGCACATTTCAAATGAAACCATCCAATATCCTTGCAACGCTTTTGAAAGTGATTGTCAGATTAATGTAATTCCGCTGTAGTTCTCCCTGTGTATCTTATCTTATTTGGCTTTTCGGTCTTTTTATGAAGGCGTTCGTAGACAAACTTTAGAAGAAAGGACGTTACAAGCCGCCTATTGAGAACACGATTGAAAAAATTTAACCAAGGTTTCATCTAAGTGTTTTGCTCTGCAGGTATTGACGGGGACAATGTTTACAGCCTTCCCTGTCAGAAAATGGTCAGAACCTCCGTCTACTTCCGTTTTCCAATATTTCACATACACATGTATTTTTACGAGAAAGAGCCAGGAAACATGGAGGCCTAGAAATAGGATGTATGGAAGACGGTCATTGCCCAACCAAGTGGTATGGAGGTGAGGTGGTGTGGTGGTATGGCAGGGACGTAGGAAGCATCTCAAACTTGGAGGGGCACGACACTTAAAGGGCTCTTTTTCATTAAGCTAAAGGAGCACTTCCTGAAAATAAAAAGGGCATTTCTTTGTTTATTCCAAAATCTTTGGGGGGCACGTTCCCCCAGTGCCCCCCGGTTCCTACGTCTCTGTGGTGCGGGCAAGTGGTCAAGACGTAGTGTTTTCGAATCTTGTTTGGTCTACCAACCTCGTCCTCGTGGCCTTTTGTCATATTGGCACGGAGACAGAAAAAGAAGTCTGTTCTAGAAACCTGAGTTACTGGTGGCAATAGTGTGCTGCTGAGCGCACCAAATTCAGTCCAGAGAAGATTGCAAAAACTTATTGCAGGAGTTAAATGGCGTTTAAATTGCCACCACAGAGGCATTTTTTATTTCAAAGTGGCCCGTTTTTTCTGATAAGATTTTTTGACGGAGGGCCCCTTGTAAATCAGCATCTGCTGAAGGGTTACTCTCCTATATAAATGACTGAAATGGAATTTAGCCTTTAAACATTTGTGAAGCTTGACACAATAAAATAAAAAAATTTAGAACATATTGCTTGACTTACCTAGAATCCTCTGCCTTCGTTTCTACATCGAGTGGTGCCACCATCATGATTTGCTTGGCTACTTTGCTATCCTAGGCGGTCAAGGTATCAATGTTTACTTTTTGTACTTTCTCTAACTTCTGTTGCAAAAGGCCGGAGTGAGTTACGGAACCTCTTCCACGTATTAGGTGAGGCTTGCTTGTGAATTTTCTCATCTAGTACAACTGCATTCGACTGAACATCGATGAAGATTGCCGAAAGTGAAGTGAAGTCCTGGATTAAATATCTCAGCACTTATTGTGATAAATTCAAATCAAGTAAAAATTTCAGTGAATCATTCCCTGCGACCCAAAAGTGGCAAAATAATCGCCTGCTTTCTATCAACACCACAGTTCTAAATAAAAAACAGATTAATCTGTGATTTATGACACGTGGTGTAGGCTTGTGTGACAGGTCGCGAATGATCTTGACAGGGCAGTACCATATTACTTCCACCATGAGGTTTCTTGGAACAAGAACAGGGCCACGACTGAATGAAACAGTGTAAAAGATGACCCTATTTAGGCCCATTCACAGCTATCACCTCACAGAAACCAAATGCAGCAAAAATCACATTTGGCACACAGTTACCGACAAAATCTTCGCATTTGTACCATACTTAGGGTATGTTTCATTGGTACCAATTCTGAAAACGGTTTACTTGGTAGACTCGAAATTTGTGTTTGATTGACTCCCAAATTCCGAAAACGGCAGATTTGGAAGGCCTGTGCTGAGCCTTCTGCTCCAAAAGGCAGAAAAGTTTTGGCAGACCTTGGAGAGATTCTCATTTTCATTTGCGAAACTCTGAAAATGAGCGAATTTGCTTGCGTTGCTTTACTCTTTGTTGCCAAGCACCAGGCTCGTAATCGTGTTTTTCAACAGGAAATCTCGCTTTCGTCAGCATCAATCTGAAACCCGCCGTTTGAAGAATTTAGTGTTTGATTGGGAAGTGTGTTTCAGTCTCTGCGAATTCTACCATTTTCAAAATTTGGTAGGTTTGGAATTACCAATCAAACACACCCTTAGAGTAAAGTTCACACCAGACGATATTACGCTAAAGTTGGCTGTGAGGAACTTTTTTATATTACAGCCCTGAAGAAATCCTACATGGCAGGACGAAATATTTGGTATAAAATTTATTCAACCATTTGCTGTTGTGTTTGTTGTATTGCGGTGCTTCTGCCTTTGAACTTTTTTATACCAACGAAATAGTCCCAGTTATCGCAACAACAACGACAACAATGACAAAACAACAACAACATATTTTTTGCTCAAACTGGGACTTGTGGACTTGCACATAAAACATTGGGACGAAAAAAACAAAGAGGGCACCGATTTTTCCATTCACATTGAAACGAGGTTGATTCGTAGTCATGGCAACCTTCGGCAGTTGGAAATTCTTATCGCTGTTTCGTGCGCTGTGGTGAGCTCGTGGAAACTAAGTGGCCTTCAAAATTTAGGGTATTCTGGTTGAAAGTGAAAGGTTTGTTGATTCTTAGATTGATGAAACATTCATCTGGATACTTGTGGCTTTTTTTCATTGCTAATTTCACTGAAAACTTGAATTTCGAGGCGTTTTATCATCTGAGGCTTGAACCGACCATTAGGCCCATACGCCATTGCCTGGAGCACTCGGCCTTTCATACAATGTTGCTATGGTTTCCATATCGAACATGAAATTGATAGCCTCTGTACCAGACTCAAGAAAAAACAAATTCGTATTGGTCTGGAACACAGGCTAGAAATTGAGGAAAACAATTTCGTCCCAATTTTCAATGTGAAGTCCACGAGTCGTAGTTATAGCGTCCATCAGTGTATCAATAGCAATAACTACGAAGTTGTAATCAGTCTAGAACTTTTTACCAAGATGAATTGCGTTGGAATTAGGAATCTTTAACAAGAACGCAATTAATCTTGGTAAAAAGTTCCTCGCCGGCATCGTTAGTGTAATCGTGTATAGACCTTTTCACAGAGGTCTGGGACGGCGCGCTACCTTTCTGGAAGATGGCAGATAAGCTGCGAAGGGGAATCCCTTTTCACTGTAAACGTTGAAATGCAGTTGCAATGGGCGACAGTTTCTGTGCGCTTAGGGGACCAGAAAGGCTTACGAAGGCTTACAACTTGAATTATAATGGAATTTGTTTAAAGGTGATCTGAAGCGAATTTTTTATTGATGCAAATGAATAGATGACTGTTGAATGATAAAGAATGCTATTCAACATTTTTTGATACCTTGTTTCACTTTCGAGTTATCCACTATTTTGCATGATTGCTGATGACGTCATTTTGTTTGCAAAAAGTAAAGAAAGTATACAAGGTTGACTATGTTTCCAAATGGAAATCGACTCAAAGGACCTTTTTCAGGTTGAAAGGCCTTTCTAACCACCATATCAATCCATAGACAATTTCTGTTGCATTTATTCAGCTTAAAATGTCTCTAAAGATCAGAAACAGCTATATTTTCCATACATTTATCGTAGTAACTTGCAAAAAAATGACGTCATCAGCTGGAACTTAGAATCAGTGGATAACTTGAAAACAAAATGAGATATCAAAGAAATCTAAACAGGATTCTTAATCATTTGACAGTGCTCTTCATTACCCTGGATCAGAGTATTTTTAGTATTTGGAAAAAAAATGAAAATAAAAAAATTTAAAAAAAATAAAAAAAAAATTTAATGGAAAAAAAAAATAAAAAGAAGAGAAAAGAAGGGAGGAAGGAAAATTTTTCCTTCCTCTTTTTTTCTTTTTTTCTTTTTTTTTCTTTTTTTTCGAATACTTTAATTCTTTTCAATTTTTTTCAAATACTTTAATTTTTTGCAAATACTAAAAATACTCTGATCCAGGGTAGCTCTTCATTTGCATTAATATAAATTTTTACCTTAGGTCACTTTTAAAGGACAAGTCCGGGGTTTCTACAATCAATTTCAAAAAGCAACCTTACCAACCGCCGAACATCTCTTTCTGTTTTAAATTTGTACAACATTATCCGTAAGTTAGGCCCAATGTCGTCGCCATTTTGTAAGAGTATGCGATAAGCCTAGCCTCGGTTTGGAGAATCGATTGTGACGTCGGAAAGTACTTGAGAGTTTGCGGAAAAAACAGCCTCGTTCAGGTCGAAGGCGAATTGAGCAAAATGACGTCATAAGTAATGACGTCATTTCACAAATTGAAATCCGCAATTTCGCAGAGAAAAGAGGGAGAAGGTTGGAAAAAGCACTACACACCCATTCACAACATTGTAATCTTTCGTTTTATCAACAATTATTCCAACCCCCGGACTTGTCCTTTAATCTTGCTAACGGATTACCGCCACAATTTTGTGGGTGGCGAGAGACTTGAAAAACTATGCATTTCTTTGAAATTATTCTAAGTTTTCTCAAAAGTTTAGAATTACGATGGTGTTCAGTTTTTCAAAATTATGCTTGAATTCTTGAAAAAGAACAAAATCCTCTAATTCTAAAAATATTGAAGTTTTAGAAAAGTTCAACGGTAGAATTATAGCTAAAGTTTCTTTCGAGTCATTCAATTCAATTAAATAGGTTTAGAATTGTACACCGACATATTTAAAGATATGGAGCCTATGCTGAATAAAAAGTGTTTCGCAAAAAACTTTCAGTCTGAAACTTGCGAGATTTCTAAATGTCACCAAAGCATAAGTGAGAATAAAATGAAACATTGTCCATTCGAAACAAGAAGACGTTGCAAAGAAGCAGCGCTTAGGGACAGGGCAAAATTTATTACATTACATGGCCGGTGGAGAACAAAAATTCTTGCAAAAAAATCTGCTCGCCCTGTATGAAATTATTGCCAAAAACCAACTGCCCCGTTACCCTTTCCTTAAAAAAATGTATCTGCCCCGTATTCATGAACAACAAATGTTGTATAGTACCACCGATGAATTAGCCAAAGACCATAACAAAATCAATTCTTGCCTTTACGAGACTTTGTCAACGAAGAAATCGACTTTGAAGAAGAAGAGAAATGACTGATGAATCGTTCTTGCAAGTAACAGACAAGGAAATTTTGCGTCATGTTCATACACATCCTTCCAAGCATTTCTCAACTTGCATGATCCACAATTTTGGCCTCAAAATGAGCCATTTCATATTTCAAACTTCATCTTGAGCTTATAAAAAGGTACTGCCCCGTTCATATTTGCTTTGTAAAAAGTGTTAACCCAGTTCTGTACAAGCTAAAAAGAGTAGTAGCCCCGTTGCACCGGCCATGTTATAAAATAAACTTTGCACTGTCCCTTAGACGGAGACCACGGAGACAAGGAAAAATGAAATGAAAGATTAAATCTGTAATAAAAAAGTTCCCAACATAAAGAAACTGTGACAGGTTAAGAAATGACTCACTGTCTCAAAGAATTTCACAAGAGTCTTTGCTGGAATTTTCCTATTTCCAGACATTTGCGTATCGACCACGGGCTTGTGTCTCCAAAATACCACAAGGTGAGCAATTGGGACCATTATTTGGTCCACAATAGCCATCACAGCCCCTTACATTCTTCATCACATGCCTTCCACAGTAATAATGCCCAGTCTCGGGGCTTGCCTTGGAAGCGAAACCAGCTCTGTTGACAAGAAAGCCCTTGCCCAGGTTTCGCGCCTTCACATCAACCTTCATGCAGTAGCTGCAGTTACAGCCATTGGTTGGTCCGCATCCGCCATCGCAGCAACCACACCTGAAAGGAAATGTTGCGGCACGTCAAAATCTAAAGCTGAATTGCTAACATTGAAGAGTTTTCCTTACTGCTACCCAAAGAGGATTCGAGTCGGTCCAAGAAGGACAGATTTTTTGACACCGAAATTCAAGGACAAGGCCTTTAGCGATTGCGGGCAAAGGACATTCTCTCAACCAGTAATTTAAAGCAAACACAGTCGCAAGAGTTTCCCTGAAACCAGTAGGGCTCTAACTATCTCCTTGTTCATGCGAAAGGCCCAGGGGGGGTACTCCCTAACTTTCAATACGGGGGGGGGGGGGTCCATGCCACTATTTCTTTGCTGACCCCTAAATATTAAGCCTCATGTTTTGGGGACCCCAAATATTGAGTCTAACGTTTTGGAGACCCCAAATATTGTTATCTATTTCTGGGGTCCCTGAAATGTTTTTGAATGATTTCAATTTGAGGTTCTTGATCTTTCTCAGTTTTTGAATAATACTTAAACATTTATTTCACGATTCGCAACTTCATGGCCAAATTGCAAAATTCTTCCTTACTTCAGATTTGTGGACCCCAAATATTGAATTGTTGTCCATGTTGTAATTCACAGACCCAAAATATTGATTGAACATAAAATTTCGGACCCCAAATATTGGCATGGACCCCCCCCGGATTGAAAGTCAATAAGTACCCCCCCCCCCCCTGGGGCGAAAGGTGGTTTTAGAGTTTATAGCAAAAGAAGAAGGATAAATCCAAGATCTGCCTGGTGGAATTTGTTTATTTGATTAAAAAGCCAAGCAGAGGGAATTACAAGTCTCATATATTAAGGGCTTAAATGAAATAATTACAACTCAGCTGCTGAATCGATTAAAAAATCCCCCTAAATGATCTTCAAATTTATTCTTCTTCTTTCGTTATAGCCTCCCGACTTCTCTTAAAAATTATTCTATGCATGCACAAGGCAACAGTTTGCCCTACTCGTTTCAGGGAAACTTTTGCGTCAATTTTTTTTGCTTTGTGGTTGAGAGAATCTAGTTTGTCTGCAATCGCTAATCACTTTAAATTGCTGCGTACCAGTCAAAGCAAGCAACTGGTGCTATTATCTTACAGAACTGGTCCTTGTTACGTCTGTCCAAATAAGGTTGGTGCACCATGAAATGCAAGCTATACTTGTGTAGCGCCAACAAAAACATGCTCAAATGTGAATTCGGACTCAAAGTTCTGGTCAAATGAAGTATAGGGCTATAGGGCTCCAATCTTTCAAATCTTTAAAAATGTGGGTGTAAAATTCTATGACTTTTTCCTTGAAGTGAATGTCTTAAAAGGAACTTATAGTACTTTGCTGTAAATCTGTCGTGGAAATTTGTTGATATCTTGTGTTTTTCAAAGTGGCGGAAATTTAATTACTTTTGAAAGATTTCATGGAAAATTTCGAAAAATCTAAATCATCATAAATCCTAAACCAATAGAGGCAAAATTATATAAACTTCAAGAAAACCATAGTTTATGAAGGTCTACAATATGTTGGCAAGCAGAAATCTGTAGCTGTTCTGGTTTAGGATTTAGAGATTTGATGACGTCATAGCCTCAAATTTCATAAATGCCGCCATTTTGAAACTAATCAAGACATAAATAAATTTCCACGGTAGATTTACAGCAAAAAACTCTAAATTCCTTCCAAGTCATTTATTTCAAAGAAAACTGTAATAGAATTTTACACCGACCGCTTTAAAGATTTGAGCCCTATGTTGTCAAATACAGTAGAAACCCGCATAAAAGAACCTAGGTTTTTTTTGGGCAGCCTGGATAGGTTCTTAATTAAATGGCTGCTATTCTAAATTCCAACCTGTAAGGTTCTTAAAAAGGTTCTTATATACAAGCACGCCTTGCACACATTAACACTGTTTTCCAGCCCAAGAATTCTTGAGATTTCTTGAGAATTCTTGAGAATTCTTGAGAATTCTTGAGAATTCTTGAGAATTCTTGAGAATTCTTGAGAACAAATCTTTTGTACCAATGATGAAGTCTGATCAGAATGTGAAGAATTCTAAAAATTCTGGTTATTTTCATGATTTACATGAAAGCTATTATATAAGAACCTTTCCCAGTTTCAGCCTTTTAGGGGTTCTTATTTAGGGGGTTTAAAAGATTGAATTTCAGCCTCTAGGTTCTTATAAAAACAGGTTCTTTTATGCGGGTTTCTACTGTATGAGCAAACATAAAGACACTTTCTCCAAATATTTGAGATTAGTTTGCCGGGAGTAGCTTCAATAGGCAGATAACGGGGATGAAACATTTTTACTTGTGAAATCACACCCTAAAATTTATTAATTTTCCAAAAACTATACCCCAAAATTTACGGGCCATTTAACATATATATCCTACAATTGTGACATAATTCAAAATTCTAACGAATAGAAATTAGATCAAATTTAATACCCTTATGAGCTATGTTTCCCAAATGACAACCCCAAAATCTATGTCTTTTTGTGATCTCACCAAAAAGAACACCTTAAAATATCTTCTGCCTGAAAAAGGCACCCCCAAAAATGGCACATCCCGTACCGGTATATGTGGTAGTTACCCCCCCCCCCCCACCACACGTTTGTTTGCCAAATAAGATTTTCAGACAACATTACCTAGCAAATATTTGTGCTTGCCACAAGCAGAACAGGTTTTTGAAATTCAGCAAAAATAGTGGCTAACAATCCCGCTTCTAACAGGCACGACTACGGTTCATCCCTGTAATCGGTATGGTCTGCCAGGACAAAATGGGTAGGGTAAGGGTGATGAAATTGTGAACGTATATTTGACGATTCAGGATCTGTTTTACCGGGCATCGTTACAACCCATTCGCGATAATGGCTGGTAAACGATACTTCGTGAACCTTTGCATAAAGGACCAGTCATTTATAACTCTGGGTACCGGGGCGGGTTAGAATTGGTGGGGGTATGAAAACTTTTCAAAGGAAAATGAGGGGGTATGAAATATTTTTGGGAATTTTCGAGGGGGTATGAAATTTTCAGGTAAAGGAAACTACAGCAGCAATGCAAAGTAAAGGCAAAGTGAATCAACAGAAAGCTCACTTAAAAGCACCTTAGCAAAGTGAATTACAGTAAACTGACATGACAACTTTATACTGCAGATGGCTACTGGGATTTGAATTTTTTTTCTAATTTTTCAATGGGGTATCAAATTTTTCAGAGAAAATTGGAAGGGGTGTGAAAACTTTTCACCAGTTTATAAATTCCAGCCCGCCCCGGTACCCAGAGTTATAAATGACTGGTCCCTAAACACTCATCAAGAACTCAAGAAGGGCAGTTTAGAAAATAGACTTGCGACGCGATTCCTAGTATTCGTTCAATACATTTGATCTCATTTTCATTTTCTGTCATATCAGCTTGAGTGATAACCATCCAATTCAATGAATGATACTGATACTTGTGTAATGAATCTGGTTCAAATAGCTGTTGCTACAGGAAACTCTGAAACAACAATTTTACCAAATTCATTCACATTCTTTGTCTTTTTGATTTTACACCAAAGCATACCCATCGTATCCCAAGCTTGCCCATTTCGCCCTTGCAAACCATATGAATAAATGATGGTACTGCTTACTTTGCCCCATCCAAGCGTTTTCCGCAATAATACTTTCCAGTTGATCCAAGACGAACTTTATCTCCCCTCCCATTCGTTGTTATGTCAATTCTGCCGTCCGTTGTATCTGCCTTCTTCACTGGCTTGCTGGCTGGTTTGCTGGCTGGTTTGCTGGCTTGAACAGGCTGTGCAGCTGGAAAAAACAATTTAGAGCATGATCATACAGAGACCGATTTTCGACCTATGCATCGGCTAGGCGAGAAAACCCACAAGGGCATCAGTTTCGATATTTTTCAATATTCTTCTTTGTATCTTATTTCTGATTTGTTTCTTTTCCTTATTCCCGATTCCCGATGTTTCTTGTTTCATGCTACCATGGCGCATCAGAAACAAGAAACATCGGGAATCAGTAATAAGGAAAAGAAACAAATCAGAAATAAGACACAAAGAAGAATATTGAAAAATATCGAAACTGATGCCACTGTGGCCATATTTGCTGCTGTGATGTCGGTCGAGTGTTTACATGGCAAGCGAGTTACCGCATTCCAGGCAACGTATGGGTCTGATGAAGTGCTTTATCGCCTGCCTACCCGATGAATCACTTTGAATAGATACCGACAGCTGTCCCAAAAGATCACTGCCGTTTAAACAATCACCAAAATTCAATTATGACACCTATCATAAAAATTTCTCTTTGAACTCTTTTTTCAATGCTCGTTTTTTCATTACTTTAAGCGTATAAAGTTACACGTTGAAAAACCTTAACATTTTTTAGCCTGCGTGCAGACTTTGGTTACTAGGGAGGAGAGAAAAGAAAGGAACTACAATAGTTCCTTTCTTTCCTCTCCTCCCCAGTGATTAAAGTATGCACGCAGGCTACCCTTTTTCAGAAACATCGTAAATCTCCATGATGTTAAGATTTTTCAGTATCCTCCAAGTCTACAATTAGACTGACTACTTCAGTCCCAATTTCCGCTTCGTTGATTGAACTGGATGACGGTCAATAGCGATAACTACGAACGTGTAATCAGTCTAGTCTACCGGGTGTCCCAAAATAATGTATACGGATTTGGTTGAGTCCAGCGCTGTGAATTTAGCTTCAACCAATGTCTAATCACTCTAAAAATGTTCTTCGATAGTTAACTTGAACATAGATACCTCGTTTGTTGATGTTGGTATTTTGAGAACAGACATGTTAATCTTGAAAGCTCAAATTTGCCTCTTCCTGCAAACCAGAGCTTTAGCCTTTTTGGCCTAAGCAATTTCTAAAGGCACAGCGATAACCTTGATAAAAATTGAACAATATTAGATCTTGTATTATTCCGTTTGCCAGAAGTCATCCCCCAGTCACCCATTGGGAAGTTTCTTAATTTTTCATTAATTTCAGTTCTTAATTTCGATGTGCTCCAGGGATTTGCTTAGGCCAAAAGGCCAAAGCTCTGGTTTGCATGTGGACGCAATGAGCTTTCAAGATTGATATATCTGCTCTTAAAGCATCAATACCAACAAACGAGGTATCTATTTTCAAGTTAAGTATCGAGGAACATTTTGAGAGTGATTAGCCATTGATTAATCTAAATTCACATCGCTGGAGTCAACCAAATATGTATACATTTTTTGGGGACACCCGGTACAATGATAGTTTGCATTTCTTTCTGAAATTTGTGACCAAACTAGAAACTTAATGTACAAAAAGAAATTAATCTGGGAAGCAGCAGTGCTTTTGTATGCTTCAACACCGGGCAGCCTTAGAAAGAGCTAAATTTGGTAATCTTAAAACCAATCACAAGATTAGCAATATCTGGGAGATAATTTGGACTTCGATCTACAGGTTGTTTGAGAAAAAAAGCAACCCAATCCTCATTGAAAATCCTGAAAAATTGATAAGATTTGAGTAGGTGTAATGTATACCGTCTGAAAGTGCAATCTTTCTTCTTTCTAATGATATGCAGTTTGGATACATTAATGGAATTATTTATCATTTAATTGATATTTTAGTGAGTATGGCCAATTTCAAATGCAGCAAGCTGCAAGTGCAAAGTCAACCCCTTTGTTATGGTAAAAAATTACGAAACAGTTTTTTTTCAAAATATTTCAGGCCTAGAAGCACTTGATGTGATGTCCTAAGGTAGGAAAAAGATCAATCTATTCCCATGAGATACCTTTATTGATAATGATAAAATAAGCTCTCACAAAGATGGATTTTCGTCTATGTAAATGTCCTATCAATTTCCGGCATCGGGATTAGGCTATACTTACGAAAACGTCAATTAAGTAATGAAAAATTCTAAAATTTCTTAACGGCTGAAAGCCTAAAAGAAATCTGGATTTCATGATTATAAAAATCTTAAGATCTAATAGGCATAACAAGGACCTCTCTGGTCCAACTATGGACCAGGACTAGTTTATGTTGTCCTTGTGGTTTTAATCAATGGTTTTTTGTGTAAAGTTTACCGCAGAGTTCAGATGGTGCGTATTAAAAATGAAACATCCAAGAAGGTACCTCTTACACGTGGAATCCCTCAAGGGTCAGTGCTTGGCCCACTCCTCTTCTCAAATTACACCTTCTTCCATAGTAAAGGTACCTGGGGATGTGCTGCGATGAAGGGTATACTTTTTCGGACTTCTAGTCTAGCCAAGGGAATACCTTTTTTTGCAATTTTGGCCTAGCAACGGTCTAGCCAAGGACATCATTTTTTACAATATTGGTCCAGCGAACGGTCATAATATCATATTTGGTACAAATTTGACAATATTGATCCAGAGAATAGTCAAAATTGGTCTAGCCAAAGGGTGCCATTTTCGTAAAAATTGATCCAGGGAATGGTTAAATTGGTCTAGCCAAGGGTACCATTTTGAATATGCTCGCGGCAGACCCCTGCCCAAATTTTAGCAAAATAATAGCTCTACTACAAGAACTAATAAATACCAACTATTTACAAAAACAAAATAAATTACAGTTCATGAGAACTAACGTAAAATTAAATACCCTATTTTCAAATTTTGCAACGGCAATTCTCTCCAATCCATTTTTCTATGCATGACTTGAAAGAACAGACAATTTTTGTATCATTAGGCAGGGTACTCCATAATATGCTACCACGAAAAGATAAACTATCGTTGCCATAAGTAGTTGTTTTAGTTTGAGGCAACATTAACAGATTCTTTGATCTCAAAGTTAGTTGACCGAGATAAATAGCTAACTCAAGAGCTGCATAAGCATGTCTAAAATTAGCCTATTGTGTTTTATGATATTGACACGTGCGTGTATATCTTTTCACTAGGGGAGCAATTACATACGTAGGCGTTTCTTTGTCCTATTTATAGATTGCCCCTACTTAGCTCCGTCAACTAACTTTAAATTGTAATTATTGTCCTTTTCGTGGAACATATCCCACAAAAAAGAAAGATTTTGTTACGTTAAACTGCTAGAAACCTCGAGCATTAACTTTTGCAAGTTCTTTTGATGAATGGTGCACTCCTTTCCTCTCTGTAACAACTCATCAAAAGAGGATGTAAAATCGTTGAAGAGAATTCGAAGCGCCCTCTTATGGGTGCAATTGAGATCACTATTAGCAACCTTTCCGCAAAACATCCATATAAACGGACAATAATCAAACTGAGACATTATGAATGAGTTGTACAGTAAAAGAGATTGTTTCTCATTTAAATAGTTTGAGACTCTAGAGAAGGCACTGATCTTGTTGTTTGCTTTTTCACATAATTTTGCCACATGTTGGTCGAATTTTAGTTTCGAGTCTATGGTAATCCCCAATAACTTACCACTACTGACAATATCAATAGATACATTCCAATATCGAGAACAATATTATCATTTGTCTTCAAACCGAGTAGAATAACTTTAAATTTTGATGGATTGGCTACCATTTGATTAGTTTTGAACCAAGAGATCGCTTGAGACATATCTTCCTCTAGGTTTGAAGCCACACTTTCAAAAGTGTCATCACAAGAAGAAATGGTATTATCAGCAAAATTGCACACCTCTGAATGTTCGACGATGTAGATGAAATCGTTGCGGAAAATATTGAATAGTAGGGGCCCTAGCACAGAGCCCTGGGGGACACCAGTTTCTATTTGCAACCAGTCACTATATGTTGAGCCAACCGTTACTCTCTGCTTTCTATCTGAGAGGTAATTTGCTATCAATCTGAGACCCTGCAGACCAAAACCATACTCATTTAATTTAGCAATAAGTAAATCTTGTGGCATGCAATCGAATGCCTTTGATAAGTCCATCAAAGTCATACCAGCAACACCTTTCTTATCTAATGTCTTGCGAATAGTTTCAATAAGCCGAATAAGGGCATGTTTTGAATTCTAAAAATATTGAAGGTTTCAGGTAAGTCGAACAGTAGAATTGAAGTAAAGTAGCTTGGGTTTCTTTCCAGCCTGTCCGAAAAAGAAGTAACATCACCCATTTACATTAGGCTTTATGAAGAATTGACACTTAGGGTAACCATACCTTCTTTTTGCACCTGTCCAGTTTGGGATTCAATCTCTTGCTTCAGACCTCGCATATTTTCATTGAACTTTGAAGAATTACTGAAATCAATATACAGTCTCCCAGCTGTGATCAAGCCCAATGAACCAGTGGCATTGAAACCTGCCTCCAACTTGATTGGAATGATTCCTTTCTTGCGATCTTGTCCATACTGGCATTCTCTTGTGCAGCTTTCTGAAGACTGGTACTTGGTTGACATGCATACTATTAGAACGCTAGCACCTAAATCGAGCATTGAAATTGAAAAAGAATTAACAACTGAAGAGGCTGACAGGCTGACTGAAGAGGAAGAGGCACAGGGAGTCCAGGAGTGTCAGTATAGACGGTAGTTTTGGTTTCTTTCGTTCCCTGTAATCCAAATTATGGAAACAACGTCTGTGTAATTTGATACAGATTACACCATCCTTGCAGTCGGCCTGCTATTGTTACAGTAGAATATAGTACAGTGGGAGAGTCTCTTTCTGTTTCTCTTTTCTTACCGTTGTGAAGCACAGGATTTGAATAAACCGCGGGTTGAAACCGCAGCCAATGAGATAACAGCTCTCACACAACAAAAGTTATTCTACTGTAACAATAGCAGGCCGACTGCAATGATAAACAAGTAAATAAAGTAAAACATCAGCTCTTTGATGCGAATTGAAATAAGCGCAAAGTTTCGAGCAAAGCCCGTTATCAAGTCAATTATGACTCTGGCGATCGTGGAACATAAGAACATCGCGAAATCTTCTCCTCAGTGAAAAGTAGGCCTAAAGAATAGAACAGAGTTAAACCACGGCTAACCACGGGCAACAATGCACCGTTGATGTGGCCCCATATTATGATGAAAACTGTCTTCCTGCTTTTACCCAGCCATTGTGTTGTTTCTCTTTGTTTCTCTACATCCCCCTGGAAACTCTCATAATAGACTCTCTCCTATCTACTTTCATAAGTATTTCACTCCTAGCTCTGCACTTCATAGGTTCGGGACTCGTCAGGCCACTAGAGGTGATCTATTCAATTCCTTGACAAATACCCCTCTCTACGGACTACAAACAGTCCAATATTTTGGCTCAAAATTGTGGAAAACTCTTCCAATTTTTATGCGCGTTGTAGTCTCAATTGTATTTTTTTCGGTCTAGGTTGAAAACTTACTTCATTGACTCTATTTTAATCTGAATTTAACCTTCCCCTCACATCCCCTAGACTTATCATTCTGAGGTTCATCTGGTTTATTTTTTTATCTAATAGTCTTTGTTTCTTTGTTTTTATGGGAGGGGAGGGGGGGGCTCTCTCTCGATTACTTAACCTATTAAGAAAGCTCCCCCTTAATTAGTCAATCCTATATACAATCATGCTATGTCCTTTTCTTTCTTTAAGTTGTAGTTTTGTAATGTTTAGTAAATTTGACGTATTGTAGTGTATTTAATTGTATTGTAATTGTATAGCATTGTATGCAGGATGGATTAATAATTCATTGAAACTGACACTGAATCTGTTTTCTTTGTATACCGGGTGCGCCAAAATAAACTATACACGTTTGGCAGGCCACAATAAATAGTACACTGGGCCGATTTTGAAGATTTATGACTTAATCTTTAGCAGAAAGCCTTAATTTGACACTGGGATCTTTTGCAAGTTGTTTTGGTTCTCAGTTTTTAGAGCTAGAAGCGAGTTTCTTAAAAATTTTAGTTTTCGAAAACACTGAAAACAATTAAAAACATCGATCAAGTTTTCTAAAGAATCGACATGAATGGACAAAGAGAGAACTTGATCGTGGTGATTTGGGATTTGGAAATCGATTAATTGTCATCTGCTGTACCAGAGTTCGTACTAAATCCCCAAATCACCTTGAAAACGTTTTCTCTTTGTTCATTCATGTTGAGTCTTTTAAAATTTGATCGTTTTCAGTGTTTTCGAAAACGAAAATTTTAAGAAACTCACATGTAGCTCTAAAAAAATGAAAACAAAACTTTGCAAAAAGTCCTGGAATCTAATTCAGGCTTTCTGCTAAAGATTTAGTCATAAATCTTCAAAATCGGTCCATTGTACGATTTATTGTGGCCTGCCAAACGTGCATAGTTTATTTTGGCGCACCCAGTACATTTCTACCTGCAATGCCTGTCAAAAGTCTTGGAACACCTTTGCTATTTTGCCTTTTTTCCGATTTCCCCCTCTCCCCCTCAGAACAATGTTGTTCTATGATAATAAAATGGGGATGGCAGGACGATTAGCGACTCTGATGGAATGCTAGGACAATAACCTTGCAAATCAACATTATTTCGGGGGTGAGTAAACCTGATCGCTATGGTTAGAACTGCGGATTGTCAAGAAATGGCCTATGTAAGTGTTCCAAGGACTTTTGGCAGGCATTGTAGCATCCGAAGGTAGTTTAGGACGCTGAGAAGCTGAGCTTATCGAAGGAGAGTCCTGGTCCTTCCTCTCGATGTGACCACACGTCGTGATTCCTTTAGCCTGGAATTACAGAGAATTGGCGACTCTCCTCACACTTTGTAGTAGGTTCGGCAGGGCGAGGACTCGAACCACCAACCTTCAGATTGGTAGTCAAGTGTGGTACCACTGAGCCATCCCTGCTACAAATCTTCGGGATCCCCGCTGCCACTGAATCTTTCATCGGGAAAATTGCAAGAAAAACTTGATAACGTTGCATAGCATCGAAGCTGTGTGCGACGAAAAGAACGAATGATAAGTAACATTATCAAGCTTTACTCGCAATGCCGTGGAAGTGAAACAGTACAATGGGTAAGAATGCAGTTTTGATCACAATATAGTCTAGGCCACATCAACGGTGCATTGCATTATTAAAGGGCCCTGGTCCACATCGATGCTTTGCGCACATAATTTGCCCTCGATACCCTGTGTTCTTGAGTTTCTGATGTTCAGAAACTAATATCGCTGCTCGCAGTGGAAGGGATGGAGAAGGGATACAGTAATTCAGAGCATCCAGTAAGAATTTTTAATGATGAGGAGAATCGAATGAACAAATTGCAACGGTTTATGAACTCTGGAACCACCAGGGTATCGTATCATTTGGAGTTTTCTATTTTTTCAATTGACCTGTGCGGTTTCTTTCAAACAGGGTATCAACAGTTTCCATTCCTCCGAATATGATGTTGATACTAGATTGCACTAGCAGAACCAGCAGGGACTTGAAGAAAAAAAGTAATAAAAAGGAATTGACCAGGTTTCGAACTCGGGTTGAGTGCGATGGCATTGGCTTGATCCTGCGAACAGATCTAAATGAAAATCCATGTATAAAGTAGCAACAAACCAGTGTCTCAATACCTTCAACTCCTTCCGCCATCTTTTCGTAGATGTTACCTCGCATCGAGTCAATATCCATCCAGACTTTAAATCCAAGTGCTTTCAGGGCATCTCTGATTTTAATGACTTGCTTCTGATAGTCCCATTGATAGGAAAGCATAACATGGCCTTGTGGAGCCATTTTCTCCTAGCTATAAAACCAAGGAAATGCAATTGATAAATCTAGACCCTTGAATGTCGATTTTGCAGCAGGCTACGCTTGCATCTCTTCCCAATCGTGCCTTTGTGCAAGTTGAGAGATTACTAGAGGGAATCATTTTCTTTCATTTATATTATCATTGAAAACTGACGTTCAGCTATAAAGTTCGCACTTTCAACAATAACTCTTAGCTGCTCTGAGACTGATGCAGCAGTGTTAAAGAACTGATTGGTCAGAAGAGAACAACTGATTCTTTTGATTGGAAAACAAAATATCTTTTGACCTAATGAATTGGCGGTTCATTAGATGTTTTTCCGTAGGCTATCGCTATTGATAGACTGATGGAAGTTACATCTACACTGGAGCGACCTGGAGCGACAACAACAACATCAATTCACTTTAATTAGATGAACGTAAGTTGAGGGTCCTTGTGTAGTAAGGCTACGCAGTCATCTCTGCGCACAGGCTAGATCACGGGGGGGGGGGGGGGGGTTCTTCCATAGTAAAGGTACCTGGGGATGTGCTGCGAGCAAGGGTATACTTTTTCGGACTTCTAGTCTAGCCAAGGGTATCTTTTTTTGCAATTTTGGCCAGCAACGGTCTAGCCAAGGGTATCATTTTTTACAATATTGGTCTAGCGAACGGTCATGACATCATATTTGGAACAAATTTGACAATATTGGTCGGGAAAATGGTCAAAATTGGTCTAGCCAAGGGTACCATTTTCGTAAAAATTTGTTAAAACAATTGTCAAATTGGTCTAGCCAAGGGTACCATTCTCGTAAAAATTAGTCTAGCCAACGGTACCCTTTTGAAGATGCTCGCGGCAGACCCCTACCCAAAATTTGGCCAAGAACCCCCCCCCCCCCCCGTGGGCTAGATCCAGGGTCATTTGTGGTACGCTATAATTTCTGACTGTCTGAATAGGAACATTTTGATGAGAAACGAAGAACATTTTAGCACTATACATAGACTATGGTCTGACTAGGCTTTTTATGCCCAAAAGGTGTACCTAATTTATCTTCTGAACATCCTATGATTGCTGCGCGAACTCCCTTGTCTCAAAGAGACGAGCGAGGCGAATTTTTGCGATTTTATAAGCATCTTCAGGATAAAACTTCGTGAATCCAAATTTCAATTGCACATGATTATACTCGAAATATTTCGATTTGTATCAAAAATTCGCCAAAAGAGAACAAGCGTTCGAGTTCCTGATATGTTCTCTTCTTACATCAACAAGACAAAAAAGAAAACGTTAATACACGTTTTTTTTATAAGAAACTTGGATCAGCACTTAGTACTAAAAGTTTCTTAATTTCGCATGAAAATTTCGGTGTTTTAGTTGTAAAAGTTTCTTAATTAGTTTCTTATTTTTTGGGCCTAAAATTGCAGTATTGTTCGAAGTTGAGCCTTCTTCTCGAGAAAGGACTTCCATTTTCCATTGACATTGTCATCAAGAAGAAGCCATGCACATCAAGGCAAACATTTACCAATTTTGCTGTTAAAAGTCAAGAAAAGACGAATGTACCTTTGTTAGAGAGACATAGAATAAGAGAGATATACAGAAATAAAGTCTTAGAGTTTCTTAACTGTTCTCGAGCGTAGTACCAGAGTTTCTTACATTTTTGGTCATCGTAGTACTAGTTTCTTATAAACCAGTTTCTTATAAAAAAAAACGTGTAAGTGCGATTCTGCTGAATCTGAAGGTCTGAACATTGACTGTCTTGACTATTATGGTCGGAAATAAAAAATCATCGTTAGGAAATCAAAATGGGAAAACAGAGAAACAGAACATTAAAATGTGAAACGGGTTTGTTCTTTAGTTTCTTTTTCACTTTTTCTTCACCAGGAGCACAATTTTGAAACTGGTATCCGTTGGGATCTCAACTTGTATGCTTTACCTATTTAGGAAGCTAACACAAAATGTAAATCAATTATAGATGATTATGGCCTACTTTTCGATGTTCTTGTTGACAATAAATGGTTGGTTGGGATTGAAGAAATCTGCTGCCGTTGGTTCTAATCCGTTTGACTTCCGTTGCAAAATAACCGACAGTAAGATTGAGTGCTTTTCCCCGATAAATGCCATAGCTCTGACACTGAACAAATTACCTGATTTGCTGCAAAAACACTTCAGTAGTGATGCCAAAATTGGGCAGGAATCTTTTCTTCTTCCAAGTTGGTTGCAGTTTCAGGCTCTTGGCATCGGTCGGCATGCAACGACATGAATGCAAAGAAATGCTGAAAGTAAATACGCCTATGTTGTTTCAGTAAATGCGATTGGCTGAAAATTGAATAAGACCTACGCACATGTAAATAGAACAAATGAAACGGGAACTTCGAGATGTATGATCTTGAAGTTTCACAACTCCCACACGCAGTGCGTTGGGTCTGAAAATTGGGACCCCAACTGAGAGGTATTCTCATTGATCGACAGGTGCTTTGTTTCATCATTTCTTTACTGATGAATTAGACTCATTTGATTGATTGTAAGCAACACAACTTGATGCAAGCATAAATAAAACCAACAAACAGCGCAAGAATAATACAAGCTGCGATCATTGACAAGTTGTAATTACCCAGCGGAAGGCGCTATTCAAGGGGCAACACCCGGGGGGGGGGGGGGGGGTACTTCACATATTTTGGGTACGAGAACGTGCCACCTGGAAAGGTATCGATTTTCGCGATTTTGGTTAAAGTATAAGATCGGATATACATTTTCGGAAAATTGGTATACGGTCGGGTTGTACTTTTTCGGAAAATTGGTATAAAGTCGGGTATGCTTTTTCGGAAAATTGGTATAAGGAACGGGTATGTTTTTGAAGCTTCGATGGCACGTCCCCGACCAAAACCTGGTCAATTAACCCCCCGGGGGCAACAATTATGTCCTGTATGTGTGGCTTCACTCTCCTCCGAAGCTTCGATTTTAGCATGATTTTAGCAACATCAGCAGCTGCGCAAAATAAACAAAGCAACAACTATTTGACAATTCGTTATGCGGAGGAGAATACTTATTGGTCTGAATCAAATTTTAGTTGATAGCCAAATGGCTGAAGTATTTTAATGATTCTTGTTCTTGTTTTTATGAGCTTTGGAATGATAGGTAATATTTAGTTTACAAAAATCCATAACGTCTTAATGAGGGAAAAGAGCAACCTCGTCCCCAGGGCCTTTTGTCAAAGAGGCTAAAACCCTTGACCAAATGATAAACAAAACAATCTCCTCATTCAAACACAATTCGTTCCTCTCAAGAGTTTCAGAATCAAATCTTTTAGAAAGCAATAGCGTACTATTAAAATCAGAGATGCCCTGAAAGCACTTGGATTTAAAAGTCTGAATGAATTGACTCGATGCGAGGATTTTTTACTACAGAAAGCCCCTTTCGAAAACCTGCAAAAACCACGGGCACCGTGAAGATCAAATGTTAGCCTATTATAGGCATATCTTAGGTTTTGTCAGTTATGGCCTAATGCCCAAAACTCAACAACCTTCGCAACATACCTCCAGTCATTTGTTGACTAAAGCATGCTTAGCATCAATTAAATGTTGAAAGCACCTTGTTTGTTCTTCTTCTGTGTTTATCTGCTCTCCTATAATCGAAACTGTCAAGTCTCACTGCAAGCGATCCGGCAACACGCCATAACCCGTTTCGTTAGGGAAGGGTGGGGTAATGTGGGTCTAAAATGAGCAAAATCTCAAAATGGATAGCTGGTAAAACGACAATAAAATGCAAACAATTTCAAAAGCTTCGTTTAATTGACATTCAGTGCTTCTTGTTTCTTGGGGAAAAATCTCAGCTCTGACAAAGGCAGTTAAATATTTTTAAAAAATTTTCTCTAACGGCAACTAAAATAGGCCCACTTTTTCCGACGAGCGGGAAAAGTGGGCCTATTTTCAAAACTTGTACCATATCGGAATACGAAAGGATAAATGATTAAAAAAATTAATGGAATAACCTTTCTCAACTATTCTCTATTCAACAAAATCACAAGCTTTGCCGTTTATCGCAAGCAATCCCGTTCCCGCGACGAAAATAAAACTACGGTCATTACGCTGTGATCCACTATCGTTGCGACTTGCAAGTCAGTGATCGAATTTGATAATAACGGTCAAATAAAAATGTTTGCAGTATGTTTACTCCAATTTATTGGTTACAAGACAGCAACTGCGGTAATAGGAAACCCATTTTCGCATTTTAGACAGGAAACAACGAGGCAAGATGAATATAAGTGGGAAAATTTAAGCAATTCAAAGCTTCGTTGAATTTGAATTATGGCTGAATTCTCAGTAGGCCCACATTACCCCACCTGGTAAAAAAATAAATATAAAAAGAACCATCGCGTCAATGACTTTGAAATAGACGTTATTTCATTTGTAAATTACCAAACTCTCACCTCATGGTCATTAGATTGACCAGAAAAGCAAAACATCTGTGGCAGGAGAAAGTTTTCCTGGGCTTTGAGATTCTTGCACAATAGGCCGTTCAGTAAAGTTATTTTATAAAACGAGTGGAGATACATCTAAGACGAACGTTTTATGCAAAAAGGCAGTTTAGTGTGTAGACATTAAAAGAAAAATAGCCAACCTTTCTTCCATTTAACGAGAAAGGATATTTCTAGCAAAAAGCTCAGTAAACCCACTTTACCCCGTAGACCCAAATTACCCCCACCCTACCCTACGCCAAATTTTAAAATCGCTTTCCCTCAAGATATTCATACTTTTTCATTCCCCTAAGAGGATAACACGTGCTAAAGCTTGCGAGCGTGCTCAAGGCATTGCTGTAAGCTAAACAATTTAGGGAAACTTGCTCACATCTTTAGCACGTTTTTAAAGGTTTCTCGAAGGGACTTCTTTTAAAAAAATCCCTTGTAAAATCTGAACGGATTGACAGATTTCAGCCAGGAAAAAATTCTAAAAATAATTGAACATGTTAGCTATTCAATCAGATATTGCAAAATCTCGTTGTTGATATATTCAGGGAGCAGTAGCCTTTCAAAGGCCGGGCCTTTTCTTGACTCACCCGGTAAGAGTACCTTTCACATCACAACAGCGTAAGCAAGTGGTTGCATAAAATGTTGACTTGAGGATAATTGTAATAATTGTTTCTAGCAATAAAACTTTAAGCCTTTATCAGCATACTTTATAAAATACTTATAGATATCCTCCTGGTTAAAAAATTATCTCCAAAAAGTGGATTTTGTTAAGAATATTAGATCACACAATATACTCTAAAAGGAGAAATTAAGAAGAAATGAGATCATCACATAAAACATCTTATTGTACGAGATGTCCCAAAAAGCACCGTCACAGTTTGATCAACTTTATTGTGATAGTACGGAGCGATAGAAGTTTAAAATAACACGTACTCCCAATCTCGAGCTCCCAATGAATTTATGACAAAGAGCTCTTTTAAGCACCGCAGGGGCTTATTTAATCGTGGAGGCCATTTCGGAACACTTACAAATGGCTTGGTAATAACGAGGCTATGAATCATACTTGTTTATGTTTTAAACTGTGTGTTAAAGGGAATAGACATAGCTATATCGAAAAGCTGCTATAAATAGTCTGAAGAAACGCCCACAAACCCATTGTTTCCTCCGCCACACAATGACACAGCAGGTATAAAAGTTGTCAAATACAATAGATTATATTTCTAACTTGGCCCGGGCCAGCTTTTAACTATGTCGATTCCCTTTAACGTTGAGAAATAGAGAGAAAAGCTTTCGCAAGCTAATTTTTCAAAATTTCATCAAAGTGAAGCGTTCTTGGGACACCCAGCACAATGATCTCAATGCTTCAATACTACCTTCGTAAAAAATCTAATATCTGTCCGTAAAAATATCATTACAGATACATGTTCCTTTTTCCAAGATGAAAAATATCGAAGAAGCCTTCAATATTGATGGAAAACTTCAAAGAAAGGAAATACATACTGAATATTTTTGTATAGCAGGGGAAAAAGCAAACAGTACCGCAAGAACCAAAGAAAAGAAGGCAGAATGCATCTAATTGAACCAACGTCATACCTTTGCAATCGAAAAGAACGTTTGAGACTCCATATCATTGCTAAGAGCAGGAGGTTATACATCTTCAAGGCGTCCATGTGTCACGATACCCCCTCTATGCTCATTAATTTCGATTTATTTTCTTCTTCTATCATATATCTTCGTAACTACATATTTCAACTCTTTGATTTTTCGGCGATTTTTCCTTGTTGATAGCTTATGACTAACTTTTATTGTAAACGTTTCAGCATCATGTACATTTTAGTATTTCCTTCGCTCCTCTTTCGGCATTGACTTTTGGCATTTTATCAATTGTTTTTATTACTTAAGCAAAGTCCACCCATGCTTTTATTACCTCAGTCACGATCCTGTTCTCCTTATTTCGAATTCGTTAATTTATATCCCACGATCCGCGTATCTTCTTATTCAAACTGTAGAACTGCAGCTATTTTTAATTCACTTCTATGCGATCAGCTAGAGTAATTCTATATTCTCCTTCGGGAGTTTATGTTTGTTGGATTCATCATAAACTTGGAAAATGCACAAGGTGTAATTTCTTTTCCGCTCAAAGTATCTACCATCATACCTGTGCAATCTCATTTCCAGGCCTCTCCGCCAACAAAGGGATGGCACATGCAAAGCAGGGGGTGGTCTTCCATAGTAAAGGTACCGGGGATGTGCCGTGAGCAAGGCTTTACTGTTTCGGATTCGAGTCTAGCCAAGGGTATACTTTTTTGCAATTTTGGTCCAGCCAAGGTCTAGCCAACGGTATCATGTTTGGCAATACTGGTCAAAAGGGAATTGACTTTTAACAAAGCCTTTGAAAGAAGGAATTTCATCCTGGCCACCCATTTTTGTCGATAATAAACTAGTAAATGAAACAAATGGACCTTTTGTAAATGAAAAAATCGATTTTCGAGTTCAAACTAAAAATTTTGAGATACATTCTGACTCGAAAGGCTTGGAAATGAATCTAGCCAAGAGCATCAATTTTTCAATATTGGTCTAACCAAGGGTATCATTTTTGTAGAAATTGGTCTAGGCAAGAGCACCATTTTCCTAAAAATTAATCTAGCCAACGATACCACTTTCAACATGCTCGCGGCAGACCCCATACCCAAAATTTAGCCAAGAACCCCCCTCCCCCGTGATGCAAGGTATGTTAGATGCAAATTCCCCGTTAAAGTTAGTTGACGGAGATAAATAGCCACCCCCAGGCCTGCATATGCAGGGGGCTGGGCAAGCTAAAAATAGATCTTGTTTCTTAGCCAATGAAAATTGAGAACTCTTGTGGTGATCACCACTTACACGTGATCAGGTTTTCTCGAGAACAAACAAATTTAAAATGGCTAACGGATTCAGAGTTGTCTCTCCTGCAAGAAACAGAAGCGAACTCAACGAGCTGGAAAGTTGTACACTTTGTATTTGGGGTACGGGGAAAAGGAAGAGGAGTTGTTGGACGAGCACGACGATATCCAGTTGTTATTAGGCTTCGAGACTTCAGCTGAGAAAGCACTAACAGAATGGATTTTGGAAACAGTTGAGTTAGGCGCCTAGGCCGATCGTTGCCAAAGACGTACGACACTCCCCCGAAACTCCCCCGAAACTCAGTCCGTGCATGACAAAATTTGAAAAGCTGGAAGATGGATATGTATGCAAGAAAGTTCCACGAAAAGAGGCCCGGGGGGGGGGGGTACTTGACTTTCAATTGTACGGGGGGGTGCACTCCAAGAGAAAAAATTTTCAACCGGCTTTAGAAATTTCCCCTCGAAATGATAGCCGGCTTTAGAAAAAATCGGCAGCATATCCCAAAACGTAAAAATTCGTTGAAAAACAATGAAATAACACGTTTGAACAACCGGCTTTAGAAAAATTGCCTTCTTTTGTACCCGGCGTTAGAAAAAAGAGGCGAAAACGATACCCGGAAAGGAGTGCACATGGCGTCAGCCACGAAAAGAGGGCAAGTGTGATTATAGAGGATGATATTATTTTGTTGTATTGTAGTTGTACGGCCTTGTGCTTTTTCCATCCAGGGGTTTCCCCTCTGCCTCAATTCAGTGGCGTGACGAAAGGCAATCGCTGATTGGTCAATTCATTTCAATTGAGTTGAATTGAAGTTATTCTTAGAAGGCCGTTGGCTTTAGCTCCGTCAACTAACTTTAAGTTTTCGAGTAACTAATCTATAACAAAGAATGATACGAAAATTACATCTAGTAGCGCTGAATGCTTTATAAAAAATTAACTTTGTTGAGCATATTTCCCTTCTTCGATACAATACCTAATACCCAGCAGGCTTGCCTTTCTTCCTTGGGTCGGACACTGCATAAATCGTATTTGCATTTTCTCTATAAATTGCTTGTATCACAGAAAATGAGGTCGATTTCTCGATTTCATGTCCAATCTTCTTAAGTCCATCAACGATAGATTCGGGCAATGGGTACTGCGTGTTGATTCTGATTTTGTTTGGTACCAACTGGTGATGAAGCCGAGGGTTCGCAACTGATGGGCCAAGTTTCACGCCAAACAGTATCTTGTTCATGATGACCTGCAAAAAATAAACGTAACGTACAGGAAACTAGGAACTACAATATTGTTAATGTTTACAAATTCCGTTGCATATTAGATGACAGTTGACATTTTTTTCTATCCATTTCAAATCTTTACAATAAATCTTACTTTCTACTGTACTTATCTAATTACTATACACCACCACAGGGAACTAAGGGGAGTGAAAGACAATGACTACCCCATGGCTCAAACATAAACATACGCAACATTAAACTACATACAACTGAACTAAAAACGATGAAAAAACTAGTTACACTACTTACAAAGTTACTCTGCTAATTACTCTACTTACAAAATTACTCTACTTTTCATAAAAGCTAAAAAACGGGTTTTGGTGGTTGTGGAACTTTTAGCGTAGTTGACATTATGCATATAAAGACACTATAAGAGAAGTTCTCACACTGTTTACTCTTCTTTGTCAAAATTTTGATCTGACATCTAATAGGAAACAGATTCAGGGATTAAATTATTCTTGTTTATTTCATGTAAATGTTCTTTATGATCATATCTTGCGTTGTTTTATTTGTGTAGTTCAAGTAGTTTTCCTATCTCTACGAAATGGCCAGGGAGTAGACACAGCCATTTGCTCCCCAGGGGAGGGTATCGTCCTAGTAGTATTGTAGAGTAATTCAACAAATTTAAAGCAAGTGTGCAATGGTAAATAGGCTCCTCTATAAATAGAACAAAGAAATAACTCAGACATAGCATTGTTTCTTAGCAAGATAAAGATCTTATTCTTAGGCTACCCTTTGTTGATATTGTGTGCAACTTCGATTTGAATGGGGTATTTTTAGATTTTCTGCTCTCTGCAAATGCAAGCTTTTTTAACCTTGCACAAACCCTTTAACCAGGTAATTCAATTAAACAAAGTTTTGAAAACAAGGAATCCGGTCACAAGTCTACCTGTGCTGTCCCGGTGATGATTCTTGATCCTCCAGATGCCCCTGCTACCATTTTAACGTCTCCATTCTTATCTGTAATAACTGTTGGGCACATTGAAGAAAGTGGTCTTTTGCCAGGGCGAATATAATTTGCAGGTGTTGGTGGGTAACCGTACAAATTGGATTTTCCTGGAGTTGAAAAATCATCCATCTCATTGTTGTAAATAATTCCAGTCTTTGTAGAGCGATATCCACCACCAAATCTAAAATACCAAAATTAATATTATTACAATTAAAGCTCCAATTAGCCCCCTCTCTACCATAGTAAGTCCCCCTCTCTGATAGATCCTTCCTTCGAGACTAAGTTTCTAAGAAGGGCCTGTTTATATGAGGAAAAACACCTCACCTGCCAAACCCGGGGCTGACAAGCGAGGTGGAGTAAGTCTCTCATCCGTGAAATCAGAACGAATTAACCAATAGAAATCAACGAAGAAAGCCAATACACCCCGGTAATGTTTCGTTTACATGGAAAAATTTCACCTCGCCCAGGTGAGATTCCATCTCTGGTGAGGCAATTTCTCACCATACCGGTGGTGTCGCGTTTGTCATATAAACGCGAAGTGAAAAAAATGGGATTCTATAGGAAGGAGGAATCTCGCCTGTCACCCCCGGGATCTGGCAGGTGAGGTGTTTTCCCCCATATAGACAGGCCCTAAGCCCCCTTATCCATTTATTGTCACGAATGTTCCCTTTTTCATGTATTAGCATTATTGTACTGTATTTTACATAGAGGGCCCATTGAAAATCAGCATTTGCTGAAGAGTTACCCTCCTCAAATATATGAAATAAATCAGTCAATCAATCAACCGATCAACCAATCAACCGATCAATCAATCAATCAATCAATCAATCAATAATTCATTCAATCAATTAATCAATTTCTATTATGTCCTTCCTTCTAATATCCAATGCAAGGGGTTACCTTACCAAAGACTGTCCACTTCTTCAGCTAAAACAATTCTGTTTTTAATCCTTATCATAGCTAGGCTCAAACTCTCCTTATTTTGAATTCAGCAAAATGAAATTATTTGGTTGCTCTATTTGAGATCAAAGATTTAGGATGAAGAATTTCTAAAAATTTCAACACGAGGCCATATGCGGTAAATCCCCGCATATGCGAACCTACTCTTTCAGCAAGGTTTCATTTCAATGGTACTAAGACTAATTTCAAGGTATAAAAGTTCATATTTGAAAGGAAAGGTACCATGGGTAGCTCTTTTCAGAGTCTTCAACAAAGATTTTCAACCATGTTATTAACTAATTATAAGCTTACAAACAGCAGGGGAGGAAGTTCAAACTTTAACAGCCAACTGGGACAAAAATGACCTCAATAACGAAAATCAAAAATCAAATTTGCTACCCCTGCAACGAGAACATATTTTTCATCAAACTGAAACAGGTTCTTAATCACAAGGTGCATGATTTAGGAACAGCCTCTAGGTTCTTAATTTTGTATGTTCTTATATGCGGGGATTCACTGTGTTGAAATGGTGTGTTCAATTCCCTTTCATGAATTTTGGTCCCTTCTAAACATCATACAGAATCCATTCTATACCGCAGAATTAAATCAGCATCTTTATCTTCCACTATGTTGTAAAGAATACTGCTCTATTTTGGTAACTCTAGAAAACAAACTCATTAAACTAGTAAACTTGGTTTTTGAATTATTGATTCATATAAAATTTGTTGTCACATTTTTGCACAAAAAGCAAATCCTCCAGGGTGTCCCAGAAAGATTGTTCGACATTTGATTGAATATTAAAAAGTAACGATAAAATGTGCAGGCTCCTGGTTAGATAACCCTGTTCCTAAGGTTTAAAATTAATTTTTGATGCCAGAATCTTGCGAATCCGCTAAGAATTCACGGATTTACAGGTTTTTGAAGTTCAAGTTTGTACGAAAGCTGAAACCAGACGCACCAAACTGACTTGTTTTTCAAAAAGACGTCCTAAAATCGAGGTAAAAGAAGACTGTCCGATGATTTACCTCTCGTTGATATCAGAGCAAACAAAATAGGACTTCAAAAGCAATTTAATTCTTGTAACCGTTGCCAACATTTACTTAAGAATGCAAGTATCCAAAAACATGGAATGAAAACTTAATCGTTGAGAGACGGGGCCATTCAAAATTGTGCTCAACAGCATTCCTCCAAGCATCCATAACCTTGATTCAGTATTAGAGGAAGCAAATTTATCGACAGTGCTTTTTAACTTCCATTTGATTCGCATTGAATAAACAAGAATCTACTTTCAAAAAATATGCAATTGCAAGGCGTCTGGTTTCAGCTTTCGCACAAACTTGAACCTCAAAAGCGCGTAACTCTGTGAATATTTAGCTGATTTGCTAGCTCCTGGTGTCTCAAATCATTTTAAAATCTCAGCAATATGGTTATCTTAACATGGAGCCCGTTCACTATTTCGTTATTTTTTAATATTTAATCAAACGTCGAACGCTTTTTTTTGGAACACCCTGTACATGAATTTTGAGACAGATTATAGTACAGTAATACTTACAAATAATTGACCGTTCCCGTTACAGAAACAGCATCTCCATTTTCAGCCAAGATTGACACATGCGATGTACCAAAATCCTCCTTCCCATAATATCCTCCATAATATTTTGGTTCGAATGTTTTGTCCGGTTTAATCTTTGTTTTTCGAATGATTTCCGCATATGTTTTGTTCAACAGTTGTCCATTAACAACCTAAAGAAAAACAGGGATCCTTTGAAGAAATTTTATCTCAAAGCTTCCCGAGCATTGCCTTATACTTAGAAGTGTGTATGTCTTTTGTCAATGAATGGGATTTCTTTTCGAAGCGACTAAACTTCTACTTCTCGTTACTCCACGTAAGGGAATGGTGTAACACAGCGAGGGCGTCGGGCAGAAAGTAGGAGAAAAATGACGAATGTGAGCTGAAAACAAACGGTCACGAGTGACTGAGCTTTAGGCCGACTGCGAAGCTTTAATAAAGCCGCTTTGCTGCCTGAAAAAATGTACACTCTCTACTTCATAAACAGTGGTGGAAACAAATTTTGCTTTCCTGCGAAGCAACGTCAAACTAACATTCTTCCTTTCATTGCTTTATCAAATTTCTCCGTGCCATTTTTCAGTTGAACTATTGCACAACACAAATCAGTTTCGTAGGCCCGTTTAGAGTCTAGTTTCTCTTTAATCTTTCCTGAATTTATTCCCCCCTTTACTATTTACACTTTCAATCTTTGTTCTCCGTGTCATCCTACCTTCCTTCCATCTTCGCTCTTCCCCTTCCTCTGTCCTTCTTATTTTCTTTTATTTCTTCTTTCCTTCTTTCCCCCCTTTCTCATTCCTCTCTTTTCTTTCTTTCCTTCTATTCCGCTCTCTATCTTTCCTCCCTTGTCTTCCTTCCAGACAAACAAGCTTCCTGCGAAGCTGCTTCGTGGCTTCACGTATTTTTTCCACATCTGTTCATAAAAATCTTTAAATTTCTCTTTCTCCTAACAGTAAGCAATGATTGGTCATATGCAAAATCTGAATTTAAAAATTCAGAGGAAATTTGATGCGATTTGCTACAGGAAACCGAAGCAAAACAATGTGGTGGAAGCAATGATCAAGATGGCAGTGAACAATACGCAACAGAGACAGCAAAAAGCAAACAGCCATCATGACAAGACAACTTTATTCAAAACTTCAGCCGTCCAACTAACAACGTACCATGTCTTTAAAGGGAATAGACATAGCTATATCGACAAGCTGCTATAAATAGGCTGAAGAAACGCCAACAAACCCACTGTTTCCTTCGCCACACAATAAAACAGCAGGCATCAAAGTTGCTGAGTACAATAGATTATATTTTTAACTTGGCCCGGGCCAGCTTTTAAAGGGAATCGACAAAGTTAAAAGCTGGCCCAGGCCAGGTCAAAAATATAATCTATTGTACTCAACGACTTTGACGCATCCGGTTTCATTGTGTAGGTAAAGAAACAATGGGTTTGTGGGCGTTTCTTTAGCCTATTTATAGCGGCTATGAGATCTGGCTATGTCTATTCCCTTTAACTATGTCGATTCCCTTTAAGGAAAGTAGAGCAGTCTTCAACAGTTTTCTGCACTGCTTGTGACTTCAGCAAAGTGGCTAGGCCCATTAAGCATAGGTTCCAAATCTTTAAAAAGGCTGGTGTAAAATTGAGTGAATTATTTCTTTGGAATGAATGACTTCAAAGAAACTTTAGCTATTTCTCTATAATTCTACCGTTGGTCTTTTCTGAAATCTTCAATATTTTCAGAATTAGAGTGTTTTTCTTCTTTTTCAAGAATTCAAGAAAAATCTTCAGAAAAACTTTAAAGCATCGTAATTTCTAAACTGTTTGACGCAACATGAAAAAATTTCGAAGAAAACCATAGTTTATGAATGCCTACAATATGGTATCAAGCAAAAGTCTGTCACTCATTTGGTTTATGATTTAGACATTTGAAGAAGTCTTATTTTCAAATGAGTTCAAATGGAAGATACGCCGTGATTTCGAAAAATAGTCAAAATTTCTGGAAAGTCCAACAACGGTAGAATCGTAAATAAGTATCTAAAGTTTCTTTCAAGCCATTCAATCAGAAGAAATAGGTCATTGAATTTACACCCACCTTTTTAAGCCGAGTTAAAGATATGGAACCTATGCTGGCCCATTATGAAAATACGCAATAAAGAGCGGGAAATTACTAGACTTATGACGATGAGTCTCTTGTTTCCCTGTGCTCTTTGACTTCTTGATGGCGCTTCAGTCAACAGAGACTCATAATCAACCTCGTCCCCATGCCCCAAAAGGAGTCTACGCCAACCTATTTGGGCCATGGTACCGGTTGCCAAAATCGTGGTATATTTGACGCCATTTTGTTTTGCATAAATTATCAGCTGCAGTTTATTACAGAACTCTCTTGTCTTCATATGGAAACTGAGTTTGACAGATTTATACAATGTCAGCTGATTTTGATCCATAACATACCATGTAATAAGTCCGAAACATTGAGGAAAAAGTATGAAAATGCGACGAAAAATGGCCGTTCCTCTAATGCTAATAATGCAGTAGATGATTCGAAATACTGAAAACAAACCTTTGGAGGACGTTATTTCAACCCTTTTTAAGGTATTTAATCATTAATCCAGCGTTTGCAAGTGCATTTAATAGGAAAACGAGCACGATCCGTTTGGGTGGAAAAAGGGCCTAAGTGGAAATTTTCGAGAATTTCCCCCACAGCTTTGAAAAAAGAAAGGGTCGTTATTTTGCGAATTTTGGAGATAAGTTCAAGGTTAAAAGTGTTATAGTGAAAGAATACGGTTTCCCGTCGATTTTTGGCATGCCGAAGCCGTTTTCTCCTCGCAAAATGGAGTTACGGCCCAAAATGGGGTAGGCCAAAATTTTACCCCATTTTTGCGGCGCCCGCGCGCAGCCCCTGAGGGCGATATTGAACCCCAAATGGCGTTATTAGACTCGCAGACAAGTAATCTCTTGTAAACTTTTTACCATTTTGAAATCAGGCTAATAACCATCGAGCATCAAGTCCAAAAGTAACCTCGGGTCAGAAAATCGCAACATTTTTTTCCAACCCCCTTTTATGACGTCATAACGACCCAAAACTTCATGAAACCCCAAAATTCTGATGCGCCGTGGTCTTTTACCTCCAGTCAAACCTTCATCTCCCCCATGATTGCTACTGAATTTTTGAAAATAGGGATGAAATGGAGGCCATTTTTGAATGGGAATCAATAGGGATGGGCCCCAAAATCACCAAATATGGCAAATTTCTCCCGTAAGCGCAGACGGATGGGGTTCAAACCCCCTTCAACTGGGGCACATTATGACGTTTAAGGTATACCAAAAATCGGTTTTTCAATTTTTTGTCGCGTTTTCCCGTGACAGCGACCCAAAGTTGACTCATAATATTACTATGAAAAAGTTGACCCTATTAGGCCTAATATGCTGGGATTCCTAGCATACCAATCAGATTGCGAGATTTGGCGAAGAACAATCAGTTTCGAACCTTCGATTCGATTGACGCAGCTTACTAAATTTGAAGGAAGTTGCTGCAGCAGGTACTTGAAGATTTCTCTGCAATGTTTTGGTCTTAAAAACATGGAAATTGCAGCATTAAAAGACTTATTTTGCACTCACCAGGTAAAGTGAACTTTCTTCTTCAGATGAATACCAAGTTTTGTTGATTAAGTGTCTGCTTACCGTGGTTTCTATCGCATTTCCTTTCTGAGGAGTGACTGTTGAACAGAGCCGAAGCAGTCGTTCGATCCAGATTCGATCAATCGAATGCAGAAGATAGGGTCAGGTTTTTAACTGTTTTATTATGAGTCCCTGTGAGCAAGGTACCGCAGGGATACAAGGGACTCATTGTCATAAGTCTAGGAAATTACGTTGACATTTAATCACGTGGCCCATCCATGTGCACCGTCAGAAGATTTTACAAGCTGCTCGCCCAAATTCCTTTTCTGCTGGTTTCGTTGATTTAAAATGATATCGACTTGTATGACTTCAATCTTTAACGAAGTCTTCTTGAAACAATAGTAAAGTAGACATTCGCTCTGCTCATCATATAGCCTTCGCAATACGGGCACCGACCTGAAGTTGCTTATGAAAAGGTCAGCAAATGGCCAGAGATGTTTCTCTTACAGAGGTGCAAAACTATGGAATAGCCTGTCAGCCGAGTCAAAGCAGGCAACCTCTCTGTATAGTTTTAAGAAAACTATTTAGAAACAGGCACTTTTCTTTCTTTCGTTTTTATTGTAATTTTGACCATTATTGTACATAGATTAAAGATATTGTAAATAAGGTTTTACAGTTTTATTTAATTAATAGCTTTTATTTTGTACCGTTGTACCTTAGATTGTAATTAATGTTTTTGTCGGAGGGCCCCTTGAAAATCAACTTATTGAAGGGCAACCCTCCTTAAAAGAATTAAAAATGAAGAAAATGAAAATGAAATGAAAGTAACAACAACGCCTTACCCTTGTTATGTTATCTGCTGGTACAAAGTCTGGATCTCCAAGAAGAGCTCTCCTCGCATATCCCCATTTGAAAGATTCGACTATCTTGTGAAACACTTGTGTGGCTTTATCAGAGATGTACAGATCGCTGTTTAATATACCAAAACCTAAGAAAAATAAATAACTTAGCTTAGAATAAAGACGAAATGACAGGTATCGATAAATAAACACGGTGGGCTCCGGTGAAAAGATAAACCAAAACTGAGATCCAGTGGATATGCCCAAATCCGAATATCATGCGATTAAAGGGGCAGTGCTAGATGGACGTATTTTGGAGTGTATTTCTACGGAAAGTGCTTGGGCTAAGTACCGACTCGTCAATGGAAATTTTGACAGAGATATTCCCATATCTTCATCTACCGGGTGTCCCAAAAAAGTAATCCTGTTTGCTGAAAAAGCACCAAAATTCAATAATAAAGCCGCTCTTTTAAAATTTAAAATTAAAATTTTTTAAAGAATCAACTGGAATGGACAAAGAGAAAACTTGTTCGTTGTGATTTAGGATTTAGAAATCGATCAATTGTATCGATTAATGGTATCGATTGATTAATAGATTTCTAAATCCCAAATCACCATGAACTAGTTTTCTCCGAGGGGCAAATCACTGATTTTTTTTTCGTACACCTTCGTTAAAATCACAAAAAAATCACATACAAAAATCACAAAATCACCATACAAAAATCACAAAATCATAGAAAAATCACAAGAAAAAATCACAAAAAATCACTAAAATCACAAAAAAATCACTAAAATCACAGAAAAAAATCGTGTGATTTTAAAATCACAAAAATCACGTACGCTATTTTGAGAAGTGATTTGCCCCTCGGTTTTCTCTTTGTCCATTCATGTCGATTCTTAAGAAAATTTGATCGACGTTTTTTGATCGTTTTCAGTGGTTTTCAAAACGAAACTTTTACGAAACTCGCGTCTAGCTCTAAAAACTGAAAGCAGAAAAATTTGCAACAAATCCTAGAATCTAATTCAGGCTTTTTGCTAAAGATTAAGTCACGAATCTTCAGAATCTGTCCAGTTTACGATTTACTGTGGCCTGCCAAATGTGCATAGTTTATTTTGGCGCACCAGGTAGCTCATCTTGTGATTGGTTTTGAGATTAGTAAATATAGCCTTAAATAACGGACTCATCATATTAAACCCATAAACGCAACAAAAACACCGAAATCGGTAGAAAGAAGACTATTAACTCCTGTACAAGAAACAATAACCAAAATAAGCCTGTAACAAGGGAAAAACTGTTAATTCCTGGAAGACAAAACCGAATTAACCTTAAAACCTGTAAGGAAAGAAATAAGTTAATAACTCACCAGTAACTGCTGAAAAGATAAACGTGAAATCACCAAATACTTGTTTCGTCGCACTCTCATCAGTTTGGTTCGTGCGAAGAACAAATTACCAATAAAAACAAGCCACTTTTACAGCAGACGAACAAAACAAAACCGACACGCCATTAGCACCTAAGCCACTTGTTGGCTAAACCCAATAGACACCCGCCAAAGATCAAAGCCTTTGGCGCAAATTAGAACAATTGCAACGCGAAAAGAAACTCCTTCTGTCGGCAGAGGGAGAGATCAGTACATGTTGCGCTTTTTAGGACTGCCTGGTTTTGAAGCATACTGCAAAAAGCACGAATGCCTACCAGATTAATATATTTTTGTGTATTTAAGCTTCTAGTTTGGTTATAAATGTCAGAAAGAAACGCAAACTTTCATTGGAGACTTGAAGGATCATGACAAATCTCAATAAAACGGCTCTAAGGCGAAGATTAGCGATGTTGCTCAAAGAGTATAGCTCAGAATGAGACTCTTCAATGCGTTATTTCGCACCCTTTAAGTAATGAAAAGAAATATTATTTTTTTTGTCTCATTAAAAATTTTACAAGACAAGCTACTTACTACGATATCTACTAATTACTCTGCAAAACATTACAAGGACGATAATGCCAAGGGGAGCAATAGACTATGACAACCCTGTGGCAGTTAACATAAAAAGAAGTAAAAACTACCAGGTGAATCAGAAAATATGTACCGCCCACCCGCAAAAAGAGCACCCATAATTTGATAAAAGAAACATTTTGCCATCTTTAAATAAATTTGGATCATTAACAAAAGAGAACAAAAAGGAAATATTTATGATAACTTTGACAATCGAGTCTCAGAAATTTTTCCAACGAGAGTCCTTTTTTTGAGACACCCGGTATCTCCATTGACGTTGCTCTTGAAAAGTAATGTTAATTTCATTAAGTTGCAAAGTTATTTTGTTGATCGCAAATTCCTGAAAATCGTGAACAGCGATCTTGCCTGAGCAACTTTGGAGCTGCAAGAGATAATGTACAAGCCCAAGCGGGCAAGAAGCCCACCAAAGAACATGCTTTTGAATCCGATTTATCATGCTTGGTGAAACCAAGAGCTGAATAAAACCTTCTCGAACACTACTGGATGGGCTGCCCACCGTAAAAGCCCTATTAAGCCCCCCTCTCCATGAAGCCGCTTTCTAATTGACCCTCCCCTCTGAGCCAGAATTGTGAAGAAGTCCCCTCTATTTTAAGCCCCCCCCCACTTCTATCAAATTCCAGAGGTTACCAAAGATTTTCCATTTATTGAGCAAAATAAGATCGCATGTTAATTTTGATATGGTTTGAGATAAAACTGTTTCGAACTTATGTTTGAACTTATGTCAAAATTGTATATTGAATCCGCAAAATATGGTGTAAAAGAACTAAAAAGCAATCATATATATCTTTGTCATTAGAGTGTCCGAAATTAAATAAGCCCCCGGCCGCTGAAAAGAGCTTTCACGGTAATTAATTTCGTTGGAACCACAACGAAGAAAAAAGTAATGTAAACATGTTTGGCATCCCTAAAGCTTACCTTCCATGATATTGATAGCCATAGCCAGCACAGCTCCACTTCCAGGGGGTGGCATCGTATGCATTTCTAAACCCTTGAAATTTGTTTTAAGTGGGGTTTTGACGCTGACATTATAATTTGCCAAATCTTGCAGTGTGATAATACCCTTTTTTGCCTTTATGTCATCAACGATCTCTTGTGCAAGAGCCCCATGGTAAAATTCTGTAACATTGTTCTTTATTCTCTCAAGTGTATTAGCAAGTTGTGGATTTGTAAGATTGTCACCTTGCTTTTTCAGTTTTCCACCAACGAGCAATATTTCACTGTGAAAAGAAACAGGTAATCGTTGAAGAAATCAGTAGCTTTTCAAAATGAAGTTAATTTCATTTTGGAATCGCTTTTCGAGAGGTGGACAAAAGTCGGAACCTGAGAACGTAGTTTCTACAAATTTTTTCGGTTGAATATTGACAAAAATTTATGAAGAGAATTTTTAAGCTTTTTAAACAATCTCTATGAAATGCGTTGTTGGGTTTTGTTTTGCAAAGCCTCGTTTCTCTGTAAGTACGGGTGATAATGAACTCATATCTACCCAGCAGGTGTATTTCATGTTTACTTAGTGTCGTATAAATGTCATCAAATCTTGCATTCAGAAAATCTTTCAGAAATTTTCTATATTGGGGGTTACTTTCTTGGCCCCACCAGCAAGGGTAAATTTTGTAACAATAGCAGTTTTGGTTTGTTTACATTTTGCACCACAGCCAATCAACGAGCTACATTTTTGACCACGTGATCAACAATTTCCCGCGTCGCGATCGTCGCGAGTCGAAGCTGTGAGGAAAACCATAGGAAAACTACCCTCTCGAATTTTGCTCGCCGCGAAAATATACTTTTGAGTAACCTTTAGAAATTTTTAATCTGGGTTGTCAAATAAATTTCCTAACCAGGGCTGCTTGCCCATTGGTCTACTCCACCTGGTTTTTGAAAAATAATTTTTTTTAAACGTCGTCATTCCACGGACCACTTGCTTCCTTCGAGGGGGCTTAGGCCCAGCGCAAGGAAGTTAATATTTGCCTCCAGGAACGACAACACGGCACTCACAACAGCCGAAAATCAATTCCAGACTGGAAATCAATGTTCCAATACCTTCAACTTTGATTTACACCAACTGAAGTGTTGCAGCAACTTATCCTACTTGACCACCAATTGGCCCTGTCAACAAAATTTGCATAACAAGGAAACTTGGCATGTAAGGGTTTCTCTTCTTGGTGTTTTGGGAGGAGTTTTAGTTCGCTATATAGATAAAAATGAAGCCTTTGGTGTTTTTAAATCTTAAGCAAAATTTTGCTGAAATTATTCAGCCATGACGAAGGTTATCAGAAAGGAACAAAAAAATTCCACTGTTGGCTTTTTGGCAGATCCATATGGACTACTATGACCTTACGTCCCTTGTTTCCCTGTATTCTTTGATTTATTGATGTCACTTCGGTCAATAGGGACTCATAGCATTACCATGAAATCGGACACCCTTTAGGCCCTAACAGAGTGGATCCGTAGCAATCAGTTTGCTAGAATGATCTACAGGGTGTCCCAAAAACATTTGCGCCGTATGAGCAGCTACTGTGAAGGAGCCATGAATCAAATTTTCTTTCTGAATTTTCAACTGAGAGTTTTGTACCAAGTTTTAGCAAATCTGAAAAGCAATTGCTAATTGCTGATTTATGTAGCCAAGATAGTCAAAATTACTGGTAGTCTCAAAACCAGAGGACTTTATCTCAGTACTTAACCTCATAACTTGAATTTTAGTTCCAAATGGACCTTGAATTACATTTTTACGAGGAAATACATTTGGGAACAACACATGACTAAATAGCTCAAGAATATTACTGGGAAACCTTTGGAAAGTAATAGTGTTGGTTTAAATGGATTTCATGACTTTGGAGAAGCAAAATAACTGATGGACGCAATACCATGGCCTGCAGCACTTGTGCTGCAAATAACAATCTCTAGCAACCCTAAATATGTTTTTCTTCTTAGTTTTCACATAATACATTCTATTGCTACCTGATTCACTCATGAAAAGCTAAAAAAAAACTGGGCTGGGTTCACTTTTTCACCCAGTTTCTTCGATTTCAACATTGATGGAGAATATCAAATCCTCTGGTTTTGAGGCAACCAGTATTCTTGACTTTCTTGCTTTATAAATCAGCAACTACCTATCAGATGTACGCAAACAAGGTCTCCAAATCCAAGTTAGAATATCTTCTATTGAAAAATTTTAAGCATAGTAAAATCGGAATTATGGCTGTTCCGCTGCAGCCATTCAAACAAAGCACATATCTTTTGGGACACCCTGTAGAATTTAGTTTTGAGCCGATCAGGAGGCGCTTGTTAGGCCGCCGTTGTTGATTTTGCAAGCTAAATTGGGTGAAGTCACAATGACTTTAAATAGTTGCAATGAATTCATTTTGTTCATATTATGACTTGAAAGGTACACATTTTGCAATTACTAGGTCAGGGAAACATCTTTTTTTATGAAAAGATTGCTTTCCAAGTTTCAAGCTTTTTAAAACAGACTCCATACTTCGTACAACAAATGAAAGGATTCTAATTAAAGCAAGAAGTGAAAGAAAGCTAACAACAAGAATAAAGAAACAAAAGTTAGAATTCCTTGGGCATTGCACGAGAAAAGGCGGAACAGAAAAGCCAACACTTCCAGAAAAGCCAAAAGGGGAACAGCGAGAGGGAGACTGAGGATTATAAATTTCCCAAGAGAAACTGCAGAATGGAGCGGGAAATCGACATTAAAATTCATAAAAAATACGGAAAAATGAGAGAATTGGCATAAACTGGTCGCTGATGTCATGCGGTAAGGCATTAGAAGAAGAAGAAAGCAGACATTGAAGTACTTTTGTGGTAGGAAGTTGGTGAAGGAAAACTCCCGTAAACATAGCTATTAAAAAGCGATATCCACCTGAGACCAGGGTCGGCTCTTATCTTCGCTTCACTTCGTTTCATAGCACCTTCAACAGGAGGTGGCAGTGGAAAGCCATATCTTGCTAGCTTGATTGAAGGTTCTACCAAAGCAGCCCATGGTAGTTTTCCGTACTTCTTCCAGATTGTGTGGAAACCACTAACTTCGCCAGGTACTGCGATTGCCATTCCACCTGAAAGTCAAGAAAAATTACAGACACTTTAATTTACCCAACCATTCAACTGATGACATGGTGATTCTTGGCCTCCTTTTTGCACCCACAGACGATACCAAAAGAAAGACTTGGAGAAGCGAATAGTTTTCGAACTCGGAACTCTCTTCCCTGTGGACTAACAAGCAATTTAATTATTTACAATGACATTATTCTGACCTACCCCTTCTCTTCCTCTCCTGTTCATTTTACTATGCTTATTACCTATCATTTTATTCTTTCGTTTAAGTCAAATTAATTCCCTTAAATTTGACTTTAATCGTTCGAATCTACTCTTCTTTTGTCCAACATTTTACTAATTTTACCTCACTTGATAATGGGTTTAGGCCCGAAACTTCGTACACAACAAAACACTGTTCGAAGCACAATTATTCATAATTTTTCTATTTTGCATGAGATACTGTGCAACACGCATACAAAAAGATTGTCTACACAAGAGAAATTATGGTATGATGAACAAGTTTTGGTTATATTAGGAGAAAGATTCACCAAAAATGTGAAAAAAACCAAACACTGTGAAAAAACAGCGGCCTTTTCATTAGACTAAATTGCATGTCGAAGATACGATTTTTGCCTGAAATGATATCGCTACAACAACAAAAACAATTAAATTGAATGAAATGAACGTAACTTGGGGGTCCTTATGGAGTGAGGCTACCTTTTCATATGGAGGCTATCAAACAAAACTTGATTAATTCAAATCCATGCAGCACTTAGACGTGCTCCAAGTCTATTTCATCAACTGTAATAAGTCTATCTGAAAGTATACAAAGTATGAAGTATAGAAATAAAGTATTTCGCTTTTCACTTTTCCCTTCAATTTTTTTTTGATGAAATTCTTTTTGACGAAATCGACTTGGGGCTAGTCTATCCAGCACTCAAAAGACTACAATTTTTCAGACGCCTCAATTTTTTGGCGCATCCAATATGATTCTAAATACTAAATTTGACAACGTTTGCAATTCTATGCAAAAGTTAACACTCGAGGTCGAGTCCTCCTGCTTGTAGGAAATGCAACTCACGTTTCTTTACCCCACTTTATTTGTTATTTTGTATAAATTACCACTTTCGCTGATGATGAACCAGGTAGGTTCTGTTCGTAAAGTTTGAAAAACATGTTTACTGCTTGCTAATTTATCAATTTTTTCTAACCGTTTATGTATATCATTCCATTTCTCTTTTCTCTTCTACCGGGTGAGTCAGAAAAAAGGATCCCCGCTTGGAAGGCCACTGCTCCATGAATATCAAAGCAATAATATTGAAAAATGTCTTTTTTTATTGCCAATATGTTCAATTAGGTTCAATAATCTACCCGGCCTTAATCAGCCATTCCATCTCGTGGATATGGGTGATTTTCTGCAGAAAGCCCCTTCAAAAACCTGCAAAAACGAATGAAAACAATGAGCACATTTTCCTTCCTAAAATTGATGACACTCACATAAATTCATGTATTTCGTCCTCTTGGGAGAATGGAATCCCCCTGAATAGGTCATCGATACCAGGAGGGGGGGGGGACCTTTTCATCCTCCCAAGAGGATAGCAAGTGCTTAAGTGTTCACAAGTCATTGCTGCAAGGCCATTGTAAGGCAGAAATGTAAGGAAAATCTGATCATGATTTTGGGCACGTTTTGAAGGTTTTTGAAGAGGCTTTCTGGAGAGAATCCCTCATAATTTCAGAATGGAGTGGCCGATTTCAGTCAGGTAAATTTTATAGTAGATTTGACCATTTCTACCATTAAACTATATATTTGCCGATATCATTGTCTTGATATCCAGGGAGCCGTGACCTTTAAAACGGGGATTCTTTTTTCTGACTCACCCGGTATGTTCAGTTATTTAGGCACAGTAGCTCCATCAGTATATCAGAACTGCTTTTCAGGGAGCCGTGGCAAAACCACTACAAAAAATACTACATAATAGTAACAGAATAAGCATTGTTTTGATCGTTTGTTATTGCATCTTTTCGTAAAGGTAGCAAGGGAGTGTGCCTGTTTAACATCAATTTGAAGGCGATTCCAAAGCTTATGTCCACCAAAAGATATGGTCCTTTGCCCATTGTTAGTTTTCTGTAAGGCTAGCGAAAGATCAGTTGCAGTATTTCTCGGGTCTTCTGACATTTCAAGCGGATTTTTTTAACAAACAAGTTGGAAAGGTATCTACTGGAATGTCTTAACTGTTTACGTCTCCTGACTTGTCAACTTATTTATTCACAACAACAAAAAATGTCGATCAGTGGTGGGGCCAGACAAAAAATAGTGCAGGGGTTAAAATCAAAAAAATTTCATACTGGGGATAAAAAGGTATTCTCAACTATTTTTATCCCATTTTTCAACTACAATTTTAGCAAAAGTTTTAAAATTGAGGGGGGGGCATTGGCCCCCTGATATCCACCCCTGGCCATGCCACTGATGTTGACAAATTAAATCAAATGACTGCCGTCGCTTGCTTCATTCCCCGATTCATAACCTAACTGCTCTTTCCACCGAATTGCAGCATAGGGCTCAAATCTTTCAAATCTTTAAAAAGGTGGATGTAAAATTCTATGACATGTTTCTTTGAATTGAATGGCTTGAAGGGAATTTATGGTACTTTGATGTAGATCTGCCATGGGAATTTTCCGATATCTTGACTTTGTTCAAAATGGTGGCAATTTGATAATTTTTGACAAAACTGATGGCAAAAAAGTTTTAAAAACTTAAAATCGTCATAAATCCTAAACCAATAGCGGAGAATGATGTAACCTGCAAGAAACCCATAGTTTATGAAGGTCTACAATACGGTGGCAAGCAGAAATCTGTAGCTTTTCTGGTTTAGGTTTTAGAAATTTGATGATGTCATGGTCATACCCTCAAATTTTATAAATGCCGCCATTATTATTATTATTTTTATTATTAAATATCTATTTAAAGTAGGCTAAAAAATGAATAGCTAAATTGCAGCTAATTAAGGCCTACTATTTACAATATACATAATTTACAATAAAACTAAAATTAATATATATTACAGGACAAACCAGAGTTAAAATCTATCATGTTAGAAAGCCAACTTGCGGGATATATACTTTGCAAAGCCTACAGTTGCATGTTCCACCATTCCAACATCTAAAACGCCATTTTGAAACTAATCAAGATATCAATAAATTTTCACGGCTGATGGACAGCAAAAAACCCGAAGTTCCTTCCCAGTCATTTAAGTAAACAAAAACTGCAATAGAATTTTACATCGACCTTTTAAAAGATTTGAGCCCTATGTTCCGACATGGCAACTATTCTAGTGACTATGGTTCCAAATTGTCCAACTTAAAGTCAACACTTACCAATGGTCGAAGAAACGTTATTAGGGACAAACATCTTCTCACTTGCACCACCCGGGGCAGTCTCTCTAAAATCGTATACTTCAGATGTCTTTGTTTTTCTGTTGTAGTAGACTAAAAATCCTCCTCCGCCGATTCCAGTTGAGTGTAAATTTACTACGCCAGTGCAAAATGCTGAAGCCACCGCAGCGTCCATCGCCGAGCCATTCTTTTTCAAGATATCCCTGCCAACCTGAAAACAAGAACGTTCTATTCAATTCTCATTGCTTAATTTTGCCACCCTTCATAACATGCAGCATAGCTAAAATTTCCAGAAAAATTCTTGAAGAAACCCTTTTTGGCATTCTTAGATGCTAAACAAAAGAGATCGGCCAAGAAATGTAGGATGTATGCAGTAAGTCTTGCCACGACTCCCCGTTAAAATAACTTCCTCACAGCTATAGACGGTATATCAAGAAAGGCTACCGGTCGAAAAATATAAATTTCTCTGGAACGAAAGGGCTGATATAAAGGAGGTAGTGTGGAAGCTGGACTCGTGTGCTTCCATTCGATGTATAGAATTTGCAAATGGTTTGCAAGCGAGAAAATTAGGCATATGTCAAAATCACATAGCGTTTCTTTGCAAAAGTTTTCTGATTGTATCTTTTGATGTAAGTCGGACAGTTGTCCTTGTATTACACCAATCTGTTGCATTGGTTCAGTCACCAGGGCGTTAGGCAGCAAGCAGTACTATGGTTATGCATTATTATTGTTATTATTATTATTATTGGCTGACGAAGATTTTTAATCGAAACGTTCCAAGATTCCAACAGTTGTGTTATTATTATTATTATTATTATTATTATTATTATTATTATTATTATTATTATTATTATTATTATTATTATTATTATTATTTTAATTATTATCGTCATATCGCATACTGTCTAAATGTCAGTAGAGTTCTTTTTCTTGAGGTTCGGTGACAACAAGTCTCCTCAAATCTCAAGAACTTTCCTGAGGATCCTTGATTATTGTTATTATTATTATTATTATTATTAAATATCTATTTAAAGTAGGCTAGAAAATGAATGGCTAAATTACAGCTAATTAAGTCCTACTATTTACAATATACATAATTTACAACAAAACTATTAATATATATATATTACAGGACAAATCAGAGTCAAAATCTATCATGTTAGAAACCCAACTTTCAGTATATACTCTTTGAAAAGCCTACAGTTGCATTTTTCACCATTCCAGCATCTAATTTGTTTTTTGAAGATATGAAGGCTGTTTGATTGTTTTATTTCTTGCGGTAAATGCTGCCACAGTTTATTTCCAAGATAAGCAATGGACTCAACTCAAAACTTTTGGCAGTTGAGCGGCATCATCATGCCTTAGGCAGTACCTAATCACAGTGATCCAGAGGATGGAAAAAATGCAAAAAATGAAACTTGCGATGGAGCATTGTGCTTATTTCTCCTTCGAAGAACAGATGTTCTTTAGTAAGACACAAAAAATTTCAGTTCAATTGGGTAAACAAATTTTTTGAAAAAAATTAACAAAGTTGACCAAAACTGCAAAGTTGCAACATCTAATCAATTTCAGGAAGAAACTGGCAATCAACAACAAAATTCCTAATTTTCAAAACGGCATTTCTTTGCTTAACTTTGACCGATTTCCAAAAACTTTTTTTTACTGAAAGACAATATCCTACTCTTCTTTAAAATCATTCTGATTACGTTATATTTCGTATTATTTTGGGCAATTTTTGCTGTTTTTGAATATATACACATTTCTTCAAAAACATTGCTTAAACTGCCTTAATTTTTATTCAAATATTGAAAACATAAATTACGCATCAAAACACATCTTAAGGTAATCATCCACCCTAAAATTCAATGTATTTTGTAACATATCACAAAATATCTCGTTCAGAATCGTACCCAAAAAAATGTCACAACTGTTTTAAAATGCTGGGGATTTTTGTGATTTTAGAAATATTTGGTACAAAAACATGATGTCCTCTACGTATCAACAAATTGTTTACAAAATTTTCTCTCAAGCGAAATTAACGAATAGTATAGCCATTAGGGCAAACTTTTAACATCAAAACGAATTACACTCTCCTCCGCAGAGGCAGGACTAAGACAAGTAAATAATACAAACTAATAGACTATGAAACGTTTCCTATATGCTCAGCGCTAGCTACAGTACATGGATTCAATCATTGCATCATCCAGTGTCGCTACTTTCAAAGTTATAGTGTTTTCTCTGTCCCTCTCTTCAAAACACTTTGCCTTCCTTGTTTGATAATTGGAGCGGATGCAATCAACATTTGAGTGAAAATATCATGCAAGTTATTTTCCACTGAGTTTTGGAGGGTGCAACAAGCAACGTCCATATGAAAACTTCTGATGTGTTTTTTCCCTTGCAAACATTATGAGGAAAATGGAGCTCAATTTGACTAGCCAAATTTCATATCGAGCAAGATATGCAAGATGGTGCACTGTTGTCATGAAATTGTAAATTTCCTTAAATAAAATTTACTTCAATAAAATGGCACCAATTTTCCAGCTACGTTTCTATAACCATGTTTTAAGTTTTCTATATAACCTCTGGCCCCCCAAGCTCCCAAAGGAGCAAGAAAACTGGGAAAGTTCCCAGAACTGGCTTTGAAGAAAATGGTTGAATTAATTATAGAATTAGCATACCCAGATTGAACATTGAACAAAATAGGTTGGGAATCTCTTATTTCACTGTTGTTATTGCAGGATATAACTTGATCAGAATTTTCCTTTCAACAATTTTAAGCTCTTAAAAAGAAAGATGTTTGCTTCTGGGCTCAAATTTTGGATGGTTTTTGGATAGTTTTTGGATTTCTAATCTCTCATTGTATATAACATATTCTTGTCTGGAGAAAACAAAACTCCTTGAATGGTATGAAAGGGGAAATGCATTACTCCTTTTATTCTCGTGATTTCTCTGGCCGCTGTGGAGGAGAATGTGAATTTTTTAATGGTCAAAGTTTGCGCTAGCACCTATACTATTTTTTAATTTTATCTGAGAGAACATTTCGTAAATAATTTGTTGATACATAGAGGATTTATGTTTTTGTACCAATTATTGCTGAAATAAAAAAAATCCCCAGCATTTTTAAAACAGTCGTGACATTTTTCTGGGTACGATTCTGAACGAGATATTTTGTGATATGTTACAAAATACATTGAATTTTAGGGTGGATGATTATTTTAAGGTGTGTTTTGATGCGTAATTTATGTTTTCAGCATTTAACCAAAAATTAAGGCAGTTTAAGCAACGTTTTTGAAGAAATGTGTATATATTCAAAAACAGCAAAAATTGCCCAAAATAATACGAAATATAGCATAATCAGAACGATTTTAAGGAAGAGTAGGATATTGTCCTTCAGTAAAAAAAAAGTTTTTGGAAATCGGTCAAAGTTAAGCAAAGAAATGCCGTTTTGAAAATTAGGAATTTTGTTGTTGATTGCCAGTTTCTTCCTGAAATTGATTGGATGTTGCAACTCTGCAGTTTTGGTCAACTTTGTTAATTTTTTTCAAAAAATTGGTTGACCCAATTGAACTGAAATTTTTTGTGCCTTACTAAAGAACGTCTATTCTTTGAAGGAAAAATAAGTGCAATGCATTTTCTTAAATCTTAATTTCATCCATTTTTTCCAAAATTTTCCCATTCTGGATCACTGTGCTAATATTATGTTGCATGAAAACATCCTTCATGAATGGTGGATTCAGACCACATTTTGTTTTATAAATTTCAGTCATGAACAACTGTAGGTTTCTTACATGGATTGGCACCGATTTAGATTGCTCCAAGAGAAAACCAAAATCATTCTCGTATTCTTTGTATGCAATGCGCAATGCCCTGAATAAAGCAGCCTTTCATCAAAACTGGCTCATAAGTTGAAATGCTTCGATTTTACGATTTCTTCCTAAACAACATCATGCATCTAAAGTTGTTCGACAGAGTTTTCGTCGTTGAAAATCTTAACAAGAACAGTGTCACTTTGGTCAAAAATAATTAAATCCCTTATGAATATTTACATTGGAAGCTTCCTGTTTTCATTCCAGGTTCACAACAAATTCAAAGATTTGCTGTTTTAGATTCCTTCTGCCTACGAGCATACAATTACAAAAACGTCTAAAAGAGACAATACCTGGTTTTGACGTAAGCTCACTTTCTTCCTCCTTACGAATTACCTAGAGACCAGTTTTACACAAACTAGATATCAAGAGAAAGCAACAGAAGTTGGGTTTGTAGAAATCACTATCTAATTCATGCCAGATGTTTCCTTCGGGAGAGATTAGAATTTTTCCACAGATAGCCTTTTTCATGCACCCTGTAGAAAGAAAGAACAAACCTTGGAGCAAATTGCAGAATCTGTTGCAACTGCAGCTTTTGCATACTTGGCTGCCGGGAAAGGCTTATAGCTGATTTTGACGGCTCCAGAAGTTTCATCCTTTTTCTTCTTAGAAAGAACGACGCCAACAGAAACTGCTATTACTATTATTACTACCACAAACACTGCAGCTATGATTGCTATGTGTGACTTCTTCATCCCTAAAATTAACAAAAATCTAACTTTAACATGAAAGTTATATTATCGCCTACAGGGGGTGAGTCAGAAAAACCAGGATTGCTAGACACCGCAGTTATGTTTCAGCATATATGCTACTGTAGAGGAAAAGATATCTATTTCTGCGGAGGAGATATCGACTCATATATCTATTTCTGCGGAGGAGATATCGACTCTTCTTTTCTTTACACTATAGCTCCTCTCCGCAAAAGAACAAAGCTGCGACCCCAGCGCTCGGCGCTAAAAACGCAACTACACCTTCACCTTAAAATTAACCCATAACCCGGGCAGGCACATTTATACCGGGCCTCTTATAGGAGTTACCCCCCCCCCTCGCTTAAAAGAAACTCATCAGCCTGTGTTTCAAAATGTATTCGCTTTATAAGAAATTGTACACCCTGATCCAAAAAATGAATTTCTACCATATGGGAATTTTTACTGTAATTTGGTCCATTTTTGGCGAACGGAGTGAGTGTATGTGGAAAAATATACTGATGACTGACATTTTTTATCAAACTGTTTGCTTTAGAAGCTTCGAAATAGATAATAGTCTGTCTCAGAAGAAGTCACGTAAAATGCCTTCAAATGATAACAGTCGCAGTATTTAATTGTTATATTTGCGTTATCGGGCGAATTTTGCAGGAATTTTGCGCGGAAAATCTCACATGACATCTAATTTGAGAAAGATTTTAGGTGTGAGTTGGACTTACGACATGATTCCTTGTATTCGTTCAACATTTTCAATCTGATTTTTTATTTTTTCTATGCAATTCAATGAGCGATGCTGAGACTTATGTAATGAGTCTAGGTGTGAGCATGAAATGTTGTTGCAACTTCTCTCCAAAAATTAGAAACTTCACTGTCAAGAAGTTCTCACATGTTGTCAGAAAACTATTTGTCAGAAATAGCTACCAACCGAAATTTTTTCCGGCCAAGTATTTGCACTGAAACCGTTGCCTGGAACGCGTCAAGAACTCCCGTCCGGTGAAACTATGGGATCTGGTTGTTCAAAATAGCATTGCCATTGAACAATACAATCTATTCAACATAATAATGGATTCAGCATTTTAATTTCAGATTAGCTGCATTGATGACCTAAAAAGATCCAACCATTTCCAGGGAATCGGCCAGTGTATTGCCCGACTTTCCCGAACAATGCTAACCTTTAACTGCGGTGATTGGCTCCGGGAAATCAAATTTCAGGCGAGAGCGATACACCTTCCTGGCGGATGGAAGAAACAACCGCCAGGAGGAAGATAAATTATTATTATTATTATTAAATATCTATTTAAAGTAGGCTAAAATAATGAATAGCTACATTACAGCTAATTAAGGCCTACTATTTACAATATACATAATTTACAATAAAACTATTAATATATATTACAGGACAAATCAGAGTTGAAATCTATCATGTTAGAAACCCAACTTGCGGGATATATACTTTGCAAAGCCTACAGTTGCATTTTCCACCATTCGTGCATCTAATTCGTTTTTTGAACAAAGGAAGACTGTTAGATTGTTTTATTTCTTGCGGTAAATGCTGCCACAGTTTATTTCCAAGGTAAGTAATGGACTCGACTCCAAAGGACGTAGTTCGTACTTTTGGCAGTTGAGCATCATCACCATGCCTTAGACAATACCTTCAGACCGCCTTTTGTTTTATAAATTTCAGTCATGAGCAACTGTAGGTTTCTTAAATGGATTGGCACTGATTTAGATTGCTCCAGGAGAAAACCGAAATCATTCTCGTAATCTTTATATGCAATGCGTAATGCCCTTTCTTGAATATGATCTATTCTATGATTCAAAACTCTATCATAGAACATCCAAACAAGCGGACAGTAGCTGAAATGGGACAAAACAAACGCCCTCATTAACTGCTGTAGTCAAATTTAGTCAAGGAAAGAGAAAAAGGAAGAAGCAAAGAAACAAAAAATAAATGGTGTGGGAGGGTGGGTGATGAAATGATTTTGAACTTCCTTGTTCCTTCAACTTCAACACGAAATACATGCAACCAAACCATACGCCCTTAGATATCCCACAACCCCTAGGGATCCTATAATTGGGTAATATCAACAAATACTTGATATATACATCTATATGCAGAATCTTCAATGTCATTAACTCCTGTTAAACAAGTCTAACCCCCATATCACAGTTCTCAAAAAATCTGCAATATGAAAATAGATATGAATAGGAGAAAAAATTCGCAGGTGTGAAGGAAGAAGTTCTTAACTGAGCTTCCAGAAGAATTTTTTTTACTCCTAATAGCAATTCGCAGTTAGCAAGGGCACTCTCGAGAAAATTACACGGGCAAGATTCCCATGTGCGCCCCTGAGTCCTTCATCTTTGATCATTGGGCAGAAAAGAACATTGCTGAGGTCTTCCACCGCCTTTCTGTGCAATATTTGAGAAAAATTGCAGCGAATTTTGCAAGTGCAACCCTTGCAGTTCTGACTCTTTTGAGGGCCGTAGAAAGCATCCTTAAACATGGGGAGGGACACGTGCACCACTTCAAGGGCAAGCCGAAGGAGCACATCCAGAAACAAAATGGGAACTTTATCGTTTATTGCAAAACCTTGCGGACACGTGCCAACAGTGTGTCCGCTCCGCTTTAACGTTTCTGCGTACAAGTTACAGACCTTCTATAAAGGTAACACTAACAGAACAGCGGTGACCGTTACGGGCCGTTAAAGTCCTTGTAGCGTAAAATGGGCCTGTAGAGCTATCCTTTTACTTGGTTAAGTTTGACTAATTGCCGCTCGTGCTGCTGTGTCAGTAAAAACAGTAGTGCAGTTGCAGTTACCAACTTCCTCCAGGTTTTGAAGGAAACGTTTATTCACCAGGCCCATGTGTGGGACTCGAGTTTGACATAAAGAGATCAGATTTTTTACTGGACAAAGCGAAAATGGCAGCAAAAATCACTTCCTCTCATACCTCCAAAATATCTTGAAGACTGCACAAAAAACACATACCTTGCCTGTTCGCTTTTCCTGCTCCCAAATTCCTGCAAATCTGCAGCTGCCTTGCGCATGAAAAACTTTATTTTGTTTCCTATGAAATCGAATATAATATGACTCCTCTCCCAGGGAGTTCCTCGACTCTAACGTGATGACGGTCTCTAACTTGTGGACAGTCTCTCTCGCTATTTTTTCCTCCCCCCGTTTTTCCGCGAGAGAGACTTGTAGCAAGTCCACTAACTTGTGGCTGTGATCTTTTGAAGATTTGAATCAAAGATTAATAGAGCTTTGTGTATTAGCACTGACCAATGCTATCCCCTTTCTTTCGTCAAATAAAATGCTAAGCAACATCAAGAGTGAATAAATACAATATATGCTCAAAGATACTAGCAGCATCAAACATTTACAGTTCCGTTGGTGCCTGCATTTTATCATTTGTTTCCGCCTTCTTTTAACAAACACCATGAACAAATGTGTGCAGAAAATTGTTGAAGTTATGTCAATTTTAGAAATCACATGTAAATCAAGGGAAATTTTTTCCTGAGAAATCATTTGTTCCATGTTGTTTCGTCAGAAATCAAGGACAAACATGTCCCAAAAACTGTTGACAAATATAATTTTCCAAAGATTGCACAGAGCACAAAGAGTAGAGTAAAGACCAAAGGTCAAGTCTCCTGTTACTAATGTCTCGTTCAATTACCGTAATTCAGACTTTTTTAATGTCACCTATTAACAAGAGGATCTCGCCTAAAATCTTCCCCCTCGGACATCAGGACCACCATCTGTAATTTTCTAAACGAGGCTGTTTGATTATGAGGTTATTATGATGTAACACTGAAGTGACAGAAGCACGACTTTATATGTGTGTTACTCTTTGTCTATTTGTGGACTCTTCATATGGCGACGAGAATGGAAAGTGTTTATAAACATCAAGCACAAGTTGGCTCTTCTACAGTGACAGAGTCATGAATGCAGCAAGCAGGAAAGTGACTTAGTTTTGCTTTTCATTGTGAGTTAGGCCTGACGTCTGCCCGCACGAGGCTTATTCCGCATAGACAAGGTGTATTTTGCGGACCACGGCACTAGTGCCTACAAAGTTTTTGGTATATTCTACAGACCACACCAAAACGCCGGAATACCCCACTTTTCTCGTTTTTTTTTTTAGAAATTTGTTTTCATGAAAAAAAAATTTCTTACAAGCATGGCCTCTGCACTTGTGGGTCTTAAAGCGTGCGTAACGGAGTTAATCCAGATGTACAACAAGATGCTGGTAGCAATCAAGAACGCCGATGGAAACTCTGGTTAGAAAACCTAGAACTGGTGATGGATTTTGAGGGCATCACTGACGCTGCAGAGGGGCCTTCAAAGAGAAGGGCTGCATTGCTTGCTGTTGGTGGCTCTGAATTACGGGAGCTTTTCGCAACATTGACAGTTGCGGATGCAAAATATTCAACCGCCACAGCTGCTCTCACTGCACATTTCACTGCGAAAAAAAATTTAGCTGCGGAGCGCTACAAATTTTTCTGCACCAAGCCCACCTCCCCAAAGGAATCTCATGATCACTGCGCGACTCGCTTAAGGATCAAAGGTGCTGATTGTGAATTTAATGAGATGGATTTAAATTCTGCAATCACACTGGTGATGACACTGCAATTACAAGGGAGATAATTGCTCAAGATATGGACTTAAAGAAGGTCCTAGCTACTGCTCGCTCTATTGAGCTTACCAATAGAGAAATTGCCTTCATGAAGCAACACAATATGGAGGCTACAGCCTCACCAACACCGGTCTATGCTGTACAAGGAAAGCACCCTAAGGCAGAACATCTATACAAGTCTAAAGGGAAAACCATTGAGATCTGCCGCTATTGTGGAGAGCGAACACCACACAAAGGGAAATGCAAGGCCATGGGTGCAACCTGTAAGAGCTGCAATAAGAAAAATCATTTTGCTAGTGTTTGTGAGTCAAGAAAATCAACAAAGCCAGTCAAAACGGTTGACACAGAAGAAAAAGTTGATGAAAATCCAGAGCAAGACAGTTATATCTCCAACAATTTTGTGGAAGGACCAACTGTTCTTAAGCTGGATGCAGTCACAACACCAGTTCATGCTATCCATAGCAAGAAACGATATCCGGATACCATGGTGCAGGTGAAGTTTGATGGGGGCACAAAATTGAAAATGCAAATTGATACAGGTGCAGATGCAAATATCATTGATGAAAGCCTCTACCACCAGCTGCACCCTAAACCAAAACTTAGAAGAACACAAGTCAAGCTCAAGCCGTACAACTCTCCACCCATTCCGGTAAAAGGATCCTTCCAGACACAGCTAACAGCCAATGGAAAGCAGGCCATTGCAACTGTGTATGTTGTTCCAGGATCAGGACAAAAACCCCTCATTGGAAAGTACACTGCTTTTGATCTGAGTCTGCTTAGCATCACTGTGAAAGAATTAACCGCAGACATGCAAGACATGCACCATGTGCTGCAGGAAAGAAAACACGGAAACAAGAGTGCCAAGGCCACCACTCACGTCACTCAACAAATGTCATATTCAGCTATGGCAGAGCATCTCACCTCTAAAAAGTCTTCCGAACAGCAGCTGGACAATATCTACAAACATAAGCAAGATGCAACAGACAGAGTTAAGGCCATCGTTGATCAGTACCCTGGGGTGTTTGAAGGTATTGGCAAACATCGATACAGAGTTGTGAAGTTGTCCATGGACAAGTCAGTACCTCCAAAAATTCAACCACAGCGCCGAATACCCTTTGCAAAGAGGGAGCAATTTGAAGCCATTCTCAAAGAATTGGAAGATGCAGACATCATCGAGCCAGTGTATGGACCAACAGAGTGGGTTTCAAATGTCGTGTTGACACCAAAAGCTGATCCATCCCAGTTGCGAATGAGCCTTGATATGACCACAGCTAACACTGCCATCCGGCGCACACGTCATGTCATCCCCACATTGGAAGAACTGCGATACAAATTAAATGGAGCAAAGCATTTCACAAAACTAGACATGCGTCAAGGCTACATGCAGTTCGAGCTTAGCCCAGAAAGCAGATACATGACAACGTTCTACACCCATCAAGGCTTGGGGCGTTTCAAAAGGTTAAATTTTGGCACCAACTCAGCTGCTGAGATTTTCAATGAGGAAATTCGTCAAACGCTGGTGGATATTGAACATGTTGAAAACATCTATGATGACATCATCGTGTTTGGAAAATCTCCGAAAGAACATGATCGAGCACTTATGCAAATATTACAGCGCCTTGAGGACTGCGGTCTAACACTTGGAATGTCAAAGTGCAGTTTTAACCAACCAGAAATCAAGTTTTTTGGCATGACTTTCTCATCAGCAGGAATGTCACCATCACCTGACAAAGTACAGGCTCTACATGATGCCCAACCACCCGCATCTGCAGCTGAAGTTCGATCCTTCTTGGGAATGGCTAATTTCAGTGCTCATTTTATTAGCAACTACTCTGCTCTCACAACCCCGTTGCGGTTGCTCACTAGAAAGAATGTTACTTTCAACTGGACCAATGATTGTCAAAAGGCTTTTCAGTCAATTAAAGAGGCTCTCTCACAAGACACCACAATGGCATACTTTGACCCAACACGAGAAACAAAGCTCATTGTAGATGGCTCCAAATATGGCCTTTCTAGCATCTTGACACAACTTGAGCCCCAAACACAACAATACATAGTAATCAGATACGACAGCAGAGCGACAACAGACACTGAGAGTCGCTACTCACAAATTGAAATTGAGAGTGCTGCACTAGCATTCACCATGCAGAGAACCATATCTATCTACATGGCCTTCAACATTTCATTGCAAGCACAGATCACAAGCCTCTGTTACCCTTGTACAACCAGTACAAGGCAGAACTTCCGGCACGAATCCTGCGGGACAAGTTGAAGCTGCAAGATTATAGCTATACACTAATTCACGAGCCGGGGAAGACAAATCCAGCTGATTATCTTTCCCGGCATCCAGTTGTCTTAGTTGATGTGTGTACCGTAACAAAGAAATCCATAGAAGATGATATGCTATAAATTGATGCAGTTATCCGAGCCAACCTTCCCAAGGCTGTAACAAAAGAACACATGTTAAAAGCTACACTAGAGGATGAAACATTGACAGTTCTCAAAGAAATGATCTCACAGGGATACATCAGCAAAGAACAGAAAGGGAAATTGGCTTCATATGCACAAATATTTCCAGAGCTATCAGTAGTGGATGGCCTAGTGCTCAGAGGTTGCCGAATTGTTGTTCCTGCCCGCCTTTGGCAGTCTGTGACAACCCTTGCTCATGAGGGACATCAAGGGGTTGTGAGAACAAAGCAATACTTACGCATGCATTTGTGGTTTCCGGGATTAGATAAGATGGTTGAAACAGAAATTGCACAATGCATGGCATGCCAGGCAAATACAGATATTCATCAGCAAGAGCCACTCAAGCCAATAGAACTACCCACAGAACCATGGTCTAAACTTGCAACAGACCCTATATGGTCCATTAGACACTGGTGAATACCTGCTGGTTGTACAATGCCTGTACTCCAGATTTCCTATGGTCGAAATCGTGCGTTCAACTTCTGGTACAGCAGTCATACCAGCAATGGACAAAATTCTCTCAACATTAGGAATCCCAGATGAAATAGCAAGTGACAATGGGCCACCATATAGCAGTGAGGAATTCAAATCGTATGCAAGATATATAGGTTTTGAGCACAAAAAGAAAATACCATATGCACCGTGGGCGAATGGCATGGCCGAAAATTTTATGAAAAACGTAGGAAAAATCATTCGCTCCTCCACAGAAGAGCGTCTAAACTGGAGACAGGAATTACAGAAATACCTGAGGGCCTACAGAGCTACTCCACACACAATGACAAAGCATTCTCCAGCCAGTCTCCTTTTCAATGGACGAAGGTACAAGACGCGTCTTCCAGCACCTACCAGTAAGAAAATATTGCTTTATGACAGAGAGGTACGTACAAAGGATGCTAGGAGCAAAGAAACAATGAAGCAGAACGCAGACAGCAAGAGTTATGTAAAAGAACTAGATATTAAATTAGGGGACACAGTTCTGTGTCGACAAGCGAAGCTCAACAAGAAAACCACACCTTTCAACAGCGAGCCGATGATTGTTGTGAAGAGGAAAGGCAGTTTATTATACCACACAGCCACTTTCACCTGACACTGATGAAAGAGAAGAAAATGTCATTCCACCAAATGAAGTAGAGGATAGAGTGCCAATAGAGAGACCGGTGAGAATAAGACAAGCTCCTGCTAGATACAGAGATGAAAACTTTCAGACTGAGTTTTAATCTAACAATGCAACAGACACAGTAGAACCATGTTATGTGTACTTTATCAATTATGTTATGTTATGTTTTGTTAATTAGGGCGCTAGTCTGCACTTAAGATTTTAAGTCACAGACCAACACTTACTGTGATAACAATATCATGAAGATTGCTTTCAGATTATAGGCAGAGCTCGACTACTGGTGTGAAGGTTGGTGGTCCGAGTCCATGCCCTGTCAAAGCAAGGGTGTTAGGACACGGATATTTTAATTACGTATTTATTTACCTTGTTTTGATCTTCGTTTTGTTTTCTTGTCTTGTTTTCTTCTCTGTTCTGTTTCCTCTTGCTGATGTAAATGCCTCATGTTATTTGAATATATCTTCCTTGTATTCCTGTGTCTTAGCACGCCTTCGTAGAAGAAAAGTTTCAAACCGCAATGCCATATTAAATACTTATGTATTTAATATAATATAAGTATTTATATATAAGTATAATATAAGTATTTAATATGGCATTGCGGTTTGAAACCTTTCTTCTACGAAGGCGCGCTAAGACACAGGAATACAAGGAAGATATATTCAAATAACACGAGGCATTTACATCAGCAAGAGAAAACAGAACAGAGTAGAAAACAAGACAAGAAAACAAGACGAAGATCAAAACAAGGTAAATAAATACGTAATTAAAATATCCGTGTCCTAACACCCTTGGTCAAAGCTGCTTCAAACACTGAGAAAAGAAGCTAACGCTTTGTACTTCCAGATTGTATGGATCACATCCAGGAGGAGGACCAGGGCATTGCTGTTGCGGACAAACTTCAGAAGTATTTTAATAATTTCAGATTGCAAAATTTTTGGACAGCAACTGAGAGCTTTTTAAGTGAAATTTTCCTCCTTGAACAAACTGACAAAAAAATTCGCTGGAAACAGTGCTACAATCCTGGCGAAAAGAAGCTGGGACATAGGCAAATTTCAATGTTTTCCTGATGTTCCCCAAAATATCGAGGCGAAAACATACGTCTAGAACCTCCTCATTTCCCCTCCCCCCTAATTCAATGTTGAGAAGGCCGAATGGCGTTTGATTCAAGTAAAATAGAAATAGGGAGAGCGGGGAGGGGGAATGTAATCAAAGACCGAATTAGTGCAATTTTGTAACTTGTCCCAAGTATTTTGGCCAAGATTGTAGATCTAATTCAGAAGTTTCTAAAATGACATAATAATAAATAACATGGGTCATCAGTGCATCACTAGTGACATGTATACACAAATCTTCAGCACCTGCATCTTTTCTACACCACGAGAATTGAATGGCTTCAACAAAGGAACTTTGGGCAATTTGCTCTACATCTTCCAATAAACATTCTGATAAATAAATAATCAATTTTCAGAATGGCAACATTTATCTACGGGGAGGGTAGCCCTTCAACACAGGTGCTGGTTTCAAGATAGCAAAACATTTCTACGGCAGATATACAGGAAGTACCCTGGAAGTTCCTTTTAAGACAAATGTAATGGAATCTTACACCCACTTTCTTAAAGATTTTGAGCTGTATGCTAAGTTGCAGAGAATTTCACAAAGATGGCACCGTCTAAAGTTTTGGCGGGAAAAACTTTTGAAGGGCATGAGCTGATAGACTGATTACATATTCGTAGTTATCGATATTGATAAACTGATGGGCGTTCAAACTGCGATTCATGGACATACACATTGAAATTAGAACGAAATTGTTTCCCTTCTATTTCATGTCTGGATATGAAAACCATGGCAACAGTTTACCAAAAGCTGCTCCAGGCAATGGTGGATGGGCCTAAGTTGCCAGCTTGAACTTCCGATGCTAAAACGCCTCAACGTTAACGTTTTTAGTGATATTAGCCATGAACAACAACCGCAAGTATCCAGATGAATATTTCCTCAATCCAATAATCAATAAACCTTTCACTGTGAACCAGGAGTTCATCGTTTTGAAGGCCACTAATAGCTTCCATGAGCTTCACCGCAGCAATGAGAAGTTCCAGCTGTCGAAGGTTGCCATTACTACGCTTTAGCCTCGCTTCTAAGGGCGCAGATAAATCTGTGCCTGCTCAATTAAATTTTTATGTGAAAGTTGACTTGTTCCAGTTTGAGCAAAAATCCAGCCCAATTCAAAAATGTAAAAGAGTGTGTAAACAGTGTTGTTGTTGTCGTCGATTGTCGTTGTGCTAACTGGGACTATGTCGTGATTCTAATGTCCTTATACCCGAGCAAATGGGCAATGCAAGCCATTTTGAGAAAGTTTCAAAAATTTCAGATGATGAATCGTTGCTTCTGATTTTCGTTAATTCTTACTGAAGCGTCATTTACACTACAGAATCTTCAAGCGTTTCGTAAACATGAGTGTTCTCATAGCCAAATCTGCCTATATGGTCAGTGCTGGTAAAAACGCGAGAAAAATAAAAAGATACTTCCATCCCTTCTTTTTCCCTTGTTTTCGGTAAGTCATTTTGAATGGGCAGGAAGCATTTCTAGCTACTTGACGCTAATTGAAGCACACTACGCATGCCATATCCAGGCATGGGACCCCTACTTTAACGTCCCTTCTGAAAGACGGCGAGGTGAGTTGCGAGGTCAAGCCTCCGAGGTCACCCATCCGGAGTTTGACCTCACTCGACCGAGCTTAACTTCAGTCACCTCATGGAAACTGTACAAGCCTCGCGGCCACACACTCTGCCCAGCAGAACTCAATTTATTTCAATGCATCAAGTACTCTTTCTGCTACGGATTTTCAAAATGGGAATTTTTCGGGCTAATCCACTAAGAAATTTATGCGAGCTGCGCAGGCATTAATTTAAGGATTTTTCATCACTGCACAAAGCACCGTAAATCGCAGTTTTTCGGTTTATATGGTGTGGCAATGGGTTCGACAAAGTTTCTAGTGACGAGAGGTTGTATGGAGAGTAACATTTTTCCATGACCGGACAGGATTTGTCCATCAATTGCTGAGCACCATTAATTATTTTTGTCCACCGGGTGGCAAAACCGCTAGTATATGCCATAAGTACATAATTCTAGTGGCCCAGGGGCATGCACCCTTGGAAAACTTTTGTAAATATGACCTCTAAAAAGCCTAGGATACATTTAGTTCTCTTTTCTTCAAGGCAGCTTGTCACGCAGCCGATTTGCAGAAATATGAGCTAGAAGTAGAGATCATTGAATATTAGACGCTGATATCCGTCTAGAAACTTTCTCTGTACGAGAGTTTGAACTTGCAGAGGGAGTAACAAAAGTACAAGAGAACATAGAAGCGCACCGAAGGAGCGAGGAAATGTTTGGGCTGCTGTTACGAAAATTCTTCAATGTTTTACTAAACAAGAGCCAAAATGTCCAAGTTATGATTCAACGAACCTGACCTGAATTTTTTCAGAGCCCGTTTCTAGTTGTGAAGTGAAGTAAGAAGAAAGAGATTGGACGCAAAAAGCACTACTGAATCTTTCTACACACTGTGGCTTTTTGGACCTCTTTCCATGGTGACTAACTTATGAACATAAAAACATGAACTCTTAGGGAAGGGTGGTCGAGCTCAGGGGCGCATATTAGGGGGGTGTGGGGGTGAGGCACCCCCTCATATTTTCTTAGTCGGTCTAAAATATTTCCTCGTCAGGATAAGTCGGTCAACAACAAAGCTGGGATTGTTTGAATCCAAATTGGTCCGATTTTGAATATTTTGCGCAAAGGTCCGCCCTGACGACAGTTAGAATATTTACGAGTAATGCTTGATTGGGAGAGTTGTTCTGAACCAAGGAAGAGGATGAATAATTTTAAAAGATTTTCTTAGATGTATCGCAGAATTGCCCAGGACTACATTGCTAGGGGCAGGAAATCATGGGATTGTGAGAAACTTTCTTTGAACACGGCAAAAGGTGTTTTTATGCAAAGATTGTCCCAAAGGTACCGTAATACTGTTACAAATACTCAAAGTTTCCAATCTGGCACTGGGTTGCCGGTGGTGGTAGTTATGCGGTATTGGGAAATAGACAAAATTGGCTAAGGTTTGTTTAAGCTCCGGCCAAACGCTCTCGACTTTCCACTCGACAGCGCTCGACAAAAATCGAGCAATGTCGAGCATTGTCGAGCAGAGGGTGGCCAAATGCTCTCGACTTTCACTCGACTCTTACTCGATTTCGCGGCAGGCTCGACTTCATGTTTTACTTTCTGTCCTCATTCTCGTACAACAGCCCGCCAAAGTTTCAATTTTATTTTCTTGCTGTTCTCAAATCAATATGAAGCTGAAGCTCACAAAAAGAAAATGCAAGGCTGTTGCTGCTCTGACTTTGGTAACAGTTTTAGATGAAGTAGGAGAGACAGAAGTGAAGAGAGGAAAGACAAGAGCCTGGATGAAACGAAGAGAGCAAAGAGGTTATTTTGAAAATCGAAAATCGAAGATTCTCGAGGTTTCCGAGAGATGACGAGAATTTCGTACGAAGACTTTCTGTACATATTGCAGAATGTCGAAGAATTAATCTCCCCAAGCGGTTTCGGTGCTGTGTCTTTGGCAGAACCTTTGTTGCAGTAATTTTAGTGGGAAAATTTGTTCAACTGCACATGCGCAGGCTCTGCATTGTCGAGCGGAAAGTCGAGCACCTGGCCAAACGCTCTCGACAACACTCGACAACACCTCGAACAATAGAAATGTCGAGTGGCTTCGCTCGACAATTTTGACCTGTATCAAATTTGACTCGACAACGCTCGACAACGCTCGACATCACTCGACATCACTATACAAGGTGGCCAAACGCTCTCGACATTTCACTCGACACAAATGTCGAGCGCTGTCGAGTGGAAAGTCGAGAGCGTTTGGCCGGAGCTTTACACCCATTTCAAGTCATGTGATCAATCCCTTGATAAAACATCTTTTCATTTCTCTAACATATTTCGTGCCATACAAAGTTGTTCCATAAGTGCAAAAAGTAGCATACAGTAATACTTAAAACTTCCCAAGAGTATGGTCACATCACATGCGGCACGGCGCGACTGAAATTTGGTTTGATAAGTTCGTACCGGGTCGACCCAGTCAAGATACCTTTGGCATATGGCTCGACTCAGTCGAACTAGGGTAAGACGGGGTAAAGTGAACTACGGGGTAAAGTGAACTACTCAGAACATTCGCGCTTCTCTCCAAAAGTAAACATGCAATGATAAAACATGATTTATGCCCAATGCTTTGTTACATGTGCTCACAGAAAATAAAAACATTTTTGCAAAATAGTTCTTCCTGTTGTTGCAAAAAATCCCTTTACCCGAGGCAGTAAAAACAACCTCAGGAAATTATGGTTGTTAGGTTTGGGCTCCTATCTTTGGTCATAATTTTTGACCCCAAGACGAAATTCATTTCTATAATTGTTTTTATCGATTTGAAGCACATACCATGTGTTTACTTTTTCCAAAAGGAAAGGGCCAAGAAAGACTTTTTTGTCAGTTAACATGATATTTTAAAAGATCTACCGGCCAGTCGATATTTTGCTTCGAGAGGGGTAAAGTGAACTACCCATGATTTTTTATTTTCTCATGTGAACATGAAGTCAGATGAAGAAGACCTTTTCAATCTCATTTGGTTCATAATTCTGCCTTCAGAAAATCATGATTTGCAGAATAATTTTTCGCTCTAATGACACAGAAATATATTCTGATGCCAGCTCCCTGAAAAACCTCCAAAAATCTGACAGCCGAAGTTTGACCTTCATTCAAAAATGCGGTTACTGATCCAAGAATTTTGTTGGGATTTGATGAAGCAAGCATACCTATTGACATGGAAAGGATAAATGGCAATCACTGTGAAATTAGAATATTGATAATTGTCATAGATTTATAACTATTTTTGGTTTTATTTCTGGGTGGAGGTTTCAGGGCAAAGTGAACTACTTTGAAAATAGTGTTTTTCTTTGTGGTGATTTGGTATTTATATGTAATATAGTATTTTCCAAGTGTATTCCCATTATTGTTCATCGAATTATATTCAGGTCTTGCAATCTGACTCGAATTTGTGACTTTAACAATAGTTTTTTGTTGATCTTTCATCTGCAAAGATCGTTCTCAACGTAGGTCACCGTTTAATTTTTTTAAATATCACTTTTGTGAAATGTTTGGGTTTAATTCGTTTTTGCATGCGAAGAACTCCTTAGAGTTGCAAAATAAATCATGTTTTCGGGTTTTACCAGCATCATTTTGGTTTTATCGAACAATTGCTGAGTAGTTCACTTTACCCCGGTCTGGGGTAAAGTGAACTAGGCAGAGCGGTCGCCAAAGAAAGCTCTGTTGTGAGACAATGGAAAAAGATTTGAAAAATATTTTTGCTTGATAAACTGACCCAAAGACATAATGTCAAAACAACGTTAAAAAGTTTGCCCTCAGCTACAATCTCTTTAGGATATCCTTGAAAAACCTCCAAAATAGTTCACTTTACCCCGTCTTACCCTAATTATCAATTTCGTTAAATAAGAGTCGCGCCGCGCCGAACCAGACAAAATTGTTCAAAATTCACTCGATTCGGCACGGCACGGCACGGCACGGCACGGCACGGCACGGCACGGCACGGCACGGCACGGCACGGCACGGCACGGCACGGCACGGCACGGCACGGCACGGCACGGCACGGCACGGCACGGCACGGCACGGCACGGCACGGCACGGCACGGCACGGCACGAATTATTAATTTGGGCCTAAAGATCACGAGAAAAAGACTATTTGCGATTATTAAAAGCTCAATTGGGAATTTATGTAACGTGGCGTCGCAAAATGTTGCTCGAATTGCAATTCCCTACCGAGTACAATTCTAGACACCAAAATAATTCACAAACAAAGCAATCTACCAAGCTTAACTGCGTATCTAACAGAAAAATAAAGACGCAGCGTGGCTCACAAATGAAACAAAAAACAAGGTATGCTAAAAAATGACCGCGATAAACTCGAGGATAAACTTGAAATTACATGATTAAAATTGTGGCGAAGTTACAATATGATTAGTTCGTATCATGAAAAGTTGATTTGAATTGATGTCTATCAGAGTAACAAAAAGCTATAGGCCTATAGCGTCACAGACAACTAAGATAATTGCACGATTGGTTTTGTGGGGATTGTGTCGAAATGCCTTTTCTGAAAGTGTGAGAGAGTTTAAATACAGAAGTATATCGTCTTCAGCAGAGCCCAAAAGAATGCGCCCAAAGAAATATGGGTTACAGATAGTATCGATCAAGGGTGGTATACGCTCCTACTAAAAGCGCTAACACTGCAAACACTAAAAATCACGAAGAAAAGACTTCTTAGAGGATAAACACGCTAAAACCAGTCACTTTCGCTCGGTTTTGGCAGTGCTTTGCGGTGAAGAAGTCGTTGTACTGAAGATCACGCCTATATTTGAAACTCCAAATCCGTGATCACAAACAGAAGGGAAAAATCTGACGAATCAAAGAAATTGAATGTGTGACATGTGAATAAAAGAAAGCAAGAAAGGATTGTGCCAACGTTGTTACAAGAACCGCCCATCAAACCACTGTATTCCATTTAAGAGAACGGAAAGAAGACTAATGTAATGCTCAGAATAGTTAGTAAAATCATCATTCCTGAGTTTTCCTTAGGATGCTAATTCATGAAAGAGAACCTGTGAAATTTTAAAGCTGCATGATCCTCTTCATCTCAAATTGCTCACCTTTTTGTATGAATGTGTAAATAAGATCTCTCCTGCTTATTTTCACTCTTTCTTTGATTTAGTTGAATCTGTCCATCAATATGGTACTCGGCAAGTTACCAAGAATGATATTCTCTTAACTCGGAAAAACACTAATCAATATGGAATTAGGTCAGTACGTTACTGTGGTGCAAAGATGTGGAATGCCACTGTCACTTCCTAATCACTTCCTCCTGCACGCGCTTAAAATTTTGTGACGTATGTGGACAACAATGGATGACAACTTCCGATGACGTCAATCCTGAACGCAGTAAACATGCGTCTGTTTTCTAGGAATGTCATTGGCTGAAACCATGGAATGTTCACTGTATGTTTAGTTATGCGCGCCATGTCAACGTTCGTTCATCGAGCCTCTAATAGAAATAAAGAAATCCCCATCTGTCATTAGTTTTCGTAAAAACTTTAAATCATACTTATTTGACAAAAATTACATCAACTGATTATGTAGCTGTAAACAGCCATTAAAGGATGAATCAAACTGATCTTTACTCATTATTGCTAAAAGGGGGTCCTCTCTCCACGATTAGGTTACCTACTGAGAGAGCTCCTCCTTAAGAAATTCCCCTGCATACAATTCCTGTTCTGTTTAGTTGTTCTTGCATCGTCGTTATATTTAACAGTTTCTTTTCTGTAATTTTCCTTCTGTGTGTATAACGTAGTTTTGATTTAAATTGTATTGTACTTTTGAATTGTATTTCGTTGATATTGTAAAGTTTGTTGTTATTTGATTTTGAGTAAAATATACTTTAGTTACGAATTTGTATGTGCTGGAATTTTAAAATTAAAGGAACTGAACTGTTACAAAATAGTCAAAAATTATATTTTGGAACTAGCAAACTCGGGATTGGGAGAGGTCTTCTAAGCCAAAGTAGATGGCGTGTCCTCAAGCAAATTTTCTTGGGGCTTCACCCCCAGAGCCCCCTATTTTAGTACCGTCGTTGCATTGCTGGCGTCAAAATTCTAATGAGTAGGACAGTTTATATGCGTTCAGTCGGTCCGAAAAAATGTAGTCTGTCTAAAGCATGTTGACACCCACCAAAACAGAATTTGAATGTGCGCCGCTGGCAAGCTGACTTTCATTAATAGCAGAGAAGTATTCGTTGGTTTTTATTCTGAAAGCATCCTAAACAGCAGTATTTCAAGCATTGTTACAACTGATAAGTGAACAAATTCATCACTGCACAATATTCAATTCATCACTACACATTTTCGATTCATCACTGCACAAATTGGTCATAACTGCACCTTTAATCAATCCTTGGAGCTGTGCCATTATTTGAGATACACATATCATTGATTACAAAGTCCACTTTGTAATCTAAGAAGGGGCTTCGATGTCAGTCAGTCAGAAAGAAAGAAAGAAAGTAAGTAAGTAACCCACTTCCGTCACGCTCGTTAAAACAATTGATTAACGTTTTATCTCTGCTAATTGGCACTGAAGTAAAGAAAGCGCACAGAAAGCGCATGCAAGACAGAAGTTTCCCGCGATCCTATAGCAACATTTGACGTCGGCTTATTTCATGTTAGACAGATTTGACACCGTAAGATGGATAAATGATGTTTACCCTGGCACAACAACAAATTTACTCAGAATTGGCACGTTCTTGACTTCATTAGCAGCTTAATGATGTTAAAACAATCGTTTTCTAGAACGAACGCATCATTAGCCACTTATTGATAGTATTCATTATGCAAATAAGTCAACCTTGGGGGATGACGTAACCGGCGGCCTGCACAGAGGCTAGCATTCGCAGCATCACCGAAGGTAGAAGGACCGTCCTCCTACACAGCTACGGATGCAAACGTCGCAGCAGAAGTTGAGGGAAAGGTCCAGAATTCCAGCAAACAATGGCCCCATTGACTGGGGGAAGGCACATGATCACACTGAACTAAAACATCTTCATGCATACGATTCTGCACGGAGGTTATTTTCGTGACTGCTTGTCTCAAACTAGATGCCCGCGAATAGAAACATTCTGCAGGGTTCTGCATAAACATAAGTAATTTTGCATTATCGGAAATCTCACATGACATCTAATTTGAGACATACAAGGCGCTTGATTTTTGATTACAAAGTCCAACTTTGTAATCTAAGAGGGGGCTCCAGGTCAGTCAGAAAGAAAGAAAGTAAGAAAGAAAGAAAGAAAGAAAGAAAGAAAGTCCGTCACGCTCGTTAAAGCAATTGATTAACGTTTTATCTCTGCTAATTGGCACTGGAATAAAGAAAGCGCACAGAAAGCGCATACAAGACAGAAGTTTCCCGCGATCCTATAGCAAAATTTGACGTCGGCTTATTTCATGTTAGACAGATTTGACACCATAAGATGGATAAATCACCATGATGTTTACCCTGGCACAACAACAAATTTACCCAGAATTGGCACGTTCTTGACATCATTAGCAGCTTAATTATGTTAAAACAATCGTTTTCTAGAACGAACGCATCATTAGCCACTTATTGATAGTATTCATTATGCAAATAAGTCAAGTTTAGAGGATGATGTAACCGGCGGCCTGCACAGAGGCTAGCATTCGCAGCATCACCGATGGTAGAAGGACACTCCTCCTACACAGCTACGGATGGAAACGTCGCAGGTGAAGTTGAGAGGAAAGGTGCAGGATCCCGGCAAACAATGGCCCCATTAACTGGGGGAAGGCACGTGATCACACTGAACCAAAACATCTTCATGCATATGATTCTGCACAGAGGTTATTTTCGTGACTACTTGTCTCAAACTAGATGCCCGCAAATAGAAACGTTCTTCAGGGTTCTGTATATTAAACATAAGCAATTTTGCATTATCGGAAATCTCACATGACATCTAATTTGAGACATACACGGTGCTTGATTTTCTATGGAAAGCAACACTCATCTCTCTGACTGTAGCTAAAAACAACATCAACGATCATTTGGGGTTATGAAGAAATCAATTTTCAGATTTTCTTATGCTTGCTTAGCTCAGGACGGACTTTGTAATCATCCAAAAGGATCTTATGTTCTATTGAAGGCGACTTTAGCAGCAACACTCATCTCTCTGACTGTAGCTAAAAACAGCATCAACGATCATTTGGGGTTATGAAGAAATCAATTTTCAGATTTTCTTATGCTTGCTTAGCTCAGGACGGACTTTGTAATCATCCAAAAGGATCTTATGTTCACTGTAGCTGCGACGACTTGGCCATCATTGTGTCAAGGAGAGATGCATTTTGGTATGGGTGCGGGTATCCGTTAGACTTATTACGTCCGTGCTATGGCGAAATGTTCGCAGTATAGTATAAATGGGGCTTGGATAACAAGAGCAGATTTTGTAATACAATAGCAACAGTTGCGATTGATTGACACCTCAATTCAAAGCGATTAGCGGCTGCAGACAAAGGAAATCCTCTCAACCAGTAATTCAAAACAAACAAAGCCACAAAAGTTTCCCCAAAACCTGGTAGGGCAAACTCTCGCCTTGTGCAAGCGAAAGATGGTTTTTAAGGAAAGTTATGTGCTTATAGCGAAAGAAGAAGGGTAAATCTAAAGTTCTGTCGCTTAGATTATGTTTATTTGATTTAGGAGCTGTTTTGTAATCGTTTCATTTTAAGGTTACTGTAACTGTTCAGACGACAAATTTTCGATTTTTCGTTTTTGTCATAATCTGATGGTATAAGTATTCGAGGACTGTTTAAACCAACTCACTTCCAGAAATAGTCACAATTACTTGGAAATTTGAGCATTTTAAAAGGAGCAATCCTGTTTCTCAAAAATTGCGGGAATATACATAAGCGGATTAAAGTAAACTCACTTGACCTTGCAGCTATGTTCATGACATCCCGTGCTGCTGTGTTATTGACATAATGCTTTACCAATACCGCGCTTAAGCCTAATTGCTTGACCTTTCATGCATAATCGTATTTCCCGCAATTTTTGCTTCATTTTGATAAAAGCCTGATTTCTCGAAACAGGATTCCCGAGTACTGGTGGGTAATAAAAAATCTTTGTGTACCCAACAGGCCAATCGAATCGCTTGAAACTTGGCACACAGAGTCACAATGCATATAACTACGAAACTGTGTCAGCGATTTGTGATAGATCCACTGGTCCGATTTTTACAAGGGTCTGAAAGTTAAAAAAGACATTTAAGACATTTACATTTATTTAAAATGATATCATTTCAAGGCAACACCTTTTATCAAAAATTCGTGACACGGTTTTGCAGTTCAGGGCCTTAAGTCTTTGGTAAATAGAAAGTCGTGGTCCAACGATTATCATTGGGGTACAGAAAGATTTTTTCCCAAGGGTGGTCGATTTTGCCTTAAATCTCGAACAAATCATTCGCGATTTTATTGAATCAACTGAATATATTTTCATGATATTCTACGTTTAATTCTGCGTCGAATGACGCATAAGTTTGTTTGGTATATTTTGACGAACGGCCGTAGTTAACGGAGTTTCTTAATCGCCGCCTGAACGGTTACAGTAACCTTAAGCCCTAAAGACGCGAGAATTACAATGCCTTCTGCTCCGCTCCTGAATCAAATAAATATAATCTAAGCGACAGAACTTTAGATTTACCCTTCTTCTTTCGCTATAAGCACATAACTTTCCTTAAAAACCATCTTTCACTTGCACAAGGCGAGAGTTTGCCCTACCAGTTTTGGGGAACTTTTGCGGCTTTGTTTGTTTTGAATTATTGGTTGAGAAAATTTCCTTTGTCTGCAGCCGCTAATCGCTTTGAATTGAGGTGTCAATCAAACGCAACTTTTGCTATTGTATTACAAAATCTGCTCTTGTTGGCTTGGATAGTGTCGAAAAGAGTTCTCCTTGCTTGCATAATAAGAGATAAAAATCTATGAAACCATGACATTATGTATGAAGCGATCTGGAAAATAGAACATAAGATCCTTTTGGATGATTACAAAGTCTGTCCTGAATATCTGAATATTGATTTCTTCACAACTCCAAATGATCGTTGATGCTGTTTTTAGCTACAGTCAGAGAGAAGAGTGTTGCTGCTAAAGTCGTCTTCAATGGAAAGTCAAGCCCCTTGTATAAGGATAAGAATCGCATGAAAAGCAATATTTTGATCTTTATGTCAAGCGAGGATGATACGCAAAAAATCAAAAGTCATTACCCCTAGTTTTTTTAGTTTGCGCATTTAACTATTGGCGGATCTTTCTCAAATTAGATGTCATGTGAGATTTACCATAACGCAAACCTGCTTATGCAGAGCCCTACAGAACGTTTCAATTGTTGCTATTCGCAGGCGTCTAATTTGGGGCAAGCGGTCACGAAGATAACCTCTGTGCAATTTGCTGGGATTCTGCACCTTTCCTCTCAACTTCACCAGCGACGTTTGCATCTGTGGCTGTATTAGAGGGGGGTCCCTCTACCTTTGGTGACCCTGCGAATGCTAGCCTCTGTGCAGGCCGCCGGTTACATCATCCTCTAAAGTTGACTTATTTGCATAATGAACACTATTCAATAAGTGGCTAATGATGAGTTCGTTCTAGAAAACGATTGTTTTAACATAATTAAGCTGCTAATGAAGTCAAGAACGTGCTAATTCTGGTTAAATTTGTTATTGCGTCTATGGCAAGCGGATGTCACCATAAGCAGAAAAACCCACTTTTTGATTACAAAGTCCAACTTTGTAATCTAAGAGGGGGCTCCAGGTCAGTCAGAAAGAAAGAAAGAAAGAAAGAAAGTAAGTCAGTCACGCTCGTTAAAACAATTAATTAACGTTTTATCTCTGCTAATTGGCACTGAAATAAAGAAAGCGCACAGAAAGCGCATACAAGACAGAAGTTTCCCACGATCCTATAGCAACATTTGACGTCGGCTTATCTCATGTTCGACAGCTTTGACACCGTAAGGGCCTGTTTATATGAGGCGGGCTGGCCCGTTAGCGAGCTGGCTCGCCTTCAAGCCAGCTCGGTTTTATATGAGAAATTAGATAGTGAGCCAGCCCCGAGCCAGCCTGGCCATTGGGTGCCACGTGCCGTTTTTCTTTTGTGTAAATTTGAAAGAATGAGGGAATATTTTCCTGTTCTTTCATTTTTAGAAAAGAAAGATTACAGCCTTGGCGCCAAATGTGACAAAGGGTCTTCCATTTTTAGAAACTTAACAAATCTGCTGTGTTCTGCGCGTGCGTTGTAGGCGGGCTAGCCCGTTTCTTCCGTTTATATGAGAAAAGTCAGCCCGTTTGAGGCGGGATCCCGGCACTCGATAACCGGGATCTCGGCAAGACGGGCCAGCCCGGTATACATATAAACGCAAACTGCCGTTTACAAAGCTGTGACCAGGTAAGTAGGATCTCGCCTGAAAGCGAGCCAGCTCGCTAACGGGCCAGCCCGCCTCATATAAACAGGCCCTAAGATGGATAAATCACCATTATGTTTACCCTGGCACAACAACAAATTTACTCAGAATTGGCACGTTCTTGACTTCATTAGCAGCTTAATGATGTTAAAACAATCGGTTTCTAGAACGAACGCATCATTAGCCACTTATTGATAGTACTCATTATGCAAATAAGTCAACCTTGCAGGATGATGTAACCGGCGGCCTGCACAGAGGCAAGCATTCGCAGCATCACCGACGGTAGAAGGACCGTCCTCCTACACAGCTACGGATGCAAACGTCGCAGGTGAAGTTGGGAGAAAAGGTGCAGAATTCCAGCAAACAATGGCCCCATTGACTGGGGGAAGGCACGTGATCACACTGGACCAAAACATCTTCATGCATATGATTCTGCACAGAGGTTATTTTCGTGACTGCTTGCCTCAAACTGGATGCACGCGAATAGCAACAATTGAAACGTTCTGCAGGGTTCTGCATAAACATAAGTAATTTTGCATTATAGTAAATCTCACATGACATCTAATTTGAGACAGATGCACCAAAAGTTTCTTGCACGAACTAAGCAAACTAAGTCTACTGAAGGCGACTTTAGCAGCAACACTCATCTCTCTGACAGTAGCTAAAAACAGCATCAACAATCAGTTCGGGTTATGAAGAAGTCAGTATTCAGATTTTCTTATACTTGCTTAGCTCAAGACGGACTTTGTAATCATCCAAAAGGATCTTATGTTTCTCAGATAAACTGGGTTTTTCTGCAGAAAAACCCACTTTTTCTGGAAAAACTCGCTTTTTCTGGAAAAAACCCACTTTATCTGATAAACCCACTTTTTCTGACAGATAAAGTCTGTTTATCTGAAAAACCCACTTTTTCTACTGACAAAGTGGGTTTTTCAGATAAAGTGGGTTTCTCTCCAGAAAAAGTGGGTTTATCAGATAAAGTGGGTTTTTCTCAGATAAAGTGAGTTTTTCCAGGATTGCAGTCAATTCGCATGCTTTTAGTGGCCGAAGATGGACCAAGTTTAGAAACTGCTCTGCGTACAGAAGAAGACCTTTCTTTCTCCTTTCATTTTGTTTCCGTCGGGACTGCATGTATCTCAAGGCGTCAACATCAGAAATTGCATCCCCAAGAAAATCATTAAAACTGTCCATATTTAAAAGAGAAGCTCTGAAACCAAGATAACACGTGCAAAATAGTCCTCTAACGCAACGCCCACTTTATTTGGGAAAAACCCACTTTATCTGAGAAAAACCCACTTTATCTGAGAAAAACCCACTTTATCTGATAAACCCACTTTATCTGAAAAACCCACTTTTTCTGGAGAGAAACCCACTTTATCTGAAAAACCCACTTTATCAGAAGAAAAAGTGGGTTTTTCAGATAAACCGACTTTATCTGTCAGAAAAAATGGGTTTATCAGATAAAGTGGGTTTTTCTCCAGAAAAAGCGAGTTTTTCCAGAAAAAGTGGGTTTTTCTGCAGAAAAACCCAGTTTATCTGAGAAAAAGTGGATTTTCTGCTTATGGTGACATCCGCTTGCCATATGCGTCAGGGTAAACATCTTGGTGATTTATCCATCTTATGGTGTCAAATCTGTCTAAGATGAAATCGGCGACGTCAAATTTTTCTATCGGATCGCGAGAAACTTCTGTCTTGTGTACGCTTTCTGTGCGCTTTCTTTATTTCAGTCCCAATTAGCAGAGATAAACGTTAATCAATTGCTTTAACGAGCGTGACGGAAGTGGGTTACTTACTTTCTTTCTTTCTTTCTTTCTTTCTGACTGACATCGAAGCCCCTTCTTAGATTACAAAGGACTTTGTAATCAAAAACGATATTTACCAATATTTTACAGTTAAAGAACCATGCCCTAGACTTACTCCACTTGCCCCAATTTTTTCACTCTGTTCCATTGCGCAAAGCATAAAATGTCGGTTTGCTTTAAACAACAATTCCATTCCATTATAAAGCATGTTGTTGTTGTTGTTGTTGCGATAACTGGGATTTTGTATTCAGTCTAGCCATGCCCTTATTTCCGTGTGTAAATGGTGCAAAATTTTGACCCACTGAAACATTTGGTTGAGTGCATGAAGGCAAGCATTTAGCACAAATAAATTACAGCCTGTCCCCCCCCCCCTGCAGGGCCGTCGAGAGCCAGCTCAGGCCCTGGACCGATTCTTAGGATCGGGCCTCAGGGGGGCTTGGGGGCGAAGCCCCAAAGAAAATATTCTGGGACCACGCCCTTCAGACTCTCGGAGAATGAGGGAAACGCCCTTTTTAAGAAAGCTACTTTAGAAAAAACTGTTTAGATATTCCATGAAAAAGTTATCAAGGAAGCAGTATTTACGGTAAACAATGAAAAGATTCGAACTTACGAGGTGACTTTGCCAAAGTCACCTCGTAAGGTACGGGCACAAAAACTTTTAAACATAGCCACATAAGAAAACTATTTTCTTATGTCTATGTTTTAAAGGCAGGTAGCTAGATTGCCATAAAAGTTGCTGTAAGGAGATTTTACAGCAATAACTAATTTTTGTCGAACGATATTTTTACGGGCCCCTTCGAGGCCCGGGCCCCGGACCTTTTACCCCCTCCAACCCCCCCTCTCGACGGTCCTGCCCCCCTGTCTCAGACTGAATTTCACGTGAAATTGCCCATGAAAAACAACAATTGTAGTGTTTGCATACCGAGTAATTTTCCCGGTGGGTGCAATTTTTATGAAAACATGACACCACACTCATCCATGATTTTGCTGAGAAAGGGGTATATTTGAAGCAGAATCCTAGGACCTAGAAACTCAGAAAAAACGGGGTATTTTTCTTCAGAAAATATTCCAACCCAATAACAGTTAAAGCTGGTTGGTGGACTCGGGGCCCTAGAATAGAAGTCAAAATTCACCTGGCCCAAGTTTGATACCCCAAGTTTTATGGAATTCTACTTTTTTCCAACAAAGAGAAGAGATATCAGTAAAAATGAATCGTAATAAAGTGCAAAAATCCTAAACCTTTCTCAAACAAACCAGTTTTTATACTTTACAGATTTCTTTAGAGCTCAGTGATATTCAATTAGAGGTGGGTGGGTCACCTTCAAAATTTTCCATGATTAGGGGTCTTTTCATCAACTAGAAAGTCAGATAAAAGGGTATCCTATGAAATGGTATGGACAAGCGTGGTGTAACGTTTACTGTTGACTTGCACCCACCGGGGTAATTTTGCATTATCACCAATCTCACGTGACATCTAATTGAGACAGATATTTGACACAGACATAACATTATAATATCAGATGTCAAACATACCTCTTTCAGGATTGTCTTTGAGAAGGCCATCATCAGAATTCATAGTTAGAGTGTTAGTCCTATAATGATTAGTTCCACATTTGTTAGTCCTGGGATGGTTAGTGGTTTAAACCTTAGGGCCTAGGGGTTCAGCAGGTCCAACAAGAGGGAGCAAGTGGGAAAATTGCCCCACTCAAATAGCCCAGCATTACATTTTGGAAATCAATGAACCCACCCCACTTTCTAGCCCTTGCCCCATAAGTTTGTATTTTGCACATGCAAGATTAGACTTCCTACGCATTGTGTGTCCCAGAAAACGCAACAGATTTGAAAAACTATGACGCAAGCTTTTTCAAATTAATGATCAAATGATTATTTTTATGTACATTTGCAATGATTAGATTAAATTTTGATACATTGTTCAGAATTTTTTATGATTTGGTTGCAGAGTTAAAAATCAACAAACTTCAAATTTGCTGTCAGGGCAAACCCAGAGCTACCAGCATTATTGCAAAGTATACTGCAAAATTAAAAATGTGGCAATGTCTGCAACTTCCATTACCGGCACTTAATAAGAAGCACATTGGACAGAAATCTTTATGAAAGTGTCTGTTTAATGTTCAAATTAACTTGTGTGTTTGGTGTTTTTCAGCAATGCTCAGAGATTGCTGGGAATGTCATGTTCTATTATTTGATTTGACATTGTAATTCACCAGTTTTGTTAATGCAGCAGCTCTGGTTTTGACCTAGTGGGGCAATTTTGAAGTTTGCTTATTTTCAACTCTACAGCCTAGTCACCAAAAAAACTAGAAAATATATCAAAATTTAATCTAATAATTGCAGATTTGAATAAAAATATTTGTCTGATAATGAATATGAAACTGCTTGCATTAGAATTTTTCAAATCTGAAAGGAAAATTTTTGGGCCACACCCTTTAGTAGAATGCATCGCCCAATATCATGCTCTTGCAATTTAGCAACGAGGAAACCTTAATAGTTTTGTGACAGTTATCCTGTAAATCTGAGCACAAGGAAAATTTTTGAAGAAACGTCCTTTACTTTGGCTCAGAATGCATCTCATGTCATGCTTGCCTTAGCAGTAAATAATAGTTTGTGACAGTTATCCTATAAATCGAAGCACGAATAACATTTTCAAAGAAACATCCTTTAATTCGGCTTAGAATGCATCTCTCAATATCATGCTTGCCACTAGCATAAGGAAACTTTGATAGCTTTGTGACTAGTTATCCTATAAATCGGAGCATTTGGAAAATTTTCGCAGAAACATCCTTTACTTTGGCTCAGAAGGCATCCCCTTCCCAACTTATACCCAGCCATTTTCCCTTTGGTTTTAAAGGAATCTCGAGGACCATCTTTCAACAAAAGTGGGGGGGGCATACCTCTCATGGCCACACACTCTTGGGTGTCTTGGAAGGGGAGGCAAAACCTTCAAAACCTTCAAGTCAGTTTTCAATAGATTCTTGTATTTTTGCAATGGATTGTGAGATTTTGCTTTCATAGTAAAGGTATCTGGGGATGTGCCATGAGCAGGGATATACTGTTTTGGACATCTAGTCTAGCCACGGGTATACTCTTTTGCGATTTTGGTTGAGTCATGGTCTAGCCAAGAGTATCATAATTGACAATATTGGTCTTGGGAACAATCATGTTTTCAGCTAAAGTAGTCTGGGCAAGGGTTTCTCATCATGAAAACCCATTTTTGTTGATAATGAACTAAATTTCGCAATGTAGCTTTATGTAGCTAGATTTATATGTTGCTCTTTGTAATTGTATATTTGATAGTCGTTAGTTGCATGATGTTTTTTTTATGGAATACACGTTTTTTTATAAGAAACTTGGATCAGCACTTAGAACTAAAAGTTTCTTAATTTCACATGAAAATTTCGGTGTTTTAGTAGTAAAAGTTTCTTAATTAGTTTCTTATTTTTTGGGCCTAAAATTGCGGTATTGTTCGAAGTTGAGCCTTCTTCTCGAGAAAGGGCTTCCATTTTGCATTGACATTGTCATCAAGAAGAAGCCATGCACATCAAGGCAAAAATTTACCAATTTTGCAGTTAAAAGTGAAGAAAAGACGAATGTACCTTTGTTAGAGAGACATAAAATAAGAGAGACATACAGAAATATAGTTTTAGAGTTTCTTAACTGTTCTTGAGCGTAGTACTAGAGTTTCTTAAATTTTTGGTCATCGTAGTACTAGTTTCTTATAAACCAGTTTCTTATAAAAAAAACGTGTAGCCAGAGAGTTGTTATTGTCTTTTGCTTTCCCTGGCATCATCCCCGTACACTCTGTTTTTTATCAGAATATTGTTTATAAGAATATTCAGGCTCAGAATCATCCAAATTTCAAGAATATTATAAGAATATTGCTCAGCCTCAGCTCGCATATTTGTGTCTCATTTTCCAGCAGTTGCCTGTCTTGCGATGTTCATAAGGTTCTTATTGTTACAATTGCTTAAGTTTTCCTTTCATTCAACCATTTCTTCATAATGATATGACAATTCTTTGAACTATGTTCCCTTGAAACCATATCAGATTTGAAAAAATAAGAATACTTTAAGAATATTTTAAGGCTAAAAACGAAAAATGTCTTAAGAATATTGAGGCTGGAAAAAATTTATAGTATTCTTATAAAAAAAAGAGTGTAGTGTTGTACAGCAGCTCATATGTAGTGTCTTAGGTACCTTCTATATGTAAACGTTTTAATTCAATATAAAAAAAATTTTGCGAAACAAATCGACCTTTGATATTTCGATATTTCCGGGTTCAAACCAACAATTTTGAGATATTTGCCGACTCAAAAATGGCTTTGAAATGAATCTAGCCAAGGGTATTATTTTTCAATATTAGTCTAGCCAAGAGTATCATTTTTGTAGAAATTGGTCTAGCCAAGGGTACCGTTTTCAAAAAAGTTAGCCGCTTTGAATATGCTCGCGGCGCGGCAGACCCCTAGCCAAAATTTAGCCAACACCCCCCCCCCCCCTGTGCAGGCACGTGTCTTCCAGTAATAGGCCTGATTTTTAGCCAGCAACCAGCGTAGGTTTTATCCTAAGGACAGCGTCTTTCTGAGATGCAACATACACAGGAGAAATAGTATGCATTTTAGTTTTATGTATTTTATTATTGCTGCTTTATTTGCCTTCAGACCTTGGCTCCACGATGAAAACAACTCACTCCATCGTTTTGAAATCGCCCGCTAAAGTCCTCTGATCACGATGAAGAATGACAAAGCATAAACCATACAGCAAGAAACGCTGACCATATACTTTGACACCACAACGAATTGATAATCCTGACCACTTGCATGGAAAAATGAGGAAGTTTAATAATTTATGGTTATTAAGTTACACAGGTTATTAATATTAATCACCTCACCTTGAGCAGCTTTTGATTTAGTATGATTTTCTCTGACCACTTCCTATTGACCTCCTCCATGCAAACCGACACACCTCATTTGTCTTAGGCCATGAAATTGAATTGAATGAATGATGATCACAGAAGCGTAAAATGATCCATTGTTGATTTTTGACTATGTCGCTTTCTTTTTGATGACATTAATCCTAATCTTGCTGAATAGTCACGCGAAAAGAACCATATCCGAAATCCGAAATGAATGTCCACTCGCAGTTTGAGGCACTTTCCCCCGCAGTAGCTCAACATTTTTCCAGCTGGCTTTAAAATTTTTCCTTCCAAACGATACCAGATATTAGAAAAATCCGTCAAAAGTGCACAAAAATTGGACTAATTTGTTATTATCTTATTACTCTAAATTCTGGATTAAATTCTGGGTAAAAAAATTCAGTTAACAAAAACTGTTTTACAATGTGCCCTGTTAAAATAGAAAGAAAAAACAACAAATACTACTTAATACACTGTTAATTAGCAACAAAAGAAAACCTATTGAAGAAAGAAGAAAAATCCTATTGAAAGAAAAAATCATAACATTGCTACAGAAAAGGAATGATGAGTTTGCAATGTCTTCAAATCTTTAACTGCTGCAAACACCCAAATTTCGATACCATAATCAATTTTAAAATTGCATGATAACGTGCCAAAAGACATTTTCTTTAAGAAGTAGATGGTAGAGTTTTGAGAAAACGGAGGTATGGGAAACGACACTATTTCCAAGGTGCTTGAAATGATGGGTCCATGAAACATTTTCGTCTATAGTTAGAGCAGTGTATTTAATGCTGGCCATGGCAGCATAGGAATCATTCGTCGTACATAGCCGATTGCTCGTGGCCCATGGTCCAACCGCCAAAGCCTCATTTTCACGGACCAATCAGACGGCTTAAAAGCGAAGGAGACAAAAGACACCCGTGAAGATTTTCCTAAATTTTACCTACCTTCATAAAACGCAACCAGGACAAAAAACTGCTTGAGATTTCCCGAATTGTTTTAAAGCAATCTACTCTCCAGATGTTTGGGAGTACAAGTTTGGATGCCGGTTAAAATATCTTTAGGACTGGCGGAGTTATTGCCTCTCCAATAGACAAAATCGGCGAAGGCTTGTCGAGACCTGTTTACGCCACTTCAAGTCAGGTGATAAAGCCTCTTGATAAAACCTCTTTTGAATTTTATAAGTTATTTTGCAACGAGCAAACTTTTGCCATGAATGTAAAAAGTAGTACAATACAGAAACTTCCCTAGAGTATTGCCACATAACACTTGAAATGCGTGAACAAGCCTTTGTAGACTTTTTCAATTCACATAGAAACCGTAGGGGCATTGAATCTTCAATAAAAGAAAATTTAGCGAAAGACAATAGCAAGAACAATTGAAAACACAGATTGTAGCGTTTTCGGGTCGTTCTTACAACAATCACTATTGTTATTACTATTGTCTCCCTGCCAGAATCTCTATTGTTCAAGGTTCAGTGCCTTGACGGTTTGTTTGTGGCCATAACTCCACCAATCCTGGAGATATTTTAACCGGCATCCAAACTTTTACTCCCAAACATCTGGAGAGTAGACTGCTTTAAAAAAATTCGGGAAATCTCAAGCAGTTTTTTGTCCTGGTTGCGTTTTATGAAGGTAGGTAAAATTTAGGAAAATCTTCACGGGTTTCTTTTGTCTCCCTCGCTTTTTAGCCGTCTGATTGGTCCGTGAAAATGAGGCTTTGGCGGTTTCGACCATGGGCCACGAGCAATCGGCTATGTACGACGAATGCTTCCTATGCTGGCCATGGCTGATATCTGCTCCAATTTGAATTTGCATATGTTCCTACACAGCCCTTGCATTTTGCTACGCCACTGCGCTTTTGGTGAAAAGACGCAGTGGTTTGTTCTTTCAATGCTTAGCTTAAAGGGCATGTGTCATGAAGCTGATTGCTTCATGCAATACAATCCTCTCTATTGTTTATTAACAAAGCACAGGACCAAGGCTGAATTTTCATTGCAATAAAAATTCATGGAACAGAAATAAAAAGTCATGAAACAATGGAATTCCACTCCAAACTTGTTTGTTGTGTTAACCAATTGCTAACGTGACAAACAAGGGCAGATTTTGTAAGACAATAGCACGAGTTGCTTTTGATTGACACCGCAATTCAAAGCGATTAACGATCGCAGATAAAGGAAATTCTCTCAACCAATAATTCAAAACAAACAAAGCCGCAAAGGTTGCCCTGAAACCCAGGTAGCTTGCTCGCTTGTTGTGCATTCCAGAAATTGCTTTTGAGAGAAAACATGAGCATAGATCGAAAGAAGAAGAATATATCTACACATTTGCCATTGGCATTTAATCAATTTGGTTCAAAAGCCAATTGGGAGGCGATTCAATTCTCTTATATTTTTGGGTGTAATTGAAGCATTTACTGATCAGCCTCTGAACCAAAGAAATAAAATGCCCGTGGTAGATGTATAGATGTATCCTTCTTCTCTCGATATTTGCTCATGTTTGCTCTTAAAAACAATTTCTGGAATGCACAACGAGCGTGCTAGCACCTGTGTTTCAGACAAACTTTTGCAGCTTTGTTTGTTTTGAATTTCTGGTTGAGAGAATTTCCTTTGTCTGCGATCGCTAATCGCATTAAATTGCGGTGTCAATCAAACGCACATATTGCTATTGTATTACAAAATCTGCCCTTGTTAACGTGACATATGTGCTTTAAACACGAGCTTAAGTTTGAATTTAGCCAGCAGTCAAATTTAGAAAGAAAGTTCAGCATTTGTCGTTATGAAAGTGTTTGAAGGTCGACAGTTTTCTGGAAAATATGTCATTTTAGATAGATTTTCTATATGAAATGAGTGAGACCTTTTCGCCTGCTGATATCCAGAAAAAAATCGACGAAAGGACTAATTTTCCACCAAAATTCATCATGAGTCTCAGTCTCATTATGGCCATTTCCAGTCAGTGAAATTTTCTAAGCAGGGGAAAATTCTGTTGTTAATAACAGTGACTTTTGACTGTGCAAAATTCCATACGCTCAGAAAATTCCACTTCACTGGAAATTGGCCTTCGAAAAGACTTGACATTAGTTAAAAGCTGGTCCAGTCCAAGTTAAATTTATAGTCCATTGGTGAACAAGGACAGATTTGGTAAGACAATATCACGAGCTGCTTTTGTTGACAGCTGAATTCAAAGCGATTAGCGATCGCAGACAAAGGAAATTCCCTCAACCGGTAATTCAAAACAAACAAAGCCGCAAAAGTTTCTCTGAAACCCAAGTAGCTAGTGCGCTCGTAGTGTAGGCGATTCAATAGGTAGGCGATTTAATTCTCTTATTTTTTGGGTATAATGAAAACACTTAATGCTCGACTTCTGAACCAAAGAAATAAGATGCCCGTGGTAGATGTGTAGATGTATCCTTCTTCTTTCGATCTATGCTCATGTTTGCTCTTAAATACAATTTCTGGAATGCACAGCAAGCGAGCTAGCTACCTGGGTTTCAGAGAAACTTTTGTGGCTTTGCTTGTTTTGAATTACTGGTTGAGAGAATTTCCTTTGTCTACGATCGCTAATCTCTTTGAATTACGGTGTCAATCAAACCCAATTCTTGCTATTTTTTTACCAAATCTGTCCTTGTTCCATTGGTGCAGGGCCGTCGCGAAGGAAGTCGAGAAAGGGGGGTGTAAACCTTAAATTTGCAGACAAGGGGCGTGGTAATTGGGCGTGGCCGTTGAAAATTCAACCTTATTGTTGATACATCTTTTACATGACAGTCACCTTTTAAAACGTGATTGTCGAAAATATTGGCTATGGTTAATCTTTTGGTTAATCTTCTTTCACCGGGAAATATCAGTATTTGGAGCAAAGAAATATGCTTTGGAGTAATGTTAACCAGATGAAGAAGTAAAGTGAGACTCGTGAACATTGTCGCATGTATTTCTGTCGTTTTCTGGTAAAAGAAACTAATTGACCAATTTCCTGCCTACTTTCTAATTTCTGCTAGTTGACCTATCATGAATATTGGGTCGTCCATCTCTATTTTATCAAAGACATAAAAGGCAAGATCTCGAGACTGCATGGCAGCTCTAAGGACTTAGATCTTCTCTATAGACCAATCGATTGACAATTTTTTCGTATTTATGTGACCTGCCAAAATTACTTTGCTGCTCAAAGACTCTATCATTGTGATATAATCAGTAACTAACGATGTAACACTTTCTGCACGAAAAGAATCGGCAAATGGTAGTGGAGACAGAGAGAATCTTTTCAGCTGTGATACTTGCAGCATGAAATATTGAGGACACAAAATCAAAACACCGACTGGCAATGAAAAAAAGCAAACTAAAAAAGCTTCGTATTTTCAACAGCAAACTTGAGTGATTTAAAGGTCATTTCGTTTGGTTTAATGCTGAGTCTATGAAATTTTGCAAAGGCTTGCTGATAGAATTGCTGATAGAAAGGAATTGTATTTTGACAACGATTTAGGGAATTTAAGTAGGACAGTGCGAGCAAATCGAGCAACAAATTTGCGCATCTGCAACGGTTAGATTACCCTAGGTGTATGTAATTGTAATGTAACAAAACCATCTTAATTTACAGTCTGAAATTCTCGTAGTATCAGCGCTCTGAAGAATAGAATATAGCTGAATTGGGGCTTCCCACCTTTGGATGGAAATTTGTCAGCAAAGCTGAATCGAGGATCGCACTTGATTTGCCGACAACCATTTTTCCAGGGGAGGTGTCACACCCCCTACACCCCCCCCTATGGCGACGGACCTGCATTGGTGTTTATTTGCTATCAGGGAAGAGATTTCAGCATTCTTAATCATTGCTATTATTGCTTTGCCCATCTGTTGTTGTCCCTGCAAGTTGCGAACAAGACGATATTTATGTAATAATTACATTCTTAAATAAAAATATATATTAATTTCTGAAAAATATCTTTATTCTGTATGAAATTACCAATTAATCATAAATTTTTTGTTTAACATATTACCATCGCTTAATTATAACTTTGTCTGATTTTGGCTCATAACAAGAGATGTACAAGCTGCCCTTATTCATCCACATATAGTCAACAATCACATCAGTTTCACCTGCTGCCCTCTCATTCAAAACCACTTTGCCATTTCTTGTACTGCAAAGACATAAATCTTTGCCTCTGCAGACAAGAAACTTGTTTGAAGGTACAAGAACTGCATCAGATCCAGGACAATTCAATGTGCCCTCTTGTCTCAGACTGCCAAGTTTTATGACATCAATAGAATCCTTCCCACAGGCAAATAACAGATTATCAGATGTGATTAATTTGTTGGTATTTCCACTCACTGATAACTCACAACTTGGTTGCTCAAGACCTTCATTCAAAAGTTTCGTCACATCCCAGATCTGGACCTTGTAAAGAAATGTCATGCAATATAAGAATTTCTTCTTTGAGCAAGTAAGAAATGCCACTGGGCTAAAAACTTTGATCTTCTGGCAAATATTTAGCTCTTCTAATGACCAAATGCAAACTGTAGAATCTGTGGAGCCTGAATACAGGTATTTCTCAGAAATGCAAAGTGAGCGCACAGCTCCATCATGCTCTTTCAGAATTTTGTGACATTCAAGAGACTCAGAATTCCATACCATGATGGTTTTGTCATATGACCCAGAGAATACAAATTTGTCATTGGTAGCTAATGCCAGGACACTCCCTTCATGTCCAACTAAATGCCTGATAGCACCAGTGTCTTCGCATATGACCATCACATTTTTGTTGATTTCTGTGACATTGTAAGCTTGACTAAATGCAACAAAGATATTCCCATGGGAGACAATAGCTGACATAATAGAACCAAACTCTTTGTCAACATGACAAATAGTCTGACTGGTTCTGAGTAAAACCAAATCATAAACTGGATGTATGTTTGATGCATCCCAAACAGCTCTTGGCCATGGCTCATCAAAATCTGGATACAGGCCTGTCACAAATTCAAAAGCGCTATAATTGATATCAGCAAGGGACTTCAAAGCATCATTTCTTGCAGCTTTTCCCGTTAAGCCAAGGAATTTGCTCTTCATTGTTGATGCAGTGTCAAAAGTGACCTGGCAGATTTTGACTACTTCCGGCAAAGAATTCATCCTTCCCACATACTTCATAACAAGGGTCTTTGCTGTCTCTGCATTGTCACTGAATTCATGAATGGTTGAAAGAACTAGGATCTTGGTGGATAGTAATTTATCAATAACTTCTGGGACAACTCCAAATGCCATTAAGGCAGCATCTCTTGCCTTGCGGAACTCTTCTTTGGCTGTGTGTGGATCTTTGGTGACAAGATCATACCCAGTTTCCAGAAATGATACTGCAGCAACAAGTTCTTTCCTTCTCAAGGCATTTAGATGCTCATGAAGTTTCTGAAACTCATTGAGAAGTAACTGACGCAATTTCTCTTCTGCGATATCACCATGCTCAAATTTTGATGCAGTTTTTGGGGCAAAAAGCTTCCAGGCTATGCCAAGTGCCAATTTGATAGCAACCATCTCTGCCATAGTGTCACTGAATTTTTAACTCCTCTACCAGACGATCAGGGCCTACCTAAACCTATTACTGTGTAGTACAATTTAAATGGTCTTTCGATCACCATCCAACCAATTCTCTGCAAGAATGTTTTCTGAACGGTTGAACTATTAATGACAGCAAATCTTGGTGTAGTCACCTATTTTCACACTCTTTTCCAACGTGTCCAAATTGATGGAAACAAAACTTCAGGACACAAGCTCTGTGTTGCACACTTTGATGTTGGCAACTTTGATTCTGTTTTGTGTTGTTGTTGCTGTGAATGGTAAAATGGCACAACCAAAAGTCGTATCCAGGGATAAATACTATTTATCCCTGGTCGTATCGCAAGTAGCCTGCGTGCACATAGGCTCTCCTTCGCAGTGGAAAGTAAAGTCTGCACGCAGGCTATATCGCAAGGAGAAGCTCTCTGTTTTAAAGCTTGTGAAACGGACCCAGGGGGACACTCGGCACATACGCATACGAAAGATTTCTGTGTTAGCTGTCTTTTGTTTTTTCGTAGAAACTAAGTTTACAGAAAGAAATCCTCGAGATTCCTTTAAAACCGTAGAGAGAATGGCTGGGTATAAGTCGGGTAAGGGATGCCTTCTGAGCCAAAGTAGAGGATGTTTCTTCAAAAATTTTCTTCGTGCTCCAATTTATGGGAAAACTTGCACAAAACTACCAAAGCTCCCTCGTTGCTAATGGCAAGCATGATATTGGGAGATGCATTCTAAGCCGAAGCAGAGACTGTTTCTCCGAAAATTTTCTTTGTGCTCCGATTTTGAGTATAACTATCCACGTTTGGCAGGCCACAGTAAATCGTAGAACTGGACCGATTTTGAAGATTTATGACTTATTCGTTAGTAGAAGGCTTCAATTAGATATTAGGATCTTTTGAAATTTTTTCATTTTCAGTTTTTAGAGCAAGAAGTGAGCTTCCTAAGATTTTAGTTTTCGAAAACACCGAAAACGATAAAAAAAACTTTTCAAATTCGATAACATTTTCTATAGAATCGACATGAATTTCTATAGAATTTCCTTCTAGTCAGTTCTATATCAATGGCTTTAAGGAACCTTTTCGGTTTGACAGGGACAAAAATGGAGGCGGCTTATTGATTTATGTGAGGGAAGGGGTTCCAGCAAAACTGAAAACAGACTTTAAGCTACCTTCTAACATCGAGTGTGGAATTATTGAGATAAACCTCAACAAAAAGAAATGGCTACTTCTAGGCATCTATCGTCCACCATCCCAACAGGAAGAATACTTTTTTAATGAAATTGGTAAGGCATTAGATAAATACAGCACCACAAATGAAAACTTCATATTAGTTGGTGACTTTAACACAGAGGAAAATGGTCAGAATATCAGAAATTTCTTGGATGCATATGGGCTAAATAATTTGGTAAAAAGTCCCACCTGTCATAAATCTGATAGCTCTACTTGTATAGATCTTATTTTAACAAATAGATTAAGAAGTTTCAAGAATACACAAACAATTGAAACGGGACTATCAGACTTTCATGAAATGATTGTAACAGTATTTAGAAGTGGCTTTGTTAAGAAAGGCCCAAAACTAATCTTATATAGAGACTATAAAAAATTTGACGTACAGGCATTTCGTATAGAACTTACAATGAGACTATCAGAAGTTGCTTCTGATCAAGGATGTATTGAGAATTATGGGATTTTTAGTACTATAGTGAGCCAATTGCTGGAAAAGCATGCACCTTTGAAAAAGAAGCATGTGAGAGCAAATAATGGTCCTTTCATGAATAAAACCCTCCGCAAAGCCATAATGCGCAGGTCTCATTTGCGAAAGAAATACAATAAAAACAAAAATGATGCCAATTTAAAGTCATATAAGAAGCAAAGAAATGAATGTGTCAAGCTCCTGCGGAAAGCAAAAGTGAACTATTATAAAAATTTGGACACCACCATAGTTAATGATAATCGCAAATTCTGGCGGACAGTAAAACCTTTATTTTCTGACAAGGTTCAGGTTCCCACAAGTTTAACACTGCTTGAAAATAACAACTTAATATCAAATGATAAGGAAGTTGCTGAGGTGTTTAATAACTACTTTGCGAATATTACTGATGCATTGGGTATTAAGGAAATCACAGAGAATATTTCCTCTGTGTCTGGACTAGTTGATCCAATACATATTGCTATTAAAAAATTTAGTTTGCATCCAAGCATTATAAGAATTCAGTCCAATATGAAATATACTGAAAGATTTAGTTTCAGTGAGGTATCCATTCAACAGGTTGCTTTACAACTGGCACGGTTAGATCCAAAGAAATCTTCGCCTGTAGGTGCAATCCCGGCTAAAATTTTAAAAGAGTACCCAGATATATTTGCGCAACATCTATGTAACCTCTTCAATCAAAGTGTTGCTCATAGCACCTTTCCATTGGAGCTAAAAGCCGGGGAGATAACATCACTCTTTAAAAAGGATGACGCTTCTCTGAAGAAAAATTTCAGGCCGATCACTGTTCTCCCTGCAGTATCTAAGGTATTTGAGCGACTGATGCACTCCCAATTAATGGAATTTGCAGGCTCATTTCTCTCCATATTGCTATGCGGTTTTCGAAGAGGATTCTCTACACAAAATGCGCTTTTGCGTTTTCTAGAAAAAGTCAAAATGGGATTAGACAACAAAAAATTTACGGGTGCAATTTTAATGGATCTGTCAAAAGCCTTTGATTGTTTGAATCATGAACTGCTGATAGCCAAACTCAATGCATATGGCTTAGACAGATCTGCACTTGAATTTATTTATAGTTATCTTTCAGCGAGGAAACAGCGTGTAAAGGTAAATGGCTCTTTCAGCAATTGGCGCGATACAAATCTCGGTGTTCCACAAGGTTCCGTTTTGGGACCACTTTTATTTAACATATATATAAATGACATGCTCTATCTGATGGATGATGCCGAAATTTGTAATTACGCTGATGATACCACTATTTACGTTGTGAGTGATAAGATAGATCATGTTGTGCGAAGATTGGAAGATGGCGTTGCAGCCATCTTAAACTGGTTTCCTAATAACTATATGAAACTTAACGAAGAAAAATGCCATGTAATGATGTTTGGTGGAATACATGACGATATACATGTGAAAATTGGTACTTCTATGATCAAAGAGACCAAGGAGCAAATGCTCTTAGGAATCAACATAGACAATAAACTAACGTTTAAGTCCCACGTTGAAACACTCTGTAAGAAGGCTGCCCAAAAACTACATGCTCTGGCTAGAATTGCGAATTACATGGAGACTGAACAACTTGCGTCACTGATGAATGCGTTCATCATGTCACATTTTAGTTATTGCCCATTGGTATGGATGTTTCATGATAGAAACCTAAATAAAAAAATCAATAAGATACAAGAAAGGGCTTTACGCATTGTATATAAAGATAATCACTCAGATTTTGAAACTCTACTCGTGAATCAAAACTCGGCATCTGTCCATCAGAGAAATCTGCGGTTACTTCTAACTGAAAGATATAAAACAAAATCAGGAAACGCCCCTAGCTTTATGAATGAGATTTTCATAGAAAAAGTGCCTTCGTATGAGCTGAGGGATGGCGGAAACATATGTTTACCAAAAGTTAAAACAATGAGGTTTGGAACAGAAACTGTGCGGTTCCTCGGGCAGAAGCTCTGGAGGACACTACCTGCCGACATAAAGGAATCTGAATCTCTTTCAATGTTTAAAAGAAGAATTAAAACGTACACGGTTAGCTGTGACTGCAGACTATGCAAGCGTTATGTAGAAAACTTAGGGTATATTTAATTTCTTTTTGTATTTTTTGTTTTTAATTGTAGTTGGCCTAAATTAGCACCTTTGTGCTATTGTATATTGTAAATAGCCAACGTTAAATAAATTGAATAAAAAAAAAAAAAAAAAAAAAAAATGAATGGACAACGAGAAAACTTTTTCGTGGGGATTTGCGATCTAAAAATCGACCAATTGTAATCTGCTGTACGAGAGTTCGTAGTGAACCCTGAACCCCCAAATCCCCCTGAAAACGTTTTCTCTTTGTTTATTCATGTTGGATCTTTTAAAATTTGATCGAGGTTTTTTTATAGTCTTCAATATTTTCGAAAACGAAAATTTAAGAAACTCGCTTCTAGCTCTAAAAACTGAAAACAGAAAAATTTGCAAAATGTCCTAGAATCTAATTGAGGCTTTCTGCTAAATATTAAGTCATAAATCTTTAAAATCGGTCCAGTGTTCAATTTATTGTGGCCTGCCAAACGTGCATGGTTTATTTTGGCGCACCCGGTATCACAAAACTATCCAGGTTTCCTCGCTGTTAATGGCAAGCATGACATTGGGAGATGCATTCTACGCCAAAGTAAAGGGTGTGGTCCCAAAATAATTTTCCTGGCCCCCAGGACCCTGAATTTCCCTGCATCCCTCTTAATTTACCCTGGCCACGCCATTTATTGATTCCATATGAGCAAGTTTGCATGTCTAAAAACGTGGCTACCCTGCGAAGCTTTGACTGGATCATTCAGGGAAGATGGCTACGATGCTAGCCAGAGACAACTTGATGTCGAGAACTGTTTGTTTAATTCCGTTTCGATTGTTAAGAAAACACTATGTCTGTTATAGTTGTATTTTCGGTAAATTATGGCAGATAGGAAAGCTTTATTTTGATATATTTGCAACAACATTTATTTCGCAAAAATCGGTCCCGCGTGGAAGTAAGTCGGTCCTTACTAACACCCCCTCAAAAAAATTTGCATTTGCCCCCCTGTAGGGTAAGACGGGGTAAAGTGCACTATGGGGTAAAGTGAACTATTCAGAACATTAGCGCTTCTCTCCAAAAGTAAACGTGCAATGGTAAAATATGATTTATGCCCAATGCTTTGTTACATGTGCTCACAGAAAATTTAAACATTCTCGCAAAATAGTTCTTTCTGTTGTTGCAAAAATCTCTTTACCAGAGGCAGTAAAAACATTTTTACTGCGTTTTTACTGCCAGTTTTATCGGATTGAATTTTTGACCCAAAGGTGAAATTCATTTCTATAATTTTTTCGATCGATTTGAAGGATTCCAAAAGGAAAGGGCTCGGAAAGGGCCAAGAAATATTTTTCTTGTCAGCTAACATACACTCTTTTTTATGAGAATACTATACATTTTTTCCAGTCTCAATATTCTTAAGAAATTTTTCGTTTTGAGCCTTAACATATTCTTGAAGTATTCTTATTTCTTTAAATCTGATATTGTTTCAGGGGGACATGGTTCAAAGAATTGTCATATCATTATGAAGAAATGGTCGAACGAAAGAAAAACTTAAGCAATTGTAACAATGAGAATGTTATGAACATCGCAAAACAGGCAACTGCTGGAAAATGAGACACAAATATGCGAGCTGAGGCTGAGCAATATTCTTACAATATTCTTAAAATTTGGATGATTCCGAGCCTGAATATTCTTATAAATAATATTCTTCTAAAAAAAGAGTGTAATATTTTGAAAGATCTACCGTCCAGCAGATATTTTGCTTCGATGAGGGTTAAGTGAACTGCCCATGATTTTTTATTTTTTCATGTGAACATGAAGTCAGATGAAGAGGAACTTTTTAATGTCATTTCCTTCATAATTCTGCCTTCAGAAAATCATAATTTGCAGGACAGGTTTTCGCTTTGATAACAAAAATTTGACAGCCTAAGTTTGACCTTCATTCAAAAATGCGGTTACTGATCGAAGAATTTTATTGCGATTTAAGGTAACTCTGCTTTCCGCTCTAGTGCACAGCGAGATGCCGTTTTGCAAAACCATTCTCCTCAGAAAACAGTTAATTTCTCCAATATTATTCGGCCTATCGAAAGCGGTAAAAAGGATGTTGTTCTGTATAATCTGGGCAATCGAAAGATGTATAAATCCCAATGTTTCCGTTAACCCTGGCTTCGCAAATCCTTGCTCAAATCTTTTTGCTGATTTCAAAAAAGTGGATTTACCTCCAAAACTACTCGAAAAAGTTTCAATTTTTTTTCCTTCCATCTTTAGCTGGGTAGTTGATCTACAACTTTGCCAAGTCTGAATGAAAAAGCTAGGCTACCGGGTGCGCCAAAATAAACTATGCACGTTTGGCAGGCCACAATAAATCGTACACAGGTCCGATTTTGAAGATTTATGACTTATTCGTTAGCAGAAAACCTGAATTAGATACTGAGATTTTTTGCAAATTTTTTCATTTTCAGTTTTTAGAGCTGGAAGCGAATTTCCTAGGATTTTAGTTTTCGAAAACACTGAAAATGATAAAAAAACATCGATCAAGTTTTCTACAGAATCGACATGAATGGACTAAGGAAGAACTTTTTCGTGGTGATTTGCGATTTAGAAATCGATCAATTGTAAACTGCTGGACGAGAGTTCATACTGAACCCCCAAATCCCTCTGAAAACGTTTTTTCTTTGTTTATTCATGTTCGATCTTTTAAAATTTGATCGACGTTTTTTTATCGTTTTCAATGCTTTCGAAAATGAACATTTAAGAAACTCGCTTCTAGCTCTAAACACTGAGAACGGAAAGATTTGCAAAAAGTTCCTAGAATCTAATTCAGGCTTTCTGCTAAAGATTAAGTCAAAAATCTTCAAAATCGGTTCAGTGTACGATTTATTGTGGCCTGCCAAACGTGCATAGTTTATTTTGGCGCACCCGGTAGATTTCCTGCAATTAAATTTTATATTTCTGTTTACTTTTCGACATCGAAGGGGAAAGCGTTGGTCAACCGTTTAGCCCATGCAGAACGATTTGAAAGCCCGTAGAATGTTTTTGCAAATAAAATTAGTTCTTGAACTAAGATCTATGCTCATTGTGGACTCTAAAAAGAAATTGACAATCTTTGAATGCTTACGAAAGTCTCGAAAGACACCCAAAGCATGGTTTCGCGAAGTTGCTGGTAAAAATCAGTAATTTTTAATCAATAGATGCAAATGTTACTTTTACAAGCACACTTAGGCCCGTTTTATAAGTCGTGCCGCGCCGTGCCGAACCATAGAAATTTGAGTTCGACTGAAGTTCGACTTGGAGCGCCTCTGTTTTATAAGGAAAAACTTTTGCCGTGCCGTGCTGTGCCGAACCACAGTGACGCATGCGCGTTTTGGGTATGGTTGGGTTGCATATCCACAACAAACAATGGCTTTTGTCGTTGTGCGCATGTGTCAAAATGCTGCGGCACGGCACGACTGAAATTTGGTTTTATAAGTCGCACCGGGTCGACCCAGTCGAGATGCCTTTGGCATATGGCTCGACTCAGTCGAACCAAGTGTCAATTTGGTTTTATAAGAGTCGCGCCGCGCCGAACCAGACAAAATTGTTCGAAATTCACTCAATTCGGCACGGCGCGGCACGACTTATAAAACGGGCCTAAGGATTTCTTTTGAGACCTGCGTATGGTATTCCCAAAAGATGATGTTCATTTGTTTTCCAATGGAAAAACTTCTGAAAGTTATTTCAAGCCTGAGCTTTAGCAAGCGTGCTTCATAGCATGGCAATCTGTTGACCAAGGTTTCTCCATTTTGCTGTCGAAAAGTAAACAGAAATACGAAATTCGATTGCAGGAAATCTAGCCTAGCTTTTTCAATCAGACTTGGCAAAGTTGTAGATCAACAACCTAGCTAAAGATGAAACGAAAAAAATCGAACATTTTTCGAGTAGTTTTGGAGATAAATCCACTTTTCTGAAATTAGCAAAAAGATTTGAACTAGGATTTGCGAAACCAGGGTTGACGGAAACATTGCGATTTATACATCTTTCGATTGCCCAGATTATACAGAACAATATCCTTTTTACCGCTCTTCGATAGGCCGAATAATATTGGAGAAATTAACTGTTTTCTGAGGAGAGTGGTTTTGAGAAGCGGCATTTCGCTGTGCACTAGAGCGGAAAGCAGAGTTACCTTAATGAAGCAAGCATATCTATCGATATGGAAAGGATAAATGGCCATCACTGTGAAATAAGTAGCTTGATAATTGTCATAGATTTATACCAATTTTTGGTTTTATTTCTGGGCGGAGGCTTCAGGGCAAAGTGAACTACTATGAAAATAGTGTTTCTCTTTGTTGTGATATGGTATGCAACATAGTATTTTCCAAGTATATTTCCATTATTGTTTATCGGATTGTATTCAGGTCTCGCAATCTGACTCGAATTTGTGACTTTAACAATAGTTTTTGGTTAATATTTGATCTGCACAGATTCTTCTCAACATAGGTCACTATTTAATTTCTTTAAATATCACTCTTGTGAAATTTTTTGGTTTGTTTCGTTTTGGCATGCGAAGAACTCCTTAGAGTTGCAAAATAAATCTTTTTTTCGGGTTTTACCAACATCATTTTGGTTTTATCGAACAATTGCTAAGTAGTTCACTTTACCCCGGCCCGGGGTAAAGTGAACCAGGCAGAGTGGTTACCAAAGAAAGCCCTAAAAACAAGAGCAATACAGATAAAAGAAGAAAGCACACGAGTGATAGAATAATGATCTTTGTCATTCTTACTGGGGAAAATAACACTGAACAGAACATGTTTAAACTGCGACTAAATACGGACATCCCTTAAGTATATAAAACGGCAACAGTTTAACAACGATTATCACCCTTAAATACAACAAACATATATTTTTATCTACAATGCCATAATAAGTTTAAATATGCGTTACAAAATCTAAATGGAGGCGAAGAACAATTTATGTAGCTATCAGTACAGTAAGAACCCGCAAAATAGAAACCAGTTTCTTCAAAACAGCCTGTTTAGTTTCCTATTAAAAGGGCATTAATCTTGAAACAGGCTGAAAGGTTTCTTATCACATGGTTAAGAAACCTTCAGTTATTCAAAAAAACCCAGAGCAAACACTTTTGATCAGTATTTTCTTGTTACCTAGCATTCGCTCGAAATTTGCTCAACCTTAGCATACATGCTAAGTATATACGTAGATTGAGATGCTTTTGATGGGAAGTCTTTAAAAATGTTTGGCACCTGATTTTAACAAAGATTGTTAGATATGAGTTTATTTGGGATCCTCCTATAAGAAACCTTCCTAAATCAGGCTGAGAAGTTTCTTATACGAGGGCAAAATTTCTCAAAAAATCAACCTGAGGTTTCTTCTGAAGTGGTTTCTATTTTGCGGGTTCTTACTGTAGGTTGGCATGGCGCTGATCCAAAACGAACAGATTTTGCAAGTATGGTAAATGGTACACACGCTAGCTGACCAGTATAGCAAGAGTTTAATGGCTTGGTTAATTTAGTGGCAGTTAGAAAGCACACAAAAGTAGACGAGATCACTACTTTTAGGAATGCTGATGCTAAAGATTTGGAAGAAAATTTCCTGAAATGTGTGAAAATAGCATTGAAACTACAAAGAAACATATGCAGCAAAATGCTGCTGGGTGTCCCAAAAAATACTCCTGTTCAAAAATCACCACAACTCGATTACAGTAAGAACCTACAAAATAGAAACCACTGAAGAAACCTCACGCTGATTTTTTTGAGAAATGGAGCCCTCATATAAGAAACTTCTCAGCCTGATTTAGGAAGGTTTCTTACAGGAGGATCCCAAATAAATTCATATCCAATAATCTTTGTTAAAATCAGGTGCCAAACATTTTTAGAGACTTCATCACAAGCATCTCAATCTACGTATATACTTGGCATGTAAGCTAAGGTTGAGTAGATTTCAAGCGAATGTTAGGTAACAAGAAAATACTGTTTGCTAGTGTTTGCTTTGGGTTTTTCTTTAAGATTTACGTTGAAATAACTGAAGGTTTCTTAACCATGGGATAAGAACCTTTCAGCCTGTTTCAAGATTGATGACATTTTAATAGGAAACTAAACAGGCTGTTTTGAAAAACTGGTTTCTATTTTGTGGGTTCTTACTGTATCAAATCTGTCATAAATTGTCCTTTTGATCTCATTTGTCAATGATGCAATTATGATAAAATCTTGGTTTTCAAACTTTACAGGGCACAAAATTGCACGTTGCGTTGGAAAACCTTATTGTCAGCTACACTTTTCATGCAACATTGTAAATCTTGCCCAAGACCAACACTTTTGAGATCTTTCAAGTCTCGATAGTGTGCATTTCTTTCTTTCATTTATGACCAAAGTAGAAGCTTAAAGACAAATGCCTGATATGTAGCGTTTGGTTTAAAAATAGAACAAAAGAGGGCTGCATTCCTTCATTTATCCAATTGATTTCATAATCTCTCGAGATGGCGAATACAATGGAATACAATAGGCTACATTTAGATTGCCCAGGCCTCTAACTTAAAGGGGCTCCGTCGTCAAACTCCATAGACTCGCACGTGTCACCAATTATCCATTGTTCATCCATTGTCTTCTCAAGTTTGTTTGGTGGCTTCACCCAAACTACCAAAAACTGACAGTTAAAAATCCACTTATATCCGAGCAATCGTAGAAGATATGAATGTTTGGTTTGTTCCTTAGTGAAGTACAAGGATTAATGCCCAAACAGCAACTTTCATTTTGAAAAAAATATGAAAATCCTGTGTGATATCACCTTTCAAAAAAACTGCAAAAATCATCGGTTTGTTTACATTTTGACGACGGAGCCCCTTTAAGTTGCCTTATATCTCCGTCATTTGTCTTTAATGTGCAAAGAGAAATTAATCTGCTGACCATCAATCCTTTTTACAGTATAATTCAACACCAGGCAGCCCTACAGAGAGCTAAATTTGCTAATTTTCAAACCTATCACAAGGTTAGCTATACTGGAAAAACCAGTTTTGGTATTTGATCTACTTGCAAGAAAATTTTAAGATCAGCCACGTAATCGAATTTTGATGATTTCCAAACAGAAGAAATCTTTTTCGGACACCCGGTAAATTGTCCAAGTATGCCCAAGGACGACGAGAACCTAATTAGAACCACACTTCGCCAGTCCTTTGATTCTGATCTATATTCACTTGATCGTAAACGTATGAGCCCAGCTCAAAGAAATACACAGCAATGATCTTCTCAACGCATTTATTCTCGTATGATTTTTCTTTAACTCGTTGATTGCAATATAAGAAGTATAATCTTGATTACTATCTTGTTTAAATACAGAAAACCCAACAGAACATATTTACACACAGCTTTAAAAGTCAAGATTTTATAACCTAAGGCTCCATAATACCTTGTTGTTACAACATTGTACGTCTAATTCAGCAGGAGAAAACTCATTCCACATTGGATATCAAACCAGTCGTGTGAGCAAAGTCAGTTTTTCCAGAAGTGCGTTTGCACGCAGCTGAACCCAGGTAAACATGTACAGAATTCCCTAGTAGCCTGGTTTAGTTTGAGTCTACTAAAACAGTTTAAAGTCGTTCAAACAAAGCCGGTTTTGCCAGAAATGCGTTCGCAAATAGTTAAACCTAAATAAACATATATCAAATTTCACAGGCAACGTCATTTAGTTTGAGTTCACTGAACGGTTTAAAAACGTGCAATCAAAGCCAGTTTTATCAAACGTGCGCTCGCACGCAGTTAAATCCAGCTAAAGACCAGTTAAATTGCAAAAGCAGCCTTGTTCAGTTCGATTTAACTTAAAATAGGGTTCATCAAACTGGTTCAACATACTCACCGTGAAGGGTGGAATGGAATGAGTAGTATCTTCTTCAATATCTAAATTCCTGGCTTAAAACGTATACATTTTAGAATTTTTCACTGTTTAATACAAAATACAACGCATTGCAGTTTAACGAAGAACAGCTTCTATTCAGAATATTGCATCATCTTGGGTCTGCTCAACAACTTTGAACATATTTGATTCTACAGTTGGCTCTGGTTCAGTTTTCAATTCAGCGTTTGAGAGAAGAGCCGTTCGATCCAATAGTCGATTAAGGCACTCGTCAGTAATTGCTAAGTCTTGGCCCATACCTGAGACCTGACTGTGATCTTTAGACTGAAGCAGGTCTAGTAGTTCTTGTGGTGATAGTTTGCTTGACATTTGCTTTCCTTTGAAGTGCCCTAAAGTGAACATAAGTGATTTAAGTAAACAACATTAGAACTCTCTGTGCAGTGGAGGGGTGCAAGAAAGATCATCAAGTCATCTTCAAGAAAACTTTGAGGGATAAAACATACATGCTGGCAATAATGCTTTTTTGATAGTTAAACGAAAAAAGAACAGCAGTAGACTAGCTTGAAATATTGCTACTCTGATGCAGGCTTCTATTGTGTGGTGTGAAGCTATCTGTTCATTCGAGTATGAATTTGTCGGTCTGAGATGGTTAACAATGGCCGTTGGCCAAGTAGCATTTCAACATTTCAGTTGCAAAGCTTTGAAAATTGCCAGAGAGAGAACAAGGACAGATTTCGTAACACAACAGCATGCGATGCTTTGTTGACAAGTGAATTCAAAGCGATTAGCAACTGCAGACAAAGGAAATTCTCTCAACCATAAATTCAAAACAAACAAAGCCGCAACAGTTTCTCCGAAACCCAAGTAGCTAGTGCGCTCGTTGTGCATTCCAGAAATTGTTTTTAAGAGCAACCATGAGCATATATCGAAAGAAGAAGGATACATCTGCACATCTACCACGGGCATTTTATTTCTTTGGCTCAGAAGTCGAGCGTTAAGTGTTTTCATTACACCCAAAAAAATAAGAGAATTAAATCGCCTCCCAATCGGCTTTTGAACCAAAAAAACTAAATGCCCGAGGCAGATGTGTAGATATATCCTTCTTCTTTCGATCTATGCTCATCTTTGCTCTTGAAAACAATTTCTGGAGTGCACAACAAGCGAGCTAGCTACCTGAGTTTCAGAGATACTTTTGCGGCTTTGTTCGTTTTGAATTACTGGTTGAGAGAATTTATTGCGGTGTCAATCAAAATCAACTCGTGCTATTGTCTTACAAAATCTGTCCTTGTTCAGAGAGAGAGAGCAGAAAAACAAGTACTCTGTTCTTGTGAAATTTATAATAAATGAAATGAAATATGAAATAATTGAATCGAAAAAGCGAGTTTTCCCATTGATCCGTACCAATCTTTGCCTTGTGAATCGTGTTAGCGTTCCGAAAGATTTGGACACACACAGAAGAGAGTTCCAAAAATAATCAAATTAACTCATCCCATGGAAATTCTAGAAAAAGTAATGATGAAACGACTGTAATAAAGCATAGTTTCCAAATTTTTAAATCGGCATAAAATGGTGGGTGTAAAATTCTATGACCTATTTCTTCCAGTAGAATGACTTGAAAGAAAATTTAGCTACTTTCCTATAATTCTACCGTTGGATTTTTCAGAACTTTTGAATATTTTTCAAAATTACAGCGTAGTTTATATTCTAACTAATTTAAGGATGTGACGTCATCAAATGTCTAAATCATAAGCCAGAAGACTTGTTGCTTGATACCATATTGTAGACATTCCTAAACTATGGTTTTCTTGGAAATTATTTCATGTTGCGTCAACCAGTTTAGAAATCACGATGGTTTTGAGGCACGGTCAGATTTCGCAAAATTACTACGTATAGAAACTACTATAATATCAATCGTGAAAACAAGCGTTTTGAAGTTGGTTTAAGAAAAACACGGGGTTAAGCAAAATAAACAAATTTATGACACAAAAGGACAGACAAAATCAAATTAGTAGGACGCTGCGGAGGAGCGTGGGTTTTGAGGTTTTTGAAATTTTTACTTGAATTCTTGAAAAAGAAGAAAAATACTGAATCTGATAATATTGCAGATTTCAGAAAAGTCCAACGGTAGAATTATAGCGAAATAGCTAAACTTTGAAGTCATTCAGGTTTTGAGGTTTTGAGACACGGGTTTTGAGAAATAGGTCATTAAATTTTACACCAGCCTTTTTAAAGATTTGGAACCTATGCTCTGTAATAATTCGTACGATAAACATACCTTTATGGATGACCATCTTTTCAAGCTTTCGTTTAGATGCAGCTCTTTCAACAACTCGTTCATCGATGCTGTTTGCAGTGACATACCGGAAAATCAACACTGGCTTCGTTTGACCAATCCGATGACAACGATCTTGAGCTTGCAAATCTACTTGTGGGTTCTGCCAAAGAATGGAGCCAAATTAAACTTGTATCAGTCTTAACCTTATGGATTGCTTCCTTATAGTTAGACAAAACTAGCAATGGTAAATATAAATGCCCCCAAATCAACACTGGCTTCGTTTGACCAATTCGATGACAACGATCTTGAGCTCGTAAATCTACTTGTGGGTTCTGCCAAAAAATGGAGCCACATTAAACCTGTATCAATCTTAACCTTATGGATTGCTTCCTTATAGTTAGACAAAACTAGCAATGGTAAATATAAATGCCCCCAAATCAACACTGGCTTCGTTTGACCAATTCGATGACAACGATCGTGAGCTTGTAAATCTACTTGTGGGTTCTGCCAAAAAATTGGGCCACATTAAACCTGTATTAGTCTTAACCTTATGGACTGCTGCCTTATAGTTAGACAAAACTAGCAATGGTAAATATAAATGCCCCCAAATCAACACTGGCTTCGTTTGACCAATTCGATGACAACGATCGTGAGCTTGTAAATCTACTTGTGGGTTCTGCCAAAAAATGGAGCCAAATTAAACTTGTATTAGTCTTAACCTTATGGACTGCTGCCTTATAGTTAGACAAAACTAGCAATGGTAAATATAAATGCCCCCAAATCAACACTGGCTTCGTTTGACCAATTCGATGACAACGATCTTGAGCTTGCAAATCTACTTGTGGGTTCTGCCAAAAAATGGAGCCAAATTAAACTTGTATTAGTCTTAACCTTATGGACTGCTGCCTTATAGTTAGACAAAACTAGCAATGGTAAATATAAATGCCCCCAAATCAACACTGGCTTCGTTTGACCAATTCGATGACAACGATCGTGAGCTTGTAAATCTACTTGTGGGTTCTGCCAAAAAATGGAGCCAAATTAAACTTGTATTAGTCTTAACCTTATGGACTGCTGCCTTATAGTTAGACAAAACTAGCAATGGTAAATATAAATGCCCCCAAATCAACACTGGCTTCGTTTGACCAATTCGATGACAACGATCTTGAGCTTGTAAATCTACTTGTGGGTTCTGCCAAAAAATTGGGCCACATTAAACTTGTATCAGTCTTGAGTGCTTTCTTATAATTAGATAAAACTAGCAATGGTAAATATAAATACCCCCCATCGTAGCATTGTAAAAGAAGAAACAACTTAACTATGGAACTGAGAAGGCCTACAGAATAGACCCTTATCGAACTGAGAAGGCCTACAGATTAGACAGTTGCATACTTTGTTGCATCACACATTGTAGGGCACTTCACTGCCCAAAATTGCAACGCTACAAATGCCAGAAATGCTACTGAGGAAAACATATTTTGTTGAATATGGGGCATTTCATTGCTGAGAATGCCATGCTGCAAATGCTGGCAATGATACAGTGCATAACGCATTTCGCTGAATTACAGGTTTTGGAGCTTTTTTTCTTCTTATATTCAATAAAAAAATTTTGAAAAAACGAAATTACTTAATTATCCAATGTGAAACTGACTCCAGTGTTTATCAGTAGAGATTGTTTGCGCGTAATTATAGTAGTAATTATATTTAATTGTATGTAGGTTTAATTTAGTTGCTCATCTTTATGTCAAAGCCATGGGTAGTCATGGTATTTTGCTCCCCATGGTATCTCGTCCTGGTAGTGTAGTAAAGTAGCTCGTAAGTGTTGTTATAAGTAATCCCGTTTTTGTGAATTTTATGCTGAATATATATATATATAAAAAAAAATTACTTAAAACAACACTCCACAACCACAAAACAACTCGTGGAGCTTTGATACCAGTTTTAACTGTATGGGAGTGTAGTAGCGGCCTAAAAGCTCTTGGGCCTGCTAAATCACATCACCATCAGTCTCCTACTTATGATCAGCATTTTACAGCTTGCTTCCAATAAAAAAATCCAACTTAAAGCTATTGATTCTTTCCGTTCTGCTGCCTTCGGCTGTTCGGCACATCATTTGCAACGATCTTGGATTGATTCACAGAAACCGCCATTTTCATTGGTTCTACAGGGCTTTCAACCTCGTGATCAAAACTCGATTTCAACAAGAAAGGCGAAAATATTGACATGCCCACACCGCATACCATTCACGCAAGGAGTACTACCAAGTCCCACTTCGGTAAGGGGCAATAATGGCGAATCAATCATTTAGCTCTGTGAGAAGAAAGCGTGGCTAAGAAGAAATAATGCTTCGTCCCGTCTGTGGAGAGGAGAATTTGGTTCAAGATACTTTCTTTAGAAGAAGTAAAGCAAAGTTTATCATACTGTCCGCTCAAAGAGCGCTTCGTGGTTCGTTAGCAAAGCCGAGCAGATGTCCCCAGTCCAAACTATAATCTCACCCCAAGGACTTGATGCTTTTATGCAAGGTACGAGCGTACGAAAATGTTTTGAGCAGAAGACAGGATTACTACCAAGGAGGAAGAAGAGAGCAGGAAGAAAGCAGGGAGGATTGTGAGAACAATGGGGCAATGACTTGAGATACAGCATACGTTGCAATATCCAAAAATATCCTAGATTTCTGAAAAGTCTAACAACGATAGAATTATAGCAAAGTAGCTGAAAATTCTTGCAAGCCATTCAGTTTAACGAAATAGATCATAGAATTTTACATGAACTTTTTTTAAGGATTTGAAACGTATGCTCTGTCAATTACAACCAAAATGTTAACAGTAAACACTTCTAAGATACTTACCCAATCACTGTCGTAAATAATACATGTATCTGCCGCAGAAAGGTTCAGTCCTAAGCCACCAGCTCTTGTGCTTAGTAGAAACAGGAAAGTGTCAGGGTTATCGTTGAAGTTCTCAATCTGAAAATTTAAACAAGAATACCATGCAAGGTCTGTGGCTTCAGCGTACATGTAAAACAACTATAAAAAACTTCTTATAATTATTGGAACTTCTTACGCCCATGTATGTAAATTCGCCGCAAAATTAAAATATTTACAATTTAAAAATAATACAGAATAGTTAAAATACGCAATTTACATAACAATACAATTAATACAATTTTTAAAAAACACCCCTAATCATAGTGGCAGGGATAGCATTGATATTAAGATCGAGCTGATGACCATTTTGTTTGCAAATTACTACCATAATGGTAGCCCCTTAAAGGTGGTTGTACATATTTCAGCTGAGCTGAATAGATGTTATACAAATTGCCTCATGACTTAATATGATGTTTAGAAAGGCATGTTAATTGTGCAAAGTTTTTTAATTAGATTTCTCTTTGGAAACATGGTCAACCTTGTATACTTTCTTTACTTTTTGCAAAAAAATGACATCATCAGCCAATCGTACAAAACAGTGGATAACTCTTAATTGGAACAAGGTATCAAAACAATTTAAACGACATTCTTTATCATAGCAACTGTCGCTATTCATTTGCATCAATAAACATTTTTCCCTTTCTGAAGATTAGATTTCACACATCTGAATGCACTAAATCAAATCAAATTAAACAGAGAAAACAAAAGATTATGGTTGGCTGCGTTGAAGGTGTGAAATCTATTCTCAAGACTGTCAAATCGCTTTGTCTTAAACAAAACTGTATCCTTTGTTTTACAAAATCACGATAGCATCTTTTTCGTTTCTTTTTTAATATTCAGCAGATGAAAATTTACAATACTATGTTACCTCCTACTATACTCTCTAATTACAACTATAAGACACTAAAGGGACGATACCAAGAGGAGCGAAGAGGCACGACTGCCCCAGGGTCATAATATGAAACAAAAAACAAGGACAATACTAGAACAGTGTGCAAAGAAAGCAAACGAGGGGACAAAGAACAGAACGAACAGCATACAAACATTAAATTAAGCTACAAGGCAAGATAGTTTGCAACCAAATAATTGCAAATTAAATGAAGTGTCCAACTTTAGACCCAGATATCACGGCTGGCAAAATTTCTTACTTGGTTGCCAGCTACCCCCAAACTACCATTTAATCTAAAAAAGGGACAGTAAACAGATGGAGGGTCCTTTGATATGCAAAAACTTCTGAAAGAATAATTTCAAACAGTGAAACGAATATGCTTTCGTTCTCTCATTTTCTAATCACTTTTCTGACAAAATTCCGCAACCTCTTTTTTCAAATTACTCGACACAGTTAACGGGAATGTGCAATGATAAACAGGCCTGTCAACGAATAGAACAACGAAACCACTCAGAGACAGCATTGCTCCATTGGCTCTTCATTGTTCAGGGCACGTGTGCAACTTCGATTTAAATGGGGTATTTTAGATTTTTTTGCTCGTTGCACAAACCCTTGCACAAACCTTGCACAAACCTTGCACAAAACGTTGCACAGAACGTTGCACAAACCCTTCAACAATTGCTATGGCAAGTATACTAATGAATTGGAAAATGAATATACCATTTCTTGTCGCTCAGGCACCTTCATTGTACCATCAATTCTTGAAAATGAATATGATCTCATATAGCAGAAATCTTGAATAATATCAAGCATCGTTGTAAACTGCGAGAATATGAGTACCTATAACGAGAAACCAAACACAATTTGGTCGTGATTTTTAGAAGTTTTTTTCATGGTTTCTCGAAGGGACTTTATAAGATCGGCACGGAGTGACCGATTTCAGCAAGGAAAACTTCTAAAGCGATATGATGTGTTGGCTATTCAATTAGATATTGCAGAATGTTATTGCTTTCACGTTACAGAGAAGTAGCCTTTCAAACACCGCCTCATCCGGTAGATAAAAATCAATCTAATATTCATCTGCACATATTCACTGAATGTTTTAATAACAGGCAGCTCTCACAAGAATCCATATATGCGCTGCTGTGGAGGAGCCTCGTTTTGAAAGTGACTAGCGAAGGAGCAGTTTTGGCTTCATAGCTCAACTTGTTCCAAACAGTAATTTCTCGATACGAAAAGCTCCGCTGCCCATTTGAGGACTTACACAGTGCAATCCTGAGGTCAGTACTGGTATTACATAAGGTCCGATTGCAAGAATCGGACAATATGTAACACATAGATTGCATGTAGGGAGGTGCAAGCCCATTCAAGGCTTTATAAACTATACCAGCTGTCTCAAAGTCAATCATTTCTTTGACTGTTAACCACCCTAGTTGTGATATTAATGGTAACGATGATTGATCGAATGGACTGTTTGTAACGACACGTGCTGCTCGATTTTGGAGCTTTTGCAATTTTCTAAGTATGGTATCACCAGCACATGCCCAAACAGAGCAGCAATATCTAAAATGCGACTCTACTATACTATGATACATCTTTTGGATGGTTTCCAACGAAAGATATTTCTTGGAATACTTGAGCATTCCTATTACCACTTATCAGCTTGACTCAAACAAGGTCTCAAACTCTAAGTTGAAGCCTGACCTATGCACCTGTGTAAAGCAGGCCAATTGAGGTCGCAGCTCCTCCACATCATATTAATGATATCCTGGAAGATGATCGTCTTTCAAAATAAAAATAAAACTGCGCTTCCAATTCGACATTTCAATAGACCAATGCAAATACGGGTACGTTGCTGAGATCGACGCAAGCTTTTCGCAGTTAGCCCCACAATATCTCGAGGCAAAGGCTGTATTTTAAATGAAGTGACGTAGTTTTCAAAAAGAATATCGGTGACAACTTTAAATTACCTTATGCCCTCTTCTCTTGAGCTCAGCAAGCATTCTATCCAAAAGTTGCATTTTCCCGCTGACATTAACCAAGTGTTCGTTGACGATCAGTTCTTGCGTTTCCGGATCAAGAGGATATTCAAGTAGGTAAGGATGATTACAGCATTTTCTTAGCTGCATCATAATATTCTGTAATCTAATGGATACCATGGATTTTGATTTTTCTGAATGTCGCCGCTCGATCGCTGTCTTTTTCCTACAAGACACAATAGGGTTGAAAGCTTAACAAATGCGTCCACGATTTAAGTTCCATAGTCTAACTTAACATTACGCTTGGAAATTTACAGGAAATTGCCGGTGAGAGTATGAAGTGCAAATCAGGGCTCAAAAAACGAAGTAGCGTGGTAGCGGTGCTACTAGGAAGGTAGCTGAAATGCTTAAATTTCTCAGGAAGGAAGAAGGGAAAAAGGTAAAAGAAACAGAAGAAGAGGGAAAAGAAGGGAAGGGGAAGGAAGGAAAGGAAGGGGAACGAAAGAAGAAGAAAAAGGGAAAGAACTTGGCGGTATAAAGAGAAAGAAGAAGAAAGTTCGCAAGAAAGAACGCAGTTGTTACCAGGAAGGAAAATCTTTTTTTGAGCCCTGGTGCAAATATGAAATAAACATGGTTGTAAGAATTTAAACCTCTTTACACTTCGCTAAATAGTTTGTTGAAATCGGTCATTTCCTTCTGTATATACTTACCATATTGTGATCTAGTTTGGTGAAAAATATTGTAAGTACGAGGCCTCTCGGCTTCATAACAGTGACAATGAAACTGATCGTCCCCAAAGGATAAGAAATAAGCTGGAATAGTTTTTCTTCTGTGTTCTGACACAATGCATGCCTTTTTTTCAACTTTTTGGTGGAGAAATACTATGTTTGCAATGAGTTAGAAGGCCACACGTGAATGACTATAAATCTAATTGGAAACATGTTTCAAGCATCTTGCGAAAAACGATTTACTAACATCGATCATCATGGAACGGAAGCTTTGATTTTGACCAAATAAATTCTCATCTGTAAGTTATCCTTCTTCTACAGGGTGTCTCAAAAAAGTACCCCCTTTTGACTAAACAAGTGAACAAAACGATAAAATTTTCGGGACTATCTGAGTTCGTAACTACATTTGTTGATCTTGAACTTAAAGGCACGTAACTTGCATTTTAAAATCTTCCACCAAACACCGGAGATATGAGCTCACAAGGTCAACATTTGGATTGCACCTGAAACCAGAGGTTTCGAGAAAGGGCCTAGTCGATGATTTGATATCGCAGGCATTCTGCAAAAGGATTTTCAAGTTTGACCTTTAGTTTTTACTTTTGAAAAGAATAATACCTTGAAAGGCTTCGATTGTTCTTGAAATGACCTTCTGTTGAGGAATCAGTATTTGCATTGCATTACATCACAAGTGTTATTTGTATCAAAGAAGAGGAAAAGAAGCACATGCACGCTTATTTTGGCTATGTGGCACGACTTATCTTTGTTACCACATCTTTATTATATTCATTCAATCAGAGCCATGTCCATGCGTCTTGTATTTTTTTCAGGAGAAAAAACTGAAAATCAAAGGCTACAGGTGCGTTCTTTGGAAAATGTCCATGATACAAATCATGGCTAGGCCCTTTTACGAAACCTCTGGTTTCGGGTGCGCTGTAGATTTTGACTTTGCGAACTTGTATCTCTGGTGTTTGGTGTACGAATTTCAAATGCAAGGAATGTGCATCTAAGTTTAAGATTGGTAAATGTAGCCGTGAACTCGGAAATTAATGATATCTTATCGCTTTGTTCCTATTTCTTGTCAAAGAGGGGTACTTTTTGAGACACCTAATTTGAAATGAAGTTTAGAGACAAGAATTTGCAAAATAAGCTGTATCAATAACAATTTTTCTTTTACATTCAAATATTAAATTTTACAAGATACTTTACATTCTATTATACCTAATTCTAATTACTATACGACACTACATGTACGATACCATGGGGAGCGAAAGACTATGACTACCCCATGCCCAATATCTAAAAACACGAAACGTTAAACCGTATACAATCACACTACGAACAATTTATAAATTAAAGGATACTATACTAGATTCAGTTTCACTCCAGATGTCAGGTCAGTGTTGCGATGAATTTGTAGATGCAACGAGTGCAACTCATTTGGTGTAGGTTTTTAATAACAATAGGCCAAGACCCCACAATTTTTCTAACTCAGACTCACCCGGTACTTCCTTACATAAGAGTTTCTTATCATAGAGACAAAGCGTGCAATGGAACTGCAACCAAATCCAAGAATTATTCCATGATGAAAACACGGTCATGGGACTTTTTTACCGGAGTAACGTCTAGTTACAAAATATCATCAACACAACAAACCTTTCTTCTTCAGCATTCATCTTATCTAACAATGCATCGAAATCAAAATCTTCAGAATCTTCATTTAACATTCCCGAATAATCAATCGGTTTCACTGATCTTCTCTTTGGCCTCCCACTCGGTGTGTATTCTATTTCTTCTGTTGGTTTCTGTATGAAGGAATCGAAATATTTCAATCTGATACTACAGCCTAATTTAGATGTCGGGTGAAAATGCAAACTAAAAACAACAACTGAAGTCTTTTGCATGAGTTATTTTGCATTACAGTAAGAACCCGCAAAATAGAAACCAGTTTTTTCAAAACAGCCTGTTGGGTTCCTTATTAAAGGGCATTAATCTGCAAACAGGCTGAAATGTTTCTTATCACATGGTTAAGAAACCTTCAAATCTTTAAAGAAACCCCAGAGCAAACGCTATCAAACAGTATGTTCTTGTTACGTAGCATTCTCTCCAAATTTGGTCAATCATAGCATGCATGCCAAGTATACTGTAGATGGAGATGCTTTTGCATGAAATCTCTAAAAAATATTTAGCACCTAATTTTAACAAAAATTACTAAATATGAAAATTTTTTGGGATCCTCCTATAGGAAACCTTCCAAGAATCAGGCTGAGAAGTGTCTTATATGAGGGCACCATTTCTCAAAAAAATCAGCCTGAGGTTTCTTGTGGAGTGGTTTCTATTTTGCGGGTTCTTACTGTATCGCAAATCTCATCAATTAAATTTGAGACCGACTTTAAGTTAAGTGGCCGAGCGGCTTATCCAGTTTCCGTCAGGTGACTGAAGTTAAGCTTGGTTGAGTGAGGTCAAACAACCGATGGTTGACCTCAGAGGCCTGACCTTGCAACTCACCTTGTCGTCCTTCGGAAGGGATGTTAAACAAGGGGTTTCATGCCTGGGTGCGGCATGCACAGTGGGCTTAAATTAGCTTAAATACCTAGGAATTTTCCAGCCCACTTAAAATAATTACCGAACAAAATTTATATTCGTTAACTGCGTTTTGATGTAACGTTGTCAGTGACAAAAATATACAGCTGGAGTTTTCTGAAGTTTCCTACTGTTTAATGGAATAAATACCGGGTGTGTCAGAAAAAAGAATCCCCGTTTGAAAGGTCACGGCTCCCTATCCAGATATCCAGACAATGATATCCAGACAATGATATCGGCAAATATATAATTTAATGGTAGAAATATTCAAATCTACTATAAACTTCACCTGACTGAAATTGGCCACTCCATTCTGAAATTATGAGGGATTTTCTCGAGAAAGCCTTTTCAAAAACCCAAAATCATGAATAAATTTCCATAACATTTCTGCCTTACAATGGCCTTACTCAGTAATGACTTGTGGCACTTTAGCACGTGCTATCCTCTTGGGAGGATGAGCATGTCCTCCCACTGGTATCGATGACCTATTCAAAGGGATTCCATTCTCCCAAGAGGACAAAATACATGAATTTATGTGAGTGTCATCAGTTTTAGGAAGGAAAGTTTGCTCATTGTTTTCACTTGTTTTTGCAGGCTTTTGGAAGGGGCTTTTTGCAGAAAATCAGCCATTTCCACGGGAAGGAATGGCCGATCAAAGCCGGGTAAATTAGTGAACCTAATTGAACATATTGGCAATAAAATAAAACAGTTTTCAATATTATTGCTTTGATATTCATGGAGGAGTGGCCTTCCAAGCGGGGATTGCTTTTTCTGACTCGTAGTGCTTTTATGCCTGCCATTTTCGAAAGTTTCTTGAAGGGGTTTTCGCGAGAAAATCCCTCATAATTTCAGATGCAATTTCAGTTAGGTAAATTTAAAATGAATTGGAACACACTAAAATTAAAAGATAAATTTGCCGATATCATCGTCTTGATAGGGGGAGCTGTGGCCTTTCAAACGGGGATCGCTTTTTTACTATCACGGTATAATTCTGAAAATAATCAATATATCAAAACTTATAATAATAACAAACTAACTGATGTTCCTTTTAAGTAACCAAATCAAACGAAAGATGCAATAACCTCTCGTTCATTCATTTTTAAGATTTGACGCTTATGGTATTCGTTATACTAATGTACAGCTCAAATCTTTAAAAAGGTCGGTGTAAAATTCTATTGCATCCTTCTTTGAATGAAATGGCTTGAAGAAACTTAGCGCACTTTGCAGTAAATCTGCAGTGGAAATCTTTTGATATCTTGATTAGTTTCAAAATGGCGGCAATTATCATATGTGAGGCTTTGACGTCATCAAATTTGGGAATCCTAAAACAGAAAAGCCACGGATTTCTGCTTGCCTTGCCATCAAATTTTAGACCTTGACAAACTATGGTTTTCTTGAAGATTGAATCATTTTTTCCTCTATTGACTTAGGATTTATGGTGATTTTAATGTTTTGAAAATTTTCCATGAATTATTTCAAAAGTAGTTAAAATACCGCAATTTTTAAATAGTCAAGATATCAAAATCTTTCCACGGCAGATTAACAGCAAGTACCCTTAGTTAATTTCACGCCATTTAATTCAAAGAAAGATTTAACAGAATTTTGCACCCACCTTTTTAAGAATTTGAAAAATTTGACGCCTATGGTATTCGTTATACTTACACTTTTCTCTCTTATTTTTGACAATATTGTTCTATCAAGTGTGCTTCTATAAAACTCTCCCTGCTCTTTAGTCAATGGTGCATAAACGATAAGTTCTCTCTTCGGTGGAATGCTTAGGTCAACGTCTGTTTTCAGTCGTCTCAGAAGGAATGGCGTGAGGATCTGTGGAACATGATCATACTTTTAAAAGTAGAAATACCATAATACAATGTTTCACGAGAAATGTTTTCGTCTTTGTCTCATGTACAAAACTGCCAACATTACTTACAAAGTACTTATCGATATTACCAGGATGATACTACGGAGAGCAAGAGGCTATGACTACATTAAAATCGAAAACCTTTGGACCGTCAAACTTTCGGACAAATTCCTGTCTGAAAGTTTAATTGTCCGAAAGTTTTAAATAGCAAAAACACACAACTGTCTCCCATGCCACTGTTGAACATTGAAAAAACTGCCATCGGTTATCCTGCTTGAGTTTCCACATAGTAAGTTGTCAGTAACAACTTTCTTGAGTCGATGAAGGTACCTCTTCTTTTCATCTTCAATCTTGAAAACAGCTTTCAGAACTATTTCCTTAAGTGAATACTTTTGTGGAATATTTTTGATGCACCAATACGGTTAGTTTAAGTTGCACATTATTAATTCACGTAAAATGACAACTTGTTTCAATATAATTATGGAAAATTATTTGTCCGAAAATAATTTGTCCGAAATTCTCGAAAAAAGCGTCCGAAAGTCTTTTGTCCGAAGTTTTTTCCGAAACTTTTCCGTTCGACAGTTTTCGATTTCAATGTACTCCGTAGCCATTACATAGAAAACTAAAAGTCTGTATAAATTAGATATCAAGAGAAAATGTCAGCGAATAAAATAATGGAGTATGTTTGCATGGGCAATTATGCAATATCGCAAAATCTCTTACAGTCATTGGCAGAGTTAAGAAAGTCTCATCACTGTGTCAAAAGTTTTCAATTTTGATGAACAGACGATTGCAGAAAAGATGGCGTTGGGGCGTTTGACCACGATGCATTGCGTTTAATGATCACATTCCTACAGAATCATGGTCGATTTCATTACAGAACACAGTGCATCGTGGTCAAATGCCCCCCCCCCCCTGACGCAGTCTTTTTCGTTATCGTTTATTACACTGTATCACAGAAAATCTGTCCGTAAAAAGCTATGAACATGACACATCAAATAATGAGAAAAGTGAAAACAAAAACCTTTGATAATGACAGGGGCCTTATCGAGAAAATCTCTTGTAAAATCTGAACGGATTGACGGATTTCAGCCAGGAAAATTCTAAAAATGATTGAGCATGTTGGCTATTTAATCAGATGTTGCAAAATACCATTGCTTATATATTTGGGGAGCAGTGACCCCTCAAACTTTAAGCTTATTTGCTTAGAGATTCTATATAAAAACAGAAGACAGTCCTGCAAAGCTCAGTATAAGCCTTGCTAATTAAGAAAATAACACATCGAGTTCCACGAGGATCCTACTTAGGACTATCATCATTTTAATCGGCATAAATAATTGTTTCTTTACCATTAAACACACCAACGTCATAGGTGTATGCTGAGGCTACCCTTGCATCTCCTATGTAAATGGAGTTGCTCTGAGAGTTTCACTGATCTTCAAATTTTACTTACAGCATGCAGTGTTTCTAGCACATTGGTTTCTTGCTCTTGGGCTATGATTTTCTCATCACCACCATCCTCACTTACTGCACTGAAGTCAAACCATTCTTGGAAGCTAGAAACAAAGAAATATTCAGTTTCATTTGAAACTATCTTCGTCCGAGTTTTTTGCTTCAGACCACATTTCAAAATGGATAAAGGCCGGTTTACACGATAAAATTCACGTAAGACTTGTTTCATATTTCTTATGTGATCGTAGAATGTGATCGTGGAAACGGGCTTCACAAATTGCGTGAAGTTGTGTGAAGCGGCGAGAATTAATCCCCTTTAATTTGCCATCATAAATTTTTCATTTGACCAGCTTTGAAATGAAAAATCTATGATGGCAAATTGAGGGGATTAATGTTCGCTGCTTCACATAACTTGAAGCAACTTGTGAAGCCCGTTTACAAGATCACATTCTGCGATCACATAAAAAATGTGGAGCAAATTTTACGTGTTTATGATCGTCTAAACCGGCCTTCGTGCAATTTTAAAGACCGAACAAGATAAGTATAGCTCCTCAATTTGTTCGATTGGTCTACAGAGCGACCCAAAAATTTTTCGATTTTGATTGAGTATTGAAAAATAATGATAACATGAACAGGCTCTATGGTAAAATAAGCCTGTCCCTAAGATCTTAAACTAAATTTAGACATCAGATTCTTACAAATCCACTAAAAATTCACTGAGCTACGAGGTTTTGAAGATCGTCTTTTTTCAAAAACTGAAACCACATAGAGACCCATAAATGACTTACTTTGCAAAAAACCTCCCAAATTCGAGGTAAACCTCTCGTTAATATCAGAGCAAATCAAAAATAACTTCGAAAGTAATTTAATTATCCTAAAGATTGTCATAATTTACTTAAGATTGCCAGCATCTAAAAGAATTAAGTGAAAATGTGATCTATGAAAGATTGAGTCATCTTCAAACTTTGCTCAACAGAGTTCTTCAAAGCGTTCATATGCTTGAAATAATGTTAGAGAAAGAGCTAGGTTATCGAAAATCCTTTCTAAATCACATTTGGTTTGCCTGAAAAAACGAGAAACGAAGAAAACGATGGCCCCATGCTACTTTAACTAAAAATGCTATTGAGAAGCCTCTCTGGTTTCAGCTTTCGCGCAAACTGGAACTTCACCAGCTTATAACTCTGTGCATATTCAGCGGCTTTGGAAGACTCTTGGGTCCAAAATTAATTCAAATCTTAGGGATAGGCTTATCTTTCTATGGAGCCTGTTTATAACATCGTTATTTCCTAAGAATTAATCAAACGTCAAACAATTTTTGGGACATCTTGTAAATCTAACTTCAGTAGGAACTAAGGAAAAAGTTTCAGAAAAGTAAAATGACAACTCACCTGTTTAAGTCGTCAAATATATCAGGAAGTAGAAAATTAAGGAGTGACCATAACTCTGCAAGGTTATTTTGCAATGGAGTGCCTGTTAACAGTAATCTGTTGGCCGTTTTGTATGTCTTCAGCTCCCTAAAGAAGACGAGAGTACTCTGTTTAAACCTTACAGAAAGGTTGTCAAATGAAAAGGCGATGATACTTCACGGACCCATGATCGACTTTTGTCATGGGTAGTTAGACACTGCTGGTGTGCTTTTATGGAGGAGCGCTGGAACTAATATGTACCTGCGGTGGAATAATTTCTATAGTTTTGCGGAGGAGAAACGAACTTACGCTAGTTCCTCCATAGTAGTAAATAATGTTTTCCTCCGCAATAGAACAAAGCTGTGGGAATCAAGCACAACTGCGGTGTCGAACCACCCATGCTTTTGTCATATAATCTCATCCAAATACAACAGATACAAAGATGACATTTTATTATTATTATTATTATCGATTTATTTAAAGTTGGCTTTATAATTCAAATAGCTAAAATAACAGCTAATTAAGGCCAACTAGAACTAAAAGAAATACATTATAATTTACAAAGAAAAACAATACCCAGAAATGACAAAATTAATTAATCTAAAAACCCTAAATCTTTGATAAAAACTTTACACAATCTGCAGGTGCATGAATCGCAATTCCACTGTTTTATTTTTCTTTTAAATTCTTGAATTGTGCTACAGTCTTTCAAAAAACTTGGAAGTGAGGACCATAAAAGGCAGCCTCTATACTGAATATTTTCAGTACCATATATTGTCGTCCTTACTTTCGGCAGTTGCAAATGATTTACATTACGCAGACTATAATAGCTGTCTCTTTCTGCAAAGATATCTTTCATAAAAGTTGGGTTGAGATCGTTCTTTGTTTTGAAAATCTCTATCATAAGCAACCGCAGATTGCGTTTGTGCGTGGTTACAGAACTATTTACATTATTTACAAAATCATTTCCACTATCTTTGCATACAATTCGCAATGCTCTTTCACGAATTTTGTTTACCTTAGAATTGATCGTCCTGTCATGGAACATCCATACAAGGGGACAGTAATTGAACTGCGAGTTAATGAATGCATCCATCAGCAATTTTAATTTGACAGGGTCCGTATAATTAGAGAGGCGAGCAAGTGCGTGCAATTTTTGATTTGCCTTTTTGCATAAATCTTCGACATGTTTTGTGAAACTTAATTTTTTATCAAAAGTAACTCCCAAAAGCTTTTCATAATCACTTTCTTTAATTATGGAGTTACCAATAGTGACTAGTGAGTCTTTACATTTGTTACCAAATATCATAAGGTGACACTTGTCTTCGTCAAGTTTCATGTAATTCTCTGAAAACCATTTTGCAAGTACAGCACTGTCTATTTCTAATCTATTAATTATAGTATTGAGATCTGAATTGCATGCATAGATAGTGGTGTCGTCAGCATAATTACAAATATTTGTATTATTTACAAAGAAGAAAATGTCATTTATCAAGATATTGAATAAAAGAGGCCCTAGAACTGATCCTTGCGGTACCCCTATCGTAACATCTCTCCAACTACTATATGAGCTGTTTATTTTGACTCTTTGTTTCCTCTTTGATAAATAGCTTTTGATTAGCTTGAGAGCATCCCAGCTGAGACCATAAGCAGCTAGTTTTGCGATCAAAAGATCGTGATTTATGCAATCGAATGCTTTTGAAAGGTCCATCAGGATTGCTCCAGCTAGTTCCTTATTGTCAAGACTTGCTTTACATGTTTGTAAAAAATTCAACAAAACGTGCTGCGTGTTATACCCTTTTCGAAAACCACCCAAAAGTGGAGAGAAAAAGGTGGCAATGTAATCAAAAAGCTGATTATACATAATGCGTTCAAATACCTTTGAAATAGCTGGAAGTAGGCTTATAGGCCTATAATTTTGTTTTCTCATGTTATCATCTTTCTTGTAAAGCGAAGAAATGTCAGCAAGTTTTAGATCATCTGGGAAAGCACAGTCAACTACAAGGTTGTTGAAAATTTCAGTTAGTGGTAATGAAAACAGATCTGCATTTGCTCGAAGTATTTTTGCTGGAATGGCTTCTTGCGGCGACGCCTTTTTAGGATCTAATTTTATTAACTGGTTGAACATTTCTTGGACTGTGATTTGGTGAAATGAGAAAGATCGATGCCACATGGAGAATGGAAATGCACATCAACCCTGCGGCTATCAACATACAATTATAAATTTAAATGCTAAATAAAAATCAACTGGTACAAATTTAAAGTTAAATTTACAAAGGAGGATGTTTCCATGCATTGGGGGGGGGGGGGGTTGCAGCATAATTCAAAAGCGCTTAGTTGCATGAATGAATTTTAGAGTAACCTCTACGAGTCCTTTGTTAACGTCAAGTCGCAGCCTTTCACTGCCGTACAGGATGAGTAGTAATTCATTTGAGAGGTGAGAAAATTCAGTAGGAGGCAATATTGCACTGAGATCATGCTGAAGCTCGCATCTGGGTTCTTCATAAGATAGTATTTGTTGTCAATTTTCTCGCGTCTTATGAGCACTGAAAATACAGTCAAATTTTACGAACATTTCTTGGTCATTAAATGCCTGAAAAAGAGCGCGAAACACTTGATTAAATCGTAAGAAATCTTTTAACACAGCACACTGCTCAAGGACATATCTCTCTCAAGAGTTTAGGAAATAAATTTCCAAACGAATGTAGAAGGTTGTCAGTTCATGGAAATAAATTCACAGACAGTATCTGTTACCGGTGAAAATTTGTACTTTCTATATTGTTAGATGCAAGGAGCTATTTCCTGATTTGATAAAGTGGTTTATGCTCTTTTTCAGGCATTTGAAAGTCAAGAAATTTTTGTGAAGTTGAATGTACCTTGTTGTCAGTGCTTATAAACACGAGAAAAACAGAGTATCAGAATTTGAAAGAATGAAGATTAGAATTTCAACATTCAATGGAACAGCAAAGAAACTTCACTTCAGCTTCCAGTTAATCCAAGGGCGCCTACCTTGTAGAAAGTGTGTTTATTCCCGGTACTGTACGCGTAGTAATTGATGTCCTATGACCCGGTCCTGTTAATCTTTGTATATCATAAGAAAATAGATAAGTCCTTCTAGTTACAGGGATTTTCAAATTCTAACGCCTGTTAGTGTTGACCAATAAAAAATCACGCTGACTGATTCCCTGTGGCCAGATCGTATAACGGTTGACATCGTGTTACATAAACACCGGAATTTGAAACCACAAAGTTATTCATACGTCATCTTGACCTTGAGAGGACTGACGCTGTGTACTGCTGTGTCGCGGTACGGTTCTAGGACACTCTCTGTACTGGGTCACAGGACACCAATTACTCTACAGTACTGGTAATAAACACACTTCCAACAAGGTAGGCGCCCTTGGTTAATCATACTGAGAATGATTATATACAATTTTTGAGTCTCCTAAGAGAATATCAGGGGAAGCTTACTCCCTGTAACCCAGGTGGCTGCCTATTTAGCCAAAGCTAGTTTGTACCAGTCTTTTCTCAGGGTGAGCTGCAATTTGAAGTGCTCCACCTACCTTATCAATTTGCAATTGAGATTTTTAATCCTGTGTCCCTCGTCGATAATGATATATTTCCATGGTAATCCATTTAGATGAACTCTGTCTCTCATTATGATTTCATATGAAGTAATTACAACAGGATTTGCCTTGATTTTCATATCAGGATCGATTCTTTTTACTTTGGCTATTTTACTTCTCATTGCTGCCCTTTCTTCTATGCTTCCATGATACAAAATCGTGTTTAACTGAAATGAACAATTGTTGATGAAATCAGAGAAGCATAAAAACAACACTGTGAGTGAAAGGAAACGATCTAACAATGTTCACACTATGTTCACACTAAATTTCTACACGAACAACAAGTAAAACGTTGAAAGAAATTCAACATTGAGAGTGTTTTGCTTCATGTTATGGCCTTGGGGTAGTCGTGCCACTTCGCTCCTCTTGGTATCGTCCCTGTAGTGTCGTATAGTTTTAATTAGAGAGTATAGTAGGAGGTAACATTGTATTATGAATTTTTATCTGCTGAATATGAAAAAAAACATAAATAAATGGGTCTTTTCGCAAGAGAAATCTTTCGTCTGATGTGCACATGTTCCAATATCAATTCACTCGAGATTTTTTTCACGTTTCGGTAGACTCTTTTCCATTGAAAATGCGCCATTACCAAGTCCAGTCAAATCGTTAATAAAATCAATCCTGATATGAAGACCACAACTCATTAGGAAAGGGCTACTTGCCCAAGTATTGATCCTAACTTTTTAAGACCACAATACTGTAACTAAATGTTGAGGGTATACCATATTTGGTGAATTGCTAATAAAACATATCGTAAACTGCATTCCCAAACAGGAAAGCACGGAGTTTCAATACTTTTATAGCATCATGGCGTCTCAACAAACATTAGTACAGAAAGAGACAAAATAAAATATTACCTTGGGTGCAAATTTCTTGAACTCAGATACCCAATTAGGGAGTGTTGAGAGTGGAGCAGCTACAAGGAATGGTCCTCTAAGATTTCGTTCAACCAAGTAAGATATTAAGGATATGCACTGCAGAGTTTTACCAAGACCCATCTCATCAGCAAGAATTCCATTGATTCCATTTTCAAAAAGTCCTGGATAAGGGAAGACTTTCATGATAAGAAAGTGAATCACAGGAAGCCCAGGCGGTTGACTGAACGATAATAAGTTTAAAACTTCAAAATAGTGAATTGTAATACCTTTGTGTCTTATTTGTTGCACTTCGATGTGAAGTAACATTAACGCCTTCCTAAATAAAATTACTTTTAATTAATTTTATATAGGCAGGCGTAGTATTACTTGACATCGAACTCTCGTATTCGAACAATTACGCAGTACAGAAGTCAACAAAGGAAGCACAATGCAGCTGTAGAGAAGTGCAACAGATAAGACACAAAGGTATTAAAATTCACTATTTTGAAGTTTTAAACTTATTATCGTTCAATCAACCGCCTGGGCTTCTTGTGTATCGTCAAATTTTGATGAATTGTTGACTAAGACAGACTCAGTCACCATTCACCAAAGAAATCTACAGTTGCCAACGACGGAAATTTATAAGACCAAAAATGATCTCAAAGCCTGAATTCATGGATGAAATCCTCGTCGAGAAGAAAATCCCATATAGACTGAGAGGTAATGACAACTTGTCAGTACCAATTCCACGAACAAATGCTTATGGTATAGAGACACTCAAGTACACTGGACACAATCTCTAACATTCGTTGCCACTAGAACTGAAAGAGTCCCATACCTTGACAGAATTTAAGCGGAAGATAAAAGAGCATCAATTTAGGAATTGCAACTGTAGTATGAGAAAATTTGTTAGGGGATTCCATATTCTCCTGGGAGGATAACATGTGCTAATACTTGTAATGGTCACTGTTGTTAGGCAGAAAAGCAGACGACATTTTGGTGGTTGTTTTCACTCTTTTTGCAGGTCTTTGCAAGGGGGCTTTCAGCAGAAAATCTCCAACAGCCATGAGCAGGAATGACCGATTTAAGATTGGATAAATTTCTAAATCTAATTGAACATAATGGCTGTGAAACAAGACATTTTTCAATATGATTGCTTCGATATGCAGAGTTGAATTATCTTTTCCAACATAGTACGTCTTTTCACTTTGCCGGTATTCCATGGACTATCAGGGCACGAAAGATAGAATAGTATCTGCGGAGGCGTTAGCCTCGAAGAAGATGTTGCGAGGGAGAAATGAGATGAAGTAAAAAGACAACAGCGCTGATTGCTATTTTACAAGCCAGTATCACGAGAAGTGAGCAGTTCTTCCCTGGAAATGTAACGACATCCGACTTCATATGATAAATATTCAAATTTTTTGTATAAACAAGAAGTAGACGAAAGGAATCACTAACTTCCCTCAAGAAGCTTACAAACAACAGCTTGCCAAAACCTTCCTCAATTCTGGAAACGAATTGCTGTTATGTCTCAAAACCCTGATAAATTAGTTGCATCTTGTGGAAAATTATCAATAATACCACTATTTCAATCAAGTTTGGGACTAGTTGCATTGTTTTTAACACTTAAAGACAAATGACGGAGATATAAGGTGACTTAAATCAGGGGCCTGGGCAATCTAAATATAACCTATTGAATTCCATTGTATTTGATGATATCGAGAGATTAGCAAATCAATTGGACAAATGAAAGCACTAAGCCATCTTTTGTTCTATTTTTAAACTAGTTAACGGTAACCTGACGGTGACATGAAGCGGAAATTTTTGTTGATGCAAATGAATGGCACTGCTGAATGGTGAAACATGTCATTAAAAAAGTTTGATGGCTTATTTCGTTTTCGAGTTATCAAGCATTTTGTGGGATTGGCTGATGACTTCATTTTGTTTGCGAAAAGTCAAGCAATTATTAAAGCCTGACCATATTTCCAACGGGAAATTTAATGTAAATTTTTTGTCAATTACCGAGCCTTTCTAAACATCATATCAATTAGTTAAACAAATCATATTCAATTGATGTTGCTCTGCTGAAAATTTCTTGCAGCTGTCACTGTAACCTTTCAAAGATAAGATACAGCTACATTTCCAGATATTATCCTTGTAATTTTTGCAAACGAAATGACGCCATCAGCTGGTTCTTAAATTAGTGGATAACTCGAAAGCGAAATAAGATATCCTAAAAATTTTATCGTCATTTCTTATCACTTTCTATACATTCCATTTAATATCTTACAATACGTATTACTTATGACACTACTTACAAAATACTATAGCCTACTACTAGAACAATACCATTTGGAGCGAAAAAGAACGTCTACTTCATTGCAACATCAAACGGTAAACACGAACATAGCACTACACGTAACTACTAGAGAGAAAGATAGTTCATAAAACTACACGTAACCCCTACAAAAAGAAAGAAACATTTTACTATACTTTCTAATTACAAATAAGTAGGTTAGGCACAAGATTTAGGGATATTAAATGAAAAGGACCATGATATTATACGAAGCGTTCCGTTCTTGAAATATACAAGATAGTAGATTTTAGGATGAAGTTATTTACTTCAAATGGCAACTTTTTGTCGCCGTACAAAAGAATCTGTAAAAAGACAGGATTTGGAACGTCAATAATTTCAAACGAGCGCAGCACCGGATCTTATCTTTCTATACAGTGCAATTCATTTGCATCAACAGAAACTTTTGCTTCAAGTCACCTTTAAGGGCAAGGTGTAAACGAGAGCTAGAATATACCATCCTCATAAATGAATGTAAAATTTTGACCTCCACTCCAGTAAGCAGTAGGGCGGTTAAATGATTTTGTGTTCGTCTTTTTAAATGACACTGTCTTACAAACAGAGCTATTGGTAGCGTTATCCTCCCAAGAACTTGCTACGCTTGTTATATTCTGACATAAGTCAAATAGACTAATTACCTCGCATCCAATCCAGGCCATCGAGCTGATAATTTCTCATCACTCCACCACTAATCAGGAGTGGTTGTCTTTGCGATACTGCCTCTCCATTTATCATTCTTGTTGCCAGCTGTCCTTGCTTTTCGGTGACCTGCAGAGGAATTCTGACTAATGAAAACGCATATCTAGACATATATTAATGGGTCAAATCAAGGGGGAAATTGCCCATTAGATTGCTGTGTGTGCAAAGGCCGATAAAATCTTTCTCCTTCCGAAGGAACGAAGACAATTTGACCAGGAAAGGTTTCAACACATATGAACATTCAGAGTCATTTCTATTGTAGTGTTTTCTAACCTCATATTGTACAACCTCATTATTGTATAACCTCATATTGTTTAACCTCGTATTTTATAATCAACCGTTCTGTTTTGTTTGTAAGCGCCCCAGACTCGATCAGCTCTGCTTCTTCTGGGGCGCATGAAATCATATGTAGTTAGTTTTAACTAATATGTTATTTCATGAATCATTATCATCATCATCATGCTTCTTATAAGTTCGGTTGTAAAGCCAAGATATCTTAAACAAACCATATTAACCACAAAACTATTCAACACCAACAGCTGTGCTATTTCCAAATATTTGTAATTTCTACTCGTAGCTGGAAGAATACCTTTTTATCTTTGTCTTGGTCATCCACATCCATTTCGGTGTCAGCAAATTGTTGCTCGATCTTACTTTTCTTCCCTTTCCTGGCAGTTTTCTGTCGTTTAGAAGAGCCACTAGAACTCTGAGAACAAAGAGCAATCATTATTTGAAAGCATGAAAAACCTGACTGCTTGTTCTACCTACCTTGTCAATGTCCTGGTTCTTCCTGTTGATGTGGCAACAACGCTGTGCTTCCTTTCAGACCAGAATTACTAGAGTTGGTGATTCTTCTAACTCTTAAGTAGCATGTTTGCAAGGGCTGGTACTCAAACCATCAACCTTGAGCCTTATATGCCATTGAATAGTCTGCGTGCGGACCCAATGTTCCAAATAAGAAAGGATGTTGAAATATTGGATCGGTGTACAGGGCAGCCATTGAACTACCACTGTGCCTGTGTAAGGTGTTTATACAACAAGCCTCTTCTATAAACAGTAACTTTGCTTTGCAGTCAATCATTTCATAACATGAAAAGGTCACATCGATTAATATTTTTTGTCAAAACTCCCAACCTTCCTACTTAAACATAACTATTAAAAAAGATTGTTGTTAGTCACCATTTACCCATAGCCTTTTCTTCTCAAAATATTTTCTGAAAAAGGGTGCTCTCTCCTCAATTAGCTTAGCTATTGAAAGAGTCCCTCATAAGGATTCCCCTGCATAAAAATCTTCTAGCGTCATTTAGCATCTTTCTTTGTTTTACGTGTATTGTCTTTTTAATTTGAAATGCAGTTATCTAAATTGTTGGAAGCTGTTTATGAGTATTTGGATGTAGTGGAATCAAATGTAAACTAATGAACTGATCTGAACTAAACTGAGCAGAACTTAAATGAACTGAATTTAACTGAACTGTTGGTAAAATTATTGTTTACGAGCGAAGGTCCGAGCTTGAGGTTTAAATGTATCTTTTCAAGCTTGTGCAATCAACTTTGCTTGAAAATCAATCAACATTTTTGGAATGAATTGTCACATTTTTGATTACAAAGTCCAACTTTGTAATCTAAGAAGGGGCTTCGATGTCAGGCTGTCAGAAAGTAAGTAACCCACTTCCGTGTCACGCTCGTTAAAGCGATTGATTAACGTTTTATCTCTGCTAATTGGCACTGAAATAAAGAAAGCGCACATAAAGCGCATACAAGACAGAAGTTTCCCGCGATCCTATAGCAACATTTGACGTCGGCTTATTTGATGTTAGACAGATTTGACACCATAAGATGGATAAATTACCATGATGTTTACCCTGGCACAACAACAAATTTACCCAGAATTGGCACGTTCTTGACTTCAGTAGCAGCTTAATTATGTCAAAACAATCGTTTTCTAGAACGAACGAATCATTAGCCACTTATTGATAGTACTCATTATGCAAATAAGTCAACTTCAGGGGATGATGTAACTGGTGGCCTGCACAGAGGCTAGCATTCGCAGCATCACCGAAGATAGAAGGATCCCCTTCCTACACGCCCGACAACACCAAGCCTGAATTATGATGTCACTTCCAGCCTCTCTTGCAAGAAAGCTGTGGCGCGAAAGTAAAATTTGGTGATAAATGGCGTCAGCAGGCGTCCCAAAGCAAAATATCGAGATATAACGCAATAGCTGTATCTTCGCTCTTTCAAGTTCTTTTAGCATTTTGGACTCAGATTTCCTTGGTTTTTCATATTTTTCAAAGGCCGTGGACAACTCTGTTTACAAACTCGGGATTCAGCACAGCAGGTAAGCAGACTTTATCATAAATTTAACGTTTGTCCTTTTTTTCATGGAAATTTTGTTGAAAGTTTTGGATTCCTCGATGTCGTTTTGTCCTATTTTGTCACCTTTTGCCAATTGTTGACGAAATAAACTTGCCTTTTTCTCGTCTTGAACTTCGGCTTGCAGTTTCAAGAAAATGAACTTTTGTTGGCCTAAATTTAACCGAAATTTTTTCAAACTCCAATATTTTCTAAACTAAGACAGGAATTCTCATTTTGGAGATATAACGCAATAGCTGTAAGCATCTAGTTTCTAGGAATGTTGCCTGTTTTGCTGTAGCCTTTGCCGGCTTCCCACAATTTTCAAAGGCAATTTTTCCTCGAGAGCCATGACTATTTAATCTGCGTTAACTTTACGTGCTTCCTTTTACAAACTTATCTGCTTTTTAGTCAGAAAACAAACGTTAACCTTGGTTGAATGTATCACTTTCGAACTTAATCTGATGTTTTCAGAAATGAAAGTATTTTAGAGTACTTGCTAGCTGTTTTGGCCACCAGAGCAATGAGAATAATAACAAAACTTTGACTTCGCTCTCAGCAGAGAACTATTCGTCGGGTTTGGCCTAACTGTAAACAAACATAAAGTTGCATTGTTGCTTATTTTCATCAAGACTAATGGGGAAGATCTGACCTAGAAATAGGAGATTTGCTTACTAAAACAATGTTATCAAGGCTACCTTGTACAAAAAAATATCAGCTTTGATTATTTTGCCTATAAATACGATAGTTTACTGCAATTATTTGCCCTTAAATCTGTTTTCTTTTTCTTGAGCAGGGTATTGCTGCTCTGATTTAAGTTTGCAAAGACATCTCCTATTTTGGTTTGCTGCTCTTTTTTGTACATGCAATTCTCTATGAGACAAAGTGAAATTCGCTATGCAGCAAACAGTTTCAGTAGGAGGAAATAATATTGTCTCTCTTTTATTTTAGGACCCAAACAGAACAAGATTATCCTTTACCAATCAAGCCCAACCTTGAAGCAGCATTTGACAACAACCACAAAAGACTGCAATTCTTGCTTTTCCAATGCCTGAAGACTGATGCAAAACTAATGGACAAAGCATTCAATGAAAAACAATATTATGATATATGAAAAAATTTGAGCAATCCAATAATTGATACTGTGATGATTTTACTCTGATAATAGGAAGATGGTAAGATAATAGCAATTGAATCATCACAAAATTGAAATTTTAATGCTTCCAATTCTGAAACAGTCTGAACCTTATTCTGAATTTGATCTGCAAAGACAATTGTTTGCAAAGACAAAGACAAAGCTCGCCTGTTTCACCCAGTAGCCCCTACTGCCATGCTTATTCATGAGTTTCTGAAAATTACCAAAAAGCAGTTATTGCCGTTGTCCATTCAGAAATAGTGATTGCAATTTCGATAGACAGCATCCTTCCCTATCTTCCTTGTCTGTGAGTTTTTAGAGCCAACAAGAGAAGATTTCCAGACTGCATTGAGTTGCTCCATCATTGAGAGGAACTTGCCCAGTACAAATAACATATTTTCTATAATTTGCTATCCATTTGTCCATCAAAGACATCTGCCATCATAAACAAAACGATTTTAGTTCTTGATCCATAAATATCCGAGTTCTTTCGTTGGAAGCTGCTTCTTCTTGTCTCTTTCTTTCTGGCGGGTTGGAGAATTATTTGAAAACATGAAAGCATCTCTTGTCCTTCACTGGCAGTAAAAGGATCGCTAGTGCTCTGCATATTGGTTTATTGCTTCGTTTCCTATCAGAATTAAAAAGTTTTCTTGAAAGCAAGCAGCAAGCAGACCACGCCGCTTCAAAACAATTTCTACGATCTACGGCCTTTTCTAAATGTCATGGTTTTGAAGGCGCTGCTTACTACACCAAAAACAATGAATTCGAAAAATTTGCCCAAATACGGATGAAAATCTCTTAAAATAAGACCATCACTCCTGTCAAATTGCGTGGAGTTTACCGGGAAGTTTAAATCAAAACGATTTTAGTTTTAAACATTTCTTAGATAAATTCACTACCTTTTAAGATTAAATTAACGCGGAAAAATCACACCGCATCACTGAAAGAAACGTTCAAAGTCGACGAAAATATTCACTTCCGGTCATTTTCCTATACATTTGTATAGGGGCATCAAAGCGAGGCTGAACTCCTCGAGAAAGGTGTTGTCGGGCGTGTCCTACACAGTTACAGAAAGGTGCAGAATCCCAGCAAACAATAGACCTTTTAGCTATTCTAAAAGGAGCCTGGATCGAACGTTATTTTTATACATTTTTATACGTTACGTTCGATCGAGTGGCGTTAGAGCTTCTATCACTATTGTGCACATTCGAAAATTCTACAAAGTGTAGCAAAAGTTTGTTCGATTCTGATTCTTTCCTGAATAGTAAAAAGGTCTATGGCGCCATTGACTGGGGGAAGGCACGAGATCACACTGAACCAAAACATCTTCATGCATATCATTCTGTACAGAGGTTATCTTCGTGACTGCTTGTCTCAAATTAGATGCCCGCGAATAGCAACAATTGAAACGTTCTGTAGGGTTCTGCATAAGTATTTTTGCGTTATCGTAAATCTCACATGACATCTCATTTGACACTGATGCACCAATAGTTTCGTGCACGAACAAAGCAAACTAGGGGTAACGACTTTTGATTTTTGCATATCATTCTCGTTTGACATAAAGACCAAAATATTGCCTTTGAGGCGATTCTTGTCCTTACACAAGGCGCTCGATTTTCCATTGAAGGCGACTTTAGCAGCAACACTCATCTCTCTGACTGTAGCTAAAAACAGCATCTACGGTCATTTGGGGTTATGAAGAAATCAACATTCAGATATTCTTATGCTTGTTTAGCTCAGGACAGACTTTGTAATCATCCAAAAGGATCTTATGTTTTAATGGGAAAGACCATCAAATCTGCATTTTTTCAAAGCAATCTTTTTACCTTTGATTAAAGAATGCTAGCATACTTGTTATAGGCCTAAGAATAGTGAATTAGTTGAATAAAAATCGCTAAATTGATACGAATTTACAGTACCTCTTGACTAGATTCTTGTCCTGAACCTTTGTCTGCTCCCCTTTTCCTTTTTCTGCTTTTGGTATCATTGAGACTTGCACCTGATCTAGTTTGATGAGGATCGACTTCCGGAACAACCTTTGGAAAAAATAAAGTGCTCTATTCTAAAAGCCCTTTGCATGGGCTCAAACCTTTCCGTGAAATTTCCTCTCTGGTTATTTGATTGAGAAATATTTGACTTTTCAATTGTACAGGTGTGCCAACAAAGATTTGCATGTTGACTTGGCTCCAGAAATTTTGCCTCCAAATGAATAGCCAATTTGAAAAAGAACTGGTAAAGCATTTTCCCCAAACTGCAAAAATTAAACCGAGCAACAATGATAAAATAAATTGCTCTCACAAAATATATCCCCTTCTGACAACCAGCTCTTGATAAATTGCCTTGTTTTAATACCCGGTACTAGAAAAACAAGGAAAAATAATACCTAGAAAAACTGGAATCCTTGTTTGTCAAATATACTAAATAAACCTCTCCCTAACCTACGAGCGGACACGTATTCTTCATTTCCAAAAGAAGAAACAAGGATCTATAAAGCAAAAAAGCAAAAGCATGTAATGGCCACTTTACTAATTGATTTACCATAAGTCCTTCAATAAGCCCCCACCTTCGAATAAGCCCCCCCCCCAAAAAATTCCACACACAAAAAAACATTTTTTACGAAGTAAGCCCCAACCCTTGAATAAGCCTCCATGGGGGTTTAATCAATTGTTATTTAGTGAATACTTTTGATTCTCTTTTTTGAATCACTTTCTTCGCATTTTTTTCAATGTACTCAGGCTTATTGCCTATAAAACAATCCTCGAAAAATAAATGCATGCAGAAGCTCATACTGTCATCCCGATCGAGAAACGGATTATGTCAGCCCTCGGAAATCGTTTTCCTTTCGTCGATCGCGCTTCTCAAACGTGGGATATGAAAGAAAACATATGGACGAATTTCAATTTCAATACCCTACATTTTTATGCATCGTTCTCGGCGAACAAAGGTAGCATATTTTCGTTATTGTCCGTCGGTCAGATCGGCAAATCTTTTGATAGGCTCGTTGCATTGCACGTTAAATTGAGTTTGAATGTCCTGTTGTATTTGTTAATTCATGTGTCCACGGTCGACTACGCGCAAGAGAATTGATCGGCTTTACCGAGAATTCTCGTTTTGTCTCGGATTCAAATTCCAGGATATGGCTGAGTTCTCGGTCCCTATTTCGAAAAATATCTGCTTCGTTTTTGGCCCGAACATTGGAAAAAAGTTTATAATGATAAGCATGTTCGTTTTAAAAGCAACCAATGCAGTTCATCGATATCCGGTCTTTTTCTGCGGAATGCCCCTTTAAGCATACTGACCAGCCTCAAGTAAAAGAAAAAAGTTTAGTTCTGGTAATATTTTTGGCTGCTGCTGAATAAGCCCCCACCCCAATATGTTTCGTGCAAAATAAGCCCCAGGGCTCATTTAAGGGTAATCCTCTATTAAAATAACAATAAAAAGCGCTTCAAAAAAGGCAACATCTATTAAGTTTCCACTGTAGCAAGCTTCTGCTATTTGTTTTGTAGATCCTTGCCTCTTTTGGAAAAATTGGTCTACTGAAATATCAATCAATATTGGTGCTTTGAGAGCAGAAATATCAATCTTGAAAGCTCAAATTTGCCCCTTTCTGCAAACCAGAGCTTTAGCCTTTAAATCAATGAGAGCCTTGATAAAATTTGAATAATATTAGATCTTGTGTTATACTGTTTTCCAGAATTCACCCCCAGTCACCCATTGGGAAGTTCTTAATTTTTCATTAATTTCAGTTCTTAATTTCGATGGCCAAAGCTCTGGTTTGCAAGTGGACACAAATTAGAGCTTTCAAGATTGATATTTCTGCTCTCAAAGCACCTATACCAACAAACGATGGTATCTATGTTCAAGTTAACGATCGAGGAACATTATGAGAGTGATTAGCCATTGATCAAAGCTAAATTCACATCGCTGGAGTCAACCAAATCTGTATACATTTTTTGGGACACCCGGTACACATAGGCTAACCTCCCTTGTACCTGGTCTTTTGAAGGATTCTCTTTCAATTTCTTCTTAGCCATTTCAGCTGCTCTTTTCTCTTTGGCTTCCCTTCTCTGTTTCTCTTCATCTCTCTGATGATTCATCTTGTTCAGTATAAATCTCGCATATGCATTTGATTTATCTAGCAGTTTCTGAAGCCTCTCAAACCGTTGATCTTCTGGGGCAGCATATATCTCCTCTTTAACCTATAAATCAATTGTAACAATTAGAACTGCTATACCATTAGAATTAGAACAATTAGAATTTCCATACCATTACAGGGAGGAGGGTAGGTTTCATTGTTTCCAGATTTGGCACATTCAAGTCCTTGGTTTTGTTGTTGTTGCTCTTTCAAATATCGTTTTGCTTTATTTCAGGAATTGGTTTTAAAAATGCAAAAATTTGCAATTTTGAAGAGAGCTCCACCGGTTCTTTGTTTTATCAAATTAGTCCTGTGGCTTTACCCTAAAATTTATCATTCATTATTTCACCTTAAAATTCAATATCATTATTACATAATATTATGGGTCTTTGTTCTCCCTCAATTTTCTTTGCAGTTGTGCAGTTAACTTTCCCTCTATATATGATATTATCTAACATGATACGTGCTTGATTTATCGCATTTCAGGCTCCATTTGGGCAGCTTTTACTCACTGTGCACTGTGGTAATCCTTTTCAGCAAAAATAATCCATAAAAAGCCCCTCCTACCTAAACGTTAGACATCCCCCAAACCTATGTTACTGATGATACAGGAAAGGAAAGGTTCTCTGTTGATGCCAGTGCTTGCAGGGAAAGTTGTACCGGGTGCGCCAAAATAAACTATGCACCTTTGACAGGCCACAATAAATTGTACACTGGACCGACTTTGAAGATTCATGACTTAAACTTTAGCAAAAAGCCTGACTGGATTCTAGAATTTTTTGGAAATTTTTTTGTTTTCAGTTTTTAGAGCTAGACGCGAGTGTCTGAAAATGGTCATTCTCGAAAACACTGAAAACGATAAAAAAATGTTGATCAAATTTTCTGAAGAATCGACATGAATGGACAAAGAGAAAACCTTTTCGTGATGATTTGGGATATACAGTAGAAATCCATCAATTAATCAAAATAATTAATCGATACAATTAATCAATTCCTAAACCCCAAATCACCAAAAACAAGTTTTCTCTTTGTCCATTATGTCGATTCTTTAGAAAATTTGATCAATATTTTTTTATTGTTTTCAGTGTTTTCAAGAACGAAAAATTTATGAAATTCGCGTCTAGCTCTAAATAATGAAAACAAAAATATTTGCAAAAAATCCTAGAATCTAAGTCAGGCCTTTTGCTAAAGTTTAAATCATGAATGTTCAAAATGTGCATAGTTTATTTTGGCACACCCGGTATATGCACGGTACAGTACAGTTCCTGCACACATTGACTACACAAAATGCAAGAATTTTCAAGAATCCTTAAGTGGCATGACAGACTGTAAAATTTTCCCAAGAGTAAGTGGGCAGGAAAACAGTGTCAACGAGTGCAGGCCTGTCCTGAAAATCAAACTTTTGCAGGTTTTCTCAGAATTATTATGGAAGCAATTGTTTGAAATTTGTGTCAGGGATTTGACAACTGTTGTTACTCTCTTCGCACAGGAGGCGAACTGTATTGTCCTGTTCATATACGAGTAACAAATATTGTTGAAACTTACCACATTTCTGTGTTGCTGTGCTTCCACTTTATCTTCTTCCTCGTAGCGTTCTTCCTCATCAACCATTTGTTGAGTCACAACATTATGCAACGGCGTTACTGTATGACTGCTGTTTTCATCAATTGTTGAACAGCACTGATTGCTGTCAGTGTCCATGGAGATTCCTGAGGTTGATGGGGTTGATACAGACTGATTTGACATCTCGTTGAAAAGGAAATCAGCTACTGATGGTTTAGGTTCTTGGTTTTCAGGCTGAACAATGTCTGTAATATCGTTATCTCTGTTTTCAAAATAGGAATTCGTAGAAGGTGCTTCTTTGTCTGTAGCACTGCAAATTGCTGCCTTGTCAAATTTTGCTTCTATGGCTGTTTGCTTAGATTCTTGGTTTTCAAGTGGTACAACTTCTGTAATGTCGTTATCTCTATTTTGAAAATAAGGAATGTTAGATTCTTCTTCTTTCTGTGTAGCACTGCTAATTGCTGCCTTGTTAATTGTTGCTCCTATGACTGACTGCGCTGACTCCTGGTTTTCAAGTGATAAAACTTCTGCAATGTCCTTATCTCTATTTTGAAAATAAGAGATGTTGGATTCCCCTTCTTTGTGTGACTTTGTTTCTATGGCAGCAGAATTTTCTGGAACACTTTCAGCATCTATGAATTTTTGACTGTTTGAACATAAATCAATATTTTTGGCAGGACTATCAGTTAGTTCATTTTCCTCTACTTCCTGGCAATCTCTCGCTGAATCTTTATCAATATTTCTAATAGTATTATCATCACATTCAATACTAATGTGTTCAGTTCTGAAAAGAGTTTCAGTCTTCTTTGTATGATTTATATCGTTTTCAGCATGTTCATCACTTGTCAGTTCTGCGAATTCTTTATTCTCATTTGCTAGAGTTTCTTCTAAAGGCAGATCAATATCATTTTCTGACACTTCTAGGGCATGTGAACTTGCTTCTTCATTTGCTACAAGACTGACACCAGATACATTCGTTTTCACTTCAGATTTAGAGTCTATTGCTTTATAATTCAAACTGTTATTAGCTTCACATTCATTTCTGAAAAATTTTGTAAGAGAGCCATTCATAACTAAATCATTGTCCCCTCTTGCAGAAACAAAACTGTCTTCTTCCTCAAAAAATTCACCGTCACTGTTATTCTTAATTTCTTTCTTATTCTCTTCTGCTTCTTGTGGCTGAGTATTTCTTCTATATTTTTCTGTTTCCTCACACAAACTCAAAGACTTTTCTGCCTGAATTTTCTGGTTGCCATTTTCATTGTTTTCAGAATCTGAATCTCCACGCTCTGTTTTTACTGTTTCAGCCTTAGATTTTTCTTTCAATGTTTCTGTATCCTCCAGACAGGCATCATTTACCAACTGTGTGTTGCTTTCCCCTTTGCTCTGATCAGCGGATTGACCTCCAATGTAATTGAGAATCTAAAATGGGAGCAAATAGAGCAATTTAGGCAGCACCAGATAGCTTGATAATCATTTTTAACCCTTCTTTTTTTCAATTCACAAACCTTTTAGTAATGGGGGGGTCACTGGGTGGGGGGGGGGGGGTAAATTCCGCATTTCCGCAAATTTTTTGCCCTATTTCCGCAAATCCGCAATCAGAAGTTGGCCATTTCCGCTATCCCTCATTGTCTATGAGCAAAGTCCTCCAGCTTCATATTAAGCACGGAATCACACGGAAGCAATTTTGCTGTCATGGGTGATCGTTTCGCGCCAAAATGTTGTTGTTGCTGTTGCTGTTATCTTCAGATCTTTGTGATTTGCTTTGTTTTTGTTTTTCTAAATGTAATATCTAAATGAATATTACACAACATTTTGACAGAATTAGTGTCAAATCTTCCATTTTTTTAGCAAATATCCGCACTCCGCAAAAATGCAGCCAATATCCGATATCTGCACAAATGATGATTTATTTCCGCACCCAAATAGCCCAATATCCGGAATTCTGCAAAACCCCAGTGACCCCCCCAGTAATATTACAAATATTTCAGAGCAACTTCCAGATGTATAGCCACTATGTGGAAAAATGCGAAACAATTGATTTGAGGTAATGCACAATCATTTTTTCCATATAAACCCACACATAAGCATCGCTTTTTCATATCTTCTCTGTCATATTTGGTGTACAGCCAATATGCAGAGTCAAACCATACAGTAGTTAATAGAATATCAACTATGGTCAAACATCTTGGTGATAGAAAATTTCCAATTGCATATCATGCCTTTGGAAAAAATTCTTCCTATTATTTTCCAAAACACCCAACCAAATGAATAATCAAAATTCTGTTCTTTGGAATATTAGGAAGTCCAGTTACAACATTTTGATCATCCAATATCAATCCCATTTTCATTTTCAGATTTCATTGTTTCATAAAGTCTTCTTTTCCTTTGATATTAATAATAATTATCACTGCAAACACCGGAGTAATACAAAACTATAGGATAACTGCTTACAGGATACTCGGAAACTAAACAGAACGCATCATCTAAAGGTATAAGTACAAACAAAAAACAAAAACTTTAGCTACGCATTGAGCAGTGAGAGGAGTCGTGAGGGCATTAATCTGTTGCTACACGTGAATTGTCAACTGGGAGGTCTTGACATATACACAATACTCTGTGCAAAAACATAATGGTTGCGGTATTTGTTGTGATATGCATGCTACCAAGCATTCCGATCAAAATTTCATTGTCCACCCTATCCCATTCACTACCAAAGCAGCCATTCATATTTTCAAAATAATTGTTTCTAGCTTCAACGAGTTTTGGTTCTGCGCACCAAAGTATGAAATGGACCTCATTGCCCAATGGACTATCCCTACCAGGGACGTCATGGCTGGGGGGGGAGCAGGGGGGCCATGGCCCACCCTAAAATTCAAATCGTTGGATTTTTCGGAAATTTTAAGGCTTTGTCGTAAAACCACTGACTTTGGGCTTGGATTTTTCGAAAATGTATACCCAACCTTATACCAATTCTCCGAAAAGTACATCGATACTGTTCCTTATACGAAAATCGCGAAAATCAATAGCGTTCCTTATACCAAAATTGCGTAAATCGATACCCTTCCTGATGGCACGTCCATTTACCCAAAATATGTATAGTGCCCTGGGCTTTTTGATTTTTTCCACATATTAGTGTTGGCAGGGCCTCCGACGACGGGGGGGGGGGGCCGGGGGGCCATGGCCCCCCCCCCACTTTTTTGCAAATCATACCGTTCTGAAAGGCAGCTCATCATGTTGTGCTGTGGTAATTTTTTTGTATCAAGTTTGGCCCCCCCACTTTTCTGATCTCGTCGGGGGCCTTGTGTTGGTATTAGCAGAGCAGTTTACATACACTGCGTATCAGAGGGTAGCAGAGCCACACATAAATCAAAACAAGACTTTTTGTAAGTTTTGCATGAAGACTTGTCAGAAAAAGCTCTTCGCTTTGGAAGATAAAGTTGATTTGAACAGAAGGTCTGAAATATACTAACCATTCTAGTTGATGAACTGCTACCGTACATCCAGAGGTTTTTCATTACCGATAGTTATTATTCATTTCCACCAAAGATGAAAACCATGGATTATGCATTTTCTCACAGGGTATTTTCGTTTCAGCCCCAAATTTTTTTCCTTTTTATCTGAAAAGGGCTCAGAAAGTCAAGCTTGTGGAAGAGAAGACTTTAAAAATGAAGATGTCAGGAAGCTATCAGAGTTATCAAGCTATCATGCTTATATTTCATACAACTACAGCAAAAACCAATCTATTTCTAAGTGATTTTTAAGTTCTATTTTAAAAGTTTGCCAGGAGAGCCTTCCGCCCGTCAAGTTCAGCTGCTCCTTTCAACGGCGAATTCTTCAAAAAAAGGGGCACTTTCTAACGATGTAAGAGTGTGGTTGCAAAAAAATTTCCCAGGGGCGAGCCCCCGGACCCTATTTTTGCTCGCATCGCTCGCATTTGATTTTAGCAACCCGAAAATGAATTTCGCTCCGAAGGGCCTAACCATCGGGTTTCATCCCCGGAGGATTGGCCTCTTCATCGCGGTTCACATGGACCTAATCCAAACATAACACCAATAAACTTCAAAACTTTCCGTTGGCCACTGCGAACGTCTCGCAAACGGAGAAAAGGGCAAAATTAAAACTTTATTTTTCGGAAATTTTGAGGCCTTGGCCCCCCCCTAATAGACAGGCCCCACGGCGCCCCTGATCCCTACAAACTGTACATGTACGTTAAATTCTAAACTTGGTGATTGTAGACCTATGCCTATGGTCCAGGTTGGAAAACTTGCATTCACTCGCAACTATGAAACTCTGTCAAAACTCGCTGCTCGCAGCTACAAGAACTGGTTCTCGCATGCGAGAACACAAGATCTATTGTTAATTTCGCCTCTCTTGCAGCTTTTTAAAGTCTACTCGCAGCTCGCACCTTCAAATTTATTTCACTCGCTACTACGCGTAGGCCAAATCACGCATGTTTTCCAACCTGGCCTATGGTCATATTTCAACACATTATTTACGTATACCTCTTCCCCATAACCTTTTTTACAAACTGGTAAATGTCAGACAGCCTTCCAGATTCTTGTATGTGCTCTCGGAACCTCTAACCTCTTTTTATACAGAGTCTTAAAAGATCTAGAAACAGACCTGAGAATTCCCTTCTGTGAACTTGACTTGATAAGTATTATTCACCTACCTATTGTTTAGCAAAAGTGCACACAAAAATATTAAAACTCACAAGCCTTGTGTGCTGTTTGTGCAGAGCATTGGAAAACTGCACTCTGCTGTCTCGGGGCACATTCTTGGGTGTGCAAGTGGCACACCCTGAAACTAACCGAACCTGAATTATCCCTCCTGCATGTACTTGCCATGCAAGTGCAGCCTGGGTGTAACCTTCACTACACATGCAGTGCTGATGTAACAAACATGCAGGCCTAATTTTGGTTTGAGACGGGAGGCTATGTTTCTTGCATGCAATAAAACAAGTATTCATTACATTCTTTCTCTGCAACACACAAAGAAGCTGACACATTCACTTACCGACTTGAGAAACGGCATTTTTACATTTCTTCTGCATAGGCCTCTACTTATGTAATGGCTGCAAATATATCTCTCAACCTTGGATGGCGAATGCAAAACCATGTGATAGAAGTTTTGGCGCGAATCTACGTTACAGCCTCAGTATGATGATGAGACTTGTTTGAAGAAAATTGAATTGAATTGCATTATTGATTGGCTAACGGTTGACTACCGCCATTTTTTGAAGTTGTTCGAAGCTGTAAAGAACTGAGAAAACTCAAGAAAGTAAGTATTGCTGCATCAGAAGTGTGCAGATGCTCGAAGGAAACTTTCTTTTGTTGACTTCAAGCTTCAGTTTTATTCATCTAGGCCTTACAGACAGTAAAACAGTCTAGGCCTAGGTAGGCTAGGCCATATACAGTTCAACAGACAAGTATTAACAGAGTAGGCCTATTCTTGATTGGTATTCAATAAAACATAGGAATCATTCGTCGTACATAGCCGAATACTCATGCTCGTGGCCATGGCCGAAACCCCCAAAGTCTCATTTTCACGGACCAATCAGACGGCTGATTTCGGACGACGGCTTTCGTCCTGTCAGTGTTTTAAATACATTCTCTAAAATCTATGAAAAAGTCATGAAACAGCAATTAGTTGTCTATCTTGACACTACGCTCTCGGTTTTCATAGGCGCATATAGGAAAACATACGGCACGCAGCACGTTTTGATAAGACTCCTCGAAGACTGGAAGACCAAACTTGACAATAATTACATTGTAGGTGCTTTATTGATGGACTTGTCAAAAGCATTTGATTGCATCCCACACGATCTGCTGATTGCGAAGCTGAATGCGTACGGTGTGGATGAAAATGCCTTGGTACTAATCTATTCATATCTTAAACGGCGTGAGCAATCCGTGAGGATAAATAATACATACAGTTCCTTTCAAACACTCTTATCTGGGGTCCCCCAAGGCTCGGTGTTAGGTCCTATTCTTTTTAATGTATATATAAATGATCTTTTTCTGTTTATTAAACAGGCAACGCTATATAATTATGCCGACGACAACACGCTTGCTTGTTTCTCTAGGACTCTACCAGATTTGGTGCGAGACTTAGAGGCAGAAGCAGGCGTTGCACTAGATTGGTTAAAGGAAAACCATATGATTGCAAATCCATCAAAGTTTCATGCACTGTTAATTAAAAAAGACCAGACAACTACCAGTGGTGAGAAAATAAGTATTCAAGGCAAAACAATCATGTCTGAAGATTCAGTCAAACTTCTCGGGATTCAACTAGATTATAAACTAAACTTTGATCCTCACATCGCAGTACTTTGTAGAAGGCTTCGAGCTTATATTGGTTTTGATGCGAGAGAAGTCCTTGTTCAGAGCTTTGTTTATTCTAATTTCAATTATTGTCCTTTAGTATGGCATTTTTGTTCAGCTAAATCAATGCATAAGATTGAGAAGGTACAAGAACGTGCACTTAGGTTCCTTCATAATGATCATGTCAGTTCATATAATGACCTTCTACTGAAATCAAAACGATGCACCATGCATGTTTACCGACTTAGAGCTATCTCCATAGAAATGTTCAAGACTCTAAATGGTCTGAATCCATCCTTCATGAAAGATATTTTTCAAGTTAGATCCTCTAATTATTCATCGCGAAATCCTAATAACCTTACTCATTACAGACCAAACCAGGTTACTTTCGGTGCTCGCAGTCTCAAGTTCTTAGGACCGCAGATTTGGAATTGCTTACCAAATAAGCTAAAATCGGCTGAAAGCCTTAATATTTTCAAAAGGTTAATATCACAATGGGATGGCCCCACGTGCAAATGCAACGCCTGTCGTTTTACTGTAAATAATGTACAAACCGTTTAAAAAAATGTATTTATTTTAATTTAATTACTGTATCCATCGATTTTGATTAGTTTCCATGTACATATGTACATAGTAGACTAGATGATTTTTTTTCAATCGATGTAAAATAAAGATACAACAACAACAACAACAACAACGGCTAAAAGGCGAAGGGCGTTTCATTTAAAAAGCATACCTCCGGGACGGAAGGTTTTTCAAAAAAGGAAAACCCCACGCACAGGGTGAATCTCTCCATTGCTCTGCGCCAAATATTTCCGAGTGTAATGACTTTGTGCGCCAGTGTGCGCCAAAAAATAATTGATATTTATTGTTCAATACAATGAGACATTGAATTGCCCATTGTTTTAGGCCTCTTTCTACGCCAGAAATATGCGCCAAAAATCAGATGAGCTCTTTCCCTGCGCCGAAGATCTTCCGAAAAAAGGCACTCAGATTACGAAAACACCCTTGGATGTTTGACTAAAACAGTAGTAACACGGGAACGGACACAGGTGTAAAAGATTTGTAATCTTCCATGAAATCTGTTGTGAAATGAAATACAACATGAAATACGACAACTGGTGAAATTGGCCATGAAATCGGCCATGATAAATACTCTGTGAAATCCTCCAGATGAGTGGAAGATTATGCACCCGTTGAAATTGGCCACTTAGGTGAAATTGGCCATAAAATGCATCATGAAATGGGCTGTATAATCTGCCATGTAATACACCATGAAATGGTCCACTTGATGTATTTCACAGTTACTTCAATGTTGGACGATGTCAACAGTCATGCAATCGTCCACACATGGCGTATTTTACACAGAATTAAAAGATGGACGATTTCATCCCTGATGACATCGGCCATCTGTGGAGTATTTCATAGAGTATTACATGAGCCAAGAGAGCGTTGAATTTCATGAAATGTGAAATCGGCCAGTTGTGTTGAATTTCATAGCGAATGTCATACATCGGCCAATTTCACATGGTGGCGTATTTCACCTCCTTTACACCTGTGGGAAGACTGGAATTTTCTACCCAGGTGGTTGGATTTACAGTTACTCCAATTTAAGCCTCGGATTTCACTCAGTTATTTTAAGTCACCCCTAGGATTTCTTCTTCCGACCCCCTTCTTTTCACTGTGGAATCCCTCGGATTCGCAAAAACTGAGAATATTTCTGACCCCCTTGGAATTACATCTTCCGACCGGGGTGTACGCTTATTAAATGGAATGACCCGAAGGAGACAAAAGAAACCCGTGAAGATATTTCTAAATTTTATCTTCCTTCATAAAACGCAACCAGGACAAAAAACTGCTTGAGATTTCCCGAATTTTTTCAAAGCAATCTACTCTCCAGATGTTTGGGAGTACAAGTTTGGATGCCGGTTAAAATATCTCCAGGATTGGTGGCGTTATTGCCTCTCCAATAGACAAAATCAGCGAAGGCTTGTCAAGACCTGTTTACGCCACTTCAAGTCAGTTGATAAAGCATCTTGATAAAACCTCTTTTGAATTTTATAAGTTATTTCGCAACGAGCAAACTTATGCCATGAATGCAAAAAGTAGTACAATACAGAAACTTCCCTAGAGTATTGCCACATGACTTGAAATGCGCGAACAATCCTTTGTAGACTTTTTCAATTCACATAGGAACCGTAGGGGCATTGAATCTTTAATAAAAGAAAATTTAGCGAAAGACAATAGGAAGAACAACTGAAAACGCAGATTGTGGCGTCTTCGGGGCCTTTCTTACAACAATAACTATTGTTATTACTATTGTCTCCCGGCAAGAATTTCTATTGTTGAAGGTTCAGTGCCTTATCAGTTTGTTTGTAGCCACAACTCCGCCAATCCAGGAGATGTTTTAACCGGCATCCAAACTTGTACTCCCAAACATCTGGAGAGTAGATTGCTTTAAAAAAATTCAGGAAATCTCGAGCAGTTTTTTGTCCTGGCTCCGTTTTATGAAGGTAGGTAAAATTTAGAAAAATATTCACGGGTTTCTTTTGTCTCCTTCGCTTTTTAGCCGTCTGATTGGTCCGTGAAAATGAGGCTTTGGCGGTTTCGACCATGGGCCACGAGCAATCGGCTATGTACGACGAATGATTCCTATGCTATTCAATAATATAGGCCAAAGACTTAAACCATGCTGGAGCAGTGCCTCGAATGCCATAATGCGCAAGTCTGCTGAGAAGGGTCTCGTGATTGACTGTATCAAAAGCTTTTTGAAGATCAAGAAAATTAATTTTTTCATGACATGAATTTTCATAAATAAGAACGCTTGACCTCCTTGTTGATGTTATGCAATGACTTCTATAACTCTCCTATATCTATCTATAATAATAATGTACAAAACATATGAAATAGGATTACGCACAGGTAATGATACTAAATATTGATACTTATAAACTGATCCCAAGCTCTGATACTGTGCAAAAAATGCCATGGGCTATTCCATTTTTACTCCCTGTACAGGCAAGGTGGTGGAAGTAAAATTCCAGGTGGTCCTTCATCTTCAAAAAGAATTTCTTAATGATAGTAGGGTACCAGTTTGCAGTCATCCGGAACCACAGGCTAGAGCCTTGGCCCTTTTTGGTTGTCTTTTTTGCCAGCTACGGCCGGCTCTGGCCATTTAATGGAAAATGTAAAACTGTGAGATTTCTTTTCAAGAACTGCTAGAATAAAATTTGATGTTGATATCTAATCATAAATAGGCTTTTGTTTCACATAGACCTTTGCTTCCCACCATGAAAATTGATGTCGGCCAATGCCCTTTTTATATTTGTTTAAAATGACACCATCCTCCAGGCCTTACCGGGAATGGCGTGCGATCGCTCTCGCACGCCTTCTCTTCCCAAGGAGTGTGATTGATCACACGCCTTGTCTTTCCAAATGATGATTAAAATCTTTTATATCTCTGGAAGCAAATACCAACCAGGTAGTCCTAAATCCAGAACCCTTGATGATTTGATAGTTATCATTAAATTCTTTACAACAGATAATCCTGCAGGTTGAAGAGTTATTTCTTTGACCTAATGTTAATTCTTGAAATATCAGTTTCTTTCTTGCTTGCTTTCCAACGGACTGATAGAATCATTTAATTAACATAACAACTTCTTTAAATCGAGGTTCAATACTTAACTACCGTCCCAAAAAGAATCAGTATGACAACTTTTCTGCTGTCTCCTCTCTTCATTAGAAACAGGCAAATATCATTACCGGCTAATTTTTAGTTGCTATTAGGGCATTTTCCAAAGTTCATCCCGTTTTTGCTGGTCAGTTCCAAAAATTAGTAGATGTTCGAGATGTGAGACACAATTCTCCAAAATACTAAAATTCTGACTGTTTGATTTGAGTTCGCCCTATAGGCCCAAGAAAATGAGTAGGAATCGTTAGAAATCTTTTGAAAGAGCTCTAGATTGTAATATTCACATATCCCTAAGAGTGAATAAAGGCTTAGATCTATCTATAGTAGTATGGAAGGATTAGCATTATCAAGCATTTTATCGGGAGCCTCAATAGTTCAGACAAAGAATTTGAAATTAATAAGAGAGTGTTTCATGTTTGAGGATCTTCATTACAAATGATTACAGATTGTAAAGTTTATTTCTGATGAAGCGACAGCGAAACGTAATTTAAGTACTATATTTTCGAATTCTTTACTGCATTCATTTTGTTGACAAAAAAGAGCTTATGATTTATCGTTATATGATTAAAGTCTACTCAAACATTGTTTAACTCGGACAAGTCAATATTTCGAACAATGAAACATGTCTCTTTCAATGGTTAAAGATGGGGATAACTTTGGAATGGTCAAATGGATGAGTAAAAACCCCAAAAGACATGCTCCTGATGAACGTTATGGCAAGTTTCAACTGCACTCCATCGCACGCCTGGAAAGCACTAGGAGTGCGATTTGCCACACTCCTACCAAAATATTCCCAGTAAGGCCTGATCCTCTTTTCTAGGGGATAAAAATATTTTATCAAAAATTCACAAATTTTTCCAGGGAGGTTGAAGAAACTATTTCCTCCAGATGCTATTTGTCATTTCCAGGATAATCATTAATTTTAACAACCATTTCTGACAGGGGTGGCTCCTAACCGATGACTCCTTTCCAAGGGGTGCCAATCTGACAAAAATCTTACTTCCATCCCCCTGTATGGCTAAAAATGTGACAGCCAAATCATGTGAGGATTGCACCATAGTTTCACCTGTGTGTCAATCAAAGACAGCGCATATTTTTATCGGCATTGATTACTTCAAGGTATAGTACTTTATCCTAGATGGGAAGCAGAGTGAATGTATTGGTAAGACTGAGACCAGTGAACAAGAAAGAAGATAATGATAACATGCCAGGAAGATGTGCCAGAAAGATGTCAGGCACCAAGTTAGAGCTGTGGAATTACAGGAATGGAGATGTGCTTGAATATGAGTGAGACCTACTGTATACTTCATACTCTTTGTGCAAAGCATTATTCAAGGGCATATACATGCCATCTGAGCCACTTCTTAAAATGGCAGATTTTGCAGTATCGGAAACTGAGAATTTTACCCAGTACTGAAATCAAAATTTCAGATTTATCAAAATGATCTGATCAGTTTACCAAAATAATCAGATTTTTAGTTCTCAGAGTTTCTTAATTTTGAAGTTTGTTTAAGTTTCCACTTTAAAAAATTTCATATTCGCTACTGTGTCCTCATGAACATGAAGTTGTTAAAGGGCATGTATCGTGAACCTGATTGGCTAATGTAATACAATTATCTCTTTTGTTTAGTACAAAGCACGGGACCGAGGCTACATTTTTACGGCAGTAAAAATTCATGAAGCAGAAATTAAAAGTCACGAAACAATGGAATTCCACTCCAAGCTTCTTTGTTGTATCAACCAACTGTTATCGCGATATATGCCCTTTAAAACATTGCTCACAATGAAAGATGTGTAATGTGCAGTGTACAATTGAAGAGGGGCTCAATTTGGAATCACAACGTTTCGACATAATGTGCGCAGCCAAAATGACAAATTTAAACCGTAAATACGGTAGCTTTACATATTAGCTGTTTGAAAATTTGATCTCTTTGTGGTGCTCATGATATCATTCTAAACCATCAATAGACAACCCTCTCTGTACAAGTGTACACTTTATAAAAGCAGACACTATGGCCACTACATAAGAATTCCCCCTCTTAGGATTCTACAGAACAGGTCCATTGTAACTTAACCCTAAAATCTCTTCATTTCTTCTAAAGTCTTAGAATTGTTTAAATTTCATAAAATGCTCTCTGAGATTCTTCGAAATTCTTCATAATCTGTAAATTCTTCTCCCAAGTAGGCTTTTGAAAATGGAAACAGTGTTTTCTTGAGCGTTCATCTATAAAGTACAGACCTTGGGCATATTAACATTTGCTTCGGACTTCTCAAGAATTCTTAAAAATGTTTTTATTTTTCTTAAGAATTTTTGCTTCAAAAAACTTACCATCTTTCTTTTGAGTCAAGAATTCTCATCAGAATATGAAGAATTCTTGAAAATTCTTAAGATCTTATCATGTTAAAAAAATGTGCACAAGACCTGTACCTTGAAAGCAGGCACTGTCAGTAAGTCCCAAAGGTTAAAGAGAGATTAAAGAGAGTTGACTGTGGAATATTGCCAAACATTCGAGATCTGCTTGTCAAGAAAAGTATTTCGTATGGAGCGGCGTCGGGGTCAAAAATAATGCGGCGCGATTTATGATCTTAATTTCTCAAGCCATGCCCTCTACATGGCGGCACTTGAATTTTACAGTTAGGATTCGGCACTTGAACTTGAAGTGCCGAATCCTAGGTACCAGCACTGTAAAATTCGTCAAGTGCCCCAAACGTTTATCGCTTCCAATAACAAAAAAAGAAATGTTTCTGAAATTGTTCAACTTATTATCAACAAATTCTGCTTTCTTCTCCTGTCAAGTATTAGCAATATAATCGTGACGTGACCAAACCAAAAATATTGTTTGGCAAGCAAATATCAAATTTTTGGAGACATTGCTTGCTCTTTTGACAAGTGCTATACATTCTTGATATTTTCTTCAGCTTTGACAAAGTAGAATGACAACAACAAGAAAGTTTGATCGTCTCCGTTCCAATATGACAAAATCTTGGGACGAGGTTGACTAAACTAAACTGTCCATAAAAACAATTTTCAAGGAAGACAGGAAGAAATTTCTGCTGAAACTTTTCAGTTTCCTCGATAGGCTTTTTTATTCAAGGTTTACCATTTATGACAATGTCAAGCCCTCTACATGGCGGCACTTGACGATTTTGCCTAATGTTCTAAATGGCCAGAATGCTACTGTCTTTGGGTATGGACCCACTGGAGCTGGTGAGTGAAATGAGTTTTGATAACCCAAATTCTTGCAATGATTTCCAGATGGACTGAATAACCAACTTACATTAGCTTTTTGAGCTTTGCTAGCGAGCCATTGTCCTGTGCGAAAAGGCTGAAATTTCACACTGTCACAAATTAGACTGTCGGAAATTAGACTTGGTCTGCGCGTAAACCATTCATCTACACTATTGTGTTCACTATATTTTCAATTTTTCAAGAAAAGGGGGGGGGGGGGTAAAAATGGAGAGATGGAAAATTTTTCAAAAATTAACACGTGGAGGTGAATGATTATTTGGTACTCGAGAGTAGTTTGAAATTGTAACGTGCCCGAAAGAACTCAAGGTCCCTGGTTGACAATGGCTCTTTGAATGATTTGCTCTACGATTTCGTACGAAAGAAGAAGGGTCCTTTTGAGCTTTGATATAAAGCCTTCGCTTTACGATTTCTCACGAAAAAAGATCCCTATGCTTCGTACGAATTATTGTGACTTCGCTCGAACTTATACGACTTCTTTCGACATCACACGTCTTCTCAAGTACACCCTTTTTTTATAAGAATATTGTTTATAAGAATATTCAGGCTCAGAATCATCCAAATTTTAAGAATATTATAAGAATATTGCTCAGCCTCAGCTCGCATATTTGTGTCTCATTTTCCAGCAGTTGCCTGTCTTGCGATGTTCATAAGATTCTTATTGTTACAATTGCTTAAGTTTTTCTTTCATTCGACCATTTCTTCATAATGATATGACAATTCTTTGAACTATGTTCTCTTGAAACCATATCAGATTTGAAAAAATAAGAATACTTTAAGAATATGTTAAGGCTCAAAACGAAAAATGTCTTAAGAATATTGAGGCTGGAAAAAATTTATAGTATTCTTATAAAAAAAGAGTGTACGAGAATTACATCAACTGATGGCTTGTGTAGCTGCAAGTTACAATCAAGGCTATTGAAATACTTAGATGGCAAGAATTCTCAATAATATTTCGGTGTCAAAATTTTAGAATGTTTACTTGATAACCAACAAGCCTGGTCCTCGTGAGATTAGCCAGAAAGATATCCATCAAAGACTTGTGCCATTGTTATTTTGTAACTTTGAGAATAAAAGAGACAGAACATCCATACAGTAAATCCCCGCATATAAGAACCTACTTTTTTGAGAGCTAGGCTGAAATAGGTTCTTATTTTAAAGGTACTAAGACAAATTTCAAGGTATAACGGTTCTTATTTGAAGGGTGCCTTGCGTAGGCCATTTTAGAACCTTCGCCAATGGTTTTCAGCCCTATTATTCGTTTTAGCAAGGGTTATAATATATCTAATAACCAATGCTAAGCCTTCAAACTGCAAGGGAGGAGATTCAAACTTTAAAAGCCCACTGGGACAAAAATGAGCTTAATAATGGCAATCCAAAATCAACTTTGCTACCCCTGCTATAAGAACATATTTTTCATCAGACTGAAACAGGTTCTTAATTCAAGGTGCATAAGTTAGGAAAAACAGCCTCTAGGTTCTTATTTTTGTAGGTTCTTATATGCGGGGAATTACTGTATCTGCCCTTAGTTCAACATTTTCTCTTCCATCTTCCATCTCAATTCAGCTGAGAAAAGGTGTAGCTTATAGCTTTCCTAGCGTTTTTCTCCTCACCCTTTTGAGTCCCTTGGATGCTAACATCTTTCGCTAAGGGATGTTAAACCAGGGGTCCCATGCCTGGATGCTGCATGGGCTCAAATTAGCTTCAATAAGCTAGAAATCCTTCCAGCCCACTCAAGATAAATTACTGAAAAAAATAACACATCTTTTCTTCTTATTTGCCTCTGTGTTCCGGGGGGAGGGGGCACTTAGTACCTGATATGTTATTTATGCGCGTACAAAAAACGCGGGAAAGGGTGCCTTTCTTAAAAGTAGGCACGGGCCCGCGTTTAGGGGTGTCAATTCGACCATAACTTAAAAAAAGTTCGTACTTTTTTGCATTTGATGCGCTTATACTCCTCTGCGTTGATATGTTAATAACAATTTATAAAATAGAATTTGTATCAAGTCAAAGAACTTGGCAGACCACCACATGATGGGATAGGAATTCAGGAGCAGTTTCCTCCTCTTGATATCACACCGGCAATATTAACAATTGTAGTAACTGACTTGTCAGCAATTAGGGTACCTGAACTGCAAACCCAGCAAACCCAGAAGCTTTTTTCTGACCCACCCAGCAACAATGTGAATGCATGGCAGGCTATGCATCCTTTTTATTGATATAAAAAACCAATAATATGTATAGGACCAAGAAACATAATTTATGTGACACCTCCAATCCTCTCTTGCATTCTCTGTTATGAAGGCCTTTAAATCTCATTTTTATATTGATTATTCTCTTCATAGGAAAAACACACACAATAGTTGGCACAAAAGAGAAACCTGGTACAGTGCTAATTTTTTCATTTGTTATTTTCAACATGTTTTTAAATTTTGTCTTTAATCTTCCTAAAGATTTGGAAAAGGACAAATAGTGTTAGATCAAAATTGAAATACTATTAATCTTTTCCGAACGTACAAAAAATTGAATGCAATACAGGAGCCCTTTCTTTGAAATCAATTTTTATTGATTTTGAAATTTTTGGAGAACAAAGGAACTGAAACAATCTTTTATTGAAACAATTTCATTAAAACAATCACTCCTTTTGACATTCTTGTGCCCTACATCAAGTACCAATTTTCTGAAACTCTTAGTTGAAATCTTCCTGTGCATAAAACACAGGACAATTGAAATGAAGTTACATCTCTTCTCATCGACCCCACAAACGAGGCAAATTTTTTTGGGAACCTAGCTCTACATATGCCGATATGGATTTTCTTATTGCACCCTTATACGTATGAGTTTACTGGATTTTATCAGATGATGCTCGATAGAATTGAACCATAGAACTCGGACAGGAGGCAGAACAAATTCGGCAAAATTTCGTCCGCATACATTTCTGAAAGCTTCTCTACTCTTTTGTTTTCAGGATTGATACCACGATGTATCAATTACATTTTCAAGTTAATCAAAAGCATCGAGCAACAGGGAAAAGATGGGTTTAAAATATATTTCTCAATGCTTGAAATTTATCAAGAAAAGGTGAGTTTATTTATACGGTATCTCAAAATGTCGTTTGTCTTCGTTTGCATATTCATTGTATTGTGATTGACTTTTTGAGTGAAATCCAGACCGCGGCAGTGCAAGGAAGACTGTCAGTCAGGCAGTCGCTTAATCAAGCCGCATATTTTTTGTGCGCAGTGATGTCATCTTGTTGAGAAGCTGGGCTGATTTATTGTTTGAGGTGTGTTTTGTCGTCACGAAATTGCCTCTAAATCGTGGCTAGACTCCTTGTCCTAAAACAGTACAAAATGACGCCTGAATCATCCCAGTTTTCGGTCAATGTTATCAAAAGTTTTTGGCTGAAGACATTATTATTATTTTATATTATTATTATCAATATATTTATCGTTGGATTACAACATACGATAGCAAAATAGAAACAGTAGCTAATTAATTCCAACGCTAACAAGATATACAGTAAAAACCCGCGTATAAGAACCTACTATTTTGCACATCAGCCTGGGTTCTTAAGCAATGAATACAATGGATTGGTCTTATAAAACAATTGAAAATTTGAGAATTTCAGCCTGTAGGTTCTTAATCGACTAGGTTCTTATACGCGGGTTTTTACTGTATACAATATTACATGAGAAAGTAGTGGGTGGGTAAAGTATTTAAAAATTATCAAAGTATACAACATAAAACGGATATATATAAATATTTATCGTCAATAGCCCAAGTTTGGAATAAAAATGTGTCAAAAATGTTTATCATAAGAAGCCCAAATTCGGAATAAAATGCGGCATAATTTGCATGGACACTTTTCTCCGTACCAATTTTTATCTTTGTTTTGAATTGAAGGGATTTTGAGCTTAATATCGTTGATAGCAACGTTTGCCACAGATGTGGACCTTTAAATCGGACGCTTTCTGTCCCGTTGTTGACTGATCTCACCATTGGTTGAATAAATATGAATAGTAACTGCACAGTCCTTCTGTAATAGCTCACTGAAAGAAAATTTGCTGCCCTGATATGAAGAGCGTGAAAATATAATAGACGTGGAAATCTTGCTTATTCAACCCCAAATTTATCCTTCAAAAGAAACATACTTCATAGTGCTGATGAAAAATAGATTACATACAGTGTGATTCCGTTGTTTTAAAACGAAGGTTCCTGGACTCGTTTTCACTCTTTTTTGCGAGTGATTTAAAGATGCATTATTCAATCAGAAGTTCTGCATGAAATTTTGCTTTGAAGTTATTACTTTGCAATGTTGCTTGAATTTTATTGTGCACAGCTTATAACTGACAATGTAAACAGTGTACATAGGGGATTGCCCCCAACGGGTGACACTAATCAGCACTGGGAATAAGATAAAAGTGCACAAGCACACCTCTTTCTATAATGGGAATCGACATAGTTAAAAGCTGGCTCAGGCCAAGCTAAAAATATTCTATTGTATTTGATAACTTTGACACTTGCTGTTTCATTGTGTGGATGAAGAAACAATTGATTTATGGGTGTTTCTTTGGCCTATTTATAGGGGCTACGAGGAGTTGCTCTGAGCCGAAATTATTTAGCAGATAACTAAATTAAAAAAAAAGCGCAAAGATCAACTCGATGCCTGCTCTCTGTAGATGTTCTCCCCCTTCTTCATCGTTCACTATATAGGGGCTACGAGATATAGCTACGTCTATTCTCTTTAAAGAGTTGCTTCCAACCTCAACTTGTGTGTTACAAACTGTTTACAACGTATTTCAGACATGGCATTCTTAATCTGCCTTACTTGGGAAGTGAGCTATATAACGTCATTACATTGCCCTTAATTTCAGCTGTACGATCTGTTGGTTTCAAAGCCAAAAGACATGGCCATTCGCCAAGATTCAAATGGAAACATTGTCATTCCTGAGTTGGCAGAGGTATTTTTCAATATCATTCCCTTACTTATGCAAGATAGCTCCCGAAGCTGCACCTGTAAAACAACGATACAGCATGATATTCGAGTCATCTTTTGAACATTTTCTCTTACACTCACGGAAAAAGAGCCTGTGTTCCAGACCACTTGAGAAGGAAAGTGGTCTGTGTAGCCAAGCACTAATCCGTGTTCACAAATTTTCTTCGGAATCTGAAGAAAAATTAATATATGCAACTAATAATTCGCATAATCACTATTTGTTTTGTTATCAAAAGGAAAAGCCTGTCTCATGTGAAGAACTCACATTACAACACAAAGAATAGAAAATTTCAATGTCTGCTAATCCTATTGATTTTTTACGATGAAAGAATAGGAGATTTGAATGCCTGCTAATCCTACTGAGTTTTTACCATGGTTTTTACGCCCGTGCAAAGTGATAACGATCAGCCCTGGTTTGTTTCAAACACACATGTTCACAAAGACATCACTGACTTCATTGCAGCCAATCACATCCGTGAAAGAATGCCCTTAATTATTTCGCAATTCAATTCATCGTCTGAACACGGATTAGTGCTTGGTTACACAGACCACGTTCCTTTCCAAGTGGTCTGGAACACAGGCTAGGAAAAAGTTGGTCTTTTAGAGTACCTTTCAATATACTCTGCGCGGGTGAGCGTTTGGTATAATACTCTTAAAGGTACTCTAGAATAACTTTTGGCATTCAACTACCCCAAGGTACGCTAAGGTAGAGTACTTCTCAAAACACCTCATTCCTGTGAGCGTACGTACAGCAATATATGCCGAGTGAATTAAAAATATATGGGCTTTTGCCAATATTTATTGGTGAAATTTACTTCGCAAATGCAATACAAGATAGCAAAGTAAAGATGGTATTCCTGCAGTCTCTCCTGTGGAAAATGAAGTGCTTTACAATTACATTTCTAGTCAGCTTATGGATGCTATTTCTCATGTTTAATCTTTACGTATTCCACTTTATTCAAGGTGCAATTAGAAAGTTTCAGCCACTTCACTGAAAAGTATCAGGCAGCCAGCAATAAGAGGTAAGAACAATTTCTAGACCTATATTTAAATGAAGATAGATTATAAAGAGATTCTGCTAGGATCTTTTTATAATGAGGAGTAGAAAACATTTCAATTTGGTGTTATGGCACAGTGGTATAATCCTCTGACTTTCCAGAGTCAGGCAGATAGGGCTCGATCCCACGTAGAGCCCCATCACTCGAGCGTCATGACAACGGGTCACGAACTCGATTAGATCTTCTATACTGTGATTTTTTTCAGTAATTTATTTTAAGTGGGCTGAAAGGATTTCTGGCTATTTAAAGCTAATTTAGGCCCACTATGCATGCCGCATCAAGACATGAGACTCCTAGTTTAACGTCCCTTCCGAAGGACGGATCCCAACACTTGCTTCTAAAAATAAAAACTTCGCCTTCACTTGGTTTTGTAGATGTACAAAACTGGATAATTTCACCAGCCAATGCCGACTCCCTTTACCATTTTTGAGATGGTCGAAAATGAGACATTATGGAAATGCGGGTTTCTAACAGAGATTACCTCTTAACCAGAACCATATGGAATATTGCAACAATAAAGTCTACTTTAGCACCTGTTTGTGACAAACCAGATGCCATAACACTTGATTATTTCAGACTATGACTAAGATTTCTTTTTGATATATTTTGTCAACGTTCCATAGCTTTAAAAATGATGCAAATGACTTTGTAATATGCTTATTAATTGTTTTTCAGGTAATTGCTTTAACTTTGTAAAATAGTCTTGTATTTAATTTTTAGAGCTGAAGAGCCACACTTGTAGTGGATATGCTCACTTATGCCATATAATAATAATAATAATGATAATAATAATAATAATAATAATAATAATAATATATGAAAAAACACACTGTTATTTTAAAAAACGTTTCGATTAAAATCTTCATCAGTTTACTTTACAACTCCGGACAGCCAGGTTTATATACAATGTAAATAAAATTATATTAACATAAAATTTACATAAAATCAAAATTACGATACCCTTGATACATTCCAAACTATAGACTTACAATAATACAGACGTTTTACAGCGTAAACAAAATTAACATAAACTTATTTAGATAAAAACAAAAATACCCTAGACACATTCCAAACCATAAAATTACAATCATACAGCCCATCTTTTAACCTTTTACCCACATGGGATTGAGAGTGTCAGCCGAAATATAAATGTTTACAAGGAAACAGGAAAACAGACGCCAGCCAGTAACCCTCCAAGGATTTGCTTAAGTTGCTAAATCCCGAATGGCCCGATGGGGAATTCCACCCCAACACCACGTGCAAATTGCACGAAGTTAACCAGCCAGCATCTCCTCCCCCTCCCCTGAGATCTAAGTGCAATGGTAGAAGGATTAAGCGCTCCCGCAGGCAAACAAGTCCAACTCGACATCCGCTACCCTTTCATTTAGGCCCTGTGGATTATATTATGGATTATATAATAATAATAATAATAATAATAATAAATAATCACAAATATTCATTCTTGTTACTATATAAAATGGCTCAAGCTACACCAATCCAATTCAAAACTTGTACAGCTATTTTATTGAAGGCTTATATATTCTTAGATTCTTGTTCAGAAAATCAAAACGAAGGATATTTCACTATTTCAGGACACTGATGCTAAACTTCGTTTGGAAGGCATTCAGTATATTGGTAGAGAGGATTGACGTCGAAGATCTTGAGATTTATCCAAACATTTTGTTTGATTATAAAGTTATAAAGTTTATAACCAAATTAGGTTCTCAACATAGACAATAAATTAACCTGGTAATTTGTTAATCTTTTAAATAATCAATATTTAAGCTATACCTCGGAACATAATAAATTTGGTCTTCGACCTACTTGTTAAAAAAGAAAATTGGCACGTTGTTCTTTCTTTTTCAAACATAGAGACATTTTTGGTGCGTGACATTTATGTTCTTTTCTTGCAGAACAATTGGTGCAACTAAACTGAACAATGTCTCGTCAAGGAGTCACACGATTGTTCTAGTAAAGGTAAACATCTTCGAAATGTATAATGCAATCATGAAATAAGTCTTTGCCTAAGCCTAACATATTGTGATAAAGGCATTTGTTGTTTCCCATTTTCTCAGACGAAGATAGCCTAGTTACCCGCTTCAAGTCCAATGACAATTAAATAGTCTGTTGATACATGCATGGAACGTTGCGGACACCTTTTGATTAGTTTCCATGTACATATGTACATAGTAGACTAGATGATTTTTTCAATCGATGTAAAATAAAGATACAACAACAACAACAACCTTTATTTTGAACAACATTATTGGTAGAAAGTTGTACGAATAACTGTATAAGAGAAGTTCGGATGCAAAAAAGACAAGATATTAGCACACTGAGGCCTTTCTGACTTGTGTCTTTATCAGAGTGTGACTTACAAAAATAAAAATGAACGATACCTTTATTTTGAACGAAATGTTTATTCGATACTACTATTTTGATTTCTATTCCAGACAAGCTTGCAGTTAAGGTGGTAGCCTCGAATAAAAATTAAGGTAAACATTTCGTTCAAAATAAAGGTATCCGCAATGCTCAATGGATACAGCTACTCGCGTCACACTTTTCGTGGTATAAATGACGTAATCATAATCAACGATGCATGAAATTAACGCAAACTTCAAAATTCGCGTTAATTCATTTCGCACATATTTTGCACAGCGTTGATTTTATGTGCCTTCTAAATTGAGTAACGCGTTGTTCAAAATGACATTGTTTTCTTTCACTGTGATAGGTTTCTTTTCTTCGATAGGTTGTGAAAACAAACTGTGATAATCCAACAAAGAAGTATGTAGGAAAATTATACCTGATCGATCTCGCTGGATCGGAAGACAATCGCAGGACAGGGAACACAGGAATCAGGTTTGTGATACTAGGAACTCTTTCATCATCATCATTATCATCATCATCGTCATCGTCATCATTATTAACAGATTTAACCAGATAAAAGTAGGTGGGATTGCAATTTTAGAGTACTTTGTGAAATATGAGTCATTTTAGCATTTCGCTCACAAGGTACTCTTTCTCGAGTAAGGATGAGTAAAACCTAATTCAATACTTAACATGATACCTTCGTTAAACCTACAGGTCCCGAAGAGTAATTTTTAGTTAGAAATGAGCTGTTAGGAGAGGGTGCTTAGTCCATTTGTCCTGCGGAGATATGCCGTTTTGCGTGGCATCTTCTTTGCCAATTTATTCTACTCTATTTGGAAAATATGTAATTTGAAAACGATCGACAATGTATCTCGTTGCATGCTTTGCGACAAAGAGGCTAGAATTTGACGACAAAGAAATTAACCTAGGCCCATAGAGGACATACGCCTCGTATTGAAAACGCTGGAAAGGGTTACATTTTCATCGTTAACTAATGTTTATATGCTGCCATGTTCAAATTTTGCCGGTCGTAGAGTTCCGTTTTCAAATTCTGCCGTTTGCGTAGGTATCGACAAAGGAAATGTCGTTTTTATTTGAACGGAAGGTCTGTCTGTGACAGTTTATGCCATTTTGAAATCGTTTCGCGTGTCGGTATCGTGTGAACACAGTCTACCCGCTTATCATTCAGAGTACAATAATACCTTGATTTTCATCGCATTCAGGTTGAAGGAAAGTGGTGCTATCAATTCATCGCTGTTTGCGCTAAGCATGGTTGTTGATGCTCTTAACAAAGGAATGGTAAGTAAATGAAATAATCTCAGAAACCGAGCAGAGGGCTTTGCAATTCTCGCATATTTATGCCTCAAATGAGACAACTAATTTTCAGCTCCTGAATCAGACATGCAAAATCGGCCTGTAGATAATTATATTTATCCTTCTTCTTTTGTTATAAACTCGCGGCTACTCTTAAAAACACCACATTTCGCGTGCGCAAGGCGACTATTCGAGTAAGAGCATGGATGAAGTTTTTTGACAGCCTTTTTACAAAGAGACTTGACATGTTGTTTGAAGCAAAGCGATTGTTTCTTGCTCACATTCGAAATTTTAAAAATTATATGAAATTATCGATCGATTCAGACTCATTTGCAAAATAGCTGAAAGTTTAATTCATCCCTCCTCTCGGCACTTTTTTATTGCGCAACGAGCTAGTTATCCATCGCGGTTTTAGGTTGTCTTTTGAGGCTTCCGGTGTTTGCACTGGCGAGTTAACTATTCAACCGTCGAAAACAATCCCTTTGTCTGCGATCGCTAATTGCTTTGAGTTTGAAATGACACGTCAATCAAAGGCAACTGATGCTAGTGTTACCAATCTTCCCTTGCTGAACGTATCAAGCAGGCAGCTCTGCTACTTAAAAGCTGTTGGGTAACCAGCATGCAATGCAACCACATATGTAAATGTGGCATAATCTCATGCTGCAGAAAAACAACTTTGTGATGTCGCTCTCAAGTCAACAGCACATCGTTGCAGCTTCCAATGAACCCGTATTTCTCCTTATTTGTGTGAAATTGGAGTTGAGTTGAAAGAAATCCATTTGAATCTAGGAAAAACAAAACAAACTATCGCAATGGATGCCAGTTACCCAAGAGCCTTTGATACCATATATGCATCTTTCTTTCTTTCTAGCAAAGAATCCCATACAGAGATAGTAAGCTGACACGCCTACTCCAGGTGATTGATTTTCTTTCCTTGCAAATCTTTATTGCGTTCATTGAGAATGAGGACAACCCTTAAAATGTTTGAAAAGGGATGTGCCGCAGATCGCTAGGACAGTTTCCATGGCAAAGGTCCACACTTGTAAATAGTAAGAACAATATACTTACAACGCTTTTTTGCTTTGTTTTCAAAGCTAGATTTTAGAGGATCTTCCGTCAGAGGCTGACTTTGGTTTTTGTCAATTTGAAAGTCTCAGGAGACTCAAAACTTCGTTGATGCTAATCTTTTGTTGTGATCATGCCTTTCTACAAAACAAGTCTTCAAGTGTCTTCTCGATTCGCTTCTCTGTGCAAAAATCGTCTTCTTCGAAAGGGATGACGTCAGTTTGATTGAACAGATTTGACGTCTTATTCGTCTGACTGCGTCGAATTCAGACCGCAGTTAATAATACCTGTATTCAACGCTTTGCTTCATTATGCCGCGTGCGTAAAAAAGTTATAGCGTTTGCAAGCTTATAGCTCGCTAGCGGCTTTCAGGGAAGGAACTTTTGCGAGTTGGAAAAAACGCGAAATTTTTGGAATAAACTTTAGCGAATTGGAAAAAATGGGAAATTTCGCAGGAAGAAGCTTGCGTGAATTAGGTTTCTTATCAAGTTTTGCAATGTTCTCTCCTCTTCAATGACTCTTTCGAATCTTCCATATACCTACATATGCTTGTTTGTAGTATAGTAAGAAAGGTTTGTTGTTAAACAAGATCATATTGAATAATATGAAGAGGAATATCAATATTTGATCAAATGAATATTTGATTCCATATTATAGGAAATTTCACGAGAGTACACTTTCGCGAGTGTAAAATTGTAGGAAATTTCGCAGAATAAATCTGGCCGAAAATGCGAAAAAGGCGAAAGTTTCTTCCCTTAACTTAAAGTACTCATCAGATTTCTTGAAACTGACTATTGTTGTGTAGCTAACATGACAACTTGAATAATAAAAATTCAGTTGATTAAAATCGATCATATCCTTACCAAGTTACAGGTGACTTGTGAAAGTGTTTCATCTCAGATTCCTTCGGGACAGGCCTAAAATGTCTAAAATCCTTGATTACATGTTCTAACCATTCAGCCTGACAACAAGGTAAAGCCCCGGCAAAACGACTGGACATTTGCACTGGACATGCACTGGACAAATGTTCAGCGTAAAATGTTGCGTCGTTTTGCCACCTTGTCCAGTCTTGTTCAGTCGTGCTCAGCGATGTTGAGCGTTGTTCAGTCGATTTTGAAGGCAGTCAAAAATGTTCAGTGGACAAGATTAAATTTCTTTTGTTTGAAAATGTTGTGGAAAAATGTTCAGTCGTTTTGCCACTCCACTGGACATTTGTCCAGTTCACGCACGCGCATTGCAATGAAATAGTGGACGATTTCATTCACATCTTTTCATTCCAAGCTAAACTGTCCTCCACTGTCAACTCTTTCATGTTATTTACAAATATTCTCATTCATTCATTCATTCATTCATTCATTCATTCATTCATTCATTCATAGTATCTTTACACATTGCCTTGCGTTTCTATGGCTTTTCTTCCGTTTTATCTTGGAAATAAATGGTCAAAATCATGGCTGGCAATCTTTTTGTTTACGACCCAATCTCTTGTGAAAAAACTTTCTCATCTTAATGTCAGAATGAACGACGTGAATAAAGCAACAAACAAAATGAAAAGAATATTTCTAGCTCCCTGGTGCTCTGTTGAGTATGTCCAATACTTCCCAAACTGAATTCTCGATCCAAAAAACTTTATGCATTTCTGTTGTCAACCAAATGTTCACTGGACAATGTTCAGTCGTTTTGCCACAACCTAAATTTTCTTGATGTTCAGACACTGAACAAGGCTAGCAATGTCCAGTGAATGTTCAGTGCAAAAGTCCAGTCGTTTTGCCAGGGCTTAAAGTGGCTGAAAGAAAGTCACAAGTTTTTACAATTGTGAGGGAGGCTCTCTATTTGCACAACCGATTGCATTTAGGTAATAAGGTAGGCCGATTGATTTTTACGATTTTTTGAAGAACTCCAATTTGAAACACTTTTTAACAGAGCTTGAGAACGATTCCGCCCGATGAACAGTTCCCAAGAATCGGTTGAATTGCATACCTACGAAAGTCTTGAATTTATTTATGCTCACCGGATAAATTTAATAGGTATTAAAGAAAGTTTGTTAGATATTTTATACGATCAGTATTGAATTCGCATTCATAGGATTAAGGGTGCATCCTTGGGAACACAACAAGATTATTCCAATTGATTTTATCCTCCCAAGAGGATAATACGTGCTAAAACGTGTTCAATTCATAGCTGTAACGCAGAAATATTAGGAAAATCCGATCGTGATTTTGAGAGCTTTCCTGAGAACATTGCTTATAAGTTCATAACCGAATAGCCGATTTCAGAACACATCTGAAAAGGCATTTGAAGAGCCTTGATAACTAATGCAAGCCCTCTCAAGAACGACTCCCTGGAAGATCAGGTTTAATTATCTATTATGTTTATATTTTTAGTTTGAGACCTGTAAGTTTATATTTGGTATTTATTACTGAAGGGATATCGTTATATATGAATTATATTTTTATATTATCTCTTTGATATCCAGAGAGCAGTCGCCTTTTAAACAGGCATTGTTTTTTAGTCACCCTGTAGTCTTAGACCAAAATCCCCTACTTCTCCAATAATCACGAAATTGTTCACATTTCTTAGGACTCAATCGGTGGAACTGCTCATGCGTTGATGATTGCGTGCATTGCACCTGAGCCCTCGTGTTACTGGGACACGTTAAACACGCTAAAGTTTGCAGCGAAATCAAGAGAGATTGTGAACAAGCCATTCACTAGAGGTTTGCTTATCTTATGACTACTTGTTTTCTCTGGTTTAATACCGGGTGCGTCTGAAATAGTATTCTACTTTGAAAGGCCATGATAAGAACCTTGAGGCTGAAATTTAATCTTTTAAACCCCCTAAATAAGAAGCCCTAAGCGGCTGAAATTGAGAAAGGTTCTTATATAATAGCTTTCATGTAAATTATAAAATGACAGGAATTTTCAGAATTCTTCAGACTTCTTCATTGGTACAAAATATTAAAGGATTTTTAAACAGGTATTCTTACAGACCTATAAATGTTCTCAAGAATTCTCAAGAATTCTGACAAAGTCTTGGGCTGGAAAATAGTGTTAATGTGCAAGGCGTGTACGTATATAAGAACTTTTTTATAAGAACCTTACAGGCTGGAATTTAGAATAGCAGCCACTTAATTAAGAACCTATTCAGGCTGCCCAGGAAAAACCAAGGTTCGTTTATGCGGGTTTCTACTGTATCGAAAAGCAAATGACCTTTTCTATAGATTAACTTTTAATTTTTTTCTTTCGATTTCTAACGTTGTGCCAGTACTACCGAGTGTGGCAAAAATAAGTTCAGACGTTTTAAAATTCCTAGCACCCAGAATACTACTTTAAGGGAAGAGAAGTTCGCGAGAAGAAACTTTTGCAAGTTGGAAATAACGCAAAAATTTTGGAATTAACTTTGGTGAATTGCCCAAATTCAATTCATTCAAATCCATCCAGTACTCTGGGAGCTACGATTTTTCAGACGTCTAAACATTTTGGTGCACCCAAGAAACGTTATTTTATAGAATACAAATGTTATTTTATCTTATCCTTAGTCGAAGATATACGGCCACTAAAGCGACAACATGAACGTGACGGTACAGCAGATATGCGAGCAAAGAAGCCAATGTTAGACACACAAAAGGTGATTATTTCTTATTCATTCTATTCGAGAAGTCAGACGCTATATTTTGCTTATATTGCTATGAACACTGACAGCGTGACGGTAATACTAACATGCTTTATCGTCACACATTTGTTGCTGAGCTGGCACCTTTACTGTACTCAGATTGCGTTGATTGCAGGTACATTTTTCCCAACCATTTGCTCACAGACACAGAATGCTTTTAACGAGATCTGAATGCTAACGCAGTCATTTCCATCAAAATTGTGTGTAGGAGCACCAGCACCATAAACAACCAAGATGCTGCACAATGAAGCAGAAACAACGAGGATAGTAAAAGTACGACGAAAATGTTTATGAAAGTTTTGAAACTTGAATTTTGCGTCACAAAAATACTAAGCGTTTCAATCCATTGAGGGGGATGGGGCCACTTGTCTGAATGTAAATTTTCCTGCCAATTTGCCATTGTCAAGTGATGTGGTTTTCTTTCTCCTTTATCGCGAAAATTTATCCAGGTGTCAAGACTTTTGAAACTTTAGTGCAACTTGTTTGTTTTAATTTCTGGTATTTGAGTGGGAAATACTTTATCAACTTTCTTTGCTAGGTATATTATCCAGGACTTTTTCATTTCATTCAGCAATGGTACCCTAACATGTGCTTTTTATACGAATGTTGAGATGATTGTGCCGATATTTAGCCCGAGAACTGACCCATCGGCTCTGCATAAAAAATTGAAACCAACTTTGAGAAAAGGGTTTTCTCGGACGCCTTGACTCAAATTTTTTTAGTGTATCATGCAATGTATACGCCGTTGTAATCATCCTGTACCCTTAAGATTCATCAGTGTCTTATCTTCATCTTGTAGGACGAGAAGGAAAGAAACAAAGAGAACGAGGTACAGTCACATTTCTAGAAATTTTCTCCAATATTACCGGGTGACCCAAACAAAATTCACGAGCTAGATCGCACTTAGTTTCCTGAAAGCAAATGTTATGAACGCAAACAAAGCATGAGCATGTAGCTGAAAGGTTGGGCTATCTTTTGCGATGTTACTTGGTTTGTTTAAAGACCCTCTGCTAACCAAGACGCTTTGCGAGCATTCTTTGCTGTGCAACTAGAGATGGCACGTGCGAGGTATGCGAGGTATGTCCGTTGCAAAGGACCCTTTGAAATTGGATAAAGGGAAATATCAACTCTTGGACTCTATGCTTTTGTCTACGCTAAAAACCCATTGTCAAACATGATAATTTGTGTGCCGATTGAAAAGCAAAGCAAAGTGAATTTAGGCCAGAAACGACTTTCAGATAATACGAAAGTTGACCTTGGCGCCACAAAGGATCATGGTTAGCAGTGGCTCTTTAAGTTGTGCCAGCCGTCCGAAAAAACATTTTCAAACATATGGTAATTCATCCATTTCTCGGAATATTCCCTCCTTTTGCAGTCCACGTTTTGGAAGATGTGAAAAAAGTTGAATTCCAAATTTGCTTTGGAGCATGAAATATGAATGAGGAACAGAGGTCAATCATTTTGCAAACAAAAAGTTCCCCAAACGACTTCAAATCCATCGCTTCACAAAATGTTGACTGAAACATGATTGCGATTATTTTTCTCAAAATGAGGAATCCGGAATTCAAAATTTCTGTGAATCTGGTTTTTCGGATGGTAATCATTACTTAGAATGACCATACAGCATCTCAAAAGATAGCTTAGCCTTTCAACTAAACTGTGATCAAGGCATTTTTCAATCAATTTTGATTTCAGAGAGCTAGTTATGATCTAGGTCGTTAAGTTTTTTGGATCACCCGGTTCTTAATCATCTTGTTTGCCAAATCTGAAATTGATGCCATTTTACACATTTGACTTGAACTTTGTTCTAATGCTGTTGTGTTGTAATGCATCTATCTGCTCAATAACTCAGAGGTGGAAAAAGTGCGCGAAGCCGCGAAGCGGCTTCGCAGGAAGCTCCATCGTCTGGAAGGAAGAAAAAGGGCAGGAAAAAGAAAAGAAAAAAGGGAGAGAAGAAAGAAGGAAAAAGGAGAGAAGAAAGGAGGAAAGAGAGAAAAGAAAAAGGAGAAAGAATGAAAGAAAAGGAAGGAAAGGAAGAAAGAAAAAGGAAGAATAACGGTAAGAGGAGGGGAAGAACAGAAAAGGGAAGGAATGAAGGACGTTAAAGAACGGGCCAAGGCGAAAATAAAAAAGGAAAGTAGGAAAACATTGCAGGCAAAGAACAAAGTTTAGAAAGGAGGAAGGACCTGAGTGAAATAAGAAGGCAGGAAAGAAATATGGGAGGGTGGAGAAGGGCTCGGAGAAGGGTGTGAAAGGAGAGCAAAGGCCGAGGGTGCGCATCACTCTCTGAAAATCTCGTACATCGTTGGCAAAAATCCTTTTGTTTTCAAGAAACATCCGTAAAAATCTGTGAAAATCTTAATGTCTTAAAGAATCTCGCACTCTTTTTCGGAAGGGTAATACGCCCCTCTGCTTCGGCAAGCTTTCTTTTTTATTTTACTATGAATCAGTAGAAAAGAGCAGCTGAAATATGCTGCAATGTGCCTCCTAGGGTACACGGTTTGTTTATAAGAACTAAAACTAGAAGAACTAAGAACTAAAAAAAATTAGAACTAAAAGTTCCTTAATTTCGCATGAAAACTTCGGTGTTTTAGTAGTGAAAGCTTCTTACTAGTTTCTTATTTTTGGGGTCTAAAATTGCGTTATGGTTCGATGTTGAGCTTTCTTATCGACAAAGGGCTTTCACTTTGCATTGATATTGTCACCAGAAATAAGCCATGCACATTAAGGATAAAAAGTTACCAATTTTTGCAGTCAAAACTTGATATTTACAAACGCAATGCTGCGAGAACCGTAATCTACCGACTCTTATTCTAGAAATGAAATTTTAGAGTTTCTTAATTGTTATTGAACGTATTACCAGGACTAGTTTCTTATAAACCAGTTTCTTATAAAAAAATGTTTCATCATAAACCACCTTCCCCCGTCGGGTAATCCCTACGACCTACTACTTCCCGATTTTCCCTTGCCATAGTTGCACTTCGATGTGAAACAAATAACGATTTTCTTTGCTTCATCTAGCATTTGAAAGATTGGACTTGTATCTTATATTAAGGCCGCATGCATCCTATACCTACCTACGTGAATTGGTTGCTGTATTAGGCTACTATACGGGAAGGGTGGGATTTTCTCTTTGGAAAGATTTTTCGTTTCAGTTTCGATTCAAACTTTGACGATAATGAGCGTGGAGAGCGTACCGCTATCTACACGCATTTTTTATGAGAAACTAAGAATTTGGGCCAGTACTTAAAGTTTCTTCATATTGTCAGATTTTGAGTACTCAGAATGTCTTACGAGTTTCGTAGAGGTTCAATAACCGAATAACAATCTTCAATATCAGTTCACTATCTGTGCCCTCCTGAGCATTTCAAAACAAGGTTTTTAAGCTTTTTCAATGTTTAGACATTACTCAAGTAACCTACAAGACTTGTAATATGATACGGGAAAGTAAAAATATGGTCAAGGATTTCCTAGGTCAAAATAAATAGTTTCTTAAGTTGAACATTCCCAGTACTGGAGTTTCTTAATCTTTGGCGTTTCTTAATATTTTGGCGATCTGAGAGTTGAGTTTCGTATAGGCAGTTTCTTATAAAAAAAAATACCGGGTGTCCCAAAAAAGTATACAGATTTAGTTAACTCCAGCGATGTGAATGTAGCTTCGGTCAACTCTCAAAATGTTCCCCGACAGTTAACTTGAACATAGATACCTCATTTGTTGGTATTGGTGCTTTGAGAGCAGAAATATCAATCATGAAAGCTCAAATTTGCACCCACCTGCAAACCAGAGCTTTGGCCTTTGGCCTAAGCAAGTTCCTGAAGCACATCGAAATTAAGAACTGATATTAATGAAGAATTAAGAAACTTCCCAATGTGTGACTAGGGGTGACGTCTGGAAAACAGAATCTAATATTGCTCATATTTTATCAAGGATGTCGTTAATTTATATGCTGTGCCTTAAGAATTTGCTTAGGCCAAAAGGCTAAAGCCCTGGTTTGCAGGAAGAGGCAAATTTGAGCTTTCCAGATTAACAGGTCTGTTCTCAAAGCACCAATACCAACAAACGAGGTACCTATGTTCAAGTTAACTATCGAGGAACATTTTAAGAGTGATTAGGCATTGATTGAAGCTACATTCACATCGCAGAAGTCAACCAAATTCGTATATGTGTTTTTTTGGGACACCCGGTAGTAGAGCAACTGTAAAAATACTTAATGAACTGGCTTACATATATACAGGGTGTCCCAAAAAAATTGTGCCCCGTTTGTCTGAAGATTGCGACAAAACGGCAAAAGATTCTCGCCAAAGTTTTGCATGGTGGTGCTCTTCAGATGTTCAATTAAAGTTTGCCACCATCCCCATGAAAATCCGTTGAAAAATGATGGAGCTATGACCTTCAGGAGACTAAATTTGCCCGATCACTGAAACCAGCGGTCGGCCATTTTGTCTTACTATTTTGCAGCGATAAATAGGTTCATGGATTGAAAATGAAACAGCAGCCTCCAATGTCATAGCTCTCGTGAAAATTCCGATAAGCCTCGGAGAGTTCCACTATTTCTGACCTCACAGAATTTATTTCTTACCTCACGTGAAGATACTTATCACTGCAAAATAGTAAGACAAAATGGCCGACCGCTGGTTTCAGTCATCAGGCAAATTTGGTCTTCTGAAGGTCATAGCTCTATCATTTTGCAACGGATTTTTACGGGGATGGTGGCAAACTTTAATTGAACATCTGAAGAGCACCATCATGCAAAAGTTTGACGAGAATCTTTTGCCGTTTTGTCGCAATCTTCAGACAAACGGGGCACAATTTTTTTGGGACACCCTGTATGTTAAGGTACCTCATTGGTACTTCAAAAACCAATATACTGGAACAACTGGTAAAACAATAGAAGGAAAAATTCAATGTCGAAGTTGCTTCGTAGGAAGGTAAACTTTTTTTCCACCACTGCAATAACTCTAGCAAAATACCGCTTAATGCTTAATATTTCGGAAATCCCTAATTAGTAAAAAAAAACGCCACTGTGCCCTGAAAATCTTAGTAATGATAGATTTATCTGACATGTTCGATTAGTTTTTGAATTTTTCCTGGCTGAAATCGGTCACTCCGTTCTGATTTTATAGGGAATTTTCTCAAATAGAAAATTAAAGCCTTCGAAAAACCTTGAAAAATGGCCCAAAATCGTGATCAAATTTATAATAGTTCTGCGTTACAGCCATGACTTGAACATTTCTTAGCAAAAGTTATCATCTTGGAGAATGAAAAAGTCATCCCCATCAGTGTAACAAATTTATTCAAGAGGATTCTATCCTCCTAACCAAGAGGATATCACTTGCTGAAAGGACTCAAGTCATTGCTTTGAGGCAGGAAAATTGATGAAATTTGATTCATTTTTAGCAGTGTTTTGGGGTTTTAAAGGAGCCTTCTCGAAAAGACCCCTCTTAATTTCAGAACGGAGTGGCCGACTTCAGTCAGGTAAATTTTCATATCTAATTGACATGGCAGCTATTAAACAAAACGTTTGCCAATATCATTGCTGCTTTGATATTCAGGGAGCAGCATTTTTTCAAACGTCGAGCGTTTTTCTTTTTGATTCACCCAGTAGAAGTTGAAATGAACTGAACGGATAGCCCAAAACATCATTCCTCTTGTAACAGTAACCATAAATGTCAGCTTTCGTTACATTTTGTACATCTTTCTTGTCTCCTGAACAGAACTTGACGATTGTACATGATGTAAAGAATCTTTTAAGGTGAGATTTGCTTCAAATCTTAATCAAATTCCTACAATTTGTGTCTCATTTAGCAAGGGTGAATTTCGTAAACAAAGGAAACAGTTCTCTTGAAGACAAAACGCTTTGACAGTCTCAGGAATAGATTTCACTCTTGTTGGGGATACGAACAGGCTAAATTGTCAGCCTCGAGGAATCCCCCCAAAAGGGCTCCAGATCGCATGCGCAGTAACGATTTACTTCACTTATGTAATATGCAAATTAGCTTGACCGTTGAGAACAAGGGAAGAAACAAGAGCTGCGATGCGCATGACAGCGTGAGCCCCAACGTCGATTCGCTCTCAACAAAGCTGAAACACAACGTATCAAAACAATAGGGTCAGCACTTCATCTCCCCAACAAACTCCTTCAATGCAGTGGACGAAAATTTCTTGCACTCTCTGTTTAGTATGATTTGGTTTAGTGCACTCAGAGGTGTAAAGTCTATTCTTCAGAAAGCAAATCGCTTTATCTTTTCGGAAACCTGAAACTTTTGATTAACAAATTTACCCTCGTTTTGTTTCATTTTATCAATTTTGACAACAGAAGGTGTTTGATGCTAGGAATGAAATGAGCTTTCATCGTGAAAATATCCTCTGCATAAAACAAAATTACCCTCAGGGCCGCAACATGCATCGCTTCTGCAGTCTATTGGTATTTGGATCTTGTACTTTAGTGTAGTGTAGTGTAGTGTAATGTAGTGTAGTGTAGTGTAGTGTAGTGTAGTGTAGTGTAGTGTAGTGTAGTGTATTGCAGTGTTTAGTGTGGTATAGTGTAGTGTAGTGTATTGCAGTGTTTGGTGTGGTGTGGTGTGGTGTGGTGTGGTGTGGTGTGGTGTGGTGTGGTGTGGTGTGGTGTGGTGTGGTGTGGTGTGGTGTGGTGTGGTGTGGTGTGGTGTTTTGTTGTGTTTTGTTGTGTTCTTTTGCTCGTTGAATTGATAGATTATTGTGAATATTCATTTTAAGAGTCATTCATAGTGGGGACTAGATGACCACCTGACTTTTCCCGCTATGATTGGCTCAGATCATTGCATTGTAGTTTTTATTATTATTATGTAATTTTTTATTATTATTATGTAATTTTTTTATTCTATCTCCCAGCCCCATTAAAAAGAGACAAGAAGCCTTCCAAAGCAGTGTCATCGATCGACTTAAAGCTCTCGAGGAACAACTCAGATCAAATATGAATGCTGATAAATCGGCACCAACGCGCTTGCCTCTGTCCACAAGCTCAAAGACAAATGTCCCTGTGAGCAGAGTACGACCATTGATGGCAAAATCCCAGCCTGCCCTCTGCAAAACGCCATCCGCTGCAACAGATGTAATATTGCTGGATACCCCCTCGCCAGATTGCATGCAAATGGAAACTTCTACCGTTGACGCCATTCCTACGGTAGGTTCATTGTACTCCGTAAACTAAGACGGCTTCATAAGCTGCCGGTACAATTTGGAAACCAGATTGTTTTGAAATTCATTGCATAGGAAAAATGCCGACCTAGATTAGCGGTGTTGTTTTTATTAAATATCTATTTACTACCGTGGCTGATTTGGAAAATATTCCGCTATTTTCGAAAAACGCGGCAAAAATTGCGGTGAAATGTGCGGCCGCACGTTATAAAACGTGGCCCTACATTGTAACATGCGGCCGCACGTTGCAAGATGTGGCCGCATATATAATCTTAATAGTTTGTAGTTTTAGTCCGCAGTTTATACATGTGGTCGGTATTTCATCAAGTTGGGGCATATAAGATACGGCAAAAATGGCGGTGAAATGTGCGGCAACACATTATAAAGTGCGGCCGCATCATATAATGTGCGGCCACATTTTACAATGTGTGGCCGCATACTTTACCGCCAATTTTGCCGAGTTTTGTCGACCCAATTTTCAGTTTCCCGCCGGTAATCTTAAACTGCTTGCAGAAACGCTACACCACGCAGTTCTTTGGGCAAATTTTGAAATGTAATAAACTTCACAATCCTAATCAAATGCAGAGGTAAAAGCCGACGGGTGTAGCCGACTGGGACCTTCAATAATCAGTATGATACAAAATTTCTTGGAGAAGAAAATTACTTCTGCAGGACTTAAGAGATTTCTTGAAAACAACGCCATGATTTCTGTCAGACGTCTTTGAGATTTCCAGGCAGAAATATGCATATGTCCCCCATCTATGGAAACAATGAACAAACGTACTCGGTTAATTTAGCAAGGCAATGACATCAAAATGATGTCTTATCAAACATCAGGCAGGGGTTCCCTCCCTTTCACAAATGCTTTCTGTCTGCTCTCAGGCTTTTTATATTTCTTTAAAAAGGCACAGCTCCATAGAACGCACTTTATAAATTACTGATTGCACAACACAAGGAAATACCTTCTCTGAGGTACTTTGCAGACCACGAGGGACAAATTCTTCGTTGAAAAGTGTGGCCGCATTTTTACAAAAACGCGGCTAAAATCACGGTAAAACATGCGGCCGCACATTTCACCGTAATTTTTGTCGCGTTTTTCGAAAATAGCGGCATATTTTCCAAATCAGCCACGGTAATTTACCGTGTCTTGATCTTTATTTTTTTCTTTGTTTTGTGTAAACTTTTGTCTTCGCCAGATTAGTGGTCTTCACCTTTTAGCTATTCTATAAAAGAGCCTGGATCGAGCATTATCTTTATACCTTTTATACGCGAGGTTCGATCGAGTGGCGTTAGAGCTTCTATCACTATTGTGCACATTCGTAAATTCTACAAAATGTAGTAAAATATCGTTCGATTCTGATTCATCAGAATAGCTAAAAGGTCTATTGGCCGAACCGCTTTATCGTTTGGTCAGTCAAATCTAACTCCCTGGTATTCCTGTGTGTTAGTGTGCGCCTTCGCAGATGAAAAAGTTTTAAATCGGAAACCACCGTTTAGAACCGTTTCCCAACACCTTTGCTTAGATATGAAAATTTAGTTTCTTGAACTCGGTCTTTTTGTTCCATAATTACAAACGACTTTAGGCCCCAGTTACACGATACCGGATTCATCACACACCGGATTACTTTTCGCATCGGATAGGGGATGCAGTTACACGACCCTGAGGCAATCCGGTGTCACTCAACTCCGTTTTCGCGGAGTGAAACCACTCCGCTCTGGAGGTGAGATGAAAATGAATCCGATGCACTCCGCTCCGCATTCCATCTCATGTAACTGCACCAATCCGGTGTGACCCAACTCTGTTTGCTCGTGTAAGTGCACCAATCCTATGTGACCCCGCTCCACTTGGGCTTCGCAGTTGTCAAAGACAATAGATTTAAACTTCGCAGTGCAGGGTGACTCGGTGTCGTGTAACTGCAATCAAAAATGGGTTCATAGCAATCCGGTGTCGTGTAACTGCCATGATCAAAGGACCTTAGAAGTGACTCACGGGCTTAATGATTTTTATTGTGAAATTTTCCAAATTATACCATGAGAATGCTCAGGAAGATCAGTGCAATTTTATTGCACCTTCCTCGAAATATGAGTAAATATGCTGTAATGTTACGTTACAGAATGCAGTCTGAGGAAACAACCATCAAAAATTGGCGTGCAGGAAATGTTTAGTCTTTGCTTGAAGATTTTTCAGTGGAGAACAAACAATCTAATTAAACACACAAGCAAACAAATTAATCACGAAATACACGTTTTTTTATTATAAGAAACTTGGATCAGCACTTAGTACTAACAGTTTCTTAATCTCGCATGAAAATTTCGGTGTTTTAGTAGTAAAAGTTTCTTAATTAGTTTCTTATTTTTTGGGCCTAAAATTGCGGTATTGTTCGAAGTTGAGCCTTCTTCTCGAGAAAGGGCTTCCATTTTGCATTGACATTGTCATCAAGAAGAAGCCATGCACATCAAGGCAAAAATTTACCAATTTTGCAGTTAAAAGTCAAGAAAAGACGAAGGCACCTTTGTTAGAGAGACATAGAATAAGAGAGACATACAGATATAACGTTTTAGAGTTTCTTAACTGTTCTTGAGCGTAGTACTAGAGTTTCTTAAATTTTTGGTCATCGTAGTACTAGTTTCTTATAAACCAGTTTCTTATAAAAAAAACGTGTAATCCGTTTTCAGCATGATTAAACAGTGCTATTGTTAATAAGAAACTCTTTTCAAGAATTCAACTAAGAACTAAACCAGTAAGAACCTCGACTGAGAACTTGGATATTGCTCAAGAAACTTGTTTATTTTGTCTGAGAAGGTAATTCGCATACTGGCGCTGTATTCTGGTAAAACTCACGAAATGCTTGGGAAGTTACCTATCAATGAATACAACGAACATTTAAGAAGGATGCGGAGAAACTGCAAAAACCTTTGGTACCCATGATCTGCTAATTTCAACTGTTTACTGAAAGCTGAAAGAGACTTTCAGTACTGGGTGGGAAAATTTATTCGTTTCTTGAAAACTCTTCGATTTATTGTTCTACTTGACTGATCAGCTGCCTAAAAGTTCTTAGAAAACTAACAATAATCTTGAAAAAATGCTAACAAAGAGCTTTTTGAAATAATTTTGATGGGAACGTCATTGAGCTAATTACTGCACTCAAAGAGTTCATTTTGTTGGAGAAGTTTCCCTTAGCAACCAATCTCATTCTGTGAAATGATGCATCAACACAGGCGAGCAAGGTGGCTGCCATGCCACACACATTATATTTTCCAATCTCGGCCTGTTCTCAGCTGCAGTCCCTCTATTTTCCAGAAGTTTATTATTCACAATTTAGCGCAAACCTCAAGATCAATGTGCTTTGCACAAGTCAACTTAGAGGTCTAGTCCGAACAAAACATTGAATTCAGACTATTGCTGAACAAATTAAAAGTCTAAGGCCTACTTTTGAAGCAAAATCGGCTATGATTCAAATAAAATGTACAGAAAGTTAAAAAATGCAAGGTTTGAAAATTGATTTTAAGCAGTTACAAAAAGTAAGTTGATAAACTTCTTGATCAAAGATGAGAGACGTACCTTTCTTTGCACGTTGAATCTGTTGAATGCAGTTTTTTATCCAGCATTTTGAGCGCGCAGGCTCCGCGACCATGATTCGTTCTTTCCGTAGAGTGGCCGCGCGTGCTCAAACCGCTGGAGCGTTTGACCTTTGAGATGTCATACACCTCAGGAGGGCCTCCGCTGAACGACCAGCTTTGACCTCGCGTTGTTGCAAGGCTTGATGTGGACTTCATCACGTCCTTCACCCCATGACATAAAGGATTTTGTAAACAGGAAAATGCCCACCACCCCTATGACTTCACTACCGTGCGTCAAAAATGGTGCGATTTTGACGCAGATGGGTTGAAACAAATCCGATGCGAAAAGCAATCCGGTATCGTGTAACCCAGGCCTTAGTACACTTATTTTTTGCAACATTCCTAAAATGGCCGTTCAGTTAGTTTTGTGTTCATGCACGTGTGAACGTCTAAACCATGAAAAACATACTTTTTCTACCAAAAATTTAAAGAAGGCATGCATTGTTCTAAAGCACACAAGGAAGAACGATGGTTATTTGTTTTATATCCCTAGAGAATTCTTAATTCAGCTGCCAATGCTAGGAAGCAGAAAGTTCTTATGAAAACGACACCGATAACCTTTTTTGAACTTCTCTCTTATGCAACATCTCATGCAACATCGAAAAGGGCATCTGACTCCTTAAAATATGACTTGCTGAACGTCTCACATTATTTCTGACTTCCCTGTAGCATCTTGTTGGTATATTTCTCCATTGATCTTGCAGGAAAAGATTTCTTTGCCAGATATGATCAAGAATAGCACAGCAAGCTGTGATTCACCTCGATATAAAATCACACTGGACCCAAAAGTGCACGAAGCATGCGGTAAGTTATTAAAGACCCTCTGCTAACCAAGAGACTTTGCGAGCATTCTTTGCTGTGCAACTAGAGATGGCACGTGCGAGGTATGCGAGGTATGTCCGTTGCAAAGGACCCTTTGAAATTGGATAAAGGGAAATATCAACTCTTGGACTCTATGCTTTTGTCTACGCTAAAAACCCATTGTCAAACATGATCATTTGTGTGCCGATTGAAAAGCAAGGCAAAGTGAATTTAGGCCAGGAACGACTTTCAGATAATATAAAAGTCGACCTTGGCGCCACAAAGGATCATGGTTAGCAGTGGCTCTTTAAATATTACGCTTCTGTGGGTAATGTTCAAAGGGGCCTTTACAACCAGCATACCTTGCACGTATTATCTCTTTGTTGGCAGCCATTTTCGTGGACCGTGAACATGGTGACAGCAAACAGTTCACAGATGGGTATATTCACAAAGCATGTCGGTAGTAAAGGCCCCTTTGAAATTAGAAATAAGAACATTGGAAGTTTCTGAGTACTGAAGATTTATCAATTACATTCAAACAATGAAATTACGATTGATGTCAAACACTGATCAATGATCATGGGAAGTTATCATGTAAGGTCCGCAAACAAGGCGAAAAGAGATTTTTGGAAAGATAGAGAAGAATGGAGGTAGTTAAGTTGTCGCAGGGCTAAGTTGTCACAGTTTCATTTTCAATCAATTACTTTAATTGTCTTGATATTTGCTGATTTATTTAATGCTTTACTGGCGCTATAAATTACATTGCTAGCCTCGCTTTTTGGTTGTCTCCTACAGCCATGGTCGTCAGATCCTTATGTTTTCCTTTCTGTGCAAAATTACACCTTGTTGACTTCAAAGGGAAACTGCCCTCATTCCCATGACCGAATGATGCATGCGAGGCTGAAAACTGGATCATTGGCTTCAAATAATTCAGGTGCGCTTTATATAGGACAGTAAAAATTTAAAAAGTACATCGAATGTGGTTCTTTTAAAGGTATCAGCAAAAATCATGACTATGAAAAAATTATTGAAATCGATTCTATGACAGCTTATCCCTGTGACACAAGCCCCACTCCCCCTAATACTGTGAATACAAAACGACCGATATTAAAATGCTCGAGAAGAGGTTATAGGGTAGGAAGAAAAATTTGTTGCAGTAAACTGATTCGACTTGACCAACGATCTCAAAAATTGTGATTTCCTACGTGTAAGCAAAAAAATCAAGTGCACACAGTTTCAAGAACTGAGATTGTATAAGCCCTCCCTCTTTTAAGCCCCCCTCTGAAGTCTCTGACATTGTATACGCCCTCCTCCCGGACTTTACAGAGCTGTTACAGTAAGCTTACATCCGCATTTTTGCTAGATACTTGAATAAAGTAACTGAAAAAATATTGTTTGCTTTCTCACCAACAAATTCCATTTGTCACGTCAGTGCTTCAAATCTCAGCGGAGTACCAGTAATTCAGTTCAATAAACAAGGCATAAACAATGTTGGATCTGGTTATGTTTTAATGTCTATCAACGTCACTACATCACTACATTTGAAATTCAATTCTATTGTAGAATCGAAGATTATTGCGACACTAAATGACGGCTCTCTGAAGCAAATTATGGCATTGCCTACCATTGGCAAAAAGAGGGCACAATGTATAATCGAATACAGAGAATCGAATGGCAGTTTTTCCAGTGTAGGTTTCACATAATTGATGCTTTTTTGCCTTTTTTATGAATTACATTTATTGAAATAGAGAATGGCTAGGGGCGGATCCAGGTCCAAATCTGACGGGTGCCAAAGGGAGGTTGAAAAGGGGGTCCGGGGGCGAAGCCCCCGGGAAAATTTGTGGGGCCACGCCCTTTACTTTGGCTTAAAACGTGACCACGCCCTATATTTTGCTTGAAAGTTTGAATTCTCATTTTGAAAATCAATGACAATTTCTGTAAGACTTTTCAGAAAATGGACAGTGTGAACTTTTTATTTCAAGGACGAACTGCAAAAACTACTGTTGGACATATGGCAAACTCCACAGTACTTTCACGATGAAAAACATGTCTCATTTGAAGGAAAGTGTTGGATTTCGTTCTAATATGGTAATGAATGGTGCATTCTTCATATCACAAAAGGGAAAAAACAAATTTATTCAAATCAAATATGCTTGGGAATTCGTGATTACAGCCATTATTCGTAAGACAATCTACTGCTACAAAGCCCTTTTGTCCAACCGATATTCCGTACAAATATGATAAAACCTACCCAACAACAACTCGCAGTCAACAATTTCTAACTCATTTTGATTACTACCCATTTGTTGTTTCCAAAGTAAACATAAATCAAAGGGGGGTCTACACGTAGGCTAAAGTCGTATGGTTAAATATTGATTTAGTTCATGGTAAAATAGCAGCATACAAAAAATGAAGGGCCTACCGAGATTGCCTCACAGTCGCTGAGCTTCTGGTATCTACTGAAGCTTCGAAACAATCTTGGATCGAGACTTCTTTTCTACGTGGAACGGATAGCCTTACTTGTATCGTCGGCCTGGTTGTTGGCTTTGAGAACATTGGCCGCCATGTTTTTGCGCGGCATTCTGTTTTGTAAGCAGTTTGTTCTTCATCTGGTGATTGGCTAATGGTCTAGTCATTTCTATCAGATGTTCTCCTATTGGCTTGCACCCCTCAAGGTTCTTTCCGATTGGCTTGCACCCCTCAGTTAGAAACTACGGGTGCTCCCGCCAATTTCAAGCAACCCTCGTGCAGCTCTCTGATTGGTTTGCACCAAGGCGCCTTCCTTACGCGAGTTGCACTGTGCCTGCCTCCGCAAGAGGATTTGGGAATGGAAACGCGGAGATTCCCCCTATGAATAAAGAATTTTGTTTGCGACGATCAAAGATCAAAGGATGCCCTGCGACAAATTTGCCATCGATGAATGGGGCTCAAGAGGTAGGGGGGGGCGGGCTGAGAAATGAGAATACGGTGATTTCATGAAAATTTATCATTCAACGATTTTAACAAGTAATAATTTAAATAATACTTCACAACAGAAGATTGTTGGAATCTTGCCTTTCCCAAAATTAAATGATTTCCTTGCAACTCTGACAGGTGCTTGCGCACCCGTTGCACCCCCCTGGATCCGCCCCTGCCGGCTTCTACGGTAAACATTCCGTGAACTGAAGCGAAAATTTTATTGATGCAAATGAATAACACTGTTTAATGACGACAAATCTTGTTCTAATCTCGCTGATATCTAATTTCGTTTTCAAGTAAGTATCAGGTGATGACGTCATTTTGTTTGCCAGTTACTAGGATAATATTTGGAAATATAGCTGTATTTAAATCTTTGAAAGGTTACAGTATGAAAAGCTTTCAGCTGAGCTACAAAGAGGGGAGATAAATTGTCTAACAAACCAATAAGATATTTAGAAAGGCATGGTGATATAACAGTGTTTTGATAAGATTTACCTTTGGAACCTTGCATACTTTTTTGACTATTTGCAAACAAAATGACCTCATCATTCCTATAAAATGGTGGACATTTCGTAAACGAAATGAGATACAAAAAGTTTTCAACGCCATTTCACATCATCCAACAGTGCTATTCGTTTACAGTCATAAAAATTTTCGCTGCAGGTCACCATTAAAATCTCCTCAAATGGATGTTGTAAGGGATAGTGCAAAATTTATTATATTACATGGTCGCAAAAATTCTGCTCACTCTGAAATTATTGCAAAACAACCAACTGCCCCGTCACCCTTACCTTAAGGATGTATCTGCCCCATATTCATGGTGTTGTATAGTACCACCGAAGCCAGAGACGTTGCTGACAATGATTGAGGGATTAGGAAAGCTTTGTTTGTTTGTTTGTTTGTTTGTTTGTTTGTGTCGCTATTTATGTTCCCATCATCACTCGTTCATCATCACCACAATATGTTGTTGACAGCGATGCGATGTTTTGGTGGTTCGCAAAGGATTATTGGGGGGCAAAGGGTCTTTAAGCACCTCGATTGAAACCATAGTTTATGTTGAAACCAAATACTCTTCTTCTCTTACCAATTTCCTTTTGGAAGACGTTGCTAACTCCTTCAAAAGGAGCAAGTTGAAAGCTGAAATTTAAAAACGTTGCTCCAATTTCTAATGAATTGCCCTCTTGTCCTCTTAGCTTTCCGATTTGCTACAAGCTGGTTTCTCAAAAGGAATGCTACAGACATTTAGAAAGGTAAGCTGAAGTTTCTTGCTTTGATCAGTTGTAAAGATCTAGAAAGCGATAAAAACTTGTCCGAAAATGTGTATTGCTATACAGTAAAAACCCGCGTATAAGAACCTAGTAGATTAAGAACCTGCAGGCTGAATTTTTTCAATTAGTCCCCCATCGTATAAGAAGTCATTCAGCCTGAAATTTGAACTAGGTTCTTTGGATTATATAAAAACTTCTGATTCTTCCACAAATTTCTGTTGTGAATAATACCTCACAAACTCAAGTGGTGTGAACTGACAGTTGACGATAGGCCTGAAGTTTGAATCTGAAGAAAAGAAATTCCTGAAATCCCTGAAGAAAATAAGAACCAACTTAAGAACCTGAACAGCCTTACTTCTCACTAAATACCCAAGGTGTTGACGGTGTTGTGGCGCAGTGGTGTAATCCTCTGACATTGCAGCCAGAACAGTCAGGTGGACCGGGTTCGATCCCAGGTAGAGCCCCATCACTTCAGCGTCATGGCAAGGGGTCGCGGACTCGATTAGGCCTATTCTACTTCTGCGATCCCAGCGCTTTGCGCTAAAAACCGCAACTTCACCTTCACCCAAAACATAAGAACCTGGTCAGGCTGACTTGCAAAATTGTAGGTTCTTATATGCGGGTTTTTACTGGATTGCATTTCAACCGTTATCCAAACTCGTCAGTACCTTTATCAGTTTTATGACCAAAGTAGAAACGTTAGAAAAGAATTTAATCTGGTAATCACCAGTGCTTTATGCAGTGTGCTTCAAAACCGGGCATCCCTAAAAAGAACTAAATTTACTAATTTCAAAAGTACAGTAGAAACCCGCATAAAAGAACCTGTTTTTATAAGAACCTAGAGGCTGAAATTCAATCTTTAAAACCCCCTAAATAAGAACCCCTAAGAGGCTGAAACTAGGAAAGGTTCTTATATAATAGCTTTAATGTAAATTATTAAAATGACAAGAATGTTTAGAATTCTTCACATCCTGATCAGACTTCTTCATTGGTACAAAAGATTTTTTCTCAAGAATTCTCAAGATATCTCAGGAATTCTTGGGCTGGAAAATAGTGTTAATGTGTGCAAGGCCTGCTTGTATATAAGAACCTTTTTAAGAACCTTACAGGCTGGAATTTAGAATAGCAGCCATTTAATTAAGAACCAATTCAGGCTGCCCAGAAAAAACCTAGGTTCTTTTATGCGGGTTTCTACTGTAATCACAATGTCATCTTTGCCTTGAAAAATAATTTGATCTTTGATCTACTTGCCAAAAAAATAAATTTGAACATTGGCCTTATAATAAAAAGTTGGTGATTTTTCAAACAGGAACACTTTTTTAGGACACCCAGTATGTTTTGACGGTTCATGCGCACGCAAAGGATTATGAGAAGCACAGCGTCCATAATCCATCATTAGCATTAGTTTACACAGAGAATATCGATAAAACAGTCCAATGCATGAGAATAGTTTTATTCAGTCGTCTTTTAGTAAATCAATTGCTCATTTTTTTTACAGAGAAACATATTGCAGCGCTTGGTCATAAGTTAAGAAAGAATTGAAGAAAACAACGTAAACTGGACAGAGGAACTTAACAGAACACAAAAAAACACTCTGTTCGACATTGTATATATGGACGAATTAAAATGAGGCGCACCTAATGGGTGCTATCATCGGTTAAACGCCCCGATTGTGCTTGATTGCCGTAACTGTATGCAAAGTTTATATAGATCTACGGGAAACCTCATCTGCAGAACGCTCTAAATTTCCCTCCGCAGCAGCATATAAGCTGAGGCATAACTGTGGTGTCTAACTACCCTTAGTTACATGAGAAAGTTGAAGTTGTTAAGTTGAAGGTGTTGTGGCGCTGTGGTGTAATCCACTGACTTTGCAACCAGAACAATCAGGCGGACTGGGTTCGATACCCGGTAGAGCCCCACTACTTGAACGTCATGACAAGGAGTCGCGGACTCGATTAGGCCTATTCTACTTCTGTGATCCCAGCGCTTGGCGCTAAAAACCGCAACTTCACCTTCACCTTCACCAAAAAATTGCGAGTTGGTTTTCACTAGGTGCGGATTTCCACAAGGTGCAAAATTTCATGTGAGCCACATTTAAATTGCTTGAATGAACATAGGGCTCAAATTTTTAAAAATGTTTCCTTTGAAATCAATGACTTGGAAGGAACTTTGGGTTTTTGCTGTAAATCTGCAGTGGAAATTTATTGATAACTTGATTAGTTTTAAAATGGCGGCATGTATTAAATTTGAGGCTATGCAATTTCGAAATCCTAATTTGGAAATCCGAAAATTTTAAAGATTTGAGCCCTATGTTGCAATGCATGCCAAAAGTTCTTGGAACTTCAGCTAAATTCACACTTAAAGACAACTGACGGATACATGGCGTCTAGTTTAAAAATAGAACAAAATATGGCTGAATGCTTTTATTTGTCCAATTGATTTGCTGATCTCTTGAGATCATCAAATACAATGGAATACGATAGGCTATATTTAGATTCCCAGGCCCCTAACTTAAATCGCCTTGTATCTCCGTCATTTGTCTTTAAGGCGATTTTGAGGTGTGATGCGGTGCCTGGCAAAACTAATTTCATTGGGATGTACAACATTTTGTAAACAATCGGAAAGTATGGATAAACCCGTGCATGTGACTAAAGCCCTCAGGTTTAATTGTAGTGTTTAATTGCAGTTTCATTGCAGTGTTTCCTTGTCTATGTCTATGTCTATTACCGAGATTATCGCAGATAAGTTGGATTATTATTCTCTGTGCAAATCGCCGTTAGCTGTGTTGCGTTTAGCCTAAACACATTCGATAATTTAACACGCCACGCCACGCAGAGAGGACGGGTTGTACAGCCCAGGTTGTACATCTCTTGACAATCGATTACGATTCATCCTCATCTCATCTTCACGGAATAACATGGTTCTAAGGGGGAAAGGAGAAAATCGCAAAACTAGTCCAAATTAGCTTAGGTGTGCCAAGAATTTTGGCAGGGACCTACGTTTGGTAGCTAGCCTCATCCATCAAATATGCATGATTCTTTACTCACTTAGCAATCGTACTGTAAATGAATAATTTTCACTCTTTTTTGTAGACTTTTCCGCGTATTTTTGAGTTCGGGTATTTTAGAACGTTCCTTTGGCTGTATTTACTTGCTTTTATAACTCTATCATCTTGTTATGGAAGGAGGGACGCATTTTCAATAATGTTTCTAGTGCTTTATGACGTATTTTTAGATGCTTATACTGCGTTTATAGGTAATTTTGATCATTATTTAGATTTCATTCGGCTACGGGCTCCTAACAAAAACTTTCTGGGCCGGAATTTGTTCTCTGTATATAGCTCGGTAGTTTCTTATATACCGGGTGAGTAAAAAAGCAATCTCCGTTCAAAAAGCCCCGGTATACACAATGAGATATCCCAAAGAAAACAGAACAAAAGACCAAAACCGGAAAACTAAAGACTAAATTTCACTTTTGTTTAACCCTATCTCACTTCGGCGTTTTGAAGCGGTCAACACCTGGGCTCTTTTTCTTCGCTGTTATAGTAGCTATATTCTTTAAACTTGGTAAATAGAGGGACTTTGATGCAAACAATCAAAATCACGTGATTAAATCAAACTATCTCAATTGTTCTTGTTGCTATGACAATAAGAAGATATTAAGTTATGATTTTCATGATCATTACCAACATGATTGAAACAATGAAATGAGGCACTAAATTGAAATTGTTTGATTCAAATTGAGTTGGATATGATCAAGTACATGTGTAGGCATAATTTGGCATATATTTTAGATTAATATCTGCAACAATTAAAAAAGTATACAAATTTTGTTGACTTCACTGTAAAACATTGGTTGCCATGGTTACGGTGCTATATTTAGAGTCTTGAAATTTTCATCATTCGATACAGTATAGATATAAAGTCAAAGTAGCGGAATCTTAGCATCCTGCTTTGAATATTTTAGCATTGGCGAATAAAAGCTTGGTTTAGGGTGGGGGGAACAACCCCCCCAGGTGAGATAGGGTTAAGCTGTCCCTTCAGCCCTCCTTGTAGAATACCCAACAATAGACTATAGCGCAAAAGATGGCGTCGGGGAAGCTCCTTGCGACGAATTTTTGCGTTTAAAAGAATTTCGATTAATTTAATTGGTCAATATACAATGAAACGCAAAGGATTATGGTAAAAATTCCCACACACCATCTTTGACGCAATCGTCCATTGCTATTTATAGCATTCCCATTTTACTACCAGACCGCATTTACAATTTTTCACATTTTAGTGATATATAAATTTCCAATGCATTTACATTCGATTAAATCCATGAATTTTCATCTTTGAAGAGTTAAGCTCTCCAGTAATTGATGGTTGCCACTTTCTTTTAACCATTCCTGCAAATCAAAATTAATTAAAATTTGAAAACTAGAAGTTGTTTCAAAATGTACACAAACACAACAGTTATTGCTTGATTTTCTCACAAAGGTAAGTTGGATTTCTCAGCTACCGGGAGAGCAAAAAAGTTAACCAAGAAAAGGTTTTACGCATAAAAGAGAAATAGACAATTGCACTAAAGATGGCGGCGAGGAATTTTTTACCAAGATGCATTGCGTTCTAATTAAGATCCTGTAACGATTCTATAGGATTTCGATTAAAGAGCGCATTGCATCTTTGTAAAAAATTCCTCGCCGCCATCTTTAGCGCAATCGTCTATTGAAAGGAATCGGTGATTCAAATCTTGGTTGGTAGCTAAATGGCTTGGCTATATCCCTTGGCTATATTCTTTGCTATTTTTAACTACATGGCAAATTGATGAAAATAAAGATTTAGTGAAAACAGGCAGTTCTAAAACCTGTCGATATTTGTCTGGAACATGGGATTAGCTACCCTGGGTACCAGAGAGTCTGGTACCCAGGGTACGGATTAGCACGAGACAGTAACGAATACGTTTCGCATCAGCTTAGGAATAGGCCAGATCGAAAAACCCACTGCATGCAAAAATTCTCAATAACGAAAGTAAATTTTCTGTCAGTAAAATTCTAATACCCAGGGGGGGGGGGGGTAACTTACATCTATAGAGCACTAGGTATGTGCCGCACATAAGGATGGGTTTTGAGTTTTGAAAATCCCTAAGAATGGGACTCAAGTGGCAACTGTTCCACTAGAAATGGGTAGCCTTTTGAATTGTAACAAAAAAATGTCTATTTTTCATCTTCAACGTTGGATTTTTTCGTTTACGTTCTCAAACCTGGTTGGTGTCAACTTTATCAAATACAGCAAAAAATATCAGCGATGTAGCCTAGCTAATTAGCTACCAAACAACGTTTGAATCGCTGATTTCGGTGGATGACTCTTGTTTGTGTAACATATTTAATCGGTTCATTCTTCGTGAGTCATCTAGTGCATCACCTGCAGAATTTGGAAGCAGTTTCAATTTCTGTTTAAAACATGTTCATTGAGTTGTGAATCGCTTTATTATTCGTTGGACACAGTTTGACATCTCCCTCGTAGGATCTCCTTTCTTGCTTTCTACTACCATTCTGTACAATTTTTTGAATCCACAAAAATGGAAATTTATAAAATGTAGATAAAGACAGTTTTCTATAAATTGTTCATATCCAAGCAAATATCACTAAAAAAACATAAAAACAGTTTTCACTTAGGTTTCCCTCTGAGACTGCTCTGACGTAAAGAAAGCAGAGCTTGTGATAATGAACAGAGTTTCTAATTTGGTCAATAAATTTAGATGACCAATTCCACTTGTTTTCACATTTAGTTAGTTAAAGTCATGAAATTTTTAAGGGGCTCCGTCTCCCACTTTTTATCGAAATGATGATTTTGCAGTGTTTTTTAAAGCAATATCGCATAGATTTTTCATCTCTTTCCAAAAGGAAAGCGTTATTTTAAGATACATCTTTGTACTTCATAGAGGAACCAACAAAACATTCATATCTCTTACAATTGCTCGGATATAAGTGAATTTTTAACTGTCACTTTATGGTGGCTTGGCTGAAGCCACCAAAAAAACCGTAGAAGACAATGGAGATGTACCTGAAACAATTGTGTTTACAGATTTGTTTACACTTTGGCGACGGAGCCCTTTTAAAGTTCGAATTTTTTCCATGAAACTGGTCATTCTGCCTCTGGTAAACAGAATTCTAATTGAAATCTAACCTGTCATAATGGTTATGGTTCTGCAACTGAGGGTTTTTAAAAGGAGTTTGCAATGGTAAATAGACTTCTCTATAAATAGAACATAGAAAACACGCAGGCACAGCATTGTTTCTTTGGCTATCCATTGTTCACGGTGTGTGTGCGACAATGATTTGAATGGGAAATTTTTAGATGGTTTTGCTCTTCGCAAATGGAAGCTTTCAATCTTGTACAAACCCTTTAAGAGCTTTAAAGGGCTGTACAAGATTTTTGTAAACAATCTGAAAGTACAGGACAACCGCCACACGTGACTAAAGCCTTGGGTTTTTCAATGGCGGCCAGTTTCATCGCAGCTACTACGTAACGTTCATTGCAGTGTTTTCTTGTCTGTGTCTAAGAAATGTGATTGAACTTTTGATATCCATTAACACTTTTAAATATTCAGCGTTAGAAAAATAGAACAAATCCTCCACCGATGCTTCGATCACCAAGATTGACGCAGACACTTTGGATTAATATTCTATGTGCAAAACTGCCAGTAGCTATGTTGTGCTTAGCCTAAACACTTAGCGTACCTGAAATCTGGTGTGTACCATAGACTGCAGCTGTTTCTTCTGATCGCGTGCCAGTTTTGCATCAGCAACCATTTTGTGCCACTGGTCAAGGGCTCTAGAAACAGATAAAACAAATCTGCAGGGAAAACTGTTTTGACAAAAGTGAATGTTTCGTGCAAAACTTAGGCCATAATGTAAGTTTCGCTTGAAAGTGATTGGTTAAAGGCAGTCTGTCACGTATCTGATTGGCTGCAACAAAGTCAGAGCTCAACACAACGGATTTCTTTGTGAATCTGCGTATTTGAAACAAAGAAGGGCTGATTGTTCTCACTTTCTACGGTCGTAGAAAGTCAGTAGGATCAGCAGCCATTCAATGCTCCTATTCTTTTATTGTCACTATCTATCAGCCAATCAAATGTGTGACAGACTGCCTTTAAGGCCCCGTTTACACTGTACCGCTACCATTTTAATCCGTTACAAAGTCGTTACAGTTCAAGAGCGTTTACAGTGCTCCAGACAGAACTAAAATATTATATAGATCGAAGGAAAAATAGTTATACGGATTATCAGGAGCAACTTAGGCCCCGTTTACACGAGATCGGATCCAAATGGATCCGTACCCAAACTGTGACGGATAGGTCTTGTGTTTACACGGGACTCAACGGATCCGAACCTATTTGGGTCTGCTATCCGTAACCAAACGGGATCGCTTTCGAAAGTGATCCACTCGTGTAAACGCAAACAGTTCTGGATCCGATCCCGTGTAAACATCCCTTCGAAAAGTGAGTCCGCTCCAATCTGGATCCGATCTCGTGTAAATGGGGCCTTAAACACGAGGCTGATCCGTGCCACTTTTATTATGGAACCAAAGTGTGTAAACAAGTCTGAGAGAAAAGGTCTGTGCAAAGGAAAGTACATAGATGTTGGGATAATAAAAATCAAAAGCTACCTGGAAAGAATACCAGGCCGTGGTTGCCAAATTAAGAACCATTAAGAGCCCGTTTACACTATACCGGTACGAAATGAATATGGCATGAAACTGTGCCGTATTGGCCTCCTGTTTACACTATGCCGGCATAGTTTTTACTTGAATACGGCATGCTAACTGGCTTCGTCACTCGACCGGCATAGTGTAAACGGCGAATACGGCATCATTTCATGTCAGGTTCACATCGAGGCGATAATCTGGCAAATGAGAGCATGCTCCTTGACAAATCCTCGCTCTGCGCATGGTCAAAACCTATCGTATGCATTTTGTGCCGGTATACTCTAAACGGCGATTCCGTTTGAACAGAGAAATCAATATGGCACAGTTTTACGCCGTATCCGTTTCGTACCGGCATCGTGCAAACGGGGCCTAATTTACTGAGAACAATGCTAACATTTCTGTGAATATTTTGGAATAATACGTACTCTTCTTTCTTCTTTATAGCTGTTTCGTATTTCTCTGGAAGTTTGAAAGGACATTCCTACGGTATATGAAGAAAAGGCTCATTACAGAAAATGCAACACAAATAAACTCAAAACCAGCATAGGAATCAAATTTTTTTAAAACAATCTCAGGTGAAATCTCATTTGAGACAAACTTTAGCCTAAAAATCGGTCTTGGCCTCGCTTTCACAGCACAACCATTCTGTCTACTGTCTTGGTTCTACAGGCTATAAAATGGCTTTGTGAAAAGGAGATGTCTTAAAACTTACCGCTGTCGCACCTTCCATAGCAAACGGTATACAAGAACGAAAGAAATTATCAGCATCCACTTCATCCCAAATCTTTCTCGTGGCTCCTGTGCCATTTCCTGTTTAACAAAGACAAATAAAACAAGTTAGTGTATAGCTTTAACAAGATTTATCAAATTGATTCTCTGGTAGTTTTTGTTTCTGTTGATTGATCGACATTTTTATGCATATTGTATCAAATGTAAAATATGTTTCTTAAAGGCTCATTGTTAGCCAGGACCCTTTTTTTATATATTCATCCAAAATTTTACAACACATGTTACAACCTACTACACTTTCTAATTGCTATACAATTATACAACACTACATGGACGATAACAACAGGGAGCAACAGACAATGACTACCCCATGGTCATAAGATAAAGAAACATTTAAATGAATTACAAGTAAATATTCAATTACAAGAAGCTACACCATTATGGAAACAAGGTGGTATTGACCTTTTTAATGCTATCCCTGCCATTTTTAACCTGGGGTGTTTTATAATATGTTTTTAGCTTTTGCCTGTAAATTTTATGTACCTGTAATTGGATCAATTTCTTCTTCATAATTTCATATTGTAATTAATTTGATGGCATAATAATACATACACATAAACGATTACTACTGAGCCTATAATAACTGTTTCCGTCAGCACAAATATTAACCAGAAGCCGTCAGTACAAGACCTACAGAGGCTGAGGGTTAATATTTTCGGTATTGCCCGAAGGAAACAGTTACTATATAGTTGATTACATATGCCCAAGGCTGAGTGAAGGCCTTTCGTTTTCTAACAAAGTAAAAAGATAATTTCAAAGCCAAAATGATCGTTGGCCTAGCATGAAGCCATTGCAGACGAAGCCACTTGTTGCTATTCGTATTGTTGTTCGATGTGTTCGCAGCACTGATCTGTGGTTCGAATTCAGAGTTGCTGCCCTGACAATATGGTAATAATTGTAAATATTGAGGCCTGTTTCACGTTGGATGCCAGGTCAAAAGTCAACTTTGGCGCCAAAAAGTATCACAGTTAGCAGTGGGTCTTTCAATTACTCAAATTGATATAAAATGATGTTTACACCATTTCAAATAACTCCTTTAAAATTTAGGAGATTTCCATTGAAACAAAACATTTTTCTACAGGATTCCAGGAGTTTCTCAAGAAACAAAATGACTTTTACGTTCAGATTATGCAATATTTCCAAGGGGTGATATGTCCCTCACAATCCCACGCGTAAATAATTTGAGAGACCCCCATTTTGCTGTCCCTTTCTTATACCAACGTGAAATACAGTAAATCCCCGCAAATAAGAACCAATTTTGAGAGCCAGGCTGAAATAGGTTCTTATTTCAAAGATACCAAGACTAACTTCAAGGTATAAAGGTTCTTATTTGAAAAGTGCCTTGGGTAGGCCGTTTTAGAATCTTCACCAAAGATTTTCAGCTCCGTTATTTGTTTTGGAATAACGACAATCTATAATCAACTTGCTACCCCGCTGCAAAAAGAACATATTTTTCATCAACTGAAACAGGTTCTTAATTACAAGGTGCATAACACAGGAAAAATAGCCTCTATGTTCTTATTTGTGCATGTCCTTATATGCGGGGATTTACTGTATTCTGTAAGACCTTCTATTGCATTGTTTCCTAAAATCAACACTTACCTAGCGGCAGAGGTTCATTCCAAAAATTATACGAAACTGTTAACCCAACAGAGACCATATCTTCTATCAGTGATGGATAATGCGTGCTGTATGGTGAAAAGTGTATATCTTCATTTAATCCAATTAATACTGGGCTCGTTTCTGTGAATAAATGGAAGGTGCAATTTCGGCAGGAACTGTAAAAAGAACAGGAATAAATTTACAATCTCAAGATATAGTCATTCTAAAATCAAATGTTAGCAATTGAAGCATCGTCTGGGAAGAGCAGCTTGATGATGAATTTAAGAAGAAGGAAGGCGACGAAAATCATGATTAGGACCAGCCTAACAGATATGTTGACAAAGATAATTCAGTTGACCATTTCCATTTGATTAAGATATCATGATTGACAATTCCAGTTGGTTAATGAAACTAGGCCATGTTAAGTATAATAAATAAAATTGGCAAATAATAAAACAAAAATTGACGAATTCAGTTGACTTAGTCATATTATAATAGGATATTTTGAGACGAGCTTATCCCATCCTCAGCTAAGAAACTAAAACACATGTGAGAATTTATAGCAAATTCATTTCGCATAATTAACGTTGCAAACGTATGTTGACTAAATAAGGTAAGACTGTTGAAGTGCAATAGGTAAGAAATTCCAGGGAGAATTGAAACAAATGCAATGGTATTGGAGAGTTTGAAGATTTAGTGCTAGTCGATCCCTTTAGATTAGAAGGCTCTCGTGAAGCAACAGAGCAAATGCCTTATCCAAAAAACTAAAATCCTCTTGAGATGCTGCGTGACCCGTAGAATTTACGTGGTCCTTGATGGACGAAGGAACCCCCGGGGGGAGGGGTACTTAATCTATTTTGCTGACGGGATGTGCACTCCTTTCCGGTATCATTCTCGCCTCTCTTTTCTAACGCCGGGTATCAAAAGAAAGCAATTTTTCAAAAGCCGGTTGTCAAAAGTGTTATTTCATTGTTTTTCCGCGAATTCGTACGTTTTGGGGTATGCTTTTCGCCGATTTTTTCTAAAGCCGGCTATCATTTTGAGGGAAAACTTCTAAATCCGGGTAAAAATTTTTTTTCTTGGAGTGCACACCCCCGTACAATGGAAAGTCAAGTACACCCCCTCGGGGAAAGAGCGCCTTGATACTTCTCCCTTGTTTGTTAACAACTAAATGCTCTCTGCAACGGACAACAACTTTAATCTGTTGATTCACGAGCGCCTTCTAATCTTAATAGATCGATCAGCATTTGTTTTAAATCTGCCTGTATTTACTCATTTATTTCACTTCGATAGTCTTGCCTCGTCTTGCCTAGTCAAAATACGATTGCAACGTCAATTGTGCGAACAAATTTTGCTGTAGATTCTCACAAATGTTTAGTCTCTTAGCTGAGGTTGGGACAAGCTCGTTTCGAAATATCCATTACAATGAGACTTGGTCAACTGAATTCGTCAATCTTTTATTAGTTGCTAACTTTATTCATTATTTAACACGGCCTTGTCTCATTAACCAACGGGAATTGTAAATTATTATATCTTAATCAACTTTTTTCAGTAAATTGTTTTGAGTGGGCAGAAAGTATTCCTATCTACTTAAAGCTAATTCAAGCCCACTATGCATGTCGCATCCAGGTATGGGACCCCTAGCTTAACGTCCCTTCCGAAAGACGGCAAGCCTCCGAGGTCACCCATCCGGAGTTTGACCTCACTCAACCGAGCTTAGCTTCAGTCACCTGACGGAAACTGTATAAGCCGCTCGGCCACTCACTCCATTAACTGGAAACGGTCAACTGAATTCGTCATCTTTATCAACATATCTGCTGGACTGAGCTGCTGGGATTGTTGTCTGTCATGATTTTCGTCGCCTTCCTTCTAATTAAATGTTAGCAAGTTGTATTCAAATTTGATGCTGATAGGATAGACAATCTAAAGACTTCGTTGAATCGATCCATCTCACAACAACAACACAAACTAAGGAATCAAACTGTCAGTTCAACTCTTTCTTGGATCCTGTACTGTCTCAGACACTCAGGGGGTACTCCCTAACTTTTAATACCTTGTCAATATCTGGGGTCCGAAATCTTACATTAAATCAAAACTGGGGGTCTGTGAATAACAACATGGGGAATCGTGCAAATTGGCGGGATTCATTACAATGACCCATTCAATCATTTGTACACCCATATTTCAGTGTTGGGTTCTCCAAGAGCAGAACCAGATATACATGATAATATTTGGTGTCTCCAAAACATTAGGCTCAATATCTAGGGGTCAGTAAAAATACTAGCATGGACTAAAAGAGAGTCCCCCTTGGGATCGAACTATCACCTATGTGCTAGGAACAATATCTGAAGACAAATAGGTTTCAGCAAAAAACAAATATCTCGTAATTTTGATCCAGATAAGACCTCTAACAGTTCTTTGCTGCTGGTCACAATGCAGGTTTTTTGGTCATTCAGTATACAGTTTAGTGTTTACTGTGAAAATTATGTGCTTCAAAAGAATGCAAACATTGCAAATCAAAAGGAATTTCTAGACAATGTTTTTGAAATAATTTCTACCCAATGCGCAAAAAGAAGACCATAATCAAATTTTGCAACTGTTTTTGGCCACCTGATAGACAGCCTGCGTGCAGACTATACCCTAGGAAAAGGTATAGTCTACGCAACACCGCTCATTTTCGCGTAGTGCCTGCTTCAGAATTTATTTTGCAATATTGATAACAAAGAAAATATATTGCTGTAACAGCCAATAACATCACTTTCCCGCGAATCGAGGAAGCAATCATATTTGAAAACGGCGGTCAGGTGATCAAATCTCAGGCTTCGCTTTGTTTTCTAAGCATTTGGTATCATTAACAACAAAACACTCTGGAATTTTAAGTACCCTACAGCAGACAACATAAACAGACGCTAAGCAGAAAGGGCCATTGAAACGGCACTTGAAATGAAATGCTGACGCATACAATACACGAAATTGAGCGGCGTTGCGGAGACTATACCTTTTCCTTGGGTATTGTCTGCACGCAGGCGACCCAATAAACAAGGACATATAATGTTACAATAGGACTCGCTACTTTTTATTGACAACTAGATACAAAGCAATTTGTGATTGCAGACAAAGGGAGTTCCATGTTCGGTTGGTCAAGACATAAACAAAAACAAAGCAAGCCGCAAAAATTGCCCTGAAACTCGGGTCGCTAGCTCGGTCGTTGTGCATTCCAGAAATGGTTTTAAAGAGCAAATATTAGCACATATCGAAAGAAGAAGGATATATCTAAACTTCTGCCTCAGGCATTTTATTTTTTTCGTACAGAAGCTGAGCAGCAACTGTTTTAATTACACCTAAAAGGTACGAAAATTGAATCCCCTCCCAATTGGCTTCTGCACAAAATGAATAAAATGCCCGAGGCAGAAGTTTAGACATATCCTTCTTCTTTCCATATGAGCTAATATTTACTCTTAAAAACCATTTCTAAAATGCACAACGAGCGCGCTAGCGACCCGAGTTTCAGGGCACTTTTTGCGGCTTGCTTGTTTTTGTTTATGTCTTGACCAACCGAGCATGGAATTCCCTTTGTCTGCAATCACAAATTGCTTTGTATCTAGGTGTCAATGAAAAGTAGCGAGTTCTATTGTAATATTATCTGTCCTTGTTGACCCAATATACAGTCTGAGGAGCTCTCATACTTACTTAATTGTTATTTTTCTCGTGACTGCAAACACTTCAACATTCTCGCACGCTAGTACATTAACCATTGCTTCTACAGGTCCTAAGAATACTTTGGAATCATGACACTTCTCCAGCGTAACAGCCCGTAATGGTGACAGCAAATACATATGCGAGTATTGGCAACGATGAATTTTGACAGTGCTTTGGGATAGCGGATCGCCTGATCTTGCTATCGTCCTTTTGCAAACTTGGTTGAAGATCATCAGGCGGTTTCTGGAAGACAATACAAATTGATTTCAAACGATTGTTCTATTCGCAAGAATGCTTTCTAAAAGTCCTGGAACTATGGCCTATTTTTCATACTCGAAAAAGTGGTTAACCAGTCACAATACGCTTTGCCTTACTTCTTACGGTGGTTGATTTGCAGTTTCAATGAATGTTCATTTTTTAATTCTCTCTGCAAAACCTTCGAATGTTTACATGACTGCTACGTTTACGTTAAGTCGTGATCTTTTATACCAGGTGAAACTTGGGCGTTTGCCAATTTTTATTGTTGCAAATTATTTTCCTTAAACTTCTTTGCATCAGAAAAGGCTAACATATATGTGAAAATCTACTTCGTGGAATCGCACTTTTCGTTCAATGATTACGAGCGATTTTGGTAAAAATCATGTTTCAAGGAATCCATTCGATTTATAATCATGTATGCGTGCACTTCTAAACAATGACAACCATACTATTTCTCTACAAAAGAATTCACACAAGGCATGCATCGTGCTAGAGCACAACAAGAAAAACTATCGTTGTATATTCTGTAGCTCTAGGAGACAATTTATCTGAATGGCATTGCTGGGAAGCAGAAAGTTCTTACGATGATACCTATTCACCAAAACAGCGATATCACAAATCTTAGATGACTATGGAAAGAAATTACCGATTTCAATACACTAAATTCATATAACTAAAGAAATCTTTTCTCTACAATATGAAGCTTCAATAAACTCGATATGACTTATTTTACACCGAAATATGGCTTTTTGAACACGCTACGTTTTCTCTGATACAACAAGTAAGCCACTTCTTTCCTTCAATACGATCTAGGATTCTGTTTTAAAAACCACAAAGAAATTACGAGACATAGACTAATTTAGTTTAAATAAGAAACACAGTTTGCAACAAGGGGCATTTCACTCCCAAAGCATCTCGTACACCTTCGGCAAAAATCCTTTTGTTTTAAAAAAGTCCATGAAAGATCCGTAAAAATCCTTCTGTTCCGATAAAATCTCGCGCGCTGTTTTGAATGACTGAAATGCCCCTTGGTTTGCAACTTCAGCCCATTGTTTAAAAACAACGAAATATTGTCTTTTTTACACAATATCTTCAAAAATTGAGTTCCTAAGTTCTTTATAATTGCGTTTCCTATTTGTGAATACCTACCTGCTGTATAGCAGAAAAATCTTCATATAGACTTATTGACAGCATAAGGCTCAAATCTTTCAAATCTTTAAAAGGTGGATGTAAAATTCTATGACATTTTTCTTGGAGTTTAATGGCTTGAAAGGAACTGATGGCACTTTGCTGTAAATCTGCCATGGACATTTTTCGATATCTTGATTTTTTTCAAAATGGCGGCAATTTAATCATTTTTGAAAAAATCCATGGAAAATTTTGAAAAACTATAAATCATCGTAAGTCCTTAGCCAATAGAGGGAAAATGATATAACCATAAACGAAACCATAGTTTATGTAGATCTACAATATAGTGTTAAGCAGAAATCTGTAGCTTTTCTGGTTTAGGATAAAGAAAATTGATGACGTCATAGCCTCAAATTTAATAAATGCCGCCATTTTGAAACTAATCAAGATATCAATCAATTTCCACGGCAGATTTACAACAAACAACCCTAAGTTCCTTCCAAGCCATTTATTTCAAAGAAAATTGTAATAGAATTTTACACCGACTTTTTTAAAGATTTGAGCCCTATGTTCTTGTTGACAGATTCCCTTGTTTCCTATGGTAACCAGAGCGATATCAACCAGGTCAGAAAAAATACAGGCAAACAGAGAATTCAGGTAATAACACACACACAGGAATGTGATCAGAAAATCTCAGTGAAAGAAATATCAAATAACGATTCTCTTGCTGATAAAACACATTAAAATACAAACCTATCAGGTGCAAAATTCGCATTTGAAATAATTTTATTAGCAATGGATCCTTGACCAAGCTTAAAACTTGCGTTTAAATCCATTTCTGTACCAAGAGATTCCTGCAGTTCAATGATATCGATTCCTCCCCTGCTGTGACGTATCAGTTCTTCACTCATACTGCTACTCATGCTTGCACTCAGGCCTAAAAGATATTGACAGAATAATTTCATGGATACAGTAAAAACCCGCACATAAGAACCTTCATCTATTAAGAACCTACAACCTGAAATAATATATTTTTGTACCCAATAAATAAGAACCATTTCAGGTTCTTAATAAAGTGTTTTATTCATTCATTGGGAAATAAATGCAATATGTTTGCCAATCAACCTCTTTCGTGAAGTCCAAAACATTACTTACAGAACTGTGATAGGGAGGGCCTGCAGGGGTGAACTGGGTAAGCTAGGGTTGAAGTGGATAGGGCCAAGAATGTAAATAAATTTGGCTAAGATTTAGATTCACACATTTTCCTATGTTAAGAACCTACACCCTGATTACTGGATGTGCCTCATAGCATAAGAACCTAAACAGGCTGAGTTCAAAATCAAAATCTTATGTGAGGGTTTTTAATGTACAGCAACAGCAAATTTTGTAAAACAAAAGATTCCGGTTTCCAAAGGCACAAAGCGTTTTGCCTATCTGAAGAATAGATTTCACACTTCTGAGTGCATTCAATCGAATCAAAATAAACCGAGAAAGCAAAACACTATGGTCGGCTGCGATGAAGGTGTCAAATCTATTCTTGAGGCTGTTAAATCGCTTTGTCTTAAACAGAACTGTATTCTTTGTTTACAAAATTCACCCTCCCTCATGGATATAGGGTGCTGTTATGTGCAGCGCGTGTGGGCACATTTTAGTGTACAATTTATCTTACCATACATAGGTACTTTGTAGATTCTCTAAAACAGGCACTTCTTCGCCAGCATAAAGAAACCAAAATATGGACACTGTTTCGAATAATAATGCATTCTGCAAACTATGTATGTATGCATGTACAAATTTGCCACTAAATAATAAACGAATATCTGCAATATTTCAAAACCTAAAATTAGATAAAATACAATCTTAATACAAGTTAAATAAATACTTATGAAAAACCCCTCAATTGTAGTGGCCGGTATAGCATAAAAAGCTCCAATCGACCTGATTTCCATAATGGTCCCCTTAGGGGTGAATGGTCCCCTCAGAATTCAGCTTGAAACATTAGTCTGACCCCGATCCCAAAAAGAGGGTTAATCCTCCCATTTTTGGGGATCAGTCCCAACAGCAATTCGTGCATACTTGTATGTTCCAGCCTCCAGATGTGGTTTTCTTACAACAATGATTGGTCCATAGCTCCCAATTTTCTAAAACCCCTGCAAATATATTTATACAACGCTATGTTCTGAAGTGAGCTACTCAGAATTTTATTATGCTAGATCCTTGATGTGTTTTGGACATTGTCTGACAAAAGCGTTTAACAAGTTTAGTCTCTGTCCTTGCTTTCAAGACTATCTGTTGTGCCACGTTTTGAGCAGTTAGAAGACAATGCTTACTTTCTTCGCAATTCACACTGTATGCTCTACCACGCATTCTCTGCCCTGTTGATATACATCCAGATATGCCAAAAGGATTGCTTTTTAGATTCGATTTTATCCATTTGTACATTTTTCGAACTGAGAATGTCCTCGATATCTGGAAAAACAATGATTGTTTTGGATATTATGTGACATGTAAAGAAATTTAAGCCTGGTTTGGCTAGCATTTAGGTATAATTCTTAAAGCCACAATCTAGTTCGCTTTGTAACCACAGTAATCATTACATTGATGAATGTAAACAGAGAAATCTTTGGAGGACAAAGGCTATGAGTAGAGATTTTGAAGGTATTACAGAAAAATGAAATAAATGGCTGTAGTTCTTCTCTTGGCTGTAATGAGTCGCCGAATTATTGAGTACGTTTATTTTGGTCAAAGCAAAAACTTGAAATGCCAATTTAATGAGCAATTTCAAACCATTATCCATCGATTCTTTTTCGCAAATTATCCCTATGATCATGGTGAAGGTGAAGGTGAAGTTGCCTTTTCAGCGCCAAGCGTTGGGATCGCAGAAATAGAGCAGAACTAAACGATTCCGCGACCCCTTGTCATGACGCTCAAGTAGTGGGGTCCTACCGGGTATCGAACCCACTCCGCCGCCTGACTGTTCTGGCTGCCAAGTCAGAGGATTACACCACTGCGCAAAACACCTTCACCACTGCGCCACAATCATGGCCTCGTATGATCCCACCCACATACTATGCTTTTCGCAATGACAAAGGTGGAGCTAGTGAGATAAGAGAAATGACAGGCCTGACAGTAGATATCTGAAAGTTTCTTTCTACTTCTATTTCACTTTTTTTCAGATGCTCAAGTTATCATATTTTGTCCATACAGCTAGGTACATAACAATTTCCCATTTCCCTTCCGATCCAAACAAGCACCAGATTTTCAAAAGCTGCAGACACTGCTAGACAAATAAACAACAATAAAATGAAGGTTATCACCTTTGAAAACCCTGATTTTGGAGATTGAGATTGTCTTGAAGCAAGGTCGTCAATGGTTCGAACTTCCCTGTAACCAAATAAAATGTAGAATAAACATTGAAACGTCTTTGCATTAAAGAGGTGAGTGGCCGAGCGGCTCATACAGTTTCCGTCAGGTGACTGAAGTTAAGCTCGGTCGAGTGAGGTCAAACTCCGGATGGGTGACCTATCGGAGGGCTGACCTCGCAACTCACCATGCCTAGATGCGGCATGCATACTGGGCTTAAATTACCTTTAAGTAGCTAGAAATACTTCCAGCCCACTCAAAATAAATTATTGAGCACAACGTCTAAAACTTAGACGGAAATGCCTAAGATTATTGTCAGATAACACTTTAGACTTGTTGAGAATACCGAGGACTGTCCCTGTTGTCCAGGCCTCTTGTTATGTTGGTAAAGTTCAAAGCAAATCAACAGCCGGGAAACCTATTGCCATGCGCACGAATCTCTTAGCTTCTTCGCTAATACTTGTTTGGATTTTGGATTGTGGTTGGAACTCCGCCTCTCCACCCGCATTCTTTCCATAAACCAAACATTCCTTCTGCGCATCATCACAGGTTTCCTTTTCAGGGAATAACGGTTTGCTTTGAACTTTTATGATTCGTCTCCCCAGCTTCAATAAGGTTTAAATTGCATCGATTTTCTTCCAAAGTTAAATAAGCAGCTCATATATAAAAATGTAAGAGGTACATATTGTGATCAAGGTTTGCTTCTTGGAGGATCATCATGCTCGCTTTAGTTTTTGCAGCTGAAACATTGGAAGGATATAATCAAACTTTGAGTTCCCTTTGAAGTATGCTCAAAAATAATTCCAAGGCATAACACCAGAAAGGATGATCAATGTTAGTGAAGTAAAATTTTCATCTAGTTAGGCTTTCCACTACAAACTAATTGTATTTCATTCAAATCGATGCAGAATTAATGGCACTACGTTTTGGCAAACTCCGATACATCACTGTTAAATACGGGCTGTACGACTTCAACACTAACGAGAACTGGTAGACCACTACCTCAGTTGGTAGACTAATAACATAAAAAGCAATCAAGGACGGCACCACGGGGTGTACTCCCGGGGGGGGGTACTCCCATACTTGACCTGACAGGATGTGCCGCTCGACAGGGTGTCCTTTTGCGGTAAAAATTATGCGACAGGGTGTCCTTTTCTAATGAAAATTATGCGACAGGGTATTATAATAGGTAGAAAAATTATGCGACAGGGTATCACAAGCAAAAATTGCGTTCTAAACCGTATTTGAGAGGCAAAATTTTTATGCGACAGGGTATACTTTTGGCCTATTTTTTATGCAACAGGGTGCAGAGTGTGGAGAAGTTTTCCGCACACCCCCGTCACTTCCCTAGTCAAGTACCCCCCAGGGGTGGACTGGGGTGGACATGTCAATCCCACTTTCCTAAGGTCGGTATTAAGCAAAAACGATATAAATAGCATTAGGTATACCTTCTGGCAATCAATTCTATCTCCTGTCCAGAATGGCCACTTCTTCAGGGCTGGCCAGCCCCTGAAAGCCATGTCAATGGATTCGAATCTTCACTGCGCAATTTTCCCCAAAAAGTTTTACGTTTACCTAGGTTTACTTTTCCCCCTTTTCTAATTCTGCCCTTCCTACACAAACTAGATCGTAACGTACCTTCCATCAGTCCCCGAAACAATCAAACTGAGCGCTCTAACAGCTTCAACAGTAAGTGCACTGTCACCTTCTGCGCCCATTCCGTATGCATCTACATAGAAACAGAGGAAATAAATCACATGAAAAACAAAGGATTGACTGACTCAGCCAGGAAAGGCCTACAACAAAACTTGTGATTCTCACGGAGGATTGCTACATACTCTATATGTACAGATTAAACCCAAATAAACGAAACTGAGGATTAAGAACCATCAGGCTGATTTGTGGCCACTTAAGAATCTTTTATATAAGAGCCATTACATAAATGTAAACAAGCCTCTTCAGCCTGTATAGGAGATCACAGGTATTCATACTGGATAAGCAATGAGTTGGAAAACAGGAGATGGCAATTAGCACGTTAAACAACAGCTCGTGAGAAATGCTTCATCTACATCTTAGGCGCGTCAAACAGGCAAGTTTTATTTTCAACTTTTCAATACCTAAATATTGCGATAGAGGGTTGCGTGGCATCTAGAGATTTAAGTTTGCCTTCCGAGGTAATCAGGTTCCACTTTGGAGGGAAGATAACAAAAACATTTCCACAGGAAATCTCCAAACAGAGTAATGTTTTGGGACCACCAGTAGATTTCATCTACTAAGTCAATGGACACAAATAACAACGACACACTTCTACCAGAAATGATAGAGAACGATACAAAGGACTTAAAACATACCTGGTTCAACCAGTAACTCCAAAATCTCCATCAAATTGTTGTGTATGAAATTCATTTGAGCGTGTTCATCGAGCGTCTACAAAAAGATACATACAAGTAATAGCACGGTTTACTTTAGAAAATGTGTGCGAAACCTATTCTCTTTCGACGAAAAGAATAGTCGAAACTTTGATCCTGTTTCATGAACCATATGAATGAAGATTTTAACTACGTTCACACGAGACTAGCACAATTTGAAAACGGCATAGAAATGCTATGAGAAGGCCGCTCGTTCAGACGAAATTGGCAAATTTTTGCCAGCACAATTTGAAACCAGCAGAATTTTAAAACGGGACTTTAACCGGCACAATTTGAGAACGGCATCAGATTTAAAATCGAAACGCTGAGAACGGAGCAACTTTTGACGTTTTTGGAACGAGACTGATCAATTCTTTAGACGTATGTACATAGATTCCCTTGGCGCTAAATTCTCTTCGTTGGGGAGATCTTAATGACTTTGTTACTGTCAAATTTCCCATCACTTTCAAATTGTGCCTGTATCGTGTGAGCGCCAGCTAAAACTCTGATATCGTCAGATATTTTGCCATTTTCTAATTGTGGCGGTGTTATAGTGTGTACGAAGTCTTATTCCAACCAAACATGCTCTCATGACGTAGCCTAAAGCAATTGACTTTTAAATAGGATCAAAAACGTTCCGGTGTTTGCTGGAACTCAACATGCTAGTAGCTCTGCATTTCTGCATAAAAATCAACAAACACGGTCTCATTCAAAGATGAAACAGCGACATCACATGGGCAAATTCATTCACTATATTCGGTCGTTTCCTTCTAAAATTACATGAAATTTTAAAACAACAAAGTAAGTAAAACATTTCCCATATTTCAAGAAGCGTTCAGGCCAAAATTAAAATTCAAAGCGAATAGTCATTTGAGTAGATTATACCCAAAATGAAGCGATAATCTTGAAAGAAAATTCGATATTTGCCTCAGCTGGGCTTTCAACTTATTCATTTCAGTTTGTTTATTCATTTTGCTGCATCAAAACGTATTTTCAAGTTTACTGTTCAAGAATTTCCTAAACTAGCAATAACAATAGTCAGGGAGTGCTGCATACTGTGTTTACTCGCAAGATGTTAGATTTACAACGTCATTCCTTGTATTCGTTCAACATTTTTAATCTGACTTGCTATTTTCTCTCAACCATCCAATTCAACGAGCGATGCTGAGACTTATGTAATGAGTCTAACAACATGTATGAAAATGTCGTTCGATTCAGATAATCTTGGGCCATAATAATTTTGTAGCGGATCAAGACTGTAGCGGTAGTGTGTAAGCATGGTCTGAGAGGGTCGATCGAATTGCTAAGATTTTCAGAAGTTGCTTCTAAGAAAAATTGTCCTTGACATTAACCGGTTGAACTACCAGTCTTGGTGTATAACAGCTCAACTTGGGGAATGACACAAAAAGATACAAAATGTCTTGATGCTTTTCACAGACAGCAACCGAGACAGCTAGTATGAAAAAGATACCCCAATAAGATTTCCAATCAAAACTTGTATAAAAGATACGAAGAACGACCAATTTCGATAGATATCCTGAAAAGCAGGTGGCGGTTGCTTAGTCATATAGTACGCTTAACTGATGAGACGCCAGCAGTAAAGGCGATGAAATTCTACTTCGAAAGATCAGAAAAAGGGTTCAGAGGCAGACCTCAAGGAAGTATCGTAATAACATTAAACGAGGACACCACCAGAGCGAGATCAATGAAAAGAGACTTTCCAATACCAACAATGAAAGAAAGAGGAAGATTTTGAACAGATAAGATCAACGGTTTGCTTCAAAATCGTGCTGCTAGAATCATAACAAATAGCAGCTTTGATACCCCCAAGCAGACTACTTATTGAGAAGTTGGGCTGGACGACCATCGAAGAACTTATTGGTGTTGAGTCTAAAACGATGGTCTTCAAGTCGCTCAATGATTTGGCCCCACAATACCTGTGTAACCCGTAACCTTTTTATCAAAAACTCAACAAGCTCCTCCCGCAGCCACAGGAACACTGAGACTGATTTAAGGTTGCCAAAAAAAGTCAGCAAATGGGCAAAAATGCTTTTCTTTACGGGGAGCTAAACTATGGAATAGCCTCCCAGCTGAGTCTAAGACGGCATCCCCCCTGAATGGTTTTAAAAAATCAATAAAGGGTTAATTTTTCTTTCTATTGCAAATATTGTACAATTGTAAATAGGCTTTTAAAATTTTGATTTTTTAACGATAGGGTACTTTTAACTGTATATTGTAATGAAGTTTTATCGGAGGGACCCTTGAAAAACAGCTTCTGCTGAAGGGATGAAAATATGAAAATATGAAATAGCACGGGACCGCAAAAATTGGAGAAGGATCTCAGAAATAGTTGCAGGCAGAGCAGCAGAAGCAGAAACCACATGAAATTTTCATGCAGTGTGCGTGACTACAACTATATACGTGCAACTATATACGTGTATATATATATTAACCGGTGTGACAACCATCACTTATCGTGTATTGAATTTTCAAATCTGGATCAGCCTTTATCGTCTATTTTTCAAAACGGTGCATGATTCACGATTACTCTTTTTTAAAAACATCCAAACTGTTTTCAACTCAAAAAGATTTCAAAACAGATGCCCATCAAAATCGGCGACACGAATCAGATTATTTTCATTTACAACATGAAAGTATTAGCGTTTAAAAGCTAAAATGTCATTTTTTAGGATTACAGGCTAAATCACGATTACAATTACATGAAAATATCGTAATCGCGTAGAGGGAGTCTCTCTACCAAACTTAAAATATTTCATTTTTAATTGGCTGATTTCGTGTAAACTTCTGTAACAGTAATCAGTGATGAATATTTCATTGTTGTTTATCCTGTTTCTAACGACAAACGCATAAATAAATAAATGTTTCACAGATGGGAATAACTGTTTAGATATAAAAAAGATTTATAAAGACGAGATAGGCATGAAAAATTGAGTGGCTTGGATCAAGGCGGCTTCTTCTAAACTGAAATGAATTACACGGGGTAAGACGTTTTGCGCATATTTAATGATTTATGTATTTTTAGCTTACGTAAATTCACTCTAGTTGAGTAAATATAAAAGAAGGTACACAGGGTGTCCCCAAAAAATGGTGCCCCGTTGGCCTGAAGATTGCGACAAAACGGCAAAAGATTCTCGCCAAACTTTTGCATGATAGTGCTCTTCAGATGCTCAATTAAAGTTTGCTACCATCCCCATGAAAATCCGTTGAAAAATGATGGAGCTATGACCTTCAGGAGACCAAATTTGCCCGATCACTGAAACCAGCGGTCGGCCATTTTGCCTTATTATTTTGCAGCGATAAATAGCTTCATGAATTGAAAATGAAACAGCAGCCTCCATTGTCGTAGCTCTCATGAAAATCCTCGGAGAGTTCCACTATTTCTGACCTCACAGAAATTATTTCTTACCTCACGTCAAGATACTTATCACTGCAAAATAGTAAGACAAAATAGCCGACCGCTGGTTTCAGTCATCAGGCAAATTTTGTCTTCTGAAGGTCATAGCTCCATCATTCTTCAGCGGATGCTTACGGGGATGGTAGCAAACTTTACTTAATTATCTAAAGAGCAACATCATGCAAAATTTTGGCGAGAATCTTTTGCCGTTTTGTCGCAATCTTCAGGCAAACGGGCACATTTTTTTGGGACACCCTATATAAGTTTGAGAGCCTGTAGCTAACATACCATTTTTCAAATTCCTATAAATCTATGATACCTGTGTAGCTAACATGCATACTTATATACCGGGTGAGTAAAAAAAAGTGTACACGTTTGGCGGGCTGTGGAATAAAAAGTATGGGGCCGATATTCAAAATCAAGATGTTAATCTATCAGACAAAGGTTAACTTAAATGAGAACATTTCATTTGGTAAATCACTCATCTGTAAGACCCAAAAATTAGAAAAATGCCTTTAAGGGGTTTGTGTGGGAACAGAAAATTCCACCTTCAATTCTGGTCCATGATTTACGTGCTATTGAAATCGAAATTCTATTTCTGAAACTGACTATTGAATTTAATTCAAATTTCATTGCCCAATAAATCATGGGCCAGAATGGAATATGGAATTCTCGATTCCTATATAAACCCCTTACAGGCATTTTTCTAATATATTGGTTTTAAAGAAGAGAGATTTTACCAAATAAAATTTTCTCATCTAAGTTATCTCTTGTACTGTGAGAACGATTAGACAGCTTTTAATAAAAATAACTTTTCTTATCTAATATGATATTATGGCTCCCTAAGTATTGTCAGCTGATGGTATCTGATGAATTGTTTGAGAGCTACATGCTTACAAACTTCTATACAATCGGTTTTACTCAGCCAGTAGACTTCCCCATGTCTATTTCGTCAACTGTACTAAGTCTGTCTGAAAGTAAAATATAGATTTGGGGTATTCAGCCAGTAGAGATCAAGACATTTTCCATTCAAGACTGCGTTCAAATGATACCGGCACCATTTGAAAACAGCATGAAGTTCTTACAGCTAGGGACCTCTGTGCAGACGAAAACGGCACATTCTTTGCTGACATGATTTGAAAAAAGGGACTCAAAGCGGCACAATTTGACAACGCCGTCGTGTGAAGATTAGAACATAATGAGAACGGAACATTTTTCAACGCTTTCAAAACGTGACTGATTGATTTTTTAGATAAAATTTCTTTATCGTCAAACTTCAGCCTCTTTGTTATAGACACTGCAAAGCGACTGATTGGTACCGTCAAATTTTCTATCATTTTCAAATTGTTCCGGCATAGTGTGAAAACTAGCTGCAGCTTTGGTACTGTCACATTATTGCCATTTTCAAAGTGTGGCGGCATCATGGGCATCATGCAAACGTACTCAAAGATATCATGTGGAATTAATTCTTCCTTGATTCCCTGTGATAATACAGATCTTATTTTACCATCTATTAAATGTAGCATCATCGCATATAGAAGCACACTATGCTTGTTAATAGCATCATTTTAAGTAGACATAGCACCAAAAGCGAGCAGTATAGCACCAAAAGCGTTTGAAAATTATTTCACAAGGAACAGCCACAAAAAGAATACCCGCAAAAACAACAAAAGCGTGGTCATTCCAAAAGTTAGGACAGAAACTGGACGCAAAACCTTCGCGTTTCAAGGAGCAAAAATATTTAACAATCTGCCTAATAACTTACAAACTGAAACATCATTGTTGAAATTTAAAGCATCCAGCAAGGACACAAACCTAGACTTTTAGCCATTTATCAATTGTAATTTTAATCTTGCTTCTTGTAAATTTTTAACTTTATTCTTGTAGATATCAACTTTTAGTTTGTAAAATACAGGTCTTTGATTGATAACAGTAATCGTATTTACTGAACAAATTAACCTGTATAAATATGAGAGATTATGATTATTATTATTATTATTATTATATTATACATAGAGCGAAAACCTGATAATTCATCAGCAAAATCTCCGTAACACACAGTTTGATAAAAAGTAGTAAAAACAGGGGCTATTTATTAAAAAAACAATAGCCAACCATGCAACAATTTGGAATTAAATGCTATTAGCCTTCACGTAAATTTGATCTTATGGCTAAAACTTGACAGACATACCTTAGCACCCACACCGGCTCTTCCCTCTAATTCAGGCGATCTTGCTCTCGATGGCCATCTGGTTATCACATTAAGAAAATTACTGATCTGCAATGTTTAAAGACCCTCTGCTAACCATGAGACCTTGCACGTTGTTGCATACTGTAAATGACATTATTAGAAGCGAAACAGCTACCACAATGTACAAATCGCTAAATGGTCTGGTCCCGGAGTACCTTTCAGATTTGTTCGACAAAAATTCTACTCGAAATGTCGGAAAACTGAGAAACACCGATACTGATCTCTCGTTACCATTACGAAAAACTAACAATGGGCAGAGGGCTATATCTTTTCGTGGACCTGAGCTTTGGAATCAACTTGAACCTGATGCTAAACAGGCACCCTCCCTTGCCACTTTTAAGAGAAGAACAAAAACTAGCCATAACGAGAATTCTCCTTTTTGTTAATTATTATACAGTGATCTTTTAAATTAGTAAATGTTTTGCCACGGCCCCCTGAAAAGCAGTTGTTATGGATTGACGGGGCTACCGTGCCTAAATAGATAAAAATGAAATAATGAATGAATGCTACCCCATAATGCACCGCGAAAGAACTTTCAAATTACCTGATAGTCTGCGAAGCTACAATGCCTGCCAAAAGTCCAGGTTGGAACACATAGGCCATTTCTTAATAATCCCCATTTCTGACTATAACGATTAGGTTTAAACACCCTCTCGCCCCCGAAACAATGCTAACATGCAAGGTTATTGTTCTAACATTGCATCAGAGTCACGAATCGTCCTGTCATCCTCATTTCATTATCACAGAACAAAATTGATCTGAGGGAGGGGAAATCGCAACACAATGCAAAATAGCAAAGGTGCTCCAAGACTTTTGGCAGGCATTGTAGGCCAGTGTTAGACTTATTCGATTGGTCCTCAGCACAAAATACTATGTTGTTGTTATAGTAATAATTTAGTTCAATATGTTGCTGTTGTTGCAATGACTGGGACTCTGTATTGAGTCTAGACCAGTGTTTTGTTTCTAGATCACTCATTCCATAACGAGTGAAAATTCAAGTTGCAATTGATACAGAGAAGAAAATGGCTCGTCTAAGATTCGCAGAGGAAAGCAGAGTGGTATTATTTGCGTTCTTTTTCGAGCCATACAGGAGAACTGTAGACATTTACCATCGCCATTGCTCAGCTTGTGTTTGTGTTTGTGCGGTGAGCAAAGCCTAATGGTTAGCAGAGGATCTTTAAGAACTCATGAAATGAGTACTAGAGAAATATTTACAGTTCCAAACATCTTAAAATAAGAAAGCAGAGCAACATAACGTCAATTTATAGTATATTTTTTAATTTCTCAAAAGTTGCAAAAAGCCAAATGGCAATTCAATGGCTCCAACTATTCAAAAGTGAATAACAGAAGGTTAGTCAATCGACAAGGAAAAATTGGACGGGTTTGGGTCCATTTTGAGAAAAGGATAGGGATTATAAAAGTGGCTGTTACAAGTTAGGATCTGGGAATATAACAAGCCAAATTTAGGGCTTCTTTATTTTGTCTACGAAATGAATTGTATGCAATGTATACAGTAAGTCCCAGCACATAAGAGACTAACAATTTTAATCAGGCTTATTTGTTTCTCATACCGGATATTTTACCTGAAATAAAATGACCCAATGCAATCTGTAAAAGAAAATTAAGCAAGTGGCCGATTGAAATGCTTCAAACGATGTTCTGTCACTAAAAGACTAGCCTACATTATGGGTATTTTTCGCAATTTTTTTGAGCACGATAAATATCAGGAATTAAGGATTTGAGGAAATAGCAGATACCTGAAATCCTCAAAAAGTCGTCAAAAACAGGGGATCGATTTACAGCCATTTCAGATCTTCAAAACAATGATGAGCGTGTTTCATTTCAGACTGGGAATAGGCAACTCAGTGGAAAGTTTTCAGAGCAAGTGTATAGCCCCTAAAGATATTCTCAGATATTCTCTTATAACCTAAAGATATTTTCAGGCTGAAGGCTGTAATGAGCACGCTCCTCGTTGTTTTGAAGATATGAAATGACTTTAAATGGATCCCCTGTTTTTGATGACTTTGTAAGGATTTCAAGCATGCCCTTTTCCTTGAAATCCTTAATAGACCTTTTAGCTATTCTACAAAAGAGCCTGGATCGAGCGTTATTTTTATACACGAGGTTCGATAGAGTGGCGTTAGCGCTTCTATCAATATTGTGCATATTCGAAAATTCTACAAAGTGCACTTTGTAGAATTTTCGAATTTGCACAATAGTGATAGAAACTCTTAACACCATTCTATCAAGCCTCGTGTATAAAAATAACGCTCGATCCAGGCTCTTTTGTAGAATAGCTAAAAGGTCTATTGGGGAGATTTACCGTGCCAAAAAATTGCAAAAAATACTGATAAGGTAGGCTAGCCTTTTATAACAGAACAACGTTTGAAACATTTCTATCGACATTTTAATTGAAACATTTCACTTACTTTCTTTCCATAACAGATTGCGTTGGGTCACTTTTTCTGGGTCACCCGGTAGAGATGTAAGAAAATACCTGTAAAAAAGGCTAGCAGATTTCTAAAATGTCCAATAAGAAACTTTCCTTTTGCATGCAATTTTTTTTATTTCAAATAGTATTTTCCGAAATCTAAGACAATATTGAATATGGTAAATCCAATCAATTTAGGATATCCCAATCTTACAAAGGTCTAATGAATTAGGTTGGAAGATCTAGGGTGTCCCAAAATGATGTATTATTGTTTGGTTGCTTACATGTCCATATCCAATGAACTGATTTTCAAAAATTTTGTTTTATTTGATTGCCTAAAGGCAAAATTGTATTTAAGATGTTAGTTGTGGTTTTACCAGTTTTTGAAAATCGGTTCATCGGTTATGGACATACAAGCAATCAAACGATAATACATCATTTTGGGACACCCGGTATATAACTATTTTATATTTTTTCGGGTGTTAAATTTTCAAATATGAAAAATTGGAAACAAATTTTAACATTGCAATGGAAACTACTTAACTAGTTTCGAGAATTTTTCAAAAATTCAAAGCAAGAAAGGATACTCTTCTCCAACGACCATCGAAGTCTTTATTGAAATATTATGTGCATGTTGTATATACAGGAAAATTAAGAACTTGAGAAGATCCACAGAACATCGCTCTTTCCATTTGACTACAAAATGGAGATTAAAATGTATGGCTGAGTTTGTTTGATCCTAGTTGAAATCAAGTCAGTGGCAGACACTAGGGGATATGGGGGCCAATGTTACAAAGAATAATGACTTTTTGTTCAAAAATATCAAGGCTACACAATGCTTCTAAACTGGAACAATATAGCTTCACCCGCGATATTTTAGTAAGTGTCTGCTACTGCTGCACGAGGCCAGAAAAAGTTTCGTGGGGGAGAAATACTCACTGATATTCACCTTCATGTACTCAAAAAGGGTGCAGCGGTAACTGTTCTTCCAAGATTTAGGAAATTCTTACTCAGTGGGTATAAAATTTTTCCTTGCATAGCAAAGGTAAACATATGGCTCTAGTAACTTTTGACATAGGAAAAGTAGACATTCATAACTATACCGGGTGTCTCAAAAAAAGTACCCCCTTTTGACTGAACAAGGCAACAAAACGATAACATTTCGGGACTTTTTGAATTCATAGCTACATTTGTTGGTCTTCAACTTAAATGAACATAACTTGCATTTTGAAATCGACCACAGAACAGCGGAGATATGAGTTCACCAGGTCAAAATTTGGAGTGCACCTGAAACCAGAGGTTTTGAGAAATGGCCTAGCCATAACTTGACACCAAACAGGTATTTTGCAAACGAATTTTCAACTTTGACCTTTACTGTTTATATTTGAAAAGATTTATACCTTGAATTACTTCAATTGTTCTTGAAGTGACTTTTCTTTTGAGGAATCGGTCCTTGCATTGCATTCGATCCCAAGTGATTTGTATAAAAAAGAGGAAAAGGAGCACACACACGCTTATTTTGGAGATGTGGCACGCCTTTATCATTCTTACCACATTTTCACTATGTTTATTTAATGAGCGCCAAGTCCATACATCTTTTATTCTTTTCAAAGGCAAAAAAAAACGGAAACTTAAAGTCTACAGGTACTTTGGAAAATGTCCACGATACAAATCATGATTAGGCCCTTTTTCATAACCTCTGGTTTTGGGTGCACTGTAAATTTTGACTTTGCGAGCCTGTAACTCCGGTGTTTGGTGGACTATTTCTAAATGCAACGTATGAGCATCTAAGTTGAAGATTGATAAATTTAACTGTGAAGTTGGGGAGCAATGAAATCTTATTGTTTAGTTACGATCTCCAGTCAAAAGGGGGTATTTTTTTGAGACACCCGGTACAAATTATACAAACATATAAAGGAAATATGACAGCTTCGCTTGGATAATCCTTGTTGCTTTTATGCCTCGCCGTTTTGATATAATATAAACGGAATTCGACTTCCTTTTTCCTTGAATCTCCTCGTCATTCAGCTTCATCGTTGCAACTGTTTTTGCTGAGTTGTTTTCAACTCGTCTCAGTTGAATTCGCGTAGCTCCTTGTCTCTTTTCCTACTCATGTCTTGCCTTTCCGCTCCTGGTTCTCGCTTTTCTTCTCTCAAAGTTATGTTTTCACCCAAGGTTGGTCCTCATCTACTGAAAAACTTTTATTCAGGGTAATCCCGCCTCAAATCGAGGAATATTTATGCTTAAAAGAGTGAATTTTGCAAGGAAATTCTCAACAGAAATGATGTTATTTTCGTTAGACAGTTTCTTTAAAATGGGTAAAAACGAGAAATTTCTTGAAATTCTGTTGAATACACAGGGTATTAAATCATTACAAGTTCATCATCAAAATCTCGGGTGCACATCCATGGACAAATGAGGGTCAAGGCACCCTTCGGGTTGGTGAAGGTGAGGTGAAGTCTCGTTTTTTTAGGGCCAAGCGCTGGAATCGCAGAAATAGAGAAGACCTAATCGAGTCCTCAACCCCTTGTCATGACGCTCAAGTGGTGGGACTTTTCCGGGTATCGAGCCCTGTCCACGTGATAGTGTGAACAAGCCTTCCAGAAAATCTATCAGGTGGACTGAAAAGAACTTCACATGTTTGATAAGTCAACATATGGAGAATAATTCAGTTATCGGAATGAATCAAAGTTTAGGTGATATCTCAAAGGCTTAAGTATTTCTTGTGACTTTTCTTCTGTCTTTCTGAGCATTGTAAAATAGCTAAGATTGGATTTATGAACGTTCCTTTACTTTGAAAAGACTGCAAAAGAATAAGTAATCTCCTCTCTGTGAACAACATGCAAACACATTCCATTTCCCTCAAAGCTTAAAATAATGATTTCTACAACAAAAGTACCAGATTATATATGCCATTACTTTTATAAAGATCTGGTCCTAAACTCTCGAGGTAAATGACATTTGTCTGAGTAAGAAGATTGCTTATCATTTTGATGGATGGCTTTATGCCTCCATTCACGCATTTTGAAGTAGGGAATTCTTCGGAAATTAAATTTTGCCTGTATTCGAGTGCTTAGAAAGACAGAACAAACATCACAAAATACTTTGGTCTTTCAAGTATGACTCACACTTTGTTCTTTCCCATGCCTCAAGCGTTCTCATCATAACAAATTATCAAACATGGAAAGTTCTTTTCAGTCCATTTGGTATAAAAAATCTTTGTAAAGAAATCTCTCCGCAGAAACGAAACAAAATTCAAGACAAATACAACTACAAAGTCTACCTTTTTCTTCCTCTGTTTTGCATCCTAAATATTGTTCAGCTATCATCAATCGAAGATCACGATTGCTCTCAGTTATAGAATCACACGTTTGAAAATATCTGGAGAAAGATTTAAGGATCAAAAGGATGCTAACAACAACGCAAGATAAACAAATACAAATAAAGTATCATTTATGGGGAAAACTACAGTAGATGCAGCTATAATATGCAGCACAAGTACTGTAACTTAAGATTGTGACTGTCACACGATTTCATGCGATTTTCGTATGATGCAATGTTCACTTGTGATTTCAAGCGATTTCGTATGATGCAATGTTCACTTGTGAAATGCTGTAGAGAGGGAAGTGACATTCAAAATAGTGTATGAACAAACAAACAAACAAACAACACGAATGAAGCATCATCTTTGCAAAATACACAAGACACAAGCATTTGTTCTATCTTATAAATTCAAGTTTTGTAATTTATGTATGAACATCAAATGAAAAATTTAGGTAAAATAATTTCAGACCAAAGTTCTAGACATTGTACAGCCTTTCACAAGTTTCAATAAAGATGCCTTTCACAGAGAAAATTTGATGTTGCTTTTTCCTATGATCTGAAGAACATTTTTAACACAAATCTAATTTGTATGACATTGTACATAAAAATGACATACTTAGGTGGCAATGACTTTGGTGGGCAAGAATTTCATTCATGGTATATTTGAATAATAATGTGTTTTGACTTACAGCCATGCTATCTCTTCTTTGATTTGTAATTTATTGCAAGCAATATGTTTCCAAATGGCATAGCTGCAGGTAAACAATATTGAATGATAAATACTGTACTGTGCAGTCCAACATTTCTATAAACGAATGAAGGAGAGATACAAGCTTGCACTCATTTATAGCTAATTAAATCCGTTATCAAAGAAGTAGTTTACACAGTTTAGATCAACAATGCCAGATACAGTATCTACCGGTGTCTAAAAAAAAGTACCCCCTTTTGACTCCACAAGGCAACAAAACGATAACATTTCAGTACTTTTTGAATTCATGGCTACTTTTGTTGGTCTTCAACTTAAGTGCACATACCTTGCATTTTGAAATCAACCATCAAACACCGGAGATATGAGTTCACAAGGTCAAAATTTGGGGTGCACCTGAAACCAGAGGTTTTGAGAAATGATCTAGCCATAATTTGACACCAAACAGGTATTTTGTAAACAAATTTTCAACTTTGACCTTTACTTTTTTATTTTTGAAAAGATTTATACCTTGAATTACTTCAATTGTTCTTGAAAAGACTTTTCTCTTGAGGAATCGGTCCTTGCATTGCATTCGATCCCAAGCGTTTTGTATAAAGAAGAGGAAAAGAGCACATGCACGCTTATTTTGGAGATTTGGCACGACTTTATCATCCTTACCACATTTTTACTATATTCATTTATTCAGCGCCATGTCCATGCATCTTTTATTCTTTTCAAAAGCAAAAAAACAGAAACTTTAGTCTACAGGTACATTGGAAAATGTCTACGATACAAATCACAATTAGGCCCTTTTTCAAAACCTCTGGTTCTGGGTGCATTGTAAATTTTGACTTTGTGAAGCTGTAACTCCAGTGTTTGGTGAACGATTGCTAAATCCAAGGTATGTGCATCTAAGTTGAAGATTGATAAATTTAGCTGTGAAGTCGGGGATCAATGGAATCTTATTGTTTGGTTACTATCTCCAGTCAAAAGGGGGTACTTTTTTAGAAACCTGGTACATAACTGAGTAAAGATCCATTAGAAAATTCTAACAGTGCCACCAAAAAACTTGATATTTGATATTGAGATAATGATCATTTTCAAAAAAGGGAAATATTATCATTATGAGCATTAGGAAAGGGTTCTCCCCAATATTATTATCATTAGTATAAGTTTTGGATACTAATAACTGCCACAGAGCATTAGGGCTTTGGTAATTTGAATTTACATCCTGTATTTCATAGTATCAACTTGTAGTGGTTTGGCTTCGTACAGTAGTTCATTATACACTAGATCCGTGCAAATGGACGAGATTGATGTTGCTAAAACGAGTTGATCCTACCTTATTCTTGGATATCCAGTTCTGCCTTTGTTCTTTGCATACGCAAACAGCTTCCTTAGGTTCTGTAATCTTGAAAATTTGTAATGGATGGATAGGGGTGAATTCAGTTAAGTTAATTTATTCTCAATTCCACTGCATACAAGTACTCAAAACATTAAACAGCCTACAACAATTTATAACTAAGGCTACAAGCTTTTGAAGATCAATAAATATTCCAAAACCTAACTCCCTATTGTCTATTTGATGAGTTCTTGATGGCTCCTGTTAACTAACAAGGGCATGGGTAATGACTAGCGCAAAATCCAAAGTATATCATATTTCTTGCTTTTGTAGACATTTATAAAAGATGTTCATACACACATGACTCAAATGGCTCAAACTTTAGTTTATAGCAGAAAGGCAGAACTCTATTTTCAAAAGTTTCTTGATATTTTCAACAGTTTGCGGAAAAAATATACAGGTACAACAGGAAGATATTTTCCATTTGACAAAAGAATTTTTTGGATGGCCCCCCAGATTGAAAAGTTCATATTTTGCGTGCACAGAAATTTCTTAGCTTCCACAGTTTTAAACAAAAGATCATCAAAACAATTGACCTGTGTGTTGATTGATGATTCACAGTGCAGATTGAATATAATATAATGCTATACAGTATGCTCTTGCGTGCGAAGTATCACACTTGCTCTAAGAAACTATCCCACAAAAGATGCATTCTTCTGCTGGGGCTAGCTGGGGCTGCTAGCTACACTTCTCTTCAGGGAATCAGTAGAGTCTGCACACTGGCTATACTTAGCTACCTAAACCTAATTAATAAAGAAATAGCTAGTAGATTAATGATGTAGTCTACAATCCAGGCATTTAGTTAATCTAGATTTACCAGGATTCAACAGTAGCTTTCAGAAGAAGGTCTGCGAGATTGGAGGATTTTAGGAGGTTTCTTGTTTGTATTTCCACCATGATTCTGTACGTGGTCGACGTGTACGTAATCGACTGACCGACTCACTCGGCAATTTTTCATTGGCCGAACCGAAGTTTAAGAAAAAAGTGTCCAGATATATATACTCACATGATGGACAAGTTTTGATGGTGGTGGCACGGGAATTATTCCAAACTCAAATGGTTCGGCACAAATCCAGAGTGAAATATTGCCAGACATCTCTCCACTGCCGCCAGCTCATTCCGGGCTCCAATTTGCCTCCCACCCAACTTTTCCACCAAGTAGTTGCTGTTGTTGTGGTTGCGCTGCTTTTGAAATAGCCTCGTATCCAGTTACCCCTAGCAGGTACCGTTGCCATAGTAATAGCATCAGCCATGGATTTATGTTTGTGGGAAAGGACAGATCAGAAAGATCAATGAGAACACACGCAATTATTTCAATGTTTTCATGGAGAGAAGAGGAAAAGAACAAGCCGTTCAACATCTGCACACATAAAGACTTTTGACTGAATCACGTATCTGGAAAGAGGGACGAAAGAAGAGTGTTTTTTGCATGCCATGATTTTTAGGCCCAAAAAAGTCCACAAGCCAATTTGATAAATAGCAGATAAAGAGGTCCCTGTCCTCATGCCAAACAAATACAGACAGAAGATCGAAGATTGGGAATAGTTTTTAAAAAAATTCTGCAACCATGACTGTCAATCTGGAGGAATATTTCCGCACCACTTTCGAGGATAAACTCTTGGTGTACGTAGTCGTAGTGCTTACTTTACTTACATGTAACATGGGAAATAAATTTTAAAACTTAGGACCCCAGTAAACCATCGTCGTTATTCTTACCAAGACACCTCACAGAAAGCCAGCAAAAGACTTAGCTTAGTGTTGGAAGTTTAGGCAACCATCTCAAAAAGATTTGGTTGTGTCATCCAACCAACCGTTTACTCTTCTGAAATAAAAAAATCAGGTTTTTATAATGCAAATAAGACAAAAACAGACAACTTCCACTGTGTGAAGACTTTCTTAGATTTTTAACTTCAGCTAAACAGATGCCTTTGACTTACATGGTTTTTCTGCCTAAGACTTCTTGTTTAGAAAAATTTACAGTCTTTCATATATACAGGTACTGTAGCTCAAAAATTCTAAACATAATGTCAAGAATTCTTGTAATGTTAATGCATGCAAGGCCTGTACTTTATTGTCCTATTGTTCAATCATCCATGGAGAAGAATTCCTTTATTATCATTCAAATGAGGCAAGTGGCACATTCCACTTAAACTCTTTTCACTTTTGCTTTCATCCTGCACAAAGTGACAGGTGTGCCATTAAAAGAATAATCAAAATTTGATTACACCTGCCATAAAAATGTCTTCATTATTTCTTTTGTTGATGATCCAAATATATTTAAAGATGGTAAGATGTCTGTTTGTGTTGCTGAAAGGGGCTTAAAAGGTGCAGAATGACATGTTGAAAGACATTATTCTGCTGAGCTGTATACTTTTTATGCAATATCATAAAGATGCCATGATATTGAGATTTTACATCATCCTTTAAGTCTACAATGATAGTTTGCATTTCTTAGGACATTTGTGACCAAACTATGTAGAAGTTTAATGTATGAAAAGAAATTGATCAACTATTCATCAGTGCTTTTTGCAGTATGCTTCAAAGGCAGGCAACCCTCATAAGAGTTTAGTTTTGCTAAGTTTAATCTAATTACAGAATCAGCGGCACTTGAGAAAATATTTTGGTCTTGGATCTACCCACCAAAAAGAAATTTGGAGATTGGCATTACAGTTAAATTTAGGTGATTTTTTAAACAGGAGTACTAACTGGAACACCCGGTAGATAAAGACAGTAATTACAGTATATGCAAAACACATGGGGGGTCATATTTTGCTGATGGGATGTGCACTCCTTTCCGGGTATCGTTTTCGCCTCTTTTTTCTAACGCCGGGTATCAAAAGAAGGCAATTTTTCTAAAGCCGGTTGTCAAAATTGTTATATCATTGTTTTTTGATGAATTTTTACTTTTTTGGAGTATACTTTCCTAAAAGTTTTTCTAAAGCCGGCTATCTTTTTGAGGGAAAAATTCTAAAACAGGATGAAAAAATCTTTTCTTGGAGTTCACACCCCTGTACAATTGAAAGTCAAGTACCTCCCCCGGGGCAAAACAGTTTGTGTGCCAGCTGTACTGTCCATACATTCTCTCTCTTTTTTTGCAGAAAAATGCCAGAGAGGGAAGATGACCATCTCACACCAGCAACACGTCTTCTGGAGAAAAGAAGGGAGATGGGAGAAGTTGAGCAAGCCCTAGCTGCACAAAAAGAGGTATTTTATATGTATTTCTGTTTTCATTTTCATACTACGCCCTTAAGGCAGTCTTTTACATACTGTATATGCTGAAGGAACATCATACTGTTCCCCTCAAGTTTTTCACTACCTATGATACTCGTCAAGCAGCTAGAGGTGACCTTTTCAAATCTTTGAAAAGCACCACTTTATACGGTTTGCAAACAATTCAGTGCTTTGGTTCCAAAATTTGGAACACTCTTCCGCTATTCATATGTGTTGCTAGCTCTGTTTCAATTTTTCGATCCAAACTAAAGACACACTTCATCAATTCCTATTCTTAACTCAGACTGTATTTCTCACTCCACCCATCATATCAAATGTACATCTGGCTCTGGTTATTCTTTTAAAAACATGTTTTCGTTTCTCTGTTTTTAGGGGGGGGGCTTTCTCTTGATTAGTTAACCTATTTAGAGAGCTCCTCCTTAATCAATCTATCTTAAATACAATCTTGTAAGTTTTGTTTATTATAGTATTCGTAGTAGTGTATTCTTTTTAGTATTGTATGGTATCTTTTAAATCAATAGTTGTATAATAATTAATGTTAGAATTGTATTTAGGATTGATTGATGAATATCTGAAACTGAATTGAAACTGATATTCATTAATTCTATTTGCATTCATTCATCTTAGGAGTTTCAAATGAAGATGGAGAGTTTGCAGCAAAGAAGAGAGGAACTGGAAAGGAAAGAGTTCCACCTGAAAGAGTCTTTACTAAAATTTGATAAGTTTCTCAAGGTAAAGTACTGTACTGTGATTCATGATCCATTAGATTTTGATTTTTAAATGTTTGCCCATGTTCCTTGTCATCCATCTTGGAAGGAAACGTGCACGCACGAGTTCAACTGAATTTATCTGCGGCTGCGCGGCTGCGGCTAGAATGGCAACATGCCTCAGGGCTCCTACAGCCCGTTGGCCTCTACGAGGGCTAGGCTCCTGGGCTCTTAGGCTCCTTGACTCTCAGGGCTCAAGGCTCCTGGGCTCCTTGGCTCTAAGGCTCCTGGACTCTTAGGGCTCCAGGCTCCTGGGCTCCAGGCTCCTGGGCTCTAGCGGTAGCAACACTCGTTACTGTAAATCGGCAATTGATATTTTTGATATCTTAATCAGTTTCAAAATGGTGGCATTTATTATATTTAAGAGTGTGACGTCATCAAATTCCTAAATCCAAAACCAGATGAGCAACAGATTTTTTTCTTGCCATCACAGTGTAGATCTTCATAGACTGTTGGCTTTCTTGAAGACTGTATTTAGGATTCTCTATTGATTTACTGTGGGATTTACTGTACAATTTTTTAATTGCTCATGAATTCTTCAACAAAAACAAAAATGCCACCCATTTTGAAAAGAATCAAGATATAAGAAGATTTCCATGGCAGATTTACAGCAAAGTACCCTGAGTTCCTTTCAAGTAATGCAATTCAAAATAAATCAATGTAACCGGATTTTACACACCTTTTAAAAGATTAGAATTATTTTGAATAATTAGAGCCCCATGCTTAAAAATAACCTGATGGAAAAATATGAAAAATTGAAAACTCTTTTGAAGGAAATTATGCTGTAGTAACCCAAATGAAAATCTAAACTAGATGTGCCTTGCTTTGTCTGCAAGCTACTACCGGGTGTCCCAAAATGATATAGTATCGTTTGATTGCTTATATGTCCATGATGAATAAACCGATTTTCAAAACTTTCATTTATCCGATTGCCTAAAGGCTAAATTGTATTCGATGATGTTAGTTTTGGTCAAACGGGAATGTTTTCATGTCGAAAAGAAGATTGATAAACCTGCTCAAATTCAAGACTTGCATGGCATGAAAAAGAAATGGCCTACTTTTCCAGCCAACATTCTAGATGTGATTCAAAAGGCTCAACTTTTATGTCGTTCATAAAATACTAATTTAGTTAATACTGAATTCAGATGGACGGGTAATGTAGAGAATACGAATGCGAGTTCAGCCTTTTGTATCACATCTATAATGTTCACTGGAAAATCAGGCTGTTTCTTTCGCATGCCATCCAAGGCTTGAATTTGAACAGGTTTATCAATCTTCTTTTCGACATGATAACATCGTCGTAAATCTACAACCAACATCTTTTAATACAATTTAGCCTTTAGGCAATAAAATAGAACAAAGTTTTTGAAAATTGGTTCATTGGTTATGGACATGTAAGCAATCAAACGATGATACATCATTTTGGGACACCGGTATGTCAGCTGTTGTAAGCTTGAAACAAATATCAGAATACAGAGTGTAGTTCCTTCTTGAGGCCAGAATATCTTTAAAATGTCTTCTAGACACAGATTTTCAACAGCTTGATTATTTTCTGTTGTAGGAGAATGATTCCAAAAGAACAAGAGCAGAGAAGAAGGCTAAAGATGAGAGTGATGCAAGAAAAACAAAGAATGTTGAAATACAAAGGTAATAAAGACATCGATATCAGTCTTCAAATCTAATCATTGATAATAACTACAGTACTTTAAGAACCCTTCAAACAATTGTTTATTGCTTATCATGAAGACAGAACATTTTCAGAAGGTTTTCTTAGAATTCAGATGTCCCAACAAATGCAATGCTAGTTACTGTATGTATGCTTGTACTGTATGTATGCTTCCTGTGACATTTATTTTAGACCCTCGTTTCCAATAGGCTACATGAAGAAATTAGTATTCATGCAAGAAAAAGGGACAAGATGCAGAGGAAATTGGAGAAGTATTCGATGTATCAAAAATACCTTGATAAAGTTCTTGAAGTTGCAGAGGAGGTGAGAATAAACCTTGTTATTCATCACTGTCCCTTTGTTTGTTTGCTTACAGTTAAGACAATGGTTGCGGTCAGCCGGTCACACTGCTGTATTTTCCCGTTAAGCCTGGTTTCCATATAGCCGTAAGGTTGCCGGTGGCAGTCTTCTGCCATCTGCGATCTGCCATGCCCGGTACCCCAGTCAAACGATTTAAATGGAATTGTCTGATTCTAGTGCCGCAACTATTACCCATACGATGCCGTAAGGATCGAGAAAATTTGAGTGATTCAACGTTTTCCAAAATCGTTACAGTTACGGGAGAAGTGGTTTCCATTTAAGTTGAAGTGGTTGCAGCATGCCGGCGGCAATTGTTATGGCAATGGTTGAGGCAACCTTACGGCACCTTACGGCTATATGGAAACCAGGCTTTATAAAGTGAATGGTTTCACTTTCTGGTACTTTATTTTTGCTGCCAGGAAGTGCGGCAATAACAATACAACAAACCCTTGGCACACAGTGATATGATGTATCATGTGACAACTACGCAAGGCTGTGATTGGTTTACTCTATCAAAGAACGATCAGATATACACTCCGGATCTCATTTTCTCCAATTTTTGCATCTCAGCATCAAAGCGCTGTAGCAGCGTTGTGTATGAAAACGAAATGCGGTCACATATCACAGCGTAATTAACCTTTTTTTCAACAAAAGTAAACTTTCCCAGTATTTTAACATGAAGAGATCATGTAGCTTAGCAAAGCTTAGCAGTTTTAACATGAAGAGATCATGTAGCTTTAAAGGGAGTACAAAGACCAGCAGCCTTTGCAATCTCTAATTTTTGTTTTTGTGAATTTCGTACGGTCAGTTATTCTGGAAGCCGTGCAGAGCAAGTCGATGACTTTGCGCAAAGCATGCTGGGCTTTGTTTTCCCTTTAAGATCTCATTGCTTTTCATTCGAGAATACAGTCCTGCACGGAATGCAAAAGACATATCGTACTCATTGAAGTTATTCTGTTAGTCACGAACGTTAATTTTGATTTTTAAATTGTAACTGACGTTTGCAATCTTTTTGGAATTATAATCTCAACATTTCGTAATATAGATATCAGCAGGACCGTCGAGAGGGGGGGTTGGAGGGGGTAAAAGGTCCGGGGCCCGGGCCTCGTAGGGGCCCGTAAAAATATCGTTCGACAAAAATTAGTTATTCCTGTAAAATCTCCTTACAGCAACTTTTATGGCAATCTAGCTACCTGCCTTAAAACATAGACATAAGAAAGTCGTTTTTGTGTCCGTACCTTGCCAGGTGACTTTGGCAAAGTCACCTCGTAAGAGCGAATCTTTTCATTGTTTACTGTAAATACCGCTTCCTTTACAACTTTTTCATGGAATATCTAAACAATTTGTTCTACTGTAGCTTTCTTAAAAAGGGCGTTTCCCTCATTCTCTGAGAGTCTGAAGGGCGTGGTCCCAGAAAATTTTCTTGGGGGCTTCCCCCCTGAGGCCCGATCCTGAGAATCGGTCCATGGCCCGAGCTGGCTCTCGACGGCCCTGGATATCAGATGTTTATGATTGTACCCATTCACCTGATGATCCCGTATAGATGTACAGCGAAATATTGTTAATCTTTATCAATTGATATTAAAACATGAAGCTTCTTGTTACCCTTTTCCTATGGGGGTCATTGTGATACAGTGTATCCCTGGTGTATCCAACAGCGTTTCCATTTCTTTTTCTTTAGTTTCACGAAATAAGAGAAATAACAGCAAGATATGACACACTTATTGCAACACATATGGTATGTTATTGTATTAGCATCATTATTTTAAGGATTATTCGCATGTTTGTATGCTTGCTAATTATTCCATTTCTCAATTCTCACCTTGAATAAATCCGTCTTCTTCTTTTTGGGTTGCTCTTATGGTAATAAGGACAGATTTTGTAACACAATAGTATGAATTGTTTTTGTTGACACCTGAATTCAAAGCGATTAGCGATTGCAGACAAAGGAAATTTCCTCAACGACCTCAACCAGTAATTCAAAACAAACAAAGTCGTAAAAGTTTCTCTGAAACCCAGGTAGCTATCGCGCTTGTTGTGCATTCCAGAAATTGTTTTTAAGAGCAAATGCGAGCATATATCGAAACACATCTACCACGGGCATTTTATTTCTTTGGTTCAGAAGCTGAGCAGTAAGCATTTTACTCACACCCAAAAAATAAGAGAATTGAGTCGCCTCCCAATTGGCTTCTGAACTAAACAAATCAAATGCCAGAGGCAGATGTGAAGATATATCCTTCTTCTTTCGATATATGCTTATGTTTGCTCTTGAAAACAATTTCTAGAATGCACAACGAGCGAGCTAGCTTCCAGGGTTTCGGAGAAACTTTGTGGCTTTGCTTGTTTTGAATTACTGGTTAAGAGAATATCCTTTGTCTCAGATCGCTAATCGCTTTGAATTGAGTTGTCAATCAAAAGCTGCTCATGCTACTGTCCTTGTTTCTTATGGTAGGTTTACGATCATATGATTTCCCTTGTACAGCAAATGCCTTGCGATAGAAGTTGAGCGAAAGTTCCCCATTAAATAGCCTTGCAATTTTCAGATACGCATATGGTACTATGTTAGCATTAAGGACTATTCGCTAATCATTTCATTTCTCACCTTGAATAAATTTGTCTTCTTCTGTTTGCATCTGCTTTTATGGTAGGTTTACGACCATATGGTTTTACCTTGTACAGTAGATGCCGTTCGATAGTAGTTGAGCGAACGTTCCCCTTTAAGTTGTAATTTTCAGAATTTTGCTAATTTAAAGCTGTTGCTAAGATAATCGAAATGAATCTGATTTTTAATGTAATACCTTTAGGAGTTTAGCCACAGGAAGCGCATGCGGTTGATTGAACGATGTTAAGCTCAAAACTTCAAAATAGACAATGGTAGTCTACGTTTGTGTCTAATCTGTTGCACTTCTCTACGGCTGCATTGTGTTTCCTTTGTTGACTTCTGTACTGCGTAATTGTTCGAATACGAGAGTTCGATGTGAAGTAACACTACGCCTTCCTATATAAAATTACAACTAATTTATAAAATTATTGTAATTTTATATAGGAAGGCGTAGTGTTACTTCACATCGAACTCTCTTATTCGAAAAATTACGCAGTACAGAAGTCAACAAAGGAAACCCAATGCAGCCGTAGAGAAGTGCAACAGGATTAGACACAAAGGTATATTACCATTGTCTATTTTGAAGTTTTGAACTTATCATCTTTCAATCCATAATGGTTCAATCAACCGCCTGGGCTTCCTGTGGTTTAGCTTCAAACTTTGATGATGTTTTCAAACTCTTACGACTTTTTCTTTGATTTATCGAACTATTTTGTAGGAGCTACTTGAACGTGAACATAAAAATCAAGATGCAATGGAAAAGGAAAAAGCAAGTTTGAGCCGTTTTATCGAAGTAAGGATTTTATAAAATGAATCGAAAAAGCAAAGGCCACGATGACAACGTCGATCATCGGATCCGAAGATGCTTGCGATTACGTATAAATGATTAGATTTGCAGAAAGAAACACCGCAGCATGACGAAAAAGCGACAGCAAATATGTGTAAATTCAAAGAACAAGAACATAACATCATATTCTTTAAATTCACATATATTGCTTGTCGTTGTTTCGTTGCGCTACGTTGTTTCTACCTACAAAAATGTTTGAAGAATTTTATATCACTTTTATCCCTCGGTTTCATTGTTAAGAGTTCTATATTACGTAAATGCTCAACTTAAGCCCGAGCGGTGCTTATTAAATTGCATGGTAGATGATGGACAGCATAGGTTCCAAATCTCTAAAAAAGTTGGTGTAAAATTCAGTGACGTATTTCTTTGAAATGAATGACTTCAAAGAAACTTTGGCTAATTCTCTATAATTCAACGTTGGAATTTTCTGACATCTTAAATATTTCAGAATTAGAGCGTTTTTCTTCTTTTTCAAGAATTCGAAAATAAATTTCAAAAAAACTTAAAACCATCGTAATTTCTAAACTGTTTGACGCAACTTGAAATAATTTCGAAGAGAACCATAGTTTATGGTTGCCTACAATATGACATCAAGCAAAAGTCTGTCACTCTTCTTGTTTAGGATTTAGAAATTCGACGACGTCACAACCTCAAATGAGTGGAAACGAAAGATACGCTGTAATTTGTAAAAATATTCAAAACTTCTGAAAAGTCCAACGGTAGAGTTATAGATAAGTATCTAAAGTTTCTTCCCAGCCATTCAATCAGAAGAAATATGTCATTGAATTTTACACCCACCTTTTTACGCCGAGTTAAAGATTTGGAACCTATGCTATGATAGACAGTCTAGGTAGGTGGCTGATTTTTTGCTATTCTAGCAAAGGTTTCGAGGATAATGAACGACATCTTAAGGTTTTTGTAAGTGGAACATTTAAACGTAAAATAAGAACCATCGTAAAATATATACATGTAATATATATGTGAAAGATCTATACCAAATAGGGGCTTATTTTGTAGAAATGAGAGTTTGGGTGAGATTTATTCGAGAGTGAGGGGCTTAATCAAAAATTCTTCGTGGCAACAGCTTAGGAGTAAGACCTTGCTTCCTTCTCGTAGTGAGGCGGTTTTTTGACTATATTAATTTCATGCTGTAGCACATTACAATGTCTTCAATTCAAATATTGATTTCATGCAATAAGGTGTTCTGAACCGCTACAAAATTTCATAAATTGTTGTCCTTATTGACCCTTATTGTGCACAAATAAAACAATGCCACATATGAACAATTTATCAAACATGTGTCATTTTGAGATTAGTGCCCCAATGAAAGAATTCCTTTAAGATATTCACTGCACATGGGAGGAAAAGACGTAAGCGAAGTGTCCCTAATGAAACTTTACTTAACCATGGTGCTCTCTTGTGTTCCAAGATTTAGGTGATAATCTATTTATCATTGAAATTAAATTGTATATGTTTTCATTTTCCAGGAGAAAAATAATGAAAACCTGAACTTCAATAACCAGGTATTGGCATTATCTGTTGTTTTTGACATTTATGTGTATGAAAATTCACTTGTCCTAGCAAATAGCAACTCTCAGCCGCAGGCATTCCATGCCTTGGTTCAAAGCTGTTTTGCTTACCTACTTTAAAGCTACCGGGTGATCTGGATGACGAGAACAATATGCGAAGTTTGAAAAGTAGATACTCTTTCCTTGAATGTCGAAGCAGTAAACTTGATACATGTTTTTTATACATACCGGGTGTCCCAAAAAAGTTTTCCTGTTTGAACAGTCCCAGCAGAACAACCATTGTCTATGCAATAAAGTAAAATCTATGTGCAACCTGTAATATTTTCACAACATGCTCACTTGATCTTGACTCTTTTAAAATAGAATGTACCGAATATATACATTTACTTTCATAGTTGGCACAGTTGCAAACACAACTCGAAGAAGCCCAAAGTAATGCACTGAAATGGTAAGGTTTGACCTTTTATGAGCATCCATTCAGCCAACCTAACATGCCTACCTACGTTTTGTTGGCTGCGTGAGGTTGTACTTCAACGTGAAGATATTTCAAATTGCAGTTCTTAGTTTCTTACCAGAGATGAGATGACAAAATGTGATTTCCAGTCACAACTGAATGATTTCCAATCACAAGCAAATCGCCAGATTTCCAGAAATAATGGCTCGAAGGAACTCAAAAATTCATTGCCAGATTTCCAGAAATAAGGAACTCCAAAATCATTTTTTAAGTTTGGTTTTGCGATCCACGAACAAGCTCAAATAGTTCCACACCTTATTCGTATAGTTTTCGTAAATAAATTTTAGCTGTTATTGCTTGGTCTTCACAAATAAAATTGTTTGAGTTACAGGGCTCCACATGGAGAGAACGGTGGGCTCCAGTGCCCCACCATTGGAATTTTTTGGGCTCCAAGGCTCCATGCTGTCAAAATGATGGGCTCCAGAGCTCCAGGGACCCCCCCCCCCCTTTGGGGGCCTCTGAAATCTGAAGGATAGGAAAATGAAATTTTTGTTCACGCATTTAGACTTTTGGTGGTCCGAGCGAGTTTCTTTCATTGAGCTCAAGGCCTTGTGAATCTCGAAGTATCAAAACAATTTTATGACTTCAGGCCCATTTTATATTTCTGCCCTTATCGTAGGAGTAAATGCTGTCAGATATTGCTAGATCCAAGTTAGCATCTCAAAAATTAATTGAAATTAAAAAAATCATTTCTAAATTAAATAAGTGTAAGAAGACACAAGGTCATCTGGCCTACACCAAGAACGGTACTTACAATTTTCAAATGAAACTTCGAGATATAAATATATAACAAAAAGAAAAAATACAGTAATACGAGGGACAAAACAAAACAAGAAAACAACACACAAATAGTCAAAAGAACATGTCCGCCTCAAGCCGACGTACCTTTACAAAAGGATGATGATGATGATGATGATGATGAAGATGAAGATGATGATGATGATGATGATGATGATGATGATGATGATGATGATGATGATGATGATGATGATGATGATGATGATGATGATGATGATGATGATGATGATGATGATGATGATGATGATGATGATGATGATGATGATGATGATGATGATGATGATGATGATGATGATGATGATGATGATGATGATGATGATGATGATGATGATGATGATGATGCTAATGATGATGATGATGATGATGATGCTGGTGATGATGATGATGATGATGATTTTGATGATGATAATAATGATGATGATTCTGATTATTACCATGATTACGATGATGGTGGATTTCAACTTATTATTAATATGCTTTTTTGTGCAAAGCTTTTAGATTTGTGTGTCCCTGTGTTAAACTCGTAATTCTTTTGTTTGCAGGGAATCTCAATGGACACATATTCAAAACACAGCTGCCAAGAAAACATTGTTGCTTGGGAGGATCAAGATGTGAGTATATACAAACAGACATATACAAACATTTCATGCTGCAAAGTGGAAAATTCGTACGCGCTGTTTTTTAGTTGTATGCGGTTTAGCATCGATTCTCGGATGGTTGTTGCCAGTTTTTGAATTTCTTCTCGGACGGAATCGCACGACAGCAAAAGTATCCTATCTTGAGACAATCATCTTTGTCTGCAATTCCTAATAGACCTTTTAGCTATTCTGAAAAAAATCAGAATCGTACGATATTTTGCTAGATTTTGTAGAATTTTCGAATGTGCACAATAGTGATAGAAGGATTAGCGTAGAAGCTCCAACGGCACTCGATCGAACCTCTCATATAAAAATGTATAAAAATAACGTTCGATCCAGGCTCTTTTGTAGAAAAGCTAAAAGGTCTATTGCATTTATGTCAATCAAAATCTACTTATGCTTTTTTTAATTCGTCCTTGCTTTTCAATGTGCCCATGTTTCTCCATTGCTAACAAATTTGATCAAGGACTTTAGGTCTGTTTTGATAGATCTTTAGATGAAGCATAACTATAAAACCATTTGTAATCTGAGAACGATACGGCCAATTTTGACAAACTAAATTTTCTTATCTAAATTGATATGTTAGCAACACACGTGTTAACAGTTCATAGGAATCTGATAAACGGTTGGAGAGCCACGGGCTTTCAAACATCTACACATTTCTTTTCATTCCCTGAGCTAGTTTAGATATATGGTGGTTCTATTGCGAAAATCTCAGCAGCGAAATGCAAGAACTAATTTTTCTTGTAAGCAATAACAACCAACAACATTTTTGCATTATTGATTTAATAATATTTGCTGTGGTTTTTTTCTGCGATGTTACAGTGATTTTCTATGTTCACAAGCTTTAAGTGTCTTCTTTCTCTGAATTGTAGGGCAACGCACAATTTGTACTTGCTTGTCAACAGACACTTAAAGCAGGATGTTCCATCTGAGAGTACCGTTGATCAACTTGTCAAGGTGAGCCAATTATATTTTCGTCATATTTTCTACTTGCGTTTTATGTGCCACATAGCTGCTGTCGGGAGCAAGTGCAAATTTCTCCATTGCTAGCTAATTTCATTTCAAACAGACATTCATTCAAACTTTCGCTTTACGCCACACAGCCACTATGTACTTTTTCCCCGTTTACTTGTAAGTCTGTTTCATATTTGATGTTCGGAACTAAAAGTGTCAATGAAAGTTCATCCATGCAAAGTCGAAGTATCTTAAATTAATGACCCTGGGAACCAGAATCAGAAACCCTGATTTGACAGCATATGCGTAGTGTGTTGGGCGGTGGCCTGACATCAAATGTGAAACAGATTCCAGTATTTATCAGTAATTAATCGTATTTGTAGCTTTTGTAGTTGTTAACTTAATTTCAATCAATTTGCATGTCTTCATGTTATGGCCACAGGGATAGTCATTGTCTTTTGCTACCTTAGGTATCGTCCCTGTAGTGTTGTATAGTCGTATAGTAATTAGAAAGTATAGTAGGATGTAGATGTAACATGCGTTGTAATATTTTAGATGAATGTAAAAAAGTGCAAACTTTGTGAAACAAAAGATTCAAGCTTCTGAAAAACAAAGCGATTTACGTTTCTAAAGAACATATTTCACACTTTTGAGTGCACTCGATCAAATCAAAATAAACAAAAATGAACGAAACATCATGGTCCCTTTGCAGGAGGTTTGAAATCTATTTTTGAGGGTGCCAAGTCGCGTTGCCGTAATCTGAACTGTATCCTTTGTTTTACAACATTCACCCTTGTTGCTGCCTCGAGATATACCCACTCGCTGTACAGGGTATCTCAACAATTATTCCTATTTGCGTGGCTGCTTTTTAGGAACCATGAATCCGATTTTCACCTTTCTTGGATAGGTAATGGAATATAAATAATAAATTGTCACTGCCTTGATACCCGGAGGGGTACATAACATATTGACGGTACGGGTATGTGCTGCCCATATGGGTAGGTTTTTGGGCCCAAAATTCTCTGAAAAAAGGGTCCTTTTTCGCCAGATTTCCCCTAGTTATGGATGAGTTTGGCAGAAATTCACAAAAAAGTAGTTAGAAATAGGCAGTTTTGCCAAAATCTATAGTAAAAGTGGGGATGAAGGCAAGGTTTGGTAATTAGAAGAGGGTAGCTTTTTGAAAACCGGGCGGCAGACCCCCGTCCGTCCACGAGTCATGTACCCCCGAGTTCGATACTTCGTTTGATGCTTCTGCATTTTGGTTTGATGCTTCTGCCTTTGAAGCAAGCCCCAAAGCTCAGTCCTCCCCCCTGTAACATGCAATTCAGTGACGGACTGGCTACCATTCAACCCACCGGGAAAAGCAACCAAAAGGGCGCCAATAGGGAGAATCAGTTTTATTCAAAACTATCTCATAACATCTTTTAAAACCCCTCATAATGGGCCGTGGAATGGCCTAAAAATCCAGGTCCGGGCAGCGGCGTGGCCAGAGAAAATTAAGTGGTGGTTATTGAAATGAGGGGGTCTGCGGGCAAAGCCCCCAGGAAAATTTTCGGTGCCACGCCCTTTACTTGGCTTAGAATGCATCTCCCAATATCATGCTTGCCACCAGCGACAAGAAAACTTTGATAGTTTTGTGACAGTTATCCTATGAATCAGAGAATGAGGAAAATTTTTGCAGAAAGATCCTTTACTTTGGCTTAGAATGCATTTCCCAATATCATGCTTGCCATTAGCGACAAGAAAACTTTAAAAAAGTTTTGCGACAGTTATCCTATGAATCAGAGCAGGAAGAAAATTTTTACAGAAAGATCCTTTACTTTGGCTTAGAATGCATCTCCCGATAATATCATGCTTTGCCAGTGCTAAAATTGAAGATATTGACATTTCTCGGAAAATGTTACCCAACCTATACCCAGCTATCTTCTCTTCGGTTTCAAAGGAATCTCGAGGATCATCTTTCGGCAAAATTGGTGGGGGGGATACTCCCCGTCACCTCGCCACTGGGTGTCGGAATGTCGAATGTCGAAAGTACCCCATTATGAATCATAAATGCTTCTTTATACACAATTTGCTTTTGAGAAAAAGATTCTCATCTAAATAGACTGCATTTGCATTTGGAATACATGAAAAATATCTATTACTTTCCGACAGGTCAATTGATGGCTGTTGTAATCATTTTTAGTTCTGTACGATGATTGTTTTGTTTGCTTTTTGAAATAACAAGTTTTTTGAAAAACAAGCTTGAGGCAAAAGGCGCACCGGGAAATTTCCCGGTGTCCCGGTGGGCCAGTCCGCTTCTGATTTACAGACTTTCAAACGCTTCAGATCTTCTTTCTGCATCTATTTTATTTATCGTAACTTGCTGTATGGCAGTAGGTCAGTAGGTGTATTTGGTGCCCCCTGCCTTAAAATCTCTCTGTTCTTCTCTTAGATCCAGACATTCATCGAAGACTTGTCACATATTGCAAATGAAATCAAGAGAACAGAAGCTACAAATACATCGTTATCTTCAACTGTTTAATTTTTGCGCTGATTAAAAAATTAGAATTGCGTTTATTGTTTTTGCCATACTCATTGTTTGTTTGTTTGTTTTTTCATTTTTTGGTTGAATATTTAATTCAGATTGAAGTAGAAGCTTGTTTCTCTCTGGTGTTTTGAAGTAAAGAACAATGTTATGAAGATTCTTACTCTGATGAAGGTTTCATTGTCATTTATCTGACTTTTCAATAAAAATACACCCATCCACTGCCGCGCGTATCTTGGTATCTTGTTGGAACGGGGACGTGCGTGCAATTTTTCAGGGGTACTCTTTTTAAAGTTGCAGAATAGGGGTACTTTCAGACATTTTGTCAAATTTGTTGTCCTGTTCTTCAGAAAAAGTTGCAAAACAATAGAAATCACAAAAAATGTTTCGTAATTTATTGTGGAATTATGGCCTAAACTTTCATTAAATGTGCGGGGCTATGACCTTGAGAATACTATGGACAGCAAGAAGAGCAAATAAGTCTGTGTTAGAAGAAATAAAGCCAGAAATTTAATTAGAAGGCATGATTATAAAACAAGCACTGACCTTCTTCGGACATACAATACGAGCTAATGGGATGGATAAAGATATTATGTTAGGGCATGGTTAGGGAGGGTAGAGGGGACAAGAAGACGAGGCAGGCAAAGAACAAGATGGCTGGATGTGTTGAATTGAAAGAATTAACTGGGATGTCCTTGCATAAACTTAATGAAAAAGCAATGAACAGAACAGAATGGAGATTGTTTGTTCAGAGGGTCGCCAGAAGTCGCCAGCGACTTGATGGTACCTAACACACATGACCTTAATAAAAGGGGGTTGGAATAAAAATGGGGGGATTAGAAAATTTTACAAAAATTAATAAGCGGGGGGGGGGGATTATTCGGTACTCGAGAGTACATAAAAATGCTTGCGAAAGTATGCCGAAAGAGCCAAAGAGAGTATTGCCTAGCAACAACAGCATGTGATTACCATCATGCTTTGCGCGCACAAATATTTCTGGGTAATAACCAGGGAGCTATACACGGGAGAGGAAACGCGCATTGAGTTGCATTCTGCGATGTGATATGCGCCTCCTTCGCAGCGCATCGCGCACTTTGTAGAGAAAACAAGATGGAAGCTGATGTTTGGAGGGAAAGTGCATCTCATTTTTGGATTGAATTTGAACAACAATGGTAGGCATTTTAGGCTATGTTAGACATTCTTTTGACCCTTTAATGTTTCATCTTTGCATAGTGAGACTAATTTAGCCATTTGGTATCAGGAATTGGCTGTGGCGGCTAAGTTTTTTCAGCGGTGCTTAGGCCAGCTCATCTTTTGGATCACGCTCCAAGCACGCATTTGTGAAAATTTCACCCTGCCCAACCCCGCCCAACTCTGAGCAATTTAAGTTACTTGTGGATAGCCATTGGCAATAAAACTAGTGACAAATGTTTCTGAGATAGAATGAGACTCGCGAGATATTTTAATTTTCTTTCGGGGTACTTGCATCGATTGTGCTTTTGTCCTATTCTCGTGCCTCAGCAACATTCTGAGATTCCAATCGACTCGAAACTTACGCAGTTTTTAGTTATTTCAATCAATCGAATGAGGGTCGGACGGTTTATAAAATAGTGAGGCAAGTGGAAATGCTGTGCAACCTTTGTTTACTAAGACAAACCCATTTCAATCCACCTTCTCGCTTTCTTCCCGGTCGTTCTCCACAGCAAAAATTTCGTTGCTAGGCAAGCCAAATTATCGCTGCTCCGTTGCTACGTCAACACACAAACGAGGTCGCATATCACATCGCAGACAGCGCCAGCGCGCGTTTCCTCTCCCGTGTATAGCTCCTAGACTGATTATATGTTCGTAGGTTATCGCTATTGATAGGCTGATGGACGCTATAACTACGACTCATGGACTTACGCTTCCAGAAACGGACATGGCCTAAATTACCTGCCATTTTTTCCTCAAAACCACCGACCCTAAATCGCCGCAAAAAGTGGTTATCCTGGAGTGCTACACTACAAAACAAACTATCGGTACTTAGATGAATGTTTCTTCAAGCTATTAAGGCAAAAAAGTCTTACCTATAAGTGCTATTTTGGTTATTTGGGGGCGCAAAAGATCTCGTAAATTCACTCGGTATTATTATTTTTGAGATTTTGATCGTTGCAGCAGTTCAGTCGAACGCGTTGTTCGAACGCTTTTGTTTGCCTTTGGCGGGAAGTTTGAATTGAAGAAGAATCAGCCAATCCCATCAAGTTATTTCAAGTCTTGCATCCTGATTGGTCCAGGAACAAATTTGTTCCTGGCGAGAATTTTTTTGCCGTTTTGAGAAGAGTTAGTCCATAAGGCGCTTGACTGGAGCGACAACAACAACATCAATTCACTTCAATTAGATGAGCGTAAGTTGAGGGTCCTTATGTAGTGAGGCTATATAGCTCCCTGGTAATAACAAACATGGTGGACTGGAGGAAACTGACGAGTATTGTTTCTGCGGCAAGTCGCTGGTTGAAATCGAAATAAACCACAATTCACACAGCCTTTGGAAAGGGATACGTTTCACATTCGAAGCTTGAAAGATGAAGGAAAGAGCTGCATCAAGTCAAAATGGAGTTGAAATTGAAGAACAGATCAAATTAGACGGCCATAAATGGCATATATCGTCAGTCAATTTCAGCATAAATGGCGTCTATTTTGCTTCAGGAAGCTGGGATAAGAAAGTGCGAATTTGGGATTTGCGTGTGTTGACAACAAGTTCGGAGCTAGGAAATGACGAAAATGGTCATACAGCACCCATCACTTCAGTTAGCTGGTTTCCGACTGTTGAATTCTTGTTAGCTTCCGGGTCTGCAGATGAAACAGTGAGAATCTGGAATTCCGAGAGTGGGGAAAGATTGTCTGTGTTGCGAGAACACACTGGATGGGTGCTAGGGACATCCTTCAACTCTAGTGGATCACTTCTTGCTTCAGCATCCTGGGATAAAACTGTTGGTAAGAGCTGATTTGTCAATGCACCACAATTTCGAAATCTAACATCTAGCATTCTTCTTCACAAATCACGGGAAATTTGATAGGTCTCACTACCACTACCACTTCAGTTATCATATACAGTAAAAACCCGCGTACAAGAACCTGCAATTTTGTGAGGCAGTTGCAAGAATACTACGTATTACGCATTGTTTATTTGTTTAATTTATTTATACTAGTTGAGACAATGTTACTTTACAGCATGCAGTATTTTCACAACCTTGGTTTTGTCTTCAGTTTTCAAGTTACTTAATACTCTTTCCTTCCTCAACAATAAAGGTATCTGGGATATCAACACATTGAAGCTATCACAACTCCTGCAAGGCCACACAGCTGGTGTCTGGAAAGCAGTGTTTAGATCTTCACAAGGTGACAATGTCTTGTGCTCTGGAAGTGAAGATTCAAGTGTTAAGATCTGGGATTTAAGAGCACACAGCAAATGGTTTCAGGTAGCAAATCTGGTGGGCATTCATGATGATGCTGTTAAATGCTGTGCTTGGTCACCCTGTGGAAACTATGTGGCTGCGGGATCTTCAGATTGTAAGGTGAAAAATTAACCCCTACTATGCTAACTGTATTTCTCATCCTGCATTGCAGGTTATTTGTCAGCTTTTTGGATGGATTGAGCACAACCATTATATATTTAGGCAATAAACATATTCTTATCCTGGATGGTCATTTTGCACAAAATGCAAAACAAAATTTAGATGACGAAAAAGCTTACAGTAGTCTTCATTATTTCCAGCCCAGGCTTGTAATAAGATTTTTTCTCTGGCAAGAATGTACCCCAAGTAATTTGCCCAACTCTCATAATACAGTACTGTACATACTGTACATCTATCCTGGAACATTGTTAATGGTAATTTACAGTAACAACAAGCAGCCAAAGTATCAGAAAACAGGGAACTCTCTTGTATAAGAATGTATTTGTAATTAGAAATGTATTAGCAAAAAAGGCATTATCTTAAAATTTCATTTATCAGATCTCTGTCTGGGACATTCGTGAGAACAGAGCCCTGAATATCCTCCAAGGTCACACTGATATGGTCACAGATTTGAGGTTTTCTCCAACCATAACATCAAAAGGCTGCCAAGTTCTAGCATCAGTTGGAGATACAAGCAGCCGTTTTTGGGATGTTTTGTCATCACAAAAAGCCACTCAACTTCATGCAGTTAGACAACATGAACTGGATTATGAGGTAAAGCTGACAAGATTTGAACTTAGGTTCTAAATTACAAGGCTATCAGTAACATTCCAAGTTGCAACCAGTCTAACACAAGATTTCCACAAGGCTAATTTGCATTTTTTGAGCCATTTACAAGGTTACGCAAGGCTTTTCTAGCCTAGAACAAGGTCATAAGGCCATGACTACAAGGCTTGTACATGGCTATTTTGTGGCCTTGTATTTTCGTTCAGGGTGTACAAACTCACAATTCATCTCCTTAAACGTTCTCCTCTAAAGATCAATTATACCTCATCTTATCACTTTGTTAAGATTAATAATTGCATTATGAATATGTATCACCTGTTAATATTTGCCTTATATAATTCATTCTCTCTCATTGTGCTGCATGTGGAATTCATTAATGTTTGAAAGAAAGATCAATATGCAGGGTAGCTGTTGATTAGATTGGAAATTATTTTTCCAGCGTCATTAGCATCTAGAAATGGTGCTCCGCTGTTGAGTTTCTAAGAGGCCCTTTACATGAGAAATTTCAACCCGGGTTGAGTTGAACATGGGTTGAGTTTCAACTCGGTTGACGGTGTAAGCCTTCATCGCGTTTACATAAAGAAGGCCGAGTTGAAACTCAACACAGGTTCAACTCAACTCGGCAACTCAACCCGTGTTGAAATTTCAACACGGGTTGAAATTCTCATGTAAACGCAATATTTTTTCAACTCGGGGCGAGATTAGAATGCGAACAAAGGAGATCGAATCTATTTCCGCAATTATTCGAATATTTGAGTGGGCTCACATTCCTTCTTCTATTGTTTGCAACCATGTGACCTAATCTCAACCCGTGTTGAGATTTCATGTAAACGCAAGGCAAAATAATCAATGCTGTTAAAACTCAACCCGTGTTGAAACTCAACACGGGTTGAAATTTATCATGTAAAGGGCCTCTAAGGCATTGTTGTTTTTACAAAAAGTTAGTGTCCGAATATTGATGTGGTCTAAAATATCTTGTATCTGAAATTTTTTGCAGGAAAGAAAAATCAAAGAAAGGCTTTTCCTGATGAAAAATGTACTGATACTGTTTTGCTAAGGAAACAGTTTACTTCAAAATGAACGTTGGGAGATATCCTTGGTGGAACATCATCAGGGTTTTCAGCTAAATTTACTTTGCAATCATTCTCATCATCATCATCCTCCATGATGATTGTTTTGTCCAAAATTTATTCTTCCAAATTTTTTTCTGATGTGTATCTAAATTTACCTGTTGAAGTGGAAAAAGGAAAACCTTCAATTACTCACTCTTTGGAATACATACAGTATCACTTTGATAACAGGATGTAATGATAGATCTGACCATTGTCAAGTATATTTTTCTTTTATCTTTGTATATTTTCAGGTCGAGTGCCTAGAATTATCAGTTGATGGTACATTACTTGCTACTGGAGGAAGGGACAATAAAATCGTCCTTTCTACAATAAATATTGACGAAGCAGAGCTGCATAAGTTTGCAAGCTCTCAGAAATGTGTTGGTGGTAGAGAAGGTGGTTTTCAGAGGCCATCGAGAGGTAAGATGTCAATCATCTGTCTCTTGTAATATGCTAAAGTTTCTCTCGAAAACATGCGGACTGAAGTGGAAAAAAACGTTTGCTGATTCGGTGCAAAAGCAGAGTAGGGCTTTACGTACTTCATACGAGCAGAGTCAAAATGCCTTCTTCATTTAAAAGGCTGTGTCTTCAAAAGTATATATTCAATCAACTACTAGGTGATTAAAAGAATTCAGGCTTTTTGTCCAATGTATGATTATGTACGTTTCTGATAATGCTACTGTATGATTATGAACAACAAATCACTTTGAATTATACATTCTCAAACCCAGACCCAAAAAAGTGACCCAACGCAATCTGTTATAGAAAATGAAGTAAGTGACCGATTGAAATGCTTCAAACGTTTTTCTGTCACTACACGGGGGGGGGGGGGGTTCTTCCATAGTAAAGGTACCTGGGGATCTGCCGCGAGCAAGCGTATGCTTTTTCGGACTTCTAGTCTAGCCAAGGGTATACGTTTTTGCACTTTTGCCCAGCAACGGTCTAGCCAAGGGTATCATTTTGGACAATATTGGTCTAGCAAACGGTCATGATATCATATTTGGCACAAATTTGACAATATTGGTCGAGGAAATGGTCAAAATTGGTCTAGCCAAGAGTACCATTTTCGTAAAAATTGATTCAGACAATGGTCAAATTGGTCTAGCCAAAGGTACCATTTTCGTAAAAATTAGTCTAGCCAACGGTACCCTTTTGAAGATGCTCGCGGCAGACCCCTACCCAAAATTTGGCCAAGACCCCCCCCCCCCCCCCCCGTGTGTCACTAAGAGCCCCAAGTCTATCTTTTCAGTCCGTCTTAACGTTCCATTGGATCTGCCATTCCAACATTCCGTCTTCTCGCCTCTTTCCGTAATTTTGTAGTGGCGGATTCAGGAATTACCGGAAAGGACCGAGAAAGGATTGGTAAGGCGGACTAAAGAGATAGACTTAGGTTAAGTCTACTAAAAGACTAGCTTACGCTATGAGTATTTTTCGCAAATTTTTTTCGGCACTGTATATTTCCTGAATAAAGGATTTTGAGGAAAGGGCGTGGTTGAGCTTGAAATCTTCAAAAAATTGTCAAAAATAGGGGATCAATTTACAGCCATTTCAGATTTTAGAACAATGACGAGCCGGTTTCATTCAGCCTGGAAATAGGCAACTTTGTCGGAAGTCTTCAGAGCAAATTTATATTCCCTAGGTACCTAAAAATATTTTCAGATTGAAATGAAACACGCTTCTGATCGTTTTGAAGATATGAAATGGTTTTAAATCGATCGCCTGGTTTTGACTATTTTTTGAAGATTTCAAGCATACCTCTTTCCTTGAAATCCTTAATTGGAGAAATTTTAAAGGGCTGAAAAAAATTGCGGAAAATACTCATGATGTCTGTTAGCGACAGAACAACGTTTGAAACATTTCAATCGGTCACTTGCTTTTTTTTCTGAAACAGACTGCGCTGGGTCACTTTTTCTTGGTCACCCGGTCAGGCCCGTAGGAAGCGGGGGCAGGGGGGGCTCAAGCCCCCCCAATAATTTCTTAAAACAATGGTGCTACGTCACACGCATTAACTAGATGTATTGTTCTCTATTGTTTTGAGAACAATTGCCCCCCCCCCCCCAATCCGAAGCTGCTTCCTACGGCCCTGCACCCGGTACTATATCTCACCGTTTCGAGTAAAGTTGGTTTCATAAAAAGCCCAGAATGTTCGATAGAAAGAAACGAGACATATCCTCAAAGGTTTCTATAAAAGATATGAATAAATTAAGTGTTTCTGTATCTGATATTTGATTTGTGCTTCACTTACACCGTTAATTAATTCAGTCATTCATTCATTTGTTCATTCATTCATTTGCTCATTCATTCATTGACTTAGTTCTTTTAGTTCTTTTATTACTGTTATTCCCACGGATCTGGTAAGATTATGTTCCCTTAGTGTACTTAGGCTTACAAGTCCAGAGAAACAATTAGATTGGCACCATACTGATCATTGCATGAAACAATATTGAAACATCACATGTAACATTAACAGCATTATGGTTCGTTTCCTTCTTCTTCTACGATTTTTATCAACTATTTCAATAATGAATGCTCTGTTGATGTAAAGAAAACAAAACGATAACAATAAAATAATAAATAAATAAAATGAAAGAAAATAAGATGAAAAATAAAATAAAATTTATTTGCAAGAAAAAAGAAGATGATAAATAAGTTTGGTAACCGAGCAGCAATAATGCAGTCGAAAGTAGCTATTTTTGCAATGGTGAGTTTAACGGAACCTATGAATTTTTGCAATTTTGTGACAGATTACCCTGTGGATCTTAACAACACAGCGGCACACAGTCAAACTGCACTGCAACCCTTCCTATTTATCTGTCAATGGTTTAAGAAACTTTCTTACAATTTTCGGCATTTTTAAAAGAATAGCTTGTTTTTGAGAATCGTTTTACACTTGATGAAGAAGGAACTGGTCAAACTGATTGAAAATTGAGTGATTTCTTTCCTTTCAGTTTCGATCCAGTCTTCTGCATTGATTGTTGACAATGCTGTCCATCAAAATGAACTTCTTGCGAGTGAGAAAGCCAAGAAAATTGCAAAGCAAACTGTCAAGATAAAATCAACAGGAAAATCGGATGTTCTGCAAAGCAAACTGATGGAATTGAAACCAGGAAAGACGAATCCAGTTCCTCTGGAAGGAAAAGAAGCTGAGGGACATTCAAGTGGCATATCACAATCGCAAGCTAAGGTAAACTTTACCGCTCATTTGTTTGAAGGTGTTGTGGCGCAGTGGTGTAATCCTCTGACTTTGCAGCCAGAACAGTCAGGCGGACTGGGTTCGATACCCGGTAGAACCCCATCACTTGAGCGTCACGACAGGGGTCGCGGACTCGATTAGGTCTTGGCGCTGAAAAACGCAACTTCACCTTTACCTTCACCTTCAAAGATCGCATAACCCAGGTGCTGTATAAGGAAGCTTCCAAAGACGTTGCCTTTCTTCCTTTAATACAAGCTACCTGGCGAGTCAATAAAATAATCCCCGTTTGAAAGGTCACAGCTCCTTGGATATCAAGACGATGATATCGGCAAATATGTTGTTTAATGGTAGACATGTTCAAATCCATTTCAAAATTCACCTGACTGGAGTCGGCCACTCCGTTCTGAAATTATGAGGGATTTTCTCGAGAAAGCCTCTTCAAGAAACCTTAAAAACGTGCCCAAAATCACGAACAAATTTCCCTAACATTTCTGGCTTGAATGGGCCTTACAGCAATGACAGATTTGGTTCGGTCCAGCGATGTGAATTTAGCTGTAGTAAATGGCTAATCACCCTTAAAAATGTTCCTCGATAGTGAAAGTTAACTTGAACATAGATACCTCGTTTGTTGGTATTGGTGCTTTGAGAGCAGGAGTATTCATCTTGAAAGCTCAAATTTGCGTCCACCTGTAAACCAGAACTTTGGCCTTTTGGCCAAAGCAACCATAAAATCTCAGAGATGCTGCTGCAGAATCTCAAAGGATTTTAATCGAAAAATAGATTGGTAATAGGGAGAGAAACTAGTCAGTGGTTTTAAGCTCTGAAATTCCCTACATATGGGTCTGTTTTTAACCACAATTCTGGATTCTGGTAGATGGGTAGTTTTTTGAGAATTTCCTTATCAATGAGTCCCATAATAGTGATCATCATCATCATCATCATCATCATCATTAATTTATTTACAAAGTAGGCTGAAAACAAAACCATAGCTAAAATTACAGCTAATTAAGGCCTACTTATTTACAAAATTTACAATCTAATCTAAAAATAATATGTATATGTATAATTACAGTAATTTCACTAACTATCCTGTTATGAACCCAACCTGTTGTACATATGTTTTGCAAAGCCTACAGTTGCATTTATCACCATTCCAGCACCGTATTTGCTTTTTGAAAATTTGAAGGGTGCTGGAGTCTTTTATCTCGTGTGGTAGCAGCTGCCACATCCTATTTCCAAGGAAAGCTACAGACTCGATTCCAAAGGACGTAGTGCGTACTTTTGGAAGCAGCGCGTCGGTCCCATGCCTCAAGGCGTAGCCAGTGTTCCGCTGCGTGAAAATATCCTTCATAAAAGTTGGACTTAGATCTAATTTTGTTTTAAAAATCTCAGTCATAAGCAACTGTAGGTTTCTTATATGGATGGGTACTGAATTTGTTTGCTCCAGGAGAAAACCAAAATCATGTTCGTAATCTTTCTGTGCAATGCGCAAAGCCCTTTCGTGAACGTGATCTATTCTTTGATTCAAGGTTCTATCGCAGAACATCCAAACAAGTGGACAATAGCTAAAATGGGATAATATGAAAGCACGCATTAGTTGCTGCAGTTTTTCTGTGTCCATGTAACAGGATATTCGGTTTTTGGCTGGCTTTCTTACATAGAGATTTGACATGTTGTTTGAAGGAAGAGATCGATCAAATTTTATGCCAAGAAGATTCTCCTCTGTAGATTCTTTCAAACAAGCGCCTCCTATTTTGATGGATACTTCATTGTCTTTTGCACCGAAAATCATTAAATGGCATTTATCCTCATTTAGCTTCATGAGATTGTTCGGAAACCACTCGAAACAAGGTCGAACCACGTTCACAATGAAGTACCCTCCTCCCGGGGCAAGCTCCCACCAAAAAGTTGGAAAATTTGGAAAAATGAATTTGGAAATTTTAGGATCAAGTCGGAAAATGTGGCCAGTCTCTTGACGTTTGGCACCCCCTCCTTCTCCTTACTCAAATATGGAATTTCTGCCACTGTGTGCCGGTCACTCTTGAGCTTTTAAAGGTTTCAAACAATAATTCAGTTCCGAGCACTGTTTTGAAATCATGCAATTTTTGCTTTCATTACAGGAAAATGCGAATCCACCAAAAGCTCGAAAGACTGCGATTGCAATACCTGAAAAGGATTACGACTTCAGTGACGGGAACCAAGCCACAGCGCAAGCACCAGGATATAATGATGATTACAAAAACACTGATATGCTTTATGAGAATGGATTAATCCTTAGCTCTGTACGAAATTTACCACAGGGTACCAAGGGAGCTCAGTTACACTCAAATCAGGGTGCCTCTGGACTTCATGGATCTCGTTCTACTTTGAATTCGAGTTTTGATATTGATGATGTTGCCAATGAGTTGATTAGGCTGAGCGAAGAACAGCAATCGTTTGACGAGCATTTGTAAATATTTACTGTAGTTTTGTCTTGTTCAATTCCTACCCTGACCATCCCTCCTAGTAGTCCAGCGGTCTACAAATATTAATTACAAATGCCCCGGGCCGGCCCCGGGTCCGGGAAAAAATTTACAGTCAAATGCCCCGGAGGCCGGGAATATTTTTGAGCACATAGGAATTGAACGAGACATTTTATCTTGTGTTCCAAGAGGGCCATATTTCTCACGATGCACCTCAAAGCTCGTCTTGATTTACCACTCTCGCCTCTCATACTTATAATTCCACGTTATACAACAAGAACGGTAAATATTCCAATTAAAATTCAACCTTTTCAAAATATTTCTTCTCCAAGGATTTGGAGCAAATTCATCTTTTTAGCTGTTTAGAGTTATGAATCTGAATGTGATCCGAAAGATAACAGCGATTGGGCGTGCAGTGCAAGCTTCTGTCACTATTATTGGCTCCAATTTCCCGTGCAAGACAGCTAGAATTTCCATAGTATTGTATTACTGAACTATGCCAGGTTGCTACAGGGTGTCCCAAAAATTGCTCGAAATTTGATCTATGATGAGATAGCCCGATTCCTGAGATTTTTTAATTAATTTCAGACAGCAGAATTCTTCTAAATCCGCTGAATATACGCGGAGCTACAATCTTTTCAAGTACAAGTTTGTGCGAAAGCTGAAAACAGAGGGCTCTAAATAGCATTTGTGGTAAAACTATACCTTTTGTTTCTTGTTTATTTCAGAGCAAACCAAAGAGAATTTGAAAAGAAGTTTGATACCCAAATTATTTGGGATGCATGATTATCATTTGGTTGCACGAATACCTTTTGTTACTTTACCTTCCAATTTTTAACAACACAACTCTGAAATTTGTGCGGCATTTCGGCCAAAAAGATATTGGATACAGAACTGCTAGAACTTGGCAAAAATAATAACAGAAAAAGTTTCTTTTGGCTCCTGCTTTCATTTGAAGGGGGAATACGATCCTGCAACAATTCAAAGTCTGTCTTAAATAAGATATCAGTCTAGATTCATGATAACACAAAATTACAGGCATTTTCACTGGACATCTAATTTGAAGCAGAGTGCAGAAACTAGCACCAAACTGTCATGAATAGTTTCATTTTATACTTTTTATTGAGTTTCATTGCTGATGCTTTCTACGGGGTGTCCCAAAAAAGTACTCCTGTTCAAAAATAACCAAAAATTTATTATCTAACCTTTGATAAAATTTTCTTTTTGAGTTGTTTTGTCAAAGACCCAAAAATATTCATAGATGATGAAATGTTTGCTTTTGATATAGCAAGGAAGAAAAGTTACACGTTGAAAAACCTCATTTTGAGCTATACTTTTAAGCAAAATACTCAAATTTGCCTAAGAGTCTAAATTTTCAGATTTTTTATCATCATTGAGGTCTGCAATGATAGTACGCATTGCTTTCTGTCATTTATGACCAAACAACAAGAGCAGATTTTGTAATACAATAGCAAAAATTTGGTTTGATTGACACCTCAATTCAAAGCGATTAGCGGCTGCAGACAAAGGAAATTCTCTCAACCAATAATTCAAAACAAACAAAACCGCAAAAGTTTCCCCAAAACTGGTAGGGCAAACTCTTGCCTTGTGCAAGCGAAAGATAGGTTTTAAGGGAAATTATGTGCTTATAGCGAAAGAAGAAGGGTAAATCTAAAGTTCTGTCGCTTAGATTATATTTATTTGATTCAGGAGCGGAGCAGAAGGCATTGTAATTCTCGCGCCTTTAGGGCTTAAAATGAAACGATTACAAAACATCTCCTAAATCAAATAAACATAATCTAAGCGACAGAGCTTTAGATTTACCCTTCTTCTTTCGTTATAACCACGTAACTTCCCTTAAAACCCATCTTTCGCTTGCACAAGGCGAGAGTTTGTCCTACCAGTTTTGGGGAAACTTTTGCGGCTTTGTTTGTTTTGAATTATTGGTTGAGAGAATGTCCTTTGTCTGCATCCGCTAATCGCTTTGAATTGAGGTGTCAATCAAACGCAACTGTTGCTATTGTATTAAAAAATCTGCTCTTGTTTGACCAAACTAGATGCTTTACATACACAAAGAAATTGATCTGGCAATTATCAGTGCTTTTTTTGCAGTACGATTCAAAACCAGGTAGCCCTAAAAAGTGCTGAATTTGCTAATTTTGAAGTCAATTACAAGATCGGCTTAAATTGGAAAATAGCTTGATCCTTGATATACTTAACAAAAAAAGAAAATTGAAGATCGGCTGTGAAATCAAATTTTGGTGATTTTTCAAACAAGAGTGCTTTTTTGGGACACCCGGTATTTATTTGGGACACACATGTATGGTAATGATTGTTTATTTATAATTCATTATTTGACGTGATATGATTATATTATCGAATTGTTTATGTTTATGTTGTTACACGATAAACTTACGCGTACTTGATGAATCGGATACCATAAAAATATTACTGCAGCGGAAAACAAGGGCAGACAAAAGTTTTCCCGAAACTAGTAGGGCAAACTCCCTCCTTGTGCAAGCGAAGGGTGGCTTTTATAGAGAGGTTATGTGCTCATAACCGAAGAAGAAGGATAAGATAGATAGATAGGGATAGATAGAGTAGCGTCGCCCATTATGGCCGGTCGCCCATTATGGCCGGCTAGCAAGAGAAATTAAATTTCAGGGGACTGACGACTAGTAATAAAATTGCAATTGCGCGGAAAATCTTCGCTGACATCTGTTTTATCATGATTTGACCTTCACTGAAGTTTCACTTCATTTGCATTGAAACCCGACGAGATGGTTTGTGCATATCTCTAATTGATTCTTTCAAGTATTGCAAATTTCATGATTCTATTTACATTCCTTCCTTCTTTTTCGTTCGCTCGGCACCTTGCAGTTTGAAATTTTTCAAATATTCTTTGATTTTTCAGAAGTCCTGTCTCTTGAGAGGAAATCTACAATGAAACCAAAGCAAAGTGACTTTTGATTCAGATTTAAGATTATGAAGTCTGAGTGCTGCTAATTGCTATTTTCGTCGCCCATTATACCCATCAGTTTACCAGAGAAGTTTCCAATCACTTCAAAATATTAAAATGCAACATTTGTTAAAAAACACCAATTTGGGTTAAAATCTTACCACTGACTTGGAAAATCATCGAAACCCAAAAAAACGCAGCATTATATTAAGTCTATTTTCATTTTAGAAACTATGCCAAAACTCATCCATCCATGCACAAGAGATAAGGCAGGATTTAGAACAACTCGAAGCATGTATTTCAATTGCCAAAACTCGAAGTTTAGGTTGATTCTTATTGATATTTTTGGGTTTAAAGTACCAAATGATAAACAAAGAACAGTAATTAAAGCTGTTTTTCTTATTAAAACTTTTTACCGGAGAGTAGTGTTCATTGTTTCTCCTGCGGCCATAATGGGCGACGCTAGAGGAAAACGACGTTTTTACCCCCTTCTTTAAAATCTGCTAAAATCAGTATAAAGAGTTTACGTAAAAAATCAATACTCTGTGATCTTTTTCTCCATTAGTTGGTGATATAATCTGGCTATTTGGTTTTTTCATTAATTGCTCTTTTTGGATCTAACTCAGAACTTCGCGACGACATGGGCATAATGGGCGACACCACTCTAGTTCATGATAGTTTATGTTTCGTTGACAATGAGATGGCTAGAGTGTGGGTCAGGGTTACGACGAAACCAATCCTACCTTTTGGGTAATAACAGTAGTTTCAAGGTAGAAATCAGGGTTCTATGTAGAAGTTAAAGTTTTATAAGATGGCAGAAACTGCAGTGTGCAGCAGTAGCACAATACAATGCAGTTTTCAAAATTCAAATTCTCTACGGCTTTTCAGAAGTAGAATTTGCAAAATGTCCTGCTGCCATACAACCAATTTTATGTGCAAAAATGGCCGTAATTTTTCACCGAAAACATGGAGAAATTATACATAGAAATACAAAAAGTACTTACAAAATATTATGATTCTAATATTTCAACAGCTATAAGGAAATGCAAGAAATTACCAAACTATCAAATCTATTAGTTGATGACTATGGATTACGAGGATTTAGAAATAAATATACCATTAAAAAGCCTTAGGCACGGTATAATCTGGACATCCAAATCGCTTAACCAAACCCTCGTACAGACTATATGCCAAGGGAATAGGTGATACGAACGGACACATTCTTACAAGGTAAAAGTCATTATAAGAATCATAAATTTGACCTCTATCTTTCAAATAGATTTTCTTTGCTGAAGATACCTCCAGAAAAACACGGAGCCATTGCATTTCATTCTGCCGTCAAAGGCAATTTGGATAGGGGTGTGAAAAGGTCTAAATTTGTATCAGGGTTGCCCCTAGTAGTGGGTCTTTATGGGCTACAGCCACGGTCGCAAAATCTTTAAAAAGGTCGGTGTAAAATTCCACCACAGTTTTCTTTGAATTAAATGGTTTTGAAGGAATTTAGGATTTTTTGCTGTAAATCTGCCGTGGAAATCTTTTGATGTCTTGATCAGTTTCAAAATGGTAGCATTTATTAAATTTGAGGCTACGATGTCATCAAATTTCTAAATCCTAAATGAGAAAAGCTACAGATTTCTGCTTGCCACCATATTGTAGACCTTCATAAACTATGGTTTTCCTGAAAGTTTTTATCATTTTCCTCTATTGGTTTAAGATCTACGATGATTTAAATTTTTTCAAAATTTTCCATGATTTTTTTCAAATATAATCAAATTGCTGCCATTTTGAAAAAAATCGAGATATCAAGAAATTTCACGGCAGATTTACAGCAAACTACAATAAGTTCATTTCAAGCCAATTAATGCAAAGAAAAAATGTCAGACAATTTTACACCCACATTTTTAGAGATTTGAAAGATTTGAGCCCTATGCTCACGATCGCAGTTCTCTTGTTCCCAACTTTTGGACAAAAAAAATAGACTGCAAAGAAGTCAACTTTTGCCACATTTGGCCCCATTTCTTTCGAGGGCTAACAATCTCCACAATTGCTGCCAGTTAACAATGGTAAGTCTACGTAAAAGTTGGCGATTAACTTGGATTTATCGTAACGGTTAGAAATTAAGGTATACTTTTCATGGTGTATCTGCAATTGATTATCAAAGGTCATTTTAGAGAAAAGAGAAATCTAATCTCCATAGAAATAAATCTACCAGTTGACCCAAAAAAGTCAGTCGTTTAATGCATAAAAGCGTAATAAACATAGATCGGTGATTGTAACGTTCTGGGGTAGCTAAATGGCTCAGCTACATCTTTGTAATTTTTTGCCATTTGTATCGACAATTCAAATTGGCGAAAACGAGGATTATGCATGGGGCCTCTTTTTGATTAATTTCGACAGGTTTTAGAACCGCCTACTGCCTGTATTAACTCGGGTGGGGGGGAGGGGGGTACATAATATTTTTAGGGTACGGGTATGCCGTCCATATGGGTGGGTTTTTGGGCCCAAAATCCTCTAAACAAAGGTCCTGTTTCCGCAAATTGTCCATAAACATGGGTGGGGTTTCGCTGGAATTCGCAAAAAATGGTTTTAAATGGGCAGTTTTCCAGCGAAAATTCATCATAAGAGTGGGTGTCAAGGCAAATTTCCGTAAATAAAAGTGGATAGCTTTCTCAAAACCGGGCGACAGACCACCGTCCATCCACAATTCATGTACCCCCCCCCCCGGGGTAATAACTGTTTCTTTTCGTCAACAATTTGCGACCTGGATAAAAATTGACACAAATAGTAGCGATGTAGCCTAGCTATTCAGCTTTCAAATATCGTTTGAATCACATATTTTGGTCGATTAACATTTTTGCGCAACAGATTTTACAGTTCACTTGTTTTTAGGTCACCCAGTATAGTAGATATCATGGAAAAAACTCGAAGAAAGACCTAAGGCTAAATAAGCATAGGGCTCACATCTTTAAAAAGGTCGGTGTAAAATTCTATTACAATTTTCCTATAATTAAATGGCTTGGAAGGTACTTTGGGTTTTTTGCAGTAAACCTGCCGTGGAAATTATTGATATCTTGATTAGTTTCAAAACTGCGGCATTTATCAAATTTGAGGCTATGACGTCATCAAATTTTTAAATCCTAAATCAGAAAAGCTACAGATTTCTTATTGCTACCATAGCGTAGACTTTCATGAACTATGGGTTTCTTGAAGTTCACATCATTTTTGCTCCATTGGTTTCGGATTTATGACGATTTGAATTTTTACAAAATTTTCCATAAATTTTTGCAAAAATAATTAAATTGCCAACATTTTGAAAAAATCAAGATATCAAAACATTTCCACAGCAGTTTTACAGCAAAGTACCATGAGTTCCTTTCAAGCCATTCAATGCACACAAACAATCTCATAGAATTTTACACCCAACTGTTTGAAGATTTGAAAGGTTTGAGTCCTGTGTGCTGGCTTTGATTTTGGAATAAACAATTTATATTTCCAGGCTGCGAAGAGCACGCTGTGAAAACGCCATAGAATTTTACACCCACCGTTTTTAGATTTAAAAATTTGAGCCCTATGCTGGCAAAATATCCCTCTTGCAAATTATCAAAGGATTTAACTAATCATGCAAGGCTATAAAGGCTAGTGCAACTAAGAGTGACTATCTTGCTGCATTCTGTATGCAGAACTATGGTGACAGGTATCCCAAAAATCCCCAAGTTTGATTAAATCGTGTGCAATATTGAAGACAGTATGGACTGGACTACGAAGAGCTTCTATTCCATTTTCTCGAAGACTGATTTAAACTTCTGTAACTTAACGAGCAAAGAATTTTTCAAATTTTCAGTGATTTAGAATACGAATGCTTCTCCACATGTAGAATGAGATTTTGAATATGAAGTAAAATTAGAAACTTTAGCAACTTTGCTATAATTCTTTCGTTGTACTTTCCTGAAATATTGAAGATTTCAGAATACTCAAACGGTTGAATTATCGCGAAATTTAAATAGTTGCAAACCCATGCTCAAAACAACTAGAGCAAACCCTTTGAAGCGTGCATTAGCCTGTTTTTCTAGCAAATGAAGAATTCGTTACTCAATCGATTTCCCAGTCAAGATACCCACCCAAGTGACTTAAAGGGGCATCATATAAAAAATCAGTAATTAGCTAACGAATAAGGCTAAATTCACACTTCGGCTTGCGGGCACGTTAAATTTTAGACGCTGTGAAAATCAAATGTGGACTTGATGGAACATAGGGATCCAAACTACAGTAGTTGAACTAATAGAAAAGTTCGAATTTAGTTGACTGCGCGTGAGATAGGTCTTGGAATAGCAAATGATGCAGCTTGAATGATGAAATATCAAACTACAGCGTGTCCCAAAAATGTGTGCCCCGTTTATCTGAAGATCGCCACAAAACGGCAAAATATTCTCCAAACATTTGCATGATGGTACTCTTCAGATATTCAATTAAAGTTTGCTACCATCCTCGTAAAAATCCGTTGAAATATGATGGAGCTATGACCTTCAGGAGACCAAATTTGCCTGATGACTGAAACCAGCATAGGCCATTTTGTCTTACTATTTTGCAGCGATCACAATAGCTTCTTGGATAATCATCAGAGAATTCAACCATTTCTTACCTCACAGAAACGATTTCTTACCTGACATGAAGCTATTTATCACTGAAAATAGTAAGACAAAATGGCCGACCGCTGGTTTCAGTCATTAGGTAAATTTGGTCTTCTGCAGGTCATAGCTCCATCATTTTTCAACGGATTTTTACAGGGATGGCAGCAAACGTTAAATGCAACATCTGAAGAGCAACATCATATAAAAGTTTGGCGAGAATCTTTTGCCATTTTGTCGCAATCTTCAGGCAAACGGGGCACAATTTTTTCGGGACACCCTGTATAATTGAAAAATAAAATCGTAGCTTGATAGCACCGTCTCAACAGTTATTACGTAAAGGCCACAATTTTTATTATTTCGTTTCATACGAAGCAAACCATGTTTATGTCTCCGGTAAAAGGTCATTATCCTTCGAAGCCCGTGGGGAAAACAAGGGCAGACTTCGTAATGCAATAGCAACAGTTGCGTTTGATTGACACCTCAATTCAAAGCGATTAGCGATTGTAGACAAAGGAAATTCTCTCAACCAGTAATTCAAAACAAACAAAGCTGCAAAAGTTTTCCTGAAACTAGTAGGGCAAACTCCCTCCTTGTGCAAGCGAAGGGTGGCTTTATAAAGAGGTTATGTGCTTATAACCGAAGAAGGGTAAGATAGTTTATGATAGTTTATGTTTCGTTGACAATGAGATGGCTAGAGTGTGGGTCAGGGTTACGACGAAACCAATCCTACCTTTTGGGTAATAACAGTAGTTTCAAGGTAGAAATCAGGGTTCTATGTAAAAGTTAAAGTTTTATAAAATGGCAGAAACTGCAGTGTGCAGCAGTAGCACAATACAATGCAGTTTCAAAATTCAAATTCTCTACGGCTTTTCAGAAGTAGAATTTGCAAAATGTCCTGCTGCCATACAACCAATTTTATGCGCAAAAATGGCCGTAATTTTTCACCGAAAACATGAAGAAATTATACATGAAAATACAAAAAGCACTTACAAAATATTATGATTCTAATATTTCAACAGCTCCTGAATCAATTAAACAAAATCCGTCAGACAGAACTTTAGATTTACCCCTTCTTCTTTCGCTAAAAGCTCGTAACTTCTCTTAAAAAACCACCTTTTGCTTGCATAAGGCCAGAGTTTGCCCTACTAGTTTCGGGGAAACTTTTGTGGCTTTGATTGTTTTGAATTACTGGTTGAGAGAATTTCCCTCGTCTGCAATCGCAAATCGCTTTGAACTGAGGTGTCAATCAAACGCAACTGTTGCTATTGTATTACAAAATCTGCCCTTGTTCGTGGGGACGAAGTTGGGATCAGTGTGTTTCCGTCTACCCGTATGAAAATAAAACCATACTTTACAGATAATTAGCTGGCAATGTCCACAGTTGATATCTGTCCATAAGAGGGAAGGCAATACCGTATATAGTGTTGTCGTATAAATTCAATTACTTCTAACAACAACCGCTCTTTTTCTTTTTCTTGCTACTTTTATCAAGTTTAATTCCACCGGGACCTTTGTCTTCATCTGCTTTCTGCTGTTGGGCTTTCTTTGAACGTAGGACGAGTTGTGTGATGTAGTTGAAGACCTATGATAGACGAAAAGAAATGATTGGATTGCGAGGCATATTTCGCAGTTAGGCTGCGAGGCTTATTTCAGGGAACATTATTAACTCTTCCAATTACCCTGAAGGGGTTTCCGACATACTTTGTTATTTCTGTCTGCATTGCGTGCACAAAATGAAACTTTTTTGTTTTGTTGCATTGCCCTTCTTTTGATGAGGAACGACATGATCTTCTCGCTGGAGTACTTTCGCTACTGAGACCATTTGGGTATATTAATCCTTCAAATAAGGTTTTACTGTATGGTGGTAAAGAACTTTCCAATGATGTTAATAGAGATATATTACAATTAACTTTGCAGTATATCCATAAAACTGGTCGATTTGATTAAGATAATTCCAAACTTCATTACATGCCATCACCTTTCCCCGTTTAGTAGTAATTTACGAGTAGATTTTATGTAGTTGTCCTTGTTGTTCATGTCATTTATTTTTCTTGTCTTATATTTTGACTAGTTTCTTCTTTTTCTTATATTATATTTCTATATGTTAATGGCCTCAGGGTAGACAGTGCTTTTTTGCTCCTTGGGGTATCGTTGTAGTAGTATTGTAGGGTAATTGCAGCGCAGCGGTAGCGAAGCTGTCATTTAGACGAGATTTATCTCGAAAATACGGGGGCCTATGTGAACAAAGGAACAAAGGAACAGGTACGATAGCCATGACTCTTAAGGCCTTTGTTTACGGGTGCGTATTTGTCTGTGTGAATAAAGGAACAGAGGAACGACAGCCATGACTCTTACGGCCTTTGTTCTGCACGCCTCCAGAGGAACAATATCCATGACTTGCTCGTTGCTTTGGAAGCTGGCGACACTGCATTGCATGTAGAGAAGAAGAAGGGATTTCACAGACTTTGGTACGTATCAAAATTTGCCTTATTATTGCAAATATGAGAGACTTTCTTTTTATCCTCTCTGTTTCTCTGTTGTTTTGACCATTCTTCACAGAATCGCTTGTCCAGCTGGGAAGCTGTCGCGGGCCTCAGCCTAGGCGTTGTTGACATTGCTCGTCCTTGCACAAACAAAATATGCTGAGTACTACAACCGGCAGGGGATGAATAAAGGAACTATGTTCAAAATTGGGACGAAGAATCTCAAGAAATGGTTAGGTTAGGCCATATAACATCTATGTTTACAGTAAAACCTTATTCAATTTCTGTTTTTGTTGCAGGACCAAAGAATTGCCTATTCAACTTCCTGTGATGCAGGGATTGGATCTGCATTCATGCAAAGTAAAACACAGTAGGGAGTCATTATATAAAACAATCTGTTGCAGGATGGACAATTAAACAGTTGTCAAGAGTAAACATTGCCTACGCATACAAAGCCTGTTTTTCGACATTTTTGGAATTCAACATTGAATAGTTTGTTGTGATGATACAGTAGTTGCAATGCAATTAATATCAATATGGTTGGATGGAGCAAACAATGGACAATAAGTGAAAGTTAATTACAAGAAAATGATCAAAACCAGTGATGCAGATATGATTGAAATGGCATCCATGGCGGAATGTGCTTTCAACCGGACCCTACGACCCCGCGACCCCGGATCATACGACAACAGGACCATACGATCCTACAACCCAAGTTTTATTATTTAGCTGACAACATTTTATCATATTTATATTCGATCATTTAGAATTTACTTTGCTGTGATAGAGATCCGTCAAGCTATTAGTGCGATCAGTTTTTAAAACGTAAACATTTTACATAACTGCTCGTCAGTAACCTTTGTCATGCGAACAATTTGAAATTCTTGAGCTAACGCTACATTTTATCCATGAAACTGGTCGATTCGAGTGAATTTCTGTAGCCACTTAACCATCCCTTCATAAGCCACCCGATTTTGTCCCATAGTTAAAGTAGTTTCTTTTCCTTTATTATCTTTACTTAATGGCCTCGGGGTAGACACAGCCTTTTGCTCCCTGGGGTTGATCGTCCTAGTAGTATTGTAGAGTAATTTTGTAAGTAATGTAGTTCGTACTTTGTACTTTGTACTTTAAATTTTATTTGGAATATATTATATATAAAAAAAAAAAATTGACTAGTTTCCAGTCAGTGAAGCTATATTGTAAACCAGAGAAAAGGTTGCTCTGAGACTGAATTAGAAGGCTGAGCAACCCTTGTATTGTATGAGATTCAGCCCGCTTGGAAAATTCCACTTATTTTTATGGCTTTAAAACTTACACATGTATAACTTTGCTTTCTTTTGTTTGAATCTTAAGCAAAGAAGCCTATAGTTCTGGATATTGAACAGAGATATTCAGGGACATAGGAAGCATCTATAACTTGGAGGGGCACGGCACTTCAAAGGCACTTTTTCATAAGAAGGGTACTTTAATATAGATCGGATTTTAATGATAAGAATGTGATACATGGCAGAAAATAATACTACAAGATTAATTGAGATTCCTTACTGATAATTACCTAATTTTTGGAATTGTCCTTTAACTCAAATCTTCCCTTGCAAAATCCTTCCTTATGGGGGGGGGGCAGATAACTGCTCGTGAATGGTAGTGATTAACCGCCCCCCCCCCCCTCTAACGTTGGCAGACTATTCTTCTGAGCTGCACTCACTTAACTCCGTTAACAGCTAGTTATGTAAGTAGTGTAGGGTATCTCATATTGTAGAGTAGTTCTGTAAGTAGTGTAGTGTAGCTCGTAAAATATATTGTAACTTTTTATTGGAATATATATATATAAAAAAAATGAAACTCCTGCATGAAAAATGGCCTGAAACAATCGACCAAATCGTAAAGAACAAGCGAGATAAGCTTTGCTTTTCTTGGGTTGCGTAGAATACGAGTATTTGAAGAAGTTGTTATTCTCTTAGTAGCTTGTATTTTACGAATAAAATTGGATTGAATTGAAAGAAACTCCTCGCACAGAACAATAAAGAAATTACAGTGTTTCAAAGCATAGGGCTCAAATCTTTGAAAAGGTGGATGTAAAATTCTGTTACATTTTCATTTGAATTAAATGGCTTGGAAGGAACTTACGTTATTTGCTGTAAATCTACCGTGCAAATCTTTTATTATCTTGGTCAGTTTCAAAATGGCGGCATTTATTATTTTTGAGGCTGTGACGTCATCAAATTTCTAAACAAGAAGAGCTACAGATTTCTGCTTGCCACCATATTGTAAGCCTTCATAAGCTATGGAATTTTCTTGAAGATTATATCAATTTTCATCTATTGATTTCAGATTTACGATGATTTTAGTTGTTTCAAAATTTTTGATGATTTTTTCAAAAATAATGGAAATGCTGCCATTTTGAAAATAATCAAGATATCAAAAAAATTCCACGGCAGATTTACAACACAGTACGCTGAGTTCCTTTCAAGCCATTCAATTTATGGAAAAATGTGATAGAATTTTACACCCAGCTTTTATAAAGATTTGAGCACTCTGCTGTGTTTCAAGGTATCGTCTGGACATTTATTGTCATGGGATTGTGAAATGCGCGTATTTGCTTAAAATTCCATTTCATAAAACTCTTCAGAGGGATGAATGAAACCCCCTTGCATATTTTTCTGTGTCAGGAGATTCTTTACGATTTGATGAAGTGTTTTCGGCCCTTTTTCAGGCATTTCTTTTACAGGAGAAATATAAAAAATTACTTTGACCAACATGGGTTTAAAATCTTTAAAAATGTTGGTGTAAAATTCTATGACCTATTTCTTTGAACTGAACTGCTGCAAGAAACTTCAGCTATTTTGCGATAATCCTACCGTTGGACTTTTCTGAAATCTTTAATATTTTCAGAATTCAAATGCTTTTTTTGTTAATAATTTGAGAGAAATTTTGACAAACATTTAAATCCATCGTAATTTCTAAACTTCTCGACGAAACATGAAATGGTTTTAAAGAAACCATCATTTATTGATGTCTACATTATGGTACCAAGCACAAGTCTTTCATTCTTCTTGTTTACGATTTTGATATTTGATGACGTCACATCTTTAAATTAGTTGAAATATAAAGTACGCTGTAATTTCCAAAAATATTCAAGATTTCTGAAAAGTCCAACGGTAGAATTATCGCTAAGTAGCTAAAGTGTCTTTCAAGCCATTTGATGCAAAGAAATAGGTCATAAAATTTTAGACCCACCTTTTTACACCTATTTAAAGATTTGGAACATATGCTACTTTGACCGCTTGGTTTTCAAGTATTTTATAAATTCTTTCAAATCCATCCAGTATTCCAGGTGCTATAAATTTTCAGAAATGGGAACTCTATGGCTCACCTGGTATAACCCAATATTCACCCATATATTCCCAATATATACCCAATATATACCCAATATATGCCCAATATATACCCAATATACTACAATACTACAGTACCAGCCTTGCACAAATAGACATTACAAGAATTCTTCCCCTCAAATTCTTCGCACTATGAATCAGAATTCTTAAGCCTGTGAAAAACTATCAATTTCTTAAACAAGAATTCTTAAGTATTTAAAAATATGGTCAAAAAATTCTTAGGCCGAAAACCATGTCAATGTGCACCAGACCAGTATTGTATCTCTCTTACGGTCAAAACTACTAAGGAAAATGCTTGACACAAACCCCTTCGATATTCTGATTTTCCTTTGCACTTGTCTCAAAGAGTTGTACTCCCATTTGCTCTGCAAATTTTTGAGCATCAGCTCTCTCGACGACTTTTATATCAGGACAATCATCTTTGTTCCCAACTATAAAATAAGCAACAAAGTTATCAACTAAAACATAAACAAATAAAACTGAGCACGCCTTTAAAATATCGTTCAGCGCAAATTTGGATGATTTTGAGAAATAGGCCAATGCAAACAATTGCTTCAAACTTGGGCAGTAGTGCAGTTGCCTGGAATTTGCTAGCACGAACATACAAGAACAACTTTTACGGTCGGTAATTCGACTGAAAATCCCCTGAAAATACTTGACTTTTTTCGGGCCAATGCACCTGTCACACGACCCACAGCTGTGTTAAGAAAAAAGGCAGAAAAAACAAGTAGAAGGTGGGTGGCGCAAAAAATAAACTGCTGCCTTCTTGTGCAAACCAGCGTGCCGCTTTGCTGTATTCTCTCGCTTGTGCTGATAGACGACTGATAAACATGCCAGTATTACTTTTTATATTCCCCTCAGGCATTCTACGTGCAGCCGACTTGCACAAACGCAAGAAGTAGCTTTCAACGATATTATCACACACAAAGATAAAGATATAAACATGGTCACAAGGGACACAGCCCTATTGAAAAAGAAACTAATGACATCACGTTCCATTAAATGCGATTAAATTTCATTCAATCACCATTTAAACATTAGTTGCCAAATTCATACTTGGTTATTTAAAATTGCAGCAAATCACACAATCCACGTTTTCCCACGTGAAATTCATTGATTTTCGACTCTTCATTGGCTATACTTAGAGGAAAATATATGGGATTTGGCGAGAAACACTGTGCAGTTTTTAAAAAGCAGTATTTTAGATGCATCGATTGAAGCATGAAAATCAAAAGTTGTTTTTCTAATAATCTTAATATTGTGAAAATCACATTTACTTTTTTACGTTTGTTTGTTCTTAATTCCTTTGAAATAAAAGAAGCTATTTCGTTTCAGATAAGCCATAGCTTAAATGTTTTGGACAAGTATAACAGTTTCGATCGCTTTAAAGAAATGAGTGGGCTTTTACAAGCAGCTTGATCATACATTGGATTCAAAACTGAAGATTTTCACAACTTTGTAAATTCACAGAAAAATAACCATTACATATACCGGGTGAGTCAGAAAAAACGTGGGGTGTTTGGCGGATTGTGACGTCGCGTTCAGCAACCCAATCGTAGCGAACTAATTGTTTTCTTGCAGCCAAATGTCTAACTTAGATCATAAGCCTTTCCCCATCGAAATCGGTCACTTGATCTATTAATCAGAAACTATTTTCTTCGTAAGACGTTGTATGGGAGTTTTGCAAACTTATGAAATCTTTGATAGAGCCCCTTCAGCATTTTACCCTTGCCAAAGCTGCAGGTACACGTGGTATTATCAGGGGAGAAAGAAATAGTTTTTGTCATGAAACATCGCGTTGATCTTGTTGAAATAGATTTCTTTACAACACAAAGAAGCATGCGTTTTTACTGTCTCTCAAACATATTCTCTTTGCAGGACAAGTTATGACGTGACAAGGCATCCCAGAGGAGAAAACACTATTTCCGAACTGTTTCATGCTCCCCAGATAATAACACGTGTACCTGCAGCTTTGGCAAGGCTAAAATGCTGAAGGGACTTGGTTAAAGGTTTCCCCAGTTTGCAAGACTCCCATACAAGGTTTTAGGAAGAAAAGCTTTTTTAAATAATGAATCACATGACCGATTTCGATGGGGAAAAGTTTATGATCTAAGTCAGAGTTATGGATGCTCGGAATAATTTAGTTCACAACGGTCGGGTGGCTAAACGCGACGTCACAGTCCGCCAAACACCCCACGTTTTTTCTGACTCACCCGGTAGAACAAAACAGTTTTCAGTTTCAGGGAGTTCAGAGCATTGTCAGTTAGGGAAAATTAAAGGAAATCGTTTTGGAAAGATTGATTTTGTAATTTTTTCCAGGTTTGGGCACATAGTGCAGGGTATATCAAACACACCTTACAAATCTTTCAGGAAAGCACTCTTACCTAAAACTTTACCGATGGCATCACAATGCTCTTTTATTTCTCCTAGCCATGTTCCTACATTCGCAAATGATGTTGGATTGGTGACATCATACACAATTATAACACCATGCGTCCCTCTGTAATACCTGTAAAACAATTTAGCCTAAATTTAAAAAAGATTCTTACCTATAACTTTATTGACAACATCACAATTCTGTTCTATTTCATGTAGCCACCTTTTTACATTCACAAATGATTCCGCATTTGTTACATCATATACTATGATAACACCATGTGTCCCTCTGTAATACCTAAAACAACATTTTACTAAAATTTACTATATTTGAAATAAAATGGAAGATGTGAAATAAGGGCGGGTGGCAGCCATATGGGCGGTTGCATGCCCTGATTCAACATGTGAGTCACTGGAAGGACAGACAATGGCATGTTTAAACAGTTTCGCTTGTATCCGTGTCTATGGAAGATACCAAAATTGAATGAGTAAAGAAACTGTCCCAATCTTTTGAATAATTATAGCCTGGAATATCACAGCAATGAAAACCCCAGAAAAAAACAGTTGATGCTGTGAGATTTCAGTGGACGGGGATGAGATGGCTCAGTGGTAGCATGCTTGACTACCAATCTGAAGGTTGGTGGTACGAGTCCCAGCCCTGCCGAACCTGCAGCAAAGTATGAGGAGAGTCGCCAATTCTCTGTAATTCTAGGCTAAAGGAATCACGAGGTGTAAACACATCGAGTAGAAGGACCAGGATGCTGCTTCGATAAGCTCAGCTGCTCAGTCTCAGCATCCTAAAACTACCTTTAGATGCTTGGTAGGTATGTAGAAAAAAAGTGAACTGGAGCCATTTCTCAAATATTTTCACAGTATTTGCTTCTATATAAAAAGTCACTAAGTGTCATTTCAAAGTTGGAAAAAATAATGCACAGGACTTGCACACATTAACATGTCAAGAATATTCAGCATTGATTCTGAGAAAAACTGCAAAGTTTAATATACAATTATTCTAAGACCTTGAAATACCTTTAGGTATTGTCTTTTAAAGAACCAATTCAGACTATATTTTGCAAAGGTAATGTTCTACTTTGTGGGGTTATACCACATATGTATACAGTAGGTTAATCAGTCCTTGCGTATTGTCCTTATGGTTTCATGGCTTGCCCTATAGAACTGCCCAAAATTGGTATTACATTTTTAAAACTCAATCAGCATGCCTTGACAAGTTGGCATCTTGTCAATACATTTTCAATGTATTAGAAGCTTTCCATTTGGCAGTAACAATAGACCTTTTACCTATTCTAAAAAAGAGCCTGGATCGAACGTTATTTTTATACATTTTTATACGCGATGTTCGTTCGAGTGGCGTTAGAGATTCTATCACTAATGTGTACATTCGAAAACTCCACAAAATGTAGCAAAATGTTGTTCGATTCTGTTTCTTTTCTGAATAGCTAAAAGGTCTATACTCAAAATCTTACGTTGATGTGATTGTTCTGAATCTCTCTTGCCCTGCTGTGTCCCAAATCTGCAGTTTTACTTTCTCTCCATCAACATTGATAGTCCTGATTTTGAAATCAACACCAATGGTTGTGATGTATGAACCTTAAAAGGAAGAAAACAGTGAAAAAGATCAAATTCGTTTTAACCAAATTGAACCCAGGGAGACCAGGGTCAATTGCAACACTTTTTGGAAAATCAGCCATCTCATCTAAATAATGATTAATTGCGCTCTTGAAAAAAGATGATATGTTACACAGAATGTAACTCAAGGTAGCAAATTATTGATTGCCTCAAAAAGAACAAAATAAAATAAGACATGGTCTTTATTTCTTCGTAAATTTTGATGCATCAATTCAGCAAAAATTGCATCAATTGTGAAAAAATTGTTTTTTGTTTACAAATTTCAAAATTCAACTCTCTGCTAATGCATGGATGCACAATGCTCAACCGGATTAGTAAGGGGCCGTCAATAATTACTTTTCGTCATGCATCGCGGCCCTTGGGCCGCGATCATGGAAACCCCCCCCTTTGGCCTACCATTTTCTTTGTTTGTCTCATAAGTCCTTGGCCTACCACCTTAGGCATTCATTGCCTTCATAATTAGGTCAAAATATCATCAATCTACCGTATCATTAACTTTGAGACGAAAAAATAGTACCAACTTAGATGAAGATACGGCTAGATGAAGAAATATAGCTATCTAGCTGTATTAGCAGTTGAGAATATAAGACTGCGATAGTACAGCATCACATCTGATAGACATGTTTGTTTTTCTTACGTCTGGACCAAAATTGCTGTAATACGTAAGGCTATCTAGATGATCCGTTACTTGTATTTATAGGGGGGGGGGGGCATTCTAAAAATACTTGGTATGATGCCACCACCAACAAGATGATGATATCAATATAATAGCCTTGTTTTGTTTTGGTTGTTTGTTTGCAGCTGTTTATATTTCAACAAACTTGCAAATATTTTTGTTGTTGTTCTCGTATTCTGTTTCAAGGATGACTATTCGTCGCGAGTTCCTGCTGGTCTTGCCGTTTCATTTATATTGAGCCTACCTATAGAGTATGCTGCAGCTCACTTTATGACACAGGTAATACTCAAATCATGACAGATTTATAAATTGTACGTTCGTTTTCTTCAATTTCTAAATGTGATGTTTTGTCACGCAAAGATAATCCATCACGGCTTTTGCCTGGACCCCCTGACCCCCATCACGGCCAAAGGCCGCGATGCGTGACAAAAAGTAATTGTTGATGGCCCCTAACTAAATTAAACCCAAACCATTGGCCAGCGTCCACTGGGGTTATTGTAACAGCATGTAACAATTAAGCCCCAGGTCTCATAAGCCATCTTTATTTGCTTCTTTTGCATTTCATGAGCTGCCTAGCCTGTATGCAGACTCGACTATCCTAAAAGGATTGTAGAGTCTGCACGCAGGCTAGAGCTGCTCTGCTTAAAATTAATCATGTAGTTATGACCCTAAAAGTGTCTGCTGTACAAAAATATTTTATTATTTGCTGAAGAACAGATTTTCCAGACATAAATTCATGTTGGATGTTTATGATGACCCACCGCAATCTATTATAAATTTAAGCAAGTGGCCAATTGAGATGATTCAAACATTGTTCTGTCGCTAAAAGACTAGCCTATGCTAAATGACTATGAGTATTTTTGCAATTTTTCTGAACGGTAAATTTTCTGAATTAACAATTTTAAAGAAAAGGGCGTGCTTAAAAACCTCAAAAAGTCGTCAAAAACAGAGGATCAAATTTAAAGCCATTTTGTATATTCAAAACAATTGAGGAGCATGTTTAATTTCAGTCTGGGAATATTTTTAGGTAAGCAGACTATAAAATTGCTCTGAACACTTAAATGGCTGTACATCAATCCTGTTTTTAATGACTTTTTGAGAATTTCAAGCATCAAATTTTCGCTTGAAATAATTCATAGGAAATTTATCGTCCTGAAAGAAGTTAGGAAAAAATCATGGTGTGGGTAGTCTTTTAGCAACAGAACAATGTTTGAAGCATTTCAATTTGCCACATACTGTACTTTTTCTTCTTTATAACGGACTGCGTTGGATCAATGTTTGGGTCACACGGTATATGATTTATTACTCTTCCAGAAATCAATTTCTAAGCTTCAAGGGAAATAAAATGTTGTTGCATGTTGCTCTAAGTAAGGGGATTTGCTGATCCCTTTTCGTGCATTCCTTAAAGTAAAGGAAGTTTCATAAATCTAATTTTACCTGCTTGTGTTTACTGTACAGTATGCATGTCTCATTCAATTCATACCCTGACCATGCGCCAGAGGCACCCCCATGCATTTGCTCTAAAATATTCCTGGTTCCCAGGGCATTTGACTGTAATTTCCCCGGAGCTTTTGCTCATAGAGTTACGGGAAATACAGCATTGCCAAAAATACTTGTACAGTGCCTTGGCATTTGTACAATAATTTGTGGTTGTTGACTCCCAGGCTGCCTGGGAAGATGGTCAGGGTAGGAATTGACCATGGCATTGTATTTACTGAGATGCTAAGAAAGACAGAAGAACAATTTTAAGCTTTTTGGATATTAACTAAACTTTGAATCATATATTAAATACAATATATCAAATTCTTTTTGGTTTACACAGTACATAGATTACCGCTCTCAGATATCCTCTATAAATTTTTGGCTGCCAGTGATAAATATTTGATGAGAAGAAGTGACTAGCAATCTTACCTGAAAACATATTGTCTGCAAATCTAAGGAGGATGCTACTTTTGCCAACACCTGGTGAAGAATTCAAAGAAATTTAAAATTAGATATGGAAAATCTCAAAAGTACAGCAGTAATAGAAGGTGAGTGAAATAGGATGAAAAAGCAAGAAACCAGAATGATTTTTGGCCTTGTTATACAGTAAGGCCCCGCATTTATGAAACCACCTTAAAGAAACTTTTAGGCTACTGAAAAATAATTAGTCCCCCTACTTACAAGAATCTCTTGAGGCTGATACCCAAAATGAAGTTTCTTGTATTTTGATCAATGCTAACTCCAGGTCTGATGGTCTGGGGAGTATTCCACTTGATGCAGGGCTCATAAGAAATTGCTACAAAGATGTCTTAAATCTAAAAGATTTATACCTAAATTTAAATTGATGTACTCTTGACAATCATTGATAACACACACATGGCTAATATATCTATGCATAACTCCATTCTTCTCTACCAATTTTTCCAGGACTTCCCAGAAAATAAATTAGAATCTTAAGAAACTTTCAGTCTAAAAAAATAAAAAGTATCAAAGATATGAGAAACCTTTCAGGCTAAGGTATGTCAAAGTGGTTTCTTAAATGCAGGGCCTTACTGTACTGTAAAAACTCTACTTAACCCAATTCTCTACCAAGCCCCGTCTCAAATAAACCGCCAAAAATTTGAATAAGCCCCCTTCTCTATGAACCTCCTTCACTTGTATCAAATGCCAGAGGTTACCAAAAGATTTTCCCTTAAAGGAATTGAGTCCATATAAATAGCTGAGCGTTAACGCTATCCTAAATTTTGCTGACAAACTGCCGATGGCCCTTTGTTATCGCACAATAGTGCTCCAGTCATTAGCAGTGGAGACCAAAGGCTTCTTAATCCTTGCATTATCCTTGGGAATTTCTTTGGTTTAATTTCAATAACGATTAAATCATACCTTTTGTTTCAAGATTGAAAAGAAGTTGATATTGGTCATGAGCACGCTATTTATGTGGACTCAATGCCTTTAATTTAGCTAAACAAGTTTGCATGCTAATTTTGATAGGTTTTGGGATAAAACTATACGTGGAATTTATGTATTTGACTCGTAAAATTGTATGTTGAATCTGCAAAATACATAGGGGTAAAAGAACTAAAAGGTATATCATGTCTATCCTTGTGATTTGACTTCGTTAATAAGCCTCCCTCTCTAATAAGCCCCAGTCTGGAGTGGCCAAACTTAAATAAGCCCCCTGGGGGCTGGAGTAAAAATATCCATGTGGATAACTAAGGGTGATGGGATCCCGATGGTTCACAGTGGGGGATGCTATGTTACCTTGTATCCAGTGGCATGGCAACGGGAAGAGATATGGGGGCATTTGTCCGCTGCCACTTCATTCAGAAGATGTTTTTCCAAAAGATTATTTATGAAAACAAGTAGAAAATGGTTGGATAAGGTGAACATTGCCAATTATGAGATCAGGAGGGGTAAGCTGGTGTAGATTGTTTGCTTTTAAAAATTTTCATGAGGATAGGACTTCCAAGCTGAACTAGGGAGCAAGAAGGCTACCCAAAAGATTTCCCCAAGATAGGGGTTCTATGTAGCGGCGTGGCCAGGGTAAATTTTAAGGGGGGAATATAAATGAGGCGGTCTGGGGGTGAAGCCCCCAGGAAAATTTTTGGGGCCAAGCCCTTTAGTTTGGCTTAGAATGCATCTCCCAATATCATGCCCTGCGGGGGGGGGCACTCCCATACTTGACCTGACGGGATGTGCCACTCAACAGGGTGTCCTTTTGCGGTAAAAATTATGCGACAGGGTGTCATCTTCTAGCGAAAATTATGCGACAGGGTATTATAATAGGTAAAAAAATTATGCGACAGGGTATCACAAGCAAAAATTGCGTTCTACACTGTATTTGAGAGGCAAAATTTTTATGCGACAGGGTATCACAAGCAAAAATTGCGTTCTACACTGTATTTGAGAGGCAAAATTTTTATGCGACAGGGTATACTTTTGGCCTATTTTTTATGCGACAGGGTGCAGGGTGTGGAGAGGTTTTCCGCACACCCCCGTCACTTCCCTAGTCAAGTACCCCCCTGGGTATCATGCTTGCCATTAGCAACAAGAGAACTTTGATAGTTTTGTGAACTGTTATCCTATGAAACAGAGCATGGGGAAAATTTCTGAAGAAAGATCCTTACTTTGGCTTAGAATGCATCTCCCAGTGTCATGCTTGCCATTAGCGACAAGAGAACTTTGATAGTTTTGTCAACAGTTATCCTTTGAATCAGAGCATCAGGAAAATTTTTGAAGAAAGATCCTTTACTTTGGCTCAGAATGCATCTCCCAATATCATGCTTGCCTTTAGCGACAAGGAAACCTTGATCGTTTTGTGACAGTTATGCTATAAATCAGAGCACAAGGAAAATTTTTGAAAAGACCATGCCATACCATGCTTGCCAATGCTAAAATGGAAGATTTGACATTTCTCGGAAAATTCTTACCCAACCTATACCCAGATATTTTCTCCTCGGTTTTAGACGAATCTCGAGGACCATCTTTCGACAAAAGTGGGGGGGGGGCAATTGCCCCCCATACCCCCTGTGGCCACGCCACTGGTTCTATGTCAAAATAAGGGTGGTACAATTAAAAACTTTCCCATGGATAGGTATTCTGAGCCACAGAAAGGGGTGTGCCCTGAAACATCTTCCTATGGATGCTCATCAGAGAAGGAATATTAGAATGTCAAAGTTTCCATCTTTTGTGTCCGGAAAAATTGTCCTTTGGTACTTACATTCAATCCCCTCCCTGGCCACCCTGCTGCTGGTATCATCAGTGGCTGACTGTAGAGGCAGACTAGGGAGCAAGGGGTGCATTCAACCCTAATTTTGGGTACAACAAAGACTTTTTACTTGAAAATAATGAATAAAAACAATTATTTTCAACTGAGGCAAGACCTTTGCCCCCCCCCCTCTCCCCCCCCCCATATCTGGCAAAATGTCCACCACTGCGTATCATGAAATTATTCTCACGGTGGATGAAAATTTCAGGACAACTTGACTGTACAGCAAATTCTATCAGTTTTCTTACAAGGCAAGTTGAAAATTTTACATTTTGGTCTGAGAAAGTTGATGAAACAAATCGCATAAATTCCTGAAAACTTTGTTTAAAATTCATGTGTAAAAGTCTGAGTAATGTAGATTCTTAAATCTTGAAGCCACATTTCTCAGTTAGCTAAAACAAAGCTTTTTGATTCAAAATGAGTAGTGACACCATGCTTATGTGATGAACATGTTGCAACCAAAGATATGCATTGTATTTGTATTTTGCTACTGTACAGGGCCTTTATGTTCTATTTCTAGCAGCATCCCATGTGATTGAATTAATCATAGGCTTCTGTGTTGTGGGAATGATTCATAGATTACTTATTTATTCTGGCAAATGAAATTTTTGGCAAACATTTCAGTTGCCAATATCTTATTGGTGTGAACAACTGAAAATACCAATCTAACCACCAAACAAGTGTTTTCAACTTTTTTCTTGGGTTGCTCTGAAATTCTAAATATTCAAATATATAGACCTGATTACAAAAATTGGCTCGTTTACTGAATTTATTTGAAACTATATTCATCGATTATGTCACTGAAAGATTTCTTCATTTCATAACTGGTTTCATTTGAGGTCATGTCAAAACGTATACTCGAAAAGACAGAGGGGGGCCTGACCGGCCTACGCATTCAATCTTTGCTGTGGGAAATTTTGGCCTAAATAATTTATGCACTTGCCAATATTAAACGTCAAAATTGGCATACCATACCTGACACATGAAGCTATACTAAAATCAGAAAATCAATGAATCCTCTATTCTTTAAATTGAATTAAAAGGATAGAAGAAAGGTACAAGACAATACGAACCGCTGTCACCGATGATGAGTAATTTAAAAAGATGATCGTAGTCCCTCGCCATCTTCGTGCGTCTTTTTAAATTACTTGTAACTCGAGCTTTGCAAACAGTCAGTGGCCTCAGGGTTTGAAAGATACTTTGAGGGTCGTTGCAGTTGATGCTTGTGTAATGAATTTGAGTATCAAACCAATATTTCCATCGTTTTTTGTGACAATATTTCACTTCCTACTGCTTGGCAAATCCGTGCAAGGCAACTCCTCCCAAACTTCAACATTCGCAAGTCATGACACAGGGATACAAGGGAATGCTCATGTGATGAATAAAGATTCCACCGCAGCAACCGCTCGTTTACGACAAGGTTGGCGTTGGCACTGCACATTTCATTTTCATTCAAAAATACCCCCCTAGCAGCCAGACCCAACTGCTTTCAAACAGTATTTTGACTACCATAGGAACGTAAGATACACAGGAAACTTTATACCCAAAAGAAAATCATGATATATGTCATTTTCCTCAAGAGATGTCGCTTGTAATTTTGGCAGCCAATGATGAATGATTGCCCAATGCAAAGAGCAGCACTGCTGCATTGCCGAGTAAGTAAAAAGAATCCACGCGTTTGCTGAAATCTGCGAACAAAACATATTTCCAACTCAACCTTATATGAATCATATATGAAAAACAGAAAAGTTAGATTTTTGGCTCCTCCAGAGTAGCCATTCAAACGGCGCACATGTTTTTTAGCTTGTGTTCCAGATGTTTTTTGGAACACCCTGTAGAGCAAATTGATCTTCTTCAGTAAAATAAATGTTCACATCTTGAGTTAGCCTTTTCACCATAAAATGTCATGAAATTGGTGAAATATTCGGAGTTTTACAGTTTGTCAAACACTGATCTTTAAGTTGCCTTTCTGTTTCAGGAGGTGCCCCTTTTCAAAGATAAACAAGTCAACAAAGTAAAATTATAAGCACCTTCAATAAGCAGTGGCGTCGTGGGAGCATGATTTTAGGGGGGGCCAAGGGTCAGAATTTTCCGACAAAGACACATTTTTCCGACAAAAATGAAGCAGGAATATAACGTACCGGGTGTCCCAAAAAAAAACGCAACAGATTCAGAAAATTCTGACGGAAGCAGTTTCAAATTAATAATCAAATGATTATTTTTATCTAGATTTGCAATGATTAGATTAAATTTTGATATATTTTTCAGAATTTTTGGTGACTGGATTGAAGAGTTAAAAATCAACAAACTTCAAATTTGCTGTCAGGGCAAAACCAGAGCTACCAGCATTAGTGCAAAGTATCCTGTAAAGTTAAAAGAATGGCAATATCTGAAATTTTACATGAATACATTAACAAGCACACAGCTTCATTAAGAAACTGTAACAAAGAGTTTTCGTACGGATTCATGAGTTATCCATTCTTGAGAGAGCTTTCAGAGTTCATTTATAATTGAAAGTATAAATCTAATCATGACCTAGTCATTTAGAAAAAGCAAGCAACCATCATGGACACTTAAGAAGCATGGTAGTTTGTTCACAGAAATCTTTATGAAAATGTCTGTTAAATGTTTAATTAAATCGTGTGATGCGTGTTTGTCAGCAATTCGTTGCAATTGCAGGGATTGTCATGTTTTACAATTTGACATTATGATTCATCATTGTTAACGCAGCAGCTCTGGTTTTGACCTGGGGGCAATTTTGAAGTTTGCTGATTTTTAACTCTACAACCAAGTCACGCAAAATATTGAAAAATATATCAAAATTTAATCTAATTACTGCAGATTTGAAGAAAAATAATTGTTGGATAATGAGTATGAAAAAATTTGCAGTAGAATTTTTCAAATCTGTTGCGTTTTTTTTGGGACACCCGGTATAAAAAGTGGCAAAATGTCTCAGAACTTTTGTCATATAAAAGTTCCATGATAGCGAAGAATTTTTCAAAGGGACACAGCAGTCCTGTTAAGAGGCGATTCTCGTTGGAGGTGAGGCTGTTGTCGAGACGTGATTGGTGTTGGGGGTGAGGCTGAAGCTAGATGCGCAAGGAGGGTGGAAAACTGGGGGTCCGGGGGCTTGCCCCCGGGGAAATTTTCTGTGACCACGCCCTTTAGATCGTTGCAAAACGCACCTATTTTGAAAAATCTACTGTTTGTTTTTCATGGGAAATTTCGAAAAAAGGACCTCAAAAGCACTGAAAAATAGATCGTTTTCAAATTTTAGATAACAACGTGATAACTTGATGGAGCTTGATATAAATCTTCATTTCTATAAGCATCCGTTTACATAAACTGAAAGTAATTCCATCTTAGTAATCATTTTCATCTTCCTCAACAATATTCACTTGTGCAAATTCTGACGAGCAACTAATTGAAAGCTTTGCACAAACCATAAATGCATGACATTTTCTAAGTATGAAGCGTGCAAAATGAATTGTAAAGTTATCGTTTTTAACCACCAAAATGAAGGTAAAACGACCGAATTTTCGGGGAAAAGTCCAGGAATGTTTTGACCGAAAGCATTTGTCTGAAATTTCTTCGTCCGAAAATTTTGCGCCTATTGTGTCTATTTTTCCAATAGAAAGCACACTTTTCTATCGATTGAAAAAGGAATTTATTGCAGAAAACGAACGAAGGACCTAGTTTTTTGCCGAAAGACCTACTTTTTCATCAAAAACTACGTTTTCGCGACCGAAAAAGCGATATTTCATGTACACATTTCGATTTCCATAAAGTAGCTATGTAAAGAAAATAGATTAATTCAATTTTTTTCGATTTTCCGACAAGAGTGGAAAACTGACTAATTTTCCGACAACATTTTCACAGGGGGGGCCATGGCCCCTCCTGGCCCCCCCGGCCACGACGCCACTGTCAATAAGCACGAAATTTCGAATTTAGCCTGTTCACGTTATCAAGCAAAACATATCAGTAGAACCAACATTATTCTCAATGAATCCGTCGTGCTTACGTCAATTCGCATAAAAGTGCTGATAATTTTCTTCCTTTGCTTGTTTATTTTTGTAAAACTGCACCAACACGTGTATTTTTCCTATAAGAAACTGCTTATACGAAACTCAACCCTCAGATCGCCAAAAAATTAAGAAACTCTAGTACTGCGAAAATACAACTTAAACTTCATTTTCATTTGTTTCGTGTATCATATTACTTGGACGGTACTCGGGTAATGTTTAAACATTAGGAAGGCATAAAAAACCTTGTTTTAAATCGTTTACGAGGGCATAGGTAGTGAACACGAAGATTGCTATGGAACCTTTAAGAAACTCGTAAGAAGCTCTGAGTACTCAAAATCTGATAATTTTAAGAAACTTCAAGTACTGGCTCAAATTCTTAGTTTCTTATATAAAAAATACGTGCACAAGCAACAAGCTGATGTTTGCCCCTTGCTAAGAGATCAGCCAGATGCTGTTTAGATCTTTTATTCTCACTTTGTTTTGTTGTGAAGTGCATAGAAATCGGACATCTATAAGGATTCACACTATCTTCTGTGCTGTATCATATAATTCACGTTTAAATCCAACGCAGCATAGGTTCCAAATCTTTAAAAAAAGGCTGGTGTTAAGTCGAGTGACCAATTTCTTTGAACTGAATGACTTCAAAGAAACTTTAGCTAATTCTCTATAATTCTACCCTTGGACTTTTCTGAAAGCTTCAATATTTTCAAAATTGAGTGTTTTTCTTCCTTTTTAAGAATTCAAGAAAAACTGTCAAAAAAATTAAAACCATCGTAATTTCTAAACTGTCTGAAGCAACATGAAATAATTTCCAAGAAAACCATAGGGATGTCTACCATATGGTATCAAGCAAAAGTCTGTCACTCTTCTGGTTTATGATTTAGAAATTTGACGAGTTGAAATGTAAGATACGTTGTAATTTCCAAAAATATTCAAAATTTCTGAACAGTCCAACGGTAGAATTATAGATAAGTATTTAAAGTTTCTTTCAAGCCAATCAATCAGAAGAAATAGGTCATTGAATTTTAATGATTTTGAGCCTATGCTATCCAATGCATATTAACGTGCCCCTCTCCCAAGTCTAACATTCTTACGGCAAAAAGGCTGAGATACAACAGATACGCGAGAAATAGTAGATTCGCAGTAGATACACCATATCTGTCGCATAAATAAACTAAAACTAGGCGTTACATCAAGTGAAAAATGTGCATTAAAAATGCCCACGTTTCCGCTGAAATGCTAAAAAGTTACACATTACAACATCATGATTTTCAACTTGAGCAACGAATCTCACTATATGAGAAATATAAAGATTGCTAATAAATTTTACATGATAATTATTTTCCAATTTCTTGAAAGTCCCCTGCAAAAGAAACGAACATATATCAGATTCAAAAAATGGATGGGCCATTGAAAGACAAACCCTTTTATCTCATGATCTGGATATCAAACTTTCAGCACTGTAATGTAAGCAAAATTTTGGTACCCAGGGGCCACTTGACCGTGACCAGATTCTTCATATTGTTGGGGAGACGAGATACGGTTTGTTCGAAGAAACGTATGTGTCCCCCCCTGTGCAGTGGGTTAAAGCTCAGGCGCAGTAGCGTTTTGGGTTGAAACTCTCCCGGGCGCATGAGCATTAACCTACTGCACGGGGAGACACAAATTTCCTCGGACAAACCGTATCTCGTCTCTCTAACAAGATAGGGACTTGTCATGGTTCTTTTTATCAATTACCAATTTTTCAGAAATGTACAGGGTGACTCAAAAAATGTCCCCTTGCTCCAAAAATCATCGCAGCAGATTTCCTTGCGCTCTAATGATCAAGTCTGATTTTTCTAATAGCTACAAGATTTTCGTATTCTTGAATTCTTCGTAATTTTCAAAAATAGTTGCCCCGTGGTAGACTGATAACAAATTCGTAGTTATTGATAGACTGATGTTGTCACTGTTGTTGAAATTGTTGTCGTTGTTGTTGCGATAACTGGGACTATTTCGTGAGTCTAGTCCCGTGGCAAATTCGAACGATTCAAACAGCAGTTTTGCAGAACATCTGGAAAGTGGAAAACGCACAAAGATATCAATTTAAGCTTTCGTCTCAGTTTCAGTTTATCCTTTTATCAGTTATTCTAATTCCAGAAATGATTCGAATTGATTCAGAAGACCTGGAAGATTTGATCGTGCGTTTAGGCCTTTTCCCGGCTGTTCTGCGAGATTGATTTTCTAAACTTTTCGAATTTAACCAAGTAAAATTCTTTGCATTTTCCCTCAAAATATGAAAAAAATAGTTTAATTTATTAGCAACTGGATGAATCGATCTCTATTATATGACGCAACTGCTTTTGCCACAATGATTTTCAAACAGGGGGTATTTTTGAAGCCACCCGGTATAACCGATCTTTATAGCTGAAGTTCTTTTCAAACCATCAATCCAATCCAAAGGAAATAGACATATGTATGTATGTATGTATGTATGTATCATTTGCCACGTCAGTTAAATATATTTACAAGTTTTATAATATAAAAATTGATACAATACAATATATAAGGTTAAAAACGTAATGGAAAAACACCCCTAATTACAGTGGCAGGGATAGCATTAAAAGGTCAAGATGACCTTACTTCCCCAATGGTCCCCTTAGATGTACTGGATTAACGAAACAAGCGAGAGAAAAAAAACTGTAGTTGTCTTCCGTATAAAATATGGTTTATGAGACCATACCATAGTCGGGAGAGATAATGACGAGTCTTAATAGAAGACATATATGTCATCTTCTTCTGTTTGTATATTTTGTACATTTACACCAGCTTTCTCAAAGGTTTGATGCCTATGCGCACCAAGAGTCTTTGGCATGTGCTGTTACTCGATAACGATATGGATCATGGATACAGCGGGTACCCGCAAATAAGAAACCACTTTTTAAATTGAGGCCTCAGAGAGTTTCTTATCTAAAGATACCTTTTCATGATCAGGGTCAAAGTTTCTTATACATAGGTAATCAAGTTAAGTCAAGTCAAGGTATATGACAGTATATACATGCATGTGTATTTAACCTTAATGGTACATTTTACATTTTTACCATGTTACGTTGTTGTGGTGTGAATCTTTAATTTTAAAAATGTTCATTCTGTTTTGAGAATACTACATTTTATCACAGTCATTTATGGGAACATCTTTTGGCATTCAGGAACAAACTATAACAATCCTGAAAATAAGAAACATTTAAATTTCAGACCTAAAATTGTTTATCATTTAAGGAGCCTCTTTCGAAGAAAATGTGGCCTGATTCTCATTCAAGGGGGTTTCTTATTTGCGGGTACTTACTGTACTTACCTATTTGTTGGTAAGTAAAAGTGCGTGATAACTTTCTGCTCCCTACAGCTCATCATTCACATCATGAGGTGCAGGTGCTGCTTCTTTATCTTTCTTAAATCCACGTTTCTCCAGATTACTGCATATTTCTTCTGTTGTCATGTCCTCAACTGGAATTCTCTGTTTAAAGAAACATAAATGTCAAAAAAGCCTTCACAGCGAAGTCGTCTAGCTTGCTATATACAGTTCTTGCACTAAATTTCTCAGGGGGGGGGTACTCTGGAATATTCAGGATAGGGATGCTCAGGTTACTTTTTGGGTCTAAAATTTAGGCAAGGATTATTTTTTTGGGTCAAAGATTTGTACAGTTATTTTTTTTGGTTCAAGAAATTCTGGCTTACTTTTTTTTTATCTCAAATATGAGAAAAAGTAAAAAAATTGGGAAAAATATAATTTGCAAACAAAATTAGAGTCAAATAACAGTACTAAAATCTAAAAACATAAATATCCAAACACACTATAAGAAATCTAATCAGTTAGGGCACTTTTATGCAGATTTAAGATACTGACTTCATAACTTTTGGGTATGTAAGGTCGGAAAAATTATTTTTTTGGGTCTATATTCATGCTAGAAATTACTTTTTTGGGTTGATGCGTTGTACCCCAGCCTGAGCACTCCTATCCTAAATATACCTGAGTACCCCCCCCCCCCGCTAAACTTATTGACCGTTCTCCAGATTCACTTACCACTACTGACGAAGGACACGGCCCGACGACGGGGGTCAATAGATTCTAACTTAATGTGCATTTGAAAACTATCATTTATCATATACCAGGTGAGGCAGAAATAGGTTCCCACTTTTGAAAATTCATGGCATCAAGAGTACTGGATTGATTGGAATGAATCAATATTTGCTTGACAGCCAAAAGATCGAAGTATTTTTTTCTCTTGCCTTCTTGCAAGCACTGGAAAAGTTTGTAAATCAAAATTTATAAAAACTTGTTGGTTGCAAAATGACTGAAAAAGGCCTCAGGTACTAGATCAAAATAAAAGACTCCTCACTCAGAACAATAGAGAACATGCACTTTCTCATGGGTGAGAGATATCGTCTGCACATTCATTGCCATGGGATTGAACATCTTTCGTATCTGTTTCAGAATGTATGTCTTGAGAGAGATGATATGCCCGTGCGTATTGTTCTGTGTGAGTATGTTTGCTCATTATTCGTTGCTTTACACTAACATAATAGTTGATTTTCCAAATTTAGTTATCTGCATCATGTTTTTCCACTTTGTTGTCAAGAAGTAGAGATAAATCCTGTATGAAATTCAGTTACAGGAAATCTAGCCTAGCATTTTCGCTCAGACTTGGTACAGTCACACAAAAGCAAACAAACTACAGATAGAATGAAGTAATCGTCTACCAATTGTAAAAACAATTTGGAGTATTTTCTAAGATAAATCCACTGTTTTGAAAAACAATGTGTAAAGTCAGCATTACGGAAATATTGCGATCGAAAAATCTTTTAATTGCCAGGGCCACAAAGAAAGAAGGTCGTTTTGTGAAATGGTAATTGGCAACTCACTGCTCATAAGAACGAAAAGCAGAATTAACCTTCGAGTTTATCAGATGAAAGCATCAAAAACAGCATGCAGGTGAATTCACAGCAAATATGACAATGCAAAGCAAAACAAACCGTTAATTCTTTTGACTCTTTGTCCATGAAAACAAGCTCAGGATCAGCACCACCTATGTACTCAACTTCAAAGTTAGAGCTTATCTTTGGTCAAGAAGCATATCGTCTTTCTATTCCATCTTTATCATACCAAACCAAAATCATTGGACAAATTGCAATAAAAAAGATTTTATCAAGATGAAATAACCTGTACAAAAATATCCACCCACCCTCCATGTAATAGCCATCAGTTCAGTTCAGTTTAATTTTAAAATTCCACTACATACAAAAATCTTTCTAAAATACATACAATTAACCAGAATAACAAATTACAACAGATGACAAAAAATGACAAATTTCACAATAAGAGTACATAGAATTTCGTATGGAGAGGAATTTCTTAAGGAGGAGCTCTCTCAGTATAGGTAGAATAATCGAGGAGAGAGCACCCCCTAAGCTAAAAACTTATCATTCAATTTATGAAATCTTCGAGTGATGTACAAGCCTTGTAGTTATGGCCTCATAGCCTTGTTATAGCCTGGACTAGCCTTGCTGTAACCTTGTAAATGGCTTGAAAAATGCAAATTAGCCTTGTAGAAGTCTTGTGGAAACCTTGTGCTAGACTGGTTGCAGCTTGGAATCTTACTGATAGCCTTGTAATTTTCTTCCAAGGTTAGTACAAGGTCATAACAAGGTCATAATCCCCTCTACAAGGCTAAAACTTGGCCTGTACAAGGCCAAGTTTAGCCTTGTATTTTTGTACAGGAAGAGAAATATGATGTTATCCATCATAAACTGCTTTTTGAATGCAAGATCTAAACTGAGATAAAATTTGTGCAAGGACAGTACAATTTGAAAACAGAGCAAAATATTATGGATAGGCCTCTCATTCACACAAACATGGCATGAATTACGCCATCAAAATTATAAAAAAGTAAAATTTGAAAACGGAACTCTGACTGGCACATTTGAAAATGACATTGTATTTACACTTGAAAGCTATGAAAATAGAAACATTTTGTGATGCTTTTGGAATGATGTTGACTAGGTATAAGGTAAATTTCTTTGTCATGTAAATAGAAACAATTTGTAGCTTTGCATTTTTGCTGTTTTCAAATTGCACTGGTATCATGTGAATGCAGGCTGAAGCTTATGGTGATGAAGAGCACTGCCTGATACCTGATACATCTAGCTCAGATTCGTGGAGTTAAAGTTTCATTGCAATTTACACTTTGCCACATGCTGCACCCATTGCACTGCTATTTGAAAAAATACAGACAACAATGGCAACAGGGGTATTTCATTCTTTCTGAGATTTTGTTAAAATAGTATGGAATGTAATCGAATAATTCCACTTCAAAATTTTATATTTTGAACAATACTTTCTATGTAATGTATTCAGGTCACAAATATGGATTCATTGCCTGACAATAATTAACATTGAAGATGTACTTTGATCATCATAAAAAGAATGAAAAGAATACTATAGGTCAGCATGCTCATTGATGAAAGCCTTCACCTAAAAGATGAAAAATGCTTTCAGCCATTGTCGCACTTAAAGTATTAAGTATACAGCAATATACATTTTGATGCCTCAGCTAGATACTACTGGCATCATGAAAAGCTCTCATCTCAAAGGGAAGGGGCATTCCTCGAAAGATAAATGCATGCAGAGATTCATATTGTCATCCCGATCAAGGAGCAGAGTATGTCAGCCCTTTAAAATCGCTTTCCTTTCATTGTCATTGTCCATCGGTCAGTCATCGGCAAGTTTTGATTGGTTTGTTGTGTGCCACTCATTGAATTGAGTTTGAATGTCCCATTGTATTTGTTCATTCATGTGTTCACAGATTCTTGTTTTCTGTCTCAAATTCAAATTCCAGGGTATGGCTGAGTTTTTGGTTTCTATTTTGAAAAATATCTGTTTCTTCTTCGGCCAGTTTGAGCATTATTCAAGTTGGAGTAACACTACTCTTAAAATCAAATTAAACAACGTCAATACGGAACCTTTTGAAAGCAACATTGGCTCACCCCAAGGAGATGCACTGAGTGGTACATTATTTAACATTTATTTTGAACATGCTTTAAGCAAGGTAAGAACCTTTTTCAATGTTGACGAAACACTAACTTTCCCACAAGAAGCCATTTATGCTGATGATGCAGACTTTATAACAACTGATAAGCAAAAACAAGAAGATCTGAAATCATACATCAAAGACATATTGTTAGAAGATAATCTGAAAGTCAATGAATCCAAAACAGAAGAGACAACACTTGAAAGAAAAATCAAAGTTCCTTACAGATGCGAAAAGACACAAGGAATCAATCTAAAGATCATAAAGCAAGATTGCGAAGAAAGATGGAGGGCGGTTAAAAAGTTAGGATCATTGTTGGGAGACGTCGAAGATGTGTCTAGAAGGAAGCAATTGGCAATTGTCGCTATGAACAAATTAAACAATATTTGGATCAGAAAAGACAAAATAAAGCAAACTCTGAAAGTCAAGTTATACAAGTCCTTAGTCAAGCCAATTCTTCTCTACAACTCTGGCACTTGGGGATTAACAAAGAAAGAAGAAGAACATTTAAACTCTTTTCATAGACAACAACTAAGGAGGGTACTTAATGTTAAATACCCTGCACACATAAGCAATGAACAAGTGTACAGGCAAACTGGCGAAGATGTCTTATCCCTAGAAGTGCTACGAAATAGATGGAAATTATTTGGACATGTTCTACGATCACACCCAGAAACACCAGCGCAGAAAGCAATGAATTACTATTTTGAAAAATCAAATGCAAAGAAGTTTCGCGGAAGACCAGTAATTACATTGCCAGTTTCATTACACAACGACATAATTATGCTGAAGAAACATAACACGTTCAAAAATAGATATAGCAGCATAACCCAGTTCAAATCGACAAATGATCTCGAAAGCTTAAGAACACTAGCGCAAGAGAGACAAAAGTTGGAGAAATATTGGAAAATGCTTATAATGATATGTATCTTCATTTCAAAAGCAAACAACGCAGTTCACTGATATCCAGTTTTTAGGAATGCCCCTTCAAGTGCCAACAAAAAGTAACACAAAGAGAGCCTGCACCAGGAATGACTTTCATACCAGTCATGAATTGCGAAATATTACAATGGAGGAAGGAAAAACCAACCCGGTGGCACATTCATTTTGAGCTCTCAACCCGGTGCCAACCCGCTCCAACCCGAATATGATTGTGCAAGACAGATGAGAGGTTCAAATTCTCCTACGCAGAGACAACTCTGTTTCGTCGGGTCAGCTCGGTCAGCTTGGGGGCTTGAGCAGCAGCTCAGCACTTCACACATCCCTGAAAATCTTCATGAATATAGAAACATGAGAGAATAAAAACAAATTACTTTTGAACAGAAAAGGGGAAGATAAATTCAATGATTACCATTCTGGAGCAAGACTGAAACACAGTCATGACTGAACAACATGGAAAAGAATTCACTTTGCTGATGGCTTGATATGGTAACAGTGATTTTAATTGTGAAACTGTTTATCAAAAATGGAGCTCTCTCAAAAAGATTAAAGGCGTGGTCAAAAACTGCACAGAAAAAGGGCGTTCCCTCAAAAATAAAAGGGCGTATACCGTATGAAACTTGACACTGGTACCACAAAGGGAATGGTCTTTCAGGACAATCAAAGGGTTCTCAAAAGCGATTGCCTAGAAAACCCATTTTTGAGTGGAGAAAAACATGAGCTTGATTTGATTCGAGATTTCTGAATGCTGTCAATGACAAGAAAATGAAACAAAGAACGAAATTACAGAACATCACAGACATATACAGAAACTTTTACCTGAGGAAGGCTGTTCAAACGTCATCCACCACAAGTCTAGGAAAAAGATTGAAAGTAGTTACAGAACATGATGTTTCGCAAAGGAGTGCTCTAGTAATTTTCTTTCTGAATATATCATTGAGCTTGACTGTGTGCCAACAAACCTACAAATTGCTGAGCCTAGAGCTTAGCAATTCTGGTGAGAATTCACATGTTTATGTCAACTCCTATTTGAGAAGGTGACAACAGTCAGTTGCAATAAATCCTATTTGTAGCAATTTTCACAGGGTACTTGTTGGTGCTTCACAAGGAGCTGTGTTAGTTTTTCCATTCATGCGAAAAGCATCACTGCATAATTTTGCCAACAATATAACACACTAACTTATTTCGGTCAAGATATGTCCAATCTTGTGAATCAGAATTTTGCAAGAATCTGATGAAGTCATTTCGAAATGGCTTAGTAAAAAGATGATGCAGAACACTTTCATCAAGAAGATAAAATAGCTTTTTAGGAACTGTAGTGTAGATCTTTTAAAATGTTCGTAAAATTGTTAGGCTCTTCAATTATTTAACAGCCACTGGAATACTGAAAAGACGCGATCCAGGGCGACCTTTCATTCTGAGAGATGCGTGCAGCATGCAGCTTCTGTACATTTAAGTTTGCACTTCTGGATTTCATTCAAAATATTAACTGTTACATTTTACCTCTAACTTGGCCTTTGCTGGTTGATCTGATGCATACAGCTCTAAAATGACAAGCTGGAGGGCAATGAGAATTGCTAGCCCCTTCATATTGACTCCCCTTCTCTTCGACACGTCTGCACACTGCAAAATCAATGTACAAAGTGCTTCTCTGGATTCATTACAAGAGTCCCTTATCTTAAATCCTGAACTCTATTGTGAATGATTACGGGGAGTGTTGGCAGCAACAACAACAACTGAAGGTCATAGACGCAAGTAGTAAGTCTGATAAATAATAAACAATCACAACAACAGCAACAAATTTGCGGCCATACTGTTGTAGTCTCGTTCTCCTTACGAGGCAGGACAAAATTCTTTTCACAATACGCAAGCAAAACGAATAGGAAAGGCCGGTAAAGTCGCAAATAATTCAATATTTATTCGCTTTCTTGGAGGTTAAACATTAGCTGACAAGATGTCTTACATGCTTCCTCATCTGCACAATGGTTGGCAAGTTGATCAGTCAATTTTAACCGAGGAAGATCGAGTTGTAGTGATACGCTTCGGCCACGATTGGGACCCGACTTGTATGAAGATGGATGAGATTTTGTTCAGCATTGCAGACAAAGTGAAGAACTTCGCCGTCATTTATGTCGTGGATATAACTGAAGTTCCTGACTTTAACAAAATGTACGAATTGTATGATCCTTGTACGGTGATGTTTTTCTACAGAAACAAGCATATTATGATTGATTTGGGCACTGGCAACAACAACAAAATCAATTGGGCTTTAGAGGATAAACAAGAGATGATTGACATTTTGGAGACGATATACCGAGGAGCAAGGAAAGGAAGAGGTCTTGTTGTATCACCTAAGGATTATTCTACCAAGTACAGATACTAAGTGTTTTCTCAGTAAGGGGTCGTCCAAAAATCCACCTGTGATCAGTTAGCGGCATTTGGCCGCTAACTTCTCGACTCCCTCCCTCCCCCCTGCTTAGCGGACTTATGTATGTTCTGACATGCAAGTTTCAAATCTTTATTATGAGCCTAAATTGACCTCGCATTGGATTACAGGATGTTTTGAAGCAACACCAGCAAAAGTTGGCAAAAATCTTTTTAAAGAGCGCATGAAATCGAGCCTAAACATACATTTTCTTGATCAGGATTCCATGATTCCATAGAGTTCAACCAACGATCACTTAACGGATTTTGATGAAACCCCCTCCCCCCTTAGCGGCCAAATGCCGCTAAGCGATCACAAGTGGATTTTTGGACGATCCCTAAGTAGGCATCATACAATGAAAGCAATGACAAAGGAACCATCAAAACATATCTGGATAATTTAAACACTATTTATAATGTGGGAAGATGTTTTCTAACAGAATTATATCTAATATGTTATAATGTTGGACTGCTTGCAGGTAGCAAATGCTGGCATTATTTTATTATTGGGGCTCAAAACATTAGATTTTCAAACCACACTCCACAAATGGAAGATGAAACTGGAGGGGCTCCTTGAAAAATGTATTATTTGTGACTGTTTTACCAACCAAAAGTGGTTTATTTCCCTGATTTTGGCTGATTTTTGTAAGTGTTTCAAATTTTAGGAATCTGCCATCCCCTGAACCCCTGGCCCATACCTTTTATGCTTTGTACTATCAAACAGGGTGTGATTTTCTGTGTACTGGATGGAACTAGGGCAGATTTTTTAACAAAAAAGCATCATCTGCCTTATATGACATTGATATTGAAAGTGATTAGCAATTGCAGACAAAGGAATTCTCTCAACCATTAATTCAAAACAAATACTGTAAAGGCTGCAAAAGTTGAACTGAAACCAATAGGGCAAACTATGACCTTGTGCACCTGAAAAGTGGTTTGAGATAAATTGTGAGTTTATTACCAAAGAAAAAGGACAAATCTAAAGATCTGCCAGGAGGGTGGATTTGTTACATTCATTCAGCAGCCGAGCAGAATGCATTGCAGTTGTCGCATACTTAGGGCTTAAATGAAACAATTACTACTCAGCTTCTGAATCAAACCAACAAAATCTGCAAGACTGATCTTTAGGTTTATCATTCTTCTTTCCTTTCGTTATAAACTGTGACTTCTCTTAAAAACCACCTTTTCCTTGCGCAAGGCAACAGTTTGCCCTCCTAGTTTCAGGGCAACTTTTGCAGCTTGTTTGTTTTGAATTACTGGTTGAGAGAATTTTCTTCGTCTATAATTGCTAATTGCTTTGAATTGAGGTGTCAATCAAAAGCAACGGATGTTATTTTGTTACAAATTCTGTCCTTGTTACGGCACAGTAGGGTCCTTTAGTGCTTGGCTCACTTGATAAAATCTAAGAAAAGATGACCAAAAATCTTTCAGTTATTAGCCGCTATTTGATTTATTTGAAGTAAAATGAGACCCACCTCCCAAGAGCACTATCACTCTGTCTAATAGTGATGGTCATCATTGTGAATTTCCCTCCAGCTAGATGCCAGTAGCCTGTGTATACAGTAGACCTTGCTTTCATTCTTCAGCTTTTCCAGAATATTGAAAGTCTGCATGCTAGCTTTACGAGGGCTTGCCACTTCTTTGAAAGAGCCTGCAATTGTCCCAGGGGGGGGGGTACTCAGGTATATTTAGGATAGGGGTGCTCAGGCTGGAGTACAACGCATCAACCCAAAAAGTAATGTCTAGCATGAAAATAGACCCAAAAAAATCATTGTTCCGACCTTACATACCCAAAAGTTATGAAGTCAGTATCTTAAATCTGCATAAAAATACCCTAACTGATTAGATTTCTCATAATGTGTTTGGATATTTATGTTTTTTTATTTTAGTACTGTTACTTGACTCTAATTTTGTTTGTAAATTATATTTTCCCCGATTTTTTTACTTTTTCTCATAATTGCGACCCAAAAAAGTAAGCCAAAATTTCTTGAACCCAAAAAAATAACTGTACAAATCATTGACCCAAAAAAATAATCCTTGTCTCAATTTTAGACCCAAAAAAGTAACCAGAGCATCCCTATCCTGAATATACCAGAGTACCCCCCCCCCTGGGGCAATTGTTGATTCTTTGCATATTCATTTTCGATATCACGCTGGAATCTGATAAAATTGAATAATGATAAGTTTAGCAGATTGGTTTGCCCTTCATATCATGAATCAAACTGCAGAATCATTCTGGCATTTGAAGCTTAGTTACTGCAGACGATTTTGTACATTTCACAACAAGAAGACTACTCATTATGGAAACCAGTTAAACATGTCAAACAGGATACCATGGAGAACGAGTAAACAACCTAACTACGCCGGGGATTAGAACAACACGAGGGGTATTGAAGAGTTTTGTGCGAACGTTTATGGAACGCCGTTTGCACAAAAATGACATAAACATAGTTTATGTTACATAAACTATGTTTATGTGCACATAAACTATATTTATGTAACATAAACTATGTTTGTGTGCACATAAACATAGTTTATGTACATAAACTAGGTTTATGTGCACAAAAATGGACACAAACTATGTTTATGTACATAAACTATGTTTATGTGCACATAAACATAGTTTATGTACATAAACATAGTTTATGTCCATTTTTGTGCAAACGGCGTCGTACCTATTGTTCTGAGACGCGTCTAAATTATTCCCCGAGGATCAGTTTGCAAATTACGGCACTCTTTCTTGTGAAAGCTTGGGAGAATTTAGAGTGAAGTCGGTTAACACGCTTCTCATAAAAGAGGGGGAGGACAGTGCGCGCGCGGCGCGTCAGATTTTGCACAGATTTGTTTCGAATATGATTGGAAAGTATGGAAATTACGTTTTATTTGTCTATGCGTTTTCGGTCCTAGATAAATTATGATTAAGGGTAAAATGAATTTTATGAATATTAAGAAACTAAACAAGGAGTCTTTTACGCAAAGGATTAGGCCCAAAGTTAAGAAACCAAAATATAAAGTTCAGAGCCCAGGGGCGATTCGGTAGTTCAAGGTGAAGTACCCGTAAAAAATTCGTGACGTGACGTAAGAAATTTGCCAAAATTATCGAGAGCTCAATTTGAGAGTTAGTCTACCTAGCCCTTTTGCAAAAGTGTTCCCAATAGATTAAATTTGATTCTGATTGATACTGTGCTAAGAAAGAGGCCTAAAGTACACTTTGTATGCATAACTTGAAAGAATATTTTCTCAGCACTAAATTGTCCGATTTGAAAAATTTTTGTGTTTTGATATACCTAAGACTACAAAGTCAGTTTCGTATTATTCTGATATTTTCATTTTTTTGGCATTAATAACACTAAAATGGAAATCTGGATCACATTGCACAGGTGTTCTGAATGCGATAAGCCCGCTATTGTTACCGATGTGACGCTACAGGGACTCATTATGACTATGATTATGACACCTTCTAGAACAATGACTATGACGCCGTTTGCACAAAAATGGACATAAACTGTGTTTATGTACATAAACTATGTTTATGTGCACATAAACATAGTTTATGTACATAAACTAGGTTTATGTGCACAAAAATGGACATAAACTATGTTTATGTACATAAACTATGTTTATGTGCACATAAACATAGTTTATGTACATAAACACAGTTTATGTGCACATAAACATAGTTTATGTAACATAAACTATGTTTATGTCATTTTTGTGCAAACGGCGTTCCATAAGCTGGTTTTATAGCACTGATTATATGGAAACCAGTTACCATGGAGAATGAGTGGGGAATGAGTAAACAACCTAAGAAGACTACCGGGTGTCCCAAAAAGAAGTTCCGACCTTTGATTGAGCACAGAGAAAAGTCTATTTAATCTGGCAATTTCTATTTATTCTAGCTACGTGCTAGATATTTCAACTTACAGTTTGGCATATCGTAGGAAGAAATTAGTAATCTGAAAATGGAGTTATGAGCTCTAACATTTCACTTTCATGTTCAAGGCAAAACCAGAGAGATTATTACGCCTTCCAGCTTCGTTATGGTGGGGACTCCCTCGACGAGCAACACAAAAATTAAGTTGACAATTCGTTCATTACCTTGACGTCCCGAGCGCGGCGGGCAGAAATTTTATTCACAAGAGAAAGCGTTGCTTTGTACTTGAACGGAATTTAGATTTAAATCATTTTTGATTGTTTGAATTAGCCTAAGGTGCGAAGAATAGAAAAAAATAGGTCTCGGGGCAACTGTTTGCTGCTGTTATTGTTGCCTTGTGCCAACTGGGAATTTCAAAAGGGAATTTTTACTGTTTCACGGTTTCACGGCACGGAGTAGAATAGACCGCCTTTTCTTAACTAAAGAATAGTTTCAATTGCTTTTTCGACCTACCATATTATGCAATAATGCATTTCTGTGTGTTCGTCCAGTCCGAATTGAGTGCATGGCAACAAAAGCAGATTTTGTAATACAATAGCAAAAGTTGCGTTTGATTGACACCTCAATTCAAAGCGACTAGCGATTGCAGACAAAGGAAATTCTCTCAACCAATAATTCAAAACAAACAAAGCCGCAAAAGTTTCCCCAAAACTGGTAGGGCAAACTCTCGCCTTGTGCAAGCGAAAGATGGTTTTTAAGGGAAGTTATGTGCTTATAGCGAAAGAAGAAGGGTAGATCTAAAGTTCTGTCGCTTAGATTATGTTTATTTGATTCAGGAGCGGAGCAGAAGGCATTGTAATTCTGGCGTCTTTAGGGCTTAAAATGAATCCCAGAGTAATGCTTCGATAAATGCAAAAGCAAAGAGTTGAACTCTCCTTGCTATAAGAAATTGAGAAAACAGCCTGCATTGAAATCTCTTTACACGTATTTTTCATAAGAAACTAAGAATTTTGGCCAATACTGAATTTCTAGAAATTATCACATTTTTAGTTCTCAGAATTGTTCCATAACAATCTTCACGTTCACTACCTGTGCCTTCGTGAATTTTTCAGAACGTTTCTTGAAGCCTTTCCAATGTTTACATATTACCGAAGTACTTCGCGAGTAGAACAGGAAACAAGTGAGAATGAACTAAAAATGTGACGAGGATTTCTTTTATTAAAATGAATGGTTTCTCAAGTTATATTTTCCCAGTACTGGAGTTCCTTTATCTTTTCGTGATCCGATAGCTGAGTTTCTTATAGGCAGTTTCTTATTAAAAGATAAATACATGAACTCCATTCCATAAGAAGGTTTCTTAGATTATATCTACCTGTTTTATTATTCTCAATCTATGCGATGCACGTATATATCGAGCCAGTCGGGTTTGAAACTTTCTTCGGGCATGATGTGCAAACATTCTCTACTTCTCTGTACAACTTATCTCCACTTTTTCCTTCCTCCCTCCTCAATCAAAGATCGAATTAAAACAAGGAAACAAACCAACAATCAATCCCTCAGCTTTCAATTTCACAAGCATAGAATGTTCTGTATTGTTTGACCCACTCTGTGCGGAAGGGATTTCCACAAGTTTTCTTAAACTTCGGCATATTTGTTTACTGAATAAACTTAGCACCTGACATTTCCTTCTTCCAGTCACCGAGCTTTTTTCCCGCCAAATCTCTCAAAAGAGCCAATCAAGTAAGAGAATCAAAAGAACGCTGCCGAGGAAACTGATGAATGAGATTTACTTTGGCCAAAACAAAGAATCGCGCCATCCCAGGGGACTCGGGTGACTATTATTTTTGTGAAAAATTTTTATTTGTGGGACGTGGCTACGAAAAGTTAAGGAAATCTTCGACTTTTCTTGGAAGAGAAGGCGAAAGATCGCAGGTTTGAAAAAGGGCCTAAGGGGATGGTATTCTCATCAAAGGCTCGAATTTTAGTGTTATTTAAAAAACGATTTCTCTTAAAGAAAACGATTGATCGAAAATTGCAGTGGCAGAAAGTTCCAAAATTTACCAAACTTTGATGTAAACCAATAAAATCGGTCAAAAGTTGGATAACCGTTGTCAGCTCAAGCGATATTGGGGGAGATGTTTTCCTCGCAGCTTCCCACAGCTTCCGCCATTGACGTGACGTCATGGTGCATTCTGATTGGTCGAGGCCCCAAATGTCAACAAATGCGCTGATTGGTCGAAAACGAAATTCCCCCTTGTTGCGCGTAGCTAGAATAAATAGAAATTGCCAGATTAAGATTAAATAGACTTTTCTCTGTGCTCAATCAAAGGTCGGAACTTCTTTTTGGGACACCCGGTACTCTTTGTGAAAAAGTAAGCGATACACTTCGCTTAGTTTTACAAAGTATGTGATTGGAACACGGGGGGGGGGGGGTTCTTCCATAGTAAAGGTACCTGGGGATGTGCCGCGAGCAAGGGTATACTTTTTCAGACTTCTAGTCTAGCCAAGGGTATACTTTTTTGCAATTTTGGCCAGCAACGGTCTAGCCAAGGGTATCATTTTTGACAATATAGGTCTAGCGAACGGTCATGACATCATATTTGGCACAAATTTTGCAATATTGGTCGAGAAAATGGTCAAAATTAGTCCAGCCAACGGTACCCTTTTGAAGATGCTCGCGGCAGACCCCTACCCAAAATTTGGCCGAGAACCCCCCCCCCCCCCCCCCCGTGGATTGGAAAAGGAAGCGAAGTATTTCGCTTAGTTTTTCATAACGATAAGATTACTCTTTGTGGAAAAGTAAGCGAAACACCCTCGTTTAGTTCTACACAGTAAGTATGTGATTGGAAAAGGAAGCGAAGTGTTTTGCTTAGTTTTTCATAACAAGAAGATTACTCTTTGTGGAAAAGTAAGCGAAACACTTCGTTTAGTTTTACACAGTAAGAATGTGATTGGAAAAGGAAGCGAAGTTTTTTGCTAAGTTTTTCATAACAAGAAGATTACTCTTTGTGGAAAAGTAAGCGAAACACTTCGCTTAGTTTTACACAATACAGTACGTATGTGATTGGAAAAGGAAGCGAAGTGTTTCGCTTAGTTTTTCAAGGGCGGGCATGTCACACTGGGAAGGATGGTCCTATTTTTGTCCGAAAACCGGTAGTTCATGAAAATGTTTTGCACCACCTTTGTCCCAAAAACTGGTCGTTTTGATGGCAAATTTCCGCTGCTATTTTTTTTCAATTTGAAGGAAAATTTTAACATTATGTATAACTGACGATGTTTGTCCCCAAAACCGGTAGTTTCAACCTATTACTGTTTTCCAAAGTAAGTAGTAATTATAGATATGAAAGTACAAGTGTGCCAAAACCGGTTGCCGGACAATGGTAGGACCGCTTCGGTGAAAAATTTGAAATTCTGGCCTTTTTTCGGACATTTGCCGGACAAAGGTAGAACCGCTTTGGTGAAAAATTGTAATTTCTGGTCTTTTTTCTGTAAATTTGGCGGACAAAGGTAGAACCGCTGATGTGAAAAATTTGAAATACTAGTCTTTTCTGCCCAAATTTGGCGGACAAAGGGAGAACCAGCTTGCAGGTAAACTTTAGAATTTTGATTAGATAGGAGGTTGGGAAACTTGATTTTTGTGACAAAGTGGTGGAATAGGAAGAATGATATTCAAATTTCACCTTTGTCCCAAAAACTGGTTGTTTTGGGCACGAAAGTCGTACTATTTGATAAAAGCACCGGTTATTTTTTCTAATTCCCCTGGACAAACATGGGGTCAAATATTTTACAGTACTTGCCCGCCCCTGGTTTTTCACAACAAGAAGACTACTCTTAAGCGAAACACTTCGCTTTTCACAAAAAGAAGGCAATACGAATGCAGAAATTCGTTTAGTTTTTCACAGTAATACGGAGTTGTATTTTAGCTTATTACGCTAACATGTGTATACCCAGCTCAACTGACTGACGTGAAAACAAGATCGAGACAGAACACAGGAAGCCCAGGCGGAACGGTAATACGTTTAAAATTTCAAAATAGTTATTTTTAATACGGGTGTTGTGTTTCCATCATTGGCTGCGGTCACACTAGACTTTTTTACCTCGTTGTAGACCTTCAAAACAACGGGTTAACTACGCTGTGATATGTGACCGCATTTCGTTTTCACTTATAACGCTGTTACAGCGCTTTGGTCCTGAGATCTGATTCTATAAGAAAACAATCAGATACAAAAGAACGGGTAAAACAAGGTCCCAAACTATGTTTCAGCGTTGCTTTGTAGAATGAACCAATCTCAGCCTTGCGTAGTTGTCACGTGATACATCATATCACTGTGTGACCGGGTGTCATTGCACCGTTATATTGCCGTACTTTCTGGCGACAAAAACAAATTGCAAGAAAGTGCAGCAATTCACATTACAACGGGAAAATACAGTAGTGTGACCGAAGCCATGTACTCATATACTGCGTAATTGTTCGAATGCGAGAGTTCGATGTGAATATTACTAATGCAACTAGCTACACGTATTTTAATAAGAAACGGTAGGCTCAATTTTTCTTGAAATTCTAAACTTATTATCGTTCTGTCTGTAGCTGTATTGGCTTCCTGTGGGCAGAACAACCAAGTTGCAAGTTCTGTTTTTGAGCTGTAGTGTTACGAGTCATAGTTTGATGGGTTAAAGGGCATTGGTCCAGGTAGTAACAGCGATAACAAGGGCAGATTTTGTACAGCAATACAATAGCACGAGTAACAAGGACAAATAATGTTACAATAGAACTCGCTACTTTTCATTGACACCTAGATACAAAGCAATTTGTGATTGCAGACAAAGGGAATTCCATGCTCGGTTGGTTAAGACATAAACAAACACAAAGCAAGCCGCAAAAATTGCCCTGAAACTCGGGTCGCTAGCGCGCTCGTTGTGCATTTCAGAAATGGTTTTCAAGAGCAAATATTAGCACATATCGAAAAGAAGGATATATCTAAACTTCTGCCTCGGGCATTTTATCTATTTTGTGCAGAAGCCAATTGGGAGGGGATTCATTTCTCGTACTTTTTAGGTGTAATCAAAACACTTACCGCTCAGCTTCTGTACGAAAAAAATAAAATGCCTGAGGCAGAAGTTTAGATATATCCTTTTTCTTTCGATATGTGCTAATATTTGCTCTTCAAAACCATTTCTGGAATGCACAACGACCGAGCTAGCGACCCGGGTTTCAGGGCAATTTTTGCGGCTTGCTTTGTTTTTGATTACAAAGTACTTTGTAATCTAAGAGGGGGCTCCATGTCAGTAAGAAAGAAAGAAAGAAAGAAAGAAAGAAAGAAAGTCCGTCACGCTCGTTAAAGCAATTGATTAACGTTTTACCTCTGCTAATTGGCACTGAAACAAAGAAAGCGCACAGAAAGCGCATACAAGACAGAAGTTTCCCGCGATCCTATAGCAACATTTGACGTCGGCTTATTTCATGTTAGACAGATTTGACACCATAAGATGGATAAATCACCACGATGTTTACCCTGGCACAACAACAAATTTACCCAGAATTGGCACGTTCTTGACTTCATTAGCAGCTTAATTATGTTGAAACAATCGTTTTCTAGAACGAACGCATCATTAGCCACTTATTGATAGTATTCATTATGCAAATAAGTCAAGTTTAGAGGATGATGTAACCGGCGGCCTGCACAGAGGCTAGCATTCGCAGCATCACCGAAGGTAGAAGGACCCCCCCTCCTACACAGCTACAGATGCAAACGTCGCAGGTGAAGTTGAGAGGAAAGGTGCAGAATTACAGCAAACAATGGCGCATTGACTGGGGGAAGGCACGTGGTCACACTGAACCAAAAGATCTCCATGCATATGATTCTGCACAGAGGTTATCTTCGTGACTGCTTGCCTCAAATTAGAAGCCCGCGAATAGAAACATTCTGCAGGGTTCCGCATAAGCAATTTTGCGTTATCGTAAATCTCACATGACATCTAATTTGAGATAGATGCACCAATAGTTTCATGCACGAACTAAGCAAACTGGGGGTAATGACTTTCGATTTTTTGCGTATCATCCTCGTTTGACATAAAGATCAAAATATTGCTTTCAAACGATTCTTGTCCTTATAAAAGGCGCTTGATTTTCTATTGAAGGCAACTTTAGCAGCAACACTCATCTCTCTGACTGTAGCAGCATCAATGATCATTTGGGCTTATGGAGAAATCAATATTCAGTTTTCTTATGCTTGCTTAGCTCAGGTCGTACTTTGTAATCATCCAAAAGGATCTTATGTTTGTTTATGTCTTGGCCAGCCGATCATGGAATTCCCTTTGTCTGCAATCACAAATTGCTTTGTATCTAGGTGTCAATAAATAGTAGCGAGTTCTATTGTAACATTATCTGTCCTTGTTAGCACGAGTTGCTCAAGGGAGGGCATGTCACACTGGGAAAGATGGGCCTACCTTTGTCCGAAAGCCGGTAGTTAACGAAAAATGTTTGCACCACCTTTGTCCCAAAAACTGGTAGTTTTTGATGGCAAATTTCCGCTGTTCTTTTTTTCAATTTGGTGGACAATTTCAACATAATTTATCATTGACGATGATTGTCCCAAAAACCTGTAGTTTCGACCAAATACTGTTTTTCGAAAGCAAGTGGTAATTATAGATATGAAGGTTTAAGTGTCCCACAACCGGTTGCCGGAAAATGGTAGGACCACTTTGGTGAAAAACGTTAAATTCTGGTCTTTTTTTCGGAAATTTGTCGGACATGTCGCAAAATATCCTAATCAACACATTCGGAGGATATCTTTACGATAGAGAAAAACATTTGTGCGAGTGCAAGCCATCTTGGATCAATAAAAAACTCGAAAAAAACAACAAAACGTGGTCTCTAATCAGAACGAGGCTATAACAAAATGAAGTCAGGGGGTCTAAGCGATAATTCAGTACAGACAAAGGTAAAACCACTTTGGTGAAAAATTGGAATATCTGGTCTTTTTTCCGTAAATTTGGTGGACAAAGCCCGGGGGGGGGTACTTGACTTTCAATTGTACGGGGGGGTGCACTCCAAGAAAAAAAATTTTCAACCGGCTTTAGAAATTTTCCCTCGAAATGATAGCCGGCTTTAGAAAAAATCGGCTAAAAGCATATCCCAAAACGTAAAAATTCGTCGAAAAACAATGAAATAACACGTTTGAACAACCGGCTTTAGAAAAATTGCCTTCTTTTGATACCCGGCGTTAGAAAAAAGAGGCGAAAACGATACCCGGAAAGGAGTGCACATGGCGTCAGCAAAATATACTAAGTACCCCCCCCGGGGGACAAAGGTGGAACCGCTCAAGTGAAAATTCAAAATACTGGCCTTTTCTGGTTAAATTTGGTGGACAAAGTTGCTTTTGTTGACACCTCAATTCAAAGCGATTAGCGATCACAGACAAAGGAAATTCTATCAACCAGTAATTCAAAACAAACAAAGCCGCAAAATTTTCTCTGAAACCCAGGTAGCTAGCTCGCTCGCTGTGCATTCCAGAAATTATTTTTAAGAACAAACATGAGCATAGATCGAAAGAAGAAGGATATATCTACACATCTGCCGCGGGCATTTTATTTCTTTGGTCCAGAAGCTGAGCAGTAAATGTTTTGATAACACCCAAAAAAATAAGAGAATTGAATCGCCTCCTAAACGGCTTTTGAACCAAACAAATAAAATGCCCGCGGCAGATGTGTAGATGCATCCTTCTTCTTTCGATCTACGCTCATGTTTGCCCTTAAAAACAGTTTCTGGAATGCACAACGAGCGAGCTAGCTACCTGGGTTTCAAAGAAACTTTTGCGGCTTTGTTTGTTTTGAATTGCTGGTTGAGAGAATTTCCTTTGCCTGCAATCGCTAATCGCTTTGAATTGAGGTGTCAACAAAAGCAACTCATGCTATTCTATTACAAAATCTTCCCTTGTTAACAGCGATAACTGAGACGAACATCATAATCTAAGGAACTTAATAATATTGTGGGGACGACATAGCTTTTAAGAATGTGTTAAATGCTCCATGATATGCAAAAGACTAACATTTCTTCGCATCATACTAGTTATTCGTTAAATGTGGGCCTGCGATTAAATGTTACAAATTTATGATACCTGAAAAGATTATAGCCGAAGGCTGTGTCCTCCGGAAATTTGTGTCCTTGTTGTGACAGCAAATTGATTTCTATACAAAGTCTGGAATTATACATAGTCCTACTTACGCTATTTATCTGAACAGATATAATGCTACAACCAGCTACAACTAAGCCCTTTGTTCGAAAATGTTTTGCGAATAGATGAATTGGAAGAATAATGATCAGTAGAATCAAGCGTTCCGATTTCGATCAATCATTCGAACGCAAAATCAAACTTCGACTCCATGGCAGTTTATTTCTACTTCAGTTTCTTCACAACCGAGAAGGAAGAGAGAGCCGACTGAGATTTTGTGGCAGCGAGATGGGGAAAGGACGCTCAGGAAAATTAAAGTCTCAGAAGAGAACCAAGAGCAAGACAAAGGTTGTAAGACCGACTGACGAAGGATCAAACCCAGTTTATGAAAAAGGGAACGTTAAAATACACTGTGAAACAATAATACCACCCAAAGCAGAAGCAAAGGACAGCACTGAGGAGAAATATTCTTCATTTGCAGAAGCTATTTGGGCGAGAATCAACAAAATTTTTGAAAGAAGCAATTCTCAACTCAAGCTCGTTCGGGATTTGGAAGATAGACTACGAGAGTTAAGAGGGGAAGAAGGAGCGAATCAAAACTTGGATTCGTTAGACGAAGGTTGTACAACAAAGTTGTATGAAATTTCCCCAACTGACGATGACCAGCAAGAGGAACTGCGTCCCAGAAGAGCACCTTTCTCAACAGGGCTAACAACTGGGATTGATTCGATTTTTCACAGGGAAGCAGAGAAACTCAGGATGATCAGGGAATATGAGAGAGAAATTCAAGAAATTATTGAACAGCGAAAGAAGAATAAAGCTTAAATTGCAACTAGAGTTATTACCTAAGTCCCTTGTTTCCGTACACTTTTTGACTCGGTATCCTGAAAAAACTTGACTATGTTACCCGCTGCAAGGACCTGTGGTGGCAATCAGCTCGCAAGATTCGACGATTTTCATTCAGGGCCTCCGACGACGGGGGGGGGGTGCTGGGGGGCCATGGCCCCATCCACTTTTTGCAAATTTTGCCTTTCCGATAAAATGATATACTGTATATGGGTAAAAGTTAGCCCCCCCCCCCACTTTTCTGATCTCGTCGGAGGCTCTATTTAAAACTTCTATCGACAGTGTCAGTGTGAGTTTTGCACAATGAGTTCTCGTGATTAATTGCGTGCCGAATGGGATTTTTGCTGAATTTCGCTTCTGCGAGGTGATAGCTGCTAATGAGCCTTAGCAAGGCCGCATTTTAACTGTTTCGTTATAATTTGTTGTTGAGCAACGTTTACCGGAGGGATGCAATGGACTCTGGAAATCAGTCTAAGAAGCAACAAGAATTAGTTTAAATTTAGTGTATCAACAAGATTTCTTGTTTATAAAACTGGATCTCCTTGTTCTTGTTTTGAAACTGAACATTAAGTTTTTCTTGATTCGAGCTACATTTGAAGATTTTTAACAACTCTCTTCTTGCAGTACTGGTATTTTGTAAGAAACTTGGATCGTAGCAGCGCAGTTTGAGGTTGATCAGCACTGCAAAACTTTCAAATCTTTGCCTCGTTTAAAAGTAATTGTATCATCTTTCAAATAAATTGCTCGAAGGAAACTTAGGATAATTTGCCTCAATTCGAGACAGAGCTTTTTGATATCATTGCTATTTTCAAAAAAATATGTGCGCGGTTTGAATGGCTATTGTGGAAGAGCCATAAATCTAAATTTCCTGTTTTTTAAATTTGTGAATAGAAGAAATTTCAACTTAGAGTTTGGCACCGAGTTCGAGTTTGTGTAAATCTGACAAGTGGTTGCTGATTTATTGAGAAAGAAAGTCACAATCACTGGTTGCTTCAAAACCAGAGGATTTTGTCTCAGTACTTAACCTTATAACTTGAATTTTAGCATTAAATTAACTTAAACTTTACAGTTATGCCAGGAGACGTATTTGGGAGTAATCAATGACCATATTCTTCAAGAATATCGACCAAGCAGCATGCTGAACGCAGTATTGTTGGTTTAAAACGACTTTATCACTTTTGAGAAGCAAACTATCTGATGGATGCATGCCATTGCCTGAAGCACTTGTGTTGCACATTTCCATTCCTAGCAACCCTAGATATGTCCATAATTCTTGGTTGTCACAAAATTCAATGTATCTGTCTCACTTACGAACATCAGGAAACAAGGTTAGGTATGTTTTTTTTTTCAATCAATTTCGTTGATTTTAACGCAATGGAAGATAATGAATCCTCTGGTTTTGAGGCAGCCAATAATTTTGGCTTTCTTGCTCCATAAATCAGCAACTAGTGATCGTCATCGAATTGCTAAACCATAAAACCTACAAACTTTCGCTTGCTACCATACTTGCTCTCGTTCATCCCCTCATAGAACTTAAAAGACACTATAGTTCCAAAACTGAATGCTTCCTCTGGAATTATGGCAAATTACATTATTCCCTGTCGTCAAAATTGGTTACTTCCAGAATATAAACCATTTTGCCAGCTTTTTCGATTCCAAAATGAAGCTAAGATTGAGGTATGTCTGCATGCAAAGAAAGAGTTGTGTGCGTGAGGGAGCGAGGGACGCTAAAAGTGCCATCGGAGTTATAGTTTTTAGAAAGCCGCCATACTACTCATTCCCAACTATTTTTCCGGATTGCAACCAAACAGACCCATAGCTAAGAAAATTTGGCAAAAATGACCCTTGTTTAGGAATTTAGGGCCCCTTAGGGCCAAAAACTCATTCATATGGGCGGAGCCATACTGCCCTCCCGGATATTGCGTTGCGTTCATCCTTCCCGGATGTCACAAGGCTTGAATTGAAAATTGATTTTAAGCAGCTACGAAAAAGTAAGTTGATAAACTTCTTGATCAAAGATGAGAGACGTACCTTTCTTTGCTCGTTGAATGCAGTTTTTCATCTTGCATTTTGAGCGCGCAGGCTCCGCGACCATGATTCGTTCTTTCCGTAGAGTGGCCGCGCGTGCTCAAACCGCTGGAGCGTTTGACCTTTAAGATGTCATACACCTCAGGAGGGCCTCCGCTGAACGACAAGCTTTGACCTCGCGTTGTTGCTAGGCTTGATGTGGACTTCATCACGTCCTTCACCCCATGACATAAAAGATTTTGTAAACAGGAAAATGCCCACCACCCCTATGACTTCACTACCGTGAGTCAAAAATACCAAAAACAAACATTCAAATCGCCGTAATTTTTAACCTTAGGTGATGGCAAGGGGGTTACATGAACACATGTGGTCCTATGTATAAGCATCCTTTTCCCGTTGAAATTTTCAAAAAATTCGATTTATTCGAGCGTGCAATATTTTTTTAATGCGGGGTACCCAAAATGGCCCAAATCTCGCTGCGAAACGCGGAAGTAATGAAATGGCGGCACATGATTGGTCAATTTTAGGAGAAAACGCAATCTAATCAGAGGTGAGTCAGCGTCCCAGAGGAACGTCGGACAAAAGAAAAGATCTGAAGACTATTATGGTGCTTTTGCAGCTTGAGCTCTGAGCTGCTCTGAGCTGGCTGCAGCAAAATGGATTTCCTTCTCTCTGGAATTTTCAACTTTGATGGTCAGATAGAAGCAGTATCCCATATTCTTGGAGATCATGCAGTTAGCGTAAGAATCGCTGTCTTCATCATTGTTTTGTCATGCTTGGTATATTGGTGAGTTGAAACTGGAAGAGGGGAGGGAGAGAATTATTTTCCGGGCCTAAATCTATATTAGATATGTATACTTTGTCTCACTACAATACTTTGTATACTTTGGTTCAGGGTGCAATCAACACTGGCAAAGTTTTGAATTCAGCAGGAGTTGCAATGAACAGTTATATGATTTGTCAGTGCAATCTTCTCTGGCTTTGGCGACCTAAAGTTATCATTGTTACCACCTATCTATGATAACCCTGGCAATGGAAGTGAGGTTAAAAAAGGCAGGCATTAATATTCACATTCAGATTCAGAAAAAGATTCAGATTCAGAAAAACTTACCAATATAATGACAATAGCGCAAACAATTAAAATCTGACACAAACCATAACTAATTTACTGATTAGAACACATCATTAGCTTCATTTTGAGGGGTCATACAATTTCGTATCCCAGGGGGGCTTTTCAGGAAAACGGGGAGTTGGTCCCAAAGTATGCAAACACTCAGTAGGCTCTTGTAACTGTACCAAAGGCCACTTTCTCAAAATGGTAAAATTTATCAATCAAAACCAATTTACTGACTAGAAGACATCATCAGCTTCATTTTGAGGGGTCATACAATTTCATACCCCAGGGGGGCTTTTCAGGAAAACGGGGAGTTGGTCCCAAAGTATGCAAACAGTCAGTAGGCTCTTGTCACTATACCAAGGCCACTTTCTCAAAATGGTAAAATCTATCAATCAAAACCAATTTACTGATTAGAAGACATCATTAGCTTCATTTTGAGGGGTCATACAATTTCATACCCCAGGGGGGCTTTTCAGGAAAACGGGGAGTTGGTCCCAAAGTATGCAAACACTCAGTATGCTCTTGCAACTGTACCAAAGGCCACTTTCTCAAAATGGTAAAATTTATCAATCAAAACCATTTTACTGATTAGAACACATCATTAGCTTCATTTTGAGGGGTCATAAAATTTCATACGCCAGGGGGGCTTTTCAGGAAAACGGGGAGTTGGTCCCAAAGTACACGTTTTTTTTTATAAGAAACTTGGATCAGCGCTTAGTACTAAAAGTTTCTTAATTTCGCATGAACATTTCGGTGTTTTAGTAGTAAAAGTTTCTTAATCAGTTTCTTATTTTTTGGGCCTAAAAAATTGCGGTATTGTTGGAAGTTGAGCCTTCTTCTCGAGAAAGGGCTTCCATTTTGCATTGACATTGTCATCAAGAAGAAGCCATGCAAATCAAGGCAAAAATTTACCAATTTTGCAGTTAAAAGTCAAGAAAAGACGAATGTACCTTTGTTAGAAAGACATAGAATAAGAGAGACACAAAGAAATAAAGTTTTAGAGTTTCTTAACTGTTCTTGAGCGTAGTACTAGAGTTTCTTAATCTTTTGGTCATCGTAGTACTAGTTTCTTATAAACCAGTTTCTTATAAAAAAAAAACGTGTATGCAAACACTCAGTAGGCTCTTGTAACTGTACCAAAGACCATTTTCTCAAAATTGTAAAATTTATCAATCAAAACCAATTTACTGATTAGAACACATCATTAGCTTCATTATGAGGGGTCATACAATTTCATACCCCAGGGGGGTTTTTCAGGAAAACGGGGAGTTGGTCCCAAAGTATGCAAACACTCAGTATGCTCTTGTAACTGTACCAAAGGCCACTTTCTCAAAATGGTAAAATTTATCAATCAAAACCAATTTACTGATTAGAACACATCATTAGCTTCATTTTGAGGGGGTCATAAAATTTCATACGCCAGGGGGCCTTTTCAGGAAAACGGGGAGTTGGTCCCAAAGTATGCAAACAGTCAGTAGGCTCTTGTAACTGCACCGAAGGCCATTTTCTCAAAATGGTAAAATTCATCAATCAAAACCAATTTACTGATTAGAACACATCATTAGCTTCATTTTGAGGGGTCATACAATTTCATACCCCAGGGGGGCTTTTCAGGAAAATGGGGAGTTGGTCCCAAAGTATGCAAACACTCAGTATGCTCATGTAACTGTACCAAAGGCCACTTTCTCAAAATGGTAAAATTTATCAATCAAAACCAATTTACTGATTAGAACACATCATTAGCTTCATTTTGAGGGGTCATGCAATTTCATACCCCATGGGGCCATTTCAGGAAAATGGGGCACAGCACAGTGATCCAGAATGGCAAAATAATGTAATAAATGCTGAAAAATGAAAGTTCTCAAAATCAATCACGCTGTAGCTCATTTGAAAGAGCAATGATTGGCAGTCAAAATAGAAGGAGAATTATTAAAATCGGAACTATGAGAGCCAAGATACAGATTTTTAAAGTTTCAAGAAATCATAAGTCATTGAGTTCGAAAAGACAATGAACACTAGATTTAGTCTAACTTCAAAATTCAATTCCTCTGCTCACACAACTCCAATTCTTGAAATTCTTTTTTATGTTGATCATATTTATCTCAGTATTATGTGTGTTTCATGTTATGAAAACGAGTGGAAAATCTTTGCGAATTTTTTGAGAATTACTACAAGTACTATATTTAAGGATAAAAACTGATATTTAAGTAAAAACAGTTAAAAATCTAAAAGACGGGGTCTAACGCTGTCTTAGCAAAAAATGTTACAATTAACTAGAACATGTCTCGAGTGCGTGCCAAAGGATATCTTTGGGAACCTTCTGCAAAAAATTATATGGTTGTTTTAGAATGTGTGGTTACTTTCTGAAAATGATATGTGGTTGTTTCTGAAGCCAGCGTTGTTTTACATTTAGCAGAATTAATTTTTTTTTTATAATGCCCTAAACACATTTCAAATTAAATGCAAGTCATTCAGGCGAATTCTAGAAAATAGGATGAATTGAAAAACACTAAAAAATCAAAATACCTGAACGTACATTGGATTGAAGAAAAGAACCAGCAACTTTACTCTTTGTGACATCCGATTTCAACACTGCATCAAATCATATCAAATCAGTCAACTATGACACTAAAGCTTAAGAGAAAGTATTTTTTCAAGTGTGACAGTGATGAGAAAGAACGTTGTGCTTCGAAATTGAATTTTACATTAGTTGATGCAGTGTTGAAATCAGCTTCACAAAGAGTAAAATTTCTGGTTCTTTAATCAAATGTACGTTAAAGTACTTTGATTTTTAGTGTTTTTCAATTTATCCAAGTCTCTAGAAATCACCTGAAAGACTTGTATTTAATTTGAAATGAGTTCAGGGCATCATCAAAAATATCAATTCTGTTAAATGTAAAACAACACTGATTTTAGAAACAACCACATGTCATTTTCAGGAAATAACCACACATTCTAAAACAGCCATCATTTTTTGCAGAAGGTTCCCAAAGATATCCTTTGGCACACGCACTCGACATGTTCTAGTTAATTGTAACATTTTTTGCTAAGAAAGCGTTAGACCAGTGTCTTTTAGATTTTTAACTGTTTTTACTTAAATATCAGTTTTTATCCTTAAATATACTACTTGTAGTAATTCGCAAAAAATTTGCAAAGATTTTCCACTCGTTTTCATAACATAAAACACACATAATACTGAGATAAATATGATCAACATAAAAAAATAATTTCAAGAATTGGAGTTGTGTGAGCAGAGGAATTGAATTTTGAAGTTAGACTAAATCTAGTGTTCATTGTCTTTTCGAATTCAAATTTGTAAACTTATGATTTTTTAAAACTTTAAAAATATGTATCTTGGCTCTCATTGGTCCAATTTTAATAATTCTTCTTCTATTTTGACTGCCAATCATTGCTCTTTCAAATGAGCTACAGCGTGATTGATTTTGAGAACTTTCATTTTTCAGCATTTATTACATTATTTTGCCATTCTGGATCACTGTGCCCGTTTTCTTGAAAAGCCCCCCTGGTGTACGAAATTGTATGACCCCTCAAAATGAAGCTAATGATGTGTTTTAATTTTTTTATTTGTTTTTGATTGATAAATTTTACCATTTTGAGAAAATGGCCTTTGGTACAGTTACAAGAGCCTACTTACTGTTGGCATGCTTTGGGACCAACTCCCCGTTTTCCTGAAAAGCCCCCCTGGGGTATGAAATTGTATGACCCCTCAAAATAAAGCTAATGATGTGTTCTAATCAGTAAACTGGTTTTGATTGATAAATTTACCATTTTGAGAAAGTGGCCTTTGGTATAGTTACAAGGGCCTACTGACTGTTTTGCATACTTTGGGACTAACTCCCCGCTATCCTGAAAAGCCCCCCTGGGATACGAAATTGTATGACCCCTCCAAATGAAGCTAGTGATCTCTTCTAATCAGTAAATTTGTTTTGATTGATAGATTTTACCATTTTGAGAAAGGGGCCTTGGTATAGTGACAAGAGCCTACTGACTGTTTGCATACTTTGGGACCAACTCCCCGTTTTCCTGAAAAACCCCCCTGGGGTATGAAATTGTATGACCCCTCAAAATGAAGCTAATGATGTGTTCTAATCAGTAAATTGGTTTTGATTGATAGATTTTACCATTTTGAGAAAGTGGCCTTTGGTACAGTTGCAAGAGCATACTGAGTGTTTGCATACTTTGGGACCAACTCCCCGTTTTCCTGAAAAGCCCCCCTGGGGTATGAAATTGTATGACCACTCAAAATGAAGCTAATGATGTCTTCTAATCAGTAAATTGGTTATGGTTTGTGTCAGATTTTTATTGTTTGCGCTATTGTCATTAAATTGGTAAGTTTTTCTGAATCTGAATCTTGTTCTGAATCTGAATGTGAATCTTGTTCTGGGGAAATTAAAGTGGCATTAATGCATATGACTTTACTTGCAAAATGATACAGGACTCATACCTCCAACAAGTGCTTTAAAGTTTGCCTTGTTTACTATGAATACGCTCATATATACTTCATTTGGCTCTAAAAATATATAGCAGTGGCAGCAGCGGATAGGTGGGAATCTTTCCAGTATCTGTCCAGGTGTTTTTAAACGAGAATGAAAATCAAGGACAAGATGAAAATTGAACATAAGATCCTTTTGGATGATTACAAAGTCCGTCCTGAGCTAAGCAAGCATAAGAAAATCTGAAAATTGATTTCTTCATAACCCCAAATGATCGTTGATGCTGCTTTTAGCTACAGTCAGAGAGATGAAAGTTGCTGCAAAAGTCGCCTTCCATAGAAAATCAAGCGCCTTGTATGTCTCAAATTAGATGTCATGTGAAATTTCCGATAATGCAAAATTACTTATGTTTATGCAGAACCCTGCAAATGTTTCTATTTGCGGGCATCTAGTTTGGGACAAGTAGTCACAAAAATAACCTCTGTGCAGAATCGTATGCATGAAGATGTTTTGGTTCAGTGTGATCACGTGCCTTCTCCCAGTCAACGGGGCCATTGTTTGCTGGGATCCTGCACCTTTCCGCTCAACTTCACCTGTGACGTTTGCATCCGTAGCTGTGTAGGAGGAGGGTCCTTCTACCTTTGGTGATGCTGCGAATGCTAGCCTCTGTGCAGGCTGCCGGTTACATCATCCTCTAAAGTTGACTTATTTGCATAATGAATACTATCAATAAGTGGCTAATGATGCGTTCGTTCTAGAAAACGATTGTTTTAACATAATTAAGCTGCTAATGAAGTCAAGAACGTGCCAATTCTGGGTAAATTTGATGTTGTGCCAGGGTAAACATCATGGTGATTTATCCATCTTATGGTGTCAAATCTGTCTGACATGAAATAAACCGACGTCAAATTTTGCTATAGGATCGCAGGAAACTTCTGTCTTGTATGCGCTTTCTGTGCGCTTTCTTTATTTCAGTGCCAATTAGCAGAGATAAAACGTTAATCAATTGCTTTAACGAGCGTGACTGACTTTCTTTCTTTCTTTCTTTCTTTCTTACTTTCTTTCTTTCTGACTGACCTGGAGCCCCCTCTTAGATTACAAAGTTGGACTTTGTAATCAAAAATGAGGACCAAACGACACCAAATGAAAACACAAAGTGAAAGTGAACACAAAAACAAGAAACCAACACATTAGGCAAAAACACAAAAAGTTTGGATAGGCTGCTCTACAACTTTGCCAAGTCTGATTGCAGAAGCTGGGCTACATTTCCTGCAATCAAATTTTAAGTTTCTGTTTACTTTTGATGGCAAAAAGGAAAGAGCATTTTGGTCAACAGATTAGCACATACATAAGGAAGTAAAGACTATTGTATAAACATTCATCTTGAAATAGTACAAACTGTGCAACAAAACTAAGGCCTTCTTTCTGGGGGGGGGGGGGGGTACATGACTTGAGGATGGATGGGTGCCTGCCACCTGGTTTTCAGAAAGCTAGCCTCTTCTAATTACCGAAACTTGCTTTTGATAACCACTTTCATGATGAATATATTTTTTAGATTTTTTTTCAAATTGATAGATCAAGGGGAGCTCTCTATTTCAAGTTGATCTTTGGGATTTCTAGCTTCGTACAGTTTCTGGTATTATAACAAGAGATCTTACGTCTTTGCACCAAGCTTTCTTGGCATACAGTTTGTTACTGATTTTGAAAATCATTACAGCCTGGTCAAACTTGAGGAGATCCTCAACTTTTAACCAGTTTCCTGGCCATTCATCTTTAATTCTTGCTTTCTTTATTACACACAAAGCTGGGTCCTGGGAACTAATACTGATTACTAACTACTAATTCAAGAAGACATACTGTAACAAGGAAGTGAAATGATATGGAACTATTTCATGTGGACAATATTAAAATTCACAGGTAATTCTCCATATTGGCCTCTCTCATTCTAAAACAAATGGGCAAAGGGTTAGGAAGATATGGTAGGTCAGCAAATCAAACAGCTGCCAGGAGCTTTCCTACAGAGAGAGTCAAGTATCATGAAGCCCTTGAAAGAAGAAACATGAATAAGATGTCATATCATTATCACCATCTCTCGCTCTTCCCAGAACGAATATTTGATCGAAATAAAGATTCTCAGAAAGCTAAAATGGACAAAGCTACGTTTTATAACAGAATACTGAAAATAATGCATGCCTCAACTTTATCAAGGCTTATATCCCTGATGGGAAAGTATGATTGCATAAAAATCAAGCGTTACATTACTTCCATCATTTACAGTGTTATTCTTATGAATCAAATATAATATGCCTCATTTACATGACCAGTTTCAGTTTCAGTTCATATTTTAAATTCCACTACATACAATTTCATAATTAACAATACCAACAATTAACTAAACTACAAAGAAATAAGACAATATTACAGAGAATTAATACATTGATACGGAAAATTAATACAATATACAAATACAGAGAGACGAGATAAATTGTATGGAGGGAATTACTTAAAGGAGGAGTTCTCTCAATAGGTAAACTAATCGAGGAGAGAGCCCCCCCCCCCTATCCTATAATAATTTCAAATAAATTTGGTTGGACTTGAATGATTCCAAGAAATACACGCATTTGCTTTTCATACTATAAAATAGAAGTTGTGCAATTATCAAAAACTAGCCTTGTTAAATAAGTAAATTTTCAGTTGCTTTTTGAAGGATATTTTTGATGGAGCGTTTCGGAGTTCCACGGGTAATGTATTCCAGAGTTTAGCTCCAAGATAACGAATCGACTTTAGACCATATTGAAGACTGTTTTTTCGTGTTAAGTATAGATCCCCATGACTGGCCTGTCTAGTGGAATATTGATGAACAGATGAACTGAATAAGAAGAAGTTATGAAAGCAACTAGGTGAAGTTTTATTAACAGAATCAAAAACAAAAGTTAAAAGTCGGAGTTCAAAAATTTCAGAAAGTTTGAGAAGTTTAAGATCTTTGAAGATTGGCAGAGAGGGTGACAAGCGATGCTGAAATGATATGGCTCTGACAGCTTTCTTCTGTAGTTTAAAAATTGGTTCAATGTGACCAAATGATTGTCATTACAGTACATATACAGGAAGATTAGGAAATGTTAATAAAACCAAGAAAGATGATCAGAGTTAAAAAGAATTAAAAGCTCTTCTAGAGATTTGATCATTTCAAACATATTTAACAAATGATGTTTGATTGGGAGACTTGAGTGCCCAAAAAGAAGGATGTAGCCCAAGGCCCCAACGATTTGAAAATATTCTTCTTTGGACTTACTATGTTCATCTTAAAAAACATTTCCGGAATGCACAGCAAGCACGCTAGCTACCTGGGTTTCAGAGAACATTTTATGGCTTTGATTTTTTTTTATTACTGGTTGAGGGAATTTCCTTCGTTGCCAATCGCTAATTGCTTTGAATGTAGGTGTCAACAGAAGCAACTCATGCTATTGTGTAACAAATCTGTCCTTGTTCCTCATTCTACATAGCAGGTTATGGCAGAGTGGGAACTTGAAACAACCCCTATTTAGGTAATCAGCTAACATTCCAAAGGCATATTTACTAATATTACTGATTTATAGAGGTATATTACTAAAATTCCAAAAAGCTACAAACATTTGACACAAAAAATGAAAATTGTTCTTTCAATGACACCTGACCTTTAAAAAATGCTATCCCTGCCATTTTAACCTGGGGGTGTTTTTTTATTAGATTTGAACTTTTATATCTAATTACTGTAGATATCTCTTTCTTCCTAATATTTTATAATACAGTACTTAATTTTGATGGCAAATATTACATATACATGCATACACGCATACATACAATATCAAACGTGCTTGAGTGCTACCACTGAGCCATCCCCCACTCAAATATTTGTATACCTAATACCTTTACAATATATACCTACAGTATAATTATTCATTGATGTACTTATCATTGTGTATTATCTTGTAGGATTGGAATACACCCTTTACATATTCTGCAAAAGTATGGCATTCCTCACCCAAAGGCTACACCATTCTTAGGAAACCTCAAAGAAATTACAGTTAATGTAAGGTTTTGTTCATACTGGTTTATTTATTTTTGCAAGTAATGAAAACCTTAAGATTACTGTAACCGTTCAGGCGGCAATTAAGAAACTCCGTTTACCACGGCCGTTCGTCAAAATATCCCAAACAAACTTATGCATCATTCAACGAACAATTAAACGTAGAATATCATAAAAATATATTCAGTTGATTCAATACAATCACGAATGATTTAATATTCTAGATTTAAGGCAAAGTCAACCATCCTTGCAAAAAATTCTTTGTGTACCCCAATGATAATCGTTGGACCACGATTATCTGTTTACCAAAGACTTAAGGCCCTGAACTGCAAAACCGTGTCACGAATTTTGATAAAAGGTATTGTCTTGAAATGATATCATTTTGAATAGATGTAAATGTCTTAAATGTCATTTTTAACTTTCAGACCCTTGTAAAAATCGGACCAGTGGATCTATCACAAATCGCTGACACGGTTTCGTAGTTATATGCATTGTGACTCTGTGTGCCAAGTTTCAAGCAATTCGATTGGCCTGTTGGGTACACAAAGATTTTTTATTACCCACCAGTACTCCGGAATCCTGTTTCGAGAAATCAGGCTTTTATCAAAATGAAGCAAAAATTGCGGGAAATATGATTATGCATGAAAGGTCAAGCCGGGTCTAGCAATAAGGCTTAAGGGAGGTCTTGGTAAAGCATTATGTCAATAACAAAGCAGCACGGGATATCATGAACACAGCTGCAAGGTCAAGTGAGCTTACTTTAATCCCTTAATGTATATTCCCGCAATTTTTGAGAAACAGGATTGCTCCTTTTAAAATGCTCAAATTTCTAAGTAATTGTGACTATTTCTGGAAGTGAGTTGGTTTAAACAGTCCTCAAATACTTATACCATCAGATTATGACAAAAACGAAAAATCAAAAATTTGTCGTCTGAACAGTTACAGTAACCTTAAAGCAATTTGTTGAGGTCACGTGCGTGCTCTCAACAAAGTACCACTAGTTACCATGTGTTACCATATGTTACCAATGTGTTACTATGCGTGTTACTATAAAATGTAAAGGGATTAGATAGGATTCAACGTGTTACCATGTATCACAGTAGATATGGCCACAGATTTGAAATGATATTGAAATGAAATGATATTATTGACATGTGGCATCATGTGTCAATTTATTTTTCAGGGAGGAATGAACAAGTTGCATATGGAAGGCGTCAAAGAGCCTGGAAAAATCTATGGGTAACTCTTTAATTGAAAATTCGATAACTGGCCACAACAGCAGTTTATTTCAAATTCTTCAGGGATGACCATATTCGTAAATTTTAAGGCTAAGATAAGTAGCTCCTATAGGAAAACAGAATTTCATACAAAATCCATTTAGTTCTAATACCGGGTGTGCCAAAATGAACTGTGCACTGTTTGCAGGCCACATAAATCGTACACTGGATCGATTTTGAAGATTTATGACTTAATCTTTAGCAAGAAGCCTGAATTAGATTGTAAGATTTTTGGCCAATTTTTTTGTTTTCAGTTTTTAGAGCTAGAAGCAAGTTTCTTAAAATTTTCGTTTTCGAAAACACCGAAAACGATAAAAAACGTTGATCGAATTTTCTAAAGACTCAAAATGAATGGACAAAGGAAAAACATTTTCAGGATGATTTGGGAATTTAGAAATTAATTAGTGTAAACTTCTGCACGAGCGTTATTTCAACGATTGGCCTGTTGCAAAATTCTGTAGTAGTTACGATAAAGTGCCACCCCACGATAAAGTGCCACAATATCAAAAATTCAAGAAGACTCCATGCTTGCTGGCCTCATGGCGCTTCTCTGTTTGTCTAGTTAACCTCATTGACACAGAAACATAACCTACACCAAAGCATAAATTCAATGAATTTGCGAAGGGAAAGACATTTCTTTATATCATTGAAAATAATGTTACATTTCTCCGAAGATAGTACAAACTCTCTTACAGCAGATTACAATTAATCCATTTCTAAATCCCAAATCACCAAGAACAAGTTTTCTCTTTGTCCATTCATGTTGATTCTTTAATAAACTTGATCGAAGTTTTTTTATCGTTTTCAGTTGTTTCAAAGATGAAAATTTAAAGAACTCACTTCTGAATCGAAAAACTGAAAACGGAAACATTTGCAAATATCCTAGAATCTAATTCAGGCTTTCTGCTAAATGTTATGTCATAAATCTTTAAAATTGGTCCAGTGCACGATTTATCGTGGCCTGCCAAAAGTGCATAGTTTATTTTGGCGCACCCAGTAGAATGCATGGTATTTGAAAAATACCCTGGATAAGGCGAGAACACTACTGGCAAATAAATTGTTTACCAGCAGACATTTTGAAATAGATTTTATATTTACCTGACTTGACTGAAGTTGGCCATTCCGTTTTGAAATTATGAGGAATTTTCTCGAGAAAGTCTCTTCAGGAAACCCTCAAATCAAAACAGACTTAAAATCATGACCAACCTTTCCCGTACTGGTGCTTGCAACGATGACTTCAAGACATTTTAACACACATGTCAATATGCTGGGAAAATGGGAATGCTTTTGAATATTTTTGTTAAACTACCGGGTGAGCAACAAGGGCAGATTTTGTAATACAATAGAATGAGTTGTTTTTGTTGACACCTCAATTCAAAGCGATTAGCGATTGCAGACAAAGGAAATTCTCTCAACCAGCAATTCAAAACAAACAAAGCCGCAAAAGTTTCCTTGAAACCCAGGTAGCTAGCTCGCTCGTTGTGCATTCCAGAAACTGTTTTTAAGGGCAAACATGAGCGTAGATCGAAAGAAGAAGGATGCATCTACACATCTGCCGCGGGCATTTTATTTGTTTGGTTCAAAAGCCGTTTAGGAGGCGATTCAATTCTCTTATTTTTTTGGGTGTTATCAAAACATTTACTGCTCAGCTTCTGGACCAAAGAAACAAAATGCCCGCGGCAGATGTGTAAATATATCCTTCTTTTTTCGATCTATGCTCGTGTTTGTTCTTAAAAATAATTTCTGGAATGCACAGCGAGCGAGCTAGCTACCTGGGTTTCAGAGAAAATTTTGCGGCCTTGTTTGTTTTGAATTACTGGTTGATAGAATTTCCTTTGTCTGTGATCGCTAATCGCTTTGAATTGAGGTGTCAACAAAAGCAACTCGTGCTATTGTATTACAAAATCTGCCCTTGTTCGGGTGAGCAGGAAAAAAGTTCCCACTTTTGAAAATTCATAGCATCAAAGGTACTGGATGGATTGGAATGAATCAATATTTGCTTGACAGCCGAAAGGTCGAAGTAGTTTTGTGGTTTTTCCTTGCCTTCTTACGAGCATTGGACAAGTTGGTCTATTCAAGTTTACAAAAACTTTGTGGTTGCAAAATGACTCAAAATGGCCTAAAATACTTGATCAAATAATAAAGGACCCATCGCCCAAAACAACAGAGAAAATGCAATTTCTCATGGGTGAGAGATATTTTCTGCAAATTTGTTGCCATGGGATTGAACATCTTTAGTATCTGTTTGAGAATCTATGTCTTATAACTCTTGAGAGAGGTTTAACGCCCGTATGCATTGTTTTGTGTGAGGAGAATCCTAACGATTTGATCAAGTGTTTTAGGCCCCTTTTGAGTCAATTTGCAACCATGAAATTTTTGTAAAGTTAAATTTACCTATATTTGCAGTGCTCGAAAGAAAACGAGAAAAATCACAAACATACTTTGATCTTTTGACTTTTAACTAGAATTTGAATCATTGAAATCCATGAGATATCTGTGGTGCTACCAATTTTCGAAAGTGGGAACTTTTTCTGTCTCACCCGGTAGTGGTGGGACTTTGTCATTCTCCCAAAGAAATAAGCTTGCTAAAATGTGCTCAAGCCATCTCTATAAAGCAGAAATAATGGGCAAATTTGGTCATGATTTTAAGTCATTTTTGAAGTTTTTGGGGGGACCGTCTGGAGAAAATCTCACTTATAATTGGAACAGAGTGACCAATTTCAACCAGGCAAAATGTTTTAAAACTAATTAAACATGTTGCCTATCCAATAAGATATTAACTTACAGTGTGTCATTGCTTAGATATTTAAGGAATATATACGATATTAAAATATGTTCATTTTTTCTGACTCACCTGGTATGAAATGAAACAAATACTTTTGCTGAAGAGGATTTTTTTTATTCCGAGTCACCCAGTCCCGGGGGGGGGGGGTACTTCATAATCGAATGATACTGGACGTGCCGCTCATATGGGTGAGTTTTTCATCTGAAATTCCCTACATATGGGTCTGTCTTTAACCATAATCCTGGTAGATGGGTAGCTTTTTCAGCATTTTTGATTACAAAGTCCACTTTGTAATCTAAGAAGGGGCTTCGATGTCAGTCAGTGAGAAAGAAAGAAAGAAAGAAAGAAAGTAAGTAAGTAAGTAACCCACTTCCGTCACGCTCGTTAAAGCGATTGATTAACGTTTTATCTCAGCTAATTGGCACTGAAATAAAGAAAGCGCACATAAAGCGCATACAAGACAGAAGTTTCCCGCGATCCTATAGGAACATTTGACGTCGGCTTATTTCATGTTAGACAGATTTGACACCTTAAGATGGATAAATCACCAAGATGTTTACCCTGACGCAACAACAAATTAACCCAGAATTGGCACGTTCTTGACTTCATTAGCAGCTCAATTATGTCAAAACAATCGTTTTCTAGAACGAACGAATCATTAGCCTTATTGATAGTACTCATTATGCAAATAAGTCAACTTTAGAGGACGATGTAACCGGCGGCCTGCACAGAGGCTAGCATTCGCAGCATCACCGAAGGTAGAAGGATCCCCCTCCTACACAGCTACAGAAAGTTGCAGAATCCCAGCAAACAATGGCGCCATTGACAGGGGGAAGGCACGAGATCACACTGAACCAAACCATCTTCATGCATATTATTCTGCACAGAGGTTATCTTCGTGACTGCTTGTCTCAAATTAGATGCCCGCGAATAGCAACAATTGAAACGTTCTGTTGGGTTCTGCATAAGTAATTTTGCGTTATCGTAAATCTCACATGACATCTCATTTGACACAAATGCACCAATAGTTTTGTGCACGAACTAAGCAATCTAGGGGTAATGACTTTTGCCCGGGGGGTCTACCTTGGAGAAAAACAACGGGGATGTGCCTGCCAGAACAAAATTTTATGACCCTGTCCTGGAATAAAATTCTGAAAACATAATACCTGTCCCGGAATAAGATCGGGAAAATTGATGGTTCTCGTGAAAATGATGTTACTAAAAGTACTTCTCGCTAATTGCCAACGCTACTAACATTTTAATTTAATAAGTTCATGAATTGGAGTAACTTTTTAAATGATGATCTGATCTGTCCTGGAAAAAGTAGCTCTAAAGGACACACCGGTCCCGGAATTAAGGTGCAAAAGGTATAATCCTGTCCCGGAATCTTCAGCCGAAAATGACACCCTATTGGCAGGCACATTCCCGGGTGGTTATTGTATTATGTAGACCCCCCGGGGACTTTTGATTTTTGCGTATCATTCTCGTTTGACATAAAGACCAAAATATTGCCTTTGGTGCGGTTCTTTTTCTTATACAAGGCGCTTGATTTTCCATTGAAGGCGACTTTAGCAGCAACACTCATCCCTCTGGCTGTAGCTAAAAACAGCATCTACGATCATTTGGGGTTATGAAAAATTCAATATTCAGATATTCTTAGCTTGTTTAGCTCAGGACAGACTTTGTAATCATCCAAAAGGATCTTATGTTCTTATCAATGAGTCCCATGATGATAAATCCGCACCCATTATGTTCTTTATATTTCTTTGTAGATATTATTTGGGACGACGACCAATCATTGGTGTTGCAGATCCTGAGATGCTTGAACAAATTTTCATCAAAGAATTTAGCAACTTCCATAATCGACCAGTGCGTTTTTACAAATTTTACGAAGTTTTGCCAGTTTAGGTTTTGTAGGTTTGTTTATGAGGTTCTTGTCAAAGCTTTAGGGCAATGAAATTGCAGGAGTTTATTGGGAGTTTATGTTTTGAAAGAATTGAGAAAATCTGAATTCAAAATTTGCTAGGATCACCAAATATGAACGAGAAATAGAGATCAGTCATCTTGTAAACAAAAAGTTTCCCCAGACGACTTCAAAATCATCTCGGGGAAGGGGGTATCTTATTGTGTGTGGTATGGGGACATGCCATTTTTAAGGGGTACTTTTTCAAAACGTTGCGGAAGTATGGTTCTCATTTTTTTTGTTTTTTTTTGTTTTTGTTTGTTTGTTTGTTTGTTTTTTTTGAAAGTTGGTGTTACATAGTTTAAAGAAGAAACTAATTTATACCAACTATTTACAATATAATTTACAAATGTCTAAGAAATATACATAACGTAGTGGACAGGCTATTTACAAATTCGGCAATTACATTGTTCACCCGTCCAGGTTTTGATCTTTGTTTTAAAGCTTGCAACCGTTGATAGCTCCTTTATTTCATCGTTAAGATTGTTCCACAATATGCTTCCTCTGAATGAGAGCGACTCCATGCCAAATTTTATCGTCCTCGTAATCGGCAATTTACACAGATGCTTAGTTCTGAGGTCATACTGAATCTCCTTCCTTTCATGAAGGTGCCAGATGTATGATGGATTTAGCTGGTTCATTGACTTAAAGATTTCTAGCATCAATTTTTGGAGATTTTTAATATGGATCGTTACAGTGTCACTTTTCTCCAAAAGTGTATCAAAGGAAGAGTCGTAATCATTGTGGAGTATTCTTAAAGCACGCTTATGGGTACGGTTTATTTTATGGTTGGCATCTTTGCCACAAAACATCCACACTAATGGGCAATAGTTAAAGCTTGAGATAATTACTGTGTTGCACAGTTTCATTGCCTGTTCTCTTGAGAGATAAATATTTAACCTCCTAAAAGCATTGACTTTTCTGTTTGTTTTGTCGCAGAGTGTTTTTACATGCTTATTGAATCGAAGTTCCAGACTTTTTACGGAATAATGGCCCGAGATGAAAAATAAATAAAATGCCCGAGACAGAAGTTTACATATATTCTTCTTCTTTCGATATGTGCTAATATTTGCTCTTAAAAACCATTTCTGGAATGCACAACAAGCGAGCTAGCGACCCGGGTTTCGGGGCAATTTTTGTGGCTTGCTTTGTTTTTATTTATGTCTTGACCAACCGGGCATGGAATTCCCTTGTTTGCAATCAGAAATCGCTTTGTATCTTGGTATCAAAAAAAAGTAGCTGATCCTATTATAACATTATATGTCCTTGTTGATGTAAAGCATTCGTCGATAGCGTTTGATTTCAGAGAGCTAGCTATCATATCATCTAGGTTGTGAAGTTATTTTGGGTCACTGGTATGTGATGTAATACGTTTTTTGTAGAGGATATTTGGGAAATTAAGGAAACCAATGGATATGGGTCTGGTGTTGGTAGATTACTTAGACTGGAGAAGAATTCGACCCACAATCAGCCCAACATTTTCATCAGCAAAAATCAAACAGGTAAATATTTGGTTAGCATTGACCTCCTTCGGTGGTAATGGTTGGTTTTTTATATACCGGGTGTCTAAAAATTTTCCTCGATAGTTAACTTGAACATAGGTACATTGTTTGTTGGTATTGACGCGTTGAGAGCAGACATGTTAATGTTGAAAGCTCAAATTTGCCTCTTCCTGCAAACCAGAGCTCTAGCCTTTTGGCCTAAGCAAATTTTAAAGGCTACGGGCAAATTCTAAAGGCTACATTGCTGAGGGCGGGGGGGGGGGGGGGGCAAAAAACCTTATTTTTGTCAATGGCTCAACAATTTTGTAACTGATTGTAGATTCACTGCATCTCATTGACACGCATGGTTACACTTGGACCTCTACAGTTGACTTGCCGAGCTGAAATTCTCCTACTTCATTCTGTTCCTACAAACCTAACTCTGACATAGTGGTCGTGAAGTTTAAGGGGGAAGGTGCTTTATATCCCAATATCCCATAAAGAGTACTCTTGTTTGAATAATCACCAACGTCTATCACATGGCCGATTTTTGAATTTTTTTCCAAGTAGATCAGACCAATCCATTTTTCTAGATATAGCTTCTTTTAATTGGTTTAAAGGGTCTGTTTCATCCAGCATGCCTTGCAAATGCCGTCTTTAAATTGGCCATTGTTGTCGCCATTTTCATGGGCTATTTTCCTTTTATTTCAACTACAGGTGATGCCTTTAGTTGGGAAATCAATTGATACACTCGCAGGTATTCTTTCAGATGCGGCCAAGAAGGGCGAATCCGTTGATATTTTCAGGTATGACTTTATTACATACCGGGTGTAGCAAAATGATGTATTATTGTTTGATTGCTTACGTATCCATAACCAATGAACGGATTTTCAAAAAGTTGTGTTATTTGATTGCCGAAAGGCTGAATTGTATTCGAAGATGTTGGTTATGGTTTTACGACGATGTTTTCATGTCGAAAAGAAGATAGATAAACCTGCTCCAGTTCAAGCCTAAGATGGCATGAAAAAGAAACGGGCTACCTTTCCAGTCACATACAATACGAGCTAATGGGATGGAGAAAGATATTATGTTAGGGAGGGTAGAGGGGACAAGAAGACGAGGCAGGCAAAGAACAAGATGGCTGGATGTGTTGAAAGAATTAACTGGGATGTCCTTGTACTCGTATCATAGGGTCTATACAGGTACCTAACACACACACCTTTCCAGTCAACATTTTACATGTGATACTCGTACTCGTATCATATCGATATAGGCTGAACTCGTATTCATATTCTCTGAATTCACTATTAACTGAATTCATATTCTCGGAACGACATATAGGCTCAGCCTTTTGTATCACATCTTAAACGTTGACTGGAAAGTAGGCCTTTTCTTTGTTCATGGCATTTGTTTTTCGTGCTATCTAAGGCTTGAATTTGAGCAGGTTTATCGATCTTCTTCTCGACTTGAAAGCACTGGCGTAAGACCACAACCAACATCCTCCGATACAATTTAGCTTTTCAGCAATCGGATAGAACAAAGTTTCGAAAATTGGTCCATTGGTTATGGACATATAAGCAGTCAAATGATAATACATCATTTTGGGACAACCAGTATATAGGTTCTTTTCAAACAAATTTCAGACCGTGATCCGATCAACCGTCGACAGTTGATGTGAATGACATGATTTATTGGAGGTTTGTTGCTGATAATTGCCCAATCAAGCTGCATAATTGGAATCCGTAGCTACAATATTCTATTATTATTTCAACCTATCAGAGACAATTAGAACTTCTGTCGACCAATAAAAATTGTTGTTGTTTCATGGCCACATTCAGGATTCAGAACAAAACATTAGAGGATGTTCAGGATACGGGGCAGGTTGATAATGGATGCTGAGTAGCAGTTGTCGATTTTTGGAATTGTTCTCTCCTTGTGCAGCCTGATATTTTTCAACATGGATTTTTTTCAGAAAATGTTTTTTATCAATATGTTTATTGATTCATTAGGACTTATGGATACATGACCATGGAAGTGATTATGTCTGTTGCATTTGGCTTGGAAAATAATTTTCAGTTAAATGTAGACCAGGAGATTATGGACGAATGTATTCGCTGGTTTAATCCTTCAAGAGGAGCATTCTTTGCTGGTGAGTTATGACTTGCTATGGTGCTCTGCTTTAAACGTAGTCAGCTAATGAAACAAAAGCTGTTGTCCTTCTGGATGGAACATAGGAGAGCACTCGGTACACACACATACGGGGAGGTCGGTCCAATGTCCTGGGTCAAAATATTGCTGAAAGTGATATATTTGGGACAGAATAAACTTATCAAATTGAAATATAGCCATGATATTTTTTGCCAACAGTTATAGTTATATTGATCTTTCTGGGTCAATCTGACAAAGAAAACTTTTTCGTGGTGATTTGGGATCTATCAATCGATTAATTAATTGAAACAATTAAGCGATGCAATTAATTGATTTCTAAATCTCAAATCACCACGGAAAAGTTTTCTCTTTGTCCATTCATGTCGATTCTTTAGAAAATTTGATCAAGGTTTTTTGATCGTTTTCAGTGTTTTCGAGTAGGAAAATTTTAAGAAACTCGCGTCTAGCTCTAAAAACTGAAACGTCGCTCTTCTCATGCGCCGAACCTAATAGGTGAATTAGGCTCATGAGAAGAGCGACGTTTAACTTGATTAAGTTCGGCAAATTTAATTAGGTGCAGCAGAATGTACTTGGAGCGACTGGTCCTGTCGCATTATGCGACTCTGGAGCGACTTCAAGTTAGGCGTCGCTCCTCTCATGCGCCGAACTTAATGCATAAATTATTCCTCATAATTTTCCGCTTTAAAGCGAGGCGGAGCATGCGTATATCTTCGAATAACGGGAATTTGCCGGAAGTGACTAAAAGGGCAATGATGCTCTTGATTCTGTTGTGACTGAGACAGAATATTGGGGATTGTATTCTAATTTTAAATCAAGCGAAACGAAAACAAAACTTTCAGTTAATAGTGTAGCTTGATTTTCGCATGATGGACACAAACTCAAATCTGAACGCAGACGTGTGACATTGCAAAAGTGGCACGTCCCCGGCTAGCTACCAGGTATAACTCATGACTGAGATGTTGTTGATTATTCTTCGTTTTACACGATAAAACACTGTACAGTTATGTCCATGACAAAGTTTAAATATTATTTTGCTTGCCCAGAGCTCGTTGTGTTTTGCTTTCTCAAAATTGGTTGCGTCAGTTTTTTCAACATGCTTTTGTTCGTTGTTACTTTGAGAACAAAAGCTGAAGGACCTGTTCTAATGATTTTGTTGCTAGGCTACAAATGATATCAGAAATTTAATTGTCTTTATATTAGGAGCGACACATTAGGAGCGACGTATAATTCAGTGTCGCTCTACCGTCGCTCTACAGTCGCTCCTAATTGTATTAGGTTCGGCGCATGAGAAGAGCGACGTTTAACCTAGGCCTTTCTACTAAATATTAAGTCATGAATCTTCAAAATTGGTCCAGTGTACGATTTATTATGTTATGACCTGCCAAACGTGCATTGTTTATGTTGGCGCATCCGACAGATAAAGGTCCCGGGGGGCACTCCCATACTTGACCTGACGGGATGTGCCGCTCAACAGGGTGTCCTTTTGCGGTAAAAATTATGCGACAGGGTGTCATTTTCTAGCGAAAATTATGCGACAGGGTGTTATAATAGGTAAAAAAATTATGCGACAGGGTATCACAAGCAAAAATTGCGTTCTACACTGTATTTGAGAGGCAAAATTTTTATGCGACAGAGTATCACAAGCAAAAATTGCGTTCTACACTGTATTTGAGAGGCAACATTTTTATGCGACAGGGTATACTTTTGGCCTATTTTTTATGCGACAGGGTGCAGGGTGTGGAGAGGTTTTCCGCACACCCCCGTCACTTCCCTAGTCAATTAAACCCCCCCCGGATAAAGGCACGCACTGCACGGATATTTCAGGGATGGTAATCGAGTGAATTTGGATGAATTCAAGCTAAAATCTGTCTTTTTTCAGAGATGATGCCACTTCCATTGTTCATAAAAGACTTTATCAAGCAGCAATTTCTTCAAGATCCAGCATTTCTACTCAGCCTAATCAAGCCAGTGGTTGAAGCAAGAAAGGAGCAACCCTCAAAGGTAATGTTATGACCTTGTTATGACTTATGACCTTGTTATGACTCATGACCTTGTTATGACTCATGACCTTGTTATGACTTATGACCTTGTTATGACTTATGACCTTGTTCTGACTTATGACCTTGATTATGACTTATGACCTTGAGTCTCTTGTTTCCTTGCGTTCTTTGATTTGTTGATGTCACTTCGGTCAATAGGGACTCATATCATTACTATGAAATAGTGAGCAAAATTTTGTCCCTCGCAGAGTGGATCTGTACGCACCAATCAAATTGTTAAAATTGTCTAGGATGTTGCTTTCAGCCAATCAAGAGGCGCTTTGTAGGCAGTTGTCAATGTTGCATACAAACTCTGTTGATATCACCAAGATTTCTCGTAGCTGCGAGCTGGCGGCTAAGCATTTTGTAATTAGCAGATCAGGGAAACATCATTCTTTGTGTTAACAGTTTCCTTTCAAATGTTCAATCTCTTTTAACCAGAGACTGTACAGTGATTTTTTGGCAGGACGTTGTAGACTGATTATATGTTCGTACGTTATAGCTATTAAAAGACTGATGGACGCCGTAACTACGACTCATGTCCATACGCTTCCAGAAACGGACACGGTCTAAATCACCTGCTATTTTTTCTCCAATCCACCGCCCCTAAATGCAGCAGATACCGGTTTTCCTGAAGTGCTTCACTGCTAAACAAGCTATCAGTACTCTAGTCGAACTATTAAAGCAAACAATCCCTTCCTACAAGTGATATTCTGCTTGCTTATGAACGCAAGAGATCTCCTAATTTCGCTCGCTACTTCAAGATTTTGATCGTTGCAGCCGTTGAATCGAACGTGTGTTTGTTTGCCTTTGGCGGGAACTTTAAATTGAAGAAGAATCAGCTCATCCAATCGAGTTGTTTCAAGTGTTGCATCCTGATTGGTTGTGGCACAAATTTGTGCCCCGCCTGAAATTTTTGCCGTTTGAATCTAACTACATTAAGGGAAGAAACTTTCGCGAGTTTGAAAAAACGCGAAATTTTTGGAACTAACTTTCGCGAAACGACCAAAATGGGAAATTTCACTGGAATAAACTTTCGCGAATTATGTTTCTTATCAAATTTCATAATGTCTCAAACGTTCCTTGACTCTTCGATAACTCTTAAAAATCTTCCATAAATATGCTTATAATAGCATAGTTCGAAAGGGTTGTTGTTAAAGAAGAGGAATATAAATATTTGATCACATAAGTTTTTGGTTCTGCATCTCAGGAAATTTTGCGGGAATAAACTTTCGCAAATTTTACATTTCAGAAAATTTCGCGGAATAACCTTTCGCAAATTTGGGCCAAAAATGCGAAAAACACGAAACTTTCCTCCCGCGAAAGTTTCTTCCCTTAAAGTAACCATTTCAATGACTTTCTTTTTTATTGTTCAATTTCAGAGAAGAGACTTCCTTCAGTTACTGCTATCTGAAAACAAAGTTGATGGAAAACCAAAGCTAACTGATGATGACATTTATGCCTCTGCTATAACATTTTTATTGGCTGGATACGAGACAACAAGTAATGCATTGTCATATACCACATACCTACTTGCTTTGTACCCAGAAATACAAGAGAGGCTGTATCAAGAGGTCAGAGGAGTCATGGAGGGGAGAGAGGTATGTTTTCAGATAATTGCTATTGAAATTGAAAAGGCGTGTTTTTGAGAAGTCTGAAATTTTTGTTGGTATTTTGTGTCGAATAAGGCGGAAACACCTATTATACCAGTATCTTAGGGAGTGGAAGAAGCACAGAGTAAATTGGGCCTTTGAAAGCCTGTAAGCTGTGAGTTTGGGGGGAAGACAGAGCCACATAGGTTGTTCCAACGGCTAGAATTTCTGAGAAGGAAGGTGTTGCCATGTGATACAATGCAAGGATAGAGAGAGAAACAGTGTCTCTATGATTGACAGCAGAAACAATAGTTGGGCGATTTACTCCCAGAGGCCCAGGCATAATGTTATTCAGGTTCCAAGAACAATTCCCATGATAGTAGCAATAGGAGATACACAAGGCAGAGATACATCGTCTGCGCCTGTGAGGAAGGGAATATAGATTGTTTGTTAGATTGTTGTCATTGATGAGACGAATAGCCTTGGGCTGGATTTTATCGCCAAGGTTGTTTTGGGGGACCCGCCTCAACAGTGGATACAGTATTTGAGGGTAGAATGTGATAAATATGTGAGAGTTTCCTTCACCGGATGCCTACTTTGGCTTTTCACCCTAATTATTAGTCGTTGGATGGACATTTTGCAGTGTGCCTCTCTTGCGTATGTAGCCAGCAGCAGTACAGGAGCTTTCTGAAAATGTCAGTTCTGTCCGAGTGGCTCCTTTATGCACGATCAACTCCCTTTGGAAGTGAAGACTTTTCAATTAATTTACCTGTTCACAAGGCAGAAAAGAAAACTCCCATTCACTGCCGAAATCGCTCATGCGCAGAAATCTTTCTTGTAACTACTTTGGTGTGCATATTTTGTGCAGTTTCATTAGGAGTTTGTCAAATTATTTTACATCGATTATATACATACTCTACCTTACTATATACAAATGTACAAAGTAAATTAATCTAAATCGATGAATATATATATAATTACTTAAATAAATATTTTTACAGTAGTTTGATAACCTAACTAAATAAAGAAAACTATTTCATAGATACAGATTGACAGGCACTACATTTACAGTCTTTGCTATCCCACTTCCTTATCATATTTTAAAAACTGTTTAGGCCGATTTCATTTCATTTGGCAGTGTATTCCAGATCTGAGGTCCCAATGATCGAAGGTTATTGGACCCAAAGGTGACTTGAGTTGGTATATAATGCTAAATTAATTGCATGCTTTTCCGTTTTCTGTGTAATGAAATGTCACTGCCATGAAGCTGTCGTATTTTCTTGACAGGATACATCAATTTATGAAGAGATTCAGAAGATGGAGTACCTTGACGCAGTCTTAAACGAATCACTACGAGTGTATCCTCCAGTTTGGATGTAAGTATCCTTTGTTTGACATTCTACTGGTTTTCTCAGAAAAAGTATACATATTTGGTTGTGTCCAGCGATGTGAATTTAGCTTTAATCAATGGCTAATCAATTTCAAAATTTTTCCTCGATAGTTAACTTCAACATAGATAAAAAGTATACAGATTTGGTTGTGTCCAGCGATGTGAATTTAGCTTTAATCAATGGCTAATCACTTTCAAAATTTTTCCTCGATAGTTAACTTGAACATAGATACCTCGTTTGTTGGTATTGGTGCTTTGAGAGGAGGATAATTAATCTTGAAAGCTCAAATTTGTACCTACCTGCAAACCAGAGTTTTTCTTGAAGCACATCGAAATCGAACACTTAGATTATAGAAAAACTAAGAAACTATCCAATGGGTGACTGGGAGGGGGAGGGATGACTTCTGGCAAACAAAATATAGTAAGATCTAGAATTATTCAAATTTATCAAGGCTATTGTTGATTTATGCGGTGTGCCTCAACAAGGACAGATAATGTTACAATAGAACTCGCTACTTTTCATTGACACCTAGATACAAAGCAATTTTTGATTGCAGACAAAGGGAATTCCTTGCCCGGTTGGTCAAGACATAGACAAAAACAAAGCAAGCCGCAAAAAATTGCCCTGAAACTCGGTTCGCTAGCGCGCTCGTTTTGCATTCCAGAAGTGGTTTTTAAGAGCAAATATTAGCACATATGGAAAGAAGAAAGATATATCTAAACTCCTGCCTCGGGCATTTTATTTATTTTGTGCAGAAGCCAATTGGGAAGAGATTGAATTCTCGACCTTTTAGGTGTAATAAAAACACTTACTGCTCAGCTTCTGTATGAAAAGAATAAAATGCCCGATGCAGAAGTTTAGATATATCCTTCTTCTTTCGATATGTGCTAATATTTGCTCTTTAAAACCATTTCTGGAATGCACAAATACCGAGCTAGCGGCCCGGGTTTCATGGAAATTTTTGAGGTTTGCTTTGTTTTTGTTTGTGTCTTGACCAACCGAGCATGGAATTCCCTTTGTCTGCAATCAAAAATTGCTTTGTATCTAGGTGTCAATAAAAGTAGCGTGTCCTATTGTAACATTATCTGCCCTTGTTGTGTGCCTCCAAATTTGTTTAGCCTAAGAGGCCAAAGCACTGGTTTGAAGATGGAAACGAGGTACCCATGTTCAAGTCAACGGTCGAGGAATATTTTGAGAGTGATTAGCCATCGATTAAAGCTAAATTCACATTGCTGGAGCCAACCAAATCTGGATACCTTTTTGGGACACCCGGTATTTTTGTTTCATTATCTTAGGTTTCGATTGGAAAGATGATGATAAACTCTAGTATCCTGTTGCTTTTCAAAATACTTATAGTTTCTGGGCACAAAGTTGTTTGGCTTTCTGACTTTCATTAACCTCATTAATAATGCACTGGATGAATAAAGCAGAACTTACAGTTTTAGAAATATTATCAAAATTTGGTGATATTAACGAATATGAAAAGTTCTTTACGTGTATTTTGATTAACGACCGAATTAATTTTCGAAATATTGCAAAGTCGTGAAATTGCTTTGAATTTGTGGGAATTTTTGGCTTTTAAAACCTACCTGGCTTTTAAACATGATCTGAAATGACAACAAATGATTATGAAATTGAATTTTTAATGCCGCACTACCACTTATATTTGCTTCTGATGTCCTTGATTTTATGTATCTGTTATGTCGTGTACGGACTCGAACTGTCATACGGAATCACAAATTTCAAGTATCTGGCTCAAAATGTTTTTATTTTGTTAAATACAGGGTGTCCCAAAAAATTTGTTCGACGTTTAATTAAATATTAAAAAATAACGAAATACTGAACGGGCTCCATGGTCAGATAACCATATTGCTGAAATTTTGAATTAATTTTAGACACCAGAAGCTAGCAAATCGGCTAAATATTCACGGAGTTACGTGCTTTCGAAGTTCAATTTTGTGTGAAAGCTGAAACCAGATGCCCCTAAATTGCATGTAAGTAGAATCTCGTTTATTCAAAGCAAATCAAATGGAATTTAAAAGCACTTTCGATGAATTAGCTTTCTCTAAAATTGAATCAAGGTTATGGATGCTCGGAGGAATCCTGTTGAGCACAATTTGGAATTTCCCCGTCTCTCATTGATTAAATTTTCATTCCATGTTATTAAATACTTGCATTCTTAAGTAAATTTTTGGCAACGGTTACGAGTCCCATTTGGTTTGCTCTGATATCAACGAAAGGTACAACAACAGTTTTCTTTTACCTCGATTTTAGGACGTCTTTTTGGAAAACAAGTCAGCGGCGTCTGGTTTCAGCAATCGCACAAACTTGAACTTCAAAAGCTCCGTGACTCCGTAACCGTAATTCCGTGAATTCTTAGCGGATTCGCAAGATTATTGCGTTTAAAATTGATATAAAATCTTTGGAACAGGTTTATCTAACAAAGAGCCTGTACATTTTATTGTTATTTTTCAACATTTAATCAAACATTTAACAATTTTTCTGGGATACCCTGTACTATTTCTCAAAATGTAGTTGTTCATGTTATAATTGTGTCATTCCTCTCCCAGAGTGACAAAATAACGCTCACATATCAAATATATTTCGTCTTTGACATAAGTACTTAGAGAAGAAAATTTAAAGATAACGTAATCAAGCCTTAGTATGTACCGGGTGTCCCAAAAAAATGTATACAAATTTGGTTGACTCCAGCGATATGAATTTAGCTTTAATCAATGGCTAATCACTCTCAAAATGTTCCTCGATAGTTAACTTGAACATAGATACCTCATTTTTTGGTATTGGTGCTTTGAGAGCAGAGATATCAATCTTGAAAGCTCAAATGTGCATCCACTTCCAAACCAGAGCTTTCGCCTTTTGGCCTAAGCAAATTCATGAAGCACATCGAAATGTAGAACTGAAATTAATGAAAAATTAAGAAATTTTCCCATGGGTGACTTCTGGAGAGCAGAATAACAGAAGATCTAATATTGTTCAAATTTTATCAAGGTTATCGTTAATTAAAACGATGTGCCTTAAGAAATTGCTTAGGCCAAAAGGCTAAAGCTCTGGTTTGCAGGAAGAAGCAAATTTGAGCTGTCAAGATTGACATCTCTGCTCTCAAAGCACCAATACCAACAAACGAGGTATCTATGTTCAAGTTAACTATCGAGGAGCATTTTGAGAGTGATTAGCCATTGATTAAAGCAAAATTCACAATGCTAGAGTCAACCAAATCCGTATACATTTTTTTGGGACACCCGGTACATGTATGTATCATTTGCTACAATTAAATACGTTTACAAGTTTCATAATATAAAAATAGATACAATACAATATATATGGTTAAAAATGTAAAGCAAAACACCCCTAATTACAGTGGTAGGGATTGCATGGAAAGGTCAAGATGACCTTAATTCCATAATGGTCCCCTTAGAGGTGCTGGTACAACCAAAAATATGCGAGAAAGAAAAATTACAAAACTGTAGTTATTTTCGGTATAAAAGATGGTTTATAAGACCATACCATGATTGGGAGAGATGATGACGAGTTGTACAGTAATAGAAGACATATGTATCATCTACTCATTTTCCTCTTTCTGTATATTTTGGAAAAAAGTCTCTTTCATCTTATGTTTGAACGTGTTACTTTTCGAAAAGGTGCAACATTTTTTTTGCTCACTTGGACTGTATAAATTTTCTTCGCAGTACAGCAAGGGTGATTAAAGAGGAATTCACAATCGGAAAGTACAAATTGCCAGGTGGTATTGGACTTCAGATCCCTATATATGCCATACATCACTGCGAAGAGTTTTGGAAGGAGCCCTATAAATTTGATCCTGAAAGGTATATCATTATCTCCTTTATTTTGTTCAAATTTGATAACTGGAAGTCAATTGGACTTCTCTGAAGCGTTGTGGAAATCCTCAGATGATATTTCAATATGATATTTTAATGTCATATTTTTAGTATGATAATTTGACAATGTGAGAAATTGAAAATAGTGTTACTAAGCAATTGCTTTACTTGTATTTATTACTGTTTTAGCATATTTCCGAGCGAGAAGCGAAATTTGAACTAACAACCCTTGCTTTACGAACTTGGCCAATATTTTGCGAACTGAGCTATTGACTCAAGTAGGAAGACAACCAGCCTTTAAAATGAGGGATCATTGGCACTTCAGGTCAATAGGAAACTAAATCATACAAAAGAGAGACAACATAAGGGGAGCATTTAAAACAACTGATATCATCCTTGAAGCATTCTTTTAGCCGCTGCCAAGGTAAAGCTTTCAAATTGTGATGCATGATGAGGGACCGTTTGCTGCTACCAGCACATAATTTTACCAATGGGAATTCATTTTTACAAGGCGCAAACTGTCGCGCGCTGCATTTCGACAAGAAGCGATATATCTTTACTCAGCTTGGAGAGATGTCCGACTATGACAAACTTTTTATTGATGTTCTTTAGATTCAGCCCAGAGAACAAGAGAAACATCAATCCATACCATTACTTGCCATTTGGTCATGGCCCCCGTAACTGCATTGGGATGCGCTTTGCTCTCATTGAAGCAAAGTCTACCTTGGTAAAATTAATTCACAAATTCAGATTTGAAAAGACCGAAGAGACGGAGGTAAGGCTGTTTACTATTTTGTTTTGTGTTGCCAAAGAATTACTCAAACGTTTAAACGAATATTCGGCCGAAGATTTGCTCTACCGTGTGTCCCAAAAAATACTCCTGTTTGAAACAAAATCTAATGACATCTCCGAAATTTCTTCTTTTACCAAGTAGATCAAATACCAAATTATTTTCCCTTGTATGCCAATTTAGCTCGTTTAGGGCTATCTGGTTTTGAATCTTACATCGTAATTGTATTATCTTATTTTACTTGAACTCATTTGAAGCTGCGACCTCATCAAATTTCTTGATTATAATCCAGAAGAGTGACAGACTTTTGCTTGATTCCATATTGTAGACGCAATCCAACTTTTCCATGAATTCTTAGAAAAACAGGAAAACACTTTATTGGCAATGTTGAAGATTTCGGAAAATTCTAACTGATGAGATCAATGGTTCAATAACAAATATGAACTCCTGGTATTAACTTTATATATCTGGCGAGTTAAAAAAAGGTAAATATGTTTGGCAGGCTGAGGGATAGAAATTGTGCAGCCAATTTAAAAACTGAAATATTGATCTATCAATCAAAGGCTAACTTGATATGAAAAGTTTTTTTGGTAAATTCACCCATCTTTTAGACCAAAAAGTAAGGAAAATGCTCAATTCTGGTCCGTGATTTACTTAGTATTGTGATGTAAATTCAATACGACTGTCTGTTTCAGAAATAGAATACGCATGTCAATGGCAAGTAAATAATGGACCAGAATTGAATGTGTAAATCTCGTTCTCGTACAAACACCGTACCAGAGACCGTATCATTATTTTTCTAGCCTGCGTGCAGACTCGACTATCCTAAAGTGTAGACTTTAGGATAGTCGAGTCTGCACGCAGGCTACATTTGTCTAATTTCTGGGTCTAAGTGATGAGGGATTTTGCGAAACAAAATTTCCACATCTTCGTTAGCCTTTGACTTTAACCATGGGCAATAATGCACCGTTGATGTGGCCTATTTTATGATCAAAATTGTAGTGTTGTTTCTCTTCCACGGGATTGCGAGTAAAGCTTGATAATGTTGCTATTTGTTCTTCTTTCGTCACAACAAGGATTGAATACCGCCATTATTCAAACACAGTTGAAACCTTTGGAGCTCCTACGCAGCGATACATCTCATTTCAAACTTCCCTTTAAATAACGACGTTATTTGAAGGTGTTGTGACGGAGTAGTGTAATCCTCTGACATTGCAGCCAGAACAGTCAGGTGGACAGGGTTCGATCCCAGGTAGGGCCCCACCACTTGAGCATCATGACAAGGGGTCGCAAACTCGATTAGTCCTACTTCTGCGATCCCAGCGCTTGGCGCTAAAAACCGCATATTCAACTTCATTCGATCCTTGTTGTGACGCGGTTGTGACGAGAGTAGAACGAAGGAATAGCAACATTATCAAGCTTTGCTCGCAATCCCGTGGAAGAGAAACGACAGTTAGACTGATTACAATGAGTCCCAGTAATCGCTATTCAAAACGAGACTATTACATCAGACCGAGACCGCTCATACTGGGACTCATATTATTACGGCAATATTTTTGGACTGACTTTTTTCACTTTTGAACGCCCTTTGGAACGATGCTGCTGTACACAGTCAGGTACAAAGTACACAACCAAATACAACGCCCTTAGAATCTCTGCAAATTCGATTGATTGATGTTGACCAACGGAAACTCGAAGCTCAAAGCAGAGTTTCGAGGAGCTTGGCCGGACAGAACAAAGTCTTACGAACAAGAATACCATGAAAACAGTTGGCGACAATATCAAATCTCGTACGTAGGTACTATTTTGCTGCTTTCGCTAAGCATTAACTGATTTGTTGTGAAGTTTTCAAATCAATGTGTTTCATTTGAAAACTACAAATGTTTCTGCTTTTCTGCCTAGGCCCTTATCGAAACGAGGCAGTCATAGTCATTTCAAAATAATGGCGTTTGATTATGAGTCGTAGCTAGGAGCGTTCGGCAGTATTTCAATAGCGATAACTACGACCATATCATCAGTCTAAACGACAGTGAGTAAGAATACAATGTTGATCATGATATAGGCCACATCAACGGTGCATCCTTGCCCATGGATTAACTATCAACTTATTTCTGTTCACTGATTTTCATTTCTTTACTTCAGCCTCACCCCTTGGACCTGCGCTTTGGTGTAACAATCAGTCCAATGAAAGAAGTTAAATTGAAGTTTGTGGAAAGGTAGTTTTTGCAATGGACTCAGGGACCCATGGACATATAGTGTAGGATTTATTACATGGCATTGCGTAAAATCAGATGAAGCTTCAAAAGCTGTGTTTTTATCTTCTTAGTTTTATTAACTTTTAGAAACATATCATGTTGCTTCTTTGTGCTTTCGTGGATATCTTGTATTTTACTATGGCTGCCTCACAGGAACTCACTCGAGCAAGGGAAGCATAGGTTCCAAATCTTTATCTCGGCGTAAAAAGGTTGGTGTAAGATTCAATGACCTATTTCTTCTGATTGAATGGCTTGAAACAAACTTTAGATACTGATCTATAAATCTACCGTTGGACTTTTCAGAAATTTTGAATATTTTTGGAAATTACAGCGTATCTTACATTTCAACTCATTTGAGGATGTGACGTCATCAAATTTCTAAATCATAAACCAGATGAGTGACAGACTTTTACTTGATACCATATTGTAGGCATATATGAACTATGGTTTCCTTCGAAATTATTGCATGTTACGTCAAACTGTTTAGAAATTACGATGGTTTTAAGTTTTTTTGAAAATTTTTCTTGAATTCTTGAAAAAGAAGAAAAATACTCTCTAATTCTGAAAATATTGAAGATTTCAGAAAATTCGAATGGTAGAATTATAAAGAATTAGCTAAAGTTTCTTTGAAGTCATTCAGTTCAAAGAAATAGGTCACTCAATTTTGCACCAACCTTTGTAAAGATTTGGAACCTATGCTAGCAAAGGATTGCTTCCATGACAGCTAATCCAGCCCGAGACTTTACGGGGTGTTTTTGGGTGTTACAGGGGGCAGAAAAGCGCAAAGATTTGAGAAGATATAATGCATACCGTCCGAAAGCGTAATCTATCTTCTGATGATGCCAGGAGAGACAAATGCAAGTAACGAAACTTTTCTTTAGGCCTTTCAAACTTGTGTTATCATCAGAGTGAGACTGACTACAATGATAAAGAAACTAAAGTGTGTGTGTGTATGTGTGTACGTCTACGGGATAGCGTTCAAAGCACAGGGGCATCAGGTTCGATATTTTTCAATATTCTTCTTTGTGTCTTATTTCTCATTTTTTTCTTTTCCTTATTCCCAATGTTTCTTGTTTCTGATACGCAGCGAATATATTGGCCGATGCGAACGAGAGCAGAAAGATGTGAGCGAAAACCTGTTATTTTCTCGCTTTTCGTTCGCATCTTTCTGCTCTCGTTCGCATCGACCAATATATTCGCTGCGCATAATTTGACATTGTTCATTCAAATGATGACAAGCAGTAATCATTTTGGAAGACAAATTAGAAGGAGAGCCCTCCAGGCCCGTAGGAAGCGGGGGGCAGGGGGCTCAAGCCCCCCCCCAATAATTTCTTAAAACAATGGTGCTACGTCACACGCATTAACTAGATGTATTGTTCTCTATTGTTTTGAGAACAATTGCCCCTCCAATTCAACCACTCAGAACAGCAGCTCCTACCTTAAATAGCTATAGCTGTACAAAAAAGTCAATGCATCATGGTTGAACCATAGGCATGCAGTTTAGCAATAAGTAGATCGTCCTTGAAACAATCGAATGCCTTTGAAAGATCGATAAAGATCCATAAAATCGCTTTGTTTCCTCGAAAACCCAAACTTTTGTATTTTACCTTTGCTCAGCGAAGTAAAACAAACAGCAACAACGACAACAGCAACAACAACGACTAACATTACCGCGAAGCGGAAGTAACACAACAAGATTTCGACTGAGGTTTCTGAGAATGGAAATTCTCGACCATGTTTATCAGGCCCTGCCTATAGTATCCGGAATCGTGGAAGAACATTTCCTTGGCCTGCAGATTGCTGTCTTGGTCGTAGCTTTATCTCTATTGGTGTACTGGTAAGTCGATCAGCGACATACTTGGGTGTTAAATTCGGAATTTCCAAAACATGCAGCATTTTCGTTTCGTAATCATCAATTGCTCTTTGGACTCTTTGATGGAAATCAATTTTCTTCAAAGCAAGACTTCATCTTATGACAGTGGCGTATCGAAGGGGGGAATAGGGAGGTGTTATGGACCCCCACTTTTCAAAAGATGGTCATGGCAGGTTCACAGAAAAATTTAATAAAATTGGTACTATACTAACCAGGGGAGGGGGGGGGGGGGCGTCAGGCAGATCTGTCAAGCGATGCTCTTTGAAATTCTTGAAAAGCAAGGAGAGATCGTTTTGTCAAGATTTCGTAAAGCAAGGTTTGGTTTTCTAAGAAATGCTTGAATGATGTTGGGAGAGATACAGTTAGCCAAACAAATATCCCTAGTTATCTTACCTTTTTGCTACTCTTGGAAAAATCTTATCAAAATTATTTGAAGAGCCTTAACTCCAACTAACAATGGTTTCTTTGACAGAAGCTTCTTGCAAAAGATTCCATAGTCCGATTAGACAATGATAGAGTAGCAAAAAGAGACAGTTCTTTGAATATCAAGATCAAGCTACCAGACCATAGCACCAAATTGTTTTGCAATAAAGCTAAGGGAATCAATTTTGTAATTGGTACTTGATAGGCTGGAATGCTTTTAATTAATAAGAATTCTTTTTCTACTTCCTTAGTTAGAGTAATTTCTACGATTGATGGGTAAATTCTCAATGCAAATTTGACGAGCATCCTGCCTATGTTATGCTCTTTACAGCCATGTTTATGATGCAAAATATACTAAAAAGGATGTTTCCTCCGTTTTCTGAGCATCTGAAGGGTCTCTAAGCTTCCTGGGGGCTGCGCCCCCCAAACCTCACTCCTCAAGTGCTGCGTACGCCCCTGACTTATGATATTATTAGGGGCTCAATCTTGCAACATTTGTTGAATCACTTGTAAAACAGAGTGGTGGAATACTCCCATCATGATTGCACAGAGTGCAGATTGAACTTGGAAACTTGGAAATGTCTTGCGATCAGTAAAGATTGTATTGAATAATGATTGATGTGTCAGTGCATTCCTCTCTGGTTCCAAGACTTTACAAAAACCTGAATGATGTGGATTGCGCTGCTGTTTTATCTGTGCAACTCAAATGAGGTTACCCTATTACCCCTTTGTGTGATAGCTCCATTTCTAATTCTTTTCAAGATGTCCTGTGAATTTATGTCTTGCAAGAGACCTTTTTTAGCTGTTCTGAAAAGAATTATATTCAAAAAATATTTTGCCACATTTTGTAGAATCTTTGAATGTGCAGAATAGTGATAGGAGCTCTAACACCACTCGATTGAACACAAAATAAAAATGTATAAAAAGAGAGCTCGACAGTGGCGGAAATTATGGGGGGGGGGGTTGGAGGGGCAACTGCCCCCCCAATTCGACAAGACTTGGAAATTTTTCTTAAAAGTCGGAAACGTACGTGGGCTCGAAAGTGCAGCAAAGGAACGAGTCACCATCAAGAAGTAGACGAGTTTTCATCTGCAAAGAGCAAACAAAATTCACAAGCTCAAAAGCATATTCTAAAGTTTTATTCACTTTCATTTATTTCAAAAACGAGAAGAAAGTTGTTGGGTATAGGTCCGAGAGAGTAGCAGTATTTCCGAGTGATGTTGGAACGTGATTGGGAGAGATATCCTAAGCCAATGTAGGTTGGAGTTCTCAAAATTTTCCTGGACAAAAACTTCAGACAAACTATCAGCGAATTTTTAAAGTTTCCATGTTGAGGACAGGCGAAAATTGGATTGCGAAGAGCGTTCTAAGAAAGAGTAGGGGTTCTTCGTGCAAATTTTTTTTGAGAAGTGGTTATTCATGTCTTCAAATATTCAGATTTGGCATTGGCTTAGAATCCATCCAAGAGATCTCCTTAGCCAAAATCGATTACTTTTATTCAAAACGTTCCTGGGGGATGCTACTCCATTTAAAAAATGTTACAAAATTGTCAAAATCCCAATTCAGGACTGGCAAACCTAGGATCGTGAAAGGCATTCTAAGCAAAAGTAGAGGGCGTGTCCTCAAAAATTTTCCAAAAAAAAGTCCTTGTAGCTGTTAGGTCTACCTTTGGAATACATTCTTGCCTCTTTCTATCAACTGCTAAATATAAATAGTTTTGAAATCTAATAGGCCTATACACATTCTCTTAGCACATTTAAGGAGCCATTATGTCCGGTCTTCCAGCAAAATACCTGAAAACAAAAAGCATTTCCTAGACTCGGAAAATTGACGGTGCTTGCCCCTCCACTCAAAAAGCTGAATTTCCGCCACTGGAGCTTGATCCTGGCTCTTTTGTAGAATAGCTGAAAGCTAATGGCTAAAATCTGAGTAAAAATAGGTCAAAGGTCCACAGTTTTGATTTTGGCCTTTCTGAAAACCAAAGACACAGCGAGTTTTTAATTTCACAGACTAGATATGCCTTGTGGTGTAGGTTTTGCCCCCGCCCTATTTGAAAACCTAAGAATTGGACCGTGGACCATGATTCTGGCATCCACAATCTCCACTATGCCTGGCTTAACAAAGTCTTTAGTAATGCATGCTGATTCTTTGCTCTGTTTCAGGACAGCAATTCATCCTTATTACTTCCTACAGAAGTATGGCATCCCTCATCCAAAGATCACACCTTTTTTTGGAAATGTCCTTGATGTTCTGAAACCTGTAAGATACTTCTTTGAGTTAATGTTTCTTTCAGTATTCAACCAACTGAAAATAAAAAGTATTGTGCAATCACTCATTGCCCTAAATTTTTATTGAGGGGTAAATCACCTCAGAAATATATTACACTTTTATGAAGATTCCAAATAGTCCTCAAAAATCTCAGAAATCTCCAGGGAATGATGAAAATCTTCAAAAAGATCCTCTGATCTGTTCGGAAACCTCAAAATCTAAAATATTATGTAAAATAGGCAAGGATCTTGCAGAATCTCAAAATTCTTTGGAAATGTTAATTATTTCCCAAAATCCAAAAATCTTCAAAACATCTTACAAATTTTGAAATAGTCACAAAAAGTCAAAATTTCATAAAACCTTGTAAAATCCTTAAAATTCTGAAAAAATCTGTCAGAATCTTTGAAAATCTGAAGAATTTTAAACAATCCGAGAAATTTCTGAAATCCTAAACTCTTGTTTTGCTATTTTAAAATGCTTTGCCCATTGCATTTTACAAGATATAGTCATAATTGTTGGAATGACTTGTGCTTCTGATTTTGTATGTGTGATCTCAAAAACTTCAAGATATTGAATAACAGATCTTTCAGCTGAACGTGTCTTTTTCATCAAACCTTTGGTGATTAATGAAAGATGAAATTTCCATTCAATAATACCGGGTGAGTCAGAAAAAAGAATCCCCGCTTGGAAGGCCACTGCTCCATGAATATCAAAGCAATAATATTGAAAACTGTCTTGTTTTATTGCCAATATGTTCAATTAGGTTCAGTAATTTACCCGGCGTTAATCGGCCATTCTTTCCCGTGGATATGGGTGATTTTCTGCAGAAAGCCCCTTCAAAAAACCTGCAAAAACGGATGAAAACAATTAGCAGATTTTCCTTCCTAAAATTGATGACACTCACATAGATTCATATATTTTGTCCTCTTGGGAGAATGGAATCCCCATGAATAGGTCATTGATACCAGGGGGAGGACTCGTTCATCCTCCCAAGAGGATAGCACGTGCTAAAGCGTCCACAAGTCATTGCTGTAAAGGCCATTGTAAGGCAGAAATGTAAGGGAAATTTGTTCATGATTTTGGGCACGTTTTGAAGGTTTTTTGAAGAGGCTTTCTCGAGAAAATCCCTCATAATTTCAGAATGGAATGGCCGATTTCAGTCAGGTAAATTTTATAGTACTCTCAAGTACCGAATAAACGGGGGGGTGAGAATAATCGGGGGGGTTGGAAATGGTTCGATATATTAATAATTGGGGGGGTTGGAACAATCGGGGGGGTTGGAAAAATCGAGAATAGTCGTTTTTCGTTTTCTTAGTAAAACACGTATCTAACATGGGTACCACGTATGTAAAACACGTATGTAACACGGGTCAGACAAACAAAGGAGAATAAAGTTAATAAATACAGTAAGTACATTTGCTTAGCAGGAATTAGTAAAAAAATTTGTTCACTATTACTTCTATTTTTCAAGAATTAATAAAAGGGGGGGTTGGAATAAAAGTGGGGGGGTTGGAAAATTTTTCAAAAATTAATAAGCGGGGCGGGGGACGATTATTCGGTACTTGAGAGTAGATTTGAACAATTTTACCATAAAACTATATATTTGCCGATATCATTGTCTTGATATCCAGGGAGCCGTGACCTTTCAAACGGGGATTCTTTTTTCTGACTCATCCGGTACTTCAATGGCAATTGAAAGTGAATTGACATGGTTAAAAGCTGGCCCTGGCCCAGGCTAAGTTAAAAACTGTTTGATAACTTTGGTGTGTGCCATGTCATTTTGTAGCCAGATCCAGCCAGAAATTGAGGGGGGGGGCAACTTGCAAATAGGGTGCCAATAACATAAAAGAAAGTGAGCACACCGAAGGCGCGCAATCATTTTGGGACGTTTATTTCAGAAATTTTTTGATTTTCTACTAGATAACGCCTTGATTTATATGTTTCTCCCATATTTAAATCGAAATAGTTAAAGAAGTGTGTGTTAGGGTCAGGATGACGGGTGCTTTTCTCGCCAAATAAAGGGCACCAAGCTGAGTTTTCATCGTGAAAGGGGGCAGTTGCCCCACTTGCCCCCTAAATCCACCACTGTATCTAGCTAAAGAAACAATGGATGCATGGCGTTTTTCTTTAGCCTCTAAGCAGCTACTCGATATACTCTAGCTATGTCTATTCCTTTTAATGATTGGTTTACTTTTTCAGGGAGGTACCAACAAACTTCACAAGGAATGCATAAAGAGATTTGGAAAAGTCTATGGGTAAAGTCTCGTTAGCAATTGAGTTGTTTCGTTTGCCTTGCTTCAAATGTTAAGATTAAGTTTTGATAGTTTGCATTGCAGCTTTACGCCCCGTTAACACAGGAATGCAAGCGATCCGTTCCATCTTCGTTCCAGTTTCTGGAACGCAAAAATAGATTGTTCACACGGGAACGGAACGATTGCGCATTTGTTTTCGTTTCTGTTCCTTGGACCTGTTCGTTTCTGTTCCTTGGACCTGCATAACTTGGACCCGTTAAAGGTTGGAAAGGGGGATACGTTCTGGAAAACTTTCAAGCCATTGTTTTCAGATAAGGAGAGTAATAGAAAGATTATACTGGTGGAGGATGGAGAAATATTGTCAGATGACAAACGTATTAGTGAGTGCTTCAACGAGTACTTTATTAATATAACTGACACGCTTAACATCGTAGCGCAAGATACGTTAATTAACATTAACACTTCTGAAGAACCAGTATTAAGTGCTATCAGTAAATACGCTCAGCATCCCAGGATTCTACGCATAAGAGAGCACACTACCTCTCGCGAAACCTTTGAATTCACCCATGTAGATTCACTTGCTGTATTAAATGAAATAAATGCATTGAATACTCAGTGGACCAGTGCTGGCAAGTATGCTTAAATGTGCGTCAGGAGTTTGCTACGAGGAGATTACACGACATGTGAATAAATCACTTGAAATTAATACCTTTCCCAGTAACCTAAAAAAGTCTGATGTGACACCAGCCTTCAAAGGTGGGTGTACATGGGGTTGAAAAATTAACCCCTCCTCCCTACCTCGCATTTAACGCCATCAGCTCTCCTCGCAAATACTTTTTTCTCCAATTGTTTCCTCCTCGCATTACAAAAATTAGCAAGTTGATCGCTCCTCGATGTCACAACGAAACAAATCTAACAAACCAAGGACACGCTAAATACGTAAAATGAAAAGATTTGAAAAGGAGACTTTTGAATGTGCCTTTAACATCCAAAATAAATTTGCAACCAACATGTAAATAAGTAAACAGGAGTTTTCAGCTGGAACATTTTTGGAAAGAATTATCCGTCGGCATTTTATGTTTCCCTCTTTCTCTTTTTCTTTTTCTTCTTTGGCAGATAACAATCATCACCTTTCGTTTCCTCTTTTCTCTTGTTCTCTACTTGGTTTATCTTCTAACTCCACAGGCCCATAGGAGCATTTTTCAGATTAAAGTCTACCGCCGCAGCGTAAAGACCACGGGGGTCCGGGGGCGAAGCTCCCGGAAAATCTTCTTGGGCGATGCTCTCTTTTCTTTTGGCAACGCCCTTCTGTGCATTGCTAATAGAATTTTATGCTCGGAGGTTCTGGAGAAAAAATAGAAAATTTGCGAATCCAAATATATATCAAACAGGCTAGCCTTTGAATTCACCCATGTAGATTCACTTGCTGTATTAAATGAAATAAATGCATTGAATACTGGGAAAAAGAGCAGTGGACCAGTGCTGGCAAGTATGCTTAAATGTGCGTCAGGAGTTTGCTACGAGGAGATTACACGACATGTGAATAAATCACTTGAAATTAATACCTTTCCCAGTAACCTAAAAAAGTCTGATGTGACACCAGCCTTCAAAGCAGATGATTCGACTTGCAAGAAAAATTTTCGACCAATCAGTGTCCTGTCCACACTATCAAAAATATTTGAAAGGTTAATGTATTCTCAAATGCTGCCTTTCATCAAGCCAATGTTGTCAAACCTATTGTGTGGTTTTAGGGAAGGGTATAGTACACAGCATGCTCTCTTAAGGCTAGTGGAAAGATGCAAAACATGCTTAGACGACAAAGGCGTAATAGGAATGGTACTAACAGACTTGTCAAAGGCATATGACTGTCTCCTTTATGATCTCCTCGTAGCGAAACTTCATGCATATGGCTTTGGCCTATCTAGCCTTCAAATGATATATAGTTACTTAACATCAAGAAGACAGCGCGTAAATATAAAATCAACATATAGCAGCTGGCTCAATGTTAAATCAGGTGTCCCGCAAGGATCCGTATTAGGTCCTTTGCTATTCAATATTTTCATCAATGACATCTTCTACGCAATAGACGCTTCTGAGATCTGTAATTTTGCTGACGATAATACAATTTATGCATTATCTCATGACATTGAATCAATGATTGCCAAACTAGAAATTGATATCTATAATACACTAAAATGGTTTGACTCAAATTTTATGGTTGCAAATCCAACAAAATTTTCAGGTAATGTTTCTAGGTCTCAAAAAGCACCAAAATTTAACCTTGGAAATCAATGGAGAACATATAACCACCTCCAAAGAGGTGAAACTACTTGGTGTCACAATTGACTCAAAACTGAACTTCAACAGCCACGTCAAAGCTCTATGTCTGAAAGCCAGCCGAAAAGTGAGTGCATTTGCTACCCCATTTGCTAGAGTGGCTAACTATCTAAATCTCCAAAAAGCAAAATTATTGTACCAATCTTTTATTGCATCAACTTTCAAGTACTGCCCATTGATTTGGCTTTTTTGCGGAAAAACGTCAAATAACAACATAGATAGAGTACACAAAAGAGCTCTGCGGGTGCTACTTGACGATCATGAATCCACATTTGAAGTTTTGCTGGCAAAGAACAATGAAACAACTATTCACATCCAAAACCTTCGTGTGCTTATGATTGAGATAAACAAAACACTTAACTGTACCAATCCGTCCTTCATGCAGGAGTGTTTTGGTAGAAAGGACACCAAATATGACCTTAGGACGAAAGATTTATTACAAATCCCTGCAACGAAAAGTATTATGTTTGGCATTGATTCTATTAAGTTTCGAGGCAGCCTCTTATGGAACAGCATGCCTGATTTAATAAAGAGCGCTTCATCAGCTGCTATATTTAAGAGAAACTTAAAAAATTGGAGTGGAGACAAATGCCAGTGTAAAATTTGTAGATAATGATTATTAGTAAGTTGCATTACATTGTATTATAGGTTTATTTTTCTTGTAAATAGTTGGTATAAATTAGTTCACATTATTGTAACAATGTAGTGTAGAACTAGAGCTGATGATGAACCAACTTTAAATAAATTGATAAATAAATAAATAAAAAAAGAATTCATACGGGAACGTAATCGTTCCGTTCCACAAAAGGCAATCACGGTAAAGATGGCGGCAAGGAAGTTTTTACCAAGATGCATTGCGTTCTTTACTTGACTTCCTATAGAATCGTTAATGAATCGCAATTAGAACGCAATGCATCTTGGTAAAAAGTTCCTCGCCGCCATCTTTAGGGTAATAGTCTATTGTTTCTTGTGTTCTTTCCATTCTTTCCAGCAACAACAACATCCACGCGTGCGCTTAGGGCAAAGTTCTTATCATTACTTTTTTGGACAAGTTCTAGACCTCCCTAGACCTCATTACCTGTTCACACGAGAACGGAACGGAACGGAACGATTGCGTATCATTCCACTTTTCGTATAAATATTTCTATCTTTCCACTTTTTGGAACAAAACGACATTATTTGAAGCGTTCCCGTGTGAACGCCACTCCTGCGTGTTCCACTTTTCGGAACAGAGCGATGTAGAACAGAACGATTGCGTTCCCGTGTGAACAGAGCCTTATGTTTAGTCCAGTTAACCCTTTGAAAAGGACAACAGAATCAGAAGATTATTAAAAGTGGATGGGCTGAGTATCAGTGAAGCAAGTTACAGTGAAAACCTTGTGCTCATTAGCATGACGAAAATTCTTTGCCTTGTGATCAGGGGCGGTGCCAGCCCTGAAAAGTGGGGTGGACTCAGTATAGAATTGATTGCCAGAAGGTATGCTTAATTTTTTTATAACGTTTTTTGTTAAGAATAAATACCGACCTGAGAAAAATGGGGTGTACATGTCCACCCCCTGACGCTGCCTCTGATTATGATATGAATTCTTTAGTCATATGAAAGACTGTCATTTTTCTAAACAAGAATGTTCAGGCAGGAAAACCATGTTCATGTGTGCAGCATAGGTTCCAAATCTTTAAAAAGGCTGGTGTAAAATTGCGTGACCTATTTCTTTAAGCTGAACGGCTCCAAAGAAACTTTATCTACTTTGCTATAATTCTACAGTTGGAATTTTCTGAAATCTTCAATATTTTCAGAATTAGAGTGTTTTTCGTCTTTTCAAGAATTCAAGAAAAATTTTCAGAGAAACTTAAAATCATCGTAATTTCTAAACTGTTTGACGAAACATGAAATAATTTCGAAGAAAGCCATAAGTTATGAATGCCTACAGTATGGTATCAAGCAAAAATCTGTCACTCTTCTGGTATATGATTTAGGAATCTGATGACGTCACATCCTCAAATAAGTTGAAATGTAAGATACGCTGTAATTTCATAAAATATTTAAAATTTCTGAAATGTCCAACGGTAGAATTATAGATAAGTATCTAAAGTTTCTTTCAAGCCATTCAATCAGAAGAAATAGGTCATTGAATTTTACACCCGCCTTTTTACGCCGAGATAAAGATTTGGAACCTATCTGTGCTGTATAAGGTAATCTGGGGACTTGTTTTCTAAACTGTCCTACCAAGTTTTTTGGTTGTTACTGTATTCCTTGGGAAGGAACTTTTCTTTTACTAAAGATTTTTAGAGCAAAATTTAGTGTAATATTTTAAAATCTGTTACTGTATGATTCATTTTCTTCACAGATATTACATGGGAAGAAGGCCTGTTATCTGTGTTGCTGACCCTGAGCTTTTGGAACAAATTTTTGTCAAAGAATTCAGCAATTTTCATAATCGACCGGTTTGTTTTTTATCATATCTTATTTTGAACCTTTTCTGGATCTTTTTATTCATATTAAAATAAACTAACACTTCATATATATTCATATATATTTTGAATTCACTACAATTTTAGTTTACCATACCAACAAATAACTAAACTACAAGGAAAAAAGACAATATTACAGAGAGTCTACATTGATACGGAAATTTATACAGAGAAATGTGATAAATAGTATAAAGGGAATTACTTAAAGACACATGACGGATATATAGTGCCTAGTTTAGAAATAGAACAAAAGATGGCTCAGTGCTTTCATTTGTCCAATTGATTTGCTAATTTCTCGATATCATCAAATACAATGGAATACAATAGGCTATATTTAGATTGCCCAGGCCCCTGATTTAAATCACCTTATATCTCCGTAATTTGTCTTTAAAGGAGGAGCTCTCTCCACCGGGGGGGGGGGGGGTTCTTCCATAGTAAATGTACCTGGGGATGTGCCGCGAGCAAGGGTATACTTTGTCGGACTTCTAGAGGGTATACTTTTTTGCAATTTTGGCCTACAACGGTCTAGCCAAGGGTATCATTTTTGACAATATTGGTCTAGCGAACGGTCATGATATCATATTTGGTACAAATTTGACAATATTGGTCCAGAAAATGGTCAAAATTCGTCTAGCCAAGGGTACCATTTTCGTAAAAATTAGTCTAGCCAACGGTACCATTTTGAATATGCTCGCGGCAGACCCCTACCCAAAATTTGGCCAAGAACCCCCCTCCCCCGTGGCTCTCTCAATATGTCAACTAATCGAGGAGAGAGAGCTCCTTGCTTAGGTACACCAAGCAACGTAAATTGCGTCAATACTGTATCTAGCCTCCAACAAGAATGATGATGATATAATAATATGATATAACTGACGATGATTCCATTATATTGCACGGTAGTTTCTTCCAGTCTTCAACTATCCGCTACGAGAATAAGTACGTTCGTATATCTAGGCAGCTTCTTGGTGAGAACAGTTTCGGACTGTGTCCTCTTGTTGCTGACCTACCATTTTGAAAACTAGCGGGAGTTCGTGTCAATGTGGCCTTTTAAGATTGTATAGGTAAGAATCATGTCACCACGCTTTCTCCTGTATTTGAGAGTTGGTAGTTTCAATATGGTTAGATGGTGTTGATGATGGTGTTTCATTGATGTTTGATGCTAGGTACTATAGTCTCATAGCTCTCATCTGAGCACTACTGCCTATCGACGTTATCTGCTTGACTAGATGGGGGACCCAAACAGCTCCACAAAAGGTCGAAGGTTTTATCTAACTGCGCTTTGCATAACAGTGTTGTGAAGACGATACAAAAAATGCGTATCGTGCGATTCATAGGCTGCAACTCCATTGGCCTTTTTTATTTGCTCACAGTTCTGAAAACTCTACGAAATCTAAGTTTAAAACAAAAGTACATACGACACCATACAAACCAATGAACAAAAATATTTGGAAAAGCAGTTCCATATCAAACCATGCAGTAACCCTTTTATGTCATAGATTTTCCGTTTGTACCGTCATGTGACAACTGGATGGCACATTGATAAGGAAACTCCAACACTCCTGGTTCACATTTCAGCAAAGCTCACGCATTTTTTCTTTTATTATTCTTAGTTTTGTTGGCTCAAGTACCCACAGTAGCTCATTGTTAAGTTAATGACAATGGGGTCTTTGAAGCTCTCTTGAAGGGGTCAAAACAAGGATATCCACAACAAGATAGCAGGTTATTTTATCTCCACATACTCATAGTTACCAAGGTAGAGGGATGGGGGCAAGATGCCCTTAATTTTTTAGAGATACTGCAGCTATATTTCGTTTCAGTTACCGTAGTTTTAAGTATTTCTAAACTTCCGTCTCATAGGGGCAAATCTACAGTTGCTTCTACGCTTCAAAGATGAAGATAATCTCTATGTCGTCTATTCTAGCAAAGAAATGGAATTTCATTGCAAGACTTACTTAGGGACATTTTATGAAATTTTGTAATTTTAATGCAGCAAAATATCGTCGTTTTCGTTTTTCAATTCGAGCTCAAAGTGGATCAGACTTTGCTTGACAACATGCTGCAAGTGGCATTTTGAAAGGTTTCATTGTTTTTATATCTTAGGACATAATTCGATCGTTGGTAAATGATTAATGATTGCGTCCGAACGTGGAGAAACTTTGAGGATCCGGTAGATGTACCCTACATTGACTACCAATTTGTAAGCAAGCATGATGCTCATATTTTAGCTAATTATGTTAATTTATGTTAATTTCAGGCCTTCATCAGCAGAGGCAGACCACCAATGAATATGGGCCTACTATTGGCTGACTATCCAGATTGGAGACGCATCAGACCAACTGTCAGCCCAACATTTTCAGCAGGAAAGATTAAACAGGTATGTAAAGATACTTTGATCAACTTCTTGTCTCCTTGTTTACATTTGAATCAAGATTAATGCTGGCCAAGAAAGGATATTCCACTGCTTTGTCGCAAAAATTTTGCATTCGTTTTTCTTTTCTGTATCGATTGGAAAGGGCAGGCATAGACTTATTACGTTGAGTTCTAGTTCTAGCTACCACCCATCCAAATGTACTAGTATGAGCGAGTAGGAAGGTTGGGTGGTAGCGATTACTACCGGGTGATCCAGAAAAAAGTGACCCAACGCAATCCGTTACAGAAAATTAACTAAGTGGCCGATTGAGATGCTTCAAACGTTGTTCTGTCGCTAAAAGACTAGCCTATGCCTTGAGTATTTTTCGCAATTTTTTTCTCCACGGTAAATTTTCAAAAGTAAGGATTTCGAGGAAAAGAGCATGCCTGGAATCCTCAAAAAGTCATCAAAAACAGAGCATCGATTTACAGCCATTTCAAATCTTCAAAACAACGAGGAGCGTGTTTCATTTCAAACTGGGAATAGGTAACACAGTCGGAAGTCTTCAGAGCAAGTTTATAGTCCCTAGGTACTTGAAAATATTCTCAGGCAGAATGAAACACGCTCCTCGTTGTTTCGAAGATCTGAAATGGCTTCAAATCGATCCCTTGTTTTTGACGACTTTTTGAGAATTTCAAGCCTGCCCTTTTCCTCAAAATCCTTAATTCGGGAACTTTCCCGTGCCCAAAAAAAATTGCGAAAAATACTAGTAACGTAGGCTGGTCTTTTAGCGACAAAACAACGTTTGAAATATTTCAATCTGCCACTTACTTTTTTTTCTATAACAGATTGCGTTGGGTCACTTTTTTCTGGGTCACCCGGTAGAACTCAACGTAATGAGTCTAGGACAGGCACACAAATTTTCTTTGACTTGAAATGTTCTTGCCTGCTGCGCGTCTTAGTCTCATATGGGTCATGGTGTGGGACGAGCCATTTTGTTGTTGGGTTTAGTTTGGTCAGGCCAACAGGCCAACGAAGGCATTAATATGATTCTAAAACTGTCCTCGGAGACCACGAAATTGTGATTGTCCTTACTGTTATCTTAGAATTGATAACAAGAATCGCATAACACAAAGTAAATGGAATTAAAAACAGTTATAGAATCTTGAAATGACAAAAAGAATTTAACAGAAGATGAACAAAAGTAATATGCTAAAAATATCAGCCAGGTCAGGCGACAAAAGCAACTTAGCCAATAGAATTGCCCCAAGTCTGTTTTGTCAACTGTAATAAGTCTACCGGAAAGTATATCAAAAATTTTTTTGACGAAATAGACTTGGGGCAAGTCTACTTAGCCAACAAAATCCAGCAAAGCAACAAATAAACCGAAGGGCAAAGACCACTGTATCAAAATTGTGTGCGTCTCTGGTAAAAATCCTTTTGTTTTCAAGAAAAATACCTGAAAGTCCTAAAAGAAATCCAACACAAGATTTGAAAGAGTGACATACTGCTAGCGAGGCAAACAATGCAAACCAGGTCGACCAACCCTGCTGTTGGTTTTATGTGCTTCGTTGGCCTGGTTGGCTATGTTGGGTTTGCTGGCCTGTTGGCTTTGTTGACCTGGATGTCTTCGTTGGCCTCGTTGGCTTCGTTGGCATGTTGGTCTGGTTGGCTTCGTTGGCCTCGTTGGCTTTGTTGGCATGTTGGTCTGGTTGGCTTCGTTGGCCTCGTTGGCTTCGTTTGCATGTTGGTCTGGTTGGCTTCGTTGGCCTCGTTGGCTTCGTTGGCATGTTGGTCTGGTTGGCTTCGTTGGCCTCGTTGGCTTCGTTTGCATGTTGGTCTGGTTGGCTTCGTTGGCCTCGTTGGCTTCGTTTGCATGTTGGTCTGGTTGGCTTCGTTGGCCTCGTTGGCTTTGTTGGCATGTTGGTCTGGTTGGCTTCGTTGGCCTCGGTGGCTTCGTTGGCATGTTGGTCTGGTTGGCTTCGTTGGCCTCGGTGGCTTCGTTTGCATGTTGGTCTGGTTGGCTTCGTTGGCCTCGTTGGCTTCGTTTGCATGTTGGTCTGGTTGGCTTCGTTGGCCTCGGTGGCTTCGTTTGCATGTTGGTCTGGTTGGCTTCGTTGGCCTCGTTGGCTTCGTTTGCATGTTGGTCTGGTTGGCTTCGTTGGCCTCGTTGGCTTTGTTGGCATGTTGGTCTGGTTGGCTTCGTTGGCCTCGGTGGCTTCGTTGGCATGTTGGTCTGGTTGGCTTCGTTGGCTTCGTTGGCCTCGGTGGCTTCGTTTGCATGTTGGTCTGGTTGGCTTCGTTGGCCTCGTTGGCTTCGTTTGCATGTTGGTCTGGTTGGCTTCGTTGGCCTCGTTGGCTTCGTTTGCATGTTGGTCTGGTTGGCTTCGTTGGCCTCGTTGGCTTTGTTAGCATGTTGGTCTGGTTGGCTTCGTTGGCCTCGTTGGCTTCGTTGGCATGTTGGTCTGGTTGGCTTCGTTGGCTTTGTTGGCTTTGTTGGCATGTTGGTCTGGTTGGCTTCGTTGGCCTCGTTGGCTTCGTTTGCATGTTGGTCTGGTTGGCTTCGTTGGCCTCGTTGGCTTCGTTGGCATGTTGGTCTGGTTGGCTTCGTTGGCCTCGGTGGCTTGGCATGTTGGTCTGGTTGGCTTCGTTGGCCTCGTTGGCTTCGTTTGCATGTTGGTCTGGTTGGCTTCGTTGGCCTCGTTGGCTTTGTTGGCATGTTGGTCCTCGTTGGCCTCGGTGGCTTCGTTGGCATGTTGGCTTCGTTGGTTGGCTTCGTTTGCATGTTGGTCTGGTTGGCTTCGTTGGCCTCGTTGGCTTCGTTTGCATGTTGGTCTGGTTGGCTTCGTTGGCCTCGGTGGCTTCGTTTGCATGTTGGTCTGGTTGGCTTCGTTGGCCTCGTTGGCTTCGTTTGCATGTTGGTCTGGTTGGCTTCGTTGGCCTCGTTGGCTTTGTTGGCATGTTGGTCTGGTTGGCTTCGTTGGCCTCGGTGGCTTCGTTGGCATGTTGGTCTGGTTGGCTTCGTTGGCTTCGTTGGCCTCGGTGGCTTCGTTTGCATGTTGGTCTGGTTGGCTTCGTTGGCCTCGTTGGCTTCGTTTGCATGTTGGTCTGGTTGGCTTCGTTGGCCTCGTTGGCTTCGTTTGCATGTTGGTCTGGTTGGCTTCGTTGGCCTCGTTGGCTTTGTTAGCATGTTGGTCTGGTTGGCTTCGTTGGCCTCGTTGGCTTCGTTGGCATGTTGGTCTGGTTGGCTTTGTTGGCCTCGTTGGCTTCGTTTGCATGTTGGTCTGGTTGGCTTCGTTGGCCTCGTTGGCTTCGTTGGCATGTTGGTCTGGTTGGCTTCGTTGGCCTCGGTGGCTTCGTTTGCATGTTGGTCTGGTTGGCTTCGTTGGCCTCGTTGGCTTCGTTTGCATGTTGGTCTGGTTGGCTTCGTTGGCCTCGTTGGCTTTGTTGGCATGTTGGTCTGGTTGGCTTCGTTGGCCTCGGTGGCTTCGTTTGCATGTTGGTCTGGTTGGCTTCGTTGGCCTCGGTGGCTTCGTTTGCATGTTGGTCTGGTTGGCTTCGTTGGCCTCGTTGGCTTCGTTTGCATGTTGGTCTGGTTGGCTTCGTTGGCCTCGGTGGCTTCGTTTGCATGTTGGTCTGGTTGGCTTCGTTGGCCTCGTTGGCTTCGTTTGCATGTTGGTCTGGTTGGCTTCGTTGGCCTCGTTGGCTTTGTTGGCATGTTGGTCTGGTTGGCTTCGTTGGCCTCGGTGGCTTCGTTGGCATGTTGGTCTGGTTGGCTTCGTTGGCTTCGTTGGCCTCGGTGGCTTCGTTTGCATGTTGGTCTGGTTGGCTTCGTTGGCCTCGTTGGCTTCGTTGGCATGTTGGTCTGGTTGGCTTCGTTGGCCTCGGTGGCTTCGTTTGCATGTTGGTCTGGTTGGCTTCGTTGGCCTCGTTGGCTTCGTTTGCATGTTGGTCTGGTTGGCTTCGTTGGCCTCGGTGGCTTCGTTTGCATGTTGGTCTGGTTGGCTTCGTTGGCCTCGTTGGCTTCGTTTGCATGTTGGTCTGGTTGGCTTCGTTGGCCTCGTTGGCTTTGTTGGCATGTTGGTCTGGTTGGCTTCGTTGGCCTCGGTGGCTTCGTTGGCATGTTGGTCTGGTTGGCTTCGTTGGCCTCGTTGGCCTCGTTGGCTTCGTTGGCATGTTGGTCTGGTTGGCTTCGTTGGCCTCGTTGGCTTCGTTTGCATGTTGGTCTGGTTGGCTTCGTTGGCCTCGTTGGCTTCGTTTGCATGTTGGTCTGGTTGGCTTCGTTGGCCTCGTTGGCTTTGTTAGCATGTTGGTCTGGTTGGCTTCGTTGGCCTCGTTGGCTTCGTTGGCATGTTGGTCTGGTTGGCTTTGTTGGCCTCGTTGGCTTTGTTGGCATGTTGGTCTGGTTGGCTTTGTTGGCCTCGTTGGCTTCGTTTGCATGTTGGTCTGGTTGGCCTCGTTGGCCTCGTTGGCTTCGTTGGCATGTTGGTCTGGTTGGCTTCGTTGGCCTCGTTGGCTTCGTTTGCATGTTGGTCTGGTTGGCTTCGTTGGCCTCGTTGGCTTCGTTTGCATGTTGGTCTGGTTGGCTTCGTTGGCCTCGTTGGCTTTGTTGGCATGTTGGTCTGGTTGGCTTCGTTGGCCTCGGTGGCTTCGTTTGCATGTTGGTCTGGTTGGCTTCGTTGGCCTCGGTGGCTTCGTTTGCATGTTGGTCTGGTTGGCTTCGTTGGCCTCGTTGGCTTCGTTTGCATGTTGGTCTGGTTGGCTTCGTTGGCCTCGGTGGCTTCGTTTGCATGTTGGTCTGGTTGGCTTCGTTGGCCTCGTTGGCTTCGTTTGCATGTTGGTCTGGTTGGCTTCGTTGGCCTCGTTGGCTTTGTTGGCATGTTGGTCTGGTTGGCTTCGTTGGCCTCGGTGGCTTCGTTGGCATGTTGGTCTGGTTGGCTTCGTTGGCTTCGTTGGCTTCGTTGGCTTCGTTGGCATGTTGGTCTGGTTGGCTTCGTTGGCCTCGTTGGCTTCGTTTGCATGTTGGTCTGGTTGGCTTCGTTGGCCTCGTTGGCTTCGTTTGCATGTTGGTCTGGTTGGCTTCGTTGGCCTCGTTGGCTTTGTTGGCATGTTGGTCTGGTTGGCTTCGTTGGCCTCGTTGGCTTCGTTTGCATGTTGGTCTGGTTGGCTTCGTTGGCCTCGTTGGCTTTGTTGGCATGTTGGTCTGGTTGGCTTCGTTGGCCTCGTTGGCTTCGTTTGCATGTTGGTCTGGTTGGCTTCGTTGGCCTCGTTGGCTTCGTTTGCATGTTGGTCTGGTTGGCTTCGTTGGCCTCGTTGGCTTCGTTTGCATGTTGGTCTGGTTGGCTTCGTTGGCCTCGTTGGCTTCGTTTGCATGTTGGTCTGGTTGGCTTCGTTGGCCTCGTTGGCTTCGTTGGCATGTTGGTCTAGTTGGCTTTGTTGGCCTCGTTGGCTTTGTTGGCATGTTGGTCTGGTTGGCTTTGTTGGCCTCGTTGGCTTCGTTTGCATGTTGGTCTGGTTGGCTTCGTTGGCCTCGTTGGCTTCGTTTGCATGTTGGTCTGGTTGGCTTCGTTGGCCTCGTTGGCTTTGTTGGCTTTGTTGGCATGTTGGTCTGGTTGGCTTTGTTGGCCTCGTTGGCTTCGTTTGCATGTTGGTCTGGTTGGCTTCGTTGGCCTCGGTGGCTTCGTTGGCATGTTGGTCTGGTTGGCTTCGTTGGCCTCGTTGGCTTTGTTGGCATGTTGGTCTGGTTGGCTTCGTTGGCCTCGTTGGCTTAGTTGGCATGTTGGTCTGGTTGGCTTTGTTGGCCTCGTTGGCTTCGTTGGCATGTTGGTCTGGTTGGCTTCGTTGGCCTCGTTGGCTTCGTTTGCATGTTGGTCTGGTTGGCTTCGTTGGCCTCGTTGGCCTCGTTGGCTTTGTTGGCATGTTGGTCTGGTTGGCTTCGTTGGCCTCGTTGGCTTCGTTTGCATGTTGGTCTGGTTGGCTTCGTTGGCCTCGTTGGCTTTGTTGGCATGTTGGTCTGGTTGGCTTCATTGGCCTCGTTGGCTTCGTTTGCATGTTGGTCTGGTTGGCTTCGTTGGCCTCGTTGGCCTCGTTGGCATGTTGGTCTGGTTGGCTTCGTTGGCCTCGTTGGCTTTGTTGGCATTTTGGTTTGGTTGGCTTCGTTGACCTGGACGAAATGAATTCTAAGGTGAAGGAATCTGATATCAATTCATGCATTCCTTCATTCCTTTAGTAATGTTCCATACGTTAAATCTTGGCGAATTTCTTGTAGATGATACCACTGCTTGAGAAGTCAATCAACACATTGGCAAGTATTCTCTCCGAGAGTGCAGAGAAAGGTGATAACATTGAAGTTTTCGGGTATGTTGAAATGTTGTTATTATACCCAGGGAATAATTTTTATAATGATACATACGAGGAGCGATATGAGCTCGATACTTGGAAAAAATTGGTCAGAGCTTTCTATGTTATAAAGAAAGATTTGACACTCCCACAATTGGTCGATAAAAAAATAACTAGGCATTAATTGAATGCTTTTTACTTCGAAAGAACTACCGGTTGACTCAATAAAAACCATTTCCGTTTGAAACAATACTGCTTCTTGAATATCAAAGTGAGGTAGTTGCAAGGAAGCCTTCCGTTGAGCATCTTTCCAATGGCACACAGATAAAGACCGTCGAGTTGACTAAATACCTTGGTGTTCACTTGGACAGTCATCTTGTCTGGGATGAGCACATAAAGTATATGAGAACTAATGTCTCTCAAGGCTTAGGTTTTCTGAAGTATGCAAAGAAACTTCTCCCTGATGAAACGCTCAGGTAGATGTACAGAGGAATTGTTGAACCCCACTTTCGTTTTTGTTGCTCTGTATGGGAATGTTGTGGAATAACTCAAATTGATACCCTCCAAAAATTACAAAATCGAGCTGCTAGAATTGTTACAAATAGCAGCTATGATGTTTCAGCAGCTGGTTTGATTAAATGGCTAAAATGGACAACAATCTCGGGCATTATTCAAAGTGAAACAGCGACTATAATGTATAAGTCAACAAATAGTCTTGCGCCTGAATATCTGTCCGAGTTATTTGTAAAGAATTCAGCTCTTAACACAATGAGACTAAGAAACATTGAAGGTGACTTGCGTGTTCCTTTCTTCAAAACGTCAAATGGGCAGAAGTCTATTTCATTTCATGGGCCTAAGCTTTGGAACCAATTAAGTTCAGATGTCAAACATGCACCCTCCTTTCTTACCTTCAAAAGAGGCTAAACGAGAAATTGTAGAGGGTTTTTTGTTTTTCTTTTGTTTTTTTCATCAATTTCGGGACATTTCTATTTATGGTTAGTTTAACTGTAAATTAGGCTTTTAATTTGTAATATTTTTGCACGGCCCCCTGCAAAGCAGTCTCTGCAGGCTGACGGGGCTACCGTGGTTAAACAATAGAAAATGACAAAATGACAAAAAATGAAAGGAAAAGCAGACGGAAACAGCATACAGACACAGGCATGATTTTTGTGTGTACATTTTATTAAACAATAAACATCTTGTTTCCTCTCACTCATGGTTTCATTTAGATTCAATGATTTACCCAGCTTCGATTGGTCACTCCTTCCCGTGGATAAGGGAGATTTTTTGCAGAAGGCCCCGTTCAGAAACCTGCAAAAAGGAGTGAAAAGGACGAGCAAAATTTCTTGGTTTTCCTTCCTAGCAATAATGACACTTAAGCCCCGTTTACACTACACCCAACTAACCTGGGTTCGCCCCAGGTTAGAACTAACCCAGGTTCGCCCCAGTTGTGTTTACACTGCCTTTTGCACAAATGACAGTGTAAACGCGAACCTAGGGTGAACCTGGGTTTGTTGATAGGTACGCATGCGCATAATGAATGTCATGCTGCAGACTCCCAAAGCAAAACTGTTTGATTTTCTCCCTCACTTGGCTGAATGTTCGCGCAAATCCCGCTTCAGCAAGAGTCTTCGCCATCTTTTCAAAAACAGGCCGCTTTCGTGTACAGCCGTCAAGCTGCTGCTGAATTCTTTCATCAGCCCAAATATTTATCAGTTCTATTACTTCTTCATCATCCCAGGTTGATCCTCTGTCTGTTTTACTTTGGCTATCGCTCATGGTTATTTACAAAAAGATAGGTCACCAACTCGCACCTACTCGCATCAACGAAACACGAGAAAGACTTGTTCAGTCACAGCTGTTCGTACACATTCAGAATTGGCGGGAAATTCACCAATAATGCGCATGCGTCCTACATTGCCTAACCCAGGTTCGCCCCAGGTTTGCGTTTACACTGCAATTTGTGAAAACTAACCCAGGTTCGCCCCAGGTCGAACCCACCTCCAAAGGTGGGTTAGTTTACCCCGGGGCGAACCCAGGTTAGTTGCATTTACACTACAAAAATCTTTAATGTATCAGCATATATTTTTTCCTCTTGGGAAGACGGAATTTCCTTGAATAGGTTTTCATACTACGGGGATGACTTTTTTGTTGCATCTCCCCAAGAGGATAGCACGTGCTAAAGCGTGTTCAAGCCATTGCTGTAAGGTAAACATAGTGGGAAATTTGCTCGTGATTTTAGCACGTTTTTTAAGATTTCCAAAGGGACTTTCTCGAGAGAATCCCTTGTGAAATCTGAACGGAGTGACCGATTTCAGCCTGGAAAATTTCTACAAATAATTGCATATGTCCATTATTACAGGTATATTTGTCAATATGATTGCCTTGATATCCAGGGAGCAGTAGACTTTCAAACGGAAATCGTTTTACCAGTTGTTAGCTACGGATGTGCGTCAAAATGTTAAGACCCACCATCGAGCGAAGTAAGGCATTAATTATTGTGACAAAGATTTGGAATGTTCTTTTCGAAAATCAAGCTAGGATTCAGATCATTAAAAAAGGCCGTGTTAAATTGTATTACCTCTTTCTTTAACTTGAATAAAACTGGAAGGATTTTGTTGTGTCCTACCATGGAGATATTTGATACCGGTTGTCCCAAAAAAAGTACTCCCGTTTGAAAAATCACCAAAATTTGATTACACAACCGATCTTAAATTTTATTTTTTTGTCAAGTAGATCAAGGACCAAATTATTTCCCTATATATAGCAAATTTTGTAATTGGTTTAAAAATTAGCAAATTTAGCTCATTTTGGAGTTACCTGGTTTTGAAAAATACTGCAAAAAATCACGGGTGATTGCCAGATCAAATTTTTGTGCGTGTAAAGCTTCTAATTTTGTCATGAATTACAGAAAGGAATGCGTACTATCATTAGAGACTTTTATAAAATCTGAAAATTTTGACTCTTAAACACGATTGAATATTTATCTTAAAAACTATAGCTCAAAATAAGGTTTTTCAACCTGTAATTTTTCTACCTTGTTGTATCAAAAGCAAAACTTTTATAACCAAGAAATATTTTTGGGTCCTTGACAAAACAAGTGAAAAAGAATAGTTTATCGAAGGTTTGATAATTGATTTTTGGTGATTTTTTAAACTGGAGTACTTTTTTGGGACACCCGGTATCTTGATTAGTTTCAAAGTGGTGGCATTTATTAAATCCGGGGTAGTGGTGTCATAAATCTGCAAAACGTAAACCATGAGTGTGACAGATTTTTGCTTGTCACCATATTGTTGACCATCATAAACAATAGTTTTTCATGAAGATTGTGTCACATTTCCTATGGTAATTTAGGATTTACTATGATTTTAACTTTGTCAAAAATGTCCATGAATTCGTTCAATAAAAAGAAAAACACTGCCATTTGATAATAATCACGATGCCCAGAAATTTCGAGGATAGAATTACAGAAAAGCATCTGAGTTCCTTCAAAACCGTTCAATTCATCCATTCAAAGAGAAAGTTAATGGTATTTTACACCACGTTTTTATAAATTTGAATCCGACCCGATGGAGTCTCAGTAAGTCACAGGAATTAATGTGTAGCATTGTGGATGCTTTTTGCAGTACGATTTCTGAGGTAATACAAAATAGCTTTGTAAAATTTAAGCATTCTCTTTAATTTACTTTTGCAGATGCTTTGGTCGTTTGACAATGGAAGTAATTATGTCAGTTGCTTTTGGACTTGAGAATGAATTTCAAAGAGAAGGAAACAGCAAGATCACGAATGATGCTGCTAAGTTCTTTGTTATCAGTAAACTAGTTGTTCTCGTCGGTAAGCAGCAGATGTTCTTTTCTCTTTCACCTTTTCACCATGCAAATAATAAGGGCCGATTTTGTAATACAATAGCAACAGTTGCGTTTGATTGACACCTCAATTCAAAGCGATCAGCGACTGCAGACAAAAGAAGTTCTCTCAACCAATAATTCAAAACAAACAAAGCCGCAAAAGTTCCCGAAACTAGTAGGGCAAACTCTCGCCTTGTGCAAGCGAAAGGAGGTTTTTAAGAGAAGTTCTGTGCTTATAACGAAAGAAGAAGGGTAAATCTAAAGTTCTGTCTGGCGGATTTTCTTTATTTGATTCAGAAACCGAGCAGAAGACATTTTAATTTTCGCGTTTTTAGAGCTTAAATGAAACGATTACAAAGCAGCTCCTGGATCAAATAAAGAAAATTCGCCAGACAGATCTTTAGATTTACCTTTCTTCTTTCGTAATAAGCACATAACTTCTCTTAAAAACCACCTTTCACTTGCACAATGCGAGAGTTTGCCATACTAGTTTCGGGGTAACTTTGTGCGGCCTTGGTTGTTTCGAATTACTGATTGAGAGAATTTCCTTTGTCTGCAGTCGCTAATCGCTTTGAATTGAGGTGTCAATCAAACGCAACTGTTGCTATTGTATTACAAAATCTGCCCTTGTTCATGCAAATAGGAAGTGATGTTACAATATTCAGATGAATGCTAACCAACGATAAGCCTGGCCCCCATGCAATCATAACCGCGATACATCGGCGATACGCTGCCGATCAGAGTTCTTACACAATGAATGCAATGGATAGGTTGTTATGAAATTGTATCTTAATTGGACAATTTAAGCCTAGGGTTAGGGTTCTTACCCCACCAGGTCTTTATACGCGGGTTTTACTGTAATTGGGAATCCTAAGGTAGGACTCATGTACCGGGTGTCCCAAAAAAGTATAGGCGTTTGAACAATTCCTGTGAAAGAGCCTTGCATTCAAAAAATTTTATTTTCTGTTCATGTTATAGATGAGATCTCAACTTAGATTTTGCAACCTTGCATTTCCAAATCGGGTTCGTATTTGCAGAGTAATTCACTTGAGCAGGCAAACTTTCTTAGGCAGCCCAAGACAGATGGTTATTTAATTACGCATGGTTATTTAATTTAATTTATGGTTATTTAATTTAATTAAGAACTCGATTCCTTTCTCACAACTACTACGCCTCAAGAGACTTTGCTCCAACAAGCCAGACTTTGCAGATAAAGCAAAAGAAATGTACAAATTCTTCCTGGAAAGTGGTTATCCGAAAAATGTAATTGACAACGCACTTGAGCGCGTATCAAGAATTTCACGGCAGCAAGCCCTACAAGTCAAGCCTAACGAAACCAGCGAAGACAGGATCCCACTAACTTTTACATATCACCCTCTATCAATGCCTATCAAGAGGATCATTTACAAGAATTTTGACATCCTGCAGACGAGCAAGGACACAACGGCCATTTTTTAGGGCCTCCGACGACGGGGGGGGGGGACCATGGCCCCCCACTTTTTAGCAAATCATGCCGTTCTGAAAGGCAGCTCATCCCGTTGTATTGTGGTAAATTTTTTGTATCAAGTTTGGCCCCCCCCCCACTTTTCTGATCTCGTCGGGGGCCTTGTTTTTGCAAAACCACCATTGATGGCATTTCGCTGTGACTCTAATTTAAGAGACATTTTGGTTCGTTCAAAATTAAAAAAAAGGAAGAAAACTCTGGTACCTACCCTTGTAGACATCCACGATGCCGCACCTGCAACCATGTTTATCAAACCCAGCTAATTCAAAATCTTGGTAACTCTTTCACTGTTCACAAACGCTTTACTTGCTCTTCTACATGCCTAATCTATGCCATTAAATGCAGCAAGTGTGAAATTTTGTATATTGGGAAACATGCCGACAACTAGATGAAAGATTTGGTGAGCACATAAGGAACGTCGAACACAAGCTTCACGAGGATGAAAGGAAAAAGGACCAAGGCGACATTAACGTCTCGCAACACTTCAATTCGGCAGGACATTCCATTCATGATATGAACATTCTTGGACTGTTGGATGCCCTCATAGACTCGCGAAAAAGAAAGACACTCGAGAAAAGAATAATTTTTAAACTCGACACACGTGTTCCATAAGGACTTAACAAGCAATTTTTCTTTTTATGATTGTATTTCCTCTTGCTCCTGAGCGTTCTATTTTCGCTCGTCTAATTCTTCCGTTACTTGCTCGATCCTACCGTTCTATTAAATTTTGTAAAGAGCTTCTGGCGCAGCCAAATACATTATTTTTTTAAAGTTTGTTGAGCTATGAAAGTGCAGTTTACTGTTCACTATTCTAAAGCCCCATATCACTGAACGATCACAACTGCAACGAAACTTTGGCGAGAAAGACCGTTTAGTTCTACCGGGTGTCCCAAAATGATGTATTATTGTTTGATTGCTTACATGTCCATAACCAATAAACCGATTTTCAAACAATTTGTTTTATTTGATTGCCTAAAGGCTAAATTCTATTTTAAGATGTTGGTTGTGGCTTTACCAGTTTTTGAAAATTGGTTCATCGGTTATGGACATATAAGCAATCAAACGATAATACATCATTTTGGGACACCCGGTATAAGACACTACTCGACACCGTCAAGTTCCTTCAGTCCTAGAACCTGGCGCCGTGAACTGTTTAAGTGTAAATGCATCTTTTCTTTTATCATTTTCTCTAATTTATATAATGGTTTAATTGATCAAGAGATTTTTAAGAATACAACTTTTAATGCATGAACTGAATCAACATTTTCTTGAAAGTACGCATTGATTGTAGTAGCATAATTCAATAAGCATCTGTCTCAGGCTACCTCAAAATTTCCCGTCTTTAGGTGAATTACTCTGGGAATGCAAATCCGATTTGACCATGCGAGGTTACAAAATCTAAGTTGAGATCTCATCTATACATTAAACTGAAAATGAAAATTTTTAAATACAATGCTCCTTCACAGGAACTGTTCAAACACCTATGATTTTTTTGGGTACACGGTAGACCCCCTAAGGAATAAACCCCTAAGGATTGATAATTATTGATTTATTATGAGACTGATGAAATCACTTGATCACTATGCTTTCTGATTGCGCTGAACGAATGGTTCTTATTGAGTAAATGCTATAAGGTCCAGGATGCGATACTTGTTGAGGATACCAAGGACTGCCCTTTTTGTCTGAGCCTTTTGTTATGCTGGTAAAGTTCAAAGCAGATCAACAGCTGGGAAACATATTACCATGCGCGAGAATCTCTTTGTGTCTTTGCTAATTCTTGTTTGGATTGTGGCCGGATTATCCGCCCACATCCTTTCCACAAAACCGAACATGCTTTCTGCGCATGATCACAGGTTTCCTTTTTGGGGGATGACCGTTGATTTGAACTTTGACGATTCGTATCCCCAACAAATACACGGTTGTGAGCCGGAGGAAGGGTATGATAGGTGATAAAATACAAGATTATACTGTTATGAATCGTGTGTCGTACTTTTTCTTACCATTTTCGTCTTTTCCCTGCGAAGCTGCGTATTCAAATAAGCGACCTGAGCGAAATGACGTCATAAGAGCGCAAAGAATCTATGTCTACTGACGTCACTTTCAATGAAAACGAGGTAGTCTTATTGTTTTCTTATGAAGTTTTTAATTTTTAAGAAGCGCCTCCCCCTTCTGTACACAAGGTTTTAAATCGTGTATCATGCAAACATATCCGCATACCCTGCGTACGCACTGAACAAGGATAGTCCTTTTTAAAACCGTAGATCTTGATACCCTTCCAACTGTGTGTTCATACTTTGTATTTTCTTGTCAGAATTGTTTCCTTTGCCAACATCTGTCAAAACTTGGATTAAACATCTCGCTCTTGCTGATCCTACCTATTTACTTGGCTTGCTTAAACCTGTGGTGGAAGAACGAAAGAAAAAGCCATCAAATGTAAGTCGGGGCTTGAATAGTATTACTTTGCTTTACCCATGATCTATACTTCATTGTCTGTTTACGGAATTTGCGTTTTGTACTACGGTAATAGACTCACGAAATAGTCCCAGTTATCGCAACAACAACAGCAACAGCAATGACAACAACAACAACAATAAATATTTTTGCTCAAACTGGGACTTATGGACTTTCACATCAAAGAGTGGGACGAAAATAAACAATGGACGCACAGATTTTTCTATTCCCTTTGAAACGAGGTTAATGGCCTCTTTTCGGTAGTTGGAAAATTTCAGGAGCTGTGGCATGTTGGCGTGCACTATTGCTAGATGAAGATTGCCTTCAAAATGAGGAAATTCTTGTTGAAACTGAAAGGTTTGTTAATTCTTAGATTAAAGAAACATTCATGCGAATACTTGTGGCTTTTGTTCATTGCTAACGTCACTCAAAACTTGAATTTTGAGGCGTTTTATTATCTGACGATTGAGCTGACAATTTAGGCCCACCGCCCTTACTCGCCTTTTCGTACAGCGTTGCTATGGTTTCCATATCGGACGTGATGTCAAGGGAAACAATTTCGTCCCAATTTTCAATGTGAAAGTCCATGAGTCGTAGTTATAGCGTCCATCAGCCTATCAATAGCAATAACTACGAACTTGCAATCAGTCTACTACGGTAAGCCAATAAAAACTTAGCCAACGTCACTGACTGAAAACGATCAAAGAGCCAATTCAACTTTAGAAATGAAGCTGGATCGTTTTGAGGGGCAAATCATTCCAAAATAGCATGCGAGATTTTCTGATTTTATGGACTTGTTACAAGTCTCTCTCTTCTCAGCACGAGTCGTAGAGTCGTAAGGTGCAAGAATCACTGTCCTTTAGAGGGAGTTTCCTCTGGAACACCCTTGATGATAGTGTTAAAAATGAGCCAACACTTTATGCTTTTAAAAAGAGGATCAAAGACTGGGCTGGCGATAAATGCACCTGCAAAATATGACGATAATCTTCTGTATGAAGTATATTTTTTTGTAAATAGTTGGTTTGAATTAGTATGTTCTTAGTTACTATTGTAAATACCAACTTTAAATATGGATTAAATGAAAATGAAAAATGAAATGAAACAATGCGAGTGATCTCACAGGGTGAAGGAGAAGGAAGGAGAGAGAGACTTACACGTTTTTATGTGTGTAAGAAACTGGTTTATAAGAAACTAGTACTACGATGACCAAAAATTTGAGAAACTCTAGTACTACGCTCAAGAACAGTTAAGAAACTCTAAAACTTTATGTCTGTAATGTCTCTCTTATTCTCTGCCTCTTTAACGAACGTACCTTCATCTTTTCTTGACTTTTAACTGCAAAATTGGTAAAATTTCAAATCTTCTCAGCACGAGTCGTAGAGTCGTAAGGTGTACAATGCGAGTGATCTCACAGGGTGAAGGAGAAGGAAGGAGAGAGAGACTTACACGTTTTTTTTTGTAAGAAACTGGTTTATAAGAAACTACTACTACGATGACCAAAAATTTAAGAAACTCTAGTACTACGCTCAAGAACAGTTAAGAAACTCTAAAACTTTATGTCTGTAATGCCTCTCTTATTCGATGCCTCTCTAACAAAGGTACCTTCATCTTTTCTTGACTTTTAACTGCAAAATTGGTAAATTTTTGCCTTAATGTGCATGGCTTCTTCTTGATGACAATGTCAATGCCAAATGGAAGCCCTTTGTCGAGAAAAAGGCTCAACTTCGAACAATACCGCACTTTTAGGCCCAAAAAATAAGAAACTAATTTAGAAACTTTTACTTCTTAAATACCGAAATTTTCATGAGAAATTAAGAAACTTTTAGTACTAAGTGCTGATCCAAAGTTTCTTATAAAAATAACATGTATTTGATTAGGAAATCGAAATCGCGACCCTAGCACAAAGAACTCTCTCTTTCTGCTCTGCGTTTATCTTTTGCGTCTTGTACTGACAAGAGAGAAACATGTAGCAAGTCCAGGGATTTTAAAATTCTCTTAGATTGGCAAAGATTTTCAAAGATTATATTCTTAAGGTTGTTGGTCTTTAAAACTCTTGTAGATTCTTAGACTTTTGAGGTATTTGAGATTTTCACAAAGGTTTTCGAGATTTGCAAGACTATCAAGACGTTGCAAGATGTATTCAATTTTTGAGATTTTCAAAGAATTGTCGAAATGCATATGCCCGTACCGCCAATAAAACTTCAAAACTGCTGCAGCAAGTTTTTGAATTCTGGAATCGATTTGTCAGGCATGAAGGCTGTATTGGTTTGTTCACCCTGTGCCCTTTTTGTTGTGTTGCAGATGATCTGCTTGAACGCACTGCGCACGCGTTGTATTTGTCATGACCGCAATGAATCCATCTATTATGACGATGTGGTCGACTCGACGAGCCAATTTAAAGCATACTTACCTGACAGGGAGGATACCATGATCACTGAGGTGCAAGAGGTTCAGTAAAAAGCTGTAGCATTATGCCATTCCCACTCTCTGATCATAAGAAAATTGTGCTCACCTTATGCTTCTCTAACATTAAGACTGGCCCAGGAGTCTGGCAACTCAATACTTCTGTTTTGAAAGAAAAATCCTTTCTTGAAACAATAGAGGAATTTTGGGCTGATTGGCAATCAAAAAAAGATAATTACCAGACACTCCTTGAGTGGTGGGATGAAGGTAAGATCGAAATTATAAATCTAACAAAAGAATATTGTGCAAATCGTGCTAAACAAAACCGTCACAACAAATGTCGCTTATATAAGCAATTAAGAAATATCGATCGTAAAGCCACAAAAACGGGCGAAAAAAGATTTCTTGATCTTTCAAAGAAAATCTCGGCCGAAATTAAGACGTTGGAAATGAACGAAGCAGAAGGCGTAAAAGTAAGAGCCAAAGCAAAATGGGCTGAAAAAGGCGAGAAAGTTACGAAATACTTCTGCAACCTAGAAAAGAAACGGCAAGGTGATAGGCAAATGAAAGAAATTAAAAACAAGCAGGGACAGACCGTTACGGACCCCCTGGAGATATGCCATACCGTCAGGCAATTTTATGAGGACCTTTATAATGCAGAACATACAGATCCAGAAGTGGCAAAAAAGCTTTTTGACAAGGTTACTAAACAGCTCTCTAAAGACGAACGAGAAGTTTGCGAAGGCGCCATTACCAAAAAAGAGTTAGGCCTTGCCCTTCTTCAAATGCAAAACGGCAAATCTCCTGGGATCGACGGTCTACCTTGTGAATTTTACAAGATTTTCTGGAGGACACTAGGAGACGACTTTACTTCAGTCGTAAATCAATGCTTTGCGGAATCGTCTTTGACAGCGTCGCAAAAATTTGGTCTGATAACCTGCCTTTTCAAAAAAGGGGAAAGAGCAGACCTCCAAAACTGGAGACCCATTAGTCTCTTAAATGCTGACTACAAAATCATTGCAAAAACTCTTGCAAACCGACTTGCTAAGGTACTAAAACATGTGGTAGCGGACGATCAGACCTGTGCCGTCCCAGGCCGTACTATCTTATCCACTTGCCATTCTCTAAGGAATATTATCGATATTTGCGAGCAGCAAAATTTGCCAGTCGGCTTACTAAGCATTGATCAAATGAAAGCATTTGACCGTGTCAGTTGGGACTTTCTTTTTAAAACTTTAGAGAAATTTGGCTTTGGTGCTTACTTTTGCAGCTGGATAAAAATCCTTTACACTGACATTGTCAGTGCCGTAAAAGTCAACGGCCATGTTTCGGACACCTTTTCTTTGGGTAGGGGTGTTAGACAAGGTTGCCCTCTTTCCGCTCTCCTCTATGTGTTAATAGCAGAAATTTTTGCTGAAAACATTCGAAAAGATAGAAGTGTTTCCGGACTGGTGGTAGACAAGCAGGAATTCAAAATTCTACAATATGCGGATGATACTACCCTTGTTCTCAGAGGCGACAAGTCTATTCAAGCTATTAAGAAACACATCGATGACTTTGAAAAAGCTGCAGGGGCTAAAATCAATGCAGGCAAAAGCGAAGGAATATGGCTCGGCAGTTTTAAAGGCCGAACCGATCGCCCACTAGGATTCAATTGGTATAAAAGATCTCTGAAAATCCTTGGAATTTTCTTTGGGACAGAAAACACCGAGAAACTTAATTGGGAACCAAAAATCTCAAAATTTAATAAAGTTTTAAGCATGTGGAAATGCAGGGACCTGTCTTTCAGGGGGAGAGCTGTCGTTTTGAACCAACTGGCCAGTTCAGTTCTGTGGTATACAGCGACGGTTTTTCCCATGAAAGACTGGGTACTGAAACGACTAAATGCTAGCTTGTGGGATTTTTTCTACAACGGCAAAAAAGATCTCATCTCTCGCACTCAAGCAAAACTCCCATACAAAGAGGGTGGTCTGAACGTCGTAGATATCGACAAAAAAACAGCTAGTCTCCGACTGTCATGGTTTGCTAAACTTTTCAATGACGATTCGAAAGGAAAATGGACAACACTTTTCCACCACTTCCTCGGAAAGCTAAACGATATGAATTCCGAAGGGAACACTTTAAAATGTTTCCTAGCCAGCCCCACCTCTGGTAGGCATCCCGACTTTTTCAGGGCCACCCTAAAAAGCTACTTATCTCTATGCGATAATAAACGCATCGAGCCAACTACACCGAATGAAATCTACAATGAGCCATTATTTCGAAACTCGCTACTTGCAAATGACCGACTTCTAGCCGACACAGCCTGGGCCAAATCAGGAATAACACTTGTTAGAGACATATGCTACGAGACCGTACCTGGTTTCCTCCCCCGGGCGGCAGTGGAAGAATTGGTGGGCCCAAAGTTCAAAGATTCCACTTATGACAAAATAATGTCGAATATGCCACAAAATTGGAAAGACATTGTAAACACTGAAATTGCCCCACCAGAACGACACAACTCCTGCTTTAAAATCTCAGTTCAATCGAGAAGGGCAACTAAGACCTTCGGCGACCTTAAGGCAAAAGATTTCTATACCCTACTAATTCATCTTGATGTTGATATTAGTAACCAGCGCTTCCGTGTATTTTGGGACGATAAATTTGGCAAAACCAAATGGCATCTCGTCTTTCACTCGCTTTTTACCCGTGACGATAATCGGAAAGCATGTGATTTGCAATGGAAAATAATACAGCTCGTTGTTCCAACTGCCGAACGCCTTTATAGGCACAAAATTATGGACAATTCGACGTGCCTACGTTGCAACTGTAAGGACGAAACTATCCTCCACCTCTTTGTTTACTGCCCAGCAGTAAAAGCTCTGTGGGATATGGTGAAATTTCTCATAGAAAATCTCAACCCGGACATTAGCATTGAAAACTTGGAGCACTTTGTTGTGGTCGGATTTGCAAACCCTAAGCTTAATAAAAAACTCATTCCGGAAAATGCAGTAAGAGACACTGCCCTCCTCGCCATCTGGAATACTAGAAATAAAATTGTATTTGATAACGAAATCTGTCCCGTACAACATTTCTTCATCAACTCCCTAACCACAAAAATCAAAAGCGAATACATCTTAGCAAAAGATTCTCTAGCCAGCCTATTTAACTTTAAGATATCTTGGTGCAGGAACGAGGTGCTTGCATCCCTATCTCAAGACAACACTCTCACAATCAAGATTTGATCCAGTTATGTTATGTATTCCTACCTATTTACCGTAAACAGCATATACGTTGCTGAACTGTATATTATATTCTTACCTATTCACCGTTTTTAACTACTATCATTGTTGCTGAACTGTGTATATTGCATTTCTACGTATTTACCATTTGTAACTAAAACTATTAATCGATTGTAACAGCATATACGTTGCTGAACTGAATTTAACGGACCTGTTGTGAGAATATCTAATTTTTCTATTATATGTATATATTGTAATTAATATTTTGTTGAATTACACGGGTCCTGGCATGTGCCAGACTCAACGAAAAAAAAAAAATGATCACTGAGGTGGTTCCTCCAGGGTGAGGCCTCTCCATTGCAGTTAGGTTTGGCTGACCCCTGCGATTACCCCAAACGTGGGTAACTCGACTGTATAATTTCTGGTAGTGGGGACCTGCGTTCGCGCTAGTCCCCTTCAAGAGTTGAAATAAAGGACCGATGCCGAATGACTAACAGTTTCCGTTCAAAGAGCTATGCACTAACCACTGACCAAGCAAGCTTTTCGTATATATTGATAATCAACTCTTCATGAGAGATTCACTTCCTTGTCACCAAACTTAAGAAACTGGGAATTCACAGTGATCCAGCAAGTGTAATAAATACCGAAAAATGAAAATTCTCAAAATCAATCACGCTGTAGCTCATTTGAAAGAGCAATGATTGGCAGTCAAAATAAAAAAGGAATTATTAAAATCGGACCTATGAGAGCCAAGAAACAGATTTTTAAAGTTTCAAGAAATCACAAGTTTACAAATTTCATATCGAGAATGCAATTAACACTTGATTTAGGCTAACTTCAAAATTCAATTTCTCTGCTCACACAGCTCCGATTCTTGAAATTATTTTTTTATTTTGATTGTATATATCTCAGCATTATGTGTCTTTCATTTCATCGAAAACGAGTGGAAAATTTTCGCGAATTTTGCGAATTACTACAAGTACCATATTTGAGGATAAAAACGGATATTTTGGTAGAAACAGTTGAAAATCTAAAAGACGGGGTCAAACGGTGTCTTAGCAAAAAATATTACAATTAACTAGAACATGTTTCGAGTGCGTGTGCCAAAGGTTATCTTTGGGAACCTTCTGCAAAAAATTCTATGGCCGTTTTAGAATGTGTGGTCATTTCTTGAAAATGACATGTGGTCGTTACTGAAACCAGTGTTATTTTACATTAACTGAATTGATATTCTAGATAATGCCCTAAACTCATTTCAAATTAAAGACAAGTCATTCAGCTGAATTCTTGAAACTAGGATGAATTGAAGAAACTAAAAATCAACATACAATTACGTATAGTGGACTGAAGAACCAGGAACTCTACTCTTTGTGACGTCTGAACCCGACACTGTATCAATCATGTCAAATTCAATTCCGAAGCACCACGTTCTTTCTTATCACTGTCAGACTAGACCTAATGCTTCCTCTTGAACTTCAATGTCATAGTTGTAGTTGACTGATTTTGGCCGTACTTTCTTCAAAACGAGAACAAATGGTTATTGATCTGATTGATTTGATAGTTATGAGGAAAGGGCAAATTTTGCGATTCTGTGGTGCCACTTCGACGTTTGCCTCGCAGTTTCCGAGACTACAGACACCAGAGACACCACTAAGACTGTCAACGTTGATAGACTGAAGCTTTTCACCTATGATATGATGCTGCACTTAGCAATACATTTCCACTCGGAAGAGAATAGATTTCCTTACAATACACGAGATGCTTGCCCATAACTGGGAGCTGCTTGAATTCTCAAAAAAGGCTATCCGATAGGTATATTGTTTGAAAGCAGTCCTAACGCCTGGAACAAACATGTTCACAGCTTTCAAATTGACCCAGGATTCAGAGCAAGACAAACGTTTGTGCAACATGACATCCATGACGTTTTGTCAGAATGCTCATAACATCTGCCCAGAATGTAGCAAAAGCGAGCCATATTCTACAAACTACTGCAAAAGTCAATGAGATGAATTATGATACTAAAACTCAAGAAGAAGCATTGGAGAAGTCTTTGCATTTATAACTGTGATAAGAAAGAATGTTATGCCTCTGAACTGAATTTGATACGATTTGATGCAGTATTGAAACCAGACGTCACAAAGAGTAGAGTTCCTGGTTCTTCAATCCACTATACGTTAATGTATTTTGATTTTTAGTTTCTTCAATTCATCCTAGTTTCTAGAATTCAGCTGCATGACTTGTATTTAATTTGAAATGAGTTTAGGGCGTTATCTAAAAATCAATTCAGTTAATGTAAAACAACACTGGTTTCAGTAACGACCACATGTCATTTTCAAGAAATGACCACACATTCTAAAACGGCCATAGAATTTTTTGCAGAAGGTTCCCAAAGATAACCTTTGGCACACGCACTCGAAACATGTTCTAGTTAATTGTAATATTTTTTGCTAAGACACTGTTTGACCCCGTCTTTTAGATTTTCAACTGTTTCTACCAAAATATCCGTTTTTATCCTCAAATATGGTACTTGTAGTAATTCGCAAAATTCGCGAAAATTTTCCACTCGTTTTCGATGAAATGAAAGACACATAATGCTGAGATATATACAATCAAAATAAAAAAACAATTTCAAGAATCGGAGCTGTGTGAGCAGAGAAATTGAATTTTGAAGTTAGCCTAAATCAAGTGTTAATTGCATTCTCGATATGAAATTTGTAAACTTGTGATTTCTTGAAACTTTAAAAATCTGTTTCTTGGCTCTCATAGGTCCGATTTTAATAATTCCTTTTTTATTTTGACTGCCAATCATTGCTCTTTCAAATGAGCTACAGCGTGATTGATTTTGAGAAATTTCATTTTTCGGCATTTATTACATTATTTTGCCATTCTGGATCACTGTGGAATTGGAAGGGTATTATGTCTCGTTCAATTTCTACCGTGACCATCCCCCCCCCCGTACAACCCGGGCGTTCTTTGGCAATAGAAACAATCAAGATTTCATTCAAATTCAGCCAGCTGGGAAATGAGGCAATGCTAAATCTTCAACAAGAAAATCGTAATTGTTCTGATAGGAACGGACGCATTCAGGAAAATATTGTCAAATGCGCATGTACAGGGTAAGTGAGCTGAACTCAAACCGTTCTGAAATTTGCATATGATGGAGAGGCAAATTAGCAGACACTCAGATCGGTCTGAATTTTCTCATGTTAGGGTAGTCTAAGGCAACTGGCCAATCAATGGGTAAGATATTATGGTATGTTATAGTTATCAACCTTTCCCAAAAACCTGACCCTTCATCATCAATTTAACCACCTTGCTTTTTATGTTGCAGAGAAAAGACTTCCTTCAGTTGCTGCTCTCCGAAAACAAAACTGATGGAAAACCAAAGCTAACCGATGATGACATTTATGCTTCTTGTATCACGTTTCTATTGGCAGGATACGAGACAACGAGTAATGCATTGGCATACACTACGTATCTACTTGCTTTGCATCCAGAAATACAAGAGAGGCTGTATCAGGAGGTGAAGGATGTCATCAAGGGAAAGGAGGTATTCGAATTGTTTACGGTTTGTACTTATCTTCGCAACTGCTGCTTAGTATCAGGTGTGGAGGCGCGTTGTAGTTTTGAAAATTTACTGGGATATACTAAGCGTAAGTGATAAATTGGTACGTAATTAAAACGTTTATTGGTTCATTGTAGATGCATGGACCGCTTGCGTATGTGTTTTTGGCACGACTATGTCATAGGGGCGTGCAGTTGTTTACTCTATCTCTTTTGAGCTAGCTCGGGCCGTGAACGGCCATACGTTTCAGTTGAGAATGGATTTGCGAAGTTAGAATGATACAGTCCTCTATTTAGAACAAGCCTAGTCTCTGTGTTATTCCTGCACTGGTGGGGTATTAGCAGCAGGTGGATTGACGTTTCCACATCAGGTTTGAAAGGTATTAAAAGATATACTCAAGACTAACACTGTGGAGGGGTTAAACTAGGAGTCCCATTCCTGGATGCAGCATGCATAGTAGGCCTAAATTAGCTGTAATATTACTAGATATCTATCCAGCCTTCTCTAAGATAAAGTAATGAACGATTGATTGAATGAATGAATGAATGAATGAATGAATGAATGAATGAATGAATGAATGAATGAATGAATGAATGAATGGATGAATCAATGAATGAATGAATGAATGAATCAATGAATCAATGAATGAATGAATGATGAATGAGTTAATGATGAATGAATTAATGATGAATGATTGAATGAATGAATGAATGAATGAATGAATGAATGAATGAATGAATGAATGAATGTGGATCTTACGTTACTAAATGTGAACATTCACATGACATCTAATTTGAGACAGACTTTCGATGCAACGTATTCTCAAACGCGTGAACTTTTCTTGGGACGCCCAGTATAATATTGAACCTCCTGTAAAATGGTGTATTATTTTGCAGCAGGCATCGATCTACGATGACATACAGAAGTTGGAGTATCTTGATGCCGTATTAAATGAATCATTGCGAATGTATCCACCAGCTTGGCAGTAAGTTCCTACGGTTCGTTTCATACGGCTAGTGTAAGATGCAGGCATAATTTGCAGGTCACCTCGGCAGGTCGCCATTATTAGGCGCATGGGCTCATAGGAAGAACAAATGATTTTTTTTGTATGCAAGATACGAGAGCCGCCATCCAATGCTATGAACTGTACGCCACGAATGAACCTCCCATATGGCCCCAAAGAGGCCTTTAAAGCTTTTATATCGCTGTATAATGTCAGGCATGTTTTCAGTTGTTTGGCTGATTACTAGACTTATCCATCGTCGTAGTTTCGCTATTTGCCTGAACTGATATACCGCTACAAGTAACTGATTACAAGTTCGTAGTAATGTTGTTGTTGTTGCCGTTGTTGTTGTTGCGATAACTCGCGAGTCTATTCAGCTGTCACAAGAGAAAGGGAGTAGCGTGAAGACGTGCGGAGTTCATGAATACGCAGTTTTGTTGATGTTTGTTGTTTGTTTATTGTATGTTTGGATAACATTAAATTTTGGATAGCCCCTTCAGTTGCCCCTAGACTGATTACATACAATATCGTAGTGATCGCTATTAATAGACCTGCCGGTCGGTACGACTCATAATTATACATACATTGAAATCAAACTGAATTTGGGACTTTGGCACTGTCGATTTTTATGGTAATAGGGGGAGGTAGCCAAAGTAAAAACTTCAATAAAAAACGACTCAAAATTGATGTTTCCAGTGCCGGAAAATGGGAAAGCAAAGGCTGAGATTTGTTTATTGTAGCAATAAAATGGAAAATTATCACTGTAATTCATTAAGTAATGTGCAATGAATGGCGTGTGGTGTATGTATGAAATTGTAGACTTGCCCCAAGTCTATCTCTTCAGTCTGTCTTTACCGTTCCCTCTTCGGTAGTTCCTGGATGCGCCATTCTAACATGTCGGACGAGGGCGCGAGAGATATCTCTCTCGCTCTCTTGATGGAATGTTGGAATGGCGGAACCAAGGGAATGGTAAGACGGACTGAAGAGAAAGGGAACGGTAAGACTGACTGAAGAGATAGCCTTGGGGCAAGTCTAAAGGAATTGCGGCTGTGTATGAAATTTGCCTTCTAAACGGGAAAATGAAATAGTAGGTAGGCTTTTCTACGAATAGAACAAAAGAAACCCTCACAGCACTGTTTCTTTGGCTATCAATTGTTCACGGCTCGTGTGCAACTTCAATTTTGATGGGATATTTTAGCTTGTTGAACCTTTTGTAATGCCAGCTTTTAACCCTACACAGATCCTTTAAAGATGAAACAATTTCAAAATTATGTATTATGTGTACAACATTGACGCAGAGAGACATAAAATATCAAATGCATTTACATATCCTGTATTTCTGTTCTGCTACTGCCCACCTATAGATTTGCCACGGGCATGGGCCAAAATGTTAGTCAACCCTGTTTATTGCAGATTATGTGATATATGACAATGCTTTATTTATAGAACTGCAAGGCTGATTGAACATGATTGCACAATCGGAAAATACACATTTCCTGGCAATGTTGGACTCCAAATTCCAATTTTTGCTATACATCATTGCGAAGAATTTTGGGAAGAGCCAGATAAATTTGATCCTGAGAGGTATGTTTGATAGTTTTTGAATTTCTGCAATTCAGCATCAAGATCGTGAAGTTTGGAATATTTTTACAAAAGCTAGGCCTATGCCTTGTTCGTAATGCCTACCGTGAAAGGTGCTGCATTTTGGCAACAGAAACTTCTCGAATGAATGGATGGATGGATGGACGGATGGACGGACGGACGGACGGACGGACGGACAGACGGACGGACGGGTGGATGGATGGATTGGATGGGTGGATTGGATGGGTGGATGGATGTTCACAAACGCTCTACCTGTTCTTCCACATGCCTTATCTATGCCATTAAATGCAGAAAGTGTAAAATTTTATATATTGGGGAAACCTGCCGACAACTCAATGAAAGATTTGGAGAACATATAAGGAACGTCGAGCACAAGCTTCACGAGGATGAAAGAAAGAAGGACCAACGCGATATTAACGTCTGGCAACATTTTAATTCGACAGGACATTCCTTTCAGGGTATGACCATTCTTGGACTGTTAGATGCCCCCATAGGCTCGCGAAAAAGAAAGACATTAGAGAAAAGAATTATTTTTAAAATAGACACACGTGTTCCGAAAGGATTTAACAAGCAATTTTCCTTTTTATGATTTCATTTTCTCTTGCTTCTGAGCGTTCTATTTTTGCTCGTCAAATTTTTCCGTTACTTGCTCAATCAGTTGACAGTTGCTATCCAGAAACTCTATACGGTCATATTTTCTAAATACGTGGATGACCTTTTCCCACCTTTTCCTTAGGTTCAGTCCAGAGAACAAAGGCAAGATCAATCCTTATCATTACATGCCTTTTGGACACGGCCCCCGAAACTGCGTTGGATTGCGTTTTGCTCTTGTGGAAGCAAAGATCACTTTGATAAAATTGTTACAGCGATTCAGATTTGTGAAGACAGAAGAAACGGAGGTAATTTCTCGTTGATTGTTGATTTTATCACATTTCATAAGAAATTAATAGATCTTTTAGCTGCTCTACAAAATAGTCTGAATCGAACGATATTTTTATACAGTGAATACGAAAGGCTCGATTGAGTGGCGTTTTTTGCTTCTATCACTGTTGTGCACATTCGATGATTCTTGACATTTCTACAAAATGCACAAAAATATTGCACGATCCTGACTGTTTTATAGAATAGCTAAAAGGCCTATTTATCTATGAGGTCTATTTATGAAGTGAAGAATTAACAGACTTTCAAGAAAATAGATTTTCGGTTTTCCATGGTTCACAAAGACCCAAAGTGCAGTGCTAAGCAATAGATAGTAGAATTTTCAAGAAAAACATTTAATTTCTCGATGTTTAACGATTCATAAAGACCCATAATACAGTCGTAAGGAGAGGTCGGTCGCTTTTCTGGATCACGATTTTAACTTTGATATCGTCACAATCTCAAATAAGTTGAAATATAGAAAAGGTTAAATTTGAAACTAATAAGGATAACAAGGACCGATTTTGTAATACAATAATAGCATCAGTTGCTTTTGATTGACACCTCAATTCAGAGCGATTAGCGATTGCAAACAAAGGAAATTCTCTCAACCAGTAATACACAACAAACATAGCCGCAACAGTTTCCCCCGAAACAAGTAGGGCAAACTCTCACCTTATGCAAGAGAAAGGTCGTTTTTAAGAGAAGTTATGTGCTTATAGCGAAAGACAAATGGTAAATCTAAAGATCTGCCTGGCAGATTTTGTTTATTTGATTCAAGAGATGTGTGCTATCGTTTCATTAGGCGTCTCAAAATAATTGTGGCCCGTTTGTGTGGCTGCGTGGAGAAGCCATAAGCCCAATAATTGTCTTGATTTTTACACAGTTGCACATGGCATGCTTCAAATAAGAGTTTGAGATTGTGTTTGAATAAATCTGACACGTGGTTGCTGATTTATCGCTGAGGAAAGGCAAATTATGTCGTTGCTGCAAAAACAGCACTTCTGTTGTTCTCCAGCCATGTCAAAATCAAGACCATTTTGAAAGAAAGGATCCTAGCGCTGTATTTACATGTTTTCTAGATTGTAAATAGGTCGATAGTGTTGGTTAACTATAAGAGCACTATTAATCCTTTTTCTAATGTTGAAGATAGGGCCCTTGTTGATAACAGCGCAGTTTGTTGAAGAGTGTTGTTATTATTACCAAAAAAGCAGTCTGCTTATTTTGTCTTTCTTTTGCGATAGATCAGCAACCACAAGTCAGATCGACTCAAAGATGGTTTCAAACTCTAAGTTGAAGCCTGCACAAGGGGGTCTAGGAGTGTCAGTAAAAGACTGTAGCTTTGGATTCTTTGGTTCCCTGTGATCCGCATTAGGAAAACAAGAGCTGTGTACTTTGATACAGATCATATCATCGTTGCGGTCGGCCTGCTATTGTTACCGCAGAAAAACTTTTGTTTTGTGAGAGCTTTTATCTCATTGGCTGCGGTTTGAATTTGCGGTTTTTTCAAATCCTGAGCATCCTAATCCGGAGTCCAAAGAATGGAATTAAACTCAAGATTGTACAAAGATGATATTAGTTGAAGACAAGAGAAACAGGAATTTATCATCATTATCATACATGAACAAAATTTACACATCGTTTTGTTTTTACACGCGTTTTAATGAATCCTTGTTATGACAAAAACATTTTTTATTAAGTAAAACCCAAACTAAATATATAATACATTACTGGTCCTATCCACAGCGGGAAAATACACACAATCACCTGGTTTCCACTGCAGATGGGACTTACAGATTAAGGCACATAATTTCCAAAAGGAAAACCAACAAACAATCAAAACAACCGAAACCAAAAGTAAAACCAGGAAAGGAAACGCGAAACAGAGAGAAGTTGCTGTCATGAAATTACTCGAAAAGATTTCCTTGCAAAAGGTCTCTTGGATCGTTCAATGAAGGGTATTGTTTTCTTTTTTTTACGTTCCATTAAATATTTACAATACAAATTTACTAGTTATACCACTTACAAGATATTTAACTACACTGCAAGGACGATGCCACTAGATGCAAAATACCATGACTATTCAGTGGCATCACAAACAACTAAGACAACATAAGAGACAGCATGAAGGATATTGTTGTCTCAATAATCATTCTATTCTCGACTACATTCAGATCTGACGTTCCGTACAAGAGTAATTTACACAAAAACATTGTAGCGAAGGTGACATAATTTATAACAGCATTGATGGCATGGAATATTCTTCAATTAAATAGAAGTAAATCTAGGATTCCGAGGTCTTCATTGTTTTTGGTTTCGGATACGATGGAATGTTTTGAAGAAAATTTAGAAAAAACAAAATATACAGTAAATCCCCGCATATAAGAGCCTACAGAAATAAGAACATAGATGCTGTTTTTCCTAACTTAGGCACCTTGTACTTAAGAACCTGTTTCAGTTTGATAAAAAATCTGTTCTTATATTAAGGGTAGCAAAGCTAATTTTGGAATGTCATTATTTCAAGTTCATTTTTGTCCCAGTGGGCTGTTAAAGTTTGAATCTCCCCTACTCTTTGAAAGCTTAGCCTTGGTTATAGGTACATTATAGTCTTTTCCAAAACAAATGATAGGGCTGAACATCTTTGATGATGGTTCTAAAACGGCCTGCGCAAGGCACTCTTCAAATAAGAACATTTATACCTTGAATGAAACTAGTCTTAGTACCTTTAAAATAAGAACCTTTTTCATCCTTGCTCTCAAAAAGTAGGTTCTTATACGCGGCGATTTACCTTTTTGTAAGTCATCCATCTTGCTCTTGTACATCACAATCATTCTTTTACAGAACTTGGCACATGACATGTAAGGGATCGACCCCAGGGGGGGGGGGTACTTGACTTAATTTTGTACGGGGGTGTGCCCACGAAAATTTTTTTTACCCTGCTCCAGAATCTTTCACTCCAAATAATAGCCGATTCTAGAAAAAATGGTGAAAAGTATACTCCAAAACATGAAAATTTGACCGAAAAACGACCCGATCTAACAAAATATCCCATTTTGTCATGTTTTGACAACCTGCTCTAGAAAAATTGCCTTATTTTTGATACCCCGTGTTAGAAAGACTTGGTGAAAACGATACCCTTAAGAACGGCACATCCCCGTCGGACAAATATACTAAGTACCCCCCCCCCCCCTCGGGTGATCGACCGAAAATATTTTACCTTTGTTAGATTTTACAGCTGACCCACACTTTATTAATTTTTTATGTGCCCGTTTAGCGGTAGGCTGTAATGTATACGCAATGCTTTTGTTTCATAATTTTCGCTGTTCATGTTTGTCATTCACTGTTCTACTTCAAAACTTCAGCAATTAATTGGGAAAATTATAACTGGCAAGATTTTGGGATTTTAGAACTCTCTCAGATTTTTCAAAGATTTTTAAGATCGTTGCTGAGATTTTCAAAGATTTTCAAAGATTTCTACTTTTTGAGATTTTTGTATGCTTGAGATTTTGCAAGATCAATTAGAATTTTGCAAGATTAGAATTTTGAGATTTTCAAAGAATTTTGAAAGCTAGGAAAAGTTTTTGGCAAATTCAAAACCTCTCAGGGGTATTACTAGCTGTTTTCTAAAAATCGCACTAAAAATCCCCCCCCCCCCCCTCCAAAGTTCCTGAAAGTACGTACGCACTGGCTGGTGAGGGCAGTGGCTCCGACCTAAATACGTACGTGCTATATTTATAAACCTCTCCCTGGGAAAGGGGGTTTGAAATTTCGTGTACCTAATTTATATGGACGCTCTCAAGATGTTTGACAGGGCAGGGCAGGGAGACGCACATCATAGTTACACAGCAGCAACAACATATGGCGTGTCTAACTATGGTGTCTAACAACAACAACCTTCAAAAAGTCAACTGAAAAAAGTGCAATGGCGGATGATGTAGCCTCAATCTCTAAAGACAAAGATGTTGACTTGTTCCGCGAAACACCAATCAGACTTCTGGGTAAGACTTCTCCTTTCATCATCTAACATAGGTGTTGTTGTTCTGCTTGGAAGAATTTGAGCCTGCCTCCAACCCTAGTCAGCTGTGTAGGGCAGGGCATGGCATGCCAGATTTTCAACAGTTAATTGGATTTTAGTACAGGGGATGCTCTCTCCTCGATTAGTCTACCTATTGAGAGAGCTCCTCCTTAAGAAATTCCTCTCCATACAAATTTATAGTTTATTGTAATTATTTATATAAACTATTTTGTCGTATTTGTAACTTGTTATAATTTTACTTTCATGTTAGTTTGTTTAATGGATTTTTGTATATGTTGTGCAATTTTAAAATGAAACTAAACTGCCAGCCAGACACTACTGCACTTCCACTGACCACTGACTTTGCATTCACTGTTTTTTTGTGTGCAGGGAAGTACAAGTGAGAATGATAAATAAACAAGAGGCTCTATTGCTCTCACCAAAATATATTGTAATGATTTTTTTCAACCACCTCTAATGAGGGGACCATTATGGAAATTAGGTCAACTCGATCTTTTAATTCTATCCCTGCCACACTAAGATGATCAGGGGTGTTCTTATAGTCATTGAAGTTGTTATGTAAATGCGTTTTAACTATTTTATATTTATTTTAACCCCCTTTTAACCATTATAAACATTTAATTTTGTGGCGAATTTTAACGTACATGCATATAAAGTGGTGCAGGGAAGAAGCAATAAATGCAGCCTAGGGCATTTGCAAGCAGGAGATTTTTGATATGGGCTGTTAGAAATAGAAAGCAGAGAACAAAAGAAGTTTCCTTATTCATAAGTTTAAAGGCAGAAACACCACAATACAACAAAAACAACAGCAAATGGTTGAATAAATTTTATGCCAATAGTTCGTCCTGCCATGTTGGACTTCTTCGGGGCTGTAATGTAACAGTTAACTGTTATATTACAGCCCTGAAGAAGTCCTGCATGGCAGGACAAAATATTGGCATAAAATCTATTCAACCATTTGCTGTTGTTTTTGTTGTATTGCGGTGTTTCTGCCTTTAAACTTATTGATTCATTCGTCACCACAAGCATCTTGGGATCCGACAATCAACGCTGGTATCGTGGCCTTTCCTTTTTAAAATTATTTCCTTATTCACCCTGGAGATCTCATTGATAAATGCCATACCCTGCAGACAGGAAACTGATTACATTTATTCTGTTGCAGGATATGCAAATGAGGTTGGGGAAGCATTCCGTGCATTGGTACCAAGATGGCTGGTAAATTCAAGCTATGCTGTTGCATCTCTGTATTGTTTTGCTGATGCTTCAAGCAAAGGCTTGAAATCATACCAGGTATAGCTACACGTGTTTCTTGTCAATAGGAATGATTTTGAACAGTATCAGGAAAAAATTCATATTGTAGGTGTAAAAGTGTACGAGATTTGTCAAAACAAAAATATGTTTACGGATTTTTGATAGATTTTTCTTAAAAACTGAAGGATTTTTGGGAAAGGTGTACGAGATTTTTGGAAGTGAAATAACGCTGGGATCTTTATTCATTTACTTACGATGGAAAACATTTGTTAGAACGGCCCTAATAACAACTGAAAATTAGCCAGTAAGTGATATTTGCCTGTTTCGAATGAAGAGACAAGCCAGCAGACAATTTGTCGTACTCTCTCTTTTTTGCAGCAGCGGCTATCGAACTTCGGTTAAAATAAGATAAGACACCAAAGTTATTCTATCAGTTCGTTGGAAAGCAAGTTGAATAAGCAAGAAGGAAACTGATCTTTCAAAAGAATTAACAGCAGGTCAAAGAAATAACTCTTCAGCCTATAAGTAATGTTAAGTGATATTAACATCCTGCAGGATTATCTTTTGTAAACAATTCAATGATAACTATCAAATCATCAAGGATTTTCGATTTAGGACTTCCTGTTTGGTATTTGGCCCCAGAGGAAATACAAGATTTAAATCATCACTTGGAAAAACAAGGCGTTGGGAAGAGAAGGAGTTCACCAAGGAGTGCGCGATCGCTTCATTGTTTTTCTCCATTTTAGTGTCGATAAAATCACTATGATGAAGCAGGGCCTGCGACGACGGGGGCGGGGGGCATTGCAAATTATACCTTTCACGAATTGTTCATAAGAACAGGCGATAAATTAACCATGCTTTAACTCGATCCTCTGCCTTATTTAACCTGTATTATGCATTTGGCAAGTAGAGATGACGAATTTTGCGTCGCAGAAATGAAATGCTTCCCAACCCTTCCATATCTCATGATTATTGCCACCTAAGGTAGAGTTTGATGGCTGGAAACAAGTTCGATTCACAAATGTATTCATTGTTTACATTATGATGCCAATTTCATGGAAATGTCATATTGCCAAATTCTTGCGCAAAATTGGTAGTGTTTAACACCTAAAATTTCCAAATGCCAAGATTAAAGGTTTCAAGTGCCTCTAAATATTAACATCCTGCAGAATTATCTTTTGTAAACAATTCAATGATAACTATCAAATCATCAAGGGTTTTGGATTTAGGACTTCCTGTTTGGTATTTGGCCCCAGAGGAAATACAAGATTTAAATCATCACTTGGAAAAACAAGGCGTTGGGAAGAGAAGGAGTTCACCAAGGAGTGCGGGATCGCTTCATTGTTTTTCTCCATTTTAGTGTCGATAAAATCACTATGATGAAGCAGGGCCTCCGACGACGGGGGCGGGGGGCATTGCAAATTATACCTTTCACGAATTGTTCATAAGAACAGGCGATAAATTAACCATGCTTTAACTCGATCCTCTATTTAACTGCCGTTTAAGGTCTACGATCCGTAAGAAGGCTTTCGTTCCATGAGATTCTTCACGAGCGGCATTCTTGCATAAATGCTCAGTCTGACCATGATTGCCCTCCAAGATATGTCTAGTGTGGATGTAGTTTTGTGGGTTCAATCAAGTTTTTGTTCATTATTTTGTTCATCTTGTCTGCCAGCTTTTGTCCATTTTGTTTCGTTGAGGATTGCGGATCAAGACAAAATATTCCTGCAGATTCTCATATTGTTTGCAATATTTTTATTGAATTTTCATATCTTGCCATCACACCAGACGCCAGGAATTGTGTCCTGCAAGGTATACATAAATTTAATACAAGGTTTTTTGGCTACTTTATTTTCTTTTCAGGTTAATATTTAGATTTTTGCATTTTATTTTGTGAAGCAAACTGAAAAAAGTTTTTAAGTTCTATTTCATTAAAGAATAGTACATTCTACATACGAACCTAAGCCCCTTTTCATCATATATTCCTGTGAATGAAAAGCACCATCAGAAAAACAGATGGACATGCCCTCTCCCCAGTCTAACCCTATGGCAACAGCCTATGGTTGGAGAGAAGATGAATAGGTTTTGGATATGGTTGAAACGTTTTAAATAGATGTCATTGCAAATTTTATCTGACCTGTCAAGACCATAGCAATTTTTTGCTTGCTTGCTTGCTTGCTTGCTTGCTTGCTTGCTTGCTTGCATGCTTTGACTATGTTGATTTGCTTTCATACAAACCTTTGCAAGAGACCTGATTCAGGATAATGCTGATGATTTCAGAATTTATATTATTTTCCTTCACCAGAATTCAGAAATTGAACAAGAACAGAAGAATAGACGCTCAGTGGAAGTCTTTCTTGAAGCAGCTATTTGGCAAGCATTCGCATCAGTGATCATACCAGGTTTCACTATAAACAGACTTTGCAGGTTATCAAATATTTCATTGTCCAGGCTAGCACCAGCCGTGCCCTTGATAACAAAGAACATGCTGACTACTGTTGTTGGACTTGGCAGTATTCCTTTTATCATCAAGCCCATTGATAGGTATGATGATGTAGATCACCTAATTTTTTTCTGAATTGCATTCATTTTGATAAAAATTTAAATGCTCACTCTGAGAGATAACACAAGGTCAAAAACTCTATACAGCTTGAATCAAGCTTTGAATAATGAGGAAATTTTATTTTGTGGCAAAAAAGGTGTGTGCACATAGGTCAGCATAGGTTCCAATCTTTAAAAAGACTGGTGTAAAATTGAGTGACGTATTTCTTTGAACTGAATGACTTCAAAGAAACTTTGGCTAATTCTCTATAATTCTACCATGGGAATTTTCTGACATCTTCAATATTTTCAGAATTAGAGTGTTTTTCTTCTTTTAAGAATAACAAGAAATATTTTCAAAAAAACTTAAAACCATTGTAATTTCTAAACTGTTTGATGTTACATGAAATAGTTTCAAAGAAAACCATATTGTATGAATGCCTCCAATATGGTATCAAGCAAAAGTCTGTCACTCATCTAGTTTATGATTTAGAAATTTGATGACATCACATCCTTAAATGAGTTAAAATGTAAGATTGACTGTAATTTCCAAAAATATTCAGGGTTTCTGAAAAATCCAATGGTAGAATTATAGATAACTATCTAAAGTTTCAAGCCATCCAATCAGAAGAAATAGGTCATTGAATTTTACACCCATCTTTTTACGCCGAGATAAAGATTTGGAACCTATGCGACACAGGTCATGTGTTGCCAACATTCAGCCCCAACCAGAATATAGATACAGCTGTAATCAGTGGGATGCCTATTAGGGCTTTACTGATTACCTCAATAGATGTACTGTATAGATAAAAACCATGGTTGAACAGATAGTCATTGGCGCAAACAGGAACTTAAGGTATTTTGTTGTTATTGTTCACTGGGGATTTTTTATATATCCGTTATTTTCAGAATTACAGCGTTCATCATTAACCAGAATAGCCACAGATTCTCAGTCTATGCCTAGAAAATATTCAATGGAATCTGCATTTTTAAATCCCAACCGAAATATAAAAAACATTTGCCTTGCCGGTGGATGATTCATAAAATTTTCTGAACATGGAAGCCTCTTTTTACTTATCTGGTACAAATACTAGCTCATATTTTCTGTTCTCGTATTAAGGCTTGTGGACACAGCAATGGAACAAGCTGCTCCATATGCCAAGCAAATCCTCCAGCAAGAAGCAGTCATTGAAGAGAGCATTCATGTTGCAGTTGAAGGACGAACTGATGCAATTGGAGAATGGAGTCGGTGACAGGTATATAAAAAATGTATGATTGAAGTTCTAACTATTGTAAGTTTATAGGGTGTTCCAAAAAAGTACTCCCATTTAAAAGATCATAAACATTTGATTACCAAATCTAATATAAACGTTTTTTGTGATCTCTCCTGCCATTGATTCAAATGGATTTAAAGTGATAAAATGTTTGTTTTCGTAACTTAAAAGGTATGAAATGACACCCTGAAAATCCTTATTCTGAGCGATACTTTCAAGCAATAACGTAAATCTTTGCGAAGAGCCATGATATTGAGATTGAGATTTTTTTCATTGTCCATTAAATCTGCAATGATAGTTTGCATTTCTTTTGACATTTGTGACCAAACTAGAAGCTTAGAGGATAAGTCTGGGGTTGGTATGATTAATGCTAGAAAGCTAACTTACCAAAACTGCTGCCGTGAATTCTTAACTTTGTTCCACTTTTTGAGGTTCCTAACAGCTGTAAATTCAATGAAAATGCTAATATGTTAGTGGAATTTTAGGCCAAATTTGGTCGCTGTGTCGCCATGAAAAATGGTGGGAAAAGTATGACACACCATTAATAACGGTATACTCTTATATTTTATCATCAATCATACCAACCCCGGACTTGTCCTTTAAAGCCTGGTTTTCACTAGAGTCATAAGGATCGTAAGAATCATAAGAAACATAATTTTAAGATCTTATGACGCTTATGATCAAGTGAAAACACCAAGAATTTTAATCGTAAAATGATTAGCACTTGATTTTATCTCTTAAAACGCGTGACATAAGGATCGTAAAGATGAAAAACTTTTTCATCTTTACGATCCTTACGACCGGATGTGCCGGATTAAGCCTTTGTTTCTTCAATTAGATGACGCAACTTCAGCAAATTCCACTCAAAAGTAGGGCTTCCAAGTGTATTCCTAGGCAGAGAACTGTAATTATTTGTAGAAAATGGAAGTATTTCGGGTGGAAAAACCATGGGAGCAACTAACAGTTGCCCAAAATCTTAGATAGCTTCAGGAAAAGTCTCATAAAGATTTTGAGTGAAAATTTGTGGAATAAAGCGTGTCTCATTTCCATTTCTGTGAGACCTGTGCCTTCTTACCAGAATCTACATTATCTGAAACATAAGAGAGAGCGATAGCAAAGGCCACACTGCATTTTCAAAGGAATTTCTTGCCAAGCTTGCGCTATTATAGCAGGATTTTAAGGAAAATTATATTTCTTACAATCGTTATGATGCAGTGAAAACAACAAAGTCATAAGGATCATAAGCATCATAAGATTTCAAAATTATGTTTCTTATGACTCTTATGATTCTTATGACTCTAGTGAAAACCAGGCTTAACATGCAAAGAGAATTTAATCTCGCAATGCATTCTGCACTTTATTTCAAAAGCAGGCAGCCCTAAAGAGTTACATTTACCAAATTTTAAACCAATGACCAGATAGCTGTGAATAGAATTCAACTTTGACCTAATTGCCAAAGAAATAGATTTTAAAATCAGGCAATTTTTGTGATCAAATTTTGATGATTTTTCAAACAGGAGTACTTTTTTGGACACTCGATGCTACAGTCAAACATGCTTACAACAAAATGGTTTTTGAGAATCACAGCCTGCTAAAGTTTCTTTGATTTTAGAATTTTCTTTGACAGGAGATATTTCAATGTGGAACGGAAGAGAAAGTTTGAATTTGATCCAAATAATAGACCTTGTCGCTATTCTACAGAGAGTCTGGATCAAGGAATATTTTTTCTATATTTAGTCGAATTTTCGAATGTACACAATAGTGATAGAAACCATTAACGCCACTCAGTCGAACCCCCCCCCCCCCGGGGGATTACACAACATGCTGAGGGTAGGGAGGGTACTGGTATATGCCGCCCATTGGTGGGTTTTTGCCCCATAATGATCTCTAACGAAGGCCATTTTTCAGCCGACTTTCGGTACTCGGTTCGGCTAAATCGGCCAAAATAGTGAAAATTGCGTACTTTTCCACCAAAATTCATCATGAAAATGTGTATGAAGACAAATATCGGCTATGTAAAGTGGGTCGGGGGGGGTACTTGACTTGTGGATGGACGGGGGTCTGCCGCCCGGTTTTTAGAAAGCTACCCTCTTCTAATTACCGAAACTTGCTTTTGATACCCACTTTTATGATGAATTTTGGCGGAAAACTGCCCATTTTAACCATTTTTTGTGAATTTCACCGAAACCCCACCCATGTTTATGGAAAATCTGCCAAAAAAGGACCCTTGTTTAGAGAATTGTCCATATGGGCGGCACATACCCGTACCCTGAACATGCTATGTACCCCCCCCCCCCGGGGAAGTGGGTAGCTTCTCGTGGCAGACATCTGGCCATCCAAAAGTCGTATACCCCCCCCCCCGCCCCAATCAAATGTTTGGTATAGAATGTTTAAATACATCATACAATCCAGCCTCGTTCTAGAATAGCTGAAAGGTCTATTAAGCATAAAATCGGTTATGTAGATACAGCAAACTTTGGGGCCTTTTGATTTTGAATGGGAAGAATTAAGTCATGTTTCGTGGAATACATGTAAAATACCAAGGACTTTTGGATGGAATCGAAAGAACTGAGAGTGAAATTGGGGTTTATCTTACTGGGTTGCCTCCTATGAAAAAATTTTTCGTGTCAAGAAAAGATTGTTCAATTTGGACGTATTGGCAACATCGAAGAGCAGTGCTACTTGAAAAAGTTGAATTAAACTTTTGTTGATCTATTGTGATTGTCTCTCAATTTTTGTTTTCAAACTGATATCTGTATATGAGATCCTTACATTTGTCGACAAAAGCCTTGTTATGTTTCATACAAAATATTGGCTGAGGTTACCACAGTCTGTCTCAAATTAGATGTCACCTGAAAATGCCTGCGAATAGCAACAATACACGTTTTTTTTATAAGAAACTGGTTTATAAGAAACTAGTACTACGATGACCAAAAATTTAAGAAACTCTAGTACTACGCTCAAGAACAGTTAAGAAACCCTAAAACTCTATTTCTGTATGTCTCTCTTATTCTATGTCTCTCTAACAAAGGTACATTCGTCTTTTCTTGACTTTTAACTACAAAATTGGCAAATTTTTGCCTTGATGTGCATGGCTTCTTCTTGATGACAATGTCAATGCAAAATGGAAGCCCTTTCTCGAGAAGAAGGCTCAACTTCGAACAATACCGCAATTTTAGGCCCAAAAATTAAGAAACTAATTAAGAAACTTTTACTACTAAAACACCGAAATTTTCATGCGAAATTAAGAAACTTTTAGTACTAAGTGCTGATCCAGGTTTCTTATAAAAGAAAAAACGGGTAGAAGTATTTTGCAAATAAATTTTGTATTATCGCAAATATCCGATGACATCTAATTTCAGACGGACTTTGTTATCACAGTTTGTTGTAAGCTGGTTCTTACTGTATTGCTTATTGCTTCAAAAGTTTTGCTGTAAAGCAAATTGCTAGCTCTGGATTTTAGATGGTTATTCCCAGATGTCATCAGATTAACCAAATCTTGAACCAGAATATATTAAATAAAACATAGGGCTCAAATCTTTAAAAAGGTCGGTGTAAAATTATATTAAGATTTTCTTTGAATTAAATGGCTTGAAAGGAACTTCTGGTACTTTGCCGTAAATCTGCCGTGGAAATTTTTTGATATCTTTGGTTTCAAAATGGCGGCATTTATTAAATCATCAAATTTCTAAATCCTAAATCAGAAAAACTACAGATTTCTGCTTTCCACCACGTTGTAGACCTTCATAAAATATGGTTTTCTTGAAAGTAATATTATTTTTCCTCTATCGGTTTAGGATTTACAATGATTTTAATTTAATTTTTCCAAAATTTTTCATGAATTTTTTCAAAAATAATTAAACTTCCACGGCAGATTTACAGCGAAGTACCATACGTTCCTTTAAAGCCATTCAATTCAAAGAAAAATGTCATAGAATTTTACACCCACCTTTTTAAAGATTTGGAAGATTTGAGCCCTATGCTATTAAAGAATATTATTTGTGAGATAGATTTCAGATTGTTAAATGATTAAAAATGATTTTAGTATGTTGTGCACTGTTTTGTAAGAGCAGTGGAAGATCTTTGAGATCGGTTTGAAACTTTGTAATCAAATGTCACTTAAAGGTATTTTCTAGAATATTATATTGCTCGAAACATTGTATATTTGTTTTGAATTAGATTTCTTCTAGTTATGCGCAATTTACTGTTTACAAGATGAGCATAAGCAGAGACGTAGGAACCGGGGGGGCACTGGGGGCACTGGGGGCATGTGCCCCCCCAAGATTTTGCAATAAACAAAGAAGTGCCCTTTTTATTTTCAGGAAGTGTCCCTTTAGCTTCATGAAAAACGTGCCCTTAAAGTGTCGTGCCCCCTCAAGTTTGAGATGCTTCCTACGTCCCTGAGCATAAGCACAGTGTAAGGTGCTTATAAGGAAACAAACTTTACGCGCCTACTCTCATGGAGTCTTTAGAACTTTGCTTACTTCTGCAGTTGTGATGAGGGTGAAGCTATTTGTTCTTGCTTATTTGATATTTGTTTGCCGGGAAGTTTCGTTTTTCGAGAATCTATTGCAGTGGTCCAGACAATTGAGCCTGTGGGCTCTAAAAGGTTGTCTGTTGTTATGCTGCGAGCCCGGGGGGGGAGGGGGGGGGGAGTACTTCATTGTCAACATGATTCGACCTGAATCTGGACTTTGGGACCCATTCATATGACGGAATATTCAAAATTTTCGAGCCCATTTGCATGAATATCAGGAACTTTTTGACCCATGTTTATGAATTTTTCTATTTGCTGCATTATGGGTCCCATTGTAAGAAAATTCTCAAATAACTTTACCTAGACATATGTAGAGAATTTCGGATGATTTGGAGTACCCCCCCCCCCCCCTCGGGGCTGCCCTTGTCCCTTGTTTCTCTGTGCTTTACCGCAGGGATACAAGGGACTCATCGTTATCAGTCTAGGTGTTTACTGTAGTTCCCAAACACGATCTTCTTTTCTTGATGCCTGTTGAGGAAGATTCTTGCATATTTCGTGCGGAGATGGCTCAATGGTAGTGCGTTGGCCTACAATGTGGAGGTTGGTAGTTTGTCCTTACCCCCATCGAATCTGCTATTTAGAATGAGGAGAATCGCCAGTTCTCTGCTAATCCAGGTAAAGATATCACGAGGTGTGATCACGTCGAGAGGAAAGACCAGGATACTACCTAGACTGCATTCACACGATGCCGGCACATTTTGAACACGGTGAAAAATGTGACGGATAGGCCTTCCGTTCACACGAAAACGGCCCATTTTTGCCGGCAGATTTTGAAAACGGTAGATTTTGAAACAGAATTCTTCACCGTTTTCACAATGTGCCGGATCGTGTGAATGCAGTCTTAGATAAGCTTTGCTTCTTCGTGTTCCTAAAAAACTAACCTGAATACCGGGTAGAAACAACACCACGACATAGCACCTCCACAGGATACTGTCAAGAAAGCGAATTTGGGGTCCTAGATCATAAAAATGAATCATATTAACCATTAAATGACTTTCTAGTAACTGAATGGCACAAGTCATTTAATAAAACTGGTACAATGACTTGTCTGATACATGCCAAAGCTAATGTTTAGGTACTTCACCTAAAATAGTTACCTTATGTTACTTTAAGGCTAATTTCCAGCCTATGGAATTTTACCAGGGTGTGGAATTTTACAAATGGTAAAGGGTTGCTCTGCCATAGTTCTATTCACTTCCAGAGTGAAATTTTCTCTCGCATACAATAGAAATTCCACCCGCTCGGAAATTCCACTGACTGGAAATTGTCCTTTATGATGCTAGAAGAAAAGTAATCCTTATCGAGGCTTACTCTGAATTAATAGGAAACCCTATTCAAGGCTGCCTTAATGTCACTTGCAGTCCCCTGCTGCTAACAGTATAAGATCTTGAATAACTATTTGAACAGTATGGCCACTTTTGTTTCCCTCATTTTTGTCATGTTGCTTGAGGTGAGTCACACTACAAAGCTTCAGAAACTTGATTGGATTAGTTTGTGTTCCAGACCACTTGGAAAGGAAAGTGGTCTGTGTAACCAAGCACTAATCCGTGTTCAGACGATGAATTGAATTGCGAAATAATTAAGGGCATTCTTTCACGGATCTGATTGGCTGCAATGAAGTCAGTGATCAACACAACGGATGTCTTTGTGAACATGTTTGTTTGAAACAAACCAGGGCTGATCGTTATCACTTTGCACGGGCGTAAAAACTCAGTAGGATTAGCAGGCATTCAAATCTCCTATTCTTTCATCGTAAAAAGTCAATAGGATTAGCAGACATTGAAATTTTCTATTCTTTGTATTGTAATGTGAGTTCTTCATATGAGACAGGCTTTTCCTTTTGATAACAAAACAAATAGTGATTATGCGAATTATTAGTTGCATATATTAATTTTTCTTCAGATTCCGAAGAAAATTTGTGAACACGGATTAGTGCTTGGTTACACAGACCACTTTCCTTCTCAAGTGGTCTGGAACATTGGATAAGAACTCCGATCACGTTCCATTTTCTCCTAACCAACTGATCAATCAGCTGTCATGATTATCACAACTTCTGCCCATCATCGCTCGTTTGTCGTTTTAGGCCATTTTTTTGTGGTTTTGACCGCCCTACATCGAAGTAACATATGGATTAGGGAAAGGCCTTCTAAGTATACCAATTAACTCATATTTTATACGAGGAACCAAGTTCCGGGGCTGGTAGACACCGTAGTTTCTTGATTTTAGGAAGCTTTTGCTACCAAAGTTTTTAATGAGTGTCTTATATTTGTAATACCATTCTTGTAGAGTTGAATCATTCTCCTTAGAACATCTCCCGAAATACTTAGTATGGTCTCAAGACAAGCAATAACATAATTCAGCCTCAAAACAATGTCAAAACATTCTGTTACTGTTCTGTGTCAAAACATTTTTTTTTTTTTGAATGACCTGGAAGAAAATCAAGGTGCAAATTACGAATGGTTCTTAGCTTTTTAAATCCAGGGTTGCACGGTTTCTTAACTAGCGAAACAATGGGCCTACTGTTTCTTATAAATTGTTTCTAATAACAAATTAGTGCAGAGACGTAGGAACCGGGGGGCACTGGGGGCACGTGACTCACCCCAAGATTTTGCAATAAACAAAACAGTGCCCTTTTTATTTTGAGGAAGTGCCCCTTTAGCTTAATGAAAAAAGTGCCCTTGAAGTGTCGTGCGCCCCCCCTCCCCTCCAAGTTTGAGATGCTTCCTACGTCCCTGAATTAGTGTATTCTACTCAAAAAGGTTACACAAAAAGCAAAAGGCTTATCAGTTAAGTCCAATGCATAATCTACTGTACCCTTAACGCAATAAAAGTCCTGACTTTTGATGAGCATTTCGTTTTGTCTCTTTCTCCGTAATCTTTTAGCAGTAGTGACAAGACTTTGGACATAGCTGACGCATAATCGCCATGTTTCTTTCTTGACTGCAGAGTGCAACGAACTGTTTGCAAAATTTGGCTTCGCTGCAAGCTGAAATTTTAATAGATTACTATTAGCTTTCATGTCAATGAAAAGTGATTATCGATAATAAATACAGAAATGATCAAATCCCATTTTGAGCCTTTGTCTTTGTCATTGATATTCAAACACCCAGTTCGTAAAGTCCAGTTCCACTTCAGAAATCCCATTCCCAGAGTGTTAATTTAGACAAATTCTACGTCCCATTTTTCCATAATCATAGATTTTACCCCTTCGACAAATTTGAGAGAAAATTATGATCCAATAGACCTTTCAACTACCGGAATGTGAACTGAACCAGGAAAAATGTTCCCACTTTTGAAATTCACAGCATCAAGTGTACTGGATGGATTGGAATGAATCTGTTCTGCGTAAGGAGAGTCCTAACGATTTGATCAAGTATTTTAGGCCCTTTTTCAGTCATTTTGCAACCATGAAATTTTTGTAAATTTGAATTTACATATATTTGCAGTTCTCGTAAGAAGACGAGAAAAATCACAAAATATACTTCAGTCTTTTGACTTTTAACTAGAATTTGAATGATTCAAATCCATGAAGTACTTATGGTGCTACGAATTTTCGAAAGTGGGAACTTTTCCTGGCTCACCCAGTATATTTTCAAATTTCTGGCTCACCCGGTATTCTTCAAAAGAATCTGAATCGAACGACTTTTTTATGCATGTTGTAGACTTTTCGAATGTGCACAAACGTGATAGAAGCTACGACACCACTTAGTGCAACCTCTCTTATAAAAATGTACATAAGTATCTCTCGATCCAGACCCTTTTATGGAATAGTTAAAAGATCTACTGTTAGACCTTGTAAACCAGGAGATGTGGGTCCCATGAGGAATACATCGAACACTTATGGGATTGCCCAAATTTCTCTAAAAAACCCAAGATGAAAAAGACTTAAAATAAACCCGAAGTTCTCAAAAGTATCAACAAAACGCTACAAAATTTCTACAAATAAGGATTGGCTAAAAATATTAGCACCAGCTTGTGTACCCAGTTGTTGGGTAACTGCTCCGAAATGGAGAATTAGCTTCAAATTGTTATTATCATTATTATTATCATTATTATTATCATTATTATTATCATTATTATTATCATTATTATTATCATTATTATTATCATTATTATTATCATTATTATTATTATCATTATTATTATACCTTTGCATCCTCGCTGATTTGGTCCTGTGGCTGGCTTATTTGTGTTCCAACAGCACCCATATTTGCTGGTGAGGCAGCTCGGTGGTGGTGCTGGTTGACCTTGAAACAATAACAAATAAATTTTAGAATAAGCTGAATTTAATTCAGCCAACATGCGAAATTTCTAGGGGTCCCAAGTCTCTCCGGTGTACCTAAAACCTTAAAAACCGAAATACCCCTAAATAATAACCTCGGTGAAGGAGTTTAGATTTCCTTTCCTCTTTCACAGAGGTACCGCTTCTGCGTTCTCCCTTTTGCAGAGGCCTTGTTTTGTCAAGTATCCTTTGGTTTTATAAACGGCAGGGACCTGAGCAAGTCCAAGGGGTATAGTGAGTGTCAGTAAAGAAAGCATCTTTCTGTTTCAAGGCAACTTCGTCGAACGCAAACTATCGTTCTAAAAGCTATCAATAATGATCTTGATAGGCTCATTTGTTGCAACATCAAAAATTGTATTTCGATCCGCGATCAGTCTTTGATGTAGGGACCATCGATTTTGTTCATGCTCAGCTTTTTCATTTTGAGTTCTTAAGAATATTTTGCATATACGGTATTCCATAGGAAAACACTGAAATTGTCTCCTTTCTCTCTTATTTATTGTATACGAAATGGATAACCCTGCACATAGATTGATAGGAACAGCGTCAACATTCTTGTTATGGACCCTAGTGAAAGAAGAGAGAAGAGATAGCCATAGATATTACGGCCAAGGGCCCACATAAATATTGAATTTGACCTTTCCTCTTCTAGTCCGTGTTACTCGCTGGAATTGATTATAGCTTAAGCTTCAAAGTTACCGCGCTTTGAATGTAAGGGCAACGTTCCAAGGACAACGCGACCACGTATACGTTAAAAGCGCAGTAACTGTTTGGAATTTGAAAGTAAGTAGGCAAAAATCGATGCAAGCAGCAGGCAACAACGTATCAAAACCGGAAAGCATTTCCAAAACAACCAAAGATATTCATTTACCAAGGCATCCTGTGCTACATAATCTAGACCTTTTGAGCCAGTCAATCTGTATTCTAAAATAGTTTAAATGGTAAGAGCTAGTCTATAGCTGCATGAAAGTCGGGAAATCTTAAAATGGGAGATAAAATCATAAGCACGTTCAGTGGTTAATCGTTGGCTCAATAGTTCACAACCCGCTTTTTGAAAGATTTATTGCAAGCTTAAAGCATTTCCTTTCCATTTGAAGAATAAAGCACTGACTAGACGATCAAAATTTTTAATTTGATAGATTATTGTTTAATCCGCTACTGCTTTGTAATTTTTGTGATTCTGTTTTTGGCTAGACTGATTAGATAGTCGTAGTTATCGCTGTTGATAGACTGATTGACGCTCAAACTACAACTCATGGACAAACGCAGCCAGTTTAAACAAATGATTAAAGAAATTTCAAAAGTGTTGTTGTTGGTGGTGTTGTTGTTGTTGTTGTCGCAATAACTGGAACTATGCAGTAAGTGTACCGAGGTGTCCTAGAAGCAAATGGGAAGCAAATGTACAGATTTGGGTGACAAGGACAGATCTTGTAACACAATAGCATGAGTTGGTTTTGTTCACACCTGAATTCAAAGCGATTAGCGATTGCAGACAAAGGAAATTCTTTCAACCAGTAATACAAAACGAACAAAGCCCGCAACATTTTCTCTCTAACCCCTAACCCAGGTAGCCAGCGCGCTTGTTGTGCATTCCAGAAATCATTCTTAAGAGCAAGCATGAGCATGTATCGAAAGAAGAAGGATATATCTACACATCTACCTCGGGGATTTTATTTCTTTGCTTCAGAAGCTGAGCAGTAAGTGTTTTCATTACACCAAAGAAAATATGAGAATTAAATCGCCTCCCAATCGGCTTCTGAAGCAAACAACTGAAATACCCGAGGTAGATGTTTAGATATATTCTCTTTCTTTCGATATATGCTCAGGTTTGCTCTTAAAAATGATTTCTGGAATGCACAACGAGCGTGCTAGCTACCTTGGGTTTCAGAGAAACTTTTGCGGCTCTGTTTGTTTTGAATTACTGGTTGAAAGAATTTCCTTTGTCTACAATCGCTAATCGCTTTGAATTCAGGTGTGAACAAAAGTGACTCATGCTATCGTGTTACAAAATCTGTCCTTGTTGATGTGGTTAGGTCCAGCGATGAGAATTTAGCTTTAATCAATGGTTATGTTCTATTTGCTGGGAGTCACCCACTGTGCCATGTTGTTTTAATTTTAGTTTTAAATTTCTATGTGCTTGGGAATGCGCTTAGGCCAAAGGCCAAAGCTTTGGTTTTAACAAGAAGGCAAATGGGAACTTTCAAGATTAATGTTTTAGCACTCAAAGCACCAATATCAACAAACGAGGTGTCTATGTTCAAATTAACCCTATGGTGGTTGGGCTATCTGACACGTCTTATTTTGGTTGGGGGGGGCAGAAAAGCCCCCCTACCTAACTCAGGACTGGTAATAGATTGAGCAACCAGATTCGGTGTACTAATAGCCCCAGGCATGTACTAATAGCCTCAATTTATGAGAATATAAAAAATTTACCTAAAATTAGCCATCATTATTGCTTGCCTGCATTTTTCTTTATGTGGTCAAGAAAAGTGGTAGAATGGCCAAAATCAGGAAAAATGCGATGAAATTTTAGTTGGAGCACAAGTTCCATCCAAACATAAGAATTATGATAGATGATATGGAATAACACTACCCTGCAAAATATATTTGCAAAATATTGCAATTTTGCTACTTTTTTCGCGAAAATTAATATGTGAGAACTGCGAGAACTGGCGATCTTGACAGAGCCAGTTCCGGAAAATTGTCTCCCTCCACCTCATTTGTCAAAGTATTTTTATGAAACTTTATGTGTCGTTGCATAATGAGTAGCAGCAAAAAGTCGGAAAGTTTCCAGGCCTTAATATTTCTCCTAGCAGAGTTATAACAAAAAGTGTACTAGGGGGGCTAATAGGGTTAACTATCGAGGAACATTTTGAAATTGCTTAGCCACTGATTAAAGCCAAAGCTAAATCCCAGGGGGGGTACTCCCTAACTTTCAATACGGGGGGGTCCGTGCCACTTTTTCTTTGCTGACCCCTAAATATTAAGCCTAATGATTTGGGGACCCCAAATATTGAGTCTAATGTTTTGGAGACCCCAAATATTGTTATCTATTTCTGGGGCCCCTTACATGTTTTTGAATGATTTCAATTTGAGCCTCTTGATTTTTCTCAGTTTTTGAATAATACCAAAGCATTTATTTCGTGATTCGCAACTTCAGGGCCAAATTGCAGGATTCTTCCTTTCCTCAGATTTGTTGGCCCCAAATATTCAATTGTTGTCCATGTTGTAATTCATAGACCCCAAATATCGATTTGATGTAAAATTTCGGACCCCAAATATTGGCACGGACCCCCCCCGTACTGAAAGTCAATGAGTACCCCCCCTGGGAGCTAAATTCTCAACGCTAGACGCAACCAAATCTCTGGATGCTTTTCTATGGGGCACCCTGTACTTTTTTGCCTATTTTGCAGTCGTTGCATGTGATCAAGTCTTTAAGTTGCATGTTTTTGTGAAGGAAATGTGTACTGAGCATGTGACGTGCATTTATTGGTCTTTTTTCTAAGGTACTTACGACACATGCGACATGTCCTAGGGCAGTAGAATTGCATCAATTCCAACTTAACTTTGCATATGCCATTTTTGTGAAGTTTTTTACAAAGATCAGGAAGTACATCCATGCAGTTATCTAAAAAGATTGTTAGGTTGTTAGTATGTTATGGAGTTTATCTATTTTCAAAGATCATGTAAATTTGTATATTCTGCTGAGGCATACAGCTCATGTCTAACCTTGCCAACCCTGGCGGTGGAGGTGCCCAAAATTGAGGATGGGTATGTGCGAGGCCAAGTTTTGTTTGGGTGTGGTTTCTTCAATTGCGCCAGTCTTTGGTATGCCTTTTTATATGATTTGTAAACATACCTGTTTTGGGTAAAGATTTAGGCTATGTACCATGGGTAGTTAGACACGGCTGGTGTGCTTCTATGGAGGAGCGCTGGATAATATGTATATGCGGAGGAAATTTCTTATAGTACTGCGGAGGAGATTTCTACCCATGTATATACAAAGCTGAATTTCAACTTTTATAAGGTTTGAATATCCAGTTTTGGGTGTCATCTCTGCTATGACCCATCCTCCATCCAGTTTTGGGGAAATATTTCGATTGCACCTTCGCACATGACCTTTACCCTTTCTAAGCCTGGGCGCCTCCACCACCGAGTTGCCAACATATTATTGAACATCACCCGAATTTGTTGGCTGTTGTTCAATGCGTTGGTAGTCAAATTCTATTTCTGAAATAGACGATGGTATTAAATATATATTTCAATGGCAAGTAACTCAAGGACCAGAACTGAGCGTGAAATGCTCGTTTTCATACAAACCCCTCACCAGCAGTTTCTAAGTCTTTTTTGAGTCTAAAAGATCTTTTTTTTAGTCTAAAAGATGATTGCTCTTACTAAACAAATTTTTCACACCTAATACCACGTTTACACGGAGCAAAAATACGAGATCGCGATCCAGATCGCAATCCCGATAAAATGCGCCGTGTAAACACTCGATCGCGATTGCAATCCCCTAAAATTCGATCCCACTTCAGAGGTGGATCGCGATCCGGATCGCATTCCCGATCCTGAAAAGTGTGCCGTGTAAACGCTTCTTGGGATCGCGATCCCGTTCGAAATCCTTTAACCCTATTTTAACCGGGTAAAAAAAGTGATTTTCTACCGGGTGGGGGGCGTTTTTCGCCCCCTCTGTTTTTCTCCGCAAGTATAAGAGCTATGACAATGAAACTTGCACTGTGTCATAATTGAACAATGGAAAATCTAAAAATAGCATCAATCAATAAATAGTCACGTGATTGGTTGCTAGGCAACCAAAAACAACGCAAATTTTGAGAAAATCGAGCTATTTGCTGAAAAGGGCTCATTATTAGCAAATAGCTAGATAAAATTGGCAAAAAACCATCCAAATACCTGCTTGATATCATTAATTTGTAGTTTCATATGGTTTCGTACGGATATTTATGGTTTCTAATAAATTAACTAATTAAATAATGAAAATTTGATTCAATGCAAAATTGTTAGCTCAATAATTATGATTTAAAACCATTAATTTCGCATATTATTGGTGAAATCAAGTACCTTCATCGATATTTGAGGTAATTCCATCAGTTTTGTATGAAAAATTACTCATTCATTAGGAATATGACGTCATAAAGATTGATGACGTCATAGAAATAATAAACTGCTGATGTCAGCAAATATGAATAAATTATATATCAAATGAAAGTACTCATCGAGATGAATCGAATGGTATATATATTGTTGAGATTTAGTAACAAAGGAAGAAATTAGAGCCGTTTTAAAGAATTTCTTTGTGACCACTCTCCAAATATGGGCATGTGGTGGTCACGTGGTCAAACAATAGGTATTGAAATTTCTATTTTCTGATTGCCAACTAAACTTTAGGAAAAGTTAAGGAGTTTCAGCGTTGTAGGTGGCATCGTTTGGGAGCTATTAGAAAAAAATCCGATAGGGGGGGGGAAAAACGCCCCCCCCCGGTTAAAATAGGGTTAAGCATGCGTAGTAGACTCAACCGCCATTTTGTCTATTGTTGTTGTAGTGTTTCTAGGCTCCGTAACTATGCGCAATACGCATGTGCGAATGGATCGCGATCCTGATCCGTTTTCGTTTGACACCCGTGTAAACGCAACTCGAACGCGATCTCGATCCTTGTGGATCACGATCTGGATCGCGATCCACTATTTTTCACACCTAAACTTGCCTTTGACTGATAGATTAACATTTTAGTTTTGAATATCTGCTACATACTTTTTATTCCACAGCCCATCGAATGTTTTAACTTTGTTTACTCACCCGGTACATTGTACTGGATCGATGTTAAACACTTTGCTTACCTTGTTGTATGCAGTGTCCGTAATGGTAGACAGTAATCTCTTTCTTAACTTTGCATTGGTCCATTTTCATGGTGCAAAGATCCGCATAGGTCTTGCCACCTCTTGCGCAAACCGGGCCACTCCTTTTCTCTAATGCGTTGCATGTCAGGTTGCATTTGCACCTCGCCGTTCCATCAAGTCTCCAGAAACAGTCCTCTGCGAAGCCACATTTTAGTTTGTCACATGGGTTTGCTGTCTTCTCGGTTACTGAAAAGTTACACAAAACAATAGATAAGTACAAATGGTTCCACATTTTAGAAAACTGCAGAGACTGAAGCCGGTTTTAGGTTAAATGTATTAGATGGCAGATGAGAATATCTGCGAATAGAACGATGAAAGAGATTTGCATGATAAGAAAAGGGGTTTGTCCCTTGAGAATTCTAGCAACGTTTTTTCTTCAACGGAAAGCCGATATTCCCTGATATTAAATCTGAAGACAACATATTGCAAACAAGTAACAGACAGATTTGTTTAGTTTTGTTGAAGATGTATAGAACGGTGTCGATCAGTATGAGGAATTTAATGTCAGAGGACTGGAGACAGGTAAAAAATCGCAATTGCGGGGGAAACCTTCGCTGAAATCAATTTTATTATAATCCTTGCGTTCCTTTGGCAATCAAAACAATCATGATTTCATTCAAAGTCAGCCAGCTGGATCTAAATGCTTTCAAGTGAAACAATATTAAGACCTTAAACAATACAATCGTGACTGTTTTGATTGCCAAAGGAACGCAAGGAATATGACCTTCACTATAGCTCCAGTTGTTCCTTTGCATTTATACCCCATGTGACAGTTTGTGCACATCTCTATTCGCCCCTTTTTTTGCATTCCTTCATTCCTCTTCCGTCGCCGCTCAGCACTTTGTAGTTTGAAAATTTTTAAACCGGGTTTCATTCTTCAACAGTCCTGTCACTTGAGAGAATTTCTGCTATGAGACGAAAGCAAAGTCATTTCTAACTCAGATTTAAGGCCTTGAACTCTGAGTGCTGCTATTTGCTATTTTTGTCTCGCATTGCCTTATGCCGATCAGTCTACCAGGGAAGTTTCCAGTTGCTTCAAATTGTTAAAGTGCAAAATTCATTCCAACAAGCACCAAATTCGGTGAAAATCTTACTTACTGACATGGGAAATCAATGAAACCCCCAAAATGCAGCAGTTCATTAGCATTTTAGTAATGTACGCCAAAAAGTCATCCGTGCATGCCACGAGGGATAAGGTAAGATTTACAACAAATCGAAGCATGCATTTCAATAGCCAAAAAACTGGCAGTTCAGATTAAGTCTTATTGAACTTTTATCGCAGAAAGTACTCAGTACTCAATAAACAAATAGCAGTAATCAAAACGGGTTTTCTTGTTAAAACATTTTACTGTTGAGTGGTGTAACTTCTTTGGCCGTCGGCCGTAATGGGCGACACTCGAAGAAAATTAGTTTTTACCCCCATCTACATTATCTGCTAAAATCAATATGTAGAGTTTCTGTAAAACCTTAACACTCTCTAACCTCTTTCTCCATTAGTTGGAGATATTACCCAGCTACTTGGTTTTTGCATTAATATCTCTCTGAGGATCAAATTCCAAAGTTTGCGATGACATGGGCGACACCACTCTAATGGGTAGTAACCTGCTCCAGTGTTCAATCGTTGGTAAACATTCCAAAGCCTAGAACTTATCATTATTTGCTTGCGTATGAGAAAATAGTGCAAGATTTTGAGAATATGAGACTATTTCTAAAACACGGAATGGCCCCATAATTCTCTGAGTTTTCATAGAAATTTCTCTTTTTTGTTGTAGTGCATGTGAAACCGTTTCTTACATATATCTAGGAAGGTTTTGCAAGAAAATAGCGCAAGATTTTGAAAATATGGGGCTATTCCATATTTGCCATTCCATCATTCCCTATAAACGATTCCATAATAGACCATTTTGACATTTAGAAAAAGGATCTGAGGAGAGCAATATTTTTCTGGTAAATGGCTGCCACAGGGCTTTTCACCAACGATAAATTGAACTGTGGCAGCCATTTACCCCATTTACCAGAAAAATGTTGCTCTCCCCAGCCCCTTTTCTAAATGTCAAAATGGTCTATTCCATATTCCATATTTTAGAGATAGCCAAAAAAAAATTAGTGCGACACACCCACACCCATTTGCACTCGTCCCGACACAATGAATAACTGAAAATGAATGAAATGAAAATGAAAGAAATAAAAGGAGATAAACTAAATGTAGCAGCAGGACTCACTTTTGCAAAACTCGCATGATTTTGGGCAATAAACTTGCATCTGTCTTTTGTGTGACTTGCACGTTTTATGTTTCACAAGGAATTTGCACGAAGTTCCAAGCGGATCATCGCAGACTTTAATTTTGGCTGTAAAAAAGAAAATGTTGATGCTGAAAAGAAGAACGGATTTACTTTGAGCTTGGTATAAGAATGTTTACATTTTGCTGAACAATCTTCTCATTATGAAAGTGATTTGGCTAAAATACCAATGTACGTGCGAGGGCGACCATTGCCTGTGTTCCAGACCACTTGGAAAGGAAAGTGATCTGTGTAACGGAGCGCTAATCCATGTTCAGACGATGAATTGAATTGCAAAATAATAATTTAAGGGCATTCTTTCACGCATCTGATTGGCTGCAATGAAAGCAGTGACAAACACAACGGATGTCTTTGTGAATTCGTGTGTTTGAAACAAACGAGGGCTGATCGTTATTATCACCATTTCTATGGTTATCACTTTGTACGGTCGTAAAAAGTAAATAGGATTAGGAGGCATTCAAATCTCCCATTCTTTGTATTGTAATGTAAGTTCTTCGCACGAGAAAATTTTTTCTTTCTAATAACAAAACAAATAAGAATTATGCGAATTATTTGTTGCATATTCTAATTTTTCTTCAGATTCTGAAGAAAATTCCTGAACGCAGATTAGCGCTCCATTACACAGACCGCTTTCCTTTCCAAGTGGTCTGGCACACAGGCTAGGCGACCGCTGCCTTTCTCTTACGGGGTGGGGGTATCTTAGTATGTTAGTGGCACGGGGACGTGCCATTTTAGGGGTATTTTTCTAAGAAGCTGTAGATATATGGGAAGCATTTTTAGTATCTTGTGGAATTACGTATATCATATTCAAATAAAGATAATTCAGAAATATACTACGACTTTTTAAACGTTTCGATTTTCATCTTCTTCAGTAACTTCAGTAGGCAGTTACTGAAGAAGATGAAAATCGAAACGTTTAAAAAGTCGTAGTATATTTCTGAATTATCTTTAAAATATTTTATATGCTTAAGTGAATTGGCTATTGAATTATCATTTTCAAATAATATGGGTATAAATAATAAATAATATCAGAAATCTACAATTTGAGAAGTCATGCCTTGAGTGTTACTTCTGTTGCTCAGTTGTTCCATATCAAATAATGGGTTAGACGCCACAATTGTGCTTGATTGCTGCAGCGTTGTTCTTTTGCGGAGGAAAACATTATTTACTTCTATGAAGGAGGTAGCATAAGAGATACCTCCTCCGCAGAAATAGATATATTTCCTCACTCAGCAATGGCATAAATACTGAAACATATCTGCGGTGTCTAACCCCAGGGGGGGGGGGGGAGTTCTTCCATAGTAAAGGTACCTGGGGATGTGCCGCCAGCAAGGGTATACTTTTTCAGACTTCTAGTCTAGCCAAGGGTATACTTTTTTGCAATTGTGGCCTAGCAACGGTCTAACCAATGGTATCATTTTTGACAATATTGGTCTAGCAAACGGTCATGATATCATATTTGGTACAATTTTGACAAATTGGTCCAGGAAATGGTCAAACTTGGTCTAGCCAAGGGTACCATTTTCGTAAAAATTGGTCCAGAGAATGGTCAAATTGGTCTAGCCAAGGGTACCATTTTCGTACAAACTGGTCCAGAGAATGGTCAAATTGGTCTAGCCAAGGGTACCATTTTCGTAAAAACTGGTCCAGAGAATGGTCAAATTGGACTAGCCAAGGGTACCATTTTCGTAAAAATTTATCCAGAGAATGGTCAAATTGGTCTAGCCAAGGGTACCATTTTCGTAAAAATTGGTCCAGAGAATGGTCAAGTTGGTCTAGCCAAGGGTACCATTTTCGTAAAAATTGGTCTAGCCAACGGTAGCATTTTGAATATGCTCGCGGCAGACCCCTACCCAAAATTGGCCAAGAACCCCCCCCCCCCGTGCTCAATTTGGTGGGCAAACATGATATTTCGAAAGCAGGAACTTTTGTTTGGTTCACCCTGTATCTGTCTCTAAATGGATTTATTTATAAAAGAAATTTGAAGGAGGGAATAAAAAGGAAAGGGCTTATGTAGCGGTCGCTTCAAATTTGTTTGACCGTTCACTAATTTTGTACCAGGAGTGGATTTGGAAAGCAAATTTAAGCTGAATTTGGTGTGATATTAAATTTGACAATCGAGACTGACCATATGGTAACAGAGAATGTCTCTATCTACTCAAGGGTGGGCATGTCACACAGGGAAAATTGTCCTACTTTTGTCGGAAAACCGGTTGTTCATGAGCAAAATTTGAACCACCTTTTCCCAAAAACTGGTTGTTTTTTTTATGGCAAATTTCCGTTGTAATTTGTCTTCAATTTGACTGACAATGTTCACATAATGTATTAGTTGAGTTCGAACAACTACTGTTTTCGAATGCAAATGGTAATTGTAGCCATGAAAGTACAAGTGTCCCAAAATTGGTTGCCAGACAAAGGTAGGACCGCTTTGATGAAAAATTTGAAATCCTGGTCTTTTTTTCGGAAATTTGGCGGACAAAGGTAGAACCTGCTTACATGTAAACTTTATGATTTTTATGAGTCACCTTTGTCCCAAAAACTGGTTGTTAGGGCACGAAAGTCATACTATGTGATAAAATAACCGGTCATTTTTTCCAATTTCTTTGGACAAACATGGGGTCAAATGTTTTGCAGTACTTGCCCGCCCCTGCTCTACTCAGTCATAAATTCTTCAGCTTATAGTGGGCTGGGCTTAAAATCCTATAAATTCTCGTTGGTTAAAGCAATTTAATCCAGTTAGTGCAATCAATCTTCACTCTTTGATCGTGGCCCAAGATTTGAGTCTGCGTAGATTTAGGATTTAGCTAAACCCTCAGAGTGTAACATTTCGCGACGAAGTTGTGTGGGATTTTAAAAGGGGATGGAACAACTCGATTCATATATTTTGTTTCTGAAAAGATCCCAGAGATATCAGATACAACAGATCCTAAGTCATGACACTTGGCCTTACTTTCTTCTGTGGCTCTAGGTGGATAAAATAAACCTTGCCTTTTTTGTTTCTAAATTTGTACAACGTTCCAAATATTTTGTCCAGGATTGTAGCACCCGGAGGTAGTTTTAGGACGCTGAGCGTATCGAAGCAGCGTCCTGGCCCTTCCTCTCGATGTAACTATACCTCGTAATTCCTGTAGCCTAGAATTACAGAGAGTTACGTGGCAGGCTCAGCAGGGCGGGGACTCGAAGCATCAACCGTCAGATTAGTAGTCAAGCGTGCTCCACTGAGCCATCCCACTTGCAAACCTTGAGTTGAACTAAGGGACATTGGCTATGGTTCTCATCGAAAAGTGTGCCAGATTTGGCTAGCGTCCGGCGTCCTAGTGGGGGTCCTAGTGGGCGTCCTCCTTTTTGTATAATAGTTACGCCAACTGTCAATTCTTTTGTTGATGGCACTTCAGTATCCAAAAAAATTTGTCACGTGACTGTGAGCCTTCAATCAGGGATGTGATCCACGTTGATAGACCCTGACTCCTGATTGACTGATGAAAGGAAATTAGACCGACTTCAGCTCCTTGGTTTTGGCCACCATTATATAAAGTGAGTCTACAATGGTATATAGGTTTCTCTATAAATTGAACAAAGAGAACACTCCAACACAACATTGTCTCTTTGGCTATCCATTCATCTATCATTTGGCTAGACTGATTACAATTCGTCGTAAATTTCGCTCGTTTTTTATATTTTTGACTTTAACCTTTTCGCTCAATCTACGACTCATAAAAAAGCTATGTGAAAACGAGGACAAAACTAATGTACGAGAATTCGACCGAAACTTGGTCGGTCGATTGATTGATTGATGGATTCGATTGATCGGTCGTGCCGCAGGGAGACTTCCTAGCTGTGATGGAGGTCATGTGACTTTTCCACGCCTTCAAACTTTTTCGGAATGAGTGAACCAGACAAACTTGCGTTCCTTTGACAATCAAAACAATAAAGATTTCGTCAAATTCAGCCAGCCAGCGGGATCTAATTTCTTTCAAATGAAACAATTATAGATCTAAAACAATACAATTATGATTGTTTTGATTGCCAAAGGAACCCAAGGTATATTTCAGAAACTTTTTGCTGAAGCCTTCTGCAACATATTGTGAGACTGTTTTACGCAAAAAACCTGCACTAGCTATTTTGTAATAATTTCAATCACTAGTATTCTCCTGTTAATACTATGGTTAACAAAGCATAAACGTTTCATCAAGTTTCGGTTATTCCATGGTTATTCTTTATCTTAAAATGCGCGAGTTTTCTGGCGTTATCTTCAGGGGAACTTTGCAATTTTTTCTAGAATGTTCTTCGGTCGGGGAAGCTCAAGAAACGAACACAAATTATTCTCGCAAAGAAAAACACCCACAAAGGCTTCTCAAAACTACAAATAATTCTCCTAAAAATATGCAGTTATCCACAAAACTCTTATGACACATTTGTTTCGTAAGATTGAAAATAGTTTCTGTTTAAGCAGCTTTTGTGATTTTAAACTTCATAAGGAAAGATAAATTGATCGGCACTTTGCAAGAACGAAGAAACTTTTTCAAGGTTCAAGCCTCTTTGACAAATTTACTATAATTTGCATAGAATTTCAAATACGAATACTTCTGCTGTTTATAGAGGAATGTTTCAAGAAACCTCGTTATCTTTTCCACATCGAATGTGTGAGTTTTCTCTTAAATTTTTGCCGGGTCGAAGTGCTTACCTCAAGCTCCTTTTTTGTTTTGCTCAGGCCAAAAAGGAATCCTGTGTTTCACGATTTAAATTCGCCAAACAGTAAGTCTTCCCACAGCAAGTTGGTAAACAAACAAATGCATCCTTTCCCTTCAAAACTCTTTCGTACAGTGCCTTTTGAGAACCTTTGGAGTGCCTTTTGACTCTTTCGCACAGTGCCAGTCAGATTCCTTGTCTTTATTCTGTCCGTAGCTGCGATGATAACAACCTCCATTTTGGCAAAAAGCAACGCGACGCGAAGCGCTGTCCTCTTGACTGGGCGACCAACTCTGTGGGCACCGAAAATTCCAAAAACTACCGAAAATGTTACCGAAAACTCAAAAATTTACGCGGGAAATTTAAATGAGCCAATCACAGCCGAGCAGCTCCAAATGCTGCAATCTGATTGTAACGTCAAGAACTTGACGTGAAAACGAGTTTTTGTCCTGATTTTGAGATAGTTTGATTATGAGTCCCTGTTTGAGAGAGCGATTCCATTCAATTCAATTAGTAATTCTACTCAATAGCGAGCGAGAACTAGGGACGAACTGTAATAAGTCTATCATTTGGCTATTCACAGCACGTGTGGTACATTGATTTGAATAGGCTATTTTTGGATTTTCTTGCTCTTTGCAAATGTAAGCTTAAACCTTGCACAAACCCTCTAAATAGTTTTGTTTCCCTTGTAATAAAAGTTGTCACATGCGGTATGAAATTGTTGAAAAAACCTTTGCAAATGTTTATCCGCAAATATCATAACTTCGCAAGCCTGTTTTTCAGTTTAATAGAATTTGAACATATAACATCGTAGACTTGCTCCAGGTCTATTTAGTGGACCATCAGCAATAAAAGAATATAATTTCTTCTGCGGGGGCGTAAGCTACTAACTTGGAGCAAGTCTAATAACATCGACTATGTTAACTCGTTAACTCAGTTAGCTTTCTGGAAGGCAGAGAAACAATGCTTTCCGTTTACTACAGTCAAACAAACAAATTCAATATTTTGTAATACGAGCAAAGTCGGCCTTCTTGGCCGAGTACATTGCTATGGGTAAGTGTGTATATGAAATGAAATAAGAGAGAAATGAATTCTTTATAAAAACCGCTTACAAGAAACTGTATTTCAACATAAAAATGGGGTACGTACTGTCAATGGCATAACGGAGACACCCAAGGCCCTTAGAAACTTGGTTTGAGCGGGTCCCTTGCAGTGACCATGAAGCAATCACGTCATAGCGAAGAGAGAACGGAAAGCGAAAAAGGAAAAGGGTCTGGTCCATTTCATTTTCTCTTCCTTTTTTCAGGGGCTCTGGTACCCAGGGCAACAGAACCCTAGTGGGGGAGCGCAGTGGTACTCCCTGGTGACATTTTGAGGCCACGCCCTATAGGTAGTAGAGACAGATTATGGTACCATAGGAATCCACGTTTGAATGTGGTGTCAAACATCTTTTATGCAAACTATGATTCACATCATATAGTTTAAAAATTTCTTGAATTAGATCGCTTCAGGGCATACGTCAATATCTAAGTCACAATACAGGGAACACAAAGTTATTGAATCGATGCATTTTCTTGGTGTGCCAACAAAAACAAAGGTTGTTGAGATTGGTTTATAAGAATAACTATGCTTTATAAGCAGCAGTCAAGAAGCACATATGGCTACAATGAGATCAATGCTATGAACAGATTATTTCAGGGCCCCTTTTGGTTTTGGGCCCTTTGTTCTGGGACTAAGGTAGACCTACCGTGTTACGCCATTGGGTACTGTGGTACTTGGATTAAAGTAGTTAGGAAACTTTTTCAATTTATTGCTCGACTTTCCCAGTTGTTCAAAATATTTACTGCACTGGGTTTCAGAGACTGAGAAATCATAAACAGAAAAGAAACGAGAAAGCCGTTGTCTTTATCAGATTCTAAATTCTCGAGCCTTTGAAACCTAGAATAAATGAGTACTGCATCTCTTCAAATTGCTGAATTCTGAGTTGTCCAGTTGTGATTGCAATACAGAGATTATAACATCCCCCTAACATCCCCAGTAATGACCCCGCTGAAATGATGCCTCGCCAAGAAAATTTGTTTCCCCGCTATGTTTGAGTTTAAAGATTTTCCCCGTCTCGTTTCTGTTATTTCCCCGTTAAAATTTTGTCCCCGTCGAAAATGATGCAAGTTCCATAGATGATTGCTAAAATTTTGCCTTTCCCCGTCATGTATTATAAGACCTTCCTCGTCGAGTGCAAAGCAAAATTGAACAGACTGAATACCAGAAGACAAGGCAAGAGCAACAATATAGCGTTGTTAGCATTGAATATAAAATGCAGAGTTTTGATGCTTTTATTTCACAGTTAAATCAACTTTTACTTACACACAATAAAGGCCCTTTTTGCGCACAAATGGTCACCCTCTGTCATTAAAATGGTTAATTTTTTGTTACTAACCTTCAACTTGAAAAAACCATGCCACAAACATCACTGCAAGCAAAACCAGACTTGATTTTCCCAAAATTGCCATCTTCAGATTTGTTGCGAATTGATTTTCGTGTGAGCAAGAACCAGATGCAGAACCCTTCGAGTTGTTTACGAATTCGTCCAATTTTCGATTGAAAATGATCGCTGTTAATAAAATCCTGGTTTGATTGCTTGCTGTGAGAATCTGCGGTGACCCGTATCATCAAATCTCGATACGGACCTTTCATTGGAGTATAATCTTTTCAAACCCAAGCTAACGCCCAATTGATCATTTCTCAATATTGTCACAGTTACCACAATGTGAATATATGTTAAAACTGTTTCATGGCATATTTATCCAATTTTACACAGTTAGCCTTATTGAAGAAAAACGAAAACCAAGCTTTGTTTGGTCACTTTTTGTTTAAGAAGGGTAAAATTTAATTGAGGAAGTAATTTCTGTTGTATGTTGTACCCCCCCCAAACGTTTGAGAAATTTGCAAAAATCAGCCATAATCGGGCAGAAATCCACCTTAAGTAGGGCAGAATTTTTGTAAACAATGGATTTTTTGTCGGGCAGCCCCCCCCCCCACCCAACTTTTATCTTCCCCTACGCTCATGATTTTCTTCTTATTTGGCAATACTGTTTAATCCGGTTGTTTTTAATTTTGCTCATATTTGTAGGAAGAGGAATATTTCAAAATCTGAAACTGAAAACATTTTTCGAAATAGAAAACGTTGCACCCTTCTGGAATCCTTTGAAACATTTTCCGACGCTTCATTCATATCGAAATATCTGCCGCAGGAGAATTTGACAAACATGCAAACAGGAAGAAAACATATTATGACACTGCCCGTGGCTCTTAAGTACATTGCTAACATGCTAATATCTGTGTAGTTTGTGAATATTGCCAAGATAGAATGAAATATTTATCAAAGGCTACTTAATCTGCAGATTTTTTGCGGGTTTTTACTGCAATAATGTTTATTGAGTTGGTGATGTATAATTTTTGTATTAAAGTGAATGAACGGAGCTAAGAGGAGGTCATCTATAAATAGGGCATTGAAAACTCCTACGCATGTTATTGTTCCTCTTGCTAAACAATATCCATGATCATCTCGAAATCATCAAATACAATAGGCTAATAATAGAATACCCAGACTCCTTCCGCGCGGGGCTTTTATCTCCGTTGATTCTCTTTAAGGAGAATCCTAACAAAAAGTCTCCGTCAGGATAGAGCCTCTTTTTCGTGCATCCAATTCAATTCAATTCTCGCGCCAATCGTTCTTTTTAGGCCATGTGCATGCAAATGTTTTCTAGTAGAGTCAAGTCAAATCATTGTATCGAGTTTCTCGGTCTAAGTGGACCAGGTATGTAATGTTTGATATTTTAGATTTAAGTATTTCAGCAAACGCAATCAATTTATTCTTTTTTCTCACCTGTAATTACAGTGTTTATGTGACGGACGGCAATTGGTCCGGACCAAGCAAAAGAAGGTCAGAGAAAGGATAAGTCAGGTAAAAGGTCGAGATTCATCATTAGGGGCCGTCCAAAAATCAATTTCGTCACGGATAGCGGAATTTGGCCGCTAAATTCTGATACCCCCTCCCCCCTTAACGGACATGCAACAACTTGTGTTTACCAACCTCACTGACAGTCTTATCGAGATAGAGATAAAGCTTTATGATGGAGGACTTCTTCTTAGGCCCTTTATCTCTCTGTTTGACATTATCCAGCGTTGAAACCTTGCAAAATATGGTGGAAACAATTGTTAGTTCCGGATTGTTAATAAACCCCCTCCCCTGTAACGGCCAAATTCCGCTATCTGTAACGAAATGGATTTTTGGACGGCCCCTTACTGATTAGTGACTAACCGATCGATGAGTGACTACGTAATGAATGGATTGGCTGCTGACTGATCAACTAGCAAATTTACGAAGATTGCTTTTAGTCACCACTTACAAATGGATTTAGCGAAACTTGATGGTTGCCTGTTTGGTGAAAACAGTACAAAACCACAGTCGGTGTTGTCACAGCCTGAAAGTGCTTCCATCGGATTCAGCATCATGTGCCAGTCTGCCAGACTGATAAGTTTGCAAAGTGTGCACGGAAGATGCGTGCTTGGCTATTGTTTTAAGAAGAATGTTTCTATTGTTGCTCCTTTGTTATACATGAATTTGTGCACGGAAGATCTTCTGCGTGCATGACGCAAATAGCAGTCAGGCCAGTCTGCAGAGTGTGGCAACGGCATGCACAAGATCTTTTATGAAAGTTTCATGTGCATGCCGGTTTTGAATGAGATCTTTTGCTCACTACTTTGAAAAGAAAAGAATCAAAGACCTTGCATTTCGGCAATGCCACTGCTTCATTGGTCTGCATGCGCGAGATCTCGTTGAGAACTGCCATACTCTGCACACTGGAGCATCAAGCCTGGCCGTTTGAGGCGGGCGATCGACCGCGCCCGCCTCCACGCTCGCCTCGAGTTGGCGAGGGGAGCTATTCATCGCCCGCCTCTTGTCAGTTCATATTGGAAGCGCCCGTCTTAGGTTTTCATTCATTACTCATCACACTTCATTACCTCTTGAAGTAAAATTAAAATATCGAGAGGAAGTTAATCCCATATATTTTGACCTCAAAAGATAATTCCTTTACCTTCAATTTCTCAGGAAGTCATCTTCTCTTGTAAATCATTAACTACTAGACAAGTCATGTGAAAAACAAACGAAACATTTCAAAAAGCAATCACCAAACAAATTCTTTGAAACCCTTTACACCCTGACTGTTATTTTCTTATTTGAAGACAATTTAAAATGTCATTTGGCATCCATAAGGTCCCAACATGTTAAAACCAAATAATTTCAGCATGGCAAACAATCAGAAACGATCGGCTTTCGAGCCTAGGACTTTTGAGAAATATGACAACAGGGCCGTACGATACATTTTACATTAACTTTCTTTGACGTTTTGCCCGTATTTTCATACAGAAGCCTTTTTGAGAAACTACTCTAAACTCTCGGATCGGCAAAAAATTAAGAAACTCAAGCACCGAAAAAGTATTACTGGAGACCGCCGAGACATTCTCTTAGTTTGTGGTTGATTTGCAACAACATAAAACTAAAGTTTCGTTTCTGTCAAAGAATCGCCGTCTTGTTTGTCAGGTAGCTGTTTAAAGACAAATATTGAATTCCTCGTTTATTCATGCACTTTTATTGATGATTTTCTATGGAATGAAAATCGCCCGCCTGACTTCACCGAGGAGATCGATGTACCGCTCGCCTGCTAAAATGCTCACAGCCAGGCCTGGAGCATGCGCAAAAAACACTATTTCATTGGGTAGCAAGATTCTACCAGCGCAAAAGAGAGATACAGTATGCTGGAATTAGAATCACTGCATGTTTTTTTGCGATTAGACAAAAGGAACATGTTAGAAACAGGGAGCATGAGGATGTCGGAATCAGCAGCAAAATGAATGGACCAACCAGGATAATAAACTTGTTTAGTATATTGAGTCTGGAACACAGGCTAATCTAGAGTGGTGTTGCCTATTATGGCCATGTCATTGCAAACCTTTGAGTTAGATCATCAAAGTGATATTAATGAATAAAATCAGGTAGCCAGGTTGTATCACCAATTAATGGAGAAAGGCATACAAGACTGTCAAGTTTTTGTGTCAACTCTTTATAATGATTTTAGACGATTTTGAAGATGGGGGTAAAAACAACAATTTCTTTGAGTGTCCCCCATTATGGCCAATGGGCAAACAGGTTAAACTAGTCCACGGTGAAAAGTTCCAATAGGAAAAAGTCTTTTAGTTTCCTTTATTTGTTTGTTATTGAGCACTTTTAAAACAAAAATTTTGGTGAGACTTTATGTCTAAACTGTGAGCTTTGCCTATTTAAATGTATGCTTTACCTGTTGTAAACTCTGCCTTTACCTTGTGCATGCAAAGATGAATTTTTGGCGTGCCATTCTAAGATGCAATTGTATTGAATATATGCTGCATTTTTTGGAGTTTCGTAGATTGTTCCAGTCTGTAAGTAAGATTCTCACCAAATTTGATGGTTTTTTGAGTAAATTTTGCATTTCAACATTTTCAGGCGACTGGAAACTTCTGTGGTATATAAATTGAAGGCTACAATGGGTGATGAATATTAGTATGTGGGTGTGCCTATTGCATTCTTGCGAAGATGTTTACTGTATATGAAAATAAATAATCTGTTTGAAAAATGACCCTTTCTGATTTCTTTTCTTATCAGGAGGATACCATGTTTATTCAGAAGTCAAACCCTGTTACTGGGAAAATGGAATGGCTGAAGAGTGAAGATGATGAAGACTTAAAGAATGAGATTGCAAGGTAGCTATTCAATTGTTATGTGGACTATGATTGATAGGCAGCTTATGATTGGTAATACAGTACGGTCCTTGCTCACATTAATATGACAAGAGAATCTCAAGAATTTCTTGAGCCATGTTGAAGACTGTACATTTTATTGAACAAGAATTCTTAAGAAACTAAATATATTCTCAAGAATTTTCGAGAATTCTTATGATTTTTTTTATAAATTCAGTTTTGTTGGTTCACCTGGTATTTTTGGTTTGACTGCTTTCTGACTAACCAAACATATTTTGAAGATATTTTAGATTTCTTTGTTCTCGAAAGACTTGACTTGCTGCAAGTCTTTGTTTGGTTCATTACAATATACCTTTTCAAAGAGGTCTGGGATGGCAGGCTACTTTTCTGGAAGATGGTGGATACGAGGGAATCTTCTGCGCGATTCTGAAGTGGAGTTGCAGCGGGAGCAGTTGTGGACAAAATATGGCATTTAACTCCTGTTATATGGTTCATAAAAGACCTGAAAGACTTTAGCATGAAAAGATACAGTACTTGCCTACTACATTAATGCAATGTTTAGCACATTTTACAAGGAGGAGATGTTTATTTCTTGAGTTGTTTCAGTGAAGTTTCAACTTCATGATCATTGATGATCATCAAATGCCTCGGATTTGGTCAGATAAATGTTTGGATTCTGTTGATGAGTGTTTTAGCTTATCCCCATTTATTGCAGCAATACTAAAAGTTGTGCATGTCAAAACTGTTAAAAACAAACAAAGATTCATGCTTCTTCCGATGCTGAAGCTACCGGGGCAAGTCTTTCCAAATCAAGAAGCCTTTCTAAATCAAGTCTATCAAATAAAGAATAAACAGTTTCTTCGATCTTTCAATTTCTGTGAATGCATTTATTGACAAAGTGTGGCTTATGATGTTTCAAAAGAGATTACTTCTCTGCACATATTCATAAAATAAGGTCACTTACCTGCTCCAAACAACTTAATTTGCACGTTGCTACAGGGCCCCCATTTATTTGTAAAACTTTTGCTCCGATGGAAAAAATAAACACAAACTGCATCTAAATTGCACCTCTAACCTAATATGTCACCAAAACCATATGTGCCTCCAAGCAAAACGATGTACTTCAGCAAATCTTTGAATTGGCATATCTTCCACATTGTACAATTAAAAAGAACACTTTTTCTATGTTTTCGCTCTAACATTTATCAACAATCTGTCACAAGCCAGTTTTCTTTTTCTTTGATCCCCACAAGCAAAGAACAAAATGACGAATACACATTTGATTACGAGTATTTTCCCGCCAAAGTTTCTCCTTTGTTACGAGGCTCAAGGGGCACAGGATACCTTTGCCTCCATACGTTTGCACCAAAAGTGCCTTCGTATTTCTTCAGTTAAAAGGGCAATAAATAAGCTCCATTTATTCATAAAGAAATCTAACATTGGCAAGTAATGATCATACAATCCTAATTTGTCGAAATCGAAGTTCCCTTCTAATCAATGTTAAGTATCACTTAAATGTGGTAAGTAGCTCTTTATTTTCAAGATGCAGCCCTTTATAGGCCCTTCTGGTCCATTAAGTGCACAGAAACGGGAGTTGAATTTGCCTTTTCTTGCATTACTTCGATCATTGCGACTGCATTTCAACGTCTGCATTGAGAAAGAGATTCCCCTTCGCAGATTATCAGCGATCTTCGAGGAAAGTACCGCATCATTTCAGACCTCCTTGAAAAGGTCTATACGCGAATCAAAGCCAAAGGAAGACTTGTAGCAAGTCAATCGAAAGACATGGAGATATTTTGACATTCTCCTGTCTGGGGTTTTGTCTTTAATTTGCGCATTCAGCTGACAGAAGTCTTCCAAATATTTTTTTTTATAATAAAGGTATGAAGGCCAAGACAGCCTCTAACCTGATTACAAAACTAACATAGCTATAAGATTAACTAAGTTACTAGAGTATAAAGTTAATTACAAAAGTATCAATTGTCACGATAAACAAAGATGTCAGTTACAACAATGATAAGGTGTTTGTTTATTGCAAGCAAGATTCAGATTTCAGCTTGGAACATTTTAACAGGAAGGTTGCTGTTAAGATATGAAGCTAGACGAACACAAGAAGTAGGCCATCTAAATCTGAACGAACATAACAGCGAAGGTGAATAATACAACAACAACTCTAAGAAACACGAGCACGCTAGGATCGTACGATGCTCCTACGCAGAGGTATATAACAGTAACAGTGGTCATCATCTAACTTAATAATAATGAGTTCTTAACACTCCCACTTGATGATCATGTTATGCAAAAAATATAAACAAAAATAAGTCAGTGAGTCAATCAATCTCCTCAACACCTCAGTATATACCATTCATATTCCTTTCTGTTCAAGTAACTCCTTTTGAGGGCAAATATCTTAATGCAACGCAATGTGCATTACATCTAGCAGCATAACTAACAGCACTAAGAGCATATACAACGTTATAACTCCCTTCGTCAGCAAATTTAACTGGAGGTTTGCGTTGTCTTCGTGGAGGCAAATGTTTGACTTCTCTCATAAAGTTATCTTCATACGTAACTCCCACTGGCTGATTATCAGGTACAGCAGGTTCATCAATTTCTGGCTCAGCTTGATCAACATTTTCTCTATTTTCTTCAACAATTTGATCTTCTTCAGCAATTACATCTGGTACATTTGGAACATCATAAACTGGATAAAAGAACTGTAAATCCAATTTCAATGATTGTCCATTACCAAAATCATGAAACTCTTTCTCTGCAAATATAACGTCTCTGCTACGAATAAAACGACAAGACTTCACATCATACAACTTGTAACCTTTCGTTCCATCTGGATAGCCAACAAATACAGCTTTACGAGACTTTTCTTCAAACTTCTTGCGCTGCTCCTTTGGAATGTGAGCAAATGCTAAACATCCAAATACTTTCATATGTGAAACATCAGGCTTTCGATCAAATAAGGCTTCAAAAGGTGTGATTCCTTTCAGAGATGTGGTAGGACTTCGATTTCTTAAATATACAGCAGTATTGACAGCCTCTGCCCAAAATTCTATTGGCATCTTTGACTGTGACATCATTGACAGAGCTGTTTCAACAATAATGCGGTTCATTCTTTCAGAAACACCATTTTGAGCTGGGTTGTAGGGAACTGTGGTTTGGTGTACAATCCCTTTCTCTTTCATGTAAGCATCAAATATTTTTGACCCATATTCACCGCCATTATCAGAACGCAATGTTTTCACATGGTTTTCTGTCACCAGTGTTTTCATTTGCTTTCCTGTGACGTTTGTTGTGAAATTGACAAATTCTTTGAACTTATCCAGCACTTCATACTTGTGTTTGATGAAATATACATGAGTGTATCTTGAGTAATCATCAATGAAGGTGACAAAATATTGAGAACCTCCATGTGAACTGACAGACATTGGTCCACAGACATCACTATGAACAACTTCAAAAACTTCAGTGGCACGAGTGCTTACTCCTTTGGGATATGGGGTACGATGTTGCTTTCCCATAACACAAGGTTCACAAACAGATTTTCTTTCAGCTTTCTCATTACAATCCATTCCCTCTACCATCTTGCTTTTGACCAACTTTGAAACATTGTCCATTCCTAAGTGACCAAAACGACAATGCCACAACTGCATATCGGTGTTTTCTCTTGCAATATTGACTTGCTCACCAGGAACAGCTTTCAGGATATACAGTTTTCCTTGCATTTCACCAACAGCTAACAACCTTGAATTTCTTGAAATTCGGCACAGATTTCCTTCAAAATCGACAGAAGCTCCAAGTTTTGTCATCGCTCGAACAGATAACAAGTTTTTGTCAAGGTCAGGTAGGTAAAGAACATCATGAAGCACAATATGCTGCATACTATCTTCCAGATCTGCAACAAGACGGTAAGTACCTTTGCAATATGCGAAAATAGTACCATTATCACCAAGATTAACAATGCATGGCTGCTTGAATTCAACATAATCAGATAACGATTCTTTGTCAAAAGTCATATGTTGCGTTGCTCCAGAGTCAATAATCCAGCCAGAATTATTTATTCGATCAGAGGTAATCAATGCTTCCTCATAAACAAATTGAACAGGATTATGGTTCTCAGCAGAATTAGCAGATGCGTTATTTCGTACATTACCATGTTGCCAATAATCTCTAGGATTATTCTCAGGACAGTCTCTAGCAAAATGACCCTTTTCCTTACAGTAATGACATGTTCCACGGAAAGGTTTATCATACTGCACCTCATGATTCATAGGACCACTTGTACCATGTCCTTGTTTCCCTCTTCTGTGTCCCACAGATCTTCTGGCAGAAAAAGCATCTTCAGGTTTCCTTGCATATAAGGTATCCAAACTACGATCAGCATCGTTTAATAGCATCCCTTTGACCTTTTCAAAAGATAAGTTGTCTTCTCCTACAGCATCAAGAGCAGTGATTAAGGCTTTGAATTCTTCAGGCAAACTAGCAAGTAGTGTCATTGCCAATTCTTTATCATCAATATCCACTCCCATTTCTTTCAGCTGATCATGTAGTGATCTCAAATGAGATTTGTGTTCCAACATACTTCCACCACTTTGAAATCGACATGAATAATATTGCTGTCGCAATGTGACTTTTTGTAGGATTGATTCACGTGCAAACTGATTTTTCAGGGCATCCCACGCTTCCTTTGCAGTTTTCGTATCTCTGACATGAATTTGCTGTTCAGGCTCCACAGCCAAACAAATAAATGTCCAGGCTTTCTTTGCTCTAAGATTGAAGGTTCTTAACAATGCAGCGGCACCATCACCAGTACTACTGGGAGCTACAGCAGATCCATCTGCATGTTCAAACAGATCGAGACTCTCCAAGTATAACCGCATGTTGAACGCCCATGTTCTATAATTCGAACCGTTCAACTTTCCAAACTTCAACGCATTGTTCATCGTATCATCAGACGACGAGGCCATTCTTCAGTGAGAGAAAAAACTCACATACAACTCTTTGTTCGTTTAACCCATGGTTCTCGAACGTCCTGGGCCCATAACCTGTTAAAATATGAAGCTAGACGAACACAAGAAGTAGGCCATCTAAATCTGAACGAACATAACAGCGAAGGTGAATAATACAACAACAACTCTAAGAAACACGAGCACGCTAGGATCGTACGATGCTCCTACGCAGAGGTATATAACAGTAACAGTGGTCATCATCTAACTTAATAATAATGAGTTCTTAACAGTTGCTACCAGATTTAAACTGTGCTTGTCCTCTTGGCTAAATAACCAGATGAATTTATTCCACGCGCTAAGCTGATTAACATTTGGGTATACATTGGCTATCTTGGTTTCGAGGCATTTCCTGACCTCTTGAAACTGTGGGCACATCATGACAAAGTGAACCTCATCTCCAAGAACTTGTATTCCTAATGAAAAGCAGTATTTACAGTGCCTATCAGATCTGGGTATCTTATTTTTTCCAAACCGTCCAGCTTCTATTTCAAGGTTGTGCACACTCATTCTTAAATATAGGACACAGTAAAAACTTGGGTTTGAGATGGGAAGCTTGATGCCCTGCAACTTTCTGATTGATCCTCTCTCTGCAATCTACTGTGTTTATCTGTGAACTATTTTGAAACCTAAACTTGCTTATATTCTCTGATATGACCAGTTTTTTCTGATAATGCTACATACAGTATGTTTCTTTTCACAGGTCAACTTATGCTGGGATGCTTCATGACCATGAAAGGGTAAGGATGATAAATTAAATAGACTAGCATGCTGAATCATAGAACTATGCGTGAGTAATTTTTCATTGTGGCAAATCTCATGTGACATCCAGTTTGAGACAGACTTTAGAATCTGTCTGACATTAGATTTGAAGGTCAGGATTGCATTTATTGCAATAGTGTTCATGATTCGGCCTTTATAGAAAAGCACATACAGTATTATATATATACTTTTTTTTGCAACCATCTCTAAGGGGACCATTATGGAAATAAGATCAACTCGATCTTTTAATGCTATCCCTGCCACCATGATTAGGGGTGTTTCTTATTTCATATTAAATGTATTGTTATGTAAATCGTGTATTTTAATTACTCTGTATTATTTTTAAATTGTAAATATTTTAATTTTGTGGTGAATTTAAACAGACATACATACTGTACATACATAACAAAGCTTTTGTTTTTTAGTCATGGATACATAGACAGAAGTTTAATTTGAAAATTTTTCCCACAGAACATTAAGTATCATGCTGCATTGAAGAAAGCTATAAAAAAGATGCAATTAGAAGGGACCACGAGTAAAGTCCTTGATATTGGAACTGGCACTGGTATTTTGTCAATGATGGCTGTTTCAAGTGGTGCAGACTCTGTGACTGCTTGTGAGGTAATTAATGTGGCCATTTAAGTCCTAAAATTTTGCTTTTTCATCCAAGAAATTAGACTGAGATGATCAGCACAATACAGTAAATTGTTAGGCTGAAAGTATTTTGATGGTATTGAAAATACTACAAAACGACTGGGTTGCTATTGCTTGTGAATGAAATGTTCAAAGGCAGCATAGGAATCATTTGTCGTACATAGCCGATTGCTCGTGGCCCATGGTTGAAACCGCCAAAGCCTCATTTTCACGGACCAATCAGACGGCTAAGAAGCGAAGGAGACAAAAGAATCCCGTGAAAATTTTTCTAAATTTTACCTACCTTCATAAAACGCAACCAGGACAAAAAACTGCTTGAGATTTCCCGAATTGTTTTAAAGCACTCTACTCTCCAGATGTTCGGGAGTACAAGTTTGGATGCCGGTTAAAATATCTCCAGGATTGGCGGAGTTATGGCCACAAACAAACCGATAAGGCACTAAACCTTGAACAATAGAAATTCTGGCCGGGAGACAATAGTAATAACAATAGTGATTGTTGTAAGAACGATCTGAAAACGCCACAATCTGCGTTTTCAATTGTTCTTGCTATTGTCTTTCGCTAAATTTTCTTTTATTCAAGATTCAATGCCCCTACGGTTTCTATGTGAATTGAAAAAGTCTACAAAGGCTTGTTCGCGCATTTCAAGTCATGTGGCAATACTCTATGGAAGTTTCTGCATTGTACTACTTTTTGCATTCATGTCACAAGTTTGCTCGTTGCAAAATAACTTATAAAATTCAAAAGAGGTTTTATCAAGAGGCTTTATCACCTGACTTGAAGTGGTGTAAACAGTTTTTATCTCTCGACAAGCCTTCGCCGATTTTGTCTATTGGAGAGGCAATAACTCCACCTATCCTGGAGATATTTTAACCGGCATCCAAACTTGTACACCCAAACATCTGGAGATTAGGTAGCTTAAAAAAAATCGGGAAATCTCAAGCAGTTTTTTGTCCTGGTTGCGTTTTATGAAGGTAGGTAAAATTTAGAAAAATCTTCACGGGTTTCTTTTGTCTCCTTCGCTTTTTAGCCGTCTGATTGGTCCGTGAAAATGAGGCTTTGACGGTTTCGACCATGGGCCACGAGCAATCGGCTATGTACGACGAATGATTCCTATGTTGTTCAAAGGCATGATTAAAATTTTATAACCTATCATAACCTGGGTATTTGCCGTGTTGCTTTGCAGTTCTTTGGCATCTTTTTTGACATATTTGAGCTACAGTAAAAATCCCACATGAATGAACCTATGATTTTGTGTACAGGCTGAAATTCTTCCTATACATATAATAATATAATGGTTCTTATATAAGGTGCTTAATTGACCAAAAATCAGCGCAGAGGCTCTTTATTTGCAGTTTCTTGGCTTTTTATTGTATGTTAATTTCCAATTGTGCATTGTCACTATGGTACTTTCAAATACCAGGTGGATAAAAACCTCCTTTTCTTAGCTTTAAACTCAAATTCCTCTCAATTTTCTAACTCTACTTCCCTTAAAAGCTTTTGATTGATACTTGGTTTCAGTTCAATTTCATGATTTAAAATTCCGCTACATACAATTTAAATTATGACTACATTATATTAGCCTACGCGTAGACCCATTATCCCAAAGGAGGAAAGGGTCTACGAAACAAAGAGCAAAGGCTTGCTACGGCCGCCCAATTAATCATTCTAATCCCCTTTTCAAATTAGTTCTGAAACGCGTTGAAACCATAGAAATAGAAATATTTCCATGGTTGAAACAAAGGCTGCATAAATTAAGTTTCCAGAAATCTAGAAACCTCAGTAGCAAGCTTTTGCTCTTTGTTTCGTAGACCCTTTACTCCTTTGAGATAATGGGTCTACGCGTAGGCTACATTATACGGACAGAAAGAAATTACAGGAAAGAAACTACCAATTATAACAAAGATACAAGAAAAACTAAACAGAATAGGAATCGCACGCAGGGGAATTTCTCAAGGAGGAGATCCATCAGTAGGTAACCTGATCGAGGAGAGAGCGCCCCCTTTGAGGAAGAATGTTTATCTTTGCTTTGAAGGGAAATGCACACACATTTTTGTCCATCTTGTTTTTGGGAGTACTATAAAATTGAAATGAATTGCCTCATTTTCACCCAGACATTCGTTGCTATAGTTGCCCACTCTACTCTGAACAAGATCCATCAATTTTATGAAATACTTACTTCATAAGGACAAGAAAGGCCCATTAAGAGCACTTATAAATAGACTTTGGATCAAGGATAAGAATGGTGCCCACCCTTCATTCAGTGTAACAGCAAACAGGAGGAGAGCCTCAATGTTGTATCTACAGTTGTGGCCAAAATTTAAGACCACGTTTTTGTCAACAACGCTTCTTGGCGTGACGAGATAGAACCCTACCGCGTTGCCTATGTTACCCTCTTGGAGCATGGAGCATTGCGGACACCTTTTCTTTCTACGAAATTTGGTACGAAATTTTTATTCGATACTATTACCTTAAGTGCGAGCGAAGCGAGCTACCTCTCCGAAGGAGCGAGCGAGTGCTCCATGGTAGATTCCGAATTTTGATATTTTTTAATGTCTGCCATTTTGCTATGATGTCACAATGAAATCTATCGAAATTCTTGCAAATCATAGTGGTTGCCAACAAGGGGTGTGATCCAAAATTTTTGTTACTCGGCTGGATTTTACATCAATCTATGCACAGTTCATTTCTATGATTTGTTTGCAAATCATCGAAACTCGATGAAGAATATTGCTCCAGGGAAACAGGTAGTGGAGGGCCTTCAGTCCACAGCTATGACCATAAGTTTAACAACCGCCTTTGGAAAAGCGTTAAAAAATTATATGCTTATAAGGTATGAGCCTCTGATATTAGATGATTCGAATAATAAAATAATTCTCGAACATTAATTCAAATACCTATGTAATTTGTTACTTTAAACTAAAAATCAAGGGCTTAAAAACTTATGGCCATTGCTGTGGACTGAAGGCCCTCTGCTGCCTTTTTCCCTCAAGCAATAGTCTTCATTGAGTTTCGATATTTTCCAGAAAAATTATGGAAATGAATTGTGCATAGATTGATGTAAAATCGAGCTGAGTAACACAATTTTTGGATCAAACCCCTTGCCGGCAGAACCACTATAATTTCCAAGAATTTCTATTGATTTCATTTTGACGTCATGAAAAATGGCGCAAATATTAAAAAAACAACATCAAAATTCGGAATCTGCATGGAAATTTGAGGTAAACGAACTCCAAGAGAGTAAAATTGGCAGAACGGTAGGGTTCCATCTAGTTGCGTCAAAAAACGTTGTTGACAAAAATGTGGTCTTGAATTTTTTTTGCCACGCTATGGTCGACCTACTTAGGGCCTGCTCATATCATATGGAGGTGAGACAGTTCGCTTACCAGGCTGGAACTCTTTGCCATGGTATATTGTTTGTTCATACAAGCAGGCGAGCTTGCCCGCTTAGCGAGATCTCACTGGAGCACTGGGAAGATCTTGGTAGGCAGGATGAAAATTCTCCCATGTGAACACACCATCCTAGCTACCAAGACGAAAACGTTTTTGTTGCTCATGCGTTGATTATGTAGACAATGGACAAATATCCAATTTTGGCATGGTCCAATCTCAGGAAGCATGCTGGAATTTCTCCACATGAACAGGCCCTGAGCAAATTTTCCAAATATTTAACCTTTTGAGTCACTACAAAATGATGTCCTATCTTAGGTGTTTGAGCCAATGGCAAAAATTGCAAAAGAGGTGATAAGAAGAAATGGAATGGAAAATAAGATAACAGTGATTGATAAAAGATCTACAGAGATAAAAGTCGGAACTGGTAAATAGTCTCTTTAATTTTTAAACTATCAATCCTTCAATCCTTCAAATTATGCTGAAAAGCTCAGCAAATGTCAGTTGCTCATACACTACCGGTTCACAATAAAAAAAAACATAGGGCTCAAATCTTTAAAAAGGTCGGTGTAAAATTCTATCACAGTTTCCTTTGAATTAAATGGCTTGGAAGGAACATAGGTTTTTTGCTGTAAATCTGCCGTGGAAATTTATTGATGTCTTGATTAGTTTCAAAATGGCGGCATTTATTAAATTTGAGGCTATGACGTCATCAAATTTCTAAATCCTAAACCAGAGTAGATACTGATTTCTGCTTTTCACCATATTGTAGGCCTTCATAAACTATGGTTTTCTCGAAAGTTATATGATTGTTCGTCCTTTGGCTTAGGATTTACGTTGATTTAAATGTTTTCAAAATTTTCCATCAATTTTTTCAAACTAATTAAATTGCCGCCATTTTGAAAACAAATCAAGATATCAAACTATTTCCACGGCAGATTTACAGCAAAGTACTATAAGTTCCTTTCAAGCCATTCAATGCAAAGAAAAATGGAATAGAATTTTACACCCACCTTTTTAAAGATTTGACAGATTTGAGCCCTATGCTCAATAAAAAGTGAACTTAGAAAATCTGTGTCACGAAATAGAATAATCCACTGAAATCAATGATCCAAACATTTTTTGGTAGCTAATTGGCTTGGTTGCATCGCTACAATTTTTGGCTATTTCTATCGAGATCGCATACAGGCAGTTCTAAAGCTCGTCAAAATTCGTAAAAAATAGGGGATTGATTTTGATCAGCTGCAGAGCGACAAGGAATTTGCTTATCATCCTTGGAATATGCAACTCATATTGGATGCATTCAAACAATCCCCTTGTGGTATTAGAAGTTTCATTCTGCCGGGAATAGAAACTTCATTTTCGTTATTGTTTACATGCACTGGGAATTCGATCTGATATGCCTATTCCCAAGCTAATGCAAAACGTATTCGTTATTGTCTCATACTGATCAAATCGATCCCCTGTTTTTGATGAATTTCGATGGATTTTAGATCTTTTTTATGCATATAAAATATTACAATAAATCTTACATTCTACTATACCTTCCTAATTACTGTACAACACTACAGGGACGATGCCAAGGGGAGCGAAGGACAATGACTACCCCATGGCCAATAGAAAAGACACGCAACGTTAAACTACATACAGTTAGGTACACTACGAACGATTAAACCTAATGGATACTATATTAGATTATGTCTAACATTAGATGTCGGGTCAGGTTTGTGATGAAATTTAAATGTCACAAGCGCAGCTCTTCATTGGTTGGAGGTCGCAAACTATGCCTGGCAGACCTGGCATCTAATGCTAAACAGAACTTACAAAGAAACAGACCATTTAAGATTTTAGATCTCCCTGGTTTCACTAAATCCTTACTTTCGTATATTTGCGATAACGATGCATCGTGGAATGCAGCCAAGCCATTTATAGCTACCAAACAACGTTTGGACCACTGATTTTCTCTTGATTACTCTTTTTGTCTTAAAGGATTTCTCGGTTCACGTTTTGCATCACCCGGTATTTTCTGTGAACTTTTAGCCTTTGTCTCTAAAGTTAGGCTAGATCTCTGTGACAGTGGTTTGTCTCGATACTTAACATGCATCGGAATACCTGCCATGGAAGTTCTTTTCTTATAGGTATGGACATGGCGGAGAGAGCTAACATTTTGGTGACTGAAATATTCGATACCGAACTCATTGGTGAAGGAGTGCTTCCCACGCTCAGACATGCACACAACACTTTGCTTCAGGTATTAGGCCCTTTCTCTCGTTGAAACCTGTCTCCACAGCTAGAGTATAGCCAAGAACAGATATTTAAAGCCAGCCTACCTGATAAATCGTAGCGCGTCCATAATACACGTATTTTATATGAAACTGGTACTAAGATGGCCAAAATTTCAAGAAACTGTAGTATTACCTGGTGATAAAAGGGACTTCACGAGCTAGATAATAAATAGCTCTGTGAAATCAAGAGTTATTGACAAATGATTTGTATCACAGTTTAGTGAAAAGGCTTAGCTATCTTTTGAGATGCTGCATGGTCATCTTGAGCAATGATTACGATCCGAAAACCAGATTCAAAGGAAATTTTAAATCCTGGATTCCTCATTTTGAGTGAAATAATCACCATCATTTTCCAGTCAACATTTTGTGAAAACTCAATGTAGCTATGGATTCGTCTGCGGAAATCTTTCGTGTGCAAAAAGGCTGACCTCTGTTCCTTTTCAAATGCCATTTTCCAAAGCAAATTTGGAATTCAGGATAAGGAGGGAATAGCCAGACGAATGAACGAAATAGCACATGTTTGAAACTGTTTTTTCGGACGGTAGGCGTAGGCAAAGCTTAAACTGGCCAAGCAACATCTCAGAAGATAGCTAACATAGGGCTCAAATCTTTAAAAAGGTCGGTGTATAATTCTATTATAGTTTCCTTTGAATTAAATTGCTTGGAAGGAATTGAGGGTTTCTTGCTGTAAATCTGCTGCGGCAATTTACTGATACCTTGATTAGTGTCAATATGGCGGCATTTATTAAATTTGAGGCTATGACGTCATAAGATTTCTAAATCCTAAACTAGAAAAGCTACAGATTTCTGCTTGCCACCATATTGTAGACCTTTATAAACTATGGTATTTTTGAAAGTTATATGATTTTCTTCGTTTGGTTTCGGATTTTCGATGATTTAAATGTTTCCAACATTTTCTATCAATTTTTTCAAAAATCATTAAATTGCCGTCATTTGGAAAAAAATCAAGATATCAAAATATTTCTATGACAGATCTACAGCAAAGTACTATAAGTTCCTTTCAAGCCATTTAATTCAAAGAAAAATGGAATGGATTTTACACCCACCTTTTTTAGATTTGAAAGATTTGAGCCCTATGCTAAGATAGCTAAGTCTTTCAGCTACATTCTCATCCCTTGTTTGTGTTCAAAAGATTTGCTTTCGTAAAGCTATATGTGATCTAGCTCTTGAAGTTTTTTTGGGTCACCAACAAATATTTGCAGGGGCGAAGCTAAAGAAAATTGTTGGGGGGGGGGGGTGCAGATCCCCCAATTTGCCGACAAAAAACGAAAAAACGAAATATACATCATTATATATCAATCGACGTTTGAAACATTATGAACAATAGATAATTAAACTGAAAATCTAGACACATGGTATACATGTATTACAACGAAGCACTTGAGGAGTGGGGGCGTATGGGGCATGGCCCAGAAAATTTGTTGTGACCACGCCCTTCAGACGCTCGGAAAATGACAGAAACACCCCTTTTAGTTATATTTTGCATCGTAAACATGGCTCAAATGAACAGTAGCAAATAGGGATCCCTATAGCCAATGGCACGTACAGGTTGAAGACAAATGGGATCTTGAAATAAGTGGGTCTGGGGGCAAAGCCACCAAGAAAATTTTGAGAATATGCATTCTACTTTGGCTTAGAATGCCTCTCCCAACATCGTTCAGTCATTCAGTTCAAAGAAATCGGTCACTGAATTTTACACCAACCTTTTTAAAGATTTGGAAACTATATTCGTCGACAGACACTCAGTAGTACCAGTACCAAGGAAGCTTTTTTGATTTGCCGACAGATAATACCAATTTGCCGACAAACTGAATGTTGGAGGGGTGCGACACCCCCCTGCACCCCCCTTTGGCTACGCCCCTGAATATTTGAGAATTCTTAAGAAATTTTAGAGTGTTCGCAAGGATATTATGGTAATGATAATTCATTCATTTAAAAAATAGAAACAAATTGATAAATTTAGTACTAAAATGTGAAAATTTTCATGCTGAATTAAGAAAGTTTTAGTGCAATAGACCTTTTAGCTATTCTACAAAAAGCCTGGATCGAGCGTTATTTTTATACATTTTGATACGCGACGTTCGATCGAGTGGCGTTAGAGCTTCTACCACTATTGTGCACATTCGAAAATTCTAGAAAATGTAGCAAAATGTTGTTCCATTCTAATTCTTTTCAGAATAGCTAAAAGGTCTATTGCCTGATCCAAGTTTCTTATAAATAAAAACCGTGTAGTGAGGGGCACAGTCACGTAAGGAATTGACAGGGTGTGGTCGCTGCTAATTGTTGTGGGAAACCCTTTTAATTTCAATTGAGGTAACATGTATAGACTGATAACGTGGCTGTTGGTATCGCTATGATGGGCTGCTGGTATTAGCGGTCTTGGTTTTGTTTAAGTCTTGTTTTGATGAGCTCTTTCAGCTGGGTCCATTTGGCATTTATAACAAGCACACTTGCATTTGACACCAACAGACGACTTATGTTGCAGGAGGGGTCGTTTATGCGGACAATCGCTCCCAAAGTCTCTCCCTAAAATTTTGTTTTAAAAATATGAATCTTTCAAGATGATTGAATCTACAAGAAGATTTCTAATTTATAGATTTCTATTTCAAAGTCTCTTCCTAAAATTTTGTTTCAAAATATGAATCTTTCAAGATGATTGAATCTACAAAAGGATTTCTATTACAGGAAGGCTGTAAAGTGATTCCATCGATGGGAAATGTTTATATTCAACTAGCAGAAAGTCATTCGTTATGGAAAAGACAAAAGATTGTTGGCCTGAAGGTAAGTATGACATTAGGAATAGAGGCTCTAGTTTTTGTAAACCTTGTGTTTTGATTGCCTACTATTATATTTGTCCGGAAAGTGACGGTTGATCGACAGGATATGTACACCTACTGCCAAGTATCAATTGAACGCTTCACAAAAGGCATACCTGAATTTGCCTTGTTGGAAAGATGAATTCCGTAAAAGCTATATTAAGCCTCCCTCTCTATTAAGCATCCCCCCCCACTTATATCAAATTCTAGAGGTTACCAAAGATTCTCCCTTTATTGAGCTAATTAAGTTTGCATGTTAATGTTGATGTGTTGTGAAGTAAAACCTTGTCGAATTAATGTATTTAACTCGTAAAATTGTATGTTTAAACCCCAAAATATGGTGCAAAATGCACTAAAAAGTGTCCAAAATTAAATAAGTCCCCGGGGGCTTAATAGAGCTTTTACGGTATAGCACTGCATGTCACTGTGAATTTATCTTCCTTGCTCTCAAGAAAATTCATGTTTTTAACAAGATTGATTATCTTACTGGGGAGTGAACGTAGCTGGAATTAGATGAGAATAAGATGGATTGAGACAAAAAAACCATTGTTATTTTCCAAATTTAGGCCATACCTCTTAAAATTTTGTGATACTTTTGACTTTCCTGACTTTCCCTGCTTGAGACTGTTGTCTAGAGCTTGGAAGCTGCATTGTAGAGACAGACAGTAGACAGTTTGCATTCTGAAGGCTTTTGTAGAACTTAATTTTCTAAACTCGTCGTTTGAAAAAAACTGTGGCATGTCAGCAAGTGTGGAATTTTGTTAAAGAAAAGAATCAGGTCTCTGGCAAGACAAAATAATTCTCCGTTCTGAGCAATAGGTTTCAAACCTTCAGCACACCCAAGCAAAATGAGTTCTCTCTCTTTTTTTTATGTATCAAGTAAAATCTAAAACTAACTATAATACATTATTGGTCCCATCCATAGCGGGAAAAGACACGGGGTCACCTAGTTCCCACTGCAAGTTCTCTCTTTGTTTATTTTGATTTGATCGAGAGCACTCAGAGGTATGAAATCTATTCTCCAGAAAGGTAAATCGCTTTATCTTTTCGAAAACCTGATTATTTCGTTTGCAAAATCACCCCTGCTTAGCATTTTGGGAAAAACGTGCTTCGCGTTAATGTGACGAAGATATTTTTGTGCAATGATACAAAAACTTAAATTATAAAATTGTCACTTTCTGCAGTTTTCTGATCAATCTCCGCTATTGACAATGAATTCGTTAAAAGGATGCAAAGGAACGGCATCGGCAGATGAGTTACATATCGACGAGGTCGAAGATCTATGCATGCTGTCAAGTCCAAATGAAGTTGTGAGGTATCATCATTTTTCATCAACTCTTTTCTGGTCTTTTTAGGTATCGATTATAATCTAGGTTTGCCTGAAACATCCTGAAACATACAGGGTGTCCCAAAAAACATGTGCGCTGTTTGAGTGGCTTCTGCGGAGCAGCCATAAATCCGATTTTTCTGTTTTTAAGATTCTTGACAGAAGAGACTTCAAATTAAAGGTTGGCCTCGAGTTTGAGTAAATCTGATGACTAGTTGCTGATTTATGGAGCAAGAAAGCCAAAATTCTTGGCTGCCTCAAAACCAGAGGATTCATAATTCTCCATAGCGTTAAAATCAACGAAATTGATTGAAAAAAACATACGTAGCCCTTTTTTCTGATGTTTATAAGTGAGACAGATAATCATACATTGAATTTTGTGACAACCAAGAATATTGGACATAGCTAGGGTTGCTAGGAATGGAAATGTGCAACACAAATGCTTCAGGCCATGTCATGCGTCCATCAGATATTTTGCTTCTCAAAAGTGATAAAGTCGTTTTAAACCAACAATATTGGGTTCAGCATGCTGCTTGGTCGATATTATTGAAGAATATGGTCATTAATTACTCCCAAATGCGTTTCCTGGCATAACTGTAAAGTTTAAGTCCATTTAATGTTAAAATTCAAGTTATAAGGTTAAGTACGGAGATAAAATCCTCTGGTTTTGAAGCAACCAGTGATGGTGACTTTCTTTCTCAATGAATCAGCAACCATTTGTCAGATTTAGACAAACTCGGTGCCAAACTCCAAGTTGAAATCTCTCCTATTCACGAATCTGAAAAGAAGGAAAGTTAGATTTATGGCTCCTCCAGAGTAGCTATTCAAACGGCGCACATGTTTTTGGGACACCCTGTACTATGCTCATTTGATATTTTATGATACAAGGACCAATACTTATACAACCGCGTGGATCAAAATTCGCCTCCAAACTCCCTAAAAAATCTGGAAATTCAAAATAGTTTATGATGGAAACGACGGTATTGCTGCGATTTTTTATTTTGAATAATTTTCACCACAGACTGACTCTAGAATTGAAATTCTGTGCAGATGAAGGCTTTTTTTCAGTGATTCATTTTGAATGGGCAGGAAGCATTTCTAGTCACTTAACGCTAATTTAATCCCACTATGCATACCGCATCCAGGCTTGGGACCCCTAGTTTAACGTGCCTTCCGAAAGACGGCGAGGTGAGTTGCGAGGTCAGGCGTCCGAGAGGTCACCTATCCGTTGTTTGACCTCACTCGACCGAGCTTAACTTCAGTCACCTGACAAAAACTTTATAATTGACTCGTCCACTCTTCTCGCACCAGGATGTTTCTGTCAATTTTAAGAGGACTAATTTGTCGAACTTGCCACGTGAGCTTTTCCATAAATTTTGAAAATTGCTTGAATATTGTTTGGTCTATTCTCAACCACAGCAAACTATTACAGATGGAGATTCTCAGAAGTTTTATTTTCATCAGGATGTAAAATTTCAGATCTGATTTTATTTACTTTCAGGTTTGATTTCTCCAAGACGGCCAAAGATCTTAAAAATGGCACTGGTACAAAATCTTACGATGAAGAAATCAAAATAACGAAACCCGGAACCATTCATTGTGTTGTTTTATGGTGGGAAATATACCTAGATGAAGAAAAAGAAATAAACTTGAGCATGGTACCAAAATGCTCATCAAAAAATCCAGAGGAAGTCCGGGTAAGGATAACAATTTGATGATTTGATAGATAAAGCTGGTTGAATTCATTCTACCGGGTGTGCCAAAAAAATGTATACGGATTTGGTTGACTCCAGCGATGTGAATTTAGCTTCAATCAATGTCTAATCACTCTAAAAATTTTCCTCAATGGTTAACTTGAACTTAGGTACCTTGTTTGTTGGTATTGATGCTTTGAAAGCAGACATATTTATCTTGAAAGCTCAAAGTTGCCTCTTCCTGCAAACCAGAGCTTTAGCCTTTTGGCCTAAGCAAATTCTTAAGGCACTGCATATAAATCAATGATAACCTTTATAAAATTTGAGCAATATTAGATCTTGTGTTATTCTGTTTTCCAGAGGTCACCCCCCAGTCACCCATCGGGCATTTTCTTAATTTTTCATTAATTTCAGTTATTAATTTTGATGTGCCTCAGGAACTTGCTTAGGCCAAAAGGCCAAAGCTCTGGTTTGCAGGTTGACAAAAATTTGAGCTTTAAAGATTGATATTACTGCTCTCACAGCACCAATGCCAACAAATGAGGTATCTATGTTCAAGTTAAATATCAAGGAATGGAGAATTGGTTGCCATTATTATATTATTATTATTATTATTATTATTATTATTATTATTATTATTATTATTATTATTATTAATATTATTAAGGAACATTTTGAGAGTAATTAGCCATTGATTAAAGCTAAATTAAAATCGCTGGAGTTAACCAAATCTGTATACTTTTTTTTGGGACACCCGGTATTTCAAATCTGTAGACAGATGTAATCCGTTTTAATTTTCATACAAAAAACAGAGATGTGAAAATGTATTTCATATATTTTCATATTTTATATATTTAGTTAAGGGGGAGGGCAGCCCTACAGCACAAGTGCTGGTGTTCAAGGGGCCCTCCTGCAGCGGAGAAAAATTCAAATAGGGATTCCCCACTTAGGGGTGATCTTTCATGCTTCATTACTTATCAAGCGTGTTTATTATAAGATTTCACAGCCCTATCGCTTTCCCTCGTAGTAATGCTGAGGTAAAACGTATAAACTGATTTATTCCGTCAACAACAGGGCAAGAGTGCTTCTCGTACCTGAGTGCCAAGCTTTGGAATAGATCTGCATCTATCCTCAGAACATTTACTAAAGACCTGCGAAAATGAAGTCCATCTTGTTTTGATTTTTCTCTTTGATCATATTTATGAAAATATTGTTAATATTGCAGCCAGTATGGTGATAACCGGGATGGCACATTTGGTTTCTTGAGTGAGGTATCGACTGTATAATGAACAATGCTCCGTGGAGGGAGGAGACCTCCTATTCACTTCCCAATACTTTATGAATCTTCTCTTTATAGTGGCGAGATCATTGGATGCAGGCTGTGTATTATCTTCCACAAGAGCTGAACGTCGACGAAGGTAACTCTATTTTAGTTCTGGTTGTCAGCTGTGGCTTCCTGTATACTTTTTTATTTGTAGCACTGTAGCACAGCAGAACATTATACAGAAAACTCTGTACCCGTAGCTGGGTAAACAAAAGAGCACGAATATGATTCCGACTTTCCAAGAATAGAGCAACAAGCTCTGTGTATGCTTTTGTCGCCATTTATTCTCCATCAGGTGTCATCTCTCCATCTTCTTTGTTTTTGCTAACACTCCTTGATTTCGATGGAAATATTTGTCCTAGTGCTGCAAGGATAGCAGGGTTGACGTTTTTCTTACATCCTTTGACAAAACTCCTAGTGACAATTTTATCTTTATTGTCTTGATAGACCTTTTCACTTGCGAGAAAAGACGTTAGACGGTTCGTCTAAATTTGGTTGGTTCGTTTTCAGTAGCAACACTGCTAGCTGTGGCATGAAGCCACTCGTGATCTCGAAGAATTTTCAGAGGGATAATCATCGAGGCTTTTTCGTTGCCCGTCACAAGCATTTACCAGATTCTTACGCTCAATCGAAACATATTTTCTGCAACCAATTATTCTTCTTGTCTTGAAGATTCTATTCTTCTAATGCATGTTTTCTCTCAGGTGATGTAATGAAGGTGTCTACATTTCATGATGATTATTGTTTCTGGTTTAATGTGCAACGAGTGAATCGGTATGTTAACGGTATGTTTTCTATTTTTATATATTTTGTTGTGATTTGTTTACAGCGTGTGTAGGACCTTTAGTAGCTGATCAATCCCGACGAAATATGTTCTAAGCGTCAATTGCACCTCAAGGCTAGCTGGTAAGTTGGGTACATTAAGAACGAAAAATTTAGGCTAGGCTAGTACATTACGGACAATAGTTTGTCCGAAAACTTTAATGACCGAAATTTGTCGTATCCAAAAATTGTCGTCTCTGAAATAAATGTTAAAGGGCATGTATTGTGAACCTGATTGGCTAATGTAATACAATTATCTCTTTTGTTTAGTACAAAGCACGGAACCGAGGCTGCATTTTTACGGCAGTAAAAATTCATGAAGCAGAAATAAAGAGTCACGAAACAATGAAATTCCACTCCAAACTTCTTTGTTGTATCAACCAACTGCTATCGCGATATGTGCCCTTTAAGGATCTAGACTTATATAAGATGCGCCCTAGACCGATTACATAAGTCTCAGTTTTCGGCATTGAATTGGATGATGGATGATTACATAGGTCTCAGTTCAGCATTGAATTGGATATGGCTTCGAACTGAGGCTCATGACAATACAGCTTAAAACGCAGACTAATTTAGGCCATCTCCGCCACGTTTACGGCGGGACCGATCAGATCGCTACTTTCTTAATAAGGTCACACCACGTGTCCATCCCTAGCGTTTAATTGGTTGATTAGATCAAAGTTCGATTTTTCGAAGCAAAATGACGTTTGAAACGACGTTCGAAGCGACGTTCGACTTTTCTAAAGGAATCACGTGGTCAGTCTAAGATGCACCCATGGAGTTTCCAATCTATTCATATCTTGCAAATGCAGAAACTGTCTGATTTCACGGCCCAATCATTAAGTCAAAAGTGAGTCCGAAATTTCGAGGAATTTAATCCCAAAAATTTTTGTCAATTTAATTGCAATTTATTTTGTCCGAAAATGGTATCCGAACTTTTTCGGTCTGAATGTTTTTGTTGTTGATGTAAAAGAAGCAGAAACAGGGATCGTCAAATACACTAGATTTACCAAACACACATGCAAAGATAGGAAAGCATTGCAGTTATGCCGTCATTAACCGGAAGACAATACCATGATCCGGGGGAGGGGGAGGGGGCTTGTGCCGGGTATCATTTTCAACATTCCTACTTCAGGACAAGGCATTAATTTCTCATAGCCGTCTCCCTGACATGGTTCTACTTTCCACTCTTTCAGACAGGTTTCTGATGAATTTACGTGGCATCTTTTAATTGTTTGGATAAACTCAAGGACAGGGCAATGTTTTTGAAACGTTCACTCCATAACAGATTATCAGTTTCCAAAATTAAGTCCAGGACCCCTAGGATTGGGTGCTTTTCTTAATTTTTCAGAAGCGCCTCCCCAAATTTTGTTTAGATTAAGTTCTTCCCCCGGGCTCTAGTTGTAAGGAGATTTATTCTGAATTTTATGGCAGGAATGATGGCCATTTTTTATTTTCAAGTTAAGGAAGAGTTTACATTTTCTAGATTTTATGAATTCTTTGTTCCTTTTCAGCGAAGTCTCTGAAGCTGAGTGCAAACAACCAGTCTGCACTTGTGGACTTCACACCGTATGGAGCAGAGAAAGATTTACTATGTGCAATGATTACACATATTGGCAAAGATTTAGTTCTGTTTTAAGAAAGGTAATTGAATAAAGTATTCAGATATAAATGTCACCTAAATTTGTTTCGTCTCCGGAATCTTGTAAGGAGGTACAATTCTGCAGTTAGTGACTGCAATCAGTTGCAAAATCGTTAAGAAATATGAATTTTCGTCCCCCCTCCCCCCCCCCCCATTGCAATGCTATTTTGGAGAAGACGTGGTTTTTCCTTTGAATGATTATGGTGTACAACTATTTCACCGGTCTCGACATTGCACAAAGGGAGGGAGGGGCATTATAGCAGAACAATCGCTTATTTACAATGGCTGAACAATTTCGCAACTGATTTTAGAACGAAATCATTTGCCAGATAATGCTGGGTGGGTACTTTATTTAAACAATTTAACAAAATCAACGAAAGTTAGAGGAATTTTCTAAGAAGCTGTAAGAATATTCAAAATCTCATGATTAAGAGAAATCAATGCTGGGGGAATTTTATTGGTTTCTCATGAATGAAGGATAGACGTGACCGACGAACCCTTTTCCATTGAACCTAAATCTCTTGCAATATTTGATTTTTAATTTCTTTGCCTTTGCTTGATTCCAGTACAAATCAATGAAACATGCTTTGGTCCTTGGCGATGTATCACTCTTGCCTCTGTATGCTGCTCAAACAGTTGAGAAGGTATCTATCTATTACATGTAGGTAATACGTGCAACGGTTAGTGTGTTAGTAAACAAGGACAGATTTTGTAGCACAATAGCATCAGTTGCTTTTAATAGACACCACAATTCAAAATGGTTTCAGATCGCCGACAAGGGAAACTCTCTCAAGCAATAATTCAAAACAAACAAAGCTGCAAAAGTTTTCCCGGAAACTAGTAGGAAAAACTGTCGACTTTTGCACAAGAAAGGTAGTTTTTACGAAAAGTAATGACTTTATAACGAAGGATGAAGAATAAATCTAAAGATCTGCTCAGTAGATTTTTTATTTGAATCTTGATGAAGATTATGCTCAGATTATGCTTCATCATATAGTAATCTCCTAATCAAGGCCGAATCTACTACAATTCATATTCATTCTATTAGGCTATTGGCACTTGAAATTTACAAGACTTTGCACAACTTAAATCCAGCATTTATGAAAGATTATTTTCTCCCAAAAATCAACCAGCTATAATCTTCGAAGAAATGACATTCTAGTTGTTCCTAAAGTCAAAAGTACAAATTATGGCATAAAATCGATTAGCTTTTTGGATCCAAAGGTTTGGAATTCTCTTCCAAATGAAATAAAGTCATCCAAAAATGCATATCAATTCAAAATGCTCATAAAAGATTGGTTTTTCCACAATCAATGCGCCTGCAACGCTTGCAGTCAATAAGTTCCATAATGCAATCTCTAAAATTGCTTCATGTTAGTGTATATTAGTGCTCACACTATCGTAAAACAAACATTAAATAAGGTATTGTTATTATTACTATTATGAAAAGTTGTCATTGCATTTTTTAAAAGTCGATTTTGTCGCTACAAGTTCCACCCATTGTGGGGCTATATTGGAAGTTGGGGTCTTGATCGAGGATTTACGGCACTGTCCATCTTGCTTCATCAAAGTTTTTGCAAAGCAAGGGTGATGTTGAATTTGTTGGTTGGAAGATCTTTGACTTATTATTGGACTGACCTCCTGCAGCTGAAGTAACAATCAGCGCAAATATACCAAGATATTTTTTTTATATTCCAATAAAAAGTTACAATATAATATTACGAGCTAATCATAATGATATTGGTAATATTAGTTGGTAATATTGGTAATATTGGTAGTGATGATAGTAGTTGAACTGATAGGAAACATTTGGCTTCAGGTGATTTTTTATCAGCCCAGCTACTGCACTGTGGATCCATATTCCACTCAGTGGCGTACCCAAGGGAGGGAATGGGGGGGGTCCGGACCCCCCCACTTTTCAAAAAGATGGTCCTCGAGATTTGTACAAAAATGCAATAAAATCTGTATCTCAGGGGGGGGGGGGTCAGGCAGATCTTTCAGGCGGTGGTGTTCGAGATTCTTGAACAGCAGGAAGAGAATGGTTTTGTCTATGGTTTGGTGGAGCAATGTTTTGCGTTTCTAAGAAATGCTTGAACGATGTTGGGAGAGGCATTCTAAGCCAAAGTAGAATGTCTGTTTTCAAAATTTTCCTGTGTTCAAAAGATTCTTGCAAAAGATACCATTTACTGACTAAACAACGATGAAGTGGCGACAAGTGGCATTTCCTGAATATCATAACAACAACTAGCGCCAAATCAATTTTACAGTAAAGAAGAAAAGCGATTTTGTAATTCGTACTTGATATGCTGGGTATAAATTCTCAATGCAAATTCAACAAAACATCCTGCCTATTTTTACCTAATTTGTAAAATTAGTTTTTCATTGCAGTCATTTTTACGATGCAAAATATAAGTAAAAAGGGCGTTTCCCTCATTTTCCGAGCGTCTGAAGGGCGTGGTCACAAAATTTTTTCTGGGGCTACGCCCCAGACCCCCTCACTTCTAAGGTGCTGCGTACGCCTCTGATTCCACTTGAGCCAATTTGATTTTCAGACATGCCTGCAAAAGGCCCTGGGTGCAAATAGCTCTTTAGATTTGAAGTAACAATTGCCGTAAAGATATCATCCAAGTATCTGATCAAAAAAGTTGACATTTTCTTTTTACTTTTAGGTAACTTACATTGAATTTTCGCAAATGTCAAAAGATATCATCCAAAAGGTATGTCTATTCTCAAACATCAAATTTGTTTTCTCATTATTTTTGTGTTTAAGGGGGTAAGTCTACGTGCTTTCACGTAATATAAATTACAAAGGAAGGTCTAAAAGTTGTGGGTATACTTTTGCCGAAATTTTGAATTATATCGTTTTCATAGCTAATATCATGATTAGAATAAGACTGCCGGTTTGAGAACGTTTGAAAAGCGAACTTCTACGTACGTCTGTTGCTCTTGAAGAGAGTTTTCCGCGTTTAGATTCCGCAGATGGTTAAAAAACGAATCCATCCAGCCAAAGGAAAACAGATATAATTCGTGAAGTAAAAGTATGGCGTTATCTAAAACGAAAATGGATCAGAAATTAAGGTGAGTGGCCGAGCGGCTTTTCCAGTTTCCGTGAAGTGATTGAAGTTAAGGTCGGTCGAGTGAGGTCAAAATCCGGATGGGTGACCTCGGAGGCTTGACCTCGCAACTCACCTCGCCGTCTTTCAGAAGGGACGTTAAAGTAGGGATCCCATGCCTGGATATGGCATGCGTAGTGGGCTTAAATTAGCTTCAAGTAGCTAAAAATGCTTCCTGCCCACTCAAGATAAATTTATGAAAAAAAGGAAAATAATCCCAACACAGCAAGAAACCTACACTATGCCCCTTTTGATGCAGATACACAAACAGAACAAATTCATGCGTTGCTGAGAGCAATGCACGCTTTTGGGAGTTAGCTCCACATATGTTCCACATCATATCGAGGCGAATAATGCATTTCAAAAGAACTGACGTCATTGTCAATAGGATCTATCGTGATCAGAATTTGTTTATATTGCAGCTGGCGTGTTTGAACAAAGTTGGAGATAAGATTGTATTCATGAAACTGGCTGATACAACCGTCAGTGACCTTCTTGAGCTACTGCCATTAGATCAGGTAATTCATTTCCCGGAAATTTTTTCTGTTGAAAACTGTTCTACGAGCAGTCATTGTTTCATACGGAATGAATTGAAAAAGTTTGTTAACACGTTTGACGAGCTGTGAAGCAAAAATTACGAGGTCGATATTCAAAACTGAATGTTATTCTATCAGTCAAATAATAATAATAATAATAATAATACATTTATTTACAGTTAGTGGGAGCAATAGTTTTAAAGAAAAGTTCTAACATAATATAAACATATACATGAATCTATGTACACATCATCTGCAGATGTTGCAATAATAATAATAATAATAATAATAATAATAATACATTTATTTACAGTTAGTGGGAGCAATAGTTTTAAAGAAAAGTTCTAACATAATATAAACGTAAAATATATACATGAATCTATGTACACATCATCTGCAGATGTTGCAACTGCAAGTGTCTCCTTTCCAGCTCTTAATCATATTTTTGAATTGCTCTGTGTTTTGAGCACCTTTTATCGTGTCAGATAACGTGTTCCACAAAATGCTTCCTCTAAATGATAAAGAATTGTTCTCATAAACTAACGTATTTGTTTTAGGGAGCTGCAGGAGGTTATTTGTTCGTAGGTCATATTAAATGTCCTCTGGTGTGAAGAACTCAAACATGAAAGACGGGCAAGCCGCATTTATGCATTTATATATTTCAAACATTAGTTTTTGCAAATTTTTGCAGTGGATTGTTAGCTCACCCGACCTCAAAGGCTAATTTAGATGTGAAAATTTTGTTTGGTAAAATCACTCATCATTTAGACTTAGACTGATTATATGTTCGTAGGTTATCGCTATTGATAGGCTGATGGACGCTATAACTACGACTCATGGACTTACGCTTCCAGAAACGGACATGGCCTAAATCACCTGCTATTTTTTCTTGAAACCACCGACCCTAAATCGCCGCAAAAAATGGTTTTCCTGAAGTGCTACACTGCAAAACAAGCTATCAGTACTTAGATGAATGTTTCTTCAAGCTAGTAAAGCAAAAAAATCCTACCTATAAGAGCTGTTTTCGTTGTTTGGAGACGCAAAAGATCTCGTAAATTCGTTCGCTACTTTGAGATTTTGATCGTTGGAGCAGTTCAGTCGAACGCGTTGTTCGAATTCGTTTGTTTGCCTTTGGCGGGAAGCTTAAATTGAAGAAGAATCAGCCAATCCCAACAAGTTATTTCAAGTCTTGCATCCTGATTGGTCCAGGAACAAATTTGTTCCTGGCGAGAATTTTTTTGCTGTTTTGAGAAGAGTTAGTCCGTTAAGCTCATTTGTTGGTTTTAAGTATCACTGGAAATGGAAGATTTTTCGAGATTAACAGGAAGAAAAATCCTCGAAGACAAATAAAAGTCTTCACTTTTAAAAATCGTTTTAAGATTCTTGTACGTTTTCAAGCTGTGAAATAGATTTTCGATTCTCTTGTTACAAAACGAGTTTTCGATGTGCAGCTTAGAGCCCTTTTTGTACTAAGCTGAATGAAGAACTTCACATGATATGATATGATCATAACACACTATCCATTTGCATGGTTTTTCACATCACTCTGGTGTGATCCCCGATAAGATATTCGGAAACCAACTGCTTTTTTGAACTTTCAATAATGGCCTATACTGTATGGTCATGTCGATCGACCCTCGATTAATCGTCGCGGTCTGATTAATCGATTACCATTTGGCCGATTAATCGATTAGTGCCGAATAATTGAGTAATCGGCTGCAGGTAATAATCGACTTTACTGGAATACAGTAAAATCCCGCATACAAGAACCACCCACTTATAAGAACCTAAGGCCTAAAATGTTCTAATTTCACCCCATTACAGAAGAACCTATTCATCCTGAAATTCAAGGAAGGTTCTTATCTTAAAAAAAGTTAAATGTAAGCTACTGGTTTTTAATAAATATGTGATAAAATGTTTTAAGAAATTTAGCCAAATACTGAAGTAGATACAAAGCATATGTAAAAAATTCCTTCTATAGATGGATTTGATACAGATAAGGCTAGGTAGATAAGGTTGTTCTTTATAAAATTGTGTCATGATAGTGAGTACGTGAAAACCTTGTTTTCTTATATTTGGCCTAAATTCCCGAAGATCTGTAATTAATTCTTTTGATAAGAACCTGTTTAAGAACCTTGCATCCTATTTTCAAGAATAGTATCATATGCATAAGAACCTAAACAGGGTGACTTCAAAATGTAAGGTTCTTATATGCGGGTTTTTACTGTATTTCAAAGACCACTTTGGAACTGAACCGGAATGCCATTGAAGATAATGATGGAATATTCCATTATTCTGCTTAAAATTGACCTTTTATTCTTGCAACTCTATTCTATTGCTACGATTGTTTGTTCCTGCCTGTGACCCAATTGTTAAATTTAGGTCTGCTATTAATCAATTAATCGGCAATTTTGCATACGATTAATCGGATAGTAAAATCATGGTTGATGGACAAGCCTGAACTTTATTGAATAGACTGATTTAGGATTTTCTGTTCTTCTCTTACTACTGAGTGATTAAAAATATAACAACCTCCGTTGGAAAGGCCACTGCTCCCTGGTGGATATCATATTAAGTCAATGGTAGCATTTTCATTTTCATTTCAGTTTTATTCAATGGTAGCATTTTCAAATAAATTTCCAAATTTTCCTAATTAAAATCGGCTACTCCGTTCTGAAATTGTGAGGGATTTTCTTAAGAAAGCCCCTTCAAAAAACCTTCAAACGTGATCTAAAATGAGGACCTAATTGTTTTGCCTTACCAGGATGGCTTTTACAAGCTTCAGCACGTGTTACCTCTGTGCGAGGATAGCATAGGTTCCAAATCTTTAACTTGGCGTAAAAAGGTGGGTGTAAAATTCAGTGACCTATTTCTTCTGATTGAATGGCTTGAAAGAAACTTTAGATACTTATCTATAATTCTACCGTTAGACTTTCCAGAAATTTTGAATATTTTTCAAAATTACAGCATATTTTGCATTTCAGCTCATTTTAGGATGTGACGTCATCAAATTTCTAAATCATAAACCAGATGAGTGACAGCCTTCTGCTTGATACCATATTGTAGGCATCCAAAATCTATAGCTCTCTTCGAAATTACTTCATGCTGCGTCAGACGGTTTAAAAATTACGATGGTTTCAAGTTTTTTTGAAAGTTTTTCTTGAATTTTTGAAAAAGAAGAAAACACTCTAATTCTGAAAATATTAAAGATTTCAGAAAAGTCCAACGGAAGAATTATAGAGAAATAGCTAAAGCTTCTTCCAAGTCATTTAGTTCAAAGAAATAGGTCACTCAATTTTATACCAGCCTTTTTAAAGATTTGGAACATATGCTTGCGAGGATGATTATGAAAAATCCTTGGAAACATCACAACATTATTCCGGGCGATTTCATCCTCCCAAGAGGATAACACGTGCTATAGCGTGAAGGGCAGGAATGTCAGGAAAATGTGGTCGTGATTTTAGGCCTGTTTGAATGTTTCTTGACTGGAGAAAATCCCTCACAATTTCGGAACAGAGTGGCCAATTTCAGTCAGGTAAATTTCAAAATGGATTTGAGCATGTCCACTATTTAATGATATACTTTCCAATATCATTTCCTTGATATCCGGGGGGCAGTGGCCCTGCAAACGGAAGTTGTTTTTTAGTCACCCGGTACAAATCATATATTTTCCAGATTGATGCAGTCATTGCAGAACCGTTTTTCTCAAGCAGCCTTCTTCCATGGGAACACTTCACGTTCTGGTATTACTTCTCAGAAATTTTAAAGAAATCTAGCAAGCTGGAAGTTTGTGTACCTGGGAGAGCAGTCTTAAAACTTCTTGCAGGTAGTGAATCATGTTCTTCTTATACTACCGTGTGGCCCAAAAAAAGTATACGGATTTGTTTGACTCTAGCGATGTGAATTTAGCTTCAATCAATGTCTAATCACTCTAAAAAGTTTCCTCGATGTTAACTTGAACATAGGTACCTCGTTTGTTGGTATTGGTGGTGCTTTGAGTGCAGACATATTAATCTTTAAAGCTCAAATTTGCCTCTTCCTGCAAACCAGAGCTTTAGCCTTTTGGCCTGAGCAAATTCTTAAGGCACTGCATATAAATCAACGATAGCCTTGATAAAATTTGAACAATATAAGATCCTGTGCTATTCTGTTTTCCAGACGTCAGCCTCCAGTCACCCATTCGGCAGTTTCTTTATTTTTCATTAATTTCAGTTATCAATTTCGATGTGCTTCAGGAACTTTTTTAGGCCAAAAGGCCAAAGCTCTGGTTTGCAGGTGGACGAAAATTTGAGCTTTCAAGATTGATATTTCAGCTCTCACAGCACCAATACCAACAAACGAGGTATCTATGTTCAAGTTAACTATCGAGGAACATTTTGAGAGTGATTAGCCATTGATTCAAACTAAATTCACATCGCTGGAGTTAACCAAATCTGTATACTTTTTTTTGGCACAGCCGGTGCGGTAGGCTCACACGATGCAGGCACAATTTGAAACCGCAAAAGATGTGGCTTTGATAGAGTTTCAACTATCGTTGACACGATACCAGCATAATTTGAAAAGAAAGAACATTTGACAGTAACGAACCCGTTACAATCTCCCCAAATACGAGGCTAGAATTTGACCCACAGAGATGTTACTAGTCTATATCTATTAGGAATCGATCAGCCTCGTTCCGACAACGTCGAAAAGTGTTCTGTTTTTATCGTTTTCGAGTGTTCACACGATGCCACTTTCAAATTGTGTCGGTTAGACTTCCATTTTCAAAATATGTCGCTTTCAAAGTGTGCCGGCAAAAGAACTGCCGTTTCTGTGTGAACAAGAGGCTTTTCCGTATCATTTTCATGCTGTTTTACAAATTGTGTGAGGCATCAAAATAATTTCAGCTCAGCAAATGCAAGACGCAAATAGTCAGCCAATAGTTGTGATTCGAATGTCTAAAGGTCGATTTAGTTCATTATGATATTTCAAGTTGGCGAAAAGAAAACTTTGATCACATGAAACAGACCTAAAGCCTGTCAAAAGTCGTCTTAAATTTCTATCAGCTATTACAGAAAAGGGGAAAATGTGGTACGTGATACATCAGAGAAGTAGATACAAATGAAGTCTGAAGTATTTAGTGAGGTTGATAAGGGTCATGACAGCCAGCAATCGTGCAAATTGTGATAAAAGCATGAAACTTGGCGAAAATACTAAGTTTGGTATTTGTAACAAGAAAGGATATAGAGCCCTTCTGAAAAATGCCCCCTTATGCTATTTTTAGACTGGGGTACTTGTACCCAGACCTCAGAAGACGTTACTGTGATAACTTCCATTCAGTTAGCTATGCAGCCATAAACCTTGGTAATACTACGGAATTTGGTATGCTGAACTCTTCTTTTATCACAATTTGCACGATTTTTCAACTTATCAACCTCACTAATTGCAGAATCTTGTCTTTCATTTCAGTTCAATTCGAAGACTTGTGGAAGGTTCGCAAACCAGTAAAGGAAATAGGACAGTTTAATCTCAACGCATTTGATGAAGTCATCGAGGTAATTTTGCAGCTAAATTAAAGACTCTTGGTTAACACTGATGCTTTGTGTGCTTAGATAGTAACAGTATGAACAACAACACGAACAACAACAACAACAACAACAACAACAACAACAACAACAACAACAACAACAAGTAACAACAAGAGGGCGTAACCAGAATGAAATCTTTGTATGTCAACTATTCTGCCCAGCATAATTTGTGTAAAAAATTTTTGTGTAAAACTATTTTTAAAATTTTTACTTGAATTCTTGAAAAAGAAGAAAAACACTCTAAAACTGAAAATATCGAAGATTTTGGAAAAGTCCAACGGTAGAGTTGTAGCAAAACAGCTGATGTTTCTTTGAAGCTATTCGTTTCAAAGAAATAGGTCACTAAATTTTACACAAACCTTTTTAAAGATTTGGAACCTATGCTGCATAGCTATATCTCGTATCCGCTGTGAATAGGCTACAAAATCGCCAACACACCCATTGTTTCTTTAGTTGCACAATGATACGGCACGTCACAAAGTTGTCAAATGCAATAGATTATATTTTCAACTTGGCTGGAATAGCGTTTAACTATGTCGATTATTCCCTTTAAGGAATCCTTTTGTATGACATCAAAACTTTGCAAGGACTCTCCGGCAAAGTTTTTTTTTTTTATTTTTTTTTTTATTAATTCATATTTTTACACGATATCCCATCAGTACAAAATTAAACTACAAAAGTTACAAGTTTGTTATAAATGAATAATGAAAAACAAAACTTAAAATTTGGTATTAGCTAGGATTGGATCCAGGCTGAGATCTGATCTTCCTGGGAGTCGTGTTTTAGTTAGGGTTTACTGAGCTCTTTAAATGCGTTTTTAATTTTCTTTTAAACTGATAGAGCGAGGGAATTTCCCTTATTTCGATTGGTATTTCATTCCAAGCTTTAAGCCCGGAAAGGTGGAAACTATTTTTTGTACACTCAAGTTTAAACTTTGGGATGTCGAGATTTCTATTGTTTCTTGCGTTATACCTAGAAATTTCATTCCTCTGACTATACTTGTTCCAGAGGCTCTCGGGGCACTGCTTGTTGACTATTTTGTGTGTCATGATAGATCTGTCAAAATAGATGATTTGATCAACGTTCAGCCCATTATTGATCCAGGGGTCCTTTATTCTAGCATTTTGAATAATTGAGAAGACTCTGTTCTGTAGACGCTGAAGCGTTTGCAGCTTCGTATTGGGCAGGCTACCCCAGATAACATTCCCATATCGGAGGTGACTTTCAACCAGCGCATGGTAAACCTCACATAGCTTAGATTGCGGAAGAATGTTTTTAAGTTTTTTCAATGCAGACAAACCACTTGCTACTTTACCTTTCAAGGATTTGAAGTGTTCCTTCCAACTTAAATTCTCGTCGACAATAACCCCTAGTGATTTAGTTTTTGTCACTCGTTTTATTTCAAAAGTACGGACAACTAGTATTTTCCTGGCGCCTAACGAAAACTTTGAGAAACGCAAATATAATCGGTATCTAACTCTGATGTATTTAACATCTTCAAAATATGCTGCGTGATAGCGAAGGTATGACCATTGAAATGAGGAAGGATTAACTTTGACCCACCTACCGGGTGACCCATAAAAGTGAAACGAGAAAATCTGTTACATAAGACAAAGCATTCCACCGACATCAGTGATTCAAGTGTTGTTTGATAGCTAAATATCTAGGCTGCACCGCTACTATTTTTGCTCCAACTTTACCGAGATCGCAAATTCGCAATCGCAAAATCGCAACTTTACCGATTCTAGAACAATGCCAATTTGATATCATTTCATTTTCATTTCATTTTAAATTCTTTATACACGGTGGCCCCATCAACCAAGAGTGGCTGCTTTATCAGTGGGGGGGGGGGGCTTAATAGAGAGGGGGCTTATTTGAAATTTTGGCTCAGAGGGGAGGGGCTTATTAGAGAGGGGAGCTTAATAGAGCTTTTACGGTAATCTCCTCATTTGCACCTTGTAGGACGCATTGATACCAGATGATAGTGATGACCATGGCTTGTTACACGAAGTGGAACCTTATGCTATGTGGGAATACCGACACAAGATATTGTCAGAAATAGTTAATGTTGGAGAATTTGATTTCACGAATGAAATTCCAGAATTTCATCAAATCATGGAAGGAAACGTCAGGTTTACGAAGTAAGACAACAACTTTGTATTTTCGTGCAAGTGTTAAGGGTGGATACTTATCTTGAAACTTTCTCTTCATCCACTCTTGCATCAAGGACAAGCAACATCAGTTGGATTTTGTAAATCTTACTTATACTAACTAACAGAGTAAAATAAGAGCGCCCGGTGTTTGAAAAAACGCTGCTCCCTAGATATCAAAGCAATAATATTGAAAACTGGCTTGTTTCATTGCCGATATGTTTAATAAGACTCGGTAATTCATCCAGCATTAATCGGCCATTCCTTCCCGTGGATATGAGAGATTTTCTGCAGGAAGCCTTTTTCAAAGACCTGCAAAACGAGTGAAAGCGACGAGCAAAATTGCACCAGGTTTTCTTCCTAACAAAGATAACACTTACGTGTATTGATATATACATATATATTGCCTTCTCGGTAGGGTGGAATCCCCCTGAATAGGTTTCTCGTACGACGAGGGAAGTCTTTTTCATCCTCTTTGTTCGAGTCATTGATGTAAGGTAGACATGTTAGGGTAAGTTGCTCGTGATTTCAAGACATTTTCAATTGTTTTTCAAAGCGATTTTCTCGACAACATCCCTTTGTAAAATCTGAGCGGAGTGACTGATTTTAGTCAGAAAAAGTTCTGAAAATGATTTAACATGCTTGCTATTCAATCAAATATCGCGAAATGTTATTGTTTATATATTTAGGGAGTAGTAGCCATTCACACTCCATACTTTTTTTGAGTCACCCGGTAGTAAACTCTATTAGCAGGGTGAAAAGAAATAGCATCCAATGTCGCAGCAGCTCCTTCGTCGCGCACTTCGTTGCTCATTTTATACTCCGTGGTACCAACGTTTAATGGATCAATTAACTGCGCAATTTGAGTATGCCTGTTAACATGCTAGATCCAATCCAGACAGCTAAATATATCGAATAATTCGAAAAAGGAAAGGCCACGATACCAGCATCGATCGTTGGATCCGAAGATGCTTGCGGTGACGAATGAATGAATAAATATGAAGGCAGAAAACCTGCAACACGACGAAAAAAACAACAGAAAATGTGTGAATTTAAAAAATATATATATTACCAATATTTCTTTCTGCCATGCATGACTTCTTCAGGGCTAGATATATCCCTACTCTGTGGGAATTTCACAATATTTTTACAACGTTGCCTTCTTTATTAAAGCTCCGGAACTTGCCATGGCTTCGTCATCTGGGTTGATTTTTTGTTGGACGACGAAAACAGTTGGAGCACAGGCTACCAGGTATAAATTTTCCTTTCCAATAGATGTGCAGTGTGTGGCGATAATAAGCCTATGATAACTGTTTCCGAGGGCAGTACCACTCGATAAGCTGTAGCCTGACTACCAATCTGAAAGTTGGTTGTTCGAGTCCCACCCTATCGAACCTGCTACAAAGTGTGGGGAGAGTCGCCAACTCTCTGTAATTCCAGGTTAAAGGAATCACGAGGTGTGGTCACATCGAGTGGAAGGACCAGGATGCTGCTTCGATAAGCTCAGCTTCTCAGCGTCCTAAAACCACCTTCGGATGCTAGGTAGATATGTATACACAAAAAATACCACTTGATACCAGAAAATATTAACCCGAAGCTGGCAGTAAGCGAGGTTTTATACAAAGGCTGAGGGTTGATATTTTCGGTATTGCCTAAAGGAAACAGTTATTATATGGTTTATTTCCCAAATATTATTTCAAAAGATAAATGTGATTAGTATCTTATAGAAACCAGGCTTTACACGAGATTGGACCTAGAACCGTTCGCGTTTGCACGAGATCGGATCCAAAATGTTGCGCATGCGCATTAGACAGCTTTTTAAACCCATGGCAATAATGTTCAGATGAAATCTTTTAACCATGAACAGTTAAATTTTATTGTTCTGTGTGAGGAGTTTCATTACGATTTGATCTCGTGTTTAAAGCCCTTTGAGGCTTTTCGCAACGCAAAAATTATCCAATTAAGATAAATAAATAATAATAAAATAATAATAAAAGAAAATATATATACAGGTCGAATTCTTGTAAATGCCAAGGGCATTGTTATCAATAAGGGCCCTGTTACAACTAAAGTATTTACATCGTTAAAAGTGAAAGTAGTTGCATATTAAGGTGAGAACAATATTTCTCTAATCCTAAATCCCGAAGCGCAAAGCAAAGAGTTTAAATCGTTTAAAATGGTTTCTGAAATGGCCTAGTATTTCAAGAATTCTCCTTCAATTGATGCTTCAACAGAACTATTGACGTTAAGTTTCGAATTTTAATTGGGACTTCATTGTAGCAAGAAGGTCCTTGAAACCTGAATGATTTCTTGCAGCCTCCGTTCTGATTTTTGAAAGGCGCAGCGTTCATGAATTTCCTCTTGTGTTGTGTTTATGATCTACTTTCTCGATGTATGACGCAAGATTTGGGATGGCAGTTCCTTGAAAGCATTTGAAAATTTGTATTGCTGCCTTGAATCAACAACAACAACAACCAATAGATCTTCATTTAGGCCAATTTATCTATATTTTCATATTTAAACGCAAAAATTCACACAAAAATACTCTTGAACCTCTCAGCTATCAAGGAGAATTCGATTCATTCCAATCCATCCAGTACTCTTGCTGCTATGAATTTTCAAAATAGGAAGTTTTTCTGGCTAACCTGGTATAAAGCCGGATATGTCAAGGCCTTCGTGTCAATGACAGCATAGGTTCCAAATCTTTATCTCAGCATAAAAAGGTGGGTGTAAAATTTAATGAACTATTTCTTCTGATTGAATGGCTTGAAAGAAACTTTAGCTACTTATCTATAATTCTACCGTTAGACTTTTCGGAAATTTTGAATATTTTTGGAACTTACAGCGTATCTTACATTTCAACTCATTTGAGGATGTGACGTCATCAAATTTCTAAATCATAAACCAGATGAGTGAGAAAATTTTGCTTGATACCATATTATAGGCATTCATAAACTATGGTTTTCTTCGAATTTATGTCATGTTACCTCAAATGGTTTAGAAATTACGATAGTTTTAAGGTTATTTGAAAATTTTTCTTGGAGTCTTGAAAAAGAAGAAAAACACTCTAATTCTGAAAATATTGACGATTTCAGAAAATTCCAACGGTAGAATTATAGAGAATTAGCTAAAGTTGCTTTGAAGTCATTCAGTTCAAAGAAATAGGTAACTCAATTTTACACCAGCCTTTTTAAAGATTTGGAACCTATGCTTTGATTGATATGGTATGAGATGAGTTGTACTGAAAGAAAGGTTATTGTCATCATCCTTGTTCTGAAGTTGTCATTTTATCATTATTGAAGAGAAATGTTTTAAACTCAAACGGTTTATTTTTTCTCCTACAGACAACATCAAATTCATGGGCGAAGCACAGTAAACAAGGAGTTCATTTTGTTAAAGATCCTCAAACTGTAAGCAAAGAATTGTCCACAGACTATCGAATCATCTTCAAACCTAGTTCATGCAAGATGTTATTTCAGTTTGGCGAGAAGGTGGAATAATCAAATAGCTTAGGTATCATTTTCTTGTGCAAGTTTTTGGGTTGTGAAATAAAGGATTAATAGAATATAGGAATTGATTATGTTGAAATTATTATATACCATTTTTGACACCGAAAATAACACTTGAAGCAATTCAAATGGGCTGGAAAGAACTATTCAAACATTTCATGAAGGATGTAAGTTCCAGAAAACTATCGCGAGTAACGAGGACAGATTTTGCAAGACAATAGCATCAGTTGCTTTTGCTTGACACCCCATTTCAAAAGCGATCGTAGACAAATGAAATTCTCAACAAACGAAACCGCAAAAGTTGCCCTGAAACCAGTAAGGCAAACTGTCGCCTTGTGCATGCGAAAGGTGGTTTTTTAAGAGAAGTTATGACTTCTTAACGAAAGAAGACGGATAAATCTGAAGATCTGCATCGCGGATTTGGTTTATTTGATTCAAGAGCTGAATACTAATTGTTTCATGTAAGCCATAAATGTGCGAGAATTGTAATACCGTCTGCTCGGCTTGTGAATCACTAGGCAGATAGTCTTTAGAGTTATCCTTTTTCTTTCGTTATAAACTCCTAAATTTTTTTTAAAACCACCTTTCACCCCTGTAGCACTTCGATTATCTGCGCTGCAGTCATACCACTCCATGGAAATCTTGCACGTCGTTCACAAGAAATCTTCTTATATTGATGTCACGATAGACCCTTGCGAGGGGGATATAGAAATTCGTTCCAGTAGCGAATGCTTGAGATGATGGCGGACAGTTGAGAGAGCAAATGTAAGCCAGACAAACAAAGGTCAGGGACGTTGGCAATATAAGTTCTGCATTTTATCAAGAAATTCGATTCCAGAGAGAAAATCAGATACTCGGCCGCATGCGCAGTATGGGATATAGAATATGATATCAAAAACTGCAAACAATGCATTGTATGCATGGTCAGTTGACTTCGTTAAAAGGCAATAATAATGATGATTATTATTATTGATTTATTTACGGTTGGCTAAACGAAAACTCAAAATTAAATAATCCTATTTACATCTTGACTATACAAATAAATGAATGTCTGTAAAAGTCCTGAATGATTAGAAATCTCTTACAATTCCTAAATCGATGCCTTTTTTATCTTCCTCTTAAATTCTATCTGGGTATGAGACTCTTTTAGTTCTAGTGGCAACGATTGCCAGAGTTTGTATCCAGTGTACGTGATTGTCTCTATACCATTAAGCATTTGTTCGTGGAATTGGTACTGACAAGTTGTCATTACCTCTCAGTCTATATGGGATTTTCTTCTCGACGAAGATTTCATCCATGAATTTAGAATTGAGATCATTTTTGGTCTTATAAATTTCTGTAGTTAGCAACTGTAGATTTCTTTGGTGAATTGTGACTGAGTCTAGTCAACAGTTCTTCAAAATTTAACGACGTATCCTTGAATGCAATTCTTAATTCTTTCGTGGATCTTTTTTATTTTGTTGTTTACTTTCCTAGCATGAAACATCCAAATTACAGGACAATAGCTAAATTGACACAACAAAAACGCATTCATTATTGTCTTTAACTTTTCCTGGTCCATGAATTTTGCAACCCTTATGTTTTCAACGTGACACTATCAGTCTAAATTTTTGGTCCAGGGAGCTTTTCTTATATGCAACCCTCGTTGCTTCTTCTGAAAAAACTCGGACCAAACAGTCCTCACTTTCAAAGAGAGGTTGTCGCGTAAAAGTAAATAGGTATAGAGAAGAAACATTGACTGGCTACAAATACTTTGTAATTTTTTTAGTTGAAATGCTCCTATCAGATTTAGGAGCAGATTTTTCCGCCCCAAAATTCCGATTTTAGAAACTCTTTGGCAACTAGTCCTTCATTGAGCTAGCCATCAGCTACTACAACAACAGCGAAATTGAAAGACTTCTGTAGACTTATGACTTTTCGTCCCTTATTTCCCTGCGTTCTTTGATGTGCTGATATCACTGATATCACTTGGTAATAGGGACTCATGCCATTACTCTTACAGAGTGGGCCCCTTTAGGCCCATATGGAGTGGTTCCATATTGACCAACAAATTGCTAGAATTTGGTTTTCAACCAATAAGGAGGCGCTATTCAGACAGTTTTGTTGTTGCATAGAAAAAGCGGTTGATACGGCCTAGAGGTCTCGTAGCTGCGATGGATCAATTTTGTTTCTACAGAGGAAGATTACTGCTTGAAAGGTATGTATTTTGCGATGATTAGGTCAGGAAAACATTATTCTTTGTACTAAAAGTTTGCTTTTCAATGTTGAAGCTCTTTAAACCAGACTTTGAAGCGATTTTGTTGATTGTACGAGAACTCACGCTAGTTTAGACCATTTTGCAACAGGGAGCCCACTTTATAAGAGTAGTGGTATGAGTCCCTATTGAGCAAGTGATATCAGCAAATCAAAGAACGCAGGGAAACAAGGGACGAAAAGTCATAAGTCTTATTAGACCTGTGTAGCTAGTCTAATTAAACTGTAAGGATTCCCTGCACAAAAATACCAGGTTTGAACAGGCTTTCGCCTTCCGTCCGATGTTTAAATTTCCGCAAACGTCCAAAAATAGGTTTTGTTGTAATTTGCGCTGGGTTTTACTCTTTATCTACTACAATAACAATAAAGGAAAGAACAAATTTCCTTGCAAATTTCAAAGTTTATGGATTGAATTGAGTGGCAAATCACTCAAAAAATCTCGTACACTTTTGTAAAAATACTAAAAAATCTTCAATAATCTTGAAAATCTCTAAAATATTTCGTAGAAATCCCACAGAAAATCCTAAGAACTTTCGAAAGTATGTAAGATCCAAAAAATTTTACCAAACAACTGACACAAATTAACAATAGGTCATTGTCATATAAATTGTCACGTGACTATCACATGCTCATATTTGGCAACAGGTCTCTCAGAAAATCAGTAAAACATGCATAAATTTTCTCGGACGCATCTGATTTCAATGCAATTGGTACCAATCAGTTTGTCTTGAAGTCTTCTTTTATTTGATATACAATTTTTTGTATTTTGGGGACATCAGCAATATTTAAGATCTATGACGTCATACTTCTATATGACGTCATATTTAGATAAACCTATGAATAATAAGTGCATTATGATCAAGATTGACTAATTAACGTTTCGAGATCAATTTCATATTGTTTTTATTACTAAAAACTGATTTGAAATGCCAAAAAGGCATCAACTAATTTGTTTGGGTATCAAGCATGACTTTGATTGACAGTTTTTATAACAATAGAATTCCAAAAATAGAATTTGGACAGTTTTCATAAAGAACAATCAATATGTCTGATATCTATATAGCTTTAAAGCTCTTGATTCACCTTTTTGTTGCTGAAAATATTAAGTTTTTAGGAGAAGAGCCACAGTCAGTAAATTTCCATTGTTTTGTGTTGCCTAGCAACAGATCATGTGACTAATTAGCATATGATGCTATTTTTAGAATCGTAATTGCTTGGTAATCATGTGTGCCATGTTGCGTTGCCATAGGCATTATGGTTGCTTAGAAAACCTGGAGGGGGGGATCTTTTTTGCCCCCCTTCCCATGAGAAAGTGGTGCTTGATTTACCCATGTAGAATAGAATCCCAGAATCTCTTACGCTATTTTTTGAGTGATTGGCTCTTTCGATCCTGAGTGTCTCCTCCCTCTGAAGTCCACATTTTTATGCAGAAAGTACACGTATTTCTTCACAAGAAACTAACAATTTTGGCCAGTACTAAAAGTTTCTTAGAATCATCAGATTTTGAGTACTCACACTCACAGTTTCTTACAATCTTCATGTTCACTAACTGTTCCCTTGTGAATATTCCAAAACGAGGTTTTTCAAGCCGTTCTAATGTTTAGGCTTCACTAATAAGTGAATAGAAAGTAAAAATATGTTAAAGATTTCTGATTTTTCCTTATCAAAATGAATAATTTCTTAAGTTTTATTTTCCCAGTACTGTAGTTTCTTGATTTTTTGGCGATCGGAGAGTTGAGTTTCTTATGGGCAGTTTCTTATTAAAAAATACGTGTAAGGACTTGTTCATCTGAAGCCACCCGAAAACAAGCAAACGTTGAGCTTCGTTTCAGTTTTGTTATCATGATTTTACTGTTCTTTTGTTTGAAATTACTTGATTTCGCTTTTGGTGAGGGTTTTCCCCATTTGACAACAAAAAGACGCAACCGAAATTCAAATTCCACACAGCATAAATAGATACCATAGAAATGATAAATACCGTAGCGTGTGCATTGCGATCTGCAAATTGACTTCCTGGATGGTTAGCAATAACAACAAACTTGAAGAGGAAAGACAGAAGTTGGATATGGCTTTCATGAAATTTGTTCTGGGGATCTTGGTTGTAGGAGCAACTTGCTTTGCAAGAAATATCGAAGATTCCAAAGGCAAAACATTTCCACCGTTCACTGTTTTTGATGACCATCATGGCCAATATGTACGAGTGACTGGTAAGTCTGGAGCATGCAATCTGAGTCCTGAGAGCTTACATAAGACATGATATCAACAACCTTGTGCATACATTGTTGATTGAGACTGAAGTGAAAGGCAAAAACTGCTCGATGCATTTTCTTTTCTCTTTGTATGCCTGACCTATAGCACCTACCCTACCTAGAGCACGACCCTTTCGTCAAAGAATGTCATTCATACCTCTGTACCGTGGCTGTTTGTTGAGCCCCTTCAAATCTTACATCATTTCTCGACTAGTCTAGCCTGGACAGGCTATTCTCGACAACCTTGTGCATTATGTTAATGACCGTATCTGTGAAACTGCTCGGTGAATTTCTCTTTGTATGCCAGGGCCTATAGCACTCCTTAATGTGGTGTGGCTCACAACTCCCATGGCAGCCCGGGAAGTGGGAGGTACATGATTTGTGGATGGACGGGGATCTGCCGCCCGGATTTCAGAAAGGTATCCTATTCTAATTCCCGAAACTTGCCTTGGTACCCACTTTTATGATGAATTTCGGCGGAAAACTGCCTATTTTCAATTAATTTTGCAAATTTCAGTGAAACCCCACTCATGTTTATGGAAAATCTGCCGAAAAAGGCTCCTTGTTTGGAGAGTTTTGGGCCCAAAAACCCACCCATATGGGCGGCACATTCCCGTACCCTGAATATGTTATGTACCCCCCCCCCCGTGCATGGCAGCCATGCCATGCCGTGAAATTTGGTTTGTTAGTGGAAATTGAAATTGAATCGGTGAACAATTAATTTTGCCGTGGCAGTTGTGGGCCAACCGTACCCTAGAGATCGACCCTTCATCACATACCTCTGTTGAACTAGACTTGCCCCAAGTCTATCTCTTCAGTCTGTCTTACCACCGTTGTTCCCTTTTCGGTAGTTCCTGGATCCGCCATTCTAACGTTCGAGAAGAGGGCTCTCGAGATCTCTCGACGGAATGGTGGAATGGTGGATTCAAGGGAATGGTCTGAAGACCGAAGAGATAGACTTGGGTGGGGCAAGCCCCTCCAGATCTTACAACGATGTTACAATTCCGGGAGATCATGAGCTCTAAAGATAATGATAAGCCACCCTAGCATCGCACCTCATTCAAGCCACGGGGAGGGGGGGTTCTTCCATAGTAAAGGTACCTGAGGATGTGCCGCGAGCAAGGGTATACTTTTTCAGACTTCTAGTCTAGCCAAGGGTATACTTTTTTGCAATTTTGGCCTACAAAGGTCTAGCCAAGGGTATCATTTTTGACAATATTGGTCTAGCGAACGGTCGTGATTTCATATTTGGTACATATTTGACAATATCGGTCCAGGAAATGATCAAAATTGGTCTAGCCAAGGGCACCATTTTTGTAAAAATTAGTCTAGCCAACGGTACCATTTTGAATATGCTTGTGGCAGACCCCCCAAGAACCCCCCCCCTCCGTGATTGAAGCTAACGTATATAAGGGAAACTCCAGCCAAATAACCCAAGCGTGACAAATTTGTGCCTGGCTGAGATGTACACCCATACACCTATGATGAACACTTTCAATTTAGGGGCCGTTCATTATTTACAGAGGGGTTGGTACCGAAGAGAGATGTTTTCTTGTCCAAAAAATCTTCTTACCCAACTCTAAAACTGACAGCAAAAACATCTACCCAACAATTTTCAGGTTGAAAAAATTTTCGCCAACCCCTATCTATACGCATGGTTTCAAGGTCAAACGATGTAAATTGTAAATTCAATACTGTAAATATTGATGACAAAGATGAGCAAAGTAGACACTGAAAGTGAAAGGGATAATGTTGATAATATTGATGATGATATTGAGATAATTTTGGACTTTAAACATTTGGTATTAATTTGTGGGAAAATTTTGTTTTTCCAACCTTGAAATTACATGAAAAAATAGTTACCCAACCTTTTTATGTTAGAAAATTTCTCTTACCCAACCCATTTCTCTTCGGTACCAACCCCTCTATAAATAATAAACAGTCCCTTATTCAAATATTCTGTTTCTGTTACGTCATAGATGGTTGCGTTCAATTCAAAGTGGCTGGGGCACGGGGTGTCCAAGTCAGACCCAAGGCACTTTTCGAAGTGGGTCTACACATAATTTTTGGGTCTAGGGTAAAATTCTTCGGGTCTGTTACTATTTAGGTTCTTAGATCTTAGGTCTACAGATGGACCAAGTTTGGGTCTGCTTGAAAATATAATTTGCAAAAATCAGCCATAATCGGGCAGAAATCCGCCTCAAGTCGGGCAAAATGTTCTCAAACAATGGACTTTTTATCGGGCAGCCCCCCAAATTTTATCTCCCCCTACGCCGATGGGAGGTACATGGTCTCTACAATCTTCTATACTTTTCTATCATGCTCATACAAAGGTTTAACATATGCACCCTAAACGCCGACCTGTTCAAGCGAAATACATACCCTATTCGCGGAAAATTTTCTGCAGAACATACCATTTCCCGCGTCCAAATAGAGCTTCTCAATTTCAGGTACCATAATCACTGACAAGTCAGTTACTAAAATTGCTAAAATTGCCGGTGTGATTTAAAGAGGAGTACCCTGGGTACCAGACCCTCTAAAATCAAATTTTATGGATGCCACCACAGTGGCTTGGCCAGGGTAAATTAAGTGGGGGTATTGAAATGAGAGGGCCTGGGGGCGAAGCCGTTAGGAAGTTTTTTGGGACACACCCTTTACTTTGGCTGAAAATGCACCTCCCAACATCATGCTACCAATAGCGACAAGGAAACGTTGATAGTTTTGTGACAGTTATCCAATAAAGTAGACCACAAGGAAAATTTTTGTAGAAAATACTTTGGCTTAGAAAGCATCTCCCAACATCATGCTTGCCATTTGTGGCAAGAAAACATTTATGGTTCGTGACATTTTTTCTATAGCTACATCAGGAGGAAAATTTTTGAAGATGCACCCATTACTTTGGCGTAAAATATCCCCTGATTCCATTTTTGCCAGCTAAAATGGAAGCTTTGACATTTCTCAGAAAATTCTTACCTCACCTATGCCAAGCCATTGTCTCTTCGGTTTTAAAGGACAAGTCCGGGGTTGATACAAGATAATACTGCAATGAATGATGTATAATACTTTTTTCCACGATTTTGCGTTCAATTCAAAGTGGCTGGGGCTGTTCAACCCTATTTTCTAAAGAAATAATTGTCTAAATTCGGAAACGATGTTTATTGCAAAAGATAGGACAATAAGTAATTTTTGCGTCATATTCACTTAAAAGGTGTTATTTTCTGTTTTCCATATTATCATATTTCAGGCCCTCTTCGCGTCAAGATCAACTACAACATTTCCAAGAATCCCCCATACAAGTTGTCTGATATGGTGCACTATTCCATTGGTGCATATTCCAGTGAGTTGGGCTAATGTGAACAAATTATTGTCACATTCTTTTTCAAATGAAATATTACTCGAAGAGAACTTCAGGTTTTGCTTTTGCTTCAGGTAATTTGTAGACTTGCTCCAAGTCTATTCCGTGGTATATCAGCGTCAAAATAATATAGTTACCCTTGCGGGGGCGTAAGAAACTATGATGACGCTGCGAAGGAAAATTCGACCATAATTTCAACTAAGGGTGTACTTTTTGCATTTGATAAATTTAAACTTCTCTACATGGTCGATATTATAATTATTGATTTGCCGAAAAGCGATGCTTGCACTTTGATTCGAGAAAACTTTTCTATCAGTATTACTACCAAAAACTTTGTGACTCCACTTCTAAAGATCGATCAAGGAGTACTTCAAGGAGACACGCTTCAATCTTTACATGAACTCAAACTAAGGAATTCGGCCAACTAAGTTACAGAACCAGCAAGCTACTTACCCCAAGTAACTGGTTTCAATTTGCTGATGACGCCATAGCCATTTCTCTGCAACAGAATACGATAACCAAACCCTAGTTAATGCTTTTTGCCGATGGTGCAACTGGGCAACGATGAAAATTAGATCCGATAAATGCCAGTCATTTGCAATGAAGAAAGTTGCCACATTGTGTAAACAATACAAACCAAAAATCTTCAACAATGTTTTAATCAAAGTTGTCGAGGAAAACGAGAGCTTTAAATACCTCGGTCGCTGGTTCTGTATGGAGATGAACAATAAAGAGCACAATGAAGAGCTGTTGGTCACTACAGAAAGGATTCTGAGCTTGATCCATCAGCTTCCACTGCATCCAAGAAACAAGCTTTTGCTGTACAATCAATACTTCCTTTCCCAAATAAGCTGGGACCTTGCAATCACTGACATCGATATAACTTGGGTAAAACAAAACCTTGACACGATGTGTCATAGGTACTTTCAACGATGGCTCGACATTCCAGTAAGCGGAACGGTAGAAATCCTACAGCTCTCCAAATCACAAGTTGGCCAAGAAGTCATTGACGTCAGCACTAAATTCACCCTTTGTCAGGTGACTCATTGAAAATGTCTTGCAAGTTCATGGAACGAGGGCATACAATACCTCCATAAAGTTACATCAGAAAAATCGAATATACAGTATGATTCGTTTCGTTGAGCAAAGCAAATTCAAAAATTGAAACTCTCCAGGTACAAGATCCATTAGTAACGCAACTATGGAAAACTGCTCTCCACAAGGCTAAGAATTGTTGGTTGCAGACGCAACATCGGCTCCCAAGAAATATCTTCTGCTTCACAGTAAGATACATGAACAACTCCCTAGCCTGCCTGTCTAACCTAGCGCGATGGGGTATAGACACAAGCCCAAATTATATTTTCTGTCGAGAAATTCAAACAACAAAGCATATCGTAGCTGGATGTACACCTTGCTTAGATCGTTATACATGGAGACATAATTCAGTATTGCTAAATCTATCAAAGTTTATTGAGCTGATTGTAAAGAAACTTTACTGCGATCTCCCTTCCTATTCGTTACCCGAAATAGTAACTGGTTCAAGCTCAAGACCTGATCTTCTGGCAGTAGATAAAAAGAACAACCTCTACATCGTTGAACTAACAATAGGTCACGAAACAAATGCAGAAAATAATGAAACAAAAAAGAATATGAACACCTTTTGAGAGAGAGTACCATAAAATGCGTCTATAAGAATATCAAGTTTGTTAATCTTGTGCAACTGCTGGGATATATTGAAAAGAATCAGATCAATTCTTTAAAATGTTAAAAGAACTGAATGTTGATGGCACTGCTATAAAATATGTTGCTTCTAAGCTGATTGAGATTTGTGCAAGATCTTAATATTACATATTCTGCATGAGAATGAAAGATTGGACTGACCCGGAGCTTATGGACTTTTAACTGATTTTACAAACTATTTTAGTACAGAACCTTTAGAAACACCTTGGTGTAAACAGCCATATGCCTATATTATAGAGAGTAGTTTGGTCTGATTAGGGTATCTTTTAGCTTTTAAATTGTATGTATTTAAGTTCGAATTTTATTATTATTATTATTTTATTAATTCGAATTTTATTAATCGAATTTTATTATTATTATTATTATTATTATCATTATCATTATCATTATCATCATATCGCATATTGTCTGTGTCAGTAAAGTTCTTTTTCTTGAGGTTGATGATAACAAGTTTCCTCAAAACTCAGGAACTTTCCTAAGGATCATTTCATTTCATTTCATTTATTTATAGGAGGGTAACCCTTCAGCAAAGGCTGATTTACAAGGGGCCCTCCGTCAAAAATCTTACAATTTATGGAATATACCTACTATTATAATAATTACAATATATGATTTCAAAATGAAAATCTAAAATACAAAATTGTTCTAATTTACAGAAGAAAAAAACAAAAATGTGCAAAAAAGAAACATATCCTAAATAGTTGTTTTAAAACTGTTAAGTTTTACGGCTTGCTTCGACTCAGCTGAGAGGCTGTTCCAATATTTTACTCCTCTGAACGAAAAACATCTTTGACCATTTCCACTTTTCATTAATGGTATCTTTAGGTCAGTAGAAGTATTTCGGAGGGTGTGAAGGGAGCCCTGCGAGTTTTTCAAGAAAAGTTCGGTCAAATATTGAGGAGCAAGACCATTTAATGCCTTAAACACCATGACTTTGGTCTCGGAACCAATCGATTCCTCAATCGTTTGCCAACCAAGACTTTTTATAAGGGGCATGGCGGAGGCATCAAAACGACTACCAGTGATTATTCTAGCAGCTCTGTTTTGTAGCTTCTGCAAGCGGCTTTTTTCTGTGGAACTACAGCAGCCCCAAACAGAGCAACAATAACGAAAATGCGGTTCCACAATACTTCTGTACAAACTAATCAAGGAAATAGAAGGGACGAGGCTCCTCGCATGTTTCAGAAAACCAATAGCCCTCGAAATTTTCGACGCGACATATTTAATGTGTTCCTTCCAATCCTTGCAGAATACAAGATTGCACTCTTCTGCAATTCCACTATCCTCATTTCGATACCAATGTCATCCAGTCTCTTTCTTCTTATTACTATTATTGTCATTCTTAGATATACTGGGTGAGCCAGAAAAAAGTTCCCACTTTCGAAAATTAGTAGCACCACAAGTGCATGAATTTTAAAGATTCAAATTCTTGTTAAAAGCTAAAAGATCAACATGTTTTTGTGATTTTTCCGTCTTCTTACGAGCACTGCAAATGTAGGTAAATTCAACTTTACGAAAATGTTATGGTTGCCAAATGACTCAAAAAGGGCTCTCCTTACACAAAACAATGCGTACAAGCGTTTCACCTGTCTCAAGAGTAATAAGACATAGATTCTCAACCAGATACTAAAGATCTTCAATCTCATGGCAATAAATGTGCAGACGATATCTCTCACCCATAAGAAATTGCATTTTCTCTGTTCTTCTGAGCGAGGAGTCCTTTGTGATTTGATCAAGTATTTTAGGCCTTTTTCAGTCATTTTGCAACCACAAAATTTTGTAAACTTGAATTTACCATTTTTTTTAGTGCTCATAAGAAGGCGAGAAAAATCACAAAAATACTTCAATCTTTTGGCTGTCAAGCAAATATTGATTCATTCCAATCCATCCAGTACTCTCGATGCTATGAATTTTTAAAAGTGGGAACATTTTTCTTGTTCATCCGGTATTTAGATCATTGACCGATCTAAGAGAGCGGAAAGAAAATTTTACGATCGGTTTCATTATCGAAATTTGATAATTTTTAAACGAGAATTCCCTACTTTGAAACACCCAGTACATTGAAAGATGGCATTGATCTTACTGCATTTCATTTTCTAGGCGTGGAAATTCTCTCCTTGTTCTTGAAAGGAGAAGTAAACTACGACGGAATGCCTGTCTACAGTTACGATGGAGTTGATGACATATGCATACTTCATGGAGGAATGGGCTGTCCTTACCCTAAAAACAGTATGTTTCAGACGTCATGACTTTCAGCATGAGTCCCAAAATTTTAAACATGTCCGTGTAAATTTCTACGACCTATTTCTTTGAACTGAATGGTTTGAAAGATACTTTAGCTACTTTATTATAATTCTACAGTTGGACTTTTCGGAAATCTTCAATATGATTTCATATAGCAACTTATTTGTGGATGTGATGTCATCAAATCTGTAAATGGTATAGCAGAAGAGTGAAAGACGTGTCCTTGATACCATACCATATTGCAGACATTATTAAACTATGGTTTTCTTGGAAATCATTCTTATGGTTTTTTGGAAAGTTTAGAAATTACGATGGTTCTAAGTTTTTTCAAAATTTTTCTTCGATTCTTAGAAATAAGAAAAATCCTCCAGTGTCGAAAATATTGAAGATTTCGGAAAGTCCAGCGGTAGAATTAAAGGAAAATAGCTAAAGTTTCTTTCACTGCGTTTCGTTCAAAGAAATAGATCATTGACTTTCACGCCGACATTTTTAAAGATTAGGAACCTATGCTGTGACTAATCTTCGACCCTCTATATATATAGGGGGGCTTTTGGGTTTCACAGGTTGCAGGTTTGGAAAATCTTAGCCCTCGCTGGTTTTAAAGGTGCTGGTTTGCGGGTTTTGGGATGTGTCTCGTCTCTAGTTGTGGGCTTAGCTAATTAGCATATTTTTTTCGCTCGGAGTTCGGGCTTTCTATTCAAAATCCGTATGTTAGAGAGTCTGGTACCTAAATCCGTAGCTTTTTGCAAGTCATACACGATTCCTGTAGTTGATTGAGATAGAAGAACTGGCTTTTAGATGTGTAGAAAAAAAAACGAGTAAGAGTAGCTGAAAGCAAAAACGCTGGAAATAATCGAGAAATACTGGGAAAAATTCAAATTCGTCCGGGTTTTGCAAATTTTGATGCTGGTCTGGTGATTTTGTTTCCCCCAAAAGCCCCTCGATATGTTTCCCCCAATAGCCCATCAAATCACTTATTTATATCAAAATGCAAAAAGTTGCCGAAGATTTTTAACTAAAATAGCTAAAACAAGTTTGGATTTTGATTTTAATAAAGTTTAGGATTAAAATGGTTTGAATTTTTGCATTTGATTCGTACAATTATATGTTGATTCTACAAAAATCAGTCCTTGTTTCCTGGAAACTATTTCAATCTCAAATTTCACTAAGGATTGCCAATTGCAAACTGAGACTTTGCAAGATTTTGCTCAATTTTCTCACCAGGCAAATCACCGGGGTACGATGTGCCAGGGTACTGTTAATATGGGGAAAATCATCCCACGTTCCAAGCTATCAGCTGTGAGGTGGGATGAAATCTGCGTGTTTTTATATGTTAAATTTCATCCCACCTTCCAGCATTTTCATCCCACCTCCCAGCCCACGATTTCACGACAATATCAATCGTAATTGGTGTTTGGCGCCAGCAGCGATTGGGTTTCCTTTTGTTTACATATTAGCGCATGCGCAAATCAGACGATTTCATTCCACCTTCCAGCTTTTCATCCCAACCTTCCAGCGTTTATGTGGACAATTTTCATCCCACTTCAGTGAGATCCCACCTCTCGTAGAGTGGGATCTCACCTAGCCGGGCTGGCTCATTTTCATATGAACGCAAGATAAAATTACAAGGGATCGAATAGAAGGGTGGGATATCACCTCTCAGCTCACAGGCTGGAAGGTGGGATGATTTTCCCCATAAAAACAGGCTCTTAGTTAGGCAGGGTGTATCTTATGAATCTGAATGAGAAGTCCATATCTTGAAGAAATAATCCCCATGTGAAACGCCACTGCTTCCCTCTATATCAAGACGATGATAAAATTGACCGCTCCGTTCTGAAATTGTAAAGGATTTTCTCCAGTGAGCCCTTCCAAGAAACCTCCATAACAGGCCTAAAATCACGACAAAATTTTCCTAATATTTCTGTCCTACTACTGCCCTACAGCAATGACTTTAACATATGTTAGCACGTGTTATCCTCCTGGGAAGATGGAAGGACCCGGAATAATATTGTTTTGCTCCCTGAAGGGATTACAATTTGATCTTCACAAATTCAATACATGCATATTTCATCCTCTCAAATTTTACGCGTCCTTAAGCATGTAAAAGTCATGTGCTGCAAGGCAGAATATTTGGTCATGATTTTGGGCCTGTTTTGAAGATTTCTCGAAGGGGTTTTCTTGATAAAGGAGAGATTTTGTAAGACAATTGCACGAGTTTGTTTTGATTGACACCGCAATTCAAAGCGATTAACGATCGCAGACAAAGGAAATTCTCTAAACCAGTACAGTAAAAACCCGCGTATAAGAACCTAGTGGATTAAGAACCTACAGGCTGAAATTTTGCAATTAAACCCCAATTATATAAGAACCCATTCAGCCTGGAATTTGAAATAGGTTCTTATTTTTAGAGAGCATGGGGGTTCTTATTCACAACAGAAGTTTGTGGAAGAATAAAAAATGTTTATATTACCTGATGAGAAGCTTTTGAAAGATTTTCTCTTGGTTATATAAACATTTCTGATTCTTCCACAAATTTCTGTCGGGGAATATATCTCATAAACTCAACTAATGTGAACTGACAGTAAAAGATAGGCCTGAAGTTTGAATCTGAAGAAAATAAATTCCTGAAAGCCATGAATAAAATAAGAACCAATTTAAGAACCTGAACAGCCTCATTTCCCACTAAATACCCAAAACATAAGAACCTAGTTAGGCTGACTTGCAAAATTGTAGGTTCTTATGCGCGGGTTTTTACTGTAATTCAAAACAAGCAAAGCCGCAAACGTTTCTCTGAAAGCCTGAAACCCAGGTAGCTAGCTCGCTCGTTGTGCGACAGAAGAAGGATATATCCACACCTACCTCTCGGTCATTTAATTCGTATGGTTCAAAAGCCGGTTGGGAGGCGATTCAATTCTCTTATTTTTTGGGTGTAATGAAAACACTTACTGCTCGGCTTCTGAACCAAAGAAATAAAATGCCCGCGGTAGATGTGTGTGCAGATATATCCTTCCTTTTTTCGATGTATTCTCATGTTCGCTCTTAAAAAACAAAAAATTTCTGGAATGCACAACGAGTGCGCTAGCTACCTGGGTCCCAGAGAAACTTTCACGACTTTGTTTGTTTTGAATTTATGGTTGAGAGAATTTTCTATGTCTGCGGTCGCTAATCGCTTTGAATTCAGGTGTCAACAAAAGCATCTCATGATATTGTGTTACAGAATCTGTCCTTGTTGTTTTTTTGACAAAATTTTTCATAATTTAAAAACAGAGTAGGCGATTTCAATTAGATAAACTTAAAGATTATTTGAGCATGCTCATTATTGGATGCATTATTCGCCAATATTTTACCATGATATCCAGTTGACCTTTCTAGTGGGAAGGTATTGTTTCCATACTCAGCCAGTATACGTATACTTCTATTGCAGAATACTATCATTTTTCTGGCAAAACCAACTTCAAAGATCTTGGACTTCTCCCTGTAAGTATGTCATGAATACTAACATAACATATATGATTCCAAAATATTATTGAAAATTAAAACAAGAGAAACTTGAGTTAGGCAATGCGTGTAAGCCAATAATGCTAAAAATGACATACGAAAGAACTCCGTTAGAGCGTTCGAGCCATGATAAAATTGATATACATTTCAGCACTAGAAATTATATCAGGTCACTGAAATCATTGGCTATTCTGACACGTGAAGAATTCGTCTTACTTGCAGTTATCTATTTTAAATTAATTAGTATTCTTACCTTATTGTCTATTTTTTCTGCTTTAAAACCTCGTCGAAACGGGGCTGTCCCTTCTCCGCCAGTTTCGGCATTCAGCGTGGTCTGAGCGAAGTTCGTTGTTGCCGTTGTTTATTCATTAATTCATGGTTATTAAGCAGGTCTTCTTATGAGCAACGGCTAATTCTAATTCATTTAAAATATATAACTGCAAGTTAGACACATTCTACATGTGTCAATCGCCCATGCTGAAATACGTTTTTGGCTGCGACTAAAAAATAAACTATACAGAATTATAAGATAGCTGAGGATATAGGGAGAACGAAGAAGTAGAGAGTTCGGGTATCAATGGTTTTTCGATTTCGAATGCATTTGTAGTACAGTAAGTCCCCGCATACAAGAAACTCAATTTTTCAAATCAGGCTGTCTGGTTTCTTGTATGCAAGAAAATATGTTCAAATGAGGCTGGCAGATTTCTTGTATGTCCATTAAGAAACTGCCTCCCATGTAATGCGCTCTTGTCAAAAAACTGTATCTAAATTCAAGGATGCTGCTGCATAGTAAACAAGCATGAAATACTGTGTGTATCTAGTCGTTGAACAGATTTTACAAATTTACGCAGAAAAACGGCAGTGCGGTTGAGTATTTTTAAACTTTAAAATATTCATAAGAAACTGGACAAAATCAGGCTGTCTGGTTTCTTACAAAGTAGAAAATATTCTCTATGCTGGCAGGCTGCAGTTTCTTATATGTCCGTTTCTTATGTGCGGGGATAAACGCACGTTGAAAGGAAACTGAGAATTTGAGCCAATACTGAAAGTTTCTTAAAATATTCAGATTCTGAGTACTCGAAATTTCTTTCGAGCTTCCAATGAGTTCTATAACAATTTTCATATTTATTTCCTGTGCCCTCGTGAACAATTCAAAGCAAAGATTTTTGAAGCCGTCCAATTTCTTAGACATTACTCAAATACCTTTCGAGTGATATGATACAGGAAAAGGGTGGAAATGATGTTTCTATATGCTACAGAAATCCTTGACTAAAATAAAGAGTTTCTTGCCCAAGTCTTCCCAGTATTGGAGTTTCTCAATTTTTTACTTATGTCCAGGACATTTCTTATGAGTTTCTTAAATTTTCAATGCTCTGGTGCTGTACCAGGATTCGTAGGTAATGATGTAAATATATTTGTCAATACTGAGCATGTAGAAACACTTTCGACTGCCAGGGAAATAAAACCGAGATTACAGCTTCATTTCAAATTAGGAAAGTTTCTTATCATCTTTAGCCCAAATAGCACGGCTTCTTGCTAATCTATTGAAGCTTGGCTGAGCCTAGAATCAATCCACTCGTCCCAATACTTTCACTCCATTCCATTTTTATAGTATGATCACTGCAGTGGAAATAATCCAATTCAATTATGAACATATTGTCGTTGCTGTAACTGGCACGTTGTATTGAGTCTAGCCTGATCTTACAGTTTTATTTTGTCATCTCATTCTTATAGGGTCTATACCAAGGCAAACTGGAGTGCTTCGTTGAGACCAAGCAGCACGTACGCATAAGACTTGGTGGCGTAGAATTCGCATTAAAAGCTGTTGATGGCTAAGAAGCTGTATCTAGTAACTGTTGCTTGAAACTGTAAAATGTGTGTTTGGCCAGAGTAGCTTGCCAGACTGCTTTTTGCTTGACTATCGTTATGTATCGTTGTAGATAGCTTAAAATGCGAATTAGGCATCAGCTAATTTGTTTGGGTATCAAGCATGGCTTTGATTGACAGTTTATATAACAATGGAATGCCAAAATTAGAATTTTGTCAGTTCTCATTGAGATGGACTTGCTACAAGCCTCTACAAGTCTATCTGTTGGTTCTAAAGAAGATGGTCCATCCTAAAGAACGAGAGGAAGAAAATTAAGAAAAATAAGAAAAACAAAGAAAAATGAAGAAAAAAAGAAAGAAAAAGAAAAGGAAAGACTTCCTTTCTCTTTTTTTATTTTGCTCCTCTCGTGTTTTCTGTCTCTTTTTGATAAACCAAATGTAGCAAGTCCATCATTAAGAACAATCAATATCTATCATATCTAAAGCTTTAAAGTTATTTATTTGAACATTTTTGTTGAAATTGTTGCGTTGCTGTTTTTTGCGTCCGTTTTTCTCCTAGTACCTATTATTTAGTATGTAGGCTACTACAGTACCAAGTTTTTTGTTGAAGATATTAAAGGAGCTCTGTCACGCAGGTGATTGGTTTAGAGAACAAAGCTTAAACAAAGGAAAGGAGCTAGATCCCAGACTCTTTGAATTTTTCACATGATAAAAATGCAGTTCAATTCGAAACGATCTCTTTTTCAATTCTTTTCTGGTAATCCGGCCATACAAATCTGTAATCCCCTTATACAATCTTCAGCCAATTATGAATGAGACAGATTGCCTTTAAGTTTTTAGGAGAAGAGCCAAAATTAGCAATCGATCGTGGGACTAATTAGCATATGTTGCTATTTTAAGAATCATAATCGCTTAATCATTATGTGCACCAAGTTGCGTTGCCATTGGCATTACGGTTGCTTAGAAAATCTTAGGGGCCGTTTTACCGCCCCCCCCCCCATCACTGATAGTTAGTTTTATTAACGTTGTTTTGACGGAGGGGGCATTGCACTCAGGCCCCAGTTAATGGAATCCCTCTGAATAGGTCATCCATACCAGGGAGGACTTGTTCATCCTCCCATGCGGATAGCACGTGCTAAAGCGTCCAACAGTCATTGCTGTAAGGCCATTGTAAGGCAGAAATGTTAGGGAAATTTGTTCAAGATTTTGGGCACGTTTTGAAGTTTTTTGAAGAGGCTTTCTCGAGATAATCCCTCATAATTTCAGAATGGAGTGGCCGATTTCAGTCAGGTAGATTTTATAGTAGATTTGAACATTTCTACCATTAAACTGTATATTTGCCGATATCATTGTCTTGATATCCAGGGAGCCGTGACCTTTCAAACGGGGATTCTTTTTTCTGACTCACCAGGTAGTTTTCACGGTTTCCGCGGTTTCCGCGACTTTGGCAATCCAGTGTCGTGTAACTGTAACAGTTACGTGACGGCAGTTACGTGACGTGTGACGTGTAACAGTTAAAGATTTAAAGACATTACAAACTCGTCAAAATCGAATCCTTAAAATTCTTCAATTCAAAACATTTTTGTGTCCTACAAATGCATTACACAAAGAAGCAGGGCCTGCTGAAAATATGTGACTAATGCCCACTAAAGAACCTTCAAATATGCATCATCTTGCATATAGACCTGAAAACTTACCAGAATCAATGAGAAACAGTTACGAACAAAGTGAACTTACAAGAACACACAATCTCCGGGACAAATAGCTTTTTAGCAGGACGAAAACGAGCTCAACATGGTGTGACAGAGCTTTCTCCGACAAGGGACCTCTGCTACCACTTAGGAGGAACAGGCTCCCGCTCTCTGTAAACACAATTGATAGTCAAAACTGTTTCACGAGAACCCTGAAGGAATCAAAACTGCAGAATTATTCCTCTTAAAAGTTCATAGCTACTATGTTACCTGCAAAACAAAACCGAACAAACAAGCAAACAAAAAGTTTCAAGCCAACCCAGCTTTATCAAAAATGTTTTCCCGTTCATTTTTTTCCATTCATCTTCTGCTTCAAAAAAAAATTCTTCTCTCCCTTTTATATGCAAAGGTGACTTGACTGTGATTTTCGTGCAATCGTAATGTTTTCCATAACTCTGTCTCATCACTTTCGTATAACTTTATCAACATATGATAGTTGAAGCTTTGTTATGTTCTTGTTCTTTTAAGCGCCCTAGACTAGATAAGCATTGGTTTTTTTTAGTTTTAGCTGATTTGCGAATAAATATCATCATCATCATAATCAACTGCATGCGACTTTGACCAAAATGGGTTGAAACCAATCTGATGAGAAAAGCAATCCGGTATTGTGTTACCAATACATAGCCTAACTCAGACCAAACGAGGAACTCGTATGGTCTGTTAGCCTGACTCACAGACCAAATCCTCGTAGTAAATTTGAAATTTTTCGACTCTTAGAGGCAGTAAATTGCAAAAATCAAGACCCTAAATTTTGCAATGGGTACGTCACCTTGGATTGCCAATTCATTCATGCTCTCTAGGGAGCAGTCATAAATAATTGCAGGGACCAGGGCGGAAGCAAATGAGGAGGGGTCTGAAAATGATTAGGGTAAATTTATTGGGGTCTGAAACTTTCAGAGGAATTTATGCTGGGGTCTGAAAATAAATCTGCATAGTTTTTGAATATTTTCGAAAAAAAATTCAATTTTGTAGATTGTAGCTCAACTCTTTATTAATTTTCTCTAAAAAGTTAGACATCAATGTTTTTGTCTGGTTCTTTCTTCTTATCTTCAATTGAATTCTTCTTTGCTTGGTTTGATGCTTTTGTGACAGTCTGGTTCTTTTGAAGTCGTTTTGTGCTGTCAGGGGTCTGAAATTTTTTGGTGAAAATTTGATGGGGTCTGAAATTTTTCATGGCTAGAATGCAGGGGTCTAAAATTTTTTGGGCAATTTTTCAAAATGCTTCCACCCCCTCCCTTTTATTAAAAATGACAGCTCCCTTAATGCTCTCTTTTTGAGCATAGGTTCCAAATCTTTAAAAAGGCTGGTGTAAAATTGAGTGACCTATTTCTTTGAACTGAATGATTTTAAAGAAACTTTAGCTAATTCTTTATAATTCTACCGTTGGAATTTTCTGAAATCTTCAATATTTTGACAATTAGAGTGTTTTTCTTCTTTTTCAAGAATTCAAGAAAAGTTTTCAGAAAAACTGAAAACCGTCGTAATATCTAGACTGTTTGACGTAACATAAAATGATTTCGAAGAAAACCATAGTTTATGGATGCCTACAGTATGGTATCAAGCAAAAGTCTGTCACTCATCTGGCTTATGATTTAGAAATTTGATGACGTCACATCCTCAGATGAGTTGAAATGTAAGATGCGCTGTAATTTCCAAAAATATTCAAAATTTCTGAAAAGTCCGACGGTAGAATTATAGATAAGTATCTAAAGTTTCTTTCAAGCCATTCAATCACAAGAAATAGGTCATTGAATTTTACACCCACCTTTTTACGCCAAGATAAAGATTTGGAACCTGTGCTCTCTTTTTGCATATCTGCCACAACAACCACAACAACCTTAGCTTAGCTTAGGCCCTAGGAGCAGACCCAGAAGCAGAGACAAGACGTACGAGCAAGCGCCGTGATTTGTCGTACTTGCAAAGATAAAGATTCTGCAACAAAATGCCTCAGGGCCATCGAAAACTAACGACGAAGAAACCTAAAGATGTTGTGATAAAGAAAGGAAATGATAAAATCAAGAAGAAAGCACCAAAGCTCAAGAAAGGAGGTAGGCAGCAAATGAAGTTTATTAGGCCTATTATTTATAGCAAATTTATCATTATTAGGCCCAGAGTAGTTTCGGGTATTATGGAACACTAAACGGAAAAAAGTTAATTGTCAGCATAATTCATGACACATTTGTTGGCCACACTTGGTATCAGCAATTAGTCCTAAGCATGTCCTAATGTTTCATCAATATAGGCTCTAATTCTGAAACGTTTTCGTTGGTTAATAATAAACAAGACAAGAAAATGAACCTGGGTCGAGTTAGCTGGTTAGGCATTATCCATATTGGAAAGTTTGACATGCACTTTTATGTTATCCGCACTGCCATATGCGCAATCTACTTGTATAATATGTAATTTGCATACTATCTGCGTCATTTTTATCCCCGTTTGAAAATCCCCTGCGCACTTTTCAAACTTTCCAATTTGGGGCATTATGGAACACTGTTGGGTATTTCAGAACAAGATATTTCTCTTGTTTGTATACTGGTTGATGTTTGAGATATCTCAAGAAAATGGCAGCCAGAAATCACTTTCGTCTGGTGATGTTCATCAGAGCCACAGAGAGCACACAAAATGCAACAGCGGCCTAACATCAATCAAAATATGACAGAAGAGGTATGAAGACTTCCAAAATGAACCAGTAAAATTACACAAGTTTCTTTCTCATCCCCAGGCCCCTAAGCTTCATTTACTGAATAATGTCCCAAAATACCTGATAACCACTCTAGGCCTGGACTATTTATTTTTATGTCAGGCAAAAATGCTAGGTAAATAGACCTTTGCTGCTGTGTGTGGTTGGATGAAAATATTAAGCTGCTAAACTGCATCTAAGAGAATCCATCAGATGATTTTCAGGCTAGTTTGCAGAGATACAAGTCTTGAATCAATAGCTCCTACCTTGTAGAAAGTGTGTTTATTCACGGTACTGTACCCATAGTAATTGGTGTCCTGTGACCCAGTCCTGTTAATCTGTGTAAGGATTTTCAAGTTCTAAGGTCTCTTGGTGTTGACCAATCAAAAATCAAGCTATCTGATTACATATGGCCAACTCGTAAAACAGTTGATCTTGTGTTGATCATCAACACAGGAATTAACCACAAAATTATTCATATTTCACAGTCCTTTTCAGGAATAAAGCAACACGCGTGCGGCAAAACACACAGGTAAATTCATTTGCGCGTGCGATTCGCACACGTAGTTATTCAAGACGGTAATTAAGAAGTGACACAAAAATAGGTCTTCAAGTCTCCCTTTACTGATGAAGATAATCACACTACCGATATAGATTGAATATAATTGTTCATATGTTTATGTGTCAATGAAGTTTTTGTTTTTACAGGACTATACTCAGCAGTTTCTTCCTTGGTAAACTCATACTCGCCTAGTGTCCAATTCTTCCAACTATCAATGTCAACAGGACAAATCTGTTGTCTGCTCGGTTCATTTTCTTCATGAACATCGGTATCGGTAACGAGAATTACCTTCGCTCTATGAGCACCATGTGTCGCAATTATTTCATATTGTGGGAATTGCCACTTGGTACTTTATCGAAAGTGTTATAGGATTTGTCAGTAATCATGGTTTATTGAAGCACATGCTTTGACATTGGATGTGTCAAACATCAGAGTACCACTTTACTTAAGCAAAATGACACTTTGCGCGTGCGATGAAAAGCACTCGTGACTCAATTTGCGTGTGTGCCAACGTGTGCGTGTGCGATCGCACGCGTCAAACGAAAAGGCCTGATTTCATCTTGGCCTTGAGAGGACTGACTCTGTGTACTGCTGGGTTATGGTACAGTTCTGGGACACTCTCTGTACTGGATCACAGGACACCAATTACTTTACAGTACTGTGAATAAACACACTTCCTACAAGGTAGGCGCCCTTGCTTGAATTACCCAAATTTTACTTTCCCCAACAGCAATGAAAATAGCTCCAAAGAAAAAAAGCAAAAGAGAAGAAATCAAATTTAAAGAGGTATGTTCAGCATATTCTGGTTATTGTCCTTTGCTAACAACGTCTTGCCACTGCAAGCAGGAATTTTGAGCACAATAGCATAATGGTAGAATTTACAGGAGCTTTCTTTTCAATTGCATTAATTGGAATTAGGCCTTAAAGTACTTCTTTATATTGCTTAAGTTGAAATTGTCAAAAGCTTAAGTAAGAACATTCTGTACTTCCGCGTTCTTTTACTGTAATTACATCTGCACACAATTTCCACAGATGATAAAGAAAGATTACAACAAAGCACTAGAACTAGAGATGGCTGAGAAGGCAGGCACAGATAACCTTAAAGTTGTCAAGGGAGAGAGCACCAAGTAAAGCTGGAATTTCACGACGGAGAGCACAATGTGATTCAAATGAGTGCCCAGTGAATGATCAAAGAAAGATATTGGATCATGACCAGTGTCTTGAACTCTGTTATGGTCTGATAATACAACCAGAAGCGTACACTGAACCATGCATGTTGAGGTCATAACTGTAGTTGCCCAGAAATCTATTTTCACCTGCAAGATGGATATATATACCAGGTGTACCAAACAAGTACTCCTGTTTAAAAAGTCACCAAAATTGATTAAAGGTTATTCAAAAATTGAATAAACCTTTGACAAAATTTTCTTTTGGACTTGTTTTGTCAAAGACCCAAAAATATTTATAGATTCTAAAATGTTTGCTTTTGTTTGACGCAACAAGGTAGAAAAATTACACATTGAAAACCTTATTTTGAACTATCCTTTTTAAGCAAAATACTCAATCTTGCCTAACAGTCAAAATTTTCAGATTTTTCATCATCATCAAATTCTCCAATGATAGTGTGCATTTCTTTCTGTCATTTATGACCAAACTAGAAGCTTTATATGCACAAAGAAATTGATCTGGCAAGCATAGATGCTTTTTTGCAGTATGATTCAAAACCATGTAGCCCTAAAAAGATCTAAACTTGTTCATTTTAAACCAATTACAAAGTCAGCTATGTCTGGGAAAATGATTTGGTCGTAAAATTGAAGATTGGTCATGTAATCAAATTTTGATGATTTTTGGAACGAGAGTACATTTTTTTGGGGACACCCAGTAGGAAAGACATTTTTACCTTTACAAATCCTGAAATTTATCAACCGGATGGAGTTGCACCATCTTGATCAACCAAAGTAACTGTTCAACGAATCTGTGTAAAACCTTCTGAGGGGGGGGGGGGGGGGGGTGCTTGACTTTCGTTAGTATCGGAATGTACATTCAAATATATAGCTTTTTCACCCAGCTCCAGGATTTTCGCTCCAAATGATAGCCGGTTTTGGAATAATCAACAAAAAGTACACTCCAAAGCATAAAGATACACTGAATAACGATTATATAACAACCTTCTTTGAAAAATATCTCTTCTGACAATCGGCTCTTGAGAAATTGCCTTTTTTCGACACCCAGTGTAGCGTTATAAAAAAGAAAGAAGAGGCCAAAAGGATACCTGGAAAGGATTGCACATCCTGTGAGCAAATATACTAGTACTCTCCCTCCAAATAAAACCTTGATGCCCAGAAGTGGTCATTTTCTCCTCATCTTCTTTGGACTGCCACCTTTCACAAAGTAAGTAACATTTAATGCCTTTAGTTTCCAAGGCTCCATTAAGAAATTATGGAAGATTCAAGCCTTTCGAATATCTGACAAAAAATTGGTTTTTTTTGTCCAACCTCCTTCTGCAACGATGTACCACTATAAGCATGTGCATATTTTGTAGAATAAAGAGTGCAGGCGATTTGGCAGCCAAACGTCTAGCCAGACCTATTGGTGGACAATGGGTCTGCACGCAGGCTACCAAATGTCTTGCTCTGTTTGTTTGTTTGTTTTGATTTGAATGAGTATAATGGTGTGTACAAAAGAGACTAGAGCCCAGACTAGTGGCGCACTGGGTTAGGATTTTCAAAATTCGGCCGGAACCAGATTTGCGGCAAAACGTCGAAAGCCGGCCGGATATCCGGTAAATCCGTAGCCACACTCCATTTGTCATTATCTCCAGGGGGAGGGGTGGGCACTCAGCACCTGTACATACAGGGGGGTAAGTACGATATTTTCGGGTCATACTATTGCCGAAAATGATAGTTTTGGGCCTAAATTAGCTGAAATTTTGGTCATGATATTTTTGGGCTTCAAATATAGTCAAAGTGATATTTCTAGGTTCTTTAGAGAAAATCCTGGCCTCAAGTTACATTGTTTCAGGAATATTTATGTTCATTTACAGATGTCAAGCTATAACATGAGCTGATATTTTTGGATTGTAATGAAGCTAAACTGATATTTTTGGGTTTCATGAAAAGTTCTCCGACTGACCGTAATAGCATGCGCGTGTCTATCATAGTTTGACAGACTGTTCACGTTCTGCTATTTTCTGAACTGTGTGTTTTCTCTGTGTATGTTCTTTCTATGACGGAGAATATTTTATTGAGGTCAAAGGTTCAAAGAGGTCATTTCCCCCCAAAAGGCAAGGCTACATTCTTACCTTTCTTGCAAATCTTCAAGATGATTTTCAATAATGGGGTCATTTCCCCACAAAGGTAAGGCTTCCCTATTCTCAAAATGGGCTGATTTTCAAGCGACTCTTCACCAAAAAGTAAGGCCAAAGGCTGACCTCTCCTCTCCCCTAAAATCAGCTAATTTCCAAATAGTTCAGCATTTTACCAAAAAGGAAGAGTATAGGCTTGCCTTTTTATACTAAAATCGACTGATTTAAAATAGATCTACTATACTACTAAGATAACACTATAGGCTTACCTTTTTGGCAAGGATCAACAAGTTTTCGAATTGATCATTTTTCATCATTAAGGTAGAAACCCTACAACTTTTCCAAATTCTTTATCAAACAATCCAGGGCTTTGGATTCACACTAAATAGATGGCTCCTGACCCCTTCAAGGGTTTTTGGCGAAAAAATTTAAAATATGCTAATTTGAAGTTTCCATGGCAACACAATAGCATGCAAAAAGTAGTATCAACTTGGTAGTGGATTTCTTGAAAATTAGTAGCTTTATGAAGTTTTTAACACTACCAATATCTTCCCTTGGGTCTGTTTTACTGCTTCTACCTTGCTTTTATTTTTAAAATTTTTTTAACATCTATTGTTCTACTGATTATCAAAAATTTGACATTTTTGCGGTTTTTCATAGGAATACACAGTAAACTTTAAGTAAGAAAGAAACTAACTACTGAAAAGATGTAGGTACAAGCAGTAGTCCATATGATAAGCTATTTGTACAAAAAAACTCCATCAGCTTATCTCATTTGGTTATTGAGTTATGTCCTTCCAAAATTTCCTCATAAGCCAAAATTCGCAAACATTGTGCAAGTGTTTTTTGAACAGTTTTTCTTCACTATAGCTCACATTCTGTGATGAAATTAATCCTGACTGTCACAAGGTTTGCCAGGCTCACATGTTTGGCCTTCCTGCTTCATTCTGGCATCTTCTCAGCCTTCTTTGGTGATTCTTAGGTGCTTTATTCTCCTTTTTTCCCTTTATTGAGTTGCAATTAGCTGTCTTTCTAGGGATCTTCGTGTGTGTTTCATCAACTCTAAGTAAATTGTTTCTCCGACCAAACTCCTTGTGTTGAAGCCATTCTTCTAGCAATCTATTTTATCAAGCTGTCCAGTCCTCTGTTGTATCAACAATACTTGATTGGAGCCAATTTCCATAATTTTTGCAACAAAACTTAGCACTTGAGTATCTTAGCCAGTAGCCCAGGCCCAGTATTTTTTGTTTTTTTGTTTTATTTCATTCCTTTTTGCAAAATAGTAGTAGTAGAGCATCTGTCAATTAATTGTAAAATGGTATAGTTGAGCCATGAGTCATGGAAGAATATACACCAAATCATGCAGCTGTAGTCAATAAACTACTCTGATAAGATTATCAGCTGATTTATCCTTGCATATTTAGGCCCTTTTTAGTTAGGCCATCGTCATATTTTGTTGATGTGTTTGAGTTGAATCTGATTCACCTTTCTCGGGACATAAAACTGTTTCTATTGCTGTATTCATCCATCAGCCACTCCTTTATGAATCTTGCTACATATCTCCATTCTATCTTCCACTTTTCTTGAAGTCTTCAGCGATCCATTCGTAAAAAAGGCTGCTCACTTGCTTCCTCATCAACATCGGCCATTTTTTATCAATAGATCTCGTCACAAGCCTCCATTCCATGAGCAAAGCTCCTCCCTAGCTCCCATTTTTACTGTGCTTGCAATTTACCAGCGAAAGGGGGTGCAAACAAAAATAAAACAGCCCCCAAATATTTAGAAAACGGTTGTCAAGGCGGTTGCTAGGGAATTAGAAAATTACCACTGTTAGTAAAATACCATTTCTGGTTAAATTCTGTGATTTTTATTCAAGGAAATGCATATCATCTTGAAGTATATACATCATTCTATTAGTATAATTCAGTTTAAATTTTTTTTGAAGAAGTCGGAATTTGGCCAAAAGTTGTAGGGTTTCTACCTTAAGTAAGGTTACAGGCAGGGATAAATAGTAAATTTATAAAAAGTAAGTTTATAAATAGTAAATAGCAAGTTTATAAATAAATACTATTTTTCCCTGGTTACACGCTTGTCTTTCTCGACAAAATCAGCAGATTTTCTAAATTGGTCAATTTGTGCCAAAACGTAAAGCGGTAGGCTTACCTTTTTCGCTAAAATCAATTGACTTACAAATTGGTTATTCTTCATTAAAAAGCAAAGCTTGTTCGCTAAAATTGGCTGATTTTCAAGTAGCTAATTTTTTTACCAAAAGGTAATTCTATAGGCTTACCTTTTTCGCACAACTTGTTTGATTTTCAAATAGCTCATTTGTCATCAAAAATGTAAGGCTATAGGCTTACCTTTTTCGCACAACTTGTTTGATTTTCAAATAGCTCATTTGTCATAAAAAATGTAAGGCTATAGGCTTACCTTTTTCGCAAAAAATTGTTTGATTTCAAATAGCTCATTTGTCATCAAAAAGGTAAGGCTATAGGCTTACCTTTTTCGCAAAAATTGTTTGATTTTCAAATAGCTCATTTGTCATCAAAAAGGTAATGCTATAGGCTTACCTTTTTCGCAAAAATTGTTTTATTTCAAATAGCTCATTTGTCATCAAAAAGGTAAGGCTATAGGCTTACCTTTTTCGCAAAAATTGTTTGATTTTCAAATAGCTCATTTGTCATCAAAAAGGTAATGCTATAGGCTTACCTTTTTCGCAAAAATTGTTTGATTTCAAATAGCTCATTTGTCATCAAAAAGGTAAGGCTATAGGCTTACCTTTTTCGCAAAAATTGTTTGATTTCAAATAGCTCATTTGTCATCAAAAAGGTAAGGCTATAGGCTTACCTTTTTCGCAAAAATTGTTTGATTTTCAAATAGCTCATTTGTCATCAAAAAGGTAATGCTATAGGCTTACCTTTTTCGCAAAAATTTTTTTATTTCAAATAGCTCATTTGTCATCAAAAAGGTAAGGCTATAGGCTTACCTTTTTCGCAAAAATTGTTTGATTTTCAAATAGCTCATTTGTCATCAAAAAGGTAATGCTATAGGCTTACCTTTTTCGCAAAAATTGTATGATTTCAAATAGCTCATTTAACATCAAAAAGGTAAGGCTATAGGCTTACCTTTTTCGTTAAAATTGGCTGATTTTCAACTAGCTCATTTGTCATCAAAAAGGTAAGGCTATAGGCTTACCTTTTTCGCACAAATTGTTTGATTTTAAAATAGCTCATTTGTCATCAAAAAGGTAAGGCTATAGGCTTACCTTTTTCGCACAACTTGTTTGATTTTCAAATAGCTCATTTGTCATCAAAAATGTAAGGCTATAGGCTTACCTTTTTCGCACAACTTGTTTGATTTTCAAATAGCTCATTTGTCATCAAAAAGGTAATGCTATAGGCTTACCTTTTTCGCAAAAATTGTTTGATTTCAAATAGCTCATTTGTCATCAAAAAGGTAAGGCTATAGGCTTACCTTTTTCGTTAAAATTGGCTGATTTTCAAATAGCTCATTTGTCATCAAAAAGGTAATGCTATAGGCTTACCTTTTTCGCTAAAATTGTTTGATTTTCAAATAGCTCATTTGTCATCAAAAAGGTAATGCTATAGGCTTACCTTTTTCGCACAACTTGTTTGATTTTCAAATAGCTCATTTGTCATCAAAAAGGTAATGCTATAGGCTTACCTTTTTCGCAAAAATTGTTTGATTTCAAATAGCTCATTTGTCATCAAAAAGGTAAGGCTATAGGCTTACCTTTTTCGTTAAAATTGGCTGATTTTCAAATAGCTCATTTGTCATCAAAAAGGTAATGCTATAGGCTTACCTTTTTCGCTAAAATTGTTTGATTTCAAATAGCTCATTTGTCATCAAAAAGGTAATGCTATAGGCTTACCTTTTTCGCTAAAATTGTTTGATTTTCAATTAGCTCATTTGTCATCAAAAAGGTAAGGCTATAGGCTTACCTTTTTCGCAAAAATTGTTTGATTTCAAATAGCTCATTTGTCATCAAAAAGGTAAGGCTATAGGCTTACCTTTTTCGTTAAAATTGTTTGATTTTCAAATAGCTCATTTGTCATCAAAAAGGTAAGGCTATAGGCTTACCTTTTTCGCTAAAATTGTTTGATTTTCAAATAGCTCATTTGTCATCAAAAAGGTAAGGCTATAGGCTTACCTTTTTCGCTAAAATTGTTTGATTTTCAAATAGCTCATTTGTCATCAAAAAGTAAATGCTATAGGCTTACCTTTTTCGCAAAAATTGTTTGATTTTCAATTAGCTCATTTGTCATCAAAAAGGTAATGCTATAGGCTTACCTTTTTCGCAAAAATTGTTTGATTTCAAATAGCTCATTTGTCATCAAAAAGGTAAGGCTATAGGCTTACCTTTTTCGTTAAAATTGGCTGATTTTCAACTAGCTCATTTGTCATCAAAAAGGTAAGGCTATAGGCTTACCTTTCTCGCACAACTTGTTTGATTTTCAAATAGCTCATTTGTCATCAAAAAGGTAAGGCTATAGGCTTACCTTTTTCGCAAAAATTGTTTGATTTTCAAATAGCTCATTTGTCATCAAAAAGGTAAGGCTATAGACTTACCCTTTTCGCAAAAATTGGTTGATTTTTAAACAGCACATTCTTCATAAAAAGTAAGGCTTACCTTTTTCGTTAAGATTGCTTGATTCTCAATTAGCTCATTTTTCATGAAAAAGATAAGGCTATAGGCTTACCTTTTTCGCTAAAATTGTTTGATTTTCAATTAGCTCATTTGTCATCAAAAGGTAAGGCTATAGGCTTACCTTTTTCGCACAAATTGTTTGATTTTCAATTAGCTCATTTGTCATCAAAAAGGTAATGCTATAGGCTTACCTTTTTCGCAAAAATTGTTTGATTTTCAAAAGCTCATTTGTCATCAAAAAGGTAAGGCTATAGGCTTACCTTTTTCGCTAAAATTGTTTGATTTTCAAATAGCTCATTTTTTATCAAAAAGGTAAGGCTATAGGCTTACCTTTTTCGCTAAAATTGTTTGATTTTCAATTAGCTCATTTTTCATCAAAAAGGTAAGGCTATAGGCTTACCTTTTTCGTTAAAATTGGCTGATTTTCAACTACCTCATTTGTCATCAAAAAGGTAAGGCTATAGGCTTACCTTTTTCGCAAAAATTGTTTGATTTTCAAATAGCTCATTTGTCATCAAAAAGGTAAGGCTATAGGCTTACCTTTTTCGCAAAAATTGTTTGATTTTCAAATAGCTCATTGGTCATCAAAAAGGTAAGGCTATAGGCTTACCTTTTTCGTTAAAATTGGCTGATTTTCAACTACCTCATTTGTCATCAAAAAGGTAAGGCTATAGGCTTACCTTTTTCGCAAAAATTGTTTGATTTTCAAATAGCTCATTTGTCATCAAAAAGGTAATGCTATAGGCTTACCTTTTTCGTTAAAATTGGCTGATTTTCAACTAGCTCATTTGTCATCAAAAAGGTAAGGCTATAGGCTTACCTTTTTCGCACAACTTGTTTGATTTTCAAATAGCTCATTTGTCATCAAAAATGTAAGGCTATAGGCTTACCTTTTTCGCACAACTTGTTTGATTTTCAAATAGCTCATTTGTCATCAAAAAGGTAATACTATAGGCTTACCTTTTTTGCAAAAATTGTTTGATTTTCAATTAGCTCATTTGTCATCAAAAAGGTAATGCTATAGGCTTACCTTTTTCGCTAAAATTTTTTGATTTTCAATTAGCTCATTTGTCATCAAAAATGTAAGGCTATAGGCTTACCTTTTTCGCTAAAATTGGTTGATTTTCAATTAGCTCATTTTTCATCAAAAAGGTAAGGCTATAGGCTTACCTTTTTCGCTAAAATTGGCTGATTTTCAATTAGCTCATTTTTCATCAAAAAGGTAAGGCTATAGGCTTACCTTTTTCGCTAAAATTGTTTGATTTTCAATTAGCTCATTTGTCATCAAAAAGGTAATGCTATAGGCTTACCTTTTTCGCTAAAATTGTTTGATTTTCAATTAGCTCATTTTTCATCAAAAAGGTAAGGCTATAGGCTTAACTTTTTCGCTAAAATTGGCTGATTTTCAATTAGCTCATTTTTCATCAAAAAGGTAAGGCTATAGGCTTACCTTTTTCGCTAAAATTGTTTGATTTTCAATTAGCTCATTTGTCATCAAAAAGGTAATGCTATAGGCTTACCTTTTTCGCTAAAATTGTTTGATTTTCAATTAGCTCATTTGTCATTAAAAAGGTAATGCTATAGGCTTACCTTTTTCGCTAAAATTGTTTGATTTTCAAATAGCTCATTTGTCATCAAAAATGTAAGGCTATAGGCTTACCTTTTTCGCACAACTTGTTTGATTTTCAAATAGCTCATTTGTTATCAAAAAGGTAATGCTATAGGCTTACCTTTTTCGCTAAAATTGTTTGATTTTCAATTAGCTCATTTGTCATTAAAAAGGTAATGCTATAGGCTTACCTTTTTCGCAAAAATTGTTTGATTTTCAAATAGCTCATTTGTCATCAAAAATGTAAGGCTATAGGCTTACCTTTTTCGCACAACTTGTTTGATTTTCAAATAGCTCATTTGTCATCAAAAATGTAAGGCTATAGGCTTACCTTTTTCGCACAACTTGTTTGATTTTCAAATAGCTCATTTGTCATCAAAAAGGTAATGCTATAGGCTTACCTTTTTCGCTAAAATTGTTTGATTTTCAATTAGCTCATTTGTCATTAAAAAGGTAATGCTATAGGCTTACCTTTTTCGCAAAAATTGTTTGATTTTCAAATAGCTCATTTGTCATCAAAAATGTAAGGCTATAGGCTTACCTTTTTCGCACAACTTGTTTGATTTTCAAATAGCTCATTTGTCATCAAAAATGTAAGGCTATAGGCTTACCTTTTTCGTTAAAATTGGCTGATTTTCAAATAGCTCATTTGTCATCAAAAAGGTAATGCTATAGGCTTACCTTTTTCGTTAAAATTGGCTGATTTTCAACTAGCTCATTTGTCATCAAAAATGTAAGGCTATAGGCTTACCTTTTTCGCACAACTTGTTTGATTTTCAAATAGCTCATTTGTCATCAAAAATGTAAGGCTATAGGCTTACCTTTTTCGTTAAAATTGGCTGATTTTCAAATAGCTCATTTGTCATCAAAAAGGTAATGCTATAGGCTTACCTTTTTCGTTAAAATTGTTTGATTTTCAAATAGCTCATTTTTCATCAAAAAGGTAAGGCTATAGGCTTACCTTTTTCGCACAACTTGTTTGATTTTCAAATAGCTCATTTTTCATCAAAAAGGTAAGGCTATAGTCTTAACTTTTTCGCTAAAATTGGCTGATTTTCAATTAGCTCATTTTTCATCAAAAAGGTAAGGCTATAGGCTTACCTTTTTCGCTAAAATTGTTTGATTTTCAATTTGCTCATTTGTCATCAAAAAGGTAAGGCTATAGGCTTACCTTTTTCGCTAAAATTGGCTGATTTTCAATTAGCTCATTTTTCATCAAAAAGGTAAGGCTATAGGCTTACCTTTTTCGCTAAAATTGTTTGATTTTCAAATAGCTCATTTGTCATCAAAAATGTAAGGCTATAGGCTTACCTTTTTCGCTAAAATTGTTTGATTTTCAATTAGCTCATTTTTCATCAAAAAGGTAAGTCTATAGGCTTACCTTTTTCGCTAAAATTGGCTGATTTTCAATTAGCTCATTTTTCATCAAAAAGGTAAGGCTATAGGCTTACCTTTTTCGCTAAAATTGCTTGATTTTCAATTAGCTCATTTTTCATGAAAAAGATAAGTCTATAGGCTTACCTTTTTCGCTAAAATTGTTTGATTTTCAATTAGCTCATTTTTCATCAAAAAGGTAAGGCTATAGGCTTAACTTTTTCGCTAAAATTGGCTGATTTTCAATTAGCTCATTTTTCATCAAAAAGGTAAGGCTATAGGCTTACCTTTTTCGCTAAAATTGTTTGATTTTCAATTAGCTCATTTGTCATCAAAAAGGTAAGGCTATAGGCTTACCTTTTTCGCTAAAATTGTTTGATTTTCAATTAGCTCATTTGTCATTAAAAAGGTAATGCTATAGGCTTACCTTTTTCGCTAAAATTGTTTGATTTTCAAATAGCTCATTTGTCATCAAAAATGTAAGGCTATAGGCTTACCTTTTTCGCACAACTTGTTTGATTTTCAAATAGCTCATTTGTCATCAAAAAGGTAATGCTATAGGCTTACCTTTTTCGCTAAAATTGTTTGATTTTCAATTAGCTCATTTGTCATTAAAAAGGTAATGCTATAGGCTTACCTTTTTCGCAAAAATTGTTTGATTTTCAAATAGCTCATTTGTCATCAAAAATGTAAGGCTATAGGCTTACCTTTTTCGCACAACTTGTTTGATTTTCAAATAGCTCATTTGTCATCAAAAATGTAAGGCTATAGGCTTACCTTTTTCGCACAACTTGTTTGATTTTCAAATAGCTCATTTGTCATCAAAAAGGTAATGCTATAGGCTTACCTTTTTCGCTAAAATTGTTTGATTTTCAATTAGCTCATTTGTCATTAAAAAGGTAATGCTATAGGCTTACCTTTTTCGCAAAAATTGTTTGATTTTCAAATAGCTCATTTGTCATCAAAAATGTAAGGCTATAGGCTTACCTTTTTCGCACAACTTGTTTGATTTTCAAATAGCTCATTTGTCATCAAAAATGTAAGGCTATAGGCTTACCTTTTTCGTTAAAATTGGCTGATTTTCAAATAGCTCATTTGTCATCAAAAAGGTAATGCTATAGGCTTACCTTTTTCGTTAAAATTGGCTGATTTTCAACTAGCTCATTTGTCATCAAAAATGTAAGGCTATAGGCTTACCTTTTTCGCACAACTTGTTTGATTTTCAAATAGCTCATTTGTCATCAAAAATGTAAGGCTATAGGCTTACCTTTTTCGTTAAAATTGGCTGATTTTCAAATAGCTCATTTGTCATCAAAAAGGTAATGCTATAGGCTTACCTTTTTCGTTAAAATTGTTTGATTTTCAAATAGCTCATTTGTCATCAAAAATGTAAGGCTATAGGCTTACCTTTTTCGCACAACTTGTTTGATTTTCAAATAGCTCATTTGTCATCAAAAATGTAAGGCTATAGGCTTACCTTTTTCGCTAAAATTGTTTGATTTTCAAATAGCTCATTTGTCATCAAAAAGGTAATGCTATAGGCTTACCTTTTTCGTTAAAATTGGCTGATTTTCAACTAGCTCATTTGTCATCAAAAAGGTAAGGCTATAGGCTTACCTTTTTCGCACAACTTGTTTGATTTTCAAATAGCTCATTTGTCATCAAAAATGTAAGGCTATAGGCTTACCTTTTTCGCACAACTTGTTTGATTTTCAAATAGCTCATTTGTCATCAAAAATGTAAGGCTATAGGCTTACCTTTTTCGCAAAAATTGTTTGATTTTCAATTAGCTCATTTGTCATCAAAAAGGTAATGCTATAGGCTTACCTTTTTCGCTAAAATTGTTTGATTTTCAATTAGCTCATTTGTCATCAAAAATGTAAGGCTATAGGCTTACCTTTTTCGCTAAAATTGTTTGATTTTCAATTAGCTCATTTTTCATCAAAAAGGTAAGGCTATAGGCTTACCTTTTTCGCTAAAATTGGCTGATTTTCAATTAGCTCATTTTTCATCAAAAAGGTAAGGCTATAGGCTTACCTTTTTCGCTAAAATTGTTTGATTTTCAAATAGCTCATTTGTCATCAAAAAGGTAAGGCTATAGGCTTACCTTTTTCGCTAAAATTGTTTGATTTTCAAATAGCTCATTTGTCATCAAAAAGGTAATGCTATAGGCTTACCTTTTTCGCAAAAATTGTTTGATTTTCAAATAGCTCATTTGTCATCAAAAAGGTAAGGCTATAGGCTTACCTTTTTCGCTAAAATTGTTTGATTTTCAAATAGCTCATTTGTCATCAAAAAGGTAAGGCTATAGGCTTACCTTTTTCGCTAAAATTGTTTGATTTTCAACTAGCTCATTTGTCATCAAAAAGGTAAGGCTATAGGCTTACCTTTTTCGCTAAAATTGTTTGATTTTCAAATAGCTCATTTGTCATCAAAAAGGTAATGCTATAGGCTTACCTTTTTCGCTAAAATTGTTTGATTTTCAATTAGCTCATTTTTCATCAAAAAGGTAAGGCTATAGGCTTACCTTTTTCGCTAAAATTGGCTGATTTTCAATTAGCTCATTTTTCATCAAAAAGGTAAGGCTATAGGCTTACCTTTTTCGCTAAAATTGTTTGATTTTCTAATAGCTCATTTTTCATCAAAATGGTAAGGCTATAGGCTTACCTTTTTCGCTAAAATTGGCTGATTTTCAAATAGCTCATTTTTCATCAAAAATGTAAGGCTATAGGCTTACCTTTTTCGCTAAAATTGTTTGATTTTCAAATAGCTCATTTTTCATCAAAAAGGTAAGGCTATAGGCTTAACTTTTTCGCTAAAATTGGCTGATTTTCAAATAGCTCATTTTTCATCAAAAAGGTAAGGCTATAGGCTTAACTTTTTCGCTAAAATTGTTTGATTTTCAAATAGCTCATTTTTCATCAAAAAGGTAAGGCTATAGGCTTAACTTTTTCGCTAAAATTGGCTGATTTTCAAATAGCTCATTTTTCATCAAAAAGGTAAGGCTATAGGCTTAACTTTTTCGCTAAAATTGTTTGATTTTCAAATAGCTCATTTTTCATCAAAAAGGTAAGGCTATAGGCTTAACTTTTTCGCTAAAATTGGCTGATTTTCAAATAGCTCATTTTTCATCAAAAATGTAAGGCTATAGGCTTACCTTTTTCGCTAAAATTGTTTGATTTTCAAATAGCTCATTTTTCATCAAAAAGGTAAGGCTATAGGCTTACCTTTTTCGCTAAAATTGGCGGATTTTCAATTAGCTCATTTTTCATCAAAAAGGTAAGGCTATAGGCTTACCTTTTTCGCTAAAATTGTTTGATTTTCAATTAGCTCATTTTTCATCAAAAAGGTAAGGCTATAGGCTTACCTTTTTCGCTAAAATTGGCTGATTTTCAAATAGCTCATTTTTCATCAAAAATGTAAGGCTATAGGCTTACCTTTTTCGCTAAAATTGTTTGATTTTCAAATAGCTCATTTTTCATCAAAAAGGTAAGGCTATAGGCTTAACTTTTTCGCTAAAATTGGCTGATTTTCAAATAGCTCATTTTTCATCAAAAAGGTAAGGCTATAGGCTTAACTTTTTCGCTAAAATTGTTTGATTTTCAAATAGCTCATTTTTCATCAAAAAGGTAAGGCTATAGGCTTAACTTTTTCGCTAAAATTGGCTGATTTTCAAATAGCTCATTTTTCATCAAAAAGATAAGGCTATAGGCTTAACTTTTACGCTAAAATTGTTTGATTTTCAATTAGCTCATTTTTCATGAAAAAGATAAGTCTATAGGCTTACCTTTTTCGCTAAAATTGTTTGATTTTCAATTAGCTCATTTTTCATCAAAAATGTAAGGCTATAGGCTTACCTTTTTCGCTAAAATTGTTTGATTTTCAATTAGCTCATTTTTCATCAAAAAGGTAAGGCTATAGGCTTACCTTTTTCGCTAAAATTGGCTGATTTTCAATTAGCTCATTTTTCATCAAAAAGGTAAGGCTATAGGCTTACCTTTTTCGCTAAAATTGTTTGATTTTCAATTAGCTCATTTGTCATCAAAAAGGTAAGGCTATAGACTTAACTTTTTCGCTAAAATTGTTTGATTTTCAATTAGCTCATTTGTCATTAAAAAGGTAATGCTATAGGCTTACCTTTTTCGCTAAAATTGTTTGATTTTCAAATAGCTCATTTGTCATCAAAAATGTAAGGCTATAGGCTTACCTTTCTCGCACAACTTGTTTGATTTTCAAATAGCTCATTTGTCATCAAAAAGTAAATACTATAGGCTTACCTTTTTTGCAAAAATTGTTTGATTTTCAATTAGCTCATTTTTCATGATTAAGATAATGCTATAGGCTTACCTTTTTCGCTAAAATTGTTTGATTTTCAATTAGCTGATTTTTCATCAAAAAGGTAATGCTATAGGCTTACATTTTTCGCTAAAATTGTTTGATTTTCAAATAGCTCATTTTTCATCAAAAAGGTAATGCTATAGGCTTACCTTTTTTGCACAACTTGTTTGATTTTCAAATAGCTCATTTGTCATCAAAAAGGTAATGCTATAGGCTTACCTTTTTCGCTAAAATTGTTTGATTTTCAATTAGCTCATTTGTCATCAAAAAGGTAATGCTATAGGCTTACCTTTTTCGCTAAAATTGTTTGAATTTCAAATAGCTCATTTGTCATGAAAAAGGTAAGTTGAAAATCAACTTGAAAATCAACTTTCAAAGTTTCGCACAACTTGAAAATCAAACAAGTTGTGCGAAAAAGGCTTACCTTTTTCGCAAAAATTGTTTGATTTCAAATAGCTCATTTGTCATCAAAAAGGTAAGGCTATAGGCTTACCTTTTTCGCTAAAATTGTTTGATTTTCAATTAGCTCATTTGTCATCAAAAAGGTAATGCTATAGGCTTACCTTTTTCGCACAAATTGTTTGATTTTCAAATAGCTCATTTGTCATCAAAAATGTAAGGCTATAGGCTTACCTTTTTCGCACAACTTGTTTGATTTTCAAATAGCTCATTTGTCACCAAAAAGGTAATGCTATAGGCTTACCTTTTTCGCTAAAATTGTTTGATTTTCAATTAGCTCATTGGTCATCAAAAGGTAAGGCTATAGGCTTACCTTTTTCGCTAAAATTGTTTGATTTTCAATTAGCTCATTGGTCATCAAAAGGTAAGGCTATAGGCTTACCTTTTTCGCAAAAATTGTTTGATTTTCAATTAGCTCATTTGTCATCAAAAGGTAAGGCTATAGGCTTACCTTTTTCGCTAAAATTGTTTGATTTTCAATTAGCTCATTTGTCATCAAAAAGGTAATGCTATAGGCTTACCTTTTTCGCTAAAATTGTTTGATTTTCAAGTAGCTCATTTGTCATCAAAAAGGTAATGCTATATGCTTACCTTTTTCGTTAAAATTGGCTGATTTTCAACTAGCTCATTTGTCATCAAAAAGGTAAGGCTATAGGCTTAGCTTTTTCGCACAACTTGTTTGATTTTCAATTAGCTCATTTGTCATCAAAAATGTAAGGCTATAGGCTTACCTTTTTCGCACAACTTGTTTGATTTTCAATTAGCTCATTTGTCATCAAAAAGGTAATGCTATAGGCTTACCTTTTTCGCTAAAATTGTTTGATTTTCAAATAGCTCATTTGTCATCAAAAAGGTAATGCTATAGGCTTACCTTTTTCGTTAAAATTGGCTGATTTTCAACTAGCTCATTTGTCATCAAAAAGGTAAGGCTATAGGCTTACCTTTCTCGCACAACTTGTTTGATTTTCAAATAGCTCATTTGTCATCAAAAAGGTAAGGCTATAGGCTTACCTTTTTCGCAAAAATTGTTTGATTTTCAATTAGCTCATTTGTCATCAAAAAGGTAAGGCTATAGGCTTACCTTTTTCGCTAAAATTGTTTGATTTTCAATTAGCTCATTTGTCATCAAAAAGGTAATGCTATAGGCTTACCTTTTTCAATAAAATTGGCTGATTTTCAACTAGCTCATTTGTCATCAAAAAGGTAAGGCTATAGGCTTACCTTTCTCGCACAACTTGTTTGATTTTCAAATAGCTCATTTGTCATCAAAAAGGTAATACTATAGGCTTACCTTTTTTGCAAAAATTGTTTGATTTTCAAATAGCTCATTTGTCATCAAAAAGGTAAGGCTATAGACTTACCCTTTTCGCAAAAATTGGTTGATTTTTAAACTGCACATTCTTCATAAAAAGTAAGGCTTACCTTTTTCGTTGAAATTGCTTGATTCTCAATTAGCTCATTTTTCATGAAAAAGATAAGGCTATAGGCTTACCTTTTTCGCAAAAATTGTTTGATTTCAAATAGCTCATTTGTCATCAAAAAGGTAAGGCTATAGGCTTACTTTTTTCGCACAAATTGTTTGATTTTCAATTAGCTCATTTGTCATCAAAAGGTAAGGCTATACGCTTACCTTTTTCGCAAAAATTGTTTGATTTTCAATTAGCTCATTTTTCATGAAAAAGATAAGGCTATAGGCTTACCTTTTTCGCTAAAATTGTTTGATTTTCAATTAGCTCATTTGTCATCAAAAAGGTAAGGCTATAGGCTTACCTTTTTCAATAAAATTGGCTGATTTTCAACTAGCTCATTTGTCATCAAAAAGGTAAGGCTATAGGCTTACCTTTTTCGCACAACTTGTTTGATTTTCAAATAGCTCATTTGTCATCAAAAAGGTAATGCTATAGGCTTACCTTTTTCGCAAAAATTGTTTGATTTTCAAATAGCTCATTTGTCATCAAAAAGGTAAGGCTATAGACTTACCCTTTTCGCAAAAATTGGTTGATTTTTAAACTGCACATTCTTCATAAAAAGTAAGGCTTACCTTTTTCGTTGAAATTGCTTGATTCTCAATTAGCTCATTTTTCATGAAAAAGATAAGGCTATAGGCTTACCTTTTTCGCAAAAATTGTTTGATTTCAAATAGCTCATTTGTCATCAAAAAGGTAAGGCTATAGGCTTACTTTTTTCGCACAAATTGTTTGATTTTCAATTAGCTCATTTGTCATCAAAAGGTAAGGCTATAGGCTTACATTTTTCGCACAAATTGTTTGATTTTCAATTAGCTCATTTTTCATGAAAAAGGTAAGGCTATAGGCTTACCTTTTTCGCAAAAATTGCTTGATTCTCAATTAGCTCATTTGTCATCAAAAAGGTAATGCTATAGGCTTACCTTTTTCGCACAAATTGTTTGATTTTCAATTAGCTCATTGGTCATCAAAAGGTAAGGCTATAGGCTTACCTTTTTCGCAAAAAATTGTTTGATTTCAAATAGCTCATTTGTCATCAAAAAGGTAAGGCTATAGGCTTACCTTTTTCGCACAAATTGTTTGATTTTCAATTAGCTCATTTGTCATCAAAAAGGTAAGGCTATAGGCTTACCTTTTTCGCACAAATTGTTTGATTTTCAATTAGCTCATTTTTCATGAAAAAGGTAAGGCTATAGGCTTACCTTTTTTCGCAAAAATTGCTTGATTCTCAATTAGCTCATTTGTCATCAAAAAGGTAATGCTATAGGCTTACCTTTTTCGCACAAATTGTTTGATTTTCAATTAGCTCATTTGTCATCAAAAAGGTAAGGCTATAGGCTTACCTTTTTCGCAAAAATTGTTTGATTTCAAATAGCTCATTTGTCATCAAAAAGGTAAGGCTATAGGCTTACCTTTTTCGCTAAAATTGGCTGATTTTCAATTAGCTCATTTGTCATCAAAAAGGTAAGGCTATAGGCTTGCCTTTTTCGCTAAAATTGTTTGATTTTCAATTAGCTCATTTGTCATCAAAAAGGTAATGCTATAGGCTTACCTTTTTCGCAAAAATTGTTTGATTTCAAATAGCTCATTTGTCATCAAAAAGGTAAGGCTATAGGCTTACCTTTTTCGCTAAAATTGTTTGATTTTCAAATAGCTCATTTGTCAACAAAAATGTAAGGTTATAGGCTTACCTTTTTCGCTAAAATTGTTTGATTTTCAACTAACTCATTTGTCATCAAAAAGGTAAGGCTATAGGCTTACCTTTTTCGCTAAAATTGTTTGATTTTCAAATAGCTCATTTGTCATCAAAAAGGTAAGGCTATAGGCTTACCTTTTTCGCTAAAATTGTTTGATTTTCTATTAGCTCATTTGTCATCAAAAAGGTAAGGCTATAGGCTTACCTTTTTCGCTAAAATTGTTTGATTTTCAATTAGCTCATTTGTCATCAAAAAGGTAAGGCTATAGGCTTACCTTTTTCGCTACAATTGTTTGATTTTCAAATAGCTCATTTGTCATCAAAAAGGTAAGGCTATAGGCTTAACTTTTTCGCTAAAATTGGCTGATTTTCAATTAGCTCATTTTTCATCAAAAAGGTAAGGCTATAGGCTTACCTTTTTCGCTAAAATTGTTTGATTTTCAATTAGCTCATTTGTCATCAAAAAGGTAAGGCTATAGGCTTACCTTTTTCGCACAAATTGTTTGATTTTCAATTAGCTCATTTGTCATCAAAAAGGTAAGGCTATAGGCTTAACTTTTTCGCTAAAATTGGCTGATTTTCAATTAGCTCATTTTTCATCAAAAAGGAAAGGCTATAGGCTTACCTTTTTCGCTAAAATTGTTTGATTTTCAATTAGCTCATTTGTCATCAAAAAGGTAAGGCTATAGGCTTACCTTTTTCGCAAAAATTGTTTGATTTCAAATAGCTCATTTGTCATCAAAAAGGTAATGCTATAGGCTTACCTTTTTCGCAAAGATTGTTTGATTTCAAATAGCTCATTTGTCATCAAAAGGGTAAGGCTATATGCTTACCTTTTTCGTTAAAATTGGCTGATTTTCAACTAGCTCATTTGTCATCAAAAAGGTAAGGCTTAGGCTTAACTTTTTCGCTAAAATTGGCTGATTTTCAATTAGCTCATTTGTCATCAAAAAGGTAAGGCTATAGGCTTACCTTTTTCGCTAAAATTGTTTGATTTTCAATTAGCTCATTTGTCATCAAAAAGGTAATGCTATAGGCTTACCTTTTTCGCAAAAATTGTTTGATTTCAAATAGCTCATTTGTCATCAAAAAGGTAAGGCTATAGGCTTACCTTTTTCGCTAAAATTGTTTGATTTTCAAATAGCTCATTTGTCATCAAAAATGTAAGGCTATAGGCTTACCTTTTTCGCTAAAATTGTTTGATTTTCAACTAGCTCATTTGTCATCAAAAAGGTAAGGCTATAGGCTTACCTTTTTCGCACAACTTGTTTGATTTTCAAATAGCTCATTTGTCATCAAAAAGGTAAGGCTATAGGCTTACCTTTTTCGCAAAAATTGTTTGATTTTCAAATAGCTCATTTGTCATCAAAAAGGTAAGGCTATAGACTTACCCTTTTCGCAAAAATTGGTTGATTTTTAAACAGCACATTCTTCATAAAAAGTAAGGCTTACCTTTTTCGTTAAAATTGCTTGATTCTCAATTAGCTCATTTTTCATGAAAAAGATAAGGCTATAGGCTTACCTTTTTCGCTAAAATTGTTTGATTTTCAATTAGCTCATTTGTCATCAAAAGGTAAGGCTATAGGCTTACCTTTTTCGCACAAATTGTTTGATTTTCAATTAGCTCATTTGTCATCAAAAAGGTAATGCTATAGGCTTACCTTTTTCGCAAAAATTGTTTGATTTCAAATAGCTCATTTGTCATCAAAAAGGTAAGGCTATAGGCTTACCTTTTTCGCTAAAATTGTTTGATTTTCAAATAGCTCATTTTTTATCAAAAAGGTAAGGCTATTGGCTTACCTTTTTCGCTAAAATTGTTTGATTTTCAATTAGCTCATTTTTCATCAAAAAGGTAAGGCTATAGGCTTACCTTTTTCGTTAAAACTGGCTGATTTTCAACTACCTCATTTGTCATCAAAAAGGTAAGGCTATAGGCTTAACTTTTTCGCTAAAATTGGCTGATTTTCAATTAGCTCATTTTTCATCAAAAAGGTAAGGCTATAGGCTTACCTTTTTCGCTAAAATTGTTTGATTTTCAATTAGCTCATTTGTCATCAAAAAGGTAAGGCTATAGGCTTACCTTTTTCGCAAAAATTGTTTGATTTTCAATTAGCTCATTTGTCATCAAAAAGGTAAGGCTATAGGCTTAACTTTTTCGCTAAAATTGGCTGATTTTCAATTAGCTCATTTTTCATCAAAAAGGTAAGGCTATAGGCTTACCTTTTTCGCTAAAATTGTTTGATTTTCAATTAGCTCATTTGTCATCAAAAAGGTAAGGCTATAGGCTTACCTTTTTCGCAAAAATTGTTTGATTTCAAATAGCTCATTTGTCATCAAAAAGGTAATGCTATAGGCTTACCTTTTTCGCAAATATTGTTTGATTTCAAATAGCTCATTTGTCATCAAAAGGGTAAGGCTATATGCTTACCTTTTTCGTTAAAATTGGCTGATTTTCAACTAGCTCATTTGTCATCAAAAAGGTAAGGCTTAGGCTTAACTTTTTCGCTAAAATTGGCTGATTTTCAATTAGCTCATTTGTCATCAAAAAGGTAAGGCTATAGGCTTACCTTTTTCGCTAAAAATGTTTGATTTTCAATTAGCTCATTTGTCATCAAAAAGGTAATGCTATAGGCTTACCTTTTTCGCAAAAATTGTTTGATTTCAAATAGCTCATTTGTCATCAAAAAGGTAAGGCTATAGGCTTACCTTTTTCGCTAAAATTGTTTGATTTTCAAATAGCTCATTTGTCATCAAAAAGGTAAGGCTATAGGCTTACCTTTTTCGCTAAAATTGTTTGATTTTCAACTAGCTCATTTGTCATCAAAAAGGTAAGGCTATAGGCTTACCTTTTTCGCACAACTTGTTTGATTTTCAAATAGCTCATTTGTCATCAAAAAGGTAAGGCTATAGGCTTACCTTTTTCGCAAAAATTGTTTGATTTTCAAATAGCTCATTTGTCATCAAAAAGGTAAGGCTATAGACTTACCCTTTTCGCAAAAATTGGTTGATTTTTAAACAGCACATTCTTCATAAAAAGTAAGGCTTACCTTTTTCGTTAAAATTGCTTGATTCTCAATTAGCTCATTTTTCATGAAAAAGATAAGGCTATAGGCTTACCTTTTTCGCTAAAATTGTTTGATTTTCAATTAGCTCATTTGTCATCAAAAGGTAAGGCTATAGGCTTATATTTTTCGCACAAATTGTTTGATTTTCAATTAGCTCATTTGTCATCACAAAGGTAATGCTATAGGCTTACCTTTTTCGCAAAATTTGTTTGATTTTCAAATAGCTCATTTGTCATCAAAAAGGTAAGGCTATAGGCTTACCTTTTTCGCTAAAATTGTTTGATTTTCAAATAGCTCATTTTTTATCAAAAAGGTAAGGCTATTGGCTTACCTTTTTCGCTAAAATTGTTTGATTTTCAATTAGCTCATTTTTCATCAAAAAGGTAAGGCTATAGGCTTACCTTTTTCGTTAAAACTGGCTGATTTTCAACTACCTCATTTGTCATCAAAAAGGTAAGGCTATAGGCTTACCTTTTTCGCAAAAATTGTTTGATTTTCAAATAGCTCATTTGTCATCAAAAAGGTAAGGCTATAGGCTTACCTTTTTCGCAAAAATTGTTTGATTTTCAAATAGCTCATTGGTCATCAAAAAGGTAAGGCTATAGGCTTACCTTTTTCGTTAAAATTGGCTGATTTTCAACTACCTCATTTGTCATCAAAAAGGTAAGGCTATAGGCTTACCTTTTTCGCAAAAATTGTTTGATTTTCAAATAGCTCATTTGTCATCAAAAAGGTAATGCTATAGGCTTACCTTTTTCGTTAAAATTGGCTGATTTTCAAATAGCTCATTTTTCATCAAAAAGGTAAGGCTATAGGCTTAACTTTTTCGCTAAAATTGTTTGATTTTCAAATAGCTCATTTGTCATCAAAAAGGTAAGGCTATAGGCTTACCTTTTTCGCAAAAATTGTTTGATTTTCAAATAGCTCATTGGTCATCAAAAAGGTAAGGCTATAGGCTTAACTTTTTCACTAAAATTGTTTGATTTTCAAATAGCTCATTTGTCATCAAAAAGGTAAGGCTATAGGCTTACCTTTTTCGCAAAAATTGTTTGATTTTCAAATAGCTCATTGGTCATCAAAAAGGTAAGGCTATAGGCTTACCTTTTTCGTTAAAATTGGCTGATTTTCAACTACCTCATTTGTCATCAAAAAGGTAAGGCTATAGGCTTACCTTTTTCGCAAAAATTGGCTGATTTTCAACTAGCTCATTTGTCATCAAAAAGGTAAGGCTATAGGCTTACCTTTTTCGCACAACTTGTTTGATTTTCAAATAGCTCATTTGTCATCAAAAATGTAAGGCTATAGGCTTACCTTTTTCGCACAACTTGTTTGATTTTCAAATAGCTCATTTGTCATCAAAAATGTAAGGCTATAGGCTTACCTTTTTCGCAAAAATTGTTTGATTTTCAATTAGCTCATTTGTCATCAAAAAGGTAATGCTATAGGCTTACCTTTTTCGCTAAAATTGTTTGATTTTCAATTAGCTCATTTGTCATCAAAAATGTAAGGCTATAGGCTTACCTTTTTCGCTAAAATTGTTTGATTTTCAATTAGCTCATTTGTCATCAAAAAGGTAATGCTATAGGCTTACCTTTTTCGCTAAAATTGTTTGATTTTCAATTAGCTCATTTGTCATCAAAAAGGTAATGCTATAGGCTTACCTTTTTCGCTAAAATTGTTTGATTTTCAATTAGCTCATTTGTCATTAAAAAGGTAATGCTATAGGCTTACCTTTTTCGCAAAAATTGTTTGATTTTCAAATAGCTCATTTGTCATCAAAAATGTAAGGCTATAGGCTTACCTTTTTCGCACAACTTGTTTGATTTTCAAATAGCTCATTTGTCATCAAAAAGGTAATGCTATAGGCTTACCTTTTTCGCTAAAATTGTTTGATTTTCAACTAGCTCATTTGTCATCAAAAAGGTAAGGCTATAGGCTTACCTTTTTCGCTAAAATTGTTTGATTTTCAACTAGCTCATTTGTCATCAAAAAGGTAATGCTATAGGCTTACCCTTTTCGTTAAAATTGGCTGATTTTCAAATAGCTCATTTGTCATCAAAAAGGTAATGCTATAGGCTTACCTTTTTCGCTAAAATTGTTTGATTTTCAAATAGCTCATTTGTCATCAAAAAGGTAATGCTATAGGCTTACCTTTTTCGTTAAAATTGGCTGATTTTCAACTAGCTCATTTGTCATCAAAAAGGTAAGGCTATAGGCTTACCTTTTTCGCACAACTTGTTTGATTTTCAATTAGCTCATTTGTCATCAAAAATGTAAGGCTATAGGCTTACCTTTTTCGCACAACTTGTTTGATTTTCAATTAGCTCATTTGTCATCAAAAAGGTAATGCTATAGGCTTACCTTTTTCGCAAAAATTGTTTGATTTTCAAATAGCTCATTTGTCATCAAAAAGGTAAGGCTATAGGCTTACCTTTTTCGCAAAAATTGTTTGATTTTCAATTAGCTCATTTGTCATCAAAAAGGTAAGGCTATAGGCTTACCTTTTTCGCTAAAATTGTTTGATTTTCAATTAGCTCATTTGTCATCAAAAAGGTAAGGCTATAGGCTTACCTTTTTTGTTAAAATTGTCTGATTTTCAACTAGCTCATTTGTCATCAAAAAGGTAAGGCTATAGGCTTACCTTTCTCGCACAACTTGTTTGATTTTCAAATAGCTCATTTGTCATCAAAAAGGTAATACTATAGGCTTACCTTTTTTGCAAAAATTGTTTGATTTTCAATTAGCTCATTTGTCATCAAAAAGGTAAGGCTATAGACTTACCCTTTTCGCAAAAATTGGTTGATTTTTAAACTGCACATTCTTCATAAAAAGTAAGGCTTACCTTTTTCGTTGAAATTGCTTGATTCTCAATTAGCTCATTTTTCATGAAAAAGATAAGGCTATAGGCTTACCTTTTTCGCAAAAATTGTTTGATTTCAAATAGCTCATTTGTCATCAAAAAGGTAAGGCTATAGGCTTACTTTTTTCGCACAAATTGTTTGATTTTCAATTAGCTCATTTGTCATCAAAAGGTAAGGCTATAGGCTTACCTTTTTCGCACAAATTGTTTGATTTCAAATAGCTCATTTGTCATCAAAAAGGTAAGGCTATAGGCTTACCTTTTTCGCAAAAATTGCTTGATTCTCAATTAGCTCATTTGTCATCAAAAAGGTAATGCTATAGGCTTACCTTTTTCGCAAAAATTGTTTGATTTTCAATTAGCTCATTGGTCATCAAAAGGTAAGGCTATAGGCTTACCTTTTTCGCAAAAATTGTTTGATTCTCAATTAGCTCATTTGTCATCAAAAAGGTAATGCTATAGGCTTACCTTTTTCGTTAAAATTGGCTGATTTTCAAATAGCTCATTTTTCATCAAAAAGGTAAGGCTATAGGCTTAACTTTTTCGCTAAAATTGTTTGATTTTCAATTAGCTCATTTGTCATCAAAAAGGTAAGGCTATAGACTTACCCTTTTCGCAAAAATTGGTTGATTTTGAAACTGCACATTCTTCATAAAAAGTAAGGCTTACCTTTTTCGTTGAAATTGCTTGATTCTCAATTAGCTCATTTTTCATGAAAAAGATAAGGCTATAGGCTTACCTTTTTCGCAAAAATTGTTTGATTTCAAATAGCTCATTTGTCATCAAAAAGGTAAGGCTATAGGCTTACTTTTTTCGCACAAATTGTTTGATTTTCAATTAGCTCATTTGTCATCAAAAGGTAAGGCTATAGGCTTACCTTTTTCGCACAAATTGTTTGATTTCAAATAGCTCATTTGTCATCAAAAAGGTAAGGCTATAGGCTTACCTTTTTCGCAAAAATTGCTTGATTCTCAATTAGCTCATTTGTCATCAAAAAGGTAATGCTATAGGCTTACCTTTTTCGCAAAAATTGTTTGATTTTCAATTAGCTGATTGGTCATCAAAAGGTAAGGCTATAGGCTTACCTTTTTCGCAAAAATTGTTTGATTCTCAATTAGCTCATTTGTCATCAAAAAGGTAATGCTATAGGCTTACCTTTTTCGTTAAAATTGGCTGATTTTCAAATAGCTCATTTTTCATCAAAAAGGTAAGGCTATAGGCTTAACTTTTTCGCACAAATTGTTTGATTTCAAATAGCTCATTTGTCATCAAAAAGGTAAGGCTATAGGCTTAACTTTTTCGCAAAAATTGCATGATTCTCAATTAGCTCATTTGTCATCAAAAAGGTAAGGCTATAGGCTTACTTTTTCGCAAAAATTGTTTGATTTTCAATTAGCTCATTTGTCATTAAAAAGGTAATGCTATAGGCTTACCTTTTTCGCAAAAATTGTTTGATTTTCAATTAGCTCATTGGTCATCAAAAGGTAATGCTATAGGCTTACCTTTTTCGCAAAAATTGTTTGATTTTCAATTAGCTCATTTGTCATTAAAAAGGTAATGCTATAGGCTTACCTTTTTCGCAAAAATTGCTTGATTTTCAATTAGCTCATTTGTCATCAAAAAGGTAATGCTATAGGCTTACCTTTTTCGCAAAAATTGTTTGATTTTCAATTAGCTCATTGGTCATCAAAAGGTAAGGCTATAGGCTTACCTTTTTCGCAAAAATTGTTTGATTCTCAATTAGCTCATTTGTCATCAAAAAGGTAATGCTATAGGCTTACCTTTTTCGCAAAAATTGTTTGATTTTCAATTAGCTCATTTGTCATTAAAAAGGTAATGCTATAGGCTTACCTTTTTCGCACAAATTGTTTGATTTTCAAATAGCTCATTGGTCATCAAAAGGTAAGGCTATAGGCTTACCTTTTTCGCAAAAATTGTTTGATTTCAAATAGCTCATTTGTCATCAAAAAGGTAAGGCTATAGGCTTACCTTTTTCGCTAAAATTGTTTGATTTTCAATTAGCTCATTTGTCATCAAAAAGGTAAGGCTATAGGCTTACCTTTTTCGCACAAATTGTTTGATTTTCAATTAGCTCATTTTTCATGAAAAAGGTAAGGCTATAGGCTTACCTTTTTTCGCAAAAATTGCTTGATTCTCAATTAGCTCATTTGTCATCAAAAAGGTAATGCTATAGGCTTACCTTATTCGCTAAAATTGTTTGATTTTCAATTAGCTCATTTGTCATCAAAAAGGTAAGGCTATAGGCTTACCTTTTTCGCAAAAATTGTTTGATTTCAAATAGCTCATTTGTCATCAAAAAGGTAAGGCTATAGGCTTAACTTTTTCGCTAAAATTGGCTGATTTTCAATTAGCTCATTTGTCATCAAAAAGGTAAGGCTATAGGCTTACCTTTTTCGCTAAAATTGTTTGATTTTCAATTAGCTCATTTGTCATCAAAAAGGTAATGCTATAGGCTTACCTTTTTCGCAAAAATTGTTTGATTTCAAATAGCTCATTTGTCATCAAAAAGGTAAGGCTATAGGCTTACCTTTTTCGCTAAAATTGTTTGATTTTCAAATAGCTCATTTGTCATCAAAAATGTAAGGTTATAGGCTTACCTTTTTCGCTAAAATTGTTTGACTTTCAACTAGCTCATTTGTCATCAAAAAGGTAAGGCTATAGGCTTACCTTTTTCGCTAAAATTGTTTGATTTTCAAATAGCTCATTTGTCATCAAAAAGGTAAGGCTATAGGCTTACCTTTTTCGCTAAAATTGTTTGATTTTCTATTAGCTCATTTGTCATCAAAAAGGTAAGGCTATAGGCTTACCTTTTTCGCTAAAATTGTTTGATTTTCAATTAGCTCATTTGTCATCAAAAAGGTAAGGCTATAGGCTTACCTTTTTCGCTACAATTGTTTGATTTTCAAATAGCTCATTTGTCATCAAAAAGGTAAGGCTATAGGCTTAACTTTTTCGCTAAAATTGGCTGATTTTCAATTAGCTCATTTTTCATCAAAAAGGTCAGGCTATAGGCTTACCTTTTTCGCTAAAATTGTTTGATTTCAATTAGCTCATTTGTCATCAAAAAGGTAAGGCTATAGGCTTACCTTTTTCGCACAAATTGTTTGATTTTCAATTAGCTCATTTGTCATCAAAAAGGTAAGGCTATAGGCTTAACTTTTTCGCTAAAATTGGCTGATTTTCAATTAGCTCATTTTTCATCAAAAAGGTAAGGCTATAGGCTTACCTTTTTCGCTAAAATTGTTTGATTTTCAATTAGCTCATTTGTCATCAAAAAGGTAAGGCTATAGGCTTACCTTTTTCGCAAAAATTGTTTGATTTCAAATAGCTCATTTGTCATCAAAAAGGTAAGGCTATAGGCTTACCTTTTTCGCTAAAATTGTTTGATTTTCAAATAGCTCATTTGTCATCAAAAAGGTAAGGCTATAGGCTTACCTTTTTCGCTAAAATTGTTTGATTTTCTATTAGCTCATTTGTCATCAAAAAGGTAAGGCTATAGGCTTACCTTTTTCGCTAAAATTGTTTGATTTTCAAATAGCTCATTTGTCATCAAAAAGGTAAGGCTATAGGCTTACCTTTTTCGCTAAAATTGTTTGATTTTCTATTAGCTCATTTGTCATCAAAAAGGTAAGGCTATAGGCTTACCTTTTTCGCTAAAATTGTTTGATTTTCAATTAGCTCATTTGTCATCAAAAAGGTAAGGCTATAGGCTTACCTTTTTCGCTAAAATTGTTTGATTTTCAAATAGCTCATTTGTCATCAAAAAGGTAAGGCTATAGACTTACCCTTTTCGCAAAAATTGGTTGATTTTTAACCAGCACATTCTTCATAAAAAGTAAGGCTTACCTTTTTCGTTAAAATTGCTTGATTCTCAATTAGCTCATTTTTCATGAAAAAGATAAGGCTATAGGCTTACCTTTTTCGCAAAAATTGTTTGATTTCAAATAGCTCATTTGTCATCAAAAAGGTAAGGCTATAGGCTTACCTTTTTCGCAAAAATTGTTTGATTTCAAATAGCTCATTTGTCATCAAAAAGGTAATGCTATAGGCTTACCTTTTTCGCTAAAATTGTTTGATTTTCAAATAGCTCATTTGTCATCAAAAAGGTAAGGCTATAGGCTTACCTTTTTCGCAAAAATTGTTTGATTTCAAATAGCTCATTTGTCATCAAAAAGGTAAGGCTATAGGCTTACCTTTTTCGCTAAAATTGTTTGATTTTCAAATAGCTCATTTGTCATCAAAAAGGTAAGGCTATAGACTTACCCTTTTCGCAAAAATTGGTTGATTTTTAACCAGCACATTCTTCATAAAAAGTAAGGCTTACCTTTTTCGTTAAAATTGCTTGATTCTCAATTAGCTCATTTTTCATGAAAAAGATAAGGCTATAGGCTTACCTTTTTCGCTAAAATTGTTTGATTTTCAATTAGCTCATTTTTCATCAAAAAGATAAGGCTATAGGCTTACCTTTTTCGTTAAAATTGGCTGATTTTCAACTAGCTCATTTGTCATCAAAAAGGTAAGGCTATAGGCTTAACTTTTTCGCTAAAATTGGCTGATTTTCAATTAGCTCATTTGTCATCAAAAAGGTAAGGCTATAGGCTTACCTTTTTCGCAAAAATTGTTTGATTTTCAATTAGCTCATTTGTCATCAAAAAGGTAATGCTATAGGCTTACCTTTTTCGCAAAAATTGTTTGATTTCAAATAGCTCATTTGTCATCAAAAAGGTAAGGCTATAGGCTTACCTTTTTCGCTAAAATTGTTTGATTTTCAAATAGCTCATTTGTCATCAAAAATGTAAGGCTATAGGCTTACCTTTTTCGCTAAAATTGTTTGATTTTCAACTAGCTCATTTGTCATCAAAAAGGTAAGGCTATAGGCTTACCTTTTTCGCTAAAATTGTTTGATTTTCAAATAGCTCATTTGTCATCAAAAAGGTAAGGCTATAGGCTTACCTTTTTCGCTAAAATTGTTTGATTTTCTATTAGCTCATTTTTCATCAAAATGGTAAGGCTATAGGCTTACCTTTTTCGCTAAAATTGTTTGATTTTCAATTAGCTCATTTGTCATCAAAAAGGTAAGGCTATAGGCTTACCTTTTTCGCTACAATTGTTTGATTTTCAAATAGCTCATTTGTCATCAAAAAGGTAAGGCTATAGGCTTACCTTTTTCGCTAAAATTGGCTGATTTTCAATTAGCTCATTTTTCATCAAAAAGGTAAGGCTATAGGCTTACCTTTTTCGCTAAAATTGTTTGATTTTCAATTAGCTGATTTTTCATGAAAAAGGTAAGGCTATAGGCTTACATTTCTCGCTAAAATTGGCTGATTTTCAATTAGCTCATTTTTCATCACATCAAAAAGGTAAGGCTATAGGCTTACCTTTTTCGCTAAAATTGGCGGATTTTCAATTAGCTCATTTTTCATCAAAAAGGTAAGGCTATAGGCTTACCTTTTTCGCTAAAATTGGCGGATTTTCAATTAGCTCATTTTTCATCACATCAAAAAGGTAAGGCTATAGATTTACCTTTTTCGCTAAAATTGCTTGATTTTCAATTAGCTCATTTTTCATGAAAAAGATAAGGCTATAGGCTTACCTTTTTCGCTAAAATTGTTTGATTTTCAATTAGCTCATTTTTCATGAAAAAGGTAAGGCTATAGGCTTACATTTCTCGCTAAAATTGGCTGATTTTCAATTAGCTCATTTTTCATCACATCAAAAAGGTAAGGCTATAGGCTTACCTTTTTCGCTAAAATTGGCGGATTTTCAATTAGCTCATTTTTCATGAAAAAGATAAGGCTATAGGCTTACCTTTTTCGCTAAAATTGGCTGATTTTCAATTAGCTCATTTTTCATCAAAAAGGTAAGGCTATAGGCTTACCTTTTTCGCACAACTTGTTTGATTTTCAAATAGCTCATTTTTCATCAAAAAGGTAAGGCTAAAATTGTTTGATTTTCAATTAGCTCATTTGTCATCAAAAAGGTAAGGCTATAGGCTTACCTTTTTCGCTAAAATTGGCTGATTTTCAATTAGCTCATTTTTCATCAAAAAGGTAAGGCTATAGGCTTACCTTTTTCGCACAACTTGTTTGATTTTCAAATAGCTCATTTTTCATCAAAAAGGTAAGGCTATAGTCTTACCTTTTTCGCTAAAATTGTTTGATTTTCAATTAGCTCATTTTTCATCAAAAAGGTAAGGCTATAGGCTTACCTTTTTCGCTAAAATTGTTTCATTTTTGATTACAAAGTCCTTTGTAATCTAAGAGGGGGCTCCAGGTCAGTCAGAAAGTCAGAAAGAAAGAAAGAAAGAAAGAAAGTAAGTAAGTAAGGTAGTCACGCTCGTTAAAGCAATTGATTAACGTTTTACCTCTGCTAATTGGCACTGAAATAAAGAAAGCGCACAGAAAGCGCACACAAGACAGAAGTTTCCCGCGATCCTATAGCAACATTTGACGTCGGCTTATTTCATGTTAGACAGATTTGACACCATAAGATGGATAAATCACCATGATGTTTACCCTGGCACAACAACAAATTTACCCAGAATTGGCACGTTCTTGACTTCATTAGCAGCTTAATTATGTTAAAACAATCGTTTTCTAGAACGAACGCATCATTAGCCACTTATTGATAGTATTCATTATGCAAATAAGTCAACTTTAGAGGATGATGTAACCGGCAGCCTGCACAGAGGCTAGCATTCGCAGCATCACCAAAGGTAGATGGACCCCCCTTCTACACAGCTACAGATGCAAACGTCGCAGGTGAAGTTGAGAGGAAAGGTGCAGAATCCTAGCAAACAATGGCGACATTGACTGGGGGAAGGCACATGATCACACTGAACCAAAACATCTTCATGCATATGATTCTGCAAAGAGGTTATCTTCGTCACTGCTTGTCTCAAGTTAGATGCCCGCGAATAGAAACGTTCTGCAGGGTTCTGCATAAGTAATATTGCGTTATCGTAAATCTCTAATTTGATTTAATCTAATTTACATCTAATTTGAGACAGATGCGCCAATAGTTTCATGCACGAACTAAGCAAACTGGGGGTAATGACTTTTGATTTTTTGCGTATCATCCTCGTTTGACATAAAGATCAAAATATTGCTTTTCAAACGATTCTTGTCCTTATACAAGGCGCTTGATTTTCTATTGAAGGCGAGTTTAGCAGCAACACTCATCTCTCTGACTGTAGCTAAAAACCTAAAAACAGCATCAACGATCATTTCGGGTTATGAAGAAATCAATATTCAGATTTTATCATGCTCAGCTCAGGACGGACTTTGTAATCATCCAAAAGGATCTTATGTTTCAAATAGCTCATTCTTCATAAAAAGTAAGGCTACAGGCTTTTCTTTTTGGCTAAAATTGTTTGATTTTCAAATAGCTCATTTTTCATAAAGAGTAAGGCTATAGGCTTTTCTTTTTGGCTAAAATTGGCTGATTTTCAAACAGCTCATTTTTCATCAAAAAGGTAAGGCTATAGGCTTACCTTTTTCGCTAAAATTGTTTGATTTTCAAATAGCTCATTTGTCATTAAATAGGGAAGGCTATAGGCTTGCCTTTTTCGCTAAATTTTTTTCATTTTTCAAATAGCTCATTCTTAAACATAAGATCCTTTTGGATGATTACAAAGTCTGTCCTGAGCTAAGCAAGCATAAGAATATCTGAATGTTGATTTCTTCATAACCCCAACTGATCGTTGATGCTGTTTTTAGCTACAGTCAGAGAGATGAGTGTTGCTGCTAAAGTCGTCTTCAATGGAAAGTCAAGCCCCTTGTATAAGGACAAGAATCGCCCGAAAAGCAAGATTTTGATCTTTATGTCAAGCGAGGATGATACGCAAAAAATCAAAAGTCATTACCCCTAGTTTGTTTAGTTCGCGCATGTAACTATTGGTGCATCTGTCTCAAATTAGATGTCATGTGAGATTTACGATAACGCAAAATTGCTTATGCGGAACCCTGCAGAATGTTTCTATTCACGGGCTTCTAATTTGAGGCAAGCAGTCACGAAGATAACCTCTGTGCAGAATCATATGCATGAAAATGTTTTGGTTCAGTGTGATCACGTGCCTTCCCCTAGTCTATGGCACCATTGTTTGCTGGGATTCTGCACCTTTCCTCTCAACTTCACTTGCAACGTTTGCATCTGTGGCTGTATTAGAGGGGGGTCCCTCTACCTTCGGTGATGCTGCAAATGCTAGCCTCTGTGCAGGCCACCAGTTACATCATCCCCTAAAGTTGACTTATTTGCATAATGAGTACTATCAATAAGTGGCTAATGATTCGTTCGTTCTAGAAAACGATTGTTTTGACATAATTAAGCTGCTACTGAAGTCAAGAACGTGCCAATTCTGGGTAAATTTGTTGTTGTGCCAGGGTAAACATCATGGTAATTTATCCATCTTATGGTGTCAAATCTGTCTAACATGAAATAAGCCGACGTCAAATGTTGCTATAGGATCGCGGGAAACTTCTGTCTTGTATGCGCTTTATGTGCGCTTTCTTTATTTCAGTGCCAATTAGCAGAGATAAAACGTTAATCAATCGCTTTAACGAGCGTGACGGAAGTGGGTTACTTACTTTCTGACAGCCTGACATCGAAGCCCCTTCTTAGATTACAAAGTTGGACTTTGTAATCAATAAAAAGTAAGGCTACAGGCTTACATTTTTCGCTAAAATTGGCTGACTTTCAAACAGGCTATTTTTCGTCAAATAGTAATACTTTTTAAATCGGTTGGTTTCATCAGTGGTTTGAAAATGCAGTTTCAAGTCTAATTAGAACAACTAGGACAGACGAATACCAACTATTATGAACATAACAGAATGCGTTAACGTAATTTAAAAATACAAAATGTAGCTCTAGTTTGTTCAATTCTCTTGTTAAGTTTCTATTTTCTTACTCATTTAAAGAGCCATTGCCACCCAGGGTCCTTTGCAGGCACGTTTCAATGTCCAACTGTCTGACTGAAATTAAAATTTGACCAAAGCAGAAAAGATAGATCAGCACTGCGGCATGTAGTGGTTTAAATAAAAGAAGAGTCGACCTTCTTATCAGTTGAACTACTGAAGTGGGCATCCATATTTCCACTTAGGCCAAATGTAACTTTCAAGTGGTCGGAACTTGCAAATCAACCTGGGTGATAATTGCTCTTTAAAACCCCTGCAAATAAGAAACCAAATTTGCCTAATCATGCTATTACTATAAAACAGACAAGACACAATAGGTACCCGCAATTACAGTTATCTTTTAATTAAATGGTTTGGAAGGAACTTAGGGTTTTTTGCTGAAAATCTGCCGTGGAAATTTAATGATATCTTGATTAGTTTGGCTTTATAAAATGGCGGCATATATCAAACTTGAGGCTATGACGTCATCAAATTTCTAAATCCTAACCCAGAAAAGTTACAGAATACTGCTTGCCACCATATTGTAAACCTTCAAAAACTATGGTTTTCTTGAAGGTTATATCATTATTGGTTTACGATTTACGATTATTTAAACGTTTTCAAAATGTTCCATAAACTTTTTTTTAAAATAATTAAATTGCGGCCATTTTGAAAAAAATCAAGAATACAAGAAATGTTCACGGCAGATTTACAGCAAAGTACCACAAGTTCCTTTGAAGCCATTCAATCCAAAGGAAAGTATCATAGGATTTTACACCCACTTTTTTAAAGATTTGAAAGATTTGAGCCCTATGCTGGCCAAATTTACTTTCAAATGGTCTTAACTTGCAAAGGAACCTGGGTGACAATTACTCTTTAAAACCCCTGCAAATAAGAAACCAAATTCGCCTAATCATCCTATTACTATCAAACAGACAAGACACAATAGGTACCCGCAAATAGGAAACTCATATACAAGAAACTTTCCTGTTTCTTTATAGCAGGCAGCATGCGCAGCGATGATTGGCTGCTGTGGCATCCCTGCCAGTGCGAGAAGTAGATGTGCAGTGCGTGACCAATTCTTACAAATAGAAAACAAAGCACACTGCAAAAGTTACTCTGAAACATTTGTAGGGAATGCAGTGGTTGTGCACACAGACGGGTTTTCACGAGAAAGAACGAGCAAACGATCAAAACGAGAAAGACATATGTAAAATTCTACCACCTAAAGTTCATCAAGTATTTTGGCCCCTTATCAGACATTTTGCTGCCAAGAAATTATCGTAAAATCGAATTTATCTATTCTCAGTGCTCATAAAATGCGAGTAAAATCATAAGAAATTGTTTCGTCTTTCACTGTTCCACTAGAATTTGAATCATTCAAATCTGTCCAGTACAGTAGTGCCCCACATATAAGAAACGACCTTTTCAATTTCAGGCCTAGCATGTTTCTTATAAAATGAGCTAAAATTCAAATCAGGCTAAAGTTTCTTATTACAAAAATCATGCACTATTAATCAACTACTCAGACACGAGCTCTATGATTGTGACAAAAAACATACCAGTTTAATTTGCATTTGTAAATTTTCAATTCCAGGAAATGATATGATTATTCCAGGAATGTGCTTTTTGCTTAATTTTCGTAAATAAGAAAACAGTGTTTTTTCAGACCTGTACCAGTTTCTTATTAAATGAGGTATTATTTTGAAAATCAGGGTCTGTGTTTCTTAAATTAGTGTTTCTTATATGCGGGACACTACACTCTTGGCACTATGAATTTTTGAAAGCGGGAACTTTTTTCTGGCTCATATGGTAGGATTCGAGAAATGTCGTTACATTATTTTGGGACAAACAGCAGTAAAAAAAGCTTGGTGCTTGACAGAGGCAGTACATACAGGCAATGGGTGTATTTAACGAACGTCGTAATGCTATATTTACATGTAGTGAACAGAACAAAACATCTTTGAATATAAGATATAAAATTTTAACGCAAACAAAACGGCTACTAGTCGATTACCAAGTCACAAGCATAGCGGTAGACATTGGTTTCACAGGCATTATGTTCTGTTGCTGAGATCACCGCAGAGGATAAACATTATTCGTTAAAGATGGAAATCTTTCTGTTAAACCATCTTCCCAAGGAAAGCACATGTACCATTCGAGGAAAGATCTCACCTGGTATTGCATTTTTTTACATAGGGATTCATACACAAGGTGACTGCTGACAGCGTCCTAATACTTCAAGGTGCCCTGAGGAGGGAGTGGGTAACCTAAATTTCCACGATACGGGGTTATGCGATTCAGAGCGTAAAAGCACCAACTTTTAAAACCGGAAAAAAGAAGGAGATACAATCTTAAATTTAATTTTACAAAAAGCTATACACAAAAATCCAAAAATCGTTATAGTTAAGGCAAGAGTAGTGTGACCGATTGAATTGGATTATGCGAATATTAATCGTATAATAATCGAATATTGATTTTGAAGAATTAAATAATAATAATATTTCGATTCTATTGACCGCCCTTGCGCTGTGGCAGTTGGACAATAGTTCAGCGGATGTGTGTGGGTGAGCGAAACAAAACATGGCATTCAATACATTTGGCAGTATGGGCGCCTTACAGCATATGTCATATCATTATTCGAATTATTATTCGAATAATAATGCAATAATGATTTTGAATAATCAAATATTTTAGGATTATGCTGGTCACGCTTCTCTTGCTTTGACTGTAAAATCGTTAAAACAATGCCTATCAATCCGGACTCTATCGTATCGTAAAAGAAAGGTACCCTAAAAATGGCACAACTCCATGCCATGGAGTACTTAAGTTACCCCCCTCCCCCCTCGGGAAGGCTCGTACGTGAGACGACTTGGCATCTCTTATTTAAAACGTAGTCTGGGAAATTAAAAAGGTTAATCCGAAAGATGGCGTTTTAAGCACAAACATTTCTGCTTTAATGGGCTGCAGATGCGCATTCTTCTAGAAGACGAAACTCTCTCTACCTTGTGTTCCCGGCTTATCATTATGTAATAACCAATAATTGTTCTGAGGCATTTGCATCAGTCCCCGTTAGACGCCAGTCCCTTCGTGTGTGGAGTCCAGGTAGACGTGGTAAATAACTTTGTTATCATCGAGCAACAGCTTTTGATGAAGTGCAACCCTGCAACCAGCATCTTCCTATTATCCACGGTTATTGCTTTTTTATGCAAGACATGCCAGTTTCCTGAAAGAGCAAGACCAACGTGTCAAGAAAGAAGAAAATCTAAATAAAACTATGGAAGAAAGGGAAGGATTTCTGTATCAGATTTTGAAAACCAAAGCATCAATTTCATCATTGAATATGTGCGAGGACTTTGGTTCTTTCCATAACAAGACAAACTAAACTGCGATTGGTTTGCTCCCTTTCAAATTTCAGCCAACGAGATAACAGCTGGAGAGAGAATTTTTCAGAACGCTGGTTTAAAGTTCCAGTTTTGGGTTTGATTAATTGGTTGATGCCCTGTTTAAATTTGGCCAGCATCGGATCAAACTGGATCTTTCAAAAGAAGCACAAACATTGAATACATTGTCTGAACTGACACAAGATAGAATGAACTGGCGTGGCATTGTGAGACGCGTTGTGCAGTATTAACTGCGTGTGACGTCTTAGTAGTTAGTAGTAGTAACCCCTTTTTAGGGGCCCCTAGTAGATTTGTTCTAATAACTCTGCTGTGGGAAGTTCCTGGCAATGAAACTTTATGACTTTTCGCAACTGCCTATTGTGCTACCTCTAGTAAAGTTTTGTTGAAATATATTGGCACATGAAGGAGAGGAAGGCAATTTTCTGGGACTGACCCCGTAAAAATCGCAAATTCTCGAATCACAATTTGCGCTGAAAAAAGTAGCAAATCGTAGTATTTGCAAATTTCCTTTGCAGACTGGTTTTCTTTGATCTATTTTATGATAATTTTCTCATGTTTGGAAGGAAATTGTGCTCCAAATTTGAACACATTTCCTGTTCCTGATTATGGTCAAATTTGCCGCATTTCTTGTCCACACAAAGGAAAATGCTGACGTAAGCGATAATGGTGGCCCATTTCAGGTTAATTTTTATATTTCTACAAAGTACATGCCTGCATCTATTAGCACGCCAAATCTGGTTGCTGTACCTATTACCAGCCAAGAGTTAGGTAGGAGGGGCTTTTGCCCCCCCCCCCACCAACGACCAAAATAGGACGTGTCAGATAGCCCGATCACAATAGGGTTAATAATCTACCTTGGGTTCCTTTGGCAATCAAAACAATCATGATTTTATTGTTTTGGATTTTATCATTGTTTCATTTGAAAGAAATTAGATCCCGCTGGCTGAATTTGAAAGAAATCTTGATTGTTTTGATTGTCAAAGGAACGCAAAAGACTAGTTATGTTACTTATCATTTTGTTTGTCATGAAATGCAAAGAAAAAATTCGGACACAGAGAATTCACACTATTTTCTGCTGTGTTTCACATTATTCACGTGCAAATCGAACGCATATCAAAAGATATTTCCATATAAGATATACACATAAAGATATGTTCAAATAGCGCCAATTTGCCATGCACGGAGATAAAAACTTGATATATCAGAAAAGAAGTAATGAACAGGGCGAACTCGATGAATCATACAAAAACCTTATTTCAAAGTCAGGGTTTCCTACAGCCCGTGGTATAAATCTATGGTTACTAACCTCATCTTTACCCATGACGAGTCCTTCTTCTATGGCAAATGCAACGACGTTTTCCAGTTCATTTGGTTTCAATGACGGTGGGAGCGGTAATTCCTTTTGTGATGAATCGTCTTGAAAATCCCTAACAATAAAACAGCATGAAAAAGCTAAATCGCATATATTTGCATTCTTTATATTAAAGGGGCAGTCGGACGTGACGCTGCGCGGGACACTAGGAGTGAAAATGCTAAGGCTAAGCATCGACTCGTCAATAGTGATTTTTGAAAAGATAATACCATATTTTTATCCGCTTGCATCGAAGTTGCTCTTTATGACATTTAAAAATGAATTGAAAGATACTTTTCGTCAATGCTAGGCCCCAGTTACACGATACTGGCTTCATCACACACCGGATTACATTTTGCATCGGATAGAGGGGTGCAGTTACATGACACCGAGGCAATCCGGTGTCACTCCACTCTGTTTTCGCGGAGTGAAATCATTCCGCTCTGGAGGTGAGGTGAAAATCAATCCGATTCACTCCGCTCTGCATTCCATCTTGTGTAACTGCACCAATCCGATGTGACTCGACTCCATTTGCTCGTGTGTGTCACCCCACTCCATTTGGGCTTCGCAGTGGTCAAAGACAATAGATCGAGACTTCGTAATGGGGGGGGGGGGGGGTGACTCGGTGTCGTGTAACCGGTGTCGTGTAACTGCGTGCAATTTTTGACCAAAAAATTGGTTGAAACCAATCCGATGCGAAAAGCAATCCGGTATCGTGTAACCCATGCCTTAATTTGATGCATTCGCCAAATTATTTTGTTTATCGGAAAGGTCTGAAATATGTAAAGGGCGGTCTTGTCTAAGCAACACTGAAGCTGCGAAGAGAAAATTAACAACTCGAAGCTCGCAAAAAAACCACCAAAAATAAGGTTTTTGAGTCAGATTTTAGATTGTTGGTAAACCTAAAAGTGAAAAAAACCTTCTCGAACAATACTAGATTAGCTGCTCAATTAAGTTTTCTTTGGAATTACAAGGAAGTGCGAGGTATGTAAACTTTTTGGCGTTCGGGCCTATATTTATGGGATAACGTAGAATCTGTTTACTGCGTTTTGCGTCTGACTGCCCTCTTAACTTAAAGATTCAACGTGAAATTACTATATGCAGGCTTATTTTGAAATTTGCCGATTAGGAACAATATGCACTGGATCGGTCATTACTTTTGTCAAAGATCTGAATATATGTACCATTCATCTATCGGACTCAAGTATCAACATTTCATATTTTGGTCTCCAGTTCCTTTGACTTACATGTAGTTTAAACAGCCCACAACTCTGATTATTGTTATACTCTGAGAAAATTTGACTGGTGCAAAGTTGCTTGCCATGGGGTGAGGCACACCGCGAAGTCTCTAAATTTTTTCCTAACTCTCATTCATCGTGCCTAGAATCTATGCTCGTTAAAGACATGCAAAGACATTGATAAACATTCAGAAACGAAACTAAAAACTAAGGTTCCTTTCGTTTTCGTTGTTCTCTTGGAAACAGACATCGGGGAGGGTGGTATCTTCACCTGTAGACTGATAGGGATTTGCCATTTTGCCTGAGAAAATGTTACCCATAATTCCACAAAAACTTCGAAAATTTAGGGTCACAGTTCCGCAAAAATGATGAGAATTTGGGCAATAATTCCGTAAATTTAAAAGAATTCCTGTAATCATTTAATTTTACAACATTTCTGTTGAAAAGCACCCATAATTTGAAAAGCATCCCTAAATATGGCACGTGCCCTTACCACCAACAGATACGTATTTCCCCACGAACCAACTCGTAATAATTTCTTGCTCTTGAGAAACTTGAAACATTTAGCAGTCTTTAAATGTCTTTCACGGGCAAGAATACACATGGATATTGAAATAAAATCTAAGGTAAAAACAAAGTCTAAAATGTTTTCAGAAGGAAATTTCATCGAGTATTTCGGCCTTAACCCTATTTTGGTTGGGGGGGGGAGCAAATTTGCCCCCCCCCCCTAGTAGATTTTTGTTATAACTCTACCAGGAGAACAAATATGGCCCGGAAACTTTCTGATTTCTTGCTGCTACTCATTGTGCAACGACTGAAGAAGTTTTATAAATATATTTTGACAAATGAGGGGGAGGGAGACAATTTTCCAGAACTGACTCGGTTAAAATCGTCCATTCTTGAATATTAATTTTTGCAGCAAAATTGCAATATTTTGCAAAGATATTTTGCAGGGTAGTGCTATTTGATGTAATCTATCCTAATCGTCATGTTTGGATGGCAATTGTGCTCCAAATTAATTTTTCTATCGCATTTTTCCCTGATTTTGACCAATTTCGCCACTTTCCTTGACCACAGAAAGAAAAATGTTGACGCAAGCAACAATGACAGCTAATAGACCTTTTAGCTATTCTGAAAGGAATCAGAATCGAACGATATTTTGCTACATTTTGCAGAATTTCTGAGTGTGCACAATAGTGACAAACGCTCTAACGCCACTCGATCGGACGTTGCGTACGAGAATGTATCAAAATAACGCTCGATCCAGGCTCTTTTGTAGAATAGCTACAAGGTCTATTCTAGGTTCATTTTCATATTCTCATAAAGTACATGCCTGGGGCTATTAGTACACCAAATCTTGTTGCTCTATCTATTTCCAGTCAAGAGTTAGGTAGGGGGGCTTGCCCCCCAACCAAAATAGGACGTGTCAGATAGCCCAACCACTATAGGGTTAAAACTCAAATCTAGAAATGTATGGCAAACAATGGGATATTGATTGAGGAATACTGCTTCAACCCTCTTTACTCATTCAAAAGTAAGGAATGTTAAAGATACTAACTCTCCCGCTGGAAGAAGTTTACAACTTTTCCTGATTTCCCGCTTAAAATACGAACCTGATCTTATTCTTGATAAACTCAAGCATTCCTTGTGACGCATCGTCTTCTTCAGCAGAAACTATGCCGCTGGTTTCTGTATTTGAAGCAGAAGCAGTTGGGTTGCCTGTTAAAGACACGGAATTATGTGATCAAAGAACAAGATATTACACAGAATGACAGTCTGTATCCAGCTTAATATTCCTACATTTAATGACAAATGGGGCGACTTTTCGGGTAATTAAAGCTCTAGCTTCAGTTCATTCGAACCGTTGGAATAAAAATCCATTCCTGGTTTCTGAATAGTTGAATGGTTACTTGACTCGCCATAATGTCTCGTTTAATTCCTTCCCTCACCATCCGAAACATTCTGGGATTGGGCTTTTTACTAAAAATGCTGGGAATGCTAAGGTTTGGGATATACAACAAGTTTCCTATTGTTTGTAGTGAAAACACTTGTCGGAAACCACATCCATATTCTGGGATTGGGTAGTGAAATGCCCCCCGGGGGTCGTGCATCCAAATTTTCACCTCACTCGAACAAACTCTACCTTCAGTTATCTAAAGGGATTGGCATAAGCCGCTCAATCTCTCACCCCCCACAAGGCAAGACTTACAGCAGGGGCCTATACTAACTGGAATTTCGATACTAAAAACATATTGATAAAAATCAAGAAAATCTCAGACAATCCACGGGGGAGATTTCTCGCTCTTTCCGAAACTTATTTACCTACTTTTATCTAAAATCCTTTCACTCTTTTTGACAAAGTGGGTACCTTGGTATAATTTCTTGAGGGGCGTATTCAGCCTGTTTGAAATTTTATTTCAAGGTTCAAATAATTCAAATGTTAAAAGTCATGTCCCTTTAAAGAGCTAAACGATTTGTAGGCACATAAACATCGCAAAATATGGCAATGCTACAATCCTTGCCAAAACAACTTTAACAAACTCTATTTTGCTGCTTTTCACCCCGATTAACCATCCAAAATACACAGCAGGAAATTTCACTTCACACTTTTCTTTGCCCCCCTGTCCCTTTGAACAATGTTGGTCCGAAAACATGATTACCAGATATGAAGAAGAGCAATTTGGCAGCGTTGTCGTGCCCTTAAGCACTGCGTAATCGTACCAGTAACCAACATTATAAGGGGGAAGGGGGAGAGAAGAGCAGAAAATGGCATTTTTTCAAGAGTTTTGGCAGAGATAGTAACTTTGACTCTACGAAGCATATGGAGCTGGTGACCAAAGTAAGGAAAGGGAGTTTCTGGATAGACCTGCGCTTGGAGGAAAGATGAAATCAAATTGACTTACTCGTTCTTGGATTTGATGTTGGCTCAAACATTTTGGAACACATCATCTTGTCCATTTGTTGGAATTTTTTCAAATTGCTGAAAGAAGAAATCAAAATTACTGTAAATCTTCGAATGAATGTCCTCCGTCGAATAAGCATCTCCTTGGAGCAGCCCGTTACCATTTTTACGCGAATGTTCTTGAAATTTGAAATGAACAAAAGAGATCACGATCAACGCTGTACTTCTATTTTGTTATATTGCTAGTTATATTGTAAAATTCTGAATGAACACCCCCCATAAAACTAGAAAAATCTAACGATAACGAGTATATTCAAGAATATACGGTATTCAAAATTGATCGCTTTGTAGAATTGAACAAAAATAAAGCAGGTCTTTTCTAAAGTTTAAAAAATAAAAAATTTTTAGTTTGAAATTTCTAGTTTTAGTTTTTAGTTTTAACTTTTAAAAAATAAATTTAAGATGATAATGAATAGCAATACTTCGGTGACGTCCTTCCTTCTCTCTTTGTTAAAAGTTAGATTTCTTCTCGAAGGGTCCTAAGTGGTTCATTTGCGTAGCCAAACGGACTCCTAGCACCTCTTTCTGACAACTGGAAGTATTAGCTTCTCTTTGAGAGGAGGAAATAAACACTACAGTACGATTGGTGGTACTTTCAAACAGAGCAGTTCCGCGGTGTTAACCCGTTAATTTCTGAACTCAACTGACCATTGATTGGCAACCACGCTTTTACCTAACATAGTATACATATAGACCGATCTACTGTAATATTAGATTAAACATCTTTTTATCTGATCACTTTTGTAGTTGGAATTAATTATTACTATGCGCATACTAACCGGTTTTGTGTTGCACAGGAAAATATAAAGCCCGAGGTCTTAAAAGTACAGACCGAGCTTGCAAGGTCTGTGCAATAAGACCGATCCTGTACAATTACAAAACTGGTTTGTATGAGTTTTATTACCTGATAGCTTCTAATTTTGACTCATATCACTTAGTCAAACGCATTTTGTAACTGTTATGTTGCTTGAGTTCATTGTTAATCTCACAGGCCTAAATCAGTTGCTGTGGTGACAAAACGCGTCCTTGTATCGTATTATACAAAGCTGCGGAAAAACCGCGGAAAGTGTGCGATTAACCAATTGGATTGGCGGGATTCTTGCATTGCCTCGTTTTGAAACGTCAATCAGGTAATGATTTGTGCTCCAATCTGTCTCAAATTAGATGTCAAGGCAAAACCCCTGCCAATAAAAATAATTGAAGATTTGCAAGAGTAATTCTGCGTTATCGCAAATCTCACGTGACATCTGATTTAAGACAGACTTTAAAGGGTCTGTTTCATCCAGCATTCCTTGCACGTGCCGTCTGTTGATGTTCCTTTGTTGTCCGCCATTTTCATGGACCATGAAAATGGCGGCAACAAAGGAACATCAACAGACGGCACGTGCAAGGCATGCTGGATGAAACAGACCCTTTAACTTAAAGACACTGAGTCCACATAAATAGCGCGTTCATGACCAATAACAACTTCTTTTCAATCATAAAACAAAAGTTGTGATTTAATCGCTATTGAAATCGAACCAAAGAATTTCCTGAGGATAATGCAAGGATTAAGAAGTCTTTCATCTGCACTGCAAATGGCTTTAGCACTATTATGGGAGAACAAAGGGCCGTCAGCAGTTTGTCAGCAAAAATTCAGGATAGCGTTAACGCTCAGCTATTTATATGGACTTAATGCCTTTAAAATCGAACTTTAAATAATAGTGTAGTGGTGATTATGATGAAAGTAATGATGATGATGATATGATGACAAAAGCAAGCATTTGTTGGTTACTGCTAAGCGGTGCAAAATAATACATATTCCGTGGAGAATAATACATAGTTCACGATATTAGATGCTGGTAAACACATAAACTATTTTCAATTAGCTGGTAAAACCTGGCAAGCAGAGATGCAAAACACTACAAACTTACAAACCTGGTTTGGAGGAAGTTTCAAGCAAAAAATTGAGGAAGGTTATTTTAAAAGAAGAGAATTTATAATCATCTTATATCGTCATATGGGGAAATTGAATCTTCAAGGCTGGTAAATGAATCTAAGCCAATGTAGAGGTTGATTTCCTTAAAAAATCCCTACAAACATTAATTCATTGAAAAACTATTAGAAAGTTGTGATAGTTTCCACTTTCGCATTGGCAAACATTGGATTGAGAGAGGTATTTTGAGCCAAACTAAAGGAGTGTTTTTAAAAAAGTTCCTGAAGATGGTGGTGATTCAAATTCGTGAAACTATTACAAATTTGTCAAAGTTTCCACTTTGGCACTGGCAAATATGAGAGGTGTCCTAAGCCAAAGTAAAGGCTAATATCCAGTCAGTGGAATTTTCCGAGCGGGCGGAATTTTATGCAAAAGGTTGCTCAGCCTTAACTTTCTATTCAATTTAGATTGAAATTTTCTACAGCAAACAATAAAATTTCCACCCGCTCGGAAAATCACACAGAGTGGAAATTGGGCTTAAGAGGCGTTTCCCCACAAATTCTCCCAGTGGCAAATACCCACTCCTCACTTCAGTGTCCCTTGTTAATTTTCCCTGGCTACTCCACTGTACGATTCACTGATATTATTGAAAAAACAATCCGAAAATCGTTCGGGTTAAATATTTAACAGAGTGTGCGAACCACCTTTTGAATTTCTTGCTAGATTTTGGGCAATAGTTTTTAAGCCCTGTAAATGGTCCTGATATATTGTGAAAAGATCAATCAATACCTTTCTTGATATGAAAAGGCTATTTTTCTTTATTTTCACAAAATTCTGAAATGAGAAAGGTGGGATCTGGATATCCAGGTTTGGAGGAAGGTCAAGGACTTTTTGCAACTCTGCTGGCAAGCATCTCAAAGGAGAAAGATATTCTGTAAAAATACCAACTTGTTCAATTTCTCTAGTTCAGCTCGAACTTCTCTGTTTTTAGGATCTAAGCGTTGAGCTTCGAGCAGCAATTTGCGAGCATCCTCAAACTCACTCATTTGGCCTAAAGCCTGAAATAGAACATTGATAATTAGAAGATGAATTTGCCAAGAACATGCAGTTATCATTTCATTACTGAATCGTATATCTAATGTCTCGTTCAATTCCTACCATGACCATCCCCCAGGACACCCCCGGGCATTTGCTCAAAAGATATTCCCGGCTCCCGGGCATTTGACCGTAAATGTTTCCCTGGCCCCGGGCATTTGACAAAAACAAGAGCTTTTTCTTATACAGTAAATGGCAATATGGCATTCTCTCAGTGTCCGGCCCCCGGACACTAGCTAGCCTCACTACATAAGGACCCTCTAGTTACGCTCATCTAACTGAGTTGAATTGTTGTTGTTGTTGTCGCTCCACTGAGGGCCTTATAACCATAGAGCTGTAAAACCGGACAAAAATGTCAATCGGCGACAAGTTTTTTTCGCGCCGTCGTGTGGTGATCAGAATATGGCTTAGAGGAAGGCGGTTTTTGCATTGATATCTAGAATGAACATTTATCGAAGTTCTGACAGCAAATTTTATGGCACAGGTGTTCTGGAAAACCGTTTTTGTGGCGTTTTAAGATCAGTGGTTTTGAGAAAAAAGCAGCAGATTGATTTAAGCCCACTAGATCTTTTAGCTAAGATTCGAAAAAAGAATCCGAATCGAACGATAGCTTGATACATTTGTAGAATGTTCGAATGTATACAATAGTGATAGAAGCTCCAACGCCACATAATCGAACCTTGTGTAGAATACCGAAAAGGTCTATTAGTAGAATCAGTAAGGAGATATTCCGTTTCTACAAGCGTTGGGGAATGAGTCTCTCTCAGGGAGCTCCCTGGTCTCTCTGTTGACCGAAGCGCCATCATCAAGTCAAAGAGCACAGGGAAACGAGAGACTAATCGTCATAAGTCTAGGCACTAGCCACATGAAATTTGCCCGGCCCCCGGGCATTTGTGCAGGAAATTTTTGTTGACCCCCGGGCTGCCCGGGGGATGGCCAGGGTAGGAATTGAACAAGACATAACATTGAAAGCTCTCGCAGCTTGAAAAATACTTTTCAGGAGAAGAAAGGTCCAATAACAACTGAAATGTGCAAGGATGAATTTTGTAAACCAACGGAAACAGTTCTGCTTAAAACAAAGCAATTTGACAGCCCTAAGAATAGATTTCACACCTTCAGGGCAGCCGACCATCATTTTTTGCTTTCTCTCTTTATTCTTATTTGATTGAGTGCACACAGAGGTTTGAAAACTATTCTTCAGAAAGGCAATTCGCTTTGTCTCTTCGGAAACCTGAATATCTTGTTTATAAAATTTGCCCTTGCCACTCAATTATGTAAAGCGGAATTATGTTCAATTGCGTTTTTGATATGACCACTCACGAGCAGCCTCCGCTAGCCTGGTATGATTGTTGTAATATTGAAGGACAAATCCGGGGTTGGTATTAATAATGATAAAATACAAGATAATACTGCTATGAATGATGTATGATACTTTTTTCCACTATTTTTCGCTTTCTCCTTGTGAAATTACGTTTTCAAATAAGCAATTGAGCGAAGTGACATCATATCGGGCAAACGAAAACGATGCAGTGCAATTGTTCTTTCGCCTCATAATCGCTGCTAGCCAATCTATCGCGTACACATACATCGAAGATGGCACGAGAACACGATAAAGAGGCTTGCTGCGATAAAGAGGCAAAACAAATCATACAGCCTCGATTTTGTTTGCACGATATGACGTCACTTCGCTAAAATTGCTTATGTGAATAAGTAATTTCACAAGGAGAAGGCGAACAATAGTGGAAAAAAGTCTCAAACATCATTCATAGCAGTATTATCTTGTACTATCATCAATCATACCAACCCCGGACTTGTCCTTTAAGAAAAGCTGTACAAAATCGACGTACGGTAAACAATGACACAAGATATCTGAAAGGTGAGAGAAAACTAACCTACACCAAGGCTACAAAGCATAAATTTCTATTGTTTTGTGTGGACAGAAAATAAATCTGTGGCAGATGAAAAGAGGGCTTCGTTCAGCCATTGAACTTTTCATCGAGTCAAAAACCTTGAAAGGGTTCTAGCTTACCTTGCCAAGTCTGTAATTTGCTTTCACACTTTTCTTGTCAATTCTTAGGGCCTAAGGAAGGAAGATACAAAGTTATCTTTAAGTTGAAGGGTTATCTAAGGGTTATCTAAGGGTGAACGATATCAACACGTTCAAACATAAGATCAAAGAGAATTTTTTCCAAAATATACAAAAAGAGGAAGATGACATATATATGCCTTCTATTAAGACTCGTCATTATCTCCCCCGACTATGGAATGGTCTTATACCATGTTTTACACGGAAAACAGCTACAGTTTATTTTTCTCATGTTTGTTGTTGTTCCAGCACCTCTGAGGGGACCATTATGGAATTAAGGTCATCTTGACTTTTTAATGCTATCCCTGCCACTGTAATTAGGGGTCTTTTATGTTTGTAACCTTATATATTGTATTCTGTCTATTTTTATATTATAACCTTGTAAATATTTTTAAGTGGCAAATGATACATACATACATACATACATATCTCTCAGGGGAAGGGGTCTTCGTCAATCCTCTAACGGGGACGTGCCATTTTGGCTGAAAATCGTACCTATAATTCCGCGAATTTTTTAGAATTTGCGGATCATAATTCCCCAAATTTATTGAAATACTGGGCCATGATCGCGCATGTTATAAAGCAATAGACGATTACGGAAAAGATGGCGGACCTCATTTCACGCAATGAATCATAGGAATATGCCCCCTAGCAACGCATAGCTACCAAAATTTATGACTGCAGCATAAAATCTTGACCGCAGTTGCGATAGATTTAGGCCGTCGCAACTTTATCGTGACATCTATGCTCTTTTCAGTCTTCACTCACAGTTTTAAGGAAAATTCGTCTTAAATAAGTTACAGTACAGTTTCAGTTTAGTTTTCCTACAATATCAAGATGTAGTGACTAGCTGTTTCAGTCGTTTCGTCAAGATTTTCAACAAGATTTTTGACTTTGTTTACCTTTACTGTGGAGGATCGAGGCGTTGAACAGACCCTGACATTCGAAAATAGAATGAAATATTGTAAATTTTTTCAGAATGTGCATTCTTTTGGCAACTGAGATATTTTTCTCTGCGAAGTCTAACGTATTCAGAAAACTTCACAGACTTGAGATGCCCAACAGAATATGCCTTTAGAAGAGTGTAGATTGCACGATAGAATTGCTACGGCCTAAATCTATCGTAGCTGCGGTCAAGATTTTATGCTGCGGTCGTAAGTTTTGGTAGCTATGCGTTGCTAGGGGGCATATTCCTATGATGCATTGCGTGAAATGAGGTCCGCCATCTTTTCCGTAAACGTCTATTGCTGTAACTCCCACATATTGCCAAGTTTTCTCCAGAACAGCCCCCATAATTTCGCAACATATCTGAAGACTATACCTGACCGTGTAATTCAGCTTCCGTTTCAAAAAGGACCCCTAAAATTGGCACATCCCTGTAACACTTGCATACTAAGATACCTCCCCCGGATGGCCATCTACACTGCTTACATCGAAAAATAATTCTTCAAAGGGATGGCAGCCTCTTTGAGCCCGAAGAATGACAGAGCACCTGGAAAGTTATCAAGAAGCATTTCCTTCAATCGTACTGCTGTTTTCATATATGTGCAACTGAAATAAGGTCACTGGTGGTAGGAGAGGTACAGTTTTCTTTTGAGAAACTATTTTCAATGTTGGAATAAACGAGGGGATTAGAAAATTTGGGATATGGGACGAAATGCACAAGTTGTTTTGACTACTAAAAATGTATAAATTAGAAAAAATGAAAATACAGTAGGGATCACGTTTCGGAAAAGAAGATGTCGCATGTTTCTTGAAATAAATGGGGAGGGTCTAGAACAAGGATGCCCAGGGTAAATTTTTCAAAATTAATAGCCCGGGAGGGGGGGGGGCACTTATTTCGAACTCAACAGTAACAGTTTTTCTTACGGTAACAGAACAGAATTTTCAAGAATCTATCTACCTTTCTAGCAAAAATAGCAGCGTTTCTCCAATTTCCGATTTTGATTCCACAAATTGAGGCATTTAAGTACAAAGTCAAACATGTCTTCTCCATTGTCCTCTCCTCTTCTTCATCGGCAAGACGAGAAGTCTCCATCTGATCCACTGCCTATGATAAGATCACATTTCGTTATTAACAAACAAACAAGGGCAGATTTTGTAATACAATAGCAACAGTTGCGTTTGATTGACACCTGAATTCAAAGCGATTAGCGACTGCAGACAAAGGAAATTCTCTCAACCAGTAATTCAAAACAAACCAAGCCGCAAAGGTTTCCCCTTAACTAGTAGGGCAAAGTCTCGCCTTGTGCAAGCGAAGGGTGGTTTTTAAGAGAAGTTACGTGCTTATAACAAAAGAAGAAGGGTAAATCTAAAGTTCTGTCTGGCGGATTTTTTTATTTGATTCAGGAGCCGAGTAGAGGGCATTGTAATTCTGGCGTATTTAGGGCTTAAATGAAACGATTACAAAACAGCTCCTGGATCAAATAAACAAAATCCGCCAGACAGAACTTTAGATTTACCCTTCTTCTTTCGTTATAAGCACGTAACTTCTCTTAAAAACCTCCCTTCGCTTGCACAAGGCGAGAGTTTGCCCTACTAGTTTCGGGGAAACCTATGCGGCTTGGTTTGTTTTGAATTACTGGTTGAGAGAATTTCCTTTGTCTACAATCGCTAATCGCTTTGAATTGAGGTGTCGATCAAACGCACATGTTGCTATTGTATTACAAAATCTGCCCTTGTTTAACAAACATCCATTCTTTTCCCATAAATATATCAGGGGTGTTAGGACACGGATAATTTGATTAAATGCTTATTCATCTTGTTTTGGTGCGTGATTTCTTCTCTGTTTCGCCTTCAACTGGTCTCTGCAATAGAGCGTGGCTTTAGGCCTTAACTGCTCTATATTCGAATATAACTCCCTCCTCTTCCTGTGTCTTGGTGCGCCTTCGCAGAAGAAGAGGTATCAACCGCAAAGGCTGAAAAGAAATCTAAAATAAATAGAATTAAAAATTAAGAAATTTTTCATGTGGCTTTGCGGTTTGAAACCTTTTCTTCTGCGAGGGCGCAATAAGACAAAGGAATACACGGGAGTTATATTTGAATAACTGTGAGCGGTTAGGCCTAAAATGGCGTACTGTTGCAGACAACAGTTGAAGACCAAACAGAGAAGAAAACGAGCATCAAGACAAGGTAAATAAATATTTAATCAAAATATCCGTGTCCTAACACCCATGAATATATTTGCATCATGTTTCGTCAGGAGTAAGGCAAAATGAGGTAAAGAGATTGAATGAAGACGAGAATAATCATAAATTCCAAAATCATCTCTTTTCCGCGAACTTTTAGATTTATAATAGGTGTTCCAAAAAAGTACCCCTTTTTGAAAAATCACCAACCTTCCATTATTTGGCCGATCTTTGCATTTCTTTTTTCGCAAGTGGACCAAATAGCAAATTTTTTCCAGATATAGCTGATCTTGTGATTAGTTTCAAAATTAGCAAAATTAGCTCTTTTTAAGATTGCAAAAGGTACTGATGATTACCAGGTTGATTTCTTTTGGTATTAAACTCTGATTTACACATAAATGTCAAAAAGAAAACAGGGTATCGTTGTAGACTTGACAAGACTTACGATGTTGCTCAAAGAGGCCGAGAATAACGTTTTTAACCTGTCATTTTATTCCTTTCAAGTGAATAAGGACAGATTTTGTAACACAGTAGCATGAGATGCTTTTGTTGACACCTGAATTCAAAGCGATTAGTGGCTGCAGACAAAGGAATTCTCTCAACCATAAGCAAACAAAGCCGCAAAAATTTCTCTGAAACCCAAGTAGCTAGCGCGCTCGTTTTGCATTCCAGAAAGTAAGAGCTAACATTAGCATGTATCGAAGGAAGAAGGATATATCCACACATATACCTCTGGCATTTTATTCCTTTGGTTCAGAAGCTGAGCAATAAGTGTTTTAATTACACCCAAAAACATTACAGAATTGAATCGCCTCCCAATCGGTATTTGAATCAAATAAATTAAATGCCGGGGCAGATGTGTGGACATATCCTTCTTCTTTCTATCTATGCTCATTTTGGCTCTTGAGAACGATTTCTGGAATGCACAACGAGCGAGCTAGCTACCTTGATTTCAAAGAAACTTTTGCAGCTTTGCTTGTTTTGAATTACTGGTTGAGAGAACTTCCTTTGTCTGCGATCGCTAATCGCTTTGAATTGCGGTGTCAATCAAAACCAACTCAAGCTATTGTCTCACCAAATCTGTCCTTGTTTTTCAACATTTTATCGTATTTAAATATACTTGGATCATTAACAAAAGAGACAAAAAAAGAAGTTTATGACAGGTTTCACGATCGAGTTATGTTGATTTTTCAAACACAAGTACTTTTTCACCCAACCGTTACCTACAATGAATTAATCACACATACCTTTCTGTATGTCTTCAGAGCTTGTGTATAGCGCTTGTTTTTGAATTCATCATTTCCTCTCTATAATAATGGGATGTAGTTATCAAATTTTTCAAAATATTTAAGATAATTCAGGAAGATATTCCATAGCTCACTTTTTAAAAGTACTTTTTTTGTATTCCATTAAAATCTTACAAGACAAATTATTTACTATGCTACCTACTAATTACTCTACCAAACAATACAAGGACGATGATACCACAGCAATAGACTATGACAACCCAGGGGCAGTTAACTTAGAAAGAAATAAAAGCCACCGAGTGAATCAGGAAAGATGTACCACCCGCCAGGCGTGCATAAACATGGAAACATGGGAACAAAGTTCCCAGGCAGCTTTTTCCAAAGCAATATTTTGCAGGCAGTTTTTCTAAAATAGTTTTGATGAAATGTAATTGCAGTAAGATGATGAATAATAGCAAACAAATGGTACAAATTGGTCATGTTCTGCTGTTGAATTTATGATTAATCGTTTCGTTGCTCCATGTGTAAAAACTGTTTGATACCTGCATTATTACTGGTTCTGGTAATAGGCTTTTCTACCCTAGCTGTAAAAAATTGATATGCAGGCAGGTTTTCAGAGAATTTCTACCGCTCCCAGGCAGGTTTGAACATTATGCACGCCTGCCACCCACCAGCAAAGCCACACCCCAAGAGCCACCCAACCGATTCGCATAATTTCGTAAGATTTTATCGATGTGTCAAAAAGGCTTTGACAAAATTATGTTTAAAAAAACTCAGTCTAGGAATTGAAGTCGGAATTTTAGACGAATTGGGTGTGTGACCCCCAAGAAATAACCCCCGAGCAAGCAACAGCACTGGCTTACAGCAGGCCACTCAACAGCTATTAACCTTTCAAAGCACGGGGTTTGATCTTTCTGACAATGGATAGCTGAACTAAGAAAACTTCTCCGTAAAATTTCAGGAAATTGAAAGAAGAAAAGCTACAAAAATACTCTTGTCAAATTGGGGGCGTATCTAAATAGCAAATTACCTGTCGCAAAGAATCAGCAAGGCAGAGACGGTCGCGAAACGTCATCTTTTGTATCTGTTCCTGTGAAGAAATTGAGAGAGAACAAACTAAGTTAACTAAATAAATCGCTAGTGAAAAAATCGTCTAATAATCTCATAGCAGATAGAGACAGCGATCTTCATGCATAACCAATACATTTTTGGAGAATATGTATGCACCCTTACTTTATTACAGATTCCGCTGCACTCAAACACGCTGATAATTATTTGTATGTAACCATAAAACAGAGCAGTAACAGCCACTACGGCTATCTCTAAAATATGGAATATGGAATTATGGAATAGAATGACGGAGTGGCTCATATGGAATAATGGAATAAATTCAATTTTTGCTGCAGTGCATGTGAAACTGTTCTTTACATATATTTAGGAAGGTTTTGCAAGAAAATTGCGCAACAGTTCAAAAATATAGGCCATTCCATCATTCCATATGAACAATTCCAGTATTCCATCACTCCATATGAGCCACTCCATCATTCCATTCCATAATTCCATATTTTAGAGATAGCCGTAACACTACTACGTCTTTTAATGAGACAGTGTAACAGCTGGGTCGAAAAATAGTGGGCACCAAAGCAGCATGCTTCTTCATCAATGTTGGGCATCAAACGCATATCTATTTCCGAATCCATCACAAGTCACGAAAAAAGTCTCAAAATCTATTTGGATCCTTGCGCAGGATTTGAGTTTCCCCAAATTGCTTGCCTAGTTTTGTGGTATGAGTTTGTAGCTGTAGGTAAGATTTCCAGAGCAATGGGCATGCTTAAATATGCTAAAAAATATCTCCCATTGGAAATAGTAAAAAACATGTATACAAGTATAGTTGAACCACATTTCAGAAACTGCTGCTCGGTGTGGGGTTGTTGTGGAGAAACCCTGCGCGATAAGCTTCAGAAGCTACAAAACCGTGCCGCACGAATTGTTACTAACAGCTCATATGATGCATCATCTCTTCCTTTGATTGGAAGGCTAGGGTGGTTAACTATAAAAGAAATGATAGAATTTGAAACTGCAACTATGGTTTACAAGTCTCTCCATGGTTTAGCTCCTGAATATATGCAGCTAATGTTTACAAAACTGTCGGAAAACAATTCACGGTCTCTCCGTGATACCGACACAAATCTCAGAATACCTCGCTTTACAACCTCTTACGGGCAACGTAGTTTCTCATATCGAGGTGTAACTGTGTGGAATAAACTTAACACGGAAATAAAAAGTGCCCCTTCACTGGCCACTTTCAAAAATTTGCTGAAACAAGCTTTGAAGAATCAAAGGGTGTGAAAGTTCTCGTACAGCATCAAACTTTTTCTTTTCTAACCAGAACATATTGTATATAAATTTTTATTTTTCTTTGTAATACAGGTTGCTTTGTAATTTATTCATGTAATTAGGTTAGTTAGGTTTTTAAGCAGGGCACATTGAAAATCAGTGTATTTAATTCTACTGAATGTATAACCCTGTTGAAATAAATAAAAATGAATGAATGAAATGAGCATGAGGATACAGTTTTTTTATTCAGACGGTCCATGAAATAACAGCAATTAAAATAACATAGCAGATATGTTCCTTGTATGATATGATATGTATGATATGTATGATATGTGTCCGCTCCTCCTCTTTCTTTATCTCCTCTCCATCTGTCACTGTGGGAGGAGACAGTCCCCCTAGGGCCTCTAATAGTATTTGCATGGCGGTGCGGCTCTGGGGGTAGGGCTAACTACAAGTTAGCAAAGAACTGTAACTTGTCTTGCGAAGAGGCATGCGTTAATCTTTATAATTCCATTTACCCACGAGATTTTCATCTAGCAACTTGACCCTAGCATTCAATGCCAAGTGATAAAGCCCCATACTGATGAGCCCTGAAATTAAGCAAAACCGGTTTGTAGAATGACTCATGAGATGAGGTGCTTGTTGCAATCTCTCTATAAATGCTTAAAATAACATACCCTGGTGCTGTTATCAAATTCATCTGCCTTTGCTTCATCAACAAAATGTAATACCTCGATCAGAAAGAGAACTGAAAGGAAAGAAAATTTGATATTTGAAGCATGTTAATACAAGTGGTAATAGTATATCCCCTTAAATCGGAGGTCGATTGATTTACAACTTTGGTGATTTTTCAAATGACAAAATCTTTCTGACCCACAAAGTATATGGAAAGCGGGAAAATTTTAAGTATATACTCAAAACCATAGGGCTCAAATCTTTAAAAAAGTCGGTGTAAAATTCTATTGAAGTTCTCTTTGAAATAAATGGCTTGGAAGGAACTTAAAGTTTTTCGCTGTAAATCTGCCGTGGCAATTTATAGATATCTTGATTAGTCTCAATATGGCACAGTTATTAAATTTGAGGCTATGACGTCATCAAATTTCAAAATCCTAAACTAGAAAAGCTACATACAGTATTTCTGCTTGCCACCATATCGTAGACCTTTTTAAACTATGGTCTTTTTGACGGTTATATAATGTTTCCTCTATTAGTTTAGGATTTACGATGATTTAAATTTTTTTCAAAAATTGTCCATGATTTTTTCAAAACTAATTAAATTGCCGCCATTTTGAAAAAAACCAAGATATCACAAAATGTCCACGGCAGATTTACTACAAAGTACCATAAGTTCCTGTCAAGCCATCCAATTTAAAGAAAACTGCAATAGAACTTTACAACGACCTTTTCAAAGATTTGAAAGATTTAAGCCCTATGCTATACTCAAATACATTGCTGCATGTGACGAAAATAATTTAAGAAGGATTGAAATTATCACAACATTTCATGAAGTTAGATTTACCAGTTGCATTAGCAGGGATTCGTGGTGGGCATCCCATCTTTCCATAAGCATATTCAGACTTGACAAGGAATCTTGATTTTTCTCCTTTCTTCATCGTTGGAATAGCAATTTCCCATCCAAGAATCTGTTCACCTATGGATGGAGAGTATAACTTTCTGTGAGATTTTCATACTGGGTGGGTGAGTAGAAAATATTCAAATTCAGCGGCCTTCAATGGACCTTTTTACTTCTTAAAAAAGAGGTTTTGATCAAGCATCCAAATTTGGTAAATTTTGTTGAAAGAAATGGAAACACGACTGCCATTTTTGATCGATACTTGCTAGCTGCGGAAAGAAGTTCCTTCAGATCTCAGAGCACTTTTCAGAGAGTTAAGCAAGGATAACTTTGCTTGAATTGACTTACGACTGGTTCGGTTTAAATACACTAGCAAGTTTTATTTGCCTTCTGAAAGCCTTTTGAAAGCCAGGTTTTTCAAACGTGGATTCTTTTTTAATTAAGACTCACCCGGTACGTTGTATCTATTATGTTCTATTTTGCTCTAGTTGCTTTTGAAAGTGAAAGCTACCATTTTTCATTTGCCTTCTGAAAGCCTTTTGAAAGCCAGGTCTTTCAAACGTGGATCCTTTTTTTTTAAGACACACCCGGTACGTTGTATCTATTATGTTCTATTTTGCTCTAGTTGCTTTTGAAAGTGAAAGCTACCATTTTTCATTTGCCTTCTGAAAGCCTTTTGAAAGCCAGGTCTTTCAAAAGTGGATCCTTTTTTTAAGACACACCCGGTACGTTGTATCTATTATGTTCTATTTTGCTCTAGTTGCTTTTGAAAGTGAAAGCTGAAAGTGAAAGCTATATAATAGAAGAGAGCATATCCTAGATAGTTTCTTATTGGGCATATAAAAAATCAGCAACCCTCTTTTCCAGATATTTTAGTTTCTGATCAGGAGAGACTCTGTATTTTGACTTTCTTGCAATGTAAATCAGCAGCCACTTGTCAAATTGACTCAAACAAGGTATCAAACTTTTTAGGTTGACACCTATCATATACAATGTTGCACAAAATGGGACAATTGAAGCCAATAGACAATTGCGCTAAAGATGGTGACAAGGAATTTTTTACCAAGATGCACTGCGTTCTTTAATCGAATTCTTAATAGAATTGTTAAAGAATCTTAATTAGAACGAAATGCATCTTGGTAACAAATTACTCGCCGCCATCTTTAGCGAAACCCTCTATTGCTTCTCCACGTCCTCCACACCAACCGGGCACATTTTTTGGGGCAGTCTGCATAAAAACATTGGTTTGATACATAGCAAGTACAGTAAAAAAAGATTTCTGTTACTAAGATGAAATACAAAAAGTTAAGTTATCAATTGTACAAACCAGCTCCAAGTTTAACCCTCACAGGATAATTTCTGAGAATACTTGAATCAAATGGTTCCTCTGAGTACTCAAGGTAGGCATTGTAATGCACTGAAATTGAAGCAAATTGGACATTCATTTGGTGCACATACTTTTTATGAGAAATTTACAAGTTGACACATTTCTAAAACTTGACCCCATAATCCTTGTATCAACTGGCAATATCTCATCTGCCTTTGGTTATATTTCACAACCCTATGAAATCATGCCCCTATCTGAGATTACTCACAGGTAAATATAAAGTACAACACGTAAGCCAAAGTACACTTGTACCGTAGATTCTTGGACAAAATATTACAAGTTTCTTAAATAATTTCCGTCATCTAAATTTCCAAGTTTCTTTTCTACAAAGTTGGATTCTGCCAAACTTTCTCATAAAAAATGGTGGAACTTTTGGCACACCCGAGATGGCAAGGGCATTTGGTCATCTTAGGCGAATTGAGCAGCGGTTCAACATGTTTAGTATTACCTTTAACTGATGCTCCTTGAGGCACTTTATTGCCTGTTCCATGAGTAACAATCTGCTTTAGAACCCCTTTATCATGTGTTGGTGTAATATCCTTCATATTTGAAGCCATGCGTTCAAATGGTGTCTGAAAAAGATAGCACAGAGAACATACGATTTAATATCAAGATAACACTTCATATGACAGTATCAACTTGCATTCAATAATCATTTCAAAATAAAGCATTCCATCTCTTTGGGATTTTGGAAATGTTTGGTTTATTCATCAAAATCAATTCTGATTTCCTTACAATAACATATATTAATTTCCATGCAAATATGTCATTCACTTACTAGGTCTGACTGACATTTGCTACCATGACTCTTTTCCTATCTCACTAAATTGCAAGGGAGAAGATACAGTGAGAACACTCCTTTGGAGTTTTTTGCCAATGTTGTAGAAGAATTTAGAAAAAGCTTTAACTGCAGATGCATCCCAACAAGATGGTGCCATACTTTTCAACATTGTAATTTCATTTGAGTTTCCTGCTTGTATGTAAATTGTTCAGTCCAGATCATCCAAAAAAATTTACGGCCAACCTTTGAAAAGCATACAGATTTGGTTTGTTACAGCATTAGAATTTAGCTTCAATCAATGGCTAATTAAATTCAAACTTCCTCAATAATCAACTTTAGCAGATAACTCATTTGTTTATATTGATGCCTTACGTGCTGCAATATTAATGTTGAAAATAAAAGTCTGATATCACATCCAAGCCAGAGCTTTTGGCGTTTTGGCCTAAGCAAACTCTTGAAGCACAACAATTAAATCAACATTATCTTTGTTGATAAAATTGGAAAAGCTTCAGCTCACATTATATTCTGTTTGCTACAAAGGATATTGTACAATTTTTTCAGTTTTCTTCAATTTCAGCCTTACATTTTGATGTGCCTCACAGGAATTTGCAAGGCAAAAGGCCAAATGCTTTGGTTTGGATGTGGGGCAAATTTGAACTTTCAAGCTTGATGTGTCAGCTCTCTCAAAGCACCAGTATCAACAAATGAGGTACAGTATCTGTGTTCAAGGTAACTATTGAGGAACATTTTGATACTTCTTAGCATTTAAACAAAGCTAAATTCCGATTGCCAGACCTAACCAAATCGGTATACTTTTTTCTAGGGCACCCGGTATACTGTATAACTACAGTATGGCAAGCTTTCCATAGCTTTCAAACAACAGAAACTTTCTCATATTAGCAAAATAAAACTTTGAAAGTTTGATAATAAAAATAAAAGTTTGAATTTTAAGAATTGGAAAAATTACTTGATCATTATCAGAATCAGCACCATCATGGGTACAATCAAAATTCAGGTTCTTGAAAATCTGCTCTCCATCAAAGTAGTCTGGACCATGATCATCTTGTGAAGGATTAAGTTCAATGCCAAATTCAATTTCATTTTCTAGAAGCAGCTTTCTTTTATCAATACCATCCCCTGTCAGTCGCTGAAACTGAAAAGATGAATCGATGTAAAGTACCGTAAGGGAAGGGGCTTTTGATGGACAATGAAACTTAACTCCAAATTCTTCTGTTCAGGATTGGAACTTGTCAGTCTACCAGAGGTGATCTATTTCTTTCCCTAAAAAGGACCTCCCTTTATGGACTCCAAAAAGTCCAATATTTTGGCTCTAAATTATGGAATACTCTTTCACTTTTCATATGTGTTGCTGGCTCTATTTCATTCTTTTGGTCTAAATTGAAAGCTTTATTATATCAACTCCTATGTCTAGTCTGTCTGTCTCTCTTCCTCCGCATTACCAAGGTTTGTCATTTTCTCAGGGTACATCTGGTTCATAGTTTTTATCTTAATATTCTTAGTTTCTTTGTTTTTTGTGGAGGGGGGGGGGCTCTCTCTCTCGATTAGTTTACCTACTTAGAGAGCTCCTTCTTAATCAATCTATACCATATACAATCATATAATATTTATCCTTTCCGTTTGCTTAGATTGTACTTTTGTATTCGATGTTATTAATTTAGTATAGTATTTATTTGTAATGCAATTGTGTAGAATTGTATGTAGTATAGATTGATGATCAATGAAACTGAACTGAACTGGACAGTGGTGTGCCCCGCATTTTGGACAACCGAACTTCCTTGTTATGTTTTACACCTGCATCTTTGACCCCCATTTTCTGTCTGGCCAGTGTTGATAAGTCTTATCTAAAATTGATAACCATTACTAAAATGTTGACGCATATACTTTACTTGGCCCTACCCCTAAATCATTTTGCAAAAGTAATGATTTGCTCTCTACATTAGTTCATTTTGCACGATTTCACTTGTCTTATTTTGTGTTTGCAATAATGCAATAATGTGCATAGGGTACCAATAATACGATTTGTGTTAAATTCACGATGTATTTCATAGCAAGCATGTCCTCTGCTTTGAGATCCCTGTCAGATAAAATAATTTCACACCTTTTGAGGCCAACATAACAAGATTTGTGACATTAATCATTCATAGATTTTGTCCTTGCATGTTCTCGAAACTTCGGAAAGTTTTGTCTGTGTTTTCGAAAAATTGAAAGCTTTGTCCGTGTTTCGACAAATCAGAAAGCTTTGTCTACGATTTCAAATTTGATGGGAAATGGCTACTAAAGTTGAACAAGAGTAAAATTGCAAAAAATTTGTCTGGTTTTCCGAGCTGTGTCCGAGTTTCTAAAGAGATCTTTTTCAAATTCCACCACGCACAGCCTTCAACTTTACATCATTTGAAAGCACATTTCTTCTTGATAAATAGATAAGAAATACATACATGTCCTTCCCCACGAACTGGCTCAACTTCGTCCATCTTGTGTTGTCAACTCTGTATTCAACATGTGCGGTGGGACCAAGGTTGTTGTTGCTGCTAAAGTTTAGAAGTTGTTGCTGTTGTATCTTTAGTACGGTGATGTTGTTGTTGTTCTCAGATTTCAGTTGTTCTCAGTTGTTCTCAGAAATCAAATTTTCTTCTTGTCCATTGCACTTTCAAGTTCAAAAGATATCACGGGCCTCAGTTCATTTCAATTGCAATAAATTTTGTGTTGTGTTGTAAGTTTCTACATCTCCTCGCTGCTATCAACGTTGTTTCGTTAAATCGTATTGAGAATAAGCTACTGAAAATATTGCTCATGCAATTACTGATGTTTTCGAAGAAATAAACTCTGTCAGAAAATTTATGACTTTTCTATCTACGTTCTTCAGGCCCGTCGGAAGATCTGTCATTTTCTATATTATGCAATTCAAAAATAATCTACCGGGTGCGCCAAAATAAACTATGCACGTTTGGCAGGCCACAATAAATCGTACACTAAACCGATTTTGACGATTTATGACTTAATCGTTAGCAAAAAGCCTGAATTAGATTCTAGGACTTTTTGCAAATTTTTCGGTTTCCAGTTTTTAGAGCTAGAAGCAAGTGTCTTAAAATGTTCATTTTCGAGAACATTGAAAACGATCAAAAAACGTTGATCAAATTTTAAATTAGTTACCTTTAACAGTATTTGATTTGTTTCTATTATGCTCGTTTTGTTTTGTTACTCTTCTTAAACTTTGTTAGTAGGTTTTTACCTTTATATACATGTATGTTTAGAAGATTTATAAAAAAAAAAAAAAAAAAAGATTTCGGATATTTCAATAGACCTTTTAGCTCCTTTTAGCTATTCTCAGGACCGCCGAGAAGGGGGGGGGGTAGCCGGGGCAAGTGCCCCGGAGCCCGGGCCCCGCCAGGGGCCCGTAAAAATGAAGCTTTGTTTTTCCATTGTATGTTGCAATGATATCATCTAGCTGGGCCCCGCAAGGGGCCCCGGCAAAATCAAATTTTCTTCTTGTCCATTGCACTTTCAAGTTCAAAAGATATCACGGGCCTCAGTTCATTTCAATTGCAATAAATTTTGTGTTGTGTTGTAAGTTTCTACATCTCCTCGCTGCTATCAACGTTGTTTCGTTAAATCGTATTGAGAATAAGCTACTGAAAATATTGCTCATGCAATTACTGATGTTTTCGAAGAAATAAACTCTGTCAGAAAATTTATGACTTTTCTATCTACGTTCTTCAGGCCCGTCGGAAGATCTGTCATTTTTTATATTATGCAATTCAAAAATAATCTACCGGGTGTGCCAAAATAAACTATGCACGTTTGGCAGGCCACAATAAATCGTACACTAAACCGATTTTGACGATTTATGACTTAATCGTTAGCAAAAAGCCTGAATTAGATTCTAGGACTTTTTGCAAATTTTTCGGTTTCCAGTTTTTAGAGCTAGAAGCAAGTGTCTTAAAATGTTCATTTTCGAGAACATTGAAAACGATCAAAAAGCGTTGATCAAATTTTAAAAGATTCAACATGAACGAATAAAGAGAAAACGTTTTCAGGGGCATTTGGGGGTTTAGTACGAACTTCCGTACAGCAAATTACAATCATTCGATTTCCAAATCGCAAATCACCACGAACAAGTTTTCTCTTTGCCCATTCATGTCGATTCTTTAGAAAACTTGATCGATGATTTTTGATCGTTTTCCAGTCTTTCGAAAACTAACATTTTAGGAAACTCGCTTCTAGCTCTAAAAACTGAAAGTGAAAAATTTGCAAAAAAAACCCAGTATCTAATTCAGGCTTTCTGCAAATGATTTAGTCATAAATCTGCAAAATCAGTCCAGTGTACGATTTATTCTGGCCTGTCAAACGAGCATAGTTTATTTTGGCGGACCCGGTATATCCTCGTGAAATTGATTGAGGTCCTATTTTCAAAATTTCCCGGAAAAACCTCCATCAGTCACGATCCTTTGCCTCTTTAAATGCAAATTTTTACAAAAATGATGCATTTTCCAGCGATCTAAAGGGCATGGTCATGAAAAATTTTCCCGGGGGCGAGCCCCCGGACCCCATTTTTGCTCACTGCACTCGCATCAAGCTCTAGCCTCCCAAAATAGGATTTCATTCCGACATGCCTAGTTCATACCGTGGATCATTTTGCTGCTAGAAATTGACGAGGATTAGACATTGAATTGCACATTAGTCACAAAATCCGACATAAAAATTCACGATTTTCATGTTTTGGATTTCACGAGATTTTCCCAACTGTGCACTCTTAGTAGGCTCATTCCAAAAGTCTCTTGTTTCGCCCCCTCCCTCTGTTGACTTGCCGCTACAAAGGGAGTGATAACAACAACAACATAACGCAAAAGTTAGAGGGCCTTGACGGACCTATTAATCTACGCTTTTGGTGCCAGTGCCAAGCAAGGGGCCCGCATTCACTAGTTGCCCCGGGGCCCGTCCTCGCTCTCGGCGGCCCTGGCTATTCTGAACTGAAAGGAATCAGAATCGAACGATATTTTGCTGTATTTTGTAGAATTTTCGAATGTGCACAATAGTGATCGAATGTCGCGTATAAAAATGTATAAAAATAACGCTCGATCCAGGCTCTTTTGTAGAATAGCTAAAAGGTCTATTGGCAAATGAACATCATTTGTGATGTTGGGAATACCTAAGTCTCAAATGCATTGTTTGCATCAATTGATTATAGATTACTGATGTTTTTACCAGCAACTGCACAAAACCATGCTTATTGGGTGTCTTTCAAGACTTTCATGATCATTAGAGTGAGCATTAGAGCATTCAGTCAGAAACAATTTTTTGCAAAAGCCTTCAACGATTCTGCATGGGCTAATCCGTTGACGAATGCTTTTCCCCTTCGATGTCAAAAAGTACACCAAAATATGAAATTTGATAACAGGAAATCTAGCCGAGCTTTTTCAATCAGACTTGGAAGAGTTGTAGATCAACTGGTACCTAGGAAGGATCGAACAAATTGAAACTTTTTCGAGTAGTTTGTGAAATAATCCACTTTTCTGAAATCAACAAAGAGATTCGAACAAGGATTTGTGAAGCCAGCGTTGAAGAAAACATTGCGATTTGTACATCTTTTGATTGCCCAGACTATGCCTTGCACGTGCCGTCTCTTGATTGTCCATTGTTGTCGCCACTTTCGTTTCATGGGCCAAGAAAATGGCGACAACAAAGGCCAAGCAAGAGACGGCAGGCTTTCAAGGTCTCAAGGCATGCTGGATGAAACATCCCCTTTAACTGAATGAAATTCGATTGAATGATGTTGACCAACGGAAATTCGAAGCTCACAGCAGAGTTTCAGGGAACTTGGCCAGATACTGATTCACTGTGAAGTTTTCAACTCAAAGTGTTTCATTAGAACAATACAAGTGTAGTGTTGCCTAGGCCCTTATCGAAACGAGGCAGAAATCGTAATTTCAAAATAATGTCGTTTGATTATGACTCGTAGTGTAGTTAGGAGCGTCCGGCAACCATTCAATAGCGATAACTACGGCCATATAATCAGTCTAATTGCTGCCATTGTTTCTGTTAAATATTGGCACAAACAACGCATAGATAACCATGATACTTTGCGTCCCCAAAGTCAGCTTTCGTATGATATGACAGTTGTTTCCGGCCAAGGTTCCGTTTGTTTTGCTTTTGATATGGGGCGCAAACGGGGCGCAAAGGATCTCGGTTAGCAATGCGTCTTTAAGTAACATATCAGATGAACGTGCTGAATAAACCTTCACAAAGCGTTCGCATAAATAATTTGATTGATAACAAAATTGTAATGCATCCAAAAAATGACTACGATAACAAAAAGTATAAGCACTACATGTATTTTTTTATGAGAAACCGCTTATAAGAAACTCAGACTCCTAGAGTGTCAAAGAATTAAGAAACTCTTGCATGTTACTCTTTATTCTCACTTGTTTCCTGTATCACTCGGAAAGTACTTGAGTAATGTCTAAACATTGGAAAGGTATAACACGCATTGTTTTGAAAATGTTCAGGAGGGCACCGATCTGATCATTTTAAGAAACTTTCAACACTGACCCAGATTCTTAGTTTCTTATGGAAAATACATGTAAGTGTCCCAGGCAAGTTTATGGACAGCAACTGAGTTTGATTAGAGGGTTCAAGTGTCCTTTTCATATATTGCTTTCGAAAAGAAACTAAGAATTCAACGGAGTAAGGCTCTTAACTATCTTCACTGTTTACATTGGCGGGACCTCCTGTAGGCTCCTGTCTTTATGAACAAGTTCCAGCAAATTTACGAAGACATAAATGAGGCATAAATAAAAAAGAATTTGCTTTGGGTCCCCTTGTGCAAATGAGAGAGCTTAGTAATTGCTTTGCAGTACACCAGCTTGTTGGCGTGTTAGTGATCTGATAAATTGGTTTCTGAAAAAGGGTTTTCGCAGAGATGTAGGAACCAGGGAAGGGCATTGGGGACACGTGCCCCCCCCCCCAAGACTTTGCAATAAACAAAGAAGTGCCCTTTCTATTTTCAGGAAGTGCCCCTTCAGCTTAACAAAAAAGTGCCCTTGAAGTGTCGTGCCCCCCAAGTTTGAGATGCTTCCTACGTCCCTGGGTTTTCGCATCAAAAGTTGAATGCACAGATAAATTACTATGTTTCTCTTGTAAATAAAAGGGTGCAAAAAGGCTCGGCTTCCTAGAGCATAACATACTTGAAAGATTAGTGGTTCTCTATGAATAAATATGCCGTCAAACCTCTCTGGGTCGCCTGAATTTCATAAAACAAAGTAAAAATGATAATATACACATAGATCCAACATTTCACTTAAATAGCAATCCAATTAATAATGTCTAACACATAGATCCAACATTTTGCATAAATAGCAATTCAATTAATAATGTCTATTTAGTCCAATATGGTTAAGTGAAATATTTTTAATTAAATGCATCTTGCGTTAAACAAATAAAATCAGTAACCTAAGACCTTGGACTACACTGGTCCAGTTATCATGGGGTTGGAGGGGGGAAAACTCTCAAAATAGGTTCCTAAGTCATGCGAAGAGATATCTTAAGAGCCATCGTCACACGGGGTCCTACCATGGGTAGTTAGACACTGCTGGTGTGCTTCTATGGGGGAACGCTGGATAATATGTATCTGCGGAGGAAATTTTTTTAGTACTGCGGAGGAGATATCGAATCGATATCTCCTCCGCAGTACTATAACAAATTTCCCCCGAAGAAACATATTATCCAGCGCTCCTCCATAGAAGCACACCAGCAGTGTCTAACTACCCATGGTCCTACGCTACAATTTCAAACTGTCTCGAGTTTGAAAATCAAACTTGGCCTCAACTGAAGCTACAGTGCAGTGATCCACAGTGTAGTCGTCGCACTGACACAACAGAACAACGACAGATTTTGTAACACAATAGCATGAGATGCTTTAGTTGACACATGAATGCAAAACGATTAGTGGCTGTAGACAAAGCAAATCCTCTCAACTATAAATACACAACAGACAAAGCCACGAAAGTTTCTATGAAACCCATTTCAGAAATTGCTTTTAAGAGCAAATATGAGCATATATCGAAAGAGGAAGGGTTTATCTACACATATACCTGGGGCATTGAATTTCTTTGGTTCAGAAGCTGAGCAGTAAGTGTTTTAATTACACCTAAGAAAATAAGAGAATTGAATCGCCTCCCAATCAGCTTTTGAATCAAATAAATGGCAGATGTGTAGATATATCCTTCTTTCGATCTATGCTCATGTTTGCTCTGAAAAACAATTTCTGGAATGCACAACGAGCGAGCTAGCTACCTTGGTTTCAGAGAAACTTCTGCGGCTGTGTTTGTTTTGAATTATTGGTTGAGAGAGTTTCCTTTGTCTGCGAACGCTAATCGCTTTGAATTGCGGTTTCAATCAAAACCAATTCGTTCTCCTGTCTTACCAAATCTGTCCTGTTACAGAACAGTGGAACAAAAGTAAAACTTTTGGTTCAACTATTATGCAGTGTGGATCCATAGTTCCGCTAGGCAAAATTTGATTTTCAGACAGTCTGAAAATTCAGCGTGCCCGCAAAGGATCCTGGGTGACAATGGCTATTTAAAATGTAAAATTACAAAAGGTTTGAAATTGCTATGTTGCTTGAACAAATTTTCAATCTCTGTTGCAGGACGAATTTTCAAAAATCAGATTCAAGAGTAATATGTCGCTATAAGTAATATGTTGCTTGCAAGAAGGATTTGAATGGTTTGCCTTGCTAGAAAGCATCTTAATGTGTGCTCCTTGATGACTACTAACCTTATTGCCTGAGTCTCATGTTTCCCTATGTTCTTTCGCGTGAATGATACACTTCATTCAATAGAGAATCATGATATCACAATAAAAAACTTGACGCTATTTTACTTCTTTCTTTCTGACTTGGGGAAATGACGTTCTTCTTTGCATTCATAACAACTTTTGTTAACTAACTGTTTGCAGAAAAGACTTTTCAACATCGAGCGTTGACGGTTAAAAATAGGCATAGCAAATGATTCAATCGATGCAGTCACCAAATAGAGTCAGCTTATAATCATTGAACCATTACGATTCCTTGTTGAGCATAGAAATTAAGAGGAGAAGATCGGGCTGGCTAGAACATTTGCTCAGACTGCTAGAGCAAACACAAGCCACAGAAGCCCTATCTGAAGCACTAAGGACAGTGAGGAAACGTAAGGGTAAACCAAAACTCACTTGGTTTGGTCTCATCAGCAAAGATCTAGGAGGCCAAGGCCTGCATGTAAAAGACATCACCAAATCGAAGGCACCAGCCAATAACAGAAGTACTTGTATTAGCACAATCAGGCTCAGCATGTCAGTAACTGTCGTAACAGCGCAGCTGTACGCAGCTGCTGATGATGCTGATGATGATGCTGATGATGATGCTGATGATGATGCTGATGATGATGCTGATGATGATGCTGATGATGATGCTGATGATGATGCTGATGATGATGATGATGATGATGATGATGATGATGATGATGATGATGATGATGATGAGCAAGGTTCACCACAGGGGATCCAAGCAACCGATTACAATAATAGTGAGATATACCAAAACACACCAAGGTGGCTCACACTGTTTCAATACCCTGATATCAGTGTCAGTATGCAACCGAACCTTACGCTGTGAAACAGATTCGATGACTCCAATCAGGCCGGGTCACTCGAAATAGCATCTTTTATTGATTTACAATGACATCTGCTACCTCAGTCTATCATATCCTTCTTTGTGATACGACACCGAGACACTCGTCGTCTCCTACGAGCAAAAGAGAAAAGTACTTTATCGGATATGTAAACACTAGATTTACTACAATCGTCGTAGTTTTGTTCCACAATAAAACAGAATGCCGTCATCCAATAAATGAAGCGGAACTGTCACTTTTTTCATTACTTCATTTAAAATAGGCTGGATGGAATCCTAACTATTTCAAGCTAATTTAAATCAAAAACGTTGATAAGATTTTAATTTAAAGTGAATGACCTGAGCTATATGGCGTCCGTCTATAAATAGGACCAAGAGAAACCTAAACACTTTATTTTGTTCTTTGGCTTTGCTATCTTTCGCAACGCGTTGGATTTATCAAATACAATAGGTTATTTATAAACCTATCAGATATCATCTTTTAACTCAGGTTATTCACTTGAATGCAAGAAGAATAGAACACACGACTTCTTACATTACCCCTAAATTAGCCATATCATTTCACTGAACTTATCATCAAGTTTCACCAGCCCTGGTTTCACTCTAATCATTTCACTTTACAACTTTATCAGTTTCGTTCTCGATAACAAGAAAGAAAGAGGACAGGAATTTTACAAATATCATTTTATCTCTCTGATTGACTTTTTTTATATTGTTTCAGTAAAACCACTTGGGTCGCAGGACAACCGCCGATAAGCTCTGTTTTATTTTTGGAAGATAATAAACATATCTTCCTACAGTAAAATGAGAGTGAAAGTTTGGAGGCATTCATCAAGTATGCACGCAGAAATGTTCGGATTTCAGACCACAGACCCCCTCCTCCTGTATGCTCTCTCCATGGGAGAAATCGGTAATTATATATGGCACGTCACAGAGCAGAAGCTGTGCGCACATGCACGAAAATTCATAACTTTCAGCACCCCCAGCTCCAAGGAACAGATCTCGAAATATAGCAACACTGGGTATTTTCTTCCTTAGGCCTGAAACTCTTGGTTTGTCGTTTCAAAACCTTATGCATCTAAACACTTCCTTATATCAGAATGCACGATGACGCCATTTCACGCAGTTTCTGCTCTGTCATGGAACGTACACTTCAATCGTATATGGAGCGAATAGACATTTAAAAAACGCATGCAACCGAACATTTTGACTATGATTTGACCAAATAGATTGCACAATTACGTCAATTTATGAAGTTTCTGTGTCGTGGCCACAATCACAAAAAATTGGTAAAAATGGAAAGTTTGAAAAAATTCCCGCAAAAATGGAAGAAAGGTAGACTCATGACTTTTCGTCCCTTGTTTCCCTGCGCTCTTTGATTTGCTGATATCACTTGGTAAATAGGGACTCATACCATTACTCTTATAAGGTGGGCCTCCTGTAGGCTCACGTAGAGTGGTTCCGTATTCACCAATCAAATTGCTAGAATTTAGTTTTCAACCAATAAGGAGGTACTATCTAGACAGTTGTTGTTGTTGCATACAAAAAACGGTTGATGCGGTCTAGAGTTTTAGCCAACTGCGATGGATCGATTTTGTTTCTACAGAGGAAGATTACTGCATGAAAGGTATATATTTTGCGATTAATAGGTTAGGAAAACATCATTCTTTGAACTAAAAAGTTTGCTTTTCAATGTTTAAGCTCTTTAAACCAGACTTTGAAGCGACTTTGTTGAGAGTAAGAGAACTCCCACTAGTTTAGCTCATTTTGAAAAAGGGGGCCCACTTTATAAGAGTAATGGTATGAGTCCATATTGACCAAGTGATATAAGCAAATCAAAGAATGCAGAGAAACAAGGGCCGAAAAGTCAAGAGTCTAGAAGAAAGGCACATTTTAGCAGTTCTCTTTCTAAATACTTGGGATAGCAATATCAGATCCGAACAGAAGCGGTATAACACCCGCCCATATGAGTCTTCGATGTATATCTATTAGCACTTCGTATATAAAGACTGAAACACCCCGTCTAAGTGCCCTGGTACATTTTTTTTGATTTCCTCGGTGAAAAATTAGAGCAAAATCAGTCCCCGGGCAAGACGTGAATCTCCCCGGTACAAAATTCCTCACAAGTGAAGCCTCGGATGCAAATTGGCGAACCCCGGGGAGAATTTCGAGAAAATATTTCGTCGTAGAAACAGTTTCCCGCCAATAATTATACCATCCTCGTTACACAATTGAAACCCCCCGGTGAAAATTTGACCATGGTTTTCGGTCACTAGGACCCCTGTGAACATCTGACCTCTCACCGGGGCTTAGACGGGGGTGTACTAAATGTGCATGTTGAACCATTAACTAACACATTACCTCTAAGGCTTTTCCTTTCGTTTCAATGGGAAGCATTAATGATGCAATACCACAGAGTACTAACATGGTAGCATAAACACCAATAGTAGCATGGAATGACTGCTTCAACAGAACCTGCGAGAAAGAGGCAATTGTTTAGTGATTTAGATTGCAAAGCAGTATTTAACATTTTGTACTTACGTTGAGAATACTGCCTTTGTAACACTCTAGATTGGCTGGAACCATCAGTTATGAAGTTAACCCACAACATAAATGGACAAATAATGCTTTCCAAAAATCTATTATCCTTAATTGCTCTAAACGGGTAAGCTCTAAACGGGTGTTTTAACTAAGTAAAAAGCAGCCCTTGTTTCATGAGGGGAGGGTATATTAACATGTTAACCCTAATTTAACCGGGGGGGGGGGGCGTTTTTCACCCCCCCTGTCGAATTTTTTTTTAATAGCTCCCAAACGATGCTACTTACAATGCTGAAACTCCTTGACTTTTCCTAAAATTTAGTTGGCAATCAGAAAATGGAAATTTCAATACCTATTGTTTGATCACGTGACCACCACATGCCCATATTTGGAGAGTGGTCACAAAGAGATTCTTTAAAACGGTTCTAATTTCTTTCTTTGTTACTAAATCTCGACAATATATATACCATTCGATTCGTCTCGATAAGTACTTTCATTTGATATATAATTTATTTATATTTGCTTACATAAACAGTTTATTATTTCTATGACGTCATAAATCTTTATGACGTCATATTCCTAATAAATGAGTATTTTTTCATGCAAAACTGATGTAATTACCTCAAATATTGATGAAGATACTTGATTTCGCCAATAATATGCGAAATTAATTGTTTTAAATCATATTTATTGAGCTAACAATTTTGCATTGAATCAAATTTTCATTATTTAGTTAGTTAATTTATTAGAAACCACAAATATCCGTATGAAACAATATAAAACTACAAATTAATGGCGTCAAGCAGATATTTGGATGGTTTTTTGCCAATTTTATCAAGCTATTTGCTAATTATGGGCCCTTTTCTGCAAATAGCTCGATTTTCTCAAAATTTGCATTATTTTTGGTTGCCTAGCAACCAATCCCGTGACTATTGATTGATTGATGCTATTTTTAGATTCTCCTTTGTTCAATTATGACACAGTGCAAGTTTCATTGTCATAGCTGTTATACTTTCGGAGAAAAACAGGGGGGGGGGGGCCAAAAACACCCTCCCCGGTAGAAAATCACTTTTTTTTACCCGGTTAAAATAGGGTTAAGGGTGCGGGTATGTGTCACCCATATAGGTTGGTTTTTTGGCCCAAAATTCTTTGAACAAAGGTAATTTTCGGCAGATCGTCCTTTGGAATGGGTTAGTGTGGCCGAAATCGCGAAAAAAGGGAACAAATTGGTCGCTTTTCGCTAAAATTCACAATAAAAGTGGGTATGATATGGCAATTAAAAGTGGGTAGCTTTCTGATAACAGCGTGGCAGACACCCGTCCATTCACAAGTCGTATACCCCACCACCTGCTGGGCCTAGTTCCTTGAGAGCAACTTTAGAAACACCCTTAATCCCATCACCTTGAATCTGTATGATCTTGCCGTTATTGGGAACAACCTTCTCTTTAGAAAGTAAAATCATCAAAATCATGTCACTTACCTGAGCTACGAATGGAGTTGCAATTGCCCCGATTCTTGCAAATGCACTGGAACTACCAAGCCCAACAGCTCTGACATTTGTTGGAAAAACCTACGAAGAGAGAAGAAAAATATTGCATAGAGGATACGGAACAATTTTTGTTGTTCTGCCCTTCTTTTGAAGTACCGCGTAGAGATCTTCTCCCTGGAGTTTTGTCTTTAGTACGACTACTTGGGCATACTAATCTTTCGAACGAATTTCTAATGCAGATTTTATTGTATGGTGATAGAGATTTTCCTGATGGTATCAATAAAGATATACTTTTGTTAACTCTCTGCTATATCCATTAACTGGTCGGTTTGTTTAGAAATCTAAACTCAGTACTCGGTTGCAAGTCATATAACCACCTCGTCCCTTTTAAGTAAATGTTTTCTCAATTTTGTTGTAGTTGCGTGTAGTTTTATGTCTTTTTCGATTGTTTCTTTGTCTAAATGGCCACGTGGGTAGACATAGTTATTGCTCCCCGTGGTCTTGTCCTAGTAGTAGAGTAGAGTAGCTTATAAGTATAGTAATTAAGTAAATATGTATTGTAAATTTTTAGGAGAATGTATAAAAGAAAAAGAAAAAAGAAACACATTCTTCTTTATTGAAGCGAGAAAACGATTTCGAATCATCAGAAAGGTCTTTTCAAGTGACCATAGCTAAAAGCAAGGGCGCCTACCTTGTAGAACTGTGCTTATTCCCAGTACTATTTTCGTGATATAGTACACGGAGTAACTGCTGTCCTATTAATCCGTGTATAAAATAAGAAAACTTTCTTTAGTTAGAGTGATTTTCAAATTCTAACGTCTGTTAGTGTTGACCAATCAAAAATCACGCTGTCTGGTTCCCTGTTGTCATCTCGTATAACAGTTGATCTCGTACAAACTACACAATTATTCTTACGTCATCTTGACCTTGACAGGACAGACTGGGTCACGTACTGAGACCGTACTGGGTCGTGAAAACAGTACTGGGAATAACCACAGTTCCTCCAAGGTAGGCGCCCTTGCTGAATCCTGCTGAATTCAATCTGAAAATAGCAAACATTGACATGGGTAGGTAGAAGTGGCGAAAGTACAAAATTAATTGAGAAATGAAAACGTAATTTTAAAACCTGTTTTTGGAGGCAAGGTGGGCAAGATGTAGCTTAATTTAGTCAGATACAATGAATTTTTAAGAAATGTTAGATTAGGAAGCTAGGAGCAATCTAGCAAGTGGGTTTTTTCTGGTCATTCGGTAAATCAATAAATAAGATAGAAATTTACAAAACATTGAATAATCTAAATCCACCATTCATGAAAAATTTCTTCAAATGCAGATCTTCGCAATATTCTACCAGAAATCCTTACGACTTAAAACATATAAGACCAAATCAAGTAATTTTTGGTTCAAACAGTCTTGAGTCCGTTGGCCCTCAAATATGGAATGACCTACCAATCAAAATGAAATCCGCAGACAAATTGAAAAGCTTTAAACTTTGGATAAAGCAATGGAATGGCCCAAAATGCAAATGTAGCGCCTGCAGTAGTTTCAATTTTATTCAGCATTAAGTTTCTTATACATTTTAATTTCATTCGATTTAGATTAGTTAACTTTGTATATATTCTATATATATTGTTTGGCTATGTAGATATCGAATTAAAATAAACGAACAACAACAACAACAGCAAAATGAACACAGAGTGTGTCGGACAAAAGTTAGCATGCTCGGCTAGCTGTGGAATGAAAAGTGGGCAGCTGGTATTCAAAACTGAAATATTGATCTATCAGTCACAGGCGAACTTAGATGCAGGGGCTGCTTGAAATTGAACGACGGGCAGCTTGTAGAGAGGGCGTCAAGGACAGAACGAATAGGATCGAATGAGCACCAACATTTTTGGACCACACTTTGCTAGAATGATTTAGTTTTTTTTTTACGAAATATTGTGCGTATTTCTGCACACGTTGTCAGAAGCAGACTAAAGCGATTGAATTAAGCACAATTCGTGCCAGAAAGGGCCGCCAATGAGAATTGTCCTCTCGAAGGGATGGGGGAGGACGGCCTCCATTTGCCCCCTCCCTTAAATCTGCCACTGCTTAGATGTTAAAATTTGTTTGGTAAAGTAAAATCCCTCATTATTTGACCCAGAATCCGGAAATGCTGGTAAACGAGAATTCCATATTCCATTTTGTTCCATGATTCATTTGCCATTGGAATTTAAATTATATTTCTGAAACAGACAATTGCATTGAAGATATATATGATGGACCAGAATCGAACGTGGAATTCCAGTTGCCATACAAACCCCGTACGAGAATTTTCCTAATTTCTGGGTCTAAATGATGAGCGATTTTACCAAATAAAATTTTCACATGTAATTTTACTGATATACCGTATATGGAGCGCCGTTTGCCCAAAAATGACATAAACATAGTTTATGTTACATAAACTATGTTTATGTGCACATAAACTGTGTTTATATACATAAACTATGTTTATGTGCACATAAACATAGTTTATGTACATAAACATAGTTTATGTCCATTTTTGTGCACATAAACCTAGTTTATGTACATAAACTATGTTTATGTGCACATAAACATAGTTGTGCAAACGGCGTTCTATAACCGTATTGATAATTGAATTGTGAACATCTGCCGCATTCCCCTTGTTTCACAGTCCATCAAACGTCAAAATTTTTTTCTACTCACCAGGTAGAGCTTTGGTGCTTACTTTAGTGTCTCCGTATGCTTGGTACTTAATTTAGAAAGAGAACAGAAAGAGAGGAGACATTTGTGCTTTACACACACAAAATCATAACCGTTCTACAATTCCCAATGCAAGAACAAAGCCTGTCTTTTCCCACTGTCCTGGGCACGAGTCCCTTTTTGTAAACAACTCAAATGTCATGGTCTAGAAGCTCATTGTCTTGATAGACGCTACACTTACCTCCGGTGTATAGACATACGCAGCTTGAAATGCTCCAGTAACACATCCTCTTATGCCAAACATCAATACAACTTCCGTCGTTCTATAAAAAATAGAAAACGTTCACAAAGTTTTCTTACTAGCTGAATCTATTTAGAGTAGCACTAAAAGTTCAACGGAGGTCGACCCAAGAACCACGAGGGGGGGGGGGGGTCCTTCCATAGTAAAGGTACCGGGGGATTTGCCGCGAGCAAGGGTATACTTTTTCGGACTTCTAGTCTAGCCAAGGGCATACTTTTTTGCAATTTTGGCCTACAACGTTCTAGCCAAGGGTATCATTTTTGAAAATACTGGTCTAGCGAACGGTCATGATATCATATTTGGTACACATTTGACAATATTCGTCCAGAAAATCGTCAAAATTGGTCTAGCGAAGGGTACCATTTTCGTAAAAATTAGTCTAGCCAATGGCAACATTTTGAATATGCTCGCGGCAGACCCCTACCCAAAATTTGGCCAAGAACCACGGAATAAACATGACAATTTTTCAAAAATTGATACCTGACCTCAATGTCTCAAAAATGTATAGCTGAGCATTACACAGAATTTTTCAATGTGGCTAATTCATTCGCTGTTTGTTCCAAAATCACAAAAGTTGATACTTTTCCTTTGACCAAAATCATGCAAATCGATGCTGATCCTTATACCCAAAATATTGAAACGAAACGACACCCTTCGAGAAGGCATGAACAGTACCCAAAATAGACATCGTGTAAGTTTCTGACTTTACGTAACAGCTAATTCTACCGGTTGAGTGAAAAAAGAATCTCTGTTTGGAAAGCCATTGCTCCCGGAATATCAACGCAATAATATTGAAAATTGTCTTGTTTTATTGCCAATATGTTCAATTAGGTTCAGTAATTTACCCGGCTTTAATCAGCCATTCCTTCCTGTTGATATGGGAGATTCTTTGCAAAAAGCCCCTTCCAAAAGCCTGCAAAAACGAGTGAAAACAAAATGAGCATTTGTTTTCCTTCCTAAAAATGATGACACTCACATGTATTCATGTATTTGTCCTCTTGGGAGAATAAAATCCCCCTGAATAGGTTTTTGATACCAGGGGGAAGATTTGTTCATCCTCCGAAGAGGATAGCATGTGCTAACCGCGGAGAAGTGATTGATGTAAGGCCCGTATAAGGCAGAAATGTTAAGGAAATTTGTTCCTGCTTTTGGGCACGTTTTGAAGGTTTCTCCAACAGTATTTTCCGAGAAAATCCCTCATAATTTCAGAACGGCGTGGCCGATTTCAGTCAGGTAAATTTTGAAATGGATTTGAACATGTCTACGAGTAAACTGCATACTTGCCGATATCATCTTCGTGATATCCAGTGTGCTGTGACCTTTCTAACGGGGATTCTTTTTATTGACTCACCCGGTATTAGAATATGTAATGACTACAAATTTATCCAAAGCAAATTTCAACGAACCTGTTTGTGCAGATAAGCATGAGGGTCATTCCATATAATTTGAACAAAGGCATGTCAAGTCATGTTCGAGAAACGCCCTCAAATTTTTTTCATGTAATTGTTACCTAAAGACAAGGTTGAATTTCAAATTTCAGCTTCGTAACTTGAACGGTTAATTTTCTATGGCTGATTGAAGATTTTAAAGACAGCTCGATCAAAGATGAAGTGACACTTTCAATGATTTTTAATTTCAATTACAGGACTCTGTAACAAATTCTGTTGAGTGAAAATCATTTCAGATGCAGCATATCATCAGCAAAAAAAAAAATATTTGCAAGTCGAAGCTGACAACCTTGCACAGGTGCTTGTCAAAATCCTGCCATGATAATGAAAAATTCTGAATTAAGCCACTTTGGAAGGAACTTGCATGAATTTTCCTGTTAAAACGGCAAAAGCAAATTAACTACAAATGATACTCTTGTGCTACCATGCTGTTAGAAGTCAGAATAAAATAAACAAAAAATTCCACGAGCCTCCACTTAAAAGAAAATTAGGTATCAAAATGGCACAAACTTGTATATTTGTGCAATTTTAGCAGATTTGAAAAATATTTTACAAATTTTGGTATGAATAATTCCAAATTGCTTCATCACTTGTTAATGTATACTAGTTGAAGTTTGCCTAGACTGAATATCTTTGATTGAATCCACTTTCTAGTCAGTGAATTTGCCTTTTGAAAGTAGCTCAGACACCAAAATGGCCGATATGGGGCATGTTCAGTGGCTGCAAAATGTACCGGTCAGTAATGTCATAGTCTTGAGAATTTTACAACCAGTAGTCTACTCTGTTACCTTCTGCTGAGAAGAATTTCATGGTTCAAATGGAATTTTAAGGCAGTAATTAAAATATTTTTGACTGCCTGTTTGTCGAGAAATTGGTAATGTTGTGGAAACTCTCTTCAGTTGGAGCAAGGTCAAAATCTCATGAAATCATCATCTCTGGGTCCCAACAGCTCACATTATCAGCTTGTTAGTTCCTTCAACATCCAATTCGGCTGGAAGACAGTACAACTTTACAACTGGAGAGATAAAAGATGTAGTGACTCGGTTCTAGACACTCGTGCATAAATGACTTTTGTTCAGCTTTTGAGTTCCTGAACGTTGTTGTTCAATCTACCATTTGAAGTTCTATCAAATCAAAGTTTCACTGAGTTTCGTTTTTGTGTCTCAAAATTTTGCCCACTAGAACGTTTCCTGATCTTCAATCAACTGACAAATTGCAAGTTAGTTGTACATTTTAAAATTCATGTTGAAGGCTAACATTTGACCTAGAAGAAACTGCCTCATATCCCCAATAGATCATTCTCTCCAAAGATCTTTTCTGTGACTCCTTTGTAGAATAACTGATAAGTTTATTCGGTCAATGAGTTATGTAGTTACATTACATGATTAATGTCCCTCCCCCCTTAAATTCATGGGAACCCAATATTTGGGACATATCTCTGCATTTTAATCCTTGAAGGTAAGTGAAGCTTTGCATTCACCTTATTCAATGATGATTTCATGAGATTTTGACCTTGCTCCAACTGAAGAGAGTTTCCACAACATTACCAATTTCTCGACAAACAGGCAGTCAAAAATATTTTAATTACTGCCTTAAAATTCCATTTGAACCATGAAATTCTTGTCAGCAGAAGGTAACAGAGTAGACTACTGGTTGTAAAATTCTCAAGACTCTGACATTACTGACCGGTACATTTTGCAGCCACTGAACATGCCCCATATCGGCCATTTTGGTGTCTGAGCTACTTTCAAAAGGCAAATTCACTGACTAGCAAGTGGATTCAATCAAAACTATTCGGTCTAGGCAAACTTCAACTAGTATACATTAACAAGTGACGAAGCGATTTGGAATTATTCGTACCAAAATTTGTAAAATATTTTTCAAATCTGCTAAAATTGCACAAACATACAAGTTTGTGCCATTTTGATACTTAATTTTTTTTCAAGTAGAAGCTCATGGAATTTTTTATTTATTTTATTCTGACTTCTAACAGCATGGTAGCACAAGAGTATCATTTGTAGTTAATTTGCTTTTGCCGTTTTAACAGGAAAATTCATGCAAGTTCCTTCCAAAGTGGCTTAATTCAGAATTTTTCATTATCATGGCAGGATTTTGACAAGCACCTGTGCAAGGTTGTCAGCTTCGACTTGCAAATATCTTTTTTTGCTGATGATATGCTGCATCTGAAATGATTTTCACTCAACAGAATTTGTTACAGAGTCCTGTAATTGAAATTAAAAATCATTAAAAGTGTCACTTCATCTTTGATCGAGCTGTCTTTAAAAACTTCAATCAGCCATAGAAAATTAACCGTTCAAGCTATGAAGCTGAAATTTGAAAGTCAACCTTGTCTTTAGGTAAAAATTACATGAAAAAAATTTGAGGGCGATTCTCGAACATGACTTGACATGCCTTTGTTCAAATTATATGGAATGACCCATGAGAAGAAAGCATGCTGCAGCAGCAAAGAACTCCGCTGCAAGTGTCTTTCTTCGACCAAGAATTTCAAGAAGTGGTATTGTAAGAAGTATACCTAAAATCGTTAGAAGGGTGCAAAAATAGCAAGCAAAAAGATATCGTTATACTTAGCAAATTTTTATCATTATCAATTCAACAATTATTAATTTCAGATGCTTGGAAAAAGAAACCTTCTGTATGATAAAGACACTTCTCTTCTGCACACATACCGGGTGTCTAAAAAAAGTACCCCCTTTTGACTGAACCCCCTTTTGACTGAACAAGGCAGCAAAACGATAATATTTCGGTACTTTTTGAATTCATGGCTACATTTGTTGGCTTTCAACTTAAATGCACATACCTTGCATTTAGAAATCGACCACCAAACACCGGAGATATGAGTTCACAAGGTCAAAATTTGGAGTGCACATGAAACCAGAGGTTTTGAGAAACGGCCTAGCCATAATTTGACAACAAACAGGCATTTTGCAAACGAATTTTCGACTTTGACCTTTACTTTCTATTTTTGAAAAGATTTATACCTTGAATTACTTCAATTGTTCTTGAAGTAACTTTTCTTTTGAGGAAACGGTCCTTGCATTGCATTCGATCCCAAGTGTTTTGTATTAAAGAAGAGAAAAAGGAGCACATGCACGCTTATTTTGGAGATGTGGCACGACTTTATCACTTTTACCACATTTTTACTAGATTTGTTTAATCAGCAAGCCTGTATCTCCGGTGTTTGGCGGACGATTTCTAAATGCAAGGTACGTGCATCTAAGTTGAACATTGATAAATTTAGCTGTGAAGTCGGGGAGCAATGATATCTTATTGCTTGGTTCCTATTTCTAGTCAAAAGGGGGTACTTTTTTCTGAGACACCCGGTAGTTCTAACGTGTAATTCTAGATGTGAAACCTTTCGAAAGACATTAAAACAATGACTTACAACGCCAATCTTGAAATCTTTTCTTCCATCTGCGTTCAGAAACAACTTGGTTTCAGAGAAAATTTACCAGTACAGTTTATCAAGATATCAGGATTCAAGGAGTCTTGGAACCAGCTTGACAGTTTGGAAGCAAACTCAGGTTAACGGACACAAGAATGAAAAACATGCTTTTAACATTGATTAGTGGGCTTTGGGCCTAAATTGTTTTCTTCCCACTGCCCTTGTAGAAATATCAGGGCAAATATTATGAAATTGAATCACCTGACCCATCCTTGTGCGCCTTAAAGATATAAAGATAGACATACCTGGAACCTCAGCTACTGTTGTCCACAAGAAATCAGTGTAATCTTTAGTTGTTAAAAAATTACACCCACATGCCATTGTTTCCACAGTTGTACCTAAAAGACGAACTAACTAAATTATTGGCCCTTAAAGTGTCACTGAACTCGAAATCAAACTTTCACCAGCTAGGATGGTTCCTAATGGAAAAATCATCGTAGAATCGTTTGCCGTAAATATTTTTTCATTTCGGTGACGAAAAATGCCATTTTTTGGGGTGTTTTTAACCCATGGTCTTGCGAAAAGAGCCTGGGGCGAGTGACGCAATGTGATATATGCAGCGTTTGATTCAATTCATTAATGTATTGTTAATATATACAATCAAAACAATTCCGATATATTCTGGGCTAACAATCAAATTTGGCGTAGTTGCCAATTGACATTTCCTCATGGAGGCTCATTACTACTTGCTCCAAAAAATTTCTATCTGTTGATAAATTCATTAATCGAGCTGCCAAATCATTACAAACCAATTTTCAACATTTGACCTCTCTGACCTGGCATCACTGCCCTTACTGTTTGAAAATTTCTATATGGATAACAGTTGCCAAGAGAACCTACCAACCAATATAATACTATCAAGAAACAAGTGTGGCAATGTTATTGTGGCAACTCTTGTCAGGATGAGGTAAAAATTTGTCAATATCGTCGGCCATCGTTTAGTTTCGCTCAGGGCCGTAGGAAGCATCTCAAACTTGGAGGGGCACAAGTGCGAAGTAAAGATAACTACCGCATCGGTCTTAAAAAAGAGGGCACATCCTGAAACAAACATAAGATCCTTTTGGATAATTACAAAGTCCGTCCTGAGCAAAGTAAGCATAAGAATATCTGAAATTGATTTCCTCATAACCCCAAATGACCGTTGATGCTGTTTTTAGCTACTGTCAGAGAGATGAGTGTTGCTGCTAAAGTCGCCTTACAGCAAAAATCAAGCCCCTTGTATAAGGACAAGAATTTTCTCAAAAGCAACATTTTGATTTTTATGTCAAACGAGGATGATACGCAAAAAACCAAGAGTCATTACCCTTAGTTTGCTTAGTTTGTGCATGAAACTATTGGTGCATCTGTGTCAAATGAGATGTCATGTGAGATTTACGACAACGCAAAATTACTTATGCAGAACCCTACAGAACGTTTCAATTGTTGAGACAAGCAGTCACGAAGATAACCTCAGTGCAGAATGATATGCATGAAGATGTCTTGGTTCAGTGTGATCACGTGCCTTTCCCCAATCAATGGTGCCATGGTTTGCTGGGATTCTGCACCTTTCTGTAGCTGTTTAGGAGGGGCGTCCTCCTACCTTCGGTGATGCTGCGAATGCTAGCCTCTGTGCAGAACTATGGTGCAGGCCAGGCGTGCATAATGTTCAAACCTGCCTGGGAGCGGTAGAAATTATCTGAAAACTTGCATATCAATTTTGTACAGCTAAGGTAGAGAAGCCTATTACAAGAAACCAGTAGTAATGCAGGTATCAAACAGTTAGTTTTTACACATGGAGCAACGAAACGATTAATCATATATTCAACAGTAGAACATGAGCAATTTGTACCATTTGTTTGCTATTATTCATCATTTTACTGCAATTACATTTCATCAAAAGCTATTTTAGAAAAACTGCCTGCAAAATATTGCTTTGGAAAAAGCTGCCTGGGAACTTTGTTCCCACGTTCCCATGTTTATGCACGCCTGGTGCAGGCCACTGGTTACATCATCCTCTAAAGGTGACTTATTTGCATAAGCTTTTTATGTTTGAAGAATGAAAACATTATGCAGGGGCTTTTGCTCCAACCGGAAGGAATAGACCTAGACATATAGACATATAGACATATAGACATATAGACATATAGACATATAGACATATAGATAGGTACATAGGAATCAGGAATGTTGTAACAATGGGCATTATTTGTGCACACAATCGAAACAATCAGCGAAGCATCTGAGATATTTATAGGCATTGTAAATGGAAAGAATCAAAACAATTCTGAGATATTTGGGCTAACAATGAAATTTGGCGTAGTTGCCAATTGATATTTCCTCATTAAGACTAATTACTACTTGCTCCCAAAATTAATGGAGCTGCCAAATCATTACAAGGCAATCTTCAAAATTTGACCTCTTTGACCTGGCACACTGCCCTTACTGTTTGAAATCTTCGATATAGATAGCTGTTGCCAAGGGAACCAACAAACCCATATAACACTATCAAGAAACAAGTGTGGCACTGTTTTAGTGGCAGCTCTTGTCAGACCTTGTCAGGATAAAGTAAACAATTTGCCAATACAATATTGTCGGCCATCCTTCAGTTTTTATCAGAGCAGTAGGAAGCATCTTAAACTTGGAGGGGCATGGCAATTTAAGGGCACTTTTTTCATAAGAAGAGCATTTTAATATACATCAGATTTGCGACGAGAAAAATGTTATATCTAGGAGAAAATAGTATGAATGCTGATAGATATACGATTTCCTTCGCAATGAAGCAAAATGAGAAGTAAACATAACCAAATAAAGAAGTAAGTAATAACATAATTAAACTACTTTCTGTCCGCATTAGTCTTTAAAAGGGACACATCCTGAGACAAAAATTACACCTTTTGGTTTGTTGCTAAATCTTGGGGAGCACGTGCCCCCTGTGTCCCACTAGTTTCTACGTCTCTGGACTCTCGCTACATCTAATGTAATAAATCTGATGCATATAACGAAATCTGATCTGCTTCATCAAGTGGGCTCGTTATTAGGCTACATCCATTTTGATATGAACTGAATCATGCATTGCAATTGCAAATAGATATTCTATTACTTTGAGGCAAGCTATGTGCATGATCTCATTCTTCAAACATGGCTAATGGGGGCCTTTAATTATGTTTGAAGAATGAAAACATTATGCAGGGGCTTTTGCTCCAACCGGAAGGAATAGACCTATATAGACATATAGACATATAGACATATAGATAGGTACATAGGAATCAGGAATGTTGTAACAATGGGCATTATTTGTGCACACAATCGAAACAATCAGCGAAGCATCTTAGATATTTATAGGCATTGTTAATGTATACAATCAAAACAATTCTGATATATTTGGGCCAACAATGAACTTTGGCGACGTTGCCAATTCACATTTCCTCATTAAGTCTAATCACTACTTGCTCCTAACATTAATCCAGCGGCCAACTCATTACAAGGCAATTTTCAAAATTTGACCTCTTTGACCTGGCACACTGCCCTTACTGTTTGAAATCTTCGATATGGATAACTGTTGCCAAGGGAACCAACAAACACATACAATACTATCAAGAAACAAATGTGGCACTGTTATAGTGGCAACTCTTGTCAGGATAGGGTAAAAAAAATTGTCAATATTGTCGGTCATCCTTCAGTTTTACTCAGAGCAGTAGGAAGCATCTTAAACTTGGAGGGGCACGGCAATTTAAAGGCACTTTTTTTGTAAGAATGGCATTGTAATATACAACAGATTTTTGACGGGAAAAATGTGATATATAAAAGAAAATAGTACGAGTGCTGATAGATGTCCGATTTCCTTCACAATGAAACAAAGTGAGAAGTAAGCATAACCAAATCACGAAGTAAATAATAACAAAATTAAACAACTTTCTGTCCGCATTGGTCTTTAAAAGGGGCACATCCTGAGACAAGAAGGGCACCTTTTGGTTTGTTGCAAAATCTTGGGGGCACGTGCCACCAGTGCCTCCGGTTCCCTACGTCTTTGGACTCTTGCTACATCTAATGTAATAGTTTTTATGCACATCAAGAAATCTGGTCTGCTTCATCAAGTGGGCTCGTTATTAGGCTACAGCCATTTTGATATGAACTAAATCGTGCATTGCAATTACAAGTAGATATTCTATTACTTTGAGGCAAGCTATGTGCATGATCTCATTCTTCAAACATGGCTAATGGGGGCCTTTAAGGGAATTTTTTGTTTTGTTGCAAAATTTTGCGGGGGGGGGGCGCACATGTCCCCAGTACCCCTCGGTTTCTACGTCTTTAGTTTCGATACATCTAATGTAATAGTTCTGATGCTGTAATCATCCCAGTGAGCAATGTGTCTGTCACTTCTACTACTACGAATGGTAAAAGCTAATGTCCATACCTGAAGGATGGCAAGCATCGATTTTTGTTTGAAACATCTCAGTTGCTAGGAGAACTATTCCAAAATATGAAAATGCAGAGGTAAACCTGTGAGGAAGAAAAGGAGAGAAAACTTACACCAGAACGAGGGCAGATTTTGTAAAAATTGCATCAATTGTCTTTTTTACCTTTCCATCAAAAAGTTACAATACATTATACATTATACATTATACAACTACTGTTTTCAAATCAGTGAGTCAGCTTTGCCAGAATATTTGGCCCAAATGTTTCAAAGACAGCGAGAACATGCTATAAGGACGCTAAGAAACACCGAAACTAACTTGAAACTGCCTTGTGGCGCAGTGGTGTAATCCTCTGCAGCCAGCCAGAACAGTCAGGCGGAGTGGGTTCGATACCCGGTAGGACCCCAAAATTATTTGCGTATCGAGGGTCTAGTGTTTGGAATGGTCTAAATCGCCAAATCAAACTGTCTCCCTCGTTATCAAATTTCAAATTAAAACTAAAGGGTGGTTTATAACAACCAATTTCACGATTTCTTTTTTGTAGCAATGTTATTATTTTTCTCTTTTGATAGGATTTTGTCCTGTTTTACTAGGTTTTCGTGGCTATAATTGGCTGGTTGTATGTTGAAATCCCTAACAAGGGACCTAACCTCTGGATCATTATAAAGCCTTTATGCTTTTAGAACATACTTTGTTTCGACAATAAAGGGAGTCTGATCGTTATCATCTTCGTGAATTTCAGTGTACAGCGAAATTACTGAAGCCTGCCTAATTCTATTCTTTCATATTGTCTTACTCATCCAATCAGTGCCACGACAGTATTCGTTGCTGTTTCTTTTTATCTCTAACAGGGCACATTGTAAAACAGTTTTTTTTAACTGAATGTTTTCACCCTATGTTAAGAATTTAAAATAATAATAATAATAAGCTACTTAAAAAATTACTGTATAATACCAACCTCGTCCCCAGGGCCTTTTGTCATATTGGGACGGAGACGAAAAGGCCCTGGCGAAGAGGTCCCAATATGACAAAAGGCCCTGGGGACGAGGTTCGTTGATTACTGGTTGAGAGAATTTCCTTTGTCTGCGATCGCGAATCGCTTTGAATTTTCAGGAGTCAATAAGAATACTCATGCTTTTGTCTTAAAAAATCTGTCCTTGTTCAGCAGCTGGTTAAGTTTGAATGAAATGTTGATTGTTTTGATTGTCAAAGGAACGCAAGGATAGTATCAACAAACAGTACAACAAACAACAAAAACAATACAGCAAAGTACAATTTAATGATAATAACAATGAACAATACAACCAAAGATGAATAATCCACACTCCTACCCCATTCACATTTGCAAGTTAAAGGCACACTGTCGTGGCGCTGATTGGGCGAATAAGACAATCAAACATAATAGAATTAGGCAAGCTTCAATAATTTCGCTGTACACTGAAATTCAAGAAGGTGATAAGGATCTGACTCCCTTTATTCGCGAAACAAAGTATGATCCAACATTATAAAGGCTTGGTAATTATCCAGAGGTTTTCAAGAGGCCAAATCTTTCGTTAGTGATTTCAACATCACGACTAGCTAATCACGGCCACGACAGTGTGCCTTTAAATAAGTTTAAATTAAAGGCAATCTGTCCCCTTCGATGAATGAAAACAAAACCAATAAAGATCTCCATTGTATATTCCAGAAGTTGGTGTTAATTCGCTTTATCCAAAGAAATCAGGGTCATAGAGATTCAGTGATGCATGAATTTAGCTGCAGCGTAAATAAGGTAAATAAAGCAGTAACTAAGGCCAGAACAATAGGGGACAGATTGCTTTTAAACCGTTATCATATGTTGTGTTCTTACAAGGGCGGTATGAAATGTGTGGATTAGGCCCAAGCTAGACCCGTACTTGTCCTTATAAAGAAAATCAATCATATCTTACTTTTCCTGGCATTCTAATCTTCTCGGCTAGTGTTAATACATGTTCGCTTCATTCACATAACCTGTTGTCCTTTTTTGTAATCTATTGCTTACCCCATAGCCTGCGTGCAGACTTTACTATTGTGGAGGAGTTAGAGGCGAAAAGGGAAAGGTCTTTTCGCCTCTAACTCCTCCACAATAGTACAGTCTGCACGAAGGCTACTTACCCCAAGGACGCCTACCTTGTAGGAACTGTGATTATTTCCAGTACTGTTTTCGTGACATAGTACACAGAGTAATTGCTGTCCTGTCAAGATGACGTAGGAATAATTTTGTGGTTTCAAATTCCGCTGTTAATGTAATACGACATCAACTGTTATAAGAGATGACCACAGGGAGCCAGACAGCGTGATTTTTGATTGGTCAACACTAACAGACGTTAGAATATGAAAAACACTGCAACCTGCAACTTATACACGGATTAACAGGACAAGGTGAAGGTGAAGATGCGGTTTTTAGGGCCAAGCGCTGAGATCGCAGAAGTAGAATAGTCCTAATTGAGTCTGCCAGCCCTTGTCATGACGCTCAAGTGGTGGGGCTCTACCTGGGATCGAACCCTGTCCGCCTGACTGCTCTGGCTGCAATGTCAGAGGATTACACCACTGCGCCACAACACCTTCAGGACAGCAATTAATCTGTGCAACATGTCACGAAAACAGTACTGGGAATAAACGCAATTCCTACAAGGTAGGCGCCCTGGTCTACCCGCTGCAAACTTTCTCCCACAGCATTATTTTGCTCGCAGTCTTCTCTGGGTTATCTCACGATTTGGAGGAGATTAGGAAGAATGTAATTTTGTATATCATGTGGCCCTTGGTTCTAATTGGTCAATCTGAAAAATTGAATACATTGTAGATGCTTACCATATAAACCATACCAAACACGTTGTGAAGCGATATTCTCTGCTAAACAAATCTATGAGTCTTCCTCTTGCAACCTAGAAAAAAAATTTGATCCCAGATTTGATACCTAGGCATGAAACCCCGGGGGGGGGGGGTACATGACTTTTGGATTGACGGGGGTCTGCCGCCCGGTTTTCAAAAAGCTACCCTCTTCTAATTACCGAAATTTGCTTTGGTACCCACTTTTATGATGAATTTTGGCGGAAAATTGCCCATTTTAACCATTTTTTGCGAATTTCAGCGAAAGCCCACCCTTGTTTATGGAAAATTTGCCGAAGAAGGACCCTTGTTTAGAGAGTTTTACCCATATGGGCGGCACATACCCGTACCTTGAACATGTTATGTACCCCCCCCCCCCCCGGGCATGAAACATTTGAGACAAGTACAACAGATCGATGTAATGATTCGAAATGGTTTGAGAGAGACACAAATAAGATGAAGTGAGGCATTTTAGTAGAAACTGAAGAAATTATGAAGCAAAACTATACTTCATCTTCAGAATACAAGATTTCAAAATTACGAGGCTATATTTATATGCATAAAGACAAATAACAACCAAAAGTATGTAATTGCAATTCCTATATTAAAAGAAAATAAAGGGCAAACCTTAAAACAAAGCACAGGGAATTGAATTAAAGACGATCATGTAAAATCAATAGACTTTCATAGAATCTTCTTTAATACAGGGTATCCCAAAAAAGATGTGCGCCGTTTGAATGGCTACTGTGGAGGAGTCATAAATTTAACTTTCCTGTTTTTCAGATTTGTGAATAGAAGAGATTTCAACTAAGAGTTTGGCACCGAGTTTGTGTAAATCTGACAAGTGGTTGCTGATTTATTGAGAAAGAAAGTCACAATCACTGGTTGCTTCAAAACCAGAGGATTTTTACTATGTACTTAACCTTATAACTTGAATTTTAACATTAAACTAGCTGTTAACGCAGTTAAGTAAGTGCTGCTCATGGTATTATTCATAATAACATTCCGCAGATTGTCAAAAAAATAAATGTCACAGTGGATATTTCGGAGCATGTGTTTGAAACCAAGTTAAATTGCAGCTTTTTGAGGTAAAACAATTAAAGAACTACGAGAGCTGATTGTAAATTTCAAGACTGCATTACACGACTACAATACTCATTAGAACTCAATGTGATATTAATCTCAATTCAAGTCTTCAATTCCAATTTTAAGACTCAGTTAATCATTGTCAGTTCATTTTGTACTTTCTTGGACTGCAAGGCTTTCTTTTCCCCAGGTGTTACCTCAAATAGTATATGATGTTCTCATTGGCCATAGATCAACACTGGTATTTTGAAGTAAAAATAGTTTTGATGTTTTAGAAGTAGTACAGTAGCTTTCATCATTTCTTTGTAATTAGCTCAGAATGTCAATTATCTGCTTCCATCTGCATCAATCAGCCTTTTCAATAATATTCAAACAACTTGATGCATGAAGGCAACACACAAAGTGTTCCCCTTTTCAATTCTGTGTCAAATAACAGATTTTGTATTATGCCTCAAATGAAAACAAGTCTTGAGGGTATATGATGCACAACAGTTGGCCATAAAAATTCTTCAAAAGTTCATCTGATAACAGTTTGTATCCAAGTTAAAGAGTCACAAGGTGTGAAGAATGGTCACAAAAGCAATGCTGATCCTATGCTTTTTGGTCTTTGCAAGAATGTGCATCCAGCAGTTATCTTATGCCGCGTTGGTCTTTGAATGTCAATGGTTAAAGAAGCAAATACTGATCCAATGCTGTGCAAACAGTTACAGGAATATGAACAGTTAATACGCAGATAGTGATCCAATGCTGTGTTAATCTTTACATGGACTGTCACAAATTAATAAGTTACCTTTCATTTCTGCAACAAAATGTAAATGAGATATCAAGCTTTTGTGTATGAGATATATATGTGCATGGTCATATAGCAATATTAAAGGGGCCTTTGCAACGAGCATGGTTTGTGAATACACCATTTGTGGTCGTTTCATTGTCACCATTTTACAGTCCACAAAAATGACCTCCAATAAAAAGATGGCACATGCAAGGTATGGTAATTGAAAAAGCCGATTTAAGTACCTAAGTAGATAACAGAAATATACTGAAAAAAAATTTGTGCTAAAGGAGGGGAAAAATTAATCAAGAAGCCAATCAAAATACTTTCAGGTGCAAAGAATCATGGTTGAAAGATCCTTTAAATTATCTTTCTTTTGCAATCCTCTCTTGTGATTTTCTATGCAATGGGAAATTATCTCTTCTGTTCTGAAACAATCCATGGCACATTTATGCACCAGATGTTTGCAGTTTTCAAAGCAAAAAGAAAACTACTGTTCTAAAGTGCAACAATACTCTATTAAAAGATGAATTCTTACCATTTCTAATCAAATACATAAAGCCCTGAGTTAGGATTGTGAATAATAGATACCAAGTACCCATCTAATAAGAAAAATGCATGATTGTTATCTGTGAAAAATTTTCAAGTGCTGTATCATCTTGTGTATTACTAAAGAAAGAGCCTTGACAAATATTTCCAAAAGTAATTCAGCATCCTGAATGATCAGATTCGCTTAATTTGCTGTTTGTTTTAGTTGGTTTTGAATGGTTTTAAAGTAGCAGCTTTTATTGCCACAATATATGCAATTCACTGTTTATTATAACCACAATGGGTGATTCACTTTTTCTTTCCACAATGGGAAAGTTACCCTTGTTGGGTGCCTCAGTGGGCATTTCTGATATATTTGCTTTTGCTGCTACAAGTGGCAATACCAAAATAGGTTTATACGTTTCATTTGTTGCCACAAAGGGCAGGTCATTACTGTTTATTTGTGAAAGGGTAAGAAACGCGCTTAGGCCTTCGTTGATGAAATCTTCCTTCCACTTCTGGAGCCTATCCGCTGCAAAACAATAAATTGTCAACACAGCAGAGAGGATAAAAAGAAATCCTCTCATATTTACTATGAAATGAGATTTAAAAAAATGATTTGATACGTACCAGAGTCAGTGAAAATCCCCTTCTTCTTCTCGCAATGAACGTGAGCCAACTTCTTGGGCAGTCAGCAAAGCAAGCAGGATGCCAGAAGTTCTGTTGTTGTTGATGTTAATGAACTTAAACGGTACAGTTATGACAGGAAACGCATTTGGGAGTAATTAATGACCATATAACTCAAGAATATCGACCAAGCAACATACTGAACGCAATATTGTTGGTTTAAAACGACTTTATCACTTTTGAGAAGCAAACTGTCTGATGGATGCATGTCATTGCCTGAAGCACCTGTGTTGCACATTTCCATTCCTAGCAACCCTAGATATGTCCAACATTCTTGGTTGTCACAAAATTAAATGTATGACTATCTGTCTTACTTATGAACATCAGAAAACAGGGCTAAGTATGTCTTTTTCAATCATTTTCGTTGATTTTAACGCAATGGAGAATAAGGAATCATCTGGTCTTGAGACAGCCAATAATTTTGGCTTTCTTGCTCCATAAATAGGCAACTAGTGATCAGATTTACTCAAACTCGGTGTCAACCTTTAATTTGAAGTTTCTTCTGTCAAGAATCTTAAAAGCAGAAAAATTGTATTTATGGCTGCTCCGCAGAAGCCACTCAAACAGCGCACATGTTTTTTGGACACCCTGTAGACTCTCAAGTTTTAAAGTTACATCACATTACGAACAAATTCAGCCACTTGAAAAGAAAAATCCAAAGTCTGGTCTTTGTTTTAGCTCAGTTATCACTTCGTTGCAAAAAATTACCTCATCAACCCGTCACCGTGGCATTTGATCCAAAAAGATGTGGTAAACCGAACAAGTTATGGTATGATGCAAGATGAAAATGAATTCATACCGGTATTTCAGAACTAAGTATCTTTTCAGTAGGCAGTTGTATTTTATTATCTGCAGCAATTTTACGTAAGACTTTTAAAGCTTCTTCTTTCTTTCCAACGCTAGTTAAATACCTCGGTGATTCAGGAAGCCACTGAAAGAAACAAAATCTACTTAAAAAGAAAGTTCTCATAATGTATAAACCTATCGGTGAGTCAGAAGAGAGGTAGGGTGCTTGCCCGGGGGTATTTGCCAATTTCTACTGATGCAGCTTGCTTTGCAAATTCTTCGAAGTTCATTGCACAGAAAGGCCAACTTAGATGTCAACATTTGTTTCGTAGAAATCTGTCTTTCTGTTGCATGGCCATGAGCAATTTTAGTAAGATGGTGTTTCGCAAGGTAATGGTTTTTCCGGTCTTTCAGGTAGGTTCGAATTCATGCTTATGTGAACTACCACTTTATGAGAGGGTTTTTTATCTCTACCAACAAATTAAAAAAAAGCATACATTTTGTAAGAATACAAAAGGAAAAACTATTGTTAATTGTTTTATTTCCCCACGGGACTATTCATTAATTGTCATTACCAAGAAACAGAAAGTTCTTATGCCATCAAAGTTTTTCACTGATCCGCAGACTCTACTGAAGGAGAAACCACCCGTACAGGCGTGCATAAACATGGCCAATTTTCCAAAGCAATATTTTGCAGGCAGTTTTTCTAAAATAATTGTTGATGAAATGTAATTGCAGTAAAATGATGAATAATAGCAAACAAATGGTACAAATTGCTCATGTTCTGCTGTTGAATATATGATGAATCGTTTCGTTGCTCCATGTGTAAAAACTTACTGTTTGATACCTGCATTATTACTGGTTCTGGTAATAGGCTTCCCTACCCTAGCTATACAAAACTGATACGCAGGCAGGTTTTCAGAGAATTTCTACCGCTCCCAGGCAGGTTTGAGCATTATGCATGCCTGCCACTCGATAAAGAAACCAATCGAGTCTGCATACAGGCTACTTTGGCATAGTAGGGATTCGAACCACTGACCTGCTGATTGGTAGGCAAGCGCGAAGCCACTGAGCATTTCTGAACCTTGGAAGTTGTTTGTTGTGGCACAGTGGTGTAATGATGGGGTAGAGGACACGGAACATTTCCTGCTGCTTTGTCATTCTTATAACGGGCCTAGATCTGACCTTTTCAACAGTGTAAATGCAATATTGCTACCTCGTGGTTTTCATTGACTAAATGACTGAAACCAGCGGTTGGCCATTTTGTCTTACTATTCTGCAGCGATAAATAGCTTCATGGATTGAAAATGAAACAGCAGCCTCCAACGTCATAGCTCTTGTAAAAATCCCGATAATCCTCAGAGAGACCCACTATTTCTTACCTCACAGAAATTATTTCTTACCTCACGTGAAGCTACTTATCACTGCAAAATAGTAAGACAAAATGACCGACCGCTGGTTTCAGTCATCAGACGAATTTGGTCTTCAGAAGGTCATAGCTCCATCATTTTTCAACGGATTTTTACGGGGATTTTATATTCTATATTAATAGAAAAAGGTGGTGTAATAATCTGACTTTGCAGCCAGAACAGTCAGGTGGACAGGGTTTGATCCCAGTTAGAGCCCAATCACTTGACCTTCATGACAAGGGGTCACAGACTTGATTAGATCTATTCTACTCGCTGCGATGATCTTGAAGCCAGACTGTTCTGGCTGGAATATTGATGACCTTCAAACGCCTTTTGGTAATCTATTAGCAATGCTCACGGGGGGGGGGGTTCTTCCATTGGCGCTAACAAACGCAACTTTACCTTCACCTGCATCTTCCCTCATTCTTGCGATGATCTTGAAGCCAGACTGTTCTGGCTTCTGGAATCTTGATGACCTTCAAACGCCTTTTGGTAATCTATTAGCAATGCTCACGGGGGGGGGGGGGTTCTTCCATAGTAAAGGTACCTAGGGATGTGCCGCGAGCAAGGGTATACTTTTTCGGATTTTTAGTCTAGCCAAAGGAATACTTTTTGCAATTTTGGCCCGCAACGGTCTAGCCAAGGGTATCTTTTTTGACAATATTGGTCTAGCGAACGGTCATGATATCATATTTGGTATAAATTTGACAATATTGGTCCAGGAAATGGTCAAAATTGGTCTAGCAAAGGGTACCATTTTCGTAAAAATTGGTCTAGCCCACGGTACCGTTTTGGGCGTGCTCGCGGCAGACCCCTACCCAAAATTTGGCCAAGAACCGTTTTGGGCGTGCTCGCGGCAGACCCCCCCCCCCCCCCCCCCCGTGGCAATGCTCCACCACCAACTACACTTATGACCTTGAACACCGTGTTTGCATGCGTGCTTTGATTTGTCGATGTCATTTTGGTCAAACGAGACTCAACGCTCAAGTGGTTAGTGCCTTTAGAATTACGGAATTGTAGAATATGCAGACATTTCGTGGCACAGGTTGGGTTCTTGAGCTGATATTAAATTTTCTGCTGTATTTACCGAAAAAAAAGTAAGAAAACATTGTAAATATTAAAAGCATTGTAAAAATCTGTAAAATGTATCTGTATTTAATCATTCGGAATTTTATTTATTTTTTACTTTTTTCTTACAAATTTTACTTTTTTAGATAGTAGGCTTGAATTAGCTCTTAGTTATAGCTATTGTATCTATATGTATATATGTCTTGTATGTATATATATATATGTAGGCCTACTTTAAATAAATAGATAATAATAATAATAATAATACGGCACAATTTTTCAAAATAGCCAACAATCTGCGGGAGTTTTCTTCCACAATCGTCCTGCCGCAAAATCACTTCAATTCAAATGCTGGTTTGTAGAGCTTGAACATTGGAAAGAAAGATTGATGAAAATAACAATGTTTCCCTGACCTACTAATTACAAAATATATAGTTTTCAAGCAGTAACCCTTCTGTGTACAAACGAATTAAATCCATCACAGCTACGAGATTTCTGGATGATTGTTCGGGATACTATCCGCGTAAGTCCAGTGGATTTTCTCCAGAAGAGCCAAATCCCCGTCTAAGATCATTGGACTCTGTTGAGTAGCAGTTTCAGGGTCATCGTCCTTGATAGTCCTTTGTGAACACGCGCATGCCCCCAAAATCCTCGCCCTATTCCATTGATCAGCGAGCCAATCAGAGTTAACGTTTTTCCCTTGTGATTTACAAAAGGGAAAGTTTGCAGTATCCCGAGCAAGTGATTTGAAGCGATTCATGTGTGCAGCAATAAAAGCTTCCTGAATAGTACCTCCTCATTGGCTAAAAACTAAATTAAAATTCTAAAAATTTGATTTAAGCGAACAGATTTACCCTGTGAGGGCATAAAGTGTGCCCGAATTTCATAGTAATGCTAAGAGTTCTCATTGACCGAAATAACACTAATAAATCAAAGAACGATGGGATGGGGAATCAAGGGACCCACAATCAACACCGCTATCCAATTGTTCATGGTGTGCTATGCGATTATTAAACGATTACAAGGTCAATGCAATGCTGGAAAATATTTGGACCACAGTTTGACGTACGGATGACCGAACGCAGTGAGGTCTGTACACGGAACTGAGGTCTACATATTTTCCAGCATGGATCGAGTAATCGTTTAATAAAGGCTTATTGAATGTAATAACCTTTTGAAAACATTGTTTACATTATTGTACTTTTCTATTGTGTTTTTTATCCCGCGCATCACTGTAGTTGGTCGTTCGACGTTACCTATATTGGCATTTTATTCGTGTATGATTGCAAGCTCGTCTTCAAAGTTTACAGCAAAGAACACTTCGAGGAATAAGCTAAACTTTGGCTGACAATTCTTGCGGCCTAAGCCTACACGAGAAGCTTGTCCCTTGTTGTTGATTTTTTAAGGCAACGCAAGTCCAATACGGCTTAGAAAATACAGCTTTTGCGGACCGATCAAGAACCAATCAAATTGCTCCGTTGTCAATCCGAATGCCATACAATAAAAACTAATAAAGCTGGCTTACCTTGGTGAATCCTATGAAAACAAAGAGTGGTACAGTTATCAAAGCCAAATACCATCTCCAACCTATAGTAGGTACTGTTGCAAGAGCTAAGAGAACTGCAAATATTGAACCAACTGCCCAAAATATCTGTTAAAAAGAAAAAAGGTTAGGTGCTTAGTCAAGCCCCAGTAGGTACGATTGGACGGTAAAGGTTACACCACGCTCGCCCATACCATCTTATAGAATACCCTTTTCTCTGACTTTCTAGTTGGCGAAAAGGCCCTTTATCACGGAAAATTGTTGCAGATATCCCCTTTTCAAAAGAGTATTACTGATTCCTTTAGCCTGGAATTACAGAGAGTTGGCGACTCTCTTCACTCTACGTAGCAGGTTCGGCAGGGCGAGGACTCGAACTACCAACCTTCAGATTGGTAGTCAAGCATGCTACCACTGAGCCATCACCGCAAAGTCAATTTCTTATACCTTCCATGTTCAGATCTTTCTAGAGGAGTTTAGGGCTTTGCCATACTGATCATCTTCCTAATCCAGCTTACATATTTCCTTAGATATGTTAACCTTTTTTCAATCGCTTTTAATGACAAAGATTCGTCTCCAACTTGGTTGACTTTAATTAAATCTATTTTAAATTCAATCCACGTTAAGCAGAGGAGAGTACTGGGGAAAGTGGAATTGAAGAGATGGAAAAGTGAAAACTGTTGACCAACATAGGATCAGATTTCGCAGAGAAACATGAAGGGTTTAGTGGTGTGTTGCTATATAGGGAATATAAGCATATAAAATCCATTGGTAGGAATAGCCATGCAAACGTTCGGGTAAGGGGCTGCACATGTATCAATGATTTCTCCAACGACGTCATTTGAACATTTTAGGGAGGATGGATTTTGTCTGAGACATTTTCAGATTGACGTATTTACATTGATAGGAAGGATTGATGAAAATAGTTACAACCTGAAATATTCTGCAAGATGTCTTAGTATTTCTCTCACTGTCAAGACAATCGTGCTCAGCAACAAAGTTTGCTTATAGATTTAACTGGGTAGGCATGTTAGAAGCATCTAGAAATGTATACTAGGCCTTGTACCAAAAAATGTCGTTTACATCGAAATGTAGGTTATAGATGTTTTCTCTGGGAGGGGGCTCCAACGAAAACATCCAAACGATGTTGTTAGGGGAAAATTGCTATGTTTACGACCCCCACATGATCTATGTCAACAGGAAACACCGATGTCTAATAAGCTAGAATTTAAAGGCAGTCTGTACCCTCCGTTGAATGAAAATAAAATCGACAAAGATCTCTGTTGTATATTGCAGAAGTTTGTGCTAATTCGCTTTATCCAAAGAAATCAGGGTCATTGAGACTCAGTGATGCATGAATTTAGCTGCAGCGTAAATAAGGTAAACAAATCAGTAACTAAGGTCAGAACAATAAGGGACAGACTGCTTTTAAAATTTCACTGGCCATTTTTATATGCTTAGACTACCTATAAGGGCAAAGAAAACTGGAAAACAATGACCACACAAGGGCATTGTGTATAAAGCCTACATTTATCAGTAAATAGCCAAAGTACATTTCAGAACACTTGTAAAGGCATTTAGTCTTACCTCCAATAGAATTATACATCGTCCTCTCGTTGCAGACGGCAGTAATTCCGTTACCAGTGTAACGCTAAAACAAACAAATATGCACATGAGGAGAAACGAATGCAGGCATCGAACTTTAAAGATGGACAAGAGGAATGATGCCCACAAAATCTGTTCTCATTCACAATATCTAAGAACTATCCACAGCTAGGTCTTAGCCTGGGAGAAAAAAGTGTTTAAAAAGCGTGATAAATGTTAGAAAAACACCGCTCATGTGACCGGCCTTATGAGTATTATTTTCAATTATTCACGTAGAAGCACTGGTACAATGTAAAATGCGCCGTTGATGTGGCGAATGTTATGATCAAAATTGTATTCATACCCTTGGTGTTGTTTCTCTTCCACAGGATTGCGAGAAGAACTTGCTAATGTTGCTCTTCCTTCGTTCTACTTTTCCGACGATTGATTCAGAATTGAATGCCACCATTGCAGTTTTCAAAAAAATTTCAAACTGTTTTCGCGCCTGAGCTACTACGCAGCGATATGTCGTATTTCAAACTGCCACAGAAAATCGTACTTTTTGTAAGATATTGACTAGAAGTTTGAAATGAGAAGTATCGCCGCGTAGGAGCTCAGGCGCAAAATACAATGGATTTTATCGATTTTAATGCTGGCATTCAATCCTAGTTTGTAGCGAAAGAAGAATGAAGGAAAAGCAACATTATCAAACATTTTCCAGCAATCCCGTGGAAGAGAAATAACACCGAATAACACCGAGGGTAAGAATGAATTTTGATCATAAGATTGGCCACATCAACGGTGCATTGTTGCCCGTTATACAAGGGTTTAGAAAACCTTGCCGAAATTGATAGACGGGAAAAACAGCACTGTCTGTTACAACGGCTGCACCAACAAGAACTTCACAATTTTGGCAGCCAGCGGCCTGGAAAGTTTCAATCTCCTTTCACTATTTCCAACCAATAAACGCCTTATTTAACCTACTAGGTCACTCATGCTAGCTAATGCTGCGATATTCATCCGTCAAACTAGGTCGTCCAAAAACGACTCCACAATTTATTCTAGCTCATAGGTAAACATTCTCGTTGTGGTTGGCTATCAAAGTGAAGTTCATTTTAGCACAACCCTATACTATATGCAAATTACTCCCTCCGCAGGGCAAGGGCGAATTTTGAATTTTGTGAAACAAAGAATACAGTTTTGACTAAGACAAAGCGATTTGGCAACCTCAAGAATAGATTTCGCACCTTCTATGCAGCCAACCATAATGCTTCTCCTTCTCCGTTTATTTTGATTTTGTTGAGTGCAGTCAGAGGCGTGAAACCTCCTCCGCAGAATTATAGAGATTATATTCCTCCGCAGGTACATATTAGCTGCAGCGCACCTCCGTAGAGGCACACCAGCAGTGTCTAGCTAGCCATTGTGAAATCTATTCTTCTGAAAGGCATATGGCTTTTTTGTCCCCTCGAAAAACTAAATCCTCTGTTCTACTAAATTTGCCCTTGCTCGATGGAGGAATGAATGAAAACGAGGACGAAGCCAAGCCAAAACATGGAAACTCTAAGCCGACAGTGATAAATAGCAAAGGAGTGAGGACTCACGCTTGAGGAGCACCACCAATTCCAAATCCAACCAAAAGTCGTATCGCCATAATCCATGCATAGGTTGGTGAACGGGAACTTAATATTCCAAAATATATTACACATATTGTTGATAGTATGATGCACTAAGGAGAGAGAACGATGAGTGTAAATAATGGCTATATACACGATAATAGGTAATGCAGCAATAAACGGTTTAGGAAACACGCCATGTAGGCAGACTTCGTAAGAGTATCCATCTTGTACAGAAAAGCGGATATAAGGATCATCTCTTGCTGAACTTACGCCAAAGAAGGGTTTGGAATCATGGGGTATGAAATTTCAAAATGGCTCAATTAAGAAGGCATGAACAATACATAAACCATATACCGTAAAAGCTCTATAAAGCCCCCGGGGGCTTATTTAATTTCGGACACTCCAGAGAGGGGGCTTGTAAGAGAAGGGGGCTTATTAGAGAGGCGTTTATTCATAAAATGAAATGACAAGGCTATATATGGTAGCTTTTTAGCTCTTTTACACCATATTTTGAGGATTCAACATACACATTTACGAGTCAAATACATAAATTCGACACAATTTTATCTCAAGCCAAATCAAAGTCAACATGCAAACATATTGAGCTAAATAAGTGGAAAATCTTTGGTAGCCTCTGGAATTTGATAGAAGTGGGGAGGGGGCTTAATAGAAAGGGGCCTGCTTAAAATTTAGGCTCAGAAGGGAGGGGCTTAGTAGAGAGGGGGCTTATTAGAGAGCTACTCCTTTCTGGAAGCTCTGATTTATACGTGAATGCGAATAAAATGATTATGGAGGAATAACGATTTGCTTCATCGAAAACACGAAACGAATGTAGGTTAATAATTAAGGCAGGACGAAATATTGGCAAAAAATGAATTCATCATATTTGCTGTTGTTTTTTGTCGCATTGCGGTAATTCTGCCTTTAAACTTATTCATTTTTTCGTCACCGCAAGCATCTTCGGATCCGACAATCGACGCTGGTATCGTGGCCTTTACTTTTTCAAATTAAATTGATAATTAATGGTTGGAAAGCAGCAGCTTGTGTCATATGTCCCTTATGTCTTGTTTTCTGTTCTCCTTGACCATTAACCGTTTTCATATTTATGTTTTCCTAAGTGTCAGTCATAGTAAAATTTTGATGACCTTGTGTCTTTTTCCGCGATGATCGACATAGTTGAATTTTAGTTTGTAGTTATAGCTCTAAAGATAAATTCGTTTTCGACTTGCCTCAAGCTAAAAACATCTGTTGGAAAGGTCCGTTACATAACATACCCTTTTTGGAACACAAAAAGAGTGAACATAGAGTCGAAAAATCTAGTTGAAGTGGAGTGGGCCAAACCACTCGAGGGAAAACAGGCATCAATATGGTGTCTTGCGCTTTCTATTCTTTATTTCAGTGGTGACTAGTTTCACCCACTTGGTTATCTTCAAAGCAACTGATTAATTCAAAGTATCAACCTCTATTTATAGTAAACTGTACGTCCATACAAGGTTGATTAATTTTCAAATATTATTTTGTCTCTATATAAGGTAAGAATGTTCTTGTCGTATGTTGTCGTTGTTGTTGGCCTCGTTGGTATATTTGTTTCCATGTTTTTTTCACACACATTTCGCGCAAAATTTGACGATGAAATTTTGACGAAATTGATGACATATTTCAAGAAGAAAACAAGGAAATAGATCATTCTTTTAGGCGTACAACAAAATCACAAATTTCAAATTGTAATAGACATCTAGACTGATTACGATGAGTCCCAGTAATCGCTATTCAAAACGAGACTATTACACCAGACCGAGACCGCTCATACTGGAGCTCATACTGTAGTTAGGAGCGTCCGGCAGTATTTCAATAGCGATAACTACGACCATATCATCAGTCTATAGACATCCAGACATTCACTGGAAAATCTCTCTTAATTTCAAAAGCAAATGAATACAATAATTTACCCTTGTCCTTCCGTATTTATCACTCGCCCATCCCCATAATCCTGAACCAAGCATTTGACCAACAAACACCGTCTGCAAGATAAAACAATAACTTTAAGCTCAATTGACAAATGAGGTAATGTTGAAATAACTTGTTCATTCATTTATCTATTTCATTGGCTCATTCATTCATTCATTCATTCATTCATTCATTCATTCATTCATTCAATCAATCATTCAAGAACTCATTTATCAAGTTATACTGCATTCATAGACTCGTGACATTTCGTCCCTTGTTTCCCTGTGTTTTTTATTTGCAGATATCACTTGCTAAATAAGGGACTCATTTCATTACTCCTATAAAATGGGCCCCCTGTGTCAAAATGGCCTAAGCTAGCGGGAGTTCTCGTACACTCAACAAAATCGCTTCAATTTCTGGTTTAAAGAGCTTCAACATTGAAAAGCAAACTTGTAGACAAAGAATAATGTTTTACGAACCTACGCTACGAGAACTCTTTCCCGAATCAACCGTTTTTGTACGCAACGACTGCAAGAGTCTAAATAGCGCCTCCTTATTGGTTGAAAACTAAATTCTAGCAATTTGATTGGTCAATACGGATCCACACCATATTGGCCTAAAGTGGCTACACTTTATAAGAGTAATGAAATGAGTCCCTACTGAGCAAGTGATATTTGCAAATAAAAAAACGCAGGGAAACAAGGGACGAAATGTCATAAGTCTACTGCATTCACACTGAACCATTTAAACCAGCGTTATCTAAACCAAGTTTAACACTGCAAACAATTAAATGCATTCCATTTGTTTGATTACCCAATTAGACAGCCCCATTCGATGACCTGGTTTAGTCTTATCTGGTGTAATATGAAAGTGTGAATATTAGTCATACTCTCATTCCTCACTTGCAAATCAGCTACCTTAGTTCATTACAAGTATTTTTTATAAGAAACTAAGCATTTGAGGCAGTACTGAAAGTTTCTTAAATTGTCGGATGGGTGCCCTCCTGAAAATTTCAAAATGAGGTGTTTTGAAGCCTTTCTAATATGTGTAGACATTACTCAAGTACTTTCTATGAGTAATATGATACAGGAAACAAATGAGAATGAAGAAAAAATGCAGGAGTTTCTTAATCCTTTGATCCTTTGTCGATCTGACAGTCTGGGTTTCTTATAAACGGTATCTTATAACAAAATACGAGTAGCTGTACGACATAAAATTGAGCCTTGATACCTAAAACTTTAACATCGCAAAAAGACTTACGCATTGGCATCCATTCATTTCATGTAGTGTATCCACACTCCTCGTCTATTTAAGTGACTAATGTCAACAAGTGCTGTTATCAACGAGAGCCCCATATCTATAAAGCTACAATATATTGCAATAAAACGTTACAACAAAGAAAAATTTCCCCTACGTCGGACAAATTTGCAAGAATCAGGCAGAATCGGGCAGAAATTGGATCTTTTATCGAGCAGCCTCTTCCAAAATTTTATCTCCCCCTCCGCCCAACAAAGATCCAAGATAAGCTGTCTCTTAACACTATAGTGGTTGGGTTATCTGACACGTCCTATTTTGGCTGGACGGGGGGCAAAAAAGCTCCCCCCCCCCACCTAACTCTTGACTAGAAATAGATATAGCAACCAGATTTGGTGTGCTGATAGCCCCAGGCATTTACTTTATGAGAATATAAAAATTAACCCGAAATTAGCCGTCATTATTGCTTGCGTCAGCATCTTTCTTTGTGTGGTCAAGAAAAGTGGCAAAATCGGTCAAATCAGGAAAAATGCGATAAAATCAGGAAAATGCGATAAAATTTAATTTGGAGCACAATTTCCATCCAAACATGAAAATTATGATAGATTACATCAAATAGCACTACCCTGCAAAACATCTTAGCAAAGTATTGCAATTTTGCTATTTTTTTCGCGAAGATTAATATTTGAGAATTGGGGATTTTGAAAGAGTCAGTTTCGGAAAATTGTCCCCCCCCCCCTCCTTTGTCAAAATATTTTTATGAAATTATTGCACATTAAGTATAGCAAAAAAAAGTCAGAAAGTTTGGGTTAAAGGAAGGCCAAACTTACTGTTGTTATTAGGGCCTCTTGAAGTGATGACAAAAACCAAACGCATTTGAGGGTTGGTCCGAGGATGGACAGTAACATCATTTCGCAACCATCTGCCATCTGCACGAAAAATTAAAATCAGTTATTACTTATTAATTACGTTCGGGATATGAAGCTTGAAAAGCACCCCTTAGAGTAAGCTTTGTCTCCAAAAAAGAGATTCACTGTTTGCTATCATTGAGGTACAGCTTGTATAGGATTTTAAATTCGATCAAGCCTCGACCCAATTGGCTGAACTGCGGGAAACTGGGAGGTCAGCGTACCGGCCTACGTTGCCTGCCCGAAATTGCATCTTTAAGGTTGGTGATTGCCATCGAAATACCAAATTTCCGGGCCAATACACAGTTCCACCGAGATTGTGGACAGAACAGAGAGATAATCAGAAGAAGAAGTGGAAAAGCAAGGAGAAAATAAGAGGTAATGGATGGGTGGATAACAAAACGGCTGCGTCGCTTTTTCTTGCAGGTTACCTGAACGGAGTGCTTATCAAGCTTCTGTTTTATTACATACGTACCCAAATATCCCCAAGTGAAAAAGCTTTGGCAAGAACATGGGGGTTGAATCTATTGAAATTGAACACTCGTGAGGAAGAAAAACGATAAGAATAGTTCTATTTACTACGTGTCCTCTAGAACCTTCAGTTGTTGCTGCTGTCAGGTGCACAAAATTGGAAAGGGGTGTGCCACACCTAGTATCATGAAACGCGCCTCCCCTCGTAATTAATTCTGATTAGACGTTGCGTTCAGTTAATTAGCATTTAGGCCAATCACGATTTTTGTGATAGACCAGTCCGGAACTGGTAATATCATAAACGTTGTGGTTGTTGTAATCCTGACAAAACATGGCAAATACTAGTAAATTGTAAGGTACTTATCAATTTTATACTAACCTCCCCCCACAATTTCATTTAATGACCTCAGCGAGTCAAGCGCCTGCAACGACCTCATGTAAACCAACCAGGCTTAATCAAGAAGAGTAATTACGACAGCATTGGGCTAAAATCTCTCAAATCTTTAAAGAGGTGGGTGTAAAATGCTATGGCATTTTTTTCTTTGAATTGAATGGCTTGAAAGGAACTTATGGTACTTTGCTATAAATCTGCCATCGAATTTTTTTTGATATCTTGATTCTTTTCGAAATGACGGCAATTTAACTATTTTTGAAAAAGAGTCGCGGAAAATTTTGAAAAATCGTAAATCATCGCAAATCCTAAACCAACAGGGGAAAAAATCATACATCCTTCAAGATGATTACAAAGTCCGTCCTGAGCTAAACAAGCATAAGAATATCTGATTATTGATTTCTTCATAACCCCAAATGATCGTTGATTCTGTTTTTGCTACAGTCAGAGAGATGAGTGTTGCTGCTAAAGTCGCCTTCAATGGAAAATCGAGCGCCTTGTATAAGGACAAGAATCGCCTCAAAGTCAAAGGCAATATTTTGGTCTTTATGTCAAACGAGAATGATACGCAAAAATCAAAAGTCATTACCCCTAGTTTGCTTATAGTTCGTGCACGAAACTATTGGTGAATCTGTGTCAAATGAGATGTCATGTGAGATTTACGATAACGCAAAATTACTTATGCAGAACCCTACAGAACGTTTCAATTGTTGCTATTCGCGGGCATCTAATTTGAGACAAGCAGTCACGAAGATAACCTCTGTGCAGAATGATATGCATGAAGATGTTTTGGTTCAGTGTGATCTCATGCCTTCCCCCAGTCAATGGCGCCATTGTTTGCCGGGATTCTGCACCTTTCTGTAGCTGTGAAGGAGGGGGATCCTTCTACCTTCGGTGATGCTGCAAATGCTAGCCTCTGTGCAAGCCGCCGGTTACATCATCCTCTAAAGTTGAGTTATTTGCATAACGAGTACTATCAATAAGTGGCTAATGATTCGTTCGTTCTAGAAAACGATTGTTTTGACATAATTAAGCTGCTAATGAAGTCAAGAACGTGCCAATTCTGGGTAAATTTGTTGCTGTGCCAAGGTAAACATCATGGTAATTTATCCATCTTATGGTGTCAAATCTGTCTAACATGAAACAAGCCGACGTCAAATGTTGCTATAGGATCGCGGGAAACTTCTGTCTTGAGTGCGCTTTATGTGCGCTTTCTTTATTTCAGTGCCAATTAGCAGAGATAAAACGTTAATCAATTGCTTTAACGAGCGTGACGGAAGTGGGTTACTTACTTTCTTTCTTTCTTTCTTTCCTTCTGACTGACATCGAAGCCCATTCTTAGATTACAAAGTGGACTTTGTAATCAAAAACCATAGTTTATGAAGGTGTACAATATGGTGGCAAGCAGAAATCTGTAGCTTTTCTGGTTTAGGATTTAGAAGTCTGATAACGTCATAGTCTCATATATTTAATAAATGCCGCCACTTTGAAACCAATCAAGATATCAATGAAGGCAGACTTACATCAAAAAATACCAAGTTCCTTCCAAGCCATTTAGTTCAAAGAAAACTGCAATAGAATTTTACACCGACGTTTTTAAAAAGATTTGGGCCTTATGCTAACTACGAAAGGAAATCAACAAAATATTTATAGCATACCCATGCCAGTCCAACCAGAAACATCAATTTGACTTGGAATTTGCCAAATCCGATTCTCTCAATGATCTGGTCGATTGTCAATTGATCTAGAAAAGAATAAAAAGTATGGGTACATTTTGCAATAAATTGTTTGCAAAAATAACTCATTTGACCAAGCGCGATATGAAATGCGAAGACAAACCAATGCGCAGTTCCGTTGAAGATAAAAATCGCTGCGAGGGAAAATCCGCTGTGGAGGAAAACGGGGAAATTTGGGCCGTTTACTTTAGGAAATGCTGCCTGCTGCGAGAGAACAAAACAGTCTGCAGATATCAAATCCCAGGCAATTAAAAGCGGAAAAAGATTATGTTTACAGAGCTGTAAAGACAATAAATGCCATGGAAAGTTTAAAGGTACTGCATGCCAGTAAGGTATGAAGAATTCCTCGCAGGAAACCAAGCTAGAAACAAGCACCGATACATGTGAGATGTGAGTAAGCAAATTAGGCCTAAGAATCTATACATGCTCTCCGATCGAGCCTAAATCAATATTGAAACGGATCTGCGCATTTCACATCGCCCTTGATTTGACAATGAGGCCCAGGAAACCGCGGCCAAGCTCTTGCAATTTGGCAAAAACTCTCAAAATTGTGATATTGCGAATTCTGATTCTCGTCTCGTTATGCTATTAGAATCATTACTGAGAATTCGATCCACAGGGAGCCCCCATGAAAAGTAGTAGAAAGCAAACGAAATGCGGTTTCTGCGAGTGAGACAAGGCGAAAAGCGGTACCTGTGGTGGAGCAATGTGCACTTTGCGGAGGAGAGAGGAAAAGCGCACATTGCTCCTCCACAGATGTTGCTTTTCGCCGTGTCTCACTCGCAGAAGCAGCATTTCGTTTGCTTTCTACTACTTTTTATGCGGGCTCCCTGTGCTCAGGTGTGAAATCAGCTTTAAGGGTTCGTTTCAACCCTGGTTTCAACCAGCTTGCTTTCCGCGTGTTATCCCTATGTTGTCGCTATTGTCATAGCCCATGCGGGTTAGTAATAGTGGCAAAAAGATCAAGGAAGAGTTATCACGTGACAAGCATGCTGGTTGAAACAGCCCCTTTCAATGTGCCCTCCAATTTAATCTTACATATACAGCTGTAGAAAGCTTCCGCAGACATACATTTATAGCAGGGGAGAAAGAAATTACTTAAAATTCGTGTGATAGCAGCATTCCCTTCAAGACGATTGGGGAGGGGGTTCCTGCCTGGATTCCATTCTGATAATATACTGGTCAGAGTAAAGGGTCAAAGGTCAGCTTTGATACACTGATGTGCTTTGACCTTTGACACATCGACAAAGCAAAATTTTCCAAGATGCGAAGAAAGAGGGGAGAAAAAGTTCTATAAACAGTCTTTGCTAAGTGATTTAGCAATGCAGTCCATCGAAAGTTGTTCTAATAGTTAGAATCAAATACACAAATGCAGGGCCGTAGGAAGAAGCTTCGGATTGGGGGGGGCAATTGTTCTTAAAACAATAGAGAACAATACATCTAATTAAGTCATGTGACGTAACACCATTGTTTTAAAAAATTATTGGGGGGGCTTGAGCCCCCCCTAGCCCCCCCCCGCTTCCTACGGGCCTGCAAATGTAGCTCCTAACCTAATCTTTTTGAAAAAAAACAACTGAACATGCAAAGTGGACTTGCTACAAGTCTCTCTCGCAGAAAAACGTGGGGAGGAAAACAAGTCCAATGCAAAGCCACACACAGCACAGATCGACATCGCGTGAAATCAAATTTGTGCAGAGAGAAGCACAGATTCTCCCATCCCATTCATTTTCTTACAACAATAGCAACTATTTGAAAGGTATTTAAATAAATCGCGACCAAAATATTCGTGCTGCGCACAATGAATATTGTTTGATACGAATCTGAAAAATGAATTCTAAAACTTTTCTTAAATTGCCCCAGAGAAATCTACCTGTTCCATACAAGTTGGATATGGCATGGAGTTTTCCTGCTGTCAACCATTGTTCGAAATACACTCCTGCTGCTTTTGACGTGTAGTAAAGTCAACGGGAAGTCGATAAGTTTCGTCCTAGCGATAAGTTTAAATCTGGTTTGAGACTTTCTGATCTGGGATTGAAATAATTAGAGCGAATCTGTTCATAATTTTCATAGTTATTTTACTCTGTGTAGAGCTGTTTCCTAAACAATTGTTTTTTTCTAGCAATGTATGTTGATCTAAGTCACAAAGATAAACTTCAAAACCAACATATACCTGTATTTGCTTACTTACAGGCCTGATTATGTCAACAGACAGAGAAACTCTCAAAGATCACAGGCAAACACAAAAGTCATAGATCACAACAAACCTTGTCTAAAAGACCCAGAATCCATCGAATTACTGTCAGTTGAAGTGGCTTTCGACAACATGTTATCAATTCCTTTATTCTGTATTTCAATCCCATTTTCACACGAATTTTCAAAATGTGTTTGGATCTCATCAGAAAAGCCGGTAGCACCTTCCTCCATGTTGTTTTCTGAAGAGTTACATGAAGTAATTGATGACCGGTTTGTTATGTTGTCAATGTTATCGATAGAAACTGAGCCGGTCTCGCAAAAGTACCGAACCGAGCAATCGGATATTGTATCCCGGTCACTTATAGTGTCATCAATGCTGTCACTCAGAAAACAGCCAGATCCGACCGAAGAGCGACCTCGAATAATTCGCAGCATTTCTGGAGGCCAAAGCTACAGTTTAGCTTCCAAATACCTTTAAAGTAGTATAATCAATTTTGCAAAAGCAAAATTTGTCGAGCTTCCGTTATTGCAGTGCAAATTTCTCATATATAATAATTCAAAATCAATTTATATGAGCATTCTCAGTTCAGTGAAAACAAAAGTTAGGCTCTAATGGTTGTGCTCAAATTCCGCAGTTTTGCAGTAAACAGGAGTTATTAGTATCAGCAAATAACGAAAAGAACCATTCAGTATTTTAGAGTGTGTTGCAATATTTGTAATCTCTCTGCAAAAATCGATCCAAATTCAAACACCTTTTTCACAGCAAAGGATATATCCAAATGCTCGTAATGCCACCTTGTTTTTCCCCGAATTTTAAGGCATTCTTAGGCATGCAAATTCAGCTCACGAGGGAGCTACCCACTACGCAAAATCACATGCTGTAATATGAGCACAGAAGGTGGATGCAAGGTAAATCTTTTCAGCTTCAAATAACTTAAAACGCTGATTAAAACTCCAAATTTTTGCTCAGTTTTCAACAGAATTCTTAGGCAAACACATTCAACCCAAATGAATATACACAGCTCGCATAGTATTTACAGTCGATGAAAGGGACTCTTCAATCTTCTTGCATGTGCGGCAGAATGCTAAAGCCAAGAACATGAAAAGTCATAAAATGACTCAAAATCCTAATACTATATGCTATATATTTGCAAATTTCACTTCCATTCTCTACAATAACCGGCTGTATCTTTAGGTATGTAGGTCTAGCCCCTGACGAAGACGCATCCCAGTCCAAGAAAAGAATTCTTCAATGTTCTAGCATGTGCTACATTACGTATGGACCAAGTGCATGCACAGTCTCCTCAAATTGACACATATATTTAACAATATATGCGATATAATTCCGAATTCCACTTCAGTGTACCACAATACCTGACTGTATCGTTAGGTATGTAGGTTCAGCCCCTAACGAAGACGCATCAAAGTCCAAGAAAAGAACTCTTCAATGTTCTAGCATGTGCTATATTATGCGTAGACCAAGTGCAAGCAAAATCTCCTCAAAATTGACACAAATATTTAACGATATTTGCGATATACTTCCGAATTCCACTTTAGTCTACCACAATACCTGACTGTATCGTTAGGTATGTAGGTTCAGCCCCTAACAACCATGCATAGTATTCACAATCCAAGAAAAGGACTCTCCAATCTTCTAGCATGTGCTACATATACGTATGGACCAAGGGCATGCCAAATCTGTTCAAACTGGCACAAGTATCTGACAATATATGTGATTTGTAGTTTCTACTTCAATACCTCCACAACACGCGACTGTGTTTTGGGTACGTAGATCTAGCCACTAACAAACATGCATAGTACTCACAATTCAAGAGAAATGCTCTCCATTTAACATGTGCAATATTGTGTGTAGACCAAGTGCTTGCTAAATCTGTCTGAACTGACACAGATACTCAACGATCTATACGATATAATGGCAAATGAAACTTCAATACCATGTGACACCTAACTTTACTTTTAACCGTTATTGTGTAGCTCCTAACGAAGATGCATGGTATTGACAATCCATGAAATAGAACTCTCCAATCCTCAAGTATGTGTTCCAATATGCTCGTGCCAAGTACTCGAAAAATCACTCCAAACAAGCATTTCCAACGATATATGGGTTTTTTGCAATTCCACTTCAGCAATACTCCACGATAACTGAATGTAATGTAAAGCTCCTGACGAAGAAGTGTAGCATTCAAAATCCATGAAAAGAGCTCTGCAATCTTCTAGCATGTGCAGCAATGTGCTATCTTCTACTCGGAAGATCTCTTCAGATAAACAGTACTAACGATGTACGCTATAATTTTGCAATTGCACTTCAGTACTCCATGAAACTTGACTGTACCTTTTAGGCTTTAGTGTAAACTCCTAACTAGGATGCTTTTTGCAATTGCACTTCAATACTCCACGATACCTGACTGTATTATTACGCTTTAATGTTTAGCTCCCAACGAAGACGCATAGCATTCACAATCAATAGAACTCTTCAATTTCTACCATGCGTTGCAATATGCTTCAGTCAAGTGCACACAAATTCACTCCGAATTCATACAACTTTCTAACGATTATGAAAACCCAACTTCTATTTCCACTGCAATAATGCACGATGCAATATTGTATTTTTCAGAGCAAATTGCTGTCAGTTTGCAGGTAAATTGCTGTCAGTTTGCAGGTAAATTGCTGTCAGTATTCAACATTACCAACTGTTCACTCCTGCAGCATTTGCTGCATTAAATGCAGATAAAACTGCACAAAAATCACTCCAAATTCCAAAGATTCTGGGCACTAATGAGAGCTCTCAAAATTCGCAATACCACATCAGAATTCCACAACACTTGACAATAATCTTGAGCATGCAGGTCCAGCCCAAAATGAATGTGCACATTATACACACACGCACGGATATTATTGACATGCATAATTTATAAACTTGAAGAATTAGATCTTTTCTGCAGCCCCATGAATTATTAAATAGGTCAAAATTATTCCAAAAGAAATTTCAGCAAAGATTCAAATTTTCAAACCAAAATATCCCCAAGCTTGTTATAGTCAACTCAGGCAGATTGTGATTTTGCCCAATATTTGGTTTCTCTTGCAAGAGTTAGATTTCTGTCGTTCAAATTGAAAGATTGTCGTTTGCAACGAAGTTGGGCCACTAATTGGATCGGTATTATTTGCAAAAAATGGCTAGTTCTTAACCCTATCTGACCTGGGGGGGGGGCGGATTCCGCCCCCCCTAGTACATTTTTGTTTACACCGTTTTCCACACATGCAGCAGGCCTCTGATACTTCGTAAGTTTAACTTTGTATCATAGAGCAATAAAATTGCAACAATTTGGACATTCTATTTTTAGCCTTGTTTCCATGGTTACCAATTTTTCATACTGCACTCTGTGAAAAACATACTTTGTATCTCTCTTAATTATGTTTAATTGGTCCAATTAAGTCTAAATTAAGAATTTACATATATTTTGATCTATATCTTTCATTTCCTTATGAAAAATAAAGTTTCATGACCTTTTAGCAACCTTTCATTTATATGACGTCATATGACATCATAATGATCATCATGCTCTAGCAACAACAACAACAGCGCTAATTGGATTATGATTTCAAATTGGCTGCCATATCTCTTATGACAACAGAGATAAACAGGGGGGGGGCGGAATCCGCCCCCCCCCCAAGCATTGAGTGTTTCAAAACACCCAGGTCAGATAGGGTTAAAACCAAGCATTTCCATTGCAGGTAAATAACAGCGAAACGAGGCAAGAAGAGCGTGTTTATCTCATATATCACGTGGTATGGTTGACTATTGACCCTGCAAAAGTAAGCCTCTCATCATGGGCAGCTAGACACTGCTAGTGTGCTTCTATGGAGGAGCACTGCAACTAATATGAACATGTGGAAGAATAATTTCTATAGTTCTGCGGAGGAAGTAAAGAAATTTCTCACGCTAGCTCTTCCATACTAGTAAATAATGTTTTCCTCCGCAAAAGAACAAAGCTGTGGGGATCAAGCATAGCTGCGGCGTCTAGTTACCCAAGCCCTCATCCGCCTTCATATGGCTCTTCCCACGGGGGGGGGGGGGGTTCTTCCATAGAAAAGGTACCAGGGAGGGGATGTGCCGCGACGAAGGGTATACTTTTTCGGACTTCTAGTCTAGCCAAGGGTATACTTTTTTGCAATTTTGGCCTTGCAACGGTCTAGCCAAGGGTATCATTTTTGACAATAGTGGTCTAGCGAACGGTCATGATATCATATTTGGTACGAATTTGACAATCTTGGTCCAGAGAATGGTCAAAATTGGTCTAGCCAAGGGTGCAATTTTCGTAAAAATTGGTCCAGGGAATGGTCAAATTGGTCTAGCCAAGGGTACCATTTTCGTAAAAATTGGTCCAGGGAATGGTCAAATTGGTCTAGCCAAGGATACCATTTTCGTAAAAATTAGTTGTTGTTGTTCATTTATTTTAATTCGATATTTACATAGCTAAACAATATATATACAATATATACAAAGTTAACTAATCTAAATCGAATGAAATTAAAATGTATAAGAAACTTAATGCTGAATAAAATTAAAACTACTGCAGGCGCTACATTTGCATTTTGGGCCATTCCATTGCTTTATCAAAAGTTTAAAGCTTTTCAAGTTTTCTGCGGATTTCATTTTGATTGGTAGGTCATTCCATATTTGAGGGCCAACGGACTCAAGACTGTTTGAACCAAAAGTTACTTGATTTGGTCTTATATGTTTTAAGTCATAAGGATTTCTGGTAGAATATTGCGAAGATCTGAATTTGAAGAAATTTTTCATGAATGGTGGATTTAGATTATTCAATGTTTTGTAAATTTCAATGCAAAGAGTTCTTTGACGCGAGACTTGCATAGTACATCTTCCTGACTTTTGTCTCAAATCATCATATGAGCTCTTATGATCATTGTAAAGAAATCTTAGTGCACGATCTTGTAACTTTTCAATTTTATGAAGCGACTTCATGGAAGAAAAATACCAAACTAACGGACAATAATTAAAGTTAGAGTAAACAAAGCTTTGTACAAGTACCTTTTTCTGCTCAAAACCAATAAATGATCTCAGTCTTTTCAAAACGTTTAGTTGTGTCGCAGCTTTTTTACAAAGATTTGATATGTGCTTATCAAAGCTCAATTTGTTATCCAGAGTAACTCCCAAAAGTTTTACAGTTTCTTCTGATTTGATTTCATGACCTTGAAAGCTTATATTTTGTCCACTAGTATCTTTCCGATCCTTTCTTACTAATAAAGCATGAAATTTCTCAGGGTTAGCAATCATTTCATTCTGTTCTAGCCAAGTTAAAGCAACATTGCTTTCATTCTCCAAAACTCTGACAAGCTCGGGCATAGTTTTGGAAAAATATGAAAGTGTATTATCATCAGCATAATTATGAAGGGTTGCCTGCTTTATATTCAGAAAAAGATCATTTATAAAGAAATTAAATAAAATTGGACCAAGCACAGAACCCTGTGGAACTCCTGATACAACATATTTTAAGGAACTATTTGAATTATTTATCCGGACACATTGTTTTCGACGTTTTAAATAGGAATATATAAGAACTAACGCATTTTCATCAAAACCGTATGCATGTAATTTTGCTATGATTAGATCATGTGGAATACAGTCAAAGGCCTTTGAGAGATCCATGAAGATTGCTCCTACGACGAAATCTTTGTCAAGTTTTGCCCTCCATTCTTCCACTAGATTTATCAACACATGTTGTGTACTGTATGCTTTTCTGTAAGCCGATATAAAAATAGAGAGTGTTTTATCTAGATGTGAGATAAGCTGTTGTTTTAAGGCTTTTTCGTAAATTTTTGAAAAAGTATTTAGAACACTGACAGGACGATAATTTCTTTCAACAGTGCGATTCAGCTCCCCTTTGTCCAAGGGGCAAACCGCTGCTTTTTTCGCATTTTCTGGAAATCTAAAGTCTAGCCTATGGTACCATTTTGAATATGCTCGCGGCAGACCACTACCCAAAATTTGGCCAAGAGCCCCCCCCCCCCCCCCCCCTCCCTGGCTCTTCCTTCATAAAAAAAATGCACTTTGAGGTGAATTGAAGAGCATGTAAGGGCTGAATCTTTAAAATACAAATTCTACTGTAGCTGAGAGAACAATAGCAAAATTGAACAGTGGGAAAGGCGGATTTTGGTCAATTTTTTACCTTGTTCTTTTTCAGTCTTTATGAAATAAAAATCACGAAAGACAGAAATAAAAAACAAAATTTTCCACATCTTTTTACAGACTTGTTCCTATACTTGGGGGTAAAAATATTCAATAAAGGGAACAAAAGATTATCGCAAATATTTGCAGGATTTGCCTCAAGTCTATTTCGTCAAAAAATCGTATTTTACTTTCAGACAGACTTATTACAGTTGACAAAATAGACTTGGGGCAAGTCTAGATGAATGGCAAAAACTAAGATTAATACAGAGCGAGTCGAAAAATGTTTAGACGCTTAAAGCCTGTAGCTCTCAAACTATTTAACATATTTTTATGAACTGATAATGCCTGTGCAGCTGAAATATAAACTTAGGCTCCGTATTCGTTTTTATCCTTGTTCATATTGATTCGTTTTACCTGTTCACATTGCTCTGGGTTAATATGAAAACGCAACGAAAACGATGAAGCGTTCACATTGCTCCGCTCCGGATAAAAAAGAAAACGCTATGAAAACGAGACCACCGCCTCTCTTTGAAATTGGGAGTTTTAGCGCCAAAGAATTACAAAGCATTACACTCCAAGCATGACACTAACTTTTAGTGAGTCAGCCATGTTGAGAGAAGTTGTTCAAATTGGCGCCCCGGGGGGTTACCTGACCAGGTTTTGGTCTTAGGGGACGTGCCATCGAAGCTTCAAAAACATACCCGTTCCTTATACCAATTTTCCGAAAAAGCATACCCGACTTTATACCAATTTTCCGACAAAGTACACCCAAGCTTATACCAATTTTCCGAAAATGTATATCCGATCTTATACTTTAACCAAAATCGTGAAAATCGATACCGTTCCTTATACCAAAATCGTGAAAATCGACACCGTTCCTTATACCAAAATCGCAAAAATCGATACCCTTCCCGATGGCACGTCCCCGTACCCAAAATATGTGAAGTACCCCCCCCCCCCCCCCTTCCGGCATTGGCGCGTGCTAAGCATGTTGTTGAGTTGCTGTTGTTGTTAGCGTTTTCAAAAGTATCCGTATTTGCGTTTTGGTGTTCACACTGCGTTTTTGCGTTTTCGAAAGTCTTCGTTTTCAAGATACCGAATGGTCTTAATAAACGCTTCTCATTCATATCGTAGTTTCTTCACCCATCATCTTCTATCAGGTTTTCCTTTTCGAATCGTACGCTCTTTCTTTTACGTCGCATTCTTGCGCCGCATTCTTTCTTCATTCTATTAATATACTATTCTATCAATCGTTCTTTTTCTGCTTCTTACGCTTTAACGTACCCTTTTCTCGTTACTACTGATGAAGGGTTAAGCCCGAAACGTTTAGTAAATTAAGCTCTAGGCTATTTATTCATTTTAAGATATTTTGTTGTTCTTCGTTTTCAAGAGTCTCCGTTTTCAAAGTGCGTTTTCAAAAGTCTCCGTTTTCAGAGTGGAGCAGTGTGAACACAAGGCGATATGAATACGGAGCAGTGTGAACTTAGATATGAAAATTTAACTTAGATATGAAAATTTAGTTCATCAAAATCAGTAGCATTGTTCTCGAATTACATGTGATTTTATCAAAATGTTTCATCTCAAAAACCTTCCAAACAGGCCTAAAATCCAAGTAACACACGTACAATAATCAAGTTCTACAGGGTGTCCCAACAAATGTATACAGATTTGGTTGACTCAAGTGATGTGAATTTAGCTTTAATCAATGGCTAATTACTGTCAAAATGTTTATCGATAATTAACTTGAACATAGATACCTTGTTTTTTGGAATTTGTGCTTTGAGAGCAGAGATGTCAATCTTGACAGCTCAAAATTACGTCTCGTCTACATGCAAACCAGAGCTTTGGCCTTTTGGCCTAAGTATATTCCTGAAGCACATCAAAATTAAGAACTGAAATTAATGAAAAATTAACAAACTTCCCAATGGGTGACAGAATAGCACAAGATCTAACATTGTTCAAATTTTATCAGGGCTATCATTGATTTATACGCTGTGCCTTAAGAAATTGCTTAGGCCAAAAGGCTAAAGCTCTGGTTTGCAAAAAGAGGCAAATTTGAGCTTTCAAGATTAACATGTCTGCTTTCAAAGTACCAATATCAGCAAAACGAGGTATAAATGTTGAAGTTAACTATCGCGAAACATTTTTAGAGTGATTAGACATTGATTGAAGCTAAATTCATAGCGCTGGAGGCAACCAAATCCGTATACATTTTTTGTGACACCCGGTATATCCTATCGTATCGCTCAAATTTTCACAAAGCATATAAAGGGGCTGCTGCATGATCGTCTATACTATTGACTGTCATTCAGCAGTTTCATATCTTCCATTATTACGAGGCTAGATTGCTGGCAAATTTGATCAAAGCCTTCTTGCCTTTTTAAGGATTTTGAGATTGTTTAGGATAAACATTTTTATGGCCTTTTATAGCGTTGCTTGTGATTTGAAACTGATACGACCGATTTGACAAGCTAAATTTTCTGATCTACGCTGCTATATTAACTACACAGGTATTGTCAGTTTATAGGAATCTGATAACTGGTTTGAGAGCTACAGACTTCAAAACGTCTGAACTCTGAACAGCTTTCTTGCGCACACGATATAGCATTGCTGGAGTGGAAGATTGAGGTAAATCTTTGCCCTTGCCGTTGTCCCAAATCTTGCAATAATCCTTGGCAGGCCCAGAAACCAGCATTGAATTCTTAGGGGGGCAAAGAACCTAAAATTTCGGATACCGAAATCAACAACAACAACAACAGCAACAACCCCAGTTTCAGGAGCACACGTTACAATCATGCACGAAAGGACTGATGTATGCCTTAAATGAGCAGATTTTGGAATTACTTTGCAGTTTCACGTTGGAGCCTTCAAAATTAGTGAATATCCAGCAAAATATGCTGTAGATTTACCCCGTGGGGGGGGGGGGGGTGTAACTCCAATAGACGGATGACGGGGGTGTGCCATTTTGAATTGTAAAATCATACCCTAAAATTTATGAATTTTTCAAAAGCCACACCCCAAAATTCATGGGCAATTCAAAATAGATAACCTAAAATTGTGACGAAAATTCAAAATTCTAACCAAGTATCTGAAATTAGATCAAATTCAATACCCGGAAGCGTTTTTCTTCCAAACTGACCCCCCAAAATTTGTGTTCATTTGTGATTTTACCAAAAATGATACCCAATGATAACTTATTTTCAGCCTGAAAAAGGTACCACAAAACATGGCACATCCCGTACTGGTACATATGGTAGTGACCCCCCCCCCCCCGGCAGATTCACAATTCAGGTCAGAATTTATCCTTGAAAGTCAATATATTCATGTTCTGAGGATAATTTTGCCAATAGAATATTCGAAATGTAGGCCTGTAACAACAACAAACTCCGACAGGTAGAGTAAAATTTCCGACAAATGCCTTCTATGCTCAAGATGCAGCGATCGCTGGCGATTTACTCAATGGAGAAGCATCGTGAAGCCTTGAGAAGCATCGTCCGACATTTAATGCCATGGGGTTGAAAACCTTCGTTATTTGTTTGAATTTAAAAATATATTTCCTACAGCTCTTTGGGTGGGGGAGATTGAAACCCTTTCGCATTGACTTGTGTGAGGAGACTTCTTGCGATTTTGTGCTGTGTGAATTTTCAAAAGTGGAAGCTTCTTTCTGGCTAGCACGAAATATTTGTGGTCCACGATGTCTGATGTTGTTGTTTCATTCTTTATTCTCAATTTCACCTTTGGTTATTTTGCGTCAAAAGTTTCATTCTGTTACAGATAACATCAAATTAGTTTAGGGCTTAACTTTTAGTAAAAGCAATTTGTCGTGAGAGAAATTCTCTCTGAAAAAGGCGGAATTCTTTCTGGTATATGAATTTTTGAAATGTTTAGTGTAAACATGTAAATATTGGCATACACTATTATGCATTGTTAACTCCATAAAACGTTCGATCACAAACAGCTCCTAAAATCGACTTCCACTCCATCATTTTACGGTTTGCAGGGGTAAAATGGGTAGGGGAGGAGCAAAGAAGACTTGCCCCAAGTCTATCTTTTCCGTCCGTCTACCGTTCCCTTTACAGTAGTTCCTGGATCCGCCATTTCCTGGATCTGCCATTCCAACATTCCGTCCAGAGATATATTGGAATTTTGGAATGGTAGATCCATGAAATGACGGATCCAGGAACTACCGTAAAAAGGGAACGGTAGACGGACGGAAGAGATAGACTTGGGGCAAGTCTAGGGCAAAGATGATGGAACCAGGAGCTCAAGGGGCACCATGCCCTCCACGTTCTTCAAAACACAATGGCTCCTCACACTACTGTATTTTCTCTTTGTAATGTGAATTGCTTCACTTTCTTGCGATTTCTTTTTGTCACCAAAAAGTATGGCAACAATAACGGTACAATGGCACCCCGGTCACACAGTGATGTGATTTATCATGTGACAGCTGCGCAAGGCTACGATTGGCTTATTTTCCAAAACAACGCTAAAATGTAGCTCGGGACTAGATTGGCTAGATCGGGACCTTGCTTTGCCCGTTGTTTTTGTATCTAATAGTTTTCTCATGAAATCAGCTCAGGGTCCTTTGTGAGCACACTGAAATTTTAGAATGTCTGAAAATCAATTTTGGCCTAAGCGAAAACGATGGATTCTCACAAAGCAAGACTGAATTATGTTTTTTATGCGCGCGCAGATATCCCTCGAAACCGAGGCAATGGGGAAATCAGAATTATTACAAACGCTCCTTTCCTCAATTCTAGAACTGACCACAGCTGAAACCATAACAGCAACAACAACGAGCATAGGTGAAGGTCACATGGAAAGTGCTTAAACTGAAATACCTGAAATACGGAGAACATCCCAAAACAAAACAAGACAGTTATACACACAAGTAACCCGCGGAGTTTTACCCAGTTTATTAATCGCAAGTCAGTGTTGTAAAGAAATCAAACTATTTGATTCTGGGCAATAAAAATCTCTTGCAAAGCCTGGAGTTTCTGCTCTCTCAACTAACCCTTCGATGGACTAAAACTTCCCGCCCGACGTGCGTCACTGCGAGTAACATCGATGAGCGAGTAATATTTTCTGAACGCAGTCATGCTTACCTTGAAGTAAAAATTGTTCTGTAAAATGTAAAAAATTAGCTTTGCTCAACGACCAATTTGCCATAAAGGGAATACTAACATGAAATCAATGTCGCAAGAAATTTGCGATATACTGGATATACTTCAAAACAACGAGAATTTTGGCCCAATCTATCATAAACTGACCCCCTGGCACATCAAATCAAACATCAAGTAATCAATACTAACATAGGCTAAGGACGGGGGTATAATTTTGACTTCACCTTGAGCTGTTGTCGTTGCTCTCCATTGTTTGCGGCTGCTAGATTGTAAACAAACAAAGATGGCTGGCTGGGAAATCAGCATAAAACCAACACGTAGATATCTAATTTTTACAATGTCATCCCCTATTTTCCCGGCGGTACCGATACGATTTTCTGACAGCCAAATAAAATTTCGATCAATACAAAAAGTTTCCTGGAAAGGCTGCGGCCAGATTTTTTGCAAATTACATAGAAATTCGATCAATTTTTCCTCACTATTTTTGAACCAAAATCTAGTAACCTTGAAATTTCTTGGCTTGCGAGGCTCAGAAGAGTTAAATAGGCTTGCAATTCAATGAAATAAACAACAAAGTATCTACCTTTTCAAAAATAATTTGACTGCTTGTTTATTTCAAGGATTTTGAACACTAGGAGGGTTTAATTTGGCAGACCAAAATACTTAGGCCGATAACCATGTGAAGATCACCGGTACTTCGATAAAAAATTGAAGTATGATCCCCTATTTTCCCGAATAGCTCACCTGGCTCAAAATGTTGCTCAGATCTTGGAGAAGGATTTCAGAGATGACGGTGAAAAGGCTGCGGCCAGTTTTGGAGTATTTCACAAAACATTAAATCCTTGAATTCTTCGTCTTTTGTGACAATCACCACGATATCTATTCCACGTGTTTGGAGCCCTTTAAAATGTTTGATTAACTTCAGCTCTTGTCCAAGTAATCTTTAACTTCCAACCTGTGCATTTAGCCAAGTACCGAAGACAATAGGCCAATTCCCAGGGGTCAGGAATCTTCGAAAGTCTATTGTTTGTTTTTCCTGGCAACCTTCCAGATTCACAGATTCCAACTAAATGCGGGGGCGCAAGGTCCTGTCGGTCAGCGGCAAAAACATAATTCAGTCTTGCTTTCTCACAATGCATTAGTTGAACCAAGGTTGAACTGATAGAAAAGTGTTAATTTTGTTGAACCGTCCTATCGTTCCAACACTGTACTGTGGATCTTTCGTTTCCATTTAGGCCAAATTTGATTTCAGAAAGTCTGAAATTGTAGCGTGCCCGCAAAGGACCCTGGGTGACAATAGCTCTTTAAAGGACAAGTCCGGGGTTTCTATAATTAATGTCAAAAAGCAACCTTACCAACTGTCAAACATCACTTGTGACTTCTTTCGACGTTTTGAGATGCTTTTCTGTTGTAAATTCGTAGGACATTTTTCGTAAGTTAGGTCCAATGTCGTCGCCATTTTGTAAAACGCGATAAAATAGCTAGCCTCGGTTTGGAAGTTCGATTGTGACGTCGGAAATTACTCTGAGAGTTCTATAAGGAAACAGCGTCGTTCAGGTCGAAGGCAAAATGGATGAAATTACGTCATGAATAATGACGTCATTTCGCTCATTTCACAGATTGAACTACGCAATTTCGCAGAGAAAAGACTGATAAGGTTGGAAAAAAGTACGACACACCATTCATAACATTGTGATCTTTCATTTTATGAACAATTATTCCAACCCCAGACTTGTCCTTTAAGACCTGCAAATGGTAAATCGCGAACTGTTAAATTTTGTACAGTATGATGTCACGCAGAGTTGTTCTGACCTTCTAACATTTGTAGCTCCAGAAAATTAGTGACTGAAGATTTCTGCGACAATTGTTTACATTTTAAGCCTTATTACCCCGTAGGATACATAATATATTTAAAGTGTTGGGGATGCGTGCCACCTAAAGAATGATAACTTCTAAGGACTTTGTTCCTCATCTCCCCCATCTCCCCCCACAGTGAAAAGGTAGAGTCTGCACGCAGGCTAAGTGACTTATGATTTTGTAGATTCCGCTTGCTTGGCAATAAAGGTTCTTTGGCAGCCGGAACCCATTGCAGCCTGGGGGTACATGACTTGCGGATGGACGGGGGTCTGCCGCCCGGTTTTCAGAAAGGTAACCTCTTCTAAGTACCAAAACTTGCCTTCATACCCATATTTATGATGAATTTTGGCGGAAAACTGCCAATTTTAAACTATTTTTGCGAATTTCAGCGCCTCCCATGTATATGAAAAATCTGCCAAGAAAAGGACACTTGTTTAGAGAATTTGGGGTCCAAAAATGCACGTTATGATGCTATGTACCTCCCCGTCTCCCCCGGGCATTGCAGCCATATTTTAAAGGTGGCCCAATTTCATGCCGTATCTAAACAATTGTGCAATGTCATTCAACTCTGTAACGTACCGTAACTGCAGCTCGGCTCTATTCGGCTATATTTCACTCCTTATGTGTGTGATGAAAGACCGTGAAAGACTAGATTTGAATCGATTGAGACCCAGGACATCCACACACATAAAAATGATCGAAATGCATGCTTGCTGCATTTAAGGTTTGTTCGAGGAAATGTATGTGTCCCCCCGTGCAGTAGGTTAAAGCTCATGCGCAGTAGTGCTTTGGATTGAAACTCTGCCGGGCGCATGAGCATTAGCCTACCACTAAGGGGGGGGGGGCACATAAGTTTCCTTGGACAAACCGTATCTCGTCTCCCCAACAATACCTTCATCGTCCAGGTGATCTTGCGTTGTCGAATCAGTGCTTTCTGTTAGATTATCAAGCTGAATATCATTGATTGAATCTCTTTCAGCTTGATCATCGCTTAGACATTCGGCTGCATTTGCAAAATTCTTCATGTTATTCTCTGAATCTCGGCTTGCCATTTCTGCAGTTGAAAACTAAGAAATAACCCCTTTCTCAACTCTATAGAAGCTGGATATTTGTTTATGACCAGTCTTTCTTTCCTTTTGGTGGTTGCTGAAAAGAAAAAAGAAAAATTTGTATTGAGACTAGGTCGTGGTGTGCATCTGTGCAACAGCCTTGAACCTGAGGTTCAGCAAGCGCCCGGCACATGAATGCCTGGGGGTGGGATGCAGTTGGGTTGGACTGGGGTCGGCCGGATTCTTTGCCTGCCATCGGGTGCTGCATGGAAGTGTGGCATGTCAGGGTGGGCGTGGGGTCTGATTTGTTTTGGTCCGGACTGATTGTTTCACTTTAGTTTTGTGATTAGATTATTCATTACTTGCAAATTTTGAATTGTAAATTTTTGTCACGGCCCCCTGAAAAGCGAACTTTGTCGACGTGGTTACTTTGTATAAAGAACATAACATGAAATGAATTAATGAAATGTCACGGGGCTTGCGTACTGTTCATAATCTTTGCAGTCTACCGTGGGAGCTTTATCAAGCCCCTCGGGGGCGGGGGCACATCTAATTTTGGAGACTCTTAGGGGGACTTAAAGCGGGAATTTAACTTTATCACACAGGATAGATTCTTGGTTCTTGTGCCCCATATTTTGTAGGCTATGTCTGGGGACACAGGCTACATATTTTGCAGAATCAAGATACAATTTTACGAGTCAGATACACTGATTCGATGCAGTTTGATTCCTAACCATATTAAAATCAACATGCAGAGTTATTTAGCTATGTATAATGGTAAATCTTTGGTAACATCTGGCATTTGATAGAAGTAGGGGGTCTAATATCTTGACAAAGAGGGAATTTATTTAAAATTCTGGCGTATAAGGGAGGGGGCTTATTATTAGAGAGGGCGGTTAATGGAAATGGGGGCTAAACGGAGCTTTTACGGTATTTCAAAATCCTTTAGCCTACGTGCAGACTGTGGAGGCTACACAAAAACCCTTTCATGCAGGCCCAATACCAATCTTGAATTCTTAGGGGGGCAAAGAACCAAAAATTTCCGATGCCAAAATCAACAACAACAACAGCAACAACCTAAGTTTTAGGAACATTCGTTACGATCATGCGCAAAAGGACTCATGTGCTTCTTTGATGAGTAGATTTTGGAACTATTTTGCAGTTTCAACGTTGCAAAATCAGTGAATATGAAGCAAAAGTATTCAAATCGGAAACCCTATGTACCTACCAGGCTCACCAAACGTTTTTCTCTGCTTTTTCGCTTCACATGTTTATGCTTCAAACCCTAATCGATGATCGATAGAACGTGTAGACTTGCCCGAAGTCTCTCTCTTACGAATAGCGTATCATGATCGGACCTCAAGTTTTGAAGAACTGTTAATTACAGACCATTCAGTCTCCATTCATCAACGAAATCTACAGTTGCTTGTCACTGAAATTTACCGAACAAGGATGAATCTAAATCCTTGTTTTATGAAAGAAATTTTCGCAGAGAGAAAAATACATTACAACTTAAGGGTTACGAGCAACATCTATGCACGCAAACCTAGGACTACAGCCTATGGGTTAGAAACTGTGAGTTTTCTGGGGCAGAATCTCTGGCGAGATTTGCCATTGCATATAAAAGAGTCCCGATCTGTAGAGTATTTTAAAAGAGAAATTAAGTTTTGGAATATTTCATGCAACTGTAGATTATGTAAAGATTTTATTGTAAGTTTAGGTTACATTTAGGTTACACTTTGGTATCTATTAACAATGGTTGGCATTAATTAGCCTAGTGCTATACACTACGCCAACCTTAAACAAAGTAATTATTATTATTATTATTATTATTATCTTTAGTCCGTCTTACCGTTCTCTTTTCGGTGGTTTCTGGACCCGCCAGTCCAATGTTTGTATCCAGAATGCATGGTAAGGCATGGTAGTAAGACGGACTGTAAGGGGCCGTACAAGATTTTTGTCGAGGGCATTTCACTCATTCGAAAAAGCGTACGAGATTTTTTCAGAACAAAAGGATTTTTACGGATTTTTGAAGGATTTTTCTTGAAACAAAAGGATTTTTGCCAAAGGTGTACGAGATTTTTTGGGAGTGAAATGCCCCTTGATTTTTGTATATAAAGATGAAGATAAAGCTGGCCAATATCATCAAAATCAATGAGAAATTCCTCTCTAATTGGCGCGTGGCGTTCAATTTCTTTGGCCTGCCTGGCGCCTTAGGCTAAACACATCTGAAACTCATCGCTCAGAATCCAGCTGTATCTTTATAATCATTGATGGCATAAAAATCTGATTGCACTGGCGAATTCTACGGAGTTCAAACATATACAAATCATCTTTATTTGCAATGTATCTTCTGCGATTTGCCTGCATTAGAGATAGAAAGTTTAGGAGTTTAGAAAATTTAGCTTGTACGGCCCCTACTGAAGAGCTGAAGAGCGTCCCTGGCACGTGCAGCTTAGAAACATTTTACCTTCTGGAGGCAATAGTAAATCTGACTTTCTTCTGATGCTTTTGAAGCAACTGCTGCATAGGAAAAACAGAAGAAAAGCAAATTTGAGGTACAGGTAAAGTTCACTTGATCAAAAAATCTTGTTTGTTGCGATAAAGCAAAATATAAGCACTTTGATGCGAATTGAAATAAGCATGACGTTTCGAGCATAGCCCGTTATCAAGCAGTTCAAGCCAAAAGATAAGATGCTCACTTGATTGCAAAATGCCATGCAAAGTGCACAACCACAAATATAAAATGCTGTTTTGCGATCAAGAAAAGTATTAGTAACAATGATAGGTTAGGGTACCATCAATGAAGATCTTCGTACTTTGCAAGCTTTCCAAAAGATGTTACACTCAGTCAGCAATTTTCTGCTGCAAATAAGCAAATTCTTTACTCTCTAAATAGGCTCTAAATTATCATAAACATACTTATTTTTTCCAACTTTCTTGTGTCAATTAAAACTTTCATCCATGCAGACGAATTCTTTTCCACAGAAAACTTCCTCCCCTGTCACATTCGCATCAAAATCGATAAGCATTGGTTGGATGGCTGCATCATTATTGCGGTTGATTTGCGATCGAGTCACATCTAACTTGAAATTTATCATCCATGCAAATCAAATCCGACCAGTGATAAACCACAAGCATAAACATAGGCACAAGGAAAGATTCTTCAGGGAAATTTTCTTGCTTTATCTGAAGTTGCTACGAATAATACAAAAGCTCACCTGCTGTTTTGAAACAACACGACAACGACGGTCATGTTTTCCTATGATTGTTTACCTTTTGCACTCATTTATTCTGCTTGAACAAAGATAAGCAAATCACTTGTAAAAGCAATTTGAATTAATATAACAATGCTCTTTTCGCATCGTAACAAAGGAAGTCCGCCTTTATACTAGAAATAATGGACTACGGAACTACAGAGCCAAGAACCATGGACTAAGGAACTATAGAAACCGGCGGAGGAGAGTTAAGGCGGGTTTCCACTTGTGCGAATTTGGTCGCATGGTCGCGCGACCGGTTGTCTGGGCATGCGTAGTTTGTTACAGTTACGAAGATTCCCCTGCCTTCAGCGATCGCGCGACTGATTTTGGAAGTTGGATTGACTTCTACTTCTTCGCGACCAGCGCGACCAGAGCCAATCAAATATGCACGAGTATTCAAACGAGCACGAGTATAAGCACGAGCCAATCAAATAAGCATGCCCAGACCATTAGTCTCGCGACCAGATTGACACAAGTGGAAATCATTCGCGCGACTGCTCTCGAGCGATCGCACGGGTCGCGCGACCAAATTCGTACAAGTGGAAACCCGCCTTAAGTCACTGAGTTCGTCGTTTTGGGCATTGAAAACAAACTGAACTACCATCCCAGCGGGGAATCTCTATTGTATATGACGAGGAGGTCAGACACAATTTCAATTTTCAATTTAATTCTCAAGCAGCCTGCCATAACACTACGGTTATACAGTTCAACCGCAAGACGAGATAACTAACAAAACACTAGCTGTTAATAGAGTTAAGTGAGTGCAGCTCAGAAGAGTAGGTAGTATAGACAAGTTATGTACCCCCATAGGGGCGGGTTTTACAAGGGAAGTTTCGAGTTTGGGAACAATCCAACTGTTTGCATATATCAAGACAGCTTAGCATGACGCAACATCCAGTGCAAGTTAATATGATATCACTCTCAGCTCAAATATTAAATCTTGTGCTCCGACCATGCAGCAACATTTTTGTTTACCTGCTCTGCATCCCGTTTTTTTTTTATCTCCTGTTCAAAGGCTAGAATGTTGATGCGTGGCTAAGAGGCTACATCTAATGTTTTGCTCTGATCCTGAATGTAGCCATGACGCTACACAACATATTTGATTGGTTGACAGAAGTTCTTATTGTCTTTGATAGGGTGAAATAACAATAAAAAATTGTAGCCCACACACTACGGATTCAAATTATAGAAATAAAATTAATGGTACAGGCAGTTTCCTTGAAAACGCCAAAAAACTGCACACATTAAAATCATAAATTCAATCAATCACAATAATTACTGATTCTTCACTCCAATAGAACTTTTAGCTATTCTAAAATTAATCTGAATGAAATGGTATTTGATACATTTTGAAAAATTTTCGAAGCAGTTTCACAGCAGTGATAGAAGCTCCAACAACACTCAATTGAACATCCAAATATATGGCCTTGGACTACGATCACGTAAACAAAGTATCTTTATATTGTATGTATAGTATTATTTGTTTATGTATCGTCTTATAAGTAGTGTAATCTTATCATTTGTTGTAAAATAATGGATAATTTGATCTGTTGAGTTTGGAGGCGACTTGATCACATTATGTTCTTTGCCTCCATCTCAACAGTAGAATAAAATTGAGTTGTATTGTTATCTACATTTAAACTTTTGTTTATTACAGAAAAAAAATTGAACCTCTCGCATAAAATGTATAGAAATATCGCTCAATACAGAATCTGTTTTTTTTTCAAGAATTTGTACGAAAACAGAAGAAAACGTGATCTTTTAGTCATGCATTTCATTAAAAACCTCCTGCCTAGATTTCTCTTCGGTTAAAAAATTCTGATATAAAATAATTTTGGGTCCTATAGGTAACTATTACTTGTGCTCGAAGTTAACTTGTCCATTTCTTGACTTTCCTCGCACTCAAAATCGCCAACAGCTTCCTAGGAAAAAAATTTGATTTTAAATCATCATGCAAATAGATTGAAACAGTATGCTTCTCTTATAAAAGCAGAGAACTATGAGTGTCGAATTAAAAGGCAACACGCACTGCTGGTGACCCAAATGTGAAATAATTTGAATAACCACCAACATTTTTAAGTCGGAGCACAATTACTCGGAGCACAATTAGATGTTGGAATGGCGAAAAATGCAACTGTAGGCTCTGCAAAACATACATTCCAAGAGTTGGGTTTCTAACATGATAAACATTTCTTGGGCCTTCTCGCGAGGATGGGGGCGGTGCGCTGCTTCCCGGTGGGATGGGGGATGTGCTGTGCGGGATGTGAGGTCCCCTTCACGATGCAGGCACTGGGCTGCGGTTGAACTGGGAAATCGCTCCCTAGCGGCGACCGCAGCTTAGGATATGCGTGTGGGGGTCCCCTCGCGCGGTGTGTCCGCCGTCTCTCTGGGAGGTGGGCGTCGCTCCGTACCTCGTAGGGAAGGCATGCTTTTATCTTGTATATAATCCACTAAATGTTTTTATTGATTAGCTTTCGGAATTAATTTGTAAATTTTGTAAATTTTTGTAAAGTAGGCCTAAATTAGCTGTAATTTAGCTATTCTTTTTATTTTACTTAGCCTACATTAAATAAATCATTGATGATGATGATGATGAAGACAATGCATCTCAAGGAACATTATAAAAAACGATCAACCATTGATTAAAGCCAAATCTGTTTATTCATTTTTCGAACACCTGGTAGATATTGCAAAGTCAAAAATAGCTTATAGCGGGTGAGCCAATAAAAAGGCCCGGCGTTTGAAAAATTGCTGCTCTCTCAATATCCAAGCAATATTATTGAAACTGTCTTGTTTTATTCCCAATATATCCAATTAGGTTCAATAATTTACGCGGCTTTAATCGGCCATTCCTTCCCGTCGATATGAGAGATTTTCTACAGAAAGCCCTTTTCGAAAACCTGTAAAAACGAAGGAAAATGACAAACAAAATTTCCTGCTTTCCTTCCTAGCAATGATGACACTCGCATGCATACATGCATTTAGTCCTCTTGGGAGAATGGAATGCCCTTGAATAAATTATTCATACTAGGGGGAAGACTTTTTCATTCCCCTAAGAGGATAGCACGTGCTAAAGCGTTTTCAGGTCATTGCTGTAAGGTAAACACATTAGGGAAGCTTGCTCGTGATTTTGGCATGTTTTTCAAGGATTCCTGAGGGGACATTTTTAGAAAATCCCTTGTAAAATCTTAACGGAGCGACCAATTTCAGTCAGGAAAAATTCTAAAAGTTATTGAACATGTTAGGGAGCAGTAGCCTTTCAAACATCGGGCCCTTTTTTGACTCACCCGGAAGTATTTGTAGAAATTTCTGGATTTACGGGATATCTGGTTCTGAAGCTCCAAAATCATTCACCAAAACTTAATTCATATGTGCATTAAATTGCCCTCGCTTTTCTTCAGTCATGCAGGAATTCTCGAGAAGAGCCCTTCAAGAAACCTCAAAAGTGGCCTATTTTAAGGATAACAATTTCTATAAAAAATTCTGCTTGACAGCCATGACTTGAATGTGTTGTAGCACGTGTTAACTCTTCGTTACTGCTGTAATACTCAGGGAGCAGTTAGCCTTTTAGATGGTGAGCATTTTTATTAATTCACCCGGTACTATTGCTCTATGTAACATAGAGCATGTCACCCAGTATAGTAGATATCATGGAAAAAACTTGAAGAAAGACCTATGGCAAAATAAACATAGAGCTCAAATCTTTAAAAAGGCTGGTGTAAAATTCTTTTACAGTTTTCTTTTGAGTAAATGCCTTTGAAGGAACTTAGGGTTCTTTTCTGTAGATCTGCCGTGGAAATTTATTAATATCTTGATTAGTTTCGAAATGGCGGCATTTATTAAATTTGAGGCTATGACGTCATCAAATTTCTAAATCCTAAACCAGAAAAGATATTGATTTCTGCTTGCCACCATATTGCAGACCTTGATAAACTATAGTTCTCTTGAAGGTTATATCATTGTTCCTCTATTGGTTTAGGATTTACGGTGATTTAAATTTTTTCAAAATTGTCCATGAATTTTTTCAAAAATAATTATATTGCCATCATTTTGAAAATAACCAAGATATCAAAATATTTCCACGGCAGATATTACAGCAAACTTACCATAACTTCCTTTCAAGCAATTCAACTCAAAGAAAAATGTCATAGAATTTTACACCCACCTTCTTAAAGATTGAAAAATTTGAGCCCTACGCTGCTCTAAGTATGTTTTTAGGACATGTTCGGGGTTGGTATGATTAATGCTAGAAAATAAACTTACTAACTACTGCCACGAATTATGAACTTCTTTCCACAAACCAATTAACTTTTTGTGAAGATACTTTGAAATGGTTGCAGGGTTGCACTCGCCAGTTTTGTTCCAGAATGAAAATCAACAAGAGAAATTCGCAGATGTTACCTGCAGAGGTTTTCCTTTGATTTCTTTGGGTAGTAGTAAGGTAGCCAGACAAGCGAGAAGCAAAGTCACTCCATAAGTACTTATTGCCACATAAAATGAATATTCTAATAAAACCTAAAAATGAAAAAAATTCATTAGACAAACTACGAAAATAAATTCTGAAGCTAAAAAGGAAATCTTTTTTATGTTTCTCTGGACTTTTTGGGGGACTGGGTCAACTGATGGGCCTAATATTTTGGTGGATGGCGTGAGGCGACAGGAGGAACATCGTGGCTAAAGATATGGAATATAATAAGGTTGTATATGATAATTATTTCTATTAATTCTACAACCATACGCTGCTACCTGTACAGTCAGCAATAGACCTAGCAAGTAAAAAGGTTTATCAAATTTATTTCGATAACAAATGTTGATGACTTTTCAAAAAGTTTCATGTTTTATTGGGCCACCTGGTATGCTCACGTCTTCAGCTTCTCTCAATCCTCCCTCCTTCATATACACAACGAGCGAGCGAGCTACCTAAGTTTTTGGGGTGTCTTATGAAGTATACTTTGCTTACATCTGCAGCCTCATTAATTAGTTGTAGTAAATGGTAATTGCAATTCCTTCGTGCTGGCTTGTCAATGTCAATGAAGAGTAACGAATGTTACCGGGTGAGTCAGAAAAAAGAATCCCCGTTTGAAAGGTCACGGCTCCCTGGATATCAAGACAATGATATCGGCAAATATATATAGTTTAATGGTAGAAGTGTTAAAATCTACTATAAAATTTACCTGACTGTAATCGGCCACTCCATTCTGAAATTATGAGGGATTTTCTCCAGAAAGCCTCTTCAAAAAACTTTCAAAGCGTGCCCAAAATCAAGAACAGATTTCCCTAACATTTCTGCCTTACAATGGCCTTACAGCAATGACTTGTGAACACATTAGCACGTGCTGTCCTCTTGAAAGGATGAACAAGTCCTCCCCCTGGTATCGATGACCTATTCAGGGGGATTCCATTCTCCCAAGAGGACAAAATGCATGAATTTATGTGAGTGTCATCAATTTTAGGAACGAAAATGTGCTCATTGTTTTCATTCGTTTTGCAGGATTTTTGAAGGGGCTTTCTGCAGGAAATCACCCATATCCACGGGAAGGTATGGCCGATTAAGGCACGATAAATTACTTAACCTAATTGAACATATTGGCAATAAAACAAGAAATTTTTAAATATTATTGCTTTGATATTCATGGAGCAGTGGCCTTCCAAGCAGGGATCCTTTTTCTGACTCAGCCGGTATTGTTACAGAACATGCCATTGTTTTTCAATGGAGTGATAGACACTCAAGTAGAGTAGGATCAACCGATGGACTGAATTCTTAAAAATTGTTTAAAAATGGCTGAAAATGATATGCATACCTGAGCTACGAAAGATGTCATAATTGCTCCAACTCTACTCAATGTGTTGCAGATACCAACTCCTAATGCCCTTACATTCGTCGGCAGAGTCTAAAGAAATTGAAAAACCATCAACAGAGAAACTATATTCATTTTCTCTTTCAGCAAATCATAAAAGAGAAACTTTGAAAGAATCATCAACATTTTGCTTTGCTTGGGCTTTTTTCATATTTTCCTGGGTGTGTACCGGGTGTCCCAAAAAAATGTATACAGATTTGGTTGACTCCAGCTATGTGAATTTTGCTTTAATCAATGGCTAAGCACTCTCAAAATGTTCCTCGATAGTTAACTTCAACATAGATACCTCATTTGTTGGTATTGGTGATTTGAGAGTGGAAATATCAATCTTGAAAGCTCAAATTTGCGTGCACTTGCAAACCAGAACTTTGGCCTTTTGGCCTAAGCAAATCCCTGAAGAACATCAAAACTAAGAACTAAAATTAATGAAAAATTAAGAAACTTCATGATGGGTGACTGGGGAGTGACTTCTGGAAGACAGAATAACACAAGATCTAATATTGTTCAAATTTTATCAAGGCTATCGTTGATTTATATGCTGTGCCTTAAGAAATTGCTTAGGCCAAAAGGGTAAAGCTCTGGTTTGCAGGAAGAGGCAAATTTGAGCTTTCAAGATTAACATGTCTACTCTCAAAGCACCAATGTCAACAAACGAGGTATCTATGTTCAAGTTAACTATCGAGAAACATTTGTAGAGTGATTAGACCTTGATTGAAGGTAAATTCACATTGCTGGAGTCAACTAAATCTGTATACATTTTTTTGGGACACCCGGTACTTCTTTTCAGGACACTTAGGAGGATGAAAACGCTTAGGGTAGGGCGACAATCGTTCATCTGAAAAAAATTGAATTTGCCATTTTATAAGAAAAACCGAGTGCTAAATGATAACAAGTTTTATCATAGACATACTGTAAAAGCTCTGTTAGGCCCCCGGGGCTTATCAAATTTCTGACACTCCAGAGGGGGGGGGGGGGCTTAAAAGAGAGGGGCTTATTGGAGAGATGGGGCTTATTCATAAAATCGAATGACAAGGATATTTATGACAAACTTTTAGTTCTTTACGCCATATTTTGCGGATTCAATATACAATTTTACGAGTCAAATGCATGAATGTTATCACAGTTTCATCTCAAACCATATCAAAATTAACGAGCAACCTTACTTAGCTAAAAAAAATGGAAAATCTTTAGTAACAAATGGAATTTGATATAAGTAGGGGGGAGGCTTAACAGAGAGGAGGCTTATTAAAACTTTGGCTCAAAATTGGTGCTGAGGTGAGATTAGCCTAATGACGACACCATCCTCAAGTCAAAGAGCACAGGGAAAGAAGATACTTCAAGTCTAAGGCGGAATTATATGTGACATTCAACCGATATTGGAGTTCACTTCATCAATGTTTGATCAAAAAAGGTGTGTAATTAATGAAAGAAAAATATTTCGATAAAACCGAAGTTTTCTGAGTCAGCCTGGCTGTAGACAAATCAGTTAATGTTGCTTAGACCCATTTTAGATCACGTGATTTTCCTCTCGAGGAAACTTTCTTTTCATACACATTAAGAACTTTGTACCACAGAAAAGCATGATGCAGGTAACTTTAGTCCACTGACACGGGGGAGAGTACTTAGTATATTTATCCGACAAGGATGTACTGTTTTTTCAGGGTATCGTTTTCTTTACACCTATTTTTTCTGTAGCGCTGAGTATCAAAAGAAAGCAATTTTTCTAGAGCAGGTTGTCAAAACATGTCAAAAGGGGATATTCCGTTAGATGGGGTCGTTTTTCGGTCAAATTTACATATTTTTGAATATATTTTTCACCAAATTTTTCTAGAATCGGCTATCATTTGGAGCGAAAAAGTCTGGAGCAGGTTAAAAAAATTTCGAAGGCACACTCCCGTCCAATTTTCAATCCATATTCTCCCCCCACAGATATTTTACTTAACAGGTAAAGCGATGTTGGTTGAATTTGTCTATAATGCTAATTTTGAGAGATCATTTATTTGAAGGGAATAGACATAGCTATATCTCGTAGCCGCTATAAATAGGCTGAAGAAACGCCCAGACCGGATGCGTCAAAGTGGTCGAGTATAATAGAATGTATTTTTGACCTGGCCCGGGCCAGCTTTTAACTATGTCGATTCCCTTTAAGTTACCTGGGATGTGTAAGCAATCACAGTAAGCCACGCTCCAGCAATGCAACCTCTCATGCCAAACATCAATATAACATTTGTCGTCCTTCGAAAAAGAAAAACCTTAAAAGCAAACAAGGGCGTATTTTGTAATACAATAGCATCAGCAGATTTTGTAATACAATAGAAACAATTGTGGTTAATTGACACCTCAATTCAAAGCGATTAGCGACTGCAGACAAAGGAAATTCTCTCAACCAGAACTTCAAAACAAACTAAGCTGCAAAAGTTTTTCTGAAACCATGCTGAAACCCAAGTAGCTAGTGCGTTTGTTGTGCATTCCAGAAATTGTTCTTAAGAGCAAACACGAGCATATTTCGAAAGAAGAAGGATACATCTACACATCTACCTCGGGCATTTTAATTCTCTGGTTCCTAAGCCGATTGGGAGGCGATTCAATTCTCTTATTTTTTAGGTGTGATTAAAATACTTACTGCTCAGCCTCTGAACCAAAGAAATAAAATGCCCGAGGTAGATGTGTAGATACATCCTTCTTCTTTTGATATATGCTCTTGTTTGCTCTTAACAACTGCTTCTGGAAAGCACAACGAGCGAACTAGCTACCTGGGATTCAGAGAAAATTTTGCGGCTTTGTCTGTTTTGAATTTTTGGTTGAGATAATTTCTTTTGTCTGCGATCGCTAATCGCTTTGAATTGCGGTGTCAATCAAACGCAACTGTTGCTATTGAATTACCAAATCTGTCCTTGTTTAATACAATAGCATCAGTTGCTTTTGATTGACACCTCATTTCAAAGTGATTATCGATTGTGGACAAAGGAAATTCGCTCAACCAACATGAGTGGAACAGACATACTGCAGTCAACGAAAGATCGCAGTAGAAAGAACACAATGATAATCCATGCAATGGAAATGATACTTACAAGTTGAACGAATGAATCGGTGACTCCGTTCTAACATTATGAGGGATTTCCTCGAGAGAGCTAGCCTGCGTGCAGACTTTACTATTGTGGAGGAGTTAGAGGCGAAAAGGGAAAGGTAAAGTCTGCGCATCCACTCAAGTTTTTCTGTTCCAGCGATAAATTTTATCCCCCGTCCTCATTGTCTAAGAACCAATCACGTTCGCCTTTTGATTTCTCGAAAGTATTGTTCTCTCTCACCTTGCATCTGATTGGTTACAACTAGAACAATTGTTCTAGTTGTAACCTATCAGATGCAAGGCGAGAGAGAACAATACTTTCGAGAAATCAATTGTTCTAGTTGTAACCTATCAGATTCAAGGCGAGAGAGAACAATACTTTCGAGAAATCAAAAGGCGAACGTGATTGGTTCTTAGACAATGAGGACGGGGGATAAAATTTATCGCTGGAACAGAAAAACTTGAGTGGATGCGCAGACTTTACCTTTCCCTTTTCGCCTCTAACTCCTCCACAATAGTAAAGTCTGCACGCAGGCTACGAGAGAGCACGTTCGAGGAACTTTCAAAACAGGCCAAACATCACGACCAAATTTGTCTAGAATACCTGCCTTACAACAATGACTTCAACGCGTTTTAGCACATGCTATCTTATTAGGAGGATGAAATCGCCCGGAAAATTGTTACTATGCTCAAAGGGGTGACATTTTCATCAGGCGTGCATAAACATGGGAACGTGGGAACAAAGTTCCCAGGCAGCTTTTTCCAAAGCAATATTTTGCAAGCAGTTTTTCTAAAATAGTTTTTGATGAAATGGAATTGCAGTAAAGATGATGACTAATAGCAAACTAATGGTACAAATTGCTCATGTTCTGCTGTTGAATATATGATTAATCGTTTCGTTGCTCCATGTGTAAAAACTGTTTGATACCTGCATTATTACTGGTTCTGGTAATAGGCTTCTATACCCTAGCTGTACACAACTGATATGCAGGCAGGTTTTCAGAGAATTTCTACCGCTCCCAGGCACGTTTGAACACTATGCACGCCTGATTTTCATAGTCTCAAAGGAATGGCATGTGCTAAAGGATGTAGAAAAATTGTTGCTATGCTCAAAGAGGTGACATTTTCATAGTCCCAAAGGATGTAAATTTCATTGCTACAAGGCCTTCAATTTGGTAGTGATTTTGCGCCTGTTTTAAGGCTTTCTTCAAATTGTCTTCTTGAGAAAATCCCCCATCATTTCAGATCGGAGTAGCCGATATTAGTCAGGTAAACAAGGGCAGATTTTGTAATACAATAGCAACAGTTGCGTTTGATCGACACCTCAATTCAAAGCGATTAGCGGATGCAGACAATGGAAATTCTCTCAACCAGTAATTCAAAACAAGCAAAGCCGCAAAAGTTTCCCCGAAACTAGTAGGGCAAACTCTCGCCTTGTGCAAGCGAAAGATGGTTTTTAAGAGCAGTTATGTGCTTATAGCGAAAGAAGAAGGGTAAATCTAAAGTTCTGTCGCTTAGATTATGTTTATTTGATTCAGGAGCCGAGCAGAAGGCATTGTAATTCTCGCGTCTCTAGGGCTTAAAATGAAACGATTACAAAACAGCTCCTAAATCAAATAAACATAATCTAAGCGACAGAGCTTTAGATTTACCCTTCTTCTTTCGCTATAAGCACATAACTTCTCTTAAAAACCATCTTTCGCTTGCACAAGGCGAGAGTTTGCTCTACTAGTTTCGGGGAAACTTTTGCGGCTTTGTTTGTTTTGAATTACTGGTTGAGAGAATTTCCTTTGTCTGCATCCGCTAATCGCTTTGAATTGAGGTGTCGATCAAACGCAACTGTTGCTATTGTATTACAAAATCTGCCCTTGTTAGTCAGGTAAATTTTGAGATATATTTTAACATTTCCACCGTTTAATTTATACTTGCAAATACCATTGCGTTGATATCCAGGGAGCAGTAGTCTTTCAAACAGGGGGGGAGTCTTGTTTGTCTACTCACCCGGTAGATCCGCTAATGTTTGCAATTGTAAGGGCCGGTTTATATGAGGGAAACACCTCACCTGCCATACCCGGGTCTGACAGGCAAGATTCCTCCTTCCTATACAATCCCATTGCTTTTTCACTTCGCGTTTATATGACAAACGCGACACCACCAGTATGGTGAGACATCGTCTCACCAGAGGTAGAATCTCACCTGGGCGAGGTGAAATTTTTCCATATAAACGAAACACTACCGGTATGGTGAGGTGTATTGGCTTTCTTCGTTGATTTCTATTGGTTAATTCGTTCTGATTTCGCGGATGAGAGACTTTACTCCACCTCACGTCTCAGCCCCGGGGCTGACAGGCGACGTAAAATCTCATATAAACAATGGCTGAAATTTACCTCGCCTGTCAGCCCCGGGTCTGGCAGGTGAGGTGTTTTTCCTCATATAAACAGGCCCTTAGTCTGCACATTGTATAAAACCTTTAGAGTAATCATATGACTCTTCCCAGACAAGAATGATATATTTTAGACATACCTGCTGGTGCAGATTGTTAAAAGAGCTATGAATACAGATGCCAATCCAAATTGTAAAGAAATTGTCTTCTTACTGCCAATGTAGCTAACAAGTAAAGTGCTGGCAAACAGACCTGAAAAATTAGACAGATTAGAGATGCGATTGAAAAGGCATTCATACCTTAAGATTGGTTTCAAAATGAAAGCTGGGGAGCATCACATAGCAATGCTAGGCAGCGATTCCATAAGCGCAAGTATAAACGTCCCGGGTTAGAAATTTTCTGGTTACAAAATACGTGGTGCATTTTCATTAACCCGGGTTTCGGCCTCGCTTTTTCATTAACCCGGGTTTCGGCCTTTGAAAGGTAGACCGTTTCCAGTAACCCCTGGCTTTCCATGAAAATCCCTCTTAAACAACTGGAAATGTTGCAGCATTTTAGAAATTTGCCAGGCTAAGAGTTTCTGGTGTTTCCATTACTATAGCTCCGTCTTTAAACTTATCAATTTTTAAGCTTCCAACCATGTGCTGGGAGCTTCTGTGTGATTTGATCAAGTGTTTTAAGACCCTTTGTGTGCATTTTGCAACCACGAAACGTTCGCAAAGTTACGCAAAGTTAAATTTACTAATATTTCCAGTGCTCACAAAAACGCGATAAAAGTCACAAAAATATCTAAATCTCTCGGCTATCAAGCAAAATTCGATTCATTCTATTTTCAAATGTGGGAACTTTTTCTGGCTGACCCGGTATTGCTCAAAATGTGGCTTTTCCTGTTACCATTTGATAATCGCTTTCCTAGAGAAACACAACAACGATCATCTGTTAACAAGGACAGATTTTGTAAGACAATAGTATGAGCAGATTTTGATTGACACCTCAATTCAAAGCGATTAATGATCTGAGACAAAGGGAATTCTCTCAACCAGTAATTCAAAACAAGGAAAGCCGCAAAAGTTTCTCTTAAACCCAGGTAGCTAGCTCGCTCGTTGTGCATTCCAGAAATTGTTTTCAAGAGCAAACATGAGCATAGATCAAAAGAAGAAAGATATATCTGCACGTTTGCCTCTGGCATTTAATTTGTTTGGTTCAGAAGCAAATGTTTCAAGGTTAATGACCTTTTAATAGGAAACTAAACAGGCTGTTTTGAAAAAACTGGTTTCTACTTTGCGGCTTCTTGCTGCAGCTTCGTCTTTTCGGAAACCTGAATCGTTTGTTTTGCAAAATTTGCACTTGCTATTGAGATGAGTATATCGGAAGAGATGGAAGATAAGAAGGGGTTAAAACATCTGTTTTAGACAACTTTGAAAAAGTTGATGTTTATCACATACCTGGTAGTTCTGAGAAAGCAGTCCAAAAATAATCAATGTAGTCTTTCCTCTCTAGATCATGGCAACCACAGACAGCTGACGTGACTGATGATCCTGAAAGGTTGATTCCGGGTAATCATTGGGCTAAGCAAGGGTGATAGGACACGGATATTTCAATTACGTATTTATTTACCTTGTTTTGATCTTCGTCTTGTTTTGTTGTCTTGTTTTCTTCTCTGTTCTGTTTCCTCTTGAACTGATGTAAATGCCTCGTGTTATTTGAATATACCTTCCTTGTATTCCTGTGTCTTAGCACGCCTTCGTAGAAGAAAGGTTTCAAACCGCAATGCCATATTAAATACTTTAAGTATTTAATATGGCATTGCGGTTTGAAACCTTTCTTCTACGAAGGCGCGCTAAGACACAGGAATACAAGGAAGATATATTCAAATAACACGAGGCATTTACATCAGCAAGAGGAAACAGAACAGAGAAGAAAACAAGACAACAAAATAAGACGAAGATCAAAACAAGGTAAATAAATACGTAATTAAAATATCCGTGTCCTAACACCCTTGGGCGAAGTGGAGTTAAGCTGATAGTAGGGTGGCTACCATTGAGTTTATATACGTCAGTTACGATACAATCTCGTCTTTATACGACATAAAGCAGCCTAAGAACGATGTTAGTTAGGATTAAAGGGCTTGTGCAAGGTGCAAGGTTAAAACGTTGCACTTGCAAATAGAAAAATAATCTCAAAACATCTAATCCAAATCGAAGTTGCACATGCGCCGTGAACAATGGATAGCCACAGAAACAATGCTATGCTTGAGCGTTTACTTTATTCTACCGGGGTGTCCCACAAATGTAGACGGATTTGGTTGACTCCAGCGATGTGAATTTAGTTAGCTTCAACTAATGTCTACTCTCTCTGAAAATGTTCCTCGATAGTTAAAGGCATTGAGTCCGCATAAATAGCGCGCTCATGACCAATATCAACATCTTTTCAATCATGAAACAAAAGTCGTGATTTAATCACTATTGAAATTAAACCAAAGAAATTCCCAAGGATAATGCAAGGATTTAGAAGCCTTTGGCCTCCACTTCTAATGACTTTAGCACTATTGTGCGATAACAAAGGGCCGTCAGCAGTTTGTCAGCAAAATTCAGGATAGCGTTAACGCTCAGCTATTTAATTCCTTTAACTTGAACATAGGTGCTTCGTTTGTTGGTATTGGTGCTTTGAGAGCGGACATATTAATCTTGAAAGCTCAAATTTGCTTCTTCCTGCAAACCAGAGCTTTTCAAGGACTAGTCTCTGGAATGGACTAAAAGCTGAAATGAAAAGAGCACCGACTTTCAACAACTTCCGAGAAGGACTTATCAACTCATAAGCATGGACTGATATGATCTTAGAAGTTCCTGCCTAATTTTCATTAGATCTGAAACTGGGCAGAAACTGGAAGTAGAGCCTTCGCGTTTCAAGGAGCAAAAATATATTTAACAATCTACCTCATAATAACTTACAAACTGAAACATCATTGTTGAAATTTAAAGCCTCCAGCAAGGACACAAACCTAGACTTTTAGTCATTTATAAGTTGTAATTTTAATCTTGTAATATAGATCTCTTATTCTTGTAAATTTTTAACATTATTCTTGTAGATATCAACTTTTATTTTTTTAAATACAGGTCTTTGATAGATAACAGTAATCTTATTTACTGAACAAATTAACCTGTATAAATATGAAAGATTATTATTATTTTAATCTTAATTGTAATTAAAGCTAGCATATCTATTTACAATTTTATATACTTGCTGCATAGTCCGAAGTAAATCAATTTGTAAAAAGTGAAAATGAAATTCAATTACAAACCATAAGGATTGCAGCCATTGATCCCAGTTTGAAACATTTCTGTCCCAAGTAGAACAATTCCGTAATAGCCAAATCCAGCAGCAAACCTGCAAAAGATAATTTTATTTCAGAGTCCCTAAACTGATTTATTCCAGAACAGTGATCTTAGTAGCCTGCGTGCAGACTTTACTATTGTGGAGGAGTTAGAGGCGAAAAGGGAAAGGTAAAGTCTGCGCATCCACTCAAGTTTTTCTGTTCCAGCGATAAATTTTATCCCCCGTCCTCATTGTCTAAGAACAAATCACGTTCGCCTTTTGATTTCTCGAAAGTATTGTTCTCTCTCAGCTTGCATCTGATAGGTTACAACTAGAACAATTGTTCTAGTTGTAACCTATCAGATGCAAGGTGAGAGAGAACAATTGTTCTAGTTGTAACCAATCAGATGCAAGGTGAGAGAGAACAATACTTTCGAGAAATCAAAAGGCGAACGTGATTGGTTCTTAGACAATGAGGACGGGGGATAAAATTTATCGCTGGAACAGAAAAACTTGAGTGGATGCGCAGACTTTACCTTTCCCTTTTCGCCTCTAACTCCTCCACAATAGTAAAGTCTGCACGCAGGCTATGATCTTAGAGATTTCGGGTAGAATTGTGAATATTATATCACATTTCAAAAGTTCTCTCAAACATCTGGTTGAGTTGAATGTGTTGTGGCGCAGTGGTGTAATCCTCTGATTTTGTAGCCAGAACAGTCAGGCTGACAGAGTTCGATACCCAATGCAGGGGCGGATCCAGGAAATATTGTGACTACCGCCAAGATGAGGCTATTCGAAATACGACCGGGTGAGTCAGAAAAAAGAATCCCCGTTTGAAAGGTCATGGCTCTCTGGATATCAAGACAATGATGTCGGCAAATATATAGTTTTATGGTAGAAATGTTCAAATCTACTATAAAATATACCCGGCAGAAATCGGCTACTCCATTCTGAAATTAAGAGGGATTTTCTCGAGAAATCCTCTTCAAAAAACCTTCAAAACGTGCCCAAAATCATGAACAAATTTCTCTAACATTTCTGCTTTACAATAGCCTTACAGCAATGACTTGTGTACGCATTAGCACATGCTATCCTCTTGGGAGGATGAACAAGTCCTCCCCCTGGTATCGACGACCTTTTCAGGGGCATTCCTTTCTCCCAAGAGGACAAAATACATGAATTTATGTGAGTGTCATCAATTTTAGGAGGGAAAATTTGCTCATTGTTTTCATTCGTTTTTGCAGGCTTTTGGAGGGGGCTTTCTGCAGAAAATCACCCATGTCTACGGTAAGGAATGGCCGATAAAAGTCGGGTAAATTACTGAACCTAATTGAACATATTGGCAATAAAACAAGACTGTTTTGAATATTATTGCTTTAATATTCACGGAGCAGTGGCCTTCCAAGCGGGGATTCTTTTTTCTGACTCACCCGGTAGGGTATGGCCTTTTGAGAATAGGTGTGTAGCTATACAAGGATCTGACAATCTAACTACTGCTTCAGCAGTAGTCGCAGTAGTCTAGATCCGCCCCTGCAATGGAGCTTCGCCATTTGACCGCCTTCCCTACTTCTGCGAAGCGAACAAAACGATTAAGACCTGGAGAACAAAATTTAAATGACTTTCAGGTTCCATTATCTCAGCCCTTATGTGTGTCTTCTGCATAGAAAATACCGACATTGCTTGTTCTATTCTTTTTAATGTTAACAGATGATTACGGAAAAGATGGCGTCGGGGGGGGGGGGGGGGCATTTGACCAAGATACATTGCGTTTGATGATCGAATTTCTATCCATGATAGAACACATTGCATCTTGGTCATTCCCCCCCCCCCACCTTCCCTTGATGTCATATTTTCCGTAATCGTATATTACATTACTCTGCACAGATATACCGGGTCAGCCAGAAAAAGTCCCATTTTCAAAAAAATTATGGCACCAAGAGTATTTCACGGATTTGAAAGATTCAAATTCTACTTAAAAGCCGAACAACCAAGCAACTTTGTTATATTTTCATGCGTTTCTATGAGCACTGAAAATGCTGTTAAATTCAACTTTAGGACAATTTCTTAGTTGCGCAACACCTGAAAAAGGGCCTAAAATACTGGATCAAAGCGCAAGGAATGTCCGCACACAGGGGAATACGCAAAGGCATTTCACCGCTCTCAGGATTCATAAGGAATAGATTTTCAAACAAATAGATCAATTGAAGATTTTTAATCTCATGGCAATAAATAAGCAGACGATAAATCACATCTGTGAAAAATTATATTTTCTTTATTGTTCTGCGCGAGGAATTTCTTTATGATTGTATCAAGCGTTGTATGCCTTTTAGGTATTTCGCATGAAATGTTAGCAAAGTCGAATTTACCATAATTTCAATTCTCTTGAAATACGAAATAAAAATGGCAAAAACACTTCAATCTATTACCTTTGGTAAGCTGAACTCGAATCATTCCAATCCATCATGTAATCTTGGTGCTGTGACTTTCAAAATTGGGAACTATCTTCTGGTTTACCCGGGAGAATATCTTGCAAAATCACAAAAACAGCTTACCAAATAAACATTGAGATGATGTAATGGAATCTGATTTCTTTATTGAAGAGATCTTTCAGTCTGCCACGTCTTACCTACAGCGATGAAAACTTCAAGGAGCTCTACGGCATTTAGGCCTAGGTTAAACGACGGCCTTCTTTTCCAGTCAACATTTTAGATGTGATACAAAAGGCAGAACTCGTATTCATATTCTCTGAATTCCGTATTGACTGAATTCGTATTCTCTGTACGACACACGGTAAATAAGTTCAGCCCTTTGTATCACATCTAAAATGTTGACTGGAAAAGTAGGCTGTTGCTTTTTCATGCCATCTAAGGGTTGAATTTGATCAGGTTTATCTATCTTCTTTTTGACATGAAAATATCGGCGTAAAACCACAGCCAACATCCTCGAATACAATTTTGCCTCTCGGCAATCGGATAAAATAAAGTGTTTGAAATCGGTTCGTTGGCTATGGACATATGAGCAATCAAACGATAATACATCATTTTGGGACACTCGGTATTGTAAACAGATGTAATTTCCAATCAATTTCTTTCAGAAAGAACATCGTAAAGTTTGATACGGCCCCTGTAAAGAAGTCATCTCGACTGATAAGGCTAGCTATGTAAAGATAATGAAAAATGAATGAACATTGCAGCGACGCTTGCTGCTTGCTTGCCTTACCGACAGATCGACCGATCGAGCGAGAGACTTGCCTGGTGAGCGAGCACGCTACTGACAAATTCATTGATTGTCTAATTTTGACAAACTGATTCATTCTAAAATAAGCACCCGGTATTGTAAACAGATGAAATTTTTAATCATTTTCCTTTAGAAAATAATATCGTAAAGTTTGATACGGCCCCCTGTAAAGCAGTCATCTCGACTGATAAGGCTAGTTGTGTAAAGACAATGAAAAATGAATGAAAATTGCAGTGACGCTTGCTGCTTGGTTGCCTTACCGACAGATCGACCGATTGAGCGACAGACTTGCCAGCAGGTGAGCGAGCGCACTACTGACAAATTCATTGCTTGTCTAATTTTGACAAACTGATTCATTCTAAAATAAGAATATCACGAGACTTACCTCATATTTTGGTGCAACGAGATCTTTGTCAGGGTATTCAACATTATTATATCGTGCAATTTTTCGTAAAACCATGATAGCTTCTTCTTTCTTTCCAGCATTCAATAAATATCTTGGACTGTCAGGAAGCCACTGGAAGGATGAAAAATATGATAGTTAAGTACCCTACTAGAAATGTATGTTAAGATGGACGACGTACGCAGGGGACGGCAGGGGCAGGGGCAGGGGCAGGGGCAGGGGCAGGGTTAGGGGCAGGGGCAGGGGCAGGGGCAGGGGCAGGGGCAGGGGCAGGGGCAGGGTTAGGGGCAGGGATAGGAATAATTTGTGATAAAATCTTCTAAAAATGACTACCAGAAATGAATAAATTAAGTCAATCAGTTGAATTGCCTATTGTTGCTGCATTGAAATGTGATCTTTGCAACTTTAAGAGAGAAACATTCTAGATTTTGTTTCTTTTCTGCTCTAAAATTTGTCCAGATCTCGCGGAATCTTATAAAGAAACAACTATGCACGGTCTTTAGTGTGTTAAACTTTCTGAAAAAATCCCATAAAAACACAAAATAGTATGGTAATCAGCCAGTTAAAGGCTCTTGGGCAGCAGGTATGCATTGCAGTCCTACTTAAAAAGTGCCTAAAGTTCATGCAGCATGAAAAGCAATTTATGATGTCGCTCTCAACACAGCAGCACGTTGTTGAGGCTCTAAATGCGGTCTTATTTCTCTTACGTGCGTAAAACATTGGATTTGAAAAGAATGAATTCCAAGAAATCTAAGCAAAAGATAACAAACGATCGCAATGCATGCCGGTTACCCGGTTAGCCTTTGAATGTCTAAAGAACAAGGGCAGACTTTGCAATACAATAGCAACAGTTGCATTTGATTGACACCTCAATTCAAAGCGATTAGCGACTGCAGACAAAGGAAATTCTCTCAACCAGTAATTCAAAACAAACATAGCCGCAGAAGTTTGCCTGAAACTAGTAGGCTAAACTCTTGCCTTGTGCAAGCGAAAGGTCGTTTTTAAGAGAAGCTATGTGCTTCAAACGAAAAACGAAGGGTGAATTTGACGTTCTGTCTGGCGGATTTTGTTTATTTGATTCAGAAGCCGAGCAGTAGGCAATGCAATTCTCAGGTATTTAGGGCATAAATGATACGATTACAAAACTGCTCCTGAATCAAATAAACAGAGTCTGCCGCATAGAACTTCAGAGTTGCCCTTCCTCTTTCGTTATAAGCACATCACTTCTCTTAAGATTACCTTTCGCCTGCACAAGGCAAGAGTTTGCCCTACAAGTTTCGGGAAAACTTTGCGGCTCTGTTTGATTTGAATTACTTGTTGAGAGAGTTTCCTTTGTCTGCATCCGCTAATCGCTTTGAATTGAGGTGTCAATCAAACGCAACTGTTGTTATTGTATTACAAAATCTGCCTTTACATGTCTGAAGACCTTAAAAAATGATGCCTTATGGGCTTTGTGAGGAAACTCAATACCGAAGACAGTGAAAGGTTGTTTCTTTATGAAATTTGTTAAAGGGAGTGTGCAATGGTATAAGGGCTTCTCTATAAATAGAGCAAAGAAAACATTCAGGCACAGCATTGTTTCTTTGGCTATCAATTATTCACAGCACGTGTGGGACATCGATTTGAATGGGATAATTTTAGATTTTTTGCTCTTTGCAAATGCAAGCTTTTGACCTTGCACAAACCCTTTAAGATCATGTCTGATACCTGAACAAAAATGCTAGACTCAAACTTTGGAAAAAATCATCCAACTTCGCGCTCGTGTCATTAGAAAGAAAAGACATGGACCTAAGCTTCACTTCACGTTGCCGAATTTATGCAGCTTGGGCGATTCAACACGAGATGACATAATCGCACGATAGCATATGACATATTGTGACACGACATGACATGACGCAACACCTCATACGACTCGTCGTATCATACAAAAGCATTGCACATCAAATCAATATCACTAAAAGGATATAAACAAGTGTACCTTGCAAAATAACAGAAAGATGAACAAAGGCAGTGTGGAAAGGACAAGAAACCATCGCCAGCCTAATGAATCCATAGTTCCTAAGCCTAGTAAAACAGCAAACTGACTTCCGACTACCCAGAATAGCTGAAAAAAGAAAAATCCAATGTTATATTGGTGGAAATTAACTTCTCCATAACGAAAGCTCCCTCAGGAGGATGAAAGTGCTTTTCCTGGGAGCAATATTCCAGGAGATTTTTATCCTCCAAAGAGAATAACGTGTGCTAAGACATGTTGAAGTCATTGCTGTAAAGCAGAAATATAGGGTGATTTGGTCGTGATTTTAGGCCTGTCTGGAAGATTTCTCCTAGGAAGCTTCTTGAAAAAGATCCTCATAATTTCAGAACAGAGTGATTGATTTCAATCAGGTAAATATTAAAATGGACATGAAAATGTACTCTAATAAAGAGCATACTTACCGATATTATCGATTTGATACCTAGGAAGCCTAGACTTATGACATTTCATCCCTTGTTTTCCTGCGTTCTTTGATTTGCAGATATCACTTTCTCAGTAGGGACTCATTTCATTACTCTTATAAAGTGTAGCAACTTTAGGCCAATATGGTGTGGATCCGTATTGACCGATCAAATCGCTAGAATCTAGTTTTCAACCAATAAGGAGGCGCTATTTAGAATGTTGTCGTTGTTGCGTACAAAAACGGTTGATTTGGGAAAAGAGTTCTCGTAGCTAGCTGCGATAGATCTATTTTGTTTCTACAGAGGAAGATTACTGCTTGAAGTGTATGTAATTTGCGATGAGTAGGTTCGTAAAACATTATTCTTTGTACTACAAGTTTGCTTTTCAATGTTGAAGCTCTTTAAACCAGAAATTGAAGCAATTTTGTTGAGTGTACGAGAACTCCCGCTAGTTTAGGCCATTTTGACACGGGGGGGCCCATTTTATAAGAGAAATGAAATGAGTCCCTTATTGAGCAAGTGATATCTGCAAATCAAAGAACGCAGGGAAACAAGGGACGAAATGTCATAAGTCTACAGGAAGCCGTTAGCCTGCATGCAGAATCGACTTTTTTCATTTATGTTTTCAGAGAGATTTCTCCTCCAGTAGGAGAAACCGGCCAATAACCGAAAGCGCCACATTCAAGGATAACTGGTCATGTGACTGGCTGAGCGTTGAAAATATCATTCGATTTGATAGATCGGTCATGACATATAAGATTATGAACAAATTAAGCCCTGAAAGTCGATGGGATAAATTTCAGCAAAGATCCTCGCAGTCAAACTATGTAACAAGGTACTGTACAGATCTTCAAATTCCTAGACTAAATACAGAACATGCGAAAAAGAGTTATCACTATTCTGCTATGAAAGTTTGGAACGATTTTCCAGTTGATATTAGGGAACTCCCGACTATTAGTCGCTTTAAAAAGAACTAAAGGAGTATTTGAAGAGCTGACTGAAAATATCAGTTTAAAAACACGACCCCCTGGAAGAACAGCATCTTAGGTAATCTTTTTATTTTCATATTTTCTTATTCAACCAACGTATTCATTGTATTTAGGCTGAAAGGTAGTTTCGTGTATAAATAATTATATCATATCATATATATAATTGCAGTCACGCAGTCACGGCATGAGAGATTCATGTAGCTTCTGCTTCTGCTGCATTGCAAACTGTTTCTAAGATCTTTCTCCAAGCTTTTCGGTCTTGTGCTGTCAATCTTATCTGTTCAAAGTCATCCATTTTCTTCATAGTTGGTATTGGAAAGGCTTTTTTCTTTGTTCTCGCTCTGATGATGTCTTTGTTTAAAGTTGTTACGATACTTTCTCGAGGTCTGCCTCTGAACCCTTTTTCTGATCTTTCAAAGTAGAATTTCATCGCCTTTACTGCTGGTGTCTCATCAGATAAACGTAATATATGACCAAACAATCGCCATCTACCTTTCAGGATATCTATTGAAATTGGTCGTTCTTCGCATCTTTTATACAAGTTTTGATTGGAAATCTTGTTTGGGTATCTTTTTCCCATTAGCTGTCTCAGTAACTGCCTGTGAAAAGTATCAAGACTTTTTGTATCTTGTTGTATCATTCCCCAAGTTGAGCTGTTATACATCAAGACTGGTTTTACAAGTGTTCTGTACAGCTTGAGACGAAGCTTTTCACTGACATGGTCTTTTCTGATCCAGATGTGATTTAATCTATTCATGGATGCTATGGATAACTGTTTTCTCCTTTGTATATCTTCTGTATCTCCTAACAGAGAACCGAGCTTTTTAGTTGTCCTCCATCGCTCTGTATTTCGGTCTCCTCGAAAAATTTCAGTTTGGTCTGTCTTGCTGTTGTTTACTTTCAAATTATCTCTTAGTAGAATCTCTCCAATCTTATCTGTGATGGTGTTCTTCTCTTCTTCACTTGTCGTAAGGAAGTCATCATATCATATCATATCAGATATCATAGGAGTCTCTGAAAACAAATCGGTCGAGTCTGCACGCAGGCTGGAGAGCAGTGGCCTTCCAAACGGGCAATGTTGTTTTTAACTCACCCAGCATATCTTCACAAAAAAGTTGAATCCATAGTAAGCGACGGGAGTTTAAATTCTAAAAGCTTCAAATTTCTGCAGAAATTTCTGCAACTTCTTGTATCACTGGATAATATTCACACCTCTGAAAGAATCATAGTTCTTGCTCTCGTCGAAGCAGGTAAGAATTCTGTAAATATTGTCATTCTGCAATGAAATTGAGAGCATTTTAGACATGTAAAGCAGAGCAGAACTGCATGTACATGCACAAAATGCTGAGTCAAATCTACTACTGGGTATCCCAAAATGATGTATTATTGTTTGATTGCTTACATATCCATAACGAATGAACCAATTTTCAAAACTTTGTTTTATTTGATTGTCTAAATGCTAAATAGTATTCGAAGATGTTGGTTCTGGCTTTACGACGTGTCAAAAAGAAGATTGATAAACCTACTCAAATTCAAGCCTTAGGTGGCATGCGAAAGAAACGGCCTTTTTTTCCAGTCAACATTTTAGATGTGATACAAAAGGCTGAACTCGCATTCGTATCCTCTAAATCACCCACCCATCTTAGTTCAGTATTAACTAAATTCGTATTCTCTGAACGTCATATATGTTGAGCCTTTTGTGTCACATCTAAAATGTTGGCTGGAGAAGTAGGCCATTTCTTTTTCGTGCCATGTAAGGCTTGAATTTGTGCAGGTTTATCGATCTCCTTTTCGATAGGAAAACATCTACGTAAAACCAAAACCAACAACATCGTCAAATACAGCATGGGGCTCAAATCTTTCAAATCTTTAAAAAGGTCGGTGTAAAATTCTATTATATTTTTCTTTGAATTGGATTGCTTGAAAGGAACTTATGGTATTTTGCTGTAAATCTGCCGTGGAAATTTTATGATATCTTTATTTTTTTCAAAATGGCGGCAATTTGATAATTTTTGAAAAAATTCATGGAAAATTTTGAAAAAATTTAAATCATTGTAAATCCTAAACTAATAGAGGAAACATTACATAACCTTCAAGGAAACCATAGTTTATGGAGGTCTACAATATGGAGGCAAGCAGAAATCTGTAGCTTTTGTAGTTTAGGATTTAGAAATTTGATGACGTCATAGCCTCAAATTTAATAAATGCCGCCATATTGAAATTAATCAAGATATCAATAAATTGCCACGGCAGATTTACAGCAAAAAACCGTAAGTTCCTTCCAAGCTATTTATTTGAAAGAAAACGGCAATAGAATTTTACACCGACCTTTTTAAAGATTTGAGCCCTATGCTGTCAAATACAAGTTAGCCTTTCGGCAATTGGATAAAATTAAGTTTTTGACAATCGGTTCAGTCGTTATGGACATATAAGCAATCAAATGATAATACATCATTTTGGGACACCCGGTACACGGATCTTTTAAACGAAACAAAGGTCCGGGGCTGGTAGGCAGTTTCTTAAATTTTTGGGTCATTTTGCTACCAAAAGTTTTTCACGTATTTCTTATATTTTTAAAGCCGGAAATGCAGTGTTAATTTAGGTTTGTCAAGAGGGCTCCAAAATTACCTAGTAAGATCTCAAAACAAGAAAATAACATAATTCGTACTCAAAATAATGTCTAAACAGTTGCGATAACTGTAGGGGAGACCGGGGACAATTGTAACACGAGCAATTGTAACACTGACTCTCACGCCTTGCAGAAAAGTGCAAAAAATCTGATTTTTGCACAGAACATGCTCATTCTAACCCTCTATATACGACTTGAGATAGTAAATACGTGCTTTCACTGTAAATTTGTGTCTGAAAGATTTTGCTCTTGAGTAAAAAATTTCATTTTCACATCACAGACATGGCATCTATATAGGATCAAAACTACGTTAACACTTTAAAGCTCCACAGCTTATGAGATGTGAAAATAGTAAATAACGGTGGCTGACCAGGTCAGGGGCAATTGTATGTAACAAGCTGTTACAATTGCCCCGGTGGAAGCTGTCCGATGCTTTGGTTTTGATTCATTTTCTAATCTGGTCGAACAATGTGCATTTATGCAGTATTAAAGAGTTCAGAATTGAAATTTGTAAAAAAAGAAAATTTTTTCTCAATAGATTCAATTTTTTCAACTGATGCACCCAACTTTACAAAGAAATAACAACTACATCTTATTTTTAATTTGTTCTTTTGAAAGCCATGAATAATCTGCCACCTGGTGCTACATTTTGTGCAAGGAAAAAGCGGAGTCGTGCAATAATCATCTGTGATGATTTTGCAGATATGTAACAATTGCTCCAACCATCTGTTACAATTGCCCCGTACCGGGCAATTGTCACACTTGACCACTGATTTTGAAACTATCACAGCGTCACAAAAATTGGTTCTATTTGATGGAAACTAATGTCTATTTTATTCCAAGGGATGCAACTACAATATCATTTACCTTCAAGAGGACAATTAATCATTATTTAGACGATATGGCCGATTTTCCAAGTGGTAAAATTGACCCCGGTCTCCCCTACAGTGTCAAAACATTTTTGAGTGTGATGGGAAAATTAAAACTGCAAATTACAAAATTTTCTTAGCTTTTTAAATTCAGGTAGGGTTGTTTCTTAACTTTCGAAAAATTGAGCCTACTGTTTCTTATGAGCGGTTTCTTATAAAAAAAATAAATACGTGTATACTCACATTTGTATAGCGCATCCTACATTGAATCCAACGAAAAATCTTGTGACTAGCAGCCATGTAAACGATGGGACTTGTGAACACAGTATTCCAAAATACACAACATTTGAAGTACTTGCAATGAGACACTGGAATTGAAAATTATTATTGTTATCACTATTTTTATCGATGAAAGAAGCAACTACCAAAGTTTGTTAGCCTACTGGGTGCGCCCAAAACAATTCAGGCGTTTGAAAAATCAAAGTACCTAAAGAACTGGATGGATTTGAATGAATCTAACTATGCTTGATAGCAGAAAGATTGAAGCATTTTTTTATTTTTCTTGCGCTTTTATGAGCATAGGAAACAAAGGTGAATTCAACTTAAAGGTGCTGTACGAGATTTTTGTAAACAATTAGAAAGTACGAGACAACCCGCGCACGTGTAAACAATTAGAAAGTACGAGACAACCAGCGCACGTGTCTAAAGCCTTGGGCTATTAATGGCGGCCAGTTTCATCGCAGCTTCTACGTACGTTTCATTGCAGTGTTTTCTTGTTTATGTCTACCAAATATGGAACTTTTGATATCCATTAACACTTTCAAATAATCGGCGTTAGAAAAATTGAAGAAATCCTCCACGAAAGCTCCAATCATCAAGATTGCCGCAGATACTTTGGATTACTATTCTCTGTGCAAAATCACCATTAGCTATGTTGTGTTTAGCCCCCAAAGGGGGGGGGGTACTCATATTTTTCCGTACGGGGACGTGCCGCTGAAAAGGGTATCATTTTCAGGGTTCCTACTCCGGGACAGGGTATCACTTTTGTAAAGTCGGCTCCATGAAAGGGTCCATATTTTCTATTATCAACTACGCAACGTCGTTGCAAGCCATTTGCACGCCGCGATTGTGATTTAAATCGTTTGGATGGCAACTTTTCTGCTTTTTCTGATAGATTTCAATCAAATTTCCGGGGCAGCCTATAACTTTGTATGAAGAAACTCAAGAACAGGGTATTGTTTTTAGAATTTTACTCCGGGACAGGGTATCATTTTCGGGAATTTTACTCCGGGACAGGGTGCCTTTTCAGATTTTCCAGCGGCACCTCCCCGTATTTTCGTTCGATGATTTTACACGCAGAGAGGACGGGTTGTACAGCCCCTCTAAGCAAAATTCATTGGTTGTGAAATGGCTCGAAAAGGCACTAAAACACTTGATCATATCGTAAGGAATATCTGACACAGAGCAGTGCGCAAGGGCCTTTCAGCTCTCTCAAATCTTATAAGAAATTATTTTCTTTAAATTGATAAACTTTACGATCCCTTGGCAATAACGAAGCCAACAGTACTGCTTTGATGTACAAAGACACGACCTCCTCGTTGTGCATTCCAGAAATTGTTTTAAGAGCAAACATGAGTATAGATCGAGAGAAGAAGGATATATCTACAGATCTATCTCGGGCATCCCGGGCATTTACAGGGCATATATTGCGATAGCAGTTGGTTGATACAACAAAGAAGTTTGGAGTGGAATTCCATTGTTTCGTGACTTTTCATTTCTGCTTCATGAATTTTTACTTCCGTAAAAATGCAGCCTCGGTCCCGTGCTTTGTACTAAACAAAAGAGATCATTGTGTTACATTAGCCAATTAAGTTCATGATACATGCCCTTTAATTTGTTTGGTTCAAAAGCTGATTGAAAGGCGATTCAATTCTGTTATTTTCAGCATAGGTTCCAAATCTTTAAAAAGACTGGTGTAAAATTGAGTGACCTAGTTCTTTGAACTGAATGACTTCAAAGAAACTTTAGCTATTTCTCTATAATTCTACCGTTGGACTTTTAGGAAATCTTCGATATTTTTAGATTTAGAGTGATTTTCTTCTTTTTTCAAGAATTCAAGAAAATTTTTCAAAAAAACTTAAAACCATCGTAATTTTTAAACTGTGTGACGTAACATGACGTAACTTCGAAGAACATCATAGTTTATGAATGCCTAGAATATGGTATCGAGCAAAAGTCTGTCACTCATCTGGTTTATGATCTGGAAATTTGATGACGTCACATCCTCAAATGAGTTGAAATGTAAGATACGCTGTAATTTCGAAAAATATTCAACAATTTCTGGAAAGTCCAACGGTAGAATTATAGATAAGTATCTAAAGTTTCTTTCAAGTTATTAAAACAGAAGAAATAGGTCATTGAATTTTACACCCACCTTTTTACACCGAGAAAAAGATTTGGAACCTATACTGTGATTAACACACTTACTGCTCAGCTTCTGAACGAAAGAAATGAAATGCCCGAGGTAGATGTGTAGATACATTCTTCTTCTTTCGATATATGCTCATATTTGCTCGTACAACCAATTTCTGGAATGCACAACGAGCGCGCTAGCTACCTGGGGTTTGAGAAAATTGTGCACTGCCGTGAGAAATATAAAAGTGTGCCATGAGAAATATAAAAGTGTGCTGTGAGAAATATATAAGTGTGCCGTAGAAATATATAAGTGTGCCGTAGAAATATATAAATGTGCCGTGGAAAAGGTTTGTGCAATGCCGTGGCCGTTGTGGGCCACCGGGAATTTCCTTTGTCGGCAATCGACTAATCGCTTTGAATTTAGGTGTCAACAAAACCAACTCATGCTATTGTGTTACAAAATCTGTCCTTGTTCTATCAGACTCAATTCATTCAATTCCAATCCATCCAATACTCCAGGTAAAAGCAATTTTCAAACAACCGAACTTTTCTTGGCGCACCTGATATCAATTTCACAGTGAACACAAGCATGCTTATGTAAATTGTTTTCCCACGATCTCCATTTTCATCAACCCAAGTTTCTTGTGCCATAGACTTTTTTACTTGTTGAGACTTGGATCGAGCGTCCAAATCTGGTAAATTTTGTGAAGAAAAACAAAAGGGCTCTGCGTCACCATCGTGGCGTGCGGACGTGAATTCTACAGCTCCAGGATTTGCGTAAAATATACTCGATATGTAACTAGATCAACTACGAAAACCCATTTCTTAGGTTTATTATTTAGTTTAAAACATGTATTTGACTTCTTGTTTTTTCTTCATTTATCTTTTCTTAATCCTTTTATTTTTCTTAATCATTTCATTAAAATTAAAGTACATTGATAGATAGTTATTCTCCTAGTTTTTTCTATAACCTGTAGCAATGCATTAATTTCATAGTATATTCAATATCTGCTGTTCTTAAAATTGTAATTCACGAGAGGGGCATATGGCTTGAAAGTTCACTTGAGTTCTTTTCATATGTCCTTCAGCAATATTCTGTTATTAAATGTATACAAATATATGTCATTACTTGTTTTATAAAATTTAGCTTTCTATTATACACTACACCAGTTGAAATGTATTAGTTTTAAATTTGCTGAGAATATACATTGAATACTTGAATACTTGATAATTTGAGAAGCATGACCCCCGTTCTCAGTAAAAACATTGCTAGCTGTGGCAAGAAGTTGCTTCGGATCTCAACACTTTTCAATATACCTTGGTGTTCAGGTTGACCATCAACTTAAATGGACATCTCAATTGGCCCTAACAACTAATAAGATCTCTAGAGGTATTGGTGTGCTTCGTTATGCCAAGCAGTACCTTCCTATTTCAACTGTCAAGACAATGTATAAGAGTTTAGTGGAGCCTTACTTTAGATATTGCTGTCCTGTCTGGGGAAATGCTGGGGTGACTGCCATTGAAAAATTGCAGAAACTTCAAAATCGGGCTGCAAAACTCGTCACCAACAGTCCATTTGATGCTACTGCTTTACCAGTTATTCGGGCGCTTAAATGGCCCACTGTCAGGGAGCTTATTGATTTTGAAGCTCAGAAAATGGTCTTTAAATCCCTTAATGGGGACGTGCCTTCTTATATGAAAGACATGTTCACGAGAGTCAACAACTCTACCAGTCGTTCTCTTAGAAACGCTAAAGTCAATCTCAGGTTGCCATTATTAAAATCGGCAGGGGGGCAGAAATGTTTCGCGTACCGAGGCGCCAAGTTTTGGAACAGTCTTGGCCCTGAGATCAGAAGTACTTCAACCCTGAGAGCGTTTAAAAAGAAGGTGCAACCATGAATTTCTCACCAATTCTTTTCTGTTTTCTTTCATTTATTTATGACAAATTGTAATTGGTTTAGGTTTAGGTTTAGGTTTAGGTTTAGGTTTTATAGGAAATTTCGTTTTTATTGTAAATTAGTAGTTATTTGTAAGTTTTTAGCATGGCTCCCTGTAAATCAATTATTATTATTGAGGGGCTACCATGGGTAAAAAAGATAAAATGAAAATGAATTAAATGAGAGAGTTAATCAACGGTAACTTTGCTCAAATTGGTTCAGTTTATACACTGGCAAGTTTCATCTGCCTTCTGGCCTTGTTTCTCATTATTCTCATTCATCGTTAGCTGATTTTGTTGTGTAACCGTTTCAAAACAAGGTGCGAGCATGCAAGGGTTTCATCTTTCGACTTTGCAAATCGTCGTTTGTGTTTTCCACCGTTGCTATTCAAATGACAGAAAAATCAGCTAAAAATGAATGAAAATAACGAGAAACAAAGCAAAACGATCAATAACACTTGCCTGTTTGCAACCAAGCCATTGCTAACTCACTTTGCGCAAAGTAGTTGATAACAAATTCTCTGAAAAGTGATGAGATCCGAAGCAACTTCTTGTCACAGCTAGCAATGTTTTTACTGAGAACGGAGGTCATGCTTGTTTTCTTTCACAAAATATACCAGATTTGGACGCTCGACCCAAACCTCTTTCTTAACAAGTAAAATAGTCTATTGTATTTTTTGCAGCACCAAAGAATTACGTTGTACAGATAAACAAGGGCAGATTTTGTAATACAATAGCAACAGTTGCGTTTGATCGACACCTCAATTCAAAGCGATTAGCGGATGCAGACAAAGGAAATTCTCTCAACCAGTAATTCAAAACAAACAAAGCCGCAAAAGTTTCCCCGAAACTAGTAGGGCAAACTCTCGCCTTGTGCAAGCGAGAGATGGTTTTTAAGAGAAGTTATGTGCTTATAGCGAAAGAAGAAGGGTAAATCTAAAGTTCTGTCGCTTAGATTATGTTTATTTGATTCAGGAGCCGAGCAGAAGGCATTGTAATTCTTGCGTCTTTAGGGCTTAAAATGAAACGATTACAAAACAGCTCCTAAATCAAATAAACATAATCTAAGCGACAGAGCTTTAGATTTACCCTTCTTCTTTCGCTATAAGCACATAACTTCTCTTAAAAACCATCTCTCGCTTGCACAATGCGAGAGTTTGCCCTACTAGTTTCGGGGAAACTTTTGCGGCTTTGTTTGCTTTGAATTACTGGTTGAGAGAATTTCCTTTGTCTGCATCCGCTAATCGCTTTGAATTGAGGTGTCGATCAAACGCAACTGTTGCTATTGTATTACAAAATCTGCCCTTGTTGTACAGATATGTAATAATCTTCAGTTCTAAATTCATCAAATATTATAGCGACAACGACTCAATTCTGGACTTATATCCTGGATGGTAGCATAAGTTATAATGATATGTGACGCAAACTACCACTCAGGGTATAACTCTAGGATTGAGTCGTTATCGCTATAATAGTTGATGAATTTAGACAAATACATTTAATTTTGTGAACCATAAACTAAACACATACCCTTCTCCTGCCGAATTTGTCACATGCAAATCCCCAAAATGAAGCACCAAATGTAAATCCTAGCATTACTACCTGAAAGGAATAAGCAAATATTTTCGACGAGACTGAAGACAATAGAGAAGAGAGAGGCTACCATACCTCGTGATTCCTTTAGCCTGGAATTAAAGAGCGTTGGCAACTCCTCACACTTCGTAGCAGGCCCGGCAGGGCGGGGACCCGAACCACCAACCTTCAGATCGGTAGTCAAACGTGCTACTACTGAGCCATCCCCACTATAAATCCTGGTTATAAGCTAGGATTAAGCCAGGATATAATAAACGTGAATAGAAAGGCAAAACGTAACTGAACATTTCTATCTTTGCTGCATGTTAACCTGGTTGCTCTGCAGTCGTTTGGTATCTTCTTCAGCATCTTCGCAACGCAAGTTTAGGCCAATTGAAAATTGTCACTAAGATTTAATTGAATTGCTTTATTTACCCTAGAAATTCGTTGCTACAGTTGCCTCGCTCTATTCCACATACAACTTTCCGCTAAAAGAATGTTTCTTCCTTCTTTGGTTTGGAAAATTTGAAAAAAATCTTTAAAATGACGAACTCGTTATCATTAAAGGTAACGTGTCCATGTAAGTACAGCGTCTTGGTTATTTTCACGTGATATTTCATGTGATCACATTACCATGGAACTAGAAAGATAGCCAGGTCTAATACAAGCAAACTGATGACTTACTTGCGGTTGCGCTTTTAGAGCTGAACCCAAAGTCTCACAGCAGACAGCCTCGTTTTGAAATTTAAATTCTAATTTTGCATGTGATCAGTTAAATTCTACCAATCACAGTGCGCTTCTGGGGCTCTTCGTCAGCATCGTGTCAGCACATTTTGACAAGAGTGTATACGCTGCTGTACTTACATGGACACATTACCTATCATTAACCTGAAAAGGGAATGGGAAATGAAAATATCCAATAAACCAGCATGGGAAATAATATTAATGACTGCAATATTTTGGGCAGATTTACACATAGTTTCGAGGATTTACTCCGTTCGGTTGTTTTTGTTGCGGGAGCATTACATTAACACCCAAAGGGTTCAGACGGAAAATTTTCGAAAACTTACTCTTTAAAAAATCGGACCAAATATCCAATAACCAAAATACGTATTTTGAAGGGAAGTTTGAAATAAGACATATCGCTGCGTAGGAGCTCCAACCGTTTCAACTGAATTTGAATGACGAGAGAAGAACTGAGAGAAGCTGGGACGAGAGAAGAACGAAGGAATAGCAACATTATCAAGCCTTACTCGCAATCCCGTGGAAGAGAAACAGCACAGTGAGTAAAAATACAATTTTGATCATAATATAGGCCACATCTACAGTACATTATTGCCCATGATCGGACATCTAATGTGAGACAGGCTTTACACTACACATTACTCACAGAATTGATCAGTGCTTCTTCCGAAACAGAAAGTTTCCATACACATCGAACTTTTGGAGCAAGCAACGAAATGAGCATAATCTCACAGCCATCTGCAACCTAAAGATAGAAGGAGAACTCATATCAGTTTGACAAAAAAAAACCTTAAAACGTTTCAGAGCCAGCAGCTTGTTATCTTGTCATCAGATTTCCTAAAATTGCTTTTCATCATATAACTATCATTATATATATCTTCGAAATTATTTCATGTTGCGTCAAACAGTTTAGAAATTACGATAGTTTTAAGTTTTTTTGAAAATTTTTCTCAAATTCTTCAAAAAGGAGAAAAGCACGCTAATTCTGAAAATATTGAAGATTTCTGAAGAGTCCAACGGTAGAATTATAGATAAATAGCTAAACTTTCTTTGAAGTCATTCACTTCAAAGAAATAGGTCACTGAATTTTACACCAGCCTTTTCAAATATTTGGAACCTATGCTGGCAACTACTGAAAGTTTCTTAAAGGGGCAGTTAGACGTGACGCTGCGCGGGACATTTTCATTGTATTTTTATGAAAAGTGCTTAGGCCTAGCATCGAATCGTCAATTGAGATTTTGAATGGGATTATCGCATATTTCAATCCATCTCAATCGACGTCTCTTCTGACAATCTCGCGAATTTAATTGACAGAAATTGTTCGTCTATGTCGATTTCATGTATTTGCAAAGCTATTTTGTTTATCACCAATTCCTGAAAGTCGAAATCAGCAATCTTGCGGAAGGAACTTTGAAGCAGCGAACAGATAATCTACAAGTCGATGTTGGCAAGAAACTCACCAAAGAATATGGTTTTTGTGTCAGATTTATGATGCTTGGTGAAACCGAAAGGTGAATAGAACCTTCTCAAACACTCCTGGATTCATTGCTCAATTAATTTCGTCAGAATTACAGCGAACAAAGAGGTGCAGTAAATATGTTTTGGTATTTAGGCCTATACGAATTGGATTGTGCCACGCAGAATCCGTTACCCGCGTTTTGCGTCTGACTGCCCCTTTAAAATTATCAGATTTTGGGTACTCACAGTTTCTTACGAGTTTGTTAAAGGTTTCATAACAATCTTCGTTCTTACCACCTGTGCCCGTAGTATGACACAGGAAACAAACAAAAATGAAGTAAAGGCATGTTAAGAATTTCCTTTATCAAAGTAAATAGTTTCTTTGGCTATATTTTTCCAATAGGCACTGGAGTTTCTTAATTTTTGACGATCTGAGAGTTGAGTTTCTTAAAAGCAGTTTCCTATAAAAAAAAGTCCGTGTATACGGCAGTGTAGTAACATGATGCAATTTAGCGTGATGCAAGTTGCGGTAATGTTATGTAACGTAACGAACGCGAAACAAGAAACACAATAGGAACAAGTGACGAGTATGGAGAATGAGCGAAAATAAACTAAAGAACTTACTAAAGTCATTCCAAGTATAGCAGTGAGTATGATCTGAAATTTGCCATATCCAAGCTGTTCGATAACATCATTGATAGAAACTTCCTCTATAAAAAGAAAACTCTACTAAAATGCAATGTTTATACTGGGTGCGCCAAAATAAACTTTGTATGTTTGGCGGGCCACAATAAATCCTACACTGGACCAATTTTGAAGAGTCATGACTTAATCTGTAGCAAACAGCCTGAATTAGATTCTCGATTTTTTTGCAAAATTTTCTGCTTTCAGTTTTTAGTGCTGGACGCGAGTATCCTAAAAGTTTCGTTTAAAAAAAACACTGAAAACGATCAAAATAAGTCGATCAAATTTTCTAAAGAATCGACATGAATGGACAAAGAGAAAACTTGTTCGTGGTGATTTGGAATTAGAAATTGATTAATCGATTTCTAAATCCCATCGATTTCTAAATCTCTTTGTCCATTCATGTCGATTCTTTGGGAAATTTGATTGACGTTTTTGATCGTTTTCAGTGTTTTTGAAAACGACACTTTTAAGAAACTCGCGCCTAGCTCTAAAGCCTCAAAGCAGAAAAATATGCAAAAATTCTAGAATCTAATTCAGGCGTTTTGCTAAAGATTAAGTCATGAATCTTCAAAATCAGTCCAGTGTACAATTTATTGTCACCTGTCAAGCGTGCATTGTTTATTTTGGCGCACCCAGTAGTATCGAAATAATGCTAAAGTCCCTGCTTAAAAACCCATGGCTAACTATGATCCTTCACGGCGCCTAAGTCAACAAACTCGTTCCCAGGGTGTTCCTACGTCATACGCTGACCACAAAGCTGAATGAACACCCTGGTAGACTTCGATCAAATACGCCCTAGCCAGCATAGGTTCCAAATCTTTAACTCGGCGTAAAAAGGTGGGTGTAAAATTCAATGACCTATTTCTTCTGATTGAATGGCTTGAAAGAAACTTTAGATACTTATCCATAATTCTACCGTTGGACTTTCCAGAAAGTTTGAATATTTTTCAAAATTACAGCGTATTTTACATTTCAGCTCATTTTAGGATGTGACGTCATCAATTTTCTAAATCATAAACCAGATGAGTGACAGACTTTTGCTTGATACCATATTGTAGACATTCATAAACTATGGTTTTCTTCGAAATTACTTCATGTTGTGTCAAATGGTTTAGAAATTACGATGGTTTTAAGTTTTTTTGAAAATGTTTCTTGAATTCTTGAAAAAGAAGAAAAACACTCTAATTCTGAAAATATTAAAGATTTCAGAAAAGTCCAACGGTAGAATTATAGATAAATAGCTAAAGTTTCCTTGAAGTCATTCAGTTCAAAGAAATAGGTCACTCAATTTTACACCAGCCTTTTCAAAGATTTGGAACCTATGCTGCCCTAACCTGCGTGCAGACTTTACTATTGTGGAGGAGTTAGAGGCGAAAAGGGACAATAGTAAAGTCTGCATGCAGGTTAATACGCCCTGGTATACTTCGATCAAATACACCTCTTGCATTCCAGAGTAAAGCAACGAACTCACTTTGGGGACGAGATTGCAAAGTCGACGTTCGTACTATCTGAATGTTGTTTTGGCCAAGGGCGCCGGAGCCACGGGGGCAGCGGGGGCAGCTGCCCCCGTTGCCCTAGTGGTACGGGGGCAGCGCGGGGGCAGCAAAGTGCCCTTTCCAAAAAATGCATTTCAGAAAACTATTGATTAATCGCGCCTGTTAGTTGGAAGCGAGTTGTTTCTCGTCCGCAGTCACAATAATAGAACGATTCCTTCTACTCTCAAGATTACAGTACGTTCGAAGGACAGTAGCGTCGCCACGGGGTGGTCTGGGGTTTGACATGTCGACCACAGTTTTCACAGAGTCGATGTTATAATTTCTCGAAATCAGTCAAAAAGATTGGGAAGGGTAGATTTTTATTGACTTGACACTTTTGTGATAACTGGCCTTCCTCCTGAATTCTCAATTCCTTTATTGAAGATTTCGAGAAAGGCCTTAAATTTCAGTTTCTAACCAGTGGCGTGGCCACGGTGGGGGGTATAGGGGGCAATTGCCCCCCACTTTTGTCGGAAGATGGTCCTTGAGATTCCTCTAAAACCGAGGAGAAAATAGCTGCGTATAGGTTGGGTAAGAATTTTCCGAGAAATGTCAAATCTTCCATTTTACCACTGGCAAGCATGACATTGGGAGATGCATTCTAAGCCAAAGTAAAGGATACTTCTTCAAAAATTTTCTTCGTGCTCTGATTCATAGCATAACTGTAACAAAAAGATCAAGGTTTCCTTGTCGCTAGAGGCAAGCATAATATTGGGAGATGCATTCTAAGCCAAAGTAAAGGATATTTCTTCAAAAATTTTCCTCGTGCTCTGATTCATAGGATAACTGTTACAAAACGATCAAGGTTTCCTCGTCGCTAAAGGCAAGCATGATATTGGAAGATGCATTCTAAGCCAAAGTAAAGGGCGTGGCCCCAAAAAATTTCCTGGGGCTTCGCCCCCAGACCCCCTAATTTTACATTCCCCTCCCACTTAATTTGCCCTGGCCACGCCGCTGTTTCTAACCATATTTTTTCCTTCCTCGTAAATAAATATATGATGTTCTTCTCTGTTTCGATTTTTGTTGCACCAAAATGCCCGCTGTTGTAAAAAGTACTGCTTGAGATGGCTGCTTTTCCAGAAATATCTAAATAGATCAAAATAATAAAAAGAGCATTCCCATCATGTTCTCCGAGTGTCTGAAGGGCGTTTCGCACGTTTTCCGAGGGTCTAAAGGGCGTGGCCAGGAGTATTTTTTCTGGGGGCTTTGCCCCCAGACGCCCTTATACCTTTCCGCCCCAGCTTTTTGGGCTGGCGACACCCGTGTCGAAATAGATGTTGAGCACAATATCCTAAATGACGATTCCCGATTATTTTCAATGGCAAATGTTGACACCCTAAGGTGCACTTTCTGCGATTCCTGCCCCCGCCGCATCATGGAGCCTCCGGCGCCTCTGGTTTTGGCCTAAATTCGCTTTGCCTCGCTGTTCATTCAGCACACAAAGGATCATGGTTACAATGGGTCTCTAAATTTACCATCCCCTAAACCGATTAACAAAATTCCTTTCATCCATGCAGTAAGTAATCCTGTTGCTCAACAGGGACCCACAATAAAAAAGTAAATGCAGAAAAAATCACATTTGGCAGACGGTAGACTTGCCCCAAGTCTATCCCTTCCGTCCGTCTACCGTTCCATTTACAGTTGTTCCTGGATCTGCCACTTCCTGGATCCGCCATTCCAACATTCCGTTTAGAGAGCTCTCTTGACGGAATGTTGGAACGGTAGATCCATGAAATGGCGGATACAGGAACTACCGTAGTAGAAAGGGAACGTACATCTATTTACCAAGTTTAAAGATTATAGCTACTATAACAGCGAAGAAAAAGAGGGGGGTGGATTCCAATATCCACCACCCCCCCTCCCTCAGGTATTAACCGCTTCAAAACGCTAATGTGAGATAGGGTTACATTTCTTGAAACCGTTTCTTTGGGTCCGGTTCACAGGATATTTATTTCCTACATAGAAATACGTGTATTCTGCATTCAAGACAAATAACTATTTTCCCTCAAACTGAAACCAAAAAGGAGGACGTAGAATGCATTGTTCTATTATCACATCAAAAATACAGCGGGGAAATTATGACGTTAAACATTTTCAACGGGGATATAGAACTATTTTTTTTTCATATATATTCAATCTAAAAAATTTACATGACAGATTACTACCTACACTACTTAATCTACTTTACAACACTACGACTACGATACCAAGAAGTCAACCCCGAGGCCTTAAAAAGAAGAAAAACATTGAAAAAGTACATTTATATAAACCAGACAAACAGAGCTACAAGCTAAGGCATCTTGCAACCAAACAATTTCGAGTGAAGATTTGCAAGGTTTAGAACCAAGAAAGGCAATGTAAAATATATTATAGGGTTGCAAGCTTCCTTAAGACGCATAATTGCAGAAAGAAAACAAACAAACAAACAAAAAAACAAACAGACAAAAACAAAACAAAAACAAATTACTAAAAATATACTATAGGGTATATTTTTCGGACTTTTAGTCTAGCCAAGGGTATACTTTATAGTCATTTTAGCCTAGCAACGGTCTAGCTAAGGGTATTGTAATAAAGGTCAACTTAGACATTTGCGTTGCCTCGTTTTGAATAATGATTCCCGTTTATTTCTAAGATATAGCCAAGGAGATGACGACAAAAACTTTCCTTACTAGCATTTTCCCACGTTATTTTGGTTGTTTACTCGAATTTGGTTTATTGATGTCCGTCGGAATCGTAGATTTCACACATTACACTACCCAATAGGAATAAGTATTATGTAGGCAAGCATTGATTTTATAACTGTTTTGCGTCACTGTTATTTCGAGACTAAGTTTATTTATTTTAACTGCCCCTGAGCGAAATGACTATTCAACTCTTTACTCGTTAGAAGCATGTCAGAAGCAAAGCTGATTTAGTCCAAATGTCAATAAAATCACTTTTCTTTGAAATATAGATATCTGACAATCATCTACCGCCTTTGAAGTAGAACCATGTTTTCCCATTTGTTTACGTTAGTTGATTTGAGACGTTACATGTGTTATTCTTTTGTGTACTTTATCATAAATAGAGTAATCCTTAATTGTTGACGGGGAGAAGGAGAAGAGAACAGACATGGACGATCTAGGTTAAGTCGAGAAGGGAGACACAGGATGCTTGTGAAAGATCTTGTTGTCTGTGATTATTTTGATGTGAATTATTGTGATTTTGGTGCATTTTGGATGTATTGATGCGTACTTATTCAGTGGCTTGCGAGTCCACAGAGTAGATTTAACCTTGGTGTGTAAAGAAAGTAATAGAATGCGATGTTTATGGAAGAATTGATGCTCTATACATTTGTCATTTCATTTGTACATGTCTACATCGGCAACCGCTCGTGCTGATTATGGATTCCTTAGCGTCTTCGAAATATCCCTATTACATTTGGTGTCAGGTGTGGGATATTCATCATCATTGGAGAGGAGAGAATTGGAATCGAACGGACAAATCAAATCGAAAAGAAACCTACAGATTGGACTTGCTTTGGGACCAGCGGAATATTTCTTATTGGGACGAAACAAAAGAGACAATGATGCTTGGCGCTTGTGGAAGGCCACGAACCCCTCTTTCACTTGAAGACGATATCAAACTGAACCATTCAATCCAAAAGGGAGATAAGTGAAATGATGCAAAAAAAAAGAAAGAAGTAGTATAGCAGCATGGCAGAGAAAGATTAAACATTAAACCGGACTTTCAAATGCAAACAAGTGTAACACTGGACTGTCGTTTATTTATATTTAAATTGTTTTGTGTCCCAAGGTATTGCAACGTTTTCGAGGAATGCAATTGATATCACTGTAAGAATCGGGGACGATTCTTTTCTAGGAAAGGGAGGTATGTAATAAAGGTCAACTTAGACATTTGCGTTGCCTCGTTTTGAATAATGATTCCCGTTTATTTCTAAGATATAGCCAAGGAGATGACGACAACAAACTTTCCTTACTAGCATTTTCCCACGTTATTTTGGTTGTTTACTCGAATTTGGTTTATTGATGTCCGTCGGAATGGTAGATTTCACACATTACACTACCCGATAGGAATAAGTATTGTGTAGGCAAAGCATTGATTTTATAACTGTTTTGCGTCACTGTTATTTCGAGACTAAGTTTATTTATTTTAACTGCCCCTGAGCGAAATGACTATTCAACTCTTTACTCGTTAGAAGCATGTCAGAAGCAAAGCTGATTTAGTCCAAATGTCAATAAAATCACTTTTCTTTGAAATATAGATATCTGACAATCATCTACCGCCTTTGAAGTAGAACCATGTTTTCCCATTTGTTTACGTTAGTTGATTTGAGACGTTACATGTGTTATTCTTTTGTGTACTTTATGATAAATAGAGTAATCCTTAATTGTTGACGGGGAGAAGGAGGAGAGAACAGACATGGACGATCTAGGTTAAGTCGAGAAGGGAGACAAAGGATGCTTGTGAAAGATCTTGTTGTCTGTGATTATTTTGATGTGAATTATTGTGATTTTGGTGCATTTTGGATGTATTGATGCGTACTTATTCAGTGGCTTGCGAGTCCACAGAGTAGATTTAACCTTGGTGTGTAAAGAAAGTAACAGAATGCGATGTTTATGGAAGAATTGATGCTCTATACATTTGTCATTTCATTTGTACATGTCTACATCGGCAACCGCTCGTGCTGATTTTAGCGTCTTTAAAATATCCCTATTACAGTATCATTTTTGACAATATTGGTCTACCGAACGGTCATGATCTCACATTTGGTGCAAATTTGACGAATTGGTCCAGGAAATGGTCAAAATTGGTCTAGCCAAGGGTACCATGTTCGTAAAAATTAGTCCAGCCAACGGTACCATTCTGAATATGCTCGCGGCAGACCCCTACCCATAATTTGGCCAAGAACCCCCCCCCCCCAACCGTGGATGAAACTTGTACAATTTTTGACGGGGAAACAAAAGTTTCAACGGGGAACCAACAGAAACACGGCGGGGAAAATGTTTCAACACTCAAACTTAGCGGGGAAAAGATTTTCTTGGTGGGTCATCCTTCTACCTTGGCGGGGCAATGTTTCAGCGGGGTCGTTACTACTGGGGGGTGTGTATTATCCATTATGGTTCAATTAGCTTGCAGTAGCCTGCGTGCACGCAGGCTAGCGTGCAGCGGTTATCAGATTGTATGCAGCGATAATATGGGCATACAGTAAAAACCGGACCCTGGGACCCTAGAACCATTGGACCCGTACCAATGTGAGATAGGACCTTAACACCGAAGGGTCATCACCCTCAAAAGAAATAAAATGCTAATTTGTTCTTGTATTTTCACTATCATTACTACTTTTTGTTGTTATCATATTATAGATCAAGAGTTGTAAGAGATAACTTTGTTCTTTCACAAGGTGTGATTTAAGAAAGACGATCGAAAAGCGAGCTGCAATGAAAGGCATGAAACACTGCAAAGTCTCCTTCCTTTGTCAGTATGCTCATCCTGAACGTGTCCTGAAGAAAGGGGTGCCATTATTGCTATCTGTTTCTGATTGCCATGATTTTCTATGGTGGCCTTTTTAACTTTACAATCTCATGCCATTCTAGTTTTGTTTGGAGGATACACTGAATGAAATGAAAGGTTTCTCTGCATTACACACAACAAGATGTCTTGCACACATTGATGCAATGCGATGGAGGAAGTGGAAATCTTGTTTCACCATGGTTGAACAGGGGGTGAATAGGTAATTTTCGTGAGCTTGAGTCACCAACAAAACGGCTAAAAGATTGCTTTTAACGTCCCCTAGCAATAAAATGGGTCTGTATGATCCATCTGCCTGAAGATTCGGCAATTTTCTCCAAAAATCAGTCAAGGTTTTATAATCTTTCTGAAATCCCCAAAAAAACATCCCGTTTACCAACAGAAATGTGTTGAAAAGGTTCAAGTATGCGCAGTTGGATTTCAGTGTGACTGAGATGATCCTTGCCAGAATACCAAATTAAATTGATGCTACTTCTTTGTATTTCTATGGTAATTCATTACAAAAACCATAGAAATACCAAATCCGCATTTCTGGGAGCATTATTGAAGCTGAAATACCACTTTTCAAATAAGAAATTTCACTATGGTGATGTGCAGACACCGGCGTGTACCAATGAACTATAAAATTGCAGGCACATCTATGCGAGCATGCATGCGAGCCATTGTCAGCCGGCTGTTCTCTTCCTGTTTTCCTGCCCCAGGGGGGTACTCAGGTATAATTAGGATAGCGGTGCTCAGGCTGGGGTATAACGCATCAACCAAAAAATAATAATGTCTAGCAAGAAAACAGACCCAAAAAAATAACGTTTCCGACCTTACATTTATATACCCAAAAGTTATGAAGTCAGTATCTTAAATATGCATAAAAGTGCCCTAACTGATTAGATTTCTCATAATGTGTTTGGATATTTATATGTCCTTTGATTTCAGTACTGCTACTTACTTGACTCTGATTTTGTTTATGAATTATATTTTTCACAATTGTTTTAGTTTTTCTCATATTTGAGACCCAAAAAAGTAAGCCAGAATTCCTTGAACCCAAGAAATAACTGCACAAATCATTGACCCAAAAAAATAATCCGTGCCTAAATTTTAGACCCAAAAAAGTAACCTGAGCATCCCTATCCTGAAAATACCAGAGTACCCCCCTGGGTTTCGTGCAGTGCAGCAAACTAACTTCTTCGGTGTGTTGCTAAACCGTATGCATTTACCTTGCACCTTCTTACAAATTCAGATGGCTCTTGTGTGCACAATTTCTTAGCGTCCGTCTGGTATCTATTCAATCGCCTCAATATTGTTCTATGTATGTTAAAATGTTAAAATGTTTCTATGTATGTTCTGAAGGAATAGTTAGGACAAAGCGACAAATCGTTTCTAGGATGAAAAGTTGGACTTTATCAAAAAATTTAAATTCTGTTATACCCTTTTCTTTTAAATCGTCAGAGTTTGCCAGGCCATACGTCTTCTTAGATCCTGCACGAAACAGATTTTCTCCTGAAGATTCGCTTCCTTCACTGGCATGGCCTATTTCCTCCGCCATCACATCCCATCTGAGAAAAGCCGCATGAACGGTCGTGTTGTGACCCCTAAACAAAAGAACTCTGGCCAATAGCCTATGTCCTTTGTTGGGCGTCATCTTTGCATGTAAAGTATTGAGAGTATTGTTCTGAGCTGTCTCATATTGTTCTTGCAAACAAAGCTTGTCGATTTCACTAATGCACAAAATGCGGACCATTGGGAAATGGGACCCTTTGGAAATGTTCTCGTGAACAAATGCCAGAAAAATCGTATACGTTCTTTTTTTATAAGAAACTTGGATCAGCACTTAGCACTAAAAGTTTCTTAATTTCGCATGGAAATTTCGGTGTTTTAGTAGTAAAAGTTTCTTAATTAGTTTCTTATTTTTTGGGCCTAAAATTGCGATATTGTTCAAATTTGTGGCTTCTTCTTGACAAAGGGCTTTCATTTTACATTGACATTGTCATCACGAATAAGTCATGCACATTCAGGCAAAAAACGACCAATTTTTGCAGTTAAAAGTTAAAAAAAGATGAAGGTACCTTTGTTAGAGAGACATAGAATAAAAGAGACATGCAGAAATTGAATTTTAAGAGTTTCTTAACCTTAACTGTTCTTGAGCGTAGTACAAGAGTTTCTTAAATTTTTGGTCATAGTAGTACTAGTTTCTTATATGGAACGCCGTTTGCACAAAATGACATAAACATAGTTTATGTTACATAAACTATGTTTATGTGCACATAAACTCAGTTTATGTAACATAAATATAGTTTATGTGCACATAAACATAGTTTATGTACATAAAACTATGTTTATGTGCACAAAAATGGACATAACCTATGCTTATGTGCACATAAACATAGTTTATATCCATTTTTATGCAAACGGCGTGGTGCCTATTGTTCTGAGCAGACGCGTCTAAATTATTTCCCGAGGATCAGTTTGCAAATTACGGCACTCTGTAGCACACATCGCATCAATCTTGCACAGATTTGTTTCGAATATTGTTGGAAAGTATGGAAATTACGTTTTATTTGTCTTTGCGTTTTCGGTCCTAGATAAATTATGATTAACGGTAAAATCAATTTTATGAATACTAAGAAACTAAACAAGGAGTCTTGTTCGCGAAGAATTAGGCCCAAAGTTAAGAAATCGAAATACAAAGTTCAGAGCCCAGGGGGTGGGGAACCCGTAAAAAATTCGTGACGACGTAAAAAAATTGCCAAAATTGTTTGAGAGCTTAGTCCACTTAGCCCTTTTGCAAAAGTGTTCACAATAGATTAAATTTGATTCTGCAATAGGGTTAACAAGAAGTCTGAAACATAGATTTTTTGTTTTTAATGTTGAAAAAGCGTTTCATGATTCAGTATTTTAATTTTTTTTAACGTTTGGTAACCATTATGAATTCGCAAAATTTGCACATCTCAAGGTAAAATTTTCAATCGACTTTTCACTACATATGCTGCAAAGTTCAATCTTTCAAAAAAAACAAAGATCATGAAAATCGAGTGAGTGCAAGCTAAGAAATTTGAATTTGAAATTTAGTGCTATTTTGTGCCCTTACTGTGCAAAGAAAGAGGCCTAAAATACACTTTGTATGCCTAACTTGAAATAATACCTCAGGCTACGTTTAACAGTAGAAAAGTTTGTTTTGTACAATTCTGATATTTTCATTTTTTTCACTAAAATGGAAATCTGGATCACATTGCACCGGTGTTCTGAATGCGATAAGTCCGCTATTGTTACCGACGTGACGCTACAGGTACTCATTATGACTATGATTATGACGCCTTCTAGAACAATGACAATGACGCCGTTTGCACAAAATTGGACATAAACTATGTTTATGTAACATAAACTATTTCTATGTCATTTTTGTGCAAACGGCGTTCCATATTCTTATAAACCAGTTTCTTATAAAAAAAATCACAGATAAAGGACTCCGTGAATCACCACACGGTTTCCTTTAATTAAGGATTGACAGGCAGTTGAGCATGAGAATAAGCGTGGATCTGAAAATCAAGGATCAAAAATTAACAAACATAAAATTACAATTAAATTGTTTCCTGATGTAATCACAGATAAAGGACTCCGTGAATCACCACACGGTTTCCTTTAATTAAGGATTGACAGGCTGAGCAGGAGGATAAGCGTGGATCTGAAAATCAAAGATAAAAAATTAACAAACATAAAATTACAATTAAATTGACTTCCTGATGGAATCAAAGATAAAGGACTCCGTGAATCACCACACGGTTTCCTTTAATTAAGGATTGACAGGCAGTTGAGCATGAGAATTTCACAAGTATTTCACATTCTGCGAAAAATATCAACGAGTTGAATGACACACTGAATAGCGATCTCGATCGGCTAAAGGAATGGTTACACGGGAACAAACTGTCACTAAATGTCGTAAAGACACAGGCGATGGTTGTAGGCCCGGGGGGGGGGGTACGTAGTATATTTGTCCGACGGGGATGTGCCGTTTTTAAGGGTATCGTTTTCACCAATTTTTTCTAGCACAGGCAATGAGGCAATTTTTCTAGAGCAGGTTGTCAAAACAAGTCAGATGGGAATATTCTGCTAGATTGGGTCGTTTTTCGGTCAAATTTCATTTTTTTGAGTATACTTTTCATCAATTTTTTCTAGAACAGGTTATCATTTTGAGCGAAAAATTCTGGAGCAGGGTAAAAAAAATTTTTTTCGTGGGCACACCCCCGTACAAATTTAAGTCAAGTACCCCCCCCCCCCCCCGGGGTTGTAGGTTCTCGACCAAACCTAAAAAAGATTGCTGACAATAAAGTAGAGACCCCATCATTTGTTATTGATGGCGCTGAAATTGACATCGTTAAAAATGTAAAATATTTAGGAGTCCAACTTGATGATAGCCTCGTTTGGGATCGGAACACGAAAGTATTATGTAGCAAACTGTCTCGTGCTCTAGGATTTTTGAAATATGCCAAAAAATTCGTACCCAAGGATACCTTAATCAAAATGTATCATGGCATCGTAGAGCCACATTTCCGTTATTGCTGTTCTGTTTGGGGAGGCTGCAGTGAAACCAGATTGCAAACCATACAAAAATTGCAAAATCGAGCTGCAAGAATTGTCACCAATAGCAGCTATGATGTATCCGCCTCAAATTTGATCAAGGAACTAAATTGGCCAACGGTTACGGAAATGATAAAATGCGAGACAGCTACTATTACATACAAAGCATTGTCAGGTCTTGCACCCGGCTATCTTTCAAACCTTTTCAAGAAAAACTCTGCGCGTGATATCAGTATGAATTTGCGGAATGCCATTGCCGATGTCCTTGTTCCAAGGATGAAAACTTGCAATGGGCAGAAAGCGATATCTTTCCGGGGTGCAAAGACTTGGAATGAATTGCCTTTGGATGTCAAACAAGCACCCTCTCTTAGCATTTTTAAAAGTATGCTGAAGAGTAATTTGCCTCTCTCAGGCTAACTCCTTTGTTTTTCATTTATTTTTTTTATTTAGATTGTAAATATAGGTAATTTGATAGTAATTATTAGTAACATTGTAAAGTTTGGCACGGCCCCCTGTAAAGCAATCCTCTCGATTGACGGGGCCACCGTGTAAAAATAATGAAAAATGAAAAATGAAATGAAAGAATAAGCGTGGATCTGAAAATCAAGGATAAAAAATCAACAAACATAAAATTATAATTAAATTACTTCACTGATGAGATCACAGGTAACGCTAAGGACCATTGGTTTTTAAAGTGATACCTGCCATTACAGCGCTACTACACCCCCGTTTTAAGTGCCCCGGTACATTCTACCCCGGCGATTTCTTAGGTGAGAAAATTGGAGTAAAATCGGTCCCCGGACAAGACGAGAATCTCCCCGGTACAAAATGCCTCACCAGTGAAACCTCGCCTGCAAATTGGCAAGCCCCGGGGAAATTTTTGAGGAAATATTTCCTCGTAGAACCACTTCCCCGTCAATAATTATGCCGTCCTCTCGGATTCCCCGGTGAAAATTTGACCATATTTTTCGGTCACTAGGACTCTGGTGAGCATCTCACCTCTCACCGGGGCAATTAGACGGGGGTCTGCTACTTGGCGGATGACCCAGAAGAGCTGCTCTTATCCAGACAATTCTTGGCGATTGTGTAATTGATATCGTAGCAAAGCATTCTCAACAAAACTAGGTCAACTAAAGCACACAAGTACGAGTCGTGTCAAAGCAAACGCGAAGCATCTTTTTCCCGTAAGTATGAAATTTATCACTCTCATATGTTTTGAAAAGAAAATATCAGCAACTCAAATAATATTGAATAGTACGTATAATTTTTGTTTATGATTTGGTTCTTTTTTTAAATTCTTCGCTCAAAAAGGTCCTCAGTGAATTTTGTGATTTAATTCAACGAAAATTAAGAAACTCTTCAAGAAAGTTATCGCATGAGAGTAGGCCAAAAATTAAGCAGGCCTTCTTCAAAGACCACAACCAATGTTCATATACAAGGTGTTCCAAAAAATTGTTCGATGCTTGATTAAATATTAAAAAATAACGAAACAATGAACGGGCTCCATTGTAAGATAACCATATTGCTGGGATTATAAATCAATTTTAGACACCAGAAGCTGGCCAATTAGAAAATATTCACAGAGTTACAAGCTTTTGTGGTTCAAGTTTGTGCAAAAGCTGAAACCAGACGCCCCTAATAGACCAGGAGGGGATGGGGGGCAATCGTCACCCGAGGAGGGAATTTATGAAATTGAGTGTATTTGGTCAAGTTCGAGGCGCTGATTCCAAAAATCGATGTTATACGGACAAATTCGGTCCCATTCAGCCTCTATTCCATGTTAAAAACTCGTTTTCGAGAAAAGTGACATCCTCACTTAGATATTGAAATTCGGTCTCAGTTGGCCCTCTTTACTGCGCTCAAGTCGCGTTTCGATGAAAGCCCTATATCTTCTTAAAATCTTAAACATTGCTCAAAATGGTATTCAAGTCAAGCGTACAATATGTATTGTTAAGTTGATACTTGGCACATTACGCATCCAAGTTTAATTTAGTTAACGTAATGGAATGTCTGTGAAGTGCTCCTGTTCTGTGCTAGCATTGTCTTCTGAACTTCGTTGTTTGCACGAAGAAGCAACTCTGCCACATAGTCAGGGTACATAATATCATGCCAGATGACGGATCTTTCTTCATTTTTTTTCATTTCATTTTTAATTATTTATACACGGTGGCCCCATCAATCAACGACTGCTTTACAGGGGGCCGTGTTAAAAAGCTTACAAAATTAACAATACTTTACTAAAATAACCTAATTACAAGTGATAAAATCTAAAAAATCTAACTAGAATACTTATGATAAAAAATTAAAAAGAGTAAAATCAAAACTGGTGAATGGAACGAAAAATCACAATCAAATGGTCAAGCAGAAGGCTGCAGATGGTTTTTTAGTTGGCATTTAAACGAATTAAGCGAATTTGCTTGTTTTATATCCAACGGAAGCTGATTCCAAGTTCTAGTGCCACGAAAAGATATCGCTTTTTGTCCTTTGCAGGTTGTCATCCTTGGGATATAGAGATCAGTGGCTGCATTTCGCAAGCTAATATCAATATTTCGGTCAGAATTTTTTGTGAACAAATCAGAAAGAAAGCTAGGTGCAAGGCCAGTTATTGCTTTATACGTAACCGTAGCTGTTTCACTTTTAATCATATCACTGACAGTAAGCCATTTAAGGTTCTTAATCAAAAGGGTCGCAGATGTATCATAACTGCTATTTGAGACAATCCTTGCAGCTCGATTTTGCAATTTTTGCAGAGCTTGCAATCTAGCTTCGCCACAGCTTCCCCATACAGAGCAACAGTAGCGAAAGTGTGGCTCGACAATGCCTCGGTACATTTGTATCAGAGTAGGTTTCAGAGTAGGCTTCATTCCAATGATGCGTTGTCGGACTATCTAAATGAAGCCGCAGTTCATCTGATTACCTGTATACATAGGCAACTTAGGCCCCAGTTACACGATACCGGATTCATCACACACCGGATTGCTTTTTTGCATCGGATAGGGGGGTACAGTTACACGATGCCGAGGCAATTCGGTGTCACTCCACTCCGTGTTTGCGGAGTGAAACCACTCCGCTCTGGAGGTGAGGTGAAAATGAATCCGATGCACTCCGCTCCGCATTCCATCTCGTGTAACTGCACCAATCCGGTGTGACCCCACTCCGTTTGCTCGTGTAACTGCACCAATCCGATGTCACCCCACTCCATTTGGGCTTCGCAGTTGTCAAAGATAATAGATTTAGACTTCGCAGTGCAGGGTGACTCGGTGTCGTGTAACTGCAATCAAAAATGGGTTCATGGCAATCCGGTGTCGTGTAACTGCAATGAAAATGGTGCAATTTGGGTTGAAACCAATCCGATGCGAAAAGCAATCCGGTATCGTGTAACCCAGGCCTTAATTTGCTCCTTTGGTATGCAAAGAAGATTGAATGAACAGGGAGCATCAACCTTAAAACTGCATATATGCCTCTATGTGAAAGACTTCCTGAAAAACTTAGCAAGGGCTATACTGACGGATTGTTGCTTTGGAAAATCCATAAAGAAAGGAGGTGAAATTTTCAAGACATTCAATAACAGATTTTTCTCAACGTAGATACCACGCTCTTCAAAAGCATCTATGAATTCTTGACGCTTTAACATTGCTTTCCAACACATCGTTTTGCCCTTCCTATAGAATGGCGAAATGAAACGTAATCATTTCTGCAGAGAACATGCAATTCTACAAACCAGCATTCTTATCCTGACCAGGGACAAAGGTGAAAGATGTAGCATCAATAATCTTTCTTCTCCTGTAAATATTCAATTGTAAGTAATTACCATGCCACGTGTGAAGTCATGGGCGAAAAAGAAGGTGAGGATGTTGATATTGTCAGATGGAATGTGAATCGTCGCTGTTTCATCAGGTACATGTTCCGTTATGTTCATGGCAAAAATGATACAAAGTCAAGAAACAATCATTTGTATAGTTCGCATAGGTGCGTGAAGAACACAATGCACGTTTTTTCTGACTCTTAAGTTATTTTTTTGTTTTTCGAGTGAGTTAGTAAGCATGATAGTTGAAAAAGGTTCTCTTCTCTGGCTCGTATAACTCAACATGGTGACAGGAGTGGGATACCAAACAGGCTCCTCTGCTTGAGCAAGTGCCAATAAGTTGGTGCCTCCTCTTTGTGGTTACTTGCTCGTTCTTGTCAGATATATGTTTCATAGTGGCTAATATTTGTGCACTGGCTTGTGTTTGAAAACAGACTACCTTTCCATCTAATGCATCTTTAGAATTCCCAATTGATTGTGGAATCAACCGAGCAGCATCTCCTTTTTATCACCATTTTGCAGGAGATGGTAGATACCTACTTGAGATCTTGAAATCTTTTATCGAATATTTTGAAAACTTCACCTCTAGTCATAAAGTTGCAGACTAAAGGTTGTTGCTTCCTGTTCATTCAGTCTTCTTTTGCATATCAAAGGAGCAAATTACGTTGCCTGCATATACAAGCAAGCAGATGAACTGAAGCTTGATTTAGACAGCCCGACAACGCATGGTTGGAATGAGGAAAGATCCGTTGTTTGGCATGATACTGTGTACCCTAACTATGTACCATGTACAAATGGAATACTCTGCGGCACTTTCAGTAACTTGGTGCTTGGAGAGGCACCAACAGGCAAATACTTTACGATGAACTGGGTTGGGAATGCCTTATGATAGATGGTGATATAGACGTATGTGTCATTTTTACATCCTCAAAATTACGTCGTCTCTCATGTATCTATTTGAGGACATTCCTCCTGAGCGCGATATCTTATACAATCTTGGACATGCAGTTACTCATAATCCAAACATTTAAGAACTGTTCGCTTCTCCAATACCTACTTCCACAATGCCCTATATGACTGGAATATGCTCGATCAATCAAAAACGCGGCTCCCCTTCTTGGTGAATTCAAAAGGATAGTGTTGGCAAAAGCAGATCGAGGAATCCGATATTCCATGTCCGTGATATTATTGGCATTCGACGATTGACAAAACTTCGTGTTAAATTTAGTGATTTGAATGAGCAAAAGTTTCGGCACAATTTTGACTATTTACGCCCTATTTGTGATTATGGCGAGGCGAATGAAAATAAGAAACAGTTTCTCCTGCATTGCCCTAAGTATGACACATTACGACAAGATATTTTTGGTCATCTCGAAAATATTCCTGATTTAAACGTTTCGGGTATGTGGGCTCCAAATCACTTTGTAATCCATTCCTTTTTGGAAATGATTATGGAGGAAATGAAGTGCTTTATCGAAAACACGAAACGAATGTAGATTAATGATCAATAGTTGGAAAGCAACAGTTTATGTTTTATGTCCCTTATTTCTTGTATTTTGTTTTCCTCAATCGTTATCAGATTTGTCTTTTCTTATTGTATTTAAATGAAGTAATATTGCAAATGCCAGTCATAGTGGAAAATTGATGACCTTGTGTCTTTTTCTGCTATTATTGGCACAGTTGAATTGTATTCTGTAGTTCTTAGCTTTTTAGATTTGATAGAGAAAAACGTACCCTGCCTGACGATATGGCAGAGTTGCTTCTTTGTGCAGACATCTGCCAAACATCCAAACTTGAAACAGAGGATGAGTTTGATGATGAGACTGAGGATATCACTACGCACTGAAGTTCAGCAGACAATGCTAACACAGAACAAGAGCATTTAATAAAAGACATTCCATTATGTTAACTGGGCTGAATTTTGGTGTGTAATGTGCCAAGTATTGATTTAACAACAATACTACTTCGAACAGTGTTTGAGCTTGAAAGAAGATATAGGGTCTTCATCGAAACGCGACTTGTAAATTGCATATTTTGTGAAAGTAGGATTTCGTTTATTCAAAGCAACTCAAATGGAATTTAAAAAGCACTTTCGATAAAATAGCTACCTCTAACAGTGAATCAAGGTTATGGATGCTTGGAGGAATGCTGATGAGCACAATTTAGAATGGCTCCGTCTCTCATCGATTAAGTTTTCATTCCATGTTTTTGGATACTTAAATTCTGGCAACGGTTACAAGAATTGAATTACTTTTTGAACTGCTATTTGGTTTGCTCTGATATCAACGAGAGGTAAAACATTGGACAGTCGAACATTCTACGCTAGTAAATGTAGTTTTAACGCTGAGGCTCCAGCATCAAGTGTATAGATGGGGAACATGATACCTTTCCCAATATATGCTTACCCCAGGCCCTATGTCTATGCAGTGCAATGTATGATCAAATCACCAATATCATTTCGCAAATGATTCGCTTCGCAGGTTGATCGCAGATTTACAGGAGAATCTTCCAGTTAATTTTATAGCTTGAAGCTTCGTAGAATTACTACAGAATGTTGAGCTATTAGATCCAGAGACACAGTTTTCCAATATTATGATTAGCGAAAACACTACAGTTATTACTTGCCTGGCTAAGTTTATTATGGATGCTAACAAACTGAGAGACTCACTCCAAACTGCGACCTACAATCTTGGCCAGAATACTTGGGACAAATCATAAAATTGCACTACTTCGGTCTTTGATTACGTGCCCCCCGCTCCTCCCGTTTCAAAGTTGCTTGAATCAAACTCCTTTCGACCATCTCAACATTGAAGTAGGGGGGGGGGGATTAGGAGACTCTAAACGTATGTTTTCTCCTGAATATTTTAGGAAACATCATGAAGACACTGAAATTTGCCTATGTTCCAGCTCCTTTTGGCCAGGATTGTAGATGGGTCCGGCTTGGAGCTTCCAACACGCCTAAACCCATTCTTTTCGTTTGTCGTTCTACGTTTCACCACAGTTTTATTTGATTCATTTCAGTTCTTCTCTCTCTTATTTTAGTTCACATTATTGTTATTGTATTTTGTATTAGTTTCATTGTGTTAGTTTACTTAATTTAGATTAGATTAGTTTAGCTGCCATGCCTGTATAAATACAATATTCTGTGCCGTCCATAGCAGAAATAGACATGACGTCATCTGGTTCTGGCTATGAACGGCACTTGACAATTCCTTTAACAGCAATCTTATTAAGCACTTTGTGTACCATGGCACCATTCCATTTTGGCAGACGCTAGCATACGCCAGCTTAGTTTAGGTGAATTATTGTAAAACAAAAAGGAAAAAACAAACAAACAAACAAACAAAAAGCAAAAAACAAACAAACAAACAAAAAACAAACAAACAAACAAACAAACAAAACAGAAATAAAGACAATAACTAAAAACTATGCACTGGTGCAAAACTTGTGTAAAGATGGTTGGATGTGAGTCACCAATGACTGGTGCCATGGTTCACAAAGGGCTTACTCAAAACAAGACTAAACATAAATAAGAATAAGGGGTCGCCAATCGTCAGGTTTTCATCAAGTTTCCGAAGAATTCCCAAAGACCCCACAGACCAGAAACGCCCCCGGCCACAAAACCGCCACTCCAACGCCAAAAACCACAAACCAGCCATCACCCGAATGAGCCGAGCAAGCGGAGCCCGAGCCCCGCAATGACCGCAACCACCACAGGGCCCAAGCCCCACCCACCAAGCGCCCCCGAATGACGCCCAACCCGCAGCACCCGGCAGCAAAGCGGCAGTTCCATGGCCAAAAGACACCCCCAGCCCACAGAATCCCCGGGAACACCTCAGTTCATCCTGTTAGTAGCTTTGATATATGCTATGGATGCCTCTAAAATCATTCGATTGTCAGTTTCATCAAAAATTGGGCAACCGAAAAGAAGCAAATTAAGCAGGGCTTTTGAATCCATGTTGTTTACATCAAAATCTGGAAGGTGTGAAAGCTGTCCAAGGAGATCATTACGCATAGGAACAAACAAAGGGCAATGCAGGAAAAAGTGCACATTATCCTCAATTCCAGTATTACAAGCACACATAGCATAGGAATCATTCGTCGTACATAGCCGATTGCTCGTGGCCCATGGTCGAAACCGCCAAAGCCTCATTTTCACGGACCAATCAGGCGGCTAAAAAGCGAGGGAGACAAAAGAAACCCGTGAAGATTTTCCTAAATTTTACCTACCTTCATAAAACGCAACCAGGAGGAAAAACTGCTTGAGATTTTCCGATTTTTTTTGAAGCAATCTACTCTCCAGATGTTTGGGAGTAAAAGTTTGGATGCCGGTTAAAACATCTCCAGGATTGGTGGAGTTATGGCCACAAACAAACCGACAAGGCACTGAACCTTGAACAATAGAGATTCTGGCCGGGAGACAATAGTAATAACAAGAGTGATTGTTGTAAGAACGACCCAAAAACGCCACAATCTGCGTTTTCAATTGTTCTTGCTATTGTCTTTCGCTAAATTTTCTTTTATTGAAGATTCAATGCCTTTACGGTTTCTATGTGAATTGAAAAAGTCTATACAAAGGCTTGTTCGCGCATTTCAAGTCATGTGGCAATGCTCTAGGGAAGTTTCTGTATTGTACTACTTTTTATATTCATGGCAAAAGTTTGCTCGTTGCAAAATAACTTATAAAATTCAAAAGAGGTTTTATCAAGAGGCTTTATCACCTGACTTGAAGTGGCGTAAACAGGTCTCAACAAGCCTTCGCCGATTTGTCTATTGGAGAGGCAATAACTCCGCCAATCCTGAAGATATTTTAACCGGCATCCAAACTTGTACTCCCAAACATCTGGAGAGTAGATTGCTTTAAAAAAATTCGGGAAATCTCAAGCAGTTTTTTGTCCTGGTTGCGTTTTATGAAGGTAGGTAAAATTTAGGAAAATCTTCATGGGTTTCTTTTGTCTCCTTCGCTTTTTAGCCGTCTGATTGGTCCGTGAAAATGAGACTTTGACGGTTTCGACCATGGGCCACGAGCAATCGGCTATGTACGACGAATGATTCCTATGCTAGCACACATGGGACTCGGGCACTGGAAATTATGGCGGAATTTATGCTCATTTAACAAACTAAATTCAAGTCTCAGCATTGTCAGTTGCTTTACGCCAAAGATATCGAATACTCCAAACAAGGAATTTTTTACCGGTCTTATCAAAGTAAGCAATTTTCGTTTGAACTCGGCAATTGTTGCAGAATTTCTAATATTTTCATCAAGCATATTCCATTCATGGAGAACATTTGTGAAGTATGTATTTGAAGAGCGCTTTGTCTTACTGAAAGGTATGTCATAATCACGTTTGCCTCTTAGACCATACTGAAGTGGTCTTTCTGTTGGTAATTCTGCGAACAGATAGGAAGAAGTACCCGTTTTCCTTAGGTTGAAAAGATGACATAAGCGTCTGAACCATCTTCGATGGTACAGACTTTCCCAACAAAGCTCATTATAGAGCTTTTGTCTGCTAGTTCCTCTCCAGGCACCCGCAACAGCGAGAGCCGCTGAGTACTGGGTTTGTTCGATTCTTTTTGTAAAATTTAGAATCATGTCAGGATCATATCTGTGATAAATGATATCACCATAATCCAGGTGCGGCCGAACGTATAACTTATAGATCTGATCAAGGACATCTCGAGATACATATTTAGAAAGATATTTGATCATTCCTATTCCTCGTCTAGCTTTTAAGATAGCCTTTCTAATATGACTTTTAAAGTCGAGCTTGGAATCAAGAATTAATCCAAGATGCTTGTGTTCATCCTTCCTTGTCACTTCATCCGACCCCAGGTTCAAAGGCGGGTGTTCTATTTTAGCCCTTTTGACTGAGAAAATCACCTCTTCTGTTTTATCACAATTAAACTGCATCTTCCATTGCCAAGCCCAAAGCCGCACTCTTTCAAGATCCTGATTAAGACTCTCAGTAGCCTCATCTTTGTCCTTAACAAATGAAAAAATAGAAGTATCGTCTGCGAAAAGCTTGATGTCGCTGTGCACACCCTCGACGAGGTCATTTATATACACAAGAAAGAATAGGGGGCCTAAAACTGAGCCCTGAGGCACACCCGAGGTAACTGTTAACCAACGAGAGTTTTTACCATTTAAGACAACTCGTTGCTGTCGGTTTGTCAAAAAACTACGAAAAAGTGTTAATAAATTTCCGGATATTCCGTTACATTCGAGTTTATACAGTAGACCTTCATGTCAAACTCTGTCAAAGGCTTTTGATAGATCTAGGAAAACAGCACGGGTCTCTAGGCTAGGAACATTCTCAAAAGAACAATAAATCTTATGTGTAATTGATAGTAACTGATTAATTGTTGAATCACCTGGCTGGAAACCCGATTGATGAGGGGTTAGAAGACCATTTTGTCGTAGGTGGTTATAAACCGAGTCAAATATCATCTTTTCAAACAGCTTTCCAAAAATTGGAAGTAGTGAAATTGGACGATAGTTGGTTTTACACCGCCTGCTATCTTTCTTGTGTATAGGAATGACATTCGCCTTTTTCCACAGAGATGGGTACATACTCGTTTGTAAACAATTTTCAAAAATAAGACACAAGGGTTCAACTATTGAGAAGTCACAAATTTTTATCATAGCAATAGAGATGTCATCACAACCATGAGACTTTTTGCTATCTAGGGATCTAATAAGTTTGAGAACCTTCTCCCTGTCGATGGTCAGTCCCTCTAAAAGGGCTGGACTCCTTGGTGTAAAAGATGGAAGGGTGCTGCTCGTTGATGTTTCAGAGCACATTTTTACAAAGAATTCATTGAAAATATTTGCCTTGTCCTCTAAGTTTGTCACAAAGAGTCCATTTTCTACTTTATTATTATTATTATTATAACATTATTTACAGTTGGTTAAAAAAAACTGATAGTTCAAAATTGAACTAATTAAGACCAACTATTTACACAAAAAGGAATACTAATTACAATGAATAGATAAATACATGATTATAATACAGAAATATTTCTGGTGAAATTCCCACGGACTCTTTATCTACATATTTTGCATGAGCAACTGTCACCCTTCCACTCTTTAATTGATCTCTTAAAGCTAGCACTGGTTGCCAGGCTTTTTATTGAGTCAGACAAAGTGTTCCAAAGGATGGCCCCCCTGAAAGATAATGAATCATTTCCATATGACAAGGTGTTGGTGCTTGGTAACCGTAGAAGATTTTTAGTCCTTAGGTTATAGGCTACATCTTTTGCCTGGAAGATATTCCACATAAAAGATGGATTTTCCGAATTGAGGCATTTATATATTTCCAGCATTAATTTTTGCAAATTTCGAGTGTGAATAGCACATTCGCTACCCCTAGCTAAGAGTTCAGCAAAGGGGGCTGCGAAATCCTCCCACATTATTCTCAGTGCCCTTTTATGGACTCTGTTTATTGCTGCATTGGCATCTTTCCCACAGAACATCCAGATTAAAGGACAATAATTAAAATTTGACATGATAAATGTATTATAAAGAATACGCCTCTTGTCCTGATCTAAATATTCTGCTACTCGTGAAAACGCACTGGTCTTGTTGTTGGCTTTTGTGCAAAGTGTTTTTACATGTTCGGAAAATTTTAGCCGGGGGTCAATAGTAATACCTAAGAGTTTCACTGTGCTAGTTGCAGGAATCGGTTTCTTATCAATTTCAAACATGTATTCCTGGCCTGGTTTCAGCCCAAGAAACATGACTTGAAATTTGGAAGGATTTGCAACCATTCCATTGTCCCGAAACCAACACAGCGCATTATGGGTATCATTCTTAAGACAGGATATAACATGTTCTAGGTTTTGACTGCATGCATATATTGTATTGTCATCTGCAAAATTACAGAACTCTGACTTAGTAATGGCATATGTGAAATCGTTCATGAAGAAGTTAAACAGAAATGGACCTAACACTGAACCTTGGGGGACACCTGATTCTATGTTTTGCCATTCGCTAAATGAGTTGCCACATTTGACTCGTTGCTTCCTGTTTGAGAGGTAACTTGAAAAGAGTTTCAGGCTTTTTAGACCAAAACCATAGGCAGCCAGCTTAGCTATTAAGAGATCATGTGGAAGGCAGTCGTAAGCTTTTGACAAATCCATCAGTACCATTCCCACATAGCCCTTTTTATCCAGTGTACTGCGACAAGCTTCAATAAGACGGAACAGCGCGTGTTGTGTACTGTAACCGTTACGGAAGCCACACAGTAAACTAGAAAGTCTGGTATTTGCAAACGGTGTCATTTGCTTGGCCATGATGCGCTCAAAGACTTTAGATAGGGCTGGAAGGACACTTATAGGCCTAAAATTAAATTTTAATGTAGAATCATCAGCTTTAAAGATAGGTGATACATCAGCCAGTTTTAGTTGGTCTGGAAATTCGCTATTTCCGAACATCTTATTAATATACAATGTGATCTGATCAATACACAAACCTGAGAGTAATTTTAGAATGTCCGTAGGAATCTCCCCACTAGATTTTTTTGAACTATTAAGCTGGTTGATTTCATTCCAGACATCAATGGGTGCAACAAAATTAAATTCAAATTCGTCAACAATACCAACAGCCTCCTTGATTCTGATAATACTTGGATGGTTCCTATATTTTTGGATCGAATGCAGCACATGATCAGTTGTCGAAGTGACTTCAACGTCAGACTCTGGCGGTGCAGTGATAGGTAGTGTGTCGGTTATATTTACAAAGTAAGAATTGAAAACTTCACATATCATCTTGTCATCATTTATGATGTTATCGTTTTCTACAAGAACTATTTTGTTGTGCCCAGATGTTTTGTCAGTAAAGAGGGGCTTGAAAGTTTTCCAGAAATTTTTATCTTTTCCAACTTCTTTAGGGTCTAGTTGGGCGAAAAACTTCCTCTTTGCTGCTCTGTTCAACCTGACAACTAAATTTCTCTGTTGCTTATATTTGCGAAAGTCTTCTTCTGTTCGTGTTTGATTGGATTTATTTTTCAATCTTGTTCGAACCATAATTGCTTTTTTGAGTTCTTTTGACACATGGGGCTTGTTGTTTCCCCTGAATATAGCTGTCTTAAGGGGAGCATGCTTGTCTAGCTTTGCCTTTACCAATTCCTCGAACTCGTCATATGTTTTAGGTCTGGTTGTACAGAGTCCATTAGCTAGGTCTGCTTGAAAATCCTGATCCGAAAAATGTTTGTAGTTGCGATATTTGACAACCTTTGGTGGGACCTTAATGAAGGTAGTTTTTAGAACTGTATAGATCATGTGATGATGGTCACTGAAACCTGTTTCAAAACTCTGGCTGTTCTGAAAACTGTGCTTTCGATTTGTAAGAAAGAGATCGATACACCTGCCAGACTGACTTTTGAAACAAGTAGGAGTTTTTATCATACTGTACAGTCATACACAAGAAGCCCACCAGAATGAGCTGATACGTCTAATCTATAATAGTGAGGGCTGTTAGCACAAAAAAATAGGTGAATCGTGCAAATTGTGATACCAGCATGAAACTTGGTAGAGATGGGCAGTTTGATACGCTGAAAAAGATGGGATGTGGACACAAGCTGAAAAATGCCCCCTTGTGCTATTTTTAGACTGGGGTACTAGGCTCCAGGCCTCCAAAAAGGAAATTGCAATCATTTTGCTGCAAACTACGATACCAGCATGAAACTTGGTGAATATGGGCAGTTTGATACGCTGAAAAAGATGGAATGTGGACACAAGCTAAAAAATGCCCCCTAGTGCTATTTTTAGACTGGGGTACTAGGCTCCAGGCCTCTGAAAAGGAAATTAATTTTGCTGCAAATTATGATACCAGCATGAAACTTGGTGGAGATGGGCAATTTGATACGCTGAAAAAGATGGAATGTGGACACAAGCTAAAAAATGCCCCCTAGTGCTATTTTTAGACTGGGGTACTAGGCTCCAGGCCTCTAAAAAGGAAATTAATTTTGCTGCAAATTATGATACCAGCATGAAACTTGGTGGAGATGGGCAATTTGATGCGCTGAAAAAGATGGGATGTGGACACAAGCTGACAAATGCCCCCTTGTGCTATTTTTAGACTGGGGTACTCGGTTCCAAACCTCTAAAATGGAAATCGCAATCATTTTGCTGCAAATTATGATACCAGCATGAAACTTGGTGGAGATGGGCAATTTGATACGCTGAAAAAGGTGGGATGTGGACACAAGCTGACAAATGCCCCCTTGTGCTATTTTTAGACTGGGGTACTCGGTTCCAAACCTCTAAAATGGAAATCGTAATCATTTTGCTGCAAATTTTGATACCAGCATGAAATTTGGTGGAGATGGGCAATTTGATGCTCTGAAAAAGATGGGATGTGGACACAAGCTGAAAAATACCCTCTTGTGCTATTTTTAGACTGGGGTACTAGGCTCCAGACCTCTAAAAAGGAAATTGTAATCATTTTGCTGCAAATTATGATACCAGCATGAAACTTGGTGGAGATAGGCAATTTGATACGCTGAAAAAGATGGGATGTGGACACAAGCTGAAAAATGCCCCCTTGTGCTATTTTTAGATTGGGGTACTCGGTTCCAAACCTCTAAAATGGAAATCGCAATCATTTTGCTGCAAATTATGATACCAGCATGAAATTTGGTGGAGATGGGCAATTTGATGCTCTGAAAAAGATGGGATGTGGACACAAGCTGAAAAATACCCTCTTGTGCTATTTTTAGACTGGGGTACTAGGCTCCAGGCCTCTAAAAAGGAAATTGTAATCATTTTGCTGCAAATTATGATACCAGCATGAAACTTGGTGGAGATGGGCAGTTTGATACGCGGAAAAACATGGGATGTGGACACAAGCTTAAAATGCCCCTTGCTTTTTTCCGACTTGGATACTAGATACTACCGTAGGTTCCATGCCCCTTTTTCCACCTCGTAATATCGCGCCGAAACCCAAGAGTTAGATGTGAGCCTATAAATGGCTATTTTGTTTAAAGGAACGATAATGAAGTTAAGGAAGAAATATATGAGGTATTACCAACCGGCTGCTCCCCAGCAGTGCTCTCGAGGACTGGGGCAGAGTTTGTTGTATTGTAGGATCACAATTGAAAGGGGACCTTTTGGTAATGTTTTGTGGATGTTTTACCAGTGTTTTACAGTGTCTTGGTTCGTAAAGGGACGGGGGTGGATTTCACTAAATGTCTTCACAATTTAGGTTGTTATTTTGTTATATTTTCTGGAATACATTTCCTTCAATATCAGGTTTATTGTTCTCGTGTGTACTGGTGTTTGTTTTGAAAGAGAATCAAAGAAGCTACATGGTGAAAACGCTGAGAAGGATGCGAAAAATGGGACTGAGTTAGGTTTGGCACAGGATCTCCGTATACAGAGGCCTCTTGTACTTATCATGTTGCCTGGTGGGATTGGTATATTGTGTGTCATGTTGTGGTTTGGAGGAAATAGGGAATGGGGCATGAGAGTGGGGGGCTAGAATTCTCCAAAGCCTTTTTTAATTTGGTTCTTAAGGGTTCTGTCGTGTATTTCATGTGATGTTAAGCTTCTGTGTCAAGTTTGTAAAGGGTAGGGTGTGAGAATAGGCTCACAATTTCAACGGGAGGTGCTAGCACAAGGATATGCCGAGTGACCGTTTGGGTGGGGGGGGGGGGGGTTGGTGTTAAGCAAGGCAATCTGATTGGTGGTTCATTTGTTAAAATCACTTTCTAGTTTCTGTTTTTGTATGTTGAGGTTTATTTTTCACAATCATTTGATCTTCAACGGTTCTCCTGTCAATATTTCTAGGGTATTAGGATCGGAACATTGCCCCTGAAGGGAGATGCAGGTACCCTCAGTGATCCCTGGCCAGTGGGACACTGTCAATGACTATATATAGCTAGTTTTGTTGTGATTTTTGTTCCACTTGGTTTGAAGGGAGGTGAATTGGGTTTTGATTTCAAGATATTTGGTATTGTGCTGAGTTTAGGCCTTGCAGTTGTAATTATTGGTTGTATCAGTTTATCGTCGTGTTATGATAGTATGTATGAATGATGGGATGGAGCGAATTGTACATGAAGCACTGAAAAGGGGAAGCATAGGTGGTTGGGGAAAGGGAATTGCCTTAACGTTTTATGCCAAGTTTGGAAGAAAAGGTACCATGAAATTAATCATCGAATTACAGGCTGTGTATAAAGTATGAACATGACATTTGCATTATTTGCAAGTTCTGTTTGTCTGCATGAAGACTTGCATGGTTCGTTTTTTAACTGTCCATTGAATTGTAAGTGTAAATGTAAAGTGTTTCTGCTAGCAACTTAGCATGGTGCGTCAATGATGGCAGAAAATCAGGAGTGAAGATAGGGTCACCCCGCTAGATAAATGTGTGGATCACACCGCTCAATAGCAGCATGCAGTAAAATCATTCTGGCGATCAGCTAGTTTCGCAACATCAATTCCAATTTCAACAAGAAGTACTGGACCAAATAAGCAAATCTAAAAAGAAAATTTGGGATCATTTTTACACTTGCGTCCGCATCCCATTTTTTTCAGCTTATCAAACTGCCCCATCTCTACCAAGTTTCATGCTGGTATCATAATTTGCAGCGAAAATATAGCGATATCCTTTTTAGAGTCCTTGAACCTAGTACCCCAGTCTAAATTAGTACAAGGGGACCTTTTCAGCTTGTGGTCACATCCCATCTTTTTCAGCGTAATCAAACTTCCCATCTCTGTCTACCAAATTTTATGCTGGTATCACATTTTGTTGCAAAATGACTACGATAGAATTTTTTAGAGGCCTGGAACCTGTACCACCCCAGTCTAAAAATTGCACAAGGGGGTATTTTTTAACTTGTGTCCACATCCCATCTTTTTCAGCGTATCAAATTGCCCATCTCCACCAAGTTTCATGCTGGTATCATAATTTGCAGCAAAATGATTACGATTTCCATTTTAGAGGTTTGGAACCGAGTACCCCAGTCTAAAAATAGCACAAGGGGGCATTTTTTAGCTTGTGTCCACCCACATCCCATCTTTTTCAGCGTAACAAACTGCCCATCTCCACCAAGTTTCATGCTGGTATCATAATTTGCAGCAAAATGATTACGAAGTCCATTTCAGAGGCCTGGAGCCTAGTACCCCAGTCTAAAAATAGCACAAGGGGGCATTTTTTAGCTTGTGTCCACATTCCATCTTTTTCAGCGTATCAAACTGCCCATCTCCACCAATTTTCATGCTGGTATCATAATTTGCAGCAAAATGATTACGAAGTCCATTTCAGAGGCCTGGAGCCTAGTACCCCAGTCTAAAAATAGCACAAGGGGGCATTTTTTAGCTTGTGTCCACATCCCATCTTTTTCAGCGTATCAAACTACCCATCTCCACCAATTTTCATGCTGGTATCATAATTTGCAGCAAAATGATTACGAAGTCCATTTCAGAGGCCTGGAGCCTAGTACCCCAGTCTAAAAATAGCACAAGGGGGCATTTTTTTGTCCACATTCCATCTTTTTCAGCGTATCAAACTGCCCATCTCCACCAATTTTCATGCTGGTATCATAATTTGCAGCAAAATGATTACGAAGTCCATTTCAGAGGCCTGGAGCCTAGTACCCCAGTCTAAAAATAGCACAAGGGGGCATTTTTTTGTCCACATTCCATCTTTTTCAGCGTATCAAACTGCCCATCTCCACCAATTTTCATGCTGGTATCACATTTTGCACGATGCATGTAATAAGCTCCCCCACTATAAGGCTTCTTGTAACCTGGGATCATGAATTGTGATGTAGGGAACGAGCTATCTAGTTTGGTCTCTGCTATAACTAAGACATCCACCGAGCCCTGTAAAAGAGCAACAAAATCATGAAATTTGTTCCTGATCGAGTTTATGTTGATATAACTTATGATAATCTTTTTCGGATTTGCAATGCGCAGTGTTTTCATTTTTTGGAAAGCATTACCCTCGGAGCTATAGGTATTGGTGCCTTCAGAAATGTTACCATTACCCTCATACAGGCCAACAACATTTTCTGTAAGATAATTTAAAGTACGTGGACTAGAAGCAGTTCAAAATTCGTCCATAGCTTTGATCAAGTTCATAGCAAGCATAGATTTACCTTTCTTGTTCAGATGTAATTTGCGAATACCAAGACAGGAATCGTCAATGTTTGAATTTTCCAGGGTCTTGACTTTTTCTTCAACACACAGTGCCTTCAGTTTTCGATTTAACTGGTCAACTTTCTTTTTCCCTTCCTGTATGTCATTTCTCGGTGTTAACAGGGAAATAGCAATCTTTGTGTGTGGGGTTCCATTCCTTATTGACTTGATAGTGCTCTTGAGTTGTTTAACCGAATCGATGTGCTTGTGAGGTCGTTCGTACCGATGTGTATAATCAGAGCATCAGGTTTTCTCCTTATGATTGGTTTTATGTGATCTGTAAGATCTTCCGAGTTCGCTCCTGAATGTGGTCGAACGCGAACTCTGTGATTTTTGCTCAAACCTTTCTCTTCGATACCATTTAAGATCGAATCTCCAACAACAGTTATGTCTAGCCTTCGCGGCCCTTCCATGTTTTCATTTTCATCTTCGTTTTCGTTTTTGTCAACAACATTGCTTGCACCTTTTTCGATTGTGTCTGTATGGTCGCTTGGGACTCTTTTTTCGGCAGATTCTGCTGCGTTGGGCAACTCTTTATTTCTCTTCTTTTTGTTATTTTTCTTTGTGGCCTTCTTTTCAGTGATGCCATTGTTTGGATTGCTTTTGTTTGAATTGTTTGGCTTAGCTTTGTTTTCCTCCTCATAACTTAGGCCCGATTCCTGCCTGAATATTCCCTCAGAATGACAAAAAACTGGGGATTGCTTTTCGATTAAAGCTGAAATGATTCGCTGTTTATCGTCCAGCTGTCTCTCTAGCGATGAGATTCGCTCATAGAGACAGCGGATAAGGGGCGAATCATCCGTCGGATATGGGATTGGTTGGGCAGCTGCCATATTATTTAGCTTAGATTTGAGGAGCACCAGATCGTTCCAAACAGTTCTCTTGAAATCAATAAAATCATCTGATGCCTCTTCTTGTTCGGTCTTTTTATCAATAGGCTCGATTTCACTCTGTTTTTGATTATCTAAAATTACAATATTAGGAATATTGGTATCATTTTTTCGGTAAGATATCTTGCCGCCATACGTAGCCTCTTTGATTACATTTTGCTTTATCGCACTGTTCTCTTATAAGGAGGGGGGCAAGGAAGAGAGATGTTTAATCCACCAAACACAATTTGATGTTGACAATGTTCGTCAAGAGATGGGTGTACTCCATATTCGATAAAGATGTTTGGTTGGTCGGTTATAATTAAATCGATACAAGTCATGCTTTCTCCTCTTATGTTAGTTGGTTCATCAATGAGCTGGTATAAATTGTTAGTCTCGATAAGTTCCTCTAGTGCCGTTCCCTCAGGAAGTTCTTCATCCAGGGGCCACCACTGCGCAGATCTACAATTAAAGTCACCCGTTATAATATGAAGGAATATGGGCGTTCCACCCTAACTTTGTCTATCACAGTTTGTAACCCAGAAATAAACTCTTCAAATTCTTCAACATTCTGGCTAGGACTACGGTAGACAACAGAAAATAAGACTTTTTTGCGAGCAACAGTTATTTCGGCACAAACCATTTCATTTAGCGATTCAAGATCTGTTCTTCGCTTAATTGACAGCCCATCGCGAAAATTAATGCAGACCCCACCACTTCTTAGATTATTAGCATGATCACTGCGATAAATTTCTCTGCTAAACCCTTCAATAGGAATATCATCATTATGCACAGTGCTATTTAACATTGTTTCGGAGATCGCAAAAATATCATAACGATGAATTGAATTGTAAGCCTCGATTAGAGAAATTTTTATCTGCTCTCTAGCACATATGCTGTTTAAGTTCCAGTGACAAAATTTTAGAAAACCATTTCTATTGGGACCTGGGTTTTGCTCAATATCACCAGAAAGTAGTATCAATATATCCAAATAGAAATACGTCAAAACATCAAAATACTTGCATATCATAAAGCTATAAAGAAAAAGTTTTGCATTCCAAACAACTTGCTTCCGAAAAGACGCAGAGCTGACAAAAGTATTTATAAGAATGTTCAGGGATCTGTGTATGACGTAAAGAATGAAATAAGCTGCAGTTGAGACATGCCCAGAAACCTGTGAATAAACAAATCTAGGGTCATGCCACCTGTAATTAGCAGGTGTGACAACGCTGAGGACAGATGCAGTTAAAATCGAGCAGGGAAGGAAAAACACAGACACACTGATTATCAAATACATATAAACAAAAACAGAGCACACAGAGGGGAGCAAAGCCATTAGTGACACCCTTTGGAGAGCAATCAATTGAAGCCTGGAATTTGAATGCGCAATGCCTGCACGCCATTGGCTGATTCCTATCGGCATACAAGCCACCGTTGATCACCTTGGACACGAAGTTCACACCTTCTCCTGCGAATATTGCCTATTGTTAGACAGCGACCTTTAAAAATGAAACAAAGAAGATATTTTAAAAGTTTCAAAAAGAACAAAAAACAACTCATGATGTAAAAAGGACGTGAGGTTTTACGAGTTCTGGGGCAATAGGATTTATTCAAAAACAGTTCTTTCGAAAAGTTATTGAACCTTACAAAAGATTAGGGGAAGTTGACCTAACAAATTAGCGACCTGAACTAAGGTAAACAACATCGCAACAACCGCAACGGAGCAACCGACCAGACAGGCCAGAGAAGGGAGGCGCCAAACCCCAGGGAACTGAGAGTCACATAGCTAGCTAGCTACTCGACAAGTCAAAATTTAAGAGCACTCTGTTTATTAAGTAAGAGCCAAAAAATAAATTGAAATATAAATTGGAATTACTCTAAAGAATTCCATCAGGGGCATGGCCCCACACCTACCCCAACCCCCAGAATTTGCTCCACTGCAGCGAAAGCGAATTTACCCCCAACTCAACATGTCGCAGGACATATTATAATGGTGTTATGATCTGAAAAATAAATAAATAAACAACAACTCACTCATCCTTGTCCAGTTCACTTAGCAGGGCTTCAACCGAAGTAAAAAATATAAATTTACCGTTTTTTAGTTTAGCTGCAAGATTGCAGTTTATGTCTGCAAAGGCAAAGTCTATTTCTGATCTTTTCAGGTCTTGAACCACGAGAAGTGTAGAAAGACGTTTCTTCATTAAATCCAAGCGTATACGGGGACCATTTGCCACCTTTTTGCGATTTTTATATACACTGGTACGATCTTTGAAAGATTTGAAGCGAACTATAATCTGCTGGAACTTTTTGCCTTGATCATTTTCGGTAACTGGGCCAATCCTATGAGCCCTGTCAATAGCATCAGCGCCAACACCACAGTTTAGCTTTTCAAGTACCTACCCAGGTGAAATGAACTATTATGTCCAGAAATTAGAATTTCACCATCAGTTGCTATCTTCAAGAAAAAGTTGCTTTCGAAAATCCGCCCCCTACTAAATCTGTCTTTGGGATCCATGACCCAACAGGCTTATCTTATCTTACTCAACTTAGAGTGGGTCTTAGCAAATTAAGCCTTCACAAATTTAAGCACAATTTTAGCGATACCATAAATCCAATGTGCCCTACTAATTATGGTATTGAGAGCACGGAGCACTTTTTGTTGCTTTGCCCCTCGTTTGAGGATCAGCGACGAGACCTTCTCGCTGGAGTTTTTGCATTACTACGACCATTCGGATATATCGATCTTTCAAATGAAGTTTTGACGCAACTTTTATTGTTTGGTGATAAAGACCTCCCAAATGACGTCAACGATGATGATGATGATGATGATGATGATGATGATGATGATGATGATGATGATGATGATGATGATGATGATGATGATGATGATGATGATGATGATGATGATGATGATGATGATGATGATGATGATGATGATGATGATGATGATGATGATGAAGATGAAGATGAAGATGATGATGATGATGATTATGATGATGATGATGATGATGATTATGACGATGATGAAGATGATACTTCGAAATGTATGAATATTGCTAATATGATCAAATGTTGATGATTTTTCAAAAAGCTTCATTTCCTTGGGTCACCATGCGCTTTTAAGTACAATGCACGCTGCATACACTTCAAATCTAAGAGAAATCACAGCTGCTATAATATGAATGTTGAATGAATGCAAGTACTCTCCTCTCGCTCAAGTAGTAATTCAAGTTCAGAGTTAGTTTTAAGTGTAACACGTGCAGCCCTTATTAGCCCTCTTTAAATAGTATTAGTAGTCAGTAGATTGACTCGCCAATGTGTTACCCCCTGGCCAAAATCCCCTAAATTTCTTCTCTCTAAGCCTGGCCCAGATGTAACGAAGGCATACTTTCTTCTGGCAGACAATTTTTTAGCACTTGCCTTTGATCTCTATAATCAACGTCCTCTATCCGACAAATTTAGAAGCATTTTGTTGGGGAGACAAAGTGCTGACCCTATTGTTTTGACGCATTGTGTTTCAGCTTTGTTGAGAGCGAATCAACGTTGGGGCTCACGATGTCATGCGCATCGTTGCTATTTCTCCTTCTCTTACTCTCAAAGGTCAACGCAAATTTGCATATTACGACATTGAAGTAAATTGTTACTGCGCATGCGATCTGGAGCCACTTTCGGGGGATTCCTTGCGACTCACAACTTAACCTGTTCATATCCCCAACAAAATCATTAAATAAAGTCAGCTAGGGGACAAAGCAAAATTTATTTTATTAAATGGTTGGTGCAAAATGCAACAGGGCCACTTCTTACTCTCCGTATAACAAGTGCTCAAACATGTGAATTTCTTTTTGGCACCCCCGGAAATTAAGGGAGCAAAGAAAAACGCTTACTTTGTGATTGGAGCTTCAGCCCGGCCTCGGTGTTCCAGGGGGAGGGTGTAAAATTCCATGAACCATTTCTTTTAATTGAATAGCTTGAAAGAAATTTTAGCTACTTCACCATAATTCTATGCAGTTGGATTTCTCAGAAACCTTGAAAAATTTTGGAAATTACAGCGTATTCTACCTTTCAACTCAGTTGAGGACGTGACGTCATCAAATTTCCAAATCATAAACCAGAAGAGTGACAGATTTTTGCTTGATATCATACTTTAGACATCCATCGACCATGGTTTTATTCAAAATTATTTCCTGTTTCGTCAAAAAGTTGAGAAATTACGATGGTTCTAAATTAAAATCTAAATCTTTCTTGAAGTCTTAAACAATGAAGAAAACACTCTAATTCCGAAAATATTGAAGGTTTCCTAAAAATCCAACGGTAGAATTGTACTAAAGTAGCTGAATTTTCTTCGAAAAGCAATTCAATTCAAAGAAATAAGTCATGGGAGTTTACGCCAAACTCTTTAGAGATCTGGAACCTATGCTGCCACACGGGGGTCTCTAAGCAGGAAAATGATACATGCGTAACCGTAACACGTTAACAATCTGCTTATCTGAAAGTAGGATGATTTGTTTGGATTTATTAAAGGAAGCGGAGGTTGATGAATCGTCATCATCAAGCAGGTAGAACATCATCTTATAGATATCAGTCTGTCGATCGGTCGTTTCTCTTTTCCCGCGCAAGATAAAGAACACGTCGAACACACAATGATTAACAACAAGATTTGAAAATGTAAGTTTCTTTTAGTATCACATTGGAAGCGTCTTAACTCTAACTGCTAGAAAATATCTCTGTAAATACCGGGTGTCCCAAAATGATGTATTGTCGTTTGATTGCATATATGTCCATAACCAATGAACCGATTTTCAAAAAATTTATTTTATCCGATTGCCAAAAGGCTAAATTGTATTTGAGGATTTTGGTTGTGGTTTAGGCCGATTTCTTCATGTCGAAAAGAAGATCGATAAACCTGCTCAAATGCAAGCCTTGGATGGCATGAAAAAGAAACGTCAACAGTCAACATTTTAGATGTGATGCAAAAGGCTGAACTTACATGTCCTTCAGAGAATATATGTCGTTCAGAGAATACGAATTCAGTTAATACTGAGTTTAGAGAATTCGAATACGAGTTCAGCCTTTTGTATCACATCTAAAATGTTGATGGGAAAAATAGGCTGTTTCTTTCTCATACCATCTAAGGCTTGAATTTGAGCAGGTTTATCGATCTTCTTTCGACATGAAAACGTCGTGGCAAAACCGCAACCAACATCTTAAAATACAATTTATCCTTTAGGTAATCGAATAAAACAAAGCATGCCAAAGCAGTGAGCCTAGAAATGATACAGATTCGATTCCGTATGTTGTTGTTCTGGCTTTTGGCAACTGCAGAGTATTCCCACTTCTTAGATTATAGTTTTCCGTTCTTTCAACAAAGATATCTTTCATGAAGCTTGGATTCAGGTTTTCCTTAGTTTTAAAAATTTCGACCAACAACAACTGCAGATTTTTCTGATGAACAGACACAGAATTATTCCTTTCTAAAAGGGATTCAAAACAAGAGTGACTATCTTTGTATGCGATCCGTAGAGCTCGTTCATAAATCTTATTTACTTTATTATTGATACGTCTGTCATGAAACATCCAAATTAGGGGACGGTAGCTGAACTGTGACATGACAAACGTATTCATCATCAGAACTATTTTATCTGTATCCATAAACTTTGATATCCGCGCTAATGCATGAAGTTTCTGACTGGCCTTCTTACAGAGAGAATCTAGATGGGTTTTGAAACTAAGATCTTTATCGATGGTAACACCAAGAAGTTTTTCTTCAATGTTCTCTCTTATAACGTATGTGCTGGCTGTTTCTTAGTGCCTGATTAAATAAAGGGGCAAAAATTGATACCAAAATAGCCGTGCCATCAAATTCAACAAAATCTAAAATGCAACTATGTTAGTGTCACATGGTTTGTGTTTGAACTCTGAATGCTAGGAAATGCTTATGTTTCTGTGGTGCCTTTTCTTGATGCCTTTTAGTATTTGATGAAAGAGACGGATGAAAACTTGACACCAAAGTTCGCAATGACATTAAATTCAACAAGATCTAAGTTGTAAGTTTGTTTCGGTATCAAATAGTTGTAACTCTAAATGCAAGAACTGCAATGAATCAAAAGCTCCAATACGATATAAAATCATAACGACAATTCAGACTACCCTTTGAGTTTTAGATCGGGTTTAAAATTTGGCTGTGTCTGCTAATTTGCCTCCCCTTCACATGAACATTCTCAGATCGGTTTGAGTTCAGCTCACTTGCTCTGCACATGCGCATTTCACAAACATTTCCTGAATAAAAACAATGCGTGCGTTCCCCTGTCATTCAGAACAATTATGGCTGCATTGTTGAAGATTTATCTTGATTTTTTTATTGCCACTGGAACGCAAGGAATGTCATTCACACTTGTTTTGAAAATTCATTTCGCCCCGAAACGAAAAAAGTTTCTGCTCACATGAAAATTTCAGGTCGACCTGAAAACTCAAACCGACCTGAGAAACCGAAACGAATTTCTGGTCGATCTGAGTTTCAATTCGCCTGGGTCATGTGAGCACTCCAAAGGCTTAGACCGCAGACTGAAATGAGTTTCAAACCGATTTGAAACTCAGACCGGTTTGAGTTTGCTCATGTGAGGGTAGTCTCAGAAATATTTCAGATTTCGATCAACGTTGTGACTCGCGTATGATTCGAAATTTCATATCATACTGCAAATCATAAATCTCTGTCTAAAATTTCTGTCTGAAAACAAGGTGTGTGTGTCGCAATATTATCATCTCTCTCCACAGAAGCATAAAATAACGGTCACATACATATCAAATTAATTTGGTCTTTCACACAAATGAATAAGAAGAAAAGTTAACGATTGGCAATATAATTAAATATCGGTGATTTTTCAAAAGGTGAAATGTTCTCTTTTCTCTCCCGCTATATCCATAAAGTAAGACGTGTATCCAGTTAAATGCACTGCTGTATCATTGTTAAATGTATGAAAGAATGTACCGGACGGTCTTTCAACTATCTTTGAACATTTGATAACGAACGGGCTTAGCTCGAAATGGCGTGAGATCGATAATAATAATAATAATAATAATAATAATAATAATAATAATAATAATAATAATAATAATAATAATAACAATAATTTATTTCAAGTTGGCGACATGAGTAGCTGAACAGCTAATTAAAGCCACTAAAAGGGGCTCCGTCGCCAAACCGTAAACAAATCTAATAACACCGCACGTGGCCATTGTTCTCCATTTTTTCTGCAGTTTGTTTGGTGGCTTCACTCAAGCCACCAAAAAATGCTCGTTCAAAATCCACTTATATCCAAGCAATCGTAAGAGATATGAATATTTGGATTTTTGCTCTGTGAAGTACAAAGAACTATCTTCAACATGATGCTTTCATTTTCGAAAAAACAGGTAAACGTCTATGTTATATTGCCCATCAAAAAAATTAAAATCACCATTTCGACCGAAATTTGAAGAAGGAGCCCCTTTAAAAACAAATGACGAATATACAGCGTCTAGTTTTAAAATAGAACAAAGAAGGTCAAGTGTTTTCATTTGTGCAATTGCTTTGATGATACCTCGAGATCATCAAATACAATGGAAGACAATGGGCTTTATTCAGATTGCCCAGGCCCCTAACTTAAGTTGTCTTATATCTCCGTCATTTGTCTCTAATTATTAACGTTCCAGGAACCCTCTTTGAAACAAGGTCAAATTCCTAGTTTCCTGTAGAAACACATGTGGCTGCACACTTGAATGTAATATTGTGAAACACAGTTGAACGACGTAATCATTGCTGACACAAGTGGCAAGAAAAACATGGACTGGATTGAGGCCTAAACCAAAGAGATTAAAGTTATTTACTTGACATTCTTTTTGGAAACCACCAGTTTCGTTTGGGTCATTCCACTCAGACTGCCTTTTCACGAACTTGGGTGAAAATAAAAACGGGGTGAAAGTTATTCGTTTTTGCAGTGCGTCCCCACTAACCCAGTTTAAGATAAGTTAAGATACGGATCTCAGAGTAAATCATTTTTAACCGGGCATCTTTTAATCCACCTTTGGGTTAGTGGAAACGTAGACTTGCCTCAAGTCCATTTCGTCAAAAAAAATTGTTGAAGGGAAGGCTTATTCAGACAGACAATAACCTAGAAATGCGACCTTCTGAGCAGGTTACTCGGCCTTGCAGAAAAAGTCGGAACGAAACAAATTTGCAGAAATTGTCCAAGACTGGATGTTTTCAAACAAACTTATATCTTATTTGTAGCGACTTTTGTCAATGTTTGAACGAATGTCAATATTTGTCGACCGGAGAATGAATACAAGTTCGACTACAAATGAGATATTTGTCTGAACACGCTACAAACTGCAGAGGGGCATCCCTTCTATCGATTTTTCAAAAAAAAATTCCATGTAATTATTGTAACCTAGTAGCCATTTCAATTTTCGTGAGGGTACTCAAGAAGTCCCTTCCAACAACCGATTTGATATCACATGGTTAGAAAGAGGTGATTTGATTGGTTGAGTACCGTGAAATTGGATGATCTCCGCGTGCTTCAGCAACCAGTAAGGATTTGAACTGTAGGGATCGAATGCAATGCAAGGACCGTTTCCTCAAAAGAAAAGTCACTTCAAGAACAATTGAAGTAATTCAAGGTATAGATCTTTTCAAAAATAAAAGTAAAGGTCAAAGTCGAATATTCGTTTGCAAAATGCCTGTTTGTTACCAAATTATGGCTATAGGCCATTTCTCAAAACCTCTGGTTTCAGGTGCACTCCAAATTTTGACCTTGCGAGCTCATATCTCCGGTGTTTGGTGGTCGATTTCCAAATACAAGGTATGTGCATTTAAGTTGAAGACCAACAAATGTAGCCATGAATTCAAAAAGTCCCGAAATATTATCGTTTTGTAACCTTGTTGAGTCAAAAGGGGGTACTTTTTTTTGAGACACCCGGTATGCTTGCGATACGAGAATTATTTTGGTTTTCTCTTGGAGCAGTCTAAATCCGTGCCAATCCATGTAAAAAACCTACAGTTGCTCATGACTGAAATTTATGAAACAAAATGCAATCTGAGTCCACCATTCATGAGGATATTTTCATGCAGCGAAACACTAGCTACAGTCTAAGGCATGGCGATGACGCTTAACTGCCAAAAGTACGAACTACGTCCTTTGAATTGGAGTCCATTACTTATATTGGAAATAAACTGTGGCAGCTTTTACCGCAAGAAATAAAGCAATCAAACAGCCTTCTTTTATTCACAAAACAAATTAGATGTTGGAATGGGGATAAATGCAACTGTAGGCTCTGCAAAGTATGTATCCTGAAAGTTGGGTTTCTGACAGGATAGATTTTTAACTTATTTTCCTACAAAACATATTGATATATCAATAATTTAATTTCTTCATATTGTAAATGATATATATTCTAAATATTATGCGTTAAATAGCTATAATTTAGCGTTTCATTTGTTAGCCTATTTTGAATAGATATTTGATGATGATTATTATTGATGATGAGGATTTGGTGTGACATAAACCCTATTTTTGGTTTGGGGCAAAATTTCTCCACCCCTCCCCCCCCCCCGCTAGTAGATATTTTCTGATATCACTGCAAGGTGAAGATGATGGCAATGAAACTTTCTGGCATTTTGCAGCTACCTATCGTGCAACAACTCGTAAAGTTTCATTAAATTTTTTTGAAAAATGAGGATGAGGGAGATTGCCAGTGTATAGAGGTTGATTTCAACAGCATAGGTTCCAAATCTTTAAAAAGGCTGGTGTAAAATTGAGTGACCTATTTCTTTGAACTGAATTACTTCAAGAAACTTTAGCTATTTATCTATAATTTTACCGTCGGACTTTTCTGAAATCTTCAATATTTTCAGAATTAGAACGTTTTTCTTCTTTTTCAAGAATTCAAGAAAAATTTTCAAAAAAAACTTAAAACCATCGTAATTTCTAAACTGTTTGACGCAACATGAATTAATTTCGAAGAAAACCATAGTTTATGAATACCTACAATATGGTATCAAGCAAAAGTCTATCACTCTTCTGGTTTATGATTTAGAAATTTGATGACGTCTCATCCTCAAATGAGTTGGAATATAAAATACGCTGTAATTTCGAAATATATTCATGATTTCTGCAAAGGCCAACGGTAGATTATATATAATCATCTAAAGTTTCTTTCAAGCCATTCAATCAGAAGAAATAGGTAATTGAATTTTACACCCACCTTTTTACGCTGAGTTAAAGATTTGGAAACTATGCTGATTTCAACCACAATGGCATCAAGTCAGATAGGAAGAACCTTCTCGTTGCAGTGTAATATGCTATGTCCCCAATACGGATATGCGTACCCATATGTGCATTGATTTACAGTTGAAAAAGAGCAATATAATCCTATATGCAGATGACACTGTAATATTCACATCAGACAAGAACAGTAACGATATTGCCGAGAGCTGAATGATGATCTCAAAAACCTTGGGAGCTTCTTTGTTGAAGATAACCTCGTGGTAAACCTTAAAAAGTCAAAAACAGAATCTGTGCTCCATTAGAAGTTAGCAAAAACCGATCCAATAGAGATTAATATAATCGGTCAAAAGATCGTCGAATCAGATAGATACGAATACTTTGGGATAACACTTGATAAAAACTAAATCTATTAAGCCAATTTGAAAAAATGTACAAAAAAGTATCTTCAAGGATCAAATTGCTTGCGAGAGTGCGCATGAATGTGCGCCCTACAACTGCTGAAACCATATATAAAGTAACGATCTTGCGCATATTCCTTTACTGCAGCAACATAAGCATTGGAATTTCAGACTCACACAAATCAAAGCTTGAAAAACTTCAAGACCGTGCAATAAGGATCATAAACGGACAAAATGGCACAATTAGCTTTCCATCAATAAATCATGTAAGAAATAAACGTTGTGCTATTGAAGTATTTAAGTGCCTAACGGTTGGATCACCAAAAGGACACTTGAGGTAATAAGTCAAATCTCGTGGTGCCTCGCATAGGAACAGAAACCGCCCGAAAAACATTTAGTTATCAAGGTGTACAGATATACAACAGACTGCCCCCTGAAATGAAAAATGAAAACTCAGTTGTGAGATTCAAGAACGGATGTAATGACTTTGACCTTAATTTTTAAGTTTTAAGAAACCTTATATTGTAAATAAAAGTTTTTACTACTTTTTGTTAGACTAGCAGCTGTTCTTAGACCTCGTTTACACTATGCCGGTACGAAATGAATACGGCATGAAACTGTGCCGTATTGGTTTTTCTGTCGAAAGGGAATCGCCGCTTACACTATACAGGCATGAAATGAATACGATAGGTTTTGACCATGCGCGGAGCGAGGATTTGTCAAGGCGCATGCCCTAATTTGCCAGATTATCGCCTCGATGTGAATCCAACATGAAATGATGCCGTATTCGCCGTTTACACTATGCCGGTTCAGCGATGAAGCCAGTTAGCATGCCCAGTGGCGTAACGCAGTTTAGGCTACCTTAGTTCAAGAACTAAGGGCCCCCGATCAAAAGGGGCCCCCAACAAACTCTTCGTATTGTGTGCTTTTTGGCCATACTATGCTAAAAGTCTGCTAACACAATACTGGATTTTCAGTTCGTTTTCGTTCATTCCCTATAATTTGTCTCGAAACTTTATTCTTGTTAGCAAGAGCACCTAAAACATACTGTGACTTTGCATTATGTTTACTACAATTCTTTTTAAAGCCATTGTGTATATTCGCAAAATTCGCATGGATAAGTTTCGGGTATAAAGGAAGAACACTTAGTCTGCACTAAATTTACTGCACCTATTGCAGTATTACTATCCGCAGAAGCTTTAAACATAGGTTTCAAGCCAAAGGACCTGCCATGGAGAATATATTTGGTAACATTTTTGTGTGTTCAAGGTAATGTTCATCAAACAAGGTAATGTTCATCAAACAGCACAACAGTACCGTCTGAACCTTTGAATATTGCTGTATTTCTTTAAGAAAGATTCAGATATCATATTATTCCAAACCGAAGACCAACAATTAGTTATGTAAACTACTTAGCTTTTTGAAACGCAATTCATATAAATGTGCTAAATTTACTGTTGATTATTTCCAATATAAAAACTTTCTTTTCAATTAACGTGGATTTCTTGAGGTTTTAAAGGGCATGGTTTCAAAAAATTTCCTCACCACCCCGAACCCCCTTCCAACATAAGGGCCCCATCATACCAAACTCCTACGAGCCCCGAGTGTCTCCGTTACGCCACGGCCAGGTCTAAAACGCGGACATCACGGACATCGCGGACATCGCGGACATGTCCGCGTTATTTACAAGTCCGCGTTTTAGGTTTTCACATAGGGAAAAACCTAAAACGCGGACATCGCGGACATTTCTAATTCTTCGAAATAAAGTGTTGATAACCATGTTTCCACGATCTTTATGCACAACCCTTCACAGAGAGTCACGGAGAGTTAGTTGTTGGCAATTTTCTTTATGTCCGCGAAATCAATGTCCGCGTTTTAGGTTTTCACATAGGGAAAAACCTAAAACGCGGACATCGCGGACATTTTCCATTTCTTTGAAATAAAGTGCTGATAACCACGTTTCCACGATCTTTATGCACACCCCTTCACAGAGAGTCACGGAAAGTCACGGAGAGTCACGGAGAGTCACGGAGAGTTAGTTGTTGGCGATTTTCTTCATGTCCGCGAAATCAATGTCCGCGTTTTAGGTTTTTACATAGGGCAAAACCTAAAACGCGGACATTTTCTAATTCTTCAAAATAAAGTGTTGATAACTACGCTTGCACAATCTTTATGCACACCGCTTCGCAGAGACTCGCGGAGAGATAGTTGTTGGCGATTTTCTTCATGTACGCGAAATCAATGTCCGCGTTTTAGGTTTTCACATAGGGAAAAACCTAAAACGCGGACATCGCGGACATTTTATAATTCATCGAAATAAAACGAAATTTAGAAGACATTTTTTAGCTAAGAACTATGGTCTTGTGCTGGAAGGCAGTTTCTTAAATTTTCTGGCCATTTTATTACCAAAAGTTTCTTACGTGTTTCTTATGCTTTTAATGTCGGAAATGTAGAATTCAATTAGTTTTGCAGAAAGAGCTCACTCGAAAAAGGCGTACGATAATTTTTAAAACAATAGTTCTTGAAGACGGAGCCCCGTCAGTCCACGAGAACTGCTTTTCAGGGGGACGTTACGTTGCACAAGCATTTACAAATCAAAAGAAAAGTACTACATACTAGTTAACAAAATAAGAATTGTCATCACAGTTTTTGACTCTTTTCTTAGATGTGGCAATGGAGGGTGCCTATCTGGCATCAAGATCAAGTTCAACTAGTTTTCCGTAAAGTCAACAAATAGGTTACACCAAGTTTTGTCCATCGTTGATCTGTGTATTTCATTTGGTTCAGTTACTTTTTACTTGTGTCTCTTAATAAAATTTGTAGAAACGTACTTATCAACACTTTATTTTGAAGAATTAGAAAATGTCCGCGATGTCCGCGTTTTAGGATTTTCCCTATGTGAAAACCTAAAACGCGGACATGAAGAAAATCGCCAACAACTATCTCTCCGCGAGTCTTTGTGAAGGGTTGTGCATAAAGATCGTGCAAGCGTGGTTATCAACACTTTATTTTGAAGAATTAGAAAATGTCCGCGATGTCCGCGTTTTAGGTTTTTCCCTATGTGAAAACCTAAAACACGGACATTGATTTCGCGGACATGAAGAAAATCGCCAACAACTATCTCTCCGCGAGTCTCTGTGAAGGGTTGTGCATAAAGGTCGTGCAAGCGTGGTTCTCAACACTTTATTTTGAAGAATTAGAAAATGTCCACGATGTCCGCGTTTTAGGTTTTTCCCTATGTGAAAACCTAAAAGGCGGACATTGATTTCGCGGACATGAAGAAAATTGCCATTTCATTTCATTTCATTTCATTTCATTTCATTTCATTTCATTTCATTTCATTTCATTTTAAATTATTTATACAGGGTAAAAACATTCAGTTCATACGGAAAAAAACTGCTTTACAATGTGCCCTGTTAAAACAGAAAAGAAAAACAAAAAGAAAAAGAAAAAATTAATTACTCAATTCTACTTAATACATTGTCAGATAAATTCCCTAAAAAAAACCTAATTTTAATTATTCCTATCCAAACGAAAAAAGGAAATTAAATTGCAACAGAAAGGAAAATCGATTGACTATGTTCTTGATGGAAGGAAGTACGTAAAGTTTGTTTTATAATCCTTCCTTTAGTTTTAATTTGAAGTTTGATAGCGAGGGAGACAGTTTGATTTGGTGATCTAGACTATTCCAAACGGTAGCCCCTCGATATACAAATGACTTTTGTCCATTGTTTGTTCTAAACAAAGGAAGTTTCAAGTCAGTTTCGGTGTTTCTTAGCGTCCTCATTGCCTCTTCGCGCTGTCTTTGAAACATTTGGGCCATATAGTCTGGGCAAAGTTGGTTAACAGATTTGAAAACAGTAGTTGCCGTTTCAAACCTGATCAGCTCTTTAACTGTTAACCAGCCCAGACCTTTAATAAGGGGCAAGGAGTGTGCATCATAAGCACTATTTGTCACAATACGGGCAGCGCGATTTTGGAGAATTTGCAATCTTTTTAAGTTTGCCTCAGTGCAACATCCCCATACCGTGCAACAGTATCGTAGGTAGGGTTCGACTATACTTCTGTACATGGTTTTTACCGTACTGAGTGGGACGTACCTCTTTGCATATCTCAGCATCCCTATCCCTCGCGAAATCTTCGCAGCAATAATGTTGATATGTTCCTTCCAACCTAATGTTTTGTCAATTTGTATTCCAAGATACTTAGCTTCGTTTATCATCGGGACAACTTCGTCGTCAATAACAAACTTAGGGCTAATGACATCACTGTTAGAAATGTTCTGGAGTTTTGCCCTGCTACCGATAAGCATAGCTTGAGTTTTCGTAACATTTAGAGACAACTTATTGCCTTCTAACCATAATTTGAGATTGGACAAATCATCATTGATTGCTGAATTGATTTCATCAACTGATTTAGAGGAATAAGAGATGCTGGTATCATCTGCATACATAGTAACCTTGGCATTATCAAGTGCAAGTGGTAGGTCATTAATATACATTAAAAAGAGGAGTGGTCCCAAGCAAGACCCTTGGGGAACTCCATATCGAATACTTTCAATGTTCGATATGTGCCATTCACCTTACAGCACTGTTGTCTCCCACTAAGATAGGATCTGAACCACTCAAGCTCAATACCCCTTATGCCATAAAGTGACAACTTTTCTAATAGGATACTATGGTCTACTGTGTCGAAAGCCTTTTTAAGGTCGATGAAAACGACCGCATTGACATTGCCTCTGTCGATGTCTGTGTACCAATCATTCGTGCTCTTGAGTAGACATGTGACACAAGAGTGTAATGATCGGAACCCAGACTGGTGCAAGTAAAGCAACTTATTTTCATCCAGGTATTGGTAAAGTTGGCCATACAAAACTTTCTCAAATAAACGTGAAACCGTTGGTAGGACCGAAATTGGACGGTAGTTAGATTTGATATTTTCAGGGCCGTCTTTGAAGATAGGTGCAATCCTAGCTGTTTTCCAACAATCAGGAAATACACCCCGCCTCAAAGAATTATTAAAAATGGTATTTGCAAGTCCACGTTTTAGCCAACAACTAACTCTCCGTGACTGTCAGTGAAGGGGTGTGCTTAAAGATCAATGAAGCGTGGTTATCAACACTTTATTTCGAAGAATTAGAAATGTCCGCGATGTCCGCTTTTTAGGTTTTTCCCTATGTGAAAACCTAAAACGCGGACATTGATTTCGAGGACATGAAGAAAATCGCCAACAACTAACTCTCCGTGACTCTCTGTGAAGGGTTGTGCATAAAGATCGTGGAAACATGGTTATCAACACTTTATTTCGAAGAATTAGAAATGTCCGCGATGTCCGCATTTTAGGTTTTTCCCTATTTGAAAACCTAAAACGTGGACTTGCAAATAACGCGGACATGTCCGCGATGTCCGCGATGTCCGCGATGTCTGCGTTTTAGACCTGGCCGTTACGCCACTAAGCATGCCGTATTCATTTCGTGCCGTATTCAAGTGAAAACTATGCCGACATAGTGTAATGATATGATATAATTTTTTATACACGAAACTACCCTTCAGCTTAAATACAATAAATAAATTGGTTATTAACAAAGATCAAATTAAAAAACAAATAAAATACATAAGATGCTGTTCTTCCAGGGGGTCGTGTTTTAAACTGATATTTTCAGTCAGCTCTTCAAATACTCCTTTAGTTCTTTTTTAAAGCGACTAATAGTCGGGAGTTCTCTAATATCAACTGGGATATCGTTCCAAACTTTCATAGCAGAATAGTAATAACTCTTTTTCGCATATTCTGTATTTAGTCTAGGAATTTGTAGATCTCTACAGTACCTTGTTGCATAGTTTGACTGCGACGATCTTTGCTGAAATTTATCCCAGAGGCTTTCAGGGCTTAATTTGTTCATAATCTTATATGTCATGACCGATCTATCAAATCGAATAACATTTTCAACGCTCAGCCAGTCACATGACCAGTTATCCTTGAATCTGGCGCTTTCGATTATTGACCGGGCCCTGTCCTGTAGACGTTGGAGGGTATCAAGTTTTGTTTTTGGAAGGCTGCCCCATATTTCATTAGCATAATGTAGATGGCTCTCGACAATAGCGTAGTAGACACTACACAGCTTTGTTTGGGGAATTATATTTCTTAATTTCTTTAGTGACGCAAGTCCTCCAAAAACTTTACCCTTCACAGTTTTGTATTGCTCGTCCCACTTTAGGTTCTCTTCGACAGTTACACCTAGCGATTTCGTCTTCGTAACACGCTTAATATCTGAGCCATTTAACGTGAGTGCATTCGAGATATTCAGCGCATTTACTTTACGAGAATGGCCTATTATCATATATTTTGTCTTTGCGGGGTTAGGACTTAACTTATTTATTCTCATCCACTCCGAGAGGTTGAGCAATTCCTGTTGCGCCTCTAAGACCAGTTTCTCAACATCATCCGATGCGATTGTTACATTTGTATCATCGGCATAGATACTTGCTTGGGAAAATTTCAAACACTTCTCGAAGTCGTTTAGATATATGATAAAAAGGAGAGGACCTAAGCAGGAACCTTGAGGTATGCCACACGTTACCTCACTTGTCATTGATCTCTGTCCATTTACAGAGCAAAACTGCTTCCTATGATCTAAATAGGACTGAAACCAGTTCCCAGCGTTGCCCCTTATACCGTATCTGCACAATTTTTTGACCATTATTTTGTGATCGACCGTATCAAATGCTTTCTTTAGGTCAAGAAATATGGTCAAGTTCAATTTTTTATTGTCAATATTTTCATACCAAAAATCGGTACTGCATATCAAGGATGTTATTGTGGAGTATAGTTTACGAAAAGCTGACTGATTCTTGGTGATTACATTATTTTCAAGAAGGAAATCAAACATCTGATCGTGTACTATCCGCTCCAGGATCCTAGAAAAAATTGAAATAACTGAAATGGGCCTATAATTGTTTACATCCTTTTTTGCACCTGATTTAAATATAGGAGTTACTCTTGCAAGTTTCCAAATGTCTGGGAATATACCGTTTTTTAATGATGAATTGAATATCATCATCAAAGGCTTTGACACGAGGTCTCCCACATCTTTGACAATGGCTGTGGGTACTTTATTGGGACCAGCTGCCTTTCCGCTTTTTAGCTGTTTAATTGCATTCAATATGAAAACATCGTCAACAGTTTTAAATTCCATTTCCTTTAGCTCTGGCTTGATGTTTTGGAGACAGTCATCACCTGGCTTAGAGACAATTTTCTTTGCCAAGTTTGGACCAACTGAGACGAAATGCTGGTTTAAAGCCTTCAGAATGTCACGCTCTCGAGTGAGACATTTACCGTCTACTTCCACGCTCGAAAGTTTCACTGAATTTTCATTTTTGTCTAATACTTTGTTGATGGTTTTGCACATTTTTTTTGGATTTCCTATATTTTCATCGATGAGTCCATGATAATAGTCCCTAATTGCATTACGCATCTCTCTTGTTACTTGATTACGTAATCGTTTGTAAGCAGGCCACTTTTCAGGATATTTCTCAGCTTCTTGTTTCAGCATGTCCCTTTCCATCATAAGATTTTTAAGAGAAGCAGTGAGCCAAGGAGCAAACTGGCTACGAACCCTTTTCTTTCTTACTGGAGCATGAAGATTTAAGATCGATTCGAAAATCTCCTGAAATGTGGCTGCCATACTTAAGGCTGATTTCCAGTCAGTGGAATTTTCCGAGCGGGCGGAATTCCCTTTGTCTGCGAGAGAAAATGTCGCCCTGGAATTGAATAGAAAGTTACGGCTGAGCGACCTTTTATTGTCTAAAATTCCGCCCGCTCGGAGAATTCTACTGACTGGAAATTCGCCTTTACAGGGTCATTATTGAATGGACTAAGGATGGTTTCCCAGTCAATCTGTTGTAAGTCTTGACGGAAGAGCATTTTATCATATTTTTTCATGTTGCGAGACTCAACAATTTTTTGTTTATTTCCTTTACGTCGCCAAGCATTTATTTTCCGAATACCATACACCAGATAATGGTCAACCATCCCAGTTCTTATTACATCTGCTTCTATGATATATTTTGGATTGGTGGAAGAGAAATGGTCAATAAGCGTCTTACTTACTTTGTAAACGGGAGGCCAGCACGGCAAAGTTTCATTACGTATTCATTTCGTACCGGCATAGTGTAAGCGGGTCTAAACCTGTATAAATATTGAGATATCATCATTATTTCTACCTAAAACGCAACGCGCTTCGTGAATGTAAGTTTTATTTCCTCAACGGAATGCGTTTCATAACCATGAAGACAATTACATTGACTGCGAGTTTCGTTTCGTCAACGGTTTGGGCATGTGGTTTGGGTTTCAAAACCGTGCAGACAACCATAAGGAACAGCTTAAAGAGAATCAACGGATATAAAAGCCCCGCGCGGAAGGAGTCTGGGTATTCTATTATTAGCCTATTGTATTTGATGATTTCGAGACGATCATGGATATTGTTTAGCAAGAGGAACAATAACATGCGTAGGAGTTTTCAATGCCCTATTTATAGATGACCTCCTCTTAGCTCCGTTCATTCACTTTAAAGAGCCACTGCTAACCACGATCCTTTGTGGTGCCAAAGTAGACTTTCGTATTATCTGAAAGTCGTTTCTGGCCTAAATTCTCTTTGCCTTGCTTTTCATTCGGCACACAAATAATCATGTTTGACAATAGGTTTTTAGCGTAGACAAAAGCATTGAGTCCAAAAGTTGATATTTCCCTTTCTCCAATTTCAAAGGGTCCTTCGCAACGGACATACCTCGCATACCTCACACGTGCCATCTCTAGTTGCACAGTAAAGAATGCTCGCAAAGCGTCTATGTTAGTGGACTTGCGCCAAGTCTACTCCTCTGACACTCCTCTGATCCATCCCTTTCTCTTTCTCTCGGGATGGATCAGAGGAGAAGACTTGGAGCAAGTCCACTATGTTAGCAGAGGGTCTTTAAATTACAGTCATAAAGCGCAACCGTGTTTCAGAATTCAAAAGCTTTGAGAAGCCTGATTTATTTATGTAATTTCTTCATAATTCCGATGGTGACGGTGAAGTTGCGGTTCTAGCGCCAAGCGTTGGGATCACAGAAGTATCTAAGCGCTAATCGAGTCCGCGAACCCTTGTCATGGGGTTGGCATGACGCTCAAGTGGCGGGGCCCTACCGGGTATCGAACACTGTCTGCCTGACTGTTCTGGCTGCAAAGTCAGAGGATTACACTACTGTGCCACAACACTGATCAGAAGTGAAGAAATGTAATACTACCTTCTTCGTGTGAGCATAGTACATTAGAGGTATGGTATGCAAAAACGTCATTTTGTGGGACAGGTAGCCTGATAACCAGACCCGATTTTAGAAGAAATAGAGTAATGATATGAGTCCCTATTGAGCAAGTGATATCTGCATATCAAAGAACTTTCCTTTCCAAGTGGTCTGGAACACAGGCTACGACAATGGGCAATCGGGCATAACGGACGACGCCACTCTAAACATAAAGGAGAAAAGGTTTACACGAGAGAGTTAGATTGTTGGGGATACGAACAGGCTAAGTTGTGAGGCTCAAGGAATCCCCCAAAAAGGGCTCCAGATCGCATGCGCAGTAACGATTTACTTCAATTTCGTAATATGCAAGTTAGCTCAACCGTTGAGAACAAGAGTAGAAACAAAAGGAGCGATGCGCATGACAACGTGAGCCCCGACGTAGATTCGCTCTCCTTCGCTCTCAACAAAGCTGAAACACAGTGGTCAAAACAATAGGGTCAGCACTTCATCTCCCCAACGATTAGCATCAGATCCCCAAAAAGACCACACGAAACTGCGCAATTCACTCTTTCATTCATTCATTCCAGATTCATTCATTCATTCCAGATTCATTCATCCATCCAAGCTTCTTGTGATTGGCTGAATTTTGATCTGCTTTGCATGGATGTCAAATATTCAAATTTTACATTAAATAAGCGCTACTAACCATTCTTGAGCACACTTTCTTCAAGATCTGCTATTGGCGTGGAGGTAAGACATTTGGTCAGTTTTCATTTACACGTATTCTTTTATAAGAAACTTCCCATAAGAAACTCAACTCTCAGATCGCCAAAAATATAACAAACACCAGTACTGGGAAATTATAAGTCAAGAAACTAGTTATTTTGATAAAGGAAATCCTTGACATATTCTTAATTTATTTTCACTGTTTTCCTGTAATTTTCACTGAGTGATGTCTAAACATCGGAAAGGCTTGAAAAACCTTGTTTTCAATTGTTCACGAGTGCACAGGTAGTGAGCATGAGGATGGTTATGGAACCTCTAAGAAAATCGCATGAAACTTTGAGTACTCAGAATCTGATAATTTTAAGAAACTTTCCGTACTGGACCATATTCTTAGTTTCTTGTAAAAAATACGTGTATGTTAAAGGGAATCGACATAGTTAAAAGCTGGCCCGGGCCAAGTTAAAAATATAATCTATTGTATTCAACAACCTTGACGCCTGCCGTTTCATTGTGTGGCGAAGGAAACAATGGGTGTGTGGGCGTTTCTTCAGCCTATTTATAGTAGCCTGCGTGCAGACTCTACTGATTCCCTGAAAAAGGGAATCAGTAGAGTCTACACGCAGGCTAATTTATAGCAGCTTGTCGATAGAGCTATGTCTATTCCCTTTAAATCCCTCAATTTTCGTATAGTCAAGTATTACCAGTCAGCATTTATCACACAGTATTCAAGATCTACGATTGGCGAGAAGAGAAGACGACTTCCAACACACCATGTTACCCAAGACAGTTATCGTGCTCTTGGCATACTACGCCATTGAAGGTAAATGCGATCTATTATAATGATAAAAAATACACTCTTTCCTTTATAAGAAACAGTGCGCTCAATTTTTCGAAAGTTAAGAAATCGGATTGAAAAAGCTAAGAAACTTTTGTAATATGCAGCTTCTATTTTTCCAAGTCACTTAAAAATGTTTTGACATTGGACATATGGCACGCGAGATTAACAAATTTCTGATAAACTAGGATTATCACAGATAAACCTGGTTTATCTACTGATAAACTAGGTTTATCTAAATGAGTTGCAATTATCTTCTGATAATCTTAGTTTATTACTTTTATGACACGTGAGAATCACAATTTCCTGATAAACCAGGATGATCACAGATAAAGCTAGTGTATCACACTGGAATTCTAATTATCACGTGATTATCAGAGTTGTGCTCCAGCAGGCTGATCAACTCAGTTCATCTGGTAGATAACTTAAATTATCGAACGAACTCCATTTTCATTTGTTAATTTGAGTTCTTATTTTTTCTTATGTTTTTCCTCTGACAATCCTACCGGGTGCCCCAAAAAAAGTATTCCCGTTTGACAAATCACCAAAATTTGATTACACGGCCGATTTTCAATTTTCTTTTTTTGTTAAGTAGATCAAAGACCAAATTATTTTGCAAGACATACACGCCCGACAACACCTTTCTCGAGGAGTTCAGCCTCGCTTTGATGCCCCTATACAAATGTATAGGAAAATGACCGGAAGTGAATATTTTCGTCGACTTTGAACGTTTCTTGCAGTGATGCGGTGTGATTTTTCCACGTTAATTTAATCTTAAAAGGTAGTGAATTTATCTAAGAAATGTTAAATACTAAAATCGTTTTGATTTAAACTTCCTGGTAAACTCCACGCAATTTGACAGGAGTGATGGTCTTATTTTAAGAGATTTTCATCCGTATTTGGGCAAATTTTTCGAATTCATTGTTTTTGGTGACGTAAGCAGCGCCTTGAAAACCATGACATTTAGAAAATGCCGTAGATCGTAGAAATTGTTTTGAGGCGGCGTGGTCTGCTTGCTGCTTGCTTTCAAGAAAACTTTTTAATTCTGAACGAAACGAAGCTATAAACCAATATGCAGAGCACTAGCGATCCTTTTACAACCAGTGAAGGACAAGAGATGCTTTCGTGTTTTAAAATAAGTCTCCAACCCGCCAGAAAGAAAGAGACAACAAGAAGCAGCTTCCAACGAAAGAACTCGGATATTTATGGATCAAGAACTAAAATCGTTTTGTTTATGATGGCAGATGTCTTTGATGGACAAATGGATAGCAAATTATAGAAAATATGTTATTTGTACTGGGCAAGTTCCTGTCAACGATGGAGCAACACAATGCAGTCTGGAAATCTTCTCTTGTTGGCTCTAAAAACTCACAGACAAGGAAGATAGGGAAGGATGCTGTCTATCGAAATTGCAATGACTATTTCTGAATGGACAACGGCAATAACTGCTTTTTGGTAATTTTCAGAAACTCACGAATAAGCATGGCAGTAGGGGCTACAGGGTGAAACGGGCGAGCTTTGTATTTGTCTTTGCAAACAATTGTCTTTGCAGATCAAATTCAGAATAAGGTTCAGACTGTTTCAGAATTGGAAGCATTAACATTTCAATTTTGTGATGATTCAATTGCTATTATCTTACCATCTTCCTATTATCAGAGTAAAATCATCAGAGTATCAATTATTGGATTGCTCAAATTTTTTGATATATCATAATATTGTTTTTCATTGAATGCTTTGTCCATTAGTTTTGCATCAGTCTTCAGGCATTGGAAAAGCAAGAATTGCAGTCTTTTGTGGTTGTTGTCAAATGCCGCTTCAAGGTTGGGCTTGATTGGTAAAGGATAATCTTGTTCTGTCTGGGTCCTAAAATAAAACAGAGACAATATTATTTCCTCCTACTAAAACTGTTTGCTGCATAGCGAATTTCACTTTGTCTCATAGAGAATTGCGTGCACAAAAAAGAGCAGCAAACTAAAATAGGAGATGTCTTTGCAAACTTAAATCAGAGCAGCAATACCCTGCTCAAGAAAAAGAAAACAGATTTAAGGGCAAGTAATTGCAGTAAACTATCGTATTTATAGGCAAAATAATCAAAGCTGATAATTTTTTGTACACGGTAGCCTTGATAACATTGTTTTAGTAAGCAAATCTCCTATTTCTAGGTCAGAGCTTCCCCATTAGTCTTGATGAAAATAAGCAACAATGCAACTTTATGTTTGTTTACAGTTAGGCCAAACCCGACGAAAACTCCTCTGAGAGCGAAGTCAAAGTTTTGTTACTATTTTCATTGCTCTGGTGGCCAAAACAGCTAGCAAGTACTCTAAAATACTTTCATTTCTGAAAACATCAGATTAAGTTCGAAAGTGATACATTCAACCAAGGTTAACGTTTGTTTTCTGACTAAAAAGCAGACAAGTTTGTAAAAGAAGCACGTAAAGTTAACGCAGATTAAATAGTCATGGCTCTCGAGGAAAAATTGCCTTTGAAAATTGTGGTAAACCGGCAAAGGCTACAGCAAAACAGGCAACATTCCTAGAAACTAGATGCCTACAGCTATTGCGTTATATCTCCAAAATGAGAATTCCTGTCTTAGTTTAGAAAATATTGGAGTTTGAAAAAACTTCGGTTAAATTTAGGCCAACAAAAGTTCATTTTCTTAAAACTGCAAGCCGAAGTTCAAGACGAGAAAAAGACAAGTTTATTTCGTCAACAATTGGCGAAAGGTGGCAAAATAGGACAAAACGGCATCGAGGAATCCAAAAGTTTCAACAAAATTTCCATGAAACAAAGGACAAACGTTAAATTTATGATAGAGTCTGCTTACCTGCTGTGCTGAATCCCGAGTTTGTAAACAGAGTTGTCCACGGCCTTTGAAAAATATGAAAAACCAAGGAGCTCTGAGTCCAAAATGCTAAAGGAACTTGAAAGAGCGAAGATACAGCTATTGCGTTATATCTCGCTATTTTGCTTTGGGACACTTGGGACGCCTGCTGACGCCATTTATCACAAAATTTTACCTTTGCGCCACAGCTTTCTTGCAAGATAGGCCGGAAGTGACGTCAGAATTCAGGCTTGGTGTTGTCGGGCGTGGACATAGCTGATCTTGTAAGTGGTTTAAAAATGAGCAAATTTCGCTCTTTTTAGGGCTACCTGGTTTTGAATCATACTGCAAAAAGCACTGATGTTGGCCAAATCAATTTCTTTGTCCGTGTAAAACTTCTAATGTGGTCATAAATGACAGAAATAAATGTGCACTATCATTGGTGACTTCAATGGTGATAAAAAATCTGAAATTTTTGACTCTTAGGCAAGATTGAGTATTTGCTTAAAAACTATAGCTCAAAATAAGGTTCTTCAACGTGTAAATTTCCTACCTTGCTGTATCAAAAGCAAACATTTTATCATCTGTTAATATTTTTGGGTCTTTGACAAAGCAATTCAAAAATAAAATTTCATCAACGAATTGATAATCAATTTTTGGTGATTTTTTAAACAGGAATACTTTTTTTGGGACACCCGGTACTTTATCAGGAAATTGTGATTCTCGCGTGCCATATGTACATTAGTATTTAATGTTTTAACATTATTTTGACCGTGAATTATGTTATTACAGTTATTACTTGTCTTGGGTAGACTGATGATATGGTCGTAGTTATCGCTATTGAAATACTGCAGGACGCTCCTAACTACGACTCATAATCAAACGCCATTATTTGGAAATGACTATGTCTGCCTCGTTTCGATAAGGGCCTAGGCACAGAAAAGCACAAACATTTGTAGTTTTCAAATGAAACACATTGAGTTGAAAACTTCACAATAAATCAGTTAATGCTTAGCGAAAGCAGCAAAATAGTACCTACGTACAAAATTTGATATTGTCGCCAACTGTTTTCATGGTATTCTTGTTCATAAGACTTTGTTCTGTCCGGCCAAGCTCCTTGAAACTCTGCTTTGAGCTTCGAGTTTCCGTTGGTCAACATCAATCAATCGAATTTGCAGAGATTCTAATGGCGTTGTATTTGGTTGTATACTTTGTACATGACTCTGTATAGCAGCCTCGTTCCCAAGGGCGTTCAAAAGTGAAAAAAGTCAGTCCAAAAATATTGCCGTAATATTATGAGTCCCAGTAAGAGCGGTCTCGGTCTGGCGTAATAGTCTCGTTTTGGATAGCGATTACTGGGACTCATTGTAATCAGTCTATGTCTTGGGATCCAACTTATTAATTTGGGAAGCCCTTTTAACAAAAATATATTAACTGTACAGGGTGCTCCAAAAAAATGCTCGACGTTTGAATAAATATTAAAAAGCAATGAAATAATGAACGGCTCCATGGTATAATAATCATATTGCTGAGATTTGAAATAATTTTAGGGCCTGATTATATGAGGCGAGCTGGCTCGGTAAACGGGCTGGCTTGGCAAACGAGCCAGCTCAGTTTCCTGGTCTATTTCACATAAAATTTCAGTTGCTATTACATGGAAGTGAGCCGGCCCGGTAAGCGAGCTGGCTCACTTCGATGCAAGCGGGCTGGCTCGCTAAACGGGCTGGCTCGTCTCCATGTAATGGCATCAAACCGAGCCAACCCGGTAAGCGGGCTGAAAATGCACAATGGAGCATGCGCAGTTTTCCTTCATAATACTGTTACGTCTCTTTTCACATATAACACCAATCTAAATCGCATCTCGGCAAACGAGCCGGCCCGTCTACCGGGCCAGCCCGCTTCCATATAATCAGGCCCTACATTCTATCTCGGCAGACGAGCCAGCCTGTTTGCCGGGCTAGCCCGCCTCCATATAATCAGGCCCTTTAGACACCAGAAGCTAGCAAATCAGCTAAATAATCACGTAGTTACGAGCATTTGAAGTTCAAGTGTGCACGAAAGCTGAAACTAGATGCCCCTAAATTGCATATTTTGTGAAAGTAGAATCTCGTTTATTCAAAGCAAATCAAATGGAATTCAAAAAGCATTTTCGATAAACTAGCTTTCTCTGACATTGAAAATCAAGGTTATGGATGCTCAGAGGAATCCTGTTGAGCATAATATGGAATGGCCCGTCTCTCATCGATTACGTTTTCATTCCATGTTTTTGGATACTTGCATTATTAAGTAAATGTTGGCAACGCTTACAAGAATTGAATTACTTTTGATGTCCTATTTGGTTTGCTCTGATATCGACGAGAGGTATAACGTTGGACAGTCTTCTTTTGCCTCGATTTTAAAAATCAAGTCAGTTAGGGGCGTCTGGTTTCAGCTTTCGCACAAACTTGAACTACAAAAGCTTGTAGCTCCGTGAATTCTTAACGGATTCGCAAGCTTCTGGCGTTAAATATTAATCTAGAATCTTAGGAACAGGGTTATCAAAGCAGGAACCCGTAATTTTTATCGCTACTTTTTATATCTAATCAAACGTCGTACAATTTTTCGAAAAATTGTTCGACGTTTGATTAAATATTAAAACTCAATGATAAAAAGTGCGGGTTCCTGGTTAGACTACCCTGTTCATAGCATGCTAAGAAATCACAGAGTTACAAGCTTTTGAAGTTAAAAGTTTGTGCAAAAGTTGACACCAGACGCCCCTAACTGAATTGTTTTTCAAAAAGACGTCCTCAAATCGAGGTAGAAGAGGGCTGTCTAATGCTTAACCTCTCGTTGATATCAGAGCAAACCAAATAGGACTTCAAAAGTAATTTAATTCTTGTAACCGTTGCCAAAATTTACTTAATAATGCAAGTATCCAAAAACATGGAATGAAAACTTAATCGATGAGAGACGGGCCATTCCATATTATGCTCAACAGGATTCCTCTGAGCATCCATAACCTTGATTCAATGTCAGAGAAAGCTAGTTTATCGAAAATGCTTTTTAAATTCCATTTGATTTGCTTTGAATAAGCGATATTCTACTTTCACAAAATATGCAATTTAAGGGCATCTGGTTTCAGCTTCCGCACGAACTTGAACCTCAAAAGAGCGTAACTCTGTGAATATTTAGCCAATTTGCTAGCTTCTGGTGTGTGAATTTAATTTAAAATCTTAGCAATATCGTTATCTTACCATGGAGCCCGTTCATTATTTCGTTATCTTTAAATATTCAATCAAACGTCGAACAACTTTTTTGGGACACCCTGTAGATATGTATTTTTTGTGAGAAACGAAAAATTATAGACCCAGTGCTGAAAGTTTCTCTAAGCCTTCATAACTTGGAATTTGCATAAGACGAAGCTTTGATTTCTCTACGTTTATTTTTCAATATTTCATTCCATAATGTCATCATTCTGGATCAAGTATGTTTCTTAGCCCTTATTCATCTGACAAACTGCCTAAATTTGTTTTCGTCTAGCTTCTGGTTCAGACTGGAGCTACCATGGTGCTAATGGTAAGGAACCAATTCTTTTTCTCTTGCACAAATTTTTGGTTTATACAACAAGGACAGATTTGGTAAGACAATAGCAAGCGTTGGTTTTGATTGACACCGCAATTCAAAGCGAGTAACGATAGCAGAAACAAGCAAAGCCGCAAAAGTTTCTCTGAAACCCAGGTAGCTAGCTCACTTGTTCTGCATTCCAAAATTGTTTTTTAAGAGCTAAAATGAGCATAGATCGAAAGAAGAAGGATATATCTACATATATGCCTCGGGCATTTAATTCGTTTGGCTCAAAGCCGGTTGGGAGGCGATTCACTTCTCTTATTTTTTGGGTGTAATGAAAACACTTACTGCTCGGCTTCTGAACCAAAGAAATAAAATGCCTGCGGTAGATGTGCAGATATATCCTTCTTTTTTCGATATATGCTCATGTTTCCTCTTGAAAAACATTTCTGGAATGCACAACGAGCGCGCTAGCTACCTGGGTCCCAGAGAAACTTTTACGGCTTTGTTTGTTTTGAATTTATGGTTGAGAGAATTTCCTTTGTGTGCGATCGCTAATCGCTTTGAATTCAGGTGTCAACAAAAGCATATCATGCTATTGTGTTACAAAACTGTCTTTGTTGGTTTATATACTGCACACAAATTACACTATGGGACAACCACGTGCCTTTTAAATTTTTTGCTCATTGACTGCATGGAAGAAAAACGTTGCTTTTGTTTAAACTGCCTGAAGCAGACAAATTTAGATTTTGGTAGCCAAGCCTTAACTGCCTTATTTCTCTTTTTGTTCGATATAAAAAACCATGGGCGTAGGGAAGATAAAATTTAGGGGGGGGGCTGCCTTATAAAGAAGCCATTGTTGAAGAAAATGTTGCCCGACTAAAGGCAGATTTCTGCCCGATCCTGGCTGATTTTTGCATATTTTTCCGACGTTGGGGGGGGGGGGGCTCCCCAGCCTCCCGTGTCTCCTATGCCTATGTATAAAACTATGTTGTTGCAACCATATGGGGCATATTTGTGAATTGCAAATATATGAAAAGTCTGCCAGATTACAAATCAATGTGACTTGAAATTGGAATAACAGATAAAAGCACACAAAAAGCCTAGTTTGTAGGCACAGTAGTTTCTGATTAAGAATTCTGACGATGCCACAAGCCAAGACAGCAAAACTGGCAAAGATTTAAAATTTTGGGACAATTGAAAGATAAAAAAGGAACTTGGCAAAACATGCTTCAGCTAGCAAAGATTGCTTACGAATGGTGAAACTGCTTGTAAAAGTTCTTAAAACAATCCATTTCTGAAATCCATCATACATGTGGGAGAATTCCCAAACAAAAGCCACAACTTTAAACTTATGAAAGCAAGCTTTACACAAACTTCCTCAGAAGTCTCACATAATAAAATATGGTGGAAACCTTCCTGACATTAACGGGAGCTATGCTATGGAATACCCTAGACAAGAATATACAAGAGTCTGTTGCAGCTTTCAAAAAGGAAATCAAATTTGGGATGGAAGATGTTGCCTTTGTCCATCTTGTAAATACAGTAGATACTAAAATGATTTAAATGCAAATTTGACATGAATTGTTGAAGATTATTGTGTTGTATATAAATATGGGAGCCTGTACAAAAATACAAGGCTAACCTTGGCCTTGTACAGGCCAAGTTTTAGCCTTGAAGAGGGGATTATGACCTTGTTATGACCTTGTACTAACCTTGGAAGCAAATTACAAGGTTATCAGTAAGATTCCAAGTTGCAATCAGTCTAACACAAGGTTTTCACAAGGCTTCTACAAGGCTAATTAGCATTTTTCAAGCCATTTACAAGGTTACAACAAGGCTATTCCAGGCTATAACAAGGTTACAAGGCCATAACTACAAGGCTTGTACATGGCTATTACATGGCCTTGTATTTTCGTACAGGAGATGAAGGAATGAAGAAATGAATGAATGGTTGAATGAATGAATGAATGAATGAATGAATGGTTAAACGAATGTATAAATGAATGGATGGATGAATTGATGGATGAATTTATGAATGAATGAATGATGAATGAATTAATGATGAATGAATGAATGAATGAATTTTTTTTTTTTTTTTTATATATCATCATAAAATATTAAAATATACAAAGCAACGACAACAGTTAAACTAGAATTGAGAAAAGAAAAAAAGTTATGTCGTTCGTAGCGAGAAAGGACACAAAGTCATCGAGTTCTCACTACGAACGACACTTACAACAGTTCAATACTACGACAGTATCTAGTCTAACAAATAAAACAACGTTACAAAAATTAAGGTGTTCCAGGTGCGTCAAAGAAATATATCTCTGACTCACCTGTTGGGGTGCGCTGTGATTTGATGGTTTTATTTCTAGCCTAATCGCTGTGTTGATTTGATGAAGGAAATGGTCGCTTCCAGAATTATTCTGTTCACAATCACATTTACGTTTGGGCTACCAAATAGTAGTAATTCGCAAATAGTCTTACTATCCAAACTCTCAATGTCAATGCCAGGAAGGTCCCCGAGCTGACCAAGGAGATCTCTACGCTGTAATTCAAAGAGAGGGCAATGCAGGAGAAAATGCTCGTTATCTTCTTTGCCTGTGCCACAAGCACAGATAGGGTCCAGACATTCAAAATTATGCCTAAATTTGTGTTCATTTAAGGCACTAAAATTCAAACGAAGCTTTGTCAGAAGTCTAATACCTGCTATATCATGTATATTATAAGTAGGCTTTTGAGCAGGCCTTATGATTCCCAGCAATTTACGCTTGAACTCAGCAATTGATGTAGAATTTCTAATATCAAGAGTGAGCGAGTTCCATTCAGAAAAGGTATTCTGGAAGTAGGTGTTTGAGAACCGGACAGTCCTACCTATGTTTTGTTCATACAGACGTGCACTTCTGAGGTTGTACATGACTTGACGCTCAGGAGGAATTTCTGCATACAAATACTCAGGATGGTGTGAGTTCTTTAATTTAAAAAAATGGCACAAGCGTCTATACCATCTCCTCTGATAGAGACTTTCCCACCCCAGTTCTTCATACAGCCTTTGCCTATTTGTACCTCTCCATGCACCGGTCACCGCCAAGGCAGCCAAATATTGAGTTTGTTCTATCTTACGCGTGAAGCTTTGGAGCATCTCAGGGTCATGCCTGTGGTAGACAATGTCACCATAATCTAAATGAGGTCTAACATAAAGCTTGTACATTTGATTAAGAACGTCCCTAGAAACATAATTAGAAATATGTCGTATTAATCCAATTCCTCGTCTTGCCTTTAAGATAGCTTCCTTGATATGACTCTGGAAATCCAGCTTGGGATCCAGAATCATGCCAAGGTGCTTATGCTCGGCCTTTTCTGTTACCACATCATTTCCTAACATTAGAGGGGGATGAAAGGGTTTAACTCTTTTTGTGGAGAAGATGAGTTCAACAGTTTTGTCAGCATTAAACTGCATTTTCCATTGCCATGCCCACATATTAACTGTCTCTAAATCACTGTTTAGTTCTTCGGCAGTTCAGGCTACATCATTCACAACAGAAAATAGAGATGTGTCGTCAGCAAAGATCTTAACATCACTCTTTAAGTCATCAACAAGGTCATTTATGTAGACAAGAAAAAACAAGGGTGAATGAATGAATGAATGAATGAATGAATGAATGAATGAATGGATGAATGAATGAATGAATGAATGAATGAATGGATTGATGGATGGATGGATGGATGAATGAATGAACGGATTCATTTTGATGTTATCGTAAAGATCAAAATCCATCTGCACAAAGCCATTTCAACAAAAAGAAACATTTTTCTCCTTTGCTCTCATTCAACTACTACTATTTCATTCCAAGGACCTGCACACTGGAAAGATCATTTTCCTGACTGTGGTTTAAAAGGTCAATCCCCAGTCAATGTTGAGCCCACCAAAACTGAGTACAAGGACGAATCACTCAAACTCAACTACAATCACAAAGAAACAAAAGGATTAACATACACTCTTGCAAATAATGGACATTCAGCTCAAATTACCCTTGGTGGGGATTTTGGAAATCTCAAAGCTTCTGTTTTTGGTAAGTTGAAATAAACAGCTACCCACTAATCCATTTCACAAATGTAAAGTTAAGTATCTCTGCAGGCCTGCTCACATTATCATGACAGAAATTCTCAAGAATTTAAAGAATTCTTCATTTTCTGAGACAAATTTTTGAGGTGTGTGAAAACTGCAAAAAAACACATTATTGAGAGTCCTAGGATAAAAGCAGTGCTACTGTGCACAATGCATGCATTGCAAAAATATCTCAAATTGGTTTGAATCCTCAACATAAGTTATGGGCATATGCGAGCTTTTGATGTAAGCAAAACTGGCATTTAATTTGTATTTCTTTACTTTGACCAGTGATAACCAGTATGGTAGAAGGCTGTTAAGGGGAGTGGTGGTAGGGTCTTGATGGCCCTCAGCTATTAAAAATACAAAAATCCAAAGTTGAATGCCCCTAAGTTTGAAAGTGTTGTGACGCAGTGGTGTAATCCTCTAACATTGCAGACTCTGATATTGCATCAAAATAAGATGACAAACAAGCAAAAGTACTGCTGCGTTTTCCAAGACTACAGAATTTTACAAAATGAATTTGAATTGCAAAGAACTACTGTCTTTAACTTTTCCCACTGTTTGCCAGAAAATCCACCTGTTTTCGCATTCACATAAATGTCAGCTACAGCCCAGGGGCACCTGGTGGGGGATCAGGGGTGTTTCTGGATCTGCTTTGGGTTTCCATGGTTGGTTTGGTAGATGTCGAGCATGGGGTTGGGGATTGGGTGGATCCTTGCATTGTGTTAGAAATTTTCTTGCCTAATAATACCTTTAAGCTCATGTACTGTATAAGATGTATATGCTTCTTAGGGTGTACTTATTAGCTTAATTCCTTTTTTTTTAATAATTGCGTATTTAGCATTTTTCTAATTAAGTATTTATTTTTGTATCATTGTATTTATAGATGTAGGTTCCCTTGAAAACCAGCCTTTGCTGAAGGGTGACCTTCCCTAAGTGATTGAAATAAAATGCACCATCTGGCCAAAGGCCTTAGCCTAAACCAACCTTGGTACTAAATAAATTAGCTTGTAAAGTAACATCAATTAACTAAATATACTACAACAATGATAAACTGCATAATGTAGGTGAATTCTTGAGGAGCTTTAGGGCCAGCCAAGCCTACTAGCGATAAGAGAGGCAACGCCACGCGACAGACAGCAATGTGACAACACATCCGTTCGTCCATGCACGTTCATCCATGAAAGACATTGACAAAATACCCCTACAATACGGCCTAAAGGTTCCATTTAACCCTATTCTACATGGGTAAATCAAGCACCACTTTCTCATGGGGGGGGGGGGCTAAAAAGGCCCCCCCAGATTTTCTAAGCAACCGTAGTGCCTATGGCAACGCAACTTGGTACACATGATTACCAAGCAATTATGATTCTAAAAATAGCATCATATGCTAATTGGTCACATGATCCGTTGCTAGGCAACGCAAAAACAATGGAAATTTGCTGATTTTGGCTCTCCTCCTAAAAACGTAATATTTTCAACCAAAAATAGTCAATAAATAACTTTAAAGTTATAAATATGATACATATTGAGTGTTCTTAATGAAAACTGTCAAAAATTCTATTTTTGGAATTCTATTGTTATCACAGCTGTCAATCAAAGTCATTGTTGATACCTAAACAAATTAGTTGATGCTTTATTGGCATTTTAAATACGTTTTTAGTAATAACAACCATATGAAATTGATCTTGAATTGCTAATTAGTCAATTTTGATCATAATACACTAATTATTTCATATGTTTATCATAAATATGACGTCATATATAAGTATGACGTCATAGATCTTAAATTTTGCTGATGTCAGCAAAACACAAAAAGTTATATATCAAATTAAAGTAGACTTCAAGAAAAATTGATTGGTACCAATTGCATTGAAATCAGATGTGTACGAGAAAAGTTATGCATGTTTTACTGATTTTCTGAGAGACCTGTTGCCAAATATGGGCATGTCATAGTCACGTGACCAATTATATAACAATGAACTATTGTTATTTTGATGCAATATTAAATTTGATTAAAAGTCACCTAAGTTTCAGTGTTTTATCATGCTTAGTTTAAGAGTAATTACAGGAAGTATGGTTGGGGGGCCTTTTTTGCCCCCCCCCCATGTAGAATAGGGTTAAGAGCAAACATTAGCATTGATCGAAAGAAGGATATATCTACACATTTAACTTAGGTATTTAATTTTCTTTGGTTTAAAAGCCGGTCAGGAGGCGACTCAATTCTCTTATATTTTTTTGGGTGTCATTGAAACATTTACTGCTCAGCTTCTGAACCAAAGAAATAAGACGCCAGAGGTAGATCTTCAGATACATCTTTCTTCCTTCGATATATGCTCATGTTTGCTCTATAAAACCATTTCTGGAATGCATAACGGGCGCGCTAGCTACCTGGGTTTCAGAGAAACTTTTGCGGCTTTGTTTGTTTTGAATTACCGGTTGAGGGAATTTCCTTTGTCTGCGAACGCTAATCGCTTTGAATTGAGGTGTCAACAAAGCAAGTCCCTCAATTTCGCTGTTGTTGTTGTTGCTGATGGCCAGCTCAATGAGTTTGCGACAAATCAGGTCTAAGGAGCATACAGAGATTGTGTAGCCAGTCTAGGTAAACCACAGGAAGCCAAAATGGCTCTAAATAATAAATGTCATTTTTGACCGTCTGATGGTGCAGTCCATGGCGATGATCGTTCAATCTGCAGCAGTAAATAAACCGGCTCTAATCAAAAATAATCAGACAGAACAAGTAACAATAATGATGCTTTAAAAAGTTTAACCTCATTCTGCAAAATCTACTGATCATTATTGATTAGAGCCGGTTTCTTTACTGCTGCATTTGAACGATCATCACCATGGACAGCACCAACAGATGGTCAAAAATGGGATCTATTATTTATAGCAATTTGGGCTTCCTGTGGTTTAAATTGAATGATCTGGGATATATAGCATTTTGTCTATAAATATGACCAAGAAACACCTAATCCCTCTGTTGATTTCTTTAGCATTGCTTTCATTTACCACGAGCTGGATTATCAAATAGGCTATTTATAAATCTATGAGATTTCATCTTTTAACTCAGGTTATTCACTTTAAGGAAAATGAATGGAGATATAGCGACATAATCTAAACATAGCACAAAAGAGCGGCAGGCATCACTAATCTTTCTTTTGCTTTCATCGATCAAGAACATCAAATACAATAGGTTATATTTAGATGGACCCAGTCCCCCTAGCTAAGTTGCTTTTAACCCCGTTGATTTGGGTATTCTTGCTGCAAACAATAACAGTTACCACGGCGGTCTCTTTGATACTCATTTTGATTGGCAGTGATTTGGCTTGGGCGCGTAAAACTAGAAAACCTATGACTGCTCAAGTTCGATCTCAGGTGAGATTGGCGGTAACACAAAAAATCCCATGCAAATAAATTTGATTGTTTTTATTAGCTGATTTTTCGCCTACGAACTTTAGGGTGGACAGGAGCTAAACTAGATTTGCTTTTTCAAAGTGACAGTGTTAGCAAAATCCATATTATTATAGGGGACGGTCTAATTTAAGATCTAAGATCCAAAGATTCAAGATCCAAAGATGCAACCTTGGAATTTAAGATCCAACCTTAGATTTTAAGATCCAACTTTTGGAATTTAAGATCCAATTTTCGGAATTTAAGATCCAAGTTTGGAATTTAAGATCCAAGTTTGGAATTAAGATCCACGATTACGATAAGATGTAGAATTTAAGATCAATGGACTTTGGAACAGTTGCACTCATTTGTTAACTTGAGTCTGGAGCTGGTAGCCAGTTTCTTAAATTTTGGGTCAGGCCAGTGGGATTTTAGCACATTTTTCCTACCTTGTTAGTTTCTTCCAAAAAGTACCTAATGCCTAACGGGCCATATAACGATTAGGAGAAGTCCTACTCAGAACAATGTCAAAACTATGTTAATAATGTACACATTAATGTACTTTTTGGAAGAAACTAATAAGGAAGGAAAAATGGGCTAAACTCCCTATGGCCTGGCCTAGAATTTAAGAATCTGGCTACCAGCTCCAGACCCAAGTTGAGCTTCTTATTGCAATGAGTGCCGTAATTAAATTACGGTGGCAGGGCGGCAGGGAAGGAAAGTTTAATTTACTCCAGGTCCATCCATCTTAAATTCTACATCTTATTGTGATCATAGAGCTCAAATTCCAAACTTGGATCTTAAATTCAGAAAGTTGAATCTTAAATTCCAAGCTTGGATCTTTGGATCTTGCATCTTAAAGTAGACTCTCCCTGATTATAGTTTGTTTCAAGTAAGATGTCACATAATGCCTGCATGTAACAACGACCGAAGTGATTTGCACGAGGAGTCTTGCATTATTGCAAATCTCAGCAAACATATGAAATGCCCGAGTTTTTTACCTGTCCAGGGTACTGTGGTATATCTAGGATAGGGGTGGTCAGGTTCCTTTTTTGGGTCTAAAATTTGAGGAAAGCAAAGTGATGGGAGCAGATATGTAGATATATCTTTCTTCTTTCGATATGTGCTCACGTTTGTCCCTTTAATGTTGCCATGTGACCATGCACATATATATTTCATACACAAAAGCTTAATATCTCACCGACTTATTAATTTGTAACATCTAATTTATGTATTATTATTTGAGAAAACAAGGACAGATTTTGTAACACAATAGCACGAGTTGCTTTTGATGACACCTGAATTCAAAGCGATTAGCGACTGCAGACAAAGGAAGTTCTCTCAACCATAAAGTCAAAACAAACAAAGCCGCAAAAGTTGCTCTGAAACCCTTGTAGCTAGCGCGCTCGTTGTGCATTCCAAAAATTGTTTTTAAGAACAAACACACGCACTGCAGTTCTTGTCCATGTTTTGCTTTGTCATGGACTTGCTAAAAGTCTCTCTCGCCGAAAAACGAGGGGAGGAAAAAATAGCGTGAGTACATAGCTTCCACTGCTTCCCTGAAACATGAGCATATATCGAAAGAACAGGGATATTTGCATCTACCTCGGGTATTTTATTTATTTGGCTCAGAAGCTGAGCAGTAAGCAATTACACCCAATAAAGAAGAGAATTGAATGCTCCCAATCGGCTTTTGAAGCACAACGATCGCGCTAGCTACCTGGGTTTCAGAGCAACTGTTGCGGCTTTGTTTGTTTTGATTTACTGGTTGAGAGAATTTCCTTTGTCTGCGATCGATAATCGCTTTGAATTGCAGTGTTAATCAAAAGCAACTCCTGCTATTGTCTTACAAAATCTGTCCTTGTTTTTATTTGAGACAGACTTTAGACATATCTATTTCCACAAATTATTAATATCATTTCAGTTGACTGACTTTAAGAATTGATCTTGAGTCCTTCTTAAGCTCAATCTTTGTGAAAAATTGCGTTGGGTTATGTTTTATCCTCTTTTCACAATAGGTGAGACATTCAAACCTCTGCAAGTTCATTTCCATTGGGGAAGCAAGAACAGTATTGGATCAGAACACACAGTCAATGGCAAACAATTTTCCGCTGAGGTATTATGTTTGTTCAGAAAAAATAAATATTCTCTGAGAAGAAGCGAATTTTCTTCAATAGCCTATAGAAGAGAAACAAGTTTGAATCTCGTCACATTGGCTAAGAAAAATAAGTTTGAGCTTTTCCCCCAAGTAAGGATTTTTGCCTTGAGTAAGACAGCTTTAGTGAGGTCTAAACATGGTTTAGAATTAGGCTTATGCAAACAGTAAACTCTAATCTTTATCATCCCTTTCTTGCAGATGCACTTCGTTCACATCAACACAAAATACAGTTCTCCAGAAGAAGCTGTGAAACACCAAGACGGCTTGCTTGTCCTTGGCACTTTTATAAAAGTGCGTTGAATTGAGTCCTATAATTTTCATTAATCATCTTACCAATAGCATTCATTCATCAAACCATTCATTAATTTGTATTTTTATGTAAATAATCGAATTAGACTGGTTGCTTTTGGTAGCTAAAAATTATTTCGATTTGAAATAGAAAAAACACATGTTAACGCACTAAAGGCTGGTTCCCACTGCATGATTAACTATCATCGCCTTTCTTTGTCGCATACGTCAGGCTAGATTTTCGTCAACTTTTATCACTTGCCTAACGCCTGCCAAAATTATTCGCCCTCAACTATTTGCCTAAAGGGCCCTAAAGTGTAATTTGAGTAGCCTGTTTTCCAGATCCCTTTTCAAGGGGTCCGGAACACAGGCTAAATTTGAGGTGGGCCATCAACTACACTTATTACATGAGTCCTTGTTTTCGCTTCATCCCCCCCCCCCCCCTCCCCAACAATACCCATTCCGCTTTCACGAAGTTTTAGCGGAATGGCTATTTTCTAAATAACGATTCAATTCAATGGAGCAAAGCTTAGACGTACCAGTCTAGCCATACACTTCATTCTTGTACCAGTGTTGTTTTTTATATTTGATATCGTTAATTTTGAAGAATGAGTTTTCTTCTTTAATTTTCTGATAATGTCTCAATTAATATTAGATTTTGTTTTATTTCTACTTTAAACACCCCCGTCTAAGTGCCCCGGCGAGAGGTCAGATGTTCACCGGGGTCCTTGTGACCGAAAAATATGGTCAAATTTTCAACGGGGGGTTCCAATTATGTAACGAGGACGGCATAATTATTGGCAGGGAACTGTTTCTACGAGGACATATTTTTCTCAAAATTCTCCCCGGGGTTCGCCAAATTGCATCCGAGGTTTCACTTGTGAGGCATTTTGTACCAGGGAGATCAACGTCTTGTCAGGGGGCCGATTTTGCTCCAATTTTCTCACCGAGGAAATCACCGGGGTAGGATGTACCGGGGCACTTAGACGGAGGTGTCTTTAACATGCCACATTGTAAAACAGTTTTTGAGTGAACTGAAAGCTTTTCACCTTGTACAAAGAATTTGGAGTCAAATAATGAAATAAGGTGAACAACGTCGTGATGAAGCTTTTATGCTTATCCATTTGAAATCGAACGCCATATCCTCGCCATGTTGTTTCCGTCCATTACGCGATTAGACTTGCCCCAAGTCTATTTCGTCAACTGCAATAAGTCTGACTGAAAGCAAAATAGACTCGGGGAAGTCCACTACTACCAAGGGTGCTAGGACACGGATGTTTTGATTACTTATTTGCCTTTGCAGAAGAACGGTTTCAAACCGCAAAGCCATACTAAGGACTTTAGTATGGCTTTGCGGTTTGAAACCTTTCTTCTGTGAAGGCGCGCTAAGACACAGGAATACAAGGAAGATGTATTCAAATAACACGAGGCATTTAGGCCTAAACCCACATTCAGTTGAACACATCAGTTGAAGAGGAAACAGAGAAGAAAACAAGTCAAGAAAACAAGACAGAGATCACAACAAGGGAAATAAATACGTAATCAAAACATCCGTGTCCTAACACCCTTGCTACTATGCGATGAGCTTCCATCGCATTTAAAAAGTTGTCAATGAGGAAAGTGGTGACATTTTATCGCACAAAATGGGAGCCAGCCTCGACAGCTCCAATCAGCCTCAAACCTCGACCTGTCCAACTTCTGTCCATCATAAGATGAGATTTGCGATAACGCAAACTGCATGCAGGACTTTTCATTTGTTTTTATTTTCGTATATGTTCGTCAGACAATTAATGTCAGACATACTTTAGGACTCATACCATCATAGCTAAAAAGCTGGCCCACGCCAACAAGGACAGATTTTGTAATACAGTCAGTTGCTTTTGATTGACACCTCAATTCAAAGCGATTAGCGATTGTAGACAAAGGAAATTCTCTCAACCTGCAATTCAAACAAACAAAGCCGCAAAAGTTGCACTGAAAGAAACCAGTAGGGAAAACTCTCTACTTGTGCACGCGAAAGATTGTTTTTAAGAGAAGTTATGTGGTTATATAGAAAGAAGAAGGGTTACAGAATCTGCCCTTGTTTGCCAACGCCAGGCATAGGCGTAGGAGACAGGGGGACAGGGGGTGCTGCAGCCCCCCAATGTCAGAAAGATTTGCAAAAATCAGCCATAATCGGGCAGAAATCTGCCTCAAGTCGGGCAAAATTTTCTCAAACAATGGACTTTTTATCGGGCAGCCCCCCCAAATTTTATCTCCCCCTACGCCGATGACGCCAGGTAAATAGTCATAGCTTACCCTGTTTATGATACTGATGAAAATCATTTTAGATTCACAGTCTATCTCTTTACCCTACAGTGAAGATTCAATTCTACTTTTTGCAGGTTGGAGGTAGAAACAGACATTTGGCGAGAATGTTTAAAAAGATGGATGATATCGAGGAAGAAGGTAAAAGAATTAACTGGTATTGGAATCGGCTAGACTGGCTATACAATCTCTATATGCTCCTTATGTGTCACTGGTGATCACCAACAGTGATAACAGTGAATTGAGGGACTAGTGTAGCTACTAGCTAGTCTATGGCAAGCTCCGCTTTTCTTGTGGTCCCTGGGGGGGGGTAGGTACTCCCATACTTGACCTGACGGGATGTGCCGCTCAACAGGGTGTCCTTGTATGACCATGGGTAGTTAGACACTGCTGGTGTGCTTCTATGGAGGAGCGCTGGATAATATGTATCTGCGGGGGAAATTTTTATAGTACTGCGGAGGAGATATCGAAAGAACGAAAATATTAAACTATTAAAATTCTTCTCTCTCCTTCTCTCTTCACTTCCGATATCTCCTCCGCAGTACTATAAAAAATTTCCCCCGCAGATACATATTATCCAGCGCTCCTCCATAGAAGCTCACCAGCAGTGTCTAACTACCCATGGTATGACATGACATGTCGACTCTTCCTGCTTTAGTGTTTAATTTCTCATAGAGAAACTGATCAAGAAACTTAAATCGTTCTGCAGAGCTTTCGCTACCTCCTCCACAGAACTGCATAAATTTTCCCTTGGCAGAAGCATACAGCTCCAGCTATCAAGTACAGCTGCGGTATCTAATTTAGGCATGTAAATTTCTTTTGTTCTTAGTTTTAGTGCTTAGGATTTTCGTTTAAACAGGTCAGGTTGAAAAACATATTTATATATGAAACCTATTTTAACCTGTATAAATATTACGTATAAAATGAAATTATCTTTGCTTGGATCTATAAAACTTCCCTAATCTCATCAGTTATAATAGCCAGGAACACAGGGCCTTTTTTAACATTAGAACTGGGGGGCAATTGCCCCCCGATCCCTAGACTTTGCCCCCTAGTGTCGAAATTTTTGACCCCAGAAAATGATCCCTTATTTCAAGTCAGTGATAATCAGAAAATAAGCTATTGCTGCCACCACAGCGTAGGCAACCTGCAAGAGCCATATGTAAATGAATGGAATACGATAACAGGACAAACATTTCGGACACTTTACTCCTTCGGCGCGAATTAGTGCCCCCCCCCCCCCCCCCCGATCTGAAAAACGCTCCTACGGGCCTGTTTTTTTAGCTTGCTTCTCTAGCCAATCAGACTAACATATCCCCATTTTAGGATTTGCCTCCCCACTTAATTAATATCCCTTAAAAAAGGCTCTGCAGGAACACAAGGATTTTATGCAGATCTTAACCTCACCGAACAATCCTTTTTAGATATATTTCTATTTCCTAGGTGCACAGAAAGTTCTCAGACGCCTCAGTCTTCGCAAAATCCTGCCTTCTAACATCCAGGACTTCTTTCACTATGATGGCTCATTGACAACACCACATTGCAATCAGGCTGTCAAGTGGATCCTGTTCAGGAACCCAATCACTATTTCTTCAAAGCAGGTTTGTCAACATTGATTAGGAATCCATCGAAAATTTTTTAACGAATTTGTAAATAAGATTGTTCCAGGCTGTGCCCATTTCTTTTCAACAGTCTATTTGTTTTTTATACATTATTTAATAACTTACAATACGTATTACTTACAACGCTAGTTACAAAATACTTCCAGAGCAATACCATTTGGAGCGAAAAACTACGTCTACCTCATGGCAACATGAAACAGGAAATACAAACGTAACATCGAACGTAACTACTGTACTAGAGAGAAAAATGATAATTGATAAAACTACACGTAACTTCTACAAAGAAGGAAAGAAACATTTAGTTAAGCGGACATATAAAATGTAATACAGTTTGCGATACTTTCTAATTACAACAAATAAGTAGGTTAAGCACAAGAATTAGGGATATTTAATGAAAAGGACCATGATATCACACGAAACGTTCCGTTCTTGAAATATACAAGATAGTTGATTTTAGGATGAAGTTTTTTACTTCAAATGGCAACTTTTTATCGCCGTACAAAAGAATCTGTAAAAGGACAGGATTTGGAACATCAATAATTTCAAATGAGCGCAGCACCGGAAGGACACCAGCGAGGAGGTCACGCCATGCCTTTGTTCTTCAAAAGTTGAAGTTTATTTGTTGGCTTTACCCAAGCCATTCAATAGTAGTTTATGACTATGAAATCTGGATGACTTGCTCACTCGAGATGCATGCCATAAATCTATTGACGAGAACTTCAGCATACAGTGTTTGAAGAAGGATACCCTATGACACCAAATTAGCAGGGGTATTATCTTAAAATAATTTGCAAAAGGAAAGGCCACGATACCGGCGTCGATCGTCGGATCCAAAGATGCTTGCGGTGACGAATGAGTAAAGAAATTTGCAGGCAGAAACACTGCAACACGACGAAAAAACAACAGCAAACATGTAAAAATTTAGTATTATTTTAACGCGGCGGAAAGTTAAGCGTTCACAAATTAACGCGAATGGTGAAGCTAAGATTAACGTGAGTGAATGTGGTTTGAATTAATGCAAACATTTTCAATTTGCGTTAATTGTTGCACCGTGCTAATTTGGTGTGATAAGGGCATATGGGCCAGTTTTGGTGAAGTTTAGCCAGAAAGTTATGGGAATTATTGGGCATACTTCCATGGGGAACTGGGAATTTTGTTTGGGATTGGGCGTAGTTGGGCCATGAGCAATAGGGCACGAAGAGTGTGTATCATTATGAAAAGTTTATCAGTAGCGAGCCACCTTAACCAATTGTTTTGTGTGTTTTCAACTTATTTTTACTTGGTAGCGAACCAACTTATCACTGTTTCATGATTTTTGAAATTTTCAGTAGCGAACCACCTTAAGTGCAGATCTACCTTAAGCGTAAACCTCCAACTGGAAGTTGTCTCATTATTGAAAATTTCAAAATCATGAAACAGCGATAAGATGGTTGACTACCAAGTAAAAATAAGTTGAAAACACACAAAAAACAATTGGTTAAGGTGGCTCGCTATTGATAAAACTTTCAGCGTAAATCATCTCGGGACGATTGGAGAAAAATGTGTAATTCGCTGGACTAGGGCTTGCGATGAAAGTTCTGCAACCGAAAACTATTGAACAATTGTTTTCTATCTTAGATTGAAGAAATAAGAAATTTGGAAGGAGGAGACGGAGAACACATATCTGACAATTTCCGACCAACCCAGCCATTGAATGGTCGTCCAGTTTATCGCACATTCAATTGAAGATCTACCGTTCAGATTTAGCCATTTGGACACATCTTTTTGCGCGCCAAACATGTTATTTTATTATATTTTTATGACTATGGTCAACCTTTTGTCATTTAGACCGATTATATAATCGTATAGTTATTGCTATTGATAGCATAGGGCTCAAATCTTTCAAATCTTTAAAAAGGTGGGTGTAAAATTATATTACATTTTTCTTTGAATTGGATGGCTTGAAAGAAACTTAGGGCACTTTGCTGTAAATCTGCCGTGGCAATTTATTGAGATCTTGATAAATTTCAAAATGGTGGCTTGTTTATTATTTTTGAAAAAATTCATGGCAAATTTTGAAAATTTTTAAATCAACGTAGATCCTACGTCAATAGAAGCAAAATGATACAATCTTCAAGAAAACCATAGTTTATAGAGGTGGCAAGCAGAAATATGTAGCTTGTCTGGTTTAGGATTTAGAAATTTGATGACGTCACAGCCGCAAATATAATAAATGCCACCATTTTGAAATTAATCAAGATATCAATAAATTGCCACGGCAGTTTTGCAGCAAAGTATCCTAAGTTCCTTTCAAACTATTTGATTCAAAGAAAAATGTGATAGAATTTTACACCCACCTTTTTAAAGATTTGAGCCCCATGCTGCTATTGATAGAGTGCTGTTGCTGTTGTCGTTTTTGTTCTTGCGATAACTGGGTTGGGACTGCTATGCTGTATTTAGTGAGTGTAGTTGTCATTGTAGAAATCATTATTTCATGGAACATATGCTGATTTTTAATTTTACTATGAAATTGTTATTGGATATTGATTATCGATTATAGCAGTTAAATCATGTCTTATGGATTATGTACAAAATGAGGATTACTATTGTTAAAATTCTTAGATTGGCCATAAAAGTGTTACATTTTATCAAACTCTAACCACACAGGTCCAATGAAAAGGGGTAGGGAGCAGATTACTTCAGGCACTGACGCCAGGGGCATCGCAAAAAGATACGTCCGTTTCCCCTAATTTTTCTGAGAGCGTGGGCGGTCTTCTTGAAACAAAGTTTTCAATTTGTTTAGTATTTCCAGGGGCCGAAGATCTGATTTGTGTTCCAGACCCACCCGGCTGCTGCCTCACTTGGGATAGGTTAATGAAATGAATAAATATCTATATTTTGAGTGGAAGTTTGAAATGAGATGTATGCTGCACATGAGCTCCGGTGCAAAAACATTTGAACGTCACAAAGAAAAAAATTATTACAAAAGCTAATCATCAGCGCATTCTCGAAATCTTTAGTAAGAACTTGAACTTATTTGATGATTGTGGACCTATACCGAAGGCGTCTTGATTTGGGCAAGTCTAGAATAATGGCGGGATTCAATCCTTATTGTGGGGAAAGAAGAACGAAGGAAAAGCAACATTATCAAGGTTTTCTCACAATCCCGCAGAAGAAGAGAAACAACACAGTGGGTAAGAATGCCATTTTAATCAAAATAAAATGTTGCTTTTACAAAATGAAAACTGAAACTGAAACAAACTAATATATCCCACATCAACGGTGCATTAATGCTACCGTAACCCTTGCTCCTTTTTCATACAACGAGCTGAGGAATTAATGCGGACAGCTAAACTGTATTATAGCTAAGATGAAAATAAACCCCCATCAGTTAGTGATTACATACAGAAACAGATAGGTCAACCAAGGGCCTTATAACTAACCCTAGACCTTGTTTCAAAACGTAACCAATACCTTATCCCTTACCCAACTACATACAACATAAAACGTACAAAGGAGTTAAAGCGGACAGCTAAACTGCATCGCACCTAAGAAAAAATCATCCCTCGTCAGTTAGTGATTAAAAAAGGAAACTGCTAGATCAACCAAGGGCCTATAATTAACCCTAGACCTTGTTTCAAAACGTAACCAATACCCTTACCTAGACTGATGATATTCGTCTAAGTTTTGTACCATTGAATTGGATTATTATTTACTGTTATAGTCATTCCACTAAAACAAAATAGCTATTGTGGGGGGTATCGTTGGGTGAATGGAGCGAAAACAAGGACTTATGTAATAAGTGTTACCCTTACCCTGGGGCCTATAACGTACAGTTGCCCCCACTTGCCCCCTAAATCTGCCACTGTACAACATGCTGATGATTTAAAGCAGATAGCTAAGCTACAGGGTGTCCCAAAAACATTTATGCCATTTGAATTGCTACTGTGGAGGAGCCGTAAATGCAACTTTCCAACTTTTCAAATTTATGAATACACGAGAATTCAACTTAGAGTTTGGGACCAAGTTTGAGCAAATCTGACATGTCGTTGCTGATTTATTGAGAAAGAAAGTCAAAATCGGTGGTGGTTTCAAAACCAGATGATTGTACCTCCGTACTTAAAGTGAATAACCTGAGTTAAAAGATGAGATCTCATATATTTATAAATAGCCTATTGTATTTGATAATCTAGCTTGTGGCGAATGAAAGCAATGCTAAAGAAAACAATAGAGGGATTAGGTGTCTCTTTGTCCTATTTATAGACAAGCGCTATATATCTCAGGTCATTCACTTTAACCTTATAACTTGAATTTTACCATCAAGTGGACTTACACTTTGCTCTTATCAAGGGTGTTAGGACACGGATATTTCAATTACTTATTTATTTACCTTGTTTTGATCTTCGTCTCTTGTTTTCTTGTCTTGTTTTCTACTCTGTTCTGTTTCCTCTTGCTGATGTAAATTCCTCGTGTTATTTGAATATATCTTCCTTGTATTCCTGTGTCTTAGCGCGCCTTCGCAGAAGAAATGTTTCAAACCGCAATGCCATATTCATTGCAGTTTGAAACCTTTATTCTTCGAAGGTGCGCTAAGACACAGGAATACAAGGAAGATATATTCAAATAACACGAGGGATTTACATCATCAAGAGGAAACAGAACAGAGTAGAAAACAAGACAAGAAGACAAGGCGAAGATCAAAACAAGGTAAATAAATACGTAATCAAAATATCCGTGCCCTAACACCCTTGCTCTTATGTCAGGAAACAGATTTGGGAGCGTTTGGGAGTAACTAATAGCCACATAACTCAAGAATATTGACCTGGAAGCCTTCTGAACGCAATATTGTTGGTTTAAAATGAATTTATCACTTTTGAGAAGCAAAATAACTGATGGACGCATGTCATGGCCTGCAGCACTTTGTTTCATATAACCATTTCCAGCAACCCTAAATATGTTCAATATTCTTGGCTATCACAAAATCCAATTCATGACCATCTGTTTCACTTATGAACAGCAGGGAACTGGGCTAGGAATGTTATTCAATCAATTTGATTCTAACATAATGCAGACTAATGAATCCTCTGGTTTTGAGGCAGCCAATGATTTTGATTTTCTTGCTCCATAAATCAGCGACTACTCATCAGATTTACTCAAACTCGGTGTCTACCTTAGTTGAAGTCTCTTCTATTCACAATCCTGAAAACGGAAAAAATTGGATTTATGGTTGCTCCGTAGCAGCTACTCAAAGAACGCACATGTTTTTTGGGGCACCCTGTACATTATAACGAAAGGAAAAATCGATGCTCGTCGTTTAATGATTGAAAGAGAAGCTGCTAAATCTGTCAAAGCCATTGCTGCGGATGATCTCACGATGGAAAAAATGGAAATCAGAATGATGATATGTACGGTAGACTTTGCGGCCATTCAAAGGTTGTGTAGGACGAAAGTTGTTGACCAGTTGGAGTTGGTCGTGATTACCTTTTAGTGATCTCAAACGATGCATCTGCAAAATATTAATAATGATGATCAATTTATTTAAGTTGGTTAAAAGGTTATAGCTCTACATTACAATAATGCAAATTAATTTACACCAAGTATTTGCAAGAAAAAGAAACCCTATAATGCAATGTATTATAACATGCTAATAATCATTATCTACAAATCTTACAATTGCATTGGTCCCCACTCCAATGTTTGATGTTTCTCTTGAATATAGCAGCCGATAAAGCGCTCTTAACTTGCACATGAAAAGCATTTGAAATTTGAAGGGGCTCCAAGGGGGCCTACCTTGTAGGAACTGTATTTATTCCCAGTACTGTAGAGTAATTGGTGTCCTGTGACCCAGTACACAGAGTATAACAGTACTGTACGGTGACCCAGTACACAGAGTCGGTCCTGTCAAGGTCAAGATGACGTATGAATAACTTTGTAATTTCAAATTGTTGATGTAATACGAGATCAACTGCTATATGAGTTGGCCACAGGGAACCAGACAGCGTGATTTTTGATTGGTCAACACTAACAGAAGTTAGAATTTGATATACACAGGACTGGATCACGTCACAGGACAACAATTACTCTGTGTACTGGGCCACGGTTACAGTACTGGGAATAAACACACTTCCTACAAAGTAGGCACCCTTGGGGGCTCCTGTGATTTTGCAGTATTTTGGAAGGTGGCATCGCACAAGAAATCGTTCATGTCTCCTGCAATTGCTCACATATAAGTGGATTGTTTACGGTTACTTTTGGTGGCTTGGGTGAAACAAATAGCAGAAAACAATGGACACGTGCGTAAAACAATGGTGTTTACAGATTTGTTTACAATTTCGCGACGGAGCCTAATTCTTGATAACAAAAATGTCCTAAATTATAAGAGCCATTATCATCCAGGGCTCTTTGCAGGCACGCTGCAAGCTCGGTCTGTTCGAAATATCAGATTTAGAAATTTTGAAAAATACCCTTAAGTGGTAGTATCTGTTTAAAAAACCCACAGGTGGTACACTCATTTTTTAATAAGAAACCGCTTACAAGAGACGGCAGGCTCAATTTTACGAAAGTTAAGAAACAACCCTACTTGAATTGAAAAAGATAAGAAACTTTTATAATTTACAGTTTTAATTTTTCTATCGCCGCCTATAGCACTCAAAATTTTTTGACACTGAGTAACTGTTTGGACATTATTTTGAGTGCAAATTATGTTATTTACAGCCCCAAAGAAGTACCTATAAAAACACCCCTAATATACAATAATATACTAAACACCCCTTGATGATTCCTACATTACGTAACAAAGCACTAACCTGATATTGTGAAATCGTGATTGGGTTACAGAAAAGGACCCATTTTACAGCCTGGTTGCATCCTGGTGTAGTTAATGAACCATCGTAGAAGTAAAAATCATGCATATTTCTAGGCATGATCCTGCGAAGATCGAATCCTGGAATTGACACCTTTGGACATTATTTTGAGTGCAAATTATGTTATTTACAGCCCCAAAGAAGTACCTATAAAAACACCCCTAATATACAATAATATACTAAACACCCCTTGATGATTCCTACATTACGTAACAAAGCACTAACCTGATATTGTGAAATCGTGATTGGGTTACAGAAAAGAACCCATTTTACGGCCTGGTTGCATCCTGGTGTAGTTAATGAACCATCGTAGAAGTAAAAATCATGCATATTTCTAGGCATGATCCTGCGAAGATCGAATCCTGGAATAGACACCTTTTTGCCTGAGATGAGAAACATAACAAAATTAGCACTCCCTTCTAATAATCATCATCCCACTCCCAAATAGATGTCTCTCAAATTTGGATGTTTAAAAGAAAACCCTTCAAATCCCATTCCATGACATGAAAACTCCTTTCGAGAATTTATTCATAACTTACAAATCTTATCTCAAATTAAGAATTCCCGAATGCTGTTTTTCTGTCAGGCATTACTTTCTGGTCAGACATAAACTGTTATAACGTTATTATGCTTTCCCATCAATGCTTGGCATAAAAAAGAGGGATTTCGACCAGATTATAATTTCAGAAGGCAATAATGTACCTAAAATAACAAGAAAGTCTCAAAAATTAAAGGTAATGGGGGGTAGTGTGCAATGAAAAAGAGGCTCCTCCGTAAATAGAACAAAGAAATCACTCAGACACAGCATTGTTTCTTAGCAAAATAAAAATCTTGATATTACCTCTGTCCTCTACTTTTCCGAGGTACCGGAAAATTTTCTGCAGTTGCCGATTCCAACGTCCAACCTACGGATGATAAAATACGTAAATTAAACGTAAAATTTCGAATGATTCTTTTGGAGAAAATATTTTCTGAAGTCCGATCACAGAATTTCTGACGGGTTTGCAGAAATCTTGGACATTTTGCAAAATAGAATCTACTAGAATTAAGACTTCATTCGGGAAATGCAGTTTCTTGTAAATATGATAAGTAAGAGTAGACTCATTACACAAGTCTCAGCACCGCTCATTGAATTGGATGGTTATCGCTCATACTGAGAAAATAAAAATATATATGAGAGAAAATAAAGAATCAGATTGAAAATGTTGAACGAATACAAGGAATTACGTCGAAAGTCTAAAGTAAGAGTGCAACAAAACCATGCTACCAAGTTGACAAAAGATGGCAATTCATTTCCAAATTCACTGAGATGTATTTCCATTTGATGTTTGATCAAGAGATAACCAGTTGATTTAAGAAGAAGCAATTGAGATTGGATTAGGCCGTGATAAATAATGAATAAACCGGCAGTCAACTGGAATTATCAACTGGAATATGTCTCAAAATTGTGGAACTTAACAGATGATTCCGGAATTTTTCTTTCAGTAATTTATTCTGAGTCGGCAGGAAGCATTTCTAGCTACTCAAAAAGCTAATTGAAGCCCACTATGCATGCCGCATCTAGGCATGGAATGGAACCCCTAGTTCAATGTCCCTTCCGAAGGACGGAAAATATGGCGTTGCGGGGCTTTTGACCAAGATGCATTGCGTTTAATGATCGAATTTCTATGGAATCACTGTTGATTTCAAAACTTACAGAACGCATTGCATCGTAGTCAAATGCCCCCCGACGCCATATTTAGCGGAATCATCTATTGACAATCTGTTCTCAACATCTCTTGGTCTGGTCCAAAAACCTGATTTTCATCGCATTCTTCCTTGTTAAATGATGTCTCTTAAAAGTTAAAAAGAGACACAGTTGTCACAAAGATCGCTTTAAAAATGTAGTGATCACCGCTGAGAAGCTCTAAATATTCAAAATACTCACTTCAATGAAAGTTCCAAGGACCAACAAACCATCGGGATGCTTGACAGCCTCGCTAATGCTGCTGTATTTGGTATTCAGGTGAACAAAGTGCATCTGCGTAAACAGACACAATATACCTAGTCGGCTAATAAGGTTTGTTTTACCCATTTCCAGTCATTTGACCATAATCTTGGGAAGTTTTAATATTATGCTATATTTTGCACTCATAGCACAACCTTGCATGGCACGAAACATGTTAGACAAATCAAAAGATGTTTCATGAAGAGATTGATCACATGACTTGAAATGGGTGTAGACAAACCTTAGCCGATTTTGTCTATTAAAAACAAAACAATAAAGATAGATTCTGATATCTATAGTATCCATTTAATCTTGTACTGTTTATATATCAAAAGTAGATGTAGATATTTCAAAATATCTGCACCTGGAACTTTTTCATTTTGGCTAAATCCAAGTATTTTCACAGGCAACAATGTACCGTTGATGTGACCTATATGATGTTCAAATCTTTTCCAACGAGATTCAAGAAGAGGTTGATAATGTTGCTTTTCCTTCGCTCTTCTAGTCACACATAACTTGCATTGAGCGCCCGCCGCCATTATAATTTAGAATTCAAAAACCGTCTTTCGTGCCTTAGCTCCTACGCAGAGATGCTTCATATTTCAAAGTGGAAGTTTGAAATGAGAAGCACAAAATCTCAGGCGCAAAGGACAATGAACTTCAGTTTACAAGATGGCCGTCTTCAATCCAAATTATGTATGATGAGAAAAACGGAGGACAGCAACACTTAGTAAATCCCCGCATATAAGAACCTACTTTTTGAGAGCCAGACTGAAATTGGTTCTTATTTTTTAGAGTTCAGTTTCAGTTTCAGTTTTAGTTTCAGTTTCAGTTTCCGTTCACTCATTTTGAAATTCACAATATACAAAAAACAACAAATAACTGGCCAGGAATATGATACCGGGTGTGTCAAAAAAAGGTCCGGCGTTTGAAAGGCTACTGCTCCTGGAATATATAAGCAATGATATTTTGCAATATCTAGTTGAATAGTTAACATGTTCAATAACTTTTAGAATTTTTTCTTGCTGAAATCGGTCGCTCCGCTAAGATTTTACAAGGGATTTTCTCAAAAATGTCCTTTCAAGAAACCTTGAAAAACGTACTAAAACCATGAGCAAGCTTCCCTAATGAGTTTAACTTGCAGCAATGACTTGAGAACAACACAAGGGCAGATTTTGTAATACAATAGCACGAGTTGCTTTTGTTGACACCTCAATTCAAAGCGATTAGCGAGCGATCACAGACAAAGGAAATTCTATCAACCTGTAATTCAAAACAAACAAAGCCGCAAACTTTTCTCTGAAACCCAGGTAGCTAGCTCGCTCGCTGTGCATTCCAGAAATTATCTTTAAGGGCAAACATGATCATAGATCGAAAGAAGAAGGATCTATCTACACATCTACCGCGGGCATTTTATTTCTTTGGTCCAGAAGCTGAGCAGTAAATGTTTTGATAGCACCCAAAAAAATAAGAGAATTGAATCGCCTCCTAAACGGCTTTTGAACCAAACAAATAAAATGCCCGCGGCAGATGTGTAGATGCATCCTTCTTCTTTCGATCTACGCTCATGTTTGCCCTTAAAAACAGTTTCTGGAATGCACAACGAGCGAGCTAGCTACCTGGGTTTCAGAGAAATTGTGTGGCTTTGTTTGTTTTGAATTGCTGGTTGAGAGAATTTCCTTTGTCTGCAATCGCTAATCGCTTTGAATTGAGGTGTCAACAAAAGAAACTCATGCTATTGTATTACAAAATCTGCCCTTGTTCTTGAGAACGCTTTAGGATGTGCTTTCCTCTCGGGGAATGAAAAAGTCTTCCCCTTAGGATGAATAACTTATTCAAGGGGATTCCATTCTCCCAAGAGGACAAAATGCATGAATGCATGTAAGTGTCATTATTGCTAGGAAGGAAAACAAAGGGAGATTTTGTTTGTCGTTTTCCTTCGTTTTTGCAGGTCTTCGAAAAGCGTTTTCTGTAGAAAATTTCTCATATCGATGGGAAGGAATGGCCGGTTGAAGCCGGGCAAATTACTGGACCTAATGAGACATCTCGGGAATAAAACAAGACAGTTTTCAATTTCATTACTCTGCGATTGAGGAGCAGCATTTTCTCAAACGTCACGCCTTTTTATTGACTCAGCCGGTACACGAAATAGCACTTTATATCCGTGAATATTTAGCCGATTTTTAGCTGCTACAAAAAATGAAAAGAGGGGCTCTCTCAGTAGGTAACTCATTACAACTCGATAGCGATTGCAGACAGAGGAAATTCTCTCAATCAGAAATTAAAAACAAACAAAGCCGCACAAGTTCTTCTGAAACAAATAGGTCAAAATGTCGCCTTGTGCACGCAAAAGGTGGTTGCTAAGAGAATTCATAAGTTTATAACGATTGAAGAAGATAAATCGAAAGATCTGCAAGGTGGATTTGTGTGTTTGATGCGGAAGCAGATGAGAAGGCATTGCAATTCTTGTATATGTTGGGCTTAAATGAAGCAATCATTATTCAGCTTCTGAATCAAATAAACAAGATCCGCTAGGCAGATCTTTAGATTTACCCTTCTTCTTTCGTTACAAACTCATGACTTGTCTTAAGAAGCAACTTTCGCGTGCACAAGGGGGCAGTTTGCCCTACTGGTTTCAGAGCAACCTTTGCAGCTTTCTTTGTTTTGAACTTGGCCGCGAGAATTTTTTTTGTTTTCAATCACTGATCGCTTTGAGTTGCGGTGTCAATCAAAAGCAACAAATATGCTATTGTGTTGCAAAATCTGTCCTTGTTTCATAACCATCATATCATCATTATTTGAAAATACCTCAGCAGCATATGGCCAGCCATTGACTGTATGTTCTGATCCAATGTCATTTCTGCTTCCCCAGTGAAAATGTACTTGCAATGGTTTAAACTCTTGCCCTGTATATGATTCAAAGAAAAATTACCATGGATGGTACGGTCATTGATTAGAGAAAGGTCAGTGAAACAACTAAAATTTTGAGTATAGTTTTGTCTTATTTTTTGGGTGTAATCGAAACATTACTGCGCAGCTTCTGAACCAAATAAAATGCCCGAGATACATGTATTTTAAGTATTTATGTATGTAGGTTGGTCTTAATTAGTATTAATCAATACTATTGTAAAACCAACGTTAAATAATGAATATGAAATGAAATGTGAAAAATAAATCCTTCTTCTTTCGATATAAGCTCATATTTGCTCTTCAAAATAATTTCTGGAATGCACAACGAGCACGCTAGCTACCTGGGTTTCGGAGAAACTTTCGCTGCTATGTTTGCTTTGAATCACTGGTTGTTAAAATTTCCTTTGTCGACAATAGCTAATGGCTTTGAATTCAGGTGTCAACAAAAACATAGACAAATGTAATTCATGCCATTGTCTTACAAAATCTGTCCTTGTTATCGCAAATTATATATCGCAACACTCACCAAAAACCAAGGTATGTAAATTTCTGATATTCCCAAGAGTAACTTGTGCAGCATGACCATTGTTTGCAAGAGAGAACGTCACCCATGGTTTGTTACCTCGATAATTAGTTTTTATGGGTGCTCGTTTGAATCGAGTTTCTTCTGACCAAATGTTGATTGGGGATTGACGCTTCAAACCGCATTTAGGGTATGTTTTTGCCCAGTTATATGGTCCTAGATAAGAAGCAAAAAAATAAGTAAGCAGTAGCAGAACAACACAGGATTTTAACTAGTGCCCTTATCTCAGAGCCATCTTGTGAAAATTGTTATACAAATAATAGGTGGCGTTACATCATTGATTCTAATTTTCATTAGTCCAAGCTAAATGAATAGTCCCGAAGGAACAGTAGCAAGCAACAAGGACAATACAATATACCACCGGGTGTTCCAAAAAACGCAACGAATTTGATCGGGACTAGTGACAAGAATTTAGGTCCAATCAATCCACAATAATGTGTTATATAATCCTCGATAGCTAACTTGAAGATGGATAACTTTTTTGTTGATATTGGTGCATGGAGAGTTAGAATATTAATCTTGAAAGTTCAAATTTGCCTGAACCTTCAAACCAGAGCTTGTGGCTTTTAGCCTAAACTGCAAACACGCTATTTTGGGAAATCTCCTGAATTACCGTGAAGTAAGAGAATAGATACCCTGGGTACCAGCCTCTCTAACGTTTAACGAGGCTGGTACCCAGGGTAGAGAATAGAATTAATCGCTTTGAATTGCGGTGTCAATCAAAAGCAGCTCATGCTATTTTGTTACAAAATCTGTCCTTGTTGACTGGAAGTATATTGCAAAGGTTGTTAATTTTTGGGCTGATAAAATAACGCTTGAATTTGCTCTACTGAAACAACGCTTGAATTTGGCTCTACTGCAACAACACTGGAAAGGAACAAACTCTTAGTTTCTTACAAAAAGATACGTGTGCACCGCCTTTTTTAAATAATCGAAACCTTTGGCTGCTACAAGTCCACTAAAACAATAGACTTGCTCCAAGTCTATTCAGTGGACCATCAGCAATAAAAGAATATAATTTATTCTGAGGGGGCGTAAGCTACTAAGGTGACGCTGCGAAGGAGAAGTGAGAATGAAACTGTACTAAAACAATAAGGATGACAAACCTACCATATTTGCCACTGTAAGTCCAACTTGAAGCAGAAGCTAAAAAGAAAGAACTGATCAGGGTGTTGTCTAGGGTTTATGTCTCGTTTCATTCGTACCCCTGACAATTCAACAAACATTTCTTGCACAAATGCCCAGAGACCGGGCATTGAGAAAATGCCATATTGCTGGCTACTGTGTAAGAAAAAGTGCCTGTTCTTGTAAAATGCTACGCAAATGCCCGAGGACTGGGAAAAAAGGTACGGTCAAATGCTGGGAGCCGAGAACATGTTTTAGCAAATGCCCGGGAGTGTTCCAGGGAAATGGTCAGGGTAGGAATTGAACGAGACATTAGTTCATTGTTGATTTCAATTTTTCAGGTTCCACCTCGAACGCCCCTTTTTATGAGTTCAGCATTTATCAATGAGTCACCTTCGAAAGGCAGGTCACAATAGTGCCTGGGAGGGGGGGTACATAACATTTTGAGGGTACGGGTACATGTGTGCCACACACATGGGTGGGTTTTTGGGCCCAAAATTCTCCAAACAAGGGTCCTTTTACTGCAAATTTTCCTTAAGGATCTGCAGGTTTAGCTGAATTTGGCAGAAAAGCTAAAATTAGGTAGTAGTTTTCCGCCAAAATTGGTCATAAAGATGTATACAAAGGCTTATTTTGGTAATTAGAAGAGGTTAGCCATCTGAAAACCGAGAAACCGTCCATCCACAAGTTAGGTACACTACACCACCCCCCCCCCCTCTGGCCGTAGTGTTCCTAACCAAATAAAAATCACCTCTAATCTTGTTCTGTGGTAGCCAAAAATTGAAGGGATGGAAGGATGGAAGATAACAAACGGACTAAATCGATGTTAGCAAGCGTGAATACTTAGTCTTGTACTCAGATGAGATCAGCAGTGTAATGTTAGAAAGAACTACTTAGAAAAACAAAGTATAAACGTCGTGAGTAAGGCCGCCTTTCCACTAGCATTGGATGAAATAGAAACGGGTTAAAAGTTTTCCATTTTGGCACTGTGTTTCTGCTAACTCGCTTTGAAAACAAAAGCCGACAAGTTTAGGAACGGGTCTCAGAATGGATCAGTATCCGCCCGGGTATCTTTAAACCACCCTTCAGTTGAAAATTAAAGTTGAAAACGACACCAAGGGGAATAAAACGACAAAAATAGCCAGCAGAAATGACTACGAAACTACGAATTCAGTTCAATTCAATTCAATTTTCTTTGTAGAATACAAAACCTAATACAACATACGCTTATCAAAAAGTTGTATTCTACACGACCCAACGAAAGCAAGCTTATCTAGCTCGTGCCGTTTACAAAACTATGGGAAAAAACATAATGTGTGGTGCTCAAAATTGATTAATATGGAAAATACAAGCGGTCATTTGGTTTAATAACTTGCAATTATGGTTTCTTTATATTTACTGCTAAAGGCTTTGAAGTTAGAGGCTGATTTTAAGGGAGGAGAGAGGTTGTTCCAGAGGGCATAACGGAATAACCAGACCCAGGACCAATAGGACCGGACCCTAACGGACCAGACCCTAGGGGAATGCCCTACCCTCGCTTTGACGTTGGATAGAAAGTCAGTCACCAGTCACCGAAAGGAGGGGAATTTCACTCAAAAAAATCTCGTACATGAAATCTTTCTGTTCTAAAAAAATCTCGTACCCTTTTGCGAATGAGTGACCCTCAAATTTACATATGTTCTGCGAGACAATCAGGCCCACTCAACTGAGTTAGTCGAAGAGAAGCTTTCAGACTGCCCAGCATCCAAGCTGCAGGTTCTCAGCGCTTAGAGTTCAAATTTATCAGGCACGAAGGTAATACTTCGGGACTTTGTTAGCTCCCATGGTGACACCAGAAAATTATGGGGGGGGGGGGGGGAGTTGGTCACACGTATCTTCTTAAATATGGGTTACACTCATATTTTTCAATAAGAAACTGATATGAGGTCCGAGGTCGTTAGGTAGTTTCTTAAATCTTAGGACATTTTGCCACCAAAGTTTATAATTTGTTTTTTTTCAATTTTTAGTGCCGAAAATGTAGAATTAATTTCGTTTTGTTAGAAGGGCTTCTAAACTATTTAATAAGATCTAAAAAAAAGTAATAACATAATTGGCACTCAAAAATAATTAGACACGGTACAGTAATAGCAACAGTAATAGTATTTTTGAATGAAAATTACGAAAGTTTCTTAGCATATTGATACAGGCGCGGTGTGGTGGTATTTTTCGAAAATGTTAGCCTACTGTTTCTTATGAGCTGTTTCTTATAAAAATACAGGCCCGTAAGAAGCGAGGGGGGGCAGGGGGGTTTAAGCCCCCCAATAAGTCCGAAAACAATGGTGCCACGCCACAAGTATCAATTAGATGTATTGTTCTCTATTGTTCTAAGAACAATTCCCCCAATCAGAAGCTGCTTCCTACGGCCCTGTAAGAAGGTGAGTGCACATGCATGATACGAGAAAACAAATGCACACAAATGCACATTCTGAGATGCAATATTGTGATCATGGGATTTACGGATTTACCAAAGAAAAGTGGGATCAATGCCTGGGTCAATGCGTGCCTTCACAATAAACATTACGAACAAATATGTTATCAAAAAGGTACCTGCTAAATGATTTTGCAGTCCCAAACTAACTTGCAAAGAGCATGGAAAAGCCAGAATCAAGTCCACAAATTGAGATTGTGGAGATGGAATACAACGTGGCTTCACGACGTCATTGCAACAACTTGAATCATCAAGCAACGCAGAGAGGTAAAATATTTAGGCCATGTAGTTAAATGCTTAGGCCCAGTGGGCAATGGCTTGAGGCTGGATCAAAGTTTGTCTGCTGCTGGTTAGACGATTTAATATACCATGCAGTTTTGCGTTTGTTCTGGCATCCAGAAGGTAGAATTTACTTACAGCAGTGACTGCCTTCTCTTACTTTGGAGCGAACTTCTGTGTTGGCCGCCATTGCAAAAAAACGCTGAAAGGAAAGTAATGGGTATTCCCCTAGGGTCTGGTCCGTTAGGGTCCGGTCCTACTGGTCCTGGGTCTGGTTATTCCGTTATGCCGTTCCAGAGGCGTGCTCCTACGTTTCGTAACGTGTTTTCTCCCCACTTTTTATTAGCTTTGAATGCTTTATAGTCATATCTTTGTCTAGTCTCGTAATTGTGAGATAGTTCATTTGTTTTAAAGTAGTTTTTGAAAACCTCAGGAAGGTCTTTGTTCTTAAAGTGCATGTGGTGTATAAGCTTAAGGACCTTTAATCTGTAGAAATCAGCTAATTTAAGGATATTTAGCTCTTTGTACAAGAGGTTTGTGGAATACTTAAAGGGTCTGTTTCATCCGGCATGCCTTGCACGTGCCATCTCTTGGTAGGCCTTTGTTGCCGCCATTTTCATGGCCCATGAAAATGGCGACAACGAAGGAAAACCAAGAGGCTGCACGCGCAAGGAATGCTGGATGAAACAGACCCTTTAATAAGAACGGGTTCACGATAAAATTGACTCACTTCAAAAAAGGATTCTTTTTAACCCGCTTTTGTTTTCACCCAAGAAAGTGGAAAACTAACCTGGAGAAACAATAAATCCTTTCACAAATTTTTCGGAAATTTTTCACAAATTAGTGCACTTCTTCAAAAGTGCGATATACTCCTTAATATATCCTGAGATTTTGTGATCTTTATGAAAAAGAAAGGACAGACAAGTTCCACATACCTTCCACTTCCAGGGCTTGATAAATCACAAGCACCAGATGGACCAGAATTGCTTTGCAAAACATTTCGATTTGGAAAGTCTTCCCGTCAGGCGTCAAAAAAGAGTCTTTGAATCGGCCACACCTTGTCCTGGTCTCAAAAGAATGATGGGGAATTAAAGTGGTTGCAAATAATAAAACACAGAGGCACAGAGCGTAACCAAAGTTTCTAAATTGGAAAAGCAATGAACCAAGTAGCCACAGGCTACGAACCAAGTCGATTTATGTTTGATTGATTTCCACGCAAGAGTTACACTGCGAAATGCAAATGCAAAGTCCCAGGGGGGGGGGGGGGTACTCCCATACTTGACCTGACGGGATGTGCCGCTCAACCAGGTATAAAACGTTCTTATAATAAGAACATTTACCAACCAGCTTTTTCTCATGTTACCTGGTCTTCTTATGTAAACGAGGCTACGGTGCAATGGAGATAGGCCTAGTGCTTCACTGAATGGCCTTGCTGTGAGAAGCATTGATGAAGAAGAGATGGCTACATAGAGACGATACATTCCAACTGTTTACAAAAGCTGGTAAGTCTAAGGTCTTAGATGCTTGAAGTTAACGATTGCAATCAAATTTATGCCTTACTGTTATGCTAAAGTCTTTGTGCAGGCCTTAGGCCTAAACTTTTCAAATTATAGCCTATTATGCAGGTTCAGGTGGGTGAGTTATGAGTACATTTGTTGCATTTACTAGTTTAAAAATGTTCAGGCATTGATAAGCTGCAATGTATTTAGTGCCATCATCTGTATGCTTTGTATGTTTGAGGATCAATTTAATTAATTGTTTATGATATTTCTGATACATATACCTGCACTACATGCTGCTAAGTAAGAAACTACTTTTACAATGAAGACTTTGCACAAAACTCATATGGTAATAAAGACTTTGCACACATGTACAGGGTTTTCTTGCCCAAAATGTTTTATTCAGAAAAATTTACAGTCTTTCTTGGCTCAGGAATTCTTATCATAATAGCATAATAGTGTAAAGAATTTTTGTCATGTTTACATGTTTACATGTTTACATGTTTACAATGTTATTCCGAACGGTCTGAAACTAAAGAAGCGGCCACAAATTGGGAAAAAGTCGCAACATTTCCAGCTTCAATGGGCAATATCTTGTTTAATGCAGAGAAAGATCTTGTAGGGGCACTTATCAAAGAATATCATGAAGTGGGCATAGAACTTCGGGTCACATTTTGGAATAAAATTACCGATTTCATCACTGAAGTTTACAATATAAAGGAAGTCAAAGGCACACTGCAGGATCTCTGTGAACATGTTGCCAAGATTGAAAAAGCGCTGAAAGCTCGAAGAAGAAAGAAATTAAAAGCGTTACTTTTGGGGATCGATTTTTCGAATTTGGTAGAGGGTGATTTGGGAAGTTTTGATTATGGAAATAATTTGGCATCATTTCGAGATTCACTGGCAGCTCCACATCAAATAGACTTTGCAGAAATCCACAGGAACCTGCTTGAAGATGATTTTGATAACCAGCAACCTGATATAGAAAGAATAACAAGGACAAGAGGAGAGAGTACGAACGAAGAGAACGAAGATATAAGTGCAGATGTATCGCAGAGAGACTTTGAAGTTAAAATGGACTCAAACGGACGAATCGAAGGTCGTTTTGAAAATGACAAGGTAATCAACCTCTCAAAGAGGGCGTTAACTGAATCAGAAATATCTATATTATCAAAAGGTTTAAAATTTGTAGCTACACCTAAGGAAATTGATTTCTCTCAAATTAAGATTGATCTAGAGAACTTTGGGAGGCGTCTCCGACTAAAGTGGCATTTCAGAGAGTCGGATAGCTTTTCAGAGTACCCGACATTTAAACCTCGTAGTAAATTTAACCCTAGAAACAAGGATGTAGCCATTGAAGTGTATTTATCTAAGTTAGAGGATGAGATTATGAAGATTTCTGTGGAAGGTAACAATTTTAGTAATATTAGTAGGGAAGAGAAATTAGCTTTAGACAATCTTAAGTCTGACCGGACGATTGTTATCAAGGAGGCTGACAAGGGGTCTGGGGTGGTAGTATGGGATAGAGAAGATTATATCAAAGAGGCCCAAAGTCAGCTAGGGGATACTGCAGTATATGCAGAGCTTGATAGCGATCCTTCGGAGCACTTACAGCAGATAATTGATAATGCGATTGATAATATTAGAGAACGAGATGATATTGACGACAAGACATTAGAGTACTTATTGGTTAATAATCCCAGATTAGGAAGATTTTATTTACTACCTAAAATTCATAAGCGGCTGAATAGCGTTCCTGGTAGGCCTGTTATTTCAAACTGTGGGTTTTATACGGAGAACATATCTCAGTTTTTGGATCATCACTTACAACCATTGGCTAAAAACGTCAGGTCGTACATAAAGGATACCAACCATTTTTTGCAGAAGATTGCTAGTCTCGACGAGCTTCCCGAGAATGCTATTCTTTGCACGGTTGATGTGGTTGGTCTTTACCCGAGCATACCACATGATGAGGGACTGGAAGCTCTTCGGGTTGCCCTGGACGGTCGAGAAGATCAGTCGGTCTCAACAAATTCTCTCGTAGAACTAGCTGAGTTGGTGCTTAAGAACAATTTCTTCGAATTCAATGGGTCACACTTTCAACAACTTAGGGGGACGGCAATAGGTACTAAGTGTGCGCCATCATATGCTATTTTGTTTTTGGCTGCATTAGAGGAGAAGCTACTCGGAGAGGCCCAATACAAACCATGTCTTTGGTGGCGTTTTATAGACGACATATTTTTGGTCTGGTTGCACGGGGAAGAAAAACTTTCGGAATTCATTACCTTTCTTAATAGGGCACATCATTCTATAAAATTTACCGCAGAATGGTCCAAAGAAAAGATTAATTTTCTAGACGTGCAGGTTATTAGAGAGGGTACAAAACTGATCACGGATTTATATTCGAAACCGACCGACACTCACCAACTCCTCCATCGTACTTCATGTCATCCGAATCATACTAAAAGGGGTATACCGTATAGTCAAGCCCTTAGAATGCGCCGTATTTGTTCAGAAGATAGGTTTTTTGAAAGCAGGGTTACAGACCTAAAAACTTGGCTCTTGGATAGGGGTTATACAGAGGGGGACATAGATGGGCAGGTGGACAGGGTTATAGGGTTGGATCGTGCTTCCTTACTTTCCCGGCAACAACAACCAAAGGAGGACACACGGATCCCATTGGTCTTAACATATCATCCAGCTTTGCATAAGGTGTACGAAGTTTTAAGCCAATCTCAGAATATCCTTTTTGCGGATGCGGAACACAGGAATCTTTTCAAAGACAAAATTTTTGTATCTTTTAGGAAAGCAAAAAGTCTCAAGGATAATTTGGTTAGGGCAAAACTGCAACCATTAGAGGAGGAGTTGGTGGAAAGGGGAACATTTAAATGTAACGGTAGAAGAAATTGTCAAATATGTCCTTTGATACGAGAGGGGGATACTTTTGCAAATGCAAATGATTCAAGGACATTCAAAATATTTTCGGGGGCCTATCATTGCAATACAGAAAGTGTGGTTTACATGTTGCAATGTGACTGCTGCAATAAAAAATATATTGGCAGCACCAAAAACAAGTTTCGACAAAGGTTCAATGTCTACAAATCGTATTTTAGGACATATGCACGCAAACATAACGAGGGAAGTCTGGCGACGGGAAAGCCCGTTCCACAGGCTGGTTTCTTCAGCCATTTTTTCGAGGAACAACATGGGGGTAACTTTTCGGTTAGTATTAGGATAATCGATGGGGCAGATAATGTCTTTTCCCTTCGTAGGAAAGAGTTGTTTTGGCAATACAAACTTGGTACGTTTTCACCTGCTGGCCTGAACGAAAGAGCAGCAGATATTGAACTCGATATGTTTGCTTGCGGGTCGGCATAAATTCTATCGTTACATTTAGAAGCTAGGATCTGCATGGGTGGGGCACTCCAACCTTTGGCTTTGTGTTTTTACGCACATGGTGGTAGGGTGGAATCCCCTACCTTGCCATCTGGGATTTAGCATTAGCTAAAATAGTTTTTAGCTGTTCTGCAAATCCTTAGAGGGCTATTGGGCGGGTGTCTTTTCTCAAAGGTCTTGGCTCCAATAACAGAGGAGTTTCCAGTCCCAGGTGTGCTAGTTAATGGTGCCACGCATATATCCAAAATGGTTGTTTACTGGGAGTCATCTAAAACTTAAAAACTTTCTTTTAACAGTGGTGGCGGTAAATGCTATTTCATTGTTTGTAATATAATTTGGCATGATTTTTGCTTAGGTTGTGTAAATATATTGTCATGTAAATAAGATTTTTAAAATGTATAAATACTCGGCTGTCCTCTGGTTTAGTTTAACTGAAGAAGATTTTTATCGAAACGTTTTCAAATAAACAGTGGTGTTTTTATATTTTATTTTCTGTTTATACATGATGGTGGTTTAGTTTACACGAATTTTTGTCATGTTAATACATGTTTGCAAAGCCTGTGCCATAAAAGAAACTTCTCACCATTTAGATTTAACAACCATCCTAGTTTATTAGAAAATACCTCTAAGGCTCTTTGGTATTACTGTTTTGTTGTTTCTTAATTTTCTCCATTGAAGTTTCTAAATTTCTTATTCTAATTTCTTATTCTAATTAGTCTCTGATCACTTGTAGTAAAGTTTCTCAATTTTGTGGATGAGGCTAGAACAGTTTCTGATATGTTGTTTCTTATAAAAAGTGTATGTATCCAGTGCTTGATCCTATTGCTTTTTGTTTCAGCTGATTGTGAATGGCACCTTCTTGATGGACATGCCAATAACAATCATCCTTGCTTGACTACCATTACAGAGCATCCTTTCAAGACTTTGGAAAACTTTGAAACTGTTCCTAACTGAAAAGAGTAATGCAAAAAGCTGTAAATGAATTTCCATTTGACTCGCTTCCATTTTTGCATGGACTTTTGGACTTTACCTGTTTCCAGTTTTACTGTATATACTACATGTTATATTTAGGTACTATTTAACATTAATGTAGATACTAATTTTTTTAGATTTTATAGTGCGCCGTTCATTGTTCAGTCATAATGTTTTTATTTTTGTAGCACTTGCAATTATTGAAAAAACATCTTTTCATTGACCACTTGAAATATAATAAGTGTATAAAATGGTAGTTTTTGTCTTAAATTAGGACTTCAAGTACCATTTTTTACACTTTTAAATCAAAAGTGTATTTTCACTTCCCTTCTACTCTTGCAGCAATGAGAAATGACTTTGTTAGTATTCTATTACCATTAAAGATCTAAAAGATTTACGAAAAATGCGTAAAGTAAAAATTGGTACTTTTGGTCTTAAAATAAGAACATTACTACCATTTTTTACGCTTTTGAATTAAAGTGTATTTTACTTTATTTCAACCCTTCCAATGAAGAGAAGGGACTCTGTTAGTGTTCTATTGTGATCAAAGATCTAAAAGATTTACAGAAAATGCGTAAAGTAAAATTGGTACTTTTGGTCTTAAAATAAGAACATTAACTACCATTTTTTACGCTTTTGAATTAAAGTGTATTTTACTTTATTTCAACCCTTCCAATGAAGAGAAGGGACTCTGTTAGTGTTCTATTGTGATCAAAGATCTAAAAGATTTACAGAAAATGCGTAAAGTAAAATTGGTACTTTTGGTCTTAAAATAAGAACATTAACTACCATTTTTTAAGCTTTCTAATTAAATGTATTTCTATTATTCAAATTGAAGTTTATTTGAATAAAAGTGTATTTCTGCTTCACTTCAATTCTCACAGTGACGAGAAACGACTCTGTTAGTATTTTATTATGATCAAAGATCTAAAAGATTTTCGGAAAATGTGTAAAGTAAAAATTGGTACTTTTGGTCTTAAAATAAGAACATTAACTACCATTTTTTACGCTTTCGAATTAAAGTGTATTTTTACTTTATTTCAACCCTTCCAATGAAGAGAAGGGACTCTGTTAGTGTTCTATTGTGATCAAAGATCTAAAAGATTTACGAAAAATGCGTAAAGTAAAAATTGGTACTTTTGGTCTTAAAATAAGAACATTAACTACCATTTTTTATGCTTTCGAATTAAAGTGTATTTTTACTTTATTTCAACCCTTCCAACGAAGAGAAGGGACTCTGTTAGTGTTCTATTGTGATCAAAGATCTAAAAGATTTACGAAAAATGCGTAAAGTAAAAATTGGTACTTTTGGTCTTAAAATAAGAACATTAACTACCATTTTTTACGCTTTCGAATTAAAGTGTATTTTTACTTTATTTCAACCCTTCCAACGAAGAGAAGGGACTCTGTTAGTGTTCTATTATGATCAAAGATCTAAAAGATTTACGAAAAGTGCGTAAAGTAAAAATTGGTACTTTTGGTCTTAAAATAAGAACATTAACTACCATTTCTTATGCTTTTGACTTAAAGTGTATTTTTACTTTATTTCAACCCTTCCAACGAAGAGAAGTGACTCTGTTAGTGTTCTATTATGATCAAAGATCTAAAAGACCTCCGAAAAATGCGTAAAGTAAAAATTGGCACTTTTGGTCTTAAAATAAGAACATTAACTACCATTTTTTAAGCTTTCTAATTAAATGTATTTCTATTATTCAAATTGAAGTTTATTTGAATAAAAGTGTATTTCTGCTTCACTTCAATTCTCACAGTGACGAGAAACGACTCTGTTAGTGTTTTATTATGATCAAAGATCTAAAAGATTTCGGAAAATGCGTAAAGTAAAAATTGATACTTTTGGTCTTAAAATAAGAACATTAACTACCATTTTTTATGCTTTCGAATTAAAGTGTATTTTTACTTTATTTCAACCCTTCCAACGAAGAGAAAGGACTCTGTTAGTGTTCTATTGTGATCAAAGATCTAAAAGATTTACGAAAAATGCGTAAAGTAAAAATTGGTACTTTTGGTCTTAAAATAAGAACATTAACTACCATTTTTTACGCTTTCGAATTAAAGTGTATTTTTACTTTATTTCAACCCTTCCAACGAAGAGAAGGGACTCTGTTAGTGTTCTATTATAATCAAAGATCTAAAAGATTTACGAAAAATGCGTAAAGTAAAAATTGGTACTTTTGGTCTTAAAATAAGAACATTAACTACCATTTTTTACGCTTTCGAATTAAAGTGTATTTTTACTTTATTTCAACCCTTCCAACGAAGAGAAGGGACTCTGTTAGTGTTCTATTATGATCAAAGATCTAAAAGATTTACGAAAAGTGCGTAAAGTAAAAATTGGTACTTTTGGTCTTAAAATAAGAACATTAACTACCATTTTTTACGCTTTCGAATTAAAGTGTATTTTTACTTTATTTCAACCCTTCCAACGAAGAGAAGGGACTCTGTTAGTGTTCTATTATAATCAAAGATCTAAAAGATTTACGAAAAATGCGTAAAGTAAAAATTGGTGCTTTTGGTCTTAAAATAAGAACATTAACTACCATTTTTTACGCTTTCGAATTAAAGTGTATTTTTACTTTATTTCAACCCTTGCAACGAAGAGAAGGGACTCTGTTAGTGTTCTATTATAATCAAAGATCTAAAAGATTTACGAAAAATGCGTAAAGTAAAAATTGGTACTTTTGGTCTTAAAATAAGAACATTAACTACCATTTCTTATGCTTTTGACTTAAAGTGTATTTTTACTTTATTTCAACCCTTCCAACGAAGAGAAGGGACTCTGTTAGTGTTCTATTATAATCAAAGATCTAAAAGATTTACGAAAAATGCGTAAAGTAAAAATTGGTGCTTTTGGTCTTAAAATAAGAACATTAACTACCATTTTTTACGCTTTCGAATTAAAGTGTATTTTTACTTTATTTTAACCCTTCCAATGAAGAGAAGGGACTCTGTTAGTGTTCTATTGTGATCAAAGATCTAAAAGATTTACGAAAAATGCGTAAAGTAAAAATTGGTACTTTTGGTCTTAAAATAAGAACATTAACTACCATTTTTTATGCTTTCGAATTAAAGTGTATTTTTACTTTATTTCAACCCTTCCAACGAAGAGAAGGGACTCTGTTAGTGTTCTATTGTGATCAAAGATCTAAAAGATTTACGAAAAATGCGTAAAGTAAAAATTGGTACTTTTGGTCTTAAAATAAGAACATTAACTACCATTTTTTACGCTTTCGAATTAAAGTGTATTTTTACTTTATTTCAACCCTTCCAACGAAGAGAAGGGACTCTGTTAGTGTTCTATTATGATCAAAGATCTAAAAGATTTACGAAAAGTGCGTAAAGTAAAAATTGGTACTTTTGGTCTTAAAATAAGAACATTAACTACCATTTCTTATGCTTTTGACTTAACGCCGAGCGGCCACACTAACAGACTGAACGACAGAGATAACAACCTTCATCCTTGGCAGCTTTTGGGGTCATATCTGGCATATAATAAGACCTTCATTAAATCTCATACTCTTAAGTGATATACTTTTGAAGTCCCATATTTCTTTCTTCATACTTGTTAATACGGCATTCTTTTGACATCTGCCTCATACTTTTCAATTTCCTTTCCTTGAGCCACAATCTTCTAGGGACTCGTATTTTTTGAGACTCATACAACTAAATCTCATACTCTAAACCTGATACTTTTTCAATTTATTTCTTCTGATACAACTAAATCTCAGACAAAAGCCGCAAACGTGCGGCCAGACCGCCTTCAATTACATTATATTATATTTCAAAGTCTCATCCCTTCAGAGACTATTTAAACTCATACCAATGAATCTCATACTCTTTTTCTTTTCCAATCTAATACTTTTCAACGTCTCATCCTTTCAGAGACTCATCTTTCGTAAGACGCATATATCTAATTACATACTCTAGATCGCATACTTTTTCAATTTCATTTTTAATCTCATACTTTTTCAACGTCTCATTATTTCAGAGACTAATATACTTTTTCAATTTCACTTTCTTTTTCAATTTCATACTTTTTCAACGTCTCATTATTTCAGAGACTCATCTTTCGTAAGACGCATATATCTAATTACACACTCTAGATCGAATACTTTTTCAATTTCATTTTTAATCTCATACTTTTTCAACGTCTCATTATTTCAGAGACTAATATACTTTTTCAATTTCAATTTCTTTTTCAATTCCATACTTTTTCAACGTCTCATTATTTCAGAGACTAATATACTTTTTCACTTTCTTTTTCAATTTCATACTTTTACCACCGTCTCGTCCTTTCAGAGACTATACACTTTTTTTTTCAATTTTCATTTCCTTTTTCATTACAAACTTTTTCAACGTCTCATTATTTCAGAGACTAATATACTTTTTCAATTTCACTTCTTTTTCAATTTCATACTTTTTCAACGTCTCATTATTTCAGAGACTCATCTTTCGTAAGACTCATATATCTAATTACATACTCTAGATCGAATACTTGTTCAAATTTCATTTTTAATCTCATACTTTTTCAACGTCTCATCATTTCAGAGACTAATATACTTTTTCAATTTCACTTCTTTTTCAATTTCATACTTTTTCAACGTCTCATTATTTCAGAGACTCATCTTTCGTAAGACGCATATATCTAATTACATACTTTAGATCGCATACTTTTTCAATTTCTTTTTCAATCCCATACTTTTTCAACCTCTCATCGTTTCGGAGACTAATATACTTTTTCAATTCCACTTTCTTTTTCAATTTCATACTTTTTCAACGTCTCATTATTTCAGAGACTCATCTTTCGTAAGACGCATATATCTAATTACACACTCTAGATCGAATACTTTTTCAATTTCATTTTTAATCTCATACTTTTTCAACGTCTCATTATTTCAGAGACTAATATACTTTTTCAATTTCACTTTCTTTTTCAATTTCATACTTTTTCAACGTCTCATTATTTCAGAGACTCATATACTTTTTCACTTTCTTTTTCAATTTCATACTTTTTCCACCGTCTCGTCCTTTCAGAGACTATACACTTTTTTTAATTTTCATTTCCTTTTTCATCTCAAACTTTTTCAACGTCTCATTATTTCTGAGACCAATATACTTTTTCAATTTCACTTTCTTTTTCAATTTCATACTTTTACAACGTCTCATTATTTCAGAGACTAATATACTTTTTCAATTTCATTTTCAATTTCATACTTTTACAACATTTCATTATTTCAGAGACTAATATACTTTATCAATTTCACTTCCTTTTTCAATTTCATACTTTTTTAACGTCTCATCATTTCAGAGACTAATCTATTTTTCAATTTTATTTTCACTCTCATACTTTTTCAACGTCTCATTATCTCCGAGACTAATATACTTTTTAAATTTCATTTTAACGTCTCATCCTTTCAGAGACTCATATTTCTTAAGACTCATACACTATTTTCATACTCTAACTCTCATACTTTATCAATTTAATTCCTCTGATACAACTAAGTCTGAGACAAAAATTTCTATTTCAAAAGTCTCAATTTTCCAGAGACTATTTAATCTCATACATTTAAGCCGCATCTTCACTTTCATCTCAGATTTCATTCTATTTTAAAGCTCATACATGTATGTAAGTCGCATAGGTAATACGGAGCCGAAGCTAGGGTGTACTTTTGGGGAGAGACAGGCACTACCTGAGCAAACCCAAGTACTAGATTAGATATGCGACAAGTGAACAAATTATAACTGGGTTAGGAGATGATCCCAACAAAAGCCGCTAACATGTGGCCAGACCAACTTTGCTTATGTACAACTACGGACTTAAACCAGAGATATGACCCGGATCCAGTGGACAAAGTACTGATTAAGGGAGGCGGGAGGGCGACAAATCTTGATCTACCAGACCCAATGAAGGAGAGTTGACAGGAATAAACGCGATGCTAGATACAGGCATTGGCAATACCACGAGGTGAGACCTGGTACTAGCCAACCGACCGGGAGGATTGGGGATGAGCTTAATGGGCGTGGTGGCCTTGGCGTTAAGCTCAATTTACGAGCGTAGAATTTCCGATTAACGCCGAGCGGCCACACTAACAGACTGAACGACAGAGATAACAACCTTCATCCTTGGCAGCTTTTGGGGTCATATCTGGCATATAATAAGACCTTCATTAAATCTCATACTCTTAAGTGATATACTTTTGAAGTCCCATATTTCTTTCTTCATACTTGTTAATACGGCATTCTTTTGACATCTGCCTCATACTTTTCAATTTCCTTTCCTTGAGCCACAATCTTCTAGGGACTCGTATTTTTTGAGACTCATACAACTAAATCTCATACTCTAAACCTGATACTTTTTCAATTTATTTCTTCTGATACAACTAAATCTCAGACAAAAGCCGCAAACGTGTGGCCAGACCGCCAAAGTAACCCCAAAGCCACCAGGATGAACTTATATGACCATAACATAAACTCACGACTTTTGTATCCTCGTACAACCAAGCTCCTTGCGCATATGATGAATTACTTTTGCTTTAACTGACAACACATGTTTTATCTACCTCACTCAAATTTTACAAGTGGGCTCTGCATAGATTCACTTTCGGTGAAGTCCCATTTGTGTGGAGAATGCTGTTGAACACTTTGAAGCACATTGATGGTGGTTCTGAGTTGTTTTGCATATGCAACTTTGAATACCTGTTGAAAGATAATCAAGAGCGAGCACATTGGCTGTTCTAACAATAGCTGAGGGTTTAATTACAATTAGCTACACCAGGGAGCAACTAAATGGTGCAATTGTGAGGCTGTGTGTCAAGATCTGTTAGGAGACGAAAGGACCCACTTTGGAAAACCTGGAAAACCTGGGATTGTGCGTTTATCAACACAAACAGTGGTCAACCTATTAGTATCACTGTGCCTCATTTTAGGCCTAAAGGACAATTATTCACATCTAATACTGCATATCAAGTGAAAACTTTCTTTTCCTGCAAAGAGCACAAGTCGCAGCGTTGCCCAAAAGGGTACGCCCAAAAGGTACACAGGGTAGGATCATGTGGAATTACTGCACCTGCAAGAAAAAATTGAAGGAAAGGAGGGGGAAAAGGGGGTGATGGACTGGTTAGTCTGTATTGATCTGAATTGAACAGTTATTAACCTCTACTTGAGAATTTGGAAGAACATGTGTCCTTCTCCTGACCACTACACTGGGAAAGTTGTTTACCTCCTGGCATTATGAATGAAGCCGGATGCTTGTACAATGCACAACCAGTGTAATTGGTGGTATGACCGTCAATGATGTAGACTTTAAAATTATATTGCATAGACCATGGAACAGCTGGACAAAACCTGGGATATTTGTGTTACACCCATAGGCCACCCTGTTATGTATGCTGTCAGCACTGCCATTCAATCAATGTGGTTAAGACTCAATGAGCAACTACAATGCTGCTGAGGGATCTGCCTGTCATTACAACAAATTTAAATTCTTGCAAGATTATTGCATACCACATTAATTGAGGAAAGCTAGAAAGTGACCTACTAATAGAGGTGGGGAATTTGTACAGGGAAACTGTGCAGTAAATATATATAACAGGGGTGATTGTAAATGGAGGACAGATAATTGAAGACTAGATACCTTGTTTGTTTGTAATGCTGCCAATTTGCCTTGGGTGACCAGCAGCTAACATTAACAAAGATGACCCTTTTGCTTTTCTTTTCTCGTATATTGCTGTGCTCAGCCCATAATGATTGTAAACGATGGCAACAACAGAATACCACATTGTTCCTTCTTTCAACAACCCACAAGTTCTGGTCCCTTCTTGTTTGCTCACTAAAGCGCTTTGGCAGCTTACAATACCTTCATTTCCACCATTGCTACCCCCATTGATTAATGTAGTTGATGCTGTATAGTCGATGGTCGTTGAAACTCCTTACTGGGATTAGATAACCGGTTGAGATGCAGTAGTTTGTGAATCTGAAGGAAGCCTTGCTCGAGCAGCAATTTGCTCCTCGTTGCTGCTTATTTGGCGCCAATGACAGCTTTTGATCCCTGCCTTTATACACCAGCAGTGATTCGCGACCGCAGTTCCAGTAATGACAGTGTTATTCATGAGATAAAGCCAGACCCGAGAAGGATAACAAATTGAACGTATTGCTCGAGCTTGGTTCTTGCAATATATTGAGTAGGCCGTTGGGCGGGCAAGTAAACAACAGCTTTGCGCATCTCTTTCCTCTTTCCTGTCAAAATGGCTGCTCATAACTATGATATCATAGACATCTTCCACTGCCACCTTGTCGCACAGATACTTCAACGCTAACATAAGAATCTTGCAGCAGTCAGATACATAGAAAAACCGACAAATCTTGATCTACCAGACCCAATGAAGGAGAGTTGACAGGAATAAACGCGATGCTAGATACAGGCATTGGCAATACCACGAGGTGAGACCTGGTACTAGCCAACCGACCGGGAGGATTGGGGATGAGCTTAATGGGCGTGGTGGCCTTGGCGTTAAGCTCAATTTACGAGCGTAGAATTTCCGATTAAAGTGTATTTTTACTTTATTTCAACCCTTCCAACGAAGAGAAGTGACTCTGTTAGTGTTCTATTATGATCAAAGATCTAAAAGACCTCCGAAAAATGCGTAAAGTAAAAATTGGCACTTTTGGTCTTAAAATAAGAACATTAACTACCATTTTTTAAGCTTTCTAATTAAATGTATTTCTATTATTCAAATTGAAGTTTATTTGAATAAAAGTGTATTTCTGCTTCACTTCAATTCTCACAGTGACGAGAAACGACTCTGTTAGTGTTTTATTATGATCAAAGATCTAAAAGATTTCGGAAAATGCGTAAAGTAAAAATTGATACTTTTGGTCTTAAAATAAGAACATTAACTACCATTTTTTATGCTTTCGAATTAAAGTGTATTTTTACATTATTTCAACCCTTCCAACGAAGAGAAAGGACTCTGTTAGTGTTCTATTGTGATCAAAGATCTAAAAGATTTACGAAAAATGCGTAAAGTAAAAATTGGTACTTTTGGTCTTAAAATAAGAACATTAACTACCATTTTTTACGCTTTCGAATTAAAGTGTATTTTTACTTTATTTCAACCCTTCCAACGAAGAGAAGGGACTCTGTTAGTGTTCTATTATGATCAAAGATCTAAAAGATTTACGAAAAGTGCGTAAAGTAAAAATTGGTACTTTTGGTCTTAAATTAAGAACATTAACTACCATTTTTTACGCTTTCGAATTAAAGTGTATTTTTCCTTTATTTCAACCCTTCCAACGAAGAGAAGGGACTCTGTTACTGTTCTATTATGATCAAAGATCTAAAAGATTTACGAAAAATGCGTAAAGTAAAAATTGGTGCTTTTGGTCTTAAAATAAGAACATTAACTACCATTTTTTACGCTTTCGAATTAAAGTGTATTTTTACTTTATTTCAACCCTTGCAACGAAGAGAAGGGACTCTGTTAGTGTTCTATTATAATCAAAGATCTAAAAGATTTACGAAAAATGCGTAAAGTAAAAATTGGTACTTTTGGTCTTAAATTAAGAACATTAACTACCATTTTTTACGCTTTCGAATTAAAGTGTATTTTTACTTTATTTCAACCCTTCCAACGAAGAGAAGGGACTCTGTTAGTGTTCTATTATAATCAAAGATCTAAAAGATTTACGAAAAATGCGTAAAGTAAAAATTGGTGCTTTTGGTCTTAAAATAAGAACATTAACTACCATTTTTTATGCTTTCGAATTAAAGTGTATTTTTACTTTATTTCAACCCTTCCAACGAAGAGAAGGGACTCTGTTAGTGTTCTATTATAATCAAAGATCTAAAAGATTTACGAAAAATGCCTAAAGTAAAAATTGGTACTTTTGGTCTTAAAATAAGAACATTAACTACCATTTTTTACGCTTTCGAATTAAAGTGTATTTTTACTTTATTTCAACCCTTCCAACGAAGAGAAGGGACTCTGTTAGTGTTCTATTATAATCAAAGATCTAAAAGATTTACGAAAAATGCGTAAAGTAAAAATTGGTACTTTTGGTCTTAAAATAAGAACATTAACTACCATTTTTTATGCTTTCGAATTAAAGTGTATTTTTACTTTATTTCAACCCTTCCAACGAAGAGAAGGGACTCTGTTAGTGTTCTATTGTGATCAAAGATCTAAAAGATTTACGAAAAATGCGTAAAGTAAAAATTGGTACTTTTGGTCTTAAAATAAGAACATTAACTACCATTTTTTATGCTTTCGAATTAAAGTGTATTTTTACTTTATTTCAACCCTTCCAACGAAGAGAAACGACTCTGTTAGTATTTTATTATAATCAAAGATCTAAAAGATTTACGAAAAATGCGTAAAGTAAAAATTGGTGCTTTTGGTCTTAAAATAAGAACATTAACTACCATTTTTTACGCTTTCGAATTAAAGTGTATTTGTACATTATATTTCAACCCTTCCAACGAAGAGAAAGGACTCTGTTAGTATTCTATTGTGATCAAAGATCTAAAAGATTTACGAAAAGTGCGTAAAGTAAAAATTGGTGCTTTTGGTCTTAAAATAAGAACATTAACTACCATTTTTTATGCTTTCGAATTAAAGTGTATTTTTACTTTATTTCAACCCTTCCAACGAAGAGAAGGGACTCTGTTAGTGTTCTATTATAATCAAAGATCTAAAAGATTTACGAAAAATGCGTAAAGTAAAAATTGGTGCTTTTGGTCTTAAAATAAGAACATTAACTACCATTTTTTACAATTCTAAATGAAAGAAAATTTCTATTTTTCTGTAACCCAGGAGGGAAGGTACTCAGTTACATTTATGATAGGGTTGCTCAGGCTAAGGTACAATGCATCAACCCAAAAAAATTAATTTCTAACATAAAAATAGACCCAAAATAATTTTGCTGACCCTACATACCCAAAAGTTATGAAGTCAGTATCTTAATTTTGTAAAAGAGTACCCTAACTGATTAGATTTCTCATAATGAATTTGGATATTTAAGTTTTTCTGTTTTAATAATCTTAGTTGATTTTAATTTTGTTTGTAAATTACATTTTCCCAAATCTTTTTAATTTTTCCCATATTTGAGACCCAAAAAAGTAAGCCAGAATTTCAGGAACCCAAAAAAATAACTGTACAAATCATTGACGCAAAAAAGTTACCCTTGCCCAAATTTTAGATCCTAAAAATTTACCGGAGCATCCCTATCCTAAATATACCAGAGTACCCCCTTGGCTCTGTAACTCCCTTTTTCTAAGCACAATCACCCCTTCAGTCTCAGTTTCATATAATTTAAATTCACTACATACAATTTATAATCCCCTAACTATATACGAATAAATAACTAAACTACACGGATAACAGATAATATTACAGAAAATGAATACAATGATACAGAAAATTAAAACAATATTCAAATACAAAGAGGAGCTAAATAAATTGTATGCAGGGAATTACTTAAAGGAGGAGCTCTCTCAATAGGTAAACTAATCGAGGAGAGAGCCCCCCCCCTATCCTTAATTATTACTAGGTAAATTTAGATGAATTTACATAATTGTGCATTTTCTCTTCATATAGATTAATAGAACTACTGCCAGTATCAAAATGGAATCATCGGTTGACTTTGTTCAATAAATGAATTTTCAGTTTAGTTTTGAAGGATAGTTTTGATGAAGAATTTCGGAGTTCCATGGGTAATGTATTGAATCGACTTTAGGCCATATTGAAGACAGTTTTTTCGAGACATATATAAATCACCTTGACTGGCCTGTCTTGTGGAATACTGATGAACAGATGAACTGAATAAGAAAAAGTCATGAAAGCAACTAGGTGAAGTTTTATTAACAGAATCAAAAACAAAAAGTAAGAGTCGGAGTTCAAAAATCTCAGAACGTTTCAGGAGCGTAAAATAATTGAAGATTGGAAGAGAGGGATATGTCCTTCAGTCCTTCAGTCCTTATCCTTCATGTCCTTCAGTCCATCATGGCTGATTCCGATAATCCGACTCTGATAATCCGACAAAATTTTCAGAGAAATCTGCTATCTCATTTAATGGAATCCTAATTCCGTTGATCTTTTTGCAATACGAACATAAGAGGCTCGTTCCGATATACGACACCAACACGACACAATGGCAAAATCAGTAGATCCTTGCAAAAATTTATTCTGCATGCATTGTGAAAAATTGCCTTGATTCAACGATCTGAAAAGCTCAATGCCCGCTCTTATCGCTCTCATCACAAGTCGACAGCACTAAATTCGTTATTCGACGGTCTTCCAAAAAAGTGATGCATGCACTTGAACTGATCTGAAGTTCGCCACGATTTGGCAGTCATGCTGAATCGATAACTTTATTACTTGATGTTGCGCAAGCATGTATAATTTGTACTACTAATTCTATTTTTGAAATAATAATGATGACGAGTTTTGAATTTCAATCAGCTTGAAAATAACAACAATTGCTACAGTCAATTCATAAGTGTACGGTTGAAAATTTCTCATTGAGATAGTTTGAGAAATTATGGTATGGAACTGAACTGTCTTGCTGGCAAGCTGGGGTAAGTAGCATGCTCGCGATTGCATGGGTGAAAACTCTGCTGTCTAACTGAATTATTGTTTTCTTCCTGTAATTGTGTCAATGATCATTCAAAAAATTAAATGATTGAACTGAATAAAGATTGCTTTTGAATAAAGATCTATGGGCCTATCAAAAATTTTGAAAACTACGCAATTGATATTTCCATCGACTTACCTTCCCCCACTTACGTCAAAACGGAGAAACTTCAAGGAACTTCCTTCTTGAAGAATCGTTTCTTCTACATTGTTCTAAATTTTAGTAGTAACAGTGATACATTTCAAGAGTTTTCTCCTGCAAGTGAAAATTTTTAGAGGGGGGTGTGTGCCTAATTGCATATTTCGAATTCATCGTTTTAAATGCCACACTCCGGGCCATACCAGGGCATGAAAATAGTACCAACTTTTTATTTTCTTTCTTCGAAGGGTATTCCCCTTCTTTTTGTTATACATCAATACCAGAGTTGTTTTTCGTCCCTCCTACAGTTTAGATAAAATGAAATACACTTAACTCTTAAAGTGTAAAAAAGGTAGTTAATGTTCTTATTTTAAGACCAAAAGTACCAATTTCTACTTTACGCATTTTCTGTAAATCTTTTAGATCTTTGATCACAATAGAATACTAAAAGAGTCCCTTCTCTTCGTTGGAAGGGTTGTTATAAAGTAAAAATACACTTTAATTCGAAAGCGTAAAAAATGGTAGTTAATGTTCTTATTTTAAGACCAAAAGTACCAATTTTTACTTTACGCATTTTCTGTAAATCTTTTAGATATTTGATCACAATAGAACACTAACAGAGTCCCTTCTCTTCGTTCGAAAGGTTGAAATAAAGTAAAAATACACTTTAATTCGAAAGCGTAAAAAATGGTAGTTAATGTTCTTATTTTAAGACCAAAAGTACCAATTTTACTTTACGCATTTTCTGTAAATCTTTTAGATCTTTGATCACAATAGAACACTAACAGAGTCCCTTCTCTTCGTTGGAAGGGTTGAAATAAAGTGCAAATACACTTTAATTCGAAAGCGTAAAAAATGGTAGTTAATGTTCTTATTTTAAGACCAAAAGTACCAATTTTTACTTTACGCACTTTTCGTAAATCTTTTAGATCTTTGATCACAATAGAATACTAACAGAGTCCTTTCTCTTCGTTGGAAGGGTTGAAATATAATGTACAAATACACTTTAATTCGAAAGCGTAAAAAATGGTAGTTAATGTTCTTATTTTAAGACCAAAAGTACCAATTTTACTTTACGCATTTTCTGTAAATCTTTTAGATCTTTGATCACAATAGAACACTAACAGAGTCCCTTCTCTTCGTTGGAAGGGTTGAAATAAAGTGCAAATACACTTTAATTCGAAAGCGTAAAAAATGGTAGTTAATGTTCTTATTTTAAGACCAAAAGTACCAATTTTTACTTTACGCATTTTTCGTAAATCTTTTAGATCTTTGATCACAATAGTACACTAACAGAGTCCCTTCTCTTCGTTGGAAGGGTTGAAATAAAGTGCAAATACACTTTAATTCGAAAGCGTAAAAAATGGTAGTTAATGTTCTTATTTTAAGACCAAAAGTACCAATTTTTACTTTACGCACTTTTCGTAAATCTTTTAGATCTTTGATCACAATAGAATACTAACAGAGTCCTTTCTCTTCGTTGGAAGGGTTGAAATATAATGTACAAATACACTTTAATTCGAAAGCGTAAAAAATGGTAGTTAATGTTCTTATTTTAAGACCAAAAGTACCAATTTTACTTTACGCATTTTCTGTAAATCTTTTAGATCTTTGATCACAATAGAACACTAACAGAGTCCCTTCTCTTCGTTGGAAGGGTTGAAATAAAGTGCAAATACACTTTAATTCGAAAGCGTAAAAAATGGTAGTTAATGTTCTTATTTTAAGACCAAAAGTACCAATTTTTACTTTACGCATTTTTCGTAAATCTTTTAGATCTTTGATCACAATAGTACACTAACAGAGTCCCTTCTCTTCGTTGGAAGGGTTGAAATAAAGGAAAAATACACTTTAATTCGAAAGCGTAAAAAATGGTAGTTAATGTTCTTATTTTAAGACCAAAAGTACCATTTTTACTTTACGCATTTTTCGTAAATCTTTTAGATCTTTGATCACAATAGAACACTAACAGAGTCCCTTCTCTTCGTTGGAAGGGTTGAAATAAAGTGCAAATACACTTTAATTCGAAAGCATAAAAAATGGTAGTTAATGTTCTTATTTTAAGACCAAAAGTACCAATTTTTACTTTACGCATTTTTCGTAAATCTTTTAGATCTTTGATCACAATAGAACACTAACAGAGTCCCTTCTCTTCATTGGAAGGGTTGAAATAAAGTAAAAATACACTTTAATTCGAAAGCGTAAAAAATGGTAGTTAATGTTCTTATTTTAAGACCAAAAGTACCAATTTTTACTTTACGCATTTTTCGTAAATCTTTTAGATCTTTGATCACAATAGAACACTAACAGAGTCCCTTCTCTTCGTTGGAAGGGTTGAAATAAAGGAAAAATACACTTTAATTCGAAAGCGTAAAAAATGGTAGTTAATGTTCTTATTTTAAGACCAAAAGTACCAATTTTTACTTTACGCATTTTTCGTAAATCTTTTAGATCTTTGATCACAATAGAACACTAACAGAGTCCCTTCTCTTCGTTGGAAGGGTTGAAATAAAGTGCAAATACACTTTAATTCGAAAGCATAAAAAATGGTAGTTAATGTTCTTATTTTAAGACCAAAAGTACCAATTTTTACTTTACGCATTTTTCGTAAATCTTTTAGATCTTTGATCACAATAGAACACTAACAGAGTCCCTTCTCTTCATTGGAAGGGTTGAAATAAAGTAAAAATACACTTTAATTCGAAAGCGTAAAAAATGGTAGTTAATGTTCTTATTTTAAGACCAAAAGTACCAATTTTTACTTTACGCATTTTTCGTAAATCTTTTAGATCTTTGATCACAATAGAACACTAACAGAGTCCCTTCTCTTCGTTGGAAGGGTTGAAATAAAGGAAAAATACACTTTAATTCGAAAGCGTAAAAAATGGTAGTTAATGTTCTTATTTTAAGACCAAAAGTACCAATTTTTACTTTACGCATTTTTCGTAAATCTTTTAGATCTTTGATCACAATAGAACACTAACAGAGTCCCTTCTCTTCGTTGGAAGGGTTGAAATAAAGGAAAAATACACTTTAATTCGAAAGCGTAAAAAATGGTAGTTAATGTTCTTATTTTAAGACCAAAAGTACCAATTTTTACTTTACGCATTTTCTGTAAATCTTTTAGATCTTTGATCACAATAGAACACTAACAGAGTCCTTTCTCTTTATTGGAAGAGTTGAAGTAAAATAAAAATACACTTTAATTCGAAAGCATAAAAAATGGTAGTTAATGTTCTTATTTTAAGACCAAAAGTATCAATTTTTACTTTACGCATTTTCTGTAAATCTTTTAGATCTTTGATCACAATAGAACACTAACAGAGTCCTTTCTCTTCATTGGAAGAGTTGAAATAAAGTAAAAATACACTTTAATTCGAAAGCATAAAAAATGGTCGTTAATGTTCTTATTTTTAGACCCAAAAAGTACCAATTTTTACATTTACGCATTTTTCTTATATCTTTTGCATATTTGATCACAATAGAATACTAAGAAAGTCATTTCTCCTCACTGCAAGAATTAAAGTGAAGTAAAAATACTCTTTAAGATGAAAATGTAAAAATGGTAGTTAAAGTTCTGCTCTAAGGCCATAAAGAATAGTTTTAAATGTCTCTCTATCGTATTCGTATTCACTTTTTGTAGTCTGCCAATGATTTTATTTGGTTGATATAATCCTTCTAATATTGGAAATTTTAGTATTTACTATAAGTAGCTACATGGGTGGTTTTTAGTAGCTATAAATGTAGCAAAATTTTAATTGTACTGTATAATGAACAAAACTGAAATCATCGCCCTTCTTTTTTTTGTCGTGTTTCTCTTACTTATCTCATTTCATTAGAACACTATCATTCTTATCATATCACATTCATATCAAATCATATTACATTCAATTGGTAAGGGAATCAGTGGATTTCTGCTTGCAAAAAGGATGTGATCTATACGTATTTTGGTACATACTTCTGCAACCTTGCTGTAGCTTGATGGGTTTTGACGCATGCTATTCTTATGCTAATTTTGAGGAAACCTCGTATTCATGACAGTTCACTCAACAAGGAAAAATTGGTTGGTAAATCGCTTAAAATAAGAACGTTTTATAGCTCGCTCAACAGGGTGTCCCTTTGTGGTAAAAATTATGCGACAGGGTATTATGATAGGTAAAAAAAATTATGCGACAGGGTATCACAAGCAAAAATTGCGTTCTACACTGTATTTGAGAGGCAAAATTTTTATGCGACAGGCTACTTTTGGTCTATTTTTTATGCAATAGGGTGCAGGGTGTGGAGAGGTTTTCCGCACACCCCCGTCACTTCCCTAGTCAAGTACCCCCCCCGGGGGTCAAAGTTCGTCTAAATAGAGAAATATTTCGCCATTTGCGTACATCTTATCTAGATTTTAAAGCAAAAAAGCCTGAAGGTTGGGTAAAAAACAGGGCTTCTCTATTCTCCAGGTAGTGTAAGGCCCCAGCTACACGATACCGGATTCATCACACACCGGATTACTTTTCACATCGGATAGGGAGAGTGCAGTTACACGACACCGAGGCAATCCAGTGTCACTCCATTCCGTTTTCGCGTGGTGAAACCACTCCGTTCTGGAGGTGACGTGAAAATGAATCCGATGCACTCCGCTCCGCATTCCATCTCTTGTAACTATACCAATCCGGTGTGACCCCACTCCGTTTGCTCTTGTAACTGCACCAAAGCCGATGTGACCCCACTCCATTTTGGCTTCGCAGTTGTCAAAGACAATAGATTTAGACTTCGCAAGGCAGGGTGACTCGGTGTCTTGTAACTGCAATGAAAACAGTGCGATTTTGACGCAGATGGGTTGAAACCAATCCGATGCGAAAAGCAATCCGGTATCGTGTAACCCAGACCTAAGTCACTGGAACTTATTTAAGATTCCAAAAATAATCTGAAATCATTTTGAAATCATTTCCAACGATGTCAAAGTAGCAGAAACTATGGATGAATTTTCGGTGACCGTTACCGATTCTCTTGGAATAAATGAAAATTCCAATAAGAAACTGTACAAATATTTTCGAATCATCCTAGCATTTTAAAGATCAAAGGTTACTGTCAAAATGCTGGCCAATCCTTTTTTCAAAAATTTACCCCTGATTCCGTTGACAAGGAGGTTTGGAATTTAAATCCTGAGAAAGCTAGACAAGACACAAAAATATCCCTCCCAAAATCCTGAAATCTAATCCTGATGTTTGTATTTGAATGACTCAGAACGAAATATTTCAGGTAAGCATTCAAAAGACGTCGGAGTTTAATGGAAAATCAGTCACGAAGTAATGCTTGCTTTTTTGTTTGCAACTTTAAGTTTAAGTTTCTAGTTTTGATAAAGGAATCTTGGGAAGAATACAAAGCGCATAACTATCCATAATTCTTATGGATAACTGTTTATAATATGAATCCGGCAATTTAATAGCATTAAAGAGGAAAGAATTACCTTTCATTTAAAAGAAAAAGTTCTAAAATCGGGCAAAGGCTGTTTGACATTTTTTTAAATTCACGTTACTTTGACTGTTGTATGAAATTTAGGCCACAAATATACCGGGTGAGCCAGAAAAAAACTTTCGAAAATTTATAGCACCACGAGTACTTCATGGATTTGAATGATTCAAATTCTAATTAAAAGCCAAAAGATCAAAGTATTTTTTGTGATTTTTCTCGTCTTCTTACGAGCACTGCAAATATAGATAAATTCAACTTTACAAAAATTTAATGGTTGCAAAATGATTGAAAAGGGGCCTAAAATACTTGATCAAATCGTTAAGACTCTCCTCAAACAGAACAATACGTACAGGTGTTTCAACTCTCTCAAGAGTAATAAGACATAGCTTCTCAAACGGATACTAGAGATTTTCAATCCCATGGCAATAAATGTGCAGATGAAATCTCTCACCCAAGAGAAATTGCATTTTCTCTGTTGTTATGAGCGGGGAGTATTCTATGATTTGATCAAGTATATCTCTGCTAAATTTGAATTTACCACTCAGTGCACATGGTTCAATTCAAGCAAATATTAATTTATTAAAATTTGATTTGAATTTTCATGTTAATCCTCATGTTAATCCTCAGGGTATCCTTTATAAAGACTATTAGTTTTTTTGCATTTTCGAAAATTCATTTTTTGCAATTCATTCCCTAATTCCTAATTATTTAATAAGTGTTTCATCTAATTCCAAAGCCCATGAGACTCATGTGGGCGTCAGTAGGGAAGAAATTGAAAATGTACCAGATTTTTCCTGAAAAATGTTGCCAGAAAAATGCCCGATTTTCTATGTCTTTCTGTATTTGTGGCCTGTGGGTAATTTACTTGCTTCTCACACGATCGTATTGGCAATGTCGGGAGAATGAAGGGTAGGTAAAATTTAGAAAAATCTTCACAGGTTTCTTTTGTCCTCTTCGCTTATTCGCCGTCTGATTGGTCAGTGAAAATGAGGCTTTGGAGGTTTTCGGCCATGGGCCACGAGCAAAAATTGGCGGAAACATTTGATTCCTATGCTGTCTTTGATAATAGGCACCAGATCAAATTTTCAAACGATCCAAAAGCAGACTGAAGCTAAACATTTTTTGAAATATGTAGATCAAAAGATCAATATGATAACCGATACAAAGTATCTCTGGGTGTTCCAATAGACGACAAGCTCCAATGGTATGGCCATATTGAACAAGTTCGCAATATTGAGACAGAGGCACTACGAGCTCTTGGTCTTATTAAGCATGCCAAAAAATTTCTTCCGTCATTTGATCTGCAGAAAGTGCATAGAGGGATTGTTGAGCCATATTTTACTTATTGCTGCATGGTTTGGGGTTGTTATGGTGAAACCGGTTGTTGTGGTGAAACCAAACTTAATTCTCTCCAAAAGTGTCAAAATAGAGCTGTTAGAATAACTACGAACAGTCCTTACGATGCTTCTCCTAGCCCTCTGCCCCAAAATCTTGGCAGGCTGTCAATTAAAGATCTTATCAGAAAAGAAACAGCATCACCGACCTATAAAGCATTGAGCTCAATTACTCCTCAATATTTAGGGAACTTTCACTAAATACTCACAGGGATGTGATCGCAATCTTCCCTCTACTGAAATAGATTTGTAGATACCTCTGTTGAGAACATGTAAAGGTCAAAAACAATTTTTCTTATCGTGGAGCAAAATTATGGAATGAACTGAGAAGGAAACTAAATTGGCACTGCCCCTGGCTTCCTTTGAAAAATCCATATGAGAGGTATAGCTCATTTTGCTATTTAATTTTGTTATGCTCGATCCCACAAATATATTTTATTAGCAATATCTTAACAGTGTATATGAAATGCAATTTCTCTTTAATTTAGGCTTTTCTTTTTTGCACAGGTCAATTTGTAAAACAGTTATTTATTACTAAAATCTGTAACCTTTATAAATATTTCAAAATGAAATGAAATTCAAGATGAATGACTACGTGGAAATATTTGTGTTGTCCACTACGAATAATGTATTTTCTATTTAATGCAATGTCGACATGAAATCTTATAAAATGTTTATAAAGTTATTCTGCGTTTTCTTATTATCAAATGTTTTGTAAACCTTCCGACAATTGAGTGCCTGTGTAGGCCTAAAGTTATCCGAAATGAATTTGCTACTCTCACTTGATTCATCACCTTTCTTTGTTAGTTTGAGACTTCTGAACTGCTTCATCTGAAATAAAAAGATGCAAGAATCAGAGCGGGGCAAAATTTCAAAACAAATCCTAACATTTTCTTATCTTATTTTCTTTTGTTTCCTGTGTCAGACCAAGGGCCTGTAGGACGAGAGATTATAGTCGTCCCGTTGCAGTTAATTTCTAATGTTTGGTCTGAAAAACTTACCTATGTTCTCGTTGGTGGTTTCTTCTTTCATAAATTTCTTGGTTTTGCTTTCTAAACGACATAAATCACATGTTTTCTCAAGCAGAAATGAACTGTTTGATCGTGCCACCTCGTCTCTTGGCGGCCATTTGCAATGCTTTCGTTAGTTCTCTATAAATTAAAAATGGCGTTGCTGAAACAGTATGCAGAGCAAGCTGTTTATTTCCACTTGAGAAAAGATGGGATATTTGTCGTTTAGAAAGCAAAACCAAGAAATTTATGAAAGAAGAAACCACCAAGGAGAACATAGGTAAGTTTTTCAAACCAAACATTAGAAATTAACTGCAACGGGACGACTATAATCTCTCGTCCTATAGGCCCTGTGTCAGACATTAAACGCACAACAAGGCGTACGCTAATCCTTTCGTAAATTTCCTACGTGCGAAAATGTTGATGTCCGAATCTTTTGTAAACAGAAATATTCAATGTCCAAATTTTCTGCAAATGAAGCTTTATTACAACTTTTATTGTATGGCAATAAAGATTTTCCCATTTTACATTACTTGAGCATTTACGCTACATTTCACCCATGAAACTAGTCGATTCGAGTGAATTTCTTTAGCCACTTACCCATCCCTTCATAAACCACCCGATTTTGTTGCGCAGTTAAAGTAGTTAAAGTAGTTAAAGTAGTTTCTTTTATTCTATTATCTTCATTTAATGGTCTCGGGGTAGACACAGCCTTTTGCTCCCTGGGGTTGATCGTCCTGGTAGTATTGTAGAGTAATTTTGTAAGTAATGTAGTTCGTAATGTGTATTGTAAATTTTATTTGGAATATATTATAAAAAGAAAAAAAGCTTGCCTCGAAATAGAATGAACGAGACTTTTCGTCATTATTATTATTATTGTCATTTACCAACCTGACTGCCAGATATTGTGATAGGTTCTTTGAAGACAACCCAAGAAACGGCTTCATTACATTCAGGCGTTGTTAATGATCCATTGTAATACCAGAATTGATCCGTGTTATCAGGTAACATTTTGAGAGGAGTCCATGGGAAAAATGCACGTGCTTTGGATTCTTCATCTACGAAAAAAATTACACATAGGGTACTGATGGGATTTATCAGTGTCAGGTTCTAGCTTTCAATTTCAATATCCAGTGTCAGCCCTCAAATGTTTTAAAATGAACGCAAATTTAAGTGTGGCTTCCATGATCATCGCAGGTCCATTCGGCAATACAAGAAACACCTCAAAAAGCGAGTTGAAGGTGTTGCGGTGCAGTGGTGTAATCCTCTGACTTTGCAGTCAGACCAGTCAGGCGGACCAGGGTTCGATCCAAGGTAGAGCTTCATGACAAGGAGTCGCAGACTCGATTAAATCTTCTCTACTTCTGCAATTAAAGGGCCCTATGCAACGTCACTGCTTTGCGACTGCTAATATGCCTTGGTTCCCTGTGATCGATAATTTTTGATAATCAGAAATTAAGATCGCTACTTCGAGGCAGGAACTTCTCGCAGGATTGAAGCTGTTCCTCTCCTGAACCAATAGCAAAGAATAAAGTTGGAAGAACAAGTTGTGGCCAACCCCAACGAGTCTTGTACTCTCGCAAATTTATGTATGAATTCTGGACAAGACTTAAGTCAGAATTTCAGACAGTAGTGGCGTGATGAAGTCAATTTCAAACAACGACTTTGCTCTGTAGTTGTTGCAGAGTTATCAGACGTGCTTCACAGATTCGTGCAATCGCTGTGCACAGTTGAAAAGTGAAAACACCGACTAACAACCATGCTTATGGCATCAAAGAAAACGGTAATGACAGTGATATGTACATACGATAAACTTGTTTCCCACCGTGCTTCCGCGCGGCTTGTGTGCTTGATTTATTTCTTTCATGAAGTACTGAGCCCACAAAGCACTAACGTTGCACAGGCCCCTTTGAGGCGCTTGGCGCTAAAACCACAACTTAACATTCATCTTTACCATCCAGATGAAGGACTTACGATGTTACGAAATGATTTCACGGATTGTGCTACACGATTTAACTTGAAACAGTGGATAAATTATATCGAACCATCCGGTTGCTAGTTTTGTAAAAGTTTTGCAACAATGGCATCCGTTCGTTTGCTTGACACGCTAGTGGTTAATGATCACAATCAGTGGGATTTTTTGACCTGTTAGTCAAGCTGTAAATATAAAAAAGAAGACAGTAAACAATGCCCCGAAACGTTTGTGAGTGGCTCAACTGTTGTGCATGCGAGTAGGGAATGCTAGGCACAATGATTTACAGAAGAAGAAATACCTAATGCAAAAAATGATGATTTGTCAAGCTGTAAACATAAAGAAGAAGACAGCAAAAGATGCCCCGAAACGTGAGAAGACACAATAATTTGCAAAAGAAGAAATACCTAATGCAAAAAATGATGATTTGTCAAGCTGTAAACATAAAGAAGAAGACAGCAAAAGATGCCCCGAATTGTTTGTGGGTAACTCAACTGTTATGAATGCGAAAAGAAAATGCAAGGGAGGACACAATGATTTGCAGAAGAAGAAAGACTTAATGCAAAAATGATGATTAATCAAGCTGTAAACACGAGAAGACAGCAAAAGATGCCCCGAAACGTCTGTGAGTAACACAGCTGTTTTTCGTGTGCAAACGAAAATGTTAAGAGAAGACACAATGATTTGCAGAAGAAGAAAGACCTAATGCAAAAATAATGGAAACTCTAATCATCAAATTTAGAAACTGGAAAATTAGTCATTGAAATTGCCTAAATGTGTCTTCTTCAAAATAGCTTTTAGTCTGATGCGAAATGGCTGCCTGTCCTAAAGGAAGTATTTAGCAAACAAAGAAACTATTTTACACAACTCTCTTGATGATTAAAAAGATGAAGGAGTCTTTGTACATTTTTTGCAGCTTACGGAAGAATCATTTAAAATTTCTAGTCACATCAAATTTCTTTGATAAAAATAAGAAGTTGTTTTAGTTACTTGGCAGCTTACCTTTGAATTCAATGTTTTTTAGCTCCCTGATAACTCGTTTAAGCTCTTTATTCCAGGTACCAATCTGAATGCGATGAAAGCATCTATTTAACAATGGCAATGGGAAGATAGCAATTAAGGCCCAAACCCCACTAAACAGAGTAAAGGACTAGACTGATTACAGGTTCGTAGTTATCGCTATAGATAGACTGATGGACCCTTAAACTACGACTCATGGACTTTCACATTGAAAATTAGGACAGAATTTTTCCCTCGATTTCATGTCCGGATATGGAAACAAAAGCAACACTGTATGAAAAGCTAAGTGCTCCAGGCAATGGCGGTGGGCCTAAGCTGTCGGCTCAAGCCTCAGATGACAAAATGCCTAAAAATTCACGTTTTCGGTGATTTTAGTAATGAACAACGTCAAAAGTATCCAGATGAAATGAATCTTTCCTCAATCCAAGAATCAACAAACCTTTCATTTTCAACCAAGATTTTTTCATGATTTTTAGGCCACTTAGCTTCTGCCAGCTCGTCACAGCAATGGTAATTTCCAATTTGTTAAAGTTGCAATGACTACTCTTTAAGCTTGTCTCAGTGCGAACAGAAAATATGTGCCCTTTTTGTCCCAATTTTGATGTGAAAGCGTATAAGTCCAAGTTTGAGCAAAAAATGTGTTGTTGCTGTTGTAAAGGACTATAGCCCACTAGTCTTTTGTTTACTTAAAAACATTCTTTATATGACTTTGATGTTAAGCATTGGTTGCCATTCTTGAGTCTGTTAACCGGCTGTTATATCCAAGCCAAAACCGTCACTCGCCAGAGCTACCCAGAAGAATATGCTTTGAAGCTAATAAAGGACTGAAGGTAGGTTGATTAATGAGCTTTAGTCCTAAATTTGTATCTTCCCTTTGCATTTGGTATTTAGTAGGGATAAAAATTAAAGTACATCTTTTCACATTTCGGAGAGGACAGAGGAGGGGCAGCTATTATCTCTATTTTGTGTTATGGAACATCTCTTACAATTGGTAGTGTCCTAGGGGATCTAATTTCTGTAATCTATGCAATTTTGCTATGTTTTTCCGTTTTCCGATTGTCGAATGAGTAAATCTATATTCCGTAGAAGCATAACTTGTTTGCTACTATTTTTATCTTTTTTCCTTATCTTCCACACTGACGATAAAATATTTTCGTTTTCCGAGGCGTTAAAGTATTATCCTTTCTTTCCGCTGTCAACCTCCCAGTGTTGTTGCTCCGATTTCCATTTTGGTATAAAAATGCCCCATTTTGGTTTTCTGTAATGTATGACATCCGGGACATCCCCCACTTCGAAATGCAAGTTCAACATCTAATTTCTCTTGAACTCGTTGGAAGCAAAAATTGGTGATACCTTAACTTATTTTTTGAAGTAACAAATTGTGGGGTTAACAAATCTCGCAAGGAATAAACGTTCGGAAAGATGAGGATGAGAGATGAAGGAGAATTTTAACTCAGTCTTATGAGGAACTTGAATTTTATCACAATGTTTAAAAAGGATTTTATATACCTTTATAAAGGTCCCAAGTACGAGTAAGCCATTTCTAAATTTCACTGCCTTGGATACATTGCCATATTGCTGGTTCATGAATACAAAATGCATCTGTAAAAGCAATTTACAGCATTGGGTCATGCATTATTAATGGTCTACTAGGATCATCATCATCATCATCATCATCATCATCATCATCATCATCATCATCATCATCATCATCATCATCATCATCATCATCATCATCATCATCATCATCATCATCATCATCATCATCATCATCATCATCATCATCATCATCATCATCATCATCAAAAAGTGCTACCAAATGTCTCCTTCAACTCTTAACCTGACCATCTTCCGGAAGCACCTCAGGCCTTTTGACCGTAAATTTTTCCTTGGCCCCCCGGGCATTTGAGTAACGTTTGACAAGAAACGGGAGCTTTTGCTTATATAGTAACTGGGAAAATGATATTTCTGAGTGTCCGGCCTCCAGGGGGGCATTCGCCACATAAAATTTTCCTGATCCCAGGGCATTTGTGCAAGAAACTTTTGTTGATCCCCAGGCTGCCCTGGGGGATGGTCAGGGCCAGAATTGAATGAGATAAAGTACAGGCATGGCAGCTATACTTCCAAACTAACACAACAAAACTAATAATACAAATACAATAACGAGAACATTTGAAATAAAGAAACTTGATGTAGAGAGGTTGGACGACAAAAAATACTATAAGCTATGTTTTAACACACTGAGGCCTTTCGGACTTGTGTCCTCATCAGAGTATGATTTCGAATGATTCTAAACTATCAACGATGTGTATATAAGCTTTTACGAGGAAATTCTATACTTGAGGATTATGATGCACGAGGTAGATATTTAATTAGGAGTTTAGAAGGGCGTGTCCTTCTTTGAATAGTTTTTCTTCATAATATAAAAGAGCAGACGAGTTATTTAGAGCAAAGAATACGAACATTTTGAAAAACGGCTCTTTTAGCTTGTTGTGTCTTATTCCGCATTCGTGGACGTGTTTGGGAAAGCTACAAGTTGAAATGCCACTTCTGGATTCTGAAATATGATTATTCATGCGATTGCGTAAGGTCCGTGTCTGTCCAATGTAACTCATCTCGTTGTTGCACATGTTACATGAAAGGAAATAAACCACATTTTCACTCTGGCAAGTAATGCTGGATTTGATTTCCCAAGTGCTGTTATTTGCGGTCGTGAATGAGGTGACAGGCTGCAGATACTGTTTGCATAGCTTACATCTTTTGTTTGAACAGAGTGAAATTCCAGGGATTCGATGTAGTGGTCGTACGTGTTTGGTCTCAAACTTTGCTTTTGTGAGTGTCGATAATAAGTTTTTAGGTTGTTAGGTTATCATTGGCATTGATAAGAAATTAAAAACAGTGTTCGCAAAATCGAAACCAGTCGTTGCATTGAAACAACCTAAAAACTTATTATCGACACTCACAAAAGCAAAGTTTGAGACCAAACACGTACGACCACTACATCGAATCCCTGGAATTTCACTCTGTTCAAACAAAAGATGTAAGCTATGCAAACAGTATCTGCAGCCTGTCACCTCATTCACGACCGCAAATAACAGCACTTGGGAAATCAAATCCAGCATTACTTGCCAGAGTGAAAATGTGGTTTATTTCCTTTCATATAACATGTGCAACAACGAGATGAGTTACATTGGACAGACACGGACCTTACGCAATCGCATGAATAATCATATTTCAGAATCCAGAAGTGGCATTTCAACTTGTAGCTTTCCCAAACACGTCCACGAATGCGGAATAAGACACAACAAGCTAAAAGAGCCGTTTTTCAAAATATTCGTATTCTTTGCTCTAAATAACTCGTCTGCTCTTTTATATTATGAAGAAAAACTATTCAAAGAAGGACACGCCCTTCTAAACTCCTAATTAAATATCTACCTCGTGCATCATAATCCTCAAGTATAGAATTTCCTCGTAAAAGCTTATATACACATCGTTGATAGTTTAGAATCATTCGAAATCATACTCTGATGAGGACACAAGTCCGAAAGGCCTCAGTGTGTTAAAACATAGCTTACAGTATTTTTTGTCGTCCAACCTCTCTACATCAAGTTTCTAGTTATATATTTTACCAAGTTTTTTGAAATGAAAGAAATGAACAATAAGAGATGAACTAAAATGAATCAAATAAAGCTCCGGTGAAATATAAAATAACAAAAAAAAAAGAATATGTGTTTAGGTGTCTTGGAACATCCAGGCCTAAACCAGGCATCTAGTAACTGCATGTTTTTGCTACTCATAATATTGGAAACCTGTATGTTATACTGGGACGTAGACTAATCGCCTCCAAAGAAATTAAACCCGCCGATGAAAATAGCAGACAAGGCTTTGCATTAACATAACTAGTCAATAAGAAAGCCTGATTAAGTTTCCTTTACATCACTGTGGAGCTTAAAATTTTATCCAGAAATTTAATCCTGGTTTGAACAATCCGGAGTTAAACTCTTTAATAGAATCATTTCTAACTCGAGAAAAATATGACGGATACAAGTCAACTAGAATTGTTTTCAAAGTTGCCATGTTAACCACAAAATGATAAGCAATTTTTAAGAAAGCTACTGGCTTGAAACATTTACATTGAAGATCTTTCATTTTTAGGCAGACTATCAATAAACAATATGGAAAGATGACATCTGTTTTTTCATTATATATTCAATATAAAAATTTACAAGAACGAGGTACTTAAGACTATACTTACAAGTTACTTAACTACGTAACTAAGATGATAACCCGAGAAGCAAGAACCCATGACTATCCCAGGGTCATGACATAGAACACTAAACTAAATTACATCTAAATATACAATTACGAAAAGCTACATATAAACGATGTTTACTTAGACTGATTACATGTCGTCGTAAATTTCGCTCGTTTTTTATTTTAACTTTAACCTTTTCGCTGTTTGAGCGAGCAGTTACATTCAATAATTTGGTGAAATAACTCTGCTCAATAGATGAAATTGCTAGCGAAAACTAGGGACGAAATGTCATAAGTCTAATGTTTACTTAAAAATACAGACAAAACGAAGATGGAAAACAAAAACGAAAGGACTTTATGGCTGCTTTGTTGCTGTATGGCGTGAAACAAAGGTTTCATCTGATGAAATCTAAAGTCAGCTCGAGTATACTTTTATTAGTGTCGCTTGAAAGGTCTTTATCACCATATAGCAAAATTTTGCACAAGAACGTTGTTAGACAGGCTGTTGATTTCAACAAATGGTCGTAATGCATCTGAAACTCCAGCGAGAAGATCTCGTCGTTGACTAGCAAATGATGGGCAAAGCAACAGAAAGTGCTCCGTGTCCTCAATACCGTCTGTTCAGCTTCACTTCATTGTTAAATAAAACGCAGTAAAAAGCTAAACATAGTACCTCTGCAGAAAATTGTTTTCCATTGACTGTGTGCTCAGATCCTTTACTATCATCACTACCCCAGTGAAAATGAAATTGCAAGGGACCCCATTTTTGTCCTGTAAGGAGAAATCAATGAAGAAAATATTGCTATGGATATAAACGACATATCAAGTTGGGTTCAGTCAAGTCAAATCTAGCCTAGTCTAGTCTAGTCTGGTGTAGCCACATAAATTCTAGCCTGCGTGCAGACTATTCCCCCTGACGGAAAAGGTATAGTCTGCGCAGCGCAGCCCAATTTCGCGTAGTGCAAGCGTCAGCACTTTTCCGTCAGGGGGTATGGTCTGCACGCAGGCTACATCAATTCAAGACAATTCAAATCAAGTCTGGTCTTGTCTAGCTAAATCAAGTCAAATTTAGCCTAATCAAGTCTTGTCTGGTCTAGCGAGGTTCGGTTAAGTCAACATAAGTCTAGTCTGGGAAAGGCATGTCAAGTCGTCAAGTCAAGTCAGTCAACTCAAGCCAATTCAATTTAAACATAGTCCAAACCAGCCAGACCAGGTCAAGGGGAGGTCATGCTAAGCCAAGCCAGCCAGACCAGCCAAGCAAAGCCAAGCCAAGCCAATCACATTTAAGTCTGCAATCTTTTACTTAATGAAAAATCATTCAGTGGAAGGAATCCAGCCTCTAGGTAAAGAAAACAAAATTACGCGAATGACAACGAGCTTTGAATTTAGCAGAAGTGAAATGAAGTCAAAGCAAGTCAACTGAAGTGAAATCAAGTCAAGTCAAGTCAAGTCAACAAGTCCAGTAAAGTAAGTCAACTCAAGCCAAGTCAATTCAATTTAAACCTAGTTTATTCCACCAGACCAGGTCAAGCCAAGCTATTCCAGCCAGACCAGGTCAAGCTAAGCCAACACAAGACAAGCCAGGCCAAGCCAATCAAATTCAAGTCTTCAATCTTTCGCTTAACTCATTCAGTGAAACAACTTTATTCTTTAGGTATAGAAAACAATATTACGTCAGTGAGCACGAGTTTTTAATTTAGCAGAAGTCAAATCAAGTCATGTAGAGTCAAGTTAAGCCGAGTCAAGACACGTTAAGTCAAGTTCAAGGTCAAGGTCAAGTCAGGTCAAGTCAAGCCAGCCAAGTCAAGACAAGTCAAGTCAAGTCAAGTCAAGTCATGCAACGCTAAGTATAGTCAAGCCAAGTCAAGTCAAGCCACGTCAAGGTATGCCAAATCAAGCCACGGTAAGTCAAGTCAAGTCAAAGCAAGTCAAGTGATTGCTCAAAGTCATTCTGATAATGCAGAATTAAAGAAGATTGCTGTCACTAAAATGGGCTTACCAAACGCTTCAATCTCCAAGTTTGGCTTTATATCCTTTTCATACATCTTGTCGTAGGTAACGACAGCTGAATGTCCATTGTTTTTCAGCTGGAACTCAACTTTTTGACGCTTGTTCCAGTCACTGCTAAATTTTATCTTTGTTTCACTGAAAGAAGCCTTTTCTTCTTCAATGTCGATTGGAGATTGTCTGCTGCCATTGCAAAGTGGATGGTTCATGAACCAGTGGCTAGGCCCTTCGAGAAAATAAACATTTTAAGGCCTAAGATCTTTTCATGACATTGCTGCTGATGGATCGGCACTGGGACGTGTGATTCTTTTTGGAATTGCCAAAATGTTATAAACATTGCAAGATTTAGATTGCGTTCACACGATGCTGGCACATTTTGAAAACGGTGAAAAATGTGACGGATAGGTCTCCCGTTCACACGAAAACGGCACGTTTTTACCGGCAGATTCTGAAGACGGTAGATTTTGAAAACGGAACCCTAACCGAAAAATGTTGAAAACGGCATCGTGTGAACACTCGAAAATGATGAAAGCGGAACATTTTTCAACGCTTTAGAAACGAGGCTGATTGACTTTGGTGCGAAAATCTAGCCTACTTCTCGTGGAGCTTGCAAAGAGTTTATTGCCGTCACAAATTTCTGGTGTTTTCGCAAATTTTGCCAGTATCGTGTGAACGCTAGCTCAAATTTTGTTACCGTCACATTTTCCACCGTTTCAAAAATGTGCTGGCATCGTGTGAACGCAGTCTTAGACTTGGTGTTGAGATCCGAAGCAACATCATGCCACAACTAGCATTGTTTCCACTGAGAACCGGCCATGCCTTCGTTTTCCTCCCCACACTTTACAAGATTTGGACGCTCGATCCAAGCCTCTTTTCTGGCAAGTAAAATGGTTTATTCGACTTTGTTATGACGTGAATGTGGTTCCTGGCCTAGGGTTCTACTTGTTTTGCTTGTCATTGGCGCCCAAAGGATCATGGTTAGCAATGGGTCTTTAAACAAACTTACCGTTTTCTCCATGATAACCCCAATCTAAAAACAAATGAAATTGAATTAGTTCACGGTCAAATACAAAGCCAAAAGCAAATTTTCTTACAATACCGGGTGTCCCCAAAAAAAGGTAACAGATTTGATGGGACTAGCGATGAGAGTATAAGTCCAATCGATCCAAAATAAATTTTGAAGTACTCTTCGATAGTTAATTTGAAGATTAATACCTCGTTTGTTGATATTGACGCATCGAGAGTTGAAATGTTTTTCTCGAACGCCAAAATTTGCGTCCATCTACAAACCAGAGCTTTTGGGTTTTGGCCTAAACTGCTAACGCGCTGGTTAGGGGAATCTCCTCAGTCAAAGACATTTTTGGACAAGGATCGGTCCTTTGGGTACCCGTTTGAAAAGAACGTAAAAAACTGAAAACTAACAAACAAATTAATGAATATAGTCACCAAGGAATATTTTTCTCCAGTCAAAATGCATTTACAAAAGTACACCAAGCCAAGCACGAATGAGCATTTTTTTTTGTTCCCTTGGGCATATACGATTGCTTGTTTTGTAATAATTTCGTGAGAGATGATGCAAAAAACATTTCATTCAAGCAATGATGATTGCAAGATAGTCTATGTGTTAAAGCCTCGCTGATGAATAACTTTTCTCAGGCAGGTGTGATTTACAGTTTTTGTATAATCAAGAAAGGGGTCTCTTCGGGGCTAAATTCTTGAATCTAATTGTAACGTTCAGAGTCAGATTTCCACTAAAAATGTGTTCCTAAGCACGAGGTTTCTTGTTTGTACTTGGCTATGATTGAGGAGATTCCACAGCACAGCAATTTCACAGCTTAGGCCAAACCCCAAAAGCTCTGGTTTGGAGTAGGAGGCAAATTTGGACTTTCAAGATTAATATTCCAACTCTTGATGCACCAATGTCAACAAATAAGGTATCAATCTTCAAGTTAACTATCTAAGAGTACTTCAAAATTTATCAGGGGTCGATTCAACTTAAATTCTTATCGCTAGCCCCAATCAAATCTGTTACCTTTTTTTGGGACACTCGGTAGAATCAATTGCTTTGATCGACACTCAATTATAAAACAATTAACCATTGCAAACAATGGGATTTTTACGGCTGCTTAGCTGAGCTACAAATATAAATAAAGCAACGCATCATCAAAGGTGCTTCTTCTCTAAATTTCGAAACAGAGATTTTGCAGTTCTTGATGGGCAATTTCAAGCAGACTTTTATCTGTCCTTTCAAGTCGTCATGTTGCAGATCATATATATACACTCCTCGCATCTATTGGATAGATGTTTTTCGGTGTTCTAAATTATGTACACACTCGTGACATCTATTGAACTAGGAAGTGAAAGAGCTCGATTCGCTCGCACTTCAACCAAGGGCCTTAGGACGACATTAAAGTCGTCCCATTACGCTGATTAGAATGTCGTATTTAAGTGCTCTTTCCTATCCAACTCTGTCCTTGTCTATTTCTTAGTTTTATTGCTGTCTTTGTTTTGCTTTTTAAACGGCATGCATCCCATGTTTTCTCAAGTTGAAATAAACCTTGCTTCGCTCTGTAGGATCGCCATTTTTTTTTCTCGAGAACAAAACGAAAGTGAGGTTAATCTCACGCCAGCGTTGGATAGGGGATGGGTCGGATGTGCGCTGTAGTGAGATCAACGAATGTAATGAGATCAAAAACATTTTGACGATCAAGGAAACAGAACAGCCACAATTTTGAGACACTTTCTGGTATTATGCTTAGGAAGAAACTTTCAAAGGCCATGGCCTAAATTGGGCCTAAATTGCTCGGGATAGGATACTGCGAATTCACCCATTTGTAAATCACAATGAAAAATGCCATAATTCTGGTTGGCTCGCCAATCAATGGAATGGAGTATACAGAACGATAAAGCAAAGAACTATTAGGAAGAAAGGAACAAGGGAAAACTTTGTGAAACAAAAGATGCAGTCTTCCGAAAAGACAAAGCTGTTTCCTTTGTCTTTCTGAAGAATAGATTTCACGCCTCTGCATGCTTTAAATCAAATCAAAATAAACAGAGAAAGTGAAATATTATGGTCGGCTGCGTTTAAGGTTTGAAATCTATTTTTGATGGCATAAACTCGCTTTGTCTTGAATAAACTATATCCTTCGTTTTACAAATTTACCCTTGCTCGAAGGTATTTTTACCTCTACTGGCTGCAACTTGTTGTGTTATCAGCAGAAGCCAAAGTTGTAAGAACATCTCTTTCAAGTGATAGTAAACTAAAAATTGAAATAAACCGTGATTAGATGATTTAACTTTAGAAATGTAGGCAACAAGGACAGATTTTGTAAGAGAATTGCATGAGTTGCTTTTATTGAGACCTGAATTCAAAGCGATTAGTGAACGCAGACAAAGAAAATTCCCTCAACCGTACTTCAAAACAAACAAAGCCGCAAAATTTATCCGAAACCTGGGTAGCTAGCGCGCTCGTTGTGCATTTCAGAAATTGTTTTCAAGGGCAAACATGAGCATATATTGAGAGAAGAAGGATATATCTACACATCTACCTCGGGCATTTTATTTCTTTGGCTCAGAAGCTGAGCAGTAAGTGTTTTAATTACTCCAAAAAATATAAGAAAATTGAATCGCCTCCCGACCGGCTTTTGAACCAAACAAATTAAGTGCCAGAGGCAGATATGTAGATATATCCTTCTTCTTTCGATCTTCGCTCATGTTTGCTCTTTAAAACGATTTCTGGAATGCACAACGAGCGAGCTAGCTACCTGGGTTTCAGATAACTTTTGCAGCTTTGTTTGTTTTGAAGTACTGCTTGAGAGAATTTCCTTTGCCTGCGATCGCTAATCATTTTGAATTGAGGTGTCAGTCAAATGCAACTCATGCTATTGTCTTGCAAAATCTGTCCTTGTTAGTGTAGGCTCATAACTCATTTATGATTTACTGAAGAGCATGTTAACATCTGTTGTGTTGGACTGTTGGCTAGCGAGTTAGTTGGTTACATCCCGGGGGGGGGGGGGTACTCCGTATATTTGTCCCACGGGGATGTGCCGTTTTTAAGGGTATCGTTTTCACCAATTTTTTCAATAACAGGGTATCAAAATGAGACAATTTTTCTAGAGCAGGTTGTCAAAACATGTCAAAGGGAAATATTCTGCTAGATCTGGTCTTTTTTCGGTCAAATTTCATGTTTTTGAGTATACTTTTCATCCAGGGGGGGATTCGCTAGTATCCCGGCATGCAACAGCAACGAAACATATATGCGAAACGGTTGCCGCGGTCAGTACTCAGTCATTTGAACTTGCTGTGCGGAGCAGTCACTCAGAATAAGTGTCATCGTACAGTCTGGTTAGACTGGCTACACAATCTCTGTATGCTCCTTAGAACTGATTTGTCGCTAATACAGAGACTTGTTGCCAAACAGTGTCTGAAATCGGAATAACTTGATAGCCTCGTTTTCATAAGCGCTACATGCGTAAAACGCGGACCACGGAATTAGTATTTTGGTTGTTGTTGCTGCTGTGATCAGTAATCATCAAAATATGACTCAAGAAAACAACACATTGATACCAAGTTTTATTCATGTGAATTTGAAAGAATTTTAGACAGTTTATGACTCTGAATTGAGCATGGACAGTGAACATAAATTTGAAATTTCAGAGGAGTTTCAGTTTCATATATATATAAATTCACCACGGAGAGAATTATTTAAAGGAGGAGCTCTCTCAATAGGTAAACTAATCGAGGAGAGAGCCCCCCCCCCCCCTATCAAAGTGACCAAAGATAAAGTGACCAAAGTTCAGAGTGACCAAAGATAAAGGAAGGAACCAAAGACTTGACAAGATTAGACATTTCATCATCATTATACATTATCATTAGCAATCAGTTAAGTGGTATCTGAAGGACTGAAGTACAAGGAATTTTCAAGGGAACTGTTCTTTATATTTGCTCCAAGTGATTTGCTGCATCAGATAGACAAACTCTCTCCAAGAAAAGTGCCACCTAAATGCATGCTGATGCGAGGTCTGATAATAATGAAGCAGATATCTTGCTTTAAACAAACCCCTATGAATTAAGAACATCAACATCAATGTGATAAAGTAACAAGTACTTGTTAAATCACAAGCAAAAAATTATATCACCCTTTCCTTTTCGTATGTGATCCAAACACGGGGTGGGGGGGGGGGGGGGTTGGATCACATATGGAACTTATAAAGATTCTAAACTTCTAAAATATCTAAGATTGTTTTATTTGGCAGATCAAATGCATTCAAACCAAAACAACTGTTAAGGTGATAAAGTACAACAGCTCAACATTGCCAAGAAACATGCTTGCAGTTAGATAATATTAGAAATTCAAGGCCCCCGACGAGATCAGAAAAGTGGGGGGGGGGGCAGGCCAAACTTGATACAACAAACTACCACAACACAATAACATGATGATGAGCTGCCTTTCAAAACGGCATGATTTGCAAACATGTGGGGGGGGCGTGGCCCCCCGGCCCCCCCGGTCCCCAAGTCATCGGAGGCCCTGAAATTGAAATACACGAGCCAAATGTAAACGAAAAAATCACTAACCTGAACTTAGAGTAGGCCTACACTACACTGCAGTGTACTGACAGACTGACACTCACTGCTGTCTTGAAAATGCCTCTCAAGTATCACAACAGCATTACATTTTGCCATTTCCTGTTAGAGCACAAACAAATATCTCTTCCCAGTGCCCACTTCATCATGCCAAATGGCTAGCTAAATTCCTTCAGCTTCATTTGCTTCTGCTCTTCAGGTCGATCAAGCTGCGACGACAGCGCCGGACGCCATTGTTTCTTCTTGAAAAACTCAGACCAAACAGGCCTCTACTTCAAAGGGAGGTTTTCCAGTAAAAATAAGTAAAGAGAGGAAAAGTTGATTGGCTACAAAAAAATGTTCTATTGTTTTAGCCGAAATGCTCCAATCAGATTACAAGCAGGTTTTTCGTTCTGAAAATTCCGATTTGAGACACTCTCTGGCAACTAGTCCCTCATTGAGCTGGCCATCAGCAACAACAACAACAGCGAAATCGAGGGACTAGTGTAGCTAGTCTACAGTCTGGTTTCATTTAAACTTATTTCAGCAGCAAAGAAACATGTCATATTCAGACAGTGGTAGTTGCTAGCAGATTTCAACCGTTCTCTCAAGATTTATCTGGTTTCTCTCGATTTGGAAGGTGACTTTTGTCCTCGATGGCTTCAAAACGCTTTTAGGCCCATCATCAAGCTTGGAACTACTTACTTTGCTTCGATCACAGACAATGCAATATAACAGCAGTTCCTAACTTTTGAATCCATGTAACAAATCAGTCCCATACAAGGCATATCACATCGACATGCTAGAGGGTTTCAAGGCAAAGAAATCTATCATTTCGAAACACAAGCGAGAAGATATAACGCAGCAATGAGTTGTTAAAAGAGAACTTGCTATAAGCCTGATTTGTCAAGCTGTTTTGAATGGATTTAGTGACTGACCCATCTTGAACCACAACAGTAATAAATGACAAGCCTGCACTTGTTGGCAGACAAACTTTAAGCCTCATCATGTAAAATAAAAGTCAAGTTGATTGACTTTCCTGGATATCACCCCCTCCAAGCTCCCTTGGCTGGCCCACCCTTTGGCATTCGATTTTACATCATCAGTGGTAAATCCTCCACTTCTTGGCTAGCAACCCCCCATCAAATGCCCTGGTCTTACAGACTTAAAATATGGCCTTACAAAGAGCCCAAAATAAGGCTCAAAACTATGTGATGTAATTTTTCACTTTGGTTCAAATGCCCTGCCACCACCCAGGATCATGTATGTGATTAATTGCCTGAGGGCAGCCAGGGGGCTGGTGTTCAGGTATTGATTTGACATTAATTTGACTTGTGAATAATAAGCGAACACTGGAGTCTTGATTTCACCCAGCTAAGAAATTTGTTGATTAATTAATGGAATTAGGAAACAAAAATTTTGCAAACAAAATTGGAAACAATTGCTTACACTCACTTTTTTACAAGGAAAAGCTAACAAAATACACTCATTTTTTTTTATAAGAAACTAAGGTCCGGGGCTGGTAGGCAGTTTCTTAAATTTTTGGGCCATTTTGCTTCCCACAGGTTTCTTACGCGTTTCTTATATTTTTATTGCCGAAAGTTGAGTTGATTTTGTCTTGTCTAAAGGGCTTCCAAATTACTTAGTAAAATCTCAAAACGAGTAAATAACATAATTCGCACTCAAAATTATGTCCAAACAGTTCCTTTAACTGCACAATGTCAAAATATTTTTGAGTGTGATAAGAAAATCAAATCTGAAAATTACAGAAGTTTCTTAGCTTTTTTCAATGCAGGTAGGGTTGTTTCTTAGCTTTCGAAAATTGAGCCTACCGTTTCTTATAAGCGGTTTCTTATAAAAAAAAATGAGTGTATTCTTATGAAAGATGATGATTGGCTAGCAGCCACACATTTATTTTGGCTAACAAAATTTGTGACTCACAGATTCCCTTCCATATGCAAAATGACAGTAAATCAAACTGTTTGATTACATAATGTAGGATTGAAGAGGACCTAAGGCAAAGAAAACTTGCATCACTTTAGTCCTTGCGCTTTGTTGTTAATCTCTCAGTGCTGACTACTTTTGCCCTTTGGGAGCAACTTCAGTGCATGAAAACTGTTTGATTACAATTTATCATTTTGTCCCCTCCCTTTCTCCCTGTTGTATATGTCATAAATGCATACCAGTTATCATAACATAGACAAGTATCAAACTTTCAAGTATTAAGTATCAAAATATCAAATAATTTAATATCAGTTTAGTTACAAGTGATACACAGTTGAGTATTACAAGAATTACACAAAATTAGGAATGCTTCTTTGTGAAAAGTTTGTTGTCATCATTGTTAATTCTCTGCTCACATTTGTACATGTGCTCCACCTTCATTAGGAGTTCATCTAATATGCAAGAAATTTTCATCTGTTCAAATTTTCACTTGTACAATAAACGTCATCTTGTTTCCTTGGTTTCTGGTTATTGGTTTCTGTGTTGGATGAAATTTATTGTTGAAGCCCCCAGAAATCTTCTCAGTTGTTTTCATGATACAACAATTTGCAACCTAGAAACAAAGTTTACATACATATTTCAAATCACTCAACACGAAGAATTCTGTCACCCTGCAAATATTTAAAGTTTCCTCTTTTTGCATTCTCATTTTCTCCCAATTAATTTTCCTGAGTCTCAAGAGAAAGGTTTCAAAACTGCAAAAAAGCATTGATTAACAGTAGTTTTGGAGATACAAGTATTTTTTTTTCACAAGAGACTAAGAATTTGAACCAGTTTTTTCAACTCAAAGTTTCTATACAAGTCTCTCAAAGGTCTATAACAATCTTCATGTCTTAGTACCTGTGCCCTCATAAACAGGTCAAAACAAAATTTTTGAAGCCTTCCTTTCCAATGTTTAGATATTGTTCAAATACATTCTAAGTAATAATGACAGGCTTTACATGAACTGATGTAATTTGCCATACTCAGCATTATGTATCTTAACAGTCTAAGCTGAGTCAAGACTTGGCATCAGTTGCAGTAAACCAACAAAAGTTGTTCAGCCCCAAGTCACGAATCATGAAAAATGGACCGAATAAAAATGTGAAAATGAACCCCTTAAGTCGGGACCTATAGGACTTTCTGAAAAAATAAGTTATTTCAGATCTCCGGTGATAAGATGCTGGTTTAAAAACCCAGCTAACAAGTAAACTTTTAGGAGAAATACGCGTCTAAAAGTGACGTTTTCTCAAAAATAAGCGTTTCGGCCTAAAAATTGCCTAGCTCATCCCTCCAACAAAAATCTCCTTTACGGCCAATAAAAGGATTATTTTCGGAAGATAACTGACACAAATAGGTACGCATAGATATGTAAATACATCTTTTAATATCAAACTAAGTTTTCCACTTACTTAATCCTCCATATCTTCCTTCTTGCATCACATGCTCTCTCTTCCACGCTAACTTCCCGCCATTTTGTTTCACCGCCTGAACACTTCAAAATTTTGCCGCGTTGCGTGATGGGATACTAGCGAAACCCCCCCTGCTTTTCATCAATCTTTTCTAGAACAGGCTATCATTTTGAGCGAAAAATTCTGAAGCAGGGTAAAGAAAAAATTTTTTCGTGGGTACACCCCCGTACAAATTTAAGTCAAGTACCCCCTCCCCCCCCCGGGGTTACATTATGATTCAGAAGAAGTTTACATTTAAAGGTAGAGCAAGGGAGCATTATCTTGTACGAATTGTGTTTATCTGCAGTCCTGATTTCATAAGATAAGGTCAAGTTGACGTAAAAACAACTTTATAGTTTGAAATTCCTGTGTTGATATGATATAATACGATATCAACTGCCATAAGAGATCGCCACAGGGAAGCAGACAGCACAATTTTTGATTCGTTAACACTGACAGATGCTAGAATTTGTGATCACCGTAAGTACAACAGCATAGGTTCCAAATCTTTAAAAAGGCTGGTGTAAAATTGAATGACCTATGTCTTTGAACTGAATGACTTCAAAGAAACTTTAGCTATTTCGCTACAATTCTACCGTTGGACTTTTGTGAAATCTTTAATATCTCCAGGTTTAGAGTGCTTTCCTTCTTTTTCAAGAATTCAAGAAAATTGTTCAAAAAACTTAAAACCATTGTAATTTCTAAACTGTTTATCACAACATGAAATGATTTGCAAGAAACCCATAGTTTACGAATGTCTACAATATGGTGCCAATCAAAATGTTATCGCTCTTCTGGTTTATGATTTAGAAATTTGATGACGTCACATCCTCAAATTAGCTTGAATACGAAATACGTTGTAATTTCGAAAATATTCAAGATTGCTGAAAAGTCCAACGGTAGAATTATAGGTAAGTAGCTAAAGTTTCTTTCAAGTCATTCGATCAGAAGAAATAAGTCATTGAATTTTACACCCACCTTTTAATGCCGATTTAAAGATTTGGAACCTATGCTAAAGTACAACGGATGAACAGGACATCAATTGCTCTGTGCACTATGTCACGAAAACAGGACTATGAAAAACACAATTCATGTAAGGTGGACGCCCTTGGTTAGAGTGTATGAAATGGAAAAACTTGCAAGAAATCCTCGGAAGCCAATATGCCTGGGAGTTAAACCAACCTTCAACGTTAGTCTCTTGTCGTCATTGTCTTAATCGTCCAACTTCTTCACTCCTGGCTGATGACTCACAGAATTATAATCAAACTTCAACTTCCCTTTCAGGTAAGTATCGTTTAATTTTAAATTCTATTTCGTCATCAGCCTACGTCGTTACGTAGTCGTACGAGATTTTAGAGCAAGCATTGCAGCAAAGCTTCAAATATTTATAAGACGAGAAAATAGAGCACATTTTCCTCAGCTCAGAATTGTATCTATCATACCTGAATATCAGCTAAAGCTTTTTAAAAGTAGGCTCTACGTGTAAAATGGGTGACCTTGGGTTTAAAGGAAATCTAAGCATGTAGAGTGGCTCAAGCCACTTACGGTCAAATTCTAGCCAATCACATATCAATATTTTCTGTTGACCTCAATAAGTAACCTGGATATGAGGCGAAGACGCTTAATTCATTTCCTGAAAAAGTCAATTTACAGAATTTTATCTACCGGGTGAATAAAAAAAGTTAACAAGTTTGATGGGCTGTGGAATCAAACATTCGTGACCCATACTCAAAACTAAAATTTTAATGTGTCCGTAGGCTTACTTTCAGATCGCACATTTTTTGGCAAAATCACTCAACCTTTAGACCCAGAAATGAGGAAAATGCTGGTAAGGGGTTTGTATGGAAACGAGAATTCCACGTTCGATTCTGGTGCATGATTTATATGCAATTTAAATATAGGTAATTCAATACGATTTTCTGTTTAAGAAAAGAATTTATATGTCAATGGCAAGTGAAAAATGTACCAGAGTGGAACTAAGAATTCTGATGCATGGGTGAATGGATCCAGGGTGAATTTGATGATTTCACAATAAATTTCGAGCTGATGCTTTCCAAAATGCATGCTGAAAATCCCTTGTGCGTTGTTATCACTGGTGATTTTAACTGTCGATCAACTCAATGGTGGGAACATGATATCGAAAATAACGAGGGAAGAATATTTGAGCCACTCGTTTCTGAACTTGGCCTTCATCAATTAATTTCAGAACCAACTCACCTTATGGGTGATTCTAAATCTTGTATTGATCTAATCCTTACTGACCAGCCTAACCTTGTTATTGATTCTGGTGTTCAGTCATCACTTCATGAACAATGTCACCATCAAATTGTATATGGAAAATTGTCTGTATCGAATATAGCACTTCCTCCCCACACCCGTAAGGTTTGGTATTATGACAAGGCAGACCCTGTGGCAATTATGAAAAGTATTGAAATGTTCAATTGGCACCAGCATCTCGATAAGATTGCATGCCCTAATGAACAGGTCAAATTCCTCAATGTGGTTCTTCTAAATATTTATTCAAACTTCATACCAAACAAGGTTAAAACGATCAGGCCATGCAAATCCCCCTGGGTAACCCAAACTGTTAAGAATTTTCTGAGGAAAAAGAATCATGCTTACAAAAACTTCGTGAGGAGTGGTCGGCCAGACGACAAGCTTGAAGGAATACAAAAAATGATAACTGAAGGCACGAGGCTGATTGAAGATGCAAAGCGAAATTTTTTTATTAAGGCAGGGAACACATTAGCAAACCCTGGGACCTCCAACAGAACCTATTGGTCTTTAATCAACACCGTTTTAAACAAGGCTAAGATCCCTATAATACCACCTCTTCTAGAGAACGGGTTATTTGTAACTGATTTCACTGAAAAAGCTCAACTATTTAACGACTATTTCATACTTCAATGTACGACGATTAACACCGGTAGTGTAGTCCCTCAATATATCCCAGTAGCTGCTACTCTCATAAATGACTTTGTTATTTCTGATGAAAAGATTGTGGAAATTATAAGATCACTTAATCCTAATAAGGCACAAGGCTGGGATGAAATATCTGTGAGAATGATAAAATTAAGTGATGCTGCTTTGGTTATTCCATTAAAGATAATATTTACAAATTGTTTGAGGTGTGGTCATTTTCCCCAAATATGGAAATGTGCAAATGTTGTGCCTGTGCACAAAAAGAATGAGAAAAATTTGAAAGGTAACTACCGTCCAATTTCTCTTCTTCCTATTTTTGGAAAAATTCTTGAAAAGTTAATGTATGATTCTTTATACTCACACCTTATCTCGTGCGGACTACTCAATCCAAATCAGTCAGGTTTTCGTCCTGGTGACTCGACAATTAATCAACTAATTTCCATAACGCACACCATATTTAAAGCATTTGATTGCAATCCTCCGCTTGATGTTCGTTCTGTTTATCTTGATATTTCCAAAGCTTTTGATAGGGTGTGGCATGATGGCCTTGTTTATAAACTTCAACGCTGTGGTGTTTCGGGACAACTTCTTTCCCTTATTCAAAGTTTTCTTAAAGATCGGAAACAGCGAACTGTTCTGAACGGGAAATGTTCTATTTGGGGAGATATCTCAGCTGGGGTACCACAGGGTTCTATTTTAGGACCCTTGTTTTTTCTTATGTACAGAAATGATCTAACTGAAAACTTGAAATGTAATGTTAAACTTTTCGCTGATGATACGTCGCTATTCACGGTCGTCAAAAACTCCAATGTAGCTGCCAATGATATGAACCATGATTTGGAATTGATAAAGCAATGGGCACATGACTGGAGGATGTCGTTTAATCCTGATCCACAGAAGCAAGCCGTTGAAATATTGTTTTCGAGGAAAAGAAATAAAATTGACCATCCAGTGATTCTTTTTAACAATACACCTGTGAAGAATGTAGATGAGCATAAACACTTAGGCCTAATCCTTGATTCAAAATTGTCTTTTTCTGCTCATATTAAAGCAGCTATTAATAAATCACGCAAGAGTATCGGTCTGCTGAGATATCTCTCGAAATATCTCCACCGACATACGCTGAACGAAATATATAAGCTCTATGTTCGACCCCACCTGGACTACGGAGACGTTATTTACCATCTTCCTGCTAAAGTATGTGAATTTAGTGGTAATATAACGTTGCCAAGTCTCATGGAAAAGTTAGAGTCCGTTCAGTATTCTGCTGCCCTAGCTGTATCAGGAGCATGGAAGGGTACGTCGAGAGAGAAGCTGTATGCAGAGCTTGGCTGGGAGTCGTTGAGCTCCCGTAGGTGGAGCAGACGCCTTATTCTATTCTACAAGTTCATAAATAATTTAACTCCTGAATATACTATGGATCCAATACCACCACTGCCGCAGTCGCGATACTCTCTTCGCAAGCAGGATGCCATCGGGCGAATAAGGGCAAGGACAGAAAAATTTCAATCTAGCTTCTATCCTCATTGCTTATCTGAATGGAATAAGCTTGATCCAGAAATTAGACTTGCACCATCTATTGTTGCTTTTAAGACAAAGCTGCTATCCAAGATTCGTCCCCTCCCTAAATCTGTCTTTCGAATACATGACCCAAAAGGACTATCGAATCTTACCCAACTAAGAGTTGGTCTCAGTAAATTGAATTTTCACAAATTCAAACACAATTTCAAAGATACTATTAACCCAATGTGTCCCACAAACGATGGCATTGAGGATACGGAACACTTCTTGTTGCTCTGCCCTTCATTTGAAGTACCACGTAGAGATCTTCTCGCTGGAGTTTCTGCTTTATTACGACCACTTGGACATACCAATCTTCCAAACGATTTTCTAATGCAGATTTTATTGTATGGTGATAAAGATTTTCCTGATGTTATCAATAAAGATATACTTTTGCTAACTCTCCGCTTTATCCATCAAACTGGTCGGTTTGATTAGGAATTTAAAACTCAGCCGTAAGTCACACAACCACCACGTCCCCATTTTAAGGTAATGTTACTTCTTTTTTTGTAAGTAGTAGTAGCTGTAGTAGTAGTCACGTGTAGCTTTATGTGCTATTTTTGTTTCCAGTAGTCATGTTTAGTGTGATGTTCGTATTTTCTGTTTTATGTTGCCATGCGGTAGACGTGTTTTCGCTCCAAATGGCATTGTTTAAGTAGTAGGGTAGAGTATTTTGTAAGTAGTGTGTATTGGTAATATGTATTGTAAGCTTTTATTGGAATATAAAAAAAAAAAAAAAAAAAAAAAAAAGAATTCTCATTCTACCCCTTTCCAGAATTTTTCTAATTTCGAGACCATGTTTTTGCCAAACAAACTTTTCACTTCTAAGTTAGCCTTATTAACATTTCAGTTTTAGATATCGGCCACCTACACTACACTATATTCCACAGTCTGCCAATGTAATGTAGTTAACTTTTGTTTGACTCACCAGCGACAGTAGTTTCAATTTCCCTCGTTGTTGTTGTGAATGTTGACTTGACGGCCCACAATCTACTGTTTTCCGCCTGTCAACACTGTCCAGCTAACCCCAGCCTATCCATTTTACAATGAAAATATGTTCGTTGCGTGTGGTACTATGTAATTGAACAGTAATATAATATATAAATGATTTAAGTGCCAAAAATAGCTAAGATGTTTTAAAGATCTTAGCTATTTTTGGTACTTAAATCATTTATATATTATATTACTATCCATTTTACCCCTGCAGACTTTTAAAAGTAATACAAGAGAATCTTAGTAAGTAACTGCGAAGCAAATTACCTGTAACTTTCAATTTATTGCCCAATGAATGTTATAAAAAATACAAAAGAAATTTCTTGACGATTTCTCTCTTCATTTTTGGCTCTCTTGTCATCTTGAGAAATCTGCTAAAAATCAGTTCGAAATAAAATTGTTTTTCTTTAATTTCTTGATCTTCGAAAAGCCAGCACTGGTTTGACATGTTTTGCTGCCCTAAATCGTAATTAACCTGGTGTATGCTTGTTCATGTTGATATGAAATCAAAAACAATACCAGTAAATCAATAACCATCTTTTCACTGCTCAAAAGTAATTTGAGTGAAACCTTCAATATGAAGTAACGTGTTATATTTGTTACGTGAGTCCCTTGTTTCCCTGTGTTCTGAAGAACTTGACATTCTTTCAGATCTTCGCAGCCCCAGTTGGTGCAGCTCAATGGTAAAAGGTACACCATGCTCGTACATACCATTCCATAGAATGCCTTTTTCTCTGACTTTCTAGTTGGCGAGAAAACCCAAAATTATCGAATAAAACCATCACGTTACAACACTTTAGCCATCTTTATTTGTCACCCCCAAGGAATTAGGACGATCAATGTTCCCATTGGAGGGGGTACACCGGGTCATTGTTAAAGCGCCACTTAGGCCCAGCCAACACACACAAATTGGAGCAAATTGTCTAAGTGCCCACAGTTTCATTAACATTGCACCCACCAAGCAATCAGCTAGCAAGGTTCTATGAATTTCATCCCGATTGAAACTTCAATAATGACGGTGTGACCTTTACACTTCTTATCTATGCTATATTTTCGTCTCATAAACAGTATCCCGAATGGAATTTTGCTTCACATTTTTTGAGAGGTGGTGATGAGAAGAGGCTTGGCTAATGCACGGGGGGGGGGTTCTTGGCCAAATTTTGGGTAGGGGTCTGCCGCGAGCATCTTCAAAAGGGTACCGTTGGCTAGACTAATTTTTACGAAAATTGTACCCTTGGCTAGACCAATTTGACCATTGTCTGAACCAATTTTTACGAAAATGGTACCCTTGGCTAGACCAATTTTTAAGATTTCCTGGACGAATATTGTCAAATTTGTGCCAAATATGATACCATGACCGTTCGCTAGACCAATATTGTCAAAAACGATACCCTTGGCTAGATCGTTGTAGGCCAAAATTGCAAAAAAGTATACCCTTGGCTAGACTAAAAGTCCGAAAAAGTATACCCTTGCTCGCGGCACATCCCCAGGTACCTTTACTATGGAAGAACCCCCCCCCCCGTGGGCTAATGCAGGGTCATTTTGTTCACTGTTTCGTTGTGAGTCAAGGATATGAGGAACGTATTTTCAATGTATCAATCTAAAGTCCATCTCAAGAAAGAGTCAGGTGAGATATGTGAAAACTCAAATTACCCATCACCCATGGAAAACACTTAGATTGTCCATGTTTGAACTGCCGTAGGAAAGGTCCAGAAGTTTTAAGACCCGGAGGGGTACTTGACTAGATTTTGGTTGTGGGGGATTGAGGGAGGAGGAGGAGGAGCTGCACTTGACCAGCTTCTAAAACATATCCGTAGGAATGTTCGACCTTTTACAAATTAATTTTCTAAAGATGCCCTTCGTCAAAATCACAACAATTGATACTGCTTTATATACCATGATCCTGTGCGATTTCCGAGTGGTGTAACAATGAGGCAATCAACTGAAATATACAGAAGATATTCTTCTCAGAATTTTTATCACACAAAACAACAAACAAACGACTATGACCTTTCACAAGCGTCAAGTCTCAAAAACAAGTCCCTTGAATTATAAGTGCATTGCATTATATAGTAATTGTCACTACACACAGTGCGAAGGAGCAATATGATTAAGGTCAATTGTGTTAGCTCACACACTATGGCAGCTGTAAGAGTTGTATACAACAAAGTTAAAAGTAAACAATCGTTACTAAGCAAATCTAGCTTCTGATTTGGGGAGTGTCTGTTTTCGTTACACCTAGGTGGCATCGATAAAGTAACACTTCTGACACAAAGCAATATTATGCGTAAGTCTCCGTAGGTATCACATGATGCAAAGGCAATCACAACGTTTACGCATTAAAAATCGCAACTCTCAATGCTAAACCTCTTAAAGGCAAACTATCATGGCGCTGATTGGGTAAATAAGACAATCCAAAAGAAAGGAATTAGGCAAGCTTCAGTTATTTCAGTTACCACAGAAATAAATTCGATGACAAAGATATGAATCTTTTTATTTAGGAATGAATCCATGACTCCAGCGCACAAAGGATTGATGAATACAAACCCATAAGATCTTTTGTTATTGATTTTATCTGAAGATCTGGCCAATCACATCCATGACAGTGTGCCTTTAAGAGTTACATCTGTTCCGCAGCGCACCATAACGTTCATTCCGCTCATTCCGCTATAAACCAACAAGATTTGAATAGAGTAACAGATTAGCTTCTCTCGTCATTCTTGAAACAAACAAAGTCTTATCTTCAAAACATCGAATGCAAATTCAGCATTTTACAGTCTTATTTCCAATATGCGCGCAAAATCGCAAATCGCTGAGAATAACTCGCAAACAATGAAGCTTTTATAGGGTAGGGTGGGGTAATGTGAGTCTAAAATGAACAATATCTCAAAATGGATAGCTGGAAAAACGAGATTAATATGCAAAACATTTCAAAAGTTTCGTTTAATTGACATTCAGTGCTTCTTCTTTCTTGGGGAAAAATCTCAGCTCTGACAAAGGCAGTTAAATATTTTAAAAAAAATGTTCTCTTTTGGCAACTAAAATAGGCCCACTTTTTCCAACGAGCAGGAAAAGTGGGTCTATTTTCAAAATTTGTACAAAATCGGACTATGAAAGGCTAAATGATTAAAAAAATCAATGGACTTACATTTTCCAACTATTCTCTATTCAATAAAATCACAGTCTTTGCCTTTTATCGCAAGCAATCCCGTTCCCGCAACGAAAATAAAACTACGGTCGTTATGCTGTGATCCACCATTGTTGCGACTTGCAAGTCAGTGATCGAATTTGATAATAACAGTCAAATAAAAATGTTTGTAGTATGTTTTCTCCAATTTAGTGGTTACGAGACAGCAACTGCGGTAATAGGAAACCCGTTTTCGCATTTTAGACAGAAAACAACGTGGCAAGATGAATATATGTGCGAAAATTTTAAGCAGTTCAAGGCTTCATTGAATTTGAAATATGGCTGAATTCTCAGTAGGCCGACATTACCCCACCTCGTAAAAAAATAAAAATAAAAAGAACGATCGCGTCAATGACTTCGAAATAAACGTTATTTCATTTGTAAAAGACCAAATTCTCACCTCATGGTCATTAAATTGACCAGAAAAGCAAAACAACAGAAGCAGGAGAAAGTTTTCCTGGACTTTGAAATTCTTGCACAATAGGCCGTTCAGTAAAGTTATTTTATAAAACGAGTGGAGATACATCTAAGACGAATGTTTTATGTAAAAAAGGAGGTTATTATGCAGACATTAAAAGAAAAATAGCCACCCTTTCTTCCCTTTAACGAGGAAGGATATTTCTAGCAAAAAGCCCAGTAGACCCACTTCACCCCAGACTACCCCACCCTACCCAACACGAGAAACTAACTTTATTACAAAGCGTACGAGATTTTTCAGAACAAAAGTATTGTTACGGATTTTTCATGGATTTTTCTTTGAAAAACAAAAGGACTTTTATCAAAGGTGTACGTGATATTTTGGGAGAGAAATGCCGCTCGCGCTATGGCACATCTCTAGTACCCAAAATATACTGTGTTCCGTCCCCCCCCCCCCCCCCCCCCCCCCCCCCCCCCCCCGGTTTGAAGTAGGAAGTGAATTCAAGTTCTCAGAAACAACTTTCGGAAACCACTATCTCTGTCTCTGCATAAATGTCATCCTTAATTTTTGAAACTAAACTGTACCATTACCATAGAAATGTGATCACAACATTACACCGAACATGACTTATTAGATAGTGAACAACACTTTTGTATAACTGACAGCATAGGAATCATTCGTCGTACATAGCCGATTGCTCGTGGCCCATGGTCGAAACCGCCAAACCCTCATTTTCACGGACCAATCAGACGGCTAAAAAGCGAGGGAGACAAAAGAAACCCGTGAAGATTTTCCTAAATTTTACCTACCTTCATAAAACGCAACCAAGACAAAAAACTGCTTGAGATTTCCCGAATTTCTTTAAAGCAATCTACTCTCCAGATGTTTGGGAGTAAAAGTTTGGATGCCGGTTAAAATATCTCCAGGATTGATGGAGTTATGGCCAGGACCGCCGAGAGGGGGGGGGGGGTAGCCGGGGCAACTGCCCCGGGGCCCGGGCCCCGCCAGGGGCCCGTGAAAATGAAGCTTTGTTTTTCCATTGTATGTTGTAATGATATCATCTAGCTGGGCCCCGCAAGGGGCCCCGGCAAAATCAAATTTTCTTCTTGTCCATTGCACTTCCAAGTTCAAATGATATCACGGGCCTCAGTTCATTTCAATTGCAATAAACTTTGCGTTGTGTTGTAAGTTTCTCTGGCCGAATGTAAACAACAACAAAAATGCATAGAAATCGAACGGGAGTCTACATCTCCTCGCTGCTATCAAAAGCTACTGAAAATATTTCTCATGCCATTACTGATGTTTTCGAATAAATAGACTCTGTCAGAAAGTTTATTACTTTTCTATCCACTTTTTTCAGGCCCGTCGGAAGATCTGCCATTTTTGATATTATGCAATTCAAAAATATTCTACCGGGTGCGCCAAAATAAGCTATGCACGTTTGGCAGGCCACAATAAATCGTACACTGAACCGACTTTGAAGATTTATGACTTAATCTTTAGCAGAAAGCCTGGACTTTTTGCAAATTTTTTCGTTTCCAGTTTTTAGAGCAAGAACCAAGTTTCTTAAAATGTTCGTTCTCGAGAACATTGAAAACGATCAAAAAACGTTGATCAAATTTTAAAAGATTCAACATGAATGAATAAAGAGAAAACGTTTTCAGGGGCATTTGGGGGTTTAGCACGAACTCTCGTACAGCAAATTACAATTTTTCGATTTCCAAATCGCAAATCACCACGAACAAGTTCTCTCTTTGACCATTCATGTCGATTCTTTAGAAAACTTGATCGATGATTTTGGATCGTTTTTCAGTGTTTTCGAAAATTAACATTTTAGGAAACTCGCTTCTAGCTCTAAAAGCTGAAAATGAAAAATTTGCAAAAAATCCCAGTATCTAATTCAGGCTTTCTGCAAATGATTTAGTCATAAATCTGCAAAATCGGTCCAGTGTACGATTTGTTCTGGCCTGTCAAACGTTCATAGTTTATTTTGGCGCACCCGGTATCCTCGTGAAATTGATTGAGGTCCTATTATAAAAATTTCCCGGAAAAACCTCCATCAGTCACGATCCTTTGCCTCTTTAAATGGCAGATTTTACAAAAATTATGCATTTTCCAGCGATCATGAAAAATTTTGGTCATGAAAAATTTGTCATGAAAAAGGGCGTGGTCATGAAAAATTTTCCCGGGGGCAAGCCCCCGGACCCCATTTTTGCTCGCCGCGCTCGCATCAAGTTCTAGCCTCCCAAAATAGAATTCCATTCTGACATGCCTAGTTCTTACCATGGATCGTTTTGCAGCTAGAAATTGATGAGGGTTAGACATATTGCATTGCACAGTCACAAAATCCGACATAAAAATTCACGATTTTCACGTTTTGGCATTCACGAAATTTTCCCAATTGTGCACTCGTAGTAGACTCATTCCAAAAGTCTCTTGTTTCGCTCCCTCCCTCTGTTGACTTGCCGCTAAGAAAGGAGTGATAACAACAACAGCATAACGCAAACGTTAGAGGTCCTTAGAGGGACCTATTAATCTACGCTTTTGGTGCCAGTGCCAAGCAAGGGGCCCGCATCCACTAGTTGCCCCGGGGCCCGCCCTCGCTCTCGGCGGCCCTGGTTATGGCCACAAACAAACCGACAAGGCACTGAACCTTGAACAACAGAGATTCTGGTCGGGAGACAATAGTAATAACTATAGTGATTGTTGTAAGAACGACCAGAAAACGCCACAATCTGTGTTTTCAATTCTTCTTGCTATTGTCTTTCGCTAAATTTTCTTTTATTGAAGATTCAATGTCCCTACGGTTTCTATGTGAATTGAAAAAGTCTACAAAGGCTTGTTTGCGCATTTCAAGTCATGTGGCAATACTCTTGGGGAATTTCTGTATTGTACTCTACTTTTTACATTCATGGCAAAAGTTTGCTCGTTGCAAAATAAATTATAAAATTCAAAAGAGGTTTTATCAAGAGGCTTTATCACTCATTTCATTTTATCTTTTTTACCCATGGTAGCCCCTCAATAATGATAATTGATTTATAGGGGGCCATGCTAAAAACTTACAAATAACTACTAATTTACAATAAAAACGACATTTGCTATAAAACCTAAACCTAAACCTAAACTAATTACAAATTGTCATAGATAAATAAAAGAAAATGAAAAAAATGAAATGAATGAAATGCTTTATCACCTGACTTGAAGTGGCGTAAACAGGTCTCGACAAGCCTTCGCCAATTTTGTCTATTGGAGAGGCAATAACTCCGCCAATCCTGAAGATATTGTAAACTGGTTACTTTTTTCCGAGCGTTGTGACAATACTAAGGCCCCTAAGGCCACTGGATGTCACCAAATGTAATCTTGATGGAACCAAATGTAATAACGGATGTACCCGAGCAGTCTGATAAAGAAAGTCAATCAGCAAAGACAACTACTAATTATATCTTCATTCGTTTCTTTCATATTTCCTTTGAGTACTAGGCTTGCCAATCGGCGCCTGCGGCGCCGACCTGGCCCGCCGTCGTACCGAGTGATTGGTTGGGAAAGAATTTGTTGCTTCTTGACGTTGTTTTCTGTTATCACTTTATGTGACCAAAGTTTCGTCATAGGTTCATTCTATATTCTACAAAGCTGCTGTTCATAGTTGCGAAAGGGAGCATTTAACAACATGAGTGTTTACCCCCAGGGCCGCCAAGAGAGAGGCTAGGCACCACGACGTTTTATCCTTGGGCCACGCCCTCCTATGCACTGGTAAGACACTGCTTTTAGATTTTTTTGAATCTCAGTGGGCCCTCCGGCCTGAAAACGTTCCTGAAAGAAAACTACAACAAAGAAAAATACACACCTTATTTCTTGCTGGCCTACAGAGGCCCTCCGGGCCCCCTGGTAACTACCCTGGCTACCCCCCTCTCTGTTTTGAATATCCCTCTATTATACTGATGTTGCCTCACCACACACATCACGGTATCCCCCACTGAGCTCCGGATGCCTCCCAACTATACTGAATTGCCCAACTGTACTCAAACATACCTCCCAACTGTACTGAACATCCCCAACTGTACTGCACACTCCCGGTGGGTGCAATTCAACAGTAAAAGGTACATCACGCTCGCCCATACCATTCCATAGGATACCCTTTTCTCTGACTTTCTAGTTGATGAAAAAACCCCTAATCATGGAAAGTTTTGAAGGTAACCCCCTTTAAAGGAGTATCACTGAGCCCTAAAGAAATCTGTACTGTACAAACACTGTTTCTAAAAGAAAGGTTTGGGATTTTGGCACTTTATTACGATTCACTTATACTGATATCTCTTCTCTTTGTTGGGAAACAGCAGAATTCCACGAAACTTGGGGTATGAAACTTGGGCCAGGTGAATTGTGACTTTTATTTTAGGGCCCTGAGTCCACCAGCTAGCATTTCACTGTTTTTGGGTTGGAATATTTTCTGAAGAAAAATACCCCGTTTTTCCTAACATTCTACAAAAAACTTTCATAAAAAGGACTATGGCTATAAGTGCAACTTTCTAAAGGAGATCTTTATCGGGAGGCCATGAATCAAACCGCTAATGAAACTAATTCAAACAAACATAAGATGCTACTGATGGGTAATTAATTATTGGAATTTTCTCACGCTGGGATTATGAATGGAATTAGCTGCAGAGAATCGCTCTTTGAAAGCCGTTGATTAAAAAAAATATGTGTAGCCTTGGTCAGGTAGGAAAAATTATTGTCTATATCTGGTCACGTGGCGGAAAATTTATTGAATGCCTGCCATGTGACCATATCAATTAATGGTTAGGGCAAATGAATCCCATTACATGCGGAATTTTGCATGGAGTACCAAGCTGAAGAACCTTCGAGGATACCAAGCCAAATTTCGAAAAGGAAAGTTGACTTTAAGAGAGAGAGAAGAAAGTAGGCAAGTTTCTTACAGTTGATTTGATTTGATTTGATTTGATTTGATTTGATTTGATTTGATTTGATTTGATTTGATTTGATTTGATTTGATTTGAGTTCTATTTGACATCTCTTTGCTTCGCTAACCCTGTCATACTTCCAATGGGATAATGTTTATTTGGGGTCATCTACTAAAGACTTGTCGTCCCCGTTAAGATCTGCCTCCCATTCCTGCTAAACATTTTTGCCTCCGGTGAAGGTTGCCGAGTTTCCATAGGCCTGCAAATATTGTTGCTAGAATCTGAATGTTTAGAGGGAGGGGGGTTGCTGTATACTTGGTTAGATGAAAGAATGTCGACTGCATTCTTCAGGGACGTAAGAATCATCTCATTAGGAATGCATAGGAAGAAGTGCTCCAATCGAAATTGTATGGGCGGAAGAAGACTTCAAAATGGGCAGGATTTTAATTTTTGCATCAAGCACCTCTGTCCCAGAGTACCCCCCTGGGACACGAAAGGATTGATTTCCTGGTTATACATCGAAAAGATTGATTGTCCAAATTCAATGATTTATTGTTATCTTACAATGGAGTAGTGTTAACCCTAATTAATGGTTCCTTTGATTATAATGAAATATAAGGACAAACCCCTCAAGTTTACAATGTCCAATATGACTAACATAAAATAGCCACAATAAACATCTTCTATCATAGGGGTTTGTCCGCGCGGTTCCGAAACTGATGAAAAACGCGACAAAACATCTTTTAGCGCAAATTTTGATGATATAGCGAAATAGGCCAAAAACAAATAATCGCTAGAAAATTGGGCAGTAGTGCAGTTGCCCGGAATTTGCTAGCACGAATATACAACAACAACTTTTACGGTCGGTGATTGGACTGAAAACCTTACTTTTTCCGGACCAATGCACCTGTCACACGACCGACGGCCGTGGAAAGAAAAGAGGCAGAGACAATAGGTGGAGGGTGGGTGGGGAAAATAATCTGCGCTCCTCTGGTGCAAACCAGCGTGCTGCTTTGGTTATAGACGACTGATAAACATGCCAGTATTACTTTTTATATTCCTTTGAACAACAGACATTCCACGTGCAGCCGACATGCCCCAACGCAAGAAGTTACTTTCAACGATATTGTCACAAAGATAAAGTTGTAAACATGGTCACAAGGGACACAGCCCTATTGACTAAGAAACTAACATCACGTTCCATTAATTGCGATTAAATTGCATTCAATCGCCATTTAATGGTTCCTTTGATTATAATGAAATATAAGGACAAACCCCTCAAGTTTACAATGTCCAATATGACTAACATAAAATAGCCACAATAAACATCTTCTATCATAGGGGTTTGTCCGCGCGGTTCCGAAACTGATGAAAAACGCGACAAAACATCTTTTAGCGCAAATTTTGATGATATAGCGAAATAGGCCAAAAACAAATAATCGCTAGAAAATTGGGCAGTAGTGCAGTTGCCCGGAATTTGCTAGCACGAATATACAACAACAACTTTTACGGTCGGTGATTGGACTGAAAACCTTACTTTTTCCGCCCAACACGCAGTGCCCCACCCAATCACCACCTGAGAGAGAAAGGCAGAAAGCAGAGAAAGCTGCAGGATTTGTGCTCTACGACCGAGCACTTGGCCACCCCTACATTAGGGGATTTGTTTTACTTTTTTTTTTACTTTTTTACTTTTCTTTTCTTCTGTCACTTCTTCTTCTGCTCATCTCCTTGATTCTTTTTTTTTTATATTTTCATAAATACATTTTCATATTTACAAGTTTGTTTTACTTCTTGTTTTTACGAACTTTACACCACAACTGCAGAACAACACAACGATACACATACTTATCCAGCCTGGGCCTGCCAACTATTGATTTTAGCCGTTTTGATTTAAAGAGACTAAAATGATGAGGATTGACTGATTGTTAAAAGAACTAGGAAATACAAAACTTCAAAACTGCAAAATCGTATGCCAGAGAGAGTGTTTTTGTTGTCGATTTTTGTTTAAATGATGCATCTGTGGAAAAAGGAAAGCCCCGTCCTTTGCAAGTTTCATCTGCAAAATGTAAAACAGAGGCTCTAAATATTTACAAGTATTGCTAAAAATGGATTGCCCTTTCAAGCCCTCTCCCCCAAAAAGAAGGCAGCAAGTTGATTGAAAGCAATTAATTATTTGCAGTTAGTGCAACTAGTACCAAAACTAGATGTATAGGCCTTCACATAAAGTAACTTTCAATTCAAAGGGAAACTATACTACCAAAAGGAAGTCGATTTGGATGCTGCAAACAAGAAACTTCGTTATCCAATCTGAACATAACAAGCAAATCTCGTGGGTTGCCATTATAGGATTGTAGGATTTTTGCGTCAAAGCCCATTCTGCAAGTCCCGAAATAGTAGGTTTATTGCCCTCAAAATGAAGGTTTTTATATGATATTCTTTCCGATCTTCTTATATTTTTTTTCCTTTGTTTTTGTTTTTGTTTTTGTTTTTATTTGTTTTTTGTTTTAAACTACACCTCAGGTGAGATTTAACATTGGTATCCTTGACTGCAATGGATTCAATGCATTCTATTGCACACATATCCTTTTCCCATATTCAATAGACAGTGAAGATACTTGCGAATATTTTCATTTCATCTTTTTCATTTGCTTTAATATTTTTGTTTTGGTGAAGTTGTTGCTTCTATACTACTTCTCTTCTCTTTACTAGCAGTTTGATATACTTTCAGCCCCTTCTAGGATTCTCCAACTAGTTTCAAGGGAGGAATATCATTCATGCAAACAGAGAGCAGTCCAAAGAGCTAAACCTGGTTGGCGTATACACTAGATTAATAGAATATTGAAACCCATTCACCAGAGCACATACTTTGAATTGCCTTACGGTCCAAAAACTGTTTGTTTATCTAAAATCTTTATTCAACTTCGATAATCAAAACTAAATAATAGACAAACTCGCAAACTTGTCTTTTGTCTTAAACTTTTTTTTTTGTTTTTGTTTTTGTTTTTGTTTTTTGTTATTTGATTTTTTTTATTTATAAGAGACATTTTTATATCCATAGTTAGGTTAACTTGAATGGAGTGAATTCCACCTGTCAAGAGAAAATTTGAACAAATTATTCAAATCTGAAAGAAAAACACTGCATTAGATTCCGAGGGCTAAACTTCAAGGTAACTGCCAAACGTTTCAGCATACACGTTTTATTTTACAAGCAACAGGTTTATCAGAATCCAGTACCATGATGACCAAAACTTCAAGAAACTCAAGCACTACCGCTCAAGAAAAATTAAGAAACTCTAAATCTTTTCTAGAATAAGAGTGGTAGATTACGGTTCAATACTCTCTGACAAAGCTACCTTCATTTTTCTTTTCAACTTTAGACTGCAAGAAACAGTAACTTTCAGCCTTAATATGCATGGCTTATCTGAGCTGACAATATCAATGCAAAATGCAAGCCCTTTCACGATAAGAGGGCTCAACTTCGAACCAAAACGCAATTTTTAGGCCCCAAAATATAAGAAACTAACCCAGAACATTTTACTGCTGAAACAACCCAACGTTCAAGCAAAACTAAGAGACTTTTAGTATTAAGTGCTACCCAAGTTTCTTATAAAAACAAAAAATAAAATTGAAACAAAACAAACAAACAAAAAATCCGTGTAAATCCATAAGGTGAGGGCGTTGATAGAAGCAAAACAATTTTCATTTACAATGATAGCTATTTCCAGACCCGCAGTGTCCGAAAACCTTCAGGCACACACGCCTGAAAGGAATGTAGATACAAGCACGCATTCCCGAAATGAGAAATGAATATGACGACTGAGACCAGTTGAAAAATCGTTGGAATGCAAGAATGTGATGCTTTGCACGATTTGAAAATACCAAAAATCTTAGCCATTACCAAATGTTCACAAGATTATAATACCCAAGGCACTCAGAACCCCTTAAGAAGACTCTACTAGTTCCAAAACAATCCACACAGTCGCCTGTGGAAAAAGGAAAATAAAGACAGCGAAACATTCTACTACGCGACACTAGCCCAAGCCCTTGTCACAAGACGGAATTATAAAAGCGTGATGCCTGAGAACTGGTTTGAAACAAGAGCAAATAATACAGTGTCCAAAATACAGATTTTTCCAGGTACAATGCTAGAAATCCAACCGGGCGTGGCTTCTTGAAAAGCGCCCAAGCAGTTTTGTTTTAACCGTGAAAATGACAGGAAAGTCGGGAAAGTCACGATTCAACATATAACATAAAGCAATACTAGCTCCTGCAAGAATATGGCGAACAGTGTATAAGATTATCTCAAGTGACCAATTAGAACAGGAGACCGAGTTCGAATTGAGCGAGGCGAGCACAAGCAAACACGACATGCAGCACAAGGTGGGCAAGTAAACAGTGCATGCAACCCTAAAGGAAATGAAATGAAAAGGTCCAAAAGCCCACAAAAGCCCATTTACCTCACTCTGAACCAGCCTGAAAGCTCAACAGTGTCATCGTGCAAAGCTTCAGCAGCAAAATTTTTAACGCACGATATACTGCATGTCGCGATACCCGCCAGGCCTCAAAACGAGTCGGTCGTCTGATCTTTGGCCAAATCCCAGATCTTTCCCAACATAATACAATTCAAATTGCTCAAAGAGTCAGCCAAAATATGAACAAACATTTAGTAAAGAAAATAAATTAATGGTTGGATCTCACCATGAACGACCAAACAACAAACCACGCAACATCTTGGATAGGCCACTACCTTCTCAGCGAAAAATAATCTGCGCTCCTCTGGTGCAAACCAGCGTGCTGCTTTGGTTATAGACGACTGATAAACATGCCAGTATTACTTTTTATATTCCTTTGAACAACAGACATTCCACGTGCAGCCGACATGCCCCAACGCAAGAAGTTACTTTCAACGATATTGTCACAAAGATAAAGTTGTAAACATGGTCACAAGGGACACAGCCCTATTGACTAAGAAACTAACATCACGTTCCATTAATTGCGATTAAATTGCATTCAATCGCCATTCAACATGGGGGGGGTGGATTCCACCCCCCCTCAAGGTTTTATTTGTCGCGTTTTTAAACGACATTTGCTATGTCCCCCAGCCTCTCTGACTTTTACTAATTATCTATTAGCCACATTTTGGTGGAAAAATTTTCGAACAATAGGACTTGCGGGTCACGTGACATGCCCATATTTGGAAGGAGGTAGCAACTAAATCATTGTTTTCAATGACTTCAATGGAATTATTTGATTGAATTATGAAGTATTATACAGCAAATGAATCAGCAAACAAAGGGCTTCAATTTGATAACAGAATTTCTGGAATTTGATGATGTCAGCATTTTTTGATAATGACGTCATTTTGGCCGCCATTTTGGACTAATTAGCAATTTTTTCAAGTTTTTTCGAACTTTTTCAATGAAAAACACTCTAATGATACATTTATCATAGATAATCACCATTTTGCAGGTTCTTTTGGTCTCTTTTTATATAGAATAAATTAATCGCATAAATGACGTCATAAGAATCGGCTAATTTCTGCCAAAATATCACTCCAAAATCGTTATTTTCAATAAAATGATATTTTATCACCATTTTTGTTGACAAACTGAACCAAAAACTGCATAAAGTTCGTGCAAAATCTTCATTATACTTGAATTCAACTTGGAAGCCTGATTTTCACAGATTTTCAGCTTTGTGACGTCACTGTGACGTCACAAGGCGTGGCAGTCACACCCAAATTCCGCTACAAGCTGCAAATTACCTGTTCTATAACTGTGCCAAGTTGTATTAAATTCGGATGCGTCTAAGGCAGTTTTCAGAGGGGGATGGAAAGCACCCCCCCCCCATAAATGGTAGCTCGAAAAAAGCCCATATGTATTAGGGTTAAATTGACAATGGTTGACAAAAGAAGAAAGCTAATTGGATAAACGGCTTCATGCCTTATATATATAGATTCCGTTGAACATATATATCTAGATATATTATTGTCACCAAATCCAAACTGATGTGTGTGTGGTTCGGCGAGGTGACTTGCGTCCCTGCCATTGAACCTTGAAGACTTTGTTACTCTCAAACAAAAGGATTTGATTGGTTGATTCGTGATCTTAATGTGTCAAATCTGATGTCAAAGATAAACAATATTGCAACAAAAGGGTATGCTCTGGGGAATTATCGCTAAAGGGAAAATATCAATTATTCTGCAACGCGATGCAAAGGAATCCTTCAGTCTAATTATTCCTGTGATGACTGAAGATATCAATACGATCAAAAGATTAACTTGTTTCACATTCTTAATGGGAACCGATACAAATATAAATGAACCTAGCAACTGTGGACTTCCGCAACTTTGTTGATCTAAGTTTAATTGGTTTCTAGGCGTTACATCTACTCTTGCATTCTATGTGACGTTTTCTGTATCTAAGGCTAAAGTCATTCTGTTGGCTCATCTTTCAGAGCATCATAAATACAATACAAGAAAAAGGCACTACTCAGTCTCTCAAGCAGTCCTTGAATAATCTAAGTCCAAAATGTATTGCCTAGCTAGATCTTCGAACGGCTTCAAATACAAGTACACAACATGGACACAAGTACTTTCACAAGCTACATGCACCAATGAAAACCAATCGTTTGACCTTACTTTGCCTTACTTGTCCGGTCACTAATTAAGGAGATATCTTCTGCGTATCATGAATAACTTTGAGGAACAACAAGATCGAAATTTTAGCTGTGTTACAATATAGCTAAAACTGGCTAAACTTTATTCCTTTGAGGCACCCCTATCTACGTGCTCCGGTTCATTCCCAGGTGGTAATCAGGTATATTTAGGATAGGGGTGCTCAGGCTGGTGTACAAAACATCAACCCAAAAAAGCATTTTCTAGCATAGAAATAGACCCAAAAAAAAAATTTTTTTCTGACCAAGCTTACCCAAAGGTTATGAAGTGCAAAAGTGACATGAATGATTAGACTTCTCGTAATCCACTTGGATATTTAAAGGAATTGAGTCCATATAAATAGATGAGCGTTAACGCTATCCTGAATTTTTGCTGACAAACCGCTGACAGCCCTTTGTTATCACACAATAGTGCTGAAGTCGTTAGCAGTGGAGACTGAAGGCCTCTTAATCCTTGCATTATCCTCTGGAATTTCAATGTTTTAATTTCAAAAGCGATTAAATCACAACTTTTGTTTGATGATTGAAAAGAAATTGATATTGGTCATGAGCGCTTTTTATGTGTATGTTGTACGTAAAATCGTGGAAGATATGAAAATAGCTATTAGTTGACCTTCTTCAAAAAGTAAATTTTCAACTTTGTTTTGAAAGATAATGATTTTGGACCATATTGAAGGCTGGGCATGTCTAGTGGAATATTGATGAACAAATGAATTGAATGCAAAGAAGCATTCTACGAAATATTCTACGAAATATGAAAGCATTCTACGAAATTCATCGCGATTGAAACTTCAATTGACGGTGTGACCTTTTTTACACTCCTTTTCTATGCTATATTATGGTCATAAACAGTATCCCGAATGGGATTTTGCTTACTTTTTTGCAAGATGGTGATAAGAACAGGCTTAGCTAACGCAGGGTCATTTTATTCACTGTTTTGTTGTGAGTCAGAGATATGATGGACGTATTCTGAATGTATCAATCTAAAGTCCATCTCAAGTAAGAGTCAGGTGAGATCTGTGAAACTCAAATTACCCATCACCCATGGAGAACATTTTGACTGTCCACACTTAAGCTGCCCAACGAAAAGGTCCAGAAGTTTTAGACCCGGAGGGGGCTGTACTTGACTAGATTTTGGCTATGGGGCCAAAAGAAGCTGGGACGCAGGCAAATTTCAGTGTCTTCATGATGTTTCCTAAAATATCGAGGAGAAAACATACGTTTAGAGTCTCCTAATCCCCCCCTTCCCCCTACTTCAATGTTGAGATGGTCGAAAGGCGTTTGATTCAAGCAACTTTGAGAAGGAGGGGCGGATCCAGCGGAAATTTTGACCGTCTTACGAGCGCGAAGCGCGAGCAGATCGTGGGAGGCCTCGAGCGAGCCTGGGGGTCCGGGAGCGCAGCCCCCGGAAAAACTTTTCGGGCCGCGCCCTTCAGATCCTCGGAAAACGCCCTATTTTCCAATGTGATCTCTAAATCATGTATAGTTTCTTTGCCGGTAAAAGCTACTTCAGGGCCTCAATCTTAATGCCATCTGAATAATTTTCACTCATGTTGGATAATTTATCCACATTACAAGAGACAGAATCACTGAACATGGTCTTAAGAGGTTTCCTAATTTGCCAAAAGATTGAGGAAATGGGGATGAGATGCATAAAAATCAGAGTGAAAATATAACTCTGTTCATGTAAGTGCTCTCAACAGATGATACATTTCTTCTTCACCAGTAATTGCTAGGGAACAGGCATTGTATAAGCTGTTTCTGTTGGATGCAACCCTGTATAAATGTGAAATGAAAATCTATTGTAAATAGTGTGGATATTTGATGGAACTTGGGATGTGATGGACAGTTAACAACCAATTACAGAAATTACAGGAACCAAATAAAAGTAATCAGGCTACTAAGAAACTGAACAGACATGCATTCATGCCCTCATTGCTGTGCAAGTATCATTATCATCATTAACTAAAATAAAAACTAAACTAAATAGAAAACTAAAATTAATAGAAACTAAAATTTTAAATTATTGTGATCCATTTGATTCATAAATGAAAGAAATCTTAAGAGAAGACCAAAAAAGAGTTTTAGCATCCTCCTAAAGTTTTTCAGCCAGCAATATGAAAAATCACAGCATAAATCAGATTATCAAAATAATGATACCAAATTGGTGAACAGTTTTGAATATTCTATGAATAATTTTGCTATTCAATACAGCACATTAAAAATCAGTCATAACTAGCAAATACTAAAGAAATGCTATTATTTGTACACTACCCTGCCCCTGCCCCCAGATGAACTTCTTGCGCACATCCATCAAGAATCTTCTTTTTTGGTTTTATAGAATATTGATAATGGATGGAATGGATGTTAAAGGAGCATATCCATCCACAGAGGAATGTGGGTTAGTTTTGATATAAATTTTTGCCAAAATATTCTGGAAATGGGTCTACTTCTGTGAATGTCTGGAGTTAGGGTGTAGTTTTAGCAAGAATTTCTAGCAATGTTAGGTAGCAAAGGAAATTCTGGTAATGTTCTGTTAATAGGATAAGCAGTCAGTTGTCTTTTAGTGAACAAAGCACATAAATGCATGATCTATACTGAATTCCCCCCCCCCTAGGGTCCCTTACCATAATAATATAACTAATTTTTTTCATAATCATCTGAAAGAAAACTCAAACTGTACATCTACTGGTACTTCCCATAAATGCATATTGTAACAAACAAGGGGGAATTTCGTTTTCGACCAATCAGCGCATTTGTTGACATTTGGGGCCTCGACCAATCAGAATGCACCATGACGTCACGTCAATGGCGGAAGCTGTGGGAAGCTGCGAGGAAAACATCTCCCCCAATATCGCTCGAGCTGACAACGGTTATCCAACTTTTGACCGATTTTATTGGTTTACATCAAAGTTTGGTAAATTTTGGAACTTTCTGCCACTGCAATTTTCGATAGATCGTTTTCTTCAAGAGAAATCGTTTTTTAAATAACACTAAAATTCGAGGCTTTGATGAGAATACCATCCCCTTAGGCCCTTTTTCAAACCTGCGATCTTTCGTCTTCTTTTCCAAGAAAAGTCGAAGATTTCCTTAACTTTTCGTAGCCACGTCCCACAAATGAAAATTTTTCACAAAAATAATAGTCACCCGAGTCCCCTGGGATGGCGCGATTCTTTGTTTTGGCCAAAGTAAATCTCATTCATCAGTTTCCTCGGCAGCGTTCTTTTGACTTTTTTTTTTTTTTTTATACTCGTTTCAGTTTCATATATTTTAAATTCACTTCATACAATTTATAATTTACTATACTAACAGCTAACTAAACTACAAGGAGAAGAAAATATTACAGAAAATTAATACATTGGTACGGAAAATTAATACAATATACAAATACAGAGAAAAGAATTTGTATGGAGGGAATTACTTAAAGGAGGAGCTCTCTCAATAGGTAAACTAATCGAGGAGAGAGCCCCCCCTGTCCTACGAAAATTTACAATGCATTTTACATTTAACTATACCTTTCTAATTACTATACGACACTACAAGTACGATGCCATGGGGAGCGAAAGACAATGACTACCCCATGGCCAATATAAAAGACACGCAACGTTCAACTAACTACGACTACACGACAAACGATTAATAACTACTGGATACTGTACTAGATTCTATTCCACATCAGATGTCAGGTCAGGGTTAGGGACAGGGTTCTTTTGATTATCTTACTTGATTGGCTCTTTTGAGAGATTTGGCGGGAAAAAAGCTCGGTGACTGGAAGAAGGACCCAGGGGGGGTACTCCCTTTATGGCCTAACAGGGGGGTCCAGTCGGTTTGAGGGTCTTACAAAATGGCTACCAAATGGCCCTATTTGTTAACTCCTACTACCAATTGGGGGTATTCCAAGATTCCTGGCCAGTTATAAGATTTCAACTCTGTAGGCTCTTCCGCATGTCAATATGGTCGTTGCAGCAATAATTATCATTGAATTGTGAAGTTTTCTTGCTTTGTTCAATCAGTTTTTGCAATAGAAAATTTTGAAAAACAGCAGAAAATTTTCGCTACAAGATGCTACCAAATGGCCCAATTTTAGGTCCACAAACTACCATTTGAGGGTTTCTGTGAAAAGATACTACCATTTGAGTGTGCTTTTCACAATTTTTGCTTTGGCCCTCTTTATCCCTGACTGGAACCCCCTGTCAGGCTATAATGGGAGTACCCCCCCCCCGGGAAGAAGGAAATGTCGGGTGCTAAGTTTATTCAGTAAACAAATATGCCGAAGTTTAAGAAAACTTGTGGAAATCCCTTCCGCACAGAGTGGGTCAAACAATACAGAACATTCTATGCTTGTGAAATTGAAAGCTGAGGGATTGATTGTTGGTTTGTTTCCTTGTTTTAATTCGATCTTTGATTGAGGAGGGAGGAAGGAAAAAGTTGAGATAAGTTGTACAGAGAAGTAGAGAATGTTTGCACATCATGCCCGAAGAAAGTTTCAAACCCGACTGGCTCGATATATACGTGCATCGCATAGATTGAGAATAATAAAACAGGTAGATATAATCTAAGAAACCTTCTTATGGAATGGAGTTCATGTATTTATCTTTTAATAAGAAACTGCCTATAAGAAACTTGTGGAAATCCCTTCCGCACAGAGTGGGTCAAACAATTATGAAGTGTGATTAAGGCCAAAACTAAATCTTAAAATAAAAACCACAAATGAAAATTAAATCCGACAAAACGAAATCATAAACTCGTATAAATGCTCTATTCGAAAAAATAAAAGTACCCAAACCATATGTAAAGACAATGGAGAGGAAAAATTGGGGTGTTAAGGTGTTGTGATTTCTGGTCAAGTCGAAGGCAGCGCGCCAACCTGCGTTTTGGACATCACTTAGTCACGCAGGCCAGACATAACAGAGATTACGTCACCACACCAGTATGGATATCTATGATCCGTGCGTACACGTATTCGCATGGTGAGATAGCTCAACTGGTAGAGCGTCTGTCATGAAAGCAGAAGGCCCCGAGTTCAAATCTCGGTCTCACCTCAATTTTTCCATTTTTCTCCATTCGTCGAAAATTATAGTATCAAATTTATCGTTAAAATGTGCAAGTACCCAAACCATATGTAAAGACAATGGAGAGGAAAAATTGGGGTGTTAAGGTGTTGTGATTTCTGGTCAAGTCGAAGGCAGCGCGCCAACCTGCGTTTTGGACATCACTTAGTCACGCAGGCCAGACATAACAGAGATTACGTCACCACACCAGTATGGATATCTATGATCCGTGCGTACACGTATTCGCATGGTGAGATAGCTCAACTGGTAGAGCGTCTGTCATGAAAGCAGAAGGCCCCGAGTTCAAATCTCGGTCTCACCTCAATTTTTCCATTTTTCTCCATTCGTCGAAAATTATAGTATCAAATTTATCGTTAAAATGTGCAAGTACCCAAACCATATGTAAAGACAATGGAGAGGAAAAATTGGGGTGTTAAGGTGTTGTGATTTCTGGTCAAGTCGAAGGCAGCGCGCCAACCTGCGTTTTGGACATCACTTAGTCACGCAGGCCAGACATAACAGAGATTACGTCACCACACCAGTATGGATATCTATGATCCGTGCGTACACGTATTCGCATGGTGAGATAGCTCAACTGGTAGAGCGTCTGTCATGAAAGCAGAAGGCCCCGAGTTCAAATCTCGGTCTCACCTCATTTTTTCAATTTTTCAATTTTTCCATTTTTTCAATTTTTTCAATTTTTTCAATTTTTCCATTTTTCTCTCGAAAAAATAAAATGCATTTCGAAATCACGAGACAATATTAAATGCAGAAAAAAACATAAAATGAAATCGGAATCAAAATAAAAAGCATAATCTGAAATAAATTTACAAGACGAAATTAAAATGCAAACACAAAATCGAATCCACAAGGAAAAGAAGATATGCAAGACGAAATCGAAATATCAAACGAAATCCTAATCCTTATTTGAATCATAAATAAAAAAGACAAGATGAAATCAAATCAAAAATTGAAAGCCGAGATGGAGATTAAACGAAAATGGCAAACGGAAATCCTAATTCGAAATGGGAATGTGACACCCAACACCAAATCTAAAGCAAGATGAAATCCAAATGTAAACAAAAATCCCAATTTGAAATAAATAAAAATTAAAATGTGCAAGACGAAATCAAAATATCAAACGAAATCAAAAGTTAAATCATAAATGTAAGGCACAAACTGTCAGCTTCAAATCTTGGTGGATGCTTTGTTGGGAGCCTCTTGTGTGCACAGTAGATATTTCAAAGAAAAATCTCGTTTTCATGCTGAAATGGCCATGTGCAGAGCGAAATCAGTCATGCCTTAAGTGAAATCGCTCATGCGCTAAGTGAAATCGCTCATGCGCTAAGTGAAAAACAAATCGAGCGCGCTTATAAGAATAGCAGTAGGCCCACAGTCGCTCGCGCTGAGTGTTCGGTTCGGTTCGGTTCGGTTCGGTTCGGTTCGGTTCGGTTCGGTTCGGTTCGGTTCGGTTCGGTTCGGTTCGGTTCGGTTCGGTTCGGTTCGGTTCGGTTCGCAACGGCAGGCTAACTTGAACTTGTGTCGCAAGCACGTGTCAAGATGGTGACTAGGCCTACTGTCACAGCATCTTCAGTGAGTTATGCTTTTTACGTTTACTTCACAATGGTAGTTCTCAGTGTCAGCTGGAAGGGAGCTTAACCATAATTTCACTCGTTAGGCCAGAGGGTGCTTGGGGAATTTCATTCATTCAAAAAGCGTACGAACCGAACTGTTTTCAGAACAAAACAATTTTTATGGATTTTTCTTGAAAACAAAATGATTTTTGCCAAGTGTACGAGACGAGATTTTTGGGAGTGAAATGTCCCTTGAGAGGGAAGCACCCTACTTCGAAATAGCCTGTTCCATGTCTAATCCATACACACAGGGATATGAGAAGGGGTTAAAATATTTTAGCCCAAGAAAACAAGCCCGAAAGCAAGGTGTTTGCCAGGAGCATCCTAGAGTTCGAGGAATTCTTAAGTCCCTGTGCTTGGGGGGGGGCATCAATGCACTATTGACCCCCGCCCCCAAGACATGATGGAGAATTAACGGGGAATATTAAATTTATTGCTGCCTTGTCTCGGGGGGACGGGGCTATTAACTAAAATTGATTGTTGCGGGAATACTTAGCGGTGGTTTTAACGTTTGTTGTTGCAAAGGGAAACTAGACACTGGTCTGGTGGGATAAACGGTATACAACGTTTCAGATGCTTAAAGACTCCTCGCCGAAATGAGTCGTTACCTACAGGATAAATTTTTGCAAAATAAGCGATAGGATTGATTGAAATACTTGCGGTGTACTTGCCCTCTGTGTATTGATTTACTGTTTACACGTATTTTTTTATAAGAAACTGCCCATAAGGAGGGGGGCTTTGGGGTTTCACGGGTTGCGGGTTTGTCCAATTTTAGCCCTCGGGTTTCGGGTTTTACGTCTAAATCGTGCGGGTTTTCGGGTTTTGAGATGCTCCACGGGTTGCGGGTTTGGCCAATTTTGATGCTCGGGTTTCGGGATTTCTTTCAAAAATTCAATGTTTTCGGGTTTTCGAAGTCATACATTCTCTTTTAGTTAGCCCAGATCGAAAAACCAGCTTCCGAATGCTTGAAACGATGCACAGAGTCTCAGTGAGAACGAAAATGTCGGAAATAGTCGAAGATTATTACCGAAAATTGAAATTTTGTTCGGGTTTCGAATTTTTTACTTGCGGGTTTTCGGGTTTTTGCTAATTTTGGTCCGGGTTTGCGGGTTCTAGTACCCCCCAAAGCCCCCCTCCATAAGAAACTCAACTCTCAGATCACCAAAAAATTAAGAAACTCAATCCTATCATTTACACTGTATGCCGACTCATTTTGATACTGTTTATCGCGCCAGACCAGTGTCCAGTTTCCCTTCGCAGAAACAAACGTCAAAACCACAGCTAAATATCTCCAAAACCATCCTTTTTTGTTAATAGCCCTTTTTTTTTTATTTTATATGAAAAATTTACAAAACTACAGATAATCTAACAACAACTAAGTAAAGCTCATACAATTTTTCCATAATTCAAAAGAAACTTCTAATAGATAGAGCACAAATTGAATTAACAATACGATTACAACATAATACGAATACGAAAATGATTGCAACATAATACGAACGATTCACAAGACGATTTACACAACTATACCACAAGAGGTGTGATCAAGCACACCTCTCCTGCAGGCAGCAAGCAACGATGAACAAACAAACACCGACAATCTAACAAAACACAGAAGCCGTTTCTAATAGCCCTGTCTCCCCAAGACAAGGCAGCATTGAAATTGCGTCATTCCACGGTATATTCCCCGTTAATTCTCCGTCATCTCCCGGGGGTGGGGGTCGATAGTGCATTAATAACCCCCCAAGCACAACCGGGACTTAAGATGAATACATCGAACTCTAAGATGCTCCTGGCAAACACCTTGTTTTCGGGCTTGTTTTCTAGGGCTAAAATATTTTGACCCCTCTCTAATATACCTGTGTGTGTTTGGATTAGACATGGAACAGGCTATTTGGAAGTAGGGTGCTTCCCTCTCAAGGGACATTTCACTCCCAAAAAATCTCGTACACGTATGGAAAAATTCATTTTGTTTTCAAGAAAAATCTGTAAAAATCGTTTTGTTCTGAAAACGGTTCGTACGCTTTTTTGAATGAGTGAAATTCCCCAAGCTCCCTCTGGCCTAACGAGTGAAAATATGGTTAAGCTCCCTTCCAGCTGACACTGAGAACAAACGTAAAAAGCATAACTCACTGAAGATGCTGTGACAGTAGGCCTAGTCACCATCTTGACACGTGCTTGCGACACAAGTTCAAGTTAGGCTGCCGTTGCGAACCGAACCGAACCGAACATTCAGCGCGAGCGACTGTGGGCCTACTGCTGTTCTTATAAGCGCGCTCGGTTTGTTTTTCACTTAGCGCATGAGCGATTTCACTTAGCGCATGAGCGATTTCACTTAGGGCATGACTGATTTCGCTCTGCACATGGCCATTTCAGCATGAAAACGAGATTTTTCTTTGAAATATCTACTGTGCACACAAGAGGCTCCCAACAAAGCATCCACCAAGATTTGAAGCTGACAGTTTGTGCCTTACATTTATGATTTAACTTTTGATTTCATTTTAGATTTTGATTTCGTCTTGCACATTTTAATTTTTTATTTATTTCAAATTGGGATTTCTGTTTACATTTGGATTTCATCTTGCTTTAGATTTGGTGTTGGGTGTCACATTCCCATTTCGAATTAGGATTTCCGTTTGTCATTTTCGTTTAATCTCCATCTCGGCTTTCAATTTTTGATTTGATTTCATCTTGTCTTTTTTATTTATGATTCAAATAAGGATTAGGATTTCGTTTGATATTTCGATTTCGTCTTGCATATCTTCTTTTCCTTGTGGATTGGATTTTGTGTTTGCATTTTGATTTTGTCTTGTAAATTTATTTTAGATTATGCTTTTTATTTTGATTCCGATTTCATTTTGTGTTTTTTTCTGCATTTAATATTGTCTCGTGATTTCGAAATGCATTTTATTTTTTCGAATAGAGCATTTATACGAGTTTATGATTTCGTTTTGCTGGATTTAATTTCCAAATGTGGTTTTTATTTTAAGATTTAGTTTTGGCCTTAATCACACTTCATAAACAATACAGAACATTCTATGCTTGTGAAATTGAAAGCTGAGGGATTGATTGTTGGTTTGTTTCCTTGTTTTAATTCGATCTTTGATTGAGGAGGGAGGAAGGAAAAAGTGGAGATAAGTTGTACATAGAAGTAGAGAATGTTTGCACATCATGCCCGAAGAAAGTTTCAAACCCGACTGGCTCGATATATACGTGCATCGCATAGATTGAGAATAATAAAACAGAATCTAAGAAACCTTCTTATGGAATGGAGTTCATGTATTTATCTTTTAATAAGAAACTGCCTATAAGAAACTCAGCTATCGGATTACGAAAAGATAAAGGAACTCCAGTACTGGGAAAATATAACTTGAGAAACCATTCATTTTAATAAAGGAAATCCTCGTCACATTTTTAGTTCATTCTCACTTGTTTCCTGATCTACTCGCGAAGTACTTCGGTAATATGTAAACATTGGAAAAGCTTCAAGGCATAGGTAGTGAACGTGAAGATTGTTATGGAACAATTCTGAGAACTAAAAATGTGATAATTTCTAGAAATTCAGTATTGGCCAAAATTCTTAGTTTCTTATGAAAAATACGTGTAAAGAGATTTCAATGCAGGCTGTTTTCTCAATTTCTTATAGCAAGGAGATTTCAACTCTTTGCTTTTGCATTTATCGAACCATTACTCTGGGATATATTTTAAATTCAGTAAATTTAAATTTCATAATACTTCAACATCTAGTTGACTTTTCCACCTTGATATTTGTTTCTCATCTTTCCATAAGCAAGATTTCTTCAGATCCTATTTATGAATAAAATAAAAGGTTTTGGGCTTCTTTACTCTCTCCATATATCTTAATAATGTTTAAACTTTAAGAAAATGCATCTTTTGGATTCTTTATACCTAAGTTTCTTGTAAAAATGAATGTGTGAATTATGAAATTTACTGAATTTAAATACATCCCAGAGTAATGCTTCGATAAATGCAAAAGCAAAGAGTTGAAATCTCCTTGCTATAAGAAATCGAGAAAACAGCCTGCATTGAAATCTCTTTACACGTATTTTTCATAAGAAACTAAGAATTTTGGCCAATACTGAATTTCTAGAAATTATCACATTTTTAGTTCTCAGAATTGTTCCATAACAATCTTCACGTTCACTACCTGTGCCTTCGTGAATTTTTCAGAACGTTTCTTGAAGCTTTTCCAATGTTTACATATTACCGAAGTACTTCGCGAGTAGAACAGGAAACAAGTGAGAATGAACTAAAAATGTGACGAGGATTTCCTTTATTAAAATGAATGGTTTCTCAAGTTATATTTTCCCAGTACTGAAGTTCCTTTATCTTTTCGTGATCCGATAGCTGAGTTTCTTATAGGCAGTTTCTTATAAAAAGATAAATACATGAACTCCCATTCCATAAGAAGGTTTCTTAGATTATACCTGTTTTATTATTCTCAATCTATGCGATGCACGTATATATCGAGTCAGTCGGGTTTGAAACTTTCTTCGGGCATGATGTGCAAACATTCTCTACTTCTCTGTACAACTTATCTCCACTTTTTCCTTCCTCCCTCCTCAATCAAAGATCGAATTAAAACAAGGAAACAAACCAACAATCAATCCCTCAGCTTTCAATTTCACAAGCATAGAATGTTCTGTATTGTTTGACCCACTCTGTGCGGAAGGGATTTCCACAAGTTTTCTTAAACTTCGGCATATTTGTTTACTGAATAAACTTAGCACCTGACATTTCCTTCTTCCAGTCACCGAGCTTTTTTCCCGCCAAATCTCTCAAAAGAGCCAATCAAGTAAGAGAATCAAAAGAACGCTGCCCGAATGAGATTTACTTTGGCCAAAACAAAGAATCGCGCCATCCCAGGGGACTCGGGTGACTATTATTTTTGTGAAAAATTTTCATTTGTGGGACGTGGCTACGAAAAGTTAAGGAAATCTTCGACTTTTCTTGGAAAAGAAGACGAAAGATCGCAGGTTTGAAAAAGGGCCTAAGGGGATGGTATTCTCATCAAAGCCTCGAATTTTAGTGTTATTTAAAAAACGATTTCTCTTGAAGAAAACGATCTATCGAAAATTGCAGTGGCAGAAAGTTCCAAAATTTACCAAACTTTGATGTAAACCAATAAAATCGGTCAAAAGTTGGATAACCGTTGTCAGCTCGAGCGATATTGGGGGAGATGTTTTCCTCGCAGCTTCCCACAGCTTCCGCCATTGACGTGACGTCATGGTGCATTCTGATTGGTCGAGGCCCCAAATGTCAACAAATGCGCTGATTGGTCGAAAACGAAATTCCCCCTTGTTTATTGTAACCGTATCTTTCCAAACAATGTTTTAAATCCCAGCCTGAGATACATGACACCTAACGTACTCCTATGGCTACCAAACCGTGTAGCCGTGATCCCTTATAATTCTGAAGCCCAATACCAACCCTTCTAACTAATCCCCTAACCGTAAGTGAACCCTAACCCTCATACCAATTACCCTAAAAATCAGCCCCTCCTATATAATACTCCTTTCCATAATTGTCATATCTCTCCGGTTGCTGTTGTTAAAAAGGGCTGATTGAACTCTGCCTTGCTACACTCCCAGCCAGCCCGACTCGATCAAACTCGATAAAGGTCATTCAAAAGGATCAAGATTATTCAAATGAATAAATACCTTGCCAGGAAATGCTTCAGCCTGTTTGAAGGCTGAATCGATCATGTTGAATGTGAGGTAAGAGTGAGACAGCCAGCAGCTTCGTTTTGGCTAGGCCCTGCCCTCCACAACAGCACGGCTGATTGGAACATTTCTTCCTAATTTGATGAGCTGCTATGTTGAAAAGCTTTGAATGCCAAGATCATCACCAGATCAGATTAGATCTTTTTTTCCAAGCAAATCCACCTCTAAATCGTCAAATAAATTATTTTCAATCCTTCGCGCGAAATGTTTCGAGCAGTCGGTGAAAGGCCAAAGGTGAAAGGGACTCGCAGAGGTACACCAAGAAAGCATATGGCGAGGCACAACCAAAAGGTCGTAAGACAGTTAACCCTATAGTGGTTGGGCTACCTGACACGTCCTATTTTGGTTGGGGGGGGGGCAAAAAAGCCCCCCCTACCTAACTCTTGACTGGAAATAGATAGAGCAACCAAATTTGGTGTACTAATAGCCAATGTACATTATGAAAATATAAAAATTAACCTAAAATTAGCCATCATTATTGCTTGCGTCAGCATTTTTCTTTGTGTGGTCAAGAAAAGTGGCAAAATCGGTCAAAATCGGGAGAAATGCGATAAAATTTAATTTGGAACTCAATTTCCATCCAAACATGAAAATTATGATAGAATACATTGGATAGCACTACCCTGCAAAATATCTTTGCAAAATATTGCAATTTTGCTACTTTTTTCGCGAAAATTAATATTTGAGTATTGGCGATTTTGATAGAGTCAGTTCCGGAAAAATGTCTCCCTCCCCCTCATTTGTCAAAATATTTTTATGAAACTTCTTGAGTCATTGCACAATAAGTATTAGCAAAAAGTCAGAAAGTTTCCGGGCCATAATTGTTATCCTGACAGAGTTATAACAAAAAGTCTACCCCCCCCAACCAAAATAGGATTAAAGAGCCTTCCATCGCCTCGACCATCGTCCAAACATTTTCCCATATGTTTTCACTGTAATTTTGCCCAGGTACCTAACATACATCTTATCTACCATCTTACGAGAACAATACCATCACGTGACGGTTTCAATTTTGATTGATTCAGAGTGTCCGCGCAGGTTTTAATTTATTACTGCCGCCTTACCAATCATCTTTGGCCTTTTGGCCGTTCGTTTTTGTTCACTAATTTATGCAGTGTGTGCAAAAGAATAGGCGTGTGTTGGAAGGCGTGGCGTTGATTTGCATAGCAACGAAAGAAGGAAAGCGAGGCTGTTTCAAAATGGGGAATGCGTTGACAAAAATTTTAGTGAAATGTTCATTCCCTGTCTCGAGTATGACAGTTTGGGGGGGGCAGGGGGGGTTGCAAGGAGAAAGTTCATGTTTTATCTCATTTGGTTTACGGTGCGATAGCTGCCCGTACAAATAAAACAAATTATGAATCAGCAATGTAAATCACTGTTTCTATGGAAAGTTCAATTTCGGAATTTGACCGTCTTCCGTAAGTAACCGTAAGACGGTCTGGATCCGCCCCTGATTAGAATTTAAGATTTACTGTAAGGTTTTAATATGAATAGAAAAATAGATAAAATTTTTCATGTCAAGAGTGGTCTGGCAAAACACCAAGGTATTTCACAGTTGAACAAATTTTCACTGGCTCATCTGCAACACTAATTGATTCAGCAGACAAACGATCTTACACATTACGTCACCCAAAAGCCACAAACTCAGATTAATAGAGCCCAGACAGGAATAAAAGAAGTTTAAGATATAATTGTTTCTCCACTAACGAAAGGTTTGAACCATGTACTGCTGCAAACATTGTCAATATTCTTATATAATTTTTATCAAAATCATCTGAAATCCCAAAGCAAGGGTCTTCCCTCAACGGCATGTTCCCATCATTTCAAGACTAGAATTACCCCTGCAAGAATATTTTAGGTATCTAGGGGCTATATGTACTTGCTCTGACAACATTGGACTGAGTTGCCTATTCCTAGGCTGAAATGAAACAAGCTTATTATGCAATGATGCATTTTTCTGTGTTCGTTCAGTTCGAAATTAGTGGCAAATTGCGAACTTAGTATTTCCCTCGAGACCCATTAGATTCGTTTTTCAAACCTTGCTTCAAATAAGCTTAGACTGCGTTCACACGATGCTGGCACATTTTGAAAACGGTGAAATAGAAATAGGGTAGAGTGGGGTAATGTGGGTCTAAAATGAGCAAAATCTCAAAATTGATAGCTGGTAAAACGAGACTAAAATGCAAAACATTTCAAAAGTTTCGTTTAACTGACACTCAGTACTTCCGTCAGTAACTGACACTCGGTCCTCCAAAACATTTTTTTCATTTTCTCGATTTATCCACTTCAGAATCAGCCCAAGACAATCGGCCATTTTTCGTTGATTTTTCAAAATGTTCTCTCAAGTTTTGGACTTATTACATGTGAAATAAGGGTCAAAGTCAGCTGATTGTTTGTTTATGTACCCTACTCAAATCTCAGGCGCGGATCCACGGGGTGGGGGGCCGGGGGGGCCATGGCCCCCCCCCCCCCAAACCTAAAGATTTCACATCGCGAAAATTTTGCGTTAAAACTACCTTCAACACGTATTTATAGATAAGTAAATGCAAATGAAATCAAAAGTTAAGCATAGCAACATAGCAAGAAACCAGTTGTATACGAAACTTACAAACCAAATTTTGTCTCACATTACATATCAGGTAGAAATTTCAGCGAATAAAACAATCAAAGAGCCTTGCGTGAGTAATTATGCAAATCTGAAATCTTAGCTGATATCTAATTTACTTACAAAAGAATCTGAAGAAAGGCCAATCGGAACAAAACTCTAGCTAGGTCGAGCTTGAAAAATATCTATTCCATCCGAAAACCTGAGTGATTAAATTTTTTCTAGGGAATTTTTACCTTCGAAACTTTACTTATCGTAGATTTTGCTCTTGAACCTTTTAGGCTGGTAAGGCCTACTATTGTGCGACCTCATTCTTTGCACGACAGGGGGTTCAACTTGTTGTATTGCACAGGAGGTGTCACACCCTACAAACTATTTGATCGATCCTACGGCTACTACAAATATATAGTACGCAAGAAATTATCAAGCAAGCGTCCTAACAAACTGTCCATGAATTAAAGTCCTTCAAACTTGGGAATAAGAATACATGTGTAAAACTAATCGCGATTCTTATCACCTCTGGCAAATCAGATAGACGTCATGTTACTTCTAAAATTTCTAAGATGCACCCACTCTAAAGCATTGCATTATGCTGTTATTTGATTTTATGTGTTCAAAATTAAAACGTTCAAGTAACGTTTTTTTTGCCTACCTTATAATTATTTACAACTTTAAAGAGAGTCGTCTTGACTTCGTTGATGCGAATGAATCGATGAGTTTCTCAGTTGTTGGTGTTCTCTCACGATGAACTTGTAGAAGAAGTAGTGATTCTAGTCTCTCCTCGGACATGGTTGACCGAATCGCTGTCAGGGTGCTATTCAGCTTTGAAAATAGTCTTTCAGGCTCTGCAGTTGTCACCGGTAACGCAGTGAGAATTTTTAGTAGTGTGTGCACATTAGGAAATACGTCAGCCGGGCAGTTGCCTAAAGCACCGATAGCGGTATTTGCTACTGGACTTGCTCCACGTGACAGCCATTGCTGCTTCCAAATTTCATACTCTCCTTCAACAATGCTCAAAGGATCTAAAAAGGATGCATATTTTTCTACTGCAGGAAAAATATCTTGCCAAGTTGACTCTTTCACGAAGCAAGGCAGGATTCTTGTAAGAGTTGCGATCTTCTGTTGATGAGGACCAAATCTTGCTTGCATATTTCCAGAAACTTCATCAAGAAGAGGAAAAAACATGTTGATACGATTATACTCAATGGCTGTTTGGTTGCCTCCACCAGCGTTGGCTCTGAACCTAGACTGACCGACTACTCGAGGAATAGCGTGCATTTCTTCTCTGGTCATTCCCATTTTTTCACCTAGGAGCACTGCCTCTTCAAACATTGCAGCAAACTCGTTTTCCTCGTCCTTACGCCACGTCTGCAGCTTTGAAATTGTGGCAGAAATCGTCGACATTGCCTTCACGAGATCGTTACCAACTTGTTGCAAAGAACGGGACACTGGGCGCAGTACAGCAGACACTTTCTCGGACAATACTAGTGCGACAAGGAATTGAGGGTCTTGTACACTTTTCAGCAATCTCCTGGCATCCTTCCTTGTATCTGGTGAGTCCCAAGCGAGCATTTCGTTCAGACACACAACGATGCAAGGCAATAGCTGTCTGGCAACCAAAACTGATTCATGTCTTTCGACGAATCTCGTTTCGCAGAGGGTCACTAATTGCCGTCGCGAATGTTCGCTTGGTTCTCTGGCAATGACTGTTTGTAGATAACTGTTCCTTTTGGCATGCTTGAAGAAATTGTTGATGTCTTTTATATCATCCATGCAATGTCTGATGGCTGGTATCTTTGTGGCTCGAGAACAGCTTAGGTTTAGGGCATGCATGCAGCAATGGAAGTAGTCAGCGAGTGGTGCAGCAGTTTTGATAACAGAGCAAACACCAATTCGCTCACTGGACATCGACGCAGCACCATCGTATCCTTGGCCAATAAGGTACTGCAGATCCAAGCCAAGCTCATTTATGTGACGGAGCAGAGTTTCCCCAATTGCTTTGCCACTTAGCTTGATTTCGCTGTGCTCTGTTACGTCTGATTGATCACTGGCCATAATGTCAGCAATCAGATCTAAAATTACGACTGGCTCTTCTTTGATAATTGTTGGCTCATTTTTGGTGTCAACGTAACGAATTGCAATGACCAACTGCTCTCGTTTGGCGCGATCTTGGGTTTCATCAGCCATTATTGTCCAGAATTTTGCATTTTTTACATCTCTGATGATGTCCTCTTTGATCATATTTCCGGCACAGGCAATTAGCTCGTTTTGTATCGTCTTGCTTACTAAAGAAGCATTGCGTTTGCAAGATACCAGGTGTTCTTGCAAATCTGTATCACCTCCCCGCACTCTTAAGCGCAGCAATGCCCTAAAATTTCCATCGTTGTGCATGGGTTCTTCTCCAGTTGAATCTACTGGTCCGTCATCACGATGACCTCTCATTGCGATGTTTTGCCTGGCACACGTTAGTAGGGTATCGATGATTGGAACAAGTGCAGCCCTATTTCTTTCGATCTCTTTCTGTCTTTCAATGTTGATTATTGACCGAACGTCCTTCTCACATCCAGGTCTTGCACGGTTTAAGAACTCGGTGTACTTAATGACACATGTCTTATGAAAAGATGATTCTTGGTGGCTAGTGAGGGCTCCATTCTTCCCTGTCAAGTCTGAAAAATCCACAAGGGGCTTGTTGACAAGTTTGCCCATTGACTGGCCTGCCCCTCCTCCATATTGCGCGCCTCTTCCACCTCCACTTTCAGACGTCTTGAATAAAACGCAGTAAGCACACCAAGCACCGCAACATTCGGGCTCTCTGCTAACAGCTAGCTAAACGCTTTGTTGTCAAAGACTTTCCACTTGTCAGCTGATTCTTTGGTTTTTTCTTTTCAGAAAATGGATATTCATCCCTTCTCTTCGGCACCCATCTCTCCGATAAATAAGCTTCCCTTTCGTTATCTGTCAGCTGTTGTCCTCGTTTCGTTTTCTTTACGACTCTACCGATGTCATATCTATCAGATCCTGCGACGTTTGCTTGTGCCGCAGTACTACCGACGCCTGGATGTGTTTCCTCTTTAGGGACATCTTGGACTGCAGTAACTTGAAGTGGTGTTTCGAATTCTGCAACAGTAGGCTGTGGTCCAAGTTCTTCGTCAGTAGCACTTTTTCTTCTGCCAGATGTTTCAGTATTAGGTCCAACTGAACTGGTTCGACTACTTTTTGAGAAGAATGATTCAAGAGTTCTTGGTTTTTTCGGTGGACCAGACATTTTAATCAAAGATACAAATCGGCTTTACACTCTCGCTTTCAATGAGAAAAATGATTTGCAACTGAAAGTTTCTCTTATTTATCGGAATCGCGTGAGAAAGTTTTGAAAAGTGATTAAATTTAAGTGATTCATCAACAGATGCAATTTCCGGAAATGGTGTAATTTAAATCATAATGGCCATAACAAGTAATTAATTTGGAAATAACAGGAAAATTACGATTAGCCTAAAAGAATAGTTTGATACAAAATTAAAGTGCCACTAAACGTTTGAAGAACTTTTCGTTATCTGATAGAATGATGCCTGTAGAATCTGATAAAATTAAAATCTTTGATAAATTCGAATTCCTTCCGTGGGAACGGGGGCGATTTCTACCCAATTTCTGGTGTCAAGGACGGGTCATGCGGGGAACTGGGAACGAATCTCCCTCTGATGTCATACCGGGAATGCACATTTCCTTTCAATCAGGGAAAGCCGCACTGAACGACACGAGAGCGCAGAGCGCCGTCGAAGCCAACAACGAATATTGCTTTTACTTTGGAATTACTTGTTAGTAATACTTCTACTTTAACTGATACTTCAATCACATTCTTGGAAGACGACTAGGACATGGAGATAGCAGAAGAAGGGCTTCTAGAGGCCGTCGTTGAGCTTCGTGACTGGCAAGAAGAGGCATAGGCCTACTACATTTCTGTTATGATGATGGCGGCCCGATTGAGACAAACCATTTGCTGACTTGCTGTTGTCTCCAATCTTGAATAATGTCTTCGAGTTTGCAGTCGAGAGCCTTCAAAAATAGCTGATAGTGGCTACCAGTTGCTGAGGTTTGTTTGTTTTACTTTCATAATGAACATTTTCAAGATTGTGGTGTTTATGAATCAGCAATTCATGCACTGCAATTGTCAAATGATTCATGACATGACCAAACTGTTAACTGGCATATTTTAGCCTATTTACCCCATCAGGCTACCCGATGACATTTGCACACCAGGGGAAGTGACTAGCTGATGAAAGAGTGGTAGTAAATGTTCTTGTGAATATATCTCATTGAAAACATGAGAATTTCCACAATCAATCATCAGAACCTAGTGCTTTGTATACATAAAGAGTCAAATTTGCCCTTCCTTCAACGAAAATTGTCAGAAAGTGTACCCGCGCTTGAGCAAGAATGCCAAAAAGTAAACGTTTGGCTGTACTAGGAATTCTGAAAAATATACCTAGGGGCCCCAAGGTACCTTTAGTAGCGAAGAACCTCACCCCCTCAAGATTGCTTGCTTTAGTTTCATAACGATGGCTGTTTATTTTCTTTCAGCCAGCAGGCGCGGATCCAGTGGGGGGGCCGGGGGGGCCATGGCCCCCCCCCCCAAACTTTAAGAATTTCGCTTAAAAACCATTGTCTTAGAGAAAGAAACGAATGAGTTTCAAACCTTTACTTCCTAAAATAACCATGGCGCAGCTACACGATAACTCAGCTAACTACAAGCCAGTCTAACAAACTCACTTAAACTAAAGCACAATTCACCAAAAAGTATGAAAAGATGCGATTCTGAATAAAAATTTCATTCAGTGGAAATCGAACTTGAAAATCATTTGTTTCGTTCACTTTGTCAAATTGTCGCTGCGAGTTAGGATCCTCCAGTGAACTTAGCTGTTGACGTTTATTTATGATAGATTTCGCACAAAGACTCATATTTTCTGTTGCGAAAGTTATAAAGTGTAAATCAAGTCATTTCAATTTTAAGGTGCAAAGTTTAGAATACAAGTGAAGCTTGTAGAAACTTGGTGAGCTATGAGAATTTTTATAACTTACTAGTGACTCCGATTACGGAATTTACAATTGGACATTTCTTCCACCTAACATTGAAATGCCTCTGATTTGTGAATTTGAGATATACCTCGTTTTTATGTCAGTTTTATTTCCATTGAGGTGGAGCTTATTTCAGCGATAAGCATTCTCAAACTGGTGCTTATGATAAAAATTTCATTGGTCCCTCACTTTCCAAATGATGGCGCGTTAGCTTTTGCACAAAATATAAATGCCAGTTTGTATTTGAGGAGAAGCATAATGAAATGATGGGCTAAATGATCTAAGATGAAGCAAAAAGGGCGTTTCCCACGTTTTCCGAGAGTCTGAAGGGCGTGGTCACGAAAAGTTTTCCTGGGGGCTACGCCCCCAGACCCCCATTTCCCTTCAAATGGCCCTCCCCAAAGTCCAATGCTGGATCCGCCCCTGTCAGCCAGTCAGGTTAATTGTGACAAAGAGTATGACCATTTTCTTCCCTTTTGCAGGTGAGTCTGAAGAAAACAAAAGTCAATATGTCTGAAGCTGAAACAATGTCAATTGCTGTCCACATTCAGAATTATTGAACTGGACAACCTAGCCCTGGATGTTTTATGGACTACCTTTCGCATAGATTACTTATAATGATGTGATATTGATAACATACAGTGCACAGTTTACAATTCCCTGAAAATGATGCAGATGCATTTTTGGAACCAAAATGATCCAAAAAATTATGTTGCATAAATCCAATAATGTGTCTTTTCCAAAAGTTTCTTAATTTTTTGGGGATCTGAGAGTTGAGTTTCTTATGGGCCATTTCTTTTTCTCACATAAGAAAGATATATGTATTTGAATAGTAAAGAAATTACCATAGACAAAATCAGCTAAGCTTGGCTTACCACTTCAAGTCATGTAGCCATACTCTTGGGTTTCTTTGTATTATAGTACTTTCTGAATTCATGGCACAAGTTTTCATGCCACAAAATTTTTTAAAGTAATCAAAAGATGTTTCATTATAAGACTGATCGTTTGACTTGAAATGGGTGTAAACAAACCTTTGCTGATCTTGTAACGTTTGCTAAGATAGGAAATCAAATAACCCTAAGCATTGGTCTGAAGTATGAACAACGTTTGTACTGTTTAATTTTAATCTCTTAAATAGTAAATATTCACAGTATGATTATTAAGTTTCTTAAAAACCAGTTAAATATTGCATGTGCATCAAAAGTAGCTTGTAGTGGGGTTAAAGTGTCTTTTCTTCTTTTTTCCACAGAGGAAACTGGTGCCAAGTGATAAATTCCACAGCTCCTTGCCTAAGGGGGGCTGCCAAAAATATTTATTGATAATGAACATTTTGCCCAACTTAAATAGGCGATTGCGCTAAAGATGGCGGCAAGGAATTTTTACCAAGATGCACTGCATTCTTTAATCGAATTCCTATAGAATGGTAAAAGAGTCTTAATTAGAACGCAATGCATCTTGGTAAAAAATTCCTCGCCGCCATCTTTAGCGCAATCGTCTATTGGCTTTTTTGCCTGGATATGGCAGATTTTACACATTTTCCAGTGTTAGGGCTGGGTGTGATCCCTCTTGCTTGCTCGTGTGCTTATGTCATCAAAGACATGCTACTGTTCCTGTCTGGAGTATGGGTCAAATCCTAGAAAAAAAGTAAATTTAAGAATTGCATTTTTGCAACTTTCAAGTGTTCAAAATGAGTGTCCAAAATTTTACAGTGAAAAAGACGGCTTCTTGATGCATCCAGCAATATATGTTGCCCTGCTGTTGACCCTTTTTGGGAGCAGCATAACATCTTCAAGAGGTTCAAAAAGGGGGAAATTTGTGAGCTTCTTTGAAGAGTTTTCAAGCAGTCAAAGAAATCAAGTGATGGGCCTGAATCCCGTATCTTCTCATAAACATACTGAAATGAAATTCAACTCATCATATAATTCCGTAAATTATCTCTTTCTCCAGGTAGCTTGATCAGTATCATCTGGTATCAACATTCAAAATGAGGATTATTTTAAATTCTCCAATCACCAACAAACCAAACGCATGATCAACTCAATATTCAAGGCCTATTCTATTGCTAGCTAAATACACATATTTTTTTCTATAAGAAACTAAGAATTTGGGTCAGTACTGAAAGTTTCTTAATATTATCAGATTTTGAGTACTCAGAGTTTCTTACGAGTTTTTTAGAGGTTCCATAACAATCTTCATGTTCACTACCTGTGCCCTCGTGAACAAATCGAAACAATGTCTTTTTATCCTTTCCAATGTTTAGACATGCCTCAAGTACCTTACGAGTAATATGATACAGGAGACAAGTGAAAGTAAAGAAATGTCAAGGATTTCCTTTCTCAAAGTAAATAGTTTCTTATCTTCTCCCATTACTGGAGTTTCTTAATTTTTTGGCGATCTGAGAGTTGAGTTTCTTATGGGCAGTTTCTTATAAAAAAATACGTGTAAAGTCACGCACTGTACCTTTCTTGTTGCTTCTTTCTTAACCAACTTCCATTCCTTCTCAAATGGTTTTGCATATCATTAGGACGACAGGAACTCCAAAATATTGAAAGGGAACGATATTTGCTCCCAAGAACGAAAAGTTTATCCGGAAAAACGTAGGTCAAATATATTTCAGTAGGCCTATGGCCTAAACACGCTATTGTACTTGTACCACCGAAGCCTTTCTGGCTGCTTCCAGTCTGTCGTATATCTTTGCCTTGCTGCAGTGCAGGTCTTCATCATGATAAAATGGAATTGCAGGAGAAAGTGCTGATCCTTCGAATTACCTGCAACCTTTTATCTGGCACGAAATTGCTAGTGCTGATGTAAAGCGACAAATCCACTGCAGCGCGGTCATTGTCACTTCAATGTGTACTCTCTCTCGCTTTGCATTCCCGGTATGACGTCAAGACCTCTCGGTCCAGATCTCTTCATGGAATGATTTTACGCGAACCTGACACCAAAATTTGCCCAAAATTGGCACTTTGAAAAGCCATAGAAAAAGAACGGAACGTCATATCGAAAAATTGTTTTCGGTTTCAAGCAATGAAAACTAAACTCTATCAGATAACAAAAAGTTCCCCAAAGGTTTAGTGGCACTTTAAGTGCAACACACAAATAATGACTGCAATCATGAATCAATGACGTCTTAAAAGGTCCTTAAAACGTCAATGGTTGCAAAATGAAAACCGTCTTGGCGTCTGCGTTACCCAAAAAGCAACACTATTTCCAATAAAAGCAAAATTGATACGAATTTACTAGTCAGTTGTGACAGTTACATTGCGATAAAATTTTTGGTGACTGCAATCTTTAGCAACTTACTTTTCAAACTGATAGAGCAGGTAAGAAGAGATGATCCGAGGCCCATCAAATGTACGTTTGCTTTCATAAAAAAGGTTGTGTTTTTATAAGGAAGTAAGAACTTTTAGCAAGTGACTAAATGACTAAAAGTCTTAAAATTCTTACTTTTTGAGTACTCAAAGTTTTTAAAAGTTTGAACACTCTTCCGTTTATATCTCTGAAGATTAGCTGAACTTTGTCATCTTTGTAATGAAGTTTCTTAACTTTCTAGTGCTCTCAGAGTGAGCTGGCCTTCAAATAAAAGTTTCTGATAGAAAATGAGTGCAAATAGTCAGCCAAATAGTGCAATTGAAGATCTATTAAATAAATGAGAAAGGGCGTTGCCTTCGTTCTCCGAGAGTTTGAAGGGCGTGGTCACGAAAATTTTCCTGGGGGCTGCGCCCCCAGACCCCCGCTGATTTTGTTACTAAATGGCCCCCCCAAACTACAATGCTAGATCCGCCTCTGTCAAATCTATCGTGGGAAATACAACGAATAAGATATTCGGAAGTGGAGAGGATTCCCCGAATTTTCGACTGTTACTAGGGCTGTCGGAATTGGCTGCGCTCGCCTCAATCCCTTTTTCCTAATTGGCCAATGGTCTATTTTTACAATACTTTGCAAAGTGGTTCTTTTTCCCACATTTATGACATATCTTACCAGCAGCTGGACAGGTCTGGTTTTTATGAGGGTAAGATCCTCCACACTGATGACATTTCTTTGTTTGTACATGTCCTTTCTTGTGCTGACTGTGTATTACACGATGCACTTCTTGTTTTGTTTCAGTGTTACCTTCAATGCTACTTGCTTGCTGTGTACTTGTTTCATCTCTTTGGCCATCTAATAACATTTCTTTCAATGTTCAGTTCAGTTCAGTTTTTCATTTTAAAATTCCACAACATACAAAATTCAATAATAAACAACATTAACTAAAGTTATTACAAGTTACAATGACTACAAAACATCTAATATAAACTATGAATAAATTAATACAGTAATACAATAAACTAGAATATAATAGACAGGAAACCTCCCACAACCACCCAGCAACCCACCCAACCCCCGTCCCATGCCCAGCATGCACCAAACCGACCACAGGGACCAAAATCAGACCCAGATGCACCCCAGACCCCAACCGGAAGCACCACCCCCGATGACGCAAACAACGGCCATCCCCAGAACCAATCCCGCCACAACTCCACCCGCCCCATCCAACGCGCCCGAAAACACTGCAGCCAGACAGCATCCGCTGTCCAACCCCAGTACCCCCGAACACGCCAGACCCAAACACGAAGAGCCACGACGAGACCAGCCCCAAAAACGACAGTCACAGACGCCACCCAAAATGGCACCCCCAGCCAAAGCCCAAAACGCACCCACGCCCAACCCAATCCCCATGGCCGACAAAGCGCAAACCAAGCACAAAACGAAAGGCCAGGCAGGCCACCTGACAGCCACAGGAGACTCCCTGTCAATAATAATAAAGAACATAAATGATAAATTTTACAACATAATTACATAGAATTTTGTATGGGGAGGAATTTCTTCAGGAGGAGCTCTCTCAGTAGATAGTGTATTTTGGATCTCGTAAAGCTTTCTTTCTTAAACTACTTGATGATCCATTTGTGACAATTTGCAACAATATTTCGAACTCTTTTCTATCCCCAAAGTCACAACGTGAGGCTAAGTTCTGTAATCGAACATGGAATTGACCTAAAGTCTCATTTGGCTCTTGTCTGGCCTGGCGAAATAAATATGTTTCATGAAGCAAGTTCTTCTGTGGCTCAAAATGTCCCGTGAGCTTTTCTAACGCTGTTTTGTAATCATCTCCATTATCTGGGATTGTATTCAGGATATCTGCAACTGGTTCTCCAGCCAAATAAATCAACAGGGCTCTTTTTCTTTTATCATCTTTGATATCAGCAGCGACCAAGTACTGCTCGAATCTTGAAACCCAACGTTTCCATGCGTTACACGCGTTGGCAGGGTCTGACACTGCATCAAACGGAGGCACAGGTTGTATTGAACCAGCTCCTGCCATTTTCTTTTTCTTTCCTAGTTTATTCTCGTCGCCATTGTCGGATATTGAAGGGTGGATAGTACACCATTTTGTTGTCTGCCTCGTGTATCAACTCTAACTTAGATTCCGGGGGGCCTGGGTCTTACATATATGATAATAATCATAACCATAAAACATTACAATATCCACTAAAAGATTACAATATATATGTTACTTACACTACCTTACCTACAAAATTACTATACAATACTACAGGAACGATACCCCGAGGAGCAAAAGGCTGTGACTACCCCGAGGCCATTTAAACATTGTATTGAGCTAAAATTACTATGGTCTGTCTCAAATTACATGCCATGAGAAATAACTGCGATCAGGTTGACTTTTGTTTGGATTGGTAAATAAGGCATTATCGCAAATATTGCATGGCATGTAATTTGAGATAGACATTTAAAAATACACGACTTAACTAAAGAAAAACAAGAACAAAAACAAAATAAACTAAAATGGGACATGTAACATTGTGGCTGTGATGAAGTGACTTATAACGGAGTTCTTTGGAATTTTCTAACCGAATCGACCAGATTTGTGGATAAATTTTAGAGTCAGAAGGAGTATATTTTTGTTAAGTTCGTTGGGGAAATTTTTATCTCCAAACAATAAAATCTGCAGTAGAACATTATTTTGGACATTGGTGTATCCATATGGTCGCAGCAAATCGAAAACTCCAGAGAGAAGATCTCTGCGTGGTACTGCAAGAGATGGTCTATTGTCACTAGGTCCTATGTTGTGACAGGTATAAAGTTTTAACTCTTGTTTCTAAAGGCTGATTTCCAGTCAGTGGAATTTTCCGAGCGGGCGGAATTTCCTTTGTCTGCGAGAGAAAATGTCGCCCTGGAATTGAATAGAAAGTTACGGCTGAGCGACCTTTTATTGTCTAAAATTCCGCCCGCTCGGAGAATTCTACTGACTGGAAATTCGCCTTAAGGCTTACACCACGGTTCCTTTTCAGTTCACACAGGAAATGGGACCCACCCACATAGAAGGAATTTAATAGGCTGTTTGATCGATCAAGTGAAATTAATGCTGGAGATCGCCTTTCATTGGTAGTTGAACGTTGATAAATCTAGCTTAATTGGACCCCTGGGACGAACCATTCATGCATCCGATGTGTTTTATTGGACATGGAGTGAAAAGGGTAGGGCCATTCTGCCGTCTACAGCACACTGGCAACATGGCTCAAAATTTGGTAAGTGATTAATTTGCCTATTTCAATGTCAGGTATATACATGGACATAGGACTATTTCATCACTTTTTCATAAACATTCTCTCATTATGAAACGATTAGAAGATAGATAGGAAGAAAATGCCAGCCCAACTGATCTAAAGCAGCTCCAACGTACACTTATTATTATCTGTTTTTTTATCACAGGATAAAGTGAATTGTAAGTTCTTTCCGAAAGCAAGCTGTAACAAATAGCCTCAGATTTAGAGAATTTTTCTCAATGTTATTGCAGTTACTCACAAAGCCGCTTTCTGTATCACTTCAGTCTGATCTTGGTTCCTATTTCATCTAAAGAAATTAGAAAATATAGAGTGGTGTCGCCCATTATGCCCATGCCCGGGGAAGTAACTTGGACCAAAAGATGACGGGGTGTGCCGCCCAAAATTGTAGCGTCATACCCACCCTTATCAATTCACGTATTGTTTTCATACCCACTTTTAAGTATTTGGAGAAAAACATACCCAGTTTTATGGTTTTCAAATTGAACTGTATGTAACATGCAAGGGATTGAATAAGAACGTAAATAAATTAAAACTAACATTTTGTACGTTTTTTCTTTGTAAGAAACTTGGATCTGGCCATAGCACTAGCGTTTCATAATTCAACATGCAAATTTTCGCATTTTAGTACTAAAAAGTTCCTTAATTTGTTTCTCGTCTTTTAAACGTATGAATTGCCACTGTGGTCCCAACACTGCTGCAGATATGTTTCGAGACTGGCAATCTTCCAACTTTTTGACACCCTGACCTGCCCCAAGGCTAGATTCTGACATCTGAGTGACTAATGTAAATGTGACGGTCTGGGGACGAAGCACACAAGAAAATTTGCTGCAACATGGGGCAAATTAAATGAAGGGCCTGGGGGCAAGGCGTTAGGAAAATGTTTGGGACCACGCCGTTTACTTAGGCTTAGAAAATGCATCTTCCAATACCACGAGGACTATTTTTGAAGAAGAATCCTTTACTTTGGCTTAGAATTCATCGCCCGATATGATGCTTGCCTTAAGCGACGAGGAAACCTGAGGGCAAAGCCCCCAGGAATATTTTTGGGGCCACGCCCTTTACTTTGGCTTAAAATGCATCTCCCAATATCATACTTGCTACTAGCGACAAAAAAACTTTGATGGTTTTGTGACAGTTATCCTATGAATTAGAGCGCGAGGAAAATTTTTGAAAAAAGATCCTTTACTTTGGCTTAGAATGCATCTCCCAATATCATGCATGCAATTAGCGACAAGAAAAACTTTACCTGTTTTGTGACAGTTATCCTATGAATTAGAGCACGAGGAAAATTTCTGAAGAAAGATCCTTTACTTTGGCTTAGAATGCATCTCCCAATATCATGCTTACCATTAGCGACAAGAAAAACTTTGCTAGTTTTTTGACAGTTATCCTATGAATTAGAGCGCGAAGAAAATTTTTGAAGAAAGATCGTTTACTTTGGCTTAGAATGCATCTCCCAATATCATGCTTGCAATTAGCGACAAGAAAAACTTTACCTGTTTTGTGACAGTTATCCTATGAATTAGAGCACGAGGAAAATTTTTGAAGAAAGATCCTTTACTTTGGCCTAGAATGCATCTCCCAATATCATGCTTGCCATTAGCGACAAGAAAAACTTTGATAATTTTGTAACAGTTATCCTATGAATTAGAGCGCGAAGAAAATTTTGAAGAAAGATCGTTTACTTTGGCTTAGAATGCATCTCCCAATATCATGCTTGCAATTAGCGACAAGAAAAACTTTACCTGTTTTGTGACAGTTATCCTATGAATTAGAGCACGAGGAAAATTTTTGAAGAAAGATCCTTTACTTTGGCTTAGAATGCATCTCCCAATATCATGCTTGCAATTAGCGACAAGAAAAACTTTACCTGTTTTGTGACAGTTATCCTATGAATTAGAGCACGAGGAAAATTTTTGAAGAAAGATCCTTTACTTTGGCTTAGAATGCATCTCCCAATGTCATGCTTGCCATTAGCGACAAGAAAAACTTTGATAGTTTTGTAACAGTTATCCTAGTCAATCTACGACTCATAAAAAAGCCATGTAAAAACGAGGACAAAACTAATGTACGAGAATTTGACCGAGACTTGGTCGGTCGATTGATTGATTGATGGATTCGATTGATTGTTCGTGCCGCAGGGAGACTTCCTAGCTGTTATGGAGGTCATGTGACTTTTCCACGCCTTCAAACTTTTTCGGAATGAGTGAACCAGTCAAGGTGCAGAAATGTTTTTTATGCGCGCGCAGCATTGCGTAATCATTGATTGAATACGAGGCTACTTGTTCACATGATACTGGCAAGGCGGGAAAACTGAACAATGCAACAGATTTGTTGACCTTTCGTGACAAGAGAAAATATAAACTTAGTTACGACTGTTGCCTTATTTTGTAAATGAATGATTAAGATTACCGAACAATTATCTTTAAGCATTTTTGTTATCATTTGATGATTGATTTGATGATACAGTGTGGACTGTGGAAGGGAAACAAATACAAACTTTTCCATGAAGAGAAATGTGAAGGGGTGCTGATTTGCAATGATAGAAAGTATGGAAGTACTTTGTAAAAAGTGTGATTCGAAATAAACAAGATGATTAACCATATGAAAAAAATACCTCCCTCTGCCCCTTGAGATAATTAAATGCGAAATCAACCAGATATTTCTCAAAATTTTGTTTGAGCTCTGATTCAAGTTTCTGGCAAGCTTATCTAATCCTTATAAACACCCATTCCCCCTGGGGGAGGGAGAATACACCATGTTCAGGGTACAGGTATGTGCCACCCATATGGATCCAGATTTCTTTAACAATGGTCCCTTTTCAGCAGATTTTCCTTACACATGGGTGGGCTTGCCTTGGTTGAAATTGGCAAAAAGTAGTTTGGAGAGTATGTTTTTCTGCCAAAATTCACCATAAAAGTAGGTATGCAGACAAAATTTGTCAATTAGGAAGGGATAGCTTTCTGAAAACCAGGTGGCAGACCCCCATCCATCTTTAAGTCATGTATCCCCTGGCTGAAATCAGTTCTTCCTGTCTTAATTTTCCTGCTACACTTTTTCAATTTCACATAATTCTCAATCTCTCCTTGGTAGGCATACACACAAAGATAAACACAAATCAATTTCAAATTAATTCCATCATTAAAATAACTTCACAGCAGTTGTTCATAATAAACAATTTTATAAGAAACAGGATAAGAAACTTGGATAATTTTTGATATATTTTGGTGCACAAAAAGATATAGCTATTCTACAGCTACAGAAATATTTCTTTTAATATGAAACAACATTTGGCAAAAGAGAGCTTTATCAGGCTAATACCATCAATTGCAATGAATTTTACAGTATTCAAGAATGAAGGTTCAGGGATGCCTTTGCTACAATATCCATTTGAGGGTTCTTTGCACCCAAACATATGCCATAATGGTACTATTCTCAGTCCAGAAAACACAGGTCTAAACAGGGATCAAGATAAATAAACAGGGTGGGTGGAAAAATTCCCATGTCCTAATAAGTGGGCAAGATGTGTTCACTGCAAAAACAAACTCAGATGCAAGCTAAAGCATAAACAGCTTCTGAAATGAAACTACAATTGGGAACAATTTCAGGAAACATGACTTCGCATGTTCTACAGGGCTTTGCAATTCAAGAAGCTCAAAATTAATAAAGAGGCCCCCAAAGGGGGGGTCCCTGGAGCACTGGAGCCCATCATTTTGACAGCATGGAGCCCGGAGCCCAAACGATTTCCATAGTGGAGCACTAGAGCCCATTGCTTTCTCCATGTGGAGCCCTTTATCTCAAACAATTTTATTTGTGAATGCCAAGCAAAAAACGGACCACATTTAATTACGAAAACTATATGAATAAGGAGTGAAACTATTTGAGCTTCTTAGTAGATCTCAAAATCAACTTTGAAATGAATTTTTGAAGTTTTCAGGTTTCTTCGAGACATTGTTTCTGGAAATCTGGCCATTTACTTATGATTGAAAATCTTTCAGTTAGAATTTCAATCCTTCCCGGCCAAAATTTGCTCAAGGATAACCTAGGATTTACCTAGGTCAACCTAGGTGCATTGCTCATGGATTACCTAGGTTTGAACCTAGGTTTTCCTTGAGGCAATCCTTGGGCAGACCTAGGTAATCCTAGGTTTCAAATTGGAACAACGTCGTAGCTGTATCGGAAGATAGGAAAGCTCAAGGAAAACCTAGGTATGCTCAAGGATGCCATATATGGACGTTCTCAACCGATTCATCGACCTAGGTATTCCTAGGTTTAACCTAGGTTATCTCGGGATAATCGAATAGGATCACGTGACAGAAGACCTATGTTTTCTCAAGGTTAAGTACGTATTTTTCGTTAGAAACTAAGAAGTTGACCCCGCTATCAATTCAATGTTCTTTCAAAATATCTGTTAAATTGTGCATCACCTCTTAGCTGAAAAGTCAAAATTAATAAAAAATACAAGAGGCTACGTATTTTGTAGACAAGAAGACGAATTTCGCGGATTTTTTTGTCTACCTTTCTGATGAAGAGCATCATATGAAAAATAGATGCAACAAAAAGAATGCAAACATTAGAAGCACGGCATCTTCTTTTCAAAAGCCCAAGATAGATAACGATGTTTCCTCGCTTCAAGTTTCTCGAGACTCGTACAGTTTTTCAAATTGCCATGTGACTTGGAAACAGTTCAAGGATTTATCATGGACCTTGAGCTCGTGTGATTGATCAAGGAAATTCTAGGAACCTGGGGACATTTCAAGGTTTTTCAAGGTCCTCGGGTGTGTGCGATTTTCTCAAGGTTTGGAAATAAACCTTGAAATTATAACTCAGCTCAATGATTCTCAAGGACCTTGATCTACTAATTTCAAGGTTTTTTGTCAGTTCAGATCTACCTGTTCAAGGTTCCTGGGGATTCCTTGATCAGATCAAGGTTTTCTCAAGGAAAAGCAAGGAAATTCTACAATCCTTGATCACAAAAATTGCCCGGGTATGCGCTAGGAATTGTATTCTTTTTTTGTATTTAACTCTTTCCGTTGCTGTTATGGCTGGCAGTTGTTACATTTAATTTTCCGATGGAGAAAGTCAATTGTATAACTTGTTACAAAGATTTGCAAGAATTTGATGGAAGAAAATATTGGTTAACAATTGAAAGGTTCAGGGGCGCACATTCAAATTTTGTTTGGGGGGGTGTCAACATGCTCTGGACCGACTAAATTTTTTCGGACCGACTGAACGTATAGCAAGCAGCGGTGTGGCCAGGGTAAATTAAGTGGAGGTATTGAAACGAGGGGGTCCCCAGGAAAATTTACACCCTTTATTTTGGCTTAGTATGCATCTCCCAATATCATGCTTGCCTGTAGCGACAAGGACACATGGATCGTTTTGTGACAATTATGTTATAAATCAGCGCACGAGGAATATTTTTGAAGAAAGATCCTTTACTTTGGCTTAGAATGCATCTCCCAGTATCATGCTTGCCTTTAGCGACAAAGAAACCTGGATCGTTTTGTGACAATTATGCTATAAATCAGCGCACGAGGAAAATTTTTGAAGAAAGATCCTTTACTTTGGCTTAGAATGCATCTCCCAATATCATGCTTGCCTTTAGCGACAAGGAAACCTGGATCGTTTTGTGACAATTATGCTATAATGTTAAACACTCGATTAATAAGGTTTGACACCAATAAACGAAGTCTTAAACGCGATACTTAATAAGAACTCCAGCGCGTAAAATGCTAAACAATACGATTGTTCATACATTTCACATACTCCCCTCCAAAAGAAATGTTGTCCGCAACATTGAATTGAAGATGTCTTCGAAACATCGTATGACTCAGGAAATCAACGTTCAAATATCTCTGGTTCACTGTGATTGGCGCCAACAGTATCACATACTATTCAGAACAATAACGTATTTCTGAAATATAATGATTTGCTCGAGTCATTCGTCAAATGTGAAGCAATGTGCATCGGTCTATGATGAAAATGTTCATCGCACGTGTATCTTTAAAACTTTGGTCAAATAATGTCTTACAAACGAGTCTTTTCTCAACGAAATAACGGTAGGAATCGAGTCTTTTCTCTCAACATAAACGATCAATTGTATAGTTGCAAAACTCGATAAGTTTAAACAGTTATAGGATATGAGTTCCAAAATTGTTGTGGATGCAACGACGGTTGTGGATGACAAAACTGAACTCTTGGTGTCATAAACAACTGATGGTAGGGAGGAACATATCCTGGCATAAATGGAATCAATTGAGATCTGCCTGTTCTTTGAAACGGTTCAACATATCTGGGAATTTGTTGAACATAATTGACGTGATAATTTGCAGGTTGTCCTGGTGTGGCATACATTAATCGAGTAGGTGGTAATCGAGTTCTTTGGGGTCGTGGAGGTGGCTCAGCATCTGGACTCAGTGCTGCATCGTCGTGCTCAGGAGCGTTATAAGGTGGTTGTAAGATGTTTTGATCTTGAGCATGGTCAGCGTGGTCCGCTGCTATGACTTGGTCTTGTTCAGGATCAACTTCCGGTTCATTTGTTGGGTCTTGAACATTATCCGCTGTAATGTCTTGTTCGGGATCTTGCTCCGTCTCATTCATCGAGGCCGGCGGATCTAGATTGTCCTGTACCGAGTTCGGCTGCAGTTCATTTGGATAAAATCCGACGTTAATCTCATCATCGTCACCATCAACTCCTCTGGCTTGATCTGGTCTTTTACTTTTATTTGCTACATTTCTCGCTCGGATTTGTGTCATGTTCTTTTTACGACGTTCAATCTCTATCGATACATCAATCGGTAAATCATTACATGGGTATAATAGTGTACGATGAAGAGTACGTTGACGTCCTTGACCATTCTCTGGTTGTACAACATATACGGGACTCTCTTCACTCATTCGCTTCAACACGGTGTAGATACGATCTTCCCAAAAAGCACGGATATTTCCTGGTCCTCCTCTTTCAAAGTTACGAACAAGAACTCTGTCACCTTGATTAAGAGTACGGCTTTTTGCTTTCTTGTCATACTGTGTTTTCCCTTGTGCTGCGGTAGCGTGGCTCTTAGCATTTGCAATTCCGTATGCTTGTTGCATGGCTGTTCTCCAGTTTTTCACGTAAGCAGGATAACTTGATTCAGAATTTCCTTTTTTCAGTCCAAAGACAAGGTCGATGGGTAGTCGCGGTGATCGGCCAAAAAGAAGAAAGAATGGTGAAAATCCTGTAGAGTCGTGCCTTGTACAATTGTACGCATGGACAAGTTTTGGCAGATGGTCTCTCCAGTGTGATTTATTCGTTTCGGGCAATGTTCGCAACATCGAAAGTAGGGTACGATTCAATCTCTCGGCCTTTCCATTACACTCTGGGTGATAAGGAGTAGTTCTTGAATGTCCAATACTGGAAATCTGTTCAAGGGTACGAAACATCTGACTCTCAAACTCACCCCCTTGATCATGGTGAATTTTAATGGGGTAACCATATCGTAGGATAAAATCATTAAACAATAGTCTTGCGGCAGTTTTTCCGGACTTGTCTTTGGTTGCATATGCTTGCGCATATCGTGTAAAGTGATCAACAATAACGAGCACATATTCATATCCTCCGCTGCTTCTTTCAAGATGCATGTAGTCTATCGAAATGATTTCAAATGGTGTTGTGCTGTGTATTGGTGTCAATGGTTCCCTCTGCTTGAATGCTGGCGGCTTCTGTTTGACACAGCGACATCTACGCGTAATAAAGTTTGTGATATCTCTCTGCATGTGTGGCCAAAAGAAACGTTCACGGGCAAGCTGAACAACTCTTTCTGGGCCTAAATGTCCCATATTTGTATGTAACTCACTATAAACGACATTGCGAAGACTCAATGGTAGTACGACTTGATTATACTGTCCTGAAATACGCCTCAAGGTACCATCTTCGGATACTTTCAGTTTCTTCCATTCATATAGCAATTGCTTTGTGTTGTGATCCAAAGTCTTGACTTCAGCAGGACTTGGTCGTTGCTTCTGTTTCAGATACTGGATGACTGTGTTCAGACTCTTGTCTTTGATTTGGGCATCTTTTATATCAAGCTTGTCTTGGTCGTCACTTGTTGTTTGCTCATCAGGGATGTGGTTGTTAGCGAAAAGTATACTGTCAGGATCAGAAATTGAGTTAATCCAAGCTGTATCACCAGATGCAACTAACGTAGCCGCATTGATAACTGCATTAATCTCTTCTGGAGAACTGTTTTCTGTACACGAAGCTATATATTTTGTCATATCTAGTGGGCTGCGTGACAGGGCATCTGCATCTCCATTTGATTTTCCTGGACGATAATGAATCCTAAACTTAAAATCGGCCAACTCTCCCACCCAACGAAGTGTTGTTGCATTTAAACGGGCTGTGGTCAACACGTATGTTAGCGGATTGTTGTCTGTAAATACATCAAATGGTGGTGAATAGTATAAATAATCCCTGAACTGATCTGTAATGGCCCATTTTAGAGCAAGGAACTCAAGTTTTCCACTGTGCATATGATAATTCTTCTCACTTTGGGTTAGGGTGCGAGATGCATATGATATGACTCTCATCTTACTACCCTGTTGCTGGTAGAGAACTGCACCCAGGCCCTTTTCACTTGCATCTGTATGGACAATGTATGGCAGGTTGAAGTCAGGATATGCCATTATCGGTGGACTAGTAATATGTCTGATAAGGTCTTCTAACGCTGCTTGGTGTTCTGGTCTCCATTTTATCTTTGTAGTAGATGGCAACTGTCCGTTTGCTTTCTTCGTCATTCTCATTTTGGGCTTACAATCTGCATCTTTTCCTGTCAGGAGTTCATAGATTGGGCTGGCAATTGATGAGAAATTGGGGATAAATCGACGATAATATCCCAGAAGACCTAGTAACTGTCTAACTTCACCGATTGTTGCTGGTGTTTTATCCTTCAAGCTTGTGACTGCTTCGGTATTCTTGGGATCTACTGTATATCCATCAGCTGAGACAATCCATCCTAAAAACTTTACTTGTTGCTTGAAGAGTGAGCACTTGCTTGCTTTTAGCTTTATTCCATTCTCTCGGAGGCGTTGTAGCACTTTCCTGACATCTTCAACGTGTTGTTCAAATGATTTACTGAATATGATTACATCGTCAAGATACGGCAGGCAAATTTCATCACGAAGATCACTCAAACATTGTTCCATATACCGTTGGAAGGCCGCTGGAGCGTTGGTCAGGCCGAATGGAATACGTTCCCATTCAAAAAGGCCCCAGGGGGTTACGAATGCAGTTAATGGTTGGCTCTGTTCACTCACAAACCCCTGGTGGTACGCCTTTCCTTGGTCAAGTGTGGTGAACCAACAACTTCCTCCCAAGCTGTCCAACGTCTCTTGTATTCTGGGTAAAGGATGCTTGTCTTGGATCGTTTTCTGGTTTAACAATCGGTAATCAATACATAATCGCAACGATCCATCTCTCTTCCTTACACAAACGCATGGCGAAGAGTATGGTGACTTTGAAGGTCTGATGAATTTCCTGTTGAGTAAGTCCTCGATATACTGCTTGACTTCACCATAAAGAGGTCTGGGAATTGCTGCATAGTTCTTCTGAACTGGCTGATCATCTTTTAACTTGATTTCTAACTGTAATTCCTTCGCACAGCCGATATCTTGGTCATCTTTTGAAAATGAACTTATTTCATCCCTGAGCATAGCCTCTACCAATTTTCTCTCGTCTGAGCTTAGATGGTTGAGATCAATCTTCTGTAGAACTCCTTCAGTCACTTGACAAGTTTTGACATCTGTTACTTTTCCATTGTGACACTTTGTTGTAGAGCTTCCGGGTCTAGCGGACTGTGGTTCACCTAAATTCATGCTCATCGGAGTGATAGATCTCACTAACTCTAGGGTTCCCAAAGCCGTTCTGGCTGGCAATGATATATTATGATCTGTTTTGTTAGCAATTTGCAACTTTAACACTGGTGAGCTGCCTTTCTTTGCCACTAAAATTGACTCAGTGATTTCTAGTCCAGATGGTAATAAAGATTCTGGATATGGCTCAAACATCATTGGCAGGTTACGATCGCGATGTCCTATATCCGCCCTACATGCAACATTGACTGTTTTGTTCTTTGGAATAATGGTTGCATGCTTAAATGACTTGACACTAAACTTACTTTCCTCTATGGTGCATTGATAAATAAGGTCTACCAAAGCTGCTGATTTGTTCTCCGATAAGTTTTGTAAACTATGACACATCGCTTTGACAAAGTCAGGGCTACATTCTGAATCAGCAGTAGCATTTCTGCATAGTTCTTCTATAACATTAAAACCAACAATGGGTGTGTCAATATTCTCTGGAGTGACTAAAAATGGTACTTGAATACTATCTTTCTCACCCTGTTTCTCAGGAAAAACTAGACTAAAGTTGAGTTCTATCCATCCGTTGTAAGGTAACGCTGTACCATTTGCTGTAACAAGATTCAAATTAGCATAAGCAGCATCAAAAATGTCAGAGATTTCTCTCACTGGAACACCAGGAAAGTATTTATTCACAACAGCTGAAGATATAAGAGAAACTTGTGAGCCTGTATCCCATAAAGCTTCCAACTTGGTTTCATTAAGACAACATTTCACAATACATTTCTTACCAACAAGCTTTGAGATTTGCGCATGTTTCTTTGGAGAAACATGGCTTGCAAATACATTTGCATCATTACTGTCTCCTAATCCCTTTTCTTCTGTGAATAACTTCTTAGACAATTCACTGATAGCTGAGCAAATTATCTTGTGCTCATTCCACTGTGCCTTCTGACACTGTTTGCTGCAATATCTCACTGTTTTACAGTTTTTACACAGCATAAAACTGTTACCTTGTTCTAACAAATGGCAATTATTGCATTGTTTATGATGGGACGTCTCAACTTCAGAGGCTAACGGCCGCCCCGCTTCGGTAGCCCCCTGTAGTTTCCCTGTTTTCTCTTTTTACAACCTCTGAAAAAATGATCTGAGCTTCCACAAATAGAGCAATGATCACAACTTAAATTTTCAGCTTCTTTGCATGAAGTGCACATTGGACGTTGAGTGGTTTTATTGGGTTTTGTTCCTTCTTTCTGAGAACTTTTTACTTCTGCTAACTCTGTTTTGATAGCTGCAACTTCACACCTCATTTGCTCAACTGCTGCAAGTATTTTCTCAGAATTATTAACAGTTTTAGGTGTGTTTTGTGAGGGGGGGGTTTTCAGCAACTGAAATTTCATTAACTTTTTTTACTTTTGTACTCAAAGCAAACTTTTTCTTTCTCTCAGATTCAGCCAAAACTGCTAGTTGCATTTCATTTATCAAACTCTCATCATCAACTGTAGCATCTTGTAAAAATGAACGCAGACGCATGCGAATAGCATCATCTACTAAACCGGTTTCAACTGATTGACGAAATAACCCACTCACTAAACTTGGACTATACTTTAGATCAGTTTCTGTTTCCTCTCTGCAGGCAAATAAAATCTTTTGTCTGCAGTCCATTGCACGAATGAGGAAGTTTACAGGATCCTCATTTTGATTTTGTGACATTGTGAGAAGCTGTTGATAAAGATCTGTAGCACTTCCCTCCTTATAATGTGATCTGAGTATTTTACTTAATCTGGGCAAAGGGATACTACCAGAACCCTCCAAATAACTGCGTATTTGTAAACCTGGTGAAATTGCATTTATGATTGCGTTTACAATTTCTTTCTCAGCATACCCTCTCTCTAAACCAGCCTCTACTTGTCTTATCAAAGAAACATAGGATAATTTATCTCTTTGACCAACTTCACCAACCTGGCCAATTATTCTAAACTCTCTTCTAAACATACTGTTATGAAGAACATTTTGGTCAGATAGCTGGGGAGGATTTGGGGAAGATATATTTTGGGAAACTGATGGTGACAAATTTTCACAAGAAACTTTTTGGGTAACTACTTGTGAAACATTCTGAATACCCTGTCCATCACCCTCAGGGTTACTTGTACCATCATCTCCACCTGTATCACCTTCTAAAGGAGGGGGTACATATACATCTTTGACACTTTTTAAGGACATGGAAAATTCTTCAGAGCTTTTATCCTGCAGGCCCTCCAAAACTGTAGACAAAACCTTTATCACCTTAAATTTTGTCTTACCCAAAACATCTTTTTGAGGCACCTTTAGGACATCCGCAATTTGCAAAAGCTGCTCAATTTCCAAGGAAAATAACATTCCCTCCACCTCCAATAATAACTCTTCATTTGCTGCCATTTTGTAAACAAGTATTTCCAATCTATCTTCAAATTTCTGATCAAATTAAGCCCATTAATTCATCCAGTTCTTGTACAACAAGTCTTCTGTTTTTCTCCATCCACCTGCAGTAAGCAGGGGCCCCACGTTGGGCGCCAAATTTGTTAAACACTCGATTAATAAGGTTTGACACCAATAAACGAAGTCTTAAACGCGATACTTCATAAGAACTCCAGCTTTAAATATACACGATTTCATAAAAACAGGCGGTCAAAAACTTAGGCCTAGCGTGACAACAACAACAACGATATCGAATCGAGGCTGATCGATGACGTAATCGATACTTAGAAAAGTGTCTCTTTTGGGGGGCAAACATCAAAAAACAAAAACTACATGAAGCGTAAAATGCTAAACAATACGATTGTTCATACATTTCACAATAAATCAGCGCACGAGGAAAATTTTTGAAGAAAGATCCTTTACTTTGGCTTAGTGCATCTCCCAATATCATGCTTGCCTTTAGCGACAAGGAAACCTGGATAGTTTTGTGACAATTATGCTATAAATCAGCGCACGAGGACAATTTTTGAAGAAAGATCCTTTACTTTGGCTTAGAATGCATCTCCCAATATCATGCTTGCCTTTAGCGACAAGGAAAACTTGATCGATTTGTGACAATTATGCTATAAATCATCGCACGAGGAAAATTTTTGAAGACAGATCCCTTACTTTGGCTTAGAATGCATCTCCCAATATCATGCTTGCCTGTAGCGACAAGGACACATGGATCGTTTTGTGACAATTATGCTATAAATCATCGCACGAGGAAAATTTTTGAAGAAAGGTCCTTTACTTTGGCTTAGAATGCATCTCCCAGTATCATGCTTGCCTTTAGCGACAAAGAAACCTGGATCGTTTTGTGACAATTATGCTATAAATCAGCGCACGAGGAATATTTTTGAAGAAAGATCCTTTACTTTGGCTTAGAATGCATCTCCCAATATCATGCTTGCCTTTAGCGACAAGGAAAACTTGATCGATTTGTGACAACTATGCTATAAATTATCGCACGAGGAAAATTTTTGAAGAAAGGTCCTTTACTTTGGCTTAGAATGCATCTCCCAGTATCATGCTTGCCTTTAGCGACAAAGAAACCTGGATCGTTTTGTGACAATTATGCTATAAATCAGCGCACGAGGAATATTTTTGAAGAAAGATCCTTTACTTTGGCTTAGAATGCATCCCCCAATATCATGCTTGTCATTAGCAACAAGAAAACTTTGATAGTTTTGTGAACGGTTATCCTATGAATCAGAGCACGAGGAAAATTTTTGAAAAAAAATGCTTGCCAGTGCTAAAATAGAAGATTTTACTTTCTCGGAAAATTCTTATTTCTTACCCAACCTATATCCAGCTATTTTCTCCTCGGTTTTAGAGGAATTTCGAGGACCTTCTTTTGACAAAAGTTGGGGGGCAATTGCCCCCCATACGCCTCTCCCCGTGGCCACGCCACTGTCACAAACAATCTACTTTCAGACCTCCAAGGGAGTGATGTGGCCAGAGTAAATTAAGTATGGGGCATTGACATGGAGTTTTGCCCACAGGAAAATTTTTAGGACCAAGCCCCTTACTTTAGCTCAGAATGCATCACCTAATGTCATACTTGCCATAAGCGATAAGGAAACTTTTATAATTTTGTGACAGTGGCAGTCATTCTATAAGTCAGAGCTTGAGAAAAATTTGTCAAAGAGATATCTTTTAATTTAGCATAGAAGGCATCCCCTGATTCTATAATTAACAGTGCTAAAATGGATGGTTTAATAGTCTTATAAATGAGGTAATTGAGAAGACATCGTGCCTTGTGGACCACATAGTTGCCCACGAGAACTTGACTACTCTTGAGCTTCTCTTACAGTTGTATGAAGGAACTTATTGGTTTCAGCAGATGAAAGATGCCATCATCGATAGAGTGGTCTTCCCGTTTTTCACACGATGCATTAACCCCAAAAGCTCAAAAGCTCAAAAACAATGCCAAGATAACCCAAAGTACCGGGTGTCCCAAAAAATGTATACAGATTTGATTGAATCCAGCGCTGTGAATTTAGCTTTAATCAATGTATAATCACTGTAAAGATGTTTCTTGATAGATAACTTGAATATAGATACCTTGTTTGTTGGTATTGGTGCTTTGAGAGCAGACAAGTTAATCTTGAAAGCTCAAATTTGCCTCTTCCTCCAAACCAGAGCTTTAGTCTTTTGGCCTAGGCAATTTCTTAAGGCACAGCGTAAGAGTGAGTGAGTGAGTATTTGTATTTAACGTGCCTAGCCTGCGAAAGTCTCGAGATGACTTGTTTCCAGCAGGGGACACGGGTTATACATAACCTTTCACTTTTTAGGCACATACACTTGCTATTCTCGCAAGGTATGGGTTTCTGCGCTTGGCGCAGGGGGGGCCCATCAGGGCGACCCCGGTCCTTCCTCTCGATGTGACCACACCTCGTGATTCCTTTTGCCTTTGCCTGGAATTACAGAGAGTTAGCAGCTCTCCTCACACTTTCGCAGCAAGTATGACCCTGGTGGGATTCGAACCCACGACCTTGCGGTTGTGAGTCCGGCGCCTTAACCACTGAGCCAACCTCGCTATGTGGTAAAGCCAACCTCGTTATCGTATAAATCAACGATAACCTTGATGAAAATTGAACAATGTTGGATCTTGTGTTATTCTGTTTTCCAGAAGTCACCCCCCCCCCCCCAGTCACCCATTGGGAAGTCTCTTAATTTTTCATTAATTTCAGTTCTTAATTTCGATCTCGATTTCGATGTGCTTCAGGAATTTGCTTAGGCCAAAAGGCCAAAGCTTTGGCTTGCAAGTGCACCCAAATTTGAGCTTTCAAGAAGCACCAATACCAACAAACGAGGTATCTACGTTGAAGGTAAAGGATCTTGGGATACATATTTTGGCTATTAACGAAACTAAACTTGATGGTAATATCGATGATGCTCTCATTAGCATTGATGGCTATTCCATTAAGAGACGCGATCGTAATCGTAGTGGTGGTGGCGTTGCACTATATATTAAAGATTCGATTTTCGATAAATGCTCTGTTCGTGAAGACCTTCCAGAATCGTCCTTAGAGTCTTTATGCTTGGAAGTTAAACCTGTTCGAGCTGCCCCCTTCTTTGTTTTTGCTTGGTATCGTCCTCCTAATGAGTGTGCTGATATCTTTCGTCAGCTAGAGGAGAGTATGCATGTTCTAGATAGAGAAAACAAAGAAATCATCCTCTTGGGAGATACTAACTGTGATATCTTGCCTAATTACTCGGATGGGGATAGTTTGAACAGAGAACTTCCAACTCACTCGTTGCGTATTCTGGAATTTTATGACCTTTTTGGTTTTAAGCAGCTAATCAAAAAGGGGACCCGGGAAACCTTAGAATCTATCACCTTAATAGATCAAATTGCCACAACTAACAAGTCTAACATAGTAACATCTGGTGTGCATGAAACAAGTGTCAGTGATCACTACATGGTATATTGTGTAAGAAAGTTCCGTGGGGCTTCGAAAAAACAGCACAAAAATATTACCACAAGACAACTAAAACGCTTTGATCATGCCGAATTTATAAATGATTTTCTTCTTGTTGACTGGAAGGGTATTGTATCGAATGGCGATGATACTAACCTCATCGTTGAACAGTGGACCAATATGTTTTCACTGATACTTGAAAAACATGCACCAGTACGTAATAGGCGTGTTTCCGAAAAGTTTAGTCCCTGGTTGACAAAAGATTTTAAGCAATTGTCTGCTACCAGAGACAGGTTGAAGAAACAAGCTGTGCGCTGTAAATCCAAAATTCTGATGGATGCTTACAGGCAGACAAGGAACAAAGTCAACAAGCTGAATACAGATTTAAAGCGAGAGTTTTTCACCAATAAAATTGCCTCGCACAATGGTGATTTAAAAAACACTTGGAAGACTATCAATACAGTCCTTAACAAGAAATCGAAAACCACCCAGATCGCAGCACTTGATGTTGATGGGAGGCAGATTTGTGATAATAATAGTATTGCAGAATCAATGAATAATCTTTTTTGTAGTATTGGCAATACCCTTAGCGGCAAGATACCTGAAACATTAAATCCACTTCTGGAGAATGAGTACTCGGTAAACCCACAAAATCTACGCTTCGAATTCGAGGCTATCACTGTGTCTCAGTTAGAGGGAGTATTCGGCAAATTCAAAACATCCAAGGGATCTGGTGCTGATGGTATTGCTAGCTATTTTCTGAAGATAGGCCTACCCGTTATCGCTGAGTCACTCTGTGACATTTTTAATCTTTCGATTGCAACTGGTGTATTCCCAGATAGTTGGAAAATTGCAAGAGTGCCCCCTATTTTCAAAAGTGGTCAATCAAATGATCGTTCGAATTATAGACCGATCTCAGTGCTTCCGTTTCTGTCCAGGGTTTTCGAAAAGTTGATTTACAACCAACTTTACGAATACCTTGACAAAAACAAGCTTCTTTTTTCCAAACAGTCTGGGTTTAGATCGCTGCACTCTGTTGTTACTTGTCTGCTTAATTGTACCAATGACTGGTATCTTAACATGGATAAAGGTCGGTACACAGCGATGGTATTTATAGACCTCAAAAAAGCTTTCGACACTGTAGATCATGAAATTCTACTTAAGAAATTGACAAAGTATGGTATCACAGGTCTTGAGAATACCTGGTTTGCATCTTTTCTAGATAACAGAAAGCAATTCTGCAGAGTTAATGGGGATGGGGTATCCTCAAAACTTGACGACATAAATTGTGGGGTGCCGCAAGGCTCTTGTCTTGGTCCTCTTTTGTTTTTGATCTATATTAATGATCTGCCATTTTCTCTACAGAATAGTCAAGTTACCATGTATGCGGATGATACCACCATATCATATTCTTCCAAAAACATCGATGATCTCAACAAAAACCTAAATAGAGACTTGAACTGCCTGAAACAATGGCTTCAAGGAAATAAACTGTCTTTAAATGTCATTAAGACTCAAGCCATGGTTGTAGGATCTCGGCCAAATCTTAAAAAGATCTCTGATGGAAAAGTCCAGTACACTGCAAATTCCAAAATTCTCATCAAGAAAATTTTTCTTTATTTAAGATTCGTTTTCTTGTTTCAAGATATTTTTTCTCAACAAGAAAATAGAAAATTCTCTCGCAGAATAATTTTCTTGTTTTAAGATTTATTTTCTTGCTTTAAGATATGTTTTCTTGCCAAGATAAGCATAAGCAGCTTTGTAAGATTCAGATCTTATTCTAAGAAAAAAATCTTATTTTGAGATTAAATATCTCATGAAGAGAAAAGACATGGGATATTTTCTTGTTTCAAGAAAAGTTACTAAACTTTGAAAAATTATATCTCATGGACATACCATACCTTATCAAACGAGGCCTTCCTTTAAGGATGGTATTTACATTTTGAAATACATTTTTTATAAGAAACATCATTCCATTGTTGATAGCGAATATGGTATCGCAAGGAAAGGAATTCACTTTCTGACACGGCTGTGGGTAGCCTAGGCTGTGGGCAGTTGTTCACGCTACAGACTACAATAAAATTTGGTTGATTTCCATGCATGATAGAGATATGCCTTATCAGCCCTTTCTTTTCAAAGTTCAAAGTTAAAGCCAAGAAAACCAAACATAACGAGCATCGCAAGTTGTTCGCCATCATTCGATTTCAGAAACATTGGAGTGAAAAACTATTTTGAGTAACCAGAAAAGCCCTCTGTCAATTTTTGTCTTACTGAGCATTTTGGGATTTCGCGCGCTTTATGCAAATAAGTTCCAGTCTTTTGTCCGAAGACGATTCGATCGCTGCTTGAGGAATTCAACCGTCAACCGTCGCTGTGCCGCTTGCAACTGAAGCTAAAGGTGAAATTCGTCCAGTGGATAAGAGCTTGTGAAGGTAAATTTTATTCGCCTATGTGTATGTCGTCAAAGTTTGTTTTCTGTTGTTAGAATCGGTTGGAATGTTTTGCCATGCCATGTTAAGCTTGAAAATATGGTTGGCCATCATGCATGGCCTTGGCCTAAACAAGCGGCTGTTAGTGTTACAAGTGAAGCCCCGAGTGAAAATCATGTGGAAAACTCATGGAAGCTACATTTACGTTGTAACATAAGTTTGCACGTTTCGCAAGTTGGTAAATCTTGTAAATTTTAGATATATTTGAGTGTAAACTTATTTATTGTTGGCTTGTTGCTTTCCAGCAAAGTTTGCGCGCCAAAAAGTTCAAAGGATAAAAGTTTAAAGTTCATCATGCTCGTCGCAAAACAAATTTATTTCAATTTTTGATATCTGTTTACTTACATTACAAAAAGGATCTTGAACTCAGGGATTATTTGATGCTGAGCAAGGTGATATCTCTATTTATTTGGCTACTGACTGTTTTCTGAGTTACACTTGATGTATCAAAGTGACCCGATAAAGCATAGATACCAGGGGGGGGGGGGGACTTGACCAGGTTTTGGTTGGGGACGTGCCATCAAAGCTTCAAAAACATACCCGTACCTTTACCAATTTTCCAAAAAAGTACTCCCGACCTTACACCAATTTTCCGAAAAAGTACACCCGACCTTGTACTTATACCAAAATCGCAAAAATCGATACCGTTCCTTATACCAAAATTGCGAAAATCGATACCCAAAATATGTGCAGTACCCCCCCCCCCGGGCACAGATATAGCACCCTTACTCAGCTGGACAGCATAAAATTACGCATCATTGTGTCTCTTTTCATTGATAGATTGTGAAAGCAGTTTAAATTATTCTATGAACATGAGGTCATTGGATGCTATTGAAAAAATCAAAGAAGATGAGCCCAAAGCATTTTATACTCTCCAGGGTAAGCTATTGCATTTAGAAGTAATTTATTGTTCTCTTCGCCAATGTTGCTTTTGCGCTGTAATTGAGAAAATGTTTTTCACCTATTGCACCAGTTCACAGTTTCCAAAGTTATCTGCGCACCACGGGTTCTTCATAGCAAAGGTACCTGGGGATGTACCGTGACGAAGGGTTATACTTTTTCGGACTTCTAGTTCTAGTCTAGCCAAGGGTATACTTTTTTGCAGTTTTGGCCAGCAACGGTCTAGCCAAGAGTATCATTTTGATAATATCGGTCTAGCGAACGGTCATGATATGATATTTGGTACAAATTTGACAATATTGGTCCAGGAAACGGTCAAAATTGGTCTAGCCAAGGGTACCATTTTCGTAAAAGTTAGTGTAGCCAACAGTACCATTTTGGATACGGTACCATTTTGGATATTCTCGCGGCAGACCCCTACCCAAAATTTGGCCAAGAACCCCCCCTCCCCCCGTGCTGCGTGCACACAGCTTTTTGGGGAGGAAACTAGTATGGTATTAATTGCAAGAAAAGATTACTTAATTTTCTTCCCTAAATTGCTTTCACACACTTAAAATCAATAATACATGCGGCTCATTTTCCCAGAACTGTGAACTGGCGTAACACAGCAGGAATATGGGAAGATCCCAGTAAAGCAACATGAGGCAAGAATAAACATATTTGATCACAAATGATCATGAACCATAAAGCATTTGCTCCTGTTTCTGTACATCATAATGAGCACAGAAGTGGAAAGCCTTAGGTTTCGAACATTTTTAAAGCTATAATGAAGAAAGTCTTGTCTGTCTGTCATTCATTCATTATGTTTAAGAAACAACTGTCTTTCTTTTCCTTGTTTTTCCAAATTGATTATTGGCTTCCCTTTGATGTATATGAAAATCATATCTTGTGTCAATATCAATTCACAATGTCAATAATTACAATGTTTGATTATGAAATTAACTCCTTGATTGATTTAGATACCAAAAATTAATAGAGGGTTTTGAACTGAACCACATGATACTGAAAGTGATATCCATTTTAAAGTTGAATTTGCTTTGGCTGAATGTTCTCAGTTTGGGAGGGGTTGAAAATCAATCAAGAAAATAATAGATGTCTTAAATTTTTTATATATACAGTAAATGGAGTTATTTTCACAATCAAACACAACACTTATTGTCTGCCACAACAGCATAAGCCATGTACCCTTTAACATGAAAAGAATTTTCAACAAATTTGAAGAAGTCTTGCAGTCAATAATTTGAAAACCTTCCAAAATTCTTAGGAAAAGGCCCTAGCAACTACTGTTTTTGTTTTCCTTGTTTTTTCCTAATTGGTTATTGGCTTCACTTTGACCTATATGAAAATCTTATCTTGTGAAGATCATATCAATTCACATTTGTCAATAATTACAATGTTTGATCATGAAAATAACTCCTTGATTGTTTCAGTAACCAAACATTATTTGAGGGTTTTGAACTGAACCACATGATGCTGAAAGTGATATCCATTTTAAGTGGAATTTGCTTTGGCTGAATGTTCTCAGTTTGGGAGGGGTTGAAAATCAATCAAGAAAATGATAGCTGCCAGTGCCTTAAATTTTTGATATATACAGTAAATGGAGTTATTTTTCACAATCAAACACAAGACTGATTGTCTGCTACAGCAGCATAAATAATTTGAAGAAGTCTTGCAGTCAATAATTTGAAAGCCTTCCAAAATTCTCAGGAAAAGCCCTTAGAAACTACTACCTTTGTTTTCCTTGTTTTTCCAAATTGATTATTGGCTTCCCTTTGAGGTATATGAAATCATATCCTGTGTCCATATCAATTCACAATGTCAATAATTACAATGTTTGATCATGAAAATAACTCCTTGATTGTTTCAGTAACCAAAAATTATTTGAGGGTTTTGAACTGAACCACATGATGCTGAAAGTGATATCCATTTTAAGTGGAATTTGCTTTGGCTGAATGTTCTCAGTTTGGGAGGAGTTGAAAATCAATCAAGAAAATGATAGCTGCCAGTGCCTTAAATTTTTGATATATACAGTAAATGGAGTTATTTTTCACAATCAAACACAAGACTGATTGTCTGCTACAGCAGCATAAAGAATTTGAAGAAGTCTTGCAGTCAATAATTTGAAAGCCTTCCAAAATTCTCAGGAAAAGCCCTTAGAAACTACTATCTTTGTTTTCCTTGTTTTTCCAAATTGATTATTGGCTTCCCTTTGAGGTATATGAAATCATATCCTGTGTCCATATCAATTCACAATGTCAATAATTACAATGTTTGATCATGAAAATAACTCCTTGATTGTGTCAGTAACCAAAAATTATTTGAGGGTTTTGAACTGAACCACATGATGCTGAAAGTGATATCCATTTTAAGTGGAATTTGCTTTGGCTGAATGTTCTCAGTTTGGGAGGGGTTGAAAATCAATCAAGAAAATGATAGCTGCCAGTGCCTTAAATTTTTGATATATACAGTAAATGGAGTTATTTTTCACAATCAAACGCAACACTTATTGTCTGCCACAACAGCATAAGCCATGTGCCCTTAAACATGAAAAGAATTTTCAACAAATTTGAAGAAGTCTTGCAGTCAATAATTTGAAAACCTTCCAAAATTCTTAGGAAAAGGCCTTAGAAACTACTGTCTTTGTTTTCCTTTTTTTCCAAATTGGTTAGGGTTAGGGTTAGGTTGACCTATATGAAAGTCTTATCTTGTGAATATCATATCAATTCACATTTTGTCAATAATTACAATGTTTGATCATGAAAATAACTCCTTGATTGTTTCAGTAACCAAAAATCATTTGAGGGTTTTGAACTGAACCACATGATGCTGAAAGTGATATCAATTTTACGTGGAATTTGCTTTGGCTGAATGTTCTCAGTTTGGGAGGGGTTGAAAGTCAATCAAGAAAATAATAGATGTCTTAAATTTTTGATATATACAGTAAATGGAGTTATTTTTCGCAATCAAACACAACACTTATTGTCTGCCACAACAGCATAAGCCATGTGCCCTTTAACATGAAAAGAATTTTCAACAAATTTGAAGAAGTCTTGCAGTCAATAATTTGAAAACCTTCCAAAATTCTTAGGAAAATGCCCTAGAAACTACTGTCTTTGTTTTCTTTGTTTTTTCCTAATTGTTTATTGGCTTCACTTTGACCTATATGAAAATCTTATCTTGTGAATATCATATCAATTCACATTTTGTCAATAATTACAATGTTTGATCATGAAAATAACTCCTTGATTGTTTCAGCAACCAAAAATCATTTGAGGGTTTTGAACTGAACCACATGATGCTGAAAGTGATATCCATTTTAAGTGGAATTTGCTTTGGCTGAATGTTCTCAGTTTGGGAGGGGTTGAAAATCAATCAAGAAAATGATAGATGCCTTAAATTTTTGATATATGAATGGAGTTACTTTTCACAATCAAACACTTCATTTGTTCATACTTGTAAAAATGTGCTTTGTTCACTTCTGGAAGAATGGCAATGGATGATTTGAAAAATTTCCCAGATGAATACTGCATTATTTATTTTCATCTTGTAGATATGATATTGCTGTCTACACTTTGTTGTGCACAGGGCCGACAAAACAATTACTTTATCAAATAGATCTTCCTAACATTTTACAACATAAATTGTCATATTTGTGCTAAAGTTTACCTCATAACATCTTGAAAAAATATGGTAAGCAGACAACTTTGCACTTAATGTTTAATTTTTTTTCATTGTTATACATTTTGTGCACAATAGATTTTTGTCACATCTTTTAACACAATATTGTTCAACTAATGCTGCACGAGTAGATGAAGATATCCTCATTAATTTTACTCATGATGATTTGAAAGACTTGTTTGATGCCATGGAAAATTTTCAAACAGGTGCTGAGTGAATTACTAAATTATGGAAATTTCTTTGTAGAATAACGAAAATCCAAATAACTTTGTTGTAAAGAATGAACGCTATGCGCCTTCATTGCTGATGACAGATGTTGGTGCAATTTTATTGTTTGGAAAGAAGATTTTCGTAAAATTTCCTTCTGATGAGATGATGGCAGCTGTCATCACATTGATGGCATCCTTTTACCTGCTTGATATGGACTACCCAACAAGCTGGATGGTGCCATTGACAGTGATGCAAAGGATGATTTTCGGGGACAAAGCTGTGTTCCCACAATGCAAAGAAGATGTGGCGAAAGCAATTGCAGATTACCTTGGTCCTTTCAAATTTCACCTGCCTCTAATTTTCGCCCCGGAGGGGGGCAAAAGTTAAAGGGAGCGAATGGTGGAAATATTTTAGGGGGTGAAAATTAGAGGGAGCGAAAAAAGCTATTTTCTATGGAAAAAATTTTAGTTTTGATTGTAATACAAAATACAAGACATTCATTACTCTTCGATAACAATGATATTGTCCTCCCCTGTGTCTGAGGGGTGATTTTGTTGTTCTAGTTCCACCGTGTTCTCTTCCTCGGGGCCATATTCATCTAAATTAAGTCATATCAATCCAAACCAGGGGGGCGAAAATTAAAGGGAGCGAAACTCTCGCGAAGCTTCTGCACAAGGGGGGCGAAAATTAAAGGGAGCCAAAATTGAAGGCAGGCGAAATTTGAAAGAACTAAGGTACGGAAATTTTTACATTAGACGAGGAACATCAAGTGATTATGTACAATCTTATATGCCATCTTCAGTAACATTGGACCTTTGACAGTTGTTTTCAAATATCTTAGTTTACTTTTATTTAACCTTATTCTAATTTCCCATCAGTTGTACTTTGACTTTGTTCAAAACTTTAAGTGTACGAAAGTCTGATTGAAATCGGACTTCACAGGTGAAATGTAACAAAAAGCCACTTTCCTGAATAGTCAACGTACCTCTTTAAGCAGGCCCAACACCAGCCATGAATTCATAGGGGGGGGGGGGGGGCTAGGAACTACAATTTTCTGACACCAAAATCAACAACAACAACCCCAATTTTCGGAAACATGCACGAAAAGACTGATGTGCTCCATTAATGACTAGATTTTGAAATTATTTTCCATTTTCAACGTTGGAGCCAAAATATGCTGTAGATTCAAAATTCATGCCAGAATTTATGCTCGAAATCAATAAATTCATGTTCTATGCATCATTCTCCCAATTAAATCGTCTAAATGTGGGCCTGTAACCACAAAAAAATCCGACAGGTCGTGTGACATTTCCGACAAAGAGCCTCCTGGGGGGCACTCCGTCCCCCGCCCCCCCCCCCCCCCCCACTTGCTTCGGCCCTGTCTTTAAGTTTATACGATTTGATGAGAAACATAGACCAGCTCGTTGTAATTTAAGTTTGATTTTGAAAACAGTTAGAGTTTAAACTTTTGTGATGACGTAAATGCTTCTCTTCAGTTTACTTGTTTCATCCGAAACTTTTTCAGTTTGATAGATTTGTTCGTTCTGAGTCAAATCGTCTCGAAACAAGAAATAAAATCCCTCAAAAACTATGTAACAATGAGAAATCTCAAGAAAAGTTGTCTTATAATAGGAATGATCATCTCAAAACAAGAAAATGTTTCTGACATGAACAATCCAGCAAAATCAAACTTAAGAAATGTTTTCTAAAATCAAGAACTGTAATCTGAAATCAAGAGAAATTTTCTTGTAAATTGAAGAAGTCCTTTCTAAAATCAAGAAAATTAGTCTTAAAACAAGAAAATATTTCTGATTTAGAAAATCGAGCAAATAAAAATTAAGAAACATTTTCTAAAAACAAGAAACAAAATCTGAATTTAAGAAATATCTTCTGATGAACTGAAGAAACTTTTTTCTAAAATCAAGAAAGTTTGTCTTAAAATAAGAAAAAATTTCTGATTTAGACAATTGAGCAAAATCAAAATCAAGAAATATTTTCTAAAAACAAGAAACAAAATCCGAATTTAAGAAATATTTTCTGATGAATTCAAGAAATTTTTTCTAAAATCAAGAATGTTTAGTCTTAAAACAAGAAAAAAAATCTGAATTTAAGAAATATTTTCTGATGAATTGAAGAAACTTTTTCTAAAATCAAGAAAGTTTGTCTTGAAACAAGAAAAATTTTCTTGATAAGATATCTATGCAAGAAAAATTTTCTTACAGACGGGAGGAGATAATTTTTCTTGAAACGAGAATTTGTTTCTCAAAACAAGTTTTTTTTTCTCAAAATAAGAATTCAGAATTTTGCAGTGTAAGAAAATACTACCCCAGGAAACTCTTAGCCAAATCTATAGAGGTATTGTTGAACCGCATTTCCGCTACTGTTGCTCTGTGTGGGGGAGCTGTGGGGAATCTAGGAGACTTACGCTGCAAAGGTTACAAAATTGTGCTGCCAGAATTGTGACAAATAGTAGCTATGATGCACCTGCCGATGCCCTTATACAAAAGTTAAAGTGGCCAACTATCGCTGAAATTATCAAACGAGAGACAGCGACGATTGTTTACAAATCCTTAAATGGTCTTGCACCGACCTAGCTCTCGAATATTTTTTCAAAGAACTCAACACGTGACACTGTCAAGTTGAGAAACTCTGAGACTGACTTACGTGTCCCTCTTTTTAAAACGAGTAATGGGCAAAAGTCATTCGCATATCGTGGTGTGAATCTGTGGAACAGCCTTGAACCAGAGGTTAAGCAAGCGCCCTCTTTATATGCTTTCAAACATCGACTTTAAAGCATGATGATGGGTGGTGGTATGCAGTTGGATTGGACTGGTGTCTGTCGGACTCTTTGCCTGCCAAGGGGTGCTACATGAAAGTGTGGCATTTCAGGGTGGGCATGGGGTTTGATCTGTTCTGGTCCGGTCTGATTGTGTCCTGCCACCCTTGGTTTATCAATCTCGGTTTTAACATTATGTATTAATTTTAATTTCACTTTAGTTTTGTGATTAGATTATTTATTTTCGTTTGTAGATTTTAACATGTAAATTAAATTGTAAATTTTGTCACGGCCCCCTGAAAAGCGACCTTTGTCGACGGGGTTACCGTGTTGAAAGAATATAAAATGAAATGAAAAAGGTAACTATCGAGAAACATTTTGAGAGTGATTAGCCATTGGTTAAAGCTAAATTCGGAGTCAACCAAATTTGTATACATTTTTGAGACATCTGGTATTTTCTAGGGGACTCGTGCTTGTTATCAGCTTTAGTTGCGCATATCCAGTTTAAACCACAAACTGCACTTTCTCGCTCAAGAAACAACGAGTGCAGTCTGGCACTACGCGGCTTGCTAAAACTGACAAAATTATTTTTTGACTAATTTTAAGAAGTGGAGCCCTGGAGCCCTGAAAAGTCTGAAATGGAGCCCTGGAGCACGACAATTTTGCCTTTGGGAGCCCGGAGCCCATAGAAATATGCCCCGGAGACTCGGAGCCCGAGATCCCTTAGGGGGCCTCAATAAACACGAGCAAGAATTTCCAGGCCAATTTATTCAAAAAGTGGAGAATGTCTCTTCCATACTCATAAATTCTTAAATATGAAATGAAATGCTTTAATTTGCCCCTTAGCATCATTATTATCTAGAATCTAGCAAATTTATAATGTTTTCTATGCAAGCAAGATGCGTCAACAAGAAATCTGTCTCTTTACTATGGAACAGTTATCACAGGGACAGACATTGGCTCATTTCACGGCAGCATTGTTCCATCAAAAATTTCCAGATAACATTTCAAGCTTGTAAGGTCATTTGCTCATCACCAAACCAGAGTCAGCAAACACAATTACCTCTACTTTAGTTCCATTACCTCCACTGTAGTTATATCACTGTCTATTAACTTCTTATTTCTCATCCACACACATCACATACATTTGTAAGTTGCACGATTTTGCCATCAAAGTTATGCCATGCTTGAATTAAATTGTATTATGGTTCATTTTTGAGAGAGGTGCAAATGAATTGTAATTGTAAGATAAGATATCTGGCCTGACAAAGATCCTCAAATACTGCAACAGTCTTGTTTCACGGAACAGCCTTGGATGATTGATAAATGCCAAACAAAAGTTATGTCTAGAGGGAAGAAAGGGGACTTGGTTCATTCAGCAATGAAAATAGCACAAAGCGAAATTGTAAAATTAGCCAATAAGTAACAAGTTAGAAAGAGCTTGATTCATGTTTATGTTGGAGATGGATAACAGGTTTTAAAATCATAAGAAACCTGCAACTAAAATATCCACTTTTCTTCAAAAACAGCAAACTGAAAAGTGAAAACTCAAATGCAATCATATTGTACCCTTAGCTTGCAATGAATTTGTTGCCACTTTCATGCAAAACCAAATGTTTAATTAAATTTCCCAGATTTCAAAAATTGTGCACTTTTCATTCATATGTGAGCTAACAAATACAAGAAAACTGCTAGGCAAAGAAGTATCAAGGTTCTTGTTTGACCATATCAGGTTGATTGAAAGTAAAACTAAACAACAACAACAATATTGTTTTGGCTAGGCCCAATGTTGTTTTCAGGCACTTGTTTGGATACAGAGACACCTGCACCAACAAAATTAAATAACTCTTCTTTGCAAATTTTCCGGGATGAACGGAAACCATGAGCAAGCAGTTTGATGAGCACTCTTGAAAGTCAGGATATTTTGGTTTTGCGGCAGCGACTAGATTTTGCGAAAGTTTGGTTCAAAGTTTAGTGCATAAAACGGGCGCTTCTCTCAGCAAAATCTGGTGGTGTTGAAACTTTTATTTTTCCTACTCTTTCTGGCGATCGCGTTGCTTTTTCCATTAGAATTTGTGAAATATTAGGCCATAAGGAACACCAGATAAGGACATCAAGGGGTAATTTGCACTTTTTCCGTTCCTACCACGAGCTTGTTCTGAACACAAGCCAAGAGGCAAGATTTCTGATTTTTCAAATACCCTGACTTTGAATAAAAAAATAAGGTCAACGCAAATTTTCCGAGAATACTGACCTGTCTTGAACTGAAGTTTGTATCCTGTAGAAAATTTCCTGAAATGATGGTTTTGCGGCAGCGACCAGTTTTTGTGCAATTTCTGTTTTCATATTTCCATGATTTTGAGCAAAAATTTGTCTCCTTGCAGTGATTTTTGATGTCGTATTTTCCATATTTATTTTTGGATATTCACTTCCAAATTTTTTTCCGCCATTGCTGTTCCCTCGTGATCACGATCTGCGAGCGCTTTTTTCCAGGCCGCGTCCCATGGGGCCTGGATCACAATGGATTCGGTCAAGACCGGGCGCCGGCGAAATTTTGGCCTCTCCGATTTCCAAAACAACCCGCAGGCGCAGATGCTCTATGTACAGCGGTCAAAACATTTCTGCACCTTGAGCAAAGACCAGAAATGTTTCTTATGCGTGCGCAGGAGGGTCATGCATGGCTCCTGGAAACGAGGGCGAAGTGATCACGTGACAATCACAACGGTGGAAAGCAGAAATTGAGGGCTTATTCTTTTGGGCATCTTCTGACAACGGTAGAGTTGGTAGAAGCTAAAATCCCTTTCTTTTGGTGCCATCCTACCGAAAACGGTAGACTTCGCAGATTCAGATCATTTTTTATGAAAGCCCATTCTTTTGGTGATTCTGTTTTCGGTAGACTTTCGAGAGATTTTTGACGCATTCTTTTGGGCTCTACTGAAAACGGTAGACTTCCAACCCTTCCGAGGCCTCAGAAACCTTCTGCTCCTGAAACTGGTAGACTTCCGAGAGATCGCAAAGAGCCTTGTTTGTTGAATGAAAAAGTTTCAAAACATTCGAAAATAAAATGAAGTATTATAAATTATTTGCTCTTGGGATTTTCAAAACAAAAGTATAATGCATTGCAATGGTTTCAATTCGCTCGCCTGAGCACAGGTGGCGGATAATGGTTCAGTTCGGGTTCAGTTTTAAAATGGAATTGTTCAGTCTTGAAATTAGTCAAAACAAACCTTTCTTGTCAGTTAAATGTGTCTGATTTCTCTGTGAATCTGATCCTCCCTCTCGACTCGAACTGCTATTTACTTTAGTTAGGCCAACATGCGAACGACTGTTTAGTGTTGTTGCTGTTGTCTCAGAAATAATCAGCGTGAGTATTTCTGAGACAACAGCAACAACACTAAACAGTCCTTCGCATGTTGGCCTCCGCCACCTGTGGGCCGAGCACAACATAACATTCGAACTCTCAAACTTTTAGAATTCTCATTCTTTTGGGATTTTTCTCTGCGAAGTCTGCCAACTCTACCATTTCAGAATGTGTATTCTTTTGGTATTTTTCTCTGCGAAGTCTACCAACTCTACCGCTTTCAGAATGTGCATTTTTTTGGCAACTGACGTTTTTCTCTGCGAAGTCTACCGTTTTCAGACGACTTCGCAGACTTCAGATGCCCAAAAGAATACGCCCTGAATCAGCAGATGCTATAGCTAGCAGCGACGATCGAAATGAAGAAGTTACTTAAGAATGACTATTTGTAGCTTATTTCACAACGTCCACAAAAAGATTGTTATCAGTCAGTTTTAGTGTCATTACTCCCCGGGGGGGGGGGTACATGACTTGAGGATGGACGGGGGTCTGCCGCCCGGTTTTCAGAAAGCTACCCTCTTCTAATTACCCAAACTTGCTTTTGATACCCACTTTTATGATGAATTTTGGCGGAAAACTGCCCATTTTAACCATTTTTGCGAATCTCAGCAAAACCCCACCCTTGTTTATGGAAAATCTGCAGAGAAAGGACACTTGTTTAGAGAATTTTGGGCCCAAAAACCCACCCATATGGGTGGCATATACCCGTACCCTAAATATGTTATGTACCCCCCCCCCCACCGGGCATTACTCTAGGCTCCTTTCAAATTCAACAAAGAAACATCCAGGCCAGTGGTGGATGCAGACAGCCAAACATTGAATGATAGCGTGGCAATGAAGCACGAACATTTTTTACTGGATTTCCTCGATTTAACGAAATAATTAGGTGATCATTGTACTGCATACTCCCTTTCATTTTTCTGAAGCAGAAAAAAGTGTATTTCTTGCCAAAATTTGGGCAACAAGCAGAAGCAGAGTTCTCTTCTTGAAGGGGGGGGGAGCAAATCCCATCCCCTTAAATTCTAGCAACTGATTTAGACTGAATGTTGGTATTGAATGTGCGCTGGTGATTGACCCCTAAAAGCAATGACATCCTGTTGTGGTAAACTCTGTCACAATGTGCTTCTTAGGTACGAAATGGTGCCAGTTTTACAACAATAGGATACAATTGTTTTTAGGAGCCAATGTGCTGCAATACAGTACTCCTTCACATCAGAGCCGTAGGAAGCATCTTAAACTTGGGGGGGGCATAACACTACAAGGACAGACACTTCCCGAAACAAAAAGGACACTTTTTCATCATAACTGCACAATTTGGAGGGCATGTGATCCCAGTGCCCCATGGTTCCTACACCTCTGCTTCAAACTCATCACCTTTTTTATCAGGCACTGACTACTTCAAAGATGGCAGTGAAAAATTATTACCATTTAATACATGGCATCCTGATTGAATCCTTGCAAAATCATTAAAATTCTTAATTTTAATACAATGCATCTTGAAAAAAAGTTCCGCCCCTCCTCCCCTCCATCTTGAGCATAATTTTCTATTCTGGTTCTTTGCATCTGATAGTAAAATATAGTTTCAACAGGATTTCAAACAAGAAAATACAACAATTATCAGGTGTAGTCACTGAAAAATGCCTTAAGACTTTACAGCTGCATTCCACATCACAAAAACTTATTTAGAATCATCCAAACCTTAGGAGCAGGAAAGGAATCAATCTGAAATTCCTTGGAAATTTTCTACATACTTGGAAATTTTTACAGAAGCTGAAATGGAGATATTTCAATGCCTCAAGATTTGCTAAAATTCACCCTACACGCATTTTTTTATAAGAAACTAAGGTCCGGGGCTGGTAGGCAGTTTCTTAAATTTTTGGGCCATTTGGCTACCAAAAGTTTCTCATGTGTTTCTTATATTTTTAATGCCTGAAGTGTAGAGTTAATTTCGTTTTGTCTAAGGGCCTCCCAAATTACTTAGTATGATCTCAAAACAAGTAAATAACATGATTCGCACTCGGGTTCGCACTCAAAATAGTGTCCAACCAGTTGCTTTAACTGTACAGTGTCAAAAACATTTTTGAGTGCGATAGGAAAATTAAAACTGTAAATTACAGAAGTTTCTTATCTTAGTTTAATTCAGGTAGGGATGTTTCTTAGCTTTCGAAAAATTGAGCCTACCGTTTCTTATAAGCGGTTTCTTATAAAAAGAAATGAGTGTATTCCAACAGTGGCCATTCTTCTTTTGGGCATCCCGTCTTGAACATCTTGAACATTTTTGCATCGTCCAGCAAAAATTTGCAACTTGGAGGAGTTGTATCAGGAGAAGGCATATTTGATGTTACAGTATCTGAGAAAAAATAAAGGAGAATTAATAACTGACACAATATTGTGGAATTATTGCTTAATTTGTAAAAGAACTGAGTATGCTTTCATGCAACCGAATGTGGGTCATTGGAAGGTGAATCGATCACAAATAAATTCTGGCATTTTGATATGAAAATAATGGGCTAGGGGTGCTCAATACAAAAATCAAATCTTGAAATTCTTCCGCCCATTTCAATTTCCATGTCGAACACTTCTTCCAATGTAAGAACAAAAGAACTTCCGCCCATTTGGCATACACTCATTTTTTTTATAAGAAACCACTTACAAGAAACGGTAGGCTCAATTTTTCGCAAGTTAGGAAACAACCCTACCTGAATTGAAAAAGCTAAGAAATTTTGTAATTTACAGTTTTAATTTTGCTATCACACTCAAACACGAGGGGCATATCACTCTGTAGAAATCTCGTACATCTTTGGCAAGAATCCTCTTGTTTTCAAGAAAAATCCGCACAACATCCTAGGAAATCATATTGTTTTAAGAAATCTCTCACGGCTTTTCCGAGGAGTGATACAGTACACCCCTCGCTCAAAATGTTTTGACACTGTACAGTTATAGCAACTGTTTGGACATTATTTTGAGTGCGAATTATGCTATTTACTTGTATTGCGATTTACTAAGTAATCTGGGGGCCCTTTAGACAAAACAGAATGAACTCTGCACTTCCGGCATTAAAAATGTAAGAAATCTTTGGTAGCAAAATGGCTCACAAATTTAAGAAACTGCCTACCAGCCCCGGACCTTAGTTTCTTATAAAAAACATGAGTGTACAATTTCCATTTGGAGCACTTCTTTCATTCCGACAAAATATGAAGCAAAAGTGGGAGCTTTAGAATACAGTTTCTTGTAGAAGTTTCTCGGGAAAAAATTCGAAAACAAATTATTTCTGAAACCACCGGTCCTTTTACTCCCTCCCCTTAAACATTCAGATTCTAATAACAATAACAACAGAAATGAGGGGGAGACAATAAATTCAAAATAACTCGCGCTTCACAAACATTAGAGGATGTCAAATAGAACTGTTAAAAAACTTGCTTTTTTGTGAGCTCTGACATTTAACTTTCTTCTTTCTCTGTTTACGTCAACTCTCCTTTACGAAATTCCGCCTCTTATTACAGGGACCCCAAGAAATTGAATAACCCCCCCCCCCAATGGTAAAGCCCTGTAGCCTCCTTTGCGATCGCGAAGCTATGACGTAATGCCTATTGGAAAGGCCCTGGAGACGAGGTTGATTGAACAAGGCAATTTACTAGTCGTTCACCAGAGAGAGGGTAGCTGACCAATCAGGTGCCGTCGTTGTACTTTGCTTCCGCGTCTCGCAGCAAAACTTAGGCCATTTTCGGCCGTTTTGACCACCCTCCGGAAAAACCATTGCACGATCGGATAAATCGATTTTCATCAAAATTTCAATTGGAGAAGATTCTCCATGCTTTGGACCATAAGCTTTTTCGGTATGGCTCTGCGATCATTAAAAATAGCAGAATTGTGGTATTTTTAAGCTCAATGCATTCATTCATCGGTAATAGATTCGATAATTAGCAAAAAGAACAGTGAAAAACTGAAAACCTGAAGAAGAACTAGTGCATACACATACCTCAGATGGTTTTAATAGGAAATTTCTACTTTTTCTGCCACGATATACAGCCAGTTTCACCAGCAAACAACACAGTCAACAAAAATGGGCACGAGAACTTGGAGTGATAAGCAACATGCCACCGTCAAATAACAACACATCCAATTCCAATGAACAGAAATATGAATAAATCAACGGTGAATAACGAATATATGACCTTGCCACGCTGAAGAATTTGGGAAGAGCTGTGCGTCCAATCTGGCCCAAAAAGAACAATTTCGTGATGTTTTTTCGATAAACCGTCCCACCATTCCTTTATCCAAAGGTGGAAACCAACAATAACATTAGCCAAAGCGACGTACGAATTTATCGGTCACGTCCCATCTTTTAGTGCAAGAAAACAAATATATTTTCTTTATTGTCTAGCAGCTTCATGAAACAGAACTGAAATGCTAGGTTTAATGTTCTTACAAATATGAATAAACAGAAGAAATGTACATTTTATTTTCATTACGAGTAAAATAGATTGATCTTCTCGACATTTGAAATACTATTTATAGAAACTCCTCATGTCAATTTCACAGTTTTTGCGGATACCATAGAAAATATCTTATCTTTTAGAAGTCCTTCATTAGAAAATCACCCCTTCACGTTCAAGCAACACAGTAGCATCAAAACAAAGCTCGGCAGTTTACAAACTCATTGCCCATTGATGGAAGCACAGCCCTATTTTTTGTAAGAAATTTTGATGAAAATCGATTTATCCGATCGCGCAATGAATTTTTCCGGAGAGTGGTCAAAACGGCCAAAAATGGCCTAAGTTTTGCTGCGAGATGCGGCAGTAAATACAACGACGGCACCTGATTGGTCAATTTTAGGAGAAAATGCGATCTGATCAGCGCGTGGAGCAAATCCACAAGGGAACCTTGGACAAAAGAAAACATTTAACGGCTATGTTTAGATTTACAATAAGCAAACTGGTACGCATCTTTCAAATTGCATAAACTTTGTGCTGTAGCAAGATAAGGCTCAAATCCTTACTGGTTGTCAGAGCATGCGGAAATCATCCAATTTCATGCTTGTCAGCCAATGAGATCACCGCTTTCTAGCCCCTGGAGACAAAATCGGTCGTCTGAGGTAAATTTTCTAGTACCCTCACTAAAACTGAAATGGATGCTAAAATACTTCAGTTATTTGCAATTTTTTTTAATAAATCAGTTGTGGGGATGTCCATCCAGAGTTGTTTACATGTTTAGGCACACAGCTTGTTTGGGGCCGGAGCTGCGTTCATTTTCCGGTCGAAGAATATTGACCTTCGTTGAAATATCTATAGAAATCGCTACAAATGAGATATAAAGATAAGAATTTCAGCGATTACGCATACTGACCTGAGCAATAACCGAAACTCTTTCACTGCTATCATATCTCAAAATTGGAGGCAATTTCTAACGATTTCTGGTAGAGACATCATTTGGGCCTAAGCTTGTCCTCGCTTCAAACTCATTCCATTGCACTTAAAAAGTCATGGTAAAATTCTAGAGTTGAATAATGCACTTACCCATGACTCAGGCACCAGTTTGACTTCGTTTGCCTTTTTTACATTAGCAAATTTTTATAAGAAACAACCAGTTGTGGGCGAATTGCAAAAACTTTCCTCGGTCCATATTTTTCTCTACACAGATTCTCCGCTTCAAACAACAAACAGTGAACTTTGACATTGTATCATAAAAGTCTTGCATCACAGAACATTCCTTTTAAACGGTTCCATGCGCTTTAGCGAGGCACTCGTGAATTGTATTCACGCATTTCGTTCTTTTCGATCTTATTTCAATCAATGCAAAACATAAAAAGAACAAAACATTATTTTGGGTTCGCTAAAAAAGATACCCGGTTTTGCACTTTTGTTTGTTTGCATTGACTGATTGAACCAAATGCGTGAAAACAATTCACGAGTGCCTCGCTAAGGTGCATGGAATCGTTCTATAGGAATGTTTTGTGATGCAAGACTTTTATGATACAAAGTTCACTGTTTGTTGTTTAAAGCGGATAGACTGTGCAGATAAAAATATGGACCGAGGAAAGTTTTTTGCAATTCACCCACAACTGGTCGTTTCTTATAAAAATTTGCTAATGTAAAAAAGGCAAACGAAGTCAAATTGGTGCCTGAGTCATGGGTAAGTGCATTATTCAACTCTAGAATTTTACCATGACTTTTTAAGTGCAATGGAATGAGTTTTAAGCGAGGACAAGCTTAGGCCCAAATGATATCTCTACCAGAAATCATTAGAAATTGCCTCCAATTTTGAGATATGATAGCAGTAAAGGAGTTTGGGTTATTGCTGAGGTCAGTATGCATAATTGCTGAAATTCTTATCTGTATATCTCATTTGTAGCGATTTCTATATATATTTCAACGAAGGTCAATATTCTTCGACCGGAAAATGAACGCAGCTCCGGCCCCAAACAAGCTATGTGCCTAAACATGTAAACAACTCTGGACGGACATCCCCACAACTGATTTATTAAAAAAAATTGCGAATAACTGAAGTATTCTAGCATCCATTTCAGTTTTAGTGAGGGTACTAGAAAATTTACCTCAAACGACCGACTTTGTCTCCAGAGGCTAGAAAGCGGTAATCTCATTGGCTGACAAGCATGAAATTGGATGATTTCCGCATCCTCTGGCAACCAGTAAGGATTTGAGCCTTATCTTGTGCTGTAGCATACTTATGGTTATATGAAAACAGGTTTCGCATTCTCCCGGAGGGGGAGGGTAGACTTATTACAGTTCGTCCCTAGTTTTCGCTCGCTATTGAGTAGAATTACTAATTGAATTGAATGGAATTGCTTGCTCAAACAGGGACTCATAATCAAACTAACTCAAAATCAGCATAGGAATCGAATCATTCGTCGTACATAGCCGATTGCTCGTGGCCCATGGTCGAAACCGCCAAAGCCTCATTTTCACGGACCAATAAGACGGCTAAGGAGCGAGGAAGACAAAAGAAACCCGCGAAGATTGGTAACTAACATGGAAAAATATTGAAGGGAATATCTTTAAGAGTGGCAACTGTTTGTTGTAGGTCTACATGGCTCTAGTCGATGGAAACTTGGAAGAGGACGTTTTTCGGATAGGGGGCTTCAAAGAAAAATACTCAACGAATGGTAACACATCGCAATTCTTAAAATGAGGGTCCAACTCTCTGACGTCTTGAGAAAGCATCTCGGAGATTTTGGAGAGGACAAATGAATAAAACTGAAGTTTGGAAACAACTAAAGTCTGCATATTAAAGCCATACCTCTGATTATACGCTTTTCTGATCCTGATTCTTGTTATAAGCCCTTGAAAGATCGGAAAGGCAAACGTGTAGGTAGGCGTCCATGAGGTGTTGAGGCAAGGGTTGGCAGTTTCTTTAATTTAGAGAAGTTTTGCTACTTTCTGTCCTAGACATGCACGTGGCCGAGTGGATAAGGCGACTGACTCGTAAACCAAAGGTCAGAACGGCCGAGGTTCGAATCCCGCGCTGGACAGTTTGGTCGCTGTCCGTAACTCTAGCTCGGGTCAACCAGAGCCATGTGAGGGAAATCTGGTAGCTGCGGCGGTTGATGGTAAAACATCCGTGGCCCCTGCTGGAAATAAGTCTCTCTCAGACTTTCGCAGGCTAGCCACGTTAAATATGATACCTACCTACCTACCACGTACACGTATTTTTTATGAGAAACGCAACTCTCAGATTGCTGGGAAAATATAACTAAAGATACTATTTATTTTAATAAAGGAAATCCTTGCCACATTTCTTACTTTCTTTTCACTTCTTTCCTGTGTTATAATGCTCTGAAGGTACTTTAGTTATGTTTAAATACGGTTTAAATAGTGGAAATTTTATTTTGAAATATTTAGGATGGCACAGGAAGTATCCATGACGAAAGATTGCTATAGAACCTTTAAGAAATGCGTAAGAAACTCCAGAAACTCCAAGTACACAAAATCTGACAATTTGCTAAAAGAATAATTTAAAAAAGCAAGAAAATAGAAAGGATGGAATATGAAATGAATATGAAATATACGATAATTTACATGCAGGCCAAAAGCTTATAACTATAAATCTCTGAGAACTCCGTGATTTTCTTCAACAGCTCTAACAACTCTGAGACAATCCTGACGTCTCCGACATCTCCGAGATTTTCTCCAATATTTTCTCCGACATCTCCAATATTTTCTCCGACATCTCCGACAACTCCGATATTTTCTCCGACATCTCCGACGTGTCCGTGTTTTCGGCCTGGCCCAAAGTGCCGATCAATTTATCTTTCCTTATGAAGTTTAAAATCACAAAAGCTGCTTAAACAGAAACTATTTTCAATCTTACGAAACAAATGTGTCATAAGAGTTTTGTGGATAACTGCATATTTTTAGGAGAAATATTTATAGTTTTGAGAAGCCTTTGTGGGTGTTTTTCTTTGCGAGAATAATTTGTGTTCGTTTCTTGAGCTTCCCCGACCGAAGAACATTCTAGAAAAAAATTGCAAAGTTCCCCTGAAGATAACGCCAGAAGACTCGCGCATTTTAAGATAAAGAATAACCGAAACTTGATGAAACGTTTATGCTTTGTTAACCATAGTATTAACAGCAGAAATATTAGTGATTGAAATTATTACAAAATAGCTAGTGCAGGTTTTTGCGTAAAACAGTTTCACAATAGGTTGCAGAAGGCTTCAGCAAAAAGTTTCTGAAATATACCTTTTGGGAACAAGGGCAGATTTTGTAATACAATAACACGAGTTGCTTCTGTTGACACCTCAATTCAAAGCGATTAGCGATCACAGACAAAGAAATTTCTATCAACCAGTAATTCAAAACAAACAAAGCCGCAAAATTTTCTCTGAAACCAGGTAGCTAGCTCACTCGCTGTGCATTCCAGAAATTATTTTTAAGAACAAACATGAGCATAGATCGAAAGAAGAAGGATATATCTACACATCTGCCGCGGGCATTTTATTTCTTTGGTCCAGAAGCTGAGCAGTAAATGTTTTGATAACACTCAAAAAAATAAGAGAATTAAATCGCCTCCTAAACGGCTTTTGAACCAAACAAATAAAATGCCCGCGGCAGATGTGTAGGTGCATCCTTCTTCTTTCGATCTACACTCATGTTTGCCCTTAAAAACAGTTTCTGGAATGCACAACGAGCGAGCGAGCAACCTGGGTTTCAAAGAAACTTTTGCGACTTTATTTGTTTTGAATTGCTGGTTGAAAGAATTTTCTTTGTCTGCAATCGCTAATCGCTTTGAATTGAGGTGTCAACAAAGCAACTCATGCTATTGTATTACAAAATCTTCCCTTGTTCCTTTTGGGTTCATTTGGCAATCAAAACAATCATGATTGTATTGTTTTAGATTTATCATTGTTTCATTTGAAAGAAATTAGATCCCGCTGGCTGGCTGAATTTGACGAAATCTTTATTGTTTTGATTGTCAAAGGAACGCAAGTTTGTCTGGTTCACTCATTCCAAAAAGTTTGAAGGCGTGGAAAAGTCACATGACCTCCATCACATCTAGGAAGTCTCCCTGCGGCACGACCGATCAATCGAATCCATCAATCAATCAATCAATGAATCAATCGACCGACCAAGTTTCGGTCGAATTCTCGTACATTAGTTTTGTTCTCGTTTTCACATAGCTTTTTTATGAGTCGTAGATTGAGCGAAAAGGTTAAAGTCAAAAATATAAAAAACGAGCGAAATTTACGACGAATTGTAATCAGTCTAGGGGAGGGGGCTACTTAACATGTTCAGGGTACGGGTTTGTGCCGCCCATATGGATGGCTTTTGGGCAGAAAGTTCTTTAAACAAGGGTCCATTTTTAGGCAGATTTTCATAAACATGGGTGGGGTTTTGCTAAAATTCGCAAAAATAGATCAAAATGGGCAGTTTTCCGCCAAAATCTATCATAAAATTGGGTACCAAGGCAAGTTTCTGTTATTAGAAGAGGGTACCTTTCTGAAAACCGGGCGACAGACCCCCGTTCATCCACAAGTTATGTACCCCCGGGCGCATTCTATCCACAACTACATTCATTAATTATTATGTGTCCTTCTCCTATAGAATCTGTCACTGTACAGTCAAGGTGAATTATCAAATGTTATTAAGAAGCTCTCCGCAGGAGCCAGGACCGTTCAAGCGCGAGCGGAGCGAGCGCTTAACTTCTTATTAATAACCAGAAGTAACGAAACGTTAATGAGTGCGCGCATCCTATTTCTAAATTTTAGTTGCCATAAATCCAGGAATCATGTATGCAACAATCAATGTTGACCAGAAATCCTTCACAGAAGACAAATTCAACTCGAATGCACTCTACATAGTTTTTGGTTGTACTTTAAAATAGTATCGTAGAGTATCGGAGAATCAGCAATTGCAGAAACAAAACAAAGCTCTGATAGTGAAATTGATAATACCTCTGTTAGTGAATTGTCTGTTATTTTCTTAAACCTCTGGAAATTTCTCAAGCAAGGGCCCAATCATTAAGAGACTGAATGGTCATGGTTGCGATTGTAATTCAGACTTCTGCCAGTCCGCCTCTACTCGAGCTGAAGGTACCTGAGAGTTTGATTTGTGAAGATTTATCAGTTATATGAACAATTACATAATAATAGCAAGTATGAATTCATTTGCGTTTGTTTTTGAGGATTGTTTATTTCTCTCTTCAGGAAATGAAGTCGACTATGGTTCTTCAACTTATGATCTTATTCACTGCCTTTCTCTTGGAATCAGAAGGTGCCTACTTTTACATTGGAAAAGGATTCTCTGAGAAAGGTGTTTGCAAATACGCAGGATACAAGCCTGGAGGAGGAGAACCCAACATCAAACCAATAACGGCGCCAGAGGCTATAATGCCTGCCAATGCAGTCGCTCAAATTGTTGGTACAGCATATAACAATGTTGCACTTGCTTCTGCTACTACAAGTCTGATGGAATCATTTCGCAAAGGTGGTAAATTGTTTCTCAACATTGCTCCAAAGCTAGGACCAGCTTTAGGAGTTTTTGGGGCTGCTTTAGGTTTCGTTGCTTCAGCGACAAATCCGAGCCCCCAGGATATCCTAAATCAAGCAAATAAGGCTATCGCAAAGCTAACATCAGAAGTAAATAAGCGACTCATTCTAATGGAAGGATATGTTGATTCTAAAGTTATCCAGTTAGAGAGAGACCTCATCAACCGGGAATACCGCACCTTGTTCAATTATTTTGGTGGATGTATCAAGGACACTACGAAAGCGAAAGTTGATCAATGCATGATGGAAGCAGAGAAGCTTACCAGTGCTGCAAGCCCAAAATTCATGATTCTTGATAACAAGATAAACAGTTACAAGCCAACGATACAAAGTAGATCTTACTTCGACAAATACCCCTCAAAGGCTCCTTCTTATTACGATATAAAGAGAATTGAAGCTGGGATCATTTCTTTCCGCGACTTTGCAAACTTACATCTGCTGATAATCAGCACTTTAGTGAACACATTCAAAGAAATGTCGAGTGAGAAAGCAAATTATGCACGGTATGTGAGAGAACAAGCATTGGCAGGTAAGCTCAACCATCTATATTTTCTTTCTGTTTCTTTGGAGAGACACTGGGGGCACGTGCCCCTCTAGATTTTGCAATAAACAAAGAAGTGCCATTTTTCAGGCAGTGCCTCTTTTGCTTAACCCTAATAGATATGGGCTCTTTTTGAGCTACCATTTATTGGGGGGGGGGTACTTTCCACCCCCTCTAAAAACGACCTTATACTCATCAGAGCTCGATACAACTTGGCACAGTTACAGAGCAAGTAATTTGTAGAAAACAAAGTTGCTGTGCGTGTTGTGCGTCGACTGTATCAATAAAAGACATAAATTCATTTAAAAATTCGACTTTGTACGAACTGCGATCTTAAAGGGGCTGGGTCACGTAAAGTAAAAAAACTTATTTCGAAACGACGATTTGGAGTTTTTTAGATAGGCCATATCACAGAGATTTTCCATTGTTTTTCTCAAAATGAGATGGACTATTGAATTTGGTAAATAAACAGATGAAACACTCGTATGTTGTATGATTGCAGATATATTAGTGGATTTTTAGAAGTAAGTTGTTTGTGGATTCACCCCATCCACCAAAATATGTGCAATACACAATGGACATATTATGGAAAACAATATAGATTGTGGAGATAACAGGTTTGTTTACGGTTACGTGAAACAGCCCCTTTAACGACGTTTCGAGCATAACTCTTCATCAAATTCATCAGTTTCTTCATCGGGCAGGTAATGTGTAGCTTGTGGCGTGATTTGGGTGTGGCTGTCACACTTTGTGACGTCGCAGTGACATCTCGATGTAGAAGATTTGTGAAAATCAGGCTTCCAAGTTAAATGAGACTTTAAAAAATATTTTACACAAACTTTGTACAGTTTTTTGTTCGATTTTTCAACTTACTTGGCGATGAAATATAATTTAGTTGAAAAGAATGATTTTGGAGTGATATTTTGCATAAATTAGCCATTTCTGTTGATTTCATTAGTGCTACTAATTTGTTCGATGTAAAAGGAGACAAAAATAACCTGCAAAATAGTGATAACCTATTACAACGAATCATTAGAAGGTTTTTCATTGAACAAGTTTGCAAAAATTAAAGAAAATGGTGAATTAGTCCAAAATGGCGGCCAAAATGACGTCATTATCAAAACCTTCTGACGTCATCAAATTCCAAAAATTTCAGTGTCCAAAAGAAGTCCTTTTATTTGCTGATTCAATTGCTATATAATATATTTCCATTGAAATATTCATAAACGATAATTTTGAGGCTACCCCCTTCCAAATATAGACATGTCACGTGACCTTTAAGCCTTATTGTTCCCAAAATTTTCCATAATCTAATAGATAATAAGTAAAAGTCGCGAATGTTGGGGGACATAGCTGATGTGGTTTAAAGTCGCGGTAAACAAAACCTTGAGAAAGGTGGGGGGGGGGGGGTTGATGAAAACAAGCCCTTCAAATGTCATGCCCTGTAGGTTTGATATGCTTCCTACGACCCTAAAATGCACACCTCAATGTAGTTTTTGTTGGACGGGCGAGTTTTTCGCATTGCTTTCAGTTGTGTTGCATTTCATTGCATCAGAAACGGCGTGGCTTTACGCCAGGGACATTCTTCAATTCAAATGAATCTCTGTCTATCTATAGTTGTCCAATAGACGTTCTGAATGCCAAGCCATGCCATAGTTCTACAACTAGTTATCTCCTTCGCCTTACGTGCAAGTACGTTACACTTATTTCCTGTCAAAATTGCACATCTCTACACCATTTCTAATACTGAACCCTTATTAAGTTGGAAATGCAGCACTGTGACGTCATAAGTAGGTCATGTGACTTAATCATAAATATATTTCCTTTTTGGTTTCAGCTCATGATGTGCAATACTCGTGCCAATTTTAAGGTGACGGTAAACGTTTGTAACACGATATTTTCTTTTCTCTCCTCAAAAGTCAAACTATTAACGGAATCTAGTCAAACTATACATCATTCAATGCACAAAAATGTTGGGATTCTAACCATATCAGAATAATTTGGCAAATATTGTAAAAATTATATTTTCCAGGCAAATTCATTGCTTAAAAGAGTGTGCCACCGTCAAAAGCTATTTTGTTCCCTAGCGCTTGAGGTGCGAAAATCTGACTTATACTAGCAGGAAGTGCAGATTCTAAGCTTCCAAAGTGTGTCTGGGATTTTGTTCAAATTCCGTCTCTCCTTAAAACTATACGCTGTCAAAAGTGGCAAATGCTTGTTGTGTCCTCCCACATTTGTATTTGGCTATAAACGACGGACTAGAGGACATGAACAAATTTTGAGACAGCCTTGCGTGCTTGAAGTCCGTTCTGGCTGTGTCGGACCAGACCCTGGGGGAATACCCATTACTTTCCTTCCAACGTTTGTTTGCAATGGCGGCCAACACAGAAGTTTCGCTCCAAAGTAAGATAAGGCAGTCACTGCTGTAAGTAGATTCTACCTTCTGGATGCCAGAACAAACACAAAAATGCATGGTATATTAAATCGTCTAACTAGCAGACAAACTTTGATCCAGCCTCAAGCCATTGCCCATTGAGCCTAAGCATTTAACTACATGGCCTAAATATTTTACCTCTCTGCCTTGCTTGGTGATTCAAGTTGTTGCAATGACGTCGTGATGCCAGCCACGTTGTATTCCATCTCCACAATCAATTTCTGGACTTGATTCTGGCTTCTCCATGCTCTTTGCAAGTTAGTTTGGGACTGCGAAATCATTTAGCAGGCACCTTTTTGATAACATATTTGTTCGTAATGTTTATTGTGAAGGCACGCATTGACCCGGGCATTGACCCCACCTGTCTTTGGTAAATCCCATGATCACAATATTGCATCTAAGAATGTGCATTTGTGTGCATTTGTTTTCTCGTATCATGCATGTGCACTCACCTTTTTACGGGGCCGTAGGAAGCAGCTTCTGATTGGGGGAATTGTTCTTAGAACAATAGAGAGCAATACATCTAATTAATACTTGTGGCGTGGCACCATTGTTTTCAAAATTATTGGGGGCTTAAACCCCCCTGCCCCTCCCCCCCGCTTCTTACGAGCCTGTATTTTTATAAGAAACAGCTCATAAGAAACAGTAAGCTAAAATTTTTGAAAAATACTACCCCACCGCCTGTATCAATATGCTAAGAAACTTTCGTAATTTTCATTCAAAAATACTATTACTGTTGCTATTACTGTACCGTGTCCAATAATTTTTGAGTGCCAACTATGTTATTCCTTTTTGTTTTAGATCTTATTAAATAGTTTGGAAGTCATGACATAGTTTGACGACTTCCTAACCAACGTCAAGGCGAAGGTAGGGCATTCCCCTAGGGTCTGGTCCGTTAGGGTCCGGTCCTAGTGGTCCTGGGTCTTGTTATTCCGTTATGCCGAAACTTTCGTTATTCATTTGCAAACATCAAAACCAAAGAAGCCACAAGATAATCCTGGTCAAGCAATTAGGGCTTACGAAGCAATTTACCCATTTTAACAAAGGAATTGATATACATCGTGTGGTTTCATATTTATTTTCAAAACTAGGATTAACATTGGAACTGCATCAAAAACTTCGTGTGAAAACTAGATATAGTGTTAAATAGTTTGGGAGACAGTAAGAATTCTGGGAATGAGTCTACTAAGAGCGCACAATGGGGAACATTTCGTGAATTCCAGAACATAAAAATTGTGAATCTTTTTATCGGATTTTCAGACTAAGGTGCAACGCAATGTCCAATCCTGATTGATTTCTAGCTGCAAAATAATGCACTGTAAGAACCAGGCCTGTCGGAACGAAATTTATTTGGGGGGGGGGGCTAGAACTGGATGCGAGCGCATTGAGCCAAGACGGGGTCCGGAAAATTTTTATGACCACACCCTTTTTGATTGCTGGAAAACGCATCATTTTTGGAGTATCTGTCATTTGAAAATAGGACTTCAATTTCACAAGGATATAGATTATTTTTGAATTGCATAATATAGAAAATGACAGCTCTTCCAACGGACCTGAAAAATGTAGATAGAAAAGTAGTAGCTTTCTGACAAAGCTTATTTATTCGAAAACATCAGTAATAGCATGAGCAATTTCCTGTCGCGTTTTCTTAATACGATTTAACGAAACAACTTCTCAATGAAATAACGCATTATTTCCAAACATAGGAGAAAATTGCATTCAAGATAGCAGCGAGGAGATTGTAGCTAAACTGCCGTTCGACTCCTGTGCATTTGTTCTACATTTGGCCAGAAACTTCCAACACAACACAAAGTTTATTGCAAATGAAAAGGCTCAGTTGGAAGCATTAACATCATCCAATTCAATGCGGAAAACTGAGACTCATCGTCATAAGTCAATAAAAAGCTCAGGATTCATTGGCGAATTAAGTTACAGTGAAAATCAGAAGGTCCCAGCTCTCTCTTTCCCTTTTTTACCATCTGTTTGATTGTAGAATGTTTGGTTGAAGAGCTGCATTCTTGCTCCTTCCACCCTCCAAAAGAACAGTACTGAGTTAAAATCACTTTCCATTTTTGCAGCAAAGAAGTATGCAGACTATGGAAAATGGGCATACAGCTGGATCTTGATAAGGAATGTTCAGGAAAACCAGGATGGAAAATTCAAGCACTCTTGCGGAAATGCCGACAGAATTATGGAGGGATGGTTTGTAAAAGTAAATACTGCCTATGGTTCAACATGTAAACTGGAATGCACAGGGATGAATAAACCAGCCGAATGCAAATATCGTATAACAGTTCGTGCAGATGGAAAAAGGCCAAGCTCATATTTTCGAGCATATGTTTCACGATGTAGAAGGTAAGTGACCAAAAGAGCATTACCGATTTTACTGAAATAATGTCTACATTCAAAGGTCTGCTTATTTTATATGGAGACCAAAGTATCGGCTTGGCGAGATATCTGGATATAGGCTATCTCTACTAAACGATATCCTGGAACGATGATCCAAAAAAATCGTCACGACACATGCGCAGTAGAGCATTTCAGATCAATGCAGTGAAAAATTCGTTGGACAAAAAATAGAAGTGATTTCTTCTTTTCACATGACGATTTTGTTTGCTTTTGGCCAATAGAATCGTAGGATTTACCAGCCTCGGCTGAATTCATATTCACGTATTCGCGACAAAATATAAAGCAGTGGAGATCAAAGCAGAGCAACTTTGTCGATGCGAATTGTCGGGACGAGCTTTAAAAAGATTGTTTAGTGGAGATCGCCCTTTATGCAGTGAATCCAATGTTTGCCCAACAGACTTTTCTTCTATAAATTTGGATTTTTTTTACTGTGAGATTGATATTCTTATCTTGTCAAATAACCTTCCTCAACTTTTGCTCAAAACTTCCTCCAAACCTAGTGTGTGGGTGTGTAGTGTTTTTGCGTCTCTGAGAGTTTGGTTTCTTATAAGGACTGTAAGCAGTTTCACATTTCGGTGTCACGAGGGCCCTTACCGATCAATGGCCCTGTTGCCTGGGTCCCTGAGCCTATAGCCTTATTATAAGCATATGACCCTAATATAGCCATATGACCCTATAGCCATTTGAGAATATCCTTTGTGAATATCTTTGCATGAATTTGACAATGTTTTCAATTAGAATTCGTCTGAGTATTGCATCAAAAATGCCTAAATTCGTGCACAAAGTTCTCGTTCATCAGCTAGCGAGTACATCTTATTTAATGGTTATAAGCCAATGAGATTGGCGCTTTTTAACCCCTGGTGACAAAATCGGTCATCTGAAGAGAATTGCGATGAATTTTTGAATGCTGCAACTTTTCCTGGCGCTCCCAATAGTTGTTTAAAAGTCTACCATACGCTGTTAACTGTTATGCAGTAGCTCAGCAGAGTCTAATTCACGAATCGATAGAAAATATGAATCTTGCAAAGAAGGCAAGGCATCTTAATTTTTCAGCATTGCAGTATATCGATGAGAGCAGCCCGATGTGGTGATTTTTGGCCATGATCTCAGGACAAAATCTCAGGAATTTAATGAACCCATAACTTCAGTGTCAAACTAGTCCCAGTTCACACGAGCAGTTTGGAATTCAGCAGCTTCGTGCTAGAAAAATGCATAGTGCAGAATTTTGAACAGAGCACTATTGCTTGTGACTCTCACATCATCTTTCACCTGCAACAGAGTGTCAAAACAATTCACTCTCACTTCAAACGGTGTGTGGAGGGTCCGGCTTTCGGTACGTAAACAGAGCACAGCGTACCCTTTTTGCTATCTTGGCTTCAACCACGAGCGAAAGAAACGGAGTCTTTCAATAGATAGTTAGCTAATTATCTCAAACGTTAAAACTTTAAAATATAAATATTGCGTCAGAGAATAGTGGATGAAATATCTACAAGTCATCAAATGTATACAGAATAGTATTTCATTTGTGCTTCAAAATCGTGAATTGGTTTTAACTCATTTGCCCGTAGATATTTCAACTGGAAATCACTTTATTTTTAGAATATCAGCTGTTATGTGACTGAAATGAGGGACATCTGATTATGAACGTAATATAAAATTTTTGGCGTCATTTTCTAATGTGTATGATTGATTACACGTCAGCTCTACTAAAGCATTTCTTCAAACTCTAAGATGAAGCCTTGAAGCCTTTTATATTCACAATGAGTAAAAACACTGGAAATCGAGTGAGCTCCTCCACAGCAGCCATACTAACAGAGTGCAAACACTTTGAGACACTGTTTGTTATATATGGTTATATGAATGATAGTTTCTAGGGATTGTTTATCTTATGAAGGATAGCACGATTTCTTTTAAGAAATAAGGAGACATAAGATAAACTCTCTTTACTTTTTTCCTAGATGTTTTGGATCAGCTGCAAAAAGCTACGGTTTATCAAAGGCGAACAATTATTGCGGTCCATTTTTGACCAGCCTCGGGAAGGACATCAAAACGTATTATGGTGGAGAACTCCTCAGTAACGTGAAAATATGGAATGACATTGCAGCAAAAGCATCAAAGGATGCGAAATCATTACCAAAGGATGTTGCTGAAATGGATTATACTACAAGTGATGAGGCTAGCGAAGATGCTGAAGGGCGCCTTGAGAGAGCAGAGAAGCTAGCAATGCAGCAATACAGAGATATGATCATGCAACAAGAAAAGGATAGCAGAATTGGAGCAAAGAAGGACATGGCAGCTCGAGAGGCAGATTCTTATGAAGAAGTTGAAGATGATGAACGTGATGAAGATGAAGATTATGATGATGATGTCCCAGAATTTGATGAGAAATAAAACACTGAAAGATTGTATGATGGTACTAATGGATTCAATTTTCATCTTATAACTTTAAACTTTTGACTTGTAGTGAACTGTGTTTTATAACCTATGACACTGTGCCTCTAGTGGACTTGATATTATTTTAATCACATGTAATCAAACTAACTCAGCAGCAATAATTTGTCGTTTCTTTTATGTCAAACTGCTACTTCTACCGGGTGAGTCAGAAAAAAGAATCTCCGTTTGAAATGTCACGGCTCCCTGGATATCAAGACAGTGATATCGGCAAATATATAGTTTAATGGTAGAAATGTTCAAATCTACTATAAAATTTACCTGACTGAAATCGGCCGCTCCATTCTGAAATTATGAGGGATTTTCTCGAGAAACCCTCTTCAAGAAATCTTCAAAACGTGCCCAAAATCATGAACAAATTTCCCTCACATTTCTACCTTACAATTGCCTTACAGCAATGACTTGTGGACACTTTGGCACGTTCCATCCTCTATGGAGGAGCATAGGAATCATTCGTCGTACATAGCCGATTGCTCGTGGCCCATGGTCGAAACCGCCAAAGCCTCATTTTCACTGACCAATCAGACGGCTAAAAAGCGAAGGAGACAAAAGAAACATGTGAAGATTTTCCTGAATTTTACCTACCTTCATAAAACGCAACCAGGACAAAAAATTGCTTGAGATTTCCCGAATTTTTCTAAAGTAATCTACTCTCCAGATGTTTGGGAGTAAAAGTTTGGATGCCGGTTAAAATATCTTCAGGATTGGCGGAGTTATTGCCTTTCCAATAGACAAAATCGGCGAAGGCTTGTCGAGACCTGTTTACGCCACTTCAAGTCAGGTGATAAAGCCTCTTGATAAAACCTCTTTTCAATTTTATAAGTTATTTCGCAACGAGCAAACTTTTGCCATGAATGTAAACAGTAGTACAATACAGAAACTTCCCCAGAGTATTGCCACATGACTTGAAATGCGCGAACAAGCCTTTGTAGACTTTTTCAATTCGCATAGAAACCATAGAGGCATTGAATCTTCAATAAAAGAAAATTTAGCGAAAGACAATAGCAAGAACAATTGAAAACACAGATTGTGGCGTTTTTGGGTCGTTCTTACAACAATCACTATTGTTATTACTATTGTCTCCAGGCCAGAATCTCTATTGTTCAAGGTTCAGTGCCTTGTCGATTTGTTTTTGGCCATAACTCCACCAATCCTGGAGATATTTTAACCGGCATCCAAACTTTTACTCCCAAACATCTGGAGAGTAGATTACTTTAGAAAAATTCGGGAAATCTCAAGCAGTTTTTTGTCCTGGTTGCGTTTTATGAAGGTAGGTAAAATTCAGTAAAATCTTCACATGTTTCTTTTGTCTCCCTCGCTTTTTAGCCGTCTGATTGGTCAGTGAAAATGAGGCTTTGGCGGTTTCGACCATGGGCCACGAGCAATCGGCTATGTACGACGACTGATTCCTATGCTCTATGGAGGATGAACAAGTCCTCCCCCTGGTATCGGTGACCTATTCGGGGGGATTCCATTCTCCCAAGAGGACAAAATATATGAATACATGTGACTGTCATCATTTTTCAGAAGGAAAACCGACGAAGACAAAGACGCTTTTGGACGATTTTACCACCCTTCACCAAAATATAAATCGACAGAAGGAGCATGAGGATTTTCAAAAAATTTCTTCACAGACCTGTTCCCAATACTCTAATACACAATTAATCATCGTCGCTACAAATTATTTCAAAATTTGGAGAAATGCCAACGTTTTGAATTTGACCTCATTGACCTCACTGTGGCTTGCCATAGTAAAGATCTCAGCAATGGCTGAAACGTATGCACATAGAGAATAGATACTTGGCTTCGAAGGTCCTATTCTGTGTGTTTAAGTATCTCCAAAACTCTTCAAAAGATGTCAAATTTAGAGCAGTATCTGGAGTTTTTTTCAGTTTTAAATTAACATAGATACATCAAAGAATTAATGCTGAGGGGTAGGATGAACAACAGGAAAAGTGAACTTTACGGGCCTAACAAAACACCGCACCGTCGTTATAAATTAGAGACGAATTTAACAGGTACTTACTTTTCTATCTCGCAAGAAGAGGACCACAAACTGTGAAAGTGTGAACGTACCATTCCAATGAACTTTGAATCAATAACAAATATATACTTTGCTCAAGAATGGCGAGAGCTGTAACATCCAACGTGGCCAGAACAAACGATTTCGTGATGTCCTCTTCGATAATAACCAAACCAATACTTTATCCAACTCTGCTCTCATCGTTACGAGATCGTAAGAATGGGAATCGGCAATTACATTAGCCAAAACCTCTTATTAATTCATCAATCATGTGCCTTGCTTTTGGTGCAAGAAATGGCTTTTGTTTCGTCCTCGGTGTAGCAGGTACATGAAATAGATTTGAAATGTTGGATTCAATGTGCGTAAGAATAAAATAACAAACGGAAGAAATGTACATCTTGTTTTAAATATGAAAAATAGATTGGCCACTTTGGCATAATAACATTTGAAATACTATTTTTAAAGCTCCTTCATATCGATTTCACGTTTTGTGCGGATATCCATAGAAAAATATCTATCTTTCGACTACTTGCATTTGAGGTAATCCATTAGAAACTCCCCCTTTAAGGCTAATTTCCAGTCAGTGAAATTTTCCGAGCGGGCGGAATTTTAGACAAGAAAAGGTCGCTCAACCGTAACTTTCTATTCAATGTCAGAGCGACATTTTCTCTCGAATACAATAGAAATTCCGCCCGCTCGGAAAATTCCATTGACTGGAAATCAGCCTTTAAGGCCTTTACGGTCAAGCAACACAGCAGCATCGAGCAAAGCAGGACATTTGTATGGCACTTTATAGACTCATGGAAGCATGCATATATTTTCTGTAAGATAATAAAACTTTGAGACAATATCGAAAGTTTCTTAAAAATTCTTATTATCTGAGTACACACCGAGTGCAAACAAGTTCCATAGGAGTTTCTACAAGAGGCAGCATTCCATCGGTAGGAGATCTCCAATTTTATGAAGTCATGGCATGCCAAGATCTTAGTTTTTAGCAAAAGAAGCCCAACTGAAAAAAGAGAAAAACAGAAACTGTACTCTCCAATATTCTTAATTTTAATTATTCTGGGCTATTTTCATGGCAGGAAGTCCTTGTGAGTCTACAAAGTGCCATACAAATGTTCAGCTTTGCTCAGTGCTGCTGTGTTGTTTGGCCATAAAAAAAAGAGAGTTTCTAACGGATGACCCCAAATCCCCTTCAAATGCAAGTAGTCGAAAGATAGATATTTTTCTATGGATATCCGCACAAAGCGTGAAATCGATATGAAGGAGCTTTAAAAATAGTATTTCAAATGTTATTATGCCAAAGTGGCCAATCTATTTTTCATATTTAAAACAAGATGTACATTTCTTCCGTTTGTTATTTTATTCTTACGCACATTGAATCCAACATTTCAAATCTATTTCATGTACCTGCTACACCGAGGACGAAACAAAAGCCATTTCTTGCACCAAAAGCAAGGCACATGATTGATGAATTAATAAGAGGTTTTGGCTAATGTAATTGCCGATTCCCATTCTTACGATCTCGTAACGATGAGAGCAGAGTTGGATAAAGTATTGGTTTGGTTATTATCGAAGAGGACATCACGAAATCGTTTGTTCTGGCCACGTTGGATGTTACAGCTCTCGCCATTCTTGAGCAAAGTATATATTTGTTATTGATTCAAAGTTCATTGGAATGGTACGTTCACACTTTCACAGTTTGTGGTCCTCTTCTTGCGAGATAGAAAAGTAAGTACCTGTTAAATTCGTCTCTAATTTATAACGACGGTGCGGTGCTTTGTTAGGCCCGTAAAGTTCACTTTTCCTGTTGTTCATCCTACCCCTCAGCATTAATTCTTTGATGTATCTATGTTAATTTAAAACTGAAAAAAACTCCAGATACTGCTCTAAATTTGACATCTTTTGAAGAATTTTAGAGATACTTAAACACACAGAATAGGACCTTCGAAGCAAAGTATCTATTCTCCATGTGCATACGTTTCAGACATTGCTGAGATCTTTACTATGGCAAGCCACAGTGAGGTCAATGAGGTCAAATTCAAAACGTTGGCATTTCTCCAAATTTTGAAATAATTTGTAGCGACGATGATTAAATGTGCATTAGAGTATTGGGAACAGGTCTGTGAAGACATTTTTTGAAAATCTTCATGCTCCTTCTGTCGATTTATATTTTGGTGAAGGGTGGTAAAATCGTCCAAAAGCGGCTTAAAATCCAAAAAAGTGGCCTAAAATCTGACATTTCAAATTTCCCGGTTGGTTGTCGGCTCCATTTGATTGGTTTAGGGCGTGTCACGTGTCAATTTTGTCAGCCAGTAAGGATTTAGTGCCTATCTTAAACCGGGTAAAAAAAAGTGATTTTCTACCGGGGGGGGGGGCGTTTTTCGCCCCCCTGTTTTTCTCCGCAAGTATAACAGCTATGACAATGAAACTTGCACTGTGTCATAATTGAACAAAGAAGAATCTAAGAATAGCATGAATAACTCAGTAGTCACGTGATTTGTAGCTAGGCAACCAAAAACAATGCAAATTTTGTGAAAATCGAGCTATTGGCAAAAAAGGGCCCATTATTAGCAAATAGCTTGATAAAATTGGCAAAAAACCATCCAAATACCTGCTTGACACCATTAATTTGTAGTTTCAAATGGTTTCATATGGATATTTTTGGTTTCTAATAAATTAATTAATTAGATAATGAAAATTCATTTCGATGCAAAATTGTTAGCTCAATAATTATGATTTAAAACCATTAATTTCGCATATTATTGATGAAATCAAGTACCTTCGTCAATATTTGAAGTAATTCCATCAGTTTGCATGCAAAGATTACTCATTCATTAGGAATATGACGTCATAAAGATTGATGACGTTGTGTGGGAGCTATTAAAAATCCGATATGGGGGGGGGAGCGAAAAACGCCACCTCCCCCGGTTAAAATAGGGTTATTGTGTCAAATCTGAAGTCAAAGATAAACAACATTGCAACAAGAGAGTATGTTTTGGGGAATTCTAGCTAAAGGAACAATATCAATTATTCTGCAACGAGATGCAAAGGAATCCTTCAGTCTAATTATTCCTGTGATGACTGACGATCTTAATCCGATCAAAAGATTAACTTGTTTCACATTCTTAATGGGAACCGATACAAATATAAATGAACCTAGCAACTGTGGACTTCCGCAACTTTGTTGATCTAAGTTTAATTGGTTTCTAGGCGTTACATCTACTCTTGCATTCTGTGTGACGTTTTCTGTTTCTAAGGCTAAAGTCATTCTGTTGGCTCATCTTTCAGAGCATCATAAATACAATACAATACAACAAAAAGGCACTACTCAGTCTCTCAAGCACCGATAGTCCTTGAATAATCTAACTCCAAAATGTATTGCCTAGCTAGATCTTCAAAGGGCTTCAAATACAAGTACACAACATGGACACAAGTACTTTCACCAGCTACTTGCACCAATGAAAACTAATCGTCTGAATTTACTTTGCCTTACTTATCCGGTCACTAATTAAGGAAATATCTTCTGCATATCATGAATAACTTTGGAGAACAACAAGATCAAAATTTTAGCTGTATTACAATATAGCTAAAACTGGCTAAACTTTATTCCTTTGAGGCACCCCTAACTACGTGCTCCGGTTCATTCCCAGGTGGTAATCAGGTATATTTAGGATAGGGGTGCTCAGGCTGGTGTACAAAACATCAACCCAAAAAAGCATTTTCTAGCATAGAAATAGACCCAAAAAATAATTTTTCTGACCAAGCTTACCCAAAGGTTATGAAGTGCAAAAGTGACATGAATGATTAGACTTCTCGTAACGTAATCCATTTGGATATTGAAAGGAATTGAGTCCATATAAATAGCTGAGCGTTTTGACGCTATGCTGAATTTTTGCTGACAAACCGCTGACGGCCCTTTGTTATCACACAATAGTGCTGAAGTTGTTAGCAGTGGAGACTGAAGGCTTCTTAATCCTTGCATTATCCTCTGGAATTTCAATGTTTTAATTTCAAAAGCGATTAAATCACAACTTTTGTTTGATGATTCAAAAGAAATTGATATTGGTCATGAGCGCGCTATTTATGTGGTAAAATCGTGCAAGATATGAAAATAGCTCAGGAAATTAGTTGACCTTCTTCAAAAAGTAAATTTTCAATTTTGTTTTGAAAGATATTTTTGATGGAGCATTTCTGAGTTCTGAATGAAGGTAGTGTATTCCAGAGTTTGGCACCAAGATAAAACCATATTACAGGCTTGGCCTGTCTAGTGGAATATTGATGAACAAATGAATTGGATGCAAAGAAGCTATGAAAGCATTCTACGAATTTCATCGCGATTGAAACTTCAATTGACGGTGTGACCTTTACACTTCTTTTCTATGCTATATTTTGGTCATAGACAGTATCCCGAATGGGATTTTGCTTACTTTTTTGCAAGATGGTGATAAGAACAGGCTTGGCTAACGCAGGGTCATTTTGTTCACTGTTTCGTTGTGAGTCAGGGATATGATGGACGTATTCTGAATGTATCAATCTAAAGTCCATCTCAAGTAAGAGTCAGGTGAGATCTGTGAAAACGCAAATTACCCGTCACCCATGGAGAACATTTTGACTGTCCATACTTAAGCTGCCGAACGAAAAGGTCCAGAAGTTTTAGACCCGGAGGGGGCTATACTTGACTAGATTTTGGCTATGGGGGCTTGAGGGAGGAGCTGCGCTTGACTAGCTTCTAAAACATACCCGTTCCTTATACCAATTTCTTGCAAAAGTATGTTCGATATCCTACAAATTAAGTTTCAAAAATGCCCTTTTTGTTTGCTATTTTTGCCATCATCACAAAAACCGATACCGTTCTTTATATCATAATCGTGGAAATCAACATACTGTTCCTTGAACCAAAAATCGCGAAAATCGATTCGATACAGACCGGGAAAATAAGCTATAACCATCTAAGCAAGTGCCTAACTACAGGTTTTAAGCTTTGTCTTGTTAGAATAGGCCATTAGGATTAATTTAAGACAATGTGCCATTTCTGAAAAGTTTTGAATGTCACGTGATTAATGACATCGCGGATGGGCTGTCCCTAAATACTTTGATAACTTTTGACACATTTGGGATTTGCATGGTTAAAAATAGCGCCTGCAGAGCTTTTGAATGCTGTATGGTTTTCAGCATTTTATTGAAATTCGAAAATTTTTCTATGGAGTCTTCAATGACATGACATCATAATTCACTAATTTCTAAATCCATTTCAGCTGAATTTTTTCCTTGGTTTTAAATCAACCAAGTAGATTCCGAATCTGCAATAAAAAACATTAATAATTCATTGGAATGTAAATGTTTGTCTTGTCATTTTCCCTATTGTGACTATTGTGTTCGAACTGAGACAAATGTAAAGGGAAAATGCTCAAGCTCAAATTGACAGACCTATATGAAATATAGGTGTTCTTCAAAGCAGATTCGGAACCTTCATGGTTGATTTAGTGGGAATCAAGGAAAAACATTCAGCGGAAAAGGTTTTGAAAAGTATTCAATTCTGATGACATGTCATTGACGACGTCATAGACGATCTTTCGAATTTCACTAAAATGCAAAATACTAATATAGAACAAGAAATAAGCGAAGAACAAAATGGATTTATGACAGGGAAAGTGACACGAGAAGGCCTGTTCAATATACGAATCATTACGGAAAGATGCCTAGACCTAGGGATAGATTTACACGTATGCTTCATTGATTATGAAAAGGCATTTGATCGAGTTGATCACGTAAAACTCATAGAAAGTCTGACGGAAACTGACATATGCGCAAAAGAGATAAGATTAATAAGAAACATATACTGGAGCCAAAAGGCATTTGTGGAAACAAGCAATGGCAACTCAACAAAACCAATAAGTATAACGAGAGGAGTGAGACAAGGTTGCGTCTTATCACCAATATTGTTCAACTGGTATACCGAGAGAATATTTAGAAAACTGAAAGAAAAACCTGGGATAGACATCGGAGGACATGTCATCAACAATCTCAGATATGCCGACGATACGGTACTTCTAGCAACATCAATAGAAGACCTCCAAGACATATTAGAACCAATTAACAGAGAAGGAGAGAAATACGGGATGAAAATGAACATAGGAAAGACAAAATCAATGATTCTGAGCAGAAATGAGGAGAATAGACAAATGAATTTAAAGTTAAATGGGGAATCAATTGATCAAGTAAATAGATTTTCATATCTAGGGCAACTAATTGTACCTAATGGGAAATCGGATGATGAAATCAAGAGAAGAATAGAAATAGCACGATGCGCTTTCAGGAGTATGTCACACACACTAACTTCCAAAGATCTGTCAATCAAAATAAGGAAAAGACTAGCTAACTGTTACATATGGTCTACACTCTTATACGGTGCAGAAACATGGACTATATCCAAAAATATGATGGACAGGATTAGAGCCTTTGAGATGTGGGTTTGGCGCAAAATACAGAGGATTTCATGGCAAAGTCATACTAAAAATGAGACAGTGTTAGAAAGAATAGGAGAGAAAAGAAACATCATGCAAATAATAATGACAAGGAAACTAACATTCTTCGGTCACATGATAAGGAGGGACAACTTACATCGTGTCATACTGGAAGGTCGAATACCATCAAGACGCCCCAGAGGAAGACCAAGAGCTATGTGGATGGACAACATCGGAGATTGGGTGGGAAGAAAACATTATGGATGGCTTGTAAGAAAAGCCCAGGATAGAGGAAAGTGGAAACAATTCATAGCAGCCTACCAACAACGAGTAGACGGCACATGAGAAGAAGAATATATATATTTCGAAAGCTCTCCAGTTGCTCTTTTAAACGATGCAAATCCCAAGTTGATAGAGCGCATCTGTCTGAAGTTATTGAAGTATTTAGGGAAATTAAGCCCTTCCGTGATGTCATTGATCACGTGCAATTCTCGCCCGATTGCACATCTCTAGTAGCCCTAGTACCCAAAATAATAGTGTGCCCTCCCCCCCCCCCCCCGATTTGAAGAAGGAAGTGAATTCAACTTCTTAGAAACTACTTTCGGAATCCACTACCTCTGTCTCTATATAAATGTCATCCTTAATTTGTGAAACTAAACCGTACCGTTGAAACCATAAAAATGTGATCACAACATGACCCCAAACATGACTTATTAGATAGTGAACAACGCTTTTGAATAACTGACGACTTGCGGCATTTTATTCTATCGCCTGTAAGCAAACTATTGTGTCTGTGCGCGGGGGGTGTTGCAGGCTAATTCTAGGGATCTTTAGGATCCGATTGTTTGAGGATTTTTATCTAGATCACCAGAGACTGCTTCCACTGGTTCAGTAGCTATGAACACTCAAGAATTCAAGCCTTGGCCTGAGAAGCTCTATAGATCAAACCCATGGTCATGGCGGAGATGAGTGCAATAAAATTCACATTTGACATTGCCTGGAAGTTATTTTCATCCAAAGCTGCGTCAAAGCTTAAACAAGGTGACGTTGCAGAAGAACAACTGCGTCAGTTAATCATGGACGAGTTTAAGAAATTACATGAGCATCTGATTGAACTGAGAAGGCAAGAACTCGTTGCAGCAATAGCATTGCTGGAAACTGGGTATGCTCTTGTCGCCAATGACCCACATACACATACAGCGAGAGGGGAATTCCATGAAGCAAGAAATCGTGCTGTCACTGCCTTTGGGGTTGTTGCAGATATCGAGGATAAACTGCTTTCCATAAAGATCCTTATTCTTGCAACTGTTCATGAGTTTGTGGATGAAAAACAGACAGCAAAGACACTTGTTTTGAAATACGTTAGATGGATGAATTCTATTCCAGAAGTAGTCAAAATCTGTGAAGTAACATTTGAAAAATCACACTGGATCAATCGTCTAACAGGAGATGACAAGAGACTTAAAGTCTTGACTTCCCTCGCATGTATCAATCGAAGCTCATATGAATTTATCGTTGGCCTAGATCCACGTTTTGATGATCCTTGGCCACTTGTTGACTGGGGTGCGTCGAAAATACACCCAGTGCATCATTTACAAGGCCTGACAACTGGTGACGTTGGTCTTGATGACTTGAAAGCTATTGTGTCTCTTTTTCGTCGTGAAAGAGCCACTGCTGTAGCTGACTTACTTTGCGTAGCTTCACGATGATAACATTGTTTTGATACAGCTAAAACTGGCTAAACTTTAGTCCTTTTAGCCCGGATCGGCTAATTGACTAATTTCTGCCAAAATATCACTCAAAAATCGTTATTTTAATTACAGTAATATTTTATCACCACATATGTTGGCAAACTGAACCAAAAACTGCACAAAGTTCATGCAAAATCTTCATTAAACTTGAATCAACTTGGAAGCCTGATTTTCACAGATTTTCAGCTTCGTGACGTCACTGTGACGTCACAAGGTGTGGCAGCCACACCCAAATTATGCTACGAGCTACAAATTACTTGATCTATAACTGTGCCAAGTTGCATTGACTTCGGATTGGTCTAAGGTAGTTTTCAGAGAGGGGGGGGGGGTGGAAAGCATCCCCCATGGTAGCTCGAGAAAAGTCCATATGGGTTAACAATTTGCATGGCACAATGGTTTGGTTTGTGTCGGAGAAACGTTGCTCCACGAAGCCCACCTCAACCAAGGAGCGTTGTGCTTTTGATATTATTACACAAAAAATTTATTCACGACTCCGAAAGGGGCGCACATTCAAATTTTGTTTGGGGGGGGGTGTCAACATGCTCTGGACCGACTAAATTTTTTCGGACCGACTGAACGTATAGCAAGCAGCGGTGTGGCCAGGGTAAATTAAATGGAGGTATTGAAACGAGGGGGTCCCCAGGAAAATATTCGGGGCTACGCCCTTTATTTTGGCTTAGAATGCATCTCCCAATATCATGCTTGCCATTAGCGACAAGGAAACCTTTATCGTTTGTGACAGTTTTGCTATAAATCAGTGAACGGTGAAAATTTTTGAAGAAAGATCCTTTACTTTGGCTTAGAATGCATCTCCCAATATCATGCTTGCCTTTAGTGACAAGAAAACCTTCATCGTTTTTGACATTTATGCTATAAATCAGTGAACGGGGAAAATTTTTGAAGAAAGATCCTTTACTTTGGCTTAGAATGCACCTCCCAATATCATGCTTGCCTTTAGTGACAAGGAAACCTTTATCGTTTTTTACATTTATGCTATAAATCAGTGAACGGGGAAAATTTTTGAAGAAAGATCCTTTACTTTGGCTTAGAATGCATCTCCCAATATCATGCTTGCCTTTAGCGACAAGGAAACCTTGACCGTTTAGTGACAATTATGCTATAAAGCATCGCACGAGGAAAATTTTTGAAGACAGATCCCTTACTTTGGCTTAGAATGAATCTCCCAATATCATGCTTGACTTTAGTGACAAGGAAACCTTTATCGTTTTTGACATTTATGCTATAAATCAGTGAACGGGGAAAATTTTTTAAGAAAGATCCTTTACTTTGGCTTAGAATGCATCTCCCAATATCATGCTTGCCTTTAGCGACAAGGAAACCTTGACCGTTTAGTGACAATTATGCTATAAAGCATCGCACGAGGAAAATTTTTGAAGACAGATCCTTTACTTTGGCTTAGAATGCATCACGGACTTGGAGTTTTAGGTTTAGGCGTAATCTTAAGAACAACGACTTCTTCACCGGCAAGCCTAGCAAAAGCGACTTGTTTTAGTGTGTTTGTCCTCTAAGAAGGTTTCCCCTTATGATCATAGTGTCAGCAGTGTTAGCTTTTGGTAGAAGCGTTTACCACTTTGATGGATAATATTTGTAACCCATGTCTCCTTTCTTCTTTGGGATTCATACACAAGTGTCTGTTTTCCAACGCCACATAACTACCACCACCGGCACCCCAGTGCCAGATTAGAAATTTTGAGTATTTGTAACAGCATTGTTCCTTGGGACAATCTTTGCACAACAAACACCTTCCATTTTGTGTTAGACCGCTTTTTAAAAGCCAATGATTGCTTGCCCCTAAAAATGGAAGCCTGTGCAATTTTTCTAATGCATCTAAGAAATTTTTTAAATGCCATCTTCTGCTTTGGCTTAGAATGACTCTCCTAGTTATTGTCAAGCACTTCTTGTGAATATTCTAACTGTCGTCATGGGTCGACTTTTGCCCAAAAGATTTAAAATCGGACCAACTTTGATTCAAACTATTGTGGACCTTTCGAGCTTCGTCGTGGTTGGTAGGTCAATGAAAAATTCGGTCCACGAAGTCGGTCCACGAAGTTGGTCCATCCGATTTTGTCGTGGACCGACTTTTCCTTTTTGAGAAAATTTTTGGACCGACTCAGAAATTATTGGGGGGGGGTGTCTCACCCCCCCACACCCCCCCTAATGTGCGCCCCTGCTTGTAGAGGAACCTTATCTACAAACTTTTAGACCAAGGGTGACTCATACCCGTACCCTCAACATGTTATGTAAACCCCTCCCCCCTCTCCCTTGGGGATAAAGCTTCAATTTATTCCAGATTTTTTAACCTAGGAATGCTTTCGATTAATTTTTTAGGTGTGAACATATTAAGTCGAATCTCAGAGGCTTGTAAATAGATCTCTCCCTTTCCATGTATAGGGTGTCCCAAAGAAGTTGTACCCCGTTTGCCTAAAGATTGCAACAAAAGGGCAAAAGATTCTCGCAAACCTTTATATGATGTTGGTCTTCAGATCTTCAAATAAAGTTTGCTGCCATCCCCGTAAAAATCTGTTGAAAAATGATGGAGCTATAACCTTGAGAAGACCAAATTTGCCTGATGACTGAAACCAGCGCAGCGGTCGGCCATTTCGTCTTACTATTTGCAGTGATATAAGTAGCTCCCGGGGTTGGGTTACATGCCTCATGTCAAACACAAACGATTGGTATCTGAATATCGATAAGGGTAAATATTCAGGCCTAATATTCATTGATCTTAAGAAGGCCTCTGATACCGTCAACCATGAAATATTACTAGAAAACTACCAAAGTACGGTATCACAGGTATTGAACTTAGTTGGTTTACCTCATATTTGCATAACAGGAGGCAATTTTGCAAAGTAAATGGTTCTGCTTCTGAAATCAGTAGCATAAATTGTTGGGCTCCTCAAGGTTCATGCCTTGGTCCATTGCTGTTTCTTATAATCACGTATATAAATGATTTACCATAAGCATTGCATAAAGGACACGTTACCATGTATGCTCAGTGGCGGAATTTATGGGGGGGGGTTGGGGGGGCAATTGCCCCCCCAATTCGATAAGACTCGGAAATTTTCTTAAAAGTCGGAAATTTCGTAGGTGGGATTGAAACTGTAGTGAAGAAACGAGTCACCGTCAAGAAGTGGACGAGCTTTTATATAGAAAGAGCAAACGAAATGCACAAGCTCGAAAAGCATATTTCTAAAGTTTTTATTCACTTTCATTTATTTCATAAACGAGAAGAAAGTTCTTGGGTATGGGTTAGTTAGAGAGTAACAATATTTCCGCGAGATGTTGAAGCTTTGGGAGAGGCATTCTAAGCCAATGTAAAGGTTGGAGTTCTCCAAAATTTTCCTGGACGCGACATTAACACAAATTATCAGCGAATTTTCAAAGTTTCCATGTTGGGGGCGGGGGCAGGCAAAACCTGAATTGCGAGAAGCGTTCTAAGACAAAGGAGAGGTTCTTCACGCAGAACTGTTTTGAGAACTTGTAATTGATATTATCATATATTCAAATTTGGCACTGGCAAACATTGGATACAAGAGCACTCCTAAGCCCAATTTAACTATCTGATTACCCAGAAAATTTCCTTGGGATGCTACTCTGAAAAAATGTTACAACATATTCAAAATCCCAATTCAGTACTGGCAAACATAGGGTCATGAAAGGCATTCTAAGCAAAAATAGGGTGTGTCCTTAAAAATTTTCCTGGGGGCTTCGCCCCCAGCGTCCTCGTAGCTGTTAGGCCTACCGACAGTACGTTCATAATACATTCTTGCCTTTTTCTATCAGCCGCTGAATATAAATAGTTTTGAAATCTGATATACAACGACCTTAGCACATTTAAGGAACTATTTATGTCAGGTCTAAGTCTTCTAGCGAAATGCCTGAGAACAAAAGCATTTCCTCCGACTCGGAAAATTTACGGCTTGCCCCCCCCACTCAAAAAGCTGAATTTCCGCCACTGTGTATGCTGATGACACCACTATTTCCTTTTCATCTAAGAACCCTATTGAACTGCAAAACGACCTAAACGATGAACTGACCAAGCTAAAAGGAGTGGCTACAAGGCAACAGCTTTCATTGAATGTGGTTAAAACACAGGCTCTTGTGATTGGATCATCTCCAAATATTTGCAAGATCGAAAACCATCCCGACGTTCAGCCATCTTTTGAGATTTCGAGACTGAGATTTTAAAAGATATCAAATATCATGGGGTTCAAATAGATAATCGTCTTAATTGGGACAAACATATACAGAAAACTAGGACCAAAGCTACTCAAGCTCTTGGCCTTATTAAGGCGGATTTCTGCCCGATTATGGCTGATTTTTGCAAAATTTGCTGACTTTGGGGGGGGGCTGCAGCTCCCCAGCCCCCCCGGTTTCCTACGCCTATGAGCTCCCCCTGTGAAAGGTTTACTATCTTGTCCACCAGGAACCTGGCGAAAATATAACCCTTCACTGAGACTCGGGGCTGTACTAAAAATCAACACATTTTGGAACATTGTTCCGTTCCTTTTGACGAATAGGATCTGAAAATGTTGTTACGTTTTTCAAAGTCTTGAGTCTTATTAGCCTGCGTGCAGACTTTACTTTCAGGCTCTCCTTCGCAGTGGAAAGTAAAGTCTGCACGCAGGCTAGAGTCTTATGTTCTTCTTATGTTGAATACGTTGATGACTTTTTAAGCGGAAACGAGGCAAAAGCAACAGGTTGGGCAATGTTGTTGATGTTGTTGTTGTTGCAATGTTGCTGACATGACATCTCAAGTCGGTGTAGCAAATGTTTGAGAAGCTGTCGACAAAAGTAAGAGGATGAAGATCAAACGTACAGACCGTTATTATTTAGAAATTGCTGCGTCGAGGCTTTGCTGAATTTGTATTGTCAGAAGTACACGAAGAAGAGGGCAAAAGTAGAAACCTTCGACCTGACCTCAACTCACAAGGCAGGCAGCAGTGTTGTGCTTCCTTCACCAACCAGGCCTAACAGCGCCGAACTGACTCTTCTGTCCAATAAAAGCTGAATACGTTGGCAAATTAATCAAAATGTTAGAGAGAACTTGAACTGAGTTTTGGCATGGTTTCGAAGATGAAAATTACCTGATAGTGAATAGTTGCCTTGCACTGCCTTGCATCTATCTCCCACCCAATGCTTTGCTGAAAGGCCCAAAAAAGCAAGACAAAGAGAAGACGAGGGAAACAAAACATTTTATTTGAAGTCAACATGAGTTCACTTGGCCAGCAAGCAAAGACCTTTCACCTAATCCTCCTGCTGGGATTCATATCATACTGCAATGGCAACTATGGAATGCATAGTGTGACAAAGATGATAAATGCCTCCATTGGGCAAACATATCACCGGACAGTTTCAAGGGGAATGGACGATATGTATCATGTTAATTCTACTGAAGTGCATACTGCAGAGCAAAGGGTAAGTATCTATATTCAAGGATTGTGGCTTTTTCGATCACCAGAGAGTTACCAGAGCCCATAAACATGCCAGAAGAAGACAGGAAATTTTGCATATACAAGTTGAGATGGCCTAAGTAAGGTTTTCATGGAAGTTTAGCAGTCTCCGTAGTTGAAAATGATAGGTTAGCGGTAATGTGTCGACGTAAGTACAGCTGCTTTGCGGAGGGTATACCAATTTCCCATGACATTTCATGTCATCAGTAGGTAGAGGAGCTCACTACTACATGGCAAAGTTAAAGGAATTGAATCAGCATAAGATGGCAAGGTATACCCTATCTGTCAGAATTCGCTGACTCATGGTTCTGGATGACGTATCTGATTGGCTAACGTTCATGTGAAATGAAGCTGATCACATGAGACGCATTGTGTCAATTGTGCAACAGCTTGTCCTTTTTGTTTGTTAGGAGTGATAATTGATCTTTCTCACATGGGTCACATGATACCCGTAGGGCAAAGCAGGCCTATTTATCATGACTCAATGCCTTTAAATTTTGCCAATCACTGCACACTCTTCAAGGCTTTTCGTCAGCATCATGTCAGCATATTTTGACAAGATATGCAGCTGTACTTACATGGACCTCTTAGTTTGTTGGGAGTGATCCTGGGGGGAGGGGGTACATAACATGTTCAGGGTACAGGTATGTGCCACCCATATTGGTGGGTTTTTGGGACCAAAAGTCTCTAAACAAGGGTCCTTTTTTGGTAGATTTTTCATAAACATGGGTGGGGTTTCACTGAAATTCGCGAAACTAGTACAAAATGGGCAGTTTTCCACCAAAATTCATCATAAAAGTGGGTACCAAAGCAATTTTCGGTAATTAGAAGAGGGTAGCTTTCTAAAAACTGGGTGGCAGACCCCCAACAACATCCACTAGTCATGTACCCCCCCCAGGGAGTGATACAGGTATTTGATCTTTTTCACATGGGTCACATGATACATGGCAAAGCAGGTCTATTTATCATGACTCAGTGCCTTTAAATAAACCTTAAAAGAAAAAACCAGAGCTCAAAATTGCCCTTTTGAACAAAATCTTCAATTTTCAGCAGTAGTCTTGAAGTAAAAAAGCACAGGGAAACGAGGGACTCAAGGTCCTAAGTCTACCTAGAAGGCAACTGTTTTGTATGTATGTATGTAAAATTTTGCCATACAAAGTAAAAATTGAAAATGTAATAAAGGAAAGAAAGGCTATTTACATGTATAAAATGGTAATAAAAATTAAAGATCTAGTATAAAAATACCCCTAGTTTAAAATGGCAGGGATAGCATTAAAAGGTCAGTGCAACCTTGTTTCCATAATGGTCCCTCCAGGGGTATTATAAAAAAGAAAAGTTTTCATGAAAAAACGAGACAAAAACATTTTGTGTCAAAAGTAGAATGTAATGGCTCATTCCTAAGAAAGTTAAACAGCCTGTTTGGCCTGTTGTTTATGCAGTTTTTAGAAATTTAATAACATATATAGGGACTGTTTTCTTGATTTTGGAGGTCTTTAAAGAAATTGTCCTTTATCTTATGTTTGAAACTGTTAACGTTTTTAGCAGACTTTAGGTCAGAGTGTAGATTGCTCCAGATTTTAGGTCCTAGGTAAGATAGACCACTTTGCCCTATGTTGCTCTTTCGGAATGGTTGATTTAATTTGTTTTTAGACCTTAGAGTAATCCGAGTAATTTGCATTTGTTGAATGCTACTAAATGACTCTGATGATCTTAATTCATTCACTATTATTTTTCCTTCTCATTTTAGGCCATTAGACTTTCAGTGAAAAGTACCACAGCAAATGCAGATTACCCTGTTCTGTTTGTGGTAAGAATGGTCAAAGGTGTTCGTTCATGGACTGTGCCGTTTTCTTCTGCTGATGGGTATGTATAGACTGATTACATGAGTCTCAGCTTTCCGTACCGAATAGGATGATGTTCATCACATCACACTGATACTAATGACAATACAACTTCAAAACACAGACTAATTTAGGCCATCTCCATCGCGTTCAGAGCAGCACTTATCAGATCGCTACGTTCTTCATAAGGTCAAACCATGTGTCTATTCCTAGCGTTTGATTGGTTGATTAGATCAAAGTTTGACTTTTCAAAGCGACGTGCGAACCAACATTCGAAGCAGCGTTTGACTTTTCTTTCGACATTCCAAGAATGGAAGACGCTCAATTTTCCTTTAGATCTCTTGTAAGATTTTTAGTTGATGTTTTGAATCTGTTTGGTTGTGAGTCTTGTATGAGTGAAAATATAGTATAAACATCAGATTGAAAACGTTGAACAAATCAGGTCACAAGTCTAGGGTATCGTTTACAAATTTTTCAATAATTCAGCCCCATCCTATATGTCGGAGATGTTCTTACCAGTTGGCCAGGGTCGGATTACTCGAAGATCTAAAAACAAATTAAATCAACCTTTTCGAAAGAGCAACATAGGGCAAAGTGGTCTATCTTACCTAGGACCTAAAATCTGGAACAATCTGCACTCTGACCTAAAGTCTGCTGAAAACGTTAACAGTTTCAAGCATAAGATAAAGGACAATTTCTTTAAAGACCTCCAAAAACAAGAAAATAGTCCCTATATGTATTATTAAATTTCTAAAAAATGCATAAATAACAGGCCCAACAGGCTGTTTAACTTTCTTAAGAATGTGCCACAAACTTATTTTTAAGTGGTACTTCAATAACTTTTGATGATTCACAAACCCCCTGAACTTGTGCAAAATTCTATAAAAATCTTTGCCTTAAGACTGGAAATTTTGGTCATAGAATACAGTATATACTGTCATTAAGTACTGTATTATTTCATAAAGTTGAACAGCTTATCACAATGAGCCTGAACACAGACTCGACTGGTTACACCAAAGTAAGTTAAGCTAGATTAATACCATCAAACCATTCAATTAAACTTACCTTGGCATAACCAGTCAAGTCTGCACACAGGCTACTCGCAGTGGGGTCCATAGTGTAAAAATAGACAAAATGTTTGAATTCCTAATGAATAGTTCTCTTTTTGTGACATGGTAGAGAAATTGTATAGTGATTGACCATAACACTAATTTTTTTGTTTCATTTTCAGAACCACATTTCATCATGTTAGCAGATCCTTATGTCCAAGCTTGAACACAAATAAGAATAAAACAATGCCATATTTTTATGTTGATGTTTCAACTGAGAGTTTATCACCCATCAATTATACTTTATTGGCTCATGTTGTTGATCACTTCACTTTGAGGTAAATTTCTTTCAAACTTTATTTTCTTATTCGATGCCTTAAATGATGTATCGGCATAAGCGTACAAGCCAGGGGGCCAGGGGAGCAGTGGTCTCCCCACATTGGAAAAATTATCAAAAATCAGCCCTAATCGGGCAAAAATCTGCTCGCAGTCAGGCAAGAATGTTGGTAAACAATGGGCTCTGTGTCAGGCAGCCCCCTAGATTTTTTCTACCTGTGTGCTTATGTGTATTGGTGTATGCAAAAAATGCTATCATGAATTATGGACTACTGATCATTTTGTAGCTGAAAGACTAACTTAAATGTAGGATTTTTTTTATTAAAATTGGTCGCAACTGTAGACCTTTTGGCTATTCTACAAAAGAATCTGAATCGAATGATATGTAGCATAGGTTCCAAATCTTTAACTCGGCGTAAAAAGGTGGGTGTAAAATTCAATGACCTATTTCTTCTGATTGAATGGCTTGAAAGAAACTTTAGATGCTTACCTATAATTCTACCGTTGGACTTTTGCATTCATAAACTGTGTTTTGCTTCGAAATTATTTCATGTTGCATGAAACAGTTTAGAAATTACGATTGTTTGAAGTTTTTTTGAAAATTTTTCTTGAATTCTTGAAAAAGGAGAAAAACATTCTAATTCTGAAAATATTGAAGATTTCAGAAAATTCCAACGGTAGAATTATAGAGAATTAGCTAAAGTTTCTTTGAAATCATTCAGTTCAAAGAAATAGGTCAATCAATTTTACACCAGCCTTTTTAAAGATTTGGAACCTATGCTATGATATGTTGATACATTTAGAATTTGATCGAAGCTTTAGCGCCACTCAATTGAACCTTTCGTATGAAAATGTATAAAGATATCGCTTGTCCCAGATTCTTTTGTAGAACAGCTAAAAGGTCCTGTTGGAGTCACTGGTTCCTTTGCCTTGGAATTATTCTCGAATCGACTTCAATAAGAATAAACATGTTGACAACATTTTTCCCAACTCTTAGCTTCAAACGCTTGAATAGACCTCTCAGGTATTCTCCAAAAGAGCCTGGATCGAACGATATTTTTATACACTTTTATACATTTTTATACAAAAGATTCGATTGAATGGCGTTAGAGCTTCTATCGCTTTTGTGCGCATTTGAAAATTCAACAAAATCTATCAAGATATTGTTCGATTCAGATTCTTTATGAGAATAGCTAAAAGGTCTATTGAGTACGATCATTCTCCAAGGCAGAACAGCTATCTCTAGGAATATGTGCCTCTAACATATGACAATTCCTTATTGCAGTTCCTTTGAATGATTCATTAAAATTGGTGCATAAATCATGACTGTATACAGTAAAAACCCGCACATAAGAACCTAAGATTTTGAACTCAGCCTTTTTAGGTTCTTATGCAACGAGGAACATCCAGTCATCAGGGTATAGGTTCTTAACACAGGGAAATATGCGAATCTAAATCTTAGCCAAATTTATTTACATTCTTGGCCCTATCCACTTCAACCCAAGCTTACCCAGTTTACCCCTGCAGGCCCTGCCTATCACAGTTCTGTAAGTAATGTTTTGGAGTCCAATAAGGAGGTTGATTGGCAAAATGTTGCATTTATTTCCCAATGAATGAATGAAACGCTTTATTAGGAACCTAGTTAAGATATCAGCCTGAAATGGTTCTTAGTTATTGAGTACAAACTATATTATTTCAGGCTGTAGGTTTTTAATAGATGAAGGTTCTTATGTGCGGGTTTTTACTGTAGTTTGGCAAAACAAACACCGGATACGCAAAAAAGTAAAAATAAGACAGGGTGTCCCAAAAAAGTTGTTTGACATTGGATTAAATATAAATGATTAATGGCATGAAGAGAGGCATGAAGGGGCTCCATGATTGATCAGCTTGTTCCTGAAATTAATCTTAGACAGTAGAATCTTGCAAACCCACTGAATATTCACGGAGCTACAAGCTCTTGAAGTTCAAGTTTGTGCAAAAGCTGAAACCAGAGGCCTCTAAATACTGCAGCATCTTTGGTAAAAGTAGCATGGACTATCGTTTCTTTTGTTTCTCGTTTATTTCAAAGCAAACTAAAAAGGATTGAAAAGGTTTTGGACAACCTCAGTGGCGGAAATTATGGGGGGGTTGGAGGGGCAATTGCCCCCCCCCAATTCGACAAGATTCGGAAATTTTCTTAAAAGTCGGACATTTCGCAGGTGGGATTGAAACTGTAGTGAAGAAACGAGTCACCGTCAAGAAGTGGACGAGTTTTTATATAGAAAGAGCAAACAAAATGCACAAGCTCAAAAAGCATATTCTAAAGTTTTTATTCACTTTCATTTGTTTCATAAACGAGAAGAAAGTTCTTGGGTATGGGTTAGTTAGAGAGTAGCAATATTTCCGCGAGATGTTGGAGCTTTGGGAAAGGCATTCTAAGCCAATGTAAAGGGTGAAGTTCTCAAAAATTTCCCTGGACGCGACATTAACACAAACTATCAGCGAATTTTCAAAGTTTCCATGTTAGGGGCGGTGGCAGGCCAAACCTGAATTGCGAGAAGCGTTCTAAGAGAAAGGAGAGGTTCTTCACGCAGAACTATTTTGAGAATTGGTTATTCACATTATCAAATATTCTAATTTGGCACTGGCAAGCAATGGATCCAAGAGCTCTCCTAAGCCCAAGTGAACTATCTGATTACCCAAAGAAATTCCTTGGGATGCTACTCTGAAAAAATGTTACAACATTGTCAAAATCCCAATTCAGTACTGGCAAACATAGGCATTCTAAGCAAATGAAAGGCATTTTAAGCAAAAAAAGAGGGAGTTTCCTCAAAAATTTTCCTGGGGGCTTCGCCTCCAGCGTCCTCGTAGCGATGGAGCCTACGGACAGTACGTTCATAATACATTCTTGCCCTTTTCTATCAACTGCTGAATATAAATAGTTTTGAAATCTGATATACAATGACCTTAGCACATTTAAGGACCCTATTTATGTCAGGTCTAAGTCTTCCAGCGAAATGCGAGAACAAAAGCATTTCCTCCGGCTTGCCCCCCCCCCCCCCGGTAAGAAGCCTTATTCATGAAAGTTTGTTGCTGCAAAATTTCCCATTTTAGTCAATTCGCGAAAGTTAATTCTAAATATTTCGTGTTTTTTCCAACTTGCAAACGTTCCTTCTTGCAAAGTTTCTTCCCTTTAAAGTACAGGTTCAATTTGCGAAGCTCTTTTTTCTCCATATATGCTGCCATTGCCGTTTGCAGCTAGACTTATTACATGAGTCAATGTTTTCGCTCCATTACTCCCCCCCCCCACATACCCATTCCGCTTCAACGAAGTTTTAGCGGAATGACTATAACAGTAAAAAACAATTCAATTCAGTGGAGCAAAACTCAGACGAATATCATCAGTCTAGTTTGCAGCAGCCTTTGCCTCCAATGGAAAACTTGCTAGGCTACCAAAGGACAGTTTTCAGAATCATTGATGGCATTTACCCATTTTCTAGGGCAGGAAAGAAAAATGCAGTACAAGATGTTAGCGTAAATCCAGCTGAACCTGTGGTATGTATATTTTAGCAGTTAAAGAATAACTTGGTAAAATAAGAAGAATTGCTCTAATTCTCTTGAAAAGAGATCAATATTTTTTCACTGCAGAGCTTCCAAAGCTTTTTGTTTGTAAGTGCTGGTCAAATGTAATCCACTGAATTTTTTCTGAACATCATCAAAGAACTTACCTCTGCTCTGCCAAAAGTTCATAATGCTTCATGATTTTGTTCAATCACTGAATAACTGATGAATATGTGATTGTAAGTTGAAGTGAAATGGACATTTGTTTACCAAAGCAATAAGTGATTGCTGTACGTTGCAGTAGAAACATGATTCGATATATTTTGTACAAATTTTGCATGCCATTTTACCAGCATTCTGAAAATCATTTGAATGTTTTGCAGGCTTTTGTAATTTCTTTTCTCAATCTCTTTCATTTCTTTTTGTCTAGTATTTCAGATACAAATTTGAGCCTGGTATAAGCAGAGTGCTTGTTTCAGTTTCATCAAAGTCCAAGTTATGTGGAATGGTCCTGGTTCAAAACTCACAGGTATGACAATTTCAACCTAAGCAAAGACTAATTTTGATATGCTTTGGATAACGTTGTGTCAAATTTATGTATTTGACTCGTATGTTGAGTCCGCAAGATATGGTGTCAAAGAACTAAAAAGCTATCATATAACGGGTGTCTCAAAAAATCCCCCCTTTTGACTGGAGAAAGGAACAATTCGATTAAATATCAGGACTTAGTGAGTCCACAGCTAAGTTCATTAATATTCAACTGAAATGCACGTACCCTGTATTTAAAGGGAATCAACATAGTTAAAAGCTGGCCCGGGCGAGGTCAAAAATATATTCTATTATACTCGACCACTTTGACGCATCCGGTCTCATTGTGTAGCTGAAGAAACAATGGATTTGTGGGCGTTTCTTCAGCCTATTTATAGCGGCTACGAGATATAGCTATGCCTATTCCCTTTAATGAACCCTCCTTCCCCCATAGCAATGTTGATTTCATTGAAGAGCACATACTTGTTAATTCATCTGCAACATTTCCATGAGATTCCAACATTGTATTGGGGGGGAGGGGGTCCTTAACTCGTAATTTCTTCCTGAAAGCAAAGTGTCTCAACACTTTTGTCTAAGATTGTAGATCACACAGAGCTTCGTTAAAACAAACACTCTGAACACAAATAAGCTATCAGCTTTCAGGGAGCTAGTTATGATCTGGCTCGGGAAGGTTTGTTTAGCTCACCCAGTATTTTCTCTATTGACAGTGTCCTGAATTCGGAGACGGATCAAGTGATTTTACCGGTCTTTATGCAACGCTTACAACACAAGCAGCAATTACTGTTTCGGTATGTACTGTATTCTTTATTTGCTGTTGGTTACCCCCAATGTACAAGGACAAATTTTTTAAGACAATAGTATGAGTTGCTCTTGATTGACACCGCAATTCAGAGAATTTAGTGATCGCAGACAAAGGAAATTGTCTCAACCAGTAATTAAAAACAAGCAAAGCCGCAAAAGTTTCTCTGAAACCCAGGAAGCTAGCTCACTCAATGTGCATTCCAGAAATTGTTTTCAAGACCAAACATGAGCATATATCGAAAGAAGAAGGGATATATCTACACATATGCGTCGGGCATTTAATTTGTTTGGTTCAAAAGCCGATTGGGAGAGCATAGCCTCCAAATCTTTTCTTTTGTCCGAAGTTCCCCTGGGACGCTGACTCATCCTCTGATCAGATTGCGTTTTCTCCTAAGATTGACCAATCAGGTGCCGTCATTTCATTACTTCCGCGTTTCGCAGCTAGATTTAGGCCATTTTTGGTACCCCCCGATGAAAAAATATTGCACGCTCGAATAAATCGAATTTCTTGAAAATTTCAACGGGAAAAGGATGCTTATACATAGGACCACAAGTGTTCATGTAACCCACTTGCCATCACCTAAGATTGAAAAATTACGGCGATTTGAATGTTTGTCTTTGGTATTTTTTCAAACAGGTAGCGGCATCCTGCTCACCCTCCCCCCCAAAATTAGTTTTTTAGCAAAATTATCAATAATTTACATATTTCCATGAATGATTCTTCCGAAATTTCTAAAATTTGCGCTTTACTTCGTCTTGACTTGCGAATTTGCGACACCTCCAAACTCTGTCCTTCTTCCCTGAATGACAACTTATGCCTCTCTCTGGTCTGGACCCAACATAACAGGAAAAGGCGGGAAAAGAGATCTTTAACGGTGGCAGTGTCGTCATGTTTTTGTTGGTAAAATAATTTATCGTCTCGAATGTTTCTTCAAAATGGGGAAAGGAAAAGAATAATCTCGTTTAAATTCAATGCATGCTGACTGAAAGAGCTCGACAACAGTTTTATTATTAAATATGGAAGAGCATCTTGGACTGGCAACATCTTCTCCAAAGCATTCACATTATTGAAAGAAAGGCACCATGAACAAATTTTTGCATTGACTGCCTGATGATATGTCTCGACAAGAGAGAATATACAAGAATTTTGCCAACTAAAATCAAAAGTCTACCTCTGGATCAAAAGGTTTGTTGGAGTTGTAAAAACAAAATAAATTTCAGAGACAACAATTACCAACAGTTGCATCACACACATGTATTCTTTTTGTAAGATAAGAAGCTGCTTTTAAGAAACTTACTTTTTTGTAAGAAACTAAGAATTTGGGTCAGTACTGAAAGCTCCTTAAAAGAATTTCAGTACTCTGAGTTTGTTAGAGGTTCCATAACAATCTTCATGTTCCTTCCCTCGTGAACATTTCAAAACAAGGTTTTTGAAGCCTCTCCAATGCTAAGCATTACAGAAAACAAGTGAAAATAAAGTAAAAATATGTCAAGGGTTTCCTTAATCTTTATAATAATAGATGGTTTCCTAAGTTATATTTTCCCAGTTTTGCAATTTTTTGGCGATCTGAGAGTTGACTTTTTTACCCTTCCTTATCAAAAATACGTGTATTGGGAAAATACAGGTTAAGAAACTATTTATCATGATAGAGGAAATCCTTGGGATATTTTTACTTTATTTTCACTTGGTCATTGTATCATGTTGCTCCGAAGGGGCTTGGGAGGTACTTGAGTAAAGTCTAAACATTGGAAAGGCTTCAAGAACATTGTCTCGAAATGTTCACGGGGCACAGGTAGTAAACATGAGGATTGTTATCTGTCTGAACATTGGAAAGGCTTCAAAAACCTTTGTTTTGAAATGTTCACGGGGGCACAGCACATGGAGCATTGCGGACACCTTTATTTTGTAGGAAATTTTGTAGGAAATTTTTATTCGAAAATACTACCTTAAGTCCTCTGCGGAGGAGCATTACTCACGAAGCGAGCTACCTCTCCGAAGGAGCGAGCTAGCGCTACGCTAGCTCGCTCCTTCGGAGAGGTAGCTCGCTTCACGAGCAATTCTCCTCCGCAGAGGACTTAAGGTAGTAGTATTGAATAGAAATTTCCTACAAAATTTCCTACAAAATAAAGGTGTCCGCAATGCCCCATGCACAGCACAGGTAAACTTTGAGTAGCTACTCAAAATCTGATAATTTAAGAAACATTTATTACTTTCTCCATTGGTCCAAATTTTCATTTTCTTATAAACTCGTGCACTAACTTTTACAACAAACTGGTCTCTGAGATTAGACCTGTTTAATTTGACCCCAGTTCTTCCCGGGGTAAAAGTTTCTCCTAGATTTCTTAATTTTTACAAAATTGAATTTTACAATTTCACACAGCACAGGCGGCTTCTTTCTTGTAAAAATTGAGCGGAAATCGTTGTCAAAATCGTTATTTGATAAGAATGTAAAAATTTGAAATGCGCCCACTCTCACTGCAAGACACATGGGTCACATGATACACGGCAAAGCCGGTCTATTTACTATGCTTCAATGCCTTTAAAATAATGTCATTTTTCAACTGTTGCGTGATGAAAAGAGATTCGCTACAGTTTAGAGGTAAGATTAGAGTGTTTATGAAACCAAGACGGCAACGGCTGCCAAGGCGGCATCTTCTTTCTTGCAAACCAAGTATTGTCTCCATTTTGGTGTATTCTTGCTTGATGCAGGCCTTGATGTCATCCAAAAGGCCAAAGCGAGATCTTCTACTTCAGTTGGATGCCTGAAACCCATTTTTTCTTTGAAAACTAAGATTGAAACGAGTGAATTTTACTGCGGGAACCTAAAACTGAAGTACAGTGCACCTGAACAACAAGGACAGATTTTGTAACGCAATAGCACAAGATGCTTTTGTTGACACCTGAATTAAAATACTGTACGCGTGTGAAACGTGGTCAAAAATTTATTATGGAAGATTTAAAAAACCTTAACATTGATCTAACAGAAGAACAAATTTGCAACTTGACAACCAAAGGGTGGAAAAAATTAATAAACCAAAAAATAATTACATCCATTGAAAATGATATGAGTCAAAATAATAAAACAAAAATGAGATTTATCAAAAAAACTTCATTTGGTCTAAAACGGTATATTAAACACAACGAAGGTGCAAAACTACTAAAACTAAAATTAAACATGACTGAATTAAAGACAAATTACAAAGGAAAACATGAAAGCGCTTTATGCAGAAGGTGTGGAGAACATGAGGAATATTTAGAGCACCTGTGGGAATGCTCCTATTTCCAAAACAACGATTTACCAAGAATATGTAGCATACAGGGAAATAATCCAAAATTACTAAGTAACATAAACAAATGTGTGGAACAATTTTGCTTTCTGAACTAAAGCAAGACCAGTCAAAAACCCGTGTTACTACTCTCACTGCACTTGTGCAAAGTAGTTTTAAAGTAGTAATTGCTCCGAAATGGAGAAGAGGTATATATTATTATTATTATTATTATTCGACGATCTTCTTATAGATTTGTGAAGAAACGTTTGAGACGATAAATGATTTTACCAACAAAAACATGACGACACCGCCACCGTTAAAGATTTCTTTTCCCGCCTTTTCCTGTTATGTTGGGTCCAGACCAGAGAGAGGCATAAGTTGTCATTCAGGGAAGAAGGACAGAGTTTGGAGGTGTCGCAAATTCGCAAGTCAAGATGAAGTAAAGCGCAAATTTTGAAAATTTCGGAAGAATTATTCATGGAAATATGTATATTTTTGATAATTTTGCTAAAAAACTAATTTTTGGGGGAGGGTGAGCAGGATGCCGCTACCTGTTTGAAAAAATACCAAGACAAACATTCAAATCGCCGTAATTTTTCAATCTTAGGTGATGGCAAATGGGTTACATGAACACTTGTGGTCCTATGTATAATCATCCTTTTCCCGTTGAAATTTTCAAAAAATTCGATTTATTCGAGCGTGCAATATTTTTTTATTGGGGGGTACCCAAAATGGCCTAAATCTAGCTGCGAAACGCGGAAGTAATGAAATGACGGCACCTGATTGGTCAATCTTAGGAGAAAACGCAATTTGATCAGAGGATAAGTCAGCGTCCCAGGGGAACTTCGGACAAAAGAAAAGATTTGGAGGCTATGCTGATTGGGAGGCGATTCAGTTCTCTTGTGTTTTTGGGTGTAGTTAAAACACTTACTGCCCATTTACTGAACTGCATCATTACTTTCGCTATACACAATGCAGCATAGGGCTCAAATCTTTAAAACCTTTAAAAAGGTGGGTGTGAAATTCTATTCCATTTTTCTTTTAATTGAATGGCTTGAAAGGAAATTATAGAATTTTGCTGTAAATCTGCCGTGGAAATTTGTTGATATCTTGATTTGTTTTCAAAATGACGGCAATTTAATGATTTTTGAAAAAATTGATGGAAAATTTTGAAAACATTTAAATCATCGTAAATCTTAAACGAAAGGAGGAAAAATCATATAACTTCCAAGAAAGCCATAGTCTATGAAGGCCTACAATATGGTGAAACGCAGAAATCAGTATCTTTTCTGGTTTAGGATTTAGAAATTTGATGACGTCATAGCCTCAAATTTAGTAAATGCCGCAATTTTGAAACTAATCAAGATATCAACAAATTGCCACTCTCCTCCGCCGGGCAGTCTATGGTTCTTTGGTTCCGTATTTACATGGTTCTGTGGTCCGCAATTTTTTTTCCAAATAACCGGCGGAGGCAAAAAACCGGCGGAGGAGAGTAGTAAAAACGCTAAGTTCCTTCCAAGCCATTTAATTCGAGTGAAACCGTAATCGAATTTTACACCGACCTTTTTAAAGATTTGAGCCCTATGCTACACAATGCTGTTCCTCATAGCAACAGGATATTTATGTGTGTATGACTCGGTTTTATCTCTAATACTTTCTAGAAAGACATGCTGCACACCGATAGCTTTTATGTCGTGTTACTGGTGAAAGATAAAGACAGAGACTGTTTGGTTCATAAAGGAGATATAAACCCGTTCAAAAGAGACGAATCGATCCAAATTCATCATAATGTTAAGTCAACTTTACGAAAAGGATTCCAAGAATCACGTGGGTATTAATTTTGTTTGCGCAAATGCGAAATTTCGTTCCGTGAAGTATTCGTAATTCATTTTTCATTCCATGAAGTATTTATTCATCCATACTCGCTGCAAGAAATAGATACTGTAAGGCATAGGTTCCAAATCTTTAAAAAGGTTGGTGTAAAATTCAGTGACCTTTTTTTTAACTGAATCATTTTAAAGAAACTTTAGCTATTTCTCTATAATCATACCGTTAGACTTTTCTGAAATCTTCAATATTTTAAGAATTAGTGTTTTTCTTCTTTTTCAAGAATTCAAGAACAATTTTGGAAAAAACTTAAAGCCATCGTAATTTCTAAACTGTTTGATACAATATGAAATAATTTCCAAGAGAACCATAGTTCATGGACTTCTACAATATGGCATCAAGCAAAAGTCTGTCACTCTTCTGGTTTATGATTTAGAAATTTAATGACGTCATTGAAACGTAAGATACGCTGTAATTTCGAAAAATATTCAAAAGTTCTGAAAAGTCCAACGGTAGAATTATAGATAAGTATCTAAAGCTTCTGTCAAGCCATTCAGTCAGAAGAAAAAGGTCATTGAATTTTACACCCACCTTTTTACGCTGAGTTAAAGATTTGAAACCTATGCTATACTGCAACTGATCTCCAAGTCCCATTAATGCAAGCATGTAATGGTCGGTGAGCATTCTCATATCGTGGTGCTGGAGTTTGGAACCGTTTAGATACGGAGGTCAAGTAGGCATCCTCTTTTAGAGCGTTTAAAGACGCTTTAAAGCAAGGGTGCAAAGGTAAATAGGCTCCTCTATAAATAGAACAAAGAAATAACTTAGACACAGCATTGTCTCTTAGCAAGATAAAAATCTCATTCTTAGGCTACCCTTTGTTGACATTGTGTGCAACTTCGATTTGAATGGGGTATTTTTAGATTTTCTGCTCTCTGCAAATGCAAGCTTTTAACCTTGCACAAACCCTTTAAAGTAATTTATTTTATCAATTCGTTGATTTATTTATCATTGTATTCAGAATAGAATTTTACTTTTCATGAATTTGATTTGTAAGATTTTATGTACGGGCCCCTGAAAAGCAGTGTTTCTTGAGTGACGGGGCAATCGTGATTAAAGAATTGAAAATGAATCAAATGAATAAATAGTTTATTTGGTCTGCATAAAGATGTCGAGAAATGAGAATGAATTTACTTCATGGTTAAAGGACAAGTCTGGGATTGGAATAATTGTTGATAAAGTGAAAGATTACAATGTTGCCAACGGTGTGAAGTACTTTTTACCAACCTTCTCTCTTTTTTCTCTGCAAAATTGTGTATTTCAATCTGTGAAATAAGCGACATGACGTCATTATTTATGACGTCATTTTTCTCACTTTGCCTTCGACCTGAACGAGGCTGTTTTCTTGCAAAACTCTCAAGTACTTTCCGACGTCACAATCGAACCTCCACAACGAGGTTAGCCATTTTATCGCGTTTACAAAATGGCGACGATATTGGGCCTAACTTGCGAAAAATGTTGTCCGAATTTACAACAGAAAGAGATCTCAAACTTGGAAAGAACTCACAATTGGTGTTCTGCAGTTGGTTAGGCTGCTTTTTGACCTTAATTGTAGAAACCCCGGACTTGTCCTTTAAATGTTCTTATATTTTATTCAGGAAAACCATGAGTAATTTTTCAGTTGGCGAGGACCAACTATGAGTAAGAAAGTTTGAAGTGAATGACCTACGCTATATAGCGCGGTCTATAAATAGGACAAAGAAAAACCCGAACACGTCATTGCTTTCTTTGGCTTTCATTTCTTTCGGAACTCTCTGAATTATAATTTCAATAGACTTTTTAAAGCATATGAGATCTCATCTTTAACTCAGGTTATTCAGGTTGATTCAGGTATGTGTATACCTTTGTTTTGTGAAGATCGTTCGTGGCAAATGACCTCCGTATAAATGTCGAGAATGTGAAGGAGACTATTCGATAAGAGTAACAGAAATCACTGCTTGCACGACAGTTGGTATCTTTGGGCCCCTTCTGCCTGCAACGTTTCGTGAAACCTTACTATTTTTGATCTCCTGACCTGAAGCTAGACTTATGACATAGAGTCCCTTGTTTCCCTTTGCTTTTTGACTTAAAGATGGCGCTTCGGTCAACTGCTAAGCAAGGTTTACCGCAGGGATATAAGAGACTCATCGTCATAAGTCTAACCTGAAGCTACCTTTGAAAAAAATAGCAAACAGTCAAAAATGTTCTTCTTTCAGAGGAGCGCAGTTGTGGAATAGCCTATCAGCGGAGTCAAAAACAAACCTCCTCCCTGAGCTTATTTAAGCAGTCGATTTAGGGTTTTTCTTAATTGTGAATTTTAGATATTGTGAATAGGTTTTTAGATTGTCAATAGGTTTATTCATAGTTTTATTATTAATCATTTTTTGTAATTTAGTTTACCGTAAAAGCTCTATTAAGCCTCCCGGGGGCTTATGTAATTTTGGACACTTTTTAGTCCATTTTGTGCCACATTTGCGGTTTAAACGTACAATTTTGCAAGCTGAATACATGAATTCGACAAAGTTTTATCTCAAAACACATCAAAATTAACATGCAAACTTATTTAGCTCAATAAATGGAGAACCTTTGGTAACCTATATAATTTTATATAAGTGGAGGGGGGCTTAATAGAGACTGGGGCTTGATAGAGCTTTTGCGGTAGTTTTATTTTATGGGAGGGCCCCTTGAAAACCAGCACTTCTGCTGAAGGGCTACAACCTCCCCTTTGGCTAAATAAATGAATGTGAAAAAATGGATCTCGCATTTTTCTTCTAAGAGACTTTAATTGCAGAAATTAGTTGTATGCTTGGACATTTTCAATCAAAACAGGTTGTTAATTTGATAATTCCTTTTCTCAGTTATTCCTGCTGCAAGAATAACGAGAATGAAGAAGTTTACTATTACCATAGAACAGCTGCCTTCAGGTAAGAATTTGTTGCGGACTTATGATCTTGCAGATGTACATATAATAGAACGTCTTGTTGATGATAAGTAGCTGTTTGTTAATTCTGCTATTTTGTGACTAATAGAGTTAGAGCTTGTTGTATTTAACTTAAATTTGAAAATTTATTTCACCAAGATCTATCATTACCGCCTTCTGGAGCTATTGGCATTTTCAGCTGGAAGCTGTTAGCAGAGAATGGATTATAAATCGCGGCCAATTTAGAGTTTCAGCTTTAGAATGCCGGCGATTATCCCTGGACGATTACCCCATGACGCTCCTGCTTCGTTTATTCTGACAAACAGAAAGAATGATGAATTTTTTTCCGCCAAAGACCAAAGCTGTTTGATTTCAGGTCTGAGGGCTGAAGAGAATCTCTCTTTTGTTACCAGGGATATGGGTTAGGGTTATGGGTTATAGGGCATCTTTTCGGATATATTCTTGGGAAGTCTTTTCTTTCTTTTTCACCATGAATTTAAAACCAACAGTTTGTAAAATTCAATTTATCATTCCTTCCTACAAGATAGTCATGCTAGCAAGTACTGCCTTGAAATTGAAAACTAAGCAAAATTAGATCAGCACTTCTTGTTCATCTCTAGAGTCACTCCACTGGTCCCAATTTTTTTGAAATGCTGAAATACGCAGCACAAAGTATGCAACTGCGGTGGAGCATAAAACTTTGTTATTCAATATGTTTTCGTTGTAATAATTCAGTTCAATGCCGGGTGAGCCAGAAAAAAGTTCCCACTTTTGAAAATTCATAGCATCAAGAGTACTGGATGGATTGGAATGAATCAATATTTGCTTAACAGCCAAAAGATCGAAGTATTTTTGTGATTTTTCTCGCCTTCTTACGAGCACTGGAAGAATTGGTAAATTCAAATTTAGAAAAACTTGGTGGTTGCAAAATGACTGAAAAAGGCCTAAAATACTTGATCAAATCATAAAGGACTCCTCACTCAGAAAAACAGAGAAAATGCAATTTCTGATGTGTGAGAGATATCGTCTGCACATTTATTGCCATGGGATTGACACTCTTTAGTGTCTGTTTGACAATCTATATCTTGTAACTCTTGAGAGAGGTGAAAAGCTTGTGCGTATCGTAAGAAATCCACAGAATGGACACCGTATGAAAGGAAGCGCAGCAGAGGAAGACCAAAAAAGATATGGAGAGATGAAATCACAGAAACAACACGGGTCAATTGGATGAGAAGAACAGGGATCAGAGGATGCTGGAAAACCTTGGGAAGGTCGTCGGCCTGCAGTGGCCTGAATGACTGACAATGATGATGATGATGATGATGGTCATATTAGGTCACATTATCGAGGATCTGTGATAAGTTAAAATTTTTAAGTGGCCTCAATGGCAGTACGCTTCAGATTCACACACAAGGGTAAAATAGATACGCACAAGGGTAAAATAGATCTTAAGACTTTTTCGATCCTTTGATTAATAGTTTTGTCGTATGTATGTTTGTTGACCAAGTCATCGAGTCATCAAGGAGTTGATTTTTCGATTGGTTGACTTGATGATTAATTGATTGCTTGCTTCCCATTTATATTCATGCTTTTTTCTTTTGCAGATCACGAGTATATACCAGCAATAATTGCCCCTGTTTTGGTTTATGGTGGACTTTATTTTATTTCTTTGATGGTTATAGTCATCTCATGGTGCAGGTAGGCATACGCGTCAAACCTTTGAAATGTGTCTGTGTACCGGGTGTCCCAAAATGATGTATTATTGTTTGATTGCTTACATGTCCATAACCAATGAACCGATTTTCAAAAACTTTGTTTTATTTGATTGTCTAAAGGCTAAATTGTATTCTAAGATGTTGGTTACGGTTTTACGACGACGTTTTCATGTCGAAAAGAAGATCGATAAACTTGCTCGAATTCAAGCCTTAGATGGCATGAGAAAGAAACGGCCTGTTTTTCCAGTCAACATTTTAGATGTGATACAAAAGGCTGAACTCGTATTCGTATTCTCTGCACTCAGTATTAACTGAATTCGTATTCTCTGAACGCCATATATTCTATGAACGACATATAAGTTCAGCCTTTGGCACCATATCTAAAATGTTGACTGGCAAAGAATGCCGTTTCTCTTTCATGCTATCTAAGGCTTGAATTTGAGCAGGTTTATCGATCTTCTTTTCGACATGAAGAAATTGGCCTAAACCACCGCCAGCATCCTCAAATACAATTTTGCCTTTCGGCAATCGGATAAAATGAAGTGTTTGAAAACTGTTCATTGGTTATAGCCAGCGCTATATTCACTGCTAACCGATCACAATCGAATCTGCTAATAAAGCAAAATGATTGATTTTGTTTTCAATTATATTATTAACTTGACATGCACTGACAGGCACTACATTTGCAGTTGGGACCATTTGATTGCTTTATTCAAATTGTCTGCTGATTTTGGCTCGTTGGGTAAGCCATTTCAAATCTATGGCCGGCCCACTGAAGATTGGACGAATGGTTAATGTATCTTCCTTATTTTGATTTAGTGGGTTGAGAGGAACTTCAGGTACTCTGCTACTATGGATTATTGGATGTTTTTGATGTCTTTTTTATTTTCGGAATTACATCCTTTCTTTTTTATTGAAAAAATCTTGAAAAATTTAGAAAAAGATTGAAATCAAAAGTTAATGATAATAATTGTCTCTTTTCTAGCTGAATGCTAATTAATGCCAACCGAAACGTTTTTAGTAATTAAATCTATGTTACAAAGAGTGTATACAACTAAAATACTACAGCTATAAAAACGCTAAATTATCAACATACAATTTACATAGTCTACAGCTGCAACCGAAATCGTAGTTTTTAATTTTTCCTTTGAAGTTGCTGAGTGTCTGGGACTCTTTTATGGAACATTGCATTGCTTGCCATATCCTAGATCCAAGGAACTACCGTAAAAGCTCTATTAAGCCCCCTCTCTATTAAGTCCCACTCTCTAATAAGCCCCACTCTCTAATAAGCCCCTCCCTCTAATAAGCCCCTCCCCTCTGAGACAAAATCTTAAATAAGCCCCCTCTCTATTTAAGCCCCCCACTTATATCAAATTCCAGAGGTTACCAAAAATGTTCCATTTATTGAGCTAAATAAGTTTACATGTTAAGTGATATGGTTTGAGATCAAACTGTGTCGAATTTATGTATTTGACTCGTAAAACTGTATGTTGAATCCGCAGGTGTAAAAGAACTAAAAAGCTATTATATATATCTTTGTCATTTGATTTTGTGAATAAGCCCCTCTCTCTAATAAGCCCCCCTCTCTTTGAAGCTCCCCTCTCTAGTGTCCGAAATTAAATAAGCTCCCCGGGGAGTTAATAGAGCTTTTACGGTATATTCATTTATTTTTCATGAAATTTCATGGAATTCCTTATCGTTAGTTTTCGTAAGACCGTTTTTGGCATCATATTCGTAAATTTGCAAAGCAATAACCTTTACGAATTTGAATGTTCCATTGTCTACGAAGGTACCGTCTCAGAATGAAGCGGATTGCACTTTTTTGCCAACCAATTATATTGTAGTGAAATGGCTGTTGTTCAAGTGTCCCTCCAACTAACATTGAATAATCTTCACGCCGTGCATTTCATTTAATCTAAAATTGCTTTCAGGGCTGAAGACGGTGGAAGATCCTTCTTTGCTTACCTCATGCCATCAAAGGTTAAAGGTAAACTTAATTGTAGTTCGCCTTCTTTCTATTTGGTAGATGACGTTGGTATCTTGGACTTCAATTCTCATATTGTAGGTTCTCGGTTTGAGCAATAGAGTATTCTAAGTAAAGCGACGCCATCTGATATAGGAATTTCATAAATTTTCTTCGAATTAAGAAGCAAGAGTTTTAGGCCTAAAAAACGTTATTGCCTTGTTTCAAAAGATGTTGCAGGAAGTAAGAGGAGCTTAAAGTTGCAAATTTTCCTCCCTTTTGAACTTGGAAGCTCTGCTCTGTGGGTAAGAGCCATGCTCATTATATGAGTTATTGTTTCTGCCCTCCGTGGCGCCGAAGTCAGCAGAGGAATCTTGAAAATTCTATGTTTAGATGAAGAAGTTGGGTTCCCTTGCTGTGGTGGTTGAGCTAGATTTTTATTTGTTAATTAGCCATGCATTCCAATGTAATATTTGATAAACCTGGAAATTATTTAGTTGTTCTTTTTCTGGTACAATTGGTAATTTTACGATTTTTATCAAAAGTCAATAATGATCTTATTTTGATTTCAAGTTGCAAAAGATATGCAAGATGACGGAGAAGCTCGACCATTGCGAACACCTACTGACGATGTGCAAACTTATGGAGTTGTTGAAAACGGTATGGATCAGGAGAATTCTTCAAACTGTGAGCTTGTGAGGAGCTAATGAGGAGCTAGAAAGCAATGCTATTCTCTCATTTTGAAGTTAATTAGAATAGAGGCCATTTTTTGGTGAACAGTCGCTTTTGATCGAGGGCCCAAGGGGGCATTTCCCTATCGGGTCATATGGGGGTGTGCGCTGCAAGGATTTCTGTTATGACCCAATTCCAGAATATAGGGGAGACTTTGATACCGAATCCCAAAATGTGGGGGAGGTTTCTCACAGGCTTTTCACTGCAAAACAGGTGAATAATCTATTTTTGTCCTGATCATTGTTAGAAGCATAGAAATAGAAGGATATTTTTTCTATGGTTAGTTTTTTTTAAAATAGGACCCCAATCCCAGAAAATCCCCAGTAAAGGTATGTCCTTTTCCCAGAATTTTCAGTCCAAAAACTACCCCAAAACTGGCGCACATCCCCGTATGACTGGGTAGTGAAGTACCCCACCGGGAAGGGGGTTGAGGGATGGGACAAGCTCTAGTTTCAGATGAAGAGCCCTTCAGAGCTGTTTACGCCAAATATCCACCATTTGAGTTTTCTGTCATAGTCGTTTGCCCTCTCAACACAATTTTAGACGGGACTAACGTTTGAATGAGATCTTGAAATCGCTGGAGCTTCTTCTTTATTACGACCAAATTGGCTATACTTTAATTTCTTTCCGAATGAGGTTCTTACGCAGCACTCTCTGAATCGAGGATGGTGATAACTCAATCCTGATAGAAATATGCTCGAATCGACTTTGCTATTCATCCACAAAACTGCGCACGGGTGAGATTAAGTTCATTGAAAACACTGCACATTTAGATGCCTGGTTACCGTAAGAGCTCTATACGCAGAGATCTTCTCAATTAAGCCCCCCTCTCTAATAAGACAATTTGGCTCTGAACCAAAATCATTAAATATGCCGCTCTCTATTAGGCCCCCCCACTTACATGAAATTCCATGTGGTGGATAGTCCCCCCTCTCGAATAAGACCCCTCTCTTTTAAGCCCCCTCTGGAGTGTCCGAAACAAAACAACCCCCCCCCCGGGGGCTTAATAGAGCTCTTACGGTATATATGCCACTCAACCAAGTCCCTTTTTGTAAATTCTCTCTTTATAAATATTTCTTTATGTCGCAAAAATCACATGTAGTTTCATGTGATTTTTTCTTTTTTCGTGTAATGGCTGCGGGCTGAGCATAATTTTGTTGCTCTTCTTTGGGGTATTGTAGCGTCATTTGTAGGTATTGCTGCCAGTAAAATTTATTGTGAACTTTTAATGGAAAATACATATACCTGAATGAAAATATCACCGTTCTTTGTAGGATCATCAAGCAATGCCAGAAATGAAGATTTAAGGAGCGTTTGTCAAGTTGATGGTGCAGTTGAAAGTAGGCCACAGAGAGTACCTTCAGATTTGGATCATGACTATGATCTCCTTGATGATATTGATAAACACAAAGATATATACAGACTCAAGGTAAAATATCTAGATGGGCTCCCTTTCCAAATTTTTGTCGCAACGGTGATTTTTGCAGTTTTTTTAAAGTCAATATCACACAGACTTTTCATTTTTTGTTCAAACTGGGAGCGTTATTTTGAAGACAAATCTTGTACTTCAAAGAGGAACAAACCAAACATTCATACCTCTTACGATTTCTCGGATTTATGTGGATTTTTGATGGAAACTTTTTGCTGGCTTCGGTGAAGCCACAGGAAAGAAAAGGCACATGCCTAAAACAATGGTACAGTTTTGTTTGCAACTTGGTGACGAAAACCGAATTGATTACAAATCTAGACGAAAAATTGTTAGGTCCGTTTCCAAAAAGGGATGGGATTTACTTGCAGCACTAGCATGTTTCTCCCTCCTTGTAGCAACAGCTTTCTTTGCTAAGCTTTACTGAAATTTTCAACTACAGGGTGTCACAAAAAATGTGTGCCCCGTTTACTTTGAGATTGCAACAAAAGGGCAAAAGATTCTCGCCAAATTTTTATATGATGTTGCTCATATGATGTTGCTCTTCAGTTGTTTGAATAAAGTTTCCTGCCATCCCCGTAAAAATCCGTTGAAAATGCTGGAGCTATGACCTCCAGAAGACCAAATTTGCCTGATGACTGAAACCAGCGGTCGGCCATTTTGTCTTACTATTTTGCAGTGATAAGTAGCTTCACGTGAGGTAAGAAAGATTTTCTGTGAGGTTAGAAATAATGGAACCCTCTGAGGATTATCGGAATTTTCATGAGAGCTATGACATTGGAGGCTGCTGTTTCATTTTCCATCCATGAAGCTTTTTATCGTTGGAAAATAGTGAAACAAATTGGCCGACCGCTTGTTTCAGTCATCGAGAAAATTTAGTGACACCCTGTGACACACTGAATGAGCCCAAATTTGCAGACAGAAAATTGCATTTATTTTTTGTTGATTTTAGAGAAATCTTTACTTAACTGATGTTACAAAGAAATCATACAAGAAACTGCGAAAGAGATTTAATGTCTATTACTGGTAAGAAATACAGTTATGTTCTTTTGGTAGCATTAGCGCAGTTTTGAAAATTGAGTTGAAGACTCTTAATAGAAATGTACACATTAAAAATTGCTTCTTCAGAGCATAGGTTTCTTTAGATCGGTTTTAAAAGGTGTTGGGTGTAAAATTCTATTACTTGAAAGAAGATTTCAGCTACTTATCTATAACTCTACGGTTGGATTTTACAGAAATCTTGAATATTCTTTAAATTGCACTGTATTTCATGTTTTAATTTATTTCAGGACGTGACGTCATCAAATTTATAAAGCATAAACCCGGAAGAGTGACAGACTTTTGCTGTAGATATCCATAAACTGTGGTTTTCGCGAAAGTAATTTCATGTTTGGTCAAGGGCTTAAAAATTGCGATTGTTTTAATTTTTTTTGAAAATCTTTCTTGAATTCTAAAAAAGAAGACAAATAGTTTAATTCTGAAAAGATTGACGATTTCACAAAAATTCAACGGTAGAATTATAGCGAAATAGCTAAAGGTTCTTTGGATCCATTCAGTTTAAAGAAAAAGTTCTTTGAAGCCATTCAGTTCAAAGAAATAGGTCCTAGAATTTTACACCAACTGTGTTAAAGGTTCGGAACCCATGCTCTTCGTCCGACAATATATGCAGTTTTAAATGCTAGTCTTATTATGTGGGTCTCTTGTTTTCCTGCATTCTCTTGCTTGATTTAATGACGATGTCATTTCGGTCAACAGCCGAGATACAAGGAACACTGATATAATAGGAAATTCTCTTGTCTGGAAAAAGATTAAGCCTTTTTCTGGACTCTGCAGTCCGATATTTTCCGGTTTTATCAATGATATCTCCAACTTTAGTACTATTTCTTCCAGGAATATATTGACGATAGCAATCTTCTATGCATTGCCTGTTATTCAACTTGTATTAACATACCAAAGAGTTGTCAACACAAGCGGAGATCAAGATATTTGCTACTATAATTTTCTTTGTGCAAGACCGCTTGGTGTTCTCAGGTAAATTTACTAATTTTCTACTCTATTACCCTGCAAATAGTGGATTAGATATGACATCTAATCCACAATCTGCGCTGTAGGTCGTGAATAAATGTAAATTGAATAGAATAAATATACTGGTAACTCTACTTTCCGCTGTAAGGAGCACGGAACGCTGGCTTTCAGAAATCTTCCTCCCCAGAAGCTTATTACTTACTCTGGAACCAATCGGTGTATCGAATGTCTGTAAAAAGCATGGTACTAACAAAATTCTTGGCAATTGAAAGATATATTAAGCGCAATCGTTTGATTTCCCAGATTTAGAGAAAGCCAATTTTTAAACATTTTATAGCTCTAATGTCTCGTTCAATTCCTACCCTGACCATCCCCCCCCCCCGGGACACCCCCGGGCATTTGCACGAAAATATTCCCGGCCCCCGGGCATTTGACCGTAGATTTTTCCCCGGCCCCCGGGCATTTGAGTAGCATTTGACTAGAACAGGAGCTTTTGCTTATACAGTAACTGGGAATATGGCATTTTCTTATTGCCCGGCCCCCGGGCATTTGACCACCGATTTTTCCCCGGCCCCCGGGCATTTGAGCAAGGAATTTTTGTTGACCCCCGGACTGCCCGGGGGGGGATGGTCAGGGTAGGAATTGAACGAGACATAAGAAGAACTTCATTATCCATTCCGCCAATCTAAAGATTTTAATGAAAGTTTTTGCCATTGGCACTATATGTTCACGGAAACATATGCCATTTGAAGTCAAAAGCTTTTCTGTGATGGAATTCTAAAATTTGGTAGCCTACTCAACAACAAACACTAATAAAAATGGTCAGTCGATTATTGATTAGCAAATCTAAATGATTTTTGTGTGAAGCATTTGCAAGCATGTGTAAAATGGATCAGGAATAAGGTGGCTCACTACTGATAGAAGATAGCTTCCAAACGAATAAATAATGGGTTATGGGGCTCACTGCTGATTCAAATTTAACACTGATACACACTTGCTGTCCTATCGCGTATGGTTCAACTTCTGAATTAGATGGAAGAGATGACTGAGACAGATGTTTACACGTATTTTTTATCTTTAGTAAGTACCCATGGAGGATTTCTGATAATAATCCCTTCTCGCCTGCACAACAACTGAGCCAGCCGCCCTTCTTTCAGGGAGTTTCGTAGCTTGCTTTATTTATATTTGCGATTTAGATAATCAGCTGTAGAATCCTTTTTTGTCGTATGCAGTCACACCCCCGGGGGGGGGGGGGGGGGGTACTCATATATTTTTCAGTACGGGGACGTGCCGCCGAACAGGGTATCATTTTCAGGATTCCTACTCCGGGACAGGGTATCACTTTTGTATGGTCGGCTCCATGACAGGGTCCATATTTTGTATAATTGACTACGTATCGTCGTTGTAAGCCATTTGCACTTCGCGAATATGATTTAAATCGTTTGGATGCCAACATTTCCGCATTTTCTGATAGATTTCTATCAAATTCCCAAGGCAGGCTACAATTTTGTATGAAGAAACCCAAGAATAGGGTATTGTTTTTAAAGTTTTACTCCGGGACAGGGTATCATTTTCGGGAATTTTTCTCCGGGACAGGGTGCCTTTTCAGATTTTCCAGCGGCACGTCCCCGTATTTTCGTAAATCAAATACCCCCCCCCCCCCGGGGTCACAGCTCACGTTCTGCGGCCAGTTCTGGGTATACAGTAGACTTGCCCCAAGTCTATTTCGTCAATCGTAACAAGTTTTTCTGACTTAGGGCATGTTTAGGTAAGCAGCAATGTTTCCCTTTGATGGCTAAACGGAAAACTCTGTGTTGCCAAGAACTCTTAAATGATTACCCAACACTAGTTCCTGTTTTTGTGTAGCCTTGTCCTTCTATTTTTTCAGTGCATTCAATAATGTATACAGCAATATTGGCTATGTTCTACTTGGGATACTATTTCTCCTTTTGGTTCTACGAAGGTTTGTTATTCCTAATTTGTACTCAACGGTTTTTAACGTTTCTAGCTCTAGAGAGGGTGTACGATAGGTTTTGCGGGATGCGGGGTGGCCTATTTTTGACTTGTGGAATACAGGATGTGGGATTCCTGGCTACCGGGATGCGGGACAGACAAGGGCAGCGGGATCGGGATTTGAGTATTTACTTTACGCGATACGTTATATGCTGACAGAATGGTGCGACGGGATGGCGGGATGAGGGGACCCTATAGTGCACGCTCTCTGGACAGTTTCAAGAGAGTTTGTTCCTAAACAATGATAGATTATTGTTTGGTGAAGCTGAGCATCTCTGAGATAGGAATAAGAGGAGATAATGTGGGTTATGTTTGTGCGGTCGAAATGTACGGCCTTGAATTATTCACAAATTTCTGTGAATCATGAATTGAAATTCATTTAGTTAAGATCAGTCATACTGCTCTGGAGTAACAAGGACAGATTTGGTAAGACAATAGAACGAATTGATTTTGATTGACACGGCAATTCAAAGCGATTAGCGATCACAGACAAAGGAAATTCTCTCAACCAGTAATTCAAAGCAACAAAGCCGTAAAGGTTTCTCTTAAACCCAGGTAGCTGGCTGGCTCGTTGTGCATTCCAGAAATTGTTTTTATGAGCGAACATGAGCATATATCGAAAGAAGAAGGATATATCTGCACATCTGCCACGGGAATTTAATTTATTTGATTCAAAAGCCGATTGGGAGACGATTCTATTCTCTTATTTTTTGGGGTGTAATTAAAGCACTTACTGCTCCGCTTCTGAACCAAAGAAACGAACTGCCCGAGGTAGATGTGTTGCTATAGCCTTCTTCTTTTGATGTATGCTCTTGTTTGCTCGTAAAAACAATTTCTAGAATGCACAACGAGCGCGCTAGCTACTTGGGTTTCAGAGAAAATTTTGCAGCTTTGTTTGTCTTGAATTTCTGGTCGAGTGAATTTCCTTTGTCTGCAGCCACTAATCGCTTTGAATTCAAATGTCAACAAAAGCATCTCATGCTATTGTGTTACAAAATCTGCCCTTGTTCTCCGGAGTTACAGGCCTTTTTGCTTTGAAGATGTTTTAATTTCATGAAATTGAAATTAAACTTTTACTCAAATTGAAATTCCCGTTAACAAGATGGGCTCTTTGTGAAAGGATAATACGTCCTAAATCCATTTTGTAGAGACCGTCTTGGAAAACAACATTATGTGAAGAATTCAGAACTGGAAAGGGTAAGTATGATCTGACAATCTTCTGGGATTAACTTTAGAATGCTATGCTCAATATATTTTCTCTGCTGTGGTTGACTAGTAATGAACATTGAATCAAAATCAGAAATTTATCTAGGAAATAAGGGGCAGTTTAGCCACGGTGATCTATTTGCCATTCTATTGTTAAACTATCAGCACAAAGCTACTGTTATTGAATTTAATAACATCATATAAACTGGATGACTCCAAAAATCTCCCCCCCCCCCACTGTCTGAAGAATCATTTCAGCAAAAGTAGTCGCACCATAATCGTAGAGATTGATTTATCTAATAGCTAAAAGATAGAGAAATATTGTCTGCGTTATATTTTTGGTAATGTTCAAAGTATAGCAGCCCATTGATAAATTCGAAAGATCTAAAAACCAGTCTTGAAAATCCGGTAAATTGCCTAGAACTCACATCAATGGGGCCGTATCGCTATTGTGCAACGTTCTTTCAGTCCTCTCCCCAATTTTGATCAATTTCTTGCATTGTAATAGGCAGGTCAGGTTCTTCGTTAAGTAACGTACCATTGTAAACTAGATTGATAGACAGGCCCCAATTTTTTAGAAGAACAATTTTATTGATCACAATCATCCTTCAAAATTTTTAAATAAGTGTAATATATTTTTGAATTCCTGTTCATATTTATTTTGGTATTGCATTAGAGATTATGATTTATTGTCTTATCATTGTGTGCCAGACAGGTCCCTTTGTTAGATTGCTCACATACACCATTGTAATCTAGGTTTTTAGGTGGCCCCCATTAAGATAGCTCGCATTCGAAGATTCTGAAACCTTTAAATCAAGTTATCGTGTCTTTCGTTTCATCTTTCTATGTTTTGTATGCCACAGAAAATTGGCTTGGGAATTATCATTATACCGGGTGTCCCAAAAAAACGCAACAGATTTGAAAAATTCTACTGCAACCTGTTTCATACCCGGGGGGGGGGGTACTTGACTAGGGAAGTGACGGGGGTGTGCGGAAAACCTCTCCACACCCTGCACCCTGTCGCATAAAAAATAGGCCAAAAGTATACCCTGTCGCATAAAAATTTTGCCTCTCAAATACTGTGTAGAACGCAATTTTTGCTTGTGATACCCTGTCGCATAAAAATTTTGCCTCTCAAATACTGTGTAGAACGCAATTTTTGCTTGTGATACCCTGTCGCATAAAAATTTTGCCTCTCAAATACGGCGTAGAACGCAATTTTTGCTTGTGATACCCTGTCGCATAATTTTTTTTACCTATTATAATACCCTGTCGCATAATTTTCGCTAGAAAATGACACCCTGTCGCATAATTTTTACCGCAAAAGGACACCCTGTTGAGCGGCACATCCCGTCAGGTCAAGTATGGGAGTGCCCCCCCCCGGGGTTTCATACTCATTATCCAACAATTTTTTTTTCTTCAAATATGTAATAATTAGATGAAGTTTTGATATATTTTTCAGTATTTTGATGATTTGGTTGTAGAGTTAAAAATCAGCAAACTTCAAAATTGCCCCCAGGTCAAAACCAGAGCTGCTACATTAACAATGATGAATCATAATGTCAAATTGTAAAAAAAATGACAATCCCTGCAATTGCAAAGAATTGCTGACAAACACGAAAACACACGATTTAATTGAACATTGAACAGACACTTCCATAAAGATTTCTGTCAAAACACTGCCATTCTAATGTCCATAGTGGTTGCTTGCTTTTTCTGAATGACTAGGCCATTATTAGATTTATAAATGAACACTGAAAGGTCCCTCAAGAATGAATAACTCGTGAATCTGTAAGAGATCCCTTTGTTGCAGTTTCTTAATGAAGTTGTGTGCTTGTTAATGTAATCATGTAAAGTTTCAGATATTGCCATTATTTTAACTTTACAGCATACTTTGCACTAGTGCTGGTAGCTCTGGTTTTGCCCTGACAGCAAATTTGAAGTTTGTTTATTTTTAACTCTTCAGTCAATACTGAACGGATAGTTCTACTTTTAAACGTAGATGTAAGTTTCCAGAGCCCAGCTCAGCTCTACACAAGTGTTGCCTCTATGTTTGCTCTGCCTCATACACCCTTATATGTACATCTCAGATACACCCTCGCACGTACATGCCTTTTTTACTTTTTTCATTCTTCCTTAGAAATATGGTATTCCGAAGCATTATGGTATACTGTATGCAATGGGTACGTCAATTTATACTATATTGTGTAGCATAGGGCTCAAATCTTTCAAATCTTTAAAAAGGTCGGTGTAAAATTCTATTATATTGTTCTTTGAATTGGATTGCTTGAAAGGACCTTCTGGTACTTTGCTATAAATCTGCCGTGGCAATTTTATGATATCGTTATTTTTTTCAAAATGGCGGCATTTTGATAATTTTTGAAAAAATTCATGGAAAATTTTGAAAAAATTTAAATCATCGTAAATCCTAAACTAATAGAGGAAACATTACATAACCCTCAAGAAAACCATAGTTTTTGGAGGTCTACAATATGGTGGCAAGCAGGAATCTGTAGCTTTTCTAGTTTCGGATTTAGAAATTTGATGACGTCACAGCCTCAAATTTAATAAATGCCGCCATATTGAAACTAATCAAGACATCAATAAATTGCCACGGCAGATTTACAGCAAAAAACCCTAAGTTCCTTCCAAGCTATTTTTTTCAAAGAAAACGACAATAGAATTTTACACCGACCCTTTTAAAGATTTGAGCCCTATGTTATATTGTGTCACCAATTTAATAGCCTAAAGCAAGGTCATGCCAGACTTCATGAAAAATCAAAGCTTTCTGGAGAGAAAGTCGTAGCAGTATTTAGTAGGAAGGCTCGACTAACGTTTGAGTGGTGAGTAAATGTACAGAATTGCCAGTTGTTTTCTACTAGTTCTTCGTTAAAGAATCGCTATCTTTCTCCAGCAGTTAGTCTCCTAAAATCAGATTTGAAATATACAATTTAAGTGAGCATCCGAGCCTCAGTCTCATTCGTCCACGAAATCTGAGCCATAGAATTTATAGAATCATGCCAGAGACAGATACCGAGTGAGTAAGGCGCACGCCATTTGAGAGGCAACTGCTCCTGCAATATCAGAGCAATTACAATTTGCAATATCTTATCGAATAACCAACATGTTCAATTATTTTTAGATTTTTCCTGGCTGAAATTGGTCGCTCCATTCGGATTCTACAAGATTTTATCAATATAGTCCATTTGAGAATCCTTAAAAGACGTGCTAAAATCACGATCAAGTTTCCATGATAAACCTACCTTAAAGCAATGACTTGAACACGCTTTAGCACATGCTCTTGGGAGGTTGAAAAGGTCTCCCCTTGTATGAAAAACTTATTCAGGAGAATACATGTAAGTGTCATTATTGTTATGAAGGAAAACCAAGGAAATTTTGATCGTCATTAGCAATCGTTTTTGCAGGTCTTGAAAGGAAATTTTCCGCAGAAAGTCTCCCAAATCCACGGAGGGAATGACTGATTAAAGCTTGGTAAATTGCTGAATCTAAGTGAGCGCATCGGCAATGAAACAAGACAGTTTTCAAACTTATTTCCTTGATATTGAGGGAGCAGTATTTCAAACGTCGAAACGTCGTACATTTTTGTCTCACCCAGTAGATTAAACATATTTGCATCTGAAATACTCTGTTGCAATTTGACTGTATGCTAATAAAATTTAGGCCATTAAAAGACCCTGCTTAGAAAATGCCTTATTTGATCTAACAATGGTGCAAAATGACAATCTTTAGATATCTTTCATCTTCCTTTTTTTAAACACCAATATAACATGTTTTGTTACCCATCCTGTCTGTTTTCAATTCTCTCCGATCTCAATCCGTGATGATAGAAAATATCTTCAACTAACTTTTAATAATTCTTTTTCAAGGGTTTGCACTAATTATGGAAGGTGTTCTCAGTGCATGTTACCATGTCTGTCCCAATTATTCGAATTTTCAATTTGGTAAGTAACGGAGAGTTGTTTAGGCAAGCTTCTTGTTATAATTGACAAATCTATCATCATCATCATCATCATCATCATCAATAATTCATTTAATGTAGGCTAAGTAAAATAAAAAGAATAGCTAAATTACAGCTAATTTAGGCCTACTTTACAAAAATTTACAAAATTTACAAATTAATTCCTAAAGCTAATCAATAAAAACATTTAGTGGATTATATACAAGATAAAAGCATGCCTTCCCTACGAGGTACGGAGTGATGCCCACCTCCCAGAGAGACGGCGGACACACCGCGCGAGGGAACCCCCACACGCATATCCTAAGCTGCGGTCACATATTTCCAATATTCCATTGGAAAAAGATAACAAAACTGATAGCCTGGAAACCTCATTTTGAGCGATGAGAAGCTTTATTTTACGATTCTTTGTGACTTTGTTATTTTTAGTTGTTGACGGAACATTATCAAATGCACATGTTACCAAGTTAAAGATAGTTATGAAAAAATGCTGGATCAGAAAATTATCTGAAAAGTGCTTCAATTATAATCTTGTACCTTGTAGAATCATGAGTTCTGGTTAATTTAAAGCTATTTCTAGAGTATGCCATTGGTCTTCTCAACACAGAAGACAATTTCAGAAGAATTATCACCAAAACTTCTTTTGTATCTTCGGTATATGCTTGCAATGCACGATTTAACTCATGGCATGTAGCATAGGTCTTTAAAGAAAGTTGTTGCTAATCTCTTATTTTAAACTTTTAAAGTATGTTTTGAGGCTATTTGATATCCTAGTTGAAAAATTCATTTGTTTGTGCAATTCTTAATACAAGATAAACGTACACACTTAAAAGAATCGTCAAATCAATAACATCAAATTTTGATGATTTTTGCAAATAGTGTTGCACCATACAGTCTGTCTTGCAGTAGATATCAGGCGTAAAATTACAGCGAATAATAACAAACATTGTGATTTGAATGAGTATTTTGCGTTATCGTAAATCTCACCCGACATATAATGTGAAACAGACTTCTTAACCTGTATTTCATTTATTTACTGTTCTATTTCTAGACACAGCATTCATGTATATAATTGGCCTTCTTGGTGGTCTAAGGCTGTATCAGACACGTCATCATGATATTGTTATAAATGGACATCTAGCATACACATCGTTTGCAGTAGTTATCTTTACTTCTGTTATTGGTGTGGTACGTATGAAGTTAATAAGAGCCGACTGCGCGATAAGAGTTCTTTTCTGCAAGATGTCACAAAAATTAGTCTGACCATGCAGTTGGTATGATCAAACTCTATTAAGCCCCTCCCCTCTCGTGCAAAATTTTTAAATATGCCCCCTCCGTCTCTATTAAGCCACAACTTACATCAAATTCCAGAGGTTACCAAAGATTTTCCATTTATTGAGTTAAACAAGTTTGCATGTTAATTTTGATATGGTTTGAGATAAAACTGTGTCGAATTTATGTATTTGACTCGTGAAATTGTATGTTGAATCCGCAAAATGTTGTGTAAAAGAACTAAAAAGCTATCATGAAGTATCCTCATCATTTGATTTTGTAAATAAGCCATCCCCTCTCTTTTAAGCCCCCCCCCCCCCCCTCTGGAGTGTCTGAAATTAAGTAAGCCCTTAGGAGGTCTAATAGAGTTTTTACGGTATATCAGATTTATGATTCATGGATTTGTTTCCCCTCGGTATCATCTTTTCCGTAATCGTTGTTACTGAGCTTAATTGCTGGAAAATTTGATCCAGACATTTAGACCTGTTTTGAAAGATTTGAAAGCATTTGGATAAGCTTTAGCCTCTGAGATCAGGCTTGCCGAAAAATAAAAAATCGGTTTTTCACTTTGGTGAGCCTAATCTCAGGCTTGATAAAAGCACTTTTAAATTGAGAAAAATGCGGCCTAATTTATCCAAATGAATTTTGTTGTTCAAGCTGACATGTTCGCCACACCATGAAAATCAGTTTTAAAATAATCCAACGGAGTTAAATGCAGCACTGGGGGCAGTCTAGATGAAGCTTATGGAATTTATGTTCTCGACCAATGAAAACGATAAGAACATAAATGCCACATGACCTTATTTTGTTCTTTTCTTGGATTATACCCCAATTGTTCCATGCATTTACTTTGAAGATTTTAGTGAGTATGTACCTAGCAAAGTACAGGCCAGCAATTGTTTAAAGTGTTTTTCCTCACCTGGTAAACTGTCTTATTGAGGCAATATATCATTATTTTGCAGGTATTCCGGTCGAAGACATTTTGGAGTATTTTTCTGGTTCTACATTTACTGACGTGTTTTTACTTGTGCCTGCAAATATATTACATGGGCAGAGTTAGAGCAGGTAAGAAATTCATGTTCTTTACTAAACATAGAGACCAGTAAGAATAAGAACGTCTCTATAGCTACTTTTGGGCTGAGAATGGAATGGCAGGGGGTCAAACAGCTGATGCCTTCGAAATGTGTTGACAGAAACGTTTTTTTTACTCATATAAAATATTACAATACATCTTACATTCTACTATGCTTTTCCAATTACTATACAACACTGCAGGGACGATACCATAGGGAAAAAAGGACAATAACAACCCCCTGGCCAATACATGGTGAACCAGAAAAAAGTTCCCACTTTCGAAAATTCGTAGCACCACAAGTATTTCATGGATTTGAATGATTCAACTTCTAGTTAAAAGCCAAAAGATGAAGTATTTTTGTGATTTTTCTCGCTTTCTTACAAGCACTGCAAATATAGGTAAATTCAACTTTACAAAAATTTCATGGTTTTGATCAAGTATTTTAGATCTTTTTCAATCATTTTGCAACCACAGATTTTTTGCAAACTTGAATTTGCCATTTTTCCAGTGCTCGTAAGAAGGGGAGAAAAATCACAAAAATACTTCGATCTCTCGGCTGTCAAGCAAATATTGATTCATTCCAATCTATCCAGTACTCTTGATGCTATGGATGTTCAAAAGTGGGAATTTTTTTCTCGTTCACCCGGTACATAAAAACATGCATCGTTGAACTACATACAACTACACTGCGAACGATTAAAAACTAAAGGATACTGTACTAGATTCTGTCTAAAATTAGATGTCAGGTCGGTTCAGATGAATTTAAAAATGTCACGAGCGCAACTCTGCCAAGATCTCTGTGTGTTGATCAGAGTGTTGTTTTATAATGACTTGTATGCCTGACATCTAATGTGAAACAGAATTTAGGAAGAAAAAGATCATTTACGTCAAGGGACTTTATGGTATCTATGGTGTCTTTTATTTACTGGAACAGCGAAAGAAATGTGAGCACTTACAAAACCAAGCAGCACACCCCTCCTTACGTTTTGGACCAGACCCACCCGGATCAAAATGTGTGAAGTATCTTTTGGAGGACATTGGTAGCGCAATAGCTTGCAATGCCTGAGCATATAAGTTGTACATTTCAGCTGCTCTCTTCCCTTGTTGTTTTCTCTCTGTTTTATCTTTTCTTTTCGTCTTTTCATTTCAGCTTTTTCAGACATGCTCATGCTAACAAAAAGAGATCTGGGCAGAGGACCAGTGTTCAAGGTATGCAAAATTTGTTCTGAATACGTTTTTTTTTTTGCTACTACAGGGTGTCCCAAAAAATTGTTCCACGTTTAATTAAATAGTGAAAAATAACGTTAACGTGAACAGGCTAGTGGAAAGATAAACCCATGGCACGAAAAAATATTTTCCTTCCTGCGGCCGGACAAAGGATCATGCTTTAATTTCCTGCATTTAAAAGAAAAGTCAAAATATCCAGCTTTCTTAAAAAGATGTCAGGATCCAAAGATAACTGTGCAACCGGTTTTATTTCAGTGCATATAGGGCATCGAGAAAATGAATTTATATGAGTTTGGAGCAATCAAGCTGGGACCCCATGAAAACAATTTATGATTTCTAAGAAGCATGAAGTAAATCCAGTACTTTAACTGATCTTGTATTGTTTGTATACAATATACAAAGTGTCATGTACAATTTTATCTCAGGTAACTTTTGTTTGACTTTGTAAGTTGTTTTTCTTACCTTGGAAAGTGAGAAACGTAGTGATAAACAAAAAAGGATATATTTGGAAAAATTTCCTGCAGGACATTTATGAATTGAAAATTTCCTGCGACCGCCCGGTCACATGGTCAGGTGGGTTCTCATGCCCTGGATAAACTTGTTCCTAAGATTTTAAAGTAATTTTAGACACCAGAATCTTGTGAATTCGTTGAAAATTCGCTGAGTTGCGAGCTTTCAAAGATCAATATACTTGACAGCTGAGACCAAAGACCCCTAGAGGACTTGTAATATAAAAAAGCCCCAAAAATGGAGATAAGGAAAGGTTACCCGATGCCATACCTCTCGTTGATACCCGAGCAACCAAATAGGACCTCGAAAGTAGTTTAGTTCTTATAAGCATATTCACAATTTGCTTAAGAATGCATGTAACCAAAAAACATTAAGTGAAAGCGAAATCAACGAGAAACTGAATGATTTTCAAATTTTGCTCAAAATGATTCCTTAAAGCATCCGTATGCTTGCAGGTTAGGTTATCGATTCCTCTGAAGTGAATCAAAAACGAAGGAAACTACTGTATAGCCCATGCTATTTTTACCATAAATGCTATTTAGAGGTCTTTGGTTTCAGCTTTTGCACAAACTTAAACTTCCAATGCTCGTCCGTGCAAATTCAGTGGATTTGCAAGATTCTGGTGTCTAAAATTGATATAAAATTTCCGAAACAGGGCTATCCAATCATGAAGCTCCTTGATTATCATTATTTTTTTAATATTCAATCAATCATCGATAACTTTTTTTGGACACCCTGTACAGGAATACCGTCAACTAGACTTATGACATTCAGGGGCGGCTCGGAGGGGAAAAAAGTAGGTAATCAAATGGGCAAATTAGCGGAAAATTGTTCGGGACCACGCCCATTTATCACTGGGAAACGCCTATATTTTACAAATGGCAAGACCACACCCACTACCATGTCACACCGGATCTTGTACAATTATTCATCTTTGCAATAACAGAGCATCAAAGTTTTTCAAACAGTGAGTATGTTGCGAAAGATAAGGTTTTTAAAATATTTTATACAATAGATGCGCAGATAAAATTTTTGAAGGGCATTTTTGTAAAAATGACCCTTTTATTGATTTCATGAAAGCCCAAAAATTGCAGAGTCCATGGAGCCATTTTAGCATGATTTTGGTATCCCTTTGTCTTTTTTGCAAGAAACGCCAGTACTAACAGATGTATTGCGGCATTAGGCTGTAGGCTTACAGATAGCGGCCCTGTTGCATATGAGATTAGAAAGAAATAGTTTTGTGTCCGGCCTCCACGGCTTCCACAATCCTGTTCTAGCCCCCAAAAGGGCAAGGCAATCACAAGCAAATTTGACTACCTTGGCCTGTTACAATTTGTTGTGTGGATGTCAAACGACAATAGGTCGCCATTTTTTGGTACGATGTTCTCACATAACGATCTAAAATATGGTTATTGGACTTCAGCATAATTGATGCCGCACTTACAGTCTTGTTTGATATATTTCAGTTCTCTTATTTGATTGAAGAATTAGAAATATGAATCTAAATATGACTAAGATAAAAATTCTAATACATTACTTAGTATACACTTTCCTTTCCGTTGACACGTCACCCATCATTAGGCAGGGCAAACAATGAAGAATTTCTTGGCCTTCATCGTTTTCCCTGCCACATTTGCACGGAAAAGGGCCTACCCATACACCGAAATACTCATTTTCCCGGCAAAATTTATTCTTGGCCTTCCATCCTTCTTCAAACTGAATCGTTGTTCACGATTTGAATAATTATTTGTTCTGAACGAAGTAGAAAAGTCTTCCCAAAAGCCCATCTAAAAGGCTTGTTACCCAAAACTGTCAAAACTGCAAAATTGGATCCACGACGAACGAAAGACTCACGGTGAACTGTCAAGGTAAGCAGATTGCGGAATGACTACGTTACTGCGAGGCGCTCTTTGTTTCATTGCCAGCTATTCAATAGAGATTTACGTCACGACGCCCTGTGAAAGCAACGGGAAGGTAATCTGGAAGGGCCACGATTACTTCGCGGCCAACATAATCCTCAAATTCAATAGCTATCATATTTAATTGACAATTAATTATCGACTGTCTGTGAAACCTGAAAAGAAAGCAGTCAGTCAATATACATTGCACAGGGCACCTTCAGAACGCTCTGCCACTTATTATTGTGCTGTGATAAGGTTTCAAAGCATTTTGACCTTCAGTTCGGGTTTATTTATTTATTTTTCGAGAAATACAGAAACTCCAAAACTCTGGAAAAAAATTGGTAATCAGCGATTACCTTGATTACTCCCCAGCGCCGCCCCTGACTCATTTCATATGTGGCCATTGTGCATCGTTCGATTCTTATTCTTTTCAGAATAGCTAAAAAGTCTATTTTGAATATCAGCAGCCTACTTTTTATTCCACAGCCAACCAAACGTATTAACGAGATGATATTTTGAATTTCAGGATCGATTTGTTCTTCTGTTCGTATTCATGGTGGTCAATGCAGGACTGTAAGTGAGCTTCTCTTGTTTTTCAACCGTTACCGTAAAAGCTCTATTAAGCCCCCGGGGTTAATTTTGCGGTTTAAACATACTGTACAATTTTACGAGTTAAATACATGATTTCGACAAAGTGCAAAATTAAAAAGCGCCAGATGAAATAAAAGTTTCTTGAATATTGTCTCGTTCAATTCCTACCCTGACCATCCCCCCGGATACCCCCGGGCATTTGCACAAAAAATATTCCCGGCTCCCGGGCATTTCACCCCACACTCTTCCCGGGCCCCCTGGCATTTAAGTAGCATTTGGCAAGAACAGGAGATTTTGCATAGGCCTAAACAGTAACTGGGAATATGGCATTTTCTCAGTGCCCAGCCCCCGGGCATTTGACCGTAAATTTTCCCCGGCCCCTTGGGAGGTGAGCTAGAAATTTTTTGTTGACCCCCGGGCTGCCTGAGGGTGGTCAGGGAAGGTTTATCAAAATATACATAAAAAGCTTGCTTGGTCACTGCACTCTGAACAGCAACTGTTGATCATCTGATTGTTTATTTCAACTCTTGAAGGGGACTAGCGCGAACGCAGGTCCCCACTACCAGAAATTATACAGTCGAGTTACCCACGTTTGGGGTAATCGCAGGGGTCAGCCAAACCTAACTGCAATGGAGAGGCCTCACCCTGGAGGAACCACCTCAGTGATCATGGTATCCTCCCTGTCAGGTAAGTATGTTTGATTGTGGATTATCGAATCGACCACGTCCTCATAATAGATGGATTCGTTGCGGTCAAGACAAATACAACGCACGCGCATTTCGTTGAAGGAGAGCACCTGCAGCTGAACAACAATAGAACAGGGTGACCAAACTAATACGGCTCTTTAACCCGACACATGGTTTCCATAATTTTAACCATTACTATGACAATTTTGAAGTTTCGTTTTGTGCGAATTATCGTAACTAAACTAAATTTTTTAGAGAGATCACCGAAAACTAGAGAAACTCTAGTACTGTGTTTAATAGGTGGTAAGATACTTTCAACAGCTCAATTCGACGATATCATAGCAAACGTCGTTGAGATCTGATTTTTTAAGGAACATTCACTGCAACTTTACGTTTTGAGCCTAATAGAGTAGAACAAATTAATGTCCTTATATATGTGAAGAAACGTATTAGAAAGTACACACTAATCACGGGGGAGGGGGGTTCTTGGCCAAATTTTGGGTAGGGGTCTGCCGCGAGCATATTCAAAATTGTACCGTTGGCTAGACTAATTTTTACGAAAATGGTACCCTTTGTTAGACCAATTTTGACCATTTCCTGGAAAAATTTGTGAAATTTGTACCAAATATGATATCATGACCGTTCGTTAGAACAATATTGTCAAAAATGATACCCTTGGCTAGACCGTTGCTAGGCCAAACTTGCAAAAAAGGATACCCTAAAAAGTATACCCTTGCTCGTGGCACATCCCCAGGTAGCGTTACTACGTTACTATGGAAGAACCACCCCCCCCCCCGTGGTTTGTATGGCTTTCAGCTCATCAAAATATTTTTTAGCTGTTTTTGAAATTGGTACAAGGAAGGAAGCTGCTTAAAATTTTTAGGAATATTATTCCATGCCCTAAGAGCTGTGTAAGAAAGTCTTTTTTGGGATGCTCGAGATTATACTTGGCATTCGTTTGAAGATCCTCACAGAACCTTGTATTATTGCAGGTGGGGAGTAATTTAGTTTTTAAAAGGTTTCGTACCCATCTCAAACGTAAAGGCCCTATTGGTCAAGTTCGTTTTGTAATGGTTTCCTATAAAAAGATGTGCACAATCAAGGTAGGATTATCCAAGGCCGGTTAACAATAGAACATGTGGTTACATGTGAATCACTGCCCATAATAGCGAGATACGGGGCAACCACATATATTATCATAACAAATGATTGATCAGCATGCGGCCATTTTCATCCCGACAAGGCGAGTTATCTCCAGCTTAGGTGTTTGTGTTTACAAAGAGAGGATAGCCCACTAAACTTGATGTAACCTCAGTGCTTTTTTCCGTGATTTTTCGTGGGTTTTTAGGGATTTTTACGATTTTGCAACGTTTTGTGATGATTTCGAGATTTTGCAATTTTGTAGTTTTTATGTGATTTTTTGGGATTGATGGTGTCCAAAAATAATCTGCGATAAAGCTGCTAATGTCTAGAGAAAGAGAAATGAAAAGAGAAATGGGCGGAGAAATATATCACTTGAAACATCTATTCAACTGTATTGATATTTTCTTTTTCTTCTCAGGTCGATAAATGGACTGGTGAATATGCCAAGTGATTTTGCAACGTATCTTCTTGGTATCATTATACTTAATGGAATGCTTTACGTTGCTTTTTACGTCGTTATGAAGGTAAGCCACAATAATATTCACAAAAGCTTCTCCTTGATAGCATAATAGCATAGGTTCCAAATCTTTAAAAAGGCTGGTGTAAAATTCAGTTACTGATTTCTTTGAACTGAATGACTTCAAAGAAACTTTAGCTACTTCTCTATAATTCTACCGTTGGACTTTTCTGAAATCTTCAATATTTTCAGAATTAGGGTGTTTTTCTAATTTTTCAAGATTACAAGAAAAATTTTCAAAAAAACTTAAAACGATCGTAATTTCTAAACTGTTTGAAGCAACATGAAATAATTTCGAAGAAAACCATAGTTTATGGATGTCTACAATATGGTATCAAGCAAAAGTCCGTCACTTGTTTGGTTTATGATTTAGAAATTTGATGACGTCACACCCTCAAATGAGTTGAAATGTAACATACGCTGAAATTTCGAAAAATATTGAAAACTTCTGAAAAGTCCAACGGTAGGATTAAAGATAAGTAACTGAAGTTTGTTTCAAGCCACTCAGTCAGAAGAAATAGATCACAGAATTTTACACCCACTTTTTTACGCTGAGTTAAAGATTTGGAAGCTATGCTTAGCATAATAGGGCTCAAATCTTTAAAAGGTGGAATTACATTTTTCTTTGAATTAATTGGCTTGCGAGAAAGTTAAGGTACTTTGCTGAAAATCTGACATGGAAATTTTTTGATATCTCGATTACTTTCAAAATGGCGGCACTTGTCATATTTGAGGCTATGACGTCATCAAATTTCTAAATTCTAAACCAGAAGGGCTACAGATTTCTGCTCGCCATCATATTGTAGACCTTCATAAACTATGGTTTCCAAGAAGATTTTATCATTTTTGCTCTGTTGACTTAGGATTTACGATGATTTAAATTTTTTCAAAATTTTCCATCATTCTTTCAAAAACAATGAAAATGCTACCATTTTGAAAATAATCCAGATATCAAAAATTTCTACGGCAGATTTACAGCAAAGTTCTCTTACTTCCCTTCAAGCCACTCAGTTGAACAAAGAAAAATGTAATAGAATTTTACACCCACCTTTAAAAGCAATGTTTTCAGATAGTACGATGTGTCCCAAAAAATTGTGCCCCATGTGTGTGGCTGCTTTGGAGGAGCTGTGGCCTAATTTTCTCGGTTTTACACAGTAGTTGCATAGGTCAGGCTTCAACCTACAGTTTGAGACCATGTTTGAGTCAATTTGACGATTGGTTGGTGATTTGTGGTAGAGGAAAGGCAAAATGACTGGTTGCTTCAAAAGCAGTCCTTTTCCAGCAACGTCAAAATCAAATAACGTTCGAAAGAAAGGGTTCTGGGCTCATGTTCAAACTTTCTCTACTTTCTTAAGAGGGCTGACAGTGTTGTCTTGTGGACAAAAAACATTATCAACCCTTTTAAAATGCATAGAAAAATTAAGTACAACGCTAGGACCATCTTTGAAAATGTACTTTATTTTGATATTGCTGGAGAGCAATAGAAGTGCTGTTTTTGAAGCAACCACTTACTTTGCCTTTCCTCTGCCATAAATCGGCAAGCACTTGTTAGATTAACTCAAATAAGGTCACGAACTTTAAGTTGGGGCCTGACCTTGCAACTGAACAAGGACAGATTTTGTAAGACAATAGCATGAGTTGCTTTTGTTGACACCTGAATTCAAAGCGATTAGCAATCGCAGACAAAGGAAATTCTCTAAACCAGTAATTCAAAACAAACAAAGCCGCAAAATGTTCTGAGTCTCAGGTAGCTAGCGCGCTCGTTGTGCATTCCTTAAATTGTTTTTAAGAGCAAGCATGAGCATATCCCAGGGGGGGGGGGGGTACTCTGGTATATTTACGATAGGGGTGCTCAGGTTACTTTTTTGGGTCTAAAATTGGGGTAAGGATTATTTTTTTGGGTCAACTATTTGCACAGCTATTTTTTTGGGTTCCTGAAATTCTGGCTTACTTTTTTGGGTCTCAAATGTGAAAAAAGGAAAAATATTGGGAAAAAGATAGGAAAAATTATTTTTTTGGGTCTATTTTCACGGTAGAAATTCTTTTTTTGGGTTGATGCATTGTACCTCAGCCTGAGCACCCCTATCCTAAATATAACTGAGTACCCCCCTGGGGAGCATATATCGAAAGAAGAAGGGTATATTTACACATCTACCTCGGGCATTTTATTTCTTTGGTCCAGAAGCTGAATAGTAAGTGTTTTAATTACATCCTAAAATATAACAGAATTGAATCGCCTCCTGACCGGCTTGTGAACCAAACAAATTAAATACCCGAGGCAGATTAGTAGATATATTCTTCTTCTTTCGATCTATGCTCATGTTTGCTCTTGAAAACAATTTCTGGAATGCACAACGAGCAAGCTAGCTACCTGGGTTTCAGAGAAATTTTGTGGCTTTGTTCGTTTTGAATTACTGGTTGAGAGAATTTCCTTTGTCTGCGAGCGCTAATCGCTTTGAATTGCGGTATCAATCAAAAGCAACTCATGCTATTGTCTTACAAAATCTGTCCTTGTTATGCAACTGTGTAAAAACCAAGACAAGTAAGACGACAGATTCTGGACAGCAGCCGCTGAAACTGGGCACAATTGTTTGGGACACCCTGTATACTAACAAGAATCATGTCATGTCCTTCTTTTACGGCGTGTTCTACAAATTATGAATATATTTTAACAAGTGTTAACGAGGCTTGCGGCGATATGTTTTTGCCTGTATTCTGAGACGTTTTTTAGAAGCTACCATAACCATTTTAACGAAATTCATAAGGACCAATAAACGACCCATGAAAGTAACTTAAACATGTTGAGTACAGAAATTTAATATTCGTAGTTTTCGTGTTAAGACTCATTTATTCAGTATTTTAGATGCGATATATACTCATAATGGATGATTTTTTATTCTTTCCTCTCTCCAATTCTTGAGGTAAGGTACGTAAATCATTTACCCATGCATTCATTCGTTAATTCTTTCATTTTCCTTAGATTCGTTACAAAGAGAAGTTAAAAGCACTTCCACTAATATGCACAATATTATCATTGAGTCTTTGGTCAGCGGCGTTGGTATTTTTCACTAAAGGACTCACGAATTGGCAGGTATTGACATTATCGATATTAATATTTACTGCTCTGCGTCAAACAAATTACTGAAAAATGCAACGGTTGTCCAAAAACAATTTTTCCCGCGTTTAATCAAATATTGTACCGGGTGTCCCATAAAAAAGTACTCCTGTTTGAAAAATCACCAAAAATTGATTATCAAATCTTTGATAAAATTTTCTTTTTGACTTGTTTTGTCAAATACCCAACAATATTCATTGATGATAAAATGTTTGCCTTTGATACAGCAAGGTAGAGAAGTCATACGTTGAAAAACCTTATTTTGAGCTATAGTTTTGAAGCAAAATATTCAATCTTGCGTAAGAGTCAAATTTTTCAGATTTTTTATCATTATTGAAGTCTCCAATGATAGTGCGCATTTCTTTCTGTAATTTATTACCAAACTAGAAGCGTTACATGCACAAAGAAATTGATCTGGCAATCATCAATGCATTTTTGCAGTATGACTCAAAACCAGGTAGCCCTAAAAAGAGCTAAATTCGCTAATTCTGAAACCAATTACAAGAATAACTATATATTGGATAATAATTTGGTCCTTGATCTACTTGACAAAAAAAGAAAATCGAAGATCGGCTGTGTAATCAAATTTTGGTGATTTTTCAAACGGGAGTACTTGGGTTTTGGGACACCCGGTAGAACAATGACTGACAGCAATTTTTATTTCCCTATTTCTCAAGAGTCTACTGGGTGAGCCAGAAAAAGTTCCCATTTTTGAAAATTCATAATGCCAATGTATTTGATCACTATGATTTGATAGATTGGAATGACTCGAATTGGGCTTGATAACTGAAGCATAGGGCTCAAATCTTTGAAAAGGTGGGTGTAAAATTCTATGACATTTTCCTTTGAGTCAGATGGCTTGCAAGAAAGTTAAGGTACTTTGCTGTAAATCTGCCATGGGCATTTTTTGATATCTTGATTAGTTTCAAAATGGCGGTATTTATTATTTTTGCGGCTGTGACGTAATCAAATCTCTAAATCCGAAACCAGAAGGGCTAACGGATTTCTTGTTGCCATATTATTATAGACCTTTTCAACTATGGGTTTCTTGAGGATTGCATCATTTTTTTCTCTATTGATTTAGGATTACGATGCAAATTAGCCCTGAAAAGAGCAAAATTTGCTAATTTTGAAACCAATTACGAGATCAGCTATGTCTGGGAAAATAATTTTGTCCTTGATCTACTTGGCAAAAAAATGAAATTGAAGATTGGTTGTGTAATCAAATCTTGATGATTTTTCAAACGAACGTCTACTCTTGGTGCTATGAACTTTCGAAAGCAGGAACTTTTGTCAGGCTCACCTATTAGTTTTTAAGAGTTGGAAGCAGTGCTCTTTGTGATAGAACAAATACTCTCAGGGCTCTGAACTAAAACATGGTCAGATTTAGAAAGGCCTAGACAATTGGAACAAATACTGTAAATAGTAAGCAGGAGAATGGTGCTCTCGACCTTAGCAATTTGGCTTGTGTTTCAGAAAAATCTCTTTGATTTAAACAGACAAATTTGAAGATTTCAAGATAAACGTACCAGAAAGTTGACACCAAGCTACACTCGCACATTTTACCAATGAAGCACTTTACTGGTATAAGAGTTCTGCGTAAAGTAGATAGGCAACGGTGGATAGGTCTGTCTGTAAACAGAACAAAGAAAGCACACAGACACAACATTGTTTCTTGCGAGGAAGGACATTGGGTCATCTGGTCTCCACTATGGCTGGCACTTACGATTCAACTATACTATAAACAGAAAAAAAAACGGAAAAAATAAACACATATAGGGAGAGAGGTTGCTGCTTTGTGTTATGACATAATATACTGGCTGAGTTGAAAATGCCCGCCAGTGTTCATGGCACGTGCCCACCAAGAAAGACCCACCCCACTGCATCAGTGAGATAGAATCCTCACACCCAGGCCAACACCCCCGCCTCATGGTGAGCCACAGCACGCGGAACGCTTGGAAGGTATTATGTTTGGATCGTTCTGCTCCATGCAAATGCAAGCTTGATCGACCCTGCACAAAGTATTTCACGCCGTAATTTTAATGGAATGATCTATTTTGTATTTTTAGCTGAGTCCTGCGAAATCAAGAGAAGGCAACCGAGCATGCAGTTTATTGAATTTTTATGATTATCATGACATCTGGCATTTCCTATCTTCAATGGCAATGTTTTTCACTTTCACGGTAAGATGTGTAAATATTATTCTTCCGTGAAAAAATACCAGGTTAATCAAAAATACTTGCACACGTTTGCATGATTGTAGAATCTGATCTAAGCAACCAGTTTCAAAGATCCTCGTTTCAGACGTTCACATGGTGCAGTTGCAGTCTGAAAATGGCAAAAATGTGAGGGTGCCAAAATTATACATATATTTCTGTGCTGATTTAACTAAAACTGCCTGGATTGAAATACACTAAAACGGATTATTTTAGTGTACTTTAATCCTGGGGCTCTAATTTTATCGACACAGAAATGTATGTTCATTTGCTGAAACTATAACCACACGTCATTCTCAATATGCTATTACGCTGGATGCCATAATTTTAGGTAGAAGTGCTCGTTTGTGAAGTGTGCGTTTGCCTTTGTCATTCATGACCAAATTAAAAGCTTGATATGCACAAAGAAATTGATATGGTAATCATTCAATACTAGGCAAGGCAACCCTAAAGAGCTACACTTGCTAATTTTTAAATCATTTAAAAGATTATCTATATCTGGTGAAACTATATCTGGCCCTGTATCTACTTGCCAACAAGAAATTTGAAGATTGGCGTTGTAATCGAATTTTGATGATTTTTGAAACAGGATAATTGTTGGGGATACGAACAGGCGATTTACGTCACTTACGTAATTGAGAACAACGGAAGAAACAAAAGCAGCGATGCGCATGACAACGTGAGCCCAAACGTCGGTTCGCTCTCAACAAAGCTGAAACACAATGTATCAAAACAATAGGGTCAGCACTTCATCTCCCCAATAAATAACCCTTTTGGGACACACAGTAATGATGAAGTTCTCAGTCAGAGTTATACAGGGTGTCCCAGAAACATTATTCGACGTTTGATTAAATATTAAAAAGTAACGATGAAATGTACAGGCCCCTGGTTAGATAACCCTGTTCCTAAGATTTTATATTAATTTTGACGCCAGAATCTTGCGAATCTGCTAAGAATTCACGGAGTTACAAGCTTTTGAAGTTGAAGTTTGAGCGAAGTTAAAGTTTGAGCGAAAGCTGCCTAAATGACTCGTTTTCAAAATGACGTCCCAAAATCGAGGTAAAAGAAGACTGTTTTACCTCTCGTTTATATCAGAGCAAACCAAATAGGACTTCAAAAGTAATTCAATTCTTGTAACCGTTCCCAAAATTTACTTAAGAATACAAGTATCCAAAATATGGAATGAAAGCTTAATCGATGAGAGATTGGGCCATTCCGAATTTTGCTCAATAGGATTCCTCCGACCATCCATAGCCTTGATTCAATGTTAGAGAAAGCTAGTTTATTGAAAGTGCTTTTTAAATTCCATTTGATTTGCTATGAATAAACGAGATTCTACCTTCACAAAATATGCAATTTAGGGGCGTCTGGTTTCAGCTTTCGCACAAACTTGAACTTCAAAAGCTCGTAACTCCGTGAATATTTAGCCGATTTGCTAGCTTCTGGTGTCTAAAATTAATTTAAAATTTCAGCAATATGGTTATCTTACCATGGAGCCCTTTCACTATTTCGTGATTTTTTTATATTTAATCAAACGTCGAACAAATTTTTTTTGGGACACCCTGTAGATTAAGTTTGGCATATGTCTTAACTTAAATGTGATTTCAACTGATGGCGTTGTTAATGCTTTCGTTAAGCCGTAGGAATCATTTTATTTTTCAAGACCATTTTCAAATTTTGTACCATCCGAAAACTTTAAACTGTTTTCATTTTATCGTAGTCGTTGATGACGGTGGATGATGATCTAGAACGAAAGGAAAGAAACAGAATCAATGTGTTTTGATCATGGTTAATCATCAATGAATAGATCAATCAATCATCGAATCAATTTGACGGTGATCATCGAATGATCGAGGGTATATTGCATTGTGCTGCGTGATCGTGATTCAGGAGATGATTAGGGAAGTTAGCAAAATTGTTTTATGGATGACCTTAAAGCTGGAAGTGATTTGAACATCTTGATTATCTTGAAGTTGAAATCTGATTTGAAATCGGTATCATAGTTTTTTATGTCAATGGTGCTCATTTGTTTTTCTTGAAATAACTTTGTGCTTGAGATCTATACAAAATTGTACTATCTTGAGCATTTGATAGGAGACTAATTAAGTCCCATTTACTCTCAGAATTTGTGTGCGCAGATGAATTTTGCACACGTACAAAATGAGAGTTGGTTCTTCCCCTGAGGTAGGGAGGGTACTTAGTATATTTTTCCGATGGGGATATGCCGTTTTTCAGGGTATCGTTTTCACCCAATTTTTACTAGAATGGGGTATCGAAAGAAGGAAATTTTTCTGGAGCCGGTTGTCAAAGTATGTCAAAAGGGGAAATTTTGTTAGATCGGGTTGCTTTTTAGTCCAATTTTTGTGTTTTGGAGTATACTTTTGACCGAGTTATTCTAGAATCCTTTGGAGGGAAAGATTCTGGAACCGGTTGGGACAGAATGTTGTTGTGGGCAAACCCCCCAGGGTCTTCTTAGCTTTTACACCACGATTCTTATTAGAGCCGTGAGCCGTAGCGTTATCTGGGTATTTGGAAGAATAACGTAGCAGGTGAGTGAGTCAACAAAATGTTCAGACTGCAGTTCTCAAACCAGTTTTCTGATTCTTAGAAACTGATAATGCCTATTGAGCTGACATATCAACTCAGATAAGAAAAGTTAGTTTGTCAAAATCGGGTATAGCGTTCTCAAATTGCAGGCAATTTTATAACAGTGCTCCCTCTCAGGATCTTTCACAGCAGGCTTGATTAAAATCCTTGATCAAATTTTTATTGCCCCCATTTACAGTAATCAAAGCTATTTGTCTACGTATCTAATCGCTGAAACATTTGCTAGATTTAATTTCGGATACTCCTGAGAGAGCTTAATAGAGAGGGGGGCTTATTAGAGAAGGGGCTTATTCGCAAAATTAGATGACAAGGATATATATGATAGCTTTTCAGTTCTTTCACCCCATATTTTGTGGATTAAACATACCATTTTACAAGTCAAATACACAAATTCAACACAGCTATATCCCAAACCATATCAAAATCCCGATCAAAATTAACATGCAAACTCGTTTAGCTAAATAAATGGTAAATCTTAGGTAGCCTCTGGAGTTTTATATAAGTGCGGGGGGGGGGGGCTTGATAGAGAGTAGAGGCTTATTCAAGATTTTAGCTCAGAGAGGATGGGGCGTATTAGAGAGGGGGTTTAATAGAGAAGGGGGCTAAATTGAGTTTTTACGATAAGTTGATTTGTTTGCTGCACAGGTATTATAAGTTTATAGGAATCCGATAAACGGTTGACTTCGACATTTTTCTGACTCACCCGGTAGTAGACTGACGACGGAGACGAAATTAGTCTTTCTTACCGTTCCATGTCAACGTTTAATTGTTCGTGTTTTATTGGGGTTTTATTCTCTCGATCGTGTTAATTCAAGTCATTTGCATTTTATATACATTAATATCTAGCCTGTTTAATGTCCTACCGGGTGTCCCTAAAACAGTACTCCTGTTTAAAAAACACCAAAAATTAATTGTCAAATCTTTGATGAAATTTTCTTTTTGACTTGTGTTGTCATAGACCCAAAAATATTTATAGATGGTAAAATGTTTGCTTTTGATACAATAAGGTGGAAAAATTACACGTTGAAAAACCTTACTTTGAGCTATAGTTTTTAAGCAACATACTCAATCTTGCCTAAGAGTCAAAATGCTCAGAATTTTTATCATCATTGAAGTTTCCAATGATAGTGTGCATTTAATTCAGCCATTCGTGACCAAACAAGATGCTTTACATCCACAAAAAAATTGATCTGGCAATCATCAGTGCTTCCTTGCAGTATGATTCAAAACCAGGAAACCCTAAAAAGAGCTCAAAGTTGCTCATTTTTAAGTCAATTAAAAAATCAGGGAAAATAATTTGGCCCTTGATCTACTTGACAAAAAAAGAAAATTGAAGATCGGTCGTGTAATCAAATTTTGGTGATTTTTCAAACAGGGAGTACTTTTTTGGGACACCCGGTATGATATGGTGTACCCTTCTTCCTCCTCTTGTTATTTTCATACCAAAAACTCATCCACCTTTCAGATACGAGACACCTGTTTTAATACACCAGCACAATATGAAATTCATTTGTCAATGCTCTTCAAAAATACTTGTCAAAATCGTTCAATATCTGGCACGCATATTTTTCGTTACTTCATGTAGAGAGATTTATTGTTTTATTTGCGTAGAGAATCTAAAATAGGGCATATGATGCACTCATCTTTGTATAAGGAACTGCTGGACGCCCCAGAGAATTAAGAAACTCCGCTAGGTCAATTTTGAAGACGAGAAACGTTATTCAATGTTGGTCATTAGTTGGAGTTTTTTTTTTTAAAGAAAATGTCTTGCCAACCCAAATATTACTGAACATTATAACTTTTGTTTAGAATTTGGTTCTTCCTTCTAATTCTTATTTCAAATAGTGGTTCTCGATTAATTTTGATAAATCTTGAGCTTCAGTTTTTTCAAGAAACCTTACCGCACAAGAAACATTTACTACAATATTGGAGCCAAGGATTAAGAAACCCCACAAGCCCAGAACCAACGAGTTGCTTATAAAAAGATGGGTGTAATGTTAGTTGTTTAAATTGTCAGCTATCGTTAAGTTGCCTTGGATCTGAATGCAATTTTGGAGTCAATCTTATAATTCTGCTTGGAAAATTATATTTTAACAGAACTTTTTCGTTCTTTCTCTCTTTCTTTCTTTCTTTCTTTCTTCGATCTCATCATACCGCTTTTAGCATTTGTTCTGGACCATCTTCTTTTCGGTGACGGTGGTGATGATGGGCTAGATAAAAGCTTCCTGGGTGACTCGGAAAAGAGGGTGCCATGAACAAGGACAGATTAGGTAAGACAATAGCACGAATTGGTCTTGAGTGACACCGAAATTCAAAGCGATTAGCGATCGCAGACAAAGAAAATTCGCTCAACCAGTAATTCAAAACAAACAAAGCTGCAAATGTTTCTCTGAAACCCAGGTAGCTAGCGCGCTCGTTGTGCATTCCAGAAATTATTTTTAAGAGCAAACATGAGCATAGTGTCAACAAAGGATCTCGTGCTATTTGTGTTATAAAATCTGTCCTTGTTGGTGCCATGTTTTATCTTTATTTCGAGCAAGAGTACTGAATGAATGATTCAGTAACACAGCTTGTGAATTCACGAGAATTCATAAAAAACAACAGTTCGTGTCTTATGTTTTCTTGAAAAGTTTATTTACCAGGTGAGAGACCAAAGTAATTTTACTGAAATTTTGGTGACCTCGAAGGGGAACGTTACAGATATTTTAAATCTTAAAAGTTGTCAGTTTTGCAGAATTGCTAGAAATTGTTTTAAAATGTATGATCAAATTTTGATCCTTTTGCGTCAATTAGATATTTTTCCTCAGAAAAGCTGGTTATTACCAATCTAGCCCGAAAAATACAGGTAACTCTATCGAAATCATAATGTGCCAGGAGTCCGCAACCTCGTCCCCAGGGCCTTTTGTCATGTTGGTTTATTTTCGTCTCCGTCCCAAACAAAAGGCCCTATGGGGACGAGGTTGAGGAATCTGGACCCCGGATGTTGCGTCGAAGACATGTTCTTATGCAAATTGCTACCCAAATTGCAAGCAATTTTTATCATTTGCACTTTTCAAGCTTTTGGCATATTTTCTCCTTTTGAGCAAATGCTTGTTTATTTACGAAACATCATAGTTGTGACACTCTGTCCAAAACTGAGGCAATGCACAATAACGGAATTTATCCGGGGGGGGGGCAGTACAGTAGTGTCCCGCATATAAGAAACAACTTTTTCAATTTCAGGTCTGATGCGTTTCTTATAAAATGAGATAAACTTGCAAATCAGGGTAAAGTTTCTTATTACAAAAATCATACACTGTTGAACCAGACATGATCTCTATTGATGATTATTATTTTGAATTGTATTTGTAAATTTTCACTTCCAGAAAATGCTACAGTTATTTCAGGAAGGTGCTTTTTGCATACAAAATGTTTTTTTCATTTGAATACAGTAAGAACCCGCAAAATAGAAACCTGTTTTTTCAGAACAGCCTGTTTAGTTTCTTTTTAAAAGGTCATTAATTTGGAAACAGGCTGAAAGGTTTCTTATCACATGGTTAAGAAACCTTCAGTGATTTCAAGGTCAATATTCAAAAACAAACCCAGAGCAAACACTATCAAACGGTATGTTCTTGTTACCTCTAAAATTACTCAGCAATATCATAAATACCAAGTATCAAGTATAAAGATAGAGATGCTTTTGGATAAAATATGTAAAAAATGTTTGGCACCTGATTTTAACAAAGATCATTAGATACGAATTCATTTGGGTTCCTCCTATAAGAAACCTTCCTAAAATCAGGCTGAAAAGTTTCTTATATGAAGGCACCATTTCCCAAAAAAATCCGCCTGAGGTTTCTTATAAAGTGGTTTCTATTTTGCGGGTTCTTACTGTAGGTACAGTTCAATACAACTGGAAAGCTGAAAAATTCCAAGGTTTCAATCCATAATTTTTAAATAAGAAACAAGCTTTTTTTCAGACCTGAACAAGTTTCTTATAAAATGGGGCATTATTTTGAAAATCAGGGTCTGTGTTTCTTAAATTTGTGTTTCTTATATTCGGGACACTACTGTATTATCCCGTCATACGAGAATTTGCCATCAATATTGATTCAGTAAAGCTTTGTGGTCTAAGTTCTGCTGACAAATTTTAGCAGTGCTAAAATTTAGGGTATTTCAATGTAAAAGTCCTGGTAATATCCATTTTTAGGAAAAGCAAATACATTTCTGCTTTTTATACAGTGGAAATTCATGTTCTGAAACCTCAGCAGTATTCTGCATTGTATACTGGGGTCGGATCAGAAAAGAATCCCTCTGCTCTGGCGCAAACCCCGGAGGCTCCTTTTGGTAGTAACCACGACAAAGGAAACAATGTCCCATCACCCATCCATCTGAAGAATCGTTGGCGCGCTTTGGATTTTGCCGGCCGCTGATTGGTTAATTTCCCAAATGTTGTTGTTGCTCACCAAGATTTAGGCCTTTCATTTGTCAAGCATTGTGAAAAGCAAAGCAAGCACTTCGATACTACTCGCAAAGAACAAGATTCACTACTACTCACGGTAACTATAGTTTGTCTAAGCGTTGCTGATATATTGTTTTATGTTGTTGTCGTGTCAGGGATGGAATTATCCAAAGAAAGAAGATGGCAAGTTGCCTTATTATTGGGCTAATGCAGTTTCGCACAGTCTTTGAGTACACTTTTTTGCCTATACTGATCCTAACTAAACCTTACCAAAACCCAATATAAAGTAAAAAGAGAGGAATTTGTTACTTTTATACTAATGTTTCCCTGTTACCTGTGGTTGTCCATACAATGCACACACACAGTACTATAAGACCGAGCAATAGTCTACACAACAACAGACAGTGTGTGTTGTGATTTGGTGTTCCTGTGATTTGGAAATAATAAACTTTCATTCAGACAACAACATTCCGCTTTTTCAAATTCCCACATACTGACTGCATGCAAAAGAAGAGTGAGAACTTTCATACTCATTCAGATATCATCATCAAAACAGTTGAAATATATCGCTGCGCTTTATCAATTTCGTCCCAGCTTAGCATCATCCCGGCGCTGACTACTGCCCCCCACTCCCCACTGCCCCCCACTCCCCACTCTTCGTGTTGGTCCGGGCTAAGGAGGCTTAAAGGGCCCTGGTCAACATTGATGCTTTGTCGCATTTGGCCTCGGCTCTTATCAATATCAGCAGCTGCAGTGCAATTTGCTGGATAATGGCTGGTTGGCAAAGCGGTAGGCTTCTACTCCTTTCACGCACTCAACCCAGGCTCAAAACTTTTTTTGTAATTTTTGTAAAACTCTTTCTTTTCCTTCCCTGCTAATGTAACCTAATGATAAGACTTAACATCATTTTATAAGAAATGGAAACCATTGATATCACCATTTAAAAGAAACTGCACAGATGAATTGAAATAAAGAAGAAGCTACAATACCCTGGTAGTTTAAAATAGCTTATAGACTGTTGCAATTTACTGGTTTGATTCTGCGAAGTCATTAAGAATTTTTACTGGATACTCAAAATTACTTTATCCTACCATTGCGGGCAGCCATATTAGTTTCTGAACATCAAAAACTCACAAACATGAGCTATATGCGTGCAAAGCATCAATGTTGATCAAGGCCCTTTAACTTCTTTGTTGGCAAACCACAGTGATTCAACAAACAATCTCCGACCAAGCCGATCTTGTGGAAACAGGTTGAGGGTAGAAAGTGAATAATAAATCATCAAAATCTTCACAATGTTATAGAAATATATCTCTATAAAAAATTGATGCAAATAATTTTTACTTTTAGGGTCATGGGGGCCCCCGTCCATTAACATCAGAATGATGCTAAGCGGATACAACATTGATATATGACTGACCCCTTACTTCTTCTGTCTCCAAAAAGATGGCATCAAGAAGTTAGAACAAAAAACTGGAACCTACTTGATCTCGCCTGATCTGAACATGAAGCATACCTTGGTAGCCTAGTAAATGCAAGAAAAATTGTAATCGTTAATTCCTGAAAGATTCTGTTTAATTTCAACAAACAGCAAGGGTACCATTTTGTAAAAATCCTTCGTAGAAGTCACCGTAACAATAATATTTTAAAATGGTGGCTGACATGCAGTTAGGCTTCTCCTTAGCTTTGAGCTCTGGCATGCTATTGTTGCAGGATAGGAAACAGAAAAAGAATTTATTACATTACTCTCTTCATAAAGGCATTATACTGTAAGTACACTTTTAAATTCTTTCAGGTAAACCAAGATGTCTAAAAGGAAAGATTATGATGAGGAAAAAGGTATATAAAGTACATTTTCAGCAAGCTTTCATTCTAAGATGTATGTCATGGTCACCATAAAAAAGCTCCCACTTTTACCAGCCACGATATATCACAACCAATCAGTTGGCTGATTTTGCAGATTAAAGGTAATGTGTCCATGTAAGTACAGCGACTTTGCTATTTTCACGTGATATTTCATGTGATCACTTTACCATGGAACTAAAAAGATAGCCAGCTCTAATATAAGCAGACTGATGACTTACTTGCGGTTGCGATTCCAGAGCTGAACCTGAAGTCTCACAGCAGGCAGCCTCGTTGTGAAATTTAAATTCTAGTTTTGCATGTGATCAGTTAAATTCTACCAATCACAGTGAGCTCTTCGAGGCTCTTCGTCAGCATTGCATCAGCAAATTTTGACAAGAGTGTATACGCAGCTGTACTTACATGGACACATTACCTTTAATAACCTGATTGTTAGCTAAAAGCTAGAAGTTTACTCAGCAATTTTTTGATGGGTTTTTTCAGCACATGAACATTCTTTGTCATTAAACATCAAGATAGTTTTGGAACCTTTAAGAAACTTGTGAGGAACTCTGAGTACTCAACGCATTTTTGTATTGATTTTTAACTATTGATTTTTCAACATTTGAAAAAGGATTTGTTACGTAACTTTGCATTAACATTCAGCATTTTGTTATTATAGAAGACACAAAACGATTCCTGGCAGAATTTTACTATGATGATATCAATGGGAAAGTGTTCAAATATGGAGAGCAACTTGTAAGTTAGTTATGAATCAAATTTCCCTCGTTTATTAACTTGATAATTGGGAGTTCAAAACCACAATGGCAATTACAGCTGCTATAGACCCTATTCACGATGATGTCAGTTCTTTTGAAATGCATCCTTCACCTTGATATGATGTGGAGCTAAATCCCAAAACCGTGCATTGCTCTTATTCCTAACTAAAGGATTGAGGTCAATATATAAGTTTATCGAAAAGCAGAACCTTGTCACAAGAGTGATGGGTATCAGAAAACAGAAATTGTCACATTTTTATTCAAATTTATTAGTGTGCAAACACAACTGAACTGAAGATTGGCACTTGAATGAAACTGTTTTGTAGGTCTTTCCAGATATCCGTAATTCAATTTAAAAAGCATAGAATGTCTTTCAAGTTGATGCATCATAATTTTGTAAGTTTTGAATCTGACAGCATCATTTTTGTTTGTTTTCAGATAAAAATTGCACACAGGGAGCAAGTTGGACTTCAGATTGAGCTGGATGATGTAAAGCAGGTATCTATGATATTTTGCTGCTTTAAGGATTGGTGCTTGTAGTTGGCCGCATTCCAGAATAGATCAGTCTAACAAGTTTTCATTAGGGATTTTCTAAAAAATTGGCGGAATCAGTGGAGTTTCCACGGTTAATTATTTTCGGTTTTCCAGGTCATGAAAGTCCCTAACCTCTGCCATTTTACCTGGAAAACTCCCGCTTATTTCTTCAACGAACAAAACATAGTTTCATGAAAATCGCTGGCAATATTGTCATCAATTTGGAATAATGGTGGAAGAATTGCTGGCAGTCGTTCACCGATTTTTTAAAGTTATCCCTCATGATTAAAAAGCAGAAATCTCAGCCTGTATGTAGTTAAAATGATTGTGGAATTTTTAATTAGTGTCATCATCAGGAAATACATGGGCACAAAGAGTTTATTGTGAATGAACAATCAGCAAACAAAGGGCTCATTGGCCTACTCAATAGATGGTCTCTAGAGAAGGAATAGCAAAATTCTTTACCAGAGTTTCTGGTGCTTTTTCAAAAAAATTGACATTTTCATTTGCCAGCAATAAATTTAGATGAGAATTTACCAGAGACTATTCCAAACTACCACTGGTATACTTTGACTTAACTACCAGCAGTTTGAGCCAAATATTTTTTCGCCATAACTGCCGAGGGGCATTTCACTCCCAAAAATCTCGTACATAGTGAAATGCCCCTCAATAACCGCCACCAAAAAGAGTCCGCTTTTTTTAGACAATCCCTTGATAAGTAAATACTGAACGAGTCAAGTAAACTAGGTAGTGAATTTTGATTATTTTATTCGGCAGGAAAATCCAGAGTTAGCTGAAAGGATTATACAAAATACAAGAAGATATGTTGAAATCTTCTCTGATGCTGTATTTGATATGCTACCGGATTACAAGGAGAGGGAGGTAAAGCAGTTTCAGTGCTTTGTTTGTTTGTTTTTGTTTATTTGTATGGTTCCTTGCTTATTTCAATGTTGTTATCAAAGGCACACTGTCACATATGAGCAATAACAAAGTGGCATCTGAATATCCCAATAACCAAAGGGATTTATTTCATAAGTAAGCACTAAGGGTTCCAATTGGAATAGAAACGGCTTCTGTGTTTTGTTAGATAGTCAGTGTTTGTTTGTTTATCGTTGCTTGTTGGCTGCAGGAGAGATGTGCTTGATCACACCTCTTGTGGTATAGTTGTGTAAATCGTCTTGTGAATCGTGTCGTATTATGTTGAAATCGTTTCGTATTTCATATTATGTTGTCATCATATTGTTAATGCAATTTGTGTTGTATCAATTAGAAGTTTCTTGTAAATTTGGAAAAGATTGTATTAGCTTTACATTCGTTGTTGTTAGCTTATCTTGTAGTTTTGTAAATTTTTTAACTGATATATGAAAAAAAAAAATAACGAAGGATTTATTGGTTGAGTATTCACCAATCCTCACCTCTGTGCCTTGGGATCTTGCTTTCTTTCCTGAATAAAGGGAGTCAAATTCTTATCATAGAGTGAATTTTTATGTGCACTGAAATATCTGAAGCTTTTCTTATTCTATTTGATGCCTTTGATATTTTGAGATAATGATTATGGAGTTGCTTATTATCACTGAAACTCCAAGCCATTCTTCCAAACTTTTTAATGGGTTTGTGCACAGTTGAAAAGACAAGTCCAGGGTTGGTATGATTGATGTTAAAATACAAGATAATACTGCTATGAATGATATATGATACTTTTTTCCACTATTTTGCACCTTCTCCTTGTGAAATCACGTATTCAAATAAGCATTTTGAGCAAAGTGACGTTACATCGTGCAAACGAAACCGAGGGTGTGTGATTGTTTTTCGACTCTTAATCGCTGATAGCCTTGTTATCGTGTAGTCATGCATTGAAAATGGCTTGAGAACACGATAAAGAGGCTTGCTACAATAGAAGAGGTGAAAAAACAATCGCACAGCCTTGTTTTGATTTGCGTGACATAATGCCACTTTGTTCAAATTGCTTATTTGAATATGTAATTTCACAAGGAGAACGCGAAAAATAGTGGGAAAAAGTATCATACACCATTCATAGCAGTATTATCTTGTATTTTATCATCAATCATACCAACCCTGGACTTGTCCTTTAAAACTTGTATTTATAGTAGATCGTAAAAATTGTTGTATTTTATTTTGCCCTCTGTAGCATTGTGGTTTCAATTAATCATTTCATCAAGCCATTTCAAACTGTTTCAATCTAGATTGAGAACAAAGATGCATTGGATGTTTACATTGAACACCGATTGCTTCTTCAACAACAAAATAACCAACAAAGAGGAGGAGTTGCAAGGGATCCAAAGAATAATTACCCACCAGAACTACTCCGAAGATAGTATGTTTTTACTTACACTTTTAACCTTGTTTTTAAAAAGTCTAATTTTAAGCCATTTTATTGGTAGAGTGCAGTTTAGCGGGCGGAATTCGAATGTTCTGTTGTTGTATGTCATATGGTAAGGGTTAGGGTTAGTTTCAGAAAAGGGTTTTTAGTATAATTTAGCGTTAGTTAGGGTTATGATTAGTTAGCGTTAGTAAGGGTAAGTTAGGTTTAAGGTAAGGGTTAGTTAGAGTTAGGGTTAGTTAGGGTTAGGGTTGAAATATGACACTTAGCACCGCCAGCTAAACTGCACTCGTCGCATTTTATTTAAAGGGTCTGTTTCAGCAAGCATGCTTTGCATATGCCAGCTCTTGGTTGACCTTTGTGGTCACCATTTTCATGGCCCATACAATGGTGATGGCAAAGGCCGACCAAGATATGGCACGTGGAAAAGCAAGATATGCTGGTTGAAGCCGACCCTTTAAGGGCCTGTTCTTATGGAGAAAGTTTCCCCGGCATTTTCCCGGTGAAGCGGGATTCCCGTTCAACCGAGATCTCGCCTCATATAGCTTTATCACATAAAATAGAACAAGCGCACAGTGTTCCAGGGCATGTAATTAATGTGAAAAATGAAAGTATCAGAATTGTACCAAACTAATTTTTCTATTGTTCACCGTAGCCTGAGGAATGTCAAAACCCAAAAAAATTCAAATCGGGCAATCTAGTGCTGAGAAAACATTATTTCAAGTTAGGCCTAAAAAGTGTACTTCAGGCTTCTTTCTAAGCACAGCAAGACCACAAAATAGCACTAAGTTTCAAATTCAAATTTCTTGGCTTGCACTCACCCGATTTTCATGATCTTTGTTTTGTTCAACAGATTAAACCTTGCAGAGTATGTAGTGAAAAGGTGGATTGAAAATTTTATCTTGGGATGCGGAAATTTTGCGAATTCATAGTGGTAACCAAACGTTAAAAAAAACTAAAACTGAATCACGAAGCGCTTCTTCAACATTAAAAACAAAAAATATATGTTTCAGAATTCTCGGAAAGTCTATTGTAAAATCAAGTTTAAGCTATTGGCAACACGTTTGCAAAACGGCTTAGTAGAATATGCTCTCAAATAATTTTGACGAATTTTTCACGAAGACCAGTTTTGCACCTTTTCATAGTAAAAAATTGCATTTTTATGACGAAAACCTATTAGCAAAGGCAATATTTCATCATATCTCCACAATTTCAAATACATGCTTTTTAGCAATAGTAGTATAAAGTATTTTTACATAATTAACTAATTTTTAAGGGTTTTGAAAACATGCAGCCAACTCTACAATGATTTGCTATATCCCAAGGTGAAAAATGCGCCTAGTTACATCGGAAAACAGAACAAACACTAAAATAGATACCTAATATGATTAGGGAGTTGATCTCTAACCTCCTTTTGACTATAAGAGGGAAATATTTGTTTCATTGAACATCTAGTTCAGTCTATGGTACAGTGGCAAATACAGACAGAATTTGCTAAAAAAGGCTTCCTCTTCACTGGCCTTCGTGAAAAATTCGCCAAAATTAGTTGAGAGCTTATTCTACTTAGCCCTTTTGCAAAAATGTTCCCAATAGGTTAAACGTGATTCTGCAATAGGCTTTACGAGAGTTCTGAAACATAGATTTTTTGTTTTCAATGTTGAAGGAGCGTTTCGTGATTCAGTTTTAGTTTTTATGAACGATTGGTTACCATTATAGATTTGAAAAATTTGCACATCCCAAGATGAAATTTTCAATCGACCTTTTCACTACATATTCTGCAGGGTTAAATCTGTCAAACAAAACAAAGATCGTGAAAATCGAGTGAGTGCAAGCCAAGAAATTTGAATTTGAAACTTAGTGCTATTTTGTGGCCTTGCTGTGCTACAAAAGAAGCCTGCAGTACACTTTTTAGGCCGAACTTGAAATGATATTTTCTCAGCGCTAAATTGTCCGATTTGAAAATTTTTTGCGTCTTGATATACCTCAGGCTACGGTTAAATATAGAAAAATCAGTTTTGTACAATTCTGAAATTTTCATTTTTTGGCATTAATTACACTAAAACGGAAATCTGGATCACAGTGAAGCGTTCACATGAGTAAACATTTCCCCGGCTAGCCGAGATCTCGCTTGGGCTCTACCGGGATCCCGCCTATCCGAGGAAATATTTCCCCATATGAACACATCTTCCCGGCCAGGCGGGGAAACTTCTTTTGTTTATCGTTAATCCTTTCGAATTCTTTGGCGTCAGAGACAAAGCGCTATTAAGAGTCATATTTTGGATTTTTGCGTGACAACAACATAATTTTGTCACATTAACTGATAATTTTCCATGTGATTTTGCCCAAAATCTGGTAGTAGTTACCAACGCATTTAATCGCCACATTTAAGCAATACAACAACTTTTTTAATTTAGTGAGATATTTTGTACATACTCTTACCATTTTCAGTTTCGAATGAACTGCGATATTATATAGATAACAAATTATTTTAGAACTGCGCTACAAAAATTATGAGTTTTATTTTATTTCTCAAAACTTCATCAAGTTTGCAGTTTATACAATTTGATCGAAACAATTTATCATTTTTGAGCTTTCAGTAAGATATAGCAAGCCATACCTCAAACGATATTTCCAGCTAAAGTTGATGTAATAACAGAAAAAATAACGTGAATGAAACACAGCTTTTCTATTTGGTCTGTCAGTCGATGTCTGCCATTGCTTTGATTTTAGCAATCAAAGACAATGCCTTAGCCTGTTAAAGATAAGAAATGTCTCTTACTAGCAATAGCTTTATTTTCAGTTTCATATTTTTTAAATTCACCACATACAATTTATAATTTACTATACCAACAAATAACTAAACTACAAGGAAGTTTTACAATATTACAGAAAATGAATGCAATGATACGGAAAATTAATATAACATACAAATACAGAGAAATGAGATACTGATATCTCCATTGCATTTTTTGTCAATAAATAAAAACACGTTTACTTCTTTCCTAGTGAGATCAGTTTCAAACATTACGGTGAAGAGAAAGCAGAAGCAATCAGAAATGTAAAAGCAGAAAGCATCGGCAAACTAGTAGTCGTTAGAGGAATCGTGACAAGATGTACAGAAGTCAAACCTGTCATGGCTGTTGCAACGTATACTTGTGATCGATGTGGAGCTGAGTCGTACCAGCCTGTAAGTCAATCATCTTAAAATAAACTGCATAAGTCGGAAAATGTTTTTGCATTTGGAAGCAACAAATTTGTCTTTCTACCGGGTGTACCAGAAATAACTATGCGGTTTTCGTTAGCATCGGCTATTTGAATTTAGCTTGAATCAATGGCTAATCACTCTCAAATGTTCCTTGATATTTACCTTGAACATAGATAACAAATTATACAGATTTGGTTGGATGCAGTGATGCGAATTTAGCTTGAATCAATGGCTAATCACTCTCAAATGTTCCTTGATGTTTATCTTGAACATAGATAACAAATTATACAGATTTGGTTGGGTCCAGCGATGTGAATTTAGACTTAATCAATGGCTCATCAATTTCAAAATATTCCTCTATAGTTAACTGGAACATAGTTACAAATTGGTCGAATTTGGTTAGGTCCAGCGGTGTGAATTTAGCTTTAATAAATGGCTAATCAATTTCAAAATTTCCTCGATAGTTAACTTGAGCAAAGATAAAATAGTATACAGATTTGGTTAGATCCAGCGATGTGAATTTAGCTTTAATCAATGGCTAATCAATTTCAAAATGTTCCTCGATAGTTAACTTGAACATAGATACCATTGTTGGTTGATATTGGTTCTTTGATTAGCCTGAACAAGTTCTTGGGATGCAGTGAATAAATCAATGATAACCTAGATAAAATTGAAACTATTGGATCATATTACATTCTGTTTTCTAGAAACCTCCCATCATGCATTGTTGGTAATTTTTCTTTAATTTCAGTTTTTATTTCGATGTGCCTCAAGGATTTGCTTAGGCCAAAAGGGCAAAGCTCTAGTTTGCAGTTGGACGCAAATTTGAGCTTTTGTGATTTATACTTCTGCTCTCAAATCATCAATTCCAACAAATGAGGTATCTATGTTCAAGTTAACTATCGAGGAACATTATGAGAGTGATTAGCCATTTATTAAAGCTAAATTCGCATCACTGCACCCAACCAAATCTGTATACTTTTTTTGGGACACCTGATATTTAGAAATCCTTTTTCCTTTTCTATTGCATGAGTAAAACAAGTGTAGGCGTTTGCCAGAATATACAGTCAAGAAAGATCGTCCAAGTTCGACGTCTTATTTGTCATTGTATAGCAGAAAGGAAATTGCAACCAAAGTTGCAAGTCTTCAGATTTGAAATGTTGGCAATTGCATCACAGGTTAATGAGAAGCTAAGATAAGCCATGCAGATGCGAGGGAAGCATTTTGATATTTTGTTCCACTAACCTTGGGTTTGTCTGAGTTCGTTGTTATGAGTTGAAAATGAGGGAAGACTTGATCAATATTTCTATTCCTTCATCTACCATGATGAGAAACAGCTCCGTAACAAAAATCTGCAACAAAATGCTCATCAGTTTTTAAATTTAATTTTGTAGGCATTTAGGAGAAAGCAGTATGTTGCGTTGCTTAATCAAATAAGCTATTTATATTTACTTTTTTTTAATTTGACTCGAAATTTATTCCTCTTTCAGGTCGGATCAGCAAGTTTCATGCCACTTCTAATGTGCCCAAGTGAAGAATGCACCACAAATAAGTAAGATTTCTGATTGCCTCTTTATTATTTCATGTTTTCATGATTTTTGTAAAGTCATCCTGTGTGGCAGGGCTAAAAAACAAAGTAGCGTGGTAGCGGCGCTACCAGGAAGGAAGCTGAAGTGCTCAAATTTACCAGAAAGGAAGAAGGGAAAAAGAAACTGAAGGAAAGGGAAGGGAAGTTAAGGGAAGGAATGAAGGAGAGAAAAGAAGTGTAGTGTTGGGCAATATATTGGGAAGAAAGAAGAAAGTTCATAAGGAGAAAAGGCACTTAGCTTGCTACCAGAAGGGAACATTTTTAGCTCCTCTGTGTGGTTCTTTGACAATTGATGTTAATTGCACTGAGCCGAGCATATGGCTCAAATTTTTAAAATCTTTAGAAAGGTGGGTGTAAAATTCGATTACATTTTTCTTTGAATTGAATGGCTTGTAAGGAACTTAGGGGACTTTGCTGTAAACTGCCCTGGAAATTTTTGATATCTTGATATTTTTCAAATTAGCAGCATTTTAATTATTTTTGAAAGAATTCATGGAAAATTTTTGCAAAATTTAAATCAAAGTAAATCCCAAATCAATTGAGGAAAAATGATACAGTCTTCAAGAAAACTATAGTTTATGAAAGTCTACAATATGATGGCAAGCAGTAATCTGTGGCTTTTCTGGTTTAGGATTTAGACATTTGATGACGTCACATCACCAAATTTAATAAATGCTGCCATTTTAAAACTAATCAAGAAATCAAAGAATTTCCGCGACAGATTTACAGCAAAGTACCCTTGGTTCCTTTCAAGCCATTCAATTCAAAGAAAATTGTAATGGAATTTTACACCCTCCGTTTTAAAGATTTGAGCTCTATGCTACCTAACCGTACATTTTTAGCTCTCAAATACAGCAATCTAGAAATTAAAGAGCCAGCCGATTGGCTTTTACTTATTCTGTTTCATTCTCTTTAGGAGAACAGAGGTATGTTTGAGCAAGTTTGTACCTTTTAGAACTTCTATCTCTCCATCCTCCGGAGATTCTGGAGTCCTAAATTCGAAAATATGTGATTGATTTGTATTTATGATTCTCAAATTTATTTTTGACAGTCTAAGACTGGAACCTTGACATCTGTGTGCAGATATCTTCCTGCAAAGTTGTCTTGTACTGCCATTGCTTCCATTTTTATTGACTCTACTCCCTTCTTTTTTATTGAGTATTTCTCTATTTATTGTCTCTGAAGATGCCCTAGTGGGCGCAACTACTTCAAGGGAAGAAACTTTCGCAAATTCGAAAAAACGCGAAACTTTTGGAATTAACTTTCGCGAATAGACCAAAACGAGAAATTTCGCAGGAATAACCTTTCGCGAATTAGGTATCATATTTTTGTAATGTCTCATGCTTTCAATAGCATGGTTCGAAAGGCTTGCTGTTAAAGAAGAGGAATATCAATATCTGAATACATGAATATTTGTTCCTGTGTCTTAGGAAATTCCGCGGGAATAAACTTTCGCGAATTTCGTAGTTTAGTAAGTTTCGCGGAATAAACTTTCGCGAATTTCGGCCAAAAACGCAAAAAATGCGAAAATTTCTTCCCGCAAAAAGTAGTCAACATTAAGAGAAAGATAAAAAAGTACAAAAGACCAAATGCTGCCTGTTTGCTTTAGTAGTTTAGGCCGTCTTCAGCCGTACACTACATGCCATTAATCGCCATTTCTACTTTTGACGTATCACACACCTTTCTCGTAGATCTGGAGGCCGTCTTTACCTTCAATCACGTGGTTCAAAATTCATGAAATTCCAAGAATTAAAGATTCAGGAACATAGTGATCAAGTTCCTGTTGGACATATTCCAAGAACAATGACGATCATGGCACGTGGCGAATTAACAAGACAAGCTGTACCAGGGGACCATGTTGGAATCACTGGGGTGTTTCTACCAGTGCTTAAAACTGGATTTAGGCAGATGACATCTGGTCTTTTGTCAGAAACGTTCTTGGAAGCACATGTAAGACATTGACGTTATTAACATCATATTTCACTGAAAAGGGTCTAGTTTTTGATCTTTTTCAACCCCCTAGTGTTGTGTTGATTACGAGCCTTACTTATTAGGTTGGGAAAATGCTCTTCACAGTGCTTGGCTTGAATCTTTGGCAGGTTTTTCGTACATGCAGTTTGAAAAGTGCTTCTTCCTCTGTCCTGATTTTTCTTGTATAGATGCAGCCAATAATCTCCAAATGTTGTCCAAATTTTATCCTTTACTTATTTCTTTTGGGATTGTTTCATGGAACATGAGCACCATTCTTGTGTTTCCGTACATAAACATGAAGATTTTGGAAAATTCATACTACGAATTAAGAAATTTGAGAACCTGGCTCATCATATCGCAACATGGCTCACCTTTTTAGTACAAAATTCACAACCTCCATGTTAACCACAGAATTTACATATTTATACATTGTAATAAAAGCATGTGACAACAGTTCCTGCAAATAAACATAAGCTCCCTTGATGAATAAACAACAGCCCAATAGTTTCTGCAAATAAACATAAATTTCCGTGATAAATATACTACAATAAGCCACTACAATAGCTACAATGAGATGTTGTTCTGAAGATGCCCTAGTGGGCGAAACTAGTCGGCACTGAAATATAAGAATAAAAAGCGCAAAAGACCAAATTGATGGCTGTTTTCTTCGGATGGTTAGGCCCTCTTCAACGGTACACTTTATACTACAATAATCCCCCAGATTAGAATACACTACACATTTAATACGTTATTATGATTCCTTTGAAAGATATTCTTCTGCTGACTTCATTTCTTGAAAACTTCATTTCTTTTGCAGAGAATCGGCAGGATGAACAAGGCTGAAGATGAAGAAATAACTGATGAGGGTCTTACTGACCTAGAAATACGAGGACTCTCTGAAGGTAAAGAGTTAAATCGTAGTGTTTTATGCCACTTCTGGATGTTTCTGATCTATGTATTTCTGATATGTCGAATTACTGAACAAAGGTAGATCTGAAAGGTAGATCTGAAAGGCCAGTAAATAAAATCTGAAAACAAATGCTAAATCACGAGGACTCTCTGAAGGTAATGAGTTAAATTGTAGCGTTTTCTGCCGCTTCTGGGCGTTTCTAATATATGCATTTCTGATAAACTGAACAATCAGTAACATAGGTAGATCTGGAAGGCCTGTAAAGAAAATCTAGAAATAAATGTTAAATCAGCATTTGTGATAAAATCAACACCAATCGTTTAATCTTTGTCAATGAGGATTTTCATGAAAAGATTTACTTATCAGTGATTTAGTGCGATTAATTTTACGTTACAGAAAGTCTATGTAGAAGTCACTGGTTTATAATCTGAAAGCTCACTCCCTTCTGGTTTCGAAATTTAGAGCAGGTTTTTCATCCAATGTTTCCTTTTTAAACAATAGACCTTTTAGCTTTTCTACAAAAGAGCCTGGATCGAGCGTTATTTTTATACATTTTTATACGCGACGTTCGATCAAGTGGCGTTAGAGCTTCTATCACTATTGGCCACACTCGAAAATTCTACAAAATGTTGCAAAATTTTGTTCGATTCTGATTCTTTTCAGAATAGAGTAGCTAAAAGGTGTGCGATATTACGTCACTTCGCTCAAATTGCTTTTTTGAATACGCAATTTCACAGGGAGAAGGCGAAAAATAGTGGAAAAAAGTATCATACATCATTCATAGCAGTATTATCTTGTATTTTAACATCAATCATACCCTCCCCGGGCTTGTCCTTTAAGCATAATACACATTGCAGTCCCTACATTTCCTTGACGAATTCTGCCTCAATAAGATTATATTAAGCATTCCCAGCTTCAACAATTTAACTTTTGTCATTTTTTATTCAGTAGACGTAAAATTGCACATCCCATAGAACAAGAGAGTCTCATATTTGGAATCAGGACTCTCAGGAATTGGGATTTCCGACTGTTTCTTTGAATGAGTTTCGTAGTTACCCTGTAGCAACGCTTTCAAAACACAATGCCCTCTCCGGAGGCGTTCCTGAAGGTACGTCACAAGCCGCTCTCGACCCAGTCCCGCAAGTGCGCAATGTTTTCGAAAAACAGCGGTTTCAAACTCTATTTTACAGAAATATATCATTCAGAAAATATTCATTTATTTTCTTTCATGATCAGTGCAACCAGTGCTGTAAAAAATGCCTTTTGAGCAATTTCAAAAATTGGACTAGATAGGCACAGCATAGGTTCCAAATCTTTAAAAAGGCCGGTGTAAAGTTGAGTGACCTATTTCTTTGAACTGAATGACTTCAATGAAACTTTAGCTATTTCTCTATAATTCTACCGTTGGACTTTTCTGAAATTTTTAATAGTTTCAGAATTAGAGTGTTTTTCTTCCCTTTCAAGAATTCAAGAAACATTTTCAAAAAAACTTAAAACCATCGTAATTTCTAAACCGTTTGACGCAACATGAAGTAATTTTGAAGAAAACTATAGTTTATGGATGCCTATTATGTGGTATCAAGCAAAAGTCTGTCACTCATCTGGTTTATGATTTAGAAATTTGATGACGTCACATCCTAAAATGAGCTGAAATATAAAATACGCTATAATTTTGAAAAATATTCAAAATTTCTGGAGAGTCCAACGGTAGAATTATAGATAAGTATCTAAAGTTTCTTTCAAGCCATTCAATCAGACGAAATAGATCATTGAATTTTACACCCACCTTTTTACGCTGAGTTAAAGATTTGGAACCTATGCTGATAGGCAATTTAATACTGTCGTCATTTCCTTGCTTTCTTGCAGACTTCATAGTGTCATTCATCTTTGCGCATTTATTTACAGGCGTTGATTGTTACTAGGAACTACCTCGTAATAGATCTTGAAGGTTTTTTTAGAGTAAAATAAGACAAAGTTTAAAGGCAGAAACACCGCAATGCGACAAAAAACAACAGCAAATGTGATGAATTAATTTTTTGCCAATATTTCGTCCTGCCATGCAGGACTTCTTCAGGTCTATCACATTACAGCCCTGAAGAAGTCCTGCATGGCAGGACGAAATATTGGCAAAAAATAAATTCATCACATTTGCTGTTGTTTTTTGTCGCATTGCGGAGTTTCTGCCTTTAAACTTATTCATTTTTTCGTCACCGCAAGCATCTTCGGATCCGACAATCGACGCTGGTATCGTGGCCTTTACTTTTTCAAATTAAAATAAGACAGCTACTCGTATCTCCTTTAAACAATAGCGTACAATATTTTGTTTCCAGAGGCTGATTTCTACGAGAAACTAGCTGCATCGATTGCACCAGAGATCTACGGACATGAAGACATAAAGAAAGCCTTGCTTTTGCTGATGGTTGGTGGTGTAGATAGGAATCCAAATGGAATGAAAATTCGAGGTAAGTAAGTCATATCTCTCCAGTCACAACGTCCTAGTGGTTGACCTTGAAGCGTCTTTTTTACGTCCGTTAAAATGTAACAGGCCGTATTACTAAGAACCCTACTTTTAAACTATAGTACTTTATAATATTACATGGATTAAATTAAGCTCCGGTCAAACGATCCAACATCTCACCCAACATTTTGCCCAACATCATGTTGGCTGAAATGTTGGATCGTTTGACCACCATGTTGGGTCACCCAACATCGTCACTTTCGATGTTGGGTGAAATTTGACAGAGACCAAAAATGTTGGGTGAGGACGCCCAACAATTCCTTTGTTCTGAGATGTTGGGTCAATTGTTGGGTCGTTTGACCACCTTATATCCAACATTGTTGGCCGCGTGCATGCGTACCTTACTACGTTTAAAGGGTGCCAAAGTCACTGTCTATCCTCAAATAGTGACTTGCCATGCAGAAAAATGTTCAATTCCAACTTAGTTCATTTGAAATTATGGCAAAGAAACTGTTAATTTCGTAAAAGAAAATGTTGGGTCAAATGTTGGGTCAAATGTTGGATAGTTTGACCACTGATTTTGGGACGCCTGCCAATGTTGGGTTGAATGTTGGATGAAATGTTGGTTGAGATGTTGGGTGAGATGTTGGGTCGTTTGACCGGAGCTTTATGCCACGGAGAGTTAGAAACATTTTCCCACTTTGAAGGGTGTTTCAGAAAAAACGAAACCCAACTGTAATGGAAAATCGTTAAAACTTGATACGATTTTAGTAGATGAAATGTATACTGTCTGAACATGCAGTCTGTCTTCTTTCTAATGATTTGCAGTTTGGATACATTAATGGTATTATTTATTATTCAATTGATAATTTAGTGCTTATGGCCTATTTTAAATGCATCTAAGAGGAAAATCAACACGTTTTCTACCGTAAAAAGTCAAACAACGTATTTTGTCAGAACATTTCAGGCCTAGAAGCATTTGAGATGATGCCCTATGGTAAGAACAGCAAAATTTATGCCCATTAGATGGATTTATTAAGATTTATAAAATAAGCTCTCATAAAGATTGGTTTTCGTATATGTAAATGTCCTTCATTTGCTGGCATCTACAATAGTTCATACTTATGTCAATCAAGTGATGAATAATTCAATTAATATGCCCCACCATTGGAAAGAAGATTGGTTGTGCTTTTAGATGGTATGCGTCAAATTGATTCAAATATTATTCAGTTTCGGACACTCCAGAAGGGGGTTTAAGGAGAAGGGGGCTTATTAGAGAGAGGGGTTTATTCACAAAATCAAATAACAAGGATATATATGATAGCTTTTTGGTTCTTTTACACCATAATTTGCGGATTCAACATAAAATTGTACGAGTCAAATACATAAATTCGACACAGTTTTATCTCAAATCATATCAAAATAAACATGCAAATTTATTTAGCTCAATGAATGGAAAATCTTTGGTAACCTCGGGAATTTGATTTAAGTGGGGGACTTAATAAGGAGGGAGGTTTATTTAAAATGTTGGCTCAGAGTGGAGTTGCTTATTAGAGAGGGGAGCTTAATAGAGGGGGGGGGGGCTTGATAGAGCTTTTACGGTATATTGTCCGATTTTTTAATATTCAATTATAACTTTTACGAGACCAAATTACTTAAGACACTACAGTATAATTACTGTACAACACGACAAGGACGATACCACATAGAAGGAAGAGACAATTGACAACCCCGCTGCCGTAACATAATGACTTACAACTGAATAACAACTAATATGCAACTACAAAAAGCTACACATGAACGATAGGATACTTACGAATAGATTTCAAAGAACGTAGTGGTTATGTGGTGCATTGCAAAAGTTTTTAAATTTTCTTAATCAAGCTGACCAGTTTGGTGAATGAATTTAAGAGTAAGCTCAAGAATTATTTTTTAACGTCATTAGAGAGGTCTTTATTACCGTACTATAAAAGTTCAACGTTGTTCAAAAGGTTATTGATTTGGACAAATGGTTGCACCAGCGACAATGTTTCGACGTTCGATCTCAAAAGCAGGACAGAGTATCAAAAAGTGTACTGTACCCATATAGAAGGTGTTGTGGCGCAGTGGTGTAATCCTCTGACTTTGCAGCCAGAACAGTCAGGCGGAGTGGGTTCGATACCCGGTAGGACCCCACCACTTGAGCGTCATGACAAGGGGTCGCGGACTCGATTAGGTCTGCTCTATTTCTGCGATCCCAGCGCTTGGCGCTGAAAAACGCAACTTCACCTTCACCAAAACCCTCAATGTCGTCCATCGTATTCCGTATTGTCCGATCAGATATACTGAGTCTAATTCACATGCCGCTTTAATTGTTTACATAGGTAGTATCAATATATGTCTAATGGGTGATCCTGGTGTGGCGAAATCTCAGCTTCTTGGTTACATCGATCGTCTGGCACCGCGAAGTAAGTATAGATTGACTTAATCGAATGTTATACAAAATGGTCTATTGGCGCAAAAAGCACTGTTATCACTAAGTTGAATCAAAATTGAAATCTTACAAAATTTCAAATTTACAGTTAATACCAGTGATTTCACATTTAGTTGCTGCCTATTTACAATGCTCTTCTGTTGTTTTCTAAAAGCAGTTCTATATTTTTCTTTTTGCTTCATTTTTCAATTGACCATATTATGACAAGTGTACAGAGGTTGTCATCTAAATTGCATCCTTTCTTATTCATTACTATGAGCTCAAATTTCAATCACTGACAATTTGCTTGTGATATTTACAATCGTTTAACAAAATTTTCCTGTAATTTTTCCGCAGTTTAAGTTCCCAATGTTTGAGAGAAACTTGAGCTTTTCTTAACGTTGGCTACAGTCCACTGAGTTTTTGCTCTACTTTCTATCATGAGTGGTAGGAGACTGCTGTGTTAGCCTGAACACTGCAATCGCCAAGAAACATATTTATTCAAACTTAGTCTTTCTTATTTATTGCGTTTGGCCTAATATTCTGACCTTTGGCGGGCGCCGGCATATTGCATTGATCCTACGCATGCGCATTTAGTGCTCGGATCGGCAATTCCCCTTCCCTCCTCGTTTTCGCCTTAGCGTTGGAGACTTCCCAGTAACTCATTCCGAGGCACACAATCAATGCAATATGGCGGCGCCCAGGATGAAGTCGTTTGTGCTTCGTGTGCAGCTTGTCGCGAATATTAGGACATGACAAGAAAGAGACAACCAAAGTATAGTAAGTTTGAATAAATATGTTCTTTATGAAGTGAGTTTTTAGGCTAACACAGCAGTCTCCTACCACTCATGATCAGTTTTGAGAAAAAAGGCATGGTCTAAATTTAACATTTGAATGAATCTCAAAACGAGGCCAGGGGGCGAAGGGCAACATTGTTTTATCAATTATTAATGAATTGTTAATTAAGCTAAGACACCCAAAGGAAATCTGAGAGACTCTTTGCTAGATTAATGCGTTGAGAATGCAGAAATCTCATCGAGGCTTGTATGAAACTTATCTGGGGGTACAGGGAGGGAGGTTATAGAAGGGGGAAGGTCCAATTTTCGCGTTTTCAGGTGTAGAGCGCACAGTTGTGATATATTTGAATAAGTTTTGGCTCTCAAATACTCTCCATTATAATAATGACGAGTTGAATGATGTATAATTTCTACCTGTTATGTCGTGTGTGTGACAAGCAAGAGAGAAAACACCGAGAGTGGTCACTGAAGGAGTACAGTAACCTTAATGAGAACATCCAGTGGGCTTGTCTATGTTTTGGTTATGACGTTATGGTATCGGAATAAGTTTAAAACATAGTCTTTATTTTTTCAATTGCAGGCCAGTACACAACTGGACGTGGATCTTCAGGTGTAGGTCTGACAGCTGCCGTTATGAAAGACCCTCTTACTGGTGAAATGACGTTGGAAGGAGGCGCCCTCGTGTTAGCAGATCAGGGTGTTTGTTGCATCGATGAATTTGATAAAATGGATGATAGTGATAGAAGTGCTATCCATGAGGTCATGGAACAACAGACCATTTCTATTGCAAAGGTATTTGCATTTTTGTAGTATTATAATATGATAAAAGGCCTCGTGGGCTTGCAGAAAACTATGTAGAGTAAAACTGTTTTTGGCTATGTAACCACGGTTATTTTCCAAGACAATGCAAACTAGATATCTGTCAAAAGAGTTTAGCGAGCAGAACTTAATTGTTGCAAGTGCTTAAAAAGCCACTGCTGACATAAGTGCTTTGCGCGCCTAGAAAATTGAAAGGAGGTAAACAGCAGTGGCGACGAAGATTTACGCCATTGCTGGAACAAGAGCTGAACATTTCACGCGTATTAACCACAATTCTATAGACCCTTTCTGTACTTGTAGCGTCTGTTTTATTATGTTAATTTGAAATACAGTCCTCTGGAGGGCAAAATGTCCTCGTCATTTTCTTTCGTAATTTAAACTTCGTATTTGAACCGTTCGATATGGCAAACTAATCCGTACAACAACAAGAATGACAGGAAATAATCCACATATTTACGGGTCCTCCATCATGACCGTCCAAGAAGAAAGCGATGAAGATAATGATGGAGGAGGCAACAGTGGAATGTGGAATTGAGGTAGGCTTCTTTCCACATCTGTGATTTGGAAAGAACGATAATGTTGACCTGCTAGGCCAAAAACACTTTCAGACACCCAGAAAGTCAAAGAAGCAATGCATTGTGGGATTCGCACAGGCACAAAGCACTCATGTCAGCAGTGGCTCTTTAAATTTTTGGCAACTTAAGAGGGATTTAGTCCTTTGGGAATTTTCGGACAGAACCCTCTCAGGAAAATTTGCCTCAAAGTATCCTTTAAAACATTTTTAGAATTGCAAATTCGTGTGTGTCCAAAGCCCTTTTACAGCTTTAACAATAATGATATAGACATTTTTATGGCGCCATATATCCCCAGGGCTCATAGGCGCTTAACAACATAACTAGTTAAAGGTAATGTGTCCATGTAAGTACAGCGACTTTGCTATTTTCGCGTGACATTTCATGTGATCATTTGGCCGTAATATTATAATGATAGCCACCTCTAATATAAGCAGACTGTTGACTTACTTGCGGTTGCGATTCCAGAGCTGAACCCGAAGTCTCACAGCAGACAGCCTCGTTGTAAAATTTAGATTATAGTTTAGCATGTGATCAGTTAAATTCTACCAATCACAGTGCGCTTTTCGAGGCTCTTTGTCAGCATCGCGTCAGCTAATTTTCACAAGAGTGTATACGCAGCTGTACTTGCATGGACACATTACCTGTAACATGAAATTGGTGTCCACAAAATGATTTACATGGTATTGTGAAAGAAATTTACCTAAAATTGCTAACATATTCAATAAGACTTTGAAATATGTCTGAAATTGATTTGGTCCTTGATACAATTGCATGCACATAGCGAAATTTTCTTGATCGATTTCTTGTTTTTTCCATCCGGTACGAATTACGATCTCATAATGATAATGATAATAATCTTATTTAAAGTTGGTCTATTTACAATAGTAATATAATCACTAATTTATACCAACTATTTACAAAAAACAACTTTAATAGAAAATATACAAATTTACAATTCTGGCTATTTACAAATCCGGCAATTACACTTATCGCTAAGCCTGATCGCTCTTTTGAAAACTGCAACTTTTGGAAGTGCTTTTATCTGGTCACTAAGGGTGTTCCAAAGGAGGCTTCCTCTAAAGGATAATGACTCTATTCCAAATTTTGTTGTTCGTGTTTTTGGCAATCGACATAAATGTTTTGTTCGTAGGTTGTATTTCACAACCTTTTCTTCATGAAATTCCCAAATATATGAGGGGTTCAAGTTGTTCATTGTTTTGTAAATTTCGATCATCAGTTTCTGAAGATTTTGAACATGTATTTTCACGCTTTCGCTTCTCTCCAGTAACTCATCAAAGGAAGAGTCATAGTCCTTGAAGAGGATCCTTAGTGCACGTTTGTGTGTGCGGTTTATTTCGTTATTAGCAGCTTTCGTAGAAAGAAGCCAGATCAACGGGCAATAGTTGAAATTGGACAGTATTACGGCATTACATATTAACATGGCCTGTGGTCTTGAGATATAAGTATTTAGCCTTGAGAAGGCATTTATCTTTCTATTTACCTTGGAGCACGCAAATTTTGTATATGGGCAGTGAAAGTCAACGCGTTGTCAATCTCTATGCCCAACAATTTAACCTTATTTGTAGTTAGTATTTTGTTATCATTGATGTTGAGACGCAAGGTATTTTTTCTTTCAATCCAAGAAACATCACTTGAAATTTGCCAGGGTTTGCTACCATTCCGTTTTCAAAAAACCATTCTATAAGTGCGCTAAGGTCATTTTCCAGCCTTGGGACAATTTCGTCCAGACTACAGCCACACGCATAGAGTGTGGTATCATCTGCAAAATTGCACAAGTCTGAGTCTAATTTTAAGAGAAAGATGTCATTGATGAATATATTAAATAATACTGGTCCCAAAACAGAACCCTGTGGGATTCCCGCTCTAACGATTTGTTGTGAGCTCTTTACCGATCCAATTTTAACCCTTTGCATCCTATTTTTTAGATAGCTATAGATCAAGCACAGGCTATTTACACTGAATCCATAGGCCTCCAGCTTAGCAATTAGAAGATCATGAGGCAAGCAGTCAAACGCTTTTGACAAATCCATCAATATAGTCCCCACTATTCCAGATGAATCCAAACACTTCCTCCATTTTTCAATTACTCTGATTAAAGAGTGCTGGGTGCTATATCCTTCACGAAACGCAGAGAGAAGATTTGAGAATTTGTTGTCAAAAAATTTGATAATTTGATCTTTTAAGAGTCTCTCATAAATCTTAGATGTTGAAGGAAGAACACTTAGGGGCCTATAATTTTCTTTAAGAGTTGCCTCATCCTTTTTGAATATTGAGGATATATCAGCTTCTTTTAGTTTATCCGGAAAGGCTGACTCGTGGATGGCACAGTTTATACAGTCTGTCAGGAAAGGGCAAATGACATTTTTGGTTGCTTTGAGCAAGAACGTTGGAATAATTCCACTGTGCGATTTCTTTACATTTAAAGAATCAAGTTGTTTTTCGACCTCCCATGGGTTTACATGAGAAAATTCAAATTTATCTCCACTGGGTCCATATTTCTGTTTGATTGCTATAATACTGGGGTGCGTATTATATTTTTGAATTGCCATAGTTGTCAATTGTTCGATCGTAGTGTCATCTGCCACCTCATGAACCTCTCTAAATGTAGGAGCTATATCCAGACTGTCTGTTATATTAGTGAAATATGTATTAAAGCACTCTGCAACCTCTGCGTCCTTCGAGAGTATCTTATCGTCTTCAATCAGGGTGATTTTTTCACTCATAGCATTTGTATTTGAAAATAATGGTTTCACAGTTTTCCAAAATTTTTTGTCATTTTCTATCGTCTTCGATTTAATGGATTTAAAATACTCTCGTTTTGTTTTTTTGTTCAAATTTACAACATGGTTCCTCTGGTCTTTGTAATTTCTAATGTCAGCTTCTCGCTTACTTTCATTTGCAATGTTTTTCAGGTTTGTTCTTTTCATTATAGCCTTTCGTAATTCCTTGTTCACATGGGGTTTGTTATTTCCCCTTATAAACTTTGTTTTCTTGGGAGCATTTGCTTCCAGTGCATTTTCAAAAGCTGTTTCGAAATTTGTGTAACTGACCGTTGGCATAGACTGGAGATTTCGCATTAAGTCTAACACAAAGCGCTCTTCTGACCATTTTTTGTAGTTTCGATAAACCAATCATTATCAGTTGACTTGCTACCATTTTGCTGGAATGCTGGCAGATCATTTATTTCCCTTCTTTTTATAGGCTGGTATCATGACAACTTTAAATGCACGAGTATCAATCTTAGCTGCTGCAAATCCTGCATATGGTCGATACAATCCTAAGAAAACAGCTGAGCAAAATATTCAACTGCCTGCTGCCCTTTTGTCTAGATTTGATTTGCTTTGGCTTATACAAGATAAACCAGATAGGCACAATGATCTGAGGTAAGGAACAGCAATAACTTTTCCACGACGCATGTACTTTAAACCCTTGTAATTGTTTGGTGGTCACCATTTTCTGATTATGTCTGTTTCCGATCAGGAAACATGATTCAACGTCAGTGGCGGACACTGCACTGTGCCAAATATTTGGGAAGTGGAGCTATTGTTTTTTAGCTGAAAAGCATTGTTTATGTCTGTTGTTTGTGAACGAAAGATCTTTGTTCTAATCAACATTGCGGGCGATAGCACCCCTGCCCCCCCCCCCCTCATCATTGTCCACCATTGTGTTTAACGTTGATAGCCCTAATAGGTCGTTATCAATTCGATGCGAAGGCTACAAGTCAGTTTCGCATTTTGCTATTTTCTCGCAAAAAGATGGAATGAGCGTTTTATTCCACAAGTGGTCTCGAATCGTCCTTTTGAAGCAATCCCCTACCTTTGTTGTTGTTGTTGTTGTTGCTGTTGTTGTTGCTGCTGTTACCTCGTTTTAATTCGACTATTATGCCTTACTAGAGTAGCGTCGCCCATTATGGCCGGTCGCCCATTATGACTGGCTAGCAAGAGAAATTAAATTTCAGAGGACTGACGACTTGTAATAAAATTGCATTTGCGCGGAAAGTCTTCGCTGGCATCTGTTTTATCATGATTTGACCTTCACTGAAGTATCAGTTCATTTGCATCGAAATCCGACGAGATGGTTTGTGCATATCTCTAATTGATTCCTTCAAGTATTGCAAATTTCATTATTCTATTTACATTCCGTCCTTTTTTGTTCGCTCGGCACCTTGCGGTTTGAAATTTTTGAAATATGTTTTGATTTTTCAGAAGTCCTCCCGCTTGAGAGGAAATCTACAATGAAACCAAAGCAAAGTGGCTTCTGATTAAGATTTAAGGCTATGAAGTGCTGCTAATTGCTATTTTCGTCGCCCATTATGCCCATCAGTTTACCAGAGAAGTTTCCAATCGCTTCAAAATATTAAAATGCAACATGTATTAAAAAAAAACACCAATTTGGGTCAAAATCTTACTTACTGACGTGGAAAATCATCGAAACCCAGAAAAAAGCAGCATTATATCAAGTCTATTTTCATTTTAGAAACTATGCCAAAACTCATCCATCCATGCACAAGAGATAAGGCAGGATTTAGAACAACTCGAAGCATGTATTTCAATTGCCAAACTCGAAGTTTAGGTTAATTCTTATTGATATTTTTGTGTTTAAAGTAGCAAATGATAAACAATGAACAGTAATTAAAGCTGTTTTTCTTATTAAAACTTTTTACCCGAGAGTAATGTTCATTGTTTCTCCTGCGGCCATAATGGGCGACGCTAGAAGAAAACGACGTTTTTGACCCTTTCTTTAAAATCTTCTAAAATCAGTATAAAGAGTTTACGTAAGAAATCAATACTCTGTGAACTTTTTCTCCATTTGTTGGTGATATGATCTGGCTATTTGGTTTTTTCATTATTGTTCTTTTTGGATCTAACTCGGAACTTCGCGACGACATGGGCATAATGGGCCACACCACTCTATACATCCATAGATTAGATAGTTGCATACATGCAGCTAATCCAAATCGAATCCACCAATAAATAAATGAATAACTAAAGAAATTAGTACTTGAACACATAAGCTAAATATTAGAAACTACGTGGATATATATGGACAAAATCTACGTGATATTATAATATTTACAAGCTTTGTATGTAGGGCAATCGCATCGTTTTATCACACCCTTCGAACTGTTTAGATTTTCAGCTGGTTGATCATAATGAATCCTATCATGGGTGAATGTGGCTCAAGATGTACACAGAATGCTCAAGTTGTCACAAGAACGATCGGAATACAACCATACAAGAACAACGAGCGGAATACAACCACCGTACATAGTGTGCCCAAGTTCGCGAGTTGCTATGCAGCCAGTATGGTGATAATCGGGAGGGCACATTAGGTTTCATGTAATTAGATTATATTTGATTATCCCTATCATAATACTTTCAGCAGACAACCTTTTAAATGAGAGTCCGCTAGCTTTTTTTCTTCACTCTTGGAAGCTCATTGAAATCATCCGAAAAGATATAACTTATACCACATTCACAATGACACAGTAAAACCAGCTTTATCTACTCCAGGTTACATTTCAGCCAATCAACTGAATTAGATTTGTTAGATTGACCAATCACAAGGTCCCTTTCGATAACCTGGTTTAGTTTAAACTGGTTTCACTTGCAGTGTGAATAGGGTATTAGCGGTTTATCCAGAGTTTATTCATTCTTCCTTTCAGGCTTGCTCAGCATATAACATATGTGCATCAACATTCCGTACATCCACCTACTCAGTACAATCCATTGGATATGAAGTTAATGAGGTAAGAAAATCGCCTCACTGGTATTTTACTCTTGCATTGCCCAAGTCTAGTGTAATCAGGTCAGCTCGGCAGATTATGTAAACAAATAATTCTTTAACAAATAGACAATGTACTCGAATAGCAATGGTACACAACGTTTCGAGCTAAACTCTTCGTGTTTGTAGCTTAGGAATTAAAGTTTATTACCTCGTTACTGCTGTTTTTCTTCGCTGTTTTCTCTTCGGCCTTAGCATGGGCCGCCGCCATTGCAAGAAATCAAACCTTTAAAACGAGATGCTACGCTGTGAAGAAGCTAACCGTTCTCTGAGGTGCGCAAGTGCCATTTGAATTTGATTTCTTGCAATAGCTGCTGCCCATGCTTAGGCCGAGGAGAAAACAGGGAAGAAAAACAGCAGTAACGAGGTAATAAACTTTAATTTCTAAGCTACAAACACGGTGCATTACTGCCCATGATCTGATGAAGAGTTAAGCTCGAAACGTTGTGTATTTTCACTTTTCTTGTATATTTTCGTATTTTTAAAGAATTACTCGTTTACGTTTGCCTACGACGTGTGACACGCACACAGAAATTGTTATTTATCGGCAGATGATGCTTTGAAAGGAGATTGTTCTTTTCACAAGCTTCCACAGAGAAAACGACAATATAATAGATACGTAATTTCAGTACTAAAAATTAAAGAAGATGTAGAAAACATGACGTTTCGAGCATTTATTCGAAATTTCTTATCTGGTATTATATAGTCATTTGATCGTTATAGTGCCACACGCAACAAACAAATTGCTACAGAGAAGTGGTGAAGTTGCTTTTGGCGCACACATGTGTGGGAACCAATGCATTTTTAACGGTGGAAGATGCTTGAAATGCAAGGAATAGAATTCTTTTGGTTTATTAAGAAAAATTACTTGAAACTGATGTGCCTCTAATATAAATAATTAATATTCTTTTTAAGAACGTCCAAGGATTTTCCAGACTCTCTTGTGACAAACTCAGCTGCATAATTGCCAATCATCCCTTTCTTGAAGGGTTGAACCCTTTTCATAATTCCTTGACTTTTTAATGTACAATATAAATTTTCTGGTCGAGCAGGGCTGATGGCGTTTTTTGTCAATAGTTGTATTAAAGAGAATCCTGTTGCTTTTTAGTTTTCTTATCCTGCCCATTTCTGTTTCCCTTTGTTGTCCTTTTCTACTATAACATTAAATTTTACACCTGTAAACACCATTAAATATTCACGCGAGTTCCTAACTTCGTCAAAATAGGTTAATCACAATCAGAACCTCTTGCCTCAACCTGGAAACTTACTGTATGGCAAGCCATATTTTAGTAAGGAGGTTTTGCTGTTCACAACTCACTCTTGCCTGAGTTTCTTGGTTTCAGAGTGTAGATGGTGTAACGAAAGTCGATTTCTGTGAATTATATCTGCCCCTGGCTGCCAGAACAGCTGAACTGGTAGCCAGGTCATAAATGATCATACTATAATAGCGTAACAAGGGCAGATTTTGTAATACAATAGCAACAGTTGTGTTTGATTGACTCCTCAATTCAAAGCGATTATCGACTGGACACAAAGGAAATTCTCTCAGCCAGTAATTCAAAACAAACAAAGCCGCAAAAGTTTCCCCGAAACTAGTGGGGCAAACTCTCGCCTTGTACAAGCGAAAAGTGAGTTTTAAGAGAAGTTATGTGCTTATATCGAAAGAAAATGGGTAAATCTAAAATTCTGTCTGGCGGATTTTGTTTATTTGATTCAGGAGCTGTTTTGTAATCGTTTCATTTAAGCCCTAAATACGCGAGAATTGCAATGCCTTCTGCTTGGCTTCTGAAACAAATAAACAAAATCTGCCAAACAGAACTTTAGACTTACCCTTCTTCTTTCGTTATAAGCAAATAACTTCTCTTAGAAGCCAACTTTCGCTTGCACAAGGCGAGAGTTTGCCCTACTAGTTTCGGAGAAACTTTTGCGGCTTTGTTTGTTTTGAATTACTGGTTGAAAGAATTTTCTTTGTGTGCAGTCGCTAATCGCTTTCAATTGAGGAGTCAATCAAACACAACTGTTGCTATTGTATCTGCCCTGGTTTAATAGTGTTTTTTCTGTCCACAGGCGATACATTGCCGCATGCAAAGAAAAGATGCCAAGTATCCCTGTTGACCTTACTGATTATATCGTAAGTGCATATGTGGAAATGAGGAAAGAGGCAAGAAATAACAAAGATATGACATTTACATCTGCCAGAACGTTGCTTGGAGTGCTGCGTCTTGGAACTGCACTGGTAAGTTTGCATTTAGGTGTCAGTCAGTCATATACAGTTGGTAATAGGGCGGGTTAAAATTGGTGGGGGTGTGAAACTATTCGAAGGAAAATGGAGCGTATGAAACGTTTTTGGAAATTTTTGATTGGTACAGAATTTTTCAAGGTATATTCTTCAGGAAATTATCTCCATGAGACAAAAAAAGCCTATGGAATACAATATCTTCGCTCATCCGTAATGTTACCTGTAGCCTTCAAATTTTCCAGTATAATTTGTATGAAATTCCAGCTCATTGGCCATCCATAGAAGTACTTCATTCGGTTGAAGTAGCCAGTGGTGGAAAAAATATTTGCCTTCTTGCGAAGGAACGTCAAACCAGAATTCTTCCTTCCCATTGTTTTAACAATTTTCTGTAGTCCCAGATTTCAGTGTAGTCGATAATCCACTAGGAACTGAAATTACTTTTAAAGCTTCCTTGGATCACAAATGAAAAGAGTATAATCCAAACTTTGATTTTCTTCTATTCTTTCCTTCCTTTAGTCCTTCCTGTCTCTTCATATTTTCAATTTTTACTTACTTTGTCATCCTATCTTCCTTCCATCCTTCTTTCTTCCTCCTCTCCTTTTTTCTTTCCATCCTTTTTCTTTCCTTCCTTTAGTCCTTCCTGTCTCTTCATATTTTCAATGTTTACTTTCTTTGTCATCCTATCTTCCTTCCATCCTTCTTTCTTCCTCCCTCCTTTTTCTTTCCATCCTTTTTCTTTCCTTCCTTTAGTCCTTCCTGTCTCTTCATATTTTCAATTTTTACTTTCTTTGTCATCCTATCTTCCTTCCATCCTTCTTTCTTCCTCCTCTCCTTTTTCTTTCCTTCCTTTAGTCCTTCCTGTCTCTTCATATTTTCAATTTTTACTTTCTTTGTCATCCTATCTTCCTTCCATCCTTCTTTCTTCCTCCTCTCCTTTTTTCTTTCCATCCTTTTTCTTTCCTTCCTTTAGTCCTTCCTGTCTCTTCATATTTTCAATTTTTACTTTCTTTGTCATCCTATCTTCCTTCCATCCTTCTTTCTTCCTCCTCTTTTTTTCTTTCCATCCTTTTTCTTTCCTTCCTTTAGTCCTTCCTGTCTCTTCATATTTTCAATTTTGGCTTTCTTTGTCATCCTATCTTCCTTCCATCCTTCTTTCTTCCTCCTCTCCTTTTTTCTTTCCATCCTTTTTCTTTCCTTCCTTTAGTCCTTCCTGTCTCTTCATATTTTCAATGTTGGCTTTCTTTGTCATCCTATCTTCCTTCCATCCTTCTTTCTTCCTCCTTTCTTTTTTCTTTCCATCCTTTTTCTTTCCTTCCTTTAGTCCTTCCTGTCTCTTCATATTTTCAATTTTGGCTTTCTTTGTCATCCTATCTTCCTTCCATCCTTCTTTCTTCCTCCTCTCCTTTTTTCTTTCCATCCTTTTTCTTTCCTTCCTTTAGTCCTTCCTGTCTCTTCATATTTTCAATTTTTACTTTCTTTGTCATCCTATCTTCCTTCCATCCTTCTTTCTTCCTCCTCTCCTTTTTCTTTCCTTCCTTTAGTCCTTCCTGTCTCTTCATATTTTCAATTTTTACTTTCTTTGTCATCCTATCTTCCTTCCATCCTTCTTTCTTCCTCCTCTCCTTTTTCTTTCCATCCTTTTTCTTTCCTTCCTTTAGTCCTTCCTGTCTCTTCATATTTTCAATTTTTACTTTCTTTGTCATCCTATCTTCCTTCCATCCTTCTTTCTTCCTCCTCTCCTTTTTCTTTCCATCCTTTTTCTTTCCTTCCTTTAGTCCTTCTTGTCTCTTCATATTTTCAATGTTGGCTTTCTTTGTCATCCTATCTTCCTTCCATCCTTCTTTCTTCCTCCTCTCCTTTTTTCTTTCCATCCTTTTTCTTTCCTTCCTTTAGTCCTTCCTGTCTCTTCATATTTTCAATGTTGGCTTTCTTTGTCATCCTATCTTCCTTCCATCCTTCTTTCTTCCTCCTCTCCTTTTTTCTTTCCATCCTTTTTCTTTCCTTCCTTTAGTCCTTCCTGTCTCTTCATATTTTCAATGTTGGCTTTCTTTGTCATCCTATCTTCCTTCCATCCTTCTTTCTTCCTCCTCTCCTTTTTTCTTTCCATCCTTTTTCTTTCCTTCCTTTAGTCCTTCCTGTCTCTTCATATTTTCAATGTTGGCTTTCTTTGTCATCCTATCTTCCTTCCATCCTTCTTTCTTCCTCCTCTCCTTTTTTCTTTCCATCCTTTTTCTTTCCTTCCTTTAGTCCTTCCTGTCTCTTCATATTTTCAATGTTGGCTTTCTTTGTCATCCTATCTTCCTTCCATCCTTCTTTCTTCCTCCTCTCCTTTTTTCTTTCCATCCTTTTTCTTTCCTTCCTTTAGTCCTTCCTGTCTCTTCATATTTTCAATGTTGGCTTTCTTTGTCATCCTATCTTCCTTCCATCCTTCTTTCTTCCTCCTATCCTTTTTTCTTTCCATCCTTTTTCTTTCCTTCCTTTAGTCCTTCCTGTCTCTTCATATTTTCAATTTTGGCTTTCTTTGTCATCCTATCTTCCTTCCATCCTTCTTTCTTCCTCCTCTCCTTTTTTCTTTCCATCCTTTTTCTTTCCTTCCTTTAGTCCTTCCTGTCTCTTCATATTTTCAATTTTGGCTTTCTTTGTCATCCTATCTTCCTCGCATCCTTCTTTCTTCCTCCTCTCCTTTTTTCTTTCCATCCTTTTTCTTTCCACCCTTTTTTTTGTACAGCCTTTTTCCTTTCATTTCTTCATTCCATTTTTCCTACCCTTTTCTTCCCTCCAGACAAACAAGCTTTCAACGAAGCTGCTTCGCGGCTTCAAGCACTTTTTCCACCTCTTGAAGTAGCTTTGCCCTCCTATCTTGTATCTCTTTAACATAAACAAAACTTCTTTGATGTGGTAATCTGAAAATAGTTTGATAAATGGCCAGTGGTGGGGTATGAAATTTGCTTGAATCTTTTCAAAGAGGTATGAAGATTTTTAGGGAAAATTGACAGGGGAAACTTTTAACCAATTTTGAAATTCTAACTCGCCCTGTTACGCAGAATTTTAACGGCTGGCTCCTTAGATTAACCTTTTGACACTAGACACCCGTTGTATATAAGAAGTAAAATCTACTAACATGAATCATTATTTTGCCGGTATATCCTAAATGAAGAAAGTTCATTTGAAAAATAAGGTTTAAAGTTACAGAATCCAATTTTGAAACACTATACGTGCAAACGACATAGGGCTCAAATCTTTCAAACGTTTGGTGTAAAATTCTATCATATTTTTCTTTAAATTGAATGGCTTGAAAGGAACTCATGGTACTTTGCTGTAAATCTGCCGTGGACATTTTTTGATATCTCCTAAATGAAGAAAGTTCATTTGAAAAATAAGGATTAAAGTTACAGAATAAAAAATTGTGAAAGACTGTACGTGCAAACGACATAGGGCTCAAATCTTTAAAACGGTGGGTGTAAAATTCTATCATATTTTTCTTTAAATTGAATGGCTTGAAAGGAACTCATGGTACTAATTTTGGGGAAAAAATTTTTAACATTCCAATAAAAATCTACAATACAAATTTACTAGTTACGCTACTTACAAAATACTTAAATACACTACAAGGACGATGCCACTACATACAAAATACTATGACTATTCCGTAGCATCGCAAAAAACTAAGACGACATACATATGAATAATGAAAGGAAAAACAACAAGACATGGGCAAAAACTACATTCTGTCTCAAATTAGACATCCGGGGGAAAATTGTCTGTGAATAACAACAGACAAAATGCCTGCCGCCGTTATGGATAATTTTATTTTGCGCTATCAGAAATCTCACCACATATATAAGTTGAGACAGAGTTTAAATACGATAGTTAAGTAAATAATTGGTGGCTTACTAGGGGGACCACTTAAACTTTACTAGTAGTAGCACAAGAGGTAGCTACGAAAATTCAGAAAGTTTCATTGCCATAGACTTCCTCATTTTAGAGTTTTCAGAAAAATCTACTGGGTGTGGGGGGGGGGTAAATTTAACCAAAATAGGATTGAAGTATTTGATTTTATTTTTATAGGCACGCCTTCGTTTGGCTGATGTTGTAGAGAAGGAAGATATAAATGAAGCCATGCGTTTGATGGAAATGTCGAAAGCATCTCTTGTTGATGAAGAAGGCATTAACAGGTGAGTATCATTGGTACCTGCAACCAAACATTTAAAGGCTTCAAGCTAGATCAACCAAAGATCATTCCTATGTCCCAAAAGGCGTCTGCCACCAGCCTGTTTTGGGCCTTGCTATCGTTGCCAGCAGCTTCCTCACAAAAAGTGGTATATTTGATGCCATTTTGATTTGTATAAATTATCAGCGAGACACATATTTTAAACTCTTTGGTCCCTGTCCAGTTCGATATAATTTATTTCCTTTCATTCAATGTTCTGCAAAGTTGTTTATTTACTAATTGTTATAAACATATCTGCATATATAAACAATAACTAATTCTAACCAACTACATTCACGAATCAGCGGCGCTGAGTGAATTATAAGCAACAACACCGAATCAAATTATGAAAATTCGATTTATTATGAAAAGCAGCGATTTTCAGCCGTTGCAATTTTGACCTACCTGGTACCAGGGTCAGTATTGACGTACGAAACCGCCCCTTGGAACCAGGAAGAGACAAACCACCATTTTTTCAAAAATAATAATGTAAAAAAGTACCTCGTCCTACCCCCACTGGTTTCTCAGAAATCTTTGCCAGTTGATTGCATCATCACCATGTTCGAATCAAAGCATTTTTCTCAGTACAAAAGTCATCTAAAATATCTGTCCACTCCACAAGCACTAAAAGAGAAAATTTGAAAAGAAGTCGGTAGTTCAACTGCCAAACAGAGGACAAGTTATTCAAATGTATTGCATATTCTAGGTATGCAAATATACAAACCCGTCAGTTATTTTACCGTTTGCTGCATCCTGTTTCCCTTCACTTTGCAAAAGATGCAACTTCTACTAATAGTTGAATTTTGTGGTTGATATAACGCGTTTGTTGTTTCCCTTTAGGCCAGCACAGCCTACTGATGTCATTTATGGCATCATTCGAGAAATGGCCGGTGAATCTAGCAGTTTGAAGTAAGTTTATACTTCTAAATCGCGATGTTTTCAGTCATCTGAAAATTTTAACGATTAATAGACCTTTTAGCTGCTCTGGAAAGAATCAGAATCGAACGATATTTTACTACATTTTGTAGAATTTTCGAATGTGCACAACAGTGATAGAAGCTAAACGCCACTCGATCGAACCTCGCGTATAAAATGTTTGAAAATACCGTTCAATCCAGGCTCCTTTGTAGAATAGCTAAAAGGTCTATTCCAAGAACACCATCTAAGCCACCACAGAAATCTTTGTCTGACATATTTGATCGAAAAAAGCTTTGCTAGATCTTCCATTTAATGACACTGCTAACATTGGTAAAACTTTTTAAATCTGTTTCAAAAGTAATTGCTGTTCAGTTTTGCGTGGCAGAAAAATTTATCATTTGCTTCATTTGAAAAGTGACTAAAGTTGCCAAATAGAGAATCAAATGATTGCTACGAAGAAGGTATCTGTATCAGGTCAATTTTTTATTTCCATTTCATTGCTCTTTTAAGAACAACTGTCCTTACTTTTAAGAACAACTGTCTGAACAATTGTCCTTACTTTCACGCCTGATGAAGAGCAAGGCTCGAAACGTTGTGTTATATCAATTTCTCAGTACTTTGTCGTTTTTTTTAAAGAATAGTTGATCCATATGCCTACGACACGCAAACAAACATTGTTATCTCTTTAAGAACCTTTTGGTTCTATTTTCAGGAGACTCTTTCTGGGTGCCTCGACTTTTTTGTTTTGTTTCTACCTAGCATCTGAAGGTGGCTTTTTAGGAGCACTGAAAAGGTAAGATTATGAAAGCAGTGTCTTGGTCCTTCCTTTAGATATGACCACACCTTGTGATTTCTTTAGCCTCGACACAGTTAGCAACCCTTCTCATTCTGGCTGGCAGGTTTGCCAGCGCGAGAACAAAGACAGATAATGTTACAATAGGATCCGCTACTTTTGATTGACACCAAAGTACAAAGAAATTAGAGATTGCAGACAAAGGGAATTATATGCCTAGTTGGTCAAGTCATAAACAAAAACAATGCAAGCCACTAAAGTTATTCTGACACCCAGGTAGCTAGCTCGCTCGTTGTGCATTCCAGAAATGGTTTTCAAGAGCAAACATGAGGATATATCAAAAGAAGAATGATACATCTAAACCGCTATCTCGGGCATTTTCTTCGTTTGGTTCAGAAGCTGAGCAGCAAGTGTTTTAATTACACCCAAAGAATAGGAGAATTGAATCTCCTCCAAATTGAGTTCTGGACCAAACAAATAAAATGACACAGGCAGATGTTAGGGATATCCTTCTTCTTTCGATCTATGCTCATGTTTGCTCTTAAAAACCATTTCTGGAATGCACAATGAGCCAGCTAGCTACCTTGGTTTCCCAACAATTCTTGCGGTTTGCATTATTTTTGTTTACGACTTGACCAATCAGCCATTCGATTTCCTTTGCCTACAATCGCTAATTGCTTCGTACTTAGAGGTGTCAACCAAAAGTAGTGGATCCTATTTTAACATTATCTGTCCTCGCTCAGTGTGAGGACTTGAACCACCGATCTCTTGAAAGATAGTCAAGCGCGCTATCACTGAGCCATGCCCACTTATTTGAGACTGAATTTGTACTTTTTCCCCTGTAGGATTGAGGATGCACGTCAGAGATGCCTTACCAAAGGATTTACACCAGATCAATTTACAAGATGCCTGGATGATTATGAAAATATTAACGTATGGCAGATCAACAATGCAAGAACAAAAATCACTTTCGTCAGATAAAAGGATTCAATTTCAGACGATGAGAACTTTGTAAAAAAAGAGGCGTTACGATTGGTCGAAAAACTGTCACGTTGAAGGACCATCATCTTGATCAAGGAAAAATTTGGTATCAAGAACAAGTAAGAAGTTTTGTCATCGTTATTTAAAAATACTGAGTGTCCCAAAAAAGTACTCCCGTTTAAAAAACACCAAAACTCAATCAACCAACCTACCTTAAAGGGTCTGTTTCATCCAGCATTCCTTGCATGTGCCATCTCTTGGGTGGCCTTTGTTGTCGCCATTTTCATGGCCCATCAGATTGCGCTCGGCCACTCACCGCACTTTTTTGAGAGATAACCGTTTTCTTGAACTTAGATGACTCGTATCCCCAACAAAATTTGTTTATGACTTGACCAACCAAGCCATTCCATTTCCTTATTACAAGTTACAATCTTACCATGAGAAAGTCAGATTGCGAGATTTGGCAAAGAACAATAAGTTTCGAACACTCGATTCGATTGACGCAGTTGACTAAATTTGAAGGAATTTGCTGCGGCAGGTACTTGAAGATTTCTGTGGTATGTTTTCGTCTTAAAAACATGGACATTGCAGCATTCAAAGACTTATTTTGCATTCACCAGGTAAAGTGAACTTTCTTCTTCAGATGAAGATCAGGTTTCGTTGATTAAGTGTCTGCTTACCGTGGTTTCTATCGCATTTCCTTTGAGCAAGGTTTACCGCAGGGATACAAGGGACTCATCTTCCTAAGTCTAGTGTAAACTGGATGTTCGATATAGTAGAACCAAACATAGTCTTAACTTCATATTTTTCTTGTACTGATGTAATTATATTCCTATGCGAAATGCATGTTTACTACTTTATGCTCGTTTTTGATAGGCTTTACTTTTTTCAATATATGTATGTAGCCTGCTACTTTTTAGCTTACTTTTTCGTAAAAGTTTTATGTAACATTGAAATTTCTCTTAAATTCCTTCATCTTCACTGTGGCAAAAGAGGGTGTGTGGGGGGGGGGGGGGGGGGTTGATAGCACTTATATTTCTATTCAAAGCTATTCAAAGGATGTTTCAGTTTAAACGTTCTTTTCATCTTTCTGGAGCTGATTTCGCACGGTATTGCCAAATACCGCGGGTGTCCCAAAAAGGTACACAGATTTGGTTGGGCCTAGCGGACTAGCGATGAAAGTTCAGCGTTGATCAATGGCTAATCACTTTTATAACGTTCCTCGATGATAGTTGGCTTAAACATAGATACCTTGTTTATTGATAATGGTGTCTTGAGTTTGGATTTATTAATCTTGAAAGTTCCAATTTGCTACCGCCTCAAAATAAGAGCTTTTGCTATTTGGCCCAAGCAAATTCCGGAATCACATCAAAATTAGAAATTTGAATTTTAAAAAAAAATCAAGAAACTGCTAGAAGGCAGTCTGTCACTTATCTGATTGGCTGCAACTAAGTCAGAGCTCAACACAACGGATATCTTTGTGAATCTGTGTTCAGAATAAAAGAGGGCAAATTGTTATCACTTTCTACGGCGGTAGAAAGTCAGTAACATCTGCGGCCATTCAATTCGCCTATTCTTCGTATCGTCATATGCAAATGCCGATCTGTCACGCATTGTATTGGCAAGCAGATGCGTGACAGACTGCCTTTAACATGTGAGCTCTAGCAAATAGAATTCTATATGATCTAATGTCTTTCAAATTTATCATTGTTCGCTGTGCCTCCAGAATTTGGTTTGAAGGTCACAACAAATTTGAACTTTCAATTTATATTTCCACACTCAAAGCATCAATATCAACCAACAAGGTATCTATATTCAAGTTAACTATTGAGAAACACTTTTGAAAATGATTAGCCATTGACTAAAGCTAAATTGTTATCGCTATGCCCGATCAAATCTGTATACTTTTTTGAGAGACCCGGTATTTTTCAACGAAACTCTTCTAAAGATTCGTAACCTTTCCTTACTTTCTAATTTGAGAACAACCCCCCACACAGTATAAGGCATCAGCAGTTGTTGGCTGACTTATTGGATTTTGCATTTTTTGCGGCTTTTGCGCAGTGTGATTGGCATAATTGCCCGCAGATCAAGATGAGTTTCGTGCTGAACCGCCAGCACGTCTGTTCACCTCTGTTTGACTTTACTCTGGTGGATGCACATGTACACAAGCATTTAGTTCCTGGTTACGTCCATAATATTTGTCTACTCCAAGGTCTATTTATAAACTATAGATGTCAGACGACAACATCTGCGGATCAAGACAATAAACGAGTTTACATGAGCTCGAAAGGTTACGAATCTATACTTTTCCCAAATTTCACTGTGACGTCTTGACAACGTATCATGCTTCGTGTGTTGCAACCTGCCTCGTTCGTCAGTTTTGTTGAAAAGTATTTTTTAAAACAGTCTTTTCTTTTCTCATCTTTTATTCACGGAGTTTACGAAGTGGGTTTAATAAAAAATTCGTAAAATTTCGGGTCTCCTGTATTTTGTTTTCTGTATCTCGTGGTCATAGTTATTATGTCATGGTACGATGGTTGGTATGAGCCTTCCAACAATGTGAGAAGGCGCCATGATGAAGCAATGTCATACATCAGACGGTGCATGACATTTAAATCCAGACATTACTTTTCTACGCTGGATTGAATGATGATCGATATATGGTATTTTCCAGCATTTACTATGTTTCCAGTAACCATATAGGTACCTTTCCTTCATGCAATGCAATGTTTCGAAAATATTGAAAACGATAAAAGACGTCGATCAAATTTTAAAAGATCCAACATGAATAAGCAAGGAGAAAATGTTTTCAGGGGGATTTGGGGGTTCAGTATGAACTCTCGTACAGCAGATTACAATTGGTCGATTTTTAGATCGCAAATCACCACGAAAAAGTTCTCTCTTTGTCCATTCATGTCGATTCTTTAGAAAACTTGATCGATGTTTTTTGATCGTTTTCGGTGTTTTCGAAAACAAAAATCTTAGGAAACTCGCTTCTAGCTCTAAAACCTGAAAATGAAAAAATTTGCAAAAATCCCAGTATCTAATTCAGGCTTTCTGCTAACGAATGAGACATAAATCTTCAAAATCGGTCCAGTATACGATTTATTGTGGCTTGCCAAACGTGCATAGTTTATTTTGGCGCACCCGGTATATGCTGAAATACTCTGAACAAATTATCAATATCAATATTTAAAGTTGGTATTTACAGTAGTATAAAGATAATACTAATTCAAACCAACTATTTACAAACATAATATATACAAAGTAGAAAAAGAATTTTTTTTAGCGACATATTTTACAGGTGCATCTATCTGGAGTCCATTCTTTGATCCTCTTTTTGAAACGCGACAGTGTTGGTTCTTGTTTGATTCTGTCATCAAGAGTATTCCATAGGAAACTACCTCGAAAAGACAGTGATTCGAGTCCAAAGCCAAATGTCTTAATTGTTGGCAGCTTGCACAGGTTTTGTATTCTTAAATTGTATGCTATTGGTTTCTTTTCATGAAATTCCCATACAAGTGAAGGGTTCAAGTGATTCATGGACTTGTAAATTTCTGTCATCAGTTTCTGTATGTTTTTTATATGTATGTATACTATTGCTGCCACTTCGAGCGAGCAATGTTTCAAATGATGATTCGTAATCTTTATAGAGGCATTATGAGACATTGGATGCAAATTGAGCTGTTGAAAGCACACTTCAACAACTATTGACTTGTACAAACGGCACTTGATTGAAAAAATATCAAGTGCACTTGAATTCCTGGGAATGGGGAAAAATTGCCCACAGTTAATGTGGTCCTGCTTGGTTCAAAGGTAGGCAAGTAAATCGGATCTTTTGCATTTTAGAGTTAACTCTCTTGTCTTTGTGTCATTTTCCTGGTTCATGAATAGGTCTTACCCCATTTCTGGGCACTTTGTTTCATATGATGCTGTATTTTACAGTGTCGAAAATGTGATTATTTCTGGACTGAATCTGTTCTTTTTTAAGGATTCAAATGAATATTGCTTGTTAAATAGAATATACGTTTTCCGTGACTCACCAAAAGACTCTGTTCTATCAGGGCCGTAGGAAGAAGCTTCGGATTGTGGGGGGGGGCAATTGTTCTTAAAACGATAGAGAACAATACATCTAATTAAGTCATGTGACGTAGCACCATTGTCTTAAGAAATTATTGGGGGGCTTGAGCCCCCCCTACCCCCCACTTCCTACGGGCCTGTTCTATGTCCTTATGTCCTGAAATCGAGAAATGGAATCGAGGCCGAGGCAGTCATGTTAGAAATTGATAACGAGGCTGATTTTGTTACTATGGTAATCCTCATCAATAATAATGGCCCGTCGGATTTAGGCCCTTCAGTCGTGAAGATTTCTGGCTGGGGAAAGAAGGAAAGAGTTAAAAAGCTGCGAAAGTCTGAAACTTGCAAATACAATCCTTGAAGATATCCTTCTGAGAGCAAAGTAGCAATTTTCAAGGTATGTTTAAGCTTTTAGCATTTATGGCTTGATTAGATTCAGCAGACAGATAAAAAGTAAACTCAGCAGCGCAGCGGCGGCGAGCAAGCAACGCTTCTCGTATTTTCGTTAGGCCATCGCCTCGCCACCATACATATCAACCAAACCAACATCAAATCGTTATGCTTACTAAACTTAGTGGCTAAAAAACGTTTCAGGGTTTATAGGGTTGTTGTGTATTTCCATGCTCCCTTTGCCGTTACTTTGTAATGTTGAAATTGTTTGTCATCGTAAATTTTATGAGAATATAAAAGAAAATTAGTGGTAAAAATAGATTTGAAATGCTAGGTGGAGAAAAGTAATCAGAGTAGTGGAAAGTAGTTTTTTAATTTGGATGGAGAAAGCAGTAATCAAAGATCGGAATGTACGTTTTTTAAAAGATGAATGAAGGAAGTGTGGAAAGATTGGAGAACCGAAGAATATTAGCCAGTTTACTTTACAAGATTTCTCAGTAATTTCTCTGTGTGTAAGTGTAACGGATTTTGAAGTAAAATGATTTGTTTTCTACTTTGAAAAGACATAAACTGCAAACAATCCCTAGGGTTAGGTTTGATTGAGGCATTTTGAAGCATAGGGCTCTCTTCTGCAACACTTTTTGTCCTTTTGTGAGGATTTTGCATAAAAATGCTTATGTTTCAAGATGATGTGAATATTCCTGAATTGACCTTGTGGGGACTATGGCTCTTAAAGGGGCTGGGTCACGTAAAGTAAACAAACGTCTTTCCAAAAACAGTTTTTTTGGTTGGATGCCATTGCATATTGAGGTTGGCAAACAGGAATTATTTCACGCTGATGAAAGTTGGGTAAAGTCAATGACCTGAGCTACATATATACATCTATAAAAAGAACAAAGAAAGACCAAAACACCTTATCGTTCTCTTTGGCTTTGGTTTCTTTCACCAGATTCCATGCGTTGGATTATCAAATACACTAGGCTGTTTATAAACCTGTGAGATCTCATCTTTTAACTCAAGCTATTACCTTTAATGTCTGCACTGGAGATTAAAGCCTACCAAATGGAAGGAAGATAGAAATTCATAACTCAAGGCTTGGCAGAGGCAGATACGAATTCCACTTTTTTACAGTATTTTAATTTCTATATCTTTTTTCATTTTCTTTTTAGGAAACTGATCTTTTTTGTGGTGATCTCAATACTTTGGATACTTAGACACCCTCAATAACATTTTGCACAATCACAATGCCTCCAAAAAAGAAAGCAGCCAAAGGGAAAATGGCAAGGATGACTGAAGAGGAAAGAATTCTCCACATGGAGAGAAAGGCATTGGCAGAAGAGGAAATGAAACGCAAGAAAGAAGACATGCTTGCACAGTTCTTGAAAGATAAACTCGGCAAGGAAGAAAAGAGTTCAAAGTTCAACATGAACAAACTGCAACATCAATGGAGAGTTATTATGAGAGAAGGTAGATTTATTATCGTATCACATGAGAAATGCATTTCTGATTGCTAAAACTACAGAATGACCTGATGAAAATGAACCAAGAATAGTTTTTTGCAGCTAAAATGTTTAGGCTTTACTGTTGTAAGAGCAGGAACTGGTGAAGATATTGGAGAAACAAACAGATCTAAACTTGCTGAGAGACATGTGTACAGTAAAGTACCAACCAACTTACTTTGAAAGTGAAAAAATACTATATTTTGAGTCAGGCATAAAAGGGTGTTACAATTCTTTAAAATTCTTAGTGTTTCTTGTCAGTCTGGAAATAATCATTAAAATTTAGGAAAATTCCTGATTAACCAACCAGCACTTTTTGTTCTATTTCTATAAAAAGGCACTAACCAAACATCTTTGAGACAACCACCTGATCAGTATGAGATGATGGGGGAGGGGGGAGTTGCACATGTATATGGGACTGAACAAGATCCCTTCTTGGGAAATTCCTTCAGAACGGACATTAAGTTAGGGGTGCCGAACCTGAATGTGGCAGAATCAGCTAGGGATCTTGTCAGCCTGCTTGAAATAAAGTAGTGAATGAAAAACACTGTACTAAACCAGTAAGAGGAAGAGGAAACTCGAAGCACATTCTGCATGCATACATAAACAACCTGTTATGAAATACATTTCTTTCATTATGATTTCTTTTTGGTTGATTGTTTTATTTTTCATGACATATTTTCACATGGTAACAATTATCTACATCAATTGAGGCACGCCCTTATCTGCTGCTACCCTTTTTTTGCAGTTGTCAACTTAATGATGACACCAGCAACCAAGAACTTGAGGGGATGAAAAGGGGTGTCTGTGGAAAAGCCCTGTGAAAATGTTCAGGATCATGCCCTCTTTGGAAATAGAAAATGCCCTTTTTGATTTCTAAGAAACACCCTTTCAATTATTGTTCCCAAAATCATTCCCAAAATCCAGGATCTAGCTACCTAACCCCTCCTTTTACCGTTTTACTGTTGATTTGGATGAAAAGGAAAAGTGACCACATAGAGAAGTGGGGGTTCTCAGCAGCCAGGTGGAAACCCCCCTCCCCCGGTGGTACCACCACTGTTCCACCTAATGATAAATGTAATATTCTCTGTTCCATAGCCAAAGCACAAGAACTCAGGAAGGATATTGAAATCTTGAGTCAGACATTTGAAAGAATTGTGGACAGAAAAGAAGCCATTCTGAAATCGCTGGTGAAAGACTCAGATGAGGCAGAAGAGCAATATCAAGTAGCACTTAGAAGTCATACTCAAAATATTGATAAACTTATTGGTATGTAGGGGTGCTATTAAATATTTCAGGCAAAATAGTTTGCTCTTATCGGTGTATTTTCTTGTTGTTTCTTTCCCTATCCCATCAAAGTTGGAAGCCTATAAATTTCAAAATAGCATGCACTGATCATCTGCCAGGCTCACATTTTAAGTTTGTTAGCCACAACCTGCATGACAATACAAGACCATGTAATAGCCATGTACAAGCCTTGTAGCTATGGCCTCGTAACCTTGTTCTAGCCTAAAGAAGCCTTGCTGTAACCTTGTAAATGGCTCGAAAAATGCTAATTAGCCTTGTGGAAACCTTGTGTTAGACTGGTTGTAACTTGGAATCTTACTGATAGCCTTGTAGTTTTCTTCAAAAGTTAGTGCAAGGTCATAACAAGGTCATATTCCCCATTACAAGGCTAAAACTTGACCTGTATAAGGCCAATTTTAGCCTTGTATTTTTGTACAGGAAGTAGTACTTTTTGCATTCAATATTTGATACTGTGAAGTTTGTTGTTAAGAGCTTTTTTTAAGCTTAGGTACTGCTTCGTTAATTTGAGCTTGCAACCTCTTCTTTTGCTAGATTTTCAAGAAAAGAGACTTGTCACTTTACAGAATGAATATGATAATGAACTTGAACATATTAAAAATGAATTTGACAGAGAAAGGTGAGAAATTTCATTTTTTCTTGCTTTGCAATTCCCAAAAATGTTACATCCAGCCACCTGATTTCATCTTCTTTTATCACCTGCATTGAGTACAGAACCAGTTGCTAGATTGTCACAAGATTATCAGCAAGTTGTTACAAGATAAAATGCAGGAATACACCACTTCCAGTCAGCAAGCCTTGTTTGGAAATGTTCCAAATTTGTTCCTAATCTTTATGCAAAATTTTTGACCAATGATCTGGATCAAGCACCCAACATTTTGTTCAGATGCAAGCTTTCACGCTCCTAGTGTTTGTGATATTGATTTTGTGACAATATAAAAGTTCAAATTTTGTCAGGGATTTACTTGTCAAATGTGTGTTTTTAGTGCAATACGTTATTTTCACTGACTCCTTAACCACCTGTGCATAGTGCTTCACAGTGTACTGTTCTATCAATCTGTGACCAAATTAAAACCCTTTCATTGTCGCAAAATCAACATCACAAACACAATGCACCATGCACATGTGGTTAAGCACCAAGTACCTTTATTACTTTTAGTGTTTGCCAAATTTGCCAATTTTGTCTAGATCAGATTTAGGCCAAGCATGACAATGTTTGTGATACAAACAGTTCCAATTTCCAAAATGTTTCTCCTGTTCTCAAATTAAATTAGAATGTCAAACATTAAAGTAAAGACAGAGGTACCTGTTACTTTTTTATACTGATTTTTCCCCGTTACCTGTAGTTAAGGGCTGCTGTGATTTTCTTTCACGTTGAAATAAATCAGTGAGCACCTCTGTGACATTCTTATGGTCCAAGATGCAATTTTGTTGAGTTTATGTAATGCTATTATTGACAGAGAGAGAATTCTTAAACAGCATAAGGCTGAAACAGACGCTCTGTGACATTCTTATGGTCCAAGATGCAATTTTGTTGAGTTTATGTAATGCTATTATTGACAGAGAGAGAATTCTTAAACAGCATAAGGCTGAAACAGACGAAATTATGGACGTTGTTTTTGCAATGGAACATGAATTTGAAGAAAGAGAATCTGACGCAAGGCAAGAATTTCAAAGTTTACGAGATGAGATCAAGAACAAGGTAATTATATGTATTTCAAATGTTTTTTACCGGGTGTCCCAAAAAGTACTTTTTTTAAAAAAGTCTTCAAAAATTGTCTTGATTATCAAACGTTTAAGATTTCATTTTTATTTGTTGTCAATGACCCAAAGATATTTCAAAGTTCCGTTTTGCAACACTAAAAGGTAAGGAATTAAACGTTCAAAAACCTAATTTTGAGCTATACCGGGTGAGTCAAAAAAGGTCCGGCATTTGACAGGCTACTGCTCCCTGAGTATATAAAAAATGATATTTAGCAATATTTGATTAAATTATTAACATGTTCAATTATTTTTAGAATTTTTCCTGGCTGAAATCGGTCACTCTGTTCCGATTTTACAAAGGATTTTCTAAAAAATTCCCTTCGTGAAATGTTAAAAAACGTGCTAAAATTATGAGCAAGTTTCTCAATAGGTTTACCTTGCTGCAATGACTTGAGCATGCTTTAGCATCAATCCTCTTGGGGGAATGAGCAAGTCTTCCCCCTTAACTTATTCAGGAGGATTCCATTCTCCCAAGAGGACAAAATACTTGAATGCATGAAAGTGTCATTATTGCTAGGAAGGAAAGCAAAGGGGAATGTTGCTCATCGTTTTTATTCGTTTTTGCAGGTTCTCGAAACAGGCTTTCTCCAGAAAATCTCTCATGTCGATAGGCAGGAATAGCCGATTAAAGTCGTGTAAATTACTGAACCTAATTGGACGTATCGGGAATAAAACAAGACATTTTTCAATATTTTTGCTTTGACATTCAGGGAGCAGAATATTTCCAAACGCCGTCCCTTTTGATTGACTCATCCAGTATATTTTCAGAAAAATAGTCTATGTTACTTAAGAGCAAAATTTGAGATTGACTATCATCGTTGAAGTCTCCAATGATGGTGTGTGTCTCTTTTTGTCATTTATGACCAAATCAAATGCTTAATGTACACGAAGAAATTTATCTGGTAATCATCAGTGCGTTTTTGCTGCATGATTCAAAACCAGACAGCCCTAAAAAGAGCCAAACTTGCTGACGTTTAAACCAATGACAGGATCAGTTATACCCAGGAATGTATTTTGGTCATTGACGTAATTAACAAAAAATGAATTTGAATATCTGCCTTGTACTTCAATTATAGTGATTTTTCAAACAGAAGAGCTTTTTTTGGGACATCCAGTCGTGAATTAGGTTTGAATTTTTTATCAATTTAAGCTGGTTCCAGACTAAGAAGTTTCAATAATGGTTTGCACCTTGAGTTGCAGTTGGCCAAAAATATCAGCCTGAATATCGCTAGTGGCTCTTGGATTATCCTTATATTTTTCTCGGGTATAATTATTTTTAGTACCAATAAGTTTCTTTACAGACGTTTTCATGATTGTTGTATTGTATTTCATTTCCATAGAATCTTGAGGAGAAACATGCATTGAGAATACAGCTCGAAGGGCAAGTTGAAGAGCTGTGGAAGCAATTTCAGGCGGTATGCTATAAAAATGTTATCTTTAAATTTGTATCAAACTGAATTATTAGAGGAGAAAAACGTCCAACGTAGTAGAGTTTAATTTAGGACCAACAAGTTTAGAATAAGCGGACTTTTACTGTCAAAATAACTGGTGCGTTTCGCGGGATTACAGAATCCCGGATTAAATTGTGAAATGCAAGTAGGAATCTCTTTTCAATTGCCATATTTACATTGCGGGTTTAAGTTCTTCCTTCAAGCACAAACATTAGATATTTCAGATGATAGCAGAGGCATGAAGATTATGTTCTAACTTTGACCTGACACTGAATGATCATCATGCATATACTTGCTGACGAATCGTACTGCATCACACAATGGCGATCGAGCTTGTAAAAAGGGCATCTATCCATGGACACCGTTACCAATCCTTATTTGACTATCATCAATCGAAGTAAAGAAAGGTAACTGAAACCACAAAGAGCAAGCGGATTTAGATTTCAAATACCATTTGGTGCTCAGAGGACCACACAAAACGCACCTGTTGTTTTGACAGTAGATATCCGAGTTTTTTTTATGAATGCAACTGTCTCATCCCATGTTCGTAAATTATATCAAACTTATACAGGGCTCCGATTTGGTCTACAAAAATTCTAAACAACCAGAAAAATTTAGATCCATGTCAATGTTGATTCTTCTAAAACTTAGTCTGAAGTCTTTCTATTGTAGTCCAAAATTTTTCAGCAAAAATTGTATTCAAATTTCAGTGTTTCGAATATGTTCTCTGTTTAAGATATCTAGAGAAGTCACCTATGGTCGTCATTTTACTCACAGTTCTAGTTCTAGCACAATAAACTGTTTGTGAAAAATTTAGCAAATAGTTTAACCTGTTCTGGTCCAAAGACTTATGTTGTAGAGTATTTGGTATTAACTGCATTGTATTTTCATACTTTGAGACTATGCATGTGTGTGAGATAACCAAGATAGATTGAAAATAGATTGTCAGTAATGATTGTCGGTAGAAATCAGAATTCATTTAAATTTTATTTGAAAAATATAAGTTGCTACGATAAAATGAAAGACCTGTGGAAATACTTGTGTTCTACGAGACTTACGAAAAGCAGAGCTGATCTATCTTGGACTGCTAAAGTAAAGATTTAAAAGGCTACTGATGCTACTGCAGTCAATAAACTGCAAGATTAACTGGGTACAAATTATGAGATGCCAAAATCAACTGGAAACGGGATTCTTGTTTTAACTAACATAGGGCTCAAATTTTGTAAAAAGGTCGGTGTAAAATTCTATTGCAGTTTCCTTTGAAAAAAATGACTTGGAGGGAACTTAGGGCTTTTTGCTTTTAGTCTGCCGTGGCAATTTATTTATATCTTGATTAGTTTCAATATGGCTGCATTTATTAAATTTGAGGCTATGACGTCATCTAATATCTAAATCCTAAACTAGAAAAGCTACAGATTTCTGCTTGCCACCATATCGTAGACCTTCATAAACCATGGTTTTATGGAGGTTGTATAATGTTTCCTGTATTTGTTTAGAATTTACGATGATTTAGATTTTTTTTAAATTGTCCATGATTTTTTTCAAAAATAATTTTATTGCCGCCATTTTGAAAAAACTCAAGTTATCAACAAATGTCCACGGCAGATTTACAGCAAAGCACCGTGAGTTCCTTTCAAGCCATCCAGTTCAAAGAAAACTGCAATAGAATTTTACACCGAACTTTTGACGATTTGAAAGATTTTAGCACTATGCTGTTTCAACCCAGCTTGATGTTATTACTATTTATCAATTAGGGTTAACTGCTGGAGAATGTAATTTCTTCGACATTTTGATAGAGATGATGAATTATGATTGATTATTTTACCTACAAGAATCTTGGTAGCTTGTACGTTATTGAATTAATTCTACCATTTTACTAGGCATTGAAAAACTACAACGAAACAACAGAGGAAAGAAAGGTTGCATTCGAAAATCTGAAAATAAAAGATGAGAAAAGTGCGAAGGAGATTGAAATGCAGATGAGGAAACTTCAAAGAATTCAGGTAAGTTGTGTTTCTCGGTCATCTTCTGTTTCACTTCTTCTGTGTGCAAGTATCCGAGTCAACCAAAGCTTGTGTCGAAATATAGGTCAGGTGTAATAGGCCGTGAATCTACATAAGTAGCATGCTTTTCGTTGAAAATGTCTTCGTGTGATAAAGATAAACATAGGGCTCAAATCATTAAGAAAGTGAGAGTAAAATTATGTTACATTGACTTTGAATTGAATGTATGTATCTATCAATTTGCCACATTAATTGTAAATTTACAATGTTTTAAGATCTAAAAATAGATACATTACAATTTTGATACAAATTAAATAAATACCTTTAAAAACACCCCTAACTGTAGTGGCCGGGATAGCATTGAAATGTCGAATTGACCTTATTTTCATAATGGTCCCCTCAGAATTTTTTCGTAAGCGGAAAATGTAAGATTATCAGAAAGAAATAAAGACGAATAAAATAAAAATAATAAGTATAAACGTTAAAGTGCCTGTTGATGAAATATAATTTAATAGGGCCGAATTGCTTGAAAAGAGGTTAGGGCATTTTGCTGTAAATCTGCCGTCGAAATATTTTGATATCTTGATTATTTTCAAAATGGCGGTTTTTTCATTTTTGTTGAAATATTACACCCACCCCTGAGCCCCATCAAAGATGTGTTTCAGATGTATTCTCCTTCCTTCTCTTTCGGTCTCATTTGATGTTTTGCTGTGATCAGAGTCGGATGAAATTATTAAGCAAACGTTTTCATGTCTGGCATGCTTTAGCTGTGCAGCAAATCCCCTCATATAAGAACCTACTCTTTGAGAGCCAGGCTGAAATTAGCCTACGAGTAGACCCATTATCCTACAGAATAGAGGGTCTACGAAATAATGAGATAAAGCTTGCTACGTCTATTCAATTAATGATGTTAATCCTCTATTCAAAAATTTGTGTGAAACCCATCTGAACAAAGGCTGCATAAATTAAGTTCTAGAAACCTGGAACTGTAGTAGCAAGCTTGGGGTCTACACGTAGGCTAGGCTGAAATAGGTTCTTATTTCAAAGCTACCAAGACCAATTTCAAAGTATAAAAGGTGCTTTTGTGAAGAGTGCCTTGCTTAGGCCATTTTAAAATCTTCACCAAAGATGTCCAGCCGTGGTATTTGCTTTGGTAAGCTAATTATATACCCAATGCCCAATCCTACGCTCACAAACAGCAGGGGAGGAGATTCAAACTTTAACAGCCATCTGGAACAAAAATTTGCTCAATAAAGACTATCCAAAATCAACTTTGCCACCCCTGCTATAAGAACATATTTTTCATCAAACTGAGACAGGTTCTTTTAATTACAAGGTACATAATTTAAGAAAAACAGCCTCTCAGTTCTTATTTGTGCAGGTTCTTATATGCGGGGATTTGCTGTACTCGACGCTGTTTTAGGAACGCCACACCATTGAATCTCTTTTCAATTAGAAACTGTAACGGTTTAATTTTAGTTTTAATTTTTAATTTGTTATGAATATAAAAAACGGTTTGATTTCACAGTGGTGTCGGTCAATTGTCCCCAAATTCTTTTTTTTACAACTCGTGATTCGTCAAGTTTTTAACGACGTGATGTATATCCGTATTTCTTGCGCATATAGGAAAAGATTTCTCAGCTACGATCCAAGATGTCTCAACATGCAAAAGAATGCGACGATAGAAACAAGGATCTCAAAGAGGTAAGAAAAACGATGGATGTTTAATGAATTTTAATCCTCTAACTCTCCTTTTGATTCCTAGCATACTTAGATAAGACCTTTTTGCTATTCTAAAGAAAGAGTCTGGATCGAGCGATAATATTGCACATTTTATATGGAAGGCTCAATTGAGTGGTGTCTCAGCTTCCATTACCATTGTGCACATTCAAAAATTCTACAAAATGAATCAAAATTAATAGAATATTGTTCGATCCAGGTTCTTTTTTTAGTTGCCGTTCAAGTTTCTGCGGGTAAAGTAACGATGCTTTTGAGAATGTGCGAACGATGAATTATATAGAAGTGCCATTGGGAAAAATGTGTTCTGCAGAATAATGCTTTTGACAATGAAATACATATTTTCATTTGCTATAAGACAACAAGAGTTGGGGGTACACAAGTGCAAAGCATTTGTAAGAAGAACAGTGAGTCAGCCGTCATCATTACGCAGGTGCTACCACTTTCAGAGTGCGGTATTCTCGATGTAAAGATTTCGTTCTTCCAAACGTGCTACGATTCAGTGTGCTTTATAGAAGGCCGAATAGAGTACGTCCATATTTCCAGTTGTTTGGTATTATGTCTTTATCAGACCCATGGACTCATATCACAGAGGGGAGAGGTTGCACGACTTGCGGATGGATAGGGTCTACTGCCTCGTTTTCAGAATTTACCCATTCTTAATTGCCAAAATTTCCCTTAGTGCTCACTTTTGTGGGCGGAATATGCCAATTTTTATCATTTTTTGCCAATATACTCCAATCCGACTAATATTTAAGGAGAAATGTGCCAAAAAGTTATGACCTTCGTTTAAATGATTTTGGGCCCAAAAAGTCCTTCCATATGGACACATGGCCGTACCTTAAAGTGCCACTGAAATGAAAAATAAAAATATTTCGAAATCTTTCTTTTTATGGCGATTGTGTAATTTGATATTGCTGTGTAGCACTGTGGTGTTTATTTGCTAATTATAAGTCGCTAATTGCCTTTTATAGCACCTTGAATATGCGATAATCGTGCCTTTTTGTTCGACATTCACGACGCGGCCAGACAGGAATTTGAGGAATTTGTGACGTATTCAAGTGGGCAGGATGACAAGGAACTAACAGCACGCTATACGATTTCAGTGGGATTGCTCATGTTTTGAAGATGGAGGGCCCGAGAAAATAACGAAAAACTGGGGAATATTGTTGTGCTGGCGCCCCAAATGACACTAGTTGCATGAACAGGAGTCCAAAGACGAGAAACTAAGATCGAAATGGACTCAGTGACAGTGAGCGCGAAGGCACGGCACCGCGAGCTGGTTTCACTCCTTCAAAATCTTCTGGTTTGTGTTCTATCCCTTTTAAACTGACCGTTTTTGTTGAGGGGCAAATCGCTCATTCGAAAAAGCATACGAGATTTTTTTAGAACAAGAAGACTTTTAAAGATTTTTGATGGATTTTTCTTGAAAACAAAAGGATTTTTGCGAACAGTTTAGAGCACACGAGATTTTTTAGGAGTGAATTGCCCCTCGGATTTTGTTTGGAGAATCAATATTAACATTGCAACAAATGCAGGAGCTACGAAAATGCTGAGGTTGGAAATTGGTGCTTCCCACAGTTGATGCTGCTGGTACGACGCTCCAAGAAGCTCCCAATCTAAACGTGATCAATGGTATACGAATAAGGTACGTCTCGGTACCTCACTTCCTTGAAATAATTTTCAATCTAATTTTCGATTATTTTTTCAAATGAATAGAACCCATCAATGTTTTCTTAGCTTTACCAAATCTTACAAGCTTCTTAGAGGCTCCATAACAATCTTCATGTTCACTACCTATGCGCTCGTAAACATTTCAAAACAAGGTTTTAAAAAACCTTACGAGTAATATGATACGTACAAAACAAGTGAAAGTAAAGTAAAAATATGGTCAAGTATTTCCTTTGATAAAATAAAAGTTTCTTAACTTAAATATTCCCAGTACTGGAGTTTCTTAATTTTTTGGCGATCTGAGAGTTGAGATTCTTATGGGCAGTTTCTTACAAGAAAAAATGGTTGCAACAGATGCGTTCTGACATCAGAGGGGAAATTGCTGTGAGGATTTCACTCCTAGGGGGTAACTCTAGTATATCTAGGATAGCGGTCCTCATCACAGTACACAACACAACCAACAAAATAATTTTATGCATGAAAATAGTCAGACCCAAAAACTTAGATATTTTGATTCTCTTTATAAATTAAAATTTTTCTTTATCTTTTCTCAATTTCCCCAATATTTGAGACCCAAACAAGGAAATAACAATAATTTTAGGAAACCAAACAAATTAACTGACTCAGAAAGATAATCTTTGTCCACATTACAGTAAACCCACTTATGGTAGGCCATGAAAACTTTTCAACATTTCCCGGCCCCCCCCCCCCCCCCCCGCCTGGGCAACAGTCCATACTGTATATTATACTTTTTGAGCAAGAAATAAAGTGCAAAGCAAAACAGCAAATACCCCCTATAATCCAGCAATACAGCAAAAATCAAGAGGTACCCCTTCTTTGTAAAAAAGCAATTTGCACAACTTTGCAATCAGTTTGCATCTAGTATGCTCCATTGTCCTTTCAGAGTTTGCAAGTTTGTATGGAGTTTGTGCAAATTTGAACGGGTTTGGTGCAAATTTCATCTGCTTTACATGCTACTGTATTTACAAACTCCTAAATTTGAAGCATACTCAAAAAACAAACTAACAGTAACCTTTGGGAGCAAAATTGTGATTGAAGAGGTATTTGATACTATCACGAGTTCAGGAACCAATATTGTTTCAGAATTCCCAATTATTGGCAACAATTTCTTATTGTGGACCAATTTTTCAACCTTTGTTTGGCGTTTTGGCAATAAGAGAAGGCAAATGCCCCTGGTCTTCTATAAATGTTGTCTCTGAAAGGCTTCCAGGTTCTGGTAGTTTTGATGGGATAAGATAAACCTAGTATCAAGTAACTGAGCTGCAAGGAAATTTCAAGGTTGTTTCTTCATGAATAATATCCAGATCAACAGAACATTGCAACACAAACACTACTGTCCTTGCACCCATGCATTATTTATCATACTATACATTTTATACTAGGTGAGTAGAAAATCAAGGCCTGACCTTTGAAAACAATACTGGTCCTAGAATGTCATAAGCAATAATATTGAAGTGTCTTGTTTCATTGCCAATAGTCTACCCTTCTCTTATCAGCCATTCCTTCCCATGGATATAAGAGATTTTCTGCAGAAAGATCCTTTCAAAAACCTGCAAAATCGAGTGAAAAAAAATGTGGAATTTCCCTTTTTGGTTTCCTTCCAATTGACAATGACATTTCATTCCAGGGGAAGACTTTTTCATCCTCCCAAGAGGATAGCACAACATGCTAAAATATGTTCAAGAAAATCAGAACAGAGTGGCTGATCTCAGCCTGGAAAAATTCTAAAACTAACTGAACATGCTGCCTATTTAGTCAGATATTGTTGCTTTAATATTTAGTTAGGTTTAGCAGTAGCTTTTCAAACAGCATGCGTTTTCTGACTCACATAATGTTTACATTAATTCTTAGCTGAAGAGCAAAACAACCTCATATGGAGGAAGAAAAGAACAGGGAAACAGCTTTAACTTCTTTGAGCAAGACGGCACCACATAAATGTAAGAAATTTGGTCAAGCAAGGAAGGGGCATTGCTGTAATATGGAAACAATGCAGCAATCACAAGGCAATTGAAACAAACATCATACTTCTACTGCAAAGCATCATTTACAAACTGAAATTATATATTACCTACTGTACCATACATGTATTCAAAAATAGTTTAATTGTTGTGTTCACACTGTTCTGAAGATTTATATCCCTTCTTGGTGTGACTTTGGTATTGCTCTCTTACGTGATGGTTAAAGCATGCTGGCAAGGGTCTACTGTATCTTGCATTGTCAGAACCTAGAAAACCAAATAGCCACCAAACCAGCCATCAATATGCAACTGCAGGCATGAACCTGCAAAAACAGCAATAAACACAATGAGCTATTTGCAGCAAGGAATCTAAAGTTTCCTAAAATTGAATAACGACCCTTTGCCCTTCCATATAAATCATTTCACAAAGAATTTTTTAGAAAATAATAATAAAATTCCAAATCCCCATTCCAAGCAGTTAAATACAATGGTATAATAATTACTTATGCCAATTACGATATGTAAAACTGGATTAGGCTCAAAAAGGGTGGAATTGTTCTGATATCTTTCATAATTTCACTTGGCTATTCTGGGCGTGCAGTGCATGGGAACAGGCCCATGAGTTTTCCTAAATTGAATGCCCACTAAAACATGTAAATTGCAAAACCTTCAGTAATAGTGTAAAGTCCTAAAAGCATCAGACTCTTGATCTTTCCAGCCACATGTTCATATGTAGACAGATGCCAATGTGCAGGGTATTTTACATGATTATATACACTGCTCTTGTGAATATCTGAGAATTATATTTTGAAAACATTTTATTTTCTTCCACAGAGAGGGGATACTTGAGCCCTTGACCCACATTTGTACAGGCGTGTGTATCCCTAATTATTTATTGACCAACCCATTTCTATGTTGTAACGATTGAATACTCTTATAAACAATAAAATTTGAAGGAATTTAGTGGTTATTAAACCCATTTTTTCAAGATGTCGTCGTTAGGCCTAAAACGGCGTAGGAGACAACAATACAAGACAACGACACAGCCAGTCTCCGGGTCTTTATTTAGGTCAGCGCTTGTAATACGGCTCCCACGTTGAAAACAAATGACAGGGAGAAAGAAAAGCGAGGAACACAACGAAAGAAAAATGTAGAATCATCACATAAACTTACCATACATCCGTCGATTCCCTGCCATCGAATCGAGATCTGCTTCGTTCGGTTCGTCATCGGGCCTATCGTCCTCTTCGCTCGATGTTGCAAGAGGTTCGTCTTGATATGGTTCAAATGGCGCTGCTGCTTCTCCAAAATCGTAAATTTCACTTTCTCTGTCTTCCAGAATATCTCTGTCACTGTTCTCCGCCAACATTAACTCAGAAATACCGCTTCTATCCCTACTGTCAGACATTTTCCGACAGGAGCAGTTCAATCCTCCGTGCTTCAACAGTCACAAGGCTTTATTGAAATGAAATGTGCCCACTTGAATACGTCACTCGCCCCAGGCTCTTGTCAATCGACCTCCCACCAAAAAACCCCCCAAAACTCACTGTTCCGCACCCCAAATATAAAAATTAGGGTCATTTTCGCATTCAGCGATGTTGGTTTCCTTCAGTAAGCTTAAAAAGCAAAATTCATCTCTTTCATTTCGGTGGCACTTTAAACATGTTATTTAACCCCTCTCCCCCCCCCCCCCCCCTCCCTCGGACTCATTTTCACGCATCTATCTACCATTCAGTATAAACTTAGACTTGCTCCAAGTCTCTATTCAGTGGACTATCAGCATTAAAAGAATATAATTACTCCTGCGGGGGTGTAAGCTGCTTAGGTGACGCTGCGAAGGAGAAAAGAGTTCTCCTTCACAGCGTCACCTTAGTACCTTACGCCCCCGCAGGAGTAATCATATTCTTTTAATTCTGATTGTCCACTGAATAGACTGGAGTAAGTCTAGTTAAAATTGGGCACATGCTGAAAGAAAACAACAGGAAAGTCTGTCACTCTAGCTACTGATTTGATTTGATTTGATTTTAATTTCTTTAGGCACGGTGGCCACGTCAGTCAAAGGACTGATTTACAGTGGGCCGTGCATAACTCTGAAACTCTGAACATAACTCTTCATTCCTTTAACAGGAACGAGAAGTGATTGCTGCGAAATATCACGAACTGAAGGGTCAAATGAATAGATTTAGAGACCAGCAAAGGTAAATGGTTTGTTGCCTAGATTCATCTTCAGAATTGATTTTGAAATTGGTAAAAATTGGATGCAAATGTGAAGAGGATTTCATTATCAATTGGGTCTCATAAAATACTAAGGGCCCGATTACATGGGAGTTTTACATACATACATACATACATTTATTATTTGTTAACGCAGGTCATAATCAAGGCAGCTTAAAAGCTGATGTGGATTAAAGATAAAAGAAACTGAAACTTAAAGCCTATTTACAATCTGATTTCCTAATTTAAAAATAATTAAAATTTTCGTCCCTTTGTTTAAATGAGAAATTGGTAAAAGATATTTGTTCCAAACTTTTGCTGTTCTTTGATAGCCTCTTTTTAAAACTGTCATAGCTAGTGACCTTCTTTAGGTCTACAGGGAGATTGTTCCATACAAGTGCTGCTCTGTACTTAAAAGAGCTTCTTCCGATGTTGGATTTCGGTCTAGGTAATATGAGCTGGATACAGTCTCTCATGTTTCGTGTATAATCTTTCTTTTTAAACAGGCTTTGGATCTCTTCAATCACATTGTCATTATACGCTTGTTGTGAAATGCAAGCGAGTCTCCTTTTGTACATGTATGAGAGGTCTTTCCATTTTACAGTTTTTAAGACGTCCTCATTCTTTATTGTCTTTGGAACTTTGTTTATCATCCTTTCAGCTCTGATATGGCATGATTCTAATTAGTTCATTTTACAAGAGCTGTTATTTCACCATAGGGCTGGGATTTCAGCCCGCTTACCCGAGGTGAAACTCCAGCTCCCCTCTCTGGTGAACGACTTGTATATTGCTTTGTTCGATTACATGAGAAATTTTCATCCCTGGGTTGAAACTCACCATTATTAGGGCTGAAATCTCAGCCCTCTTTGCTCAAAATTTAATCCTTATTGTCACACCTAATTATCGCCTAATCGCTATTGTCTTACATCGGATGCAGTGACGTCATTAAATTATTGAACTGTTTTCACAATTGAAAAACTAACTTGTTGACACACACTTCGCGACAGATTTCATCCCTGGGTTGAAAACTCCCATGTGATGGAGAATATTTCACATCGGATAGGAGGGCTCCCAGCGTTATGGTGAAAACTCCCATATAATCAGCTCCTAAGTGCGATCTAGCCATACCTCGAATGAGAACAGCTTATGGTCAAAAGGCATTGCTTTCCAAGGAGCTGATATATAGAACAAACTCCAAATTCCATGCTCTTTTAGGAGTTCGTTGAACTGAAGCATATCAAACAGTTGAAATTAGACTAGATTTAATTAACTTTGATTAAATTTGATCCAATTTATCAAACATCTTCAGCAGTGGAAACAAATTGTATGCATGAAGATTTTTCCTTGTTAAATGTTAAATGTGTATGTTTTCTTATCAAGGTAAAGGAGCATCATTTTTAATTTTTGCTCCTAAGGGACTGTTCATTATTTATAAAGGGGTTGGTACCGAAGAGAAATGGGTTGGGTAAGAGAAATTTTCTGACATAAAAAGGTTGGGTAAATATTTTCTCATGTAATTTCAAGGTTGGAAAAACAAAATTTATCAATATTATCAACATTATCCATTTCACTTTCAGTGTCTACTTTGTTAATCTTTGTCATAAATATTTACAGTATTGAATTTACAATTTACATCGTTTGACATTGAAACCATGTTTATAGGTAGGGGTTTGGCAAAATTCTTTCAACCTGAAAATTGTTGGGTAGATGTTTTTGCTGTCACTTTTAGAGTTGGGTAAGAAGATTTTTTGAACAAGAAAACATTTCTCTTCAGTACCAACCCCTCTGTAAATAATGAACGGTCCCTAATAAGCTTCGATGCAGCTCTTCAGTGTTTGATCTTCATCAAAAGTTATTATTTATTTAAATCTGAAGACGAAACTTCCAACGTATTTCATTCTGTTGAGAGAAATGGAGGAAATGTTTAAATCTGTATTTTTCATTTTATGGTAGGTCACGCCTCACTGCGCTCACACTTCAAAGTAATGCGGCATTACAAGAATTAGAAAAGAAAAAGGAATTGGTACGTGCTTTTTTTAATTCAGAAGCTCTGGGGTTTATAATATTTCAAAGACATGAACCTATCGTGTATCAGGTTTGAAATGAAAGACATTTCCTGGAGCGAAAAGAATAATTTTAGTCGCATAGAATAGGTAGCATAGGGCTCAAATCTTTTAAATCTTTAAAAAGGTCGGTGTAAAAATATATGGTATTTTTCTTTGAATTGGATGGCTTGAAAGGAACTTATGTTACTTTGCTGTAAATCTGCTGTGGAAATTTTTGATATCTTGATTTTTTTCAAAATGGCAGCAATTTAACTTTTTTTGAAAAAAATCATGGAAAATTTTGAAAAAATTTAAATCATCGCAAATCTTAAACTAAGAGAGGAAACATTATATAACCTAAAAGAAAACCATAGTTTATGAAGGCCTACAACATGGTGGCAAGCAGAAATCTGTAGTATTTCTACTTTAGGATTTAGAAATTTGATGACGTCATAGCCTCAGATTTAATAAATGCTGGCATCTTGAAACTAAAAAAGATTTCAATAAATTGCCATGGTAGATTTACAGTCAAAAAACTCTTAGTTCCTTCCAAGCCATTTATTTCAAAGAAAACTGCAATAGAATTTTACACCGACCTTTTTAAAGATTTGAGCCCTATGTTAGCATAGGTGCATTTTCAAGCTGGAATGAATAGCATTACTAATTTTGCCCCAAAACTGGAACTTCATTCAACTTTCAATTAAAAAGAAGCTTCCAATTACAAGGTCTTACTAGTCTCAGACGCTTTTCTTGTGTTTGATATGCTGTCGATAGAAAAGACCAGTATTCATCATCATCATCATCATCATAATTGCTATTATGCACTACATAAAATTATGTATGGCAGCTATCTATATATATATTTATTTAAACTAATTTTTAAAGAAAACTAAACTTTGTAATCAACCAAATTAAATGTAACAGGAACAAAATATGTGAATAAATTCAAAACGTTAAGTAAAGGGTGTGTGTATATCCAGGCACAAATCCATCCATATGGTGCTATCTGGCCAGAGTTTCCCCAATATGGTTGGCTTGAACGAGGTACGATGCTAGAGCGGCTATTGTTTCATTATCGTTAGAGCTCATTATCTCCTGGAATTGCAAGTTCTTCGTAAGGGGCTCAACCGAGGTATGTGAAAAAAGGTCCGATCTAGGGGTGCTATAGGCGGGACATACAAGGAGAAAATGTACCTCATCTTCAACGAGACCAAGGGAGCAGTTTTTACAGATACGGTCATTGACATATAATCCTTTGTGTCTTCCAGTATTGATATGACGTGCAGTAGCAACCTAATTATGTCGCATAACTTCGTTTTAGAGCAGGGGCATGTAAAACGCATGTTTCTAAGCATAAGCATGTAAAAGGCAGTTCATGTCATGATTGCTTTATAATGTCCTTTATTGCATTTGTAGGGTGATAGAATATTACGGCAAGGTGAAATTTGTCGAAAGCTAGAAACTGAAGAAGAAAAGGTACGTTGAATGGATTTCATTTGCAGCTTATTTTGTGTCCGTTTTAAAGAACAGGTTTTGTCATAAAGAGGTATCGACATTTCAAGCAGGGACGTAGGAAGCTTCTCAGACTTACGGGGGCACGACACTTCAAGGGCACTTTTTCATTAAGCTAAAGGGGCACCTCCTGAAAATAAATGGGCACTTCTTCGTTTATTCCAAAACCTTGGGGGGCACGTGCCCCCAGTGCCCCCCTGGTTCCTACGTCTCTGATTTGAAGTGCAACGAAATCTCGTACAGTGGGGCGATTGCAGAAGTTGAAACAATTGTCCACAATTAAGATGCTGACTAGAATTTGTTTTGCTATTTGACTTCGTACTCTTAGAGGTCTTTGTCAACCATGATCTTTTGTTCGCCGAATAAAAAGCAAAACGAAGGTAATTTAGGCAATAAACAACTTTCAGATAATACGAAAGTCGACTTTAGCGTAGTGCCTCGAAGGATTATGGTTCGCAGTGGATCTTTAGTTGTTTTCCTGTTAATTTTCTTGAAGTTAAAGGGTCTCCAAATTTTGGTCGAAAAGGTGATTTTGAAGTTTTTGTGGTCAGTATCACACAGACGCTTGCCTGTTTTTTCGAAAATGAAAACATCATTTTGAAGATAAATCTTTCTACTTTACAAAGGAAAAAACCAAACATTCGTATCTTTTACGATTGCTTGGATATAAGTGAATTTTTAACCGGCACTGTTTGGTGGCTTGCGTGAAGCCACCAAATAAAATGCAGAAAAAATGGAGAACATACGTGCAGTTTTTACAGATTTGTTTACAGTTTAGCGATGGAGCCCCTTCAAGCTACTCATATAGCACAGGGCTCAAATCTTTAAAACGTGTGTTTATTCTATTACATATTCATTTGAACTAAATGGCTTAAAAAGAGACTTAGCGTAGTTTGCTGTAAAAATGCCGTGGAAATTTTTTGATATCTTAGTGAGTTTCAAAATTGTGGCATTTATTATATTGGAAAATGTGACGTTATTTCTAAATCCGAAACAAGAACAGCGACAAACTTCTGCTTCCATCATATCGTAGACCTTCATAAACTTTTGTTTCTTGAAAATTGTATCATTTTTCTTCCATTTGTTTCGAATTTACGATGCTTCTAATTTTTCAAACTTATCCTTGACTTCTTTCAAAAAACTGAAATTACTGCCCTTCTGAAAGTAATCAAGATATCGAAAAATTTCAATGACAGAATTTGACACCCACCTTTCTAAAGATTTGAGCCCTATGCTTGCTCGCATTAGCTTCTAGACAGTAGGGAATTGCCGTTAACAATTGAACTTTCAATGATGAAAAGAATTTGAGAAAACTTTTTTTCGTTGGTTAGGCCATCAAAGAGCGGACACAAAACTTTGCGGACTTCTACGAATGGCTTTCATCGTTGAAAAAGTTTCCCCTTGAAATTATGGGCTCAAATTACTTGAAATTACTTTTACCAAATGCTTGCTGAATTCCGATGGATGATATGGTAATAAGTTATCATGGACGAACATGGACGAATTGTCCAAAATCGAGGGTCATATCACTCCAAAAATCTTAAGCTCAGAAGTCTTTCAAATCCCTAAAATCTCGAAAAATGCTGAAAATCTCAAATAGTTTAATAAAATCTTAGAAATCCAAGCAAAATTCTTCAAAAATCTCAAGAAATCTCAGAAAACAACACCAACAAATAGCACAAATTCTAAAAAAGTCCTTTGACATTTCTTTGAAAATCTCAAGAATCTTTCGAATCCTCAAAAATCTTGCAAAGTCTGGAAAAATCTTTTAAAATTTTGAAAATCCTCGAGATTTCTCAAGAATCCTCTCACAAAGCTTGTAACTCTAACAAAACCTTAGAAATTTGAAAATTCCTAAAATCTTTAAAAATCTCAAAAAAGATATCGAAATAATTGAAAATCCTAAAATCGTATTTTTTTCTCCAAAAGTGGCTCTTGTTTACACATCCTGTTCAACCGGAATTCTCTCCCCGTTACATTTTTTCTGTTGCTTCATAACACATTGCAACTTCGTTTGTTTTGTTAATAAACTTGATCAATGTAAAATTCTAGGTGCTGCCTTTCTACGCCTCTTCTTTGGCACCAGAAGAAGACCACGATGTTCAGGCAGCCGTTGAAGAACCAGCTGTAGAGAAACTTGCAGAGGTATCGATACTTTGTTTTTATTCATTGTTCATTTGTTTGTTTTTCTTCAATTGTATTGGTTCAGTAAAGCCCCGCCTTTAAGATGCTACTTTATTAGAAACTCAGACCATGAAGTTTGCAAGAACGATACGAAAACACTAGAATCAGTGGCGTGGCCAGGGCAAATTAAGTGGGGGGGGGGGGAATTGAAATGACAGAGAAAATTTTGGGGCCACGCCCTTTACTTTGGCTTAGAATGCATCTCCCAATATCATGCTTACCGTTAGCGACAAGAAAACTTTGATAGTTTTGTGAACAGTTATCCTATGAATCAGAGCACGAGGAAAATTTTTGAAGAAAGATCCTTTACTTTCGCTTAGAATGCATCTCCCAACATCATGCTTGCCTTTAGCGACAAGGAAGCCTTGATCGTTTTGTGACAGTTTATGCTAGAAATCAGAACACGAGGAAAATTTTTGAAGGAAGCCTTTACTTTGGCTTAGAATGCGTCTCCCAATTTCATGCTTGCCAGTGCTAAAATGGAACGATTTGACATTTCTCGGAAAATTTTTTATCCAACCTATACCCAGTTATTTTCTCCTCGGTTTTAGAGGAGTCTCGAGGACCATCTTTTGACAAAAGTGGGGGGGTCATTGCCCCCCCCATACTCCCCGTGGCCACACCACTGACTGGAATGATTGAGGGAGGAAAACAGTTTGGATGTTGATTTTGATATGGTTGGGATTCAAACTGAATTGAATTTGTCTATTCGACTCGTCAAATCATGTGTTGATTCTGCAAAATATATTATACGATAAAAGAACCAAAAGGTGATATTTGCAGCGTTGTCATTTGATTTTGCGAATAAGCCCTCCCCTCTATGAAATCTCCGGTCCCCTCTCTCGTAGGCCCCCTCTCTAGAGTCCCCAAAAATTAATATAAATTGATTGTTGATAGAGGAAAATTTATCGAAAAATTGACTGATTCATTGATTTATCAGATTTATTGATTTAGTGATTCATTGATTCATTGATTTATTGATTGACGTATCGCCTAAGTGAGTGATTGCATGAGCGATTGAATGATTTTTGTTTGTTAATTAAATAGGTGAGTGATAGAGTGATAGAGTGATAGAGTGATAGAGTGAGTCATCAAAGATTGTTTGATAAGTTAGATGATTAACTGATTAGTAAGTGACTGAATGAATGTATTTCATGATTTCAAACAAGACTATTTTTATTGTAGATCATGCACGAGTACAGTCCCCTGGAGAACTTCTGGAAGAGGTTGAACAAGGTAACGCAACATAATTTCTCGTTGGCACGATGATGTTGAACCTTCATTGCGAAAGACCACATTTATTGTAACAGAAACTTGAAAAAAAATTACTGTACAATTTTTTCTTAACTTACCACAATCTTCGTTTGTAAGGATTTCGTTGAATTTGCAGAGATTCAACGATTTTTCACGAATTCGGAAATGAATTCAAATAGATTAATAGGAAAAAGAAGTTGTATGAATTCGTAAGAACTATCCTGACTAAGAGCACATTTTAATTCAAGCGAATCCGTAAACACTCATAAACATCCCCGACTTCTCAGGAAGCCATAAGAAAAGAACCATTGGGAATTCAAATGTTCCTTTACGAACGTTTACGAATTCACAAGAACGCCTAAAAACTTCCATGAAATCTTATAAATTCAGAAGCGAATTTGTACGAATGCAGGAATGTAAAGTTATGAAAAGCTGTACTGTACTGTTCGAGGTACCTAAAGTATACGACAGCACTGTTCCATTCAGGGGATTTCTGCATCGTCAAGGTGATTTACCTAAAACCTATTGGTGCATATGCCCTTCAGAAATGAACATTTTTTCTATATTTCTACATAGCATCGAAAGGTAGTTTTTAGGTCGCTGAGAAGTTAAGCTTATCGAAGCAGCGTCCTGGTCCTTCCTCTCGATGTGACCACACCTCCTGATTCCTTTAGCCTGGAATTACAGAGAGCTGGCGACTCTCCTCGCTCATGGCAGGTTCGGCAGGGCGGGGACTCGAACTACCAACCTTCAGATTGGTAGTCATTATTGCCCCTTGGTGTGGTATTTCTCATCTTCCAAGTCATTACAGAAAATAGAAAAGTTACAAGAACGCGCTCTAAGGTTTGCGGAGCCTTTTCGAATTACGTTCTTCAAATTATTCGTTAAGAAATCCAAATAACTTAGCCCATGTTAGGCCCAATCAAGCAACGTTTGGATCCAGGAGTCTCAAGTCCGTAGGACCGCAGATCTGGAATGGCCTACCAAACGAACCAAAATCAGCAGAAAATTTGAGAAGTTTTAAGATTTTAATAAAACAATGGGACGGCCCCAATTGCACATGTAATGCATGCAACCTAACTATATAATTTGGAAAAATAAATTTTTTTTATTTATTTAATACTGTATATTCGATTTTGATTTGTTGACGTGTATATATTTAATGTATATATTGTTAGCTATTAATGTAGATAATCGAATTCAAATAAAATTACAACAACAAAAAGTCAAGCGTTCTACCACCGAGCCATCCCCATTTTACCCACTAAGCCAGCCCCGCTTGAAATGAGCATGCCCCTTGTATTTAGGATCTACCTACTCTCCTATGCAGAGGTTCCCTTGTCATTTTGCATTGCAATTAGGACACTGCGTAGCGGCTGCGTAGGAGAGTAAGATCTGCCAGAGAATTCTTCATAACTGTCTTCGGATGGATATTTGGCATTTAGGCCGAGTCGTTGGCATTCCTACGTTCTTATTGAAAATCAGTGTTTTTAGTTTTGAAAATAAACCTTTTGGGTTCATTGATATTATGAAACTTTCTTTATTCCTCCCTAATGGGCTATTTTCTAATTATCCTGTGTTCGATTCTTAGGTGCTACTTGACAAGTTAGCTCTTGACAAAGAAAAACAAACTTTACAAGAGGAAAACCAACAACTGCGATCTGTATTGAAACAATATCTTGATGGTAAGAGAACTATTTCATTTTAATGAATATCCCTAAGACCCCGTTTACACGGTAGCGGATCAAAAGTGTTGCGGATCAAAGTGTTACGGTTACCGTGCTTAAAGAAATTAAAATGAAATGAAATGAAACGGATCACCCTCCCGTCTACACGGTAGCGGATCAAAATTGTATCGGATCACGGTCTCGTTTACACGGTAGCGGATCAGCGGTCACCATAGAAATAGGACGAGGTCACATTCAAGATTTTCTCGGATTTTCAGTGATTTCCTTTCAACGTCAAATTTTCAAAACAAACTGCAATTATGATTAAACCTCATTTGTATGGAAAAGACCCTCGTAATGAATCCGAATCAAAATTGATGCGGATCACTTGCGTTTACACGGCGCAGAGCAAGAGTGATCCGATACAAAAGTGATCCGACACAAAACGAGTTCGCTTTCGTAGCAGGATCAAAATTGATGCGGATAGCGGAGCAGAAGTGTCTCGGATCACTTCGAGCTCGTGTAGACGGGAGGCTGATCCGCAACACTTTTTGTATCGGATCAAAAGTGATCCGCTACCGTGTAAACGGGGTCTAAGAGAGTCATTTTGTTGATCCTATTCTCGTAAACTTCAAAGCATATGTTCCAAATTTTTTTAAATGTCGGTGTAACATTCTATGACCTATTTCTTTGAACTGAATGGATTCGAAGAAACTTTAGCTATTCCACTATAATTCTACCGTTGGACTTTTCTGTAATCTTCAATATTTTTAGAACTAGAGTGTTTATCTTCTTTTTAGGAATTTAAGAAAATTAAATTTACTCTGCGTTAATTTGACATCAATTTATTCCTGATATATTTCTTCCAGGTATATCAGTCAACGATGAAATACTGAGCCAAACGAATCCATTGTTTGTTGTCAATAACCGCACGAATGTTGTGTAAGTGCCTCAAATTCTTCCTTGCAATTCAGTTGTTATGATTTCGTCGCTCGCCTTACCGGCTAAATTTTAACAAGAAATTGAAGGAAGTTTTACCATAGGGTTTTGCGTTCAGGAAAATATCTCAAGCCTGGAAGGGTGAAAGGGGTAAGGATTTCTGACAAGAATTGAAAAATTTTATGTGGCAGCCAAACGATTTTTGATGTTTATGTAAGATTTCAAGGGTGTTAAAGTCTGTCTTAAAATAGAGGTCGCGCGAAAATTTCCGCAGAAAAACCATTTAAATGTTTTGCGTGATAAATTTTGCGATTTCGCAATTCTCACATGACATCTAATTTGAGGCAGACTGTTAGATGTTCCATAGCCTCTTCTGGTTGCTTGGGGCAGGCAATTGGTAATCAGGTAGCAAGGTAGCAGTGCATCTGGGAATCAACGAATAGGAAATTAATTATAAAACAAAGGTATCAACCAGGGAACGAATGGTCCCACACGGCCGAGTGCTTAACAAAGCATTCATTGAGAAAGAGCTAGCCTGCGTGTAATCTTTGGTCAGGCTAGACAGAGCGCGAAAATGAAGATTCCTGAACTTGCCTTTGAACTAATTAAACTCCTATCCTATCGCTTTGTTTAAAAAACAAACTTTTGACAAGAAGGCCCCATGAGACTCGAAGAAAGTATTATATTCATTCAACAAACACTCTAGAGATCCAAAGTTGCTTCTTTCGGAACATTCCGTACTCGGAATTTGGATGAGTGAAGCATGAATTGCAATTTCCCTATAAGATAATTAATGTAAATATATCTTGTAATGAAAGTCAATACGATGTTAGGCCTTTTGTCAGGAACACCACGTTTCTCTACGGAATGTTTACATGCACCGCTTGTAAGTTCTGATGAAGTGCAAATGAAAGGTCAGAAAGCTGTTCTATATTTTGAAGTTCCTGCTAATAAGGTAAGGTTTTTATTCCTGATAAAGATCTACTGACAGGGGATACTTGAAATTATTTGAAATCCAACGATCATTCATTTCATTTGGCTGGCTGAGGGACAGAGTTGTATCTTGCGTTGTGGAAGCACTGTCATTTTCGCGTATGTTAAGGTAAGGGTCGCGATTTTTAGATCACGCTGGATAAATCAGGCACTTCAAGGAACATTATAGCCAATAGTTCCTTTCTTTCCTATCCTCCCTAGTAACCAAAAGTCTGCACGCAGGGTAGGAACATGTTTCCAGAGGAGAATTTCTGCACGAATGTTATTTCAATTTTATTTTTCTTTTGCGTCTTTTAAATTGACTATGTTTCAACCATCTTAACGAAATTAACTATCGGCATTCACCTTCTCCAAAACGAAGCTCTTTGCTGCAAGGAAGTAAAATCACAGGATTTGAATATGTAATCGTGGTAGATGAAAGATAAACGGTCATGGAAGATTCACGTAATTATAATTTATAACTTTTGTTTTTCGAGAGTCTACGCCGCGCTTCTAGGTGTTTGAAGCCTAAGAGCCTGATAGCCTGATATGCCCCCCCCCCCCCCCTTCCGTCCGGACGAAGCAAACCTGCCACTACCCTAAACTTTCTCGTTCTGGCTACACTTTATGATAATATTGGACGAATTTCATGCGTTCTTTCCATATAAAACAATTGCAACCAAACTTGAAATTTATTTCTCATTATATCCATAGCACATCTAATATTTTTACAGAAAGTTTTACATCCAAAGTAAAGGGTCCCAAATTGCCCCAACTTGGGGAACTTCTACAGGGTTTTCCAAAAAAATTGTGCCCCATTTGCCTGAAGATTGCGACAAAACGCAAAGATTCTCTCCAAATTTTTGCATGATATTGCTCTTCGGATATTCAATGAAAGTTTGCTACCATTCCTGTAAAAATCCGTTGAGAAATGATGGAGCTATGACCTTCAGAAGACCAAATTTGCCTGATGATTGAAACCAGCGGTCGGCCATTTTGCAGTGACACGTATCTTCACGTGAGGTAAGAAATGATTTCTGCGAGGTCAGAAATAGTGGAGCTCTCCAAGGATTGTCGGAATTTTCACGAGAGCTATGACATTGGAGGCTGCTGTTTCATTTTCAATCCATGAAGCTATTTATCGTTGCAAAATAGATTGGGGAGATATTTCAGCAGGAGTACCCCAGGGTTCTATTCTAGGACCCTTGTTTTTCCTTGTATATATTAACGATCTAGCTGCTGACGTGAAGTGCAACGTTAAGCTTTTTGCTGATAATACATCGTTGTTTACCGTAGTAGAAGACTCTAACTCGGCTGCCAGTGATATGAACCATGACCTAGAGTTGATAAGACAGTGGGCCTACGATTGGAAAATGTCCTTCAATCCTGATCCGCAAAAACAAGCTGTTGAACTGTTATTTTCTGCGAAAAGAATTGAAATCAATCATCCAGAAATTCGTTTTAATAATATACCAGTGATGAAAGTGGATAAACATAAACATTTAGGAATTATCCTGGACTCAAAGCTTTCTTTTTCGGCTCATATCCAGGCAGCTATCTCTAAGACAAGGAAGGGTGTCGGTTTGCTGAAATATCTCTCCAAGTACCTACCCAGACATACCCTAAACGAATTATTCAAGCTCTATGTGCGGCCCCACCTGGAATACGGAGATGTTATCTATCATATTCCGGCCAAAGTATGTGAATTTAGCGGTAACACTACTTTGTCAAGTTTGATGGAAAAGTTGGAGTCAGTTCAGTATTCTGCTGCTCTAGCCGTTACAGGAACGTGGAGGGGGACATCGCGAGAGAAGTTGTACGCAGAACTTGGTTGGGAATCATTGAGTTCCCGAAGATGGAGTAGACGCCTTACGTTGTTTTACAAAATGATACATAATCTGATGCCTGAATATACAGCTGATCCAATCCCTCAACTTCAGCAGTCGCATTACTCTCTTCGCAATCAGGATGTCATTGGGCGAATAAGGGCAAGGACAGAAAAATTCAAATCTAGCTTTTATCCCAATTGCCTGTCAGAATGGAATGAACTAGATCCGGAGGTTAGACTTGCACCATCGGTCGCTATCTTTAAGGTTACTGTAACCGTTCAGGCGGCGATTAAGAAACTCCTTTTACCACGGCCGTTTGTCAAAATATACCAAACAAACTTATGCATCATTCGACGCAGAATTAAACAAAGAATATCATAAAAATATATTCAGTTGATTCAATAAAATCACGAATGATTTATTCTAGATTTAAGGCAAAATCGACCACCCTTGCGAAAAAATCTTTGTGTACCCCAATGTTAATCGTTGGACCACGACTATCTATTTCTGAAAGACTTACGGCCCTGAACTGCAAAACCGTGTCACGAATTTTTGATAAAAGGTATTTTCTTGAAATGATATCATTTTAAATAAATGCAAATGTCTTAAATGTCTTTTTTAACTTTCAGACCCTTGTAAAAATCGGACCATTGGATCTATCACAAATCGCTGACACAGTTTCGTAGTTTTATGCTTTGTGACCCTGTGTGCCAAGTTTCAAGCGATTCGATTGGCCTGTTGGGTACACAAAGATTTTTTATTACCCACCAGTACCCCGGAATCCTGTTTCGAGAAATCAGGCTTTTATTGAAATGAAGCAAAAATTGCGGGAAATACGATTATGCATGAAAGGTCAAGCAATTAGGCTTAAGCGCGGTATTGGTAAAGCATTATATCAATAACATAGCAGCACGGGATGTCACGAACATAGCTGGAAGGTCAAGTGAGTTTACTTTAATCCCCTAATGTATATTCCCGCAACTTTTGAGAAACATGATTGCTCCTTTTAAAATGCTCAAATTTATAAGTAATTGTGACTATTTCTGGAAGTGAGTTGGTTTAAACAGTCTTCAAATACTTGTACCATCAGATTATGACAAAAAAGAAAAATCGAAAATTTGTCGTCTGAACAGTTACAGTAACCTTAAGAGAAAGCTGATTTCAATTATCCGCCCCCCTGCTAAATCTGTCTTTGGGATTCATGATCCAATAGGATTATCCTATCTGACTCAACTTAGAGTGGGTCTTAGTAAGTTATGCTTTCACAAATTCAAGCACAATTTTAGGGATTCCATAAATCCAATGTGTCCTACAAACGATGGTATCGAGACTACGGAACACTTTTTGTTGCTCTGCCCCTCCTTTGAGGTTGAACGTCGAAATCTTCTCGCTAGAGTGTTTGATTTGCTGCGACCATTTGGACATATCGATCTTTCAAATGAGGTTTTGACGCAACTTTTACTATATGGCGATAAAGACCTTCCAGAGGACCTCAACAGAAATATACTCGAGTTAACATTTCATCCACACAACTGGCCGATTCAGTTAAGATCACCGTCATTCTACTTAAACGTCATTCCGAACCAAGTCCAATTTTCTAAAGTTTCTTGTCGTAGAGTCCTGTTCATATATTTCTTGCCAAGCCTGTTTCAAATTGGACGTTAGGCTTATCATGAGAAATCCAGACCCGACAGTGGTGTCTCGAGCGATTGGGACATTGGGTGGGGAGCGGTGACGGGGACAGTTGTTGTCGTTGTTGTTTCCTCGGCCGGCGTACCGATTGTTCACCATTATATTTTGGCCTGACATCTAATGTGAAACCGGCTCAAATATTTATTTGTAAAATGTTTTTATAATTAGAATTTCTATCTGTATTAGTTGTAGCGTATGTATAGTAGTTTTGTATTAGTTGTATTTTAGTTTATATTAATTCCAGGGGGTAGACATGATATTTTGCTCCTCCTGGTCCCCGTTCTTGTAGTGTGGTATAGTAGATTGTAGGTAGTGTTTAGGTAATTTTGTTGTAAATTTTTATATTGAATAAAAAAAAAAATAGGAAGACAAAATGGCCGACCGCTGGTTTCAGTGATCGGGAAAATTTGGTCTCCTGAAGGTCATAGCTCCATCATTTTTCAACGGATTTTTACGGGGATGGTTGCAAACATTAATTGAACATCTGAATAGCACCATCATGCAAAAGTTTGGCGAGAATCTTTTGCCGTTTTGTCGCAATCTTCAGACAAACGGGGCACAATTTTTTTGGGACACCCTGTACATGAAGTCTCTAGGTCAGACCTTGTTAGATTTTGAAAATGTTCTTTCAGAACACCAATTTGGTATTGATCTCCCTTTTAGGCATATCCACTTCCAATCACTTGATTTTCCTCTTGAGGAAACTTCCTTTTCATACAATTCATTGTTTGGGAGCTGAGATACTGTTCGTCCGAGGAAACTTATGTGTTCCCCCGTGCAGTAGGTTAGTGCTCATGTGCCCGTCAGAATTCCAACCTAAAACGCTACTGCGCATTAGCATTAACCTACTACACAGGGGGGACACGTGCGTTTCCTCGCATAAACTGTATCATGAAAAGCGTGATGCGGGTAACTGTATCCAGGACCGCGGAGAGGATTTATGGGCCCCGCCCCAAGTCGGAATGAAACATGGGCTTCTTGCAAAACGATGTATTGAAAGTACATGTAAGGAAAGTACGTGTAAGGCATACAGGTGCGCCAGGGCCGCATCCACGTAAGGAATTCGAGGACATGCTCCCCAGAAAGTTCCTAGAATGGCTCTGGTAGCTATTTAATGCGTCTAAATATAATTTATCATTTCATCAAAATGCACAAGAATCATAGTATTGTAAGTTCTATCATCGATCATTTTGCAGATGCAAAGGCTAAAATTTCAATGTTTATATTTAACTGGTACTGCTTATAAGAAATGACAAAGGAGCTACCACAGCCTCTGTTTCGTCTCGATTTTCATCAAAGTGTGACAAACACAGAAATCATTGAGAGGTACCTAGACCACGGGCTCCTGTTCAGAGACACGCATTTGAGACGCATTTTGAAAAATTGACTTATCATTTATGGGCCGGTATGGCCATTGGCCCCGGGCTTTAACCGCGTTTTGACCCCATCTCCTCTGCCCTGACTGTATTAACTGTCAAGCTATGACTTTTCTCTGTCCTTATTACAGAATGTCTGTTCCTGTCATGGACCCAAGAGTTCGCAGTAAACCAACACAAACAGTCGTCGAAGCTGCTCACATCATCAAACATGCAATTTGATAAAGACTATCGTAGGTTTGTTACTGTTGTTGTTGTTGTAATGTATATAATTGATATATCATTTTGCGATGCTGCAAGGTTCTGTCATCGAAAATGTGTTATCTTTAAGCCCATGCTCTCTTACAACAGTATTGCTTCCTTCAGAACCAGCTTTTATTGCATTATTAATCACTGCATAGCTAAGCATTTTCGTCCCGCTCTGTTTGGTTTTGAAAACCTTTCGAAAATGACACCGTCGTGTCAGCTTTGATGTTCAAATGACAGCTGAGAAGAATGGGGCGTAGCGTGTTTGGAATGAGGTTGGTGTTTGTGGAAGGAGGCGTGGTATGCTTGGAAAGGGATGTGGTGTGTTTGGAAGTTGCCGTTGTCAAGTGCCGGATGAGTAAAAAATGTTTGGACATTTCAAAGCCTCAAAATATTCATTAGATTCATATAAACTGATAATACCTGTAACAAGAGTAAATTTTATAAGAACATTTAGTCTGTCAAAATCGGTTGTGTCGATCTCATGGTACAACTTTAGACTGATTGCTAGCTCGTGGGTATCGCTCTTGATAACAAGGGCAGATTTTGTAATACAATAGCATGAGTTTCTTTTGTTGACACCTTAACTCAAAGCGATTAGCGATTGCAGACAAAGGAAATTCTCTCAACCAGCAATTCAAAACAAACAAAGCCGCAAAAGTTGCTCTGAAACCCAGGTAGCTAGCTCACTCGTTGTGCATTCCAGAAATTGTTTTTAAGAGCAAACATGAGCATATATCGAAAGAAGAAGGATGCATCTACACATCTGCCGCGGGCATTTTATTTGTTTGGTTCAATAACCGTTCGGGATGCGTTTCAATTCTCTTATTTTTTTTGGGTGTTATCAATACCTTTACTGCTCAGCTTCTGGACCAAAGAAATAAAATGTCCACGGCAGATGTGTAGATATATCCTTCTTCTTTCGATCTATGCTCATGTTTGCCCTTAAAAATAATTTCTGGAATGCACAGCGAGCGAGCTAGCTACCTGGGTTTCCCTGTGGGCCAGTCCGCTTCTGCCTCAAAATATTGGGATGTTCTTTTGTTAATGTTACCTGGCCAGGCAAATTCGATGAACTCGGACAGAGCAAAGAATTAAGCCAGAAATTAATAACCCAGCCTTTGTAAACAAAACTTTCAATAAGTGAACAGAGAAACTTTTGCGGCTTTGTATTGTTTTGAATTACTGGTTGAGAGAATTTCCTTTGTCTGTGATCGCTAATTGCTTTGAATTAAGGTGTCAACAAAAGCAACTCGTGCTATTGTATTACAAAATCTGCTCTTGTTGCTCTTGATAAACTGAGGGGCTCGCTGATGGGCGCTCTTTCTCAACCTACGAGGGTCGTATGGTCGTATGGTCTCAAGGACTTTCACATTGAAAATTAGGTCTGATGGGCGCTCTTTCTCAAACTACAACTCATGGACTTTCACATTGAAAATTTGGTCAAAATTCTTTTCCTTGATTTCTTGTCGGGACATGGAAACCATAGCAACACTGTATGAAAAGCTGAGTGTTCCAGGCAATGGTGAATGGCCTAAGTTGTTGGCTCAAGTCTCAGATTCAAGTTTTCAGTGACGATAGCAATGAAAAAAACCACTAATCAAGAATCAACAAACCTTTCACTTTCAACCAGGATTTGCTCATTTTGAAGGCCACATAGCTTCCGTCAGCTTACCACAGCAATACGAATTTCCAACTGCCAAAGGTTGCCATGACTACTCTTTAACCTTGTTGCAGTGCGAATAGAAAAATCAATATCCTCTTTGTTTCTTTTCGTCACAATCTTTATGTGAAAGTCCAAAAGTCCCAGTTTGACCAAAAAATGTTGTTGTTGTTGTTATTGTTGTTATTGTTGTTATTGTTGTTGTTGTGAAAACTGGGACTATCTCGTGAGTCTGTTACAATTTCATAGAGATGATTCATTAGACTTATGACATTTCGTCCCTTGTTCCCTGCGTTCTTTGATTTGCAGATATCACTTGGTAATAGCGACTCATTTCATTACTCTCATAAAATGTGGCCACTTAGGCCAATATGGTGTGGATCCGTATTGACAAATTGCTACAATTTAGTTTTCAACCAATAAGGAGGCGCTATTTAGACTGTTGTTGTTGTTGCGTACAAAAGCGGTTGATTCGGGAAAGAGTTCTCATAGCTGCGATAGATGTATTTTGTTTCTACAGAGGAAGATTACTGCTTGAAAGGTATGTATTTTGCGATGAGTCGGTGCGTAAAACATTATTCTTTGTACCACAAGGTTGCTTTTCAATGTTGAAGCTCTTTAAACCAGAAATTGAAGAGATTTTGTGGAGTGTACAAGAACTCCGCTAGTTTAAATTTTATAAGAGTAATGAAATGAGTCCCTTATTGAGCAAGTGATATCTGCAAATCAAAGAACGCAGGGAAACAAGGGACGAAATGTCATAAGTCTAATGATTCATCTCAGAGTCCTACAAAGCAAGTAGTAAAGCCTTTATTAAATTTGCTAACACTTCAGCCCCACAGCAATCATAATCAAATAATGTGTAGTATCTTGTCGTTCAAACATTTAGAAGGTATCTACAAAGGGCTGCCGCATGATAGTATCCACTTGAGTTTGTCATTCAGCCTTTCTGTTTTCTTTCTGTTATCACGAGACTCAAGTTTCTAGAAAATTTGCTCAAGGGTTTCTGGGCACGTTTTTGAAGGATTTTAAGATGACGCATTTTTATAGAGTCGCTCGCTTGTAATTAGAGAATGATAAGACCGATGCTGACAACCTGAAATGCCTTGTCTACGACTGTGTTCACACGATGCCGTCACATTTCGAAAATGATGAAAAATGTGACAGTAGCTAAATTTGAGCTAGCGTTCACACGATACCGTTTTCAAAGATTTCTATTTTCAAAATCTACCGTTTTCAAAATCTGCCGGCAAAAATGGGCCGTTTTCGTGTGAACGGGAGGCCTATCCGTCACATTTTTTCACCGTTTTCAATATATGCCGGCATCGTGTGAACGCAGTCTAAGTTGATATGTTAGCTGAACAGGTAGGAGCAGTTAATAGGAATCTGATGAATGGGTTGAGAGCTACAGGCTGCTACAGGCTATGAAACTTCTCTACATTTTTGCCTCTCCCGGTAGAGAGTTATGAACATGTAAGGGACGTTTCTGGTAGACTGGTACACCCAAGGATTTGCAGCAATGGTTCGTTTACACCTTGCAATACTCATTTGATTTCTTAAGCAAAAGAAATCCACTATAGGCCCAAATTACCCACTTTTCATGAAAAGATCAAAGTATAATGAAGCAAACCAGACAGACATTTTCAAAGCGTGTGCAAATGCCTGACCTTGAAGTAACTAGATAATGATTTACTGCAAATAAATCGAACAGTGGCGAAAATGGAAATTTTGCTGCATTTTTAGACGTTATACCCAATTGACACTGATACAGCTAAACCAAAACCAGGTTATATATCAGCCAATCAAATGCCTTTGATTTGTCTGATTGACCAATTAGAATGCAACTTTCGATGGTCTGATTTAGTTTAAGCTGGTTTACTTGCTAGTGTGAATGGGGGTAATAATCAAACTTTAGGCCTGGAAAAATCGGAAAATTCGGTCACCTAAAATTATTCAATAATTCTTTAAAACGACTTGAAGTCTTAGTTTTGTCGCAATCTACTCCATGAATCTTATCTTGTCTGTAGCGAAAAAGTAAATATAGTTGTCCGAATAAGTTACTCCGTGGACCCACTTTACCCCCAAATTATCCCCCACCTTACTCTGCTGAAAAGCTGAGAAGTTTCAAGACAAGAAACTTTTAGTACTGGGTCAGTTTCTTGATTCCTCGCAGAAAAAATATGTTTTACACGTCTTTGTTTATGTCTTTGATTGACAGCGGAATTCCCTGTATCAAAAAGTCTTAAAATGCTGTTTTTAGCTACTGATTTACGCGTGCATACTACCTGTTAATGTGGTGAAGGTCACTGTTTTGAAAAGACATAATTATGATATACTGTAGCAACATGGCAACGCGTGGAGATGAATAGTTTCGAATTTTATAGAATTTTAGTCGGACCCACAGCTTCTATTAAGTATCCTTGTTTTGAAAACCTTTAGATTATCTGCGGTACACACTGCTTAGCTACAAATTCACGAGTGCACACCACCTGTTAATGTGGTGTAGGTTACTGTTTTGAATTTATATAAATGTGATACATCAATACGACAACGCGTGGAGATGAATAGTTTCGAATTTTACAGAATTTTAATCGAACCAGTGGCAGGAGAAAGTTTTTCTGGGCTTAGAAATTCTTGCACAATAGGCCGTTCAGTAAAGTTATTTATGAAACGAGTGGAGATACATCTGAGACGAATTTTTTATATAAAAAGGCAGTTTATTATGCAGAAATTAAAAGAAAAATAGCCAGCCATTCTTCCATTTAACGAGGAAGGATATTTCTAGCGAAAATCTCAGTAGACCCACTTTACCCCGTAGACCCACATTACCCCACCCTACCCTATCCTTGTCCTGAAAACCTTTAGATTATCTGCGATACGCACACCCTGCTTAGCTACCAATTCACGAGTGCACACCACCTGTTAATGTGGTGTAGGTTACTGTTTTGAATTTATATAAATATGATACATGAATACGACAACGCGTGGAAATGAATAGTTTCGAATTTTATAGAATTTTAGTCGGACCCACAGCTTCTATTAAGTAGGGTAGGGTGGGGGTAATGTGGGTCTAAAATGAGTAAAATCTCAAAATGGATAGCTGGTAAAATGAGACGAAAATAAAAAACATTTCAAAAGTTTCGTTTAATTGACATTCAATGCTTCTTCTTTCTTGGGGAAAAATCTCAGCTCTGACAAAGGCAGCTAAATATTTTTAAAAAAATTTCTCTTTTGGCTACCAAAATAGGCCCACTTTTTTCGACGAGCGGGAAAAGTGGGTCTATTTTCAAAACTTGTACAAAATCGGAATATGAAAAGCTAAATGATTAAACAAATTACTGGACTTACATTTCCCAACTATTCTCTGTTCAATAAAATCACAGTCTTTGCCTTTTATCGCAAGCAATCCCGTTCCCGCGACGAAAATAAAACTACGGTCGTTATGCTGTGATCCACCATCGTTGCGACTTGCAAGTCAGTAATCGAATTTGATGATAACAGTCAAATAAAGATGTTTGCAGTATGTTTACTCTAATTTACTAAAGGCTTCATTGAATTGGAATTATGGCTGAATTCTCAGTAGGCCCACATTACCCCACCTTGTAAAAAAATAAAAATAAAAAGAACGATCGCGATTTGTAAAAGACCAAACTCTTACCTCATGGTCATTAAATTGACCAGAAAAGAAAAGCAACAGTGGCAGGAGAAAGTTTTTCTGGGCTTAGAAATTCTTGCACAATAGGCCGTTCAGTAAAGTTATTTATGAAACGAGTGGAGATACATCTGAGACGAATTTTTTATATAAAAAGGCAGTTTATTATGCAGAAATTAAAAGAAAAATAGCCAGCCATTCTTCCATTTAACGAGGAAGGATATTTCTAGCGAAAAGCTCAGTAGACCCACTTTACCCCGTAGACCCACATTACCCCACCCTACCCTATCCTTGTCTTGAAAACCTTTAGATTATCTGCGGTACACCCTGCTTAGCTACCAATTCACTAGTGCACGCTACCCGTTAATGCGGTGTAGGTTAGTGTTTTGAATTTATATAAATATGGTACATCAATACGACAACACGTGGAGATGAATAGTTTCGAATTTATTAGACATTTGGTGGGACCCACAGCTTCAATCAAATTTCTTTCATATTAAAAACTCCTTAAGTATACAGAACAATGAGAAGAGTGGATGCAAGGAATAATCAAACTTTTCACTCTGGCTTTTTCGTATTTGGTGCTTCTTTAATCTTTACAGCAATCAATAAATGCAATTTATCACTCATCACACAATACAAAACCGAAGGTGTTATGGCGCAGTGGTGTAATCCTCTGACTTTGCAGCCAGAACAGTCAGGCGGAGTGGGTTCGATACCCGGTAGGACCCCATCACTTGAGTGTCATGACAGGGGTCGCTGACTCGATTAGGTCTGCTCTATTTCTGCGATCCCAGCGCTTGGCGCTGAAAAATGCAACTTCACCTTCACCAGAACCCTTATTTTATGCACCGTACACATCTTTATACAGTGCTACAGTTGAAGGTGCACTGTGGAGCAAAAGGAGGCATAGCATTCCTAAGGTCGCTTGTAGCTTGAGAGCAACAGGCCTTTACGCAAAACCCTAAAATCCATTGTAAAAATGTGAGAATCTATGGAAGACTGACTTGAAGGTTTCGCATCCCTTCCAAATCTACCAAGGGCGCGTCTCTAATGGCAACCCACGAGATTTGCTAGTAATAGTTAGATTGGAAAACAGAGCACCTTGTTTGCAGCAGCAAAATCAACTCCCTTTGAGGCATACAGGTTTTGCATCGAATTGAATGTTAACTTGTGTAAAGGCCTATATGACTGATCTCAGCTTGATTATACAGTATGCTTAGACTTGGCCAAAGTCTGTTTCGTCAAAAAAATTTCGTCAAAAAAAATTGAAGGGAAAAGTGAAATATACTTTCCGGTAGACTTATTACAGTTAACAAAACAGACTTGGGGCAAGTCTACAGTATGCTCGATCTTGTGAACATTTTGGAAAGGAAACAGGAATTGCTTTATCCTGGCTAGAGCAAAATGAAATGATTGCCAACCCTGAAAAATTCCATGCTTTGTTGCTCAGAAAAAACTAAGCAAATACTACCAGGTGAGTCAGAAAAAAGAATCCCCGTTTGAAAGGTCACGGCTTCCTGGATATCAAGACAATGATATCGGCAAATATATAGTTTTATGGTAGAAATGTTCAAATCTACTATAAAATTTACCTGACTGAAATCGGCCATTCCATTCTGAAATTATGAGGGATTTTCTCGAGAAAGTGTCTTCAAAAACCTTCAAACGTGCCCAAAATCATGAACAAATTTCCCTAACATTTCTGCCTTAAAATGAATGACCTGAGATAAATAGCGCTTGTCTTTAAATAGGACAAAGAAACACCTAATACTTCCATCGTTTTCTTTGGCTTTGCTTTCTTCCGCCGGACAACAAGGACAGATTTTGTAAGACAATGGCATGAGTTGTTTTTGTTGACACCTGAATTCAAAGCGATTAGCGATCGTAGACAAAGGAAATTCTCTCAACCAGTAATTCAAAACAATGAAAGCCGCAAAAGTTTCTCTGAAACCTAGGTAGCTATCACGCTCGTTGTGCATTCCAGAAATTGTTTTTAAGAGCAAAAACGAGCACATGTCGAAAGAAGAAGGATATATCTACACATCTACCACGGGCATTTGATTCTTTTCGTACAGAAGCTGAGCAGTAAGTATTTTAATTACACCTAAAAAGTACGAGAATTTGAATCCCCTCCCAATTGGCTTCTGCACAAAATAAACAAAATGCCCGAGGCAGAAGTTTAGATATATCCTTCTTCTTTCGACCTGTGCTAATATTTGCTCTTAAAAACCATTTTTGGAATGCACAACGAGCGCGCTAGCGACCCGAGTTTCAGGGCAATTTTTGCGGCTTGCTTTGTTTTTGTTTATGTTTTGACGAACCGAGCATGGAATTCCCTTTGTCTGCAATCACAAATTGCTTTGTATCTAGGTGTCAATGAAAATTTCAATATTATTGCTTTGATATTTATGAAGCAGTGGCCTTCCAAGCGGGGATTCTTTTTTCTGATTCACCCGGTAGTGGAGAACAAATTAACATAAACGTTAATGTAATCAAATCTGAGGAGACTGTCAAACTTTTTGGAGTCACTTTGGATTATAAACTGGATTTCAACCTGCATATTTCCAATCTTTGTAAAAAAGCTGCAACACAATTAAAGGGAATCTAAGCATATATAAGCCTTTGATAAAAATAGCCGTGCAAAGACAATAGGCTGTGACATACGCCGCTTTGTCAACAGGAAATTGTGATATCTGATTGGCTAGAATTTGATCGCAAGTGGCTTGAGCCACTTATATATGCTTACATTCCCTTTAAATGTTCTGAAAAGATTAAAGACGTTTATTGGCTTTAAGGAGAAAAAGATCCTAGTTCAGAGGTTAGTATATTCTAATTTCGATTATTGCCCCTTGGTGTGGTATTTCTCATCTTCCAAGTCATTACAAATAACTTAGCACATGTCTGGCCTAATCAAACAACATTTGGGTCTGAAAGTCTTAAGTCTATCGGACCACAGATTTGGAATGGCTTACCAAACGAAATAAAATCAGCAGAAAATTTGAAAAGTTTCAAGGCTTTGATAAAACAATGGGATGGTGCAAACTGCAAATGTAGTGCCTGTAAGTGCCAACAAATTTAGTTATATAGTGTAGAAAATATTTGTTTTTATCATTAGTTATGTAAACTCGATTTAGATTAGTTAACTCGTATATATTGTTGAATAATGTATATATTGTTAGCTACTATGTAAATAATCGAATTAAAATTAAGTTACACACACACTGTGAGAATTAATTCGAAGGAATCATCCAGTGAGCTGCAGGTTTGCAAACATTTTAACTTTTTTTACACACGCTCGGTGTCCTTGTTCGTCAGTCGGCATACCGAATTTTCATCTCAGAGAATGTTATCCCTGCAAATGACTCCTTCCATTTCCACCAACTCATATAATACGACGGGTCTAGTTTATCTTCAGGGTAAGGGTTGTTTACATTAGCTTCAAAACATCTAAAGTGCCACCAGCCACTTGAATACTCTACAGCACAATTGGTTTCTGGATTTTGGTCATTGTCTCTGTCTTTCGTTGTAAACGGGTATCCGTCATTTAGGCGCATACTATCACCAATATTACCATCGTATGCTCCGAGCCCTAACTTGTAATTCTGAGATTCATCGGCCACCTTGAAGTTGTCATACTCGGCGTAGCCCTGACTCCCATCGCTGTGTTTTAGATCAAAACGAAGAGTTGTTTGACGCGTATTGGTCAATTTGTGCATCTTCTCGAGGCCTAGCCAAAAGTTCCCTTTCAAGTCACCAAAGCCAAATTTGTAGTCTTCCCATACACGGTCGAAACTAGTTTCATTGCTCAAATGCCGTTGAATGACAATCCACGCCTTGTTATCCGTCGCCATGTCGCAATACACTGAAGATTTGCAAATTATGACGCCTGGAATTTGAACACTGAAAATCCCACTTTTATTTGGACTTGTTTTAAATGCTTCGTTGCAGCTTGGCCAAACTAAACGAAACAAATAGAAATTTTGAGTGAAAATACATCTTAAAGAGAAGTTAGGAGCATACGTAAACCGGGTGTCCCAAAATAAATGGACAGATTTGGTTGGCTACTCTCAAAATGTCCCTCGATAGTTAACTTGAACAGAGGTACCTCGTTTGTTGGTATTTGTGCTTTGAGAGCAGAAATAATAATCTTTAAAGCTCAAATTTGCATCCACATGCAAACCAACCAGAGCTTTGTTTTTTAGCCGAAGCAAATGTTTGAGGCACAGCGAAGAAATCAACGACAGCCTTAATAAGGTTTGAACAATATTATATCTCATTATAGTATGTTTGCCAGAAGAAGGCATCCCCCAGTCAGCCATTAGGCAATTTCTTAATTTGTCTTTAATTTCGGTCTATAATTTCGTTGTACTTGAAAAATTTGCTTAAGCCCAAAGGCCAAAGCTCTGGTTTGGAGGTGGACGTGAATTTGAGTTATCAAGGTAAATATTTCTGCTCTCAAATCACCAATGCCAACAAACGAAGTATCTTTGTTCAAGTTAACTATCGTGGAACATTTTGAGATTGATTAGCCATTGATTAAAGCTAAATTCAGATCACCAGACCAAAGACCCATAACCAAATCTGTATACTTTTTTACAGACTCCCAGTATCTTATGTGGTACTTGATTTTATTTGGTAATATTTATATACAGGGTAAAAACATCCAATTTGCGCTGTTTTATAATGAATCATGTTAAAGATAACCTACGCAAAAGCTATCTACCTGTTGACCCAAGAACAAATTCCACAAGCTAAACCATCACTAGTTTGATGAGGTTGGGGTGTATCTAGACTTATGATATTTCGTCCTTGTTTTCGCTCCATTACCCCCTCCCCCCACACTACCCATTCCGCTTCAACGAAGGACTCATAATCAAACATACATTATTTTGAGACTAATTCCTGCAAGCCAGCTGCTCCACGCGAAAAGGTGGAATCTAGAATGGCATAAGTGAAAAGCCGGACTACCGGAATACGACAATGGATATGAAGCAGCGCACTTACTACATTTGTTGTACTTTCACTCATTGCCAGAGTGACTCGAGAATCGACTTCAACTTTAATTCAATTCAATAAATGGAGTGGAGACCGGGACTAAAGTAGTTAATATACTGAACAGCGCCTTTTTGGCTTAGGCTTTTCAAGTTTCAAGTGAGAATATCAGAACGATCACACAACACAGCAAGCTTTGCTCTACCCAAGACACTCAACTGTTGCTTTGGTCTTTGGTTACCATCGTTAATTAATTGTCAGGTAAGTGTCAGAAATACCAAAGAAATTTTAGAATCCCAGATTTATCATTTACAGTAAATAATCGCTGTCATTTTCCAGTTGGCGACACTCCTCGCTCTACATAGCAGGCTTGGCAGGACGGGGGACTCGAACAGCAACTTGCAGATTGGCAATCAAGCGTGCTACCACTGAGCCATCCCCGCTAATGTAATTATTAAACTCCAATTATACGCTGGTACCTTGTTTGTATTCATGAAGGGAAGCTATGTGCGATCATGGTGTGATCTAAAGGCAGTTGAAAGAGGAATAGTATCACGGGGGGGGGGGGGGTTCTTGGCCAAAGGTAGGGGTCTGCCGCGAGCATATTCAAAATGATACCGTTGGCTAGACTAATTTTTACGAAAATGGACCAATTTTTACGAAAATGGTACCCTTAGCTAGACGAATCTTGACCATTTCCTTGACCAATATTGTCAATTTGTACCTAATATGATATCATGACTGTTCGCTAGACCAAAATTGCAAAATAAGTATACCCTTGGCTAGACTAGAAGTCCGAAAAAGTAGACCCTTGCTGGCGGCACATCCCCAGATACCTTTATTATGGAAGAGCCCCCCCCCCCCGTGGGTGGTATGCACATACCTTAGTCCTTTAAAATTTCGCCTGCCTTCAATTTTGGCTCCCTTTAATTCCCCCCCCCCTTGTGCAGAAGTTTCGCTGGAGTTTCGCTCCCTTTAATTTTAGCCCCCCTGGTTTGGACTGATATGACGTAATTTGGATGGATATGGCCCCGAGGAAGAGAACACAGTGGAACTAGAACAACAAAATCACCCCTCAGACACAGGGGAGGACAATATCATTGTTATCGAAGAGTATTGAATGTCTTGTATTTTGTATTACAATCAAAACTAAGTTTTTTCATAGAAAATAGATTTTTCGCTTAAGGACGACATTATGCGCATACTAACCGGTTTTGGGTTGTACAGGAAAATATAAAGCCCGAGGTCTTGAAAGTACAGACCGAGCTTGCGAGGTCTGTGCAATAAGACCAAGGGCTTTATATTTTCCTGTACAACTACAAAACCGGTTAGTATGAGTATTATTACCTGATAGCTTCTAATTTTGTCTTATATCGTTTAGTCAAACACATTTCGTTATCGCTTGAGTATATTGTAAATATCACAGGCCTAAATCAGTTGCTGTGGTGACATAAACGCGTCCTTGTATCGTATTATACAAGGCTACGGGAAAACCGCGGGAACTGTGCGATTAACCAATAGGATTGGCGGGATTCTTGTATTGCCTCGTTTTTGAAACGTCAGTCAGGTAATAATAAAGTATATTTCTTACCAAAGTTGTCCTTGGTTGTTTCTTTGTTGATTATTTTCTTGGCTTTGCTTCTCAAACGACATAAATCCAGCATAGGTTCCAAGTCTTTAAAAAAGGCTGGTGTAAAATTGAGTAACCTATTTCTTTGAACTGTATGACTGCAAAGAAACTTTAGCTAATTCTCTATAATTCTACCGTTGGAATTTCCTGAAATCTTCAATATTTTCAGAATTAGAGTGTTTTTCTTCTTTTTCAAGAATTCAAGAAAAATTTCCAAAAAAACTTAAAATCATCGTAATTTCTAAACTGTTTGACGCAACATGAAATAATTTAGAAGAAAAGCATAGTTTATGAATGCCTACAATATGGTATCAAGCAAAAATCTGTCACTCATCTGGTTTTTGATTTAGAAATTTGATGACGTCACATTCTCAAATGAGTTTAAATGTAAGATACGCTGTAATTTCGAAAAAATACTCACAATTTCTGAAAAGTCCAACGGTAGAATTATAGATAAGTATCTGAAGTTGTTTTCACGCCATTCAATCAAAGGAAATAGGTCACTGCATTTTACACCCGCCTATTTACGCCGAGATAAAGATTTGGAACCTATGCTCATAAATCCCTTGTTTTCTCAAGACTTTCTCAAGTTGAAACACAACACTGCTGGCGGCCATTTTCTTCCCTCGACAACTAAACGAAAGTGAGTTTGGGGGCCAAGGTCCACCACTGATCTGAGGTCCTCATAAAGAAGAGATTATTATTATTATTATTATTAACAATTTCTTTTACGTTGGCAAGATAAAAAAAATATATATAGCTAATAAGCTAATTAACGCCAACAGATGCGTCTGTCATGCGCTATTTTCTTGTAGATCAAGGCTTGTAACCCAGCCACTACCATGTATAGAAGCATGTCTGGACACCTCAAGATTTTGATTGGTTGTTGTATTGTTGCGCGCGCTTTTCAAAATCAATCAAGGTAACGAGCATCACAGCATCACATGACACGCTTATAGCTTCCTGATTGGATAAGAAACAGCGCATGACAGACCCATCTTTTCTTTACATGGACCTCAGATCAGTTAGTGGTGGACCTTGGCCCCAACCTCACCTTTGTTTAGTTGTCGAAGGGAATAAAATGGCCGCCAACAATGTTGTGTTTCAACTCGAGAATGTCTTGAGAAAACAAGGGATTTATGTCATTTGAGAATCAAAACCAAGAGAATAATCAACAACAAAACAACTAAGGACAATTTTGTTAAGAAATATACTTTATTGACCAAACATGATCAACAAATGACGTTCGAAAGTTGGTGGCCATTTTGTGTTCGTAACTCAGTAACTTCTGAACCGATATTCTTAGGGATTGTGTCAATGTTTAATTCATTATTGATGCCATTAACTCGCTTAAACCAACGAAATTTATTCAGCCAAAAGTTCAAGTTTTAAAGAGAAACACAGGCAAGTTAGTTATACCTTTTTTTGCACAGTGAATTCCTTCTTCATGCTCTCCAGTGCAGTTTTTGCGGCATGTATACCCAGGACACCGGCAGGTTCCAGTGCACAGCTCTCCTGCTTTGCAAGGCTTCAGCAGTTGACACGCTCTTCCGATCTGAATAAACAAAGGAACCTTGATGTGACGCACAGTTAAGAATCCTATTCATAAAGACAATCTTTCTTTAATAGATCCCGAAAAATATTTTCTCTGACCCAACACTGCTAAAATTTACGAAGTCAGCATCTTAAATCCGTGGACAAGTGCCCCAATTGATTAGATTGCTCATAATTTATTTGGAAATTTCAATATTTTGATTTTAGTAATGTTACTTGATCTTACTTTGGTTTGTAAAAAATATTTTACCCATTGTTTTACTGTCTCCCATATTTGAGACCCAAAAAGGTAATCTAGAATTTCAGGAACCCAGCAGAACAGAAACCCCCCCCCCCCAACTTGGGAAAATAGATAGAATATATATATATATACCGGGTGAGCCAGAACAAAGTTCCCACTTTCGAAAATTCGTAGCACCACAAGTACTTCATGGATTTGAATGATTCAAATTCTAGTTAAAAGCCAAAAGATCAAAGTATTTTTGTGATTTTTCTCGCCTTCTTACAAGCACTGCAAATATAGGTAAATTCAACTTTACAAAAATTCGTTGTTCTCATAGTGACTGAAAGAGATCCTAAAACACTTGATCAAATCGTTAGGACTCTCATCACACAGAACAATACACACGTGCGTTTCACCTCTCTCAAGAGTAATAAGACACAGATTCTCAAACAGATACTAGAGATTAAAGATTTTCAATCCCATGACAGTAAATATTCAGGCGATATCTCTCACCCATGAGAAATTGCATATTCTCTGTTGTTCTGAGCGAGGAGTCCTTTATGATTTGATCATGTATTTTAGGCCTTTTTCAATCATTCTGCAACCACAAAGTTTTCCTATATTTAAATTTACCAATCTTTCCAATGCTTGTAACAAAGTGAGAAAAATCACAAAAATACTTCGATCTTTTGGATGTCAAGCAAATATTGATTCACTCCTATCCATCCAGTACTCTTGGTGCTATGAATTTTCAAAAGTGGGAACTTTTTTCTGGCTCACCCGGTATACACATCTCTCCCTTAGTAACTGGCGCACGAAAACTTAACACTTACGTTCGTTTCGTTGTAGTCCGTTGAATGATAATCCCATCCTGCTTTTGGTACCAGACAGTCCGGATCTTCATTGTCTTCACTGCTCTTTGCATTGAGTTCACATGTGCCGATGTCCTTATCCTCCATATTAAATGATTTGCAACGTCGATGATCGATACAAGCATATTTGCATTGGACGTATTTCCTTTGCGGTAGAGTCTCAAGAACGGATCCAGGTAGAACATACCCTTTTCTCACCACACTGAAATTGCCATACTCCTCGCATTCGTTGCGCATAATGAAGCCGTTGATCGACACAACCAAGGAAAGTGCCAGTCCGCTGAAAATTTAGATCTTTGCCAATTAGAGAGCTCATTTAAATTTTTGTTTATCAATGCGTACGACCCCTTCGTAGAGCAGTGCATTGTACCGGGTGAATAAAACACAGGAAGTTTGATAAAATACTGCTCCTGCTGCTCCCTGAGTATCGAAGCAATAATATTGAAAACCAGTGGCGTCGTGGGAGCATGATTTTAGGGGGGGCCAAGGGTCAGAATTTACCGACAAAGAGACATTTTTCCGACAAAAATTAAGTAGGAATATAACGTATAAAAAGTGGCAAAATGTCTCAGAACTTTTGTCAAATAAAAGTTCCATAATAGCGAAGAATTTTTCAAAGGGACACAGCAGTCCTGTTAAGGGGCGATTTTTGTTGGAGGTGAGGCTGTTTTCGAGACGTGATTGGTGTTGGAGGTGAGGCTGAAGCTAGATGCGCAAGGAAGGAGGAAAACTGGGGGTCCGGGGGCCTGCCCCCGGAAAAATTTTCTGTGACCACGCCCTTTAGATCGTTGCAAAACGCCCCTATTTTGAAGAATCTACTATTTATTTTTCATGGGAAATTTCGAAAAAAGGACCTCAAGAGCACTGGAAAATAGATCGTTTTCAAATTTTAGATAACAACGTGATAGCTTGATATAAATCTTCATTTTTCTATAAACATCCGTTTACAGAAACTGAAAGTAATCCCATCTTAGCAATCATTTCCATCTTCCTCAACAATATTCACTTGTGCAAATTCTGACGAGCAACTCATTGAAAGCTTAATGCACAAACCATAAATGCATGACATTTCTCAAGTATGAAACGTGCAAAATACATTGTAAATTTATCGTTTTTAGTCACCAAAATGTAGGTAAAGCGACCGAATTTTCCTTGGGAAAAGTCCACGAATGTTTTGACCGAAAGCATTTGTCTGAAATTTATTCGTCCGAAACTTTTTGCGCCTAATGTATCTATTTTTCTAATAGAAATCACACTTTTCTTTCGATTGAAAAAGGATTTTTTGCAGAAAAACGAACGAAGGACCTTTTTTCAAAACCGATCTGTTCAGTTAGATTTGGGTAATTTAACCGGCATTATTCGGTCACTTCTTCCCGTACCGTGTGCGCCAAAATAAACTATGCACGTTTGGCAGGCCACGATAAATCGTACACAAGACCGATTTTGAAGATTTATGACTTGATCTTTAGCAGAAGGCCTGAATTGCATTTGCATTTGAATTGATTTATGACTTGATCTTTAGCTGAAGGCCTGAAGTGCATTGTACCGGGTGAATAAAACACAGGAAGTTTGATAAAATACTGCTCCTGCTCCCTGAGTATCGAAGCAATAATATTGAAAACTGCCTTTTTTCACAGCCGATCTGTTCAGTTAGATTTGGGTAATTTAACCGGCATTATTCGGTCACTTCTTCCCGTACTGTGTGCGCCAAAATAAACTATGCACGTTTGGCAGGCCACGATAAATCGTACACAAGACCGATTTTGAAGATTTATTACTTGATCTTTAGCAGAAGGCCTGAATTAGATTCTAGGATTTTTTGCAAATTTTTCTGTTTTCAGTTTTTAGAGCTACAAGCGAGTTTCTTAAAATTTTTGTTTTCGAAAACATTGAAAACGATCAAAAACCGTCGATCAAGCTTTCTAAAGAATCGATATGAATGGACAAAGAGAACATTTTTCGTGGTGATTTGGGATTTAGAAATCGACTAATTGTAAATTGCTGTACGAGAGTTCGCACTATCTTGTGAGCAATGTAATAATATTTTCAAGAATATAAAGAAATGTCTTTTCATTTGTAATGTCATTGAATTTATGCTTTGCTGCAGGCTGTGTTCCTGTATCAAGGGGGTTAAAAGACAAGCGAGGAAGCGTCATGGGGCCAGCAAGCATGGAGTTTTGTTACATTTTTGATTTTGTGACTGCTTTTGGGGCGGCACTTTATTGTAACTACTACCGGGTGTCCCAAAAAATTGTATACGGATTTGGTTGACTCCAGCGATGTGAATTTAGCTTCAATCAATGTCTAATTACTCTAAAAATGTTCCTCGATATTTAACTTGAACATATATGCCTTCGTTTGTTGATATTGGTACTTTGAGAGCTTTAATCTTGAAAGCTCAAATTTGCCTCGCCTTGCAAACCAGAGCTTTAGCCTTTTGGCCTAAGCAATTTCTTAAGGCACAGCGTATAAATCAACGATAGCCTTGATAGAATTTGAACAATATTAGATCTTGTGTTATTCTGTTTTCCAGAAGTCATCCCCCAGCCACCCATTGGGAAGTTCCTCAATTTTTCATTAATTTCAGTTCATAATTTCGATGTGCTTCAGGAATTTGCTTAGGCCAAAAGGCCAAAGCTCTGGTTTGCAAGTGGACGCAAATTTGAGCTTCAAGATTGATATCTCTGCTCTCAAAGCACCAATACCAACAAACGAGGTATCTATGTTCAAGTTAACTATCGAGGAATATTTTGAGAGTGATTTATCCATTGATTGAAGCCAAATTTACATCGCTGGAGTCAACCAAATCTGTATACATTGTTTTGGGACACCCGGTATAGAATTTCGCAACAAGCCAATCTTTGAAATAACACTCGTGCGGAAGTTTACAATGATCAATTCCCAAATCCCCATATCACGCTGAAAACGTTTTCTCTTTGTCCATTCATGATGAGTCTTTAGAAAATTTGATCAACGTTTTTTGATCATTTTCAGTGTTTTCGAAAACGAAAATTTTAAGAAACTCGCCTGTAGCTCTAAAAATTGAAAATGGAAAAATTTGCAAAAATCTTAGAATCTAATTCAGGCTTTCTGCTAAAGAGTAAGTCATATATATCTTCAAAATCGGTCCAGTGTACGATTTATCGTGGCCTGCCAAACGTGCATAGTTTATTTTGGCGCACCCGGTAGATATGGGAGATTTTCTGCAGAAAGCCCCTTTCAAAATGTGCGAACACCAGTGAAAACAATGATCAAAATTGTATTGGCTCTGGTTCCTAACAACAATGACACTTACATGCATTAACATATATTTTGTCCTCTTAGAGCCCCTCTGAATAAGTTTCAGAGGGGGAACCCTTTTCGTCCTCATATCACATGCTAAAACGTGTTCAAGTCATTGATGTAAGGTAGGAATATTGGGGAATCATACCACACTCGCACTGACAAGTTAAACCGGCTTGGTTATCAAATTTCCCATTGTAATTGGTCAATCCAACAAACCAAAGCCATTTGATTGGTTGAAATCTAACCTTGTTTAGACAAAGCTGTTTTAACTGTGTCAGTGTGAAAGAGGTATTAGGAAATATTGGGTCGTGAGTTTTGCACGGGGCTCTTGGCCAAATTTTGGGTAGAGGTCTGCCGCGACCATTCTCTGGACCAATTTTTACGAAAATTGTACCCTTTGCTAGACCAATTTTGACCATTTCCTCGACCAATATTGTCAAATTTGTACTAAATATGATATCATGACCGTTCGCTAGACCATTATTGTCAAAAATAATACCCTTGGCTAGACTGTTGCTGGCGAAAATTGCACAAAGTATACCCTTGGCTAGACTAGAAGTCCGAAAAAGTATACCCTTCGTCGCAGCACATCCCCAGGTGCCTTTACGAAGTGACCCTCTCGAAAAAATCCCTTGTAAAGTCGGCAGGAAAGAATTCTGAAAATAATTTATGTTGGCTTTTCAATCAAATATTCCAAAATATTTTTGCTTGGATATTTTGGGAGCAGTAGCCTGAGAAAACCACAGGTAACGGAGGAAAATCATTATGAAATTAGCAAGTGCCTCTCTTTTTACTTTAGAGCTTGCCAAATTTACCAACATTGTCTAGATTAGATTAGCCAACCACGAAAATATTTGCTTGTACTAATTGTACCTATGTAATAACCGCGTGCTTTTTTTCTGATTCATCGGTAGTAGTTTTCATTCTCTTGAATAAGAATTTGTTGGCCGGAAGGGGATATCGTGTATGAGCATTTTTTTTTTCTATATCTTTAAAATTTAAAATACAAGAAACAAAACTCAAATTTAATTATTGTTGAGGTGGAGGCAAAGAAACATAACGTTATCGAGTTGCCTCCACACACAACATCACAAATTAACCAACCATTTACAAATGAAATTAACGTTACACTACTAATAAGAGCATTGATAGATGAAGATAGATAAATAAATTATAACCAGAAAATAACTAAAAAATATACATACAGCCTGAACGCACACGCAAAATATGACTGGCCGGCTAGCTCCATTTTTCACGATCTCCTTTCTCTTCCTGATCTGTCATTCAACTGATAAACTTGGAATAAGTTGTTTCTTGTTTTGTCAGTAGCTGATTGCATTAATAATATCTAATCATTATTCAGCTATCAGTCATATTGTAAATTGAAATTGGTAGTTTGCAGGTAGATAGATTAATGGCCACATTAGTTATTTATAAGAGACCGCTTGTACGAAATTTTAGAAACCCCTTGCAGAATAGAATTGACAGATTCTACGGGGTGAGGGGGTGAGTCAAGGGGGTGATTCCTAGTACTGTTTTCGTGAAATAGTACACACGAGCAATTGCTATAATAATGGGAATAAACACAGTTCCTACAAGCCTACAAGGTAGGCGCCCTTGGTTGAATAAATAGACGAAGTTATGCTGAAGGTGAATGTGAAGGTGAAGTTGAAGTTTTTAGCACCAAGTGCTGGGGGGGGGGGGGGTGCTGGGATCACAGAAGCAAAGAAAAGCTTATCTGGTAAGCAAACCCTTGCCATGGGCCCTACCTACAATCGCGGACAAAACTCATGAGACACGTTGCTTTTTGCAGGAAATTTCAATTTGAGGTCCCCTCGTAGACTGATTACGATGAGTCCCAGTAATCGCTATCCAAAACGAGACTATTACGCCAGACCGAGACCGCTCTTACTGGGACTCATAATATTACGGCAATATTTTTGGACTGACTTTTTTCACTTTTGAACGCCCTTGGGAACGAGGCTGCTATACACAGTCATGTACAAAGTATACAACAAATACAACGCCACTAGAATCTCTGCAAATTCGATTGATTGATGTTGACCAACGGAAACTCGAAGCTCAAAGCAGAGTTTCAAGCAGCTTGGCCGGACAGAACAAAGTCTTACGATGAAGAATACCATGAAAACAGTTGGCGACAATATCAAATCTTGTATGTAGGTACTATTTTGCTGCTTTCGCTAAGCATTGACTGATTTATTGTGAAATTTTCAAGTCAATGTGTTTCATTTGAAAACTACAAATGTTTGTGCTTTTCTGCCTAGGCCCTTATCGAAACGAGGCAGTCATAGTCATTTCAAAATAATGGCGTTTGATTATGAGTCGTAGTTAGGAGCGTCCGGCAGTATTTCAATAGCGATAACTACGACCATATCATCAGTCTAGTCCCCTCGCCCCCATTGCAATATTGGAAGCTGGTGGAAATGTCGTAGATGAGTTCACAAGTATGTGTTCTTCAATCAACCAACATTGCAATGGGGAAGGGGACCGTCTGCAGTGGAAGGTAGTAGTTTATGGGTAGTTTATATGCAGGGATCCACAAGGAAGTTCTATGCCGAAGCCACAAGGAAGGCACATCATAGAGAGAACTGGGCATCCATGACAGCCAACCTGCTCAGAGCAGAACGCACCTTACGACGACGATATGCATCTTTCAACCAAAACTCATTTGTCTCGACGAGTTTTATCCGGGATTGTAGGATCCAACCCTGTCCGCCTGGCTGTTATGGCTGCAGAGCCTGAGGATTACACCACCGTGCCACAACACCTTTAGTTAGAATGTTTGCAAGTGTAATTTGCTATTGATGACATTCATCTAAGTTTTGCTCCATTGAATTGAATTATTATTCATTGTTATGGGCATTCCACTAAAACTTCGTTGGCGCTCAATGGGTATTGTGGGGGTATCGTTGGTGGGAATGGAGCGAAAACAAGGACTCATGTAATAAGTCTAGTAATTTGCTAGCTATTCATCAGATTCCTAGACTGATTACGATGAATCCCAGTAATCGCTATTCAAAACGAGACTATTACACCAGACCGAGACCGCTCTTAGTTAGGAGCGTCCGGCAGTATTTCAATAGCGATAACTACGACCATATCACTGTATAGGTAACATAAACTTAGATAATGAAAGTTAGCATAGGTTCCAAATCTTTAACTCGGCGTAAAGAGGTGGGTGTATACCCTGTACCCTGTATTTACTTGTCATATGGTGGCTAATTAAAGGTCTTTCTCAAAGGACGTTAGAATTGTTTCGGATAGTATTTGAAGCTTATTACCATGGTAACTCCGGACCAGCTGGGTCCATTTCGAAAGCATAATATGATAAAACTCACGCACTAAATAGTTGGACAGGTACGGCAGGTTAAAGTGTTGGCCACATTTTTGAATATCAATTTCATGTATCAATTATCAATTAGTTTGTCATGATGTTGTCAAGAAAAGACATGTTCTTCTAAGCTTCAACAAAATCACGCGAAGATACGACCTGGGCTCCGCAACACAGAGTCAAACCAAGGGCCGCAGGAAGAGCCTTGAGTAGACCCCAATGATAAGAATCCAATCGGAGGCCGCAGACCTATACAGGGTATCCCAGATAAATTGTTCGACGTTTGATTAAATATTAAGAAATAACGATAAAATGAAAGGGCTCCTGGTAACGCATGAATTAATTGTTGACACAAGGATCTTGCAAATCCCTTAAAAATGCATGGAGTTACATGCGTTTGAAGTTCAAGTTTGTGGGAAAAGTGAAAGCAGATACCCCTAACCATGGGTAGTTAGACACTGCTGGTGTGCTTCTATGGAGGAGCGCTGGATAATATGTATCTGGGGAGGAAATATTGTTTAGTACTGCAGATGAGATATCGAAAGAACGAAGAGAGAAGAAAAAGAGAATTCATTTTAATATTTTCGTTCTTTCGATATCTCCTCCGCGGTACTAAACATTATTTCCTCCGCAGATACATATTATCCAGTGCTCCTCCATAGAAGCACACCAGCAGTGTCTAACTACCCATGCCCTAACTAACTTTTTTTGCAGAAAGACTTCCCAAAGTTTAGGTAAAAGAAGACGATCCAATGTCATGCCTCTCGTTAATAAAAGCTAGCCAAATAGGACTTCGAAAGTAATTTAATTCTTGCAACCATTGCCAAAATTGAAAATTTACTTAAGAATCTTTATCCAAGTGTTCAAAAACATTGAATGAAAGTTTAACCGATGAGAGACGGGGTCATTTCAAATTGTGCTCAACAGGATTCCTCCAAGCAGTCATAGCCTAGATTTAATGTTGGAGAAAGTTTGGTTATAGAAAGTGCGTTGAAATTTCATTTCATTTGCTATGAATAAACGAGATCCTACTTTCACCAACAAATGTTATTTAGGTGTGTCTGGTTTCAGCTTTAGTCCCGGACCGACAAGGAGTGAAAATGCAATGTTCTGGAAAGATACACTTGAATATAGCATTCAAGCTCGATTTCAGGAGAAACAATACGCGTTTTACTTCACTATTGCATGGGAATTAGGAATTCACACTAACTACGGAGCGCTGCAGAACGAAAAGTTCTGAAATCCAAAATTTTACTTTTGGACCAAAAATTGGCAGGGATGGCGCCAGCGGGGGGGGCTAGGGGGCAGGAGCCCCCCAAAATTTCATTCAGCCCCCCATCGGCACTTACATTTTCGACAATTCCTACGCACTGTCGGCATTTTCATAACCTGCACCTCCAGATTTCTTTGCTGGGTTGTCATCTCAGTGAACTAGAATTGCACTGGTATATAAAAAAATTCTCACGTCGGCACTCTGACAGTATTTGCCCCCCTAGCATTTCTTCCCTGGCGCCATCTCTGAAAATTGGGGATAGCAGTGCTGAAAAATAGCTGCCGGCAAGAACAACAAGAACCATTTTATGAATTGAAGGTATCAAGAAGACATTCATTCTCACAAAAGCTGACGAGTAAATCTTTGATAGCGACAGAGAAATACCCTCTGTTACAACTTACCCCTGTCACCTTCCAGCCCCGGCCCCGCCCCCCCCCCCTATGTTTTTTGTGTGATTCTTTATCTAGGACCACAGGAATGTATCTAATATACTTTAGGTACTATTGGTAATATTGGTAACTTTAGGTAATAAGGTGTTGTGGCGCAGTGGTGTAATCCTCTGACTTTGCAGCCATAATAGTCAGGCGGAGTGGGTTCGATACCCGGTAGGACCCCACCACTTGAGCGTCATGACGAGGGGTCGCGGACTCGATTAGGTCTGCTCTATTTCTGCGATCCCAGCGCTTGGTGCTGAAAGCGCAACTTCACCTTCACCTATTAGGCTGCTCTTTCTTTCATCCTTCCATGTTTTCTGTTGCATACTTTTCAGATCTTTCAAACGTCAGCATTTAATATAAGTCAAAATTTTCAACGCTTTACCACACGTTACCAATGACGCATTACCAACGCGTTATTGCAAAATGTATAGGGAATTTATATCCTTCAACATGTTACCATGTGTTACCATCAAACATGAATAAGGTAAATAGATATCTATCTAGCCAGATGGAGAAATTAACTGTTATTTGAAATATATATTCTTTAATGGGAGAGGGAGGGAGAAGCTAAGGGTTGGGGCTCTTGATGAATATATGAAAGTTTACAGGTGAATGCACACTTGAAATTTGTGGGAACTTGATTATCCAATGTTATTTGTGTTCGCAGAAAAAGGTATGACCTTGTTTCTATCCTATTCAACCACACAGTTTTACAACCTAACATTCTTGAACAAAAAAGGCTTGCCTAGCCTATTTGAAGAAAAATAACTTTGAAATTGAAAAGAGTAATAAGCAAAAGCAATTATTCACCTGCAGTAAGTTTAACAATATCAATCAAGGAAACTAAATAGCAAGGAAATACTGAATTTTGATCGATTTACTGACACCAGAAACAGCATCCTTTTAGGCATTTCACACCTTACGTTAGGCAAACATACTTGCTGAATTGACATTAATAACGTGAAAAACGATGCTGGTTCAGTTCAGTTCAGTTCAGTTCAGTTCAGTTCAGTTCAGTTCAGTTCAGTTCATTTCATTTTAAAAATCCATCTAATACATGTTATAACTCTACATACCCACCTATCTAATTAACAAATATGAATTTAAAATAAAATACAACAAATAACATTGAAAAAACACAGGATGATACTTAGGGCAAATGTAAACAGACTAAATAGGTAAGTATGAAGAGCCATAATGAGATTAGGGGAATTTCTTAAAGGAGGAGCTCCCTCAATAGGCAAGCTAATCGAGGAGGGAACACCCCCTATCTGAAAAAGAAAATTGACTTTTCTATAGATGTTATTTGAAACTGGTGCAGAAAGACAAATATAATAAAGTGTGAATTACTGGGTGTAATTGTGGCACAAAAAGTAGATCTTTACCTTGGTTTTGAATGAAGCTTTCGAGTGAGAGTTTCTTAATTCAACAGGGATTTCATTCCAAAGCTTAGCTCCTTTATATCGAATGGAGTTGAGCCCAAATTGAAGGGTGTTCTTTCGAGCAAGAAACAAATCACCTTTACTAGCCTGTCTAGTGTTATACTGATGCATGGATGAATTCAATAGGAAAAAGTCATGGAAGCAACTCGGCGATGATCTATATACAGTTTCAAAGACAAAAGTGAGAAGTTTAAGCTGAAAAAGATCAGATAGTCTAAGAAGTTTTAAAGACTTAAAGATTGGAGCAGAAGGAGAAAGAGCAGGCTGAGAAGAAATTTTTCGGATTAGTCTCTTCTGAAGTTTGTAGACAGGGTCTGTATAAGACGCAGAAGTATTACCCCACACGATAATACCATACTGGGCAAAAGACATAAACAATGAATTATATAAGCAGAGTAACACATCTGGAGTCAGGAGGCTCTTAACCTTTGAAATAACACCACAAGTTCTAGCAAGTTTTTTGGACAACTCCTTCAGATGGAACTTCCAACTAAGATTTTCATCTAGAAGTAGTCCTAAAAATTTAACAAAGTTTGCTCTTTGAATGGTCTTCTTTCCAATCTTAATGATTGGATTTTCATCTATTTTATTGTGTATTGAATGGAATATCATGAAGTTTGTTTTTTCTACATTAAGAGATAATTTATTGGCATCAAGCCACTTTTTAACCTGTCTGAGTTCAATATTGACAACTTTTACTAATTTATTTATATCATTACTCTCATAATATATGTTAGTGTCATCAGCAAATAGGAAGAATTTAAGTCTTTTAGATACATTAGGCAAGTCATTTATATACAATAGGAAGAAAAGAGGACCTAATACAGACCCCTGTGGAACCCCACAAGAGATTTTGAGTAGGCCAGAGTTAAAACCATTTATGCTTACATACTGTTCACGCTCTGAAAGGTATGATTTAAACCAATCTAAAGCACAACCTCTAATTCCATAGTGCTCCATCTTAGAAAGTAGGATTTGGTGATTGACAGTGTCAAAGGCTTTTTGAAGGTCAATAAATACACCACAACCATATCTTTTATTATCTAAGCTATGTCTTATAGTTTCAGTCAAACTAATTAGAGCATGGTCTATTGAATGATTTTCCTGGAAACCAAATTGAAGGTCATACAAAATCTTGTGAAATTCTAGGAAGTTAAAGAGACGTTTATACATTGCTCTTTCAAATATCTTACTGAAAATAGAAAGTAAAGATATTGGGCGGTAATTAGAAGCCTGCAGGTGATCACCCTTTTTGAATATGGTAATAACTTTAGCAATTTTGAGCTTGTCTGGAAAAACTCCTGACTCAAATGACTGATTAACCATTTGAGCTAGGAAAGGCGATAGAGAGGGGCCAAGAATTTTGAGCAGTCTAATTGGTATGCTGTCTGGACCAACAGATTTAGCTGGATTCAAAGCCGCAATAAGATCGTCAATTTCATAACGTGTGACTGGGGAAAGAAAGATTGAACTTGAATTTCTGTCTGACACATAGGCAAGAGGTGATTTCAAGGTTTTGGGGAAAAATAACCGGTTGGTCGCCGGCCATATTGGTTTTGCGTTTAGAATGTACGTATACACCCAATTCATTTTTTGCAAACTGCTTACAAGAGACTGGTAGGCGTTTTCTTATCAATTTGATGCATGAATAGAAATACCGGATGTTGCAAATTGGTGATGCAATGCTATTGAATGAAAGGAGAAGGTACTGCGACAGCTCTATGTATATTGTTATTTTTCAAGGTTTACCTTAGATTTGCCATTGAAGTTTTGCTACAGGTCAATGAGTCTTGGAGTTGGCAATTCGGAACGATCAAAGTTTCCTAAACAGGGGCCTAGATTCTGCAGGCATCAGATTTTGAAAATTATTTCACCGATGGTTATTTTAGATGGCCTTTGATTTAATGGCATTGAAGGAACTTCTTAGCCATTGGAGATTTTTAATATCTTTATTATTTGTGAAATTATAACGTTAAATCAAGACCATTTTGTAAATCCAAACTAGTGTAGGAAAAGCAGTACAATCTTTTAACATACCAAATTTTTATCGAGGTCTGCAATTCGTATGCTCTTCACGGGATGGAGCATTTCTTTATCACTAGATTTTTTCCCGAATCAAGGGCTTCTCTTGTTGAAGGTCTTTTGGAAATCCATAGTTTGGAAGTCTTTTAATCAGCAAAGAAATCAGAAAAGTGGATCCCAGTTAGCCCTTTAATGGAAGACTTCTGTTTGAATTGCTCAAAACGAGACAATGGTTGTTTCTTTATAGCCGTTCAAAAATGAAATTCTTCCAGGACACCCGACAGTTCGTAGTGGGTTTATAAGTCATAGATTGCTTATCTGTGAAGATTTCTCCAGCGAGTAAATCTGCCACAGTGTAAGCAGATTGTTTTCGTTTGGAAAATGTCGTGAATTTTCGATCTCTAGTGGACTGGCAGCTTTCATCGAGGCATCAATCAATGGCTTGATCCTGCGTAACGCTTGCGAAGTGTATGGAAACTTTAGTGTGGTGAGAAAAGGCTATGTTCTGCGTGGCTTCGTTCTAGAGACATTGCCAGAACAAGATTATGTCCAGTGCAAAAATGCCTGTACTGATCATCCACGCTGCAAATCAATTATGGAAGATAAAGACACAGGCACGTGTGAGCTCAATGAAAAGAGCATTGAAGGTCTGGTGGATGAAGATTTGTTGGTACCTAGAGCTGGATGGATGTTCAGTTCAACGGACTACGACGAGATTAACGTGAGTGTGCAGGATATCCCAAAAGCCTGTGTCTCTTTTATGTGTCTGCTGTGGAGGGGATTTACCTTTTATTGTCCTATTTTTGGTTCAACTACAAAGGATAGGCCTCAACTTAGAGTTTGAGACCTTGTTGTAGTGAATATGATACATCAAAATCGAAAACTATCGGATCATCAAACTTTCAGACAAATCTTTGTCCGAAACTTTAATTGTCCGAAAGTTTTGAATTCTTTGAAAAAAATAGCAAAAGCATACAGATTTTTCCCATGCTACTGCAAAAAAAGTGAAATACTGCCATCAGTGATCCGTCTTCCAAAGCGAGTTTAAAATAGTACAGTAACAATGTTTTTGAGTCGATGAACCTCTTCTATTCATCTGCAATCCTGAAAACTGCTTTCAGAACTATTTCCTTGATTGAATACTTTTGTTGAATACTTTTGATGTATCAACATAGTCACTCAGCAATAATTGTTTGTGGAAATGTCTGATCAGTGACTCTTAAAATGAAGTAAGATCCATTTAATGTATGACATTTTTAGTATGAAATAAACAGAAATGAAATAAAGATATATAATTGTCTAAGTCGTCCGAAATTTTGTCCGAAATATTTGGCTTTAATGTAACCTTTTTCCATGGGAGTCCGTGAGTCATCTGTGGGTTCTTTTGTTCATTCAGATTGGTAGAGTATGTAAAATGCTGAAGCCTTGCAAACAAGGGCAGCGTTGCATTGGATCCTGCGAATGTCCTGGGTATGAATGCCACCAAATGTGCGCTGGAGGGGTCAGAGGCATCATCTATGCAAGAAAAGGTATGTCAATTTTTCTTACCATAATAGCTCTATGAAGCCTCCCTCTCTATCAAACCCCCCTCTCTAATAATCCCCTCCTCTCAGAGCCAAAATTTAATATAAGCCCTCCTCTCTATCAACCCCCCCCCCCTTTTCATATCAAATTCCAGAGGTTACCAAAGAGTTTCCATTTATTGAACTAAGTAAGGTTGCACAATCAATCAATCAATATCAACATTTAAGATTAATGTTTACAGTAGTATTAAGATAATACAAATTCAAACCAACTATTTACAAACATAATATATACAAAGTAGAAAAATAATGTTTTAATCAGCGACATATTTTACAGGTGTATCTATCTGCAGTCCAGTCGTTGATCCTCATTTTGAAACGCGACAGTGTTGGTTCTTGTTCTATACTGTCATCAAGGGTGTTCCATAGGAAACTACCTCGAAAAGAAAGCGATCGGAGTCCAAAGCCAACTGTCTTAATAGTTGGCAGCTTGCACACGTTTTGTATTCTTAGATTGCATATATGGGTTTCTTTTCATGAAATTCCCATAAAAGTGAAGGGTTCAAGTGATTCATGGACTTGTAAACTTCTGTCATCAGTTTCTACATGTTTTTTATGTAACGTAAGTCTGATGATGACCCTGATTATAACGTAAGTTTGAAAGGCCTCAGTGTGCTGAAAAATCTGTCTGTTTTTGAGTCCGTTTTTCTCCTAGTACCTATTATTTAGTATATACTACAGTACCAAGTTTGTGTTTTTTATATGTATACTATTGCTGCCACTTCGAGCGACCAATGTTTCAAATGATGATTGGTAGTCTTTATATAGGATCCGAAGGGCACGTTTATGAGTGCGGTTAATTTCCTTGTTTGTACCTTTGTTGCAGAACAGCCATATCAAAGGGCAATAATTGAAGTTCGACAAAATCGCCGCATTACAAACTGATAATGCTTGCTCTCTAGACTAGAGATATGATTATTCAGCCTAGAAAAAGCTTTGAACTTTTTATTGACTTTAGAACAGAGCGTTTCAATTCTTAAACGTTAATTTGCTGTTAATTTGCTGTTAATTCCCACCCCTAGAAGGATAACGTGACCTGCTGTAAGTAATTTGTCGTCCTCGATGTTAAGCCGTAGCCGTTTTTCCCCTTTCAACCCAAGAAATATTAGCTGGAACTTTTTAGGGTTGGCACCAATTCCATTGCTTTTAAACTATTCGAGTAATTTACTGAGATCATCTCCAAATTGGTAACTATCTCTTGAAGATCATGTCGACACGAGTATAAGGTGTTATCATCTGCAAAATTGCATATCTCAATGTCTAGGTTATTGAGAAACAGGTCGTTAATAAAGATATTAAAAAGCAAAAGAGCTAGGACCGATCCTTGCGGGACCCCAATTTTGATTTTTCGCGGTATTTCCACCAGGTGCGCCAAAAGAAACTATGCACGTTTGGCAGGCCACAATACATCGTACACTGGACCGATTTTGAAGATTCATGACTTAATCTTGAGCAAAGAGCCTCAATTAGATTCCAGGATTTTTTGCAGTTTTTGTTTTGTTTTCAGTTTTTAGATCTAGAAGCGAGTTTCTTAAAATTTCGTTCTCGAAAACGCTGAAAACGATCAAAATATGTCGTTCAAGCTTTCTAAAGACTCAACATGAATGGACAAAGAGAACACTTCCTCGTGGTGATTTGGGATTTAGAAATCGAATAATTGTAATCTGCTGTACGAGAGTTGGTTCTATCTTGGGAGAAATGTGTCATTATTTTCAATCAATGATCGAAGAAGCGATTTTCCTTTTGTTATTTCACGACCGCATCTTCAGAGTGTTTTCTTTTTCTTCGACCTCAGCCTGGTCAAGCTGCAAAGAAGCGTTTGATGCAGGTCGAAATAAAAGTGGAATTTTCAGTGTTCAAATACCAGGCGTCAAGGCTTGCAAATCTTCAGTGTATTGCGACATGGCGACGGATAACAAGGCGTGGATTGTCATTCAACGGCATTTGAGCAATGAAACTAGTTTCGACCGTGTATGGGAAGACTATAAATTTGGCTTTGGTGACTTGAAAGGGAACTTTTGGCTAGGCCTCGAGAAGATGCACAAATTGACCAATACGCGTCAAACAACTCTTCGTTTTGATCTAAAACACAGCGATGGGAGTCAGGGCTACGGCGAGTATGACAACTTCAAGGTGGCCGATGAATCTCAGAATTACAAGTTAGGGCTCGGAGCATACGATGGTAATATTGGGGATAGTATGCGCCTAAATGACGGATTCCCGTTTACAACTAAAGACAGAGACAACGACTTGCATCGAGTGGCTAATTGTGCTGTACTTTATCCAAGTGGCTGGTGGCACTATCGCTGTTTTGATGCTAATGTAAACAACCTTTACTATGCAGATAAAAAAGACGCGTGGTTATATATGAGTTGGAATACATGGAAGAACTCATTTGGAGGGATAACATTCTCCGAGATGAATATTCGGTATGCTGACTGACGATGCAGGATTCCGCGCGTGTGTAAAAAGAGTTGAAATGCTTGCAAGCCTGCAGTTCACTAACCTGTGTTCCAGACCACTTGGAAAGGAAAGTGGTCTTTGTAACCAAGCACTAATCCGTGTTCAGACGATGAATTGAATTGCGAAATAATTAAGGGTATTCTTTCACGGATCTGATTGGCTGCAATGAAGTCAGTTATCAACACAACGGATGTCTTTGTGAACATGTGTGTTTGAAACAAACCAGGGCTGATCGTTATCACTTTGCACGGGCGTAAAAACTCAGTAGGATTAGCAGGCATTCAAATCCCCTATTCTTTCATCGTAAAAAGACAATAGGATTAGCAGACATTGAAATTTCCTATTCTTTGTATTGTAATGTGAGTTCTTCACATGAGACAGGCTTTTCCTTTTAATAACAAAACAAATAGTGATTATGCGAATTATTAGTTGCATATATTAATTTTTCTTCAGATTCTGAAGAAAGTTTGTGAACACGGATTAGTGCTTGGTAACACAGACCACTTTCCTTCTCAAGTGGTCTGGAACACAGGCTAGCAGTTCACTAGCTATGATTCCTTCAAATTAATTCCTACTGTGCAGCTAATATGTCAGCTTTGATAATCAAACTTAGTAAGCTAAAATCGGTCATATAGGCCATTATACAAAGTAACTTTCAATTCGATGCGAAACCTGTATTTCCAAAAGGAAGCTGATTTTGCTGCTATAGCAAAAAGGTAATCGAACTGAACAAAGGGCTCAAATCTTTAAAAAGGTCGGTGTAAAATGTTATTGCCGTTTTCTTTGAAATAAATAGCTTGGAAGAAACTTAGGGTGTTTTGCTGTAAATCTGCCGTGGCAGTTTATTGATATCTTGATTAGTTTCAATATGGCGGCATTTATTAAATTTGAAGCTATGACGTCATCAAATTTCTAAATCCTAAACTACAAAAGCTACAGATTTCTGCTTGCCACCATCTTGTAGACCTCCATAAACTATGGTTTCCTTGAAGGTTATGTAATGTTTCCTCTATTAGTTTAGGATTTACAATGATTTAAATTTTTTCAAAATTTTCCATGAATTTTTTCAAAAATTATCAAATTGCCGCCATTTTGAAAAAAATAAAGATGTCATAAAATTTCCACGGCAGATTTACAGCAAAGTACCATAAGTTCCTTTCAAGCAATCCAATTCAAAGAAAAATGTAATATAATTTTACACCGAGCTTTTTAAAGATTTGAAAGATTAGAGCCCTATACTATCGAACTGCGTGAGTCAATGAAAAGGCCCGGTGTTTGAAAAATGCTGCTCCCTCAATATCAAAGCAATAATATTTTTTATTTATGTATCAATTTATTTAAAGTTAGTTCATCATCAGCTCTAGTTCTACATTACATTATTACAATAATGTGAACTAATTCATACCAACTATTTACAAGAAAAATAAACCTATAATACAATGTAATGCAACTTACTAATAATCATTATCTACAAATTTTACACTGGCATTTGTCTCCACTCCAATTTTTTAAGTTTCTCTTAATACTGAAAACTGCCTTGTTTTATTCCCAGTTAGGTTCAGTAATTTACCCAGCTGTAATCGGCCATTCCTTTCGGTTGATGTGAGACAGTTTCTACAAAAAGCCCCTTTCGAAAACCTACAAACACGAAGGAAAACGACAAACAAGATTTCCCTTTGTTTTCCTTCCTAGCAATAATGACACTCACATGCAGTTATGCATTTTGTCCTCTTGGGAGAATGGAATCCCCCTGAATAAGTTCTTCATACCAGGGGGGGGGGACCTTTTTTTAGTCTCCAAGAGGATAGCACGTGCTAAAGCGTTCTCAGGTCATTGATGTAAGGTAAACACATAAACACATTAGGGGAATTTGCTCATGATTTAAGCACGTTTTCAAGGTTTCTCGAAAGGACATTTTTTAGAAAATCCCTTGTAAAATTTTAACGGAGAGTTCGATTTTAGCCAGGAAAAATTCTAAAATTTATTGAACATGTTAGCTATTCAACAACTAGATATTGAAAATCATTGCTTATATATTCAGGGAGCAGTAGTCTTTCAAACGCCGGGCCTTTTCTAACTTACCTGGTATATATAATACATATAATACATACTAATATATAATAATAATACATATACTAATTATCAACGAACAGTTATCCTAGCTAATTTTCACGATTCTTTATGTGGTGTCCCAGCCTTCCCTGTTCAGCGGATTCTTGCCAAGAATGCTAATATACAAAGGTTGTCTTTTTGATGCGTGCGGTAAACGATTTACCGTTCTTTCCCTGACCGCTGTTGCCTGACTGATTTTAACCGGGGTCGGCTTCGCAACGAACCGGTCACTATTTACATCCAATCGAGTTGGACCACTGCGCATTATTCGAAGCTCCTCCTGAAGGCTGCTTGGAAGACTCTCCATGATATTCTTTGAAGGTTGTCTGATATCATTTAAATTGCTGCCCAGTCTTTTCGCATATAACATTGGAGACATTCTTAGGCCAGTCTGTTGCAAATTTAGGCTACTGTATCTGTATTTTGTGAGTTCTGGGTTACCGTCTTCCAAGATAACTGAACCATGATGTGTCCCAAGAGATAGTGGCATGTTCCCCCAATATTTTGGTTCACTGACTCGAGCGTCAATATTTAATCTCACTGCATTGGATCTGCCTTCATTGGCGTCTGTATCTTTGCAGGTTGTCCTTTCCAGATATTCTTTATTTCTGCGTTCGCAACCTGGTGTGGAGCCTTGCACTTTAACTGCTGTCGTAGGTGGTACTGGAGGGAGGTAATGCTGATCACGCTGATCTCTAGAGAAAAAAACGAATAATAATCGAATAATGATTATTATGCTTTAAACTTCAATCAATCAATCAACCAATCAATCAATCCAATCAATCAATTAATCAATCGATTGATCAATCAAATCAAAGCTTTCTTTGTGTGTCAAAATATTTAGTGCACAAGCTTATTGGGACACAGGTCTTGGTACTTGAAAAATTCTTGGCGAAAATAGTTACGAAACTTCTTGACATTAACAAGGTCCTCTCCACAGCAATGATTTGGGCATGGGCGTCAGGAAACTCTGGATTAAATATTCGATTTACCTATAAACACTACCTATTAAAATTGAAAATAATTTTCCATTCAACTCAATTCTATTTCTGTAAGCCAATTGCGCCTGCACACAGGCTAATTATACATCTGGTCCTACTAGTTCAATATATTGAACCGAACTTGGTAAGTGATGTGATCGAGAGCCATTATGCAGCCAAAGTGTGACAAAAAAGGGAGAAAAGGTTTCTGTTTCATTTTTCGGGCCAAAGTTCACACTGCTGCAGTACAACAACAGCAAACAGAGCAGTAGCATGTTGTCATCGGCAAGATGATTCAATGAGTTCGGATCAAGAGCGACGAAACCCCCGGGGGGGGGGGTACTACCATTATGGCCTAACAGGGGCTCCAGTCGGTTTGAGGGTCTGACGGAATGGCTACCAAATGGCCCATTTTATCAAACTCATACTACCAATTGGGGGTATTCCAAGATTCTTGACCAGTTATAAGATTTCAACTCAGTAGGCTCCTCCGCATGGCAATATGGTCGTTGCAGCAATAGTTATCATTGAATTTTAAAGTTTTCTTGCCTTGTTCAATCAGTTTTTACAATAGGAAATTTTGAAAAAACTGCAAAAAAATTTCGCTACCAGATGCTACCAAATGGCCCAATTTTAGGTCCACAAACTACCATTTGGGGGTTTCTGTAAAAAGGTACTACCATTTGAGGGTATTTTTCAAGATTTTTGCTTTGGCCCTCTTTAACCCTGACTGGACCCCCCTGTCAGGCCACAATGGGAGTACCCCCGGGGATGAAACGAAGAATACTTAATCAACCATTTACAGTATAAATTTCATTTTGCTTCAATTAAAAGAAAGAGTTAGGAAAAAGCAGCAGCGTGAATAGTTAGGCCACCATAATATGCGATTGGGACTCCCGTGGTTGCGCAGTGATGCTTTCAAACATGATAAGTCTCAAATCCTTACTGGTTGCCAGAGCATGCGGAAATCATTCAATTTCATGCTTGTCAGCCAATGAGATCACCGCTTGCTAAATACCCGTTGTTGCTCTTTTGTTTTTTTGAATCAAATGCGTGAAAACAATTCACGAGTGCCTCGCTAAAGCGCATGGAATCGTTCTATGTGTTAGCCTATCTATGTGTAGGAATGTTCTGTGATTCAAGACTTTTATGATACAATGTCAAAGTTCACTGTGTTTGTTGTTTGAGGCGGAGAGACTGTGCAGACAAAAATATGAACCGAGGATAGTTTTGGCAATTCACCCACAACTGGTTGTTTCTTACAAAAATATGCCAAAGTAAAAAAGTCAAATGAAGTCAAATTGGTGTCAGAGTTATGGGTAAGTGCATTGTATAGCTCAAGAATTTTACCATAACTTTCTGAACTTTTTAAGTGCAATGGAACAAGTTTTAAGCGAGGAAAAGCTTAGGCCCAAATGATGTGTCTGCCAGAAATCATGAGAAATTGCCTCCAATTTTGAGATATGATAGCAGTGAAGGAGTTTGAGTTATTGCTCAGGTCAGTATGCATAATCGCTGAAATTCTTATCTGTACATCTCATTTGCAGCGATTTCTATAGATATTTCAACGAAGGTCGATATTCTTCGACCGAAAAATGAACGCAGCACCGGCCCCAAACAAGCAATGTGCCTAAACATGACATCCCCACAACTGATTTATCAAGGAAATTTAATGACCGTTAGTTTGGTATTTTTCTTCCTTGAAGTCGCCTCATAACATTGAAAAGTTCTAAGAGCGTGCACTAAGATTTCTTTACAATGATCATAAGAGCTCATATAATGGTTTACTAGAAAAGTCAGGAAGATGTAACATGCGTCAAAGAACTCTTTGCATTGAAATTTACAAAACAGTGAATAATCTAAATCAACCATTTATGAAAAATTTCTTAAATCAAGTAACTTTTGGTTCCAACGGTCTTGAGTCCGTTGGCCCTCAAATATGGCATGGCCTACCAAACAAAATGAAATCCGCAGAAAACTTGAAAAGCTTTAAACTTTTGATAAAGTAATGGAATGGCTCAAAATGTAAATTTAGTGCCTGCAGTAGTTTTAATTTATTCAAAATCACGTTTTACATACATTTCAATTTCATTCGATTTAGATCAGCTAACTTGGTATATATTGTATATAGTGTTAGCTATGTAAATATTGAATTAAAATAAATGAAAAGAAAAAAAAACCATTTGTGCATCAAATGTAGTGTTAGCTATGTAAATATCGAAATAAAATTACTGAAAAGAAAAAAGAACCATTTGTGCATCAGATTTGATGCCTACCTTGGATGCTGGATAACTTACCTTGTTGAAACACCAAGATTGTAAAAATCCGAAAGCGTCTGCAGTATATTCAGCCTATCGTATAATATCCTGTAATGAATGAAATAAACATTTATTTTAAAACATAAGTAAAGAAAACTCCGGGGGAGGGGGGTGGGGTACTTGGTCTACGAAAATGGGGACGTGCCGCTGGAAAATCTGAAAAGGCACCCTGTCCCGGAGTAAAATTCCCAAAAATGATACCCTGTCCCGGAGTAAAACTTTAAAAACGATAAAAACAAAATAGAAGTTATGACTGTTTTTGTTATTTTCTTTGTGACGACTTTCCAAATATGGGTATCTGCTGGTCACGTGACCTAAATTATGACAATTGAAAGTCTAAAATTTAATTGCCTATTAAAAAATAGCAAAGTCATGGATGTTTCAGCTCCTTTCCCTATTTCCTCTCTGGTTTATAATCAAAAGTTTGGGTGGGCCGGGTACAATAGGGTGAAAGGAAACTTTTTCGGCACTAGACTCGCGCTGCTGGCATCTTTTTAATATTACCGTGTGTTATTGGGTTACATGTTGATGCGCAATCTGCCGAATGCTGAGAAAGCGAATGATGATGATCTGTTATTCAGCCAACGATAGCCTTGCCTACACCTTTGTGATAAAGTATGGCATATTGATTCGAATTCCTTGAAAATTGTTTCTGGTTGTTCTCTATATTCACATTTACTCTAAGTTTGGAACGTTTTTCAATTTCTTTCCTTTCGCTTTCCTTGACAGAGAGCAAATAAATTCTCATCCCGCAGAAACCATAATCAAATCTTTATTCAAATTTTGAAGGATTCATCGTGTAAGCCGAAAGGCAGTTTGATGGTTATTTGGTCAAGATGAAAGCAGTTAATCAAATTGTGTGACGTTCCGCGTAGATCGCTTGGGATTAATATTCAAAACAGAAAGAATTTTAGAACAGTGTTGAATTTGCATTGGCAAATGCTTCTTATTGGTTTCTGCAAGATATGAACGTTTCAATCAAAACAAATATTTTAACTCTCGGAATTCGGAAGACCAATGTTCCTTATTAAACTCGTTTGGGCAATGTACAGGGTGTAGCAAAAACATGGGCGCCGGGCGCCGTTTGAATGGCTACTGTCAAGGAGTCATCAATCCAATCTTCCCATTTTCAAATTTATGAACAGAAGAGACTTCAACTTAGAGTTTGCTGCCATGTTTGAGTAAATCCGACAAGTAGTTTCCTTTCTTATGAGAGAAGTGCCTTTGAACCTTTGGTTTTTAAGAGAAGTTATGTGCTTATAACGAAAGACGATCTGCAAATCTAAAGATCTGTTTGGCAGATTTTGTTTATTTGATTCAGGAACTGTGTGATAATTGTTTAATGTAAGCCATAAATACGCGAAAATTACAATGCCCTCTGATCGGACATATGCCCAAAACATATGTACAACAGGTTGGGTTCATAACAGGATAGTTCGTGAAAAAATTGTAATTATACATATACATATTATTTTTAGATTAGATTGTAAACTTTGTAAATAAGTAGGCCTTAATTAGCTGTAATTTTAGCTATAGTTTTGTTTCAGCCTACTTTGTAAATAAATCAATGATGATGATGATGATGATGATGATCGGCTTCTGAATCAAATGAACAAAATCCGCTAGGCAGAACTTTAGATTTACCCTTCTTCTTTCGTTATAAGCACACGACTTCTTAAAAACTATCTTTCCCGTGCACAAGGCGACAGTTTGCCCTACTGGTTTCAGGGCACCTTTCAGGGCACCTTTTGGGGGGCCTTGTTTGTTTTGAGTTACTGGAGGAGAGAATTTCCTTTGTCTGCAATCGCTAATCGCTAATCGCTAATCGCTTTGAATTGAGGTGTCAATTAAAGGAACTGATGCTATTGTATTACAAAATCTGCTTGTTGCCGGTGCAGTTTGAACGTGGGCTAAGATGCTAGTGCACTGGTAAAATAAAATTTCTGAGGCTGCGTGGGTGGGTGCATAAATGATAAATCTTTGATGAAGTTCAAATGGCTTTTACGCCAGAAATCCGATTTTTATACCGTAAAATACTTTCACTAAAAATAAGGTTTTTCGTGTTATGGTTTGTTCGCTTAATAATTTGCCAGCGGAAATGAAAAACTTTTATCTCTGAAAATAATCTGGTACGGGACAGAACAGCTAAAAAAGAATACAGTATTTAGGATCAATCTGGCAACAGGGATACATTTCGGGATTTTTCAATCAGTTTTGCACAATTCCCAAACTACAATCATTTGATTTTTCATGAGAAACTTGCCTTTGAACTCTGTAGTACGGTTACTAGACTTTGCACCCCCATTTCTCATTAAAGTTTCTTGTTAAGTTACTTATTCATGGAACTGAAGCTCACAATTTATCTCAAAGGCACACTGTCGTGGCACTGATTGTGTGAATGAGACAATAAAAAAGAATAGAATTAGGCAAGCGTCAGTGATTACGCTGTCCACTGAAATTCATGGTGATAACGATCCGACTCCCTTTATTCTCGAAACAAAGTATGACCCAAGAGCATAAAGGCTGGGTAATTATTCAGAGGACATGTTCTTTGTTAGTCATTTCAACATTACGACCAGACTAGCCAATCACAGCCATGACAGTGTGCCTTTAATTCATCGAGGACCTCTGCTGATAATTGCAAGAAAGACACAAATATCATATCATATGATCAGAAATATTGGGTTGGTAATGCAATTCTTATTGTAGGCACTTTGCGAATCATAACCAAACATTGAAAAAGTTTCTTAAAGGGGCTCCGTCGCCAAACTGTAAACAAGTCTGTAAACACCGCACGTGTCCATTGTTCTCCATTGTTTTCTACAAATTTCTTGGTGGTTTCACTCAAGCCCCCAAAAAGTGCTCGTTAACAATACACTTATATCCAAGCAATCGTCAGAGATATGAATGTTTGGATTTTTCCTCTGTGATGTACAAAGATTTATCTTCAAAATTATGATTTCATTTTCGAAAAAACAGGTAAACGGCTGAGTGATATTGCCCATAAAAAAACTTCGAAGCAATGTTTCGACCCGAATTTGGAGACGGAGCCCCATTGATTTTGAAATGAACGCGGAAATGAACTCTGATCGCTTCTGGAAGAGTTTCGTAATAGCATTCTAGATGAGCTAACTGCAGTTTCTTATGAGGGGTTTCTTATAAAAGACTGAGTATGGATGATAGAAGTTACAAACCTGTGATCTCCTGTTGTTGGCAAGTACGGGTCCACATTTTTAACAACTACACAATTGTCTTGAATCGGCTTCGGTCTAACAGTTGAAAACTCATTGGTGTATCCTTCAATATGCTTCTTTCTACTTTCATAATTTCGGAAATAAGACGTTCTGTTGTTTGGATTTTCAGCTTTATTTGTTCGGGTTCCTTGATTCTTGCATTTAAGTGCCCATGTTTTGTTGTTCACTGTAGGTTTCTTGACTTTCAGCCGGGCTCCCTTAGATTGATTAATTTTATTCACTGATTCCCAACCGCAAAGTAATTGACTTTTATTAACTCTGTTGCAACATACGCAGTCCGTTCGGGCAGTCTTTGATAAATCAAAAAGGCTGTCCAAAGCATTTAATTCCATGCGAGCGTTGCTGTCGTCTTCCATTTTACACTGACCTCTTGTTGTTGCTAGGTGTATCTAACGCTATTGATTACTGTTCTACTTCATGTGTAGCTGTGGTCAGTTATCATATATTTAGCTTACAAAACTTTGGCTTCAGTTAAGCTGGTAGATATAATCACTTGCCCACAAAATTCAAACGTTCTTCGCTGTAACTGGGTCAAAATTCGGTTTGTTTGCGTCTTTGCACGCGACTTGTATTGTTCTCCAGTATGCAGTGAATAGCCCTTTCATGCAAGTGGTGGCATATGCCTGTAACCATAGTTCTCCTCTTATGACTACGCTGTGACAGGAAATCACTGCCTATCTTCTTATCTGTCTTCTAAGAATGTTTGTTCAGAACTATCGTAATAATTCAAAGAAACAGGAATTAAAATTTTGACTTTAATCTGCGTTTCTGTATTGTACGAAAGGAGGCTTTGAATTACATTGAAAAATTCGTAGAACTGCAATGAAAAATTTGACTTCAGCCTACAAGTGATGCTTACATCTTCCCCACGGCCAATGTTGTCCTCCAGAAGTTCGTTATGAACAACGTTTTTATTTGCTTGTACGTGCTAACATGTGCCAAAAAAGCCTGTTTTTTCTATGATCACAAAAACTTGGCGTGTGGGCCAAAACTCGGTCTGTTTATTTCCTTAAAAGCGACCTCTGATGTTATCTTGTGCAATACGAATTTACCTTTGATATGCGGTCGAAATCTTCTTGCACTGCAAAAAAGACTGTTTCCTTTCTGTTCTCCAAGAGTGTTTGCTAAGAAAGTATCTCAAAACGTCGTAGAAACAGCAAGTAAAACAAGCTGATATATGATAAAGCTTTCCTCCTACAGCCTTTCCTTCAGACACAAAAGCTTATGATAAAGATCTCCTTGCTGAAATCTTCCAGTAGAAAGAAGCTATTCTATCCTCTACGATATTGTGCTCTACATTATCGTCGGCGAAAAAGCAAGGAAAAGCTGTTTTGTTACTGGTTAGGCCAACTTCTTGCATCTATTCTTGGATACAAGAGATTGTTTTTGATGATATCATGCAAGGAACTGAAACGCGAGCAGATGTCTTGCTCGTAATAACTGGTTGAAGTTCGTTTGCATCTGCGCTTGCAAAAAAGAACGTTATCTCGTTGATGCAAATTAACTATCAAATCAACATAACTCGTAAATCGACCTGCACTGTGGATTCAGAGCAGACGCTGTTTGATCTTCAGCAATTCGCATTTGACTTCTTGCAGCTACTTGTGACGTAAGAGTCTGCACAACTTCTTGTGATGGTTAGATATGATCTTCAGCGATAAATTTCCATAAGCCTCTGATATTCAAATGGTATCAATCGAATCAACTTCAGAAGAGAGTCTTATTAGATAGAATTTTCTGTGGTCGGTGAGACATTATAAACATGTTCAGAAATCGGTTGCTATATCTTTTCGTGGTGACAAATGACGTAAAGTTCGCGAAACTCTTTGCAACTCTTGGAGATAAACCGTACAAATCTTCTGCAATAAAGTCTCTGATACTCGAAGGTTATTAATCGAATCGATAGAAGTAGCGAGTCCTATCCTATTAAATCGCACTTTCCTTGGTCAAGATTGCATTCATTTTAAGAATTTTCAGCAAATTGTGAATATCTTCTTTTTGTCATTAAACACTAATTGGAATCTTCTGCGATAAATTTCCACAGCTAATGATATCGAAACTGCAACTCTCTATCCGACGCTGTTTGCTCTTCAAACTTTCCTTCAGAACCAAGTGACGTAAAAACTCCTGCGAGTCATCTGCGAAACCTGTGGACGACTTCTGTGATAAATTTCCAAATCCTATGACATTCGAAACTGCAACGTTCTTGCCGACGCAATATGATCTTCAAATCTTCATTCAGCAGCAATTGACGTAAATTTCTGCACAAATTCTTTTGGCCGTGGAAGATAATCAAGCATTAATACGACATTCGAGGGATTTTCTTGATACTCCTGTGACTATGGTTTGATCTTCAGCAATTTAAAGTTGACTTCTTGTAGAACCCGTGGCGTAAAATTCTGTACAACTCTTTGCGGCCTTCAGAATAAACAAATGGACAGTATAAATTCGAAGTCTCTGAAATTCAAGGGATATCAAGCCTATAAGATTCGAAGCTGCAACTTTCTTTCCAATGTTACTTGGTATTTCGCAATTGTAATTGACTTCTTGCAGAACAAGTGACGTGATATTCTGCACAACTCTAAGCAGTCTTTAGAGATAAACCAGTCGAGATCTTCTGCGATAAATTAGCAAATCCTGTGATTTTTGAAGGGCATTAATTGAATCAATATAAGAAGCAAGTGTTATCAAACTGAACGTTCTGTGGTCGATACTGCAGCCATTTTAAGAATCAATTAAACCTTGTGGCCTTATTTCAGTCGCTAGCAACAAACACGAGATCCCAGAGCGAGCATTAATCAACGGCTGAAAACAAAAGACACCTGCGAAATCTGTGAGAATTAAGACAATAAAGGCTGGATACTATTATCATTTATCATTTTAAGAGCAAAGAATTACTATTTTACAGCTGTCCCTTGAGAAATATTTCAATTTATCTTCGTAAAAAAGAAGCATTCGTCTCATGTGTGCAAACTAAAGCTGGTCGTTGTCCTTCGTAGACTGGGCAACAATAATACAAACGTGACCGGAAAATTAGCAGCTTTAAAGAGGGTTTAACGATATGACCTACGAAATTTTATCAGCGAAGGGGATTTGTGGTAAAATGATTTAAGATGTCAATGTAATTGGGCCTTTGCGAAAAAATGATCTGTAATTCTGCATTTTTCAAAAGGGACAACATATTTTCAATGCAGGCAAACGGTGCTTCATTTGTAGGACAGAACAGAAAAGACCGATTTCGAAATTTTCAGAGCCTCAGTATGGGCTCAGTATGTACCAAAAAAATCGAATTATCACACAAGTCCAGTTGATATGATGATAACAATCGATGTTTTGTTTGTATCGGTTCCACTGCAATGCAGCTAGTAAAACAAAGCTATTTCTTGTTCACTTCCAATAAGAAGGAAGCGGTGTAGGATCCAACACATCCAAGAGAGCACGGTTGAACTTTTTTACCGCTTTTAACAAAATAAAAAGCTGCCGAAGGGAAATGCAGATTTTCGAAAAATAATACACGAAGCTTTTTCATAAATTTCTTCCTGTGATAAAACGCTCTGAACAATGTTTTCGAAAGTCTTCATTCCTCTTCTGTAGCTATTCATTCTGTAAAGAGTCGAGTGAAAGAAACATGCGTGTTCTACTGTTCTTGCTATCATTTGCTCAACCAAAATCTGCTTTTTGTTCAAGATTCAGCACCTATGCCAAAATTGATACGTTTGATTCGCCTTTTCAACGGTCTAAAACTTCTGTGACTTATACCCCCATTCACACTGACACAGTCAACCCAGCTTCATCTAAACCAGGCTAGATTTCAACCAATCAATTGCATTCGATTTGTTGGATTGACCAATTAGAAAGCAACATTCGATAACCTGGTGTAGTTTTTAAAGGCAGTCTGTCACGCATCTGATTGGTTGATAATGACAATACAAAGAATAGGGTGATTGATTGGCTGTGTTTAAGCCAAACACATCTGAAACTAGTCGCTCAGAATCCAGCTGTATCTTTGTGATCGTTGACGGCATAAAAAATCTGATTGTACTGGCGAATTCTACGAGGTTCAAACATGTAAAAAACATCTTCATTTGCAATGTATCTGCTGCTACTCGCCTGCATTAAGGAGAGAAAGTTTAGGATTTTTGGAAGTTTAGCTTGTACAACCCCTTTACGATAGTTTGATCTGCAAGTGTGAATGAGGTATTATGGGGGTATTATTCGTTTTGTTCCATTGTAAGTTGTTGAGATTTTAGGACTTTTAGCTACTTCAGATGATCAAAAATTCTTAAATCAGATAGAATAATCCATATTCGATATTTCACGAAATTCATAATTCCAACCAATAAAAATCTCCTACTTACAAAATCCTTGGAATATAAACAATTCTTGATGTTGTATTATAACTAAATAATGTCCTTGCCAGCATTGCCATGTTGCTAATATTATCAAAGAGTTGCTAAAATTATCAAAGTTGATTCAAAACCATTTTGTAGAAACTTCTATGTATTTGAAGGTGACAGCAGTAGATAAACAATACTTCCCGATGCGACAATAAGAGCCATGCCACAACCAAACCTAAAATCAACAGGACACGAGATGTCTTATACACGTATTTTGTGTAAGAAATTGATTATAAGAAACTCAACTCTCAGATCGCCAAAAATGGAGAAACTCCAGTAAGGCGTCAGTCATTTATAACTCTGGGTCCGGGCGGGTTAGAATTGGTGGGGGTATTAAAACTATTCCAAGGAAAATTGGGGGTATGAACATTTTTGGAAATTTTGGAGGGGGTACGAAAACTTTCATGGTAGATTCTTTGTAAAAATATTTCAATGACACAATAAGGCCTATGGAATACCATATCTTCTCACAACTGCAACTCTAGCTAGCTTCTTAATGACAGCCTTCAAATCATCCATTGTACCCCATTATATTTGTATAACATTCCAGCTCACATGCCTTCCATGGTAGTACTTCATTAAGTTCAAATGGCATTGCCTTTCCTATTTTTTTATCTCTTTTACAAAAACAGAACTTCTGTGATGCGGTTATCTGAAAATAGTTTGATAGATGGCCAGTGGTAGGGTATGATTTTTTTTCTAATTTTCCAATGGGGCTCAACATTTTTCAGGGAAAATTGGAAGGGGTATGAACATTTTTAGCTAGTTTAGCAATTCTAGCCCGCCCCGGTACCCAGAGTTATAAATGACTAGTCCCTAACGGGAATATATATCTTAAGAAACTTAGCATTAAGAATCTTAATAAAGCAAATCTTCTGCATTCTTCTACTTTATTTTTGCTTGTTTCCAGTATCATATTTCTTGAAAAGTATTTAGTAAGATTGGAAAGGCTAAGAAACTTTGCTTTAAAATGTTTAAGAGGGCAGAAGTAATAAATTTGAAGATTGTAGTGGAACCTTTAAGAAACACGTAACAAACTCTGAGTACTGAAAATTTAATGATTTAAGAAACTCGCAGTACTGGCTCAAATTCTTAGTTTTTTCATAAAAAATACACAAAGTCCTGACACAAAGTTGGGTACTTAAGTATTATACGATTAACATGCTCAGAACTTTATGGAAAAAGTTGAGGTGTAGCACCCTGTCAAAGAGCGTGCGAGATTATTAGGACAACAAAAGGAATTCTGGAAGATTTTCAGAGATTAGAAAACAAAATGATTTCGGTAAAAGCTGCACGAGATTTATCGGGAGCAGTGGTGGACACATGGGGGGGGGGGCCAGGGGGTGCGATCGCCCCACAAATGTTAGCTAGAACGAAGATCTTTTGTTTGAAAACAATAGAAATAAACAATGCTTTTTTACTGAAACGATAGCTTCGCCCCCCCCCCCCCAACATTTGGCAAAGTGTCCGCCACTGCTAGAGAGTGATATGGATTGTCTTTCTGACACTTCTCTGCGGTCTTTACTACCTTGAGGCTGAAGCCTGATTTAGAGGGTTCTATGATAACACATTTTCACAATGTCACTCGTAACTTGAGAACAAAATGATAAACTTCAACCAACCAAATATCAGGCGTCAGTTTACACATGTAAGCTGCATAGCGAGGACCAGCTTGTTGAATTCAAATGATTATTTACATAATTGCAAGCATGTGGTCGAGCATCTGAAATTATTCTTATTCAGCTAATGTAATTGCAAGATTGCTCAAAATCAGATGATAGAGAGGATATACCGTTTACATAGAAATAAAGTAAAAATCCTTACTTCAGTATGTTTTCTTTTTTTAAGTAGGAGCTCTTGTTGAATGGCAGGACTTTATATTTTCTGTGTCGTCTAAACGCTGGAACGACATCTTTGGTTCTGCAATGCAAGTGGAAGATATGATTATATGACAATGGAAACCTACCGGGTGAAAGCATAGGTTCCAAATCTTTGAAAAAGGTTGGTGTAGATTCTATGACCTGTTTCTTTGAACTGAATCACTTAAAAGAAACTTAGCTATTTCTCTATAATTCTACCGTTGGACTTTTCTGAAATCTTCAATATTTTAAGAATTAGGTTGTTTTTCTTCTTTTTCAAGAATTCAAGAAAAATTTTCAATAAAACTTAAAGCCAGCGTAATTTCTATACTGTTTAACGCAACATAAAATAATTTCCAAGAAAACCATAATTCATGAAGGCCTACAATATAACATCAAGCAAAAGTCTGTCACTCTTTGTGTTTATGATTCAGAAATTTGATGACTACACATCGTCAAATGAATTGAAGCGTAAGATACGCTGTGATTTCGAAAAATATTCAAAAGTTCTGAAAAGTCCAACGGTAGAATTACAGATAAGTATCTTAACCCTATTTTAACCGGGGGGGGGGGGGGCGTTTTTCGCCCCCCCTATCGGATTTTTTTTAATAGCTCCCAAACGATGCAACCTACAATGCTGAAACTTCTTGACTTTTCCTAAAATTTAGTTGGCAATCAGAAAATAGAAATTTCAATACCTATTGTTTGACCACGTGACCACCACATGCCCATATTTGGAGAGTGGTCACAAAGAAATTCTTTAAAACGGCTCTAATTTCTTCCTTTGTTACTAAATCTCAACAATATATATACCATTCGATTCATCTCGATGAGTACTTTCATTTGATATATAATTTATTCATATTTGCTGACATCAGCAGTTTATTATTTCTATGACGTCATCAATCTTTATGACGTCATATTCCTAATGAATGAGTAATTTTTCATACAAAACTGATGGAATTACCTCAAATAACGATGAAGGTACTTGATTTCACCAATAATATGCGAAATTAATGGTTTTAAATCATAATTATTGAGCTAACAATTTTGCATTGAATCAAATTTTCATTATTTAATTAGTTAATTTATTAGAAACCATAAATATCCGTACGAAACCATATGAAACTACAAATTAATGATATCAAGCAGGTATTTGGATGGTTTTTTGCCAATTTTATCTGGCTATTTGCTAATAATGGGCCCTTTTCTGCAAATAGCTCGATTTTCTCAAAATTTGCATTGTTTTTGGTTGCCTAGCAACCAATCACGTGACTATTGATTGATTGATGCTATTTTTAGATTCTCCATTGTTCAATTATGACACAATGCAAGTTTCATTGTCATAGCTCTTATACTTGCGGAGAAAAACAGGGGGGGCGAAAAACGCCCCCCCCCCGGTAGAAAATCACTTTTTTTTTACCCGGTTAAAATAGGGTTAAGTTTCTTTCAAGCCATTCAATCAGAAGAAATAGGTCATTGCATTTTACACCAACCTTTCTACGCTGAGTTAATGATTTGGAACCTATGCTCCGGGTGAGTCAATAAAAACAATTCCCGTTTGAAAGACCACTGCTCCCTGGATATTCAAGTAATGACATTGGCCGATTTACCGTTTAACAATGTACATGTTCAAATATATTTTAAATTTACCTGGCTGAAATCAGTCACTCCGTTCAGACTTTACAAGGGATTTTCTCAAGAAAGTCCTTTTGAGAAACCTTAAAAAACTCTATAATCACGGGCAAATTTTCCCAGTATGTCTACCTTATAGGAATGACTTGAACACGTTTTAGCATGTGCTATCCTCTTGGGATCAAAAATGTTCCGGAGGTAATACTGCCACATAGCAACTGAAAACAGAAACAAAGGTTTTACTCTCAGCTGCGTTTTGCGATATGCCTATCACAGTTGACTGTTACTTGGCACATCTCTAAACACAGTTGGGTGCAAAGGAGTCTCAAAACTTTCTTTGTGCTTGTTTGGCAAGAAGTTAAAGGCAGCTTGTCATGCGTGTGACTGGCTGCAATAAAGTCAGAGCTCAACACAAAGGATGGATTGGAAACTAAGGAAGGCTGATCCTTGGAATATTTTTTACGGCTGTAGAAAGTAAGCAGGATCACCAGCCATTCACTTCTCCTATTCTTTGTATTGTCCTTATGACCCAATCAGATGCGTGACAGACTGCCTTTAACTGTTCTAAATACCATTTGAGAAAATAAAACAATACACAATGAGCTACTTACCTGCCTGAATGTGAAAGCGTCACTGTAGCTTTCTTTGAAGATTCAAGTTGTACATCTACAGAACCAAATGGCAAGAACTCATGTGCGAGCTAAAGAAGAAAAAGGACATGTTTGTTTGTTTGTTTGTTTGCTTGTTTGTTTGTTTTGAATTACTGGTTGAGAGAACTTCCTTTGTCTGCAGTCGCTGATCGTTTTGAATTGAGGTCTCAATCAAACGCAACTGTTGCTATTGTATTGCAAAATCTGCCCTTGCTACTCTGACATGGTATTAAAGGAGTTTAATAAAGGAGATATCATTGGGTATCTTATTTTTGATTTTGGTCTGGACATAGAACTTGAGAGCTAATATTGCAACCTAGCATAATCAACAACCCCTTGATAGAAAATTGATAAAATACAACATAGATACACCAGCAAGGCATTCAAAATAGTCAGTAGATTTTTATGCAACGTCAGAAGCATTATGCATTAGCAGTTATCCATAAAACGATACCAACCATAGAGATCTCTTTAAAGAGGCACCCTAGCCCCTTGATATAACCGTCGAAGAAATGGATCTTAAGATTTTCTTACATGACATATTGCAACAAGAACAGAATCTCACCTCAGTGGCAGATAGTGCTTCTGAAATATTCCCTTTTAAAGTGACGACAAATCTAACTGGCACTCTTGTAGCTGGATCATCTCCTCCCATGTTCTGCAATTTAGATATCAAAGTTCAGCAATGAAAATAAGTATAACTACATTAATGTTGCTTTTTAGCTTGAACAAATTAGCTTACCTTGCAGAAAGGCATCCCTCAGCATCAATTTCAACAAATTTTCAAACAAAGATGAAAATAGGGAAATCGGTTACCAAACTTATGATTTTGATAATGAGACTGAAGGTTTTTAGTTCACACGAGGCATTATTTTTCTATGAATATGATGGTGAAAATGAGTTCACCAAATCAATAAAAATAAAACAAGAATTTTTTTCTTCCCAACCTTTCAACTTCAGAAACAATTATTCACCCAACCAATTTCTCTTCGGTGTCAACCTGAGCTATAAATGATGAACAGTCCCCTAAGTAGCGAAGCTGGTTTTAAGTATCTAAAGGTGACCTGGAGCGAAAATTATTATTGATACAAATGATGCAGCGCTGTCGAATCATAAGGAATCCTGTTTAAATTTTGATACCTCATATTCGTTTTCAAGTTATCTACTAATTTTAAGTATCAGCTGATGACGTCATTTTGTTTGCAGATTACTCGGATAACATTGGGAAATTTAGCTGTATCTTATTTTTGAAAGGCTACAGTTGTAAGAAGCATATCAGATGAGCTAAATAAATGTAATATATATATTGTTTCATGACTTAATATGATGTTTAGAAAGGTATGTTAATTGGAAAATGTTTTTGATTAGATTTCCCTTTGGAAACATAGTCAACCTTGTATACTTTCTTTACTATTTTGCAAATAAAATGACGTCATCAGCCAATCACACAAAGTAATGGATAGCTCGAAATGAAACAAGGTATCCAATTTTAAAGGGTCTGTTTCATCCAGCATTCCTTGCACGTGCCGTCTCTTGGTTTTCCTTTATTGTCCGCCGTTTTCTACCCTGGGTACCAGCCTCTCTAACGTTAAAAACGTAGAGGCTGGTACCCAGTTTTTAACGTTAGAGAGGCTGGTACCCAGGGTAGCCGTTTTCATGGGCCATGAAAATGGCAGCAACAAAGGCCAACCAAGAGATGGCACGTGCAAGGCATGCTGGATGAAACAGACCCTTTAAGAAGAACTTTTTTCTATTCAACAGTGCGATTCATTTGCATTGATAAAAATGTTCAATTCAGATCACCTGTAAGCTGTTGTGTAAGGTGGCGTTCCTCTGTATGTGACAAGCATAACATTTTCTCATAGGAAGGTATATTGAAAAGACAGCCATTAGCGTGAAGGGATACCCTGTCACAAGAATTTGTGTGAAATGTACAGACTATAAACAGAGTTAAACTGATGAAAACAAATGTTCATGGCTTACAAGGTATCTTAGTTGTGCTCTTGCTATATTTATGTGATTCTCGAATTCTTTAATTGCTGATAGTTGTTCTCTGAATGGCAAAGGTTCTAGTTCACCTGAACTGAAAATAAGGAGAAATATAATGAATGGAAAGGAACCTATTTCATTATGTTCATTAGGTTCTAATTCACCTGACCTGAAAATAAGGAGAAATGTAATCATTGGAAAGGAACCTATTCATAGGTTTAAAATGTCTTAAACGCTTATCAAGCCTCATTTTGAAGCCATATCTACGCTATCGATTCTTGAGCAGAATAATGGTAATTTTATGTCTTGTTCAGTATCGTCGTTGACATGAATTCAATTGTCCTTCAACGAGATTCTTTTAAGCATTTGCCTTGATTTATAGTTGACTTCCAAGGTACAGAACTGCGAAACTGTATGGCATTTTTTGTCTATCAAGCACATTAAAAACCAACATTAATCAAAGTCTCCTCTGGCTCTTGTATTTTTTAAATTCACGAACCATATTAGCATGGTAATCACCCAAAAAACTGGATCAGATAACAGCACATGAACTCAAGGCAAACGCATAAATCTATGAAATTTCATATTAACAACACTTCGTCCTTAAATTATTGCTTCTTTATGCAGGTTTTATCTGTACAATGACTCTGATCTGTATCAATGACGCAGTGTCATATGACTTACCGAATATCTTTAGCGGCTATGAAATGGGCCATCCTCAGGAAAACTGAAAAAAGATAAGAAGGCAATAATGTCTCGTTCAATTCCTACCCTAACCATCCCCCGGGCAGCCCGGGGGGTCAACAAACGTTGCACAATTTCCCACGGCCGGTAAATCTTTCGGCAAATGCCCGAGGGTCGGGCACTGAGATTATCCATATTCCTAGTAACTTTATAAGCAAAAGCACCTAGCATTGTCAAATGCCCCGGGGACATGTAAAAATTGACTGTCAACTGCCCGCGGACCGGGAATCTTTTATGAGCAAATACCCAGGGGTGTTCCGGGGGATGGTCAGGGTAGGAATTGAAGGAGACATAGAGCTCTACCGAATTCGAGCATTTTACACACATTTCAACAAGTCATCACTGTCATCATAAAAGGCCACGCTTCATGCAAGGCCCATCCGATAACTCGCTCCCTCCTTCCATTTCTGTCGTTCACCGTGCCAGGCAAGTCTCCATTCACGAAAGAGCATCACGAATAGCGTATCATGATCGGACCTCAAGTTTTGAAGAACTGTTAATTACAGACCATTCAGTCTCCATTCATCAACGAAATCTACAGTTGCTTGTCACTGAAATTTACCGAACAAGGATGAATCTAAATCCTTGTTTTATGAAAGAATTTTCGCAGAGAGAGAAATACATTACAACTTAAGGGTTACGAGCAACATCTATGCACGCAAACCTAGGACTACAGCCTATGGGTTAGAAACTGCGAGTTTTCTGGGGCAGAATCTCTGGCGAGATTTGCCATTGCATATAAAAGAGTCCCGATCTGTAGAGTATTTTAAAAGAGAAATTAAGTTTTGGAATATTTCATGCAATTGTACATTATGTAAAGATTTTATTGTAAATTCAGGTTACATTTAGGTTGCATTTTGGTATTTATTGATAATGGTTGGCATTAATTAGCCTAGTGCTATACACTACGCCAACCTTAAACAAAGTAATTATTATCATATTATTATCATTATTAGTCTGATGGATAGCATTGTAGCCCCTCACAAAGTTGTTTGATAAATTTTTGGCTGGTCACTCAGCACCAGCTCTTCCATGTGTTGGTTGCCATAAGATAACACCACTGATGATTCTTTGATGAAATTTGTAACAAGTAGCTAAAGGCTATATATCAGAAAAGCGCTATAAACTCTTTGAACTAACCATAGCCAGTTAAGTAGGCATCGTAGCCAGCTTCATGTATATGCTCACTGTCAACTGAAAGGGAGATTAGAAAGAATAAGAAACGAGAAAAAAATATGACACTTTGGAAGGACAATCCATGAAAATTGTATTATTTCAGGCAGTTTAATTAGATCACATGTGACGTGCCTATGCAAACTGCAATTTGGTTTGCAGCAGTCGAGTCATGTAATAAATATGTAACTGTGATGATAGCAAGGATGGTGTCAGAAAATTATTATTTCGCAATTTTCATGAGTTTGGCAATCCATGGTATCATAATATTCGAATTAGATTCAACAGGAATATGTCCGTATTGATTAAAATCTCAAGTGCACTTACCATAGCGATCAAATCCAGGTGCGTGTTCAATGAAAGGTGAATACAAGACGTAAAATGTTCCTTGAGTACTACAAAGAAAATATAGAAATTTTCTCAGTAAAATTATATTCTAAATGGGTTGGGGGAAAATGTCAATCAAGGGGTAAAAGAAAGGAAACCAAAATGATATTCTAAATAGCCTTTGAAAAGCTTATGACTGAGATGACTGATTTGATTGAGATAATTTTAAACTGTGTTATACGCCAAGAAACTGCGAATGCCCTTTTCTTTTTGCAGTAGCTACGTGTAGTCAACATAGACAGAAAACAGGATCCCCGCTTGGAAGGCCACTGCTCCATGAATATCAAAGCAATAATATTGAAAAATGTCTTGTTTTATTGCCAATATGTTCAATTAGATTCAGTAATTCACCCGGCCTTAATCGGCAATTCCTTCCCGTGGATAAGATGAGGCTCAAATCCTTACTGGTTGTCAGAGCATGCGGAAATCATCCAATTTCATGCTTGTCAGCCAATGAGATCACCGCTTTCTAGCCCCTGGAGACAAAATCGGTCGTTTGAGGTAAATTTTCTAGTACCCTCACTAAAACTGAAATGGATGCTAAAATACTTCAGTTATTTGCAATTTTTTTTAATAAATCAGTTGTGGGGATGTCCGTCCAGAGTTGTTTACATGTTTAGGCACACAGCTCGTTTGGGGCCGGAGCTGCGTTAATTTTCCGGTCGAAGAATATTGACCTTCGTTGAAATATCTATAGAAATCGCTACAAATGAGATATACAGATAAGAATTTCAGCGATTACGCATACTGACCTGAGCAATAACCGAAACTCTTTCACTGCTATCATATCTTAAAATTGGAGGCAATTTCTAACGATTTCTGTAAGAGACATCATTTGGGCCTAAGCTTGTCCTCGCTTAAAACTCATTCCATTGCATTTAACAAGTAATGGTAAAGTTCTTGAGCTAGATAATGCGCTTACCCATGACTCAGACACCAGTTTGACTTCGTTTGCCTTCTTTAATTTGCCAAATTTTTATAAGAAACAACCAGTTGTGGGCGAATTGCAAAAACTTTCCTCGGTCCATATTTTTCTCTACACAGATTCACCGCTTCAACCAACAAACAGTGAACTTTGACATTGTATCATAAAAGTCTTGCATCACAGAACATTCCTTTTGAACGATTCCATGCGCTTTAGCGAGGCACGCGTGAATTGTATTCACGCATTTCGTTCTTTTCGTTCTTATTTCAATCAATGCAAAACATAAAAAGAACAAAACATTGTTTTGGGTTCGCTAAAAAAGATACCCGGTTTTGCACTTTTGTTTGTTTGCATTGACTGATTGAACCAAATGCGTGAAAACAATTCACAAGTGCCTCGCTAAGGCGCATGGAATCGTTCTATAGGAATGTTTTGTGATGCAAGACTTTTATGATACAAAGTTCACTGTTTGTTGTTTAAAGCGGATAGACTGTGCAGATAAAAATATGGACCGAGGAAAGTTTTTGCATTTCACCCACAACTGGTCGTTTCTTATAAAAATTTGCTAATGTAAAAAAGGCAAACGAAGTCAAACTGGTGCCTGAGTCATGGGTAAGTGCATTATTCAGCTCTAGAATTTTACCATTACTTTTTAAGTGCAATGGAATGAGTTTTAAGCGAGGACAAGCTTAGGCCCAAATGATATCTCTACCAGAAATCATTAGAAATTGCCTCCAATTTTGAGATATGATAGCAGTAAAGGAGTTTGGGTTATTGCTGAGGTCAGTATGCATAATTGCTGAAATTCTTATCTGTATATCTCATTTGTAGCGATTTCTATAGATATTTCAACGAAGGTCAATATTCTTCGACCGGAAAATGAACGCAGCTCCGGCCCCAAACAAGCTGTGTGCCTAAACATGTAAACAACTCTGGACGGACATCCCCACAACTGATTTATCAAAAAAAATTGCGAATAACTGAAGTATTCTAGCATCCATTTCAGTTTTAGTGAGGGTACTAGAAAAATTTACCTCAAACGACCGATTTTGTCTCCAGGGGCTAGAAAGCGGTGATTTCATTGGCTGACAAGCATGAAATTGGATGATTTCCGCATGCTCTGACAACCAGTAAGGATTTGAGCCTTATCTTCCCGTGGATATGGGTGATTTTCTGCAGAAAGCCCTTTCAAAAAAACCTACAAAAACGAATGAAAACAATGAGCACATTTCCCTTCCTACAATTGATGACACTCACATAAATTCATGTATTTTGTCCTCTTGGGAGAATGGAATCCCCCTGAATAGGTCATCGATACCAGGGGGAGGACTTGTTCATCCTCCCAAGAGGATAGCACGTGCTAAAGCGTTCACAAGTCATTGCTGTAAGGCAATTGTAAGGCAGAAATGTTAGGGAAATCAGTAGGCTTTCTGGAGAAAATCCCTCATAACTTCAGAATGGAGTGGCCGATTTCAGTCAGGTAAATTTTATAGTAGATTTGAACATTTCTACCATTAAACTATATATTTGCCGATATCATTGTCTTGATATCCAGGGAGCCGTGACCTGACCTTTCGAACGGGGATTCTTTTTTCTGACTCACCCGGTATAAATTTCACTAAAGGAATGACTGCGGTAAAGATAATGGTGTACATTTTTCGCAAAATCTTTGCATTTTGCATAAAATCCATTGACCAAATTCCCTTTTAATTCGTTGGGGTGCCGGAGATCTTTTTGAAACTTCTTCCACAACCTTTACCACAAACATCTATCGTATTTAATTTATCTTGTATTTAGCATATAATGATCAATTTACAAGTAGTCCTATTTTCTCATTTTTCTTTTTGTACCAGGTGAGTCAACAAAAACAACTAGGTCAGCATCAACTAAGAACAGAACTTCACTGCTAACCAGCCTGTACAGAATAAAAGTAAATCACCTTACCTGCTAAGCATACCATGCAGATCTGACAATTTGGTCTCATTAAATAACTGCGTCTCCTTTCTCATTTTCTAAGAGAGCAAATGGACACATAACTGCTCAATAAACATTATCCATCCCATTGTTTATTTTCAATTCCAATGGAACATATCAAAAGGGCTGTACAAGCTAAACTTACAAAAATCCTAAACTTTCTCCACCTAATGCAGGCAAGTAGCAGCATAGGTTCCAAATCTTTTTCTCAGCGTAAAAAGGTGCGTGTAAAATTCAATGACCTATTTCTTGTGATTGAATGACTTGAAAGAAACTTTAGATACTTATCTATAATTCTACCGTTGGACGTTTCAGAAATTTTTAATATTTTTCGAAATTACAGCGTATCTTACATTTCAACTCATTGAGGATGTGACGTCATCAAATTTCTAAATCATTAACTAGATGAGTGACGGACTTTTGCTTGATACCATATTGTAGGCATTCATAAACTATGGTTTCTTCGAACTTATTTCATGTTGTGTCAAACAGTTTAGAAATTACGATGGTTTTAAGTTTTTTTGAAAATTTTTCTTGAATTCTTGAAAAAGAAGAAAAATACTCTGACTCTGAAAATATTGAAGATTTTTGAAAAGTCCAACGTTAGAATTATAGAGAAATAGCTGAAGTTTCTTTGAAGTCACTCAGTTCAAAGAAATAGGTCGTTGAATTTTACACCTGCATTTTCAAAGATTTGGAATCTATGCTCCAAAAATCCTAAACTTTCTCCACCTAATGCAGGCAAGTAGCAGCAGATACATTGCAAATGAAGATGTTTTATTCGCCAGTGCAATCAGATTTTTCATGCCATCAATGATTATAAAAATACAGCTGGATCCTGAGCGACGTGTTTCAGATATGTTTAGCCTAAACACACGAAAGGCAACAAAATCTTGCACAGCCCCTTTAAGACTAGACTACTTTATGTCAAAGCCATGGGGTAGTCATGGTATTTTGCTCCCCATGGTATCTCGTCCTGGTAGTGTAGTAAAGTAGTTCGTAAGTATTGTTATAAGTAATCCCGTTTTTGTAAATTTTTCTACTGAATATAAAAAACAAGACTAGACTGTCCCATGATTTTGTACTCCAATAGATTATCGTAGCTTAAAATTGTTAGTGCCAGACAGAATAAACAACTGGATAGCAGCTTCAGTAAGAAATTTTGGGCGGAAGAAAGGTAACTATCTTGAACAGTACTCTAAGAAAGGAAAATATCTTGAAAATCACCTTAAACTTGAATTAAAACTGGACGTGTTTGTTTGACTCTGACCATATAAGGCTCGCAGTTCTGACGTATGACATTGGAGGGTGCTAACCATATTTTGGACAATGGAAATTCATCCAATTCATTTCAATGATTTATTGCATAGCATGTAAAAGATATCGAAAATACCTTTTTTCAAAATCGCAAATATCATCCTAAGTAAATCTGCCTGGTATGGTGGTTGGGTATATATATACCGGGTGTCCCAAACAAAGTACTCCCGTGTGAAAAATCACCAAAATTTGATTACACGGCCGATCTTCAATTTTATTTTTTTGTTAAGTAGATCAAAGACCACATTATTTTGCAAGACAGAGCTGATCTTGTAAGTGGTTTAAAAATGAGCAAATTTAGCTCTTTTTAGGGCTACCTGGTTTTGAATCATACTGGAAAAAACACTGATGGATTGCCAAATCAATTTCTTTGTGCGTGTAAAACTTCCAGTGTGGTCATAAATGACAGAAATAAATGCGCACAATTATTGGAGACTTCACTGATGATAAAAAATCTGAAATTTTTTACTCTTAGGCAAGATTGAGTATTTTGCTTAAAAACTATAAGGTTTTTCAACTTGTAAATTTCCTACCTTGCTGTATCAAAAGCAAACATTTTATCATCTGTGAATATTTTTAGGTCTTTGGCAAAGCAATTCAAAAAGAAAATTTCATCAAAGGTTTGATACTCAATTTTTGGTGATTTATTAAACAGGAGTACTTTTTTGGGACAACCGGTATAAATAATGACAAAGGTTTCGTCAGCTATGGAATTTTCAGCAGGTTCTGGAATTTGCTGCTCTCGTGCTATCGATCTCAAAGTAATCAAATCATTGAGTTCTCCAAAGAAAATATCCCAATTAATTTCCTCCTTGAAAACAGCAAGAAAGTATCAAAACCTCTTCCAATCTAAGCAAATAAAAGTGGCTCAAGCCACTTGCGGTCAAACTCTAGCTAATCAGATATCAGTATTTCCTGCTGACGTAGATCAGTTACCCAAATATGGTTACAGTTACCCAAATATGTTGCAACTGCACGACTATTTTCATTGCACGGCTTACACATGCTCAGCAGCATAGGTTCCAAATCTTTAACTCGGCGTAGAAAGGTGGGTGTAAAATTCAATGACATATTCCTTCTGATGGAATGGCTTGAAACAAACTTTTGATACGTATATATAATTCTACCATTGGACTTTCCAGAAATTTTGAATATTTTTCAAACTTACAGCGGATTTTACATATTACCTCATTTTAGGAGGTGACGTCATCAACTTTCTAAATCAAAAACCAGATGAGTGACAGACTTTTGCTTGATACCACTTTGTAGGCATCCATAAAATATAGTTATCTTCGAAATTACTTGATGTTGCGTCAAATGGTTTAGAAATTACGATGGTTCTAAGTTATTTTGAAAATTTTTCTTGAATGCTTGAAAAAGAAGAAAATCACTCTAAATCTGAAAATATCGAAGATTCCCGAAAAGTCCAACGGTAGAATTATAGAGAAATAGCTAAAGTTTCTTTGAGCACATATACCCAAAGAAATAGATCACTCAATTTTACACCAGCCTCTTTAAAGATTTGGAACCTATGCTATGCTCAGCTTCCCATTAAAACGACAGATACTTACCCTTCTAAGAAGCATTGACAAATTCTTAGTATCATAAATTCTCGGAAATAACTCGTGAAGCTCTCTTTTGAAATCGTTGTAACTTTCTGTAAAGTAAAGTGAAAGTTGATGCTTTTAAGAAGATTAGATACAACTGATACACTTTTCTGAAATCTTCAATATTTTCAGAATTAGAATGTTTATTCTCCTTTTTCAAGAATTAAAACAAAATTTTGAAGAAATACTTAACACCATCGCATTCTCTAAAACTTTTGATAAATCACAGAATAATTTCAAAGAAAAACTTGTTTCTCAAATTCTACAATATGGTATCAAGCAAAAGTCTGTCACTCTTTTGGTTTACAATTTAGAAATTTGATGATGTCACATCCTCAAATGAGTTGAAATATAAAATGCGCTGCAATTTCGAAAAGTGTTCAAGATTTCTAAAAAATCCAACGGTAGAATTAAATTGAAAAGTAGCTACATTTCTTTCAAGTCATTCAATTAAAAGACACAGGTCTTACATTTTAACACCCATCATTTTTATTTGTTTGTTTGTTTGTTTGTTTGTTTGTTTTTTTGTTTGTTTGTTTGTTTGTTGTTTGTTGACTTACATACATCTAGCTCTAGCTTACTATATACAATTTCATATGCACAAAGCTAACTAATCCAAATCAATAAAGAACGAAATAAATAAATTAATTGCATAATCAAATAAATGTACACGAATAAATATTTTTACAGTATTTTACTGATCAACAGGAGCAGATAAAAACCAGCTTTCGGAGACATACTGGCAAGCATTGCATTTACAGTTTGGGCCATCCCACATTTTTATCATATGTTTGAAACTACTTAAATTGTCTACGGATTTTATCATTTGGCAGTCCATTCCAGATTTGAAGATTTGGAACCTTTGATTTCGAACATTTAACGCCGATTTAAAGAGTTGGAACCTATGCTGTGGGGAAGGCAAGCTCCTTAAGAGTCCATTCTGAACCTTCCTTTGATCTAATTAGGATAGTTTCAAAGTCTTACCTGGTAAAGATTTGTGAAATTTATCGAAAATAAATCCTAAATCTGTTAAACAGTTGTGACCAACAATGGGCTAAAATAGAAGGAGAGCATTTTAGATCGTCGTATCAAAGCAAAACAGCATGGCAGCATTCACAGTATTCGATCATTGAAAAAGCTGCATTAGGTGTTTCAAATTTGCCTGCAAGCGTCTTATTTTCACTACCATAATAAATCTAAATAAGAAACTTAGAAATATACTCTTAGGACAACAGAATTCTCTAGATTTGAAGTAAGATGGCTTGAATAAGATAAATAAGGAGTAACTTGCATCTCCATTTGGTCCCTACACCAAAAACAAAACGACAGAAAATGAAGGTCAATCGATTGGCTTCAAATTTGGCACAAAGTACAATTCTTCTTCAAAAACTTTTGCCACAAAAGTGGCACAAGTGCGCTTAAATTGCATAAAATATTCTCATTCTCTTAATCATCCTTAAGTAAGTACTATCCAAAAGGGGCCATATTTGGCAACGAATGCATTTTAGATTTGCTGATGTCATATCTCATTACAGATTTTCTAAAACCTTGTCACAGAAGTAGCACAAGTGCCCTAAAGTGGGACAGAATATCTGGTAACACAAGGACAAACAACCAAAATAATCACGGACAAATCATGAAAAAATTCCTTTCTTTAGTACTGCTTCCATCAACAGCATATAGAAATATAACATGTACCGTATGCTCCTTCTAATTTTGAAAAGTAATTTTGAAGGCTTACGCCGAAACGTTTAAATAATTGTGTTTTTTTCTGAGTATATTTATCTATCTTCATTAAAAAAATTTGATACTAATTGTGGTTAATAAAAATTATATACTATTATGGAGCAGGCGGACGCAAAGAAACAGACAAATTTCTAGCACGCTGAGGCCTTTCGAACCTACGTTCTCATTGTTACTTCTATGATTTTTTCTATGATTTTTTCTATGATATTTATTACATATTGAGATTGACCTAATGAGAAGTAAAACATTCGATATGATATCAATCTTTCACAAGTCGTGTGTTAAGTTGGGGCAGCTAAGGTAGATATCTATGAAAGCACGGGCAACGGGAAGATCAAATTTGGCCTACCTTATTAGTACCGGGTGCGCCAAAATAAACTATGCACGTTTGGTAGGCCACAATAAATCGTACATTGGACCGATTTTGAAGATTTATAACTTAATCTTTAGCAGAAAGCCTGAATTAGATTCTAGGACTTTTTGCAAATTTTTCTGTTTTCAGTTTTTAGAGCTAGAAGCGAGTTTCTTAAAATGTTCGTTTTCGAAAACATTGAAAACGATCAAAATACGTCGATCAAATTTTAAAAGATGCAACATGAATGAACAAAGAGAAAACGTTTTCAGGGAGAATTCTGGAGTTTAGGACGAACTCTCGTACAGCAGATCACAATTGGTCGATTTCTAATTCGCAAATTACCACGAACGAGCTATCTCTTTTTCCATTCATGTCGATTCTTTAGAAAACTTGATCGATGTTTTTTGATCGTTTTCAGTGTTTTCGAAAACTGAGACTTTAGGGAGCTCGCTTCTAGCTCTAAAAGCTGAAAATAAAAAAAATTGCCAAAAATCCCAGTATCTAATTCAGGCTCTCTGCTAACGATTAACCCTAATCCACATGGGGGGGGGGTGGATTCCACCCCCCCTCAAGGTTTTATTTGCCGCGTTTTTAAACGACGTTTGCTATGTCCCCCAGCCTCCCTGACTTTTACTAATTATCTATTAGCCACATTTTGGTGGAAAAATTTTTGAACAATAGGACTCACAGGTCACGTGACATGCCCATATTTGGAAGGAGGTAGCAGCAAAATCATTGTTTTCAATGATTTCAATGGAATTATTACATTTAATTATGAAGTATTATACAGCAAATGAATGAGCAATCAAAGGGCTTCAATTTGATCCCGGAATTTCTGGAATTTGATGATGTCAGCACTTTTTGATAATGACGTCATTTTGGCCGCCATTTTGGACTAATTAGCAATTTTTTCAAGTTTTCTCGAACTTTTTCAATGAAGAACACTCTAATTATACATTTGTTATAGATAATCACCATTTTGCAGGTTATTTTGGTCTCTTTTTACTTAGAATAAATTAATCGCACAAATGATGTCATAAGAATTGGCTAATTTCTGCCAAAATATCACTCCAAAATCGTTAATTTCAATAAAATATTATTTTATAATCACATATGTTGACAAACTGAACCAAAAACTGCATAAAGTTCATGCAAAATCTTCATTAAACTTGAATTCAACTTGGAAGCCTGATTTTCACAGATTTTCAGCTTCGTGACGTCACTGTGACGTCACAAGGTGTGGCAGCCACACCCAAATTACGCTACGAGCTACAAATTACCTGTTCTATAACTGTGCCAAGTTGTATTGAATTCGGATGAGTCTAAGGCAGTTTTCAGAGGGGGGGTGGAAAGCACCCCCCCGTAGGCCTAAGGAGTAATGGCGGGTTGCTGGATCACTTGCAGTGTGACTTGACAGTTTCGATAATACGAAAGCAGATGAACACAGAAGAAGAACAAACATGGTGCTTTTAACATTTAATTGATTCTAAGCATGCTTTAATCAACAAAGGACTGGACGTATGTTGCGAAGGTTGTTGATTTTTTGGCATTAGGTTATAACGGACAACAACTAATTAGGTAGGCCAAAAGTTGATCTTCCAGTTGCCCGTGACTAAAGCATAAAAAGTAACCCAGATCACCTTCTTAGATCTTGAAATGGCTTGTATCATTCGTGAAAATCCAGTCTGGGTTTGAAACAGTCTGAGATAGAAATGAGACATGAGTCAATAAATCGTTTACACGGTAGCGGATCAAAAGTGATACGGATCAAAGTGTTATGGATCACCCTGCCGTTTACACGGTAGCGGATCACGAGTACGCCCACTGTCAACACGTGTGCTGTTATTATCTTCCAACAGACAACGAATGCAAATACAACGAAGACAATAGAAAAATAATCTGGTCAGGAATCCGAATCAAAATTGATGCGGATCACTTGCGTTTACACAGCGCAGAGCAGAAGTGATCCGATACAAAAGTGATCAGATACAAAACGAGTTCGCTTTCGTAGCAGGATCAAATTGATGCGGATAGCGGAGCAGAAGTGTATCGGATCACTTAGAGCTCGTGTAAACGGGAGGCTGATCCGCAACACCTTTTGTATAGGATCAAAAGTGATCCGTTACCGTGTAAACGGGGTCTAAATGGCATTCTGTTTGTTTCAAACCATCCTTTCATAAGTCATCATAATTAAAGAAAATATGAACGGGGCACAATTTTTGAAACATCCTGTAGTTCTGGTCATAGGCAAAAGTTCAGTAAGGCACACGAATCCAGCTATAAATCTCATTTTTACATCTTAGACTGAATCATCATCATCGTCATCATCATTCATTTATTTATTTACAAAGTAGGCTAAACAAAACAATAGCTAAAATGACAGCTAATTAAGAACTACAAATTGCGCCTGTGATTTTACGTCTGTGAATTTACGTCTGTGCTTTTTACGCCTCTGTAGTAGGTAATTAGAAATGAAGACATGGTAATAACCTTTTTCAAGCAAGAAACCACATAGTGTTTGCCTTACCGTTCGAATTCTTCATCAAAACAATTGTTGACGACTGCTTCGTCTTCAGTTTTTGTGATTGTAATCTGCAAAACAATTCTTTCCTTTACTAAAGAGTCTGTTCATGATCTTATAAGCCATAATTGCACAATCAAACGTGACAAGTTGCTCAACATGAATGAAATCATTTGGTCATTCGTTTTCTATCCTGGACGTGTCGATCAGAGAAATGGTCTTACGTCATACGCTATAGAGGTGGTAGGGCAATGAACTCGCTCTGGGAACGAAATTAAGGAAAAGAGTATTTTCTCAAGCAACAGATCAAAACAAACGAATTTGAGATGTGTGTTTTTTTTAATGATAATAATCTTGTGGAACGCTGTTGTAAGATATGAGCCATTGCTCATAACCCCCGTCCAAGCGGGAGGGCCATTAGATTTTCGTTTAACTTGCAAGTAAGGCAAAATGTACTGTCAGTAACTTGTGAGTAAGTTGAAGTTCTCAGATTGCGAGTATGGGAAAGATAGACACGCTAGAGCATCATGTAAGAAATATTCGCTTAATACACGCTTCCACAACAAAGTATGTTTCTTATTGATAGCTCCTTTCCTGGAGAACATAGGCCTCACAGGCCTGACACAAAGCCCCAAAAGACGCCTTGCACTTATTACTAACAAGAGCAAACTGTCGCGTTGTGCATACGAAAATTGCACTGCAAACAGAAGTCATGACTGCCTATCTCCCAGATTTCATTCAGCTGATTTAAATTTAGCATCAAAAGTTTGAATTACACCCAAAATAAACGAGAAACATAACGATAACTTTTCAGTCTTTGCTGTTAAATACGTATGTAGAAAACTAACCTTGTTATTAGCTGTATATCGACATGTGAGGTCTTTAAATCTTTCTTTCAAGTCTGTTAGAAGCACATATCTGCTAACACCTAAAATAGACGAATTTTTCATGAGAAGATCTTCGTGACGAAAATGAAGTTTTTGTTTAGAATTGTTTTTTCGGTGTTGTTTTGCTTTGTTTATTTAAAGGTAATGTGTCCATGTAAGTACAGCTGCGTATACACTCTTGTCAAAATTTGCTGATGCATTGCTGACGAAGAGCCTCGAAGAGTGCACTGTGATTGGTAGAATTTAACTGATCACATGCAAAACTAGAATTTAAATTTCACAACAAGGCTGCCTGCTGTGAGACTTCGGATTCAGCTCTGGAATAGCCTGCGCGCAGACCCATTGTCTGCGCGCAGGCTAGCTCTGGAATCGCAACCGCAAGTAAGTCATCAGTCTTCTTATTTTAGAGCTGGCAATCTTTCTGGGTCTACGGTTATAAGATCACATGAAATATCATGTGAAAATAGCAAAGTCGCTGTACTTACATGGACACATTACCTTTAATTTCTTTAGCCTAAATTTGGCATGAACGATATTCTTAAATTTCTGACACGTTTAAAGGATTGCAGTACATACCCTTGCTAAATCGGACTTTAGGTTTGATCCACTCCATTTGAATCTACGATCGTTGACAAATCACAAGTTCAAAGCGAACCTTTTTTCGTCTGCTATCTTTACATTTCATCGAAATCGTTATACAGCCTTCGCTCTTCAACTCAACGATCGTTTTTCAAATAGCCCATCTATAGATCTCTCTAAGAGTCCTTTTCAACACTGACTTGGGGGATTGATGAATGGGAAATTTTTTTTCGCCATACAATAAAATCTGTATTAAAACGTTATTTTGGAGATTTGTATATCCAAATCAGGGTCGTAATAGGAACAACTCCAGCTAGAAGATCTCTACGTGACCCTAAAACTGAAGGGCAAAGCAATAAAATGTGTTCTGTATCCTTGATACCATCGTTCGTAGGGTGATTACTTAGTTGTATAAGTAATATGTCAATATGTAATTCGAGTTTGATTTTGCTAGGTAATCTACCGCCAAAACAGTAGCTGACTTGGGGTCCATAGTTTTAGGGATATCAAATGTAAATTATTCAAGAGAGGTATCCAAGGTTTTTTCGACAATTACGCACATCTCATCTCATCTCATCTTACTGATTTTGCTGTCGTCGCTCCAGTGAGGGCACGTTTTCCCTAGAGCTGTAAAGTTAGACAAAATCCCAATCTGTGATAATTTTTTGTCGCCTTCATGCTCTAATCAGAATATAGACTTGCTTCAAGTCTAGTCAGTTGACTATCAGCAGTAAAGAATATAATTTCTTGTGCGGGGGCGTAAGCTACTAAGGTGGCGCTGCGAATAAGAACGATAATTTCTCCTTCGCGGTGTCACCTTAGTAGTCTACGCCCCCGCACAAGAAATTATATTCTTTTACTGCTGATAGTCCACTGAATAGACTTGGTGCAAGTCTAATCAGAATATGGCTAAGAGAAAGGCGGCTTTAGCTATTATGGCTGGAAGAAACATTCATCTAAATACTTATAGCTAGTTTTATGGTATAGCAGTTCTAGAAAACTGCTTTATGACGCGTTTTAGGCTCGGTGGGTACTGAGAAAAAATAGCAGATGGTTTATGTCATATTGAGGTATGTACCGGGTGTCCCAAAATGATGTATTATTGTTTGATTACTTACATGTCCATAACCAATGAACTTATTTTCAAAACTCTGTTTTGTTTGATTGCCTAAAGGCAAAATTGCATGTTAAGATGTTGGTTGCAGTTTTACCACGGCGTTTTCGTGTCAAAAAGAAGATCGATAAACTTGCTCAAATTCAAGCCTTAGACGGCATGAGAAAGAAACGGCCTATTTTCCAGTCAACATGTTAGATGTGATACAAAAGGCTGAACTCGTATTCGTATTCTTTAAAATCAATATTAGCTGAATTCGTATTCTCTGAACGCCATATATTCTATGAACGACATATAAGTTCAGCCTTTTGCATCACATCTAAAATGTTGACTGGCAAAGAAGGCCGTTTCATTTTTATGCTACCTCAGGCTTGAATTTGAGCAGCTTTACCGATCTTCTTTTCGACATGAAGAAATGGGCCTAAACCACAGCCAACATCCTCAAATACAGTTTAGATTTTCGGCAATCGGATAAAATAAAGTTTTTGAAAATCGGTTCATTGGTTATGGAGATATACGCAAGCAAACGATAATACATCATTTTGGGACACCCGGTATGATATCAGTACGAGGCTAATCCGTTTCTGGAAGCGTAGGGAATGTTATCAGTTCAGCCAAAGAGAGAAAGTACGAAATGTACTGAGTCTAGTGTTTACGATCGTTGTACAATCCCCTCTCATACCTGGCCCAGGAGCGTTGAAGCTTTTCACATCTCTGGCTTTAGCTTTGAACCTCCAAGCAGCTATATCATCAAGCAATGTTCGTTGATCTTCGTCAACGTCACTGAAAGTAAAAAATAAAAGTTCTTTTAAAGAGTCACTGTCCCAAAAAGCTGATATCATCAGATAAATATGAAATTTCATTCCATTGTGTACGATAAAACAAGGACAGATTTGGTAAGACAATAGCACGAGTTGGGTTTGATTGACACCGCAATTCAAAGCGATTAGCGATCGCAGACAAATTAAATTCTCTCAACCAGAAATTCAAAAGAAACAAAGCCGTAAAAGTTTCTCTGAAACCCATGTAGCTAGTGCGCTCGTTGTGCATTCCAGAAATTGTTTTTAAGAGTAAACATGAGCATAGATCGAGAGAAGAAGGATATATCTACACATCTGCCACGGGCATTTAATTTATTTCATTCAAAAGCCAATTGGGAGGCGATTCAATTCTCTTTTTTTAGGTATAAGTAAAACATTTACTGCTCAGCTTCTGAACCAAAGAAATAAAATGCCCGAGGTAGATGTTGAGATATATCCTTCCTCTTTCGATATACACTCATCTTTGCTCTTAAAAACAATTTCTGGAATGCACAACGAGCGCACCAGCTACATGGGTTTCAGAGAAACTTTTGCGGCCTTGTTCGTTTTGAATTTCTGGTTGAGAAAATTTCATTTGTCTGCGATCGCTATTCGCTTTGAATTGCAGTGTCAATCAAAACCAACTCGTGCTATTGTCTTACCAAATCTGTCCTTGTTATACGATAATGAAAGCATGAAATTTTGGAAAAATGACATTTGTACTAGACTAGATTATACAAGCTGCTCCCGAGAAAGGAAAACAGGGCAATACGCACACATCATTGGATACACCGAGAAGCATCTATCGCAGCATAGGTTCCAAATCTTTAAATCGGCATAAAAAAGGTGGGTGTAAAATTCTATGACCTATTTCTTCTAGTTGAATGGCTTGAAAGAAACTTTAGCTACTTACCTATAATTCTACCGCTTAACTTTTCAGAAATCTTGAATATTTTTCGAAATTACAGGGTATTTTATATCCTAACTCATTTGAGGATGTGACGTCATCAAATTTCTAAATCATAAACTAGAAGAGTGATAGACTTTTGCTTGATACCATATTGTAAATATTCATAAGCTATGGTTTTCTTGTAAATTATTTTATGCTGCATTAAACAGTATAGAAATTACGCTAGTTTTAAGTTTTTTTGAAAATGTTTCTTGAATTCTTGAAAAAGAAGAGAAACACTCCAAATCTGAAAGTATTGAGGATTTCAGAAAAGTCCAACGGTAGAATAATAGCGAAGTAGCTAAAGTTTCTTTAAAGTCATTCAGTTCAAAGAAATAGGGCATCAAATCTTACACCAGCCTGTTGAAACATTTGGAATCTATGCTATTTATCGCATAATTTTCAACACTTAATTTGAACACTTAAAATTTGTGACACTGCCTCTTTTAGGTGAATATTTCCTTCCCTCCCATCTACTAAGATTGTCCAGGTAACAACCCTTTCGATAAAAACTAACACACAACAATGAAAATTTTTGGTAAGGCAGTGAAAGTCACTTTGTCAACTTCAAGGTAAGTAAAAAGTATCTTTCACTTCAAAGATACGCAGACGATGACCTGTAAGCTAGCCATTCCACAGCTGAGTGGTCCAAAACTAATAACACTGCAAATGTTATTAATAACATTCCAAAAGTTAGGACAGAAACTGGACGTAAAACCTTCGCGTTTCAAGGAGCAAAAATATCTAACAATCTGCCTAATAACTTACAAACTGAAACATCATTGTTGAAATTTAAAGCATCCAGCAAGGACAAAAACCTAGACTTTTAGCCATTTATCAGTTGTAATTTTAATCTTGTAATATAGAACTTTTATTCTTGTAAATTTTTAACTTTATTCTTGTAGATATCAACTTTTATTTTGTAAAATACAGGTCTTTGATTGATAACAGTAATCTTATTTACCGAACAAATTAACCTGTATAAATATGAAAGATTATTATTATCATTATATTATAATAGTACGAATTTAATTTTCAAAAATGATTTGCCAATAACTGCAACTTATTTTGAAATCAAAATGCCTAACCTCATTTGCATTGCAACAAATTTACCTCATTTGCATCGAGCAGCAGGAATGCTTCACACGACCAAGCCGATGCATTTCTCGAAGGTATTTTTCCTGATAACAATATAAAAATACGTCATGAACTATTAAAAGACTTCGGACTGTTACTCGTTCTTGGCTTCGTTGATAACAGCAGGAGATTTAGTACTTAAACCTGTCATCGAGAGTCTCACTTCAATTTTGGCACAATGCAGTCAAACAGAATTTGCAGAAATATCGCTCTTTAAGCATTAAAAATGGTGTCTTTTATTAATGGAACAATTTGTGATACATATCATTCCCTGCACTAGCACCAGCCTTGCCATGACATTTCAATATAAAAAATAAAGACGAAAATCTCACCATTCTATTCTGTCCACAAGCTGTGGGAAGCAGTACGGAGGCTTTCCTTTTTACAATGAAATAATTCTCGTATGCACTGATGCATAGCATAAGTTCCAAATCTTTAACTCGGCGTAAAAAGGTGGGTGTAACATTCAATGACCTATTTCTTCTGATTGAATGACTTGAAAGAAGCTTTAGATACTCATCTATAATTCTACCGTTGGACTTCCAAGAAATGTTTAATATTTTTCGAAATGACAGCGTTTCTTACATTCCAACTCTTTTGAGGATATGACGTCATCAAATTTTTAAATCATAAACCAGATGAGTGACAGGGTTTTGTTTGATACCATATTGTAGGCATTCATAAACTATGGTTTTCTTCGAAATTATTTCATGTTGCGTCAAACAGTTTAGAAAATGCGATGGTTTTAAGTTTTTTTTTGATAATTTTCCTTGAATTCTTGAAAAAGAGGAAAACACTCTAATTCTGAAAATATTGAAGATTTCAGAAAAGTCCAACGGTAGAATCATAGAGAAATAGCTAAAGTTTCTTTGAAGTCATTCAGCTCAAAGAAATAGGTCACTGAATTTTACACCAGCCTTTTTAATGATTTGAAACTTATGCACTGATGCATCCACTGCAACAGTATTCGTCGTTGTTTCATCAAAATCTCTGGTTTCAACTATTGCTTTTAAGGTTGATGTTGTCATAAATCGATGACTTTTTGACCGATTTTGTTGGGGGTTCGTATCAAATTTTAACTTACAGCCTCTAGATTACAGTTAGTGGCAATTAGTGTCAACAGCAATTTTCAGATTTACTGGGCAGCGACGCAGACATGTACAACTGACGTGGGAGAAAATAAATAGGAGCAAAACACTTCATGTGGGATTGCTACCTGCAAGCGATATCCACACTCTACAAATTGAGCTACAGAGCCACCACTGCTTTTCATTGATGACAACACTGTAGAACAGAAATTGTCTGAATTGACATCAATTTTTTACAAAACAAGTGCAAGAACTAGTTGTTGGTACCTTTTTAAATGCACTTAACGAGTGCGAAATGAATGAATGAAGGATAGCCGTTTGAGAATTACATAATAAATGTAACTTTAAGTTTAACCCTTCCTTGTTATAGTCAATAAGTTAAAGTGATGTAAACTCTGTGACATCCAAATAAAATTAGAAAGCAAACCTGGTCCTGATTCAAGTAGGGGACACCTTCATATAGAAACTGAAATGAAAAGGAAAGTTTGCGTTCAGTTCAAAGATTTAAGCATAAGCAGTGAAAATTGAAGTCAATTGACAGGCAAGGTGTCTGGTTTAAGAAATAGAGAAAATATTGACCGGGCTCCCTTAACCTTTGAATTTAGGAACTTGACAACATGTCAGACTAGCAGGAAATTGAAAAATTAAATTCCTGTTTGAAAAAGTCATGCTATAGTTTAGCAGTATTATGGCCATACTTTTCAAATGCTTAGCAGTTTTCAGCAGTGAGGTAACCTGAATTTAACAGTAAGTTTGACCAAAACATGCTAATTTTTACTCCAATTAGCAGTACGTCAGCAGTAGGATAAACATAACTTAAGTAAACAAGATTCAGGTGGAAGTACAAAGAACCATGTACTGTTGTTGTACTCTTAAATCAAATGGCCATATTACTGCAAAACTTAGCAGTGCTGTTTTGTACACGAGTATTTACAATAAAAAAAGATTGACAGATGACTTTAATTTCATCACCGTATTTCTATTTTTGTCACCCTTTTTCTGGTGTAAAGCATTCACTTGGCTCAGTGTGGTGCCAAATTATGTGGCAAGGAGAATTGCCGGAAAAAGAGGGACAAAAATTAAATCGACTAAAGTATGCCATGAAGATTAGCGCCAGCTGCACAAGCCTATTAGAGGCCTAAAGAGGAGTGCCTTCATCCTACAATAAGCAAAAATAAACATTGAAGGATCAAACAAGCCCCTGATATGAAATCATTTACTTACTTTGTTGAAGTTGAAGTTGTGTTCACATAAGAATTCCACAGCTGATGCCTGAACAGCAAAGTGATAAAATGATCAAGTAACACTGGCCAAAAATGCTTGTCGTACTTGGGGCCAAAAATATGGAATAGCCTATCTTCTGATTTAAAGTCCATAACTAATATCAACTCGTTTAAGCACAAAATCAAAGAAATTTTTTTCCAAAATATACAGAGAGAGGAAAACGACGTACAGTATATGTGTTCTACTAAAACCACGTCCTCTCTCACATTCAAGATTCGGCCTTTATTGAAAAGCATATAAAGATATATTATATATATACTTTTTTTTTCTTTTCTTTTGCAACCATCTCTAAGGGGACTATTATGGAAATGAGGTCAACTCAATCTTTTTAATGCTATTCCTGCCACTATGATTAGGGGTGTTTCTTAATTTATATTCAATGTATTGTTATGTAAATTGGGTATTTTAATTAATCTGTATTATTTCTAAATTGTAAATATTTTAATTTTGTGGTGAATTTAAACATACATAAAGAAAAGAAAGAGCACATCGCTCTGTACACTTGGTGTCCATTGCTGCAAGAGTTTAATCGACAAGAGCGTCAAGAGCCTATCTATTCCCTTGAGGAGAATGTTCAAGAACAACAAAACTTCCTCACTATTCATATTATCCTAGTCTACCCAGAAATTAATTTGCAGCATAAAGACAAACTTTTGCAAAAAATCATCAAAAAAAGTTCAATGAAATTGATTTAGGACCAGTCAACTATATACATGTAACATTCAGCAGAAACAAAATGATACCCACCTGACAAACAAATCTGGTGTCAACTGGGCCAAAGCTTCCAGGAAACAAATATACATTGAAAGTTTCAACTGCATAACTGTGAGCAAGATACAAGCAACAATTAGTGTTTCAGAGAAATAAGAATTTAACAGCCTAAATGGATTACACAATTTTTGGCACAGTATGCACAAAACTGATACCCATACCAAAATTGTCCTGTTCCTGACACAAATAACCCTACCATGGATTATTTGGGCAGGATAGCCCCAACATGGTTAATAATGGTATGCATACCACAGATAAAATGGCACAGTTTGGAAAACACTTACTGCATAAATCTTATGTGTGTATGCTAATTTCTTTTACAAATAAAACTATATTAAAGGAAATTGGATGCAAAAAAGACAAAACATTTAACACACTGAGGCCTTTCTGAATGTATACCAAATATTACCAGTGCTGTGCCAAAAAATATCAAGTATAACCATGGGTAGTTAGACACCACAGTTGTGCTTGATTGCCGCAGCTTTTTCTTTTGCAGAGGAAAAATCATTTACTACTATGGAGGAGCTACCTACTTTGAAACCTCCTCTGCATAGCAATATGAATTTTCTTTGGCAGAAGCATATATGCTAAAACATGACTGCAGTGTCTAAGTACCTATGGTCAAACCAGGGCTCTATAACAAAATTTTCAAATGTTTTCATGCAAAATTTCACAGATAACTGTTTAGTTTTCTAGTGTCCAGAAAAGAAGTACAAACCTATTCTTTTTCTTGATGCTTGGTAGCCATGGTCAGAAATTTTTATGAATTCTTTGCAGAGATACCGTACAAACCTATTCTTTTTCTTGATGCTTGGTACAAATGCAGAAATGCCTGTACAAAAAAAACTCTCTTACATGTTCTTTATTCCTTCTAATGAAGTTTACATATTTGAAATTCAACTTGAAAGAATTTCAAATTTCTTTGTAATCCTATGAGACGTAGCCTACAAGTAGACTCATTATCCAAAAGAAGAAAAGCCAATGCACAAAGAACAAAACCTTACTATTGCAGTTTCCAGGCTTCTAGAACTTAATTTATGCTGCCCATGTTGAGACACGTCTCACAAATTATTTGAACAGAGGATTAGAATAATCAATTGGGGTGGCCGTAACAAGCTTTTGCTCTTTGTTTCATAGACCCTTCCTTCTTTTGAATTATGGGTTCCAGACTGCAATTTATGTTGTGCGTGCGGAAGATCTTCCACGTGCAATTTCATGTATAACAAAGGAAGAACAATAGAATTGTTTGTTTTGAAACAATAGCCAGGTACGCATCTTCATGCACACTTTGCGTGCACACTTATCAGTCTGGAAAGTTCTGGAATGGGTCTAATAGTAGCCTAATGAGACTTGAATTGGCGAAAAATACTAGAAACATACCAATTTGGCTAACTGTGGACTGGGTGACATTTTTTCGGAGCTTTGCATATCGCATCTCAGCAGTATCTGATAGGCTGTGAAAAGAAATTTGAGAAATGTTAATCAATTTATCTGAAGTTCAGATAACATAAGGGGCCATCGACTTACAATTTTCATATTTTTAACGTGACGATTCAATGATGATTCACCTGAAATCGAGGTAGAATTCACTGAGGGAACCAGGTGTTTTGCCATCTAATATATCAATTGACTTCCTTCATAGGCATAGGAGACAGAGGGGCTGGGGGGGCTGCAGCTCCCCCAACATCGAAAGTTTTTGCAAAAATCAGCCATAATCGGGCAGAAATCCGTGTTAAATCGGGCAAAATTTTCTTGAACAATGGATTTTTTTATCGGGCAGCCCCCCCCAAATCTTATCTCCCTCTACGCCGATGACTTCCTTTCCTTGAAAAAATAGCAAAAAGAAATGTAGAAAATGAAATTCAGCTAAAACAATGTCAAAATACCTAACCTGTGAGTCCAATTGTTATGGGCAGTCAGACAAGTGTACTCTGCATCCAACGCTGAAGTGAAGGAGAGAAGTCATTCGAAATTTTCTATTTTATGAGTTCAGCAGTAAGAGTGGTGTTTATCCTTGTAATATTTCAGGGACATGACCAAAAGAATACGTAATCTAACGTCTTCTATTTTCATCAAAGTCTTCGACGATGCAATGCAAGGCAAACATAATTTTTCTTTTTACCCTTTCAGCCGATCCCTAGATCTATGTTATAGTGAGACTATACATCATGAAAATTTATAAGTATAAAAAAGTTGAACTGTAATAGGTTTTTAGCCTCACACAGAAATTCTGTGTATATATTTATACAGAATATATTTATGTTATGTTTATGTTATAAAGTAAATAATAGTAATACCCTTTATTTTTCATACCTATGAAACTGGAACTTTTGATTGCCCGCTCGATTTCTGCATACTTTTCTTCAAAGTTAAATCTCGTGATATCACACATCTTTGTGCAAGTCAAACCAAATCCAACTACCACAATTCTACTACAAAAAGTCTGTGGAGAACTGTAATCAAAACTAACTTAGGCCTTTCCATCGTAAAAGAGTCTGGGAAGAGCCTGATTTTGGCGGGAATATTCAGCCTCGTTTCAGTTGTTGTTTGTTGCTGTTGCTGGTGTTGCTACTGCAAGCCAAGCTTTTGCTACAACCCTACAACCCACAAGGCCAATTACCTTGAAGTAAAAATTGTTCTGTAAAATGTAAAAAATCAGCTTTGCTCAACGACCAATTTGCCATAAAGGGAATACAAACATGAAATCAATGTCACAAGAAATTTGCGATATACGTACTTCAAAACAACGAGAATTTTGGCCCAATCTATCATAAACTGACCCCCTGTACACCAAACCAAACATCAAGTAATCAATACTAACATAGGCTAAGGACGGGGGTATAATTTTGACTTCACCTTGAGCTGTTGTCGTTGCTCTCCATTGTTTGCGGCTGCTAGATTGTAAACAAACAAAGATGGCTGGCTGGGAAATCAGCATAAAACCAACACGTAGATATCTAATTTTTACAATGTCATCCCCTATTTTCCCGGCGGTACCGATACGATTTTCTGACAGCCAAATAAAATTTCGATCAATACAAAGAGTTTCCTGAAAAGGCAGCGGCCAGATTTTTTGCAAATTACATAGAAATTCGATCGATTTTTCCTCACTATTTTTGAACCAAAATCTAGTAACCTTGAAATTTCTTGGCTTGTGAGGCTCAGAAGAGTGAAATAGGCTTGCAATTCAATGAAATAAACAACAAAGTATCTACCTCTTCAAAAATAATTTGACGGCTTGTTTATTTCAAGGATTTTGAACACTAGGAGGGTTTACTTTGGCAGACCAAAATACTTAGGCCGATAACCATGTGAAGATCACCGGTACTTCGATAAAAAATTGAAGTATGATTCCCTATTTTCCCGAATAGCTCACCTGGCTCAAAATGTTGCTCAGATCTTGGAGAAGGATTTCAGAGATGATGGTGAAAAGGCTGCGGCCAGTTTTGGAGTATTTTACAAAACATTAAATCCTTGAATTCTTCGTCTTTTGTGAAAATCACCACGATATCTATTCCACGTGTTTGGAGCCCTTTAAAATGTTTGATTAACTTCAGCTCTCGTCCAAGTAATCTTTAACTTCCAACCTGTGCATTTAGCCAAGTACCGATGACAACCGCCATTATTATTATTATACGATTCCAATCCTTGGTCAATACACAAGGGCACAGGAGGCCGGCTTTGTGGCCAACCAGCGTGCTGGATAGTTATTGTTTGCTTTGTCCTTCGTCTTTTTTTTTTTTTTTTTTTTTTTTTTTTTTTCATTATTTGTTTATTTCCTGAAATATCTTCTTTATTTTCCTTCCCATTTCTTTCATTTCTTTCGTAGTTCCTTCCAGCGTTTGTAATAATGTGAAGGTTTCTTCTCTTTCTTCTTTATCTCTGAACAGGTTGTCCGTGCCTGGACAGTGTAATATATAATGTCTTGTCGACTGATCTTTTTCCAGGCAAAATTTACATCTCCATATCCTACCCCAATATGGTTTTCTTGGGGTGGGATCTAAAATCCCTGCTCTTCCTCTGAATATTGCACTCGCAACTTTTCTACTTAAGTACATATATTTTTTTGGCTCCCCTGGTGTCACTTCGTCAATTGCTATATCTCCATATCTTTCACTCTCTTTAATTTCTTTTCCAAACTGTATTTTCAGCTTGTTCTTAATTTTGTCTTTTACAATGTTTTTCCACTTTTGCTTGCTAGTATGCTTTGCCTCTTGTATATCTACTTTCATTTCATTGGCAATTTGAATTATTTGTAGAAACCAAGGAAGTTCTTCCCATATTTGTGTGCTGACAACTTCTTTTATTGTTCTGTTGCTTTTCGTCTGGTTTATCCGGTGCCAAGTCATTAGCTTTCTTTTTGCTAGCTCATCTTTTATTGGCCAAATTCCAAACTCATTTAGGAGGGAAATTTTCGGCGTTCCTTGTGGCAGATTTCCAAAGTTTCTTAAGATCTTTCTTGTTGTCAATTCCATCATTTCTTCTTCTTTCTTTGTGGTGGCAAAAGCCCCCATCCCGTATAACAACTTTGGGATCATGCATTTCTTATACAGTATTATCATTGCCTTCATGTAGGCACTGCTCATTGTTCCATTTTCTATTGTTAATCCTAACGAGGCTACCATATTTATTATTTCTTCCTCTTTTCTCTGAATGTGTGTGATGTTGTTATTTCCTTTGCTAAAATGGTGTCCTAGTATTTTTTCATGGTCAACTTCTTGTAATTGTTGTCCCCCTATGAAGGTGTCATCAAATTTTCTCTTTCTCTGCTTTCCTATGATTAGTATTTTACACTTTTCTTCTGAAAATATGATCTGATTTTCCTCTGCACTTTTGGTCATTGCCTGAATCATTACAGCCTCGTCTTCCCTTTCTGGAATTATTAGGGTGATATCATCTTGCCATCCTATTGCTGGTACGATCTTTCTTCCGATGGCGGTTCCTCTGCCTGTCTTTTCAACATCTTCAATCACTTTTGCTGCATGTTGTGCATACAATATTGCGGATAGTCCACTTCCCTGTCTAATGGATTCCTCCACTGTAAAGTTTTGGCTATAACTCTCTTCGTCTCCTTTTATCCTCGCTACCAGGTTCTGGTTAATCTCGATGATCAATCTTAAAATGTTGCCTTTTATGTTCCTATCTGTTAGATTGTTGAAGACTCCTGCCCTCCATGCCTGATCAAATGCCTTTTTCACATCAGTAATCACAAGCTTTATGTTCTTACCTCTCTTTGTGTTTATGTCAATTGTAGTTTGGAGCATTAAAGGAGAACTGACACGCCAAAACTATTTTTTCGTATCCCATGTAGTTTTTGGCGAGGATTAAGAATCTGTCAATATTTTGTAGAAATTTAATTTCGTTTTGACTTTACAACGGTTTTAGTAGAAAAACGAAAATTACGCCGACTCTGTCCCGATCAATTCCGAGCCTGAACGAGACTTCGCCGACGGCTATCTACGTCACAGATACCATGTTCATAAATCACACCACAGCACCACAGTCCACAGCGTTTGTTGGCAAGAAGCACACCGAGTTGTCTTTGTATTTGTCTTCTTTCCGTGATATTTGAATCAAATTTGAAAGTATGGACTCCGATTCTGAAACAGAATTTGAATATCCTGACATTCAACAAGCAGATATCATACAACCTTTCATGTTTGAGCCTCCCGCTCCTGGAGGAGCTGTTGCGGCCGATAGGCCTAACTCGTCGAGTGAAGAGGAAGACGATGATATCAACATCGAAAGGATTGGAAATACTGACTGGTATGAACCTACATTACATTAATTATCGTTTCATCTTTTACCTATTTAACTATTGCTATCATAGGAGGAAGTTTCTTGGGCATTTTGGTTTGATTTGTGCATTTTTTTCAAGGTGTACTTGTGGCCATTGTCTGGTGATGACGAAGGGACGAGAGAGTGTGTGCTGCCAGGAAACAGCTGTCATTCGGGAACGAGCCGGTCATTTAAATTGTATCTCTCTTCACGAAGGATTTTTTGCAGTTTGCCTGAATCGTCATGTCATAGAAACTGTAATTTATCAGTATATCGACGAGGAAGAGGGTGGCTACATAGACGATAGACCAACTTTTGAGTAAGGAATTTTCTTCCAAAGTTATTACTTGTCGTTATACTCTATATGACTAGACTACCTAGGCCTAAACTTATGGAAAGTTTAGCCAGAAAAACTTTCTTTTCACAATATATTATTTTGAAATTGACCTCATTACTAAAATTTGTAATAATTTGTCATAATTGTTCATGGGGCAATTTATCTGATTTCTTCAAACTTCCCTGACTGAGGAGGCAAGGCAAGCAAACTATCTTACCCTGGTCTCAAATACACAAACCTTGGAGAAATAAGTCCAGGGCAGATGGGAGGGGGGGGGGGGTAGGTACTTGACTTGTACAGGGGTGTGCCCACAAACAGTTTTTACCCTGATCCAGAATTTTTCGTTCCAAATGATAAACAATTCTCCAAAACTTGGCGAAAGGTATACTCCAAACGATATGAATTTGGCCGAAAAACAACCCAGTCTAACACATTATACCCTTTTGATATGTTTTCACACCCTGCTTTAGAAAAATTGCCATCTTTTGATACCCTGCCCCAGAAAACATAGGTGAAAATGATACCCTAAAAAACGGCACATCCCCATCGGACAAATATGCTATATGCCCCCCAGAAATAAGTACATAATCTAACAAAATCTATTGCATACATGAATTTAAAAGATGAATTGTTCATATCATATTTTCAAAAATTTACAAAACTTAATTGGAAATGGCAAGATGTCTTTGCACAAGTGCATTTGATGTTACATATTACATGCTGAATGTGCAAGCAAATTCAGTCCTGTTTTCTTTTATCAAATATTGTCATCAGTAGTTGATCATATTTGTTTAATGCTTTCAGACTATTTCGACATTTGGCATATAGGCAGTTTGTGCGGTGGATATGGCACAGGCTTGGTCGCCATGTGAGAAAGGTACTTCCCTCATGTGTTGTGAACAAAATCCGTGGTCAGTTTCCCTCAGAAGCATTTACTGGATTTAGACTGGCAGGTGTAGATCATTGATCTAAACCAGGTAGGATTAAGATTTTGCATCATCTTAGCTGTAAAATGTAACATGCTAGAACTGCTCAGAAACTAACACAACAAGAATTAAATATCTAAACTAGGTCTCTTTTCCTGATATTACGTTTTGATGCAATTTTTCGCCTCTTTCGCAACAAATTATCCCCAGGTACAGCCGAAGTTGTTCTCCTTTTTCTGGCTTTTTTCTCTGGTTGCTCTTGCAATGCCCCTTCCAATGCACTACCTTCACTTGGCGCTGTAACTGGAATCTGTATGTCTGATGCAAATCGTCCTCTGTGTTTCTTGACAAGGTCAGATTTTTCTTCCTTCTCGTGTGCAGATGACAATGGGCTTGGGACTTCTATTTCAGTTAACCCAGCTTTTGCCTTTTCATATGTCGGATATTTGTGCCACCTGGCTATTGCCCTTTTTACCAACTTTGTGACATACCCTTAAAAACATACAGTAAGTATCTTAAATAATGAAGCAATATACGCATGTATTCTCCAAAAATATCCCTATCATAATGTGTTCTTTGTATAAAGGCCATTGCACAGGATTATGTGCTGATAACAATGAATTATTTACACTCTCAAAGAATACCAAGAAAGAATAAATCTGTCACACTCAGTTTGATTATGATACTTTTTTCTGTTTTCATCAGACTTGCAACATTTGATAGAAAAAGGATATTCAACTCCCATTTAGGTAAACAAAGTTAAAAACTTCAATTTTGACATGATTTGTTTTACCCTCACTGCCTGAAAGGGCTATCTGCAACTAAGCATAGCAGTATTCATTACCAGATTTAATGTGAAATTAGACCACTTACTATATGTGCTTTTTGATTTGATTGGCTTGACGACACCTGAATTCTTGTATTTCAAATAAGAAACTCGCCATCTCTTTTCTCCATCTTTTGTTTCCAATTGAGGCTTGCCAGAATTCTCATTAAAATGAATAGCTGCCAGCATTACTCTGCAAAAAATTGCTTTGATTGATTTCCATTGACATATTTTGGCCTATACCACTAGATTCTATTCCATTGTAGTATACACTTTAGTTTTTGTTCTTTTAGAGTGCATGGTGTTTCCCTTGATTGGGCTATTTAATAAACATAATAATCATGACAATTTATTCTGAAGTGAAAATGCTATAAACACACATGAAAAACTTAATAGGTAGTAATGTCCCCTGTTTTTTAAGTTTATTTTACAGAGCTAAATTCATAGACTCAATACAACATCCCAGTTACAACAACAACAACCTGTTTCCATTGCATTGAATGTTTAAATCAACAAACAATCATTTCATGCTCCTGCGCAACAACGTATTTCCGCTGCAGTGATCGTACTGTAAAAATGGAATTGCAGTGAAAACATTGGGATGAATGGATTGAGTCTATAATTCATTCCCTATGATCTTTATTTCACAAAAAAATGATTCGTTTTCACAGCCTTTGAATCCCAAACAAGGAAATAATGTACAGTATCTTACCTGGCAGCCATGGGTAAAAAATGAAAGTGTGTGTGCTTTGGAGCAAAGTGCAGCACAATGTTATGAAATGATTCCAAATAACTGGTTTGTTCTTTTGGGGACAGCTTCATGATATCATTCACAAGAAATGGTTTTGTTAGCTTGTCCTTCAGCTCTTTGTATCCTTTGCTGCCTGCAAAGTATAGTCTCTTTTCATTTTCACAAGAAAACTGGTTATTTTGATTATACAATAAAAATCAGGTCATTCTTGAGTTAAAAAATAATTTTCTTGAAAACAGAGAAAAAACGTACTAAAGGGGAAAGTATTTAAATCTCAAGATTGTTACTATAACTACAACTGTATAGTTTCTTTCTTGTTTGTTGTTGTTTGGTTACAATAAAAAGTACAAATGGTCTGCAGTAGTGGATGGAGATTTTCCGGAACAATTTTATATGAGATGAGAAAATGCAATATCTGCAATATTTGTTGCAACAGCACAGTACCTTTTTTTAGCCAGTCTCTCTCTAAGAGGCCATGTGGGCATGTTTTGTAGAGAGTCCCTTCGTGTTCATGAACATCTATTACATGATTGAACAATGAAAGCCACTTCTCTTTGACCAGTTGCTCATCATCATTACTTGAGCTGGCACACCAATGTAAATGATTTTTTATTGACTGTACCCAACTGCAGTGGCGGACACCTGGGGGGGCGAGGGGGTGCGATCGCCCCCCCAATGTTGGCTAGAACAAAGATCTTTTGTTTGAAAACAATAGAAACAAACAATGCTTTTTAACCGAAACAATAGCTTCGCCCCCCCCAATATTTGGCAAAGTGTCCGCCACTGCCCAACTGAGGACTTCCATTGTTTTCTTGGCCTTCCCTATTTTTTCAACCTTCTTCCCAATTGCTGTAAAATGAAGAGCACAGCATAGAAACAAAATTGTGTGGATTATTATTTCACATTGTTCCTCTGACAGTCGCAGACAGTTCAGGAAGCATTTGGGAATTAGATATATACTGTATAATGTATATGTGAAATCTATAGTATATTACACTACAAATGTGGTCAAATTCTAGTCCATCAGATATCAGTATTTCTGGCTGAAACAGGTCAGTTACCCAAATATGGTGCATCACTGCCCAGTGTCTTTGCATTGCTGTTTCTGTCAATTGCTTATGTGTGAAATCTTCAGAAAATATTATTCGATCTTGCCTTGAAAATTGAAGAAAACTGAAGACAAAATAGACATCAAGCAAAAAATAAATTGATACAAACATTGAAAAAGTTCTTTCAAAGAAAATATTACAACGAATTATGCACCAGCTTAATGCTCAACCTGTGTTGAATGCTATACATACATTTAAACTAATCACTTGTTCATAAACTCACATTTTGCAACATGGAATGCATCAAAACGATGTTTCTTGTTGGAATGCTTCTCACGCATGTACTTTTTCACACCACCATGCCTATCCGTCACCAGCGTTTCAAAATCAATTCCACGTAGTTTGATGTCTGTGATTGCTCGTTGCAAACCGTTCAGTTCCATTTTGCTTGAGCCTCCAACTTCATTGCTCTGCAGACAAACATTTCTTGTTAACTACTCTATACTATACTGTTTGCAAATTATACTGTAGGAGGTCGACAAATTGGGAACAACAGAGATATTTTGACTTAATATAACAAATAGGCAATTGTTTATGCATTCCAATTTTGTTCAACAAAGCAATAACAAAATTTCAAAATAGTAAAAAGTTTTACCAGAATACTGCCATTTCAGGCTAAAGGCATCGCAAGGTGGGGTCACATCAAGTATCAAAAGGAGAACCATGAAACTATGTTTAGTTTTAAAGGTAAAAAACCATCTGTGGATGGGAGGTAAAAACAAAACAGACCCGACAATAGTTTTTGGGGGTTTTGGGGGATGGGTTCTTTGTGATAAACATGTACTGTAGAATGAAATTTTTTACAAACCTGAATTGTCTGTACACTGATAATCTTTTTTGAAGATAAGTCCATCAATGAGTAGCTGCCATATTTTGCTGAGAAACCAGGAGAATCCATCCTTGCATCACCTCCTAACACTTTTATATTTTCGATGTTATCCTCTATTAATTGAGTCCTTTCTCTTTCCCAGTGCTCAAAGACGGATGGAACCAAATAGTACCGCTGTATTCTGTTGTATGTCCTTTCTGAAATTTGAGGAATCCGTAAATTATGGAAGAACAAGTAGATTTTGGCCGGCTGACAACCAGAAAAAAGAGTACTTGCAGCGACAAGAAAGTTACCAAGTGGCATGTTACCAAGAAAGTGTTGGCTGTTCCAGATCCTTTTATGCCCATTAACGCAAGTTGCATGTATCCTGAGCAGTGTTCCAGAAATCACCTTTTTGAGGTTATGACATGGTGCAAGGCAAAACATGCATACCGCAAAAAGTTGCATAAGGCAGCTTTCAAAGACAATGAACTTCCTCTCTTCATATGACTCTGGTTGCAACTCATCCTGAGAATCTGTTGAGTCACTGGACAATTCATCATCGGAAACATCTGGTCGCCATTCAGGGCTGTCTGATCCGAAGTCCTCATTATCTGACTGTTCATCAAGGTTCTGATACGTTACGGTCTCATGCTTGCATTTTTGTACAGTTTCCATTGTTTGAATTCCTAAAAAGTAAATGAATAATGAGTGTTGAACACAAAACAGTATATTTTTTGAGAGAATCTATAAAGTAAATATTTTTGTAGGAAGTCAAATGTACTGGAAAAGGCCAAAATTAAGAGATAATGAGGGAATTGTTTATATTTGCAAATCAATGTACAATGGTGCTATGCATCGAAATACACCATGCAGTACAGTATATCAGTCTCATGAAATCACTTTTTAAGAAAAAATGAATCATTATTGCTGCAAAAAATCTTTCAATAATTTTTTGGCAAATATTCTATGGTTGCATCAAATATTTATCCTTCCAACAATAGTTAAATTGATATTATAACAACTGTTTACAAAGCTTATGAATGCAAATAAAGGCAGAATACAGCATACGCCGGGCGGGGGTACTCCCATTAATTGCCTAACAGAGGGTCCAGTCAGTATGAAGGTCTTCTTACGAAATGGCTACCAAATGGCCCTATTTGTCAACATATACTACCAATTGGGGGTATTCCAAGCTTCCTGGCCAGTTAAAAGATTTCAACTCAGTGGGCTCCTCCGCATGGTAATATGGTTGTTGCATCATTAATTATCAATGAATTTTGAAGCTTTCTTGCTTTGTTCAATCGGTCTTTACAATAGTTTGAAAAACTGAAAAAAAATTTGACTACTACATGCTCCAAATGGCCCAATTTTAGGTCCACAAACTACCAATTGGGGGTTTATTTAAAAAGATGCTACCATTTGAGGGTATTTTTCAAAATTTTTGCTTTTACCCTCTTTAACCCTGACTGGACCCCCCTGTCAGGCCACAATAAAGGATTTTATAATCATCTCCAATCTGCAAAAACATCTGCTATTCTTTGAGTGTTGATGGTACATACCTATAGTGTCTGTTGGTACTGATATCTGTGTCCTCTTTGAATGTGTGACTGGTTTGACTGTAAGTGTCTGAGTACATTTTTGTGCACATATCTTCTTTTCAGTCTGACAGGAAGAACTTTGACATTTAATTGACTCTGTTTGGGTCGACACAGATATCCTATCCTTTTCACTGTGGGAGGAATTCATTGGGGTTTGGCATCCTACGGTTTTGTACAATTCTTCCACACCTGCTTCATCGTTTGATCCAATTCCCTCTCCTCCTGTTTCTGATTGTTGAATCAAATTTGCAATGATCTGTAATTTGAAATAAATTTGAAGGTAGACATACATACAGCACATTAACAGTAGTATCAGTCAGGACTAGGGTTTAGAGCCTGTTTATTTAATTTTTGTTGCCAAAAGTTCCCAAAGATTTTGCACTTTTTGCTATGTCTTTTAACTGCAGAGTTTATCTATCTAATCTGTGGCAAATTCTTGTAATTATTATTTAACTGCAGAGTTTTGTCTTGTGCTAAACTATATTTTGAAATATCTTTGATAATACTAGTGGTCTTTAGTGAAGCTGAACACTAAGAGGGTGGACCCCCTGTCAAAATATGCCTTCCAAGAACCACCACACATATCAAACATGACCTGAAAAATATGATGGCACCAAAATATGGTGGGGGTTAAAACACGACTTGAACCAATCTTCTGCAATATCTTTCGTTCTACAAGAAATTCAAGAACCAGAAAATTTGCAAAACAAGCAAATATGATATTCAAACTAACCTCGTTGCGTTTTCGTTTTATAAATGCACCACCACTGCGTTTGAACCTTTTAACAGGACTGCTTTTCGTGGGACTCAATGTTGGCCTCAGTGTTTTGCTCATGAAGGTATGTTTTCCTTTCTGCTGGCATTTCTTTTTAGGGGAGGAGAAGTCAAATATTGTTGGAATTGCATCAGCCTTTAGAGCAAGCTTGAAATAAACGCCGGTTGTCTTCATCAGCTCAGGATTTCTCACGAAACATTCATTAGTGAAATGACTTTCGCACAGTCTCGAAGCAACAGTGGGCCTAAAATTTTGCCGTTTCACACTCTGTACCCATCTTTTCCGTAACGCTGCATCCAGTGGAAATTTAAAAAGTGCCTTTCCGTCGCCAGTGCAGTTATAAGCAGAGCAAACAACCATTTCTAATAATTTACATTGCAACAATAAAGAAATTCGTGCGTCGATTTTGCGTTCAGAAGGCTTCGGATGAAATTCTTGGAAGACAGTGACCAAACATGGTATCTGTGACGTCATGGATTTACTACGCCGACGCCTAACGAGCGGTAGCGAGAACTTGCTGAATTGTCGGGATTACCGAAGTGGTTTGTTGTTGCGTTTTGCACGAAAATGAGTAATAATAACGAAAAACGAATATAATATTCGTTTTCTACGTAAAAAACTACACCAGATACCTAAAAATAGTTTTGGCGTGTCAGTTCTCCTTTAAAAGATATTCTTCGGCTGCTTCGCCCGTTTTTCCGCCTCCTTGTAAGTCTGTTACATTTTCTTTTATCAATGGGGCGATTCTATGTGCTATTATCTTTTCTAAACATTTCAGAACACAAGAGGTTAAGGTCAGTCCTCGTTGATTCTTCAGCTCTTTTTTCGCTCCTTTTCCTTTATATATAGAAACGATGTCACCTAAAGCCCATTGTGATGGTATCATGTCCTTGTTTTCAAGCATATAATTGAAAACTGATGTTAATATTGGTGTTATTATGTCTTTCCCTTCTTTCAATAATTCATTTATGATCCCATCGGGGCCTGGGGCCTTTTTATTCTTAGTAGACATTATGGCTCTTGAGACTTCCTTTTCTGTAATTTGTTTGTTTAAATCTTGAACATGTTCATTATTCGCCAGGTCTGTGCTTATCTTCATTTGTTGTTCTAATTTTTCATACAAGTTGTCCTCCTTTTCCTTTTCTTCTTTGCTTTGCTTTCGTTTTGAGTATAATTCTTTGTAGTATTCTGCTTTGGTTTGTAATATCTGTTGTTTCTCTTCGACGATTTCTCCGCATTTATTACTTATCTTTTCTTCTTCATTTGATGTTTTCTTTATGTTTCTGATTACTTTCCAGAAGTCTGGTTTATCTCTACATTCTGTATCTATCATTTTCTCAATCTGTCTGGCTTTCGTATTTTCTATTAGGTCGTTAACCATATCCTTCTGAGTTATATAAAGCTGTTTGAGTTCTTCCTTTTTCCTTTGGTTATTTTCTCTTTTCCAGGATTGCATTAATTCTCTTCTCCTTTTGATTGCATCTTTTATGGAGCTGTCATATCCAAGCATCCTTGCCTTTTTTTTAATTTTTATAGTCTTCTTTTTCATTACGCTCTGACTAGCATCTTTTATGCATGTTTCTATATTATTGTAGCTTTCTCCCTTTGTCTTATTATAGTTTTGTTTTATTGTACTTCTCAACTTTTCTCTATAGCGCTCCCATTGATTCTCTATCACTCTTATGGTCTTGAATTTATTTCTTTTCTTTTCATGCTTCAGTTCATATTCTATGATCGATATCGATATGAGCCATATTATATCTATTTTGGTGTTTATTTGTGGATATATATTTTCCCCATGAGGCCTAACACCCTCACTCAGTTGGTAGGTAGCAACAATGCATTAACCTATTAATTGTTAAGTGGTTGGGCTATCTGACACGTCCTATTTTGGCTGGGGGGCAAAATGCCCCCCCCCTCACCTAACTCTTACTTTCAGTTGGTAGATCAACCAAATTTGGTGTGCTAATACAGCTCCAGTCATGAATTTTTTAAGAATATAACATAACCTAATAAACTTAAAGGCATTGAGTCCATATAAATAGCGCGCTGATGACCAATATCAACTTCTTTTCAATCATCAAACAAAAGATGTGATTTAATCGTTATTGAAATTAAACCAAAGAAATTCTCGAGGATAATACAAGGATTAAGAAGCCTTTGGTCTCCACTGCTAATGACTTTGGCCCTATTATGCGATTACAAAGGGCCATCAGCAGTTTGTCAGCAAAATTCAGTATAGCGTTAACGCTCAGCTATTTATATGGACTCAATGCCTTTAACCATCAAGCTCTCTAAGCCCACGGGGCTTATTTCATTTTGGACACTCCAGAGGGGGGGGGGCTAAAAGAGAGGGGGCTTATTGGAGAGGGGGGCTGATTCAAATGACAAAGATATATATGATAGCTTTTCAATTGTTTTGCCTTATATTTTGCGGATTCAACATACAATTTTATGAATTAAATGCATCATTTCAACACAGTTTTATCCTAAACCATATTGAACGTAACATGCAGACTTGTTTTGCTAAATGAATGGAAAATCTCTGGTAACTCATGGAATTTGATGTAAATGGGGGGGGGCTTTACAGAGGGGAGGGCCTATTAAAAATTTAGCTTCAGAGGGGAGGGGCTTATTAGGTAGAGAAGGGGGCTTAATAGAGCTTTTACGGTATATCATCAGCATTTTTCAAGAAAAGCAGCAAAATTTGCCAAAATCAGGAAAAATACAGGTAGCTGCAAAAAATTCAAAAAGTTTCATGGCCATACCATAATCTTTCTTATTGCAGATGTTGCAGAGTTATAAAGAGAATCCACTAAGGGGGGGGGGTAAATTTGCCCTTCCCCGACCAAAATACGGTTAACACATGCTCATAGAACAAAGTACAAATTCCTGACTAGCTTGCTTAATTTTGCCAACTACAATCTTCTTCTTTGATCAAAATACATCAAGGCTATGCAATTTATTTGTTCTTTGGACCACTGGGTTTCAAAGTAATTGTACCTGGTTACCTTTTGCACATACTGTACAATGCAGAAATGAGGCTAAAGCCGCTTCTTCTAGAATATTCCTGAATTTGACATTTTTGGAGAGCAAAGAAAGTGCAGCTTTTGAAACAATTACGTTTTTACTTTTCTGTGCCATAAATCAGCAACCACTTTTCTAACTGACTGAAACAAGATCTCAAACTCTAAACAGAAGCCTATCTTATGCAAATGTATGAAGAACAGGACAATAGAACGTACAGCTCCACCACAAGAGCCACACGACAAGTGGGGCACTTTTAGCACCCTGTAAATGAAAATATTTAGCTTGTTGTTTCCTAAAGCCTGAAAATAACAATATTTGTAAGGTATTTTCCAACTAAAAATATGTTTGTTGCGTGTGGTACTATAGCAATTGAACAATAAAAATAAATATTTGATTTACGTACCAAAAATAGCTGAGATGTTAAAAACACTCTTTTTTATAAGAACATTGTTTATAAGAATATTGAGGCTCAGAATAATCCAAATTTTAAGAACATTATAAGAGAATTGCTCAGCCTCAGTTCGCCTATTTGTGTCTCATTTGCCAGCAGTTGCCTGTTTTTGCGATGTTCATAACATGCTTATTGTTACAATTGCTTAAAATTTTCTTTCGCTCGACCATTTCTTCATAATGATATGACACTTGTTTAAACTATGTTACCCTGAAACCATACCAGGTTTGAAAAAATAAGAATACTTTAAGAATATGTTCAGGCTAAAAATTTCTTAAGAATATTGAGGCTGGAAAAAATCTATAGTATTCTTATAAAAACAAAGAGTGTACTCGTTATCAAGTAGATCCAGCATTTTCCAACTACATCATGTCACTTCTTTTCTTATAGCCATAACAGAAAAACTACGAGCTCAGTATATCGACCAGTTGCAGACTTGGAAGCTTCCAAGGTTTTTCAGTAAGAGAGGAGTGAAATTTGTTGAAGGAGAAAGAGACAGCATGAAGGTAATTTATTTATTTATTTATTTATTATTTATTTAAATGCAAATACACTGCAGCAAAAACGAACAAAAATCATTATAGTAATAGTAGTAGTAATAGGTAGTACAGGCCTTGCACACATTATTTCTCTGATCTGGTACCCAGGGTATAGTACCGTTGCGCCAAAAATATACTATGCACGTTTGTCAGGCCACAATAAATCATACACTCAACCGATTTTGAAGATTTATGACTTAATCTGTAACAGAAAGCCTGAATTAGATCCTTGGACTTTTTGCAAATTTTTCAATTTTCAGCCTTTAGAGCTAGGAGCGAGTTTCTTAAAGTTTTAGTTTTCGAAAACAGTGAAAACGACCAAAAAACGTCGATCAAAATTAAATGACCCAAGATGAAAGAACAAAGAGAAAACGTTTTCAGGGTGATTTGGGGGTTTGGTACGAGCTCTCATACAGCAGATTACAATTAGTCGATTATTGAATCCCAAATCACCACGAACAAGTTCTCTCTTTGTCCATTCATGTCGATTCTTTAGAAAATTTGATCGACGGTTTTTTGTCATTTTCAGTTTTTCTGAAAACTAAAATTTTAGGAAACTCGCTTCTAGCTTTAAAACTTGAAAATGAAAAAAATTGCAAAAAATCCCAGTATCTAATTCAGGCTTTCTGCTAAAGATTGAGTCACAAATCTTCAAAATCGGTCAAGTGTACGATTCATTGTAGCCTGCCAATCGTGCATAGTTTATTTTGGCGCACCCAGTAGCCTGTGTGCAGACCTTGGTAGTCTGCACCCAGGCTAAGGGTACAGGTATTAGTAAATTAACACTGATTCCTCTCATCCTTTCTATTATCAGGGATTATTAAAAACTCTTTTTTTTATTCCTGCAATCTATTGGTCATGCCTGAACCTGCTCCTTTCTGGCATTGGTTCAAGATTTTTAAATTGGTACAAAAGGGTGAGGGTATAATTCTGTGGCCTATTTCCGTGAAATGAATGGCTTGGAAGAAACTTAAATTTGGCTATAATTCTACCATTAGAATTTTCAGAAATCTTGACATTTTTTTCAAAATTACAGCATATTTCATGGTTCAACTCATTTGAGGATGTGACTTCATCAAATTTCTGAATCGTAAACCAGAAGAGTGAAAGACTTTGGCTTGATGCTATTGTAGACATTTATAACATTTATAAAGTCTCTCTTGAAATGAGTCTGTGACTCCACAAGAAATTGAGAAACTACAATGGTTGTAAATTTTCTTCAACATTTCTTTGAATTCTTGAGAAAGAAGAAAAGCGTTGATTGTTGGTTTGTTTGTTTGTTTGTTTTACTTTTTGGAAATTGTGTGCCTTAATTTGTAAGTCCCATCTGCAGTGGGAACTAGGTGACCCCGTGTCTTTTCCGCTGTGGGTGGGACCATTAATCTATTATAGTTAGTTTTCGGTTTTACTTGATATCAAAAAAAGCGTTCTAATGCTAAAAATATTGTTGCTTACAGAAAGGTCCGATGGTAGAATCATAGTGAAATGGCTAGTGTTCCTTTGAAGCCATTCAGTACAAAGAAATGGCTCATAGAATTTCACACCAACATTATTAAAGATTTGGAACCTACGCCCTTCTCTTTGTTTTCCAGATAGAGGCTGATGCGTATGAGATTACAGAGGAGACTAATTACCTCAGCCGACCAGCAAACGAACTCACAACACGAATCAATGATATTTTATTGCGACAAGACTGTTTCAAATCAACCTCAGATCAAAATTTAACCGAAGCCATATTTTCATTTTGTCAAAAGGTAAATTTTTTGGTTGGTATTGCAGGCATTGGCAAGACGACTGCAGTTGAGCAAATTGTACTGGACTGGGCGAATGGGAAATTTCCAAGATATGAGGGGCATAAAGAAATTGATATTGTGTTCTTTTGCCGATGTTGCGATCTTAACAAATATGCAACTGAAATGATCACAACGGAGGAGCTCTTTCAGAAGGAATTTGGCATTGATTTTGAAGAATTCAAGCAGATTTGTGATCCGAAGAAGGTTTTGTTTATTCTTGACGGTCTAGATGAGCTGCCTTCAATAGATGAAGCTTTTACAAAAGATGCCCCTAGACATGGCCTCTATTCTATAATCCATGATATTATCGTTAAAGACAGCCCAGTATTACCTGGCTGCACCTTATTGCTAACTACAAGACCGCACTTAATGAAAACATTGGATATTGATATTCTAGACGATCGAAATTATATCCATGCGGAGGAGATCATCGGATTCGCTGCTGAAACAGTAGATCTTTATATCAACAAGTTCAGTTCAGGTGACTCCTGCATAAGAGATGGTATATCGAAATTTTTAGATGAAAACACAAGTTTTAAGCTGATGGCCACAGTTCCGTCAATCCTTGAACACATTTGTGTTAATATCGCAGCAGATTTGGATGCAAGCACTCCCGAAAAAAGAACATCAGAGCTCTTTATTTGGTTGTTCGTGCATTTGATAAAGAACGAAGTGCAAGAATTTAACAATTCATCCGTTCAGGAAGTTCTTGCAAAGCAAAGCACCTCAATTTTGATACGGGTTCTTTCGAAGATGTCCTACAATCTCCTCTCAAACGGTAACGTGCTGTTTAATCTGGCTGATATTTACGAGAATGAGGATGATAAGAGAATGCTAAGAATGTTGGAGTCGTTCATTTTAAAGACAGAGGCGACATCAGGAAGTCTATACAAGTTGAAATACCCCTTTTTGCAAGAATTTCTTGGAGCCATACACTGCTTTGTGTCTGGTTACGCTATCAATGCATTGCTCAAGAATCAATTGTATGATGTTGTTGGTTTTGTAGGAGGTCTTGCAAGGTTGAATCAGTTAAAAGCCGAAAGATCAGATGACATATTTTCATTGTTCATAAAATGCTTGGAATCAACACGAGATGAGAGTGGAAAGGATTTGAAATGGCCTATTATAAAGGACATTGCTGCGACGATATTTGATTCTTTTTACGAGAGTGAGTTATCTGAGCCTTACAGAAAGCGGCAGCGACGTCCACAACTGCCAACGAAGCAAGCTTCATTTTGCATCCCACAAGGAGCCTTCCTCGGGACATTCTTTGAGCTGTTTGACATCGGTGAAAAGATACCAGAAGTCGTTAATCTTCAAAAAGAATTATTGTTTGCCTTTCCACCACCACCAACCAGTGTATCATTGTTCCAATTTACCCATCTCGTACAGTGTTTGATAAAATCGCGGGGCCATCACTCTGTCAGCGGTGTCACTTTGTCTGTTTCATCTTACAATATCAACGCACAGCCTGAATATCTCACACTGGCAGAAATTCTTGGCCACCTTAAAAGTGTAGACATTAGTTGCAGCAGTAATCCTCAGTTTCTCTCAGTGATGTCAAATTCAATGGTAGCTTGCCCTGAAAATGTTTATTTAAAATATCTCATCATCCATGGGAGACTTCCAGATGAACAATATGGTATCCTTGCTCCTTGCCTGCCGCTTATAGAGTCATTAACAGTCCAGTCAATTGAGGAATGCCAGAAAAGTGCGTCAAAAATTGCTGACCATATTTCAAGATATGGTGAAAATAGCAAACTAAAGCATCTCGCAGTATGCAGCTTTGGGTTTCCTCGTGATGAAGCCATTGCTGGGCTAAGTAGGATGTTTCCAACATTGGAATCAATTGACCTGAGTGGACAACGGTTAACTTGCAAGCACACTGAACAGATTGCAAAGCATATTTCGCAAGCAAAAGGTGATGCTAATGGGGAATTTTGCAGATTAAAGAAGCTCAGGCTGCAGGGCTGCTTTGATCAGGGTAAATCACCAAGTGATGCATTTTTACACATATGTGATATTATCCCGTTCATCGAAAATATTGATATTTCCAATAATGCAATCGTGGGCTCTCAGATGGATAAAATTGCCGATAGGATCATAGAAGTTGCTGGCAATACAAATGTTGAAGGCGAAAGAGCAAAGCTTTTTGATATTGAAAGCTTAAAGATGACGAGAGGCAAAGGAGGTATGAGTGCAACTAGTGCAGTTTTTGTGGGAGAGGTCAAGGGGCAAAATTCTGATCATGTTATGGCAGGTTTGACCGAAATGAAAGACATTTCAAAAGGTCAATCAAAAGGTTTTGTTTCAAAAGAAAACCAAAAAGCTACTAGTGCAGTTGTGGCAGCAGATGTCAAAGGACAAACTTCTAAAGATCTTGTTGGATGTTTCACAAATACGAAAGAAGTTTGGAGAGATCAGTCTGATGGTTTGATGTTAGAAGACAACCAAACAGCTAACAATAAAGCTGTGGTATCAGAGTGCAAAGTATCAGAAGGCAAAGTATCAGAGGGTAAAGTATCAGAGGGCAAAGTGGATATTCCCCATGATCCTATTGCTTCTGACTTAGATGCAGCTGTTGATGCCACGCAAAGTCAAGCTGAAAGTTCAAAAATCGAAGGTGATATAATATCCACCAGTGAAACTGTCGTTGAGGAGTTCAAAGGTGAAGTTTCCACCGTTCCTGGTGCATATTTGCAGGAGACTGAAAATGAAGGTATCTCCATTACTAAATCCGAGAGCGGAATGATGGGAGATGACACAAATGCCTTGCAAGGAAATGTGGTCAGAAGAGGGATCAAAGGTGAAGATGCAGCAGAGGTCAGAAGCCAGTACGGAAAAGGGCACATATATGAGCTTAAGAGTCTTAATTTAGTTAGTTGTGGCCTTGACGAGTTTTCAATCAAGCATCTTTGCAGGATCATTCCGTACTTGGAACAACTGGACATTTCAAGAGCAAGATTTGCAGCCGATCAAGCGACCAAAATTGTGCAATGTGTCAAAGATTGTAAAGACTATGGCAAACTGAAGAAAATCTTTGTGGATAGATGGTCATGGCATTTATTTGATGAACTGAAGGAACAAGGAGTTATCGTTGAATTAGGAGCAGCACCTCTCTGAAGGCCTCATTAATTAATGTGAGCGAGCAACAATGGCAGAACATAGGTTCCAAGTTTTTACAATAGTTGGTGTAAAATTCTATGACCTATTTCTTTAAACTGGATGGCTTCAAAGAAACTTTAGTTAGTTTGCCTATATAATTCTACCGTAGGAGTTTTCTGAAATCTTCAATACTGTTAAAATTTAGAATTTTTTGTTCTTTTTTAAGAATTCACAGCAATCTTGAAGTTCCCTAAAAAAAACCATCGTAATATCGAAACTTTTGAAAAAATTACAGAATGATTTTTAAAGAAAAACGTGAATGTCGGTTTAGGATTTAGGCATCTGAAGACGTCACATCCTCAAATGAGTTGTTTTTATTAGATACGTTGCAATTGCAAAATTTATTCAAGATTTCTGACACGTCCAATGGTAGAGTTTCCTTCAAGTCATTCAATTCAAAGAAATGGGTCATAGCACTTTGCACTTACCGTTTTTCATCAATTTAAAGCTTTTGAACGTATGCTCGCTCGCAGGCACAAAATATCATTATGCATTAGGGAGCAGTCATAAATAACTGCAGGGACCGGGGCGGAAGCAAATGAGGAGGGGTCTGAAGACTTTCAGGGTAAATTTATTGGGGTCTGAAACTTGTAAAGGAATTTATGCTGGGGTCTGAAAATAAATGTGCCAAATTTTTGAATATTTTCGAAAAAATTCAATTTTGTAGATTTATCAGTTTTCTCAAAACGTTAGACATCAATGTTTTTTGTCTGTTAAGTTCTTTCTCTTTTCTTCAATTGAATTCTTCTTTGTTTGGTTTGATGCTTTTGTGCACAGAATGGTGCTTTTGAAGTCGTATTGTGCTGTCAGGGGTCTGAAATTTTTTTGGTACAAAAAATTAGATGGGGTCTGACATTTTTCATAGCTAGAATGCAGGGGTCCAAAATCTTTTGGGCAAACTTTCAAAATGCTTCCACCTGCCTCCCTGGTATTAATAATGGCAGCTCCCTTAGCCACTCTAATCGTAGGGTTTCAATGGTGGTATATGTTTGACTGCATAACTTTCCGATGCACTTTAATTTCACTAAAATTACAGAATTAACAGCACCAAAGTTTTGTCCCTGAAATTTAACCATCGAAAATGTTGTAAGTACGGATATGCAAAAGGCTGCTCCCTGCCCGGATAGGTGGCAAGTGACAACGTCATGCACTGTGATAAAAATCTGGTCTCGTTTCTTCCATTTGGACCATGTTTGGAGCAGCTCGAGGTTGAGTTTTCGATGTTGAAAATTTAAAAAATTTGCATCATACTATCAAATCTGAACTGAAGAAAATACTCTTTGAAAGTTTCTGAATCTCTTTACAAGGGTCCAGGCCCGATACCAGCCTTTAAGTCTTAGGGGGGCAAAGAACCAAACTTTTCCGATGCCAAAATCAACAACAACAACTACAGCAACAACCCCAGTTTTAGGAGCATACGTTACAATCATGAAGGACTAATGTGCTCCTTTAATGGAGTCTTCAAAGTTATTGAATATGAGGGACAGTGCAAAGTTTATTATAGCATGGCCGGTGCAAAACGCAACGGGGCAACTACTTTTTTTAGTTTGTACAGAACTGGGTGAATACTTTTTACAAAGCAATTATGAACGGGGCAGTACCTTTTTATAAGCTCAAGATGAAGTTTGAACTATGAAATGGCACATTTTGAGGCCAAAATTGTGGATCATGCATGTTGAGAAATGCTTGGAAGGATGTGTATGAACATGACGCAAAATTTCCTTGTCAGTTACTTGCAAGAACGATTCATCAGTCATTTCTCTTCATCTTCAAAGTCGATTTCTTCGTTTACAATGTTATGGTCTTTGGCTAATTCATCTGTGGTACTATACAACATTTGTTGTTCATGATACGGGGCAGATATATTTTTCGAGGAAGGGGTGACGGGGCAGTTCGTTTTTTGGCAATAATTTCATACAGGGCGAGCAGATTTTTTTGTAAGAATTTTTGTTCTCCACCGGCCATGTAATATAATAAATTTTGCTCTGTTCCTGAAGCAAAAATATGCTGTAGATTCGAAATTCATGTCAGAATTTATCCTGGAGAGTCAATAAATTCTAGCCTGCGTGCAGACAATACTGAAATACTATGTATAATTTTCCCAATAAAATCTCCTGAATGCGGGCATGTGACTACAAACAAATCCAACAGGTAGATAAAATTTCCGACAATGGCCTTCATGGGGGCGCTCCGTCCCCCAGCCCCCCCCCCCCCCTCACTGGCTTCGGCCCTGCAAGGGTCTCAGAATTTGAAGCAAGACTGAATTATGTTTTTGCCGCTGACCGACAGGACCTTGCGCCCCCGCATTTAGTTGGAATCTGTGAATCTGGAAAGTTGCCAGGAAAAACAAACAATAGACTTTCGAAGATTCCTGACCCCTGGGAATTGGCCTATTGTCTTCGGTACTTGGCTAAATGCACAGGTTGGAAGTTAAAGATTACTTGGACGAGAGCTGAAGTTAATCAAACATTTTAAAGGGCTCCAAACACGCGGAATAGATATCGTGGTGATTGTCACAAAAGACGAAGAATTCAAGGATTTAATGTTTTGTAAAATACTCCAAAACTGGCCGCAGCCTTTTCACCATCATCTCTGAAATCCTTCTCCAAGATCTGAGCAACATTTTGAGCCAGGTGAGCTATTCGGGAAAATAGGGGATCATACTTCAATTTTTTATCGAAGTACCGGTGATCTTCACATGGTTATCGGCCTAAGTATTTTGGTCTGCCAAAGTAAACCCTCCTAGTGCTCAAAATCCTTGAAATAAACAAGCAGTAAAATTATTTTTGAAGAGGTGGATACTTTGTTGTTTATTTCATTGAATTGCAAGCCTATTTGACTCTTCGGAGCCTCACAAGCCAAGAAATTTCAAGGTTACTAGATTTTGGTTCAAAAGTAATGAGGAAAAATTGATCGAATTTCTATGTAATTTGCAAAAAATCTGGCCGCAGCCTTTTCAGGAAACTTTTTATATTGATCGAAATTTTATTTGGCTGTCAGAAAATCGTATCGGTACCGCCGGGAAAATAGGGGATGACATTGTAAAAATTAGATGTCTACGTGTTTGTTTTATGCTGATTTCCCAGCCAGCCATCTTTGTTTGTTTACAATCTAGCAGTCGCAAACAATGGAGAGCAACGACAACAGCTCAAGGTGAAGTCAAAATTGTACCCCCGTCCTTAGCCTATGTTAGTATTGAGTACTTGATGTTTGGTTTGATGTACCAGGGGGTCAGTTGATGATAGATTAGGCCACAATTCTCGTTGTTTTGAAATATATCGCAAATTTCTTGTGACATTGATTTAATGTTTGCATTCCCTTTATGGCAAATTGGTCGTTGAGCAAAGCTAATTTTTTACATTTTACAGAACAATTTTTACTTCAAGGTAAGCATGACTGCGTTCAGAAAATATTACTCGCTCATCGATGTTACTCGCAGTAAACGCACGTCGGGCGGGAAGTTCTAGTCCATCGAAAGGTTAGTTGAGAGAGCAGAAACTCCAGGCTTTGCAAGAGATTTTTATTGCCCAGAATCAAATAGTTTGATTTCTTTACAACACTGGCTTGCGATTAATAAACTGGGTAAAACTCCGCGGGTTACTTGTGTGTATAACTGTCTTGTTTTTGTTTTGGGATGTTATGTTCTCCGTATTTCAGGTATTTCAGTTTAAGCTCTTTCCATGTGACCTTCACCTATGCTCGTTGTTGTTGCTATTATGGTTTCAGCTGTGGTCAGTTCTAGAATTGAGGAAAGGAGCGTTTGTAATAATTCTGATTTCCCCATTGCCTCGGTTTCGAGGGATATCTGCGCGCGCATAAAAAACATAATTCAGTCTTGCTAGAATTTGACACAACAAAAATGTCTGACTTGTCACAATGGATCGTTGTTGTTTTTCGTTTGGGTCGTTTTCTCCCATTTCACTCTTGCAAAGCATGCTGGGAGAATATTAGGAAAACATAGGTCAGCCCTCTTAAAAAAAGATGGCTGTGTTTCCAGACATCATTTTGAGAGCAGCCGCGTTTCAAGCGAGGTATTGAAAGAAGAGACATCAGCAGACAGTGTAACGACAATGGAAGCTACCATGGGTATGTAATCTTTAAATCCTGAATGTTCTGGCTACCTGAAATGAGAAGGGGTGGGTTGTTTGTTTGGCTAGGCCCGGGCCCGTCCCATTTTTGCTGCCTCCAAAAAAGGCTCAATTTTAGGCCCAGATCGTAGTGCCTCTCTTCTCCTCTTTTGTGAAAGCTTTAGTCTGCTAAAGCGAGAAGGGTTTGGATATTCTGTTTGATAATAATGCCGGGATTGTGATGTGGGCGAAATAAATCGATGCATATGTAGCTAATCTTTTAACCATCCATTGCAAACCTCTTGTTTGTGAAGAAGGAAGATCCTCTTGCTTGGCCAAAGATTTGTATGCTGCATTCAAAATGTTGACTGTTGCCCTTTAGTTACTATGATGTTTCCACATTGTAAATCTATGCAAAGAGTTCAAACTTAACAAATGAAATTTATTGTGTCACAACAGCTGGAAAAACTGGCCCGAATGGGAGACCGAATGGTGTCCAAAAAAGATCCAGTTTGCACAAAACAAATGGATCCACTTTTATCTGAATTTAAACGCAAGCACATTTTGGGGCTACAAAATTCAAAGCTATGAACTGGCTCCCCACAAAGCACGGAGTAGATCAAAATATGTGTGTAAATATAGTGACATTTTTCAAAGGAACTCACTACTCCAGCTTATGCTAATGAAATATTCAATCCAGTTCACCAGAGTCAAATAACACGAAGGTCTAAGTTGAGACCAAACATCCCTTTTCGTAAAAGTAACACAGCCTAAAAATGTCTATCTTGCCTAGGGCCAAAAATATGGAACAGTCTACCATCTGACTCAAAATCCACCAAAAATATGAACAAATTTAAGCACTAGATCAAAGAAATTTTTTCGAAAATATGCGAAGAGAGGAGGATGATGTATATGTGTGCTATTGACACCTCATATCCTCTCTTACACTCATGATTCGGCCCTACGAAACTATATTTCATACTACATAATACAAAGCATATTTGACAGATTTAGAAGTAAAGTGGGTTGTCAAATTCATGAATTAGGTTAAAAGTGCGTCACCCAAACAGAATCCCAGGTTCCCTAGCTCCAAACTGTGATTGTTACAGAATTGATTGTACCAATTGCTTTTCTTGTAGAAAAGGAAGATTTTGAAGCTAAATATAAAGAGCTCAAAGCAATGAAGAGTCAACTTGAGCAAGAGTTTGGTTTGAAGAGGGCAAAGTTCAAATCAATGTACCTTGATTGTGAAGGTCAGTAGCATTGAAGGGAGTCTCTATCATCAAATTGTTTTTTATTTCTTTTCTCAAAAACTTTTCTTTCTTTTTCCTTTTGAATAGCACTCCTTGAGGGACCATTATGGAACCAAGGTTGCATTGACCTTTTAATGCTATCCCTGCCATCTTTAACCATGGGGTGTTTTTAATTAGATTATTAAATTATATATGTAGTTTTTGCCTGTAATTATTTTAAATTTATAGATATTGTAATTAGATTTCTTTTATGACTAGGTATATTTAGTTTGATGGCAAAATTTTACATACATACATACATTGTAAACAAATCTGTAAACACCTTTTGTTTTAAGCATGTGCCCTCTGCAGTTTGTTTGGTGGCTTTACCCATGGTTTGGCCACACAAAGCATGTACTGAAAACAGCTATAGATCTGCATTTTCTTTCTCTACTACATTATACTGGCACATATACGGGAACCATTATGTCTTTTTCAATCCCTACCCTGACCATCCCCCTGGGACACCCCTGAGCATTTGCTCGTAAAATATTCCTGGCCCCCTGGCTTTTGACCGAAAAAATATTACCTGTCCCCCAGGTATTTGAGTAGCATTTGACAAGAACAGGAGCTTTTTGCTTACACAGTAACTGGGAACATGGCACTTTCTCAGTGCCCGGCCCCCGGGTATTTGTGCAAGAAATCTTTGTTGACCCCGGGCTGCCCAGGGGGGGGGCATGGTCAGGGTAGGAATTTATGGAAATATGGTCAGCTTGACCTTTTGATGCTATTCCTGGCACTGTAATTAGGGGGTGCTTTTCTTAAAGTTATTAACGTTATGTTGCATTGTATTTATTTCCATACATATTTTATAATATGTTCCATTTCTGATTTCAATTTCCAAAACTAATATATTTTAATTGTTGAAAAAGATACATACATGCATATACATATATACCAAAAAGTAACTGTCAAAATTCCACTTATGTCTGAGCAGTGAATGTTTGGTTTGTTCCTCTGTGATGCACAAAGATTCATCTTCAGACAAAGACTTTTCTTTTGAAAAATGTGACAAGTCTGTGTGATATTGCCTTTCAAGAAAGTGCAAGATCACCATTTCACAAAAAAACTTGAAGATGGAGTCTCTGCAGATGCATTGCTTTTGAGATAACAATATAATTGTAGTGATAATTGAATGCAAAGATTTGAATTAATAATAATAATAATATAAAAACACCACTGTTTATTTGAATACGTTTCGATAAAAATCTTCTTCAGTTAAACTAAACCAGAGGACAGCCGAGTATTTATACATTTTAAAAATCTTATTTACATGACAATATATTTACACAACCTAAGCAAAAATCATGCCAAATTATATTACAAACAATGAAATAGCATTTACCGCCACCACTGTTAAAAGAAAGTTTTTAAGTTTTAGATAGCAAAGACCAGAAATGTTTTTTATGCGCGCGCAGAATCGTCATGCTCCTGAATACTGGCTCCTGAATACGAGGCGAACTGATCACGTGATAATCACAACGATGGAAAGCAGAAATTAAATCAGCTGATGCTATAGCCAGCAGCGGACGATCGAAATGAGGAACTTACTGAAGTGATTATTTATAGCTTATTTCACAATTTCCAGCAAAAGATTGATATCATAATAATATAATGATAACACGAATCTAAAACAGGATTAACACTTCAACCTTACTACTTTTATCAATGTGTGTCCTGATTAACGTAAAAAGAGATTATGAAAAAATTTACAGCAATTGTTTTGATATCATAGGTTACATATTTAAAATAAGAAGCTTAAATCATATATCACATTATTTAAAGTAAGAAGCTTAATGTAAAATTTTGCTTAAAGGGGCTCCATCGTCAAAATGTAAACAAAACAATCATGATTTTTGCAGTTTTTTGAAAGGTGATATCACACAGGATTTTCATATTTTTTTTCAAAATGAAAATTGCTGTTTGGGCATTAATCATTGTACTTCACTTAGGAACAAACCAAACATTCATATCTTCTATGATTGCTAGGATATAAGTGGATTTTTAACGGTCATTTTTTGTGGCTTGGGTGAAGCCACCAAACAAACTGCAGAGAACAATGGATGAACAATGGATAATCCCCGACACGTGCGAGTTTACGGATTTGTTACTGTTTGACGACTGAGCTGTTCATAGGCATTGAATGATTCAGTTTTCCGTATGTTAATAGGCAGTTCATTGTAAATTTTTGCTGCCATGAAACAAAACGATTTGCGTGCATATTCAGTTTTAATTTTTAGAAGCTTGACAAGACATTGATTGTTTCTTGTTGTGGTAATTGATTTTGAAGAAGCCTTGAAAAGTGTCACAAATGTCCTTGTCAATACACTTGCGTACAAGCTTACATGCACGGACGATCCTATTAGCACTGACAATTGACTGAATTATTTCGCAAGTGTTCACATTTCCTTGCATGCTCAAGCGAATAGGACTATTGAACGATAAAAAACCTTGCTCAAATCTTTTGATATCTCATTTTGTTGTAGAGTAATCGACTGATTTTAAGTATCCACTGATGACTGCATTTTGTTTGCAAATTACTAGGATAATATATCGAAATGTAGCTGTATTTTATCTTTGAAAGATTACCGTCGCAAAAGACTTTCAGTTGAGCTATTATGTACCAAATGGTATATCAATCGTTTAACAAATTCATATGAGTTTAGAGAGGCATGGTTGAAAAAAGGTGTTATATTAGATTTCCCTTGGAAATATAGTCAACCTTGTCTACTTCCATGACTTTTTGCAAACAAAATGATGTCATCTAGTACCAATCCTGCAAAGGAGTGGACAACTCAAAAAAGAAATGAGATATTAAAAAGTTGTTAACAGCATTTTTATTATTTGATAGTTGTTGGGGAGATGAAGTGCTGACCCTATTGTTTTGATACATTATGTTTCAGCTTGTTTGTTTTGAAAAAATCGACATTGGGGCTCAGGTTGCCATGCGCATGCTGCTTTTGTTTACTACGCATGCGATCTGGAGCCCATTTTGGGGGATTCCTTGAGACCCACAACTTAGCCTGTTCGTATCCCCAACAAAGAGTGCTCTTTATTTGCATCAATGGAAATTTTTGCCATTGTAATTTGATTTTCATTACATCTTTAGCTGAACTAAAAGAAGAAAAGGCAAAGAGGGAAACTTTAGAAAATAGGCTCATAGAGCTTGAAGCAGAAATCTCCAGCATGAGATCAGACACTGAAGGAATTCAAGCAGCCGCCAGATTATCAGAAGAGGCAAGACATGAAGAAATCGCTGCAATGAAAGTCAAACATGTCGAAGAAGTGACATCAATGGAGCATATCTGGCAAGGTTTGTCTGTCTTCTCATTATTAAGATTATTCTTGAGGGGTGAGTGGCCAAGTGGCTGAAACGGTTTCCATCAGGTGACTGAAGTCCAGCTTGGTCGAGTGAGATCAAACTCGGGATGGGTGACCTTAGAGGCCTGACCTCGCAACTCAATTTGTCATCCTTCGGAAGGGATGTTAAACAATGAGTCCCATGCATGCGGCATGCATAGTGGGCCTAAATTAGCTTTCAATAGCTAGACATCCTTTCAGCCCACTTAAAATAAATTACTGAAAAAGGAAGAAGAAAATTCTGGACATTATGAGCAGTGGCTGGAAATGTCTGAGCTAGTTTTCGAAGATGATATGTTCAACTGAAACTGGATACACTTTTGACTTAGTCATTTGTTGCACCAAATAGTATCTATACTGTATAAGCTCAGAAAATCGATTTTTGTTCTATCAGAATGATGTAGGAAATTCAATGCAGGATGTTTTAAATAAGTTCTTTCTAAGCTCAGCTGCCATCCTGTTGATGGTGGCGGCGAAGGAGGGCTGATTGTCACCATGTCTGTGTGAACGACTGGTGGAGCTAACTGTTTCAAATGAAAGTATATTACTTGATAACAAGTGTCGATGCCTAATTTGTCCATGTTTGAAATCATATTCGCTTGCTTCAAATCTGATTCATTCACTTTGAGCATTCTTATCGATAAAGCAACACTATTATTAATCCTTTTGAAAATTCAGAAAGAATTTAGATAAGATGCCAGAAGACTTTCTTTGAGATTTTACTAAATTTTGACATTGCTGAAGAACAATGGAAGTGCTGTTTTGAAGCAGCCACTTTATTTTACCTTCCCTCTGCCATAAATCGGCAAGCACTTCTCAAATCAGCTAAAACAAAGTCTCAAACTCTAAATTGAAGCCTAACCTATGCACAGTGGTGGAGAAAAAAGTTGCCTTCCTGTGAAGCAACATGAAACTAAAATCCTTCCTTTCATTGTTTTATCAATTTTCTCCGTGCCATATTTCAGTTGAACTATTGCACAACAACATTTCAGTTTTGTAGGCATGTTTAGGGTCACTTGGAATAGTCGAGAATTGCAATTAATAGCTTCCTTGGTCCATAAAACTGTAAATGGACAGAGCATAATCCAAACACCGTTTTACTTTGTCTTTAATCTTTCCTGGCTTTTATTCCTTCCTTTACTATTTACATTTTCAATCCTTGTTCTCTGTTTCATCCTATCTTCTTTTCACCCTTCGTTCTTCCCCTTCTCCTTTTTCCATCTTTCCTTTTTCATTTCCTTTCTTTTCTTTCCTTCTATTCTGCTTTCTATTTTTCCTCCCTGTGCTTCTTTCCAGACAACCAAGCTTCCTGCGAAGCTGCTTCGCGGCTTCGCGCGTTTTTTCCACCTTTGCTATGCAACTGTTTAAAAACTGAGACAAGTAAAGCTACAGCTACTCCACAGCAACCATGCACAGCCCTGTACTTTATTTAGTTTTTCTCATAATTCAGAAGCTGTACGAGAGGCCAGAGCTACCACAGCTAAACATTTTGATGAAGAATATAAGAGACTGTTGGCGGCCAATCAGAAATTAGAGCAGCAGATAAAAGGAAAATCAGAAGAGAAACCTGAAGGAATCATGTCCATGGTGTCACAAGCAATTAAACGAGGCTCTCAAACATCTCCTGCACAGCAACAACCACAGCCACAGCAAGACTCGTCAGATGACTCAAGAGATGTTAAAATTGTTGATACCATGAAGGAGGTGAGGATTATTTGCAAACATTTTGAATTCTATCACTTACTGAAATTTCAGTTTCAGTTTCAGTTTCATATATTTTATATTCACTTCATACAATTTATAATATACTTTACTAACAGCTAACTAAACTACAAGGAAAAAGAAAATATTACAGAAAATTATTACATTGGTACGGAAAATTAATACAATATACAAATACAGAGAAAAGAATAAATCGTATGGAGGGAATTACTTAAAGGAGGAGCTCTCTCAATAGGTAAACTAATCGAGGAGAGAGCCCCCCTGAAGGATGATATTTTACCAAGGGGATGCAGTGGCAGACATTTTCTCAAATATTTTGGGGCGAAGCTATGTCTTTAGTTAAAACGCATTGTTGGTTTCTATTGTCTTCGAACAATGGATCTTTGTTCTAGCCCCAGAAAAGACATTCATGCCAATCTATCACTACCATTCTGTACCCTGTTTCCTCCATTGATAACATAATGCATGGCATGATTTACCAACTGCAGTTGTCTTCTGTTCTGACCTTGTCAACCTCTCAGTTTCATGGATTGACTATAACTCTTGAATCAAACTCCGGAATTTTCCTAGTTGGCATCATTATTAACATTGACCCTTTAGCTGTCCTGCAAAAGAGTCTGGGTCGAGCTATGTTTGTGTGCCTTTTTATATGAAAGGTTCGATTGAATGGCGTTAGAGATTCGGTCGCTATTGTTCACATTCGAAAATTCTACAAAGTGTATAAAAAATATCATCCAATTCAGAGTATTTTGCAGAATAGCTCAACGGTCAATTAATCAATTTTTGTTAATACTCCATTGAAAAATTTACATGACGAATTACTTCTTACGCTACCTGCAAACTACTTCAAGGCCAAGCTCCAATTGCACTGATTTCGGTCAGCGACCTGCGCGCTCGCCTAGTGCGCATGCTCTGTTGTTGGAGAGAATGGGCACTAGGCACACGCTTTGGTCGCCGACCAAAGCTACTGAAATGGAGGTCGGCCTTTACAAACAATACAAGGATCATACCACGAGGAACAATTGACTGACTACCCCATGACTTTGCGACAAGATACTTTACGAAAACGGACTTGATGCTTGAGAGAGCTATAATCAAACTTTTAACTGTTCTTGAAATGAATTGATCTTGAAGTAGTCAAATAAACAGAACAGAATGTTTGTAGCCATTACCTTGGTTCTCAAATTCATGACAGACAAATGTGCGATTTGCACCATACAGGTCTGAGGTTTGTTTTTTTTATTCCCATAAAATTTACAAACAACAAACAAAGACTATAAGACGATGCCACAAGGAGCATGGCAATACATAGATACATAGATTTTTTCTGGAATCGGCTATCGTTTGAAGGGAAAAATTCTGGAGCCAAGTAAAACTAAATTTTTTGTGGGCATACCCAGTAAAAATTTAGATTAACCCCCCACCCCCCCCCCCCCGGGACTTTACGCCAACGAAAAACAGATGGTACTTTCCACTCGGGAATTTGACGACATCATGACCTCAATCGACATATTAAAAACGCTGTATTTTTGAAAATAATGAATATATCACTGTATTAGTAATTTTCACTGTGGAACTAAAGCGAAGTACGTTAAGTTTGTTTTACAAGCCGTTCAATTCAAAGAGAGACGTAATAGCAATTTACATCATATCTTTATGACTGAAAGATGACTTTACAAGCTAAGGAGCTTATAAATTCATCTTCTCTTGCTTCATCACTAACAAATGTAAACTAACCTACAACAAAGTTACTTAAAAAGTTTTGATAATCGGATGATATTTCGTAGGCGCAAGAAAATGTAGAAGCATGGAGGTCGATTGTTATGCCCCTTGAAGAGGTATATATTAACTTAATCTCAATAAGCATATATAATCTCAGTTTACTCCCATCGTTAAGGTCATACAATTGTATCAAATTTGTCATATATTTAGCAAGTGAAGTTTACAAAATAAGACCTCTTTGAAGAGCTTTTGGTTATCTCTACCGGTTGGGAAGAAAAAGTTATGACTTTTGCTAGCATATACCGGGTGACCCAGAAAAAAGTGACCCAACCGCAATCTGTTATAGAAAAAAAAGTAAGTGGCCGATTGAAATATTTCAAGCGTTGTTCTGTCGCTAAAAAACTAGACTATATTTTAAGTATTTGTTGCAATTTTTTTGGGCACGGTAAAGTTCCCAAATTAAGGATTTTGAGGAAAAGGGCAGGCTTGAAATCCTCAAAAAGTCGTCAAAAACAGGGGATCGATTTGAAGCCATTTCAGGTCTCCAAAACAACGAGGAGCGTGTTTCATTTTGCCCGAGAATATCTTTAAGTACCTTGGGACTATAAACTTGCTCTGAAGACTTCCGACTGGGTTGCCTATTCCCAGGTTGAAATGAAACACGCTCCTCGTTGTTTTGAAGATCTGAAATGGCTGTAAATCAATCCCCTGTTTTTGACGACTTTTTGAGGATTTCAGGCATGCCCATTTCCTCGAAATCCTTAATTTTGGAAATTTACCGTGCCGAAAAAATTTGCGAAAAATACTTATAGCATAGGCTAGTCTTTTAGCGACACAACAACGTTTGAAATATTTCAATCGGCCATTTACTTAATTTTCTGTAACAGATTGCGTTGGGTCACTTTTTTCTGGGTCACCCGGTAGTTTGTAGCCTGTTCATCAAATTCTTTCGAAAGGATTTGTCTTCTGTGGGTAACAAGTCAACTTAGGTGATGGGGAATTTTTATTGTCAAGAAACACCTTCATTTCTCCTTGAAATTCAGAATCTAACCACGGGCAAAGATTTACCGTTGATGTGGCCTATATTATGATCAAAGTTGCATTCTTACTCACTGTGTGTTGTTTCTCTTTCATGGGATTGCGAGTAAAGCTTGATAATGTTGCTATTCCTTCGTTCTTCTCTCGTTACAACAAGGATCAAATGCCGCCATAATTCAAATACAGTTGAAACCGTTGGAGCTTCTTATTTGTCTCCGTTGGGTGCCTCTTATTTCAAACTTCCCTTTAAATAAAGATTAAAAGGGAAGTTTGAAAGTGTAAAAACCGTAAACAAATCTGTAAACACCGCACGTGTATCACTTATATCCAATCAATCGTAGAAGATATGAATGTTTGGTTTTTCCTCTGTGAAGTACAAAGATTTATCTTCAAAGTGACGCTTTCATTTTTGAAAAAACAGGTAAACGTCTGTTTGATATTGCCCACCAAAAACTGCAAAATCACTGTTTTAATCGAAATTTGGAGACGGAACCCCTTTAAACTAAACCATTGAATGGCGCCTTCTAATCCAAAGAATTGATTCATCTAACAAATCGAATTCATTTGATTGGTTGGAATTCAACCTGGTTTAACATAGGGCTCAAATCTTTCACATCTTTAAAAAGGTGGGTGTATTAACATTCTATTACATTTTCCTTTGAATTAGATTACATGAAAATGAAAGAAACTTAGAGCACTTTGCAGTAAATCTGCCGTGGCAATTTATTGATATCTTGATTAATTTCAAAATGGTGGCTTTTTTATATTTTTGAAAAAATTCATGGAAAATTTTGAAAAATTTAAAATCATCGTAGATTCTACGTCAATAGAGGCAATATGATACAATCTTCGAGAAAAGCATAGTTTAATGAGGTCTACCGGGTGAGCCAGAAAAAAGTTCCCACTTGCTAAAATTCGTAGCACCACAAGTACTTCGTGGATTTGAATGATTCAAATTCTAGTCGAAAGCAAAAAGATCGAAGTATTTTTGTGATTTTTCTCGTCTTCTTACAAGCACTGCAAATATTGGTAAATTCAGCTTTACAAAAATTTCATGGCTGCAAAATGACAGAAAAAGGCCTAAAACACTTAATCAAATCGTTAGGACTCTCCTCACACAGAACAATACGCACATGCGTTTCACTTCTCTCAAGAGTTACAAGAAATAGATTCTCAAACAGATACTAAATATTTTCAATCCCATGGCAATAGATGTGCAGACGATATCTCTTACCCATGATAAATTGCATTTTCTCTGTTGTTCTGAGCGAGGAGTCCTTTATGATTTGATCAAGCATTTTAGGCCTTTTTCAGTCATTTTGCAACCATCAAGTTTTTGTAAGCTTGAATTTACCAATTTTTCCAATTCTCGTAGGAACGTGAGAAAAATCACAAAAATACTTCGATCTTTTGGCTGTCAAGCAAATATTGATTCATTCCAATCCATTTAGTACTCTTGATGCTATGAATTTTCAAAAGTGGGAACTTTTTTCTGGCTCGCCCGGTACATTATGGGGGCAAGCAGAAATCTGTAGCTTCTCTGGTTTAGGATTTAGAAAAGTGATGACGTCACAGCCTCAAATATAATAAATGCCGCCATTTTGAAATTAATCAAGATATCAATAAATTGCCACGGCAGATTTGCAGCAAAGTATCCTTAGGTCCTTTCGAGCCACCTGATTCAAAGAAAAACGTGATAGAATTTTACACCCACCTTTTGAAGATTTGAGCCCTATGCTACCTGGTTTAGATATGGTTGTTCAACTGTGTCAGTGTGACTGTGGCATGAGTTCATGCTCGTTTTACTAGGCTTGTTTTTAACAGAACGCTATTTTACAGACACCACTTGAGTTACCTGAAGGTGATCGCTAGTTCGTCAATAACGAAAAGATACATGTTTCCAACCACTTGCAATGGTTGTTATTTGCCTATTTTACAAATTAAGACACGATTGTATTTTTCATTTGCAGGAAATTGCATCATTAAGAGCGAAACTGAAAGACACGAGTTTTAAACTGAAACAGTACGAGGCTAAGGTATGTTAGGTACAGTATAAATACCCCCAGGTTTCTGAGAGCTACTCACGTGATATTTCAAGACACACATTCTTACAGACTCTCTTGCAGGTAAAACGCTGACCAGCCTTTTGCACAGGGTTTTTGAAACTTTAAAGGCTTTGAAAAGATTTGCAATTGAAGGTGAAGGTGAAGTTGCGGTTTTTAGCGCCAAGCGCTGGAATCACAGAAGTAGAATAGGCCTAATCCAGTCCGCGACCGCTTGTCATGATGCTGAAGTGATGGGGCCCTACCTGGGATCGAACCCGGTCCACCTAACTGTTCTGGCTGTAATGTCAGAGGATTACACCACTGCGCCACAACACCTGCTAATCAAAATCTAATCAAAATTCAAAGGGGCTGTGTCTCCAAATTTTAAACAAATATGTAGACACCATTGTTTTCGGAACGTATCCATTGTTTTCTGCTGTTGGTAGTGGCTTCACCCAAGCCACCAAAAAGTATTACCGTCAAAAATCCACTCATCAGAGCAATCGTAAGAGATATGAATGTTTGGTTTGTTCTTTTTGAAATACAAAGATGTACCTTCAAAATAATGCTTTCATTTTGAAACAAAGATAAAAAACTGTGTGATATTACTTTTCAAAAAAGTCACTGTTTCGAATCGAAGCAAGAATCTTTGACTTTGGTGTTTTAGATTAATGTCTACAATTTCCCAAAAGATGTAAGTTTTTATCGACTTGGTATATTTGCATGTATCAAGCAGCAAATATACTTGGGAGATATCGCAAAGTGCATGAATTTGTTTTCGAAGCTTCGATTTCCCAGCCGTTCGCTGCGGTGGCGTATTTATGCTGTTGTTGTAGCCATGCTATCATTATGATAGGCCTAAATCTAAAAGTAAGTCGCTCGAAGAATGCAAGACAGAAAAGAGTCAAGGTGAGATTGATTGCTTTCTATTTTAACAATTGTTCGCACGAATAACTTCCACGCATCCTATAGCGCGTCATGTCAGCATATAAAAGTGGCTCAAGCCACTTGCAGTCAAATTCTAGCCAATCAGATACCAAGGTTTCCTGTTGACGTAGATCAGTTACCCAAATATGGTATCGGCCTATTGTCTTTGTAAGGTTATTTTTATCAAATGCTAATATATGCTTCGATTCCCTTTAAAGGCCATTATGATGAACAGTCTATAATGATGGATCGTTTTCAAAATTTTCCGTTTTCGTTAGCATTTCCGAAAAGCTCTATTTTCAAAGCGGAACAGTTTCAACGCAAGTGAAAAACGGTTATTTTTGGCTCCATTTTCATATGAAAACGGAGCAGTGTAATGTGAACAGTGTTAACATACGGCTCAAATCTTTAAAAATGTGGGTGTAACATTCTGTTACATTTGTCTCTTAATTGAATTGCTTCAAAGGAACTCAGGGTACTTTGCTGTAAATCTGTCGTGGACATTTTTGACATCTTAATTTGTTTGAAAATGGCGGAATTCATTATATTTGAGGCTATGACGTCATCAAATTTCTAAATCCGAAACCAGAAGAGTGACAGGTGTTTGCTTGCTACCACATTGTAGACTTTGATAAACTATGGTTTTCTTGAAAGTTGTATCATTTTTGCTCTATTGGTTTAGGATTTACGATGATTTAAATTTTTTCTAAATTTTCCATGAATTTTTTCATAAGTAATTAAATTGCTGCCATTTTGTAAAAATCAAGATATCAAAAAATTTCCACGACAGATCTACAGCAAGGTACCATACGTTCCTTTCAAGCCATTCAATGCACACAAACAATGTCATAGAATTTTACACCCAACTGTTTAAAGATTTGAAAGATTTGAGCCCTATGTGATGTCTTTGATTTTGGAATGATTTGGTTAAATCATGTGTTATCACGACAATTTATATTCCTAGGCTGCGAAGAGCACGCTTGAAGGTGGTGGCTCAATTTCGGCATCTCCTGGGCGACTGCAAGAGCAGCTGAAGGAACTGCAAGGATATTTAGATGCAGAACGATCATCAAGGACTGATTTAGAGATGTTCATTGCTGTCCTGAACACACAAAAAGGTGAATTGTTTTGAATTTAAAGCTTTCTGAAAGAACAGGCATCATTCACACGGGAATGCAATCGTTCCGTTCCATCTTCGTTCCAGTTTCAGGAACGCAAAAATAGACTGTTCACTCGGGAACGGAACGATTGCGTATCGGTGTTTCTTACCAGTTAAAATAACTGATTAATCATAAAAGATAATACTTCTAACGCCATAGAAAAATGAAACTAAACGTATCGGGCCGTGCCCTTCGTCAGTAGTTTCGTTAGAAGTATTATTTTTTGATGAGTAATCATTTATTTTTGCTATTTATACATCGCCACACGCTTCACTGTTATTAGTTACCAGTTCTATGGATCAGTACGAATAACGGTATCTGTGAAAACTTCTGCTGCTAAATCAAGTGACCAAAAATTTCATGTGAAGAAATCTGGAAAAATTGTATTGATAGCATCCCTTGAGAAATTTTGAAATATCCTTCTAGCCTTCTAGTTTTGGCAATTAATTTCATTGAAATTTATTTTCTTGCCAGGTGTGCTGCAGGAAGATGCAGACAAACTCAGAAGTGAATTACATAACGGTAAATCATTTTGTGTTTTACAGAATATTACAAATAGACTATTTTAGCTTGCAAACTATTATATTCTGTAGTGGACGGACTTACACCTTTTAACAGAACTATTTAAACTAACGTAGCAAAATCATTGTGAAAATTGCAGTACTGTGGTGCAAAATCGAAGCGATTTCGGATTGTTCAATGCTACTCCAGCTTTCTATGGAGGAAAATGCTGTTTAATTTAATTTTCTTTAGTGTGTTACCGATACCATTTTTATCTAGCAATAAGGTAGAGAATTTCACAATGAGGATAGCTAACCTACTGATAAAAATTCGGGATAATATCATTGGAGAATGCCAGCATTTTCATAGCTGAGAAGCAATCTTTTATTCATGCTTTATTGAAAATTTTTGCCATGTATTTATCCGTTTCCTTCCCTCCGTTCGAGAATTTTTCGTGAGCGTAAAACAAATTCTCGGGTTGAGTGGTAAATTTTCATTCAAAGCGTCATCAAAGATGGCCCGCTTTTTTGTGATTGTTTTCGAAATTCATATTTCAAATCCTCAACAATGTGACTTTTAATTTTGATTCCTTTTGAAATTTGACTCCTTACTCACTTCTGGTGCATGTAACACGTTCTGGAGATTACTTTAAGGCAAGAAACGTTCACAGGAAGAAACTTTCGCGCGTTCGAAAACACGCGAAATTGTTGGAATTAGCTTTCGCGAATGGACCAAAATGGGAAATTTCGCGGAAATAAACTTTCGCGAATTAGGTTTCTTATCACATTTTTTACTGTCTCAAATGTTCCTCAACTCTTCAATGACTCTTCCGAATCGTCTTTAAATAAGCTTGTAGTGTAGTAGCATATTTCAAAAAGTTCGTTTTTAAAGAAGAGGAATATCAGTATCTGATTATATGATTATTTGATTCGATTTTTTGCGAAATTTTGCGAGAACAAACTTTCCCGAATTTCATATCTTAGGAAATTTCGCGGAATACACTTTGTGGAATTTCAGCCAAAAACGCGAAAAACGCGAAAGTTTCATCCCGCGATAGTTTCTTTCCTTGAAGTACTTTGCTTGAATATTGCCCCAAAAATTAATTCAAGACTATTCATTCTCTTTCCAGTTTGTAGACTTCTAGAACAAGAAAAAACAGATCACAGAGATTTAAAAGAAACGTGGAGAAAAGCGAATGAAGAATTCTTAGAGCAACAAACTATGCTATGTTGGGAAATTGAAAATATGCGAGATTTGATGACCCCGGCTCAGAATGAGAAACTTTCAAGACGATATAGATTGAAGCATTCGAAACCAGCTAAAAGCAAACAAGCAAAAACTATAAAAACTGTGGCAGAGGAGCCATACAGTGTTGGAAATGCAAGTGATGATTTGATAAAATTTGATGACAGCCCAAAGAAAGGTCAAGTGCAAATACCGAAGCCTGTGACACCAAGTGATGTTCATTTATCTGAGGTAAGAAATATTATGGCGTTATTATAGTCTGTCTCAAATTAGATGTAACTTGCAAATGCCCGCGAATAACAACGATAGAAGTGTTTTGCAAATGAAGTTAATTTTGCGTTATCACAAATCTTGTCTCAAATTAGATGTAACTTGCAAATGCCCGCGAATAACAACGATAGAAGTGTTTTGCAATGGATTTTGCGTTATCACAATTCTCAGGTGACATCTAATTTGAGAAAGACTTTAACGGTTTGCTAGGTAAATGCTGGAAAATGTTTGGATTGAATAGGATATTTCCCATCATGGATTGAGTATTCGTTTAACCCCATTGTGATTGGGCTTTCTGACAAGTCCTTGTGGTTGGAGCGTACCCCTACCTAATTTTTGATTGGTAATCGGTAGAGCAGCCAGACATGGTGTGCTTGTAGTTCTAGGCATGTACTTCTTAAGAATATGTAATTCAACCTTAAATCAACCATCATTATTACTAACGTCAGCATTTTTCTTTTTGTGGTCAAGAAAAGCGGCAAAATCAGGGAAATGCGTTAAAATCAAATTTGGATTAATGTTCTGATCCAAATATTTGAAAATTATGATAGACTACATCAAATGAAATTACGCATATTTAAAGAAAAGTTTACGAGTAGTTGTACAATATGTAGTTGCGAAAATTCATAAGTGTCATTGCCATAATCTTTCTCCATGTAGAGTTATCCGAAATAATCTACTAGGAAGGGGGGGGGGGGCTGGCCATCCATTGATTTTCAATTCAGTTTGAAAGATTATTAACAGTGACTTCGATGCAACGGGATAAAACCATGCGATTATCTTTGTCAAAATCTCCCTTGAAGAGTGCTTCAATGCTTAGCCCAAGCACTTTCAGTCCTAATGTCCCACGAAGCGTCACGTCCAATTGCCCCTTTAAGCACAATTGCATTGATTCTATGCTTTGCTTTCATCAAAATTTCATTTCATGATTGCAGCGGAAACTAATCTCATCAGAACCCTCAAGCATCGACAGCACGGATGGGAGTCGGGAGAGTTCCCCTTCAAAGGTATCTGTAGATCGAGTTGTCAGTTTAGAAGAAGCAGAAGAGATCAAAGAGGAGACCGATGCTGTTAAACCTGGTATGAGGAAGTCTGCATCTAGTTCTGATATTAACAAGGAATTAGGTGAGTGCATTTTCGGAATCTACTTATCAAGATCTTTCCCATCATTGAATTCATTGATTTTGTGAAAAATGTTTTTAGGCTTTAACAATTTTTAGGTTTTCAAGTAAGTTCGGACCAAAGAGTTTGGTTTATGAAACTTCCCCTTAAACCTTTTCCCCAAAGCAGGTTTTAGCGGACTTTGGATATGCCGTCGAAAAGCACATTCTACATCGAGATGTGTGAATCCCAGCTTCATGGAACTTTTTTCGGGATCAATCCGTTGTTGACTATTCCGAAAGACTCCTCTATACTTTATTCTGACGTCGCAACAAAGTGACGCAGAATTCAAAAAAGTAACATCGATTTTCGGAATCTGCAGGAAAAATGGACCTAATTTAACGTGACCTACATCTTTAGATAGTAAAGATAGTAAAATTTTTGGAATCATCATTTCCTCATATTCCCTTCGAGATCATATCAAAACTCAACTACTAAGATAATGCGATACTTCCGCTTCTAACGTTCGCTTATCTCAGACGGGGGTAATGTTTTTACTAACCCCGGCTATTATTTGTACAAACAAAAGAATCATTGTCATTTTATTATGAGGGCTACACTAACATAACTCAAGGGGCAAATTATTGAGAGCAGTTGCATGGAGCTTTGTCTTGCCGACAAGTATTACCGTACTACCCTTGGTTCAATTGATATGTAAAAAGGTCTACCGGGTGTCCCAAAATGATGTATTATTGTTTGATTGCTTACATGTCCATAACCAATGAACCGATTTTCAAAACCTTTGCTTTATTTGATTGCCTAAAGGCTAAATTGTACTTTAAGATGTTGGTTGTGGCTTTACCACGGCGTTTTCTTGTCGAAAAGAAGATCGATAAACCTGCTGAAATTCAAGCCTTAGATGGCACGAGAAAGAAACGGCCTATTTTTCCAGTCAACATTTTAGATGTGATACAAAGGCTGAACTCCTATTCGTAATCTCTGAACTCAATTATCTGAACGACATTTATTCGCTGAACGACACATAAGTTCAGCCTTTTGCATCAAATCTAAGATATTGACTGAGAAATTAGGCCGTTTCTTTTTCATGACACATAAGACTTGAATTTGAGCAGGTTTATCGATCTTCTTTTCAACATGAAGACATCGGCCTAAACCACAACCAACATGCTCGAATACAATTTAGCCTTTCGGCAATCGGATAAAATAAAGTTTTTGAAAATCGGTTCATCGGTTCATAACCTACAGAAACTGCTCTTAGAAGTTTACAAAACGCTCCACCAATTAAATCCATCATACCTCTGGGAGAATTTCCAAACAAAATCTATTACTTACAACTTACGAAAACAAGTATTATGTGAGCTTCCTCAGAGGTCTAACACGATAAAATATGGGATAAACTCCCTAAGATTTAGGGGAGCTATGCTGTGGAATACCCTAAACAATGATGCAAGAATGTAGCGTTCAAAAAGGAAATTAAAACTTGGGATGGAACCAGTTGCCTTTGTACAATTTGTAAATAGACACTGAATTCCTTTAATTGTAAATTAGCATGTATTACTTTAGGTTTATTGTAAATAGTTGGTGTAAATTAGCTTTATTCTTTTAAAACTATGTACATACCAACTTTAAATAAATATATGAAATGAAATGAAAATCGTTTATGGACATATAAGCAATCGAACGATAATACATCATTTTGGGACACCCGATATATGTATCGATGTTGTTGCAGGTATACGAATACCATCACCAGCTGGCAAATCATTATCACAAGGGGATGTTTCAGCAGTGATTGGATCATCGGGTAGAAGAGGTCTTTTGAAGAAGTTTTCTGTGGTCTTGTGCGCTTTTTTCCAGTACTGACTAGTTTCTCCTCGATATTGTTGCAGGTATACGAATACCATCACCAGCTGGCAAATCATTATCACAAGGGGATGTTTCAGCAGTGATTGGATCATCGGGTGAAGATACATGGGCTGTTATATCATCACCAACTGTCGCTGAATTAGAGAAGAAAATGCAGCTTAATGAAACTGGATGGAGCACCATGAAAGATGTAAGACTTACCGGGGTCTCCCCAAAAAAGTGCTGCCGTCTGAAAAATCGCCAAAATTCCATGATCAAACTTATCTTAATTTTTTTTTTATCTCTCTTGCCAATGATCCAAATATATTTAAAGACTAGATATAACAACAGTCAGCGAGTGCTGCCGATTAGTATTTGTACCAAATGCGACTGTAGCGAGGTTGATTTTTGTAGAAATTAATTGAAAGATTGTCTCTAAGGAAATGTGTATGTTTCAATGTTTGAATTTACATTTGGGTAATGGTTCAAAAGGTAAATGATTTAGAATATTGAGTTACTCTCCTCCGCCGGTTTCTAGTTCCTGAATCCAAGGCTCTTGGTTCCGTAGTTCTGTATTCCATGGTTCCGTGGTCCGTAATATTGAGTTCTGCATTGTCAAAAATAAACCTTTGTCGTCCATTGACGTACTTAGGTAGTAAAGTAGGTAGGAAGAACTCATTATCTTTTGTTGGAGAATTTTGTTGTTTGTTGGATAAATGCTCACAAGCCGCGAGCCCGCGAACCGCAGCCGTGAGCTGGCCCGTCTATCTACAAAGCCAAACGGCAGGCAGACGGCATACAGACAGCAGGCAGACAGGCTAATTTCGCTCGCGGATTGAAGCAGAATAGTTAGGCTGCCTTCGGCAGCAATAATAACTTTGGTAGATAAGGTTCTTAATAAGAATTTGTAAAAAGATTCGGATGCAAAAAGAACGAGAAGATTTAGTACACTGATGCCTTTCTGACTTATGTCGTCATCAGAGTGTGACTTAAAACATCACCTTAAAGGGGCTCCGTCGTCAAGCAGTAAGCAAATCCGTAAACTCGCATGTGTCACCAATTATCCATTGTCCATCCATTGTTTTCTTTAGTTTGTTTGGTGGCTTCACCCAAGCCACCAAAAAGTGAGCGTTAAAAGTCCACTTATATCCGAGCAATCGTAGAAGATATGAATGTTTGGTTTGTTCCTTAGTTAAGTCCAATGATTAATGTCCAAACAGCAACTTTCATTTTGAAAAAATATGAAAATCCCGTGTGATATCACCTTTCAAAAAACTGCAAAAATCATAGTTTTGTTTACATTTTGACGACGGAGCCCCTTTAAAGATTGAAAGATTTGAAAGAATTGAGCCCTATGCTGAAAGATACAAGTGGAATATCAAATATTCTTGCTCCTCGTGTTTTACCCTTTGCTTTCTATTGTTTTCAGTCGTCATCAACAATAGCTCATCCGACATGTATGATGTGTCAAAACTACGAGAAACAGCTTCAGAGGCTACAAAGAGACTGCTTAGATTTAAAAGATAAAAAAGATTCACTCATAGCTTTTGCAAAGAAAGAAAAGGTAATTAGATATAAGCCAGAAGACAATTCAATTCTCTCGTATTTAGGGCGTAAATGAAACGATTACTACACAGCTCTCGAATCAAATAAGCAAAATACGCCAGGCAGATCTTTAGATTTATCCTTCTTCTGTCGTTATAAGCACATAACTTCTCTTAAAAGCCACCTTTCGCGTGCACAAGGCGAGGAGAGTTTGTCTTACTGGTTTCAGGGCATCTTTTACGGCTTTGTTTTGAATTACTGTTTGAGAGAATTTTCGTTGTCTGCAGTCTTTAATCGCTTTGAATTGAGGTTTCAATCAAAAATAACTGATGCTATTGTATTACAAAATCTGGTCATGTTGCTTGATTGGTAATTCCAAATCTACCGAATTCTAAATTAAAAGTATAAACTTCGCAGAGACAGAAATATATTTCCCATCAAATACAAAATCTTTAAAACGGCAGTTTTCGGATTCACCGACGAAAATTGAAACTAGCGAATGAAAATGATAATCTCTCCAAAGTCTCCCAAACCTTCTACCTTTTCGAGTAGAAGATTCAGAAGGCCTTCAAAACCTACCAAACCTAGAGAATTTCAGAGTAAGTCAAACACGAAGTCCGAGTCTACCAAGTCTACAGTATTCAGAATTGTTACCAATCCAACACACCCTTGATTTTTTTCGTTGCAAAATTGTTAGAGAAACTACGGCCTTGCTTCCTATTTTCTGTTGATAAAATTCACTTGTCTTTCAGCTAGAGCTACGAGCAGAAAGGGAAAAGGTTGAAAAATTAGAGAAAAGCATTTGTGTTGCTTCTGAAGACGCCCAAACGCAGGTGAGGAATTCTTGCCCTAATTATCTCGCCCAGTCTTGCAAAGGCCGTTGCAATACTTTTTCTGTTGCACATGCATTTGAACAGTAGAAATTTTTTTCCCATAGCCTTGTATGATACGATACAAGGACGCGTTATTGACACCACAGTAACTGATTTAGGCCTGTGCGATTTACAATAAACTTCAGCGACATAAAAGTAACAAAATGCGTTTGACTAAATGGTATAAGTCAAAATTAGACGCTATCAGGTAATAAAATGCATACTAACAAGTTTTATAGTTGTACAGGAAAATATAAAGCCCTCGGTCCTATTGCACAGACCTTACAAGCTCGGTCTGTACTTTTAAGACCTCAGGCTTTATATTTTCCTGTAAATACAAAACCGGTTAGTATGCGCATAATAACAATGATTTGCTTTTCTTCAGATACAAGTGCATGCAGAAAAAGAAAGTGAACAACAAAATACACTGAATGAGATACAAAAACAATTCCTAGCTATGCAAGAGGAGGTTCATTTTCAAGTTGTAAGTGAAAGATTATTTTGTTTTGCATTACCTAGAAAGTGTTCTATTCTTGGATAGTCGTGAATGAATAAAGAAATAAGCATTGTCTCATAATGAGCTTATTCCAGTAAGCGTCTGCTAGGTTGGCGAAACAATACTGGGTGTCCCAAAAAAGGAAACAGAATTGGTCAGGTCTGGCGACGAAAATTTAGCTTTAGTCAATGGGAAATCTTTTTTGAAACATTCTTGGATAGGTCACTTGAACATTGATAGTTTTATCTATTATCATTGATATAGCATAGGGCTCAAATCTTTCAAATCATTAAAAAGGTCGGTGTAAAATTTTATTATGTTTTTCTTTGAATTGGATTGCTCGAAAGGAACTTATGGTACTTTGCTGTAAATCTGCCGTGGAAATTTTATGATATCTTTATTTTTTCAAAATGGCGGCAATTTGATAATTTTTGAAAAACTTCATGGAAAATTTTGAAAAAATTCAAATCATAGTAAATCCTAAACCAATCGAGGAAACATTACATAACCTTCATCATTGATATTGATGCTTTGAGAGTTGAAATATTAATCTTAAAGGTTCAAACTTGCATCCACCTCCACCTCCAAACCAGAGTTTTAGCCTTTTGGCCTCAACGAATTCCTGCAGCACTTAGAAAGAAGAAGGAGAAGAGCAAATCTAAAGTTTTTTCTGGCGAATTTTGTTTATTTGATTCAGAAGCCGAACAGAAGGCATTACGATTAGTTTGGGCTCAAATGAAACAATTACTACTCAGTTTCTGAATCAAATTAACAAAATCCGCCAGACAGAACTTTAGATATACCTTTCTTCTTTCGTTATAAGCACATAACTTCTCTTAAGAAGCACCTTCCGCGTGCACAAGGCGAGAGTTTTGCCTAATAGTTTCGGGGAAACTTTTGCGGCTTTGTTTGTTTTGAATTACTGGTTGAGAGATTTTCTTTTGTCTGCAATCGCTAATCGCTTTGAATTGATGTGTCAATCAAAAGCAACTGATGCAATTTTTTTGCAAAACCTGCCCTTGTTATTCTCGTATGATACAAAATTCGACCTTGGGGCCGCAAAGGATCATGGTTGTTATGGGTCTTAGAGGAAAACTAGTTGCAGCGCAGCCCCGCGCAGCGGTGGCGGAAGCTGTCATATAGATCGGTCATATCGATTGTTCTCAAACTCGAAACTTCCCTTGCAAAATTCGCCCCTCTGGGGCACATAAATGCTGGTGAATGGTATTGAAGTGAGTACCTCCGCCCCGAAAAGATTGGCAGCCGATTGTCTCTACTCTTCTGAGTTGCACTCACTTAACTTTGTTAACAGCTAGTTACAGATTTTATTTCTTTCATTGTAGAGACAGCTTTCAGAAGACCGGGACAGAATGATGGCTGAGGTACGAACTACAATTTTGAGTTTCTATGTCGGAGAAGAGAGAATGAATCGAAAGAGTTTCTGGAATTATCTTTATTTCATTCCTGAGGCAAAAAGGCCATGAAATCGTTGCTTGAAAACCGGCTTTGAGCTGCAGTTGTGAATTTTTGTGAAAACCCATTTTGTGCGATTTCATATGAAATTTTGAGTACCATTATGTTAAAAGAGCTTGATAGCAGACATTGGCGAACGAACTAAATTGTTGGATTAATGAAAAATTCAATTTTATTAGCAATCAATTTCTGCAGTTTGAGATTATGCATCAAAAAAAGGAAGCTCTCGAAAGCAGGAATTCCTAGACTGATTACATGTTCATAGTTATCGCTATTGATAGACTGATGGACGCTATAACTACGACTCGTGTCCATACGCTTCCAGAAACGGACATTGCCTAAATCACCTGCTATTTTTTTCTCAAAACCACTGACCCTAAAACGTCGCAAAAGCGGTTTCCTGAAGTGCTACCCTGCAAAACAAGCTATCAGTACTTAGATGAATGTTTCTTCGAGCTATTAAAGCAAAAAACTAGAAGTGCCCCGCAGGAAATTTTTTTGCCGTTTTGAGAAAAGTTGGGAAATAAGGCCATCCCTGAAGCGACAACAACAGCATCAATTCACTTCAATGGGATAAGCGTAAGTGTATGGTCCTTGTGTAATGAGGCTAGGGAATTCCCACAAGCGCTAAATTGCAAATAGAGTTTGCAGCATCTATTTGTTTGATTTGAACCTTGACACAAATGCAGCAAAAGAAATTGTTAAGATCGGCAACATAATTAAATTTTTTGCGATTTTTTAAAATGTTTCACTTTTTTTGGCTCATCCGGCAGGAAGTTCTTTTGATTGATATTACTGTATTTAATGTGCTCTATCGTAGCTGGAAACTTTACGAGAAGAAAATGCAAGCCTAAAGACTATCCAAGAAACCTTGAGAGAAGACCACCACCATCAGCTATCAATGGTACGTGTATTACCCATATTAAAGTAGGCTCCTTGGATCAGTTTTGATCATAGTATGCATGTCTTTGTCGTCTTCTTTCCCTTGTCGCTGTCTGTTTTGTTGCCATTTCTTATCAGTGTCCTCCACGTTGCTCTGTCAGTCGAAGATCTTTGCCATGAGTTTGTATCACTGTTAATCTCTTTATATCACTCTTTTTCTGGTCTGTGTAGCTTAGCTTCGGGCATCCTATATTTCTCTTCCCTATCACTACATAACAACCACGTTGGTATGCGATGATCATCCATTCTTTCTCCTAGATCTAGCCAATTCAACCTCTTCATTTGCTTTCTATACATTGCTGATGCAGACCCACTGCGTCCCTACTGACTCTGAACTCGCAATCTTACTCTGATTCAATGCCAGTCACAGTGACCAGGTACCAAGCTAAAACTGGAATATAATTGTATTTTAAATGGTTGTTAGAGCTTTTGCCTTTTCGAGAAGGTACCAAATTTAGACTTTACTCAAGGAAAAATCGAGACAACTGATCAGTACTTTGTGGTGTTTAGTTTACCTAGAATCTTTGATAAACTTATGTGAAAGAAAATTTATGTTGACATCTTAAGAATTACGATGGAATAATTGTTTTACATTTTTATTCAGGAAGGAAAAAAGGACGGTAATGTTCAAGTAATGCATGAGAAAATGGAACAAATGAAGCTAAACGCATCGACAACAGAAGAGCAATTACGGAGTGAGGTGAGAATCAGGATACCAGATACCAGGTGAGCCAGGAAAAAGTCCCTCACTTTCGAAAATTCACAGCAAGCCGAAAGACCGAAATACCCGGTGAATCAATAAAAAGAATCCCTGTTAGAAAAATCACCATTCCCTAAATATCAAGATGGTGATATTGGGAAACATAACGTGTAACAGCAGACATGTTCAAATGGACCTCAATATTTACCTGACTGAGATTGGCCACTCCATTCTGAAGTTATTTTCTCCAGAAAGCCCTTTCGAGAAATCTTCAAAAACAGGCTCAAAACCAGGACCAACATTTTCCGAGCTTTCTGCCTTATCTCAATGAGTTCAACACATTCTTACATGCTTTATTCTCTTGGGAAGATGAAATCGTCCGGAATAATGTCGTTTTGCCTCCAGGGAGGACATTTTCATCTGTCAAAGGGATAAAGCGTGCCAAAGCATGTACACGTCACTTCTATAAGGCATAGACATACGAGAAATTTGGTCGTGATTTTATGCAGTTTTTGGAAGTTTCTTGGAGGGGCTTCCTCGAGAAAATCTCTTGTAATTTCAGAACAGAGTGGTTGATTTCAAGCAGGTGAAATTTTGAATATATTTGAATATGTTCACTATTGAATGACATATTTGCCAACATTATTGTCTTGATATTGGGATCTGTGGTCTTTGAAACAGGGGTTCTTTTTTTTGACTCACCTGGTATTTTTGTGATTTTTCTCGCTTTTTTATCTGCACTAAAAATATAGATAAAGTCGACTTTACAAAATATTTTTAGTTGACAAATGTCTGAAAATGGGCCCAGAGCACTTAGTCAAATTGCAAGGAATCTCCTCACACAGTACATGCTAGGGGCCTCTTACCTCTCTGATGAGTTATGATGAATAGTCTTTTCAAACAAATATTGACAGGCTGGGTTGGAAGACCATTGAAGAACTTATAGCTGGTGAATTTAAAACAATGGTCTTCAAATCCCCGCAATACCTGTGTGACCTCTTCATCCGAAATTCAAAGTATGTCCTGCAAAATACGGAGACAGATTTAAGACCACCCAAGAAAAAAGTCAAGTAATGGACAAAAATGTTTTCTTATCGAGGAGCAAAAATGTGGAATGACCTTCCAGCCGATACCAAACAGGAATCTTCGCTAAATAGTTTTAAACAGTCCATTTAGAAGTTATTTTTCTTTTATCTTAGATTAGAATTTGATGTATTTAATTTATTCCTTGGTAATTTTATATTGTCAGTAATGTTTTTAAGTGGAGGGCCCCTTGTAAAACAGCTCCGGCTGAAGGGCAACCCTCCTTAACAAAATCAAATATCAAATAAAATAGAAATGTATCAAATATTAAAGCTTTCAATCTCTTGGCAATATATGTGCGGACGATATCTGTTACCCGTGAAAATGTTACTTGCCTTATTGTTCTGTGTGAGGAATTTCGCTATGATTTGATCAAGCGTTTCAGGTCTTTTTCAGGTATTTCGTAACTACAAAATTTATGCACACTCATTGGTAAAGTCAAAATTTACCTATATTTGCAGTGCTCATTGCGAGGAAATTTGCAAAAACACTTCAATCGCTCTTCTATCAAGCAGCATTCAATTAATTTCAGTTCATAAAATGCTCTTGGGCTAACAAGAACAGATTTTGTACCACAATAGCATGAGATATTTTTGTTGACACCTGAATTCAAAGCGATAAGCGACTGCAAAGGAAATTCTCTCAACAAGTAGTTCAAAGAAAACGAAGCCGCAAAAGTTTCTCTGAAACCCAGGTAGCTATCGTGCTCGTTGTGCGTTCCAGAAATTGTTTTAAGAGCAAAACACGAGCATCTGTCGAAAGAAGAAGGGTATATTGACACATCTACCATGGGCATTTTATTTCTTTGGTTCATAAGATGAGCAGTAAGTATTTTACTCACACTGAAAAAAATAAATTTAATCGCCTCCCAACCGGCTTCTGAACCAAAAAAATTACTTGCCAGATGCAGATGTGTAGCTATATCCTGCTTCTGTCGATCTATGCTCATGTTTGCTCTTAAAAACAATTTCTGGAATGCACAACGAGCGAGCTAGCTACCTGGGTTTCAGAGAAACTTCTACCGCTTTGCTTCTTTTGAATTACTGTTTGAAAGAATATCCTTTGTCTGCAATTGATAATCGCTTTGAATTGAGGTGTCAATCAAAAGCTGCTCATGCTATTGTCTTACAAAATCTGTCCTTGTTTCTTGGGCTATGAATTTTCAAAAAGTGGGGACTTTTTTCTGGTTCAACCTGTATGTTAATCGTTTCATCACAATATCGAGCCCAGTATATCACGTACTCGCACTGTTCGGGTTTAATTCTGAAAGCTTGATTAATGTGAAGTTTTAAATCGACAGATAATGTTCTTAAAAGATCGTGTGATGGCTGAACAATTCGACAAGGAAAACACAGAGAAGATACTGCAATTAGATTTAGACCAAGCTCGACAAGAGATAGGTAAGTAGGCAAAGAAAGTATTTGTAATTCAATATGGCATTTATTGCAAGAGACGAAATATATAGAATAGTATGTTTTCTGTCGGTAGCTCTTCCATAAAATATGCAACGTAAAATCTGCAAGTATTGCCAAGTGTACTGGTAGTAGACCGTTGTTCACCCTGACTTCAAACATTTTTCCAATGATGGAAGCATATAGAGCTTGATAGTGAGATGTTGTGCTACAATTGGAAGCTACCGTAGTGAAATATTTCTCAAAGTTTCTCCTGCGTTATTATGTCCGTTTAGCGTGGCTTCTCTTTTATACATCTGTCTATAATATAATGTTAATGTACAGAATGCCATCTAGTTGGAAGTGATTAAATAAATGGGCAATGTATTGAATTCATTTTATTTTCAAATTTAGGTTAAAGGGGCTGGGTCACATAACCGTAAACAAACCTGTCATCTCTATAATCTATATTGTTTCTCTCGCTTGACCATTGCCTTCTGCACAAATTTTGGTGGATGGGGTGAATCCACAATAAAAGTATGGAAATCCATCGATATCTCTGTAATCTTACAACATATGAATGTTTCGTTGTTTTGCCATGAAACTAGAAGTCCGCCTTCAAATAACACTTTCATTTTGATAAAAATAGTAGAAAATATGTGAAGTATGGCCTGTCAAAAGCTATATAATCGTCATTTGGAGGGAAGTTTGTTTACTTTACGTGACCCAGCCCCTTCAAATTGATAGTAACTGCAGTACAACCGAAGCATGATAATCAATAATATCGTTATTTCTTGGCAAAGTTTTAAATGGGCAATACTTCTTTCAAGATTACAAGGAATCTGGCCTGACATTTTTAGAGGAATTTTCATGATTTAATAGACCTTTTAGCTATTCTACAAAGTAGCCTGGATCGAGCGTTATTTCTCTACATTGTTATACGCGAGGTTCGATCGAGTGGCGTTAGAGCTTCTATCACTGTTGTGTACATTCGTAAATTCTACAAAATGTAGCCAAATATCGTTCGATTCTGATTCTTTTCAGAATAGCTCAAAGGTCTATCGCTCCTTTTCAGATGTATACAACAATATGGATAGAGGATTAAAATGGAATTAAAAGGGAATCCACACAGTTAAATAGGCCTTCGAGCTATTCTGCAAAAGAGCACGGATCGAGCAGCATTTTTACACATTTTTATACGAAAGGTTCAATTGAGAGGCGTGAAAGCTTCGATCACTATCGTACACGTTCGAAAATTCTTCAAAATGTACGAAGATATCGTTCGATACAGATTCTTTTTTACGAATAGCTGAAAGGTCTATTGGCCAATGAGATGGCGTTTTGAAAACGCTGTCCAATCAGATGGCGTATGATCTATTCTATTTGGGACTCACATGTCTTATCAGTGTCGATTCGTTTAAGACTGTCCACGAAAGGATGTCACACCTTTAGGATGTCTCATGGTTAGGGGGGAGGGGGGCTCCCTCTTTGATTAGCTTGCCTATTAAAGTGAATGACCTGAGATATATAACGCTTGTCTATAAATAGGACAAAGAAATTCCTAATCAATCCCTCTATTGTTTTCTTTCGCATATCTTTCATTCGCCACGAGCTGGATTATAAAATACAATAGGCTATTTATAAATCCATGAGATCTCATCTTTTAACTCAGGTTATTCACTTTAAGGGAGCCCCTCCTTTAAGAAATCTCCCTGATCTCACAACTGCTCTTCGTATTTATTATTATTACTTGGATGGATGGATATGTAGAGTTGGTGTTATATTTGATGGAACTTTAAAACTGAACTTAACTGAACTGAACCTTGACTGAACTGAACCTTGACTGAACTGAACCTTGACTGGGAGTTAGCTGCTTGACTATCATTGCTTTTTTCGCAGTAAGTTTGAAGGAGAAAGTAACAAATCAAGATACTGGAAAGCGAAAAGAGGTATGTCTTCAAAGCTTCTCTCATTCGATTAGTTATTAATTATAGCCAACCACTACCAACAGGTTTATAAGAAGCTAGTTACGGGACGGTCGAAAATTTAAGACTCCCTAGTACTATGTTTGAGAAATGCTGAGAAATGCCAAGAAAGTTTAAAAGCTAAATTAAAGAATGACTGGGGGCTGGTACTGAGTGTGTTAGTCCGACGGGAATGTGCTGCTTTTCAGGGTGTTGTTTTCACCTCTTTTTTTCAAGCGCCGGATATCGACAGAAGGCAATTTTTATAGGGCCGGTTCTCAAGACTTTGCAAAATGGGTATTTTTTCAGATCATACTGTTGTTCAGTCCAGGTTTTCTGTTTTGGAGTATACTTTTCGCCGATTTTTCTAGAATCGGCTATCGTTGGGAGGGAAAAATTCTGGAGCCGGTAAATTTTTTTTTGATGAGCACACCCCCAAACAAATTGAGATCAAGTACCGCCTCTTCGCCGGGAAAAATTTCATGGCAAAATTGTCGCTGTACCGTTTTATTATTGAGTAATGCTCATTGTAATTTTATGTTTTAAGCTCAATGCAACTCATTTCCTTTCGAAGATATTGTGTTGTATGTCAAGAAACATTTGTTTAAAACGCGGTAGGGGTCGAAATTGCATCATACTTTATGCGCCCAAAAATAAGAAACAATTTAACATGAATAATTTGTTTCTATTCAGGAACCTGAAATCGAAGAACAGCCATCCTAGCGAAAGGTTAGCAAATTAGAAAGACTTTCCGACGGTAAATTGTTATCTATAAATGTCATATATACTCATTATCATAGAATTTGTAGGTGGGGACAGATGAAAAATATTCAACTGTCGATAAAAGACATGATTTAGCTACTGAGCTTGTTAGGGAGCGGTTTCAAATTATAAAAGGGAAAGGAGTGGAAGCAAATAAGGAAGGGGGTCTGAAATTGTTCACTTATGCTGGGGGTATGAAAATCAAATGCCAAATATTTTAATGTTTTCAGCAAAATTTTGTATAAATTCTGCATATTTTAGCCCTATCTACCGGGTGTCCCAAAAAAAGTACTCCTGTTTAAAAAATCACCAAAAATTGATTATCTAACGTTTGAACCTTTGCTTTGTCAAAGACCCAAACATATTCACAGATAGTAAAATGTTTGCTTTTGATGCAGCAAGGTAGAAAATTTACACGTTGAAAAACCATATTTTGAGCTATAGTTTTAAAGCAAAATACTCAATCTTGCCTAAGAGTCAAAATTTCAGATCTTTTATCATCATCAAAGCCTCCAATGATAGTGCGCATTACTAGAAGTTATATACGCACAAAGAAATGAATTTGGCAATCATCAGTGCTTTTTTTGCATTATGATTCCAAACCAGGTGGCCCTAGAAAGGACTAAATTTGCTCAATTTTAAACCACTTACAAGATCAGCTATGTCTTGGAAAATATTTTGGTTCTTGATCTACTGGACAAAAGAAGAAAATTGAAGATCGGCCTTGTAATCAAATCTCAGTGATTTTTCAAACGGGAGTACATTTTCTTGGGACACCCGGTATTTCTCAGGTTCATTTAAAGTTGGACATTGGTTGTCCTCTGGCTTTTTCAGTCATAACAAGGCATGTTGCTCATTCAAGAAATAGATTCACTGGGGTCTGAAACTTTTAAGGAAAAATTAGATGAGGTCTGAAATTCTATATGGCTAGAATGCAGGCTTATAACTTTTTTAGCACAACTGTCTGGTATGCATCCACCCCTTTCCCTGTTATTGACATTGACAGCTCCCTTAAGTTGTACTATATCTCGTATCAAATACTGTCTTCCTGTTCCGGAATAGATTTAGACATACCAAGATGAGTTCTTGCGGGTTTTGGGGTTTCTATGAATGCTTGTTGTCGTCCGCTAACTCGTATGATTTGGGTGATGATATTTATCAATTCTGTAATTCATTTCAATTCAATGAAGCGGAAACAGGGGACTCGGCTAAACGTGTAGTAGACGTGCATTTGACGGTGTTGAGAATCCAATCCAATTGATTTTGGAAAGATATCCTCATTCTTGGTGCTCGTTTGTCGCCGATTAAGATCATTGTCCGGTTTTACAGCTCAGTCGTCAAACAGTAAAAAAATCCGTAAACTCACACGTATCGGGGATTATCCAGTGTTCATCCATTGTTCTCTGCAGTTTGTTTGGTGGCTTCACCCAAGCCACAAAAAAGTGACCGTTAAAAATCCACTTATATCCGAGCAATCGTAGAAGATATGAATGTTTGGTTTGTTCCTTAGTGAAGTACAATGATTAATGCCCAAACAGCAACTTTCATTTTGAAAAAAATACGAAAATCCTGTGTGGTATCACCTTTCAAAAAACTGCAAAAATCATCGTTTTGTTTACATTTTGACGACGGAGCCCCTTTAATGAAGTAAGGCTATTGTTTAAGCCCAAGATAGGACTTGCTGTTGCGGCACCGTATTGTAATCTACTGACTTGTATCTACTGACAGGGTTCAAGCCCTACCAGCACCTCTTGATCATTATGACAAGTGGCCGTACTTGATCAGCGTTTTGATACTTCTGTGATCCCAGCGCTTGGCCCTGAATTAAGAGAAACTTTACTTTCACTTTTACTTCAGCACTTGGCATCGCTCAATATTCAATTCAAGTAAAACATTCAATACCATCCATTACTAAAGCCAACCGCGTACACGACATGTTTTTGCAAACTTTCCAAATCACAATCGACGAAGAAAAGGATGCAGGAAAAATGCGGCCAGTCCACGTTAAAGTTGTCAGAAATGCAAGATCAGCAGCGTAACTTCTGATATAGATATGATTTGATCATCTCACCTTGAAAAGGTTATTTCAGAGGCATATTCGCCGTACATGTGTACAACCCCAGGACCAGGGAGCTACAGATGATCGACAACTCCCTTCTCTAGATTTAGCTAAACGCTTCAGATCGTGATATTGACTTATAAACTGTTATTACAAGATTTAGGGCCCTTCCTATTAATCTTGTTTATAATGAGGCGATGCGAAATGTGTACAGGCACGACTGAAAGTAGGTGGAAGGTAGACTTTGCATGAAGTAGAGAGCTCAAATGAATTGATTAATTTTGTATAGACATAGATATATTGGCGTCATCATTTTGCTTATTTTTGATTATAAGATTCTGTTTACCGTAAAAGCTCGATTTAGTCCCCTCTCTATTAAATGCCCCCTCTCTAATAAGCCCATCCTTTCTAAGCCAAAATTTTTGACAAAGCCCCTTTTGACAAAGCTATTAAGGCCCCCCCCCCTCTTATATCAAATGCCAGAGGTTACCAATGTTTTTCGCTTATTAGCTAAACATTTCATTTCATTTTTCATTTCATTTTTAATTATTTATACACGTTTGCATCTTAATTTTGAGATGGTTTAGGGATAAAAACTGTCGAATGTGTGTATATAAAATTATAAATTAATTCCGCAGAATATGGAGTAGAAGAACTAAAAAGCTACCATTTGTTTCCTTTGCATTTGACTTTGTGAATAATGTCTCGTTCAATTCCTGCCCTGACCATCCCCCCCCGGGACACCCCCGGGCATTTGCTCATAAAATATTCCCGGCCCCCGGGCATTTGAACGTCAATTTTTCCCCGGCCCCTGGGCATTTGCGCAGGTAATTTTTGTTGACCCCCGGGCTGCCCGGAGGGGATGGTCAGGGCAGGAATTGAACGAGACATAAGCCCTCCTCTCTTTTATCCCCCCCCCCCCTCCCCTCCAATCTCCCCGCTGGGGAAATTGAGTAAGCACTCTGGTGGCTCAACAGAGCTTTGACGGAAGTTTGACCAGTTAAATTAGCTGATTACTATCAATTGTCTTTATTCTTATGAATGTCATGTGCTATAAGATATCCACGGTTGGTAGGTCCTCTTACAGTTTGCGCACTGCATATGATATCCTGGTTAAAAGGTAAAAAGGTTAAAATACCCTGGGTGCCAGAGCCAAAAATAGATTTATAACAAAATAAAGAAAGGAAATAAGGGAAAAAAGAGACCAGCCTTGGAAAAGCGTGAAAAAATTCTGTGCTTATGAGGTAAGAGCTTGTGATGTTCGATAATGCAAAATGAAATGATTCTTGAACATTAATTCGAATAACTATGTGATTTGTAACTTCAAACTAAAAATCCAAGGGCTGGTCTTAAACCTATGGCCATAGCTGTGGACTGAAGGCCCTCTACTGCCTTTTTCCCTTGGAGCAATATTCTTCGTGGAGTTTCGATATTTTGCAAACAAATCATAGAAATGAATTGTGCATAGATTGATGTAAAATCCAGCTGAGTAACACAATTTTTGGATCACACCCCTTGTCTGCAGAACCACTGTAATTTCCGAGAATTTCTATAGATTTCATTGAGACATCACATCAAAATGGCACCGAAATTCAAAAAACAACATCAAAATTTTGGAATCTGCATGGAAAATTGACCTAAATGAACTCAAAGAGAGTAAAATAGACAGAGTGGTAGGGTTCCATATCGTTTTGCTAAAAAATGTTGTTGACAAAAAGATGGTCTTAAATTTTTGGCCACGACTGCATACAGATTTCAAACAACTCTCATCCGTGAAAAATTGTACTCGATTGTTCCCTACGAGAAGTACCTTCATGATTCGATCAAGTGTTTTAGGCCATTTGAAATATTTAAAAACATCCATGAAAAATGTTTGTAAAGTCGAATTTACCTGCATTTTCATCCCCCCCCCTGGCTATCAAGCAGAATTCGATTTTTTCCAATCCATTGCTATGAATTTTCAAAGATGGGAACTTCTCTTGGCTCACCTGTTATATTGAAACGGTAATAAAGCTGCCTGATATCATGATGCGAAAAGGACCATCAAATTCGGATATCTTCGTACCACACCATGTGGTTTCATAGTTATTTATGTTCTAGATATTTTGAATGGACTAATTTACGCCAATAGATGAGTTAAATTAATGTAGCTATTGAGCAAAATTGTTGTATTTCTTTGCCATTTCTGCAGAGGGTACCCTATATTCCAGAGCCACATCCTAGTGAATCCAGGATAACAGGTTCGTCTCCCGGGGGGGGGGGGTACTCCCATTGTGGTCTGACAAGGAGGTCCAGTCAGGGTTACAGAGGGCCAAAGAAAAAATTTTGAAAAATACCCTCAAATGGTAGTATCTTTTTATAGAAACCCCCAAATGGTAGTTTATTGTAGACCTAAAATTGGGCCATTTGGTAGCATCTAGTAGTGAAAATTTTCTACAGTTTTCAGAATTTTCTATTGTGAAAACTGATTGAACAAAGCAAGAAAACTTCAAAAATCATTGATGATTATTGCTGCAACGACCATATTGCCATGCGGAGGAGCCTACTGAGTTGGAATCTCATAACTATCCAGGAATCTTGGAATACCCCTAATTGGTAGTATGTGTTTGACAAATAGGGCCATTTGGTAGCCATTTCGTAAGACCCTCAAACCGACTGGACCCCCCTGTTAGGCCATAATGGGAGTACTCCGCCCCCGGGGTTCGTCTCTTTATAAGTTTCGTGTGATTATGATACATTTTAGATGCGAAATGCAGAACTTACCTTGTTGCAAGAGTCACCTTATATCTAATTTTACATGGACTGCAGTGTACAGGCACCTTCTATCTTGAACTTTTGAAATTGTTTGTGAATCTCGGAGACAATAGACAGCTTGCTATATGCAGGGTTGGAAAGATGCCCTTCCTCCAGTGCCAAATAGACGTGCCCCCCCCCCCCAATTCCATCAATCAACCTTCCCGTGACTTGTTGCGTGCCGTATGAAATGAATTGTGTAATCTGATTGGTCAATAAGTGTCCAAACTTTGTCCAAACTTTTATAGTAATCTGAATTTAGGATTTTGTAGCCACGTGACTGCTTTGAGGGGAGCCATGAAAAGGTGGATGATTGCTCCCCAACAACTTGGGCAAACATCCTGAATGATGCCTCGTTTGTAAAATTTAAATTTCGCTGCCCCAGAAAATTCTATTGCAAAGGACATTAAGATGGGCCTAAATTTGTGTTTTTTTTGTGGTTTTTCGCGGTGATTCGCCCAATTGGTGGAGGTTTTTCTAATTTATAAGCCAATCAAAAATCGATTCGCCAAAACAACGTCCTATTTTTTGTGTTGTGCACACAGCAGTGTTTGTGCAGCCTGGCCTGTCTGTTGCTAAATGCTAAATCTGCTTCTTACCCCCTTCTTACCCCATATAACTTTTCTTGAAGAAAACCAACTGCTCCGTCAGCCCTTCCCTGAAAGATATACCAATATGATAAAAGGCCCTGGGGACGACGTTGGTATCGATATTGACTTCAGAAATAACAAATTGCTGATACATACTCGTTATTTTATACATATAATTCATTTATTCATGTATGAGCATAGCCGTCAAATCTTTTCTTTTGTCAAAAGATCCCGTGGGGTTCTGACTCACGCTCTGATCAGATCGCATTTTCTCCTATGATTGACCAATCAAATGCCGTCGTTGTGTTTACTTCCGCATTTCGCAGCAAAACTTAGGCCATTTTCGGCCGTTTTGATCACTCTCCGGAAAAAATCATTGCACGATCGGATAAATCGAATTTCGACAAAATTTCAATTTGAGAAGATTCTCCATGCTTTGGACCATAAGTGTTTTCGGTATGGCTTTGCGATCACTAAAAATAGCAGAATTGTGGCATTTTTAAGCTCACTGCAGTCATTCATCGGTTACAGACTCTATGATTAGCAAAAAGAAGAGTAGAAAATTGAAAACCTGAAAAAGAACTAGTGCATACACATACCTCAGATGGATTTAATAACAAACATCCTTTTTTTCTGCCGCGATCTACAGCGAGTTTCACCAGCAAATAACACAGTCAACAAAAATAGGCGCGAGAACTTGAATTATCAGCTACATGCCATCGTCGAGTGAGAACAGCATCCGATTCCAATGAACAGAAATATGAATAAATCAAAGGTGAATAACGAATACATGAACTTGCCATATGCTGAAGATTACGGGAGTAAGCAAATTATGAAATCAAACTTTTTTATTAGAATCAAGCCTAAAGTAAATATAACATTTTGGAAACTGAAACAAATAAATTTCACTTTTCATTTGGTAACTTCTTACATGAGACTTCGTATGTGATCTACACTATTGTGGCATGATTTCATAATTTGCCGCACAATTTTTGTCTAAGGCAAAGGAGATCCCAGAGATCCTACACCACCGATAGAAATTTGAGGGAACTTTTAAGAAACTCTTACGAAACATTTTGTACTCAAAAAGTGAGAATTTTGAGGAGCTTTCTTTATTGGATGAAAGTTGTAGAATCTTACAAAAAATAGGGCTGTTCTTCCATGAATGGGCAATGAGTTTGCAAACTGCCCAACTTTGCTTTAATGCTACTGTGTTGCTTGACTGTGAAGGGGTGATTTTCTAGCGAAGGACTCCAAAAAGATAAAATATTTTTGATGATATCCGCCCAAAATGTGAAATTGACATGAGGAGTTTCTATAAATAGTATTTCAAATGTCGAAAAGATCGATCTTTTTTATTCGTTATGAAAATAAGATGTACATTTCTTCTTGTTATTCGTATTCGTAAGAACACTAAACCTAGCATTTCAGTTCTGTTTCATGAAGCTGCTAGCCTGCTAGACCATAAGACGATAGACATTTTTCTTGCAATAAAAGATGGGATGGGACCGATCAATTCGTACATCGTTTTGGTAATGTTATTGCCGGTTTCCATCTAGCCTGCGTGCAGATAGCCGCAGTTGGATAAAGGAATAGTGGCACGGTTTATCCATAGATGGTTTATCGAAAGAGACATCACAAAATTGTTCTTTCTAGGCCAGAGTGCACGTACAGCTACACGTTTTTTTTTTATAAGAAACTGGTTTATAAGAAACTAGTACTACGATGACCAAAAATTTAAGAAACTCTAGTACTACGCTCAAGAACAGTTAAGAAACTCTAAAACGTTATATCTGTATGTCTCTCTTATTCTATGTCTCTCTAACAAAGGTGCCTTCGTCTTTTCTTGACTTTTAACTGCAAAATTTGTAATTTTTTTGCCTCGATGTGCATGGCTTCTTCTTGATGACAATGTCAATGCAAAATGGAAGCCCTTTGTCGAGAAGAAGGCTCAACTTCGAACAATACCGCAATTTTAGGCCCAAAAAATAAGAAACTAATAAAGAAACTTTTACTACTAAAACACCGAAATCTTCATGCGAAATTAAGAAACTTTTAGTACTATGTGCTGATCCAAGTTTCTTATAAAAAAAAAACGTGTACTCCCGTAATCTTCAGCATATGGCAAGTTCATGTATTCGTTATTCACCTTTGATTTATTCATATTTCTGTTCATTGGAATCGGATGCTGTTCTCACTCGACGATGGCATGTAGCTGATAATTCAAGTTCTCGCGCCTATTTTTGTTGACTGTGTTATTTGCTGGTGAAACTCGCTGTAGATCGCGGCAGAAAAAGTGGATGTTTGTTATTGAATCCATCTGAGGTATGTGTATGCACTAGTTCTTTTTCAGGTTTTCAATTTTCTACTCTTCTTTTTGCTAATCATAGAGTCTGTAACCGATGAATGACTGCAGTGAGCTTAAAAATGCCACAATTCTGCTATTTTTAGTGATCGCAAAGCCATACCGAAAACACTTATGGTCCAAAGCATGGAGAATCTTCTCCAATTGAAATTTTGTCGAAATTCGATTTATCCGATCGTGCAATGATTTTTTCCGGAGAGTGGTCAAAACGGCCGAAAATGGCCTAAGTTTTGCTGCGAAACGCAGAAGTAAACACAACGACGGCATTTGATTGGTCAATCATAGGAGAAAATGCGATCTGATCAGAGCGTGAGTCAGAACCCCATGGGATCTTTTGACAAAAGAAAAGATTTGACGGCTATGCTTCATGTATGTAACTAAAATATTTCAATGACGATTTTGAAAAAATATATATTCTACTACGTAATTTGCTACGTCACGAAGAAGTCACGTGCGAACGCATGCGCAAGTTCCCCCAAACCCCCAGACCAAGTATTATTCGTACGTCATTTTGAAGAGAGACATTACTGGAAAATATCTCTTTGATGATGATGATAATGATTCATGAAATAACATATCAGGGGCGCTTACAAACAAAACAGAACGGTTGATTATACAATATGCGGTTATACAATATGTGGTTATACAATATGAGGTTATACGAAAATTAGGTTAATACAATTTTAGGCTGAACTATAAAATACCTACCCATGTAAGTAATACACTGCTTACAAACTAACTAACATGAAAATGAAAAATGCGCAGAAAGATCTCATTGTTAGTTCAATGATTATATTTTATACATAGGAACCTAGTTTGTATTCTTTTAGAGCCTTGACATATTCTTTAAGGGGAGCTGTTTTGTTAAGTTCAGAGGGTTGAGAGTTCCATAACCTGGGGCCTTTGACGGTTATAGCTCGATCGCCAAAACGATTTTTAGTTTTTGGTACTTCGAAAGGTACGGGGTGGGGGGCCGGGGGGGCGGCAGCCCCCCCAATGTTGGAAAAATCGTCGAAAATCAGCCCCAATCGGGCAATAATCTGCCCTCAGTCGGGAAAAAATGTTTGTAAACAATGGACTTTGTGTCGGGCCGCCCTCCTAGATTTTTTCTTCCCGTACGCTTATGTTCTCAATGGCCCTCATCTTGCTCTTGCACACTTCAACGCAATTAGATCCAGTTGGTTGAATTGTATTGTTTAGCAACAGGAATCCCAAGAACGAGGTTTGTGCTTCTTTGTTTTCCCAGAATTTGCAGAAGCAGGAAATGGCAAGTACGCATGAGCAGGTTTCGTGACAAAAGCCTTCCACCAGCTCCCGCTGTTTTGAATTTGCATCGTGGATTTGTCGCTCTTTGCGAACCGAAGGAGGCGTGACTGGATTGAGAAACGGAGCAGTTAGGTAAAACTGTCTTTTATTTCTATGAAGCAGCCTGTATGCTAGGTTTGATGGATAAGGTGCTTGCTTTAATTTTATTCCTTGTTTTTACAATGCCTTTTTTTTGCTGTACTATGGCAATGACAGACTAAGAGGCCAGCTGGAAAACTGGCCAGTTTCAGTGCAGTTTCATTTATTCATCAATCAATTCTAAATACAGTTCTACATAATTACTATACAGCTATTAGTTTGCAAGATACCATGCAATGCTAAAGAGAATACACTAGTAGGAATACAGAAAAATTGCATAGGCCTAATTACAATTACAATAGTCTATACAAATAGTACTAGAGAAACCATGTGTTACACATTTCCCCAATCCTATGACATAGCTTGGTCTCTGCACACTGTTTACTTGCTGAGCATGAATATAACCATCCTACTAGAAATTTCTGGAAGTGAGATTCAAATTTCTCACAAAGAAATCCCTTTATAATACTTTGTTTGTTTTCAAAGAAATCTCATAATATATATGTCATATATGCTTGGAGGGAGTAGGACGTAGTTAAGAGCTTAAACACCTCAAACCAGTCTGATTACTTGGCATGGAAGATGTGCGCATGGCTATTATTTAAACTAGATATAACATCGGTCAGCGAGTGCTGCCGATTAGTATTTGTACCAAATGCGATTGTAGCGAGGTCAATTTTATAGAAATTAATTGAATGATTATCGCTAAGGAAAGGTATATTATGTTTGAATTTACAGTTAAGTAATGGTTCAAAAGATGAATGATTTAGAATATTGAGTTACTCTCCTCTGCCGGTTTGGTTTCTACTTTCTAGTTCCCCAGTCCATGGCTCTTGGTTCCGTAGTTCTGTAGTCCATGGTTCCATGGTCCGTAATATTGAGTTCTGCATTGTCAGCAATAAACCATTGTCTTCCATTGATGTAGGTAGGAGGAAGTCATTATCTTTTGTTGGAGAACTTTTGTTGTTGTTTGTTGGATAAATGCTCACCAGCCGAGAGCCTGCTCACCGCGAACCGCAGCCGTGAGCTGGCCCGTCTACATAGTCGGCAGACAGACGGACAGACAGACAGGCTAATTTCGCTTGCTGATTGAAGAAGAATTGTAATGCTGCCTTCAGCAGCAACAATAGCTTGTTTTTCTTCCTTTGTGATACTTGAAATCAGGGGTGTTCCCAGCCTAAAAAATCTGGGGTGGAAAACATGAGGGGTCCGGGGGCAAAGCCCCCAGAAAAAATTTTGCTGACCACGCCCTTCAGACTCTCAGAAAAAGTGAAAAATGCATTTTTATTATTTTGATCTATTTCAATTTTTTTGGAAAAGCAACCATCTCAAGCAGCATTTTTTGTAGCAGCAGGCATTTTTGCACAATGAAAATTGAAACCGAAAAGTACATCATATATCAATTTATGGGAAAGGAAAAGGATATGATTTGGAATTTGAGGCTTTCCTCAAAATTTTCAATAATGGAATTCAGAATTCAAGGGGAAAACCAGTTATCACAAAAGTTCAAAGTCAATAAAAATCTACCCCCCCCCCAAAGTTTTTTAACAGATTTCAGGAAATTAGAAAATCAACCTCTGGGAAAACGGGGTGGATGAATCATACACCAAAGATCTTCCACGCTTAACATAAAGAACAGTCTGGACCTCAACTGCTTGAGCATTATTATACACCCCTATTTAAGTGCTCCAGCATATTCTACCCCAGTGGATTTCCCCAGTGAAGAAAATGAAGCAGAATCTGTCCTTGGACAAGATGTGAATCTCCCCAGTACATGCTAAAATTATGTCTGTGCAAATACAGCCTCTACCAAGAATCATGCGGTTCTTGGTGCATAATCAGAGCCCCAATTTGGCCATGTTGTTTTCTTTTATAATTAGGACCCTCAAGCTCTGGTCTCTTACGTCACCAAGGCACTTAGATGGGGGTGTCATAATGGTCAGCAGTAACTAAAGGCAATCTGTTTAATTTGTGATTGGTTAAAAATTGTAGAAGAGGATTAAAAACTGAAATAAAATTATTATCAGTTTTCACACTGATAAGAATATTTGGAAAAGCTGGTAACAGCAAAATGGCAGTGGCTTGACAGGGTATACAATGGATGTGTTTGCACCAGCTAAATGGGCAAAAAAAACCTTACTTTGTAAGAGTACTGTATGCAGTCTTTTAAGACACCTCCCTCTTTGAAAGATCTTTTGTCACACCTCATTATTGCAATCATTAATATTTTCTTTTAGACCACAACAGCATGGAACCTGCTGCAGCCACATTTAGCTCTGCATGGAAGTTCGTGTTTACAAGTCAAACACGTCTTACATTTGTGTACATTGTTTTGTTCACTGTGTGTGGCATAACCCTCATCACTACCAGCAGTGCAGTCTTCACTGGTGAACGTTTTTCGTTCAAATGTGTTGGTGAACATTCATTTGAGCAAGACTGCCTTGAACAGTACAACATTGGACCAAACCAGATCCAAGCCAACATGATCTTTCCAGCAGTGCACTTTGTCATTCCCTTTCTGGTGATCATTGTGTCAAATGTTCTCATTGGAACGGCAAGGGATCATTTTATAGGAGGTCCAAACCCTGGAAAGCTGCACATAGACTGCATTTTTGTTTCTCGCCTTGTTATAAGATTTATTTTTTATGCTGCTGTAATTGCAGCATTCATTGTTTTTCACAAAAAACTACTGCTCAGTTCAACCTTCAAGTGCAAGATGCCTAATGCCAACAAAACAGTAATATGTACAGATTCAAAGGCAACCGTTAAGTCATGGCTCAACTGTGGGCAGTTTGCAGTAGATTGTTTCTTTCTGTTGATTACCTTTGGTGACCTATTAACGCTTTTTTGTACTACCAAATGGAGAGACTCAGATGGAGAAGGTGCAAGCATTCCAGGTTGTAAAGCATGTAGAGATTTTGCGAAGATATTTTTTGTCCGTTTTTTTGAAAATTTTGAAGAAATACCTCAAGCAATTGAGCAGCAAAGGCTTGGTAAGTTTTTCTTCTGAATAATTTTTTGATAAATGATGGGAAAGTTGTAACCATAATGCCCCAAAATATGCAGCATACAGTAAAAACCCGCGTATAAGAACCTACTATTTTGCAAATCAGCCTGGGTTCTTAAGCAATGAATACAATGGATTGGTTCTTATAAAACAGTTGAAAATTTGAGAATTTCAGCCTGTAGGTTCTTAATCGACTGGGTTCTTATACACCAAGTTTCTACTGTACTTTGTTTGAGTGCATATTCCATCAGTTTGTTTGTTTTTTAAATACTGTATACTCATAAAATTTGCAACATATCTAATCCATTAATATCTAAACACAAGCACACACACACCAATGCCACAGGGAACATGATGTCACAACAACCCTGCGGCCATTTAAAATTAACTCATAGTAAATTTTAGTTGATCAGTTTGTTTCCAGGGGAGGGGGTAGGAGAGACAGGGGTCAATTGTGACGCTTTGGAAATCTGTCCTTGTTCATCAGACCTGAAATTGAAAAAGTTGTTTCTTATATGCAGGACACTACTGTATCCTTCTCCAATTTTTGTCTGCATAGGGCTATATCAAATTTGCTACATTTACATATTATCTAAGTAGTAGGGGATACCGGGGACAATTGTAAGACGGGGCAATTGTAAAACTGGCTATCACACCTTGCAGAGAAGTGCAAAAAATCTGATTTTGCATAGAGCATGCTCATTATAACCATCTACATACGACTTGAGATACAGGAATGTTCAGCCAAGTTTGTGACATTTTCGAAGGAAAAACATGTTTTAGAGCACGATAGTAAAAACGTGCTTTCAATGTAAATTTGTGTCTGACAGATTTTGGTCTTGAGTAAAACTTTTTTCATATCACAGACATGACACGTATTGAGGATCAAAAACTACTAATACTTTTAAGATCCGCAGCTTACGAGATGTGAAAATGGGAAATAACGATAGCTGACCAGGTCAAGGGCAATTGTAACACGGTGTTACAACCCGGTGTAAGCTGGCCTATGGCTTGGTTTTGATTCAGTTTCTAATCTTCGAACAAATATGTAAACAAAAGACTATTTTTCTCAATCGATTCAATTATTTTCAACTGATGCATCAACATTTACAAAGAAAGAAAGCCACGTCTTATTTTAACCTTTTCTTTTTGAAGAAATATGAATAATATGATAATCTGCTACCTGATGTTACATTTTGTGTATAGATAAAACAAGAGTCGTGCCATAATTATCTGTAATGCTTTTAAAGATATGTAACAACCCTGTAACAATTGCTCCAACCATATGTTATAACTGCCCCGTGCTACAAGGGCAAAACAATTGTGATACTTGACCACTGATTTTAAAACAATCACAGCGTCGCAAAAATTGGTTCCAAGTGGTGGAAACTTGGGTCTGTTTCATTCCAAGAGATGCAACTACAATATCAACTACCTCCTAGAGGGCAATTAAAAATGATTTAGACGATATGGCTGACTTTTCAAAAAGTGCTACAATTGACCCCGGTCTCCCCTTCTGTAAGCAACTTGTTCGGACAATTTCAGCATTTCAGGGAATTCCACTAAATTCTTATTTTATTTTTCATTGTCAGAACATGTTGCTTGCAGTACTCCTTGATATGTAGCATTTTTCATACATGCAGACAAACATTTTTTTAGAATATTTCATTCTTTTGGCATTATAATTGTCACACTAAGTCCTTATTTTATGGCATTATAATTACCACATTTTTTACTAATGACGAAAAGTCTGACAGGAAATTTAGGACCGAATGCTAGTACGACAAGAATGGTTTTTCAGTCGCTTGACTAGCATTTCATTTCAAGGCTTTTAGTAACACATAAAGCCCAGGCCCCCCATAAGACGTGAAGTCTCCTCCTAATCTGCACTCTACCAGTTTCAAATTGTTTATTTCAGTTGAAAACGACAACGATGCAAACAACGAGAATTATGGCAGTGTTGCCGCTGAGGGTGTTGCGGAAGGAAGACGTCAGTCAGGACATCTTCAATCCAATCCGCCGTCCACATCAGCCCAGACCAATGAAGGTGAGACAAGGGACCATCTGTGGTGCTCCTACAGGGGGGGGGGGTTTACGTGGCTCTGGGATTGATGCGTTCTGCCGCCCGATTTTCAGAAAGCTTCCCAATACTAAGTTCTAATTGCCAAAATTTGCATTCGCACCAACTTTTATTATAAATTTTGACGAAAAATGCCCACTCCATGATAACTTTGTCGATTCACGAAAGTGACCCTTGTTTGGAGAAGTTATGGCCGAAGAAACCCCTTATGGGCAGCACCCGTACCTTTAACATGTTATGAACCCTTCCCCTATGTTATGGGTCATTATAGCTGAACGCACGTTTAGGCTCTCCCTCAGATCGCAGACTGGACCGATTATGAAGATTTACGACTTATTCTTTAGCTAAAATCCAGAATTAGATTCTATGATTTTTTTGTAAATTCTTCAGTCCTCTGTTTCTTGAGCACAACGGGAGAGTGGAAAGTTTATTTTATAACATGGCCGGTGTAAAACCAAACGGGGAAACTACTTTTTTGAGCTTGTACAGAATGGGTCAGTACGTACTTTTTATAAAGCAAATATGTTCGGGGCAGTAACATTTTGTGAGCTCGAGACGAAGTTTGAAAAAATACAAAATTGTTCATTTCAAATTTTAAATCCTGCAAGATGAGAAATGCTTGGAAGGTTGTGTATGAAAATGATCCAAAATTTCCTTGTCAGTCGTTTGCAAGAACGATTCATCAGTCATTCCTCTTCATCTTCAAAGTCGATCTTTTCGTTGACAAAGACTCGTAATGGCAAGAATTGATTTTGTTATGGTATTTGGCTAATTCATCGGTGGTGGCACTTTACAACATCTGCTGTTCATGAATACGGGAGACGCTTTTTTCTAAGGAAAGGGTGACGGGGCCGTTGGCTTTTTCAATAATTTCATACAGGGCGAGCAGATTTTTTTGCAAGAATTTTTATTCTCCACCGGCCATGTAATATAATAAATTTTGCACTGTCCCTTAGCTAAAATCCAGAATTAGATTCTATGATTTTTTTGTAAATTCTTCAGTCCTCTGTTTCTTGAGCAAAACGGGAGAGTGGAAAGTTTATTTTATAACATGGCCGGTGTAAAACGTAACGGAGCAACTACTTTTCTTGAGCTTGTACAGAACTGGGTCAGTACTTTTTATAAAGCAAATATGCATGGGGCAGTAACATTTTGTGAGCTCCTGATGAAGTTTGAAAAAATACAAAATTGTTCATTTCAAATTGTAAATCCTGCAAGATGAGAAATGCTTGGAAGGGTGTGTATAAAGTGACGCAAACTTTCCTTGCCAGTTGTTTGTAAAAATGATTCATCAGTCATGTCTCTTCATCTTCAAAGTCAATTTTTTCGTTAACAAAAACTCGTAAGGACAAGGATTGGTCATGGTCTTTGGCTAATTCATCGGTGGTACCATACAACATCTGTTGTTCATGAATACGGGGCAGATACATTTTTAAGGAAAGGGGAGGTGGCAGTTGGTTATTGCAGTAATTTCATACGGGGCGAGCAGATTTTTTGCAAGAATTTTTCTGCTCCACCTGCCAAGTCATATGATAAATGTTGCTTTGTCCCTAAACGAATTTATCAAAATTTTCAAGCCAGTTGGGCTGGCTTATGAAAAATCCGACCAGTGCGAGTCCGATAAGAGTTTGACTGTATCCTGAATTTTCAATCCTAGTCTTTAAATTTCTTTCTGTGTATTTGTGTCAAAACCAAATTCATTCGATGTATGACTAACAAGGACAGATTTTGTAACACAATGGCATGAATTGCTTTTGTTGACACCTGAATTCAAAGCGATTAGCGAGCGCAGACAAAGGAAATTCTCTCAACCAGTAATTCAAAGCAAACAAAGCCGCAAAAGTTTCTCTGAAACCCAGGTAGCTAGCGCGCTCATTGTGCATTCCAGAAATGAGCATACATGAGCATATATTGAAAGAAGAAACCTTGGGCATTTTATTTATTTGGTTCAGAAGCTAAGCAGTAAGTGTGTTTATTACACCCAAAAACAAGAGAATTGAATCGCCTCCCAATCGGCTTTTGATCCAAATAGATGCAATGCCCGAGGTAGATGTGTAGACATATCCTTCTTCTTTCGATATATCCTCATATTTGCTCATAAAACAATTTCTGGAATGCATAACGATCGAGCTAGCTACCTGGGTTTCAGAGAAACTTTTGCGGCTTTGTTTGTTTTTAATTACTGGTTGAGGGAATTTCCTTTGTCTGTGATCGCTAATCGCTTTGAATTACGGTGTCAATCAAAAGCAACTGATGCTATTGGATTACAAAATCTGCCCTTGTTTGTATGACTGTTATTTTGTTCTTCTACTGCATGAAAAATTTTTATGATTTGTGATTTCATCTGAAAGGCGAGTTCTACATGACGTAAGATCTACATCAAGGAAACGAGAGGCGAATTTAGGTGGTAAATGCGCCAATAAAGTGAAATTTAATGGTCATTTGCTGCGAAGCAGCATATGTTTTTCTTGTACAATAGCTTCGCTTTAGATCTTGTTTGTTTGTCTGTCTGCATTCAGCAATTTTTGCAGGCCTTATTGTGGCTGTAAAATGATATCATTGCGGTTGACCCCTGAAATCAGCACATGCGCATTATCAAAAGTATGATAATGATGTCTTATTTTCGCATAACAAAAACGGCATTATTCGCATGGTCAACTGATTTTATTGAAAGGCAATATACTAACCAATTTGTCATGCAAATTGTTACAGTTTTTGGAGTTGCATGATTTCGGGACGTCAGAGGATTCTTACATGAAGGCATTGCCTGTAAAAGTTGCTATTTACCACACGCGTAAACATTGTGGCAAAAACTTTTCTGAGCAAAACCAGTACGCAGCACCCCTTTCCCTATTGTTATTGCTAGTTTCTACCTGTTTTTAGCTCAACAGAGAGGGGACTAAACAGAGCTTTTGTGATATAACATTCATTCTCATATTTTAGTTTTGACGGTTTCTCAAGATGGAGCAGCCACAGATGTGATTACAAGCGCTGATGAAGCACCCCTGTATAGTCATGTTGATCAAGGCCTACCAGAGGGTTCGTAGCTCTACGTTTGCTACACTTCACAGGGCCTCCCTTTTGTCCAAGGTGGTGTGCCATGAGCAAGGGCAGAGACTGTATTAAGGCCAAAGCATCTTTTATGTTTTTTTTTAAAGCCGGGTAAAATCTAACTGAACATATCTGCAATGGAAAAACAGTTTTTATGTTTTTAATTGCTTTGATATTCGATGAGCAGTAATTTTTCAAACGCTGTGCATTTTTTTACTCGTTCGGTGGAAAAGAAAACAATTGCAAAAAAGCACTCCAGCCTTCGTCTATCAACAAAAAGATTTTGATTCATTCCTATAAGAATTTTCTCCAAAAGAATTTTCAAACATGTCAAATTATTTTTGTTCATCTGGTAGGAACTACTACTTTCTCTTGACGCCCCAATACAAAGCGATTACCGATTGCGGACAAAGAAAATTGCGTCGGGAATTCCATGCCCCGTTGTTGGTCAAACCATTATTAAAAACAAGCAAGCTACTAAAGTTGCTTTGAAACCCAGGTAGCTAGTTCAAGAGCAGTCATCAGCATATATCAAAAGATGAAGGATTTTTAATTTCTTCCTCGGGCATTTCATTCATTTGGTTCAAAAGCTGAATGTTAGGCATTTCAATTCTCGCTTTTCTAGGTGTAATCAAAACACTTACTTACTGCCCAATTTCTGAACCAAAACAAATATGTATGTAATTACATAATGCATGTTGACCAATAGACACATCACTATCTTTCTTGTTGAACGTTCAGCTGCAGAACTGTGCAAGTTTTATGCATCAGTGCATTGCAGAAAGCGACCGCATCTGTCCAACCTGCACTTGCCAGCACATACCGGGTGTCCCAAAAAAATCTACCGGGTGTCCCAAAATGATGTATTATCGTTTGATTGCTTATATGTCCATAAACAATGAACCAATTTTTAAAAACTTTATTTTTTCCGATTGCCGAAAGGCTAAATTGTATGTGAGGATGTTGGTTGTGGTTTAGGCCGATGCCTTAATGTCGAAAAGGAGATAAATAAACCTGTTCAAATTCAAGCCTTAGATGGTATGAAAAAGAAACGGCCTTCTTTTCCAGTCAACATTTTAGATGTGATGCAAAAGGCTGAACTTGTATGTCGTTCAGAGAATATATGTCATTCAGGGAATACGAATTCAGTTAATACTGAATTCAGAGAATACGAATACGAGTTCAGCCTTTTGTATCACATCTAAAATGTTGACTGGAAAAATAGGCCGTTTCTTTCTCGTGCCATCTAAGGCTTGAATTTGAGCGGGTTTATCGATCTTCTTTTCGACATGAAAACGCCGTGGTAAAACCACAACCAACATTTTAAAATACAATTTAGCCTTTAGGCAATCAAATAAAACAAAGTGTTTGAAAATCGGTTCATTGGTTATGGACATGTAAGCAATCAAACAGTAATACATCATTTTGGGACACCCGGTATACAAATTTGTTTTGATCCAGCGATATAAATTTAGAATTAAACAATTGCTAATCTCTTTCAAAATGTTTCTCGATAGTCAACTTGGACATAGATACCTCGTTTGTTAGTACTGGTGCTTTGATAGAAGAAATATTAATCTTTTAAATTTTGATGTGTTTCAGGAATTTGCTTAGGCCAAAAGGACAAAAAATGGTTTGGAGGTTTACGCAAATTTTAACTTTCAATATTAATATTTCTACTCTCAAAGCACCAATACCAACAAAGATGGTATCTATGTAGAAGTTGACTATTGAGGAATATTTTGAGAGTAATAAGCAATTGATTGATCTAAATTCACTTCGCTGGATTCAACCATGGGTAGTTAGACACTGCTGGTGTGCTTCTATGGAGGAGCGCTGGATAATATGTATCTGCGGGGGAAATTTTTTATAGTACTGCGGAGGAGATATAGAAAGAACGAGATATCTCCTCCGTAGTACTATAAAAAATTTCCCCCGCAGATACATATTATCCAGCGCTCCTCCATAGAAGCACACCAGCAGTGTCTAACTACCCATGATTCAACCAAATCTGTCCCATACTTTTTTCTGGGACACCCGGTTATTCCGGTACATGTTTAGCAATTATTGAAGTCTTCACATAATCAAGGGGTTTGCATTCAGCTTATTCGTTTGATATTTTCAGGTGACGATGATCCTGATTTCCAACCAGTTCAAGAGGAGAGGTCATCTAATGCCGCAGACAGCGAGAACATAGGTATGATAGAAATTAGTCCGGATGTATTGAAATAGACTTTTGTCAATTTGGTCCCGGGTGTCCAAAAAATGCGCCTATTTGAAAAATCAATAAAATTTGCTCACAAGGCCAATTTTTAAATTTCTTGTTTTGGCCAGTAGACCAAAGATCAAATTATTTTTCAAGGTGTAGCTGATCTTGTGATTCGCTTTAATATTATAAATTGCAAGCAAGTAGGCAACATTTATTTGTTAACACAGGCTACCGGCTGAGCCAGAAATAAGTTCCCACTTTCGAAAATTCGTAGCACTACAAGTACTTCATGGATTTGAATGATTCAAATTCTAGTTGAAAGCCAAAAGATCTAAGTATTTTTGTGATTTTTCTTGTCTTCTTATGAGCACTGCAAATATACCGGGTGAGTCAGAAAAAAGAATCCCTGTTTGAATGGTCACGGCTCCCTGGATATCAAGACAATGATATCGGAAAATATATAGTTTGATGGTAGAAATGTTCAAATCTACTATAAAATTTACCTGACTGAAATCGGCCACTCCATTCTGAAATTATGTGGAATTTTCTCGAGAAAGCCTTTTCAAAAAATCTTCAAAACGTGCCCAAAATCATGAACAAATTTCCCTTACATTTCTGCCTTAACCCTAGTCGTACTGGGGGGGGGGGGGCGTTTTTCGCCCCCCCCCCAATACCAGTTTTTGCTGCGTTACGCTAAAACGACAAGAGATATAACCACCAGTTTTGGTGACTTTTACTCAAATTTCATAGGCAATTAAATTCTAAACATTTCATTGTTCTACCTCTGATCATGTGACCACAGTAATACCATATTTGGAGAGTAGTCAACAAAGAAACAGCTTAAAATGCCCGCAGTTTTGGTATCGTTTGCCTGATCGATCTCAAACATGCACCATTCGATCGCATTTGATGAGTACTTTCATTTGATATATATTTTTTCATATTTGCTTATGTCAGCAAAATTTAATATCTATGACATCATTCACATTTATGACGTCATTTCTCTAATAAAGAAGTGTAAGATATAAATTTTTTTAGTCTAAATTGCTTCATCTTATTCATTTGATTCATTTTGAGTCTATATTTACCAGATAAAAGGACAGGACTGGCAAAAACCTGCGATGAAAGTAAATGCATGCAACAAAAGGCTAATTTAAGGCTAATTGTGCTAAAAATAGAAACTAAAAAATTTCGAAAAGTATATCTTTTAAAACTATGACATGTTTCCTACTATTTGAAACAAATTTGGAGAAAATCAGTTGAGTGGTTGATTAAATAGAGTTTTTCTGGTGAAGAAGGTATAAATTTGCCAGTTTTCGTCAGTTTTTCGGTTGCCTAGCAACGAATCACGTGACCTATTAATTGTCATTGTTATATTTGAATAGCCAATTGTCTAAAGAACAATAGGGGTAAGTCTTATTGTTATATATTTTGTATTTTTAGAGAAAAAGGGGGGGGCGAAAAACACCCCCCCCCCCAGTACAAAATACCTAAAAAATCGCCCAGTACAACTAGGGTTAATGGCCTTACAGCAATGACTCGTGGACGCTTTAGCACGTGCTATCCTCTTGGGAGGATGAACAAGTCGTCCCTTGGTATCGATGACCTATTCGGAGGGATTCCATTCTCCCAAGAGGACAAAATACATGAATTTATGTGAGTGTCATCAATTTTAGGAAGGAAAATTTGCTCATTGTTTTCATTAGCTTTTGCAGGTTTTTGGAAGGGGCTTTCTGCAGAAAATCACCCATATCCACGGGAAGGAATGGCCAATTAAAGTCGGGTAAATTACTAAACCTAATTGAACATATTGGCAATAAAGCAAGACTGTTTTGAATATTATTGCTTTGATATTCATGAAGCAGTGTCCTTCCAAACGGGGATTCTTTTTTTCTGACTCACCCGGTAGGTAAATTCAACTTTGCAAAAATTTCATGGCTGCGAAATGACTACAATCGGCCTAAAACACCTGATCAAATCATCAGGACTCTCCCCACACAGAACTATCCGCACAGGAGTTTCACCTTTCTCAAGAGTGAATAATAAGACATAGATTTTCAAACAGATACTGAAGATTTTCAATGTCATGGTAATAGATGTACAGACGATATCTCTCACCGGTGAGAAATTGCATTTACTCTGTTATTCTGGGCGAGGAGTCCTTTATGATTTGATCAAGCGTTTTAGGCCTTTTTCAGTCATTTTGCAACCATCAAGTTTTTGTAAACTTGAATCTTCCAATTTTTCTAGTGCTCGTAAGAAGGCGAGAAAAATCACAAAAATACTTCAATCTTTTAGCTGTCAAGCAAATATTGATTCATTCCAATCCATTCAGTACTTTTGATGGTATGAATTTTCAAAAGTGGGAACTTTTTTCTGGCTCGCCCGGTAGGTTTCTAGCAGCTATACAGCTGATATGGGCCTGCGGCACTACGGTTTGTGCCGTTAGAGCTGCCTTTGAGTACTCATTTACCAACCTCGGATGGAAGGACGGCTGAGTTGGCTGTTGGCTTGTGGTGTGTAATTCCGACCACGGGATTCGAACCCACGCGGGTAGACCCCACATGATTTTTAACACTGCACCTAAACCACTTGGCCACGCCTCCTTTTGGATCTACCCGGTTCCGGCACATACTGCAGAAAGTACTGATGATTCCCAGATAAATTTTTTTTGTTATATTAAGCTCCTAGTTTGGTCATAAATGTCACAAAGAAACGCTTACTATCACTGTAGGCTTGAGGTTTAGTTGAAAATCTCAATTTCATGGCTCTTACGCAAAATTGGACGACGTTGCTTGCTTGAAGAGTTTAGCTCAGAATATGGTTCTTCAACACGTCATTTTACGTAATGAAAACAAACGCTTTATCATCTTTGAACATATTTGGGTCGTTTATAAAAGAGACCAAAAAGACAATCTTACAATAGGTTTCATAATTGATTTGAATGATTTTTTAAATTGGAGTATATTTTTTTGGGACAGCTGGTAGTAGACGTTTGAATCAGGGAAGAAATTTCAGTGAAAGGCTAAGATTAGAATTTGACACTATTTCATTTGTCTGAAGAAAACATCCAGCATGTAACGCGATTTTTGATTATTTGCAACGTCCTTTCCCCGTCCCTTCCAATGTTTGGAGATATTTTAGCATCAAATTTATAAACTATAAATTTGAGCCAGAAGCGAAAGTTTCTTAAAATCATCAGATTTTGAACATTCATAATCCGCGTGAAATACTTCAAGGGAAGAAGCTTTCGCGGGAAGAAACTTTGGCGAGTTGGAAAAAACGCGATATTTTTGGAATTAACTTTTGCCAATCGGCCAAGATGGAAATGTCGTGGGAATACACTTCCGCGCTTTGCAAAAATACCACAATTCGCAGGAATTCAAAATTCGCAAATTCCATAGTTTAGAGCATTTCGCAAGAATAATCTTTCACGAATTGTATATTTTTGAAAATTTTGCTGGAATAAACTTTTGCTAATTTCCATTGCCCGGTTGCTCTGGTATGATTATGATAGGGGTGTTCAGGCTGGGCTAAAAAGCATCAACCCAAAAAATGATTTCTGGCAAAAAATCAACCAAGCAAATTCTACTTCCCTACATACCCAAAATTATAAGGGCCCTATTTGATAGCTGTCACTTGATATTTTTGGATATTTAGATTTTTTTCTCTATAATCTTTATAATCCTTCCCACATTTGAGACCCAAAAAATAATCCAGAATGTCATAAACCCACAAAATAATTGTAAAATGGCTGACCCAACAAAATAGCTTTTACCCAAATTTTAGACCCAAAGAAGTGACCTGAACACCCCTATCATAAATATTCCTCCCACCTGGGGTCCACTGTGTAGTTGATTTATATTTCTTTCAATTTCAGGGCAACATGTCTCTTTATCATCGATGGGTGAAGATTATAACTTCATCAATAATAAATTAAGAGTGTTGCTCGACCCTACTGACTCAAATGGCAACTGGGAGAGACTTGCTTACAAATTTGGCCTGCGTAGAACTGAAGTAAACAAGATACGGTATGGTGGAACGGCACATCGTAATTTCTTCGTGCTGCTTGCACTGAGAAAACCTGGTGTAACGCTGAATGACTTAAAAAACCTGTTTGAAGGAGGAATTAGAGGAATATGCAATCTGAAAATTTTTAGTGACATCGAAAAGTTACCCAAGAGACCGAAGTTCGACGAACGGTTGAGCGATATGGTAGATGACAGTGAAAGCTTCATCTTTATACAAGAACATATTGCAGACAAACTAGTGAACATTGGAACATTGCTTGCCTTATCTTGGGAAAATGTTGCGGGATCCTATGGCTTTACGACTCGAGAAATTAAAAGCATTGAACAAGAGGGAAAACCGGATCATGTAAGCCCAACATGTCTCTTGATTGAAAGCCTCGCTGGAAGCAAAGAAATCATGTTATCAACTCTGGTGAAGCACTTGGAGGACATGAAGAGAAACGATGTTGCTCTTGAAGTCAAAGGATGGCTTGAGGCGAGAAGCGTGAGACCATAGAAACAATTTCATGAGGTGAGCTAAGGAAACCCATTTTTCGTGATGTGCTATGCGCATATTAACCGGTTTTGTGGGGGTACAGGAAAAGATAAAGCCCGAGATCTTAAAAGTATAGACCGAGATTGCGAGGTCTGTGCAATAAGACCGATGACTTTATATTTTCCTGTACAGTGATAAAACCGGTCAGCATATGAGTTTTATTACCTGAGAGCTTCTATTTTTGACGAGTTCACAATCACACGATACCGACAAAATTTCGAAAACGCCAAGAAATTGTGACGACAATAAACTCTTTGCAAGCTCCACGAGAACGAGGCTGGATTTTCGCGGCAAAGCCAACCAACCTTGTTTCGAAGCGTTGAAAAATGTTCTGTTTATCGTTTTTGAGTGTTCACACGATGCTGTTTTCATAATGTGCCGGTTAGAGTTCCGTTTTCAAAATCTACCGTTTTCAAAATCTGCCGGCATCGTGTGAACGCAGTCTAGGGTAAGACGGGGTAAAGTGAACTATTTTGGAGGTTTTTCAAGGATATCCTAAAGAGACTGTAGCTGAGGGCAAACTCTTTAACGTTGTTTGGACATTATGTCTTTGGGTCAGTTTATCCAGCAAAAATATTTTTTAAATCTTTTTACATTGTCTCACAAAGAGTTTTCTTTGGCGACCGCTCTGCCTAGTTCACTTTACCCCAGGCCGGGGTAAAGTGGACTACTTAGCAATTGTTTGATAAAGCCAAAATGATGCTGGTACACTCTTTTTTTTTATAAGAATACTATAAATTTTTTCCAGCCTCAATATTCTTAAGTAATTTTTCGTTTTGAGCCTTAACATATTCTTAAAGTATTCTTATTTTTTCAAATCTGGTATGGTTTCAGGGGATCATAGTTCAAAGAAGTGTCATATCATTATGAATAAATGGTCGAGCAAAAGAAAAATTTAAGCAATTGCACAAACCCAATAATTTCACAGGAGGGAATTTAAAAGAAATCAAATGGTGACCTATGTTGAGAACGATCTGTGCAGATCAAATATTAACGAGAAACTATTGTCAAAGTCACAAAATTCGAGTCAGATTGCGTGACCTGAATACAATTCGATGAACAATAATGGGAATATACTTGGAAAATACTATATTGCATATAAATACCAAATCACTAAAAAGAGAAACACTTTTTTCAAAATAGTTCACTGTGCCCTGAAACCTCCGCCCAGAAATAAAACCAAAAATAGTTATAAATCTATAACAATTATCAATAATCTGATTTTACAGTGATGGCCATTTATCCTTTCCATGTCGATAGGTATACTTGCTTCATCAAATCGCAATAAATTTCTTGGATCAATAGCCGCATTTTTGAATGTAGGTCAAACTTAGGCTGTCCAATTTTTGGAGGTTTCTCAGGGAGCTGGTATCAGAATATATTTCTTTGTCATCAGAGCGAAAAATTATCCTGCAAATTATGATTTTCTGAAGGCAGAATTATGAACCAAATGAAATTGAAAAGGTCTTCTTCATCTGACTTCGTGTTCAATAAAATAAAAAGTCATGGGTAGTTCACTTTACCAGAGGCGGACTGGCCAGTCGGGCTACCGGGCGATCGCCCGGTGGGCCCTCTCAAAAATATCCAGAAATTATTTTTTTAGTTTAATTTTACAATAAATAGGCAATTTAACTAGCTTGGTTGGGGCCCTTTCTATCAGCCGCTACACTAAGGCTCTCTCGGTGTCTGGCTTCGTCAGTTGTTATTCAAAATGATCTCATTCATATAGCATTACTGAAGGGCACAGTTACCTATTTGGGGCCCCATGGCGCACCTTGATGTCGTGAAAAATATCGTCACATTCATGTGACGAATATCATTTTTGAGTTCGAATCTACCTCAATGGATACCAACGTAAAGATTCTTTAGATCAGATCAAGATGGTGATGAATAGAAACAACGCACAAGTTAATAAGTACTTTAGCAGCACTTCATTTTCCGAAGCTATATGAGGCCCCATACACGGAATACTCCGAGCCAAGGGCCCACCGATTCTAATGGTAAATGTAGCACTGTTGAGGATCCTTTTTCTGATGCACATGCGAAGTGTGACATAATGTTTCTCTACCATTACCATTGTTAGAGATAAAAGAGTTGGCAGTGGGAGTAAGTTGGGCGAAAAGGAACTCAAGGCTTGAATACTTTTTAGCAAAGAGCAAAGAATATTGAAGGGAATTAATGAAAATAATTGATGAATTTTCACAGATGTAGTATGTCGAGAGAATTTCGGAGGCTTATTAACCATCATTGGTGACAAAGTAAACTGTTGTAAACTTTATATTTGTTGTACAGACATTATATTTTTCGAATCATCCTGTTCAAGGATCGCCGGACTCTTTGGCGGTGCTATGGCGAGAATTGAGGTGGGAAATCGGTCAAGAACGAAAACATTCGCCCAATCCTGTCAAGAGGGTATTGAGGGATGGGTTAAGGGGTTAGGTAGCTACCGGGTGAACCAGAAAAAAGTACCTACTTTAAAAATTAATAGCCTCCAGAGTACTGGATGGATTGGAATGAATCAATATTTACTTGATATGATAGCTAAAAGATCGAAGTATTTTTGTGATTTTTCTCGCCCTCGTATGAGTACTGCAAAAATTCGTAAATTCAAGTTCACAAAATCGTGGTGGTTGCAACATGACTAAAAAAGGCCAAAACTACTTGATCAAATCATAAAGGACTCCTCGCTTAGAGCGACAGAGAAAATGCGATTTCTCATAGGTGAGAGATATCGTATCCACATTTATTGCCATGGGATTGAAAATCTTTATTATCTGTTTGAGAATCTTGCAACGCTTCAGAGAGGTGAAACGCCCATGCCAGCCGCGCCTATTGCTTTGTGTGAGAAGAGTCCTAACGATTTGATCAAGCGTTATTTGCCTTTTTCAGTCATTTTGCAACCATGAAATTGTGTAAAATTGAATTTACCTACTGCATATTTGCAGTGCTCGTAACAAGACGAGAAAAAATCACAACTATACTTCGATCTTTTGGCTTTTAACTAGAATTTGAATCATTCAAATCCATGAAGTACTTGTGGTGCTACAAATTTTCGAAAATGGGAACTTTTTTTGGCTTATCCGGTAGATTGGGCTTTGAGGGCAAAAAGGTCATTCCCTTACGGAAAAGGGCATTTCTGGAGAAAAATGATAACGTCACGACAAATTTTCGGCTGGCGCCGCCACTGACTGTCAGGAGCTTGAGCATTTGAACCATTACTGAGGAGCTCTCCGATAATATTACGGACATTTATTAATTGTGCAAAGATTCTTCTGAGATAGAAATAGTGATATAAAATGCCGTTTGTTGGTTCCCATTTTTTGCTGAAATTTTTTGCAATACTTTTTAAAGCCAATTTCGGGGGCTTCACCACAACATATTTTCGCTGTCCGGGTAAGTATTCCCAGACCCCTTAATTTCTCTGCTTGTTTCGCTCACCTGCGGTATTTGTATTGGGGCCCTTTTCCTATAAAATGGCCCGGGCCCTAATTTTGCAGCCAGTCCGCCCCTGCACTTTACCCCGGTCAAAGCAAAATATCGACTGAACGGTAGATCTTTTAAAATATTATGTTACCTGACAAAAAAGACTTCCTTGGCCCTTTCCTTTTGGAAAAAGTAAACACGTGGTATGTGCTTCAAATCGAGCAAAACAATTATAGAAATTAATTTCTTCTTGGGGTCAAAAAATAAGACCAAAGATAGAAGCCCGAACCTAAGAACCATAATTTCCCGAGGTTGTTTTTACTGCCACGGGTAAAGGGATTTTTTGCAACAACAGGAAGAACTATTTTGCAAAAATGTTTTCATTTTCTGAGAGCACATGTAACAAAGCATTGGGCATAAATCATGTTTTATCATTGCATGTTTACTTTTGGAGAGAAGAGCGAATGTTCTGAGTAGTTCACTTTACCCCGTCTTACCCTAAATCAGTTTCTGTGGTGATAATAACGCGTCCTTTTGTATCATATTGTACAATGTTACGGGAAACCCGTGGGAAATGTGCGATTAACCAATTGGATTGGCGTGATTCTTGTATTGCCTCATTTTTGAAGCGTCAGTCAGGTGATAACATCATGAACAAAATATTTTTAGCGTTTTTACAGTACGTAGGGTTGTGCCTTACTCACATTTGCAAGTTAAACCAGCATTGAACGAGGTTATCAAATTCTTATTCTAAATTGGTCTATCAAACAAATCAACTTCATTTCATCGGTTGAAGTTTAACCTGGTGTAGAGAATATGAAGGGGCTTTCTCCTCGATTAGTTTATATATTGAGAGAGCTTCTTTTTTAAGTAATCCACCTTTTCAAGGTAAGAGGCGCGAATGCGGAAGTATTTTGTTGTTTGAGATTTTGGATTTTTGAGACTAAAATCTTATTTTGCGTACAAAGTTTAGTCTTGAGACAAATTTTCATATTCATACCTGTCTTTATGCAGAAATTATGATGATATAAAGAATTTGATTTCGTAAGGGCTTTGACCGTGAAATAGACCTTTTAGCTATTCTGAAAAGAATCAGAAACCTTGATTTAACGGTCAAAGCCCTTATGACTTTAAATTCTTAAAATTATCATAATTTTGAAATTAGAATATATACGTATGAATGTGAAAATTTGCTACTTTGCTAAACTTTGTACGCAGAACAAGATTTTGCCCTCGGAAATGCCATATCTCAAATAACAAAAAACTGCCGCTTTCGCGCCTCTTACCTTGAAAAGGTGGATTCCCCTTGGGAAATGTATTTTGGTCCTGTTTTGGAATTTAGATTGTATGTTGTGGCATTTAAAACAAGAAAGCTAAAAATGAAAGTTGGTTTAACTTTGTCGGAGTGAGTTGGGTAGTTGTGTATACTGAACTATCCAAACAGGTCATACACGTTTGCTTTCTGACTCTTTTGCAATAATGGCCAAATTGTAGGGTTTAACAATTCCAGATATCGAAGTGGAAATAGAAGATTTTATACGTTGAATGTATTTGGTGGAGATCTCCCGGGTGTCCCAAAAAGTACTCCTGTTCAAAAAATCACCAAAAATTGATTAATAAACCTTAGATAAAATATCCTTTTTTGAGTCGTTTTATCAAAGACACAAACATTTTGCTTTTTATACAGCAAGGTCGAAAAATTTCACGTTGAAAAGTCTTATTTCGAGCAATAGTTTTAAGCAAAATACTCAATCTTTCCTGAGAGTCAAAATTTCAAGATTTTTATCATCATTGAAGTCTCTAATTGTAGTGCGCATTTCTTTCTGTCATTTATAACCAAGCTAGAAGTTTTACATGCACAAAGACATTGATATGGCAATCATCGTTGAATTTTCGCCGTTTGATTCAAAACCAGGCCCTAAAAAGACTTAAATTTGCTAATTTTTAAACCAGTTACAAGATCAGCAATATCTTGGAAACTTTGGTCCTTGATCTCTTCCCCTGAAAAGGAAATTGAAGATCGGCCGTGTAATCAAATTTTGGTGATTTTTCAAATGGGAGTCCTTTTTTTAGATCAGTCATTTTGTTCCTATTGTAGTCGTTTTCTACTGTAGTTAAAGTTACAGATATGCAGTATTTTGCTGTTACTGTTGCTATCAATCGTGAAGTCGAGTAAACAATTGAGGCGTTTTGTTGCCCTGAAGTCGCTGTCGAGCTTCCCAGTTGAGGTCATAACCCGGGGGAGGTACTTGGTTTACGAAAATACGGGGAGGTGCCGCTGGGAAATCTGACAAGGCATCCTGTCCCGGAGTAAAATTCCCGAAAATGATACCCTGTCCCGGAGCAAAATTTTTAAAACGATGCCCTGTTCTTGAGTTCCTTCATACAAAATTGTAGGCTGCCCTGGAAATTTGAAAGAAATCTATCAGAAAAAGTGGAAATGTTGCCATTCAAACGATTTAAGTCACTCTCGCGGAGTGCAATTGGCTTACAACGACGTTACGTAGTCAATTATAGAAGTTATGGACCCTGTCATGGAGCCGAACATACGAAAGTGATACCCTGTCCTGGAGTAGGAATCCTGAAAATGATACCCTGTTCAGCGGCACGTCCCCGTACGGAATAATATACACTACCGTGACGAAAGTATACGGACAGCTGAAACAAAATGGCGTCAAATTTGACCGTTAGCCCTTCGACCCCAAAACAGTTCAGCCGTTATGCGGCCATTTCAGGGACTGGAAACCAATTATTTTACCGCCAAAACTTTGTTTATCGATCACGCAATCAAGGAAGAAATGAAAAAATGAAAAACAAAGCAAAATGAAGTGTTTTGATAGCAAAATATGAATTTAGCTGTGAGAAGGAAAAGCAATCGAAAACAAGACAATATGTTCAACAAATTTCCAGTCTTGGAGGCTGCTACATGACAGGAGAAGATTGTATTTTATGTCAAATGAAGCAGAAAAGATCGCCGTTTTAGGAATCATGTGAATGATAGCAAAAAGACACTTGGCTATAAAATGGTAAAATTAAATTTGAGTCTCCCATGGCTGTAGGGTTGCGATATCATCTTTGCCAAGGTAAGTTTAAATTTGTATCAAAGCCTCAAAAATATAATTAATGCCAAAGGTTGGCCTAAAGTTGGTATCATTTTGTACATCTTACATAGGGGAATCAATCTGAGCAAAATTATACAGTCCCTAACGAATTTTCTTTGCAACAATTTGGTATTGAGTTTGATAGCAATAATTCTGTTGTTACAAAACCTTACCTCGATCGCAGCAACTGTTTCTTTTTTCATTTATAACTTCATTATATCTGGATTTTACTTGAATTTTCTTTCATATTTGCAAATTTCTGACTTTTCTGCACCAAGTGATGGTATTCCAGTGAACGAATTATTTGGAAGAGTATCTTAAATATCAGTTCTGAGTTGGGAGGCTCCTTTGTTATCGATCACACTTTCTCCTCACAGCTAATTTCATGTTTTATTATCAAAACACGTTTATCTTGCTTTATTTTTCAATTTTTATTTCTTCCTTGATTGCGTGATTGATAAACACAATTTTGGCGGTAAAATCGTTTATTTCCACTCCCTGAAATGGCCGCATAACGGCTGAACCGTTTGGGGGTCGAAGGACCAACGGTCAAATTCAACGCCATTTTATTTCGGCTGTCCGGATACTTTCGTGACAGGAGTGTATGAGTACCTCCGCCGGGGGTCATAAGCACGCATGTTTCAATCAGGACCGTACAATTCTATACGTAGAATTTACATTTAAACGTTCATGTAAACATTGAATAAGATAGGGCCCAAAACAGAGCATTGAGGTACTTCTGATAAATGGTTTGAAAAGAGCAAAACGTAATTCTCACAGACTGTTTTTGCCGTTTCAGGTAGGAGTAAATAAGGACAAGAGCATTTTCATCGAAGCCGTATGCATGTAGTTTGGCTATAAGTAAATCGTGTGGAATGCAATCAAAAGCTTTCGACAAGTCCATTAGGACAGGCCCAACAATATTGTGTTATCGAGTTTACCCCCTCCATTGGAACGCAACACCCTCTACTGTAACAAAAATTACATACTGTACTATCCTTTAGTGAGCTGTGTATCAGGGGGGCAGGCTATCCATAAAGGAAACTTCTAAACTTCAATATAATATATAAATGATTTAAGTACCAAAAATAGCTAAGACGTTTAAACGTCTAACGTCTAACGTTTAACGTCTAACGTTTAACGTCTTAACGTTTGTGTTTTAAACGTCTTAGCTATTTTTGGTACTTAAATCAATATTTTTCTAAACTTCAACTCAGTGAAGGGGAGTGAAATCCGGTAATAATAGCCCGAAAAAATTCATCGATCTCCGCTGACGGATTTCAACTGAAGCTGATATCCGCTCACATTTCTTTTGTCCGACGCTGTAAACAACAACATAATTTAGTTACTTAGCAACAGTTGATTAGAAACGAGGCCCTTTACAAAGAGATGCATGTTGCCAAGGCAACATCACCCTTTCAGATGTGTGGTCGTGTTGGTGGCAAAAATGTAAGTGGTTATAAATTTTTAATGCCAAATTACATGAATTTATTGAGATCTCCTCTGTTTGTACTACAGTTGCTTCATTTTGCACTGTTGCTAATTCGGAATTGATTTGTTCGATGCGAGGAACACCATCATCACGATACGAGTTTGCTGTCTGCTGGGCGAAAGGTTAGGCCCATCCGTCCCCCGCGCCTCTTTGATGCATCTTTGCTCATGTCATGTTATGAATACTCTGCAGAGTCAATGCTTGTTGCAGTTGCAATAATTTAAAAGGATTATAATAGTACATTTTTAACGTGCTAAAGGCAATTACGGGTCTACGTGTGAATGTGTGAGACATTCCGAGAAGAGCTCCGCTCAGCAGACCTCCAGGAAGCAGTCGGAGAGGGGAAGCTTTTGGCATGAACCAGCAGGTTATGCGAACAATGATGTTGGTTACGAACAGAAGTATCAATTCACATAAGACTTTTGTAAGATTGTAAACAGGGCACATGGCTTCTTTGCATCTGGATACAACTTAATTTCATTGATTTATCAAGAGAGCAACAATACTTTTGGTGCAATTTCTAACAATGCCAGTTGTCAAGTCACGACCTCGCAGCAATTCACAGAAAAGTGATTCATCGGACAAAGGTAAAAAGAAAAGAATAAAACCATCAAAATCCAAGACAGGATTGAAATCGAGCAGCTCATCAAGTACAAAATCAAGCCCTGATTCTGGAGGACCCCTGGTGATAAGCATTTCTGGAGGTATTTCAGCTTGTAAAATTCTATTCTATTTTTCTTTGAATTGAATGGCTTGAAAGGAACTTTTATAGTACTTTGCTGTGAATCTGCCGTGGAAATTTTTTGACATCTTGATTTTTTTCAAAATGGCGGCAATTTAATGATTTTTGAAAAAACTGATGGAAAATTTTGGAAATATTTAAATCATCGTAAATCCTAAACCAAAAGAGGAAAAATCATATAACTTTCAAGAAAACCATAGTCTATGAAGGCCTACAATATGGTGAAAAGCAGAAATCAGTATAATCTCTTCTGGTTTAGGATTCATAAATTTGATGACGTCATAGCCTCAAATTTAATAAATGCCGCCATTTTGAAACTAGTGAAGATATCAATAAATTGCCATCGCAGATTTACAGTAAAAAACGCTAAGTTCCTTCCAAGCCATTTAATTTGAAAGAAAAATTTTACACTGACCTTTTTAAAGATTTGAGCCCTATATTTTATTCATGAGCATTACAGGGACAGGGGGTGCCTGGGGCAAGTAATTGACTCTCATTTCCACAGGAGTGTGCACTCCAAAACACAGGTTCTACAACTTTTTCCTCAAGATTATGGCCAGTTTTAGACAAAATTGGCAAAAAATACAATCTAGAATGTAAGAAGTTGTGGTACAGTCTTCTGACCTTGCAGCCAGAACAGTAACGTAGATGGGTTCAAACCCCATCACTACCTAACTTAGAATTGGTGACAGTTTTACCTAATTCTGTGCTACCTTTTGCTAAGTGCGGCTACTCCACTTAACCCTCACTTTTCATTTTTGGATAGCATTACAAATGTGCTCACCTGACCCTCAATTTTGAAAATCATAACTTATTGGAATATTTTGTTTGAATACATTGTACAAGATAAATGATTGAAACAGTAACTTACTAAATTTGATATTCCTCTGCCAGATATTAGTCTAAACAAACTCTTTAACCTTTAGCCAACCCTTATTAATTCTAAATTTACCCAAACAAACCTACCTAAAAATCCTTTTCTGAAAAATGTTTACCCTTACCTTCCACATGACAACAACCAAACATTCAAATGCTGCATGCTAAACTACACTTTGGCCACTTTCTGTTCCATTTAGAGTCAACTTATTTTCCAACCTACAGAAACTGCAAAAGTAGCAAGGACTTCAAATTCAACTCCTTCTGAGAATGAAAGAAACTATCCTAGAAAAATGTCTTGCAAAACAAAGCCTAAAGTAAAATCAAAATTAAAGAAAAAAGCTTCTGCAAGAGAAAAGATTGTTCCTGTGAAGTCACCACCAGAAAATACATGTGCATTTGAAAATCCAGAACTAGAAAGTATTGAAAGCCTAGCAAACAATCTTAATGACACACTAAGGTGGCATAATGTCTGCTCAGATTCAGAAGAAGAGGAAGAGAGATTGAGAATTTATAAAGAGAAAAGAAGGAAAAGATATGCAGAAGCACTTCAAGTCAGGGTGGTTCAGAGAATGGCAGAAAAATAGCTAGCCTGAAGTTGGGCTCTTTGCCTTGAGGAGGAAAATTGAGCCTGAGGACAGTCACTATTCAAAATTGTTTGCAAAAACACCTAGTTTTAGGAAGCCATATAGCCACCATGGTTTGCTTATTTGCATTATTGATGCATGCAAAAACAATCAAATTAATTCTCTCTTTTAGTAGCCCTTAAAACATTACTAAATTTTCATTCTCTGCATAATTATGAACTTGATTTTTCTGTGGATAAATAGTGCAGCTTATTGCAAAGCAAACTGTTTTGAGATATATTTTTTATCCTTGTACAGTTAATCCCCAGGCTCACATTTTTGTCTTCATTGTACAATGAGCCCAATCTCAGCCTTAGAAATAACAGATATTGACTTTTTTGTAATTTATATAATTGAACAGCTTTTTATGTCTCTTGATGTACAGTACAGTATATTCCATTGTCAGCAAATTCTTTGGGAGACTTTGAAAACAATGACTTTACAAGGGATTATGATACATTATGTAAAGAATGCAAATGCTATTTTGACTTTTCGTCAATCAAGGTAAGAAAGACCAAAATTGTCATATCATCAGAAATTGAACAGCTTTTTACGTTCCTGATGTATGATACAGTACATCCTCAGAAAATTCTTTAGGGGACATTGAAAACAGTGAAATTAACAGTGAATCATGATACATTTTATCAAGGATCTATGCAAATGCTATTTTGATATTTTATCAATCAGGAAAGACCAAAATTGTCCCATATTCAGAAATTGAACAGCTTTCTACGTTGCTGATGTATAGCAGATTCTAATTAACGATCATGGCATTTTAGTGGATTATGGTATACATTTTTTCAATAAGTTATAAGCTATTTTGACTTTTTGTCAATTAAGAAATACAAAATTTGTCCATTAATCGCTGGTTTACGGTATGATACATTGTCTGCAGATTCTTTCAGAAGCAATTGGCTATAGATTATGGTTTATGTCCAGAATCTAGAATGTTGTTTTGACTTTTGGTCAATGAAAAATTGACCAAAATTGTTCTGTTTACATTTGCTATGATATCATTCTTAATTCATATTTGATGGGGATATTGATATTAAAGAAATTTATGTATCTTTTATTTATGGGTCTTATGATTTTTTAGAATTTTTGGTTGTAATATTAATTGATCTGATCAGGCTTTATTTAACAAGCCTGTAATTGATTACCGATAATTATTACCAAGAATCTGAAGATGCTATTTTCAGATTTGTGATGTTAGTATATTTACAAGTAATGAGGTATATTTATAAGTAAGAGCTGTCTCTTTTAGACTTTAGCATATTTCAGTTGTCTTTTTTTGTAGATAATATGACATGTTGAACCAAAATGTTTCTTTGCCAACAGTCTTGTTGCATCATCCCCCTAATGTGATAAAACGTTTTAAAGATTTAATTTTGTATTCCGCCAAAGTCGCCTCAAAGATTTGTTGATGGTTATCTTCTTGAGTACGTCCTAAACAGCATAGGTTCCAAATCTTTAAAAAGGTTAGTGTAAAATTGAGTGACCTATTTCTTTGAACTGAATGACTTCAAAGAAACTTTAGCTTAATTCTACCGTTGGACTTTTCTGAAATCTTTAATATTTTCAGAATTAGAGCGTTTTTCTCCTTTTTAAAGAATACAAGAAACATTTTCAAAACAACTTAAAACCATCGTAATTTCTAAAATGTTTGACGCAGCATGAAGTTAGATTATGGATGCCTCCAATATGGTATCAAGCAAAATTCTGTTACTCATCTGGTTTATGATTTGGAAATTTGATGACGTCACATCCTAAAATGAGCTGAAATGTAAATACGCTGTAATTTTGAAAAATATTCAAACTTTCTAAAAAGTCAAACGGTAGAATTATGAATAAGTATCTACAGTTTCTTTCAAGCCATTCAATCAGAAGAAATAGGTCATTGAATTTTATACCCACCTTTTTACGCCGAGTTAAAGATTTGGAACCTATGCTGTCCTAAACCTTTATTTTGGGTTTTAGAGGTTTGCAGAGTCTAGGAAAGACGGATCAATTAATTCTTGTCCTCAACAAACTTGCCATAATTTTGAATCGCCTGGGAGTGGAGTGTGTACGACAATTCAAACGATAGGAAACTAAATGCAGCTCGGCATCCCTAGAACGACACTCAGTACATGCTATACAGGGAGGCAAGTCCAATATCTTTCGGTCAGAATTTTATCGAAAACGATATTTCTGAGTTCTAATAAACTAAAAATTTGGCCATGCTATGGGCAGGATATGATATCTTTTGAAATAAAATATAGTTATACTGATATTTTTGGATTATTTAAAACCAATCCCGATTTTGCATCATTGCAGGATATTTTACGTTTGTTTACAAGTATCAGACAAATTGAGCTGACCTATTTGGGTTACAGTGAAGGTGAATTGATATTTTTGGGTTGTGTAAAAGTTTTTCGGACTGACCTCCCTCCTGTATGTGTATTTGCAGAGTTAAGACTGACCCCGGGGGGGGGGGTACATAACATGTTCAGGGTACGGGTATGTGCCGCCCATATGGGTGGGGTTTTGGGCCCAAAATTCGCTAAACAAGGGTCCTTTTTCGGCAAATTTTCCATAAACATGGGTTGGGTTTCACTGAAATTCGCAAAAAATGGTTAAAATGGGCAGTTTTCCGCCAAAATTCATCATAAAATTGGGTATTAAAAGCAAGTTTCGGCAATTAGAAGAGGGTAGCTTTCTGAAAACCAGGCGGCAGACCCCGTCCATCCAGAAGTCATGTACCCCCCTGACCCCCTTGAGCTCTAAAGAAAACCAGTTGCGCAGTTTTTGGAAGGTTGTTGTCATTTATAAGGCTTTGAATGGGATATTTTCTAGGTGAGATATACTGTTGTTTTTGGTTCACATTTGTAGAGCAGCTTTAGAAAAGCATGTTTTGACAGGAGAGGTATCAAGAACACATTTCATTGGAATGGTTTCCACCATAAATAAATATTGATATATTTTCAATTATTTATCTACAACTTCGACCAACTTAGTAGTGAGCTTATGAATATTGCGTGGAAGAGGATTTACAATTTCGAGAAATTTGGTCCTGTAAATTTATTCAACGTCAGAATTTGCGTTATTTGTGGCATTAAATAATATTTGGTTTTGGTCTTACATGTAAAATTAATTTCAACTGTATAGCATAGTAAGTCTGGTATGTAAAATTAATTATCGGTTCATTCAAAACAAAGTTGCGGTGTTTGCCTTGATATGATTGAATTGTCCACCACTCTATCAGGTGCAGCATAGGGCTCAAATCTTTCAAATCTTTAAAAAGGTCGGTGTAAAATTATATTATATTTTTCTTTGACTTGGATGGCTTGAAAGGAACTTATGGTACTTTGCTGTGAATCTGCCGTGAAGATTATATGATATCTTGATTGTTTTCAAAATAGCGGCAATTTGATTATTTTTGAAAAAATTTCTGGAAAATTTTGAAAAAGTTTAAATCATCGTAAATCCTAAACTAATAGAGGAAACATTACATAACCTTCAAGAAAACCATAGTTTATGGAGGTCTATAATATGGTCGCAAGCAGAAATCTGTAGCTTTTCTAGTTTAGGATTGAGAAATTTGATGATGTCATAGCCTCAAATTTAATAAATGCCACCATATTAAAATCAATCAAGATATCAATAAATTGCCACGGCAGATTTACAGCAAAAAACCCTAAGTTCCTTACAAGCTATTTATTTCAAAGAAACTGCAAGAGAATTTTACATCGACCTTTTTAAAGATTTGAGCCCTATGGTATCAGGTGCCAGAAAAATGCACACCGTTTGATTTTTAAAAACAGTCCCCGTTTTAAAGGTCACTGCTCTCTGGATATCGTCACGATGGTATTGGCAAATATGTTATTTTGTGGTGGCCATTTTAAAATTCATTTTGAAATTTTCCTGACTGAAATCGGCCATTCTGTTCTGAAACTATCAGCGATTTTATGGAACACCCTCCAGTAACGACCCCGTTGAAACATTGCCCCGCCAAGGTAGAAGGATGACCCGCCAAGAAAATTTGTTTCCCCGCTAAGTTTGAGTTTAAACACTTTCCCCGCCGTGTTTCTGTTGGTTCCCCGTTGAAAATTTTTGTTTCCCCGTCAAAAATTATACAAGTTTCATCATAGATAATAGCTGAAAATTTCCTTTCCCCGCCATGATATTTTTAATCCCCTTTGAAAATGTTTAATTTCATAATTTCCCCGCTGTATTTTTAATGTCCGGCGGGGTCGTTACTGGGGGATGTTATGTAGAAATCCCATTCAAGAAATCTTCAAAACTAGCCAAGATTTTAAAAGACCATCCCGGGGTTGGTATTGATGATAAATTAAAAGACTGAGCAGTTATGAATGGTGTATCGTACTTTTCTTGTAATTTTTCTTCGTGTCTTTGTGAAGTTAGGTGTTCCAAGAGACTTGTGCGTTGTGACGTCATCTCGCTCAGCCCCTCTTGATCGTATTGGCAATAGCCTGGAACACAGGCTAATTGGCAAGAAAACAACAGGGCAGCAGCCACATTCGCATTGAACCTGACATGAGAGAGCGCCAATCTTTAAGCATGATGACGTCACAGCGCACAAGTCGCTCAATGGAACACCTAATTTCACAAAAAAGCGACGAAAAATTACGGGAGAAAGTAACAAGGGCAGATTTTGTAATAAAATAGCAACAGTTGCATTTGATTGACACTTCAATTCAAAGCGATTAGCGACAGCAGACAAAGGAAATTCTCTCGACCAGTAATTCAAAACAAACAAAGCCGCCAAAGTTTCCCCGGAACTAAAAGGGCAAACTCTCGCCTTGTGCACGCGAAAGATGGTTTTTAAGAGAAGTTATGTGCTTATATCGAGAGAAAATGGGTAAATCTAAAATTCTGTCTTGCAGATTTTGTTTATTTGATTCAGGAGCAGTTTTGGAATCGTTTCATTTAAGCCCTAAATACGCGAGAATTACAATGCTTTCTGCTCGGCTCCTGAATCAAATAAACAAAATCCGCCAGACAAAACTTTAGATTTACCCTTCTTCTTTCGTTAAGGCACGAAACATCTCTTAAAAACCACCTTTCTCTTGCACAAGGTGATAGTTTGCCCTACTAGTTTCTGGGAAACTTTTGCGGCTTTGTTTGTTTTGAATTACTGGTTGAGAGAATTTCCTTTGTCTGCTGTCGCTAGTCATTTTTAATTGAAGTGTCAATCAAATGCAACTGCTGCTATTTTATTACAAAATCTGCCCTTGTTGGAGAAACAGTACTTTCTTTTATTTCACCATAAATCGCACCAACTGTCTTTAAGGTAATATGAAAGTCAACTTACCGTGCGTGACGTTTTTCAAAGGAATAGACAAAATGTAGATAGGCTGTTTTCTAAAACTTGTATTTCAATTCTCAAACATGACACCATTACACAGAATTAGATTATATATCAAATATCAAGTTGACAAATTCTTTTCATATGTGTAGGTTCTCATACTTAGTTAAGTCTGATCTACTCACCATGCAAGTTTCTTCAGATTTATAACATATTTAGAGCCACTACACTCGAAGTTTAAATGTGAAATGTGCTTCAGCTACACAAAATCTATTTGACTGTCCAAAGACAGATTTTGCAATACAATACAATAGCATCAGCTGCTTTCGAGGGCTCCGAATTTGTTTATTTGATTCAGAAGCAGAGCAAAAGGCATTGCCATTCTCGCATATTTAGGGCTTAAATGAAACAATTACTTTTCAGCTCCTGAATAAAACAAATGAATTCCGCTTGACAGATCTTTAGACTTATCCTTCTTCTTTCGTTTTGAGCTCGTGACTTCTCTTTGAAACCATCTTTCGTGTGCAGAAGACGACAGTTTGCCTTATTGGTTTCAGGGCAACTTTAGCGGTTTTGTTTGTTTTCAGTTACTGGTTGAAAGAGTTTCCTTTGTCTGCAATCGCTAATCGCTTTGAATTGGGGGTGTCAATCAAAGCAGCTGATGCTATCGTGTTGCAAAATCAATCCTCGTTATTTGAATGAAATTGCTTTCGACAGTTTTTTTATTGTTAACAATGTTGTTCGGCAACCTGTGTTTCAGAACGGGGGGGGGGGGGTTCTTCCATAGTAAAGGTACCTGGGGATGTGCCGCGAGCAAGGGTATACTTTTTTTGGACTTCTAGTCTAGCCAAGGGTATCATATTTGGTAATATTGGTCTAGGGAACGGTCATGTCATCATATTTTTGGTGCCAAGGGTATCATATTTAACAATACTGGTCTAGGGAACAGTCAAAATTGGTCTAGCGAAGGGTACCATTTTGAATATGCTCGCGGCAGACACCCCTACCCAAAATTTAGCCAAGAACCCCCCCCCCCCTCCGTGGGTTTCAGATCTTTAATTTTTTAAAGTTTCTCATGCTTCAGAATTATTTCTGCCATTTTTTAAATGGGAACTTATTTAACTGCCGGTACAGAATCCAGTAGATTGAAGTCCCGTTTACTGTAGTTTTCAACAAGCTTGGCAAACTTCATTTAAAGATCTATTCTTGCCTTGTTCCCTCAAATAAAGCCAGCAGTAAATGCAAATTGGGGACAGTGAGTTTTTTTTAGACTAATAACTGGAGTCTCTCTAGGGTTTATTTGCAGTTCTTTTATTTCATACAGAACCCAGAATTTGCTTTGTCTGTGGCATATGCGACGTTTTGAATTCGGAGTTGGATACCACTTCGGATCACGTGATTGTCCCCTTGAGGGAAGTTTCTTTTCATACAAGTGAAGAACTTTGTACCATGAAAGGTGTGATGCGGATAACTGCATCAACAGATAATGATTTCCCAAGTGTATTTTCACTTGAAATGATTTCTAAAGGCTAATTTCCAGTCAGTGGAATTTTCCGAGCGGACGGAATTTTAGACAATAAAAGGTCGCTCAGCCGTAACTTTCTATTCAATTCCAGAGCGACATTTTCTCTCGCATACAATAGAAATTCCGCCCGCTCGGAAAATTTCAGTGACTGGAAATCAGCCTTAAAAGTGGGTATGAACAACACCCAGGGGGGAGTACATGATATATCTTTCCGATGAGAATGTGCCGTTTTCAGGGTATCGTTTTCGCCTATTGTTTCTAAAGCGGGGTATCAAAAGAAAGCAATTTTTCTGGAGCCGGTTGCCGAAATATGTGAAAAGGGGAAATTTTGTTGGATCGGATTGTTGTTTAGTCCAATTTTTGTGTTTTGGAGTATACTTTTGATCGATTATTTCCAGAATCGGGTATCGTTTGGAGAGAGAAGCCGGGTAGAAAAAAATGTTGTCGTGGGCACACCTCCGTACAAATTTAGGTCAAGTACCCCACCCCCGGAGGACAACGTTAGCTTCATATTTTTCTAGAATTGCCAGGACTCGAGATGAAAATGGCCAGCGAAATTTCTCGGTCATGCTTTTTACATCATTTTTGTTAACAAATATTTTCGTCAGGATCTATTTGAGGGAATGAGACGAATTTATAATAAACATACCAGATCTATCTAGAGTTCACTCCCCTCGCACTTGAAGGACTTCGTTTGAAACCGATCATTGTGTCTATAGATTCTTTCCTTCCTAATTTTGTCATAGATTCCTTCTTGTTATGTTCTTGTGTTAGAGGTGGAATGTTGCCTTCTGAATCCGATGTTTGACTGCTTCGTTGCTTTCTTTTTGGTTCCTCTCTGCGTGATTTCGTTTTTTCTGGTTCGCGTTTTCCATCGTGCGTTGTTTCGTCTGCAACATCAGGGCTGAGCCTTGTCCCAACTTCATCAACCTCTTCAAACCCAAGTTTATCCGTTTCTGCAATACGAATTTGAGTAGAAAAAATCTTAAATGCATTATAATCGAACGGTTTGAGTCCAGAATGAGAAAGTGGGGGCACGCTCCCCCAAGATCGTGCTGTTATGACGAAAATGTGCCCGTTTTGTTTCAGGAAGTGTTTCTTTAGGTTAATGAAAGAGTGCCCTTGAAGTGTCATGCACCTCCCCAACAAAGACAGATAATGTTGCAATAGAATCCGCTACCCTTTGTTGACACCCAAATACTTGTGTGATCAGCGATTTTAGACAAGGGAATTTTATGCCTGGTTGGTCAAGTCATAAACAAAAACAAAGCAAGTCACAAACATTGCCCTGAAACCCAGGTAGCTAGCTCGCTCGTTGTGCATTCCAGAAATTGTTTGTAAGAGCCAGTATGAGCATAAATCGAAAGAAGGGGAATATATCTAAACTTCAGGCAGTTTATTTGCTTGGTTCAGAAGGTGAGCAGTAAGTGTTTTAATTACACCCAAAAAATAAGAGAATTGTATTGCCTGTCAATCCGCTTCTGAACCAAACAAATAAAATGCCCGAGGCAGAAGTTTCCTCCTCTTTGGATTTATGCTCGTGTTTGCTCTTAAAAACCATTTCTGGCATGCACAACGAGCCAGCTAACTACCTGGGTTTCAGAGCAATTCTTGTGGCTTGCATTGTTTTTGTTGATGACTTGACCAACCAAGCATAGAATTTCCTTTGTCAAAGATCGCTAATCGCTTTCTACTTGGGTGTCAACAAAAAGTAGCGGATCATGTTGTAACATAACATTATCTGTACTTGGTTTGCCGACCTGAATCTTTTTACTTCACACAAACTTCGTCCTTGCTGTTCAGTGCCGATGTTTGGGCAAATGAAGTTAACACTATTTCAATTTCACTATTTCCACTTCAAGTGAAAGATTTGATCAATAACCACCTGTAAAAGGGAAACTTTTCCAAATTTAGAAGAAATATTTGAGAAACTATTTGATCTGGTCTTTTCCGTCCGAAAAATACACCGATCAATTCATAAGATATTTATGAAATTTAAAGTGGTTCTACTTGCCATTATTTTCACTCATTGCGCTCTTATTTTTCTTTTTGGTCGGAGCTTTCGCCTCACCTCTGAGGCCTCTTCAGCGACTGATTAATTCGATTCTTCGATCAGATATCAGTTTCCAATCGGATTCGAATTTCAATTTGACGAACAAACAAATCTGAACATAACTATATTATCAAAATAAGTTGTGTTTTTGCGTCTTGGGCGTGGGACCCTTGGATTTATTTGGGTTTTACCAATCAATGGCCCTGGCCCAATGGCACTATGGCCCTATGGCACTATGGCACTATGGCACTATGGTCTTGTATCTTTTATTACGAATACCCTAAGTATGAGTTTGACAGTGTATTCGACTAGAATTCGTATAAATATTGCTTGAAATGATGCCCAAACTGAGATGCACAAAGTTCTCGTTCACCGAGCGAAAATTCCCCCGAAGTACTAATGCAGGGAATCACCAGCTGTAACTTTCTTTGCTTATTTGTTGCTATGGGAAACACGGCAAAGGGCGCAGCATTGTTGTCAATAATGTGTTTCTTATCTCGCTTCTGTTGTGAGATAAAGTAGAGGAAGGGGTCCGACAAATCTCCACTACACGTTTTTTTATAAGAAACTGGTTTATAAGAAACTAGTACTACGATGACCAAAAAATTAAGAAACTCTAGTACTACGCTCAAGAACAGTTAAGAAACTCTAAAACTTTATTTCTTTGTGTCTCTCTTATTCTATGTCTTTTTAACAAAGGTACATTCGTCTTTTCTTGACTTTTAACTGCAAAATTGGTGAATTTTTGCCTTGATGTGCATGGCTTCTTCTTGATGACAATGTCAATGCAAAATGGAAGCCCTTTCTCGAGAAGAAGGCTCAACTTCGAACAATACCGCAATTTTAGGCCCAAAAAATAAGAAACTGATTAAGAAACTTTTACTACTAAAACACCGAAATTTTCATACGAAATTAAGAAACTTTTAGTACTAAGTGCTGATCCAAGTTTCTTGTAAAAAAACGTGTATTTTCCAACGTATTGCAACGGAGCTAATATCATGTCGTAATTTTCAGAACTTTCAGCAGTGGCTCCTATTCTTAGTTTCTTATAAGAAAAGATGCGTGCATTACTGGGGCATTACTATAGATATTGCATGTAACAGATTTACAGCCTGTCATGCTAAAACTGCAAAAACACTTTGAGGAGTGGGGCAAAATGTGCCAGAGCCAAAATGTGCTGCGTTGTATTATATTATTGTATTGTATTGCCTGTTAACTTGTAAAAACCGGGTAAATACCAGTACAATCGCCAAACAATAATTGTTTGTTGCTTTGGAGGATGTGTGTGAAAGCTTCGTACAGTCCTTTCAAATTTGATGATTTCAAGGGGAATTCCCCACATCACTTTGGGGAATTCTTGCTCGGCGAACGAGAACTTTGTGCATCTCAGTTTGGGCATCATTTCAAGCAATATTTATACGAATTCTAGTCGAATACACTGTCAAACTCATACTTAGGGTATTCGTAATAAAAGGTACAAGACCATAGTGCCATAGGGCCATAGTGCCATTGGGCCATAGGGCCATAGGGCCAGGGCCATTGATTGGTAAAACCCGATTTATTTCCCCATTCTTCTTTGGAATTTAAAGATGGTGCCATCTCACTGATGAAAACTGCCTCTGTCACCTGCCGTAGCATTGCGTTACCGGAAAACGTCGCTAGTTTTTCAAACTAGACAATTTGTAAGAATTTCAGTGGAATCTGATGGGTTTCGGAGGAAAGTACAGTATATGCGTCTATGCGTCTGGTTTGCCTCTGTACAGGAGCCTTATATTGAACCACTATGAATTTGCTATTCTTATGGATGAAAGTAGAACTTTGGCTATTTTGTTACCTCGCTAGGAAGGCAATAAGGACAGGTTTTGTAAGAAAATAGCATGGGTTGCTTTTGATTGACACCGCAATTCAAAGCGATTAGCGATCACAGACAAAGGAAATTCTCTCAACCAGTAATTCAAAACAAACCAGGCCGCAAAAGTCTCTCTGAAACCCAAGTAGCTAGCGCACTCGTTGTGCATTCCAAAAATTGTTTTTAAGAGCAAATATGAGGATCTGTCGAAAGAAGAAGGATATATCTACACATCTACCACGGGCATTTTATTTCTTTGGTTCAGAAGCTGAGCAGTAAGTGTTTTAATTACACCCAAAAAATAAGAGAATTGAATCGCCTTCCAATCGGCTTTTGAACCAAATGAATTAAATGCCCGTGGCAGATGTGTAGATTTATCCTTCTTCTTTCGCTATAAGCACGTAACGTCTCTTAAAAACCATCTTTCGCTTGCACAAGGCGAGAGTTTGCCCTACTAGTTTCAGAGAAACTTTTGCGGCTTTGTTTGTTTTGAATTACTGGTTGAGAGAATTTCTTTTGTCTGTGATCGCTAATCGCTGTGAATTGCGGTGTCAGTCAAAAGCAACTCATGCTGTTGTCTTTCAAAATCTGTCCTTGTTTAGGAAGGGTGAATATTGTAAAACAAAGGAATAAACAGAGCAAATCTCGGTCGAAGAATTGATTTCAAATTTTCACACGTCTGGATGCACCCACCTGATCATAACTTGTTTGCGCTCTTTGTTTGTTTATTTTCTATTCGACTGGGTAGACCCAGAAGGCAGAGCGGTGAAATCTATTCTTGAGAACCATGAATGGCTTTGTCTTATTTCTTTACTCACACGAAAGAATATTCAAAAATGATTTAATTATCTCACCATCTAAAGGTTGCGATTTCTTCCCTTTGTTTGGTTTCTGATCGTCAGATGTTCTCGAACCTTCTTTTTCTCCTTTGCGTTTTCGTCTTCTGTTAGTCGCTTTGTCATCAGCGCTTGCCAATTCTTCTTCTGACCTTTCCTTTCTTTCTTTGCGACTTTCAGATTTCAGCTTCTCGTCATCTGATTTTATCCTATCATCCTTTTCTTTGTTCTGCCTTGTGCGTCGTTTCTTCGATTCTTCTCTAGTATTCTTGGTCCCATCCCTCTCGCCCGTATCCTTACTCCTTCGTGCTCTAGACCTTGTTAACTCATCATCCGACAGCCTCGTCTCTTTTTGTGACTCTTCCGGGCTTGATCTCTCTGCATTATCTGTCTTTCTTCGTTCCCTTCTGTCCTTCTTCGTCGCATTTTGATGATCTCCCACTTCTTCGTTCATCTGCCTGCCCTTTCGAAATCTAGACGTGGATACCTCATCATCGGAAGGTTGGAGCCTTGAATCTCCTTGCAACTCTTCTTGATTGGGACTCTCTATATCATCTACCCTTTTCCTTTCCCTTCTGTCTCTCTTCGTCGCATTTTCGTCATCCGAAGCCTTCTCATCACTGTGCTTATTCCGTCGTGATCTAGACTTGGGTACCCCGTCATCTGAAGGCTGGAGCCTTGTCTCGCTTTGCGATCCTTTATCACTGGACCGCCGTCGATCTGCTGGTTTCCCCCTTTCCCGTCTGCCTCGCTTGATCTCCTTTTGATTATCCCTATCGTTTTCATCTGTTGAGCCATATTTCCTATCTCTGCGTGGTCTTTTCTCCTCTTCTTCACCGTCAGAATGCTTTGCTGCCTTTCCTCTTTGCTTTTCAACATCAGAGCTTCTTACATCTTTATTCATATTTTGCTTCCTTGGTCTCTTTTGTGCATTCTCTGCTGTACTTTGTTGCTCAATCTCCCAATCACGTTCTTTGTCGTTGTTTTCTCGTTTTTGATTTCTTTCTCTCTGACTTGCACGGTCTTCGGCACTGATCTCTTCCTTATCCGAGCCACGCCCCATGTCTCCTCCCTTTTGCTTTTCTCTTCTCTTCCTTGGAGCGTCACTTCCCCCGCCATCTTTTTCATCTTCTGATCGATCTTCCTTGCCCTTCTTCCTTGTCCTTTCTTTTCCTCGTTTTGGTGCAACATCCTCGTTTGCAGATTCATTCTTGCCTCCTTTTCTTGCTTTCTGTTCTCCTTCACTTGCAGAATCTCGTGCACCTTTTCTCCTTGATTTTGCTCCACCATCCCTCCTCTTTCCCGTGTCGCTTTCAGCCACACTATCCGTTTCACTTCGTACGCTTTCATCATCTCTCCAAGAATTCCGCGAAGATGGACTTCTTGGTCGACCTATCATTTCAAGTTCTTCGTCCATAAGTTCTTCTCTCCTGGTTTTCTTTGGCTTTCGATCGGGCAATCGTTTTGATACTTCCTCTTCCGCTTTTTCTCTCTTATTTCTTGGAATTGTTTCCTCTCGAATACTGCTTCTTCTGTCCGGTGAACTATCTCTCGTTCCTCTTCGCCCCTTCCCACCACCACGCTTGCCGCCCGCAGCATCGTCAACATCCTCTACCTCCTGCTGCCTTGGCTTCCTCCTGCTCTTCTCAGGTTGAACCAAATCGCTGTCAGCCAAGCTCCTGTCTGTTTCACTTTGCATACTTTCATCGTCTCTTGTTAGTGAAGGGGTACGTTCCCTCCTTGCCTTCCTATGATCGTCTCTTCTCACTGAGCCACTGCTAGCACCTTTGTCATCTCTTGGTGATGGAGCCTTTGGTCGACGCGTCCTCCTGGTATCATCGATATCACTCTGCCGGCTCTCGTCGTCTCTCCATGGAGTCATTAATGAAGGCGTACGTGAACGAAGCAGCTCCAATTCTGGTTCTCTGTCGTCTGCATCCATTAAACTATCATCATCCATCCAGGAATTCCTTGATGACGGACTGCGAGGGCGACCAATCGTCTCCAAATCGTCAACCATTTCAGAATCATCCAGTCTTTTAGATCCTTTCCGACCTCTCCCTCTTTGATCCTCCTCGGGACTCTCTTCATCAACGGGGCCCTTCCTGTCTCGTCTTTGTGGTTTGTAGTAATCCTCTCTGTCTTTTCTTCCCGTTGCCTTGCTGTTTCCCTTGCGTCTCGCTGCTCTGTCATCTGCAGAATCTACCGCTGCATCTTCTTCATCATGTTCCTCATCAGGCTCCCTTCCTCTTCGCCTCTCTTTGATGGGTATCTCCTCTTCCTTGTAACTATCATTTTGTCGCTGCCTTCTCTCCCTGGCACCCTCATTCGCCTCCTCTTCTGCATCTTCGTGAACATCTTCCTCTTGTTCGTTGTCAGCATTTTTCTTTCGTCCCCTTTTCTTCACGTGCGTTTCCTCTTCATCAGATTCCTCATGTTTCTTCCTCTGTCGTCTTTCTCGGGGTGTTTCCTTTATCTTCTCTTCTGCCTGTTCTTCCTCCTCAGTATCTTTCCAAGGATGCCTGTCCTTCTTCTTCGGCTCTGTTTCTTCTTCACGGTCTTGTCTTTTCCGCACTATTCTTTCTCGAGGGGTCCTTTTTGGTTCTTCTTCTGTTGCAACATCTTCCTTTATAGCTAATTCTTCTTCTTCGGTGTCCTTCCTACTACGTCTGCCCCTTTTCCCTTTGTCTGTCTCTTCTTCATTCCCCTCTATTTTCTTATCCCGTCTTGCTCGGAGTGTCTCCTTGGGCTTTTCCTCTGGCATTTTCTCTACCTTTTGGACAATTCCTTCCTCGATTTCTTTTCTGGGATGTCTATCTTTATTCTTTGTTTCCTTTTCTTCCTCGCCTGCATGTCTCTTCTCTCTTCTCTCACGAAGTGTCTCTTTTCGTTCTTCCTCTGCCACTTTCTCTTCATTTTCAACAACTTCCTCCTCCATTTCTCTTCTACGATGTCTGTCCTTCTTTGTTTCCTTTTCTTCCTCGCCTGCATGTCTCTTCTCTCTTCTCTCACGAAGTGTCTCTTTTCGTTCTTCATCTGCCACTTTCTCTTCATTTTCAACAACTTCCTCCTCCATTTCTCTTCTACGATGTCTACCCTTCTTTGTTTCCTTTTCTTCCTCGCCTGCATGTCTCTTCTCTCTTCTCCCACGAAGTGTCCCTTTTGGTTCTTCGTCTACCACTTCTTCTTCGTGTTCAACCATTGTCTCGTTATCTCCCTTTTTACGACGTCTATCCCTCCTCTGTAGTTCATTTTCATCCTCACTGTCTTTTCTCTTTCGCTCTCTTCTTCGTCGAATTGTCTCTTTGGTTTCATCCTCCACAGCTCCTTCTTCACTGTCGTCATTTCGTTCTTCTCGATCCCTTCTGTGCTTATTTGATCTCTCAGTCTCTACTTCCACAAAATCAGCACTATCAACAGCAGCAAGTTCTTCTTGTACTTTCTTCCTTCGTCTCCTTTCTTTGGGTGACTCTTCATCCTCAAACAATTCTCGCTCCTTCCGCTGCCCCCTCTTATGCTCGGCCTGTTCACTCACCTCCTTTTCGACACCTGGTTCTTTCTCAGTAAACTCATCATCATCTCCTTTCCTACGATGAGACTCCTTCTTTTGAATAATTTCTTCCTCGTTGTCTTCTTGCTTTCTCTTCCTTCTTGTCCGTCTAGAACCGTTCTTTGTTCCACGTTCTTCCTCTTCTGTCTCTTCTACAGACCTAGGTGTCACACTTCTGTCTGTGTCCTCCTCATTGAGAACCTCGTTCCCCTTTCTACGTCTTCGTTCTATGAAACTTTCACCTGCATCTTCTTCATTGTTAATTGCGCCACTCTGCTCCTGTTCAGCTTCTTCGTGTCCACTTCTTGTTGTTTCATCTTCCTTTTCGCTAACCTCTCGGCCATCTCTTCTATCTCTTTTTTTCCTGCCACTTCCCTTCACATCTTCTACTTCCTCCTCTATTTGCTGTTCCCTGTTCCTCTCTCTACGATCTCTTCGTCGAGTATCCCTTTCTGATTCATCCTCCATCAATGCTTCTAATTTTGATTCGATTCGTTGCTCCAGCAGTCCGATATCATCGTCCACAGTTTCTCCTTCGTCAAAATGAGTGATCATGGAATCACTGATTTTTTCTTGGTATTCTTTCCTCTTCTCCTCTAAGTCGAAACCCTCGTCTAATTCTTCCTTAGAATCACTCTGATACCTGTCTCTTCTCTTCCTGCTTCTTTTACCACCCTCTTCTGTATCAATATCCTTCAAATCATCTTGTTTTCTGGTCCTCCTTTCCCTGGTAGCCACTGCAAAATCTGCACCCACCATTCCTTCATCTTTCATTTCTTCCTCTAAATCACGATTTTTTCGTTCTCTTCTCCCCCTTGGGGTAGACGCCGTCATTACTTCATCGTCCTCTGACTTCTTTAGAAGGAATCGGTCCTGGTCGCCAGTGTCACTATCTTCAACTCTGTCATCGCTAATCCTGTTTCGTCTCCTCGTCCCTCTGCTGTCAGTATCTTCATTTTCAGCATTGCTATCCTCGGAATCAATTGCTCTATCCTTCTCTACCCCTCCTCTTCCACCGATACCAGCATCCCCCTCTGGCCTAGCCTTGTCATCGCTTAGGCCGAAATCATCATCTTCTCTATCAAATTTCTTCTTTTCCTTTGCTTGTTCTTCTAGTTCCTCCATCTCCCTTCTCTTCTTCCGCTCCTTTTTCTTCTCCTCCAATTGCCTCAAAACCTCTTCAATAAACTTCTCATCATCCTCGTCAATATCAAACTCTTGGGAATCAAAAAATACTTCTGTGCTTGGTTCAGTTACTTTGATCAATGGAACTTTCTTTGTCACATTATCACTAACCGGTTCTTCTTTCTGCTCTTCCGCTGCTTTCTTGCCTCGCTTTTTCCCTTTCTTTTTGGACTTCTTTTCGCCTTTTTCTTCTCTGCCTTCCCTTTTCTCCTCTTCTTTTCCTGATTTGACTTCCCTTTTCGCATCTGCCTGGTTATCTTTGGCATCTTCAGTTTTTCCAACAGCTCCAGTCTCCACGGCAGCTTCTTCTAACCTCGTTTGTTTCGCTATCTCCTCAGTCAAGTCATCAATACTCTGCATGATGGATTCATCACTTTTAGTACTTACAGAGTCAAATGAACGGTATGGCCTTCTTCTTCCACTTAGGCCCCTTCCTAAACTCCCTTCGCGGAGATCCTCGATACTGCCTCCTTCTGATATCGAGGTGTGTCTGCTGCCTCGACTCGAGAATACTTCAGAATCTTGTGATCCTTTTCGTGTGCTTCGCCCAGGAATGGGCCTAACATCTTCTTCACTAAACATCTCATGAAATTTCTGCATTTCACCAGAAAGTTTCTTTCCTTTTGTGCTGCCTTCATCATCAGTAGCAGTCGCTTTTTCTTCTTCCTTTATCGCGTCATCACCTCGCGTCTTCGCAGCTACTTCTTGGTCTCGTTGCACGCTCAATCTACGCATTCGTTGAATCTCTCTTATCTTATCCCAGTCACGTGCTGCTTCAGCATCAGCAAACAGCTGTTCATCAAATGCGTTGTCCAATGTGATTTTCTGGCCAATGTAGCTTTGTCCGATTATTTCATCATCTATGTATCCGGTTTGTTTTAATTTAATGTGATCTTCCCAATCTGATTTATCCGGTTTATGATCCTTTGGACGGTTCGCTTTCAGCATGGTATCAGCAATTGAATACATTTCCCCAGACCGAGCTGTCTGGAATGAATCTTCGCCAAAAACGTCATCATCCATTAACTTTCCGGGTATGGGCTTTACGAAGGGATCTTCTATCAAATTTCCGATCATGGCCCTTTCTGCAATCATCTCCCCAGCATTTTTATCAAATTTTCCTGTTGCATTTGATTCAGTTTCTTTCTTCGTCAAATTTTCCTCCTCTGAGTCAGTAAGTGTTGTTTTCTTCATTGATTTATCGTCACGATTGTTTTCATTCAAGTCGACGTCTTGTTTTCTGATATCCTTGGTTTCTTGTGCTATCTCCGTCAAATTTTTATCTTCTTTGTGACGGTCAATCTGACCAACTTGGTTCTGCTCCCCCGTATCAGCTCCTGCACCTTTGATCTTATCTTCAACTTCATCATAAGAGTCTTCGATCTGCCTCCTTCTTCGTGAAATGGGCATTTTTGTTTCGTCCTCTCTGATTTGATCATTCCCAAGAGAAGCTTTTTCGTTGGTGGTTCTTGTCGCTTGATCCCTTTCATCTTGTTTACTGTCATCTGTACCTACTTCCCTTGGCCTCCTGTTTCTCAGAGATGTTCCCATGTCCGTTTCTCTGATTTCGTCATTTCCCTCTTGAGAGGCTTTGGTATCAGACCTGTCCTCCTTCAGTTCGGTTTTTTCAATTTCTTGACCCCCTTTCTGGATTTTAGTATCGTGGGAATCCATTTTCTGCCTCTGTCTCCTAAGAGAGGCTCCTGTATCGCTGTCACCATCTTCCTCATTTTTCTCTGGAGATTGTTCCACTTGTTTAACTTCCTCTCTTCCTAAATTTTCTTGGGTTATTTTTTCGTCATGTTTCTGTTTTCGCCTCCTTCGCGGAGAAGCTCCCGTGTCGCAATCACCAACGTCTTCACCTGCCTGTGCAAATTCTTCCATTTGTTTAACTTCTTCTACTCTTGTATCTTCTTTCACTATTTCTTCCTCTTGTTTCTGTCTTCGTCTCCTTCGCGGAGAAGCTCCCGTGTCGCCATCACCAACGTCTTCATCTGTCTGTGCAAATTCTTCCATTTGTTTAACTTCTTCTACTCTTGTATCTTCTTTCACTATTTCTTCCTCTTGTTTCTGTCTTCGTCTCCTTCGCGGAGAAGCTCCTGTGTCGCAATCACTAACTTCATCACCTGCCTGTGCAAATTCTTCCATTTGTTTAACTTCTTCTACTCTTGTATCTTCTTTGCCTATCTCTTCATCTTGTTTCTGTCTTCGTCTCCTTCGCGGAGAAGCTCCTGTATCATCGTCACCAACATCTTCACCTTTCTGTGGAGATTCTTTCACTTTTTTTAATTCCTCTTCTCCCATCTCTTCTTTGACTATGTCTTCGTCTCGTTTCTGCTTTCTTCTGCTTCTCATTGACGTTCTTGCATCATCTTCTAGGATTTTTTCTTCATCATCTCGAGATTTTTCCTTCTCGCTACGTGTAGAGTCTTCCATCCTCCTTAGATCTTCTTTCCTGGTTCCTTCACCTTCCTGCTCTGCACGCTCGCTCTCCTCCACCTTCTTCCTTCTTCTGTTCCTCAAAGATGGCCTTTCATCATCATCACTCATCTCTTTATTATTATTCTGTGGCTGCTCCTTTTCTTCATCTTCACCCATCTGTCTGTCTTCATCAGGATCTCTTCTTTGCCTCCTTCTCCTTCCAAATGACGTATCATTCTGGTCATGGTCTTCTTTCCTCGACTGTTCTCCAGCAGAATTTTCATTCTCAACTCCTCTTTCGACACGCTCTCGTCGTCTGCTTCTCCTTGCAGCACTGTCTTCACCGACTTCATTTTGGGCTTGAACTGAGCTCACCTCTTGAGCAACGATCTTTTCAACGACCATCTCTTTCATTTGCTCAGTTTCACTTTCATCACTTGGCCGCTGCGCTCGTCTCCTCCTGGGGGCTGGTGATTCTTCTTTACTTGTTCCTTTCCCAATGGTCTCTGCCTGCAAGGCATCTTTTGGTACTTGCACTTGTACCGTAGGCCCTCCCTCTGCAATACGCTGTCTTTGTTTTCTTCGAGGCATTGCATCATCCAGCTCGTCAGCATTTTCATTGATATGCCTCTCATGCACCATCTGCGTATCATTTCCTGACTGTTCCATGTGTTCCTCTTTCCTTTCTTGGTCTGCCCTTTTTTGCCTCCGTTCTCTCTTTTTTTCAACAACTTCATCCACAGCAGTTTGCTTGATTTCATTATTTTCAGAAGATGCAGTCATCCCGATCTTTGTAGCATCAACATTAATCGCGTTCTTTTCAGCTTTTTGCATCTCAGTGGTCCTCTCATCTTCATTATCTCGTTGCTGCCTTCTTCTCCTGCGTTCGCTCAGCAGCGCTTCCTGCTCCTTGGATCCATTATCTTCCTGTCGCTGTTCGTCTCCACTCTTCTCAGGTACAGCTCCCTCTTCTTCTTCCTTGCCCTGCGCTCTCTGCCGTCTTCGCCGTGTTTCACGCGAGACATTTTCCATCATTGCAATTTCATCTCGTGACGTAGCCTCCAGCGCTTCCCCCAACCCACGCTCCTCGTCATCGTCATCCGTCTTGCTCGTCCGCCGGCGTCTTCCCGTGCTTTCGTCATTTTCTTTGTTCTCCGCTTCGATAAAGACAACGTCCATCTCCTCCACACTGACAGCAGCACGGTTAACTTTTCCAGAACGGCTTTTCTTTCTCCCAGAAATTTCTTCCTCGGCGACTGCAGATTCTCTGCGTCTTACACGAGAGCCTCTGATCACTCCTTTTCTCTTCCCAACTTTGATCATATTCGTCTTGGGATCAACAACAACAACAGCAGATATTTCTTTATCAAATGCTGTCTCCCAGTCAACCTCGTATTCAACGATGCCGGATGTCTTACCAGCCTCTTCTTGATTCCCAACAACGTTTGAGGTATTCGTCTCTGAATCTTGCATAACTTGATCCTTCCCGTTCGTTGGTTTTTTCATGTTAGCTTGCTCTTCTGAGGAATCAATGTTCTGTCTTTGTTCTCTTCTTATCTTTCTGCTGTCCCTGTTGTCAGAGCTTTCCTCTGTTCCTTTTTCTTGTTCGTTTTCAAAGCTGGATGACGACCGCTGATCTTCCCTTGCAAACCTATGAAAGATTGAAGGAGCGTTTGATTGTTAATTCCAAACCTACCAAATTCTGAAAATAGTACCGGGTGCGCCAAAATTTACTATGCACGTTTGGCAGGCCACAATAAATCGTACACTGGACTGATTTTGAAGATTTAAGACTTAATCTTTAGCAAAAAGCCTGAATTAGATCCTAGGACTTTTTGCAAATTTTTTTTCAGTTTTTAGAGCTAGAAGCGAAATTTAGAGCTAGAAGCAAAATTTTCGTTTTCGAAAACGCTGAAAACGATCAAAAAACGTTGATCAAATTTTAAACGACTCAACATGAATGAACAAAGAAAAAACGTTTTCAGGGTGATTTGGGGATTACAATTAGTTGACTTCTAAGGGCCTGTTCATATGGAGAAAGTTTCCCCGGCATTTCCCCGGTGAAGCGGGATTCCCGTTCAACCGAGATCTCGCCTCATATAGCGTTACCACATAAAATAGAACGAGCGTTCACATGAGAAAACATTTCCCCGGCTAGCCGAGATCTCGCTTGAGCTCTACCGGGATCCCGCCTAGCCGAGGAAATATTTTCCCATATGAACAAATTTTCCCGGCTAGGCGGGGAAACTTCTTTTGTTTATCGTTAATCCTTTCGAATTCTTTGGCGTCAGAGACAAAGCACCATTGTTTTATTTCCCCGGCTTGCCGGGGAAACTTCTCTCATATGAAAGGTCGATGAATATTTACCCGGCTAGCCGGGAATCCCGCTTCACCGGGGAAATGCCGGGGAAACTTTCTCCATATGAACAGGCCCTAAATCCCAAATCACCACGAACAAGTTCTCTCTTTGTTCATTCATGTCGATTTTTTAGAAAACTTGATCGATGTTTTTTATGGTTTTCAGTGTTTTCGAAAACTGAAATTTTAAGAAACTCTCTTTTAGTTCTAAAAATTGAAAATAGAAAAATTTGCAAAAAATCCCAGTATCTAATCCCGGTTTTCTGCTAAAGATTAAGTCATAAATCTTCAAGATCGGTCCAGTGTACGATTCATTGTGGCCTGCCAAACGTGCATAGTTTATTTTGGCGCACCCGGTTTCGCAGAGATGGAAAGAGATGGAAAGAATTCAAGGAAAATGTTGAACAAATTGAAATCATTGCAGACGCTAAATCAAAGGAGGAAAAATGATACAATCTTCAACGAAAACATTTAAACGTTTGTAAAGGTCTACAGTGTTGTTTCAAGCAGAAATCTGTCGCTCTTCTGGCTTCGGATTCAGAAATTTAATGACACCACACCCTTAAATATTGTACATACTGCCATATAAGCCCTATGCTCTCACCCAGTAAAAAGGAATCATTTGGTTTCAATTTAGGAGACATCTTTTTCATGTCAGTTCAACATTTTTGACACTGATCCAGAGGGTCAGCACATAATTTTAAATTGAGTGCTCTGTATCTCTCTGTCTATGTTTAGCATTTTTCGCTATTTTTCTAACCAATTTAAAACCAATTTTAGACAAAAGATGCTTCTTTTCGCGTACAAGAAAACAAATGCTGACATCAGCAAAAGTATTAGTGGTACGAAGCAATCATTTTTAAATAAGAATCTCCTATCAATATCCTTTATCTATTTGGAGATACAACAACAAAAAATGACGTCATCTTGTTTACCTAAGTTTCAAGTCTCTAGCACTTATGGTTCCGAGAATGTATAGGGGGCACTTTGTACCCCTCTAGTCTCCCCAAAGTTTCAAAAAGCCTAGTCTGGATAGGGTAAAAGTACCTCTTTTTCGGATCACGTCTTTTCTGTTTCTTTTGTCCCTCTCCATCCTTGACCTCGTCAATCTCACTGCTGTATCCAGACTTGCGATCTGGAGGTGCCAGGGCAGGTTTCCCAACTGTCAGAATATTCAACTCTTTATCATAACCCATCACGACTTGGAGGTTTTCATCCTCTGATATATCCAACGAGAAATCAGAAGCTTCGTCTTGACTGTCGGATATTGTTGGTTTCATAACAATCTCAAATTTGTAATCATCATCATCTCCGCCTTTACTATTTGCAGCCTCGTCTTCATGATTCGACCACTTTTCCATGGATACATCTTCGAACGATCCGCATGATTGAGCACCACGGTCGTGTTCTGTATCAAAACCGGTCTCCAGTCCGGTATCAAATTCTTCCATGTCCAGATCAGTAATTGCACCGAACACAGCATCCGTGTCGTTAGCATCACTTTCTTGCCTGTCCATGCTTTGGCGTTTCTTGGAGTTCTTCTTCCGTCTGTCCCGGTATTGGCTTTTTCCGCGTTTGTTTCCGCCTTTTTTGTCCTGCTCTTCTTCATCGCCTTTTTCATCGCCTTCTTCCAATATTACATATCCATCCTCGTCACTCCCAATGTCCTTTCTTCCTTTACCTCTACTGCCTACAGTAAATGAATGAAAAAAACATCCACGTATAAAATACATAAAATACCCGAAAGAGCATTTAAGGTAATGTATCCATGTAAGTCAGAATGCTTTGCGGGGGGGGGTGCCAATTTCACGTGATATTTCATGTGATCACTTTGGTAAGGAAGCTCACTGTGTGGGGAGTAGTAGCAGACTGTTGACTTCCTTGCGGTTGCGCTTTCAGATCTGAAATTTTAGTTTGCATGTAATCAGTTAAATTCTGCCAATCACTGTGCGCTCTTCGAGGCTCTTAGCAGCATCGTGTCAGCATATTTTGACAAAAGAGTGCATACGTGGCTGTACTTACATGGATACAAGAGTGTACACAAGAGTGTATTGCCTTTAAGAATCGCGTTCAAGGATGCGTCTTCAAATTTTGAAGAATTGTATATTGGCCAAGGACAAACTCAGTCACAATTCATCAAAGAAATCTACAGTTACTAACAACAGAAATTTATAAGACCGAAAATGATCTTAATCCTAAATTCATGGGTGAAATCTTCGTCAAGGAGAATATCACGTATAGACAAAGAGGTAACAACTTGTCAGTAGCAACATGTCAGTTCCACGCACAAATGTCTGAATGCGGTACACTGGGACACAAAGAGACAATCAGGTACACTGGACACAAATTCTAGCGTTGGCAGTGGAAATAAAAGAGTCTCGTACCTTGACAGAAAATTAAGCGGAAAATAAATTAAAGGGGCCCATTAGCCATGTACGAAGAACGCTGGTACAGAACAAAGTTTAAAATAGCTTAGGGTAAATGCTTCCAAATAACCATTGCAGACAGGAAAGAGCATATGGTGACCTTCAGATGGGAGCAATGAGGTTCTTCGAAGCTGCGGCAATTCCGATACTTTCTTGTTTCATATTTCTATTTTCTACTGGAGGGGGCAGTCCTTCAGCACACAAGAACTAGTTTTTAAGGGGTCCTCGCATCCCTTGTTCGACCTAAAAGGAAAAAAATGTTCCCGTGGATTGATGCTTGCACAGTGGCACATAGTCAAGTTAACTCTGTGCCGCTGTGCAAGCATCAAGGGATAGTCAACTCGAGTCAACTGTAACATTTGCCCCAAGAAAGTAAAATTTCAAACCAGACGTTCATTTACCCCCATCAAGTTATTGATTGAGGCCTGACGTCAACAGTCCCGTGTCAGGTTTCAAAAGCAGTTACAGCATCTGCGATCTACAATAGACCTTTTTGCTATTCTAGAAAAATCTGAATCTACAATATTTTTATAGATTTTCTACAGGGTGTCCCAAAAAAATTGTGCCCCGTTTGTCTGAAGATTGAGACAAAACGGCAAAAGATTCTTGCCAAACTTTTGCATGATGGTACTCTTCAGATGTTCAATTAAAGTTTGCAACCATCCCCATAAAAATCCGTTGAAAAATGATGGAGCTATGACCTTCAGGAGACCAAATTTGCCCGATGACTGAAACCAGCGGTCGGCCATTTTGTCTTACTATTTTGCAGCGATAAATAGCTTTATGGAATGAAAGTGAAACAGCAGCCTCCAATTTCAAAGCTCTCGTGAAAATTCCGATAATCCTCGGAGTGTTCCACTATTTCTGACCTCACAGAGATTATTTCTTAACTCACATGAAGATACTTATCACTGCAAAACAGTCAGGCAAAATGGCCGACTGCTGGTTTCAGTCGTCAGGCAAATTTGGTCTTCTGAAGGTCATAGCTCAATCATTTTTCAACGGATTTTTACGGGGATGATGGCAAACTTTAATTGAACATCTGAAGATCACCATCATGCGAAAGTTTGGTGAGAATCTTTTGCTGTTTTGTCGCAATCTTCGGACAAACGGGGCACAATTTTTTTGGGACACCCTGTAGAATTTTGGAATGTGTACGATAGTGAAGCTCTAACCCAACCAGCCTGCAAGTATCTTCGAGGTCGAACGCGGCGACCTCTGCGGTGGCACATAAAAGCAACGTAGCCTTTGTGGGATTTGGCTTCGAAGCAGAAGTCCAGGTACCAATGAAGATATTTACTTCCAGTATTCAAAATTGTTGAATTGAAAATCTGCCAACACTTTTGTCAACATGCAATATGGTTAATGGGCTCATTTGTGGTCTAATTGGACATGAATCGACTGCGTCACAACGTTTCTTCTAGAACTTTCGTTGATCACATGACATCGAAAATAATTAGTGCAAATGGTTTGTTTTCCTGGTGCTCTGCCAAAAGAGTCTCAGCAAATGCGGTGATCTGATGGTGCGGAGGCGCAGCAACAGCACAGCTGTTGGCAACTGATTGCATTCTTGGCATTCTTAGCTGGTTCGCGGAATGCGTTCTTGGTTCGTTAGTTAGTTAGTGCGTTACACCACCTCACTCCTATATGTACTCGTTTTACTTCGTACATAAACATAAGATCCTTTTGGATGATTACAAAGTACGACCTGAGCTAATAGTCAGTGTGACCAGTGTCCTAGTGTCGAAAAATGAGCTCCCGAGAATATTTTGTGTTAATTTTATGATTTTGGTATGGATCGATAGATAATTTAATGGAGATCACGAATTTCAATGTTGGCAATTTCAAATATCACTTTAATGGGTGTGACGTCACAATGACGTATGACAGAATTGACGTTCCATTGCAGTTGCAAAAATACAATATATATAGACGTCTGCAATATCTTAAATGCTTTAAATGTACTGAAATAATATTTTGCTCTTTGTCTTATGGTTTTGCACATATTAGTTATATATTTCATGACATCACGATGACGTCATAGTTACGTCATGCCTAAAACATGCTTGAATTTAGTAACATATACAAAACAAGGCTAACGGCCAAGAACAGAAATATTAACGAACTTTATCAGACTATGATGACTAAATAAGCAGTGAATAGGTCATCTATGATATAATTACAAATCGTTGTCACTGTCAGAGTCTCTGAAATTGATGAGATCTTCTTCACGATCAGTGTTTTCACAATGTAAACAGTTGCAGGCGTTTCTTATACAAGCGCACTTTGCACCAGTGGATCCTTGTTTGCAATTTCAGCTCAGCAATAGACCTTTTAGCTATTCTACAAAAGAGCCTGGATCGAGCTTTTTTTTATACATTTTGATCCGGGAGGTTCGATCGAGTGGCGTTAGAGACTCTATCACTATTGTGGACATTCGAAAATTCTACAAAATGAAGCAAGATAATCGTTCGATTCTGATTCTTTTCAGAATAGCTAGAAGGTCTATTCGAGTATATCGTCTGGTGACACTGGCTGCTTTGAAGTAACTTGGGACACAGCGCCCTTCCGTGGACTCCCAACCACTTGTTTCATCAAGTTCACTGACTATCTGCATTGCTACTTTGCTTCGTAGCCAAATTTTACTCTGAAAGTTTGCTCTTCGCACGTGTTCTTCGAATACGGCTCTAGTTGGTGGAAGTCGTTCAACCTTACCAGGAAACTTGTTAAACAAATGCTATTGAACATCAGCTAATGTAAAATTCCCTCAGGACAATCAGGGATTGAAAGCAAGTTAAAATCTCGTTTTATCTACTCATGGCGTGCACATTAGTCTAATTACCTTTATTTGCTGGACAATAAACATTGCAAGTAAACATTTCCAGTTGATCCAAAACAGCATCATTAATCTCATGTGATGGACTCAAGCTGACATGGGCCTTTGCGAAATGTTTCCACCAAGACAACTTCCCTTTTCCAGTAAACTTTCCAGTAGTATCGCATCCAGTGAATGCATGGAAACCAGCAAGTGCCTTTGACTTAATGGACCCAATCGTGTCCGCAATTTTCTTGATGCAGAATAATTTTTCTGTTGTCAAACGCATTGTTGCTGAAACTTGCTCATGAAACGTGCACAATATCATGAAGACGTCTGTATCTGGTGAAAACATAACTATTCTGTGATTTTCGGGTTGAATTCTCGTTGCTTCAATGGCGTGCAGGACGATGAGCGTATCTTCTTCTTCGTGATGATAGGTTGTGTGGTTCGATGTTTCCTTGCGTTTTTTCCATCCGACGACACTGGGCACTGAAATCGTGTAATACTAGATACATCTTCATCTTGAAATGCTCTTCTAGCCTCCTCGGCAAGGTATGTGACAAAGTGACACTTGGTCTCATTGTGAGCCAAGAATTGCTTCAAGGTCCCTTTGATCTTTTTTGAGTCCTCTATTCGGTACTTCAATTTCAACTGAGCTACTTCTCCCCTACAAAGATTTCTAGTGGATTCTTTCAAAGATTTTTCACGATAGGTATAAAAAACAAGCCTCACATTCTGACTTCCAGCTGCTAGCATCCTACATCGTTGGACGATCTCTTTTGCGAAATCTTTGCAAGTTTCAATATTTCTTCCTTTCAAATTTATCGACTGAACAACAACCATTGCATCTATCACGCAAGTACTCATTGAATTTTGTTGTTCTTCCAGTACATCTTCTGCATCTTCTGTGTTGGGCGTTTCCAAGCACTTGATGATTGCATTCATTAATTTTGATTTGCCCTCATGACCAGGTTTCAGTGTTCCATTCATCTTCATCGAACTTCGAGGTACCAAAGACAGCTCGTAGTGTCCAGTAACCTCTTTCATGTCTTAGCCTCTCTGAGATTGCGCAACCAAAGCAAATCTGCTGAAAAGTTCCCTCTCCTCTCGCAACTCAATAATTCTATCCTTGCTCTTGATTTTTACTTTCTTATTTAGCAATGTGAAATTCGGCAGCTTGGGTAGCTTTATGGGTGCCCAAATGCTAACAACGGTGCTGTTGACCTGTGATCTTTCCTGAACAAATTCCTCATTGAGAGCCTGCCCTATCTTTTTCAACACCTAATATTTGACCATGTGTGGCTGGTGGCATTAATGCATTTGACATCAAAATGAAGATAGAATCTTCTTTAAAATCTTCATATACTGCTGACTTCTCTTTGAGTACAGCAAGAAGCTTGATGTGCATCTCCCTGTGACGAATCATTGCAGCTTTGCTGTCCAGATGATGCCGCTTTCGTGCAGCAGAATTACCGTGAGATAAAGCGTCTTGGACGATATTCGCTAGCAGTGGTGCTGTGAGGAAAAATCGCAGTCTGGCATTCTCATTATTTGCTATGCCAACCAATCCTCCTTCGATTTTCAGCGTTTTGATGACTTCTTCGACACCATGGTCAACTCCGATTCCTGTGAAAGGAATCTGAGACTTGTTTACACAAAATTCGCCATTCATAAAGGCCTCCCAGGTGTGTGGATCACTTTCCTTGAGGGCGCACATGTTTGCAATGTATACTGGCATGAGTCTTTGGTATTTGGTACGATCCATGCTGCAGTGATCTATCTTGCAATAGTTGCTTACTTGATTCGAGGTGCAACAACCAGTCCCTGTTCCTTTACGCATACACAAATGACTGTAGCCGCTCTACCATTCTCATGTATTTGAATAATATCTGTGCCATTTTATTTTCCTCACAATTTTCTTCAAATTGCTTCATTGCACGAAAGAGGCTAAAATTTCCAATAAATGATGAAACAGCGCCATTCGTAGCTTTGACTTCCTCTTCGTTGCCAGATTTAAATGCTTGTTTTAGATCACTTTGGATAATCACAAAAATGAATTTATGGAAGTGGCTTATTTGCTGCGATTCAACCATATTAGCCTCTAAAAATGTATCGATATTCATTTGCTTCCTTTATCCTCGATTGTTTCCCTTATTGGAATTCAACAAATTTCAATGCATGACGTCACTATGACGTCATTATGACGTCATGAAATAAAAAATTGATTTATGCAAAACAATAAGGCGAAAACATTCTATTATTGCTATTTATTTGCTTACTTTGTCCCAAATTGTTTCCGTTATTGTAATTCAATTAATTTTGATGCATGACGTCATCACGATGTCACCATGACGTCATGAAATATCTAACTAATATGTGCAAAACAATAAGACGAAGAAAACTATATTATTTCAGTACATTTAAAGCATTTAAGATATTGCAGACGTCTATATATATTGTCTTTTTGCAACTGCAATGGAACGTCAATTCTGTCATACGTCATTGTGACGTCACACCCATTAAAGTGATATTTGAAATTGCCAACATTGAAATTCGTGATCTCCATTAAATTATCTATCGATCCATACCAAAATCATAAAATTAACACAAAATATTCTCGGGAGCTCATTTGTCGACACTAGGACACTGACTATAAGCAAGCATAAGAAAACTGAATATTGATTTCTCCATAAGCCCAAATGATCATTGATGCTGCTACAGTCAGAGAGATGAGTGTTGCTGCTAAAGTTGCCTTCAATAGAAAATCAAGCGCCTTGTATAAGGACAAGAATCGTTTGAAAGCAATATTTGATCTTTATGTCAAACGAGGATGATACGCAAAAAATCAAAAGTCATTACCCCCAGTTTGCTTAGTTCGTGCATGAAACTATTGGTGCATCTGTCTCAAATTAGATGTCATGTGAGATTTACGATAACGCAAAATTGCTTATGCGGAACCCTGCAGAATGTTTCTATTCGCGGGCTGCTAATTTGAGGCAAGCAGTCACGAAGATAACCTCTGTGCAGAATCATATGCATGGAGATCTTTTGGTTCAGTGTGACCACGTGCCTTCCCCCAGTCAATGCGCCATTGTTTGCTGTAATTCTGCACCTTTCCTCTCAACTTCACCTGCGACGTTTGCATCTGTAGCTGTGTAGGAGGGGGTCCTTCTCCCTTCGGTGATGCTGCGAATTCTAGCCTCTGTGCAGGCCGCCGGTTACATCATCCTCTAAACTTGACTTATTTGCATAATGAATACTATCAATAAGTGGCTAATGATGCGTTCGTTCTAGAAAACGATTGTTTCAACATAATTAAGCTGCTAATAAAGTCAAGAACGTGCCAATTCTGGGTAAATTTGTTGTTATGCCAGGGTAAACATCGTGGTGATTTATCCATCTTATGGTGTCAAATCTGTCTAACATGAAATAAGCCGACGTCAAATGTTGCTATAGGATCGCGGGAAACTTCTGTCTTGTATGCGCTTTCTGTGCGCTTTCTTTATTTCAGTGCCAATTAGCAGAGATAAAACGTTAATCAATTGCTTTAACGAGCGTGACGGACTTTCTTTCTTTCTTTCTTTCTTTCTTTCTTTCTTTCTTTCTTTCTTACTGACCTGGAGCCCCCTTACTTTGTAATCAAAAAGCAGCAGTTTAGGGATTCCAACTGTAGGTTGTGTAAGAGATTTGTAAAAAATTGGAATGTTTATAGATGTTTATTCATTCACATAGTTAAGATCTGAATAGGATTATTTCTCTTTGAGTTTTCGTTAATGGTTGGCTCTAATTATTAGCTCCACGTAGCTATCATCGTGCCAACCTTAGATAAATAGAGTATTATTCATCATTATTATCATTGTCATTATGATGATGTTGAATCCAGTCAGAAAAGTTAAAAATCGTTGGTTGCCAACAGAAAAGTCACGTTTCTTTCCAATTAACATTGCAACGGGGGCAGGGGGTAGAAAAAACCTCATTTTTCGTCAATGAGTCAACAGTTGTGCCACTGATTGTAATTGTTTCGCAGTTCTACTTACTACTGCTGACACCCGCTATCTCGAAATCTGAATTTGAGGAGAAATCAAAGGATTTTATAGATAGCAAATGTTAAAGATAACATGCAGTCGAGCAAATGGATATGTACTGTATGTACTCTTGATTTCTTTGACATTGAATAAAAATCGTTGTATATTCCACATCTACGGCAGAAAATGTGTTCTTGGAAAATTAGCTTTAGGTAGTATTGTTATTATTATTATTATTTCGTTTTACCTTTGCCTCCCACCTTGTCAGCATAAACAACAGTGACTGCTGCGCCAACCTCCGGCTCATCCGTCGAGACATCATTCGTCAAAATTCGGTGCTTGCCTTCACCCCTGAACATGTCCGACGCTGCTTTTTCAGTCAATTCGCTCTCGTCTGTCGAAAACCGAAAGGAAGATTTATCGAATGCTGCTTGTCTTGTATATTGACGCTTTGTCTTTGCGTCAAAGTTTCTTTTACTCTCTGTCCGTTCCGAGTTTGCTATACTATCAGAGTTGACTGCCGATTGAAGCATTGAGTTTGAAACACTCTGAAAGTTGCTGAAATCTTTGTCCTGACAGCAAGTCGTTATCTCTCTTATGTCTAGTTCTTTGCTTGTTTCTCCTAAAAATGAAACAGGTTGTAAGTAAAGGATGGTGACAGGTAAAATGTACCACAGCATCATCAAAGGGGCAGTAACAGTACCACTCCCTACCATCCATACCACCTGTTACCATCCTCTAAGTGATAACAAATTTTTGGACATTCAGAAGTTCTATCTGGTGTCACAAAAGGAGTAGATGCGTTTATAAAATCAATCAATTGCCGAGTGAGTCTGAAAAAGTTCACACGTTTGGTGGGCTGTGGAGTAAAAGGTTCATGACCAACATTCAAAAATAATTGGTAGTCCATCAGTCAAAGTTTCGCTTAGATGTGAAAATTTGTTTGACAGAATTTCTCAAAACTGGTTACTTCAAAAACAGCACTTCTGTTGTTCTCCAGCAATGTCCAAAAAAGATCTAGTAATATTTGAAAAAAAGGATTGTGACGTCATATTCAATTTTTCTCTACATTTCAAAAGGGTGGACAGTTTCGTGTCTTATAGATAAACAGTATTAACCCTTTTAAAAATGCAGAAAAAATTGAATGCAACGCTAAAATCCTTTCTATTTGAATTCACTTAATTTTGACATCGCTGCTTGTAAAGCAACCATTATTTTGTCTTTCCTCCGCCATAAATTAGCAACCGGTTGTCAGATTGACTCAAATAAAGGTCTCAATCTCTAAGTTGAAGCCTGACCTATACAACTGTGTAAAAACTGAGACAATTGAAGCTACAGCTCTTCCACAGCTGCCACACAAACAGGGCACAATTCTTTTGAGACACCCTGTACAGTTTGTTAAAGGCTGATACTTTTTGATGCACCCAGTACATTTTATTAAATGACGAAATGTTTACAAATCTCTTGACTCCAATCGATCCAGATTGGGCCTGCCATACTCGTAATCCTGGTTCTTTTTTCATGGTGATTTTAAAATAACGTAATCAACTGTTGTTAGAGATGCAATCCCTCCCTAGCAACGCCCATTTGGAAATGATGTCAAAGAGATATACTTTAAGAACTTTTGTAACCTCAGGTCTAGACTATATGGAATACCAGAGAAATTTTGGATGTGTTTCGGTTAACTCCTTTATCTTGCTTTGTACGTTTTGCCTTTCCAAATAGATCCTAGCTTATCTAACAGGAGCTCATCATCAAGGAAACGACTAAGGCCTGATTCCAAAAACCAGACAATGCAATCCGTCTAAATGTGTCCTAAACTACCAAGATTTATTCATAATTTTGACAAACTCGAATTTGCTTGCGTCCTTGAAACAAGCTTTAGGCAAGACAGATGGAAATCTAGTTGAATGTAAATGGTCGCAAATTTTGCTGGCTGAGAAATGCTAGAAATTTGTGGTGCAACACATCAAAATTCTTGAACAAGATTGTATTGCGTACTGACTAATGAGCTAATTTTACTGCACGGGACCTTTTTGGTTGCATCACGCGAATTTGAATTTTCAAACCAAAACAAAGTCATGTCAGATGTTGTCAGACGAGTAAAACTAAACAACAGTAGGCCTTCATCAGAAGCATCCAGAGACAGCAGAGAAAACATGCATCTCTTGGTTTTTAATGAGGTTGACTTGAACCAAAATTTGGTTGTTGATATTGCTGTAATGGAGAATGCCACGACTGCGATTCGGAAGAGGAGATCAAATTTATGTAATGAACAGCCTGCACAACATGGGGACTGTGGAATAGCTTCAAAAAGTGACATTTCTATGGTGAATCCTCCAAGTTGTACGGAATCGAAGAACGGACACACAAACAAAACGAGGAGCAACCTTGTTGAAAGTCAAAGCTAGGGATTATTAACAGATGGTTTATGGAACTCAATTTGTCAATACTTCTGCAGAAGAGACACTACAAATCGTGCCTTCTTTCTTTATTCATAGCTTTGATGAAGTGGCCCCGATGAAGTGTGTCGAAAAGCTTCTGCTAAGAAGCATAGGGTAGGGCCCAAAACTTAAAAAAGTTGAATGTAAAATACTATTAAATCTTTAAATTCTTATATAAATTCTTTAAAAAGTTGAATGTAAAATTTCTCTTTGAGTTCGATGGCTTGAAAGCCATTTAGGGTACTTTGCTGTAAATCTGTTTCGGGGGGGGGGGGGGTTCTTGGCCAAATTTTGGGTAGGGATCTGCCGCGAGCATCTTCAAAAGGGTACCGTTGGCTAGATTAATTTTTACGAAAATGGTACCCTTGGCTAGACCAATTTTACCATTGTCTGAACCAATTTTTACGAAAATGGTACCCTTGGCTAGACCAATTTTGACCATTTTCTTGACCAATATTGTAAAATTTGTTCCAAATATGATGTCATGACCGTTCGCTAGACCAATATGGTCAAAAACTGATACCCTTGGCTAGACTATTGCTTGCCAAAATTGCAAAAAAGTATACCCTTGGCTAGACTAGAAGTCCGAAAAAGTATACCCTTGCTCGCGGCACATCCCCAGGTACCTTTACTATGGAAGAACCCCCCCCCCCCCCCCCGTGGATGTCATCAAATCTCTAAATTCGAACGCAGAAGAGCAGCAGATTGTTGCTTGCCACCATATTGTAGACCTTCATAAACTATGGTTTTTGTTGAAGATTGCATCACTTTGTTCTCAACAAAAGTAAAAATACCGCCATTTTGAACATGATTAACATGATTAACGTAAAAGAGTAAAGAAAATTTCCACGCCAGACTTTCAGCTAAGTACCCTGATCTCCTTTCAAGCAATAACCGAATTTCACCCATCTTTTTAAAGACTTGAAAGATCTGAACCCTATGCTCTGATGAAGGCCTTAGAGTCGATGGCTATGACGATGGACTATCATATACAATTTGCAAATGCAACCCAGTAAATCTCTCTTGAAGGTCGATGCTTAGATCATTCAGGAAATCAATTCTTGGGCTTCTTTATGGTCGATTTCCCTTTAGTTTGCATGTGGAATTTCAGAGACTCTTGGAGGACTTTAGACTATAACCTTGTGGCCGTGTTGGGGGATACTTAGTAGTGGTGAGCCTAGGAAAAATTCTACATTGGTTCTCAGTAAAAACGCACATAAAAGAGCCTGCAATTTTCTGTAACATGTTAAAATGGTTTCATTAGACTTTTGGAGGACTAGGACTATAGACGATAAACTTTTGAAGGACAAAGGTGAGCCTCAAAGAAACTTCTATAAAGGTTCTCAGTAAAACGCACATGAAGGGCCTGTGATTTCCTGTAACATGTCGAAATTGTTTTATACATTTTAGACTTTTGTAGGACTATAGACGATAAACTTTTGGAGGATGTGGTGAGCCTTGAGACTCTAGATCAAAGAATGTTGGACTTTTGGTGACGTTTACAGTTTTGAGATTGAGAGCTTCAACTGGAATTTTACTTTTTTGTAACATTGAATTGCGTGTGAGATGTTGCACTCTATGCAACTCTGTAGAAAACGCTGTCAGATCTGTATTTGCTAGAGCTTTTGCGAACATTGTAAATCAGACATTGTTATGATTTGGTGTGCAATAATTCTTGAGTTGAGCAATAACCGTAATTTCAATGATCACATGAAACTTTCTAAAATGGATTTTCTTGAGAAAATCCCTCATAAATTCAGAACGGAGTGGTCGTTTTTAGTGAATTAGCTTTCAAAATTCATTTGAAGAAGTCAACTATTGAATGATATGCTTTCCAATGCTATTGCTTTGATATCAGGGGAGCAGTGGCTTTTCAAACGGGGACTGTTTCTATTCACCCGGTAGATCAAGACACCCGCATCCCATTTCGTTTCCAGGCGTTTAAGACTCCATGCACATATACATCTGATATACATACAAATAACTCGTAGAAGTTGTGGTAGAATTAATCCAGACTACGTAATTCAGATGCGTCTTAAAGCCGTGCTCAGTGAATTTATCCCTGCTGAGATCTCGAAGAACCTGGACAGAAGCAAAACTAAAATCTGCCTCAGAGATTGGACGTCACGTGAAAATGCCCTCGAATAGAATCAATAGATGAGTTTTTCATGAGTAATTTCGCGTTTTCGCAAATCTCATGTGACATCTAATTCGAGATTTATAAAGCTAGAACCAGATTTTCGTTTCCGCAAAAGTTAATTACCATTATTGATGCACCGACAAAGCAAATTTTGAACGATTATCTCTAACTTAGTGGTCAACTGCCAATGCCAGGAAAGTTTTTCTTCTCTGCTTCGAGTTGAACCATAGCTTTACTTGCACCGCCAGTAGCCTGTTGCCATTCGTGTATGTTGCGTAGGAGCTACAAGTATTTTCATGTGAAGGAGCGTTGACCAGCAACGTTGGCACTTGGGCCTTGCTTTCATTTGACAATCACAGCAAAGCATTGTTTCATTTCATAGCATTTAAAGCCTCTCTCAAATTAGATGTCACGTGAAAATGCCCGCGAATAAAACAATCGATTGTTTTTTCCTGAGCAATTTTGTGTTATCGCAAATCTTACGTGATATATAATTTGAATGTAAATCTCTATCGTTTTGATTTGTAAAGGAACGCAAGGGGTATCTCCCATTTGTAGTCTGATGCCTTCTCAGTCAAAAATGACGTCAGCTTGCCTAGACTTGGCCCAGGTCTATTTCATCATCATTCAGGAACGACAAAACGGCACTCCCAGCAGCTAAAAATCAGTTTTAGACTGGAAATTAAGTTTCCAACACATTAAATTTTGATTTACCCACCAGAAGTTTGCAGCAATTTATCCTAAATGGCCACCCATTGGCCCTGCCTGTCAATAAAATTTGCATAACAAGGAAAATCGAAATTGTCAATCACGTGTTCAAAAATGGAGCTCGTTGATTGGCTGTGGTGAAGAATGTAAACAAACCAACACTGCTGTTGTTACCCCTGCTCATTAGTGACATGTCTGTAAATTTTAAAAGCAAATGAAAAATATATATTGGAGGCTACTACCTTAACTGCAAGCGTAGTAACTACCTCGCTACGTTCGCAGTTAAGGTAGTAGTCTTTGATTGAAATTAAGATGGTGGTATCGAATAAACATTTCATTCAAATTAAAGGTGTCCACAATGCTCCATGGTGAAATTTGACAATTTCGTTCCGTCACCAGAACCCCAGCGAACATCTGACCCACCACTGAGACACTTGGACGGGGGTGTCTTGACTTTTCCTGTAATCCACAAAGATTTTGCTCCTACGGCGTATCTCCGCAGATTGCTCTCACTCAATTTCCTGGCCGCTCGCCACGGTACTCACAAGGTTGGTTTCAATTGGGCAGTTACAGTAACCAACACAATAGTGATATCTTCTCATTGAGATAATCATCAGTTGTAAACTATTGTTGCCACTTAAAGGGATTGTAAGCATATACTTGCGGTCACAGTCTAGCCAATCACACATCAGTATTTCCTGATGAAATCGATAAGTTACCCAAATATGGTGCGGCACGTGTTACGGCCTATTGTCTTTGCACGGCTATTTTCATCAAAAAAGCTTTATATATGCTTAGATTTCCTTTAATGTTAAAGGCACACTGTTGTGATTTGATTGGCCAGGTGTCAGGATGAAATACCGAACTAAAGATCTGGCCTTTGAGCAATTACCACGGAGCTTTTATGCCTGTACATCATGCCTTCCTTTGAGAACAAAGAGAGTCAGATTGTTATGACATTCTTGAATTTCGATGTACATCGAAGTTATTGAAGCTTCTCTAATTCTTGTCGTTTTAGATTGTCTTATTTAGCCAATCAGCACCACGACAGTGTGCCTTTGATCATAATAAACGTCAAATGCAAATCTTTCTTTTAAAGTATGCCTACAATGCCCGGTGATGCACCGAAGCTTTCTGTACGGCCCATACGCTTTTGTAACACACCCCCGTGAACATGCCCCCTGCAAATCCTACCCAGATAATTTTCCTGGTGAAAAAATAAAGCAAAAATCTTTCCCTGCACATAATTCAAATTTCATTGATACAAAATGCCTGACAAGTTAGTCATCGGCTGCAAATTGTGCAAGCTCATTGGAGATATTTGGGAAATTATTTCAATGCAGATACAGTTCCCCATCAAAGATTATGTTGTCCATTGGCTCAGTATTGGAGCACCTCGGTGAACATTTAACTTTTGTCCTCAATCATCCATGTTGACATCTAATCTCTTACCAGGGCAGGCACATGGGGGCACTATTTCAAGGTGAAGTTGCGGTTTTTAACTCCAAGCGCTGGGATCGCAGAAGTAGAATAGGCCTAATCAAGTCCGCGACCCCTTGCCATGATGCTCGAGTGGTTGGGCTCTGCCGGGTATCGAACCCTGTCCGCCTGACTGTTCTGGCTGCAAAGATAGTGGATTACACCACTACGCCACAAACCTTCAAGTAATGCCTGCTCACTTTGAAAATTGAAACTTCATTTCATTCGTGTGCATGTACCATTATTATCAACAACGCTGCTAATTGCATAAACACTTACCTACGGCTATGGAACCAATTGTTGTTGTTTCGTTGCTGCTACGTATGCAGGACTGCGCTTTCGCAGTAGTAACACTCTGATCTGTTTCTTTCACTATATCACTGATACCAACAATGCTGACTTTATTATCAGTCTCTGCTGCTCCACTGGCCAAATCTGTTCGCTGTACTGATTTTTCCTCGCTAAAAAGTCTTTCTGTTCGGGAGAATAAGCTTCCAGATTCCTCTGTTATTATAGATCCTTGCGTGATGACATCTTTGGTGCTCTGTACACCCTCTCTGTTATTTGTTGAATATTCCTGCCCTTCTTTGCCAGTACACTCCCTTTTCAAAATGACGTTAACATTTGAGATACATCCATTTCCTTCCCCGTCATTCAGAACCTGACCTTCCCTACTGTCTAGACTAGACTCATTGCCAGCTGTTTCTTCATTAGTTGCATCAGAAGCCTCGAGGTGTCGCTCTTCTTCAAAACATTGTTTGCGACGTTCAAAGAAACATAAGCTGAGCCTCTTTTTTACAGTTGTCGAATAAGACGGACTTGCTAGTTCTATATCCAGGCTTGTTGGAGATGATACTGTAGAATCCTCTTTATCATTGCCTAATTCTTCCAAAGTAAGCTGTTTCATAATGGTAGCTTTGTTGTTAAAATCATTCAAAACATTGGGACTGAGATTTTTATCTACAATCTCTGATCTTTGCGAACAACTTGGCTGATTGCATTCAGCCGAATTTGGTCCTCTCCCGGACTGCTTTGAAATTTCAAATTCCTGTAGCGTGTCAGCTATTTCGGGTGTCTTTGAGCCTACTTGGAAGCTTATGGATTGCAGATTTGAGTAAATGTTTTTTGTTCTGATATTGATTTCACTTTCTCCGGATATGCTGATCGCTCTTTTCTTGAAACGAGAGATGATTGGTCTTTCTGCATAATTTTTGCTAATGTCAGTGCTTTCTCCCGCCCTTCTTATAATCTCTGCATCCCAGGGTTTTTTCTTGTCATCCAGTAACCCAATAATTTCCTCATCCTTGCTAAATGAATTTGATGAAGATTCATTGCACTCTATGACAATGCTCTTCTCTTCTTTATCAACGAAAATACCGCACAAGTCATTCTGTCTCTCATTAAAACCATCGATTTCTTCATTCATGTTATTGTTTTCATCTGTCACCTCGCGGGCAATCAACTTTTCCTCCTTGTCAGCCATTTGCTCAAATTTCAAGACCTCTCCGTTTTCTGTGAATAGTACCGCATCTTTGTCTTCTTCTTGCTCAATTACGTCACAAGCCTCGCTCTTCATTGCATTTCCTTCTTCTTTGATGCTTTTCCCTTCCTCTTCTTCTTCTTCAGAGTATTTTTCTACGTCATGGGCTGCTTCAACCCAATGATCTCCATTTGAAATCAATCCTGGTAAAGCTTCCTTATTCACATATTCGCCATTGCTCTTACTTTCTTCCTTCCTCATAATTGCAAGCTGCTCGTCATTTCTCTTAGTACTTTGATCTTCATCACATATCTCGAGGCTAGTTTCTTGTTCCGTTTTCAACCCTCCTATATTCAAGTCCTCTTCTTTATCTATAAGATTAAGTTCTTCACTCCTGTCATCATTGGTGTCTATATCTGTCTTTTCTGACAAGTCAACTCCAATTTCAACACTCTGCTCCAAGTCGGCACCTTTCCCAATACCGACCTCTTCTTTCTCTGTCAATATCCCAGTAGCTTCATTATTCTTTCCAGGGCAAGCTTCTTCTATTTTTGTGTCAAAGTTAACTTCGTTATCTGTTTTCAGCAACACTTTATCTTCTTTAGTGGCAAATTTGTCCAACTCCACAGTGTCCTCGACATGTGAAATTTTTTCATTGCCAAAGTCTTCTTCGAACTCTACAAGATCAATGGTATCCTTGCCTTGCTCTTTTTCCTTACTTGCATTTTGAAACACTTTCTCTTCATTTTCAATTCTTTTCTCGAACTCTTTAGTGGCAAATTTGTCCAACTCCACAGTGGTCTCGAGATGTGAAATTTTTTCATTGCCAAAGTCTTCTTCGAACTCTACAAGATCAATGGTATCCTTGCCTTGCTCTTTTTCCTTACTTGGATTTTGCAACACTTTATCTTCATTTTCAATTCTTTTCTCAAATTCAGCACTGATCCCCAATCTTAAATCTTCTTTGTTAGCTATTTCAGGTTGAAGATCCTGTCCTAACTCCTCATGGTTGATTTCTTCTTTCTTAACTTCATCTTCAATTTCAATTCTTTTCTCAAACTCAGCACTGATCCCCAATCTTAAATCTTCTTTGTTAGGTATAATTTCAGGTTGAAGATCCTTTCCTAACTCCTCGTGGTTGATTTCTTCTTTCTTGACTTCATCTTCAATCTCAATTCTTTTCTCAAACTCAGCTGTGATCCCCAAGCTTAAATCTTCTTTGTTAGGTATCATTTCAGGTTGAAGATCCTGTCCTAACTCCTCATGGTTGATTTCTTCTTTCTTGACTTCATCTTCAATTTCAATTCTTTTCTCAAACTCAGCTGTGATCCCCAAGCTTAAATCTTCTTTGTTAGGTATCATTTCAGGTTGAAGATCCTTTCCTAACTCCTCATGGTTGATTTCTTCTTTCTTGACTTCATCTTCAATTTCAATTCTTTTCTCAAACTCAGCTGTGATCCCCAAGCTTAAATCTTCTTTGTTAGGTATCATTTCAGGTTGAAGATCCTTTCCCAACTCCTCATGGTTGATTTCTTCTTTCTTGACTTCATCTTCAATTTCAATTCTTTTCTCAAACTCAGCTGAGATCCCCAAGCTTAAATCTTCTTTGTTAAGTATCATTTCAGGTTGAAGATCCTTTCCCAACACCTCATGGTTGATTTCTTCTTTCTTGACTTCATCTTCAATTTCAATTCTTTTCTCAAACTCAGCTGAGATCCCCAAGCTTAAATCTTCTTTGTTAAGTATCATTTCAGGTTGAAGATCCTTTCCTAACTCCTCATGGTTGATTTCTTCTTTCTTGACTTCATCTTCAATTTCAATTCTTTTCTCAAACTCAGCTGTGATCCCCAAGCTTAAATCTTCTTTGTTAAGTATCATTTCAGGTTGAAGATCCTTTCCCAACTCCTCATGGTTGATTTCTTCTTTCTTGAGATCATCCTCTTCCATGTTTGTATTTTCTGTTACTTTACCTTCCATCTTAACGCTTTGATTGGAATCAGCAGCAGTCTCCACTCCTGGTTCTTCTTTCTCCTCGACTATTTCTTTTTGAAATTCTTCTTCCTCCGTGTCATTACATTTTCCATCGTCTTCCATACTCGTTCCTCGTAACAAACCACCTTTTTCGTCAAATAGTTTCTTAAAATCAGCAGCAGCCTCCACTCCTAGTTCTTCTTTCTTTTTGATTATTTCTTTTCCAAATCCTTCTTCTTCCTCCATGTCATTACATTTTCTATCGTCTTCCTTACTTGTTCCCCGTAACAAACCACCTTCTTCGTCAAACAGTTGCTTAAAATCAGCAGCAGTCTCCACTCCTAGTTCTTCTTTCTCTCCAACTATTTCTTGTTTAATTTCTTCCTCCGTGTCATTACATTTCCCATCGTCTTCCTTACTCGTTCCTCGTAACAAACCACCTTCTTCATCAAATAGTTGCTTAAAATCAGCAGCAGTCTCCACTCCTAGTTCTTCTTCCTCTTCGACTATGTCTTTTTGAAATTCTTCTTCTTCCCCCATGTGATTGCATTTTCCATCGTCTTCTTCTTCCTCACTGGTTCTTTGCAACATATCACCTTCCTTGTCTTCAAATCGTTGCTCAAAACCAGCAATGGCCCCGACATTCAAATCTTCCTCCTCTGTGATAATTTTTTTATGAAATTCTTCTTCTGCCTCCATGTGATTACATTTTCCATCATCTTCTTCTTCCTCACTGGTTCTTTGCAACAAATCACCTTCCTTGTCAAGTTGTTGTTCAAAACCAGCAATGGCCTCGACACTTGAAACCTCCTTCTCTTCAACTATCTCTTCCTCTACATGACTAACTCCAGTTTTTCCTTTATCTTCTTCTTTACTTGCAGTTTGTATCAGGTCACATTCCTTCATCAGACTTTCCTTAAAATCAAGAGTCTCCTCAAAATCTTCCTTTTCTGCTATCATTTCTATCTGAGATTCTTCTACCAGGGCATTACCCAATCCACTCCGTTCCACATCGACATTTCTTCCAGCACTTGTCTCAGCAGAAGGGACAGTGACACTAGCGTCACCCCCACCAAATATCCTGACAAGCAGATCTTTTCCAATTTCATATATCGATCTGCTTTGTCGCTTTTGATCTTCCTCGACTAGTTGGCCCACCTTTTTTTCTGTCTTCTGTTCAGTTGGCTCTTTAACCTCCTGACTCTCTTCCTCAGTTTCAACGAGAGGTAGAGCTTTGTTCGTAAGATTAATTCCTTCACTAATAGCAGGGGCATCTTTGACAGCCCCGTTCTGAGCATGAGATTTTCCTTCAGATATGTTCTCATTCTTCTCTCCAGCTAAATTCTCGAGCAGTTCATTTGCAGGGCTTACTTGATGTTCCATTTCATCATGTTCAGATTCATCTAAGTAAATTTCTTTGCTGCTATTGTCAGTTGTTATATCGGAAACTTCACTCGCAGAAACAAGAGATTGATTTACAAGTGAGTCAAGCTTGAAATCGTTGATATTACTGTCCTCTGTACTGCTAGATTCAATGACTTGGCAAACTGAGTCAAAATCATTTGCTTCCATTACTTCTGAAGTGCCATCAGCTATATTCATATTCTCCGGAGCATGTTGTTTGCCAGTTCGTAGTATTGGAATGTTTTCATCTTTATCGATTTCGGCAGCTTTATTTTCTCCCTTCATCTCTCTTGCTTCTTCCTTGTCTTGGTCAGCTTCTAAGAAGGTTTCAACAGGCATCTTCATGCTGGCATTGTTTAAATGTTCATTTTCATCTTTAAAGACAGATCTTTCAGCTTGATACACAGATTCTTCTTGGTCATACGATGAATCTTCATATCTTTCCTCTCTTGCAGCATAAGCAAATTTGTCATGTCGAATGCCTCTTTCAATTTGCTGTCCTGTCGTTTGTGATTTTGTCGTCTCCAGTGAAATCATATCAATATAAACAAAACTTCCATCGTCGTCTTTTGAAATGATATCTCCATCTTTGTTAACAATCTCTTCTTCAAGTTCAGAAGGTTTCTCTCGTTTCTCACTTGTTGTAACTGATTTTGCAATGTTGTAGTCTTCCGTTGCACGTTTGTTGCCTTTTTCCACGAGTTTAATATCTTCTTTAATGACTGCTATTTCATTGGATGGGTTGATTTCAGTGACCGAAGTAGGTTCCTCCTCATTGCAAAAAGGATCCGCAGAACGTCTCTCATATTCTGGAACAAAATTCACGATTTTGCTTTCCACGTCTTCATTCCTTTCATAATTTGCGTTGCTCTTATTATCTTTCACAGGGGAATCGAGAACAAGATAGTCCAAGAGGTCATCTTCAGTTTTCCAAACAAGATCTTCCTTCAACAAACGAGATATTTCAGCAGACTCATCCTCTGCGAAGGCAATTCTTTCCAATTGTTGTTCATTTTCTTTACAATCTACTTTGTGTTCATCACTGTCTATTTTCAATACCTTTCTTTTCCCTGGATCGAGCTCAACACTAAACATACATGCATCTTTATCTTCCAAACTTGGCACTTTATTAGAACTGAAACATTTTGCGCTTTTACTTTCCCATGTGACAAAGCTCGGAATCCTTTCTTCTCTCTTATTTCCCCTGTCCTTTGCAATGCCTTCATTTCTTTCTTCAAATTCAAAAATTGTTCTCCCAGGGGAGTTGACATCAGAAGAAGCAACCTGTTCATCTTCACTTTTCAAATCAAGCCCTTCGTCAAAAGAAATTCCTTCAATCTTGCTTTGACAAGAGTTAGCATCATAAACAATACTTTGCACTCCTTTGCCATTACTTATCCAGACATTTTTAATTTCATCATAAAAGCTTTCTTGCTGCTCACAATGAAACTCTCCGTGAAGTTTTGTAGTGATCAGACCTTCATGTGGATGTTTCTTTATTTTCCCTCGCACCACAACGCAATAATCTTCTTCCGTTTTTTGTTCCCCAATATCAGTCGATAGAAGTTCACTCTCGTCAAGGCATTTGGTTTCGACAACCCCCGGTTGCATTTCACAACTGGCAACATTCTTCGTAACTTGATAATGCTGTCCAGTAAATTCATTGTGTCCGGTTGACATATCTCCTCTAATATTTTGATCAAGATCACTAGATTCAATGCCTGACACGTCCTGTTCTATTATCGTCTCTTCATACAAATCTTCCGTCGCCTCTGGATTACAAAGAACCTTGTCCTTCATTTGTTTATCGTCATTGTTAGCATTTGCGAAGCTTACTTGTTCGTGCTTTTCGCCTTGCTCACAATCAGCAGTAGTTCCAACGCATGATTCATCATTTTCTGCTACGATCGATCGTTGCAAGTCTTCTTCCGTTACAAAATTTCTCATAAACTCATTCTTCATCTGTTCGTTTTTATTGCTGACACTTGCAGAATTGTTGTCATCTTCCTTCACAATTTGTACAAAATCAGCAGTGGTTCCAATACTTGTATCTATATTTACTGCTACGATCGTTCCATGCAAGTCCGCTTCCCTCTCTACATCACTAAAAGACTCATTCTTCATTTGTTTATGTTCAATGTTAACACTTTCCAAAAATGCATCTCGCTCATTTGTACTTTCCTGGAAATCGAAAGTTGTTCCAATGCTGGACTCTTCCTTTTCTGCTAGGATCACTTTGTTTAAATCTTCCTTCCTCGATGCATTGCTAAGAAGCTCACACTTCATTTGTTTATGTTCATTGTTAACACTTGCTGAAACTTTATCTTCCTCATTTGCATTTTGGCCTGAATCACTAACAATCTCAACACAAAATTCTTCTTTCTCTGCTAATGTCTCAGAATGAAAACGAACTTCTTCTTTAGTAAGATTATTATCTTGGCTCTTCTCAAATCCTTCTGCAACTATATTTTCAAGCCTCTCTTCTTCATTCTCAATAAAAGGTTTTTTATCAGTGGCAGTCTCAATTGAAAATTCTTCTTTCTGCGGAGATGTTTCTGCTTTTTCTGCAACTATATTTTCAAGCCTCTCTTCTTCATTCTCAATAAACTGCTTGTCATCAGTGGCAGTCTCAATTGAAGATTCTTCTGTCTGCGGCGATATTTCTTCATGAAGACAATCTCCTTCTTCTACAGCCACAAGATTTTCATCTGGCCTTTCGTTTTCATCTCTGTCTGCTCCTACAGTTTTCAGAATTCCATCTGCACTCTCGATAACCTGCTGATCATCAGAAACAGTGCCAATGCAGAACTCTTCTTCCTCTTTCAAAGTTTCAACATGACGACCTTCTTCTTCTATAGCTGCAAGGTTTTCACCTAATTTCTTGCTTTTACCGCCACCAGCAACTAGGTTATTCAGCATTTCTTCTTGAGTTACAACACACTGCTGCTTTTTAACATGGGTCTCAATAGAAACATTTTCTTTGTCTGCCAATGTTTCCAATTGAAGACCTACTTCATCTTTAGGTGCAAGATTGTCATCTGGTCTCCGATTTTCAATTTCTTCTGTGACTACATTTGCCAACATTTCATCTTCACTCTCAATAAACTGTTGTTGATCAAAGAAAGTCTCAATGCGAAATTCTTCCTTGTCTGCCGATGTTTCAGCATGACATTTTTCTTCGTCTTTTGAGACAAGATCACCATATACTCTCCGATTTTCATCTTCTTCCGGGAACACATTTTCCAGCAATTCATCTTTACCTACAATAAACTGTTCTCTTTCAAAAGCATTTTCGACAGCAATTTCTTCTGTTTCTCCGAGCGTTCCTGCGCGCCTATCTTCATCTGTACTGTCAAGATTCGCCTCTCTTATCATCTTTCCATCTTCTTCCGGGGCCACATTTTCCAGCAATTCATCTTTACCTACAATAAACTGTTCTCTTTCAAAGGCACTTTCGACAGGAGTTTCTTCCGTTTCTACAAATGCTCCTGCGCACCTATCTTCGTCTGTAATTTCAAGACCAGCATCTCTCCGCATTTTTACATCTTCTTCCAGGACCACATTTTCCAGCAATTCGTCTTTACCTGCAGTAAACTGTTCTCTTTCAAAAGCACTTTCGACAGCGATTTCTTCCGTTTCTACTAGTGTTCCTGCGTGCCTATTTTCATCCGTACTTTCAAAACTAGCCTCTCTAATAATCTTTTCATCTTCTTCCGGGGCCACGTTTTCCGGCAATTCATCTTTACCTACAATAAACTGTTCTCTTTCAAAAGCACTTTCGACAGCGATTTCTTCCGTTTCTACTAGTGTTCCTGCGTGCCTATTTTCATCCGTACTTTCAAAACGAGCCTCTCTAATAATCTTTTCATCTTCTTCCGGGGCCACATTTTCTAGCAATTCATCTTTACCTACAATAAACTGTTCTCTTTCAAAAGCACTTTCGACAGCGATTTCTTCCGTTTCTACTAGTGTTCCTGCGTGCCTATCTTCATCTGTACTTTCAAAACTAGCCTCTCTAATCATCTTTTCATCTTCTTCCCGGGCCACATTTTCTAGCAATTCATCTTTACCTACAATAAACTGTTCTCTTTCAAAAGCACTTTCGACAGCGATTTCTTCCGTTTCTACTAGTGTTCCTGCGTGCCTATTTTCATCCGTACTTTCAAAACTAGCCTCTCTAATAATCTTTTCATCTTCTTCCGGGGCCACATTTTCTAGCAATTCATCTTTACCTACAATAAACTGTTCTCTTTCAAAAGCACTTTCGACAGCGATTTCTTCCGTTTCTACTAGTGTTCCTGCGTGCCTATTTTCATCCGTACTTTCAAAACGAGCCTCTCTAATAATCTTTTCATCTTCTTCCGGGGCCACATTTTCTAGCAATTCATCTTTACCTACAATAAACTGTTCTCTTTCAAAAGCACTTTCGACAGCGATTTCTTCCGTTTCTACTAGTGTTCCTGCGTGCCTATTTTCATCCGTACTTTCAAAACTAGCCTCTCTAATAATCTTTTCATCTTCTTCCGGGGCCACATTTTGTAGCAATTCATCTTTACCTACAATAAACTGTTCTCTTTCAAAAGCACTTTCGACAGCGATTTCTTCCGTTTCTACTATTGTTCCTGCGTGCCTATTTTCATCCGTACTTTCAAAACTAGCCTCTCTCATCATCTTTTCATCTTCTTCCGAGGCCACGTTTTCCAACAATTCATTTTCAAAAGCACTTTCGACATCAATTTCTTCCGTTTTTACTAATGTTCCTGTGCGTCCATCTTCATATGTACTTTGAATACTAGCCTCTCTCATCATCTTTTCATCTTCTTCCGAGGCCACATTTTCCAACAATTCATTTTCAAAAGCACTTTCGACATCAATTTCTTCCGTTTCTACTAGTGTTCCTGCGTGCCTATCTTCATCTGTACTTTCAATACTAGCCTCTCTCATCATCTTTTCATCTTCTTCCGAGGCCACGTTCTCCAACAATTCATTTTCAAAAGCACTTTCGACATCAATTTCTTCCGTTTCTACTAGTGTTCCTGCGTGCCTATCTTCATCTGTACTTTCAATACTAGCCTCTCTCGTCATCTTTTCATCTTCTTCCGAGGCCACGTTTTCCAACAATTCATTTTCAAAAGCACTTTCGACATCAATTTCTTCCGTTTCTACTAGTGTTCCTGCGTGCCTATCTTCATCTGTACTTTCAATACTAGCCTCTCTCATCATCTTTTCATCTTCTTCCGAGGCCACGTTCTCCAACAATTCATTTTCAAAAGCACTTTCGACATCAATTTCTTCCGTTTCTACTAGTGTTCCTGCGTGCCTATCTTCATCTGTACTTTCGATACTAGCCTCTCTCATCATCTTTTCATCTTCTTCCGAGGCCACGTTTTCCAACAATTCATTTTCAAAAGCACTTTCGACATCAATTTCTTCCGTTTCTACTAGTGTTCCTGCGTGCCTATCTTCATCTGTACTTTCAATACTAGCCTCTCTCATCATCTTTTCATCTTCTTCCGAGGCCACGTTTTCCAACAATTCATTTTCAAAAGCACTTTCGACATCAATTTCTTCCGTTTCTACTAGTGTTCCTGCGTGCCTATCTTCATCTGTACTTTCAATACTAGCCTCTCTCATCATCTTTTCACCTTCTTCCGAGGCCAGATTTTCCAACGATTCATTTTCAGAAACACTTTCGACTTCAATTTCTTCCGTTTCTACTAGTGTTCCTGCGTGCCTATCTTCATCTGTACTTTCAATACTAGCCTCTCTCATCATCTTTTCACCTTCTTCCGAGGCCAGATTTTCCAACAATTCATTTTCAGAAACACTTTCAACAGCAATTTCTTCCGTTTCTACTAGTGTTCCTGCGTGCCTATCTTCATCTGTACTTTCAATACTAGCCTCTCTCATCATCTTTTCACCTTCTTCCGAGGCCAGATTTTCCAACAATTCATTTTCAGAAACACTTTCAACAGCAATTTCTTCCGTTTCTACTAGTGTTCCTGCGGTCCTATCTTCATCTATACTTTCAATACTAGCCTCTCTAATAATCTTTTCATCTTCTTCCGGGACCATATTATCCAACGATTCATTTTCAAAAGTACTATCAACAACGATTTCTTCCGTTTTTACTAATGTTCCTGTGCGTCCATCTTCATATGTACTTTCAATACTAGCCTCTCTCATCATCTTTTCACCTTCTTCCGAGGCCACATTTTCCAACAATTCATTTTCAGAAACACTTTCGACAGCGATTTCTTCCGTTTCTACTAGTGTTCCTGCGTGCCTATCTTCATCTGTACTTTCAATACTAGCCTCTCTCATCATCTTTTCACCTTCTTCCGGGACCACATTTTCCAACAATTCATTTTCAGAAACACTTTCGACAGCGATTTCTTCCGTTTCTACTAGTGTTCCTGCGTGCCTATCTTCATCTGTACTTTCAATACTAGCCTCTCTCATCATCTTTTCCCCTTCTTCCGGGACCACATTTTCCAACAATTCATTTGCAAAAGCACTTTCAACAGCAATTTCTTCCGTTTCTCCGAGTGTTCCTGCGTGCCTATCTTCATCTGTACTTTCAAGACTAGCCTCTCTCATCATCTTTTCATCTTCTCTCCAGACTACAGTTTGATCAAAAGCACTTTCAACAGCAATTTCGTCCGTTTCTACGAGCGTTATTGTACACTGAACTTCATCTGTACTTTCACGACTAGCCTCTCTTCGCATCTTTTCGCCTTTATAATTTTTCAACAATATCTCAGCTTTCTTATCATCTCCTCCGTCAGAGAATATATCTGCATCTTCTTCCAGATGCTTGCCTTGTCTCTCTTCCATTGAACCTGACACGATATCATTAGATTCTGATGCAGAGTCATCGTCTGAAAATTCACAAATCTTAGCATTTTCTTTCAAAACATTTGTTTTGAAGCTAACATCTGTGTTTGAAATATTCACTTCCAAGGTAAAATCAGGATTCTTTGAGCTTGTTTCACCTTTATCGACCGATGTATCGAAACAGTCTAAGAGCTTCTCACCCAGGCCATTTTCTGATGCGAAGAACTTCTCGTCGATGCCATACTGTAAATCAATCGATGCAACATCAAATTCTTCATCTCTGTGAACAATATCAGTCGTGAAAACATACTTGACATCATTAATCACTTCTCCCTTTCCATGGCCTGGTTCTTCTACAAAATCTGTGCTTTCGTATCCCCTTTCTTTGAAGGCTTCGTTCTCATGTCCTTCCATATTGCTCTCCGTAACGACCATACTCGCGGTTGCAAGAATTTCATTTCTGTCATGACATGTGGTTCCATATAACAGTTCTTCATTTCTGTCGTTAGTTTTGCGTATATCATTTGTTATTTCTGGATCAAAGACGCTTTGGTCCTCAATATCTTCAATTTTTATATTTCCAGCACTCCTCATTAAGCTCCCTTGCCAGCCACTTACTCCTTCATCGAGTTGTTCAGTGTTATCAATGAATGCTTCGATAACCATAGTTTCGTCTTCATTTGATGCCTTTGTTGCACCCTTTTCATCGACACTTTCAAGGGAATGTTCTTCTAAAGTCAAAGATTCAATTTTGATAGGCTCAAGTAGATGCGAAGGTTGATTGACTTCAACACATCCCCTTACTTTGGGTTTTTCAAAATGTGGATCTCGTTCTGCTATACCCATTACCTCAGGCACATCTTCTTTGTATCTTTGACTGCCAGAATTTTCAAATTTTCGCTTCCAATCATTTTCACCTTCATAACCATTTCCTGAACCTTCAGCCAATTTTTCCTCTTTCCAAAACATTTCATCATCAGCAGCCTGAGTACAGTAAATGAATGTTTCAACAGCCATCCTTTTTTCATGATTCGATACTCCGGCTATGTTTGTTGTACGTTTGTTTTCAACAAAATTATCTTCTATAACTAAAGCTTCCATTTTGATTGGCTCAAGGAGCTGCCATTCTTGTTCTGCTTCACAAATGTCTTGTTCCATGGACTTTGCAATCAAAGAAAATTGTTCAGTTGTAGCTACATTTTCTGATTCATTTTCGTGGTAGATTTTGATAACAGAGCCACTGTTGTTCTCGTTTTCTTCATTTCCAATGCTTTCAGTAAAATGTTTTCTTCCCCAAGCAATCATTTCTTTTTGTGCTTCGAAACTATCAATACATGCCTCGCCAACGACACCCTTTTCTTGAAGCATTTTATCTTTTACGTTTGTACCACTCGTATTTACATCGAAATGCTCATTTAGCACCAAGGGCTCCATTTTTATTGGTTCCAGGAGCTGCAATTCTTGTTCTGTTCTATTAATTTCTTGTTCTATGGACTTTGCAATCACTAAACGTTGTTCATTTATAGCCACGCTTTCTGGCTCATTTTCGTGGTAGATTTGGACAGCAGAACGTTTATCACTATTTTCCTCGTTTTCATCATGTCCAATGCATTCTGAAAGCTTTCTCTTCCCCGAGCAATCAAATCTTGCGGTTCTTCAATACTCTCAATGCATTGCTCAGTAAACACATTTTCTTCTTGCAACAATGTACTTTTGTTGCTTGTATCATTTGTATTTACATCAAAATGTTCCTTTAGCACCAACGTCTTCATTTTTATGGGCTCCAGGAGCTGCAATTGTTGTTCTGTTTCAACAATGTCTTGTTCCATGGACTTTGCAATCATTGAAAATTGTTCAGTTATAGCTACACTTCTTGGTTCATTATCATGATAGAGTTTGACCACAGAACTCCCTTCAAGATTGTTCTCATTTCCTTCATTTCTAATGCATTCAGTGAAACTGTTTCTTCCCAAAGCAATCACTTTCATCTGCTGCTGCACTATTTTCAATACATGCTTCAGTAACCACACCCTCTTCTTGAAATATCGAATCCTTTTCTCTTACATCACTTGTATCTGCATCAAAATGCTCATTTAGCACCAAAGCCTCCATCTCTAATGGCTCCAGAATATGCAATTCTTGTTCAATTTCATTAAAATCTAGTTCCTTGGACTTATCAATGATTGGATGTTTCTCAGCTGTTGAAATATTTCCTCGTTCATTTTCTTCACTGTTTTCAACGGCTGCGCCTTCAATGCTTTGCATCAAACAAATCCCGCTCTCGTCATTTCCTAAACCCTCAGCCAAGTTTTCTTCCCTCCAAACAACTTCTTCATTAGCTGCTTCAATACTGCCAATGAATTCCTCTGTAACCAAGCTATTTTCTTTGCAGCATGCATTGTTCACGTTCGCGTCAAATTTATTCCCAACGACATGCTCTTCAAAGGTCAAAGCTTCTATCTTCAATGGCACCAGGAGGTGTAAATCCTCTTCAATGCGTGATCTGTTACTTCCAGCTGCTTTATCTTGCAGCAAACAGACATCTGCAACTTCAATATCAACATACGTTTTAGTAGCACCATGTTTGTCATCAAGCTCAAAAGTTTCATTCTTATCAATTTTCTCCAGTGTCTCTTGTTGCTTGCAAAGCACATCTTCATCAATAGAAGTACTGATATCATGTCTCTTCCTGATATCAGTCAAGAATTCTTCATCAATAGAGGTACTTGTGTCATGTTTCAATCGCAGTTTTGCCTCTTTAACATCTAATTTTGGAACTGAACTATCTGTGACATTATTCTTCTCTGGGTGCTCCTTAGCCTGAGCAAGGAGCAATCCAGCAGATGTCCTGATACTACTATCTCCCTCTTTTGAGCATAGACCTGCTGGCTTTCTATCTGCCTGCACGAAGATATCATCGATAATTTCAAAATCTCCACTGTCGTCATGATCCACTTTTTCCTCTCTTTCTGCCTTACTACATACAGAAACATTTGATGAAAATTTGGCTCTCTCTGATCCCCAATTCGTGCTTCTCAAAGAAGTCAAACTTCCCATCCATCTGCCAGTGCTACTTGTCCCATGCCCATCTTCACTTATGCTGTATTCTGAGTCATAAATATGCTCAAAGTCCTCATCAGAATCAAAGGCTGTAGTTTCAACATTCATGTTCACGACTTCTGTGTCAAGAGCGTTCCCATTTCTGCTTGCAGTACCATCTTCTAGTTGTTTATTTTCGTTTTGGGTCTCAGCTGCATTGTTGCTTTCTACTTCTGCATTTCTTTCTTCATTTCCCCTGTTACCTAAAGTGATTAGAAAATCAAAGTTTTAGTTCAACCAGTTGAGTCAGAGAGATGTATCTTCTGTGAAAACATCTGCACAAGAAACTATCCAACCAATAGATGTTTCAGCTACTGTGCAAAAGAGCCTGGATCGAGCGCTGTTTCAATACTTTTTTGTATTAGAAGTTCGATTGAATGGCGTTAGAACTTCTATCACTATCGTGCACATTAGAATATTCTTCAATATTCATGAAGATATTCTTTTTCACAATAGCTAAAAGGTTTATCAGTAAATATTTTCGAGATTTTTTGCACAATTAAAGGTGCAGTATTTCTTCCTGAGAACAGGATTTAAAGTTTCTGTTTTCTTCAAATGCCAAAAAATACCCAAATGTGCTGTTCATTATCATGTAGATTTTTGTTTCTTTAGAAGGCAACAACTGAGGTTGAAAAATATTTTGTTAATGATGGATTTGATTGAGCCAAGCACTTGCAGTTTAAGGCAAAGTTCACGGAATCTAGTTTTTGAGAATTCTTCTTTTGGGGCTAAGATTTTACGTCTTTAATGATCGACACGTTCTCGAAACTAAGTTAAACCCCCGGGGGGGGGGAGTATTTAGTATATTTGTCCGACGGGGATGTGCCGTTTTTAGGGGTATCGTTTTCACCAATTTTTTCTAGCACAGGGTATCAAAATGAGGCAATTTTTCTAGAGCAGGTTATCAAAACATGTCAAAGGGGAATATTCTGCTAGATCGGGTCGTCTTTCGGTCAAATTTCATGTTTTTGAGTATACTTTTCACCAATTTGTTCTAGAACAGGTTATCATTTTGAGCGAAAAATTCTGGAGCAGGTTAAAAAAAAATTTTCGTGGGCACACCCCCGTACAAATTTAAGTCAAGTAAGCCCTCAGCTTTACTTAAAATTTTCAAATTGATTTTGCAGTTTTTTTGTATGATTTTGCAAACAGTGCAATACAATAGCAACAGTTGCGTTTGATTGACACCTCAATTCAAAGCGAATAGCGACTGCAGACAAAGGAAATTCTCTCAACCAGTAATTTTAAACAAAAGCCGTAAAAGTTTCTTTGAAACTAGTAGGGCAAACTCTCGCCTTGTGCAAGTGAAAGGTGGTTTTTAAGATAAGTTACGTGCTTATAACGAAAGTAGAACGGTCAATCTAAAGATCTGCCTGGCGGATTTTGTTTATTTGATTCAAAATTCGAGCAGAAGGTATTGTAATTTTCGCGTATTTAGGGCTTAAATGAAAAACGATTACAAAACAGCTCCTGAAGCAAACAAACAAAATCCGCCAGACAGGACTTTAGATTTACCCTTTTTCTTTCGTCGTAAGCACGTAACTTCTCTCAAAAACAACCCTTCGCTTGTACGAGGCGAATGTTTGTCCTACTAGTTTCGGGGAAACTATTGCGGCTTTGTTTATGAATTACTGGTTGAGAGAATTTCTATTGTCTGCAGTCGCTAGTCGCTTTGAATTGAGGTGTCAATCAAATGCAGCTGTTGCTATTGACCTTGGGTTCCAAATCTTTAAAAATCGGCATGAAACGGTGGGTGTAAGATTCCATGACCTTCTAGTTGAATGGCTTGCAACAAACTTCAGCTATCTACCTATAATTAGACTGTTGGACTCACTTGAGAAATAGCCGAAAAATTTCATGACAGAATATGATTAATGTTCGTTAAAACATTTTTAATAGCATTTTAAGCCAATCTGAAGGGCGTGGCCACAAAAATTTTCCCGGGGGAGTACCCCCGGACCCCCCACTTTTTAGGCTCGCTTCGCTCGCCTTCGGTCTTGATTGCCCTTACGTTCCTAGTCGCCCCCCTTGCCCTACCACCGCTCCGGCGTCCCTGGACTCACTGGCTCACTGGGGGGAAGGGGGGGGGTTCTTCCATAGTAAAAGTACCTGGGGATGTGCCGTGACGAAGGGTATACTTTTTCGGACTTCTAGTCTAGCCAAGGGTATACTTTTTTGCAATTTTGGCCAGCAACGTTCTAGCCAAGGGTATCATTTTTGACTATATTGGTCTAGCAAACGGTCATGATAACATATTTGGCACAAATTTGACAATATTGGTCGAGTAAATGGTCAAAATTGGTCTAGCCAAGGGTACCATTTTCGTAAAAATTGGTTCAGACAATGGTCAAATTGGTCTAGCCAAGGGTACCATTTTCGTAGAAATTAGTCTATTAGTCTAGCCAACGGTACCCTTTTGAAGATGCTCGCGGCAGACCCCTACCCAAAATTTGGCCAAGAACCCCCTCCCCCCCCCCCCCCGTGGTTGGACTTTTCAGAAATTGTGAATATTTGTCGAAATTACAGCGTATTTTATATTCTAACTCATGAAGATGAGACGTCATCAAATTTCTAAATCATAAACCAGAAGAGTGATAGACTTTTGTTTGATACCATATTGTAGACATTCGGAAACTATAGTTTTTTTGGAAATTATCTCATGTTACGTCAAACAGTTTAGAAATTACGATGGTTTTAAGTTTTTTTGAAAATGTTTCTTGAATTCTTGAAAAAGAAGAATAACACTCTAAATCTGAAAACATTGAGGATTTCAGAAAATTCCAACGGTAGAATTATAGAGAAATAGCTATTGTAAGCATAGGTTCCAAATCTTTAAAAAGGCTGGTGTAAAATTGAGTGATCTATTCCTTTGAACTGAATGACTTCAAAGAAACTTTAGCTATTTCTCTATAATTCTACCGTTGGATTTTTCTGAAATCTCTAATATTTTCAGAGTTAGAATGTTGTTCCTCTCAGCAAAAATTTTCAAACAAACTTAAAACCATCGTAATTTCTAAACCGCTCGACGTAAATTGACGTAATTTCGAAGAAAACCATAGTTTATGAATTCCTACAATGTGGTATCAAGCAAAAGTCTGTCACTCAATCTGGTTTATGAATTAGAAATTTGATGACGTCACATTCTCAAATGAGCTGAAATTTGAAATACGCTGCAATTTTGAAAAGAATTCAAAATTTCTGGAAAGTCCAACGGTAGAATTATAGATAAGTATCTAAAGTTTCTTTCAAGCCATTCAATCAGAAGAAATAGGTCATTGAATTTTAAACCCACCTTTTTACGCCGAGTTAAAAATTTGGAACCTATGTTGCTACTGTATTACAAAATCTGCCCTTGTTCTGCTATGCAATTTCGTTTATGAAGGGCAAATTTTGCATCGTTGTGCAAAAACGTCATCACATTTTTGGAACCGTTTTTGAATTAACGAATTGACATGCAAAAAAATTATTCGAAGTTAACTACCTCTGGGTGAGTAAAAAAAGTATAGTGTTTACCAGAAGATACATTCCAGAAATCCTCCAAATTCAGCGTACTACAGTAAATCCCCGCATATAAGAATCTACCAAACAAGAACCTACAGGCTGTTTTTTATAAGTTATGCACCTTGTAATTAAGAACTTGTTTCAGTTTGATGAAAAGTATGCTCTTATTGCAGGAGTAGCAAAGTTCATTTTAGATTATCATTACTGAGGTAATTTTGTCTCAGTTGGCTGCTAAAGTTTGAATCTCCTCCTCTGCTGTTTGTAAGCTTAGAATTTGTTACCCTAGGTACACACTAACTTTGCCAAAGCAAATAACAGGGCTGGACATCTTTGGTAAAGATTCTAAAACGGCCTACACAAGGCACTCTTCAAATAAGAACCTTTATGCCTTGAAATAGTCTTAGTACCTTTACTATAAGAACCTATTTCAGCTTGGCTGTCAAAAAAGTAAGTTCTTATATGAAGGGATTCACTGTGTGGTTCATATCATAGCGCAACAAATGCAAACGTAGATTTGGAAGTCTATTTCATTAAAATCAATCATTTCGTCTTGGAATTGTTGGTAAGTTTCCTTGGAAGTTGTTTATAGCTTGAAAAGGGACTGGAAGTTACAACCAAAGTTGTCAGCTTTCAGCTTTAAAACATGCTTTCGACTATGGCATATATCACATTTCTTGTTATACACGTATTTTTATGTAAGAAACTAAGAATTTCAGCCAGCATATTAAAATGATGATGAGTTCATGAATGTCTTCTGAAAAGCAAAGATAAGCCATGCAAATGCAATACACAGTAAAAACCCGCATACAAGAACCACCCACTTATAAGAACCTAAGGCCTAAAATTTTCTAATTTCACCCCATTACAGAAGAGCCTATTCATCCTGAAATTCAAGGAAGGTTCTTATCTTAAAAAAGTTGAATGTAAACTACTGGTTGGTAATATGTGATAAATGTTTTAAGAAATTTAGACAAATACTTAAGTAGATACAAAGCATATACAAACAATTCTTTGTAAATGGATTTGATACAGCTAAGGTCAGGTAGATCAGGTGGTTCAAATTGTGTTATGATAGTGAGTATGCGAAAACCTTGTTTTCTTATATTTGGCCTAAATTCCTGAAGATCTGTAATTAGTTCTTTTGATAAGAACCTGAGAACCTTGCATCCTATTTTCAAGAATAGTATCACATACATAAGAACCTAACCAGGGTGATTTCAAAATGTAAGGTTCTTATATGCGGATTTTTACTGTATAATTTTTTTTCCACCGTAGGGGCTGTTCGTGCTCGCTGTCAGTGTTCATAAGAACAGTTTATTATCATTTCTATTCTTTTGTCCAGCGTGTTGAAAACAGCTCCATAACACAATTCTTGATAACTCGAAAGGGAATTCTATTTTAGGGACATAGATTTTGATATCTAAGTTAGCATTTTTACCAAAAAGAATGCATACAGTACGTACGATGATATTGGTTGATCTTTCAAGGTGTCCCAAAAAAGTTGCACCCCGTTGGTATGGCTGCTGGGGAGGAGCTGTAACTTTGATTATCTCATTTGTACAAAGTTGCATATGATCAACCTGGTTCCTAGGGCCAGCTTCCTACGTCAGTACTGATGACCTAAGGAAGACAATGGTGGGCCTGGGAACGAGGTTGGCATATGATAGGCTTTAACTTAGAGTTTGAGACCTTGTTTGAGTATATCTGACAAGTGGTTGTTGATTTTTGGAGCAGGAAAGCCAAAGTAAGTGGTTTTGCTTGAAAAACAAAATACAATAAATTTTGAAACTAGGCTTATTGCATTGTATTAAGATTTTTTTTTAATTTTGAAAAGTTGTTTCTCTATAAGCCTACTCTATTTGCCCGTTTAGAAATGTACCAAAAATTCGAATTCAACGCTGAAATGCTTTTTTTCAAATTTATTAGATTTGACGTTGCTGGAGAACAAATGAAAGTGCTGCTTTTGAAGCAACCACTTATCTTGCCTTTCCTGTACCATAAACCAGCAACCACTTGTCAGATAGACTCTAGCATGTTCTCAAACTCAAAGTTGAAGCCTCTTCTATGCAACTGTGTAGAAAACGGGGCAATTGAAGTTGGCAGCTTGTTTACAGCAATTATCTAGTTTTATCATTGAGAATTATCGCTGCCCCAAAAAGCTGGAGCCGTTAGTCCCAGGATTTGAACAGTAAGGTCCATGAGTCGTAGATGGAGTGAAGTGGTAAATCTATTGACTGATCGGTGACTCAGTGGCGTCGTGGCCGGGGGGGGGGCCAGGGGGGGCCATGGCCCCCCCTGTGAAAATGTTGTCGGAAAATTCGTCAGTTTTTCATCCTTGTCGGAAAAATCGAAAAAAATCGAATTAATCCATTTTCCTCACATAGCTACTTTATGGCAATCCAAATGTGTACATGAAATATCACTTTTTCGATCGCAAAACGTAGTTTTTGATGAAAAAGTAGGTTTTTCGGCAAAAAACTAGGTCCCTCGTTCGTTTTTCTGCAAAATTCCTTTTTTAATCGAAAGAAGTGTGTTTTCTGTTGGAAAAATAGACACATAGGCGCAAAAAGTTTCGGACGAATAAATTTCAGAAAATGCTCTCAGTCAAAACATTCTTGGACTTTTCCCCCGAAAATTTGGTCGTTTTACAAACATTTTAGTGACTAAAAACGACAAATTTACAATTTATTTTGCACGTTTCATACTTAAAAAATGTCATGCATTTATGGTGTGTGCACCAAGCTTTCAATGAGTTGCTCGTCAGAATTTGCACAAGTGAATATTGTTGAGGAAGGTGGAAATGATTACTAAGATGGGATTACTTTTAGTTTCTGTGATTGGATGCTTATAGAAATGAAGATTAATATCAAGCTATCACGTTGTTATCTAAAATTTGAAAACGATCTATTTTTCAGTGCTATTGAGGTCCTTTTTTTCGAAATTTCCCATCAAAAACAAATAGTAGATTCTTCAAAATAGGGGCGTTTTGCAACGATCTAAAGGGCGTGGTCACAGAAAATTTTCCCGGGGGCAAGCCCCCAGACCCCCAGTTTTCCTCCCTCCTTGCGCATCTAGCTTCAGCCTCACCTCCAACACCAATCAAGTCTCGACAACAGCCTCACATCCAACAAGAATCGCCTCTTAACAGGACTGCTGCGTCCCTTTGAACAATTCTTCGCTATTATGGAACTTTTATGTGACAAAATTTCTGAGACATTTTGCCACTTTTTATACATTATATTCCTGCTTAATTTTTGTCGGAAAAATGTCTCTTTGTCGGAAAATTCTGACCCTTGGCCCCCCCTAAAATCATGCTCCCACGACGCCACTGCGGTGACTGATTTATTGATTGGCATAATCATCTGAGTGATCATGGAATGATCGATCGATTAATTGACTACTAAGCTGACAAACTCATTACTGGAGTTGCTGCCCAGTCCTCCAAATGAGAGTAAATTTGAACCTTTTTGAAAAATTCCTGATCTGGCTTTATGCCACCTTGCCTCACCCACAGACGCCCACAGACCAAACGAAGAAATCCTCGTTTGGTTTGCGGGTCAAGCTAATGCACCCAGGATCTCATACATTTCAAAATTTATGCTAACCTACTTTGCATACGAATTGTTTTGATTTCTGCGAAAGCCGCTAAAACTATCCATGCGTGACCTTGCCAATTTGAATAAGACTCTTATTGCGTCGTTCATAAATGGAAACAGTTTCCTTAAATCGTATATCTGTTGTCTCAGTTGTGCCTCCAAAATACTCCTGTGAAATTGCAGAAGCTGAATTTAAATTGATTCTCAAAAGGTAACATTTTGAGTAACGTATTGATATTGATAAACATGCTTACCTGTTGGCAAAATCTTCTGCAAGGCACTCAGCAGCAAAAACATATTTATGGTCCTCTAAAATCTCTATGCTATCTACTATTACGTCTTCAGAGGTAAATTTCAGCAGCATTCTTGCATCATGGTAAATCCATGGTCAGCTCCTGCTTTGTATTTTGTATTTCTTTTACATAAATGTCCACTTGACTATTTAAACTGTTGACCGCCTGTCGTTCAATGTTTATGCTTTCAAAATATCTCGCGATTTGTGCAGAGTAGGAGGGATGGTGTGTTTCGTCTTACTTTACTGATCTTTTCAAAATATGCTGATCTCCTCGTAATCAAGGGTCTTATCGTCAGCTAAAGATGCCTCTATATTATAAGGTTGATATCACTTTGCTGAAAATGCGCGGTGCGTGCATTCTAAGCCTGAATTCACCTCTCGTGTCTGCCCTGGATTTCGTTCTCGGAAAGGATGTAAAGCGTGAAATAAGGCTCTCTGCACCCCAAATATAGTTTTTATTCCACGTTGGAAAGAAGAGCATCGTCGCCAAATACTGAATCGCTGTCAGATTAGCATGCCCCTGTAAAATTTGAGCCAATCAAATTTCGTCTAAAACAAAACAAACGCAAACTTATGCATGCCTCACCCTACCATAGACAATTTAGTGAGAAGGGTGGGAAGGTCGAGCAAATTTGGACCTATTTACTTGCATTTATTCCTGCTTTTAACCAATCTGATAGCTCAATTTCGGAGGGGGGGGGCGTGGTGGTATGTTAGCTTGTAAGCCAATTAGCAATTCAAAATTTGGGGCATATGCTTTAAAAGACTCATTACCCTTGCTGAAAAAGTATCTGAAATTAGCAGTGATTTTATCCTCACTTTTGTACCAGGCAAGATACCTAGTTGATCTCTTTGATTACAAATTGTATCTCTGTGATGTTACTTGTCAGATAGTACAATAGAAAGGAACAATTTCAATTTGTTTTCAGACATCTAAACGCAAAAGATCAAAATAAAAGTCATTTATAGAGACAAATTTCATTATTTATTTACTGCATGTTTACGTTTATTCGAAAGTTCCGGTCCATAATATTGAGTCAATATTTCTGTCATATGTCTTGGTTTTAAAACGCTCCTTCTGTTCTTTTGTTTTTTCTTCTCATCTTCTTTAGCAGTATGATATATCTCCAATGTTTCAGTGAATATTTCTGGTTTTGGGGTAAGAAGAACCCTTGTGAATTGTCCAACAGCTGGAGCTTTGCCTGACATTGTTATCACATTATGGAAATTTTCTGTGAGAGCATCTTCACCTAAAAAAAAGTAAGGAAGCAACTGTTGATATTTGTTGAAGAAAATCATGAAGTTAAAATTAGAAGTAGGAATTGCTTCTTTGCAGCAACTTTTGCCCCAAATGAAGAATATTGCTTTCATGTCCCATAAACAGTCACAAACCACCTCTTTGCAAAATTTGCTGTGGAGCAATTGCAGACTTTCTCTCTCACTTTTTACCTTACTTACAAATCGTTGGACAGTGCAATTAAGACAGGAAGATTGTACAAACCTATACTCACAAAACAATTGCCAAGATCATGAGCCCCCCCCCCCCCCTCAATACTTTTTACTGGAGAACATTGGGGGCGACCGCCCCCTTGTCCCCTCCCGGCGTTTCCGCTTACTCTTGAATTTCACTCGGGTGATGGCTGGCTCATTCGGGTGATGGCTGGTTTGTGGTTTTTGGCGGGGAGTGGCGGTTTTGTGGCCGGGGGCGTTCCTGGTCTGTGGGGTCTTTGGGAATTCTTCGGAAACTTGATGAAAACCTGACGATTGGCGACCCCTTATTCTTATTTATGTTTAGTCTTGTTTTGAGTAAGCCCTTTGTGAACCATGGCACCAGTCATTGGTGACTCACATCCAACCATCTTTACACAAGTTCTGTACCAGTGCATAGTTTTTGTTTTTGTTTTTGTTTTAGTTTTTGTTTTTGTTTTTGTTTTTATTTTTGTTTTGTTTGTTTATTTGTTTTTTTGTTTTTTGTTTTTGTTTTTTTTGCTTTTTGTTTTGTTTGTTTTTTGTTCCTTTTTTGTTTTACAATAATTCATCTAAACTAAGCTGGCTTATGCTAGCGTCTGCCAAAATGGAATGGTGCCATGGTACACAAAGTGCTTAATAAGATTGCTGTTAAAGGAATTGTCAAGTGCCGTTCATAGCCAGAACCAGATGACGTCATGTCTATTTCTGCTATGGATGGCACATAATATTGTATTTGTATATTGTTGAGTTTTAACTGTGATAGAAAAAAAGAAAGAGAAATTTCACTCTTTAGCTACACAGTCCTATTTGTCGAGAGAGATACGGACATTTAGAATCAAGGTTGATCTGACTGACTGATTGCCAAAATCGCCCAAGGCTGTAGGAAGCATCCTAAACACGGTGGCAAGACACTTCAAGGATCATCAAGCTTAGGTGATACTGCCTAAAAGAGGCACTTTTTCGTTGCAATTGCCCCTGTTGCCCACCGGTTCCTACGTCTTTGAAACCATCATTTATTCCAGGTTATGATGAGTAGTTTACGGTTTACACTCGTTTTCATGTTTGACACAGATGACAATTCAAGCAATTCAACCTTCATTCTTTACACAGGAAAAAGGATGAATGGATGAAATGGATGATGAGATGGATGAAAGATCACGACAGAGAATGAATCGCAAGTCGACATTTTCATCATGTGACTGGCACCATTTCAGGCAGCCGCAGATAAAACCATATGACAAACCCTCCTGATATTCAAAGCAATGCAATGTACCATCATGTGATGTCATTAAGAAGAAATTGGATTTTGTCATCCTGTTCTCTGTTCTTTATATCCCTGCAAAGCTATTGTGTGAATGGTACAGACAGCAAAATGGTGGCTATAATTTTTGAGTAATTTTCCGGGATCAGAGAAAACATTTGATTGTGACAATTACGAAGAAACAAGGAATGAAAGTTGGTCCAAACTACGTTGAGTAAACTAAGAAATTGCCATGGAGCATTGCACACACCTTTATTTTGAATGAAATAGTTATTCGATACCACTACCTTGATATCTATTTGAGACTATTACTTTAACTTTAACTACAAGCGTAACGAGCTAATAGAAGTTAAGGTAGTAGTATCGAATGCTCCATGGAAATTTCGCTGGTTCATGAGAAACTTGCAGCAATGTGGCGCAGAACAAATAGTAAGAGCAAGGGCCTTAGGACGACATTAAAATCGTCCCATTGCAGTTAATTTCTAACGTTTGAAAAACTTACGTATCCAGCGTTGTCCTTGTTTGTTTCCTCGTTGATAAGTCTCTTGGTTTTGCTAAACGACATATATCCCATGTTTTCTCAAGTTGAAATAAACCGCTTGCTCCGCACTGTTTCATAACTTGAGAAAACATGGGATATATGTCGTTTAAAAAGCAAAACCAAGAGACTTATCAACGAGGAAACAACCAAGGACAACGCTGGATAGGTAAGTTTTTCAAGCGTTAGAAATAAACTGCAATGGGACAACTTTAATGTCGTCCTAAGGCCCTTGGTAACAGCTTGATGTGAAAGCTTGGCTAATAAACTAACTGGTAAACTGTAAACTGTAAACTATCAATGACTGTAACCTAACGTTTTTATTAACCTAAATTGTCAATCATTTGTAGAGTTTAGGTGTTGATTGCATTCACTTCTGTTCCATGATTGATTCGTTGGTTATTCACCATTCATTTTTGGAGATTTCTTCAAACCTATGTTTGACCGGACTGCATGCATGATACTCTAGGTTCCTCTTGGTTCCAGAGCCTCAACAGCAATTGTAAAGGTACTTTATTCTTTGTAGTTTTTGTTGAGGCTCTCGAACCCGGGGGGGGGGGGGGTACTTCACATATTTTGGGTACGGGGACGTGCCATCGGGAAGGGTATCGATTTTCGCGATTTTGGTATAAGGAACGGTAACCGGGGACTGCTTCATGAATGTGTATGAATTTTATGGGATTGGTATCAAATTGTAACTTTCACCAACAAAAATTTACCTTTATTTGTAATGTTTAGCAAATGTTTTAACTGCCGAATAACGACTTTCTTCACTAGCATTATCTTCCATAAAATATGTTTCTCTGTGCCATGAGTGAGAAACCCTACGTGAAAGAATTCCCATGCCTTGCGATTCTCAATTGATGCAACATCAGCCAGAAAGTTTCTAAACTCGAAGAAGATGTCTATGTTTGGAAAATCTTCTTTTAAAACCATTTCTTGTTTTTTCTTCAGTGCAAACTCCTATTCTTCTAAGAGTTGAGACTCACAGTGTTCTATTTCCCTGATTGAAATAACTCCTAAATCCTTGTCTCCATACATAAATGATCGAGTTGCTCGTATGATCTCGTCTCGAGAAAGATAATCACGTTGCTCGTATGTTCTCATCTCGAGAAACATGACAATAAAGAAAAGCCTTGGGAATTCTTTGTACACTGAATACATATCAATTGTTCTTCTTTTTGTCATGCTCTTAAGATGAGTTTCGTGACTGTTACGATTTGTTACGACTGTACGAAAACCAAGCGAAATAACTGTCAATCTAAGTAGACTATGCAAAGGACTGTTATTCTACTGTATGAGCTCACTTGTAAGCTTATTCTTAGAAGGTCGAAATTTGGATCATCTTGTTATATTTCGAAGATGGAATATTTTAACATCAAGATCTTCTTTCATTTTTTGCATTTTCAAGAGATTTTCAATCCTTTCTATGATACGAGGAGGATTTAAGCGAATAAACTCCACATAATCACAGATTTTAATGGTCTTTTCTTGCAGAGCTCCAGTGATCCGTTTGCATCAGAAGATATTTGCTCGTTTTCCATACATCGAAATGTCAATGTACTTTAAAAAGTTAAAACACTGATGTGGAGTTCGTATATCGTGGCCTCGTCTTCAGGATCAGCTTTAAGTTCAGTTGGCTTTGAATTCAGTTCAGCGCAATATTTATGATCAAAATTGATCATGAAACTGCGAATCTCGAAGGAAGCTATCATATCAGGTTTGGCTCCCGGCACCTGCACTTTTTAGTTATTTTTGACCTCATGCTTGTTAACTATTTCTCTGAGAAAGGGGTATGCATTCAAATCCTATCTAGGACATAGGATTCAAAAATAGGGGTCATATTTTGGAAAATTAATCAGAGATTCCCAGGAATAGGCTAACAAATTTATCACTAATCATTCTATCACTAAGAAGGTAAATTTTAAGCATAACTGTGAAACCGTGTACCAGAATGATTTTTAAGCACTTTCAACATGCATAGATTGGATTTAGATCACTCAGTATCAGAACAGATCTATGTATTGTAATCTACCGGGTGTCCCAAAATGATGTATTATCGTTTGATTGCTTATATGTCCATCACCGATGAACCGATTTTCAAAAAACTGGTAAAACCACAACCATCATCTTAACATCCAATTTATTAGGCAATCAAATAAAACAAAGTTTTTGAAAATCCGTTCATTGGTTCTGGACATGTAAGCACTCAAACAATAATACATCATTTTGGGACACCCGGTACTGTATTGCAACTGTAATGATATTAGTTCCTATTCAGTTCATGATCATTTATTCATATTCCCTCATCTTATCTAATCACAAAATCACCATTTCAAGAATGTCAGCGATTTAATGAAAAAGGGGTGATATTTCCCATAGAGTCGGAGAAAAGGGGTTAATTTGAAAGGTTCCATCAGAGATGGAGTATGAAGTAGATTCTATGGACAAGCATGATATACACCAGGTATTAGGAGTGCAGGTGCCGGGGTTTGGCTCCACAAATCTTGCGACAGTTGGGCTGGAACTCGGCTGGAACTTCAGACAGGGGGGCTAAAATGGCTAAGAATTGAGTTTTGGTAAGTCATTTTGCAAAATTTCCTCGGAAAACAGCTTAAAATTTCTCCGACAGGAGGGCTAATTGCTTCCAAGGGGGCCTTAGTTCCCTAGCCTCCCCTGGCACCACCACTGGAGCTATCAAGATAACTTACAAGGATACATAATTGGTATGTAAAAGAAAGCTCCGACGTGACACAGGCAGAACCTACTTCGAGAAATGCAGAAGAATACCTAAAACAGAATATCCATTAGATTTGCCTCCTTCTATTTGAACATTTGAAAAGTCGTCTCATTTCTGGAGCAAAGTTCAGAATATCGTACTTTGATCTGCGACAAGTTCTATTTATATCAAGGATTGATTGACTCAGAGTCCAAAATAATGGTTTTCAAATCTATCCATGAGCTGACTCCATAATACATGTGTACTTTTTCACATAGAAATTCTCAGTTAGCATCTCCCAAGAACATTCAACTAATGGTCAGGGATACGTTTCAAATAAAAACGTTTTAGTGGTGCTAAGATTGGTGGAAGTATCTATCAGCTGAGTCAAACTGCCAACTGGCATCGTCTGTAAAAGTTTTGAAACTTGGTATATACGTAGGTTCTATTTTTTCATTTCATTTTCTAAGTAAAATTATATTTCACTTAGGTTTTTATTATTTTCATATCATAACTCGACTTTAAGTTTCTAGTGTGATTAATTATGTGACTTCTTATGTGAGCACCTGGAACACTCTTCACAAAACCAGCTTGCTGAAGGGTAACCTTAATATCGGTAACTCTATATCGGCTGAAGGGTAACTCTCCTAAAATATTTCAAATGAAATGAAACGTTTAGTCCCTAAACGGATAAAAATTCGATCATCACAAATTGGGGGTGACATTGTTACCACAAAAGTTCACGTGTTGCATATTTCTTTCCCTAAAAAATTTGAAAATAGAACGAAAAGATGATCGCAAAATTATACCCTTCTCCTCTTGCTTTCGAAAAGCTGTGATGCCGGAGGAGCAAAGATCAACGAAATTATGACGTCATGAGATCAACGTGCAGTGTTTGTGAAAACGAGGCTAACACGGCTTCCTTACCGAAACTGATGGGCCTAAGTTTCAAGTTAGTTACACATCATAAAGAAAGACCAATTGCCCTGGCAAGACCAAGACACAAAAAGAACTTGCAAGGCTACATGAATAGCTCATGAATGTCAAGAGGTACGTATGAATCTACAGTTAAATCTGATCTTTATCTTATTTAGAGTCGATTGCATCGAACAACTGCGGGGGCAGGAGAGGGATATAACTGGGATACGACCCAAAAAAGAGCCCAAAACAAAGTCAGTCGGTCATTCGTCTCCCCCATCTATCTATTCGAACCATCGTATCTGACAAACAATGCCCATGATGAATAACTGGTTTTGAGCCAAAGGTGTTTTTAGTTCCTTAGCGGGCTGGTTATCAGGCTAATCATTCCCTACTTAGACCAGATCAGATGCTGCCATCATATCACTGCAGTGCATGTAGTAATAATTTGTCTTTGAGTTAAAGGAATGGAGTCCATACAAATAGCTGAGGGTTAACGCTATGCTGACAAACTGCTGACAGCCCTTTGTTATCACACAATTGTGCTAAAGTTATTAGTAGTGGAGATCAAAGACATAGTGGAGATCAAAGACTTCTTAATCCTTGCTAATACAAGGATTAAGAAGTCTTTGATCTCCACTACTAATGACTTTAGCACAATTGTGCGATAACAAAGGGCCGTCAGCAGTTTGTCAGCATAGCGTTAATGCTCAGCTATTTATATGGACTCAATTCCTTTAAGTAAAGAATAGGAAAGTAAAATGCTTGTAGGTAAGGTAGGTTCTCTCTGTCCATGCTACAAGGGCAGGGTAAAATGGATACTTAACTTGAAGTCCTTTGCTAGATGAGAAGATACTGATAACTTTATAACAATCACGAACAATCATGCTCCCAAATGTTGCCAGTCTGCATTCTTTGTAGTGCACGGGGAAGATCTTCCCCGCGCCACTTTGACTGATTCCAGCCGCAGCCACGCCATAAACTCTGTAAAAGGGCCAGCTTTGGCAGTTTATTTATACAATTTGCTTGTACCCCAAACTTTCAGATGCGCCAGAATTGACTTCAAAATAATCTTCCGAGCGCCAAAATCAAAGAATGCAATCTGGAAATGTTGTAGATGTTTTGATGAATCTATTGATTTAACAAGCTACCCACGCAAATGTAGGCTTTATTATAATATATTTATTGCTGACCCTGACTAGAATCTTTGCAAAATGTGCACCAAAGTCTATTGTATTTGAAACAATAACAAATTTTTGTCATTGTTATATCTGAAATTTTAATGCAACAAAGTTTCCAACCAGTTTGCCAACCTTTGTTTTATTTAAATAAATGCTGCACATACCAGATTTCCAAAATGTTCTTAAAGCAGATTTTTGCATAGGATTTTTGCATTAGATTTTCTGCTATAACAGATACAGTATCAGCTTTGAAAAATTTAATTGCTACATCTCCCAGCCTGCCCATTTTATGCAACAGACAGCAAGGGCAGATTTTATGGGGCAGACAACAAGCGATTAGCGACTGTAAAAAAAGGAAATTCTCTCAACCAGTAATTCAAAACAAACAAAGCCGCAAAAGTTGCACTAAAACCGGTAGGGTAAACTCTTCTCTTGTGCATGTGAAAGTTAGGTTTTAAGAGAAGTCCTTCTTACAAAATAAGGGCAAATCTAAAGATTTGCCTGGGGGATTTTGTTTATTTGATTCAGGGCCTGAAGAGAAAAAATTTCATCTAAGCCCTAAATATGCAAGAATTGCAATGCCTTCTGCTCTGCTCCTGCATCAAATAAAAAAATCCGCCAGGCAGAACTTTAGATTTACCCTTGTTCTTTCGTTAGAAACACATTTGTAACTGCTCTTAAAAGCCACCTTTTCCGTGTACAAGATGAGAGTTTGCCCTACTGGTTTCCTTTCAGGGCAATTTTTGTGGCTTTATTTGTTTTAAATTTGCAAGAAATATTCAAAGTAGTTCCTAAATTATAGGTCAGGTACCATTTGAAAGTAGGTAGGTAGGTAGGTAGGTAATCATATTTAACGTGGCTAGCCTGCGAAAGTCGGAGAGAGAGACTTATTTCCAGCAGGGGCCATGGATGTTTTACCATCAACCCGCCGCAGCTACCAGATTTCCCTCACATGGCTCGACCCGGGCTGACCAGCTGTCGGGATTCGAACCTCGGCCGTTCTGACCTTTGGTTTATGAGTCAGTCGCCTTAACCACTCGGCCACGCGCTCACCAAAAAGTGGTTTACTTGGACATTTTTATTTTGTCTTCAGTTGTTTTCAGCCTGGGTTAGAAGTTGTTGTGCTTTTTGGTGGGGGGGGGGGGGAAGTTGCCAGACATGTAGTTCTGGAGTATTTTTTTAGGGTAAAAATGATTCAATATTCTGCAGGGTGCAGTCTTCGTAATATGAGGCGTGCGATCGCACGCGCACGCCTCCGTACACATTGTCCAAGGCATGCGAAACGTCGCACGGGCAAACCTGAAAATTTACCGAATTTCATAAAACCACAAACTCGCAAGAAACAGAGCCCTCCATTTAGAATTTTAAATTCTCCTTCATTCATCACTCGATGCTACGATCGGTCTCTTTACAAAAGGACCGTTGTTCAGCTCCTGGCGAAGCAAACTGCAAGGATTTCAAACCTTTAAATGTTTATTGATCGATCTTAGCAAATGGATTCAACAAGAAATCTTTAAAGAACTGCAAGATGATAGACTTGTCTTTAATAATCTTCCAATCTGTTGTATTTTTAGAAAAGTGTCTTCGTGGGTCTATCATCGTTCTCTCTTCTTTGTTCATGTTCCTAGTTGAACTAAAGTGTAACGTCGTCAAGAATCAGGGAGTGATGAATAATACTCACTTTAATCCTGACACAAAACCCTTCTCTGGATTTTCTGCAGGCATCTCAGAGTCCGCCCACCGAATTTGCGTAAACTCTCCAATAAAAGTGGTTTGCTTGGACATTTTTATTTTGTCTTCAGTTGTTTTCAGCCATGTAAGATGAGAATATGGGTTGATGGTGAAGTTGTTGTGCTTTTTGGTCGAAAAAGCGGGGGGGGGGAGGGAAGTTGCCAGCTTTCATTTTGTGACGATATGAAAGGTCATCTTGTAGTTCTGGAGTATTTTTTTAGGGTAAAAATGATTCAATATTCTGCAGGATGTTGCTAAGATTAGGTATTTTTTGGATTGCCAAGATATCACAATATTTTCTATGGTAGTGATGAGATGTACCTATCAAAAGGGAAAATATTTGTTTGAAAAATTCAGCAAACTATTTTTACATAGGTAGTTTCAAATGGAGCTATTCCACAGGTACCTGCCATTAAGCGTGGCAAGTTCCCCTCCTATGGGATATAGGTGGGGTTTCAACCCATTTATTCATTTACGAATATTCGTTTTATTCACAATTCTGGTTATATACCCACAATGGGGTGATTTTCATTTTATATGTTTTTCACAATGCAATCATGCCTGTTCAAACAACCTGCTAATTTAATAGATTTTAATTCTTGAACGTTTGGATTTGAATCTACTGTCTCTTTGATTATCTCTTTGAATCCAAATATTGACAACAGCTGATCTTTATGTTGAATTTTTAAGTAAAATAAAAATTCTGAATCATTCTTTTGATTGTCCTATAAACTCTCAACAGAAATATTACATCATGTTGGTCATGTGATAGGAAATCTGCTTTGTCTTTCTGAATTCATGCCCTAGGGATTTAAGTTTGTTTAGCCTTTTTAACCCTATAGTGGTTGGGCTATCTGACACATCCTATTTTGGTTGGGGGCAAAAAGCCCCCCCCCCACCTAACTCTTGACTTGAAAATTCAATATCTGAACTCAGCATCTACACTACCTGTTATAAACTTCACAACAGATTTATAACAAGAAATGCTGTTCAACTGCTCTGCTACTTTGATTTATAAGAAATGTAACTTTTTATTTTCAGACTCGCCAGAACAAATTCATGAACCAGAGGTACATTTGAGCATAAGTGAGTGCATTGAGGAAGGCAGCATAGAATCAGAAAATTCAGAGATGGCGAAGAGACCTGGAATAAATGATCATTTGAAAAAGCTGAGACAGGAAGAACGAGATAGGAGACATAAGATAGTGCTATGGAGAAAGCCATATGTTACCCTGAAATATTTTTTCCTTGAAGCTTTGATATTATTGGAGACTGAAAGAAGGAAGTATGTTCCTTGAAAGTAATTATTTTGTCTATTTCAATTGTTTAGTTTTCTTGGTACAACAGGAATCATGCAAAATTTTGTGTTACTGTATTCATAAAATAAAGTCTACATTCTTTTTTTGTATGATTAAACTCAACGAATGCCTGTGATATGTTGAGGATGTGATATTTATTACTTTCTTAACATTCATAGGTCTGTTTTTTGTCTTTCAGCATCATGAAACACAAAAAGACTTGTTCTACGATTGCATTGTTGACAGTGTTTGTAACAGTGGCATATTTATTAGAAGGACCACATCAGGAGGTTAGTTGATATTAAAATTTGATTTTCATTTAATAATTTTTGTCAGAAAAGGACATCCTGTCCCATAACTTCTACCGTAAAATGACAGCATAAGTTCCAAATCTTTAACTTAGCGTAAAGAGGTGGGTGTAAAATTCAATGACCTATCTCTTCTGATTGAATGGCTTGAAAGAAACTTTAGATACTTATCTATAATTCTACCGTTGGACTTTCCAGAAATTTTGAATATTTTTCAAAATTACAGCGTATTCTAAATTTCAGCTCATTTGAGGGTGTGACGTCATCAAATTTCTAAATCATAAACTAGATGATTGACAGACTTTTGCTTGATATCATATTATAGGCATTCATAAGCTATGGTTTTCTTCGAAATTATTTCATGTTGCGTCAAACGGTTGTTGCGTCAAACGGTTCGTAAAAATTGGTTCAGACAATGGTCAAATTGGCCTAGCCAAGGGTACCATTTTCGTAGAAATTAGTCTAGCCAACGGTACCCTTTTGAAGATGCTCGTGGCAGACCACTACCCAAAATTTGGCCAAGAACCCCCTCCCCCCCCCCCCCGTGGTTGGACTTTTCAGAAATTGTGAATATTTGTCGAAATTACAGCGTATTTTATATTCTAACTCATGAAGATGAGACGTCATCAAATCTCTAAATCATAAACCAGAAGAGTGATAGACTTTTGTTTGATACCATATTGTAGACATTCGGAAACTAAATTTTTTTTGGAAATTATCTCAGTACGTCAAACAGTTTAGAAATTACGATGGTTTTAAGTTTTTTTGAAAATGTTTCTTGAATTCCTGAAAAAGAGGAATAACACTCCAACTCTGAAAATATTAAAGATTTCAGAAAAGTCCAACGGTAGAATTATAGAGAAATAGCAAAAGTTTCTTTGAAGTCATTCAGTACAAAGAAATAAGTCTTTCAATTTTACACCAGCCTTTTTAAAGATTTGGAACCTATGCTCAAAATGACAGCCTGTTGAGCGGTACATCCAGTCAGGTCAAGTATGGGAATACCCCCTCCAGGCCAAAACTCTATTACCAAACCTTACCATCATTAATGTTCTTTTTGATCTCTTTTGTCAATGATCCAAATATATTTAAATGTGATAACATATTTGTTTTCATTGCTTAAAGGTTATAAAATGAAAAATTGAAAAAAAACCTTATTCTGAGTCTGAGCTATACCCTTCAAGCAACATCATAAATCTAAGAGCCATAATTTTTCAAACGTTTCTTTCTTACATTTATGACGAAACTAGAAGCTTGATTAAAACAAAGAAATTGATCTGGTAATCATCAGCGATTCTTTGAAGTATGATTCAAACCAGGTAGTTGTAGAAGGAGCTAAACTTGCTACTTTGAAACCAATTAAATGATTAGCTATGCCTGTAAAAATAATTTGGTCTTTGATATATACTTGGCAAAAAAATGACTCAAAATCGAAAATGCAATCAAATTTTATTGTAATTATATTCTGACATTCTAGTTTAATTAAAAGAGAAATTTGTGTTTATTTATTGAAACTACTACCGCACGTCAACCTCAAGATTTTATTGCAATCAAATTTTGGTGATGTTTTAAATGAGAGTACTTTTTGGGACACCTGGGGGCCTTCAGATGGAAGGTAGGGATAAAATCAAACGATAATGTAAGTGTGAGTGAGCAGGGCGTCATTGAAAGAAGATATGAGCATTCTCTGAAACAAGAGGCCCTTGTTGACACCAAGGCCTTGTCAAAGCGTACCAAATATCATATTGAGTAAAACTGAGTAATTCATTTACAAGTTTTAACTTACCATTGCCATCAACTGTTGTTAATTCGTTGATTTGGAAATTCATTTCTCCAACAACGCAACTTTTTACTCGCAAATTGTTGCACGTGAAGCTCGAACGTTTAATATTTTTGTCATGGATTAAATGAACGGCAGTAGAAAGGAAATCTCTCTATTCTTTGTTGCAACTGTTTTTCTAGGATCTAACTGAGTTTAGATAGGATTTTTATTAATTTATCGCGTGAGCAATATGGACTTACGAAATAAATCGCTTGAATTAAATTTGTAAGAATCGATAAAAACCGCAATTAGGACTTTACTGATCATGCAAAGTGTTTTGTTTTTAGTCTAAATTGTTGCAAGCTTTCCGATACCTTTGGGTTGTGTCTATAAATTTTAGCATCCCCTCGTGCCATGTTAGTTCGAGCACGCTTTTGATTTCCGCTACACACTCTCTCTGGGCCTGAGAAATTGATTGCCGTGAGTACCTCTCACTCTTTGGCTTATACAGCAAAAATATGAAGTTTTGTAGCTCTTGCTATAGGAAAGACATGCTCTTTGATTATGTAAATACGGCTGAAACATTCAAACTTTAATGAATGACCGTTAAGACTGCATGTTGTTAAAAAATAACTTCCGAGCATGCACTCATTGCTAACCCTGGTTTTAAATTTCAATCTTGAATCGTAGTTATTAGGCCCATCGCAGCTCTCAAAGCATTGGCTGCAATAGTAACGTCTCATGCTGGCGTAATGAAATAGTAAGCTTACAGACAACGATACATTTTAATCATTCAAGCTTCAGTGGTGTAATCCTTAAAGATCACTTGCACTTTGATGCTTTATTGTGTTTCAAATTACTTTAATGCGGATGAAAAGGATTGATGGAGAATTTGAAATTGTTGAAGAAAAGCTGCGGACCTTTTATTTGCCAACTGTATGGCTGACATTGGTCACAGCCAACAGGCGTGAAGTGAAGTCGTGAAATCTTTCCTCCGAAAATGGAATTTACAGTCACGGAATTTAAATGTTGCGAATTTCAGAAATTTCACAACCTAATCTTCAAAGTTAATTCTTTCAAAAATCGTTTTGAAATTTAAAACCAGTTGTTTTTTTATAAAGAGCTGTAGCAAAGAAACAGTATGAGAAGTGTGCAGATCAAAAACAACCTTTTGATAGAGCGTCGCTAGAATTAAAGTTGCGAATCGTTAAATTTTAGAAGTTGCGGGGGTTAAAAGTTGCGAATCGAGTAACTGTTGCTGGAGTTAGAAATTGGACAAAAGAAATCTTGACTTTTGATTCCTGCGAATATTTCTTTCAGCAACATTCAATTTAATTTTTCATTTTTAAACATTTATACAGACAGGTAACAGATTTAGGCTGCAACTGACTGTTTTGCAAATTGACCTGTTAAAAAAACCTAATTAAAAATAATTTTACTTGTACAATATTTAGTTATAACTTGCACGATTTAGCACAACAAAACGTAAAAGAAATTGAAATGTAGTTATCGAATGGATTTAAAAGGTTGTCAGGGAAGGGTGCCAATTTAGTTTCCTAGCTAAGCTCATTCCATAATTTTGCTACATGATAAGAAATACTTTTTGATCAGTAGATGTTCTTGATAATAAAATAATAAAATACGAGGAATGGAGCAACATCGTAACCAAAAGTCAAATCAGATGGTATGGGCATGCACTTAGGTTACCTGAAGATACCCCATGCAAAATAGCTTTAGCAGAGTTCAACAGAACAACCAAAAGACCAAGAGGAGGACAAAAACAAACTTGGATAAAACAAGTGCATAAAGATTTAGAAAGAATAAACATTGACACAATATAGTAGAAATAGCACAAGACAGAAAAAACTGGAGAAGAATAGTGGAGAGGTGTGTGCAGGAGATGCCTAATGCGGAGGAGCCCGCGAAATAGGAAACATGATGATGATGAGATGTTCTTGACAGAAAAATCTGCAAATTTGTTTCGTTAGAGCGAAGATTGCTATCACTGCCCTCTGATCATTTCGTAAAGATGTCTCCTAAATAATAAAGAGCAAGTGAATTTAATGATTTATAGGTCAGCGGTGTTGTTCTTTTCTGGTGAGATCTTTAATTGACGGTCAGCCAAGATGTTGGAGTAGAGAGACAGCAGAAGTATCGTAAGGATTATTTGTAGTTCTTCTTGCAGCTATATTCTGGATCTTTTGGAGAGAATTGAATTTGGTTTCACTACGACAACCCCAAACCGAGCAGCAATAACTGAAATGTGGCTCTATAATTCCTCTATACATTTTCTGCAGATCACCTGATGGAAGAAATTTCTTTGCATGCATAATAAAACTGAGAGCTCATAGCCTTAACTTGTTCAATAAGGCGATTCCATTGGAGTTTGTCATCAATTTGAACCCCCAGATACTTTGTATCGGTTATCATATTGATCTTTTGATCACCTATTTCAAAACTAGGCTTAGCGTCAGTCTGCTTTTCGATCTTTAGAATATTTGGTCTGGATCCTATTATCAGAGACTGTGTTTTTACAACGTTTATTTATTGCCATGTAGCCAGTTCTGTAAATTCACAAGATCCCGGTTTAAAATCATCCTGAGAAAGGAATTTCGAGGAATGCGAAACCGCACTATCATCAGCGTACATAGTGATCTTTCCCTTTTCAGGCAGAATGGTAGATCTTTTATGTAGATGAGGAACAGAAGTGGGCCAAGACAGGAGCCCTGGGGGACACCGCAACTTTTGTCGCTGATACTAGGATGTAGAACTGACCTTGCAGAACTGCCTGCAAGTAGGAAGTGAACCAATCAAGATCTAGTCCAATTGTTCTGTCTTTTTTATCATGATTTATTGTATCAAATGCCCTTTCACATCAATGAAAATCAAACCAATGTATTTGCCCCTTTCTATTTTCAGATACCAGTCATTCGTGCCAGCCTTAAGGCTAGTGACGACTGAATGTAAAGATGTAAAGATCGAAAAAGAGACTGATGCTTGTATATGAGCATATTATTATCTATCTAAGTGGTCATACAGTTGATTATATACTACTTTTTCGAATGCACGAAACAATACATGCAATGCAGACATTGGTCTATGGTCAGAACAATCATCTCTCGCTCGGCTCTTGTATATTGGAGCAACATACGCTATTTTTCAATCTTCGGGAAATTTTCCAGAGAACACATAAAAAATATCGCATAATGATCCAGAGGTTAATGCCAAAGCAAGATGTATAAAAAAGCTTGTGATACCATCACAACCAGAGCCACGCGGAGTCTTCATTTTCTTTGTAACTTTTCGTTACATCATTCTCTGAAACAGCTTTGGAACCTAAGATATCTCCCGCTTTGGCCTATTATCCCACTTCTGTTTATTTTGCAGTACGTAGTGTCGATGAAGCAGCAGTTATTTTGGTGCGCATATTGGGTTGGACTTGGAATTTTGTCATCAGTGGGACTGGGAACTGGTCTGCATACATTTCTTTTGTATCTGGTGAGTCTGATTGTCTGCTTTGTTCCTTGCACATATAAGTTAAAAAAAAGAAGATAAATCAAGAGTTTAAGGCCCATGGAAGGAATACCAAGTGCTGCCTAATTTTGAGATCTTTTCTCTAACGATACAATTTTCTCCCGACAAACATTGTGAAATTTAGTATATATAAAACATCCATAGAGTAGTTAGACCAGCATGGGAAACACTACCACCAGAACTGAAAAATTTAGACTCCCTTCAGATATTCAAGAAACTTATTAATAAGTGGCAAGCCTGCAACTGCAGATTATGAAAAATATTTAACCTGGTTTAGGTTTTTTATTTTAAATTATATTTTCCTTGTAACATTGTATGTATTTTTTGTAAATAGTTGACCGTAATTAGCAATTATAGCTTTAATTTTTTGGGCAACTTTAAACGAAAGAATCAATAATAATAATAATTCAAGTGGTTAGGCCCTATTCAACGGTACACTACAAAACATTCATATAAATATATTACCTTTTTTTAACCATGTCTCTTTTACATGCCCACTTGCAATAATGAATGGTCAAAATGTTCGTTTGCTTCCATTTCTCACTATATTTATTCTTCACCCCATCAGGGTCCTCACATAGCACAAGTGACATTAGCAGCTTGGGAATGTGGCTCCTTAGACTTTCCTGAACCTCCATATCCAAATGAGTAAGTGCTTGATTTTTTCATTTTCTTTTTGAGTTGGTTCTAGAGTGAGAGTAGTCTCCAGATAGAATTTATTTGGTGAGTCACAAAAATAAAACCACTGTCTGAAAGTTTGTACTTGACAAATCATGCAGCCAGTTTGTAACATTTGAATCCTTTGTTTGTTTGTTTTTTTATATACATATAAAATATTACAATAAATCTTACATTCTACTATACCTTCCTAATACTGTACAACACTACAGGGACGATGCCAAGGGGAGCGAAGGACAATGACTACCCCATGGCCAATAGGAAAGACACGCAACGTTAAACTACATACAATTAGGTACACTACCAACGATTAAAACCTAATGGATACCATATTAGATTCTGCCTAACATCAAATGCCAGGTCAGGTTTGTGATGAAATTCACGATGAAATTCATGAAATCCTTTGTTTCGCCTCGGCTTCCACTTAGTTTCGCGATTTTTCTGTAAGATTTATATACCAGGTGGGTAAATAGATACCTGTTTGAAAGATCACTGCTTCACGGATACCAAGGTAATAATGTTGGCTAGTACCGGGTGTCCCAAAATGAAGTATTATTGTTTGATTGCTTACATGTCCTTAACCAATGAACCGATTTTCAAAAACTTTGTTTATTTGATTGCGTAAAGGCTAAATTGTACTTTAAGATGTTGGTTGAGGTTTTACCACGGCGATTTCATGTCGAAAAGAAATCGATAAACTTGCTCAAATTCAAGCCTTAGATGGCATGAGAAAAAACGGCCTATTTTTCCAGTCAACATTTTAGATGTGATACAAAACGCTGAACTCCTATTCGTATTCTCTGAACTCAATATTAACTGAATTCGTATGCTCTGAACGACATAAATTCTCTGAACGACATATAAGTTCAGCCTTTTGCATCACATCTAAAATATTGACTGGGAAAGTAGGCCGTTTCTTTTTCATGCCACGTAAGGCTTGAATTTGAGCAGGTTTATCGATCTTCTCTTCAACATGAAGACATCGGCCTAAACCACAACCAACATGCTCGAATACAATTTAGTCTTTCGGCAATCGGATGAAATAAAGTTTTTGAAAATCGGTTCATCTGTTATGGACATCTAAGCAATCAAACGATAATACATCATTTTGGGACACCCGTTATATTATTCAACAGTGGACATGTTCAAATTAATTCGTTGATTTACCTGCCTGAAACTGGCCATTCTGTTCTGAAATTATGTGGGATCTTCTCAAGAAAGCCCCTTCCAGAAATCTTCAAAACAGGCTTAAAACCAGGACTAATTTTCTGCTTTACAGCAATGACTTTTACGTGCTTTAGCACGTGTTATCCTCTTAGGAGGACGAAAGTATCATTCCTTGGTGCATAGCAACATAATTCTGGGCGATTTTATCCTCCCAAGGAGATTACACGTGCTAAAAAATGTTGAAGTCATTGCTGAAAGGCAGAAATATTGGGAAAACTAATTCATAATTTTAAGCACATTTTGAAAGTTTCTTGAAGGGCTTTCTCGAAAAAATCCCTCATAATTTCAGGTCGGAGTGACCGATTTCAGTCAGGTAAGTTTTGAAATTAATTTGAACATGTTCACTATTGAATAATATACCAGCCAACGTAATTTTGTAACTCCTTTCCTAGCATAGGCATAGGGCATACATTCATTTATGATTTCTTCAGGAACTCTCAGAGGACTTGAAACTGTCCGACTTGTGCCGTGCATCTTTTGATTTGCCCTCGCTTTCATGTAACTATCCTCCTATTCAAGCCATCACAAAGTTAGTATTCTGTTCTTGAACGTGTTTGGGCTTACAATTCAAACCTCTGTCCTTTGCCAGATCACAGTTCAACAAATTGTGTCTGAAAGAGTTTCACACATTATCGATTTGGTTGGTTGGTGAGGTTGGTGAGGTGAGGTTGGCAATGAAGGTGTGATATTTTTTTGCATCTCACTAAGCATATTGCAGAAAAATGTTCGACTGGAATATCTTTGTTCTCCATCCACTGTCAACGTCCTACCATTGTTCAAAGATTATCCAAGGTTCATAAACGTTTAGTGACATTTTAAAAATGATGGTAGTTCTAAATTTTTATTTACCCCCCTCCTCCACTCTTCTCCCATTTTTTTTCAGTAATTTATTTTTAAGTGGGCTGGAATTATTTCTAGCTACTTAAAGCTAATTTAAGCCCACTGTGCATGCCGCATCCAGGCATGGGACCCATAGTTTAACGTCCCTCCCGAAGGATGGCGAGGTGAGGTGCGAGGTCACCCATCCGGAGTTTGACCTCACTCGGCCGAGCTTAACTTAAGTCATCTGAGGCCCCATCCACACTGCATATACGTCTACGTTTATAAAACTTATAGAATGTTTTCCGTCCACACTAATCCACTAATCGTTTACAGAGCGTTTTAGCCTGTCTACACGTAAACGCCAAAACAATTGAAAACGATTGATGAACATGGTGGCTATGACGTTACCGTTTACAAAAGTATGCGTTTACGACAGTCCACATGAAAGTGCGAAAACAGCGTTTTCAAAACAATTGAAAGCGATTGACGAATACAATGTCTACGACGTCACCGTTTACGAACGTATGCGTTTACGACTGTACACATGAAAACGCGAAAACAGTGTTTTCAAAAGTATCCACTTTGTAAAACGTTTTCGAATGCATGCGTTTAGGGTAACCTAAAACGCCGTTTACGCGTGGACGCAAGGCGTTAACGCATAACAAAGTATGCGTTTACGAACGTAAACGTATACGTGTGGACGGGGCCTGACGGAAACTGTATAAGCCGCTCGCCCACTCACCCCTGATACGTTTGTACGCCCGCCTAAAGCAAGCCAAAATATAATAAATTCTTCTTCAAGCATGCTTATTACATAATCTATGAAACCATTTTGTAAACCAAAACTAGAACTGCGAAAAACATGTTGCACCAGTCCATAATTCAAAGAAATCCATACATAACTTCTAAATTCATAGTTAACAGATTACAGTTTATGAGAAACTGAATAACTAGACCCTTCTCCCATCATTTTGACTTGTAGGGCTATTATGAAACAATGTTTAACTGCACGAGTTAAATTTTTCTTGTGCCTCGTTTAGCAGCCTTTCCCAACTAAAGAATATTGACAAGCTTTCAATTCTTAGTCCATTCTCTAAGTTTTTAGACAAAACGAGAGCCCAGAGCAGAGCATTTCAGGCGCAGGGTTATCTAAGTTTTCATTCAGGGAACTTTATCATGATCCTTGTTTTATGATAAACAAGCCAATGAAATGAATTGAAATTTTTCAGGGGCAAAGTTCCTGTTTCTGTTTAAACTTTTCATAACCGAGCTATCGAATTTTTCACTCAGAAAATTCCAGTCTTCCTGCTAAACCCTAGGCCATTTGTCCGCTCCATGCAGTGTAGCTATATTCGTGCCGTCGAATGACGTCATAGGTCTCCTACAAATATCAGAACTTCAATTGATGAATCGAGGATTTACTCAAAAACACAGACGAGAATTTGATGGCTAATTTCTTGTTAGAAAATTAATCAATGAAATTGTCAACACCACAAATTTATCGAAGTGTCAAGAGATTATTTTATTACTTTATTAGAAATATGATGACTTCATATCAAATTAACATCTTTACAAATCAGCATTATTTACGAAAAACAGTAGTTTTGACATCCTATTGCCACATTGCCAGCCACCATGAAAGAGGATTCGAAAGGTCTACCTGAAAATGATATGTTGTTGTCTGCATCAAAAACTGTCTCTCCTCATTTCTTTGAAGGAGCTTCAACCAGTCAACCCCCTTCTTTGTGCCCCAAAAGAATGTTCAACGTATTGAAAAATATTGAAAAATGGCGATAAAATGTACAGGCTCCATGGTAAGATTATCTTGTCCCTTGATCTTAAATTGATTGTAGGCGCAAGAATCTTTGCAAATTTGCCAGAAATTCACCCACCTATATAAGCTGTCAAGTTAGTTTTAGGACGAGAGCTTCGAATACGATAGGATTGGGTCATGATAGATTCAGTTATAGGACAGTATTGTTGAACCCCTGATATACATTTCGACATCGGGGGTGGTAAACAAAGCGTTATTGCTGTTCATACTGAACCCAGAGGGGGGGGGGAGCTCAGCACATGGGGTCAGCCCGGGAAATTTTCAGGCAACCCAAAAATATCAGTTTAGCTTCATTGCAAATTAGTTCCTTTCAAGCCATTTAATTCAAACAAAAGTGTGATACAATTTTACATCCACCTCTTTAAAGATTTGAAATATTTGAGCCCTATGTTGTTGGCATGTTGTAAAAACCGGACCCTAAGACCCTAGGACCCCTGAGACCCCTAGGACCTTAAAGTACTAAAAATGAAAAGGACCCTTAACACCAGAGGGACATCACCACAGACAAACAATAGATCAATGTCATCAAGCTGTCAAACAAGAGGCTGCGTGTTGTATGAGCTTCCCATCTTTCATCCTACGAACTTTCGTCCGTTCAAACCAACGTCAGGATGCCTTTATTCATGCAGAAAGTCTTTAAAATAACACAATAGGAGATACTCAAAATAGTACTTCTTCATGGTATAAGCTCTCTGCATCATTCCTTGCATTGGTTTGAAAGAGTGGAAGTTCATGGGATGGAAGAGGGTAAGTCAATGATACACAACTTCCTCATTATGACACTCTGGTGTTGAGGGTCCTTTTCATTTCTAATACTTAAAGGTCCTAGGGGTCTCAGGGGTACCAGGGTCTTAGGGTCCGGTTTTTACAACATACCTATGTTGTTAACTGCCGAACCAAAACACAGACCATAGCATCATAATTCATGGACAGTTAAATGCTGCCGTAACCATTAAACACTACAGGTAGTCCACTATTTACTACGTAACAACCCCAGTTATTAGCTGGTACTGAATGAGGTAGATCACAAATATGCACATAGTCTTCAACTCCTCGTTTAAAATCGTCTGTAAGTGCCGATAAACGTTCTTGCCTGAGATACTCGCCAGCGTATGCGTGCCTCTGTTTTTCTCGTTTCCATTTCGTCCTTCTATTCTGAAACCATGTCTTAACTTGCTTTGTCGTGAGGTCTAGACTCTTCGCTATGTCAGCCCTTTCCTTCCCTGTTATATATTTTTGTCGCATAAATATTTCCTCAAGGTTTGTCGTTTGTCCGTCGGTAAATTTTCGCCTCCAGCTCGGCAGGCAGCTTGATTCTTTGCCATCTTCGCAGTTCCGATCTCCTTTTGTTTTCATACTCGGATTCTTTCCTGTAAGAAGACGAAAATTGATTAATCTTCTCTCGTTTTGCAACTTGGAAGCTGCAGCGAGATAAAGATCGTTAAAAGCTTTCGTGTTCAGTTCTCGGAGATGAATTCGTTGGATTAGAAGAGAAATCGTTTCCTCGGGTTCCCGAATTATTTGGAATACTGTTGTGTGATAATTTACAGGAAGCAAGCATGGGAAATTTTCGTAACAGAAGGCCAATGGGTTGCAGGAAGCTAACTCCGCCAGTTATCGTTGCCAATTCATGCCCTTTCATTAAAAAAGCATCCTTAGCTAACGTTGGGGACGCCATCCAAATCTTCCTTTTTTGAAGTTGTGCCATTGAATGATTTCCTCTCCAAGTTTAAAAATTGTTTTGGCAGGCAGCCTACCCAATGGATGGACATATTCAAAAGCGAATAGGCACCTTACGTTGATCCCAAAAAGCTTTAATTGTTCTGTCATATTTTGCCGAATAATCATGTTTTTCAGCGTGATTCATCCTAGCCATTACGTGAAAAGTCAGCTATTTACATGAAAATATGGTCTTTGCAGATAGAGGCACCGTTGACGTCTGTTTTAGGAGCCTGATATGTTTAGGCGATTTAGTGAGAGCATATAAAAAAGTTAGGTTCGGGGTGTGTTTGAATGGTGCCAGTTCTAAAAACGGTAGACTTCATGCTCCAAAAGGCGGAAGGTTTGGCAGACTTTGTACAGCTTATCGTTTTCATTAACGAACCGCCATAGTGAATCCAAAATCTATTGTTTTCAATATCTTTGAATTTGATTGAAAAATATGGTTCTGTTGCTTCGATGTCTGACATTTTTAGAATTGGTAGGGTTAGAATTGCCAGTGAAACATCGCTGCCAGACCAAGATAGAACTAATAAATGCTCTTAATTATGTGTGATTATCTTCTGCAACTGATACCAAGGTAGAGGTAAGGGCATTTTGGTGCTGCACATTTGTGGCTGCCATCTGGGTATTAATCTTGAAATTGATATAAATTAATATCCATAAAATTGGCAATTTTCATATGTGGCCAAACATTTGATACCTAAACCCATACTTTTAATTTGCACCCACTTGAAGTTAAGATGCTTGGTATGGCAGTGTGGATTTTTATAGATTTTGCTGCCGACACAAAGCAATCGACGTGCTGTTGCCTAAACCTTTAAGTGACTGTGACCATAGTTATAACTTTCGAAATTTTGCAGTTAGAAAATTTTATTAAAATTTGAAGTTTAATTACTTTTGAAGTGATTGATAAATGGTGTTATGATGGTAAATTTACGTTGTTTTTAATAAGTGATGCCGTTGTGTTGCAAGACCAACATGGTATTTGCAATGCTATGAGGTACATCTGTAATCGTCTGTCGGTAATACTTTGTGAAGCGATGAAATTTCCTAGGTATTCCAGAAGAGAGAAGTATGAATGATAGCTTTTTCCGCTAAGTTTTGTTCGGAGAGATTCAAGGCCTGCTATATTGTTAGTTGCAAAAGAGTAGGCCTACTTAAGATATGCATGATTCATTGTAAAAGTTCTACGGCAATGAAAAAATTGCCCAAAGCATGCAGTGAAATTTCATATTGTGGGCCTAATAATTATGTACGGGCAACTGTAGCTGAAAATTTAGTCTATTGGTGGTAGAAATTACGAGTTTGGGAACTGGAACGTCCACTGGTGTCCTGAGCATTAGACGCTCGTAGTTTTTCGTGCTGCTTTGGAAGGAGCGAGTGGCCGAGCAGCTCATACAGTGTCCGTCCGGTAACTGAAGTTATGCTCTGGATGGGTGACCTTCCAGACCCTTCACCAAGCAACGCACTTTGCCATCCATTGGAAGGGACGTTAAGCTAGGGGTCCCATGCCCGAATGCGGCATGCATAGTGGGCCTAAATTAGCTTTAGATGGCTATAAATCTTTACAGCCCACTTGAAATAAAGTACCGAATGTAAAGAAATTACAAAGGGCCTATAGTTCGTTTTCCTCTGGTGAGGCTCTGGTAGGAGGGGAGTCGTTACTTCCTTGCTGCCTCTGAAAAAAGCAGCATGCTCCCTTCGCGATTGGCCTAGATCTCCCAGCTCTTTCATCTTCCGTAAAGATTTGTGGTAGAGTGTACTCCCTGCTCCCTAGTACAGTAAAAACTCGCATTATGTAAAAAAATCCTTGTATGAATGGATTTGATATAGATAAGGCCAGGTAGATATGGATTTTCTTTATAAAATTGTGTCATGATAGTGAGTATGTGAAAACCTTGTTTTCTTATATTTGGCCTAAATTCCCGAAGATGTTTAATTTATTCTTTTGATAAGAACCTATTTAAGAACCTTGCATCCTGTTTTCAAGAATAGTATCATATGCATAAGAAACATTTGCCAAATTCTGTGTTGCCTATAACAATCGTTTGGTTGTGGAGTTTCTGAATTCCGACAAAATAGTCCTTAAGAATATCAGACCTTGATTGTGTTGCAACTATGTGGACAAATCTTTTGCAGAAACTATTTCGCAACGGTGTGGCAATTTTCAAATTGCTTTTGAAATTCCCCAGGGCAATTGTTTGCTTGCCCCCCACTAGTTGTCCAGCCCCTTTCAGGTAACACTTAATGAACACCTATCTAAAAACTGATGTAACAGTATTATCTTATGATGTGAGATGCATTTGAAATGTCTGGCAAGATGGGGAGCATCATTAGCATAGTGATTAACACATCATTACTTCATTCAATTCTGTAAACAATTGTTAAACGTCAGTCTGCACCTCAGTGTCACTAAAAATGATACTAAATCCAGACCCGAAGATAAATGCGGAGGACACAAATTTGATTTATTGCAGTTGATTTCCTGAAGGTGACTACTGTGAAGGAGAGAGCAGGAGTAGTTCGAGGAGTAGTTAGTCACTGCAAGTCTCCAGAAGAGATCGGAAGGCGAAAAGAGGAACCTAGACCGTGCTCTTATTTAGAATTAGCCGAAGATTTCGCGTTTTTGGAAGATCAAGTTTGGAATATTGCTCATTGTTTGCCTTCTAAAATAAAGGCAAACTCTTTATAAATATCGCCAAAGTAGTTATGATTGAGTTTGATTCGAGTTCACCATCACGTTTTTCCTGCTTCTCTTTCCATTTTTGAAATATCCCTTGAGGCAGACTTTTTGGTTGGTATCAGCTTCGAAAGAAGAACGTAGCAAAAGTCTCTAGAGGTTCAACTTATGTGACAAAAGATGATTTCACTTTGTGATTGATCTACTTGAACAAAATAATTGTTCTAGGGTCTTCTCCCGGTCTTCTCGGCATCTTCTCAGAAATTTCCGATAGATAGATACTTGAGGTTTTTTGTCTGTTTGGCTAACTCATCGAATCAATGTCGCTTCCACAATTTTTTGCTTGCGAGAGTCAATTTCTATAAAATGACAAATGAAGCAATATCCCAAATTTTATCAAGAGTTGTTTTCTTGTTTGGACAGAATTTATTCTCGAATCAAAAAGCCTTCTTTCCTTCTTGCAAGGTGGAATTGTGTAACTTTTGTGGTATTTTTTAGACCATAAAACGGATTTTACACGCCTACTTTTCAATAGTTTTAATGGAGCTATTATGACTTGCCAGTAAACTATACGATATGGAGTGTTTAGCAATGCGAACTGCCATAAATTTTCACCTAACAAAGGCCTGCCATTTTGTGGAGTGTTTAGAATTTTATGTGGTTTTTAGTGATGAGTGACGACACAAGAAGTTAGCTTTTTCTTCAAAATATACCGTATTCATTGCTTCGTTCGTTGAGTGAGAACAAATGACTGATGTCTCACCATAGCTCGTGAGTTCTTTCAAACGGCATGTTGTAAAAACCAGACCCTAAGACCCTGGGACCCCTGAGATCCCTAGGATCTTTAAGTACTAGAAATGAAAGGACCCTTAACACCAGAGGGTCATAATGAGGAAGTTGTGTATTATTGACTTCCCCTCTTCCATCCCATGAACTTCCACTCTTTCAAACCAAAGCCAGGAATGATGCAGAGAGTTTATACCATGAAGAAGTACTATTTTGACTATCTCCTATTGTGTTATTTTAAAGACTTTCTGCATGAATAAAGGCATCCTGACGTTGGTTTGAACGGACGAAAGTTCGTAGGATGAAAGATGGGAAGCTCATACAACACGCAGCCTCTTGTTTGACAGCTTGATGACATTGATCTATTGTTTGTTTGTGGTGATGTCCCTATTTTTAGTACTTAAAGGTCCTAGGGGTCTCAGGGGTCCTAGGGTCTTAGGGTCCGGTTTTTACAACATGCCCTTTCAAACGCCCAAACCAACATTTTAATGGTCCTACCTTAGACAAAGAGACCTTAGAATAGCGTAGCCTTTGGGGATGGAAGTTAGAAGATTGTCTCACATTCAAAGGTGCCATGATAGGCCAATGGTTGAGTGATAGCGTCCGGAAAACCCTTTTGAAGTAATGAATGGGTGAATGGGAGACTGGCTGGACAACATTCCTCATATAGGCTCTTACGCATGAGGATTTGGTAGCACCTTCCACGAGGCTTACAGAAAATGTCTGGAAAACTGATAATTTCACAACAGCTGGTTGCCATTGCAAAGAACCGTTACTTACATATACAGTAAAGAGCCATTGCTACCCAAGGTCCTTTGCACAGACCTTAACGGAAAGTGTTGATCCACAATGCAGTAGATGAACGGATATAACATTACAACAAAAGTAAAACTGTTCTACCAGTAGCATAGGTTCCAAAGCTTTATCTCGGCGTAAAAAGGCGGGCATAAAATTGAATGACCTATTTCTTCTGATTGAATGGCTTGAAAGAAACTTTAGAAACTTATCTATAATTCTACCGTTCGACTTTTCAGAAATTTTGAATATTTTTGGAAATTACAGCGTATTTTACATTTCAGCTCATTTGAGGATGTGACGTCATCAAAATTCTAAATCATAAACCAGATGAGTGACAGACTTTTGCTTGATACCATATTGTATGCATTCATAAGCTATGGTTTTTTCGTAATTATTTCATGTTACGTCAAACAGTTTAGAAATTACGCTGGTTTTAAGTTTTTTTTGAAAATTTTTCTTGAATTCTTGAAAAAGAAAAAAACACTCTAATTCTGAAAATATTGAAGATTTCAGAAAATTCCAACTGTAGAATTATAGAGAATTAGCTAAAGTTTCTTTGAAGTCATTCAGTTAAAAGAAATAGGTCACTCCATGTTACACCAGCCTTTTTAAAGATTTGGAACCTGTCCTTCTACCAGTTCAACTACTGCAGTGTGGATCCATGGTTTCTGCTGAGGCCAAATTTGATTTTCAGAATATAGGAAATCAAATTCAAAATATATGAATATCAATCAATCAAATAGATTTTCAGACAGTCTGAAATTTCAGCGTGCCTGCAAGGGACCTTAGGTGGGAATTGCTCTTTAAACCAAATGTGTCTGCCTGAACAACTTTCCGATAAGCAGTTGCACGAAACTCTGTCGCGACCAAATATAGGGTAAGGTGTATGGGGGGGATAGGTCATGAGGGGGCAAATATGGGTCCTTGGCACATTCATTGACTTTGCTGTGTTACAGGTAAAGAAACTCAGTTTCTGCCTCGCCCAAAGAAAACTTTGCTCATTGAAAAGCTGCAAGTTTACAACCAAGTAAAATCAGTGACCTTTCTTGCCCCCACTCTGACCCAATTTTCCTCCCACTCCACCACGTCTTTGTCAAATGTAGGAATTTAGAATTTCAGGAAAATTATTAAGGCCTAGGAGCACCAAACTTTATAGCTGAAAGGAGAAATATAGAGTTTTATGCGCTCGGAAATCTTTTCTGTACAGATACATTTCCGTATTTTTTGATCATTGTGCCCATATGCAAAAGTGTAAAACAAAACAAAAGATTGCGCCATGAATTTCGTTTCGCCAACTTCTCAATGTCAGCAGTACCCGTCTTCAAACGGACCTTAGAAAATTGCCCAAGCAGTTTAGAAAATTCCTGTCATAGAATTTTGGCAGTTGACGGAAAGGAAACCTCAGGCGAATTTCCAGAAAGCAATTTAGATAGAGGTTTATGATTGTTAAGAACTGCTTTTTAAGACTGTTTTTACAGTTTTGGGTTTGTCACAGTGAGGTCTAAATTGTCTTAATCATAATTTTGCATAACATTTCTTCTGACGAAAACTAGTGTCAGAGACTTTTGAGTTGTTAAGGAACCTGGTATTTTGGTCAGTCTTAATTGCACTTTTTAGGCTCTTTTATGCCGTTAAGAAAAAGTAAATCAGCCATTTCTTCTCGTACTTAGTTTTGCCAATGACCAAGTTACTTTTACTAACAGTTAACAGTTTGCTCTCACAGGGGAAAGGTTGCAAAATCACCATCTAGGCTATTTAAAGGTCTTCTTTTGGGCCATTAAGTTCTTCGTAGTTCTCGCCATTTGACTTAATTTTTGCGGAAGTGAAATTGGTGACTTAACTTGTTTCTGAAATCGTCGAATTTCGCTGATTCAAGCTTTTGCTGTGATAGTACAGTAATCAAGATCTCTAAAATGATTTGGTTCATCATGTAACTGAACAGAGTTGATTTTATCCTTAGAATACGGGCTAAAAATAGTGCTAAAGACAAGTAAACCGAAGACAATTGACTCATGTAGTTAAACAGTTATAAATGAATTTAAAAACTGTGTGGATCAAGCACTGGGAAGCTAAACAATCTTTTCCAGACAACCATGAGATAGTTAAGCATTAGAGGCCAATTAACAAATAATCTGAACATTACGGTAGCTGTCTTATTTAACACCAGGTGAAGGGCGTAAAGAATTCTCGTGAATTTGTAAAATTTTGCTATCCCATGTGTACGTTTCTAGAGGGTTCATATTCCTCCCAGCTTTTCGGAGACTGAAATATTTCAAAGTCACGCCAAGAGTTGGAAACGTAATGTTTACTTTTTGATCAGAAACTAGTTCACAAGAAAATTTAAGAGAATCAAAACCAGCAGTTGCTTGAGAAGCGCTAAGAAACTTTGAAAGCTAAATTCGAGGATATCATTGCCAGAATGTCGTTCAACCTTACTTCTGTAGGGTGTAGTAATGATCATTGCAAGTTGTGTTTTAAAACCCAATCAATAGAAACAATACGTCTTGCACCGAAACAAAAGTTAAGAAGAAAAAAACAAGAATTTTTGCACTACAAAGAGTAGAATCTTACACGCATTATTGAGAAACTTTCAGAGTGTCATGGGCTGTAGTACCCGATCAGTTTTCTTACGGAATTGCCGTTTTGCAAGTATGCGTCACAATTTCATGATCTTTTGGTCCACGTTTGCCAACCTCAAGTGACGTCGAGTACTCTGTTTCCAACAGCATATTTTTCAAAGGATTTTGAAAAATACATTCAATGTTTTATGCAATTTTGTAGTCATTTCCCATGCTCGGAAAGGAGTTCAATTATCTATCATTTTCTTCAGTTTTACTGCTTCAATTTCATTAATTTATGGAGCAAAATATGCAAATTATTACCTCACTTCACACCCTAATTCTTTGCAGCCCTCGGATAGTTGGACAGCTGCAGTAGCTGTTTCGTAGTTGATAGCCAGTTAGCAAGTTTTTTCTTGTGTGGTTTTTGAATACGTTTGTGAATAATCTTGCAAATTATCAGACATACAGGAAAGGCGAAAATTATTGCATTGCTGCAAAAATGCAATGTCACCAATAAATGCAAGATAAAGATTTCGAGAATAATATACATACCTTCATTTTCAGCTCTGTGTGTTTTGCATCCCTCGCACTCATCTGTTCTCGTCTCTGAATCTCGACGGCTTTCTTCTCCCAAAATATCAGCGATGAAGAAGGATTTCATCGTTCTTGCAATAAGTTGATATGATGCTTCTCGCTACCTGGTGAATTCTGCACGATTTTGTGTCTGTGCAGATTCAAACTTGGAGTCTTGTCTTTCTCTGTTCGTTCGGCTTTATGTTGAAAACAATTCGGTGTCTTTCTGTTGTCACTTGATTGCTGCAGTTTATTTCCAAATATAACTCTTCTTTGTTAGTCGTAGCTCAAAATGCTTCTTCTCTGGCTGGTGCATGCAGCTTCAGTGCAGCTTCACGATGCTTCCTCATGTATTGAAATCACTGCTCCACAATGTTACTCCAATACGCAGTCCCTACACGTCTCCTCTCTGCTCTGTTTCACAATTCAACTATCTTATTTCTATCCACCTTTTGCTTGCACTTTCTTTCCAATTTGCGAGTCTTCTTGCTACGATTTTCTGGTCGTTTCTTCACGCTACTTCTTCTTATATTGAAATCACTGTCCCCTGTGTTATTCCAGTACACGCCTACGTAGTGCCCATAAATCAGCTGAGAGGCTTATTGTATATTGATACCCCGCGCAAGCGTCTACCGCTCCAAAACCAGCTAAACCTCGTTCAGATATAGATCCTCCTACACCGTATAGCTTTAGAATAACCACTGACAGCTTCCCACTCTGAATGGCCTCTTTACCCCTGTGTGGCTATTAATAGAACCACTAGCAGTAGTGGCATTACCTATAGGCTACCCTGACAGGAGGCAATTTCCGTTTGGGTGTTGAAGGATGAATCACGGGGGTAATCAGTTCAATTTCTCGAATCGTCGCCGAGGAAAGAATCCATTATTTGCGATCATTCATAACTGTCAATTTTCCACTGTGATAGTGGGGTTCCTGGGGTTTTCTGTCAGTTCCAACCAGAGTTGTGCTGTCAGTGGCCTTGCCCAAGTCGTCTTGTAAGGTCCATGCTGTCAGCAGTTCCACAAATAAAGTCATGGTTAGATTTACTTCCAGAAAAGAGCACTGTTGCCTGATTGATTTTTGAAAAAGACACGGGAGCTGCAAATAGCTCAGATGTTTCAGTTGGGTGAAGAGGGAAAATTTGCTCAAAACTGATCAAAATTTGTGTCAACCCTTTTGAAAATGAAGAGAAAATTTAGATATGACGCCATAACCCTTTCTTTGAAATAATATTTGATTATGACATTGCTGAAGAACAACAGAAGTGCTGTTTTTGAAGCAGCCACTTATTTTGCCTTTCCTCTGCCATAAATCAGTAACCACCTGTCTGATTGACGACAGCAAGGTCCCAAACTCTAAGTTGAAGCCTGACCTATGCAACTTTGCAAAAATCATAAGATCAAAAATCTTTGCAAAAATGCTGTTTTTGAAGCAGCCACTTATTTTGCCTTTCCTCTACCATAAATCAGTAACCACCTATCTGATTGACGACAGCAAGGTCCCAAACTCTAAGTTGAAGCCTGACCTATGCAACTTTGCAAAAATCATAAGATCAAAAATCTTTGCAAAAATGCTGTTTTTGAAGCAGCCACTTATTTTGCCTTTCCTCTACCATAAATCAGTAACCACCTATCAGATTGACGACAACAGACATATGCAACTTAACATAGGGCTCAAATCTTTGAAAAGGTCGGTGTAAGATTCTGTTGCAGATTTCTTTGAAATAAAAGGCATGGAAGGAACTTAGGGTTGTTAGCTGTAAATCTGCCGTGGCAATATATTGATATCTTGATTAGTTTCAATATGGTGGCATTGATTAACTTTGATGCTATGACGTCATCAAATTTCTAAATCCTAAACTAGAAAAGTTACATATTTCTGCTTGCCACCATATTGTAGACCTTCATAAACTATGTTTATCTTGAAGGTTATGTAATGTTTCCTGTATTAGTTTAGGATTTACGATTATTTAGATTTTTTCAAAATTTTCCATGACTTTTTTCAAAAATAATGAAATTCCCGCCATTTTGAGAAAAATCAAGATATCAAAAAATGTCCATGGCAGATTTACAGCAAAGTACCATAAGTTCCTTTCAAGCTACCCAATTCAAAGCAAACTGCAATAGAATTTTACAACAACCTTTTTTAAGATTTGAGCCCTATGCTATGCAACTTTGTAAAAATGAAGCTTTTGCTCCTCCACAGCAGCCATACAAACGGGCACAATTTTTTGATACACAAACCCTGTTTTGCTAGTTTACGACTAAGTGAGTTTCATTTTTTTGCTAATCAATTTCAGATGCGATATTCAAAAGGAATCGACATGGTTAAGTTGGTCTTTAGGCCACATCTATTTTGATGGGCCCAATGAGATGACGTTTTGAAAGCGAGGTACAATCAGATGGCGTCTGATATTTTCTATTTTTGATTCGCGTGTCCATGTGTGTTGATTCCATGATTCCCTTTAAGTGCAACGTTGAAACCAAATGATACCTTTGCTGATATCAAGCTTCCCATGTACAATTAGCTCACGCGTCTTCCAACTATTCACGTTTTTTCCATAAGGGAGCTGTCATTTTTAATAACAGGGAGGGAGATGGAAGCATTTTGAAAATTTGTCCAAAAAATTTTAGACCCCTGCATTCTAGCCATGAAAAATTTCAGACCCCATCGAATTTTCACCAAAAAATGTCAGACCCCTGACAGCACAAAACGACTTCAAAAGAACCAGACTGTCACAAAAGCATCAAACCTAACAAAGAAGAATTCAATTGAAGAAAAGAAGAAATAGCTTAACAGAAAAAAACATTGATGTTTAACTTTTTTGAGAAAATTACTAAATAGTTAAGCTAAAATCTACAAAATAAATTTTTTTTCGAAAATTTTCAAAAAGTTGGCACATTCATTTTCAGACCCCAGCATAAATTCCTCTAAAAGTTTCAGACCCCAATAAATTTACCCTTAATATTTTCAGACCCCTCCTCATTTGCTTCCGCCCCGGTCCCTGCAATTATTTATGACAGTTTATGACTGCTTCCTAAGAAACTGGTTTATCAGAAACTAGTATAATACAGTATTACCCCACCACTAAAAAACTCATTTTGTAAAACCAGGCTGTTTGGTTTCTTATAAATATCGTATAAGTGTTATATCAAACCAAATGTTGGACAATGACCATGGTGCCATATGGCAGGCTGCAGTTTCTTATAAGTCAGTTTCTTAGTGGCGGGGTAATGCTGCATAATGACCGAAGATTGAAGAATCTCTAGTACTGTTTTTGAGAAGTGCTAAGAAACTTTTGAAAGCTAAATTTGAAAATAACATTACAAAATTGTCGTTGGACCTTTCTCCTTTTCTTATATTCCATTAAAAAATTTACAATACATATTACGGATTACTCTAACTGCAAGCTACTTTACAATAATACATGGACGATACCATGCGGAGCAAAATACTATGACTACCCCATGGCATTATTTAAAAAAGCTAAACTACACACAATTTTACATCAATGCTACATACGATTGAAACAGAAGAAAACGATAAATACTGTACTGGAGTCTGTCTAACATTAGATATCAGGTTGGGCCTGTAATAACTAAAAAAATTGTCTGGAGCTCTATGTGAGACCTTTCTTTAGTAATCATAATGCTTTTTTTTGCTGAGCAATGTGCTGATGCTGTATGTATGCCAATAAACAATCACCAAGTCCCGTATCGTTAGTGTTTCTTTTCCATGTAAATTCTGTTTCACATCAGATGGTCAGGCATTTTACTTGCCTAAATCTACATCAAATGAGTTGCACTCGTTGCATCAACAAATTCATCGCAACTCTGACCTGACATCTGGAGTGAAACTGAATCTAGTATAGTATCCTTTGATTTATAAATGTTCGTAGTGTGATTGTATACGGTTTAACGTTTCGTGTTTTTAGATATTGGCCATGGGGTAGTCATAGTCTTTTCGCTCCCCATGGTATCGTACCTGTAATGTCGTATGGTAATTAGAATTAGGTATAGTAGAATGTAAAGTATCTTGTAAAATTTGATATTTGAATAAAAAAAACAAACAAAAAACAAATGCGTAGCAATGGTAGAAATTACATCAATTCATGCACCCAAAAATAAGGAACAAATCAAGAAGATTTCGGTATTAAACAACGGAAAGTTTCATGTGAAATTCAGAGACTTTTAGTACTATGAGCTAATCCATGTTTCCTAGAAAATAAAAAACGTTTATTGTTCCACCTCAATTGTGTGTAGGACCATAGGACTTAGAGAAACTTTGCATGAAATGGTGCACCTTGCAGTATTTCAATACAAAATATGTGTTGCAGGCGTAATCGTCGAAAGGTCAACCCAATGTTCTTTTACTCAAGTGATTTCCACATTTTGCAAAGCAGACGTTGAATGATACAGCAATTCAACGTTTTTACACCTTGGAATAGGTGTGAAGAATAAGGAAAATGAGATGACATAGTGAGGAATTTTGCAAAGAAATAAGAGTTGAGATTGTCAGGCCAATGTCCATTTATTCATATATTGTGTTTGCTGTAGTATTTTAGTATTTATATTTTAGTATTTAGTATTTAATATTTAGTATTTAATACTTAGTATTTTAGTATTTAATATTTATTATTTAATATTTAGTATTTTAGTATTTCTGTATTTAATATTTTAATATTTAGTATTTAGTATTTAGTATTTAGTATTTAATATTTAGTATTTTAGTATTTATTATTTTGATATTAGGGACATGACTTATCTCCATAAATTCTACACTGATTGAGAAAACTTAATACAGCCAATACGAGAAATAGTCTGTTTTTGAAGGTTACAAGATCGTAGCAAGCAAAAGCCTGTAGCTGTTTACTATTGAGCAAGTTTATACACAGGCAACAGGATAAATAGTTGTAAAATTATAATGTAAATACTTGCCTCACGTTACCAAAATGTCTTTTTCTTCGTTTTCTGTCTGTTCTGCCAACAAATGTGCACAAACAAGCGATTTTGATATCGATATGCGAGGCCTGAAGTTTCTTCGGACGGCCATCTTGAAGATGGCCGTCCGAAGAAACTTCAGGCCTCGCATATCAATATTAAAATCGCTTGTTTGTGCACATTTGTTGGCAGAACAGATAGAAAACAAAGAAAAAGACATTTTGGTAACGTGAGGCAAGTATTTACATTATAATTTTACAACTATTTATCCTGTTGCCTGTGATTTATAACGTCATAACTTCAGAACTTGCAGAAATATTTAAAATGCTGTAATTCCAAAAATTATCAAATATCAAAACGGGATCCCGTTCAAGTTTTGTGAATTCTTGCCTTGGTTGTGGTTCTGGTTTACGATGATTTGCCGTAGTTATGGGTAAATGTTGATATTTATTCCTATTGTCAGCTATTATCGTTAAAACACTTTCGTGAAAAGGAATTTAACTCATCTAAAAGTGTATTCTTGTCATAACTTTTTGCGGAAGATTTGCGCTCTGTTTTTTTCCAGAATCGTTTCTCTCCACACGCGTTGCACAATGTAGCCTGGGCACAAGTTAAACATGACGCCCATATCCTTCGACTGTTGACTGAAATAAAACACAGACGCCATCGAAGACATCAATACGTAACGGAGGGGATATCTTATCCATTTAAAAATGACAGACATGAAATGGTATCTTTGCTTAACTCCCTCCCATATGCCTCGATACTGGTGCACAGGAAACTCTCAAGTGAAACATCTTGACTAATCAAATCACGTGATCATTTCCTAATCATTGATTCAACCAATCATCACATCAACTTTGGTTGTCTGCCAATGGTGGCCATGTCGTGTGTGTCTGTGTTTGTCCTTGGAATAGTTACAAGTCTCGTTTCAGTTTCGTCGATTAAATAAATCTTTCTAAGATTTGAAAGAAAGCAAACTCTCCACTACATGGGCGAGCAGAAATTGGTCCTTTAAGTGATATTTTCGTAAATCGAAGTGCTAAAAACATTCTTTTGGGGATTTAAAGCCGGCTTGGCAATTTATTTCTCTATATTCGCTAGACTCATGATTTTCTTGTTGGTTCTTGAACAGTTGTCACACCTGTCTTGCAATGTCGTGCTTGTCAGCCCCTTAAAAAGAGTCAGACAGCAGCAATGTTGTTTGGTAAAGATTTATCGATTTATCGAAAGTAACCAACTTCAAATTATATTTGATACATTTTGTAGAACTTTCGAACATACTAGTGAAAGAAGCTCTAACGCCGCTAAATCAAACCTCTCTTATAAAGATGTATAAGAATATCGCTCGATCCAGGCTCTTTTGGAGAATAGTTAATAGGTCTATGGTAGGTAATCTGTATTACTTGTTCTTACTAGTTTTCAAGCTAATGTTAAAAATGGCGATACACGCCCACTTTTACACGCCGATGATGGATCTTGGAATAGATCCGAAACGTTCGGAAAAAATTAACATGGTTTAAGTCAACTTTATAGTCAAATTTATATTCGACTTTATATTTAACCTGATTTGTGTCTCTCGTGTAACTAATGGACTTGTCTTGAATGATCAAATAACATGGATTTGGAATAGAAAGAACAAAACATGAACATGAACATGATTCTTTTTATCGTCGTTCTTGCTTTCCGATGTTAATATCCATAGGCAGGTATCGAGGGAAATCTTCTTTCTTCTTGACTATATTTTAATCTAACTCTTTCTTGTTTTCTTTTTCTAGAATTTTGTGTCCTACAGATGGCCATGCATCTCCAGTAAATATTTTGACAATTATGAGCAAAATCAGATTAGAAGCAGTCATGTGGGTAAGATAGTTTCATTTCATTTTCATTTTTCATTTTTATTTATTTACATCACAAGGTAAAGTTATCAATTATATACATTGCTTCCCATATTTTAACATCAAAAGCCACGAGTTTGCTTGTAGCTGTAGATTATGTAAACGATATATTGATAATCTAGGGTTCCTGTAGTTGCAGCATATCCTTGTAACGTAGTTTTAACAATATCAACATGTATTTAAGTTTTGGTTGGCATTAATTAGCTTTAGCTAGACCAGAAGCCAACCTAAAATAAAGAAATTATTATTATTATTATTTATACTGCCCTGTAAAACGAAAGAGGTAAAACCATAAATTACCATTCAAATACATTAACTAACTAAGATTAATTAAGGAAACAAAGTAAAGGTATATACCGGGTGTCCCAAAATGATTTATTATTGTTTGATTGCTTACATGTCCATAACCGATGAACCGATTTTCAAAAATTTTGTTTCATTTGATTGCCTAAAGGCTAAATTGTATTTTAAGATGTTGGTTGCAGTTTTACCATGGCGTTTTCGTGTCGAAAAGAAGATTGATAAACTTACTCAAATTCAAGCCTTAGATGGCATGAGAAAGAAAATGCCTATTTTTGCAGTCAGCATTTTAGATGTGATACAAAAGCACGTCGCGTTAGAGAAGTGCGATCGATGAAAGAAAAACGATTTCCAAGGGCTGGCAAAAATTCCTTCTCGATCTGATTGAACATAATGTCAATGAAATAACACAGTTTATAATATCATTGCTTCGATATTCAAAAAGCAGTGTTTTTTTCAACATCGTGCCTTTTTTACTCACCTGTTGCGCTATAAACAAGTTAAGATCAATTTTACCAAGATAAAATAAGATTTTACTGACCTGATGTGATTTGGGCATGTTTAGCGTGTAACACAGCTAAATTAATCAGCATAATCATTTTTCATATTTAGGGTGCTGGAACCGCTCTTGGTGAATTGCCTCCATACTTCATGGCAAAAGCCGGTAAGGCTCCTTTGCATCTTTCTTTAGCGTAAACATCTTAAAGTTCATGTTCACGAGATTCTTGCCTGATAGGTTTTCAAGATACTGAATACAGTAGCAAAATTTTCTGACAGTTATTTCAAATTTGAAATCAAAATTTTGAAACAGATCTGTGTTTCGTGTGGTACTCACTATCACCTACACAATGGGGACATTGAGAAGTGTACAGAATGAGACAGAACAAATGTGGGGTATTTGTGCCAATTTATATTGATGCAGTTTACTTGTAAATTCGTTTCTTCAAAATCATTGCATGGAAGAAAGGCTAACTTAGATATGAGAATTGGTTTGGTCGAAATAGGTCTTTTTGTTTCATAACTACGAGCGATTTTAGTAAAATGGTGTTTGGCAAGATTACTAAATAGGCCCTCAATTAGATTCATATTCGTGCACGTGTGAACTTCTAACCATGTCAGATATACTCTTTCTCCGCCACCAAATAGACCTTTTAGCTATTCTACAATAGAGCCTGGATTGATGGTTATTTTTATACAATTTTATACGCGAGGTTCGATCGAGTGTTATTAAAGCTTCTATCACTACTGTGCACATTCGAAAATTCTACAAAATGTGGCAAAATATCGTTCGATTAATCAGAAAAGCTAAAAGGTCTATTGAAACAAGGCATACATTTTGTTCGAGCAAAAAAGGAAAAATTGTTGTAATTTGGTTGTTATCCTTTGGCGACTGTTAACTTAATTGTCATCGTTAGGAAGCAGACAGTTTCTATACTTGCAATACTTTTCGGCAAAATTGCTATGCCACAAGATCGCAAAGAAATCTGAAAAGAAATGACAGATTTTAGTACACTAAATTGCTATAATGAATTCGCTCTTTTGTCGGCAAATAGACCTTCAACACATCCATTTTGACTTGTTTTCGCCCAAATATGACCTGTAAACGTCCCACATTTTACTGACTCATCTGGTATTGTTTTGGCCGCTGTCATTTTGGTTGTAGAAATACCATAAAAGCTCCATTAAGCCCCCGAGGACTTATTTATCTTTTGAAACTATATCTTTTGAAACTATAGGGGGGGGGCTTAAAAGAGAGGGGGCTTAATAGAGAAGGGGGCTTATTCACAAAAGCAAGTGACAAGAATATATATGATGGCTTTTTATTTCTTTTACACCATATTTTGCGTATTCAACATACAATTTTACGAGCGAAATACATAAATTCGACACAGTTTTATCCCAAACCATATCAAAATTAACATGCAAACTTGTTTAACTCAATAAATGGAAAATCTTTGGTAACCTATGGAATTTCATATAAGTGGAGGGGGCTTAGTAGAGAGGGGGGCTTGTTTAAAATTTTGGCTCAGAGGGGAGGGGCTTATTAGAGAGGGGTGCTAAATAGAGCTTTTGCGGTATTTGAAACCGTTATTGCTCCTCCGTTGCAACTGTTATACTTCACTGTTCAAACTAAAATGTTCAACGCTAGAAAAGCAATATGGTTAAAGTATCTTCAATCATTCATCTGTAAAAAACAAAAATCAGAATACATTGTCAAGCATTATGTGCACCTGTAAAATCCTCCAAACAACTTCCTTAAAGTCACAGAAGCGAATATGTCCGTTTAGACCAGCACGGCGAATTCGTGTTTACTTTGTGTCACTTTCTTAGCTTGCTCGATTGACAAATCCAGCACCAAATACATTAGCAATCTTCGTCCATGGTTGCAGAGTTCCCAACTTCTACATACATGAGATATATATTTTGGTTCTGTGCATGTAACATGAGAGATATATTTTGGTGTTGTGCATGTATGAAACTACGCAAAGGAACAGTTTTGATTAAGTTTTGTATTTCTTGATTGGTATAGTGGAAGCTGTATTCACTTTCGTCAATTTTTTGCGCTTCCAACCACCCTCAGCTATGCTTTTATTAAAGCATTATATTTTCTTTACAGCGCGTTTATCTGGGACAGAAGTTGATGACGAAGAATTAGAGAAGTTGGAAGAGATAATTTCTTCAGAAGGAAAGGTACGTGTTATACTCTTGAAAATGCATGATCACCAGGAAAAAAGATGATTGACTCCACTGATCATCTCAGTTCACTCTTGGCCCTGAATCGAGAACAACACAGAAAAATTGATCAATTAATAATTCTTTCAGTTGAAACGAGGAAAATCAATTATTCCCGCAAGGTTACTTGGACAATGGCAATGCAACAACGTGATTTTATAGCAAAGGAAGAAACTTTTTATCTTTATAATTTTAGCCCGAATGCCATAGAAGCTTTACGCATCCAGGCTTAAAGCCAATCTTTATTGTTAGCGAAATAACTGCTTGCAATGCTAATTTCGTGTAACCTGGAATTGAATTTGCCCAATGTTTTGCAGAATAAGCTGTTTGTGTGCCAAACGAAGGAAAGGTTTCGAAATTGGTCAGTTTTTGATTAGTGAATTTACCATTCGAGGGAGGGTTCTTCTTTCAATTCAATACCTTCAGCAGATCAATTCTCGCAGCAAAAGCTTAAACAAATTTAATGAAACACAAAGTTCTTTAAATTGATTTTTATGGTGTAAGAATTAATGTCATCAGCCGGAATAGATAATTTTAATTTTGATTTTGATTTGAAGTTGATCTGAAGCGAAAATCTTTATCATGCAAATGAATAGCACTCCTAGATGATATAAACTTCTATTTGAAATTTGCTCATATCTTGTTTCATTTTCGAGTTATCCACTATTTTGTATGATTGGCTGATGACGTCATTTTGTTTGCAAAAAGGAAAGAAAGTATACAAGGTTGACTACATTTCAAAGGGAAATCTAGTCAAGAAACTTTTTCAATCAACATGCCTTTCTAAACATCATATTAAATCATGAGACGATGTGTATTATATTCATTTAGCTCAGCTGATATCCTTCTTACAACTGTAGCCTTTCAAAAATAAGATACAGCTATATTTCCATGTGTTATCCTAGTAATTTGCAAACGAAATGACGTCAACAACTGATACTTAAAATTAGTGGATAACTTGAAAACGAAATGAGATATCAAAGAAATATAAACAGGATTCTTCATCATTAAACAGTGCTGTTCATTTGCATCAATAGAAATGTTTGCTTCAGATCACCTTTAAAGATTATTTAAGCTTTGATTAGAAGTTTCTTGGTTGTTCTAAAATTCCAAAATGGATGCAACAACCAAATGAGTTAGAAAGCTTTCAAGAATCCTGATTCTGTTTAAATTGTCACTGAAGTCAAGGACAATGTTTTGCAACTGCTAGAATAAAGTAGCCGGAAAGGCTTGCACAGGGAAAGGCGTTCTCTTGTGCCTTGTGCTTAAGCAGATCAGTATCTAGTAAGGTAAACCTTTGCCAAGAATCCTGATTGTCCTAAAACCCAAAAATTGGATGCTAAAACATTCCTAAAACTGATGCTATGTGAAATTCGTTGTGTTATGTTGTGGGCATTTTGATTTACAAATGTGCAATGCCTAGAAGACCTGATAAAACCTTGACCTAAATGTTAAACAGTTTAATCTAACGCTAAAAAATTACAATGTAAATCATTACGGCTGAATTAAGGGAACAAAGGAAGTGTGGAATAAATGCTCATTACGGCTGATTTGAAGTTTATCGCATGGGAGGAATAATTTATATCTCTAGGGAACCAAAATAGTATTTTCAAGTTGTTGCTAAAATTCATGCAGCGATGAAACCAAAAAGAGAGTGGGAAGAAAAGAGTCATTTGGGTTATAAACAAACGAAGGTTTTTTTGGTTTAAGAGTTTCCAGATGACCTTAACAAATGATGCTTGAAAATACAACTTGTTGACTAAATAATTACTTGATTGAAATCTTTTGAAAGAAAATCAAAATTATGTATGCTCTCTTCAGAATAAAAATTGCAAGAATCAACTTAATACAATTGTTACTCTTTACCAAATTTTGTGAAGGCCTGTAAAAACTAAATTTGTGTTTCAGTTTCGTAGAAATTTCGCAGTAGCTTGACAAGTAAACATGCCCTTGAAACTGAAAATGCACGGGCCAAGTCTTGCAACTGAAAAATATTCAAAACTAACCCAAAATTTCTCTCGACAGGATATTTTCACGAGAATAAAGCGCTTCGTTCCAGAGCTTGTCGAAAAAGTTGGATTCTTTGGCATCCTGGCTTGCGCATCTGTGAGTACCTTTGTTAGTTTTATTCAACTCTAAGCATACCGGGTGAATCAGAAAAAAGGATCCCCTCTTGGAAGGCCACTGCTCCATGAATATCAAAGCAATAATACTGAAAAATGTCTTGTTTTATTGCCAATATGTTCAATTAGGTTCAGTAATTTACCCGGCCTTAATCGGCCATTCCTTCCCGTGGATATGGGTGATTTTCTGCAGAAAACCCCTTCAGAAAACCTGCAAAAGCGAATGAAAACAATGAGCACATTTTCCTTCCTAAAATTGACGACACTCACATAAATTCATGCATTTTGTCCTCTTGGGAGAATGGAATCCCCTTGAATAGGCCATCGATACCAGGGGGAGGACTTGTTCATCCTCCCAAGAGGATAGCACGTGCTAAAGCGTTCACAAGTCATTGCTGTAAGGCATTGTAAGGCAGAAATGTTAAGGAAATCTGTTCATGATTTTGGGCACGTTTTGAAGGTTTTTGAAGAGGCTTTCTTGAGAAAATCCCTCATAATTTCAGAATGGAGTAGCCGATTTCAGTCAGGTAAATTTTACAGTAGATTTGAACATTTCTACCATTAAACTATATATTTGCCGATTTCATTGTTTTGATATCCAGGGGGCCGTGACCTTTCAAACGGGGATTCTTTTTCCTGACTCACCCGGTAGAATGATTGGTAAAGTTTTTGGAACGCGTATTTGGTGAGTAAAAACAACTTGCGCCTTTTGAAAAATCATCAACAATTGGTTGTACAGTACCGGGTGAGCCAGAAAAAAGTTCCCACTTTTCAAAATTCATAGCATCAAGAGTAGTGAATGGATTGGGATGAAACAATATTTGCTTGACAGCCAAAGGATTGAAGTATTTTTTTCATTTTTGTCACCTTCTTAAGAGCACTGGAAAAATTGATGAATTCAAGTTCACAAAAACTTGATGGTTGCAAAATGACTGAAAAAGGCCTAAAATGCTTGATCAAATCATAATGGACTCCTCGCTCAGAACAATAGAGAAAATGCAATTTCTCATCGGTGAGAAATATCGTCTGCACATCTATTGCCATGGGATTGAAAATCTTTAGTATCTGTTTGAAAATCTATGTCTTATGGCTCGTGAGAGAGGTGAAACGCCTGTGTGTATTGTTATGTGCGAGGAGCGTCCTAATGATTTGATTAAGTGTTTTAGGCCCTTTTCAGTCATTTTGCTACCATTAAAATTTTGTAAAGTTGGATTTACCTATATTTGCAGTGCTCGTAAGAAGACGAGAAAAATCATAAAAAAATACTTCGATCTTTTGGCTTTTAACTAGAATTTGAATCATTCAAATCCACGAAGTATTTGTGGTGCTACGAATTTTCGAAAATGGGAACTTTTTTCTGGCTCACCTGGTAGTGTTCCGCATATAAGAAACAACTTTTTCAATTTCTGGTCTGATGCGTTTCTTATAAATTGAGTTTCAAAAATCTTAAATGCAGGGAACTCCCAAATGCATAACCTCATTCTGAGCAAATATCCATCAACTTAAATACCTGATGAAAGGACAATATTCCCTTTAACGGAACTGCAAACTGTTTTCTCTTTAAAGAGTCATTGTCACCCAGAGTCCCTTGCAGGCACACTGCAATTTCAGACTGTCTAAAAACATATATGGCCTAAGTAGAATGTATGGGTCGGCACTGCAATAGTTGCGCTGTTAGAAAAGTCAACTAAACCCAAACTCTTTGATCATTTCAGCTACTACAGTATGTATCCATATAATAATATAATGATAATAAATAATTTGTTTAAAGTTGGCGTGCAACTCTAATAGCTATGTAAAAAGCTAATTAATACCAACTATCTATCAGAAATATCTAAGTGTATGTTACAATGAAAAGTAAGTATAAACTAAATAAAACCTAAGCCAGAAATAAATATTTTACACAATCTACAGTCACACTCTATTGTGTGGGTTCTTAATTCTTTCTTGAAAGCTGTCAATGATTGGGACTCTCTAATATTGTGAGGTAATTTTTGCCAGTTTTTGACCCAAATATCTCACTGTTTCTATGCCATAAGAAGTTGTCCTGGCATTTGGAATGCCAAGAGTATTTCGCAAGTCATATTGTACATCTCTTGCCTCAAAAATCTCACTCATGAAACTAGGATTTAGGTTTTTCTTGGTTTTGTATATTTCTATCATCAAGTACTGTAGATTGCGTTGGTTAATGGATACTGCATTATCTAATTTCAGCAAAGTTTCGTAGTCGGAATGACTGTTTTTATATACAATTCTGAGTGCTCTTTCTTGGATTTTATTCACTTTTGCATTGAGACCCTTGTCATGGAACGTCCAAATTAAGGGACAGTAGCTAAACTGAGACTTTATGAAACTGTTCATTAGGAGACGCAGTTTATCAGGATCCATGAAAGGAGATACTCTTGCAACGACATGCAGTTTTTGGCTGGCTCTTTTGCATAAATTTGAGACGTGACTTTTAAAATTCAGATTTTTTCTCCACACAGGCCAAATTTGATTGGCCACACAGGCCAAACTTGATAGATTGCTCGAGCCTGGAACTCCGAAGGACCTCTAGGTTGTTCGTGTTGCTCGTCAAACCTTAAAGCGCCAATCACACTGGCGAATTATGTGCTCTCGGGCTGTTCCTCTCTTACGACTATCATTGGAACAATTTAAATTCAATTGTAAGTGCCATACCGGGTGTCCCAAAATGATGTATTATCGTTTGGTTGCTTACATGCCCATAACGAATGAACTGATTTTCAAAAACTTTGTTTTATTTGATTACCTAAAGGCTGAATTGTATTGTAAGATGTTGGTTGTCGTTTTACCAGTTTTTGAAAATTTGTTCATCGGTTATGGACATATAAGCAATCAAACGATAATACATCATTTTGGGATACCCGGTACATAGTGGGAACTTGCTGACTATAGGTCCTTTCCCACAATGGATGGCACGTAGTTAATTAGCCTTGTTGTTCTTGTACATAGTTTGTTTTTAAATGAATAAAAGGAAAGTTGATTTTCAGACAGTCTGAAATTGCAGCGTGCCTGCAAAGGATCCTGGGTGACAATGGCTCTTAAAGTGTAGAGCAAAGTTGTTTTGATAATTTCACTACTCAACGCTAATGGTAGCAAGATTAGGATTAGGAAGGCATTAGGATTATGGTATCTTGGGCTATTTTAGTTTCCATCAATTAAGGGTGTTGACTTGTTAATTCTGTGCATTAATAGTATGATGGTAGTGTGTTATGAAGTTTTCAACGAGAGCGTACCGAAAATGATTGGTACTCTGTTTTATAAGTTACAAAAACCCTGGAAGGACATCATTTCAGTTTTTTCATTTTTCATATATTTAGCTAAGGGGAGAGTAGCCCTTCAGCACAAATGCTGGTTTTCAAGGAGCCCTCCCATATAATACAGGATGTTTCAGAAAAATTCAACCCAACTATAATTGAAAATTTTAAAAAGATGATAAGATTTGAGGAGATGTGCTGTATAACATCTGAAAAAACAATGTTCTTTCTTCCTAGTGATGTGCAGTTTGGATACATTAATGGAATTATTTATCATTTAAAAAATTGATATTTTAGTACGAGCGGCCGATTTCAAATGCATCATGCTGTAAGAGCAAACTCAACACCTTTTTCACTGTAAAAATATTCCAAACATGTTTTGTCGAAACAGTTCTGGCCTAGAAGTACTTCAGATGATATCCTAGTAGGGAAAAGCCAAACTTATTCCCATTGGATGCATTTATCAAGGATGGTAAAGATAAGCTCTCACGAGATGGGTCTTCGTCTATGTAAATGCCCTATCACTTTCCGGTATCTGAAATAGGCCTCCTTACGAAAACGTAGATTTAGTGATGAACAATTCAATTAATACGCCCAACTTGGATATCATTGGAAAAAAGATAGATTGTTTTTTTTCAGATGGTATCCGTCAAATTCAAATATCATTCTTTCCTGAAGAATCTCGAATAAAGGAGGGTTGCATTTTTTCTGAAACACCCTCTAGAACCAAAACTAAATTACACAAAATCATTAATATTGAAACTGTCACTAGAACCTATTTTACAATCTGAAACCTATCTACAGTGTTTGAAATTTATATTCAAAAGAAGAAGGAGGCAACCCTAAATCAACTGCTTGAATAAGCTTAGGGGGGATGCTTACTTTGGCTCAGCCGAGAGGCTATTCCACAGCTTTGCTCCGAGAGAATGAAATCTGTTGGATAGTATTCTAAGGCTTGAAGAACTATTATATTTTGCACGAGTGAAGATTGAGAATGCCACAACATGGCATAAAAACGACTAGGTTGGAAGGCTAGTTTTGTAAAACGCAACTAGTTTTCAAAGGTAAAGGCTTGACCATGTTTAGTCAAAAGACATATTTTTAAAGATTGATAGAGGCTAATAAGTGATTGAAATTAATATCGAATTGATATTCAGATTTATAAGCGAAGTGCTGCAATATGTGCAATTAAAAGTCAACCTTCTTTTGGAAGCAGAAAAGGGACACAATAGATAGGGAGGTTTATTTGTTGCTTTCCTTCAAATTGTTTGCTACGGAAATGGAAGGGGCTAGATAAACTGGTGGCAGTAGCTAAAAAACTTTTGTATTTATAGCAGAGCATGCCAACTACTCCAACTGTTCTCCACTCGTCATTTTTCTAACCGTTATTTTTCTTTATTGTAGATCCCTAACCCATTATTCGATTTAGCTGGCATAACATGTGGTCATTGTCTCGTTCCATTCTGGACATTCTTTGGTGCAACTTTGATTGGAAAAGCTATTATCAAAATGCATATTCAGGTAAACAAGACAATACCTCTATGACTGCTATCGGTCAGTAAAAATCGTTGCTCCAGGATAACTGATCTTGCACGAATTTATGCTAGACTGGTTCCATTTCTCTAAAATGGTTCTTAAAAAGAAATCAAGCGGCATTTAGGAGTAGAAGCTGGGATCCAGTTGATTTAAGGTATTTCGATCATCCTGATTACGAATTTGGTGGATCCCAAGCGAAATTCGTGCATTTAGGTGCTTAATTTGCACATTCAAAATGGCTGCCGGTCAGGAAACTTCAAGTATAACCTAGACACCCTCCACACCGCATATGGCTCTGGTAATTGGTCAAATCAATAGCATTTGCTCGCCTGGTGTTCTTTCACACTCGTTCGTTTATTGTGCCGCCATTTAACCAGGCTGATCTCATTAATAGCCTAATTTGCTTATTCAAAATGGCCGCCTATGAAAAATTTTACTTTATGGTCCCATAGTCAAAGCAATTTCTACGATTCCGAAAGAGAAGGTTCACCCTGTTTGCAACAGAAAGCCCATTAAAACAATCTATTTTGCATATTCATAAACCAATTTCTAATTCTGAACAAGCAAATTTCAAGACTGATAATAGAATTACATACAAACAATATGATGAAATCAAACAGTTTCTTTTAGAATGTCTTCAAGGAAGAGTCTCCGTTTTCCCCCTTATTGTACTATACTTGCTTCAAGTCATGAAATTTTTTGCAATGATTCTGTCTTCAACAATTTCAAATTCCAAATGCATTAATGATTGTAGTTATAATACCCAACCTCGTACCCAGTGACAATGAAGGTTTTCCGTAAACTTCAACGCCTACATTGACTAGTCTCACTACATAAGGACCCTCAACTTACGCTCATCTAATTGAAGTGAATTAATGTTGTTGTTGTCGCTCCAGTTGAGGGCCTTATGGACTAACTCTTCTCAAAACGGCAAAAAAATTCTCGCCAGGAACAAATTTGTTCCTGGACCAATCAGGATGCAGGACTTGAAATAACTTGATGGGATTGGCTGATTCTTGTTCAATTCAAACTTCCCGCCAAAGGCAAACAAAAGCGTTCGAACAACGCGTTCGACTGAACTGCTGCAACGATCAAACTCTCAAAGTAGCGAACGAATTTACGAGATCTTTTGCGCTCCCAAATAACCAAAATAGCACTTATAGGTAAGACTTTTTTGCCTTAATAGCTTGAAGAAACATTCATCTAAGTACTGATAGTTTGTTTTGCAGTGTAGCACTCCAGGATAACCACTTTTTGCGGCATTTTAGGGTCGGTGGTTTTGAGGAAAAAATAGCAGGTAATTTAGGCCATGTCCGTTTCTGGAAGCGTAAGTCCATCAGTCGTAGTTATAGCGTCCATCAGCCTATCAATAGCGATAACCTACGAACATATAATCAGTCTATACATTGACCCTGGAGCCTGTTAGGCTATTCTGCTATTTGATTGCCTCTCTTCGAAACAAAAGAAGTTTCTCCCCTTTGAAGTCCTGGCGTTCAGTCGAAATAAAGAACATTCGAATGGCTCTGGATACAATGAGTGTTGTTCGAGCCATGGAATCTACATTTCGAAATTGTCGGATATGGGATTCGAAAGTACCTGCTGTCTGCCAAATTATGCTAATTATTCCGATCAAAAATTGACAAAATTTGTAAACCGGTCCTAGACTGATTGCAAGTTCGTAGTTATTGCTATCATAGTTGCTATTGATAGGCTGATGGACGCTATAACTGCGACTCATGGACTTTCACATTGAAAATTGGGACGAAATTGTTTCCCTCGATTTCATGTCCGATATGGAAACCATAGCAACGCTGTACTATAAGGCGATTAATGGCGGTGGGCCTAAATTGTCAGCTCAATCGTCAGATAATAAAACGCCTCAAAATTAAAGTTTTGAGTGACGTTAGCAATGAACGAAAGCCACAAGTATTCGCATGAATGTTTCTTTAATGTAAGAATTAACAAACCTTTCAGTTTCAACAAGAATTTCCTCATTTTGAAGGCAATCTTCATCTAGCAATAGTGCACGCCAACACGCTACGGCTCTTGAAATTTTCCAACTAACGAAAAGAGGCCATTAACCTCGTTTCCGAGGGCACAGAAAAATCTGTGCGCCCATTGTTTATTTTCGTCCCACTTTTTGATGTGAAAGTCCATAAGTCCCAGTTTGAGCAAAATATATATTGTTGTTGTTGTTGTCATTGCTGTTGCTGTTGTTGTTGCGATAACTGGGACTATTTCGTGAGTCTAAACCGGTCCCAAGGGTATCTGTTGAGGTCTAGCCTCCTATTGAAAACAACAGATACCCTTGGGCACGAGGTTGTATAAGACCAAGACAAGAAGTTCTTACATCTTATTCACCAAGAACTGATACATACTGGGTGTCCAAAAAAAATACGCCGAAGAAAAAAGTCACCAGAACTCTATCCAACCACGGGCAACATGAAAATCAAATGTTGGCCTCCCTTAGTTAGTTTTTGTCCGTTATGGCCTTAATGCCCAAAAATCAACAACCTTCCCAACATACCTCCAGTCCTTTGTTGACTAAAGCATGCTTAGCATCAATTAAATGTTGAAAGCACCATGTTTGTTCTTCTTCTGTGTTCATCTTAAAATGTTTATCATTTTGAAATTAGGCCTAGGAGTAATGGCAGGTAGCTGCATCGCTTGCAGTGTGCCTTGACAGTTTCGATAATACGAGAGCAGATGAACACAGAAGAAGAACAAACATGGTGCTTTAGACATTTAATTGATGCTAAGCATGCTTTAGTCAACAAAGGACTGAGAGTATGTTGCAAAGGTTGTTGATTTTTGGGCATTAGGCCATAACGGATAAAAAACTAGGGTAGGTCAACATTTGATCTTCATGTTGCCCGTGATCAAATTTACCATGAAATCTTCTTTTCGATCGCTGCTGTTAATGATCCAAATGTATTTCAAGATGATTTTTTTTAGTTACTTAACGGGTATAAATGACAGGTTGAAAAACCTCATTCTGAACAATACTTTTTAAGCAACACTGCAAATCTTGCCTAATAGTCATTATTTTGAACTGTCTCATTATTCTTTAAGTCTCCAATGATAGTTTGCGTTTTTTCGGGCATTTATGGCTAAACTGGAAGCTTAAATTACAAAAACAAATCTACCTGCTAATCACCAAAGCTCTTTGCAGCATGCTTCAAAACCAGGCAGCCCCAAAAGAGCTAAATTTGCAGATTTTAAAAGAATCACAGGATCAGCTGTACCTGGCAAAATTGTTTGATCTTGATCTACGTGCCAAAACTGAAATTTGAAGATCATCCTTGTAATCAAATTTTGGTGACTTTTGCACAGGAGTTCTTCTTTCGGACACCCGGCAGCTCCATGCTAACGATGATGGTGTATTGTGCGACTTAAAAGAAATGTAAGATTGTCAAGTATCCACCAGCATCATTGATCTATAGATTGCTTCATAATTGAAAGAAGACATAGATAGGAAAATAAATCCCCTGACTATTGTCCAGGAAGCAAGTGTAACAGACCTTATTCATAATTAGTATCAATTCGAGGCGAACTAGGCAAATCCCAGCACAGCAAGCAACCTGTGAAACAAGAAACGTACAAAACTATTTTATGCATCATTGAGAGCAGTGCACGCTTTTGGGAGTTAGCTCCACATCATATCGGGGCGAGTGATGCATTTCAAAAGAACTGGCGCTATTGTGAATAGGGTCTATTGATAGATATTTCCGTTGCTTGAAGAAATTGAAGAATTGCATGTTTTAATTTCTTCCATTATGAACCCTAGGTTCTAAGCAAATCGCGAATAACTAATGCTCTTTGGCCAATAGACCTTTTAGCTATTCTGAGGCCCCGTCCACACGTATCCGGATCTTTTCGAAAACGCATCTTTTTTTATCCGTTTAAAAAAAGATCCGCGTCCACACGAGGAGCGTTTTCGAAAATATCCCCGTCCACACCAAAACGATGCTACATTCGAAAACGACCAATTACGGCTATGAGCATGCGTAGATTAACAAAATACTCCGGCGGGAAACTCAAAGATCTTAGCACATGCGCCGAAAAGTGGCGAAAAGTGGCAGTTCAGGCTAGGCCTTCTTGCTTTGCCGAAGATAGATAGATGCTTAAGCATGTCGATTGTGATCGCTTTATATAGTTTCTCTAACTATTTTTGATACAGGCTGTCGTGCAACTCCAAAGGCATTGGCCGTTTTACGTAATCTCCCCTCGTCGCTTAGGTAGTAAAGTGTACAGGCAACCTTCTTAACAACATCTACTGGGGATCTCATCATGGTTTCCTCTCCTTCTATATAAGGACGCAGCAGTTCACTTAAAGAAAGATGTGAGGTCCTCGACATTCGAAAATTCTCTCGCCATTCTTCAGCAATGACGATTTCGTCCACAAAATTGTCCCACCATGCGCTGGTTCGTCCTGGTGGTACCCAAAAACGTCGTTTGCGATATGGTTGGTATCGCCTTTGAGAACCTTGTTGTGGACTACTACTATTGTAATGACGACAGAACGTAGAAAATCCACACGCCTTCTTGTGAGCAATATTTGGATATTAAACAAAACAATGTGCAATTCCAAACAGGCAATTAAACTAGGCAGTACAGACATCAGCATTTCAAAATTCTCAGCAAAGTCGTCCGCCATATTGGATGAAATGTCGAGTCGAGGCTGTGACGTCAGCGTTTTCGAAAAGCTCCGTTTTCGCCCGTCCACACGAGAATAGAAAAACGGCGTTTTCAAAAAGATCCACTCTGGAGAGCGTTTTCGAAAAGCTTCGTTTTCGTGACCGAAAACGCCGTCTCCGTGTGGACGCGAACCCAAAACGGATAAAAAAAGATGCGTTTTCGAAAAGATCCGGATACGTGTGGACGGGGCCTGAAAAGAATCAGAATCGAGCGATATTGTGCTACATTTTGTAGAATTTTCGAATGTGCACAATTATGATGGAAGCTCTATCGCCACTCGATCGAACGTCACGTATAAAAATGTATAAAAATAACGCTCGATCCAGGTTCTTTTGTAGAATAGCTAAAAGGTCTATTTTAGGGAAATATTGTCTCTTCAAAGTTAGCTATGATACCATACTATGTGTATCTTTCTGTTGACACTTGTTTGTTCGACAACTGGTAATATTTTACAAAAAATCTTCTCGTTGCGTGTAGTGCAATTGTACAAAGATAAACAAGTAAAGAAAGTAAAATATAAGCACTTTGATGCAAATTGAAATGAGCACGACCTTTCGAGCATAGCCCGTTATCAAGCAAAAAAATATGAGTAGAACCGACACTGATCAAGCTAAAAGAACGGCAGATTCGAACGTTAGGATAGTAATGAAGGGAATCGATGTGACGTAAAAAGGACTGAGATTAGGAAAGAGATGTAGGAAAAAATGATGGTAATATTTTCAGCTACCAAGCTCTATAAACTCGTTTGGTATGCTAGATATCTTCAACCAGACGTTTCATTTACAATGTATGTACTTTGCCGCAATAAGCTTTTACAATTCTCCCATAATAACCAACTAAAGCGCCGTACTCGTTCTAACAACCATAATTATAGGTAAAAACTTTCTAAAATCTGTATAATATTTTGCCGTGAAATAAAGCCTTGAAGATTTAGGTGTTAGGATGCCCTGTTTGTGAACTTTTGAAATTTTGAGCATCTTGTGAGAAGTTCAAACTGCTCAAATTGAGCTCGAACTATCGGCAAATTTCAATCGTAGTTTATTTTGCTATATTCGTTGCACATAATATTTGTAGCTAATTTTTTCTTTATTCTTCACTTCCAGCAAACTTTTGTTATATTGTGCTTCAGCAAGTCATATGTGGAGTTCGTAGTGCAGCTTTTAGGGTAAGTTGTCAGCTGATATTACGTATTCACGTCATGAGCCGCACAATTACAGTAAATCTACAAAACTGGAGTCGGTGTTATTTAGAAAAACATTTTTTGGTGAACAAAAGAGTAACCATAGCATACTGGTAACATACTGGTAACCATTCGCCAAGAACCGTTGATTTTCTTTATTAGAGTTTGTCTCATCTAAAAAAAGTTTGAGACATGATAGTTTGAGAGTTTGAATCAAATTTGATGGGATGAATCAATGACCTCCTCAAACGTATTTTCTAGCAAACCATTGCGCACATATTTTCAAGAAAAAACATCCTAAAATACATTGCAAAAAGTAGAACCTTTACAAAGTTGGCGAGCTAACGCAACATTTTTATTCCATGCGCCTGGTACATTGTTCAACGCTTGATTTTCAACAAGCTTTGCAGCGTTGCTCTTTGCATATATGTTGAGCTATGCTTTTTGTTTGTTGGCTTTGTTAAAGGTGATATCGCTCAAAAATGTAAGAATATTTTCAGTTATGAAAGTTTGAAAAACCCCAATTTTTCTCTGTTGCTGATTTGCATTATTTGCGTTCTTGGTAAGCGTATTTTATTCAAGCGATGCTTAAGTTGGTTACTGAAGAATAGGCGCTGTATGCAACGAAAATTTAGAAAGTTCCAACGATCAAATTGAATACCTAGAGAACCGTAATAATAGAAAGCGTCACACTTTTGAACTTGTGCCAAGAAGATCTCCATTGAATGAAAGGTGTGATTTAAAAGTTTGCTTTCTTCACAGATTCGCGTTTTTTTATCGTGCCAAATTATTGAGTGGTACTAAATTTCTTTTCTTAACTAATTCATCTTTCTGGAGATGACAAGAAAGTATCAAATCAAGTTGGGACAATTGTATGATTGAATCCATCAGTTTGCAACTTCAAAGTGTATCAACTAAAAATCTTATTCATCAATCAGAGACACCACGTCCTCAAACAGTAAATACTTCAATCTTTTTGCCATTACGTGAAACCTTTTTCAATAAGAGTAGCAACTATTTTGCTGCCATAATTTCTCAAACAGAGATACTTTTTCATGAGCCACCTGGTTTGGATGGAAGAAGATGTTGGTATTGGTTTAGCTTACATAATATTGGCACTTGATAATAATGATATAACATAAAGCATGTTTATGCAAAATACTAAAGATGTGTTATACTTACAATTTTATGAATCCTGTCTTTCCCAAGGCGTAACCTCATCTACTTTACATTTAATTACAAAATGTCTTTGATCTGATTACTTAGGTCCCTAGAGGCTGTATTTAAAGGGGTTTTTGATGGATCGGAAATTATTGAGATCTATCATTTGAAGTGGCTACTTAACGCACAAACAGCCCGATGTATCATAAAAATCCACATAGGACCCGAAGTACCATGAAATATAACATAAAGCCACGATGAATCATGGAAATCCACATGAAGCCCGGTTCATTAGACTTACGACAAGGAGCCTTTGCTGTGGTGCAATAGTTTAATCATGTGACTTTGCAGCCAGAACACTTAGGCGGACAGTGTTGAAGCCCATATCGAGCCCCACCACTTTAGCGCCATGACAAAGAATCATGGACTTGATTAGGTCAGCTCTACGTCTGTGATCCCAGTGCAGTGCTTGTGGCTAAAAACGCAATTCACATTCACCTTCATTTTTTCTGCGCTTTCAGCAGTAAATGCAGTAAATTTGAGGCTATTCAGTTATTTACAGGGATAACATACAATAAATTAGAGGGAAACAGCGTGTTTTTGGAGGGATTGCCCCAGTAAATTTGGGATTATCTCTCCTCTTTACTTTATCAGTGATAGCGTTGATAGTAACCCTTGCGCCATTTTTTTGACACTATAGCAAAAGTTGCATGCTAATGCTAAACAATTTAACTCTGAGACTGTTTCACAGAATGCTAGAGAATAGAATCGAAGTTTTCTACAGCTTTTATTCAGCACGTCATCAACTACTGTCACCGACCTTGGATATTTGGGCCCATTTGTCCGGCTTTTCAACAGAAAGTTATGAGTTGTAGTTGAGCGGACTTGCCTAATTCCAGCTTTTTCCGCCAAAGAGAACGGAAATTTGGCCGTTGACCTATTAGGTTCAGCTATATGCTGTTTAAAGAATGAAGCGATACTTGGTGAGTCCAGGTTGTAAGTCTACCGGTGCATCATAAAACCCCAATACACTCTGTATATAAAGAATAATTTGGTTTTCACGACACTGGGTCATTTTATAGCCGTTGTTATAAATGGTTATAATGAGATGTTATTTAACTTTTACTATGTTGTCCGAGGTCGCTTAAGTGAGTGGGACATTTCAATAGGCTACGGTTTTTACACCTTGGCTATGCCATGTTGGTTTTATTCAATAAGCTATCGGTTACCTGTTTAATACTGTTTTGATCTGGTTTCTATGGTCATTATGCTAGAGTAAGACATCTTAGTTAATTAGCTTGTTGTCAATGGAATTCTTTACTACAGATATTAAAGGTTTAAGAACTTTACACTTGTCGTAGTAGAATATGGCGGTCAGGAAATTATATTTGCTCGTAGCGGATGCGTTTCGGTGATTCTAAAAATATACCAGATGACCCAATAAAATTGTCCAATGGTGTCTTTAGAAATGTGGATCTTGCAGGTTTCTGAAAGCTTCCAAATCCTTAAAAGAAGCGTGGTTTAGATTTTAATGAGCATGAACGTCAAATCTTTAAAAATTGTATCGTACATGGCTATCGATGTTTTCTTTGGACTGAATTGCTTGAAAGGAGCTCTAGCAACTTTGCTATAATTCTACCATTGGATTTTTGTGAAATCTTCAATATTTTCAGGATCAGCGGATTTCCTTCTTTTATAAGAATTCAAGTAAAGTTCTGAAAAATATCGAAGAACCATGGAATATTTTTCAAGAAAATCATGTTTTATGAATGCTTACATACACGATACACGATACACGATACACGATACACGATACACAATACACGTATCCTTTTTAAAGAAACCGCTTATAAGAAACGGTAGGCTCAAATTTTCGAAAGTTAAGAAACAACCCTACCTGAATTTAAAAAGCTAAGAAACCTTAGTAATTTGCAGTTTCAACCTTCCCAACGCACTCAACAAATTTTCGACACTGTACAGTTATAGCAACTGTTTGGACATTATTTCGAGTGTGAATTACGTTATTTACTCGTTTCTCTCTGAAAAAGGCTAAATTAACTCTACACTTCCGGCATTAAGAATACAAGAAACACATAAGAAACTTTTGCTAGTAAAATGGCCCAAAAATTCAAGAAACTGCCTACCAGCCCTGGACCTTAGTTTCTTATAAAAAATATGTGTATTAAGCACACGCTTAGCACATGTCTCTCTTGTCATATTGAAGGGCTGGGTGGGGCCTGGGGTTATCGTGCGGTATATCTCTCTTTGCTTGGATTGCTTTTAGCTAGTTTGTTACAATTCTACCTGGACTTTTCTGAAATCTTTAATATTTCAAATTTACAGCGTACATCTACATCTATTGAAATACTGAGCAGGACCGCATAGCAATATATCTGCTTGGGTGTAAAATAAAGAAAAATATAAATTAATCAACAAAGGATGGCAAGGAAACGTACTTTAAAGGTGGTGTGAAGCGAAAATTTTTATTGATGCAAATGAATAGCGCAATTGAATGATAAAGAATGTCGTTTACATTTTTTTGATACCTCATTTCGTTTTCAAGTTATCCACTGATATTAAGTTGCAGCTGATGACGTCATTTTGTTTGCAAATTACTAGGATAACATACGGAAATATAACTGTATCTGATTTTTGAAAGGTTACAGTGGTAAAAAATATTTCAGCTGAGCTGAATAGATGTTATATAAATTGCCTCATGACTTAATGTGATGTTTAGAAAGGCATGTTGATTGTACAAAGTTTTTTAATTAGATTTCTCTTTGGAAACATGCCCAACCTTGTATACTTTCTTTACATTTTGCAAACAAAATGACGTCATCAGCAAATCGTACAAAACAGTGGATAACTCTAAAATGAAATAAGGTATCAAAAAAATGTAAACGACATTCTTTATCATTCAACTGCGCTATTTATTTGCATCAATAAAAATTTTCGCTTCACACCACCTTTAAGAGTTATGGCCTGACAGATACCTCCTCCACCAAGGACCACTGAGCCAGGAGGCCCCGGGAGTTTTAACCCCACTCTATTTCTAGATAAAGTTCAGGAGATTTCAGTGATGTAGCTATTTACACTAGGTTTTTTTAAGGATCTGACGCCTATGCTAAAAAGGTCGATCTTTTGACAGTTAAACAGTTTTCAAATGCTTTGTGATATGTAAAGTACAAACATTTTTTATTTCCTCGGGTTATTTGGTTTCCAGTAGCCTCTTAAAACTTTGTTGGAACAGTTTTCGAATGCTTTGTGATATGTAAAGTACAAACATGTTTTATTTCCTCGGGTTATTTGGTTTCCAGAAGCCTCTTAAAGCTGTGTTGGAGCTCATCTGTAATTTACCGTTGTGTCAATGTAAAGTTTTGTCACAACTGATTAGGTTAGCTGAGAATATTCTCAAAGATTGAATATAGAATTTCATCAATAGCTTTGGTTTTTTGAAAAGGAAATAGCGAGGTCAAATAGTGCATCTATTTTTATTGGACAAGCTGGAACAAATTGAATTGATCGCTTTAAGTTTCAGGAATTTTCCGATGATATGGTTTGGCTTTAGGATTTGCATTTGGATAATTTGGATGTATTGTCTTTCATATTTCCTGGACGTATTATTTCCATAGTAAAACACTCATATGTTTCAACTTTTTCAGGGCCCTTCTATCTCAGTGATGAGGAGCTTTTTGGAGGGCTCATGGATTCTCAGAGGGTCACATTACCGCGTGATTTTTCTATTCAATTAAAATTTTACAATAATAAACTTTTTAAGACACTGCATTTGAAGTGCTTTACAAGACTACAGACACGATAGCGCGGGGATCAAAAGACAGTGCCAACCCGATGGAAATCAACATAAAGAACATGAGACTGGATTTGAAATAAATATACAAATACAAAAAGCTACACGTGAGCGATTAAATACTTAAAAATATTAGAACCTGTTTTACATTAGAGGTCAGGCTTGCATAAGCGATGATGCTAAACAACAGAAACCCCAGCCGAGAGAACAACAGCAGCAACAACTGCCGCCGCCATTTCATTTTCATTTTTTTCTTTTTTTTTCATTTTGAATTATTTATACAAAAAATCCCTTCAGCTATAAATTGCTTCCCCCTCTAGAATCCCCATCGCTCAAGACACTGCACACATGCTATTAAGTCTGTTACCGCATTTGGAACACAGCAGTACAATAGAGATGCTCGGAGTGCATTGATTCAACCCCAACTTTTCTGGGAAGGGCTCTCTTTTCTTGAATGGTGACGAAAAGGCCCTGATCGGGTGCAAACACGGGCAAATATTTCAGTGGCTCCAGTTACGAACAGCAGACCTGGTTTGTAGGAAAACTTTTGAGAAACACTGGGTGAGGCAGAAAAACGTTCCCACCCTACAGCGTTCCCAGGGTTTTCTCACGTCATATGCTGATCACAATGCTGAATGAACACCCTGGTACACTTCAAGCAAATTTGGCCAAAGTAAGGACAGATTAGCAGCCATAGTGGATTGGCAGTTTGCTAGACAACGCTAATTATATGACCTCGATTCCAAACTACAGAGTAAACTTTTAATGGTTGTTGCTTAGTGATAAGATTACATTGTTGTTATTCGAGTGATTTTTGAGAAATAATTTATGTTGCTATTGTTTTGAATAGCCAATCAAATTGCAGAACAGCCTTATGTATCCCAGAGTAGAGGTAGAGTAGACTTATGACGATGAGTCCCTTGTATCCCTGCGGTAAACCTTATCTGTTGACCGAAGCGCCACCATCAAGTCAAAGAGCTCAGGGAGACAAGAGACTCCAGGTCATAAGTCTAGAGGTAGAGCAACGAACGAACTGTGGAGAGAAGATTGGTTCCCACAAATTCATAGCACTGAGAGTACTTGATAAATTTGAATGATTCTAATTCTACTTAGAACTCGAAAGGCCAAACTATCTTTGTCATTTTTCTCGCGTTCTTATGATCACTGAAAATATAGGTAAATTCGACGTTACTAAATTATCTTGGTCGCGAAGTGCCTCAAAAGGGTCCAATCGAATCGTAAGGAATTGTCTCACACAGAAGAGCATTTCACCTTTCTCGTCGATTATAACATGTAGATTTTCAAACAAATACTGAAAAATTTTCAATCCCATACAAATAATCATATTACAAAGATATTTCAGTCTCCAGGCTATCGAGCAGAATTTGACTTATTCCAGTTCATTTGTTACTCTTGGTGCCATCAATTTTCAAAAATGGGAGCGTTTATATCTGATTCACCCGCTAGTTCGTCACAGCATTGTCAGACTCGAAAAGAATTTTATTTTCCCATTCGTTCTACTTTTAAAAAGTACAATCTCACTGAAAAGATTAAAGAAAAATTCTGTTGTAAACTAAGCCAGAATGTCAAGATAGTCTGCGGTGAATTGCTTGAGAAGTTTCAAGGAATTTTCTCGATGATTTCGAAGGTCTCAAGAATGTCAATACTTGTCATACTTTTAAATTTAGTTGTTAAATTCATTTTGAATGTTGGCGACATAAGTTTGTTGCTTTTTACGGACGAGGAATCTGTTAAATTTTACTTTTCTCTATTTCAGAAAAATCCCAGTTATTGGAAGCTATGTTGAAGCACCTTTCAAGAAAGCAGTACAATTTCAGAAAGAAAAATTACATCGGAAACCTGGTTCAGAGCAGTCAAGTCAACAGGTAAGTAAAGCTTGTTTCTGCCAGAAAAATTTGCCTTTCTGTACCTCCAAATTTATTTCAGTGTTAGCTTTCTTTAATTATGGGTACTTTTTTGTGACATTGATTTGCTTCACCGTAATTTAGCCGTGAAACATTTGATGTTTTAATCAGTTTCAAAATCATAGTGCTTTGGCATGTTTCAGCTAGTTTTGGTGTTATGACGTCATCAAATAGCCAAATCGTAAACTAGACAATTGACAGATTTGCGATTACAATTGTTTAGCAAATCTAAATGAACTATAGACGTATTACTTCGAGTCCTACTAATCGCTACGACCCACCCGCCCTACTCTCTCATACTAGGACTCATTGCTTCCCGGCCAAAAAGTTGGCCCTATTTAGGCCAAATACCATAACTTGTTGTGCTGCCAATCACAAAGCTTCAGTATGGTCACGTGACCTGCTTTCGTAGTCCATGAAATTATTTTGCCACTGATTGAGCGAGTGGGGGGGGGGGGTTGGGGGTACCAATTACTAGGACTCAACATAATAGGTTTAATGAGCTATTGCCTTCTTGAAAATGCTGCCTGATAAACAGTTCTGCTCTCTGAACGGTCAGCATTCTAAAGCCAGAGATGTAACCTGTGGTATTCCCCAAGGTTCTTGTTTAGGCCCTCTTCTTTTCATCATTTACTTGAATGACTTGGAAAAATGTCTTAAATTCTCCAAGGCTAGCATTTATGCTGACGATACCAATATAACGATTGCATCGAACGATGTAGCGAAACTAATTGGGGACGCACATCAAGGGCTTTCCAATCTCTCTGAGTGGATGAGGGTGAACAAACTTAGCCCAAATCCCAAAAAAACTGAATTCATGGTCATAGAGCATCCACTTAAAACCAAAAATTTAGACCTGCCAAAAGTGCTTAAACTAAATAACTCTGATATCAAAAGAGTTGAAAAGACGAAATCCCTCGGAGTGATAGTTGATGAAAAACTAAGTTGGGATGAACAGTTTAAGCGCACCAAAGGCAAACTGAGTGGAGGACTTGCAGCTTTGAAAAAATTGAAAAATGTCGTTCCACAATCCCAATTGTGTAATGTATATTATGCGTTAATCGAGAGTCACCTGCGTTATGCCGATGTTATCTGGGGTAGTCTTTCAAAAACAAAAGTAGCTGCTCTCCAACGCCTTCAAGACCGGGCGTATTCGATAATTGCAAACGCAAGAATAAAAGATGGCTGGTCGGCATCCTGGTTAAACGTAGAAAATCTTTTCCGTTACGATAGGAATGCCATGACTTACAAGATTATGAACAGACTATGCCCTGAAAACCTCTGGGATAAATACAAGCCAAGATCTTTTCACTCGACCTACAATACGAGGCACTGTAAGGATATCCAGATCCCTAGATATAGGACTGAATTTGCAAAAAAGGGCTTTCATTACGCAGCTCTCAAGTCATGGAATGATACACCTGCCGAAATTTGCAAGTTACCGACACTTGATCGTTTTAAAAAACAACTTAAAACGCATCTAAAGAGCTAGACTCTCAAGCCAAACACAACTCCCTGGAAGAATAGCAAGGATTAAGTTTTATAGGGCTTTAGGTTTTTATTCATAAGGTTTTATCATTGTAAATAGATGTTATATATTTTGCAATTTGCTGAAGGGTTAATTTGTGTATAAATAGTATTAAATGAAAAAAAAAATGAAAAAATGCCTTGTTTCCTACTTTGCTTCAAGAATTACAATGATTTAATTTGTTCAAAGCTTCACATGAATTCCTTTCATAAAGCAATGATCGCTGTAGTTTTCAAAATAATCCAATCATCGAAAATCCTCACGGTAGAATAGACGTGGGAGAGATGGCTTCAAGGGGCACTTGACCATGATGCATTCCGGGGGCTGTCCTAGAATCGCACACCTCGATAAGGTTTCGGTAAGGTTTTGGTAAGGTGTTGCAAGGTTAATGGACACATTTCCAGCATGGGATCAATTAAATGCGGAGTACCCCAAGGTTCTTGCCTTGGGCCCTTACTATTTCTGATATATATTAATGATCTTCCCCTCTCACTAAAGTTTGGGGAGGTTAATATGTATGCAGATGACACCAGCATTTCTTACTCGTCGGACTCCATCACAAATATCAATGATGCCGTCAATGAAGATTTAGATCGCCTTAAGTACTGGCTGGAGAGTAATAGGTGATCACTAAATGTAGCGAAAACACAGAGCATGCTAATTGGTAGCCGAAGTAGACTCAAAAGGATCAGCCAGTTTGAAAACCCGGAGCCAGCCCTACAAATAGGAGAGGAGCCAATCCCTATGGTTAAACACGCGAATTACTTGGGTGTTCAGGTTGATCAGCACTTGCTGTGGAATGAGCATTTGAGCATTATTACCAAAAAAATTTCTCGAGGAATAGGAATGCTGAAATACTAAAAAAAATACCTCCCATTACAGCCCATTCAAAGGATGTATAAGAGCCTCGTAGAGCCTTACATAAGATATTGTTCACCTGTTTGGGGTAACTGTGGTATTACGGCACTTCAAAAATTGCAAAAGCTGCAAAATAGAGCAGCCAGGGTAGTCACAAATAGCCCCTATGACGCCTCCGCGCTAAATCAAACAACTCGGTTGGCTAACTATACAACAAATGATAGATTTTGAAACAACGAAAATTGTTCACAAGTCACTGCACAATGAAGTGCCTGATTATCTGCAAGGCCTGTTTACAAGGGTCTCTGATAAAGGCGTCAGGGAATTACGCAATTCCAAACTGGATTTGAATCTTCCGCTGTTAACAACATCCCTAGGAAAAAAGAGCTTTTCATTCAGGGGAGCCAAACTTTGGAACAAATTGGGTTCTGAAGCCAAAACTACAAATAGCCTTCCTGCTTTTAAGAAAGCTGTCACGTGAAACACAAAGATATGTTGATTCTATATTTCCATTTTTTTATACTTTAGATTTGAAATAGCACTGTAAATAGGATTTTTATATTCTTTTGTTTGGTTGACAGAGCAAGCTGTAAAGCAGTATTTATATATTTATTGATGCTTCTACCCTGTATAAAGAATTAAGAATGAAATGAAATGATCGGTTCTTGAACAGATAATGTTGTTGCTTTGTTGTAAATAGCACAAAGGAAAAAGAAAGAAAAAACATTGGAAATATATTTTGAGCATTGTAACAATCTGTAAATATATTTGGTAGCTAATTATTTTGTATCATTGTGTTTTATTCTAATTTCTTTTTACTTTGTTAGATAGTAGGCGTGAATTAGCTTTTAGTATAGCTATTTGTATGTTTTTCTACTGTGAATAAATCGATGATAACAATAATAATAATAAGAATCGTCAATTACTGAAGATTACCCAGATTTCTTTTCTAGCCTTTCATTCAATAAAGTCTGACATCAATTTAAACAATCATTTTAGGATTTGGAAGTCCATGCTGCGACAACGTACTTCTAGTTAACTTTGAAAATCATTTAACTGATATTCTTTGTCCGTTTCAAAAATCTTTCACGACTCTTCTCTTTCGTTTATAGGGTGGCAATATACTTGGATTTATCTTCGAAAAACTGATAACAATTATGATCATATATTTCGTATTATCAATAGTAAATTCAATGGCTCAATCATACGCTAAACGCATCGACGAAGAAGGTAGACATGTAACCAAGAATGTTAAGAGCAAAAGTAAGTAGAAACATGACAAATATTGTAATGCAGTCTAATCTACGCAGGGTGTGCTACCCTGCATTGGAGTATATTCTAAAAACAGGAACGGAGAATACCAACGGAACAAGAACAGAAAAGAAAGGAATTCTCTGTGGGCCTTCGCCCGCCTATTATATTATTGTAACCAATCAATATGCGGATTTTGTGTTCTCGTTCGATTTTGCTTGACAGTCAAAGTTATTGCGGACGTGGTACCGGCCTTTTGTTTTGCCTATTTCACCTTCCTTCCATCCTTTACTTTCTCAGGCAGTTAGAATATAAGATACGTAGAAGGTAAAGGATGGAAGGTGGTAAAATAAGGAAACAACAGGCTTGTACCCAATCAAGAATTATGGTGGTCAATAGACAGAATCGGCTAAAGTTTGTGTTACCCATTTCAAGTCATGCGACCATGCTATTGGGAAGTGTCAGTATTATTCTTCTTTAAAGGAGGCACACTGTCGTAGCTGTAATTGGCTGGTTGTGATGTTGACATTCCTAACAAAAGACTTGGCCTCTGGATTATTAAAAAGCCTTTATGCTCTTAGATCATACTTTGTTTTGAGAATAAAGGGAGTCTGATCGTTATCATCTTCGCGTGAATTTCAGTGTACAGCGAAATTACTGAAACCTGCCTAATTCTATTCTTTCATATTGTCTTATTCATCCAATCAGTGTCACGACAGTGTGCCTTTAAAATTCATGGTACATGTTTTCATGACACGAAATGCATTAAAAAGATCGAAAGATGTTTTATCAAGAGATTGATCACTTGACTTGAAACGGGTGTAAACAAACCTTCGCAGCCGTTTGAATTTGTTGATTAAGAATTTGAATCAATTAATTCAAATAACACAATGGGCTGGCTGTCCGGAAAATTTTTTTGGGCCACACCCTTTTTAAACCAGGAAACGCCCCTTTTTCCACAAGGATGGGGACAACGCCTATCCCTTTACAGGTTAAATATGCACCTGAACACAAGGGAAACTCCCATTTTCGAAAATTTCAGGCCAAGATTTGGTTTTCAAATGTTTTTGTTTTGGTTTCAAGTCTGACATTTCAGAGGCATTTAAGCTTGTCATAAATTTGGCAGGCATTTTGTGTCAAGATTTTCACATTTATGTATCTGAACACAGAGGGAAACTCTCTTATTTTCAAAAAATGTTAGGCCAAGACTTGGTTTTCATGTTCTTGTTTTCAAGTCTGACATTTCAGAGGCATTTAAGCTTGTCATAAATTTGGCAGGCATTTTGTGTCAAGATTTTCACATTTATGCACCTGAACACACAAGGGAAAACTCTATATTTTCAAAAAATGTTAGGCCAAGACTTGGTTTTCATGTGTTCTTGTTTTAAGTCTGACATTTCAAAGAAAGGCATTTTAAGCTTGTCATAAATTTGGCAGGCATTTTGTGTCAAGATTTTCACATTTATGTATCTGAACACAGAGGGAAAACTCTTATTTTCAAAAAATGTTAGGCCAAGACTTGGTTTTCAAATGTTCTTGTTTTAAGTCTGACATTTCAGAGGCATTTAAGCTTGTCATAAATTTGGCAGGCATTTTGTGTCAAGATTTTCACATTTATGCACCTGAACACACAAGGGAAAACTCTATATTTTCAAAAAATGTTAGGCCAAGACTTGGTTTTCATGTGTTCTTGTTTTAAGTCTGACATTTCAAAGAAAGGCATTTTAAGCTTGTCATAAATTTGGCAGGCATTTTGTGTCAAGATTTTCACATTTAATTTTGTTGAACAGTTGCAAGGCAAATTTAGCTTGAGTTTTCCATTTTTAAGCATAAGGAACCCCACCAGCTCATGGCAACAGTAAAACTGGGGGGTAATCAAACTGCATTACAATTGACCATAAAAGAAAATTGGCTGTTGTAGGGAGGAAGCTGTTCTGATACGTAAAAAATTATGATAATAATACTGCAATCACCAACAGGAAAGTTCCTTGTGAAATTTCTCATAGTCAGCAACAAATTATGAAAATACTGCACAAACAGGAAAATTCTCTTGGAAAGTTCCTTTGATCAGCACTTATGATAATACTGCAATCATCAAAAACAGACAACAGCAAAGTTCCTTCACCATGGATGGTGGGCATGTGAAAGTTCTCATAGTCAGCAACAAATTATGATAATACTGCACCAGTGCACCTAGCCAGTTTTGCAATCAGAGAGGAACACATGCCATGAATGTTGGTATAGCCTGTTTCTGTCCATGTTTGGGATACACCAGCCTGGCCTACTAATGTACATGGCCAACAAAACAGCCCCTTTCATACCTTCACTCGCACACAGCCAATTTCCGCATTGGTCGCTGTTGTTGGTAGATGTGCTTCTGCTCAGCAACAGTCCTCGAAGCAAAGGACATTCTTAATAATTGAGACACAAGGTCTCGATCAGCAATAATTCCCTGAGCTTGAACTTGCGCCATAATCAGCTAGGCCTAAACACACTCTTGTCAGAGAGAAACTCACGAAATGACACAGGGTTGCACTACAGTCATGCCCTGAGAACTTGACATGCCTTGATGTAAAAAATCTTTGCAATGATTTTGCAGAATAAAATATTCAGCCAATCAAAACGAACCATTCATCGAAATTGTAGGACTAGGTTATGATGATTATAGCGACGAGGTCATGCTCTTCTCGTTTTGCCAGACCAAGCTTTGTTCGTTCCTTTTGTCTCAGAAGTGGACTCCATTGTCGAGCATGAGCAAACATAGGGTACCAACCTTATGGGCATGACCGTATTCATAGGGGGATTTCCGGTAGGTCGGGCTCAAGAATGAGGACATGACCAGATTGGATGCCCTGTTGACTTTCGTCCTGCTCTCAGTAGCGAATCTCATTGGCTGAGCCGAACTGAATACGGGGGATATCATCAGAAGCCATATTGACCAGGGGGGGGGGGATCATTCGATCAATCGTTGTATTTTTGAACTGGTTAGGCGATAAGAAACTGCGTTTTCGAGCAGAAAAACCTATTTTTTGTGATTGAAAAAAATGTTATTTTTGAAAATGTTTGGTCATGCTGAGCATGACAAGCATGCCCTCTAACTTCGCCACTGATTCTAGCCTATGGCCCATATTAACCCAGGGTATAACGTGGGCTCTGTAAGAATCATCAACTCGTCATGGAAAAGAAAATCATAGACCGGGTGTCTAGAAATAAAATACCCCCTTTTAACTGGAGAAAGGAGCGAAAAGATGAAACTTTGGAAGTTTAAAGGTAATCGGCGGGGTCAAAAGGTGTCTTCATGTCATGAGCAAGGGGTTTGGCACAAGTGAAAATTTTATCGAAATTTTTGAATGAACACGTGCATGTGCCAAGGAGACAAAGAGTGAATGGGTTTTTCTTTGTTCTTTCCAATGGACGGACGCATTTACCTTTGCCTATTACGTAAGGTTTAAACTTCCATTGTCAAATGGCCATGATATTGAATTGTGGATAGGCCCTTTCTCAAAACCTCTGGTTTCAGGTGCATTTTAAATCTTGACTTTGTGAGCTCGCATCTCCGGTGTTTGATGAACGATTTATCGATGCAAGGTACTTGAATTTGGTTGAAGATTAACAAATTTATCTGTACCGTCGGAGGATGTTCCTTGGTTTTCCAGTCAAGAGGATATTCTTCTTTTTAGATTTTTTAGATAGCCGGTATCAGCAGGTAGATAAGAGGTTGGGTGGTTATCAAAACTCAAGTCGCTTGAGCTAACTTAAAAATGCATTGGGATTAGCTTCATTTTAGAGCTTTTTTGTAAGGCACCCATGAATAGTCTGAATTCCCTGTTTTCCCTTGAATAGTGTTTTTTCGAGGTTTGCTTCACGAAGACCAAGAAAGTGTGATTAATAGCTATTTGTTGCGTCGTTTGAAAGGAATTTAATGTGTCCAATTGCTGCTGATATTTTTGTCGTTGAATTTATAGTCTCTAATTGCTGAACTTTTTTGCCGTTACCATAAGATCAAGACAGAACAAAAAGAGATGTCCTTCAATATCTTCGTTCTACCGTAGGCAGATATGCAATTTACTCGCTTTTCAAACAGCCATGACTTGTTAAGTTGTATCTTTTCGACGGAACGTTGATAATAGGCCTAATCGGCAAAATGTTTTTGCACCGGTTCAAGTCAAGTGATCAACACGGGGGGGGGGGGGCTTATTCCATAGTAAAGGTACCTGGGGATGTGCCGCGAGCAAGGGTATACTTTTTCGGACTTCTAGTCTAGCCAAGGGTATACTTTTTTGCAATTTTGGCCTACAACGGTCTAGTCAAGGGTATCATTTTTGACAATATTGGTCTAGCTAACGGTCATAAATAATAATAATAATAATAATAAACAATTTATTTAAAGTTAGCTAAGAAAATAGCGTTAAGCTAATTAAGGCCAACTATACAGAATATTTACAAAAGTCTAATTTCAAAAAACCTAGATTTGATACAAAAATTTTACACAATTTACAGCTGCAGTCAAAAGTTTTGATAGATTTAATATTTCTTTTAAAAATCTCCAATGATTGGGACTCTTTGATTTCTCTTGGCAGAGTCTGCCATAGTTTTTGACCAATAAACCTGATAGTATCAATGCCATATTGATTCGTCCTAGCTCTAGGCAAAACAAGACTATTATTGCCACGAAGGCTATATGGCATATCTTTGCTAACAAATGCTTCTGCCATAAAAGCCGGATTCAAGTTGTTTACGGTTTTATAAATCTCAGTCTGGAGCAGCTGTAAATTCCTCTGGTGAACAGATACTGAGTTACTTTTAATCAATAGTTCCTCAAAATTGGAAGTACTATCTTTGTGTATGATTCTTAGGGCTCTTTCATGGATCTTATTGATCTTGTATATCATATTTGGTACATGATATCATATTTGGTACAAATTTGACAATATTCGTCCAGGAAATCGTCAAAATTGGTCTATCCAAGGGTATCAATTTCGTAAAAATTGGTCCAGAGAATGGTCGAATTGGTCTAGCCAAGGGTACCATTTTGAATATGATCTCGGCAGACCCCTACCCAAAATTTGGCCAAGAACCCCCCCCCCCCCGCCCTGGTGATCAACCTCTTGATAAAACAGGAGTGAAACAAACCTGAGCCTATTTTGTCTATTGTTTTGCTGTTATTTGCTGGTATGAATGTAAATCTAGCCTCCCCTCCTGAGGTTTGTCTTTTGAGAGGAGTTAGCAACAAAATGCATTGAATATATTCATAAAATTTTGTGAGAAAAGATGAATCCTCCTCACTTTTTGACTCAAATCTGTCCATACCTATTTAATATATTCCATGTTCATCACTCTCAACGAAATATTTTGAAATCAATACACCTCTTCAATATAGCAGCCTCGTTTTGGAAATGTATCAAAATTTCTTTCTATTGTTCATATGAAAATTTCAAGCCCATATTCGGATTTAGCACCCGAACTTTAGTCTAGTTTCTTGTTTTTGAACTGATGGCGATTGTGATGTTGATTCTATGACGATATAAAGTTTAAAAACTTATAAGGGATTTGACCGTGAAAATCGTTCAGGGTGAAACTTTACACCCTGAGTCATTTTCGCGGTCAAATCCCTTACAGGTTTTCAAACTTTGCATCGCCATAAAATCAAAATTACTACCGATAGTAACATAAAAACTTGCAGTAAGACTAAAGTTTGAGTGCTAAATCCGAATTCGGACTCTAAAATTTCGTATCAAAGAATTTTGAATATTTTCCAATACGAGGCTGTATATTGAATTGGTGTATAATGCTTGCCAATAATGCGAAGAGCAACCCCGACCTGGTAGTATGGGCGAAATGTTTTGAGCGATGGCCCGGGGGGGGGGGGGTATTTAGTATATTTTGCTGACAGGATGTGCACTCCTTTCCGGGTATCGTTTTCGCCTCTTTTTTCTAACGCCGAGTATCAAAAGAAGACAATTTTTCTAACGCCGGTTGTCAGTCAAAAAGTGTTATTTCATTGTTTTTCGAGGAATTTTTACGCTTTGAGGTGGCGGGGAGCAGTGACGTCAGCAGTTGTTGTTGTTGTGGCTCTCTTGGCGGGGGTCCTGTCGTTAAACATCATCGTCTACGGTTGCCTGACATCCAATGTGAAACTGACTCCAGTGTTTATCAGTAAAGATTGTTTATCCGTAGCCTTTAGTAATTGTATTTAATTGTGTATTTAGGTTTAATTTAGTTGCCTGCCTTTATGTCAAAGCCATTGGGTAATCATGGTCTTTTGCCCCCCATGGTATCGTCCTTGTAGTGTAGTAAAGTAGTTCGTAAGTGTTGTTATAAGTAATTCCGTTTTAATAAATTGTTATATTGAATATAAAAATAAACAAAATATGCTTACCCTTTCACTAAAATCAGCAGATTTTGAAAGTATCCTATTTTCGATCAGAAAGTAATGCTATAGGCTTACCTTTTTCGCTGAAATAGGCAGATATCCAAAACACTCATTTTGGACCAAAAAGTAAGGCTATAGGTAAGGTTAACGCCTTTGCTTTTTTGAAAAAATGGGCCCATGTCGAATTGACCGATTTTTGGGCAAAAAGTAAGGTTAACCCCTTTGCTTTTTTGCAAAAATGGGCCCTTTTCGAAAATACCGATTTCTGGGCAAAAGGTAACGCTAACCCCTTTGCTTTTTTGCAAAATTGGGCCTATTTCGAATATACCGATTTCTGGGCAAAAGCTAAGGCTAACCCCTTTGCTTTTTTGCAAATTGGGCCTATTTCAAATATACCGATTTCTGGGCAAAAGGTAAGGCTAACCCCTTTGCTTTTTTGCAAAATTGGGCCAATTTCGAATTCACCGATTTCTGGGGAAAAGGTAAGGCTAACCCCTTTGCTTTTTTGCAAAATTGGGCCTATTTCGAATATACCCATTTCTGGGCAAAAGGTAAGGCTAGCCCCTTTGCTTTTTTGGAAAATTGGGCCTATTTCGAATATACCGATTTCTGGGCAAAAGGTAAGGCTAACCCCTTTGCTTTTTTTTCCAAAATTGGGCCTATTTCGAATTGACCGATTTCTGGGCAAAAGGTAAGGCTAACCCCTTTGCTTTTTTGCAAAAATGGGCCTATTTAGAATTGACCGATTTCTGGGCAAAAGGTAAGGCTAACCCCTTTGCTTTTTTGCAAAATTGGGCCTATTTCGAATTGACCGATTTCTGGGCAAAAGGTAAGGCTAACCCCTTTGCTTTTTTTGCAAAATTGGGCCTATTTCGAACATACCGATTTCTGGGGAAAAGGTAAGGCTAACCCCTTTGCTTTTTTGCAAAAATGGGCCTATGTCGAATATACCGATTTCTGGGCAAAAGGTAAGGCTAACCCCTTTGCTTTTTTGCAAAATTGGGCCTATTTCGAATATACCGATTTCTGGGCAAAAGCTAAGGCTAACCCCTTTGCTTTTTTTTCCAAAATTGGGCCTATTTCGAATTGACCGATTTCTGGGCAAAAGGTAAGGCTAACCCCTTTGCTTTTTTGCAAAAATGGGCCTATTTAGAATTGACCGATTTCTGGGCAAAAGGTAAGGCTAACCCCTTTGCTTTTTTGCAAAATTGGGCCTATTTCGAATTGACCGATTTCTGGGCCAAAGGTCCGGCTAACCCCTTTGCTTTTTTTGCAAAATTGGGCCTATTTCGAACATACCGATTTCTGGGGAAAAGGTAAGGCTAACCCCTTTGCTTTTTTGCAAAAATGGGCCTATGTCGAATATACCGATTTCTGGGCAAAAGGTAAGGCTAACCCCTTTGCTTTTTTTTTGCAAAATTGGGCCTATTTCGAATATACCGATTTCTGGGCAAAAGCTAAGGCTAACCCCTTTGCTTTTTTGCAAATTGGGCCTATTTCAAATATACCGATTTCTGGGCAAAAGGTAAGGCTAACCCCTTTGCTTTTTTGCAAAATTGGGCCAATTTCGAATTCACCGATTTCTGGGGAAAAGGTAAGGCTAACCCCTTTGCTTTTTTGCAAAATTGGGCCTATTTCGAATATACCCATTTCTGGGCAAAAGGTAAGGCTAGCCCCTTTGCTTTTTTGGAAAATTGGGCCTATTTCGAATATACCGATTTCTGGGCAAAAGGTAAGGCTAACCCCTTTGCTTTTTTTTCCAAAATTGGGCCTATTTCGAATTGGCCGATTTCTGGGCAAAAGGTAAGGCTAACCCCTTTGCTTTTTTGCAAAAATGGGCCTATTTAGAATTGACCGATTTCTGGGCAAAAGGTAAGGCTAACCCCTTTGCTTTTTTGCAAAATTGGGCCTATTTCGAATTGACCGATTTCTGGGCAAAAGGTAAGGCTAACCCCTTTGCTTTTTTTGCAAAATTGGGCCTATTTCGAACATACCGATTTCTGGGGAAAAGGTAAGGCTAACCCCTTTGCTTTTTTGCAAAAATGGGCCTATGTCGAATATACCGATTTCTGGGCAAAAGGTAAGGCTAACCCCTTTGCTTTTTTTTTGCAAAATTGGGCCTATTTCGAATTGACCGATTTCTGGGCAAAAGGTAAGGCTAACCCCTTTGCTTTTTTGCAAAAATGGGCCCATGTCGAATATACCGATTTCTGGGCAAAAGGTAAGGCTAACCCCTTTGCCTTTTTGCAAAATTGGGCCTATTTCGAATATACCGATTTCTGGGCAAAAGGTAAGGCTAACCCCTTTGCTTTTTTGCAAAATTGGGCCTATTTCGAACATACCGATTTCTGGGGAAAAGGTAAGGCTAACCCCTTTGCTTTTTTGCAAAAATGGGCCTATGTCGAATATACCGATTTCTGGGCAAAAGGTAAGGCTAACCCCTTTGCTTTTTTGCAAAATTGGGCGTATTTCGAATATACCGATATATGGGCAAAAGGTAATGCTAACCCCTTTGCCTTTTTGCAAAATTGGGCCCATGTCGAATATACCGATTTCTGGGCAAAAGGTAAGGCTAACCCCTTTGCTTTTTTGCAAAATTGGGCCCATGTCGAATATACCGATTTCTGGGCAAAAGGTAAGGCTAACCCCTTTGCTTTTTTGCAAAATTGGGCCCATGTCGAATATACCGATTTCTGGGCAAAAGGTAAGGCTAACCCCTTTGCTTTTTTGCAAAATTGGGCCCATGTCGAATATACCTATTTCTGGCCAAAAGGTAAGGCTAACCCCTTTGCTTTTTTGCAAATTTGGGCTTATTTCGAATATACCGATTTCTGGGCAAAAGGTAACGCTAACCCCTTTGCTTTTTTGCAAAATCGGGCCTATGTCGATTATACCGATTTCTGGGCATATTAACGCCAGCGGTTCCTGCACTATCAAGTAGATTATCAAGACAGATTAACTATGAATAAGAGGCGCTGAGTGGCAGTATTTGGGTCGTATCGACTAATTAACTTTAAATACAACAATGAAGGAAACGCAATTCCTTTTCATTAATTTGAATGCTACAAATAACTTCATTGTTCTGAAAATGGTTGACTTTCAATGAGTGGTATTTTTAGAGTCATGTTTGGTAATTCACAGTTTGAACTCTGGACTTGAAGATGAAATGGTTGATAAGATGGGGCTTTTGTTGTTTTCAACCTCTGAATTGTTACTATTAATCTGCCACCATCTTGTATGGTGGCCTTACCGCTACTTCTTGACACTTTCACACACTGCTTTGACAAGGCATACACTGCGGTTGGCTTACTGACGCCCCAGACACTGGACTTTGTTTGGTAGTGATTATTGTAGAACTTCACCTCCTTTTGACTTTATGATTTGCTGGTCAGGCAATTTATTTCTTCAATGGATAGCACAGCAACAAGATTGGCGATTCTCCTAAAAGGAACTACCAACCCAGTAACGTTTTAATCTACGACATAAACCACGATAATATACGATATTGTAAATCCTATAACGACTTTCAACGATTTTTTCGATAGCTGTCTCTTTTCGGACACCCTTCCCCGCTTGGGGATACTTTGGAGGCTTCTCCAGATATTTATAAATACACCATATTTTTTTTTTTTTTTTTTTTTTTTTTTTTTTTTTTTTTTTTTTTTGAGGAGGCTTCTCCTGTATATCAACATATCAACATATCAACTTTCAATCACTTTTGTTTTTGTTTTTGGACGCGCTTCGCCGCTTGGGGATTTTATTTTTTCTTTCTTTTGGAGGCTTCTCCTGTTATTTATAAATACACCATGTATCTCAACATATCAACATATCAACTTTCAATCACTTTTTGTTTTTGATTTTTGTTTTTGGACGCGCTTCGCCGCTTGGGGATTTTATTTTATTTATAAATACACCATGTATATCAACATATCAACATATCAACTTTCAATCACTTTTTGTTTTTGTTTTTGGACGCGCTTCGCCGCTTGGGGATTTTATTTTATTTATCAATACACCATGTATATCAACATATCAACATATCAACTTTCAATCACTTTTTGTTTTTGATTTTTGTTTTTGGACGCGCTTCGCCGCTTGGGGATTTTGTTTTATTTATAAATACACCATGTATATCAACATATCAACTTTCAATCACTTTTTGTTTTTGTTTTTGGACGCGCTTCGCCGCTTGGGGATTTTATTTTATTTATAAATACACCATGTATATCAACATATCAACTTTCAATCACTTTTTGTTTTGTTTTTGTTTTTGGACGCGCTTCGCCGCTTGGGGATTTTATTTTATTTATAAATATACCATGTATATCAACATATCAACATTCAATCACTTTTTGTTTTGTTTTTTGTTTTTGGACGCGCTTCGCCGCTTGGGGATTTTATTTTATTTATAAATACACCATGTATATCAACATATCAACTTTCAATCACTTTTTGTTTTGTTTTTTGTTTTTGGACGCGCTTCGCCGCTTGGGGATTTTATTTTATTTATAAATACACCATGTATATCAACATATCAACTTTCAATCACTTTTTGTTTTGTTCTTTGTTTTTGGACGCGCTTCGCCGCTTGGGGATTTTTTGGAGGCTTCTCCTTTTATTTGTAAACATATCATGTATAACCATGTAACAACTTTTCATCACTATTTTGAGGGCTTCCTCTTTTTGGATGCGCTTTCCCACTTGGGGATTTCTGGAGGCTTCCCCAGTAATTTATAATACACCATATAATCACATAAAAAACTTTCCATCACTTTTTTGAGGGCTTCCTCTTTTTGGATGCGCTTTGCCGCTGGGGGGGGGGGGGGGGGGGGGGGGGGGTTTATGGAGGCTTCTCCACTTATTCATAAATACACATAAATACACCATATATACTCACATAAAAAACTTTCACATACTCTTTTTCGGACACGCTTTGCTGCTGGGGGATTTTTAGGAGACTTTTCTGGTTATTTCTAACTACACTATGTATACTAACAAGAAACTTTCAATACTTTTTTTTTTTTTTTTTTTTTTTTTTGAGAGCCTTCTTGCTTTTGGGAAGTGGTCTGGTTGAGAATATCTAGGAGGGGATATACAAAGTAACCAAAACTTACTGACGAGGCTTTGGTACAAAATCTGACTCATTTCGCCACAAATGGGGCCCATTTCCTATATGTTGACGTTTGTAATTCTTAAGGATAAGTTAACTGAAGGGTAATTGTACAAATACAACTAACTGCGATACGACCATGTATGGGGCAGCAACTAACCTTCCAGACTTCCTGAAAAGGCCAGATGCTGCCCAATGGTTTACTACCTACAATTTAAAACAAAAATAAAAATAATAAAAAGGGGTGGGTGGGATAGGGTTGACAAGATGATATCAATTCTGTGTGGAAAATATCACTTCATTTTCACTGCTATAACAAACATGTGGAGCACGCCCTAAAGGTGTAGAGGACTGGGAGCTAATGGGAGGCAATCGTGCGTCACCTTGTCGTTAAAATACATTTACGCGAGCGTAAATGTTTCATTAACGCCAGCGGTTCCTGCACTATCAAGTAGATTATCAAGACAGATTAACTATGAATAAGAGGCGCTGAGTGGCAGTATTTGGGTCGTATCGACTAATTAACTTTAAATACAACAATGAAGGAAACGCAATTCCTTTTCATTAATTTGAATGCTACAAATAACTTCATTGTTCTGAAAATGGTTGACTTTCAATGAGTGGTATTTTTAGAGTCATGTTTGGTAATTCACAGTTTGAACTCTGGACTTGAAGATGAAATGGTTGATAAGATGGGGCTTTTGTTGTTTTCAACCTCTGAATTGTTACTATTAATCTGCCACCATCTTGTATGGTGGCCTTACCGCCAAGATACGCCCAAAACTACCACCCTGCGCTGCTTAGATTAACAAGAGAGTTAGGGTAGCCCAGGATATCTCCCTTGCAGACCCTGTACGTGTAGCTATTTACATACATATTTGAAGCCTGTTGTAACAATGAAACTTTGAACCTGTGTATTTTGTGAGGGGTTTTTGTTGTTGTTACAAATTTTTTGATAAGGGGGGGGATGGGCATGGTTAAACCAGGATTATTAACCTGCAATAAATCTGGTTAAGCCTGGAAGGAAAATGGTTAGATATGACAAAAAAGGGGGGGGCAGGAATTTGTAAGCCTCTCAGTGGCAAAATCGAAAAGCCACCGGAAGAGAATGACATAAGCTGAGCTTGGACATGGTTGCGGGCATGCCTTTACAACAAATAGATTCAAGTTGGGCACCCTCATTTTTGGGAGTGCTTTAATGTGCTTAATTAATTGCTGTTTACTTTCTCATAGGGTCTAAACTTCGTAATTCTATTACTGGTGACCTTGTTTTAATACAATATAAATGGGAGTGGTGGTGCTTGTTCATTTAAGTACAAGAGCTTTGCAGGGTGGTGAACAAGCCTTATTCATTCTTGAGCAAAGTAGTGATTTTTATTCTGACACTTAACTTAATTTTACTGCATAGGGCCAAAACCTATTACAGATGTTGAACCATGGCTAGCATGTACCTTGTTACTCATACATACTTTAAATTCTAATTCTGTGTTGATGCCAGCACAGGGACCTTAGCATACTATCCGCCCTTTGATTTCTTTACCAACAAGGGACTTTTACATAATATGCATTGTTTCTAATATACGTACTTAATTACTAATTCTGGGGTGCTGATGCCAGCACAGGGACCTTAGCATACAATCTGCCCTTTGACTTCTTTACCATCAAGGGACTTTTACATAATATACCTTGTTTCTAATATACGTACTTAATTACTAACTCTGTGCTGATGCCAGCCCAGGGACCTTAACATACTATCTGCCCGTTGACCGATTTACCATCAAGGGACTTTTACCTAATATACCTTGTTTCTAATATACATAATTAACTAAATTATGTGCTGATGCCAGCCCAGGGACCTTAACATACTATCTGCCCTCTGACAGCATACCATCAAGGGACTTTTACATACGATGTGCCCTTTGTCTGCTTAAACGCAAGCACAGGGACTTTTACATACTAACTGCTGCCCTTTGACTGCTTGTGCAATCATGCGGATGGGCCTTGGCACACGGACTGCCTGATAAAGGGCAGGTCGTCAGCTTTTTTCTTGCTAGATTAGAGGTACTAGCTCCAGCTGCACAAACTGAAAACATTACAGATGCCCTTTGGCTGCTTTTCAATTTCATCACAACATGTATGTTTGTAATAATCTTTAATACACAATAACTTTTCCACCTATTCAAGAGCTGGTTGGCAGCTTTGTTTGGAACACTTCCTTTGACTATCCATACTTGCACGGCACTTGACCTTGATACGAAATTGACATTCAAGGATCCTGTTCCTCAACGACTTGCATGAGATACCCATGATTATTCATTGGGCTTCCTTTACAGAGTATCAGATAAGTGTTAGCTGAATTCAAGCAACAAACCTTCCTTCCAGCGCAATGAATCCATAAGCCAAACCTTTTAACCTTCGATCTTGTCTTGTTTCATTGTCACATTTCATTTAGGCCTTCTTCTTCCAACTGAATTTATCAGACGATATATTGATTGAATTTCACAATGATTGAAGTTCTACTGATGTAAGTTGGCCTGCCATTTTGTAAGTTGGTTTATACTTCATAGTCCGCTATGGTTTGATATTGACAAGATGATATCAATTCTGTGTGGAAAATATCACTTCATTTTCACTGCTATAACAAACATGTGGAGCACGCCCTAAAGGTGTAGAGGACTGGGAGCTAATGGGAGGCAATCGTGCGTCACCTTGTCGTTAAAATACATTTACGCGAGCGTAAATGTTTCATTTAGAATTGACCGATTTCTGGGCAAAAGGTAAGGCTAACCCCTTTGCTTTTTTGCAAAATTGGGCCTATTTCGAATTGACCGATTTCTGGGCAAAAGGTAAGGCTAACCCCTTTGCTTTTTTGCAAAATTGGGCCTATTTCGAACATACCGATTTCTGGGGAAAAGGTAAGGCTAACCCCTTTGCTTTTTTGCAAAAATGGGCCTATGTCGAATATACCGATTTCTGGGCAAAAGGTAAGGCTAACCCCTTTGCTTTTTTTTTGCAAAATTGGGCCTATTTCGAATTGACCGATTTCTGGGCAAAAGGTAAGGCTAACCCCTTTGCTTTTTTGCAAAAATGGGCCCATGTCGAATATACCGATTTCTGGGCAAAAGGTAAGGCTAACCCCTTTGCCTTTTTGCAAAATTGGGCCTATTTCGAATTGACCGATTTCTGGGCAAAAGGTAAGGCTAACCCCTTTGCTTTTTTTGCAAAATTGGGCCTATTTCGAACATACCGATTTCTGGGGAAAAGGTAAGGCTAACCCCTTTGCTTTTTTGCAAAAATGGGCCCAAGTCGAATATACCGATTTCTGGGCAAAAGCTAAGGCTAACGCCTTTGCTTTTTTTTCCAAAATTGGGCCTATTTCGAATTGACCGATTTCTGGGCAAAAGGTAAGGCTAACCCCTTTGCTTTTTTGCAAAAATGGGCCTATTTAGAATTGACCGATTTCTGGGCAAAAGGTAAGGCTAACCCCTTTGCTTTTTTGCAAAATTGGGCCTATTTCGAATTGACCGATTTCTGGGCAAAAGGTAAGGCTAACCCCTTTGCTTTTTTTGCAAAATTGGGCCTATTTCGAACATACCGATTTCTGGGGAAAAGGTAAGGCTAACCCCTTTGCTTTTTTGCAAAAATGGGCCTATTTCGAATATACCGATTTCTGGGCAAAAGCTAAGGCTAACCCCTTTGCTTTTTTTTCCAAAATTGGGCCTATTTCGAATTGACCGATTTCTGGGCAAAAGGTAAGGCTAACCCCTTTGCTTTTTTGCAAAAATGGGCCTATTTAGAATTGACCGATTTCTGGGCAAAAGGTAAGGCTAACCCCTTTGCTTTTTTGCAAAATTGGGCCTATTTCGAATTGACCGATTTCTGGGCAAAAGGTAAGGCTAACCCCTTTGCTTTTTTTGCAAAATTGGGCCTATTTCGAACATACCGATTTCTGGGGAAAAGGTAAGGCTAACCCCTTTGCTTTTTTGCAAAAATGGGCCTATGTCGAATATACCGATTTCTGGGCAAAAGGTAAGGCTAACCCCTTTGCTTTTTTTTTGCAAAATTGGGCCTATTTCGAATATACCGATTTCTGGGCAAAAGCTAAGGCTAACCCCTTTGCTTTTTTGCAAATTGGGCCTATTTCAAATATACCGATTTCTCGGCAAAAGGTAACCCCTTTGCTTTTTTGCAAAATTGGGCCTATTTCGAACATACCGATTTCTGGGGAAAAGGTAAGGCTAACCCCTTTGCTTTTTTGCAAAAATGGGCCTATGTCGAATATACCGATTTCTGGGCAAAAGGTAAGGCTAACCCCTTTGCTTTTTTTTCCAAAATTGGGCCTATTTCGAATATACCGATATATGGGCAAAAGGTAATGCTAACCCCTTTGCTTTTTTGCAAAAATGGGCCTATTTAGAATTGACCGATTTCTGGGCAAAAGGTAAGGCTAACCCCTTTGCTTTTTTGCAAAATTGGGCCTATTTCGAATTGACCGATTTCTGGGCAAAAGGTAAGGCTAACCCCTTTGCTTTTTTTGCAAAATTGGGCCTATTTCGAACATACCGATTTCTGGGGAAAAGGTAAGGCTAACCCCTTTGCTTTTTTGCAAAAATGGGCCTATGTCGAATATACCGATTTCTAAGCAAAAGGTAAGGCTAACCCCTTTGCTTTTTTTTTGCAAAATTGGGCCTATTTCGAATATGACCGATTTCTGGGCAAAAGGTAAGGCTAACCCCTTTGCTTTTTTGCAAAAATGGGCCCATGTCGAATATACCGATTTCTGGGCAAAAGGTAAGGCTAACCCCTTTGCCTTTTTGCAAAATTGGGCCTATTTCGAATATACCGATTTCTGGGCAAAAGGTAAGGCTAACCCCTTTGCTTTTTTGCAAAATTGGGCCTATTTCGAACATACCGATTTCTGGGGAAAAGGTAAGGCTAACCCCTTTGCTTTTTTGCAAAAATGGGCCTATGTCGAATATACCGATTTCTGGGCAAAAGGTAAGGCTAACCCCGTTGCTTTTTTGCAAAATTGGGCGTATTTCGAATATACCGATATATGGGCAAAAGGTAATGCTAACCCCTTTGCCTTTTTGCAAAATTGGGCCCATGTCGAATATACCGATTTCTGGGCAAAAGGTAAGGCTAACCCCTTTGCTTTTTTGCAAAATTGGGCCCAAGTCGAATATACCGATTTCTGGGCAAAAGGTAAGGCTAACCCCTTTGCTTTTTTGCAAAATTGGGCCCATGTCGAATATACCGATTTCTGGGCAAAAGGTAAGGCTAACCCCTTTGCTTTTTTGCAAAATTGGGCCCATGTCGAATATACCTATTTCTGGCCAAAAGGTAAGGCTAACCCCTTTGCTTTTTTGCAAATTTGGGCTTATTTCGAATATACCGATTTCTGGGCAAAAGGTAACGCTAACCCCTTTGCTTTTTTGCAAAATCGGGCCTATGTCGATTATACCGATTTCTGGGCTAAAGGTAAGGCTAACCCCTTTGCTTTTTTGCAAAAATTGGGCCCATGTCGAATATACCGATTTCTGGGCAAAAGGTAAGGCTAACCCCTTTGCTTTTTTGCAAATTGGGCCCATGTCGAATATACCGATTTCTGAGCAAAAGGTAAGGCTAACCCCTTTACTTTTTTGCAAAATTGGGCCCATGTCGAATATACTGATTTCTGGGCAAAAGGTAAGGCTAACCCCTTTGCTTTTTTGCAAAATTGGGCTTATTTCGAATATACCGATTTCTGGGCAAAAGGTAAGGCTAACCCCTTTGCTTTTTTTTGCAAAATTGGGCCCATGTCAAATATACCGATTTCTGGGCAAAAGGTAAGGCTAACCCCTTTGCCTTTTTGCTAAATTGGGCCCATATCGAATATACCGATTTCTGGGCAAAAGGTAAGGCTAACCCCTTTGCTTTTTTGCAAAATCGGGCCTATGTCGATTATACCGATTTCTGGGCTAAAGGTAAGGCTAACCCCTTTGCTTTTTTGCAAAAATGGGCCCATGTCGAATATACCGATTTCTGGGCAAAAGGTAAGGCTAACCCCTTTGCTTTTTTGCAAAATTGGGCCCATGTCGAATATACCGATTTCTGGGCAAAAGGTAAGGCTAACCTCTTTGCTTTTTTGCAAAAATGGGCCTATTTCGAATATACCGATTTCTGGGCAAAAGGTAAGGCTAACCCCTTTGCTTTTTTGCAAAAATTGGGCCCATGTCGAATATACCGATTTCTGGGCAAAAGGTAAGGCTAACCCCTTTGCTTTTTTGCAAAATTGGGCTTATTTCGAATATACCGATTTCTGGGCAAAAGGTAAGGCTAACCCCTTTGCTTTTTTTTGCAAAATTGGGCCCATATCGAATATACTGATTTCTGGGCAAAAGGTAAGGCTAACCCCTTTGCTTTTTTGCAAAATCGGGCCTATGTCGATTATACCGATTTCTGGGCTAAAGGTAAGGCTAACCCCTTTGCTTTTTTGCAAAAATTGGGCCCATGTCGAATATACCGATTTCTGGGCAAAAGGTAAGGCTAACCCCTTTGCTTTTTTGCAAATTGGGCCCATGTCGAATATACCGATTTCTGAGCAAAAGGTAAGGCTAACCCCTTTACTTTTTTGCAAAATTGGGCCCATGTCGAATATACTGATTTCTGGGCAAAAGGTAAGGCTAACCCCTTTGCTTTTTTGCAAAATTGGGCTTATTTCGAATATACCGATTTCTGGGCAAAAGGTAAGGCTAACCCCTTTGCTTTTTTTTGCAAAATTGGGCCCATGTCAAATATACCGATTTCTGGGCAAAAGGTAAGGCTAACCCCTTTGCCTTTTTGCTAAATTGGGCCCATATCGAATATACCGATTTCTGGGCAAAAGGTAAGGCTAACCCCTTTGCTTTTTTGCAAAATCGGGCCTATGTCGATTATACCGATTTCTGGGCTAAAGGTAAGGCTAACCCCTTTGCTTTTTTGCAAAAATGGGCCCATGTCGAATATACCGATTTCTGGGCAAAAGGTAAGGCTAACCCCTTTGCTTTTTTGCAAAATTGGGCCCATGTCGAATATACCGATTTCTGGGCAAAAGGTAAGGCTAACCTCTTTGCTTTTTTGCAAAAATGGGCCTATTTCGAATATACCGATTTCTGGGCAAAAGGTAAGGCTAACCCCTTTGCTTTTTTGCAAAAATTGGGCCCATGTCGAATATACCGATTTCTGGGCAAAAGGTAAGGCTAACCCCTTTGCTTTTTTGCAAAATTGGGCTTATTTCGAATATACCGATTTCTGGGCAAAAGGTAAGGCTAACCCCTTTGCTTTTTTTTGCAAAATTGGGCCCATGTCAAATATACCGATTTCTGGGCAAAAGGTAAGGCTAACCCCTTTGCCTTTTTGCTAAATTGGGCCCATATCGAATATACCGATTTCTGGGCAAAAGGTAAGGCTAACCCCTTTGCTTTTTTGCAAAATTGGGCCCATGTCGAATATACCGATTTCTGGGCAAAAGGTAAGGCTAACCCCTTTGCTTTTTTTGCAAAATTGGGCCCATGTCAAATATACCGATTTCTGGGCGAAAGGTAAGGCTAGCCCCTTTGCTTTTTCGCTAAATTGGGCCCATGTCGAATATACCGATTTCTGGGCAAAAGGTAAGGCTAACCCCTTTGCTTTTTTGCAAAATTGGGCCCATGTCAAATATACCGATTTCTGGGCAAAAGGTAAGGCTAACCCCTTTGCCTTTTTGCTAAATTGGGCCCATATCGAATATACCGATTTCTGGGCAAAAGGTAAGGCTAACCCCTTTGCTTTTTTGCAAAATCGGGCCTATGTCGATTATACCGATTTCTGGGCTAAAGGTAAGGCTAACCCCTTTGCTTTTTTGCAAAAATGGGCCCATGTCGAATATACCGATTTCTGGGCAAAAGGTAAGGCTAACCCCTTTGCTTTTTTGCAAAATTGGGCCCATGTCGAATATACCGATTTCTGGGCAAAAGGTAAGGCTAACCCCTTTGCTTTTTTGCTAAATTGGGCCCATGTCGAATATACCGATTTCTGAGCAAAAGGTAAGGCTAACCCCTTTACTTTTTTGCAAAATTGGGCCCATGTCGAATATACTGATTTCTGGGCAAAAGGTAAGGCTAACCCCTTTGCTTTTTTGCAAAATTGGGCTTATTTCGAATATACCGATTTCTGGGCAAAAGGTAAGGCTAACCCCTTTGCTTTTTTTTGCAAAATTGGGCCCATGTCAAATATACCGATTTCTGGGCAAAAGGTAAGGCTAACCCCTTTGCCTTTTTGCTAAATTGGGCCCATATCGAATATACCGATTTCTGGGCAAAAGGTAAGGCTAACCCCTTTGCTTTTTTGCAAAATCGGGCCTATGTCGATTATACCGATTTCTGGGCTAAAGGTAAGGCTAACCCCTTTGCTTTTTTGCAAAAATGGGCCCATGTCGAATATACCGATTTCTGGGCAAAAGGTAAGGCTAACCCCTTTGCTTTTTTGCAAAATTGGGCCCATGTCGAATATACCGATTTCTGGGCAAAAGGTAAGGCTAACCTCTTTGCTTTTTTGCAAAAATGGGCCTATTTCGAATATACCGATTTCTGGGCAAAAGGTAAGGCTAACCCCTTTGCTTTTTTGCAAAAATTGGGCCCATGTCGAATATACCGATTTCTGGGCAAAAGGTAAGGCTAACCCCTTTGCTTTTTTGCAAAATTGGGCCTATTTCGAATATACCGATTTCTGGGCTAAAGGTAAGGCTAACCCCTTTGCTTTTTTGCAAAAATTGGGCCTATTTCGAATATACCGATTTCTGGGCAAAAGGTAAGGCTAACCCCTTTGCTTTTTTGCAAATTGGGCCCATGTCGAATATACCGATTTCTGAGCAAAAGGTAAGGCTAACCCCTTTACTTTTTTGCAAAATTGGGCCCATGTCGAATATACTGATTTCTGGGCAAAAGGTAAGGCTAACCCCTTTGCTTTTTTGCAAAATTGGGCTTATTTCGAATATACCGATTTCTGGGCAAAAGGTAAGGCTAACCCCTTTGCTTTTTTTTGCAAAATTGGGCCCATGTCAAATATACCGATTTCTGGGCAAAAGGTAAGGCTAACCCCTTTGCCTTTTTGCTAAATTGGGCCCATATCGAATATACCGATTTCTGGGCAAAAGGTAAGGCTAACCCCTTTGCTTTTTTGCAAAATCGGGCCTATGTCGATTATACCGATTTCTGGGCTAAAGGTAAGGCTAACCCCTTTGCTTTTTTGCAAAAATGGGCCCATGTCGAATATACCGATTTCTGGGCAAAAGGTAAGGCTAACCCCTTTGCTTTTTTGCAAAATTGGGCCCATGTCGAATATACCGATTTCTGGGCAAAAGGTAAGGCTAACCTCTTTGCTTTTTTGCAAAAATGGGCCTATTTCGAATATACCGATTTCTGGGCAAAAGGTAAGGCTAACCCCTTTGCTTTTTTGCAAAAATTGGGCCCATGTCGAATATACCGATTTCTGGGCAAAAGGTAAGGCTAACCCCTTTGCTTTTTTGCAAAATTGGGCTTATTTCGAATATACCGATTTCTGGGCAAAAGGTAAGGCTAACCCCTTTGCTTTTTTTTGCAAAATTGGGCCCATGTCAAATATACCGATTTCTGGGCAAAAGGTAAGGCTAACCCCTTTGCCTTTTTGCTAAATTGGGCCCATATCGAATATACCGATTTCTGGGCAAAAGGTAAGGCTAACCCCTTTGCTTTTTTGCAAAATTGGGCCCATGTCGAATATACCGATTTCTGGGCAAAAGGTAAGGCTAACCCCTTTGCTTTTTTGCAAAATTGGGCCAATGTCGAAATATACCGATTTCTGGGCGAAAGGTAAGGCTAACCCCTTTGCTTTTTTGCTAAATTGGGCCCATGTCGAATATACCGATTTCTGGGCAAAAGGTAAGGCTAACCCCTTTGCTTTTTTGCAAAATTGGGCCCATGTCAAATATACCGATTTCTGGGCAAAAGGTAAGGCTAACCCCTTTGCCTTTTTGCTAAATTGGGCCCATATCGAATATACCGATTTCTGGGCAAAAGGTAAGGCTAACCCCTTTGCTTTTTTGCAAAATTGGGCCTATGTCGAATATACCGATTTCTGGGCAAAAGGTAAGGCTAACCCCTTTGCTTTTTTGCAAAATCGGGCCTATGTCGATTATACCGATTTCTGGGCTAAAGGTAAGGCTAACCCCTTTGCTTTTTTGCAAAAATGGGCCCATGTCGAATATACCGATTTCTGGGCAAAAGGTAAGGCTAACCCCTTTGCTTTTTTGCAAAATTGGGCCCATGTCGAATATACCGATTTCTGGGCAAAAGGTAAGGCTAACCTCTTTGCCTTTTTGCAAAAATGGGCCTATTTTGAATATACCGATTTCTGGGCAAAAGGTAAGGCTAACCCCTTTGCTTTTTTGCAAAATTGGGCCCGTGTCAAATTTACCGATTTCTGGGCAAAAGGTATGGCTAACCCCTTTGCTTTTTTGCAAAATTGGGCCTATTTCGAATATACCGATTTCTGGGGAAAAGGTAAGGCTAACCCCTTTGCTTTTTTGCAAAATTGGGCCTATTTCGAACATACCGATTTCTGGGCTAAAGGTAAGGCTAACCCCTTTGCTTTTTTGCAAAATTGGGCCTATTTCGAATATACCGATTTCTGGGCAAAAGGTAAGGCTAACCCCTTTGCTTTTTTGCAAAATTTGGCCCATGTCGAATATACCGATTTCTGGGCAAAAGGTAAGGCTAACCCCTTTGCTTTTTTGCAAAATCGGGCCTATGTCGATTATACCGATTTCTGGGCAAAAGGTAAGGCTAACCCCTTTGCTTTTTTGCAAAATTGGGCCCATGTCGAATATACCGATTTCTGGGCAAAAGGTAAGGCTAACCCCTTTGCTTTTTTGCAAAAATGGGCCTATTTCGAATATACCGATTTCTGGGCAAAAGGTAAGGCTAACCCCTTTGCTTTTTTGCAAAAATTGGGCCCATGTCGAATATACCGATTTCTGGGCAAAAGGTAAGGCTAACCCCTTTGCTTTTTTGCAAAATCGGGCCTATGTCGATTATACCGATTTCTGGGCAAAAGGTAAGGCTAACCCCTTTGCTTTTTTGCAAAAATGGGCCCATGTCGAATATACCGATTTCTGGGCAAAAGGTAAGGCTAACCCCTTTGCTTTTTTGCAAAAATGGGCCCATGTCGAATATACCGATTTCTGGGCAAAAGGTAAGGCTAACCCCTTTGCTTTTTTGCAAAATTGGGCCCATGTCGAATATACCGATTTCTGGGCAAAAGGTAAGGCTAACCCCTTTGCTTTTTTGCAAAATTGGGCCCATGTCGAATATACCGATTTCTGGGCAAAAGGTAAGGCTAACCCCTTTGCTTTTTTGCAAAATCGGGCCTATGTCGATTATACCGATTTCTGGGCAAAAGGTAAGGCTAACCCCTTTGCTTTTTTGCTAAATTGGGCCCATGTCGAATATACCGATTTCTGGGCAAAAGGTAAGGCTAACCCCTTTGCTTTTTTGCAAAATTGGGCCCATGTCAAATATACCGATTTCTGGGCAAAAGGTAAGGCTAACCCCTTTGCCTTTTTGCTAAATTGGGCCCATATCGAATATACCGATTTCTGGGCAAAAGGTAAGGCTAACCCCTTTGCTTTTTTGCAAAATCGGGCCTATGTCGATTATACCGATTTCTGGGCTAAAGGTAAGGCTAACCCCTTTGCTTTTTTGCAAAAATGGGCCCATGTCGAATATACCGATTTCTGGGCAAAAGGTAAGGCTAACCCCTTTGCTTTTTTGCAAAATTGGGCCCATGTCGAATATACCGATTTCTGGGCAAAAGGTAAGGCTAACCTCTTTGCCTTTTTGCAAAAATGGGCCTATTTTGAATATACCGATTTCTGGGCAAAAGGTAAGGCTAACCCCTTTGCTTTTTTGCAAAATTGGGCCCGTGTCAAATTTACCGATTTCTGGGCAAAAGGTATGGCTAACCCCTTTGCTTTTTTGCAAAATTGGGCCTATTTCGAATATACCGATTTCTGGGGAAAAGGTAAGGCTAACCCCTTTGCTTTTTTGCAAAATTGGGCCTATTTCGAACATACCGATTTCTGGGCTAAAGGTAAGGCTAACCCCTTTGCTTTTTTGCAAAATTGGGCCTATTTCGAATATACCGATTTCTGGGCAAAAGGTAAGGCTAACCCCTTTGCTTTTTTGCAAAATTTGGCCCATGTCGAATATACCGATTTCTGGGCAAAAGGTAAGGCTAACCCCTTTGCTTTTTTGCAAAATCGGGCCTATGTCGATTATACCGATTTCTGGGCAAAAGGTAAGGCTAACCCCTTTGCTTTTTTGCAAAATTGGGCCCATGTAGAATATACCGATTTCTGGGCAAAAGGTAAGGCTAACCCCTTTGCTTTTTTGCAAAATTGGGCCTATTTCGAATATACCGATTTCTGGGCAAAAGGTAAGGCTAACCCCTTTGCTTTTTTGCAAAATTTGGCCCATGTCGAATATACCGATTTCTGGGCAAAAGGTAAGGCTAACCCCTTTGCTTTTTTGCAAAATCGGGCCTATGTCGATTATACCGATTTCTGGGCAAAAGGTAAGGCTAACCCCTTTGCTTTTTTGCAAAAATGGGCCCATGTCGAATATACCGATTTCTGGGCAAAAGGTAAGGCTAACCCCTTTGCTTTTTTGCAAAAATGGGCCCATGTCGAATATACCGATTTCTGGGCAAAAGGTAAGGCTAACCCCTTTGCTTTTTTGCAAAATTGGGCCCATGTCGAATATACCGATTTCTGGGCAAAAGGTAAGGCTAACCCCTTTGCTTTTTTGCAAAAATGGGCCCATGTCGAATATACCGATTTCTGGGCAAAAGGTAAGGCTAACCCCTTTGCTTTTTTGCAAAATCGGGCCTATGTCGATTATACCGATTTCTGGGCAAAAGGTAAGGCTAACCCCTTTGCTTTTTTTGCAAAATTGGGCCCATGTCGAATATACCGATTTCTGGGCAAAAGGTAAGGCTAACCCCTTTGCTTTTTTGCAAAATTGGGCCCATGTCGAATATACCGATTTCTGGGCAAAAGGTAAGGCTAACCCCTTTGCTTTTTTGCAAAATTGGGCCCATGTCGAATATACCGATTTCTGGGCAAAAGGTAAGGCTAACCCCTTTGCTTTTTTTGCAAAATTGGGCCCATGTCAAATATACCGATTTCTGGGCGAAAGGTAAGGCTAGCCCCTTTGCTTTTTCGCTAAATTGGGCCCATGTCGAATATACCGATTTCTGGGCAAAAGGTAAGGCTAACCCCTTTGCTTTTTTGCAAAAATGGGCCCATGTCGAATATACCGATTTCTGGGCAAAAGGTAAGGCTAACCCCTTTGCTTTTTTGCAAAAATGGGCCCATGTCGAATATACCGATTTCTGGGCAAAAGGTAAGGCTAACCCCTTTGCTTTTTTGCAAAATCGGGCCTATGTCAATTATACCGATTTCTGGGCAAAAGGTAAGGCTAACCCCTTTGCTTTTTTTGCAAAATTGGGCCCATGTCGAATATACCGATTTCTGGGCAAAAGGTAAGGCTAACCCCTTTGCTTTTTTGCAAAATTGGGCCCATGTCGAATATACCGATTTCTGGGCAAAAGGTAAGGCTAACCCCTTTGCTTTTTTGCAAAATTGGGCCCATGTCGAATATACCGATTTCTGGGCAAAAGGTAAGGCTAACCCCTTTGCTTTTTTTGCAAAATTGGGCCCATGTCAAATATACCGATTTCTGGGCGAAAGGTAAGGCTAGCCCCTTTGCTTTTTCGCTAAATTGGGCCCATGTCGAATATACCGATTTCTGGGCAAAAGGTATGGCTAACCCCTTTGCTTTTTTGCAAAATTGGGCCTATTTCGAATATACCGATTTCTGGGGAAAAGGTAAGGCTAACCCCTTTGCTTTTTTGCAAAATTGGGCCTATTTCGAACATACCGATTTCTGGGCTAAAGGTAAGGCTAACCCCTTTGCTTTTTTGCAAAATTGGGCCTATTTCGAATATACCGATTTCTGGGCAAAAGGTAAGGCTAACCCCTTTGCTTTAATGCAAAATTGGGCCTATGTCGAATATACCGATTTTTAGGCGAAAAGTAAGCTTAACCCCTCTGCTTTTTGGCAAAAATAGGCCCATTTTGAAAATTCGAAAGCTATATGCACCTTTTTTTCCAAAAATCAGCTGATTTTGGAAGTACTTATTTAGGACCAAAATTTAAGGCTATAGGCATACCTTTCTGCTAAAATTAGTAGATTTGGCAAATACTTATTTTCAACCAAAACCATGGAGTAACTTTTTCATGCCCATTACCTTACTTTTTGATCAGAAATTGGCATCTTCAAGACGAGCCAATTCTAGCGAAAAAAGGTAAGCCAGTAACCTTTTTCTTTGGTGAAAAATAAGCATTTTTTACAATGAGCCGATTCTAGGAAAGATGACAAGGGAAAAGCCTTATTCTTTGATCCAAAATACGTGTTTCGAAAACCAGCCCGTTTTAACAAAAAATCAAGCCTATAGTCTTATAGCCTGCGTGCAGCCTGAACGGCGCACGCAGGCTAATTGTCTTACTGTTTTGTGAAAAAGAAGCATTTCAAAACTAATCAATTTAGTTAAAATGGTGTCTGTAGCATTACTGTTTAGTGTATACTACGAATTTTCAAAATCAGGAAACTTTAGCTAAAAAGACACTCCTCTTTTTGCATCATTGGACACATCGCAGAATAGTGTTTCTTGGCATACCATTATATGTTTGATGAAAGACCAAACAAAAAGTTAGGGATTCCGATTTCATTAAAATCTTCTCACTGTTTTAACTATAAGATCGAAAACTATGATAAATAATTCTATTGAGCAAAATAATTAATAACGAATTAAAGACTAACACGATTTACATTTGGGAAGAACAGAAAAACATTCCTATATACCCCAATAATTCATAGACCTTTTTACTTCTTAGCGTCCAAAGCTGGTAACGGTTGGGAAGGAAAACGAAAGCAAAAACCCCGTTCTTAGTGGATACACTGCTAGCTGTGGCAAGAAGTTGCTTCGGATCTCAACACTTTTCAGAGAGTTTGTCATCAACTACTTTGCGCAAATGAGTTAGCAATTGCTTTGTTTATATACAGGCAAGTATTGTTGGTCTTTTTGCTTATTTTCTCGTTATTTTCATTCATTTATAGCTGACTCTTCTTTAATTTGAATAACAACGGTTGAAAACAGGAAACTTTGATTTGCAATCTCGCAAAATGGAACCCTTGTATGTTCGCAATTTGTTTTGAAATATTACACAACAAATTAGCTAATGATGAATGAAAATAACGAAAATCAAGGCCAAGAGGCAAATAAAACTTGCCAGTGTATAAACTCAACCGCTTGTAACAGTTGTAAGTCAATTTGAGCATTGATTTCAGCAAAGTAGTGGTTGATTAACTCTCTGAAAGTGTCCTAAGCTCCAAAGGAACTTCTTTCTATAGGTAGGGGTGTTTCTGCTGAGAACGGGGGTCGTGCATTTGTTTTCCTTCACCAAATTTACCAGATTTGGACGCTCGATCCAAACTTCTTTTCGAACAAGTAAAAAGGTCCATTCAAGCAATTGACATAGAAATCTTAAAATTAGTTGAACAGTCTTTGGAATACGAATTTTCAAACACCTTCTGGGATGATAATCTGTTATTTCTAGTTAAAATTTGACATACTAACAGTTAGATTAAATATTTTTTCTCGGAGAGAGAATTACATTAAAAAAGGAAAATTTCGTCGGATACAATTTTGGAAGCTTAAACTTACTCTAAAGTACCGAATAAACAGGGGAGGGGGTGAGAATAATTGGGGAGGAGTTGGAAATGGTTCGACATATTGATAATCGAGGGGGTCGGAACAATCGGGCGGGGGTTGACTCGAAAAATTGGAACATAGTTCTTTTCTTAGTTAAACACATAGTTTTTTATATTTATTCAAAAATAAAGTTCACTATCATTTCAATCCTTCAAGAATTAATGGTGGAAAAAGTTTCAAAAATTAATAAGCAGGGGGAGGATTGTTCGGTACTCGAGAGTATGCAAATAATGTGTTCTCAGTGAAACATTTTCAAAACTCAGAACAAGCCACCAACAGCCACAATCTGATTTCGGACAAATAAATTTTTGGTGAAAATTCTTGCCCAAAATTTACCAAAACAAGATTTTCCGTTTTTAATGTAACTGCTTACAATAGATAATTAAACCCATAGAACTTACTACAGGGCACGACAAAGTATCATTGCTAGGTACTTCAGGCTAGATCATTTGAAATCTCCAGCTTTCTTAAAGGGAATCTAAGCATATATCAGCCTTTGATAAAAATAGCTGTGAAAAGATAATAGGCTGTGACACGTGTCGCACCATATTTGGGTAACTTTTCCAGGTCAACAAGAAATACCGGTATGTGATTGGCTAGAGGAAAATCAAGTTCTGCGCTTATCTCAGATTTGTTGCATACAATATTTTTTCAATTGTAAATGAGATCCAATCTATGTCATCGGGTAACTTGCTTGATTTTATATGTTTTTCATTGCAAAACAATGATAAAACAGAGCATGATACATGAGAGAGATAGAATTTGAGAAATTTCCTGCATAACATTATGAACTGAAAATTTCCCTGCGACTGCCCACATGGTCGGGTGGGTTTTTATGCCCTGGAAGTCTATATAGGATTGTGTTGTACCTAAATAAAAGTTATCTAGCGTCTCTATTTGCGTAAATAGCATATTCTAACCTCTTCATTGAGCTTTCATTTGTCCTTCCTCCTTCTTCATATCTTCAATAACTTTTATGACAGCAAGTTCCTTGGCTTCTTTCTTTTTGTTTCTTGCTTCATATTCAAACCTGAAGAAAACAAAGGAATTTGCTTCCGTTATGGGGCTGTATCATATTTTCACTGAGCATAGTTGCAAAAACCAAGCAATCTCTCTGCCGAGAAATCAAACGTTCTTTTAATTGCTTGGCATCGTTTGCAAAACTTTACCCATAGACAACCATAATATTGATGATGGTGTGCATTAAATGCTAAAAATTCCGGACGTTAATATTTCGGACTCTTTTTATGTCATTTTATGTCCGAACTTTTTGTAGTCCGACATATTTAGTGTACGAAAGTTTTTGCAGCATAGAAAAATCACAGGAAAACATTTCCACTGTCTGAAAATGTCATTTGCTTGCGAAACAGGTTTACAGTGAAAAGAATGTCGCGAGAGTGCTAATTGGTGAAAAATATTGCATTTTCTTAAAACTAAATCGTTCTTAATCATTCTTATCTTCGACATGTGTGGAAATTTCTGACCAAGAACCCAAGGCATCTTTTAAGGAAATTTGAATTTACCAATATACAAATACAGCATATGGCATAACCATGTGCTAGTCAGGGGTCATCCTACGGAAAATTTACCCATTTTTGAGGCTTTCCCTGAAACATCTTTCCTGCAAAGTATTCAATAAATTTGAAGCTCACTAGATTGAAAATGAAAAACTTTGTGGACATGCGAACGAAGCAAGCAAACAATTATTGGTTTGGTTTCTCTTACCAAATTAGCTTTAAATGGGTTAAAAAGAAATTTGCAATTGCTAGTTTTTCAGGACTATGTAGAATTCAAAGAGCTATCTTTGGGCGATCTGAGAATCCCTGCCATCTCTCGAATTACCTCCACATTATGTTAAGTGCCATTTAGCATTATCAGCATCTAAAGAAACAATGCGATTCATTGCAGTGCTCTGGAGAGGTATCAGTTTTCCTAATACTTCCAATGTACTATTTTGGAATCTAGACATTCAAAACATTAGAATGTGCATTTTGGAATCAACCTGTACAAAAATACAAGGCTAAACTTGGCCTTGTACCTAGGCCAAGTTTTAGCCTTGTACAGGGGATTATGACCTTGTTATGACCTTGTACTAACCTCGGAAGAAAATTACAAGGCTATCAGTAAGATTCCAAGTTGCAACCAGTCTAACACGAGGTTTCCACAAGGCTTCTACAAGGCATCTACAAGGCCAATTAGCATTTTTCGAGCCATTTACAAGGTTACAGCAAGGCTATTCCAGGCTACAGTATAACAAGGTTACAAGGCCATAACTACAAGGCTTGTACATGGCTATTACATGGCCTTGTATTTTCGTACAGGAAGACTCTACAAAGCCTGCAGATCCAAAAAAATAAAAACTAACACTTACTTGTTTTTAATAATTCTTGCCACAATATCAGCAGTTGTAAGGGGGTTGCCACTATCAACTGTCTGGAATATTCCCAATGATTTTGGAACTTCATAGGGGTCTCTCTCTTCTGTGTCAGAAGTTATTTGAGTTTGGCCATGTACTACAACATCAATCTACACAAAAAATGAACAAGTTATTCTCTTAAACTTTAGTAACATCAATTTTGGACATTATATCTTAAAATGAAACTCTTGCCAAAGTTTGATTTTCATCTTTTAGTAACTGTCAGTGTTTTTCTTGCTTTTTTAGAAATAGGCACTGATCAGTCATCAAGAAGTTCAGATACTTTACTGTAGATATAGTATGACCAATTTTGACATGAAAGACGTTTTTGAAATAAAAATTGATTAATTTTGCAACCAAACACTGTACACTTCCACAAAGCTAGACTGTTAATGACACATCATACAAAATCTAGAGTCCTATCAAATATGATATAGTATATTATGTTCTTTTATGAGTCAAAGATGATTATGTAAAGATGGTGGTGAGAAACTTCTTAACAAGATGCATTGCATTCTAATCAGGGCCGTAGGAAGAAGCTTCAGATTGGGGGGGGGCAATTGTTCTTAAAACAATAGAGAACAATATATCTAATTAATTTGTGTGACGTAGCACCATTGTTTTCAAAATTATTGGGGGGGGGGCTTCAACCCCCCCCTGCCCCCTTCCTACGGGCCTGGTTCTAATGAATCTATAGAGATTCAAATGCATTTAATCTTGGTAAAAAGTCCCTCCCACCATCTTTTGCGTAATCCTGTATTTTCCTCAATTCATCAGATTCAGAATTTATCAGTAGGTCAAAGAAATTAAGCTGTTACTCACTTTGAATTGTTTGATCAGCTCATTTGCCACATAATAGGGAGCACCAATAATGACTTGGTTGACAAATTTACATGCCAACACAGAGAGAACTCTTTCATGTAAATTCATGATTGGATAATTGCTTCCCTTGTAACGATTGACCTCAAGATCAGTATGAAGTCCAACTATCAAGTAGTCACCAAGTTTCTTTGCTTCCTCTAAGAAGTCCAGAAGGCCAACGTGGAACAAATCAAATGCTCCTGGTGCATAAATGATTTTGTCACCTGGGTTTGGTTCAATACCATCTGAAAACTGGACAATTCTGTTGGAAGTAGGCAAGAAATGTGACACCCCCGTGTAGGGACTTGGGCTTGCAGCATCACTGCTGGAGCTGAGACTTTTCAGCATGCGAGGGTCAACATTGCAAATTGGTGTGCCCTTATCAAAATGTTCTTTCGTCATTAACAACATACGGCCAACCAAATTTGTGGTGGAGACACCCTGAGTACGTCTGCATTCCTTGTAGCGACCAGCATTTTTTACTATTTCATATGTATCTTTTCCCTTCAGCTGTTGTTGTTATATCATCGCCATGAACACAGAAGTCACATCTATGTTGATCTAACACATCAAGCTGTGTTACGTATGGAGAACCTTCAACAATTTCATCCACCCATTTGATCCCTCTAACCATTTTGTATCGTTCTTGCTCATTGAAAACTGGGGGCCCTTTGTTTCTTGCAACCTAGGGCAAATGAAAATAAAATTCTCATGACCTTTGAAAAGCCGGCTACAAAAAGTCTCAGATTAATTCCTTTGGCACGCACAACAAAGTTTCCAACCAGGCAAAAAGTCTAGATGAATTCCTTTGGTGAGCAAAACAAAGTTTCACATTTGTACACTTCCCAATCTGTCATGGAGGCATGTTTCTATTTGAAGAAACTTTGGATGGGAAAACGGTAAGAATGGTTCAAAAGCCTCATCTCAGTTTGAATGACATTTATAAAAATTTTTAAAACATTCTTAACCCTTCTAAAGTTCCTATAATGAAACATATGTCCATTACAAACTTGGAACTGAAGGTAAAGTTGCAGTTTCTAGCATCTAGCGCTGGGATCATGGAATTAGCTAAGCGCTAATCAAGCACAAGGATCATAATAAGGACCCCTATGCCATGATGCTAGTTGGTGTAGATGGGCTTTTTTGAACCCCACCTGCCTAACAGTTTGGTTTCTGGCTGCCAAGGAAAAGGATTATAACACAGTGTCACAACAACAAATAAGTTTTTAGTTTAGGGGGTGCTCTCTCCTCGATTAGTTTACCTACTGAGAGAGCTCCTCCTTAAGAAATTCCTCCCCATACAAAAATCTATGTGTATAATCCTATTAGTTATGTTTTATTTCCTGTTTAATTGATAATTTGTTAGTTGTATGTTGTTTTAAAGAGATTTTTGTATGTAGTGGAATTTTAAAATTAAACTGAACTGAACTGAACTTCAATCAAGGTGCATCAGTGTGGAAACTTTGTTTTGCATACCAAAGAACTTCACATAAAAATAGTCATTGATTTGGTTCCTTCAAAAATAATACGCAACTGTAATACCAGAATTAATCAATGTTGTATCGATAGCATTTGAAGCTTTTATTGTTGTCTTGGTTGGCTACTGTACTGGCAACAGTAGTACGTGTTCTCCAAAAAGACTTGTAATATAGAAAAGGACGAGGAAAACCTTTCTCAAATTTGCCAACAGACGGTAGCTCGTCCTAGGTTGAACATTTCATTTTCAGGATTGATCTACTAAAGACCTACTTTTTATGTTTTCCAGGGGATTCAAACGATTCCAAAGTTCAACCAAAATACAAACCTCTTCATCGCTGTGTATACCAACAACCAAAATATCTCCCATCGCTTTGGCTTGTCGGAGTTGATTTGCATGCCCGAAATGCACCATATCGTAGCAGCCATCACACCAGACACGAACTACCTTCTTCTTCTTGCTTGCTACACCGTTTAGTTCTTCAGCCATGTTGAAGTTGCAGTGAATTAGCTTCAAATCGAAAGAATTTTCGCAACCTTCCGCTTTAGGTGACTAGGCCAGTGCAAAGAGGTCAGGCAGCCTTTTCAGAAAATATGTCATACTTCATAAGTACGTTGTTGTTGTTGCAGAAACAAAGAAGAGGAGACAGAGTCATTGAGTTCCCACAAAGTATGACATATAGAATGATCCATGTGGCAAGGACACTCCCTCTTTGGTTCCCAACCTCTTTCATATCGTACGATATTTGATTGACGAACCAGATTCCAAGAACTAATTAGGGTTACCATGGGCAACGTGCCAAAAAAATGTGTGGAAACTTTCGCAGAATTTTGACTTGAAACTTGCAAAACAATTTCGCAAGATCTTCCAAAGTGCAGTTTTAAACGATATCAGAGCGTTCTCATGTTTTTTCGCTTTTGACTATCTTCGCGTGTGAATGAAAAGCTACGACAACTTTTGGTGGGAAAACAAGCTTGTTCCCAGGCTCCTATCCAGATGCTTTGTGGCCATAACTCCTCGAAAATGTTTGAAACATGCGAGCATAGTAGATATTTTTTAACCGCCATCCAAACTTGTTTACCCAAACATCTAGAGGAGTAAATTTCTTCAAAACAATGCGGGAAATCTCAAGCATTTTTTTGTCCTGGTTGCGTTTTATAAAAAAGGTAGGTAAAATTTAGAAATTTCTTTTATCTTCTTCGCTTATTCGCCATCTGATTCTAGTCCGTGAAAATTAGGCTTTGGAGGTCTTCCTTTTACACTATGGGCCACGAACAAAAATCGGCGGAAACATTTTTTGCGGACGAGAAATGATTACTGTATTCTTTGGCAACACCAAAAACTCTCCTCCGTATTTCCATGACAATAAACTGTGAAATGAAAAACTTCAGTTCAATTTATTTTATTGTGTATTTTATTGTGTGGATGTGATTTTAAACTTTTACATAAACAACTAAATAAACAAGTATGTTAAAACTGATGTCAGCAAAGATTTCCCGCGCATTTCCAATATATTTACCTGTTCCCAGTCTCCTGAAATTTAATTTCTCTTACCAAGCGCCCATAATGGGCGACCGGCCATCCCGGGGGGTACTTCATTGTTAAGTTGTACTGGACGTGCCGCTCATATGGATGGGTTTCTTCATCCGAAATTCTCTACATATGGGTCTGTTTTTAACCACAGTTCTGGTAGATGGGTACTTCTTTGAGAATTTTCTTATCAATCGGCCCCATAATGATAATCCAGGCCAAAAAACTGAAATTTTCCTTTGTTTCAAATCGACAAATTCATGCACATGGGTCAAAAATTTCCTGATATTCATGCAAATGGGCTCGAAATTTTTGAATACTCCGTCATACGAATGGGTCCTTTTCTCAAAGTCCAGATTCAGGTCGAATCATGTTAACAATGAAGTACCCCCCCCCCCCGGGCCGGCCATAATATTCGACGATACTTTATTGCTCTTCATCTTGAAAGACCTTGAAACAACCGTGAATCAACAAATTGAAAAATATGCAAAGGAAAGATCCAGCATCTTCAGCATACGCTAGATCGCTAGATCAGCCTACATACCAAAATTATAGGTTTCTTCTTATTTCCCCAGCTGCTACCTTACATTGCCTCCTTTGCTGTACTAATATCTTCCACTTCTATACTATGGGCCTACTATTTCTCGTTTTTGATTACAAAGTTAACAAATGTCCAAAATGTCCAATGTCCCAAAGTCCTTTGTAATCTAAGAAGGGGCTCCGATGTCAGTCAGAAAGAAAGAAAAAAAGAAAGAAAGAAAGTAAGTCAGTCAGTCACGCTCGTTAAAACAATTGATTAACGTTTTATCTCTGCTAATTGGCACTGAAATAAAGAAAGCGCACTGAAAGCGCATACAAGACAGAAGTTTCCCGCGATCCTATGGCAGCATTTGACGTCGGCTTATTTCATGTTAGACAGATTTGACACCGTAAGATGGATAAATCACCATGATGTTTACCCTGGCACAACAACAAATTTACTCAGAATTGGCACGTTGTTGACTTCATTAGCAGCTTAATGGTGTTAAAACAATCGTTTTCTAGAACGAACGCATCATTAGCCACTTATTGATAGTACTCATTATGCAAATAAGTCAACCTTGGAGGATGATGTAACCGGCGGCCTGCACAGAGGCTTGCATCCGCAGTATCACCGAAGGTAGAAGGTAGACTGATTACAATTCGTCGTAAATTTCGCTCGTTTTTTATATTTTGATTTTAACCCTTTCGCTCAATCTACGACTCATAAAAAAGCTATGTGAAAACGAGGACAAAACTAATGTACGAGAATTTGACCGAGACTTGGTCGGTCGATTAATTGATTGATGGATTCGATTGATTGTTCGTGCCGCAGGGAGACTTCCTAGCTGTGATGGAGGTCATGTGACTTTTCCACGCCTTCAAACTTTTTCGGAATGAGTGAACCAGACAAACTTGCGTTCCTTTGACAATCAAAACAATAAAGATTTCGTCAAATTCAGCCAGCCAGTAACAAGGGCAGATTTTGTAATACAATAGCATGAGTTTCTTTTGATGACACCTCAATTCAAAGCGATTAGCGATTGCAGACAAAGGAAATTCTCTCAACCAGCAATTCAAAACAAACAAAACCGCAAAAGTTTCTTTGAAACCCAGGTAGCTAGCTCGCTCGTTGTGCATTCCAGAAACTGTTTTTAAGGGCAAACATGAGCATAGATCGAAAGAAGAAGGATGCATCTACACATTTGCCGCGGGCATTTTATTTATTTGGTTCAAAAACCGTTTAGGAGGCGATTCAAATCTCTTATTTTCTGGGTGTTATCAAAACATTTACTGCTCAGCTTCTGGACGAAAGAAATAAAATACCCGCGGCAGATGTGTAGATATATCCTTCTTCTTTCGATCTATGCTCATATTTGCCCTTAAAAATAATTTCTGGAATGCACAGCGAGCGAGCTAGCTACCTAGGTTTCAGAGAACTTTTGCGGCTTTGTTTGTTTTGAATTACTGGTTGAGATAACTTCTTTTGTCTGTGATCGCTAATCGCTTTGAATTGAGGTGTCAACAAAAGCTACTAGTGCTATTGTATTACAAAATTTGCCCTTGTTCCCAAAAGGTATATTTCAGAAACTTTTTGCTGAAGCCTTCTGCAACCTATTGTGAGACTGTTTTACGCAAAAAACCTGCACTAGCTATTTTGTAATAATTTCAATCACTAATATTTCTGCTGTCAATACTATGGTTAACAAAGCATAAACGTTTCATCAAGTTTCGGTTATTCCTTATCTTAAAATGCGCGAGTTTTCTGGCGTTATCTTCAGGGGAACTTTGCAATGTTTTCTAGAATGTTCTTCGGTCGGGGAAGCTCAAGAAACGAACACAAATTATTCTCGCAAAGAAAAACACCCAAAAAGGCTTCTCAAAACTATAAATAATTCTCCTAAAAAATGTATAGTTATCCACAAAACTCTTATGACACACTTGTTTCGTAAGATTGAAAATAGTTTCTGTTTAAGCAGCTTTGTACTGTAGTCTGTGATTTTAAACTTCAGGAGGAAAGATAAATTGATCGGCACTTTGCAAGAACCCCGCAAGAACGAAGAAACGTTTTCAAGGTTCAAGCCTCTTTGACAAATTTACTATAATTTGCACAGAATTTCAAATACGAATACTTCTGCTGTTTATAGAGGAATGTTTCAAGAAATTTCGGGTATCTTTTCCACATCGAATGTGAGTTTTCTCTTAACTTTTTGCCGGGTCGAAGTGCTTACCTCAAGCTCCTTTTTTGTTTTGCTCAGGCCAAACAGGAATCCTGTGTTTCACGATTTAAATTCGCCAAACAGTAAGTCTTCCGGGATCCTCCTACAGCAAGTTGGCAAACAAACAAATGCATCCTTTCCCTTCAAAACTCTTTCGTACAGTGCCTTTTGAGATCACCTTTATTCTGTCCGTAGCTGCGATGATAACAACCTCCATATTGGCAAAAAGCAACGCGATGCGAAGCGCTGTCTTATTGACAGGGCGACCAAGGGCACCGACAATTCCAAAAACTACCGAAAATTTACCGAAAACTCAAAAATTTACGCGGGAAATTTAAATGAGCCAATCACAGCCGAGCAGCCCCGAATGCTGCAATCTGATTGTAACGTCAGGAACTTGACGTGAAAACGAGTTTTGTCCTGATTTTGAGTTAGTTTGATTATGAGTCCCTGTTTGAGAGAGCGATTCCATTCAATTCAATTAGTAATTCAACTCAATAGCGAGCGAAAACTAGGGACGAACTGTAATAAGTCTAGGTAGAAGGACCGCCCTCCTACACAGCTACGGATGCAAACGTCGCAGGTGAAGTTGAGAGGAAAGGTGCAGAATTCCAGCAAACAATGGCCCCATTGACTGGGGGAAGGCACGTGATCACACTGAACCAAAACATCTTCATGCATGTGAATCTGCACAGAGGTTATTTTCGTGACTGCTTGTCTCAAACTAGATGCCCGCGAATAGAAACGTTCTGCAGGGTTCTGCATAAACATAAGTAATTTTGCATTATCGTAAATCTCACATGACATCTAATTTGAGACATACAAGGCGCTTGATTTTCTATTGAAGGCGACTTTAGCAGCAACACTCATCTCTCTGACTGTAGCTAAAAACAGCATCAACGATCATTTGGGGTTATGAAGAAATCAATTTTCAGATTTTCTTATGCTTGTCTTTCATTTTAACAGTTCAAAATTGTTAGATCTCAGTTCAAAAATCTTACGAGAAGGCACAAAAAACATCCAATTAAATCCATTTGTAGTCAACATTTAATTGAAATATCTTTTAATTGCAAATATAATAATTCATACTGCATAAAATAAACATAATACTACAGAAATAAGATAATATCTACCAGTACTGTATCTGTTTGGTTAAAGGGAGCCCAAGAAAACCGTTGCCGTCACTGACTCTCAACTGATATGACAGTGGTCACTGCCCGAGAGGGCAACAAATGACATTTACGGAATTACCATTAGCCACCCACATGCAAGAGTTTGCAAGTATATTTACAACTTACACAAAAGCAAAAGCAATATATCTGGAGATTCGCAAAATGAAGATAATTTGGACATATCTCGAGATAAAAACTACTTAGCTATCGGTGAACATCATCAAGAAGATTAAAGGGGCTCCGTCGTCAAAATGTAAACAAAACAATGATTTTTGCAGTTTTTTGAAAGGTGATACTGATATCGCACAGGATTTTCGCATTTTTTTTCAAAATGAAAGTTGCTGTTTGAGCATTAATCATCGTACTTCACTAAGGAACAAACCAAACATTCATATCTTCTACGATTGCTCGGATATAAGTGGATTTTTAACGGTCGCTTTTTGGTGGCTTGGGTGAAGCCACCAAACAAACTGCAGAGAACAATGGATGAACAATGGATAACCGGCGACACATGCGAGTTTACGGATTTGTTTACTGTTTGACGACGGAGCCCCTTTAAGATGGTTTGTGTTAAATTCGAATTACATTTACCTGTACTCGAGTTGCCGCTAAAAAGGTATCAGTGCTCCTGACTTACTCTTTGCATCTTACCATACACCCTATACATGATGATTCAGAAAAAAACCGAACCCAACTATATCTGAGATTCTTACGGAAATAATAACATTTGAATAAATTTGACGCATACCATCTGAAAGTAGAATCTATGTTCTTTCCGAAGACATCCAGGTTAGGAGTACAAATTGAATTATTCATCACTTCATTGACGTTTTCGTTAGTATGGCCTGTGGCCGATTTCAGCTGCCGGGAAGCGATAGGACATGTAACATAGACGAAAATCTATTTTTATGAGAGCTTTCGTAATAAATGCACCTAATGGGAATAAATTGATCCTTACCTTAAATGCTTCTAGGCCAAAAATATTTTAACAAAATGTGTCTCATAAATTCTTACAGTAAAAAAGGTGTTGATTTATCTCTCAAATCATCTCAAAGCATGGTACATTTGAAATCGGCCGTACCTACTAAAATATCAATTCGATGATGAATAGTTCCATTAATGTAAGAAAAATTGCACTTTCAGACGGTATACATCACGTCTTCTCAAGTCTCATGATTTTATTAATATTTTCAGTTATATCTGGGTGGCGTTTTTTCCGAAACACCCTGATAATCGGTCGCCATTTCTGTTATCGACACATTGTAACTGTCAAATGAGGGCTAGAATGACTAGGCTAAAAGGAGACAAATATTACTTTCAGACCAATTGCATGGGGAGTGCTAATAAGTTAATTCTGATGGATTTCACTATTCAAAAACTAGCAGATTATTCTGCGTTGTGATCTTCAGAAGAAAGGGCGAAATTATCTTGAAACACACTACCTATCATGTCCTATTTGATAGCTCAATTAAGAGATTCCATACGCAGTCAAGCTAAACCCGTTGCATTTCCAAATAAGAGGGTATTTATTATATGCTTAAAACTCTTGTTATCCTTCCGTCAACTTTTCAAAGGAAATTCTATAAGGAAAAAAATATATATACACGCTAACATTAGTCTTAAAATCCATTTTGTAACCAAGGGATTGTCGAGCTTCAAATCCCTGACTCAGCCTCTGTCCTCCCTTTCACGTATTCGAGTCATGGTTGCGCTGTAGCTTCTCGCCTTGGATATAACACAAAGCCTTCGATATAAGCACAGGCTCCGGTTCTTTAAATCGGCGTAAAAAGGTGGGTGTAAAATTATATGCACTATTTCTGCTAATTGAATGGCTTAAAAGAAACTTTAGCTACCTATCTACAGTGTAATTCTACCGTTAGACTTTTCCGAAATTTTGAATGATTTTATCAAATTACCCTACACCTACATTGTACACGTATTTTTTCATAAGAAAGTTAGGTCTCCGGTTGGTAGGCAGTTTCTCAAATTTTAGGGCCATTTTGCAACCGAAAGTTTCAGACGTGTTTCTTAAATTTTTCATGCTGGAAGTGTAGAGTTATTTAGCTTGGTCAAGGAGGGCTCCCAGATCTCTTAGTATGATCTCAAAAGAAGTAAGTAACATAATTCGCACTCAAGATAATGTTCAAACAGCTGCTATAACTGTATAATGTCAAAACACTTTGGAGTGCGATGGGAAAATCAAAATTGCAAATTACAAAAGTTTCTTAACTTCAAAATTCAGGTAGGCTTGTTTCTTAACTTTCGAAAAATGGAGATAACCGTTTCTTATAAGCGGTTTCTTACAAAAAGAAAAACGTGTATTTTATATTGCAACCCATTTGAAGATGTGACATCGGAAAATTTCTAAACCATAAACCAGATGAGTGAAAGACTTTTGCTCGATACTATATTGTAGACATTTCTTTCTTGGAAATTACTTCATGTTGGATCAAACAATCTAGAAATCATGATAGTTTGACCTTTTTCTATTCTTTCTTGAATTCTTGACAAAGGAGAAAACACTCCAATTCTGAAAATATTGAAGATTTCAGAAAAGTCAAACGGTAGAAATCTTTCTTTGAAGTCATTCAGTTCAAAGAAATAGGTCATTGAATTTTACAACAACCTTTTAACACCGATTTAAACATCTGGAACCTACCGGGTGAGTAAAAAAAAAGCTTACACGTATGATGGGCTTTGGAATAAAAAGCATGTGGCCGATATACAAAACTACAATGTTAATCTATCATTCAAAACTTTGCTTGGTAAAATCACTCATCATTAAGACCCAAAAATTCGAAGAATGCCTGCAAGGGGTTTTTGCATCGGAATCGATAATTCCACATTCCATTCTGGCCCATATGATTTATTTCGCATTGAAACTTGTCTTCAATTCAATAGTCAGTTTCAGAAATAGAATTATGATTTCAATAGCACGTAAATCATGGACCAGAATGGAAGATGGAATTCTCGATTCCCATTGAAACCTCTTACAGGCATTTTTCTGAGTTTTGGGTCTTAAAGATGAGTGATTTTACCAAACAAAATACTATCATCTAAGTTAACTTTTGTGTGATAGATTAACAGCTTAGTTTTGAATATCGGCCACATACTCTTTATTCCACAGCCCGCTAAACGTGTAAACTTTTTTTTACTCACCCGGTATGTTAAGCCTTGTATCCTGCAAGGGTAGGTAGGGAACTCTAGTTGTCTCTCGCGTCTCCACTGTCAACGAACCAACGAAGCGAGCTGAACAGACAAGCAAGTCCTCTGGCACAGCACACTAATGATAAGGCGCTTCAGGTTGCCATCCATAAGGCGTACGCATGCAGTGCTCACTCCGCGCGTGCAAATTATCCGATGACGGTGACGTATAAATACCGCAATATGATTGAGGATAGCCGTATACGGATGACATGCCGTTGGGAACGTATCCTGTAGGTGGCATCGGGTATCCTGAGCTCATGCCGTGAGCAGGAGGATGTGCAAGCGGTGGAGCAGCTCCGCTTGGAAATCCCGGCGTAACGGCAGATTCTGGTGACGCGGGAGACGAACTTGGTGATCGTTCTTCTTTTGTGTTGGAATATGAATCTTGGTCTGGACTGCATGATTTTGAAACGTACGATTGGTTCGTTGTTGCGTATGGGTATTCCATAGTGTTGTAACTGGATGGGCCTACAGAAGAAAAGAAGTCAATCAGATTCAAAATTGTACCGGGTGTCCTGAAAAGTAAACAGATTTGGCCAGGCCTAGCGACAACATTTTAGCTTTAATCAACGGCTAACCACTCTGATAACGTTTCTCGATAGCTGACTTAACATAGAATTCTTGTTTGTTGGTATTGGTGATTTTAATGTGGAAATATCAACCTCGAAAGTTCAAATTTGCCTCCACTTTCAAACCAAACCTTTGGCTATTTGGCCTGAGCGAATTCCTGAAGCCCGTCAAAATAAAAAATGAAGATTGAAGACAAATTGAAGACAAAATTAAAAAACTGCACAATAGGTGAGTTCTTGCAAATAGAATCTAATATGATCTAATTCTTTTCAAATTATCTTCAAGGCCGTTGTTGAATTATTTGCTGTGCTTCAAGAATTTACTTAGGCCAAAACTACAAAGCTCTGGTTTGGAAGTGACAGCAAATTCTAATATTCAGCGTAAATATTTCCACACTCAAAGCACCAACATCAACCAACAAGGTACCAGGGTTGGAATAATTGTTGATAAAATGGAAGATCACAATGTTGTGAATGGTGTGTAGTTCAAATCTTTTCTATTGTGCATTTCAAGAAAAATCTCCTCGAAACCGAGGCTGTTTTCTTGAGATACTTTAAACGGGCGTTTTCAAAATGGTCAAACTTTCGAAAAATGTCGTACGAATTTACAGCAGAAAAACACCTCAAATCTTGGAAATAAGTGAAAAGTGATGTTTGGCAGTTGGTAAGGCTACTTTTTGACATTAATCGTAGAAACCCCGGACTTGTCCTTTAAACGGGCATTCAAACTAGTATACTCAAACATCTGGAGATTATATTTCTTCAAAAATTTGGGAAACTGCAAGCAGCTTTTTTTCCTGGTTGCGTTTTATGAATGTAATGTAGGTAAAATTTAGCCAAATCTTCACGGGTTTCTTTTGTCTTCTTCGCTTATTCGCCGTCTGATTGGTACGTGAAATTTAGGCTTTGGGAGTTTTCGGCCATGGGCTAGGAGCAAACATCGGCAAGAATACAGTTTCTATCATAATATAGGCCACATCAATGGTGCATTATTGCCCGTGGAAAAACATACCGGGAGTCACAGAAAAAAATCGATGCCGCCGAGGATTCAGCGATGTGAATTTAGCTTTGATAAATTTTTCATTTCATTTTCATTTTAAAATTATTTATGCACGGTAGCCCCGTCAGTCAGTATGACTGATTTTCAGGGGGCCGTGCCAAAAACTTTACAAATTAAAAAATCTACTAAAATTAATAATGGGAAAAGGAAACTAATTACAATCATAAATAATTTATCTACAACTATTTACAATAAATTTACAACCGACCCTTTATCTTGTTCTTAAACGAAGATAAAGAGGGAGCTTGCTTGGCCTCGCGGCTGAGATCATTCCAGATTTTTGCTCCACGAAATGCGAACGCTTTCTGTCCATTACTAGTTTTCATGAATGGCACTAGCAAGTCAGTTTCGGCATTTCTAAGGTTGATAATATTGCGATCAGAATTTCTAACAAATAAATGCGAGAGATAATCAGGCGCGAGACTATTAACAGATTTATATACAGTTGTTGCAGTCTCACTTCTGATCATATCCCTCACAGTTGGCCATTTTAACTCTGTAATCAAAGCTTCGGCAGGAGCATCGTAGCTGCTATTTGTAATAATTCTAGCGGCACGATTCTGCAATTTCTGAAGCTTAGCCAGTCGGAACTCAGCACAGTTCCCCCACACAGAACAGCAGTACCGAAAATGTGGCTCTACATTACCTCTATATAATTTGCAAAGTACAGTTTTTGGCAAAAATTTCTTTGCATATTTTAAAAAACCTAACGAGCGGGAGACTTTGGCTTTCAACTGCTAATTCTCTTTACCGAAGCTCCTCGACAGTTAACTTGAACATATGCCTCGTCTGTTGGTATTATGGTGCCATTGAAAGTAATAACTGAAATCAAAGAAAAATTATGAAACTGCACAATGGGTAATTTCTAGCAAACAGACTCAAGTTCTATCAGGCTATCGTTGATTCATTCGCTGTGCGTCAAGAATTCGCTTAGGACAAAGCGCCAAAGCTCTGGTTTGGAGGTGGAAGCAAAATTGAGCTTTCAAGATTAACATTTCTGCTTTCAAAGCACCAATACCTACAAACAAGGTATCTATGTTCAATTTAACTATCGAGGAACATTTTCAAAGGGATTAGCCATTGATTAAAGCTAAATTCACATCGCGGGATCAAAACAAATCTGTATACTTTTCTTGGGCACCCAGTACATAAATAAAAACCATGACATTAATTGCTCCTCATTGGTCAAGCGGTAAGTGAAGTTCGTTTGAAAATACCGAGGAAATGCAGGAAGATTTCTCAACATACCGTACATGTCCGAATATGGTTTCTGTGGCGGATTATACATCGTTGGACATGCTCTACCGATTCCGGCCATACTTGACATGCCTGGTTGATAAACGCGTTTGGCAGCATAGTATAAGTCTTGCTCATGGTACCTGTGAAAATATGATTACATTCACTCTTTAGCACCTCATTTTATGGCTTTTAAGTTTTCGAAGAGGGGAATATAAATAGCTCGTAGGACATAACCTGTTAGTAAAAAAAGGCCCGGTGTTTGAAAGGCTACTGCTCCTTGAATATATAAGCAATGATATTTTGCAATATCTAGTTGAATAGCGAACGTGTTCAATAACTTTTAGAATTTTTCCTGGCTGAAATCGGTCGCTCCGTTAAGATCTTACAAGGGATTTTCTAAAGTTTGCTCATGATTTTAGCACGTTTTTCAAGGTTTGTCGAAGGGAAGAAATGGCCGATTAAAGTCGGGTAAATTACTGAACCTAATTGGACATATCTAAAATAATACAAGACAGTTTTCAATATTATTGCTTTGATATTTATGGAGCAGCATTTTTCAAAGGCCGGGCCTTTTTATTGACTCACCCGGTACAGTATAGCAACGTAGAAGATAGATTAAAATAGCCACCATCTCAACTCAGTTAAGTCACAAAACGAATTAAACTGTGCCATCCAAACCTTTTTTAACCAAAGCTCAGGGAAACTAATTTTCGAGAAATATTCTTCTTCACGAGTTTTTGGTAAGAAGCTGCTTATAAGAAACTCAGCTATCCAATCGCCAAGCAATTAAGAAACTCCAGTGCTGGCAAAATTTGTTGATTTGTTGATCTACAGCAAGGTGCAGCTGACCTAAGCGACATCACAGCGAAAGCGACGGGGGGATTTTCGTTTGAGTTAGTTTGGGAGGCGGAATATTGTTGTAGTTGGGATTCAGAGGGCCTAAGCGAGTCACGATGTTGTTAACGGAATACAAACAATATTTTGCTTGGTACGTAAAGTATCTTATTTCATCATTATTTCGTGGTTGGTTCGGAAATCACAACAATAGTGTCCGAACCCTGTCCGAACTGCCCATGATGCCTGCTACTCAATCCGAACAAAATCCATTCCAAGTAACAAGTTTATCAGAAGGATCGAGAAGGATTGTATGAGATTGTACGTAACCTTTATCTATCCATGGAAGCTTTTGAAAACAGACTTTGATTCACAGGTATCTCCTTACTTAACATTTACGAACCCTTTATGAGGTTGTAAAATGTCACGTTAGCTCAAATTCCAGAGTCAACTACTTTCATATAATATCTATTGTCCTCTGGGTCTAAATATTACTGAGCCAAATAGGCCTATCATACTGTCTTCATTTGCTTTCGTCGCTGACACTTCGTTCGAAGTAGTTCGAAAATAGAATGAAGGCATGACTAAAATTACAGTGATTGTCGAGGCTAGACTAATTGCAAAACACTTTTTGAGAGCTGGGAGGAGAAAGCGAATCCTAATCCTCGGCAATAAAACTTTATGTCAAGACTTCTTTACGTAATTGATTTGACCCGAGACGGAAAAGACCATTTTATGGTTTGGCCTATTTTGTGGCGGACGTCAACAAAGATCCCGTGGATGCCGAACCGGTTTATCAAAATTTGACACCTTTAAACGCGATTATGAACACATTAGTGCAGTTTCTCTCAGTTGCTATGGGGTTGAATAAAGTCTTTGAGATAAATATTGCCTTGTCTAAGTTGCATCTGGGGTCGTTCGAAACATACACCTAGACTAACTATATTCGACCAAATGTTTCCAATCCTCCCATCAAATGTTACCGGTCACGTGATCAACTTTCAACGTATTTTCCCGCTCTTTTTTGTTTACTTTCGTATTGGGCCTAGTCATCCATACATGTCCATAACCAATGAACCGATTCGCAAAAACTTTGTTTCATTTGATTGCCTAAAGGCTAAATTGTATTTTAAGATGTTGGTTGTGGTTTTACCACTGCGTTTTCATGTCGAAAAGAAGATCGATCAACCTGCTCAAATTCAACGGAACGGCCTATTTTTCCAATCAACATTTTAGATGTGACTCCTATTCGTATGCTCTAAACTCAGTATTAACTGAATTCGTATTCTCTGAACGACATATAAGCTCAGCCTTTTGCATTACATCTAAAAGATTGCCTGGGAAAGCAGGCCGTTTCTTTTTCGTGCCATATAAGGCTTGGATTTGAGCAAGTTTTTCGATCTTCTTTTCAACATGAAGACATCGGCCTAAACCACAACTAACATCCTCGAATACAATTTAGCCTTTCGGCAATCGGACAGAATAAAGTTTTTGAAAATCGGCTCATCGGTTATCACATCCAAGCAATCGAACGATAACACACCATTTTGGGACACCCGGTATATTTTCCGTGTTGGCCAAATTCGATTTTCAGACAGCGTACCCGCAAAGGACCCTGGGTGGCAATGACTCTTTAAAGATTCGTTAGAATCAAGAAACCCCTATACTTTGAATCGACCAAGAGTTACAGTGAAAACGTGTTTTAAGCCAAAAAAGTGCCTTCGGGCTGCGGGTTAAAACAGTGGCGACATAGAGATAGATTGAGAGCTAAATCGAAAAAACTTGAGACTGTTATTCTCAAATTGACACCCTCTTCAAGAAATGAAACACCTTTAGTACGTGAACATTCTTCTTACATTATAAATCAGGGCAGATCTCTCATTGCGGACAATAAGTGGTTTGTAGGTGACGCTCCCTCAAAGATTTGTAACAAATGATTTTGTTGACCCCATTTCCTACACAGTAGCATACTTTCCATCTACGGCGCCTTATTCCCCCATAAAAATCTATATTCGTATGCAAATCTTTCAGCAATTAGGCCAAATTTGGTACAGTTACAGTCGTCACTGGACAGTGGTTAGTTTTATTGACCCACTGCATACAGTTCGCAGTTGCTATCTGTCAAGTTTGATCTGATCAAGGCCTAGCCAACTGATGAAATAGTTTGCAAACTTTCCACAAAGGGTTTTGCTTTCCACATGCCAGTTTTGAACCGTTTAGTCACCTCTGAGAAGCATATCTCCGCAACGAATATGTTGACCATTTCCATTTAGAATGACAAGTTGAAATGACGAAAGCAGTGCTATATTCCACCGCACTCTCTAAGTCTGCGATTCAAAATTGCCGCGCCCACTCCTTCGTTCAGAAAAGGCCACCTGGGCCACGACACGAGAAGCTCATCATACCATACGCATGAGAGCATTAATAAGGCATTGTAACAGAGCTTTTGGAAAGTTACTGACGTTAAAGTTAGTTGACGGAGACAAATAGCCAACTCAAGAGCTGCATATGCAAGTCTAAGAATAGCCCATTGTATTTTATTGTTTCCACACGTGAATGGGTATTGTTTAGCAAGATGAACAATAGCGTGCGTAGGCGTCTTCTTTGTCCAATTTATAGATTCCCTCCAATCAGTTCTATTCATTAACTTTAAAGGGAATCTAAGCATATATAAGCCTTTGATAAAAATAACCTTACCAATACAATAGGCCGTAACACATGCCGCACCATACTTGGGTAACTGATCCGTGTCAACAGGAAATACTGATCTCTGATAGGCTAGAATTTGACCGCAAGTGGCTTGAGCCACATTTATATGCTTACATTCCCTTTAAGATGCACTGCACCTGAACATAGTAGATACTGCAAACTGTATGCTGAGTACCAGAGCCAACAAAAATAAATAAAAAAACTTAAGAGGAATTTCTTTCCACATTTTCCTTTGCTGATTTTTCCACAATTTTGATTTTCCTTTTGAATCTTTTCGAGGTTCTGGCATATGGGGTAATACAAGCGCAAGTTATCCGACAACGGAATATAATCCACATCCATTAGAGGTAAGGATGTGAACTGTCAACTATAATACCAAAGTTTATTGAAAAATGTTTAGATAATGTGGACAGGGTGAAACAAACATTATTAGATCCGAAATAGCTTTATTTGACTGCGTATTTTTAGTTCTCGTTTTGTGTTGCTGTTCTTATATTAGTAATAGTTTCTGTTTTGTTTATTCATGTAATAGCTGTAATTAGGCATACAAATGTATTTTTGTGTTAGGCTATTACAAGAAAGAAAAATTCTGAAAATTCTGAAAATTCATTATTCTAAATTCAATCGTGACCTTGCAAGATTTGAACAAGGTGACTTTTTTGACGCGCAAAAGCTTGATAGTACGCATGCGTAGATGCAAAATGAATGAGATTGTTCGATGAAATGTTTGGCCAGGTGGTCAAACGCATACAACATTTCACCGAACATTGAGAACAATGGAAAAGTTCGGTGAAGTTTTATAAATCCATCGAACAACATCGAACATTGTCGTAAGAAATGCCTCCTTACCTTTTCATACTTGCATAATGATCTGTATTGCATCCACCACGAAAGCCCTTTGCAAATGGGTTGTGTTCTATCTTCAACTGAGTAGTCTACAAAAAGAACATTCTGTTGAAATACTGTACACTTATAAGGTCTAAAATAATGAAAATTCTGTGGCAAATCTTATTGTGATATGGGTTTCTAATTAGGCCTAGCAGAGACAAAAACAATGATATATTTGTTGGGCCCCCAGAAAGGAAACCTGTGATCTTGCGCAGAAAGCATGTTTGGTTTGTGGAAAGAATGTGGGCGGAGACTCTAACCGCAACCCAAACAAGGACTAGCAAAGAAACAAAGAGATTCTCGCGCATGGTAATAGGCTTCCCAGCTGTAAGGGGCAGTCCTCGGTATACTCAACAAATATGACATTCTGATGACATTCTTGTTGGGGAGACGAGATACGGTTTGTCGGAGGAAACGAATGTGTCCCCCTGTACAGTAGGTTAATGCTCATGCGCAGTAGCATTTTGGGTTGGAAATCTGCCGGGCGCATGAGCATTAACCTAATGCACGGGGGGACACATAAGTTTCCTCTGACAAACAGTATCTCATCTCCCTAACAACTGCAGTGAGCCATGGACAACTGAAATGGTTATATGATGTTTCAAAGTAACAGTGAACTGTTTCGTCCTTTCTGACTTCACTATTACATAAGGGTTATCAAACGCTGGAACATAGTTTTGGCACGACCAGTAGACGTACAATAAGGACATATGAGGACAAATACAAGAATGGTAGTCTGGCTCTTCTACATGCACTGATATAAATTAAGCGAAACATTTTTCTGACGTTGATATTTTCAGACATTTCAAACGTCTAAAAATTTAACTGTCCAAATTCGTTCGCAGTCCGAAACATCGAGTAAAGGAACGTAAAGGTAAATCACACGTAAGCATTTTTACTGCTTAACAAAGTAATGCATTGCTCACAAAATATTTTGGAAAAATATTTTGTGAAACATCGTTGCCATTGTTCAACAAAACAGAAAGAATTCTCATCGTCCTCGAAAATAACAATTGAATCGAAATTTCTGACATGGATCCATTAGACACTTAAAATCAAGCACAATCAATAAAACTATAAGATTTTGATAACACCTACCGAAGAAAACAACTGCGAATTGGAAAATTGATCGTTTTCTGTAGCTGTCCGTCAAAAAATGTATGAAATTTTTGTGCGAAAATATTTTGTCCAAAATCTATTCGCCCGAATTGTTTGTATTTAGCGTATGTGACACTAAAATAAGTTCAATCATTGGTTTAATTCTATTCAATTCAACAAGCAGCGTCAGTGAAGAGCTTGTGTAGTAGGTCTAGAGAAAGACTTTCGCAAATGACACTCACCCTTGGATTTTGATATGCAGTAACAGCCATGAAATCAGTTTCAGTGAATACATGAGTTGTGAAGGTACTCTTGCGAAGGGCTGAAGGCGAGCTATCATCTGCTTGGACTATGTGCATACGAGGCTGGTATTTGTGCATGGAATTTAGGATTATCTGCGAGGAAATATAGATCATTAGTACTAGCAATGAAAATTGTTGTTACGCAAAAATAAGATATCATAAATTCCATACTACGCATGCGCTAATTTCATGGGGTAAACCGCATTGATATCACTGGACAGCCACAGTATGACCTTCAAAAATTGTTGAAAATAAACAGACAGACAACCAGTCAGACCACAGGGAGCCCAGGAATAATTAGTAAATTCTTTCTTAAAATAGATCTGAAAAAGCGCTGCGTAGGAAACTGCGAATGAAATGCGAAGGCTTTGAGCTGCGAAGGAAATTTGAAATTTTCAAATTTCCTTCGCAGCTCAAAGCCTTCGCATTTCATTCGCAGTTTCCTACGCAGCGCTTTTTCAGATCTATTTTAAGAAAGAATTTACTAATTATTCCTGGGCTCCCTGTGGTCAGACAAACAAAATCTACTGCATACGCATACATAGCATGCTCCTTCGCAGCAGTCATTATTTTCATCATAATCATTATTGTCATTAATATCATGAATGCGCAAATGCGGGGAAGTCGAAGTCCATATACTGCTTTGATCTGCAGGCCTAGCAAATGCCCCTTTTTCGAGATTATAAGTCTGCTCGGCACATTCTTTGGGCGAAAAGTGCTCCCCTAGTCACGGCGATAATAAAAAAAACATGCGATTTAGGCGCTATTTATTGGGAAAAGGATCAGTTTTCTAATTTGTACAAGGAGTCAACCTTAAAGGCAATAGACGGAGATGAGTTGAGTGAGCTTTAAATAGACTAAAGAAAGATGTATGCGTGCCTAGTGTGTCTTTGTTTCGACACTGGCAAGCATTTTCTATTGACAATTCTTAAAATAGAGATGGCCAAGCCCCCTAGTCCAAGCCATTGTTCCCTCAGTCAATTACCTTAAGGTGTGTTGGCTTCGGACACCCGTCATTTGTAGCATAGGAATCAAATGTCGTCTTGGACCGCATGCTCGTGGCCCATAGCCGAAACCTCCAAAGCCTCATTTTCATGGACCAATCAGACGGCTAATAAGCGAAGAAGACAAAAGTCTATTGTCTATTGGAGAGGCCATAACTCCGCCAAGCCTGGAGATATTTTAACCGGCATCCAAATTTGCATACCTAAACATCTGGAGAGTAGATTTCCTCAAAAAAAATTCGGGAAATTTCAAGCAGTTTTGTGTCCTTCTTCGCTTATTCGCCGTCTGATTGGTCCGCGAAAATGAGGCTTTGGAGGTTTCGGCCATGGGCCACGAGCATGCGGCCCAAGACGACAATTGATTCCTAGGCTGTCACCTGTAAGCTTCCAGAAGCGTCCTGTACTACGTAGTTATTTTCAAAATAGGCTCTGCTGAGCAGGATACGAAATGTTTTAAGTTTGTGCACCTGCCGTTGCAGCCTTCAACCACAAACATGGGCTGAATTCACACTGGAAGCATGCTTTTGTCAGATATGACTCATAATTTATGATGCACGCTTGGTAAGGCACGAGCATTGTGTAGGGGACCAATAAGGCTGCAAGGGTGAATCTGAATTCAGCTGTTGGGGCAATGTCAATATCCTTTCAACAAGACAGGACTTAAAAAATGGATAGAAACATGTTTCTATTGCTTTCCGAACGAAGAGCACGTTTTATAACAGTTACTAAACCACGTGTGTATGTTATGTGAAACTATCGTCTGGATAACGGATTAAAGTTTACGGTAAACCCCACTTAAGTAGCTTTGACAGATAGAATCCATATACAACCTGAAGCAGAATGCCTAGGAGGTACTACCCAACAACTGATTTAAAGGATATTCTTCAAGATATGCCTGGAAAAGCCCCTGCAGCAAGTCCTGGCAATCTGTTTCGGATACAGCGGTCAATTATTAATATGCACTTCGCTGAAACAATTCAGCGTTTTATCGCGTATTTAAATCTAAAATGCTTTTTGATAATACTGCAGAATACAGAGTATCCTTTAGATATTCCTCAAGACATGCCTGGAAAAGCCCCTGCAGCAAGTCCTGGCAATCTATTTCGGATCCAGCGGTCAATTATTAATGTGCGCTTCGCTGAAACAATTCAACGTTTTATCGCGTGTCTAAATTTAAAATGCTTTCTGATAATACTGCAGAATACAGAGCTGTAGATACTCCTTTAGGTATTCCTCAAGATATGCCCGGAAAATCCCCTGCAGCAACTCCCAGCGATCTGTTTCGTATCTAGCAATTAATTTGCTCCTCTCTGAAATAATTCCACATATTATTGCGTATCCTGAGTTATTTAAGTGCCTTTAAATAATAATGCTGAAGATGAACCTCTTAGTCCCGATGTGAACGACTTCTAAACTTGGAAGCATGAACTCTGACGCTACAAGAGCAGCCTTTTGCCCCTAATTAAAATATTGAAACATGGGCTTTAAGACATGCGGTGCGGTAGTTGTTCGTATTGCATTTACTCTTTCCTGTGTCCCTTTGCCCGTTAAGATTGTTGTTGCTCAAATTTATCGGGCAGGAAAATAAGAAAAGCCGGACACAGGGAAACAAGGAGGAACACAACTATTGTTTTGAGATCTTTGAAATCTTTAAACGCTTTACATATTCTTCAATAACATTTATCTTGGGGGCAGTATCTTCCAGAAGTGTTCTCGCTGTTTATCCAAAGGCTGCTTGCCTTAAGTTTGGCCTGTTGTTTAATTAGCCAATCAGATCACGTTCGTTGGTAGATGCTGCTTTCTGATTGGTGAGCCAAAATATTGGTTGTCGCTCGGCCTTAGTTGAAATTTACAGCTCTGTTAAGCCCATGGGGGGGCTTATTTGATTACGAAGACTCCCGGGGGCTCAAAAAAGAGGGGCTTATCAGAGAGGGGGCGTATTCACAAAGTCAAGTGACAAGGATACAGATAATAGCTTTTTAGGTCTTCTACCCCATAACGTATCGCGTTTGATCATGGCAGAGTTATTTTAGCGTGTGAGAGAGATTAGGCTTAAACACCTGGAAACGAATTACCGCTAAGAGCATGAAGCAGTGGTGACGAGACAAGGCTTTAGAGCGATGACGTCGGGCATGTTTACGAAAAATTGCTAGGCTTACATCAAAGTCACAAAGTTGAGTTATCAAAACAGGCCCAAAACATACACGCAACTTTATCATAAAACTTCAATGTATGTATGTATAATTTTGCCATCAAACTAAATAGTCATAAAAAGTCATAAAAAAGAAATCTAATTACAATATATATAAAATTAAATAATTACAGGCAAAAAATACATATCTAATTTAATAACCTAATTTAAAAACACCCCATAATTAAAGATGGCAGGGATAGCATTAAAAGGTCAATGCGACCTTGTTTCCATAATGGTCCCTCAATCAATGATACTTGGCGAACAAGAAAACTTTACCAGCTTATTCATTCGAAGTACCACAAAATAAACAAACAGAAATGGCCGTGAGAAGATTTCTCATACAACCGCAACAACGGAACACAGTCATTGGCCTAAACGAATAGCAAATGGAAGCTCAAACATGAGTAAACATGAAAAGGCACTTGCAGTAAAGATTGCGTCAAAGAATGTTTACCATGATTCTTGGTGACTGAAAGAATCTCGATTGATTTGATTGGCCAATTTATCATAAAACACAAAGAATCATGGTAAAGAATTCACTGACGCCATCACAGCGCAACCGTCCGCTGTGGCTCACTTGATAAAAAGTGCATCCACCATTCGAAAAGAAAATAGCTTAAATTGACTCACGGGAAGACTTACATGCCCGGATTGTTCCAGATGATTATTAGTAAGCTTTATCTTCTGGAAATTTATCACTTGTCTCATAAGTTGAGCTCCGGTTGAAGGTGAATCTGGATGAACGTATAACCGTCCGGGCATGTGTGGTTCCGCTTTACCAGCGATGGTCCATTCTGAATTATGGTACTTGTATCTGTTGTCATCTACTGGAACAATGTCCATGACCAAGATGTACTTCAGTTTTGGGTTCAGTCCGGCAATGCTCACTTTGATAACTGGAAACATTCGTCTAGGAAGAAATTAAACGTTTTCAGAATGTGGCCTAAAATTGTGGCCTAAAAGTTTGGGCAGACTATTGCAGCTAGGACACAAATCTAATCATTTTCTTTGATAAACAGACCTTTCTACCGGGTGTCCCAAAAAAAGTACTCCCGTTTGAAAAATCACCAAAATTTGATCATATGGCCGATCTTCAATTCTCTTTTTTTGTGTGATGTAGATCAAGAACCAAATTATTTCCCAAGATAGAGCTGATCCTGTAATTGATCCTGTATTTAAAAATTAGCAAATTTAGCTCTATTTAGGGCTACCTGGTTTTGAATCATCCTGCAAAAAAGCCCTGATGATTGCCAGATCAATTCCTTTGTGCATGTAAAGCTTCTAGTTCGGTCATAAAAAACAGAAAGAAATGCGCACTATCATTACAGACCTCAATGGTGATAAAAAATCTGAAAATTTTGACTCTTGGGCAAGATTGAGTATTTTGCTTAAAAACTATAGCTCAAAATAAGGGTTTCCAACGAGTAATTTTTCGATCTTGCTGTATCGAAAGCAAACATTTTATCGTCTTTGAATATTTTTGGGTCTTTGATAAAACGACTCAAAAAGAAAGTTTTATCAAAGGTTTGATAATCAATTTTTGGTGATTTTTGAAACAGGAGTACTTTTTTTGGGACACCCGGTAGTATAGAGGAAAATTTCATAAAGGAAAGTTTCATAAAATTTCACAAAGCAAGACCACTGGACAATAAAAATATTGCAAAAAATATCAGGAAAGATACCTTTTTTTCGTTTTTTTATCAGCCAAATGGTACTGGGGAAATGAAAGTGTCAGTAAACCCAACACATTTTTCCCATAAATTGATAGAAAATATGCAAGTAAATGATATATCACAACTCTTCGCGATGAATTGGCATTTTTTGGAAAATATGAGGATTCAAAGTACCTTTCGTAATTTTAAGGAATTCTAGGGCCATAATTCCGGAAATCTAATGAAAATCAGTGCCATGATTCCAGAAATTATGAAACATTTTCTATGATTTTACATTTGCAAATTTTCTAAATGCCGTGAAATTTCTGAAAGGAATACCCATCATTCCGTAAAATGTCCGAAAATGATCCCCATCACTCCGCAACGTTGTGCAAAGGTACCCCCAAAAGTGGGACGTCCCAGTACCACAAAAGATGCCAAGACACCCCACCCCCGTGGTCAGAGCACTGCAGAAATAATAGATAGCAAAATCAGCCAATATCCTTTATTGCAGTCATTGTATCTAATTTACTGTTCGTATCTATAATATCCAAACAGACCAGTAAAGTATTTACTTGGCCGATAATAAACCTGCAACTCTATCAAGGTTTCAACAACCGAATTTTGACAAAGCCAAAGTTTCTGTTAGTTACCTTTAAAGGGGATGGGTCACGTAACCGTAAACAAATCTGTTATCTTTATAACCTATATTGTTGCCCGCACGCACCGGCACGCGCCTATTGTGTTCTGTACAGATGTTGGTGGATGGGGTGAATCCACAATAAAGTTACTTCTAAAAATCCATCAATATCTTTGCAATCTTACAACATATGGTTGTTTCGTTTGTTTCTCTCTGAAGTTCAAGAGTTCATCTTTAAAATAGCACTTTCATTTTGAGAAAAATAGCGGAAAATCTGTGTTATATGGCCTGTCAAAAAAATCTGGAAAATCGTCGTTTCGAAAGAAGTTTGTTTACTTTACGTGACCCAGCCCCTTTAATTAGTGTTATAGGAATGTTTTCATGGGGAACTGAATTCATCAAATGTAAAGCCTTTGAGGGACCTAATTTTCATATTATTTCATATGACAAATCAAGGTCTGCTTGCAAATGATGTATATGGTAACATATAGTATGTGCAACGCCTGCCAAAAGTCATTGGGACACTTCGGCCATTTCTTGACAATCCGCAGTTCTAAAAATAGCAATTAGGTTTAAACACCCCGTCACCCCCGAAACAATGTTGATTTGCAAGGTATTTGTCCCAGCATCCCATCAGAGTCGCGACTCGTCCTACCATTCCCATTTATCATCAAAGAACAACATTGTTCTGAGGGGGAGATGGGGCTTCACAAAACAAGGCAAGAATAGTAACGGTGTATACCAAACACTGCTCTTGCTAACTAGGTCGGCTTGATGCGGTTTCGCTACGTCTACGTGCGTTTCACATTTCAAGTGACGAGGACAGATAGACACCGAAACAAACATTGGGTCAATGCAATATACACGTATTTCTTTTCATAAGAAACTGCCCATAAAGAAACTCAACTCTCAGATCGCCAAAAAATTAAGAAACTTCAGTATGGGAGATAAGTTAAGAAACTATTTACTTTGATAAAGGACATCCTTGACATATTTCTACTTTACCTTCACTCGCTTCTTGTATCATATTACTCGAAAGGTACTTGAGTAATGTGTAAACATTGGAAATGTTTAAACATCGAAACATCGTTTAGAAATGTTTACGAGGTCACAGGTAGTGAACATGAAGATTGTTATGGAACCTCTAAGAAACTCCTAAGAAACTCGAAAGAAACTCTGAGTACTCAAAATCTGATAATTTTAAGAAACTTTCAGTACTGGACCAAATTCTTAGTTTCTTATAAAAAATACGTGTATCATATTTAGTTATTTATTTATTAGATGCACAATACAATTAGACATTAAATAAGGCCTAAACAGAGCATAATTTTTAACAAACAACGATAAAATGTTACAGCGAAAAAACAGAAACAGCCCATTAACGGCTAGCCTGCGCGCAGACTTTGGTTAATGTGGAGGACTTTGGTTCTTCCTCTCCTCCACAGTAACCAAAGTCTGCGCGCAGGCTAATTAACGGCATATATGTAATAAAAAAGTTATAATATATCAGCATCATGTCTCTTAGATTTTTTCAAGTTTTTCTGTCAAGGTTTCTTTGGAGTAATCAACTCTCCAGGCAACTTACATATTCTTCTGTTTTGTTTCGTTTTCATCAAGATCGTTGCGAACATTTAAAATGTGGGGCTTCTTCGCGCATTTACCAATACTTTTTGAGCCATTTATAAATGAACATTGTGGAGAATTCTTGATTTGAATATCTGAGATGCAATGTCTTCAACTCTGAGGTTGAATTCAAAGTTCTCTGATAATTTCTAACCTGCCAGGGGTAAGTTACAACTAAGAAACAATAATTACAGGGTGCAAGCTGGCTGAAATTAAAGGGGGAGACATTGAATCTGGTTACTGGTAAGTGCGTGAGAAGAATCGAGGGAGCGATAAAGAAGACCAAATATGACAACAAAGGCTGCAGAAAAGCAATTTTCTTATTAAACTGTGTGTCAACAGAATAAACCGCCCAGAAGCTATGAAACTGAAGTAAGATGGTCTCATAATTGTCTTTGACATCAAAGTCATCCAAAGCAATTAGAAAGATAAGAAATTATTTGGTGAAAAATTCTTTTGCTCTAAAAAACCGGTGTCCGCCCTTCCATGAATGCTTGTTGTCCCAAGTACCTGTAACAGATGAAGTGCTTAATCGGGGCTTCATCAATAACGCCGATAATCATTTTGGGAAAGTCTTGCTACCTACCAGGTATCCAAAAACGACACTGCCCATGCCCCGCCCCATGTCTAATAGATCCTTATCAAATATGGCAAATTTATAAACAAGTTGACTTCACACTTCAGAAAGTTAAAGGGTCTGATTCATTCAGCATGCCTTGCACATGCCGTCTCTTGGTTAGGGTTAGGGTTAGGGTTAGGGTTAGGGTTAGGGTTATTCAAGGCAAGTTGGACAGGATGAAACAGACCATTTAAAGTGAACAACCTGAGCTAAAAGATGAGATCTAATGGGCTTTAAAATGGCCTATTATATTTGATAATTCGACCTGTGCTCGAAAAAAGCAAAGCCAAAAGAAACAATGACGTGTTCGGGTTTTCGTTGGCACTATTCATAGACTGCGCCATATAGTTGAGGCCATTCACTGACATTAGATTTTAACTTGAAACACCGATATTTTCTTTAGGTCTAACGGATAACTTGGGAAATCTACAAAAGGCTTGCAGCTGCCTCTCACAGTATAGTGATCTAGAGCATCAAAGACACTATAAAAAGGATAGTTCCGCAAGTCTTTCTGCTCAGGCAAAAAATAAATGACACATCTCTACATTTAGCAATCTAAAAAGGGCCCGTTTTTATACCTTGTTTATTGACAGTATTTTGTCAAGACACTTAGGCCTTCCTAAAATCTGATCAATCAGTGTTGATAGCTCAGACATGGACCTACCTATTGCAAGAAAAAGTTTGCAAAATGGAAACAAAACCACCATTTATCCATTACTTTTACCTTCCATTCATCAAACGGGCCAACGTTATTTGGGACAGCTATTTGCATCAGTCAAGCTTACCTTGATTGAAACGAGCGATTGGAGAGCGATTTAACCATATCTGGGTTGTGCTCCCGCTCATGAGGTAGTTTATTAGCGACAATACACATGCATCAGCATGCCAAAATACAACAGGCGACAAAATCTCGATCTACATAATATAGTAACATAACTTTGAACTTCAAAACCTCAAGGAGTGTTTACCATAGTGGTGGAAGACGGAATAGCATTGAAGTTCTACTTTACTTTGAAGGGAAGGTAATAGAAGATTAACAGCTTAAAAGAAAATGCCGAAGAAGGTAGGGTTGGTCAAAAGCGAACACTAAGTAAGACATACTTTTGTGGACATTCATAAATGTAGGAACGAAAAGTTACAGGAAAAACTTCCGTTTTCTATTCCATCTATGATGGAAAGTGTGAAGACATATTGCCTTGCAAAGAGCTTGCAAAATATGGCCCAGCTTGTTGATTGACACAACAGAAATGTCTTGGCTACATCCACCATTAGAAGTTGAGTAATCTCAATTTCATCCCTCTACAAAATTGTCAGCCTTGTGAAGTGAAACATGCCATGCATGTGAAATACAAACATTTCTGAAGGCCTTGCACCTTGATACAAAATTTTGAGAAACAACTTGGAAATCAATAAATAGATTAGTAATAATCAGTTGCACGAGTATGGTAGATTGCTTCTTTCACAATATTGGTTTTACCTTCACTAATCAAAAAATTGTTGCTTTGTAAAACTTGCAGATATTAACTTGTTACCATGAGTAACGTTTTAGTTATCCACCATCTTGTTCATCGTATTGCGCTGCCTTCAAATTTATCTTGAGAAGGCGTGCAATATCATAGCTCTCTGCGAGACCAAAAGCGTATTACCCCCTTGTACACAAAGGAGCCAATCCCACCACTTCATCAGTCGAACTACTCCCTTCGCAACCAGGATGCTATTGGGAGAATAAGGGCAAGAACAGAAAAATTTAAATCTAGCTTCTATCCAGACTGTATGTCTGAATGGAATAAACTTGACCCTGAAATCAGGCTAGCACCGTCCGTTGCTGTTTTTAAGACAAAGCTTCTATCAATAATTCGCCCCCCTGCAAAATCCTTCTTTGGTATTCATAACCCGATAGGCCTATCACATCTTTCCCAAATAAGGGTCGGTCTCAGCAAACTAAATTTCCACAAATTCAAGCACAATTTCAGGGACACCGTAAACCCAATGTGCCCGACGAATGACGGTATTGAGGACACGGAGCACTTTCTGTTGCTTTGCCCTTCATTTGATATTCAACGACGATATCTTCTCGCTGGAGTTTCTGTTGCATTACGACCATTTGTTGAAATCAACAAAGCGAAAAGCAATGAAGTCAAACATAATGACAAATATATGACACAATCTTGACGCCTAGACGCTCAACTTAAACATGTTTGAGGCCGTTTGATGCTAAATTTATCACTCTAGATTTAGGGCCATTTAGAAAGTCTCGAATTCGGTGAAAATGTAACACACTTTTGCTATCATAGTTTGTTCACAAAACAGCAAACTCTCATCGATGTGCATGTGCTGAAGTAATTCAGTCCAATTTTGGAACAATTTTTAGTTTAATTCGGACGTCTGATCTTTGAAAAAAATTCATTGGACACAGAGTTTATGTTATGATATCTTTGGTGTCTTGCACCAAAATCGTTCTGAGGTTTCGAGTGTCAAAATTCACATTGGACAAAAATTGCCTGAGAGGAAATCGTGTTAATAAATTTCATTTAGTTGTTAACAAGCTAGGTTACTTAATTCAAGTGGCTGGCAAGTAGAAAGAATTTCAGAGGGCCATGTTAATTGGCTTCAATTTTAGAACCAACTTATCACCTCGACACAGTGGCCTAAACGGTAAGGGAGATGAAAAGGTGCGACGGTTGGGTGGGTAGAGTGATGTACGATCTTGTCATGGGTTTGTTGGAGCGCAGAGCCACGCAACCCATATGTGACGAGTGATACTTTACGGCCAAAACCCGGTGATTACGCTGAAGGGCGCATCAAGCCGTTTTCGCGTCGCCTCTGGCTTGCAGATTTCAGAATATCCCCAAACTTGTTGTTGAGAAAAATGGAAGAAAAAAGGTGATATTCAGATATTAACAAAATACATACCTTCCGGCTTTAGTTATGATCATTTCTGTACCCGAAGCATGGAACTTATCCCATATATCTTTGTTTTGAAGCGTAACTTTCACGTTCGGATCTTTGATTTCACCGCATACCGGAATCTTAGGGTCTTGGGGCAACTCTCCCTGCGAGGAATCTCTATCTTCTGTGATATGTTGACTCATTGCGCCAGTCAAAGTTGTTGTGAGTGATTTGGAAAGGCTTCCTTCCAACATGCCTGGTGGATGTTCGTCTGGTATCTCTGAAGTAGCAAATAAAACGCTAGATAAGAGTGGTCGGTAAACGCCCTCGCTGGTTGTAGTTCAAACGGTCACGAGCAGATTGTGCAGAAAAATGAAAATATCCTATAGCGCGCTGAAGACGGGCGCCACCGAAGATTAAACGTCTGGCAAATCTTTTCACAGTTCATAATTCTAAATTTTACGGCCAAGGTCGGCATTTGAATTAGGTTACGTCACCCAGCATGAAGTCGTTGGTAGTTTGCCCAAGTGATAAGGGATCGCGTCAAGTGTTTACCCCTCTTGGCTTAATTTGAAATCGTCAATCAAACTCTCTTCAGGATTGGGTAAACAACACATGGATGCTTATTTGGCATATTGTGCAATATGTTTCGAAAGTTTTTCATGAAGTTAATTTGAAATATCGATTTTGAATCTGGGTCCCACGAGGAATACATCGAACACTTATGGGATTGCAAAAATTTCTCTCAACAACCCAAGATGAAAAAGACTTGTTTGGCTAAAAATAAATCGGAAGTTCTCAAAAGTATCAACAAAACGATACAAAATTTCTAAAAATAAAGATTGGCTAAAAATATTAGCACCAGCTTGTGTACCCAGTTGTTGGGTAACTGCTCCGAAATGGAGAATTAGCTTCAAATTATCATTATCATTATTATTATCATTATTATTATCATTATTATTACTATTATTATGTACAGAGAGACGTAGGGACCTGGGATACGTGCCCCATCAGATCTTCCAATTACATCTATTTTTTATAAGAAACTAATAATTTGGGTCAGTACAGATAGTTTCTTAAAATTATCAGATTTTCAGTTCTCAGGGTTTCTTCCGAGTTTCTTTAAAGGATCCATACAATTTTCATGTTCACTACCGGTGCCCTCGTGAATATTTCAAAACAAGTTTTCAAGACTTTCCGATGTTTAGACATTACTAAAGTACCTTCCTAGTAATATGAGACAGGAAACAAGTGAAAATAAAGAAACATGCTAGCAATTGGTTACCATCAATGACGCAATTTTGACGACTTCATTTCCTTGCCTATCAGATTTCAGCCAATCAAATCAATCCAATGATGAGAAATTCAGACGCCGCATGAGCTGATCGGTTAAAATTTGGCAGGCATCAAAAGAGAGTGGCCAAAAGGCAGTCGGTACCTTTGCTTAAGGTAACTCTGCTTTCCGCTCTAGTGCACAGCAAGATGCCGTTTCGCAAAACCACTCTCCTCAGAAAACAGTTAATTTCTCCAATATTATTCGGCCTATCGAAAAGCGGTAAAAAGGATGTTGTTCTGTATAATCTGGGCAATCGAAAAAATGTATAAATCGCAATGTTTCCGTCAACCCTGGCTTCGCAAATCCTAGTTCAAATCTTTTTGCTAATTTCAGAAAAGTGGATTTACCTCCAAAACCACTCGAAACATGTTCGATTTTTTTTCGTTCCATCTTTAGCTAGGTTGTTGATCTACAACTTTGCCAAGTCTGATTGAAAAAGCTAGGCTAGATTTCCTGCAATCGAATTTCGTATTTCTGTTTACTTTTCGACAGCGAAATGGAGAAACCTTGGTCAACAGATTACCATGCTATGAAGCACGCTGGCAAAAGCTCAGGCTTGAAATAACTTTCAGAGGTTTTTCCATTGGCAAACAAATGAACGTCATCTTTCGGGAATGCCATACGCAGGTCTCAAAAGACACCCATAGTGCGCTTGTAAAAGTATCACTTGCATCTATTGATTAAAAAGTACTGAGTTTTACCAGCAACTTCACGAAACCATGCTTTGGGTGTCTTTCGAGACTTTCGTAAGCATTCACAGATTATCAATTTCTTTTAGAGTCCACAATGAGCATAGATCTTAGATCAAGAACTAATTTTTTTGCAAAAACATTCTGCGGGCGTTCAAATCGTTCTGCATGGGCTAAACTGTTGACCAACGCCTTTCCCCTTCGATGTCTAAAAGTAAACAGAAATGTAAAATTCGATTGCAGGAAATCTAGCCTAGCTTTTTCAATCAGACTTGGCAAAGTTGTAGATCAACTACTTAGCTAAAGATGTAGCGAAAAAAATCGAAACTTTTTCGAGTAGTTTTAGAGGTAAATCCACTTTTCTGAAATCAGCAAAAAGATTTGAGCAAGGATTTGCGAAGCCAGGGTAGACGGAAACATTGCGATTTATACATTTTTCGATTGTCCAGATTATATAGAACAACATCCTTCTTACCGCTTTTCGATAGACCGAATAATATTGGAGAAATTAACTGTTTTCTGAGGAGAGTGGTTTTGCGAAACGGCATCTCACTGTGCACTAGAGCGGAAAGCAGAGTTACCTTAAAGGGAATGTAAGCATATAAAAGTGGCTCAAGCCACTTGCGATTAAAATCTCGCCTGTCAGATATCAGTATTGCATGTTGACGTGGATCAGTTACCCAAATATGGTGCGGCACGTGCGATAACCTACTGTCTTCGCATAGCTATTTTTATCAAGGGCTTATATATGCTTACCCTGGGTACCAGCCTCTCTGTTTTTATGTTAGAGAGTCTGGTACCCAGGGTAATATATGTTTATATTCCCTTTAATGAAGAAAAGTCGATAAAGAGCTCTATTGAATATTGCACAAGTTGCGCTAATGATCTTTATTAAACGAGGGCAAGGTCATTCATGCGTAATTTTCATGTTAATGAAAATCATGCACGAACAACTTGGCTTTCTTTACGGATGAAGCAAATTATCGAGGGGACATACTGCCTCGAAGTAAATGTTTAAAGAGGTCTCTTCTAAAATGGTCAATGTAATACTTCGAAAATGAATGTTCTAATTATCTGTGATTCTCACTTTATCGGAGTCAATAAAGTTTGGTACTTTTTCGGAGACACTGCCAATTTTTAAATCATGCCTTGCTAAACGTCTTGTTCTTCATTCGATTAATGGCGACTAATTTCACTTACGTTTGCGCATCGCGTTCAATGAAGAGAGTTGTTGCTGCTGTTGCTACCATTCACATTTTATTGAATCAACTAAATATATTTTTATGATATTCCAAGTTTAATTCTGCGTCGAATGATGCATAAGTTTGTTTGGTATCTTTTGACGAACGGCCGTGGTAAACGGAGCTTCTTAATCACCGCCTGAACGGTTACAGTAACCTTAAACCATCTTTATCTAGACCAGGTAGAATTTCAACCAATCCAAAAATCCCATCTGTTGGATTGACCAATTGAAATGCAACATTTGATAACCTGGTTTTTTTGGCGAGATGAAATACGGTTTGTCTGAGGAAATTTATGTATCCCCCCGTGCAGTAGGTTAATGCTCAAGCGCCTGTCAGACTTCCAACCTAAAACGCTACTGCGCATGAGCATTAACCTACTACACGGGGGACACGTACGTTTCCTCGAACAAACCATATCTCGTCTCCCTAACAAGTTTAGTTTAAGTTGCTTAATTTGCCAGTGTGGATGGGGTAATAGATTTGACTTTGTCCTGTTACAAGGTCGTATGATGTTACCCTGGGTACAAGAGCCAACAAAAATAAGAAATGATAAAAAAGAAAAAGGGTAGTATGATGTATGACCGATATCGATATTTCCATTTCGAAAGCAAAGCAAGGGAGCATATATCATGGGTAGTTAGACACTGTTGCTTCTATGGAGGAGCGCTGGATGATATGTATCTGCGGAGGAAATCTTTTATAGTACTGCGGAGGAGATATCGAAAGAACGAAAATTCAGTGATATAAAAATTTCCTCTGCAGATACATATTATCCAGCGCTCCTCCATAGAAGCACACCAGCAGTGTCTAACTACCCATGCATACATATGAGAATTGATTAACTTGTCTGCGAGTTTTTAGAATTGGCCTAGTCTATAAAAAATAGACTTGGGGACTTGAGGAGGTAAGTCTACCAGTTTTTAGAACCTGTAGATTTAGATCCATGGTTTGAAGAAATCTAATCTCTGGGTATGGGTACCAAAGAGATCCAATGACTACTCTCATTACGTAATGATGTTTTTACAACCGAGGAAGTCAAGGTTTCAAGGAATTTCTTTGATATGACGATGAATAGGGCATTGATCAGATCAACCATAGGAAGGGTCACATGCTTTGTTTACAATTCATAGTCCCCAAGTCCCCTTGCTTCTCTTTCTTTTTGCTGTAAGTTTCTTTCACATTGCATGTTTGACTCATTGGGCACAATCGATTCTAATTTGAAAAATTGAATCTCCAGTTCATCCATTCTTGGAAATTAGACCTGATTGCCCAAAGTTAGCACGACATACAATGTGAAACGAACCTTAGTATTTATCAGTAGAAATTGTTCATGTGTATTTTTCGTAGCTGTACATTTAATTTTAGTTTAGTTACACGTTCTCTATGTTAATGACTATGGAGTTGTCATGGTCTCTTGCACTCCGTGGTATCGTCCTTGTAGTGTAGTAAAGTAGCTCGTACGTAGTGCTTTAAGTAGTTTGTTTGTAAAATTTTACATTGAATAAAAAAATGCACTGAGTGCTGGTTTAAGGTAGAAGATCCCCTTTCGCCCAAAATCTGTTATTACGAAGAATTCTGACAGGGTCTTTGGAAGGGTACATAGAAATAACGAAAATATTGTAAAATACATTTTCTATTTTTAGAAATCAATTACCATAGTAACGACATGAGCCGAATAATAGCAAAAAGTGCACATCGTTGTGCCAAAAATATCTGAACACTGTTCCTAGAATGTACCGGGTGAGTCAATAAAAAGAATCCCTGTTTGAAAAGTCACCATTCCCTGAATGTCAAGATGATGATATTGGGAAACATACCATTTAACAGCAGACATGTACAAATGGACCTCAAAAATTTCCCTGACTGAAATCGGCTACTCCGTTCTGACATTATGAGGGATTTACTCCAGAAAGCCCTTTCGAGAAATCTCCAAAACAGGCTCAAAACAACGACAAACATTTCCAGAGCTTTCTGCCTTATCTCAATAATGAGTTCAACACATTCTAATTCTAACATGTTTTATCCACGGGGGGGGGGGGGGTTCTCCATAGTAAAGGTACCTGGGGATGTGCCGCGAGCAAGGGCATACTTTTTCGGACTTCTAGTCTAGCCAAGGGTATCCTTTTTTGCAATTTTGGCCAGCAACGGTCTAGCCAAGGGTATCATTTTTGACAATATTGGTCTAGCGAACGGTCATGACATCATATTTGGCACAAATTTGACAATATTGGTCGAGAAAATGGTCAAAATTGGTCTAGCCAAGGGTACCATTTTCGTAAAAATTGGTTAAAACAATGGTGAAATTGGTCTAGCCAAGGGTACCATTTTCGTAAAAATTAGTCTAGCCAACGGTACCCTTTTGAAGATGCTCGCGGCAGACCCCTACCCAAAATTTGGCCAAGAATACATATATACTATACACGTATTTTTTTTATAAGAAACTGCCTATAAGAAACTCAACTCTCAGATTGCCAAAAAATTAAGAAACTCCAGCACTGGGAAAATATAACCTAAGAAACTATTCATTTTGATTAAGGAAATCCTTGACATATCTTTACTTTACTTTCACGTGTTTCTAGTTTCATATTACTCGTAAGGCACTTGAGTAATGTCTAAACATTGAAAAGGTTTAAAAAACCTTGTTTTGAAATGTTCACGATTGCACATGTTGTGAACATGAAGATTGTTATGGAGCCTCTAAGAAACTCGTAAGAAACTTTGAGTACTGAAAACGTGATAATTTTAAGAAACTTTCAGTGCTGGCCAAAATTCTTAGTTTCTTATAGAAAAAATACGTGTATAGCAAAAGCAACAGCAATAACTCTCTTTGCAACAGTGTTCCTATTCTCTGAAACTGGTCGTTGCCATAGTAACAATTACGTCAATCGTTGGAGTGTTGCACACTTGGTTTAAATCAGATCGGCCAATAAAAAGACGGTGCAAAATATTTGCGTATAGTTTTATAGATGTGGTTTGGTTTTGTGTGGAAAAAGTGGTTACATTTGAAGAGTTTCTAAATATCTTTTGGAATAGTGATGGGAAAAACCTTGTTGATTATCCACTGATAAACCAAATGGCACTTGAGAATCGAAGAATGGATAAGCTTTGGGAATGATAAACACTTGTTGGGAGACGAGATACTGTTTGTCCGACGAAACGTACGTGTCCCCCCGTGCAATGGGTTAAAGCTCATGCTCAGTAGCGTTTTGGGTTGGAAACTCTGCCGGGCGCATAAGCATTAACCTACTGCACGGGGGGACACATATGTTTCCTCGGCCAAACCCTTTTGCTCATCTCCTCAACAAATACTCCATTCAATAATAAAATAAAGCACCTTGGTACTACCGTTTGCTGTTGTAATGTTTAACAGAGCACGCGGACGGGTCAAGCGGTTAAATTTCAACATTTTCCTCGGCTCTCCTTTGCTTACGAACACCTATTACGATTTGGTTATAAGTTTCAATCAGGCTTCACGATATCTTGGCCTGGACTAAATGTAGCAAGCGATGGCCTAACGATTTATGACCATCTACCCTAATCAAATTTTGCTTCCTTTAGAATTTTGGGGAGCGTATTTTTCAAAAGGCAATCTGATGATAAGCAGCTCTACTTTTAGCCTAGGAGTAGACCCGGCTTTAGGATAATGGGTCTACTCGTAAGATTCTCCACTTCGCATATTACGTCACAGATTTCCTTCAGATCGATTTATCATTCCACGGAGGAAAAATGGCGAGGTTAGTGGGTGTACATGGCTTAAGTCCGAGGAGAATGAGGAGGCGAGGAGGCTATTTTTTAACCCCGAGGAGCCGAGGATTGGCATTTTTCGTGCGAGGGAGGAATCCCAAAAAATTGCTTAAACCAATGAGGTGCGAGGAAAAAATGAGTTTAGAGATTGAAAATCGAGGAGCTCAGGTTCCTTTGCATTGAAAAGCGAGGAGGAACAACGATCTGAAGACATGTCGTCAGAATTTCTTGCCCGAAATCTGATACAATTATGCTGCATTGCGCATAGAGCTGCACAGTATCATTTGTATGGAAACGAGCCTTCAAAAGTTCAGTGATGAGTTGCACAGATTACTCTTGGTACTTTTGTCGAAAGATTGTCCTCGAGATCCCTCGAAAACTGAAGAGAAAAAGCTGGATATAATAACCCATCCAGTATAAGATCATAACCCACACAGTATAGGATCATCCACCCATTTAGGCGCATATGTTCCATAGCGTGTATAGGTTGGGTATGAATGTCAAATCTTTCACTGATGATGGCAAATATGGAATCAGGGGATGCATTCTAAGCCAAAGCAGATGATGTTTTTTCAATAATGTTCCTCATACTCCAATTGATAGGATAACTGTCACAAAACTATCAAAGTTTCATTGTCACTAATCGCAAGCATAATATTGGGAGATGCATTGTAAGCCAAAGTCAAGGAAGTTTCTTCAAAAATGTTACTCGCGCATAGGATAACTGTCACAAAACTATCAAAGTAACTTGTCGCTAATGGCAAGCATGATATTGGGAGATGAATTCTAAGCCAAAGTAAAGGGCGTGGCCCTAAATATTTTCCTGGGGCCCTGCCCCCAGAGCCCCTCATTTCCATGCGTTCCCACTTAAAATTTACTCTAATCACCGCTGCTTACGACAATTCACGATGAGTTTTGTAAATCAAATAAGTCGAATATCAAGTAAATCTTACACAACAGTCTTGACAAAGTATCCTTATCCTGTCGTAGTTTGATTTTAGCTAGCCTGTTTGATATATATTTGGATTTGTAAATTTCCTATTTTTTCTCCAGGACCTCCGAGCATAAAATCTGCCCTTTCAGCAATGCACAGAAGGGCGTTGCCAAAAGAAAAGAGGGCATCGCCCAAGAAGATTTTCCGGGGGCTTCGCCCCTGGACCCCCGTAGTCTTTACGCTTTCGACGCGAGTTAGTGCCCCCCCCCCTTTAATCTGAAAAACGCTCCTATAGGCCTGTGGAGTTAAAAGATAAAGCAAGTAGAGAACAAGAGAAAAAAGGAAACGAAAGGGTGATGATTGTTATCTGCCAAACAAGAAAAAGAAAAAGAGAAAGAGGGAAACATAAAACGTATTTATTTATATCCGATGGATATTTCTTTCCAAAAATGTTCCAGCATGAAAACTTCTGTTTACATAAAGATTTACATGTTGGTTGCAAATTTATTTTGGATCAAGATAAAGGCACATTCTAAAGTCTCATTTTCAAATCTTTTCATTTTACGACGGTATTTAGCGTGTCCTTGATTTGTTAGATTTGTTTCGTTGTGACATCGAGGAGCGAGGAGCCAACTTACTAATTTTTGTAATGCGAGGAGGAAAGAATTGGAGAAAAACGTATTTGCGGCGAGGTAGGGAGGAGGGGTTAATTTTTCAACCCCATGTACACCCACAGGTTAAGTTAACATAAATCTCATTGAAACTGGAATAATCATGATGCAACGCACAGCATTGGTTTATAAGCATTAATATCAATAGAACCTTCTGGTTCAGTGCAAAGTAGCTTTTTTTAGAAATTTCAATCTTGTCCTTTTCAGTTGCACAATCTGGAATAATCATTTCTGTCGTACATTTTCTCTATTCGCTCCACAGAATCTTTCCATCCCAAAAGAAAAAATTTTCATTTAATTTTTTTTAACACATTTATACAGGGTAACAATACAGGATCATAATTTCTTGAATACTTTCCTATTTCATTAAAAAAGAAAACAGAAAAAATTTAAAAAAGAAAAAAAAATCGAATGAAGTATTTACATATTTACAATTTGTCAAAAAACTAAAAGGTATACCGAGTGAGTCAGAAAAACGTTCCCACTTTCTAAAATTTGCAGCACCACAAGCACTTCTTGGATTTGAATGATTCAAATTCTAGTTGAAAGCCAAAAGATCAACATGTTGTTGTGATTTTTCTCGTCTTCTTACGAGCACTGCAAATATAGGTAAAGTCAACTTTACAAAAATTTCATGTTTTCAAAATAACTGAAAAAGGGCCTAAAACACTTGATCAAATCGTTAGGACTCTCCACACACAGTAAGATACACACGGGCGTTTCACCTCTCTCAAGAGAAATTGAATTTTGTCTGTTGTTCTGAGCGAGGAATCCTTTATGATTTGATCAAGTATTTTAGGCCTTTTTCAATCATTTTTCAACCATCAAGTTTTTGTAAACTTGAATTTACCAATTTTTCCAGTGCTTGCAAGAAGGCGAGAAAAATCACAAAATACTACGATCTTTTGGCTGTCAAGCAAATATTGATTCATTCCAATCCATTTAGTACTCTTGATGCTATGAATTTTCAAAAGTGGGAACTTTTTGTGGCTCACCCAGTACATCAAAATACAAAAGAAATAGAAAGATGACTACGAAATAGACCACGAAAGAACAGAACGACAGTTCAAAAAGATGCTACTAGTTTGCTTTTCACAAGAAAATATGCTGCAAGAAGATGCTAAAGCTGCATATTAACAGCTTTGTTAAGGAAGACACACCACACAATACAATTAGCTTTGAAGAACATTTTGAATCCCTAGAGACTTTGAGCATGCTTTTCGAAAGAGCATCAGCAGCAAAACATTATGCGTATCTTTAAAGACATTTCTACAGCATGGAGAAGCATCTAAAGCTTCCTTCGCACTACCGAGTGAGTTAAAAAAATGCACTGCGTTTGAATAAATATTGCTCCCTGAATATCAAAGCAATAATAATGAAAACCGTCCTAGTTCATTGCCGATATGTTCAGTTAGAGTCAGCAATTTGCCCAACTTCAATCGGTCATTCCTTCTCATGGATAAGGGAGACTTTCTGCAGCAAGCCCTTTCAAAAACCTGCACAAGTGAATGAAAACGACGAGCAAAAATGTCCTTGATATTCCTTCCTAACAATAATGACATTAACATGCTTTAGCATAGATTTTGTCCTCTTGGGAGAATGGAATCCCCCTGAATACATTTTTCATACTTTTGGGAGAAGACTTTTTCATCCTCCTAAGATGATAGCACGTTCTAAAGCGTGTTCAAGTCATGTAAGGTAGAGATAATAGGAAAATTGTCTCATGATTTCAACACGAAATTTAAAGTTTTCTAGAAGGGAGATTCTGGAGAAAATACCTTCTACAATCTGAACGAAGTGACCGATTTCAGCCAGGAAAAATTCTTAAAATAATTGAACATGTTGACTATTCACTGAGACATTGCAAATCAGTATCGTTTTGATGTTTAGGGAGCAGAACCTTTCAAACGGCGGCGTGCATTTTTCTGATTCACCCGGTAGAGTCAAACTACATAATTAGAAATGCATGAAAGATGGGAAGGAAAACGCGTTAAAGATATTTTGATGCTTCTGAAGATGTTCTGACGCATTCGGATGCAATCAAAAAGCGTTTATCACATTTGGGAGTGATAACGCACTAAAAAATGCTTTCAACTGACTGTAGAAATTTGCGTTATCCTAATTCTAACGCATTTTCACTCTTGCGTGAACTTAGCCTAAGAAACCTGCAAACTGCAAATCTTAACTCTCATAATCCAGTTTTCTTCTTGAAGAAGTTTCGTAAGCTTGAAACAACTTTTAGCATTCCTATTTCCATCTTACATCAATAATGCACCTTGATGCTACAACAACCTACGAGCGATGCAGCACTTTCGAGGATAGTCGGGTGAAATCAAAATCAGGTCGATGACATTCCATCAGCTTCAGTCTAAGCAAAAATTGCCAAGGCCGTCTTTGCACAACTTTTTGTAAAATTCTTCCAAAGTTCAATACAATCCCGGTGTTGGAATTTTGTCTTCGGGCATTTGTGTCATGGGCCAAACTGACTTTGCATGCTAGAAGTGGCTTTCAATCATCTACGCTGAGGTATTTTAACAGGCATCTTAGGAGTTATCTATTCTAATGGTTATTCCAAGAGACTTTGATGCACACTGTATTAGTTGTATATTGCAAGTTTTCTTCCATAACTGTTCAATTTTGCTGGGTATGTTCTTTATAACGCTTCCATAACGCTATGCTTTCATTCAAGAACAGAAGTTCCACAAGAATGAAACAATGCAGTGTTTGGACTAGAAATGGAATGTTCTTGATAACGCTCCCATCTCTCAAGACTAAAAGTTCCATACGAGTATGCATAATGAAGCATTTTGATCAGAAAAGGTATGTTCTTGATAACGCTCTCAAGGCGCTACGCTATCATTCAAGAATAAAAGTTCCACAAACAATGCAGTTCTTGGACCAGAAATAATATTCATAATGTTCCCATAGCGCTACGCTATCATTCAAGGATCGAAATTCTACAAGAATCTGCACAATGGAGTATTTTGCCTGGAAAATGAGTGTAAAAATGTAGGGAAAGATTGTTGCTCTTTGGTCACCCCGGGGGGTTACTTGACCAGGTTTTGGTCGAGGACGTGCCATCGAAGCTTCAAAAACATACCCGTTCCTTATATCAATTTTGCGAAAAAGTATACCCGACTTTATACCAATTTTGCGAAAAAGTATACTCGACCTTATACCAATTTTCCGAAAAAGTATACCAAAATAATTCCTTAAACCAAAATCGCGAAAATCGATACCGTTCCTTATACCAAAATCGCGAAAATCGATACCGTTCCTTATACCAAAATCGTGAAAATCGATACCGTTCCTTATACCAAAATCGTGAAAATCGATACCGTTCCTTATACCAAAATCATGAAAATCGATACCCTTCCCGATGGCACGTCCCCGTACCCAAAATATGTGAAGTACCCCCCCCCCCGGGTTTGGTCAATGCTGCAACAATTTGATAGTCAGTTTTAAAAACCAATCTCTTCTGTTTCAAAGAGTTGTACATGTACATACATTTTTCGTGAGTCGTCTGCTGTCATTGTAAAATTAGCAAAAAATTGAACAGCAACATCACAGTTTGCAAAATGATACTTTTACAGAAACGCAAAGGAAAGCAAAGATGGCCGCTCTTTGGTGAATGCTGCATCAATTAGCGACAAGCTCTTCTCTTTCAAGGAGCTGTCTGTACATATTTCTTTTTGTTGGTCATCTGTTATCATCTTTGAAATGGCAAGAAGTTGAACAGCATAACATCTTAATTGCAACATGATACTTTTACAGAAACACAAAGGAAAGCAAAGATGGCTACTCTTTGATGAATGCTACAACAATTAGCAGCAAGCTATTGTGTTTCAAAGAGCTGTCTGTACATATTTCTTTTCGTGTTGGTCATCTGTTATCATCTTTGAAATAGCAAGAAGTTGAACAGCATAACATCTTAATTGCAACATGATACTTTTACAGAAACACAAAGGAAAGCAAAGATGGCTGCTCTTTGGTGAATGCTACAACAATTAGCAAAAAGCTCTTGTGTTTCAAAGAGCTGTCCGTACATATTTCTTTTCGTTGGTCATCTGTTATCATCTTTAAAATAGCAAGAAGTTGAACAGCATAAAATCTTTATTGCAACATGATACTTTTACAGAAACACAAAGGAAAGCAAAGATGGCTGCTCTTTGGTGAATGCTACAACAATTCGAGCAACAATTAGCAGCAAGCTCTTGTGTTTCAAAGAGTTATGAATTTCGTGGGTCAGCTGCTATTGTCTTAAAACTGACACGAACTTAAACAACAACAATGTGCTGTAATATGCAATGTTACTATTATAGAAATGGGAAGGCAAGCAAAGATGGCTGCACGTTCGTGAATGCTACAACAAGCAGCTACAATCTCTTCTAGCTACTTCAAAGAGTTGTACACGTACACACATTTCGTGGGTCAACCGCTAGTTTTTATGCTAGTATTGCCTTAATTCGAAGAAGTTGAATAACGACGCCTTCATTTGAAAATTGTTACTTTTACAGAAACACGAAGGGAAACAAAAACCTACTACTTGCACTACTTGGTGAATACTACAGCAATTAGCAACAATTTGTTTCAAAGAGTTGTCTGTGCATATTTTATTTTGTCATCTGTTATCGTCTTTGAAATGGCAAGAAGTTGAACAACAACATCTTAATCGTAACAATGTTACTTTTACAGAAACGCGAAGGCAAGGGCAAAGATGGTCATTCTCTGGTGACGGTTGCAACAATCAGCAACAATCTCTTCTGTTTAAAAGAGCTGTACATACTTTTTCCGTGGGTAATCTGCTGTTATCGAAATTATCTTAAAACTGACAATAACATAAAAACCGGCGTCATGTCGCTGTTGATCTTAATTGCAATAAATGTTATTTTGACAGAAAGCGAAGGGAGGAAAAGATGGCTTTTGTTCTTTCGTAAAGGCTGCAACAGTTACATAAGAAACACAATTTGCAGCATATAGTTATAAAAGCAAGCGACGTAAATAGCACAAGAATGAAGTGCAATCAAATAAATTTGTGAACAAATGTAAGGTATACTGGTGGTATTTAACAAGCAGTTTTAGCTTTCAACATCCAGTAGAAGCCTTCAAATATTTCAAAAACAAACGCAATGCAACTATAGTGAAGCCTCCACGACCACCAGTGCTCTTCGATTCAGCGCCATCCTCATTCCGATCATCCTCATTCCGATCGCTCTTTGCTTCTTTAGTTAGATAAGATGGATGCAGATTGATTTTGGCATAAGCCAGAACTACAGTTGAAGGTACTGTAAAGCAGCAAAAGCGATTGAGATGATAATGTTGCCGAATGGAAGAGCGACTGGTTGTGGAAATTCAACTTAAGTTTTCGTTTGTTTTTCAGATACTTAAGAGTGTTACAGGACGCTGGAAGCTAACACTGTCTGATCTAGCCATTGACTGATAAACTCCACCAGTACCTTTGTAGTAAATAAAGGTGTGCAACAGAAATAGTGCAAGAATATATATATATCAATACAGTTCATCTACCTTAATCAAATATATGGCAACTACGCACAGTAAATAAAAGAATACAATGAAAGCAACTATTACTATCGAAGATATGAAAATAAACGAGCAGAATAAAGAGCATATGAAAATAGATTTCATACCTTGCTTGCATGAAATTTCTTCAAATCCTTGAAAGCCATTATCTCTTGCTAGGTTGTTGTGAACATCAGCCGCTTCGCTTCGTCCTGACGATGCAAACATATCTCTTCTAGCGTCCATTGCCTGCAAAACAGTTGCAAAACACTTCCCTCGAAGATGGCCGGATTTTTCTTTGATCAAATTAGTTGTTGAAGTCTTGCTGAGAGCTTTTTGTACTCAAAACAAGTTGAGGGGCCCTGCTGGGTCGTTCGCCAGAAATGAATTGGTTGATATTGTTGGTTGGGATGAGTTGATTTGCCGCTGTTACTAAAATAGGCCCAATCCAGGGAGCGTTGGTTAACGGTGATGTTGTTAAAAATCAACTGTGGCTTCAACAGCTTCTTGAGAATTCGCACAATTGACACGTAGCGTACGAAAGAAGAGAGACGAGTGACAAAATTTCAAGTGTCTATGACTTGTTGCTAGTTGAAAACTATCGCTTTTTTGGGTTGCGCATTTCCACCAAAATAACAGACGCAAAAAGGCCGCTTTCGATTCTGATTGGCTGACTGTGACTCTCAAGGTGCTGAGCAGGCGTCATCGCAGTTTGACTACTACCGTCTGGCGGCGTCTTTGATCTTCTATTGTCACATCTTTAACGTTACTGTGGCTATCACGTGATGCGGGGTCGCAGGCTCGCTGTTTCATTCACTTCGCAACTCATCATTTCGTTGTAAAACGTTACGCAAAGACCGCCACGTGAAATTTGTATTACTGCTCGTTATATCGCTTGGCAGCTCGATATAAACCCACCATTTTATTACAATGTATAGTCTATAGTTAGCTGTTTGACCCAGACCAAAATGAAGGTAGCTTCAGCCTTCAGCTTCTGCATTGCATTAATCTTAAAACGCACAAGCCCTTCAACCTGCGCACTGCATTGAATCGTTGTTGTTGTTGTTGTTGTTGTTGTTGTTTTGTGTCATGCAGTGCGGGCCTACTATACTAGTTATGGACTTGCTACAAGTCTCTCTCGCGGAAAAATGAGGGGAGGAAAAATAGCGAGAGACTGCCGTAACAATAGCTACTAGGCCGAGATATCTACATCGTCGTTGTCTCGCTATTTGCCTGAACTGATATAAAGCTACAACTAATTGGACTTGCTACAAGTCTCTCTCGCTATTTTTTCCTCCCCTCGTGTTTCTGCAGAGAGAGACTTGTAGCAAGTTCTATATCAGTTCAGGCAAATAGCGAGACTACGACGAAGTAGAAGTCTCGGCCTAGCAGTTATTGCTACGGCATATAAGTTTGCGAGAAGAAGCACAACGATAAATGTAGTAAATCTGGTTCTGCATACAATTTCCTCTGGGCGACAGCAAGAAAGGTGTTTATAGACAATCTCCCTCCCAGACTTCTTAGTTGTTTCCCAGTTGGCAGGAAAGCAAAAACTATTTCTAAAGTGATCCATAAGAATTCAATGAGCATTGGGAGCAAAAAACTTGGCCTCGTATAACGGAATACGCTCTTGAAATACATGTTTTCACAACCGTCATACTATGCAGCAAGTCCAACCCTCCTATCGCCATTAGCGCCATACTTTATTTTCAAGTCTTTTTCGGGCTTTGAACAAACTACATTGGCATTAACGCAAATATCTTGTTCCAAGTCTTGCCCCTTTAACGCCCCCTTGTGTTGGCAAAAGACTTTCTTTTACCCTGTCAAGATGTCAAGGTTCAACTGTACCCATAGACCCTGAACTCAAGATATTTATGGGGAGAAATCAAGAAGACCCATTACGACGTGTCGATGGCGAGCAAAATCTTACAAGAGACGCGTTGCTGAACAAAAGAATCTCTGTTTGATGGCAATAGGGAGACAAAGTAGTGATTATTGAGATATTTCTCAGAAGGTCGTAAATTTTATTTTGCGGTTTGTAATGTTCACGTGGAAATGAACATGGCTATGGTAAAGACCAGGTGGTGTATACTATACGAATTATGACAGCACATAACAGCAATAAAGAACATAAGAAACTATGAAATTATCAAGCTGAATTCACAGTTAACCGCTGCTCAGATACGAATCGCATTTGCTCATGTAAGGAAATGCACGCCTTATTTGGCCATCGTTAGGAAAACGTTCCAAGCGTGTGGAATAAGGATCTCAAAATTCAAACATTTGTGTACTGGAATTTTCTGATGGTTTTCGTGATAGTTACCTTTAAAGTCCTCAACTATACACAGTATACACAATATTCTAGGGACGTTATAAAAGTAATAATATTTACAATACAAACTATAAATTATAATTTGTTCTAAAAAAAAAGTGTTTTAAGTAATGATTTGAGACTGTTTATGTCCTTTGCGCTCCCAATTTCTAACAGTTAATTATTCCACAAAGTGGGGCCTGCATATGTCCAATTTCAATTCCGATAAGAACCAATTCCAAGTCATACATTTGCACCGTTGAACATCTAGCAGCAATGCCCTTACTCTGGAAGGTTTCCACTGCATGATCATCGTTTACATTGTTGATTATTAGGTTGCTGAAACCATAACAGTCTTTATGATGTTTTTCAAAGCAAACAGAAAAGGGGTCTCTGTGGTTATGAGGCTGACATGAAAAGTATTACGAGGTTACTAAAGCAGCAAGGTGTATGATAGACTCACGAAATAGTCTCAGTCATAACAACAACAACAACAACAACAACAACAACAACAACAACAACAACACAAGTGCTTTCTTATATGAAAGACATGTTCACGAGAGTCAACAACTCTACCAGTCGTTCTCTTAGAAAGGCTGAAGTCAATCTCAGGTTGCCATTAAAATCGGCAGGGGGGCAGAAATGTTTCGCGTACCGAGGCGCCAAGCTTTGGAACAGTCTTGGCCCTGAGATCAGAAATACTTCAACCCTGAGAGAGTTTAAAAAGAAGGTGAAACCATGAATTTCTCACCAATTCTTTTCTGTTTTCTTTCATCTATTTATGACACAAATTGTAATTAGCTTAGGTTTAGGTTTATAGCAAATTTCGTTTTTATTGTAAATTAATAGTTATTTGTAAATTTTTAGCATGGCCTCCTGTAAATCAATTATTATTATTGAGGGGCTACCATGGGTAAAAAAGATAAAATGAAATGAATGAAATGAACAACAACAACAACGACATAATTTTTGCTCAAACTGGGACTCATAATAATATAATAATAAAAATAAATGTTTGGCTAAGGGGCTGGAAGGCCAAGGCCTATAAAACCCTGATTGTCTATTAACTATACTGTTTATGGAATTTCTCATAAAAAATTGGGATGAAAGTAACATAGAGGGCACCGATTTGTCTATTGGCATTGAAACGAGGTTAATTTGTAGTCATTGCAACCTTATGCAGTTGGAAATTTTTATTGCTGTGATGAAATAGGATGAAGCTCACGAAAGCTCAGTGACCTTCAAAATGAGGAGCTTCTGGCCGCAAGTGAAAGGTTTGTTGATTCTTGGATTGAAGAAACATTCATCTGGATACTTGCAGCCTTTTTCAGGGGAACAATTTCATCCCAATTTTCAATGTAAAAGTCCATGAGTCGTAGCGTCTATCAACAGCAATAACTACGAACTTGCAATCAGTCTAGGTGTATGAAACACCATGTTTGAGAAAGCCAAATAGCATTCGAGTATAAAAAAGACATCAGATTTTTCTCGAAACACCGTTAGGTCAGTTCTATTATCTGTCATGTTAACGAGAAATTTAGCATGGGTATGGTAAACAGGTGATAGTCTGGCAAGCACACGAGACAATTTGCGACAGCAGAGAAGTGATGCAGCTGAAGGCATCTTCTTATTTGGGATGAGAATAGATACCTTTTCATTAAAAAAAGTGTTCCATAAAGATTAGACATTTGTGTTCTACAAAGAAAATTGAAATGAGTTGAATCAAATACTGAATGAACCAGGGGCGGATCCAGGAAAAATTCTGAGGGGTGCTGAAGAGGGAGCAATGAGGGGGTCTGGGGGCGAAGCCCCCGGAAAATTTTTTTGTGACCACGCCCTTTACTCTCTCGGAAATGATGACCACGCCCATAAATAGCCATAAAATGCTTTATTTACCAGTTCAACGATTGGGTAGTTTGTTGCTCAAGCTTAATATTTCGAGGAAGGCTCTTTGAAATCCTATGGAAGTATTCATGTAATTTTCTTTCTTTTCCGAACGAATTGTCGAAATATCCCATTGTTTCTCGATAAAAGATGATACGGTATGCAGAAAATTTGTCTCGCATTGTGTGAACTGCGTAGGTGGCTGATCTATCGATTACACTATTACACAAAAACAGAACAGAAGACGATAGAATTCATGATTCATGAACAACAATAGGCCTAATGTCAAGGAACTCTCAAGCTGTCGCTGTGATCCCGGGTGTGATCCTCAATATTTCTAGGATCATTAGCATCCGAAACTATACCGAGAACCCCCAATAACCCAAAAGTGAAGCACAAACCATATTTCATATCATCTTACCGTAACACCCGATCTTCCTTCTCTCTGGATCTCCTCTTGTTCACCCCTTCCAGCCCAAAATTTGTAGTTGCAGTAAAATCCATTTCAGAAATCTTTGATTATCTCATGTCCTTCTTATTTTGCTTTATCATCTTAGATTCCCATTCGAATTACTGTCTTCCAAATGCATTACACATTTAAGTTGTTTAGAACAGTAACTGAACGCTTGCAACACACATAGCTTAGGCCATTGGCGAGCAGCAAACTGCCCGCCCCGCCAAATTTTGGAAGGATAAACTTGGAAAGTATGATAATTTATCCCCCCCCCCCCCCTTCAACTGCTTTCTGTAATTCTTATGTCTATGTTGTAATGAAGCTCCCCCTGGTTAGTTTTATCCCCCCTTGATATGATATCGTAGTATCATCGACTTTGATTTCAGTCACTGAAATCCCCCCCGAACAGCTCGGTTTCTTTGATGTTTCTGGATTTTCAAATTGCATGGGTGCTCCCGCCAAATCTGAGCACCCCTAGATGCGGCAAGGCTATTGGTTTATTCACTTCCACGGGTGCTCAAAACTCGGATGATTTACAGGCCAAGGGTGCTCTGTTGCGCTGGCTATAGAGAAGACAATAGATTCCGAGTCCGCAAAGTGTAGGAAGGTCAACCAGGGGGAGTTTAGACAGAAGAGTTTTGAGTTGTAATATCGAGGAGGCGAGACGGGGGCTTGATAACGCAGTGATAAATAACGTCGAGGAATGAAAGAAGCGGAGCTTCGGACAGCTCGCGAGCTTTCATTTTGTAGCAGAAAAATGTATGCATATTGTTTTGGCAAAGAATTAGACTGAAAGAGAAAAATGTTCAGTTAAAAAATCTGACCGGTGCTTGAGCACCCTTCGCACCCCTCTAGATCCGCCACTGTGAACCCTTGCTCGATGCGAAAACAACGAAAACGATTCTTCTGGCGGTCTACCTTACTTTTGTCCTATTTTTAACTCCTACGAGGTGCAGAGTGATTCAGGGATCTCATTTCCTTTCAATTTCCTTTCTAATGCAGCGATAATGCTTTCCTCAAAATATATTTACTTGATTCCCTGATGTGAAAAATTTCTGAATGCCTGCATCGCTTAGTGATGTCGAACATTTTACACTCTCCTCCACAGAGGCTTGAAGGAGGCCTTATCAGTCAGTTGTCTCATTCATCAAGCCTCTGCGGAAGAGAGTGAGCATTTTACAACAAGCACGACAAAAGCACACTTACGTATTAAATGCAGAGATTTGTTGAGCCACCGTACAAGCTCTATCTAGCCCCTCTCTATTAGGCCCTCCTCTCTAATAAGACCCCTCTCTATTAAGCCCCCAATGCTAAGCCAACATTCTAAATAGGCCCCCCTCTCTATGAAGCTCCCCCCGCTTACCTAAAGCATCAGAAGTTACCAACGTTTTCCATTTATATACCTAAACAAGTTTGTATGTTAATTTCGATATGGTTTGGGATAAAACTGTGTCGAATTTGTGTAATTGACTCGTAAAAAAGTCTGTTGATTCCGCAAACAATGGGATAAACGAACTAAAAAGGTATCATTTAGAGCCTTGCCATTTGACTTTGTGAATATGCCCCATCTCTAATAAGCCCCCTTCTGCAGTCTCTGGAAATAAATAAGTCCCCCGGGGGGCCTAACAGAGCTTTTACGCTAATAATACTTCCTCTTTTTTGGGCGCAAACTTCGGTGTTAAAACGTACCATCAAATAAACCCTGGCTTATTCCGAGAACATCTTAATAAACCAAACATCCTTCAGGTGGTCCAACTAAACTTTGTTCCTTTTTTCAGCCCAAAAAGGCGTTGAGTGCTCATTTTCATCCCTGTCCGGGCATTTCCTTTGAGGCTGAGTGATAAGGCTCTCCTCAAAATCAATTTACTTGATTCCCTGATGTGAAAAAATTCCCGAATGTATCTTTATTGATGTCATGCAATTTAGGTTGAGCACACATTGACTTATTAAACGGAAGGAGGAGTGCAATTGCAGAAAATCGATTGAGTGCATACCTTTGAAGTATTATTTACCGTCTAATTTCAATTCAGTTTGTATTTGGATTTGCGTCTTTCGCATCGATGTGTGATACTCAAATGTTTGCATACCTCTCTGCAGGATTTCTGGGTCATAGAGGTCGTTTTGTTTTCGACGCTTGTCACGTGGTATGAACTCAATCCACTGTGGCACCAATAAAGAATGCCCTTCGTTTTAACGTATTTCCTCGACTTTGCGATGCTTTTCAACATCGAGATTTTAGAGGAGCACTTAATTAATGAGCGCAATTGTCGTACAAGATATTATAAAAAGATATATTTTTATAAATCAATTCTCCTAAAATTTACAACCTACTAACAAACATTGATATGACGAGACGATAGCGCAAGGAGCATGAAAATACATTGCAACCCTGCAGCTATTACACCTAAATACTAAAACAAACACTAATACGGGACTAATACTAAGGATCCTAATACGGGACTAATACTAAGGAGTGATTGCTTGGGAAAGAATTTTTTGCCTCTTGGCGTTATTTTCTCTTTATCACTTTATGTGACCAAAGTTTCGTCATATGTTCGCTCTACAAAGATCCTGTCCCTAGTTCTGAAAGGGAATATTTTAACAACATGTTACTTTAGATGGATATCAAAGAGCATAAAAAAATATCCAGCTACCTTAAAAATCCAACCTCTCTAATAAGCCCCCCTTTCTAATTCAAAATATTAAATAACCCCCCCCCCCCTCCCCATTTATATCAAATGCCAGAGGTTATATTTTCCATTTGTTTAGCTAAGCAAATTTTGCATGATGATTTTGAGATGGTTTGGGATAATGTGGGGTAAAAGAACTAAAAAGGTAGGTATCATTTATATATCTGTCATTTGACTTTGTGAATAAGCCCCCATCTCCAATAGGCCCCCTCTTCTTTTAGCCCTCCTCTGGATTCCCCTAAATTAGATAGATTATCCCTTGGGGCCTTAATATAGCTTTTATGGTGAATCTTTGGTTTACGAGGGAAAAGTTATAACGAGATGAATGAAAAATTACACTAAAAAATCCATTCAAGATATAGAAGAGAGTGCTGACAACCCCCTTTTACACGATAGCGTGTTCAACCACTGTAGGCTGTTACAGTCAAAATCCGCATATAAGAAGCTACCTTTTTCAAATCAAGCTGTCTTGGTTTTGATAAGAGATAACTATTAGGCTGAAGGTGAAGGTGAAGTTGCGTTTTTCAGCGCCAAGCGCAGGGATCGCAGAAATAGAGCAGACCTAATCGAGTCCGCGACCCCTTGTCATGACGCTCAAGTGGTGGGGTCCTGCCGGGTATCGAACCCACTCCACCTGACTATTCTGGCTGCAAAGTCAGAGGATTACACCACTGTGCCACAACACAAGGCTGCAGGGTCTTGACTTAAATTTTCTGATAAAAATAATATTTAAATAAGTTTCTCTGTGATAGAGAATGAAACATGAGCAAGGTGCCGGAATCAAACTTTTTTGAAGCATCTTGGATGATCAAGGATAAATATCAAAATTTTCATTTTACATGAAATCAACTTAAAACCCGTCATCTCTGCGTGGCTCTGCGAGTCTTATCATCGAATCTGTTTAAGCTAAACACAACATAACTAATGTAATGGTAATTTTGCACATAGCAATCCAAAGTATCTGCAACAATCAAGGTGATCGAAGCTTTGTTGGAGGATTTGTTATATTTTCTAACGCCAAATACTTGAAAGTTTAAATGGATATCAAAAGTTCCATCACATTTCATAGACACTCTCCATCGCAGAGGCTGTTTGTTGGAAACCGAGCTTAAATATCTTGACAGCCCCTTTAATGTTTCGAATTTTCACAGCAGAAAACAAGGTCAGTGCATTGGTTCTTCAAGATACGAACCGAGAAAAGCCAGGGTGAAAAGTTTCCTACATAAAGGGGTAAATATTGGAAATCTCATGCTGCAGGTTCATTATATGAGGAAGGCTCTTGTATGTGGGTTTTCTCTTTATGGGATATGTGCCAGTCTTTACAATGTTTTCCATGAATTTAAATAATTTTTGGAATACCACGTACAATACATTTTCAGGTACAGTTATGTAAAACTGCATTATTTTGAGACTGATTTAGGACAAAATCAAATGTCTCAAATAAAAAATCAAGAGGAAAATAACAATTTTGGGAACTGACTCACCGCTGATTCACTCGACTAACCCTCCCCCGTACTTGAAATAAGGACTAAATTGATGCAGTAAACACTCTAACGAAGAATGTGTAGTATCTTGATCATTTTGTGCATATATAAACGGCATGTTGTAAAAACCGGACCCTAAGATCCTAGGACCCCTGAGACCCCTAGGACCTTTAAGTATCAAAGATGAAAAAGAACCCTTTAAAACACAACAGAGGGTCGTCACCACAGACAAGCAATAGACCAATGCCATCAAGCTGTCAAACAAGAGGTTGCGTATCGTATGAGCTTCCTCTCTTCCATCCTACGAACTTTCGCCTGTTCAAACCAACGCCAGGCCGCCATTAATCATGCAGAAGTTTTGAAATAGCACGATAATTGTCTTTAAGAGCAAATATGAGCATAGATCAAAAGAAGAAGGATATCTACACATCTACCTCGGGCATTTTATTTCTTTGGTTCAAAAGCCGATTGGGAGGCGATTCAATTCCCTTATTTGTTGGGGTGTTATCAAAATACTTACCGCTCAGCTTCTGAACCAAAGAAATGAAATGCCTGAGGTGGATGGGTAGATATATCCTTCTTCTTTCGATATATGCTCATGTTTGCTCGTAAAAACGATTTCTGGTATGCACAACAAGCGCGCAAGCTACCTGGGTTTCAGAGAAGCTCTTGCGGCTTTGTTTGTTTTGAATTTATGGTTGAGAGAATTCCCTTTGTCTCCAATCGCAAATCGCTTTGAATTCAGGTGTCAACAAAAGCAACTCATGCTATTGTCTTACAAAATCAGTCCTTGTTGCTTAAACCTTCATCTATGCTCACATAAATGTATGTCTTGGTTGAACTAAAATGCCAGAAAAATTAAGTGAAAGAGATTGAAAGATCGAAAAATGAGGATGGAACGCAGCAGATAAGAGAGAAGCTGCGAGCTAGCTACGAAGGAGGAAAGATGATTCTAAAGTGAACATGCCTATGAAAAGGAAACTGCTTGTTGAGCTCGTTGGGAAAAAAATACCGAATGTTAAAAAAGAAATGTTTGTCGACTGTTTTCTCTGTTTGTTGCAATTCGGTGTCATGGTGAAACCAAATATAAACATGTCTGATTTGTCTCAGGGATGAGGGAGGTAGGAAGCCGCTCTCGCTTGTGGGACAGATCTCGAAACGGCCATTTTTCAGAACTGGTTGGGGTTTAAATCAAAAGAGGCTTCTACATCTATGCTTTCAAAAGAAACCAACGCAGCAATTAGAATTGTCTTTAATTCATGAAAATTACTTTATACATATATTCATTCGTTAAACAATTAATTGCAACCTATTAAATTCGTTGCTAAAGTTGTCTACAAGGTTTCAACATACATTTAAGATGTGATTTATTATTCTTCATAGATTTACATAAATCCCTATGCATCAATAAGTATGAAAAATTAGCTCTAAATTTTAAACTACTCTTTATCACACGAACACAAAAACCGTATCGCTCAAGGCAAATCCTGGGTTCAGTCAGCTCTGCAAGACCTATTAATTCCCCATCATAATATACATTTGGTGATTCTTAAGGCCATAACCAACCTGGGTTTCCAGTGAGAAAACGTCATGACTTTCCAGTGCAAGAAAACTTGAAAAGCCCAGCTAATGAAAATAAATCTTGACAGCAAAGGTTAGCATGTTCATGTTAAACAGGCAGTTTAGCATAACAGTAAAACTAAGAAATGGTTTCAGAATTTTTACCAAACCAACACGCAAATTATATTCATGCGATTGATTCATCTTTATCTCGGCTAAAAATGGACCATCTTTCTTTTGGTCCCTACCTTCCTGACGCCATAAACCACCCAGAACAAAGTGCTCAGCACACATTTTTCTTTCGTTTTGTTATACCTACAAATATTCCTTTCATCTGAAAGGGGAACCTGCAAATTCTTGACAAAGACGTGTTGTTTAACTTTCACGTTCTAAGGAAAATTCCAGAGTAGCTGCAAAATTTTCTGAATTCTAGTTCACGTCCATGAAAGATGATTTGTTTTGACACACAGATTTTTAGCTTTACAAGTATTTCCAACATCCTGAAATCCATACAACATTGATAAACATCTTATATTTGCGAAAGTGATATTTGCAAGCTAACATCAGTCTCCAATAAAATCAGCACATCGTTGTTTATCATCAGTGGCAAACAATATATTTAGAAACTGCAAGCATTTGTTTCTTAATCGAAGAAGAAGGTTATGAAGTTATGGCCTATATCATAAACTGATATTCTCAGCTGTCAACATAACAGTCTAGCTATACTTTTTAGATTTCAATATGACTGAACAATCACAACTGCAATTAAATTTGGGTGAGAAAGATCCTTTAGTTCTAGATGACATTACTCAACACCGTTCAAGCTCCTTTAGTGCTAGAACCTTGCGCTGTGAACTGCTAAAATGTAAATGCATCTTTTCTTTTGACATTTTCTCTAATTCATATAATAGTTTCATTGATCAGGAGATTTTTAAGAATACAAATTTCAATGGCTGAGCTGACTCAAAATTTTCTTCAAATTACGCATTGATTGTAGTAGCATAATTCAATAACCATCTGTCTCAGAAATTTTTCCTGTTTAGGTGAATTACTCTGGGTATGCAAATCCGATTTGACCATGCGAGGTTGCAAAATCTAAGTTGAGATCTCATCTATACCATAAACTGAAAATAAAAATTTTTGAATTCCAGGCTCCTTCACAGGAACTGTTCAAACGCCTATACATTTTTTTGGGACACCCGGTAGTTTGGACATAAAAGTCATAATGAAATACAAACTACTATCATAGATTTGAAGGATAATGAACAATTTCAATATAATGGCTCTTAGAGGCAAAATTAACGATGTTGCTTAAAGAGTATAGCTCAGAATGAGGTTTCTCAATGCAATAATTAATGTCCTTTAGATATATTTGGATCATTGACTAAAAGAATCAAAAAGGAAACTATTCGATAGGTTTGATAATCAAATTTGGGTGATTTTTCAATCCGGAGCACTTTTTTTGGGACACCCGGTATTTAAGAAACCACTATATAAATGTAATTTGTAAGAGAGTGGAGGCAAACAAACACGACTTAGATTGTAAATTTTATCAAAGGATATTGAAACATGAAGCTTCTTGTAATTTTTTTCTTATTAAACTTTACGCCCGTTGTAACATTTTCAAACACGACTTATATTTCAGCACACTTAGGCCTTTCGAACTTTTTTTCCCTTCAGAGTGTGGCTAAAATGTTCAACATTTTTAACAAAAATGTGTGCCACACTCTGAAGAGAACGTAAGTTCGAAATGCCTAAGTGTACTGAAATATAAGTCGTGTTTTTTTGCCTCGCTCTCTTAAAAATTTTAGTATACCTTCTTACCAAATATATAAATGTATACGAGCCATTTCAGCCTGTTACAGAAAATAACGGGCTCTTTTATGCAGCTTTTTACTCTATAATGGATTGGTTCTTATAAAACAGGGGCCTAAAATTTGACATTTTCAGCCTGTAGGTTCTCAATCCACTAGATTCTAATACCTGGGTGTTTACTGTAGTAACTACTATACCGTTGCGAAATGTCTGAAGGTGTTTTGATTGAGTAAAGAGCAATTTCTGCCTGAACAATCTCTGCAAACCAAGCAAGGTCTAAAAACAGGGGCCTAAAATGTGACATTTTCAGCCTGTAGGTTCTCAATCCACTAGATTCTTATACCTGGGTGTTTACTGTAGTAACTAGTATACCGTTGCGAAATATCTGAAGGTGTTTCGATTGGGTAAAGAGCAATTTCTGCCTGAACAATCTCTGCAAACCAAGCAAGGTCTAAAAACAGGGGCCTAAAATGTGACATTTTCAGCCTGTAGGTTCTCAATCCACTAGATTCTTATACCTGGGTGTTTACTGTAGTAACTAGTATACCGTTGCGAAATATCTGAAGGTGTTTTGATTGAGTAAAGAGCAATTTCTGCCTGAACAACCTCTGCAAACCAAGGTCGAGTGATGTCTCACAACGTCGTTTGGAAAAACAAAACACACAAAGATTTCCCATAGCTAAGCATTTTCAAGATCTAGACACTGACTACGTTTATTTACAGATTTCCTACCAAATGGATCAAAAACTTACCCTCCTGGCCAAACAAGTAATCATTTTTGCCAGACACTTGAGATTAGCTTGCAAAGAACAAGGCTTATCCCTAGACTGTTGGAATGGCGGATCCAGGAAATGGCGGATCCAGGAACTACCGTAAAAGGAACGGTAAGACGGACTGAAGAGATAGACTTGGGGCAAGTCTAAAGCTTCTATCACTTCTGTGTACATTTGAAAATTCTACAAAATGTACCAAAAATCGTTCGATTCAGATTATTTTTAGATTAGCTAAAAGGTCTATTCTTAAAAAAAAGAAGGAAAACACTAATTCTGAGCTTATTGAAAATTTCAGAAAAAGTATAGAATAGAGAAATAGCTAAAGTTTCTCTGAAGCTATTCAGCTCAAAGAAATAGGTCATAAAATTTTACAACAACCTTTTTACATATTTGAAACCTATGCTGTGCCTGATTCTGCTTGTCAAGAAATGCTTTGCAACATGGTCAAAAAGGAAACATCGCATACCCGGTGACACAAAAGAAGTGACCCAACGCAATCTGTTACAGAAGAAAAGTAAGTGGCCGAATGAAGTGCTTCAAACGTCGTTCTGTCGCTAAAAGATTAGCCTACGTTATGAGTATTTTCGTAATTTTCCCATCACTGTAAATTTCCCGAATTAAGGAATTCGAGGAAAAGTGCGTGCTTGGAATCCTCAAAAAGTCGTCAAAAACAGGGGATCGACTTAAAGCCATTTCAGATCTTCAAAACAATGAGGAGCGTGTTTCATTTCAGCCAGGAAATCTGTTTAGGTACTAGGGACTATTACCTTGCTTAGAAAACTTTCTTCTGAGCTGCCTATAGACCTTTTATCTATTCTGAAAAGAATCAGAATCGAACGATATTTTGCTTTTATTTGTAGAATCTTCGAATGTGCACAATAGTGGTAGAAGCTCTAACGCCACTCGATCGAACCTTGTGGATAAAAATGCATAAAAACATCGCTCGATCCAGGCTCTTTTGTAGAAAAGCTGAAAGGTCTATTCGCAGGCCGAAATGAATTATGGCCTTCATTGTTTTGATGATCTGAAAAGGCTGTAAATAGGTCCTCTGTTTTAGACAACTTTTTGAGGATTTCAAGCATGCGCTTGGGAAACTTCCTGTCACTTCTTTTAGCGACAAAACAACGTTTTTGAAGCATTTCATTCTGCCACTTACCTTTTTTTATAACAGATTGCGCTGGGTCACTTTTTTCTGGATCACCAGGTAGCAAACAAATCTCAAATGTGCAGCTTGGACAACAATGTTTGCTTGTTTGGCCAGGACTTTGTGATATGAACATTCATTATTAAACTAAATGTAACGTTAACAAAATCAATAGAAATCTGGTGCTTGTGAACAAAAAATGAACGGATTGGAAAAATCATAAAGAATCAAATTTGTTTAAAGACCTACTGTAAAAATAAGTCTGTTCATACCTGTATTTTGTAGCATTAAGATTACCTCTTTATGGGAAGGTGGCAGCATCATCTTGAGTGTTTGTTTGCCTGCTTCTGAATGTCTTCAACAATCTTTCGGGCCTTTTCCCAAGCAAGACGCTCCTTTTCCTGTGAATTCAGGAGATGAAATTTAAACTTAAAGGCATATTGTTGCGGCTGTGATTGGCTAGTCGTAGTAAGAACCTCGCTTCTGAATAATTACAAAGCCTTTATACTCTTGGATCATACTTTGTTTCGAGAATAAAGGGAGTCAGATCGTTATCACCTTCATGAATTTCCGCGTACAGCGTAATTACTGAAGCTTGCCTAATTATTTTCTTGTTCATTGTCTTATTCACCCAATCATCGCCAGGACAGTGAGGAACACCGAAACACGACAAAAACTTAACAGCGAATACTGTAGAATTGCCAGGACTTCTTCAGGCTGTTATACGACAGCTACCTTAATAATTATACTGTGGTGATTTTGTAAAAAGTTGCAGTTTCGGCTCACTCAGTACAACTCCTGTTTTTGCAAACAATATGGAATTGATAATGTCTGTTTTGAGCCCAGTTTGCCATTGCAAATGATTTCGAAAAACCATTTAGATACTTGAAGGCTGATTACAAAAATGAAATAAGAGAAGGAATGGGACAGAATTACCTCGTCGGTCTCCTTATTCCAAAGGCTTTTCATTGCTTTGCCAAGTTTTGAGACTACAAAAAATAAAAAGAGAATGCAATTAAAGATTGAACTATGGTTTAATTTGGCTCCAACGAAAACAGTCATTAAGAAGTTATCAGAGTTCATTCAGAAAGCTCAAAATACCTAGCTTCACTTCTGAAAAGCGTTTTAATTATTTCGAAGTTCATTCCCAACTTTTACATGCAGTTTGGTATGAGCCTGAATATTTGGGAAACAAATCTGGCAGCATGCATGATGCTAAAGTTAATAAGCATGGGCGAATTTTGCAAAACAAAGGATGCAGGTCAGACTAAGACAAAACAATTTCAGCGCCCAACGAATAGATCTCCCAGCTTCAGCGTAGCCAGCCCACGGGGGGGGGGGGGGGGTTCTTGGCAAAATTTTGGGTAGGAGTCTGCTGCGAGCATATTCAAAGTGGTAACGTTGGTTAGACTAAATTCGCCACAACACCACACACTTCGCCACAACACCTTCAAAACAGTTTAAGGCATAAACAGTTGATTGAAACAGCATTGTAAGACCAGGCCATGAAAAATAATAAATAAATTGGCAACTAATAAATAAAATCAACGACTTCAGTTGACAAAGCCATGTTATTAAAGGATATTTCGAGACGAGCTTGTCTCATCCTCAGCTAAGAAACTCAAACACGTGCAAGGATCTATAGCGAAAATTTTCGAACAATATGCATAATTAACGTTGCAATTGTAAGATAACTAAATAAGGTAAGACCTTTGAAATAAACAGATGCAGAAAGCCCAAGGAAAGTTATGGCATCCCAGGTGAAGAACTTGACTGGATATCTGACTATCTTTTTAACAGGAAGTAATATGTTTTTTACGACAATGTCAAATCTTATGGTGAAAATGTTAGTTGTGGTGTACCACAAGGATCAATTCTAGGACCACTCTTATTTGGGTTCATGATCAATGACTTTTATCAAGTTCTCTCCAAGACCAAGACAATCGTGTACGCAGATGACACTGTTGTTTACTGCGCTGCAAAGAATTCAAAATAAATTGAACAGCTCCTAAATCATGATCTGAGGAAGATAGAAGACTGGCTTGATTCTAATAATCTTTTTATAAATCTGAAACAGGGCAAAACTGAATATGTTCTGTACGGATCTCATAAAAGACTTGTGAATCAACCAGAAGTTAATATCAAAATCTATGATAAAGCTATAAATGAATCCAAAATGTACAAATACCTTGGTGTGCATTTAGACAAGCACATGAATCTGCAACAACACTTTGAGAAAGTATATAAAAAGGCATCTGCAAGGGTAAAGCTCCTTTCCCGCATTCGAGAACAAATAGGTCCCTATGTTGCAGAATCAATATACAAAGCTATGATACGTCCAATATTAATGTATTGCTATCAACTACAACTTGGACTACCTAAGGGTACCATTGACAAGCTTCAGTCTATTCAGAATAGAGCAGCAAAGATCGCTTGCCCACGTGAACCACCTGAGAGTTGGGATAAAATAGCGGAAGTGCGCAACGGAAGTGTTGCTATAGACGTCTTCAAATCTTAGAATGGCCTTTCACCAGAACAGTTCACGCAATATTTCAAGCATCATCAGCATGGAAAAGACACAAGAGGAAATAATTCAAGTCTCGTTTTACCATCTATAAGAACAGAAACTGGCAAACGAACTTTCGCTTTCCAAGGAGCTCATATTTTTAATAAACTTCCCAAGGACATTCAGGACGAAGAATCTTTTGTGCGTTTTAAGCACAAACTGAGCCTCTTATAAAACTTTCTAATGAAACAGTTTTGAACACAGTTTTAACTTCGATGTAATTTTTAATTTCTCATTTTATCTTTTTCGTTCAACTGGTCCTTGACTGACAACAGAATGTATACTCTGAACAAGTAAACCTGTATAAATATTACTTATTATTACTATTATTTGAAGGGGCTGGGTCAAGTAAACATAAACAAGACTGTTATCTGTATAATCTATATTGTTGGCCGCACGTGCTCATTGCGTTCTCAACAAATTTTGGTGGATGGGGTGAATCCACAATAAAGCTACTGCTAAAAATCCACCAATATCTTTGCAATCTTACAACATATGAATGTTTCGTTTGTTTTTCTACGAAATTCACGAGGCCATACTAAAAATAACACCTTCATTTTGGGAAAAATAGTAGAAAATCTCTGTGATATGGCCTATCAAAAAACTGCAAAATCATCGTTTCGAAAGAAGTTTGTTTACTTTAAGAGACTTTGCCCCTTTATATAAACGCAATGTTATTGAAGCGTTTTGAAAATTCAATGCTGGCCAATTCAAAGCTCTTATAGTTGTTTGAAAACCCTACTGCGCACTTTTATCTTCTAGTTTGTGTATCGTCTGGCTGGGACACAATGTTTGGAATTCTACTTTTAGCATAAATGACGTGTTAATTGGTCAACCTGTAACTGTTCATACAATTTCATACAACGTTAACAACTGTGTAAATTATGTTAGTATTCCCACCTGCCTTAGTTTAACTTGTAACAGGTGCTACAGCTATTGTTTCCTGGGGAATCATATCCTATCATATGAAATGTTTCAATTAAATGTAATTATAAAAAAAGATAAATGAACAGTGGAAACAGGGAATTGTATTCCCAAGTCTGTCTGGATATGTTATTCTTTACTAATGAGTTTCGAATTTTTACTATCTTGAGCCTTACTGAATAATCACAAATTAATGAGATCTTGTACGGGCTTTGTAAACTATTGACTTAGATCTGGCGTCTATGAGAGACTAATTTGATTTACAGATGGCACCTAATTTCTTTACTACCCCAGTCCAGTCAGTTCACAGATCTACCAGGAGGCCAAAATAAATTATGCACGCTTGAAAGGCCACGATAAATCGTACACTGGACCGATTTTGAAAATTTATGACTTAATCTTTAGCAGAAAGCCTGAATTAGATACTGGGATTTTTTGCAAATTTTTTCGTTTTCAGTTTTTAGAGCTAGAAGCGAGTTTCTTAAAATTCTGGTTTTCGAAAACGCTAAAAACGATAAAAAAGACATCGATCAAGTTTTCTAAAGAATCGACATGAATGGACAGAGAGAATTTGTTCATGGTGATTTGGGATTTAGCAATCGATTAATTGTAATCTGCCGTACGAAAGTTCGTACTAAATCCCCAAATCACCATGAAAACGTTTTATCTTTGTTCGTTCATGTTGAGCCTTTAAAAATTTGATCAACGTTTTTTTAGCGTTTTCAGTGTTTTCGAAAACGAAAATTTTAAGAAATTCGCTTCTAGCTCTAAAAACTGAAAATGTCAAAATTTTCAAAAAGTCCTGGAATCTAATTCAGGCTTTCTGCTAAAGATTAAGTCATAGATCTTCAAAATCGGTCCAGTGTGCGATTTATTGTGGCCTGCCAAACGTGCATAGTTTATTTTGGCGCACCCAGTATGTTAGTCGCGCAACAATTGTGAAATCTCTTTTATAAGTTAACAGAGTGAGCAAATAGACTTGCACCTTTTACCAAATCATCGATATTGCTGTAGATTTTCTCAAACCAATGAATGTAATACCGGGTAAGTCAAAAAAGAATCCCCGTTTGGAAGACCACTGCTCCATGAATATCAACGCAATGATATTGAAAAATTTCTCGTTTTATTGCGAATATCTTCAATAAAGTTCAGTAATTAGCCCGGCTTTAATCGGCCATTCCTTCCGGTGGATATGGGAGATTTTCTGAAGAAAGCCCTTTTCAAAATTCTGCAAAAACCAATGAAAACAATGAGCTAAATCTTACATGGTTTTCCCTTCTAAAAATGATAACACTCAGATGTCAAAAATCTCAAAAACTTACCCGAGGCTTTGCTGGCTTCGTCTTCAGTTTCTGGCGAGTCTACGTCCGTTACAAATACACCAAGCGGGTTTACGTAGCCCATTGCCATTCGTCTGAAAAAGAAAAGAGTATTTAGAAAATAACCTCTTTAACCCTATTTGGGACCGGGTAGAAATTTTATATTTTCGAAGGGGGGGGGGCTTTTCGCGCCCTCTCTTTCTCCAAAACTATAAGAGATACAACAATGAAACTTACATCAATTGTTCTAAAACCAACAATAGAGGTTAAATTGGTCACGTGAGTCGTTACTAAGTAACCAAAAACAATGGGAAAATGGTCAAAATTGAGCAACTGATTTAAAAGCAAAATGTGACTAGCTAACATGAGATAACAGGCAGAATTGTAGCCAGAAATAGCAAGTAAGAATGGAGGAAGATTTTTACACAAAATTTTTCAATTCAACAGCAACTCTTGCTAATTAAGAGCAATTAGCAACTGAATAGACTAATTGAGATTTCTATCGTGAATTATTTTCTCAAATGAATTGAAATTTAAAATGCGCTGCGATTTTCAAAAATATGTTCTATTTTTGGCTTGCTCTTTCTCGAGTTAAAAATGACTTCCTAAACATTTTATCGTCGAGTTTTAATGATCTTTTAACGGGAGTACTTTTTATCAGGACACCCGGTAGTTCAGGTTTTTCATAAAGTAAGCTAAATTCAACTGAAGTGCGTAAATAAGCATAGCTTCCAAATCTTTAACTTAGCGTAAAAAGGTGGGTGTAAAATTCTGTGATCTATTTCTTCTGACTGAGTGGCTTGAAGCAAACTTTAGTTACTTATCTTTAGTACTACCGTTGGACTTTTCAGAAATTTTCAATATTTTTCGAAATTTCATCGTTTGTTACATTTTAACTCATTTGAGGGTGTGACGTCATCAAATTTAGAAATCATAAACCAGAAAAGTGCCAGACTTTTGCTTGATACCATATTGTAGACATCCATAAACTATGGTTTTCTTCGAAATTATTTCATGTTGCATTAGTTTAGAAATTACGATGCTTTTAAGTTTTTTTGAAAATTTTTCTTGAATTCTTGAAAAAGTAGAAAAACACTCTAATTCTGAAAATATTGAAGATTTCAGAAAAGTCCAACGGTAGAATTATAGAGAAACAGCTGAAGTTTCTTCGAAATCATTCAGTTCAAAGAAATAAGCAACTGAATTTTACACCAGCCTTTTTAAAGATTTGGAACCTATGCTGCGTAAATACAAGTTCTTGGTCAAGTAGAATTAGCAGCATAGGGCTCAAGTCTTTAAAAAGGTGGTTGTAAAATTCAATTACAAATTTCTTTGAATTAAATGGCTTGAAAGGAACTTAGGGTACTTTGCTGTAAATCTGCCATGGGAAATTTTTTGATACCTTGATTAATTTCAAAATGGCGGCATTCATTACATTTGAGGCTATGATGTCATCAAATTTCTAAACCCTAAACCAGAAGAGCTACGGATTTCTGCTTGCCACCATGCTGTAGACCTTCATAAACTATGATCTTTGTGAAGATTATATCATTTCATCTCTATCCATCTAGGATCTATGGGGATTTCAATTTTTTCAAAACTTTCCACGAATTCTTTCAAAAATAATCAAAATGCCGCCATTTTGAAAAAAATAAAGATATCAAAACATTTCCACGGCAGATTTACAGCAAAGTACCCGGTCCTTTCAAGCAATTCAATTAAAAGATAAATGTAATAGAATTTTACAACCACCTTTTCAATGATTTTATTAAAGATTTGAGCTTAATGCTAAACTTACCCAGCATCAGGTCTAAACCATAAATCATCCATATCTTTATCAAGGAAGTCAGGTATTGATTCAGCCGTTGCCAAGAATTCCGTAGATTCACTCCGAGAGTCAGAAGATGCCGTGCTGGATGCCTCGTCTGGTTTCGTCCGTTCTACAGAGCTCTTACAAATGCTTTCCAACAGTTGTATGAAATTATCACTCTCCAAGAATCGAGGAAAGAATATCTAGGAAAAATAGAAAAATTGGTCAGGTAAGTAAGAAAATATCAGTAGAAGGCCTGTGGAAGAGCGGACAAAGTTTATAACGTTCCCTTGGAGGATATTGAGTTTACCGGAGAATGAACTGGGACAAAAACTTTGGAACAGCTTCCCTCTGACTTTTAGTCTATCATAATCATACATAGTTTTGAACACAGAAAATTGCAAAGACAAGACAACAATTCATATGATCATTACTAATTCTAGCAGATGTAGCATATCAGCCAAAATGTTCTGATGAGCTCAAGATATTTCCATATTCTATAATAATGACTGATCGTCTTACTGATTTCCATTTCTGGAAGGAACCATTGTGGAAACAAGATCCCTCCTTGACCTTTTTCATGCTATCCCTGCCATCTCAACTCAGAGGTATTTTCGCTTTTTTTTTCTCATATCAATTTACAATTTTACAATAACAGTAAATAGCTACATGAACAAGGGCAGATTTTGTAATACAATAGCCTGAGTTTCTTTTGTTGACACCTTAATTCAATGCGATTAGCGATTGCAGACAAAGGAAATTCTCTCAACCAGCAATTCAAAACAAATAAAGCCACACAAATTTCTTCGAAACGCAGGTAGCTAGCTCGTTCGTTGTGCATTCCAGAAACTGTTTTTAAGGGAAAACATGAGCATAGATCGAAAGAAGAAGGATATATCTACACATCTGCCGCGGGCATTTTATTTGTTTGGTTCAAAAACCGTTCGGGAGGCGATTCAATTCTCTTATTTTTTTGGGTGTTATCAAAACATTTACTGCTCAGCTTCTGGACCAAAGAAATAAAATGACCACAGCAGATGTGCAGATATAGCCTTCTTCTTTCGATCTATGCTCATGTATGCCATTAAAAACAATTCCTGAAATACACAGCAAGCGAGCTAGCTACCTGGGTTTCAGAGAAACTTTTGCGGCTTTGTTTGTTTTGAATTACTGGTTGAGAGAACTTCCTTTGTCTGTGATCGCTAATCGCTTTGAATTGAGGTGTCAACAAAAGCAACTCGTGCTATTGTATTACAAAATCTGCCCTTGTTAGCTACATGACGATACCACAGGGAGAATGAGAATAAATTGCAACCCCGCTGCTTTAACAAATAACATAAAGCATTCACATGGAAAAAATTAACCATATTACAGCATAACCTAAAGCTACGAAAAGAAATGAAATGATACAATGGAGGAGGAGACGAAAATTTCGTTGAAATGATTTAAGAAAATCTCTTTGGTGATTCAGTGAACTCTAGTATTGCTTTAATGACTATTTTATTTGATTCAAAAGGTAACCTTATATCACCATACAAAATTATTGAAAGTTGTTCCACATTGGAAAGGTTCGACAAAGCGTATGAAAGTAAAATTGCCTGTACGCGGTTTGAGGAGACCATTTCTCCGCAGATGATAAGAGTGGCAGTGCAGCAAGAAATGCTTTCATTTGATTCCTTCATACTCTGAAGTCGCAACATACAGCATAGGTTCCAAATCTTTAAAAAGCCTGGTGTAAAATTGAGTGACCTATTTCTTTGAACTGAATGATTTAAAAGAAACTTTAGCTATTTCTCTATAATTCTACCGTTGGAATTTTTTGAAATCTTCAATCTTTTCAGAATTTGAGTGCTTTTCTTCTTTTTCAAGAATTCAATAAAAAATTTCAAAAAAACTTAAAACCATCGTAATTTCTAAACTGTTTGACGTAACATGAAATAATTTCGAAGAAAACCATGATTTATGAATGCCTACAATATGGTATCAAGCAATAGTCTGTCACTCATCTGGTTTATGATTTAGAAATTTTATGACGTCACATCCTCAAATGAGTTGAAATGTAAGATGCGCTGTAATTTCCAAAATATTCAAAATTTCTCAAAAGTCCAACGGTAGAATTATAGATAAGTATCTAAAGTTTCTTTCAAGCCATTCAATCAGAAGAAATAGGTCATTGAATTTTACACCCACCTTTTTACGCCGAGATAAAGATTTGGAGCCTATGCTCATTCTAGGTATTTATATCAGGCAGATCTTCCAATTTCTTTGTTTGACAAGTAGATCAATGACCAAATTATATTTCCAGGCATAGACTAGTTGCAACCTCGTACCCAGTGACAATGAAGGTTTTCCGTAAACTTCCAACGCCTACATTGACCCTGGAGCCTGTTAGGCTATTCTGCTATTTGATTGGCTCTTTTCGAAACAAAAGAAGTTTCTCGCCTTCAAAACCTGGCGTTCGGTCGAAATAAAGAACATTCGAATGGCTCTGGATACAATGAGTGCTGTTCGAACCATGGAATCTACATTTCGAAATTGTCGAATATGGGATTCGAAAGGACCTGCTGTCTGCCAAATTATGCTAATTATTCCGATCAAAAATTTACAAAATTTGTAAACCGGTCCCAAGGGTTAGACTGATTGCAAGTTCGTAGTTTTTGCTATTGATAGGCTGATGGACGCTAGCAAAAGTATATATTGTTGTTGTTGTTGTCATTGCTGTTACTGTTGTTGTTGCGATAACTGGGACTATTTCGTGAGTCTACCCAAGGGTATCTGTTGAGGTCTAGCCTCCTATTGAAAACAACAGATACCCTTGGGAACGAGGTTGAGACTAGTTGATCTTGTGATTGGCTTTAAAATGATTCAATTTAGTTCTTTTCAGGGCTTCCTGGTTTTGAAGCATACTGCAACAAGCACCGATGATTACCAGATTAATTTCATTTTGTACTCTATTAAGATTTTAGTTTGGTTATAAATTTCAGAATGAAACTATAACTATTATCGTAGAATTAAAGGATAATGAAACATCTCAATTTCGCGGCTCTATATGCAAGATTAGCGATGTTGCTTAAAGCGAGGGGCAAATCACTTCTCAAAATAGCGTACGTGATTTTTGTGATTTTAAAATCACACGATTTTTTTCTGTGATTTTAGTGATTTTTTTGTGATTTTAGTGATTTTTTTGTGATTTTTTCTTGTGATTTTTCTATGATTTTGTGATTTTTGTATGGTGATTTTGTGATTTTTGTGATTTTTGTATGTGATTTTTATGTGATTTTAAGGAAGGTGTACGAAAAAAAATCAGTGATTTGCCCCTCGGCTTAAAGAGTATGGCTCGGAATGAGGTTTTCCAATGTGTCAGTTCATATTCTTTAAGTAAAGAAAACAAACATTGTATCAGCTTTAAATATTTTTGAATTATTGAAAGGAGTGGTCAAACAAAAAATTTTTATGACAAGTTTCGTAGTCGAATTTTAGCAATTTTTCAAACGGGAGTACTTTTTTGGGAAACCGGTAGCTATCGTTTGTTTTTATTGGGTTCTTTTTCCTCGTTATAGTTGAAAATTTTCAATTTTGATAATTGTATTGAAATAGCTTTTTAGCTGCTGCCACCATAATGGCCACACAGAGTGCTCAAGTTGCCACAAGAACAACGAACGTGATATATAACTGCTGCCACTATAATTTCAGTTTTGATGGAGAATGAAAACTTACATATATACTAAGGACTGTAAAGCACTCCAAGAAAATGCGGTTGCGCTAAAATTAGCAGATTCCGGACAGCTAGCGAAAGAAAATTTATGACCAGATCCTTGAGATATTAGTTTTAAAAGGCAACTTAAAATTTGATATTAAATTTGGGAATTCATTTCAACACTTAGGTATCGTAGAGCCTTTTTCAAATCAGCTATGAAACAAGAAAACCGCCAACTTTTTCAGGCTTGAGTTGAAGACCCAATCGACAAAATCGGTTAACAGACAGCTGATTGAAGGACTGACTCCCTTATTAAATCACTGAATCCCCTGTTCAGTAAAGCCCTGCAAATAAGAAGCTTTTATTTCTAAATCAGTCCGACTTAGGTTCTCGTACAATTGGTATAAAATTAGAATCAGGGTGTTAGGTTCTTGTGTAAAGGTTCTTCAGCTGTAGGATCAAACGTGACTTAAAATTCCAATGAAATTTTATGCATCTTAATTTAATATGTTCATCAAAAGAGTTTACATTAATTCTACAGTAGTTTAATTTAAGGTTTGGGTTCAGTCTTTATTCCTCTCCTTTTAATACATGACTTGGAAAATGATCTGAGCTCGATTTTACAGTGGTTTACCGAAAACGGGATGGTAGCAAACCCTGAAAACTTCCAGCTTATGTTCCTAGGGCTAAAGAGTGATCAGCAAATGTGTCTTAGTATTGATGATCAGATCATCAATCAATGCCAACAAGTAAAACTCCTAGGAGTAACGATTGATTCTAAGCTGAATTTTGACAAGCATATTACTGAATTGTGCGGTAAAATAAAAAAAAAAGTGAGTGCATTCTCAAGACTTCGGAACTATCTTGATGATGCACAAGCTAAACTCTTATGTAATACAACGGTGTTGGCAAATTTCAATTATTGCCCTTTGATTTGGATGTTCTCTTCTAAAGCTGCAAACAAAGAGATTAATAGAACACATAAACGTGCACTAAGGGTGCTCCATAAGGATTATGATGCATCGTTTGATATGTGTCTAAGAAGAGAGGCAGATACAACAATCCACGTCAAAAATCTCCAAAAACTGATGTTAGAAGTATTCAAAACTCTGAATTCGTTGAATCCATCATACCTTTGGGATTTTTTCAGTACTAAGCAAGTGGAATACAACCTTAGGATCAAAAATTTGGTAAAATTGCCTCAAATAAAAACACACACTTTTGGACTACACTCTGTAACCTTCAGAGGCAGCATCCTTTGGAATGCACTAAGTGACGATATTAAAACATGTGAAAAAGTGGCAGCTTTCAAAAGGAAAATAAAAACATGGAAGGGGGCAAACTGCAGCTGTAAACTATGTTGTAAATAGGATATTATGTAATTATTTTTAGTTGTAGTTGGTTTAAATTGGTTGATGTATATATTATGCTGATAACTATTTGTAAATAACCAACTTTAAAGAATGATAAAATGAAAAAAAAAATGAAAAACATGAAACGTGTTTACCTTATGCAGTTAAATTTGCACAAAGATTTTGCAGCAAGAACAGCCAAAAAACGCAACTTCGCCTTCACCTTCACCATTCCCTGTCAATTTAGCGCGTGGGTGGAGCATGGCAGTTAGGCGTCTAATCAATTAATCTTCCTTCCCTGACTTGCGCAGCAGACCGATCTAACGTCAAGTGACAATCAATGCAATTCATCTGTTGCAAAAGAGCGATTGGATCTGACGTCAAGTGATTAATCTGCTGAAGAACGCCGATTTGATCAGAGGTAACTTCGCTGCTCTACGAGTTAGTCGCAAGTTTCATTTACTGTGTGATTTGTTTACGTTTGTTTTAAAATGAGTGGGAAAGGTGTGGAAAAGAGTTTTTTAACTTTGGTTGGGGCCGATAATGGCCAAACCTATGTTAAGCCTGATTTGCTGATTCGTAAGCATGAGTATTTGCAAGCTGAACTAAAGAAGAAGGACGAGAGGATTACCGAGCTTGAAGAAATGGTCTACCAACGTACGGATATTGCCAAGAAATGTAAGTATATACATCTTATTATAAAACTAAACCACCTTTCGCGTGCACAAGGAGATAGTTCGCCCTACTGGTTTCAGCGTAACTTTGCAGCTTTGTTTGTTTTGAATTACTGGTTGAGAGAATTTCCTTTGTCTGCAGTTGCTAATCGCTTTGAATTGAGGTGTCAATCAAAAGCAACTGATGCTATTGTATTACAAAATCTGCCCTTGCTGTGTGAGTTAGCAAAAGGTCTAAACCCCTTTGATCAAATCTGCTGGCAATTTAACCCTACAACAGCTATAAAAATAAAGCTTTACCGGTCCATTTTATTGCTTAGAAAACTTAGGCCCGTTTCAAACGTCGAACTTCTCATGTGCCGAACTTAATTTCATTTAATGATATTATATAATTTTATTTGCAGTATTTGTAGCGGGTGTCTTGTAAAGAAGTGCTCCCATTTGTATCACGAATAGCATATCTGGTATACTACAATCTTCATGATATCTTTGGGTGTTTCATCTATTTGTGTACATTCGTTAGAGTCAACCATCTGCTAGCCTGACTCACAGACCAAACGGGAATGAGTCAGGCTAATCATCTGCTGTAAGGTAGAGGCCCGAGGATAGAGCGAGTTCTTTCTGAGACGCCCGAGTTGTTCTTTTCGAATAAATTTAATGTATATTTTTTCATTGATGTAAGAGGCTGCCATAGTTGGAACTCGGTGACATCTTGTCCTTTTCAGCTATGGCAGCCACAGAATATTTATATTTCGATGAAGTTTAGTTGTTTTTAATTGTGAATGGTTTTACAGTTAGAACTGTCATTCGGTTTTTTATCATATACTTCCTATAATCTGGATGGTTTGCAACTTTGATATTTTGACTATAATAATATTCACCAAATGGCCCGTGAAAGCCCTGTGGCAGCCATTTGCCAGAATTGTGCGGCCATTTACAAGAAAATATTGCGCTCCTCAGACCCTTTTCTAAATGTCAAAATGGTCTATTCAAACAATGTAACGTTTGTCATCTGGTTGAGAAAAGTTAAATGTAGGGAAAGAAGGGATGCTAGTGATGCTACTAACATCTAGCTCTGCTGTTAAATGCTTATAAATGCTTAAATGCTCACAAATGCTTTGAAGGTGTTGTAGTGCAGTGGTGCAACCACTGACTTTGCAGCCAGAACAGTCTGGTGGACAGGGTTCGATACCCGGTAGAGCCCCACCACTTGAGCGTCATGACAAGGGGTCGCGGACTCGATTAGGCCCATTCTACTTCTGCGATCCCAGCGCTTGGCGCTAACAACCGCAACTTCACCTTCACCTTCACCTTCACCTATAAATTTCTTTTATAACTGAAGCTGTTTGCCATTCTTTTCCTTGCCTTACAGATCAGAAAACACTAAAAGAAATCGATAACTCTCAAAAGACACCCCAAACTACATGGGTGAAAACGTTGATCAGTGATAATGAAAAAATGAACAAGCAAACTGGTTTGCTGCAAATTGAAAACGAAGAACTCGCCAAAGAATGCCAAGGTATATAAAAAGAAACTTCTTTCGGGAATTCGTTGGCAATACAGGGTGTCTCAGAAAAATTCAAACCGACTATAGCTCAGGAAGCCCACATTACAGTTAATTCAAATGTTTCGAAAATATTTTATTCAAAAGAAAATACCTTTCCTTTCGTCACTATAGCGTGTGTTGTTTTCTTACGCCTTTCTAGTTTGTTATTTGTGTAATCATGGTGAAATAAATACAGCACTTTTTGAGAGAGCACAAGGAAAAACGGAAGAACGAGAGAGAAGAAAGAGACTCTTTCTTCTCTCTCGTTCTTCCGTTTTTCCTTTTGACACCCTTGTTTCCTTGTGCTCTCTCAAAAAGTGCTGTATTTATTTCACCATGATTTCACAAATAACAAACTAGAAAGGCGTAAGAAAACAACACACGCTATAGTGACGAAAGGAAAGGTATTTTCCTTTGAATAAAATATTTTTGAAACATTTTGAATTAACTGTATGTGGACTTCCTGTGACTATAGTTGAAAATCTTAAAAAGATGATAAGATATGAGGAGATGTGTTGTATACCATCTGAAAATACAATCTTTTTTCTTCGTAGTGAAATGCAGTTTGGATACATTTATGGAATTATTTATCATTTAATTGATATTTTAGTATGTATGGTCAATTTCAAATGCACCATACTGTAAGAGCAAAATCGACACCTTTTTCACTGTACAAAATTGCACAAGACATTTTCGCAAATATTTCAGGTCTAGAAGCACTTGAGGTGATTCGCTGAGGTAGGAAAAAGACAACATTTATTCCCATAACTTGTGCTCATTGAGTATGACAAAATCATGGGTATTGTGGACACATTTGTGTCGATCGTGTCCACAATACATGGCCTAAATGTTACTAAATGAATGAATGTATTTCGTTACCTTGCTCGTCTTCATTTCATGAGTATCTCTGCGCTTTTGCCTCGGCATTCATTCTTGCTTACTCAAGTTCGTAACGGCCTAAGATTTTTGAACAGTGCCGCGCTCTAAACTAGTTCCCAGCCCAGACCGCGCACATTTAGGCCAGGTATTGTGGACACGATCGACACAAATTGTGTCCACAATACCCATGATAAAATAAGCTCCCCAAAAGATGGGTTTCGTCTTTGCAAATGTCCTATCATTTTCCAGCATCTGAAATAGGCCATACTTACTAAAAACATAGATTAAATGATGAATAATTCAATTAATATGCCTAACTTGGATATCAATGGAAAGAAAATAGATTGTGCTTTCAGTTCAGATGGCATGCGTCAAATTGATTCAAATATTATCATTTGCTCAAGAATCTCGAATGAGATTGGGTTGTGTTTTTACTGACACAATTTGTATAGGTTATGTCAAAACAAAGGCTACCGGTAGAAAACTTTATATTTCTCCCGAACGAAACTTCTAACAAAAATGATATGGTGACTTCTGGAAGCCAGACTTTGTTTTCATTTGATATTTGATATTACACATATTAGTATTTGTAGAATTGCTCTCCAGGGAATTCGCAAGGAGTAAAAATGTAAACATAGGTCAACACGAGAAAGCGTCTCTTTGAGATGTTGTTTAAATTGTATGTTCGTAGACAGAAAGAAACTCATATAGCAAGTCTCCTAATTTTCTGATTCTGTAGTGAACACCAGAAGCTTTCGCAGTAACATTCATACATGATTTGATCATTTTGGAGACCAGATGACCTAGTGTCGTCCCTGGCTGTGGCTGGTACATAGAAATGTTTCTATTTTTTGTAGCCTAAAAAATTTTTAAGTCAATATACAAAAAAAAATTGGACAAGAGAAATATCGTTGTGACAAGCCTTTTTGACAACGGAAACTCTTCGATAACTTTTGACGATGAAGACAGTGTCAACAATTTTAGTTGCGCCATAAGAAATTGTTTGAGCAAGACATTTCAGCAAATGTGAGACATGTTTTGAAGAAACGCTGCTTCGTTCACACCTATTTCTTACTGCTTGCTTCCTAACTCCCTGATGGGAGCCACTGCAAGATAATATTATGACGATAGAACAAAGGTCCGATTTAAAATAAATGATACAATTAGAACAGTGATGAAAAGAAGTGCTACCACATTTTGATACATGCCTCATTTTTCTTGCTTCCAAATTCCCCAGGGGCCTATTTTGCAAAACCTATACTGTACAGTACAGTATAGACATCAAATGAAAGCACACAAGTCGGGATTCCAGAAAATCACTATTCCATTTCTGTCAGTTATTTTGTTCCAGAGATATCTAAATTTTTCGACCAGTAGCCTCCTTTATACACCCTGCAGTATTGATTCACTGTAAGAGTTAGCATTTAAATAAATCTGTTTGATCCAAAAATGATCTCTTGGATAGAAAATAATTTTGTTGAAAGTAACAAAAGGCTCAAATAGCGTTGAGAATGGCTTTAAAACTGATCATGTCCCAAATTAAATTGACGGAACCACTTCTTTCAAGATGCTAAAATGAAACAATTGACAAAGAAACTCCAGACAGGCTCGGCAAAGTTTTTTATCACAAACCAGAGGTGGAATATATAGCGGAGCACAGCATGATATGGTAAATATTGAATTACCCAAACAAACCCTATCATTAAGCTGCATTCAGGATTCAGAGCAAAACATTCGATGTAGCCACACATCTACATTCGGGATACAGGGCAGGTAAACAAAAATGTTGCCGCACGGTTGGACGTTAAATATTTAAACTGAGAGTGATATCATATTGACTAGAAATGGATGTTGAGTCATGCTAAGCTGTCTCAAAATATCTAACTAGTGCAGTTGTCAATTTTCTGAATTGCTCTCAGCTAGAATCTTCCCTTGCAAAACATGCCTTTCTGGTAGTGAGTACCCCCTCCTTAGCCCCCCCCCCCAGGTTGGCAGACCATTGTCTTATACTACTCTTCTGAGCTGCACTCACTTAACTTTGTTAACAGCTAGTTATCATAATACTACCTTGCAGGAAGAATGATGAGAATGAGTGAACAGGCAAAATTGCTGGAGCTCATGGAACAAAGAATTGAAGATCTGGAATGCGAGAAGGATGAAGTTTGTCAATCGTATAATTATCTGGAAAAATTTTCTGGAAATATGAAACAAGAACTTGAGAAGAATTCCGAGGAAAATGAGCAGATGAAGGATGAGTTAAACGGGCTGAGGGTATGTGTAGACAACATCCAGATGCGTTTGAAAGTGGAAGACAAGCCGGCAGATAAGCATCCAGATGATGGTTCGAAGGAAGGGCCTAAAGATGTTCTCAAGGCTGTTGATATGGCAATATCTAAAGTCGTTCAGGAAAGAGAGATCCTCCAGAAAGAAAACGAAGAGTTGCGTGAGCAGCTAAAATTTAATGCAAAGAAGCATAAAAACCGGACAAAGATGCTGGAAGCGAGGATTTCTGAGCTTGAGAAGAACGTTCAAGAACGAAAGATTCTTCAGAAAGAGAACGACAAGTTGCGTGAGAATCACAAAGTTGATGCAGAGAAGCACAAAAAACGGGCAGAAATGCTGAAAGCGAAGACTTTAGAGCTTGAGGAGAACAACAAATATTTGAACGAACAAAATACAGCTTTGGATGACAAGGCTCAGTTCATGTTCAACTGCTGTGGCAAAATCTTTAACGAAGCGAGAGCATGTGAAGCAATGGCAGAAAAGTTGAAGAGAAAGTCCAAGATTGCTGAAAAGCTTGTCAACAAAGAGCAAGTCAGAGAAATGAGGCTTATAAAAAAGATTCGGGCTGTTAAGAAAAGATTGAGGGTCAGCCGAGCCACAGTTGCAAGAGAAAGGAGGCTGAAGAATGCTTTGGGAAGCAACAATTTACAGCTCAAACTTGACTTGGAGACTCTTGAAAAGGATGTTGCTTGTTATGATTGGGATTCGAAAGACATAGCTATAAACAGCATGAAGATTGATGAATTAACGGACAGAAATAACGAGCTACAAGAGAATATTGATGTGATGAGAGTGGAAATTAGCAGGACAGATAAGGAAAAGAGCGCCATGCAAAAGAAATATAATGAGATCAGACTTGCTCTCGAGGAAGAGAGGGGCGTTAGAAGTGATCTCGAGGAAAAAATTGAGATGATTGCAATTGAAAAGGATGTCACTACGAAGCATTTTCATGATGAGATGCGAAAATGTGATGACCTCTATTCCACCGTGAAGAAAGAAATAACTCTCCGAGAGCAGACCCAAGAAACTTTAGCGTGCGTCACTAAGGAGAAAAATTGTCTAAATACGAAGCTAGGTGAAGAGAGGCTCAACAGAGAACAAGTCGAACAGTCGTTGGAAGAAGTAACAACCAGAAAGAATGAACTTTTCAAGGAGAAACTCGAAGTCTACAAAAAATATGTTCATGAAAAGAATAGGAGGTTCGAAACAGAATACGAGCTTGCGAAGTCTGTTGATTTGATCGAGGAGCTTCGTGCGCGGAAGCGGAATCGTTTTATTCGAGCTTTATTTTTCCGCCGTTTTCGTCGTCGCAGATAAAACTCAAGACTTTTATTTTTACTTTTATTTACTTATTCATTTATTTATTTATTTATTGATAATTCGGAACACGTTGTTAAGAGTTTGATTCTTAATTAATTGTAGAGGTACCCGTAAACATGTTACATTTAATTTTTACCGGTTTTCTCAAAAAACAAACAGATTTGGTTGGGCCTAACGATGAACATTTAGTTTAGATCAATCCAAAATCAATATAAAAGCGTTCCTCGATAGTTAACTTGAACATATAAATTTTGTTTGATGATATTGATGCTTTGAGAGTTAAAGTATTAATCTTGAAAGTTCAAATTTGTCTCCACCTCCAAAACAGAGCTTTGGCGTTTTGGCCTAAGAAAATTCTACAAGCACAGAGAAGAAGTCTAGACTTGAGCTTGAGCAATATTCTTGATCAATAGACTTGATCAAATTTGAAACGAGAAGATAAAAATTGTGCCAAAGATGATGTAACGATGCCGTCAGGATCGGAAAAAGTTTCAATTTTTTCAAAGTTGTAACGGTATTGCAGCCATTAAGGTTGTGGCTGTTGGTGCCATCGAGAAAATTAGTTTCCATATAACTTTAAATGGCTGCAGTGCGTCGGTGGCAATGGTCCGGCAATGGTTGCAACGATCTGACGGCAGCAAACGGCTATGTGGCAGCTAGGCTTTACTACGTAACTCCCTTGATAGTTCGTGCTATTTGTATTTTATTTGTTAGAATTCATCTACAGTCCAGGTTTCGAATTTTATCCAGTCTGTAGTTGATTTATTGGCTGTGTTTCAAGAGTTTGCTCCTGCCAAAACGCCAAAGCTCTTGTCTGGATGTAGAGGCAAATTTGAGTTTTCACGGTTAGTATTTTAATTTTCAAAGCACCAATATCAAAAGACAAAATATTTATGTTCAATTCAATTATTGAGGAGCGTTTTAACAATAATTGTGGATTGATTCAAGCCCATGTTTATCGCGAGGTTCGACCAAATCTGTTTACTTTTTTTCAGGACACTCGGTAGAATATTGAGATTTGAATTCATAAAAAAGACTACTTCTTTAGTGCGCCATCTTATGATGCTGAAGTAACCAGTTAATTCAAAGTGAATTTGGTTTCCGAAGTTTTGAAACAAATAGGAATTAGCTTAAATTTGGATTACGTGGTTCTCTCGTACATGAAATGTTAGTTACACGAAAATAATTTCACCAAGAATGTTGATACCATCATAGCGATATAGGTGATTTGCTGGTCTTAAAAATGCCCCAAAAATGATTACAGGGTGTCTCAAATATCGTGCTCACTTTGTGTGGCTGTTGTGAAGGTGCTGTGCTGTGACTTCAATCGTCTCGTTTTGTGCACAGTTGCAAAGGACTTGCTTCAGCTAGAATCTGAGATCTCATATGTCCTTGTTCTTTCGATCTTTGATCATATTTGCTCTTAAGAACAATTTCTGGAATGCACAACGAGCGAGCTAGCTACCTGGGTTTCAGAGAAAATTGAGCGGCTTTGCTTGTTTTGAATTACTGGTTGAGAGAATTTCTTTTGTCTGTGATCGCTAATCGCTTTGAATTGAGGTGTCAATCAAAACCAACTCGTACTATTGTCTTACCAAATCTGTCCTTGTAACTTACTTTACCTTTCCTGTGCTATAGGTCGTCAGCCATTTAACTTAGACAAGGTCTCAAACTCTAAATTGATGCAATTGTATGCAAAACAGAACAATTGAAGTCACAGCTCCTCCAGAGCAATCACACACACGGGACACACTTCTTTGGGACACCCTGTTCAAAATATCCATAAGATTTTGCCCAATTTGTCAATTTTCAACAAAATTTAAAGATGAAAAACAAAATACAACCACGTGTCTCCTACATGCAAAATATTTGCGTTGATCACTGAAGTTCCTTTTCATTGAGATCAGGGCACAATCCACGATGACGCATTTCAGAAGACGCCGATCATTTTCACTAACCCGGAATCCGACGCCTGAAACGTTATACCGGATGCCTAAAATGTCAAGAACTAACCTCTTTGAGAGCAGTCCAAGCATATGCCACAGGAATACAAAAACAATTTGGTTGTGGGCCATCTTCTCGGCAAATATTGTTTTCTATAACAATCCTTAATTTGTCATCTTTAATGATCTGGTGATTTGCTCGCATCGAAAAATACCTGTAAGAAAATGAAAAATTTGTAAAGATGCAACAAAGAAACGATAAAACCAAGGGTGTTAGGACACGGATGTTTTGATTACGCGTTTATTTACCTTGTTTTAATCTTTGTCTTGTTTTCTTGTCTTGTTTTCTTCTCTGTTTCCTCTTTAACTGATGTGTGCAACTGAACGGTTTAGGCCCAAATGCCTCATGTTATTTGAATATATCTTCCTTGTATTCCTGTGTCTTAGCGCGCCTTGGCAGAAGAAAGGTTTCAAACCGCAATGTCATACTAAATTTACAGATACTAAATACTTGGTATTTAGTATGGCATTGCGGTTTGAAACCTTTCTTCTGCCAAGGCGCGCTAAGACACAGAAATACAAGGAAGATATATTCAAATAACACGAGGCCTTTGGGCCTAAACCGTTCAGTTGCACAAATCAGTTGAAGAGGAAGCAGAGAAGAAAACAAGACAAGAAAACAAGACAAAGATGAAAACAAGGTAAATAAACGCGTAATCAAAACATTCGTGTCCTAACACCCTTGATAAAACTTCCGCAGTTGTTGAAATATGATAGTTGTATGAGATGGAAGCAATAATTGGTTAGACAACTGAGGAATATTTTGGTCAAAATCAAATGCCTACAATACCAGGTAGTATGCAGAACGTGAAAATTTGTTTGTGAAATCTAAACTAAAAAATTGAAAACGTTTCCAAAAGTTGCTTGCCCATTAAAAGTTGATTGGCCCATTCAGTTTAAGAAATAGGTCATAGAATTTTACACCAATCTTTTCAAAGATTTGGAAAGTATGCTGAAATGCAGATACGTTTGCAAAAAAGCTGCAATGAAGAAGGAACAAAAAAGAAGATGCCAGACAGAAAGAGAAAGAAAAAGAGCATCAAGGTAGAGGTGAGTCTCTCAGCAGCTGATTTGAAACCAAAGATCAATGGATACCGTTAATTTCAGAGGGAATGGCGAAGTTTCTGGCAAAGATCATGAAGATCATGGGTGCTGGCATTCCTTTCATGATTAGCGAAATTCTGGAGTTATTGTGAATTCGAATGTGAAATATCATTAATATGCTTTCACTACCAGGTGTCCTTTTACTATTTACCAGGTGTCCCTTTAAATTACTTCGGAACAAAAATCACCAAAAACTCGATTATAATACCTTGATAAATTTTGTTTTTGATTTGCTTTGTCAATGACCCGAAAGTATTTAAAAGATAATAAAATATTGGTTTTAAATATTGGTTTTTATTGCCTGAAAAATTACACGCTGTGAAACCATACTTTGAGCCATACTTTTAAGCAGCATCGTAAATCTTGCCTAAGAGCCCAAACTTTCAATCAGATTTTTCCAGAAATTCATCCATCCTAGAAGTTTAAAATGACAGTGTGCGTTTCTTTCTGTCATTTATGACCACATTAAAAGCTATAAAAACACACATGAAATTGCTCTGGTGCTCATCAGTGCTCTTTTGCAGAATGCTTCAAAACCAGGAACCTCTGAAAAAAGCTTAACATGCTAATTTCTAACCGATAACAAGATCAGCTATATCCGGGAAAACAATTTGGTTCTTTTTTATATTCATATAAAATTTTACTATACAAGCTACTACCGGGTGAGTCAGGAAAAAGAATCCCCCCGCTTGGAAGGCCACTGCTCCATGAATATCAAAGCAATAATATTGAAAAATGTCTTGTTTTATTGCCAATATGTTCAATTAGGTTCAGTAATTTACCCGGCCTTAATCGGCCATTCCTTCCCGTGGATATGGGTGATTTTCTGCAGAAAGCCCCTTCAAAAAACCTGCAAAAACGAATGAAAACAATGAGCACATTTTCCTTCCTAAAATTGATGACACTCACATAAATTCATGTATTTTGTCCTCTTGGGAGAATGGAATCATCCTGAATAGGTCATCGATACCAGGGGGAGGACTTATTCATCCTCCCAAGAGGATAGCACGTGCTAAAGCGTTCACAAGTCATTGCTGTAAGGCATTGTAAGGCAGAAATGTTGGGGAAATCTGTTCATGATTTTGGGCACGTTTTGAAGGTTTTTGAAGAGGCCTTCTGGAGAAAATCCCTCATAATTTCAGAATGGAGTAGCCGATTTCAGTCAGGTAAATTTTATAGTAGATTTGAACATTTCTACCATAAAACTATATATTTGCCGATATCATTGTCTTGATATCCAGGGAGCCGTGACCTTTCAAACGGGGATTCTTTTTTCTGACTCACCTGGTAGTATTTATAACTAATATTGTTATCATAATATCGGCTCTTTATCGACTCGACAAAAAAGAAATTTAAAGATCAGCCTTGAAATCAAACTTGGCTGATTTTCAAACAGGATTACTTCGTGTGGTACACCCGCTTCTTAGGGAGACTTTCTGGCCAATTCGTTAGGAGAAGTTTCTTAGTCATCATTTGGAGATATTGTAAAAACATCTACCACTGAACAGCCCCAATGATATTTTCTATAAAAATCTCTGCTAATAAAACTCACTTTTCATATATAGACATTGCATCTTCTAAACACTCATCACTGTTGTAAGAACCATTTCGCAATTTATCTTGAACATTTTGCTCAAAACTTTCAGCCATTAACCAAAACTCTAAAATGCCTTTACAATTCTCTCGATCCAAAAACTGAAATGAGATAGGGTGAGAAATGAGAAAATCATGAAATTCTGTCATGAAAACTAATCTAGAGCAATAGCTAAAAAAAATTCCAACGTTGACAGAGTAATTAAAATTCACGAAGTAATTAATAAATAATCATCACTAAGTTTGTATCAGAGTAGACATGGTTTGCGAGCAGATCTATGCCTAAAAGCCAACCAGTTTTTCCGTCCAAAATAAGCGTCAAGGCGCTGAGTTTCGACTGATTTTGTTTGGTAGATTTCTACCTTCAGCAACGATTATCTACCAGAAACAGGTTGTCAGTACTGCACTATGCACTACCCTGGCTACCAATGACATTTACTTACAGTTCATATTTGAAGATGTATACAAAGCCAAGCTAAGCTCAGTAAAAACAAGATCAAGTTTGCTGAAAATTAGAGTCGGCAAATAAAAAAAGACATGGGAATACCGGGTGCGCCAAAATAAACTATGCACGTTAGGCAGGCCACGATAAATCGCACACTGGACCGATTTTGAAGCTTTATGATTTAATCTTTAGCAGAAACCCTGAATTAGACTCCAGGACTTTTTGCAAATTTTCCTGTTTTCAGTTTTTAGAGCGAGAAGCGAGTTTCTTAAAATGTTCGTTTTCGAAAATATTGAGAATGATAAAAAAACGTCGATCAAATTTTAAAAGATTCAAGATGAATGAACAAAGAAAAAACGTTTTCAGGGGGATTTGGGGGTTTAGTACGAACTCTCGTATAGCAGATTGCAATTGGTCGATTTTTTTAAATCGCAAATCACCACGAACAAGTTCTCTCTTTGCTAATTCATGTCGATTATTTAGAAAACTTGATCGATGTTTTTGATCGTTTTCAGTGTTTTCGAAAACAAAAATTTTATGAAGCTCGCTTCTAGCTCTGAAAATTGAAAATGAAACAATTTGCAAAAAATCCTAGTATCAAATTCAGGCTTTCTGCTAACGATTAAGTCATAAATCCTCAAAATCGGTCCGTGTACGATTTATTGTGGCCTGCCAAGCATGCATAGTTTATTTTGGCGCACCCGGTATAACTAAAACAATCGAGCATACCTCCATGAAATAGAAAAGTGCAGTTTCGTTATATAAAATATCTTGCAATCTTGAATTTGTCTCTCTCAGTAAATATAATTTGTATTTATTCCCATGTGAACTTTCAAGAAATTCTTGGTGAATTCTGCAATAAAAACGTAACTTTCTTCAGCCAATGGATCAACCAATTCAAAAGCTAAATAAATTTTTTCCAACAATTCTCAGATATCTTCAGAAAGAGATATATCAGATATGTTTCTCGTAATTTGTGAACATTGTTAAGTCATTTACAAATCACTCTCACATCTGATCTCAGTACAAGGTACGAATAGTGTCATTTATCAAGGGAGGACAATAAACTTAAAGGCACACTGTCCCCTCGATGATTTGCTTCATCCAAAGAAAGCAAAGTCATTTATGCATAATTTTCATGGCCATGAAAATCAAGGATGAATGATACTGCCTTCGTTGAATAAAGGAAATTAGCGTAAATTTGTGGAATATTCAATAGAAATCTTTATTTATTTATTTCATTCGTCAAGGGGATAGATTGCCTTTAAATATGTCCCCTATTTTTCTGAGCTTAGTTACTGCTTAGTTTCACTGGAGCTAAATTCGTGCATCACCGAGTCTCTATGACCCTGATTTCTTTGGAAAAAGAGAATTAGCACAAACTTCTGGAATATACAACAGAAATCTTTATCGATTTTATTTTCTTCCATCGAAGGGGAAAGATTGCCTTTAAGTTAAAGAAAACCAAAATTCTTCAAAAAATGAAATAAGCTAAGAAAATAGAGAAATGTCAAAATGCTTCCTGTAAAATTGTAGTTTAGTTTTATTCTGGTTTTATTCCAGTTTAAATGATCCTTCTTACTAGTGAATTATGTGTCAAAAAGCAAGTTTTATTCTGGTTTTATTCCAGTTTAAATGATCCTTCTTACTAGTGAATTATGTGTCAAAAAGCAAGGGTAGAAAGCAAAGAAACCGAAGACTACCGGGTGTCCCAAAATGATGTATTATCGTTTGATTGCTTATTTGTCCATAACCAATGAACCGATTTGCAGAAACTTTATTTCATCCGATTGCCGTAAGGCTAAATTGTATTCGAGGATGTTGGTTGTGGTTTTACGCAGATGTCTTCACGTCGAAAAGAAGATTGATAAACCTGCTCAAATTCAAGCCTTGGATAGCATGAAAAATAAACGGTCTACTTTTCCAGTCAACATTTTAGATGTGATACAAAAGGCGGAACTTATTTGTCGTTTAGAGAATAGATGTCGTTCAGAGTATACGAATTCAGGTAATACTGAATTCAGAGAATACGAATATGAGTTCAGCCTTTTGTATCACATCTAAAATGTTGACTGGAAAGGCAACTTCTTTTTCATGCTATCTAAGGCTTAAATTTGAGCAGGTTTATCAATATTCTTTTCGACATGAAAATGCCGTCGTAAAACCACAACCAACATCTTCAAATACAATTTAGTCTTTAGGCAATCAAATAAAACAAAGTTTTTGAAAATTGGTTCATAGGTTATGGACATGTAAGCAATCAAACAATAATACAGGGTGTCCCAAAAAAATTGTGCCCCGTTTGTCTGAAGATTGTGACAGAACGGCAAAAGATTTTCGCCAAACTTTTGCATGGTGGTGCTCTTCAGATGTTCAATTAAAGTTTGCCACCATCCCCATGAAAAGCCGTTGAAAGATGATGGAGCTATGACCTTCAGGAGACCACATTTGCCCGATCACTGAAACCAGCGGTCGGCCATTTTGTCTTACTATTTTGCAGCGATAAATAGCTTCATGGATTGAAAATGAAACAGCAGCCTCCAATGTCATAGCTCTCGTGAAAATTCCGATAATCCTCGGAGAGTTCCACTAGTTCTGACCTCACAGAAATTATTTCTTACCTCACGTGAAGATACCTATCACTGCAAAATAGTAAGACAAAATGGCCGACCGCTGGTTTCAGTCACCAGGCAAATTTGGTCTTCTGAAGGTCATAGCTCCATCATTTTTCAACGGATTTTTACGGGGATGGTGGCAAACTTTAATTGAACATCTGAAGAGCACCATCATGCAAAGGTTTGGCGACAATCTTTTGCCGTTTTGTCGCAATCTCCAGACAAACAGGGCACAATTTTTTTGGGACACCCTGTACATCATTTTGGGACACCCGGTATACCGAAACTACGGCCGGGTGAGTATGTTTGGAAAACTACTGCTCCCTGAATATCAAATGAATAACACTGGAAAATGATTTGCTTAATAGCTGATATGTCAAATTACATATTATAATTTACCAGACTGAATTCGGCAACTCCTTTCTGAAATAATGAGAGATTTTTTAAAGAAGGCTCCTTCAAAAACCTTTAAACATAGCTAAAACTGATGATGAAATATCATCAGTTCTCCTGCCTCAAAGCAATGTGATACGTTTTAGCGTGTGTTATCCTCTTAGGAGGATGGAATCCCCTTGAATAAATTTGCTACACCAGTGGAGATGAATTTTTCATCTTTCCAAGGGTATAGGACGTGTTAAGATTAAGGAGTAGGATCTTGATTTCAGGCGGTTTTCCAAGATTTCGAAGAAACCTTCTTGAGAAAATCCCTTATAAGATCGGAACGGAATGTCTGAATTCGGTCAGGAAAAATGCCCAAATTAATTTATCATGTCAGATATTGAATAAGATATCAAAATCAACTCTCACTTCGATATTCAGGAAACAGTAGCATTTCAAAGGGCGTGTGTGCTTTCTGATTTGTACTATGCAAGCTACCAAACGAACTTAATCTATAAACATGTGAGACAACTGAATAGTTTTCCAGAATCCTGCAACAAAATGAACCAATAGCATTTATATCCAAATGTACTCACGGAGTAAATTTCGAGAAAACAAATTCTTGAGCTTCTGAGAAACACTCAGAACTGATGTTGTTTTTGTCTCTGCATATCTCCGCTGGAAAAGAATAAAAATATTTCAGATACGGGGGAGTCTACACTTTCTAGTGCTCTTTCGGATAGTGTGGGTGAGCTGCCAAGCGGCGAATACAGTTTCCGTCAGGAGCCTAAAGTTAAGCTCGGTCGAGTGAGGTCAAACTCCGGATGGGTGACCTCTCGGAGGCCTGACCTCGCAACTCACCTCACAGGTCCTTCAGAAGGGGCGTTAAACTAGTGGTCCCATGCCTGGATGCGGTGTGCATAGTGGGCTTAAACTAGCTTCAATTAGCTAGAAATTCTTCCAGTACTTTGTATACAAATATAAATTTACGCCATTTGTACATTTACTCCCATAATCAAATTCTATTTGGTAGCAGGCTTTTCTGCACTCAAACACAAAGAAAACAGATACTGCGACAACATTTTTGAACTGGCTAATTCGGAGAAAAAAACACATTGAGGCTGGGAAGGAACTGTTCACAATGGAAACTCTATAAGCATAGCTGACCTGCATAGGTTTTACGGTTTCTACAAAGGTCAAGTACATAGATATTGCAAACAAGGATTACTAGATGGAAATTGAGGTGCAAAGAGAGCTGATTTTAAGAGGGTCAAACAAATTCTATTCGTGAAAGCAATACGACAGTTCTATAGTTTATGGGTGACTGAATACACGATTCAAATCTAGGGTTTCAGTCACTGTGTTATACGGCAGGACCAAACCATTAACAAGAGAGAGGTCTAAGTAATACATTACAGAATTCAATATTCACATTGGATGAACTAACGGAGTCAATGCTATCGTCAAACTAGACTTCCTACATTACATTAGTCTCATCGTTTTAATTTCCTTAAATTCTCTTATTTGAAATTAAACAGAAATAAATTGAGAATTGAGAATGACACAAGGTCACTTTAAAAGAGATAATATTTTAAAGTCTGGATATTTCTAGGCCAGATCAACAGCAACGACACAAAATAAACTCATACTTTCAAAATTTTTCAACAGTGAAGAAACCGTGCTACCTGGATTGAGACGATATAGAAACGTTTGTAATTTGCAGCTTTAATTTTCCCCGGTCACTCAAAATATTTCGATAATGTACCAATGTACAGTAATAAGAACCGTTTTGCCATTGTTTTGAGTGCGAATTAAGTTGTTACTTGTTACTTGTGACTTGAATTAAGTTGTTACTTTGGAAGTCCTTCTTACTCAAATTGATGAACTCTACACTTGGGGTATTAAAAATGTAAGAAATTTATAAGAAACATTTGGTAGCAAAAGCGTCTTCGAGTTTAAGAAATTACCTACCAGCCCCAGATCAAAAAGTTACTAACAAAAATTAGTATGTGTAAAACGACGTACATGTTTGTGTTCACTTAAAAAATATCCATTGTCCCCATAGAAATTTCAATTTAAATAGTGAATTCAGTGACTGAATTTCACTTCAAAAATTTCCATTTTCCCCACGGCCTAAAATATTTCCTTCGCACTGTCCGTTCTATAATCGCTCATTTATTGAAATCGAATGAGAAATTCAAATCAACCAGAATGCCAAAACACGGGAAACAACAAAGTTGCTACAGTGGATAGTAAATTATAAACTGGTGCGTAGTCACTACCTCTGTGAAAAAACTTGGCTTTCAGCACCAAGGACTTAGATAATTGGTTCCTTTGATAGGTCATCCTGAGGAAAGATGCTATAAGCCGCAAATTCATATTCGCATTTTGTGGCCTTAGGCCAAACCGCCTTCGTATAAATATAGGTTCTCCTCTTGACCAGATAAGACTAGATTTTAACAAGTCCTGGCAAGAAAAATATTCACCTAATGGCACATTCTCTTTTAACCACATGAACCTAAATAAAGTCAGGATATGACAGGAGATTTTATAATATTTCCTTACCCGGAATGAAGCCAAGCCAATGCTACGATGTTTTGGAGGAAATATTCTTCATATTCCAATGAATAAACGGCTGCCGATAGACCTAATCGGAGAATTTCCTTTGTCTGCGATCACTACTCACTTTGAATGGCGGTGTCAATCAAAAGCAACTCATGATATTGTCTTACAAAGTCTGTCCTTGTTTCTTCACATAACATATTTTCAAACATGTGAAGGTCTTTTTGGTCCAAAGATCTTCTTACCTGAAGTTGCTCAAACAGTTAAAAACATGCAGTCCCTCTTTCTTAGGCTAGACCAAACTACAACAATAAAAGGAATTTTATACCTTCAACTTGATTTCTTATATGCGATGGAATACCAATGGGTTGATCTGCATCTAATGATATATATCTTGCGTAAAGTCCAACAGCATCAACAACAGTACCTGCGAGAAAACAGCAGCGCATGAGAAGAAGAGCTTCTGTGTTAAGTTTAATCACTTTGATGTAGAGTTCTTTATCAGAATAATTCTAAAAGCAGGTCTAAGTGAAGCCAAATGATCCTTCCTATAGCTCTGAATTAGGATAATTCTACCGGGTGAGTCTATAAAAAGAATCCCCGTTTTGAAAGGTCACGGCTCCCTGGATATCAAGACGATGATATCGACAAATACATAGTTTAATGGTAGACATGTTCAAATCCATTTTCAAATTTACGTGACTGAAATTGGCCACTCCGTTCTGAAATTATGGGGGATTTTCCAACAAATGTCCCAAACATTTCTGTCTGAGACGAGCCTTACAGCAAATGACTTCTGCGCGCTGTAGCACGTGCTATCCTCTTGGGAGGGTAAACAAGTCTTCCCCCTGGTTAAATAACCTATTCAGAGGGATTCCATTCTCCCAAGAGGACAAAATACGTGAATACATAAGAGTATCATCATTTTTAGGAAGAAAAAGGAAAGTTACTCATTGCTTTCAATCGTTTTTGCAGGTTTTTGGAAGGACCTTTCTGCAGAAAATCTTCCATATCCACCGGAAGGAACGGCCGATTAAAGCCAAGTAAATTATTGAACCTAATTGAACTTATTGGCAATAAAAAAAGACAGTTCTCAATATTATTGCTTTGATAATCATAGAGCAGTAGCCTTCCAAACGGGGATTCTTTTTTTGACTCACCCGGTGTGGATTTAGAGCCACTTGACTATCAAAACTATTAAAGAATCAATATCAAACTATTGAAATGATCATCAAAACAGATCTGTCAATTCAAATCCTTCATCTGGATCTACTAAACCAGAAAGGAATCTCATAATCATATAAGAATCGTGAAACTACGGCCTTCCTTGGACAAATTACGATGTCCTTCAAAAAAGATGACCTAGCATAAGGTGCTTCAAGTTTTTTGTTTATGTTCTCATAAAATCCAAAAGAAAACTTACTTTTCGTCCGATGCCTTGTTTGTTTTGACATAATCCTCTTAGCAACATACGAGTTCCTTCTCTTGCTGCCTGTCATTTCAACAGGCGTGCCTTCAGCTTCAGCATTTTTCGTTTCGCCACTAGAGAATGGCTCCCAAGTGTCTGTAAAATTCAACGCTGTGGAAAAATCTTGCTTAGGCGATGAATGGCCTAAGGCTTCCTCAGAATTTGTCAGTCTGTGATCACTTTGTAAGGGCAGATTTTTAGAAGCCCCATTTGTCAATGAATCTTGATTTAGGGAAGCTGAGCAAAAGTCACCAAATGAGTTTTCATCTTCACGTTGCCTATGTTCGCATTGCAAGCTCTTTGATTTCAACCTGATGTTTGACGAGTCTTGTGTTCCTCGTAGCTTTCTGCACTCATCACAGAAGTCCAATTCAGTATCCTTCTCTCCTTTCAATTTCTGTGTTTCGGATCCTGACCCATTGGCTTTGCTCCTCCCATATTGGTTACTATTAAGCCTACTCCGTTCAGCAGCAACAACACAGAATGCTTGCACAGCAACCCAAAAGTCCACAAGATGTTTCAGGTCCTTTGTATCAAGGAATTCCATGAAATAGGCCAATGCTAGCGGGCTGGTTAGGGTATCTTGTAGTGAGGGTACGAGTCTGGAAGTTCTGCTCACTGATTCTTTTGGCTGCAAAGACAGCAAAAAGTCAGACTGGTTAGTAAATTACAGAGATGATTGATTGGTTTATTGATTCACTGATTCATTTAATGATTGAATGATTGAGCATTTCAACGACAGATTGATTTGTCCATCGATCAAAACAACACCAAAGCATAGGTTCCTAATCTTTAAAAAGGTTGGTGTATAATTCTACGACCAATTACTTTGAACTGCATGGATTGAACGAAATTTTAGCTTTTTCGTTAGTATTCTACCGTTGGATTTTCCTGAAATCATCAATATTTTCAAAATTTGACTGTTTTTTGTCTTTTTTTAGAATTCATGAAAAGTTTTGAAAAACTTAAAACCATCGTAACTTCTTAACTTTTTGACGAAAACCATAATTCATAGAAGTCAACTGCCATTCTTCTAGTTTACAACTTAGAACTTGGATGATGGCACGTCCTCAAATGAGCTGAAATTTAAAATACGCTGTAAATACGAAAGATATTCAAGATTTTTGCTGATTTACCGATTTCAACCGATTTAAAGATTTGAAACATGTGCTCAACACCATTGCCTATTCAATGTTCACTTCATACTCTTCTATAGAATTCAGAATAGCACTGAATTATGCTATGAAAACTAAATTTTCCGACAGAATGTTTTTTCAAGGAAAATTCGGTGCAAATATCAAAAACAGATTGCGACAATTTTGCAGAAAAGCTTTCTAGCAAATTTTGAGGAAAACAATTAAACAGAGCTATGAACTATTGTCCATATCTTCACGAGGGACGTAAAATATTATCAAAAAAAAGAACGGGAAAAAAAAAATCCTTGCACAAACACTAATTTCAAATCTTCAACAACAAAAATTGATCGTTTACCAAAGTTTCTTGTTATCTTTCCATATTTCTCATTTTAGAGCGCTCTAAAATCCAACTATAGGGAAACTGACATGGAGAAATTTCCGAAAGCTATATAATTATGATTTTGGTTCGATGAACTATCCTTCAACAATTTTTCTGAAATTTTGATCAATCAACATTTTTCTTCAAGATTTTAGTCAGAAAGAAATGGCCCAAATCCGAAAAGCAGAAGTTTTGCTTTTCATAAACAAAAACAAAATTTCTGGATGTTACCATGGGTAGTTAGACACTGCTGGAATGCTTCTATGGAGGAGCGCTGGATAATATGTATCTGCGGGGGAAATTGTTTGTAGTACTGCAGAGGAGATATCGAAAGAACGAAAATATTAAACTAATATCTCCTCCGCAGTACTAGAAAAATTTGGCAGTAATTTTGATTCAGGAAAGAGGGTCCCCTTTGGCGATCAAAAACAAAACTGAACTTATCATGTCGGGAAAACAAAAAAGTTTGATCAAAAGTTTGAGCAACATATTTTGAATTACTACTGACCAAATAAGCAGGAGCTTTTTGACTCTCTTAGCATGATAAACTTTGTAAACATTATTTAAAGAAAGTAAATATACAGTACAATTTCTCAATCCAATGACATTTTGTTTGCAGTTGAGCTTAAAAAAGCATTTCATTTCAAACAAACAACTGCAGGTATTTTTGAACGACAGAAAATTCCTCCTCTTATACAAAAGTTATTTTAAATTTCTGATCAGTGCTTGTTGTCAGTGATCTAAAAAACTTGTTCCTTTTGGAAAATTACAAAATCAGACCATGTTACCAATCTTTAAATCTTCTTTTTGCGTAATATGTTCGTCCAGGACAAAATAAATTAAAAGGGTGATCATTATTTTGTTTCTCCCAGTTAGAGACAGTGAAATTATCACATGAAAAACCGTGGTTGAAGAAACAAATTTTGCAAAAACGCAATATTATATGATGACTTGGGTCTTACAAAATGTAAAATATTTGTCAAAACACATTAAAAATCAATTAAAATAGTAATGTAGTACTAAAATCCAATTTGATTGTTATGATTTTGGGTATGTTTCAAAGCTAGATAGCTTCTAGAAAACAAACATTACCACAAACTTAAATCCAACGTGAGCAATATCACACAGACGTTTACCTGTTTTTGTTCGAAAATGAAATCATAATTTTGAAGATAAATCGTTGTACTTTGCAAAGGAAAAACAAAACATTCATATCTTTTACTATATTGCTTGGATATGTATGGATTTTTAACAGGGTGAAGCCACCAAACAAACTGCAGAAAGCAATGAAGAACAACAGATATGTGTGGTGTTTACAGATTTGTTTACAGTTTGGCAACAAAGCCCCTTTAATGTGGTTTTCAACACAAATGCACAATAAGAAATTTTCAAGGTTGGTAACATGTTCAAATTTTGATGATTTTTTGAAGGTGCAAGTTTTCTCCACTGAGTTGGTAGAGTTTGCAACAACTTTGAAAATAACACATGAGATAACATACCTTCAAGTTGCACCCTTGCCTTTCAAGTATTTCCTTCAAGTCCCAGTTAGCTGAAAAATTTAATACCATCATCAATGTTTAGCAAGTAGTACTACCACACTGCAACACTTCACGACTAAACAGCTGCATAACAAATACAAAACATTCTTCTTCAAGCAGCTTGTTGCTAATAAATCAAAACTACACACATCTTTTCAAGTTTTCAAGAGTTATTAGGATGGGGAACAGTTTTCAAGGGCCTGCACAAGCTAAACTAGCAGCAGATCCATTGCAAATGAAGATGTTTCCACATGTTCAGACTCAGCCAGTGCAATCAGATTTTTTATGGCATCAACATTTATAAAGATACAGCTGGATTCTGAGTGATGAATTTTAATGTGTGCAAGACCTGTGCTATAAGTAATCCTTTCCAGCATAAATAGTCAAATTACAATAATACAGGTTAAGAATATCAACACACCTTCTGAAAACAGTGGAATGAATTGAGACTGCTTCAACTTCATTTCTTTTCTTTCTTTACTAGTAAGTTTCTTCTCTTTGACCTTCTTTCCATTTTTATTTCTAGAAAATCTCATCATCTTCTTGTTGGCAAGTTAGGTTTAAAACATAACTTTTTACCTTTACTTTGGAGTCTCTAACCTAAAGAGGAGAAACATTACAGTACTATATAAAGTATGATCAAATTAAAATACGAAAATCTCTGCTAATAAAATATTCCTGGCTTCCTTGTATCAAATACCCATGAGAATGAAAGGAAGTGGTATTCTCCTTCAAGAATGTTATTTTCATTTGCAGCTCCTGTCCAAATACTTGATTTGCCCATTTGCACAAAAATCAACTATGGCTTCAATCTTCCCACTTGATAATGGGTCTAAGCCCGAAACGTTGTACACAACAAAGCTCTGTTCGTAGCACAATTATTAATCCTTTATTTGTTTATTTGCACCTCTTTGTTGTCGGTCATTTTAGTGGACCATTAATGTGGCTGACAACAAAGAGATGCACGTGTAAGGTATGTCCAGTATGGAAAGTAGGGCAATCTTCGCTGAGACCTCGGGTGTGCAAGAAGAATTTTATGATATTTTCTATTGTCTGTCTTGAATACCCTATTGTTTTTCTTGGGTGTGCAAGTGCCACACTTTCCATACAGGGGTATGCTGGTTGCATAGGCCCCTTTAACGGTCCGGTACTTGGGTGGTTAATAGTTATTGGAAGTTGGTACACCAGGTTGCACCAGAATCATAATGCATGAAAGATGATCTTTACATATTTTTCAACATTAAAAGAAAATGAAGTTATGATAAATCAATGCTTGGATTGCACTAAAAATATTTTGCATATGCCTCGTTGTTTGTTGTTGTTGAATTCAACTTCTTCGGGGGTCGGTCGGTGATACTTTAACTTTAAATATCCATTGAACTTACAGGATGTATCCAAAGATGAGGACACAACTTAGCAAACGAACAAATATCAAATTTCTACAGTGTCGAATTTCATACATTAGAGAAGCCGCTGTCAGCTATGTGGTTTTGCTTCCGTCTTTTTAGGCTCTCTTTGGGGCTGCTTTAGGTCACCAAAAAATGCAGAAGAGTTGGTAGGTAGGCCTTGCTTTCCTCAATAATTCCTCGTTGCATTAAGATAGGATACCTGTAAATGAAATGGTGTATCTTACCCTTCAGAATTAAATACACAATTCAGTTGCATCGTGGAATAAACAAAGTCTTTCCAGCAGTGCGTGGTTTATTGACAGCCAAAATTTCCGGCTGTTCACCCGCCATGTTTTCTTTTGGCCTCTTTCGCAATCGGGGTAAAAATACAATGGTTCCAGAATCTCGGTTCCAGTTGCCCCAATAATATGTTGTTGCAGTTGTTCAGTTCACATATGCTTGGTAATGGCGGATGAAATACTTTCTTTGAACAACTTTTGATTAGGGAGTCATTATTCGAAAGCGTTCTATATCAGTGAAAGTAAGTGTAACCAACAAGGCCATAGAAAGTTGAGAGCATATTTTATGGATATTATCAAGTCTGGATGAAAGCCAGCTCAATGAGCGTGCTGTGATGGAAGTTAACTGCTGTTGTTTTTATTAGGCCACTTTTTTCTCAACTGTTTTTATTTTTGGCCCAGGCCTCCAGGCCTAGCTAATTTATCCTATACAGATGGTATATGAGCAGAGTGGGAAAAGCAGCAGTTTCTGTGCGAAATGAAATTTGAAGAAATCACTGCTGAAGGAGAACACAAGAACTGCAAGGTCAGTGAACATAGAAGAAGAAAGAGCAAGAAGAGAGAAGCAGCAGTAGTGAAAGAATGTACAGAGTGTTTACCCGAAGTGAGAATTGATATAGATGCCATAGGCCCAGATGACATTCAATCTTGGCCAACTAGTCAAATACATAAGAAACAGAGGAAGTCAAAGAAGCATAAGAGAAAGAAGCTAGAAAATCACAATTCACAAGTAGAAAACGTTTCTAAACTATGCACTAGAATTGAAGAATGCGGAAAGCCTGCAAGATTAAGTGGAGATCAAGACAACACTATAAGGTACCAGCCAGAGAAATGCACAAAGAAGAGAAGAAAGGAGACACATACTTTAGGGGGCAAGATATTTCGACAACATGGTGATTTGCTCAAAACTAATGTCAAGGAATGTGATGACTATAATATTAATTTCAGTGATGCCAACCCAAATTTTATTGGAAACAGCATCAAAATTGAAGAAAACAAATGTCATGAGAGATTAATTGCAAACCAAAATGGAGCTATCATGAATCATAAACAGAAAAAGAAGAAGAAGAAAAAATCAAGAGACTTGGAAGATAGAATAATCCAACAGGGTCAGATTCATATCAATAGATCAGAGCCACAAAAGAGGATGTCTGATAATTCCAAAGATGTTGCGAATGTTGATGAAATGAAGCAAGACCAGTTAGTGGAATCTGAGTTTACTGAGAATGATGGAGAACATAAACATAAGAAAAAGAGAAAGAATATTGATTTATTTCCTTCACCAGCAGGTGAAATCTTAGAGACTGAAAATGTTGAAACCTTGAACCAAAAGATGCAAGTTGAAAAGCCAAGGAGGCGAGAAATCAAAGAGAAAACAGACATTGGCTTGTCATGTAAGGAGCTAGTTATAGGCCAGAAGGGACATACTGTGAGATTATTGAAAAAGGATTGCAATCAGACAATTGAAGTGAACAAACAAGATACTTCAACAAATTTTGTGAGAAAAAGAAAGAAGAAAAAGAGCAAACACCAAAGTAATGATTTGCAAGAAAGACATGCTGTTGATGCAGCTTGTGTCAGTTTAAATACTGGTAAATTGTGTGAAAAGCAAGTGATTGAAAGGGAAAATGGCTCAAGTCACTGTTCTAAAAGAATAAAGATTGAATGTATCAATGATTTAGAATGCGATGAGAAGAAAACTCTTGGATCTGACGAAGTTGAAGCAAGGATATTAAAAAGCACAAATGTCCAGGGAAAGTTTGAAGGTGTAGATTGTAGCAAAATAGATATAAAGGGAGGTACAGACAAGGTAAATGAGAAGAGAACAAGTGTTCCTCGCACCTGTCTTGATGCAGAAAATGATTTAGGCAATGATAATGATCAAGCTGACTTTATTTTTCCAAACATTTATGGTTCTGATGGTGATAGTTCAGGTTCCTCTGAATCTGAAGAAGATGATTTAGCAATTGAGCATCTCACGTTGTTTGAATTGATGGCAGACAATAATGATCAGTCAGATTCGTGGAAAGCTAGGGATGCAACTGATTCTAAAGATGATAATGCAGTGGAAAATGCAAGTCCAGAGGACTTATCAAAACAACCAAAGATAAACAAACAAGCATTAAAAAATAAATTACAGGGTTTAGATCATGACCTCCGGTTCAAATGGCACCTGCGGCCAGCAGACATTGACAAACTTAAACATGAAGGAATTCAGTTTGAAACTGGTAAATGGACGAAAGATGAAGTGGAAATTTTAGAAAGCAATATGATTGAATTTTGTGATACCGCTGGAATGTCTTTGCAAGAATTTAAGAATTTGCTGATGGATAAATCTGCTACTGGTAGGAAGATTAAAAAAGAACTTGGAGTCTATACTATTCTCACAGTTGGGCTCAACAGGAAAATTGATAATGTTTATAGAAAGACTGTAACCTGTATTGACCCTTGTAACCACAAAGGAGAATGGTCGATTCAAGAAGAAAATAATCTTTTGGAGCTTTACCGAAAATATGGCTGTCGATGGTCAAAAATCGGATCAGAGTTAGGAAGAAGTCTGGACTCAGTTTGCGAGAAAATAAGGCGTCTTCTAATTGGGGATTTGCATAAAGGCTTTGACAATGTTACACCTTCCATTCAAGGACCCTGGACGACGGATGAAGAAGACAGGCTCTTGAAATTGGTCAAAGAATTTTCCACCAAAATTGAGTGTAATGATGACAAAGAAAGTGGCAAGAGGAAGCCAATTTGCTGGGTAACGGTTGCCGCTCATTTCAAGACACGAACTTATGACCAATGCAGAATGAAATGGTTAAATGACCTATCATGGAAAAAGCCAGGGCAGAAAGTAAGAAGGTGGCCGAATGAAGATTTAGCTAAATTTCTGACCTTGTTGAACGATTGTGGGGAGAAATATGATAAACATGTTGACTGGGTGAAAATTGGGAAGGATTTGAAAAAGCCAGAATCAGGTGTTATTCTAAGAGGGAAATGGTTGCATTTTAAAAGGCATGTGCCTGGATACAAGTTACTTGAATTTCAAGAAATTCTACGCTGGCTAATGAAGAACAAAGTACCTAAACTTCTGGGTAAATAATTTTAAGTTGATATTGGCAGTCGGGGGGTTGAGTCTTGGGATGACGGGGACATGCCACTCAACTTTCAAGAAAAGACCCATCCTTAGGGATTCTCACTCGATTTTAATACCATTTTTAAATGTATTTGAGAACAATAGCTTGTTGAACATACCAGAAATCAAGTTTCATTTCAAATATCTACCCATTTCTAATGGAACAGTTACATTTTAAACCCATATTTTTGGATTTTCGACGCCTAGAACCCACCCTTGTGGGAGGCGCGTTCCCGTTGCTCTATACGTGGACGTTACTCCCCCCCCCCCCCCCCCCGGCATTGGCAGAAACCACAGCTACAAACGGTGTCAAAGGACCAAATGAACTGTATAATATATATCCAAGATACGCGTGCCAACTTTTCATTAGTTTTACGTTTTACTTTTCAGTTCTTGGATCTCAAATTATCAACTGCTAGTACAATCTCAAAGAATTACGAGAAAACATGACAAAGTTTTAAATGAATGCTAATTTTCTTGCCATTCAGAGGCAAGAAAAGTCTTGCATTTGCCAAAATTTAGTTGCCTAAATGTTGACGTGACGCGCCAACTGTGCCAAAGGTGGCCTACGTCATCCCTGCGTCAGAGACCAAGGGGAAATTTGTTCAGTACCTAGTGCCCTAGTGGCGTAGGTTTTGTTGTTGAGAGGAGCTGTGGAATGAGGTAACTCTGGTACTTTTTTAACCTAATTTCCAGCCCAGTATGTAAGTAGGGCTGGGAGTTGGGTTCAAAACATACCAGAGTTACCTCATTCCGCATCATTGCAAAAGCTGACAACTCAAATGAGAACAAAATTGCCCAGGCAAATTAAAAACGTATCCATGTTTTTCCCAACCATATTCATACAAGGGGGTGAATAAGCTACTGGGCATCAAAAATGCATGTGACTCGAAGACCAATTCAACCGTATCAATTCCCTTTAAATATGAAAAATTGTTAATTCGGAAAAACGGAGAATAAACTGACTCTTTGTGATATGAAGTCTTCGTGAAAACAGTTTTGGCCTATTTCAAAGATTCAGAGCGGAGGCAGAGACAAAACCTTTTGAGCGAACCATCAAAATGGCATCTTTTGACTGAATTTTATCTAATTATTGGAACAGAATCGATGAGATATAACCGGCAGATTTTTTTCAAGTGGTTTGAATCGAAATTGGTGCAGTCTGAAGGATCACTGTCAGGAGGTATAGACTCTGCCTGATACCTGATTAAGCTTTTGGTAAGGGAACCATTTGCTAGATTTTTCACTTGACACTGGTCACATCACAAGAAATCTTCCGATAAGATTTTAAAGTGGGCACAAAAGGCGAAATCAGCTTTTGGTAGCTGGGTTACTCAACGCAATTTGCAAGCTCTTAGCAATCTTACCCTAAGCTGCCACGAACTCTAATAGGGGCTCAACAGAAGGCCTTCTCAGTTGCCACAATCAGTACATCATTTAAACGCCGCAGTTGTCTTGATTGTTGCTGCTTTGTTCTTTTGCGGAGGAAAATGTGCTGCAGCATAGGTGTGTTAAAGACTTATTGCTTTTCGTCCCTTGTTTCCATGCGTTCCTTGATTTGCTGATATCACTTGCAAAATCTCTTCAAAGTCTGGTTTAAAGAGTTTAAAGCGAACTTTTAGTACATAGAATAATGTGATCCTGACCTACTCATACCAAAATACATACCTTTCAAGCAGTAATCTTCCTCTGCAGAAACAAAATAGATCCACTGCAGCTACGATAACTCTAGGCCTTATCAACCGTTTATTGTATTGCAAAAACCACAACTGTCTAAATAGGGCCTTCGTATTGGTTGAAAACTAAAATCTAGCAATTTGATTGGTAAATACGGAGCCACTCTATATGGGCCTAAAGGGGGCCCACTTTATAAGAGTAATGGTATGAGTCCCGATTACCAAGTGATATCAGCAAATCAAAGAACGCAGGAAAATAAGGGACGAAGAGTCGTAAGTCTAGGTGTGTTACTACTTCAATACCTCCTCCGCACAAAAAAGTACATTTTCCTCCGCAAAGGCATATATACTGAAACATAACTGCGGTGTCTAACAACCCATGATCATTAGCTGATGCATCAAAAGTTGGGAAGTGCCGCAGGCAATGTGCTTTGATTTGCTATGTTTGGTAGCGTGCGAGGGTGATGATGAGTCGCGAAATCACTCGATTTCCTGGAATTCGTTGGTCAAATTATTGATGACAAGTGATAAATGATGAGTTTCCTGATATGCTGTGATGTCTGGGTAGTTTATTTTCTCACTGTCACTTATAATAATTCACAGGCCTTGTCATTAATTTTCGTGAATTGTTATTTTGTAGTGATAAGTTGTTTGGCAGAGTTGTTACTATTTCCAATATCTCTTTAAATCATTCATGAAAAACAAGAAGGTAAGCTCTCTTGTTTTGTATCGATTGACAATGGTAAGATACCAGTATGGTTCTGTCCTTAGTGCGAGAATACGATGCTAAAGCATTAGCGCATAGGTTCCAAATCTTTTTCTCGGCGTAAAAAGGTGGGTGTAAAATTCAATGACCTATTTCTTCTGTTTTAATGACTTGAAAGAAACTTTAGATACTTACCTATAATTCTACCGTTGGACCACTTTCCAGAAACTTAGAATATTTCTCGAAATTATAGCGTATCTTACATTTCAACTCATTTCAGGATGTGACGCCATCAAATTGCTAAATCATAAACCAGATGAGTGACAGACTTTTGCTTGATACCATATGTTGATACCATATTGTAGGCATTCATAAACTATGGTGTTATTCGAAATTGCGTCATGTTACGTCAAACAGTTTAGAAATCACGATGGTTTTAAGTATTTTTGAACATTTTTCTTGAATTCTTGAAAAAGAAGAAAATCACTCTAAATCTGAAAATATCTAAGATTTCCGAAAAGTCCAACGGTAGAATGATAGAGAAATAGCTAACGGTTCTTTGAAGTCATCCAGTTCAAAGAAATAGGTCACTCAATTTTACACCAGCCATTTTAAAGATTTGGAACCTATGCTAAGCATTAGCATTAAATGTCTGTCTTGAAATTAGACGTCAGGTGAGATTTGCAATTGCTCCTGAGAGCACCTTAATTGCTGTTATTCGCGGGCATTTTCCACCTGATTTTCACCTGACATCCAATTTGAAACAAAATTGTACGTGGCAGGAAACATTGAATCGAGGGTCTGCCCCAGGGGGGGCACTCAGCACATGCACATACGGGGAGGTAAGTCCGATATTTTTGGGTCAGAATATTGCCGAAAGTGATATTTTTGGGTCCAAATAAATTTAAATTATGTTTTTGATATTTTTGGGCATCAAATATTGTGAACATGATATTTCTGGGTTCTTTAGAGGCAATCCTGGCCTCAATTTGCATTGTTTCAGGATCTTTTATGTTCGTTTATAGATGTCAAGGTATAAAATGAGCTGCTATTTTTGGGTTGTAATGAAGCTAAACTGATATTTTTGGGGTTCCTGAAAATTTCTCGGACTAACCCCCCCGTATGCGTATGAGCCGAGTGTCCCCCCTGGGGGGTCTGCAAAGTGTTCCCGGACAATTATATCCTAGACGAAACCCATTTCCTAAAAATATCCATAGCCCCAGTTGTAAAGTTACTGTAGCATAGGCCGAGATTTCTTTTACAGCTAAAACGTTTGAGCGAACTCAGAAAAATCGGTTATGCTGCAACTTTGCAATTTGCAAGAAGTGATGACTAATCGTTTCATCATAAGAGCCCTCAAAAGTAGTTTCTGTAACTTCTGTTCCTATCTCTCAGTGGCGTCGTGGCCGGGGGGGCCAGGGGGGGCCATGGCCCCCCCTATGAAAATGTTGTCGGAAAATTCGTCAGTTTTCCATCCTTGTCGGAAAAATCGAAAAATATTGAATTAATCCATTTTCCTCACATAGCTACTTTATGGCAATCCAAATGTGTACATGAAATATCACTTTTTCGATCGCAAAACGTAGTTTTTTGATGAAAAAGTAGGTTTTTCGGCAAAAAACTAGGTCCTTCGTTCGTTTTTCTGCAAATAATTCCTTTTTCAATCGAAAGAAAAGTGTGTTTTCTGATGGAAAAATAGACACATAGGCGCAAAAAGTTTCGGACGAATAAATTTGAGACAAATGTTTCGATCGTAACATTCTTGGACTTTTTCCCCGAAAATTTGGTCGTTTTACCAACATTTTAGTGACTAAAAACGATAAATTTACAATTTATTTTGCACGTTTCATACTTAAAAAATGTCATGCATTTATGGTTTGTGCATTAAGTTTTCAATGAGTTGCTCGTCAGAATTTGCACAAGTGAATATTGTTGAGGAAGGTGGAAATGATTATACTAAGATGGGATTACCTTTTGTTTCTGTGAACGGATACTTATAGAAATGAAGATTTATATCAAGCTATCACGTTGTTATCTAAAATTTGAAAACGATCCATTTTTCAGTGCTTTTGAGGTCCTTTTTTCGAAATTTCCCATCAAAAACAAATAGTAGATTCTTCAAAATAGGGGCGTTTTGCAACGATCTAAAGGGCGTGGTCACAGAAAATTTTCCCGGGGGCAAGCCCCCAGACCCCCAGTTTTCCTCCCTCCTTGCGTATCTAGCTTCAGCCTCACCTCCAACACCAATCACGTCTCGACAACAGCCTAACCTCCAACAAGAATCGCCTCTTAACAGGACTGCTGTGTCCCGTTGAAAAATTCTTCGCTATTATGGAACTTTTATATGACAAAAGTTCTGAGACATTTTGCCACTTTATATACGTTATATTCCTGCTTCATTTTTGTCGGAAAAATGTCTCTTTGTCGGAAAATTCTGACCCTTGGCCCCCCCTAAAATCATGCTCCCACGACGCCACTGCTATCTCTTGAGATGAAGTAACGAACTTACTACTATCTATCATCTATCCTACCATTGTACAGTACCGGGTGAACCAGAAAAAAGTTCTCACTTTTGAAAATTCATAGCATCAAGAGTACGTAGTGGATTGATTGGAATGAATCAATATTTGGCTTGATAGGCAAAAGATCGAAGTATTTTTGTGATTTTTCTTGCCTTCTTACGGGCACTGGAAAAGTTGGAAAATGTAAATTTAGGAAACTTGATGGTTGCAAAATGACTTACAAAGGCCTAAAATACTTTATCAAATCATAAAGGACCCATCGATCAGAACAACAGAGAAAATGCAAGTTCTCATGGGCGAGAGATATCGTCTGCACATTTATTGCCATGGGATTGAAAATCTTTAGCATCTGTTTGAGAATCTATGTGTTATAACTCTTGAGAGAGGTGAAACGCCCGTGCGTATTGTTCTGTATGAGGAGAGTCCTAACGATTTGAACAGGTGTTTTAGGCCCTTTTTCAGTCATTTTCCAAACATGAAATTTTTGTAAAGTTGAATTTACCTATAATTGCAATGCTTGTAAGAAGACAAGAAAAATGATAAAAATACTTTGATCTTTAGGCTTTTAACTAGAATTGGAATCTTTCAAATACATGGGAACTCTTTTCTGGCTCACCCGGTGCATGCATAACGTTTAGGCAAGTATGAACACGCAACCATCTCACTACCCTGGGTGCCAGAGCCAAAAATTTAGACTTATTTTTATTTTATTTTTTAATTCTTGGCTCTGATACCCAGGGTACCATCTCACTATTTAAACAACTTGACAATTTGACGCAACAACCAATTTAATTCAATATTGATGCTCTTTCTGCTGCAAAGGGCACTTTTTGAACAGGATGTAGCATACTTGCAAGAATGAATCGGGTTCCTTTCAGCCTAAATTTTTCCCATTCGTCGATATTGCGAAGGAGCAAGACTCACTTTTTATGCGAAGGCGCTTTCGCCAGAATATCGTCATCTGAGATGTCTTCCCTGGAGCCCAATTCTGGTCAAATATGACGTCATGCAGTCCTTTTCTTCAAGGTGCATTCCCGTACACGGACATAAGAGGGGAAGGCCCGATATCTTTGAGTCAGAATATTGCTGTACCGAAAGCAATATCTTTGGGTCCAACCAAAATGAAAATATTGTCATGATATTCTTTTGGATTCAAATGCAGTTATATTTTTGCTTTTGGGTTTCTTGAAGACAGTCCTGATTAATCGTTTCTGGGTATTTTAAGTTTGTTTACAGGTATCAGGTATAAAGCGAACTGATATTTTTTAGTTGTCTGAAATTTGTTGATTGACCCCCCCCCCCCTGTATGCATGTGTGCTTCGTGTCCCCTGGGCGTGTTTTTGGGACGCAGAAAGAAGGTTTCACCGAAATTCTGGTCCTGCCCAAGAATTTCTTCCTCAAAAGAGAGCGAACTCGCCAACCTCGTCCCCAGGGCCTTTTGTCACGCGAACTCGCAGCACTGGCCATGCACTTTCCTTCCCGGGGGGTTACTTGACCAGGTTTTGATCGGGGACGTCCCATCGAAGCTTCAAAAACATACCCGTTCCTTATACCAATTTTCTGAAAAAGCATACCCGACTTTATACCAATTTTCCAAAAAAGTACACCCGACCTTATACCAATTTTTCGAGAATGTATATCTGATCTTATACTTTAACCAAAGTCGTGAAAATCGATACCGTTCCTTATACCAAAATCGTGAAAATCGCTACCGTTCCTTATACCAAAATCGCGAAAATCGACACCCTTCCCAATGACACGTCCCCGTACCCAAAATATGCGAAGAACCCCCCCCCCCCCGGGCTTTCCTTCTGCTGCCATGAACAGCTCAGTTTCTGTTTCATCTGATTATCAATCAGGAGAACAGCTAAAAGATGATGATGATGATGCTATCTGGCTGGGATGGAACTTCAATGACGTTAGTGTTGTTGCAAAATTGACACATCACTGTGGAGAATTGTCAGTCTAAATTGCTTGCGCATTTTCATGCAGCTTGCCTTGCGGAGATTGTTTAATGACCCCTGCTTTGCCATTGCGACCACAGGGGAAGTGCTCACGCTGGTGTATTGACAGATAGTGTTATCATGACGCCTTACATCAATTATCTTGCTGCTACGGAGCAGCTCAGTCACAAGCAAGCAAGTAACTAATCGCGGTTTCAGACTGGTCGAACATACGACTGATGTAATACATCGAGGGATAGTTGATGAAAAGTTCCATCCACCGCGTTTCACTCACACTTCTAGAGGCTCCAATCCACGGGCCATCCACAAACATTGAGTATTGACAAAGTAATGAAACCTCTGGTCACCATGTCTGCTAAAGCCAACGCTTTTTCAATTGCTCAACTGTTAGATTCAACGCAAGCAGATGTACAAGAATATGTTAATGGAAGACCACTACTTGGAAAATGGACATCCTCACAGCAAATCGAGCTTGAATTAGAAGGTATGTAGAATTCAAGGGGCTAATGCAGTATCACCCAACTTATAGGGTTTTGGTAGGGTTTTGGTAGGGGTTTGGCAGGGTTTAGTTAGGATCAGTATAGGCACAGTGTGCGAAACTGCATTAGCGCCGAGTTCAATTGTGGTTTTTTTCTTTTTGCTGTATAAGAATGGAAAATTGACATCATTACAGCAAACAGAAATGGAGCTACAGGGTAATGTCCTAGCATCTTTATCTTTTTCTGCACAACGAACTTAGAATACTGACACTGACAGGTGATGGTATACAGATACTACGAAGCAATAATAGACATTGAGCTAGATACTACTGCAACGCAAACGGAACAGAGATACTGCAACTGCTGTAAAATGTTCTGATTTTGTTTGAATAAAACTTGAATAAGCAACATTGGGCTCAAACCTATATTTCTGAGTATTAAGAATATTTCCCCAATATTTCTGAACTTTTCTTGAATCATATAGAATAAGGTTGTAAGTACTCAACAGACAAAAGAACTTGACTTCTACGGTTCAAGAGGAGGGGGGCTTTGGGGTTTCACGGGTTGCGGGTTTGACCAATTTTAGCCCTCGGGTTTCGGGTTTTACGTCTAAATCGTGCGGGTTTTCGGGTTTTGAGATGCTCCACGGGTTGCGGGTTTGGCCAATTTTGATGCTCGGGTTTCCGGATTTCTTTCAAAAATTCCAATGTTTTCGGGTTTTCGAAGTCATAAATTCCCTTTTAGTTAGCTGAGATCGAGAAACCAGCTTCCGAATGCTTGAAACGATGCACAGAGTGTCAGTGAGAACGAAAATGTCGGAAATAGTCGAAGATTATTACCGAAAATTGAAATTTTGCGTTCCGAAGTGCAATTTCGGGTTTCGAATTTTTTGCTTGCGGGTTTTCGGGTTTTTGCTAATTTTGGTCCGGGTTTGCGGGTTCTAGTACCCCCCAAAGCCCCCCTCCAAGAGAAGTGAACATTTTAATCAAACTCAGAGCTGCTTCATGTGATGCCTCTTGAAATATAGACATGCAAAGGGAGCCAGAAACTCTTGAAAATTTCCTTAATGATTACTCGAAGTTTAAAAACAGGCTGTGGGTCAGACGAAGCACAAATTTCTGAGGTAAAGTACCTATAATTTCATGATGGGAGAAGGCACTGCAAACAACGGTCCCTACTTTGTAGGTGTTACATCATTGGCATCAAAACCTATTGCTCCAATACTGCACTGCTCGGGGTAGATTTTTTATGAGTCATATGATGGCAAAATATTCGAAGATTATCAATCGGCCTTTCAAACATCCATTGCCAATTATTTATAGCTTCCAAGGAAAACAGACAGATGCATCTTCTTTCCCCTATTTTTCCTTCCAATAGAGTACTGTATACCATGAAAAGTGTCAGGAACATTGCGTAGATTTTGATAAACGTCCTTTCTTCTCTCTTTAAACTGGCCGTGAGATGGTATCAGCATAGATAGATGCATTATGTCGCATTTTAGATACGAAAGCATTAAAAGAAGCATATGAATATTTATTATTTTCGTACCTTGATTGAATATCATTTGACAACATGGGAGAAAAACGCCTTCATGATGAAATATCCACCCAATAGCCTCCCACATTTAAGAACTATTCTAATCTCCACGCAAAGACAGTAATTGGAATTCTTTTGGTAGCTTATAGCCGTTTATCACCTAGTTTGAACCCGTAACGTTACAACACTTGATCTATTAAATGCTCTTCTCGCTTGACTTTTTGCCTTCAAGGAGAGAGAGAGGCCTATTTGAAACATACTGTCTGCAAATTCTATTTTATATAAGCACAGTTACAAGCTTGAAAACGCTAGAAATTTTGCTGTAAAGTATCTAGTTTGCATCAAATTTGCTCAAAGTCCGTCATATATAATTTCTCGAAAAGTGAAATGGTTAGCTTGATCGAGTAAAGAAAGAAAAGAACAAAGATGTCTAGAGGTAAAACTGATTTATAGTAAATACAATACAACGGTGAAATACAACAGTTTGTACGCAATAACTGGTCAACGTCTACTCCAGTACATTCAATTTTGGCTCTGGTCCCCAGGGTAGGTTGTTTGGTCATTAACTGAAATTGTGTCATCAATTGATATTGTGTCTGTCAGGTTTTGGACGTCCGTCTCGAAACCCGTGCAATTCAATTGCATGTCATAATAAAAGCAATGCTTTGTTACTGCCATTTTAGTAGTTGCTTGTATCTGATGGTGCCAACTGCCAAAAAGGTTATAAAATGATGTTGGAAAGGAAGAAAGCCTGTTTTTGGAGAAACTCGTGTCGTTTGTCAGTTCTATGTTATCTTGATAAGAAATGTCATATTTGTTCCTGCTGCAAACTCATCTGTGCCAAGTGCCAATATACTGAACAGCGCCGGTACTTCAAGACAGAAGAGTACTTCATATCCAAACAAAAACAAATGCATTTTGTCATTTACTATCATCAAGATCTATCATCGACTACACTCATTTTTTTTATAAGAAACTAAGGTCCGGGGCTGGTAGGCAGTTTCTTAAATTTTTGGGTCATTTTGCTACCACAAGTTTCTTACGTGTTTCTTTTATTTCTTTTATTGCCGGGAGATTAGAGTTGATTTTTTCTTGTCTAAAGGGCTCCCAAATTACTTAGTAAAATCTCAAAACGAGTAAATAACATGATTTGCACTCAAAATAATGTCCAAACAGTTGCTTTAACTGCACAATGTCAAAATATTTTTGAGTGTGATAGGAAAATTAAAACTGAAAATTGCAGAAGTTTCTTAGCTCTTTTCAATTCAGATAGGGTTGTTTTTTAGCTTTCGAAAAATTGAGCCTACCGTTTTTTATAAGCGGTTTCTTATAAAAAAAATGAGTGTTTCATATTTGGTAGAGTTTTTAACCCTATCCAGACTAGGCTTTTTGAAACTTTGGGGAGACTAGGGGGGGGCACAAAGTGCCCCCCTGGTTTTTCATAGAATCATACGTGCTAGAGACTTGAAACTTGGCACAAGTAACAAACATGATAAGGCAAACAAGATGATGTGATTTGTTTTTGTTTATGTCACGTGATTAAGTGCTGACGTAAGCAAATGTTGCTAATTTGGGTGTAAAACCACATGTACTTTGTCGCATTGTATCTCCAAATTGATAACATATATGGATGTGATATTTGAAACATAGAAGGATTATATCCTTGTAATTCTTATTTTGAAATTTTGGCTTTGTAACACTAATATTTTTGCTGATGTCACCATTTATTTATTTTGCACGAAAAAAGAGCGATTTTTGTCTAAAATTGATTATAAATTACTTTTAAAAATAGCAAAAAATGCTAAATATACATAAAGTGACCTGCTGCATCATATTATGTCACTCATTTTTCTAAAAATGAAGCATAACATGGTTTTTCATCAGTACGCATGCGCAACTACCAATTTTTGATGACGTCATCAAAAATCAATAAACTATATATCAAATGAAAGCTTGTTTCAAGACGAGTTCAACAATGTTTGTCTCGTTGTCATAGAGCTAGTGGTTCCAAAGCTATGACTTAAAATGTATTTATTTTGCGGAGCACTCAATTTAAAGTCATGTGTTGACCCCCGGAATCAGTGTCAAAATTTTTGAAATTGACATGAAAAGATGTCTCATAGATAGAAACTAGAAGTCACAAAAAAGCTAGACTATTCTAGAGATACTCGACAAGCTGCGTGGAAAAGTTTACTAGGGGGGGCACTTTGTGCCCCCCCCCCCTAGTCTGGATAGGGTTAAACAATAATGTTTTCGCAATTTATCGACAAGCGGAGAAGTGGAAAAATTGTTGTTTACTCTCCAGACCTTTGATATCATTTGTATTTGTATCTAAAAAGGCCAACAAATTTCTTCATAAATGAAAACTCTATGAATATCTGAAAGCTACTGACAACCGAGTTCGCAATTTCCACATAAAAATGGCACTTGCAGCCGCGAAAATATCATTTGGTTTCGAAGCAAATTGTAAGAGAGATTCTGTCATCAAATATACTGCGCACCTTTCATTCCGTTGAAAGAAAAACAGAACAGAAGAGATAATGTTGATGAAAGATGGTAAGATGTTGGTTTTATGATCCACACTTTCAAAAGATTTGTGGACGAGCTGAAGACAGTGATTTATGCTCGATTTCTCTCTTTACTTATCGCATGGAAGTAACTTTTGAAGACACTGATCATTCGGGGGGGGGGGGGGCGAATTTGGGAAGCATTGCACACTGAGGCATAAGTCATTAAGAACACTTGAACACTCAAAAGTAACATAATTGTCGTTCCAATAACCGTCCCAGATTTACTTCGCCTGGCGGACGAGTTAAGTGCGCTAGAATTTCAAATGGTTTACCTCCACGTATCTAACCTCGTTTCCAGGGCCATTGTCTGAACAAAGGGCCCTGGGGATGAGTTGAGAGAAATTTCGAAGCATCTCACACTTAGCTACAGCCACAGTTTGATTCCAGCATCTAGTAAATCCTACATAGCAAAAGCTCAAAGATCTATCTTTAAAACTGATTATTGAATCTCCATTAATTTGAAGAGCGTCTCAAATTTGGAAGTTACTTTTCTATCAGCTCTAAAATCCATTCAAATCCTTGCTCACATACTGTTTTAACCTATCTTAAAGAGAATAGACATAGCTATATCGACAAGCTGCTATAAATAGGCTCAAGAGACGCCCACAAACCCATTGTTTCCTTCGCCATACAATGAAACCGCAGGCGTCAAAGTTGTTGAATACAATGGATTATATTTTTAACTTGGCCCGGGCCAGCTTTTAACTATGTCGATTCCCTTTAAGGCTGCCTTCAGCTTCAGGTCTTCTTAAAATATCATCTTTTTGAAACTCCTAAATTGGAAAAAAATAAGTAATAATAAAAAAGGTTGAAACAATTATGTCAGCATTTGGTAAGGCTTTCTGAGGCTTGAAGATACATATTTCAGGGCTGTACTCGCTGTTCTGGTCTTTTAACAGAATTTATCAAGCTCGTGGACCGTTTGACTTTTATATCCATATAAAGTATTAGAATACATGTTACATTACATTACATTACATTACATTACATTACATTACATTACATTACATTACATTACATTACATTACATTACATTACATTACATTACATTACATTACATTACATTACATTCTACTATACTTTCTAACTGCTATACAACTTTCCGACGCTTCAGATATGAAATCACAAACAGGTAGCAAAAGACAATGACTACCCCCTATGGCCATTAACATAAAGACATGCAAATAGATAAAAAAACGGGAAAAAAGGCTGTCTGGCGTAAAACGAAAGTTTGAATTTATCCAAGCCGACGTTTTGGTTGCCCTGTAGCAGTTGCAGAAGAATGTTTTATGTGGCACAAAAATTAACAATGGCCATACTTTACTATTCTTCTGGGCACAAACTACTTTGGGCATTTATGATCGGATATTGCTGAGTGACAGGAGGAGCATATAACTTTTGGACGTAACTGACAGAATTTCAATGTCATCTGACTTGGGAGCTAACTGCATAACTTACCTCAGGCCTGTAGAAATGCATGACATAGTTTAATAAAACTTTAGGAAATCTGGGCTATCCGGCCAGGCCTTATTTCCTGATTTTCTTCTACTTCTACCAATATACTGAATGCCTTCTGAAAAGAAGCTTAGCATCAGTTTCTAAAATGATAATAAAAAAATTATATATATATTTTTTGTTTTAATTGTCTAAGTTAAAGGGAATCTAAGCATATATAGGCCTTAAATGTTACCAATAGTGGAAGAAATACCAAATATTCTATGTTAAGAGATTGTAAAACATGGGAGACAATTCCAGTTTTGGCTGGTTTCTCCGTCGTTCAGGTAGCGGGACCAATGAGTTAGGTCAAACTGATCTCCAGTTAAAAAAATTGCAGCGTCTTGCAAAGAAATCAATTGAAAATGTGTCTTAACAAAATATGCAAGTCTGCACGCTCTCTTCAGAATCAAGGAAATTTAGATTAAACTATGGCAGAGTTGATTGCACTTTAAGAATTACCTATAATTTCATTAAATTAAATTCAATGGTGGAGAAATACATACTCCGATTATCTCATATTTTAGAAACACTGAAAAATGTTGGGACAGGGAAGAAGTCAGAAAGACGTCATTTATCTTCATCTTCAGAGGATTCCAATCAATGTTCGGATGCTAACCGTTATATTGAGAGACAAACAGTCACCCCACAAAAAACTGGCAGGACAATTGACACACAAATGGCACAGATTCGTTGTGATCTAGAAATGAAAGCGTTATGGCAAGAATTTAATACACTTGGAACAGAGATGATTGTTACCAAAGCTGGAAGGTAGGTGATTACATTTAGTTTAGACTCATTATTTTCGTATGGTTTCGCTCCCCTGAAATGATGTGTTTCTACAACTACAACAATCATCAATCATCAATAAATTCTCAACTATAAAAACCATCACTTTTACGACAGCTACTCGTGGTCGATTTAGTGGGGATGGGGAGTGGCATCGGGCGTTAGTTGGGTTGCAAGGGCGTTTGAGTATCTCCAGTGTCTCTTTGCCCTTATACATCGCTCGCAGTCATTCTTTTGGATAGTTCAATTACTTTGCGTGAAAACTTGGTAAATTAGTGTGCGGCTTGAGAGACAACTCGAGAACCTAGGTTTCTTGCCTCTCACCCCAAAAATCAAATTGAATCTTTATTGTATCGTTTTCATACTGATCATTGAAGATTTGAATTTGACCATATACTTTGCCTTGCCAATACTTTGTCTTCTTCTACTTACTCCCTCCTCAACATTAACCACGGTTAAAGTACATTTATAAGTTGGCAATTAACCTTGGAATCAACAAGGCTAGATTTAAATGATTTGAATAAGTTTCATGTTGAAGAGATGTAGTCTTGCAGTCCAGAAATATAGAATAAAGATGGCTTAGATAGTAGCTCAAATCACATGACTACTCTCCTTCGCAGTGGTGCATTTTTGTTAGATACGTAGAAATTCCCAAACTGGTTCGTGAAGAAGGTAGAAATCTCTTGACGACGTGTGACAATACCCATTATGTTATTAGATATGGAAATCAAGATTATACCACTGTCAAGTTGATTTCCTTTGAGGTCTCTAAGCCAATCCTTGATTCTTACAATGTCCAGATCCATCAACGGTGGTGGTGGGAATAAGAAACTCGATGAACCATTTACGTATTAGCCTAATGATGTGACAGTTTAAGAGATTGAACACCTTCCAAGGTACCTGACCCTGACCCCTGTAACGATATCTATCATTTTGCATGGGCTACAGAACACCTTGGAGATAACAAATCAGACGAAGAGTACATTAAAGGGGCTCAGTCGTCAAACAGTAAACAAATCCGTAAACTCGCACAAGTCGGGGATTATCCATTGTTATTCCATTGTTCTGTGCAGTTTGTTTGGTGGCTTCACCCAAGCCACCAAAAAGTGACCGTTAAAAATCCACTTATATCCGAGCAATCGTAGAAGATATGAATGTTTGGCTTGTTCCTTAGTGAAGTACAAGGATTAATGCCCAAACAGCAAATTTCATTTTGAAAAAAATACGAAAATCCTGTGTGATATCACCTTTCAAAAAACTGCAAAAATCATCGTTTTGTTTACATTTTGACGGCGGAGCCCCTTTTAAGATCTGATTTTGCATGGGCTACAGAACATCCTGAGTTGACCATTGGTTGTGAGCTTCTTCTGTAGGGTTCTTCTGTCACAGAATGTTGTAGGAACAGAGGGGCGTAGGAAGGATCTCAAACTCGGGGGACGCGACACTTCAAGGGCACTTTTTTCATTAAGCTAAAGGGGCGCTTCCAGAAAATAAAACGGGTACTTCTTTGTTTAATGCAAAATCTTGGGGGGGGGATGTGCCTCCAGTGCCCCTCCTCGGTTCCTACGTCTCTGTGTAGGAATCAGAAGCTCGTTGAAACATTTATGAATCAGCCAATGATGGGACAGAACATAAAATCAAACATTATGGTGATGACATTCAAAAGGAAAAAAGGTAAACAGGCTGTAGAAAAAGAAATGGAACCGAATATTAAAGTTAAAAAAGGAAGAATAGAACAGGTCAAAGAATTCAAGTACCTAGGAGAATCATTCAATGAGAATGGAGATAACAAAACAAAAATTCAAAAAAGACTAAGCAAAATACCATACATGATACAAACGATTAATACTTACCTCAGGAAAATGGGCTATCAGTGCATCAGCCTCTCTCGCACCACAGGTTAATCTGACTGCGGAGGAGAGTGCACCAGGCCCTTTTGCCTGAACAGCGGTAGTTTTTACGGTCGGTGATAGACATGGAATAACGAATTCCGGCTAATGCACCTGTCAGGAAGTCCGACTGGACAACCGAAAAACTAAAAAGTTAACCCAAAAAACAATAAACTCAATAACACAAATATAAGAAGGGACAGGGAGGGTGGGAGAATTTCGTCGTGAAGTCTTCATTTCATTTTAGAGAATGAGGTCGGTTGAAATAACTCCAGAGTTTATAGCTCGACAGATAAGACGTGCCGGCCGAGACATCGCAAATTATCCTTGGGTGGTCCGATGAGTCGCCTAGTGATGAATGCAACCTGTTTTGTTGATTTAATGATTCATCCTTCCCAACTAATGAGACAGCTCTGGCATTTATCCCAGTCAGCGAAACAGTTCCACGCCCCAGCCAAAACACGGACCGAGGAACCAGGATCCAAGCCAAGGACAACCCCGCAAACCTCCCGAGGACGTATTAACCGGGCTTAAATTGCATTTCAACCCCCATTTAATACTTACCTCAGGAAAATGGGCTATCAGTGCATCAGCCTCTCTCGCACCACAGGTTAATCTGACTGCGGAGGAGAGTGCACCAGGCCCTTTTGCCTGAACAGCGGTAGTTTTTACGGTCGGTGATAGACATGGAATAACGAATTCCGGCCACAAGAGCACGCAGTGCTCCACCCAATCACCAACCGTAAAAGACTTGGACGAACTTCTCCCTACCTAAGCAGAACTTAAATAAAGCAGATCTGGAACAAAAACGTATAAAGCCTACGATAAGGCATTAAAAAGCAAGCCTACGATAAGGCATCATCCAATCATATACAAAAAAGACAGGATGTCAAGGCACGCGCCCGCGTGTATGACCCCTAAAAGGTAAACAAAACGAAAAGTGGCGGCCAGGCTTAAGGCCTAACCGTCACCAAAGATGCAGCTGGTGCTTAAGCACCCGGCGGTGCCCAAGCACCCGACAAGGCCTTTCGGCCAAACAGCTGATGCAACGTGCATCCGACACGCCCTGTATTAGGGCACACAGCATTGAAACGATCCTGTATCGTGCACGACATTGACACTGCACAGACGATGACACAAATTACACTGTGTACAATACAGCAACATGACAACGATAAGCGATTTGCATTGGGCTGATGGCACGGCCATCCGGGCACACCATATTGCATCACATCCACATCACGCGGCTCCTCGACTGCAGCTTAGTTTATACCAGAGCTTCCAACATGACAGTCTTTTTCTTGGTTTCATTGCGTTCCATTCCTACAAAATAAAAGGTTATGCGCCGACTAGGCTTACGGCCCAGCCGTCACGAGGCATGCTTTTGGTGCAGTGCACCCGACTGGCCCGATGGCCCAGCTAAACTGATGCAATTTGCATCCAACACGCCGTGCATAATCGTAAGCAGCTGATATCACTTGGGCATCGGCCCTATCTATGGCAATAGCAACATTGATTTAACTCAAGTAGGCAAAACACACTCTACGATATACGATATCGCAGGGCGCAGCACTTAACAACAGATTGCTTTCGTTGGCTTTTCACATCTACACCATGGCATTTTACGAGCCTGGGCTAAATTTACTAAGGCTGAAGGCTACCTGACTGCCTTCTCGTGCACGTCCCTCCTAGGCTTTACCATTAACATTGAATATATATGCTGTTTTTCACCCGATCGATAGGGAAATTATCGCTAGATTGACAAGCTTACACAAAATGCTTCATAACAATAAGCACAGATACGAGTATGATATGCTGAGCACGAGATACAAAAGGCAAAGGTACATATAGCCCTCACGATGCCATTTTTCACAAGTCAGTAGCAACAAATTGCACGATACGATTACGAGCCTGCTAGTGAAAACCTAACCAATATTGCTTTTGCTTCTGACAACAGAAAACGTAGGCCCTTGCTTACCCCATATTACGAACTAAACCGGGCATTAGGCATTTAAAAACGGTTATAGTTTAAACTCATCCACGCACAACGATAATTTCATATGAGAAAAACCCACAAACAATACTTTGTTAGCCCCAATTTGGACTTATTTATTGCTGAGGAGTTAGGGTTTTAAACTCAAAATTGCCGGTTCGAAACTTGCAGAAAGCGGAAAAATACGCAATGCAATGAAAGTATGGCGAGTCTATTAAGATAAAATCATGTGTACCTTTCGGTTTATGCTCACCGTGTTTATGAACGGATGAAAATTGTAAGAAAATTGCTGAAAATAATCCTTGCAACCTATTCACAACAATGAGAGTTGCAGATGAGCGAAGCTATTATCCTTTGCATGTCGAGGTTTGCCCCCTTTTGTGGACCCGGATTTCAGCCTTAGATCCACTATTTGCTCGCCTCTGCTCGTCCAGCCATCCACCTGACCTGCACAGGCTGGCAATTATGCTTTCAAATCTGGTGCGTTGGCCAATCTGATATCTTTGAGTTTGTTAATTCTTGCTTGTCTAATTTGAAGCTATGAGCACATTAAACGGACAACAGTGAAAATACGACAAACATTTGTGTTGGAACCACCTGATTAGAAATGAATTCTCTCTATCTTGTATTTACTTGCCCCCAATTGTATTTACTACTAATAGCAATCCATCACTGAATGAAACATTTTTGCTTGCAAATAATCCGCTTATTAATGGATGTTGAGTAGTTTTACTTGCTGAGGCAGACCACGAATCTATTCATCGAGCGGTCAGGGCAAATCCCTGCAGATCAAAACAAACATCGAAAATAAAACAACAACAACAACAACAACGACCAGACAAACAAACAAAACATTGCGGTTGATGGAAAATGAGGCACTTACAACATCCTCGCAAATATTTCATGACGACATTGACGTGTTTGCTGTCGAAATAGATCAAACGAGGCGACCGAGACTCTGAAACAGCTAGCCCGGTGGGCGTAATGATCAAAAATGTCCTCGCTTTGTCACGATATTAGTATACTAGTGACATACACAATAACCTACTCTTGACACCTTGCCAAAAACTGAGAGTTAGTACATGCAAAACATCAATGGATGTTATTATTGAATGCAAATGATTCGAAAGGTTCAAATGATCCAAGTTCAAATTGAATTTCAATGGACTTTCCTTAGTATGTAGAAATCGATGATCGATAATTCAATTATGTATTTGGTGCATTTCTCTCGAATAAAAGGTACTAGGAAAGAAACGGACGCAAGAAACAGACAGATTTTTCAGCACACTGAGGCCTTTCAAACTTACGTTATCATCAGAGTGTGACTAACTCTCGAATAACTATAAAAGCTCGCAAGTGTAGCTCCTGTTTAACTGAAGATGAGACAAGCATGTCTCGAAACGTACAAAATCATGGCCTAATCTAATAAGTAATATTATAATCACAATTGAATTTTTCTTAACTAATTGGACATGTCGAGCTATTTACTGAGGTGTCTTTCTCTGACATGACCCTCGAAATGATGTTCGTCGCGGTTCTAATGTGACAATTTTTTTTTGTAAAGCTGCGCTGTCCAACCAATGTTCCAAATTGAATTCTATTGAGATCAAATGCATCAAACTTTTCACAGCAGGTAAGACCCGAGGGTGACGGCCCTCTACTAATATCGAGGTACTCCCAACGCACAACCCGAGATAACCCAGCCCCAATAGGACGCTTTAATCTATCTTTGTTTTTGACACCAAAGCCGTTATGCACCAATATTCCGATAATAAGTATTTATAATGGCAACAAACCGAAAACGAGTTAGGCAAATTAAAGGAGAAACAAGCTCTGTGTTGCTAGTTGTGTACACGACAAACGTTCACGCGCGAAGCCGCCCAAGGGGGCCGCCCTCCCGTAAACATATTTGTCTTGCTGTTTGCACGCGTCGGCACAAACACAACATCATTTGCTTTCAACAGGACGCAGAAAATTATAACAAAAAACTCCCTAAAAGACAGCTATTGTCCTAATAGACATTCTCGCACGCCCTAGCGGAAGAGCGGTACACCCTCATGTAGTCATGTGCCAAAATATTACCCTGTTGGAGTGCTTGTCGTCTCGTAACGCCAATAGGTACATTTTTATATGAATGTTGAGCCTACAGCAGCAAATCTTTTGCTTGGTACTCAACAACGTTGAAGGCTGCCACATAATTCCAAAATATGGTGATGGTGACCAAATTTTCATAGTCTGACAAAAAAGGCACAACCTCTGAACAATAATGATAAACAAGTAAACAACGTAACATATAAGCATTTTGATGCGAATTGAAATAAGCATGACGTTTCGATTATTGCCCGTTATCAAGCCATTATCAAAGGCAGAAACACCGCAACACAACAAAAACAACAGCAAATGGTTGAATCAATTTTATGCCTACATTTCGCCCTGCCATGAAGGACTTCTTCACAGCAAAGATAATCAGGGTTTGCAATGTGACTAGCTAGGATTATCCCCTGCCTGAATTTCACCAGTTGACAAACCTCTTGTCCCAAAAACAACAAATGAGAACAGTAACCAACGATTCTTGATAATAGTTCCAGAAACTTCACTATGTTCCCTCGTTGTTTCCATTTTTTCAATCAGAATTTCGTCGTGAAGTCTTCATTTCATTTTAGAGAATGAGGTCGGTTGAAATAACTCCAGAGTTTATAGCTCGACAGATAAGACGTGCCGGCCGAGACATCGCAAATTATCCTTGGGTGGTCCGATGAGTCGCCTAGTGATGAATGCAACCTGTTTTGTTGATTTAATGATTCATCCTTCCCAACTAATGAGACAGCTCTGGCATTTATCCCAGTCAGCGAAACAGTTCCACGCCCCAGCCAAAACACGGACCGAGGAACCAGGATCCAAGCCAAGGACAACCCCGCAAACCTCCCGAGGACGTATTAACCGGGCTTAAATTGCATTTCAACCCCCATTAAAAAGATATGGAAGTGCAGAGAAAGTGGGAAAATTGTCAATGCAAGTAAGATTGAAACTATTGGAAACGGTGGTAATGCCTACAATTTTGTATGGGACAGAGATATTCACGAACATATCGAAAGAAGAGTACCAAGAAATAGAGAAATTACAGAAAAAGCTGTTAGTCGGAACATTTGAAGTAGAAGAAAGTACCCCATATTGGGGAATAATATCTGAAAGTGGAATTTGGCCTATTCATCAAATGATACATTATAAGAAATTGATGGCATATCATTGGTTCATAACATCAAAGAATTCAAGATTAGCAAAGCAAGTACTAATCAATCAAGCAAATGGTGGACTACCTAATTGCTGGTACACAGAACTTGAAAATATTGCAAAAGAGTATGACATAGATGTAGAGATAGAGACAGCTTCAAAGAAAATTAAATCGAAATGGAAAAAGGAAATAAAACAAAAAATACAAAAAAGAATAGAAGAAATTGTACGGAGTGAGACAGCAAATAAAACAAAGTTAAGGTTGATAAAGAATGATAAGTATGAGAGAAAAGAATATATAAATACATGTTCAATAAAAGATGTAACCAAAATAATGCGGTTTAGACTTCAAATGACCAAAATAAAAGCAAATTATAAAGGGAAATACAACGATTTAACTTGTGATGGCTGTAAAGAAGAACAAGAAACAACGGAACATGTCTTAAACTGTAAAGCATACGAAAGAATGTTCAAGAGCACGAAAGACACACAAGAGATTACAACAATATCGACAACAGAACTTTTAAGTATTGCACAGTACATTCAAGAAATAGAACACTATAAACAAAGCTTTGGACTATGGTGAAAGGATAACAATAAACAATAGATGTATTGAGTCTTGCACGCTTAATAGTTGTGCTCAGTGTTGACGCTGAGGAGGACTCTGAGAAAAACCACGAAACCACGAACCACGACAACTTTTGCTGACAAAAATTAAGCAGTCGATTGGACACGTTTAGAAAATATTCGGAGGTGAATGACACAAGGACTGACAATGTCAAAATATTAGGACGCTGCGTAGGAGCGTGCTTCGTGAGTCAAAAACTAGGAGACAAAGTATAAAGCATTTTCAGGCGCAGCGCTCTCAGATTTTACCATTGAATGGCTCATCACATGGAAAGAAAGACATCCAGCTTTATCTCTCTAGAAGAGATAATCTACAATAGTTCTTTGTCAAAATATTATGTTACGCCTGGTTTAGCACTTCGGCTTTATCTACGATTTGTTGACATATGAAAGCAGCAATGATACCGAGGATTTATTGTAAGATCCAGGAAAAAACCAAAGAATCCTGCCCAAGAGATTTACAGACTCTTACGAAAGGGCCTAACACAAACCACGCTTCCTTCTCAGCACCACAGATATTCTTTCGGGCATTTGCTTCTACTTTAAGCCTCGAAAACTTTGATTTATTGTCCAAGAAAAGCATAAATCTTGTAATTACCCTCCCTGTAAGTGGCTGCAAAGGTGATGAAAACATTATAGACATGAGAACTGATAACTTGTGTTGTTAATGTTAAGACTGTTGAAATGTTCAGGTTTTAAATTAACTGGCCTAAACATGTCTGACCTCTCATCGATCTAGTTCAATGAACGCAACTGAACATCAAATTTTCCCTCGAAGCGAACGTAGGGGAACTAGAGAAGATCAAAACAGCCGACAAATTCACAACAACGAAAACTTAATTCGATTCTTTGCTGGACATGTAACTGCGCAGGCACCCTTGGTTTGGAGACAGCGAATCAATAGTTAACAACAAATCAGGGCCTAAATGACATATCTTCTCAATTTCCAGATAAATAACAACAAATGATGTAAAAGGAATCACCGTGAAGAAGATAAAAACAATAAGGCCTACAGTGAAGTTTTATCTTCTCCCTCCTTGTTGCCTTTAGGTGCAGATTTCAGGGAACAAACAATTTATCTGTTTTGGAGTCAACACCTTCACATATATGTCACTGGAAATGCGGCAAAGATGGATACTAAGAGTGCACAATTCCTTTGCATCCAAACTACTAATTTCTTATGACACAAAGCAAGGGTCCAAAAACACCAGTTTCATATGGCAAAATCTCTAAAAATACATATATCTCTATTTCAGGAGAATGTTCCCAACATATCAGATTCGATTATCAGGAATGGATCCAAATCTGAGATATGTTCTCATGATGGACTTTGTGCCAGTCGATGACAAACGTTACAGATATGCGTTCCATAGCTCAAAATGGCTGGTTGCCGGAAAAGCAGACCCTGCAGTCCCTGGGAGAGTTCATGTCCACCCAGATTCACCGAACACGGGAGCACACTGGATGAAGCAAGCTGTGTCGTTTGATAAACTAAAGCTAACGAATAACATCATGGACAAGAACGGACATGTAAGAACATTTACGTCATTTGCCTTTTTGTTGGAGGCCTAACTCTAATAACTCTACGGCGACGGATAGCAAATTCGGTGCTGCCACGGTGCTGCAAACCTCTGCGGAGGCAAGAAACAAAGTGAAAGGTCGGTCAAAGAGGTTCTTGTGGACTTGTCCACAAGGTCTGATAGGTATAGTGTCTGACAGGTATGGTATGGTTAGGTCCCCTTTGAAGTCGTGACAATCATCATTCAATTTACATGAAGTCATGAATGATTTGGTGTCAACAAGATTATTAAACACAGAATTATCATCCTGGCTAATTTCATCTTTAACGTCAACACTAAGCTGAGAAGATTAGCACAGTGTTCTCAAATCAGACTCGCATAAACACACTTCAAATGATGCTCACTCGTGTAGCGAATTCTTAGAAACAGAGCTTTGGATATGATTTAAAACTCGTGTAATAAGTCCCATGCAGTTCTTGACAATGCGATCTTTCGCAAGGATCTTCCAGAATTTTCCATTTGACTTCATGGAGTAAGTGAAAGAACCACACAATTTGTAGCAGCAACCAACGTGTCTTTATGCTAGACTCCATGAATCATAACCGATATTACACTTCTGCGACTTCATTCAAGTGTCGTCTATTTTATATTTTATGAGATGATAAAGTAACCAAGCAGCAACTGACTTCTGACCAAGCTTTTGCTCAACAACAATGCAATTGTCGCCCAATTTTATTTTGCCGATGCATGCATGCATATATTTGCTTATAAGAAACTCATTATAAGATATTCAACTCTCAAATGCCCAACAAGTCAAGAAACTTGAGTACTGGAGAAGAATCAACAAGCCACTTCTACTTTGTTTAAAAGAGGTTAAATTGGTCTTGTGCCACGTCTGCTTTGAAAAGTCCAATGAGATGGCATTTTCCAAGCGATATCCAATCAAATTACTTGCGTGTCAAAAAACTTTATCATCCAACTTCAAGAAAACTTTGTTTATTTATTTATTTATTTCATTCTTGTTCCATTTCCCATCAAAATAAGCAACAAGAATATAAGGAGCCTCCACAAAAACCTTACTAAAAATGAGTCTTCCAAGAACTTTCAACACGGATGACATTACGAGTTTCTTGTATATGGTGTATGGAATCAGTTAACATGACAAAGCTTTCTAGTACCAGTCAACAGTCTGGATTATAATAACCGATATTGCATTAAAGTGTTACGTTCATTCATCATGGTTCATTCAAGTGTCATGTGTTTTAAAAAGATGCAGAACTTGACTTTGCGTTAACGTAATAACAATTGAGTCACGCTCCCGACCAATTGCATTCAAAGACTGAAAAGGCTTCATTCAAAATACTGAAAGTTTCTTAAAATTCTCATTTGCTTGACTTCTCTGAAAATCTCGCCTCAAAATTATTGATGTCTACACCCCTGTGTCCTCTGGAACACTTCACAATTAAGATTTATGAAGCTATGCCATTAGCCATAACGCTAGTGCATTCGAGTAATAAATACAATATATAATATGTATATCGCACTTTGTTTCCCAACGCGTTACATTGGAGTAAACAACATTTTTTTCCAACGATAGCTAAAGTATCTTCATTTTTTATTTAGATTATCCTAAACTCGATGCACAAGTACCAGCCTCGGTTGCATGTAGTCGTTTGTGAAGGAGACAACAGCTCACAACTGAACCACAGCTTCAACAGCAACAAATCAAATATTGAAAATTCCAAGAAGGATATTGCTCGAATGTTTGTTTTCCAGGAAACTGAATTTATGGCAGTTACTGCATATCAAAATCACATGGTAAGCTTAAGGTCCTAAATATGTAACTTTTTATCAATCAGTCGTCAGTATTTATACATAATATGGGACAAGGTTATCAACACAAGTAACTATTCTCTATCCATCGCTTTCGATGCATCATTTTATCAGAATTATGTTAAGGCCAGATTTATTGATTCATTACTTGCCTTTACTGACAACCAGATTTCAGGGCACCTACCTTGTAGGAATTGCATTTCTTCCCATTACTGTAGAGTAACTGGTGTCCTGTGACCCAGTACACAGAGTACCCAGCACTGTATTGTGACCCAGTACACAGTCAGTCCTGTTAACGTCAAGATGACGTATTATTAATAACTTTGTGGTTTCAAATTCCGGTGTTGATGTAATACGAGATCAACTGTTATACGAGTTGGCCAGAGGGAATCAGACAGCGTGATTTTTTTAATTGGTCAACACTAACAGACGCTAGAATTTGAAAATCCTTGTTACTAAAAAAACTTTTCAGTTTCTTATGATATATACAGATTAACAGGACTGGGTCACAGGACACCAATTACTCTGTGTACTGGGTCACTCTGTGTACTGGGCCACGGATGCAGTACTGGGAATAAACACACTTCCTACAAGGTAGGCGTCCTTGCTTGATCGTTGATAAAAAAATTCAATTTTGAGTTATTCCTGGCTTCGATTTTTATGAGTAGAAACATGGGCAGTTGGACACTGCTGGTGTGCTTCTACATTGCTTCTATGAAGGAGCGCTGCAATTAATATGTACATGCGGAGGAATACTTTCCATAGTTCTGCGGAGGAGATTAACACCAGCTCCTCCACAGTAGTAAATAATGTTTTCCTCCGCAAAAGAACAAAGCTGTGGGAATCAAGCAAAACTGTGGCGTATAACCCCCCCTGGTAGAAAGAATACTCTTTGCAGTGCTAAAATAAGGCTCTAACGAATTCAGAAATATTGCGTTAGACATGTTTTTATTCTTATTTTCTCTGCAGATCACACAACTAAAAATAGCCAGCAACCCATTTGCAAAAGGATTCAGAGACTGTGAAGCAGAAGCTTGGTAAGACTCAAGTTATTCAGCAGTTGAACATGATAGTTTGGGAGTGCTTGAGATAAGCTGTGCTATATGCACCTTATATCAATTTCCCCATCATTTTCATCTTTAAACAGCTTAACAATATTTATTTACACTTTCAGGCTTGTACATGTCTTTTGATTAAGAAACTTGGATCAGACCATAGTACTAAAAGTATCTTAATTTCACATTAAAATTTCCGTTTTTAGTGCTAGAAGTTTAACAATTTGTTTCTTATTGTTTGAGTGCGTGAATTATGTTGAATATTCAAAAACTGCCACGGATACGTTTCTTGACAAGATGAACGAACAATGATTTGGTAGATAGAGGTGGCTAAAATTTGTGTGGCTCGGATAGTGAAGGGTCTCCTCCAATCTCACAAGTTGTCTAAATTTCTTACTTATTTCTAATTTTCAATTTTTGCTGGCATATTAATCTCGTTCCCTGCTCCAGCAGTGGTACTCATACATATTGTTTTTTGTGACAGCGTTAATCAAGTAATGAAGAGACCCCAAAATGGAGGCAGAACGTACCCTCTTCCCGCACATATAGAAAACATACCAGGATACAATCAAACAACAACATCAGGTTACGACGGTAAGTCAACATTTTTTAAATCAAATGCACTTAGAGTGTATCTGAAATTAGATGTCACGTGAGATTTGCTATGACGCAAAATTATTGATGTAAAACACTTCAATTGTTTTTTTCGCGGCATTTTCACGTGACAGCTAAGTAGGAACACGCTATGGTCCGCGCTTTCTCAAGCTGAGTTGTCAATGGGCCTTCCAGCTCAGCTACACTAATCAATGAGAGGCTATGCGGAGGAGAGCATAATAAAAACGAGGCCCATGAAATTAGCATTTCGTAATACAAAACATGTAACATAACTGAAAATCGTTCATCAAACAGACTATTCCAGCGTGCAGCAGTATCAGGAAACATGACTTTCGAAGAAGCTTTCCCACTATGCTTAAAAGTAGAGAGTTTAGGCAGAGGCCCTTACAAGATATCTTCAAGCTGGTCGAGTTTCACCAAGGCGTGAAGTAAGAGCTCTTGAACTTTTTACATGAGGTGAGGTGAAGTTCTACTCACATTACTCTGAATTCAATTCGCCCTTTCGGACCAGGGATTATTTTGATACCAATATCATGTGAAGGGCCTATTCAGTCAAAACATCCATCATTCCCTGGTTGCAAAATTGTTGATCTCTCATTACCACCGTTTCTAGCTGCACCTAATTATAGTGTGATGGTGTTGAAGGGAGATACTGTGCAAAATTGTGTCATTTGAGAAAGTACTCAAAAAGATTTGTCACATCTAATTTAGGGCCTAAGCCCTTAACACTTAACAGAATACTCTATAAGCCAAGACAAGGTTGAATGAAAACCAAATTTATAAAATGAATGGAATATTGATGTCATTTGATATAAAGAAATAACCTAAAAAGAAAATTTCGTAGATAATGGTTATCTTTCGGGCTATGAAATGAGCTGTAAGTTTCTAGTTTCCGATAAACTTGTAAAAGGAAGCATGGGTTAGGCTGGTTGCATAGTGCGATATATGTCTCAATCCAGCGTATCATCTCTTACGTACTTGATAGGCTGACATTTTAGACTGTGTGAAGTAGATAAATCAAGTCACATGACCTAAAATTTAACTGCCAGCATTGTTTTCACAAGCCCGTTTTCTTTCCGTTTCGTTGTTAGCCATTCGCCAGCCCTTATTGGCGTTGTTTTTGGTTATCCATCGGAATAGGGTGTTGACTGTCAACTAAAAAAACTAAAGCCACATGGTCGGCGTAAAAGTAGACTTGCTCCAAGTCTATTTCATTTCTTTTTTCGTCAATGGTTCTTCGTTAGTAATTTATAGGAAATGCGAAGGAGCATGCGGATGATTGAAAACGAGGCCGGACGGGGGTAGGAAGGAGGGAGAGGAAATATTTCCTCTCCCTGCTTTCGTTCCCTTACCCCCGTTGCATGCTTCTTCACATTTCCTCTATATTTCGCATTTCCTCTCTATAAATTACCAACTAAGAATCACTGACGAAAAAAGAAATAGACTTGGAGCAAGTCTAGCGTAAAAGAGGCCGGCGTTAAATTGGGTCTTGCGAAATAAGGACCAATGATGTATCAATCACTGCAAACAACGCGCTTTCAAACCGATCAAATTCTGAACGCAGCAATGGAACGGGTCAGTGACATGAGAGATCCGAATATCTTTTTAACCATTCTAGAAAGAAATCAGCGGGAATCAGCTTACATGCGCGCCCGGGGGGGGGGGGGGTACTTCATTGTGAACATGATTCGACCTGAATCTGGACTCTGAGAAAAGGACCCATTCGCATGACGGAATATTCAAAAAATTCGAGCCTATTTGCATGAATATCAGGAAATTTTTGACCCATTCGTATGAATGTGTCGATTTGAAACAAAGGAAAATTTCAATTTTTTGGTGTAGATTATCATTATGATAAGAAAATTCTCAAAGGACTACCCATCTACAAGAATTATGGTTAAAAACAGACCCATATGTAGAGAATTTAAGATGGAAAAACCCATCCATATGAGCGGCACGTCCAGTACAACTTAACAATGAAGTACCCCCCCCCGGGCATGCGCGTCAGTTTTGAAAAATAAAAACAGAAATCTTTAAGAACTCCGGTTATAAGAGCAAGCCTATGTATCCAAGTCTTTTCATACGCAATTATGGGAGGTGCGGCTTATACGTGGGTGGTTTGTATGAAAGCATTACTTGCGCAAAAAAAACTTTTCAGATTAATAGCAATCCTGTCAATAATGATACAAGTCTTTTTTACAGGTGACATGATGTATCCTCCAGTGTTACCATCTTTATTCACTGCACCTCATCGGTATGGACAGACTCAGAACACTGCACCACGAAGCGAACATTGTTGTGTCCAAGGACCCACGCCAACCAGCCCAGTCTCACCATATTATCATCCAGAGTCACCACCAATTAGTCAACCTTATCAAAGCAAGATTTTGTCAAACGCACAATCACCTACGAATCGGTATGCTCCTTATATCACCCCATATGGGCGAATTAGCGACTATGTTAGCCCAACACAATACGCATGAGGCATGTATAGAGGGAACTATGATGAATACGATCAGCTCCGAGAAATTCATGGCCTAGTTTGCACCTGGTTTGCATCAAATGTGCATCGTAATTTCCAAATGCCGAGTTTGGCACGCCTGGTTCGAACATCACACGAAGAAAATGAAAGTAGCTACGATAAGAGAACTGCATTCGAAAAAATATTGAACAACAACAAATTTAGAAAGGACACAGTCTAAATGCAGCAAGAACAAATTATGACATTCTAGCAACAGAATTGTCCCCTTACCATCAAGCCAAAGAAAAAACAAATATCAGAGCAAGGGTTACTGCAGCGAAGGGAAAAATGCACTCACTGCTTCTTTGAGTGCTATTGTGGGTGTATTGTTAGTTACTTTTAAATGATGTGCTTGTAGGGTGCATCATTCCTTGAAAATTCATTCAGGACAAGCTTGAGATCGAAGGATTCTCAAGGTTTCTATATGAAAATGAAACCATTATGTCAGTTAGAATGAGATCTTGGCCATTGCTCTGCTCCTCTATTTCTATGAACTTGCTACCCCCAAAGGATCAACGAATAATGCATTGAGACTAGCAGTACCTTACAAAATCCTTACTAAAGTTCGATAGCATTAATTGAAAATTATTTTCAAATAAATGAACGGATGGCAAAAATCAAGTCTGCACGCAGGTTCGTGTAAAAATATGCGGTGCTCTAACACAGAAAAACACGCAACTAAAGTGTGTCTCAAATTAGATGTCACCTGAGATTTACGATAACGCAAAATTACTTTGCAAGACACTTCTATTGTTTCTATTCACGGGCATTTGCAGGTGATATATAATTTGAGACAGACTATAACCAATAAGAATAGTTGCACATATCAGGATTTTGTGATATTTTGTGGGATTGTTGTGATTTCGTAGTTTATTCCACGACAACCTGTGAGAAAGAGCCTTTGTCCTATTTCGTACAGAATTCAAACGGTACACTTAGTGTTTGAAAAATCGTACTGCAAATACTATGAATCGATTTGATAAATTACAACTCCGTCACCTAACTTAGTGTTTAAATTGATTTTGAGAATTATTTCAGAATTTGCAATACAGAATCCTAATCTCAAATGAATAATTCCTGAAAACTTGCTTTCATGGGCTTTGGCTAAAACTACAAGTGATTGGCTCAATTCAATCCACTTCACTATCAAAACCATAAAATAATAAATAATGTTTTGCTTATCACATAGATTGCCTTCTAGTTACGGGAGAAACTGTTCAAATGTATGAAGATCTTTTGTTAATGCTGAGCATCAAAAAATCAAAAAATTCACATGATAGTGAAATGCTTATTTTTGGCCGTTTTGGCAAATTGAGAAATAGGAATTTTGGCCAAATTCTGATTTCTGACGGAAATAATGCACCTAAACTTACGAGTAAAATCTCAAAAATTAAGTTAAAGCATTGGCAAGATCATGAAATTCAAATTTCAAAAACCGGTATCATCAAGAGCACCATGAAGATCAACTGTTGGCTTATTGTCTGTTATGGCCTAATGCCCAAAAAATCAACAACCGTCGCAATATACCTCCAGTCCTTTGTTGACTAAAGCATGCTTAGCATCAATTAAATGTTGAAACTGTGTTCATCTGCTCTCGTATTATCGAAACTGTCAAATCACACTGCAAGCGATGCAGCTAACGCGCCATTACTACTAGCTAGGCCTAATCTTAAAATGGGCTGGACAAAAACTAAGAAAGGCCTATAGATCAACACTTGATCTTCACGGTGCCCATGGTTTCATAGCTTTTCCTTGTTTTCCACGATTTTGCAAACATGGATACATTTTTCTGGCTCACCTCTTATATCCAGGAAGATAATGTCTTAGAAAAGGAAAGTTTGATTTTTTCTAGACATCTTTTAGTAGATAATAGGGTAGATAGCATAGAGTAAGAGTAAGCTGTATTACATGTTGAATTTTAGAACGAGAAATAAATTGATCTGTATGTATATATTATGATTGCTTTGTAAATATCCTCATAGGCCTAGTATTGGAAAATTATAGGGTGTGTTTATTTTATTCCGCTTATTTGAATTTAGAAATGAGAATTTCTGTGAAGAATTATTTCCAGTTGCTTTTATGTGTTTACATCCTGCACTAAGACTTTAATGTTTGGTCGGATTCGGGTGTCAACAGCTTTGCACAAATGTAGCAAAAATTAGGCCTATTTAGGACAACAGCTATATTTTACCTCATTTTCATATCAATTCTCGTAACATAGATAAGCAAAAGTTTAGAAACTCTTTTTCGTGTAACTCTTATAAGAAACTCGTTACAAAAAACTCGGCTCTCACATTTAGACCGATTACAAGTCATAGTCTCGGTCCTCCGTCAAACTGATATAGCATAGGTTCCAAATTTTCATCTCGGCGCAAAAAGGTGGGTGTAAAATTCAATGATCTATTTCTTCTGATTGAATGGTTTGCAAGAAACTTGAGATACACTTATCTATAAATCTACCGTTAGACTTTCGAGAAATTTTGAATATTTTTTTACATTACAGCATATCTTACATTTCAACTCATTTGAGGATGTGACGTCATCAAATTTCTAAATCATAAACCAGCTGAGTGAAAGACTTTTGCTTGATACCATATTGTCGGCATTCATAAACTATGGTTTTCTTCGAAATTACTTAATGTTGCATGAAACAGTTTAGAAATTACGATGGTTTTAAGTTTTATTGAAAATCCTTGAATTCTTGAAAAAGAAGAAAAACACTCTAATCCTGAAAATATTGAAGATTTCAGAAAAGTCTAATGGTAGAACTATAGAGGAATAGCAAAAGTTTCTTTGAAGTCATTCAGTTCAAAGAAATAGGTCACTCAATTTACACCAGCCCTGTTAAAGATTTGGAACCTATGCTGCCAAACTGGCAATCGTTCCATTTAAGCCCTAAATACTCGAGAATTACAATGCCTTCTGCTTGGGCTTGCACCAAGTCTTGATCAAGAGCGAGACTTGGAGCAAGTCCAGCTTGGGCTCTGAATCAAATAAACAAAATCCGCCAGGCAGATCTTCAGATTTACCCTACTTCTTTCTTCATAAGCACAAAACTTTTCTATATCATCTTCCATCTTTCGCGTGCACAAGGCAGGAATTTGCCCTGCTGGTTTCGGGGTAACTTTTTGCAGCTTTGTATGTTTTGAATTTCTGGTTGAGATCCTTTGTCTGCAATCGCTAATTGCTTTGAATTGAGGTGTCAATCAAAGGCAACTGATGCTACCGATGCTATTGTATTAAAAAATCTGCCATTGTTATCCGTTCAGCTACTGCAAGTGTTGATCCCAATCCTCCGATTAGGGCAATTCTTTTCACAAATGGTCTAACATTACAACCTGCCTGCAAAGGACCTGGTGACAATGGCTTTTTGAAAGATAGGGTTAGCTAATTTCTGATTAATTACATAAAAGTATGAAGAGGCTCAACTGAAAGAACACTGCCCATTGAAAGTCTCCAACCCAAAGTGCGCAGATCATAGATTGACGCAGCGCAGCGGTAGACTTGTCCTACGTTTATTTCGTCAAACAGACTTCTTACAGTTGACGAAATAGACTTGGGGCAAGTCTAACGCAGCGGCGAAGGAACCAAAAGTTTCTGGTTTGGTCTTTGAGCAGTCTGTATTCAAATTAAAGGGAATAGACATAGCTATATCGACAAGCTGCTATAAATAGGCTGAAGAAACGCCCATCAACCCATTGTTTCCTTCGCCACACAATGGAACGGCAGGCGTCAAAGTTGTTGAATACAATAGATTATATTTTTAACTTGGCCCGGGCCAGCTTTTAACTATGTCGATTCCCTTTAAAAACACAGGGAGATAAGGCACTCCGGTAATAAGACACGGAGACTGTACTGCTGGTTCAGCTAAATATATTCTGCGACACATGAGATGTAAGTCATTTACGAAATCCGCATTCATCTGATTACGCAAGCTGCAGGTCATGACTCGTATCTTGCTACTGTCGAGACACCTAGCAGGGGCTAAGTCACACTTGTATAACACTGTCTAGATTGTGAACGTAGGACACGCCTTTAGCACTGAGTGGTCAGAGACTTGTTAAGTACTGATGATGGCTACCATCTGTACGTTATTTAGCTTTCTTAACAACCAATAAGCTCCCTTATTATCCTCTTTACTGCAGCTTGATGAATTAGCTGTTGTTCCCAAAATACGATACTTCAATCCCCATGCTTGACCTAAACACACTCTCTTTCATCTTGTTCTATAAATGATCGAGGTATCCACACCAAGCAATTCTGGCAATAAATCATAAATGTTGCTGTTGTTGCACAGAAGAGCAAAGGATTAGACTAGCCTCTCAAAACTCGTCGCTTCAGTTCACTTCGCTCGCTGTTCGGTGTGACGAGCAGGACTTGGGGCAAGTCTACAAAGGATTTGAAAGACTGTCCGATATCTCTCAAGGTAGAAATGCCAATTCGAGACAACTTTATTGCAGATCGGCGTGAGACAACACTCCAAAGTGTAGATAAAGCAAGCAAATGTCTGTCTCAAATTAGATGTCAGGTGAGATTTGCGACAACGCAAAATTATTCACGTAAAATAACTTAATTGTTGCTATTCGCGTGTTCACCTGACATCTAATTTGAGAGAGACTTTAGGGTCTTAGTTAGACATCAAAAACACAACCAGCTAAAATTGACCAAGGAATCACCATGAACCGTTGAAAAGAGCCTTATTAAAATTAAAAATCACATAGTTAAAAATTTGAAAAAGGTTGTTAACTTCAAATTTTAGTGGGCTTAATTTGTTTAAGACGAAGAAAAGCTGACAGTGGAAAAACTTATCCAGCAAAACTCGTCAAAAATCGTCTGCACGTGCAACTTTTACCTGATACATAGTCAAATGTTAGGGTCAGGGTTAGGGGTGACTCCAAGAAAACACTCGATCATCCATGTCTCTGTCCACCATTCCCTTCGCTGACAACTAAACCCAACTTACTTCCAACTTTTGCTGGGAAGTACCGTATGGTCTCGTTTCTTATAGTCCCGAAGACTGTCACGATTATATTTGGATTGTGCGTGAAAATCTTTCGACAAACTAGCCAATACTTTGTTGGTGGCCACGTCTCTCAAAGTGATAAGCTTAGAAGCCACGTAATTATCGACAAAATTTCATCCCGTCAGTGGCCTAGCTTTGCAAACAGTTGCAATAATACTTTTCCTTCATGTGGTATTAACAGTAATAGATAAAAGTTCTCACTGACTGTGTAAGCTAGGCGTGTGTGACTGGTTGGGATAAATCATAGAAACCACTCGCTCAAATGGGACTCCACCTTCCAATGAAAACATTATATGACGTAAATCCAAGATTACATGGGGTGGAACGTTTTGGATGATTGTATGGAATTCTCAGGGAAAGGGGCAGACCCTTCATTTCTCTCTGGAAAAGAGGTTGAATGCCGGTTAAAATCGTAAATTCAGCCTTCATTTGTTTACCAGATCAGTCATAAAAAAGTTTCTATGTTTGAAAACCTTTAGCACTTGAAGGGTCTGTTTGAGCCAGCATGCTTCTTGCACGTGCAATCCCTTGGCTAACCGTTCAATGTTAAATTAGGTTAACCCTATAGGGGTTGGGCTATCCGACATGTCCCCCCCCCCCCCCCTACCTAACTCTTGACTGGAAATAGAAAGAGCAACCAGATTTGGTGGACTAATAGCCCCTTCCAAAAAAAGAAGGGGCTATTAGTACACCAAATCTGGAAAGCCCCTTCCAAAAACCTGCAAAAACGAGTGAAAACAATGAGCAAATTTTCCTTGGTTTTCCCTCCTAAAAGTTGATACCAAGGGAACACTTGTTCATCCTCCCAAGAAGATAGCATGTGCTAAAGCGTGCAAAAGTCACTGCTGTAAGGTCCGTCGTGTAAGGCAGGAATATTAGGGACATTTGTTCATGTTAATAGGCATGTTTTGGAGGTTTCTTGAAGAGGTTTTCTCGAGAAAATCCCTCCTAATTTCAGAACCGAGTGGCCGATTTTAGTTAGGTAAATTTTAACATGGATTTAAACATGCCTACCATTAAACTAAACATTTGCCGATATCTTCCTCTTGATATCCAGGGAACCATGACCTTTCAAACCGGGACTCTTTTATTGACTTACCCGGATCTTGAAGCTTCCTTGGACGTGTTAGCAGGGCCGTAGGAAGCAGCTTCTGATTGGGGGGGGCAATTGTTCTTAAAACAATAGAGAACAATACACCTAATTAATGCTTGTGACGTAGAACCATTGTTTTAAAAATTATTGGGGGGCTTCAGCCCCCCTCCCCCCCCCCCGCTTCCTACGGGCCTGCGTGTTAGAAAATAAAGGTGCTACCATTTCATAGATAGAACCAAATCACAAAAGTCACAAAAATTCAAGGTGAAATCCAAATATTATCTATTCTCACAGACAATGCCACAACTGATGCTGTCCAATCCATAGTTACAATGTGAGCTAAAATATGTGAGCTAAAATCAATTATACATTCTCATATCAAAATATACAATCAAATTCTTACTACAAAAATATAATTGGTCTCTTTAGGTGGAACAGTAGATCCTTGCTCTTAGGAAATGATAACTAGCTATGACAAGAACAGTGTCATTGGAATCTTATTTCCAATTTTACTCTTTCTGTCAAATTACAACATGAAGTCTCGGTCACAGTGACGACAGCAGTCCCTATTTGAGGTTCACGTCAATAAAAGTGTATTTAGGGCTTTAATAAAACAATTACCACACAGCTCCTGAATCAAATAAACCAAATCCGCCAGGCACACCTTTAGATTTACCCTTCTTCTGTCGTTATAAGCAAATAACTTCTCTACTTCTCTTAAAAACCACCTTTCGCATGCACAAGGCGAGAGTTTGCCCTACTGGTTTCAGGGCAACCTTTGCATCTTTAATTGCTTTGAATTACTAGTTGAGAGAGTTTCCTTTGTTTGCAATCGCTAATCGCTTTGAATTGAAAGCAACTGATGCTATTGTGTTACAAAATGTGTACATTGTTTGAGTAACTAAAGTTCCTTTCAAGCCATTCGACTCCAAGAAAAAGGTCATAGAATCTACACTATCCATTTAAAGATTTGGAGGCTATGCTGTTTGCGTTGATTTGACCATATTCAATATCTTCCCAATAGCAAGGGTCTTCTGTTCCGGTGAATCATTTATCACATTCTACTATATATACTTCTACTATATACATCTAATTAAAATGCTTAATATTCTAAGCATCTCCTCCCAAAATATTATACCCAATAAGCTCAAAAGCAGGAATATAAACAGCACTGTTTGGAAAACCAGAGATAGTTCAAAAGGTTTCATTATTCGATAGTCTGTGATGAATATCGTCAACAGGGCTCCTTGTAACAAGCTCCTTCATCTGCCGCTACAGATTGCTCACCGTGGAGTGGCCAGCCTCACCTTCGCGAGCCTCGCACGAGAACGCAAAACATTACCAAATCGCCCGTCTAAATCTTAGTCCATAGTCGTTCTTATTAGTCAGAAGACTTCCATGATGATAGCCTTTCATATAATGTGTTTATTCAAGCAAAAAAAGCGAGCATAATTGCCCAAAACACTATAAAACTATTGACTTTAGGGCAAATGTACAAGAACAAGCTAAGTGCAGGAGAAAGAGCACAATGGGCCAATAGAAACTCGGTAGTTGTTGTTCCTACGGCAATTCTGTTCCTCTCTGTTTCCCTGTGCTCAGTTTTTCTTATATCCCTGTATCCTGCACATGTCCTGACGCAACGACAAAAACGTTCATGGGAATCGGGGCATCAGGAGGAATTAAACTGTTATAGGAACAACGACCGCATTTCCCATAGCCCATGAACCAACAAGCAAATGCAAGAGTTACCGAAGTAAGAATGAAGAATCCGTACCTTGTCCTCTTTTGTCGTTTCATTTGTTATGTGTATTGCTATGCTGTATCATAATTTCTCATAGAGTTCTACTCTTGCTCCCGCACTACCTTCAGAAACCTGAAAAATGAAAAAGATGTGGCTTATCATTGCGGAGAAAGGCAAAGCAAGTTAACCCTTTCTTGAAGGACAGGATATCGATTGAAAAAACTATGGATAAGTTGCAAAGGAGGGGCATTTCACTCCCAGAAAAGTCTCGTACACCTTTGACAAAAATTCTTTTGTTTTCAAGAAAAATCCATCAAAAATCCGTAGAAATACTTTTGTTCTGCAAAAATCTCGTACGCTTTTCCGAATGAGTGAAATGCCCTCGGTTGTAAACTGGCCAAGGTTTAAAAACAGAGCATTGATCATTGTCAATTTGAAGTATTACGAAACTATCATGAAATACTGGCCAAACAACCACATACAGTAAGTCCCCGCGTATAAGAAACTCAAATTTTCAAATCAGGCTGTCTGGTTTCTTATACGCAAGGAAATATTTTCAAATGAGGCTGGCAGATTTCTTATATGTCCATTAAGAAACTTTCTTTCACGTAATGCTTCTCGTCAAAAACCATCTTTAAATTCAAGGATCCTGCTGCATAGTAAAAGAGCATGTCCCAAGAAATGATAATGGATGAAGCAAATATGAAATGCTGTATATCTAGACGTTGAACACATTTTACAAATTTTAGTACTGAAGCTACACAGAAAAACAGCAGTGTGGTTGAGTATTTTTTCAAATTTGCATCATTTATAAGAAACTGGACAAAATCAGGCTGCCTGGTCTTATAAAGGAGAAAGTGTTCTCTATGCTGGCAGGCTGCAGTTTCTTATATGTCCGTTTCTTATATGCGGGGACTTACTGTAACTTGTAATAACATTCAGAGGGTCTTGAACGATCTGGGATTTGCCTAAAAGACACTTGGGATTTTCGTGCTGGGACTAGTTTGATGGACTGGGGCTGGGAATACCAATGGCAAAGACTGGATACGATATTGAATCACCAGCTTTGCGATATTGCTGGAATTCATGGCAAAATATGGCTGGGAAAATTGGATCGAGCGCCTCTTCTGGTCTGGGCTCTCAATTCAATGACATGCTACAACATGCATGAAAGAAATTATTCTGTGTCATCGAAACCAACAACGATATAACTATATGGTATTATTACAGCAAATAGCAAGCAAATCAAGTGGAAATTATTACCTTTTTAAGTGTAGCATATTTTGATTCTCCTCGCTCAACACTTTCAAAGTGCCTCATATCTAAGATATCTTGTTTTCCAGCTACTTTCAAGCCCTGTGGGTAAAAAGACACAAGAAAAAACGTTATTCTTCAGATCATGAAAGTCATAAGTCAGAAGAATAAGAATTTCCTGCTCCACCCATGGGTAGTTAAACACTGCTGGTATGCTTCTATGGAGGAGCGCTGGATAACATGTATCTGCGGCGGAAATATTGTTTAGTACTGCGGAGGAGATATCGAAAGAACGAATATTTCCTCCGCAGATACATATTATCCAGCGCTCCTCCAAAGAAGCACACCAGCAGTGTCTAACTACCCATGCTCCACCTTTAGCAAAATCTAGAAAGTTCAATCGAACAGTCTTTTAAGGAGAAAGCAGCATATTCATTGGTTGCCTATAATTGAATAGACCTCCAATAAATACTTACAATTGATGCTTCCATGAAAAGAGATAAAGAAAATTTCCAGATTTCTTTATGTCAAACGTCCTACCAAGTGTCTAGACTCACGACTTAAGTCCCTCCACTTTCGCTCATCGAACTGAACTGAATTGAATTGATGTTGTTATAGTTGCTTCAGGACTTGTAGCGGAATATCAGTTCACACAAGAAGCGAAACTACAATGTGTAATCAGTCTACCGTATCCTCAAAACGTTACTTGCAGACAAGCTGTGCGGGAGCTATGATTTCAATAATCTCATATCTATTTGTTTCTTAAACGAAGAGGTCTCAATTTGAATTTTGATAACTTCCTTGCTCTATAGCCAAAATCAGAATCGACAGTTGCTCGAAACAACAGTGTTAGCTTGTTGGCCTCCATACGAACCTTCTGTGCATTCTACCTTTCAAACACATGTTTCAAAAATGGAGACTAAAATGCGGTTAAACAGTCAAGGTTTACCTCTATTTCTGATTTTAACTCCGTCAGTTGCTTCTGTAGATCCCTGCTCTTCTTAAGATATTCAACCCTGTTAGAAGAGAGATACACATTTCAGGAGTTTAGCATACCAAGTTTACATCTCCAAAGGACATTATGTGGGAACTTTTTCAACAGAAATACAAAACTGCATTCCAATCAATATACTGCCTCTATCGAGGAAAAATTGTGGCAATGGACATTCCTGTAGAACTTTTCGAGAACTCGTGATGATTCTTGTTTGAAACATAACTTTCTGGAATAAATATTTATGAAATAAAGTTATTTTGCCTTCCTATAAGCACTCTATAAGTAAATTCAATTTAGTATATGACATCTTATAGGATTTTCAAAGGTCGATTCTAGGGTTGGTATCATTGATGATAAAACAAAAGATCAGACAGTTATGAATGATGTGTCGTACTTTTTTCCACCAATTTTCATCTTTTGTTTGTGAAATTAGGTATTCAAATAAGCGACTTGTGCGAAGTGACATTATCGCGCACAAAGATTGGTGCCCTCTGATGTCACGTTCAACGCAAATGAGTGTGTTGCTTTGTTGTTGTCTTGCCTCTCTGGATCGTATAGGCAAGAAAACAACAGGGCAGCAGCCACATTCGCATTTAACTTGGCATCGATCTTTGTGCGTGATGACACCATTACGCACCATTGCTTATTTGAATGCCTAATTTCACAAACGAAAGACGAAAAAAGGTAGAAAAAGTACGATACACCATTCATAACTATATAATCTTTTACTTTATCTTAAATCAGATCACACCAACCCAGAATTTTCCTTTAAAGGCAATCTGTCCCCTTCGATGAATGAAAATAAAATCGATAAAGATGTCTATTGTATATTCCAGAAGTTGGTGTTAATTCGCTTTATTCAAAGAAATCAAGGTCATAGAGACTCAGTGATGCATGAATTTAGCTGCAGAACAATAGGGGACAGATTGCTTTTAAGCACCAGTAAAAATCAATCCTCATCCGTCCCCACAGTGAACTTTCTAGAAGTATTTCAACAGTTTCCAGTATCATTCAGTGTGTCCAGTGTCCAGTGCATTCCTTCAGTGATGACTTAAGTCGTCTTCCCGGGCAGAGGTTCACGCCTTGAATAGTTTCGAGCAGCACGGTTTATCCATGTTTTTTCTACATTGGATTGGGTTTCTACACCCCCCCCCCCAATTTTGGTAGTTTTTGTAGAGAATGATAGACAACTGTAAATTTTTACCTTAGGGTGTGGGTGCGGGGTGGTGGGTGGATGGGGTCTTGCTGTGTGGATGGGCGGCTGCTGACCTTTAGTTTCATGTGTTATCCCGGTGGGGGTGGCACATGTGGCGAGGGGCGGCGGCTGTTTGTCCGCGCGTGGGGCCCTCTGTTAACTGCCTTGCATCTATTTCCTCCTAAATTATAAAATGTTTGATGTCATTGCCTGACATCAAATGTGAGACAGATATTAACTTTTTCTTTTAGTTTGTAGGTCTTTCTTTCAGTATATCGTAATTTTTGAATTGTAAGTGCCTTTCATGGTTGGAATTCCGATGACTTAGTGTCTATTCCCGGCATGATCGGCACAGTAGATGTACTTGTTGAGTTTGTATATTTTAATTGATTATATATAAAAAAAATACATTGGGTTGATGTCAGTCAAAACTATAAAACTAAGGGCCGAAGGGAGGTAACATTTCTAAGTTTAAACCACCTTTCTCGGTGAAATAATAATCAAAACTTGTTAACTGAAAACTAACCTTTCTTGTTGCATTTCCGTTGAGAGCAGCATTACATTTTGTCCTTGTCCGTTTTCTAACGGCAATGGCACATGACCATTTAAGAGTGGTTCTCGCCTCACAAATGGCCCCTATAAAAAGAAAATAATCTTGTTCATCAAGTCTGCAGTCATAATGAAACGATATTTGGGACTATTGACGATACACAGACAATACATCTCAGCAGAAAAACAAAGTTTCTGTTTAAGTTTCCATTAACAAATACACCCGAGAGGCGTATCACTCTGTAAACATTTCGTACACCTTTGGCAAAGATCCTTTTGCTTTCAAGAAAAATCCATAAAAAATCCCTAAAAATCCTATTGTTTTAAAAAACCTCTTATGCCTTTTCAGAAGAGTGTTACACCCCTCAAATATACCTAGATACATGAAAGAATGCAAAATAACTTAACATTAAACCTAAAGTAAATAAAACAATCAATATAAAACTGGTCTATACACCAATAATACAACCTGTTACAAGAATACACCCTACAAAAACCATAAGCGAAACTAAAAAACAGGTACAGTACATTACAAAACAAAATATCAGCATATGTTTAGGAGCAGTACACCGCTCAACAGGACAACCCAGAACAAGAACAAAAGAACCGTCCCAAACTGTCTACCAGACACCAGTCCACACCCAAAACCCATGTCCATATGTATCTATAGATATATTTGTATGAGGAGGAGCTCTCTAATAGGTAAATTAATCCAGAGAGAGCCCCCGAAAAATGAAGACACATACCAGATTGTGGCTCGTTAGTTGTATGAGTTTTTCTTTTGCCAATTTTTCAGCGAGGCGAGCTCGATGCAACTCCTCTTTGAGACCTTCTGCATTTCTCATGCTACAAATGATAGTAAGTTATACAAATATGAATCGTATCCTGTGCTGACTGGGGATAATTAGATAATTAGATAATTAGCAATAGTAAGCAATTCACATTGTTGGGTGAATAAGCAAATAATGCCTTGTTTCGAGGGTGCGCCCAAAAGAAGCTTAAGAGGCCCTTTACATGATAAATTTCAACCCGTGTTGAGTTTCAACACGGGTTGAGTTTTAACAGCATTGCTTATTTTGCCTTGCGTTTACATGAAATCTCAACACGGGTTGAGATTAGGTCACATGGTTGCAAACAATAGAAGAAGGAATGTGAGCCCACTCAAATATTTGAATGATTGCGGAAATAGATTCGATTTCCTTTGTTCGCATTCTAATCTCGCCCCGAGTTGAAAAATTTTGCGTTTACATGAGAATTTCAACCCTTGTTGAAATTTCACCACGGGTTGAGTTGCCGAGTTGTGTTGAACCCGTGTTGAGTTTCAACTCAGCCTCCTTCATGTAAACGCGATGAAGGCAACCGAGTTGAAACTCAACCCGTGTTCAACTCAACCCGGGTTGAAATTTCTCATGTAAAGGGCCTCTAAGAGCAGTTGGGTCACGTAGATGTAACCTGTAATATTTCTAAAGCTAGCGTTACACGGTGCAATTTTCCTGGTAACCTGTGTCTCAACGCCGTTGCGAAACAAGTTGCTAGCCGGTTGCTCCGTGTAACATGTCAACTGTGCAACTTTCAACGCCGTTTTTTGCTCTCGCAACAATTATTACTTTCTGTAACGATTCCAAGTATTTTCAAGGCCATTGCACTAGACTTATGACGACGAGTCTCTTGTTTCCCTGAGCTCTTTAATTTCAAAATGGCGCTTCGGTCAACAGATGCATGAGGCAACAGGTACCTGTTTCATTATGAGTCCCTGTTGAGCAAGGGTTACTGCAGGGATACAAGGGACTCATCGTCATAAGTCTACCATTGCACTGCGTAATATCTGCATCTGCAACTTGCATTGCAATCTTGAATTTCACACACATGCAGTTAATAAAGTTAGTCTACCCCCAGTCTCCATGACAGCTGCGCGGCCTGAATCACTGCAAGTTGCAGAAATATTGCAGCGAGTAATACCCCGATCAAAATTCCTTGCAATTTTCTAAGTCGCCATTTCGAGTCAAGTTGCAGAGAAACATTGCACCATGTAAAACTAGATCAATCTACATTGCCTTGGTCACGTGTTGACAAATTTCTACATATATTGCTGGATGGGCCAAATTTATAACAAAGCTAGTTTAGTAATCCACCGATATCTCTGTAATCTTACAACACACGAATGTTTCGCTTGTTTCTATATGAAATTCAAAAATCCTATTTTAAAAAGTACTATCATTTGTGAGAAATATCCTAAAAGCTCTATTTAGCCCTCTCTCTAACAAGCTCCTCCATTTATATCAAATGCTTGATGTTACCAAATCTTTCTCAATTTCTAATCTATTTAGCTGAATAAGTTTGCATGTTAATTTTGATACGGTGTGGAATAAACAATGTGTCGAACTTGTGTAATTGACTTTGACTAGCAAAATTGTTCGTCAAGTATGCAAAATATGGGATAAAAGGACTGAAAAGCTATATCACTTGATGTTATGAATAAGCCCCCTCTCTTTTAAGCTCCTTTCCCTCATGAATCTCCGAAATCAAATAAGGGCATGGGGGGCTCAATAGAGCTGGAAATCTGTGTCACAAGGCCTACCAAAAAACTGCAACATCACACGTTCGAGAGAGGTTTGTTTACAGTCACGTGACCCAGTCCTTTAAATGTGCAGGAATAATTTCTGAGCAAATGTAGCTTGTAAGTTAACAAGTAAAGCCCCAAGAAATCATTTACCATCACACAGTACCTGTTTTCAGATTGGTCCAAGATATTGCGAATCATAATTTCATGTTCTTTGATTTTGCTCTCAAGCATTGCTTTATGTGCCTCTTTCTAAGATAGAATAGAAATATATGTTTCATATAAAGAATTACTACGTACTTAATCATACTGATACTCCAACTAAAATATCGAGTTTTGTTTACTACAGGGTGCCCTTGAGACTCGCTTACAAATCAATATGTTAGTCCATCTGGCGACGTCGCAAAAACCAGGGAGATTAAGTAAAAACATAGCAAAAACATAGCAAAAACAACATAGCAAAAACATGGCAAAAACATAGCGTGACAAACATTTTTGCGCGTAACAAGCAGAGCAGGTTTCTGAACGTTCTCAAAAACATTGCCCAATAAACTCTGCTTGATTACGCTTGTCAAACCTTGTTTTGCGATGTGGCCAAATGGAAAAGCAATTTTTCGCAAGCAAATCTCAAAAGTCTGGCAAATAATGTTTGCTCACTTGGACAGGTTTTCGAGAAACATCGTGTTTCTAATCCATGTGCTCAATATCTGTAATCTTTTAATTAACTGACTAAACTGCTACAGGGTTTCGCAAGAAAAATACTCCTGTTTGAAAAATCACCAAAACTTTGATTACATGGCCCATCTTCAAACTTGTTATTATGTTTGGTAAGTAGATCAAAGACCAAATTTTCTCAGGTATATCGGGTGTCCCAAAAAAAATGCAACAGATTTGAAAAATTCTAATGCAAACTGTTTCATACTCATTATCCAACGATTATGTTTATTCCAATCTGCAATAATTAGATTCAATTTTGATACATTTTCCAGTATTTTTGATGACTTGATTGTAAAGTTAAAAATCAGCAAACTTAAAAATTGCCCCCAGGTCAAAACCAGAGCTGCTGCATTAACAATGGTGAATTATAATATCAAATTGTAAAACATGACAATCGCTGCGATTGCAAAGCATTGCTGACAAACGGGCAAACGCACCATTTAATTGAACATTGAAAAGACACTTTCATAAAGATTTCTGTCAAAACACATTCGTGCTTCTTAAGTGTGCATGATGGTTGCTTACTTTTTCTGAAATGACTAGGCCATTATTAGATGTATACTTTCAGTTATAAATGAACAATGATAGCTCCCTCGAGAATGGATAACTCGTGAATCAGTAAGGGATCTCTTTGTTCAGTTTCTTAATGAAGTTGTGTGCGGTTGTGTGCTTGTTCGTAATTATGTGAAGTTCAAGTATTGCCATGCTTTTCATTTTACAATATACTTTGCACTGATGCTGGTAGCTCTGGTTTTGCACTGACAGCGAATTTGAAGTTTGTTGATTTTTAAATCTTCAATCAAGTCACCGAAAATTCTGAAAAACATATCAAAATTTAATCTAATCATTGCAGATTTAGATAAAAATAATCATTTTATTATTGATCTGAAGCAGCTTGTATCAGGATTTTTTGAAACTGTTGCGTTTTTTTGGGACAGCCGGTAGCTGATCGTATGATTGGTTTTAAATCAGCAACTTTAGCTTTCTTCAGGGCTGCATGGTTTTGAAGCATGCTGCAAAAAGAACTGATGATTACCAGATTAACTTCTTTTTGCATATAAGCCTCTAGTTTGGACACAAAGGTCAGAAAGAAATGCAAACTATCATTGTAGATTGAAGGATTACCATGGGTTGTAGGATAAATTTAGGTTCCCATGAATGAACTAAATTGGTATAGAATAAAGAATATAAATCACCCTCTATCTTTCTTGTGTTTATCTTTCTCTTTACCTTCTGGGGCAGCAAATAAGCTTCTTTCAGGTCTAATAATGCGACATTCACCTAGGCTAGGCCCACCTCGTTGTTTAAAATGACCGCAAAAGTATCAAATTTCAAAATCTCCTTCCTAGCTACAATGCCACGCAGAGCTAGGAAGGAGATTTTGAAATTTGATACTTTCACGGTTATTTTAAACAACGAGGTGGGCCTAGCCTAGGTGAATGTCGCAGTATTAGACCTGAAAGAAGCTTATTTGCTGCCCCAGAAGGTAAAGAGAAAGATAAACACAAGAAGGATACATGGTGGTTTATATTCTTTATTCTATACCAATTTAGTTCATTCATGGGAACCTAAATTTATCCTACAACCTATGGAATTACAAAAAATCTCAATATCATGGTTCTAAGGTAAGACTGACGATGTTGCTTGAAGAGTATATCTCATAATCACGTTTTTACACGTGTAATTCTATACCCTTTAATCAACGACAACAAACCTTTTATCATCTTAAGATATATTTGGACCATTGACAAAGGAGGCCAAAAAGGAAATTATATAATGGGGTTAAGAATCGAATTTTTGTGATTTTTTAAACGGGAGTACTTTTTTGGGACATCCGCAATTATGATAACCTCGTTCTGACACCGTTCAGGAGAAAGAATACTTACCTCTGTCATAGCTAGGTTTAATCTGAAAATCTCAGTTTCAAGATCAGCTGCTTTCCTGAGGAGGAGGCCAGATTCTTCCTCTGAAATCCTGGCTTTTTCTGCTAATAAATTCGTTGTCTCTTCTGAACGAACCTGAAGGAAAAGACAAAAACTGTGTGTTGTGGTTCTAAAATCTTCCAGGTGAACCAGGAAAGATGATTTCTTGAAAAATTATAGAAATTTTTACTGTGCGTCTATCCATTTTTGGCTTACGTAAGATAATCAGCAAATAGAAGTTCAAAATGGTAGCTACTTAAATCTCAGCAGAAAAAGAGGTAAATTTGCACCCTGATTAGCGAAGCCCTCCAAGGGGTTTTCAGGAATAGTGTATACTCAGAAATTTGAAGCTGGAAACAGAGAAAAATTGGCGAAAATACCTTGGGAACAACAGAACAAATTTATGCAAAAGAACGTGGGGCTCAAATCTTTAAAGAAGTGGGTGTAAAATTCCAGTACATCTTCTTTTAATCAAATGGCTTGATACAAATTTAGTGTACTTTCCAGTAAATCTGCCGTGGAAATTTTTAGACATCTTAGTTGGTTTCAAGATGGCAGCATATATTGTATTTGAAGTTGTGACGTCATCAAATTTAGAAGTCCGAAACGTTAGGCTAGTCTTTTAGCAACAGATCAGCCACTAGACTTATGATGATGAGTCCCTTGTATCCCTGCGGTACCTTGCTCACAGGGACTCATAATGAAACAGTTAAAAACCTGACCCTATCTTCTGCATTCGATTGATCGAATCTGCATCGAACGACTGCTTCGGCTCTGTTCAACGGTCACTCCTCAGAAAGGAAATGTGATAGAAACCACGGTAAGCAGACACTTAATCAACAAAACTTGGTATTCATCTGAAGAAGAAAGTTCACTTTACCTGGTGAGTGCAAAATAAGTCTTTTAATGCTGCAATTTAAGACCAAAACATACCAGAGAAATCTTCAAGTACCTGCTGCAGCAACTTCCTTCAAATTTAGTCAACTGCGTCTTCGTCTTCGCCAAATCTCGCATTCTGATTGGTATGCTAGGAATCCCAGCATATTAGGCCTAATAGGGTCAGGTTTTTCGGAGTAATATTATGAGTCTCTGTTGACTGAAGCGCCATCTTGAAGTCAAAGAGCACAAGGAAACAAGAGACTCATCGTCATAAGTCTAATCAGCCACGTACTATTTTTTCTAAAGCAGATTGCGGTTGGGTCACTTTTATTGGGTCACCCAGTATATTATTGCCTTTATATCTGGGCAGTAGTGACCTTTTAAGCGAGGATTGTTTTTCTCACCCGGTAGATATACCACCTTCTTCCTTTTTCATAAAGGTTAATAGGACTCTGGTAAGGAGAAAATCTCACCATCGACTCCCTGTATTTGTCTAATTCGTTTTGATAATCTTCGAGCCTCATTCTCATCTCTTCATTTTCTCTGCATGCCTCTTCTCTGGCCTCTCGTTCACGAAGATAGCGTGCTCTCTCTTTCTGAAGTAAGAAAGGATATGAAAATGAGTCAAATGTTCTTCATTAGATACCTTCTACTTGACCCATTGTTCCCTGGTGGCTTATTGTGAATAAAGACTGTCCTAGTGTCAATGTGCTCCTGAATACTTTATGTACAATCAATTTCAAAATGTTCCTCGATAGTTAACTTGAGCAAAGATAAAATAGTATACAGATTTGGTTGGGTCCAGCAATGAGAATTTAGCTTTAATCAATGGTTAATCAATTTCAAAATGCTCCCTTATAGTTAACTTGAACAAACACACCTACCTCATTTGTTGATATAAGGTGCTTTGAGAGCAGAAATAATGTTGAAAGCTCAAATTTGTCTCCAAGCCCAAACTATAGCTTTGTCGTTTTGGCATAAACAAATTCTTGAAGCACAGCGAATGAATAAGCGATATTCTTGGTAACATTTTAGTAAAACTAAGATCATGTTATATTCTATTTGCTAGAAGCCACACATTGTGCCGTGGTTTCGTTTTTCTTTCATTTCAGTTTGAAATGTCCATTTGCAGAGGCCAAATGGCCAAAGCTCTGGTTTGGGCAATACTGGACTGTCGAATTTATTTTAAATTAAAACATGATTTGAATCTTAATATCTGGCCTTCTGGCTTTAATCACAAAATATGAATGCATCTTTACCAAAATGAATTTATGAAATAAACCAAAATGTGTGTCGTATTTTTCCTGCCCTTGCCATTTACCAAAAAGTTGCATTTTCAATCGGGAACGTCGATTTCGGACATAAATGCCTTAGAAATTCAGTCTAACTTCTCTATTGCCGACCATAACGATTTCCTTTCCCAAATTGGCCACTGACGAGAAATTCTGTTGGGAAAATCAAATTGCAATCAAATTGCAATAATACCTCTCTCCTCTCTTTTTCTTCTTTTGCTTGAGCTTTCATATGTTGTATTTCCATTGTATCAGATTTCCGCCTTCTTATATAAAGATCGTGACTGCTCATTGAGAGATCTAGGATCTAATGACATCATATAAGTCAGGAATATAGAGAAACGAGGATGCAGAGAAACTGGTGCAAATAAACGTATAAATTGTAATTTACGTCACCATTTCATTGTTCAATTGTTGGCTGAAAAGCAACAATTGAAGCTCAAAGTTCTCGGTGACGGTATGGACGCATCAATAAAAAGAAAGGGCGAAAAGGTAGATCCTTTGCAAATCAGCCTCAGCTGAAGGATTACTCTCCTACAAACTGATGAAATGAAACGAGATTTCAAAGTTTTCTTTCAGAAGCATTATTATATGGCGTTCAAAAATACGGCTCCTCGGACCGGCAAAGGAGCAATTTGATTGGCTCTTGATCGGTCCGCAAAAGCCGTATTTTCGAAGCCGTATTTTCGAAACCGTATTGGACCGGGCGTTGGCTTGAAAATCAACAATAAATGAAGAGCTTCTTGTATGTATCCTTAGGCCGCAAGAATTTTCAGCCAAAGTTTAGCTTATTCCTCGAAGAATTCTTTGCTGTAAACTTTGAAGACGAACTTGCAATCAAACACGAAGAAAATACCAATGTGAATAAGGTCGAAACGACCAACTACAGTGATGCACAGGATCAAAGACACAATAGAAAAGTACAATACCATAAACAATGTTCTCAAAAGGTTCTGCCATATAATAAAGCCTTTATTAAAGTTAGTTGACGCAGCTAAGTAGAGGCAATCTATAAATAGGACAAAGAAACACCTACCCACGTAATTGCTCCCTTGGTGAAAAAATATGCACGCACGTGTCTAAATCATCAAATACAATAGGCTAATTTTAGAAATGCATATGCAGCTCTTGAGTTAGCTATTTATCTCCGTCAACTAACTTCAAACGATTACTTGATCCATGCTGGAAACTATTTGGACCTTAATTCCTTGTACGTCAAACTGCGGTCCAAATATTTTCCAGCATGGACCTCGTAACCGTTTAATAACCGCATAAATTCAATTTTTAGGGAATTTTGTGTACCAAGTGAGCCAAGTAAAAGAGATCTCGGTTTAAAAGGCCACTGCTCCCTGGACATCACAACGATAGTTGTGTAAACGCTCTTGAACCTACAACTTTGTAAGAGAGTTATCAGAAAGTATGGCTGGAAGGTGGGAGTGCTAGAAAAATAATCTGAAATGTTCAAACCCCCTCCATTTTCAATGAATAAATTATGTGCCCCATAAACAATGTTCTGAAGGCTTCATACCCCCTCCATGAAGTTAAGACTGTTTGAATCTGTTTGTGCCTTGCTTTTGGTTTTCTGTATCTGTTCCCTCCATGTATTTGTTCTGTTGTTTACACACAGGATTCTTTTTTATGATATACTTCACAAAGTTTCATAAACCAACTATCTTGGTAAGGGAAGAAACCTTAGCGCGAAGAAACTTTCACGTTTTTCGCGCTTTTATGCAAATTCGCGAAAGTTTGTTCCTCGAAATTTCCTAAAATGTGAAATTCGCGAAAGTATTATAGAATAATATTATCGAATCAAATATTGATATTCCTCTCCTTAATATTTTGTTGTATGTCTTAATAAAATGCCAGAAAATATGGAACTATGCTACTAACAAGCTTAAAGTATGGATGACTCAAAAGAGTAATTGAAGAGTTGAGGAAAATTTGAACAATTTCAAAGTCTCATCATGGGCAATGATGCACCGTTGATGTGGCCTATATTATGATCAAAATTGTATTTTTACTCACTGTGTTGTTTCTCTTCCACAAGATGGCAAGTCGCAAAGCTTGATAATGTTGCTGCTCCTTCGTTCTTCTCTCATAACAAAATTCCGCCAATATTCAAATACAGTTGAAACGGTCGGAGCTCCTACGCAGCGATGCGCATCATTTCAAACTTCCCTTTAACTGTATTTGAATATTGGCGGCATTTGATTCCTTGTTGTTACAAGAGAAGAACGAAGGAGTAGCAACATTATCAAGCTTTCCTTGCAATCTTGTGGAAGAGAAACAACACAGTAAGTAAAAATACAATTTTGATCATAATATAGGCTACATCAACGGTGCATTATTGCCCATGATCTGATATAAAAATATATTTCGCGAAAGTTCACGCTCACAAAATTTCCAATTTTGGCCGATTCGTAAAGATAATTCCGAAAACTTCTCGTTTCTTTCCAACTCGCGAATGTTTCTTCCCGCGAAAGTTTCTTCCCTTGAAGTACTTTATTACAGCTCTCTAACAGATCTAAACGATACTGGTAAAGTGTAAAAGTGGTCAAATATGCAGTAAATAATAAATCCTTACTTGTCGATTAGTATTTGGACAAGCTGCATAGAACACAAATGGTTGCGCTAGTTTGTCTTCAGGTATGATTTTAAACTGAAAAAAAGGTACAGGGAAGTATCAAATTTAATCCAACTATGCCGGGTGGTTAAAAAAATGTCCCAGGTCAGTTTTAAAACTACAGGAATATTTGGTTGCACAATACAGGATTTGGTGAATAACTATTTCTTACTCCTTTATGAAACAAACCTTAAGCTACTTGATGAGGTGCAAAACGTTTGTTTAGAATATCAAACGAGGATCTAATGCAAATATGCGCTAAACTCGACATTGAGAGTTGGACAGCGGCATCAAGATGTTTCGATAAACACAATAACCCAAAATATATAAAGATTATACAAAGATTTTGCAGTGATAAATAGCTTCATGGATGAAATGAAACAGCATCCTCCGATGTCCAATGTCATTGCTCTCGTGAAAATTCCGATAATCATGAGACAGTTCAACTATTTCTAACCTCACAGAAACTATTTCTTACCTCACGTGAAACTATTTATCCTTACAAAATAGTAAGACAAAATAGCCGACCGTTGGTTTCAGTCATCAGGCAAATTTGGTCTCCTGAAGGTCATAGCTCCATCATTTTTCAACGGATTTTTACGGGGATGGCAGCAAACGTTATTTGAACATCTGAAGAGCAACATCATGCAAAAGTTTGGTGAGAATCTTTTGCTGTTTTGTTGCCATCTCCAGGCAAACGGGGCACAATTTTTTTGGGACACCCTGTATATGCATACCTTTTTATTCTTAAATGTGATATGCTTAGTTTCATTCCAGGTGAAGGATACAACCGGTGCCAGCTTATTATCTGCACTATAAACACTGATTCCAGTCGGATGAATTCCTACCCAAAGGTCTGTGTCATTTCGGTTCTAAAAAGAAGAAATAGGATTGTTATGAGTCCAAGAATTTGAGTTATGACTTTGACATTTAATCGCTCTCTCAGAGAAAAATTTTATATTGTTCTGCAGAGGAGATAAGAACATTTTATCTTCGAATTCTATTCTATTTAATTGCTAAATAAACCCATATTTTGCTAATTGCTAAATGAGCCCATAGAACCAACAAGGACAGATTTTGTAACAATTCAAAGTGATTAGCGATAGCAGACAAAGGAAATCATCTCAACCAGTAATTCAAACAAGCAAAGCCGCAAAAGTTTCTCTGAAACCCAGGCAGCTAGCTCGCTCGTTGTGCATTCCAGGAATTGTTTTTAACAGCAAATATGAGCATAGATCAAAAGAAGACGAATATATCTACACATCTACCTCGGGAATTTTATTCACTTGGTTCAAAAGCCGATTGGGAGGCGATCCAATTCTCCTATTTTTTGCCTTTTGGGTGTAATTAAAACACTACTGCTCAGCTTCTGAACCAAATAAATAAAATGGCCGAGGTAGATGTGTAGATATATCCTTGTTCTTTCGGTGTATACTCATGTTTGCTCTCAAAACAATTTCTGGAATGCGCAATGAGCGTGCTAGCTTCCTGGGCTTCAGATAAACTTTTGCGACTTTGTTTCTTCTGAATTACTGGTTGAGGGAATTTCCTTTGTCTGCGATCGCTAATCGCTTTGAACTCAGGTGTAAACAAAAGCAACTCATGCTATTGTGTTAGAAAATCTGTTCTTGTTCATAGAACCACAACTGTCGTATCTAACTACCCTGGCTATGTCATACCTTTATTGGAAAGTAACTTATTGCAAACATTTCCAAGTCCTGCGCAATTTTCAAGTATTCCATCTCAGCTTCATATCTGAAAATCAGAAACAGAACAGTTTTAGCACTGTTTGATTTTGACATGATTATAATCATGTTCTTCAAGATCTAACAACCTTTCTGCAGCTTCGTGATTTTACAATAAAGTAATGAACACAATTCAATGTTTGTTTGTTGGGGATATAAAGAGCTGACCCTTTAATTTCAATCCTTTGTGTTGTTTGCTGTATTCTGGCTGGCATTTAAAGGCAATTCTTAGGACACTAGAAGCTAAAAGCTTATCGAAGCAGTGTCCTGGTCCTTCCTCTTAATGTGACCACACCTCGTGATTCCTTTTGCATAGAATTACAGCAAATTGCCGAGTCTCCTCATTCTTGAACATTTGGGTGGAAAGTGCAGTTTGACGAGAAATTAAAGGATGAGGCAAGCGACGACAATCATGTTGAATTTATTCATTTTATTGACATTCCATGTCATTGACAAATCCAGGTATTACGACATTCCTAGTATTACGACATTCCAAGTTGAGAGACACAAATCAGGTTAAATATAAATAGTAAAGTTGACTGCTAATGTTCGAACGTTTCGAACCAAACTTGGTTCATCTTCAGCGAATAAATAAATGGTATAACGCAAATTTATACCCTAAGAAAAACAAGTAATCCGAGGTAAACAAGCGTGAGTTACATTTCCTATGTGACAAAGGGGACCCGAGGCTTAAACCCAGAGTCTCCTCCCTCTACTTAGCAGGTTTGGCTGGGTGGGAACTCAAAGCAACAAGCATCAGGTTGGTAATTAAGCATGCTACCACCGAGTCACTCCCCTTCATGCCTCAACTTTATGTCAGGGGCCCTTTTCAGGGGATTCCCCAAGGCTCATAACTTAGCTTGTTCATGTCCTATTAATGAACAAGGGCAGATTTTGTAATACAATAGCAACAGTTGCGTTTGATTGACACCTCAATTCAAAGCGATTAGCGGATGCAGACAAAGGAAATTCTCTCAGCCACTATGTAATTCAAAACAAACAAAGCCGCAAAAGCTTCCCCGAAACTAGTAGGGCAAACTCTCGCCTTGTGCAAGCGAAAGATGGTTTTGAAGAGAAGTTATGTGCTTATAGCGAAAGAAGAAGGGTAAATCTAAAGCTCTGTCGCTTAGATTATGTTTATTTGATTTAGGAGCTGTTTTGTAATCGTTTCATTTTAAGCCCTAAAGACGCGAGAATTACAATGCCTTCTGCTCGGCTCCTGAATCAAAAAAACATAATCTAAGTGACAGAACTTTGGATTTACCCTTCTTCTTTCGCTATAAGCACATAACTTCTCTTAAAAACCATCTTTCGCTTGCACAAGGCGAGAGTTTGCCCTACCAGTTTTGGCGAAACTTTTGCTGGTTTGTTTGTTTTGAATTACTGGTTGAGAGAATTTCCTTTGTCTGCATCCGCTAATCGCTTTGAATTGAGGTGTCGATCAAACGCAACTGTTGCTATTGTATTACAAAATCTGCCCTTGTTCTATTAATGTACATATTACCAGCATGTCAACCCTTGCATGAAACAGATTTAAAATGGCAAGAAATAAAATGTAAAAAGAGCAAATGTCGAACTGAAACATACCTTGTCATTCCTTCATGCCTTGCATACCATGAAATAATTTTCTCTTCCCACATATCAGCTGTAAGCTGGTATTGACTTGTTACCTGAAAAGTTTGGGGGAAATTCTAAGATATTTTCATACCCACAGTACAGTTCTTTCGTAACTTAAAACAAATTTGCAAGACCCCTTTCATATTCAAACAGATTTTAATCATTTTGCCCGAATTTAGAGATAAATTTAAACAGATTGGTAAGAAGACATACACATTTGTAAGAGTATATGAACAGGTGTTAATTTTATTGAGCAAACTCATAGGCACTCTTTTGTGGCTTTGCAAAGAACAAAAAGGTCTACAAATATCCCACTCAATCAAAGTAGCACACACATCATCATGAACAATGGATAGCCAAAGAGACAATGCTGTGTCAAAGTGTCTTATTTGTTCCATTTCTAAACGAACCCCTTTACCATTGCAAATTCCTTTTCAAATATCAAAAAGTTCTCTCTAACCATTAATAAGTACCAGTGGGAATTCCTAAAAATTCTTATAAGTTCATACCAAAATTAAAACATTCATAAGAGCCCCTACAAAGTTGTATTAAACTCCACTGTATAAGATCATTAGATCTGCAGGCGCAACAAAGCTGCTCATGGCTCCAACTATGACCTACCAGCTTGCTAACTAGACTACAAGACAAATTTGAAAAATTTTACAATACATAGGTACATACTCTCATAGGCAGCAAGAGCTCCTCTGCCAAAAATCCTGGTTCTTTTACTTTCTCTTCACAATCTCCATACTGAAAGGAAGAATTCATTTTTCAAACTTAGAATACTACCTTGCAAAGTGTAAATGAAATTGTTTTGGATACTGTTATTCAGAAACACTTCTTGTAATAAAAATTCTACCTATCTAAAGGCTAACGTAAGGCCATTGCTACGCTTAGCAGTACTGTTTCATACAGGAAGCTCAAAGTTAAACTGTATAAACACAATATTGTTAATCTGGGTGCGCCAAAATAAACTATGCACGTTTGGCAGGCCACAATAAATCGTACACAGGTCCGATTTTGGAAATTTATGACTTAATCGTTAGCAGAAAGCCTGAATTAGATACTGGGATTTTTGCAAATTTTTCATTTTCAATTTTTAGACCTAGAAGCGAGTTTCCTAAAATGTTAGTTTTCGAAAAAGATTGAAAACGATAAAAAAACAGCGATCAAGTTTTCCAAAGAATCGACATGAATAGGCAAAGAGAGAACTTGTTCGTGGTGATTTGGGATTTAAAAATCAACCAATTGTAATCTGCTGTACGAGAATTCGTACTAAACCTCCAAATCCCCCTGAAAACGTTTTCTCTTTGTTTATTCATGTTGAATCTTTCAAAATTTGATCGACGGTTTTTGATTGTTTTCAATGTTTTCGAAAACGAACATTTTAAGAAACTCGCTTCTGGCTCTAAAAACAGATAACGGAAAAATTTGCAAAAAGTCCTAGAATCTAATTCAGGCTTTCTGCTAACGATTAAGTCATAAATCTTCAAAATCGGTTCAGTGTACGATTTATTGTGGCCTGCTAAACGTGCATAGTTTATTTTGGTGCACCCGGTATGTTGCTATCCAGCTGCAAATTATAGCCACAGATGTACATACAGGAGTCCAAAAGCTTCTCACCTTTGCTTGTAAAGCAAATGATGCCAACAGAACTGAAGCTTCAGCAGGACAATAGATATCCTCACTCAAAATTGCTTCTTTGACTTGAAGAAAAAAGAAATGCTGGGTCATCTCTTGGATAAGTTCTTCTTCAACATCTTCAGGAAAGAACTGCACCAAAAGATTTAACCTTCTGACATTTCCCTTTTTATCTGAAATCTGGGTAAGAACCTGTTGAAAGGTAAATGAACCAAATATTAACCAAATGGTAAATGAACCAAATGTTTTATAGAAAATTAGAGACATACGTACCTACCTACTTACCTTCTTACACCTACATACCTACCTACCTACCTACCTACCTACCTACCTACCTAACTACCTACCTACCTACCTACCTACCTACCTACCTACCTACCTACCTACCTACCTACCTACCTCCTACAAGCTTACTTACTAGCTTCCCTATCTTCTACCTAACTGCCTACTTACTTGTAACCTACCTACCTCATCTACATATTTAATACCTACCTAAAAAGTTACTATTTACTTACCTACCTTACTTACCTACCTGCGTACATACCTACAAACTTGACTTACTATTTCTTACTTACCTACCTAGCCAAAGGGAATCCACTACTAAGATTGCTTTCTAAAAGTAAACTTTGCTTCTTTCCTAAATGATATGATCGCATTTGAAACTTTCTTTGTCTTCCCTCTGCGATGCCGCGGTGAGGAGGAATTGGAAGTTCGGAGGAGAACGAATGGATTACCGCCTACCTGCCAAGTTACTTACTAGGCCATAAAGATTCAGCCTCTCAAAAATACTTAGCTATAATTTGGAATGGCGCATTATCATGTACTTCATACCTTCTCTTCCATCCTGAGCCACCACGTTGTTCCATCAAGATCTTTGTATTGAAGACCAAAATACCACGATTCTCTGAGACCAATTGTCTTGCAGACCACCTCAAACAGGACTTTGCCAATGATATTTGGCTACACAAAGAACAATACCAGGTGAGTAAAAAAAACACTTGGGGTTTGAAAAAATGCTGTCCCCTGAATATCAAAGCAAAAATATTGAAGACTAGCTTGTGTTATTGCTCATATGTTCAGTTAGGTTCTTCAGTGATTTACCTGGCTTTAATCAGCCATTCCTTCCTGTAGATATGGGAGATTTTCTACAAAAAGCCCCTTTCAAAACCTGCAAAAATGAATGAAAATGCCAAGCGGAGTTTCCTTGCTTTTCCCCCTAACAATAATGACACTGACTTGTATTCATGGTTTTTTGTCCTCTTGGAATGAGTTATTCAGACTAGATATGGGTTCAGACTAGATTCAGACTGAGGGGAAGATTTGTCCCAAGCCAGACTGTAGAATAAGGCAAGTGCACACAAAAAACTTTTGCCTGAAATTTTGCTGCACACTTGAGACAGAATGCGGCACAATGTGATTTAGGTGTGGTTCTATTGCTGTTGGTTCGAACTCTTCAAACAAAGAAGCTTCAAACAAATTGTTTCAAACTCTTCAAACAAAGAAGCTTCAAACAAATTGCTTGAAGCTTCTTTGTTTGAAGAGTTTGAACCAACACTGACTTAACTGAAGAACTTCAGTCCAGGGCGAAAAGTATTTTGGAAGTATTTTAGCCTTACTACAACTGTTGCATTTATCAATGTTGGCTTGTTTATGATGAGTGACATCTCATATTTGTTGTGACGAGTCTGAATTTCCATTGTGTGGAATCAAATCTTAGGTTTTTTAGGATCCTCCTGAATGAGGGACAGAAGAGCCTAACTGGTATATCTGTTTTCACATCAATTTTCATCTTTCAGCATCACCGAAGATAGAAGGATCCCCTTCCTACACAGCTACAGAAAGGTGCAGAATCCCAGCAAACAATAGACCTTTTAGCTATTCTAAAAGGAGCCTGGATCGAACGTTATTTTTATACATTTTTATACGTTACGTTCGATCGAGTGGCGTTAGAGCTTCTATCACTATTGTGCACATTCGAAAATTCTACAAAGTGTAGCAAAAGTTTGTTCGATTCTGATTCTTTCCTGAATAGTAAAAAGGTCTATCCTGTACAGAAATACAAGGCTAAACTAGCCCTTGTACAGGCCAAGTTTTAGCCTTGTAGAGGGGATTATGACCTTGTTATGACCTTGTACTAACCTTAGAAGAAAATTACAAGGCTATCAGTAAGATTTCAAGCTGCAACCAGTCTAATACAAGGTTTCCACAAGGCTTCTACAAGGCTAATTAGCATTTTTCAAGCCATTTACAAGGTTACAGCAAGGCTATTCCAGGCTATTACAAGGTTACAAGGCCATAACTACAAGGCTTGTACATGGCTATTACATGGCCTTGTATTTTCGTACAGGATGGCGCCATTGACTGGGGGAAGGCACGAGATCACACTGAACCAAAACATCTTCATGCATATCATTCTACACAGAGGTTATCTTCGTGACTGCTTGTCTCAAATTAGATGCCCGCGAATAGCAACAATTGAAACGTTCTGTAGGGTTCTGCATAAGTATTTTTGCGTTATCGTAAATCTCACATGACATCTCATTTGACACTGATGCACCAATAGTTTCGTGCACGAACAAAGCAAACCAGGGGTAATGACTTTTGATTTTTGCATATCATTCTCGTTTGACATAAAGACCAAAATATTGCCTTTGAGGCGATTCTTGTCCTTATACAAGGCGCTCGATTTTCCATTGAAGGCGACTTTAGCAGCAACACTCATCTCTCTGACTGTAGCTAAAAACAGCATCTACGGTCATTTGGGGTTATGAAGAAATCAACATTCAGATATTCTTTGGTAAGGGGTAAGGCTTTCTTACAAATGCAAACTCAGAATTCATGAGCACACTTGAATTGAATAAAAGTGCACACTTGCACACTTGATATTTTGCTCTTGCCCCTGCACACCCAAAATCTCATTGGAAACTGCCATACTCGGCAGTCCAGCTCCCAAGAGGATAGCAAATAGCACATGCTAAAGTTCGTTCAGGTCATTGCCGTGAAATAAAACTATTAGGAAAATTTGCTTGGCTAGTTTAGCACTATAATATTATGATTGAAAATTATATGGAACCTCAAACATGCCTCAAAAATGTTTTGGTCTCAACAGTTTTCAGTTATATTGTGGCATAAGAGAATTTCAGAGAACTTCTGATATCATGTGAAAAAATACAATTTTCAGCCCTTCAAATCTATCATCAATATTTTCTTCCTAAATACATTTCTATCATACAATTCAAATTCAATATGACAAATTATTTGTCCTTGCTTTCTTTGTTTCAACAAAAATGTAAATTTCCTCCTTAGTCAATGCAAAGTTCCAATTTCGTAGTTTTTTACATCATTCAGTTGTCAACTTATAATGTAGTCTGTGGAACAAATCTATGGAGGATGCAGGAAATTTCCAGGATGATCACTTGAAGCAAAGTTAATAACATAGGGCTCAAATCTTTAAAAAGGTTGGTGTAAAATTCTGTCACAGTTTTCTTTTAATTAAATGGCTTGCAAGGAACTTAAGGTTTTTTGCTGTAAAACTGCCATGGAAATTCATTGATATTTTGATTAGTTTCAAAATTGTAGCATTTGTAATATTCGAGGCTGTGACGTCATCAAATTCTAAAATCCTAAACCAGAAGAGCGACGGATTTCTGCTTGCCACCACCATATTGTAGACCTTCATAAACTATGGTTTTGTTGAAGGCTGTATCATTTTTCCTCTATTGGTCTAGAATTTACGGTGATTTAAATATTTTCAAAATTGTCCACGAAGTTTTTCAAAAATGATGAAATTGTCACCATTTTGAAAAGAATCAAGATATGATAAAATTTCCAAGGCAGATTTACAGCAAAGTACCAGAAGTTCCTTGCAAGCCATTCAATTCAAAGAAAAATGTAACAGAGCAGAATTTTACACCAACCTTTTTAAACATTCGAAAGACTTGAGCCCTATGCTAGAGTTAATAGAAACTCTACTTGAAACAAAATCAAAACATGCCGTGATTTCCCAACAAACAAAGGTGGTTGCCATTCATTGTGATTTGATTTATCAAAGATTATCTTCGACTTTGATTTGATCTATTATTATGCAGCTTGGCTGGTTGCGGTTAAAACGAAAAATTGAATCCCGATTTTCAATCCAAAAAGAGGCAAAGATCATTCAGCTAACTCATCTTCCTACTAGATTATGGTGCATTATTTGGGCCACACCCCACCCATCCAGTTACAAAACCAACGTTTTGCCGTTTCGTGTTTATTTAGATTTAGGCCCATCCTGAGGCCTATAAGTATATATATAATTACCTGAACAGGAAAGTCCATGTCTGCATCCATCATGGAAACTCGTATATCTAAAGTTTTCTTCTTCACTTTGACTGTATTTGAAGCCATTCTAATAGCCCACTTTTTACGCTATCCTTTGTCTAAAAACATTTCTTGTTAGCGTTTTGTGCAATCAACCCTTGCTTCAGCTGGTTGACATTTCCCGCAATGCCCCAAAGTCCTACAAATACAAAGGTTCGTTGATATTTTGATCGTGTGTGTGATGATTAAATTTAGGCCCTTCCTGCGCCTTCCGGAATTACATTTATTTTACAACAATAATACACGTATTTTCTTCATAGGAAACTTCCCACAAGAAACTCAACTTTCAGCTCGCCAAAAAATTAAGAAGCTCTAGTAATGGGAAAGCATAAGTTAAGAAACTAGATATTTTGACAAAAGGAAATCCTTGACATTGTTTTGCTTTCTTTTCACACAGTCACATGTTTCTTGTTTACACAGTTAGTCACACTCTGATGAGAACGTAAGTTTGAAAGGCCTCAGTGTGCTTATTTTTTCTCCTAGTACCTTTTATTTGTTTCTTGTATGTATTTATCATATATACGTATATACTCAAAAGGCACTTGAGTAAAATCTAAACATTAGAAGGCTTGAAAACCGTATTTTGGAATGTTCAGAGTGGATCAGGTAGTGAACATGAAGATTGTTATATGTGGGAACCTCTAAGCTAAGAAACAGCTAAGAAACTCTTGAGTGCTCAAAATTTAAATCTAAGAAATGTTCAGTACTGGCCCCAATTCTTAGTTTCTTATAAAAGGAAATGTGTAATGCCAGATTTTGTAATGAAGATATGGTAACCCCCCGGGGGGTACTCCCATTGTGGCCTGACAGGGCGTCTAGTCAGGGCTAAAGTAAAGAGGGCCAAAGCCAAAATTTTGGAAAATACCCTCAAATAGTTGTACTGTATCTTTTCACAGAAATCTCATTTTTAATGGATTCTCTCAGATACAGTAGATGTCTCAATATCATATGTAACATAAAGTTATACTTTATGTTATATGTTAGCTGAAAGCAAAAGGTTTTTAAATGACCAAACCGTAATACCAAAAATTTGCTTTATTACCAAAATTAACAACATCATAGAGGGTAATAATACATTATTGAAACATTGAAACTTTGAATTTTCAGGAAACTTTTTAAATCCATGTTGAGAAAAATGATGTGCAGAATTTTACAGTACTTCTCTTACGCACATACTGTACCATGGCGTTCTTGCCTTAGACCGTCTTTAAACAAAACAAAGAAAAACCCATTGACTTGCACCTGTCAATTTCACCCATTTCTATCATATTCTACTCATGCCCAACCCCCTTCTTGATACAAATACCTTTCAACCTGCCAAACCTTAGAGAACATCTTACTTTTTTCAAGAATTCTTGTTTGAAAACTTTTGCACAGTCATTTACAGTCTTTCATAAGTTTCAAGAATTCTTGTCATATTGTGAGAATTCTGTCATGTTAATTGTGCAAGGCCTGCACTTCTATACTGTACCTTGACACCTCTTACTTAATTCAATGCAAAGTCCTTACCAATTTTTCCCAGACTGACACCGCTTGTTTCAGCAAGCAGCCCGCTGTTCAATGAGAATATTTTCCACAAATCAGTCAAATGCCTGGGGACCGGGAAATTATTTTGTGCATATTCCTGGGGGTGTCTCAGGGAATGGTCAGGGTAGGAATTTTAATGAAAAATTATGGCATGCAGAACTACCTGTAGGAACATACAGTACAAGGCCATGTAATAGCCATGTACAAGCCTTGTAGTTATTGGCCTTGTAACCTTGTTCTAGCCTAGAAAAGCCTTGCTGTAACCTTGTAAATGGCTCGAAAAATGCTAATTAGCCTTGTTGAAACCTTGTTGAAGCTTTGTGCTAGACTGGTTGTAACTTAGAATCTTACTGATAGCCTTGTAATTTTCTTCAAGGTTAGTACAAGGTCATAACAAGGTCCCTGCTACAAGGCTAAAACTTGGCCCGTACAAGGCCAACTTTAGCCTTGTATTTTTGTACAGGTAATTTCTGCTCTTTTACAGTATTTTGCATATTCCTACAGTATTTTTTCCCAATGTACAGTAATGAGCAGTTTATACTCTTTCACAGAAAAAAAGATCTAAGAAGCAGGTCAAATATTTGACAAACAGAGGAAGACGTAGAGCATTTGACAAAACAAAGCTTGAAAGCCTTGCAACAATGGTACTGTACTGTATCATTATCTGGTCTGCAATTTTACTAAAAATTTGCCTTTCTTCGATTTGTAATAAAGGAGAGCAAGGAAATTTTGGAAAGCTGCAGAACATCATTTTTATGTTTACAAATGTTCCAACTAATATGATAAGACATAATTATTTGAAACCATAGATAATGGATATACATTCCTTGGTGGAAACCATGCAAAGTCCACGCCGTAGATTTTTGCCAAAACAATGGAAGAACAAAGAAGAACAATAGATTATCATGACTCCACGCCGGAGATCTCCGGCGTAGACTGCATGGATTCCACCCTGGTATACATTGTAACAAATCATGTGCCTTTACTGCTTAAGATTTCTAAGAATGCTTTTTTTCTAATTTTTACTATCTTTTATGTCTCTCAAGAATTCTTATAAGCATATCAAGAATTAGCAAAAATCTTCAAGAATTATTGTCATGCTACAGTAGGTGTGCAAGGCCTGCACTATAAACTGAATATTGTTCTTTCACAGTTGGATGAATGGTTCACTAGGACAAAGCTGCCTGTTGTGGCAATATCATTAGATAAAGATTTACATGGTGAAATGGGTGTTAGGTTTACAGGTAAGGGGTTGTAGTATGCAACATCCTTTAATTTTTGAATCTTACATCGGCATGACAAATTCAGCAGATATTCCATAAATTTACTTCTGATCAAACAACATGTAGTTTTAAGATTGATTGATTGCCATGCATTTGTCTTGTCAAGAGGTTTGAGGAGTGCATTCCTGAATACCACACACCTGGCCTGGCTTGTTTTGGCTGTCAACAGCCATTTTCTGAAGTCTGTCATCATTCTTCAAAGCATGATACTGTAGTAGGCTTTATAAAGGATGACTGAAATTATGGATGTCCAATGCTGAGACTTGTTATATTCAACTAAATGAGTGTCAAATGTTTAATCTGAGGACATTTTTGCTTTTTTGGGTAAAATTTCTTTTGTTCAAACTTGCATTCTCCAAAGGAACGTTCAAACTTGCATTCTCCAAAGGAACAGTAGAGCAATGCAACTGCTTACTACAGTAAGTTGGTACTGATTGTACATTACTAAGGGAGGCAACATTCTGTCATTTCGTGCAAGTGTTATTGGAAATGTTGCCAAATAGCAGATGTCATGATCTTACAACAATATGAACCATTTACTTATACAGGAAAGGAAGTCTTTGCAGACTTCGTAAGAGATGAAGATGTCAGGAAGAGATTTGTAGAGGTTGTTATCGAGGGCTTAAAAAAGACAGAAGAGCCTAATACAGTGGAGACCAAGGATCCAGGTAATCATATTTTGTATAAATCACAAATAATCCATACATATCATCGTTTGTTCTGTATTTCATTGGAAAATCAAATTTTTATTATCCATGAACTGAACATTTAAGTTCTCATTGTGAGTATGTTTTATCCCACATGATTGATCAAAAGCTCCTTTCTCACAGTTTGTTGAATCTAACAGCAATCAACATCATGGTTGAAAGCTGGCCCTTAAAGATATATCCTATGGCATTTGATAACTTTGACACATGCTGTTTCATGTTTGTAGCTAAGAAACAATGGATGTAAAGGCGTTTTCATTGGCCTATTTATGGTATATAGCTATATCCATTCCCTCCAATATATTTTAGTAAGAAGACAATAATTGATGTACAGTAAATACATATAGTAAAGATGCTCAAAAGGACACATTTGGTTAATCGTTTTTGCAAGCCTTTTCAGCAATGAGTTTCACAAATTGAACAGTAATGATTATAGTCAAGAATGGTCTTTGTAGCTTGTTCAGGTGTAAAGATGGATCTCAGTATTCATTTTTCTCCTACGAAGCTCTAAAATTGCAAAGTGGTTATATTTAATTTACGAAATTAGGGACCACTTCTTTGAATTCGATAACAACAAGTTTTTTTCTATGTCAGGGTGTGGTCGAGTGCTGGTAGATATTTTGTTGGCAGAAAACGTGTTAAGGTTTTCTGTTCAGGACAAGCGGAGCCTTCTTACTGACATCATCACTCAACACAGTATGTGAATTATTTTACGTTATTTACAGCTTCAAACTGAAATTGTCTCCAGAACAAGATTTATGAATTCCTTTAATCGCTTAAGAAACCAATGTTAATGAAATGTGATTTACCAGCTATCTTGACATTAAGAACAACAATATTATGTGAATCATTGTGACATCTTCATTCACTAATATGAAGTGAAAATCATGAGGCTGTGACAAGAATCATGATTGTGGCTTTGTGAAGAAGTTCTCTCCATAGCTGTATATTTTTCCTAGACACCAAGATTCGACCTTGATTTCCATTGTTGTTCAGTATTTGGGCATCTTTGTTTCAATTTGAATTCATAGCTTCATTTAAAGGCAGACAGTTTCTGTTGATGTTTTTCGAGTTGACAACAGGCCGAACAACCTTTTAAAAAGCTACATCCAAACTCTATTTCCTTTGTTTTAGCACAATAGAACAGAACAGATCAACAAATAGAACTGCAATATTATTAGCGCTGATCACTTCTTTCTTTCGTATAATAGGAAGCAAGGGCAGTGGAAGTGCATGGCTTCCCGAGAGAAAGCCAAGCTGGTGGAATGCAGAGCATTGGTCATTCGAGAGCCCAAACAACGGCACCCCACGGATGAGCGTTGATGCTCTTGATTCATTGCTTGCTGACTGTGTCGAGTTTTATAAGAGAACGAGAGCAAGAGAAGAGACTAGCGAGGAGGGTAGTAGCAGTGAGGAGAGGATGCAGGGAGAGATAGGGGAAGATCATCAACAGAGTAGTGGTGTGGTAGGAGAGGAGGAAGGAGTGGATGATTTTATGGTGAATGAAGAAGGGACAGCAGAAGTAGGGAGAACGGAGGTAGAGAGAACGGAGGTAGAGTGTGAGGATGAGGATGAATTGGAAGGACAGGAAAGGGAAGCAGATTTAGAAATAGGTAGGAACGTTGAGGTGACAGAATTAGGAATTGAGAATGAAGAACCAGGTGAAGGATATCAGAGAGATGGAGAAGGAAGGTCGGAAATATTGGAAACAACGGAAGGAAGGGAACAGAAAATGAATGAGGAAGATAGGAGTAATATTGAAGAAGAAGTTGAGGAAGAACATGTAGAAGCAAGAACGATGAAAGGAAGGAAGAGGGAGAAAATGAGTAAACGGAAGGAAAAGAAAGAACTGATGAAGAAGCGAAAACGCATGCTTGAGGACTGTATTGAGCAAGCCAGTAATGGTCAGCTTGGTGAGTCCTCAAGCAGAGAAGAGTTAGATTGCATGGGAGGAAATGTTGACGAAGAAAGCTTTGAGTTGTTGTGCAGGGTTAGTTCTAACAGGGCATAGAAATGCAACACTTAGTACTTTCTATGGTCCATCTTTCAGATTATCCATTCAATCCATCTCAACTTATACACCTTTTTATACCTTCTTACCAGTGGTAGCAATAAGATTTCTTGTAATTCGGGTAACTCAGGTTCAAAGAAAGAAGCCTGTAGCCTTCTTTTCCACTAAGAATAAGGCTAGTTTGGTTTTCCAACAAAAAGTATCACTGTAAAGTAAGACAACAGCAGAGCAAAGGTAAAGAAAACTTGTAAAATTTGGCCATAACTTTGAGAACCCCCTGGTTTCTTTGTAGCTGTCAATTTGAAGTGGAAAAGAAAATTACATGTCTCAGCTCTCAAATAATACCAGTGCGGTTCATTTAGATCAAATATTTCCTGATTTATTCGAATTTAAAAGTTGGACACTTTTTTGGGACACCCTGTATATTAAAGGCAGTTTTGAAGAGTTTCTTTCTCGAATGGCATTTGTTTCCAAAAATCACGCACGAGGTTGAGGCTCGAGATACGTTAAAGTGCCCTTGTGGATATCTATGCCTGCATTTATATTTGCAAGTTTGGGTTAAGGCCCCGTTCATACTGCTCCGTTTTTTGTTAGTATCCGTGTTTGTGACATCCAAGCTACTTGTTCACATTGCTCCGTTTTTGTACTGAAACGGAGGGAAAAACATCCGTTTTTGTGCGTTCATATTGCTCTGTTTATGTGAAATTCATTGTTGAATATTGGAGCGTTTTCAACAACCTCCGTTTTGTGCGTTCACACTGATCAAATGCGTTTTCGAAAACCTCCGTTTTTGTGGATATCCACTTTTGATAGCGTTTTCGAAAACCTCCGTTTTTGTGGCATTTTTGTGCGGATCAGTGTGAACACTTTCACAAAAACGGAGGTATTTCTCTCCGTTTTCGTACAAAAACGGAGCAGTGTGAACGGGGCCTAAGACTGCATTCCTCGTTGCGTTAAACCATTGCAAACAGGAGGGTTATGGAATGTTTATTGATATAAATTTTCCGTTTTAGCACTCTTCGTGGTCTGCAGAATCATGCGAAGAGAACATGGAAGCAGTGAAGCTAGATTCATGGCATACTGTTTCAAAGTTTGTTCAACTCATACCTGAAACACTCCCTTACGATCATGTCAAGAGGTCATTTCATCATCATGATATCGATTTATGGTATGTTTTCTTGATCTTCAAAGAAATTCTCTATACCTATTACCTACTATATGTTATTTTGACTCGTTTATTGGCAATGCTTTATACCAGCTCAACTTCCATGCAGTCGAACGAGATTCAACGAAGTTTTCGGTATGAAAAGCAGCAATCTGCTTAAAAATCGCAGGAAATTTTCAGATTTTACCAAGAGTTGTACTTTTGTGCTAGTCTTAAAGTATATGAGAGAAAACACATTGATATGGACGGTATTTTTGGACGGTCACTGTTAACAATAACTTGAACTGGTGGTAGCCTCTAAAAGAATCTAGCTTGACAGTAAAAAGCATTGAATTCACAGTATTTATCCAGGGAGTAGTTTTTCAAGATAAGAGCCACTCATATTATCATGTTAATTCTAGGGTACGCCATTTGCTCCCCGAAGAGGAACGCCTGCAAGGTTTTCAACCCGTGACAGTCACCCGTGATGCACAGCAAATATATCGTTGCCTGTCGAAAATAGCCTTCAAAACGGAATCGTTCTGGCCAACGATGAAGCTTGAAACGCTGCGATATGCAGTTCTAAACGAATCAGACATACTTTCCAAGGTACTATACAATTTTTCTGACAGATGCATACATCTTACGCTTTACTTCTTTCAGAAAAAGCCAACTTCATTGAGCAACCCAACGCTCCTATTTTCCATTTGCTTCACTTGTAACTTTTAATTTCTAACTGTTTCACCGTGCTTTAAGGGCTCTGATACGATGCATTAGCTACAACCATGACGATAGTTTAAAGCTTTTCGGTACAATAAAGTTGCCCACAGATTTTAACAAAAGTAAAACGTTTAGACCTTTCATTTTTTCATCTCTATACCGAGCACTACTGCTGCTTTGAGAAAGATTAACTTTATGACCCTGTCTAATTCCATGGTTATGATTCAAGGTCTCAAACTGCGATTAGTGCTCACCTGAAATAAACAATTCTCTCGCCGTTCGTTAGTCTTAAGCCTGTTTTGAACAACAGAGCACAGAAATATTTAAACCATAATGATTTGAAAAATCAATGTTTGTGTTGTATGTTAGACCTCAGCATTATGTGTGAGTAACTTTGGATAAGAGACAAGTTGTTCGAATCTTTCACATGATAAGCAAAGAATTGCAGGATCTATTATCAATTTGCTGTGCAGTATAATTTGTTTACCTCCTTAGTTGCAAACAGAAGAAGATGTACTCCAATTATTTACAGAGTCTCTTCGTGCTGAGGTGGAGTCGATCGGAAGTTTGCAGAAACTTTACAGAAAAGAATTGATGCATTCTTTTCAACCGAAATGGTCATGTAGTACGTATTTTGACTAAATTTCCCTCCTTTTTATGGGCGAACTGCCTTGCTTATTGATACAGGTTCAAGCGATGTGAAGACAAAAGATTTTATAAAGGCTATGAAAGTGCCTGATTTTTTATTTGTGAATAATTAGAATCCCATTTCTCTGTTTGAACAAGGAATTGTAAAAAGATTCGGATGCACAAAACGAGAAGATTTAGCACACTGAGGCCTCTCTGAATTGTGTCTTCATCAGAGTGTGACTTAAAACAGAACTTTTTAAGTCACACTCTGGTGACGACATAAATCAGAAAGGCCTCAGTGTGCTCAATCTTCTCGTTTTTTGCATCCGAATCTTTTCACAATTTCTTGTTAAGTACCTTATCTACCAAAGTATTTATTTCCATGGGCAGCGAATATTTCAACTAATAATGATAATAATAGTCTGACGAAGATTTTTAATCGAAACGTATGCCAATGAAAACAATTTAGATAATAGTGATAATGTTTATGATAGTAATAGATACGACAGAAGAGAATGAAGGACATGGGCATTGAGACCAGAATAGAGGAATTGCACAAAACTGATATTCTCATACTGCAAAGGTTTTTGAGATTTCAGCAGTCTTGTTTACATCAGACCCCATCGATCCCCAATTATTTTCCAGGCCCAATTCACCTTCTGCTTGCCAGTGAAGCATTCTCCAAGACCATCAGAATTTTGGCTACCAGTTTCGGAAAACAGTATTCTTTTGGTAATGGAGAGGCTGCTTTCAAGTTCATGAGGACGCCGTCAAAACTAGGAGCCCCTTCAAATCATCTTGTTCCTCTGGTACGAGATGATTCACTTTCTTCTCGCTATCCTACTACGAGAAGCAAGCCTTCTAGTCCTTGTGCCGCTGCAGATCAATGTGCCGTGTTAGTGCGAGTCAATCCTTCGCTAACATTTCTCCAATGCCGCCATTGTTTGAGAGATTTTCACTCCACCTGTGCAATATCGGAAGAGGTTGGAACAGCGGACAGTGTATGGTTTTGTGGTTGTGCTTATGAAGCAGAGGATTTAAAGCAGTGAGTTAAAAAATCCTAAATTGCAAATTAAACTTTAACTGTCACAACTGTATGGTAGAAGTTTGCCTAAGATCGCAGCTGTTACTTTCACTTGCGTTGATATCTTAAATGTGGAAACTTTGAATAACGACGACAGTTGTGATGTATTCTCGCTGGCCTGATTCTTTCAGGAATTTCTATTGAGAGATGTTTTCACTGGAAGGCCATCGTAACTTGGCTTGAATACTAAATCTGAAAATGAAGGTATATCATTAATCTGGGTGACTCAAAACATGGCAGCCCTGTAATTCTAAGATCGAATACATTTGGGAGATAATCTATAATATGTTGCAACAGCCAAAATCCTATTCTGTGCTATATCATCATTCGTTCTATAAGATATAGTAACTCTATCAAGACACCAAACAACTTTTTGGGATTGTGGAACCCGATGACATTTAATTTCCATTGCAAATTCGGACCATACTTTTACGAGAAAGGTGACATGGTTAGATTTTAGAGACATTTTCAGAGAAGTGCTATATGGACGTCACACACGATGTAATTGAAATTCAAAAACAGTAAAAAATTGTTAAGTATAGGTCTTCCTGTCACACAAAAACAGCACAAATTTGCCTGAGGACAGTTTGCAATACATCTATACACAGCGCATTTGTATCATATTATTTTATTTTGTGTATGTCTATATCAGCACTGAAGTAAAGTACGAAAGACGCAAAAGACCAAATTGATGACTTTTTTATTAGTGTTTAAATTTCTGCTAAAAGTTTTTATTAAACTTCTTTGAAGGACATCACGATTCTCTTCAGTAAGAGAAGTGAAGAAAATGCTTGCCACACATAAGGTGAAAGTGCAGGTAAATTTATTTGTTTTTGATAAGATTAATAGAACAAATTCATTACGATGATGAAAAAACTTTTGTGTGATATTATTTATTCAATGTTTTTTATCGCTTGTGCCAATTTTGTATCTCTTGAACTCATGTCCTTGATTTACGTTCAACCTCTACCAACATCTTTGCAACCATGTTGTGTTTTTCGGTGGTCTCGTTTTTCTTATAGGAGAGCTTTGCAACCTATAGTTTACAATTGGTAGGTGCCTTATTTACAAAATAACTGTTCATAATAAGGTGACAATGGTATTGCCTGTGTCACTTTCAGGACAACTTGGTTTTTGTTTTTTATCTCCCATGTATCTGACGTTTTCCAAATCATATGATGAGATTCGTTACAAACAAACGACTGTCTGATCATACGTGAATTGAAGACCTCCTTCGTACAACAAAGCTCATTCCCATCACATCCACAGTTAAATCCAAAGTCATGAAGCCCTACGGTCACACCAAACGCTGTACTCAAGGCGTAAGCAAAGTCTGCCTAAAAGGAATGACAGAAGGCAAATGAAGAAGAGGAAAACAACCAAATTGATGGCGACACAACATTAGCCTTTGGACTGGACGAAACCTGATGTCGCGCTAAACAATGTTGTGAAAGACCGAAATTTATAGTTCAATCTGCCGAAAGCGGGGAAGGCGACCGATGATGATGTATCCGATGTAGATGAGTTAAAAGGTTCATGGCCGTATTGTACAGTTTAAAAGCCATTCTTTGTCCGTTTCAGTTTGATTAATTGGTTTCGATCTTTCTAGGATTACATATCTGCTCTGAACCGTGGAAAGATGTACTGCAAACGCATGGCTTTGTTCAGAAATGGAAATTTTGTTGATTTGAAAGGAGAATCTTCATCGCAAGGATGGCAGTTGAACAGCAACACAGTAAGCTTTTATATTTCGATTTGACTATTGTCTTATTTGAAAGAGATGTCGGATCTGTCGGTGCACATAACCATGTTTTACACGGAAAACGATATCGAAATGTAACGGAAAACGAAATTTGTCTTATTTGAAAGAGATGTCGGATCTGTCGGGCCACAAACCATGTTTTACACGGAAAACAGCTACAATTTTTCTTTTCTCACGTTTTTTCGTTGTTCCAGCACCTCTTAGGGTACCATTATGGAATCAAGGTCATCTTCACCTTTTAATGCTATCCCTGCCACTGTAATTAGGGGTGTTTTTCCTTTACGTTTTTAACCTTATATATTGTATTGTATTATTCTTATATTATAAACTTGTAAATATTTTAAATAACGTGGCATACTGATTTATACTGATTTATTTTTCATATTTCATTTTCATATATCTATCTACCGTGAGGGTAGCCCTTCAGCACAAGTAATGATTTTTAAGGGGCCCTTCCATAACATTAAACTAAAATCCATTTACAAAATAATTACTAAAATCTCTAGTTGAAAGCCAATTTACAATCTAAGGTCATGTTTACACTGTACTGGTACAACTTTTAATCCGTAACAAAATTGTAACGGATCTGCCTCCTGTTTTCATTGTTCCTACCAATTCGTAACATTGTTATCCCTTCTATCTATTGGCAAATTTTGTTCTTTAGCTGTGTAAAAGTTTTCGAACCGTAACAATTTTGTAACGGATCAAAACTGTACCACGACTAACTCCATTTCACAATGTGCTAATATTTAGAAAACAAGTAGCCAAAACCCTATTCACACTTTAACTTGGTTAAACAAAGCCAGGTTATTCAGGGATGCTAACTAATTGATCAATCGAACAAATCAGATGCATTTAATTTAACCTGGTGTAAATATAGCTGATTTAACTGTGTCAGTGTGAATGCAGTAAAATAATGTCTTTAGCTCACTACTCCTGGCATTGCTTATCCACATATTTTTCTTTTGATCTAACAGATTGACGTGATTCTGCAACAATGTTCCAAATTAATGAAGGGCACTGATGAAACACACCTTTTTAGACTCCAGATGGATGTTCTGTTGCCAGAGGTAACCATTATTACAGCTTTTGTCACTCTACACAGCCTTAGATACCAATATGAGCAGAAATGTACCAATAGAAAATCACACAATACCATTACCAATAGTAATCGGCTTGTCTTGGTGTCAATGGTGAATAGGGATTCATTTGATTTCTTGCTTTGGCTTATACAGTTTAGAATAAAGGTCTTATGTAAGATTACAGCAATGCAAGCAGTTCAATGATTGTTGTTTGCCAAAGTTAACAAACTGACTTAAAAGATGAGATCTCATAAGATGTTGTCTCGACAACGTTTTCGTTGCTTTCCTCTGCTTCTTCTTCCTTCTGTCATTCCTTCTGGGCAAATTTTGGTTACACCCTTAGTAGAGCGTTTGGTGTGACCGTAGAGCTTCAAGACTTTGAATTTAATTGTAGATGTGATGAGAATGAGCTTTGTTATACGAAGAATGTCTTCAGTTTGCGTATCATGAGACAGTCTATGTAGGTAATATCTGCAGGGAATGTACACGACCGTTTTGTTTACTTGTTATATGCTTCATTGTGCTAATTGTAAGAATTTATTTCTTTCAGGTACTATCACTTTTGGTTCATTTGGAAGAGGGGATCCCCATGATTGCCGCCAGAAGGATCTGTAGCTATCTACCAAATGCCCCTGTTCCAGACAATTCAACCCCTAAAAGGAAGCGAAAGCAGAAGGGTGGAGATAAATAATATGTTTGTTCTTGATCTCGCCCTTTGAAGTGAAACTATTCTGTTTCATCGAGCACTGTCACTGTTAACATTTTAGCATATTCAGTAGTTAAAGGTGACCTGAAGAGAATTTTTATTAGTGCAAATCTCAGCACTGTCGAATGATAAGAAATCCTGTTTAAGTTTGTTTGATATCTCCTTTCGTTTTCAAGTTATCCACTGATTTTATGTTTCAGCTGATGACATAGTTGTTTGCAAATGACCAGGACAACATCTGTAAATATAGCTGTATCTGATCTTTGAAAGATTACAGTTGTAGGAAACATTTCAGCTGAGCTAAATAGATTTACTATAAATTGCCTCATGACTTAATATGATGTTTAAAGAGCCATGTTAATTATGCAAAGTTTTTCAGTTAGATTTCTCTTTGGAAACATGGTCAACCTTGTATACTTTCTTTTCTTTTTGCAAACAAAATGACGTCATTAGCCAATGGAACAAAACAGTGGATAACTCGAAAATGAGACCAGGTATCAACAAATCTTAAACGGCATTTGCTAACATTCAACAGCGCTATTCATTTGCATCAATTAAAATTGTCACTTCAGATCACTTTTAAGTAATACCAAGTTTTGGCCCAATCATTTGCCTTGTGAGAATAGCAGAAGAAATCATCAATCCGTAATAAGTGCAATGCTCTTATCCAAGACTCGCAAAACGAAGCTACCATTCGTCGATTCATATCTTGCCATTATTCGATTCGTGCAAAATATTGAAACAGATTTGCAATTAAACACAGTCACGGGTCACATTTCAAGTTAACATATATTTCTACACGAAGGCAGTTATGAAAAAGAATATTATGTTAGGAATGCATTCCTATCTCCATATCCATTACCCAGAGTTGTGTGCGTAGTATCCTTTAGTGTAAACTTGAAAGACATCTGTAACTTATCGTATTTATATATTGCAAAGACAGAGTTGGCAAATACTTGGCAAATAACATGGATTAGTGTCTGAGTCTGTTCACTCAGAAAATTAGAACGAGATTTGCAAGAATGATTTCTGGTTTCTAACTTTCATTTTGTTTCTCGGCCTGTGTTATTCATTGGGATTGTGTAAAAACACTTGTTATAGAAAGAAGGCTTCAAGCATCATAGCCCATTAAGACAAAGATATGTTTATACTTCATTTAAGTATATTACTAGTAGTCAGTTTTACAGTCTTTGTTTTTGTCTTATTCTTATTGTCGTGCATAATTTCACTGGAAACGCCATAAAGAGTCTATCAGATGCTCTTCTTCGGCGTAAATAGCAGTAGTATTGATATTACTTGCATGTTCTTTCTACATCAAAATCACGGTACAACGTCACTGAGTCTCTATTTCTTCCTGTTATTCGCCTTCTGCTACAACACATCAGTTCAGAACCAGGATCTGACAAATAGAGAAAATAGTCACTATATAAGAGAGAAGTCAGTCAGTGATCAATTTGCTTCCAAAACTTGGCATGGACTATATTTTTTGCAATTAACAATAGTTACGTGTTTACAGTTTTAACCAAGTTCAGATTTTGTTGATTGAAGACAAAGTGACACATAGGAAAATTTTCTGGCACGAATAGGCTAGCGTTGGACCTACATACAAAAACAGTGGTCGATTATAGTGATGTTTATATGATCAATAGTATTGGTTCATTGCAGCTACATGCAAAGGTAGTGGTCGATTATAATGACATTTCTATGATTAATAACATTGGTTGAAAAAGTATAAAATTTCTTCGAATTCAACCAAGAGCTACGAATCGTGAAATATTTACAAAATGATATGGTACATCTTTTTCATTCAGGGATAGTCTAGCATTGCAGCTACATGCAAAGATAGTGGTCGATCAAAGTGATATTTCTATGATTAATAGCATTGGTTGAAAAAGTGTAAAATGTGTTTGAATTCAACCAAGAGCTACAAATCGTGAAATATTTACAAAATGATATGTTGCATGCTTTTCAGTCAGGGATAGTCTAGCATTGCAGCTACATGCAAAGGTAGTGGTCGATCAAAGTGATATTTCTATGATTAATAACATTGGTTGAACAAAGTATAAAATTTGTTCGAATTCAACCAAGGGCTAAAAATCGTGAAATATTTACAAAATGATATGTTGCATGCTTTTCAGTCAGGGATAGTCTAGCATTGCAGCTACATGCAAAGGTAGTGGTCGATCAAAGTGATATTTTTATGATTAATAGCATTGGTTGAAAAAGTGTAAAATTTGTTCGAATTCAACCAAGGGCTAAAAATCGTGAAATATTTACAAAATGATATGGTACATGTTTTTCAGTCAGGGATAGTCTAGCATTGCAGCTACATGCAAAGATAGTGGTCGATCAAAGTGATATTTCTATGATTAATAGCATTGGTTCAAAAGTGTAAAATTTGTTCGAATTCAACCAAGAGCTACAAATCGTGAAATATTTACAAAATGATATGTTGCATGCTTTTCAGTCAGGGATAGTCTAGCATTGCAGCTACATGCAAAGATAGTGGTCGATCAAAGTGATATTTTTATGATTAATAACATTGGTTGAAAAAAGTGTAAAATTTGTTCGAATTCAACCAAGGGCTAAAAATCGTGAAATATTTACAAAATGATATGTTGCATGCTGTTCAGTCAGGGATAGTCTAGCATTGCAGCTACATGCAAAGATAGTGGTCGATCAAAGTGATATTTTTATGATTAATAGCATTGGTTGAAAAAGTGTAAAATTTGTTCGAATTCAACCAAGGGCTAAAAATCGTGAACTATTTACAAAATGATATGTTGCATGCTTTTCAGTCAGGGATAGTCTAGCATTGCAGCTACATGCAAAGGTAGTGGTCGATCAAAGTGATATTTCTATGATTAGTAGCATTGGTTGAAAAAGTGTAAAATTTGTTCGAATTCAACCAAGGGCTAAAAATCGTGAACTATTTACAAAATGATATGTTGCATGCTTTTCAGTCAGGGATAGTCTAGCATTGCAGCTACATGCAAAGGTAGTGGTCGATCAAAGTGATATTTCTATGATTAATAACATTGGTTGAAAAAAGTGTAAAATTTGTTCGAATTCAACCAAGGGCTAAAAATCGTGAAATATTTACAAAATGATATGTTGCATGCTTTTCAGTCAGGGATAGTCTAGCATTGCAGCTACATGCAAAGGTAGTGGTCGATCAAAGTGATATTTTTATGATTAGTAGCATTGGTTGAAAAAGTGTAAAATTTGTTCGAATTCAACCAAGGGCTAAAAATCGTGAACTATTTACAAAATGATATGTTGCATGCTTTTCAGTCAGGGATAGTCTAGCATTGCAGCTACATGCAAAGATAGTGGTCGATCAAAGTGATATTTTTATGATTAATAGCATTGGTTGAAAAAGTGTAAAATGTGTTTGAATTCAACCAAGAGCTACAAATCGTGAAATATTTACAAAATGATATGTTGCATGCTTTTCAGTCAGGGATAGTCTAGCATTGCAGCTACATGCAAAGATAGTGGTCGATCAAAGTGATATTTCTATGATTAATAGCATTGGTTCAAAAAGTGTAAAATTTGTTCGAATTCAACCAAAGGCAAAAAATCGTGAAATATTTACAAAATGATATGGTACATCTTTTTCATTCAGGGATAGTATAGCATTGCAGCTACATGCAAAGATAGTGGTCGATCAAAGTGATATTTCTATGATTAATAGCATTGGTTCAAAAGTGTAAAATTTGTTCGAATTCAACCAAGAGCTACAAATCGTGAAATATTTACAAAATGATATGTTGCATGCTTTTCAGTCAGGGATAGTCTAGCATTGCAGCTACATGCAAAGATAGTGGTCGATCAAAGTGATATTTTTATGATTAATAACATTGGTTGAAAAAAGTGTAAAATTTGTTCGAATTCAACCAAGGGCTAAAAATCGTGAAATATTTACAAAATGATATGTTGCATGCTGTTCAGTCAGGGATAGTCTAGCATTGCAGCTACATGCAAAGGTAGTGGTCGATCAAAGTGATATTTTTATGATTAGTAGCATTGGTTGAAAAAGTGTAAAATTTGTTCGAATTCAACCAAGGGCTAAAAATCGTGAAATATTTACAAAATGATATGGTACATCTTTTTCATTCAGGGATAGTCTAGCATTGCAGCTACATGCAAAGATAGTGGTCGATCAAAGTGATATTTCTATGATTAATAGCATTGGTTCAAAAGTGTAAAATTTGTTCGAATTCAACCAAGAGCTACAAATCGTGAAATATTTACAAAATGATATGTTGCATGCTTTTCAGTCAGGGATAGTCTAGCATTGCAGCTACATGCAAAGATAGTGGTCGATCAAAGTGATATTTTTATGATTAATAACATTGGTTGAAAAAAGTGTAAAATTTGTTCGAATTCAACCAAGGGCTAAAAATCGTGAAATATTTACAAAATGATATGTTGCATCCTGTTCAGTCAGGGATAGTCTAGCATTGCAGCTACATGCAAAGGTAGTGGTCGATCAAAGTGATATTTTTATGATTAGTAGCATTGGTTGAAAAAGTGTAAAATTTGTTCGAATTCAACCAAGGGCTAAAAATCGTGAACTATTTACAAAATGATATGTTGCATGCTTTTCAGTCAGGGATAGTCTAGCATTGCAGCTACATGCAAAGGTAGTGGTCGATCAAAGTGATATTTCTATGATTAGTAGCATTGGTTGAAAAAGTGTAAAATTTGTTCGAATTCAACCAAGGGCTAAAAATCGTGAACTATTTACAAAATGATATGTTGCATGCTTTTCAGTCAGGGATAGTCTAGCATTGCAGCTACATGCAAAGGTAGTGGTCGATCAAAGTGATATTTTTATGATTAATAACATTGGTTGAAAAAAGTGTAAAATTTGTTCGAATTCAACCAAGGGCTAAAAATCGTGAAATATTTACAAAATGATATGTTGCATGCTTTTCAGTCAGGGATAGTCTAGCATTGCAGCTACATGCAAAGGTAGTGGTCGATCAAAGTGATATTTTTATGATTAATAGCATTGGTTGAAAAAGTGTAAAATTTGTTCGAATTCAACCAAGGGCTAAAAATCGTGAACTATTTACAAAATGATATGTTGCATGCTTTTCAGTCAGGGATAGTCTAGCATTGCAGCTACATGCAAAGATAGTGGTCGATCAAAGTGATATTTCTATGATTAATAGCATTGGTTGAAAAAGTGTAAAATTTGTTCGAATTCAACCAAGAGCTACAAATCGTGAAATATTTACAAAATGATATGTTGCATGCTTTTCAGTCAGGGATAGTCTAGCATTGCAGCTACATGCAAAGGTAGTGGTCGATCAAAGTGATATTTCTATGATTAATAGCATTGGTTCAAAAAGTGTAAAATTTGTTCGAATTCAACCAAGGGCTAAAAATCGTGAACTATTTACAAAATGATATGTTGCATGCTTTTCAGTCAGGGATAGTCTAGCATTGCAGCTACATGCAAAGGTAGTGGTCGATCAAAGTGATATTTCTATGATTAATAGCATTGGTTCAAAAAGTGTAAAATTTGTTCGAATTCAACCAAGAGCTACAAATCGTGAAATATTTACAAAATGATATGTTGCATGCTTTTCAGTCAGGGATAGTCTAGCATTGCAGCTACATGCAAAGGTAGTGGTCGATCAAAGTGATATTTCTATGATTAATAGCATTGGTTGAAAAAGTGTAAAATTTGTTCGAATTCAACCAAGAGCTACAAATCGTGAAATATTTACAAAATGATATGTTGCATGCTTTTCAGTCAGGGATAGTCTAGCATTGCAGCTACGTGCAAAGGTAGTGGTCGATCAAAGTGATATTTTTATGATTAATAGCATTGGTTGAAAAAGTGTAAAATTTGTTCGAATTCAACCAAGAGCTACAAATCGTGAAATATTTACAAAATGATATGTTGCATGCTTTTCAGTCAGGGATAGTCTAGCATTGCAGCTACGTGCAAAGGTAGTGGTCGATCAAAGTGATATTTTTATGATTAATAGCATTGGTTGAAAAAGTGTAAAATTTGTTCGAATTCAACCAAGAGCTACAAATCGTGAAATATTTACAAAATGATATGTTGCATGCTTTTCAGTCAGGGATAGTCTAGCATTGCAGCTACATGCAAAGGTAGTGGTCGATCAAAGTGATATTTCTATGATTAATAGCATTGGTTCAAAAAGTGTAAAATTTGTTCGAATTCAACCAAGGGCTAAAAATCGTGAACTATTTACAAAATGATATGTTGCATGCTTTTCAGTCAGGGATAGTCTAGCATTGCAGCTACATGCAAAGATAGTGGTCGATCAAAGTGATATTTCTATGATTAATAGCATTGGTTCAAAAAGTGTAAAATTTGTTCGAATTCAACCAAGAGCTACAAATCGTGAAATATTTACAAAATGATATGTTGCATGCTTTTCAGTCAGGAATAGTCTAGCATTGCAGCTACATGCAAAGGTAGTGGTCGATCAAAGTGATATTTCTATGATTAATAGCATTGGTTCAAAAAGTGTAAAATTTGTTCGAATTCAACCAAGAGCTACAAATCGTGAAATATTTACAAAATGATATGTTGCATGCTTTTCAGTCAGGGATAGTCTAGCATTGCAGCTACGTGCAAAGGTAGTGGTCGATCAAAGTGATATTTTTATGATTAATAACATTGGTTGAAAAAGTATAAAATTTGTTTAAATTCAACCAAGAGCTAAATATGGTGAAATATATGCAATATGATACATAAAATATTATTTTAGCAATAAATGGTTTCAGATAGACATTCTTCAACGAGTAAGGGTGTGAATGTATTTGCATATGCATGATCAATAACATTTTGGGAAAAAATATGGAATTTGGACAAGTTCAACAGAACTGTTATAAAACAAAACATATAAACACAAAGGCAATTCGAATCTGTAGATAGTTTTGAAAATCATTTAGATCCACAAAAGACACAACAATTTTAAAATTTACAGAAATTCGATATTTTGGGCTGTTTTCCTTGAAAAAGCTTGTTTTATGAGGATTGCCCTCATTTTCTCTAATACCCCTTGCGCATTGTTTAAAGTTACTTTCACAATTAACTGGAAAATGAACCACATTGTTTGAAGATCTATGAAATCCTTGGACTTTCCTCAAGAAAAGGAAGACTTTGAAAACTTAGAAATTGTTGGTTGTTTTATCATAAAAGTGTTGTTTTATAAGGATTGACCTTATTCACTCTCATGCCCTCTGCGCAAATGTTTAAAGTTACTTTTACAATTAACTCGAAAAATGACCAACATTGTGTGAAGATCTTTGACATCCCTAGAACTTCCTCAAAATAGGAAGACTTTGAAAAATTAGAAACCGTTGGTTGGTTTATCAAGAAAGGGATGCTTCATAAGGATTTGCCTCATTTTCTCTAATACCCTCTGCGCATAAGTTTAAAGTTACTTTTACAATCAACTCGAAAATGAGTGGCGTTGTTAAAACATTACTATTTTTAAATGAAATCAATATCATCAAAATTGACTCTTGTTTCTTCAAGAAGGTCTATTTCTAACCTATCTGTCATAGAAGAACATGCAACATATCATTTTGTAAATATTTCACGATTTGTAGCTCTTGGTTGAATTCGAACAAATTTTACACTTTTTCAACCAATGCTATTAATCATAAAAATATCACTTTGATCGACCACTACCTTTGCATGTAGCTGCAATGCTAGACTATCCCTGACTGAAAAGCATGCAACATATCATTTTGTAAATATTTCACGATTTTTAGCCCTTGGTTGAATTCGAACAAATTTTACACTTTTTCAACCAATGCTATTAATCATAAAAATATCACTTTGATCGACCACTACCTTTGCATGTAGCTGCAATGCTAGACTATCCCTGACTGAAAAGCATGCAAAATATCATTTTGTAAATATTTCACGATTTTTAGCCCTTGGTTGAATTCGAACAAATTTTACACTTTTTCAACCAATGCTACTAATCATAGAAATATCACTTTGATCGACCACTACCTTTGCATGTAGCTGCAATGCTAGACTATCCCTGACTGAAAAGCATGCAACATATCATTTTGTAAATATTTCAAAATTTTTAGCCCTTGGTTGAATTCGAACAAATTTTATACTTTTTCAACCAATGTTATTAATCATAGAAATATCACTTTGATCGACCACTATCTTTGCATGTAGCTGCAATGCTAGACTATCCCTGACTGAAAAGCATGCAACATATCATTTTGTAAATATTTCACAATTTTTAGCCCTTGGTTGAATTCGAACAAATTTTATACTTTTTCAACCAATGTTATTAATCATAGAAATATCACTTTGATCGACCACTACCTTTGCATGTAGCTGCAATGCTAGACTATCCCTGACTGAAAAGCATGCAACATATCATTTTGTAAATATTTCACGATTTTTAGCCCTTGGTTGAATTCGAACAAATTTTATACTTTTTTCAACCAATGTTATTAATCATAGAAATATCACTTTGATCGACCACTATCTTTGCATGTAGCTGCAATGCTAGACTCTCCCTGACTGAAAAGCATGCAACATATCATTTTGTAAATATTTCAAAATTTTTAGCCCTTGGTTGAATTCGAACAAATTTTATACTTTTTCAACCAATGTTATTAATCATAAAAATATCACTTTGATCGACCACTATCTTTGCATGTAGCTGCAATGCTAGACTATCCCTGACTGAAAAGCATGCAACATATCATTTTGTAAATATTTCACAATTTTTAGCCCTTGGTTGAATTCGAACAAATTTTATACTTTTTCAACCAATGTTATTAATCATAGAAATATCACTTTGATCGACCACTACCTTTGCATGTAGCTGCAATGCTAGACTATCCCTGACTGAAAAGCATGCAACATATCATTTTGTAAATATTTCACGATTTGTAGCTCTTGGTTGAATTCGAACAAATTTTACACTTTTTGAACCAATGCTATTAATCATAGAAATATCACTTTGATCGACCACTACCTTTGCATGTAGCTGCAATGCTAGACTATCCCTGACTGAAAAGCATGCAACATATCATTTTGTAAATATTTCACGATTTTTAGCCCTTGGTTGAATTCGAACAAATTTTACACTTTTTCAACCAATGCTATTAATCATAAAAATATCACTTTGATCGACCACTACCTTTGCATGTAGCTGCAATGCTAGACTATCCCTGACTGAAAAGCATGCAACATATCATTTTGTAAATATTTCACGATTTTTAGCCCTTGGTTGAATTCGAACAAATTTTATACTTTTTTCAACCAATGTTATTAATCATAGAAATATCACTTTGATCGACCACTACCTTTGCATGTAGCTGCAATGCTAGACTATCCCTGACTGAAAAGCATGCAACATATCATTTTGTAAATATTTCACGATTTTTAGCCCTTGGTTGAATTCGAACAAATTTTACACTTTTTCAACCAATGCTACTAATCATAGAAATATCACTTTGATCGACCACTACCTTTGCATGTAGCTGCAATGCTAGACTATCCCTGACTGAAAAGCATGCAACATATCATTTTGTAAATATTTCACGATTTTTAGCCCTTGGTTGAATTCGAACAAATTTTATACTTTTTTCAACCAATGTTATTAATCATAGAAATATCATTATAATCGACCATCACCTTTTTATGTATGTCCAATGCTAGCACATTCTTGCTAGAAAAACATGTACCATATCATTTTGTAAATATTTCACGATTTGTAGCTCTTGGTTGAATTCGAACAAATTTTATACTTTTTCAACCAATGTTATTAATCATAGAAATATCATTATAATCGACCACCACCTTTTTATGTATGTCCAATGCTAGCACATTCTTGCTAGAAAAACATGTACCATATCATTTTGTAAATATTTCACGATTTGTAGCTCTTGGTTGAATTCGAAGAAATTTTATACTTTTTCAACCAATGTTATTAATCATAGAAATGTCATTATAATCGACCACTACCTTTGCATGTAGCTGCAATGAACCAATACTATTGATCATATAAACATCACTATAATCGACCACTGTTTTTGTATGTAGGTCCAACGCTAGCCCATTCGTGCCAGAAAATTTTCGTATGTGTCACTTTGTCTTCAATCAACAAAATCGGAACTTGGTTAAAACTGTAAACACGTAACTATTGTTAATTGCAAAAATATAGTCCATACCAAGTTTTGGAAGCAAATTGATCACTGACTGACTTCTCTTTTATATAGTGACTATTTTCTCTATTTGTCAGATCCTGGTTCTGAACTGATGTGTTGTAGCAGAAGGCGAATAACAGGAAGAAATAGAGACTCAGTGACGTTGTACCGTGATTTTGATGTAGAAAAAACATGCAAGTTTTATCAATACTACTGCTATTTACGCCGAAGAAGAGCATCTGATAGACTCTTTATGGCGTTTCCAGTGAAATTATGCACGACAATAAGAATAAGACAAAAACAAAGACTGTAAAACTGACTACTAGTAATATACTTAAATGAAGTATAAACATATCTTTGTCTTAATGGGCTATGATGCTTGAAGCCTTCTTTCTATAACAAGTGTTTTTACACAATCCCAATGAATAACACAGGCCGAGAAACAAAATGAAAGTTAGTAACCAGAAATCATTCTTGCAAATCTCGTTCTAATTTTCTGTGTGAACAGACTCAGACACTAATCCATGTTATTTGCCAAGTATTTGCCAAGTATTTGCCAACTCTGTCTTTGCAATATATAAATACGATAAGTTACAGATGTCTTTCAAGTTTACACTAAAGGATACTACGCACACAACTCTGGGTAATGGATATGGAGATAGGAATGCATTCCTAACATAATATTCTTTTACATAACTGCCTTCTTGTAGAAATATATGTTAACTTGAAATGTGACCCGTGACTGTGTTTAATTGCAAATCTGTTTCAATATTTTGCACGAATCGAATAATGGCAAGATATGAATTGACGAATGGTAGCTTCGTTTTGCGAGTCTTGGATAAGAGCATTGCACTTATTACGGATTGATGATTTCTTCTGCTATTCTCACAAGGCCAATGATTGGGCAAAACAAAATAAAAGGAATTCAGCAGCAAATATGCTAAGTTACAGATGTCTTTCTATGTCCATTCTTTCCATTTGGCTCGAATAATCTACAATGATTTGATATGAGTCAAAAGATGTCTTATTCTGTGTTGAAGAATATGACCATAGATTAGCACAAGAGCTCTATTTATCTATTAATCCCGCCTCTCTAATAAGTTTCTCTCTTTTAGGTCCTGTGTCCAACGCAAGGTGTTACCAAAGGTTTTCCATTTGTTCAGTAAAACAATTCAAATGTTAATATCCTTACTTTTATGGATGAAAACGAAGTTTAACCGTATTTAGCTCGCAATTTTATTTTGACTCCAAAATATGAGGTAGAAGACTTTATAGTATTCATAGTATTTTCATTTAAGCCTATGAATAAGTCCTACTCCATATTAAACACCCGGTTTGGAGTTTCCGTAGTAAAAAGAGGGACTAATAGACCACTAACTGTAAATAACCATTTGTTGATGTGTCAGTCATCGAAAAATAAAGCTACTTTATATTCGGACCACGATTTCGGTGCCAAAAGAACAACTTGCAATGGCTGATGAAGTTGTCCTTCGTCATGTATGACAGCTGGCTTTTTAATCTTTTCAGTGATGAATTCCTTTGTTCGTTGATTTGGCTGTTAACATCTCGAAACTGTGCGTAATGCTGCAAGTTGTAACTTTCTGCGCATGCTGAAATAAGGAGAAAATGAACGTTACATCAGTTTTTCACGAGCGACCTACTTCATTCCACAACGGGTACAAGTCGCATTGATTCATTTTCTTTCCTGTTCTTAAGCATGGTTTCCATTAAATCATAGAGCGATCGTAAGGAGATCAGCGACGGTCTGCGATCGTCTGATAAGCCAATAAGATGATAGTACTTGCTGCTGCTACGCTTGCGTGCCATCTTGTAGGTGCGAACAGGATCATGGTATAAGTTCATCGCAGACTGTCGCCGACTAATGGAAACACTCCGCTGAAATCGCAGATGGAAGATAGGGATCGCCGACGATTGTAGACTGTTGCCGATTCCCTTACCAATTGATGGAAACCAGGCTTTACTCTTGACATTCTTGGTAATTTGATACAATTTTGTTTTGTATAAACTATAATTTTTATGGTACTAACCTGTATGATTTTTCCAGTGAAAACGATCAATGAGGAACATACATTCTTTGAAGAATCCCGGGTCACGATTAAGAGCATAGTTGTGTAATCGGCAGCAGTTATCATAAATGATAGTTGTAGGTGCTAAAGAAAAATATTATTTTTCAAACAAAGTCACAGCATCATTGTTTTGACTTTGCTCTTCTTTCTCATTGCAAAGTAAACGTAATTTGAACCCACAGTCTATGACCCTTTATCATTCACACATGTAATGTGCACTCAAGTACGTTGTAAAATAGACAAAAACGAGTGTACAGCACTAAGCAGCCTTTGACTTACGAACAAAATCGCTAATCAACAAATTTTGGTGAAATCAAAGGCTAAATACAAAATATAAACTTGAATGCTCCCTTTTTATCAAGAGGTATGCAGCTCCTTGGGTAAGAGTGATCATGCCAGGGATTTGAAACGACAAAACGAACCAAATAATTGTGCTGAGAAGATAATTTAGCATCAGATGTGGTTTGATATTTAGCAATGAATGTCTGCTAAATATGATGATCGTGGTTGAAGACAAACATTTTCGTTACTCTATAGCAATTAGAAACAGTCCAGCATGTGGCAAGAACGTCTTTGCATGCATTTGCTGCAAGGGGAACAGCTTAAGGAATACTGAAACGAAGAAAATGATGAAAGTAATAAATGATAAAAGAAAGTACCTTTTGGAAAGCGTGTTCTCAAAATGGAGAATGGAACGTTCGGTGATTCTTGTGTTTCCATTACCTGGAATCCATAGCAAACGTCTGAAAGAAATACAATAATGGTTAACGAAGAGAGCTCATGCCTTCATAAAAAGAGAGTAGACGTATATTTTATTTTTCCCTGATTCTGTCTCAAAAATCATGAAATTCATAAATGATGAGCCAGAAAAAGTTCCCATTTTAAAAGATTCAAAGTACAAAGAGTACTTGACAGATTCAAATGAGTCAAATTCTAGTTTAAAGCCGATAAACCAAATTATTATTGTACTTTTCTTGTCTTTTATAAAAACATGAATACACATAAATTCGACTTTGCAAAACGTTGTTGGTTGCAAATAGCCGAAAATGGGCCTAAAATAGAAGACCAAATCGAAAGGAATCTCGTCAAAAAGAACAATTGGCAAGGGAATTTCACCGCTCTAGGGAGTTATAAGAAATGGGGTTACAACGAATAATGAAGATATTTAATCTTGTGGCTACAGTTGTGTAGACGATGTTGTAATGAAATTAAAAATCATGTATATTTTCAGGTAATATCTTCATAAGAACGCAAGAATAGAAAAATGAACAAACCGTGCTCGCAATAAACTGTGAATAAACCAGGCATGAGCTTTGGGTGTCCCCGATGTACTTTAGTGCACTGGGTAGCATCCTTTACGGCTATTACTTGATTGCGGTCTGCTACGTATATACCTCTATTGTTGCACGGTGGCCAGCAAGGAAAATAACTCAATGGACTAGACTCAGTTGAAACATTTTGAGATAAATCATGAGGTTCCTTAAAACTTGATAAAACAATGTCTTTCATTTTCAGAAACAACTCCACACATGGTCGTTCAAGATACCCATTTGGCAGCGCTTGCACGAATTTGTACACAATTGGGGATAAGAGCTCAAGTTTCCTCATAATTTCTGGATTGTTTTTCAGAGATTGACCATCGCATAAGTCATCCATGATATGCATGAATTCCTCGTCATGGGGAAAGTAACTGATCACGGCAGAATCCGAAGATGAACACTTCAATAAGTGAATGACAGATAACGGAAAGGAGCTACGATTGCCATAAATGGATTCAAGCCAGAGAAGGAACGCTTTAAAGTATGGAGCATTTGTTCCTAATGCAGATAAAAGCTCTGCTCGCATCTCAGCTGTAAATGCTTCGTTGGCAATATACTGGCGAAGAACGGTCCTAGTAGGTTTGCTGCAGATCAGGATTCTATCGTGGAAACTGGTAAAATGAAAACAAAAATACATTAGGTCGGTATATTCCATTCTATGTCATTGAAAGCTACTTTGTCTTGCATGTATCCCAACTATTGCTCTTCGAGTGCATGAAATTTAAAGAAATATAATCATGAGACACAATCATGTATGTGTGGTTATACAGGGTGTCCCAAAAAAAATTATGCCCTGTTTGTCTGAAGATTGCGACAAAACGGCAAAAGATTCTAGCCAAACTTTTGCATGATGGTGCTCTTCAGATGTTCAATTAAAGTTTGCCATCATCCCCGTAAAAATCCGTTGAAAAAATGATGGAGCTATGACCTTCAGAAGACTAAATTTGCCTGGTGACTGAAACCAGCGGTCGGCCATTTTGTCATACTATTTTGCAGTGATAAGTATCTTCACGTGAGGTAAGAAATAATTTATGTGAGGTCAGAAATAGTGGAACTCTCTGAGGATTATCGGAATTTTCACGAGAGCTATGACATTGGAAGCTGCTGTTTCATTTTCATTCCATAAAGCTGTTTATCGCTACAAAATAGTAAGACAAAATTGCCAACCGCTGGTTTCAGTCATCGGGCAAATTTGGTCTCCTGAAGGTCATAACTCCATCATTTTTCAACGAATTTCTACAGGGATGGCAAGCAAACTTTACATGAACATCTGAAGAGCAGCATCAGGAGGGCCCCTTGAAAATCAGCATCGCTGAAGGGCTACCCTCCTTAATATTTGAAATGAAATGAAATCATATAAACATTTGGCGAGAAATTTTGCCGTTTTGTCGCAATCTTCAGGCAAACGGGACATATATTTCTTGGGACACCCTCCTGGGTGCCAGAGCCTCGACTCATTTTTGTCTCTCGTTTTTCATTATGGCTCTGGCACCTAGAGTAAGTAAACACCCGCATGATAGAACTTTGTGAATCCACAACCTACAGAATAAAAGTGTGAATTAAACCTCCATTCTATAAGAACCCATTATACAATTCATTTCATTAATTAACAACTTAACCAAACTCTGCAAAAATTGCAAGCTCTTACATGCGGGTGTGGCTGTTTAAGTCCAATGAATTGTAAATTCACTTAAATTTCGCGATGTAAAACTGATAACATGGAGGCAAAACGTAACTCGCAAATGTTTCTAAAGTTATGTTCCCATAGATAAGAAACGCAAATGTAGGAAACTTTAATACTCAAAGAGGCACAAGGAAAGAACCACAGTTTCTTGTTTCCAAAAATAAGCTTAGAAACAATGCTTTCTAGCTACCTACTGAATTAGTCACGCAAGTCGATCGTATTTCTCGGCAAAGAAAGCACATAATTATTTTAAAATTGTAGCAACTTATCTTCCATCGAGTAAATTGTTTCTTTCCTTGTTTCCATCTGTAGTGACTGCCAATGTTCTGGAAAATGACTTTCGGTACCCAAGTGTTGTGGCATCGCATAGCAAAACTGATGGATACTTGCCACAGTGTTTGCAGCAAAACGTTTCAGAGTAGTCTATATCCAACAAACCGAGAAAGCAGTGCCAGGCAGAACGCCATTGTTGGTAATTGATGAACTTATCAGTATCACAGCCTGCAGATTGAAGATTGCATTTCCAGATCGTATGGTAGCTGATTAAACTGCAACTGAATTGGAATAAAAAAATCAAACCAAGGGATTAAGATGTGCTTGGAAAAAGCTAACCCTTGAAGAATAAATATTGCACATATCGGTACGTTAGACAGATCCTTTACATTGAGAAATGTTACGAGGACAGATAAATACATATTCGAGAACCATTTCTACCTTCAAGAGTGACACTGTTACATCAAGCTATCTGTTCTCTAAGCGTGCTGTGTGAAACTGGTGCTACTGCATCTACCTTTGCATAGAAGTCCGTCCAACGAAATAAAGGGCACACTTAAAGCATGCACCTGAAATCTGCTTGTGCATTTTTCTATAAACACGTTCCCACATTCCTCAGTTAAAAAGAATATACATATAACTGCTGGACTAACAGGACTCACTATTTCATGTATCTACTAACGGCCAAATAACAGTGGACGCTAAATCCTATCACTTGAACTACGGGCGCATGAGCATTAACCTACTGCACGGGGAGGGGGGGGGTGGATATAAGTTTCCATGGACAAACCCCAACATATGCCATAATTTAATCAAAACAAATTCAATTTGATATATCAAGTATATCATATTAATAGGTTAAGTAGACTATAACCTGTTTCCATGCAGAAAGTGGAACATGTAATTACGTAAAACATCGTATCCAACCAGAAAATTGCCCATATTCAGAATACCATCCTCACTTCCATCATAGAAATAGACCTCTGAACAGTCAGCGTTGCTGCATTTGCGAAAGGTCACTGCACAGAGAAGAACATCATTTATTGAAAACAAAGAGTGGAAAAGTGAAGGGTGCTGGGCGGGGGCATTTAAGAGAGAAAGACATTTGCCATGTCATGTCTTTACTCCTCAATGTTACATCAGTTACACCATATTTGTATTATTCTAATACCTATGCAATAAATTTGTAGTATTTGCAGAAAGCACTGCAATGCGATATTTTGGCTATGATACAGAAAACATCTCATCACAATGGGTATCATATTTACCGATGCAAGAATAAAAATTGGTCCTGGGACATAGACTAAATTCTCCTATCACTTTTAAACTTTTGAACAAGCAGGTGCTTACCTACAAGTTCTAATTTTTAACAAATTATGAAGCATCAGGGGTCCTTAAAAATTGAAAACAGTCAGTCAAAGCTGTATTCTTGATGTAGCTTACGGCAAAAAACAGAGTGAGAATCTTGTACTAAATTACTACCATCAACTTGTACCATCTTGAACATCAACAGTAATTTTGTATCTGTTTCAAACCATTCTAAACTGGTGTTCAAGTCAGCAGAGCACCTAGGGCATGTGTTTCTGTCGATTGCAAGCAAGGGATAGCTTCCATCTTCAGTTTGAATGAAATCATTGGGAAATGTGTATATCTTTTGCTGATTTGGTGTTGACTGCACTGCAATTGGTTGCTTTGATAACGCATTTCTCCAACTAGTTAACGAAATTCTATTCGTAGCTTCTGCATGATGCGTGATCAGATCAATTAGGAAATCTGGAAGGTCTTCTTTACATAGATCTAAGTGCTCCTTCAAAAACTTTACATGTCTGCAAGAATGTCTCCCAAAATTGCACGTGTGACAAACGAATCCCTCTCTGTCTACACCAATTACAGAAATATCTGCCTCTGTACACCTGATGCAAACCATCTTGCCACTTGCAAATTCTAAGTCGGTGATAACTGAAGAAAACTAAGTGAAAAGTGAGGAAATGCCGTATTAGAATGGCAGGTGCAGAAGGAAAAATCTATAATTGTTGGGAAAAAATAGCCTTGTTGAGTTCAATAGGGTCTTAATTCGGTAAAAAAAGAATTCGTATGGTCAAAATTTATGGCTTTGTACATCGAGGGACACTTTGCAAAATAATGTTGATTCATGCAGAACAGACATAAAAAACCTTCAATTTACAAAAATATTGGATTTCTAGGGCAAGGGTGAAATTTGTATCGATTAAATTTCCAAACAAAAATAATTCAAAAAAATTGCAAAATGTTTACAATAAAAGCATGATTGACATTTGTGGACAATTGCATATTCAACTGCAACTCTTTGTTGTGGTCGTACTCTTGGCCAATATGTAATTATCCTTTAAATAGCAATGTGGCTGGGACATGTTTTCCCATATCAAATTATAAATTACTGCTACTGCCATATGCCATAAGATATACATGAACCAAGATTGAAAGGAAGAAGCAATAACATAACAACCTTGTTGTAACCATGGTCACTCTGAATTCCTGACAGAAAAAATCAAAGCAATCAGACATGCAGCATTAAATGGACATAATAATTGTCTGATACAGTATAGACCTTGCACACATTTGATTAACATTTATTTTCTAGCTTGGGGCTTGAGAATCCTTTACAAGTTCTTAAGGTTCTTGTTTCAAATCCATTTTGTCTTGTTCTAATTCTTATCATCATATGAAGAGTGACTGAAAATCTTTCTGAATTCCTGACAGTTCTTGCCACTTGAATGAAAAAAATGCACCAGTTCATTGTAACACTAAAAGGTTTAGATTTCTGAATGACTATGTACAACGTACTGTACATACAGTACTGCAGTCATTCAGAGATCCAACATTTTTGATTAAATTTGACAATGAGCCTGGAAATATTTGTGTCCAACATTAATTGTGAATTTTGATAGCATGCTTCTAGTGCAGGGCTAAAAAGGCATTGTGCCAATTTTACATCAATTGCAAAGCAAAAAATAAATAATGTCAAAATCTGTTCAATATGAATTACATTAAATTATTCTGAAATGATACATATTATTTTAATAAAGAAAAGGGAAGACATTGAAATTATTTTCTACTGGCAAGGCAAGGCAAATAAGAAATAAATTTTGCTTGAATTACCTTGAATGACGTCAATATCAATGTTGTTCTCTGCATCCCAGATTGGAATCATTTTCAGACATACCCGTATGTGACAACAAGTTGGAAACGACTGGTCTAAAGCAGACTTGAACCCTAAAAATGAAATTTATTTTATATGCAGTTGCTATCACTGTATGAATACATTTTGCAAATTTGTGTAGTACACATGCAGATAAACAGCCATCTGTATAAGGTTAAAGTTTATCCACTTTCTGAAAAGTTATAATGCCAGAAAGGCTGATGATTCAAGACCAATGGCCCTTAGAGAGGACATTATCAACTGAAGTTTGTAAAGTATAAGGTTCCCGGAGCTTTGAACTTGCAAATTGAGCTTTTATTGTCTATTCACTGGCTTCAGGATCTCATAGTTAAACTTGTTTCAATCGTTGGCAGGATAAATTTACTCCCCTTGATCTTAATGGGCATGATCAGCTCAAAGGGTGTTAGATATCACCTGAAACCCTTTGTGCCAGACTTTAACTTCCTTTGCATCTTCTACCGTAAAACATATCACTATCCATTAATTTGGAAACAAATCTGAGTGATTAAAATGTATACTTTTGACAAATACAAAACATTTTCTTTAAGGCAACCTGATTGCTTTCATTCAGTTTAGAATCTTACTGTATTTTCTAAGCGTTGCATGAAAACACACAGATTTAGGCAATACCTTCTGATTGCTGACAGATAACAGTTTCCAAACTGCTGACATAATTTTCTCTGCTTGAGTTACATGAGCATGAATATATTGATGCTGTACAGTTGTCAAATATCTTCGAAATTCGTCTTACAATGCAAAATTTGTTGACCTAAAACAAAACTAAAAATGATACATTTTACCCTAAATTTTGATGTGTAGTCAGGCCATAGCACAAATACATCTTAAAACTGAAAACTGAGTTATCTGAAAACTCCGGATGAGAAAATCTTTCATATTTAAATGGACAAATACTGTATAATGTCTGTTTGTGAAAACTGTCAAATAAAATGCACCCTAAAATTAACTGCTACTGAGTGAAACTTCAATACCTTTAACAGTCTGGTTTTGAAATCAAAGTCTTGAAGGAGAAAGGTGCAGCCAGAGTCATCTAGAGTTACAAGGGATTTAGCCCTGAGTATCTCTATCATATATATTTCCTCAAGACCAAGACTTTCCTGCAGAGAAAATACAGTAAATTTCAAAGCTTTTAACAAATAAACTAAATGTATACTGCATCTAAGTTGTGCACGTCCCTTAATATCTTTAAAATTTATTGGATTTATACATACAGTACGATGTTATGATGTTATGATCTTAGAACATACAATAGAAGTCTTGCATTCACCAACACAACAAGAATTGTTCATAATTCTTTGGCAGGAAAATTGTGTAAATGTGTACAAGGCCTGTATTGTCACTGTATGAGCAAATGATCTAAGAAGAATGGTGACAATCCAACAAGTTACAGTACAGGTCAATATACAGTAGGATACTGAGGCAAGGGGGTGCAATCAGCCCCCATCCCAATGTTGGTTAAGACAAAGATCCTTTGTTCAAATCAATAGCAATAAACAATGCTTTTTAACTGAAATGAAGCTTCAGTCCTCCTCCCCAAATATTTGACAAAGTGTCCACCATTGGTACAGGCCTTGCGCACATTAACAGTGACAAGAATTATTTACATGGCGATGTGACTTCTTGAGCTATACGAAAGGCTGTACATTTTTATAAACAGGAATTCTCATGCAATACAACCATGCTGATGTGTTCAAGTCGTTTACTATATTTCAAACTTAAGCAGTAAATGGTATTGAAACTTTACTGTCTTCTGTCTTTTGAATAAATACTGAATAAATACTCCCTGTAAAGATTTCGGAAAATGGCAAGCATTCTGATTGTTCATCACTTTCTTCCTCATCATTATCACCACCATCAATAATATGCATACCAACATCAGTATCTTCATCATCTACTGCATTGGAATGAAGAGGCAGCACATTTTCATTTGGCATAAACAACTCTGGAAAAGAAATGAAAAGCTGTGTTGTATCTCATTAATGCAGAGGTAATTGAGAAAATTCCAAATTGTATGCAACTGTTGGCTTTTGGTCAGTTGCCCATGACTCAGGGCAGCCCAGTTAAAAAAGGCCATTTCAACCCAAAGAGACAAAGGTCATGCAAACCATAATGCACAAGATAACATTGCATAGATCTCTGAAAGTTTTACCAAATGTGCATGCCTTGTAATTAGTACATATATGCATTTTGGATATTGGAATGAAATGAATCAAAATGCTAACAGTATTTTCTCCACATTTGTGAATTGACAATTCCAGTTTAGGTGACCAACTGTAACCAGTATCTTCTTCATCGCTCTTCAAGATCTTCATTCTCAAGTTACAACTGTTGATGTTGATGTTGAACCCTTGAGGAGAACCCTTGATGTTGTGAATATTGATTTATAGTTCATGATCTCCCAAAGGAATCAAAGGAGAGTTGGTAATTAGATCTTGAAGCTTGAGGACAAATGAGGGCAGTTTTAGTAATAAGATGGCGTTTTCCGATGGTGAAAAGGGAATGGACCTGAAAAACTGGGTGGGGCCTTCATCCCAGACCAGAAGTCTCATTTGTCCCCCTCTGTTGCAAGGATCTATCGCGCAAAGGAGCTGATTTAAATCAAGCTTGATGTTGTCTGCGTGCAGGCTTGACTGATTTGTTTTCAGCAAGGTTTCTCCTCTGATACAGTCTGCGCATTAGTGACACAAAGCCTGTGTAAAGTCACGTGCGGTTCCCAGGATCGTGGACGAAGCCTTATCGGTGGACAGAGATTTCTGATGTTCTCTTTCAGTTCTATTGATTGAGAAATATCTTCAAGGAATTCTTGCAAAATTCCTTTCCATTTAAATAAATTCAATGTGACGGCTTGTAACAAGGATTGCACAATAGGCTTTCATTGGCTTTGTTTGTTTATGCACACACCAACTTAATCAAAAAATGCTACAGACCTTTTACTTCTTAAAAAGAGGTTTGGATCAAGTGTCCAAATCTGGTAAAGTTTGGGAAGGAAAACGAAAAACGACCCCCGTTCTCAGCTGCTAGCTGTGGTATGAAGTTGCTTCGGATCTCAAAACTTTTCAAAGAGTTTGTTATTGACAACTTTGTGCAAAGTGAGCTAGCCATGGTTTAGTTTACACACAGGCAAGTGTTACTGGTATTTTTGCTTTGTTTCTCATCATTTTCATTCATTTTTAGCTGACTTTTCTATCATTTGAATAATGACGGTTGAAACCCAAACTTTGATTTGCAAAGTCGCAAAATGAAACCCTTGTAATGCTTGCACTGTTACACAACAAAATCAGCCGACAACAAATGAAAATAATGACGAACAAGGCCAAAAGGTAAATTAAACTTACTAGTGTATTTAAACTGAACCAGTCATAAGTCAATTCAAGCAAAGTTATCGTTGCTTAACTCTCTGCAAAATGTTCTGAGATCCAAATAAACTTCTTGCCATAGCCTCGCAGCTAGCAGGTATCTATCGAAAACGGGGGTTGTGTTTCAATTTCTTTTGACAAAATTTACCCAATTTGGACGCTCGATCCAAGCCTCTTTTTTAAGAAGTAAAAAGGTCTATTGGAGGGGAAACCTCTCTGAAAAGAAACCAGTTGAGTCTGCACGCAGGCTAAGCTCGATGGCGTAGAGTGGAAGAGCAATAAACCTCACACTGCATGCATAGTTTCCTGCCAAGCAGGCTTCAACAACAAAAATATACAAATTAGACTATTGTATGTTTTATCAACAAAGTGGTGCAGGGAAGATCTTCCAGGGAAAAGGAATGCAGAATCAATGCAAATGGTCCTTTTGGAAGTTCAACTTAAGTTTAAACATTTGGGATGAGTGCAGTTTAGCAGGTGGTGCTAAATGACATGTTCCAACCATAACCCTAGCTTATGTAGCTATTTTTTTATTTCCCCAACCCCCCCCCCACCCTGGGATGAAGGGGGCTGATGCGGGGTCACTCACGTTTTCTCTGTTTTTCCCTTGTGACAGTGAGCGATGTCCCTGCCTACCGGGGCAACATTCTTCTGCAAATGGGAGGCGATAGCTCACGTTTGTCCCTGGGTAAAGCCCCGCCTTGTTATGCTCGAGCTTTTAGGAGAAGCGAATCGCCCTGGGTGTCCCCACTCCCCGGGGCAAAAACTTTTCAGGGAAAGGGAGGTGAGTAGTCCTGCACCGGGGTGGGAGGGTTGGGGCAATAAAATGATAGCTGCATTATCCTTACTAACCCTGCTAACACTAACTTATCCTAACTAGCCCTAAATTAAATTACACTGAAAACGCTGTTTTGAAAGTAACCCTTTTTACCGTATGTATGACATATTACAATAACACAACATTTGAATAATGCCGCCGCTAAACAGCACTCTACTGGCATATACTAGCCAAACATTTGAAGGGAATAGCTGGAGCTAGGTAAGGTAGAGGGGTTGTGAAAGCTTGTGTGTGTGTGTGTGTGTAGCATTATTTTAATTCGATTATATACACGTAGCTAACAATATATACACTATTTAATAATATATACAAGTTAACTAATCTAAATCGAATTTACATAACTAATAATAAAATAAAAACAAACTTTTTTTTCTTACGTTTATAACTAAAACTCTAAACTGGTTGGCACTTGCAGGCACTACATTTGCAATTCGGACCATCCCATTGTTTTATTAAAGCCTTAAAACTTTTGAAATTTTCTGCTGATTTTATTTCGTTTGGTAAGCCATTCCAAATCTGTGGCCCAATAGACTTGAGACTTTTAGACCCAAATGTTGTTTGATTTGGTCTGAAATGGGCTAAATTATTTGGATTTCTTAACGAATAATTTGAAGAGCGTAATTCAAAAATTCTCTGCATAAATGGTGGATTCAAATGATTCAGAGTTTTGAATATTTCAATGCAAAGGAGTCTTTGGCGCGCAACCTGCATCGTGCATTTACTAGATTTTGAAAGCAAATCATTATATGAACTTGTATGATCGTTATAGAGAAACCTTAGGGCACGTTCTTGTAACTTTTCAATTTTCTGTAATGACTTGGAAGATGAGAAATACCACACCAAGGGGCAATAATCGAAATTTGAACATACAAAACTCTGAACTAGGATCTTTTTCTCTTTAAAGCCAATAAACATCTTTAACCTTTTAAGAACATTCAATTGTGATGCAGCTTTTTTGCAAAGATTAGAAATATGCGGGTCGAAATCCAGTTTATAATCCAAAGTGACTCCCAAAAGTTTGACAGTCTCCTCAGATTTGATCACATTACCGTTAATGTTAATTTGCTCTCCACTAGTGTTTGTTTGATTTTTTCTGAGCAATAAAGCATGGAATTTTTCAGGATTGGCAATCATTTCATTTTGCTCTAGCCAGGATAAAGCAATTCCTGTTTCCTTTTCCAAAATATTTACAAGATCAGGCATGCTTTTCGAAAAATAAGTAAGCGTATTGTCGTCAGCATAATTGTAGAGAGTTGCCTGTTTTATGAACAGAAATAAATCATTTATATAAAAATTAAAAAGGATTGGGCCCAGGACAGATCCTTGGGGTACACCAGATATCACCTCTTGAAAAGAACTGTACGTATTATTTATCCGTACACTTTGTTTCCGTCGTTTGAGATAAGAGTAGGTGAGAACAAGCGCGTCTTCTTCGAATCCATATGCATGTAATTTTGCAATAAGCAAATCATGTGGAATGCAGTCAAAGGCTTTTGAAAGATCCATTAGGATAGCACCTACAAGATAGTCGTTGTCGAGGTTAGACCTCCAATCTTCTATCAGACGTATTAAGACATGTTGGGTGCCGTATGCTCGTCTATAGGCCGCAATGAAAACAGAAAGCGTGTTGTCTAGATGTTGAATCAATTGTTGCTTTAGGACTTTTTCGAATATCTTTGAAAAGGTATTAAGAACACTAACTGGGCGGAAATTCCTTTCTACTGTGCGATTTGGCTCCCCCTTATCTAAAGGACAGACCGCCGCCTTTTTTGCATCATCTGGGAAACAAGAGTTGCGAATGCTATAGTTTATTGCCATGGTTAGTGCGACTGTGAGTTCGTTAGAAGCAAGAGATACAAGCTTCGGGGGTATTTGATCCTCACCAGTAGATTTTCTCCCATCTAGAGATTTTAATAATTTCTTAACCTCTTGGTTGCTTATTTCATGAAAAGTGAAGGTGTTTAACGATTGTTCTGGGTTTTGAATGATAGCTAGGACGCTGGGGTGGTTCTTATATTTGTCAAGAATTAATCGAACAATTTGGCGGTCATCAATGATTCCTGTATCTTTAGCAAGGCTACTAGGCTTCTTGCCGCTAGATTTCTCTACTATATTTACATAATGATCATTGAAAATCTCTGTCAATTCCCGGTCATCTGTTATAACGGTATCATCTTTCACAAGAGAAATATCGCTACTCATAAGTCCCCCTTTATTTGAAAGAAAGGGTTTAACAAGATCCCAAAATTCTTTATTAGACAGTGTACCATTACTTGTTGCCTCTTTAAAATGGTTTTTCATAGCTTTCTTTCTTAGAGAAACACATTTATTACGCTGCTTTTTGAACTTATTTCTATTTTCTGTGGTAGGGTTTTTATTAAGTCTTTTTTTGAGCCTTGATCTAGTATATATTGCCTTTTGTAATTGTTGATTCATGAAAGGGGCAGTATTTCCTCTCTGAACCTTAGTTTTCAAAGGAGCATGTTTATCTACAAGTTTTCGGAAAGCTGATGAGAGATTTCTATAGGACAAATTCACATCGTTAACATCAGCTTTAAAGTTCGTATTTTTTACATCTTGCAAAAATTTTTCAGAGTCAAATTTCTTGTAGCTGCGGTATTTAACAATCTTTGGTTTCAGGCGAATCCATCCAGTAGCAGTACCAAAGGCAGGGCAAGGCTCGTACATAAATACAGGTAGGTAGGTACTAGGCAAGGCCTTACAACAACAATGGATGCCTAAAACAACAATGAATGCCTAAAATGCTACCTCTTCGAGCCCCATCATTTTGTTCTGGTTGTTCGATCGCAATACCAGCACCCATCCGAACTTCATGGTCATCTATTGAGGATTCAACTTGTGAAGTCGTTACTTCTTTCTTCCTCGTCTTGCGTGGCCTTCGACGATTACCAATCAATGTAAACTTTCGCGCTGTTTTCAGTTTCTCAGTGGGGCCAATTAGAGCAGGAGGAACTGGTCTGCTGTCATCATCTTCACCATGGCCTTCCCTTCTCTCCATCCTACAGCACACCTTACAAGGCTCAAAAAGGTAGTTGGCAGCACCTCTTAAGTCCTAAGTCTCTACATACAAACGATAGTACTGCTGGGAGAAACGTTATATCTAATGTGATGAGGTGGAGAAGCAATGAGAATGAGGAAGAATTAGGCCCACCAATTTTGAAATGACTATATGTCATATTGTTCAGTACCAAAGACGATCTTGCTCATCCGCCACAAGAATCCCGTTTTTCGCCTTGAAAATGATGACATTTTATTATATTGCTATGGCAACAAAAAATCCTCTCTCTGAGAAAGCCTCGATTTCATAAGCAACAACTTGGGCACCTCTGCTGTACTTTTGGGCACCTAGCATTGGTTGGTTGATACATAAATTTTGGTACGATTCATGCATCCATTTCCCTTCCTCTTTTCCAATGACGACAACCACAACAACACAAATGGAATGTTGCCTTTGTGTAAGGGATTCCCCGCAGAGGCTCTCATACGCACCTTCGGCATGACATGGTGCTGTTGTGAAGAGTGTGAAGTGAAGTTGCGTCCTCGGTTGCGTCTTTGGCGTTTTTCTCTGGAAGTAAATAAAACCTAATCGGGTCTGTGATTCCTTTGTCCTCACACGAAAGTGGGTGGGGCTCGTACAGGGATCGAACCCTGTCCGGCCGACCGTTCTGGTTACAATCAAAGATGATTCCCTGCGCCATAACACTTTCAAACAATGTTACAAAAGATACACAGATACAGGACTTTTTTTGAAGGAGCTTTTACCTTTTTTCGTACCCAGTCGCCTTCTTCTTTCCAACGAAACAGCCACAACAGCACAAGTGTTGACAATGTCAAAAGCCAATGCCCGCAGAAGCGTGGCACCCACATTCTGCATCAGGTGGTAACATACAATCATATTCAATCTCATATCATAAGAATCTTTGAGCAATTTTTGTTGTCCCGTTGTTGCATGTTCCCTTGGAAGGGCCTTCGAATGAATTAGCCAAACCGAATCTGAAGGAAAGTTTTCTTGATTCTTCCGCTAGCATTCTTCATATCTCTCGTCTCGATATCAGTTTCAAAACTTCACAGCAGTCCGTATCCGTAAGTTCGCTCAACTGACTTTTGATTATTTCCTTGTGTTTCATGTTGGAGGGGTCCCAGTGGACACTGTTCTTGCAGTCCCCTTTTCAGCTGTCATAAAAGATCAAAATGATCACCAGAAGATCACAAAAGAGCATTGCGTATCACAGAATTTTCTTGAAAACTTCTTTTATTGGGCTTTCAGCTATGTTTGAATGAAAAGAGCATGCAGTAGCACCTTTTTTGCAAGCTGCTAAATGCTGCTGGTTGACCGTGACCTTTGTTGTCCAGAGAATTGTCCATGAGTTGATTGTCACGTGAATATGCCCACTAATGAATTAATTTGCTTATCCCATGCGACATGCAAGCCGTTAGGTTAGGTCCCCGCCCCTCTGACACAAAAGTAGGCCTAGACTGCATTTACTGCAAAGAATATAATATAGCTTGCTTGTAGCCTCAATAGCCAGTGTTGACTGCACGCAAGCTAACCTATGTCCTTTGTTTTACAAAATTCGCCATTGCTACCAACACCAAAAGATACTTTAATTTGGTGCAGGCGTATAACGTAGTATGAAATATATGTGCAGATTTTCAAGAATAAACATTTTCAGTCAATACACGTCAGGCCTTCTAATTTCATATTAATTTCATATCGACTCAAAAAGAATCTTAAATATAGCAAATCTTAAATCTATCTAGTATCTATTAACCTCTAAAAGCTCTACTTTTCTACGAAGGAACCTGACGTTGGTCAATTTCCTTAATGTTGGTCAAAATATTTACATTGACTAAATGAACGTCATGCAGCTAATTTCTGTTGATAAACAAAAGCTAGCATCTCTCTTATAGACCAGGCTAGTAATGAGGTACGGGTCACTTCTAAGCGGAGAAATTTAGATGGGCATTATGAGGTACCTATGACCCTAGGCATCTTGGAAAGTGATGGTGATCAGCGATCTGTTGGGGTTTAGGGGGTTAAATCGGGGGTTAAAGTTTGACCACTCTGAGCAAGCACCTCTGCGGAGGAGAAACACAGTTTTCCTCTTAAATGACGCACTGGCTGGCTTAGATCGGCCCAAATTAAGCTAAAAACCACTATATAAAGAAATTAGATGCTGAAGGATAATTAGTACCTTCTCAAAAAAATGGTCACGTGACATGAAACCACCCTTTTCCTTATATGGTAACTATCAATAAATGGCCAAATGTGTTATAAAAAGAGGAAAATATGTCTAGCATCATTTCTATGTTTTGCTTGCAACTACTTGCACCATGGTCAACATACCAAATACTACGTAATGATTTAAAAGAAAGTAGATTTGTCGCCATTTTGGTCGCATTCATCAAAGGAAACGTCATCTTCCACTCTACCAGCAATTCTTCAATATCTTCAAGGAATGCACTTTCAATCCACTTGATTTCAAATATTTCTTCCCGTCCATACTGATATATATCGGGTACCATAAAAGCATTCTTTGGGCTGAGAGGTTCCTCATTCTCGCGATAAAATTTACACGTAAAGTATGCATTGGAATGCAGGAAGCAATGATGTATCTACTATTTTGTTTAAAATGAGGTATTTCTGTCGAAAAGCTTCTTACAAGCGATATTCACATTATTCTGACAACATCTATATAAAATTTAAGCACATTTAGCAAGTTCTTCTATTATTCTTTCTTTGATACGCAACGAGATGAGCCAAGGGAAGTAAAAATACAGATTGATTTCTAATTTTCAACAATCACTTTTCAACATTCTAATCTGCCATTTCGAAGAAAAAGAAGAGATGTTATCGTTGCCTGTAAATGCTTGGGATCCTGGTAAACATTTCTTTTGACACTGAGGCATCGATATATCACTGGTTCCAAAAGCCAAGTATACATTTGTCTTTCTTTGAACTTTTGACGAAACTATCACCACCAAGATGTGTATATCAGATGATTGTGACTTGATGGTTTCCTTTGGCTTCTTCTCCAAAGCATGAAGGCAATGCAAAAGTAAGTCTCAGCTTCTTCTTGGTTGGTAGTCAGCATTTTTGCATTCGTTCCACTCGACGACATTATTTTAGAGCCATAAGCGTACGAGATCGGGGGCCGGGAACCTTGGAAAAATTATCAAAAATCAGCCCCAATCGGGCAAATGTCTACCCTCAATCGGCCAAAAACATTGGCGAACAATGGACTTTTTGTCTGGCAGCCCTAGATTTTTTCTTCCCGTACGCTTATGTTTAGGGCAATGGTAAGAAAAATAGTTATGTGCAACAAATAATATTCAGGGCTTTTTGACGATTTATAGAGATCGTTTCGAAAATCAAATTGATCAGTCGACTCTTGTTTTCTCCATTTTTGAAAGACCTTTTTGATTTATCTGACTGACTAATTATCCTGCCAAAACAACTTCTCTTACTTCTTTCACTTGCTTTGATAGGGTGCTCTTGGCATGTGTCTGTGACTGTATCTACACTTTCATATCTACTTGGTGAAGTTTTTAGGAACTTTCATGTCAGTAGGACTCCAAGCATTTACGGGCAACGATTATATCTCTTCCTTTTCTTCGAAATTGCAAATTAGCATGTCGGAGTGGGGTTGTTAAGAACTAAAAATTCATCAGTACTTTTATTGTCCTTGGGTCATCTCGATGCGTATCAAAGAAAGAGTAATAGAAGAACTTGCTAAATATGCTTAAATTGTACATAGATATTTTCAGAATAATGTGAATATCGCTGGTAAGAAGCTTTTCGACAGAAATACCTCATTTTAAACAAAATAGTAGATACATCATTGCTTCCTGCATACCAATGCATACTTTACGTGTAAATTTTATCGCGAGAATGAGGAACCTCTCAGCCCAAAGTATGCTTTTATGGTACCCGATATATATCTGCATGGACGGGAAAGAACATTTGAAATCAAGTGGACTGAGAGTGCATTCCTTGAAGATATTGAAGAATTGCTGGTAGAGTGGAAGATGACGTTTCCTTTGATGAATGCGACCAAAATGGCGACAATAGTGACACGGAGTATCAGGGATACTTTCTTTTAAATCATTACGTCGTATTTGGTATGTTGACCATGGTGCAAGTAGTTGCAAGCAAAACATAGAAATGATGCTAGACATATTTTCCTCTTTTCATAACCCATTTGGCCATTTATTGATAGTTACCATATAAGGAAAAGGGTGGTTTCATGTCACGTGACCATTTTTTTGGAGAAGCTACTAATTATCCTTCAGCATCTTATTTCTTTATATAGTGGTTTTTAGCTTAATTTGGTCCGATCTAAGCCAGCCAGTGCGTCATTTAAAAGGAAAACTGTGTTTCTCCTCCGCAGAGGTGCTTGCTCAGAGTGATCAAACTTTAACCCCCGATTTAACCCCCTAAACCCCAACAGATCGCTGATCACCATCACTTTCCAAGATGCCTAGGGTCATATGTACCTCAAAATGCCCATCTAAATTTCTCCGCTTAGAAGTGACCCGTACCTCATTCGTAGCCTGGTCTAATCGCCTCCTAAAAGGCTTGTGAACCAAACAAATAAAATGCCCGCGGCAGATGTGTAGATATATCCTTCTTCTTTTGATATATGCTCATGTTTGCTCTTAAAAACAATTTCTGGAATGCACAACGAGCGAGCTAGCTACCTGGGTTTCCGAGAAACTTTTGCGGCTTTGTTTGTTTTGAATTACTGGTTGAGAGAATTTCCTTTGTCTGCAATCGCTAATCGCTTTGAATTGAGGTGTCAACAAAAACAACTCATGCTATTGTATTACAAAATCTGCCCTTGTTACTATATGTACTGTCTGAAAGAGCAATCTATCTTCTTTCCAATGATATGCAGTTTGGATACATTAATGGAATTATTCATCATTTAATTGATGTTCCAGTAGGTATGGCCGATTTCAAATGCAGCATGCTGTAAGAGCAAAATCAATACTCTTTTTATCGTAAAAAAATTATGAAACAGATTTTGTTAAAGCATTTCAGGCATAGGAGCACCTGAGGTGATGCCCCCTTTTGGTACGCACGAAAAAGACAAATTCTTTCCCATGAGATGATAAGATAAACTCTTACAAGGGTGTGGGTTTCCGTCTATGTAAAGGCATCTGAAATAGGCCATACCTACGAAAATGTCAATACCTATTAGCTATTCCGAAAAGAATCAGAATCGAACGATATTTTGCTGCATTTTGTAGAATTTTCGAACGTGCACAATAGTGAAAGAAGCTCTGACGCCACTCGAGCGAACCTCGCGTATCAAAATGTATAAAAATAACGCTTGATCCAGGCTCTTTTGTAGAATAGCTAAAAGGTCTTTTGACTGATGAATAATTCAACTAATAAGCCCAACTTGGACATCTAGACTGATTACATATGCAAAAATGATGATGTTGTTGTTGGGGCAATAACTGAGACCATGTCGTGAGTCTACTGGACATCACTGGAAAGAATATAGATTGTTAGATTGTGCTTTCCGATGATATGCGTCAAATTGGTTCAAATAATATCATTTTCTGAAGAATCTCGAATGAAGTTGGCGTACGTTTTTGCTGAAGCACCTGTAGTATGAGGGGTGCTAAAACTAGGCGAATAGCCTTCAAGCAGCATTGACAACACTATCTCGTAGACTCATGACGTAAGTCCCTCTAACTTTCGATGTTGTTGTTGTTGATATCGCTTCAGTTGTAGCGACAAGTCTGCAGGGGGAGCGAAACAAGAGACTTTATTGGAATGAGTCTAACTATCTCGTACAAGGAACTAAGGTCCAAATGTTTTCCAGCATAGATCGAGTAATCCTTTAATAAAGGCTTTATTATATGGCAGAACTTTTTAGAACATTGTTTACATTATTGTACTTTTCTATCGTGTTTCCTATCCTGTGCATCACTGCATTTGGTCGTTTTGACGTCAACTACATTGGCATTTTCTTCGTGTATGATTGCGAGTTCATCTTCAAAGTTTACGGCAAAGAAGTCTTCGAGGAATAAGCTAAATTTTGGCTGACAATTCTTGCCACCTAAGCCTACACAAGGAGCTCCTCCCTTGTTGTTGATTTTGAAGGCAACGAACGGTCCAATACCTCAAGTATTCGAATTTTAAAACAGTTAAAATTCTGTTTGGTCCACCTGGTATATAAAAGTGGATAGTTCTTCTGTGCATGAAAAGTGATTGGATTGACTTTGCAGGATCCAACAGTTTTTCCTCCATGGTGAGTTTGTTAACTCATGTAATCCGTTGTTACCCTTCATGATATTTCAGTTGGTAAACTCATATAATCTGTTGTCACCTTCCATGATATTTTGGTTTCTTAGTCTGTTTAAAAGCAAATTCTTTTTGTATTTGTCCCTCGAGGTGATCCAATTCTTTGCGAAGCTGATCATTCATCAAATGAGCATCTAAAAGGAAGGAGAAACATATAGAGGTGGGGGGGGGGCAGAAATTTCCATGAAAACAACAAAGCAGTTTGTCGAAGCAAGAGAAGAAAATTGGCTAAGGTTTGTTTTACCCATTTCAAGTCATATGACCATACTCCTGGGAAGTTTTAGTATCATATTACTTTTTGCATTCAAGGCACAAGATATTTAAAGAAATCAAAAGATGTTTTATCAAGAGATTTATCACTTGACTTGAATTGGGTGTGACCAAACCTTAGCTGATTTTGTCTATTATGGAGTTATTTCCATGTACTTAAATTCTAGCACTCTCACAAACCAGATTGAAAAACAAGCTATTTTAACTATCAAACCTCCGCAAACTGACTTCAGTCGAAATAGACTGTTTTCAGAGTTCAGATATTGGAAGTTCCTAAACTTTTGAGTTTCAAAATGGGAGCTTTGTCTCCTGGTAACTATCGTAAGTTTCTTCCAAGTCTTTCAGAACCATCTTCAGTCATCGGAAAGCCTTTTCCTTTGATTTAGACCCCATTTACATTGCACCAGGACACCTTTGGATCCATAACAAAAATGCTACAAATCAGCCTCTGTTTAAACCGTATTGCTAACTCATACCGGGTGTCCCAAAAAAAGTATACAGATTTCATTGACTCCAGCGATGTGAATTTATATTTAATCAATGGCTAATCACTCTCAAAATGTTCCTCGATAGTTAACTTGAACATAGATACCTCGTTTGTTGGTATTGGTGCTTTGAGAACACAAATGTCAATCTTGAAAGCTCAAATTTGCGTCCACGTGCAAACCAGAGCTTTGGCCTTTTGGCCTAAGCAAATTTCTGACGCACAGCGAAATTAAGAACTGAAATTAATGAAAAATTAAGAAACTGCCCAATGGATGACTAAAGGGTGACTTCTGGACAACAAAATAACTCAAGATATAATATTGCTCAAATTTCATCAAGGCTATCGTTGATTTATACGTTGTGCTTTGAGAGTCTGCTTAGGCCAAAAGGCTAAAGCTCTGGTTTGCAGGAAGAGGCAAATTTGAGCTTTCAAGATTAACACATCTGCTCCCAAAGCACAAATACCAACAAACAAGGTATCTATGTTCACGTTAACTATCGAGGAACATTTTTAGAGTGACTAGACATTGATTGAAGCTAAATTCAGATAGCTGGAGCCAACCAAATCCGCATACATTTTTTGGGACACCTGGTACTCGTTCGTATTGACGTAGCATGTTTACTCCATTTATCTTCAGAAATTTTTGTTCCGGAGTAGTGTAAACGAGGATAAGTTCCAATTCTTTAAACCGGCGTAAAAAGGTGGGTGGAAAATTTTATGACCTATTTCTTCTGATTGAATGGCTTGAAAGACACTCTAGATACTTATCTATAATTCTAAAGTTGGACTTTTCAGAAGTTTTTAGTATTTTTCGAGATTACAGCTTGTCTTACATTTCAACTCATTTGAGGATGTGACGTCATCAAATTTCCAAATCATAAACCAGAAGAACGACGGACTTTTGCTTGATACCATATGGTCAAGTAGACATCCATAAACTATGGTTTTCTTCGAAAATATTTCATGTTGCGTCAAACAGTTTAGAAATTACGGTGGTTTTAAGTTTTATTCTAATTCTTGAAAAAGAAGAAAAACACTCAAATTCTGAAAATATTGAAGATTTCAGAAAAGTCCAAAGGTAGAATTATAGAGAACTAGCTAGAGTTTCGTTGAGGTCATTCAGTTCAAAGAAACAGGTCATAGAATTTTACACCAACTTTTTTAAAAATTTGGAACCTATGCTGTGTAAACACTCTTCTTAAACAATAACAACTTTGTAGCGAATAAAACTGTACCGGTATGATGCAAACGTGGTCTTAATCATAATCATAGCAATACTTCCAACTTTGTGGAGCCAGAACTGTTTGAAGCTTGCTAGAAACCCCCTCTTTCTCTATCGAGTTGGAAAGGTTAAAACACAGTAGACTTGTGACTTTTCGTCCCTTGTTTCCCTGCGTTCTTTGATTTGCTGATATCATGTGCTCAACAAGGACTCCTTTCATTACTCTTATAAAGCGGGCCCCCTGTTTCAAAATGGCCTAAACTAGCGGGAGTTCTCGTACACTCAACAAAATCGCTTCAAATTCTGGTTTAAAGAGCTTCAACATTGAAAAGCAAACTTTTAGTACAAAGAATAATGTTTTCCAGACCTACTAATCGCAAAATACATACCTTTCAAGCAGTAATCTTCCTCTGTTGAAACAAAATAGATCCACCGCAGCTAGGAGAACTCTAGGCCGTATCAACCGTGATGTCAGCAAATCAAAGAACGCAGGGAAATAAGGGACGAAAAGTCATAAGTCTAAAAACACAGTCTACTTACTATTTAAATCAAGACTTGCAATATGACCAACATGACTTTGACCTGGATCACTAAGTTGCCCTTGAAATATATTGGACTCAGCAGCAGGGTTCCATTGTTCATTATTAGTGTCATGAATCCCCGGCTCTTTCGGTTGTTGTTGGTGCTGTGACGTTAAACCTTTTCGTACTGCAAATTTCGCAGCATAGCTGTTCATGCTTTTCTCTCGTTCTGTCAGAGTCTTTCTTTTACTACAAAAAGCAAAATCATGTTACTCTAGCCTCAGTATAAAAGGGTTAAATCATGGGTGGGTGGTTAAAGCTCCAATTTTTAAGCAAGGCTCAAAAGATGATAGGTCAAATTATAGGCCTCAAACAATTTAAGAAACTGTAATACTATGCTTGCGAAGTAATAAGAAACTTGTATAAGCCCAATCCGAGAAAATTATGGGAAAATTAAGAAACTTGCAGTTCAAAGGCCTTCAAAACCCTTTACAAGCAACAACCAACAACGGGCCATCCAATTCATAATAAATTCCAGTGTTTGTTTTTTCAGTATTGATTGTTTCGCAACGTTTTTGAAGCATGTGTTGCTTTTTTGTCGTAAAATGAAGATAGTGTTTTGTTAGTCCCAAGTGTCAATTGATGACAACGCAATGCTCCACTAGTCAATTGTTCCATTCTTTCAAGACAGCTTCCTTGTTTCCCATATGTTTTATAGTCAAAGTCAGCCATGGTCCCAAGTCGGAAATTGTGAAGCGTGTTTGACAATAGATCACACCTCTCTTTTATGCGCGCTACATTTCGTAAAGGACAAAGTGTATTGAAACTAGCCAGAAAACAATTTATCACTCGCTGGGCGCCAAAAGAACCAAAATGAACGAAATACCTGCAAAGATGGACTGAAAAACACAACTTAAAAGTAGCTGCTACATTGCAATGTCCTGGAATCTTTTCATGTGATATCGGCAGAATGGTTAGTATATTTTTATGTCCTTCAGAGTTTCTCTTTAGAATTGTTTAAGTCAAATTTGTTAGTCTGCTATTTTGGCGCTTCAGGCCTGCATATGGCAAGCTGTATGTGATGCGGACCTGCGTGATTGAATGCACGGTCCGTACAAGAGGCCGAAGATTTCCAAGATAGTGGTTCTAGCAAATCTGCCCTTCATTCGTTCGACTTTTAAAAAATTTGATGTTGCAATTTCCTTTAACCAATGTTTTCTCTCTCTCTCTCTCTCTATCCCTTACGCTCATCACGCCAAGACCACACAACTGGCTTCTGAAATGACATGAGAAAGCAATTACAATATCCTGGAATCTTTTACTTGAAATCGGCAGAATGGTTAGTATACAGTTTTATGTCCTGCAAAGTTTCTCTTAAGAATTATAGTCATGTTTGTTAGTCTGCTGTTTTGGCGCTTCAGGCCTGCATATGGCAAGCTGTATGTGATGCGGACCTGCGTGATTGAATGCACGGTCCGTACAAGAGGCCGAAGATTTCCAAGATAGTGGTTCTAGCAAATCTCCCCTTCATTCGTTCAAACTTTTCGAAAAATATGACCACCCAAATTGTTTTAACCAATTTTTTTCTCTTTCTCTCGCATACGCTCATCAAGTCAAGACAGCACAACTGGCTTCAGAAATTACATGAGGTAATCCTACACAATCAAAATCATCGTTGTTGTTTTAGGCGCCCAAATAGTGGTGTTTTGATAAGCGCTATTCTAAAATTTTACACTGTAGCCCAAATGAGAGCCCCATTTGTTTACTGGAGCTGGAGCTCAATCCCCGTCAACGATATGCCTACCTTTCCTCTTTTCAAGTTGCAAAACTCAATATCTTCCTACCTAATTTTATAGTGCTGACAGAGTTCAAGGCCGGAGAGGGTTCGCGAAAGGGGACCTCGAAAGTTTCCAATTGAATGGGAAAACATTTTTTCATCAAATGTTCTCTGGAAATAGTTCTTGAAGAAATGCTTTTTTTATAACTTTTGACTAACAGCTAGCTACAAATAAGCCTAAAGCATGTGATGTTTGTTTTGCAGTTCTATTGTTCAATCAATATCCTGAAACAAAACCAAGACAAATTTCCCCCACTCCAGAAACGTATCAACAGACGAGATGTGCAAGCAAAAAGGTACGTCTAACCTTTGATACAAAGAGTCACCGGTTTCCGTTTTTGCTCCGCTTTTTTAGCTCTCCAATTTTCGCATAACTTAGCTGCGGGGACGCTTTGCATAACTCGTGCTCCCACGCAGCTATGTATTTGAAGCACATCGCATATCTCTTTCAAAACAAAAGTGGGTGGGGGACTCATGAAGCCAAAAAAGCATCACGGCAAGAGAATAAGAAATGCTTACCTAATAGCTCGATTGCTATTACTAAAAAATAGATTCATGTAGCAAAGGAAGTAAATATCTTTAAGGTCAAATGGTCCTTTCAAGATCTAAAAGGACACTAAATTTTGGATAAATACTAATTATTTGTGACATGTTGTCTGTGCCTCTGTGCCCTTTTAACAAAGTGAATCTATTTCTATAAGAAACTAAAAATAGGCCTGTTACTGAAAGTTTCATTATCAGATTTTCACTGCTCAAAGTTTCTTAGCTACAGTTTTGTTAGAGGTTCCTTGTCAGTGATCTCATCTCCTGTACTTTGAAATGGAGGTACCACACACACATGGATTTGCTCTTAAAATCTTATTTGGACGTTTTTGTTCCCTACCCATACAAAATTTCAATGACATATAGGTTTCTATATGCTCTGAGTGATGTACTTTTTAATGAGATATATATTCTAGCCGTCGATATTTTAGATGCTCCTCCTATATGTACAGGGTACTAATCAAATTGTGCCCTACTATAGTGTCTGCTATGGAGGAGCTGTACGTTCTATTGTTTCATATTTGATACTTTGATACAGCTACAAAGGATAGGCCTTAAAGGAGCTCTGTCGAGCATGTAATTGGTTTAGAAGAACGAAGCTTAGACAACGGAAAGGAGCTAGAGCCCAGACTCTTGAATTTTTTGCATGATAAAAATTCAGGTCAATTCGAAATTATCTCTTTTCCAATTCTTTTATGTTAATTCTGCCATACAAATCTTTAATCCCCCTATACAATCTTAAGCCAATTATGAATCAGACAGATTGCCTTTAACGTAGAGCTTGAGACCTTAGTTCAACCAATCTGAAAAGTTGGGCTCAAGTAGATCTTAGACTCTCCAACTGTATCTAGAGAGACAATGGAATTTGCATCCACACAAATGGGAATAACTTTTTTGGGACAAGAACCTCGATTGCAATGAGTACAATTATTTTGACCTCAAGAGACAATTGCAAATAAATACATCCTGTAGAATTCACAGGTTATTTTGTTTCTATAGTTCTTTCCCTTCAATGTAGAAATTCAATCTGAAAATGCACGGCATGGATCAGGTGGCGTAATGGAGCAGCTCAGGGGTCTTAGTAATTTAGGTATCCAGGAATTCCTTCTGGCTGCAAATTGATCAACAAAATCCTTGCCAATTTCCAACATCGAAATGGCATTTTAATTGGCAAAATCTTTTGAAAGAAAGCCCAGCACAGATGACAGAATGACTTCCCAAAGAAATTTTTGAAAATTGGGCTTAGATATCTTCCAGAAATGGATATATTGTCATTGCTTCTTCTCCAGAAGATAACCAAGCATTTTTGGAAACATTTCCAATTTACAGTATTTTTCAATACACCAAGATTGCATTCTTTTTATTTCACAACGGCGTTTAATCAAGTAGAAGTCTAGGGCCCCATTCACAAAGGTTTTTACAGTATTTGGTGCCCTGCCAATTAATACACTTTTTCTCTCTCTCCAAACTCTGTGGCAAGTTGGGATAAAATTGATTTACGTATTCTCGTATTAAGAAACTAAGAATTTGGGCCAGTATTGGAGGTTTCTATAATTGTCGAAATTTGATATTCTCTAACTATCGTAAGGATGAGGTCATAAGAACAAAATTTCATTATTTGCAGCTTCAATTTTCCTTGGCCATTTTCAAATCTTTATATGAAACATGGCTCTGATTTTGGTAGAAGAGTCTCCTAGCGTTAAATCAAATTCCAATAGCATAGGATACTTTCTCGTAGAATTTCCTAATTATTCCCAAAACTGAATTTCACATTTTATTGAATTCATAGAGCATAAACAAGATCAAATAGTTTGACATTGCTTTGAGTAAGAATTATATGTTTGTTCTGCAATCTCACTTGGCACTTTAAAAGCTTTTTTTTTGCGAAAATGAATTTATTCTAGCACATTTGCCGCATCATAAATATATAAGTTTCCTAAAATCGTGCGGTAGCAAAAGGAATTAAGATTTCAGAAGCTTGCAACCAGCACTGGACATAAAAGTGCTCTCTCTGGCAGGCATCTACTGACTACTGTCAGGACTTTATTAATGAAAATAAAAAATGTTGTTCATATATTGTTAATTAATGATATTTTCATTTGTTTATTTCTGAAAAAAGGAGGAATATTATTAGGCACCCAAGATTATGATCATGGAATGTTCTGCGATATGAATTGGTTTCAAGGAGATGACGTGCGAATGGGATTTTTACCACCTTCAACATTAAATTGTGTCATATCTCCTCTGTACTGTAGGATTCTGCAGGATTCGAGACTGATGATTTTAGTTAACGGTTCCCTAGTTTTGATGATTTCTTGCGAACATATTAAATTTTTTCATTTTTTGGCATGCAATGATTTATCTGTTACAATTATTTTTCAATAGCTGTACGAAGTACGAAAAAGATTCATCGCAGATAAAGAATTGGCAGTTTGTCAAAAATCTGCCTTGGAATTGAGCAGAGCCTTAGCAGAGCTGAGAAATCAACTTGATGAAATTCATGGAAGGCAGAAATGAGACTAATTCCAGGCAAGCAGGGAGGTGGGGAAGAACTGCCGTTGAATCGCCCATGGAGGAAACCCTCGCATCATACAGCTGAACAAATTCATATCATGGCCAGTTGGAATAAACAAACAGATCTTTACCTCCATGATTAATTTAAGAGAATATTGATAAAGCCCCACGCTACTCCATTTGACACTACAGGTTGTAAACACAAACAGTCTCCTATTCTAATCAAGCATGATATGTTCCAGATATTCAAAAAGCCTGGTATAAAATTCAATGACCTACTTCTTTGAACTGAATAACTTCAAAGTCTTCAAAGAAAGTCTAGCTATTTCTCTATGATTTTGCCGTTGGACTTTTCTAGCATCTTAAACAGTTACAGTATTACAGTGTTTTTCTTATTTGTCAAGAACTCAAGAAAAGTTAAAAATGGATTTCTAAACCGTTTGACCCAATATGAAATAATTTCTAAGAAGACCATGGGTTATACCGGGCGTCCTAAAAAAATGTATGCGGATTTGGCTGACTCCAGCGATGTGAATTTGGTTTTAATCAATGGCTAATCACTCTCAAAATGTTCCTCGATAGTCAACTTGAGCATAGATACCACGTTTGTTGGTATTGGTGCTTTGAGAGCAGAAATATCAATCTTGAAAGCTCAAAATTTGCGTCAACTTGCAAACCAGAGCTTTCGCCTTTTGGCCTAAGCAAATTCCTGAAGCACGTCGAAATTAAGAACAGAAATTAATGAAAAAGTAAGGAACTTCCCAACGGGTGACTTAGGGGTGACTTCTGGAAAGCAGAATAACACAAGATCTAATATTGCTCAAATCTTATCAAGGCTATCGTCGATTTATACGCTCTTCCTTAAGAAATTGCTTAGGCCAAAAGGCTAAAGCTCTGGTTTGCAGGAAGAAGCAAAATTGAGCTTTCAAAATTGATATTTCTGTTCTCAAAGCACCAATACCAACAAACGAGGTATCCATGTTCAAGTTAACTATCGAAAAACATTTTGAGCGTGTTTAGCCATAGATTGAAGCTAAATTCACAGTGCTAGAGTCAACCAAATCCGTATACATTTTTTTGGGACACCTGGTAGATGTCTACTCTATGGTATCAAGCAAAAGTCCGTCACTCTTCTAGTTTATGATTTAGACATTTGATGACGTCACATCCTTAAATGAGTTAAAATAGAAAATATATAGTAAGTTCCAAATACGAAAGATTTCTGAAAAGTCCCATGGTAGAATTATCAATAGGTATCTAAAGTTGCTTTCAAGCCATTTAATTAACCAGAAGAAATTGCTCATAAAATTTTACGTCCATCTTTTTACGCCGAGTTAACTATTTTGAACGTATGCTTTCTAATTACAGGTTTTTGAGTATTGAGATATCGAGCAATGAAATTAAGAAGTTTTAAATAGGGGGTCACAAGGGGTAATCTGACAGCTTAGCTTTAACTTGCCATTACCTTCAAACTTCTACTACTCTTATTCAAAAGCAATTGCAAGTTATTTCAACACCATTTAGTTGCCTTTCAAATATTCTTGAGATGAATCTGTCTGAGTAAGATTTATAGAAAATGAAACATTTTCTCGCATGATTCTTGGCGGATTGGCGGGTGTTTTCCCTTCTTGCAACAGAGAAAGTGATATTACATATAGATATTATCGTTTGCCCCACTAACCAGTTGTTACATAAACACATTCTTCATCAGTTAAGTCAACTTAGGATTTCAGTGTGTCAAATTAGCCCCGAACGTTTACCCCAAGACCCTTTAGAGTTAAACCCCTCTCCTGCTCAAAAAACTGAATACAATCTCCGTATGGCCCCCTTAGTTCTTAAACTTCTGCTTTATATATTTTTCTCGAAAATCTGGTTTTGCAGACCATAAACGAAAGTAATACCTATTTTCAAAATGTTTGCATAACACGAATTTACCACAACTAACATAAGTGGTTGAAGCCCTGTCTGCTCATCGATAAGGCAAAGAACAATTCATCTCTGAAAGCATCTCTGCGCATTGTAAAGATTAATGAGCAAATGTTTGGGCTCTCAAATTTGAAATAGCATTCAAGTGCGCTTGGATATTTAAGTCTGGTATTGCGCATACAATAGATGATTACGCTAAAGATGGCGGAGAGGTACTTTTTGCCAAGATGCACTGCATTCTTTAATCGAATTCCTATAGAATCGTTAAAGATTCGCATTTCAAACGCAATGCATCTTGGTAAAAAGTTCCTCGCCGCTATCTTTAGCGTAATCGTCCATTGATAACAAGCTGAATGATGGTTTCCAAGGAGACGACTGGCAATGAAGTTTCTTATTTGAAAAAATGACCACTACATACCCTTAATAAGGTTTCTTGACCTCACAAGAAAGTTTTCGTTTCTTAGCACTAAAAGTTTCTTGATCCCTTTCTCGTTTTTGGATGCCTGAATTATGATGTATTTTCCACAACTATCATACATATTTGTTTCTTGATATTATGTGACATAATGTTTAGCAAAGAAAAATTTAATTGGGTTTGAAACAAAATTATAGTGAATATCACCAAGAATTATGGTTTCACGAAAATTTTGAATGATAAGCTAACTTTTAAATGTATCTTAACGCTTCTGAAACATAGTTTTGAATCCTCTTCCATCCTGTTTTGTCTAAACTAGTTTCTTAAATGAATAAGACGTGTATCATAGATGGAACTGATGAATAACTACCTTCAACTGCCACCCCGTTAATGTAACGAAGACAAGACAATGATATTCATAGTCGTTTAAATAAATCTTATATGAAAACATATTGTAGGGTTTGACTTTACATAGACCGAACTATTGATGTATGCAGCACGGGGGGGGGGGGCGTCCTTCCATAGTAAAGGTACCTGGGGATGTGCCGCGAGCAAGGGTATACTTTTTCGGACTTCTAGTCTAGCCAAGGGTATACTTTTTTGCAATTTTGGCCTACAACGGTCTAGCCAAGGGTATCATTTTTGGCAATATTGGTCTAGCGAACGGTCATGATATCATATTTGGCGCAAATTTGACAATATTGATCCAAGAAATGGTCAAAATTGCGCAAAATTGGTCTAGCCAAGGATACCATTTTCATAAAAATTGATCCAGAGAATGGTCAAATTGGTTTAGCCAAGGGTACCATTTTGAATATGCTCGCGGCAGACCCCCACCCAAAATTTGGCCAAGAACCCCCCCCCCCCCCGTGGTATGCAGGAGCATTCGTACAATCGATTTGAGAAGAAATTCACTATAATTTACCCCTCCTGTGAGAACTTCTTTAAATTCTGTAAATATCTTAGGTTATGCCTTACCTTAGTAAATAATTTGTTTCTAGCTGTAGGTTTAGTTGCTTTCTAGCTATCTATTCGTAGTATCTCACATTTGGTATCATTTTGGTATGGTAAATTTCACATATACACTCATTTTTTTAAAAGAACCTAAGGCCCGGTGATGGTAGGCAGTTTCTTACATTTTTGGGCCATTTTGGTAGCAAAAGTTTCTTCTGTTTTTCTTATACTTTTTATGCCGGAAGTGTAGAGTTCATCTTGTTTTGTCTAAAGGGCTCCCAAATTACTTAGTAAGATATCAAAACAAGTAAATAACACAATTCACATTCGAAATAATATCCAAATAGTTGTTATAACTGTACACTGTCAAAACAGTTTTGAGTCTGATAGAAAAATTGAAATTGTAAATTACAAAAGTTTCTTAGCTTTTTCAATTCAGGTAGGGTTGTTTCTTAACTTTCGAAAAGTTGAGCCTACCGTTTCTTATAAGCGGTTTCTTATGAAAAAAATGAGTGTATGAACTCTTTCAAAGAAATGTATGTAGGCATTTTATTCTGTCCTGATCATTGAGTTATCCGTTTCTCGTGAAAATTAACAGATCTTTTGCAAACATCGTTGTCTCTTACAGTGTGGAATTTTCTCCGATCTATCATAGTGACTGATTTACTAAGTCCTTTTAGGTGGCGTACAACGGGTCTTCGAATAATCATGCGATAGCTGTATATTGCTATATACATTCGGATAAGTAAAGAATTGAGGAAAATAAGGAATTTGCGCCGGGATTTGTGTGAATGAATTTATCAATTTGGCATCAAAAGACTTCAAATTTCCATGGAAATTCTATTATTTCCTGCAAAATATTTCCAAAAAGAACCTGGCGTTGCACCGAAGTTTCCAACGACTACACTACCAGTGCACCTATATCGATAAAATTTTATTTCGAATTTCGTATTGATTTCCCTTCAGACACATTGCGTTTCTCTACAGTTTCGTTTTTACACTTCACGATTAACAACGCTGGAATTGTCAAATTTCTTGCTCTGGAAATTAGGAGAAAAGGAAATGTCCCTTTCCCTTCAATTTCCAAAATCGGAAATCTCAGATTTTTACTACATTTCTAACTGGCGACACCTTTGGAATCGGCACCTTTCCCTATAGTTTCCTGTGAAAAAATTGTGTCGAAACGAAGTCTTTTCTTGCCGTGTATATCGGTGCTACCTGTTGTTTCTCGTTTATTTGAGAAGCTTGTCTATAACCAGCTGTACGATTACCTTGACAAAAACAAGCTGATTTTCTCTGGTCAGTCAGGTTTTCGGGCCCTTCATTCGGTTCTCACGTCTCTGTTAAAGTGCACGAACGACTGGTACTTAAACATTGATAAAGGTAAATACACAGCTGTCGTTTACATAGACCTAAAGAAAGCTTTTGACACAGTTGACCACGATATTCTATTAAGGAAGCTTAACTTCTGTGGCTTGAAAGGAAAAGAACTTGGCTGGTTTCGCTCATATCTCACCAGTAGACGACAATGCTGTAAGGTGAATGGGCGAATTTCCGCTACAGACAGTATAACTTGCGGTGTACTACAAGGTTCTCATGTCTTGGCCACTTCTCTTTCTGGTCTATATTAACGATCTTCCTTGTTGTTTGAAAAATTCCCTTGTATCCATGTATGCAGATGACACAAGCATTTACTATGCCTCTGAATCTGTTTCGGAAATTAATCAAGCAGTTAATGCTGACTTAGAAGCTTTGAAAGGATGGCTTGAAGGGAATAAGTTGTCTTTAAACGTTGCAAAGACAGAAGCAATGATTATAGGGAGTAATGGTAAGCTGCGAAAAATTGACTCTGTTGATTCAACCAAACCACACCTTAAGATTGGTTCCGAGGATATCAAGTTGGTAAAGGAGGTCAAATACCTTGGTGTTCAGGTTGACCATCAACTTAAATGGACATCTCAATTGGCCCTAACAACTAATAAGATCTCTAGAGGTATTGGTGTGCTTCGTTATGCCAAGCAGTACCTTCCTATTTCAACTGTCAAGACAATGTATAAGAGTTTAGTGGAGCCTTACTTTAGATATTGCTGCCCTGTCTGGGGAAATGCTGGGGTGACTGCCATTGAAAAATTGCAGAAACTTCAAAATCGGGCTGCAAAACTCGTCTCCAACAGTCCATTTGATGCTACTGCTTTACCAGTTATTCGGGCGCTTAAATGGCCGACTGTCAGGGAGCTTATTGATTTTGAAGCTCAGAAAATGGTCTTTAAATCCCTTAATGGTGACGTGCCTTCTTATATGAAAGACATGTTCACGAGAGTCAACAACTCTACCAGTCGTTCTCTTAGAAACGCCGAAGTCAATCTCAGGTTGCCATTATTAAAATCGGCAGGGGGGCAGAAATGTTTCGCGTACCGAGGCGCCAAGCTTTGGAACAGTCTTGGCCCTGAGATCCGAAATACTTCAACCCTGAGAGCGTTTAAAAAGACGGTGCAGCCATGAATTTCTCACCAATTCTATTCTGTTTTCTTTTATTTATTTATGACAATTTGTAATTAGTTTAGGTTTAGGTTTAGGATTAGGTTTTATAGCAAATGTCGTTTTTATTGTAAATTAGTAGTTATTTGTAAGTTTTTAGCATGGCCCCCTGTAAATCAATTATCATTATTGAGGGGCTACCATGGGTAAAAAAGATAAAATGAAATGAAATGAATGAAAGTCACTACAATTTGCGTAACAATAACGAATTCTTCCAACCTAGGGTGAGATCAGTCAACAACGGGACAGAAAGCATCCGATTCAAAGGTCCACAGCTGTGGCAACCGTTACCACCAACTATACGAAATTCAGAATCCCTTTGTCAGTTTAAAGCAAAAATAAAAAATTGGAACAGAGAAAATTGCCCATGTAAATTATGCCGCGTTTTTATTCCGAACTTGGGTTTTTTATGATAATAATATTTGAATATCTGATTTTATACGCTTTTATGCTTTTATACAGTATACTTTTGATGAATTGTTAATATTTCATCCCCTTTTTTCTGATGTAACATTTGTATTTTAAAATTTTAACTAACGTTGGAATTAATTAGCTGATTACTTTTAGCTATATTTTTTATGTATCCAACGGTAGAGAAATTGATAATAATAATAATGGTTAGACACTGCAGTTGTGTTTGAGCTTGTACGCTTCTGGGGAGGAGAATTATATCCTTTGTAGCAGTAAATAAATGTTTCCTCCGCAGAAGCATAAAGTTGCGGAAGTGAAGCACAACTGTGGCGTCTAACGACCCATTGTTAAACGTATACTAACCAGGGGTGGCGCTAGGGGAGGGCTAGGGGACTACAGCTACCTGTCGGAATCATTTAGCCCCCCTCCTGTCGGAGGAGATTTTGGTTTATTGTCGGAGGAAATGTGGAAAAATGTCGTACAAATACTGCATTTTATTAGCCCCCTCCCCCTGTCAGAAGTTCCAGCCCCTCTGTCGGAAAATTTCTGAAGCCATCCCTGAAACTAACGAAAAAAATACAATGAAAAGTTCTTTTCAGATGCATCCTTGTCGAGGCATAGAAGAAATTACAGGAGAAAGGTAGATCAATTTCCGTCGACAGCAAGACAACTATGCAAGAGGGATTCTATTTCGGAATGAAGAAGAGATCAGCGCGATTAGCGCAAAGGTTGCACTTGAAGCTAGAGATGGATGAGGGCTGACACTAAACGCTGTTCTTGCCCCACTAAAGAACACCATCTACCGCCTGTGCCATAAAAAGTACCCACTTGTTACCGGCCATGATTTGAGCTCAAAAGGTTTACCAGCGGTCCTCAATGAATTATCATCGACTAAGCCCACTTTGAAAAAAACCCTACCGCAAATTTCATATGAAAAACTGAGTAACTTCATATGTGTTACACACAATATAAAAAAGTAGAATAGACTCATACGTACGGTGATTTGAATTTGAAATGAGGTTTTACGGGTTTTGCTGCTCCTTGGTCGGTTTTATCATTTGCATTCTTCGCAGAAACTGTCGTTTGGTCTAAAAGATGAACTAGTATATCTAAATTTGTGGCCAAAGATAAAGAAAGTGAAGTTTTCTGGGCACAGGAATTTTTCAAGATTGCTTTGAAAAGCAAAAGCATCATGAAATTTCCTGAAAGATTTTAATCTGACTCTCATCGGAGCAACGGGCGAATCATTCCAAAAATCTTGTGCACCTTTGTAAAAAATCCTAAAAAATCTTAAAAATCCCCAAGAAATCCTTAAAATCTTCGAAAAGCTAAAATATCCAAGAAATCTCCCCAAACAAATAATACAGATTCTTAAAAAATCTTTCGACAATCCTTGGAACATTTCAAAAATCGTTTAGATCCTTAAAAACCTTGCAAAATCTTGACAGACCTTTGAACTTCTTGAAACTCCCAAAAAGTCCGAGGAAAAATCTTTCAAAATGTTTGAAAATCTCCGCAACATATTCAGAAGCCCTTGAAAAATGGGACATATTTGGCAGGTGAAATACTTAAAATTTGTGAGAAGATGGAGGCAAAGAATTAAGACTTTAAATCAGCACACTGAGGCATTTCGAACTTATGCTAAGGCTCTTCAGAGTGTGACTAACATTCGGAGATATTTCTGAAGTCCCAAAATCTCGTACGCGATTTTTGGAGTAATTTGCTCCTCGACAATTGTCAGACCAATATTGGATCGAAATATTGGAATTGTATCTCAGCAATTGTTGGGTTAAGCGTTGGTTGATTGTTGGCTTGGCCAGAGCTTTACGCAAAATTTAATAAATGCCTGGTTGTTACTAGACTTAAGAGGTGATTCCTTTTTCGTCCAACATTTAATCTGATTTTTCCATTACAATCATTCAATTTAGTGAGTGATACTGAGACATGTGTTGTGAGTCTCAGTTGTTAAGTTGTTGCAGCATATAAAAAAGTTCCATGGAAAATAACCTAAAGTCAATATTTCTTGCGAAATCAAAAGTAATGTTCTTTTTATCAACAATTTTTCTAGAAATTAAAGTGTTGGCAGGGAACCGTAGTTTTACCAAAAAATCGAAGTACAAGGATTGCCACGATTATCATCATTCAATCATTCCAAAACTGTATTCAAGAAAAATCCAAAAAAGACAGAAATTCAGCTTCAATCTAGCGAGATTTCCGTAAATATTAGTGACGGTCCAGTGTGACAAGCCTGATTTTAATAAAATCATTGTAAGGCTATGCCATACTTTCGTTATGTTTGACTTTTCGAAGCAAAAGTTTGTTCATCTTCAGAACACGAAATTACGAAAGCACGAGGCTCTATTTAAATGCATAAAGAGAGAAATAACCACTAGAAGTGCGTGATTACAATTCCTACATGAAAATTAAATAAAGGGCAAGCCCGAAGAACAATTTCTCTAACCTTGATTCTTACTTTTCGGATTGCTAACAGCTTTAGCTTCTTCAGCTTTCACTCCCACCCAGTTTTGATTTATATCTGGCTTTTTCATTGTTTCAATACTCTGATTTGTCATCGCTTCTTTGCTTTCTTCGTTCTGTAAGTCTTCCCTCTTCTTCCTTTCTCTTTCTTCTTTCAACTTGTTCCGTTCCATTTCAAATTCTAGTGACAAGTCAACATCGGTTGAGACAATATTCGGGTAGGTGCCAGATCGAAGTGGTGGAAAGCTCAAATTAAATGGAGCTTCTCCTCGAAATTCTGCAAGGAAAAAGTGAAAATATTGTACGAGAAAAATTAATTTAAAAGGCCACAGCTGCCTGGATATCAAGACAATAATGTTGGAAACATATTATTCAATAGAGGACATGTTGAAATAAACTGCCGGGTAATAACAAATAAAAATCCTCCTTTAAAAGGCCACTGCTTCTTGGATATCAAGATAATGATATTGGCAAATGTATTATTTGATTTTGGACATGTTCAAATAAACTACCGGGTGAGCCAGGAAAAAGTTCCCATTTTCGAAAATTCGTAGCACCACAAGTACTTCATGGATTTGAAGGATTCAAATTCTAGTTAAAAGCCAAAAGATCAAAGTATTTTGGTGATTTTTCTCGTCTTCTTACGACCACTGCAAATATAGGTGAATTCAACTTTACAAAATTTTCATGGTTGCAAAGTGACTGAAAAAGGGCCTAAAACACTTGATCAAATCGTTAGGTTTCTTCTCACACAAAACAATACGCACGGGCGCTTCACCTCTCTCAAGAGTTATGAGACATAGATTCTCAAACAGATACTAAAGATGTTCAATCCCATGGCAATAAATGTGCAGACGATATCTCTCACCCATAAGAAATTGCATGTTCCCTTTAGTTCTGAGCGAGGAGTCCTTTATGATTTGATCAAGTATTTTAGACCTTTTTCAGTCATTTTGAACCACAAAGTTTCTGTAAATTTGAACTCACCAATTTTTCTAGTGCTCGAAAGAAGGCGAGAAAAATCACAAAAATACTTCGATCTTTTGGCTGTCAAACAAATATTGAGTCATTCCAATCCATAAAATACTTTTGATGCTGTGAATTTTCAAAAGTGGGAACTTTTTTTCCTGGTTCACCCGGTATAAAATCCAAGTGACTGAAATCGGCCTCTTCATTCTGAATTTATGAGAGATTTACAGAGAAAACCCCTTCAAGAAACCTTTATGGCAGCTTTATGGCAGCCATAAAAATCCCGATCAAAAAGTTACAGACGCACGTACCAACAAGAGACCGTCTTCTGACATTTCCGTTACCAGTAATAGTTTCATCTGAATCCGATCGTGTTGATAATGATGTGCTGCTCAGAGCCCTGTCGACAAAAAAACCAAACAATTATTCTTGGATCAAGTACATGATCTACGGAGACATTCACGAAGGACTGTGTTTTCTCTTCTTTTGCTCAAATTTTTCTTTACCTCATAGTTGGTCCTCACTAATTAAAAAGTTTTACTCCGCGCACTCAAATGGAAGAATAGTCATGCCTGCATTTCTGTTATTTTGCTTTCTTTTGAACTTTAACTTTAATTTGACAGGTAAATTAATGAAATCAATATCAAGAACACAAAATCAGCATCATCAGTTTTAAAGAAATGCCATTGCCATTGCCATTGCTTTTTGAATGGAAGCTTTATGAGGAAGATGCTCACCTCTCGATGTTGCCAAGCTTCTGTATGAGACTTTCGTTTTTCATAGACAGCATCTACAATGAAAGACTTTGAACATCAAAACTCCACTGAGTAAGAAAGAACACAATCCCCCATTGAAATAGCAAGAGTATCGGGTGAACCAGAAAAAGGTTCCCACTTTTGAAAATTCATAGCATCAAGAGTACTGAATGGATTGGAATGAATCAATATTTGCTTGACAGCCAAAAGATCGAAGTATTTTTGTGATTTTTCTCGCCTTCTTACGAGCACTGGAAAAATTGGTAAATTCAAGTTTACAAAAACTTGATGGTTCCAAAATGACTGAAAAAGGCCTAAAATACTTGATCAAATCAAAAAAGGACTCCTCTCTCAGAACAGGTGACAGATATCGTTTGCACATCTATGGCCATGGGATTGAAAATCTTTAGTAGCTGTTTGAGAATCAATGTCTTATAACTCTTGAGAGAGATCAAACGCCTGTGCGTATTGTTCTGTGTGAGGAGAGTCCTAACGATTTGATCAAGTGTGTTAGGTCCTTTTCAGTCACTTTGCAACCATGAAATTTTTGTAAAGTTGAATTCACCTATATATTTGCAGTGCTCGCAAGAAGACGAGAAAAATCACCAAAATGCTTTGATCTTTTGGCTTTTAACTAGAATTTGAATCATTCAAATCAACGAAGTAGCTACTTGTGGTGCCACGAATTTTCGAAAGTGGGAACATTTTTCTGGCTTACCCGGTAGAGAAAGGCCAGTTACCGTATTTTGGGCACATAAACAGAGGAAACGGACTGCAAAAGGAAACTTTGCCTAGAATTCTATTAGCCAATTTCATCTTCGCATATAATGTTTTCATTTAGATATCATCTTAATCAGAGATAAACAAGTAAATAAAGTAAAATATAAACACTTTGATGCGAATTGAAATAAGCATGATGTTTCGATCATAGCCTGTTAACTTATTAATCACCTTGTTTATAAAAGTTTCATAATTTCTGAAATTTTGTCCGAAATTCGGTAACTATCTCAAAACTATTAGTCCGCGACCTTTCCAAACTTTGCTGACTGCAATTGAGGCTGATAATTTTTAGTAAGGTCGCCTTCCGGGCTTTTAAAACATGCATTCCTAACCTTATGCTTCATCAATGAAGGAACTCCACTGTAGGCTTAAAGGGAATAGACATAGCTATATCTCGTAGCGGCTATAAATAGGCTAAAGAAACGCCCACAAATCCATTGCTTCTTTAGCTACACAAAGAAACCAGATGCGTCAAAGTTGTCGAGTACAATGGATTATATTTTCAACCTGGCCCGGGCCAGCTTTTAACTATGTCGATTCCCTTTAACGTTAAAGGGCATATGTCATGAAGCTGATTGGTTCATGCAATAAAATTATCTCTCTTGTTTATTACAAAGCACAGGATCGAGGCTGAATTTTCATTGCAATGAAAATTCATGAAACAGGAATAAAAAGTCATGAGACAATGGAATTCCACTCCAAGCTTGTTTGTTGTATTAGCCAATTGCTAAAGTGACATTTGTGCTTTATACAAGTAAATTAGTGTCTTCAGGCAAATACAATGGACGAATAAAGGATTGCAATGTGCTAAGAAATGTTTCGTAGCAATAATACCACAGATATATCAAAAACTGTCTCTAATACTTCGTCAAGCACAGCAAATATCTTCAATGACACAGTAGATGTGAAATTAGCGTAAAATGCTACGCAAACGTCGAATAAACTGCATAAAATGATGCCCATAATTCGCAAGAAACTCGCTTGCATAAACCGCAGACAATGAAATTGCGATATAAAAACACCTTTATGCTACAAAAATGGCATTAAACATTGCACAAACCTCGTAATCCTTCTCGACTTCTTTTCTGCCTTTAAATAATTCAGTATTTTGTTGTCTAAGATAGAAATATATGGTTAGAAAATACTGCAGAATTCACAGCTAGTATGATCTTATTCTCTAAAAAGGCACCATTTTCTCAAGCAGAGAAGAAATAAGTTGAGACAGAACATGGTTATTATGATCTCATTTACATAAAAGGCATTATTTTCGTAACAAAGATAAAACACGCTAACAAAACACAGCTATGTTATTCAATTTTTACTCAGAGTTCTTTCTGCAACTATAAACTGGTATACCAGGGAGCTGTGGTGTTGTATACAAAGCTACGAGGTGCTAGTTTGTACACCTGAAACATTGCAGACAAGCAGCTGCTCGAGGGCTTTGTACAATCATGGATAGTTAAACACAGCAGTTTAGACTTACTACGATGAGTGCCAGTAATCGCTATTCAAAACGAGACTATTACACCAAACCGAAACCGCTCCGGCAGCCTTTCAATAGCGACAACTACGGCCATATAATCAGTCTAACTGCAGTTATGCTTCAGCTGGTATGCTTCTGCGGAGAAAAATATATATATTGTTCTGCGGAGGAGTTATCGAAAGATTGTCAATCCCTCTCGCTACTTCCTCCATAGAAAAAATATCGCTTTTTCCTCCGCAGAAGCAAACATATAGCTGCGGCAATCAAGCACAACTGCAACGTACAATGTGGTGCCAAAACCAAAGAAAAGTGCCAATTCATTTTTTAGAAGCCTAAGTTACTGTAAATATTATGGCAGCGGAGACAACGGATTTTAACATTCATCTCGATAAAACATGGAGACTTATTAGGGACAGTGCAAAGTTTATTTTATAACATGGCCGGTGCAAAACGTAACGGGGCAACTACTTTTTTTGAGCTCGTGCAGAACTGGGTCAACACTTTGTACAAAGCAATATGAACGGGGCAGTAACTTTTTATAAGCTCAAGATGAAGTTTGAAATACAAAATGGCTCATTTTGAGGACAAAATTGTGAATCATGCAAGTTTAGAAATGCTTGGAAGGATGTGTATGAAAACGATGCAAAATGTCCTTGTCAGTCGTCTGCAAGTAGGATTCATCAGTCATTTCTCTTCATCTTCAAAGTCGATTTATTTTGCTGACAAGGACTCGTAAGGGCAAGAATTTATTTCTTTATGGTCTTTGGCTAATTCATCGGTGGTACTTTACAACATCTGTTGTTAAGGAATAAGGGAGACACTTTTTTTCAAGGAAAGGGTGACGGGGCAGTTGGTTTTTTTGCAATAATTTCATACAGGGCGAGCAGATTTTTTTGCAAGAATTTGGGTTCTCCACCGGCCATGTAATATGATAAATTTTGCACTGTCCCTGAGTAGATTGTCCGATGGTGTAATAAATCTTTAATCATGCTGGTGACACATTACGTTGTTTCGTTAAAACTCGACGATCGACCTTAGTCCTTGCGTCGTTATCTCACTCTAGAGAGATGCCAAAAAAATTCAAATCATACAAGGTCACCCAAAAAAACATCACAAGCGAGATCGCACATAGTTTCCTGAAAGCAAATGTCATGAACACAAACAAGGTATCAGCATGTAGCTGAAAGGCATAGCTATCATTTGAGATTTTGCTTGCTTGGTTTAAGTTATGCCTACTGTCCGAGGAGACAGTTCCAAAAGTATGGGAATTTGTTCATTTCTTGGACTATTTCCTCCTCTTCCAGTCCCCATGTTTGGAAGATGTGAAAAAACCGAATTCCAAATTTGCTTTGGAGCATGAAATTTGAATGAGGAACAGAGTTCGATCATTTTGCAAACAAAGACTTTCCCCAGACGACTTCAAATCCATCGCTTCACAAAATGTTGACTGGAAAATGATGGTGATTATTTTACTCAAAATGTGGAATCCGGGATTCAAAATTTTCGGGGAATCTGGTTTTTCGTTTTCGGATGGTTATCATTGCTTGAAATGACCATGCAACATTTCAAAAGAATGCTAAGCCTTTCAATTAAACTGTGATACAAAGCATTTGACAATAGATTTTGATTTCATAAAGCTACCGGGTGTCCCAAAAAAAGTACTCCTGTTTCAAAAATCCCCAAAAATTGATTAGACAGCCGATCTTCGATTTTCTTTTTTTGTCAAGTAGATCAAGAGCCAAATTATTATCCGATATATATTTATTCTGGTAACTGGTTTTAAAATTAGCGAATTTAGCTCTTTTTAGGGCTACCGGGTTTTGAATCATACTGCAAAAAAGCAGATCAAATTATTTGCGCGTGTAAAGCTTCCAGTTTGGTCATAAATTATACAAAGAAATGCGCACTATAATTGTAGACTTCAATAATGATAAAAAAAATCTGAAAATTTTGACTCTTACGTAAGATTGAGCATTTTGCTTCAAAAGTATAGCTCAAAATAAGGTTTTCCAACGTATAATTTCTCTATCTTGCTGTATCAAAAGCAAACATTTGATCATCTATGAATATTTGGGTCTTTCACAAAACGATTCAAGAAAAAATTTTTATCAAAGGTTTGATAATCAATTTTTGGTGATTTTTCAAACAGGAGTGCTTTTTTATGGGACACCCGGTAGTTAACATAGGGCTCAAATCTTTAAAAAGCTCGGTGTAAAATTCTATTACGGTTTCCCTCGAATTAAATGGCTTGGAAGGAATTTTGCATTTTTTACTGTAAATCTGCCGTGGCAATTTGTTGATATCTTGATTAGTTTCAAAATGGTGGCATTTATTAAATTTAAGGCTGTGACGTCATCAAATTTCTAAATCCTAAACCAGAAAAGATACTGATTTCTGCTTTTCACCATATTGTAGGCCTTCATAAACTATGGTTTTCTTGGAAGTTATATGATTTTTCCTCCTTTGGTTTAGGATTTACGATGATTTAAATGTTTTCAAAATTTTCCATCAATTTTTTCAAAAATCATTAAATTGCCGTCATTTTGAAAACAAATCAAGATATCAACAAATTTCCACGGCAGATTTACAGCAAAGTACCATAAGTTCCTTTCAAGCCATTCAATTCAAAGAAAAATGGAATAGAATTTTACACCCACCTTTTTAAAGATTTAAAAGATTTGAGCCCTATGCTCCGGTAGTTATGATCTAGATTGTGAAGTTTATTTTGGGTCACCCGATTAGGAGTATCTGAAAAACATGGCTACACACCGCAAGCTTTCGTTTTCGTTGATGTACTCTTGTAACATATCGTAGAGACCAATGCTTGCAGTCATTGCGTACCTGAGAGAGTAAAGATTAAAGAACTGCTTAGCTGTATGTTCAAATATAGGTATGACAGAGATAGGAAACTCAAAACAGTTAATAATTGGGTGACAAATGGGAAAAAATTGAGTGTTGTTTCATTGCAAAATTCCCTGGTTTTCCAACAATTTTTCTCTGCCAAACCGTTATCAACATAAAGCTCGATAGGCCATTCAGTAAAGCCTTTATCCAAAAGCAAACGATCGTTCATAGGAAAAATAACTCACTTACTTGGAAGAGCTTTCTTGCTTCAACGAGATACATATAATGATAAGAATAATCTGCTTAAAGGCAGTCTGTTACGTATCTGATTGGCTGCAACAAAGTCAGAGCTTAACGCAACAAATTCCTTTGTGAGTCTGTGCATTTAGTCGGTCGCAGAAAGTCATTAGGATCAGTGGCCATTCAATTCTCCAATTCTTTCTATTGTCCTATCACCCAATCAGATGCGTGACAGACTGCCTTTAAATCCTTGAATCAAGAAAGATCTTTTAAAATGAACCAAATCCACAGATTGAAAATGAAATTTTTTGCCTTGATTTTTGAAGACCAAGTTTCTTACCGAAAAGTTCTTACTAGGAAACTAGTTGTTACTACTTTCCCCAGAAATAAGGTCTCATCTAAAGTAGAATTTTCTAGTTTAAAGTCTATTTTTGCTAAAAATAAGAGCATTTATTTTTGGTTGTGTGAGTTAGTAGAAGTTAACAAATAGATGATGGCTGCAAATAGAAAATGCACGCATAAAGGACGAATGGTCATCTAATTGGCTAAGTGATGAAAGCCTTATTCCATTTGATCGTTCTGTGATGGCATATAAGATTTTGCTACTCTGCCCTAAAGGCTTGGAGCGATATTCCAGCTAATATTAGAGAAATCCAAACACTCTGACGCTTCAAAAATGAACTAAAAGCGCACTTGACGAGCTGAAAATGCCAAATAAAAAACGCATTGAAGCACGACCCTCGGGAAGAACAGCCCAGTTTTTTAAATCATGGATATTATGTTCATTCACTGGAACACGATGTATTAGACCTTTATCATTAGAACTTTTATATATTAGCTAAAGAGGTATTCGTGTATAAATAATAACAATGAATGAATGAATGAACTGCTTCTTCTTCTTTAACGCCAAAGCCCCATTGGAGCCGTAGGCACCATCCAGTCAAAACAATACTGCGTTTCCATGTTTCCGTGCATTATTGCGCGCCATCAACATTCCTCCAGACCATTCTCTGATGTTGTCTACCCAGGCTCTCCTTCTTCTTCCTCTCTTGTTTTTCCAATTCTTTCTCCTTCTATTGCCACTATGACCACACACTTTCCGGTCTCCGTTTCCAATGCATATATTTTGCCATCTTTCGCTTTTTTATCTGTTCAACATTACCATCTTTTTCTGTGACTCCAATCCTTTTTCGGACCCATTTATTTGTTTTCCTCTCAGTAATGAACTGCTACAATACTAATATGATTACTAATTACACTTACATAGCTGTTGTTGCTCTGGGAACACTTTCCTCTGATTTAACCTCAGCTAAACTATTTCGACCTATACAAAGAAGAATACTTTTGGAAACCTTAATGCATAAAACTACTCCTGAAGGCCACTGGATCTTAAGATCTCAAATACAATAACCCTATGGTCAATCTTTTGATAATCGAGAAAGTCTTTTGCAGCTGATGACAATGGACCAAACCTTTGCCTACAGTAAAAACCCGCGTATAAGAACCTAGTGGATTAAGAACCAATAGGCTGAAATTTTGCAACTAAACCCCAATTACATAAGAACCCATTCAGCCTGGAATTTGAAATAGGTTCTTATTTTTAGAGAGCATGGGGGGTCTTATTCACAACAGCAGTTTGTGGAAGAAAAAAAAATGTTTACATTACCTGATGAGAAGCTTTTGAAAGATTTTCTCTGGATTATATAAACATTTCTGGTTCTTCCACAAATTTCTGTCGGGGAATATATCTCATAAACTCAACTAATGTGAACTGACAGTAAATAATAGGCCTGAAGTTTGAATCTGAAGAAAAGAAATTCCTGAAAGCCATGAATAAAATAAGAACCAATTTAAGAACCTGAACAGCCTCATTTCCCACTAAATACCCAAAACATAAGAACCTAGTTAGGCTGACTTGCAACATTGTAGGTTCTCATACGTGGGTTTTTACTGTATTCCATATCGGGCTGTCTTTATCGCCAAGTTTCACGGGTAGGCTGTCTTAGCAAGAAAGACGTGAATCCAGAAGATCCCAGGACAAGTCTTTCGCTCGATGATGTAAATTACAATGCAGAATCAACGTCAACACTTTTCTAAATCTCTGGAGACAACAAGGGCAGAATCTGTAATACAATAGCATCAGTTGCTTTTGATTGACACCTCAATTCAAAGCGATTAGCGATTGGAGACAAAGGAAATTCTCTCAACAAGTAATTCAGAACACCGCAAATGTTGCCCCGAAAACATTAGTAGGGCAAACTCTCGCCTTGTGCACGCGAAAGGTGGTTATTAAGAGAAGTTATGTGCTTATAAAATTGTATTGTTTTGAATTACTGGTTGAGAAAATTTTATTGTCTGCAATCGCTAATCGCTTTGAATTGAGGTGTCAATCAAAAGCAACTGATGCTATTGTATTACAAAATTTGCCCTCGTTTCTGGAGACTACATTCTGTCATGAAACTGACAGCCTGAAAATCGTATATTTGCAAGCTGCCCTGCAAAAATAAAGTGTGCAGCAAGGTGACAAAAACCACTTGAGCATACTCATAACTAATGGAAACACGACACTGCAGACTATTTTCACGCCTGGGCTTTTCTGGGGAGAAAAAACTAGAAAACTTGGATGCTTCAAAAATCTTCAAGCATTTACGCTTTCAGGGACGTCTGCGTCTTGTTGCTGAAACAACCAAATGACTTGAAAGCAGAAACTGAGAGACGCAAGAGGTCGCAGAATAGTCCCAGACTATCTTCACTTGTGTTTGCAAAAAATATTTCGCATATGATTCCTCCCTTCTTCTACACAGAACCCTTCGTTTGAGTCTTAAAGAACTGGCTTGACTTCCCTGAAATTCATTTCTAAGATGAGTATTTTCAAGGCAGAGGCATACAAAACAATATTCTTCAACTTCATTCACAATGACACGGTGAAACAAGCTTTACCAGAATGACTTTTAACCAGTCAAATCATGGGTAGTTAGACACCACAGTTGTGCTTGATTCCCACAGCTTTCTTTTTTTGCAGAGGAAAATATTATTTACTACTATGGAGGAGCTAGCGTGAGAGATTCATAGAAACCTCCTCCGCAGAACTATACAAATTATTCCTCCGCAGGTACATATTAGTTGCAACGCTCCTCCATGGAAGCACACCAGCAGTGTCTAGCTACCCATGGTCAAAAGTATTCGAATTGTTGAATTGATCAATCAAATCGCAAAATTCGATGATCTGGTTTGGTTTCAGTTGGTTCAACTTACAAGTGGCAATGGGGTATTGGTGTCCTGGTTGAAAAAATGAGATTAAAACGATAAATAGAGTTGAACACTTACTAGACGAATGGAGAGATGAAAGTGTGTCAGTGCCAATCGCTGGACTAAGCATGCCAGAATTTTCATCAGCACTCATTACTCCTTGGATCTGACTTGGTGTTATGACCATTTGTGCATCTGAGCATGGAATATTGAGCTGAAAGAGATTTTTGAGCTGTTAGAATGAGTGTATCTTCAAATGTATATTACCATCGTGTTTCGGAATATTTGTAGTGTGAGGTACTGCATAGACCTCTTTACTTCTTAAAAAAGAGGTTTGGATCGAGCGTCCAAATCTGGTAAACTTTGGGAAGGAAAACGAAAGAACGACCCCCGTTCTCAGTGGATGCACTGCTACCTGTAGTATGAAGTTGCTTCGAACCTCAAGACTTTTCAGAGAGTTTGTTATCGACTACTTTGTGCAAAGTGAGCGAGCTAAGGTTTAGTTTACATACAGGCAAGTGTTATTGGTCTTTTTTCTTTGCTTCTTGTTATTTTCAGTCACTTTTAGCTGACTTTTCATTCATTTGGATAACGACGGTTGAACGCAAAATTCGATTTGCAAAGTTGCTAAATGAAACCCTTGTAATGATTGCACTGTTACACAACAAAATCAGCCAACGACAAATGAAAATAATGAGAAATAAGGCCATAAGGCAAATGAAACTTGCTAGTGTATTTCAACTGAGAGTTGTAAGTCAATTCGAGCAAAGTTATCGTTGCTTAACTCTCTGAAAAGTGTTCTGAGATCCGAAGGAACTTCTTGCCGCAGCTAGCAGATATCTATCAAAAACGGGGGTCGTGTTTCCATTTCTTTTAACAAAATTTACCAGATTTGGACGCTCGATCCAAACCTCTTTTTTAAGAAGTAAAAAGGCTTATTGTGAATTTGGATTCAAGCTGCAGGAGCTGAACTGATAGAAATGTCAAATAAAGTCAAACTTTTCTTATCAGTTTCAACTATTACAGCGTGGCCCCGATTGCCATTCAAAAGATAATTTAGATGTAGCTTAGAATACTTCTGGTTGGCTCATTTCGAAACAAAGCTGACAAGAAAGATGTTTCATCTTCCAGCTCATTTAAGAATAAATGCTTTGAAGAAAGTGCTTGATGAAAATCAAAACAGTTTTTTAAAGATATCTTTTCTTGGTACCGGTAGTCCCAAAGAAGTACTCCTGCTTGAAATATCACAAAACTTTGATTGCGTGACCAATCTTTAAATTTCTTTTTCTGGCATAAAGATCAAAGACCACATTATTTTCCCAGATATAGCTGATCTTGTGATTGGTTTTAAAATTTGCAAACTTAGCTCTCTTTAGGGCGGCTTGGTTTTGAAGCATACTGCAAAAAGCACTGATGGTGACCAGATTAATTTCTTTTTGTATGTTAAGTTTCTAGTTTGGTCACTAAATTTCAGAAAGAAACGCAAATTATTATTGTAGGCTTGAAAGATAACGAAAATCTCAACTTCATGGCTCTTGGGCAAGATTTACAATGTTGCTTAAAGATTATAACTCAGAATAAGGTTTTCAACAACATGTCATTTCATACTTTCGAAAGAATGAATCTAAATATCGAATACATTTCGAAAAAAGAGATCAAAACGATTTTATGATCAGATTGATGATCAAGTTTTGGTGATTATATAAAAGGAGTACAGTTTTCAGGACAACCAGTAAATCCGTGCAATGCCCGTCCATTCGATACAAGACGATTACTGTGCAAGATGCAAGATATCTAATCAAGTACAAGGTCATAAATGGTCGATAACAGACCTTTTAGCAGCAAATCTTTAAAAAGGCTGGTGTAAAATTAAGTGACCATTTCTTTGAATTGAATGACTTCAAAGAAACTTTAGCTAATTATCTATAATCCTACCGTTGGAATTTTCTGAAATCTTCAAGAGTTTCAGAATTAGTGTGTTTTTCTTCTTTTTCAAGAATTCAAGAAAAAAATTCAAAAAATCTTAAAACCATCGTAATTTCTAAACTGTTTGACGTAACATGAAATAATTTCGAAGAAAACCATAGTTTATGAATGCCTACAATATGGTATAAAGCAAAAGTATGTCACTCATCTGGTTTATGATTTAGAAATTTCATAACGTCACATCCTCAAATGAGATGAAATGTAAGATACGCTGTTTTTTCCAAAAATATTCAAATTTTCTGAAAAGTCCAACGGTAGAATTATAGATAAGTATCTAAAGTTTCTTTCAAGCCATTCAATCAGAAGAAATAGGCCATTGAATTTTACACTCACATTTTTACGCCGAGATAAAGATTTGGAACCTATGCTCCTTTTAGCTATTCTGAAAAGAATCAGAATCGAACGATATTTTGCTACATTTTGTAGAATATTCGAATGTGCACAAAGGTGATAGAAGCTCTAACGCCACTCGATCGAATCTCGCGTATAGAAATTTACAAAAAAAAGCGCTCGATCCAGGCTCTTTGCAGAATAGCTAAAAGGCCTATTGATTCTTCAATATCAAATGTTTAAACAATTCGTACTTGTTGTCTGAAGTAGGCATTTTCTGCTTTCAATAATTTCATTTCTCTTTTCATGCTGATTATCAGCTGTTCTCGAGGATCCTTGAAAGATAAGATATGATAGAAAATTAACAATGAGGGAATTGGTGAAGGTTAAAAACTGAAATAGTAAGATAAAGTCTTTCTCAATTTATCTGTTAGTTGAGATTTGCCATAACGCACCGGATGGGCCCAAAAAAATTTCAAACGTTTGAAAACTCGCAATACCTTCTGGGTGAGTCAAAAAAGGCCCGGCGTTTCAGAGGCTACTGCTCCCATAATATATAAGTAATGACATTTTGCAATATCAGATTTAATAGCTATTATGTTCAATTATTTTTATAATTTTTCCTGGCTGAAATCGGTCAATTTGATATGCGTCAAACTGACTCTGTTATGTAAATTTAGAGTTAGCATGTGACCCCCTTTTCCCGCCACTAGGTCCGCGTGACTGGTTCACGTGATCTATGGGCGAGAGAAGGGAGGCGTGTTTTTGATGAGTCTGAGATTTTATGTTCGAGATAGGAGCGTCTGAGATGATGCGTTTGAGATGCAGAGTTTGAGATAGAAGCGATTTGTTACGAGTTCAGAGTTGAGATATTTACGGACAGTTTGCGATTTAGAGAGAGAGAGAGATACTTTATTATCTAGTTTTTACGCATTCTAGGACTCAAATGTTATTATCTTTATCGAAAATCTCGAATAAAGTTATGGGTTGCGTTTTTTTAAACAATCTGTATAGAATAAAATAGGAAGAGGAATAGGTATCACAAACAAGCTTACCATTTTGACAACTGGCTTGTTCTTGATGTTTTTAGCTCGATTTGCATACCTCAAGGTATTCAGTGTGTCTTGCATTGCACTTGATGATGGGGATATGCAGGCAATCTACAAATGGATGGCTCAAATCATTCATCCATATACAAACAAATCAATCAATCAGTCAGTCAATCAGTCAATCAATCAATCAATCAATCACTCAATCACTCAATCAATTAATCAATCAATCAATCAATCAATCATTGCCAAAGAAGAAATCAAGCAACCTTTGAAAAACGATGTTATAAGGTGGGAATGTTACATGCCAAACGGTTGGAACAGCTAAAGACAGTCTAGATTCAACCCTAGGTAGTTGCACTCAGAGAAGGTAACCTGTACTTTTTCAGAAGATTGCTGCGAGAATTTTTTCTGAAAAAACGGTCAGCAAGTCAATTGAACATTTTTACCTCTTCTCGAAGAACAGGGGTAACATTGTTCCAAATTCCCTACAGTTTTATTAGAGAACGACTAGACTTCTCATGGAAATTTGGGGAAGAATTAGGAAGCACAAACTTTGGGTGTCTGAAGATATTTTGGGACAACTATTGCGAACAAGCACTGGGGAATAATTACTGTTTTTGTGGAAGAATATTCACCCCAATCAAAGAAACATGGGACTTGAGAAGAGGAGGGGTTAACTTGCCTAATCGGGGTAAATGAAAGAGCAACAATTTCTCCACTGACATGAAACAATTTCTATAAAAAAGTAAGAAAAGTGATTTCTTTCAACAGCATACCTTTGCTATAAGAAATATGTAAGATACTCTCACCCAAAATTTCCAAAAGTTAAATGTTGATTTTTTTAAACAATTATATCCAACTTGTCAGTCTCTCTTATTCATACTGTTGTTTTTCAAAGATACAGAACTGGTACAGTAAAAACCCGCGTATAAGAACCTACAATTTTGCAAGTCAGCCTGACTAGGTTCTTATGTTTTGGGTATTTAGCAGGAAATGAGGCTGTTCAGGTTCTTAAATTGGTTCTTATTTTATTCAGGGCTTTCAGGAATTTCTTTCCTTGCGATTCAGGCATTCAGGCATGTTGTTTATTGTCAGTTCAAATCCTTTGAGTTTACGAGATATTATTCACAACAGAAATTTGTGGAAGAATCATAGATTTTTTATAATCCAAAGAAAAGCCTTCAAAAGCTTCTCATTGGACAATATACGAATTTCTTATTCCTCCACAAACTTCTGTTGTTAATAAGACCCCATGATCTCTACAAATAAGAACCTATTTCAAATTCCAGGCTGAATGGGTTCTTATACAATGGGGGTCTAATTGCAAAATTTCAGCCTGCAGGTTCTTAATCCACTAGGTTCTTATACGCGGGTTTTTACTGTAGTAAAATGACGAAAACTAAAACTAACCATTAGCGTGTATCCTTCTCCTCCAATGCTGTCTGCCAGTAGCATTGTAAGTTTGCTTTCTCTGTATGGGATATGTCCACCACGCTTCTTCGGATCTCCCAGAGCAGCAATGCAGTTTCCTGGAAAATAATAATAAATCAAGGTTCACTGTGATGAAAAGACCGAAAGGACAATAATGGAATGTTATCATAGAAGATTCATGATTAAAGGCTTGTAACGTATATCTTTCAATATCTTCAAATTACCACAAATCCACACCCAGAATAACATATCATCAAAGCAAATGACGTATTTTACAGAAGATTCTTCGGGTCAGTATCTTGAAAGGTCTAAAAAAAACATAAAAATCCTGTTACATGCACTCATTTTTCTGACTAAACTCTTTTGTTACTAAAAAAGCAGCATACATACCTAGTGTTAGTAAACTCTTGTTTATGTTCTGAGATTCAGTTAAGGCCCCTCCAGTGGACTTTGTTTCTTTCACTCTTTCACTCCCTAAAAGAGAAAATCATCAACATGATTATCTTGCATTTTGAATTTTTATCAAAATCAAAGGTCTTCGCTTCTAGAATCAAGGGCAATGGGACAATTTTTGAGTAGGCCTTGCCTGGGCCTAAGTGGTGCTTTAACATTGATCGTCCCAATTCCTTGGGGTGACAAGTAAAGATTAGAATGTTGATTACCTGCATACAATCTTTATGCATTTGGATTGTTGTGGTTTATCTGCGTATTCATCTCTGTTGTCTGCAATATAAAACAGTTTGAAGGCCATCTCGAAGCACAGCAAATTTAAATCGCCATAATGAAATCTTATTCTGCTGACATGTGACAGAGGTCTCCTTCAGCAGCACAAGATTTCATCATGGTGATTTGAATTTTTTTGGCTTCGAGATGGCCTTCAAATTGTTTTATATTGCAAAGAACAAAGATGAAGACGCTGATAAAACACAACCCAAATGCATAAAGATTGTATACAGGTAATCAACACTTTAATTTCTATTCAGTCACCCCGAGGAATTGGGACGATTAATTTTAAAGCACCACGTAAGCCCGGGGTAGGCCTACGCGAAAATCGTCCAGTCGCCCTTTGTAGAATCATACAGTATATAACGCGGTATGTATCAAGATTCAAATTTTTGACGCTAGGATTCAAAAAGTCCCAAAAATTGAACGAATAAATGAAAAGTGGAGGCAAACATTGATAGCTCATCTAGTAGAGCACATGACTAAATTGCCCTATCTTTTTGGGGAGACGAGATACGCTTCGCCCGAAGAAATCCATTCTTCCCCCCTGCAGTACAGTAAAAACCCGCGTATAAGAACCCAGTGGATTAAGAACCTACAGGCTGAAATTTTGCAATTAAACCCTAATTATATAAGAACCCATTCAGCGTGGAATTTGAAATAGGTTCCTATTTTTAGAGAGCATGGGGGGTCTTATTCACAACAGAAGTTTGTGGAAGAATGACAAATGTTTATATTACCTGATGAGAAGCTTTTGAAAGATTTCTCTGGATTATACAAACATTTCTGATTCTTCCAGAAATTTCTGTCGGGGAATATATCTCATAAACTCAACTAATTTGAACTGACAGTAAATAATAGGCCTGAAGTTTGAATCTGAAGAAAAGAAATTCCTGAAAGCCATGAATACAATAAGAACCATTTTAAGAACCTGAACAGCCTCATTTCCCACTAAATACCCAAAACATAAGAACCTAGTTAGGCTGACTTGCAAAATTTTAGGTTCTTATACGCGGGTTTTTACTGTAGTTAAATGCTCTTGCACATTAGCGTTTTGGGGTTGAAGCTCTGACGGGCACATGTGCTTTAACACATAAGTTTCCTGGGACAAATGTACTATAATCTGAAAGATCTTACCTGCAAGATCAACAAAACTTATTTTTCCATGTTTCATAACGGGCAAGGCATCTTCGGGATCATTCTAGAATGTGAAACAATTTGAAATGAAATATGCAGAATGAAATGAGAACGAAACAAGCTCATCGAATTTGGAATAAGGATCAACGGAACTGCAAACAAGTAACTAAAAAAACGAACGCTTAAAAGCTTCTATATGTGTTATGTTATGGGTCATGTATAGGCTCCACGGAGATAACTTGCAATATTGGTGCTCTAGGCCGATGCCATATTTGAGACTTAGGGGCATTTTCACTAAATTTTGGTATTATTGACACCGTTCGAGACGATTGCAAAAGAGAACTGCATGAACTTTATCCATAACTTGCGGGTTTGTGGCCAAACATTGATCAGGATTAGCAAAATTATGACCGTAAATTTTGCTGAGAATTGTGACATCACAGGAAGTACTTACGAGGCAAACCCGTACTTCTCCATCAATCGAAATGTCGAGATGATCTCCACCCAAAATCTGTGGGGACCTTCACCATTAAAGAAGCGTTGTGAACGCGAAGCCTGGTTACGAAGAGGATTTAAGAGTAAAAGTTCTCAAAGCTTTTGTAACACTAGATGACAGATGAGACTTGCGATAACACAGAATAACTCATGTACAACTCTTTGACTGCTTTTATTCGCAGATATTTTCACCTTACATCTAAAGCACATATGTCACATTAGCAATTGGTTAATACAACAAACAAGTTTGGAGTGGAATTCCATTGCTTCGAGACTTTTAATTTCTGTTTAATGAATTTTTATTGCAATGAAAATTCAGCCTCAATCCTGTGCTTTGTAATAAACAATAGAGAGAATTGTATTGCATTAACCAATCAGCTTCATGACATATGCCCTTTAACCCTATTGTACCCGGGCTCATAGGGTCAGACCACTGCCCGGGGGGGGGGACAAAAAATGCCCCCCTAATTATCTTAAAAACAGTAAATAGTATGCCATTGTAACTTCGTACAATAGTAACTGCATCTATTAGGAGTCTAATTATAGATTTTAATGCTAATTGGTCACGTGGTTTGTTGCCAAGCGACCAAACAATAGGACCATGTCAGGTATAAGCTTCAGTACTGAAAACACAAAAAATGCTAATTATTTCACTTAAAATGTCTCAGAACCTCAATAAACTACTTAAAAATGAAGAAAATATGTTTATCCATTGATTTATATCAAAATTTGAAAATTTTGTCTTTCTTTGTTAGAGATATGGCGTCATCAAGTTACATGACGTCATGGAATCTATTATTTGCTGATGTCAGCAAATATGAATTATGTATATATCAAACGAAAGTACTTTGCAAGGGGAATCGTTTGGTACCAACCACAACTTGATCAAGGAAACAAAGAAATTATGACAGTTTTCGTGATTTTCTTTGTGACTACTTTCCAAATATGGGCATCTGCTGGTCACGTGACTTAAATTATGACAACTGAAAGTCTAAAATTTAATTGCCAATTAAAAATTAGGAAAATGCATGGATGTTTCAATTCATTTTTTGCCCACCCCCCGGGTACAATAGGGTTAATGTGTGAGAAATTATTGGCTCATGTACATACCAGTTCAGAATCAAGGTATACTGTCAACATTGTATGACTTCTACTGGAATAATCATTCATTGCATGAGCACCAACTTGTCTATTTTGCAGACCTTCTTCAAGAACAGCCATCAGATCTGCAACCGTCTGACATTCCATCATGAAGATATTTTCAACATAGAAACCATTTGATGTAGACCATCGAACTGGCAACGAGTCTCTTGCTCTTGATGGGTTGAGGAGATCTTTTACCTGTAACAATAAACGTTTGTATATTTTGGTTTCATTGCGACGCAATAATTCTAGAGAATGAAATCATGGCAGCTATTTCAATCACAGGTTAAAGCTACAAGAATTATTATATATAAAGCAGGGCAAGTGAAAAGAAAGGAAAATGTCTGACCCCCTTTAAATGCATAAAGGCATCGAGTCCATATAAGTATTTGAGCGTTAATGCTATCATGAATTTTTGCTGACAAACTGCTGATGGCCCTTTGTTATCGCACAATAGTGCTAACGTCAATAGCAGTGGGGGGAAAAGATATCCTAATTCTTACACTATCCTCAGGAATTTATTTGGTTCTATTTCAATTGCAACAAAGTGAAAAATTTTGCTTGATCATTGAAAAGAAGTTGATATCGGTAATGAGCGGGCTATTTATGCAGACTCGATGCCTTTAACCTAACCTTTGCAATCCAAAATAAACTGAGTTATAAGTATGAAATAAGCTACCTTAAAAATGAAATAGTGCCAAGGTTAAGTAGCACATGCACACCATTGCCTCAGATAGGCTTGAAATAACATATCGAATGGATTGATTTTCCGTATTGCTATTGTACTACTGCCTATTGCTAGGGTTGTTAAGGATAAGGATCAGAAACTCATCGTTTATAGCATTTCTTCTTTCAAAGAGCAAACAATTTTCCAACGCTCTTTACCTCAAGAAGATTGCCTTGAAGACGCTTGATGTGTAGCAATTGTCTTTCCAGATAGATCCCTCAATCTACAGTGGGTGCATGTTTCAAAGAAAAACAGCAGGAACGGCATGGTGGAAAAATTTTCTGAAACTGTTTGCGTGCTGTGGGCTTAATAGCGGAAGGTGTTGTGGCGCAGTGGTGTAAGCCTCTGACATTGCAACTAGAATAGTCAGGCGGACAGGGTTCGATCCCAGGTAGAGCCCCACCGCTTGAGCCTCATGACAAGGGGTCGCAAACTCCATTAGGCCTATTCTACTTCTGCGATCCCAGCGCATGGCGCTAAAAACCGCAACTTCACCTCAACCTTCACCTTCAATTCAGACTCAATTGCATGTCGTAATTCCGCTTTTTACCTTAACTGATAACGCCACAACTACCTCCATGCAGCGACAACAACAACAACAATTCAACTCAATGAGATGAGCGTAACTTGAGGGTCCTTATTATGATGGGAGGCTAGGCTTAATTTTGTCAAGTAGACTTAATATCGTTTGGCAAGTAGTATTATTAATTCGTGGCCTAAAATATTTATTAACACATGATGATTCCAATATTGATTGATCAGGAATTGCTTGATTAAATGATTGAATGATCAGTCGATGAATCGTATTTCTCAAAGAACATACCTTTTCATTGTATACTTCTAAATATGATGCTTTAACGATGTAATTTTCTTCACGCTTTTCAACCTCGGAAAGCAAGTGCTCAAAAGATCTAAAATCAAAGAAAAAACAAAGTTGATATATTATCTTACAAAGAAAAATCTACCGGGTGTCCCAAAAAAAGTACTCCCGTTTGAAAACTCACCAAAATTTGATTACATGACCGATCTTCAATTTTATTTTTTTTCAAGTAGATCAAGGACCACACTATTTTCTCAGACATAGCTGACATTGTAATTGGTTTAAAATTAACAAATTTAGCTCTTTTTAGGGCCACCTGGTTTTGAATCATACTGCAAAAAAGCATTTATGCTTGCCAGATCAATTTCTTTGTGCATATAAAGCTTCTAGTTTGGTCATAAATGACAAAAAGAAATGTATATCATTGGAGACTTCGATGACGATTATAGATATAACAGATGGCAAAGAATCATGGGAAAATGCTCCCCCACCCCCCAACGCTATCTTTTCCGTTATCGTCTATGGGGAGAGCAGTTCAAAAGCGTTCTGCAAAAGATCCTGCTTTCTCTGTAAACATCTTCCTTGAACAACACAACTGTGACAGAACCCTATAGTGTACGGTGCGTTAGATTACTGTATAACTTTGGTTAACACTGGCTCACCTTGGTAAAAGTCCAAAAAGCGATTGAGTAGGTAAGATATCACTTGCATCCTAAAGTTAAAAAATGCATCACCAATTTACATGCTTCCTGAATATTTGAAAACAATTTGAAAACAGAAAGAAAATGTAAGATACTACTGATCAGAGTTACATAAATTACACTTTGAATAATTTATTAGTAAGTATTTATTAGTAGTTCTTAACTCTCTGTTATAGCCGCAGGGTAGACACAGCCATTTGCTCCCTTTGGTATCGTTTTAGTGGTATAGTAGAGTAATTTTGCAAGTAGCGTAACTAGTAATAATTCACTGTAACTTTTTATTGGGTTATGCATTATAGTATACGAACAAGGATTCCATGTTCGATTCTGGTCCATGATTTACTTGCGATTGAAATTTGAATTCAATTCAATTGTCAGTTTCAGAAATGAAATGTAATTTTCAATGGCAAGTAAATTATGGAGCAGAATGGAATGTGGAAATCTCGTTCCTATACCATCCCCTTACTAGCATTTCCTAACTTCTGGGTCTGAAAGAAAAGTGATTTTACCAAACGAATTTTCACATCTAAGTTAGCCTTTCGATGATAGATCAACATCTCATTTTTGAATATCGGCCACGTCCCTTTTATACCACAGCCCGCCAAACGTGTTAACTCTTTCTTAACTCAGCCGGTACTTGAAGTTGAAGGTGTTGTGGCGCAGTGGTGTAATCCACTGACTTTGCAGCCAGAACAGTCAGGCGGACAGGGTTCGATACCCGGTAGAGCCCCACCACTTGAGCGTCATGACAAGGAGTTGCGGACTCGATTAGGTCTGCTCTATTTCTGCGATCCCAGCGCTTGGCGCTAAAAACAGCAACATCACCTTCACCTTCACCAGTTGCAAGATAACTAAATTTTCAAAGAGATTCTAAGACTATTCTGCTTTGAAGTGAATATGACACGAACAATTTTATTGATGAAAACCGTCAATTCAAGTGTATTGATTTTTTTAGAACATCAACATTAAACGTTCCAAAACCAAACAGTTTTTAGATACAGCAGTTTGAAAATCACCTTTCTGCTCAAAAAAGTGTCTGGGAGATCTGGGTCGAGTTTTGATTTGTGACGTAAAATGTTTGGGTGGGCAGAATAGAGATTTTCGCGTCATATTCACTTTAAGGGAAAACAACAAACACACCGGATTGAAAGGTCCAGTGATGGTATATGTCTTGCCAGATCCAGTTTGCCCGAAAGCAAATGCCGTGCAGGAGAATCTAAAAAAGTAAACAGCAAATATGTACCAAGAGAAGCACTTTCACGGGAAAACAAAAATGAAGTATCATGCCCCTTTTTTATTAGACACTTTTCAAAGAATTAAGAATTCGATAAAACTCTTCGATGAAACATGACTTTCTACTGTGCTGTGTATTGAAATAAAATTTGGGTAAACAATCACTTTTGCCTTTCAGCTTTTATCAGAATTTTTCTGCTGAGCACAGTGTCTGTCGAAAAAGCTTAATCATTATGTTTATTATGGTTGCACTTTCCAAACTAATTTCTTACCACGATAGACGGTTGAACCTCACTCAGCAAGCGATCTAACTTGGTTCTAACGTGAAAAGAGACGTTCAGGTACTTTCATGGAATAGCTGGGGAAATATGACCTTAATAAGGTAATAACAACGAACAACTGCAAACCTGCAACGAATATTTTCATTAACTATCCTCCAGCAAAGTTATCTAGCAACACGCAAATGAGGCAACTTGCACCAAAATTACCCATCCGGGGAGGAGAGAACCAAGAATATACACATATTAAAGGGATAATTTATGAAAGTAACAAAGGAAACTTAACACCTCATGTAATAAGTACGCAATTCCGGAAAACGTGCCGGAACAATAGTCCACCTTAATTTACCATAACTTGCGAAATCTGGTAATGCTAGCAGCCCTAACACGTTTGTAAAATCAATCACCAGCACTTTGTATTTGTTTGACGTCATATGCCATGAATAGAGCTATAAATCTGGTGAAACCTGTTTTTAATGGCAAAAGACATACAGAAAAGAATAATGTGCCAAATTTTGTATCAAATGTTTAATTTGACATAAAGTCAGTGCTAGCTTCACTGACGACAATCTTAGACAAAAGTTGTTGAGACAAATGCGTTTGTGTAGTAAAATACCTTTCTTTCCTGCAAATCATTACCTTCCACCGCTAAAGACCCCCTTCCCCCCCCCCCCACTGCAATGTTGATTTGATTGAAGAAGACATAGTGGTGGATTCATCTGCAACATTTCCACCATATTCCAACATTGCATTGGGGGGGAGGGGGGTCCTTAACTCGCAATTTCTTCCTGAAAGCAAAGTGTCTCAACAGTTTTGTCTAAGATTGTAGGTGTCCCAAAAAAGTATTCCTGTTTGAAAAATCACCAAATTCGATTATCGAACCTATCATAAACTTTTCTATTTGACCTCTTTTGCAACCTTTTGCAATGATCCAAATGTATTTAAATATGATCAAGTGCTTAAGTTCTTGTTTTCATTACTTAAAGGGTATGAAATAACGCATTGGAAAACCTCATTCTGAGCTATACTCTTTAGGCAACACCATTAAGTTAATTCGGTCATCATCAGTGGTTTTTGCAGTATGCTTCAAAACCAGGCAGCACTAAAAAGGGCTAATTTCATTTATTTCAAAACCAATTACAAGGTCAGCTATGCCTGGAAACATCATTTCATCTTTGATCTACTAGCCAAGAAAAGAAACTTGAAGATGGGCCTCATAATAAAATGTTGGTGATTTTTCAAACATGATTACTTGGGTATTGGGACCCCCGGTTGTATTTAAGGCTCAAATTCTACATAACTGTCTGTCATTGGTAATTTGTACGTTAATTTGGCCAGGTCTTTTCAGCTTGGAATTCTGGTAAATGAACTTACCCATCTAATGCTTGCTCCAGGAGTTCTTTTATTCCACATTGTTCAAAAATCTACGAAAGTACGAACGTAAACATGGCAACCTCGTCCAAGGGCCTTTTGTCAGCCCTGGGTACGAGGTTGTAATCATAGGTAGTTAGACACCGCAGTTATGCTTCAGCTTGTATGCTTCTACGGATGAAAACTTATATCGTTCTGCGGAGGAAGTTTCGAAAGGTTGAACGGAACTTCTTTCCCTCCATCTCCTTCGCTACCTGGAACTATATAAATTCTTCTCCCTCCACAGTTGCATGCAGCTGCGGCAATAAAGCACAACTGCAGTGTCTAACCGCACATGAAGTAACTATCTAGCAGAAGTAACTTTGGTAATAAACCTCAAAAATGCTGTTTAAAAAAGCAATATTCTGCTTAACTCTTACAGACATAGGGGGCAGTCTTTTTCCCTTAAGACTCTTGGAGGGGGGGGGGCTTAGCTGACCTAGTAGAGCTGGGTGGGCGATTTCTAATACACACAAAATGAAGAAAGAAGAGCATGACGTAGTTTTGAATAGGATGCAAACAGCAAGGATGTAAGACGAAAATCAGCCCCAATCGGGCAAAAATCTGCTGTCCAGTCGGGCAAAAATGTTGGTAAACAATGGACTTTGTGTCGGGCAGCCCCCCCTAGATGTTTTCTTCCCGTATCCTTATGCTAAACAACGTTATGTCTGTAACAGTGCTGAAAAGGGGTACCTCCTGAAACAAAAAGAGCACTTGTTGGTTTGTTGCAAAGTCTTGGGGGCACGTACCCCCAGTGCCCCGCCGGTTCTTACGTCTTTGCAAGCCAGTATACTGGGCATTCTAATACAGTAACTTATCAACACTGCATATGTTCTTTTTCAAGAGATTCCATTGAACAAGGTATCTTTGGCTATGACTCGTGACAGCAGAGTATTTCATAAATTCACATGAGTAGAAACTAGTAGATTACTACAAAATAAGTAGGAAAGTATGACGATAACAAAAATTCTTACTTGTGCTTGGCTCACTTTTTCTTCGAAAATTGAATTGAATGTAAATGGTTTTGTGTTGCTCTGAGCATTCACCTAAACAAGAGAATTTTTTGTTTTAAATACGTTCTAGCTTAGATTCGAGCTACCGGGTGCGCCAAAATAAACTACGCACGTTTGGCAGGCCACAATAAATCGTGCACTGCACCGATTTTGAAGATTTATTATTTAATCGTTAGAAGAAAGCCTGAATAGGATACTGAAAGTTTTTGCAAATTTTTTCATTTTCAGTTTCTAGAACTAGAAGTGAGTTTCCAAAAATTCTAGTTTTCGAAAACACTGAAAACGATAAAAAACATCGATCAAGTCTTCTAAAGAATCGACATGAATGGACAAAGAGAGAAATTGTTCGTGGTAATTTGCGATTTAGAAATTGACCAATTGTAATCTGCTGCACAAGAGTTCGTACTAAACCCCCAAATCACCCTGAAAACGTTTTCTCTTTGTTCATTCATGTTGAATCTTTTAAAATTTGATCGACGTTTTTGATTGTTTTCAATGTTTTCGAAAACGAAAATTTTAAGAACTCGCTTCTAACTTTAAAAACTGATAACGGAAAAATTTGCAAAAAGTCCAAGAATCTAATTCAGGCCCTCTGCTAAAGATTAAGTCATAAATCTTCGAAACCGGTCCAGTGTACGATTTATTGTGGCCTGCCAGACGTGCATAGTTTATTTTGGCGCACCCAGTATAGCTAACCACAATCCTTTGCGGTCCAAAAATCGACAGTTATACGATATGAAGGTCGTTCCTAGCCTATAGGTTCATTTTTGTTTTCCTTTTAACCTGCCTGCAAAACGGTTAGCAAGATTTAAACTCTAAGCCACAGTCTGTCCCATGCAACTGTATCAGAAGAACGGGGTAACAGGATGTGAAGCTCCTCCGCAGCAGCCACACAAACAAGGCAAATTTTTTTGGGACACTCTGTAGACTTTGCTTAACTGAGATTAATCCAAGTCCTTGTTCAGCTGAAATTTTCAAATCAAGCTGGATATATCAGGCTTCTTTGTAGGCCTCCATGTTCGTGTTAGCTGATGTCTTGACTTTCACACTTGAAATCGGTCAAGTGCATTTGTTATGAGTCGTTATTGATATTTTACAAGAAATCACTGAATGTCTTACCCAAATGACGCCTTTCTCGGGATATTCAATGCTAGCTTTTTCTTCCCTGTGAAGTTCACTTGCATTCAATGGTCTCACTCTGATGAAAAATTGAGAAAATATAAAATGGTGGTCCATAGATACTTGCCACACTTTATGGCCTGTTTTCGAGCTTTTAAGACTGTCTAAAAAAATAGGTAAAACAAGCTATTTTCCTCAAAAACGGATGAGCACATTCATATGCAGGATATTTTGACGGAAAGATAATCCTATGCTTTTCTTTTTGAAAAACAAACAAGTTGGCAAAAAGGGCAAGTCTATGGCCTAAATTTTCAATGAGCCGATTACGCGAAGAAGGTAAACGTCTAGCCAAAGATTTTTTGGCAGCATCCCTTTAAATCTGCAGGGTTGCAAGTCATCGTAGAATAGCAAAATAGAGTGACGGCCATTTACAAAATATTCTCTAACATTTGTCGCCTGAGCATTTAGGCTTATAATACCAGGACCTTCGGAGCTCCCTGTATAATACCTACGGGAGAGTGCGCAAAATATTTGAAAATTCAGAGTACCTAGAATATTAGATGGATTGGAAAGAAATGAAGTCTGTCGGATAGCCGAAATACTGAAGTATTTTTGTGAATTTCTCGTGTCTTTGTGAGCACTGAGGTTACAAAAATTCGTTGTTTGCAAAATGCCTGAACTTCTCGAGCCAAACAATGCTAAAGTTATGCATTATTCGGTTCGAGAAGTTTCCAATTCCTCACGATTTGATAAAGTATTTTAGGCTCCTTTTCAGGCATTCTGCAAACAACAGATTTTCGTAAAGTCGAGCTTACCTATATTTTCAGTGCTCACAGGCCGGCACAGGCACAAGAAAATCAAAAAGATACTTTAGCATTTCTGCTATCAAAACTCGATTCATTTAAATCCATCCAGTACTCTTGTTCATGCGAATTTTCAAACGTCCGAACTTTTTTGGCTCATCCGGAATAGCTATCACCGGTGATATTTCACGAGCATGAAACTGGCTGCTCGTTGATGACGTTACTGGGCATGAGTTTCCATACCTGACAACAACTTTGATGTTGTTCCAGCTCCCCGTTTCCAAATCATTTGCGGAACTAGTTCTCGAAACTCCTTTCTCTGATGATGCGGCGCTGCTGTAAAACAAAGAGAGAAGTTTGAAATAATCTAAATTAAACACTGTACTTTGGCTGTCTTTTCAGGGAAAAAAACTTGAACTTGAAGTAGCATGTCTACGGTCTGACTCGTTACTGTCTGAGTACGCGTAATTTTTTATGAGAAACTAAGAGATTGGGCCAGTACACGTGTTTTTTATAACAAACAAATAATTTACCAATCACGTGTTATTTCCCCTTTTCAAATCGCTGTACATATTCAAATTTTTCTTATAACTGTTACATCACAGCCCTGAAGAATTCCTGCATGGCAGGACGAAATATTGGCATAAAATTTATTCAACCATTTGCTGTTGTTTTTGTTGTTGTTGTATTGCGGTGTTTCTGCCTTTAAACTTATTAATTTATTCGTCACCACAAGCATCTTCGGACCCGACAATCGACGCTGGTATCGTGGCCTTTCCTTCTTCAAATAATTTAGGCCAGCACTGAAAGTTTCTTAAAATTAAAGATTCCGTTGAAAAAAGAGTCAAAGTTAAGTCCTCCAAGATTCTTAATTTTTGTGATGAAGGACTTCATTGAAGAATTTCTTCGTCAGAGTCTTAGGACTTACCCAAGTCGTCTTGCAAGGAACTCCTCTTCATTTCTTACAAGACGACTTGGGCAAGTCCAGAAAAATACCTACTACTATTGATGACCTGCAACAGCAAAAGATTTGAAATTGAACAGCTGCATTATCGCAGTCATAACAATGTAATTCTTTTTCACCAAAACAGTGCAGCACAAAGCTTTGTTGTATAAAGGACTCCGCATGCTTTTAATTACAAAAACTCTGCTTCTTTGAAACATAAACTTGTTTTGAGAATCTTGCAGAGAGAAGTTAATCATTTTCGAGAGCTAGCTGGGTCAATAGTGGACTTGTCCAAGTCTCACTTTTTTCATCAGTCGATTGAGCCATAAAAATGCAAAAGGTAAAGGGCGCTGCGGGGGGATGGAAAAAGGCGGAGGAGAAGAAGAGAGAGAAGTTGTCCAGGTCAACAGAACCATGGGTAGTTAGACACCGCAGTTTTGCTTGATTTCCACAGCTTTGTTCTTTTGCGGAGGAAAACATCATTTACCACTATGGAGGAGCTAGCGTAAGAGATTCGGTCTTTCGTTACCTTCTCCGCATAACTATATACATTATTACATTATCAAAACAAAGAGAGAAGTTTGAAATAATCTAAATTAAACACTGTACTTTGGCTGTCTTTTCAGGGAAAAAAACTTGAACTTGAAGTAGCATGTCTACGACGGTCTGACACGTTACTTGAGAAACTAAGAGATTGGGCCAGTACACGTGTTTTTTATAACAAACAAATAATTTACCAATCACGTGTTATTTCCCCTTTTCAAATCGCTGTACATATTCAAATTTTTCTTATAACTGTTACATCACAGCCCTGAAGAATTCCTGCATGGCAGGACGAAATATTGGCATAAAATTTATTCAACCATTTGCTGTTGTTTTTGTTGTTGTTGTATTGCGGTGTTTCTGCCTTTAAACTTATTAATTTATTCGTCACCACAAGCATCTTCGGACCCGACAATCGACGCTGGTATCGTGGCCTTTCCTTCTTCAAATAATTTAGGCCAGCACTGAAAGTTTCTTAAAATTAAAGATTCCGTTGAAAAAAAGAATCAAAATTAAGTCCTCCAAGTTTCTGAATTTTTGTGATCAAGGACTTTATTGAAGAATTTCTTCGTCAGAGTCTTAGGACTTACCCAAGTCGTCTTGCAAGGAACTCCTCTTCCTTTCTTACAAGACGACTTGGGCTGTGGGCAAGTCCAGAAAAATACCTACTACTATTGATGACCTGCAACAGCAAAAGATTTGAAATTGAACAGCTGCATTATCGCAGTCATAACAATGTAATTCTTTTTCACCAAAACAGTGCAGCACAAAGCTTTGTTGTATAAAGGACTCCGCATGCTTTTAATTACAAAAACTCTGCTTCTTTGAAACATAAACTTTTTTTGAGAATCTTGCAGAGAGCATTCTCGCGAGCTAGCTGGGTCAACAGAACCATGGGTAGTTAGACACCACAGTTTTGCTTGATTCCCACAGCTTTGTTCTTTTGCGGAGGAAAACATCATTTACCACTATGGAGGAGCTAGCGTAAGAGATTCGGTCTTTCGTTACCTTCTCCGCATAACTATATACATTATTCCTCCGCAGATACATATTAGTTGCAGCGCTCCTCCATAAAAGCACACCAGCAGTGTGTAGCTACCCATTAGACTGATTACAATGAGTCCCAATAATCGCTATTCAAAACGAGACTATTTTACCAAACCGAGACCGCTCTACTGTAGTTAGGAGCGTCCGGCAGCCTTTCAATAGCGATAACTACGGCCATATAATCAGTCTAGCTACCCGTGCTGAAACCAGAGGTTCTGAAAAAGGATCAAAATCTTCACGAGAGGTCAGGATGCAAACATCAAGACTCGGATGAAACTTCTCAGATTCTTGAGAAACTTCCAGACATTTTCAGAACACAACTAATGAGAATTTTAGGAAATTGTCTGTGCTGGTGCGTCAAATTCTTACTTCTTAGTTTCGCAAAAAATACATAGAGATCAAGGGCCAACGGGCTAAGATACAAATGAATTCTGAGTTTTAGACGTGGATTATTGACGACAGCAAAATTTTAACCACAATATCAAATAAATCCCCATTTGAACGTCGATTTTGAGAGGTTTTTGCAGCCTAATAGTCCGCGATTTCTGCTGAATGAAAATTTCATAGCTAACAGGCAAGTTACGAAACCAAAGATTAAAAGTTAATTAATAATGAATGCGTTTTATATCCGGCTAAAGGACTATTTGGCCATTTTGAAAATCCAAATAGGTTTCATCTTAAGGCTGCAATACATTTTACTGCAATTGGAGAAACAAATTTAAAACAAAGTTGATGATAAATCCATAAATCTTTGCTGTGAAAAACCCAGGGATTATATTGTTCTCCTTCGCAGAGGGATCCATAATGTTTGGTTTGAACGAGGAGCGTATCACTCTGTAGAAATGTCGCACACCATTTGGCAAAAATCCGTTCGTTTTCAAGAAAAATCTGTAAAAAATCCCTAAACATCTTATTGTTTGAAACAAATCACGTAGACCATGTACGATTTTACAGCATAGGAATCATTCGTCGTACATAGCCGATTGCTCGTGGCCCATGGTCGAAACCGCCAAAGCCTCATTTTCACGGACCAATCAGACGGCTAAAAAGCGTAGGAGACAAAAGAAACCCGTGAAGATTTTCCTAAATTTTGCCTACCTTCATAAAACGCAACCAGGACAAAAAACTGCTTGAGATTTCCCGAATTTTTTTGAAGCAATCTACTCTCCAGATGTTTGGGAGTAAAAGTTTGGATGCCGGTTAAAATATCTTCAGGATTGGCGGAGTTATTGCCTCTCCAATAGACAAAATCGGCGAAGGCTTGTCGAGACATGTTTACGCCATTTCAAGTCAGGTGATAAAGCCTCTTGATAAAACCTCTTTTGAATTTTATAAGTTATTTCGCAACGAGCAAACTTTTGCCATGAATGTAAAAAGTAGTACAATGCATAAACTTCCCTAGAGTATTGCCACATGACTTGAAATGCGCGAACAATCCTTTGTAGACTTTTTCAATTCACATAGAAACCGTAGGGGCAGTGAATCTTCAATAAAAGAAAATTTAGCGAAAGACAATAGCAAGAACAATTGAAAACACAGATTGTGGCGTTTTCGGGTCGTTCTTACAACAATCGCTATTGTTATTACTATTGTCTCCCGGCCAGAATCTCTATTGTTCAAGGTTCAGTGCCTTGTCGGTTTGTTTGTGGCCATAACTCCACCAATCCTGGAGATATTTTAACCGGCATCCAAACTTTTACTCCCAAACATCTGGAGAGTAGATTGCTTTAAAAAAATTCGGGAAATCTCAAGCAGTTTTTTGTCCTGGTTGCGTTTTATGAAGGTAGGTAAAATTTAGGAAAATCTTCACGGGTTTCTTTTGTCTCCCTCGCTTTTTAGCCGTCTGATTGGTCCGTGAAAATGAGGCTTTGGCGGTTTCGACCATGGGCCACGAGCAATCGGCTATGTACGACGAATGATTCCTATGCTCGATTTTACGGAAGAGTGATACGATACACCCCTCGGGTTTGAAGACCAAGACTAAGATAACATGGGGATAACATCTTTGTGAGCAGAGTGTCCTCTACAGCATAGGAATCATTCGTCGTACATAGCCGATTGCTCGTGGCCCATGGTCGAAACCGCCAAAGCCTCATTTTCACGGACCAATCAGACGGCTAAAAAGCGAGGGAGACAAAAGAAACCCGTGAAGATTTTCCTAAATTTTACCTACCTTCATAAAACGCAACCAGGACAAAAAACTGCTTGAGATTTCCCGAATTTTTTTAAAGCAATCTACTCTCCAGATGTTTGGGAGTAAAAGTTTGGATGCCGGTTAAAATATCTCCAGGATTGGTGGAGTTATGGCCACAAACAAACCGACAAGGCACTGAACCTTGAACAATAGAGATTCTGGCCGGGAGACAATAGTAATAACAATAGCGATTGTTGTAAGAATGACCCGAAAACGCCACAATCTGTGTTTTCAATTGTTCTTGCTATTGTCTTTCGCTAAATTTTCTTTTATTGAAGATTCACTGCCCCTACGGTTTCTATGTGAATTGAAAAAGTCTACAAAGGATTGTTCGCGCATTTCAAGTCATGTGGCAATACTCTAGGGAAGTTTATGCATTGTACTACTTTTTACATTCATGGCAAAAGTTTGCTCGTTGCGAAATAACTTATAAAATTCAAAAGAGGTTTTATCAAGAGGCTTTATCACCTGACTTGAAATGGCGTAAACATGTCTCGACAAGCCTTCGCCGATTTTGTCTATTGGAGAGGCAATAACTCCGCCAATCCTGAAGATATTTTAACCGGCATCCAAACTTTTACTTCCAAACATCTGGAGAGAAGATTGCTTTAAAAAAATTCGGGAAATCTCAAGCAGTTTTTTGTCCTGGTTGCGTTTTATGAAGGTAGGCAAAATTTAGGAAAATCTTCACGGGTTTCTTTTGTCTCCTACGCTTTTTAGCCGTCTGATTGGTCCGTGAAAATGAGGCTTTGGCGGTTTCGACCATGGGCCACGAGCAATCGGCTATGTACGACGAATGATTCCTATGCTGTCCTCTACCCAAAAGGCAAGGCATCTCAGTGTATCTCAAAAGGGCTCAAATTAACTCAAAAGAGAGGTATCTCAACGTTTCTGGTGCCAATTGATTTAAAAACCAAGGCAACTACACGTATTCTATTGATGAGAAACTAAGAATTGGACCAGTACTAAAAGTTTCTTAAAATTATAAGATTTGAGTGCCGGGGGAGGTACTTGACCAGGTTTTGGTCGGGAACGTGCCATCGAAGCTTCAAAAACGTACCCGTTCCTTATACCAATTTTGCGAAAAAGTATACCCGACTTTATACCAATTTTGCGAAAAAGTATACCCGACTTTATACCACTTTTCCGAAAAAGTATACCAAAATCGTTCTTTAAACCAAAATCGCGAAAATCGATACCGTTCCTTATACCAAAATCATGAAAATCGATACTCTTCCCGATGGCACGTCCCAGTACCCAAAATATGTGAAGTACCCCCCCCCCCCGGGATTTGAGTACTCGGAGACGGAGTTGAACAAATCAAAACAAAGTTATTGAAGCCTTTCCAACTCAAGTACTTCGAAAGTAATATATGAACCAGTAAAAAACAAGTGAAAATAAAGTAAAATTGTGTCAAGAATTTTCTTTGTCAAGATAAATAGTTTCTTGACTTATATTTCCCAGTATGTATCGGTATGTATAGCCTACTTGAGTTTCTTTATTTTTGGCGATCTGAGAAAGGGGAAAGGAAATCATGAGTTTCTAACAAAAATAGACTCATTTTTTTTTATAAGAAACTGAGGTCCGGGGCTGGTAGGCAGTCTCTTACATTTTTGGGCCATTTTGCTACCACAAGTTTCTTACGTGTTTCTTATATTTTTATTGCCTGAAGTTTAGAGTTGATTTTGTCTTGTCTACAGGGCTCCCAAATTACTTAGTAAGTCTCTCAAAACGAGTAAATAACATGATTCGCACTCAAAATATTGTCCAAACAGTTGCTATAACTGTACAATGTCAAAATATTTTTGAGTGTGACAGGAAAATTAAAACTGAAAATTACAGAAGTTTCTTAGCTTTTTTCAATTCAGGTAGGGTTGTTTCTTAGCTTTCGAAAATTTGATATGTGCACCCAACAATATTTCTACAGGATTTGCAGGAACTTTGTTTGAGTAATCTGATCTATTTATAAAGTTTGGAAGGGCATTGGTAAAAGTTTGAACGTTTGGGGAGATAAAATAATGGTTCTACGTACTGTAGGCCAGCAGCGAGAAAAGATACGGACAGATAATGTCAGGGATGATGTATTTCGTAAAGTAAATACTAACATAATCACCCGCTTATGATATTTTGACAATATTTTGATTGCATCTACTGTAATCGGCTTATTGTGTTTATTTTGACACTCGATAGATTCATATCTTATCGCTTACTGTGTTCATTCAAGTGGGTCATTGTTTCTATTTGTGTTCGGATTTGAAAAGGATTGGGAAGTCAAATTTCGTAGTCAAAATATAAACAAAATAAACCGATGAGGCCAGTGCAGACAATAAAATCAAACTTTTTCATGCATAATAACTGTTCGCCTGATTCACGGCCAAAACGAGAATACGTCGTCTCGTTTGCTCTGTGAATCAGGCTAAATAACTGTGTAATTTTAATGCAAAGAGAAGAGATTTACCTACCTGACAGCAGATATCCTCTTCGATTTACCCTTCGACTCCACGCGTGTAGAATTTTGTGAATCACTTTTCGTTGATGAAATTTGAATCGCCTTTTCGTCTAACTCGCTTTGAACAAATCCATCATCCTTTCCATCTCTGGCTGACAATTTTGAGCTTGATGATTGCTTTTTCACTGGGATCCCGCTCTTTTTTGTGGCACTTTTCGCCGTGTCTTTATCTGGGTTGCTTTCTTGGTCTCCACTTGGAGTGGGCCTGTTACTTTCGTCTTGTTGATCTTTGTACGCTTCCATCCGATGGATTCATTCATACTAATGTCAAAAGTTTCTGATTTCCATTTGAGACGATAAAATAAATTCGTTGATAGTAAATCTTTATCTGTAGCTGTCCGTCTCTAATCTTGCAGTCTCTGTGAGGTCAGCAAGTGGTTTCAGATCTCTTGAGATAGATGTTTACATTTCACACGACTTCACGTGCAGAATTTGGCAAACACATTCAACAACTTTCCACGTAAATTCCAATAAACCTCAAATTCCCTGTCGACCGGACACCAGGCGATCGTTTGAGTGCTGTAATGTTTGACTTCCTTGCTCAGCAAGAAGTGGCTGCATTTCTGATCTTATCTGCAAATTTGGGGAAATATTCTAACAGTTCCTATCTAAATTCTAGTTACTACTCCAAAAACGTGACTGTACCTTGAATCAAGCTGTCTATAAACTAGAAACCCGGCGATCAGCAAGTTGCAGCAGACTTCTTAATTTCGTCAATCAGCAAGTGACTTCACAGCTCTTGAAACCTCTTGAAATACCCTCTATGATTTTGCACTTCCTCTATAGAACTTTGAAAGAGAGCTTTATCAATTCCAACATACCAAGACACATCAGCTATCGATCATATAAACCAGGCGATCGGCGATCTGTTTATGTTTGGATTCACTTTCGACTGTACGCACGAGTAAAGCAGTAAAGTACGCCATTTTAAGCTGGTCTCTGATTCATTCACTAACCAAGTCACGTTTCCATGGTGATAATCCTTGATTCCGTTGTGATTTCCTTTATTACCGTACAGTACTCCATTACCACAATTTCATAATTTATAGCTTAGTGAAAAATTTACGAGCTGCTTCTACTGAATTTTATCTCAATGAAATTATGTGTTTATTAATTTAACATGATGTGCGTGGACTAGTGCATTTTTTCCACAAAAGCTCTCAAAGTTTTACTCGAAATAATTCAATTGCTATTAAAAATAACGTCTTTTTCTTCGAACTAAAACCAAATTCACTTGAAATTGCATTAATGTCAAAACACACGCAGTGCCACCCACTCAACTTTACATTTAATTTCACGGTATAGAAATCTGAGGGTTACAAAAATGTAAACAAGAAGAGAAGTAGAAGAGAAACTTTTGCTCAAAGAACCGAGAGATAAAATTCTGTTGGTTACCAAATATCTACTACTGTACTATGCACAAAAGTTTGATGTTTTTGCTTTTGCCGCAACGTTGCGCCTAAAGTACTGAATTCTGCTGAAGAGAATGCTAGACAATGTCCCACAGAAATGACTGGTCGGCAAGGACGACCAGCTTACATATAGTTGCACCTGAACAGATCGAAAGGTTGCCTCGCTAATGTGTCTAAAGAACTCACATGGACTACTATGTACGTATAAAAGGAAGGAATTCGAAATAGGGGGGGGGGGGACACATTGACATCGATGACAATCAGTGGCGTGGTGGATCCAAATTGGCTGGGGGGGGCACAACTTTGGTTTGGCGCCCCTTAGAAAACGTTGACTGTTGTCTCTTGTCTCTTACACAACGCGCCAAGGCTTTTTAAGATGGGGTCCTTCTTTAGAAAATGCTTTGATTGTCGGATTTTAATGCTGAGCTACACATCGTAAATCTTATCTAACAGCAATTATTTTTAGATTCTTCATACGTCAACTCGAAATACGTTGACTTGACTGCATTGCGTTTCTTTCTGACATTTATCACCAAACTAGAAGCTTGATATACGAAAAGAAATTAATCTGACAATCATCAGTGCTTTTTGCGGCATGCTTCAAAACCATTTAATCCTAAATTTCCCAATAGACCATTTTGATATATAGGAAAAAGGTCTGGGGAGAGCAATATTTTTCTGGTAAATAGCGGACACAATGCATTTTGTAGAGTTCAATTTATCGTTCGTAAAAGCCGTGGCAGCCATTTGCCAGAAATGTGTCCGCCATTTTACTAGAAAAATATTGCTCTCCCCAAGCCCTTTCTAAATGTAAAATGGTCTACTGTAAAATCAATCACAAGACCAGGTATATCTTGGAGAATAATTTCATTACTTTGGTCTTTGATCTTCTACTGGTCAAAGAAAAAAATTCAAACATCGGCCAAGCAATCAAATGTTGGTTATTTTTCAAGTCTTCAAACAGGAGTACTTTTTTCAGGGATAGCCGGTATCTCATAGCAGGATTTTGCTGACACCAGTGTGATGAAACTAAATAACAAAGACATCGCTAAGCAACGGGCGATATGTCACAAAAGTATCTTTCCGATCTGTTTATCAAATATTCTAATCAATGGAAACAAGCAAAGCTTGTGTTATCAAAAGACAATTTAAAAACCAACAATGCAACTTTATGGTTACGGTAGCGTTATGGTTTTAAGATAAGAAATCAGCAAATTCGCCTGTTTTTCATCCAGCAGCACATCTTAATGACGTACTTCCAATGAAATGCTATGTTCATGTGGTCAGTTATAAGTACAAAAACTTATATCAAATGCAAGGGGCTACCAAAGAGTTGAATATTGAATGTTTACTGTGCATTGGCAAATGACAGAATGACGCAACTTTGAACGCTAATAAAAATATTTTGGAGTAAGATAGTTGAATTTGATTTTTGAATATTGATGTGGACGATATGGTCTTCAATTTTAACAACAAAATAAAAAATCGATTAAAACTTTAATGTATTTAAAAAAAGGTTTATGTAAAGGTTAAGGTTATACATCGAGTCATTAATTTATCATTTCGCTCGTGATATATCGACCTCGTTTCCTTTCATTCTACCCCTCCTGCGAAGGCACCATTTTAGTCCCCACGCGTGGCGGCAGATTGACCTGACCTGGAGGGCCTTGGAGAAATTATACCACATTTGAGTGGCATAATGGCTCTGTCTGGGTCACGTCCAACTGCCACGAGTAGGGATTAAAATTGTTACTTGATATTTTGGTACGTCGACTATGATCAGAAACAAAATAAACCTTTAATTCAGAGTTTCCTGCATCCCGTGCTGTCATCAAGTTATGGGTGAAAAAGCAAACCAAGTGAACAAGGCCGGATAATTCTCATAAAATGACATACTGATCTATATAAACAGTGTAAGAGGACTAATGCTCAAATTAAATTACTACAAGAGTTTAAGAATTACAAATAATTGTCATTAATCACTACATTCTAGAAGCTGAGCAGCCACTAGACATTGGGCAGGACCTAGGACCCAGGACCCAGGACCCAGGACCCAGGACCCAGGACCCAGGACCCAGGACCCAGGACCCAGGACCCAGGACCCAGGACCCAGGACCCAGGACCCAGGACCCAGGACCCAGGACCCAGGACCCAGGACCCAGGACCCAGGACCCAGGACCCAGGACCCAGGACCCAGGACCCAGGACCCAGGACCCAGGACCCAGGACCCAGGACCCAGGACCCAGGACCCAGGACCCAGGACCCAGGACCCAGGACCCAGTTGATATTTATTATATGATATTTCGTGTTTTTTAGACACAAATCTTCTGTTATTAGCATGCTGATTTTATTTGATCACTTTGGCAAATGATTTCATCAAATAGCCAGGTCTTATCTAAGCAGACTGATGACTTACTTGCGGTTGCACTTCCACAGCTGAACCACAGCAGGCAGCCTCATTTAGTAATTTTAATTTGATGAAATCATTTGCCAAAGTGATCAAATAAAATCAGCATGCTCTAGACATTGGGGATGAAAGTCTTCAGTTTAATATTCCTTCAAAATTCCAATACTGTCTTTGTGAGTTATGTCAATATGTATTCACATTTTTTGGATCCTCCTCCAGAAAATTCGCAACACATTAACAAAGTCAATATGATTCTCAAACAACCATGGCCTAAAAACTGGGCACGGTGGTTAGAATGTTCTCGAACATGAGATCAAACGCCCACTACAAAACCAGTAGGAGTGTTATCTATCAAGTCAACCTACCATGTACAAAACTCACACAAGGAAGCTTGTTGTAGTTTAACAATGTTAACCATACTGACACGGACATCACATATCTTTTGAAGATTTTAGAAACACATTCAATTAATGTACTTAAAAGGGTTCCTGTTGTCTTATCTCCAAATTTCGCTCGAAAAGGTGGTTCTGAAGTTCTTTGATGGGCAATATCACACAGCCGTTTACCTGCTTTTTCGAAAATGAAAGCATCATTTTGAAGACAAATCTTTATATTTTGCAGAGGAAAAACCAAAAATTCATATCTTTTACAATTGCTTGGGTATAAGTGTATTTTAACGAGCACTTTTTGGGGGCTAGCGTGAAACCACACAAAAATTAGCAGAAAACAATGGTGAACATAGGACACATGCGGTGTTTACAGATTTGTTTACAGTCTGGTGACAGAGCCCCCTTAACTGTACCTTAAAGGGGGCTTTGCAACCAGCATACGTTGCAAAAATATTTCATTTTCAAATCTCGTTCAGATCTTTCCTTGGTGGCCATTATCGTAGACCATGAAAATTGCGACAAGACAACGAAAAACCACTAAATGATGCATTCACAAAGCATGCCGGTTGCAAGGACCCCTTTAACTGCACAACGGTATCTTTAGGGTGCCCTAGCATGTTATAGAAATTAATGCAGCAATACCGAAGGACACAAAATCATTGACAATGCTTACTAACACTTCAAAGGCTAGCGTTTGTCTTGTAAAAGTCAGCAGCGTGAACAGTCAAATGTTGCGAAGTCCAGCATATAGGTTCCAAATCTTTAAATGGACGTAAAAAGGTGGGTGCAAATTCAATGACCTATTTCTTCTAAATGAATGGCTTGACAGAAACTTTAACTACTTATCTATAATTCTACCGTTGGATTTTTCGGAAATTTTGAATATTTTTCGAATTTACGGCGTATTTCATATTTCAATTCATTTTAGGACGTGACATCATCAAATTGTTAAATCATAAAGTAGAAGAGTGACAGACTTTTGCTTGATACAGTTTTTTGTAGGCATCCATAAATTATGGGTTTCTTGGAAAACGCTTCATGTTGCACCAAAAATTTTAGAAATTACTATGGTTTTAAGCTTTTTTCAAAATATTTCTTGAATTCTTGAAAAAAGAAAAACACTCTGATTCTGAAAATATTGAAAATTTAAAAAAAGTCCAACGGTAGAATTATAGCGATTTAGCTAAAGTTTCTTTGCAGTTATCATTCACTTCAAAGAAATAAGTCATTGAATTTTAGTCCAACCTTTTTAAAGATTTGAACCTAAGCTGTGAAGTCCCACTGAAGTGTAGGCAGCCTAGCCATCTGCTTAAAGGACAAGTCTGGGGTTGGAATAATTGTTCATAAAATGAAAGATCACAATGTTGTGAATGGTGTGTCGTACTTTTTTCCAACCTTCTCTGTCTTTTCTCTGCGAAATTGCGTATTTCAATATTTGAAATGAGCGAAATGACGTCATTATTCATGACGTAATTTCACCCATTTTGCCTTCGACCTGAACGAGGCTGTTTTCTTATACAACTCTCATAGTAATTTCCGACGTCACAATCAAGCCTCCAAACCGAGGCTAGCTATTTTAACGCGCTTTACAAAATGGCGACGACATTGAGCCTAACTTACGAAAAATGTCGTACGAATTTACAACAGAAAACATCTCAAAACGTCGAAAGAAGTAACAAGTGATGTTTGGCAGTTGGCAAGGTTGCTTTTTGACATTAATTGTAGAAACCCCGGACTTGTCCTTTAAAAGGTATATTCTAAGTTAGTTTGCGACAGAAGTAGAGTAATGCTTTATCATAGTGAAAATTATTCAGAGTTTAACAATAGCAAGAGTTATGCATTGTTATGCATTGTCCATTGTTCTATCATTTTGTATGTACAGCAGGTAATACTTATAATGTTTTCGATACTTTTTAAATACTTGAAATCAGTAATACCTCCCAGTGCTGAACCAAATAGCAGCATTTTAGGCATACGCAATTGATCAGGTTGATCTGCAATAATTTGGTGGGAAAAAATCTCAGGATGAAATAACTTACAATTGCTGTTACTGTTGCTGACTCTTCATTTGAGCCTGCATTTTGGCAATCATTTCTTGCATTCGGCGAAGCTAAAAATGAAAGAAAATAATGAGCAACAGGATCATAAGTAACAGCTGTATCATCATCCGGAAACCATCTGGAAGTTTTATCTATTCGATTAAAATTTTACATTACAAGGACGATACCAGGGGGAGTAAAAGACAACGACTACCCTCTGCCTGGCCATTACATAAAGAACATGCGACTACATCACAATAAAATATACAATTACAAAGAGCTAAACGATCCAATACGGATAAATCTTCCAGAGTCCCCACAATTCAAAACACTGCATCTATGCTGTCAGGTCAGGGTTTCTTGTTCGCAATATTATTGATTTAAATATTTGAATATCTGGTATTTGAAATTCTGTAAGAAGTATCTCCTTGCAAGAACATATTTTGGAAGAGACAATTTGTCCTAAAGTGAACAGATATAGTTTTTAGGTAAACTTGATGTGAAGCAGAATAACCATAGTACAACCATTTATTGGATACCTAAACCACCCTTCTTAAATTCGAATTGATCGCAGACATTTCTCGTGGCATGTAATTTGAGACAGACTATAGTAGTTTATTTTTAACCTCTGTGTCTATGGCCCCGGGGTAGTCATAGTCTTTTGCTCCTCGGGGTATCGTCCGAGTAGTATTGTAATGTAATTTTGTAAGTAGCGTAGCTTGTATTTATGTATTGTAACTTCTTAATGGATATAGAAAAAAAAAGAAAAAAACCATTTATTTCTTCTTGTTTCTCAGACACAACAGTCGCGGTTTTCTTAGCTTTGGTAAAATCTTATGGCTTAAAAAGGCTTTCCAAGCCATCACTTCAGCACCTCTAGCCGTAGGAATAACATGAAAAATATTTCCGTGATCAGTTTAGTTTTTGACACGATCTCACAAAGATCAGTACTGTACTCAAATGTTTGGAATAACGGGTATGTACTTTTTAGCAAAAGAATAAAAGTTATTTACCTCAGCTTCCTTCTCTTGTAATAGGGCATCTTTGTCTTCTGCTTTTGCAGTGTTTGTGCTAAATGATGAAATTGATTATTAGTCCTCCGACAAGACAAAACAAAAGTGTAATCCAAGGGACAGGAAATTGTGAAACGAAGAGGTGTTGTCTGAGCATCGTTCTATACTTGGAAAATACTTCAAGAACAAAATAATGACAACAGGAAAAGATAATTTGAAATGTTTCCAGGGTTGTGTTGTCGAAAAAGAAGACTGGCATGGAATTAGAAAGACAAGAAGAACGCTAAATTTCAACAAGTTCAAACATTTTGAATTGTTAAGAAAGAGTGTAAAATTCGAATGAAAAGTATCAATGTAAGTTTGAAGATTATATGGATATTTTTCCGGGCTTTAAATTGGGGGCAGTTAAGACATTTCTGCATCTACTCAAAAAGGAAAACTCTTTTGATTTGCCAGATTATTTCATTTAAAAAAATAAAAATAAACTTACTCTCTTCTAGCTGCTGCAGAAGATGGTGGTTTCGTCAATTTTGTTGCACGGTAATTTTCGTAATGGACATCTTGCGTTACTTCCTTCAGATCTTGCATATAAGTTCTAGAAGGGATATCATCATTTTCAATATCTAGGTGCTGTTTACATTCTGGTATAATCCTTTATAAAATTATTTTTCGTTTATATGAGAGGAGGGCTGGCCCGCCTAGGCGAGATCTCGCTATTGAATACCAAAGATATCGCCTAGGAGGGCTGGAAATTTCCCATGTAAACACAACCAAGAGGGATAGCCCTCCTAGGCGGGCTGGCGGAAACAATAGAATCAACTCAATGTAGAACAATAAGATTAGCACGGTTGGCACCATCATGTCTAGCCCTCCTAGAAGGGCTAGCTTTTCATGTAAACGCAAAATAAAATCTAGCCCTCTTGTGAGGGCTGACCCTCCTCATGTCAGCAGCACCTTCAACACAAATTCTGATCTAATTTTGGTCATTAACTTGATTTACTTTCAACATAATTTTAGTGCAGCTTGCATATTTTCATTTTGTCTATAATTCTTTACGCAAAGAAGGACTGGCTCTCCATATGTCATTTAAATATGGAGCGTATCTGAATTCATTCCAACTTAATATTCGAGGTGAAATATTCAATATTCGCAAAGTCATAAAGCACATTAATGGTAGAAAGGGGGACACAAATGTGGCCCCAGTGGAAAGTACAGTGTAGAAAATGCAGTGAATGTGCAATGACAATACTTACATAAGCATGGTCCTCAGTTTGACAAAGTCGCTGTGTTCAGGATTTTCCACTGAAAAGAGAAATTCATGTTACATCAGAATTCTTCACTGCAAACTAGAAAAACGGCTTTACTTGATTTTGACGACCCATATTCTCTTGTTGCACATATAATCAAATACCATATAGAGCGAAGCTCGCATGTTGGTACAAAGGGGCTGTGCAAAAGTTACCATCTTCGATGATTCTTTCCAGGAAAGCTGCCATCTTCAAAAATGCTGAAAACAGCTTAAAATCTCAAGCTTCAGATATGAAGAGATTCTTCTTGAATCAAGTTTTACGATGAATCTAACATCAACAAAAAATGTTCTTCAAGCAGCCGAATTACATAGTGACCTAAAAAAAACTTCATGAGTGAAATCGCACATAACTCCATGAAAATAAATTTTATGAACAAAAACCAAGTTTCAGCATGTAGTTGAAGGTCTTAGCTATCTTTTGAGATATTGCTTGGTCAGGGGAAAAAGTACGACACACCGCATTCATAACAGTATAATCTTTCATTTCATCAACAATCATAACAACCCCGAACTTGTTCTTTAAAGTGGCAGCTGCCGCTCATAAGATAGCCAAACCTTTCAACTAAATAGTGATACAAACCATTTGTCAATGAGATAATTCGAAAAAATAGAAGGCCACGTTACCAGTGTCGATTGTAAGATCCAAAGATTCTTGCGGTGACGAATAAATGAATGAGTTTGTAGGCAGAAACACCACAACACGACGAAGAAACTTAACAGAAAATGTGTATGATTTCATATTTTACCAATATTTCGTCCTGCCATGCAGAACGTCTTCAGCGTTGCATGGCAGGACGAAATATTGGTAAAATATGAATTCACAAACATTTGCTGTTGTTTTCTCGACGTGTTTCTGCCTACAAACGTATTTGTCAATAACTTTTGAGTGCATAAAACCAGTTACGATTCAGCTCGTGAAGTCTTTTTGGGTCACGCGGTATACCTCGTGATTTTCGGTTCAACTTGAACACGTTTTAAATTGAATATTGCAGGTTTGTATTCTTCGCGTTTTGTAACACCAAAAGACTTCTCAACTTTTCAAGTAATTCAATTCAACTCAATTTTATTCGCAGAATACAACAGCCTAATACAATGTAAGATAGAAATATATGTATTCTAAACGACCCAAGAGAAGAAGGGCCTATTTAGCCTGGGCCGTAAATTGAAATTGAAATTTCAAAAGGATATAAGAAAAAGGAAAAAAATACGTCACAGACCGTACACAGCTAGGAGTTCAACAAGATATATCGTTAGTAAGAAGTGTTCTTGGTTTGTAGGTCTTAATCATGAGAGATTTCTATAGTAGATTTTGGTATGTGGAGATGACGTTTCCTTAACTTTTTTACTGAAATATTTCTGTTTTGAGATTGACTTAAAGGAGGAAGGAAGGTTATTCCACATGCGAGCAGCAATGTTTTTATATGGTGTAGTTACACCACTTTTTTATAAGATTTCACTATTTCTAATACTCTCGCAAACTGTACCTTCAACAACTCCCCATGGATATGCTCTCCCTCGAACCTTCTTGCCTTTCACTTCCAAAACAGTATTGCTACCAACTACAGCGTATGGCATCATCGCCTAGAAATAAATCAAATCAAATAAGTTGTCGTAAGCGTTGGCAAAATGAAGTTTGTAGCATGTATTTCAAATCTTTAAAATGGTTGGTGTAAAATTCTATGACATGTTTCTTTGAACTGAATGGCTTCTAAGAAACTTTAGCTATTTTTGCTATAATTCTACTGTTGGACTTTTATCAATATTTCAGAATTTCTTCTTTCTCAAGAACTCAAGAAAATAAAAAAAAACTGAAACCCATCGTAATTTCGTAATTTTAATGGATGTCTACAGTATGGTAGATTTGCCATTAGTCTATCTCTTCAGTCCGTCTTACCGTTCCCTTTTCGGTAGTTCCTGGATCCACCATTCCTACATTTCGGAAGAGGGCGCGAGAGATAGCGATCGAGCTCTCTTGACGGAATGTTGGAATGGCGGATCCAAGGGAATTGTCTGAAGAATCAAGTGATAGACTTGGGGCAAGTCTAACAGTATGGTGTAAAGCTAAAGTCCCTTTTCTGGTTTACAACTTATAAACCTGATGACGTCACAGTCTATAATGAGTTGAAATACAAAATACGCGGTAATTTCGAAAAATATTCCACATTTTTGAAAAATGCAACGGTAGAATTATTGACAAGTAGCTTAAAGGCATTAACTCATGTTGAATAGACAGCGTATACCCAAACATCAGGAATCTGCTGACTCATGGTTCTCGATGGCGCATCTGATCGGCTAGCGTTCGTGTGAAATGAAACTGATCACATGAGACGCATTGTGCAACAGCAGGTCCTTTTGGTTTGTTAGGAGTGAAAATTGGTCTTCATGACATGGGTCACATGATAAACGGCAAAGCAGGTTTACTTATCATGACTCAATGGCTTCAAGTTTCTTTTACGCAGTCAATTAAAAGACATAGGACACCAACCTTTTTACACGGATTCAAAGACTTGGAACTTCTGCTGAATTTTTTGAGCTGTAAAACCTGTAATCGAGGATCTTAAAGCAAGTTGTCCATGTTTTTATTACTGCAGGCAAGTGAATGTGTAATAAGCAACCAGTTTTCACAAACCTTGAGCTGTTTTGTTAAATTCTTAAATTCTTCATCTTCATCTTGCTCACAATCAGGAAAGTCGTAAAGATGGATACCATGCTTCTTAATTTCCTCCATCACCTGCAACATTTAAAATCATGCACTTGAAATAGGATAATTGGAAACCTCCGTGAATCAAGCATTTCCAGTTTGAATTTCATACAGAAACATACGAAAATTGCATTGCATATCTAGTGGGGTAAGTGGCCGAGCGGCTTATACAGGTTCCGTCAGGTGCCTGATGTTAAGCTCGGTCGACTGAGGTCAAACTCCGGATGAGTGAAGTGAGTTATCTACATGGGTCTCAGGGGCCGATTATATGAGAGTTTTCAGCTGGAAACTTAGCCCCCCCCCCCCCTCCAGTCATCTCTTTCTAAAACTGACTTTGCAATTACATGAGAAAGTTTATGCCCAGGCTGAAAAGCCGGTCCGAGCTGGAATTTCAGCCCTTCTTGAGCCAGCCCAAGCTGCAATTTCAGCCCTTCTTGAGCCAGCCCAAGCTGCAATTTCAGCCCTCCTTGAGCTAGGCGGGCTGGGATTTCTCATGTAATCGCAATTTTTTCCAGCCCGGGCCGAGAATTTACTTTGCGCACGCGCACTTTGCACATAATTTCATGCCAAAACAGAGAAACACGAAGATTCTCAAAGATGGGGCGGCAGATTAAAGCAAAGAGCGTTTGTAACGGAAAACTGGTGATTTCAAAGCCATTTCGAATTTTAAGCTCGAAGAATTATGGCGCGATTCTAGTAGTTAATTTCAGCCTGGGCTGGCCTCTGTTATATAATAGCAAGCCTATTTCACCTCGGTTAACCCTATCCAGACTGGGCTTTTTGAGCTACTAGAAGACTGGGGGGGGCTCATTCAGCCCCCCCTCTATAAAATCGCCATTCCTTCACTTGCGAAGACGAAACTCACCATGCAGTTAGCCGTGCTTATGATCTATCATTTCTCACAAAAAAAATTCTTAAAATAGATATGACGTCATAATTATTCAAGACCAACTGGCACGTGTCCACGAAAAAAATGAAAAAAACAACTTTTTTTTAAATCTTTATAATTTTCTAAGATTGATTCATGAAACCAAATTATGCCAATTAAAGCATTGTTAGAAGGTGAAAATATACTTATAAAGTGAAAAATGTGATTTTCGCAAATCCAAGATGGCGGACAGAGATTAAAAATCTTGTTTTTTTGAAAAATGAAAAATGCAGCTATAAAGGAGAATTTCTCCATATATTACGATGAAAACTACTTCGATGATAAGTGATCGTTGCATACTTCATTTTTCATTTTGAAACTTTTGTTTTTATCATTGCAAAAAATGCTGACATCAGCATTTTTTCCCAGTAGTAAGCAAATGAGTTGGAAAGAAGAAGGAAGGTGGAAATAAGGGGTTGAAGATAGTTATTTGGTGAAATTTTGATAATATCTTGACAAACTAAACACTTTCAAGTCAAAAAATTCTCACTGTAAAACAAATTCTCAAGATATGCATGAAAATTGATCGTGAGTAGTACTATCTGAGGATACCCCCGGGGAATCTTATACCGTTTGCGACCAATGATGCACAAAATTCAAAAAAATTACACAGCTTAGGTGGAAACAACCCTGTTGATCAGTTTTAGTCTATTTTTTGCCGCTGTAAAACATTTGGGGTCGAAATATCCTTGCAGAAAGACCGCCAACTAATTTTTGCCATTTTCTTAAAGATGACGTCATTGATGAGGTCACGTGACACATAATTGTTCTATTGTTCCTGGAAAAAAATTAAAGAGACCTTATAAATTAGGTTAACAGGGCTGAAATTCCAGCCCCGGCTGAAACTCTCATATGATCGGCATCTCGGACTTTCTTTTGCAGTTTGCATTTTTACATTCGCAGCTTAACTTGTTGGCCGTACAAAAATATTTTGTTTCCAGTTGCAGGTCACTTAACAAGGGGGTGTCAATTAAGAACAATGTATCCTAGTGTTAAAAAATCTACCCTCGTATTGTATCTAAAAACTGAAAGACTGACTGAATGCTTTTCAGGAAAATAATGCAACGGAAGAAATGCAAATTTATTCGGTACAATTTATTTATTGCAAATAATTCCCTACAGGTTACCATAAAAAACTATCCAATTCTTACCCTTTTCTTCAATTTTGTAATTTCATTTTTAGTGAGACTATCAGCTTTACCAATAACTGGAACCAGATTGACTTTTTCGTGAAGCATTTTCATGAATTTCACATCGATTGGTTTCAATCTACAAAAAGTTGAAATATCAACGGAATAGGTGACTTTCATGGAGAGATTCAAAAGTCATTTGTGTACAAAATGTTCTTCGCATGAACTGAACTGACGAGTTTGCGACGAAACGCGTTTTTGGTTATTCAACGTTGTCCTTTATTGCAGTTACTGGTGAGTTACTAACTTATTTCTTTCCTTTTAAGTTCTAACATTAACTCGTTTTTCTCTTGCAGGATTCAACAGTTTTCTCTCTATTTACAGGTTTATATTAGCTGCTGTTCTCTTACAGGAGTTAACAGTCTTCTTCCTACAGATTACGGTGTTTTGTTGCGTTTATGGGTATAGAACGATGATTCCGTCATTTAAGGCTATTTTGAAACCCAGGTAGCGCTTATTGTGCATTCCAGAAATTGTTTTTAAGAGTACACATGATATCTACCTTGGGCATTTTATTTGTTTGGTTCAGAAGCTGAAAGTAAGTGTTTTAATTACATCCAAACAAACAAGAGAATTGAATCAGATTCGTAGATATATCTTTCTTCTTTCGATATATGCTCATGCTTGCTCTTAAAAACAATTTCTGGAATGCACAACAAGCGAGCTAGTTACCTGGGTTTCAGAGAAAATTTTGCAGCTTCGTTTGCTTTGAATTACTAGTTGAGAGAAATTACTTTGTCTGCGATCGCTAATCGCTTTGAATTGCGGTGTCAATCAAAAGCAGCTCATGCTATTGTCTTACAAAATCTGTCCTTGTTATCAACGATTTTTCACTGCGAACAGGGCCTTAACATATTTTCGCGACAGGAGCTCTAATATGAAAGCTTGACCATCCCTCCCCTGCAATCAAGTTATTCCCAGAATACCACAACGCTTGAATTACTTACCCATGGCCAGATGGATTGACAAAATAAAAGCAACAATGAACTCTCGTATCAGCAATGTTTCGCCTGTTTAGACCAGATTCATCACGAAGATAGTTCTCGAACTGCAGATTCACATATTCCAAGATTGGTTCAAAACTACAAGAGGGGGGAATAAGGCAAATCATCAATCGTCAATTACAAAATCGAGATTAAAATTTAAGAATCTCAACAGAGATTAGAGATGAAAATTCATTGCAGAAAAATATTAGCTATATGGATAAAAATATAAAAAAGAAATATGCAGATGAACATGAACCAGCATTGAGATTCTAACTGATTACAATCTGATATGATGCTTATCAACTCAGGTGAAGTGTCTGACATGATGCTTATCAACTCAGGTGAAGTGTCTGATATGATGCTTATCAACTCGGGTGAAGTTAACAAATACCTTTTCTGCTTTTAAGAAAGCTGTCACGTGAAACACAAAGATATGTTGATTCTACATTTTCTTTTTTATTACTATAGGTTTGAAATAGCATTGTAAATAGGGTTTATATTCCTTTGTGTTTAGTTAACAGGGCAAGCTGTAAAGCAGTATTTATATGTTTTATAGATGCTTCTACCCTGTATAAAGAATTAAAAATTAATGAAAAAATGAAAAAAATGAAATGAGTGTCAGAAAAAGAGTTTATAATAAGAAAACAACAGTATATGAGAGCATGTTTACTGTGCAGGATGTTTAATGTTCATGTCTTCCCGTACAGATCAAAAATAACAACTCAGAATTCTTAGGCAAAGAGAGAGAAACCAACGCATAAGTTTTTAGCAACAAAAATCCTGAATCGATAACGAGAAAAAGGCATATTTTTCCGAGCATAGGAGACTGTTTCTAGTGCTTTTTTCTAAAATTTGCAACTTGTAATTCCTGCAACATTTAAAAACTTTGCCATTCGCAACTTTAATTCAAGTGACTTTTTCTTGAAGTTCTTTTTTATCTGCAAAGTTCTCACACCGTTTGTTTTCTACGGTTTTTATAAGAACATTTTTCACACACAATGTAAGCTTTTGAGATTCAAACCAAGAACATAACCCATGTGAAAAAAATTCCCAAATTCATAACATCTACTTTCCGCAATTTTAAGCTCTATTTTTCAAAGGGAAAACTTCAAGCCTTCGCAACCTTATCTTAAAGCAACAATTTCTGACAATAAGGTATTTCAAGGAAAAAAGAATAATTCCTTACCATTCTGAATTGTTTATTCCATCTCCAAATCCAGGGGTATCAACAACAGTCAGCTTTAATTTAACTCCACGTTCTTCTATCTCACAAGCAGAAGTTTCAATGTTCAACGTCGATTTGATTCGTTCTGTTCAACAAGAAACATTACGTCATTTCATTAACTTGGCGCTACGGACCGGACATCAGTGCTGGAAATCATGAGCGAAGGTGCGAAAAAATCTCGCAGGTAGGTTTGGATTTTAGAAGGAAATTAATTCCACATCACTAGGAAAAGAGACAAAGAGGGAGACAGGAGGAGGGAAGATCATGAAAGCATAGGTTCCAAATCTTTAAATCTGTAAACAAATGATTCGTGGTACAAAATTTAGAAATAGCCTTAATTAACGGACTCATGATATTAAACCCATAAACGCAACAAAAACACAGAAATCAGTAGAGAGAATACTATTAACTCCCGTTAAAGAAACATTGACCAAATAAACCTGTAACAAGAGAAAAACTGTTAAATCCTGTAAGACAAAATTGAATATCTTTTCAGCAGTTACTGGTGAGTTATTAACTTATTTCTTTCCTTTCAGGTTTTAAGGTTAATTCAGTTTCGAAAAACAAACGAAAAACTGACCAAAATACTTTACTTCACGTCAATAATCAAGTTCTTAATGAGAATGAAGTTTGAATGTCAAAACATAGATGGTTTGCAGCATTTTGGATTTTTGACAGATGATTGTAAAGGACTTTCGTTCACACTGCTTCAACATACATGGGTTTACATACATGACTCAGCGTGACCAAAGTTAGCTTTGGCAAAAATATCAGAGTTTATTTTATCAGTATCCTGGTTTTCTTTCTAAAAGTATCCCCAAGGTGTTTCCATTAATTACGAATCCAGACAACAATACAGTTCTCCACAAGTACAATCAAACTTCTTTGTCTATTATAGTTATGCGACATTGAATCAATTAACTGTGACATAGAGCTCATCTTGGATGTAATAGGTCCATGAGAATACTCTCTGCAAAAAGCTCTAAGCAACATATGACGCCAGTTCCTCATAATTTTATCTCAGGAAAGTCATGATTGCAAGATAAAACACAGGAAGGCTTGTCTAGTTTGTGGCACTGATTGGAAAGAAGCTTCCACGATATACATTACAAATGACATTGAACGATAAAATGACTAGACTTTTTATTCAATTCAGAGAAACATTCATCAGTTTCTGATAACCAAATATGTAACAATGACAGAATAAGATCCTTTTCATTTCCCGGTCTCCAGCAGGGCAGGGAACAAGATTAAGAATTTGATTATAGTCTGTCTCAAATTAGATGTCACCTGCAAATGCCTGCGAATAACAATAATAGAAATGTTTTGCAAAGGAATTTTGCGTTATCGCAAATTTCAGGTGACATCTCATTTGAGATGGACTTTAGACCCCGTTTACACTATGCCGGTACGAAATGAATACGGCATGAAACTGTGCTGTATTCGTTTTTCTGTCAAAACGGAATCGCCGTTTACACTATACCGGCACGAAATGAATACGATAGGTTTTGACCATGCGCAGAGGGAGGATTTGTCAAGGCGCATGCTCTCATTTGCCAGATTATCGCCTCGATGTGAATCCGACATGAAATGATGCCGTATTCGCCGTTTACACTATGCCGGTAGAGCGACGAAGCTAGTTAGCATGCCGTATTCATTTCGTGCCGTATTCAAGTGAAAACTATGCCGGCATAGTGTAAACGGGAGGCCAATACGGCACAGTTTCATGCCGTATTCATTTCGTACCGGCATAGTGTAAACGGGGTCTTAGTCGAGTAGCCAGGAAGCATTTCCCCCTAGAGATCTTCTCGCTGGAATTTCTGCTTTATTACGACCACTTGGACATACCAATCTTCCAAACGATTTTCTAATGCAGATTTTATTGTATGGTGATAAAGATTTTCCTGATGTTATCAATAAAGATATACTTTTGCTAACTCTCCGCTTTATCCATCAAACTGGTCGGTTAAGAGTGATTAGGAATTTAAAACTCAGCCGTAAGTCACACAACCACCACGTCCCCATTTTAAGGTAATGTTCCTTCTTTTTTTGTAAGTAGTAGTAGCTGTAGTAGTAGTCACGTGTAGCTTTATGTGGTATTTTTGTTTCCAGTAGTCATGTTTAGTGTGATGTTCGTATCTTCTGTTTTATGTTGCCATGCGGTAGACGTGTTTTCGCTCCAAATGGCATTGTTTAAGTAGTAGGGTAGGGTACTTTGTAAGTAGTGTGTATTGGTAATATGTATTGTAAGCTTTTATTGGAATATAAAAAAAAAAAAGAAAAAAATTTCCCCCTATTGCCCTGAAGATCTCAAGTGATTCTTGGCTGTACCCATCTTGCGCTAGGATGGCCTCTTGGTCTTGGGACTGTTTGCTTAAATTCGCTTATTGCTTGTCTGCATGGTGTATTTTCAGGCCCAAACCACCTAATTCGCTGATTTTGTATGATTTTCGACCATGCTTCTCGTTTGATCATCTTTATTCTATTTTCATTGGATATTTTTGTTGGCCATTTTATCTTCAATGCTTGCCTCAGTAACTTTCTTCGGGTGGCATCAATTTTTTATTTAAATTCAATTTTCGGTGATGTCACTGAATGGATTGCTTTTCTCCGTTTACCTCCAGATCGGGTGATAAACCAAATATCAACCTTTTGCGTTGGGCAATATGGAAAGTATCAAGCACTCCGTCATCATATTTACCTCGTAAGCTTGGTCAATACTTTCGACCTTGGGCTTGATATTTGGCCGTATTGCCCTTGCAAAAAGTTAATATTTAGTTTATCACCCGATCTGGAGGTAAATGAAAGAAAGCAATCTACTCAGTGACATCACCAGAATTTGAATTAAAATCGAAAATTGATGCCACCCAAAGAAAGTTACTGAGGAAAGCACTTAACATAAAATGGCCAACAACAAGATCAAATATCGAGTATGACCAATTTATGAAAATGTAAATAATCAAGATTTTGAACGTTTTCAAGATTTGAAAAAGGGCTATTATTGTTGTGTTATAGATAAACAACATTATTAACACATTTTCAATGTAAGAAAATTCAAATACGACACGAAAAACTTTCATGCAATAGTTACTTGATTTTAAATTCTTGGAGAACAGAGAAACTGCCGTTTTCAAAGAAACCATTCAGTTTGGCCTTCTTGTGTTATAAACTAGCGCAAATTTCACATTGACTCAAACAAGGTCTTAAAATATAAGTTGTTGAAGCCTGAAAGGATAGTATCGTTTGCATGTATCAAAACTGGGACAAGTTACATCACAGCTCCTTCGCAGGGACTGCACAAACAGGATACAATTTTTTGTGATACCCTGTAGAAGACCTATTTTCATTTTTATGGAGAGAATTTCATCCATAAAAAATCTACAAAATCAACTTTGGTTCAGGCCCCCTACAAAAATGCTATCCATCATGATTGACAGTAAACATCCTTATTGTCTGTCACCTTGACAGGGGTGGAAAAAATGTTTTAATTTCTGGGACCAAAACGTCGTTGAAAAAACTTTCTGTGACAACAGGGTGCTCCAAACAAGGATTCACTCTTTTGCAGGTCGTGATAGGAATACATGGGGCAGATTTTGAAGATTGGTCAGTAATCCTCAATCTCAGTTGTAAAGGATGTTTAGCGAATTTTGTTGACTTTGCGACTGATTACTTGCCAAATTATAAACAATATTTTTGTAGTCTGGAGACCACCTAAATCAACCAAACATCAATCCAATTTCTAAATACTTACTTTGAAATGCAAAGAGAAAATTTTGAATTTTCATGCAATCTAGAATAATCAATTCTCCCTTTTTCTCGCATTTCTTTCTTTCCGGAGACCTGAAAAAATTTCTGGGACCATTGGTGCTGTGGTCCGCAATTTTTTCCACCCATGCACCTTGATTGGCTTGGCTGGAAAATTTAACAAGTTTCTTTAAAGTGAATGAATGGAGCAAAGTGGAGGTAATCTACAAATAGGACAGACAAAATTCCTCCGCACGGTATTGTTCCTCTCACTAAATAATATCCAGGCATGTGATGAAATCATCAAATACAGTATAGTGTAATTTTAGACTTGCATATGTAGCTCTTGAGTTAGCTAATCATCTCTATCAACTAACTTTTAAGTATCTTTACAATAAGAATTGGCTGATGAAAATCCAGTTCATTAATCATATAAAAAACCAAACATCTGCTGGCTAATAAATATAAAACTTAAAGTATGTATTGACCGTTAATGTCAAGGAAACTAAATTAGGTTTCATGCTCTAAATGACATTGATTTATCATCATGACTTGAAAGATAACAGTTTTAAAACTCACCAGCTGCAGAGGGTATTAATCTCCCTGCATATAAATCAGTTAGGAACAAGCTGTTCACAAGAGTTGATTTTCCAAGGCCAGATTCACCTACGAAAAATGATTAAAAGCTTTGTCAAAGACAAACATGCTATATACAGGGCCTGTATAATACAGGGTTAAAAAAAATATAACCCACTTTTATTCAAGATTCTTCAGAAAATAATTATACTTGAATCAATGTTTGGCACAACCTTGCAATTTATCTTCATCTCAATAATATCTAGCTTGGGCACATTAATTAAATTATTTATCACTTGACTGACGTTTTAGTAACTAAAGTATAATATAATATAATATATATAATAGCAATATCAACTTAGGCCATTGGCCTGTACGAAAGTCTCTTCTATTTGACTTGGCCCACGTCTATTTTATGTCACTCAAACTAAAACAAATGACAAAATATGAAAATTTGTAAAAAAGATTTATATATGGCTGGAAAGTTGCTATACATTTGAACAGGCAAAAACTCATCTCTTTTATCTTATCAACTTTAATAAATGTATCTTATGGGAGTAAATTGTCAAGTGCCTGTTTTTGTTTTGTTTCTCACAGCGCCTGAACTGTGCCCCTTGAAAATCATGGAGGGCACCTTGAAAATCAGTCACTAGGCACGAGGGTCATCTTCCTTAACAAATTGAAATGTGGAAGTTAAAATATGCAACTTACTGCAAATTTGTTTAGATTTAAGCTAAAATCAGCCTACATTGTATGATGATGAAAAAACAGTGGAAACTTAACATGAAATAAACTTACCAACAACCATCAGAGTAAACTCAAATCCTCTTTTGACGGTTTTTCTGTGAACTTGATTTGGAAGATTTGCAAATCCAACATAAGAAGACATCTTTACACTGACTGATATCTGAAAATATCAATTTGCAATAATTCAGCACTTGTGAAAAGGCATAAGCAAGTCAACTAGAAGAGGTTTACATTTATAAATGATCAGTTCTATATATAAAAGAACTATTGACCACTGGAATTTAATATTGCTAATGTCAACTAAGGACAGTATAGAACAAATCCCATTCACATAACATACTTTGCATGACCATTGGTAATTGGTTAGAATGTGGTATCTAATTTAAATGATAAGCATGTGGGCACAGAGTCAAATACTTTGTACAATTACAAGACTGAAAGAATATGTCTTCACTTAAATCTTTATAAGAAACTTTGCTCTGGTATTTGCAGCATGGTTTCTTAACTTCATGCCCAATTCTTCTTGTTATATAAATGTTATACATGCAGTCATTTTTTTAAACAGGGCTGGGGTGCACACAACCCTCACCCCTACTAGGGCTGTCACAGATAGTATTTATGGTTGGCAGATGTATGAAATATTTTCTACAATATGGAAGGGTACTCTTTCTTTGTTTTCTCTAATATCTTCCCCATTCTTGGATGTTCCAGTTGAAATTTAATGACCCAGCACGTAAATTAAGTTTGAAAACCTGGTAATTAAAATTTGATACTTTTTGTCTGCTAATCACTTCAATGTTTAAAGTCCTAGGCTATGTTATAATCCCTGCATTGTTCCAGTTTCAAGGCTAAAAACCATATTTCCTTTCACTCAACCAAGGTGTGGTCAAATCCTGTCAATGAAATTTTGAGTGTTTTGTTTCTGGAAAGGTCAGATGAAAATGAAAGTGGCAACATTTACAAAGCAAATTGAACACTAGATCCCATACATAATTCAATTTTCTTGACAGAAACTGACCATTTTATTGCATTATGAGTGCAGATCTTGTCAATTTCCTGAAACTTTCAGGTTTCAGTTTCAATGGAAAGATTCTAATAAAGGGGTTCTTTGTACAATTTTGCAATTTTTGTAAATGCATAACATAGGCTAAAAACAGAAAAGAAAACAAGACTGATGATCTCCAAAGAAAACTTGACCTCTTAATTACTGAGGAATTAGAGACCATGATGATTAGTGAGGAATTCCATCAGACCTGACTTGAAGCTTGAAGATATTAAAGTGAATGAACGGAGCTAAGAGGAGGTCATCTATAAATAGGGCATTGAAAACTCCTACGCATGTTATTGTTCCTCTTGCTAAACAATATCCATGATCGTCTCGAAATCATCAAATACAATAGGCTAATAATAGAATACCCAGACTCCTTCCGCGCGGGGCTTTTATATCCGTTGATTCTCTTTAAAAGAAACTGACATTTTGATGAAAGTTGGGATACTATTCGAGAGTTTAGCACCATAACACTTTGTATTTTTAAGCAAATTTCTTTGAGAAAATGAGTAAATCTACAACAAGAAAAGTAGCATCATTTTGTTTCAAAAGGTATTGTTTTGTGAAAGAGTATTATGTCCCTTGCAAGGAGTGATGGAGTTTATTTGAAGTGGCAGAAATGTTAATTTCTTAAATCAAAGTCATACCTGCAAGCCTTCTTCAAGTTTAAAGTTCTTTCAAAAATTGTTGTCTTTGTCTCGAGTTTCAGATGGGGGGGGGGGCTCTCTCTTGGTTAATTCATCTATTAGAGAGTTCCTCCTTAGATAAATATCTTCAAATACATAAATGTCTTGTAATGTTTTCCTACTAAGTTAGATTATTCATTTAGTGTATGTGCAAGTATTTTGTTGTTGTGTAGCATGTTTTATTGTCTTATTTATTTCAAGTTAGGGAATGTTGTATTTATATTGAAATGTATTTAGGTAATTTGTCAATGAAAACTGAAACTGGATTAGGTTGGATTCCCGATTTTTTTTAAGTTGAGCTACCACCTCTTCTTCTACAGTACATTTGATCATCCCCTAAATTCCATGGTTTACTCTAACATTCTTAAATAATTCCACATCTTAGTTTCTAACAAAAAGAATTGAGAAAGGCTTGATCCAGACATCCAGAAAACCTGTCTATGGAGATCAAATCACTGCCACCTGGGCTCAATGATCGGAGGACCCGGGACCGTTACACTTACCTTACATGTCAATAAGTGCAGATGATATCAACACCGCAATTTGCCTTTCCAAATTAACGGGCCCTTAAAACCAAAGATTTGTTCCCAGATGTGCTAAATAATCTCAATTGCAGCGTGGATCGAGCAGATAGTGATATTAACGATGTGATCAACTGTCGTTTTGGTTGGCAAACATGGCTACACCATTTGCCATCACCGAGCCCGCCTTGTTTGTTGGGCCTAAAATATCGGAGCCCCATTCTGCACCCACCCAGATCACACCCGTTTACAGCTACTGCATCCCGCTAAATCTCCTCAAAGTACGCTTCAGATTATTTATATATCAACGCCAAAAATGAGATAGTTAAATAGCCATTAAATAACTCATACCTGCCAAAATATTTACGTTTCTTCGAAGGGACTGTCTTCCTCGCCTTTCTTGCGGATGTGTGATTCACAAAATGAGCTATGGTTTGGGAGCAGTGTTTGGGAGGGATAATGTTGTTGTTGTTGTCGCAGTATTGGATTGTGGAAAACTATAGAACGCCGTTTGCACAAAAATGACATAAACATAGTTTATGTTACATAAACTATGTTTATGTGCACATAAACTCAGTTTATGTAACATAAACATAGTTTATGTGCACATAAACATAGTTTATGTACATAAACTATGTTTATGTGCACAAAAATGGACATAAACTATGTTTATGTACATAAACTATGTTTATGTGCACATAAACATAGTTTATGTACATAAACATAGTTTATGTCCATTTTTGTGCAAACGGCGTGGTGCCCATTGTTCTGAGACGCGTCTAAATTATTCCCTGAGGATCAGTTTGCAAATTACGGCACTCTTTCTTGTGAATGCTTGGGAGAATTTAGAGTGAAGTCGGTTAACACGTTCCTCATAAAAGAAGGGAAAGACAGCATGCGCCGCGTCAATCTTGCACAGATTTGTTTCGAATATTGTTGGAAAGTATGGAAATTACGTTTTATTTGTCTTTGCGTTTTCGGGCCTAAATAAATTATGATTAACGGTAAAATTAATTCTATGAATACTATGAAGCTAAACAAGGAGTCTTGTTCGCGAAGAATTAGGCCCAAAGTTAAGAAATCGAAATACAAAGTTCAGAGCCCAGGGGGTGGGGTGCCCGTAAAAAATTCGTGACGACATAAAAAATTGCCAAAACTATTTGAGAGCTTAGTCTACTTAACCCTTTTGCAAAAGTGTTCACAATAGATTATATTTGATTCTGCAATAGGGTTTACAAGAAGTCTGAAACATAGATTTTTATTTTTAATGTTGAAAAAGCGTTTCATGATTCAGTTTTTTAATTTTTTTTTAACGTTTGGTAACCATTATGAATTCGCAAAATTTGCACATCTCAAGATAAAATTTTCAATCGACTTTTTTACTACATATTCTGCAAGGTTCAATCTTTCAAACAAAACAAAGATCATGAAAATCGAGTGAGTGCAAGCTAAGAAATTTGAATTTGAAATTTAGTGCTATTTTGTGCCCTTACCGTGCAAAGAAAGAGGCTTAAAGTACACTTTGTATGCCTAACTTGAAATAATACCTCAGGCTACGTTTAACAGTAGAAAAGTTTGTGTTGTACAATTCTGATATTTTCATTTTTTGGCATTAATTACACTAAAATGGAAATCTGGGTCACAGTGCACAGGTGTTCTGAATGCGATAAACCCGCTATTATTACCGACGTGACGCTACAGGGACTCATTATGACTATGATTATGACGCCTTCTAGAACAATGACAATGACGCCGTTTGCACAAAAATGGACATAAACTATGTTTATGTACATAAACTATGTTTATGTGCACATAAACATAGTTTATGTACATAAACTAGGTTTATGTGCACAAAATTGGACATAAACTATGTTTATGTACATAAACTATGTTTATGTGCACATAAACACAGTTTATGTACATAAACATAGTTTATGTGCACATAAACATAGTTTATGTAACATAAACTATGTTTGTGTCATTTTTGTGCAAACGGCGTTCCATAGAAAACTTAAATTCATTCTTTGTTTGAGAATGAAATTCATGAAATGAAAGAAAGGAAATTAAAAATTAGTCGCTGGTATGTGGTCGATGGTATGTGCTTTTGTTGCTCGGTGGTCGATGGTTATCATGGTCGATGGTCAGTGACAGTTATGGTCGGTGGTAAGTGGTTTTATTGGTCAGTGGTCGGTTGTTTTCATGGTCAGTGGTCGGTGGTGTTGGTCGGTGGTTGGTGGTCGATGGTACTGATCGATGGTCGATTTGGTCGGTGGTAGGTTTGTTCGGTGGTATGTGGGCGATGCGCTGTGGTCGGTGGTATAGTTTTACACCACACTACACGTATTTTTTTGGTAAGAAACTGCCCATAAGAAACTCAACTCTCAGATCGCCAGAAATTTAAGAAACTACAGTACTGGGAGAATATAAGTTAAGAAACCATGTTTTTTGATAAAGAAAATCCTTCACATATTTCTACTTTACTTTCACTTGTTTCCTGTTTCCTGTTTTATGTTACTCGTGAAGTACTTGAGTCATGTCTAAACGTTGGAAAGGCTTAAAAAATGGTTTCGAAATGTTCACGAGGGCACAGGTAGTGAACATAAAGATTGTTATGGAGCCTCTAAGAAACTCGTAAGAAACTCTGAGTACTCAAGTTCTGATAATCTTAAGAAACTTTCAGTACTGGTCCAAATTCTTAGTTTCTTATCAAAAAATACATGTATACCGGGTGACACAAAAAAACTTCACGAGCTAGATTATAATTCATAACTAACTCTCTGAAATCAAAAGTTATTGACAAATGCTTCTGTACAACAGTTTAGTTGAAAAGCATTGCTATCTTTTGAGGAGCTACCCCGGCACCTGCACCCCTATTATCTGGTGTATATCATGCTTGTCCATAGAATCTACTTCATACCTCCTATCTCTGACGGAACCTTTCAAATTAACCCCTTTTCTCCGATTCTATGGGAAAATATAACCCCTTTTTCATACAATCACTGACATCCCTGAAATGGTGAATACATTCCAAATTTAACACTAAAGCTGAGCACCCTGACATTGGTCAGTAGATAAGATGAGGGAATATGAATAAATGATCATGAACTGAATAGGAACTAATATCATTACAGTACAGTTTCAATACAGCACATTACAATACATAGATCTGGTCTGATACTGAGTGATCTAAATTCGATTTATGCATGCTGAAAGTGCTTAAATCATTCCGGTACAATGTTACAGTTGAGTTATGCTTGAAATTTACCTTAGTGATAGAATGATTAATGATAAATTTGGTAGCCTATTCCTGGGAATCTCTGATTAATTTTCAAAAATATGACCCCTATTTTTGAATTCTATGTCCTAGATAGGATTTGAATCTATACCCCTTTCTCAGAGAAAAAATGGACAAGCATGAGGTCAAAAAATAACTAAAGTGCGGGTGCCGGGGGAGCTACATGGTCCGGCGTTGGTATGATTGTTGGTGCTCCATTTCCCCAATTTGATGACGTCACATCCTCAAATGAGTTGAAACGTAAGATACGCTGCAATTTTCAAAAATACTCAAAATTTTCTGAAAAGTCCAACGGTAGAATCATAGATAAGTATCTATAGTTTCTTCCAAGCCATTCAATCAGAAAAAATAGGTCATCGAATTTTACACCCACCTTTTTACGCCGAGATAAAGATTTGGAACCTATGCTAGTGTATCGGAACTTCTTTTTCCCGCCATTATTTTCCGTCATTCCCTTGCGAAATTTCGTATGACGTCTCCGTTGACGTTATCAAGTTCATATATTTTTCCTGGATCTTTACACATCTTCCAGACACCTTTGAATTATGAGTGGTGTATCGTACTTCTTTTTCCCACCATTATTTTCCGTCATTCCCTTGCGAAATTTCGTATGACGTCTCCGTTGACGTTATCGCGTTCATACATTTTCCTGGATCTTTACACATCTTCCAGACACCTTTCACTTATGAGTGGTGTATCGTACTTCTTTTTCCCGCCATTATTTTCCGTCATTCCCTTGCGAAGTTTCGTATGACGTCTCCGTTGACGTTATCGCGTTCATACATTTTTCCTGGATGTTTACATATCTTCCAGATACCTTTGAATTATGAGTGGTGTATCTGGGTGTATCGTACTTCTTTTTCCCGCCATTATTTTCCGTCATTCCCTTGCGAAATTTCGTATGACGTCTCCGTTGACGTTTTCAAGTTCATACATTTTTCCTGGATCTTTACACATCTTCCAGATACCTTTGAATTATGAGTGGTGTATCGTACTTCTTTTTCCCGCCATTATTTTCCGTCATTCCCTTGCGAAATTTCGTATGACGTCTCCGTTGACGTTATCAAGTTCATACATTTTTCCTGGATCTTTACACATCTTCCAGACACCTTTCAATTATGAGTGGTGTATCGTACTTCTTTTTCCCACCATTATTTTTCCGTCATTTCCTTGCGAAGTTTCGTATGACGTCTCCGTTGACGTTATCGCGTTCATACATTTTCCTGGATCTTTACACATCTTCCAGACTACCTTTCACTTATGAGTGGTGTATCGTACTTCTTTTTCCCGCCATTATTTTCCGTCATTCCCTTGCGAAGTTTCGTATGACGTCTCCGTTGACGTTATCGCGTTCATACATTTTTCCTGGATGTTTACATATCTTCCAGATACCTTTGAATTATGAGTGGTGTATCGTACTTCTTTTTCCCGCCATTATTTTCTGTCATTCCCTTGCGAAATTTCGTATGACGTCTCCGTTGACGTTTTCAAGTTCATACATTTTTCCTGGATCTTTACATATCTTCCAGATACCTTTGAATTATGAGTGGTGTATCGTACTTCTTTTTCCCGCCATTATTTTCCGTCATTCCCTTGCGAAATTTCGTATGACGTCTCCGTTGACGTTATCAAGTTCATGCATTTTTCCTGGATCTTTACACATCTTCCAGACACCTTTAAATTATGAGTGGTGTATCGTACTTCTTTTGCCCGCCATTATTTTCCGTCATTCCCTTGCGAAATTTCGTATGACCAAATATCACAAAGAACTAGTTCTTTATCATATCTTGGTATGACGTATCCGTTGACGTCATCGTGTTCATACATTTCTCCTGGATCTTTTCACGTCTTCCAATCAGAGGCTCTTCCAATCCAATGATTACCATCCAAAAAAACCCAATTCAAAGATAACTTGGCATCCCGGCCCGGCATTTTGAGTGAAATAATCGCCATCATTATACAGGACGACGGGTCAGAGGGCGAAATCACATGCTAAGAAGGTGATATAAATAACGTGTTTGAAATCTGTGTTTTGGTTTTGCCCTCACAAAAAGCTTACAAGATTTGACAAGCAAGACTTTCAACTTTCAACTTGATGAGCAAGATGGCTGAGAAAAACGATCTAGATGCAAGCAATTATGCAAATAAAGATATATCAACGTCGAAGAAAGTCGAAGGGAATCATGAAGATAAAGACGAAGAAATGCAAGGATGTGGATGGTTCAATTTTAGGCCCAGTTGTCTACGTTTCTGCAGTTCACCGAGATATTTATTGGTTTTGCTGTGTGCATATTTTTTTGCAAACGGTGCTGTTGTCACTGGGATATTTTCTACGTCAATTTCAACGATTGAGAAACGATTTTCATTGTCGAGGTATATATACATATATATAGTATGGTATATCCTTAAACATAAAACTAAGGGGGAGGGGTCATATTACTGTACCGGCCTGTCACACTGTCATGTTCTCTGCAGCAATAATACAGTGCGTGATGGGAAACGTTGTCATTGCTTTGCTTTGAAGGGACGTTTAGCGAGCATCTCGTTAGCTTTAGAAGGCTTTAGAACTAACTTCGAACAACTTTAAAAAAATCAAGATGAAGGTAGCAAGGAAATTCGATGCGATATTGCGTGACAAATGCGTGACTAAAAATTTGGCGACTTTAACCCGGAAGTGCAAAATGAGGTTGCGTAACTTATCCATTGCTGTTTGAGGGACGGAGGCCATATAGCTTTCGAACATGATAATGGATATTTTCCTTTGATTTTGATACAAGGAAAGATTGTATGTTGTTTAAAAATCCTCTCAAAACCAGCCTAGTACATTCGCCCCTGTCGTAATCAACCAGGCTGGTTTTTGAGAGGATTTTTAAACAACATACAATCTTTCATTGAAACCTTGCTTGCTTTCTTGCCCGGGGGGGGGGGGGGTACTTGACTTAAATTTGTACGGGGGTGTGCCCACGAAAAGAATTTTTTTTTACCCTGCTCCAGAATTTGTCGCTCAAAATGATAACCTGTTCTAGAAAAAATTGGCGAAAAGTATACTCAAAAACATGAAATTTGACCGAAAAATGACCCGATCTAGCAGAATATTCCCCTTTAACATGTTTTGACAACCTGCTCTAGAAAAATTGCCTCATTTTGACACCCTGTGCTCGAAAAAATTGGTGAAAACGATACCCTTAAAAACGGCACATCTCCGTCGGACGAATATACTAAGTACCCCCCCCCCCCGGGCTTTCTTGTTTAATACATCTATTGAAACAAGTCGCTTTCCTGACTTGTGGAAAGTTGCTGATGGAGAAAGGGGAATATTCTGCTAGATCGGGTCATTTTTCGGTCAAATTTCATGTTTTTGAGTATACTTTTCGCCAATTTTTTCTAGAACAGGTTATCATTTTGAGCGACAAGTCTAACTATAGACCAATATCAGTCTTGCCTGTCATCTCAAGGCTCATTGAAAAACTAGTAACGAACCAGCTAGCTGTACCAGCATATGAATGATAACGGTCATTTTTCATCTGGCCAATCCGGCCGGCTTTTTACGCCTTCATTCAACAGTATAACATGCTTACTTAAAAATACTGACCACTGGTACAATGGATTGGATTTAGTGTTCATTGACCTCAAAAAGGCAATTGACACTGTACAGCATAATATCCTCTGCAAAAAGCGCTGTACGGTGTACAGCAACGTGAACTCTCGTGGTTTAAATCCTACCTTTCCAGCCGGAAACAGTGTTGTAGGGTCACGGGCGGTAGGAAATGCTGAATTTAGAAAAAGCTTTACGGGTGATACATCGAGTTATTCCTATCCTAATATGTCATTCCATTCGTGATATATCGACTTGTTTCCTTCTGTGTCTACCTTTCCTGCGAAGGCGCCATTTTAATCCGATTGACATGACCTCAAGGGCCTTAGAGCAATTATGCCACTCAAGATCCTGTCTTGGGGGAGTTTCCGTTTGAGTGGCATAATTACTCTAGTGCCCTAGAAGTCCTGTCAATCGGATTAAAATGGCGCCTTCGCAGGAAAGGTAGACACAGAAGGAAAACAAGTCGATATCTCACGAATGGAATGATATATTAGGATAGGAATAACTCGATGTATCACCCGTAAAGTTTTCTAAATTCAGCGTTTCCTACCGCCCGTGGTAGGGTTAATGGGGTTGATTCAAAAGTTGGGGACATAGAAGTTGGTGCTCCGCAAGGTTCATGTCTTGGGCCTCTTCTCTTCCCTCATCTACATCAATGATCTCCCACTGGCTGTCCAAGATTCCACCGTTTCCATGTATGCTGATGACACCAGTTTATGATACCAGTCTCCCCTCTCATGATTTGACATTAGGAAGCTGGACACTTGGCTACAAGGCAACAAGCTTTCCCTGAATGTTGCGAAAACTCATTCCATGCTTTTTCTACTAAGCAGAAACACAACATTCTCAAAAGTCAAAATAAAGACTTGGAACTGAAAATTCGCGATAATGAGCTTGAAGTATAGACTAGCTACACTAGTCCCTCGATTTCGCTGTTGTTGTTGTTGCTGATGGCCAGCTCAATGAGGGACTAGTTGCCAGAGAGTGTCTCAAATCGGAATTTTCAGAACGAAAAACCTGATTGTAATCTGATTGGAGCATTTCGGCTAAAACAATAGAAAATTTTTTTGTAGCCAATCAACTTTTCCTCTCTTTACTTATTTTTACTGGAAAACCTCCCTTTGAAGTAGAGGCCTGTTTGGTCTGAGTTTTTCAAGAATGGCGACCGGCGCTGTCGTCGCAGCTTGATCGACCTGAAGAGCAGAAGCAAATGAAGCTGAAGGAATTTAGCTAGCCATTTGGCATGATGAAGTGGGCACTGGGAAGAGATATTTGTTTGTGCTCTAACAGGAAATGGCAAAATGTAATGCTGTTGTGATACTTGAGAGGCATTTTCAAGACAGCAGTGAGTGTCAGTCTGTCAGTACACTGCAGTGTAGTGTAGGCCTACTCTAAGTTCAGGTTAGTGATTTTTTCGTTTACATTTGGCTCGTGTATTTCAATTTCAGGGCCTCCGATGACTTGGGGACCGGGGGGCCACGCCCCCCCACATGTTTGCAAATCATGCCGTTTTGAAAGGCAGCTCATCATCATGTTATTGTGTTGTGGTAATTTTTTGTATCAAGTTTGGCCTGCCCCCCCCCCCCCCCCACTTTTCTGATCTCGTCGGGGGCCTTGAATTTCTAATATTATCTAACTGCGAGCATGTTACTTGGCAATGTTGGGCTGTTCTACTTCATCACCTTAACAGTTGTTTTGGTTTGAATGCATTTGATCTGCCAAATAAAACAATCTTAGATATTTTAGAAGTTTAGAATCTTTATAAGTTCCATATGTGATCCAACCCCCCCCCCCCCCACCCCGTGTTTGGATCACATACGAAAAGGAAAGGGTGATATAATTTTTTGCTTGTGATTTAACAAGTACTTGTTACTTTATCACATTGATGTTGATGTTCTTAATTCATAGGGGTTAGTTTAAAGCAAGATATCTGCTTCATTGTTATCAGACCTCGCATCAGTATGCATTTAGGTGGCACTTTTCTTGGAGAGAGTTTGTCTATCTGATGCAGCAAATCACTTGGAGCAAATATAAAGAACAGTTCCCTTGAAAATTCCTTGTACTTCAGTCCTTCAGATACCACTTAACTGATTGCTAATGATAATGTATAATGATGATGAAATGTCTAATCTTGTCAAGTCTTTGGTTCTTTCCTTTATCTTTGGTCACTCTGAACTTTGGTCACTTTATCTTTGGTCACTTTGATAGGGGGGGCTCTCTCCTCGATTAGTTTACCTATTGAGAGAGCTCCTCCTTTAAATAATTCTCTCCGTGGTGAATTTATATATATATGAAACTGAAACTCCTCTGAAATTTCAAATTTATGTTCACTGTCCATGCTCAATTTTGTCAGAGTCATAAACTGTCTAAAATTCTTTCAAATTCACATGAATGAAACTTGGTATCAATGTGTTGTTTTCTTGAGTCATATTTTGATGATAACTGATCACAGCAGCAACAACAACCAAAATACTAATTCCGTGGTCCGCGTTTTACGCATGTAGCGCTTATGAAAACGAGGCTATCAAGTTGTTCCGATTTCAGACACTGTTTGGCAACAAGTCTCTGTATATAGCGACAAATCAGTTCTAAGGAGCATACAGAGATTGTGTAGCCAGTCTACTTGAAGTAGTCAAAAAGACAAAATACCTTGGTGTGCAAATTGACTGCTCCTTGGATTGGAAAGAACAAATCAAGGCAGTTTCTCGCAAGGTCTCCAGGGCAGTTGGTTTTTTGAGACATGCCAAGCCTTTTCTCCCAAAAGAAACTTTGCAAACTCTCCAAGCAGATATTGTTGAGCCCCACTTTCGATACAGTTGTTCTGTTTGGGGCTGTGCTAGTTCAACTGAAGCACATCAAATTCCTGAACCTCTAATTTTTTTCTGCTTTTGTCTACAGCAGTAAGATGGGCATGGTCACGAGTGCTTTTGACGTAGCTGCACTGATTTTCATTGGTCCAGTCAGTTACTTTGGTGTGAGAAACAAACCAGCAGCGCTTGGAGTGGGCATGATAGTCATGGGAATTGGATATATTGTTTTTATGATGCCACATTTCATTGAAGACACTTATCGGCCAGGTAATTTATCGTAATACATAACACATGTTTTGCTGCGATTGTCCTTCTGACTTCTCTTTCACAACAACAGCAACAACAGCAACAACAGCAACAACAGCAACAACAGCAACAACAGCAACAACAGCAACAACAGCAACAAAAGGTGTTGTGGCGCACACTCACAAAAATAAAGTGGTTTTGAGAAGTATTTTATAGTATCCTAGGGTATTTGAAGGCCAAGAGGTACTCTAGAGTACCCTTGGGTATTCTAAAGTACCCTATAGGGGTATTCTGAAGTACCATACCTTGGGGTACTTCAAAGTACCTTCAGGGGTTCCAAATATGTATTTTGCTCAAGTACCCTAAAAGTTACTTCAAAGACCATCTTTTTTCTGTGAGTGCAGTGGTGTAATCCTCTGACACTGCAGCCAGAACAGTCAGGCGGACAGGGTTTGATCCCACGTAGAGCCCCACCATTTGAGCGTCATGACAAGACAAGGGGTCGCAGACTCGACTAGGCCTATTCTACTTCTTCGATCTCAGCGCTTGGCGCTAAAAACCGCAACTTCACCTGCACCTTCACTTTCACCTTCAAATAATTTTAAGAAAGTATCGTCAACTAGGAATCATTGATTCAGTGTTTGCGCGATGGGGATTCTGGACTGGGAGCAATGGTGGAAGCAATTGTTGTCGTTGTTCTCTGGGACGGGATTTCGGTAGCCTGCGTGCAGCCTCAAGAGGGGTTGAGGCTACATGTAGGCTAGGATATCTGCTGTTCAGCATCATGCGCCTTTGCTGGCCTGACATCAAATGCCAAAAGAAAAAGGTTAGGTGTTTAGTCTCTATCAGTATTAGATTGTTCTTGGGTAGCTGTACTGTTGCTGTTTATTTAGCAATTAGTTAGTTGTATTGTTCCTATGTAAACAGCCACGGGGTGGTAGTCATTGTCATTTGCCCCCCCCCCCCCTGTCCCCGGTATCGTCCATGTAGCGTCATACAGTAAAAAAGTTATCATTGTATAAAAAGATGCAAAACCTTTTCTCTTGTAGTGGTTGGAAGCACAACACCGCAGCCTACCAACTACACCAACAACCTTCTATGTGCACCAAAAAGCAGCCGAGCTCCTGCAACCTGCAACACTAAAGGTGGTAGTGACTCCGCGTATGGACTATTTGCCCTTGGAATGTTTATCGCTGGAGCGGGATGTGCGCCAATGATCAGTTTGGGTATTCCATATATGGATGAAAGTGTCTCCCAAAATAATTCACCGATTTACCTTGGATTGTTTCAGTCATCTGGCATCATTTGTAAGGACGCTATCTATCTATCAAATCATGGGTAGTTAGACACTGCTGGAATGCTTCTATGAGGAGCGCTGGATAATATGCATCTGCGGGGGAAATTTTTTGCAGTACTGCGGAGGAGATATCGAAAGAAGGAAATATTCTCCTCCGCAGTGCTATAAAAATTTCCCCCGCAGATATCTCCTCCGCAGTACTATAAAAAATTTCCCCCGCAGATACATATTATCCAGCTCTTCTCCATAGAAGCACACCAGCAGTGTCTAACTACCCATGATCAAATCTTTAAAAAGGTGGATGTAAAATTCGATGTAATTTACTTTGAATTGAATGGCTTGAAAGGAACTTATGGTACTTTCCTGCAAATCTGCCGTGGACATTTTTTGATCTCTTGATTTTTTTACAAAATGGCGGCAATTAATTATTTTTGAAAAAATTCATAGAAAATTTTGAAAAAATTCAAATCATCGTAAATCCAGAACTAATAGAGGAAACATGATATAACCTTCAAGAAAACCATAGTTTATGAAGGTCTACAATATGATGGCAAGCAGAAATCTGTAGCTTTTCTGGTTTAGGATTTAGAAATTTGATGACGTCATAGCCTCAAAACTAATAAATGCCACCGTTTTGAAACTAATCAAGATATCAATAAATGTCCATGGCAGATTCACAGCAAAAGTCCCAAGTTCCTTCCAAGTCATTTACTTCAAAGAAAACTGTAATAGAATTTTACACCGACCGTTTTAAAGATTTGAGTCCATATGCTATTCTTCTTGTTGACTGTAGTTAGGATTTATATCTACCTGATGTCCCAAAAAAGTATACAGATTTGGTTTGATTAAGCGATGTGAATTTAGCTTTTAATCAGTGACTAATCTCTTTCCAAATATTCCTTGATAGTTAACTTAAATAGTCTAAATATGAATATAGATACCTCATTTGTTTATATTGGTGCTTTGAGAGATCTTGAAAGCTCAAATTTGCCTCCACGTCCAAACGAGAACTTTTGGGTTTAGGGCTAAGCAAATTATTGAAGCACATCGAATTTCAACGACAGCCTTGATAAAATTTAAACAGTATAAGATCATTTTATACTCTGTTGCTAGAAGTCACCCATTGTGCAATTTCTTAAGTTTTCTTTAATTTCAGTTTTAATTTTGATGTGCGGCAAGAAGCTGTTTGGATAACTTTTTTGCAGATTTGCTTCATGACTTTAGGCCTGTTTTCAAGGACTCTGACATCAAGATTTTCATAAAATTGTTTGTTGCTTGAAAACGATAAGTCCAATTTTGCCACCTAAATTTTTACATCAATGGAATCTTATGCTTAGTTGGAACAACTCTCAGGCTACCAGACATGAGAAATTGTTGCACTCACCCGTCCGGTATTTCGGTACAATTCCGGTACAATTCCTTTCTTTTATAGCTATCGTCATCGGCTTCCTGTTGTCATCAGTTTTCCTTCAAATATTCGTTCATCCTGGTGCAGCGATAAAAATCACTCCAAAAAGTCCTTCCTGGATTGGAGCTTGGTGGATGGGGTTTGCGATTGGAGCAGTGCTCGCTTTTATCATTGGTATTTTGTTAACTGCTTTACCGAAACGATTTAAAGGGGGATCAATGCGTGATGATAAAGAAATGAATGCAAATAAGGTTTGTGTAGTAATTTTCGTATTCTTAGAGTGTATTTTCAACTCGTGTGCTGCGGTAGGGACGTCATCATACTGCTAAATTTTCATCCAGAAAAGGTACATAACTATTTGGGAGCTCTTTTCCCAGCCGTAATGGCGCAACTGAAACGTTATTGCGCAAAGATGAGCAAGCCAGTACGCAGACTCTACAGGGAGGTTCCTTCTCCGTTTCCCTCCTCCGCACTGACAGTAGACTGTAGAGTCTGCACGCAGGCTATCTCTAGACTCAACCCACTCGTCCCAAGGTTTTCACTCCACTCCAGTACGATCACTGCAGCGGAAATACGTTGTTACGCAGGAGCATAAAATGTCGGTTCGCTCAAACCTTAGAGCAATAAAAATTCAATTCAATTATAAAATGTTGTTGTTGTTGTAACTGGGACGTTGTATTGAGTCTAGGCTATCTCAACTTAGACTGATTACGAATTCGTAGTTATTGCTATTGATAGGCTGATGGACGCTATAACTACGACGCATTGACTTGAACATTGAAAATTGGGACGAAACTGTTTCCCTTGACGTCACGTCCGATATGGAAACCATAGCAACACTGTACGAAAAGCCGAGTGCTCCAGGCAATGACGGATGGGCCTAACTTGTCGGCTCAATCCTCAGATAACAAAACGCCTCAAAATTCAAGTTTTGAGTGAGGTTAGCAATGAACGAAAGCCACAGGTATCCAGATGAATGTTTCCTCAATCCAAGAATCAACAAACCTTTCATTTTCAATCAGAATTTCCTCATTTTGAAGGCCACTTAGCTTCTTTCAGCTCACAACTGTGGAAGCCACAGCGATAAAATTTCCCAACTACCGAAAAGTTGCCATGACTACGAATTAACCTAGTTTCAAAGTGAATAGGAAAAAATTGTTTATTTTCGTCCCATTTTTTTATGTGAAAGTCCATAAGTCCCACTTTGAGCAAAATAATATGTTGTTGTTGTTATTGTCATTGCTTTTGTTGTTGTTGTTGCGATAACTGAGACCATTTCGTAAGTGTGATCTCAACTGTGAACATCTGATTTGAACAATCTCTTTGAAGTATTTCTTTTCTCGTAGGTGACCAAAAAGCAAGAACAAGAAGAACATCCAGGTTTCAAAGAGATTCCACGAGCCTTGAAGACTTTGATCATAGAGAACCCAACATTTGTTTTCATATCCATGGCACTATCGATACAATTCTTTGTGATAAGCTCTTCTACTGCATTCTTACCAAAGATATCGTTGTTTCAGTTTCGACTTACGGCTGCTCAAGCCAGTATCTATTTTGGTTTATCAGCTGGTACTGGATGTTTCCTTGGCAATATTGCTGGTGAGAATTCAAGACTTATTGCAAGAGCTGTTTATTCATGAAAACACCGTTCTCAAGATTCGTTAAAACGAGTGATCTAGAAATCTTTCAAAACTGGCCTAAAATCCTTGATCAACTTTGCCAGCAATACGGCGCAACAGAAATAGAAAATAGATGAAGAATTCTGAATGGCACAGCAAAATTAATAGGATTATAGTGCAGCCTCTTTACATACCTAGTAAATGTTTGTGCAATATGATAGACTGATAGACTTTGATTGTGGTGGCTTCAGGGTTAAATTCTTAGCAAATTTGATCAAGGATCTAGGCTTAGGCCTATTTCAATTTGGGACAGATTTTGTAACACAATAGCATGAGTTGCTTTTGTTGACACCTGAATTCAAATCGATCTGCGATTGCAGACAAAGGAAATCCTCTCAACCAGTAATTCAAAACAAACAAAGCCGCAAAAGTTTCTCTGACACACGGGTATCTAGCACGCTCGTTGTGCATTCCAGAAATTGTTTTCAAGAGCAGATATCGAAAGAAGAAGGATACATCTACACATCTACCTCGGGCATTTTATTTCTTTGGTTCAGAAGCTCAGCAGTAAGTGTTTTAATTTCACCCAAAAAATAAGAGAATTGAATTGCCTCCCAATCGGCTTTTGAACCGAACAAATTAAATGCCCGAGGCAGATGTGTAGATATATCCTTTTTCTTTCGATATATGCTTAAGTTTGCTCTTGAAAACAATTTCTGGAATGCACATCGAGTGAGCTAGCTACCTGGGTTTCAGTGGAGCTTCTGCGGCTTCGCTTGTTTTGAAATACTTGTTGGGAGGATTTCCTTTGTCTGCAATCGCTAAACGCTTTGAATTGCGGTGTCAATCAAAAGCAACTGGCTATATTTTTAAGGATTTCTAGATGCAACATTTCTATAGAATTAATTGTAATTTGAGAACGATAGAACCGATTTCGAAAAACGAAAACCTCGACCCCTGGGCCTATTATCAAATTAGGACTCTCAATAAAAGGCCCTGGGGACGAGGTTGCAACTGGGATTACAATTTATAATGATACAAAGATAATTATTTTCGCAGGTTCATGGTTCATAAAGTACTTCAAGTTATCATGCTTGGGTATGCTGAAAACCTCCGCAGTTGTCTCATTCCTAAATGTGTTCTTCTTAATGTACACTTTTATTTACTGCGATAATTATCCTGTGCCTGGCATCAACATGCAGCTTAAAAGGTATCAGATTGCTTTACACATTTAGCATAATTTTTAGTAGGCCTAGAGCCTTTTATACTGGCATCATTTAGTTACTTCAGCATAGCCATTTTACCTTAGAATATGATACTTTAAAGCCAAAAGTACCAGCCCAGATTTCAATTTTGCAAATTCATTGATAGATGCAGTACTCAGTTTGGTACTCCTTTTGGCATTATTTCCTGATTTTAAGCACCGGTTTACTAGGAGGTTGTTGAAATTACCTTGCCTACGTAGCTGAAGCGACGCAAAAGTTGTTCCAATCGTAGAAATGTACACGTATTTTTTATAAGAATCTAAAAGTTCCGACAGTACTGAAAGTTTCGTATAATTATCAGATTTTAAGTACTCAAGAGTTTCTTACGATGAAAGTTCCATAACAAACTTCATGTTTACATTGTGTGCCCTCGTTTCAAAACAAAGTTTTTTTAGGTACCTTCTGAGTACAATTATACAGTAACTATTGAGGTAAAAATAGGCTAAGAATTTCCTTTATCAAAATAATTAATTTCTTGAAGGGAATCTAAGCATATAAAAGCATTTGATAAAAATAGCCGTGCAAAGAGAACACGCCGTGACAATTTGGGTGGCTAGAGTTTGACCGCAAGTGGCTTGAGACATTTTTATATGCTGACATTCCCTTTAAGTTACATTTTCCCAGTACTGAAGGTCCTGAAGTTTCTTGATCTTTTGGCGATCGGAGCGTTGAGTTTCTTATAAGCGGTTTCTTATGAAGAAAAATATGCGTAAACCGTATCAGTTCAGGCAAAGAAGTGAACCCGTGATGAAACAGGGGTGGCGCCAGGGGAGGGCTAGGGGGGCTACAGGCCCCTCGTCTGAAGCATCCAGCCCCCCGTCGGAGGACATTTTGGGTTCTTGTTGGAGCAAATTTGGCACAATAATAAAAAAATAATAATAACGTATGAAAACTGCATTTTCTAGCCATTTTAGCCCCCCTGTCGGAAGCTCCAGCCCCTCTGTCGGTAGATTCCTGGCACCACCCCTGTGATGAAAATGTAAAGCATGCTTTGATTTTCTGTTTTTTTTTTCTTTCTAGCTCTCAAGGCATGAACATAAACAACAACTGTAATAGTAATTGTAGCTGTGCGAGCGGGATGTTTGCACCAATGTGTGTCAATGGCCTAACTTATGTGAATCCTTGTGTAGCTGGATGTGCTCAGCGTACTTCCGCACTGGTAGGTAAACCAGAGCCTCACTGCAGCCCCAACTCCTCCTTCCGAGGAGGAGTTGAGGCTGCACGCAGGCTAGTAAACCAGAGCCTCACTGCACAAGGACCCTCAAGTCACGCTCATTTCATTGAAGTGAATTGATGTTGTTGTTGTCGCTCCAGTGAGGGTCCTTGTGTAGTGTTATGTAGTTATAGCGTCTATCAGTCTTTCGATAGCAATAACTACGAACGTGTAATCAGTCTAGATAAACCATGGGCATTAAAGAGGCATTGTCACCCAGGGTCCTTCAGGGCTAGCTTGTGTTCCAGACCACTTGATCCTTTCTTTTCAAGGGGTATGGAACACAGGCTTGTATTTCGGGGAACGCTGCGATTGCCGAGTGTCTAAGATCAAATTTGGCCTAAGTAGAAAATATTGATCCACGAAGCAGTATTTGAATTGATAAAAGAGTTTGACTTTAGTTAACTTTTCTATTACCCTGTGTACCAGACTCCCAAAAAAAGTCGAGAAATCTTATTTCTTTAGAAAGTGTGGTACCCAGGGTACTTTTCTATCACTTCAACTGCAACGTTGTAGATCCATATCGTATCTCTTGGATCAGATTTTATTTTCAGACAGACTAAAATTTCAGCTTGCCCGCAAAGGACCCTGGATGACTATGGCTCTTAACAAAATGCGGTAGATGTTATTTCTGCAGTTTCATTCCTCCCTGTTTCCCTGTGTCCGATTTTCCTTGTATCCCCGTGTTCTGCAAATTTGAGTGACAGTACAACAACAACAACATTAACAGGCATAGGGACACAAGGAGGAATAAAACTATTGTGAGAACATCTACCGTATTTCTTAAAGACCCTTTACTGACCGGCACCCTTTGCACGCCTTTATTATTGTTTACAAAAGTTAAGGTGGCTACATACAGACTGATTACAACGAGTCCAAGCTATCGTTCGTCATAACGAGACTGCTGCCATTTTGTCAATAGTGATGGATACGATGATGTAATAAATCTAGTGTTCATTCGATCGCACACAAATTATGGCGGCAAGTCAGTACTGATGAAGGATTACTTCCAGATCTCGGCACAAGGCTAAGTGGATATTGGAAAAATAACAGCAGATATGTTTCCTAAGAGGAAGAAGACCAAATTGAATCGATAAACTCTCACCCACCTGTTCTTATTCTGGCCTATTTTTCCGTTGTTGCTTGCACAAGAAGGAGTCCAATCCAATGGGGTCTGTACAGTTCATTACATTTCTCTGTTTTAATCCTTGCGTTTCGAATGCATTTATTTGATGAGTTTATTGCTTGATCATAAGAAACAATTGAAATATATTTGATCTCAGATGCAATCTTTCCCGTAAATAAGATAATTTTCTCTCCACTTTCTCAACATTCTCTCAGTCATTGTGACCCAAATTATTTCGTCTAATTCCCACAATTCCGATTATGCAGTACGAAAATACCTGCTTAAATACATTGTTTATGAACCAAAGAGACTATTGATATAAGTTGTTGACCATTTACGCGATTTCAGTTGAAGATTAAGATGGATTACAAATACGATAGTTTCTGGATGTCAGAAACTCTAACGAACGGGTCGAAGCTGTGGGGAACAGCAATCGAAGGCCGCAAAGGATGCTGGTCAATAAAGGGTCTTTAAAGCTCATGGATAAACAAACCATATCACTTACTACAACTTGGAAAGCAATGCTGCAAAATTTCAATTCTATTCTCATCTGAGATTGGTTGTAGGCGTGGCTCTTACCGAACTGAAGTTTTACCAAAACGAAAAGCTGGAAAGTGGTAAGGCGTTGATCGAAATTTCTAGGCCTTTTGAATCTTTTCCAAACCAGCTTGTGAGAAAATCGCCCAGATCTTTACAACGGCACAAAATTAGGCTTGATATCTACGTTAGCCTTTGCAGTCTAGAGTTCGAATCATACAGAACTTTGTGGATCGTACATGCCGGCAAACGCCGAAGTCTTTTACTTGGTATCGTTGAAGAAGTGTTTATACAATGATTCTGAAGTGGTGCACTCCTAGAACTAATTTTTCTTTCATCCAAAGGGTTTCTCAAATTGCACATGCCTTGCAAACAGTTTTGGTAAGATGAAGACAGCGAAAATCGGTCTCTGTACATCATCATGTGGTGGCTTACCATCATTATTTTTTGTGATGGCTTGGATTGCATCCTTCTCTGGGTTTTTCATGGCAACACCCTCTATGATGGCTACTTTAAGGTATACCTTTTCTTATTCTTGGGTTATTTGTCACACAGCAAGTCAGGGCAAGGGCGATAGGAAGAGCCTTCCGTAAGCCCAAAATATATTCCGTATATTCCATGTTTTATCTCTGATTCTTCGGTTATTTGTCACACAGCAACTCAGGGCAAGGGCGATAGGAAAAGCCTTCCGTAGGTGGGTATTTGTCAAACAGCAATTCAGAGCAAGGGCGATAGGAAGGCCCAAGATATATTCTGTATATTACATGTTTTATTTCTTATTCCTGGGTTATTTGTCACACAGCAACTCAGGGCAAGGGCGATAGGAAAAGCCTTCCGTAGGCCTAAAATAGATTCTGTATATTCCATGTTTTATTTCTTATTCTTGGGTTATTTGTCACACAGCAACTCAGGGCAAGGGCGATAGGAAGAGCCTTCCGTAGGCCCACAGTATATTCTGTATATTCCATGTTTTATTTCTTATTCTTGGGTTATTTGTCACACAGCAACCCAGGGCAAGGGCGATAGGAAAAGCCTTCCGTAGGCCTAAAATAGATTCCGTATATTCCATGTTTTATTTCTTATTCTTGGGTTATTTGTCACACAGCAACTCAGGGCAAGGGCGATAGGAAGAGCCTTCCGTAGGCCTAAAATAGATTCTGTATATTCCATGTTTTATTTCTTATTCTTGGGTTATTTGTCACACAGCAACTCAGGGCAAGGGCGATAGGAAAAGCCTTCCGTAGGCCTAAAATAGATTCTGTATATTCCATGTTTTATTTCTTATTCTTGGGTTATTTGTCACACAGCAACTCAGGCAAGGGCGATAGGAAAAGCCTTCCGTAGGCCTAAAATAGATTCTGTATATTCCATGTTTTATTTCTTATTCTTGGGTTATTTGTCACACAGCAATTCAGAGCAAGGGCGATAGGAAGGCCCAAAGTATATTCTGTATATTCCCATGTTTTATTTCTTATTCTTGGGTTATTTGTCACACAGCAACTCAGGGCAAGGGCGATGGGAAGAGCCTTCCGTAGGCCTAAAATAGATTCTGTATATTCCATGTTTTATTTCTTATTCTTGGGTTATTTGTCACACAGCAACTCAGGGCAAGGGCGATAGGAAGAGCCTTCCGTAGGCCCACAGTATATTCTGTATATTCCATGTTTTATTTCTTATTCTTGGGTTATTTGTCACACAGCAACCCAGGGCAAGGGCGATAGGAAAAGCCTTCCGTAGGCCGTATATTCCATGTTTTATTTCTTATTCTTGGGTTATTCACAGTATATTCCATGTATATTTATTTCTTATTCTTGGGTTATTTGTCACACAGCAATTCTTGGGTTATTTGTCAGCAATTCAGAGCAAGGGCGATAGGAAAAGCCTTCCGTAGGCCTAAAATAGATTCTGTATATTCCATGTTTTATTTCTTATTCTTGGGTTATTTGTCACACAGCAACTTGGGTTATTTGTCACACAGCAACAGGGCAAGGGCGATAGGAAAAGCCTTCCGTAGGCCTAAAATAGATTCTTGGGTTATTTGTCACACAGTATATTCCATGTTTTATTTCTTATTCTTGGGTTATAGGAAGAGCCTTCCGTAGGCCCACAGTATATTCTGTATATTCCATGTTTTATTTCTTATTCTTGGGTTATTTGTCACACAGCAACCCAGGGCAAGGGCGATAGGAAAAGCCTTCCGTAGGCCTAAAATAGATTCCGTATATTCCATGTTTTATTTCTTATTCTTGGGTTATTTGTCACACAGCAAGTCAGGGCAAGGGCGATAGGAAGAGCCTTCCGTAGGCCCACAGTATATTCTGTATATTCCATGTTTTATTTCTTATTCTTGGGTTATTTGTCACACAGCAAGTCAGGGCAAGGGCGATAGGAAGAGCCTTCTGTATGCCCACAGTATATTCCGTACATTCCTGCGGTCCTTGATATATAAAGTCACACAAAAATACACCACAATTACTGAAGCTTCTCTGTCAATTCTTCTTCGGTTTGCCTTTCTTTTCAAGTGAAATGAATCCACCATGTTTCCTTTTCCTAAAGTTTAAATTCACCCCAGACCCGAAGAGTAGCTGTGGCATGGCTGCCATTTTGAAAAAATTATAACCCTACCTGTACCGGTATCTTCCTCCAACAATGAACGTTGTCATTACAGAGGCGAGTTGAAACGTTTCCGTATTAACTCGGCGAATTCATTACGTGACTGAGTAGCCCTCTTAGCGTGGTCACTTGATACTCCAAGTAACCCAGAAATCTTTCCCCATGGACCTCATTTTCATGGACCAATCAGACGGCTAAAAAGCGAAGGAGACAAAAGAAACCCGTGAAGATTTTCCTAAATTTTACCTACCTTCATAAAACGCAACCAGGACAAAAAACTGCTTGAGATTTCCCGAATCTTTTTAAAACAATCTACTCTCCAGATGTTTGGGAGTAAAAGTTTGGATGCCGGTTAAAATATCTTCAGGATTGGCGGAGTTATTGCCTCTCCAATAGACAAAATCGGCGAAGGCTTGTCGAGACCTGTTTACGCCACTTCAAGTCAGGTGATAAAGCCTCTTGATAAAACCTCTTTTGAATTTTACAAGTTATTTCGCAACGAGCAGACTTTTGCCATGAATGTAAAAAGTAGTACAATAAAGAAACTTCCCTAGAGTATTGCTACATGACTTGAAATGCGCGAACAAGCCTTTGTAGACTTTTTCAATTCACATAGAAACCGTAGGGGCATTGAATCTTCAATAAAAGAAAATTTAGCGAAAGACAATCACGGTAGTATTTCCTCTCTGGTTTGGCAAACAATAATATCTTTGTTAGTGCTGTGTTCTCTGCACGACATATGTGACCAATATACTTCAGGTATTGACTGTATATGAAATTCCTTAATGGTGTTGTTTTGAGGATGTTCTGAATTTTCTCATTTGTGTATATGAAAGCATAGGAATCATTCGTCGTACTTAGCCGATTGCTCGTGGCCCATGGTCGAAACCGCCAAAGCCTCATTTTCACGGACCAATCAGACGGCTAAAAAGCGAAGGAGACAAAAGAAACCCGTGAAGATTTTCCTAAATTTTACCTACCTTCATAAAACGCAACCAGGACAAAAAACTGCTTGAGATTTCCCGAATTTTTTTAAAGCAATCTACTCTCCAGATGTTTGGGAGTACAAGTTTGGATGCCGGTTAAAATATCTTCAAGATTGGCGGAGTTATTGCCTCTCCAATAGACAAAATCGGCGAAGGCTTGTCGAGACCTGTTTACGCCACTTCAAGTCAGGTGATAAAGCCTCTTGATAAAAGCTCTTTTGAATTTTATAAGTTATTTCGCAACGAGCAAACTTTTGCCATGAATGTAAAAAGTAGTACAATACAGAAACTTCCCTAGAGTATTGCCGCATGACTTGAAATGCGCGAACAAGCCTTTGTAGATTTTTTCAATTCACAAAGAAACCGTAGAGGCATTGAATCTTCAACAAAAGAAAATTTAGCGAAAGACAATAGCAAGAACAATTGAAAACACAGATTGTGGCGTTTTCGGGTCGTTCTTACAACAATCACTATTGTTATTACTATTGTCTCCCGGCCAGAATCTCTATTGTTCAAGGTTCAGTGCCTTGTCGGTTTGTTTGTGGGCATAACTCCACCAATCCTGGAGATATTTTAACCGGCATCCAAACTTTTACTCCCAAACATCTGGAGAGTAGATTGCTTTAAAAATATTCGGGAAATCTCAAGCAGTTTTTTGTCCTGGTTGCGTTTTATGCAGGTAGGTAAAATTTAAGGAAATCTTCACGGGTTTCTTTTGTCTCCTTCGCTTTTTAGCCGTCTGATTGGTCCGTGAAAATGAGGCTTTGGCGGTTTCGACCATGGGCCACGAGCAATCGGCTATGTACGACGAATGATTCCTATGCTGTATATGAAGGCATAATCTGCTTCCTCGTCATCATCTTCATTCTCAGGAACATGTCTCCTTTTCCATCCACCTTTCACCATGTCCCGTAGGCATTGGTTCCAACAGGATTCAAACTGAACCTTTTCCCTTGGTTTTCGAAATGGAAAATAAACGTATGCCCGTGAGCGGTATTTTATTGAAAAATAACGCTGCTAGAAATTAAAGAAGGCGTAAGTTAGATATACAGTAACACGAACAAGGGCAAATTTTGTATAGCAAGTGAGTAAAAAATACCGGTTAGACAATGGTTTAACCGCAGTTAATACGACCAGAAGGCATAGGTCCCCCCTGCGCAGTTTCCAGCGCAGGCTTTTCCTCTGCGCAGGCCAGGCTGTTTGCCTCGTGGACTGCAGCTCTGGGGACTTCTCGTTATAAATTTGATGTCCATGACAGATTTAAGAATTCATTTGGAGAGATCAAATTGTTTTCCCCACCCTTTACCCTCCCTCTTCTGTCTAACTTCCTTTGCTTTCGTTTTCCCTTTTCTCGCGGTTTCCTCCACCGTGGGATAGGTGTGTTTGCCGGAAATTGTATTTTCCCTGTTCCAATCACCGCCCATAAAGGTTTGCATTGTTCAGGCAGTTAAGGGCTGACGCATTTTTGCCCACTTCCTGATTAGGTCTGTTCCTGGTAAGTATTAATAATGTATAGTCTAGATGTTTGAATGCCCCAGAGCTTCAATGTGTCCCAAAACAGTTTCCTGTTCGAAAGTTACCAAAACTCGATAATGAATCCAATCATTAAATCTTCTCTTTTACATCTCCATGACCCAAATATATTTAAAGATAATAAATAATTTTTTCGCCACTTAAAAGTGTATAAAATGACAGGTTAAAAAACCTTATTCTGAGCTATACTCTTTGAGCAAAAACGTAAATTTCGTCTAAGACCCATCTTGAAACTACTTTTTGGGCACTTGTGTCATTCGTGCATTCGTGTCAGCTTATTGTATCTCCCGCATTAACTTATTGTATCTCCCGCAGATGCGTCCCATTTAAATTACGTAGTTTTGCAGTTGGCTTACAATGGATGTTAGTGAGGGTACTTGGCACTATACCAGGTCCAATTCTCTTTGGATACCTCATTGATAAGACATGCGTCTTTTGGACAAAATCGTAAGCAGACTTTTTTCTAATTTTATCATGAGCAACAGGAGACATGATGATATGAATTTGCAATAGACCATTTTGACATTTAGAAAAGGGCCTGGGGAGAGCAACATTTTTCTGGTAAATGGCTGCCACAGGGCTTTTCACCAACGATAAATTTAACTGTGGCAGCCATTTACCAGAAAAATGTTGCTCTCCCCAGGCCCTTTTCTAAATGTCAAAATGGTCTATTGATATGTAATGGGAACTTACCAGAGTCCTTTTTGCCATTTTCTAATCCTGCAATTACTGTCTGAATCTTATTTTCCAAGCCTACATATACAACCAAAACCAACCGCCGCCATCTTGAATGAATTTTTGCTCCTCCGCAAGCAATCTGGCGAAAAAACGCTTTCAGAAACCGTTGATGCAGAAATAATGGCGGTTAAAAAGGACTAGAGCTGTGATGCTGATCGTATTGGCTTGGTAAATGCGATTAAGGCAGTAATTGCGAGATTTGGAAACGACAAAAAAGAGTTTGAGTAAATTGTCATTCTACCTTAAAGTTAAAGGCATTGAGTCCGCATAAATAGCGCGCTCGTGACCAATATCAACTTCTTTTCAATCAAAACGAAAGTTGTGATTTAATCGCTATTGAAATTAAACCAAAGAAATTCCCGAGGATAATGCAAGGATTATGAAGCCTTTGGTCTCCACTGCTAATGATTTTAGCACAATTGTGCGAGAACAAAGGCCCGTCAGCAGTTTGTCAGCAAAATTCAGGATAGCGTTAACGCTCAGCTATTTATATGGACTCAATTCCTTTAACCACATAGTCAAATCATGATGAGAGTAGTTTAGGCCATTCATGGTAGCTTAGGCAATTGAGAAATCACTCATTTTGTCTCCTGGTGCTCATGATTTTATCATGGAGCACTTCGGAAACCTTGATTTTGAATGAAATGTGCATTCGATACTAAAGGTATCTACAATGCTCCATGATTTATCAACTTTATCATTGCTGGACATACGTGTGTAGTCCTCAGTACTAAAGACTCGTTGAAAATTGCTGAAATGCAGTTCAACATATGAAATTCAGGTTCTTTATCTGAAAGAAGATATATTAATGCAATATTTTATCCATGGAAGAATATAATTTCATTAGCTGTAGGACTGGAATGTTGGCAACTTTGATGAAGGATTTTAGGCCTTTTTCCATATCGTGCGATGAAACAAAATTGTACGTAAATTCAAAACGACAAAACTGATTCTAATAAACAAAAATGTTTGGATCCAAGTTGATGTGTTGGCTATACATTAACCACTATTTGGAAGCAATCTGATTAACAGTTGGGAATTTAAGGATCACAAACTGCCACACAAGTAGTAAAATTGCCGATAATCATTTAAAGGGGCTGTACAAAATGTTTGTAAACAATCTGAAAGTAAGGGACAACCCGTGCACGTGACTAAGGGTTTTTAATGGCGGCCAGTTTCATTGCAGCTTCTATATAAAATTTCATTGCACTGTTTTCTTATCTATGTCTATGAAATTTGATGGAACTTTTGATATCCATTAAAACTTTGGAATATTCGGCGTTAGAAAAATCCTCCATCAAAGCTTCGATCACCAAGATTGTCGCAGATACTTTGGATTACTATTCTCTGTGCAAAATCGCCATTAGCTTTGTTGTGTTTAGCCCAAGCACATTCAATGATGTGACACGCAGATCCACGCAAAGAGGACGGGTTGTACAGCCCCTTTAAACTCAAAGCTTTGAACGTTTAATAACTAGGAGAGCTATGTGGTAAGACTGGTATTTTTACAAAATTTTTCTCTGTTTTACCCTAGGTGTCGATCGCAAGGAAGTTGCAGGATATATGATAACAAAAAACTTTCGATAAACATTGGTTCACTAATTCTAGGTATGAACATCCTAGTAGTGGTGTGCATTTTGCTAGCATTGATTTCATACAAAAGAAAACTGAAACGAGAGGAATCAACGACTCAACAAAAAAATGGAACTAATGGGGTGGAATTAAATACAAAATTATGATCTCCTTGAAGGAGTAGTATGAAATGTAAAATGTGGTTGAAAATGTGACCCACCAAGAGCTTGTTCGTAAAAGGTGGGCTTGCTCACGTAAAGGGGTCTCGTCGCCAAATCTGTAAACCGCACGTGTCCATTAGTCTCCATTGTTTTCTGCAGTTTGTTTGGTGGCTTCACCCAAGCCATCAAAAAATACTCATTAAAAATCCACTTATATCCAAGCAATCGTAAAAGATACGAATGTTTCGTTTTTTCTTCTGTAAAGTACAAAGATTTATCTTCAAACTGATGCTTTCATTTTCGAAAAAACAGGAAAATGTCTGTGTGATATTGCCCTTTAAAAAACTTCAAAATCAACGTTTCGACCGAAATTTGGAGACGGGGCCCTTTTCAGTGAAATCTCACATAATATGATTCCTATACCGGGTGCGCCAAAGAGAGTTCAGGCGTTTGAGAAATCGCAGTACCCAGAGAAATAGATGGATTTGAATGAATTTTGCTAGTAGACTAACTACTTCAGTCCCAATTTCCGCTTCGTTCATTGAATTGGATGACGGCACTACGCTTCAAGTGGTTATAGCGTATCAATAGCGATAACTACGAACGTGTAATCAGTCCATTATTTTGCTAGCAAAGTGCTCAAATCTTTAAAGAGGTGGTGTAAAATTCTATTACAGTTTTCTTTGAATTAAAATGCTTGAAAGGAATAAGTACTTGAAAGGAATTTAGGGTATTTTGTTGGAAGTGTGCCAAGGAAATTTTTCGACATCTTTAATAGTTTCAAAATGGTGTTATTTATTGTATTTGAGGCCTATGATGTCATCAAATTTCTAAATCCTAAACCAGCAGAACGCCAAATGTCTGCTTGCTATCATATCGTAGACCTTTATGAACTATGGTTTTGTTGAGGATTGGATTGTATCATTCTCCCTTGTTCATTTAGTACTTACGATGGATTTATTCTTTTCAAAATTTTCCATGAATTCTTTAAAAAATAGCTAGAATGCCGCCATTTTGAAAATAATCAAGATATCAAAAAACTCCACGGCAGATATACAGCAAAGTACCGACGACAGTTCCTTCCAAGCCAGTCAATTCAAAGAAAAATAAAACATAATATTACACCTACCATTTTAAAGATTTGAAAAGATTTGAGCCATACGCTACTTTTGAATTGAACCTCTGCAAGGTCGAAGGATCACATCCCTTCTGCAGACAGACGAATTCATATCAGAATTTTTTATAGAGAATTTGAAGTAAATTCTCTTATACTGAATTTACAAAACAGGTTTGAACTGCAGCTCACACGAAAATCACGATAGAAGAATGATATTTCTTAATTAATCTATTCAGTTTTAATGAAAAATCTATCGATAGACAAATTTACAAAAGTACTGAAATTAAAATTTTATCTAAATTTTAAGTCAAGCAACTTGATTGTTTATAAAAACGAAAACAGTTCTTAGTATCTGTTGCATTGAAATAATTTTCTTCTACAGTAAGGCACCGCATTTAAGCAACCATTTTTTCACATCTTAGCCTAAAAGGTTTCTTAATCTATGATAATTTTTATTCTTTAGGCCGAAATTTGGGCTATGTATAGATATAGCAGCCAAGTGTGTGTTATAAATGATTGTCAGGAGTACATCAATTGAAATTTAGGTCAAAATCTGTTAAATCTTCCTCCCCAGACCTTCAGACATGGACTTAATGTTGATCAAAATACAAGAAACTTCATATTGGGTTTCAGCCTCAAGAGTTTCTTATAAGTAAGGGGCTAATTATTTTTCAATAGCCTAAAAGTTTCTCTTAGGTGGTTTCGTAAATGTGGGGCCTTACTGTACGACAATATCAATTTCAAAATTTGTGAAAAGAACAGAAATTCAGAAACTCATATTGATATTATTCTTAATGAGGTACGCTAGAACTCAGATTTAAAAATTTGTTTTCTATTTGTTTCTGTTGAGTTTACAATTTCAAAGTTCATTTATAAATTGGCAGATTTTAAAAGCATTCAGCAACAAGCTTCAGAGAAAGGTTATGAGCGCATTAAATTTGAATTTTGTCGCATCCAAAAAGCCACTTTGTCAACAAACTACCAGTTTTGCTCATTCAGCGGCTATGAATTTCGTCACAAATTTCTGTTCTCCTTTTGTCTAAATTTGTAAAATATCACTTTACAAATCTTCAGTGTTCAAAAGAAGAACGAGTCAAATACGAGATTCAAAACTTTTGAAATAAATTTCAGCAGCTAAGGTCTTCTTCACCCTCATCTCGTGGCTAGATGGCCTACTTTCAAGTTTAACTGAAAAATATTTTAAATATGTCTTAAGGCTAATCTATTTAGGCTATTAAATATGTCTATTCTATGTGATCTGTACCAGGGGTATTATCGTTCAAAATCTTATAAGATGGAGATGGGCAAAACAGTAAGTGTGGGGCAAAATTGGTCAGTTGGTGTTTTGCTCCTAAATCTGAGGCAAAAGACCTGGGTTACAAATTTGCAGTTATTTTGATGAATAAAACTGTCTCTTTTTATGATAGACAACAATTTGAGTTGACTGAAGTGCGATAATAAGAAAATCTACGAATTTGACGATGACCAATTTGACCCATCTCTGATCCATTTTGCCCCAAGTTACCCTACTGCAATATTATATAAATACGATGGTTGTAATGTAATTTAAATGGGAACAATAAATTATGAGGTTTTTATATATTTAAATTGAAACTTGATTTTACATATCTTGATGAGAATCGTTTTACTTGTAGACCAAGCCGAACGATCTTTCAACGTATTGCTGTTTTAATTTGTAAAATGTACTTCAACGTTTTATAGCAGTTGAGAATTATTCAACATCTGACTTATCCAAGAACTTGTAATATTTCAATTCCAATTTTGATTTGAAGTTCTGAATTTTAGATCTTAGTAACTATTTTCATTGTTGTTGTTTGGAATCTTTAAATTTTAGATTAAAGTTTGAGAACTTTTTAGAAATTTTATATCTCATATATCGGGACAGTCTGGCTAAATTCGATGTTCAGAGCCTCGGTCGTTTGATTAAATATATGGGATGTTGCCATGGTCTTCGAAGGAACTATGCTGGAAGCTTTGTAAGTTCATTGTATTTTCTGACTTGGAGTCCCCAATCTTATGTTATGTGCCTTAGAGATAAAGACTGATGCAATGGTGTTTGAAACCAGGATGCGTGGAACAGGATCAGAAGCCGTACTAGACCTTTTGCTGGCGCTTTAGTTCCGTATCAGTGAAGAGATCTTACCGCGATTCTAGACAGTTCTTGTTCGGGATACTGCGAACTACCCCTTTTGTAAATCACAATGAAAAAGACGTTAACTCTGATTGGCTCGCTGATCAATGGAATAGGTGAAGCGCTTTGGGGCATGCGCGAATTCACAAAGGAAAAATGAAGGACGATGACCCTGCAATCGGTAGTGCGCATGATCCAAATCACTTAAACGCGGGTCTAGCTCTTCTGGAGAAAATCCGTTTAGACTTTCATTGATAGTATCCCGAACAAGTTCTAGAAGTTTTTAAGAGGAGAATCTCTAAGCAAATCTCCCTATCTTCCACCAAACAGAGTGGCCGATAATCACCCAGATAGACCTGAAATCTAATACCCCTTTCAAACTTCCAAAGTTAAACCAGTTTTATCTGAGGCCTTGTTTAAGCATCGTATTTTTGGCGTGTCGACTTTGATAAACGCTGCTAACAATTTCTACGTGTAAATTGAATTCGACATGAAAACGATGTTTAAATAACCAACCGTTTTAAATCGTTAAAACGGCAGGAGTTCATCAGCTCTGTCGTGTTAAACGGTAGAAACACAACTGGATCTAAACATCGTATTTCTGCCGCGTTTAACAGTAGGTTTAAATTAGTATGTTCTTAATTACTATTGTAAATACCAACTTTAAATATGGATTAAATGAAAAATGAAGTGATCAATTCTAGGCCATGGTCCGCCGTTTCGACGCTTGATATTAGCCACGGCACTTGCGCAAGTTGAAAAAGGTAACTTTAGCCATTTTATTTTCAATCCGACACGACAAAAATACGATGTTTAAATCAGATTTTTAAACATGACAGATTCAGCCGTTTTTGTACGATGTTTAAACTAGGCCAAGCCAGTTTAGATTTCGACCAATCATATTAATTCGAGGCGCAAACTTCGACAACATGGGCAATGTAAATGTGAGTGTTTAAAGAACAAGTCCGGGGTTGGTATGATTGATGATAAAATACAAGATGATACTGCTATGAATGATGTATGATACTTTTTTCCACCATTTTTCACCTTCTTCTTGTGAAATTACGTATTCAAATAAGCAATTTTGAGCGAAGTGACGTCACATCGCGCGAACGAAAACGAGGCTGTGCGATTATTTTTCAGTTCTTAATTATCGATTGAAAATGGGACAAGAACAAGATAGAGAGGCTTGCAACGATAAAGAGGCAAAAAACGATCACACAGCCTCGGTTTTGTTTGCGCGATATGACGTTACTTCGCTCAATTTGAATGCGTAATTTCACAAGGAGAAGGCGAAAAATAGTGGAAAAAAGTATCATACATCATTCATAGCAGTATTATCTTGTATTTTATCATCAATCATACCAACCCCGGACTTGTGCTTTAAGATAAATGGCAAATGAACAAAAATACAGTTATAGTCAAATTAATTCGATTTGTTGTATTGACCAATTTGACCATCGTAACATTTGATCAACCGGTTTAACAAGATGGTTTGGCTTGCAAATGTGAACAGAGAATTCAGTTCTCTGTTTTTTCTGGAAATTTACCAAATTAGAACGACCAGCAACTAAATTTTCCTGATGTTTGAAGAACAGGACGTATTTAAAAAGGGTGTGTTTTTACTTGTCGAGTACACTCATTTTTTTATAAAAAACTAAGGTCCAGGGCTGGTAGGCAGTTTCTTAAGTTTTTGGGCCATTTTGCTACCAAAAGTTCTTAGGTGTTTCTTATATTTTTAATGCTGGAAGTGTAGAGTTAATTTTGTTTTTTCTAAAGGGCTCCCAAATTACTTGGTAAGATCTCAAAAACAAATAAATTACATAATTCGCACTCAAAATAATGTTCAAACAGTTGCTATAACTGTACAGTGTCAAAACATTTTGAGTGCGACAGGAAAATTAAAACTGTAAATTACAAAAGTTTCTTAGCTTTTTCAATTCAGGTAGGGTTGTTTCTTTGCTTTCGCAAAATTGAGCCTACCGTTTCTTATAAGCGGTTTCTTATAAAAAAAAGTGAGTGTATCAGGACAGCAGTTATTTAATGATTATAGTACCTTGCCAATGATGCATTAGCCATCTCATTGCTTGTTGCTTCAGTCCCTTATCAATGCCCCAAGAACATCATCCCATTCATCCGAATCTTCTTTTGCTAGCTTCAGGTATCGTTCCCTCAGTATACGAGCCGCCATTTTTGGCTGTCGGTATCGAGTGAAGATTCCTTTCTTGTTTCCGCCAACGCGATTCAGCTCTAAAAAAGTGAGCAGGAATGATAAATATCAGGTTGGGCAAGGCGAAGACGAAATTTCTGAACAGTAGGCAGTCCACAAGGGGGGGGGGGGGGGGGTTCTTGGGTAAGGGTCTGCCGCGAGCATTTTAAAAGTGGCACCGTTGGCTAGACTAATTTTTACGAAAATGGTACCCTTGACTAGACCAATTTTGACCGTTCCCCAGACCAATATTGTCAAATATGATACCCTTCGTACCAAATATGATAACATGACCATTCCCCGCACCAATAATGTGAACTATGATACCCTTAGTTATACAGTGGCTAGACTAAAATTGCAAAAAAGTACCCTTCAAGAACATCAACGATGTATCTGTAAGTATAGCCGACTACCAGTTGCTCAATGCTCTGTCGCCAGGGGCTTTTCGCTAAGAGTAGGAAGTGCCGGTTCAGAGAGAAAACAACCATAACCCTCGAGATAAGCCAGCCGGGGGATAAACTGAGAAAATACAAAGAAAGGACATATTACCTTGGATTGTCGCAAAATCAGCAAAGTTCCACAACATTTCACCAATGAAGAATGATTTTCGGTATTTATCAAAGATGGGGAAATATTGCTTGATAGTATCTACTTGATATTCTTCACTAAACATGACGGATGGTTCCTAAAAATGAAACAGAGATAAATGAAACATGTAAATGCATTGAAACTATGAAAATGCCCGCGAATAAAACCAATTCAAACAGTTTGCACGAGCAATTTTGCATTCTCACGGATCTCACATGACATCTAATTTGAGACGGATGTTAGCTGATATGAATCAGATCTTCAAATCTAATTGTGAAAATGGTTATCATCCTTTTCCTAGCCTGCGTGCAGACTCTACTGATTTCCTTTCATTTCAGAGAGGTTCTCCTCCAGTAGAGTCTGCGCAACAGCGACCAAATCCCTGTTTTCAGTTCATGAGAAACGAGGAACCTTTCCTGATTGGCCAAAGCATATCCCCTTTGTTTGATGGAGCGTCTGTGTCTTTGTTCGAGTCTGCTGATATTCAATTGGCGTATGCATGAACAAAGATAGCCATAGAAACCCTTTTGTGATAAATGTGTGTCGGTGTTTTGTCTACCCTATTCATAGGCAGCTCTATTGAATCAAATTCAATGAGTTAGTTCCTCAATCCTTGGAACCGCGCGTGACCAAAAACAAGGATTTGGTCGCTGTTGCGCAGACTCTACTGGAGGAGAACCTCTCTGAAAAGAAATCAGTAGAGTCTGCACGCAGGCTACCTTTTCCTTCAACTGAACAGCTTGGAAGGCTCTTATTCAACCAGCATGCCATGCACGTGCCATCTCTTGGTTGATCTTTGTTGTCGCCATTTTCATGGCCCATGGTTGCCTGTCTGGGTCTATTGCCTGTCTGGTCTTAGATGGAGCAATTTGATGACGTCACAATCTTAAATCAGTTTGAAACGACATTAAAAATGCTGTATCTTTTTAAAACAAAGAAAATATGTTAAAGCGAATCTAAGCATATGTTAAGTCTTTGACAAAAATAACCTTACAGAAACAATAGGCCGTGACACGTGCCGCACCATATTTGGGTAGCGGATCTTTTTCAACAGGAAATAATGATCTTTGATAGGCTAGAATTTGACTGCAAGTGGCTTGAGCCACTTTTATATGCTTACATTCCCTTTAAAGTGAACAAAGGAGTTACGAGGAGGTAATCTATAAATAGGCCAAAGAAAATGCCTACGCACGACATTGTTTCTCAAGCTAAACAATATCCACGCACGTGTCGAAATCATAAAATGCAATAGACTAATTCTAGAGTTGCATATGCAGCTCTTGAGTTAGCTATTCATCTCCATCAACTAACGTTAAAGGGGCCTTTGCAACCATCAAACCTTGCACGTGGCATCTCTTTGCTGGCGGTCATGTCCGTGGACCATGAAAATGGCGACAACAAACAGACAACGAAAGAATGTATTCACAAAGCATGCCGGTTGCAAAGGCTCCTTAAAGGAGACCTGCAACGTCAAAACAAGTTGAGTTAATTTTGTTAATAATGGCGTGTAGAAATCGAATTTTGCATCAAAATTTCAATGCCGCGCACGGATTTTAAATTATAAGCACCTAAAGTTGCCGATGTTGCTGCTTTGGCGGCCATTTTGTTTGAAGGACGGGAAAGCCCACGCATTCATCTGCGTGTGCACTCGACGTCAGAGGTGAACATTGTAGTTTTTTTATTCAGCATAAAAATTTACAAAAACGGGATTACTTATAACAACACTTACGAACTACTTTACTACACTACCAGGACGAGATACCATGGGGAGCAAAATACCATGACTACCCCAAAAGAACATTGTAGTGCTACCGATCTTACCCTATGTAAACCAGGAATAGTGTCTGCTCCATATTCCGTCTGCAGAATTGGTTTCTTGAATGCATCATACCAATTATTAAGGTCTGTATCAAATTGTCGTTGGATGATTTCTAAATGACCCGGATCATGGTACCATGCGTAATATCTGTTTATACAAAGTACATCTGTATATTTCACCTGGATGAGCAAAAAGATGGGAATTACGCATTGAAGATTACTCATATCCCTAAATAGAACATCCTAATCCCTTCTGTATACGTCTGTTCTAGTAGTCCTCTTTGTTTGTAATCATGTCTTAAATAAAATTGTGAAAATTTCCATGTTTAGTTCTAAACTTTGAACCAAATTTGCAATTATTTGGTTGCAATCTACTTTTTATAGCTTCGTTTTCGGTTCATGTATGAAAACTTCCTTGTTTATAGCACTAGTTACCTGCAGTTTCTGCACAATAGCAAACTGTGGACTTTAACAAAAAAGCTAGAAAATAACATCGGCACTTTCTAACGTAGACATCTAAGAAAGATTCTTGGAATTAACTGGCAAGAAATATTACCAACAACGAGCTCTACAGCAGAACGAAATGTGAACCATGGAGTGAAATATTAAGAGCGCGGAGACTAACATGGCTAGGACATCTGATGCGACTACACCCCGAAACACTAGCGAGAAAAGCCCTTGAAGAATATCTCAGATAATGGAAAATGCCACAAGGAAGACTAAAGACGGCCTGGATGCAAACCATACGACAAGATTTGAACAGTAGTGTCGGAATCACACTAGATGGCTTTAAAGCAACCAAGACACTGAATAGATTATTGGAACTCACACATGTTAGAAAAAACTGGCGTAGCATTGTAAAACGCGTTGTGCAGTACTAACTGCGTGTGATGTCATAGCAATACGCGTGGTTTCATGTAGCTTTTCTTTCTTCCTGCACTGGTCGCAGGGAAGAAAGTATTTTGCACCCTGTGATATCGTCTCTGTAGTATTGTAGCGTAGTTTGTATGTATTGTAATTAGTAACATGTCTTGTAAATTTTAATGAAATATGAAAAAGATAGGAATCAATTGTCAATGGTCGAATGGAGCAAAACAGTAGCTGCAGGACTTCGCTTGCATCAGAGGCCTTACCAGACTACCCAACGAAAACTTGAATTCAGAAGTCTGTTACAACAATATAATACTCGTACAAAATGAGTAATTCATTACGCTGCTTTGTAAAAAAAACTATAGTCTACATCATAAAATGGCATACAAATTCCGAAGACCGTCTTGTAGGCAAACGATGACGAGAGGCAGAAAGACAAAAGACCGTTGGCAGAAGACCTTTCCAGAGGCCAAACGAAAGCTTTATAAAGCCAGAATGTTTTCCGATCGATTTTACGACATGTAACTGCTTACTTGAGCCCCAACACCTACTCTAAGTGAGACCTTAATCGATAAATTACATCAAGAATCTTTGAAATCGTACCATCAAATCATCTTTTACGGTCGTCGAAACCATCCTTAACTCACTTGATCTTCTCACAAGGGAGAATTGTTTGATACAAAAGAATCACCTCTCTGATCAGACAAAGAGATTTACGGTACTGAATAATAGATTTCCCACCTTCAGCGGAGCCAACCATGTTATATTGAAGTCTCTGTTTACTTTGATTTCATTGAGTGCACACAGAGGCGAGAAATCTATTCTTCAGGTAAATCGCTGAGTCTTCTCAGAGAACTCTTTCTATTTTTTGTTAATTCGCCCTTCTTCTCAAGAATACAAGATGAAAATTCATCCACACAAAATCGACAGTATTTCCGACCATTGATATTGCGAATCAGAAACCCAGACCTGACAGCATATGCGCAATGTGTTGAGCATTGGGGACTCTGGAGGGGGATCAGTAGCGGTAGCAACTGCTGTCGTTGTTGTTCTCTCGTCCGGGGTTCCTATTGCTCAGCATCATACTACTATGCTGGCCTGACATCCAATGTGAAACGAATTCTAGTATTTATCAGTAATTAATCGTATTTGTAGCTTTTTGTAGTTGTTTAATTAGTTGCTATTTTTTGCATGTCTTCATGTTAATGGCCACGGGGTAGTCATTGTCTTTTGCTCCTTGTGGTCCCGTCCCTGTAGTGTTGTATAGTTTGTAAAGTAATTAGACAGTATAGTAGGATGTAGATGTAACATGTATTGTAGCATTTTAAATGATTATAAAAAAGAAAGAAAAAAGAGACTACTCAAACATGCACAGTTCAATGTTATACATAAATTAGACAATATGAAAATGTGACACTTACAGCCTTATCACTATCTGCCCTTTGATTTGTCACAAAAGTCACTGGTCTGTTTGGATCAAGTTTTCTTGTGTATTCAATAACACTCCTGTTGGAGAGGAACGTATGTTAACTCATATCAAATACTTGATCTATGGTTTGTAACATTGACATTTTTTTATAGCTAAGGAGGGTTTCTAGCAGGGTCTCAATAAGGCAGCTTTCTTAGAAGTTATTTTTGCCCTCATTGTGTAATAAGTTTGTGGCTAAGAAATGCAACGGCTCTAGTCGATGCTCTAGCAAAAATATTTCCACAATCTATTCCTTCAAAATCTATGGCTGGAATTTGACCCCACAGAAATGCATCCATGTCTAAAGAGTCTATCAGCCTTGCTCCGAAAGCACTGACAAATGTTCTATTTTCAGCAGTTTTCGAGTGTTTACATGCGGTTTTAAAATTGTGCCAGATAGAGTTCCGCTTTCAAACTCTGCCGTTTTCAAAAAGTGCCGGACAAAAATGGGCCTTTTTCGTGTGAACGGGAGGCCTTTCTGTAACTCTCTCATGCTGTTTTCATATTGTGCCGGGATCGTGTCAATGCAATCTAAAACGTATCTGCCAGTTGAAAAACACCTCTTGCAAGAGCATTTTTATCAGTGTGCAGCAAAGACAAATAAGAGAAAAATTAAAAAATTAAAATTTACCTGAAGTAAGCTTCAGCTTCTGTCAGCTGTGTTTTTGGTTCATTTGCAACAGACCACATTACAACTGAGGGATGATTTTTATCTCGATGTACCAATTCCTTCATCACTTCCAGATGGTGACGCAAACTCTCTTCTCCCATGTTGTTTCTGTGGATGCAAAAATAAAAATCGAAAGTGAAGTAAACTATGACATTGTCTTGTATTAGATTGGGTGGGTGGCAAATGCTGTACGTAAAGAATTCCTTTAGACTCTCAAAAGATAAAGCAGGTAAACCTTTAAAGCAGATAACTCTTTGTCATATATATATATTCCAATAAAAAGTTACAATAAACATTACGAGCTACACTGCACTACTTACAGAATTACTCTACAATACTACCATCAATATTGTTCTCTTCTCTCATTTAGAGAAACTATCTAATTCAAAAAATTGTGCAAGTATTGATGAAATAGCAACAAGAGCAAAAATGAATCTACTTACTCTTCGATACCAACGCCAGGACTTTCATCAATAACAACAAAACCTTCACGATCAGCCATGTCTAAATCTTCATCAGCGTAAGGGTAATGACTGGTACGAAATGAATTCGCTCCTATCCATTTTAACAAATTATAATCTTTTACGAGGATTGGAAGATCTAAGCCTTTGCCTCTGATCTAAAACAAATATGATTTGAGAATAGTTTCTAATATAGTTCCTGAATGAATATAAAAGCAAAACACAGGCCGAGTAAGAAAATCTATCTAAATAAAAAACTGAGTAACGAAAACAATATAAAAGAAGAATGGTTGAAGCACAGAGTCATGAAATATAGGACACCGGGTGCGCCAAAATAAACTATGCACGTTTGGCAGGCCACACTAAATCGTACACTGGACTGATTTCGAAGATTTATCTGTAGCAAAAAGCCTGAATTAGATTATAAGATTTTTTGCAAATTTTTGTTTTCATTTTTTAGAGCTAGATGCGAGTTCTTAAAATTTTCGCTCTGGAAAACACTGAAAACGAGCATGGGGCTTAAATCTTTCAAATCTTTAAAAAGGTGGGTGTAAAATTATATTCCGTTTTTCTTTGAATTGAATTGCTTGAAAGGAACTTATAGTACTTTGCTGTAAATCTGCCGTGGAAGTTTTTGATATCTTTATTTTTTTCAAAATGGCGGCAATTTAATGATTTTTAAAATAATTGATGGAAAATTTTGAAAACTTTTAAATCATCGTAAATCCTGAACCAAAGGAAGAAAAATCAGATAATTTCCAAGAAAGCCATAGTTTATAAAGGCCTACAATATGGTGAAAAGCAGAAATCAGTATCTTTTCTGGCTTAGGATTTAGAAATTTGATGACATCATAGCCTCAAATAAATTTCCATGGCAGATTTGCAGCAAAAAACGCTAAGTTCCTTCCAAGCCATTCAATTCAAAGGAAACTGTAATAGAATTTTACACCGACCTTTTTAAAGATTTGAGCCCTATGTTCTGAAAACGATCAAAAATGTGGATCAAGTTTTCTAAAGAATCGACATGAATGGACAAAGAGAAAACTTGTTCGTGGTGATTTGGGATTTATAAATCGATAAATTGTAGGGATAACCTCAAAACTATTGCACAGACGTTCTACAGGGTGGTTTTATGATAGCATCAATGATTTTATGTGACGTAGCTTGTGAAAACATTCTAGGAACATTTATCTATCATAAAATCTAACTTTCCTATACTTACATTTGCATCTTCGTGTCTTCCAAAGCCTCTGAAGTAAAATTGCTGATCGTTGATCAGGAATTTTGTATCTTTAATATCAACCGTGCGAATACCGATTGGAAGTCGATATACATCTTCTGTTCCAGTCTTGCAAAGAGTTGTCACCTGGAAGAAAAATAATCAGAAATAACTTTTGAATTTTCTTATCCCTTTCAGCTGTATAACATTTTATTAGGTTTAGGCCGTTTACTTTTGATTGCTTTAAGTACTTGTAACTACATACTGTAACTTTTACTTTTTGAGGACCCCCATGAAAAGGAGATCGGGGTGTCCCCTTTAAAGATTGATATCAAATCAAATCAAATCAAATCAAGTGTTCTTATTTCTACAGTCTCCATTTTCACAGAGGTAAGAAGGCAGTAGTGTCTGGAACATTGTCCATGGCAGTATCGAACAAAAACCAACACTATCGGCTTCTGAAAAGAGGATCAAAGACTGGGCTGGAGATGAATGCACCTATAAAATATGTCACTAATTCTATGATTTCCTTTCATACTGCTTTTGTGTGCATCACGTTTATAAATAGTTGGCTTGACGATAAATACCAACTTTGAATATTGATATTGGTGATAGATGAAGGACGAATCTACAGTAACCAAATATGGTGAAGATAGATCGGGTTATAAACCAAATACTACGTATTCGCTTCGGGCAATACCGAAAACATAAAGCCGTCCGTCGTCGTATTTCTTTCGACCTCAGGCTTGGCATTTTTCTGTATTGCCCTAGCAAAAAATTAGTACTGATGTAAAAATACTGACCTTCAAAGTATATAAATATCCGGGTTTTGGGCTCATTCCGATTGGCCACCATAAATTCACTTCTGATACATTGAGCATTGTTTTGAACAATGATTTTCCCCTAGCAACCGCTACTTTAACATCTTTAGCATCATACAATGCATATTCAACAATGATATCTTGCTCCTCCACATCTTCCATCGCAGCAACAGTGCTCTCAATTTGAATGAGGCCAGTGGTTTCTTTGAAGTCTGTGTCGATTGTTATGGATGAAAGATAAGCAGTAGGCGTTGTATACAGCTTGACTGGTCTGTGTATGCCAGCATAGTTGAAGAAGTCCATTTGCAGGTTCTGTACAAAGTATCCTGGAGGGTATCTAAGAGATAAGAAGTAACATTGTTATCAGTCAAGGACCTGTTAAACGAAAGAAGATAAAACGAGAAATAAAAAATTACATCAAAGTTAAAACTGTGTTCAAAACTGTTCCATTGGAATTTTTTATGAAAGGCTCAGTTGGTGCTTAAAACGCACGAGAGATTCTTCGTCCCGAATGTCCTTGGGAAGTTTATTAAAAATCTCAGCTCCCTGGAAAGCGAAATCTGTTGTAGAAAGAACATTTTTCATTCACACTTGAATTTATTAGCATTTCTAAAAATTCTTGTCGCAAAAAATTCTACGCAAAACTTTAACAGTGAAATTTAGACAAGACAAAATCAAACATGTGTTCCAAGAAGCAAATATATTTAATGGATATTTTTTTTTTATAATAAAGGTATCTAGGCCAAGACAGCCTCTAACCTGATTACAAAAATAACATAACTATAAGATTAACTAAGTTACTAGAGTATAAAGTTAATTACAAAAGTATCAATTGTCATGATAAACAAAGATGTCAATTGCAACAATGATAAGGCATATTAAATTGTGTTCGTTTATTGCAAGCAAGATTCAGATTTCAGCTTGGAACATTTTAACAGGAAGGTTGCTACCAGATCTAAACTGTGCTTGTCCTCTTGGCTAAATAACCAGATGAATTTATTCCACGCGCTAAGCTGATTAACATTTGGGTATACATTGGCTATCTTGGTTTCGAGGCATTTCCTGACCTCTTGAAACTGTGGGCACATCATGACAAAGTGAACCTCATCTCCAAGAACTTGTATTCCTAATGAAAGGCAGTATTTACAGTGCCTATCAGATCTGGGTATCTTATTTTTTCCAAACCGTCCAGCTTCTATTTCAAGGTTGTGCGCACTCATTCTTAACTTTGAGAAGCACTGCCTCTTTTTAAAATCAATGATAATGACGAAACCTGCTTCTGCGAGATTTACCAGACAAGTTACCAGGCTGTTACCAGACAAGGAATTTTTAAAGAAAACACTTATAACTCGAGAAGTATTTTCCGAAATTCACCAAAATGTCGTTTTGTTTTCTGTATTTCTTGTTCCTTGTAAAAGTGAAATCTATTTCCATCTTCTTTTTAATGAAAAGTTTCTTTAAATTAGTCACGGGCTGTAGGAAACTTTGAATTAAAGAAATAGATTTGCATTTATACTTTTGGTAATTTCATTCCTTCGTATCAAAAACCATTATTTTAAACATACTTTCATGTTTCATTTTTTGTCTCAAAATTTTCACCGCCCTTCGGCGGCCTCTTCAGTGAGAATGTTTAAATCTCGCGAACCTCTAGATTTACATCGAATCGAGATAGTCATAATTTATGTTTTCTCTCTGTCTCTACCTCTCCGGCGAAGAAGCGCCATTTCAATCCACGCACTAGGAGGGCTCTGGAGCAATTCTGCCACTGAAACAGAAACTCTTGAGTGGCATAATTGCTCCTGGGGCCTACAGGTCGCGTCAATCTGCCACATACGGGGATTAGAATGGTGCCTTGGCAGGAGAGGTAGAGACAGAAAGAAAACATAAATATGACAATCTTGATGTATCAAACGTAAATCTATTTTTTTAATTTAGAGTTTCCTACAACCCGTGATTTAGTCTGTTGTTTCCACGGCTCTTCGTCTTTCATTCTACAGTATCTTTCTAGTTCGTATCTTGCAAACTACTTCTTGTCGACGTTCTTGGTTACTTTCTTCGTTAGTTCCAGAATATCATTCTAAACACCAGCTTTAAACCACTTAGTGCTACATTTCTCAAGTCCAATGCAATTTATTTTGGTGTGAAAATTCCTATCCTTTTGAAGCTTTCAGAAAGGAGACCCTTAAAAAAGAGATCTTTACAAAAGCAGCAACAGCAAGTAATATCCCATCTACTATACGTCTATTTTGGTTCATACAATACTACAGTGACCCATCTGCCCCCTGAGAGAAATGTTGATATTATGAATTTAAAAAAGGAGCTCACCTATCAGTCCTGTTCATGTATTCAATTGATCCAGGGGGTAATGTAGTTGGTGATAAAGTATTATTTACGGCAACAGTAATTCTGTTCTTTGAACCAAAATCAATACCATCGCTGATGTCACTTTCGAATGGCAAATGCCCACCACTGTGTTTCATGATTTGCTCACCATTCAACCACTGCAAATAAAGCCATTTAATTCTGAATAATTTAAAATGATATGAGGAACATAAAGAACTAAAAATCTGTTTTGACTGATTGATAACTTCTTTCTGATTACCAGCCCATAAAAGTACCAATTGAAAAAGCTGCAGAAAAACTAACCAATGACTCATTTTCAAGTCCTCACTGTTTTACTGTATCTTCTTGATGATTAAAACACGTCATGCAAATTACAACTTTATGGACTCTTGCTCTCCACATCCTCAAAAATATTCAAATACAGAGATTTCTTTCAGCAAACCTCCTTATTTTCAGAAAGAGATAAAGACCTAAAAGGGTCCATTCTTTTTAACTGTGGAATAGCGCTAAAGCATTGTTGTGCAGGCAAAATCACTAGAGACAGAAATTCCCTTGCTCATTACAACAATTATTGCCTTTGTTTTGAAGTATTTCATATATATTCACACTTCCAAATTCAGATCTTATTTTCAAAGCTCAGATGAAGCATGAAGCTTTAAAGTTTCAGGGTTATCACAAGGTAGAATAATACAAAATTTATCCTGTTGCAATGAGTAAGAGGTTGGTAGTTGCAATGTACAAATTCTACCCAATGAATTTAACTCCATACAGCTTTCAAAATGCCTGAAAACTTTCTGGAAACCATGACTGTATGAAGATAGATAGATTGTTCTATATCTTTTCAAGAAACAAAATCGATAGCATGAATAAAGGGTCTGTTCCAACCATGGCCCATAAAATTGGAACAACAAAGGCCAACCAAGAGAACACATGGCATGTGCAACGCATGCTGGATGAACCAGACCTTTTAAATCTAACAGACTTACTCACCACTATGCAATTATAGTGACAGCTTTCAAATCGCAAAACAACTCTTATCTTCTCAGGATTTTTCCATGCTGAAGGAACAAATAATTCTTTGTCATACCAAACCCATCCAACAAAGTCTCTTAATTTCCAATCTTGAGTGATGTCATTGTAGCTTGATGGAACAGGCATGTCTATTATTTCTCCAGTCTAAGAAAAATATTATGGATGAGATCTCATGAAAGTACAAAGTTTAGATTAACTACAAAGAAGGAATTCGGAACACATGGTTATTGTGTTCAGAGTTTACCTTTTTCAATCAATCCATTGCACACTTCTATCATTGAGAATATAGCCAACGTTCCACTGAGGAAAATTTCTGCAAAATGCAAACTATTACCAGAGAGGATTAGCTATGACTATGTAGGGAACCAATCAAATTAGTAGCCTTGTCACTGCCCGATAAATTTCATGGAAATATTTCACAGTTTAAATTCATTCATATTCACTCATAATCAGCAAAATTAACAAGGTTTAACTTTAAGATAGATCTTAAAAGATACAACAAAGAGTTCAAATACAATTTTAAACATTGAGAATCGCTAATGGCACCGTGGAGGAAACAAAGCAGTTTATTAGCTCCTCCTTAATCTATCAATCATAAATACAATCTTGTAATGTTATTTTTTTTACTGTAATTTCTAGGTTTAATTAATTCTGTGTTTATTGTACGGTATCTTGTAAGTACTTAGGTGTAGTGTAGGATAAATGAATGAAATTGAAAACTGAAACTATCAGCCTAGTGCCCAGTGTTCGCAGAGGTTCATGTAACTAAGTGGAATATCGGCTTAAGCTATGTTAGAGGGTTGATGGAAGGTTGTAAGGTTTTGGGTGGATTCGTTGGTGAACTTCGACCACACAATTGAGGACACACCCTTGAAGCTTTATTATTAGAATCATTCATTAAATCATTGGGGCAGACTAGTTTATAGCCTGCGTGCAGACTCAACTATCTAGGATAGTCGAGTCTGCACGCAGGCTAACTAGTTTACTGATCTTCACTCTTCCCCCACCCATGTTTTTATATTGAAAATATAAATCTACCCTGCAAGAGTTCTGTTTAGAAGTAAGTTCTGTCTATCTTGTTTCCATTTCAAATTCTACCCCTTCTTCCCCATTGTAATAAAAATTGTCTGTCAATAGCCCCTAAGGCTGTAATTTTTCAAACAAGCTTGATCTTTGAATTCACAAATATCTGTTTGTTTAAAGGACTTGTCGCTTGTGCCCATAAACTTACCAAGATCAGCCATACAGTATTTCTACCAACTGACTGATCAGCTGAAACTTAGGAGTATAACATAAGAAGACACTCTAAATATAGTTATCTAATTACAGTACACCAGTTACATTTAGCCTACTAGTATGATCATGTTAATAAACTCATGTAAATTTCTTCTTCACTACCTGTCGAAGTGGTTTTTGCCACCATTCCTTTTCAAAACCCAGGTTTCGATTCGATGAATTATCGGCTCGAAAATTCCACAAACCACTGATATCTTTCAGCTCACGACTTTCAGATTCTCTTGGGAACAGAATACATCCTCCTTCTTTGAAAAGTGTTATAAACAGAAATGTAGCGAATATAAGTCCTTGAAGGATCTCCATTATTTCTGAATGAAAGTTTGAACGCAGGTACCACCGGTAACATGCGGTGTCCTGGCCTATCTATGCTGTGTGTGTACAGCTGCGTGTTGTGTTGTTGCACGATGGAAGTATGTGATCTAAATGTGGTAACACACAGCAGCGCCCTAAACCAAATGAGATATTCAGGAAAATATCTGCACCACTAATGTCTTTGTCAGTTCCTTGTCAACTTGCTTCCAAATTGTAAAACTTTGTAGATTCTTGAAACCCATGTGTGACTTTCGCGCAAAAATGTATCTTGAAAATGGCGCTGAATTTAGAACAAAGGGTTGCCTCGTTTCTATGAGAAAGTGATAATGTGAAACGAGGCAAGATGAAAATGAAAGCTGAAAGCGAAAGAAAGAGTTTAGAAATTTGTTGGAATTGGAATTAGAAAAAAGATGATTTATTGAATAATAGCCTACAAAAAATAAGAAATATCACTCTTCGAGTGAAGAGCTACTTGCAAAAATTAAAACTTCGCACTTTCGCACTTCGCAAAGAAATCCAAAAAGCTGCGGAGGATATGACCTCGCTTTGGAGTATGCACATGGTGGGAGAACCAAGAGAACCACTAACAAAACCACTGAGGAAGAAACAGGCCTAACAAAAGTTGTTTGTCTCGCCAGCTTCGCATCATTAGAAATTGTCTCCAAATTGAACGCCTGATGCCAGCTCCAAGATGCAAGTATCACAACTCAACGACGTAAATGTGTACAACCTCTCCTCTGGGAAATCATTACCAGAATGGCTGTCGGACAGGAAGAAAAGACAATTGCTGAAACAAGATGTTGACATTCGAAGACGAATCGAACTCATCCAGGACTTCACAATGCCAACAGCATCAACAAATATCTTAGTCTCCAAAGATAAAAACTACATTCTCGCAAGTGGTGTTTATAAACCAAGAATTAAGTGCTTTGATGTTAGTCAACTCTCTTTGAAATTTGAGAGATGTTTTGATTCAGAAGCTGTCAAATTTGAAATTCTTTCAGATGATTATTCAAAATTAGTCCTTTTGCAAGGTGATAGATATGTTGAGTTTCATGCTCAATATGGAAGGTATTATCGCACTCGTATACCAAGATTTGGAAGGGATTTGTCATATCATTCCCCTTCGTGTGATCTGTTTTTGGTTGGTGCAGGTCCTGAAGTCTTCAGACTAAATCTAGAACAAGGCACCTTTCTTCAACCTTTCATGACCGATGCTGCGGAACTAAATGTATGTGAAATCAACCCAGTGCATCAATTACTTGCTGTTGGCTCTGAAGGAGGGACTATTGAGTGTTTTGATCCAAGATCAAGATCCAGGGTTGGACAAATGGACATAAGCGAGAGTGGGCTAGGGTCACAGATTATAAACCAGCTCCCATCCATTACTGCAATGAGCTTTCGGAATGGACTTGAAATGGCCGTTGGGCTCAGTACAGGGCAAATATTGCTGTATGATATTAGATCAACACAGCCTATTCTCACAAAAGATCACAATTATGGTTTGCCAATCAAGAAGATAATTTTCCATGAAAAAAGCGAAAAGGTACTATCTGCAGATTCAAAAGTTGTTAAAATGTGGGAGAGAGAAACTGGTGAAAATTTCACTGCAATTGAACCTGATGCACCAATTAATGATCTCTGCTTGTTTGCTGACTCTGGGTTGATGTTTTTAGCTGCAGAAGCAGAGAGAATGGGGGTTTATTATGTTCCAGAACTTGGTCAGGCGCCGAGCTGGTGTTCGTTCCTGGATAATATCACAGAGGAGCTAGAGGAAAGCAATGAGGTTTTAATTTATGATGACTACAAGTTTGTGACAAAACAAGAATTAGATAATTTTGGATTGAACCATCTTGTAGGCACAAGTATGCTAAGAGCTTACATGCATGGGTATTTCATGGATATGAAGCTGTACCATCAGGTAAAATCCATTGTAGATCCATTTGCTTATGAAAAGTATCGGAAAGATAAAATAAAGAGCAAGATTGATGAGGAAAGATCACAGAGAATTAAAGTCAAGAAGCTGCCAAAAGTCAACAAGCAGTTAGCAGAGAAATTGATTGATGAACAAGACATGAAAAAGTCAAAGAAGAAAGCTGAAAATGAAAATGCTTTGGATGATCAAAGATTTGCTGCTCTGTTCAAGAACCCAGATTTTCAAATTGATGAGGAAAGTGAGGAGTACAGATTGCTGCATCCTGTTTTGTCAAAACATGAAAAGGATAGGAAAAAGAGGGATTTGAGTCATGCAAGTCAGTTTGATAAAGTTGGTGTGGATAAAGATGATGATGAAAGCTCAGAAGATGATACAAGAGAAATGTGGAGAGAATACAAAGAACACAAAGCAAAAGAAAAACAAAAGAAACAAAAAGCAAATCAACCAATGCTTTACGAGTTGAAGACTGGTGAAACGTTCAGATCAATTCCAAAAACTAACAAGGCAGAAGCCTTGAAGCAAAAGGGTATGTCATTCTCTGAAATGTTGGAGAATGAAGGACAAGATGATATGATTAGAGAAAAAGGGACAACTCTTGGAAGTCAAGAGGTAACCTTCAAGCTGAACAAATCAGAGAAAGAGAAGCAAAGAGAGGAAGAGATGAGAGCTCACAGACTTGAAAGAAAAAAGATAAGAAGATCTGCTGGTAACCTTACTTCTGCAAAGAAAGGTGCAACAAAGTTTTGGAAAGGGAAGAAAGTAAAATGAAAGTTTTCAAACTATCATGTAAGAAGTTTTTATTGGGGGGTTTGCTTTTGCGAGTCATGAAACTTCTTTGAAGAATAACATTTTTAAAGAATAATGTCTTCTTTTGGTACCCATCTTTATGACATTCAAAAAGCTAGATATGCACTTTGTATAACAATGGATTATGATGTAGTGCCTTTTCCATAATTGTAAGAAAGTAATAAAGAAGACTGCAAATGTGATAGAAGTTTTCGAAAATATAGTAAACTTGTAAGAGGTTTCACTTTCGCTTCATCTGGAAACTTTTCAAAAAGTTATTTATAGGAAGCGCAAACAAAACTCAGGGCCGTAGGAAGAATCACAACCTTGGGGGGGGGGGGGGGCACAACACTTCAAGGACACTTTTTCATTAAGCCGAAGGGGCGCTCCCTGAAAATAAAAAGGACACTTCCTCGTTTATTGCAAAATCTTGAGGGGTGGATGTGCCCTCATTCCCCCTGGGTTCCGGTTCCAATGGCTATAATGAAACATCAAACAATAACAATTTAAACAACATTCTTACTTTTCTTGTACCTTTTCTTACAAATTATTTACTGAAAATACAAAAGCTTGGTCTTCGAGATTTTAACACCACATTACTCACAAGTCCATTTTCGAAATTTTCTTAGCGTTTCTCAAATAAAATACCAGAGTTTCTAAACATTTTGGCTATTCTAGCATACTACTGGTAGTAAACTTTTAGTTTCTCATATAAAAAAACGTGTAGCCTGGACTCAAGGGTACCTATTTTCCAGAAATGATATTTGTGGGGAACAAAAGAGAAAAATAAGTATGCAACAAGGGAGCTTCCGGTGTCCGCTCACCGCAGCCACGTGATTGGCATGGAATGCCCAAAAACATGAAGCAAAACAACAACAACAACCACGATCATTCATGAATGAACACTTGGGAAGCTCAGCAAGTCGGAGAAGGCAACAAAAATCAGAGCGCACATTTCATTTTGCAATGACAAAATCGTTCATCTAAGCATCAATGTGTCTTCTACTAAGCAAACTTCAAGCTCCGGTTCAAGCTGCATTGAGGCCTGCAGTTTGGTTTCCAGGGATTCGGGCCCTGCATCAACGATATGAAAGGCAAGTTTTTATTTATTGGTTAGGCCACTTTTTGGAGAAATCCACCCGAAAGCATGCATGACACGACCCACCCAGCAAATTTGCACAACCAAGAAGCACCCAGCAGATTTGATATTGCAAACAATATTTTTAGGTGTGCGTTATCATAAGATTCTTGTCTGTAAGACTACTGCAGTGCCAACAGTCAGTCAGATATATTGCAAAATCTTTGCTATGGGACGACACTTTAACACGTTATGTAGCTATGTATAAACTCAAAACCAAAGAGCTAAATTTGGCTGAATCCACAACCTACCAAACCTCAAAACTCTCCCTCGGCCCTCCTACAGTTTGTGACAATTTTTTTTAAATTATTTTATTGCACAACCATGTAAAGTTTCATGCTAAATACAGCTAATTCATTGATTCCTTCTCTTTCAGATGGCAGGCAGAAGATTCACCATATAACTGTTTTGAGTCTGTTTTGACAGCATTACAGACAATGGAAATGTCAGAGCAGCTAGAGATATATGATGTGTGTTGTTTGTTTTTAAAGTAAAATTTTTTGGTGCGGTGCGGTGCAAGTTTGTTTGTTTGTGACCTTATTTGAATTCGATCTTTTTATATCTAGCTATAGATACATATATACAAAAGTTACAAGTTATTGACGGAGCATAGCAAACTTTTCAGTCTGGAACTCTGTACCTTCCCAAAAACCAACAGATGGCATTAAAATAAATACCTAACAAGATGCTGTTTCAAACCAGAGTGAAGTGAAGGTGAAGTTGCGTTTTTCAGCGCCAAGCCCTGGGATCGCAGAAATAGAACAGACCAAATCTAGTCCGCGACCCCTTGTCATGACGCTCAAGTGGTGGGGTCCTACCAGGTATCAAACCCACTCCGCCTGACTGTTCTGGCTGCAAAGTCAGAGGATTACACCACTGCACCACAACACCTTCAAACCCAGAGTCACCAAACCCTATATATATTTTTCATCTTTCCTTTACCAATAATATATATATATATATATCTTTTCAAGTCCTATATTTTGATATTTTTTATCTATATTTTCAAGTCCTATATTCTGGTTTTTTATAACAGGTGGACAGAGACCACTTGGCTCTGCAAGCCTTCTTTTACACAAAGCACTGCAAATGGCTGGACGTTGTTGAATTTGAATTTCAAGCTGCCCCAGAATATGGAACATTTGTCAAAGCAAGGTCATTCTCTTCAGGATTTTTTCCAGCATGGGTTCCATGTGGCTTTATTTTCAGTATGGTATGTATGGCAGGTTGTAGCTATTAAAAACCGGGAGTTTTGGTGCTCTTATTTAAATTAGAACTGCAATCTTTTTATAATTGGGCAGTAAAAGCATTGGCTCATATACCAAGATTGGAAAAATTTCTGCAAACAACTGCAAAAATGAAAAAAACTTTTTTCTGATATTCCAAACCGTTTTTCCTCTTTAAATGGTACAAAAATAGAAGGTCTACCTTTTCTAGACCAGGTTGTCAACAAAGTATGTTTTGTAAGAGTGACTTGTTACATTATGTACTCAGTTTATTTTTTCAGTTTATTTTACGCAGTACTTTTCCCCAGTTTTATCTAAATTTGGCTGATTATTTAGGGAAAGTTCCAAGGCCAGATGAAAAAATATTTTTGGTGTGCCCATTGCCAAACAAATGAATCATTTAAGCCCCTCGGAAAGCCCCTCAGATCGCCCCTCCTCAGATCCATGCTTTTAGGTGCATACATTCTCTTTCAGATATTTTGCTTTGTGCCATTCTCTGACATGGGAGAGAACAAAGCAAGATTGGAGCGAATTCGTGAAAATTCAGAACTTGGTTTGACAGTGGTAGAATGGGGATCAAACAGTCAACCAGTTTAATTAAAAATACTCATTAAATTTTAGTTTCATTAGAAAACATGTAAATAGGTTCATCTGATGTACAACAGAGTCCCCCATACCGTAGAGGTGTGGATATAGGGGTACAACATTTTTAAGGGCATGCCCCTACACCTAAAAATAAGGGCAGTACCCTTATATACCAGTTTATTTTGAGAAATCCGCAAATATGAGAGATGATGCGTTATTTGCACTGATTTTTATTAAACAGGCTGGTTCATGTAACCACAAACAAACCAGTTATCTCTTCTATATCATTTTAGGCATGTTTTCTGCACATAGTTTGGTGGATGGGGTGAATCCACATTAAAGTTACTATTAGACATCCGCTGATATCTTTTTAATCTTACAAAGTATGAATGTATGGTTTGCTTCTCTGTGACATCCAAAAGTCCATCTTCAGAATAAGACATTCATTTTGGAAAAAAATCGTGGCAAATCTTGTGATGTGGACTACCAACAAACTGCAAAATCACCGTTTCAAGAGGCGTTTGTTTACAGTTACGTCACCCAGCCCCATCAACAGCTCTCCTTCCTGCATACTTTTCTTTGATCCCTTTACAACGTAAGTACTGCACATGGGACGTCAAGTCCATTCCCTCTTTCGTTTACCTTTCCCAACAAGCAGAAACAGGGATAACATTTATACAAGGGCCCTTATATGCGAGTTGATATGGAAAAAGAAAACAGGTTGGTTTTGATATTTTCGTTTGTAGAGGCATGCCCTAAAATCCGCGTATATATGGTAGATTGATTATTTTTCCATGAAAATATAGAGTATAATTACAGCAGAAACTATTCTGTGAAAATTAGGAATTCATTGGGACCATGCAGAAGGTTGCTCAAAAACGAATATTCACTGTTTGACGAAATTTACAGACAAGAGTCAACCGTTATATTCAATAAGCAAAAGTAATTTGATAGTCGAAAGGCTTACCGAGATAAGAAAATATATTTCACTTAAATTGGATGCAAAGCTCTACAGTTAATCGCAGATTTTTCAAAGCTGTTTTGAAGGAACTTGAACAAAAAGCAAAGGGTTTCGTTTTGTCCATATTCTAAACTTCAATTCAATAGAAGCAGGCAGAAACATCCTCTGTGGAGAGTAAAATACAGTTTTCGCAGATTCTTCAAAGCTGCTTTGAAGGAACTTGGACAGGCAAAAAGCAAAGGGTTTTGTTTTGTCCACATTGTAAACTTCAATTCAGTGGAAACAGGCAGGAATATGCCCTGTGGCGAGTAAAATTACAGTTCTTCTCCGTTCAGAGGATCAAATAGAAACGAAATAATGAAGTAGGACGACTTGATACTATATGGAACTTATTGATTTTAATTCCAGGTTTCCTACAGCCCGTGTTCTGATGGTGAAGACTGGACGAAATTTGATCTAGTGTTCTTTAAATCCTTCATATGTTTTGCGAAAGATTCTCTAGAAAAAAACATCAATATCCATCCACCCTATTCCACGGTTAAAATGGTACAACTGAGTTTTTGCATGGGTTGCAGAAATTGATAGTCGATTTCACGACTGCACATTTTGCCAGATGTGGAACGTGTTTGTTTCTGTCATTCTGTAAATCACACATTTTTCGATTCTTCTATCACAATTTCTGGACTCTATACTAAGTCTGTCATTTGCCGATATCAATTTGATTTTCTAATCATGATGAATAAATTTTTTGCAAGACATGTAACATTTATATTTGATTCCTTTTTAATTTATTTAATACTTTCATGCACCAAAAATAGTTAATGGTAAACAATATAAAAGCCTGTAAATATTAAATGAAAGTTTATAACAGAACTGACAATGTCTTTCTTTGAGTTTTCTACTGATCGAGGTCGTAGTGATTCCGTCTTCTGCTTCAGGGATATTTGGTTGTTTTACCAAGGGCGCCTACCTTATAGGAAGTGTGTTTATTCCCAGTACTCTAGAGTAATTGGTGTCCTATGACCCAGTACAGAGAGTGTCCTAGGACCGTACCGTGACACAGCAGTACACAGAGTCGGTCCTCTCAAGGTCGAGATGACGTATGAATAACTGTGTGGTTTCAAATTCCGGTGTTTATGTAACATTAGATCATCTGTTATACGATCTGGCCACAGGGAATCAGACAGCGTGATTTTTGATTGGTCAACACTAACAGGCGTTAGAATATGAAAATCCCTGTAACTAGAAAACCTTTCTTATGATATACAAAGATTAACAGGACCGGGTCATAGGACACCAATTACTACGCGTACAGTACCGGGAATAAACACACTTCCTACAAAGTAGGCGCCCTTGGTTTTACAGACCACCTTCTAGCAGGTGTCCCAAAAAAGGATACAGATTTCGTTGGATCCAGCGATGTCAATTTAGCTTTAATCAATGCTAATCACTTTCAAAATGTATCTCGATAGTTAACATGAAGTAGACCTTCGGCCCAAACAAAACCAGATCTCTGGCCTCTTGGCCTAGACAAATTCTCGAAGCACACCAAATAAATAAACAATGTTCTTGATGATTTGAACGATATCAGATTCGTATCATATTCTGTATGCTAGAAGTCATCCATTGTGCCGTTTTAATTTTTCCTTTATTTCAATTTCTAATTTTGATGTGCTTCAAGAATTTGCTTAGGCCAAAAGGCCAAAGCTTGAGTTTGGAGGTGTACGCAAATCTTAACTTTGAAGATCAATATTTCTGATCTCAAGCACCAATACCAACAAACGAGGTATTATTTTTTCAAGTTAACTATCGAGAAATATTTTGAGAGTGATAAACAATTCGCATCGCTGGACCCGACCAAGTCTGTCCCATACTTTTTGGGACACCCGGTAAGACGGTTTTGTGGTTAATGTCTGGAAGGAGGCATTGTTTCATAAAATTGGTATGAAATGTTCACGAAGGCACAAGAGACCCCAAACGATAAAAAGAACCAAAATTTGAGGAACCTAATAAACTGTTAAACTAGACTGTCATGAAAGACTCTTGCAACTAACTGTAATTAGATACTAAATAAATGTAGTTATTTTCGAGGTTATTTTCGGTTGAATGAATTAGAAATAAAACGCATTTTCATGGTTCGTAAATCGACTTCACCCGAGATCGTACTTTTCCGGTATATTTTTATCTGGGTCAGCAGCAGATAACAAGGAAGAAATACAAGAATGAATTTGTGCTCTAAGCTAGTGCAATTCTATTTCACGAATATACGTTAAATACTTTCTTTAAATAATTAACATTGTTGTTAGTTGAAATGAAAAGTAATTTGTCCACAACATCCCCTAAAACATAGGTTCGTTCTTCATTATAAAACAATTTTTGAACTGAAAACTGCAGCAAAAATTTAAACCGAGAAAAGCCAATGTTAAATTCCACTGTTAGTTGACGCTACGAGAGTTAGATAAAGCTACCAATGGGTTGATTAATACATACCTAAATTTCAAAGTGGCAAAAACAATGTAGTTTAGTCAACATTACAAAAGGTAGCTATTACTAGTACAAGGTAAGTTTCTTAGTTACTAATTAGTTAGCTACTTGGGTTAATTTCAAGTTACCAATACTGATTCAAGTAACAAAGGTTTTTTGTATTGTTGCTGAGGTTAACAGGGTTGAAGATCAACGTTACGAAAGATAGTTATTGATAGTACAAGGTAAGTTTCTTTGCTCCTAGTCAGTTATCTACTTGGGTTAATTGAAGTTACCAATACTGAATAAAGTAACAAGAGGCCTTTTGCATTGTTGCTGAGGTTAACAGGGTTAAAGATAGTTAAAACCAACCAGATTTAGTAAAGTTACTCAATTTAGAAGGATGATACCGGGGCTAGCTACGAAGGTTAGTTTTATTCAACAAGGTTAGGTTTGGTTAGAAATGATCTCAAAGGTTGCTTAGATTGTTTGCGTTGTTTGTAAAGACAACAATGTTTTGGGAAATCGACTTTACCAGATTTTGATAAATTCATCATGCTTAGTTTTAGTTGTGAAGTGACCAGGGTTACGTCTCATCGAAGCTACACCTAACTAAAATATACTAGGGTTACTCCAATGAAACCAAGTTACCAATGAATGGTAAAAGCTACCAAGGTTTTGCTATATTTTAGTAAAGTCGATGGGGTTAATAGTGGTTAAAGTAGCAAAATTTTGGTGCAATTGAAAATGAAGTTGACCATTACTTCAAGGTATTATGATGGTTACTTATAGCAAGGGTTAGTCTAATCTACCAGGGTTAGTTTAAATTCCTAGGGCTAGCTTAGGTTACCAATGAAAAGTAAGAGTTACCAAGGATTGCTTACTTAGTTAGATTAACTTGTTTAGTTTAAGGAAAAAGATACCAGTAATTCAACAAAAACTTTGTAAGTAAAAAGTTACCATGATTTACTATAGTTGCTTGTGAGTATCTAAGTTACGACGGTTAGTTTATGCTAATTTACTAGGTTTAGTTAAAACCAGAAACTGGCATGGTACGTTAGTTTAGTTTAGTTTTATATTACATTAGTTTTACTTTCCAAAAATTCTATTGGTTCCCATGAGTATTTTTGTCTTGAAATGTCAATAAATTCAACTCGGTCCCACATGAAATGCCACGACGCTTTTCGCGAACAAAAACTTCCCAAGAGGTTTGGAGCAATTTTCGTTTTTAGCAAATCTCACGTTACATTATAATGTGAGATAGACATTAGATCTCCAGTGACTTATTATTTGAGTCTCTTGTATCCCTGTGGTAAACCTTGCTGCAACTTCGTTCAAATCTAATGAATTGCGTCAAATCAAGTCATAGGTTCGAAAACCATTGTACTTTACCAAATCTCGCAGAGTCAAGTTTCAGAGTAATATTATGAGTCTCTGTTGACCTGAGGTGTCATCATCAAGTCAAGAAGCACAGGGAAACAAGGAACTTTAGGTAATAAGTCAACGGTTCGGTCATCCTTTAGTCAACCATTAAAAGTTAGTTAAACGGATTAATGGTTATTCTAAATCAACTTTATACGTTATCATTACATCATTAGTCGTGCTGAAAACACTACATAGCATCATAAGTAGCAATAATAGTTTTGCAATACATTTCACGCAAGTGTCTTAACAGTTCCTCATATCAACAAGCATTTTATGTCCACTTGTTCAACTCCTCATACAAATCTTGTTGATATTCGGCTTCCGCAGTGTACTGATCAAAATTCATTGCATTGCGCATGCCAGATGCGCCCTCCTGGTTACCACACCCTTGCTTGATTATGCCATCAACAAACTTGTCCTCTGCGAAGTCGTCCTTGCAAAATCCACTCAGCGATTTGTCGAGCTGGTTGAATTTCTTCGTGATCTCGTCGTCATTCTCGAGGAATTTCTTCCAGTGCTCGTTCTTCCGATGAAGTTTACGATGCTCCTTCGCCTGACCACCGAGCTTTGTATCTTCCACTTCGGTTGGCTTTTCGGCAGCCTCGGCCTTGTTTTGCCCACTCGGTTGAATCCCGACAAATCGCTTGAATCGGCCGATCATGAAATCAACAATCTCATACTCATTAGACTTCATCGATAACTCGCTTTTCACGCTGGCGTAAACGTCCATGATAATCGTCATAAAGACATTAAGGATATACATCACACCGAAAAGCATGATGGTGATGAAATAGACTGGACCAATGATCGGTTGTGCATCCCGGATCGCTTCAAAATCAAAACTACCGAGAAGCACGCCGAGCGTGGATTCAATTGCCGTGATGAAGCTCTTAAAGTCCTCCATGTGGTTGACGAAAAGTGTAAAGCCTAATATAACATAGGCGAGGAAAAAGATGAGAAAAACCATTGAAAATGCCGAGAGAGGCTGTAGACTTCCTTTGAGAGTTGCCGAGAGCAGTGAAATCGTTTTGCTGAACCACAACAAACGAATTGACTTTATGCAGGATATCATTACTAGGAACGAGAGCACACATTGAAACATATCGTCCCATTTCGCGACTTTGTTGAAGCTCGTGAATTGCCCAGGATTCGCCTTGATTCTGCCGACAGCCGAGTTGACGAGCATCAGGCGACTGAAGAAGATGGAAATTGTCGACAGGACGAGGATGATCATCAGAAGTTCGACCCAATTCCAAAATTCTTTGAAGTACTTTTTCTTCTCTTTGTAGATCTTCTTGCTTTCACGATAGACGAATAAAAACAAAAAGAGCAGCACGAAAAATTGACACGCAATCGTGAATGATTCCGTGCTGCCACCATACGTGTACAATCGTGCAATTTTAATCGAGTAATAATGCTCGACTCCGTTTGTTGGTAAGAATTCCACGACATAGTTCATTATGGCGAATAGATTGACTTGAGCATTGTAAACCGTGGCTTCGAGGAATACGGCACGCGTGCGACTGTCAACCCACGTATGTTTGACAAGTTCATCGATCAATTTGTTCGCCTTCGCAGGGTACTTACCAAGGTCGCCAACGTAGCCACCACCAGAATACATTGCCATTGAGCCTGGAATAAAAAAGACAATAGTAATTCCATGTTTGTTCATTTTGCGTATTCCGAAAGGAGTACAGAGCATTTGGGCACGTTTTGAAGGTTTCTTGAAGAGGATTCCTTGAGAAATCCCTCATAATTTCAGAACGGAGTGGCCAATAACAAGGACAGATAATTTTACAATAGAACTCGCTACTTTTCATTGACACCTAGATACAAAGCAATTTGTGATTGCAGACAAAGGAAATTCCATGGTCGGTTGGTCAAGACATAAACAAAAACAAAGCAAGCCGCAAAAATTGCCCTGAAACCCGGGTCGCTAGCGCGCTCGTTATGCATTCCAGAAATGGTTTTAAAGAGCAAATATTAGCACATATCGAAAGAAGAAGGATATATCTAAACTTCTGCCTCGGGCATTTTATTTTTTTCGTACAGAAGCTGAGCAGTAAATGTTTTAATTACACCTAAAAAGTACGATAATTGAATCCCTTCCCAATTGGCTTCTGCACAAAATAAATAGAATGCCCGAGGCAGAAGTTTAGATATATCCTTCTTCTTTCGATAGTAGCGAGTAGCGAGTTCTATTGTAACATTATCTGTCCTTGCAGTGGCCAATCTTAGTCAGGTAAATTTCACAGTAGATTTGGATACCATTAGAAATATATTTGCCAATATCATCGTCTTGATATCCAGGAAACTGTGGCATTTCAAACGGGGATTGTTTTGTTTTTATTGACTCACCCGGTACCAATTGGAGCTTTCAGATTACATCTTTGGGCAAGAAAACACTGTTTTTAAAAGAAATGTCTAGTGGTGTGAGAACTTACCGACAAATGGGTATGTGTCGAGTTCACTAGATGTCTGGTACTCCCAAGATCGATAGCTAGCTGGAGGGTTGTACAATGAACTGTTTTTCAATGGCTTCCAATTTGGATCATATTGTTTCGTATCTTCATTGTCCCATGAGTACCAATCATTGCAAGGCTTTGAGACGGATTTGACTATTTCTGGAAGTTGGCATGTACCTGTAAAGATAAAAGGAGGATAATGGCATAATAAAAGAAGGACGTTAGTGGATTTAGTTAGGGTTGTGATTTCCTTCCCTTATTGTCATATCATAAAAGAAGCTGGGAGGGCAAATCTAGCTGGATTTATACGAGGGAAAACATACGTTTGTGATTTCCCCCCTTCCCTTATTGAGAAGGTCTAGCTATTATGAAAAAAGCAAAAACAGCTACAAGCATTTTGGCCAAGATTGTAGCTATTATAAAAGCTACAGCTACAAGTTTAGAAAACGAGAATTAACGACAAAGAAGCAAAGAGAGCTTTAATTTTCAAGTACATAAAATTTAGCAATAGAAACATGGATTATACTCTTGTCTCCAAAAAGTGTAAAAAGAAGGTAAAATCTAAAGACAAGGGAATTTTGAGAAAAGAAATATGATTTACACGTTTATGAGTACTTCCACAGAGTATCCCAAAGACGTGTTCGATGTTGGGTCAATAACATAAAACATAGTAATACATGTAATGAACAGGCTCCATTGTAAGATAACTAAGCCCCTAAGATTTTATTAAATCAATTTTAGACACCCAAATCTTGCAAATCCACCGAATATTCACGGGGTTACAAGCTCTTGAAGTTCAACTTTGTGGGACAGCTGAAACCGTAGGCTTCTCAATAGCATTTGTAGCGAAAATGGCTTTAGGCTATCGTTCCTTACTTTCGCGTTTATTTCAGAGCAATAAGAAATCCGAAATAAATTTCTTCGTGTAATTTAGGCTCTCTGCTACAAAATGATTTTTGTTTCATTCAAATCAGTTCACAATTCATACTGGCACCTTTTGGCAAATATCGAGACAGAGGTGGAAAAAATGCACGAAGAAGCTTCGCAGGAAGTTTGCTTGTCTGGAAGGAAGAACAGGGAGGAAAGATAGAATGCGGAATAGAAGGAAAGAGAAAAAAGGAAACGAGAAAGGGAGGAAAGAGGAAATGAAAGGAAAAGGGAAAGATAGAAAAAGGAGAAGGGGAAGAACGACGAATGGAAAGAAGATAGGATGACAGAGAGAACAAAGATTGAAAATGTAAATAGTAAAAGAAGGAATACGAGACAGGAAAGATTAAAGAGAAAGGAAAACTGTTTGGATTATGCTCTGTCCATTTACCGTTGTATGGTCCAGGGAAGCTATCAATTACAATTCTCAACTATTCCAAGTGACCCTAAACATGCCTACGAAACTGAAATGTGTGTTGTGCAATTGTTCAACTGAAATCTGGCACGGAGAAAATTGAAAAAACACTGAAAGGGAGGATTTTAGTTGGACGTTGCTTCCTCCAGCAAGGCAAATACTTTTTCCACCACTGTATCGAAAAACACCCGGTACTGAAAGAAAGTACAGAAAAGTATACAGAGTACAAGAGAAGCATCGCCCTAAATGGTCGGCTGATATTTTTCATCATTTAGGGCACAGCCTCTCTACACAAACGTGTGCCAAGGTGATGTGTATAGAGATGTGGATCAATCATACCTGGTTTGACTCGAAGTTGCCTAATTCTTGCACCACCAAAGAGACTACTGTAAAGATCTTGCGTGAACCCTGGGATATTTGGATCTCCGTTGTACCACGTTGTTGAGAAGAGGCCATTAACAGCTGTTGTTTTCAACCAAGACCAGAATGCTTCACGAGAATTAATCTAAGATAAAAAGACAAAGCTATACTTAGTGACCGAATACAAAGTGAACAATTTTCAAAAATCGACCAAAATTATCATATTACCGATCATGAAAATATCTTTTTGCATATTTGTATCAAAGATCGAATTAGATTCTGAAATTATCTTTATTCTATTCCAAAGGAAACAAGACCATGACATCGTTGCTTGACAAGCCATCCGCTGAGCTAAAATATTGCATAAAATGGTGAATTTTCATGCAAAAGCCATTTTTGCTATTTCACATGAAATTTCAAACCAGGAAGCCCTCAACAGCAGGAATTCTCACAAGCGCTATCTTACAAAGGCAGTTTGCAATATCTAGTAAATTGATTTGAAGCTTGACAAAAAAGCAAAAAAATGCTCAAGATCCCAGCATAATTAAATTTTGGTGATTTTTCAAAGAAATTCACTGTTTTTTTTTTTTGGGTCACTCGGGACAAATCTAAATTTGACAGAATGCAAACAATAACTAATGAAGAAACACTGAGACTGTTTTGTGATAAGCTGAAAAAACTGGTAAAAATTTCTTGCAGTAAAGCTAAAAAGTCTGCCATTTTTCGTAGCCCTTCTTCAAAAAGTTAGAATTTCATTTCTCTGCGTTTCGTTACTTCCTCATTCCTCATTCATATACAAATCCATTACCAGTATTTCTTTAATTATTGGGTCTAAGGACCTATTCATACGGAGGCGAGCCAGCCCGCCTACCGGGCTGGAGGTTTTTGCCGAGATCTCACCTTATCCCTGTTTCCCATTCAAAGTTTGTTGTCTGTTCATATGAGCAGGCGGGCTGGCCCGGTAGGCGAGATCTCACTCAAGTATTGCCGGGATCCCGCTTGGCGAGATCAAAATTTTCCCATATGAACACTCCAGCCCACCTGCCGAGACGAAAACGCCTCTACTACGCACGCGTGGGTATGCTAAACAATACCACCAACGATGGCACGTGACCAATTCCATCCCAGTAGGCGGGGTGGATTTGCCATATGAACAGAATGTGAAGTCAGCTCACTTAGCGGGCCAGCCCGGGAAGCGGGCTGGCTCGCCTCCATATGAACAGGTCCTAAAAGATGAGTGCTTTACCAAACAAATTGGTCTCATCTAAGTTAGCCTTTGACTGACAGATCAACGTGTTAGCTTTTGATTCACTCGGTAGACTATTGTTTTTATCACAAAAGAAAAATGGAATTCCTAATCCGCCGTCCGAGCACTGAATAACTTACATCTGAAAATGCTGTGTCTCCACCATATGAACCTGATACGAGTGTGTCCTCTAACCCTTTCCTCACCATGTATGACTTGGGGTCCAAGTGAGAATAACTAACTTGACATAAAGCAACAACGAATACAGCGTATATAAGGATATCCTTGACAATTCCATACATCTTGATTTCTTTAAGTCTGCGGAGATAAATGAAGATAGAACCGGGTGAGTCAATAAAAAGGCAATATAGGTAATAAGGTAATTGGTATTGTTGTCCTTGTAGTGTTTCGTAGAGTAATTAGCAGGTAGCGTAATAAGTAATTTGTCTTGTAAAATTTATAATGGAATATAAAAAATAAATAAATAAATAAAAAGGCCCAGAGTTTGAAAAAATGCTGCTCCGTCAATATCAAAGCAATAATATTGAAAATTGACTTGTTTTATTCCCGATATGTCCAATTAGGTTCAGTAATTTACCCGGCTTTAATCAGCCATTCCTTCCCTTCGATATGAGAGATTTTCTACAGAATTCCCTTTCGAAAACCTGCAAAAACGAAAGAAAACGACAAACAAAAGTTCACTTTGTTTTCCTTCCTAGCAATAATGACACACATGCATTCATGCATTCTTTCCTCTCGGGAGAATAGAATCCTCCTGAATAAGTTATTCATATTAGGGGGAAGACTTTTTCATTCCCCCAAGAGGATAGCAGGTGCTAAAGCGTTCTCAAGTCATTGCCGTAAGGTAAACACATTAGGGAAACTTGCTCATAATTTTAGTACGTTTCTCAAGGTTTCTTGAGAAGGGAAATATTTTAGAAAATCCCTTGTAAAATCTTAACGGAGCAACCGATTTCAGCCAGGAAAAATTATAAGAGTTATTGAACATGATAGCTATTCAACTAGATATTGCAAAATATCATTGCTTATATATTCAGGGAGCATTAGCCTTTCAAACGCCGGGCCTTTGTTTTAATCACCCGGTAGAGTCACTGTTTTTCTGCAGAACAAAGCCGGATGAGTCAATAACAAAAATCCCCGTTTGAAAGGCAGCATAGGTTCCAAATCTTTATCTCGGTGTAAAAAGGTGGGTGTAAAATTCAATGAGCTATTTCTTCTGATTGAATGGCTTGAAAGAAACTTTAGATACTTATCTATAATTCTACCGTTGGACTTTTCAGAAATTTTGAATATTTTTGGAAATTACAGCGTATCTTACATTTCAACTCATTTGAGGAAGTGACGTCATCAAATTTCTAAATCATAAACCAGTTGAGTGTCAGACTGTTGCTTGATGCCATATTGTAGGCATTCATAAACTATGGTTTTCCTCGAGATTATTTCATGTTACGTCAAACAGTTTAGAAATTACGATGGTTTAAATTTTTTTGAAAATTTTTCTTGAATTCTTGAAAAAGAAGAAAAACACTCTAATTCTGAAAATATTGAAGATTTCAGAAAATTCCCACGGTAGAATTATAGAGAATTAGCTAAAGTTTCTTTGAAGTCATTCAGTTCAAAGAAATAGGTCCTTCAATTTTACACCAGCCTTTTTAAAGATTTGGAACCTATGCTTTGAAAGGCCACAGCTCTCTGGATATGAAGACGGTGATGTCGGCAAAATGATTTAATGGTAGACATATCCAAATCTACTTTAAAAATTTACCTTACTGAAATTGGCCTCTCAGTTCTGAAAACATAAAGGATCTTTTCGAGAAAACCTTTTCAAAAAACTTTCAAAACGTGATGACCAAATTTTCCATCGACATAGTCCAATTCCTTACCTTAGTTCCCTTGCTGATTGTATCTTTTCTTTAGAAGGTGGTTGAAAAGTGATGATACCCTTTGGTCTCTTACGTCGCTCCTCCCCATCACCATCCCCTGTAGTAGCATTCAAAAACTCTTCATCAGATTTCTTCTTATTGTCTTCTTCTTCCTCCTCCGCTGGCTTCTTGACAATCAGCGCCACGAATAAACCGAGCAGCAAAATCTTTATTGGTTGACTGACAAATACGTCTTGCACGAAGGAGATCATCATGGAGGAGATCCACTGCGCTGACTTGTCCTTTCCAAACTGGAAACCGTACAAGACAACGAAAAATGCTGCGGTGAAGGAAGTCAAAACGAGAAGCATCCAAGCAAAATATTTCATCCAATATGGCAGCTTTCTCTTAGGTTTCTTCTTCTTCTTTTTGGCATCCAACTTTTGTTTCTTGTCGTCGTTATCAATTTTTAGGCCAATATCTCCACTTTCCAGTTCGTTTTCAAAGCTTGCCTGGTATTTCGGCTTGGATGCTGCTTTCTTCTTCAGGTCAGTTTCGGAGTCAGGTACAGTTGTGATAATATCCATGAATTCTGATTGAGATTTCTTTCTGTCAAAGCAGAATAATAATTCCCACAGCCACCACATGCGTTTGGCTTTTTTCTTTGATAGTTCTTCTTTAGAAGGCTTCGGACCAACACTTCGGAAGACCCCTAGGAAATAAAGTATTGACGTCAGGATCTCTCTATTTCAGTTTTTGGAAGGAACCTCTTCATGAAATCATTTGAATGAATTGTTCGACTTCAACGAAATGAAATCTCTGACCAAGTTTGAGATTTCTGCAAAGAACTAAAAGTTACCAAGTTTATTTTAAATAGGACTACGATGTTTAAAACTTTGAATCTGAAATTGAGTATTCGTTAAGAATCTGGTAATTGATAACTGAATCTTGAGAATGTAAACAACAAGGAACTGCAGAATGTGCAATACTGCATTTTCATTAAATTCAATAAACTTTATAACCAATGTCATGACGAACAGTTTCATTTTGACCCTCTTCAGGATGACGTGATGAAAAACTCCCGCTCCTGTCACCATGTAACAAGTGGTCAAGACAGTAGTAAGACTCGAGATTCGAGTGGATATCTTATGAACTTCAGCTCATCATTAAAAGCTAAAAACAACAACGAAGGCAGGGCAAAGTCCAACCTAACCTAACTACTCAATACGAGGCTAATTAAAGATGATATCATTACAAACATCGTCTTGATATCAGAATAAATCGACAAATCCATTAGCAATATAGTGACAAATTGTTTGTGACAAATTATTACATATCCAAAAATAAAGTACGACATATCTAAAGAAAATAGAACGTTTTGGCACTAAACTTGCACCATCCTCAGCTAAAGAATAAAAAATACACGTGCTGATGTTAAAGCACTGATTGTGGAAACCGGTTAAACTAGTCAAACCAGATAACATGGAAAACAAGTAAACAAGCTAAATATCCCGGGGATTAGAACAACACGAGGGGTATTGAGGAGTTTTGTGCGTTTAGGGACGATCTATCATGCAAAATTGATAGACTTTCAAAAACCAACAGTTAAAAATCATTGTTAGCCTTCTACAGGATTGTAAAATCTCCCAAATTAACACAATGGCCTGATTTTTTAACATTCAATAAACTGTAGCTCATTTTATAGTGTTGAGGCCGAAACATTAGATGCAAAAATCTTTCCAATCAAATCACCTTACCATTCGAAACTTGTCGTTTAAACTTTGCTTGGAAAGTGTTTCTACTAACCTCTTGAACCTGAAAACTGGACAGAATTTTTTCTTCTATTAGAACATTTTCAGAAACATCTCGGAACGACGTTAGACGTGTTTGGACGATTCTAGCAAAATGAATATCTACATCAAAAACGGAAAACGCTGAAACTGCTCTGAAAACAATTGATGCATTTAGCTTTAAAAAACATGAGAATTGACTTACCAACAATCAGCAAGTTGACTGGGAAGATTACCAAACTGCTCATTACACCAATACCAATTTGTGCTGGCGAAAACTCAAACGGGCCAAGTTTCAATGTCGTTGAAGGATCTGACGAGCCACCAATCTCATAAAACATCGCATTTGTCAACATTGTGCAGTAGATCAGCGTAAGGCAACATGATAACCTTTGTACCCTTGTGAATCTGGATTTTGGTGGTCTGATAAATACGCTGAACCAGATATGGCTGTCAGTCAGGTTCTTTTGGGTTGTCGAGTAGAATAAGTGATTGAAGCTTGCAATTTCCTCTGGACCAGCGACTGGAAGGACTTTTTCAACGGAGCCATCACCTGCGAAAAGAGAGTTTTTAATTTGTACAAGATATTAAAGGGGCGGTATAACCTAAACTTCCAAAAATCCTAAACTTTCTCCACCTAATGCATGCAAGTAGCAGCAGATACATTGCAAATAAAGATGTTTTCTACATGTTTGAACCCCGAAGAATTCGCCAGTGCAATCAGATGTTTCATGCAATCAACGATTATAAAGATACAGCTGGATTCTGAGCAACGAGCTTCAGATGTGTTTAGCCTAAACACAGAAAAGAAAACAGGCAGACTAGAGAAATTGTACACCACGCGCCAATTAGAGAGGAATTTATCATTGAATTTGATGATATTGGTCAGCTGATCTCTATATTTGTTTACAAAAACCTTGTACAGCTCCTTTTACGCAATTTTGGTAGGGATAACTCTGCAATGAGGCAGTCTATGGCAATGACACTTTCCGACTTTTCGTAGCTACCTATTGTGTTACTACTAGTAAAGTTTCATTAAAATATTTTGACATAGGAGGGGGAGGGAGACATTTTTCCGGGACTGACCTCGTCAAAATCACAAATTCTCGAATCACAATTTTCGCGAGAAAGTTAGCAAAATTGCAGTATTTTGCAAACGTCTTTTGCAGACGAGTGTCATTTGATGTATTTCATTATAATTCTCATGTTTGAATGGAATATGTGCCCGAAATTTGATTTTATCACATTTTTCCTGATTTTAGCTAATCTGCCTTCCTTGATTATTCTCGATTCAAAGCTTGTAGGCAGTTTATCATAGTAGAAGAGAAGCATGACTAACTTACGAATCAAAAAGAAATGCGTGTGTGACAATATCCTCTGATTTTGGTCCTCCTCTCTAGAAATAAATTCCAAGAGGCCTTACCTTCTTCAACAGCCAGCCACGCCTCATTAATAAACAAATATTTCTTATTCGTGTTCAAATCATGTATCGCCACTTTGCTCATATACCAAGCAGGACTCTTCCCTGAATTATCATGCCAAATTCGAATGTACGTTAGATCACCAAGGAAATCTTCACAACTGGCCAAGAACACATCTTGGCCTCGTTTTCGGAATGTTGCCTTATGTGGGTCTTTAAGCTCACGTGGTTCCGACGATCCATCTTCACCTGAGAGCTGTATGAAAACGTTCGATGTTGTTGCTGCGCTGTTTCCAAAACCAGTGAAAACTGTGATTTCATAGAATTGACGGTCCGAAGGTTCGTTGTCTTCCAGTGGAGATACGCCGGCCTAAATGGACAAGAACGAAAATGAGATTTGAGCTGGATCTTTTTGCAATGGCAGGTTGTGAATTTAGAGAATTGCAATCATTGCCTGCAAAAAATCCATAGTGCATCGAATAAAGCGGAGATGCTTCTAATTCTACTTCTTCGTCTACATTGTAAAATATGGACTTCTTTAGAGAAGGTTATATCAATTGCCAGCCATCATAGTGGGGACTAGATGACCAAGTGTGTTCCCCACTATGACAGGTACATAGTAATGTATCTATTTTGTGAGTTTTAATATTTTAGATCAATAAATGAAAAAAAAAATGTCAATGAAAAAGAGAAAAACATCCGGGACAACAGTACACGCCCATACTACATGAACATAGGAAGCACGGAATTTTGGGAAAAACGTACAGTATGACGTACTGTATCAGAGGTTGATTTCACCAATCATCCAAATGAGCCCGATATACGAAAACAACCAGAAACTAGGATTAAAATAACAAGAAGAAATGATGTTTGTGAGCTGGCTCTTTCTTAAAAAAATGTTAGATTCAATTGAACTGATGTTTAATGTGTAGCTAATACATGTAAACTTAGAGAAGCATTTTTTTTTGTGTGGAAATGGTCATTCTTTTTCAAGTTTCAACAAATTTTCACAATAAATTCATTCTTGGAATCCCTCTGAACTGACCTAAAATCATTGATCAGGTTATATCGCATTTAGCTTGACGACAATCAAAACAAACTGCATCTAGACTTGCCCCAAGTCTATCTATTCAGCCCGTATTACCGTTCCCTTTTCGGTAGTTCCTGAATCCGCAATTCCAACATTCCATCAAGAGAGCGAGAGTGATCTCTCTTGCTCTCTCCCATTTGTGCCTTGTTGGAGTGTAGGAATGGCGGGTCCAGAAACAACCGAAATAGGAATGAATAGATATACTTGGGGTATGTCTAAACTGTACCTAATTATCTGATAGCCTTGAGATTTTGTTGTGACTGTCTTTCTCCCATTCCATTTGTTATCTCTTATTTCTCATTAACTCAAAACCATGGATTGTGAGCTTATTTTGAAGAAGTTTGAGATGAAAAATTCGGAGCTGAAATTTCAGCTTGCGTGTGATCAGTTAAATTCTACCAATCACTGCGCACTTTTCGAGGCTCTTAGTAGCATCGTGTCAGCATATTTTGACAAGATTGTTTACGCGGCTGCACTTACATCGACACATTGCCTTTAAAATTTGGATCATCTCACCTTGAGGAGATCTTTCCTATCCTCTCTCCTTGCCCAAAACAACATGATCAAGTAAACACCAAGGATGGAAAGGACTGTTGAAAATGCCACTGGGTTCTCTGCCAAATTAGCGAATCCCGCAAATGCTTTATCAAAATCAATTGGATTTGGTGCTACGAAGAACCCTCCGGCAAAGGATGCTCGTTTGACTACTTTTCTCACTTTCCGGACAGGCTGGATAGCAGTTTGTCCAGCGGTTGAACCAGATTGTGCACCGGATGATCCGGCTTGTGCAGCTGTTGTGGTCCGGGCAAGTGTTGTGGTAGTAGGGGGATTAGTTGTTGTAGGAGGGTAAGTTGTCGGAATTGGAACACCAGATTCGGAAACAGCTTGCTCGGATTCAAACTTACAGACGCATTGTGTGCTGTTGAATGTCGTCTTCTTTCCAACCTGTAAACATGAAAAGGATGTGTTTATTGTCTGGGAAGATGGACTAAATGTTTTGGTTAACAGCAAGTCTTTTCCTGGCGTATGTTAAGAATTTCAGTTTTCTTCTACATAACAAAATTTCACTTCGTGCTACAAAGCTACTTATCATATCTTAAACTGCGTAAAATCGAATCCGGTATATATTTTATGCTTGCAAGCCAATATTTTGAATGATGCTTAATGCCAAGTGCAATTTTCAAACAACATACTATTTGCAGAAAGCGTAACTCCATACAGTTTGTCCCCTTGTAACATGAAAACTTGAGAGTAACTAAGGGATGAGAACTCGGGGTTGTAAGGTGTCAGCTAGTTTTGTAAGGGATGTGCATTACTCCAGACCCCTGTGGAACAACTCTATAATTACAAGTTCTTATCCTTGGCTAAGAAAGAGAAAAAGATAGCCCTTTAAGCATATCCACGACTAACGAATAGTCGTAATACACTAATTTTATAACAATTGACAAAAATTGAAAAAGTCTTCTTCTTGGGACTGGTTACAAAAAAAAATCTTTGACTGCAGACTGATAATTCTCTGTAATGTAATTGAAATAGGATCTCTGGTAGATTTTAAATAACAATTTCTCAATCATATTCCAAATTTACCTTGCAGCCATTGGAAGACCATATCTTCAGATCATCATCCCAAGTTTTGCATTTCGTCTCAAAAATTCGTAATGTGTAATTCAGCACAGGCACGTATCCGAATTTTGAATAAATTTCATTTTTGTTGAGAGGTTTCAGTCCAACATAATATTCACCAGTTCTGTTTAGTTCACCATTAGAGATAACATAAGTGAAAGGATCCGGTAGCTTTGATTTTTGCTTAGCACCTTCTTCTCGGCTGAGGAACGTGTGGTTTCGCAAGAATCGTGTAACTGACGGGCGTCTTCCATAATCTATGAACAATCTGAGGGAACAAGACCACTGGTTATTGTGGAGGTCATTTGTAAAAACACAAATTAATTGTCCAGTAACAGAAAGTACAGTAAAAACCCGCACATAAGAACCTTCATTTATTAAGAACCTACAGCCTGAAATCATATATTTTGTACCCAATGGATAAGAACTATTTCAGCCTGATATCATAACTAGGTTCTTAATAGAGGGTTTCATTCATTCATTGGGAAATAAATGCAATCTGTTTGCCAATCAACCTCTTTCGTGAACTCCAAAACATTACTTGCAGAACTGTGATAGGCAGGGCCTGCAGGGGTAAACTGGGTAAGCTTGGGTTGAAATGGATAGGGCCAAGAGTGTAAATAAGTTTGGCTAGGATTTAGATTACATATTTCCCTTTGTTAAGAACCTACACCCTGATTACTGGATGTGCCTCATGGCATAAGAACCTAAACAGGCTGAGTTCAAAATCTTAGGTTCTTATGTGCGGGTTTTACTGTATTGCCAGTCATTGCAAACATCACTAATCATAGTAAAAACGTCAAATAGCTCATTCTTTGAAAACAAGTAATTTCACTCACGCGTTAAGAATCTTTCTTATAGGCCATGCTGAAAAGATGGCTCTCAAATTACTGTTACAAAATCAAAATAAGTCCACAGTGTATATCAACAATCCTCGCCCAAAACATCTTGTCACAAACCAAGTTTTTCAGCATTTCTTGACAAAAATCACAGTGACTACAACTTCAGCAGAAATATCTCGTAAACCCCCTTCCACCAAGTCAGTGTTGTTTGTCTTCATTCAGGACACTTACTGCATTATATTTTCCAAGTTAGAGAAATCAGCAACATTGACTTGGGGGGGGGGGTAAAGGGGGGTAATTGCTCTTCAGATCTACTTTTCCCCGTTTCGTGACAAGGGTTTTGGCGAGGATTGTAGTATCAGATTGAGATCCTACAATTGGTGATAATAAAATGTTCTTTATTAAATATTGTATCCATCATTCTGGAAAAATTGCAATTATTCCTCAAGCCAAATAAAAATACGGCCCTATAATTCTTTAATCATAAAAAAATGAACAGCTGGTTACAAATGATATCCCGTGTTTCTGGGATAGGTCTCGAGCACAGGATCTATGATTCTTCAAAACTTCTTAAAATGATACCTTCTGTACCCTAATCATAACAATAGATTCTTTTGTAACAAGTTCAAGACGTAAATGCAAATGTTCTGTTACTCCTTGGTTTGCAGAAATATTCGATTTAAACGAACCAAGAGACCGAAAAGTACTGTTGGCCCACGGTAGAAACAAGGAAATCAATGGGAATATACATACCTTATTTTGACTTTAGAATCAAGTGGTCTCACTTCAAAGGCAACAGCATTCTCCAATGTAGAATAATTGAACTTATGAAATCGCATTGTTCCGGCATCGCTAAACTGATTCATTTCTGCCGCAATGTCATTACTAGCATCACGTTTTACGAACATTTGAAGCTCTTGGCCTGCCAAATCGATTGGGTTACCATCAGCATCTGAGAGCGCCAAGCCCATGACATTTGACTTTATGTCTGCAGAGCTTGAATCAGATCCGTAAGGGCTATTGGCCATTGAGGAGACCTGAAAAATCAAACAGGATTATCAAAGATACTGTATGATAGAACTACGCAGGAGCAATGGAATTGCTATTTCAAGTATGGCGGTAGAAGTAGGTCATAACATGACATGCAGACATCAAGCATGATCTATAAATATGGCTGAGCAACGTTGTCCATGGCTGAGCAAAGCTGTCCGTTTGTATTCAAGTAGGCAAGAACTTTAATTTCTGACATTTAGACGAATCAAGTGAAGCAAATTAATCGCACACGCAAGATGAAAAATTTTTTGATATTGATTGATATTGCATCAATGGATTCAAAATCCTCATGCCAACTGTTGCTGTTTGGAAGCAACAACTTAAGCATTGTTGCAAATCGTATAATTTTACAAGCGTCGATGGCATATTTGAAGCAACAAAGAGATTCAGCTAGGGTGGCTCTGCTCTCTGTTCTGATGGGCACGGAAGACCGTTTCCGGGGGTGATCTCTGGGGGTCGGTTTTCCGTGCTTGTTGGGATGCGGGCGGAGTTAGCGGTGAAATTCATTGTTATACGTGCATAGACAGTATTCATACTTTCTCTATGTTTATAATGATGCCAAGAGGATCAAATTTGAAAAAAATTAATTTGATTAATTTCCAGTACCATACAAGCTCTACTTAGGCCCTCCTCTCTATCAGCCCCCTCTCCACAAAAGCCCCCTTCTCCCAAGCCAAAATTTGATTAAGCCCCCTCTCTATTAAGCCCCCTCTTTTAGGCCCTCCCTATGTAGTCTTCATCATTAAAATAAGCCCCTGGGAAGCTTAATAGAGCTTTTACGGTATTAGGAATGACATAAACTTGTTGGCCGTTTCTTATAATTTGAGTCCCTGAAGAAGAAATTTCTCGACTTTCTGACTACTACAGTACCAATACCATGTGACTTCAGTTTAAAAAATTAGTGCAGCTCACCATTGCACCAACAGATTTCTTGGTGCCATCTGAAGTTTGATTTCCCATTAGACTGGTCATACTTGGCAATTTAAATCCTGCATCGTCTTCATCGGCATCTTCAGCTACTTGCGACATTTCCATATCCATATTTGGAAGTGCCATTTTCGTTGGTTTATCACCAGCAACTAATTGTCGTAACAGCGATCCACCTACTTTCGACACTGTATCGAGAACTTTCGCACTTGCGTTCGCCACAGCAGGATCTACGGTACTGTTTGCGGTGGCATTTGAAGTGACATTGTTTCCCTGTAATTTAAAAGACAAGATTATGCAATAAAAATCTGTTCGTTGCGTGTGGTACTATGTAATTGAACAGTAATATAATATATGAATGATTTAAGTACCAAAAATAGCTTAGATGTTTAAAACACGACGTTTCGAGCATATACTCGTTATCAAGTGTATTCAATGTTTGTGCAATGTATGTGTAAAATCTAGACTCATTCCAAAAGTCTCTTGTTTCACTCCGCAGACTGACTTGTCGCTACAATGCAGGTCACTCCTCAACTGAAGTGATAAAAACAACAACAACAACAACAACAACAACAACAAGCGAAAGTTAGAGGGACGTATGTAACGAGTCTATGTGAGATCCTCTTCTATTTTTCAACTTCAAAATCTCTTGAAATATGTTTTCTCTCTGTGTTTCTACCTAGCATCCGAAGGTAGTTTTTAGGACACCGAGAAGCTAAGCTTATCGAAACAGTGTCTTGGCCCTTCCTCTCGATGTGACCAGCACCTCGTCTAGCTATAGTCCAAAATTAGAAAAAGAAATTCAAGGAATGGGTTGCACTCCCAGGAAACTATTCACCGAACAAATTTTCGGATGATTCTTTTACATTTACGCTATTCTGAAAAGAAGCAGAATCGAACGATATTTTGGTAATTCCGTAGAGTTTTCGAATGTGCACAATAGTGATAGAAGCTCTAATGTCACTCAATCGAACCTCGCGTATAAAAATGTAAAAGAATAACGCTCGATCCAGGCTCTTTTGTAGAATAGCTAAAAGATCTAATAGCTGGCCACCCCCGGGGGGGGAGGGGTACTTGACTAGGGAAGTGACGGGGGTGTGCGAAAAACCTCTCCACACCCTGCACCCTGTCGCATAAAAAATAGGCCAAAAGTATACCCTGTCGCATAAAAATTTTGCCTCTCAAATACAGAGTAGAACGCAATTTTTGCTTGTGATACCCTGTCGCATAATTTTTTTATCTATTATAATACCCTGTCGCATAATTGTTTTATCTATTACAAAACCCTGTCGCATAATCTTTATTGCAAAAGGACACCCTGTTGAGCGGCACATCCCTTCAGGTCAAGTATGGGAGTACCCCCCCCCCCGGGCTGGCAACTCTCCTCACTCTACGTAGCAGGTTCGACAGGGTGGAGACTCGAACCACCAACCCTCAGATTGGTAGTCAAGCGTTAGACCACTGAACCATCCTAAAATGTACAAGGTAAACAGAACACAGCATTTGTCACAATTTGATCTTTTCGACAAGAAATCCAAAATGATTTTAGATGTACCGCGTACCATGGTGGTGACTTTAAACTACTGAAACTATTTTGAGTAGTTGTGAGCTTTAAAAATAAAATGAAAATTCATCAAATCCAGCCATATTGTCAATTTCAAACACTTTCAGGGTTGCATATTTCATTCAGGAAGCTTCTTAAGTTGGTCATTGATCTGATAAATTCAAACAAGGTTACGATAGAATATTCACTGTCCTTGCCCATATGAGCGACAAATTTGTGTCTGCAGTCCGCAGAAACATACCAACACAGTTGGAATAAGTCCGATAAAAATAAAACATAACATTTTTGCTCGAAAAAGTATCATCACAGAGACGTAAGAAATGTTTTGTGGCGCTGCTAAATTGGGAAACGTTGTGTTCTAAGCCAATTATCAAATACTGTTCAGCAGCGTTAGCTCATTTAGCCAGGGCCTTATTCATCTATTTGTCCATACCTAACGTTGGTATTTACAATAGTAATGAAAAACACACTAATTCGAACCAATTATTTGCAAAGAAACACAAATTTATACGGTATATACCTTATACAAAAATTAGCGGCATATATGCAGATACATTTGCCCTATGAAACATGGAGGCTAGGCTAGGCTGACCAACCAACCAACCAACCAGCCAGACTATTGCTTCTACCGTAGTTTTAAGGTTGGCCAACTTAGATTCGCTGTTTGTTTGAGACAGTTGTATTTTGAGTATGAAATATCAATCATCTATACTTGCAACTTTTTTTTATACATATTCATAAAATGTTACATTACATGTTACCTACTATGCTTTCTAATTACTATACTACAATACAACACTACATGTACGATACCACAGGCAGCAAAAGACAATGACTACGCCCGTGGCCATTAACATAAAGACATGCAAACAATGAAGATTAAATAAGAAATAAGACAACTACAAAGAGCTACGCATGCAATACAATTCATTACTGATAAACTTACAGCTCTGATCATATTTGCTTGAAGCAGCTTGGCAGATCCTTGCATCATTGTCAATGCAGCAGCTTTCACTCCTGGATCTTGAGGATTTGATTTTAGCATACAGTCTGACATTCCATCCATAGCAGAAGAGCTTGCGTCCTGTAGAAAAAAAACTGAATCAGCTGCTGTGTATCCCGTGCAAAATAAAGTACTAGCTTTCTGCTGCAATCATAGAATAGCCTCATAGAACTGCAGTCTTCTCGCTGGTGTCAATGATGTACTCGAAGCTTATGGATATTCTGAGGGTTCAGATATCAATATGTTGCAACTTCTTCTGTACGGAAACAAAAATTTGCCCTTGGAAGCCAACAAATTAATCTTAAATTTAACAATTAAGTACATTTCTGAAACGGAACGATTTGGTTGAGAATAGCCTAGTTCTCTTCAAATATTTTAACAGAGGTCAATATTCAGTTAGAGATTGAATCATTTCAGTAAATAGTAGTTATTTTTCGAGAAAAGCCCCTTCATTCCGAATTCGGTGCAACAAGATCTTCATGTCTCATTAAAGATATAGAGCCCTTCGCAGGAAGCAGCTACATTTTCATCCAAATATTTACAGTTAAAGCACGGTGAAAATAGGGCTAAAATCTTTCAAATCTAAAAAATGTGGGAGTAGACTTCTATTGCGTTTTACTGAGGGTATCTTACTGTAAATCTGCCATGGAAATTTTTTGATATCTTGATTATTTTCAAAATGGCGGCATTTCAATTATTGTTTAAAGAATTCATGGAAAATTTTGAACAAATTAAAATCAGCGTATATCCAAAACAATAGAGGAAAAATCATACAATCTTCAAGAAAAGCCATAGTTCATGAAGCTCTACAATATTGTGGCAACAAGAAATCTGTAGCACTTATGGTTTAGGATTTATAAATTTGATGACGTCACACCTTCAAATATAATAAATGCAGTCATTTTGAAACCAAGCAAGATATCAAAAAATTTCCGCGGCAGATTTACACCAAAGTACCCAGAGTTCCTTTCAAGCATTTTAATTCAAAGAGAAATGTAATAGAATTTTACACCCACATTTTTAAAAATTTAGCTCTATGCTAGCACGGTGTAATTTGTGAGACTCATTAGCAAAAATAACGATTAAAACCATTACTGCTCGACAGTTTTATTTCTTCAAATGTGCTTGACTCCTAAATCTACGAATTTAAAGGACAAGATCTGGGAGAAATCTTTGCACGTGATGATGCCACTACGCAGGAGTCACTCGTTTGAATACATAATTTCACAGATAAATATGCTGGAAAAGAATGATACGCCATTCATAGCAATGTAATCGTTCATTTTATTATCAATCATACCAACCCCGGACTTGTCAAGCATATGTTCCAGATCTTTAGAAAGGTTGATGTAAAATTCAATGAGCTATTTCTTTGAACTGAATGACTTCAAAGAAACTTTAGCTAATTCTCTATAATCCTACCATTGGACTTTTCTAAAATCTTCACTATTTTCAGATTTAGACTGTTTTTCTCATTTTTCAAGATTTCAAGGAAAATTTTGGAAAAAGCTTAAAACCATCGTAATTTCTAAACTGTTTGACGCAACATGAAATAATTTCAAAGGAAACCATAGTTTTTGAATAGCTACAATATGGTATCATACAAATGTCTATCACTCTTCTGGTTTATGATTTAGAAATTTGATGAAGTCACATCCTTAAATGAGTTAGAATATAAAAATACCATAAATTCGAAAAATATTCGAGATTTCTGAAAAGTCCAACGGTAGAATTATAAGTAAGTAAGCAAATTTTCTTTCAAACCATGCAACTGGAAGAAATATGTCATAGAATTTTACACCCACCTATTTACGCCGATTTAAAGATTTGAAACCAATGCTGACTTGTCCTATAAATCTGAATCAAAATTTTGATAACTGACCTGTGCATCTTGAGATACTTCATCTGGCTTTCCAGTCATCTCGTTATAAACATCCCCCATTTGACGAATCTGACTCAGATCACAAACTGTAACTTTGCTCACAGCTAGGAGAATCTTAGTTCTTGCCTATGAAATTAAGAAGACAGAATTAATGAAAGCTTCCATCCACTAGCAACTAATTTGAGAAATGTGTAGGAATAGATGGGTAAAACTGCAACTAACATATTATCTGAATATGGAAATTTCGCCGCTGTGTAGAAATAGATGCTTCCATCCACTAGCAGCTAATTTGAGAAATGTGTAGGAATAGATGGGTAAAACTGCAACTAACATGTTATCTGAATATGGAAGTTTCGCCGCTGTGTAGAAATAGATGCTTCCATCCACTAGCAGCTAATTTGAGAACTGTGTAGGAATAGATGGGTAAAACTGCAACTAACATATTATCTGAATATGGAAGTTTCGCCGCTGTATAGAAATAGATGCTTCCATCCAATAGTAGCTAATTTGAGAACTGTGTAGGAATAGATGGGTAAAACTGCAACCGACATATTATCTGAATATGGAAGTTTCGCCGCTGTGTAGAAATAGATGCTTCCATCCACTAGCAACTAATTTGAGAACTGTGTAGGAATAGATGGGTAAAACTGCAACCGACATATTATCTGAATATGGAAGTTTCGCCGCTGTGTAGAAATAGATGCTTCCATCCACTAGCAACTAATTTGAGAACTGTGTAGGAATAGATGGGTAAAACTTCAACCGACATATTATCTGAAATCGAAGTTCGGCCGCCTGTAGTAACTGAGATACTACGGGTGAGTCAATAAAAACAATCTCCGTTTGAAAAATAATACTTCCTGAATATCAAAGCAATAATATTGTTGTTTCATTGCCAATATGTTCAATTACATGCAGTAATTTACCCATCTTTAATCGGTCAATCCTTCCCGTTGATATGGGAGATTTTTGGTAGATAACCCTTTTCAAACACCTGCAAAAACGCGTGAAAACAACGAGCAAATTTTCCTTGGCTTTCCTTCCTAACGATAATGACACTTATATGTATTTTGTCCTCCTGAGAGAATGGAAGCCTCCTGAATAAGTTTTTCATACCAGGGGTGAAAACTTTTGCATCCTTCCAAGAGGATAGGAAGTGCTACAGCGCGTTCAAGTCATTGCTGTAAGGTAAAAATAATGGAGACATTTTCCCGTGATTTTAGCACGTTTTTAAGGTTCTAGTAGGGATTTTCTTGAGAAAATCCGTTGTAAAATGTGCTGCTTAGCTCAACAAGAAGAAACATTAGAAATTTGTGTCTAAATTAGTATATGTTTTATCAAAGTCTATAACTGCCAATCTTTAACCGTAGATAAATCTGCGCATGAGAAATAAGCCTCCTTCATGCAACTGAGAGAATACACGGCTGGCTACGCTAGCAAAATTGAATGAAAGAGTATACCTCAACTGCCTCTTTGGACGCAGTTTCATTTCCACCAGTTGAATTTCCTTTTGAGCCTTTATTCATAACAGATCCTGCAGCCACGGCTTGTTGCGTTAAGGCTTGGACGTTTCCAGATTCAGATAATTTCGATAAATCATCACTAACTGCACCCATGTCCACTGAAGGAGGCTCTTTCACCTAAAATCATATAACAAAATTGCTTAATCCTATTCAGTTTACATGGTGTGAGAAAAAGCATAGGTTCAAAATCTTTAACTCAGCGTAAAAAGGTGGGTGCAAAATTCAATGACCTATTTCCTCTGATTGAATAGCTTGAAAGAAACTTTAGATACTTATCTATAATTCTACCGTTGGACTTTGCAGAAATCTTGAATTTTTGTCGAAATTACAGCGTATTTTATATTCCAACTCATTTTAGGATGTGACGTCATGGAATTTCTAAATCATAAACCAGAAGAAAGACAGACCTTTGCTTGATGCCATATTGTAGGCATTCATAGACTATCGTTTTCTTCGAAATTAATTCATGTTGCGTCAAACAGTTTAGAAATTACGATGGCTTTAAGTTTTTTGAAAATTTTTCTTGAATTCTTGAAAAAGAAGAAAAACACTCTAATTCTGAAAATATTGAAGATTTCAGAAAAGTCCAACGGTAGAATTATAGAGAAATAGCTAAAGTTTCTTTGAAATCATTCAGTTCAAAGAAATAGGTCACTCAATTTTACACCAGCTATTTCAAAGATTTGGAACCTATGCTGTGAGAAAAGAGTGACAAATATTTCAGTTTGTTTGACAGAAGATTAGCGTAATGATGAACACTTCTCATTTCAACGTAGCAATGTTTCTTAGATCATAACTTGAAAGTTTGCTTATATTACATCCTATTTGAAAACCGTTTGTGAAATTCCAAGTTACGAGCTCCGAAAGCTAAAGTCTGTGGCTTTCTTGTAAATCTTTCTGATGCAAGAATCAGCTCTGAAACTGCAGCGAAAACGATACAATTGATTTCTTCGTCACTTCTTGTTGATACTTTTCAAGTCCCCAAAGGATAATAAAAGTTGCCAGAGGACTCTAAGCACAACAAGACATTACCAAGATTGTCTGGCACGGAGTTTCGTTCAATTCCTACCCTGACAATCAGTCTAAGGGGCATTTGCTCTCTGCATAAAATCAAGAACACTATTTAGAAACTGGTACTCTTTCTTTCTTTTTTGTAAAGTTTAAATATAATTGTATATACTATATAATTGTATATAAATTGTATATAGTTTTGAAATATTGTAAATAGCGTTTTATAGTTTAAATATAATTGTATATAGTTTTGAAATATTGTAAATAGCGTTTTATAGTTTGATTCAATTAATAGGTTCTTACTTTGTTTCCTTAGATTGTAATTTTTATGTTTGATCGGGGGGCCCCTTGAAAACCAACTTGTTGAAGGGCAACCCTACTTAAAAGAATTAAATATAAAAATAATATGAATACAAAAATACGATGAAACATGAACTACAGTAAAATGCACCAGAGTGAATAAACGATGAATAAACTAACATAGGGCTCAAATGTTTAAAAAGGTCGGTGTAAAATTCTATTACGGTTTTCTTTAAATTAAATGGCTTGGAAGGAACCTCGCGTTTTTTACTGTAAATCTGCCGTGGAAATTTATTGATATCTTGATTAGTTTCAAAATGGCGGCATTCATTAAATTTGAGGCTATGACGTCATCAAATTTCTAGATCCTAAACCAGAAAAAATATTCCCGGTCCCCGGGCATTTGACCGTAAATTTTTCCCCGGCCCACGGGTATTTAAGCAAGGAATTTTTCATTGAGCCCCGGGCTGCCCGGGGAGGGGTGGTGAGGGTAGGAATTGAACGAGACATTACAGCTTGCAAATAAACTGGCAGTTAGGAAGATCAATTGAGACACGATTCAGCTATAAATAGGAAAAGATTCTTGGCAAGAAAGTAGCCTAATTTCAAAATCTATCATACCTGTACTTTCAGATATGTTTTCGTAGCATATCCATATTTATCTGATACCATTGCTATAATATCCATCTCATGATTTAAAGATGCTTCTCCAATTGGTAATACAGTTTCAACTTTTTGTTCCAGACCATTGTAAAGATTTGCAACATTTCCACCACGTAGTACGTCTAGCATATAAAACAGTGGATAAATCAATACCGTAAAAGCTCTACTCTCTCTATTAAGCCCACCTCTCTAATAAGCCCCTCCTCTCTGAACCAAGATTTAAAATAAGCCCCTCTCTCTATTAAGCCCCCCCCCCCACTTATATCCAATTCCAAAAGTTACCAAAGATTTTCCATTTACTTAACTCAACAACTTTGGATGCAAATCTTTATATGGTCTGGGATAAAATTGTGTCGAATTTATGTATTTGACTTGTAAAATTTTATGTTGAATCCGCAAAATATGCAGTAAAAGAACTGAAAAGTTATCATATGTATCCTTGTCATTTGATTTTGTGAATAAGGCACCCTCACTAATAAGCCCCCTCTCTTTTAAGACAGCCCCTCAGGAGTGCCCGAAATGAAATAAGCCCCAGTGGCTTAATAGAGCCTTTGCAGTAGTTACAGATTTCGACGAAACAGAGCCAGTAAACAGATTGAAAAAATTAACACCTCTATTCTTGTGTACTATTTCCTCTGGACTTGCCCAAGTCGTCTTGTAAGGAATGAAGAGACGTCTCTTCCTTCCTTCCTTACAAGACGACTTGGGCTTGTCCATATTTCCTCCCCTTAGATGCCTTCGGTGTCTCTCTTGAAGATTTTAAACCTATGGTATCATCCTTATTGTAATTATTGAATTTTAAGTGCCTCTCATAGTAGAAATACATAAATTCGACACAGTTTTAATGCAAAGTTATTTAGCTCCATGAATGGAACATCTTTGGCAATCTCTGGAATGTGATATAAGTGGGGGGGGCTTAAAAGAGAGGGGGGCTTATTCAAAATTATGGCTCAGAGGGGAGGGGCTTATTAAAGAGGGGGCTTAATAGAGAGGGGGGCTTAATAGGGCTTTTACGGTAGGTCTACGGTGTTCTACGGAGGATTTCTTTCAAATCCTCCTCCACAGAATGTTATAAATGTTCCCCCGCAAAAGCATACAAGCCGAAGCATGACTGCGGTGTCTAACTACCCATGGTAAAACTAAACAATTCAAGTATTGGTTCCAAATCTTTATCTCGGCGTAAAAAGGTGGGTGTAAAATTAGATGACCTATTTCCTCTGATTGAATGACTTTAAAGAAATTTTAGACACTTATCTATAATTCTACTGTTGGACATTTCAGAAATTTTGAATATTTTTGGAAATTACAGTGTATCTTACATTTCAACTCATTTCAGGATGTGACGTCATCAAATTTCTAAATCATAAACCAGATGAGTGACAGACTTTTGCTTGATACCATATTGTAGGCATTCATAAACTATGGTTTTCTTCGAAATTAATTCATGTTACGTCAAATTTAGAAATTATGGTAGCATTGTAGAGAATTAGCTAAAGTTTCTTTGAAGTCATTCAGTTCAAAGAAATAGGTCATTCAATTTTACACCAGCCTTTTTAAAGATTTGGAACCTATGCTAACAATTCACATTCTTACCAATCTGGTATGATAACGGTGAATCTTCATCAATCCAACTATCACAGTAAATCTGGAACTTTGTCGTTAAGGAAAATCCACTGCGTGGTGCAACATTACAAACTCCGCTGTGAGGTGGCCTGTTTACTTTGAACCTGTACTCACTGTAGCCAACGCCATCTATAAATAAGGACACAAATGAAATAATTACAAATAGATTTAATAAAATCAAACAAACAGCATTTCATCAAGTTGGGTTTTCCTTGTTCATCACAACCTGAAGTATACTAAAAGCATAACAAATGTTTATAAATCAGACAATATAGTGAAGGGGAAATATCATTTTAAGTTAGACACAAATAGGGCAGTTTGGTGACAACCTCCTCTTTATTTGACAGATGAAATTTTGCAGACCATTAACTGAAAGAATTTTTTCAAAATGGTAACAAGCTTATGATTAATACATTTATGTTGAATTTTTGTAGATTTATGGTGTCAAAATTGCTATTAATGTTTCATGTTTCCGTTTGCGAAAATGTTCATACCGATGCAGAATCTACGATGCTCCAGCCCCCTGAAGCGCCACAACACTGAAATCTTAAACGTGGGATATTATGCACTTTTTTGCTCACCAGTTTCTCCTCCAGGTTTCCATGCACTAATCTTCAAACTATACTCTTTCCCAGCATCCAGTACATTCTCTTTCAATGCAACATTAGCTTGACTTATTCCAGTTGTTGTCTTTGCCGCAAAGCCAGCCACTTCTGTCTCTAAATTAGCAGAATTCTTCGCCAACAGTGACCATCGATACGTCAGTTTCGTTGTAGGTTTACAGTCTGTGCAGACACTTTCTAATATGAGTCGCTCAGCTGGGTTCAGCTTCTCAAGGCAATTCATTTTGCACCTAACATTCGAATCAGATGGAGAAATGGAATCAGGGTTGGATGAAGAAAATACCAGGAAAAGGGTCTGAATTTTTGAGAAGCAAGTATTTTGAAAAACAGCCGAAGCGTGATTATCTGCATCTGTATGATACTCACGGGGGGGGGGGGGGGGGGGGGTTCTTGGCCAAATTTTGGGTAGGGGTCTGCCGCGAGCATCTTCAAAAGGGTACCGTTGGCTAGACTAATTTTTACGAAAATGGTACCCTTGGCTAGACCAATTTGACCATTGTCCGAACCAATTTTTACGAAAATGGTACCCTTGGCTACACCAATTTTGACCATTTTCTTGACCAATATTGTCAAATTTGTGCCAAATATGATGTCATGACCGTTCGCTAGACCAATATTGTCAAAAATGATACCCCTGGCTAGACCGTTGCTGGCCAAAATTGCAAAAAAAGTATACCCTTGGCTAGACTAAAAGTCCGAAAAAGTATACCCTTGCTCGCGGCACATCCCCAGGTACCTTTACTATGGAAGAACCCCCCCCCCCCCCTTGATGATACTTAGCTACGACTCACTAATAGAGCAAAAACGCTAAGGGAGTTGTTTGTTTTGGATTTCCAATTTCCACTGAACGAATCTATTCATGCGAAGCGAGCTTTCTCAACCTTGAGCATGAGCACAATTTTACAAACAAACAAAAATGTCGCTGAAAAATGAAGTTTGACTACTTTCGAAAACCACCAAAACGTGATTATCAAACCTATCATAAAATTGTCTTTTTGGTCTCTTTTGTCAATGATCCAAATATATCAAAAGATGGTAAACTGCTTGGTTTGATTCCTTACTTAAAGGGTATACAATGACAAACTGAAAAACCTTATTCTGAGCTATACTCTTTAAGCAACATCATAATCTTGTCATTAATTTGAGATTTTTAATCATTCTTCGAGTCTACAATGATACATTTTATATATTTCTGACGTTTTACGACAAAACCTAGAAGCTTATCAAACAAAAAAAAGAATAATTTGGCAATCATCAATGCTTTTGCAGTACACTTCAAAACCAGACAGCCTACAACGAGCTAAATTTGCTTTCTTAAAACCAGTCACAAGATCAGCTGTAGCGGGGAAATAGTTTGGTCTATGATCTACTTGCTAAAAAGAAATTCAAAGATCAGCAATGTAATCAAATTTTGGTGATTTTTCAAACAGGAGTACTAACTTGGGACACTCAGTACTGTGAGATGAATTTTATAGCTCCGCAATCAACTCTTGCTTTCATAGTAAAGTTTATACATTTTGCAGCATGGACGCTAAATCTAGCATCGTGAAATGAACTAAAATACGTTTCACTTGGATGAAAAGTGCTTGAGATAAAAAGTCAACTTTAGTAATCAAACCATAATCTTTCTTTTGGCTTTCATATTGAAAATCTGAAAAAATCATAGGAGTGTCAAATCAAACCTTATTAGCCTTGTTACTTCATAATTTTTCGAAATCCTCACCCAAAATCAAAAATGATCTTGTGCCATCCACAACAAGTAGAGCTTTCTCAGCTATGAATTTTGGGAACAACTGAAAATAGTATTCAAAGTAGGCATAGCTTACTTGATGTCCATGGAAGGTGGTTGTCCAGGCAATACTTTGATTTCTTGATCGAAAAAGCTTATTCTGTTGTCTTTCTTTACAACTAGACGTAGAACGTATGACTGCAACTGAATGAGCGTGCCAGTGTATAGCTGAAAAACAAAAAGGAAGATATATAATATCTAATAAAACATGCTTTTCGTATCGCGGAGTGACTGTTTGGAACCAATTGACCCCCGAAATTAAAACCGCCCCGTCACTGGCGATTTTTAAAAACAGGCTCAAGACATTTTTGAAAAGTCATAGATATATCCCCGGATGAGGACTATTACATCAAAACCAGTGTTTGGTCAATTTTTCTTTTCTTTTCAAATTGAGATTTTCTTCCTTGTTTTTATTGTAGAGTTTTATATCATAGATACACCATGTAATTAGGTTAGATTTTATTGTTTTTTTAGCAGGGCACATTGTAAAACAGTTTTCTTATATATAAACTGAATGTATTACCCTGGGTAAATAATTAAAAATGAAATGAAATGAAATGAAAATCTGAGCGGATGAAAATATAAATGAATTGAGGAATTAACGAAAATTGAATAGTTGAATGTCTGAATCAATAAAATAATTGAAAAGAAATGACTCGAAAATGGTGTGAAGATGCAGGCAGTCTACTGCAAAGGATTTTAGGATTTTCATTTCAAAAATTCACTTTCTCTCTGTTTTGTCTGGAACATAACCATGTGGACAATTCTGCACGTAGACTTAAATCCAGGTATCTGTCTTCAAATGACATGACATCAAAAGTTGCGAAACCACGTAATCTTTTCGCGAGAAGAGACTACTAGCTATCTCTTGAAAATCGTCTGCAGGAAAAACTTTTATCTTTATACACAATATCCCTTCAGCATAACAAAACTACAAAAAACATACAATGCAATTAATCAATATATTTATATAAACAAAAAGAAAAACATCGAGGGCTAAAGATTATATTGCTGTTCTCCCAGGGAGTTGTGTTTCAAATTGCTTTCAGCTCATCAAATGTATTTTTAGTTGTTTTTTGAATCGGCACAAGGTAGGTAGTTCCCTGATATTTAAAGGGATTTCATTCCAGACCTTAAGAGCTGAATAGGAAAATCCTTTTTTGGCATACTCCAGATTGTACCTTGGAATCTGAAGATCTCTACAGAACCGCGTGTTATAACTGGAGTATTGGGATCTTTGTTGAAATTTGTTCCAGAGATTTTCCGGGCTGAGTCTGTTCATGATCTTATAGGCCATAACTGCACGATCAAACGTGACAAGTTGTCCAACCTGAAGGAAATTATTCGACCATTCATCTTTTATCCTGGACGTATCGATCATGGAAATGGCTCTGTTTTGAACTAACCTCTGCGAAGGCCGAAGAAGTAGCTGGATCGCTCAAGTTGTATTTGCCATTCTTAAAACACCCAGCACCGTTGTTACTTGTCTGATAATCAGAGGGGAAGGATTCGCCAACTCGTCTGCAATACCATTCAAACAGAAGCCCAGTTATGTCAGTTTTGCTGAAATCAGGATCGTAAGATTGTGATCCATCTAATTTCATTTTCATTTCATATCCAACTGCTCTTTTGAATCCACCTGAAATTGGAAGGATGATTTCAAGAGTTAGGAAGATGAAGGTAAAGTTGCGGTTTTTAGCGCCAAGCGCTGGGATCGCAGAAGTAGAATAGGCCTAATCGAGTCCGCGACCCCTTGTCATGACGCGCAAGTGGTGGGGCTCTACCTGGGATCGAACACTGTCCACCTGACTGTTCTGGCTGCAATGTCACAGGATTACACCACTGCGCCACAACACCTTCTTCAAGCCTTCAAATTCCTAAACTCTATTTGGAACCAAGTATAATCCTGCATGAAATGAAACATTATTTACATTACTACATTATACATTGTATACATTATACACATTATAAACATTATCACATTATTATCATACCTTTTACAATAGCTTTCAACGGTGTCGCTTGCGTGTTGAGCCAAACAGCATTGGAGCCAATCACATCACTAACATCATGAGATTTGCTTTCAAATGTTATCATAAGTTTCACCATGTTGATTCCAAGCGGCAACTGTTTCTCTCCAATCTGATAAATCGTAGGATCCACAGTTCCTGAGCTTCGAACAAACGGCATTGCATGCTTTGTTGTCGTGAAATTCAAGCGATTTGATTCGTCAAGCTTGTTGCTGCTGGCTACCTTGAAAATTGTCCACGTGAATAACACGTGACTCGCTTTGTCACAATCAAAACTGACATTCGCTCGCAAGATGATTCGATCAGATCTGAGGCTGTTCAATGGACTTCCCAAAGTGCCTGCACCACTGATGAGCACAGTAGGCAATGCACAGGGTTTGTATATAACTGTTATATCTTTTTTGGCTTTAGCGAAGCTTACAACGTTTCGACCTTCTAGTGTTACGTTGTACGCACCCTTCGATTTGTATGTATGATTGTACGTGAACGTTTTATCAGGGAGTTGCTCAAATTTGTAGTTGTAAATACTGTACTTCACAAGGCCTTCACATTTAGAGTTATTGAATACTGTCATGTTATTGTCACCTAAGTTGAGCATGTAGCAAGCTGAAGATGAACCTATTTTTGTTGCTAGAATCGTGAAAATTGCGTTTGTACCAAGATGAACTGTTGATGCTGCTTTTAACTTGAGTGCCATGATACTTTCCTGCACTATGATAGCTTTCCATTTGATGCTTCGCTGCAATACATTCTCAATAATGACTGAAACATTAAATTTCCCAGGTTTGGTGTATTTATAACTGATATCCGAGGAAGTGGTGTTTAGCGTCTTCCCGTCTCCGAAATCAAAGTAGTACCATTTGTCCTTAGATTGTTTCGTAACTGTAAGGGCCAGCTCGCTTTCCAAGGCAAAGAAGTCATTGTTTGGACCATAGCCAGGTGCCGCGTTCTTATTCACTATCTTCAACATCACCGGTAGCATTTTCTGTACATCAATCTCCAAGTCAAATTTGATGAAACTAACATTATTTTCAATTTTCATTTTCGTTACGAAAACTCCTGTTGTATTGTATCTATAAGTCCCAATTGTCGTTGACATGTTCGTGAAATCAACTGGCACTTTATTGATCATGTTCCCATCACCATAATCCCATGAGACCATAGCATCAGTAGGTGCAACAAATCCTGGACTTGGAAACCAACTGTACTCCACAATTCCTGGGTTGAATTTGAGCGGACTGTTGGTGACTATACGGACACCGGACACTGGATATTCAATTTTGACGATATTGGGGCATTTGTATTGGATTGTGTTGTATTTGTTTTTGACTGTTACTTGGATTGTGTAGTATCCAGGCTTCGTGTATGAATGTGTAACAAGTGATGTTTTATTACTTGTGTGAGGAACATTTTTCATGGTTTTCTTTTCCCCTAAATCGACAATTGCCTGCACTCGGGATCCTGTCTTTGTTGTGAAACTGACTTCAAATGGCTGACCAACTCTTAGATATTTCACTGGGCATTTCACTTCCAACCCAGCAATTGGAACTTCAACTGGAACCGTAATATTAGCCTGTTGTGATCCGAGCCTGTTATTGCACGTGACTTTAATCATGTAGTCTCCGATTGCATTATATTTACGATTGGTTGACTTAGAATGCATTTTCGAGTCAGTTTTGAGGAACGTCCCATCTCCAAAGCTCCAATCGCAAAACATCACACTTCCACTTTGCATTTCAACACTAATCTTGGTAGCATTCCCAAAAGGTGTTGGAACAGCATTTAATTTCAAGCCTTTGATTTCCTGCAGTTCTTGGACAACAATAGTTGCATTGAGTGAAGCATTGACCAATGAAATTTGATTCATGCACGTGACATTTGCAACCCATTCACCTAATTTGGTGTATTTGTGTTTCTGTGACAAAGTTGTTGTGATGACTTTCGGGGATCCGTCTCCAAATCTATAAACACACATCGGGCTTGAACCTTGGTCCAAACTGACTTTCAGCTCCACTTTATCATCTTTAGCCACAAAAACGTTATTTGTGACATGAGGCAAAGAAGTGACAAACCATATTCCTTTCAATGGAATCTGAACCACAGCTTCGTCAGTAATTTCTAGCTTAGGGCCAATCAAATTGTTAGCTTTAATCATGATGTTATATCTGCCAACGTTCAGATATTTGTATTTAAATTCCATGCTATTTCCCAGCTTCCCATTCATGTTAAATGTCTTCTTGGAACTGCCATCTCCAAGGTACAATGTGTATGTCACATTTGTGCCAAACTCCACTGTCCATGAAATTACTGTTTCTGTGCCAAGTGCGACAGCGCCAACAGCCTGCACAAACTTGAGATTAGCTACTTTATCCAAAGCTTTGATGATGCAGAAATTAGTTACACGCCCAAGGGAATTGAATGCTGATAGTGAGAAACTGTAGACGCCTGGCTTTGTGTACTTGTATGAAAATAGGCCAACTTTTGTTCTGTTGATGACACCGCGATCTCCCGTTGACCACTCATACGTTGTGTTCGTTCCATTATGAGCAGGGATGTTGATATCAAAAGAACTGTTTGTGGAGATGAGAGTAGGACAGACCAGTTGCACACCAGATATTGCAATATCTACGTAGATGACAACAGTTTCGGATACATTTGTAGTCAAATAGTAGGCCCCTGTGTCATTGTATATGTGATGCAATGAAAAATGGGCTTTCCTGTTGAAATGAGCACTGATGATATGGTGGCTATTGCTGATGGCAGCGTCTGCCCTCAATAATTTCTGGCCAACCTTTGCTGCAGTCTTGAACTGGTACTCAGGGGCATCGTCACTCTTTGATGGCACAGAGGCATAGGACACTTGGCCGGAATTACTCTTTGCTTCGAAAGCATACCCAAGGACATCTCCGGACATGGCTGTAAACATTTCAGCGTCCTTCAGTTGCAGGACGTGGTGCCCTGGGTTTGTGATATTTGCTGGGTACTGGTAGACTACTGTATAATCTGCTGGAGCACTTGAGAAGTGAAACGGGCGCTTGGCAGGGCAAGATGATGAGTTGATGTACGTCTTTGGAACACAGCTTCCACGATGCATGCAATATATTTCATTGGTACCACAGGTGAACTGGCTTTCTTTTTCGCACGTTACAGAGGCTGATATGCAGGCATGATTTTTCTGACAGAATTGCTCACCAGTGCTACAAGTTGGGCGGAAAACCTAGAAATTAGGGAAGAGACAAATTCAAGCAATCAAATAAGTATGGTTGTAATGAAAGACAATTTTGGAATTGCTAATAGGAAGGAAAATTCGAACAAACTTTCGCTCTCAAAACTTATCAAAACATTTTATTTTGCTTCTTCGTTAATTAGGATAAACAGAACGAAAAACGATGAATAGCTTGGATGGGAGGAATACAATGCGAGCGACGTGAGAGCAAAGACAATTACTTTGTTTGCATCAAACATTCTTACCGCTCCGTTGCAGCCATTTACTAAATCTGCATCTTCCATTTACCAAACAAAACCAAACTAAACCAAACTACACCAAACCACACCACACCACACCACACCACACCACACCACACCACACCACACCACACCACACCACACCACACCACACCACACCAAACCACACCAAACCACACCACACCACACCAAACCACACCAAACCAAACCAAACCAAACCACACCACACCACACCAAACCAAACCAAACAAAACCAAACCAAACTACACCATACCATACCATACCATACCATACCAAACCAAACCACACCAAACCAAACCAAACCAAACCAAACCAAACCAAACCAAACAAAACCAAACCAAACCAAACCAAACCAAACCAAACCAAACCAAACCAAACCACAAAAGTACCGTTGAGCACAGGCGTTTTAAATAACTTCCAAATTGATTAAGTGAAATGTTATTACAGTAGAACCTCCATTAACGGACACCTCTATACAACAGACAATTCCAAGCAACGGACAAATATTTTCGTCCCAAAATACAGTATGACAAAAGATGACACCTTCATACAGCGGACACCTCTCTACAACGGTCAATAACATTGGTCCCATAAGTGTCCGTTATATGGAGGTTCCACTGTACTCTATTCTTTCGAATGAATGCTCCAAAGAAAGCATTTTTGACAGCAATATTATTTGGAATTACAGTCTTCTTGTGCTTTATATGAGAGAAAGTAACTAACACTTTGATAAACATTGAAGGCGCCATCAATTCAAACTGATTGAGGAAAATCGATATGACCAATACAAGAATTACTCAATTTTCAAAGCTCTACAAGATGGTAGCAAGCAAAGGTCTGTAGCTTTTATGGTTTATGATTCAGGAATGTGATGACGTCACAACTTCAAAATTAGCAGAGATTTTCAAAACGCTGTGATTTTGAAAATAACGATGAGACAAGACATGCCTTGCCTGGGATTGCGGGAAATTACCCTAAGTTTCCTTCCAGCAATAATATTCGCATACTAACCGGTTTTGTGTTGTACAGGAAAATATAAGGCCCGAGGTCTTGAAAGTACAGACCGAGCATGCGAGGTCTGTGGATTAGGACCGATGGCTTTATACTTTCCTGTAAAACTACAAAACCAGTTAATATGAATTATATCGGTTAGTCAAATGCATTTTGTTACCGTTATGTCGCTCGAGTATATTGTAAATCTCACGGGCCTAAAGCAGTTGCTGTGGCGACAAAAACACGTGCTTGCATCGCATTATACAAGGCTACTGGTAAGCCACGGGAAATTTGCGATTAACTTGTAGGATTGGCGGGATTCTTGTATTGCCTCGTTTTTCAAACGTCATGTCAGTCAGGCAATAACATTTTATACAATAAATTTTAAAGTTTGCAAAAAATTCGAAGCCTATGATAATCTGTAGCATCGTAGTTCAGTGACCTTTGCAGTCTTGTAATAAGTCTAAATGAGTTAGCTATAAAGACTCCCGAGTTCAAATTAATTTGGAGATAAAGCTCACCTGAAGGTTGATAGCTCCAGCCACAGAAGCATCCAGTTCAAAATGTGTAATCGTTTCAGCTTCTTCAAATTCGGATGATGGTATGACAAATGTTGCAGCTGTCGTTCTCTTTGATGTTGTCAAAGGCTTGAATGATGGGATCTTTCGACCAACGTGTGAATACTTTCCATCTAAAAGAAGTACGAAATGGTAAATAAAAGAAGTAAAAGATTCAGAAAGGACTTGTATTCTTTTACATCACTGTAGAAGCTAATAACATTGACCAAATTTTGAGATAGATGCTTTGATACCTTCATAATAAACGTCCGACTTCAAGGATAACCACGGGTTGTAGGATAAATTTGGGCTCTTTGAATGAACTAAATTGGTATGAAATAAAGAATATGAATCACCTTGTCTCTTACTTATGTTTGTCAAGAGTCAAGCATAAATGGACTATCTACATAAAAAACCAATACTTACTCAAAAATAAATGCTCTGTCGCACCATCTCCAAAGTCAATCTTTGCGTTGATTCTCGAACCACGTGACATCGTCCCTTTGCATTCAACTGGACGACCAATCACAGTCGCCGAAGGACACGTGATAACAACATCTGTGAGGTCATCAACCACAGAGAGGGCCTTCTTTGCTTCTTGCATCCCCGAAATGTTGTTTCTTGCTTCCAAAATCAGCTCATACTGGCCTGGCCTGTCGTACACATGGGAGATGTTCGGTGTCCTGCTTAAAAGAGGTTTAGTGGCATCCCCATCTCCAAAGTCAAAGGTGAACGTCGAGTCCAGGCCGTTCGTGATACTTGCTCCGAAGCTGGTCATTTCGAAAACACGGACTGGTCCGGGATTCAGAATATTCATACCCAAGATCCGATTTTTGATTGTGTAAACACTAATTGTGTTTAAGCCGCCACATTTGGGCTTTGTCTCACCGGATGGGTAGTTCAATGTTCCCGGACAAATTGTTGGGCAGTCGGCCTCGCTGGTCTTGTTTGGCGGGAGCTGATCCGCGCACATGCAAAATTTGCCATTCTGCACGGCAGCATATCTGTACCTGCGTCCACAGACGACCATACACTGGACTGGGCTGAGTTCATTCACGCGGTAATCCCCAGATGCATGCGAGAACACGCGGTTGTCAATGTCTTCTTTGTAACAGCCGACATATTCTGAAAAATATACATGAGGCAAATTAGCTGGTTAGACTAATTACTTGGCCGTAGTTATCGCTATTGATAGGCTGCCTGACGCTCTTACTACGACTCATACACGTTTTTTTTTTATAAGAAACTGGTTTATAAGAAACTAGTACTACGATGACCAAAAATTTAAGAAACTCTAGTACTACGCTCAAGAACAGTTAAGAAACTCTAAAACGTTAAATCTGTATGTCTCTCTTATTCTATGTCTCTCTAACAAAGATGCCTTCGTCTTTTCTTGACTTTTAACTGCAAAATTTGTAAATTTTTGCCTCGATGTGCATGGCTTCTTCTTGATGACAATGTCAATGCAAAATGGAAGCCCTTTGTCGAGATGAAGGCTCAACTTCGAACAATACCGCAATTTTAGGCCCAAAAAATAAGAAACTAATTAAGAAACTTTTACTACTAAAACACCGAAATCTTCATGCGAAATTAAGAAACTTTTAGTACTATGTGCTGATCCAAGTTTCTTATAAAAAAAACGTGTAATCAAACACCTTAATTTTTGCCTCGTTTCAATAAGAGCCCAAGCAGAAAAACACGTGTGTTTTTCAAACGAAAACACCAATTTGAACCTTATTAGAGAGGGGAGTATATTCATAAATTCGAATGAAATGGATATAAATGAAAACTTTTTGGTTCAAAATTAACATGGGATCTTGTTCAGCTAAATAAATGGACAATCTTTGGTAACCTCTGGCATTTGATGCAGGAGGACGGGGTTATTAGAAAGCAGTACTTGATAGAGGGGTGTCTAAATAGAGCTTTTACAGCAATTTCGACTGGCATACTTATGAAACCAGCTTGGTAAAAGATCACGCTTTATCTTCGGGCTGTAATTCTTTTCGAAAGATTTTCACATTGTTCAATCATGTTTTAACTTGTCAAGGCAACATTTATCAGTCTGTTTTTCCAATAAAGCCCTTGCTATTGAAAAAGAAGGGAGCACAACAGAACACTGCAGACAGCTTGCTTGTTGAAACACAATCCTTATCATGTTTATGGCAGCATAGGGCTCAAATCTCTCAATCTTTAAAAAGGTGGGTGCAAAATTCCATGATATTTTTCTTGGAATTGAATGGCTTGAATGAGCTGATGGTACTTTGCTGTAAATCTGCCGTGGACATTTTTGATATCTTGATTTTTTACACAATGGCGGCAATTTAAATATTTTTGAAAAAATTCATGGACGATTTTAAAAAACATTTAAATCATCGTAAATCCTAAACCAATAAAAAAAACATGATATAACCTTCAACAAAACCATAGTTTATGAAGGTCTACAATATGGTGGCAAGCAGAAATCTGTAGCTTTTCTGGTTTAGGATTTAGAAATATGGTGCCATCATAGCCTCAAATTTAATAAATGCCGCCATTTTGAAACGAATCAAGATATCAGTAAATTTCCAAGGCAAATTTACAGAAAAAAACCCAAAGTTCCTTCCAAGCCATTTAGTTCAAAGAAAACTGTTATAGAATTTTACACCGACCTTTTTAAAGATTCGAGCCCTATGTTGTTTATGGCTGTAAATCTGACCTCTCAATGTAGAAGACAATCCTCATTACGGTCTGGTTTTTCTTGAAAAGGGACTGATAAAAATTCATCAAATATTCATTTCGCTGGTTTAGAAACACCGTATTTATCATGTTGCTTAGCAACATTGCAAAACAAAATTAGCACTTTGTATCAACTTGCGCGAAATTCACCGACAATATGGATAATTTTCCAGGTTTCTGCGGTCTCAAAAATTTATCATAAATTTATTATTTATGCTATGGAAACAAAATTTCGAGAATTTGACGAAATACAGATTTGTCGTGGCTTTGATAAAGCAGTTTTTGTCAAGAAAAGGTTTTTAAAGCTCAGCCACAGATTGAAGAATTGAGACTATTCTAAAGACCCTTTGCTAACCATGATCCTCTGCGCACCGAATGAAACTTGAAACACACTGTCCTAAAAAGTAATCCTGTTTGAAAAATCACCAACATTTTACTGTTAGGCCGATCTTCAAATTTTTTTTTTTGGCAGGTAGATCAAGGACCGCAATATGTTTCCAGGCATAGATGATCTTTTTATTGGTTTCAAAATTAAAAAAACCTAGCTCTTTTTGGGGCTGCCTGGTTTTGAAGCATACTGCAAAAAGCACTGATGAAAGTGAAGATTACGAGATTCGTTTCTTTTTGTAAATTAAGCATCTATAGTTTGGTCATCAAGGTCAGAAGGAAACGCAAACTTTTCCTGTAGACTTGAAGGAAAATAAAGAATCTCAATATAATGGCTCTTACGCGAGAAAAACGACGTTGTTTAAAGAGTATAACTCAGAATGAGGCTTTTCAATGCGTTATTTCGTACCCTTTCAGTAAATAAAAAAAATTTATCATCTTAAAAATCACAGATGGCGGAGAATGGTTCAGTGATAAAGAGCATTGAATTTAATAAAATATAATCTTACTTGCCAGTTAACCGTGTCTCATTTCTCTTGTGTTTGCTGCAGTTGAGCTTCCATTTGCTATTCATTTAGGCCAATGACATATGACAATGACAATGACATTGACATTGACAATGACAATGACAATGACAATGACAGAAAACTTTATACAACTGCAACAACACAACGCAGTCCTAGGCCTAAATGAATAGCAAATGGAAGCACAACTACAGCAAACACAAGAGAAATGAGACAGATAACTGGCAAGTAAGATTATATTTCATTAAATTCAAAGCCGTTTATTATTGAACCATTCTCCACCAACTGGGTAACATATTTCAATCATTGACAAAAGAGATCAAAAAGAAGGTCTTATGACAAGTTTGACATTCAAACTTTGGTGATTTTCAAACGGGTGTACTGTTTCTGGGCACCCAGTAGCTCAGAGACAATTTTCAGATCGACTTTGGGGCCGCAACGGGTCATGGTTGGCTGAGTCTTTAAGAAAAATGATCATTTTACTTCTAACTGCATTTCAACTCAAAATGGGGTTCTGTCAGAGATCAAAAGATGGAACATTTTTCCTACATTTATGAATTTAATGAATGATTACTAGTTATTGAATTCGTGCAAGCTCCTTTAAAAACTTTCCTCGTTCCTAAAGGACGGCTTTTAAAAATTAGGCCGCTCAGACCCTCTCGGCATTAAAACTGATATCATAGCGAGACGAAATCACAATTATGTCACAATAGCAATAAAAACATGACGCCTCCTTTCACCTCAAATTAGGCCGACTTCCACTACAGTAGTTTTGGTCGGCGACCAGCGCACTTTTCTTGTATGCATGCCCTCTAACAACAGAGCATGCGCACGAGGCAATCGCACAGGGTGCAGACCAAAACTATTGAAAGTAGAGCTCGGCCTCTAGCGAGCAAGTTCCTTCCTTCCTTCGTCGCATGTAATAACTTCCATGTATATTTCAACTAACCTTCAGCTCTATCTCTGTCGTAAATTGATTGCCAAGTTGGGGTGATCTAAACAGGGAAATAAATTGTAAAATCAGTGAGCTAGTGTTATGAATAAAATATTTTAAAGTCGATGTTCCAGTTACATAAACATCAGCGAACAGCAAATAGCTATTTAAATCGATCACCAACCTGGTTCCGAGGGCCAGTTTCCTACAGACTCCTTTTGGGACATGGGAATGAGGTTGATCGATCACGTGATGATTAGGCTACTAATTTGATTGGATCTTCGCATGGGCGTCAGATCTTAGACTGCTTTCACACAATACCGGTACCGATAACATAGGGCTCAAATCTTTAAAAAGGTCGGTGTAAAATTCTATTGCAGTTTTCTTTGAAATAAATGGCTTGGAAGGAACTTAGGGTTTTTGCTGTAAATCTACCGTGGCAATTTATTGATATCTTCCTTAGTTTCAGGATGGCAGCATTTATTAAATTTGAGGCTATAACGTCATCAAATTTTTAAATCCTAAACTAGAAAAGCTACAGATTTCTGCTTGCCACCATGTTGTAGACCTTCATAAACTATGGTTTTCTTTAAGGTTATATAATGTTTCCTCTCTTAGTTTAGGACGTACGATGATTTAAATTTTGTTCAATATTTTCCATGAATTTTTTCAAAAATGGTTAAATTGCTGCCATTTTGAAAAAAATCAAGATATCAAAAAATTTCCACGGCAGATTTACAGCAAAGCAACATAAGTTCCTTTGAAGCCATCCAATTCAAAGAAATATGCCATATAATTTTACACCGACCTTTTTAAAGGTTTAAAAGATTTAAGCCCTATGCTGGTACCGCTACAACTTGAAAATGGTGAAAATGTGACGGCTAGGCGTGTCCAGTTCATACGAGAGCGGCACATTTCTTGCAGGCAGATTTTGAAAATGGTAGGTTTTGAAAACGGAACTCTAAAGGCCCGTTTCCAGTCAGTGGGATTTTCCGAGCGGGCGGAAATTATATTGTTTACAAGAGATAATGTCGCTTTGAATTTGAATAGAAAGTCACGCCTGAGTAACCATTCATCGTGTAAAATTCCGCCCGCTCGGAAAACTCCACTAACTGGAAATCAGCCTTAGCCGGCATATTTGAAACAGCATAGCGTGAACACCAGAAAACGACGAAAACGGAGCATTTTCGAGGCTTTCGGAAAGAAGCTGATAGATTCTTAGGTGTAGATACATTTCTTTGGCATCGAATTCTTGGGGAGATTATCAATTATCAGTTATCAATTATCAATTACTCCAGAACCAATCGGACTATTGAAATTATGTGAAGAGTATTCTAAGTACCCAGGACCGCAATATTTTCAAAGTACAATCCAAATGTTTCCTGACGCTCATGGTTGAAAGAGACCCTTTAATGCGTCTTTGCCTTCGTGTGGACCGAGCCACGCGGTTTTGAGCAGCTACAAAGTTGGTACGGTTCAAGAGCGTTTACACTACCCCTAATTAAGAATTGTCTTCCGGATGAGTCAATAAAAAGAATCCCCGTTTCAAAGGTCATCGCTCCCTGGATACGAAGACGATGATATCGGCAAACATATAGTTTAATGGTAGACATGTTCAAATTCATCTTAAAATTTACCTGACTAAAATCGGCCACTCCGTTCTGAAATTATGAGGGACTTTCTCGAGAAAGCCTCTTCAAGAAACCTTCAAAATGTGCCCAAACTCACGAACATATTTCCCTAGCATTTCTGCCTTTCACGGGCTTTACAGCAATGACTTCTGCACGCTTTAGCACATGCTATCCTCTTGGGAGGATGAACCAGTCTTCCCCTGGTATACATGTGAGTGTCATCATTTTTAGGCAGGAGCACCAAGGAAAATTTGCTCATCTTTTTCACTTGTTTTGCAGGTTTTTGGAAGGGGTTTTCTTCAGAAAATCTGTCATATCCAACGGGAAGAAATGGCCGATTAAAGCCAGGTAAATTACTTAACCTATTGAACACATTGGCAATAAAACGAGACAGTTTTGAATATTATTGCTTTGACGTTCAGGGAGAAGTGGCCTTTCAAACGGGGATTCTTTATTTTGAGTCACCCGGTATAGATGGGGAGGAAGAAAAGTGTTACAGATTAGCAAAAACGATGTGAACGGGATGCTGATCCGTTACACTTTTGCTACGGATCCATAGTTGCACTGGCACAGTCTAAACGGGGTTTTAGACCACGTTTCCACTATACCGGTACAGTTTTGATCCGATACAAACAATTTCCGGTTCAAGAGCGGTTACAGTAGAAACCCGCATAAAAGAACCCAGGTTTTCTTGAGGCAGCCTGAATGCAGTTCTTGATAAACTGATGCCATACTCTAGTCCAGCCTATAAGGTTCTTAAAAAGGTGTTTATAGTTGGCACAGTGCAAACGTGTTTTAATACATGCCAGTGCATTCCTTCTATGAACTGAAAAGTTTTTCAATATATCTCTTTTTGATAAAGCTTACATCATGAAAGATTTCTCAGTTTTCAAGTAAAGTACCATCTATCAAACTATATACAAGAACCTTCAGAAATTTCAGCCTCTCGTGGGTTCTTGTTTAAAAAGTTGTAATCATGGAATTTCAGCCTCTAGGTTCTTATAAAACTAGGTTCTTCTATGCGGGTTTCTACTGTACACTGCTCCAGAACAAAATTATTCCATAGATTGAAGGAAGAAAATTGTTCCGGTTTAGCAGGAGAAGTATAAACGGGAGGCTCATCCATGACACCGTTGTTACGGATCTAAAGTTTGTACCGTTAAAATCTAAACGTGGTCTTATATACGTTCTGGACTAAGTCAAGTGCAAAGCGTTTCCACTAGGCAGAAACTTCAGTTTAATGTATTGTTACTTTTAAGTGACGTCGCTCGTCTGCAAGCCAATTAGATACAGCGTTTTCCGAAAGATTGAATGAATTTTCGATTTTTTTTATCAAACAGAAATGAAATTGATTATTTGAAAATTTTCAGTTGCGTTTCCGTTCTTCCAAGTTTGAAATAAATTGTTATTCAAAATAAGAATCATACAAACCTGAAGTATAACGATGAACAGAAAAAATATCTTTAACTTCATTCTTGACCTTGTGTCTTTCGTCTAGTAATAAAGTCCTCTGCTAAAAGGTAGTCAATAAATCTCTTGACTAATCTGCAAAAACGTAAGTTTTCAGATAAAAATTGTCACATTGTGGTTCTCTCATAAAATCGCCTTGCAATCAAAATAAAAGCCACATAAAGCTGATTGGACGAAAAATTCAAAAATGTAATTCAAAGAGCATTTTCAATGAATTCCTGGGCATATTTTGTAAGCACTGTATGTTTTATTCATAAACGAATGTGACTGTTTTGCCAAAATTCGAAAACCCTGCGGTATGAGGTTTTTGAATTCTAGTCTTGTACTCTCCTTGCGGCTCATAAATTCGAGATTTTTCAAAGCTGTGGAATTATCGCAGCTTGTTTATAAGTTAAAAAACGTCAGTTTTATTTGTAGAAATTTCTAGATTTTGAGCAATTTCGCATCATTAATTAGGGATAGAAAGAAGCAAAGATAGTTTGCGCCAACAGCCCAAAGTTATGCAAAACCTTCTTAACAAGGCTATTAAAGACGTCTGGAATTTCTGTTAGCCGGCAATTATGCAAAGAAAACGACAATCTATCCGGAATTACTTAGGCCTCCTTCGCGGGACTCTAAAAATTTTGCAGATTCTCTCTAGCAAAATTTTATGCGCTGTGTATTCTGAGAACGCATAAACTGATTTTGTCTGTGAAGGTTGAAAAATCGAAACATCACCAAACTCTTTATTACATCTGAAATCAACTTCAAAGTGCCTGTTTTTCAGTTAGAGAACTCATTCCATGTTTATGAACATCCAAGTGCCTCAGAAGGAAAACTTTCGGACGAAAAGCTCTGGACGAAAAAGATTAAGACACTTTTTGGAAAAGTCAGAAACAATGTCCATTTTTTGCAGCTTATTGATCAAACCTATAGCATGAAATAGGTTATTTTGGCATAGAATCAACATAATTTGACCAACTTTTCTCACTGAATGATTCCAGTGGGCGTAGCAAGGGCTTTAGCTAAACTAATTTTGGACGCTTCTTCAGACAATAAAGTCTCGGACAAAAATGTCACTTCTGTTTTTCTATCGTTACTTTTTAAGGCACTGCCATAAGGATTACTTTGAGGGGGCTGTGAAATCTTTACTTTCGAAGCTTTTGGATTTTAATGTAAAAAGCTCTATTAAGCCCCCCTCTCAATTAAACCCCCCTCTTTAATAAGCCCTCCCCTCTGAGCCAAAATTTGAAATAAGCCCCCTTCTCTATTAAGCCCCCCTCACTTATATGAACTTCCACAGGCTACCAAGATTTTCCATTTATTGAGCTAAATAAGTTTACATGTTAATCTTAAAATGTAACTATTTAAAATAAAATAATTGTACCTTGAACAGAGATGATAAAGCACGACGTTTCGAGCTTAGCCCGTTATCAAATGAAGAAAGATTAGTAGAACAGGAGTAAAAAGGAAGAGTATATTCGAAAGATGGGATCGAATAAAAAGGAATAGTGGTGACGCAACATAAATAAATAGTATGAGCAGGATAAAAAAACCAAAACAAAAACAAAACAAAATATGTAAATAATAATAATAAAAAAAAAACCACCCAGGGCAATGGTCAAAAGGAAGTGCTATGCTATGATAATGTTACTGTAAATAAGTAAATTTTAAAATGGTTTGAGATAAAACTTTGTCCAATTTATGTATTTGACTCGAAAAATTGTATGTTGAATCCGCAAAATATGGTGTAAAAGAACAAGACAGCTATCATATAAATCCTCGTCATATGACTTCCTGAATAAGCCCCCCTCTCTAATAAGCCACCTCTCTAATAAGCCCCCTCTCTTTCAAGCCCCTCCCCCTGAAGTGTCCGAAATTAAACAATCCCCCCGAGGACTTAATAGAGCTTTTACGGTATACCATGGGTAGTTAGACACTGCTGGTGTGCTTCTATGGAGGAGCGCTGGATAGTATGTATCTGCGGGGGAAATTTTTTATAGTACTGCGGAGGAGATATAGTTTAATATTTTCGTTATTTCGACATCTCCTCCGCAGTACTATAAAAAATTTCCCCCGCAGATACATATTATCCAGCGCTCCGCCATAGAAGCACACCAGCAGTGTCTAACTACCAATGGGTATACCAAATATTTGGAATACAAATAGTCAGTTAAACGCGTAGTAATTCTGTTAATCAGGATTCTACGGCAGAACGTTAAGTGATTCAATACCAATGCATTTTTTGATGACATTTTGAGTTATTGCTGTGCATTTTCGTTATTTCCAGTAAAAGCGATAAATCAATTTCTACAATATAAAAAATCCATTTGCAAAAGTCAAAATGTTTGTAGAAACAAAAAATAACTTAAAGCGTCTCTCAAATTTAAGATATCCCTGTTAGGGACAAACAGCAACATTTATGGCTAAGGCAGAACATTTTCGTCGAGCGTCTCCTTATTAGACTTATGACTTTTCAGCCCTCGTTTCTCTTCGCTCTTTGATTTGCTGATACCACTTGGTCAATAGGGACTCATACTATTACTCTTGACACGTGGGCCCCCTTTAGGCCCGAGTAGAGTGGCTCCGTATTCACCAATCAAATTGCTATAATTCAGTTCATCCAATAAGGAGGCGCTATCTAGACAGTTGTTGTTACGGCCTAGAGTTCTAGTAGCTGTGATGGATCTATTTTGTTTCTACGGAGGAAGATTATTGCTTGAAAGGTATATATTTTGCAATTAGTAGGTCAGGAAAATATCATTCTTTGTACTAAAAGTTTGCGTTTCAATGTTTAAGCTCTCTAAATAAAGTGTACGAGAACCTCGATAGTTAAGGCCATTTGAAAAAGGGAATCTACTTTTTAAGAGTAATATTGTGATATCAGCAAATCAAAGAACACAGGGAAACGAGGAACAAAAAGTCATAAGTCAATCTCCTTACAGCAGGGGCGGATCCAGGGGGGTGCAACGGGTGCGCAAGCACCTGTCAGAGTTGCAAGGAAATCATTTAATTTTGGGAAAGGCAAGATTCCAACAATCTTCTGTTGTGAAGTATTAGTTAAAATATTACTTGTTAAAATCGTTGAATGATAAATTTTCATGAAATCACCGTATTCTCATTTCTCAGTCCGCCCCCCCCCCCCCCTACCCCTTGAGCCCCATCCATCGATGGTAAATTTGTCGTAGGGCATCCTCCTGCAGCTTTGATCGTCGCAAACAAAAAGTCTTTATTCATAGGGGGAATCTCCGCGTTTCCATTCCCAAATCCTCTTGCGGAGGCAGGCACAGTGCAACTCGCGTAAGGAAGGCGCCTTGGTGCAAACCAATCAGAGAGCTGCATGAGGGTTGCTTGAAATTGGCGGGAGCACCCGTAGTTTGAAACTGAGGGGTGCAAGCCAATCGGAAAGAACCTTGAGGGGTGCAAGCCAATAGGAGAACGTCTGATAGAAATGACTAGACCATTAGCCAATCACCAGATGAAGAACAAACTGCTTACAAAACAGAATGCCGCGCAAAAACATGGCGGCCAATGTTCTCAAAGCCAACAACCAGGCCGACGATGCAAGTAAGGCTATCCGTTCCACGTAGAAAAGAAGTCTCGATTTGGAAGACTTAAGATATATCAACGAATCCAAGATTGTTTCGAAATCGAAGCTTCAGTAGATACCAGAAGTTATAAAGGAAAAGCTCAGCGACGAGGCAATCTCGGTAGGCCCTTCATTTTGTGTATGCTGCTATTTTACCATGAACTAAATCAATATTTAACCATACGACTTGGGCAAGACCTTTGATTTATGTTTACTTTGGAAACAACAAATGGGTAGTAATCAAAATGAGTTAGAAATTGTTGACTGCGAGTTGTTGTTGGGTAGGTTTTATCATATTTGTACGGAATATCGGTTGGACAAAAGGGCTTTGTAGCAGTAGATTGTCTTACGAATAATGGCTGTAATCACGAATTCCCAAACATATTTGGTTTGAATAAATTTGTTTTTTCCCTTTTGTGATATGAAGAATGCACCATTCATTACCATATTAGAACGAAATCCAACACCTTTCTTCAAATGAGACATGTTTTTCATCGTGAAAGTACTGTGGAGTTTGCCATATATTACCGTGGGTACCAGAGTAAAAATTTAGAAATATAAAAAGGAAAAAAATGAGAAGAAAAAGGAGCTCTTTTTTCTTCTCATTTTTTCTTTTTCTATCTATTTTTATTTTTGAATTTTTAGGCTCTGGTACCCAGGGTAGCCACATGTCCATTAGTTTTTGCAGTTTGTCCTAAACTTTCATTGAAATAAAAAGTTCACACTGTCCATTTTCTGAAAAGTCTTACAGAAATTGTCATTGATTTTCAAAATGAGAATTCAAACTTTCAAGCAAAATATAGGGCGTGGTCACGTTTTAAGCCAAAGTAAAGGGCGTGGCCCCAAAAATTTTCCCGGGGGCTTCGCCCCCGGACCCCCTTTTCTACCTCCCTTTGGCACCCGTCAGATTTGGACCTGGATCCGCCCCTGAACAGGACAGCTGCGTTGCTGAAATCATAAAAGTAACATATTCCTTTTGAAACATAATTCCATACCTCTCTAATTCCAATTGACTTTAAGCATGCTTTTCTGATAGGACTGACTTGGCAAATACAGTATATATCATTTACAAATCTAGGTACTTCAGTGCTAGAGAGACATACAGAAATATAGTTTTAGAGTTTCTTAACTGTTCTTGAGCGTAGTACTAGAGTTTCTTAAATTTTTGGTCATCGTAGTACTAGTTTCTTATAAACCAGTTTCTTATAAAAAAAAACGTGTATTGGACGAATTGCTGGTAACATTCAGTTTTAACTTAGACCATGGGTAGTTAGACACTGCTGCAGTGCTTTTATGGAGGAGCGCTGGATAATATGTATCTGCGGTGGAAATCTTTTATAGTACTGCGGAGGAGATCTCGAAAGAACGAATATCTCCTCCGCAGTACAATAAGAATTTCCCCCGCAGATACATATTATCCAGCGCTCCTCCATAGAAGCACGCCAGCAGTGTCTAACTACCCATGCTTAGACTTCTGTCGCACAAGCAAATAGTATAAATGAAAGCTCACCTCTTCATTGTGATTCTTAACAACGATAAAAGATGTTGTATCAGTGATGAACTTTTCCACATCACCATCATATCTATGATTGAGTCAAGTCATAATAAAATACCACTCCATAGACTACAACTATTGACTGTCTCGCCATATCCCCTTGAGAGTCTTTAGTTAGTACGTCTCGTTCAATTCCTGCCCTGACCTTCCCCCTTGAGACACCCCCGTATTTTTGCACATAAAATTTTCCCGGCCCCCAGGCATTTGACTGCGAATTTTTCCATGGCCCCCGGGGCATTTGAAAATATTAGGAGCTTCTTCTTAATAAAGTTACTGGGAATGTGCATTTTCTCAGTGTCCTGCGGCCCCCGGGTATTCACCAAAACATTTGCCCCGCCCCCGGGCATTTGCACAAGGAATTTCTGCTGACTCCCGGGCTGCCTGGGAGGGATGGTCAAGGTAGGAATTGAACGAGACATAAGCTAGACTGACTAACAAAGTTGATCCCTCATCTGACAAGTAGTTATATACACTCTAGATCCGGGAAAAAGCCCAAAATTTCCCCTTATCATGATAATGTAATTCTATCTTCTACATTCTTCTCTTTACTGCAAACCTGGAAGTCAATTAATCTTTTAAAAATATTTACTCGATATACCTTAAGGACACAAATTGAGTATTCATTAAAGATAAATATTTTTCCCTGCAGTGAATCGTCTCAAAATTATACAGAATGTAACAGAATGGAAGATAGAATCAGCAAAAAAATGACATAAACGAGTGAAATGAGATCAGTAATGTGCACATGAATGAATGGCAGCACATGTACAGAAAGGATACGCTATAACATATCTTGACAAAGTCCTTGCCTCTTCATCTTCAATCTCATGAAAATAAAATGACTTCCCCATGAAAATATCTGGCAGGTTCATAATTTGTGATTTGGCTTCAACTGGAAATAAGAAAAAGAAGCTTCCAGTTTAAAGATGTAAAGTTAACAGTGACCGTAAAATGTATTCGCCTCAGTCAACAACTAAATGAAAAAGATTACATAATACTCATGACTCAAAGAATCTTGGAAGTCTGTCCTTTTCTTGTCCCTCTGTTTTGAACCTGTTTTAAATGATAGACGTTGAATACCTGTTCCAGTCGAGGGTCGTTGTTCCTTCACATGAGCCTTTGAAGAGCCTTGTTTATGATCCGCAGAACTTTTTCGCTTCCTTCTTGGAAAGTAGTATCTAACGCCAGCTTAAGGAAATCAACGAAATTTATCGCAAGATTAAGATATCTGTCGTCGAGCTAACTTTATTTTCTGTTCACAATCTTTGTTACGGATACGAAGTAAACGACTTTTAAAATTATTTGAATTGGTTTTAATTTTGTGTAAGTAAATGGTGAATGAAAGAAGCTTTTGCATTAAATATTTCGAAGTACACAGACGCCTTATCTAACAGACCGCATCAAAGGCAATCACGATTTCGGTTGAACCTTATGTGATCAATTTTTCTCACAGTTTGCAAATGTTTGGCCCTTCAAACTTTTGGGGCTTTCCACATTTGAAGCAACTTGTGTCGAAAACTTAAAGGCAGTCTGTTACACATCTGATTGGCTGCAAAAAAGTCAGAGCTCAACACAGCGGGTGTTATTGTGAATCTCTGTATTTAGAACAAAATGGGGCCTAATCTTTATCACTTTCTACGGTCGTAGAAAGCCAGTAGGATGAGCAGCCATTCAATTCTCCTATTCTTTACATTGTCATTATCACCCAATCAGATGCATGCCATTTAATTATCCTATTCTTTGTATTGTCATAGTCACCCAATCAGATGCGTGACAGACTGCCTTTCTTAGTTACTTAGTTAGGGTTCTTAGTAGGCTTCTCCTTCGTAGTTACCAAGTAAGAACTTTTGCCAGCCATAAGATTTGGGTCTTAAGTTTAGACTCATCAATTAATTTGCAATTATTTGGTTGCAAGCTATCCTAATTTGTACTTTAATTCAATGTTTGTATGCTGTTTGTTTTATTCTTTGTCCCCCTTTTGCTTTCTTTAAATATTGTTTCTTGTATTGTCCTCGTTTTTTGTTTCATGTTATGGCCTTGGGGTAGTCGTGTCATTTCGCTCCTCTTGGTATTGTCCCTGTAGTGTCGTATACTTGTAATTAGAAAGTATAGTAGGAGGTAGCATTTGTAAATTTTTATCTACTGAATATATCTATATATTTATAAGTACTCAATAGCTATATATATAAAGTAGGTTCATGATTCTCCTGAAGATGACCACAGAGTCGAAACGCGTCGAGAGTAGAAGAATGGAATAAAAGAATTAAGAATTTCAAATGGTCTTTGTACGCAAATTTGAGCTTTCAAGATTGATATTTTAGCTCTCAAAGGACCAATACCAACAAATGAGGTATCTATGTTCAAGTTAACTATCAAGCAAAATTTTGTGTACATCTTATAAATTCACATCGCTGTCAACCAAATATATATAATTTTTTTGGGACAGGCTTTTCTCTGACTTGACAATGCAGATAAATGAAATTGAGTAGTTATGGGTAAAGATTATAGGTAATTCAAACAAATGCAGTTCCAATTGAATCATGATCTTGCATAAATGAAAGGATACACTGATGCAGGTATTCCTTTAGATGTAAACAACTTTTTTATGATTCTTTCTGTTCCATACCAGTTGAAATTTGGAGTGTTGTGACCGATGCGTGGAAGATGAATGCTGGCTGAAAAGCAGGAAGTTGAAAAAATTGATGAAATGCTGCCACGTTTGAAGAGCCACACGGCTACAGAGCCAATCTAACAGAAAAAATACTTGGTTTGGATAAATATTGGTAAAATAAAAAATCTCTCTGCCTCACTGTAAAAATGAACGCGGGCAGCTTTAGATGCACTGCCAAGAGAAAAGCAACATCTTCGATCACGAAATCCTTGGAATTGCTTTATATTAGCAACACCGCCTTTCAGATTCAACTCTTTCAAGAAGCCGTCACGTGATAACAAGAACAGATTTTGTAACACAATAGTATGAGTTGCTTTTGATTGACACCGCAATGCAAAGCGATTAGCAATCGCAGACAAAGGAAATTCTCTCAACCAGTAATTCAAAACAAACAAAGCCACAAAAGTTTCTCTGAAACCCAGGTAGCTAGCTCGCTCGTTGTGCATTCCAGAAATTGCTTTTAAGAGCAAACAGGAGCACATATCGAAAGAAGAACGACATATCGAATCTACACATCTGCCTCGGGCATTTAATTCATTTGGTTCAGAAGCCGATTGGGAGGCGATTCAATTCTATTATTTTTTAGGAGACGATTAAATTCTCTTCCTTACTGCTCATCTTCTAAACCAAAGAAATAAAATGCCCGAGGTAGAGGTGTAGATATATCCTTCTTCTTTCGATATATGCTCATGTTTGGTTTTACACCAATTTCTGAAATGCACAACGAGCGAGCTAGCTACCTGGGTTTCAGAGAAACTTTTGCGGCTTTGTTTGTTTTGAATTACTGGTTGAGAAACTTTCCTTTGTCGGTAATCGCTAATAACTTTGAACTTCGGTTTCAATCAAAGCAACTCATGCTATTGTCTTACAAAATCTGTCCTTGTTACACGTGATTGCTACATAATAATAACTTTAGTAATCTATCTATGATAATAAATCTATAATAAATTTAGCAACAGTGAGCGACATGAAAAACGAATAAATGGAAAATAACAATAGATCTATATTTTACCTTTTGTCCTTTTTGCTTCTTTTTGAACTCGTTCTAATCCTTTTGTTAATGCAGTCATTAAGATTGGAGAAAGTCGATTGTTTCTGTCTCTTTTTTGTGCAATTATCAATGCAACCTAGCGAGGTATCACAGAGTATTAAAGAATAATCGAGGTAATAAATGAATAAAGAGCAAAAATGCTTAAAAGCCCTGGTATGTCCATGAGCGATAGGACACCAAGTGTGTATCCGTGTGAAATTTTTATCAGTAGCGAGCCACCTTAACCTATTGTTTTTGTGTGTTTGAACTTGTTTTACTTGGTAGTGAGCTACGTTATCGCTGATTTATGATTTTGAAATTTTCAGTAATGAGCCACCTTAAGTGCAGATCCACCTTAAATCTGCACTTTAAGGTGGCTCACTAGACTTATGACCTGGAGTCTCTTGTTTCCATGTGCTCTTTGACTTGATGATGGCACTTCGGTTAACAGTTGAGCAAGGTTTACCGCAGGGATACAAGGGACTCATCGTCATAAATCTAGTGGCTCACTATTCAAAATGTCAAAATCACGAAACAGCGATAAGGTAGCTCATTACCAAGTAAAAGAAGTTTAAAACACACAAAAACAATAGGTTAAGGTGGCTCGCTACTGATGAAAATTTCACAATGATACACACTTGGTGAAGGTGTCCTATCGCGCATGGTATGTTACAGTACTTGAAGCTGATCTTAGTAATCGAACCATTTGCAAATTGTTCCATTACTAAATGCAGGTTTAAAGATCAAACAATAAAACAGCCGGGCCTTAACAACGTAAATATTGCAAAAGATTGCATGAAGGAATTGAGAAACCTGGAAGTATGCAAACCGATGAACAAATGACACAATTCTAGAAAAAATTCCCTATTTGAAATAAACAGTCTAATAGCGAAAAACTCTTACCAAATCGTGCCCATCATCCCTGCTTATTTTGTCATCGATAGAAACGATATGTGCATCACCAATAGCAAGATCTATAAACAAATAGAGCAGTAATGAAATAGTAGAGGCTAGCCTTATGCCATGCTTAAGCCTGCAGCCATTTGAAATTAACTCAAAGTTTGTCCCAAAATAGATGCCAGGAAATGACGGCTGCTGATCGTAATTGCATTCTTGGCCTTCATCACTAGCAAAGCGTCCTTGGTTCCAGCGAAACTGGCTGAGTAACACTGCACCACAATAAGTGCACTTGTTTTACTTCGCACATAATAAAAGGGAAAGATAATAAAATTTCTACCGACCTTTCATTCTTCCAGCGAATTCATACTGTTCTTTAGGCTTTGAGGATCGATTCGATAAAGCTGTAAAAACACCTCCAGTTCCCCATCTTCCAGAATCATCTAAGGGAAAAAGATTAACAGCGCATCAAACAATGCAACCCAGAAATAATAATACACGTTTCGGCAAATTTGGGGACAATGATTCAAAATAGCCTTAAATACAAACGGACTAATCGTATTAAACCCATAAACGCAACAAAAACACCGTAATCGGTAGAAAGAAGACTGTTAACTCCTGTAAAAGAACAACGACCAAAATAAACCTGTAACTAGAGAGAAAACAATCACCAGTAACTGCAGTAAAGAGCAACGTTGAATAACCAAAACATATTTCGTCGCACACTCATCAGTTCGGTTCGTGCGAAGAACAAATTAACGATACAAAGGCCTCTTTATTACCGGACGAACAAAAGAAAATTGAAAATCACATGTCAATAACACCTAAGCCACTCATTGGCTAAGTAAACATATGTCTGAATCATAGCTCCCTTGGTTCCTCAGAAGCTAATTCAAACGTTCATATATCATGGTACATAATCAATGGCCTACGAATAGCAATGTTGCCACGTAAAGTTCATGATTTCCTTAAACAATAAGCCATTGGACCTCCAGTATTTTTGTTAAACGAATTGCATCTTCAAGTGGAAAATACTCCTGAATGAATAGGCTACTTGAGGAATACATCGATTAATTATACCACAGCAAATAAAAACGTCCGGTACAAAGCAACATATTTGGCATACTGTAGTGCACAGAATCGCCCTTCTAGTAATGCAGAAGGAGAAGCAGATCGTTATCCAAGTTGTGTACACCTTGTACTCTATCTTAGCCATATGGATGCTTTCTAAAACCACGATGTTGGTTTGTACCGCAGCAGGGGGAATACATCAAAGCCAAAAATTTCTGACGTTAATATTTTCGGAAAATGTTAATGTCAGAAATGTTTGTAATCCGAAATATTTACTGTCCGAACTTTACGTAGCATAGGAAAACAACAGCAAAACATTTCATTGTTTAAAAAGATGATGTCTTACTCATCAAACGCTTTACATTGAAAAAGAATGTGGGGTGAGTGGCCGAGCGGCTTATGCGGTTTCTATCAGGTGACTGAAGTTAAGCTCGGTGGAGTGAGGTCAAACTCCAGATGGGTGACTTCTCAGAGGCCTGAAGTCGCAACTCACCTCGCCGTCCTTTAGAAGGGACGTTGAATAAGGTGGTCACATGCCTGGCTGCGGCATGCATAGTGGGCCTAAATCAGGGAGCGCCGTCTTCCAACGCCTACGGCGCTCCCTGGCCTAAATTAGCTTTAAGTAGCTAGAAATCCTGCCAGCCCACTTGACATAAATTACTGAAAAAAGAAGAAGAAAAAAAGGAATGTTAATTCGTGAAACATGAGGTCATGATACCATAACATACCTACACAATGCACAACAATAGCATCTCGTTTCCCTGTGTTTATCGGCTGTGTGACGTCACCAACAACATACTGAATTTGCAAACGAGTTTCTTCATCATCTGATTCGAAATTTTCTTCATTTTCAGATTCATCACTGCTCTCGTCGTCTATGAGAATATTGGCTGTCTCGTAACTATTCTGTCTCCACATGTTCTCCCTGCAGCAAAAGTGAAAAGAAGTAACAATTAATATGGTTTAGAACTTGGAAACTACATTGGACAATCAGGCAATTTCTGAAACTGAAACTTAACGCAGCGAGAAGATATCTCACAAATTTCTATGATCAGCATTAGTTAGTGTTTATTGGTAAATGTTTTGCAAGTGTTTCTGCCACTTCAAGGAATGTTAAAGCTAAACCTCTCCACAGTATGAACACAGTTGATTCACCTTCCGTATCTCGTATTGTGAATATGATACGAACAGACAGCCTGCTTAAATTAATAGGCATGTCAGTTATCATGCGATAAGGCAGTGGTTCCAGAAACCAGCTTCAAGGCAACAAAACAGCTGAAACAAAAAGGCTAAACAGCTAATTTCGTTAGCCTGACTTGTTCAGCAAAATGGATTTGCTGCTATCAACCAAGGACCTGTCAACCTAAAATACCTAAATATATAATTTACACCAATATAATTATTTATTTACAATAAGTTAATAATGTACAAAAAGTTATTTACAATAATAGAGTTTAAAGAAAATGTTAAAAGTCAAAGTTAAAATCCTTGCAGTAAGTCTTGAACTTCAAAACTGATGTTTCGCTCTTTAGTTTGTTTGAAACTTTATTAAATACTTTTGCACCCTGGAATGCAAAAGTTTTCCGTCCTGCTTCAGATTTTACTCTTGGGAGCAATAAATTGTGTTCATTTCCACGAGTTCCTTTGCAGTGTTTTACAAGGTGAAAGTATTCCCTAAAGTCAGGTGGTGCAAGACCGTTCAAGCATTTGAAGACCTCAACTGCACACATTCTGTTTCTGATGTGGTTTACTGATGGTAGTTTTACACTATTTCTTCTACCATTTATAATCTTCAACGATCGTATTTGGATGTTCTCAAATCGTTGTTTCTTAGATTCTGACATATCTATAAAAATAAAAACTTGGTACTGTAGTATAAACTGAATAAAAGGTACTAGGAGAAAAACGGACGCAAAAAACAGATAGATTTTTCAGCACACTTATAAAAATAATATGTCCTGGACAATAATTTGACTCTCGAGCTTGCCTTTTTAAGATTTTTTTCGATGTGTTCTGCATACGTCAGGCTTTTATCCATTATGACCCCTAAATATTTATAGGCTGCTGATTCAGCAATTTTCAATCCATTCAGCTTGACTTCAAATGCGGTCGATTTAGATGTTTTTTGATGTGCCTGTTATAGTAGCTAAAATTGCCTAGGATAAACAGAAGGACACCCGATTAATGAAACCATCTCAGTATAACAGTACTGAATTAGCTTGGATCAGAACAGAGGAAGAATAAGTCTTATACCGTTTCTTTTTCTTTTCAAATGCCCTTCGAATTTCCTCCTCCTCGGCCACCTTTGCTTTTTTGGCAGCAGTTTCCGCCCGCTGAAAGATAAATGAAATATAGGCCTTATAAGGTCATGATTTGCACGAAAATACTGTAAAAGCTCTGTGAAGCCCCCGGGAGGCTCATTTAATTTCTGACACTCCAGAGGGGAGGGGGGCTAAAAGTGAGGGGAGCTCATTAGAGACGGGGGGGGCTATTCACAAAATCAAATTTTAAACCATACTTTGCGGATTCAACATACAATTTTACGAGTCAAATACATAAAATCGACACAGTTTTATCTCAAACCATATCAAAGTTAACATGCAAACTTATTTAGCTCAATAAACGGAACATTTTTGGTAACCTCTGGAACTTGATATGCGTTGGGGACATAATAGAGAGGGGGCTTATTCAAAATTTTGGCTCATAGGGGGAGGGTTTATTAGAGATGGGGCTTGACAGAGAGGGGGCTTAGTAGAGCTTTTACGGTACTCAATTCGGTGCCTTCAAGTTCAAAATTGGATTAAGCAAGGAAACCAGCTGCCTAATATTCATATATGGTCTCAGCTAAAGTCAATTCACAGCCACAACACCAAGTCATTACAATGCCAATGAATTCAGTTATGTGATAAGCTGCTATGTTAATATTCTGATATCATGTGCTATCTCAATGAGAAGAGCAATGTTTTAAATCTATAGGTTGGAATCTTATTGAATATAAGATGCAAATACCTTCTTCCTTCGTTCTTCTTTTTCTTCATCAGTGAGTTCTCTACGTTTCCTCTTTGGTAAATCAATTGCATCGAACAAAGCAGAGCTCTACAAATGCATTAAAGTGAAATTATGTTTTGTTTCTATGCTGACCATTGACCAACAAATCAATGCGTTAAATCAATTAATCACTCATTCATTCATTCATTCATTCATTCATTCATTCATTCAGAGTATTGTTCAGCGATGTTATGCGTGATTGGTCAATAATGTTTAAAGTCCATCTCAAATTAGATGTTTTGGTATGTTCTTGTTCTTGTAATCGCCTTAGACTAAATAAGCATTGCTTTTTCTAGGGCGTAAAAATCAGTAAGTATTTCGTTTTAGCTGAATTGTGAATAAATATTCACTTTTTTTCTTTATTCATTAAAAAAAAGACTATTTACAAAAACAACAAAGCTAATTAACTACGTGCCATCCATAGTTGGAAAGGACTTATAGTCAGCGAGTTCACACCTCGGTTCACACTATGTATGGCACTTACAATTAAATTTCAATTTTTCTAATAATAGTCGTAAGAGAGGAACAGCCCGAGAGCACACCATTCGCCATTGTGATTGTGAATAAATATAATCATCAATCCGATACAGTTTCCAAATGAAGCAAAGCGAGAATATCACTTTTGCTCGAAATGAATTGTCATAAAATATGAGAAACATAGACCTATTGCTTATGCAGACCAGGAACATTAAACGAAAGGAAGTGATGGTGACTCACACTTTTGTCTCTTCTTGTTGATCTCTCCCCAGTTTCAAATTCTTCTAAGGCAGCTAAATAGAGAAACAAGGAACTCCTAAAATGGCTGTAAAATTGGTTGAGGATGGAAGAGATAAATATTACTTGATAAATTCCAGTGGGAATCGCTCAGTTCTTGAATCGTCCCAATATTTTCAATTCATTCCTTTCTTGCGGCCCAATCAACTATACAGGAATGAGCCACTCCCGCAAAACTTTTTCACTTTGGTTGATGCAACAACAGCGCGATAGGATGGGCCTATTCGGGTCAAAAGATACAACGTTAAGTCATGCGTCCCAGCTTGTGCAACAACAATTCAATTCAATGCTAAGGTTACAACAGCAGCTGCTGCTACTGCTGTTGTTGTTGTTGTTGTTGGTGCTGTTGTTGTAATACAGCGATACGTAGGATTCTGTACTTAGCCTTGATTTTCACTTACGAAAGAAAAAGACGTAAAGACTGATGTTCCGAAACAACAACTAACGATGAAGTATGAAAGTCAGAGGGCTTTTTCCTTACCTGCCATCATGGTATCAAAAGCTGATTTGTCCCCATCACTTGGTTCTTTTGAATAATCATGGCCCTCGAATACATACATGTTCTCTACAAAAAATGTCAAAAAAGAAAAGTTTGATTCAGTTACGACTTTTATAGTCCAGAGGCACGAGGGGGGACTTTACTAGACCAACTTTTCCTAGACCAATTCTTGGTGTGGAATTCAAATCCGGATGTTGATCGGGTTGGAGAGTCCTTTCTTGTCAATCTGTTATATGTTTGGATACAAAGTTACTCAAAAATTAAATGAAGCATTTATAAAAAAAACTATCAAGCCACCAAGGGACATTTCATCTGAAATACATCTGAGATGGCCTAATTCAATGTCTCCGCATTAAGAAAGTCCCTAGAGCTTCAAAGAAAAATTAATACCACTTCAGCACGGCTTTCGATCTAGCCTCTATGGACAAAAAATTGACCATCGGTATTGACGCTACCTGCATTTATCTGCCAAGGAATCTTTGTTCAAGATAAAATATGGACTTAGTGATCAACACCTTCAAAAGATTGTTACCTTCTTCATTTTCGTCGACAGTCATTTCTTCTGCAGTATTTGCTTCAACTTCTTCTAATAACCATTCTCCATTCGCTGTACCACCTAGGATACTTTAAAGTAAAGCTCAGATAAGAATGTCACACTAAAAATCAAGGATGATTGAAAGTCAAGGCACATGAAAAATGTTAGTCTAATAATAGTCCAATCCACAGAGAGCAGGCAATACATTTTTGATTTAGTTGCATGGGAACACAAGATATTGTTCTCCATTATGTCAATTTTCTCAGTTTTCCGTCACTGTAAAACTACTCGATAAGACGACAATTGTTGCATAAATTGTGATATTGACTTCGTTTAGCATAGCATAATAGGACTACTCGTAGGGTGCTTCTGATGCTAAAAGACTTAAAATCTCACACCTGTGAAAGTCTTGGTCCACTAGTGATCTAAAAAGGAAGACAAATTATCTCTCACAAGCCAGGTTCAAACTTTCATCGATCTATGTTTTTCACCCAGGAAGATCCCCCACAAGAAAACATAACAAATCAAATAATTATTACAACTTAATTGCAAAACGTTTCCTAGTAAGATTTTGCTATACAGAAAATTTTATCACACAGCAAACGACGAGAAGATTAACAAAATTTCAGTCAATCTTACGTGTCATCTTCTTTAAGGAGATCTTCCAAACCAAACTTTAGAATATCTGACAGCTGAAATGAAAAGTAAACAGATATGAAACTGGTAGGTATAAGATGTCAGCTTCAAGCACATCTAAACGAAATAAATAAAGTGTACCGTTGAAGAGGGCCTAACCATTCGAAGAAAACAGGCCTCAATTTGGTCTTTTGCGCTTTTTATTCTTTATTTCAGTGCCGACTAGTTTCGCCCACTTGGGCATCTTCAGAGCAACGAAATAAATGATATACAAATATTCAACAAACAGCATTTGTTTGAAAGATTATCACATAAACGCAAACAGGATTTAATTGCGTATTCTCGCGAAAGTATATTCAATTCAATTTTCTTTGTAGAACACAAATCCTAATACAGTGCATAAGATAATAAAGCTGTATTCTACACGACCCAAAACTTACTCAATAAATATTATGTCAGATATCTAAAATCGTATTACCTCATTCTGGGTGTCAGAAATATTCTGGAAATTGGAGAACTAAAAGAAACAAAACAAAAAAGAACGGGGTTAAAAAGCAACTTAGCTAGGGGGACTGGGTCCATCTAAATATAACCTATTGTATTTGATGTTCTTGATCGATGAAAACAAAAGGAAGATTAATGGCGCCTGCCGTTATATCTCCGTTCATTTACTTTAAAGAGAATCAACGGAGATAAAAGCCCCGCGCGGAAGGAGTCTGGGTATTCTATTATTAGCCTATTGTATTTGATGATTTCGAGACGATCATGGATATTGTTTAGCAAGAGGAACAATAACATGCGTAGGAGTTTTCAATGTCCTATTTATAGATGACCTCCTCTTAGCTCCGTTCATTCACTTCAAGTCATTTTTCTACAGATTCTTCTACATAGCACCACAAGCTGATGAAATGTTTAAAAAATTGCAGATCCATTTGAAAATGTTCTTCAACTGCATAAACACAGATGTGACAAAACTACTTCGTTCTAAATTTGCTTTAAAAAAGCTATATCTCGGTCTTGAACATCATCGATGTGCCACAACAACTAAAGTCTGAACAAAATAAGGCTCAAATCTTTAAAAAGGTCGGTGTAAAATTCTATTACAGTTTTCTTTGAAATAAATGGCTTGGAAGGAACTAAGGGTTTTTGCTGTAAATCTGCCGTGGAAATTTATTGATATCTTGATTAGTTTCAGGATGGTGGAATTTGTTAAATTTGAGGATATGACTTCATCAAGTTTTTAAATCCTAAACCGGAAAGCTACAGATTTCTGGTTGCCACCATATTGTAGATCATTATAAACTATGAGTTTCTTGACGTATATTTAATTTGCCCTCTATTAGTTTAGGACTTACGATGATTTAGATTTTTTCAAAATTGTCTATGAATTTTTTCAAAAATAATTAAATTGCCGTCATTTTGAAAAAAATCAAGATACCAAAAAATGTCCATGGCAGATTTACAGCAAAGTATCATAAGTTTCTTTCAAGCAATTCAATTCAAAGCAAAATGTCATAGAATTTTACACCCACCTTATTAAAGATTTGAAAGATTTGAGCCCTATGCTAGTCTAAACACAACCCAACGGGATAAACTGATAAAAAGGTCACCAACAATAAAACGAAGCTAACTTGCCTGTCCTCCTTCAATGACGACTTGTGTCAGCTTTAATTTGTTCTCTGCCCTCTTTAGAATGATTTCCTCCACTGTATTTTTCGAAACAAGACGGATTATCTTTACGGGCCTAAAAGTTGATGATGTATGGTGTCATCGTATCTATAAATAGGTTAACTATACAATAACGTATGAAATAACTTTCGTTAGAGGCGACAAAACATAGCCTGAGAACATTGCTCGCAAGGCTAAAGCAATTGAAATGGGCCAGACAAAATGTGTGTTCAGGGTGTCTCTTCCAAGTTCTTTGTCTCGGGCATGCTATATGACCAATAATGACCATTTTGGGGACTCCATCTTCAATTTCTTTGTCGAAAGGATGACTTTGAAGTTATTTGAAAGGCAATACACATAGATTGTTTCACCTTTTTTTCAAGATGAAAGCGCTATTTCAAGATAAATCTCTGCACTTCACAGAGAAACAAACCAATCATTCGTATCTCGTACGATCGCTTGGATATAAATGGATTTAAAATTTCACTTTTTCATGGCTTCGCTGAAGCCACCAAACAACATGCAGATAACAATGGATACGTGCCTTAAACAAAACTTTTACAGATTTGTTTATGTTTGGCGACGGAGCCCCTTTAATAGATCTTTAATCAATGCTGTGATTTTGCAACGTCTTTCAAGAATGATCTTAGATTCTGAAGTTTTGTCAATTTATCAATAGGCTAAAAAGGGACTGCTTGAATCGAAGGATGTAGAACTTTGCGTTTGAATTCACGGTTGTTTTCTTTTCTTTTTCGAGGTTCTAGTTTCAAACACCCATATCTTAACATTTTTACCCCATGAAGGTGTTGTGGCGCAGTGGTGAAATCTTCTGACATTGCAGCCGAAACTGTCAGGCGGACAGGGTTCGACCCCAGGTAGAGCACCATCACCACCACCACCACCACCACCACCACTTGAGCTTCATGATAAGGGGTCACGGACTTGATTAGGCCTATTCTATTTCTGCAATCCCAGCGCTTGGAGCTAAAAACCGCACTTCACCCTTCACCTTTACCTTCACCTTCATGTAACGAACAACTTATCAAGTTTCATATTGGGAATCGCAAATCAACTGACGAATCAGTTTCGTGGCCATATGTAGCTGCTTTAACTGTACCTTGTTTGTCCAATTCGATGGGCCCTCGCAGCAGCTTGGAGATCATTCTGTGGGTTGAAGTCACTATCGAGGAAAATCACAGTATCTGCTGTCATCAAATTTAGGCCCTGCCCACCTACAAATAAATCAGAACCATCCCTGTATATGCTTTAACATTGCCTAATACGAATGAAGAACATATGAAGTACCAGGCTAACCAGGTACACACAAGTAGATTACAAATCATATTGCAAGGGGGCCAGATAGTATCTTATAATTTTTGTCTTAATGAATCCATTGAATCGATCTAATCACAACAAAGAATTTGCATCTTTATGAAACTGTAACCTCCTCAGAAATGTAGCGTTTGATTATTTAGTCATCATCTGCTTGTAAACGGCTACTTGTAATTGCAGTGGCCACAAAGACTTTTAGTCTTTTAGTCTTTGGAGACTTTTTCCCTTGAAAATGTGACTTGTAACATCAGTAGCAGATACAATAACACCTTGTCACAATCTTAACTCTAAATGGATGAAAAGTTATTTGATCATGCTTTTACCAGGTATAGTCTCACAAGCAGAGGAACTTAGAACTCTCAAAGTCTTATGTCAACCGTGATACAAGTTGATAAAATACGTGCAACGTCAATGCTTGTTGCTACTTGTGCAGCAAAAATACCCGTCAGTATTCCAATAAAGGAGATAAGCTTCATCGGGTGTCAGTTAAGACTGGTACCATGCGACCTCAAATTAGACATTTCGTCTAAGCCTCGTTAAAGATATTCTATGCCAGCGAGCAAATGGCTTGGGAGAATATGCATGCAATCAAATCACTCTGAGTACAGTACATGTGCCAGCAACTTATGTGCAATGATATTTTGTGCTTCCGAGCGGCGTCCAGACTTCATCTATTTAGCATTGGAAAAATATCAAAGATCTTACCGGCCTTGGTACTGAGCATAAACAAGAAAGTGTCATCGGATTCATTGAAATTATTCACTGCTAAATATCTTTCTTCTCCTCGAACGGACCCATCAAGTCTTTCGTAAATGTAACCTGCAAGAAATAATAAGACCGTTACTTCCTCGTGAAGTTGAGATTCTCTCAAATCATTAACTGCCCATAGTTTTCAAACTTTGCTGGAAAATATTTGAAAAAGACGGTGGAGAATTTGGTGGTACATTCATGATTACACAGCTTTAGTATCACTTCTTTCAAAACAAATACTTTCAGTTTTTTTTAATTATTTCTTTGAAATGATTCTTGCTAGCTATTGTAGTTTGTGCATGTAGGGAATTAAAAAATATTTCATACAAGTGTGTAGATTTAAGACCTTTTGATGGGAAGATCTACTACTTAAATCCCTACATACACAAACTACAATAGCTAGCAAGTATCATTTTGAAGAAACGATAAAAACTGAAAGTTATTTGTATTGAGAAAAGTGATACTCAAGTTGTGCTATCATCAAACAACCGCTCGTGCGACATAATCCATTTCTAAATTGCCTAGTCATTTCGAGGAGCACTTCCTTTGTTCTTCCAAGTTCAATCTTTAGAATATTTGATCGCTGTTTTTTTTTCATCTTTTTGGGCAGTCTGCGAGCAAAACATTTCCAAGAAATCGTGAATGTATCGATAAGAAGGCATCCGAAAAATCGACAAAAATACCCAATAATAATATAGGATATTGACAATAGATTAAATGAAAAACATTTGAAATTGATCCAGTGTATGATTTATCCTGGCCTGTCGGAAGTGGGAACATTTTTCTAGCTCATCCCCGGTAGATTTCTTTAAAGTGATAATGTTTGTATAGCTATCATCGTAACTTAGACATATATAATTGGTTTGTCAAAAGCGGTTATATCATTCTCGAGTAATCAACAATTGTATAAGAATTTTTCATCTCAAAATCCAGCAAAACAAGCCTAAGGCCTAGTTTAAACATCGTGTTTGCCGTATCGAATTTAATAGACGCTGCCGATTCTAACTGTTAACTTCTCATATTCGACAGAAAAACACTGTTTAAATCACCTGCAGTTTTGAATAGATAAAACTGCAGGAGTTCACCAGCTCTGTCGTATCAAACGGCAGAAAAGCGACTTGAATTAATCATCGTATTTCTGCTGTGTTTAATTAATCAAATATCGGCAATGGTCCGCGGTTTCTATGTGTGATCAGCCACTGCGCTTGTGCACTTTGAAAAATGGCCATGTTAACCATTTTAATTTTAATCCGACACGGCAAAACGATGTTTAAACTGGGCCTAAAATCCTTGACAATAGAATACTACCGGGTGAGTCAGAAAAAAGAATCCCCGTTTGAAAGGTCACGGCTCCCTGGATATCAAGACAATGATATCGGCAAATATATAGTTTAATGGTAGAAATGTTCAAATCTACTATAAAATTTACCTGACTGAAATCGGCCACGCCATTCTGAAATTATGAGGGATTTTTTCGAGAAAGCCTCTTCAAAAAGCCTTCAAAACGTGCCCAAAATCATGAACAAATTTCCCAACATTTCTGCCTTACAATGGCCTTACAGCAATGACTTGTGAACGCTTTAGCACGTGCTATCCTCTTGGGAGGATGAACAAGTCCTCCCCCTGGTATCGATGACCAATTCAGGGGGATTCCATTCTCCCAAGAGGACAAAATACATGAATTCATGTGAGTGTCATCAATTTTAGGAAGGAAAATGTGCTCATTGTTTTCATTCGTTTTTGCGGGTTTTTGGAAGGGGCTTTCTGCAGAAAATCACACATATCCACGGGAAGAAATGGCCGATTAAGGCAGGGTAAATTACTGAACCTAATTGAACATATTGGCAATAAACAAGACATTTTTCAATATTATTGCTTTGATATTCATGGAGCAGTGGTTCCAAGCAGGGATCCTTTTTTCTGACTCACCCGGTATCACCGCAAAAATCTGTTATTTGTCATATGCAAAGAAATTTGAAAAATATTTGTTTCCCAAGAAAATCTTTCATTCAACTTGCCTTTGTATGTTAAATAATCTTGAAGAATATCCAACATCATCGTAAACTGAGAAAATATCAATACTTTGTGGCCACTGAAATAAAGACTATGTGATTGGTCTACATCATATCAAACTACAAACACTGCAATTCTTGTAAGTAGACGTGATAATAGAGAGAGAAAGATTCGATCTTGTTCTTGCGATCAACATCTCGAATGCCTACAAAACACGTGTGGCGGGAAAATCCCATTGTCTGATTGTCTTGATTATTATGATTATGTACATGAATTAAATGGGGATAACACTATCCCCCCTCATATCTTTCCTGAAATGTTATCAAGTGATCGAACTTGATCGAGTTCTGTGCGGTAGAATGTTTCGCATATTTACGTTACACCAATTGTCATTTATTTGTGATTTAGTTCCTCTCTTCGTGCATCTACCTCCCGTTCGATATTTTGAACAATTCTGTCCTCATTCTGTTCTTGATTTGGTGTTATTTGCTTCATGCTTGAGTCAATGTCGAGAAACACATCAACACACAGATACCGAGAATCATTGGCTTTCCAAAGGAACGTGACGGTAAATTCCCAAGATAAAGTACAGTTGTACAAAGATGTGTGAGGCCCATTATGACTTTGATAGCTCTAAAAACAAAACTTGCTATGTGAATCTCTCATTCGTATGAGGTCATTCTTGATAAAGTTGCTCAAGTTGACATAACTCCGATTCCAAGTAGGGAAAGTCTGTGCTACGTGAACACCTTCAGAACAATTGTCTGACCAAAGATCCAGTGTTTTTAAATGCTTTGGCTTAGGCCCTTATGCTACCGGGAGTCCCAAAAAAGTACTCCTGTTTAAAAAATCATCAAAAATTGATTATCAAACTTTTGATAAAATTTTCTTTTTGACTTGCTTTGTCAAAGACCCAAAAATATTTATAGATGCTAAAATGTTTGCTTTTGATGCAACAAGGTAGAAAATTTACACATTGAAAAACCTTATTTTGAGCTATACTTTTTAAGCAAAATACTCAATCTTGCCAACAGTCAAAATTTCAGATTTTTCATCGTCATCGAAGTCTCCAATGATAGTGTGCATTTCTTTCTGTCATTTATGACCAAACTAGAAGCTTTATATGCACAAAAAATTGATCTGGCAAGCATAAATGCTTTTTTGCAGTATGATTCAAAACCAAGTAGCCCTAAAAAGAGCTAAATTTGTTAATTTTAAACCAATTACAAGGTCAGCTATGTCTGGGAAAATAATTTGGTCCTTGATCTATTTGGCAAAAAAATAAAATTGAAGATCGGTCATGTAATCAAATTTTGGTGATTTTTCAAACGGGAGTAATTTTTTTGGGACACACCGTAGTACTCTCGTCTGTCGGCTTACAACGGTTGTATACTTGAAAGCCCCCCACTACCGGGTGCGCCAAAATAAACTATGCACGTTTGGCAGGCCACAATGAATCGTACACTGGACCGATTCTGACGATTTATGACTTAATCGTTAGCAGAAAGCCTGAATTAGATACTGGGATTTTTTGCAAATTTTTTCATGTTCAATTTTTAGAGCTAGAAGCGAGTCTCCTAAAATTTTAGTTTTCGAAAACACTGAAAGCGATCAAAAAAACATCGATCAAGTTTTCTAAAGAATCGACTTGAATGGACCAAGAGAGAACTTGTTCGTGGTGATTTGTGAGTTAGAAATCGACCAATTGTAATCTGCTGTACGAGAGTTCGCACTAATCCCCCAAATCCCCCTGAAAACGTTTTCTCTTTGTTCATTCATGTTGAATCTTTTAAAATTTGATCGACGTTTTTTTGATCGTTTTCAACGTTTTCGAAAACGAACATTTTAAGAAATTCGCTTTTAGCTCTAAATACTGAAAACGGAAAAATTTGCAAAAAGTCCTAGAATCTAATTCAGGCTTTCTGCTAAAGATTGAGTCATGAATCTTCAAAATCGGTCCAGTGTACGATTTATCGTGGCCTGCCAAACGTGCATAGTTTATTTTGGCGCACCCGGTACTATGCAGAGCGTCAAGCTTCTTATTGGTAAATGACCACAAATTAATGACTTCTGGAAGTCTTACTTGTCCTTGTTTTATTCCCATTTGCCTGTTGACCTGCAGTTTGGTCTGCCATGTTAGCTTTACAAACTTTTTCCGTCGACATTGCTAGGGTTGACATTTTTCCTCTGTTCAAACAAGGTAGTCTTATGAGGCGAAACAGATAGGGAATAAATACTATTTAAAAGTAATTACCTTATCTTTAAGAAAGTTAGCAACTTGTCCAAGAGATACAGCTTTCCTATGAAAAAATGAAACTGAAAGAATTAATTCATTACAACCGGTCGCAATCCTCGACAGCTAAATCTGATATCCACTACGATTGACAATTTGGGTAAGAATTTGTAGCTAAGGCTTTATTTGTGATGGTAATGAAACTGCCATTGGAGTGGAGTGAAAATGCCAACCGGTCGCAATACTCGACCGCAATTGACAGTTTGAGTAAGAATTGGTAGCCAAGGCTTTATTTGTAGTGGTAATGAAACTGTCATTGAAGTTTACGTCTGAATATATGGATGGCCTTCAAAATGCATTGGTCAATTATGTCATGTAATTCTGTAAGTTAGTTTATATTGTAAGTAGGATTTTTTCACAGGGCCAATTGTAAAGCAGCTTTTTCTAAATTCTGAATTGTAACCCGGTATAAATAAGTTTAAAATGAAATTAAATATATCATATTCATACCAAATAAATTATGTGCAAAAGAGATAGCATCGCCAGAGACTGACTATGTTAGCTTTCTTAAAATTTTCGTTAGAATAAAGAAGTTAAAACTCTTCCGCATTGTCTGTAACTACCACTTTAACCTGTTCAATCCATTCAAAGAAATCTTCATGCTTCTTTTCTTATTTGATCAAAACTTCTGTCATTGATGTCTTTTAGTATAAAAATCTTTCCTCAAAAGACCAAAAAAATATTTCTTACCACTTGCTTCGAAAAGATGATCTCCAATTTCGAAGGGTTCCGGTTCAATGCCTTTGAATAAAAAATAACAACGTTAATTGAATTTGCTGATAAAATCGGGTTGCTGCGTTTCTAGAATAAGGCGGAGCAGAAACCGCGCATGCATGTGTAAAAATTCGTAGCTTTGGCCCCCTAGCTCCCTGCAACAGATCCCAAAATTAGGCAACACTTTATACCTTCTCCCTTGGGTTTTAAACTCTTGATTTATAATTTCAAAAAGCTTATCTATCCAAACACATCCTTATATCAAATTGCTCGATGATGTTATTTCACGCAGTTTCTGCAAGTATCGAAATACCGACTAGATGTAGTTGAAACCTTAATTGGTTATATGGTAGTAATGGGCTAGTCAATGTCTTTTACTGCCCATGGAATCGTCCCAGTAGTACTATTAAGTAATCCATATGTAGTGTCGCTAGTAATTATTTTCGTAAAAATTTTGATTGAATAGGATACATAGTAAGCTATTCCCCAGAGAGACTATGCATCCAACTCCTAAACTTTATATTAGGCTCTATCTTATCCCTGTCCCAGGTCGCAGAACATTGGCATGGGAGGGAATACATTCACATACCTGGAAAGATGTACGGGTGGCAGCAGCATTTTCTCAGTTGCATTAGAATATTCATCAGTCTTGTTTTATTTGGACCTTCTGATTGAAACGCACCTGTCAATACAAAAAAATCATACATTAGATTACGTGTAATCTTAGGATACTTCACTCAGCTTAGTATTTTAGCAATCCTGTGCACGGGCTGTAGGAAACGTTGAATTTAAACAAAGGTTTATGTATGATATATCGAGTCATTCCTATTCTAATTTATCATTTCACTCGTGATATATTGACTTTGTTTCCTTTCTGCATCTACCTCCCCTGCGAGGGCGCCACTTTAATCCCCACGCGTGGCAGCAGATTGACTTGACCTGGAGGGCCCTGGAGAAATAATGCCACTCAAACGGAAACTCCCGGAAGAGTGACCACACTCGAGTGGCATAATGGCTCTGTCTAGGTCACGTCAAACTGCCATGCGTGGGGATTAAAATTGCTACTTGATATCCTGGTACATCAGAAACAAAATAAACTACGAATACTTTATATATCATACATCATACTAATTCTAATTCAGAGTTTATATTTCATCTCATTTCGAAAAGCAGCAAAGTTATATTAAAGGGAATCAAAGCATATATAAGCCTTTGATAAAAATAGCCTTACCAAGAGAATAGGCCGTAACACGTGCCGCACCATATTTGGGTAACTGATCTACGTCAACGGGAAATACTGATATCTGATAGGTTAGAATTTGACCGCAAGTGGCTTGAGCCACTTTTATATGCATACATTTCCTTTAACTACCGCAACTGCAACCCTCTTTTAATTGGGTAACCTACCATAGTCTTTTGTTAGGACAGCCCTGTAGAGTTTTTTCTGGATCTTTGACATGCCAGTGTAGAGAATCACCTGGGAAATATACAATATCTATACTATGAAATCAAAATAAAGAAGAAACATATTTGATAAAATGCACTCCTGACATTGCCTACAGAATTTGATACACATAGAAAGGTCTGAAAATTAAGCGTTGGTAGCAAGGATTTCAAGTGTGTGAGTTTTGAAAATAGTCTTAAATAACGGACTCATCGTATTAAACCCATAAACGCAACAAAAACACCGTAATCTGTAGGAAAAAAACTGTTAACTTCTGTGAAAGAATAATAACCAAAATAAATCCGTAACTGGATAGAAACCTTTTTCGGTTTTGTCAACGGTGAACATATTGGCGTGTTAGTAGGCCTCAATCTTACTCTCTTCAAATCAGCGTTGTTCAAAAACATCCAATATTAGCAAGCAGTTATTTAGAGCTGGCAAGAAAAACAGACAAGTAAGTTAGTTTCACTAACCTCAGATTTCTTGGGAAGTTCCTTCATAACCTGTTTAAAAAATCAGATAGATAAAATTATCATGTTGATAAATTTCAACACAAAAGTAAATTCTCGTTAGAAAAATGCAGTTTCCACGATGATGAAGATTTAAAGATATGAACGGTACCTCGTTTTTCACTCTTCTGAGAAGGAACGGTTTGAGAATCGCATGAAGTTCATCGTTTGAACTCTGGTTTTCATCTGAGAAGAGATAGAAATGATGTAACAATACTGTCTATTTTTGCTCCGGAATTTATACCGATTCCGATTCCAGAAATTTTGCCTCAAAACGACTTGTTTGAATCAAGGTGATTGTTTATAGAAATGAGCTCTTTCAACTCCAAACTGTTGTTGCAAATTGATAAATGATTGCCAGCGTCTTAACAAAGAGAAATGTTATGAAACAGTTAACAGTAATGTATAACTTTTGCTTTCATAACTTTAAGCGTGCATATCGGGGAACAGACTTGCTCTCTGCATTACATCCTCTCGTAAATATCCCGTACATGTTCGTCCACTGAAGCAGCTCTTAAACTCCGCATTCTTTGTGAAATCTTAGGACAGCATTTTCATGGCCCTTGAAAAGTAGTCAAGCTCGACTAAGTGGGTCACCGTAAAGATAAAAGTTAACTAAAAAATTAAGAGTCCACGAGAGAAGTCTTGAAGAGCCTGGAGCTCTCTTTATAGCCGATTGAAAATAAACAAATCCACAACAAAATACATTTTTGATAAAGGACGCTGATACATACCAGCAACAACTTCTTCGAAATGATTGACAAATTCTTCGTTCTCATCCAGCTTGAATATGTTTGGGCTTGTAAATGACAACAGAGAATAAATCTGCGTGAAGGGTAGAAAGACATAATTTAATCTTACGTTGTACAGCAGGTATTGGTAAATATGAAAATATTTTGATCTTCAGTCTGCTTTCTAAAACAGTAGACCAACTTTCTTGCTACAATCTTGTTAAGCAATGCAATGTTGTATCTAAGTTGTTTGAAGGTCTCTCTCGAAGTACCCTGCCTTCTATTGGCATTGGTGGTCATAGTCATCCACAATTTTTGGTTTTCAGGATATTGACATTTACATGGTATTGACTAGTGCTGTTACACTTCAGCCGTTAAAGTCTATTTCTGCTCTCTGGTAGATCCACTTTTCAAACGAAAAACAGCCTATTTAATCTTTGCTGCCTTCAGCCAAAAGGTTAATACGCTACCTATCAGTATATGGAAAAGCAACCATTTCGCCCAGGGGGCGGGGTACTTTGTATATTTTGCTGATGGGATGGCCATTTCGATATTGTTTATTCAGACTGTTAGATGCATGTGCAATAATACATAAACGAATTAATGGAAGCATAGTTACGATACAAACATTGCACACAAAGAATGCCAAAATACCTCTTGAAGATTGTTTTGCACAGGCGTTCCAGTCAGTAGAAGATGAAAGTTGATGTCAAACTGCAAAATCAAGAAATGAAGCTGTAAGTCGCTGGGTCATGTTTTGGATATCATCTAGTCTCCTGTTAAGGGAGCTGCTATGCCACTTTAGAAACACAGTCATCAACAAAACTCATGCCTTTCGATTGCTTTGAAACGATCACTGCTGCAGTACAGTTCTTTTGAATCTTAACAACTTTTTCTTTCTTATTCATTCTCAAGAATTTCGTGGGTTTCACATTGCAAATAAACTGCGCTATACTTCTTCTATTTATTTATTTATTTTATTTTTCATATTAATTCTAAAATTGTTTACCCAGGGTTACAATTCAGTTTAAGTAACTGTTTTACAATGGACCCTGCAACTCAAAATAAAACTAACCTAATTACAATATTTATCTTAACCTATAAATGTACAATATTTGGTTATTCTGGTTGGTTGCTCTGAAGATGCCCTAGTGGGCGAAACTAGTTAGTAGATAGCTGAATAAATGAAAAAAAGCGCAAAAATCAACTCGATGCCTGCTCTCTGAGGATGTTGTCCCTCTTCTTCATCGTTCACTATATAAATGTACAATATATATATTCATCGAAAACTTAAAATGGAAAATAAAAATAAAAATGTAAAGCCAGCTTTCCTTGGATTTAATCAATTATGAGCTTTTGAGCTTGGTTTTAAATGATGGATGGAAGGGGCTAATTTGATATCAGAATGGAGTTTGTTCCATGTATCAGCTCTGGGGAAAGCAAATAACTTTTGGCCATAAGCTGTTCTCATTCGAGGTATGGCTAGATCCAACTTAGTGTTGTGTAACACCCAATTGCATCCTTTCCTAATTAGGACCCTCCACTACCGGTACAGCTCTATCATCACAAATGTCCAATGAACTCGTTCCTTAGAACTACCTTCCCGAGAAATTTTTTAAAATTCCTACCTCTGTTAGTTGTTGATAAAGCAGTGATTTGTAATTCTTTAGACGGTGTGCTTCATCCACTACGAGAATGCTCCATTTAAATCTGATTTAAAAAATAAAACATCATGATCTATACTTCTGAAAAATACTTTAGTCCTTCCTCCAAGTACCAACTCGGTTTGTAGTCCTCACTAAGCAGTAATATCTTAAGCTCCTTCGAGACCAATAACTAGGGTAAATGTTTTCCAAAATTCTTTGCATTAAAACATCGCAGGGGCACTTGACCATATTTTGGTTGGGGGTGTGCCATAGAAGCTTCCAAAAATTACCTGTTCTTTAGACCAAATATTTGAAAATGTATACACTTATATAAACTTGTACAAATTTTTCGAAAATTAATAGGTGTCCTTACACCAAGTTTTCAAAAAATGGCCTATCTATTCGTTCTTGATACCAAAATCAATATCCGTTCCTTGTATCAAATCTCGTAGATCGATACCGTTCGTTATACCTAAATTATGAAATAATACACGTCCCAATGGCACATCCCCAGTACCCAAAATGTACATAGTGCCACCTGTAAAACATGTAAATAACAAGTTAAACTAATACTTTGTCATCCTCGAGCTAGAGCTAAAGATTTATCGACTTGCTTTTTTATTTCTATCAATTTATTTTGAGTGGGCTGGAAGTATTTCTAGCTATCTGAAGCTAATTTAAGCCCATATGCATGCCGCATCCAGGCATGGGACCCCTAGTTTAATGTCCCTTCCGAAAAAAGGCGAGGTGAGTTGTGAGGTCAGGCCCCTGAGAGGTCACCCATCTGGAGTTTGACCTCACTCGACTGAGCTTAACTTTAGTCACCTTACAGAAACTGTATAAGCTGCTCGACCACTCATCCCACTCCAAAGCCACATTTTCTTTAAGTTGGTTTCCAGGCTTGAGCTTCTAAACCCTATTCAAAATAGCACTGTGTGACAAAATAACAAACAAATGATATAACATTATTTTTTCATCTTTCATAAGTATTTTAAAAGGACACCTACCTTTGGAGAAAGCTTGAATCTCTCAAACACAGCTAAAAGAAGATAATTTGAAGGCTAATCTCATGTGAAAACAAAGAGCAAATCTATTCTTAAATCATTTTCATTGTCTTACAAAATGACATGACAAACAGGGTTGGTGGGTGGTACTTGGATCTTGCAATTACGGGGTTTGGGTTCCACTCATTGGGCTCTCTGGATGGGGCCTCAGTTTGCCGTGTTCTGTTGGTTGGTGGTGGTGGGTTCTATGGCTGGGAGCAGCATTGCTCTACCTGGTTTTTTTGCACTTTAGCATAGTGTAGTATCTTTTGGCGTGGCGTGGTGTTCTTTTACTAGTTAAATTTTTAGACTATTGTTTATAGTCATTGTAAGAGTCATTCATGGTGAGGACCAGATGACCATGTGACCTCCCCTGTGATGATTGGCTCAGATTATTGCATAGTAGTTTCTTTTAGTACTTGACATATAAAAAAACATGGCAAACACAAAGGACAAAGTTTGAAGATACCAACCTCATAAGAAGTCAACAGCACATCAAAAGGGCATGTCATGTTCTTCCAGTTGGTTGGCTGTAAACAATCAAACAGAACATATCACACATCAAAGAAAAGCAAAGAAAACTGTTTACAAAATCATTTGGGGATCTTGAAACTGATTTCACTTAGAAAAAAGTAATGAATAACGGAAAAACTCAAAGAAGTTACTAATTTCAAGCAAGCACTCTTCATGTTTTGTGCTGTTCTTACATTGAAGGCCTTGTGTTCTTACATTTAAGGCCTTGTGTACATTACCATCAAAGAGCTTTCAAGTAGTTCTCAAGAATTTTCCAAATGCAGCTAAAAAATGTTGAGGCTACATAAGCTTATTGAAATGATTACTCAAGAGATTGCGGCCTGAGAAAGAAAATATCAAGCATTGCTATTTTGGAATCTGTTCCGGGGAGCTAGGGGGCTAAACTTTAACAACTCTCCATGCATGAATGCAGTTTCTGAGAGGTATTAATGAAAGATTTTAAAAATTTGAGAACAAGATTCCCAAGAATTTACCAAGAATTCTTAGGTGAGGAAACATAGTTGAAGGCCTGTACTGTATTGTTTCATTCACAAATGTGCAATTATCACCTTTGCATTCATTGAGCTGCTTATCTCTTCCCGTTTCATCTCCCTTGTCTCTTTGTCTCCCATGTAAAGAAGCAGATTCATTGAAGGTGCCCATCTGGTGTCAAAAAGAAATTGCAGTCAGAGCATGAAATCAGGCCTGGCCGTAAGTTATTTTAGTGGCGCGCGGTAAATCACGCGCCTTGGTTAGTGAGGCGCGTGATTTTGAGCAATAAACATATCGTCTCTGTAGAGAGGGATTTTTGAGGTTATGATGAAGAACAAACGAGTTTTGAAGGTGTTGCAAAGAACAGTGGAATTGAGTTGAAGTAACAAGAATCGAAATTATGGTTTCAATGGTAACAGGAATGAAAATATCATGTTTTCCTCTGTGCTGCGTTCTTTGTTAGACACTCGTATTTAGGCCGTTTGATGAAGAATGCTTTTCAATCCAGTTACTCCGTATCGCTTCCGCAGTCCTGGGATAAGAGCAATAAAATACCTTCAATTCTTCCATATCAAATCACATTCACACACTTTCATACATCAAACTTATGATCGAGCGCTGGAAAGCAAAGATTCAGTTCAGGACACCTGTCCTCCAAACGCAACTTTCGTGCTTTTATTCTCGCTGTGTGATTTGATCTTCCTGTTTGACCTTGCCGGAATCATGATATTGTGTATGATCACATTGCATACCGGAAATAGCAAGGATTGAGAGCAAGTATAATTAATTGGCAGCACTTAGGAATAAGCATTAATATCATATTTCACTTAGATAACAAACTATTTTATTGATTTCCCTTTCACAAAAAGATGTCTGTTTCTAAGAATATCCAATACTCTTCCTTCAACAATAAAAACCGAGGTGCGTGATTTTTAGGCAAAACCTTTTTTGGCGCGTGAAAGATCACGCCTCTCGAATGCTTGAGGTGCGTGCCGAGGTGCGCGCCTTAAACGGCCAGGTCTGCATGAAATGGCAGATAATATTTGAAAGAAGTTGACTTATGAATTTCCATTTTTTGCCATATTTTGTGTGTCTAAAATATGGTTATACAGCACCTAACCATTATGATTTTTAACTAAAGTATTGTTATTTGTAATTGTAACTATATTTATAAGTGTTAAATTTTAGGAAGTACCTATTGTTTAGTTACTTGACCACTTTTGTCACAAACATGAGCATGCTATGAGAAAATCTTCTACCATGAAAACAGTATGCTCCAAAGAGCGAAAAATATGTCCTGCATCTATTTGGTTTCACACTACTTTCATCCAAATCAATATCTGTCTCAATTCTGTTCTGAAATCAGGAACTAAATTCTAACCAAGCAGATCGCTATGCTGAATCTAAAAAATTTCACAGCTAGAAATGGCAATACCTTTCAAATTCTGTTTTCCAATTTCCAAGCACAGAGAGTGGAGCAATTGTGAGACAAGGGGCCTTTACTTTCCCAGTTTGCTTCAAGTATAGCACTGATGATAGTGTCTGAAAAGTAATCGGGTATCAAAACTTACAATCAAATGCAAAACAGGTGACAAAGCTGCTGGCTTGGTGCAAGGGCTGCTATGAACAAGGAAGAATTGATTGTGGTTTTTTCCTGGCTGAAATTGGTCACTCCATTCAGATTTTACAAGGGATTTTCTCAACAAAGTCCCTTCAAGAAACCATAAAAATTTTGCAAAATCACAAGCAGCTTTCCCTCATATTTTCACCTCACAGCAATGACTGGAAATGCTTTAGCACTTGCTATTCTCTTGGGAAGATGGACAAGTCATCCTCCTAGTACGAATAACTCATTGGGAGGGATTCCATCCTTCTAAGAGGACAAAATACATGAACACGATGCAAGTGTCATTGTTTCTAGGAAGGAAAACAACTTTTACTCGCTGTTTTTCACTAGCGTTTGCAGGTTTTTCAAATGGGTTTTCTTCAAGAAATCTCGCAGGATATCAACAGGAAGGAATGACCAATTGAAGCCTGGTAAATTACTGAATATAATTGAACATATTGGTAGTGAAACAAGACAGTTTGCAAAATTATTGCTTTGATATTCAGGGAGCAGACTTTTTTCAAACAGGGGTTGTTTTATTGACTCACCCAGTAGATAATTTGCTTTATATTCCAATAAAATTCACAAACAACAGACAAAGAAAGATTACAAAACAATGCCACAGGGAGCATGAAATACATTTAGCAACCATGTTACCATTACATTTAACATGGGTCTACTGGTACTGACTACTGGGGGTAAAATGGGCAGAGAAAAGTGGGATAAATTTTGCCAAAATCTTTGATATGTGGCAGGTCTATACCTGGAGAGTCTTTCCAAGTCCCATTTCATCTCCAAGAATGCATCCCTGCTGCCCATGGGTCTCATGACACTTAACCAACCAATTCACGCCAAAAAGTTGATAGTCCCTCAGCTGAACGTTGATTAGGCCAACATCATCCAACTTTTTCTGAGTCAATTCTTCAGTGTTTGATGTCTTTAAATTTTTCACTCTACGGCTCAAGGCATCCATCATGAGTAAGAGGCCTTGGTGCTTCAAGTACAAGTTATTCCTGCAAGACTATTGCGTCGATTTGTTTGAATAGGCATGAAGTTCGTTTGGGCTATCAAAGCTTCCGCCTAGTAGGCCAGCCGCCATTACCAAAATAACAAATTTCAAATGGCGCGAATATATTTGTTGTTGTCGTTGCTCACATGGGCTTCGAATGGAGGCTATCCAAACAAACAAGATGGTGGCCGCAGCTGAGATGTGAAAATAAAATACTCGGAAATTAATTTGCCGAAGCTGAAAACATTGTCAATAAAGAAAGAAATCATAGAAATCAATTCTCGTAAAATTGAAAGCCCTAGTTCATCAATTCAATCCTTTAAAATATGGTCAAAGTGGCTGTAATTGGAGCTGGTGTGATAGGCCTATCAACAGCGTATGCCTTGAAGAAGAGAGATCCCTCCATCGATGTAACGATTCTCACGAAAGCACTCTCACCAGATACATGTAGTGACATAGCTGCAGGGATTTTTCTGCCCTACAACTTGCGAGATACACCTCTGGAGTTACAAATGTGTGTTTATAGTGTGTTTATATATCGTTTTGAATGCTAATTAACTGAACATTTAACAAGACTCAAGAAGAGTTAATTACGAGGGAAGGCACGTTTCGTGATACTAGGTGTGACACACCCCTTTCCCATTTTGTGGACCTTGACAACAGCAACAACTGAAGGTTCTAGAACACAAATAGTGAATAAAACTATTATATCATAGTTGAAATAGTTGATGATTTTGTATTTTGAAACAGAATCTCATAACATCCGCCACTTTCCATGCTGTGATCCATGCAGGAAACTTGCAACAAAGGGAATGACCCTAGGTCCTAGGATTTTGCTTCAAATATATCCCCTTCTCAGTGAAATCATGGATGATTCTGGTGTCATATTTTCATTAGCATTGCACCCGCCAGGCAAGATGACCATTTCTGATGAATCAGAATCATTTACCACCGAGATTGAGCAAGAAGAAATCTGATTTCCAGGATAACTGTCACAAAACTATCAAGGTTTCCTTGTTGCTAATAGCTAATGGCAGGCATGATATTGGGAGATGTATTCTACATAAGCCAAAGTAAAGGATAATTCTTTAAACATTTTCCTTGTGCTCTGATTTATAAAAGATAACTGTGACAAAACTATCAAAGTGTCCTTATCACTGGTGGCAAGCATGATTTTGGGAGATGCATTCTAAGCCAAAGTAAGGGACGTGGCCCTAAAAAGTTTCCTGAGAGCTTCAACCTCAGACCCCTCATTTCAATGCCCCCTCCACTTGATTTACCCTTACCACACCACTGATAGGTACTGCAGTTTATTGAAATATACCTAATTTATACAAAAGAAAAAGCCCACTTTATCTAGATTCACGCTGGCTTAGACGTGTTCCTATTTTCAAGGGTTTAAGTTAAAGAAGCAATTTCGGGCAGGCAACGTGGGCCGGTACGCTGACCTCCCAGTTTCCTGCATTTGGCCAATTTCATTGAGGTTTGATCAAATTAAAAAATCCTACAAGGTGTACCTCAATCAGGAACGCCGGAGAGGGGGGGCGCGGAGGGGCAAGCGCCCCTCCTGCCCTTTCCTAACGGGGGCAAGGGGGGCAAAAGTGCCCTTTCAATGAAAAACAATAATTTACTTTGAAACTTGATAGAAAAGCCGTCATAGCTTCATTCCCTTATCAGAAACACACCAGTAACGGAAAATGACTGGCAATTGCAACTTCAAAATAAGCAATATGCGATTTTATGCGATTCGGAATGAGGACATGTGGAGAAATAGCCGAAAAATTTTGTGAAAGAACATCATTAATGTTCGTTAAAACGTTTTTGATAGCATTTTAAGCCAATCTAAAGGGCGTGGTCACAAAAATTTTCCCGAGGGAGTACCCCCGGACCCCCCAATTCGGTCTCGAATCTCAATGATGGCAAACAGCGAATCTCTTTTTTAGAGGTTACTCTGAGGGGTGTTTTTCAAGCTTCTAATCCCGAGTGTAATTAATGTAAATTAATAGATCGCTCCTAACATATAATAAGGAAATTATGGTGGAATATATGGCTCAAAATTCTTTTACCTGTTTTGGAGCTCCATGTTATCATATTGTTACCATCTTACCATACATGTTACCATATTTCAGTTGACGTCATTTAATTTTAGGTGGAGCTTTTCAAGATCTGACTAAATTACATAATGACCCCGTTAATTTGAAAAAAAATTGTTGTCTTTCAGAAAGTGGAGTAAAGCTACTTCGGACTTAGCTGAGAAGCTTTTAAAAGAAAGAGCTGATGCAAGTGACATTGGAATTGCTATAATGTCAGGACATGAGTTGTTTGACCATGATGTACAAGAGGTACTATTATACTAAATAGCTTTTTCCTCTTTGAAGTCTAGTTTACAGAGAATGTCATGCAAGTAGAACAATTTGTCCTAGATAACAAGGACAGATTTGGTAAGACAATAGCACAAGTTGGTTTTTGATTGACACCGCAATTCAGAGCGATTAGCAATCGCAGACAAAAGAACTCTCTCAACCAGTAATTCAAAACAAGCAAAGCGCAAAAGTGTCTCTGAAACCCAGGTACCTAGCTCGCTCATTGTGCATTCCAGAAATTGTTTTTAAGAGCAAACGTGAGCATAGATCGAGAGAAGAAGGATACAGTATATCTACACATCTGCCACGGGCATTTAATCCATCTGCTTCAAAAGCCGATTGGGAGGCGATTAAAATTCTCTTATTTCTTAAAACACTGACTGCTCAGCTTCTGAACCAAAGGAACAAAATACCCGAAGTAGATGTTTAGATATATCCTTCTTCTTTTGAGATACGCTCATGTTTGCTCTTGAAAACAATTTCTGGATTGTACAACGAGCGCGCTAGCTACTTGGGTTTCAGAGAAACTTTTGCGGCTTTGTTTGTTTTCAATTTCTGGTTGAGAGAATTTCCTTTGTTTGCAGCCACTAATTGTTTTGAATTCAGATGTCAACGAAAGCATCTCATGCAATTGTCTTACAAAATCTGTCCTTGCTGTCCTAAATAGTTTTGGAAAACAATTGATCATAAAAATCATGAAATTTAAAATCACGAAAATTGAAAAATATCTTTTTGGAAATTTTGATTATTTTTTGCAAGTTATGAGCTATAATATTTCCTTCATATTACTTTGAAATTTTCACATCAAGTCCATCATCTGTTTTGCTCTGTAGTTACCAGAGTGGCATCATCTGCTGCCAAATATAAGATTACTAGCAAAAGAAGAGATGGAAGCATTCCCAAAGAAATACAAGTGGGTATAACTAATTTCTGTATTCTGGATGAATTTTAGGAGGAGTTGAATAAGGATCTTTTTACTTCCTTTCGTAAAAAGTTTTGTTTATACTGTAGATGTATGTGGCTCCGATTTCTTTCTGCATCATGTCTAAAATTTGCTGTTATTCACAGACCAAGCCGGGGGGGGTACATGACTTGAGGATGGACGGGGGTCTGCCGCCCGGTTTCAGAAAGCTACCCTCTTCTAATTACCGAAACTTGCTTTTGATACCCACTTTTATGATTAATTTTGGCGGAAAACTGCCAATTTTAACCATTTTTTGCGAATTTCAGCGAAACTACACCCATGTTTATGGAAAATCTGCCGAAAAAGGACCCTTTTTTGGAGAATTTTGGGCCCAAAACCCACCCATATGGGCGGCACAAACCCGTACCCTAAATATGTTATGTACCCCCCCCCCCCCCCCGGGAGACCAAGTTTTTGCAGTTCCATACTGTTAAAAGCATTCAATCAATACTGGGTGAGTCAATAAAAAGGCCCGGCGTTTGAAAAATGCTGCTCCCTCAACATCAAAACAATAATATTGAAAACGATCTTGTTTTATTCCCGATATGTCCAATTACATTCAGTAATTTACCCGGTTTTAATCCGCCATTCCTTCCCCTCGATATGAGAAATTTTCTGCAGAAAATCCCTTTCGAAAACCTGCAAAAACGAAGGAGAACGACAAACAAATTTTCCCTTTTTTTTTCTTCCTAGCAATAATGACACTCGCAAACAAGGACAGATTTTGTAAGACAACAGCATGAGCAGCTCTTGAATGACACCTTAATTCAAAGCAATCGCAGACAAAGGAAATTCTCTCAACCAGTAAGTCAAAACAAGCAAAGCCGCAAAAGTTTCTCTGAAACCTAGGTAGCTAGCTCGCTCGTTGTGCATTCCAGAAATTATTTTTAAGAGCAAACTTGAACATAGATCGAGAAAAGAAGAATATACAGTATATACACATCTTCCTCTGGCATTTAATTTGTTTGGCTCAGAAGCCGATTGGGAGGCCACTCAATTCTCTTATTTTTTCGGGTGTGATTAGAATACTTACTGCTCAGCTTCTGAACCAAAGAAATAATCTGCCCAAGGTAGATGTGTAGATATATCCTCCTTCTTTCGAAAGATGCTCGTGTTTGCTCTTGAAAACAATTTCTGGAATGCACAACGAGCGCGATAGCTACCTGGGTTTCAGAGAAACTTTTGCGGTTTTGTTTGTTTTGAATTACTGGTTGAGGGAATTTCCTTTGTCTGCGATCGCTAATCGCTTTGAATTCAGTTGTCAACAAAAACAACTCATGCTATTTGTGTTACAAAATCTGTCCTTGTTACATTCACATGCATTCATGCATTTTATCCTCTTGGGAGAGAATGGAATCCCCCTGAAGAAGTTATTCATACTACGGGGAAGACTTGTTTATTCCCACATGAGGATAGCACGTGCTAAAGCGTTCTCAAGTCAACGCTGTAAGGTAACAACATTAGGGAAACTTGCTAATGATTTTAGCACGTTTTTCAAGGTTTCTCAGATATTGCAAAATATCATTGCTTATATATTCAGGTAGCAGTAGCCTCTTAACCGCCGGGCCTTTTTTGACTAACCCGGTACTTTATTTATGTGTTCCTATCTTGAAAAAATTGTAGGTTTATTTATTTGAAACCTCTTCTAGATCTGGATATGCAATCACTACATACATTATAGAAGGCTCAAAGTACATTCAGTGGCTGATGAAGGGGTGAGTAAGACAGAACCTGTTACTTACCTCTCAGAGTGTGTAATTCTTTACACTGCACTTAACAACAAGCAATGAAACTGATCTATTGATTGCAGTAAGAACCCGCATAGAAGAAACGATTTTTTCAAAACAGCCTGTTTAGTTTCTATGAAAACTTATCGAAGTTTCTTTTAAAACTTATAGAGTAGCGTCGCCCATTATGGCCGGTCGCCCATTATGGCAGGCTAGCAAGAGAAATTAAATTTCAGGGGACTGACGACTAGTAATAGAATTGCAATTGCGCGGAAAATCTTCGCTGACATCTGTTTTATCATGATTTGACCTTCACTGAAGTTTCAGTTCTTTTGCATTGAAACCCGACGAGAAGGTTTGAGCATATCTCTAATTGATTCTTTCATGTATTGCAAATTTCATGACTCTATTTACATTCCGTCCTTCTTTTTTGTTCGCTCGGCACCTTGCGGTTTGAAATTTTTAAAATATGTTTTGATTTTTCAGAAGTGCTGTCTCTTGAGAGGAAATCTACAATGAAACCAAAGCAAAGTGACTTCTGATTCAGATTTAAGATTATGAAGTCTCAGTGCTGCAAATTGCTATTTTCGTCGCCCATTATGCCCATCAGTTTACCAGAAAAGTTTCCAATCGCTTCAAAATATTAAAATGCAACATTTATTAAAAAAAACACAAATTTTTGGGTTAAAATCTTACTTACTGACTTGGAAAATCATCGAAACCCAGAAAAACGCAGCATTATATCAAGTCTATTTTCATTTTAGAAACTATGCCAAAACTCATCCATCCATGCACAAGAGATAAGGCAGGATTTAGAACAACTCGAAGCATGTATTTCAATTGCCAAAACATGAAGTTTAGGTTAATTCTTATTGATATTTTTGGGTTTAAAGTACCAAATGATAAACAAAGAACAGTAATTAAAGCTGTTTTTCTTATTAAAACTTTTTACCAGAGAGCAGTGTTCATTGTTTCTCCTGCGGCCATAATGGGCGACGCTAGAAGAAAACGACGTTTTTACCCCCTTCTTCGAAATCTTCTAAAATCAGTATAAAGAGTTTACGTAAGAAATCAATACTCTGTGATCTTTTTCTCCATTAGTTATAGTTGGTGATATAATCTGGCTATTTGGTTTTTTCATTAATTGCTCTTTTTGGATCTAACTCAGAACTTCGCGACGACATGGGCATAATGGGCGACACCACTCTAGAAGTTTCTTTCAAAAAATCAGGCTGGGATGTCTTAAACAGTAGTTTCTACCGGGTGTCCCAAAAAAAATGTATGCAGATTTGGATGACTCCAACGATGTGAATTTAGCTTTTATCAGTGGCTAATCACTCTCAAAATGTTCCTCGATAGTTAACTTGAACATAGATACCTCTTTTGTTGGTATTGGTGCTTTGAGAGCAGAAATATCAATCTTGAAAGCTCAAACTTGCGACCTCCTGCAAACCATGAGCTTTCAAGATTAACATGCCTGCTCTCAAAGTACCAATATCAACAAACGAGGTATATATGTTCAAGTTAACTATCGAGGAATATTTTTAGTGTGATTAGACATTGATTGAAGCTAAATTCACATCGCTAGAGTCAACCAAATCCGTATACATTTCTTTGGGACACCCGGTACTTCGTGGGTTCTTACTGTCCATCCATGAATACTTTTTTGCAGCTTTCTGGAGCTTGGGGGAGATGTCAAGAGAAGAACAATAGAATCAATAGATGAGGTAAAAAGCTGTTCTTACTTTCATAATTATTTTTCTGCGTGTGAACATTCGTTTTCTTTAAACATTCTCACTCATTTTCATCATTATATTTTATCCTAATCCTTTTCTGTGTCATCATCGTTATGGCTACATTAAGTGCAAAAATTTTCGGCGTTACAAAGTTTCAGACAAAGACTTGTCCGAAAATTATTTGTACGAAAAATGGACTTGTCCGAAAATTTGTCACGTCGAAAATATTTGCATGCGCAGTGTGAATTGAATTCCAACAATAGACCATTTTGACATTTAGAAAAGGGGCTGGGGAGAGCAACATTTTTCTGGTAAATGGTTGCCACAGTTAAAGTTATCATTGGTGAAAAGCCTGTGGCAGCCATTTACCAGAAAAATATTGATCTCCCCAGATCCTTTTTCTAAATGTTAAAATGGTCTATAGGAACTAAGACAAGAAATCTGAAATCGAATCTCCAGCACGTCACAAAAGAATATTGTAAACATGCAAAGTTTTTGAAAAAAAACTGTTTCCAATCCAATGTTATCATCATTAGTCAGCACATATGGTCAGAAAAAATAACAACAACGTCCTCTTCGTCTACCACCATTTACATGCTCTCACTATTGCTGATGTAATTCGAAAAGAATTCATTTCAAAATGGCGAAAATTGATGATGCTATCAAAACGACATAGAACAAAAAGACCCTTTCGCAGATTTAAAGTACCTATGACACCAACTACAATTTAAAGCATGCAAACAAAAAATTGACGAATACCAATAGAAACAAGAAAATTAGTGAATTTGTTGCTGTTCTACATTAGAAAATTTTATGTTAGAATGGACTTTAGGACATGCTAGGGCTCTATTCCGAACTTTATGAAAGCGTTTTGTTTCAATGAATCTAAAACCTGGTGTGATTTTGCATAAATGATCCAAAGACTAGTCAAAATGTTGTCCGAAAATTTATTTGTCTGAAATACCAAAAATGTGTCCGAAAATATTTTCGCTGAAGTTTATTGTCCGAAATTTTGTCCGCCGAAAATTTTTGTACTCAATGGACACAGTTCTTTTTACCACAAATCAATAAAATCAAACATTTTCTAACATACATCTTTCTCCTAATTTCTTGTACCTTTTCATATTATAGAATCATATTTTCCTCAGCTTTCAGATTCTTATGACCTTGTGGTCAACTGTACTGGTTTTGGTGCAAGAAAACTTTGTGGAGATACTTCCATTGAGCCAAATCGTGGCCAAGTCATAAGGGTGTGTACCATCTATTGAGAATGATTCTTATTGTAATCATGCAAGGGACCGAAGTATGAAACAGAATTCAGTCATCCTCATCTTATATTTGCCTGTCCAACTTCTTATAAGAGCTGTACTCACACTTTAGGTGATTTTGTGGTGTCAGAAGTGCAAATTATGGGGATTTTGGAGCAAGAAGTTTGAAGTAATAGCAAGCAGAATTAGATTTATCAAAACTTTTAGGCTTGAGTTATGTTTTCCCTCCTCCCACTGGAAAACTGAATTTCCGTCGCAGTGCAATGTGATGTATTGCTGCCAAATAAAGTTTAACTAAATCCAACTTTTTAGCAAATGGAGACCAGACTCAATGCTTTCAATAAATTAAAAATTTGCAACAATATAAATTGATGAAGTAAATAAGTTTGAATAAAAGAAAGCTCCATCGTAACATTCCGTGACTTTTCTTTTATCAAGAATGAAAACAAGCCCAAAGATGCGGGTGCACAATATGCTTGGTGGGATGCGGGATCAGGCATTTTTGACAAACGGGATACGGCATACCATACCATACCTGGCTAGCGAGATATGGGAAAGCCAAAGGCAGCAGGATTAATCAAGGGCGCCTACCTTGTAGGAACTGTGTTTATTTTATTCCCAGTACTATTTTCGTGATTCAGTACACAGAGTCTGTCCTGTCAAGGTCAAGATGACGTATGAATAACTTTATGGTTTCAAATTCCGGTGTTGATGTAATACGAGATCAACTGTTATATGAGATGACCACAGGGGCCAGACAGCGTAATTTTTGATTGGTCAACACTAACAGACGTTAGAATTTTGAAAACGGATTAACAAGACAGCAATTACTCTGTGTATTGGGTCACAAAAACAGTACTGGGAATAAACACAGTTCCTGCAAGGTAGGCGCCCTTGGATCAATATTTGAGTATATTATTCTATGAGAAATGGGATATGCTGAAATAATGGTGCAGGATGGTGGGATGAAGAGACCCTTTTGTGCACCCCCAAAGATATCCATCGTGTACAGTACGCAAGGATTATTTAATTTTTCTATGATTCCTTCCTATCATTAGGTGAAAGCTCCATGGGTGAAGACGTTTTTCATTGGTGATCTCAAGAACCAAGGGAATAAGGAAACTTATATCATCCCGAAGTAAGTAGCTAGTTTTTTGCTGGATATGACAGTTGTGTTTGTGTCTCTTTTTATGATTTGTGTATCGTCATGTACTCATTCATTTATTGGATAATGTTGTCATGTGATTGTTGTCATGTGATTGTGTGTGTCTCCTTTTCAAAATATACCATAAGCGAACATCTAAGAGCAAAATTTGAAAAAATCTGGAATGACAGAATTAAAACAACCTCGAAAGCACTAACCTACAAAACTCATAAAACAAACATAGCGTACGAGAAATACTTTTCACTTGTTAAAAACAAAACGCACAGACGAACAGTAACCAAACTACGGCTAAGTGACCACTGCCTTGCTATTGAAAAAGGAAGACATAAGAAACCTCCCATTGTAAGGGGGAAAAGATTCTGTAAATTTTGCCCAAGCATAATTGAAGATGAAACCCACTTTATACTCTGGTGTAACCCATACAATACAGAAAGAACGCCTTTCGTAAGTCAAGTCACAAAAAATTACCCAAATTTCACTAAAATCCAAACAGACCAACAAAAACTGATTTTTCTATTTGCAAATGATGATGAATACCTAAAAATATTTGCCGAATACCCAAATACAATTTACAACAAGCGCCAATTAGACATTTTTGCCGATTTCAGCCAAACTGAACCCATATTTAACGAAAATTTGCCGAAAAAGGACCCAGAGAATTTTGCGTCAAAAACCCACCTTCAACATGTTATGTACCCCCCCCCCCCCCCCGGGACTCTGAGCGATCAATTTTTTCAAGTGTGGAATAACATGAAATAAAATTTGATAAAATAAGATGTAAGCTGTTTTTTCATATTTCATATATTTTTCATATTTAATTCTTTTAAGGAGGGTTGCCCTTCAGCAGAAGCTGGTTTTCAAGGGGCCCTCCGATAAAAACAATAATTAAAATCTACAGAAACAAAGTAAAAAGCTATTAATTAAATCAAACTATAAAACCTTATTTACAATATTCAAAAACCTATGTACAATAATGTTTAAAATTTAAAATCAAGCCAAAGAAAAAGATGCCTGTACCTAAATAGTCTTGAAACTCTTCAGTGAGGCTGCCTGCTTAGACTCGACTGAGAGGCTATTCCACAGTTTTGCACCTCTGTGGGAGAAACATCTCTGGCCATTATTTGACCTTTTCTTGGGTAACCTAAGGTCGGTTACTGTATTACGAAGGCTGTAGGATGAACACTGCGAATTTCGTGTGAAGAGGTCACACAGGTATTGCGGACCATTGTCTGAGACTCATAGGCTACAAGTTCGTCAATGGTCTTCCATCCCAGCTCTTCGATAAGGGGTCTGCTTGGGGCATCGAAGCTGCTATGCGTTACAATCCTAGCAGCACGTTTTTGAAGTTTTTGCAACTGATTAATTTCAGTTGAACCAGCACAGCCCCAAACAGAACAACAGTATCGAAAGTGGGGCTCAACAATACCTGTGTAGAGAGTTCGCAAAGTTTCTTGTGGGAGAAAAGACTTTTTTGATATATGTTATAGAAAATTAAATGTAACTCCATAGCATTACACCTTATGGTTCATGTTATTTTGATTTTTGAATTATCCTTAATTTTTGAATGTGTTTTTCCTTTCACTGCTCGTTGAAATTCTTAGTCTTCTCAGTGTGTGTGCAATCGTTTGATGGATGAAGCCGATTCAATGCTTTTTCTCATCTAATAGCAAGGACACAGTTGTTCTTGGTGGCACAGCACAACCTGGCAACTTCAATGAAGAAGTCTCTCAAAGTGACAAGGACCATATCATCAGGGAAACGCGGCTCATCCACCCAGACTTAGCTGTGAGTATCTCACTTATAGCGTTTAACAAACGTTACATGAGAAAACCAGTAATCCCGGGGGGGGGGGGTACTTGACTGGCTTTAGAAATTTTTCCTCGAAATGGTAGCCGGCTTTAGAAAAAATGGGCGAAAAGCATACCCCAAAACGTAAAAATGGGCGAAAAGCATACCCCAAAACGTAAAAATGGGCGAAAAGCACACTCCTAAACGTAAAAATTCGTCGAAAAACAATGAAATAACACTTTTGACAACCGGCTTTAGAAAAACTGCCTTCTTTTGATATCCGGTGTTAGAAAAAAAGAGGCGAAAACGATACCCGGAAAGGAGTGCACATCGCGTCAGCAAAATATACTAGGGTACCCCCCCCCGGGCCGGTAATTCTTCCGCTATTGTCAGAGGTCTGTTGTAAGAACATGTAAATGTTCACACGACAAATCAAGGAAATATGATTGGTTCCCCAAAGGAAAAGAAACACGCCCAATGAGCAAACAACATTGAGAAAACATTGAAAAAACGTTGACTCTTTGTGTTGCATCTATGTTGATGAAACCTTGAAAATTGATTGTTTGTAAATATTGAAATGCAAAACGTAATCATCGTTGTTTCTTTAAAGACCCTCTGCTAACCAAGACGCTTTGCGAGCATTCTTTGCTGTGCAACTAGAGATGGCACGTGCGAGGTATGCGAGGTATGTCCGTTGCAAAGGACCCTTTGAAATTGGATAATATGCGGTTATTAAACGATTACGAGGTCCATGCTGGAAAATATTTGGACCGCAGTTTGACGTACGGACCGAACGCAGTGAGGTCCGTACAATGAACTAAGGTCCAAATATTTTTCAGCATGGATCGAGTAATCGTTTAATAAAGGCTTTATTATATGGCAGAACCTTTTGAGAACGTTGTTTATAGTATCGTCCTTTTTTGTTGTGTCTTTGATCCTGTGCATCACTGTAGTTGCTCGTTGCAACGTTAACTACATTGGCATTTTCTTCGTGTATAATTGCAAGTTCGTCTTCAAAGTTTACAGAAAAGAAATCTTCGATGAATAAGCTAAACTTTGGCTGACACTTCTTACGGCCTAAGCCTACACAAGAAGCTCCTCCCTTGTTGTTGATTTTTAAGGCAACGCCCGGTCCAATACGGCTTCGAACGAAAAATACGGCTTTTACGGACCGATCAAGAACCAATCGAATTGCTGCGTTGCCGGTCCGAGGAGCCGTATTTTCGAACGCCATATAATAAAGGGAAATATCAACTCTTGGACTCTATGCTTTTGTCTACGCTAAAAACCCTTTGTCAAACATGATCATTTGTGTGCCGATTGAAAAGCAAGGCAAAGTGAATTTAGGCCAGAAACGACTTTCAGATAATACGAAAGTCGACCTTGGCGCCACAAAGGATCATGGTTAGCAGTGGCTCTTTAAAGGGATTCAGTCGTCAAACAGTAAACAAATCCGTAAACTCGCACGTGTCGGGGATTATCCATTGTTCATCCATTGTTCTCTGCAGTTTGTTTGGTCGCTTCGCAGAAGATATGAATGTTTGGTTTGTTCCTTAGTGAAGTACAAGGATTAATGCCCAAATAGCAACTTTCATTTTGAAAAAATACGAAAATCCTGTGTGCTATTACCTTTCAAAAAATTGCAAAAATCATCGTTTTGTTTACATTAATTTTAACTTTGAAATTGCCTCAGCAAATCAATGGTAATGGGACATTGATACATGGGTTTTCCAGGACTGAATTGACTCAGCATTAACATTGCTGAAGTTCATGTTATTGTTAATTTCACCCCTTTTCAACAAATTGAGATGCTAGTTCCTGTAACATGATCATAGTCAGGATTTACTCAACAGTTTAAAAAAGAAACAAGACGTAAAGCTATTAAGATTGACCCTTTTGAAAGTCTAATTTCTAATTAAGTAACTTCTGTAAACAAATTCACTTCTTTTCTTAACAGATGCTCTTGAATTTTCTAAGTGAATAAAGGTTAATTCTTTTCAGAATGCAATTTTCGTGAAAGATGCCGTTGGCTTGAGACCGACTCGTCCATCAGTACGACTTGAAAGGGAAGATCTACATTTGCCATCAAAGACATTAAAGGTATCCAGAGTTCCTTTAGCAAGGACAGATAATGTTACAATAGGATCTGCTACTTTTCATTGACATCTAGATACAAAGCGATTTGTGATTGCAGAAAAAAACGAATTGCATGCCCGGTTAACTCATAAACGAAAACCAAAGCAAGCCGCAAAATTTCCCTGAAACCCACAATCTTGGACAAAATATATCCAGACTGTATGCTATCAATTCCAATTTTAACACGCCATTTCCCCCCTCCCCCACCTATCAATGTTGGTCTGACATGAGATTTTGGTGTAAAGGTTTCTGCTCCCATCAAGCCTGAAATTCGACGTCAATAACAACATTGATCTTGGGGAGGGGGGGGGGGGGATTGAAAGGTCCAGCAGAAGTCCAGTAATTTATGTCCAAGACTGCAGGTCGCTAGCTCGCTCGTCGTGCATTCCAGAAATGGTTTTAACTGCAAATATGAGCACATGTCGAAATAAGAAGGATATATCTAAACTTCTCCTCAGGCATTTTATTTTTTTCGTGTACAGAAGCTGAACAATAAGTGTTTTAGTTACACCTAGAACGTACGAGAATTGAATGGCATCCAAATTGGCTTCTGCGCCAAATAACGAAAATACCAAGGGCAAATGTTTAGACGTGTCCTTCTTCTTTCGATGTGTGCTCATGTTTGCTGTTAAAAACAATTTCTAGAATGCACAACGAGCGAGTTAGCTACCTGAGTTTCAGGGCAACTGTTGCGGCTTGCCTTGATTTGTTTATGACTTCAATAACCGGTCATGGAATTCTCTTTGTCTGCAATCACAAATTGCTTTGTATCTAGGTGTCAATAAAGAGTAGCGAATCCTACTGTAACATTATGTATACTTTTCTGTTACATTTCTACTGTAACGTTGTTGTGCATTCTAGAAATTGATTTTAAGAGCAAATATGAGCAAAGATCAGAAGAAGAAGGATATGTCTACACATCTACCACGGGCATTTTTTCTTTGGTTCAAAAGCCGATTGGGGGGCGATTCAATTCTCTCATTTTTTGAGTATTATTAAAATATTTACTGCTCAGCTTCTGAAGCAAAGAAATAAAATGCCCGAGGTAGATGTGTAGATATATCCTTCTTCTTTCGATACATGCTCATGTTTACGTTTAAAAATGATTTCTGGAGTGCACAACAAGCGCGCAAACTACCTGGGTTTCAGAGAAACTTCTGCGGCTTTGTTTGTTTTGAATTACTGGTTGAGAGATTTCATTTGTCTGCAGCCACTAATCGCTTTGAATTCAGGGGTCAAGAAAAGCAACTCATGCTATTGTGTTACAAAATCTGTCCTTGTTATCGCATGTAATAATCTTGAATCAGAAGCCATTTTTTTATTCTAGGTTGTTCATAACTATGGTCATGGCGGATCGGGAATCACAGTTCACTGGGGTTGCGCACTGGATGCTGTCGATTTAGCCATGACATGTATCGATGAAATACGACAGGCAGGACCTGCTGTGGCTTCCAAATTATGAATTGGTGCAAATATGATGTTCGGAATAGGCCGATTACGCCGACTCTAAATTATGTTAGCAGTTTTCATAGCAGAAGAGTTGTGTGAATAAAATATTTTCGTAAAAATTCACTCCATTTATCCCATCTACAGCACTAATATTTCCATTGTGAATATCAAATATCAACGACCATTTGGCTCAAAGCCAAAGGCATAAAGTAATACATTTTTAGTAGTCTGATTTTGGATTATGATTCTAGTTTGATTCTAATTGAAATCATAATACCGGGTGTCCAAAGAAAATGTATACGGATTTGGTTGGCTCCAGCTATCTGAATTTAGCTTCAATCAATGTCTAGTCACTCTAAAAATGTTCCTCGATAGTTAACGTGAACATAGATACCTTGTTTGTTGGTATTTGTGCTTTGGGAGCAGATGTGTTAATCTTGAAAGCTCAAATTTGCCTCTTCCTGCAAACCAGAGCTTTAGCCTTTTGGCCTAAGCAGATTCTCAAGGCACAACGTATAAATCAACGATAGCCTTGATGAAATTTGAGCAATATTAGATCTTGAGTTATTTTGTTGTCCAGAAGTCACCCTTTAGTCATCCATTGGGCAGTTTCTTAATTTTTCATTAATTTCAGTTCTTAATTTCGCTGTGCTTCAGAAATTTGCTTGGCCAAAAGGCCAAAGCTCTGGTTTGCACGTGGACGCAAATTTGAGCTTTCAAGATTGATATTTGTGTTCTCAAAGCACCAATACCAACAAACGAGGTATCTATGTTCAAGTTAACTATCGAGGAACATTTTGAGAGTGATTAGCCATTGATTAAATATAAATTCACATCGCTGGAGTCAATGAAATCTGTATACTTTTTTTGGGACACCCGGTACATTATACAAATAATACAAAGTTTTCTTTTTTCAAGTTTCCCGCTACCTGGTCGAATTAATGTTGTGAGTTTTCAATAACCGACACCTCATTAGAAGTACGAATGAAAGACCGGCTGAGCAAGCAATGAATTTCTTCAGATCGTAGTAGTATGCGTGGTCATTTGCTGGATCCTATATCTTTACAACAACTGTCGTACGAGTGAATATACAGGGTGTCCCAAAAAACCGTTCGACGTTTGATTAAATATGGAAAGAAAAAAAGATAACATGAACAGGCTCCATGTGGTAAGATAGTCCTGTCAAAAAGATCTTAAAGACAGTCTGTCACGCATCTGATTGGGTGATTATGACAATATAAAGAATAGGATAATTGAATGGCATGCATCTGATTGGGTGATTATGACAATACAAAGAATAGGATAATTGAATGGCATGCATCTGATTGGGTGATTATGACAATATAAAGAATAGGAGAATTTAATGGCTGCTCATCCTACTGACTGTCTACGACCGTAGAAAATGAGAACGATTAGCCCTCCTTTGTTCCAAACATACAGATTCACAAATACATCCGTTATGTTGAGCTCTGATTTTATTGCAGCCAATCAGATGCGTGACAGACTGCCTTTGAATTAACTTTAGACATCAGAGTTTTGCAAATCCGCTGAAAATTCAATGAGTTACAAGCTTTTAACTGGTTAACGTCACAGTGAACCAACTAGGACTTAAAATGTAACCTAATTCTGGTAACCATTTTCAAAATTTGCTTCTGAATTCAAACTCTAGACTTATGACGTGATTCCTTGTGGTCGTTCAACATTTTTAAACTGATTTGTTATTTTCTCTCAGTATGAGCGATAACCATCCAATTCAATAAGCGATGCTGAGACTTCTGTAATAAATCTATGCAAACTCAACAAAATTCCTCTAAACATCCATACACTTGAATTGATATTCGAAAATGTTTGATTATCGAAAATCCTTTCCAAATCCTATTTGGTTTGGTTTGGAGCGAGAAAAAAACGACCAACGGCCTCAACAGCCCCAAGCTACATTCATAATTACTCAAACTCGTTCCCAGGGTGTTCTTAAATCATTATGCTGATCACGAAACCGAATGAACAGGTAGAGGTAGAGCAACGAGCTCACTCTGGGGACGAGATTGATCATTACTCGTAACCAGGGAGCTTTACACGCTCCCTGCTCCCTGCTCCCTGCTCGTAAGTCCATGAATATTCCTCGAATTTGCAAGATTCTGGTGTCGCAAGGGCAGATTTTGTAATACAATAGCATGAGTTGCTTTTGTTGACAAATCAATTCAAAGCGATTAGCGATTGCAGACAAAGGAAATTCTCTCAACCAGCAATTCAGAACAAACAAAGCCGCAAAAATTTCTTTGAAACCCAGGTAGCTAGCTCGCTCGTTGTGCATTCCAGAAACTGTTTTTAAGGGCAAACATGAGCGTAGATCGAAAGAAGAAGGATGCATCTACACATCTGCCGCGGGCATTTTATTTGTTTGATTCAAAAGCCATTTAGCAGGCGATTCAATTCTCTTATTTTTTTGGGTGTTATCAAAACATTTACTGCTTAGCTTCTAGACCAAAGAAATAAAATGCCCGCGGCAGATGTGTAGATATATCATTCTTCTTTCGATCTATGCTCATGTTTGCCCTTAAAAATAATTTCTGGAATGCACAGCGAGCGAGCTAGCTACCTGGGTTTGGGTTTCAGAGAACATTTTGCGGCTTTGTTTGTTTTGAATTACTGGTTGATAGAATTTCCTTTGTCTGTGATCGCTAATCGCTTTGAATTGAGGTGTCAACAAAAGCAACTTGTGCTATTGTATTACAAAATCTGCCCTTGTTTGTCTAAAATTAATTTAAGATCTTAGGAAAGGGAGAGACCGTTCATTATATCGTTATGTTTTATATCTGATCAGGCATCGAAAATTTTTTACAGGACACCCTATATTAAGCCTCCTTCTAGGCTAAATCTTGTTTTACTGATATCGAAGGATGCAATTTTCCAACCACCATAGGCATGCAATTTTTCAATCAAAAGATAATGTCAAACACGATCAAATGCCTTCGAAAGATCCAGCAATATAGCCCCTGCCTTACAACCTTCGTCCATTCTATATTGAATACTTCGATTACTTGTAAATATTCAAATGCCTTCGAAAGATCCAGCAATATAGCCCCTGCCTTACAACCTTCGTCCATTCTATATTGAATACTTCGATTACTGTAATATTGTATGTAAATTTTGAACGTTGGGAGCTATCACATCTTTTAATCCAATGAAACATGAATTGATAAAAATAATGACAATAATAATATTCGAAAAATAATGATAATAATAATCGAAATCTTTAAGCGATATGACAGAGCTTTTGTTTTTATAATTATGATAATAATAATAATAATAATAATAATAATAATAATAATAGAAAAACACAACTGTCACTTTGCAATACGTTTCGATTAAAATCTTCATCAGTCACCTTTACAATTCCAGATTATATACTACAACGTAAACAATAATAAATTAACATAAAATCTACAAAAAATCTAAATTGGAATACCCTTGATACATTCCTAACTATACACTTAACAAAGTTAACACGAACTATGGATAACAACAAAATTAAATGACCCCAGAATAATAATGATAATAATAATAATAATCGAGAGATACTCCTTCACACATCACTAAAAATCAAACCTTGCTTTTTTAAGATGCTTGTTTCAATTCAGCCAGTCTTGTGCAAACTTGATGCCTTCTGATATCAACTCAGCAGACAAAACAGAAGATACATTTAAAGTTTCGATTTCTTCCATAGTTTTTCTCCACCTAAGAATGTTTTAACCAACTGAACTGCATGCAAAGCACAACCCCAATGCATAGACATTCCACTAGGACCGTGTCCATAATTGTGAACGATCTGAAAAAACAGGGTAATTTTGTAAATCAAACGAAACTTTGACAGACTAATTACATGAGTCCCTTGTAGCATAGGTTTCAAATCTTTAAAAAAGCCGGTGTAAAACTGAGTGACCTTTTTCTTTGAACTGAATGACTTCAAAGAAACTTTAGCTATTTTGCTATAATTCTACCGTTGGAATTTCTTGAAATCTTCAATATTTTCAGAATTAGAGTGTTTTTCTTCTTTTTCAAGAATTCAAGAAAAATTTTCAAAAAAACTTAAAACCATCTTAATTTCTAAAATTTTTGACGTAACATGAAATAATTTCGAAAAAACCATAGTTTATGAATGCCTGCAAAATAGTATCAAGCAAAAGTCTGTCACTTATCTGGTTTATGATTTAGAAATTTGATGACGTCACATCCTCAAATGAGTTGAAATGTAAGATACGCTGTAATTTTGAAAAATATTCAAACTTTCTGGAAAGTCCAACCGTAGAATTATAGATAAGTAGCTAAAGTTTCTTTCAAGTTATTAAAACAGAAGAAATAGGTCATTGAATTTTACACCCACCTTTTTACGCCGAGATAAAGATTTGGAACCTATGCTGTCCCTTGCATCCCTGTCGTACGTCTTGCTCAACTGGGAATCACAATATTTGAGCAGGCAATTCACAACACTACAGGGTGTCCCAAAAAATATGTACACTGTTTGAATAGCTGCTGCGGAGCAGCCACAAGTCGAAATTTTCCGTTTTTAAGATTTTTAATTTCTCTCTTTAATATCAGCAATTCAAAGAATGCAGGGAAACAAGGGACGAAAAGTCATAAGTCTAGCGATGATCGTGATGTAGATCGTGATGTTGGAGAGCTGAATATTTTTTTGCGAAATTCTCCCCTGCTGATCTTGCTCATGAATGAAAAGGAGATCCCAAGATAAATTGTTGTTGATGCTTTATTCCCTTTTGGCACATTGATTCGTAGCATTTCGTTGCTGAAAAAAAGAGTTCGAAGAGGGTGCAAATCTTGGAAAAAGAGAAATGAAACAAACCTTCAGACTCGTTGGCTCTCCAGATTCAGCAACAATATTTTTAACTTCCCTTTCGAGACGAACAGAGCTGCGAGATGGCCTAAGGCCAACCCAATCACGAACGATTTCTGCATGCTGGAGTGAAAAGAGGATAGATTAGTAGTCACAGTGGCAATTATGTAACTACTGAAGGAATCCTAAAACTCTTACATTGCAACCATTCTTGTGCGAAAGTCGAGCCTCTAGGGAACAAGGATAGATTTTGTAAGACAATAGTATGAGCAGCTTTTGATTGACACCGCAATTCAAAGCGATTAGCGTTCGCAGACAAAGGAAATTCTCTCAACCATTAATTCAAAACAAACGAAGCCGCAAAAGTTTCTTTCAAACCCAGGTAGCTAGCTCGCTCGTTGTGCATTCCAGAAATTGTTTTTAAGAGCAAACATGAGCATAGATCGAAAGAAGAAGGATATATCTACACATCTGCCTCTGGCATTTAATTTGTTTGATTCAGAAGGCGATTGGGAGGCGATTCAATTCTTTTATTTTTTGGGTGTGAGTAAAATACTTACTGCTCAGCTTCTGAACCAACGAAATAAAATGCCCGTGGTAGATGTGTAGATATATCCTTCTTCTTTTGACATATGCTCGTGTTTGCTCTTAAAAATAATTTCTGGAATGCACAACGAGCGCGATAGCTAACTGGACTGGACTTCAGAGAAATTTTTGCGGCTTTGTTTTTTTGAATTACTAGTTGAGGGAATTCCCTTTGTCTGCATTGGCTAAACGCTTTGAATTCAGGTGTCAACAAAGACAACTCATGCTATTGTGTTACAAAATCTGTCTTTGTTCCTCTTGGGACGAAATAATTAAATTTTACACGCCTGTAGAGATGGCTGCTTTAGATTTTCCCATTTCAAAATACAATTTTGACAACACTGCCGAGTAAAAGGGCTAAAAGTCTAACCAGAAGGTCGAAGAGAGAAAACACAGACAACTTTCCCTAACTCTGTATTCCCATGAATTTGGCGTTTTAGGGTCGGTGGTTTTGAAAAAGAAATAGCAGGCGACTTATAGGCCATGTCCGTTTCTGGAAGCGTATGGCCATGAGTCGTAGTTATAACGTCCATCAGTGTATCAATAGCGATATCCTACGAACATATAATCAGTCTAACTGCAGTGTGGATCCATGGTTCGTTTTTGTGCCTAATTTGACTTTAATACAGTCTGGTATTTCAGTGTGCTCGCAAAGGACCCCGGGTACCAATGGCTCTTTAAGTTTAAAGTAACGAAGTTGTGGGTAAGCAGATCGACTGAAGGAAGATTTGGTACAACAAAATACCTTCAAAGATGGTTCTAGTTCACAAACGTGTTCCAGAATCTTCTCTCGATCTTCTTGAGATGTTTCTAGACTCCATGAATTCTGCCTTGTCCCTCCAACAACAATATTATCAATACTGAAAGGGAAATCAGTGAACAATAGCAGGCATGGAATCTGAAACGCATCTACCAAATACTGGGTGAGCCATCGAAAATTCGTAGCACCACATGTACTTCATGGATTTGAATGATTCAAATTCTAGTTAAAAGCCAAAAGATCAAAGTAATCTTGTGATTTTTCTCGTCTTCTTACGAGGGATGCAACTATGGGTAAATTTAATTTTACAAATATTTCATGATTTCAAAATGACTGAAAAAGGGCCTAAAACACTTAATCACACTGTAGCTCCTTTCTTCCTCTCCTCCACAGCAACCAAAGTCTGCGCGCAGGCTAATCACACTGCAGATCAATGATAACATTCAAGGCAAAAACGACAAGACAAAATTAAAGTATTTTCTTACTTTGGATAGAGGTAGACAGCATACGGCTTTGAGTGATGCACGTGGTAAAAATGTCGTATCCAAGGCGCTTTTACCTGCAATACAAGAAAATGTCTACATACGATCTAACGAGCTTCTTCAAGAATCAAAATTAGAAGACATGATCAGAGCACACGCTGAGTTAAAAATTCACGAGACAATGGAATTCCACTCAAAACTTGTTTGTTGTATTAACCAATGGCTAATGTGACATATGTGCTTTGGGCCGAGCATTTCGAAGTGTGAGGGCTTTTTAGACCAAACGTTTCAAAGTGTTAAGGCTTTTTTAGACCAAACGTTTCAAAGTGTTAAGGCCTTTTGGGCCAAACGTTTCTAGTGTTAAGGCTTTTTAGGCCAAACGTTTCTAGTGTTAAGGCTTTTTAGGCCAAACGTTTGAAAAGTGTTAAGGCTTTTTAGGCCAAACGTTTCAAAGTGTTAAGGATTTTTGGGCCAAACGTTTCTAGTATAAAGGCTTTTCAGGCCAAACGTTTTCAAAGTGTTAAGGCTTTTTGGGCCAAACGTTTCGAAGTGTTAAGGATTTTTGGGCCAAACGTTTCAAAGTGTCAAGGCTTGTGTAGCCAAAAGTGTCAAGGCCTGTGTGGCCAAACGTTTCAAGGCTTGTGTAGCCTAACGTTTCAAAGTGTCAAGGCTTGTGTAGCCAAAGGTGTCAAGGCCTGTGTGGCCAGACGTTAAAAAGTGTCAAGGCCTGTGTGGCCAAACGTTAACAAGTGTCAAGGCTTGTGTAGCCAAAAGTGTCAAGGCCTGTGTGGCCAAACGTTTCAAGTGTCAAGGCTTGTTTAGCCAAAAGTGTCAAGGCCTGTGTGGCCAAACGTTTTAAGGCTTGTGTAGCCTAACGTTTCAAAGTGTTAAGGCTTGTGTAGCCAAAAGTGTCAAGGCCTGTGTGGCCAAACGTTAGAAAGTGTCAAGGCCTGTGTGGCCAAACGTTAAAAAGTGTCAAGGCTTGTGTAGCCAAACGTTAAAAAGTGTCAAGGCTTGTGTAGCCAAACGTTAAAAAGTGTCAAGGCTTGTGTAGCCAAACGTTTCAACGTTATTATTATTATTATTATTATTACTATTATTATTATTATTATTATTATTATTATTATTATTATTATTATTATTATTATTATTAAATGACCTAAACCCAAATTCAGAATAAGCAGAAAATAAAAAAGAGAAATAGAACTGTTTGATAAAAACGTTTCGATTATATTATCATTATATTATATTATTATATTGTAATAATAATATCATATAATATATACTAATATATATAATAGATATAATATAAAGAAAAAGAAATGAATAGCTAAATTTCAGCTAATTAAGGCCTTGTTAAGCCAAATGTTTCAAAGTGTCATGCTTCAAAGTTTCAAAGTTTCAAAGTATGAGGATGGTTACGCCAAAGGTGTTTAATACCCTGGTGGGTGAACGCCAAACGTTTCAAAGTGTTATGGCTTGATGACCCATTGAGCGAGAGCCGTTAAGGCTTGGTGATCCCGTGGGTGAGAGCCGTTAAGGCTTGGTGAACTCGCGGGTGAGAGCCAAAATTAAGTGTTAATGTTTGTTATGTCAAAAGTATCTGACTCCTGGCAGGGGGTTTGCCTAGTCTTGGTTTTGTTTTGTTTATGAACACAATTTTTATTTGCGTCTATCCTGCAGCTATCCGCTTTCTACCTTTTCTCTTCAGGTGGTGATTGGGTGGGGCACTTCGTGTTGGGCGGAAAAAATAATAAAGTATTTATTTCAGTCCAATCACCGACCTTAAAGTTGTTGTTGTTGTTCGTGCTAGCAAATTCCGGGCGGCTGCACTTACTGCCCAATTTTCTAGCAATTAGCTATTTCGGACTGTTTCGCAAAATTAGCCAAATTTGCGCAAAAATTCCTTTTGTCACATTTCTACTCGTTTTCGGAACCGCGCGGACAAAACCTCAAATGAGAGTTTATGTGGATCTTGGCCTTTATGAAGTCAAATGAAGCATTGTGAATCTTGAGGGGTTTTGTCCTTCTGTTTCATTTTTATCAAAGGAACCATTAAATGGCGATCAAATGAAATTTTATCGCGGTTAATGGAACTTTGATGTCTGTATGGTGTGGTATGAGGGGGGCTAGGCCCCTGCACATGTCATGTTTATTTTGAAGGAATTTAGTCATGCCGTCGTAGCATATGGCCTTCCGTTCCGCTCTTTACACCAGTCGGTTAGTTCATGAGCCGTTTGTTTTGATTATTGTTTGTTATTCTCAGGAGTAACTTCCTGCTGTCTTGTGCATTGGGAGCAGAAGTTTTGCCTTTTTCTCGTGGCTAGTATAAAAGTGAAACGTGTTGGTTTATCGTTGTCTATCTTCATCAGCCAGAGACAGCAGGTGGTTCTGCGATTCAAGTTTTGTCCGTGGAGAAACATAAGATATGGAGGTATATGAGAGTGGATCAATTGCAGCAAAGTCTTCCGACAGAGGGGCTGGAACTTCTGATAGGGAGCTAAGGGACAGTGCAAAGTTTATTTTATAACATAGCCGGTGCAAAACGTAACGGGGCAACTACTTTTTTTTAGCTTGTACAGAACTATGTCAACACTTTTTACAAAGCAAATATGAACGGGGCAGTACCTTTTTATAAGCTCAAGATGAAGTTTGAAATATGAAATGGCTAATTTTGAGGCCAAAATTGTGGATCATGCAAGTTGAGAAATGCTTGGAAGGATGTATGAACATGATGCAAAATGTCCTTGTCAGTTACTCGCAAGAACGATTCATCAGTCATTTCTCTTCATCTTCAAAGTCGATTTCTTCGTTGACAAAGTCTCGTAAAGGCAAGAATTGATTATGTTATGGTCTTTGGCTAATGCATCGGTGGTACGATACAACATTTGTTGTTCATGAATACGGGGCAAATACATTTTTTAAGGAAAGGGTGACGGGGCAGTTGGTTTTTTAGCAACAATTTCATACAGGGCGAGCAGATTTTTTTGCAAGAATTTTGTTCTCCACCGGCCATGTAATATAATAAATTTTGCCCTGTCCCTAAGATGACTCAAAAAACAGTTTTCATTCGTCATTTTTTTAAATCCACTCCAATGATTACCAATATTTCCCCCGACGGGGGGGGGCTAGCTGTCTCCAACAAAGGAACTAGTAGTAGCATTTTAGGGTGACTGGGCGTGTAAAGAACGCTAAAATCGACGTAGAACACCAGACAGTTAGGGCATATAACATCTTTGAAAATAATACCCATGACAATCTAAGAGATGAATTCAAAAGCCAAAAACCAGCAAGAGGAAAAGGAGGAACTCCTGACAGCTCAAAAAGTAATACAACAATACCCGCAAAACTTGTCCTCTGCGTGGTTCAAGTTCCTTGTCGTTGCAAAGGTCACGTGATCCTAACCCAGAGCAGTTGACGATGACGTCATACGAAGCAAGCTGGTAGTATGAGAAGAAATAGCCATATATGCATTTTCATTTAATGGCAAAACCACGCGACTTCCCAGTGATTGAAAAATGAAATAGAAGGATTGGAGCAAAAAATTGAAAGTCTGTTTTCAAGAATTTGAGAATGCAATGTTCCTCCGTAGAAAATAAAATAACAATTTTCTACATACCGGGTGAGGCGGAAAAATTTCCCACTTTTGAAAATTTATAACATCAAGAGTACTGGATGGATTGGAGTGAATCAATATTTGCTTGACAGCCAAAAGATTGAAGTATTTTTGTGATTTTTCTCGCCTTGTTGAAAGCATTGGAAAAATTGGTAAATTCAAATTCATAAAAGCATTGTGGTTGCAAAATGATTGAAAAGGGCCTGACATGATCAAATCATAAAAGACTCCTCCCTCAGAACAACAGAGAAAAAGCAATTTCTCACGGGTGAGAGATATCGTCTGCAGAATTATTGCAATGGGATTTAAAATCTTTAGTATCTGTTTGAGAATTTATGTCTTATTACTCATGAGAGAGGTGAAATGCCCGTGTGTATTGTTCTGTGTGATGAGAGTCCTAACGATTTAATCGAGTGTTTTAGGCCCTGAAACCCTGAAAACATGAAATTTTTGTAAAGTTAAATTTACCTATATTTGCAGTGCTCGTAAGAAGACAAGAAAAATCACAAAAATACTTTGATCTTTTGGCTTTTAACAAGAATTTGAATCATACAAATCCATGAAATACTTGCGGTGCTATGAATTTTCGAAAGTGGGAACTTTTTTACTGGCTCACCCTAGTTTAGCTGCCTTGTTTCGAACATCGTTGTTAGGTTATTTTACATGAAGTCATAGACTTGAAACTTTATGATTATATTTTAAAAGTAGATGTAAAATGCAAATATTTCCAACACACTGCGCACATTACGAGTCTACAAAATGATTTCACTACAGAAACAAATACTTGTTGCAGTTGATCGTAAAAATACGTACGTTACCGATGGTTAAAATTCGCAAACGACTTAAACATCACCAAAGGATTTGTTGGGGAGTGTCAGATGAACGTATGTGCCCCCCCCCGTGCAGTAGGTTAATGCTCATGCGCAATAGCGTTTTGGGCTGGAACTCCGACAGGCACATGAGCATTAACCTACTGCACGGGGGGACACATAGGTTTCCTCAGACAAACCCTATCTCGTCTCCCAAACAAGGACAAATACAGCAGATGATGCATAAGAAAATTGAGTTTGTATGTCTGTACTTAATAAGATATCAAAGAACTATGATGATGATGATGATGATGAATATTATCATTACTATTACTACCACTGTTTTTATTATCATTATGACATGATATGACAAAACGAGTTTGTCTTTTCCTTTACGCTTCACGCTGCATTTGCAGAACTTAACATGACGTCAGGTGTGGGATCAGAACCCACAAACATGGACCACAACTGGTTTTACAGCTTTCTTCAATGGCGTGTGAGATAGGGCTCTGGTTTAAAATGAATCCCATTTACGTGTTTTCTAATACCTAAACAAGGGCTTACCTCTTCAAACGAATTTATTTTCTGCTGTACAACCTTTCCCCCTTTTTCTTTAAACCTGCAAATTGAATAACATGTTAAATTTCGGGTAAAAGAGTGAAAATACTTTTCCAAAACCCATAAATAATCGATATATTAGCCATTTGATCCTAAGATCCCCCTAAGACACATTGTACGTTCTGTAATTGAATCGACGATTGAATTTCGATTATCAAAAGTAAAGTAATGCATCTTATGATCTTAGAGTTCTAAATTAACGATGTCTCGATTTGATTTGATTGATTTGATTTTAATTTCTTCAGGCAAGGTGGCCACGTCAGTCAAAGGACTGATTTGCAGTGGGCCGTGCAAATATACATAATAACTATATCTAAAAGAAAAGCATGCGAAATTAAACAATCTTATTTACAAAACAATCTAATAAGCAAATTAAAGTAATGTTAATTATAGGATGAAAGAGAGAATCAGCATTCGCTATTGGTATTGCTGATACTTTTTTTGAATATTTCATAAGTTTTGGATGATTTGACTTCAACAGAAAGATCGTTCCAAAATTTAGCACCCTTGTACGAGAAGCTCTTCTGTCCGAAGGCCGATTTGCGACGAGGAACGGCCAAATCTGGTTCGGTATTGCGAAGTTCTCTCTTGCATGAATCGGACAGCCTGACGAACATTTCTCGTGTAATTAGGGCAAAAATTTGGCATAAACAACTATTTTTTCAAACCCATAATCAACTTACCTCTCAAGCAGCCAAGGAAGATATCTAAGTCCTTCGCATGTGTAAGTTGTAGCTACCAATCCAGATCTTTAAAAAATTAGATAAAACATTTGTCAATGAATTAGAACATAAATAAGATAGTCCTGGCGAAGGAGATGGACATTTTTTAACTTAAGAAAATTCAATAATAACTAAATAACTATACAATAACAATATAATATAATCCTATTTACAACATAATCTTTGACAAAAAAGAAAAGAAAGAAAAACGAGGTGAGTCATAGTTTGGCTTGATATCTTCTTCGAAAAATGCAGAGCAATGAGGATGTTTTGATACCACTATCTAGGTCACTGCAGACCTTTGCCCCTCTGTAAGGTATGACTAGAAAGGATGTGGTCCTTATCGAATCGACGGTTTTTTGGATGAATTCTGGAGTCAATTCGAGAATATTTTTGTCAACGTCATTGGGAAAGTCTTTGTCACCATATAATAAAAGTTGCGTTTTAAGAGAGTAATGTTGAACCTCAAAGGAAGGTCAAAGCAACAAAAAGTGTTCCATATTCTCTACCGGGTGAGCCAGAAAAAAGTTCCCACTTTGTAAAATTCGTAGCACCACGAGTACTTCATGGATATGAATGATTCAAATGCTAGTCAAAAGCCAAAAGATCAAAGTATTTTTGTGATTTTTCTCGTCTTCTGAAGAGCACTGCAAATATAGGTAAATTCAACTTTACAAAAATTTCATGTTTTCAGGGCCTAAAACACTTGATCAAATCGTTAGGACTCTCCTTGCACAGAACAATACACACAGGCGCTTCACCTCTTTCAAGAGAAATAAGACATGGATTCTCAAACAGATACTAAAGATTTCCAATCCCATGGCGATAAATGTGCAGGTGATATCTCTCACCCATGAGAAATTGCATTTTTTCTGTTGTTCTGAGCGAGGAGTCCTTATGATTTGATCGAGTATTTTAGGCCTTTTTCAATCATTCTGCAACCACAAAGTTTTTCCAAATTTGAATTTACCAATTTTTCCAGTGCTTGTAACAAGGCAAGGAAAAACACCAAAATACTTCGATCTTTTAGCTGTCAAGCAAATATTGATTCATTCCAATCCATCCAGTACTCTTGATGCTATGAATTTTCAATAGTGGGAACTTTTTTCTGGTTCACCCGGTATACCGTCATTCATAGGGCACATTGGGTTGATGGTATCCCTAAAATTGTCCTTGAACTTGTGAAAGTTCAATTTGCTAAGACCAACCATAAGTTGAGTAAGATAGGATAGTTCTACTGGGTTGTGAATCCCAAAGAAAGATTTAGCAGGGAGGTGGAATATGGACAGTAGCTTTTTCTTAAAAATAGCAATGGTTGGTGCAAGTCTAATCTCTGGACGTTAGATCATTCCATCCAGACAGGCAATTTGGATAGAAGCTACATTGAAATCTCTCTGTCCTTGTCCGAATTCACCTAATGGCATTCTGTCTGTAAAGAGAATATTGCGACTGTTGAAGTTGCGGGATTGGATCCGATGTATTTGCGGAGGACAGGTTATTTATGATTTGTAAAACAAAATGGGGCGTTTCTTGGGTGTTTCAAAACTCTGCACTCCCTTAAGCGCCCGCTCAGATTCCCTGATTGAAACTTCTGCTGTATTTCTGAGCCATCGGAACTCATAAAACAAAAGACTTACTTCACGTCTGGACCAAACTGCTTAAGCTCCCCTTTTGAAAGAGGCACCACATAATCAACGATTGATGTCCAAATTTTGGTCTGTTGGAGGAATGTACAAGTCATCAGGGTCTGTGAATTCAGACACAAACAGACAAACAGTTCAGGGCATGAAAATTATATTCGGATGATCGAAGCGACCGAAATATTAACATCCAAAATGCTTTGTTGTGTTTTCTGTAATGCAACAAATTTTCGATGGTAAATATTTCGGAAAATAAAACTATTTTGGACATTATGATTTTTGGAGGCTTGAAATATCCAAAAATATTAAACATAAGAAATTGTTTGTCTTGGTTAAAGTAATATAACGTGTTTACCTCTTCGTTTTTTTCTGTACTGTTTAACAAAAACCCAGAAGTTTGAGTTATTCCAATTTTTGCAGAATAATCTTTCTTGTGGAGTTCTTTGTACCACTGAAATGTGTCAGTTGCCCATCTCCTATTTCAGAGAGTGGAAAATGAATAGTTTAGAAACATTCAGAGTATTTCAAAGCAAAAATTTTGGCAAGTCCATACTCTTCTACTTCTACTTCTACTTCTTTTTAAAGGAAGTCACTTGTGATGAAGTACTCCTGGAAATAAGATGACTGAAGTCAGGTAAATCACCAGGAGTAGATAGCATTAAGCCTGAACTTTTAGTGTGTTTCCAGATATCTGGAAGATTGCAAAAGTGATCCCTGTTTCTAAAAATTTGTTTAGATATTGTAGAGGTTACAGTTTGAATTTTCAACTACACCAGCATTTATTGAAGTTTTGAACAAAATCTACTCCAATCTCGATTCTGGAAAATTCGTACTAGGAGTTTTCCTTGACCTCAAAAAAGCTTTTGATACCATTGACCATAAAATCCTTATACACAAACTTGAACATTATGGTTTTCGTGGCTTAAGCTATCAAACAAGGAACAACAATTTATTTGAAGTTCCAAAAACAAGAAATCGTTTCTGTAATTGTGCAATTTCTGTAAAAGGAGCAAAGATATGGAACTGCCAACCCTCCAATTCTATTTTGTTGTAGAAGCCCAAGATTCAATAAACTTTGCTTCTCTGGGGCGTATGAAAACGTATGTACTTAATTTTAGCCATGCCTTTTTCGTGAATCATTATCATCATAATTTCCACGTTGATACTGAGCAGTACCAAGTACAAAAAGTCCAAAATTAAGGTTCCCCTGCCAGGGGTGGTGCCAGGGGAGGGCTAGGGGGGCTACAGCCCCCTCATCGGAAGCATCTATCTAGTTGGAGGACATTTTGGGTCCTTGTCGGAGGAAATTTGGCAAAATAACTTATGAAAACTGCCTTTTCTAGCCATTTTAGCCCCCCTGTCAGAAGCTCCAGCCCCTCCATTGGAAGATTCCTGGCGCCACCCCTGTCCCCTGCTTATCAATTTTTTTTGTGTCCACCCAGCACATCCCCATTCCAGGTCCCTGTTTATAAATTTTAAGCTTCTTGAAATGTGAAACATTGTGATTTCATCTTTCCTTAAAAGTAACTCCAACTGCATTTGTCTTTTTGCTAGTTTCTTTGATTTTTATTTTGTTTTCCAAAGTCAAATCAACTTTTGTGTCTTGTCCCTTGCAGTTCACAGCAGATAGAATTTTCCACCCATTCCATCTGTATTCTATACCTGTCTATTGCCAACTCAAGAGCAGTTAAATTTAAAATCCTGGGGGATAGGGTGTCAGAGAAATGTGCAAAGGGGGGGGGGTATAACAAAAGATCAAATAAACTTGCTCTTCTGTCCCTGATGCTAAATCATACGGATAATGAAAAACGCGTGAAATATAATTTACGTAATGCATCTAAATCTATATCTGCATGCAAATATTTAGGATGGGGATGATCAGATCCCTGCTAGTTTTGAACATCAATTGATTTTGTTCCAAAAATTGTCATTTTCTCATTTAGGGTGCCAAGTTTATAGTTAATAGCTTTTTGACCATCTTTGGAGTTAATTAATTCATTCCCCATTACATGGAAATTGATATACAAAGTCCATGCCCTACATCACCATTCCCTACATTCTTTCCGAAAGATATACTCAGTGGCAAAAATCTTTGCTGAAAATTGGGGGAGAGGGGAAACATCTTTATGGAACACAACCCTCCTCGCGAAACCCACCCCCCCCAAACAGGGTCCACGAACTACTACTTCCACTTCTGTTTGTTTACAATGACGACATGACATTGATGAGCTAGTACCACTCTGCCCTAAGTACCATCTCACCTCAGTAATTCTGGGGGCGTATCTCTCATGCCTCCTACTCCCTGACTGAACTTGAAGACCCCAGCAGCTCCATCACTTGTTGTGTAGGGACTGAACTTCTCGGCGAAAATGGTAACATCAAGTTGTTCGTCAGCGAGCTTCAAGGCGTAGGCTGTGCTTAAGCCCATCACTCCTGCACCAATAACGGCAACTTTTGCCATTGTAGTGTAGGCCAGCAACTTTGGTGTTTTCTGAAGCTGTATATGCTGTTTGAGGTTTCTTCTTTAATCAGAATGTTTAGAACACAAATCTTTCTTCCCATGTAACACGTAGAACTGTAGTGCAATGCAAGTTTCTTCTGGTTCCAAACAGGTTTTTGCACAAACGAATAGCGCTGGGTGGGAGCAGAACATTTTACCACTTCCTGTTCTCATTCCCCGCCATTTTTTTACTCATCAATCTAAACAATGAGAATAATCGAAATCTTCTCGTCAACGATTATTTCATTGTATTTGAAGAAACTATCCATACGTATATTTCCTTTCATAATACAAACACGCACTGTAGCTATCTATAAGTTCTTTTCATTTTACGAACCCTTTATTAACAGCACACTCATTATGCTGATACAGTACACGACACGTATTTCTTTATAAAAAAAGATAAGAACTTGGGCCAGTACTGACAGTTTCTTAGAATTATCAGATTTTGAGTACTCAAAGATATTTTTTTTAACCTTTCCAATGTTTAGACTTTACTAAAGTACCTTACGAGTAATATGATACAGGAAACAAGTGAAAGTAAAGTAAAAATATGTCAAGGATTTCCTTTATCAAAGTAAATAGTTTCTTAACTTATATTCTCCCAGTACTGGAGTTTCTTAATTTTTTGGCGATGTGAGAGTCGAGTTTCTTATGGACAGTTTTTCATAAAAAATACGTGTATGGGGCTGATAGGTTATCCTGTATAAATGTTCGTATTATTATTATTCGTACATTATCATTATTAATATACAAACAAATCATGTTATTTCAAGATCTCATGTAATCATGTTATTTCAATTGCAATTATGTTATTTCGTCATTGTATTTCCATTAATCCGGAAGTGAGTTCATATGAAGTATGATTATCTATTCATTACATGAGTATCTTACTTATTTTTCTCGTTTAGTTGGATCGTGCTGTCAGTCTGTGCGTGCAAGTGAGACACGAAAACAAGGGTGATAGATCGCATATAGAACTCAGGTAGTAAACCTACGATATCGAACATCTGGTGGCATCTATGCAGTAATGGCGTCGTACAGGCAAAATAATTCATACCCGAGTAGAAGTAATCCTTTCGAAGAAGGAGAAGATGATTTCGAAGTTATAAAATCAGCAGAGCTTTCTAGAATACAAACTGAAAAGCAACTTTACGAGAAACGTATCCTGGACAGCGCAAATCGATCACAGCGCCTTATCGAAGAATCAAAAGATGTGGCCTGTAAAACTGAGGAAGAATTAGACCGTCAAGAGGAATCTTTGATGAGAACTGAGAGGCAGTTGGATAAAATTAACAATGACATGGATGTTGCTAATAGGCATATAACATCACTCAAAAGCATTTGGGGCACGATCGGGAACTATTTCCGCAAGCCACCACAACCAAAAGCAGTGCCTGTTGAAAGTGAAACTTCAGTTAGGCCCAATTTAGATATTGGGGCAGAAGGACACTCTAAAGGAGGCTTTGACATGGGTTGGGAGGAGAGCAAAGATGTGTACTCTACAAGACCAACAGATGTTAACGCTGCCATTGACAAGAGTTTGGATGGAATGATGAATGGTCTAACAGAGCTGAAGGGACATGCATTACTCCTGGGGGAAACTTTGGACAGGCATGATGATATTATTGAAAGGGTGACATACAAAGCTACAGTGGCTGATAAGAAAATTGAAGACTCTGACAAGCAGATCAATAAAATATTGCGCCGTTAAGTTCTTTAACTTCTGAGATACGTGCTATCATTTGGGAGATTCCTGTAATTTTTGTATCTCTCAAGACTTTACTTTACTTCAATCATATTGTTTTGATGTATATACTGTACATTCTTCGATACCTCAGAAGTATTCCAACAATTGCAACTCTCACATTAAGTAAGATCATTGATCAAATTCTTTGTCAAAATATGTTCCTGTATTCTAAAGCTTGCAAATAATATCTTTGTTCAAATCCAGTATTGCTGAAGCATTTTATTTTTTCACACACTGAAGGGAATCATCACTGATAAGCAACATTTATAAAAGATAAGATTAGATTAGATGCTATTGATTGGACCTCACTTTCAAAATAGCTGTGGCCCAAGACCAATTTAACTGTGTGAATTCCATTTAAAGAAGTGTTGAGTATTCATTATCAGTCAGAATAAGTTGCTGTTTTATAGCTGGGTACATTTCTTTCAAATTTTTAGTTCAATACTGGGGTCAAATTTTGTCAAATAAGGTTTGAAAATGAGGTAATGATTCAACCTCATGTTTGTAAGGCAGAACGAATAGTGCTTGTAGGCACAATTTTGTTACAAGAATAATGATGCGTTATTCCAGTGTTTTTGTTTTGTAAAATTTTTTTGTTACTTTTTATCTTTTGCTACTAATGGTAGTGTTATTGTTTGCTGTCAATAATTGACAAAATCAAGAGTTGTTTAATATTGGAAGAGATAATTAATAAAATCTTATCCTTTCATTGTTTATCCCTTTTGTGAAGACACTCTGTTTTAAGAATGCATTCAGTCACAATTGCACTACTTTCCTTTGGCAGAACAATCCTTTGAATGAATTATGAAAATCTATCTTTAACGTTTTGTTTGACCTATTTTTGCACTCTGATTTGAACCCTACTTGTGGGTAAACAGTTCTAAAGCTAAAGATGGTGGTAAGGAACTTTTTACCAAGATGTATCACCTTCTTCAAATCTTAATTCCTATGGAATCATTAAAGATTCACACTTAGAATTTTAGCAACAAGTTCCTTGCCCGGGGGGGGGGGGTACTTGACTAGGGAAGTGATGGGGGTGTGCGGAAAACCTCTCCACACCCTGCACCCTGTCGCATAAAAAATAGGCCAAAAGTATACCCTGTCGCATAAAAATTTTGCATCTCAAATATAGTGTACAACGCAATTTTCGCTTGTGATACCCTGTCGCATAAAAATTTTGCATCTCAAATATAGTGTAGAACGCAATTTTTGCTTGTGATACCCTTTCGCATAAATTTTTTACCTATTATAATACCCTGTCGCATAATTTTCATTAGAAAAGGACAACCTGTCGCATAATTTTTACCGTAAAAAGACACCCTGTTGAGCAACACATCCCGTCAGGTCAAGTATGGGAGTACCCCCAGGGTTCCTTGCCACAATTTTTAGTGCAATCATCTGTTGCACCTACTTCCCTTTTCTCATATTTCAAAATGTGCTAAAGAACAAGGATTGTATCAACATTTTTGCATTCGAAGGTTCAAAGCATTTAGGGGTATTAACGGTGGACCAGTAAGATTTCACACTGTGTTGTGTACAAGGGGCAGTAAAATGCTACATTATATGATCCTCTTCTCACTTAAAGACACAGTCACAAAAATTGAGATAAAATCATTTTGAAAACAAAACACACATTCATTCACAATTTCAAATGGCAAAGGGACAGCTTGAACATTTTTAGTTCTTTTCAAGAGGTTATTCACTTTCATTCCTTTGTTCCAACAAGGGGTGTAGCTCATTGCCTTCAAGTTCTTCTTTCTCTTCTATTAGGTTATTCTTTTCCTCTGATTTTCTTGTAATGAAAAATAATGATGCAATGATAAATAAGGCTATGAAACTTGCAGAGGACAGCAACAGAATGCTGAAACCTGGGAAGATTTGAGCAGTAGCTTTGAACAATGCATTTGCAGCAAAGGTCATAATGTTAACACCAATTAAACTGACGAGAGCCACAAACGAGAGTGCTGTTCCATGTTCCTCATATGTAACCATCTTTGTGAGGTATGCTCTAATGCCTGACATTGCATAGGGAAATGCAATTGAGAACATGGTAAATCCATACAGCATTTCTTTTGTAGTCGCAAAAGCTAGAGAAGTGTGTGTAGCAATCAAACTGCATAGTCCTATTGTGATCACAACACAGTCAGAAGGTTTGAATAACTTTGCTGCAATGACTGCAAGGATACATATACCGATACCGCGAGTTGTGTGGAGAATAAAATAATATAACCCAATTTGCTGGGGTGACAATCTCAGGGGGCTATGTTTCACAAAGAGTGTGATAATAACACTTTCCCCAAGGACCGCAGAATTTACAAAAAATGCAGCTGCCAGCAAAAGGATAATTACTCTGCCTCGAGGTGAGGGGAAATATTTCTTTGCAAAAACGATAACATTGACATTGGCTTGTTTAATTAAACCAAGGCATTTTCTGCAGATAGCAGATATCGGTTGGAAATTTTCAGAATCATTCACTTCTCCTCCTTCTGATTTTGGAATTTCCGGGAGCAACAGAACGATAAAAAGTATATTAGCCAGGCTAGCGGACAAGCTGAACAAAAACGCTGCTTCAAAACCAGATGTTTTTAACAAAATTCCGGCGGCATAGCTCCCAAGACCTTGACCGAGGAATAAAGAACCTTCAAGAATCGCCATTCTGAGAGTTCGATGGTTGTCGCTTTTTGTGACACCTGCCATATACGTGTATGCCATCATCACAGTTCCTTGAATATCACCAAAAGAACTTGTCATTGAGGCACCAAAAGCAAGCAAGCCCACATGCATCGACTGGTACCTCGCACAGCAAATGAATAATATGCATTGAAGGATTGTAGCCACTGGCGGAAGTAGTAAAATCCTTCTTTTACACACCAGATCTGACAACGCACCAGTAGGGAGAATACCAAACATTGCAGGTATGTAAACAGAAAGGAAAATGACTGTATTCCACGTTGCAGCTTCCTTGAAAACAACATTCTCTTCGAGTTTGAATTGCTTCGATCCAAGATTACTGCACACAGTGTTGTTGTACTTTTTGTGGCATAGTTTCGACACAGTCAGTTGCGGAAGGACGCTTAGGTTTGCTCCCAATGCCAGCATGTAGAGGTATAGGAACGGCTCTGAGGAACATTTTGGTAAAGCCTTCCAGCAGGTCATCTTGGCTATTCATTTACGAATGGCGATCGGAGAGGAGGTGTCTTCCTCTGCGAATATCCACCTTATCTGCATCATCTAACGAAACAAAACACAACACAGTAAGTCATTATCTTTTGAAAGGACAAAACAAATGCACATAGGAAACACGTGAGCGGAAAGGCATGAAACCATGAAAACAATAAGGCTTTTGGCGCTAAATATTTACCGCCAAAATTGCTGAGCAAATCCCAAGATTTTTATAAGAAACCGCTTATCAAAACTCAGCTGATGACCACATCTTTGTCCTGAGAACAAAAATAAACCAATCCGGCTTTGACGGCATACTGGGAAAACCGGACCCTATGACCCTGAGAAATTGTTCAAATTTAGTGTCAACACCGTTCATTGCAGCCTGGGGGTCATCATGGGGGTCATGGGGTCATTGCAGCCATGGGGGTCATGTACCCTTCACGCAAGGGGCGGATGTAGACATTGGTATTGTTCTTCTGTAAGCATGGCAACTTCAAGGTGGGTGAAAGAATCCGCTAAATTTGGATTAAAGACTCTGTGCTAACCGGCAGCCTCTGCGCGGTGAAGCTATACCACAATGCAGTTTGTTCAATCCCATATTGCAATTCTAGAACGTCCACTTACTTTCAAAATGGAAGGCAGAAGCCTAGCCTGGCATGGCATCACAAAATCAAAGAAAAGAAAATTCCTAGTCCCCAAAAGAACAAAAGAAAGTCTTGTCAGCTCCTGAGCTAATTTAAGAATGCTAATTCCACATATTGAATATTTTCAATGCCGAGTTTCCTGTCAGTTGCATGCACAATTAAATGCTGTTCTTCCTGATAACAAAACAAATCTCTGATAAAGTTTCCAACTGAATGGTGCTGTTACATAGAAAATGCTGTAGAGTCCAAAATTTGATATTTCCCTTTCTCCAATTTCAAAGGAGCCATTCCAACTTGCATACCTTGCACGTGTCATCTTGCACAAGGTTGTTTATCTATCTTGCAAAGAATGCCGCCTGCAAAGACTGCCGGTTAGCGCAGAGTCTTTAAATCATACATCGTAACAATTGAGCAATAATGGAATCAATCCACCGTAAAGACTCTTTGTTTTCTTCAGTATGGGCACTGATAAAGGATGGAAATGCTTCCATTTCCGGGGGGTCACCACTTGTTCTACTCTCCTACGCAAAGGTCCCTTTTAAAATTCCGCTACGCAATGTCCTAATCCTTGCAATGCAAAATGACAAGTAACCTCTGCATAGGACAGTACCACTTTTTCAACTATTTAAAGAATGAAATGCGTTTGTTATTTGTCATTCGTACCGATGCTATGTCTGTTGAAGGGTATTCACCCCAGACTGCAATGAACGGTATTGGCACTAAATTTGAACCATTATAACAGCAGTAACCTGATTAGCATATAGCATCCTGATTGACCCCTCTGGGGTCATAGGGGACTCAGGGTCATAGGGTCTGGTTTTTCCAGTATGCCGGTTTTGACCGAGGTTCATGCTGCACAACTTAAAAAAGCCAAGTTTTGAGGACATAGCTGGTCACCATTAAATTATGGACGTTCTCACAGAGTACTATGCATTCTTCCTCTATTTTCTGGCTTTCTTAGAGTTTTCACACACAATCTTACATAACGCGTCGTTACCTCTGTCCTTTTTGTTGCAGCAATCTCACCCAGTTTTTGGATTGCAAATAGAAATAGATAGGTTTCAGGTACAGCGGTGCTACCTCTGTCCCAAAAAATTGCAGAAACCAACCCAGTTTTTGCATCAATGTCCAGGTGTCCAAAGATTTCACCCAAAAATGCCAGAAAACTTAGCCAAAATTTCACAACGACGGCACCAATTTTTTGTCCGTGGATTTGAAGAGAACTTCTTTAAATAATGGCGGTTTCAGCTTTGTCTTGCCATTGAGCAGAAGAAAACCAGTGCAGACATGTGCAAATACAACCAGTTTATGGGACAAACCTTACCCACTGACAAACTGTCCAAAAATATTGTGCAAAAAGTCAAATTCACTGAAAGCAAAAAAAGCCAACTTTTGGGGACAAAAACTTTTGGGGCAGACCTAGGACCATTGTCCCCATAGGGACATGACCAGCCCCCTGTAATACACAAAGACAGGTTTGTCATGAGTAATATTCTATTCAAATTCAATGTGACATTTTGTCCGAAAAATGCGAATGAGTTGTGTTGAAATCAGCCTTCAGAAAGATAAGGCTCAAATCCTTACTGGTTTGCCAAAGCATAAGCATGTGGAAATCATCCAATTTCTTTCATTTCTTTCATTTATTTGGTTCAGAAGCTGAGCAGTAAGTATTTTCATAACATCCAAAAAATAAGAGAATTGAATCGCCTCCCAATCGGCTTTTGAACGAAATAAATAAAATGCCCTCGAGGTAGATGTGTAGATATATCCTTCTTCTTTCCATCTATGCTCATGTTGCACAACGAGCGAGCTAGCTACCTGGGTTTCAGAGAAACTTTTGCGGCTGGCTTTGTTTTGTTTTGAATTACTGTTGAGAGAATTTCGTTTGTCTGCGATCGCTAATCGCTTTGAATTGCGGTGTCAATCAAAAACAGCTCATGCTGTTGTCTTACAAATCTGTCCTCGTTTCTCGGCAAGTCTACGAATGCAGCTATTGTCGTGCGAGCGACAAAAAAACGTGTCTGGGAGAATTTCTCCGGGATAAAAAGTCGTTAGTGGTTGAATAGTTAACTTCAAGAATTCTACCATAATTATTTTACCAAAGGTCACGAAATTCGCTAAATTTTTTACCTACAAATTTAATACAAACAGCTTAAAGTACGGTTTGAACGAGTGAGAATGAGCAACAATCTTTGTTGAATAGACAGCAAAGACTGTTATAAATACTTTTACATACAAAAGCGAGCATCTTACAGTACTTCCGACTCGGGGAGTATGTTTAAGTTTCCATGGTACGGGGTTGTGCAATTCAGAGCCCAAAAGTACCACCCGTAGATCCGGAAAACTTGAAGAGCACGCCCATAAATCCTAGCCTGCGCGCAGACTTTGATCACTGGGGAGGAGAGGAGAGAAAGGTCCTTTCTTCCCTCTCCTCCCCAGTAACCAAAGTCTGGCTAATAAATCCGGGAAAGGCTAAAAAAGTATACGCACAAATCCGGAAAAAAATGAAAGAATACAACTTTACATGACCTTTTACGATAAATGATACTAAAAAATCCAGAAATCATCAAATACCGTTAAAAATAATACCCCCTAATCCGGATTATGTAGTCAAAAGGTACCCTAAAAATGGAACAACCCCGTACCATAGAGTACTTAAGTAACCCAGGGGCTTTCCGAGAAGTTTTAAAACAAATTGGCTATGTGAGCCAAGTTTTTGCGAAATTCGCTCCTCGCCGTTTTAGAATAATATTGCTCATTGACAATGAAAAACTGTTATACACGACTTTACAAGAACGCTTGGATTAAAAGGCTTTTGAAGGAATTTTAGGTTTCTTTGCTATGGTTAACGTTGGAATCAATTAGTAACTACTTTTAGCTATCATTTTTGTAAGCCAACGAAGAAGAAATCGATAATAATAAAAATTCTACGGTGAAATTTCTTGATATCTTTATTATTCTAAAAAATACAGCGGTTTCATTTTTTCGAAAAGACTTCAAGCAAATTTTTTACGTCAAAATCTCAAGGTGTCCCAAAAAAAGTATACAGATTTTGTTGGGTCCAGCGACCAGAAATTAGCTTCAATCAACGGCTAATCAATTTCAAAATGTTCCTCGATAGTTAACTTGAACATAGATACGTCAGTCGTTATTTGTTGATACGGGTGCTTTGAGAGCTGAAAAATTAATCTTGAAAGTTCAAATCTGCTCCACATCCAAACCAGAGCTTTGGCGTTTTGGCATCAGCAAATTCTTGAAACACAGCTTTGAATAGGGTAGGTGATGATTTGCCAGATCTTGTCCTCAATACTGAAGTTATCAAAAGGGTTGACAAGACAAAATATTTAGGAATCAACATCGATGAAAGCCTTACTTGGAAAGAGCAGTACAAAACTATCAAGAACAAGCTGAAAGGGGGCTTGAGCTCCCTGAGAAAGCTGAAAGACATCCTTCCGCAAAGGAAACTTGACCAGGTCTACAAAGCTCTCTTTGAAAGCCACCTTCGCTATGGTGACATTGTTTGGAGTACTCTTTCCAGCACCAAACTATCCCAACTGCAACGATTACAGACAAGGGCAAAGAAGCTAATACTGGACGCCAAGTATAAGGACGGTTGGAACTGTAAATGGCTCAATGTAAAGTCTTTGCTCTCATTTGACAAAGGAGTCATGACATATAAAATTCTGCATGGCCTTTGTCCCGAAATCTTCGCCATAAGTTCACTGAAAGATCCATGATTTCAGAGCATAGAACCAGAAATCATTGAGATCTGCAAATTCCCAAAGTTACGTTAGAATATGCAAAGCGAAGTTTCTACTTCTCTGGTGTCAAAAATTGGAATGATATCCCGGACAACATTCGAGAACAAGAATCAATCGCTCGTTTTAAAACAGGTTTTAGAAAGTATCTTTTGAACCTACAAGACCCAAACACGACCCCTTGGTAGAGCAGCATATTTAAATTATTTACCAATTTTTCTTTAAATTTTTTCTTTGAAATAATTTGTAAATACGCTGAAAGGTTTTTTCGTGTATAAATATTGATAAAAAAAATGAAAGCAAATAGATCAACAATATCCTTGACAAATTTGAACAGAACCTAGATCGTGTTACATTCTGTTTGCTAGAAGTCACCCACTTTACCTTTTGCTGTGTTCTTGCATTTCAGTTTCAAATTTCGATGTGCTTCAGGAATTTGCTTAGGCCAAAAGGCCAAAGCTCGGGTTTAGACATGGAAGCAAATTTGAGCCTTCAAGGTTAATATTCCAACACTCAAAGCACCAATAACGACCAATGAGGTATCTATGTTCAAATTAACTATCGAAGAACAGTTTGAAATTGGTTAGCCATCGATCAAAGCTAACTTTTCATCAGTGGACCCAACCAAATCTGTATACTTCTTTCTGGGACACCCGGCATATTTTGGTTATTTTGAAAATAATCAAGATATCATTGAAGTCAGCGGTAGAATAATAGAGCAGGAAAGTACCTAATTTCCTTTCAAGCCATTCAATTCAAAGAATGATTATAACAGACATTTGCACTAGCTTTTCAAAGACTTGAAGCCTACCGTAAAAGCTCTATTTAGCCTCCCTCTCTTTTAGGCCCCCTTCTCTATGAAGCACCTCTCTTTTAAGCAAAAATTTTTAAATAGGCCCCTCTCTGTGGTCAACCCTTGTTGACATCAAATGCCATAGGTTACCAACGACTTCTCATTTATTTAGCTGAACAAGGTTGAAATCAAACTGACATCAAATTTAGCTGAACAAGGTTGCATGTTGACTGTGATATGGTTGGGGATAAAAAATGTGTCAAATTTGTGTATTCCACTGGTAATATTGTATGTTGATCCCACGAAATATGGGATCAAAGAACTGAAAAGCTATCATATTCATATCCTTGTCATTCGATTTCGCGAATACACCCCCTCTCTAAGGTCCAGTTTAAACATCGTTATTTTTGCCGTGCAGAGTTTAATAGATGCTGCTAAAACTTTCAAGTGTCAATTAAATTCGACATAAAAACGTTGTTTAAATCACCTGCCGTTTTGAAAGGATAAAATGGCAAAAGTTCACCGGCTCAGTCGTATCAAACGGCAGAAAAACGACTTGATTTAAACATCGTAATTCTGCCGTGTTTAATTAATCCATTGTAGGCCATGGTCCGCGGTTTCTACGTGTGATAAGCCACTGCACTTGTGCATTTAAAAAAATAGCCATTTTTAACTATTTTAATTTCAATTCGATATGGCAAAAAAAGTTTAACTCAGATTTTTAGTTACGGCAGATTCTGCCGTTTTAAATACAGTTCGATTCGACACGGCAAAAAACGATGTTTAAACTAGGCCTAATAAGCCCCCTTTTGGAGTTCCAGAAATAAAAAAGCCGCTGGGGGCTTAATAGAGCTTTTACGGGATGCTCTCAAAAGGAGGGCTCACTTTTGGGTAACTTGTGCATTTAAAAAAATAGCCATTTTTAACTATCTTAATTTCAATTCGATATGGCACAAAAAGTTTAACTCAGATTTTTAGTTACGGCAGATTCTGCCGTTTTAAATACAGTTCGATTCGACACGGCAAAAACGATGTTTAAACTGGGCCTAATAAGCCCCCTTTTGGAGTTCCAGAAATAAAAAAGCCGCTGGGGGCTTAATAGAGCTTTTACGGGATGCTCTCAAAAGGAGGGCTCACTTTTGGGTAACTTGTGCATTTAAAAAAATAGCCATTTTTAACTATTTTAATTTCAATTCTACACAGCAAAAAAAGTGTAACTCAGATTTTTAGTTACGGCAGATTCTGCCGTTTTAAATACAGTTCGATTCGACACGGCAAAAAACGATGTTTAAACTAGGCCTAATAAGCCCCCTTTTGGAGTTCCAGAAATAAAAAAGCCGCTGGGGGCTTAATAGAGCTTTTACGGGATGCTCTCAAAAGGAGGGCTCACTTCTGGGTAACTTGTGCATTTAAAAAATAGCCATTTTCAACTATTTTAATTTCAATTCGATATGGCAAAAAAAGTTTAACTCAGATTTTTAGTTACGGCAGATTCTGCCGTTTTAAATACAGTTCGATTCGACACGGCAAAAAACGATGTTTAAACTAGGCCTAATAAGCCCCCTTTTGGAGTTCCAGAAATAAAATAATCCCCCGGGGGCTTAATAGAGCGTTTACGGGATGCTCTCAAAAGGAGGGCTCACTTTTGGGTAACTTGTGCATTTAAAAAAATAGCCATTTTTAACTATCTTAATTTCAATTCGATATGGCACAAAAAGTTTAACTCAGATTTTTAGTTACAGCAGATTCTGCCGTTTTAAATACAGTTCGATTCGACACGGCAAAAAACGATGTTTAAACTGGGCCTAATAAGCCCCCTTTTGGAGTTCCAGAAATAAAATAATCCCCCGGGGGCTTAATAGAGCGTTTACGGGATGCTCTCAAAAGGAGGGCTCACTTTTGGGTAACTTGTGCATTTAAAAAAATAGCCATTTTTAACTATTTTAATTTCAATTCGATATGGCAAAAAAAGTTTAACTCAGATTTTTAGTTACGGCAGATTCTGCCGTTTTAAATACAGTTCGATTCGACACGGCAAAAAACGATGTTTAAACTAGGCCTAATAAGCCCCCTTTTGGAGTTCCAGAAATAAAATAATCCCCCGGGGGCTTAATAGAGCGTTTACGGGATGCTCTCAAAAGGAGGGCTCACTTTTGGGTCACTAAACATTCACGAGATATAAATAATTTGACTGAGATGTCAACGGAGCACTCTTTCAAAACAAGCAATATCAGCATTCCACGCCATGAAAATATTTAAATATATCACCACAATCAAACCACTGAGTATGCGTTATCAACGGCTCTGGGTGGTTTTTCATTCTCCATACCTTGTCTTGTGAGCCTAACAGATCCATTATGGATTCTCGTCTGCGCAGCTACCCTGTTCATTGCTCCTGGAGTGTAACTTTGCGATCTACGGAAACCACGCGATTCAGCATGATTTGCGATTTGATGTTGTTGTTGATGCGTGGATGAATCCGCCACAACAAAGTTCGTTAATGTGACGTCAGAGGCACCACCGCTCTCTAATGGGATGGGATTCGTGCGGAAATGTTCAAGCATGTCAAAAATACTCTGAAACCAAAGATGTTGCACCCGGCATTGTCCATCTGAATTTAGGCCAAGACGCAGATGCTATGAGAAAGGAAAGAAATCACTGTCACTGATCAGACAAATCCTTGTTTGCGAAGAAATGGACAAATCATTTGACAATTTGCTGCTGGTACTGCAGGGTGGACAGGAAGTTTCTGACCGCTTCCTTGGCTGTCAGAATAAGTCATACAGGGTGTCCAAATAACATGTGCGCTATTTGAGTGGCTTCTGCGGAGCAGCAATGAATCCAATTTTTTTTGTTTTTAAGATTTTTAATAGAAGAGACTTCAACTTAAAGGTAGACACTGAGTTTGAGCATGGGTAGTTAGACACTGCTGGTGTGCTTCTATGGAGAAGAGCTGGATAATATGTATCTGCGGGGGAAATTTTTTATAGTACTGCGGAGGAGATATCTGCGGGGGAAATTTTTTATAGTACTGCGGAGGAGATATCTGCGGGGGAAATTTTTATAGTACTGTGGAGGAGATATCTTTCGATATCTCCTCCGCAGTACTGCAAAAAAATTTCCCCCGCAGATACATAATATCCAGCGCTCCTCCATAGAAGCACACCAGCAGTGTCTAACTACCCATGGTTTGAGTAAATCTGATCAGTAGTTGCTGATTTATGGAGCAAGATAGTCCAAATTATTGGCTGCCTCAAACCAGAGGATTTGATATTCTCCATTATGTTAAAATCAACGAAATTGATTGAAAAAACATACCTAGCCTGATTTTCTGATTTTCATAAGTGAGACAGATAGTCATAAATTGGATTTTGTGATCAACAGGAATATTGAACATATCTAGGGTTGCTAGAAATGGTGATATGCAACACAAGTGCTGCAGGCCATAGCCATGCGTCCATCAGTTATTTTGCTTCTCAAAAGTGATAAGGTCGTTTTAAACCAACAGTATTGCGTTCGGCAAGCTGTTTGGTCAATATTCTAAGGGTTATGTGGTCATAAATTACTCCCAACTGTCTTTCCTGGCATAACTGTAAAGTTCAAGTCCAGTTGATGCTAAATTAAAGTTAGTTGACGGAGCTAAGTAGAGGCAATCTATAAATAGGACAAAGAAACACCTACGCACGTAATTGCTCCCTAAGGAAAAGATATGCACGCACGTGTCGATATCATCAAATACAATAGGCTAATTTTAGACACGCATATGCAGTTCTTGACCTAGCTATTTATCTCCCGTCAACTAACTTTAAGTACGGAGATAAAATCATCTGGTTTTGAAGCAACGAGCGATTTTGACTTTCTTTCTCAATAAATCAGCAACCTCTATTCACAAATCTGAAAAACGGGAAAATTCGATTTATGGCTCCCCCACAGTAGCCATTCAAACGGTGCACGTGTTTTTGGGACACCCTGTAGTAGAACAGAAACATAGGATACCAATCCATTTAATGTCTTTATTTTCTTCATTTTAATGTTGTACAGATGATTCCTAATTATGAAATTGTTGAAACAAACCTTGGATCTTCCTTGCAGATTAAACGTCAGAACATATTCTCCATGTTTCGTTTCACTTTGCCTGACAAGGAAAACACCATGCCATTGTTGTCCCCCGTGCAGAACGAGTATTGAAGCCATAACTCTACTGAGTGTTCCATGAAACCAGGGGTACTGTGCCAGCGGATGATTTTCACCAGTTAATGCACACCATTCGTTATCAGTGGACTCTATAAAATGATGTAAGGTATTTTAATTCAAGGGTTATGAAAGTTCTCGCAAAACTTCGTTTTCTCTTGAGTCGATCACACCAAGGGTGCTAGGACACGGGTATTTTAATTACGTATTTATTTACCTTGTTTTGATCTTCGTCTTGTTTTCTTGTCTTGTTTTATTCTCTGTTCTGTTTCCTCTTGAACTGATGTAAATGCCTCGTGTTATTTGAATATATCTTCCTTTGTATTAGAAATGTTTCAAACCGCAATGTCATATTAAATACTTATTTAATATGGCATTGCGGTTTGAAACCTTTCTTCTGCGAAGGAGTGCTAAGACACAGGAATACAAGGAATGTATATTCAAATAACACGAGGCATTTACATCAGTTCAAGAGGAAACAGAACAGAGAATAAAACAAGACAAGGAAACAAGACGAAGATCAAAACAAGGTAAATAAATACGTAATTAAAACATCCGTGTCATAACACCCTTGATCACACAAGTTGGGAACGTTGCAAGGGAAAAGTTTGAGATCAGTGCTAATAAAGAATTTCCTTAAAGCTACATACAGTATAAGCCTTGTGCACATAAACATGACAAGAATTCTTTACATTATGATAAGAATTCTTGAGTTATATAAAACACTGTAAATTTTCCTATGAAAAGAATTCTTAGGCAAGAAAGCCATGTTAATGTACGCAAGACCGGTACATAATATTCTCCAGCATGTTGGGTGTCCCAAAGAAACTTGCAGTACGTAATAAACAGTAGCTAAATTCCATCCTTAATATTCCTTCTTGCTCATTTATCACAAGGATCAAATTGTTTTACTAATAACAACAGTGTTGCTCAAATGAGAGAAACGTCATGTAAATGCATTTTAAAGGGGCTCCGTCTCCAAATTTTGCTCGAAAAGGGTGATTTTGAAGTTTTTTGATGGGCAGTATCACACAGACGTTTACCTGTTTTTTCGAAAATGAAAGCATCATTTTGAAGATAGATCTTTGTACTTCACAGAGGAAAAATCCAAACCTTCATATCTCTTTCATAAGTGGATTTTTAAGGAGCACGTTTGGTGGCTTGGGTGAAGCCACCAAACAAACTGCAGAAAACAATGGAGAACAATGGCCACGTGCGGTGTTATCAGATTTGTTTACAGTTTGGCGACGGAGCCTCTTTAAAACCAGATTCTAAGCCAAGCCAGAAGAAATTTATTCCAAACAATTTTTCTGGACGTTTCTGCAAAAATCTAAAACAACTTTTGTAATCGCAGTGTAATGATTTTTTCAAACAAGCAAAACTTTTCAAGAGAACTCTTAGGGAAAATGGCCCACAACTTTAGAACGAGGGATTAACCTCAATGATGAACATTCGCACATCTAAATTAGCCTTTCAATATAAACCAATCGTTAGTTCATGTGCTGGGTGCGCCAAAAAGTTAATTGGTCGTTTGACAGGCCGCTGAAAATAGTTCATTTTCCGAACCCAAGGATACTCAAAGTCAAACACAGGCATATGACTCAGCCCTTTATCAACCCTTTGCATTTTCGTGAAATGATTTCAAATGCCACCTGAGTGGACTCTTGGGCTTTTTCAAATATTTTTCATTCAATCTATTTTCTAAAGAGACAAAAACTTTCATGCAAACCAATAAATTTTTTGCATTCCGAGAATATACGTTTCGGTAAACGCCAAGCGTTTTTACCTTTTACCGTTTTCAACCCGTACGAGCCTTTTGCTTGTTTGTTTGTGACCTTATTTCAATTCGATTTTTTATATCTAGCTATACATACATGCATACATACATCTAATCTAAATCGAATCTAATCTAGCCTTATTTACGCACTGAAACAGTCAAACAGTTCAAAATGCATCAAGAGAACAAACCTCTTTCTCGAGCAATTTCAACAGATTTGTCTTTATCACCACTATACGTCGTCGGCATTTGTTCCGGACGAGGTGGCACTTCAGGAGGTGGAGCAACAACCATCATTGCATCTACAGTGGGGTAACGGTTAAAATTAAGCTTTACGTCAAGCTAGCCCGTCTCTGTCTTATCTTAATTCAACAATGCAAATATCGGGTGTCCCAAAATGATGTATTATTGTTTGATTGCTTACATGTCCACCCAGCGGGTCCACTCCTATGTAAGAATTGTAACCATGAGAGTCTACGAAATCTAGGAGAAAGGGTCTGGAATTTGTGAAAAATCTAGGACATAGAATCTAGAAAAAAGGGTCCTTTTTTAAAAATATTTCCTAGAGTTTTGTAAAAAGGGTCAAATATCAATATATTAACATCTATTGATATCAAATGTGGTAAATTTGTGAAAAGATGCACACAAATGAGCCAAGAGCACTCATCAACATGACTATAATAGATTCCTTGCACTGCACACACTCAACAATAACATTTATCAGTTGATCAAAAATCAACTGATGGAGTTAAACCAGAGGGTCCAGTTTTTTTTGGTGTAATATTTCAAACTTGTGGCTTTCTCGGAAGATATATGCAATGGGAGATAGATTCATTGGTTCTTAATGTCTGCAAAAACTACATGTGATTATGTGAAGACAGCTTGAAAGTCCTATATTACAAAAGATCTGGCAAGAAGTTTTGTGGTACTTTATTCTTTCACATTCAAAAGCCATAACTCACGCTCCAAAACCAATTCATCTCCCATTGCATATATCTATTTTCCAAGAAAGTTAAAAGGTTGAGATAAAGCAACAAGCTCATTTCATTATTGGTAACAAACATGTAATCTTCTTTATTTAATACAGAACACAATTGCCATATAAGTCTATTGTATTTGTTTACAACTTCAATGATCAGTTTGTCTATATTTCCCTGTGGTATGCAACTCTTGCTTTGGACTTTTGGCCTGAAGGAATTAGAAATTATTATCAGTGTTGCAATTTGCCTCAGATACAAAACTTAGACATGAATATGGTAAAAATATAGCTTCTGACTAAATCTGACACAAAGAAAGGCCTAAATGCTTAAATTAAATGAATGTAGGCTGGAACAAGAAGACTTTCATTATTCTTGGTGAATATGCTGTTGGCTGGCCATGGCCTGCTACCTGTAAACTTATATTTTCTTCAATTCTTCAACTTAAATTTTCTTATCATTTCCAAGAAGGCTGAGAAAGAAAGGGCTTACCATTTCTGCTTCATCCAAGGTGCATGTAGCCTGCGTGCAGACTACTGCACGCAGGCTAAGGTGCATGTCGATTTGCCAAGTAGATGAGTTGATTGTGAATTAACCATGACCAACAACAACAACAACAACAACAACAAAATTGTCTCTTCGACGACAAATCATGTCAGCAATATTTCATTTATTCCAAAAAATTTTTTATTGTTTGTTTTCTACCAAAGTCTCGACCTTCTGCTTTGTTTCCATATGAAAATATAAACTTTTCAACACCATCTGTAGATTAGGTCGGATAAGGAGGGGTTTTTTAGATTTCAGAAGGCAAATTTTCAATAAGAGGCTGGCCTCCTCTGGGCTATTTGGCGGGAAAAAGTTTTTGCTGAAACCACTATGCTGAAACCGAGAATAATGATCATGGATCAAATCAAGGCATTGTAATGTCTAAAAACTAAAAAGATCTATTATCTGATGAGAAATGGCTGTGGTACTACTATGGTAAGAAACACTTATGTTTGTGTCTTTTCACACACTCTCTGTTCGTAGACTGCTCTCCCTGCCCTTCACACACAGCTACTGTAGGTGTAGTGTGTGTTGCAGGAGGAGAAGTGTTCTGCATTTGACATTTGACTTTGTCATATTATGAAAACCTTCCCAAATCAAATGGCATAAAAGCCATGCAAATGGGTGATGATAGAGTTCAATTGACATCTTTTTAGGTGTTTAGGTTTTAAAAAACAAAATAACCCCAAATTATCACAACATATCACCTGAGCTATGTAGTTATTTGTCCTTTATTTGCAGCTGAAGTAACAGTTATTTGTTGTTTAGGATGTTTTGTTAGATTTGAAGTCTAATTACTGCACAGTAAGAGGGAAGTATAACATGAGTTGGATAAGACGAGCTACATTTTGAAAAGGATAATGTCTATTAATGTTAAAATGGAATGGGAAGTTCTTGATTACTTGTGTCTTGAAGAGAATAATTTATTCTTGTCAGTCCCAAGAAATAATGATAAATCAACAATTTTTAATAACATAGCTAGTTAATCAGTCCTTTGAATTAAATGTCTTAGGTATGAATATCAGTGAATTAAGGTGTGCGATACTTTTCAAACTGAAGCATTCTCTTTGTAAACATTTGTTTTTAGGAACCTCCTAGAAATCACAGAATTAGGGTAGTAATTCCCGGTTCCCTATCAGAGAAAATGCCGGAAAAGGGCTGTTCTCAAAGAACAAGAATCAGAGATTAGGGTTCATCTCAAAAAGTGCCAGACTGTCATGGTTACAATTCTTTCATAGGAGTGGACCCGCCGGGCATGTCCATAACCAATAAACCGATTTTAAAAAACTTTGTTTTATTTGATTGCCTAAGGCAAAATTGTATTTTAAGATGTTGGTTGTGGTTTTATAACGGCGTTTTCTTGTCGAAAAGAAGATCGATAAATTCAAGCCCTATAGATGGCATGAGAAAGAAACTGCATTTTATAGATGTGCTACAAAAGGCTCAACTCCTATTCGTATTCTCTGAACTCAGTATTAACTGAATTCGTATTCTCTGAATGACGTAGGAATATTATCTGGACGACATATAAGTTCAGCCTTTTGCATCACATCTAAAGTATTGACTGGGAAAGAAGGTCGTTTCCTTTTCATGCCATACAAGGCTTGAATCTGAGCAGGTTTATCGATCTTCTTTTCAACATGAAGACATCGGATAAAACCGCAACCAACATCCTCGAATACAATTTAGCCTTTCGGCAGTCGGATAAAGGAAAGTTTCTGAAAATCGGTTCATCGGTTATGGACATATAAGCAATCAAACGAAAATACATCATTTTGGGACAGGACACCCGGTAGTCCTTTTTATTCCAGTCATAACATTGTAATAGACGATTACGGAAAAGATGGCGGACCTCATTTCACGCAATGCATGAAGGGAATATGCCCCCTAGCAACGCATAGCTACCAAAATTTGTGACTGCAGCATAAAATCTTGACCGCAGCTGCGATAGATTTAGGCCGTCGCAACTTTATCGTGAGACCTACGCTCTTTTTAGTCTTCACTCACAGTTTAAGGAAAATTCGTCTTTTTACAGTACAGTTTCAGTTTAGTTTTCCTACAATATCAAGATGTAGTGACCAGCTGTTTTCGTCGTTTCGTCAAGAGTTGCAACAAGAGTTTTTGACTTTGTTTACCTTTACTGTCAAGGGTCGAGGCGTTGAACAGACCCTGACATTCGAAAATAGAATGAAATATTGTAAATTCTTTTCTCTTGGAATTTGCATAACAAAAGTAAAATGTATTGCAATGGCTTCGATTCGCTCGGCCGAACACAACATTCGAACTCTCTTACTTTTAGAAATCAAAATGTGCATTCTTTCGGGATTTTTCTCTTTCAAGTCTGCCAGCTCTACCGTTTTCTGAATGTGCCTTCTTTTGGCAACTTAGATTTTTCTCTGCGAAGCGTACAGTGCCATTTTCAGAAGACTTTGCAGACTTCAGGGCCCTGGGCCCTTCAGATGCCCAAAAGAAGATGCCTTTGGAAGAGCGTAGATCTCACGATAAAGTTGCAACGGCCTAAATCTATCGCAGCTGCGGTCAAGATTTTATGCTGCAATCATAAAATTTGGTAGCTATGCGTTGCTAGGGGGCATATTCCCTTCATGCATTGTGTGAAATGAGGTCCGCCATCTTTTCCGTAATCGTCTATTAGATTTTGCCACGGCCCCTTTGGCTGATGCGGCCACCGTTCATAAATGATTTAAATGCAAATATAGTGTACCGGGTGTCCCAAAAAGTATACAGATTTGGTTGACTCCAGCGAAGTGAATTTAGCTTTAATCAATGGCTAATCACCCTAAAAATGTTCCTCGATAGTTAACTTGAACATAGATACCTCCTTTGTTCGTATTGGGGCTTTGAGAGCAGAAATATCAATCTTAAAAGCTCAAATTTGCGTCCTCTTGCAAACCAGAGCTTTGGCCATTTGGCCTGAGCAAATTCCTGAAGCACATCGAAATTTAGAACTGAAATTAATGAAAAATTAAGAAACTTCCCAATGGGTGACTGGGGGTGACTTTTGGAAAACAGAATAACAAAAGATCTAATATTGTTCAAATTTTATCAAGGCTATCGTTGATTTATACGCTGTGATAAAAGAAATTGCTTAGGCCAAAAGGCTAAAGCTCTGGTTTGCAGGAAGAGGCAAATTTGAGCTTTGAAGATTGATATTTCTGCTCTCAAAGCACCAATACCAACAAACGAGGTATCAATGTTCAAGTTAACTATTGAGGAAAATTTTGAGAGTGATTAGCCATTGATTAAAGCTAAATTCACAGCGCTACAGTCAACCAAATCCGTGTACATTTGTTGGGACACCCGGTACATACATTCGTGCACGCGTTGTAGGGTTTCGTTCATGAGCAGGCCTTGATTTTTCTACTTCAATTTATTCATTCAATTGAATAGCTTTTCTTGTACGTCTATTTAACGAGTTTTTCAAAATTTCAAGATTTGTACTTAGCGTTTGGCATGAATGCCTCCTGAAAATTAGCCTTTCTTGTCATTGGCTACTTGAAATAGAGAGACTCCAAAAATAGCTTCAAAACATTTTGGGTAGCAAAGGTTATGCGCACACTAACCGGTTTTGTATTGTACAGGAAAATAAAAAGTCTTAGGTCTTAAAGTACGGACCAAGATTACGAAGTCTGTGCAATAAGACCGATGGCTTTATATTTCCCTGTACAACTACAAAACCGGTTGGTATGAGTTTTTCTTGCATCGTATTATACAATAGAACGGGAAAACCACGCGAAATGTGCAATTAATCAATGGGATTGGCGGGATTCTTGTATTGCCTCGTTTTTTAAACGTCTGTCAGGTAATAAAGAGATGTAATAACTGAGAGAAATGTTTACCTTGATCCTCTCTGGCTGCTTGCATTGTATGTGATAAGGCTGGCTCTGAGAACTTTCTTCTGCTAATTCGGAGCTGTGTTGGTTTTCGCACTGGCATCTGAGAGGTTTTGTCTTCTAATGGGGACAGAAGGACATTGGTATTAAACTAAGGCAAAGGCGTTGCTGCAACTTCATTCAGTTCATTTCATTTTTCACTTTATCTAAGCAGGGTAAAGTTATCAATTAAATACATACAGTGTTGCCCTAACTGCCCTGTGCAAGGAGAAAGGTCAAACCCTAAAATTTAAAATTCAAAGACAAAATATAAAATAACAAAGTAAAAGTAGTTAAAAGTAGTAGAACGGTCTGCAGGAATCATTAGGGGCTCCTTCATGTTAGGATTTAAACTGTTTGAAGGTTTTCGTTAATTTTGATTTTGCGTCGAGGCCATTCCATAATTTCGCCCATCTAGAAGAAAAGCATTTTTGGCCACATGTTGTTCGTCAAAACGGGACATATAGATTGGTTTCGGTGTTCCGAAGTTCCTGAGTACTGGTTTCTTGGTTTCTAAAGAACTGCAAATAACGCATTAACGACACGCCTTTCATTATCACTTATCATTTGGAGGAAAACAAGGGCAGATTTTGTAATACAATAGCAACAGTTGCGTTTGATCGACACCTCAATTCAAAGCGATTAGCGGATGCAGACAAAGGAAATTCTCTCAACCAGTGATTCAAAACAAACAAAGCCGCAAAAGTTTCCCCGAAACTAGTAGGGCAAACTCTCGCCTTGTACAGGCGAAAGATGGTTTTTAAGAGAAGTTATGTGCTTATAGCGAAAGAAGAAGGGTAAATCTAAAGTTCTGTCGCTTAGATTACGTTTATTTGATTCAAGAGCCGAGCAGAAGGCATTGTAATTCTCGCGTCTTTAGGGCTTAAAATGAAACGATTACAAAACAGCTCCTAAATCAAATAAACATAATCTAAGCGACAGAACTTTAGATTTACCCTTCTTCTTTCGCTATAAGCACATAACTTCTCTTAAAAACCATCTTTCGCTTGCACAAGGCGAGAGTTTGCCCTACTAGTTTCGGGGAAACTTTTGCGGCTTTGTTTGTTTTGAATTACTGGTTGAGAGAATTTTCTATTTGGAGGTAAAAGGTTTAGAGCCATCGGTGAAAAATTATTCCTTGGTGCACACATCCTCATACGAATGAAGGTCTAGCATCTCCCCCAGGCCGTCTTCTGTGCATCAGAGCTGTTGAATTGGTTCAGTTGAACAACTGCTCTATAATTTAGATAAGCATACCGAAAAGAACCTACCATCATCGAATTGCAGCAATACTTGCTGTCCTTGGTTATCAAAGATAAAGTTTGTTGCAGAAAGTGGATTCGGTGTACTGCGAAGGGAAAGACAGAACTTTAAGCTGTGGGGGTGGTAAACATTTAGATAATCATACCGAAACCTACCATCATCGAATGAGTCAATAAAAAGAACTGCCCTGTTTGTAAAAAATCACCGTATGATTCCCTGAACTATCAAGATCAAGATGATGATATTGGAAAACATACCATTTAACAGCAGACATGTTCAAATGGACGCCAAAATTTCCCTTACTGAAATCGGCCTTTCCATTCTGAAATTATGAGGGATTTACTCCAGAAAGCCCTTTAGAGAAATCTTCAAAACAGGCTCAAAACAACGACTAACATTTCCTGAGCTTTCTGCCTTATCTCAATGACTTCAACACATTCTAACATGTGTTATCCTCTTGGGAAGAAGAAATCGTGCGGAATAATGATGTTTTGCCCCCAGGGATGACATTTTCATCTCCCAAAGGGAAAAAATATGCCAAAGCATTTACACGTCATTGCTATAAGGCATAGACATGCGAGAAATTTGGTAATGATTTTCTGCAGTTTTTGGAAGTTTCTTGGAGGGGCTTCCTCGAGAAAATCTCTCCTAATTTTCAGAACGGAGTGGCCGATTTCAGGCAGGTAAAATTTAGAACATATTTCAACATATTCACTATTTATTGAAATATTTGCCAACATTGTCGTGATATCGAGGGATCTGTGGTCTTTCAAACAGGGATTATTTTTTTTACTCACCCGGTATAATTAACTGCGAAGCAGTAAAATACCAAGAGTCAGGTAATCCTAACTGAAGCAACGACAACAACAGCAATTCACTTCAATGAGATGAGCGTAAGTTGAGGGTCCTTGTGTAGTGAGGCTAGGCTTTCCAACTCTTAGGAAAAACGGCCTAAATTTTACGCAAAAATATCAACTGTTTGAGTGCGTCTTTTAGGCAGGAAACCTCCTAAGAAATATATTAGTTTATGAAATTTCCACGCCGGGCAATGTCTTTAGGGTAGCACCATCTTCCAATATTTTTGGGTCTTCATACGGCTTTTTCTTTATCATTATATACGATTTCAGAATGCCATTCTTCTGAGAAAACATTTTTGCGTTAAAAATGAATGGCTCGCACGAAACTCCCGCTACAAACAAAGTTGGGTTCCCATCCTACCCCTTCCCCTATGCCCTATGCGGAGCGGTACAAATTATCTGTGCTAACACCCTTTATTCTCTCCTACAAACATTGGCCTGCTTCGCAACATCACATTGTCAAAAAATTTTGACGCGATTTTCCCTCGACCCAGGCTTTTTAAAGCAGAGTTAGATAAGATCGATTGTGTGAAACACGATCAAGTTAATTCTCAAATTACTATTATAGCGAATCGACACAGCGAAAGAACAAATTATTCGGAGAATTTCCAAAACATGGGCAACTTCGCGTTTGACGGCCTTTGACAGTTTGTCAGACAAAATATTTTGGAAATTAAATTTCTGTTTCTATGTAAGTCTACCAGGAATGAGCAATGCACAGTTTATTTTTCGTGGTTTGAACTGGTTTTCAAATAACATGGTTATCTTATGGATTAGAATGTTGTGTTATCTTTGTGGTTATCAGGAATTCAATTTGGTCATTTTCTTTACTTGTTATCCTATTTTACAAGCAGCAAGAGGCCATGATTTTCCAAGTCACAATAGCTCTGAAAACGTCTGTTAATATACAGGGTGTCCCAAAAAAATTGTGCCCCGTTTGCCTAAAGATTGCGACAAAACGGCAAAAGATTCTCGCCAATTTTTTTCATGATGTTGCTCTTCAGATGTTCAAAGAAAGTTTGCTGCAATCCCGGTAAAGATCCGTTGAAAGATGATGGAGCTATGACCATCAGTAGACCAAATTTGCCCGATGACTGAAACCAGCGGTCGGCCATTTTGTCTTACTATTTTGCAGCGATAAATAGCTTCGTGGATGGAAAATGAAACAGCACTCTCCAATGTCATAGCTCTCGTGAAACATCCGATAATCCTCAGAGAGTTCCATTATTTCTGACCTCACAGAAATTATTTCTTACCTCATGTGAAGTTATTTATCACTGAAAATAGTAAGACAAAATTGCCGACCGCTGGTTTTAGTCATCAGGCAAATTTGGTCTTCTGAAGGTCATATCTCCATCATTTTTAACGGATTTTGACGGGGATGGCAGCAAACTTTACTTGAACATCTGAAGAGCAACATCATATCAAAGTTTGGCGAGAATCGTTTGTCCTTTTGTTGCAATCTTCATATTTTTTGGGACACCCTGATTATGTGATAAAAAATAGTGATCAATACAGGGAGAGTCACAAAACAACCCCTGTTGTAAACTACTCCTTCGATATCAAAGCATCAATATTGACAAATATCTTCATTGAAAGTTGACATGTTGAAGACTCCTTGTCCTTGTGTTCCCAAGATCTTAAATCAATTTTTTACACCAGAATTGTGCAAATCAGCTAAAAATTCACGGAGTTCCAAGCTTTTGAAGTTCAAGTTCGTGCGAAAGCTGAAACCAGATGTCACTAACTGACTTGTTTTGCAAGAAGATATCCCAAAATCGAGGTAAAAGAAGACCACCCAATCTGATAACTCTTGTTGATATAAGAGCGAATCAAACAGGATTTTAAAAGTAATCTAATTCTTCTAAAAATTGCCAAGATTTACTGAAGGCTGCAAGTGTCCAAAAACATTGAATGAACACTAATCGATGAGCGATAGGGTCATTTCAAATTGTGCTCAACAACATAGGGCTCAAATCTTTAAAAAGGTCGGTGTAAAATTCTATTACAGTTTCCTTTGAATTAAATGGCTTGGAAGGAACTTAGCGTTTTTGCTGTAAATCTGCCGTGCTCAACAGGATTCCTCTAAGCATTCATAACCTTGAATTACTGTCAGAGAAAATTATTATGTTATCGAAAGTGCTTTTTTCAAATTTCATTTGATTTTCTTTCAATGAACGAGATTCCACTTTCATTACAATAATGCTATTTAGGGGCCTCGTATTTTAGCTTTCGTACAAACTTGAATTTGAAAAGCTTGCAACTACGTGAATTTTTAGCAGATATGCAAGCTTCTGGTGTCTAAAATTAATTTAATATCTCCGCAACATGTTCATTTTACCATGGAGCCCCTTCATTATTTTGATATTTTTCAAATTAATGATACATAATCAAACTTCAAACAATTTTTGGGACGTGCGTTATGGCCTATGAGTGTGCCATCTACAAGACCAAAACAACATTATCAAGAAGATATGATCCTCCCAAGCAGATAACATGTGCTAACACGAATACCTTTTATTACTGTTAAGGTAAGAAAACCAACAAAATTAGATCACCGTAAAAAAGCTTTTCTAAGGTTTTTGCATGGACATTTTCAAGAAAATTTCTCATAATTTTTCAACAGAGAGGTTGGTTCAAGCTTGGTAAAGTTTTGAATCTAATTCAAGATGCTTGCTATCAAACACAGGGCATTTGCCAATTTGCTGACTTTAATATCCAGGGAGTGGTAGCTTTCCAACAGAGATTCTTTTATAGACTGATTATCAAGCTTCTTGTGGAATTGCTCCTAAGGTTATTCTTAGGAGCAAGAAAGATGTTTACCAGGAGTCAAAAAGCGCTGCTTTTACATCCATGTCTTCTTTTCCATCTGCCGCTATCATATATTCTTTATTATTTATGGCCTAAAAATATGGATACAAGCAAATGACATTTTTCTGAATACTGCTTTAAAAAAGTCAAAAATTGAAACAGAATGTTGACATACTGTAGCGGAACACTGGAGTGATGGTAGGGCAGGGAAAATGGGAAGGGCAGTAAGACCGAAGGGGGAGCAAAGAGTTTAGGACATCTAGGGGTACCACCTGAAACTGAAACTTTTCATTCACAGCAATAAACTTAGTACATTGTGTTAGATAAAAGAACCGCTAATTGAGATACATATAAAAAATTACATACAATGGATATACAGTTCAATAAGATTTGCTGCCGGACATATGGAAAGAACTCACAAGGAGTGTGTAGAAAGCGTACATTTTTTTCTTTTGTACCGGGTGAGTCAAAAAAAACGTGGGGTGTTTGGCGGACTGTGACGTCGCTTGTAGCCACCCAATCGTCGTGAAATAAATGTGTCCGTGCAGCAAAGGTCTAACTTAGATTATAAGCCTAACCTCATTAAAATCGGTCACTTGGTGCATTAGTTAAAACGTATTTTCTTCGTAAGGCCTTGTATGGGAGTCTTGCAAACTGATGGAATCTTTAGCCAGCAAGGCCATTCAGCATTTTAGCCTTGCCAAAGTTACAGATACACGTGGTATTATCAGAGGAGAATGAAATAGTTAGGAAATAGTGTTTTCTCTCCTGATAATACCACATGTATCTGTAACTTTGGCAAGGCTAAAATGCTGAAGGGCCTTGGCTAAAGATTCCATCAGTTTGCAAGACTCCCATACAAGGCCTTACAAAGAAAATATGTTTTAACTAATGCACCAAGTGACCGATTTTAATGAGGTTAGGCTTATAATCTAAGTTAGACCTTTTGCTGCATGGACAAATTTATTTCACGACGATCGGGTGGCTACAAGCAACGTCACAGTCCGCCAAACACCCCACGTTTTTTTTGACTCACCCGGTAAATGAAAAGAAGGTTTAGAAACTGTAACAATACGAATAAGAAAATATTAGTAGGTTAGTATTGTTAGCAGTGTTCAACATCAAAAATACGGTAGTGCGGTGCATGATGATGATATAAGTGTATAATAAAGTTCGAAAAATAAATTAGTCAATTCGACTCTAAAAAGTAGTTTTTCAGCTTTGTTGTGAAGGATGGCTTATTTTGTAACTTTTTTATGCGCAATGGCAGAGAATTCCAAATTTTGACTCCTTCATAAATAATTGACCTTTGTTTGTAATTTGTGGGTACCAGGGGGAGAGAGAAGTTGTCATTTGAAGATTGCCTTGTCATGTGATGATGACGTAACTTTGTTTTGTTAAACAAGTCATTGAAAATGTCACTACTGTTTTCATGATAAATATCAAACATGAATTTAGCCACTTCAAGTTTATACATGTTATCAAAATTAAGCAGATTATATTTTTTGAACAGTGGTTCACTACGAGCTTGGTATTTAGCAAAATCAATTACCCTAACTGCTTTACGAAGACTACATTTCAATGGTTCCAGATTAGTTTTATAAGCACTACCCCAGTTTAGTATGCCATAAAGTACGTGAGACTGAATAAATGAATTATAGAGCGTGCATAGGGTGTTTTGGGGTACTAAGTGTCTTGTCTTGTAAAGTAAGCCAATGCTCTTTGAGATCTTTATGTTTAGTTGCTTGATATGCTGTTTCCAATATAATTGTTTATCTATGATTACGCCAAGGTATTTAGTGTATTTAGGAAATTTTTTGTGGCCATGCCCTTTAGATTGGTGTAAAATGCTAGCAAGAATAACAAGGGCAGATTTTGTAATACAATAGCATGAGTTGCTTTTGTTGACACCTCAATTCAAAGCGATTAGTAATTGCAGACAAAGGAAATTATCTCAACCAGCAATTCAAAACAAACAAAGCCGCAACAGTTTCTTCGAAACCCAGGTAGCTAGCTCACTTGTTGTTAGCAAGAATATTTTAACTGAATGTGAATGACCTTTTTTCTTTGATATTGGCTATGACTAATACAAATTACAATGATGATTTGACTGAAAGTCATTATTTTTGTATCATACTTATCGTTGTTAAAGAAAAACATAGTTTCTTTAAAAGGGCACTCATTCTAAATCTGGGGGCTTCTTGAAATCAAAGGACATTGTTCAACTCTTAAAATGAATAACTCTAAAATAAATTAAAATAAATTGCCGGAAATAAAAGCATTGCGTAGGAAACTGCGAAGGAACTGCAAAGGCTTAGAGCTGCCAAGGAACTCTGAAAAACGTTTTTGCTACTTTCAGGCAATTTTTTTAAATATATTTTAGAGCTATTTATTTCAAGAGCTTGCTAATTATTCCTGGGCTCCCTGTGGTTTGAAGGCTGCCACATCTCAGCCCCCTGGCGTGTATGCTTGACTGTTTTCTCATCATTCACATAAGCACAAAAGAAATGGAATTAATTGTTGCTGGTTAAAAATGTCTGATGAATCTATAAATGGAACATATCTTACTTTCACAATAAATACATTGTCTGCGTCTGGCATTTCCAGGTCAGATGCTTGTCTTGCTTCATGAAGAAGAAAGCAGAAAACTCCAGTTCTTGGTTTTGTGGCCTGCAAAATTAAGAAAGTGCTTTGCACTATATATATGTAAATATATAATACATATTATCAATCAGCTGACACGGTGAAATATATTTTTCATGAGTGGGCTACCACAATTCGAGAATTAAAATGTGCCCCTGCCTGGGATCGAACCCGGGGTCTTCGTGTCAAAAGCTTCTCCAACATTCCACTGCGCCACTCAAGCGCAATGAAATGTTGGAGAAATCTGAAGTCATTGCGCTTGAGTGGCGCAGTGGAATGTTGGAGAAGCTTTTGACACGAAGACCCCGGGTTCGATCCCAGGCAGGGGCACATTTTAATTCTCGAATTGTGGTAGCCCACTCATGAAAAATATATTTCACCGTGTCAGCTGATGCCGAATGATTATATATACGTATGCATGGCTCTGATGAAGGCTTAATTCCGAAACACGAAAAAACAAAAAATGGCTTCTGTCGTGGTGTAAGACCCGGGAATCTGAATGACTTCAGATTTCTCCAACATTTCATTGCGCTTGAGTGGCGCAGTGGAATGTTGGAGAAGCTTTTGACACGAAGACCCCGGGTTCGATCCCAGGCAGGGGCACATTTTAATTCTCGAATTGTGGTAGCCCACTCATGAAAAATATATTTCACCGTGTCAGCTGATGCCGAATGATTATATATACGTATGCATGGCTCTGATGAAGGCTTAATGCCGAAACACGAAAAAACAAAAAATGGCTTCTGTCGTGGTGTAAGACCCGGGAATCTGAATGACTTCAGATTTCTCCAACATTTCATTGCGCTTGAGTGGCGCAGTGGAATGTTGGAGAAGCTTTTGACACGAAGACCCCGGGTTCGATCCCAGGCAGGGGCACATTTTAATTCTCGAATTGTGGTAGCCCACTCATGAAAAATATATTTCACCGTGTCAGCTGATGCCGAATGATTATATATACGTATGCATGGCTCTGATGAAGGCTTAATTCCGAAACACGAAAAAACAAAAAATGGCTTCTGTCGTGGTGTAAGACCCGGGAATCTGAATGACTTCAGATTTCTCCAACATTTCATTGCGCTTGAGTGGCGCAGTGGAATGTTGGAGAAGCTTTTGACACGAAGACCCCGGGTTCGATCCCAGGCAGGGGCACATTTTAATTCTCGAATTGTGGTAGCCCACTCATGAAAAATATATATATATATATATATATATAGAGTGGTGTCGCCCATTATGCCCATGTCGTTGCGAAGTTCCGAGTTAGATCCAAAAAGAGCAATTAATGAAAAAACCAAATAGCCAGATTATATCACCAACTAATGGAGAAAAAGATCACAGAGTATTGATTTTTTACGTAAACTCTTTATACTGATTTTAGAAGATTTTAAAGAAGGGGGTAAAAACGTCGTCTTCTTCTAGCGTCGCCCATTATGGCCGCAGGAGAAACAATGAACACTACTCTCCGGTAAAAAGTTTTAGTAAGAAAAACAGCTTTAATTACTGCTCATTGTTTATCATTTGGTACTTTAAACCCAAAAATATCCATAAGAATTAACCTATATTTCGAGTTTTGGCAATTGAAATACATGCTTCGAGTTGTTCTAAATCCAGCCTTATCTCTTGTGCATGGATGGATGAGTTTTGGCATAGTTTCTAAAATGCAAATAGACTTAATATAATGCTGCGTTTGTTTGGGTTTCGATGATTTTCCAAGTCAGTAAGTAAGATTTTAACCAAAATTGGTGCTTTTTTTAATAAATGTTGCATTTTAATATTTTGAAGCGATTGGAAACTTCTCTGGTAAACTAATGGGCATAATGGGCGACGAAAATAGCAATTAGCAGCACTCAGACTTCATAACCTTAAATCTGAATCAGAAGTCACTTTGCTTTGGTTTCATTGTAGATTTCCTCTCTAGAGACAGGACTTCTGAAAAATCAAAGCATATTTCAAAAATGTCCAACCGCAAGGTGTCGAGCGAACGAAAAAGAAGGAAGGAATGTAAATAGAATCATGAAATTTGCAATACTTGAAAGAATCAATCAGAGATATGCACAAACCATCTCGTCGGGTTTTGATGCAAATGAACTTAATACATATTATCACTTATTGTTACTGCAGCTGTTATTCAATTTTCAATTTCAAAGGAGGGCCAGGTCGGAAACTTGGGGGTGATTTGGGTGAATATCTATCATTGCAAAATAATGTTTGGTGATATTATTTGGACCTTCCTCAGTAAAAGAAGTCATAAATATCCTCTGCCTTTCACAAAAAAGCCTTTTCTAGAATTCATCCGAGTCGCACAAGTTTTCATTCTGGCACTATAAGGAAATGAAAAATCGGGCAAAATTTAAAAGTACGATTAAACCAAATTGTTTCTCAACGTTTAATCTGGGGGCTTCTTGAAATCAAGGCCATTGTTTAAAAAGAAATCAAATAGATTTGGTATGAATTCAGGCAGATCTTTTGCCCAAATATCAAAAAATTATAAAACTATTACTTGAAACATAATTTTGCCAAAACTTGACTCTTTGGTCATTAAAATGCTTTCAAAAACTTGTTTTCTGTCAATACCTCAGACTTTCACAGTGTTTGTGTATGAAACTTTACTGGCTTTAAAATTCCGTCATTCCGTGACCAAAGTGATTGAAAGTTTTTCAAAAGTCAAACTGAAGTAAACAACTTAAGTAACATATTTTCCTTGTAAAATACAAATAAAATATACCATAAAACCCAATTTTGGATGGCTTGCTGTGAAACTTGTAGAAATTATCAACATAGAACTTTTCCGTCATTCCGTGACCGCAAAAATGAAAACATCAAATGAACTCAAATAGACTTAATTAAACTAAATCAAGAGTTTTATTTCACAACACAAGTGCTAAATGTTGTAACCAGTTACTAGGCCCAAAAGAATATCGTTGATTTCAGGAGAAACTTCATATAAGGTTATCGGCCTTCTCTTTCTGGTGCCGGTAGATCTTGTCAAGGGTGGTGAGATTCCAGCAATGCAAAAAGCAGAAATTCCGACAACTTTCGTCTCATCTTCAAACATGAAGCAACCATCTTTTGTTCTCTTTTGAACTTCTAGATAATGTCCCTTGACTATGCTATGATCAGGTGGAAGAGTGTGTCCATAATCATCTGCAAACATTTCTTCAAGCTCAAAAGCTTCATCTATAGCCTTCACCAAGTAGTATGGATTAAAGGTGTCAACTGATCTAATCACTACTATGTCATCTTTCTTTATCATATTAACTGCATCACTCATTTGCCATTCTTCTTTTTCATCTTGTACTTCATCACACATCTCATCATCACTATCTTCATCAGCAGCTTTCCTTAATAGATTGACAACTTTTCTTTGGCCATATTCCTGCAACATTTGAGAATTGTCACATGCAGAGCTGTCCAAGTTTATCTGAGCACAACTTTCACAGAGGCAAGCATAATTTCGTATTGCAAGCTCGTGACTCTTTAATGAGCTGTGAATTGTGATTTGGTGAATCTTTCTTGTGCCTTTCAAGGTCTTGTATGGTAGCTCATTCAAAGAATCTCTGTGCTGTTTAATATCTTGTTTGTCAAGGAAGAAGAACTTTCTTGTCTTAATTTTATGCTTGCTATCACTTGCACCAATTTCATTTTCAATGCAACATCTGTCAGAGAGAAAATCAAAGAATTCTTTTGCATCTCTAATGATCACTTTTTGACTGCAAACTGCTGTAGCAACTAATGATTTGATTACACCACCAACTCCATCAGAGGGTCCTTTTCCGTGCGATGATTCAAAGTAAACCCTGTCAGTATGCATGGATCGCTTTGAGAACAACCCAAATGACTTGATGCTTTTAAACTGAGCAGCACATCCATCATTGAATTCAATATCCCTCACAATCTCAACCCCAGCCTGTTGATAATAGCTGTGGATTTTAGCATTGACCAACTCTACAAAAGCACAGTCATGTTCTAAATCATCTGATATGAAAACAAGGTGATCTTCAAGCAGCTTCCCAGAATCTCCCTTTCTGAAAGTTACAACTGGAAACAATGTAGCTTGTGTTTGTGTCCAGTGTAATGACTGAACCTCATCAGGGACAAGGCAAGTGTAATTTTCACTGAAATCTTGGACTTTAATCATCTGTCCTTCCTGCAATCCCTCTACTGCCATTTTGTACATCTCCTTTGTGTGGAAATGGTTGAAACGATGTCGAGCAAAACCTTGCATTGCCTTCTTCAATGAAGTGAAAAATTGGGAGATGGTAATCCTCTCAGAAACAAGTGCCACCTTTTTCTTTGTCTCACCTTTATTTGTTGTGTAGCTTGTGCTCTTGAATTGAAGGAATGTGATTGTGTGGTTTAAGCAATCATCTTTGTTCCTTCTGCATTCAAGGGAACAATAATGAATGTTTTCTTTCAATGAGTCCAAGTTGTCCACACCACACTCCTTGCAGTCTCGCTCAATGCATGCAATTGAATCAGAATTGCAAAGAGTGTTGGAAACCAGAGTTTCATTGTCTTTGATGACTGCCTGCTCATTGATTCTTAGAAGATCATTCAGCTTTGTTCGAAGATAATCTGCATTGACATGATGAGTGCAACAACACACCTGTCTTTTCGCTTGCGATTTCAGCTTCACATTTTTGGGCCTCAACTTCTCAAAGCTAGTTTGACCAATCCTAACATCAGGGTTCAAAGATTTGAACAAATTGAAATATTCAGTCAATGTTTTTTCAAGGAATAGAACATGCCTCCTCTCGCCATTAACAGTGACTGCTGATTTTCTATACGGACATTCCCTGCCAACTTCTTCGTAAAAATCAAGGACCAACTTTCGAGTACTGTCTGTCAAGACGAATGAATCTCGTTTTCTACTCATATGAGTTATGAACTGCAAATTATCTATTGATTCCAGGTCGAATAATGCCCGCTTTAAAGTGCGAAAAGAAACACCAAGATTTGCACTTGAGGATCTGAGGGAAGAGAGTGGTGTTCCACTAGCAACTGTGCCAACTATCAGCCTTTTCGCAACGTTAGCACTGTTATCCTTGCGCATCTTTAGCTTCTCAATAACTCTTTTAGCATTCCTGTGCTCTTGCTGCTGCTCTGTGCTGCTGTCTAGGATTTTCTTAGTTCTTGGGGAGGACTTTGCACTTTCAACAATTGATGACACAATTCTTGCTCGTCTTCCTGGCGAAGCAACATTTTGAACAAATTCTTTGGTTTTTTTCAAGCCTTTTCTCTGTGAATTTGTCAAGCTCTTCTTTTTACCAAATGGGAGTTGTACTACCATGATTTTTTCTTTTTGCCTTTTTCTGAATTCTCTTACCCTCGGTGTCGAGTAGTCGTTCTTCTCAATAGTTGTTGGGTTGCTGTCAGCCTTCTTGCTTTTTCTGACGCGGTCTTTTACCTTGATAGCCTGTTTCTTTTGGCGTGACATATTGGCTCTTGACCTCTGTTTATTTAATCTGTTTCTCAACTTAAGCTCTGAGAGCTCTTCCTCTGTCATTCCATCTTTCTTTTTTCTTTTCCGAAGACGATCTTTCTCCCTCTCATTTTCTCGATTTTTTTCCCGCCACTTTTCCATTTTCTCTTTGCTTGTTTTCCCCATTCTGCAGTCTCTTTAAAACAGAAATGGCAGTAGGCCATTTTTTTGTTTCTATGGTAACTCCAAGATGAAAAGGAGGCCATAGACAAATAAATCATAATCATCATTTATATATGCAGCCCATTCAGTATCTCAGGTTTTAAGGGCTATCAAAAGTTAAAATCCTAAAATAAGTAATATCTGCCTTGACAATGTCACTGATTTTGAACATTTCTCCAGAAAAAAGGAGACTATTTCAATGTCCTCTGTCTCTATTACATGGATCTTTTTCATTCCTGCCCAGACATTTGAATATATCTTGTAACTTAAGACAGATTTGTCTACTTGGTCCTAACGGTCACGGAATGACGGAAAACATCAAATGCGGAAAACTTAATTTTTTATAAAGAATATCCTTTTCTTCAAGTTCAGAACATTGTTTAAGTTGAATTCAATGGTAAAGTAGCTAATCTAAACAAAAAATTCACAGAAGATACAACAATATTTGACTACCAATTGAATATAATTGACTGTTGTAGTTTGTATCTGTTATCTATTGTCCGGAAAACAATTGAAAAATAGTGGGAAACAAGCATAAGGAGGCATATTGTATGGTTTCTATGCCTATCCACAGTGATTAAAAGTAGATAAAGCTGTTCATATTAAGTAACAAATTTAGTTAACATGTTGTATGCTGCACCATGAAACATGGAAATTGTAGCAAATTTTGCACTCAATATCAAATTTCAACCTTACGTAACTTAAAAATCTTGTATCATTAAGCCATAGAACTTTAAAAGTAAGTTTTTTTAGATATCCACCAAGCAGGTGAGCAGGAAATCAGCCATAAATGAAAACTTCTGAAAATGACCCTTTTTGGCACAAAGTGTTGAAAATTGTTGGATGGGTATTTAAATGGATGGGTCAAAATATGAAAAACAATTAAATGGGGGTAACCATCAAAACGAGGGGCAAATCTCTCCTCTCAAAAGCGTGTTAAGCTCTTTACGAGAAGAAATATTGATTGACAAAAGGGATTTTAACCACCCAAAGGCGTATAAAATTTCTACAGGGTATTTTGCTCCTTGGCGTTAAGTTCAAACAGTTTTCATACCTTTGGAGGTATGTAAAATTCCAGCATATAGCCCCCTGGTGCTCTTGCCAAAACAAGTTTGCATTTTTGCCATGTGAGTTCAACATCACCATTTCTGTCAATATTGATCAATTCATGTACCAAACCCTCTTTTATGATGTCATGTCCAGTTCCGGTTTTTTCATTTCCTGTTGATGTTGTCGATTCTTTCTCAGGGGAGATGTCAACCAATAGACCGACATCAGGGTGTTCAAGATGCCCGTTGTTTTCGCTCACAGGTTCCACGTTTTCTTTGTTTTCCTGCTTTTTGAAAATGCTTTTGAGACGAAGCGACAATTTCCGACTAATTCGGCTTTGTTTTGGGCTTTTGCTCTCGCTTTGGTCTGTTTGTGATTTGTCACGGCAGGAAATGTCTTGTTCAGCTTTTCGTAAATTTGGATTTGGGGTTTCTTCGGCTTCGCTGTTGTGCATGAGTCGTTTCAACTCGGACTCATATTCTACTCTAAACTTCTCAACGAATCGTTTTGATGCTTTAGCAAAAAACGAAGAGACATCTTGAATCATGTTATCAGCTGCAAATTGGCAACATTTTCGTGCGAATTCAAGTGCTGCAACTTGGGCAAAATCATCGCAAACCTCCTCCCATGATAACCGTTGTCTGAGTTGTTGAGCTGCTACAGCCATATTGTACCCGCTGCTAGATATCGAATTCCGCAAAACCTTTCAAAATATTTGTAATAATTCAGCTAAGCTTGAATAGATCGGCGTTGTTTATTTCATTCAACATAGGGCAAAGAAGACTCAGTGACAGAGCAGGTAGCCAGACAAATACTGCGGGTATTTGGTAATATATGGTAGGCCCATCAAACAGTTTCTCCACACAATTCCTCCACGAAATAATCTCGATCAAAACAAAATATCAGCTTTCAAAACAAATCCACGATGAATATGTAATCCTTTGTATTTCTTTTTGTTCAAATAATTAATTTCTGCAGCCATCTGTCGCTTCCACCAGCCCTAATCATTCCAAATTTTATGTGGCTAATAAATTCATGACTTGACTTGAGTGGCAGAAAAGTGTTGATTATCGATTATCCACTTCCGCTGAGTCAACCTCGATTTGGTTATCCTCGTCGTCAGAAGAAAGAGAGAGGGAGGGGTTGGCAGGGGTGAAAAAGAAAAGATAGGTGAGAATCCAGTGGGGGGTCGCTGATAATACACATTGACAGGTACGGGCCATACATAAGGGAGGGTTTTCATCTCTAAATTGGGTTAACCTGGGTGTGGCTTTTTGCAAAAAATGCCATATGTATGACGATGTGAAAAGCAAAACGGTCTTGAATTTTCCCTTATCCACCCGTTTCCTTGTCTGCTGGTTTAAATTATATTTCTGTGCTTTAAATCAAATTGCCACGTGTATTACTTCCCTGTCCGAAAAAGGGCAGCTTGAGAAAGAGAGGACACAGACACACCCAGAGAACAAGCTGGTTTCGGGTTTTAAAGGGCGATCTCATTTGAACCTTATATACTTCTTTTTCATCCACAGGGTGTCCCAGAAAAAATGTTGGACGTTTGATTAAATATTAAAAAGTAACGATGACATTTACAGGCTCCTTGTTACATAACCCTGTTTCTAAGATTTCAAATTAATTTTTGACGCTAGAATCTTGCAAATCCGCTAAGGATTCACGGAGTTATAATCTTTTGAAGTTCCAGTTTGTGCGATAACTGAAACCAGACACATTTTCACCGTTTTCAAAATGAGTGAACGCAGTCTAACGAACTCGAGAATTGGAAAAACATTACTCAAGAAACTTTTTATATTTCGTCTTGGAATCTGAAGTATATCCTCACTTTGTTGCACTTTAGTAGCCTGCCTTCTGGGCAGATTCATAAAATTGGTTGTGAAGGGGGTTAGATTGGTACCATACCAATGCTCAAAAGATATAAGTGTGCCCTCACAGGACTGAGGACTAGCTAAGCCCAGAAAAGTTGTAAACTTTTCACGAGCTGGAAAGTTCACATCTGAAACCTTGCTTAGTCTTGAGGAATAAGAAAGGTTGATCAAATCAAGTGGAATTTTCCGCAATATCCCATTTGTTCTAAAATTTCTTCCTAAAAATGTAACCTGACATTGGACCAGATGACGTCTGGGTACGTCAAGAGCTGTAAGAAAGCTCTAGTATCTTCTTCAGAACGCCTATAACTTTCGAGACTTTACGAGGCTTACGAGACATTGCGATCGCCGCATACAGCCTGATTCCTATTTTTGAAGCGTTGAGAAGTCGATCTTCTGCTCAGCTAACCACATGCTCAGGTTCTGAATGTTATTTATATGGCTTTGAAGCTTTATCTTCCTTAAAAATTAACAAGTGGTCAGTAAGTGATTAAAGCTGGCTTTGCAGAACACTTATGGAAAACATCTTGAAACAAGGATTACAAATAGATGGCGGTGTTGGGTGAAAAAGGTCAGGTAGTTGGTTTGACATGTTTTGAACAGCCTTTCGAGTATCTCTGGACTTTCCTGGCAACTACTCGTGGCTGACGATATGTGACTGAACCGAGGAGGGTCAGATTACTCCAAAACTCTCCAACAGTTTCTTGAAAAATGCTAAGCATTCTTTGAGAATCTCAACCTCTCGAAAAATCGTTCAAACATAAATTCACAAAAATTACCGAAAATCTTACCCTGGGTACCAGACAGAGTTTTTATGTTAGAGAGGCTGGTACCCAGGGTACGAAAATCTCAAAATTCTCTGAAATCTCCCCCTGAAATTAGATCCTTAGATTCTACAAATTCTTAGATATGAATTCTAAAACAACATTTGGACAATTCTTTGAAGATCTCAAAAATCATTTAAATCTCGAAAATATTTGGAAATCTAAAAAATGTCTTGTTTGAAAATTCGGGCTGAGAATATTTTAGAGTACGTTACCGGGTGACTAAAAATTTATCCCCGCTTGAAGGCAACTGCTCCCTGGATATCAGGGCAATAATACATTGTTGGCAAGTGCACTATATGTTTCTTAAAAGAAACTTGGATCAGCACTATAAGTTTCTTAATTTCGCATGAAAATTTCGGTGTTTTAACAGTAAAAGTTTCTTAGTTTCTTATTTTTTGGGCCTAAGATTACGTTTGGTTCAAAGTTGAACCTTCTTGTTGACAAAGGGCTTGCATTTTGCATTGATATTGTCACCATACATAAGCCATGCACAATAAGGCTGAAGTTACCAATTTTTGCGGTCAAAAGTCAGAAAAAGGATTATATCTACAAACGCAATGCCGTGCGAACCGTAATCTACCAAGTCGTAATCTACCGAAGAAAATTTTAGAGTTTCTTAATTTGTTGGAGAGATGAACTTCAGATTCAAATTAATTGTTTTTGAATATAATAGTACTAGAGTTTCTTAAATTTTTGGTCATCGTAGTACTAGTTTCTTATAAACCACTTTCTTATAAAAAAACATGTATTGAATAGTGGAGATGTTCAAATAAATTCTAGAATTTACCTTACTGAAATCGTCCACTACGTTCTGACATTATGAGGAATTTTCTCAAGAAAGCCCCTTCAAGAAAACTTCAGAAAAGGCCTAAAATCATGACCAAAGTTTGTGCTTTACAGCAATGACTTTCACATGCTTTAGCATGTGTTATCTCTTTGGGAGGATGAAAGTGGCATCCCTATCCCTGGAAGCATAACGACATCCTTCTAGGTGATTTTATCCTCCAAAAGAGGACAACACATGCTGAAACGTATTTAAGTCATTGCTGTAGGGCAGACATATTAGGAAAATTTGGTCGTCAATTTAGGCCTAAGTTTCTTAAAGGGGCTTTCCAGCAAAAGCCCCTCATAATTTCATAACGGAGTAGCAGACTTCAGTCAGACAAATTTAAAAATATATTTGAACATGTCCACCATTAAATAACACATATGCTAATATTATCGTCTTGATATACAAGGAGCAGTAGATTGGTTATTGCTATTGATAGAGTGATGGACGCTCAAAAATGTTGTTGTTGTTGTTGTTGTCGTTGTTGTTGTTGCGATAACTGGGACTTTTTCCTCGTGAGTCTACAAGGAGCAGTGACGTTTCAAACGGGGATCTTTTATTTTTACTTACAGGGCAGACATTTTCGAGGTTTTGTGGGAAGATGATTAATTCTATTAATATGTTCCAAAGACAACCAATGTGATAATGGTACCTTCTAATTTACGCGGTAGATCAGATAAAACTAGCGGTGACCAGATAAAAGAGAAATTTATGATGAAAAATAAACCAAGAAAGACAACGTTAATAACAGACCATTGCGATAAATATTTCATCAGGTGTATTATAACATCATTCTTTGCATTTTATCACAAATCCACCAATGAAATCAATTCCACGAGATGCACATTTTATCATCCTGAAAGTTCCCTTCCCTCCTCTTTAGCGCAATCATTGATCAAAATTTTTAGTAGAATATTCCAATCAGTTTTAAAATGACATCTTCATTAATTGATAAAAATCCATCTAGAACTCACTGTAGACATTATGAGGCAAAAATCTGTATTTTTGTGGGTTGATAATGGAACGAGTTATAGTCAAAGCATTTCCGTAATCTTGGGCTTGTCTGGGCAGTACAGGTCTGTAATCTGTCTGTAATCTATTTTGGGTGTCATTTCTTGAATAACTGAAATAGTGAATCCAATAAAGTTGATTACTGCCGTCTTCCTTGTCTTTTTCGCGCATAGGCCTTCTTTAGATGGTCCCTTTAATGTGATGCGAACTGCAGAAGACCAAGACAAAGAACAGATCTTTTCACTTATGTCTGAATATCCTTAAAGCTATTAATTGTTAAATTATTCATTTATATATCTGTCTTTCAGATGCAGCAAGATCCTCCCATTTGAAAGATACTACTGGTTGTCTCAAAAAATGAATCCCTTTTGACTGAAATAAGCAACGAAGCGATAAGATATCGGGACTGTCTGCCCGCACAACTAAATTTGTCAATCTTCAACATAACTGCACATACTTCCATTTATGAATCGTCCACCAAACACCTGAGATACGAGCTTGCAAAGTCAAGATTTGAGTCCACCTAAAGCCAAAGGCTTTAAAAAAAGGCCTAGCCATGCTTTGATTTCATGGGCATTTTCAAAACTAACGTTCAACTTTGGCAATTATTTTTGAAACACCAGGTCTATAAATATTTGTCCTCATGCGGTGGTTGGAATATACGTCATTGCTCCAGTTAAAAGGACAATTCCGAGGTTGGTATGATTAACGATAGAAAACTAACTAACCAACTGCTGCCGTGAATTTTTGAAATTTTTTCCACTTTTTGAGGTTCTTAACAGCTGTAAATCCAATAAAAATGCTAATATTTTAGGCGAAATCTGATCGCTGTGTCGCCAATTTCTTGCATGAGCACACGATAAAGAGGCTGGCAATGATTAAGAGGGGAGAAAACAACAGGAAAGCCTCGTTTTGGTTGAAAGTGATGTCAGAAGACACAGATTCTTTGCGCTCTTATGGCGTCATTTCGCCAAGGTCGCTCATTTGAATACGCGATTTCGCAGGAAAAAGACGAAAAATGGTGGGAAAAAGTACGACACACCATTCATAAAAGTATAATATCGTATTTCATCATCCATCATACCAACCCCGGACTTGTCCTTTAAGATTTAAATCTTTAAACATATAAATTTTCGAACTAAAAGGTCCTTACATGCGAAAATCTTAGTGCAACGTAGAATAGATAATATAGCTTCATTTTGAAGGTATTTACATGAGCAGTTAAGTACCTTGCTTTTCAGTCACTGCACTTGGCAACACGTATGCGTCAAAAAGAGGGGCAGTTGATTCCTGCGAGCAAATCGAAGTATAAAGAATTACTGAGAAGGTTTGAAACCCAGATAAGCGTTCCAAATCTTTATCTCGGCGTAAAAAGGTGGGTGTAAAATTCAATGACCTATTTCTTCTGATTAAATGGCTTGAAAGAAACTTTAGATACTTATCTATAATTCTACCGTTGGACTTTTCAGAAATTTTGAATATTTTTGGAAATTACAGCGTATCTTACATTTCAACTCATATGAGGATGTGACGTCATCAAATTTCTAAATCATAAACCAGATGAGTGACAAACTTTTGCTTGATACCATTTTGTAGGCAGTCATAAACTATGGTTTTCTTCGAAATTAATTCATGTTACGTCAAACAGTTTAGAAATTACGATGGTTTTAAGTTTTTTTGAAAATGTTTCTTGAATTCTTGAAAGAGAAGAAAAACACTCTAATTCTGAAAATATTAAAGATTTCAGAAAATTCCAACGGTAGAATTATAGAGAAATAGCTAAAGTTTCTCCGAAGTCATTCAGTTCAAAGAAATAGGTCACTCAATTTTACACCAGCCTTTTTAAAGATTTGGAACCTATGCTACCCAGATACCGATAAGAATTAAGATATTCGCAAAAAGGAAACTATTGCTTCTTCTGCACTTCTCCCGTTTAGTCCGTATCAACGTAAAATAATGGAACTTTTCGATTGGTTCAATTCGAATGAATGAAAGTGACAAAGTGAAAAAACTGGATAAATAAATAAATAAATATAAAATAAATGTGACAAAATGTGATACAATTTGATGACGGTGAACAGGTGTCGCTTCCATTTTGACGTCACACCTATCGAAAATCTCAAATGTTATATATGTATATTTATATTATTTTGAAAAACACAATTGCAAAGGCCTAACACTGTTTTTATCGTTCTAACAATGCAAGCTACCCACATACATAAGTACAACATTAATAAAACAATTGAACAATGGACGTTTAAAGCAAGTAGACGGTGCTATGAAATGACTGAATTTGCAGTGCAATGTGGTATAGAGATGGCATAAAATTTAAACAGCATTTCATATTAAATTGGCGTCATATTAAACCACATTAAATTGGCGTCTACATTGCTTACAGATCCACTGCTAACCATGATACATTTTGGCACCAAAGTCAACTTTCGTATGATATGAAGTCGTTTCTGGCTTCATAGGTTCTGTTTGTCTTGCTCATCATTCGGAGCACAAAGGACCATGGTTGAAAACTGGGCCTCTAAAGATTCTTGTAAACAATCAGAAAGTACGGGACAACCCGCGCATGTGACTAAATCCTTCAGATTTAATGGCAGCCAGTTTCACCGCCGCTTCTACGTAAGTTTAATCGCAGTGTTTTCTGTCCATGAAATGTGATGGAACTTTTGATATCCAGTAAAACTTTCAAATATTCGGCGTTGAGCCAATCAAACAAATCCTCCATCAAAGCCTCGATTACAATGATTGTGGCAGATACTTTGGAGTACTATTCTCTGCGTGAAATCATCATTGGCTATGTTATGTTTAGCCTAAACTCAATCGATGATTTGCCTCGCAGTGCCACGCAGAGAGGACGGGTTGTACAGCCCCTTTAAAGGTGTATAGCATTGTTTATGAATTACCTCAACAAGCTTCGTTGATTGTCCAAACTTGACCAAACGAAATCCAATTAATCTTTGTTTCACTTTATTCCTCTTATGGCAAGATTTGCAAAATAGGGGGACGTAAACGGTTTCATCTTCATTGGAATATATTGCATTACACTGGAAATCTGTACGAGAGAAAAAGAAGATGTAAATTTATCCCTTCTCGCTTAAACTTGAATAGAAACTACATCATTCTGTGGAGGTCAACTTGGTTTGTTTACAATTTCATCATAACAACCATTTGATTCTGGTTTGTGTAATTAATCTACAGCGTGATTTACTGGCAAATGTATACATACATGCAGTACGTATACATAGAAATGCTCGGAACAGACTTGAACAAGCATGAAACCTGCGCATGCTTCATTATCCAAGGGCGGGCATGTCACACTGGGAACGATGGTCCTACCTTTGTCCGAAAACCGGTAGTTCATGAAAAAATTTTGCACCACCTTTGTCCCAAAAACTGGTCGTCTTTGATGGCAAATTTCCGCTGTTAATTTTCTTCAATTTGGAGGACAATTACAACGTTATGTATCACTGACGATGTTTGTCCCCAAAACCGGTAGTTTCGACCTACTACTGTTTTCGAAAGCAAGTAGTAATTATAGATATGAGAGTGCAAGTGTCCCAAAACCGGTTGCAGGACAATGGTAGGACCGCTTTGGTGAAAAATTTGAAATTCTGGCCTTTTTTTCGGAAATTTGCCGGGCAAAGGTAGAACAGCTCAAGTGAAAAATTGCAATTTCGGGTCTTTTTTCCGTAAATTTAGCGGACAAAGGTAGAACCGCTTATGTGAAAAATTTGAAATACTGGTCTTTTCTGCCTAAATTTAGCGGGCAAAGGGAGAACCAGCTTACAGGTAAACTTCAGAAGTTTGATAAGATAGGAGGTTAGAAAACATGATTTTTGTGACAAACTGATGGAATAGGAAGACACCTTTGTCCCAAAAACTGGCTGTTTTGGGCACGAAAGTCGTACTATGTGATAAAAGCATCGGTTATTTTTTCCAATTCCTCTGGACAAACATGGGGTCAAATATTTTACAGTACTTGCCCGCCCCTGATTATCAAGTCCAGAAGATAACGATTCATGCTCTTGCATTCTGAAAAAAGTACATACCGCCTAATTCGCTATTGCAACTACAACTGTGTTCACAGTCGAACGTTCGCCAATTTTTTAACGACTCAAAAGAGGTTTCTATGATTTGAGAAGGTCCATTTTCAGTTTCAGCAAACTTCGACAACATACGAGGCAATATTCTTGAATACCGTATTTTCACTACAAATAAAAAACGCACGGTCAAAGCGTAACACAATAACACAGCTAAAACACGCAACACTTATGATGCAAAAATACTGTTATAGAAATGCTGCACATATTCCTCCATTAAAGGGCATAGACATAGCTATATCGACAAGCTGCTATAAATAGGCTGAAGAACGCCCACAAACCCATTGTTTCCTTCGCCACACAATGAAACGGCAGGCGTCAAAGTTGTTGAATACAATAGATTATACTTTTAACTTGGCCCGGGCCAGCTTTTCACTATGTCGATTCCCTTCAAGAATTCAAAGAATTGAATTAATAGCTGCTATCTCACACTTTCGTTTGATCGGAGTTAAAGGTAATGTGTCCTTGTAAGTACAAGGGCTTTGCGGGGAGCATGCCAATTTCACGTGGTATTTCATGTGATCACTTTGATACAAGAGCTCAACAACGAGCGATCTAAGGAGATTGATGACTTACTTGCGGTTGCGCTTTCGGAGCTGAAATTTAGTTTGCATGTGATAAGTTAAATTCTACCAATCACTGTGCGCTCTTCGAGGCCCTTCCACAGCATCGTGCCAGCATATTTTGACAGGAGTGTCTACGTGGCTCTACTTACATGGACACATTGCCTTTAAGAAGAGCAGATTAACATTAATAAGTTTCAGACAGAAATTTTTGGACAAGCAATCATGAACATAGTCATAAAGATGAAATGCAATGACTTACCATTTTTGATAAACTTTTTATGACAATCTGGACAAGACAAGGTAGCCTGAAAAGTAAAACGCAGTAGCATTATATTCTAAAATATTCTAAAAGGCTTTAAAGTCATTTTTCGATTGAAAAGTTTTAATGCTTCATTTTGGGACAGCAAATAATGTCAGTAGGAGTTCTCACCGACTGCCTTTCGCCAAAGTTTGCACCTAAGGTTGGTTAAAGCAAGGGCGCCTACCTTGTAGGAAGTGCGTTTATTCCCAGTACTGTAGAGTAATTGGTGTCCTGTGACCCAGTACAGAGAGTGTCCTAGAACCGTACCGTGACCAATCAGTACACAGCGTCAGTCCTCTCAAGGTCAAGATGACGTATGAATAACTTTGTGATTTCAAATTCCGGTGTTTATGTAACACGATATCAACTGTTATACGATCTGGCCACAGGGAGGGAATCAGACAGCGTGATTTTTGATTGGTCAACTCTAACAGACGTTAGAATTTGAAAATCCCTTATATACACAGATTAACAGGACTGGGTCATAGGACACCAATTACTACGCGTACAGTACCGGGAATAAACACACTTCCTACAAGGTAGGCGCCCTTGGTTAAAGATGTACCGCAAAAGCACTATTTAGCCACCAGGGGGCTTATTTGATTTAGGAAACTCCATAGGGGGGTTTAAAGGTTTAAAGGAGAGGTGACTTATCAGACAGGGGGCGGGGTTTATTAACAAAGTCAAATGACAAAGATATAAATGATAGCTTTTTAACTATATGCGGAGTCAACATACAATTTTGCGAGTCAAATACACAACTTCAACACAGTTTTTATCCCAAACCATATCAAAATTAACATGCAAACTTGTTTTGCTAAGTAAATGGAAAATCTTTGGTAACTTTAGGAATTTGGTATAAGTGGAGGAGGGGGCTTTGTAAAGAGAGGGATTATCTAGGCGGGGCTTATTAGAGAAGGGGCCTAACAGAGAGGGGGCCAAATAGAGCTTTTACGGTATTACTACATATCCTACCTTGTACACATCGTCTCTGATTCCGATGCTATCATTTTGCATATCACCAGGCTCAACTTTTTTCGAAGCCATCCTGACGTTTGATTTCTTTCTTGAAGATGAACGTCTCCGGCTTGTGTTCCACAAATCTTTCTCTTCATCAGAATCCACTACAACCTCCTTCTTAGAATCTCCAAACATCATTGTGTCGCATTTCTTAGAATCATGACCCGGAAGTGCATTGTTTGGCTTCAATGTTTCCTTACTTTGATGATCACAACGATCGTTCTGTGCAAAGCTCGATTTTGCTTTTCCTACCCGTGGAGCATTTTCGTACTCTTCCTCGTCTCTCCCCACACCGTCATCAGTGTCTATAAGTCCCTTTTTCTTTATTTTCGAAGATTTTGTTCTTTTTTGCAAACTTTTATCTTCGTTTTCTTTTCGATCAATTCTTTCAGCATTTTCAGATAATACTTTATTCATCTCTGTATGATCAACTCCATCCCAAAATTTGTCCTCGAAGTCTCCTATATCATTTTCTTCTTCGGAAAACAGAACTGGTGTTTCTACCTTTGCAATTGGTATTTTTCTCTCAGAAACTTTCGATTTACCTTTTCCTATTTCTGCAGTCGATTTACTCACAGCCCGGTCGCACTCGCCAACGTTTTCAGCATCTAAATCTTCCAGAAACCCGTCATCAACATCCAGCAAGTTAATATGATTTTCTCTCACCATTTTATTCTCGAAACTTCGATCGCTGGCTTCACGTTCTGCTTGTGAAGATTTAAACAACCTTCCTTGACCAGCCATAGCCGCTTGTGCTAAACGATTCGTTCGGAAAAGCTTATTATGGCCGGTCAGAACCGGTTTTATTAAGTTGTCAAATGAGTTGTATCGAGGTTTGGTCAATGAATTATTCAAAACAGATAATGGTGTTGAATTGCTAGCCATTTGTTCGGTTTCTGATTTGAAAGTAGGAGTAGTAATAGCGTTCCTTAGATCACAGTTGGTTTGGTCTCCCTTTGACTGAACTGTTGAAGATTTAGTAATCAGATTTTCAGCGACTGCTCCATCTTTATCAACCCCCTCTCTAGACACAATATCTGAACTTAAACTTATCGATTCAACTTTCGCACAAACAGTGCCTTTGACACCAAGCTTGTGTGTTTGCTTGTCCTTTAACGTTTGAGGGAGCTCATCACAGGCAGTTTTAACGTTGTGATCTAAATTCTGCAACTCATCAAACTGCATTGTCAACCCTTGATTTTCATCCAATTTGTTCTTCAAGTTCTTTGGAACGCTACATTCTCTTTTGATAACTGGTGTAGCTGAATCAAAGGGTCGCACAATAGTTGAGGTACTTTGAAGCTTTGAGGTAGCACGAGACTCTTTGCATCCTGTCGCATAGGACTTTCCTCCAGATGTCACGTAAGATTCATCCGTTCTAAAACTGGCATTCCTGTTACCCTCCACAGTAGCCTCTTTACCGTCTGACAAGACAATCATTTCTCTGTGTGCTGAACAGCTCTTCATGCCGACTGTCGTATGCGACTCTTTCCTGTCAGTCGCATCCGACTCCTGCTCAACAATCCGGTTCACTTCCCGAACACTTTTGCAGGAGTCCTGACAAATTGAATCAAGGCAGCCTCCAACAGCAGGCGTTTGACCCCCGTCAATGACAGAAACGTTGGGTGTCACTGGCGTACGTTCTTCAGTTCTGCCAGGGGTTTCGACTGGTTCTGGACATGGATTTAATCTTCTTGCTTCAGCAAATGACGCCAACGATGTCGAACAACTTTTGAATTCCGTGTATGTTTTGCAGCGTCCACGAACCCATCTAGAAAGACCCTTCTTGTACTTTTCTCCACGTCCAAACCTTTCATCAACAAGCAGAATCGCTCCCCAATCCTTTCTGAAAAGATAAAGACAGCTGTCAGGAATCAATAACCAATGAGTTTTCTTGATTAAATCCGAACGAATAATATTTTTTTCAGTATTTAGTTGATAGGCAATTAACTGTTTATGCGCTATTTTTTAAGTTTGATCTGTGATTAACTTTAAAACTTATCCATATGCCATCAATTAGTTCATTTTCTGTCAAAAAGAACTACAACGATCTTTTTCCAGTCCTCGTTTTGTTGTAAGATGTACGTGATACTAGCCAGTATCTAGCTTGGGAAAACGGAATTTTGAAGAGTGTTTACAATAATATTTTGATGCAAACAATGGATTTTCAACGCTTAATTATTCTTATTATTATTATATTCACTATTATATAATAACTATTATTCATTATAATTATTATTATTTAATTATTTATTATTATTATTATTATCTTAATATTATCATTATTATTTTAAATATTTAAGGAGAGTAGCCCTTCAGCAATGCTGATTTTGAACGGGCCATCCACTACAAAACTTACATACTATTATGACCTTATTTAACCTAATACAATTCAATTTCTAGTACATCAACAAAAACCCTATAATCTAAATAAATATTTACAATATAAGAAAATCCATATGGCAAACATGTTATTTACATCAGAGGTGGAAAAAGTATTTGCCTTCCTGTGAAGGAACTTCAAACCAGAATTCTTCCTTCCATTGTTTTATAAATTTTCTGTTGTCCCAGATTTCAGTGTGGTCGATAATCCCCCAGGAATTGAAATTACTGTTAAAGCTTCCTTGGATCACAAAACTGTGAACGAAAAGAGCATAATCCAAACATTGATTTTCTTCTATTCTTTCCTTCCTTTTGTCCTTCATTTCTCTTTATGTTTTCAATTCTTGCTTTCTCTGTCATCCTATCTTCCTTCCGTGCTCATCTCTTCCGCGTTTCCTTTTTCTCTCAATCCTTTTTCTTTCAAACCTTTTTAACAACCTCTTTCCTTTTCATGTCTTCATTCCTCACTTCATCGTATTCTTTCTTTTCTTTCCTTTTATTCTGCTTTCTCTCTTTCCTTCCCCTTTCTTCCTTCCAGATAAACCAGCTTTCTACGAAGCTGCTTCGCGGCTTCAAGCACTTTTTCCACCTCTGATTTACATCCCCATAGATATTGTTCAAATCTATTCAGGGAGGATACCAGCTTACACTAGGCTGAAATTATCGGATTCCAGGACTTCGCACCTCTAAACGAAGAACATTTATGTCCATTTTTGGAGTTTTTCTTCGGTAACCTTAGGTCAGTTGCTGTATTCCTAAGATGGCCTACATGTTCCAAGCCTATCCGATGTTTTGCTCTATATTTCTACCTAATATGTGAAGGTGGTTTTAGGACATTGAGAACCTAACTTTCTCCAAGGAGTGTCCTTGTCCTTTCTCTCAATGTGATCATATCTCTTGGTTCCTGTAGCCTAGAATTACAAAGGGTTAACAACGCTCCTCACCCTGCGTAGCAGGCTCTACAGGGGAGAGGGACTTGAATCACCAACCCTCAGATTGGTAGTCATGTGCACCACCACTAAATCATCCCCGTTGTGAACTGCGAAAATTTCATTTCATTTTCATTTTCATTTTATCTTTTTTACCCATGGTAGCCCCTCAATAATAGTAATTGAGTTACAGGGGGCCATGCTAAATTTAGTGCCATCCCATGATACGAGCCATGCCAGTCACGTATCCGATCGTAAACTGTGAAAAGTCTGCGAGTTGAATGAAAGAATAAAGAAGCAAAGGATTGCTTGTAAACGGAATAAAGACTTACTTGTGCCTGATACATCTTCCAAGAGCCTAAAACATCAAATAATCAATCAATCAATCAATCAATCCATCAATCAATCAGTCAATCAAGAAACAAATCGATAGATTAGTTAATTCAGTTCAGATCATTGCTGCAATTAGTCAGTTGAGCAACAAAAATATGAGCAAATTAACCATAAAGACTGACTGAAACTATAACGCGATGCGATTGGCTTTGTATCCGGGAAGGCAATCTCGTTTTTCTGGACTTTACATTTTTCCATATTTAAAGGGAGTACAAAGACCAGCATGCTTTGCGCGAAGTCAGCGACTTGCACTGCACAGCTTCCAGAATAACTGACTGTACTAAATTCACAAAAACGAAAACAAACGATGGCAAAGGCTGCTGGTCTTTGTACTCCCTTTAACATAGCTGAAACCAGAAACATACTCTGATATTGGCTGCGGTGACACTGGGCGTGTTTACCTCGTTGTATCTTTTCAAACAACAGGTTAATTACACTGTGATAGGTGACCGCATTTTCATTTCACAAACAACGCTGTTACAGCGCTTTGGTCCTGAGAGCTGATTCCATAAGAAAACTATCAGATAAAAAACAAAGGGCAAGACAAGGCTATATTTTAGCGCTATTTTGGAGAATGAACCAATCGCAGCCTTGCATAGTTGTCACATGATGAATCATATCACTGTGTGACCGGGCAGGTGTCATTGTACTGTTATATTGCCGTACTTTTTGGCGCAAAAAGCAAGTTAAAAGAAAGTGAAGCCGTACTTTTTGGCGAAAAAATACAAGTTAAAAGAAATTGAAGCACTTCACATTACAACGGGAAAATACAGTAGTGTGACCGCAGCCATTGCCTTTATATGACGTTGATCAAAGTGGTTGTTGTTGAAAAACTGGACTTGCTAGCATGCTCAAATCTTTCAAATCTTTAAAAAGGTGGGTGTAAAATTCTATTCCATTTTTCTTTGAATTGAATGGCTTGAAAGGAACTTATAGTACTTTGCTGTAAATTTGCCATGGAAATTTTTTGATATCTTGATATCTTTCAAAATGGCGGCAATTTAATGATTTTTGAAAAATTTGATGGAAAATTTTGAAAACATTTAAATCATCGTAAATTCTAAACCTATGGAGGAAAAATCATATAACTTCCAAGAAAGCCATAGTTTATGAAGGCCTACAATATGGTGAAAAGCAGAAATCAGTATCATTTCTGGTTTAGGATTTAGAAATTTGATGACGTCATAGCGTCCAATTTAATAAATGCCGCCATTTTGAAACTAATCAAGATATCAGTAAATTGCCGCGGCAGATTTACAGTAAAAAAGCGCTAAGTTCCTTCCAAGCCATTTAATTCGAATGAAACCGAATGAAACAAGTCTCTTTCGTGGAAAGAATGGAAGGAGTGGAAATGTTCCTAAAGACTTGCAGCAAGTCCAATGACAAAGTATTAAGTACAGTAGTTTATACAGAAATAGTACGGTGCATACCTGGTTGAGAGCACGGTACGCTTGTATTTCATACCATTCAGCGCCAGTAAGTAGACCACGTGTTGAGGAATGTTTGTCGTTGTACTTTCGCTTCAATTCTACTTGGGTGTCTTTGAAGTCAGGAAATGGGATACCAATCTGGAAAAAGACAACTGTTCGAATCATCACACTGTAAATTTCCTCGGGGAAAATATCTGTGCGTTTATTGTAGATGATAATTTCGACAAATGTGTTGAGCACCCGCCACGTGGTTGTGGAGAAACTCTAGAAAAGAATTTTGATTTGCTGGATCTAAGGGAGGAAACAAGGTTTCAAACTTTAAGTTAAGCCTCCTTCATTTAAAAATAATAATCCTACAGACACCAGGCAAATATATAGAGTGTTCCAAAAAAATGTAAACGGATTTGGTTGAGGTGCTGCTTAGGCCAATAGGCCAAGGCTCTGGTTTGCAAGTGCACGCAAATTTGAACTCTCAAGATTGATATTTTCGCTCTCAAAGCACCAATACCAACAAACGAGGTATCTATATTGAAGTTAACTATCGAGGAACATTTTGAGAGTGATTAGCCATTGATTAAAGCTAAATTCACATCTCTGGAGTCAACCAAATCTGTGTACATTTTTTGGGACACCCGGTATGCGTTTGAAAGTTTTCGAATAATACTGCGTGCTAATTTTATTTTGGGAGCCTAGAAGCTGTGTAATTCTAGGCAATAAAACATGCCGACTGTTGTTATTAAAAAACTTAAAATTCATCTTAGAAACATGGGAAAACTTCACTGGCTGTTTTTATGAATTTCCCTGTTAGTCCATGCACGTCCAAAGGTATTTCTATCTAGATAGATAAGGTTAAAAGGCTTCAAATGCCATCATCTGAAAGTTAAACAATCTCTTCCTGCAGATTAGGCAAACCTTGTAAGTCTTTCGAATTTTAGTTCTACTTGACAAAAAGATGCTCTTTCCAACTCCAAATCACCTTGACGATAACTGAATGCTAACGACATTTTTTCCAGATCTCAGTTCATTCTAACCGAAACAATTATCGGAATATTCAAGTCCTAGCTTACAGGACTTTTTTTTTTATATATTCAATCTAAAAAATTTACATGACAGATTACTACCTACACTACTTAATCTACTTTACAACACTACGACTACGATACCAAGAGGAGCAAAATACTATGTCAACCCCGAGGCCTTAAAAAGAAGAAAAACATTGAAAAAGTACATTTATATAATGTCTCGTTCAATTCTTACCCTGACCATCCCCCCCCGGGACGCCCCCGGGCATTTGCACAACAAATTTTCCCGGCCCCCGGGCATTTGACCGTACATTTTTCCCCGGCCCCCGGGCATTTGAGTAGCATTTGGCAAGAACGAGAGCTTTTGCTTATACAGTGACTGGGAATATAGCATTTTTTCCATGCCCGGCCCACGGGCATTTGACCATCAATTTTTCCCCGGCCCCCGGGCATTTGAGCAAGGAATTTTTGTTGACCCCCGGGCTGCCCGGGGGGGATGGTCAGGGTAGGAATTGAACGCGACATAAACCAGACAAAAAGAGCTACAAGCTAAGGCATCTTGCAACCAAACAATTTCCAGTGAAAGATTTGCAAGGTTTAGAGCCAAGAAAGGCAATGTAAAATCTATTATTTGGTTGCAAGCTTCCTTAAGACACATAATTGCAGAAAGAAAACAAACAAACAAACAAAAAGACAAAACAAAACAAAAACAAATTACTAAAAACAGACACATACAGAAGGGATTTGGGTGCTCTATTCAGGGATTCCAGTAACCTTCAACCAAATCGTTCCGTTTCAGAAATGTACTTAATTGTTAAATTTAAGATTAATTTGTTTGCTTCCAAGGGCAAATTTTTGTTTCCGTACAGAAGAAGTTGCAACATATTGATATCTGAACCCTCAGAATATCCATAAGCTTCGAGTACATCATTGACACCAGCGAGAAGACTGCATCTATGCTCTCTGAAAGAATTGCAGAGCAGCAAGAAATGCTCCAGGACTTTATATGTGATCGCAATAATTTGGAAAAATAACAGTTGACCGACAGCGGTTCAAAAAGCAGCACCCTGTGACGCCCTGTAAACAACAGGAAGAGAGCAAGTTTTCTCACGTTTTTAACGCAACAAGGGTAAAGTTAGATCAAATAATACCTACAGTAATAACAGCTCTTGCATTGTCATCCGTGAAATCAAGACCTTCGCTAACTTTCCCTCTGCAAACAGCAAACAACAAAGCACCAGTGCAAGACTCATTAGTGTCATCTGTGAAGAAGTAAAGAGAGTTGTCTTGAAGTCATGGACACTAAAAACTGAGTTATAGATTAATATTGCAAGGATTTTTTTTTATATAATCATTTAAAATGTTACAATACATGTTACATCTACATCCTACCATACTTTCTAATTACTTTACAGACTATACAACACTACAGGGACGGGACCAAAAGGAGCAAAAGACAATGACTACCCCGTGGACATTAACATAAAGACATGCAAAAAATAGCAACTAAATAAACAACTACAAAAAGCTACAAATACGATAAATTACTGATAAATACTAGAATCCGTTTCACATTGGATGTTAGGCCAGCATAGTAGTATGATGCTGAACAATAGGAACCCCGGACGAGAGAACAACAACGACAGCAGTTGCTACCGCTACTGATCCCCATCCAGAGTCCCCAACGCTCAACACATTGCGCATATGCTGTCAGCTCTGGGTTTCGCTTACGGTATTGCAAGGATCAACACACTTCTGAGACTTTGAATACGTCATCATGTCAGGACCTTTATTGCACCGTCAAATGTCTTCACTAAATATAAAGAAATTTGAATTTTTCATTTCTTCCCTCGTTTTGTACCGAATTGCAAGAATGTTGACTCTGAATACTGAGGGATCAGTCTAATGAAATCATCTTGAAACAAATTTCATCGATACTTTCAACCATGGCATGAAAACCCACTCGACCATACGACCGGGCAGTCGCAAACAATTTGCCATCTATAATATCCTGCAGGAAAATTTTAAAAATATATCAGGGTCAAGCAATAGTAGCCTATCCAGATGTATCTCATGGACGATTCATTTTTATATTGTATGTAATATGTAACCAAACAACTTATGGGGTCACTAAAAAACATAGTATTTTGCTTCATTGGGTTGCAACTTCATCTATATCCCCTATTTCATACGAAATACTAGTCACACTCCGAAGAGAACATAAGTTCGAAAGGCCTTAGTGTGTTGATTGAAAGCCTTGTTTCTTTGCCTCCATCTTCTTACTAATTTTTGTTCATACATGCTATGGGACATAAAGAGTTTAAAAAATGTGGTTGGAATATATCACCAATAAGGTACCAACAATAATCGGTGGCTCTACGACAAAGTGCATTCAGGGTGATATTTTGGAAGGTGATGAGTGTGCATTATCGCTCGAGATGAGTGAACGCAGTTTTCCCATGGTAGAACAATAAGTCAATTTTTCTTCATACAGGAAGTTTTAACAATGAGTTTTGTCCGGACGCAGGAAGAAAATTTTTTTCAAACCCTGCTTCCAACAACTGAAAGGTAGAGGGGCCACACCTTTTTGTGGTCCCCTTTATGGTTCACTAACCCTGAATTAGATTTTCTAGGCGTAACTCAAGGGCATTTCAAAACCAACATTTTAAAGTATGTATCGAAAGTAGCATAAAAAAATTGCATCTTTTAAACATTTGCTGAACTTTTGACACTGAACGCAGTAAAAGATACAAATTGCTTACCCCTAGCTGCACCGTAAAACTGCCCCATTACGTCATCAAGTTCTGCAGAGAAAATATGATCAAGATGATTAGATAGTAGTTCATAGGGTTCAAGCAAACATACTAATGAAAACTAAAACACAACAGCAGTGAACATCTGTTTATCAAATCGTTCTTTATAAGAGTCAGCATAGGGCTCAAATCTTTCAAATCTTTAAAAAGGTGGGTGTAAAATTCTATTCCATTTTTCTTTGAATTGAATGGCTTGAAAGGAACTTATAGTACTTTGCTGTAAATCTGCCGTGGAAATTTTTTGATATCTTGATTTTTTTTCAAAATGGCGGCAATTTAATGATTTTTGAAAAAATTGATGGAAAATTTTGAAAACATTTAAATCAACGTAAATCCTAAACCAAAGGAGGAAGAATCATATAACTTTCAAGAAAAGCATAGTTTATGAAGGCCTACAATATGGTTAAAAGCAGAAATCAGTATCTTTTCTGGTTTAGGATTTAGAAATTCGATGACGTCATAGCCTCAAATCGAATAAATGCCGCCATTTTGAAACCAATCAAGATATCTATAAATTTTCACGGCAGATTTACAGCAAAAAACGCTCAGTTCCTTCCAACTCATTTAATTCAAAGGAAACTGTAATAGAATTTTTTACACCGACCTTTTTAAAGATTTGAGCCCTATGTTATTAGAGTCTGGAATAGCATAGGAATCAAGCCCTTTAGAAACATTGCACGATTGGTTAATGCATCCTTAATTGCTTAAATGGCTTACTGTAAAAGGAGCTCCAGGTGCTTCGTTAAAAGAAGTCACTGGCAAGATGTTTCATTACTTTCAGAACTGTAGCGTCTTCTTTATTTCAAACAGTTTTCCGGATGTGACGTCATCAAATTGATAAATCGCAAACCACAGAAGCTACAGATTTCTACTTACCACCATATTAAGGACCTTCATCAACCGTGGTTTTCTTGAAGATTGTACAGTTTTTCCTCCATTGATTCAGGATTCACAACGACTTGAAGTTTTTCAAAGCCTTTCGTGAATTCTTCCAATGGAAAGAAAAACGCAATACTTTTGAAACTATTTCAGATATCAAAGATTGCCTACGAACAGTTGTAACGAAGTAGCTGGACTTCCTTTCAAGCCATTAAATCAAATGAAAGATGCATAAACCAATGGCGCAATGTTTTTTAAAGATTTGATTCCTATGCTATCTGAAATACAGTAAGTCCCTGCATATAAGAAATTCAAAGTTTCAAATCAGGCTGTCTGGTTTCTTACATGCAAGAAAATATCTTCGAATGAGGCTGGCAGATATCTTATATGTTCATTAAGAAACTTTCTTTCACGTAATGCTTTCTTGTCAAAAACCATAATTATTATTATAAAAACCATAAAAATTAAAGGATGCTGCTGCATAGTAAACAAGCATGTCCCAAGAAATGATAATAGATGAAGCAAATATGAAATACTGTATATCTAGACGTTGAACAGATTCTACAAATTTTATTACTGAAGCTACACAGAAGAACGGCAGTGTGGTTGAGTATTTTTTCAACTTTGCATCATTTATAAGAAACTGGACAAAATCAGACTGCCTGGTTTCTTATAAAGGAGAACATGTTCTCTATGCTGGCAGGCTGCAGTTTTTTACATGTCCGTTTCTTATATGCGAGGACTTACTGTACTACTGGTCACCGAACTCTGGAGATTTTTACTTTTCAGACTGCACCAAGATTTATAATGAAAACAACTGCGTTATCAAAAGGCACAATTCGAATACCTGATCGATCGGAACCTCTTGGCTCTGAAAAAACCATTTTGCTTTGATGCAGCTGCTCCCATAAGCCAGTATTCTAAAATGTTATCAAAACATAAAATGTTATTTGACGTAGAAAAGGCAGCAAAAGGACTTATTTTTATTTAGAGGGTTTACAAGAGTATCGAATGTCGAGAGAGTGTATTTGAAAAATGAAAGTCAAATATATGAAGGACGAAAATGGTAAATGTGATAGACTTTAACGCCTGAAAATAGAGCATCTTGCACTGCATGCGATGTCGAAATATATGGCCTCTACAACGGCTTAAACAGCAAAATAAATGCTTTTGACTCCGTCAGTTACAAGTAATACTAACCATCCATCTTCTCTTTAGCTTATCCAACATACTGTATGACGGGAAGAAACATAACACGCCACGCGGGACAGTCTAAAACAAGGAGAAATGAGTGCTTAAGGAATGCTCAGTAAACAAGAAGTATGTATCAAGATTGATTCACTTCTCAAAGAAATCTTCAAACAAGGAGCTTGCTTATGAGCAAAGAGTATCTTTAATGAAGTGACACTGGTAGTAGCTTGTCCAGACCTGGTGCTCAAACCTTAGGCCGTCTTAGGCCGTCGAAAGTAAGCAAGAATGGACTGCCGAAGCAAGAGAGCAGAGATACTCATGAAATGAAGACAAGCAAGGTAACGAACTACATTTATTCATTTAATAACATTTAGGCCAGGTATTGTGGAAACGATCGACACAAATCGGGTCCACAATACCCATGAAATTATGAAAGTTTTCGCTGAAAAGCCCCTTCAAGACACCTAGGCCTAAATTGACGACCAAATTTGCCTAACATGTCTGCCCTACAGCAATGACTTGAATACGTTTCAGCATGATCGACACGATCGACACAAATCCCGAGTCAACATTTAAGAAGATCAGAAGAATATCTATTCCGGCAAGCTGGTATTATTCAATGGCTTCTAACATACCTGGCAAATTTGCAAAACAACTTTACCAACTTCATCTTGAAAGGAAAATGTCTAAAAAAGAACGCAAAGCATCTTGGTAAAAAGTTCCTTGCCACCGTCTTTAGCGTGATTGTCTATTGATTAAGGCATTTCCATTATCAAAGGGTCTGTTTCTACAAGCATACCATGCATAAGCCATCACTTGAATGGCCATTGTTGTCACCATTTGCATGGAGCATGAAAAGAGCGACAGCAAAGGCCAACCAAATGATGGAAGTGGCAAGGTCTGCTGGTTGATGCAGACCCCTTTAAGAATAAAAATGTCTCAATTCATTAGGAATTTCAATTTTACACTGATATGTCACTTGTCTTTTCTCTCAAATGATGTTCGTCGTTATCCTAATGCTAAAATATATAACAAAGCTACAGCAAAATTTGTTGGAAACTAAACGTACCTCAGAACTCTGATAATTGGCAATTAAATTTCTATTGTCTGTGCCAACGGTTAATGCACCAACCCAAACCTGAAAAAATAAAATAAAAAATGCAGTTAATAACTGACTTGACCTCCAAAAAAGCTGCAAATTTTTTGTCATTGGCTCGATATTTTTTAGTCACCAAATAACGGGATCGGTGTACAGGGTGTCCCAAAGAAATTGTGCCCCGTTTGTCTGAAGATTGTGACAAAACGGCAAAAGATTCTCGCCAAACTCTTGCATGGTGGTGCTCTTCAGATGTTCAGTTAAAGTTTGCCACCATCCCCATGAAAATCCGTTGAAAAATGATGGAGCTATGACCTTCAGGAGACCAAATTTGCCCGATCACTGAAACCAGCTGTCGGCCATTTTGTCTTACTATTTTGCAGCGATAAATAGCTTCATGGATTGAAAATGAAACAGCAGCCTCCTACTCTCCTACGCAGAGGTTCCCCTGTCATTTTGCTTGCTTTTGCATTTTGCTTGCTTTTGCATTGCAAAGATTTAACCCTCTGCGTAGGAGAGTAGCAGCCTCCAATGTCATAGCTCTCGTGAAAATTCCGATAATCCTCGGAGAGTTCCACTATTTCTGACCTCACAGAAATTATTTCTTACCTCACGTGAAGATACTTATCACTGCAAAATAGTAAGACAAAATGGCCGACCGCTGGTTTCAGTCATCAGGCAAATTTGGTCTTCTGAAGGTCATAGCTCTATCATTTTTCAACGGATTTGTACGAGAATGGTTGCAAATTTCAATTGAACATCTGAAGAGCACCATCATGCAAAAGTTTGGCGAGAATCTTTTGCCGTTTTTTCGCAATCTTCAGACAAACGGGGCACAATTTTTTTGGGACACCCTGTATACAAATAAGTAAACAATTTTCCTCTTACTACATGCGAAGAACTTTGCCCTGACCTAATAAATTTTCATTTTTTATTCGAGATATGTGTATATTCAGATGAAGGAAGCGGACGCAAAGAAACGGACATATTTCTGGCACACTGAGGCCTTGCAACCCTATGTTCTAATGAGCGTGTGACTTGTATGATTCAAACGCCAAATCATAGCCACGGTCTGATGAGACGATAGGTTCGAAAGGCCTCAATGTGCCAGAAAGTTGTCTTCTTCTTTGCGTCCGCCTCCTCCATAGTATATAATTTTTAGTAACCACATTTAGAATCAATTTTTTCATTTTCTATATTTTTTCATATTAGATGTGTAGATGTGTAGTAGATGGGTAAATGTGTATTTGCAGATGTGTGTATTTGTGTTGTGAGTAGATGGGTAGATGTGTATTTGCAACGGTGTATAAAATTCAAATTTTCTACAGCCAGGAGAAATTCTAAAAATGATTGAAGATGTTGGCTATTCAATTCGATATCATAAACAATCATTGCTTTGATATTTAGGGAGTAGTAAACTGCAAACGGCGTGCTTTTTCCTGACCCACCCGATAGCATTTCTAAATTGCTTCTGTGCAATTACCTGACTGTCAGCTATAACATGATTTGCTTCAAGTTGAATTGGAAAAGCGACACCAAGCTCAGATGAAAATGAATTCATTGGAGATAATGTACCAGATGTCAACACAATGCAACGAGCAGTTCTTCCGATGCCTGAAAATACCTGAGAAAATAATTCAGAGAGAAATTACAAAGTTGGTGGTTTTTCAGTAATTTATTTCAAGTGGGCTGGCAAATTCCTAGCTAATTAAGCTCATTTAAGCTCACTATGCATGCCGCATCCAGGTATGGGACCCCTAGTTTAACGTCCCTTCCGAAGAACGGCGAGGTAAGTTGCGAGGTCAGGCCTCCAAGAGGTTACTCATCCGGAGTTTGACCTCATTCGACCGGGCGTAACGTAACTTCAATCACCTGTATAAGCCGCTCGGCCATTCACCCTGCAAATGACCTGCAGATGTTGAATAGGAAACAGTTGCACAACAGGATTTAATAAGAACAATTCACTTATTTATGGTAGGTAGTTGTTCTCGTTTTTACATGAAACTATAAATACAAACTATCCAGTAACGAAGTATAAGTTAAAACCAAATTCTATCAAGAAATATTACGACATCATTTTCTCCCTTTCAGGTTTGGATCATGGTTTTGAACTGTTTGCTATTTTCTGCAGATTTTATGCTGTCTAGCAAAATGTTCCAAAGTATACTGTTTCTGAACGAAAGTGAATTTTGTCCATATGCAGATGCCTTGACTGTTGGCAGCTGGAGAAGATTCTTTGTTTTTAGATCATACTTGAAATCTCTATTTGTGAAAAACTCCGACGAAAAAGAAGGGCTAATGGCATTTGTACATTCATATATTTTGACAATTACTTTTTGTATATAGATTCTTGCAATGCAATGGATAGTTATTTCTTCCGACTTTGCTAGAAGTTCTTCAAATGTACCGGGTGTCCCAAAATGATGTATTACTGTTTGATTGCTTACATGTCCATAACCAAGGAACCGATTTTCAAAAACTTTGCTTTATTTGATTGCCTAAAGGCTGAATTGTATTTTAAGATGTTGGTCGTGGTCTTACTACGGTGTTTTCATGTCGAAAAGAAGATCGATAAACCTGCTCAAATTCAAGCCTTAGATGGCATGAGAAAAAAACGGCCTATTTTTCCAGTCAACATTTTAGATGCGATACAAAAGGCTGAACTCCTATTCGTATTCCTTGAACTCAGAATTAACTGAATTCGTATTCTCTGAACGACATATATTCTCTGAACGACATATATTCTCTAAACGACATATATTCTCTTGACGACATATAAGTTCAGCATTTTGCATCACATCTAAAATGTTGACTGGGAAAGAAGGCCGTTTCTCTTTCATGCCGTCTAAGGCTTGAATTTGAGCAGGTTCATCGATCTTCTTTTCGACATGAAGACATCGGCTTAAACCACAACAAAAATGCTCAAATGCAATTTAGCCTTTCGGCAATCGGATAAGTAAAGTTTTTCAAATCGGTTCGTTCGTTATGGACATATAAGCAATCAAACGATAATACATCATTTTGGGACACCCGGTATGTAAAATTGCCGTGGAGAACTCTCGAGGCACGTCTGGAAACCTTCTTGCCTCCCATATTTCTACGCAAAGTTCTGTACCTTCAAGGAAATTTGGAAAAGCAAATTCTTCTACAATTAGTATGTACTATGCGCATACTAACCGGTTTGGTGTTGTAGAGGAGAATATAAAGCCCGAGGTCTTAAAAGTACAGACCGAGCTTGCGAGGTCTGTGCAATAAGACCGAGGGCTTTATATTTTCCTTTACAACTACAAAACCGGTTAGTATGAGTTTTATTACCTGATAGCTTCTAATTCTGTCTTATATCGTTCAGTCAAACGCATTTTGTTACAATTGTGTCGCTTGAGTTTATTGTAAATCTCACAGGCCTAAATCAGTTGCTGTGGCGACGAAAACGCGTCCTTGTATCGTATTATACAAGGCTACGGGAAAACCGCGGGAAATGTGCGATTAACCAATGGGATTGGCGGGATTCTTGTGTTGCCTCGTTTTTGAAACGTCAGTCAGGTAATAATATCATTATACAAACACTCACAACTGCAGGATTCAGGCACCAAAAATTCAAGCTGTACACCCAAGTCTTCGTCAAAACTAGAAAAAAATTATGCACATTTCGCAGATCATTAGGAAGTTTCTACAGGTACTGTACTCGTCTTGATACAACAAGGACAGATAATGTTACAATAGGGCTCGCTACTTTTTATTGACACCTAGATACGTAGCAGTTTGTGATTGCAGACAAAGGAAATTCCATGCTCGGTTGGTCAAGACATAAACAAAAACAAAGCAAGCCGCAAAAATTGTCCTGAAACCCCGGCCACTAGATCGGTCGTTGTGCATTCCAGAAATGGTTTTAAAGAGCAAATATTAGCACATATCGAAAGAAGCAGGATATATCTAAACTTCTGCCTCGGGCATTTTATTTTTTTTCGTACAGAAGCTGAGCAGTAAGTGTTTTAATTGCACATAAAAAGTACGAGATTTGAATCCCCTCCCAATTGGCTTCTGCACAAAATAAATAAAATGCCCGAGGCAGAAGTTTAAATAAATCCTTCTTCTTTCATATGTGCTAATATTTGCTCGTAAAACCCATTTCTAGAATGCACAACGAGCGTGCTAGCGACCCGAGTTTCAGGGCAATTTTGGCAGCTTGCTTTGTTTTTGTTTATGTCTTGACCAACCGAGCATGGAATTCCCTTTGTCTGCAATCACAAATTGCTTTGTATCTAGGTGTCAATAAAAAGTAGCGAGTCCTAGTGTAACATTATTTGTCCTTGTTTCTTGATACACATATCAGGGAATACAAAAATTGCCATTTAGACAGGCAACAACACTTTATATAAAGGCAGAAAATCGTGGGAAGAGATTACGAGAACTCTACCGGGTGCGCCAAAAAAAATTCGGGCTTCTGAAAATCTTAGTACTTAGAGTACTGCATACTTGTTGGATTTGAATGAATCGAATTTTTCTTCATGGCAGAAAGATTGAACCATTTTTGTGATTTTTGCCGAATTTGTATGAGCAAGGAAAATATAGGGGAGAGCTTAAGTGGAGGGCCCCTTGTAAAACAGCTCCGGCTAAAGGGCAACCCTCCTTAATAGAATCACATATAAGAAAATATCAAATAAAGGAATCTCTCACTTAGAAGGATAAAATGCCATGGCATCCAATCTCTCAAAGACAAAAGCAAAGGAAAATGAATTTTTAAACAAATACTAAAAATGTTCGATTCTAATGGGAATAAATGTGCAGATAACATTCGATACTCGTTAAATCTATACTTTTGTTTTCTTCGGTGTGCGCAGTTTCATTACAATTTGATAAAGTCTTTTTTATGCGCATACTAACCGGTTTTGTGTTGTGCAGGAAAATATAAAGCATGAGGTCTTAAAAGTACAGACTGAGCTTGCAAGGTCTGTGCAATAAGATCGAGGGCTTTATATTTTCCAGTACAATTACAGTTCAAGTTAGTATGAGTTTAATTACCTGATAGCTTTATATTTTGACTTACATCAGTTAGTCAAACGCATTTTGTTACTGTTCTGTCGCTTAAGTTTATTGCAAATGACACAGGCCTAAATCAGTTGCTGTGGTGACAAAAACGCGTTCTTGTATCGTATTAAACAAGGCTAGGCATATCGGGAAAACCGCGGGAAATGTGCGATTAACCAATGGGATCGGCGGGATTCTTGTATTGCCTCGTGTTTGAAACGTCAGTCAGGTTGTAAATGTGGCATACCTTTGTTATATGAATTCTTCCAGCCACCACGCTGAAAAGAAAGTGAAATAAAAATGCAAAAATAGCAAGTAAAACCAAGAAAAGATTCAACAGGCATTTCGATGGCAAGCCGCATTATCTATGGGCAGGTCACAAATCATTGCAAGTAGGGTTCGTTGAAAAAGATCATAGATCAAAGCGGTTGAAACAACAATGCTGTATTTCTCAATTCTCTATCAAAGTACAGTTAGAAAAAGCGAGCCAACCCGGTTAGGCAGTTTCATTTTATCAATATTTATATACGATAAACCTTTCAGCGTACTAACAAATCTTTTCAAAGAAAAAAATAAAAGAATAATTTGTAAATAACTTAAATATGCTGCTCTACCAAGGGGTCGTGTTTGGGTCTTGTAGGTTCAAAAGATACTTTCTAAAACCTGTTTTAAAACGAGCGATCGACTCTTGTTCTCGAATGTTGTCCGGGATATCATTCCAATTTTCGACACCAGAGAAGGAGAAAATTCGCTTTGCGTATTCTAACCTAACTATGGGAATTTGCAGATCTCCATGATTTCTGGTTCTATGCTCTGAAAATCATGGATCTTTCAGTGAACTTATGGCGAAGATTTTCGGGACGCAGGTCATGCAGAAATCTATATGTCATGACTCCTTTGTCAAAGGAGAGCAAAGACTTTATATTGAGCAATTTACAATTCCAACCGTCCTTATACTTGGCGTCCTCTATTAGCTTCTTTGCCCTTGTCTGTAATCGTTGCCGTTGGGATAGTTTGGTGTTGGAAAGAGTACTCCAAACAATGTCGCCATAGCGAAGATTAGGCCGTCTGAAAGTTTAGGCCGTCTGAAACAACAGGCACGAATGAACAGGTCATAAAACCAGACAACTCATGAGTATCGTAGATCAGAAGCATTCTAGCCACGAAAGACGAAGAAAGGGTCAATTTTAATCTGATTTCCGAATAAATCTCTTTCTTCTTGATAAAAGGAAAATTAAAGATTTCATGTGCTAAACACTGTATCAAAAACCTAAACCATCAAAAGCTGTCAACACAAGCTTAAATTTATCAAAATTTAGATCAAACGTTGAGAATTTTAGTCAGAAAGTTGCAGCTGTGTGGAGAGGCTCTGCTTAGACTTGCTGCATCCAACGTCTTCATTCGATCAAATTTTACTACGTCACATCAGACCCCCGTCTGTTCAAGCACTGGCGAGCATAGGTTAGTAAAATTCACTTTCGAAGCAGGTAAATGGACGTTGTAGTAACAAGAACAGATTTCGTAACACTAAAGCATCAGCAGCTTTTGATTGACACCAGAATTCAATGCAATTCGCGATTGCAGACAAAGGAAATTCGCCGAACCAGTAAATCAAAACAAATAAAGCCGCAAAAGTTGCCCTGAAACCAGTTGGGCAAACTGTCGCCTTGTGCACACGAAATGTGATCTTAAGAGAAATCATGACTTTATAACGAAAGAAGAAGGATAACTTTAAGGATCTGCCCCGCGGACTTTGCTTATTTGATTCAGGAGTTGAGTAGTAATTGTTTCATTTAAGCCCTAAATATGCGAGAATTGCAACGCATTCTGCTCGGCTTGTGAATTAAAGAAACAAAATCTGCCAGGCAGATCTTTAGATTCATCCTTTTTCTTTTTTCATAAAGTCGTGACTAGCATGCACAAGGTCACAGTTTGCCCAATCAATTTCAGGGCACTTTTTAACGGCTTTGTTTATTTGCTTGGAATTACTGGTTGAGAGAATTTCCTTTATCGGCAGTTGCTAATCTTTTTGAATTGAGGTGTCAATCAAAGGCAACTGATGTTATAGCGATAACTGGGACCAAAGTGCTAAGTCTAGGATCTGCTCATTGCTCAAAGATCACTAGGAATGGATTTTTCTTCAAATGTGACGTTTTATAAACAACTGTTTCCTTAGAAACACACCGGATCGATTTGTTCCATTAATTTGACGTGGTAATTTGATGTTGGGTGATAAAATCGAAGATAAGCGAATTTCAAATCAGAATGTACTTCAGTTGGTCGCCGTTAGTCGCAAGTCGTCGAAGTCGCAAGTTAGTCACAGTTAGTTTCAGTTAGTCGCAAGTTCGTCGCAGTCAGTCGCAAGTCGCAAATTAGTCGGAAGTTCGTCGCAAGTTAGTCACAAGTAGTCAAGTGTCGCAAGAAGTTAAATTCGCAAGTTGTTTTTGAAACCATTTCAAAATGGCGGAAAAAGCAATCAACAGCAGTTTACTGAGTTTGTCTAGTCTAGACAGTGGTGTAACTCTTGCTAAATCCGAGTCGTCGCTTCAAAATCAAAAGAGCGAGAAGCAGGAAATTGAGATCAGAAAGAGAGATGAAAAGATCAAGGAACTTGAAAGGATAATTGCAGATCTTGAAGGTATCTCTTCTGAGTGTAATCTATAATATTTTTGAAGTCTTAATAATTGAAGACAGGGTTTTTAGTGCAGAGATTCAAGATTTCATAGTAGGCTAGTAGCCCTTAATTAGCCGTAAATCAGACCTCTAATTCTGAAAAAATTGAAGATTTTAGAAAAGTCATATATGGTAGAATCATTATTTGAACCGAATTGCTTCAAAGAAGCCTTGCGCTTTCCTTTGCTATAATTAAGTCATATGATTTTACACCAACCTTTTTAAAGATTTGCAACCTACTCTGGTAGTTATGTTCGTCTTTTGCCTTTAATTCTAGATAAGAACGAACTCGAAAATAGAAAACACACACAGGAACAGCCGCAGACAGTTTGGGTAAAGAATGTGATCGCAGAAAATGAGGAGTTGAAAGAATACTTATCAGCAGCAGAAGCAGAAAACGAGCACCTAACCGAAGGATATGAGAGTATGATGGAAGAGCTAGAGGATAAATCACAACAAATCGATACATTGGAAGAACGGGTGGAAGAGCTGGAAAACGAGAAGAACGACATGGAAGAAGACATATACAGAGCTGACAATGTTTGGGAAGACGTTGTTACAAACATGATGTGTCACACAAGTGAAAAAGTAGAGGAGTATGAATTTATGAAGATTGAGGTCACAAAATTGAGGAGATTGCTCAATAAGATTTGCTTGAATTTGAAAATCGATGCGACATTGGAAGAAAAGAACTTTCAAAGTGGTGATAGGGTGCAGAGTGAGAAGTTAGATGAGGTTCTGAGGAACGTGGACATCGAGATTTGGAGGCTTGGTGAAGAAAGAGATATGTTGAGGAAAGATAAGAAAGAGCTTCAAGAACTCGTTGAATTTTTGGAAAGTGAAGAGAAGATGACCAGGGAAGATAAAGAGGAGGATTTGGCAATGGAGCGGAAGGTATGCTCTCAGGAATCCTCTGTTGAACTAAACGAGGCAAAGAGGAAGGAATTGGTTCTTGAGGATTTGGAAATGGAGCGGAAGGTATGCTCTCAGGAATCCTCTGTTGAACTAGATAAGGCAAAGAGGAAGGCATTGGTTCTTGAGGAAAAAATAAAGAGTTTGATTCAAGAAAACAAATGCCAAAATGGTCAAATACAATACTGGAGCAATTGCTGTGCGCAGCTTTTCAACAGGGTTAAGGAGAGTGATAGAGATATCATCCAGTTGCAGGAGAGGAATGAATATGTTGGAAAAGTTGCCAAAAAAGAATTTCTGCGAAGAGTCAAGCTAGGGAAGAAGGTGCGAACCTTTAAAAACAAACTCAAAGTCAGTACATCGAAGGTTGCTTTGGAAAGGAGAATGAAAAACGTTCTTTTAAGTAGAAACTGTGAGCTTAAGGCCAGTGTTAAATGTCTGGAAGAAGATCTCGTCGGTTATGATAAGACTTTGAAAGCTGGAGTTTTGGAATGTGTCGAAGCTTCAATGGTCTTCGACCAAAATAAGGACCTTGAAAATGATATTGAAATATTGAGAAACCAATTGAGAAAGAGTGAAGATGAAGTGGCAGGCTTGAAGAAGAGGTGTGATGAAATGAGGGAAGATGTCGAAGGAGGAAAGAGAGACAAAGATTATATCGAGAAGTTGAAACATCAATTGAGAAAGAGAGACATTGAAGTAGTAGGGCTGAAGACAAGATGTTGTGAATTAAGGGGAGATATCGAAGGAGGAAAGAGAAATAGAGAGCTGCTTGAGGAGAGATTGTTTTCATTATCGAATGAGAAAGATCACGTTGAAAATCAGCTTGCAAACGAAAGGAAAATTTTCAAGGATGCATGGGCCGAGTTAAAAAAAGAGAACAACAAGTTGCAAACCCAGCTAGCAGATGAAAGGAACTGTATTGAGGAAGTCAAAACTGGATTAGAAGAAGAGATCCAAAAGAGAAACGATATTGAAATTGAGAAAGGCAATATTGAAACAGAAAGAGACCAACTCATCCAGCAATTAGAGAGTGAGAAAGAAAGGATAAATTCATTAGAAAAAGAATTAGCAGACTCATTGGAACAAATTGAGGAGTATAAGAAGCCAAAATTGAGCAGGTTTCAAAGACTTCGTAGACGTCTTTTTCGCCGCAGAAGCTAACGTAGATAAATACTGATGACCCAAAAAATTGTGTGCTGGGAAAGTTTGTTGTATAAAATAAAGCATTCGATTGGCGCAAGGGATTCATGCACTGACTTGCATCCAAACGACCAACCCACACCATAATTTCTATGCATTTTTCCCGGTATCGAAATTAACCAATGTAAGGATTTAGCGAAGCCTTCCAGATCTAAAGCATGTCCAGAATCCCCAAGAATAGGGTATCATTCTTGATTAGCCATGAGCTACAATCGAGCTTCTTCAGAATAGGCAACTCAGATTGAAATAGTCTGCGTACGGCAACAAATCCCGGGTGTTTGAAAAGCTTTGTTTTCTCAGAAGAAAGAAACATTGTCTTTTTGCACTTTGGATTGATTGCAAGCACTGTTAAGTTGAATCTGAACTGCTTACATCTCAAAGTGAGCTGAAAAAGTTCTTGTTGTCTCCTACGTCAGTAAATGATCTAAGTCAGTGCCCTTCAGTGGGTTTCAGACATGCCTGGTTCTCCCTGTTTCACTAAGGGCGCTGGTGAGATCTGTCTAACAGCGGCATATATCAAACCAAATTTTAGCTTTTAGCAAAGAGATGGTACTGGATGCTGAAAGCTAAAACTGTTTGATACATCCCGCTGTCCGATTAATTCTATCAGTACTCTGCATTCATATCTTCGTTAATTGACGGTATCGAGAAAAAAAACTACAGTACATATTGGTCATTTAGATATAAGAATGGACTTGGATTACTTCTGTTGGTCGACTATTTCATTCTGTACCAACAAAGGCAGATTCTGTAACAATACCTTTATTGTCTTTTGATTGTCACGCCAATTCAAAGCGATCAGCAATCGCAGACAAAGGGAATTCTCTCCAGCAACAAATAAAAAGAAATAAAGCAGTAAAATTTGCCCTGAGACTAACATGGGTACTCTCGTGTCGTGCAAGCAAAACGGGGCTACTTTGTGAAGGCATGAGAGCACACCCAAAGAAGAAGGATATATCTAACAATTTGCCTCGGGCATTTCATGTTTTTGCTTGAGAAGCTGAGCAGTATGCATCATAAGTTTGGAATATTTTTGGTACAAGTCAACCACTCAATGCTAAGCTTTAGAAGCAAATGAACACGATTCCTGAGCAAATGTTTAACTTCATCTTTCTTCAACCGATGTACACTCATGACTTCTTTTAATAATTATTTTTCATATGCACAACATGATCGTTTACCACATTGGTTTCAGGGCAATTTTTGCGGCTTCAGTTGCTTCAATTTGTTGCTTGAGAGAATAACCCTTGTCTACGATCGCTAATCGCTTTCAATTGGCATGTCAATCATAAGCAATTGAGCCTATTGTTACAACATCTGCCTTTGTTGTTAGCAAATTTTTCCGGTACACGTTTTTTGGGTCATCAGGTATACATTTATATTCATAAATTTCATATCTTAGATTTGCAGTTGATCTTATACGGTATTTAGAATAAATTGACTTATACTTTGATAACAGAGTCTGTTTGTCTTTAAGTAGTAAACAGTCTTTACTAACCAGAGAATATTCAACCCTTTTACAGGCCCGTAGGTAGCAGGGGAAGGGTTAGGGGGTTAAGCCCCAATAATTTGAAAACAATGGTGCTACGTCACAAGAATTGATTAAGTGTATTGTTCTCTATTGTTTTAGGAACAGAAGCCTCCAATCAGAACAGCAGCTGCTTCCTGCGGCACTGCTTTCAAATAACCAATCTGCGACTAAAATGAATTTTGGTATATTCCAAAATATAGCTGACAAAGAATGTATGGAGTTACGTAGAAATCAGTTTTTGTGGAATTCAAATACTCCACGGTGGGGTCATACTTTTCAAAATTAATTCTGAGGTGATTAAAGGGAGGGCTGGACTTGTTTAAGTCTCACTTTCTTATCGCTCAATTGACTGAGGAAAGAAAATGAGACTTGGACAAGTCCAAGGGAAGGCTTACTCGAGGGAGGGCTCATGCGAGAGGGGCATATTCGAAGGCAAGGGGTTAAAGGGGATGCATAAGATTTCTGTAAACAATCAAATGGCAGCCAGTTTCATCGCAGCTTCTACGTAAGTTTCATTGCAGTGTTTTTTCTTGTCTATGTCTATGAAATGTAATGGAACAGTTGATATCCATTAAAACTTTCAAATATTCGGCGTTAGAAAAATAGAACAAATCCTTCACCAGAGCCTCGATCACCAACATTGTCGCAGATACTTTGGATTATTATCCCTGTGCAAAATCGCCATTAGCTATGATGTGTTTAGCCTAAACACATTCGATGATTTGACACGCAGATCCACGCAGAGAGGACGGGTTGTAAAGCCCCTTTAAAATGGTGCGGTATGAAAAGGAGATCTAAATAAATACTCACGGTTGCTTCGGGTCGCCTTGCTTTTTCAGCCTTCTTGGAAATTGCAATTCTAAAATCCTCGTTAAATTCATTTTCTTTACCGAGAACTTTCTCCAAGGCAATCATCAAATTCTGCAATAAAGTTTGGCTTTTTGTGCTGAGCTTTGGAGCATCGATATCTCTAGAAGACAACAGGAATAAGTATTACCATATCTCCTCTGTTAAGGGCCCCCAGACTGAGCGGCCTAAATAACTCCCCCACATTATCAAGGCGAGAGAATACTGGTGGGGTTCGAAACCCGTGTGTCTGTGGACTGATTACGTGAGTCTCAGCTTTCTGCACTGAATTGGATGATGTTTATGGCTTAAAACTCGTACGAGTAAAATACCGGGTGTCCCAAAAAATGTATACGGATTTGGTTGATTCTAGCGCTGTGAATTTAGCTTTAATCAATGGCTAATCACTCTCAAAATGTTTCTCGATAGTTAACTTGAACATAGATACCTCGTTTCTTGGTATTGGTGCTTTGAGAGCAGAAATATCAATCTTCAAAGCTCAAATTTGCCTCTTCCTGCAAACTAAAGCTTTAGCCTCTTGGCCTCAGCAATTTCTTAAGGCACAGCGTATAAATCAACGATAGCCTTGATAAAATTTGAAAAATATTAGATCTTGTGTTATTCCGTTTTCCAGAAGTCCCCCCCCCCAGTCACCCATTGGGAAGTTTCTTAATTTTTCATTAATTTCAGTTCTAAATTTCGATGTGCTTCAGGAATTTGCTGAGGCCAAAAAGGCCAAAGCTCTGGATTGCAAGAGGACGCAAATTTGAGCTTTTAAGATTGATATTTCTGCTCTCAAACTACCAATACCAACAAACGAGGTATCTATGTTCAAGTTAACTATGGAGAAACATTTAGAGAGTGATTAGCTATTGATTAAAGCTAAATTCACGTCGCTGGAGCCAACCAAATGTGTATACATTTATTTGGCACACCCGGTATAAACATCAGATTGAAAACGTTGAACGAAGACAAGGAATCACGTCGTCAGTCTAGTGTGCCTGCCCGTTCTGGCAACAAAGTCAGTGGATTACAACATGGCGCTACGGCACTTTCAGAGCAACAGTGATAAGGTAAACTTCAGGATATTGCATTTTAGGTATCAGTCGTTGCAAGTGATTGCTAAAAACTGCAGACTTACGTAATTTGCTCTGTCTCTGCTGAAGCAACTTTAGCCATCATATTCTACAAAGAAAAGAGAAGAATCTGAAAGTACAGAAAAAAGATCCCAAAAAATTGTGCCCCGTTTTGCCTGAAGATGGCAACAAAATGACAAAAGATTCTCGCCAAAAGCTTGCATCTACAGATATTCAATTAAAGTTTGCTACCATCCCCATAAAAATCCGTTGAAAAATGATGGAGCTATGACCTTCGGGAGACCAAATTTGCCTGATGACCGAAACCAGCGGTCGGCCATTTTGTATTACTATTTTGCATCGATAAATAGCTCCATGGATTAAATGAAACAGCAGCCTCCAATGTCATAGCTCACGTGAAAATTCTGATAACCATCAGAGAGTTTTCAATTATTTCTTACCTCACAGCAACTACTTCTTACATCACATGAAGCTATTTATCACTGCAATATAGTAAGACGAAATGGCCGATTGCTGGTTTCAGTCATCTGGCAAATTTGGTCTTCTGAAGGTCATAGCTCCAGCATCTTTCAACGGATTTTTACGAGGATGGCAGCAAACTTTATTTGAACATATGAAGAGTAACATATAAAAGTTTGGCGATAATCTTTTGCCGTTTTGTCACAAACTTCAGGTAAACGGGGCACAAGTTTTTGGTACAAGCTGTAGAAACATTAATTTTTCGCCAGAACATAAACGTATTGGTTTCAAGAGTAGATGATTCATACAGATGGCATGGCATCAAAAAAGCAATAAAAACAAGACGCCATCTTTATTTGGGGTAGATCTTATGGAAATTCCTATTGGTTTCTTACGGAAAATTTGCAAAGTTGCATAAAATCACACTTAAGATCCCTCCCGACAGTACGTGGGAATAGGATAGATAGCACATATGTCAGTTAGATTTAAACCAATGGAACAATTCCACGAACATGCTGTTCTTAAAAGCAAACCATAATTCAGTCCAAAAAAGCTGTGGGTAAAAAAAGTTGCTTTTGCGTCGATCATTTTGTAAACAGCGCCTCAATCAGTCGTAACTGGCTCGTTGCTTCTCTGCAGTCAACCTTCCTTTTTTCGACATTCGTCTATCTATGGATTGATTTGCACAGCTTCCAAGGTTTCGAAATCGATTTATTTCGATAAATAAACGAGACACTCTCACATCCCAAAGCGACGCTGTGTTTAGAAATGGCTTCATGCCGCAAGTCTGCTTTTCAAGATCAATTGATAAATTACGTTACATGTCGTGTTGTCTGTATGAATACTAATATTACAAAAGCTGTGCTTGTCATAACAAGCGACAACAATTCAGCTTTGCTCACCTTGTAAATAGGAAATGTTTCAGGTGTGATTTGGATGAGGTGCATTCTTTCAGCCATTTCAAATCCAGTCAGTATCTTGCGTGCTGTTTCGAAGCCCGTATTGGTAAGGATATCCGACAAACTTTCCAGCCAATTAAACATCTTTGAGCACTAGAAAAATAAATCAAAAAATTACTCAAAGTTAACTTTCTTCCAAGAAATCTCCTAAAAAGTGAAATTTTGGAAAGTTTACCCACAAAAATTTCCTACAATATGGAATCAAATATTTACAAGATCAAATATTCATGTTCCTCTTCTTATCATTTGTCGTATGTAATGCAAGGAAATTCAACGGCATTAAACAGCAGAGGATCAAGTACAGATCCTTGTGGCATAACTGTTTAAACGTTAATGTTACCGTTCAGCCTACCAACATCAAGAAACGATAAATGAAACGACGCACAACTGAAATATGAAATACGCTTACGTATTTTGGACTCAACCGTAGAACAAAACAAAACAAAAACAAAACAAAACACAGGTGAAGGTGAAGTTGCGGTTTTTAGCGCCAAGCGCTGAGATCGCAGAAGTAGAATAGGCCTAATCGAGTCCGGGACCCCTTGTCATGACGCTGAAGTGATGGGGCTCTACCTTGGATCGAACCCGGTCCACCTGACTGTTCTGGCTGCAATGTCAGAGGATTACACCACTGCGCCACAACACCTTCAACCACTGCGCCACACCACTTTCACCACTGCGCCACAAAACAACGAAATCGAGTTCCATCAGGCGCCCTAAGAAATTCGAATTTGTGAAAAGATACTTACAAATTCTCTAAGGCACTGATGTTCGTGAACCATAATTCTGAAAAGTACTAAGAGATAAATGAAAAATTAAACTGCATATTGGAGTAACAATGCTGTTTCTGACAAATAGGAAGATAGAGGCAACGAAACAGTTTTTAGACATTCACAAAGAATATAGAGAATGGTAAATTAGATACCAAATGGACCTGTAAGAACTTCAACTGTTTAAAAATTCGTTACGTGGAGAATATTTGAGGTTTTGGACTGAATCAAAGTTTAGCTGATAGCAAAAAGGCTGAAGTATTTTACTAATTTTTGCTCTATTTTCCTGAGCATTGCAAGCAGGGCATGAAAACCTACCCAACCATGCGACCGGGCGGACACAGGAAATTTTCCATGCATAATGTCCTGCTGGAAATTTTTCAAAATATATCTTGTTAATTCATGCTCTGATGCTGATTTGTTGGTAAAAATGGAAAGGGTAGTATGAATTCAAGCAAAAATTAACTGATCTGGATTACTTCTCATTTACCACTTATATTTGCAGTGTATAACAACGAATATGAGATCAGTAAAGAAATCAACTGAACCCAATCAAAACACTTTGTGTGTTTGGGTTCAAATCTATTTCAGATCCAATATTTGACAAACACTATGGACATGGGGATTTCAAAACAGTATTTTGAAACTTGACTTCTTTTCAAGAAAGCTGGACGTTCTAATGCTTCCAAGCTTGAAGGAAATTTAAGCATGATCTTGCTCCGGTCGAAGGAAGGAAAATATTTTTTCTTGCCCTGATTGCAAGTATAGGTAGAATATTGTTTACAAAATATCTGTAACTTCGAAATGCGTGAAAACAGGCCTAAAACCCTCGATCAAAATTATAAACAATCTCATCACTTAAAAACATTTGCTCCTCTAAAGATGTAACAATCATATCTTCTAAAGGACATAAAGTCATCTGGTCCCAACTGCATATAGTGCTTACAATTCAACAAGTGTATACAACAACAAAATAAAGTTTGTCTCACATTAGATATGCCTTGTCACGCATTTCCAAGTAAAGGAACTTTCATAAATCCAATTTCAACTATATTTTGCCATGCTAAGAAAAACAGAAGACGAATGACAGAAAATACTTTTAGCTATGAATTAAACTTCGATTCATTGCAATACCTTAAGTATTTTCTGCTTTATGAATTTTCAAACAGTTGAAGTTCTTGTCCGCCTGGTACGTTTACGCCATAACGACAATAATAATCATATCAAATAAAAAACCATAATTTACCAAGTTTGTCTAATTCTTCCATCATGTCTTGAAATTGTGAAGATGTTATGCTAACACTAGCAGCCTCTCTTGCAGAATCTTCAATATTATGAGCCTCGTCTAGCACGACAACTTCATCTTTAAGGTTGATATTCATCTGAAAGAAACACCAAGACTGATTACAAGTCGAGTTTCACTCCTCCGCCAAACTGACACACCCGGCAGTTTGAGCGGTCTCGGTTTGGCAGGCCGTGGTCTCGTTTTGGTGAGCGATAACCAGGGCTCACTGTAATCAGTCTAATCAAGGTAAATAAGAATTCGAGTTTTGGCAAAGGAATGATACGATTTACTGGAAAATTGAAGCACAAAATTTTTGAAATAACAAACAGATAAACTTGCATCGAACAGCGCTAAATTTTCGTTAATTTCCTTGCCAAATCGGAAAACATTGAAAGAGCACTTCGTTTGTCAAACTGCTTGTTAGATAAATCTGTTTGCCCCCTGTTCAATTTTGAATGTCGGGTGCTCCAAAATGATGTATCAGCGTCCATACCGGGGGGTCCATACCAAAAGGTACCGCTATGAATTATAGACCAATTTAGATGAAACACCAATCATTTTGTAGCAGGAAAACCAACTTAGATGTAAAAGAAATTCATACCAATCGACCATACCGTCGTAGAGTTGCATGTAAATTTGCTCGAGAGTTATTTTTGAACATAGCTAAAAAGAAAATCTAACGATTTGGATAACGCTTTCCAAGGTTTCAGTTTTAAAATTGACAGCAAGCATGCTAATCCTTGCTTGTCATTGCTCCTTTTTGCAAGCATGCTAAAAGAGGAACGAAAGATGTGTTAACCTAATGATCAATGTGTTCTGCATACTTTTCAATGTACGTGGCTTGCTTATCTAGATTCCTTAAAAAGATAATTCACACAATTTTCATCTTTTCAAAGCTGAAATGGAAAGAACTTTTTTGTCGTAATTTTTAGCTTCTGAAGACCTTTTCAAACATAGCTTCCAAGTAAAATTGTCCAGAAGTCTAGACCGATATGACCGACTTTGGTGCAATAAATTTCTCCATCTAAATTAGCCTTTTTGCTCGAAAATTATTGGTATCCCATTCAAATCGATGCATAATTCGTGATCGTAAGGCTCGGCAAACACTGATTGATCATTTTGAGACACCCGGCAGGTACATCCAGACCATGCTTCTGGTACGAGTTTTTGACAAACCCAGATGCTGCCTCCGTGTGCAATACACAATACCATAGCATAGGGTTCAAATCTCTCAAATATTTAAAAAATTGGGTGTAAAATTGTATTACAGTTTTCTTTCAGTTGGATGGTTTGAAAGGAACTAGGGCAAATTGCAGTAAATCTGCTGTGGAAATATTTTTATATCTTGATTAGTTTCAAAATGGCAGCATTTTGAACATTTTTGATGAAAATTCACGAAAAATTTTGACAAGATCAAGATCATTGTAGATGAATCATCATATCATCGTAGATGAAGAATCAATAGATGAAAAATGATACAGTCTTCAAGAAACCCATGATTTATGAAGGTTTACAACATGGTGGCAAGAGCTCTCCTGGCTTATGATTCAGAAATTGATGACGCCACAGCCTCAAATATAATAAATGCCACCATTCTGAAACTAATCAAGCTATCACTAAATTTCCACGGCAGATTTACAGCAAAGTATCCTAAATTGCTTTCAAGCCATTTGATTCAAAGAGAAATGTAAAAGCATTTTACACCCGCCTTTTAAAGGATTTGAGCCCTAGGCTCAATACCATTTCTTGTTGAAATCTTTGTTGAAGTAGAGAAAGCATCTGAAGTTCAAATCAACAACAACAAAAACAACAACAACTTTGGGTTCAGTGTACTTACTTGTTTTTTTCTTCTATAAAGTCAATGTTAAAAATTTACAATTTACGAATTACCTAAGATTACAAACGAGCTACCATACAATACTACAGAAACGATACCAAGGGGAGCAAAAGATCATGACTACCCCAGGGCCATCACATGAAGGAGATAAACTAAAATACAACTAAATATATAAGAGGCCCCCTAGACTGATTACGATTGAGTCCTAGTAATCGCTACCACCCACCCACCCTACTCGCTCATAGTATGAGCGAGTAGGGTGGGTGGGTGGTGGCGATTACTAGGACTCAATCGTAATCAGTCTAGAGGCCCCCTAGCTATTCAGAAAAGAACTAGAATTGAACGATATTTTGCAAATGGGATTTTCGAATGTACGCAATAGTGATAGAAGCTTTATCGCCACTCAATCGAAAGTCGCGTATGAAATGTATAAGAAAGACGCTCAATCCAGGCTCTTTTGTAGAATAGCTAAAGGGTGTGTTACGAAAAGCTACTTACAAACAAAAGAACAAAAGAATACAAACAAAAGAACAAAAGAATAGAGGAACGGGACTCGGCGAACAGGAGACTTTACGAATATGGACTTGGTATGGTGGTTGAGTTGCATTTAGCTAGATTACTTACCTGTTCTCTGATGCCAGGAGCAACCAGATAATTATATGGGCAGAATATTATGTCAGCATGGTCCATCATCTCTCTGGCAGCATAGTAAGGACACGCCTGAAATATATACAAAATGTAGATCTCACTAGTAACTTTTGGTCCAATTGGAATGTCCTTTATACCGAAGGAGCATAGGAGCATTGTGTACAGTTCTATTGCCAGTTCCTTTGAACAGAGTCTTTCAAGAAACTTAACTAGTTTGCTTTCATTCTACCGTTGGACTTTTCACAAATCTTGAATACATTCAGAACTGTAGGGTTTTTCCTCACTTCTAAGATCTCAAGGAAAATTCTGAAAGAAGAGTAAGAAACATAGAATAATTTTCAAGAAAATCATAGTTTATGGCTGTCTACAATATAGTGTCAAGCATAAGTCTGTCACTCTCCTTGTTTACGACTTAGAATTTTGATGACGCTGCATCCTCAAACAAGATCAAAAATAAGATTTGCTGAAATTCCAAAAGTGTCCAAGATTTCTGAAAAATCCAACGGTTGAATAAGTAAATTACGTTCCTTTCAAGCCATTCAGGTCAAGGAAATAGACTATAAAATTTTACACTAACCAATCCAAAATTTAAAGGAGAATACAGGCTTTTTTTATAAGAAACTAGTTTATAAGAAACGGTACTACGATGACCAAAATTTTAAGAAACTCTAGTACTTACATAGTACTGCGTAGAAGAACAATTAAGAAATTCTTAAATTTTATTTCTAGAATAAGAGTCGGTAGATTACGGTTCGCGCGGCATTGCATTTGTAAATATCAAGTTTTGACTGCAAAAAATTGGTAACTTTCGCATTGATGTGCATGGCTTATTCGTGGTGACAATATCAATGCAAAATGAAATAGAGCAGCCTATAATAGGCATAGCCTATATGCCTATGGCATCTCTCAACAGAAGACCTGATTACACTCATTTTTTTTATAAGAAACTAAGGTCCGGTGATGGTAGGCAGTTTCTTAAATTGTTGGGCCATGTTGCTAGCAAAAGTTTCTTATGTGTTTCTTATTATAAGATCAAAGATCATGGGCCTTACCCCCCCCCCATAATTTTACACCGGAATTAGACGAATTAGAAAAGTGGTCCTGGAGAATATTGGGGGGCGACCGCCCCCCTTGCCCTCCTCCCGGCGCTTCTGTTCTTATACTGTTAATGCCGGAAGTGTAGAGTTCATTTTGTCTTGTCTAAAGGACTCCCAAATTACTTAGTAAGATCTCAAAACAAGTAAATAACATAATTCGCACTCAAAATAATGTCCGAATAGTTGCTATAACTTTACACTGTACTGTCAAAAAACATTTTTGATTGCGTTAGGAAAATTGAAATTGTAAATTACAAAAGTTTCTTAGCTTTTTCAATTCAGGTAGAGTAGGATTGTTTCTTAACTTTCCAAAAATTGAGCCTACCGTTTCTTATAAGCGGTTTCTTATAAAAAAATGAGTGTAGTGGAAGCAAACACTATGCTTGACCCTGGCATTAATTTAATAATTGGTCGCAATTTTCGACTCTTCTGGGCTAAATTATCCGCAAGTAAGGCAACAAATAAAATGCAAAGAAACAAAAAATTTTCTCATATTTCTTCGTCGCACAAGATCTAGTCAAGGAAATGTCCTTCGTTATCCAAGTCACCGTAGTGTAGTGGTTATCACGTGCGCCTCACACGCGCAAGGTCCCCGGTTCGAGCCCGGGCGGTGACACGTATTCACTTTTGCTCAATTTTATTTTTGGTTTCTTTTTTACAAGATGATAAAAACATGAATCCTTCGAACCTCTCTTACAGTTGAACAATTTTTAATTTCCTATAAATTAGAAATTCATAAGGCAAAAATTTTCTTTGTTTGGCAAAAATTCATTAAATTATTTATGCCGAATTTAAGTGACCGTTACAAATCCGCTTATATCCGAGCAATCTTAGAAGATATGAATGTTTGATTTGTTCCTTAGTGAAGTACAATGATTTATGTCCAAAATGATACTTTCATTTTCATAAAAACAGGTGAACGTCTGTGTGATATCACCTTTCAAAAAACTGCAAAAATCGTCGTTTTGTTTACATTCTGACGACGGAGCCCCTTTAAGTTCAATTCAATTTAATGATAACTTGTCACTGACTTGACTCACAAGACGAAGAATGATTTTATCTCCAACGGGATCTCAAAACTTTCTAAAATTATCACAAATTTACTTTACTCAAAAGACATTACCTTAGCCTTTTTTCCAGCTTTGACAAGATCTTCAATATCCCAAGCGACGTCCAATTTATATTTTTCCATCGCAGTTGTTCTGCAAAGTAAAGCTGCATTCCCATGGAATTTACAAACTTTTCCCTGAATGAAATATGAAACAAAACAACGTCAAAAACCTTGCAAATACATTTCCTCGGCATAAAAGCAATGTCTTTTAAGAAAAAGGGTTCCATTAATCATTATGAGTAAAAGGCATACAAAAATCTGTCAATTTTTTTAATTCAATTCAAGCAGTAGTGTGGTCACATCTTCTGATAAAGCCGGTAAGATTGTGATTTTATTGAATGCTCTCTTTTTCTGTAGGAATGTCTTTTCGGTCCATTCGGTAAATAGAAATTTTCCAGTGAAATTCGTTGTTTCTTGATGAAAAGAATTTTGGACCTTTCAAAAACAGAATCCTGACTTAGAGTCGAGAGAAATTTCTGGCAAGAGAACTTTTTGAAAAATTCACTTACATCCATCCCCTTAACGTGTCGTCTGCATTCTTCATTTTTGTCTCTTCCCTTGGACACAACTGGGTGAATGCATGTATGCTCTCTGCTTGATAAAATTGTCATTCTGCCAAAGATAACAAGGATAAACAAGTAAAAATTTGAAGGCAGAAACACCGCAATACGACGAAAAACAACAGCAAATGAGTGTGAATTTAGAGAATATACATATCACCAATATTTCGTCCTGCCATGCAGGACTTTTTCAGGGCTGTTATGTGACAGTCATATTCATAATTTACAAATGTGCAGCGATTTGAACAATGAGAATATAAACATGTAGTTACACCTAAAGAACAATTCAACATTTTGAAAAGTCACTTGAATTTATGTTACTAAATACAATTTCTTCCAATAAATTGAAGAGAAATTGCAATCATTGATTGAAGGATTTTCTATTGCCGTGGTGGAAAAAATATTTGCCTTCCTGGAAGAACCCTCAGTCAAGCAACAGAGATGTAATTTTCAAATCGGTGTTGAGAGTTTTTGTATTACGATTTTTTAAATAGTGGACCACTTTTCCGACTTGACTATGATGTCCCAAATACACAATGGTACATGTAGCAATTTCACATACCTTGCTGTTCTAAAATCAGTCTTCTTCAGTTCTCGTACAATCTGAGCAATTTGTTTATGAGTTCTTGTCCCAAAAAAAATCTTCGGGGTTCTGCAAAATAAAAATATATTTCTTTGTGAGCTGAGCTGAAAGCAAAAAGAGGAACCGAGAGAAGGAAATTACACTTTGTTAACTATTCCTCCTTGAGGGACTTTAGCTAAATTTTCTGACATTTTGAAGGTTTTGGAAGGAGTTTCCTCAAGGGGGAAATTTCCCATTACTTCTGAAAGGGATGGCCGATTTAAACGAGGTAAATTATCAAATTTGATTAACACATCAGCTATTGAAACAGAAATTTCTCAATATCATCACAGTAATATATTCAATGAATGGTAACCGTTCAAATAGTCCAAGTTAATATTGACTCATCCAGTATTTTCCTACATCTACCGATAAAGAATTAAAGAGGCAAAACAATCATATAATCATTGATGGCATGAAAGATCTGACTGCACTGGCGAATTCTACGGGGTTCAAACATGTAGAAAACATCTTCACTTGCAACGTATCTGCTGCTACTGGCATGCATTAGGGATAGAAAGTTTAGGATTTTGGAAGTTTAGGTTGTACAGCCCCTTTAACGTTGGATGGAACTGGGATAAAGCACTTTCTAAGATCATTTTGGAACGCTCTTTAGTGAGTTATCGTTGCAAGATATAATAGAGACTCTTTTATATTTCATCCACATTTGTCAGGACATCTTCAAAAGCGCTGAGAAAATATCAAATTGAAGCAAACATAATATCGACCCTTTTTCCATCGTATTTCTAATGAACTTTTTCTCCAGTGTGAACCCAACCTCGTTCCCAAGGGTATCTGTTGTTTTCAATAGGAGGCTAGACCTCAACGAAGGTGAGAAACTTCTTTTGTTTCGAAAAGAGCCAATCAAATTGCAGAATAGCCTAACAGGCTCCAGGGTCAATGTAGGCGTTGAAGTTTACGGAAAACCTTCACTGTCACTGGGTACGAGGTTGGTGTGAACCAAGCTTTGGCAATTAGAAGCTTACCGTGGAATTTCTTTCTCTTCCATTTCACAGTCATCATCATAATCATCCAGAAGTTTCTTTGCTTTCTCTTCACTGCGTCTGTTTACATTATCACCATCTTCCACATTCTTCACTACAGTGTTTGTTTCGATTTTCCAAGTTGGCATTTCCGAAGTTTGATTCATGTTATCAACGTTGGTGCTACTTGATGCTTCTTGGTTTGTATTGATCGATCTTTTCTGTCGTTTTGCAATTGGGATGCCCTGTAGATATAGTTTTATCACACCGTTAAACTGGATTTTTATTTCTAACAATGACCAACGAGTACGAACTACAAATCCTGGTATTAATGAAGGCTACCAGAAGGAACAAGGGCAAACTTTGTAATACAATAGCAACATCTGCGTTTGATTGACACCTCAATTCAAAGCGATCAGCGACTGCACACAAAAGAAATTCTCTCATCCAGTAATTCAAAGCAAACAAAGCCGCAAAAGTTTCCCCCAAACTAGTAGGGCAAACGCTCGCCTTGTGCAAGCGAAAGGTGGTTTTTGAGAGTAGTTACGTGCTTATACCGAAAGAAGAGGGGTAAATTTAAAGTGCTGTCCGGCGGATTTTGTTTATTTGATTCAGGAGCTGTTTTGTAATCGTTTAATTTAAGCCCTAAATACGCGAGAATTACAACGCTTTCTGCTCGGCTTCTGAATCAAATAAATAAAAGCAGTCAGATAGAACTTTAGATTTAATCTTCTTCTTTCGTTATAAGCACGTAACTTCTCTTCAAAACCACCTCTTGCTTGCACAAGGCAAGGCAAGAGCAAACATCTCTATGAAAAACCATGTAAATGGATAGTGTGTTATTATCATATTATCATAAGCTGTGAAATATACAACCAGCCTTAACCTGAGCCACTGATATGGGGTGGTCTGCTAAGCTTTACAGCCAAAGGATGCAAAACATTCAAGTAAAACATCTCTGTCCATTAAATCAATACTGACAACGATATTTGCAGCACACCAAGAATACTTACACCAGTGGGCGTCCGAAATCGCTTCTTTGCAGCTTGAAAATCCAAATCATCGTCTTTCTCTTCATCTGCATCTGCATCTGTATTGAAAGGATGGAGACACTAGCAGGCCTAGTCAATTGGATAGAAAGAAGAAAAGAAAAACACCTTGCATTGTACATTCAAGTTTGGCTTACTTATCACCAGTAGCAGTTTTGTAGTTTTCAGAAGTGATGTGCTGCGCACGGCTCCTACACACACACAGATAAGTCGTTAAAAGTTTATCTCATACTAGACAACAGCCAAACTGACCGTGAATAAAAATGATAAAGTGTTTTGTGCGAATAATTTTGCATTATCACAAATCTTGCCAGACATCCGATGCGAGACAGACTTGAATACAAGTCGTTCTTCCTGGTGCCCTTCTGGCTTAACCAATCGGACTAAAAGGATAGTGACTCGGTTTTTCAACCTCAACAAGACTTCTTTCAAAACAAGACTTCATTTTAGTCTCCCATTAAAGATTGTGTGATGTTCCGTAATATCTGCACCATAGGATAGGGTCAAAGTGGGTAATTACTTCGAACTGAAATAATAGCTATGTGCATACCTTGAATTTGTTCATTCTTCCTGCTGTTAGTAGCAAAGGATGTTTCTGATACAGCAACAACACCAGTTTCTGATTTGAACTCGCCTCTAGGTACTGTAATTTGAAGACAATTTTAGCAATTCAAGGCAGAAAGACATCCAGCAAATGATCTTTGTGAAAATAAATAGCCTGCACAATCTTTGAAAAGCCAAATTTTCATAAGTACCATTAGTGAAATTCCCAGTTTCAAAAATATGTAAAAAGTTATGGCTTTCTGAATCTTGTTTATCAAGCCCTATGGAGCTACAATCCTCGCCAAAATCCTCGTCACAAAACGGGAAAAAGTAGATCTGAAGAGCAAATATCCCCCTTTACCTCCAAGTCAATTTTGCTGATTTCTTTAACTTGGAAAATATCATGCAGCAAGTGTCCTGAGTGAAGACAAACATTGACTTGAAGGGACTTGATTTGGAGTTTACAAGATATTTCCGCTGAAGTAGTAGGCACTACTCTTTTTCGAAACTAGATTTTTGTTGAAAATGCTGAAAACTTAGTTTGTGACAAGAGTTTTTGGCGAGGATTGTAGCCACAAAGAGACTTAAAGATGCAGTGGCTAAATCATTTGGGATAACAAATCAAAAGTATTTCAAAAACTTTGTAAGAATTTTTATGAACAAGAAATGATTGCCAAGTTAAAATTTGATGCTTTCAGACATTACTTCAATTATGTCGAATCAAACTGTACGTATTAAAAATGGCAGAATCTGCTGCGTCTAAAAATCTGATTTAAACATCGTTCTTTTTGCCGAGTCGGATTGAAATTAAAATGGCTAACATGGTCATTTTTCAAAATAAACAGGCGCAGTGGCTGATCACATGTAGAAGCCGCGCACCATGGCCTAGAATTAATTAATTACACGTGGCAGAAATACAGTGTTTAAATCAAGTCGTTTGTCTGCCGTTTGATACGATAGAGCTGGTGAACTCCTGCTGTTTTATCTATTTAAAACGGCAGGTGATTTAAACATCGTTTTCCAGTCGAATTCAATTGAACTTAGAAGTTTTTGGCAACATCTATTAAATTCAACACGGCATAAAAAACGATGTTTAAACTGGTTCTAAGAATCGAAGGATAGTTTGGAAAAAATGATGACTCACAATTGTCTGCAGTGTTTCTTCCCTCTGGTATATTATCTGGATTGTCTGCTTCATGTGACATTAGTTCTTGAATCAATCTATTTCGTCTTTCTTGTTCAGCTGTAATATGAAATGAAAAATGTTTAACATCAGCTTTAAAATAACCTACCTCTACAGAAGTCTCATTATATTGCTCATTGGCCAATTTGCCTTACATTAACTACCAGGCATCCCAGATAAGTGAAAAATGTGACAGATTTTCTCCAATACAAGATGGTTTTAAAATGCATTGATTATCATGTGAAATTTGACCTTTAAACATACATTTTTAGGCCATCTTTTTGTGGGTCCCCATGATACAAAAATTGGCAAAAATTTGCTGATTTGGGTGTTTTGTTGCGTTAATATGATGAGTCCGTTATTTAAGGCTATTTTCAAATTTGCAAATTTTTTCTTGGATATCATAGCCTGGCGAGTTCAGAAGCTAAAACAGATACAAAAGGTGTCCACATCTAGGTCAAGGTATTGAAAGTTTGAAAATAGATACTTCAAATTTTGTTTTAATGTAGAAAAGAAGATCGATAAACCTGCTCAAATTCAAGCCTTAGAAGGCAAGAAAAAAACGGCGTAAGAAAAAAACGGCCTACTTTTCCAGTCAACATTTTAGATGTGATACGAAAGTCTGAACTTATATGTCGTTTAGAGAATAGGAATTAAGTTAATAATGAATTCAGAGAATAGGAATGAGAGTTCAGCCTTTTGTATCACACCTAGAATATTGACTGGAAAGGTGGGCCATTTCTTTTCATGCCATTGAGGGCTTGACTTTGAGCAGGTTTGTCAATCTTCTTTTCGACATGAAAACATGGTCGTAAAACCACAACCAATATCTTTGAGTACAATTTAGCCTTTTGGCAATCAAATAAAACAAAGTTTTTGAAAATCGGTTAATTGGTTATGGACACGTAATCAATCAAATGATAATACATCATTTTGGGACACCCGGTACATTTATGGAATTTTGTAATAACACCTAGCAAACAGATGCAATACTTTTGCATGAATTTTGAAAGCCTTTGAGTCAAGGAATTAGTAATAAGCAACAGTTCCTCACCTTGCACCATTAATTCTTGATATTTTTCTATAAGAAAGCAAAACATTTTTATCAGTTAGGAAAAGAGAGGAGATATAATCAATTTGTCTTTTCAACAATCTTATACTAAGAGAATTTTCTTTGTTAGCAAAAGAATGAGCTGTTTAGTTAGGTTTCTGCTATTTTGGCAATACCCTGGTAAAACTTTATTCTGTAAATAATGCAAATGCCAATGTTTCTTTGTCAAGAAAAGGAATGGGCCTATATCTACATCCTGGTCATGTACCAAGCAATAAAATTTGTAGATTGATTATTGATTCCACTTTGAAACTCACAACTTAAATTATTGTTAAGTTAGAAGTTACAGCTAGAAAAAACAAAGAGAACCTTGACAAACATATTGCATTTTTTCTTTGTCTGAGATGCAAGTCACATGTCTAGGAAGTTTTGGTTCCAAATAAATATAAACTACATTCAAATTTTCACTGTACCTTTTTCTGTTCTCTGCCAAGCTAAACAGGAACACAGCAGAGCTAGTGTCTTTCCGCTTCCAGTGGGGCTCTCAAGCAGACAGTTTTGTTTCTTGTCTAAGCCTCTCAGAATCTAACGAAAGCAGAAAAATCAGCATTCAATAATCAACAACGCTTTATTTGCCTCTTTATCTACCAGCCCCGGACATTAGTTTCTTATAAAAAAATATGTGTATTGCATGTCCCAAACAGCTAATATTTTCGTTTCCCGTAGCAGGGTATGTTGGGGGTAATAAAATCAACCTTAAAAGGTAAAGAGAACTCTCTGTACCAATTGGTGCTGTGTATTAAAGGGAATCTAAGCATATATAAGCCTGTAATAAAAATAACAGCGTGAAGATGAAGGACTGTGACACCTGTGGAACCATATTTGGGTAACTGATCCACGTCAACAGTAAATACTGATATCTGATAGGCTAGAATTTGACCGCGAGTGGCTTGAGCCACTTTTATATGCTTACATTCCCTTCAAGGATTTTCCTTAGATTGGGCCTAGAAGAGCGGAGAGGATACGTGGACATTATTCCTTTTTGATTCAAAGGAGATTCTGTCAAAGAAAATCAAAGGAAACTCAAAGCCCATTACGTCAATCATGGTTGTTTCTGGCTTGTTTCTCTTTAGAGCTCAATCAATAAAAAAATGTTCCCTCCAAAAAGATTAGATTAGAGGCTGTTTCATATTGATTTATTTATTTAGTCTATTTCAATTCAATTTTTGTGAGTTTGCATTCTAAATTTTCAATATCGTCATATCAAGCTCAAGCCTTTGTAATTTCGCAGAGTTGTTGACATGTTGGCGTTGATGGGGCCAGCCCGTGCCTGCCTTTCAGGTTCCCATTATCATCACCACACGTATGTACGTACCTTATGCATCATAGTGATTTGTGTTGGATAAGCTTTGACAGGAAATGGAACCTTAACTCCATTGATGAAGTAAAGTTGGCCATTATCTTTGCTACCATTGCTTGCTCTACTTTTCCTTTTCTTCTCCATTTTTCGTTAATTCCGACGCAGTACGAATTTAGGCCATGGTCTTGACGCTTTTTGGCGCTCTTCTTGAAATTGAGTGAGGATTTCCAAAACGAGGTTAGTCCAAAAATCGCGCGCGCGGCTCAGTGGACTTACTAAAGTCCCCATTTTGGTTCTTGAAAAAGAGACGGAAAACACGAGAGGAGAAAAATAGAGAAAACAGAGAAAGGAAAGGAAATATCTTTCATATAAATATCATAAGTTAAGTTCCAGAACTCTAGAACTGCAGTTAGCAAGCTTTTGCTCATTTTTTTGTACGAGTCATCTGTTTTGAAAAGATCATGAAACTGATATTCATTCATTCTTGCTCGTTTAGCTTTCCTTTTTGCCTGCTTTCTTCCGGCTCCATATTCTAGCAAGTACTAACATAAGTCCATCTTTCTTTTGTTAACCATTTTCACATCCAATTCAAAAAGCTTTTACATCAACTTTTTTGAGGTCGAGTCACTTTTCATTCCCAGGGCGGGGGCACTTGTGTATTTTTTTCCATTGGGGGTACGTGCCGCTAAACCCTTGAACACGTCAATTATCTAAAGCCAGGCCGGGGATGGTATTTCATTGTTAAATGATACTGGACCATATGGGTGGGGTTTTCAAAAGAAATTCCCTACATATGGGTCTGTTTTCAAACATAATGCCTTTTTTTTATATATGATTATTTAAAATGTTACAATACATGTTACATCTACATCCTACCGTACTTTCTAATTACTCAGGCCCGTAGGAGCGTTTTTTAGATTGGGGGGGGGGCACTAACTCATACCGAAGGCGTAAAGATAGTGGGGGTCTGGGGGCGAAGCCCCCGTTAAATTTGTTCTGTCAATGCCCTGTTTTACGCTCGGAGGTCCTGGAGAAACAAATTTACGAATCCAAATATTTTTCAAACAGGCTAGCTAAAATCAAACTAAGACATGATAAGAATACTTTGTCACGAGCACTGTGTAAGATTTACTTGATATTTGATTTATAAAAGTCATCACGAGGTTTCATGGGGTCCGACAAAAGTCGTGGCGTGGTCACAGTAAATTAACTGTGGGGATTGAAACGAGGTGGTCTGGGGGCGAAGCCCCAAGGAAAATTTTTGGGGCCATGCCGTTTATTTTCGCTTAGAATGCATTTCCCAATATCAGGCTTGCCATTAGCGACAAAGGAAACTTTGATAATTTGTGAGTTATCCTATAAATTGGAGCACGAGGAAAATTTTTGAAGAAACAGCCTTGACTTTGGCTTAGAATGCATCTCCAAATATCATGCTTGCCATTAGCGACAAGGAAACTTTGATAGTTTTGTGACAGTTATCTTATAAACTGGAGCATGAGGAAAATCTTTGCAGAAAAATCCTTTACTTTGGCTTAAGATTTTAAATTTCATGGAAAATTCTTATCCAACCTATACCCAGCTTTTTCTATTCGGTTTTCGAGGGATCTCGAGGAGCATCTTTCAACAAAAATGGGGGGCAGTTGCCTCCTTTACCACCACCATGGCCACGCCATTGCCCTTGAGTTTAGATATGAATATTGAAGTCTGGGTATTTTTTGTCTCACTTGACGAAGTGCTTCTGATGTCAAAAGGGCTGAGCATTCCAAAGTAAAATTTTCTTGCATCGGAATCTCCAACAAATTCGTTTACAATGCTGACAAGGTTGAGTCTGTTATTGTGCACATGTTGCACCATAAGGTGCTTGAGGCGGTCGTTTGCTGTTGTGATCTTAGATAAGTCTTGACTCGCTTCAGGGCTAAGGGCCTGTCACTGATGATCAGTTTATTACGTTATTATCAAGAATAAAAAAATTCTACTTTTGGAAATTATTGGGGGGGCCCGGGCCCGACCGGCCCCAATAGGTGCTACGGGCCTGTGTGCCTAACATCAAATGTGAAACAGACTTACAAAATATACGGGGAAAAGTGTACATAGTGGTTGTGTGGCGTAAAACGATTGTTTGAAGTTATCCAAGCCGACCTGTTTTGTGGAGAGTCTGTTCGAGTATATTTTTATTCACTTCGTCAGAAAGTTCTTCATTACCATACAATAAGTATTGAACCAGAACATTGTTTGGAAGGGCGTCGATTTGGACAAATGGTCGCAACAATTCTGAAACTCCAGCGAGAAGATCTTGTCGTTGAATGTCGAATGAAGGGCAAAGCAACAAAAACATAATTCTGGTAGATGGGTAGTTCTTTGAGAATTTTCTTATCAATGGGTCCCATAATGATAATCTGCACCAAATAACAGGAGGGACTCTGTTAATGGTGGTTGTAGGCCATATTTGCACTTCAATAGTATGACGACGACAAAACTCGAGTTTCGTGGTGGTAAAGTACATAGGCCTCAACATTGGAAAGATTTGCAAAAATTGGCCATAAGCGGGCGAAAATCCGCCTTCTAGTTGGGCAAATCTTTGCAAACAATTGATTTCTTGTCGGGCAGCCCCCCCCCCCCCCTCCAGACTGCATCTTCCCCTACGCAACAAGTGAAGAAACCCTGGTTTGGTTTCCTGGTCGTTTTACACAACGACACAAGAAGACTGTTGACTTCAATGGCCCCAATGCCAGCCTGCACCCTTCCTTTCCTCCTCCGCAAAGCAGAAAGAAAATTGAAAATTGATTTTATTTATCTGCTTGCTCAAACTCCAAAAACCACACAAAGTACCACCTTTGACCTTTTGTGTGGTGATTGCTGAAATGAAGGATGGAATTCGAAACAGCCCGATTGTTAGCTAATAGATAAACCACCAGCTCGCAAATCTATTCCTTTTGTCGCCTTTTGTAGTCAATAGTTTACAGTTTATGCAGGTTCCCCGCAGGTTCTCATGCAACAGAATCGAATACAGTCACGAAATCAAATATCCATAACTGGATGAGAAATGTCATGGGCTTGAGGTAGGCACGCTAGGGTAATAGAAGGGAGCACAAGGCACGGGGTCTGCACGCAGGCTAAGGGGACTTCGGTATGATAAAAGCCTGAGGCAGGGCGCAGGGCGCAGAGCATTTCTATGGCGCAGAGCCAAAGGCAACAAGGGCCGTTAAACTAAAGGGGTCCTCATGCCTGGGTGCGACATGCATAGAATAGAAGCATCATGAAGCCATTCATGATTGTCCTCTGGATTAGACAACCCGGGAGGGGGGGGGGGGGTACTCCCATTATGGCCTAACAGGGGGCCAGTCGGTTTGAGGGTCTTGCGAAATGGCTACCAAATGGCTACCCTGGGTACCAGACTCTCTAACATATTGTTTTTTGTGGTAAAGAGTCTGGTACCCAGGGTACCAAATGGCCCTATTTGTCAACATATACTACCAATTGGAGGTATTCCAAGATTCCTGGCCAGTTATAAGATTTCAACTCAGTAGGCTCCTCTGCATGGCGATATGGTCGTTGCAGCAATAATTATCAATGAATTTTGAAGCTTTCTTGCTTCGTTCAGTATTTCAGTCAATTTTTACAATAGAAAATTTTGAAAAGCTGCAGAAAATTTTCACTACTAGATGCTACCAAATGGCCCAATTTTAGGTCCACGAACTACTATTTGGGAGTTTCTGTAAAAAATGCTACCATTTGAGGGTATATTTCAAAATGTTTGCTTTGACCCTCATTAACCATGACTGGACCTTGTCATGCCACAATTGGCGTACCCTCCCCCGGGCTGGAAAACTTTTTTCAACAATTCAATCACCCATGGAGGCCGTAAATCGATATTTCCAAAGCAAGAGACAGATTATGATTTGTTTACGACGTCTCGTGATTGTTTCATCACAACAGGTGTTGTTGACAAATAACAAACAATTTTGCTTTACCCCCGTATTAGCCTTGCAGTGGTTTGTTGTGAAAAATGGTCGTTGAAAAAAAGTTCGGTTTGCAACCGATCAGTTGGTTGAAACTACTTGCAAGTGAGACGATATTTAAATCTTTAACAAAAGAATAAATATCGATTTAACTGCCAAAATACTGCAAGGTTCCGCGCCACGCCACGTAGACATTGTTACTTGCTTGGGAGATTTTGAAAATAATATTATCGTTGATTACCAAGATGAACGATGCTGTTTGTAGACCATGACATCTGGATAGCATCTGCTTTTCAATATACTTTTGCTAAGCGAAAGGAAAAGAGATTATGGACCAGCCTGCTCAACGTACTATTTACTGTGCTACAGAACCATTTATTTTCTTATTCGTTTTCTCGTATGCCGTTCATGCTTCCATGTTACCGCAACTGACAGTAGCAAAGATCTGCAATGAATATTACAATTCAACCGTTTGCAGCTCACTCAAGCTTGGAAAATTCTCAACACAGGAAGAATTCGTGTTCGCAAAGGCAGCAATGTGGAACATGGCGTTATTTGCGTTGATTTTCGTCCCAGGTTTAATCGGAATATTGCCATTTGGTGCACTTTCAGATTTAGTTTCCAAGCGGAAACTTCTGCTGTTACCAGCAATAACTTACAGTGTCCAAAGCATTGTTTATATGCTTTGTGCATTATACTCGAAGCAAGTGTCTACTTTGATCTTTGGAGTGATTCTTACTGGGTTTTATGGAGATATTCAGGGGGGCGTAGTGCTGGCAAATGCCTACATGGCGGATATCACAGAGAAAAATGACAACAGAACATTTCGTTTAGTCGCCATAGAAGGAATAGTAGCAATTGCTGTTGCTTGTGGATCATATACCTCAGGAATCATTTTGCAGAAATTTGGTTTTCAGTACGCCTACGCGCTTAGCTTGACAGCATCCGTACTGAATATCATCTACATCATTTTCTTTCTACCAAAAAGTCATGAAATCAGAGGATACGATCAGTTAGTAGTCCATGACACACAGCAGCACTCGACATTACAGCAAGTAAAGGCTATTGTCAAAGAAGCTTTGTATAAAGTTGTCATGTTCATCAAGAAGTATTTTGGCTCCATGTCTGGTGCACGCGTTTCATTAACAGTAGTGGCAACTTTCTTTTTATGTGCTGCGATTCAAGGAGAGGTTGTTATACTCGTGTTATATTTCAAGCACACCCCATTGAGCCTGTCTGCTAACGATATCGGTCTTTACATGTTTGTGTTTTATCTTGTAAGAGCTGTAGGGATATTCCCTTTGTACATTTTGTCAAGATTTACCAAACTGCCAGACTCTGCAGTTATGATAATTGGAGCTCTCAGTTTTATATCAACGTACACGGCATTAGCATTTTGTCACAACAAACAGCAGCTATTCAGTATCCTCCCTCTTGCAGTGGCTTTTAGTTGGATGATGTCCGGTCTAAGAGCTTTCCTTACCAAGATTATACATCCAAACGAGGCAGGTATCGCACTGTCACTCCTTGGTATGGTTTGCATGCTTGGTACAGTCATGATGATATTTCTATTAAACTCGATATTCAAAGCGACTGCAAGTTTCTTCGCTGGGCTCAGCATTCTCGTTCTATCATTTTCAAGCTTCATTGGCCTCATCTTCATATTGATTGTTATATGTATCAAAACGAGCAGCGAGGAGGATGGCGGCGCTCAGGCAGCGGAATTGAACCGTCTCTTGAATCGAAAGACCGATGATAAAAGTGTGCAGGAATTTCAACAGTAGTTTAAGAGAACATCAGTTTTATTGCAAATTTAGGGGGAAAATACAACAATTTATTCTTGGTCGTATCAATGTATCTTAATTACCAATATCTTGATGTATCTTTATGCATTTGTCTTTGCATACCATATATCGACACAAATGCATTTGTCTTTATATACCATATATCGACACAAAGAACCCACTACTCCCATCTGTAGTGGGTACTAGGTGAGTGTGTCTTTTCCCGTTGTGGATGGACCAGTGATGTATTATATACAGGTGTCCCAAAAAATTGCGCCCCGTTTGCCTGAAGATTGTGACAAAACGGCGAAAGCTTCTTGCCAAAATGTTGTATGATCTTGCATTTCAGATATTCAATTAAAGTTTGCTACCATCCCCGTAAAAATTCGTTGAAAAATGATGGAGCTTTGACATGACCTTCAGAAGACCAAATTTGCCTGATGACTAAAAGCAGCGGTCGGGCATTTTGTCTTACTATTTTGCACTGATAAGTATCTTCACGCGAGGTAAGAAATCATTTCTGTGAGGTCAGAAATAGTGGAACTCTCCGAGGATTATTGGGATTTTCACGAGAGCTATGACATTGGAGGCTGCTATTACATTTTCAATCCATGAAGTTATTTATCGCCGCAAAATAGTAAGACAAAATGGCCGACCGCTGGTTTCAGTGATCGGGCAAATTTGGTCTCCTGGAGGTCATAGCTCCATCATTTTTCGACGGATTTTCATGGAGATGGTAGCAAACTTTAAAAATGAACATCTGAAGAGCACCATCATGCAAAAGTTTGGCAAGAATCTTTTACCGTTTTGTCGCAATCTTCAGACAAACGGGGCACAATTTCTTTGGGACACCCTGTATTTAGTTTAAAATTTACTTCATAAAAAAGAATTAACTGGCATTATCATCATGTGAACCAGCATAGGTTGCAAATCTTTGAAACGGTTGACGCAAAATTCTATGACCTATTTCTTTGAAAGAAACTTTAGCTATTTCGCCGTAATTCTTTTCAGAATTAGCGCTTTTTCTTTTTTAAGAATTCAAGGAATTAAAAAATCTAAAAATTATCGTAGTTTTTCAACGTGTTGATGAAATATGAAATGATTTTCAAGAAAGCCTAGTTTATGAATGTCTACAATACGGTACCAAGCAAGTCCGTCACTATCCTGGTCTACGATTTAGAAATTTGATGACATCACATCAAAATCAATGACTTGAAATAACGGGTGAGTCAAAAAAGGTCTGGAGTTTGAGAGGCTACTGCTCCCTGAATATATAAGCAATGATATTTTGCAATATCTGATTGAATAGCTAACATGTGCAATTATTTTTGGAAATTCTCCTGGCAGAAATTGGTTGCTCCGTTCAGATTTTACAAGGGATTTTCTTAAAAAAAGTCCCTTCGAGAAACCTTACAAAACGTGCTAAAATCGTTAAAAAGTTTTCCCAACATGTTTACCTTACAGCAATGACTTGAGCATGCTTTAGCACCTGCTTTCCTCAGGAGAGAATGAAAAAGTCTTCCACTTCAATAACTTATTAGGGGGATTCCATCCTCCCAAGAAGACAAAAAACTTGAATGAAAGAAAACAAAGGGAAATTTTGCTGGTTGTTTTCAGTCGGTTTTGCAGGTTTTCGAAAGGGGCTTTCTGTAGAAAATCTATCATATCGACGGGAAGGAATGGCCGATTAAAGCCGGGTAAATTATTTAACCTAATTGACCTAATTGACCTAATTGGACATATGGGGAATGAAACAAGTCAGTTTCAATATCATTAAGGGAGAAGCATTTTTTCAAACGCCGGACCCGGTATAACACACAACACAGTGATTTAAAAACTAAGTCAAGATTTCTCGTAAGTCTAACAACGGTTGAATTATAGACAAGGTAGCTACAGAGCAATAGGTCAAAGGAGTTTGCATGCATCTTTTCTTACACCGATTTGAACGAGTTTAAAGATCCGGAACCTATGATATATAGACAATATTCGAGAACATACATTGATGTAACAAAGTAGAAAGTAACATTTTTTCAACATCCCAATTAATACAGTTTTGGGGGATTTATAAACTACCGGGTGTCCCAAAAAAGTATACAGATTGGGTTGACTCCAACGATCTGAATTTAGCGTTAATCAGAACACAGATACCTTGTTTGTAGGTATTGGTGCTTTGAGAGCAAAAATATCAATCTTGAAAGCTCAAATTTGCGTCCACCTGCAAACCAGAGCATTGGCCTTTTGGCCTAGGCAAGTTCCCGAAGCACATCAATCTTAAGAACTGAAGTAACACAATATCTAATATTGTTCACATTTTATCAAGGATATCGTTAATTTATACGATGTGCCTTGAGAATTTGCTCAGGCCAAAAAGGCTAATAAAGCTCTGGTTTGCAGGAAGAGACAAATTTGAACTTTCAAGATTAACATGTCTGCTCTCAAAGCACCAATACCAACGAATGAGGTACCTACGTCCAAGTTAACTATCGAGGAGCAGTTTTAGAATGATTAGACATTGGTTGAATCTAAATTCACATCGCTGGAGTCAACCAAATCCGTCTACATTTTTTGGGACACCCTGTACTAAATGTACCTATATCTTTAAAACGTCGTCAGCTTTCATAACGAAGGCATGGCATTGTATGGAATAATCGACAAAAACTCTCTGTGTCAAATAGATCCAAGTAATTTCTTTTTCGCCCACAAGGGTGTTGTGGCGCAGCGGTGCAATCCTTTGACTTTACAGCATGAACAGTAAGGCGGACAGGGTTCGGTCCTAGGTAGAGCCTCATCACTTGAGCGTCATAGAAGGGGTGGTGGACTCGATCAAGTCTTCTCAGCTTCTGTGATCACAACGCTTGGCGCTAAAAATGGGAACTTCACCTTTACTTTCACCTTCAAGGTTCCTAATGAGAATCCAGCGATCCAAAAAGATACTGGTCCTGCTACTTCAGGACCTCCTAAAATTTTTGCAGGGCACAAGATACGGTTTCGGAAAATTGATGGCCATGCATTATGACTCTGAGATCTGCGATGACTTGTTTCAAAACGAAATTTTACCAAATTACAATGACGAAAATTCCCCTCAGATTCTTTATAGCGCAATGTTTCTAATTTGGAGTCCCAGAAGCGGTGCAATTCACAGCTAAAACCAATTGTTAGAAAAAATTTGGACACTTTTGTGAATTTCAAATTCAAATAATTTGAACTAGCTGTTAACATAGTTAAGTGACTGCAGCTCAAGGCAAGATAACAAATCTGCCTTGCGCGCAATTTATGTGAAAACAATAGCCTTTTGTTTGAGAAAAATTAATTTGTGGAAACAGACCTTTAGCTATTCTGCAAAAGAGTCGGGATCGAGCAACATGTTTATACATTTTCATGCAAGAGGTTCAATTGAATAGCATTAGTGCTTCTATCACTATTGTGCACGTTCAAGAATTCTACAAAATGTATCAAAATACCTTTCGATTCAGATACTTTTTTGAATAGCTAAAAGGTCTATTCCCCATGCCAAAAATGAAATTTTACATTCAGGTGCCTTCTCAGGGAGCTGTCTCCGATGTTCTGAGGTTGAAACATTCCAAAAAGGACAACAAGTTTCCAAATATGAAGACAGGTTACCACAACTACAAAGTCCATTACAGCCAAATGTAATATTGGTCTCAATTATTCAATTTTCAAATTTTCAGGTACAGGTACTGTAGTTAATGTTCATAGTTCAAAAGTTCCTGCGAACTGTATTGTTTTAAACTGCTATATATGGCACTTCACAGTCATATTTGCATCACTGGCTTTGATCATTTCTTCAAAATAAGCTTCACTAATGGTTCATTGTCTGAGCACCCAACTGCATTGATAAGCATCAGCAGGAATAATGAAACAGCTGTATCATCACAACAAACTGTTCTATGTTTAATTTCAAAATGTAGAAAAACACCTTTGTATGAGTGAAAAACAATCTTGATTGAATTAGTTCATAATGGGCAATATCTAGTCTTGACAACTATTCAATGGTGCATTCTGCAACACATTGTTTTATTTAATGACTTCCCATCCCATGAATGCAAATCAGATCATTACAGGAACTAGAACAAGCAATTCTTTGGTCCTGCAACAAAAACAGAAACTGAATAAGGTTTTAATGTAAAAGATTCTGTAGGACATATTGTGTCACAAAGTAGTTCTATTAATATGATTTTTTTTACAGTTATTTGCTGTATGAAGTATCAACATTGTAGAAAACAGTATTACAACATCATACCGCATGCAAGTCAGACGAATATTCGCCCAGACTCAGTTTCAATTTCCGGACTCAGTTTCATTTCCAGACTCAGATTCAAAACTCGCAAAACTATCAATTTTCTACAAACAAACGAGCTTTTAACAAAAAATGAATGAATTTCAACACGGGAACTTTATCAAACATATCTAAATCCAAAAACATTTTGTCTATCGCATGAATGGATTTTCTTGAAAAACGAGATGTGTGTCCAACTCCGTCTTAGGCCCATTCCGAAGAATCGCCTTTCAATTCAATATGAAACTGAGTCTGGAAAATGAAACTGAGTCTGGATGAGTATTCGTCTAACTTGTATGGGGTCAACAGCATTGCACAAAACTTGAAACACTAAATTAGATGTTATTTAGGCTAACCCTGCAATTCGTTGCAAACCTCTGGTGTCAGTTTGGAGGATTCCTCCTTCATCAATCCCCTGGCCGTCGTCGGTGGCACCCAACCCAGACCCAGCATATGTTTGTTTGTGCAAGTCAAAGTCAGTCAAAGTAACCTCTCGAGCTAGGCCCTGGATGGAATCAAAGCCTTGCCCTTGGGATATCGTCAACAGATAAGCTGCAGAAGTCATTCCGACTCTGTGAATATTCGAAGCAAGATAGAGTATAAAAAGAAATCCTCTCATAGTTGTAATTAACACATAATGTGATACGCACCAGATTGTGAAATTCACTTCTTCCTTCTTCGCGTCCTGCAAACAGCTAGCGTTACAAAGATAGACGAGGACCTCCAATATGGCGAACAGATCGATACAGATCGAAAGTTGCAGAGGCCTTGCAGACTCCATAGCTAACAACGCTGTTGTTGTCGTTGTTTCACACAGGAAGCTCCCTCTGGTTTCACCAAATCACTAAATCCACTTATCTGTGACTAATGCGTTACAAAGATAGATAATCCACGGTTTCAAAATTGGACCTGCCTACGATGCCGCTTTGCAGGCGCTTCGCGCTCCGCAGCTGCAATTAGTTATGGACATATAAGCAATCAAACGATAATACATCATTTTGTGACACCCGGTAGAATATGTGATACTTTCGAATTTTTACGATTTTGCAGAAGAAACAAACAATGAAGACAATGGCATTATATTAACGAAAATCAATTGATTAATCTAATATAAAAAAACAGAGAAAATTACATCTTAAATTTCATGGAACATTGCGAGGAAGACTAAACTGTTCTAAAGTCAAAAGGAAATCAATTTGATAGACTCTGTCTTACTATTCAGCCAGAGGACAATTTTTTAAAACTGATAATTCAACTAGGGTGCTAGCCGAGAATGTGCCTAAGCAGGGTCAAAAGGAAATCAATTTGATAGACTCTGTCTTATTATTCAGCCAGACGACAATTTTTTTAAACTGATAATTCAACTAGGGTGCTAGCCGAGAATGGGCCTAAGCAGGGTGATCGTTTCAATGTTTGATTATGAGGCTCTGTTTAGAAATGTTTACCACAGGGAATACACGGGATTTAAGTAATTAATTTGATAGACTTTGTCTTACTATTCAGCCAGGGGACAATTTTTTAAAACTGATAATTCACCTAGGGAGCTAGCCGAGAATGGGCCTAAGCAGAGTGATCGTTTCACTGTTTGATTATGAGGTTCTGTTAAGAAATGTTTACCACAGGGAATACACGGGATTTAAGTAATTAATTTGATAGACTTTGTCTTACTATTCAGCCAGGGGACAATTTTTTAAAACTGATAATTCACCTAGGGAGCTAGCCGAGAATGGGCCTAAGCAGGGTGATCGTTTCACTGTTTGATTATTACCACAGGCAATACACGGGACTTAAGTAATTAGTCTACCCTTTGGGTTAATCAAATTATTTCTAGGATCTCAGAAAAGATCCTAAAGTTCTAAAGGCAAGAAAGAATGCTTCTACGTAAATATTATGTGAGTCAAAAAGTTAACACTCTTGGTATACGTGGAATAAAAATTACGGGGCCGATATTCAAAACTGAAATATTAATCTACCAGTCAAGGTGTGAAAATTTTGTCTGGTAGAATCACTCATCATTTAGACCCAAAGATTAGGAAAATGTTGGGTTTGCATGGGAATGAGAATTCCATGTTCCATACTGGGCTATGATTTCCATGATTTCCTTGCCATTGCAATTTAAATTCAATACAATTGTCATCTTCAGAAATTTCAATGGCACGTAAATCATGGACCAGAATCGAACATGGAATTCTCATTCCCATACAAATCCCTTACCAGCATTTTCCTCCTTTCTGGGTTTACATGATGAGTGATTTTACCAAACAATATTTTCACATCTAAGTTAGCCTTTGACTGATAGATCAACAATTTCGTTTTGAATATCGGCCACGTACTTTTTATTCCACAGACTGCCAAACGTGTGAACTTTTTTTTACTCACCCGGTATATAAGAAACGAATAAACCTAATACCATTCTAAATCGTTTAAACCTATCTAAGTAGCTACATCTTTGCTTCATCATTACTCAGACAATCACCATGATTGAAACAAAATCTATACATTCTACCAATTTTTTCTAATCACAACAAAATTTAATAGAAGTTCGTACTTACTGACCGTGAGCTATGCAATTTCCAATTCTAGAGCCACTGCAAGAGAAAGTAAAAATGTTTTTGCTTAACTTTGGCAGTCTGGTGCAACCTCGTCCCCAGAGTGAGTTCGTTGCTTTACCTCTACCCTGGGATACAAGTAGACTTATGACGATGAGTCTCTTGTTTCCCTGTGCTCTTTGACTTCTTGATGGCGCATCAGTCAACAGAGACTCATAATATTACTCTGAAAAAGTTGACCCTATTTAGGCCTAATATGCTGGGATTCCTAGCATACCAATCAGATTGCGAGATTTGGCGAAGAACAATCAGTTTCGAGCCTTCAATTCGATTGACGCAGTTGACTAAATTTGAAGGAAGTTGCTGCAGCAGTTACTTGAAGATTTCTCTGGTTTTTCTCGGTCTTAAAAACATGGAAATTGCAGCATTAAAAGACTTATTTTGCACTCACCAGGTAAAGTGAACTTTCTTCTTCAGATGAATACCAAGTTTTGTTGATTAAGTGTCTGCTTACCGTGGTTTCAGTCGCATTTCCTTTCTGAGGAGTGACCGTTGAACAGAGCCGAAGCAGTCGTTCGATCCAGATTCGATCAATCGAATGCAGAAGATAGGGTCAGGTTTTTAACTGTTTCATTATGAGTCCCTGTGAGCAAGGTACCGCAGGGATACAAGGGACTCATCGTCATAAGTCTAGGATACAAGTAGCTGTTCTCCACTTTTATTGGATAGTAGAAAACATAGTAAACATAAATGATTCATCCAAAATTTATTAGGCTTCCCAAGCAAAAACATTCTCACCTACTAATGTCTCAGGGATGTAACAAAGAGAGCGCGCCTCGTATTGAATGGAAAACACCCTCATTGTGAATCCGTAGTAAAACTCGTATGGTAAAGCGTTTACACAATGCCGTACGAATTTTTATCCGGCTTAGTTTCAAGTTAGTACGCTGTGATAGGTGGACAAAAATTTAGCACGGATAGCCGTACAAATTTTCTCGTGTAAACGGGAAGATTATCCGTACGAATATTCATCCAGCTTAGTTTCAAATTAGTACACTTTGGTAGGTGGACGAAAATTAGCACGGATAGCCGTACGAATTTTCATGCGGATAAGCAGGTCTCGTGTAAACGGGAAGACTATCCGTACGAATATTCATCCGGCTTAGTTTCAAATTAGTACGCTGTGGTAGGTGGACAAAAATTAGCACGGATAGAGATAGCCGTACAAATTTTCGTGCGGATAAGCGGATAGGCAGGTCTCGTGTAAACGGGAAGACTATCCAGACGAATATTCAGCCGGTACCGTGTAAACAGAATCTAAGACACTCCGTATAAATGATATTAGAAATTACCTGTGGCATATCCTGATCAAGAAAGGCGTCGCTGTCAGCAATCTAAGAAACAAAAACAATAACTTTTCAAAGAAAATAAATCCATTCAAATTTAAATTCAGATTCACTGATATTCAGCAACTATTTGAAGTAAAGCATAAAGAGTATAAAGGGAAACATACAATCATGATAATTAATACGAAGAACAAGGGCAGATTTTGTAATACAATAGCACCAGTTGCTTTTGACTGACACCGCAATTCAAAGCAATTAGAGATTACGGACAAAGGAAATTCTTTCAACAAGCAAAGCCGCAAAAGTTTGTTTGAAACCCAGGTAGCTGGGTCGCTCGTTGTGCATTCCAGAAACTGTTTTTAAGAACAAAAAAGAGCATATATCGAAAGAAGAAGCATATATCTACACATCTACCGCGGGCATTTTATTTCTTTGGTTCAGAAGCTGAGCAGCAAGTGTTTTAATTACTCCCAAATAAATAAGAGAATTGAATCGCCTCCCAATCGGCTTTTGAACCAAAAAATTAAATGCCCGAGGCAGATGTGTAGATATATCCTTCTTCGTTCGATATATGCTCATGTTTGCTCTCAGGAAAAATTTCTGGAATGCACAACGAGCGTGCTGGCTACTTGGGTTTCAGAAAAACTTTTTCGGCTTTGTTTGTTTTGAATTTATGGTTGAGAGGATTTCCTTTGTATGCAGTCGCAAATCGCTTTGAATTGAGGTGTCAATCAAACGTAATGTTGCTATTGTATTACAAAATCTGCCCTTGTTAATACGAAGAGAGCTAAAATGAGGATTGCCAAGGGCGCTGTGAAGGAACCCTGACCGTTTTCGAGCCCAGCGCCCTTCATAGCTTCCGATTTATGTTAAAATTACAAGCGTTCGGTGATAATGAAAATGATGCAATAATCATGACAATTGTTAACTGATAACTGCACTACTGAATTTGAAAAATATGAAAATATATAATAAACAAAAAAAGAGAAACTGGGAAAGGGGGAGGATGCACGGTGTTTACCAAGTGTCAACGGGGCTGGGACACGTAACAGTAAACAAACGCCAAAGGTGGTTTTTAAGAGACGCACGAGTCTATAATGAAAGAAGAAGGATACATCTAAATACCTGCTTGGTGGATTTTGTTTGTTTTATTCTGATGCCGAGCAGAAGGCATTGTAGTTCTCGCATACTTTGAGCTTAAACGAAACAGTTACTACTCGGCTCCTGAATCAAATCAAACAAAATCATCCAAGCAGATCTTTAGATCTATCCTTCCTCTTTCAGTATAAACTCGTTACTTTTCTTAAAAACCACATTTCGCTTGCACAAGGCGATAGTTTGCCCTATTGGTTTCAGGGTAAATTTCGCGGCTTCGTTTGTTTTGAATTATTGGTTGAGAGAATTTCCTTTGTCTGCAGTCACTGATCGCTTTGAATTTCGGTTTCAGCCAAAAGGAACTGATGTTATTGAGTTACAAAATCTGTCCTTGTTCAATGAATCTAATAACGATGAAACAACTACCACATACCTCATCTGTTACGTCATTTTGGTATGAAGAATCTTGCGGTGAAAAATTCATCTCAGCATTTTCAGTCTCTTTTGAAAGTACAATTTCTGCATTTTTCAGCTCATCTATGCTTTGCAAGGGACGTTGCGTTAGGCTGCAAGAAGATTTTAAAAGACATTCTTTGTAAGAAACTCAAATCTCCGATCATTAAAGTCTGAAGCAACTTCACACTTCAGTACTACACACGCATTTTCTTTTATAAGAAACAGCTTATAAGAAACAGTGGGCTCAATTTTTCGAAAGTTAAGAAACAACCCTACCTGATTTTAAAAAGATAAAAAATTTTGCACTTTTAATTTTCCTAGCGCACTCAAAAATGCTATAGCAACTGTTTGGACAATATTTGAGTGCGAATTGTGTTATTTACTTGTTTTGAGATCTTACTAAGTAATTTGGGAGCCCTCTTGACAAAGTTAAATTAACTCTACACTTCCGGCATTGAAAATATACTTGATACCTAAGAAACCTTGGTAGCAAAATAGCCCAAAATTCAAGAAACTGCCTACCAGCCCCGGACCTTAGTTTCTGACAAAAAAATAAGAACCCTGAACAAAATTTGATAATCAACATAATGGGAATCTTACAAAACTCTCATCACAAGGTCGAATTCTTAGCTTCCTACAAAATTACGTACAAGGACGAACAACAGCAGCGATCAAATTAGAAAAAGTAGCGGGTATCTCAAAAAAGTATTCCTGCTTGCAAAATCGCCAAAATTTGATTACAAGGCCGCTCTTCAAATTTCTTTTTTGGCACGTAGATCAAAAATCATTTTACCACATCGCGTAGTTGGTTTAGAAATTAGCAAGGCTAGTTCTTTTTAGGGCTACCTGGTTTTGAAGCATACCGCAAAAAAGCACGGATAATTACCATATCAATTTCTATGTGCAATTTCTATTTATATATGTAAGCTTATGATTTGGTCAGAAATGACAGGTAGAAACGCATTGCAGACTTCACGGATGATACAAAACTGAAAGGTTTGGTTCCTTGGCAAGAATAACAATGCTGCTTCAAAGTAAAGCTCAAGAAATGGTTTTCACACGGTGCAATCTTTTTACCTTCAAGTACTAAAAATAAACATTAATCACATTTTTGGCTTATCGAAGAGAAAATAACAAAAGTTGAAAATCGAGTTTTGGGAACTTGATAGCAGGTTTGATAATCGAGTTTTGGAGATCTATAAAAAAGGACACCCTTTAGAATATGAAAAAACTACAGGTATACTTACACCAAAGCTTTGTTGTAATGTTCTAAGGCTTCAGCTCGTAAATTTTTCTCGCGAAGACAATCACCGAGAGATTGGTGAAGCTTGGCAGTTGGTTGAAGTTCTAACTGTTTCCTCAATCTGTTGACAGAAGGAAACGAAAGAAATTTGAATCTGTTCTAAAGGAACTAGTAACTTTAATTTCATTTTTACGTTCATTTTCATAGACTTTTTATTGTATTATATTGTAAATTAGGTATGTTGATTTATTTTGTTCTTAGTTTAGTTTAGTGCTTTCCTTTAATTTTACATTACTTTAAACAGGTCAATTTGAAAAACATATGTATGAGACCTTGTAACTTGAACACATATTTTGAAATGAAGTTATCACAGTTGACCCAATGTGTCTAATTAATGATGGAATTGAAGATACTGAACACTTCTTGCTGCAATGCCATGCATATGATGATCAAAGGCGTGATCTCCTAGGCGCGGTTAACGAAGTATTGCAACTACACAACATCTTAAACCTGCCAAATTAAACCCTTGTGCAAATAATGTTGTATGGTGATAAAAGATTTTCTCATAACTAAAATAAAAAAAATTTGGAATCAACGCTAAAATTAATTCATACATCAGAGCGTTTCTTGTAGCACCAGCAATTACAAACCTAAGTAAATCAATCTTCTGTCTCATCCTTCTCTATTAATCTTTAATCTTCTTAAAAAACAATAAATATATAGTAAATGTATCTATGTTACTAAAGACTATACCAAAATCTGTCAACTTTTAATTTCGATGCAAGCAGCAGTGTCATCTATACCTCTGCCATAAGCTAGTGCTCCCGACGGAGAGACCAACAGAACTGCCTTTACTATCTGTTTCACGCTCCCAATGGTATCGTCTTTGTAACTATGTTTTTGTTAAATTGTACATTTTTAGATTGTGTATATAAAAAATGAAATGAATGAAGGATTATTATTTCAAGAAAAAACAAAAATTCTGAGACACGATAAAATCCTTGAATTCAAATATTTCGATAAATTACAAAAATTTCTTGAGCCAATATTCTACATGAGGAAATTTCTTTGAAATGCAAAATAGTTCTCGAGAAAGCGAGCTTCTACGTCCATGCGAACAACCAATCAACTTTTAGCCCTGTCATCACGTGATCGATTCTACGACAAAGTCTTCGCATGTCGCAGAAATTTTCTGAAATGGATGGAATATCGCCCACACAAGAGTAACCAATTTCTCTCTTTCAGCTAAAATCACATTTCAATGGCAATTTAATTTTGAAAGCATTCAAAAGACATTTTATTTCATCTTTATCGTCAATTACACACTTAACTAAATACCGGGTGTCCCAAAAATCATACAGATTTGGTTTGAAACAGCGATGTGAATTTAGCTTTAATCTATGGCTAATCTCTTTCAACATGTTCCTCGATAGTTAACTTGAACATAGATACATCGTTTGTTCGTATTGGTGCTTTGAGAGCAGAAATATCAATTTTGAAAGCTCAAATTTGCGTCCGCCTCCAGACCAGAGCTTGGAATTTTGGCCTTAACGCATTCTTGAAGCATAGCGAATAAATCAAAGATAGTATTGATAAATCTGAAAAATACTAGATCAAATTTTATTCTGTTTGCTAGAAATAATTCATTGTGCACTTTCTTAACTTTTCTTTAATTTCAGGTTTTGATTTCGATATGCTTCAAGAATTTGCTTAGGCCAAAAAGCTGAAGTTCTGGTTTGGAAGTGGACGCAAATTAGAGGTTTAAAGATTAATATTTCTGCTCTCAAATCACTAATACCAACAAACGAGAGACATTTGTTCAAGTTAACCATGGAGGTACATTTTGAGAGTGTTTAGCCATTGATAAAGCTAAATTCACATCGCTGGACCCAACCAAATCCGTATACTCTTTATCTATTTTTAAGTTAACTATCGAGGAACATTTGGAAATTGATTTGCCATTTATTAAAGCTAAATTCACATCGCTGGACCCAACCAAATCCGTATACTCTTTATCTATTTTTAAGTTAACTATCGAGGAACATTTGGAAATTAATTTGCCATTTATTAAAGCTAAATTCACATCGCTGGACCCAACCAAATCTGTACACTTATTTCTGGAACACCTGGTATATTTACTCACATTGCGATGGCGGTATCGAAATGCCTTGCTTTGACCAGGAGTTCAACTAGTAAGTAAGCAGCAGGGAGAAATGATGGGTTACTTGTTAATGCCTTTTCAAGCATCGTCTTTGCCTATGAAATGAAAAAATAATATCAATCACTCTTATGTAAGAAGTCAAATAATCTAAGTAGCGTATGGTAGGTAGCACGGTTTAAAATCTTTAACAAGGTTGTTGTAAAATTATATGGCGTAGTTCTTTGATCTGAATGGCTTCAAAGAAATTTAGCTATTTCGCTATAATCTTACCGTTGAATTTTTCTGAAATCTTCAATATTTTCAGAATTATAGTTTTTTTCTTCTTTCTTAAGTATTCAAGAAAATTTTGAAAACAACTTAAAACCACTGTAGTTTCAAAACATTCTGTAGAAACGTATAGAATAATTTCCTAGAAAGCCATAGTTTATGAATGTCTGCAAGGTTTATGATTTTAGAAATTTAATGACGCCATATCCTCAAATGAATTTAAATAAACGATATACTGACGAAGACAATTCTATTCATTGAAAAGTTTACAACCAGCGAAATTTCACCCTAACGTCAGAAGCAAAGGATCAAGTGATCCTGAACCACTGGTCCACTCTACCCACATCAGTTAAAGTAAAAATATGTTCGTTGCGTGTGGTACTATGTAATTGAACAGTAATAAATAGCTTAGATGTTTAAAACACCTAAGCATCTAAGCTATTTTTGGTACTTAAATCATTTATATAATTTATTATCAGTTAAAGTAATCTGTTAAAGGACAAGTCTGGGGTTGGTATGATTATTGATACAATAAAAGATACTTTTTCCCAAACATTTCTCTCCCGTTTATCTGTGAAATTACGTATTTCAATCTGCGAAATGAGCGATGTGACGTCATAAACGCACAAGGTCATAGCCTCGTAGCCTTCGACGTCATGTTGAACCTAACCTCTAAACCGAGGCTAGCCTCCTTATCGCGTACTCTTACAACAAGGCGACGACATTTGGCCTAACTTATGAAAAATGTTTTACAAGTTTACGGCTGTTACGGACGTCAAAACTATACTCATTGCATAAGTCTCAGCATCGCTCATATTGAATTGGATGGTATCGCTTATATGAGAGAAAATAAAATATAAGATTAAAAATGTTGAACGAATACAAGGAATCACGTCGTAATTCTATGTCAAAACGTGGAAAGAAATTGCAAATATGTTCTTCGGCAGTTGATAAGGTTGTTTTTGACAATAATTTCATAAACACTGGACTTGTCCCTTAAAGTTACTAAGAAGTAATAAAAGCTTGCATGAATTAGAAATTGAACATCGAGAATGTTTACCTTTTCTGTAGACTGAGGATCTTTGGAAAGCACTTGAGCATAGAGCTAAAATAAAATAGACGCTTCTTTCAGGTAAAATTTTTAAACAACTCGAACTTCACTGTTTGCTGACTGTTCCTTCATTTCAAATTTCATTCTTAAATTTTTATAAAGGTTACATATTTCAGTTATAAATGATTGTTTTACTAATTGACCTGTGCAAAAAAGCCTAAATTAAAGAAAGTTTCATTTTATGTGCAATATTTAGGTATCATTTATACAATATACCAATAACATCTGAAAATATACCTCCCATATGGATTTTTAAAGGTAGCCTGGTACGGTGCCAATTTAGTTTCCTTACTCAGTTCATTCCATGATTTTGCTCCATGATAAGAAGAAGCTGTTTGACTTGTAGATTTTCTTAACAGAGGCATCTGCAACTTTGTTTCGGCAGAGCGAAGATTGCGATCATTACCCTCCGTGCATTTCGTAAACAGTTCTCCCAAATAACGAGGAGCAAGTGAGTTCAATTATTTATAGGTCAGCGATACTGTTTCTTTTCTGATAAGATCATTAATTTACGGCCAGGCAAGATATTTTGGAGCAGATGGATAGCAGAAGCATCGTGAGGATCTTAAAGTCAGCGATGCTGGTTCTTTCCTGAGAAGATATTTAGCTGACGGCCAGCAAAGATCTTGGACCACAGGGATAGCAGAAGCATCATTTGTACGTTCTTGAAACAAACAATAACGTTATTTGATACTCATGCAAACAGAGGTTTCACACGAAATTGCAAAAGGTGATGAAAATACCATTCGACTTACCGTTAAAGTTCTTGCATTTGTCCCAATCGTTTTATGTGCATTTCTCGCTATCGTCATTGCTTCTCTTTGCTGTCCAAAAGATAGATAGCAATCAACTAAGCCTGTGAGGAAAAGCACATAAAATTTTACTTGTACAGTTACTCCTTGTCAAGTAGTCAAGTAGTCAAGTAGTCAAGTAGTCAAGTAGTCAAGTAGTCAAGTAGCCAAGTAGCCAAGTAGCCAAGTAGCCAAGTAGCCAGGTAGTCAAGTAGTCAAGTAGCCAAGTCGCCAAGTAGTCAAGTAGTCAAGTAGTTAAGTAGTCAAGTAGTCAAGTAGTCAAGTAGTCAAGTAGCCAAGTATTCAATGTATATTTTCAGAAAATCTAAAACTAATACATTGCAACGAAAGTAGCACATACTAGAACAGATGAATTTGACAAATATTTGTGTACATTTATCAAGGGAATATTGCAGAAGGACATATGAAAATAACTCAAATGAGCTTTTGAGCCATATGCCCCTCTCGTGAAATACAATCTTAAAGGCATTGAGTCCATATAAATAGCTGAGCGTTAACGCTATCCTGAATTTTGCTGACAAACTGCTGACGGCCCTTTGTTATCGCATAATAGGGCCAAAGTCATTAGCAGTGGAGAGCAAAGGCTTCTTAATCCTTGCATTATCCTCAGGAATTTCTTTGGTTTAATATCAATAGCGATTTAATCACAACTTTTGTTTCATGATTGAAAAGAAGTTAATATTGGTGACGAGCGCGCTATTTATGCGGACTCAATGCCTTTAAGAGCAGCAATTATTGAATATACCATGAAAGTAACGCATGAAACTTGAAAAGTTTCAATCTGTTTTAATTCTAATGAGAGGATTAAGGAAAAAAAGCGAAAAGAAAAAACCAATACAGATACAGACATACAGATACAGACATACAGACAATATCTACTATAGTCCCTTTTCACAAGATAATTTGGCTGTCGATGAAAATATGAACCCTTGTTTTCTCGAAGGCAGTTATTCTCATAGAAGCCCACTCTACATACTCTGCACTATTCTCAAATCTTCGATATTCTCACAATTAGAGAGATTTTCTGCTTTTTTCAAGAATTCAAGAAAATTTTTGAAAAAAACTTAAAACCATCGTAATTTCTAAACTTTTTGAAGGATCATAGAACAATTTTCGATTATGTCTAAAGAGCATTTAGAGATTTGATGACGTCATATCCTCAAATGAGTTGAAATGCAGAATACATCTTCCTCTTTAAAGTTGCTTTCAAGGAACCGTACCAATGAACAATCCCGTGGCTACTGTTTCCTGGATATCAAAACAATAATACTGGGAGATGTCACTTTTATTAGCGGACAAATTAAATAAATTTAGAAAATTATTGGCCTCCTTTTTCCGAAGTTATGAGAGATCTTTTCGAGAGACCTTCCAGAAAATCTTCGAAAGTGGACCGAAAATAATCATAAGGTGTCCTCGTGTTTCCTGCCTTACAGCCATGACAATTATAGTTGTTATGTGTTATCCTATTTGCACGATGAGATGCTTCAGAACTATTTTGCTAAACTTGTCATTTTCTCAATAAGGGCAGTTTGAAGCGCAGTTTGAAGGTGTTGTACTGCAATTGTGCAATCTTCTGACATTGCAGCCAGCATAGTCAGGTGGACAGGGTTCGATCCCAGGTAGAGCCCCACCACTTGAGCGTCATGACAACGGATCGCGGACTCGATTAGGCCTATTCTATTTCTGCGATGCAAGCGATTGGCGCTAAAAACCGCAACTTCAATTCACTTCAGTTAAGTCATGGCTGTAAGGAAGAAACGGTAAAGAAATTTGATTGTGACTTTAGGCCGTTGTTGAAAATCTCTTGAAAGGCCCAGCTTGGCAGATTTCTGTGAGGTCAATTCTAAAACCGATCTGAATGTGTCTAGAATTGAAACAATATTTGCTATCATTGCTTTGATATCTAGGGAATGAAAGATCAACGGACATTGTTCTTTTTATTTTACCCAATATAACAGTGTTAAAACTTCATTACCTTGATAAGCTTCGAAATATGTTGGAGCTAATCGTATGGCCTCTCTGTAGTGTATCTGAGCCTCGTTTTGCTTGTTTAAAGACTGCAGTAAAGACGCTGAAAACAAATGACAGAATTAAATTTAAATCAATTTTTCGAACTTAAATTTTACGAACAGTGCAAGAACGCAAGGTTCGCGAGATTAAAACGTTCTCACTGAAGAGGCCGCCGAAGGGCGGTGAAAATTTTGAGACAAAACACGAAACCGTGTAAGTGTGTTTAAAATAATGGTTTTTAATATGAAGGTATGAAATTACCAATGTATAACTTAACACGGGATCAAATACGATCGCTGGCGATAAACGCTGATGAAAGGAAACATAATAAAGTTAAGTCAATTTGTATCAATAAGGGCAGAAAATTGTGAAACGATTAAAACATAACATTTCGACAGATATGCTATTGGATTCAATACTGTTTGTAAACCTCCACACTTTATTAAACTTGTCTAGAAACCTGATTAATAAGGTGTTTTTATTGAAATAAATTAGTTAGATGGAATTTCTAACAACTGTAATGTTTGTCATCCACCATGATATTGAGTTTTGACGACAAACTTTCCTGTCCTCCGGCTACACTAAATTTTGAAATACGTTTCCTATACTTTTACTGTGGAAGTTTGCTCGTGAAATTATCCTTTTTCAAATAAATAACACATTATTTTGAAAACAGGATTTTAAATCTGAGTCCAATGATGCTTTCTTGTTTACCTTTTAGAAGCAATGCTTGTACATTCCGTGTATCAATCATATGGGCCTGCAAAAACAGAAATAAGGGGTTGATCATATGAGAGTTTTCAGCTCGCTTGTAACTTAATAATTCAAAGAAAAAATGTCATAGAATTTACACCCACCCTTTCAAAGATTTGAAAGAATTGAGCCCAATGCTCATCTTTCTGATTCACCTAACAAGGACAGATTTGGCAAGACAATAGCACGAGTTGGTTTTGATTGACACCGCAATTCAAAGCGATTAGCGATCGCAGACAAAGGAAATTCTCTCAACCAATAATTCAAAACAAACGAAGCCTCAAAAATTTCTCTGAAACCAAGGTAGCTTGCTCACTCGTTGTGCATTCCAGAAGTTGTTTTTTAGAGCAAACATGAGCATAAATCGAAAGAAGAAGGATATACCTACACATCTGCCATGGGCATTTAATTTATTTGATTCAAAAGCCGATTGGGAGCTGATTCAATTCTTTTATTTTTTAGGTGTAATTAAAACACTTACTGCTCAGCTTCTGAACCAAAGAAATAAAATGCCCGAGGTAGATGTGTAGATATATTCTTCTTCTTTCGATAAGTGCTCATCTTTGCTCTTAGAAACAATTTCTGAAATGCAGAACAAGCGCGCTAGCTACTTGGGTTTCAGAGAAACTTTCGCGGCTTTGCTTGTTTTGAATTTATGGTTGAGAATATTTCCTTTGTCTGCAGCCACTAATCGCTTTGAATTCAGGTGTAAAGAAAAGCATCTCATGCTATCATTTTACTAAATCTGTCCTTGTTGATTCACCTGGTATGGAAGTAGCAAGTAAGATAGCAAAATCCTCTGGATAGGCCTTTACGATTGAGTTATGTTAGCCTAAATCCAATCTACTTTTGGCAACAAGCAAATAATATGTCCCTTGATATGGATATGTAAGATCAATTACTTACTTTTTGGGCAAAATATACAGCTCTTGTTTTCCTACTGGTACATGTGCAATATTGAGCCATTGCTACCCAGGGTTCCGTTTTTATCTGACTGACTCGAGTGAGGTCTTGTGCAAGTCTGAAATATAAAAAAAGTAGCACAAAGTTCAAATCTCTCAAAGAAGGTAGGTGTAAAATCCTGCTACATTTTCTTTGAACTGAATGCCTTGAAAGAAATTTTGTGTACTTTGCTGTAAATCTGCCATGGAATTATTTTGATATCTTCTTGATTAGTTTCAAAATGGCGGCCTTTGTCATACTTGAGGCTATGACGTCATCAATTTTGCAAATCCGAAACCAGGAAAGCGACAGGTTTCCGCTTGCCTCCATGTTATAGAGCATGAATTAGATACTGGACAATTTTGCAAATTTTTTCATTTTCAGTTTTTAGAGCCTCCTAAAATTTTAGTTTTCGAAAACACTGTAAACGATCAAGTTTTCTAAAGAAACTATGGTTTTCTTGCGGATTGTATCATTTTTCCTCTGTTGATTAAGGATTTATGATGAATTTAATTTTTATCAAAATTTTGCATCAACTCTTTCAACAAATTTAAAAAACCCCGCCATTTTGAGAATAATAAAGATGTAAAAATATTTCCAAGGCAGACTTACAGCAAAGTACCCTATGTTCCTTTCAAGCAATTTAATTCAAAGAAAGATGTAGCAGAATTTTCCACAAACCATTTTAAAGATTTGACAGATTTTGAGCCCTATGCAAAAGAATACAGGATAAATCCTGTAGGTTAGAATACTTTTGAGTAACATCAGATCCTAAAAGTGCGAGCATGCAAGGGTTTCATTTTGAAGTTTGCAAATCGAAGTTTGCTGTTCTCAACCATTGTTATTCAATTGAAAGAAAAGTCAGCTAGCAATGAATGAAAATAACGAGAAACAAAGCAAAAAGACCAATAACACTTGCCTGCATGTAAACTAAAACAATGTTAAATCATTTTGCGCAAAACAGTCGATAATAAAGTCTCTGAAAATGTTCTGAGATTTACGGTTAGCAGTGTTTCCATTGAGAACTGGGGTTGTGCATTCGTTTTCCTTACCAAACTTTACCACATTTGATTTTGAGGCTCGATCTAAACCTCTTCTCTAGCAAGTAAAAATGTCCATTCCATATGCCTCACACTAAAGATCATTCACCATCTCCCCCAGCATTGCAGATACAACCCGACAGGGCCTGTGTCTTCAGGGCCTCATCAATCCACCTTTTCAAGATAAGAGGCGCGAAAGCGGAAGTATTTTGTTGTTTGAGATTTTGCATTTTAAAGGCTAAAATCTTATTCTGCGTACAAAGTTTAGTGTTGAGCCAAATTTTCAAATTCATATCTGTCTTTATTTCGAAATTATGGTGATATAAAGAATTTGAATTCATAAGGGCTTTGACCGTGAAATCGAAGTTTGGACAAAAGTTGTCCAAAGTTTTGATTTCACGGTCAAAGCCCTTATGACTTTAAATTCTTAAAATTGCCATAATTTGGAAATAAAGACATACATGAATGGGAAAATTTGGCTCAGCACTAAACTTTGTACGCAGGATAAGATTTTAGCCTTTAAAATGCAAAATCTCAAACAACAAAATACTTCCGCTTTCGCGCTTCTTATCTTGAAAAGGTGGATTGAAAATTAAGGAATTCCAAACAAGGAATAGATTGCGAGTTATCAAAAATCATGACGAGGGTTTGCAGAGACTTACGTTTCTAGTTCATCAATTGCAACATCTTCTGCCAGAATATGAGAGTAGATGTCCATGCCTTGAAGACAAGATGGATCCAAAGCCCTTACCTAAAAGTGACAGCTTAACAATGAAGAAAAGTCAATTTCGTCTTACATCAGTTAGTAGATGACCGATCTTCAAATTTCATATTTTGGCAAGTAGATGAAAGACCAAATTAATTTCAAGGCATAGCTGATCTTTTGATTGGTTTTGAAATTAATGAACGCAGGCTACGGGCTGCCTGCTTTTTTGAAGCATACTGCAAAAGCACTGATGATTACCTGTGAAATTTCTGTTTGTACATTAAGCCTCTAGATTGGTCATAAATGTCCGAATGAAGGGCGAACTACTTGAAGGAAAATGATAAGTTTCGATGTAATGACTCTTAGCCAAGATTAACGATGTTCCTAAAGAGTATAGTTCAGAATGAGGTTCTTCAATGCGATATTTCTTCACCTTTAAGCAAGGGCGCCTACCTTGTAGGAAGTGTGTTTATTCCCAGTACTGTAGAGTAATTGGTGTCCTGTGACCCAGTACAGAGAGTGTCCTAGAACCGTACCGTGACCAAGCAGTACACAGCGTCAGTCCTCTCAAGGTCAAGATGACGTATGAATAACTTTGTGGTTTCAAATTCCGGTGTTTATGTAACACGATATCAAATGTTATATGATCTGGCCACAGGGAATCAGACAGCGTGATTTTTGATTGATCAACTCTAACAGACGTTAGAATTTGAAAAAAACAGGACTGGGTCATAGGACATCAATTACTACGCGTACAGTACCGGGTATAAACACACTTCCTACAAGGTAGGCGCCCTTGCTTTAAGTAATGGAAATAAACATTATGTCATCTTTAAACATATTTGAACCATTGAAAAAAGAGATCATAACGATGATTTTATGAGTACTTTTTTTGGGATACCCGGAGCATAGGGCTCAAATCTTTCAAATCTTTAAAAAGGCCGGTGTAAAATTCTATTATATTTTTCTTTGAATTGGATTGCTTGAAAGGAACTCATGGTACTTTGTTATGAATCTGCCGTGGAAATTTTATGATATCTTTATTTTTTTCAAAATGGCGGCGATTTGATTGATAATTATTGAAAAAATTCATGGCAAATTTTGAAAAAATTTAAATCATCGTAAATCCTTAACCAATAGAGGAAACATTACATAACCTTCAAGAAAACCATAGTTTATGGAGGTCTACAATATGGTGGCAAGCAGAAATCTGTAGCTTTTCTAGTTTAGGATTTAGAAATTTGATGACGTCACAGCCTCAAATATAATAAATGCCACCATATTGTAACTAATCAAGATATCAATCAATTGCCACGGCAGATTTGCAGAAAAAAACCCGAAGTTCCTTCCAAGCCATTTGTTTCAAAGAAAATTGCGATAGACTTTTACACCGACCTTTTTAAAGATTTGAGACCTATGTTGATACCCGGTAGTACTCCAAGTGCTATGAACTTTCAAACACCTGAATTTTCGCCACACCCGGTATATACTAACCCTTTTGTAACAGTTGACAGCATTGACTTTATCTCCTGACCTCCAGCAAGATTCTGCTTGGCAACACAAGATGTTGATGCTATCTCTGAATACCTAAATGAGAAAGTGTCAAGGCTATTCAAAAGGCCATCTCCACAGTCTTAAAATCTCTTGCCACGATTTTGTATCAACATTCATCAGAAATGTCATCCTTCACAATAAACAAGGACAGATTTTGTAACACAAAACCATTAGTTATTTTTGATTGACACTGCAATTCAAAGTAATTATCGATTACAAACAAAGTAAATTCTCTCCCCAATGATTCAAAACAAACAAAGCAGCAAAAGTTGTCCTGGCACAAGTAGGGCAAACTGCCACCATGTGCACGTGATGGGTTGGCTTCAATGGAAGTCAAGAATTTATAATGAAAGAAGAGTGATAAATCTAAAGATAAACTTGGCAGATTTCGTCTGTTTGATTCGAAGCCGAGCAGCACAAGGCATTCGATTATCGCATATTTTTTGCTTTAATGAAACAAAACTACTCGGCTTCTGAATCAAATAAACAAAATCAGGTTATTGTTCTTGGATTTAGATGAAAAGCTGAGTGAAAAGACGCTACCTGAGTTTCTAGATTCTTGAAAACTTGTGCAGCCTCTATGAGAGAAAAAGGACATATTGAAACTTAACGACACAAAGCACTCATAAACAACTGCCCCGTTGACAGAACTCTAAAATATCTCTTGCAAACTCGGTTTGGTATTGTGCTGACGGCTTCAGGTTGATATTTTCTGGTATTATGGTATTGCCCTCGGAAACAGTTATTACGGGCTTAGTATAGGCACATACACAAGAAACAGAGGTAATAATTTCTCAAAAACAAAGCAAAATAATGTTATCATATGCGACAACGAGATGTTGGTTGCAACTTACTGGTATGTTTATTGAGAGAAGCGAATGACTGGCCTTTTAGAAACGTTGACATCCTGCAAAAAAAGAAGCATTTAATTCGCTCATGGAAAAACCACGACAACTTGATCGCTGTCTTGCTTCCATGTAACGCAATATTGCTACGTTTTCATCAGAACAAAGTAAAACCATCATCATCATCATCATCATCATCATCATCATCATCATCACCATCATACTGTGTACATTCAGAATTCCTCTTGACAAAAAATTCTATTTAAGAAATGTTGTAAAATTGTAAATCGTTTGTTCATCAAAGAGCTGAACTCTATTCTATTCTGCCTCACTTTTGATCCTGCGTTGTTGTTCCAACAAGAAAAACGGTCATGAAATATTATGTCCTGTCTACACCAGATTTGGACACTTTTCTCAGATCATCATTGCACTACTGTAAAAGCTCTAGTAAGCCCCCCGGGGGGGGGGGCTTATTTAATTTCGGACACTCCAGAGGGGGGCTTAACAGAGAGGGGGGCTCATTATAAAATAAAATGGCAATGATATACATGACAGCTTTTTAGCTCTTTTATACCATATTTTGCGGATTCAACATTAAATTTTATGAGTCAAATACATAAGATCTCAAACCATATCAAAATTAACATGCAAGCTTATTTAGCTCAATAAATGGAAACTCTTTGGTAACCTCTGAAATTTGATATAAGTGGGGGGGGGCTTAATCAAGAGGTAGCCTATTTAAAATATTGGTTCTGAGGAGAGGGGCTTATTAGAGAGGGGGCTTAATAGGGAGGGGGGCTTAATGGAGCTTTTACGGTATACAAAGGATAGCCAGCATCCTCTTCATTCACTATAGTCCTGGCCCAGGGCATTCTTTTTCTTGTGAAAGAACTTACCACTCTGGAATTGATCCTGATGCATTTGCCAGTGAGAGGTTCAACAGCGACATAACTTCTCGCAGTGGCACTCCCAGACTTAGAACATTCGTTGCTGCATCCAAAGCAAATGGACATACCCTACAAAGACCCAAACAAATAAATTAGCTATACTACGTGACAAAGAGAGACCTGCAGCAAACCATTCTGCGAAATTACCTCGAGATTTGAGAGCTGGGATTTGAATGGTTTGACCATCCACAGTTGCACCAATATTCAAATCGAAAGATAATAAGAACAAAATTAGATGCATACAGCTTATCCACATTGCTGAGAATTTGCCCAGCTTGTTGGGGCTTGGAACTCCAAGTTTCATACAGTCCTAAAATATACTTTTGCCGACTGTGTTGACTTCATATCAAATGACCCTTCGGGGTATTTGTGCGGCGGAAATTCGGGCCCTGGTGCTGTTGCCTGTTTGGGGATTGCGTTTGGTAAGGTAGTTGTGCTTAGACTTTGTTGGTGTCATTTAACAGTGGTGAGCAATATTGATGGTGTCTGAGCCCTGCCATTCCCCTTGTCGGGGGTGATTTTCAGGTGGGTTGTAGTAGGGGGTTCTGGTTTCCACTGCATACGCACCTAAACTGCAGCGTTCACACATTTTCCTTTTGTTCTCGTCAGTTTACTTTCATCTGATAAGAATTGTGTATTCTTCGCCCCTGGACCCCAATGGGGGGCTTACAGCGCCCCCCATACCCCCAGCTGGTTTGGTTAACAATTCATTCGCTTCACGAATAAATTGTTAACAGTTTGCTTTTGAGGGGAATTTGGGAACTAATACCTAAACTTTTTGGCTCCCAGCCGCCCCTGGTTCCAACTGAAAGGCTCCTTTGAAGTGTAAGTAGGTCTGCTGATCTTTGGTCAATTTCAAGTTCTTTGGGAATATTTGTATAATTGTTAGCACCATTCACAGTGGGAACTCGATTTAAAACTTTCTGTATTTTTGAGGTAGTTGTATATACAAATATAGATAGAAAAAGGCTTGAAAGAGTGTTTAGAAACCTTAACAAACCTTAGAACTTCCTTGTAGCATGTTATTGCTGATCTAGAAAGTAAAGGATCAAAGCTGGTTACCAATGGCAAAATCGTTAGTCCTTCCAAGCAAACATTCTATTAAGTAACAAGGAATCTAGTGGCCCGACGAAAAAATCTTGCGGTACTGAAATCCTGCATTCCCAAGCCAAAGTAGACAAGAACCAACTTTATGACTTTATGTAGTACAGGACTCATGCATATTAACATGCTTTCTTGCCAAAGAATTCTTTGAGAATACCTTTGATTTCTCTTCTTAAGAAAATGTGCAGTCTTTCATGTGGCTCAAAAGAATTCTTGCAAATGTACTGTTTAAATTCATTAGAGGCCACATGAGTCCCTTTTTCATAGTTTCTACATACTTTTGAAGTTCAAAGTTTCTGAAAAATCCTGTACAACTTTTCCTTTTGGTACATTGGCTTTAAAAGCAGAACAATTATTGCAGAGAAACTCAAATGTAAAAACAGATCCAGTTCTACTCTGTATTCACACAAGCAGTGGTACATTTGTGACACACTTGGAAGGCTAGTTGATGGACAAATGATGTACCTCTCCATTCCTTGCTTCTGATATAGCTTAGCCAATGCCATGTTAACTTTAGGTGTTCTCTGCTTCAGAACTATCCCTTCAAGCTGCAAAGAAGAGAAGTTGCAACTTAGTTTTCATTCTTTCGTCTACTATAGAGCTGTCCACATTTGATGTTTATATCTTAGCAGCATTTGCCCACTGGCTTGAGATCACCTCCCTTCCCTATCAGTTAGTGACTATGTCCTAAAACAAAAACACGACTCCCTGGAAGATCAGCTGCACCCTTGCTTTATTAAATTGCATTTATACATTTTCGTATGCTTGTATATTTTAAGTTTTGGTGAGGGGATTTTTCGTGTTTAAAAAACAACAATGCTCTGGACTTGGTAGAAAGCAAGGTTCACAACATAGGCCAAGGCTATCCAGGAGTGCAATAAGCCTTGCTACTGTAAGTTATCTCAAAATGCATTAAAAGTAAGGATGATGCTTTGTGAATAGCAAGAATGATAAAGGAAATGGTCTTTGAATTTCAATAACATGATAAACAGAAAATTTATAAATTCTTGTCTCCTCTTTTAGTGGCCCAACGACTAGCCCGCTCCTCCTTTTAAAGGCCAAATGTCGCTAGAAATGCAAAATTAAACATCAACAGCCCCTACTGTACATACTGTACATGATTCTTTTATCTTTATCATTTGATCTTTCAATTCCTAGACTTCTAATGAATCACATCATGAAACTCTTGCAAGGGTGCAGGACGTAAAATTTCATCCTTTGGAGATTTCTTCCAAGATGTGATAGAAAATGGTTTCCTCCTTCATGGCAAAAGGCTCACTGCAAATGTCAAATGGAAAAGTAGCTTCAGTATTGTTGGTTTTGAAAATAAAAATATACAAAGATTTGCTTCATGGTCCTTATGCAAATTTCTTTATCATTCTAGCCAAATGTACAGTTTGTATGTTGCATATGAATGGTACATTCAGCTCATGATCATACTCAAACAAAAAAATGTTCAAATTTACAGTATGTTCCTCATCTTAACGATAACAGACTGTTTTCAAAACAACACTGAGAAAATTTGTCATCGATTTTAACAAATATATAATGAAAAGTTCTTACTATGGAGATTGCATCCCTGAATTCTCTAAGTTTCATGTGACATTGGTAGATTTTGAACTTCAATTCTACTTCTGAATCTACACCCTGGAATGCGAAAAAGCACAACATTAAATGATTTCTTGGTGGTATACAGTACTTTCAGAATTCTGAATACACTTACAGTAGCATAATTCTCGGAGCTCTGTACTGATAATGAAATCCAATCATGGTTGGAGGCTGCACAAGTCAAGAGCACTGAACTTTGAATCATTGACCAATGGTGCTCCCAGGGGGGTACTCCATAACTTTCAATACGGGGGGGGTCCATGCCACTATTTCCTTGCTGACCCCTAAATATTAAGCCTAATGTTTTGGGGACCCCAAATATCGAGTCTAATGTTTTGCAGACCCCAAATATTGTTATCTATTTCTGGGGCCCTAACATTTTTTTTTGAATGATTTCAATTGAGCTTCTTGATCCTTCTCAGTTTTTAAATAATATCAAAAAATTTATTTCATGATTCGTAACTTCAGGGCCAAATTGCACGATTCTTCCTTTCTTCAGAATTGTGGACCCCAAATATTGAATTTTTGTCCATGACGTAATTCACAGACCCTAAATATTGATTTAACATAAAATTTTGGACCCCAAATATTGGCACGGACCCTCCCGTATTGAAAGTCAATGCGTACCTCCCCTGGGATGGTGCTACCCTACAAAAGACAAATTACCCAAATGAAGAAGGGGCCTGCAAAAAACCAGCAAAAGCTTGCTACTGTGGTTTCCAGGTAGCCTTTCAAACTGGGATTGGTTTATGGAATCAACTGATAATAAAATGAAGTTAGTTAATGATAATCCATACGCAAAGAAAGAAAATCTTGTTAAAACAGCTGGTTACAAGTGCATAATTTTTAAGTTAAAAGTGTCACCATTATAATACCTGCAAAGATGTTGTCTTTGGCTTCAATTTCATCAATATTTTTCTTTGCCTGAGAGCCTCATTGTAATAAAACTGCATAGAAAAGAAACGTGAACAATTTACTTCAATTATATACTAGCTGCAATAGTCTGGCAAAAAATACATGCAGAAAAATGGCCATACAATCACTATGAATTTTTAGCTTGTTCCAACTGAAAGGCTCCTTTGAAGTGTAAGTAGGTCTGCTGATCTTTGGTCAATTTCAAGTTCTTTGGGAATATTTGCAAAATTTCAGTAAAGAGTAATACCAAAAATCAACTTCTGTTTTGTTGACAGACCAGTGCTTTAGATGGTTTGACATTGGCTTGGATTCTATCAGGAAGGGTTTTGCCCTTCTGAGAAGGCAAACCAGTGACACATGTGAGGGTGTTTGACCCCCAGGTGTGCACTTGACAAGATATTGGTTGGGGGCATGGGCATATGCCACACAAGCTTCAGAAACATACCCATTTCTTATACCAACTATTCAAAAATGCAGAACAAAACCTATTTACCCAATTTTAGAAATTAATTTACCCGACCTTTAACCAATGTTTCAAAAATGGCCTGTTTATCTGTTCTTTTCACCAAAATCTTAAAATTGGGTAACATTGGTTTTCCAAGATCATGGAAATGAACATATCTGCGTACCAAAATTTTGAAAGTTAATTTCTTTCCTTGTACCAGTCCGGCACTCTTTCCCAAATTATGGGAAATTTTTGCTGAATCAGGCAGCACTATTTAAATTTATTGAAATTCAACTCGAACTTGTTGCCCTATTGGGCAACATTTACCAAATGGGCAACAAAAATAGAACAAAATTTCCTAAGGGTGAGTTTGTGTATTTTCAAAGGTTGAATCCAAATATCTAAAAAAATTGATATCTACCGTACCGTTTTTTTGCGCTGATACAGTTTTACATTTTGTTTCCGAAGTGGGAAACGGTTTCCCAATCAGGCAACAGAGTGCTTCCTAAATGGGAAACATTGCCGATTGGGAAAAAATTTCCCGTATTTGGGAATAAGTACCAAACTGTATACCAAGTTGTAAAAATCAATACCCTAGCCGATGGTACAGTATGTTTCGAGTAACCAAAGTATACAATTTGCCCTTGGGGTTTGACCATACATACCTCAGCCCTTTTGAATTCATCGTCAACATAAAATGAATCTCCATAATAAACAAGAACTTGGTATTTGTTTAGCATTACTTGAAAATCTGTTTTGTCTGCTACTCTGAATTCTGGAAGTGATATCAGGAGACCAGCCTGGTGAAAAAAGTTATTTTGAGTTAATTGAGACATTTGCAAGGTGGATAGCTTTAGATGGCTGGGCTGGGACACATAGCCCCATTTAGCCAGGGTGCATTCCTTGCACTTAGGCCCAACGATCTTTGGCGTAGACCTGAAATTTTTTTTTCTGAAAGTTTCATCCTTTCTTCATGAAACTCGGTTCTTGGCAATGATGGCGTATGAAAATCTGCCTACCTTGGTGTGAACGTGAAGTAGTCCTTGATCTTTTCTTATGTGAATTAGCAGTTTCTTTCGATATGATCAAATATATGACATGTATTCTCCCTCCATGAAAATACCTGGTGTACGAAAGCTTAGGGCTTGGTGCACCTTCGGCGTAGGTTTTACATGGAATGCACCCTGGCCATAACTCTGGAGATTATAATGCTGCACACCGTAAACTTTCCTCCCTCGTAAAAATTCCCAAAAACTGTGTGTCGTACTGACTGTAGAGTAGTAGAGTTTAACAAAACGTTTGCCGCTTTAAAAACTTGACCTTTAATGTTGGCACACCTAATCTATATTATACTTCTATACTCTAATATATAGGTGGTATAGTTTCAGGAGGGGGTGAAGGAAAAAAGTTGCAAAGCCAAAGGCAGCAAGGTCCCAATTTGCTGACAAAAAGGGTCCTTCTCAGGTTTGAAACTAAATAACAATAATGCATACAACGTGGCCAACTTTGCTGAAACACCCCCTGCCTCTGCATCCCCCTTTTTGTTTAGCCTTTGGGCCTAACCGTAGGCCTAAATAAACAGTCTAGCCTAGCCTCTCTACTAGTCTAGGGTTTGCAGTATCTTCTTCCGTTTATAGAGAGCTTCCTTACCAAACACTTGATGTTAGAATGTAGTCCATATTCTTGCATACATTTCATTTGCTCAATCAGACCCATCTTGATACGCTCTCTTTTCTTTTTGTATACGAGAAGACTGAACAACTTTTACCGCGTTAAATTTTCTGTTGCCTTTTTTGTGCCTTTCTGCAATAGCAACAACAGCAACACTTGCCTTCGCAGTGACTACCCCCATTTAGGCCTCCAAAGCTCGCGCACTCTTTGGTTTATCTGTTCTCCTTTTTAGTGGAGTTTTATAGAGTACCACGCTGTAAAAAAACCAGCAAATGGAAAATTTTCGGAATATGGGTATGCAAAACTTTACTTTGGTATTCCATTGTGGTTATTCGTTTGCACTTCCTGGAACAACAGCAGCAGCATCATCCTTCGCAGCGACCACTAAGCGACCACCCTTTCCACATTTAGGCCCTAAAGATGGCTGACGTGTTTACAACTATCTTCCTTGGAATCAGCATTGGATTTTGCTTTGGGGTCATTCTTTCAAGTAAGAAATGGAGAAGAAAGCTGAAGATTGACAAGTTATTCAATAATGGCAAGTACGCAGATGAAAATGAAGTCAAAGAGAAGGAGAAAAGCTCTGATACTGAGGATGAAATGGAGGAGGTGAGGTACTGAAAGGAAATAATGATTTGAAAGAATGAATTTAATCAAACTAAGGCGTGCATTTTTGTGTGTATGGAGCCAGTAGCCTATGCTATGCTTTTTTTGGCCTTGGCATACTTTTTTCGGCAGATTTTCCATAAACATGGGCGGGGTTTCCCCAAAATTGGCAAGGAATACTAGTTAATAATTGGCAGTTTTCCACCAAAATTCGTCATAAAAGTGGGTACTAAGACAAGTTATGGTAATAGACTGGTTGGCAGATCCCTGTCCATCCACAATTCATGCACCTCCCTGGATTCCTGTGATATAAAAAGATCACCAACTGTCAGTATCTTTCGAGCAAGGACAGATTTTGTAAAACAATAGCATGAGATGATTTGTCGGCACCTAAATTCAAAGCGATTGGATTAGCGACTGCAGATAAAGGAAATTCTCCCAACCATAAATTCAAAACAAACAAAGCCGCAAAAGTTTCTGTGAAGCCCAGGTCGCTAGCGCGCTTGTTATGCATTCCAGAAAGTGTTTTCAAGAGAAAATATGAGCATCTACCGAAAGAAGAAGAATGAATCTAAACATCTATCTCGGGCATTTTATTTGTTTGGTTCAGAAGCTGAGCAGTAAGTGTTTTAATTACAACCAAAATAATAAGAGATTTGAATCACCTCCCAATCGGCTTTTGAACCAAATAAATTAAATGCCCGTGGCAGATAATAATAATAATAATAATAATATCATGCCATCCGGGATTTAGCAGAGGCAAAAATAGTTTTTAGCCGTTTTGCAAATCCTTGGAGGGTCATTGGATGGATGTTTTTCTCAGTAGTTCTTGGCTCCAACAACATGAGAGTAGGGCTGCCAGTCCCAGGGGTTTTGATTGGAGACGGAAAAGGAGGGAAGGAGGAATTGAAAATTGAATGGAGATCCACTTTAGAGACGGGGTTTTTTATAGTTGATATCTTAGTCGTATTGTATGATGTTGTTGCCTTTATATTTCACTTTGTTGTCTCCATTGTTATTTAAAGTAAAACAAGTTTTTGTAAACCGTATTGTAATGCAAATTAAATATTTATGTATTTATACTTGCTCGGCTGTCCCAGTTTTAGTAACTGACGAAGATTTTATAATCGAAACGTTTTTATTTAAACAGTTGTGTTTCTACATTTTTTTTCTGTTTATTCTGGATGTGGATAATAATAATAATAATAATACCTTATTTAATGTTAGTTTTACGATAGTGTGAGCACTAATATACACTAACATGAAGCAATTTTAGAGATTGCATTATGGAACTTATTGACTGCAAGCGTTGCAGGCGCATTGATTGTTGAAAAACCAATCTTTTATGAGAATTTTGAATTGATATGCATTTTTGGATGACTTTATTTCATTTGGAAGAGAATTCCAAACCTTTGGACCCAAAAAGCTAATCGATTTTATGCCATAGTTTGTACTTTTGACTTTAGGAACAACTAGAATGTCATTTTTTCGAAGATTATAGCTGGTTGATTTTGGGAGAAAATAATCTTTCATAAATGCTGGATTTAAGTTGTGCAAAGTTTTGTAAATTTCAAGTGCCAATAGCCTAATAGAATGAATATGAATTGTAGTAGATTCGGCCTTGATTAGGAGATTACTATATGATGAAGCATAATCTGAGAGTGCTAATCGTAGGGCCCTCTCGTTGACTTTCTCGATTTTCTTTTGGCTTGAATTACTGCAAAATAACCAGATAAGGGGACAGTAATTGAAGTGACAAAGAATGAAAGAATTCACGATTACTTGTCTCTCTTTGTTACCCATGAATCTAGCTAGTCTTTTGATTGCGTTTAGCTGCATGGCAGCTTTTTTACAGATATTATCGATATGTGAGTCAAATTTTAGTTGTTGGTCAATTTGAATTCCAAGTAGAGTTACTTCATTACTCACGTTTATTTTGAAATTATTGTTTATTTGAAATTCTTTAATTTGGTTATCATTTTTGCCAACAATCATTGACTGAAATTTAGATGGGTTGGCTGTCATATGATTTGACTTGAACCAGTTAATGCATTTATTGGTGTTAAGTTGCACTAGTCTATAGAGATCATCAGCATTCTCAGCAGAAATCGAAATTGTGTTATCATCTGCGAAATTACATAGGGAACCCTCCTGGATGAACAGAAAGATATCATTAATAAAGAGGTTGAAGAGCAATGGTCCAAGTATTGAACCTTGAGGTACTCCTTGACTAAGTGGCCCCCATGAACTAAAGTACCCATTTACCTTCACCATTTGTTTTCTGTTTGTGAGATAGCTTTTCAATAATTTGACTGAATTTATACCAACTCCATAAGCATCCAATTTGGCAATTAGTAGATTTATGGGGAGGCTGTCAAAGGCTTTGGATAAATCCATGAGTACAGCTGCAATGAGTTTGTCAGCTTCCAGACTAGTTTTCCATTCTTCTATTAATCTTATTAAAGCATGCTGGGATGAAAAATGTTTTCTGTAGGCACATAAGAAATTGGAGAAGTTCCTGTTGAGAAATGGAGATAGTTGGAGTTCTATTGCCTTTTCAAAGACTTTAGAGAGAGCTGTTAGAACACTAATTGGTCGATAATTTTCTTTGTTGAAAGGATCTTTCTTTTTGTACACAGGAGAAACAACTGCCATTTTCATCAAACTGGGAAATGTTCCTTGAACGATGCATTTGTTTAAAATATTTACCAAAGGCCCTGAAATGATGTCCACTGAGAGCTTTAAGAATTTAGCACTTATCATATCATGGCCACAAGCTTTTTTGTGGTCAAGATTTAGGATAATTTCTTTTAACCTTTCTTTAGTAATAGGTTGGAATTCAAAAGGCATCTTGTGTTTCAAGTTGTTTTTTATACCGATTATGCTGGTATGTTTATCAAACATCTTAATGATTTGGTGCAGAGATGGATTGGAATCCTCTTTTGTGTTGATTTGATCTGTGTTCTGGCCAACACTGATGAAGTATTTGTTCATGATTTCAGCAATGTTTTTTGGGTCAGTGATTAGCGAATCATTCTCTGACAGACAGATGTCTGAATCACCATGATTTTTCCCAAACAAGTATGGTTTTATCTTTTTCCAAAATAATTTTGAGTCTAAAGTACCATTTTGACAAATTTTTCTGAAGTAATCTGATTTAAATCTTTGTCTTAAATTAGCACAATGATTTCTTTGCTTTTTGTATTTTTCAAAGTTGCTTTGTGTACTGTTTTTGTTGTATTTGTTCTTGAGTTTTGTTCTAAGTTTAATTGCTTTCCGGTGCACAGTTGATAGAGGTTTGTTGTTTGCCCTGACTAACCTCTTTTTCAGAGGAGCATGTGAATTAACAACAGAGCAGAAGATCTTTTCAAAGACCTTAAAGGAGTCCTCAGCACTATTTGAGTTATCACAAAGTTGGAAAGGTGCTTGTTGCAGATGCTGGAGGAAGGAGTCTTCACTAAAATTTTTGAAATCTCTATAATATATAAATTTAGCATGATGCTTTGGGAGATGGGATTTCCAGGCAGTTAAAATCATTTTGTGATAATCACTTATGCTAGTTTCAATTGCTTTACTGTGTTTAAATTGAGTTTTATGATTAGTAAGAATAGCATCAATTGATGATGGAGTACAATTTGGTTTAAAGCAGGTGGGTTCTTTTATGAGGTTTGAAAGGCCCAAAGTGCTACAAATAGTTTTTAGATGTAAGTTATCTGGTGTAAGATTTAGGTCACCAATTATGATAAAATTTTCATAGTTTAAACTAGCTTCATCAATAATTTTGATAAGAGAATTTTGAAAATATTCATTGCTTGAATTGGGTGGGTTATAAGTAGCAACAAGAAACCATTTTTGTTTTTTTAAATTTATCTCAAGGCAAATATTTTCTATTTGGCTATCCTCCAAGTTGTTACTTCTTTTACTTTTGATTGAATTTTTTACATAGACAAGCAGACCGCCACCATGGGCATTTCGATCCTCACGGTAGGGTGTTTTATAGCCCGGTATTTGAAACTTGAAACAGAGGGTAAAGGTCAATGGTTCATTCAGCACGTGGACAAAAACTGTCCTGGGAGTACCACAAGGTTCAGTCTTGGGACCCCTTTTGTTTAACATATACCTGAATGACCTATTCATGTTCTTGGAGGAAACCAAAATCTGTAACTATGCAGACGATACAACAATTTATGCGTGTGGTCCTAGGATTGAAACTGTCATTGCGCATTTAGAACATGATGCCCTTAAAATAACTGAGTGGTTTCCAAACAATTGTATGAAGCTAAATGAAGACAAATGCCATTTAATGATTTTTGGTGCGAAGGGAGATAATGAAATAACCATCAAAATAGGCGAGGCCTGTGTGAAAGAAAGTAGACAGGAAACTCTTCTCGGTATAACCTTTGATCGATCACTATCTTTCAAAGGACATGTGAAGACCCTATGTAGAAAGGCCGGCCAGAAACTCCATGCTCTTGCCCGTATATCCTGCTACATGGACACTGACAAATTGCAGCAGCTAATTAGAGCATTTGTGTTATCGCACTTTAGCTACTGTCCACTCGTTTGGATGTTTTATGACAGAACTTTAAACCATAGAATAAATCATGTTCACGAAAGGGCACTGCGCATTGCGTACAAGGATCACGGAAGTGATTTTGGTTCTCTCCTGGAACAGAGCAATTCGGTGCCCATCCATGTAAGAAACCTACAGTTGCTTATGACGGAAATTTTTAAAACAAAGTCTGATCTAAATCCACCTTTCATGAAGGATATTTTTATGGAGAGAGGTATTAGCTGCAATCTACGGCATGGCAATGACGCTCAAATTCCAAAGGTGCGAACCACGTCCTTTGGAGTTGAGACCATAGCCTACCTTGGAAATAAACTTTGGCAGTTTTTACCGCACGAAATAAAACGATCAAGCACCCTTCCTATTTTCAAAAAACGAATTAGATGTTGGAATGGCGAAAAATGCAACTGTAGGCTCTGCAAAACATACATTCCAAGAGTTGGGTTTCTAACATGATAAACATTTCTTGGGCCTTCTCGCGAGGATGGGGGCGGTGCACTGCTTCCCGGTGGGATGGGGGATGTGCTGTGCGGGATGTGAGGTCCCCTTCACGATGCAGGCACTGGGCTGCGGTTGAACTGGGGAATTGCTCCCTAGCGGCGACCGCAGCTTAGGATATGCGTGTGGGGGTTCCCTCGCGCGGTGTGTCCGCCGTCTCTCTGGGAGGTGGGCGTCGCTCCGTACCTCGTAGGGAAGGCATGCTTTTATCTTGTATATAATCCACTAAATGTTTTTATTGATTAGCTTTAGGAATTAATTTGTAAATTTTGTAAATTTTTGTAAAGTAGGCCTAAATTAGCTGTAATTTAGCTATTCTTTTTATTTTACTTAGCCTACATTAAATAAATTATTGATGATGATGATGATGATGAAACTGACTTGAAGGAAATGTGTTATCAATCTTTGTTTCACTTATGACTACAATCAGGGGCGCACATTCAAATTTTGTTTGGGGGGGTGTCAACATGCTCTGGACCGACTAAATTTTTTCGGACCGACTGAACGTATAGCAAGCAGCGGTGTGGCCAGGGTAAATTAAATGGAGGTATTGAAACGAGGGGGTCCCCAGGAAAATATTCGGGGCTACGCCCTTTATTTTGGCTTAGAATGCATCTCCCAATATCATGCTTGCCTTTAGCGACAAGGAAACCTTGACCGTTTAGTGACAATTATGCTATAAAGCATCGCACGAGGAAAATTTTTGAAGACAGATCCTTTACTTTGGCTTAGAATGCATCACGGACTTGGAGTTTTAGGTTTAGGCGTAATCTTAAGAACAACGACTTCTTCACCGGCAAGCCTAGTAAAAGCGACTTGTTTTAGTGTGTTTGTCCTCTAAGAAGGTTTCCCCTTATGATCATAGTGTCAGCAGTGTTAGCTTTTGGTAGAAGCGTTTACCACTTTGATGGATAATATTTGTAACCCATGTCTCCTTTCTTCTTTGGGATTCATACACAAGTGTCTGTTTTCCAACGCCACATAACTACCACCACCGGCACCCCAGTGCCAGATTAGAAATTTTGAGTATTTGTAACAGCATTGTTCCTTGGGACAATCTTTGCACAACAAACACCTTCCATTTTGTGTTAGACCGCTTTTTAAAAGCCAATGATTGCTTGCCCCTAAAAATGGAAGCCTGTGCAATTTTTCTAATGCATCTAAGAAATTTTTTAAATGCCATCTTCTGCTTTGGCTTAGAATGACTCTCCTAGTTATTGTCAAGCACTTCTTGTGAATATTCTAACTGTCGTCATGGGTCGACTTTTGCCCAAAAGATTTAAAATCGGACCAACTTTGATTCAAACTATTGTGGACCTTTCGAGCTTCGTCGTGGTTGGTAGGTCAATGAAAAATTCGGTCCACGAAGTCAGTCCACGAAGTTGGTCCATCCGATTTTGTCGTGGACCGACTTTTCCTTTTTGAGAAAATTTTTGGACCGACTCAGAAATTATTGGGGGGGTGTCTCACCCCCCCACACCCCCCCTAATGTGCGCCCCTGACTACAATGTCAAGAGAACTCGTTGTTATCAAATCTTTTAGTTCACAAAATTTGTTTCTGATACTATTTATGTTGAGGTGTGCAATAATGGGATTTTTTGGACATTTTGTGCGCATATCTTTCAAATCTTTATGAGGAAAATTTTCATCTTCCATTGAGCTTATTTCTATTTTTTGAGGAGTTTTGGATGATTTCAGTCAGTATTCTGCCTTAATGCAATCTCTTAAGTTACAGGCAAGTCTTGCGGTACCCCATTTATTTAAATGTAACCCACTGTTATTGAGATGATCGTCACAACTAATGTTTTCATTATCAAGGAAATTTATGTTTGTTTCATAGCAAATCTTGTTGAATGTAGTATTGAGCTGATCAACATTGGTATTTAAGTTCTTGTTTTTCATCTGATGTATGATGGAGGACAAGTAAATTGCACAATTGGGTAGTACAATTGGGTAGTGCAGAAATATCCTTTTTCTTTCGATCTATACTCATTTTTGCTCTTAGGAACAACTGTTGGAATGCACAACAAGCAAGCTAGCTACCTCGGTTTCAGAGAATCTTTTGCGACTTTCCTTGTTTTGAATATCTAGTTGAGAGAATTTCCTTTGTCTGCAGTCAATAATTGCTTTGAATTGAGGTGTCAATCAAAACCAACTCATTCTATTGTCTTGCCAAATCTGTCCTTGTTTATCTTTCGTTAAAACTCAATGTGTTCAAAAGTAGCTATTAAACAGATCATCATCAATTGTCACCATTTACCCTTGATTTCTCTGAAATTCTATTAAATTGCTCAAATTTTCTCTCACAAGGGTGTGCTTTCTCTTTGAGTAGCTTTGCTACTGAGTGAGTTCCTCCTAAAGAATTCCCCTTGGCCTTCATACAAATTCTCAAGTTGTGTATCTTTCTTTTTTATCGTGTGTGTATTGTCTGTATCCTTATCTGTATTTGTATGCAGAGGAATTTAGAATGAAGGAACTGAACTGACTTTTCATTTTCTATGCATTAGACAAAAATTTTGGGAAAATATTAGCCAGCCTAGACCTAGAGTTTATGCCATTCCAGGAAATAATCATAAGCAAATAGAAGGATAATTTGTTTTCCAGAAATGCACAATCAATTGCTCTGGAAGGAGGGCTTGACAAGGCCCAGGACTGTAAAGTCTTTCCTGCATGGGGAATTTGTGCGCAGCTTCTTTTGTTTTTAGACAAAATGCTATTTTGCAAAGATTGAGTGCATTCCCCACTCAAGGCAAACTTTTCAGTCAGAATAGGGTCCAATGCTTAAATTCTTCTGTTTCTTTTAGGACCTAGAATTTGGTGACTGGGGTGATTACAAAATGGTTTTAGTTGTTAGACAAGATTTGGGAATGGGCAAAGGAAAGGCTGCTGCTCAGGTAAAGTCAGACAGTTTTCAATTTCAATTCACAAACCAAATGAGAAGATTTATATTTTGGTCTGTGAATCAGGCTAAGGATTTATCAACTTCATGCAACGTGCGGTATTGGTAGTAGATACAAAGGGCTTGATATTAGTGACTGCATCTGTAAAGAATGCTCCTTTGGTATCACTGAAGATAAGGTGAATTTCCTTTTGTATGCCTGGCTAAACAAACTTAGAATTCCAGGAGGTCACAAAAACACAAATGATAATGACACGATACTACTCTCTAGCATTTTACCTTGTTCAAGCAAACTTTTAGGGAAACTCCAGGAAGCCTGATATATCTACTATGATATATCTAGCCTGATATATCTACTATGCCTATATGGATGTACTCACATACCTATGATTTACATTTTTCATTCACATATTTTGTTCCTGTCTTGTTTAACTAGTTGATTAGTTTTGTTAAAGATTTTTTTTTTCTCTATCAAGATTCAAAAACTACAATATTTATACTTACATTACACTGTACCATCCATAGTGAAGAAAGACATAAAGTCACCGGGTCTTCACTTGTTTGTTCATTGCTGCCATACATGGTAAACTGCAGTATATGATCAGAACATTTTATAAAATCGGATTATAGTAGCCCCTAGACCATATTTGTCTGACCAGAACGTTGCAATTCTCAGGAAATTTTGTTCCGTAAATTTCTTGAGCTTGTAATGTTTTCTAGAGCAGGCTATTATTTCAGTGTTCCTGGATATTTCTCCCATTCTGGAGTTGGGTAACAATTTCTTTATTAAAGGAGAAGTCATCAATGCAAACTGTTCTCATATGAAGCCAACCTCAAACTTCGGAGTTTGCTGGTGTTAAATTATAAGGGGATTGGTGACAGTCTGCGATCGTTGCCAACCCCTATCTTCCATCTGCGATTTCAGCAGGGTGCTTCCACTCTTTGGCGACAATCATTCTTTTCCCAGATCAGGACAGTTGTAATGATTGGGAAAGTTGAACTCAGCCAACGCTTACGATCCACACTCACCAACGGTCTTAAGGATCATAAGCAAGGGCTTACCTTAAAGGGGCTCAGTCGTCAAACAGTAAACAAATCCGTAAACTCTCACATGTCGGGGATTATCCATTGTTCATCCATTGTTCTCTGCAGTTTGTTTGGTGGCTTCACCCAAGCCACAAAAAAGTGACCGTTATAAATCCACTTATATCCGAGCAATCGTAGAAGATATGAATGTTTAGTTTGTTCCTTAGTGAAGTACAAGGATTAATTCCCAAACAGCAACTTTCATTTTGAAAAAAATACGAAAATCCTGTGTGATATCACCTTTCAAAAAACTGCAAAAATCATTGTTTTGTTTATATTTTGACGACGGAGCCCCTTTAAATTGGGAACACATGCGATCGCAGACCGTCACTGATCTCCTTATGATCGCTCTACGATTTAATGGGAACCAACCAAGGAGTCTGCTGGCATTATAATTTTTCCATAAATAAGTCCTTGCCGCATCGATTAACAATTATGTGCTCTGTTTCATTAGTGTTGTCATGCTGCCGTGGCTGTATATAACAAGACAAAGCACAGGCATCCAAAGGTAATAACTGCACAAATCTCCATGCAATTAGTTATTTCTTTAATTTACTATACAAATAGAAGGAAAAAAGCCGAGTTCAATGGCTCTTTCAGCACACAGAAAGAAGCCCATATAATGGCTGTGCCTCAAGATTCAGGCTTAGGGCCCCTTCTTTTCGATAAACACTTTACTGATTTGTTTCTTCTGGTACTGTAAATGGTACTGAAATATTTAGTTTGCCTTACCAGAACATCAATCACACAAGTATCCATCTAACTTTTACAGTCCTTGCAACTTTTAACGAAGAATTTTCAGTCTCGTTCCAAGTCTATTTGCAAGCTGTCTTTATACGGTAGTTTGCACTAAGCTTTATCACTTGCCATATCTTAGACTCTGTTGGCATATTTTACACTCTGTCGATCATAGCCTTACATTAATTGGTCATTTTTTCATAGTGGCTAAGAGAGTGGGAAATGTCAGCTTGCCCAAAAATAGTCCTGAAAGCACAAGATGAGGAAACTCTGTAAGTTTACTACCTAAGAGCTCCTTGCTATTTCAAAGGAGGATCTGGTTTTACTGATTTTTAGCTACTAGATATTCAATCCCATGACAACAAATATACAGACAATATCTCTCACTCATGAGAAATTGAATTTTCTCTATTGTTCTGAGCGAGGAGTCCTTTATGATTTGATCGATTATTTTAGACCTTTTTCAGGCATTTTGCAACTTCCAAGTTTTTGTAAACTTGAATTTACCAATTTTTCCAGTGCTCGTAAGGAGGTGAGAAACATCACAAAAATACTTCGATCTTCGGCTGTCAAGCAAACATTGATTCATTCCAATCCATTAAATACTTTGGATGCTATGAATTTCCAAAAGTGGGAGTTTTTTTCTGGTTCACTGGGTACATTGATATCTAAGACTGTTAACAAATTCTTAAGATTCTCCTGAACCTCTTATAGTGGTATGGAAACCTTAATTGACGCACAGTACAGGGCTCACACACATTCAGATGGTTTCCTTCCTAAGAATTCTTGTTTAGAAAAATGTACTGTCTTTCTTATGGCTCAAGAATTCTTATCATAAAATGAAAAATTCTTGTGATGTTAATCTGCACAAGGCCTGTGCTGTATGGAAGCGAGAATTCTTAATAACTTTTTGTAAGAAAACAAGCAACCAAAGAGTATTAGATGTATTCATAAGGCCTAAACCTTATAGATATAAGGTATATCTTTTATATCATACTTTACTTGATTAATATATTGTCTCTTTGTCAGTCTCATTGACTTTTATATTCTCTTTGCAGCATAAAACTTGCAGAAAAAGCACATAGCTTAGATCTTGATGTGTGTGTCATTAAAGATGCCGGAAGGACACAGATTGCTCCTGGATCTAAAACAGTTATGGGTTTGGGACCAGGTACTTTAAATCCTCCAATATTTCTCATATTTTCTCTTAAAATGTTAGCTATATGTACTGATGGATTGACTTTACTTTACTTTACTTTACTTTACTAGGGTAGACTTGAGTCGACTCGACTTTTCTTGGGTTACCTTGAGTTGAATTAAGGTGACTTGGCTTGAGCTGACCTTTCTTCAGGTGACTTGACCTGAGCTTACTTTACTAGGGTAGACTTGAGTCAACTTGAATTTACCTTACTAGGGAAGACTAAAGTCGACTTCTCTTGACTTGGGTGACTGAGTTGACTTGACTTGACTTGAGTTTACTTTACTTCAGGTGACTTGACTTGAGTTTACTTTGCTAGGGTGTACTTGAGTTGACTTTACTTTACTTGGGTTGACTTGAGTTGAGTTACTTTTCTTGAGTTGAATTAAGTTGACTTGACTTGAGCTGACTTTACTTCAGGTGACTTGACTTTAGTTTACTTGGGTTGACTTGACTTTACTTGGGTTGCCTTGAGTTGAATTAAGTTGACCTGACTTGAGCTGACTTTACTTCAGGTGACTTGACTTTAGTTTACTTTACTTGGGATGACTTGACTTTACTTGGGTTGCCTTTAGTTGAATTAAGTTAACTTAACTTGAGCTGACTTTACTTCAGGTGACTTGACTTGACTTGTCAGTACTTGACTTTACTTTAGTTTAGTTTACATTACTCGACTCTAATTGACTTGACTTTAGTTGATTTTACTTGGGTTGGCTTGAACTGGCTTTAGTTGACTTGACTCAACTTGATGTGACTCCACAACTACTTTTCTATATCTTGTTTGCTGTAAATGCTTTTTACATAATCAAATTTCACGAAGCAAAGACAAGCATCTTCATTTAACTTTAGCCAATGATTTCTTGGCTAAATTTCTTGCTTGCAATACTTTGAATGTAGGCGTAGTCATACTGGGGTAGTCATAGTCTTTCGCTCCCCATGGTATCGTCCCTGTAGTGTAGTATAGTAATCAGGAACGTATAGTAGAGTGTAAGATTTATTGTAATATTTTAATATGAATAAAAAAAATGTAGGCGTTCAGTGCTGATTTTGAGTTAAAACTGGATTAATTCTATGCAAATAAACCCATTTAAAGCTAAAGATTTCATTAATAAGCTGTTAAAAGGGAAATTTTTTCCAAGTGTCCAAAATGTTTAGTCCGAAGTTTAATGTCAGAGACTCTCCATCTGAAACATTTCGATGTTAATTGCAGTCTTTTTCTTGACTTCAGTCTCAAAAGGTTTCCAGTCGAATTCAATCAATGATTTAAATCTAAATGCCTTGTTTTCTTTGCAGCACCTGCAGATCTGATAGATCAAGTGACTGGAAAATTAAAACTGTTTTAGCATATTAGTAAGTTATTCGTATTTATAACAAAGGGGACTATAGCTGTGTGCACCGGGCGAGTGAAAAAATAAACATGTTCGGCGGGCTGTGGAATAAAAAGTATGCAGCCAATAACCAAAACAAAAATTTTCATCTATCAGTCAAAGACTAACAAGGGCAGATTTTGTAATACAATAGCATGAGTTGCTTTTGTTGACACCTCAATTCAAAGCGATTAGCGATTGCAGACAATGGAAATTCTCTCAACCAGCAATTCATCACAAACAAAGCCGCAAAAGTTTCTTGGAAACCAAGGTAGCTAGCTTGCTTGTTGTGCATTCCAGAAACTGTTTTTAAGGGCAAACATGAGCGTCGATCGAAAGAAGAAGGATGCATCTACACATCTGCCGAGGGCATTTTATTTGTTTGGTTCAAAAGCTGTTTAGGAGGCGATTCAATTCTCTTATTTTTTGGGTGTTATCAAAACATTTACTGCTCAGCTTCTGGACCAAAGAAATAAAATGCCCGCGGCAGATGTGTAGATATATCCTTCTTCTTTCGATCTATGCTCATGTTTGCCCTTAAAAGTAATTTCTGGAATGCACAGCGAGCGAGCTAGCTAGCTACCTGGGTTTCAGAGAAAATTTTGCGGCTTTGTTTGTTTTGAATTACTGGTTGATATAATTTCCTTTGTCTGTGATCGCTAATCGCTTTGAATCGAGGTTTCAACAAAAGCAACTCGTGCTATTGTATTACAAAATCTGCCCTTGTTTCAAAGACTAGCTTAGATGTGAACATTTTATTTGGTAAGATCACTCATCATCTAGACCGTGAAGTTAGGAAAATGCTGGTAAGGGACAGTGCAAAGTTTATTTTATAACATGGCCGGTGCAAAACATAACGGGGCAACTACTTTTTTTTTAGCTTGTACAGAACTGTGTCAACACTTTATACAAAGCAAATATGAACGGGGCAGTACCTTTTTATAGCTCAAGATGAACGTTGAAATATGAAATGGTTAATTTTGAGGCCAAAATTGTGGATCATGCAAGTTGAGAAATGCTTGGAAGGATGTGTATGAACATGACGCAAAATGTCCTTGTAAGTTACTTGCAAGAACGATTCGCCAGTCATTTCTCTTCATCTTCAAAGTCGATTTCTTCGTTTACAAAGTCTCGTAAAGGCAAGAATTGATTATGTTATGGTATTTGGCTAATTCATCGGTGGTACGATACAACATTTGTTGTTCATGAATACGGGGAGATACATTTTTTTAAGGAAAGAGTGACGGGGCAGTTGGTTTTTTGGCAATAATTTCATATAGGGCGAGCAGATTTTTTTGCAAGAATTTTTGTTCTCCACCGGCCATGTAATATAATAAATTTTGCCCTGTCCCTAAGGGGGTTTGTATATGAACGAGACTTCCATGTTCGATTCTGGTCAACCATTGAAATCTAAATTCGATGCTATTGTCCGTAATATAATTTCAATGGCAAGTAAATGATGGACCACAATCGAAAGTGGAATTTTCGTTCCCATACAAATCCCTTACAAGCTCTTTTTCTTCTGGGTCTAAAAGATGAATGATTTTACCAAATGAAATGCTCACATCTAATTTTGCCTTTAAATGATAGGTTAACATTTTTGTTTTCATTATTGGCTGAGTACATTTTATTCTACAGCCCGCCAAACATGTCAACATTTTTTTATTCACCCGTTCTGCATATGTGATAAAGGGTAGCTAACAAAGACGAAAATGTCATGTGTTGAGCGAATCAAGTTAAAAGAAAACTTTATCAATTTGAACCTTGGAATGAAGTCGACATATAAAGTAGAGTGGTGTCGCCGTGCCGCCCATTATGGCCGATTAGACGTGCATTGAAACCACACGGGATAGTTCGTAAATGCAAAGTAAAATATTTACATATGATACAATATTTACAGGCGAGTTTTGATTGTAGATAAAACGAGATCAATTCAAGAACCAACCTGCGCTACGAACGTTTTGCGTAAACGACAGTTGCATTTATCGCCCTTCCACTCTCTTTTATGCGTTTTTTAAACATGGAAATTTTTAATGACTGTTTAGTATCATTTGAGAGTCCAGTCCATGCCACAGTTTACATCCTAAGAAAGCAATACTCTCTATCCCAAAGCGAACTGTCCAGGCCTTAACCATTTGCAAAAGAGTCATTTCTCCTTCACTGCATCATCTTAGTTGATTACGCCCCCGCAGGAATAATTATATTCTTTTAGTCCTGATAGTCCACGGAATAGACTTGGAGCAAGTCTAATGCAATGGTGGACCAGGATGCTGGTCTGCTGGGACAACTGCACCAAAAAAACAATCCAATTTAATTGCCCCGAAATGTGAAATATTTGGTGACAGGCTGAAGACTTGGATCTTTAAACTCTTTATCCATATGTATTTAGCCTATTTATATTTGAAAGAATACAAACAGCATAAACAACTATCCTTCCCATACGACGAAACGTGCTTGGCACCCAGACATAAACGATCAATTAACATAAGATCCTTTTGGATGATTACAAAGTCCGTCCTGAGCTAAGCAAGCATAAGAAAATCTAAATATTGATTTCTTCATAACCCCAAATGATCGTTAATGCTGTTTTAGCTACAGTCAGAGAGATGAGTGTTGCTGCTAAAGTCACCTTCATCAACAGAAAATCAAGCGCCTTGTATAAGGAGAAGAATCGCCTGAAAAGCAATATTTTGATCTTTATGTCAAACGAGGATGATACGCAAAAAATCAAAAGTCATTACCCCTAGTTTGCTTAGTCTCTGCATGAAACTATTGGTGCATCTGTATCAAATTAGATGTCATGTCAGATTTACGATCACGCAAAATTACTTATGTTTATGCAGAACCCTGCAGAACGTTTCTATTCGTGGGCATCTAGTTTGAGACAAGCATTGACGAAAATAACCTATGTGCAGAATCATATGCATGAAGATGTTTTGGTTTAGTGTGATCGCGTCCCTTCCCCCAGTCAATGGCGCCATTGTTTGCTGGGATTCTGCACCTTTCCTCTCAACTTCACCTGCGATGATTGCATCCGTTGCTGTGTAGGAGGGGGGTCCGTCTACCTTTGGTGATGCTGCAAATACTAGCCTCTGTGCAGGCTGTCGGTTACATCATCCCCTAAAGCTGACTTATTTGCATAATGAATACTATCAATAAGTGGCTAATGATGCGTTCGTTCTAGAAAACGATTGTTTTAACATAATTAAGCTGCTAATGAAGTCAAAACGTGCCAATTCTGCGTAAATTTGTTGTTGTGCCAGGGTAAACATCAAGGTGATTTATCCATCTTATGGTGTCAAATCTGTCTAACATGAAATAAGCCGACGTCAAATGTTACTATCGGATCGCGGGAAACTTCTGTCTTGTATGCGCTTTCTGCGCGCTTTCTTTATTTCAGTGCCAATTAGCAGAGATAAAACGTTAATTAATTGTTTTAACGATCGTGACGGACTTACTTTCTTTCTTTCTTTCTTTCTGACTGACCTGGAGCCCCCTCTTAGATTACAAAGTTGGACTTTGTAATCAAAAACGAGGATTGTCAGGGACGCCGGAGCGATGGTAGGGCAAGGGGGGCGACTAGGAACGTAAGGGCAATCGAGACCGAAGGCGACTGAAGGCGAGCGAAGCGAGCCTAAAAATTAGGGGGTCCGGGGGTACTCCCCCGGGAAAATTTTTGTGACCACGCCCTTTAGATTGGCTTAAAATGCTATCAAAAACGTTTTAACGAACATTAATAATGTTCTTTCACACAATTTTTCGGCTATTTCTCCACATGTCCTCATTCCGAATCGCATAAAATCGCATATTGCTTATTTTGAAGTTGCAATTGCCAGTCATTTTTCGTTACTGGTGTGTTTCTGATAAGGGAATGAAGCTATGGCGGCTTTTCTATCAAGTTTCAAAGTAAATTATTGTTTTTCATTGAAAGGGCACTTTTGCCCCCCTTGCCCCCGTTAGGAAATCTGGTGTTCCACAGGGTTCAGTTCTTGGACCTTTACTGTTCAATCTATTTATTAATGATTTCATATACGCGATCGAGAACTCACAAGTTTGCAACTTTGCCGATGACAACACTATCTACTCATGTGAAGATAGCATAGATAACATTTTGAGATCCCTCAAAGGAGACATAAATAATGCCTTAAAATGGTTCAAGGACAACCGAATGGTAGCTAACCCAGACAAGTTTCAGGTTATTTTCATGGGTCTTGAAAAGGGTCAAAAAGTGAGCCTTGAAATAAATGGTCAACCTATCAAGACAACCGATGAGGTTAAACTCCTTGGAATAACGATTGACTCAAAGCTACAGTTTCATAATCATGTTGAAGGTATTTGCAAAAAGGCAAGTCAAAAAGTAAAGGCGTTCTCTCGTATTGCTGGGTTTCTACAAAAGGATAAAGCAAACATACTATACAAAACTTTCATAAAGTCAGCCTTTAACTATTGTCCACTGATATGGATGTTTTGTGGTAAAACAACTAACAACAGAATAAACCGGCTACATAAGCGTGCCTTGAGAGTTCTCCATGGCGATTATACATCTACCTTTGAAGAACTACTGGCAAGGTCGGAAGAGATAACGATCCATTGTAGCAATCTGCAAAAGCTAATGGTCGAAATATACGAATGCACCAATTTCATTAGTCCTTCTATTTTGTCAGAGTTTTTCGCAACGAAAGAAATCACATATGACCTAAGAATAAAGAATCTACTCCAGGTGCCAAAAGTTAAGACATCGTCATATGGACAAAGTTCCCTATCGTTCAGAGGTAGTATACTTTGGAACACTTTGTCAGACAACATAAAATCCGCACAAAATACAAAACAGTTTAAAACAATGATCAAAAATTGGAAGGGAGAACAATGCCGATGCAACATTTGTAAATAGGGTTTGTAATTAGATAGTTGGTTTTTATTGGTTTGTATTAACTAGACATTTCACCAACTGTAAATAAATGAATTATTATTATTATTATTATTATTATTGGGACTGGTCGGCATTCAGGAGGAAGGCACTACTCTTACTTTAATTTTTAATGCTTTAGATTTTATTCTATGATCATATTATCGGTGAATTTAATTTTCATGCTCAATCTGTACTGTCCAAAGACTTTTGAGGAGGTAGTGTTGAGGCTGCACGCCCGGCTGCACACAGGCTATGAACCCAGGCTGACTTCCAAAATTGGCGGATCTCTTACGCGGGTGTTACTGTATTCAACTTGAAATTTCCAAAGACTTTTGAGGTGGTAGTGTTGGGGCTGCACGCAGGCTAGAACCCAGGCTGACTTCAAAATTGGAGGTTCTCTTACGCGGGTGTCACTTTGTTCAGCTTGAAATTTTAGAGAATTTGCGTCCTTTTGTGGCATGTTGAAATAGCAATACCAAATTTTACAAAAGAAATTATCTAATATCAAATGCAAATCTAATCGTAAATATCGCATGATGTTATGTTGCAATACGGAAGTGATTGAATAAGTTTGACAAATTTTGGTTTGGGAATCGCTCTCGGATTTTTTAACACTAAGTGTTGTAAATGTGGCAGTTTGGTACCTAGCTTTTCATAAGGAGCATAAAACTTGTCCCCCAACTTGTCGAAATACAACTCCAAGTTACTGAGCTTTTGACATCCTTCAAGAATAGATTCTACACTATCTTCTAGTTCTCTCGTGTCACAAGTATCGATCATTTGCATTCCGGCACTAACCTGTAACTTTAGATTCTTCAGATTTCTGCAGTTGGCACCAATTGCATTCACAATTTTATGACATTCATGTCCATTTTCACAAAAATCTAAACGGAGACTTTGTAGATTCATCCCACATCTTTTGATAAGTTCACAAAGCGTTTCTTCAGTTTCATGTCTATCGGAAATAAACACAATATCAAGTTCTGTTAATTTTTCCAAATGTCCGAATAAATGTAATAATCCATCCATCGTATCCACATACAAAATCAATGATTTAAGGTTTTTGCATTTCTCCAAAATGGCATCTCCAATTTCCCTAGAGAAATAACACTGAAAATGTTTCAGCTGAGCCCCATAGGCAGAAATTTGTTTAAAGAGGTAGCAATGTGGATATTCGTATTCACGGCATCCATCTATATCAGTGATGTGTGGGCAGTGTTTAATAAGGTCATCGTCATCATAATCAACATCAGTGTCACCTTCACAGTAGAGCATAAGCCTTAGATGACATTTCTCCAAGAAGCGTAAATTCCCATTTTTAATGTAAGGTACCATCATATCTTTTTGGCCGCGAAGCTCTATGAGTTTACTGCTTGTTATCAAACTTCCAAAAAAATCGTTGCTTAATAATTGTTTAACAGCTGTACGGGCATCACGCAAGAGCGCTAATGATTTGAGCCTAGGAAAGCTCAGGCGCCCCTTGCAGGCAATGATGCCCTGGATCTTTGAGACAGAAACCTCGAGCATTGGCAACATGTGGGGGGTGAAAGGCTTAGCGGATCGGTGTATTTTGTTGATTATAAGAAGCGGATTTTGTATTTATCCATTTTACAAAACGGATTTTCGTATTTTGTTTTCTTGACGGATCACGTATTTTTCCGATATCCTAAGGCGTATTTCGGACTTAACTAGATTGTCTTAAACGTATTTTTGGATCCTTTCTCCCCGGTGCAAAGTAAAATGACTAAAAGAGGAAAAAGAGAAAAGAGGACAAGTATGAAGCTAAATGCTATAAGAGGGAACAGAAAAATTTCCCAGAACTGTTCTTTTTTGCCGAAATGGGCTCAACGAAAGTGGTATCATCTTGCTTAAAGTATCTGTGTCAACGACCAAAATATCTATGTGGCCCACAGCGAAGGAACTAGCATTAATCTTGCTACCCACTCCCATTAAATTTTTCCTTTGTGCTAAGAAGTGTAATTAATGAAGAAATTCATCTTTTCGCTGGCAGCAAAGTAGAGGGGTTTGCCAAGATGGGCCAGCTGAGCATGTAAATTCAAACAGCCCATTGGTATATGTGTAGAATTTGCTACTGTGGTGTATGCCTGTGTGATGATGCCCAGTCAAATTTCGTGAAGCTGATCACACCTCTCAACGAGACAGCAAATTTGCTTGACGCTATTGGCAAGCCTTACAATGCTATTTTCCGTCCACGAGAAAGGACAGTCATACTCCAACATGGCACTGTCAGAAGAAGCATCCAACAAAGTGCAGCAGTGGAAGCAAGTTCTTATGGACTTTGAAAGAGCAGTCAGTTCTACAGAGCATTTACCAAACACCCCAAATGAACGTCAGGGACAGGGTGTTCAACCCAGAAGAAATGTGCGTAGACCCAGACCAAAACTCTTGGGTTTGACGCAGACCCAGAATATTGAAAGCAATTTTGTGATCGACCCGACATTTTAAATGATACTCTTAGACCCAGAACGTCACAATAGACTAATGTAGTATTTTCTCAGTCAGATATTTGTTTAACTAAAAACAGCCTGTTACGGTGACCTTCAGTAGACATGATTGATTTGGTAATAATTTTGCATTTTGAAACAGTTTTCATAACATCCACCAATGCTGTGATCCGTGTTCTGCAATGTGGGCTACCCATCGCGATCCTTGAACAAATGATGCAAGATGAAAATGAGCACTCTCTGGAACATTGCAACAATTTGCTCTGATGCTTTTGCTTCAAATATGAGCGTCGTGTCATATTTTCATTAACATTGCACCCGCCGGGCAAGATGACCAGTTTTGATGAATCAGAAACATTCACCACCGAAAGCGAGTAAGAAGTTATCTGATTTACATGATGACTGTTACAAAACTATCAAGGTTACCTTGTCATTAATGAGCTAAATGGCAAGAATGATATTGGGAGATGCATTCTAAGCCAAAGTAAAGGGCGTGGCCCCAAAAAATTTTCTGAGGGCTTCGCCCCCAGACCCCCTTCATTTCCATGTGCCACCACTTGATTTACCCTTGCCACGCTGCTTATGGGTACTGCAGTTTATTGGAATTTACCTAATTTATACAAAAGAAATAGTCCGCAACCACTTTATCTGGATTTGCGCTGTCTTGCCCCCACGTGTTCCTAATTTCAGGCATTTTCAGTTGATCAAGAACAACACGCTGTTTTTATCGGTTCCGTGAAGATTGTATCAAACTCTTATTTTTTTCAAGAAAACCCAAACTTCACCTTTCTGTAGACCCAAAATCAAAGAGCCTAAATAGTAACAGACCTGAAAAAATTTACCCTGGACCCAAAAATTATGGGTAGACCCAACTCGAAAAGTGCCTTGGGTCTGACTTGGACACCCCGTTCAGGGAATGGCTTCTGCTTCTACAATAAAGTCAGTAGATATTCTAGTTTGGGGTTTACAGAGGTTAGACTCTATATTGTCATCTTTTGAAATTTTTGGCACGAATATTCGCAGCTGCATGATGTTAGATGTGGAACATCTACATTCAACAAGCCATATCAAACATCCGCTACCATCAAAAAAAGAATACTGTAGGGATTTTGGCAATACCATCAAAGACAGTATCAAACGCTTGTCATCTTCGACTTTACCATTACATAAGTGAGAATGACGCCTGCACGTATGGTGCTGCTGTGCATCAGAAACGTCAGAGGACAACTCGTCAAGAAACGACAATTGGCCAAATATGGCACTATGCCAGAAATGATGTATCAAAGAAAGCTAGTCATCACGGAGAAAACTAACTTTGCAAGTGGTAAAAATGCAATGGTTGATGCAGAGCAAACTGACAACACTGAAAACGAAATTGAAGAAACTGAACTCGAGTAAGATCCAAGTACTGACGAAGACGATGAAGATGCAACAAATTCTGAGCTCGACACAAGGTCAACGTTTCTGGTCGGAGTTTCCACTCGATGAGGGAGAGCTGTGAAAATTAATAGCAACTATAGTGTATATCATGAATGTTAATGACCAGTGATATTAAAAAATTCACGGATTTTCGTATTTCATCGAAAAAATTAGCGGATTTTCGTATTTGTTCATCAAAAGTAGGCGTCTTTGCGTATTTCAATACCCCCTTTCACCCCCCACCAACATAATACGGTTTGTTTCTACATCAATGTAGATGACCTGTATCGTTTCTTGATTCCGGATTATTGCCTCGACGATTCTTTCAAAATAAACACTCTTAACCCATGCTGGCAAATTACGTATCGTTATTCGCAAAGTTTTTATCTCTGTTTGACTTAACAATAATTCTGTTAGGCTCTCAGTATCAAGATGATAATTGTCAACATTCAACGTTTCGATTTTGTTCGTAAGTTTGCACAACTTTGGTATCAGTTGTTTCATTTCCTTATCTGCTGGGTCATTCTCACTTCGAAACCATACTTTCTCAACTCCCCAAATATTATCACGTTCCCTCATACGACTTCCATCGTCAATCCATCGTAAGTTTTCTTCCACCCATCTGCCACCAAACGGCATACTTGCATCGATCTTGACATTCTTTAAATTATACCCGATAACTTCATTCCAATGGGCACAAACGAATCCACTATTTATCTTGTCTCTGAGTGGCAAAAGCCCAAATATTATCTCCAGTATCTCTGGTGGAAGACGCCCAAAATTCGCATTCGCCTGGCCAGCATTCGCCATGTTTTGTACTGTTTTGTGAACAAGGAAATAAAATACGAGTCGAGTTTGTCGTCAATCAGACAACCAGACAATCATGAGATGTTTGTGGCTATCTTGAAAACATGGAATTTGGCATACTCGAATGGAATACTGGAATGTCATGAAATATTGGAATACAGATTTATATTTCATGGGGTACTTAAATGGCTTTATATCATGGAGTTTCGATAGTCTGCAGAGATCATGCGGGCTTAAATTTTGTCACGACTGTGAAGCTCTTCCTCTGCTAATAAATTATGTAATTGCTGCCAATGCAGCAAGATATTAGGAGGGGGCAGTGGGGGCAAATAATCAAGGGCAAGGGCACATCTGCTTCCTAAGGAAGCCTACTTCAAAAATAGTCGAACTATGCTTCAAATAAAGCATTTATTTCAAATGAAATTTACCTCAAAGATTCCACATTTGAAATAAATTTTCTGGTAGAGTAACCCCCTGTTGTTGCACGTTGGGTACAAGTATGATTTATGTGACTTATCTGTTAGTTAAACTGTTCCACGTGCAATACCATCAGGATCTTCACTTATTTTATCTCTCCTATTTCCCCTGGCATTAGAATTGGATGTCATCAAAAGTCCGAAACTAAATATCCAGGGCCGTCGAGAGCCAGCTCGGCTCGGCCCTGGAGCGATTCTTAGGATCGGGCCTCCAGGGGAAGAAAATTTTCCGGGACACGCCCTTCAGACTCTCAGGGAAACACCCTTTTTAAGAAAGCTAGTTTAGAAAAATTATTTAGATATTCCATGAAAAGTTATTAAAGGAAGCGGTATTTACGGTAAACAACGAAGAGATTCGCTTTACGAGGTGTTACGAGGTGACTTTGAAAGCACGGACACAAAACTTTTAAACATAGCCATAAGAAAACTATTTTCATTTTTTATGTCTATGTTTCAAGGCAGGTAGATAGCCATAAAAGTTGCTGTAAAGAGACTTTACAGCTATAACTAATTTTTGTCGAACGATATTTTTACGGGCCTCTTCGATGAGGCCCGGGCCCCGGACCTTTTACCCGGAGGGGGTACTTGACTAGGGAAGTGACGGGGGTGTGAGGAAACCTCTCCACACCTTGCACCCTGTCGCATAAAAAATGGGCGAAAAGAATACCCTGTCGCATAAAAATGTTGCCTCTCAAAAACAGAGTGGAACGCGATTTTTGCTTGTGATACCCTGTCGCATAATTTTCTTACCTATTATAATACCCTGTTGCATAATTTTCGTCAGAAAAGAACACCCTGTCGCATAATTATTACCGCAAAAGGACACCCTATTGAGCGGCACATCCCGCCAGGTCAAGTATGGGAGTGCCCCCCCCCCGGGACCTTTTACCTCCCTAACGGTCCTGTAAATATCAGCATTCTGAGATGAATCATGTAAAGCGTTGCCTGTCATAGGAAATCTAGAATACGACGTCTTCTTGTTGTACATCAAACAGACCCAACGATAAAGCGAATAGATGACCTATAGGTATAGAAATCACAACTAAATTATTCAGGGGCGGGCAAATACTGTAAAAAATATTTGACCCTATGTTTGTCCAAAGAAATTGGAAAAATAATCAGTTGTTATATCAAGCAGTGCGACTTTCCTCCTCGAAACAACCAGTTTTTGGGACAAGGTGAAATTTGAATATCAATCTTACAATTCCATCAGTTTCTCACAAAAATCAAGTTTTATAACCTCCTATCTCATCAGAACAGAATCATAAAGTTTACCTGTAAGCTGGTTCTACCTTTGTCCGCCAAATTTAATCGCAAAAGACCAGTATCTCAAATTTTTGCATAACTGGTTCTACCTTTGTCCGCCAAATTTACCGAAAAAAGACAAGAAATTCCAATTTTTCACCAAAGCAATCCTACCATTGTCCGGCAACCGGTTTTGGGACACTTGTACTTTCATGGCTACAATTACCACTTGCTTTCGAAAACAGTAGTTGGTCGAAACTACCGGTTTTTTGGGACAAACATCGTCATTGATACATTATGTTAAAATTTTCCGTCAAGTTGAAGAAACATAACAGCGGAAATTTGCCATAAAAAACAACCAGTTTTTGGGAGAAAGGTGGTGCAAATTTGTTAAGTGAACTACGGGTTTTTGGACAAAAAAAGGTAGGACCATACTCCCAGTGTGACATGCCCGCCCTTGAAACACCCCCGTCTAAGTGCCCCGGTGAGAGGTTAGATATTCACCGGGGTCCTAGTGACCGATATATATGGTCAAATTTCACCGGGGAGTTCCAATAACGAGGACGGCATGATTATTGGTGGGGTACTGATTCTACGATGAAATATTTTCTCAAAATTCTCCCCGGGATTCGCCAATTAGCAGCTGAGGTTTCAATCGAGGTTTCAATTGTGAGTCATTTTATACCGGGGAGATTTACGTCTTGTCCGGGGATACCCTGGGTACCAGCCTCTCTAACGTTAAAAACATTAGAGAGGCTTGTACCCAGGGTAGTCCGGGGACCTATTTTGCTAAAATATTTTCACCGAGGAAATCACCGGGGTAGAGTGTACCGGGGCACTTAGACGAGGGTGTCTTGATTATTCGAGTACATTCAATCAAAATAATATTGCAAGTAGCAAACTCAAAGAAGAATAATATTAGGTAGTAGGTTGGTTTGCCTATCAAGTGTTCAGCGAAAGAGCTACGAACAGAAGGTTACCGTTTATCGCAGGGAACTAGTAATATAGAGGAAACGTTTGGCTTGAAATCTACCATGGTTTTTCTTCTGGTTTTTTGATGGTCTAGAGTAACGCCCAGTTCCACATACGAATTGCAGAATTCATTAGCTGAAGAACTTAGACCTTGGGAATTGGCCCATATCATAAGCAGTGTAGGGAATCAAGGATGCATTTCCCATGCATTTTGATGGTTGCATTATCAAGAACTGTTATGTGCAAGTCATGCAAAAGCATCGGCGCAGGGGAAGCTAAAATTTGGGGGGGGGGCTGCCCGACAAAAATCCTTTGTTTGAGACACTTTTGCCCGACTTGAGGCGGATTTCTGCCCGATTATGGCTGATTTTTGCAAATTTTTCTGACGTTGGGGGGGGCTGCAGCCCCCTAGCCCCCTGTCTCCTACGCCTATGTGCAAAATTGGAAAACCAAAACTTGAGGAACCTGACTGAAAGACTGAAAATGAATCAAATGTATAAGTTGAGTGTTTTATCTTAAGACGTGAAAACTTCAAAGGCTATGAAGATAAAGGGGGTACAAAGACCAGCATGCTTTGCGCAAAATGAAGGACTTGATCTGCACAGCTTCCAGAATAACTGACTGGACGAAATTTAGAAAAACATAAACAAACAATGGCAAAGGCTGCTGATCTTTGCACTCCCTTTAAATTCAGTTTACAAACTTCAGTGTCAGACCCATCAATGATAAATGATAATTTTCATGTAATTTGAAAGCAAACAGTGCAAAATTTACAATTCTAGGCCCGTGAAATCAAACTTTGATTGCGATATTCTCAATTCCTCATTTTTTCAGAGATCTAAATTTGGGACAAGCAGCCAGGGCATTGTAGACTGTAGAAACATGATAGACTGATTGCAAGTTCGTAGTTATTGCTATTAATAGGCTGATGGACGCTATAACTACGACTCATGGACTTTCACATTGAAAATTGGGACGAAATTGTTTCCCTCGATTTCATGTCCGATAGTTCCGATATGGAAACCGAATAGCAACGCTGTACGAAAAGGCGAGTAATGGCGTTGGGCGTAAATTGTCAGCTCAAACCCCAGATAATAAAACGCCTCGAAATTCAAGTTTTGAGTGACGTTAGCAATGAACAAAAGCCACAAGTATTCGCATGAATGTTTCTTTAATCTAAGAATTGACAAACCTTTCAGTTTCAACAAGAATTTCCTCATTTTGAAGGCAATCTTCATCTAGCAATAGTGCACGCCAACACGTCACAGCTCCTGAAATTCCCCAACTACCAAAAAGAGGCCATTAACCTCGTTTCAAAGGGCACAGAAAAATCTGTGCGCTCATTGTTTATTTTCGTCCCACTTTTTGATGTGAAAGTCCATAAGTCCCAGTTTGAGCAAAAATATATTGTTGTTGTTGTTGTTGTCATTGCTGTTGCTGTTGTTGTTGCGATAACTGGGACTACTTCGTGAGTCTAGAAACATGAAACTTTACAACATTACTGACATTGGATTAGAGTGTGATCTGAATTTTGCAAAAAAAATCAACATGGCGGCTGTTTTTGCGAAAAAACTTTTCCTGATTAATTAGACAGATTCTGCTCAATTCAGACCACAAAGAATGCAAGAATGCAAAGTTACACATACTGTGCAAATTTCATCATGATGTCTAATGGAGATATCTTAGTCCCTAGATTTTGACTACCATGTCCGATAATTTGCGTAAATTAGCATAATTGTACAAAATTAAAGATTTTTCATCATCTCTCGTATTTAGGAATAAATCTATACGTGTCTGAATTTTGAATTTGGCAATATGGAAGCGTTTGAATCAGTTTTAAAATGGTTGGTGTAGCGATTTCTGTAATATCTGCATCTAAATAACGCAAATGTTGCTGTTTGTAGCATATCTGGCGATATATAATTTCGTTGATAAATAACACAAGCTCGTGATCCCTCCCGTTAAAAGTGAGATCCAAGCTCGTGAGCTTTTGGCATCCTTCAAGAATATATTCCACGCTTTCTTGTAGGTCTTTCTGCTTAGTATCTCTCGATGTATCTTGGTCTTTGCCAAACTCTACATGCAATTTTAGTTCCTCCAGATTTCTTAAGTTGACACCTATTGCTTCCATAACTTTATGAACTTCGGTTCCCAAATAGCTGAAGTGGAAAATTTGTAGTTTTATGCCACACCTCTTGATAAGTTCACAAATCATTTCAGCATAGTTAGTCAATTCAGTTTCAGGAGGATAAAAATCAAGTGCAAGGACCCTTAAGTTTTCCAAAGATGCAAGTAAGGGTGCTGAGCTTAAAATGGTCGGGTGTATATTACCATCGAGCGCGAATTTACCCTCAGGACTAAGGTCCAGATCTAACGACTCGATGTTTTTGCATTTCCCCACTATGGCATTTGTAATTTCCTTTGAAAGCAAATCACACTTGAAATGTTTTAGCTGAGGCCCATAGTTAGAAAGGATTTCAAGTACACCTCTTGTGTAATCAGCATTGGTAAAGGCGTGCCAATCTTGCCCGTAACCATAATGGTGTTCGTATCCACTTAAATGAGTGATGTGCGGGCAACGCTTGATCAATTCGTGAATACCATTTTTAGTAACAGTTCCATCATAATCATAACCCTCATAGGAACGATGCAGAGTAAATTTCTTCAAAGGCCTAAATTCCCACTTGCAATGAATGCTAGCGTTTCTTCAAGTGAAAAATAAAAACAGTCTAGCTCTTCGAGTTGACTGCTTGTTATCAAACTTCCGAATAAATCCTCGCCTAACAATTTCTTGATGACTTTGGCTGCGATTATCCCGAGTGTCAATGATTTAAGAACAGGAAAGCTCAAGCCCCCCTTGCAAGCGATGATATCTTGAATCTTTGTAATGGAAACCTTGGGCATTTCCAAGTGAGAATCAATGGTCCTCGCTCCAAAATTTTCTATTTTCTCAATCGTTGCTTGATTCCTGATTATTGCTTCAACAATTACTTCAAAATACACATTCTGGGCCCATCCAGGCAAATAATCTAAGTTTAATAGCAACGTTTTTATTCCTGTTTGGCTTGATAATAACTCTGTTAGGCTCTCGATGTCAAGATGATAATGTTCAATATTCAATGTTTCGATCATGTTTGTAAGTTTGCACAACTTTGGTATTAGTTTTCTCATTTCTATATTTGCTGGGTCATTCTCATCCCGCACCCATTCTTTCATGTCGGGCTTTGAATATTCAGGACAACCACGAGCATCAATCCATTTCATGTTTTCTTCCACCCATCTACCACCAAACGGCATACTTGGATCGATCGTAACATTCTTTATACACGACCCAATAACTTCATTCCAATTAGCACAAACGAATCCACTATTTATCTTATCTCTTAGAGGCAAAAACTGAAATAAGTTCTCCAGTATTTCACGTGGAAGACACCCAAAATTCGACATGTTCTGTGCTGTTAGTGAACACGGAAATGACGATGGAAATTACCGAAATGGGAATAGATCATTTGCCAATTGGGAAAAAGGGATTGAGGCGAGCGCGGCCAATTCCGACAGCCCTAGTAACAGTCGGAGATTTGGGGAATCCTCTTTACTTCAGAATATCTTATAAGGCCTTTATCTATAGATCAAAATGTTCTTAAATATGGAGTTCTGTAATACACATCTCTAATCTAAAATAAAACGGTTGATTTTGATGCATTTCGAGGTGCTGAACACGAATAAAAAAAGTTCACACCTCTAGGGGGCGCAGTTTTTTCAAAAACCAGGGGCCTAAATTTTGATGACGTCACAATAGCCTTTTGCGAAAAAATTTGTGATAATTGAATTTGAATTGTTTAGCCCCAAAGAGATCAATCTGATGAAATATTTCGTATTAGAAACATATGTTCCAGCTCTTACAATTTCTGATCTACGAGCCTTTAAAGTTTTCCGAAATTGCTGACTCAGCTTTTTTTCGTAACTTTTATTTTCGGCTACATACATCTAATTTTTACTTGCAAAATGTCATTCGATTCAGCTCAACGAGGTCTATAAGATAGCGCTAATTTTATCTGTGTATACTGTTCTGATTTTGTTTCACAGATGGAACAAATTTCCTTAGTGAATGAACATACACGGAACAAAGGAAATTTGTTCCATCTGTGAAACAAAATCAGAACAGTATACACAGATAAAATTAGCGCTATCTTATAGACCTCGTTGAGCTGAATCGAATGACATTTTGCAAGTAAAAATTGGATGTATGTAACGATCTGCCTACCATGTTCAGTATAGCAAGCGCCTGCAAACCCCCTGCAAACTCTTGCCTAAGATTGATCTTCCAGATCTTCTTCAGAAAATTTAAAGTATATTAACAGTGTTTGTTATGTTAGTTGGTATCAATCAGCTGATTGTATAGAAGCTTGAAAAGCACCCCTCAGAGAAAGCTCTGTCTCCAAACAAAAGAGATTCACTATTTACCATCATTGAGGGGCATACAGCAAAAACCAGACCGTAGGACCCTAGGATCCTATGACCATTAAGTACCAATGTGTGATAGGACCCTTAACACCGGAGGGTCATCGCCCTCAAGAGAGAACAGAATATCACTATTTCCTCATATGAGACTACTATTTCCGCTGTTTTTATTACATCAGATGACGTCAAGAGGTACATTTAGAGAAATTTTTCTATACCGCTATGTGTTTCAACAAAATCAGAGTTTCTTCAACAGATAACAAAAGCAAACAATAATTTTATGCTACATATTTTGATCTAAGACAACTGCATATAATCTATTTCACATTTCTCACTCAAACCCTCACACTGACCTGCTGGTGCTGAAACTGAAAACAGACTTATTTTAATAGAGACAAACTTCTCTGTTAGTTCAAACATGGTAAAAGTGGACAATTCTCTATAAAAGAGATAAATTGACGCTTTTTTTCGCGTTTTTCATAGTATCATTGATTTCACAATGCAATAAGTTGCGAGATGGAACAAGATATACTTTTGGTCAAGGCGGTCAAGGTGTATTACTATTCCGAAGAAGGGTACGAGATTTTAGATCTTAGATCAATAGGGCCCCTCTTATTTAATGTATTTATAAACGACCTTTTCTTTTTGGTGGACGAGACTGAGATTTGCAAGTACGCCCATGACACGACTATCTATGTGTGGGCGGTCATGGACTAGAACATATTGTTTCTAGCTTTGAAACAGATGCTCAAAGGCTTTCTAAGTGGTTTCTTGATAATAGTATGGAACTAAATGCTGACAAGTGTCATCTTCTGATTTTTGGGGAGAAAATAGCAAGGTTGGGCCAGGTCCTGGATGGGTGACCTCCTGGAAACTCCTAGTATATCGTAGGTACACCATCTCACGAATGTGTAAAATTGGTACCTCAGCGATGAAGGCAACAAAACTCTCGAGACCTGACTGTTTGGTTATAAGAGTGCATGATATTTTCCTCAGTGAATATAAAAAATAAGTTCTCCTGAATATTTAAACCAATAGAAGTGGGCGCTACATAAAAACAATGACTTTACTTTACTTGGTTTGTGGATTATAATAACATATTAGCTAACGAATAACTTAAATTCTTTACATCACAGAGTATCATTCATTGAATCTACTAAGATTCTTGTGATTTGGGAAACAGGTCCTTTCCTGATGAACTGAGCTGAAGCTTTCCAGATAAGTGGTACCATCCTCATACAGACTGCTTGCCCCTCTGTTATTCCATCTTCTACCGGGCGAGTAAAGGCAAATAGCACGTTTGGTGGGCTGTAGAATGAAAACTACGTGGCCAACAGTGACACCCAAACTGCTAATCTATCATTCAAAGGCAAACTTTGATGTGAACATCTTGTTTGGTAAAATCACTAATCTTTTAGACCAAGAAATTAAGAAAATACTGATAAGGGGTTGTATGGGAAGGAGAATTCCACGTTCCATTCTGGTCCATGAATTGCTTGCCATATACATTTAAATTCTATTCCTGAAACGGGAAATTGTACCAAAAATATATTTCAATGGTAAGTAAATCATGAACCAGAATCGAACGTCGAATTCTCGTTTCCATACAAATCTCCTTACCAGCTTTTCCTCTATCTATTGCTCTAAAAGATGAGTGATTCTACCATGCCCAATTTCCACATCTAAGCACGGGCGGTAGGAAACGTTGAATTTAGAAAAAGCTTTATTGCTGATACATCGAATTGTTCCTTTCCTAGTATATCATTCCATTCGTGATAAAGCGACTTGTTTTCCTTCTGTGTCTACATTTCTATGTGTGTCTACCTCTCCTGCGAAGGCGCCTTTTTAATCCGATTGACATGCCTTCAAGGGCCCTACCGCAATTATGCCACTCAAACGGAAACTCCTCCAACTTCTATTGTTTTCCGTTTCATTTTACCACACTTGAGTGGCATAATTACTCTAGGGCCCTTGAGGTCATGTCAATCGGATTAAAATGGCGCCTTCGCAAGGAGAGGTAGACACCACAAGGAAAACAGGTCGATATATCGCGAATGGAATGATATATTAGGATAGGAATAACTCGACGTATCAACCATAAAGCTTTTTCTAAATTCAGCGTTTCCTACCGCCCGTGATCTAAGTTAGCCTTTGACTGATAGATTACCAGTTTAGTTTTAAAAAATCGGCTAGGTACTTTTTATTCCACAGCCGACTACTACGTCCGTAAACAGTCTTTTATTCACCTAGTTTATGGCGAGGATTGTCCGCATGGTGTTTAATGTGTTTCCGCGAAGCAAATTCCAAAACGTAAGACTTTAGCCAATGATTTTCCAACTTCTATGGATCATAGATATTGTTTTCTCTAAGCTGGCAGTCAACTGAAATTCAACAGTTGGGAAAAGCAATGGACATCTCTCAGCTTAAGAACAGTGAATACCATTATTTTCCTTGAATTCCAAAGAAATATTCTTGCACATCATTTTGAATATATTTAACAATGTCCAAAGCCATGGACATCTCTCAGTTTTACAACTGTAGCTACCTTTCAGTTCCTTGATTTTGCAATCTCTGAAGCAACTGCATTGTAAAGACGTAAACAGAAGACATGCCGATTTCAAAGACGACAAACTGATTTCCATAACACTGCAGATTGCCTGCTGCAATAACTTGGGCTGCTGCCATATGCTTTGGGTCTGGCATTGCCAAGACCACCTGGAGACACCAGGGGAGCCTCGCGACTAAGGAACGAACTTTGTCGGTCGATCTCTAACATGTGCCTTTTAACTTGTGATATTTGACCACTAAAGGGCAAGATATTTTGAATCAAAGAAGCTTGGCCATCCTGAGGAAGAGCTGCAGGCTAATCGTTGGAACATGTCGGCTGTGTGCCTTCAGGCGAAGATTGCGGTCATCTGTCAGCAGAACGACGTTTCGTTTGATATGCATTGGACCTTCAGCTGCAAGGAACAAAAATATGGAATCCTTTGACGTAAAGATTTAAGATATGAAATATAATGCACTTTTTATAATTTCAGTCACATATGAGTACAAGGTGACCTTATTTTAAAGGGGCTCCGTCGCCAAACCGTAAGCAAATCTGACCGCACGTGGCCATTGTTTTCCATTGCTTTCTTCAGTTTGTTTGGTGGCTTCACCCAAGCCACCAAAAAATGCTCGTTAAAAATCCACTTATATCCAAGCAATCGTAAGAGATATGAATGTTTTGGTTCTTCATCTGTGAAGTACAAAGATCTATCTTCAAAATGATGCCTTCATTTTCGAAAAAAACAGGTCTGTGTGATATTGTCCATCAAAAATTTCAAAATCAACTTTTCGATCGAAATTTGGAGACGGAGCCCCTTTAAGGTGACAATACTCCAGCCTTTAAGCTATCAACTAAACTGTGATTCAGTCTAATATCCCAAGCATTTTCCACGCAACGAATTCTAAACATGTGAAGTTCTTTTTGGTCAACCCGGTACACAAGCTACCTGACCTCTACAATTGCTCTTGTAATTGTCTGGTAGCCACTCCATATGGGCCTAAAGGGGGCCCACTCCCAGCGTAAGGGTTATCGATTGTTTATTTGCAAAAACAAAAGTATTTCTCTTGGTTTGGTGTCACAAGAAGCACTGAAATCAGTCAGTGAATTTAGTAATCAAAACGCGATAAAGCAGCAAACATGTAATCTTGTTTACCGGGTGTCCCAAAAAAGTACTCCTTTCCGCGAAAAACGCGAAAAACGTGAAACTTTTTTTCTCGTGAAAGTTTCTTTCCGTAAAGTAAGAGGAAAGATGACTCACTTGATGAATATCTATCAACGGCTTCATCACAGTAATGGAGGCAACAAGAAAGTATGACATCGTCATTTTTGCCCTGAAAGCAGAATGTGAAAATATGATCGTGAGTTGCAATGAAAAGCATGTCTATACAGGCTCAGTTTTACTAGACTTTGCTACCTACAAGACGTTTCTCCAGAGAGCGCTACGAACAACTATTTGACAGATTTAAGATACAGCCTTGTAAACTGAATACATAAATTTTCACATTCAGATTTTTAAATTTCTAAACAATATCGTAGTACCTGATTAACACAATGTAAACTTTGAACAGCCATTGAATGAAGTTAAAAGAGAACGATATACAGGGTGCGCCAAAATAAACTATGCACGTTTGACAGGCCACAATAAACCGTACACTGGACCAATTTTGAAAATTTACGACTTAATCTTTAGCAAAAACCTGAATTAGAGTCTAGAATTTTTGCAAATTTTTCTGTTTTCAGTTTTTAGAGCTAGAAGCGAAGTTCTTAAATTTTCGTTCTCGAAAACCACTGAAAACGATCAAAAACGTCGATCAAATTTTCTAAAGAATCGACATGAATGGATAAAGAGAATCCTTTTTCGTGGTGATTGGGGATCTAGAAATCGATTCATTAATCGATATGATTAATCGATTTCTAAATCTGAAATCACCTCACGAAAAAGCTTCTGTTTGCCCATTCATGTCGATTCTTTAGAAAATTTGATCAACGTTTTTTGATCGTTTTCAGTGTTTTCGAGAAGGAACATTTTAAGAAACTCGAATCTACAATCCCGGACAAAACTCATGAGACAAGCATGTAAATACATATCTCTATTTATCTGAATGCCTCCCTTCCCCTATCTCAATGTTGTTTTGGAATCAAACGTCCAAAATGAGAAGAACAGTCACTAATGTCCACAAAAAACAACATTGAGTTGGGGGGGGGGGGCGGGGAGAACATTGCTAGTTTTGGTTGATTTTCGAGAGCAGATTGAAAATATTGCAGATTTTAAGCTTGTCTCATTGAGTTTTGTCCGGGATTGTAGCTCTAAAAACTGAAAAAAAATTTGCAAAAAATCCCGGAATCTAATTCAGGCTTTGTGCTAAAGATTAAAGGTGGTGTGAAGCGAAAATTTTTATTGATGCAAATGAATAGCACAGTTGAATAATAAAGAATGTTTTTCAAATTTTTTTGATACCTTCTTTCATTTTTGAATTATCCACTGTTTTGTACGATTGGCTGATGACGTCATTTTGTTTGCAAAATGTAAAGAAAGTATACAAGGTTGGCCATGTTTCCAAAGAGAAATCTAATTAAAAAACTTTGCACAATCAACATGCCTTTCTAAACATCGTATTAAGTCATGAGGCAATTTATATAACATCTATTCAGCTCAGCTGAAATATTTCTTACAACTGTAACCTTTCAAAGATCAGATACAGTTATATTTCCATATGTTATCCTAGTAATTTGCAAACAAAATGACGTCATCAGCTGCAACTTAATATCTGTGGATAACTTGAAAACGAAATGAGATATAAAAGAAATTTAAACAGGATTCTTCATCATTCGACTGTGCCATCCATTTGCATTAATAAAAATTTTCGCTTCAGGTCACCTTTAAATCATGAATCTTCAAAATCGGTCCAGTGTACGATATATTGTGGCATGCCAAACGCGCATTGTTTATTTTGGCCTGACAAAACAGTTCAACAAAAGTAAAACTTGTCTAACAGTTCAACTACCGCATTATTATATGGCGTTCGAAAATACGGCTCCTCGGACCGGCAACGCAGCAATTTGATTGGTTCTTGATCGGTCCGTAAAAGCCGTATTTTTCGTTCGAAGCCGTATTGGACCGGGCGTTGCCTTAAAAATAAGCAACAAAGGAGGAGCTTCTTGTGTAGGCTTAGGCCGCAAGGAGTGTCAGCCCAAAGTTTAGCTTATTCATCGAAGATTTCTTTTCTGTAAACTTTGAAGACGAACTTGCAATTATACACGAAGAAAATGCTAATGTAGTTAACGTCGCAACGAGCAACTACAGTGATGCACAGGATCAAAGACACAACAGAAAAGTACGATACTATAAACAACATTCTCAAAAGGTTCTGCCATATAATAAAGCCTTTATTAAACGATTACTCGATCCATGCTGGAAAATATTTGGACCTTAGTTCATTGTACGGACCTCACTGCGTTCGGTCCGTACGTCACACTGCGGTCCAAATATTTTCCAGCATGGACCTCGTAATCGTTTAATAACCGCATAGTATTGATCGACGGTTTCAGCTTAGGCCAAATTTGATTTCCAGACCGACAGTCTGAGATTTCAGTATGTATGTGTTATGAATATTTTAAAAGGATATGTACATTTCAGCTTAATAAAAAACTGCTATCAACATGTGCCCTTTTAGATCTAAATAAAGAGAACATAAAGACATTAAATGAACAAGTAAATAAGTAGAGATACACTAACAATTCAATCCAAGCCTATAAAAATGTCGTGCGATGTAAAATTTACTTAAAAAATGAATTTACTTTGTTCTCAAAATCATCTGCACTTTCTCTGATATATTTAGCGGGTGAGTTGTATAATCTTGCACCCATAAATAAAAAGCCATCCTTAGCAAACTCTACTTTAACTTTGGGAACGTGTAAAAGAATATTACCGTTCCTTGTCCTCACTTTATGTTGGTTGATCATAAAATAATCCTGAAAGTTTGTACATACATTTCCATTTAGACACTTTCTCACCAGTAAAATAGCATGCTTATCGATTTCGTGCTTTAAATCGACTGTCTTTGATTTCAATATAGAGGAGGCTCGTGCCTCTATCGATTTCAATTTCTTAAGCTGGGTCCTTGTTAGGTTCAACTGAACGATGCAGTTGAACATATGTGCCTGCAAAGAACCCTGGCTCTTTAAATAAAAATCACATACCTTATCTCGTGTTAGCTCCTCATCTCTGAATGCAATAGTATCGAGTTCAGTACCAACACTAGTCAGTGCTTTCAATTGAGAATCACGCTCACTGAATCGATTTTCCAGCAGATCAATCGCCAGTCTATGAATAAAATATTGCTGTTATTGGACAAACCTCATCATGTGCGGCATAAAGCTTTAAAACGTTTGGCACTCGCCAGCTACAACAAGGACGGATTTTGTAACACAAGAGCATGAGATGCTTTTGTTCAGACCTGAATTCAAAGCGATTAGCGATCGCAGACAAAGGAAATTCTCTCAACCATAAATTCAAAACAAACAAAGCCGCAAAAGGTTCTGTGAAACCCAAGTAGCTAGCGCGCTCGTTGTGCATTACAGAAATTATTTTTAACAGCAAACATGAGCTTAGATCAAAAGAAGAATGATATATCTACACATCTACCACGTGCATTTCATTTCTTTGGTTCAGAAGCCGAGCAGTAAGTATTTTAATTACACCCAAAAATATAAGAGAATTGAATCGCCTCCCGACTGGCTTTTGAACCAAAAAAAATAAATGCCCGAGGCAGATGTGTAGATATATCCTTCTTCTTTCGATCTATGCTCATGTTTGCTCTTAAAAACAATTTCTGGAATACACAACGAGCGAGCTAGCTACCTGGGTTTCAGAGAAACTTTCCCTATTGCGCCAGTGTACCTCAGCTCTAAGAAACTTTCCCTCAGTCCCTTTTGCGCAAGTGATGTCAGCAAATCAAAGAACTCTGGGAAACAAGGGACGAAAAGTCCCAAGTCTAGACACAAAGCAGGCTATTGCTTCGTTCTTAAGCTCTGTCATGTCCGGTGCAGGGCGATCGTACTCTGTTTTGAGGAGCTGCAAAATGAATCACCATGGAAGATATACGAACCTTGCCCTCTCTTTAACATGTGCTGCATACGCCGCTGTTGGGTATTTGTTTACATGATCAGCACCTTTCTTTAGGCCATCCAATTCATTTACCACTATAAGATCAAGAAGAATCTTCTCAAAGTAAGTCCAGACGAGGAAGAGAGGTTTCTTGATATTTATCACTTGGATGAGAGATTAATCTTGAATCCCCACCAGAAAATATCTTCTATATTTGAAAGAAAATTAATACTGACGAATTTATAACTCCTGCAATGTGAAGAACGTTCTTCTGTCAATGAGTGGCCGAGTGGCTTAAACAGTTTCCGTCAGGTGACTGAAGTTAAGCTCGGTCGAGTGAGGTTAAACTCCGGATGGGTGACCTGTGGGGCCTGACCTCGCAACTCATCTCGCGCCGTCCTTCGGAAGGGACGTTAAACTAGGGGTCCCATGCCTGGATGCGGCATGCATAGTGGGCCTAAATTAGCTTTAAATAGCTAGAAACGCTATCAGCCCACTTAAAATAAATTACTACTACTTCTACTACTGTCAATCAAGATTTTCAACAATTTTCGCCATTCATGTAAATCATCTATAAATCTACCGGGTGAATAAAAAACGCATGGCGTTTGAAAAATACTGCTCTCTAAATATCAAAGTAATAATACTAATAAATGTCTTGTTTCACAGCCAATATGCTAAATTAGCTTCAAACATTTACCCGGCTTCAATCGGTCTATCCGTCCTTGGCAATGGGAGATTTTCTGCAGAAAGCCCTCTTCAAAAACAAGTAAAAACAACGAACAACATTTGTCAGTAATCCTTTTCATTTTCATGTTTTATTTCATTTTTTTCATTTCATTTTAAACATATTTACCCTGGGATACAATTCAGTAAAATAATTAAGCAACTGCTTTCCAATTGACCCAGCAACAAAACAAAATAGCTAATAAACCTAAAGATACAACCTATTTACAAAATTTTCCTATTAAATAGCTACTAAATGTGAAAAAGAAAAATAAAGATAATACTTTCGATACAGATCAGCTTTCCTTGAATATTCTCAATTCAAAGCTTTTAGTTTCGTTTTAAATGACTAAATCGAAGGGGCTAATTTAATTTCTGAGTCGAGTTTATTCCATGCATTGGCTCCACGAAACGCAATCCTTTCTAATAACAATGACCTCTATAAGTATCCAGCACATATTGTCCTCTATTATCCTCCTGTGAGAAAGGAAACCCCCAAACGTATTTTTTTATACTAATGGCGAAAACGTTTTCATCCTCCCATGGAGAAAACACGTGCTTGTTGGGGAGACGAGATACGGTTTGTCCGAGGAAACTTATGTGTCCCCCCGTGCAGTAGGTTAATGCTCATGCGCCCGACAGAGTTCAAACCCAAAACGCTACTGCGCATTAACCCACTGCACGGGGGGATACATACGTTTCCTCAAACAAACCGTATCTCGTCTCCCCAACAAGTGCTATAAGTCATCGTTGTAAGGCAAAAATCGTGCAGGAAATTGGGGCAAGCCCATTTTAAAAAGTTTTTCGAAGGGGCTTTCTCGGAAAATCCTTCATATTTTCGGATGAAAGTGGCCGATTTTATTCAGCGAAATTCCTAAAATTAATCTAACGTGCCAGCTATTCAACAAGATGATAACAAATATTATTGCTGTGATATTCACGGGACAGTAGCCTTTCAGTAGCCGTGCGTGTTTTCTGACAAAAGGTCAGTTCTTAACAATAACAGTTCGGACTATTATGATTGCGGAAACAACAGTCTGTAGTTGGTTTACATTAACAAGAGCAACTCAGACCCCATTCACATTTGCAACTCAAACCAGCTTAAACTAAACCAGGATATCACATGTTGCGTTCTCATTGGTCAATCCAGCAAATCGAACTCATTTGATTGGTTGAAATGCCATGCCAACTGGTTCAAATAAAGCTGGGCTGACTTATATCAGTGGGAACTATTAGAATCGCGAGAGATATTTCTATACTCACTTCAGGACTTGAGTCAAGTATGATGATAAAACTTAATAACTTGAAAAAGTCGTAGTTTGGCTAGACTTGCCCCAAGTCTGTTTTGTCAACTGTAATAAGTCTACCGGAAAGTATATTACTTCAATTTTCTTGACGAACTGGACTTGGGGCAAGTCTATAGTTTGGCCAATCACTTACCAATGAGGGGTAGAATGACGTTGAAATCTTTCGAATCGATGATTTGATCAATTCCCTCGAGATTATCGATGAAACAGTTCGTGTCTGGGACGATGTATTTAGGATGGTTCTCCGATATCATGTGCACTTGTGATGCATTTGTTTCAACTATGGCCTAAAGACAAAACAACATAATTTGATTAGACAACGCAACATCTTACTGGAGATTAAGATGCTGCCATATAATGGATGGAGCAAAAAAGTAGTCTGATTACATAAGTCTCAGTTTTCCGCACTGAATTGGATGATGTCTATGGCTTCAAACTGATGAGATTCATGACAATACAGCTTCAAAACACAGACTAATTTAGGCCATCTCCGCTGCGTTCACGGCGGGACCAATCAGATCGCTACTTTCTTAATATGGTCAACCCACGTGCCTATTCTTGTTGGCGTTTGATTTGATGATTAGTTCAAATTTCGAATTTTCGAAGCGAAGCGACGTTCGAAACGATGTTCGAAGCGACGTTTGACTCTTCTTTCGACGATCGAAGGATAGAAGAAGTTCAATTTTTCTTCAGATTTCTCGTTGGATTTTAGTCTGTGTTTTGAATCTGTTTGGTTGTGAGTCCTTGTATGAGTGAAACTATAAACATCAATAAACATCAGATAGAAAACGTTGAACGAAGACAAGGAATCACGTCGTCAGTCTACCAAAAAAGTAACCCCCTACGGCAAAAAATAAAAACAAAATCATATTCAAATTAACTTCTGCATAAAATACACCTAATAAGTGAAAATCAGTTGATTAATAGCTGCAGTACAGGGATAATGAGTTTTGAAAAAAGATTATAACAAAAACAAGTATCGTGCTTGCTAAAAAGACATAACTTTGAATCACATGCCCACAAGCTGGTAAAAGCGGCTATGGAGGCTACCGCCAAAATTCCTTTGTCTTCTGATCAATCAAGAGGGGAAATAATCTCTTACCGCCCTTTCTTGTTTTCTTTTCTCTTGGTCATTAATCCTTGCTGTCAGCTCCATCTTTTTTGCCTTAAAAAGAAACAAGAAATAAAACATAACAATCTGAGACGGTTTTAAATACATGCAGATTTCATTGAATTTGTAACAAGAACAGAAGTTGGTGTATTGGCAGGAAAATGGGGTTTAATGAGGAAGCGAAGAGCAAGAATTGCGACGATAATCATTTTCATTGTGTTATTATTTCATTCCAAGACAAATCCAAGTAAATAGTTATGACAAATCCATGTGACAAATCCGAGAAGTTATTGATTAAAAGACTAGGCCATGTTGAATTACAATTGACGTTTCGAAGCAAAGCTGTGCTTCATCATCAGAATACCAAGTTTCCAAAAGCACGAGGCTAAATTTATATCCATAAAGACAATAAACTACCAAAAATGCGTTGTTTACAAATCCTACGTGAAAAATAAATAATGAGGTAAGCCCGGAGGACAATACCTAAAACAGAGCTAAGGGGATAGAAGATTGCTTGAGAGTTGAGTGACGGACGATCGCGCAAAATTAATAATCTTTCATGAATGAGCAAATCAAAATCATTGTTAGCTCTGTCCAAACCTGAGAAATCTTCCACCGACGCGGCGTGACCTGATTGGTTAATGTGGTCCAAGATGGCTGAGGGACTTACTTTTATTTTCTGACCTGCCTTATTTATTCCCAAGTGCTCCCTGCAGCGTGTAATCAAGTTACGGGTTGTTTTTCCAAAGTACAAGAACAGAAGTAGAAGATAACCCTGTAGGATAATCATGTTCTCCATCGTCACTCACCTTCAGTTCTTTGAGATACTGCAACTCTCGGCTAAAAAATAAATGTAAAATATAGAGCAAAGAGAAACAATAGAAAAACAAAGAGGACAATATATGCAAATACATGTAAGTGTCACTGTTGTTAGGATGAAAAACTGATGAAATTTTAATAGTTATATTCACTCGTTTTCGCAGGGATTTGAGAAGGGCAGAATGACCGAATGAAGCCAGGGAAAAAATTGCTGAATCTAATTGAACACATCGGCAATGAAAGAAGACAGTTTCAATGATATTGCCTTGATAATCAGGGGGCAGTATGCTTTCAAGTGCCGTGTGTTTCGTTTTGTTTTTGACTCAGCTGGTATTGTTTGGTGCCTACAACTGCAAGAAATCTAGGCACTTCTGGTTTTGCTATAATCATCCCAGGCAATCCAGTCCTCCAAAGTAGAAACTGCTGAACAATCTAACAAACATCACAAAGATTATAACAAGGGCCGCCAAATACGAATGTGGGGTTGCGCAAACAAAAAAACATACTCGTCAACGTCTTCAATGACATCTTCTATGATAACATCACTGTCATCGTCCTAAGGAGAAAATAACAATGATAATAATAACAATTATTGTAACGATGATACAACGATCAGACAGCAGAGAGACGGTTATTTATGAAAAACTATCGATATTTCAGATTTCAAGTGATCAACAGGGAGTCCCAAAAATAGTGAGCCCAATTTGCCTGAAGATTGCGACAAAATGGCTTAACGTATTATCTGAGGCCCCAGTTACACGATACCGGATTCATCACACACCGGATTACTTTTCGCATCGGATAGGGGGGTGCAGTTACACGACACCGAGGCAATCCGGTGTCACTCCACTCCGTTTTCGCGGAGTGAAACCACTCCGCTCTGGAGGTGAGGTGAAAATGAATCCGATGCACTCCGCTCCGCATTCCATCTCGTGTAACTGCACCAATCCGGTGTGACCCCACTCCGTTTGCTCGTGTAACTGCACCAATCCGATGTCACCCCACTCCATTTGGGCTTCGCAGTTGTCAAAGATAATAGATTTAGACTTCGCAGTGCAGGGTGACTCGGTGTCGTGTAACTGCAATCAAAAATGGGTTCATGGCAATCCGGTGTCGTGTAACTGCAATGAAAATGGTGCAATTTGGGTTGAAACCAATCCGATGCGAAAAGCAATCCGGTATCGTGTAACCCAGGCCTGAAAGTCGTTTCTGGCCTAAATTCTCTTTGCCTTGCTTTTCATTCGGCACACAAATGATCATGTTTGACAATGGGTTGTTAGCGTAGACAAAAGCATAGAGTCCAAAAGTTGATATTTCCCTTTCTCCAATTTCAAAGGGTCCTTCGCAACGGACATACCTCGCATACCTCGCACGTGCCATCTCTAGTTGCACAGCAAAGAATGCTCGCAAAGCCTCTATGTTAGCAGAGGGTCTTTAAAGAGCCATTGTCACCCAGGCTCCTTTGCGGGCATGTTGTAATTTCAGATTATCTGAAAATCAAATTTGGCCTAAGCGGAAAATATGGATCTGCACTGCAGTAGAAGTCATTGGTTCCACCTGTCTGAATATGAATAATCGCTAAAGCTGATATGATAAAGGATTCATTCACTAGATTTGTTTTGATCAAAGCTTGGGAATCTCCCTTTGGAGGTGCAACACAATGGAGAAGACAAAGAGGAACCAAACACTGTTGTTTGCATAAATACGAGCTGGCTCCGAAGCTTGATGCAGATACTCCACAAGAATTTCAACGAAACTTTTGATGCTAATTCTAGATATCTGCCTTCGTTTTCATTTCCCTTTGCAATCATCCATACAAGTTTGTCGCCATCGCATCTTCTCTCTTTCTGCAAGCAATCCTGGGTGACAGTGGCTCTTTAAGATTCTCGCCACATTTTGCATGATGTTGCTCTTCAGATATTCAAATACATTTTGCTGCCATCCTGTTAAAAATCCATTGAAAAATGAAGGAGCTATGACCTTCAAAAGACCAAATTTGCCTGATGACTAAAACCGGCGGTCGGCCATTTTATCTTACTATTTTGCAGTGATACTAAATGTATCTAATAAAAACCAATTGAAATTACCTCTGCATCTTTTACGGTTTCATCTAACATGAGGGCATTGCCATTTTTGGCTGGCGAATTGTATGTTATCTTTGGTGTTACAACTTCAAACGATGAGCGATCTTCGTTAAATAGTACAGGTAGTTTGTTGCTGTCAGAGATCATGTATGTCAAATCTTTCAGGCTCTCCATTCTCAAGAAATTCTCTGCTTTATCCTATAAATATGAAAAATACAAAATAATTGAAATCCCATCTGGTGGTAAAGAGCGGTAGGCAGATTGCATGGCCGTAGTTATCGCTATTGATGAGCTGTAGGACGCCCTACCTACAAATCATGATCAAAAGGCCTTACTTTGGAGAATCGTTACTTCTATTTCAATTTCACATTTTTTGTGGCACAGTGGTGTGATCCTCTGACTTTGCAGCCAGAATAGTAAGGAGGACAGGGTTCGATAACCGGTAGAGCCCCTCCACTTGAGCGTCATGACAAGGGAGTAACATAAACGGTGTCCTTAACATACCTATGTTGATATACCTTAACTGACAGTTTGTTGAGACAAGTGCCACAAGAAAATTCGTCAGCAATATACAGGAAAAACTTTGCCAGTTCGCAGATTACATAAGACTATTGCCAGGTAAAGTTGCAGTGAAGGTGAAGTTGCATTCTTTAGCGCCAATTACTGGGATTGCAGAAGTAAAGAAGACCTAATCGAGTCCACGACGCCTTGTCATGACGCTCAAGCGGCGGGGGCTGCAAAGTCAGAGGATTACACCACTGCGCCACAAACTTTTCAAGTAGACATCCTTTTGTCAGGATATTTCCAGGAAGCTCTGTCGAAAATTCAAGGTTTTATACGAGAAGTAAGGAACCACAAAATTGATACGAGATCTTTTTAAGTTGCTAACACTTTGGTGGATTTTATAAGCAGTAGATGTTATATGTAAACTCTAAAAAAAACTCGACAAGAGTCTCAAAATTGAATTAACTCGATAAAATTAACTTGCATTCAAAAATTTGCGGACTTTTATAAAACAGATTCCGAATAAACGAATTGTTGTGGCAAATTGTAGGAAGACATATTCAATCGTTGCTGACAGTATTCCAAAATTGTTTTGAACAAATTGCTTTTTGAGCTCAAAGCTTCTTTAAAGGACGACAAAAGGCTCACCCTGTCATCAAGCGAAGCCTTCATCGATGGCTGTTCCATGTCAATTAATGGCTGAAATCCTGATAAAAATCCATCTTCGAATAGTCCAACTGGCTCACCATCTATGAAAAAAGAACAAAACATGACAATAGACCTTTCAGCTTTTCTACAGAAGAGTCTTTTTTATATCCAGATAAAATTCTTACAATACATGTTACTACTTACTCTACATATTGATACGATACAACTATACCGGGTGTCCCAAAATGATGTATTATTGTTTGATTGCTTATATGTCCATAACCAATGAACCGATTTTCAAAAACTTTATTTTGTCCGATTGCTGACAAATTAAATTGTATTCGAGGATGTTGGGTTGTGGTTTAGGCCGATGTCTTCATGTCGAAAAGAAGATCGATAAACCTGCTCAACAAATTCAAGCCTTAGATGACGTGAAAAAGAAGCGGCCTATTTTTCCAGTCAACATTTTAGATGTGATGCAAAAGCCTGAACTTATATGTCGTTCAGAGAATATATGTCGTTCTGCAAATATGAAATCAGTTAATACTGAGTTCAGAGAATACGAATACTATTTCAGCCTTTTGTATCACATCTAAAATGTTGACTGGAAGAATAGGCCGTTTCTTTCTCATGCCATCTAAGGCTTGAATTTGAGCAGGTTTATCGATCTTCTTCTCGACATGAAAACGCCGTGATAAATCCACAACCAACATCTTGAAATACAATTTAGCCTTTAGGCAATCAAATAAAACAAAGTTTTTGAAAATCGGTTTTTTTTATATCCATTAAAAAGTTACAATACATAAATACAAGCTACGCTACTTACAAAATTACTTTACAATACTACTCGGACGATACCCCGAGGAGCAAAAGACTATGACTAGCCCGGGGCCATAGACACAGAGGTTAAAAATAAACTACTATAGTCTGTCTCAAATTACATGCCACGAGAAATGTCTGCGATCAATTCGAATTTAAGAAGGGTGGTTTAGGTATCATCGCAACTACTGCGTGGCATCTAATTTGAGGTAGACTTTAAAATCGGTTCATTGGTTATGGACATGTAAGCAACTAAACAATAATACATCATTTTGGGACACCCGGTATATACCACAGGGACGATCACATGAGGAGCAAAAAGGCGTCACTACCCCATGGTCTACATATAACAAAAATAATAAACACCACAAGACAATAAGCAACAAGAAAAACAAGAGTACCTGAAATTAATCACTGTACGCTAAATGCTACACAAGGTAACTACAATAAACGTTTGCGGCATAAGGACTGCGGGAAAGGACTTACGAAGTGATTTCCTGCGCCCCATCGAATGAAATCAATTCACCTTGTCAAGGTAAGAGGCGCAAAAGCGGAAGTTTTTTGTTATTTGAGATATTGCATTTTTGAGGCCAAAATCTTGTTCTCCGTGCAAAGTTTAGCAAAGTTGCAAATTTTCACATTCATATATGTCTTCATTTCAAAATTATGACAATTTTAAGAATTTAAAGTCATAAGGGCTTTGACCGTGAACTTAATGTTTGGACAAATTTTTGTCCAAACTCCGATTTCCACGGTCAAAGCCTTTAAAAATTGAACTTCTTTATATCATCATAATTTCTAAACAAAGACAGATATGAATGTGAAAATTTGTCTCAAGACTAAACTTTGTACGCACAATAAGATTTTAGTCTCAAAAATGCAAAATCTCAAACAACAAAATACTTCCGCTTTCGAGCCTCTTACCTTGAAAAGGTGGATTTGATCGGTGAATTTAATGCAAAGACCAGGGGTTTTCGTGAAAAAGTCATACTACTGTCTTTACCGCAATCGTTTATTTAAATCAAAATATCGTTCGATCCAGATTCTTGTTTAGAATAGCTAAAAGGTCTATTGTCCTTCAAGAAAACACCAATTTCTCAAACGCTGTGCATTTATTTAGTTATCCAGAATAGCAGAAGAAAACCAATAGTTACCTTGAGACTCGGGCACATTTTCAATGCAGAATGATCTGATCACGTTAAAGAATGATACAAAGTTGTCCCAAATGTCTTTCATATAACTGGAAGCGAAGAAAGATTATACGATTGAAAATATTGATGACTGAAAAGAACCACGAAGCCAGCCACAACTTTGTGATAGATGCAAACTGCACCAAGGCTACATGATACCAGATGAGTCAGAAAAAAAGAATCCCCGTTTGAAAGATCACGGCTCCCTGGATATCAAGACAATGATATCGGCAAATATATAGTTTAATGGTAGAAATGTTCAAATCTACTATAAAATTTAACTGACTGCAATCGGCCACTCCATTCTGAAACTATCTTCTTGGGAGGATGAACAAGTCCTCCCCCTGGTATCGATGACCTATTCAGGGGGATTCCATTCTCCCAAGAGGACAAAATACATGAATTTGTGCGAGAGTCATCAATTTTAGGAAGGAAAATTTGCTCATTGTTTTCATTCGTTTTTGCAGGTTTTTGGAAGGGGCTTTCTGTAGAAAATCACCCATATCCACGGGAAGGAATGGCCGATTAAAGCCGGGTAAATTACTGAACCTAATTGAACATATTGGCAATGAAAAAATACTGTTTTGAATATTATTGCTTTGATATTCATGGAGCAGTGGCCTTCCAAGCGGGATTCTTTTTCTGACTCACCCGGTATAAGTCAGTTTCAGTTTCAGTTTCATATGTTTTATCACTCATTTCTAATTACAATATTACATTTCTACACTACAGCTACACTTATGAACACACATCTACCGAAGAAAACTTATAAATACACATCTACAGAAAAATACACTACAATAAAATTACAATAACAGAAAAGAATAAAGGACATTACAAAACTGTATTTAGAAATGACTGACTAAGGAGGAGCCCTCTAAGTAGATAAACTAATCGAGAGAGAGCCCCCCCCCCCCCCCCATAAGTCAGTTTAACATGTGCAAAAGATTGGCGACACGATAACTAGTATTCTCCGCCTGATCGAACAAATGGCTGATCAAAGGAATTGTGCCGTCAAACCTGTTATGACTGCAAAAATAATTCCTACCGTGTAGCTTTAGAAAAAACTAAAATAAACGAAAACCCGGAAGACAAACAGTCCATATCTTGATGCAATGTCTGAACAAAAATTTAGTGAAAAGAATTCGCCTGTTATTATGGTAGGTTCTTTAACTGAAGAAGGTAGATCATATACTTGTTTTTCTTCTTTTTTATCTGATCTGACGAAATTCTGTTAATGGTACCCGTCCAAACATATCGGGTGATGAAACTTCTTGAGAAATCGTCAAAATTTGATAATAAAACAGATCTGGAAATTTCTTCTCGTACGTTCGTATCAACATGGTGTCAAGGATAAAATAATCTTAGACATATTGCTGAGTCTTTAAATTGCTTAATTTTATGGGAAGTTGCTGGTTTTGAAGCATACTCGTACTCGGACATCACAGAAAATTTTTACCCAGCAATGCCACTTAAATTTGGTTGCTTAAGCCCTAAATCCTTGACAAAGCTCGTCTATCATATAAAATTCAAAAGTTCGTAAGAAATCCCACGGAGTACCTTTTTGGCAAAGTTCAATATTTTTTTAAATACTTATTCTCTAAACACATTTTTCATGCCTTTATTTTGTCATCAGCTTCCAAATAGAATAAAATCAACGATCATCCATTAAAGTTATTCAGTCCTTTTGACACAAATACACAAACAGAAAATTTCAAGATAACTTTTTGAAGATTTTTCAAAACTTTTCACTTTCTATTGGGTCACCTGGTAACAAAACAAAACTTTCTCCTAGAATAGTTCATACCACACTGAAGATGCTTTGATTAGGTCCAAATAGCCACACATCCATTTCATCCAAGTATGAATCGCTGGAAGGAATTTTTCCAAAGACTTTGCATCTACGACAGAACAACATGGTTATCAAAATCAATTTCCAGAGCTTTTAAACTGAATATCAAATATGAACTATCCAACACATCAGGTATTAGAAAGAATAGACCTTTTTACTTCTTAAAAAAGAGGTTTGGATCGAGCGTCCAAATCTGGTAAACTTTGGGAAGGAAAACGAAAGAACGACCCCCGTTCTCAGTGGATGCGCTGCTAGCTGTGGTATGAAATTGCTTCAGACCTCAAAACTATTCAGAGAGTTTGTTATCGACTACTTTGTGCAGAATGAGTTAGCCTTAGTTTACATACAGGCAAGTGTTATTGGTCATTTTGCTTTGCTTCTCGCTATTTTCAGTCACTTTTAGCTGACTTTTCTTTCATTTGGATAACGACGGTCGAAACGCAAACTTCGATTTGCAAAGTCGCAAAATGAAACCCTTGTAATGCTCGCACTGTTACGCAACAAAATCAGCCAACGACAAAGTTATCGTTGCTCAACTCTCTGAAAAGTGTTCTGAGATAGAGATCCGAAGGAACATCTTGCCGCAGCTAGCAGGTATCTATCAAAAACGGGGGTCGTGTTTCCATTTCTTTCGGACGCTCGATCCAAGCCTCTTTTTTAAGAAGTAAAAAGGTCTGTTCAAGAAGATTACCAAACACTCTCTATTTCTTGCCAAAAATATTATTGTCCAATCAGCGTGATGGATTGAACAAAAATGTCAAATTTTGCCGACAAATGCTTTCTTCATTTCCTTGGATCCTAATACAAAGCAAGATTCAAATATAAAACGGTGGCAAATATTACATATTCTTATTCTCACCATGTTCCGTCCCACTGCTTAACAATCCTACGCAATGATCGGCAATTAATCCACTCATGTCCATGCCAAAGATAATTGCAACGTCGATTGCGGAATCTTTTATTACTTCCAAGCTATATTCTGCAGAGAGACAGTTAAAAAAGATTTGCAATCAAAAGTCTTCAATACATTTTTCAAGGAGAAAATTATCTCTTTATAGGGTACGCCAAACGACGGTTGAAAACACAAACTTCGATGTGCAAAGTCGCAAAATGAAACCCTTGCATACTCGCACTTTATTTTGAAACGATTACACAACAAAATCAGCTAGCGATGAATGAAATTAACGAGAAACAATGTCACAAGGCAAATAAAACTTGCCAGTGTATAAACTGAACCACTCGTAAGTCAATCTGAGCAAAGTTGCGGTTTGAAAATTCTCTGAAAAGTGTTCTGAGACCCGAAGGAACTTGTTACCACAGCTGGCAGTATCTACCAAGAACGGGGGTCATGCTTTCGTTAGCTTCCTCAAAGTTTACCAGATTTGGACGCTCGATCCAAACCTCGTTTTAGCAAGTGAAAAGGTCTGTTGAATATTGCTTGATAGCAGAAAGATTGAAATAGTTTTTTGATCTTTCTCGAATTTTATGAGCAAGGAAATCAAAGGCAAATTACACTTAAAAGATCCATTGGTTGTGAAATTGCTGAAAAGGGGCCTAAACACCCGATCAGTTCGTAAAGAATTCCTCACACAGAACAACACGCAAGGGTATTTAATCTTTCTAGACAAAGACTTATAGTTTAGATAACATAGGGCTCAAATCTTTAAAAAAGGTCGGTGTAAAACTCGATCACAGTGTTCTTTAAAATAAATGGCTTGGATAGAACTTAGGGTTTTTGCTGTAAATCTGCTGTGGAAATTTAAAGATATCTTGGTTAGTTTCAAAATGGTGGCAGTTATTAAATCTAAAGCTATGACGTTGTAAAATTTATAAATCCTATACCAGAAAAGCTACAGATTACTGCTTGCCCCCATATTGTAGACCTTCATTAACTATGGATTTCTAAAAGATTATATCATTTTTCCCTTATTGGTTTAGGCTTTGTGATGATCTAAATTTTTTCAAAAACTTTCCATGAATTTTTTCAAAAATAATTAAATTGCCGTCATTTTGAAATTAATCAAGGTATCAAAAAATTTCCACGGCAGATTTACAGCAAAATGCCATAAGTTCCTTTCAAGCCATTCAAGGCAAAGAAAAATGTCATGGAATCTTACACCCATCATTTAAAGGATCTGAAAGATTTGAGCCCTATGCTAGCTTAGATATGTTATAGCTCTGAAATTATTTTATATAGATACCGAAACTGTTCGATCCCATGGCAGTAACTGATAACTGTGCAGACGACATCCGATACCCGTGAAAAAATGTACAAGGCAAGGCAAATTACAGCTCGATACTGATGTTGTATCTTTAAAATTTATGTGCGTTACAAAACCTGACAGTCTGACACACAATGTAAACAGTATATAGCAGGCTCAGTCTAGTTTAAGAAAACTTACATGTCTATTTTCAAATGCTAATAAAGAAAACCAACTTACCCTGTTTCTTGAAGAGATTATCAATTGAGAATATATTGATTGCCATGTATTTGACAAGGTTGATTTTCTTCATGCTGGATGCTCCCTCGTGTTTTAAAAGCAATTTAAATGCTTGCATGGAATCTTGATACACTGTCATCACATGTTCAAACCTGTTGAATCAACGATTTAATCAACGATTATACATCATTTACACATACGGGGGTGACCCAAAAAAACTTCACGAGCTAGATCACAACTAGTTCTCCCAAATCAAAAGTTATCGACAATGGCGGACACTTTGGGGGCGGGGGGAAGTCCGAAAATGACTGAATTACCATATTTTGAGACTGGTTTCTCGGAGGGTAGTCGCCAGTTAAACTGACTAAGCAACATCCCAAAAGATAGCTCAGCCCTTAGGCTACATGCTGATACCTTGTTTCTATTCATAATATTTGCTTTCAGGAAGCTATGTGCGATTCTGGCTAGTGAAATTTTTTTGTGTCAACCGATACATTCAAAGGTATCCCAATAGGAAAGCATGCGTTGATGAAATATTCAGTTTCATACATTTCATTTCGCTAGACAATGTATGTACATTTCGTAACTCTTATCTGCAACCATCACATATTTCTTAATGGCCAACAATTTTACGCTCAAGAAATAATTTGCTGTCCCTTATGCTAGCCAAAAGTAGCAAGATCACACAAGACAGATTCTGCATTTTCACTTAAAAACAAGGAAATCTTAATCAAAAACACGTAAATTGTGATTTAAAAAAACTTACCCAATGCGAGTGTATAACTTGCTATGCATATACAAATAGTATACCAAGAACTCTTTGTTGGCCTTGTAAAAAGCAATGAGATAAAACCTTATAAAAAGCTGAGCAGTAAGTGTTTTAATTACACCCAAAAAATAAGACAATTGAATCGCCTCCCAATCGGCTTTTGAACCAAATAAATAAAACGCCCGTGACAGATGTTTAGAAATATCCTTCTTCTTTCGAGCTATGCTCATATTTGCCCTTAAAAACAATTTCTAGAATGCACAACGAGCGAGCTAGCTACCTGGGTTTCAAAGAAACTTTTGCGGCTATGCTTGTTTTGAATTACTGGTTGAGAGAATTTCTTTTGTCTGCGATCGCTAATCACTTTGAATTGCGGTGTCAGTCAAGAGAACTCGTGCTATTGTCTTACAAAATCTGTTCGTGTTCTGCTACTTAAAGGGAGTACGAAGACCAGCAGCCTTTGCCATCGTTTGTGTTTGTTTTTGTGAATTTCGTACAGTCAGTTATTCTGGAAGCTGTGGAGAGCAAGTCGCAGACTTCACGCAAAGCATGCTGGTCTTTGTACTCCCTTTAAGAGATTTCACTGTGCCGAAAGTTCACTGAACAATTTGGACCATCCCTGAAAAAAAAACAATTGCTTACCTCTCTCAAAGATACTTTGTCCTGAGCATCGCTTTCATCAAGCGTACTATCAGATTCCTCCGTCAAATCTCTGAGTTTCCCATTGGGACCCAGTTGCATCTTATAATATTTTCCACCTCGAAAGAATACCCAGATGTCCTCCCTAAAAGCAACATCAATAAAATGACCAAAGGAAAAAGTCTAGGGGCATTTCACTCGTTCAAAAAAGCGTACGAGACTTTTTCAGGAAAAAAGGATTTTCACGGATTTTTGGTGGATTTTCTTGAAAATAAAAAGATTTTTTCAAACGGTGTACGAGATTTGTTGCGAGTGAAATGCCCTTGAGGAAAAAGTGATGCTAAAAGTTATTTTGAAACATGGTTAATTTCCAGTCAGTGGAATTTTCTGAGCGGACGGAAATTTGACTGTTTACGAGTTAGAATGTTGCTTTGAAAATCAATCAGTAGAGATTTGTGGTTTAGTTGCTTCTGATTAATTAAAATCTGAAAAGTGTTGAGATCCAAAGCAACTTCTTGCCACGGCTGGCAATGTTTTTTTCTGAGAACGGGGGTCGTGTTTTTGTTTTCCTTCACAAAATTTACCAGATTTGGACGCTCGATCCAAACCTCTTTTCTAACAAATAAAAAGGCTTAGGCCTATTCGATTGATTGGATCAAAGACCGCTTTCCTATTCTCGCGCGCCCATCTGTTATTTGCCAGTTTTAGTATCCTGGCTGCCATGCATCATACTATGGAAAAACATCACGTAATTTTTACACGATGTAGAGCGCACTTGGGAGTTAACAAAGCTGGTCCTAAGATAAAAGCGAGTTCATCCGCCATCGGGGGCCATGAAAAAGCCAATCAGGGCATGCTACGTCGCTTAAAGATTTCTCTATTTCAGACAGCAGCCAACAATAACAAGGACAGATAATGTTACAATAGGACTCGCTACTTTTCATTGACACCTAGATACAAAACAATTCATGATTGCAGACAATGGGAATTCCATGCTCGGTTGGTCAATTGCTTTATATCTAGGTGTCAATAAAAAGTAGAGAGTTCTATTGTAACATTATATGTCCTTGTTAATCCCCAGTGAGTCGTCTATTCAATTGGTCCTCCTTTGAATTTATTCCCTATTTACCCACTTGAGACTTAGGCCTCGGGTCCCCTGGCGCGTAAGAAATGTAACTTATACTTGTTTACCTCGTTTCAATTTGTTTGTTCATTGGTATAAATTTGTTGTGTGTCATCATTCAGATTCACTGAAGATTAACGAAATTTGGTTCGAAACGTTCGAAAATAAGTTGACATCAAATTGATTTGTCAATCTTAACCACTTTCCACTGGAATGTCCTAACTGTTTACGTCTTTTAGAATTTTCAATTAATAATATTTTCGCAACATGAAATGTTGTAAAGCTTAAGTTAATGGAAAGTTCAAAATGATTGCCGTCGCTTGCCTCATTCTCCAGGTTTCAGTACGATGGCGGGTAACCTGATTACAGGCAAGATAGTAGGCTATTCGAAGGCTTTATCTTAGGTCTCCAAAGTCAACAGAAAATGGTAGACTTCAAAGAAAACAAGTTATGCCATCAAATTCGGTAAAGATGTTAGAGATTCAAAGGATAGACATCCATCTTAGTACTGATGGCTCGTTTTATGGTGCAGCTGTTCTAGAAAATTACGTTTTGTAGCGATTTGGGCTTCGTAGTTTTGGGCTATAACAACGGCGGATTTAGGCCAAGTTTAAACAGAATGAGGCTGATCTGTTTTTGGAAATGAGTTGCAGTCGTAGCTTTATCAGTTAAGTCAAAAAGCAAAATAGCTATGCCAATGTATCGAGTCTACATTAAGTGGTCCAATTCCTTCCAGCCATTCTTTGAAAATTGCTTATTCTTTTGGTATTTTCTCTCTGATAACTCCTATCTCTGCGGTCTAAGTGTACATTATCATGGATTCTGTGCTATCCAACATACTGCTAATTTCAACTCAAATTGTATCAACCTACCTTGAATAATTATTTTTAAATTCTTCCTCTTCAGTGGAGGACATCTGCTGCTTCTCCAATGCTGCAGCCCAACCCACAGACTTCTCCAAGCTCTGCTTCTTGGTTTGATCAGCCTGAAAAACATTATCAAAATTGAACAGCAATTCATCAGACTGATGAGGTGATATGTTGTATTTGTTCAATGTCTGATTTTTTCATTTTCACCATACCATCACTCACAATCAAACAGATTTCAAACATGGACTAAAATCTTATAAAAATCTGAAGAAAAATCAAAAACCTTCCATCCTTTCAACGAAAAATCGAATGTCGATTTGAATCTCACTTTGCTTCAAAAAGTCAAACTTTGATCTAATCAGCCAATCAAACTCTAAGGATTGGCACTTGGTCCAGTGGCGTCGTGGCCGGGGGGGCCAGGGGGGCCATGGCTCCCCCTGTGAAAATGTTGTCGGAATATTCGTCAGTTTTCTATTCTTGTAGGAAAAATTGAAAATTGAATTAATCCATTTTTCTTACATGGTTTCTTTCTGGCAATCGAAACATACACATAAAGCACACCTTTTTGATCGAAAGACTTAGTTTTTATTGAAGAAGTAGGTTTTCGGGAAAAAGCCAGGTCCTTCGTTCGTTTTTCTGCAAAAAACTACTTTTTCGACCGAAACAATGCGTTTTCTATTGGAAAAATAGACACATTAGGCGCAAAAAGCTTCGGACGAATAAATTTCAGACAAAATGTTTTCGGTCAAAATTTCCTAAAAAGATGCCTTGCCGAAAATTCGGTCGTTTTACATACATTTTGGTGACTAAAACACGATAAATTTACAATTTATTTTGCATGTTTCATACTCTAAAATGTCACCTCGTCAAAAATTTCCACAAGTGATTATTGTTGAGGACAGAGGACGATGGAAATGATTACTAAGATGGGAATTACTTTTAGTTTCTGTAAGCGCATGCTTATAGCAATGAAGATTTATAGCTATAGTTATATAAAGCTACCGCGTTTTTATCTAAAATTTGAAAACTATTTTTAAGTGATTTTGAGGTCCTATTTTCGAAATTTCCCACAAAAACTAACACACCAAACATTTTTACACAAGAAATTGGCCACAAAGAATTTTCCCGGGGGCAAGCCCCCGAACCCCCATTTCTCCTCCCTCCGTTCGCATCTAGCTTTAGCCTCACCTACAACACGAATCGTGTCTCAACAACAGCCTCACCTCCAATAAGAATCGCGTCTCAACGGGCTGCTCTGTCCTTTTGAAAAATTATTCGCTATATTATGGAACCTTTATATGACGACAGTTTTGAGACATTTTGCTACTTTTTATACGTTACATTCCCGCTTAATTTTTGTCGGTAAAATGTCTCTTTGTCGGAAAATTCTGACCTTTGGCCCCCCCCAAAAATTATGCTCCCACGACGCCACAGACTTGGTCTAACCATATTAAGAAAGTAGCAATCTGATTGGATGCACCCTAATCATGGTGCATTTGGCCTAATTGGTCTGTGTTTTGAAGCTGCATTGCCACGAGTCTCAGTTTGAAGCCATAACCATCATTCAGTTCAATCACAGAAAACTGAGACTCGTGTAATGATTCTTAAAATTCATAAGGATTTCAAGGGCAAAGCTTTACAAGTGCTGCTGTCTCTGGTCCCCTGCTTTGGTCTCAATTTTAATGAAATGAATTTGCTATGGAATAATACATAGAATCATCAGAGAAGCAAAGTGGTCATATGTCACAATACACAATTTACAAAGAATAAATGAGAAAGTAGAGTAATAATATTACATTTTAACATCACAACACTACAACAAAACAACAATGTGCATGAATTTATTCTTTACCAATATTTCGTCCTGTCTTTACCAATCATATCTAACCAATCACATGTAACCTCTCCTTTTCAAATTGTTGTACACATTTAAATCCTGCATATAACTGTCACATAACAGCCCTGAAGAAGTCCTGCATGGCAGGACGAAATATTGGTAAAGAATAAATTCACACACATCTGCTGTTGTTTTTTCGTTGTGTTGCGGCGTTTCTGTCTTCAAATTTATTCATTCATTTGCCATTATAAGCATCTTCGGATTCGGTGCTGGTAGGTACACTTTTCAGTACACTCTTTTCTTTTTATAAGAATAATGTTTATAAGAATATTCAGGCTCAGAATCATCCAATTTTTAAGAATGTTTTAAGAATATTGCCAGCCTCAGCTGGCATATTTGTGTCTTATTTTCAGCAGTTGCCTGTTTCGTGATGTTCATAATAGAGAATCGCATAACTGACTACCCTGGGTACCAGACTCTCTACATAAATACTTTAAGAATATGTTCAGGCTCAAAACGAAACTTTCTTAAGAATATCGAGGCTGGACAAAATTACAAATATTCTTATAAAAAAAAGAGTGTAATAATATTACCTTTCTCTTGATCTCCTGGAAGATACCAGTCAGTCTTTCTCTTGCAGATTCAATGGGATTGCTTGCCTCTAGACTTCTAACATAAAAATAAATGGCATCAAGCTTCTTCTTGCATTTTACCGCAACAACTGCAAGTTGATTGTAAGATTTCCCATTCTTCGGGGCCAGCACTTGTGCTTTGGTGTAATTCTCAATGGCTTTGGAATAATTGTTGTCCTGTTGCAAATCTGTTATGTATCTTTCAAGATCACCAAGGTTTAGGAGAATCAGATGGCAACTTCTTACTGCAAATTTCACCTGTGAAAACAAAACGGATGAGAACAGTCATTTAACATACATTTCACTTGAAAAAAGGTTCATACCTTTGAACTTAAGGGCAAGAGTTTGAATATTTACGAAACTGTTGGGGATGCTGCAGTCAAGAATTGTTATCTACGGTACAGGCATGGTACATATTAACATCATGGTTTTCCTGCCTAGGTGTTGTGGCACAGTGGTGTGATCCTCTGATTTTGCAGCCAGAACAGTCAGGCGGACAGGGTTCAATACCTGGTTGAGCGTCATGACAAAGGGTCGCAGACTCGATTAGCGCTTAGCTACTTCTGTGATCCAGGCGCTTGGCGCTAAAAATGCAACTTCACCTTCACCTTCACCTAAGAATTGTCAAGAATTTGTAAGGATATTTTAGTTTTTTAAGAATCCTTGCTTAAACAAATCTATAATTGCTCACATGATTCAAGAACTCTTTCTAGAATGTGAAGCATTCTTGAAACTTCTGAAGAATTCTTGTCATGTTTATGTGAGCAAAGGTATGCACTATCAATATTCCAAATACATTACAGGCCTTGTGCACATCCACCATCAACATGACAAGAATTACTAAGAATTTTCAAGAATTCTTCACATCATGATAAGCATTCTTGAGCCCATATGAAACACAGTCAATTTTCAAACTAGAATTCTTACAAAACTAACATTCTTAAGAATCCTTCAGCAGGAAAACCATGCCAACGAGCACAAGGTCTTTACCTGTAAAAGCTGCTGTCATAGGCGTAGGAGACAGGGGGCTGGAGGGGGCTGCAGCCCCCTCCAACGTTGGAAAATTTTGCGAAAATCAGGCAGCCCCCCAGATTTGATCCCCCCTACGCCCATGGCTGCTGTTGGAGATTTCCTAATAATGATCCAATTTTGTGATATATTATTTAGGGGCATCATTTTGAAACTGGATGTGTTGGTTCTACATTATTATGATCCTAATCCAGGCAAAAATAACAAAACTTCTTACATGTTTCCTGCAGCCAACCATTTTAAGTGGATTTGAAACAAAAGCATCCATATCAAATTTGCATTCTTCTTGAAGAGACATCAGCAAATCTTGAAGAAAGTCATCGCCATCTTGCAGGAAATTCCAATAAAACTGAAATACTTCATTCAAAAGAGGCCCATCGGAATTTTCTTCTAGATACGTTCTAAACCTTGTGATAACATTATGAAATGTGTTCTTCCATAGAGCACCTTCTACGTCATTCTTGAAAGAAAAATCTTGATGCTTTACAATAAGTTCTTTGAAGAGATCTTGAACAAGTACTGACAGCTCAAGAACTTTGTCAATATCCTCCAGTGAGCTAAATGATCTAGACAAAAGATTCTTCATTGCACTGTTCTCTGATTTTATTTCCTTCCAGATCTCATCTCCTGACGTTGGAATCAAAAAGTCTTCTCTTTCTGTTAGTGTTTCACTGCCACTGTTTTTCAATTTTGCATCTCCTCTACCTTTATTTGGATCAAAATTCTTTGGCCTTTCAAGTTTTGAGAAAGTTCCTTTCTTCTGAGAATTCTTGTCAACAATTTGCTTTCTAGCATTTTCTGTTTTGTTACTATTCTCAGATTTCAATATATCAGGTCTGGGCAGTACAATTATCCCTGCAGTTTTGCCCTTTGATAAATTTTCTGGACCAGCTTGCTCAGCAGCACTGTCACCAATGTCAATTTTCTCTTTGGAGAACTGTACCTTCTTTTTCAAAGGATCTTTTCCAGAAAATTTTGTATCTTTGTGTGATTTATTTTCTGATTGCATGGTAATATTTTTCTCTCTGTCTTTTCCCTGGCTGTTGCTTCTTTTGAAATCCTTAGAACCTCTTCTTTGTTGAGGATAATCTTTTGACTTATCTTTAGCCAGATCTTTCTCATCTTTGTTGAATTTTTGTTGCAGTTCTCCTGGCTGTTTCCTTTCATCAGTTCTCCTTTGGATTCTCTTCCCTCTTCCAATACCTCTCAAGGGTTTTCTCTGCTCTTTTGGATCAGCACACTTGTCTGCACCAATTCGTTTAGTGTCAGCTACCTCCTCTTTTTTGTCTACCTTATCATTTGCGTTAACTGTTTGAGCCTTCCCAGTGTTCTCATCATTTTTATGAGTTCCAATTTCTTTGATGTCTTCTGCTTTAATTTTAGCAGCTTTTTGTCCCTCGGTTTCTGTGACATTTTGATGATATCCACCAACACTTCTATCATTACTTATATTCTCTTTATGCTTGGCTCCACTCATTTGATTTGCAGCTTCGTCCTCTCTATTCAGATTATCCCCAGTTCTATTTGTTGGTGGTATATGAATTTTCTTGTCTGTGGTAGGGCTAGGAAGATCCCAATTTTCTTCTGAGCTTTTCTGCTTGGAAAATTGTGGGCCTTGCTGACTTGCAGGTTTACCAAACCCTTTCCTTTCATGTGGTTTGTTGTGATGTGAGGTTTGAGGTTTTTCAAAAGTTCTTTTACTTTCTTTGGGCACAGATTGTTGCACCTTCCTAGTACCGCCATCATTTGAGTCCCAGTCTTCGCTTGACTGGTCATTCCGTTGTCCACTGTCTTTTCCTTTATCACCTCTAGGACTTTGGTATCTTCCATTTCTTTGATCATATCCGTGGTTTCTTGACTCAGGGCTATAAGATGTCTTTTTATCAGGGGAATCTTTTTCATTGCTTTTTCTTGGTCTCGCATTTTCTTTTCTAGGGTTTAAATTTGCAGTCTTTCTGTCATCCTTGGGTCTACTCTTAAAATCAATATCTTCTATGCCCTCGATTTTTTCTGAGTACTTCCCCTTCTTGACTTGGTACAGCTGAAAACCCCGTCTAACCCTTTCCTTCTTTGGACTTGGACTCTCTTTTTTTTCAGGACCTTTCATTGATTGGTTAGCTTTGCTCGGCGTTTCTGGAATATGTTCCTTTTCCCTTAGCTCGCTACAACCAGAAACTGATTGCTTCTCGCCTTGTTTTGCCATTTCTGTAACGCCATTTTCATCTGCCTTGTTTTGCCGCGCCGGGTCTTTCCCTTTGTTTGCATGAACTTGCCTAGGCCCGCCGTCAGTTTCTTCTTCGCCGTTAACATTTTCATTTCTGGAGCTATATGCATCAACACGACTCTTCGAGTATCTCTTGCTCCCCTCCTTAGATTTAGAAACATCATTCCCGCCATTCTCGATGCAATTATCTAATTCTTCCTCGGTAATTCGAACCGTATTTGAACACAGCGGCCGTTCACCGTCCGCCATTTTCCTTCTTTCGATCGTTATGTTCGTTGTTCGTTGTTGTTGAACTTCTAAGAAGCCCGTTACGTCACCGTCGTGCTCCTCCGCAAACAATAGACACCAGGTCACCAGGGGCAGGGACGCCAGGACACCAGGGACACCAGGTGTTCGAAGTGTCAACATAAGGCGAAAGAGGTGCAATAACTAAGCAGTTGAAATATCTCAAGAGATGAAAAAACGGTGAGCGGCGCCTCTAGCATTTTTATGGTCGTTATAATCTTACAAATATGATTCCTAGCCTCGCTAAGCCTCGCTTTATTCAGACTTGACCGCCCCTGTTTATCAGTTGTCCTCTAACGCCACGAGACACAGTCATTCATCCAATCCCTTTGCTTTCCGTGTGAAGCAAAGTTATAAGGTATAAGCGAATATCAAAAGAAAACCGTGCTAATCCCCATGACCGTTGCGTCTATGGCACGCGAAAATCACAAAAACCTGATAATCCTAGTTTATCACTGATAAACTAGGATTATCACTTTGATAAACTAGGTTTATCACGATCAACTGGGTTTATCAACTGATAAACTGAGATTATCAACATTTCTTCGATAAGCTGGGTTTATCAAAGTGATAAACTAGGTTTATCAACCAAAAATTTGATAAACTAGGATTATCAGCTGATAAACTATGTTTATCGAATTCTGTTGTTTATGAGATTATCTGGTACCTAATAATGTTCGTACACAAGACGCATTTTAAACGCGGGTGCGCGTTCATGTTTTTGGCGCTCAAACCAAATATGTGCGGAACACGGGCGGGGGGGGGAGGGGGAGTTCATAGCTAAATTTTGGGAAGGGGTCTGCCGCGAGCATATTCAAAATGGTACTGTTGGCTAGACCAATTTTTACGAAAATGGCACCCTTGGCTAGACCAATTTCGACCATTCTCTGGACCAATACGCAACATTTAAATTTGTATCAAATATGACATAATGACCGTTCGCTAGACCAATATTGTCAAAAATGATACCCTTGGCTAGACCGTTGCTAGGCCGGAATTGCAACAATAAAAAACATGAACACGCACCCGCGTTTGAAGCGCGTCTTGTTTACGAACAATAGGTACGAGATAATGTCATAAACAACAGAATTCGATAAACCTAGTTTATCAGTTGATAATCCTAGTTTATCAAATTTTTGGTTGATAAACCTAGTTTATCACTTTGATAAACCCAGTTTATCGAAGAAATGTTGATAATCTCAGTTTATCAGTTGATAAACCCAGTTTATCGTGATAAACCTAGTTTATCAAAGTGATAATCCTAGTTTATCAGTGATAAACTAGGATTATCGGGTTTTTGTGATTTTCGCGTGCCATATGCGTCGTATTCCATGCATTTCCTTGCATGCAGTGGCTTTTGATAATCCCGGTGGGTGCAACTCACTAGTGAAAGGTACACCACGCTCGTCCATACCATTTCATAGAATACCCTTTCCTCTGACTTACTAGTTGGCGAAAAGACCCCTTATCATGGAAAATATTGATGGTAACCCCCCTTTAAAGGAGTATCACTGAGCCCTAAAAAATCTGTTCAGTACAAAAACTGGTATTGAGAGGATAAAAAGGTTTGGGATTTTTGCACTTTTTATTACGATTTACTTTACTGATATTTATTTATTTATTGGAAACAGTAGAATTCCATAAAACTTCGGGTATCAATCTTGGGCCAGGTGAAATTGACTTTTATTCTAGGGTCCCTAGTCCACCAGCATTTACTGTTTTTGAGTTGGATTATTTTCTAAAGAAAAATACCCGTTTTATCTGAGATTCTAGGTCCTAGAATTCTGCTTCAAATAGACCCTTTTCTCAGTGAAATCATGGATGAGCGTGGTGTCATGTTTTTATTAACATTGCACCCACCGGGTTGATAATCCACCTTTTCAAGGTAAGAGGCGCAAAAGTGGAAGTTTTTTGTTATTTGAGATATTGCATTTTTGAGGCCAAAATCTTGTTCTGCGTGCAAAGGTTAGCAAAGTAGCAAATTTTCACATTCATATATGTCTTCATTTCAAAATTATGACAATTTTAAGAATTTAAAGTCATAAAGGCTTTGACTTGGACAAATTTTTGTTCAAACTCCGATTTCCACGGTCAAAGTCTTTAAAAATTGAAAAATTCTTTATATCATCATAATTTCTAAACAAAGACAGATATGAATGTGAAAATTTGTCTCAAGACTAAACTTTGTACGCACAATAAGATTTTAGTCTAAAAAATGCAAAATCTCAAACAACGAAATATTTCCGCTTTCTCGCCTCTTACCTTGAAAAAGTGGATTTGCGAAGTTTTTAAAAACAAAGTTTTTGCTGGTTTTTGCAAAGTTTCTTCAATTTATTCAATACACACATAGAAAATGCCAAATGCATGGTAAACAACTAATGTAACAAATTGAGTCAAATAGGAAACTTTAGAATTGTTGAGGCTGCACGCAGGCTACAATTGGGGCCCTGATTGATGATTTGTGAAGTTTTTTATTACACGTTTTTTTTTATAAGAAACTGGTTTATAAGAAACTAGTATAGTACTACGATGACCAAAAATTTAAGAAACTCTAGTACTACGCTCAAGAACAGCTAAGAAACTCTAAAACTTTATTTCTGTATGTCTCTCTTATTCTATGTCTCTCTAACAAAGGTACATTCATCTTTTCTTGACTTTTAACTGCAAAATTTGTACATTTTTGCCTTGATGTGCATGGCTTCTTTTTGATGACAATGTCAATGCAAAATGGAAGCCCTTTCTCGAGAAGAAGGCTCAACTTCGAACAATACCGCAATTTTAGGCCCAGAAAATAAGAAACTAATTAAGAAACTTTTACTACTAAAACACCGAAATTTTCATACGAAATTAAGAACTTTTAGTACTAAGTGCTGATCCAAGTTTCTTATAAAAAAAAAACGTGTAAACAATTTGCAAATTACAAGAAATTTGCTACCCTTGGTACCAGACTCAGATTTCGCAAAATGACTACAAATAGAACCTACTATGAAATCAATTGTGAAAATAAGCATTTTGAAGTTAGTTTAAGAGCAAAATAAACTAATTTATGACACAAGGACAGGCAAAGGCAATTAGGGAGAGCTGCGGAGGAGTGTGGTTTTTACTCCGAAGGCGCTTTCAATAGAATTGATTCCTTCTGGGAATTATGAAATCGAGGTCATTTGCACAGGGCTTCCCATCCCAAACTTTAGAAAATTGGAAAAGGAGTAGAATTTGGGGCGCATGGTGTCTCACTCAGCGGATAACAAACAAAGATACAGTACAGCTTACCAACCAAAAAGATGTCTAATGCATTGGAAAAAAGTGGAGTGTTGCTTCCTGACTTTGTGAGACGGCTTGGGATTTTTGCTTCCACCAAACTTGCAGAAAAATGGGACAACGTTGGTTTGCTTGTGGAACCTTCTGGTTCTCACATGGTCAACAAAATTCTCTTGACAAACGACCTCACGCAAGAAGTGATGAAAGAATCGATCGAAAAATCAATAAACCTGATAATTTCGTATCATCCACCAATTTTCACACCCTTCAAAAGGCTATGCCAAGGAAATTGGAAGGAGAGAATCATAACAAAGGCCATAGAGAATAGGATTGCAATTTATTCGCCTCACACGTGTTATGATGCAGTCAAGGGTGGAGTTAATGATTGGTTATTGAAATGTTTTGGTTCAGGAGACGTGACACCAATCACACAGTCATTTGACCATGGTTTTTCTTCAATAAATCCAAATGGGTGTTATAAAATGACAGTTTCTTTTGAACCCACGCATAACATTGGTAGCTTAGTGGAAGCAATTGATAAATGTCAGGATACAATCAGTCATTCCATCTCTCAGGCAAATGATAGGTAAACTGAAAATGTTTTTCTATGGATGAAATAGAGTGCTTTGCAGGATCATTGAGAAAATTATTTTGCAATTTGTTGCAATTTATCAACCAACTTTGTTCTCAGGGCCAACAGTGTTATTGGAAAACATGCATGTTACACCAAATACCTTTGGCGTGGAGCAATGTGGAAAAAAAATGGTTTTATGTCAGTGACATAGGGAAATGGCCCTAGGAACCAGGTTGTTTATTCACCAGAAACAATGGAAAGCCCTGGGGGGTACATAACATTTTCAGGGTATGGGTATGTGCCGCCTATATGGATGAGTTTTTGGGCCCAAAATTCTCTAAACAAGGGTCCTTTTTTGGCAGATATTCCATAAACGTGGGTGAGTTTCGCTGAAATTTGCAACAGTTGTCAACAATGGGCAGTTTTCAACCAAAATTCATCATAAAAGTGGGTAGAAGATGGTATCTTTCTAAAAACCGGGCAGCAGACCCCCGTCCATCCACATGTCATGTACTCCCCCCAGGTAGAAAGCTTTTTATTTCAAGGACAACAAAGGTCTACAAACTACTACCAAGACCCATGTCCTTTGTCACAACCTCCCTAGCTCTGTCTACCTCCCCCCTCCCACAGCAAACACTTTACAAGCTTTTTAATGCTCGGTAAGCTCACCAGATGTTACTTTAACTCCTTTCCAAAAATGTCTTCTTCCAGTCTCAAATCTGACTTGACATCCACCTATGTTTAAACACAAGATCAAAGAAAATTTCTCTAGGGTATGTACATGTAAATAGTACTATTCAAATTAGGCACAAATTAATTTTCTCCTGTGATGAAAACTTTTCTTTTATTCTTTGGAGGGACCATTGTGGAAAAAGAACAATTAAGTGCCCAATGAGTTGTTCAATAATTATGAAATTTAGTATCTTTGGCGAAATTGTACATACATACATACACACATACATACATACATTTAACTCCTTTCCTTCTTCCAGTCCCTAGCTCTAGGGTATCCATGTAAATAGCTCTTCTGTTACAAATGTTCTTTGTGAAAGGCTCTAAAAAGAATAATTAAGTGCCCAATGAGTTGTTCAATAATTATGAAATTTAGTAGTTCCATGTAGTCTCTGTGAAGAAGATGACCATTATAGACATAAGCTTACAAGCCGGGGGCAGACTTTGTGTTGGGCAGCCCCACTAGATTTTTTCTTCCCTTACGATTATGGTTATAGATAGAGATAATTTTGGCAAATAGTGTAAAGTTCTATTCAAGTTGGTACATAATAGCTCATTAACTATTTGTCTATACCAAATTCTCATGCCAACTGCTCCATGAAAATTGTTTAACCCATCTGTCACCTATTTTCAAGCAGTCAATAGACAACAGTCAGATTTAAAGAAATTAAATGAGATGTTATGACAAAGTTTAATTCCAAGAAAAATTAGCTTCCCCTTCAATATTTTCAATGCAGTTTTAGTTCAAATTAGAATATTGTAGTCACCCTTTGTTTGTTGATAACATGGTTTATTTTCCCCTTACAGGCAACATCTTGAAGTATATGTCTTTCCATCAGAGGCGGCTCTTGCAAATGTCTACCATTTGATCAGCAGCAGTAGAATGATACCATTATCATCAGAAGTATCTAAATTGGAAAGTGTAAGTAGCAATACAGTATGAGAGCATGCTTCTATGTCTGCAAATGTTAAAGTGTATTTCAGAGTAAATGCTCCCCATCGACAGGTCATGTGCGCATTAACATTTAAGTCAGAAGTCATATTAATTTCTACTCATTCTACTCATTGTGTGATAAGATTTCTTGAGCCATGTGAAGGATTGTAATTAATTTTTTAAACAAGGATTTGTAAGAAACTAAAGAGAAGTCTTAGGCATGTTAATGTGCACAAGGCCTGTAATATATAAATTTGTAGGTAGAAACACCGCAACACAATGAAAAAACAACAGCAAATGTGTGAGAATTTATTCCAAAACTTAATTTCCCTTTTAAAATTCCCTACAGATCGGGACTTTTTTATATGCAATGGCAAATCTCGCCAGAGATTTTGCCCCAGGAAGCTCACAGTTTCTAGCCCATAGGCTGTAGTCCTAGGTTTGCGTGCATAGATGTTGCTCGTAACTCTTAAGTTGTAATGTATTTCTCTCTCAGCGAAAATTTCTCTCATAAAACAAGGATTTAAATACATTCTTGTTCGGTAAATTTCAGTGACAAGCAACTGTAGATTTCGTTGATGAATGGAGACTGAATGGTCTGTAATTAACAGTTCTTCAAAACTGGAGGTCCGATCATGATACGCTATTCGCAATGCTCTTTCGTGAATAGAGTTAATTTTTGCGTTAACTCGTCTATCGTGAAACATCCATATCGATGGACAATAGCTAAACTGTGACATTACGAAAGCCCTCATGACAATCTTAATTTTTTCTTCTGGCATATACGTTGAGGCCCCTGCAAGAGCATGTAGCTTCTGGCTTGCTTTTGTGCACACCATTTTCATGTGTTGCTTAAAATTTAGCTTTTGGTCAATTACAACGCCCAGCAATTTTTCTTCTTTACTCTCTTTAATGACAGAGGAACCAACTTTTATTGACATTTCAGTTTCTTTCTCGCCAAGTACAAGGAGATGGCATTTCTCCTCGTTTAATTTCATACAGTTTTGTTCAAACCATTTGCTTAGTTCAGTAGTATCCTTTTCTAGCCTTAAAATAACTTCCCGTAACTCTTGATGAGAACAGTAAATTGTCGTATCGTCTGCATAATTACAGATTTCAGTCTCATTCAACAAAAGGAAAATATCATTGATAAATATATTAAAGAGGAGAGGCCCCAGAACTGATCCTTGGGGGACACCTAATTTTATTTCTTTCCAAGAGCTGAATGAACCATTTATTTTGACTCGTTGCCTTCTACCTGCTAGATAACTGTACACCATCTGTATTGCATTTTTACTAAATCCGTATGCGTTATATTAGACAGGGAAAATAAGCTAACCATCTAAGCAAGTGCCTAACCACAGTTTTTAAGGTTTGTCTTGTTAGAATAGGCCATTAGGATTAATTTAAGACAGTGTGCTATTTCTGAAAAGTTTTGAATATCACGTGATCAATGACGTCACAGAAGAGCTTGATGTCCCTAAATACTTTGATAACTTTTCACAGATGTGTTTCATTAACTTGGGATTTCCATCGTTGAAAAGAGCATCTGAAGAGCTTTCGATTGATGTATTTTTTTTTTGCATTTTAGTGAAATTCGAAAAATGCTCTATGACGTCATAATTGATTAATGTTCAAAACCATTTGAGCTGAAATTTTTCCTTGATTTCTCTTAAATGAACCACATAAATTCTGAATCTGCAGTCAAAAAAACACCTATTTTTCATAGATATGTCAATTTGGGATTGAGCATTTTCCCTTTTATATTGTCTCAGTTTGATAGGGAAAATGACAAGACAAAAATTTACACTCCTATGAATTAGTATTAGTGTTTTCTGACTGCAGATTCGGAATCTACATGGTTGATTTAATAGAAACCAAGGAAAAAATTTCAGCTGAAATGGTTTTGAACATTATTCAATTATGATGTCATGTTCTTGATGATGTCATAGAAAATTTTTCGAATTTCACTAAAATGCAAAAAGCTATATGTCATTCGAAAGCTCTTGAATGAGTAATTGCATTAAAAACAATGGGCAAATGCCCCACGATTTTTCTAACTTACCTGGTATATTTTGCTGCTAAATGAGTTACTGTTTTGGGTCACTTAGAGACAGTGCAAAGTCATGGCCGACTCAAAACTTAACGGGGCAACCATTTTTTTAGCTTGTACAGAACTGGGTCAACAGTCCTTATGAAGCAAATATGAACGGCGATGAACGGGGCAGTAACTATTTATGAGCTCAAGGTGAAGCTTGAGATATAAAATAGCTCATTTTGAGGACAAAATTGTGAATCATGCAAGTTGAGAAATGCTTGGAAGGATGTATAAAAATGATGCAAGAACGATTCATAGTTGCTTGCAAAACGAATCATCAGTCATTTCTCTTCATCTTCAAAGTCGATTTTGTCATTGACAAAGGCTCATAAGGACAGGAATTGATTTTGTTTTGGTCCTTGGCTAATTCATCGGTGATACTATACAGCATCTGTTGTTCATCAATACGGGTCAGACACATTTTTTCAGGAATGGGTGATGGTGCAGTTTCAGTTTCATATTTTAAATTCCACTGCATACAATTTATAACCTAACTACACATACAAATAACTAAACTACAAAGATAATTGTTACAGATAATAAACACAATGATACAGAAAATTAATACAATATACAAATACAAAGAGGGGCTAAATAAATAAATTGTACGTAGGGAATTACTTTGAGGAGGAGCTCTCTCAATAGGTAAACTAATCGAGAAGAGAGCCCCCCCCCCATCCTAAGATACTATCAGGTGAATTTAGAAGTTGTGTATTTCCTTTTGAAAATTAATAGAAATTGTTGAAGTGTCATAATAGACTCATCGGTTGACCTTGTTCAGTAAGTAAATTTGCAGTTCTGTTTTGAACGATACTTTTGATGGAGCATTTCTGAGTTCCACAGGTTTTTGTGTTCCAAGTTTAGCACCAAGATGTCGAATTGACTTGAGACCATATTGAAGACTGTTTTTTCGAGACAGAAATAAATTACCTTGACTGGCCTGTCTTGTGGAATACTGATGAACAGATGAACTGAATAAGAAAAAGTCATGAAAGCAACTAGGTGAAGTTTTATTAACCGAATCAATTGCAGGAATTTTTCTTCTCGACCGGCCATGTAATAAAACATATTTTACACTGTCCATTATTTGTCAGTTTGTTCTTTTTTATTGATTTTTTTTATCTTATTCAACAGCTTCCTTTACTTGGCTATGGAATGGGCCGCATTTTGAAACTACAAGAGGCAACAACAATTGAAGGCTGTGTATCAAGAGTAAAGAAGCATTTAGAAATTCCCTTTGTCAGACTTGCTTTGGCCAGGAAGGCATCCTTGACCAAAAAGGTGAGCTTTTAACTTTTAAGCATAACTCCCAAATTTACATGAAAATTGCAAGAACGAACAACATTTCAGTATTGGTTGTTATCTTAAAACAATTGGCACACCCTTTTATAAAATGGGGTTGTGTATCCTTCATCCTATTGTATTAGGAAGGGGTTAGGTGCTTTCATGGGTTGAGGGTTTTGCTTGGTTTAGCCCTCGGGTTTTGGGTATTACTTTTAAAACGTTCAGGTTTTTCGGGTGTCGTCAAACAGTAAACAAATTCGTAAACTCGCACATGTCGGGGATTATCCATTGTTAATCCATTGTTCTCTGCAATTTCATTGGTGGCTTCACCCAAGCCACAAAAAAGTGACCACTCATAATCACTCATATCCGAGCAATCGTAGAAGATATGAATGTTTGGTTTATTCCTCAGTGAAGTACAAGAATTAATGCCCAAACAGCAACTTTCATTTTGAAAAAAATACGAAAATCCTTTGTGTAATATCACCTTTCAAAAAACTGCAAAATTCATCGTTTTGTTTACATTTTGATGACGGAGCCCCTTTAATTGAGCTCGAAAAACCAGAGCTCACTGAATTCACTTCAATTTCTCATTTTAAAGTTCCACTACATACAAACAATGTAATAGATAATTCAAAAATATACTACGACTTTAGTAACTCTATCAAACAATTTTAAGATTGATTAATTAAACATGAATATCAATGTAAATTAAGATTAGTATTGAAAAAATTGTATGCATGGAATTTCTTATGGAGGGGCCCACACAGTAGGGAAACTAATCGCGGAGAGAGCACCCCCTCCCCTGTTTTAGAAAAGATTCAACATTGGTCTAAATATTTGATGAAAATAAAGGAAGATTACTGATGTAAACTGACGATTTTGTTCAAAAGAGCAATTTTTGGGTTTGGCTTTTAGGCCATTTTTGGTCAGGGCTTACGGGTTCTGGAGTCCTCTCCTCCTCTCTTAGATAGCATAGGTTCCAAATCTTTAAAAAGGCTGGTGTAAAATTCAGTGACCTATTTCTTTGAACTGAATGACTTCAAAGAAACTTTAGCTATTTCTCTTTAATTCTACCGTTGGACTTTTCTGAAATCTTCTATATTTTCAGAATTAGAGTGTTTTCTTACTTTTTCAAGAATTCAAGAAAAATTTTCAAAAAACTTAAAACCATCGTAATTTCTAAATTTTTTGAAGCAACATGAAATAATTTCGAAGAAATCCATAGTTTATAAATGTCTACAATATGGTTTCAAGCAAAAGTCTGTCACTTTTTCTGGTTTATGATTTAGAAATTTGATGAGGTCACACCCTCAAATGAGTTGAAATGTAAGATATGCCAAAATTTTGAAAAATATTCAAAATTTTTGAAAAGTCCAACGGTAGAATTAAAGATAAGTGACTAAAGTTTGTTTCAAGCCACTTATTCCGAAGAAATAGATCACAGAATTTACACCCACCTTTTTACGCCGAGTTAAAGATTTGGAAGCTATGCTCTCTCAATACCGAAACTTCCCTAGAGTATTGCCACATGACTTGAAATGCTCGAACAAGCCTTTGCACAGTGATCCAGAGCATGGAATCAATGGCAAAATACAAATAGTTGCAAATGCAAAAATTTTCAAATCTACCATAGAGAGGACACTTTGAGCTATTCAGAACAAAAATCCGTATAGAAATCGGACCAACGACTGCAGAGAAATTGCACTTTGAAGTTGACAAAAATTGCCAGTCCATGTTTTTGTTTACATTTCCGGTGTAACACTTTTGAAATGGGCCTAAGCCAACAATTTCAAATTTTCATTTCTCCAGCAGTTGTATTCGTCCGATTTCAATAAACTTTTTTTCAAACTGATCCTCAATGTCTGCGCAATTATACAACGTATCAGTTCTATGAATTTACATCAATTTATTTGTTTATTTGGCATATATTTATCGAGGGGTATTTTTAGCAGTAGAACTACACGAAACCCCTAAATTTCTTCTTTCCTGGTGCAAACAAAAAAAGTGAGGAAAAAAGAGTCTTAAAAACTCATTTCGCACTAAACTTCAGGTATCGATGAAGGTTTCTGCCAAAGGGTTCGTTCAGGTTCGTACAGGTAAAAATGTTATAGCTGATATAAAAAATCGAGTCATTTAGGCCTATGTGTGCTATTTTCTGTGATTTTCAATTATAGGATGTATATTTTTTTTTCTGGGTGGTTCCAATGCATAGTTCTCGTTTAAATTACACAGCTTTAATAGCGAGGGTTTATATTCTAAATAAAAAGAGGCATTATTTCATTACCTAACAATCAATTTATCATTCAAATGACTTGAATCGTACACAGGTTTAACATGGTTTACACTAAAATCACGGCAACAAGCATCTTATGTCTATGCCTGTTAAGATACAAAGCTTGGCCTTGAGGTCCATCTTTTGATCGTGGAAACTGCGCTAATAGGTTACAGGAAGGTGTGGTGTGCGGCAAAAGGATTTCTGTCATGACCCAATCCCAGAATTTAGGGAAGATTTTCATACCTAATCTTTGAATACGAGTTACGTTTTCACAAAAAAATTTTGTGTTGCAAAACCACTGCAATATTTTTGTTTCATGTAAACAAAGCATTAGCAGGACTTTAAATTAACTAACATTAAAGTAACGGGAAACAAAACAGTGTCAGAATTTTTCGTAAATAATAAGCCCCAGTACCAGAAAATTCACGACAAGATTATGAAAGTATACCCCGTTTCCAGAATTTCTGACAAAACTCCCCTAAATGCCTAAATGACCAGAAATTTGAGAACCCCCTCGCCTGGGCTTTTAGTCTATAAACTACACTTCTGTTGTTTAAGTCTTGAAAAACAAATTTCATCTTGGACTTCAAATAAACGGTCTCACGAGCCTGAGCTTTTTGGTTCATTACATGTCGTGGGCAATGATAAAAACTATATAGTTATTATTAATTTTATGAACTTATAGTTAATCCATAGGCTGTGTATTTATCACTTTAACTTTCTTTATTCAATACCTAATGCTGAATGTAAAAAATCCAAAGGAACTTTGCATTTATTTTTGGTCAAGGTTGAAAATGATCACAGAATCGCAGAGACTGAAACTATAGTCTAAGAGTTATCTGCAATTTAGAAGACTGAAACTATCACTTCAAAGAAAACCTCTTGGTTTATAATCCAATTAGAGTTTTTGTGGAACAAGTACATCTGAAAATTAGAGGAACTTTTGGTTGCAGACTGCGAAAAAGTTCTGTGTCAGTAAATCATGGCCCTTTGTCTGGATGCTCATCAAATTTGCACCAGATTTTGCCCATGCTAAACACGATCCATTGAAGCGACAAATTCAGGCATGTGAGAATGAGACTTTCTTTGTATCAAACCATGAAGAAACTCTTTTTCCAAACATGAAAAAATGAACTATAGTTAATAGATCGAACGGTGGAGTTCGGACTTGGTCCTTGTGTCCCCAAGTCGTAGACATAAAATTCTTGTTGGCTAGACTACGTTTGATCCACGTAAATGCTAATATGCTTGTTAGGTAATGACATAATTCTTCTTTTTATTTAGAATTTAGACCCTCGCTGTTACAGCTGTGCAATTAAAACGAAAATTATGCAATGGAACCACCCAGAAACAAAACATACATTTTAATCATGGAAAATGACAGAAAATAGCAGGCATGGGCCTAAATGACTCGATTTTTTATATCAGCTATAACATTTTTACCTGTACGAACCTGAACGAACCCTTTGGCAGAAACCTTCATCGATACCTGAAGTTTAGTGCGAAATGAGTTTTTAAGACTCTTTTTTCCTCACTTTTTTTGTTTGCACCAGGAAAGAAGAAATTTAGGGGTCTCGTGTAGTTCTACTGCTAAAAATACCCCTCGATAAATATATGCCAAATAAACAAATAAATTGATGTAAATTCATAGAACTGATACGTTGTATAATTGCGCAGACATTGACGGTCAATTTAAAAAAAAGTTTATTGAAATCGGACGAATACAAATGGAGAAATGAAAATTTGAAATTGTTGGCTTAGGCCCATTTCAAAAGTGTTACACCGGAAATATAAACAAAAACATGGCCTGGCAATTTTTGTCAACTTCAAAGTGCAATTTCTCTGCAGTCGTTGGTCCGATTTCTATATGGATTTTTGTTCTGTGTAGCTCAAAGTGTCCTCTCTATGGTAGGTGTGAAATTTTTTGCATTTGCAACATTTCGTGTTTTGGCATTTATTCCATAATTTTGACAGTCTGGATCACTGTGCTTTGTAGACTGTTTCAATTCACATAGAAACCGTAGGGGCATTGAATCTTCAATAAAAGAAAATTTAGCGTAAGACAATGGGAAGAACCATTGAAAACGCAGATTGTGGCGTTTTCGGGTCGTTCTTACAACAATCACTATTGTTATTACTATTGTCTCACGGCCAGAATTTCTATTGTTCAAGGTTCAGTGCCTTATCGGTTTGTTTGTGACCATAACTCCGCCAATCCTGGAGATATTTTAACCGGCATCCAAACTTTTACTCCCAAACATCTGGAGAGTAGATTGCTTTAAAAAAATTCGAGAAATCTCAAGCAGTTTTTGGTCCTGGTTGCGTTTTATGAAGGTAGGTAAAATTTAGAAAAATCTGCATGGGTTTCTTTTGTCTCCCTCGCTTTTTAGCCGTCTGATTGGTCCGTGAAAATGAGACCTTGGCGGTTTCGACCATGGGCCACGAGCAATCGGCTATGTACGACGAATGATTCCTATGCTATGCTCTCTTAGATATCGAGTAAAAATCAAGGAAGCTAGAAAACAAATTTTACCCACCTTTTCAGGTATCAAGTATTGCTGTTTGTGCTGGATCGGGTGGCAGCGTCTTAAGAGGAGTATCAGCTGATTTATACCTCACAGGAGAGATGTCACATCATGAGGTATTACATGCGACGGAAAGTGGTAGAAGTGTTATTCTTTGTGATCATTCGAACACCGAGAGGGGCTTTCTGAAAACACTACCTCCGCTGATGCAGGAGTGGTTTAATGCAGATTTGTCAATAGAAGTTTCTACCAAAGATAGAGATCCCTTGACAGTCATGTGAAAAGTAAAGGTTTGAATATTTTTGTCATCGTTATTGTTGTCATTTAGTTTTAGTTAGTTCCTCATATGCAAGTTTTCTAGTACTAGGCTATTGATCGAAAAATGAAAATCTGAAATCTGAAATCTGAATCTAAGTGAAAGTTTGGCATCTGAGGTTGAAATCCTTCGTCAATGGTCTGCATCGCAAAGGTTGGTATTTGTTCGGTATACTGCCTCGCAGGCCGTATACTGTACGTACCGGGTGCGTAAAAAGAGAATCCCCGTTTGAAAGGTCATGGCTCTCTGGATATCAAGACGATCATATCTGCAAATATATAGTTTAATGGTGGCAGACATGTTCAAATCCATTTTGATTTACCTGACTAAAACTGGCCACTCCGTTTTGAAATTATGAAGGATATTCTCGAGAAAGCCTCTGCAAGAAACCTTCAAAATGTGCCCAAAATCACGTACAAAGTTCCCTAACATTTCTGCCTCACACGGGGCACGTACTACCTTCTTGGGAGGATGAACGAGTCTTCTCTGTGGTATCAATAACCTGTTCAGGGGGATTCCAGTCTCCCAAGAGGACAAAATGCATGAATACATGCGACTGTCATCATTTTTAAGAAGGAGAACCAAGGAAAATTTGCTCATTGTTTTCATTCGTTTTCGCAGGTCTTTGGAAGCGGCTTTCTGCATAAAATCTCCCATATCCAAAGAAAGGAATGGCCGATTTAACCCTATCTGACCTGGATGATTTGAAACACTCAATGCCTGGGGGGGCCGATTCCGCCCCCCCCCCCTGTTTATCTCTGTTGTCATAAGAGATATGGCAGCCAAACTTGGCACAAAGGTAGTTCATTATGTAAACAATAAAAATTTGAACTCATAATCCAATTAGCGATGTTGTTGTTGTTGCTAGATCATGATGATCATTATGATGTCATATGACGTCATATAATTGAAAGGTTGCTAAAAGGTCATGAAACTTTATTTTTCATAAAGAAACGAAAGATATAGATCAAAATATATATAAATTCTTAATTTAGACTTAATTGGACCAATTAAACATGATTAAAAGAGATACAAAGTATGTTTTTCACAGAGTGCAGTATGAAAAATTGGTAACCATGGAAACAAGGCTAAAAATAGAATGTCCAAATTGTTGCAATTTTATTGCTCTATGATACAAAGTTAAACTTACGAAGTATCAGAGGCCTGCTGCATGTGTGGAAAACGGTGTAAACAAAAATGTACTAGGGGGGGGGGCGGAATCCGCCCCCCCCCAGGTCAGATAGGGTTAAGCCGGGTAAATTACTGAACATAATTGTACATATTGGCGATAGAAGAAGACAGTTTTGAATATTATTGCTTTGATATTAAGGGAGCAGTTGCCTTCCAAACGAGGTTTCCTTTTTTTTTACTCACCCGGTATAATGCCTGTAATACTGGCAGCGTAAGTCTTTCAGGTTTTTCTGGATGAAGGATGATAGCCCTGTCGAAGATCAATGTATTTTGCATATTAGGGATTTCAGGGACAGACTCAACGTTGTTCACTTCGACATATGACTTTTCGTCCCTTGTTTCCCTACGTTCTTTGATTTGCTGATATCACTTGGTCAATAGGGACTCATTGCATTACTCTTAAAAAGTGGGCATGCAGGCAGCACGCAAGCTACCGTTCTTTTACTTAACTTCACAACGAATAGCACCCATTGGCGCACTATCAAACCATCAATCCATCAATCAATATCCTGGTTCTTTGGCTGAACAAATAAATTGGAAATTGTATGATTTCGTACTGGAATAACCCAATATAGCATATACTAGTGTGTAAGTCTCCTACCCACTCGTTTGAAACCTCTGTTTGGAGATACGAAGCCATCAGTCAATTCAAACAGACCTCGCAAACTCAGTTTGTTATTGACCTCGAGTTTCGTATTTCCCACCGCAGATTTCAAACCAGTCTGAAACAGGTAATAAAATTAGCCCTTGCCTTTCTGGTTAAGACTATGGGGTGAGCGGGCTGAGTTACCGAGCGGCTTATACAGTTTCCCGCCAGGTGACTGAAGTTAAGCTCGATCGCGTGAGGTCAAACTCCGGATGGGTGACCTCTCATAGGCCTGACCTCGCAACTCACTTCGCCGCGTCCTTGGGAAGGGACGTTAAACTAGGGGTCCCATGCCTGGATGCGGCATGCATAGTGGGACTAAATTATCTTTAAATAGCTAGAAATACTTCCAGCCCACTGAAAATGAACTACTGAAAAAAACTGTGCGTGTCGTTTTTTTCACGGCAATTCCTTTTCAGCATTCCACGCAGCCAGCAGTTGCTTTTGAATGAACCCTGGTAATACAGATATCTGAATATGGCATCCACCATTGTTTTTACTGATTAAAAAAATCTTCTTCATATCCCATTGAAAATGCACTTTCTCTTGGAACAATTAACTGGAAATCAAATGAAGTTGCTGAAAGGTATAGAACCGTCTCCATGGTGAGCGCTGGAACAGGACGAGCTATGCGAAGAAGACAGGTACTGCAAGTACAGTGAAATTAGCAGCCACCGCCATTTGCGTAATATTTGTGCAGAAAGTCGTTGATATTCTCACGTCTAGCTGAAGTTTTGCATGATAAATGCAATATGGGATGCTAAGATATAGGATGAATTGTGTAGTAACACTGGCCTTTCTATCATGTACTGCGATATCTGCGTTGTTAGCTGATGACCTGGAGATAACGAAGATAAGACTTGATGAAACGGAACTGCGAACATGTGAGTATGTTTATACAACATATTTCAACTGTTACCGGCTCAAAGTTGGCCTAGAGAATCGCGAATGTCAGCAAGCTATTGGCTCTGCTCTAAGAATGATTCTCAATAAATCAGAGACGTGAAACTAAGCAATGTCGTTTTTAGATTATATGAATCAACTGCTCAGTTGCATGAATATTTTTACATGCATGTTGAGGTTTAAGTCCTTGGGTGCTGCCATTTAAGTTATGAGCTGGGAGAATGAGTTCCAGGCAGAGTCTAATCACACAGTCCAGCAAAGCTGCAAACACAGGTCATGATCATTAATATTTGTCTCAAAGCAGATGTCAGGCAAAATATTCACGAATAGAGGCAAATAAAGAGTCTTGCATGAGTAATTTTGTGATGTCGCAAATTTAGCGTAACATCTAACCAGAGACTTATTTTAGCTCTGGATTTATTTATTTATTTATTTGATTTAAACTCTTTTCAATTTAGTCCAAAAAACTGTTCTTGAAGTATGGAAAGGAACGATTTCTAAGTCAAAAAAATTTAATACTTGGTACGGTGTGTAGTCTTGTTTCTTCTCTTTTTGGTTTTGTCTGACTGTTAGCTGTTACCAGTGTTAGGAGGAAAGTTATAAGCGTTCCATTATTAAAATCAAGTTGCGATTTTCAATTTATCTATCGTCAAAGATAATTCGAAAAGCGATTGTGATTTTCTTATCATAGATTTACTAACAAATACTAAACAAGAGTTACAAATTCCTATATGCTGTGCTTTTTATCTTATCTTCTTGACTTGATAACGAGAATATGCTCGTAACATGCTATTTTACATCTGCGCTATTTTCTTTCGGCATTTGACCTGTATTTCTTTTTAACATATGATTATACTTTTTACTTTAGAATAAAGTTGTACAGCGCCTCAGAATGTGTATTCATTGATTTTAGCGATTCATAAATGTATTATTATTGTTATCATTATTATTGTTATTATTAGTATTGTTATTGTTATTATTATGATTGTTATTATTATTATTGTTACTATTATTATTGTTATTATTATTATTGTTATTATTGTTATTGTTATCATTGTCATTTTATGGTACTACCTGGTGAGTTGAAAAAATTTTACACGTTTGACGGGCTGTGGAATAAAACGTTTGTGGCCGATAGTCAAAACTAAAATTTTAATCTATCAGTCAAAGGTTAGCTTAGATAAAGAATTTTTGCTTGGTAAATCACTCATCTTCAAGGCCCAAAAATTAGAAAAATACCTGTAAATGGTTTGTATGGAAATCGAGAATTTCACAATCCATTCTGGTCCATTATTTATTTGGCATTGGAAGTTAAATTCAATTGGATAGTCAGTTTCAGAAATAGAATTTTGATTTTCATAGCACGTAAATCATGGACTAGAATGGAAGGTGGAATTCTTGATTCCCATACAAACCCCTAACAGGCATTTTGCTAATTTTTGGTTTTTAAAGATGAGTGATTTTACCAAACAAAATTTTCCCATCTAAGTTAACGTTTGTCGGATAGATTAACATCTTTGTTTTGAATATCGGCCACATACTTTTTATTCCACAACCTGCCAAACGTGTAAACTTTCACTAATTGTATTGTCATTATCATATTCCTTTCAGTAGTTTTTCATGACTATCTATTTACAAACAGGGATGGACAGATTCAAGGAAGACCCATTTTTCCAGCATGACTACGAACCAACAACAACAACACAAAAGAGGGCGGAGACATTTGTCAACGAATCGGAAGATGCATTCTACTCGTTCCGCGATGAAATTCTCAAAAATCTCACAACCGTATTTAACTCAAAGATCCGGTACTTTCCTGCAAATGTCCTCATGATTCAAGCCATGTATAGGTTAATGAGGCCTGGTGGAGTGCTAGAACAAGAAGGCTTTCACGGCTATGGGTATGAAGTTATTTTTGTTTTCCGTAAATCTCATTTTGTTCTCTGTTTTCCTTTGAGGAAGAGTTGAGGCTGCACGCAGGCTAATACTTACCTACACTCCCTTAACCAATACTTACCTATACTTACCTAATCAAAGTGCTCATATTTACCTATACTTACCTTATCAAGGTGAAGATGAAGGTGAAGTTGGAGTTTTTAGCTCCAAGCTTTGGGATCGCCAAAGTAGCCAAGCGCTAATCGAGTCTGTGGCCCTATATCACGACGAGAGGTGTTAATGGGCTTGAATTCCGTCCGTCTGACTGTCTAGCTACAAAGTTAATGGGTTACAGCATGGCTCAACAAGGACAATTAATGTTACAATACCGGGTGCGCCAAAATTAACTATGCACGTTTGGCAGGCCACAATAAATCGTACACTGGACCGATTTTGAAGATTCATGACTTAATCTTTAGCAAAAGCCTGAATTAGATTCTAGGATTTTTTTGCAAATTTTTCTGCTTTCAGTTTTTAGAGCTAGACGCGAGTTTCTTAAAAGTATCGTTTTCAAAAACACTGAAAACGATTAAAAAACGTCGATCAAATTTCCTAAAGAAGCGACATGAATGAACTTGTTCGTGGTGATTTGGGATTTAGAAATCGATTAATCAATCGATACAATTAATCGATACAATTAATCGATTTGTAAATCCCAAATCACCACGAACCATATATCGAAAGAAGAAGGATATATCTAAACATCTGCCTCAGTCATTTTATTTATTTGGTGCAGAAGCCAATTTGGAGGCGATTCAATTTTCGTATTTTGAGTGTAATTAAAGCACTTACTTTTCAGCTTCTGTACCAAACAAATAGAATGCCCGAGGCAGAAGTTTACCTTCTTCTTTCGATATATGCTCATGTTTGCACATTTCTGGACTGCACAACGAGCCAGCTAGCTACCTGGGTTTCATGGTAGCTTTTGCGGCTTGCTTTGTTTTTGTTTATGATTTGACCAACTGGGCATGAAATTCCCGTTGTCTGCAATCACAAATCGCTTTGTATCTAGGTGACAATAAAAAGTAAGAGATCCTGTTGTAACGTTATCTGCCCTTGTTTGCATGGCTCCACAACACCTTATAGCCTTAGCCCTAGCTTTCGCTACTTGTATTTTAACCATTAGCCCGCATTATGGTTCAAGTGTTCTGAAACCGTCTCGTTTCTGTGAAGGTTGAAATACTCAACGGGCATGGTCCAGTGATTGAGTTTTTGAGCTGTAATGTTTTGAGTCCCAGTCGAAGGTGTTATGGTTCAGTGGTTTCATCCTCTGACTTTGCAATCAGAAGAGTCAGGCGGAAAGTGTATAAGCCCAGTGCGAGCCCACATCTTGAGGGCCATGACAAGGGGTGACAGACTCGATTAGGTCTGGGGTCTCAGTGCTTGGTGCTAAATACTGCAACTTTGGCTTTACCTTCAGTTTGAGCTGTAAAGATCGGTCCACATTGGAGTAAAATGCATTAGAATCTGGTGTTGTGTTCTGATACTGCTAAGGAGCACATAGCACAAAGAGAGACGCTAAAGACTCAGTAGGATTCATTCATGTACTGGTAGCGCTGTATTGCTGTTGAGTTATGTTCGGTTCGTCAACATGTAGTATTCAATCATATTGTGATCTGCGTATGGTCTCAAACCCGGGGGGTCACTACCATATGTACCAGTACGGGATGTGCCATTTTTTGGGGTACCTTTTTTCAGGCTGAAAATAAATTTTAGGGTGTCATTTTTGGTAACATCACAAATGAACATAAATTTTAGGGTGTCATTTTGAAAGAAAAACGCTTCAGGGTAATGAATTTGATCTAATTTCAGATACTTGGTTAGAACTTCGAATTTTGGTCACAATTTTAGGGTATCTATTTTGAATGGCCCGTAAATTTTGGGGTATGGTTTTTGAAAAATTCATAAATTTTATGGTATGATTTTACAATTCAAAATGGCACACCCCCGTCATCCGCCTATTGAAGTGACTCCCCCGGGGTCTCAAAACATAACATCTGGATAACGCACTTTCTACTCTCATTTTTAAATATCATGTTAGTGAATTAATTAGGAATTGGTGCATAATGTCACTTAGACTACCGGGCCTAAAATCTCCAATGCAAAGCCTTCTCGATGAATGTCTGTGCAATTTACCTTTTTATTTGTGTAGGTACGTTAAAACAGATGGTAGAGCTATGGTAATATTCGGAAGATCGTTTGCCACCGAACACGACCTCCTGACAATAATGAACAAATCTTTGAGAATGCATTTGACCGACCTACAAGTTGCACTTGGTGATTTTGATAAGAAGAAACCTCTCGTCGCAGTGACAAACTACATCCTAGGTCTGACAGATCTGGCAAAGCTACAAGACTGGTTGGATGAGAGGCAGAAGACACAGGACGCTCATATAAGGCATACTCTTGCTGGACAAAGAGTAAGGCTGATAATTGAGTATTCTTGCTGTTCAAAGACTGCTATGCCACTATTGAAGCCCAGGTACGGCACCCTTGTAGTGAAGGTTGGATAAATGCGTACTCTCGCCTGCAATCAAATCTACTGTAATTGCTGTCTTAGAAATGAATGAATTTGGAATGCTTTCTGAGTTGTCTCTTTACGTACTTTGTTCGTTTGTTTCTACTTTACCCCCAAGATTAGCTGTTAGGAACATTAAAGGGAATGTAAGCATATACAAGTGGCTCAAGCCACTTGCGGTCAATCTCTAGCCTATCAGATATCAGGATTTCCTGTTGACGTAGATCAGTTACCCAAATATGGTTCGGCACGTGTATCGGTCTATTGTCTTTGCAAGGTTATTTGTATCGAAGGCTTATATATGCTTAGATTCCCTTTGCTATAATTCTACTGCTGAATCGTATGTTACGAAAAGTGTTCAAGGCAATTTTGTCAAAAATTTAAAGCATCATATCCTCTGGACTTGCCCAAATCGCTTCCGCTTACATATGCCTGAAAAACCTTACCTCTGCAAAGGAGATAAAGAGAGAAAACGGAAGTCTCTCCCGCTTTTCTTTTCTCCTTCCTTCACTGAGGTTTCCCCTTCCCCTCCCACGTAGGGGTAACGTTTTAGGCAGCAATTTTCTCAGGTATTAACGCGGGAGAGACTAGGGCAAGTCCACTTATCCTCCAAATTAATGGGCGAAAATTTTTATCGTTTTTATATTTCCATTCCTTTGAGTTTGCGATGTCATGAAATTTCTGAATCATAAACCAGAGGAGTGACAGATTCTGTTTTCCACCATGCATATCCTAGACCTTCATATAAATTATAGCTTTCTTGAAACTTCTACAATTTTTTTCCTCCATTAATTTCGAAGCTGCAATGAGCTCATCCTTTTCAGTTGAGAACAAAATAAAGGGATAAACACTGCTATTTTGAAAATAATGAAAAAAAAATTGCAATTTTTCTCCCCCGCTCTTTCCTCTCTCCTCCGCAAAGCCACCAAGCGCACATTGCTCCTCCACAGATGCTGCTTTTGCCGTATCTCACTTGCAGAAGCCGCATTTCGTTTGCTTTCTTACTACTTTTTATGGGGGCTCCCTGTGTTTTGAGAACTCAGAGTTTCTTACGAGTTTCTTGAAATAGAAGGTTCCATGGCAATCTTCGTGTTCACTGCCTGTGCCCCCTGTGCCCTCGTGAACATTTCAAAACATGGTTTTTTGAAGCCTATCCAATGCTTGGAATTACTCGACTTCCTTCCGAGTGATGTGATACAGGAAACAAGTGAAAATAAGGTAAGAATATATCAATGATTTGCTTTATCAAAATAAATAGTTTCCAAAGTTATATTTTCCTGGTACTGGAGTTTCTTATTTTTTTTAGTGATCTGAGAGTTGAGTTTCTTAAGCAGTTTCTTATAAAAAATATGTGTAGAGCGACGGGCAGTAGGAAATGCTGAATTTAAAAAATATATATATATGATACATCGAGTTATTCTTATTTTAATTTATCATTTCGTTCGTGATGTATCGACTTTGTTTCCTTTCTGTGCCTACCTTTACTGCGAAGGCGCCATTTTTTACTCCTCGCGCGTGGCGGCGTGGCGGCAGATTGACGTGACCTCAAGGACGCTGGAGCACTTCAGTGGTATAATTGCCTCCAAGGCCCTCGAGGTCACGTCAATATGCCGCCAAGGCGGGAAGTAAAATGGCGCCTTCGCAGGAGAGGCAGACACAGGAAGGAAGCAAAATCTATAAATCACGAACGAAATGATGAATTAGAACATGGGCGGTAGGACACCAAGTGTGTGAAAGTTTTTTGTAGCGAGCCACCTTAACGTTTTATTGTTAGCCACCTTAACCAATTGTTTTTGTGTGTTTTGAAAATTTTAAAATGACGAAACAGCGATAAGGTGGCTCGCTACCAAGTGAAATAGGTAAAAACACACAAAAAACAATTGGTTTAGGTGACTAATAATAAAACGTTAAGGTGGCTCGCTATAAAAAAAACCTTTCACGCACTTGGTGTCCTATCGCCCATGGTGTAGCTCACATTTTTATCTGATCTCAAAATCAAGCCTCAACGATATCTGACCGGAACCGGTTAAGTGTAACTTAGGCAATGTATTCGTGTCATTGTGGATAAGGTTTAATAAACTGTCGGTACCGACCGACTTCAGTCAGACATATCTGTGCAACTGTACCTGTAGTCTCAAACAATACCCCAACCGGTACGCTCGACTATCATATAAACAATGATAATCTTTATAAGTTTAGTCGCACGTAATTGGAAGCATGAAAGCAAATTTAATACTCTTAGGCCACGAAGAATAACAGTATTAATTTAGTTAGTAACTGTTGAAGTTAATTTCGGCTGTATTCTGAGAAACAGGGCCTCATAAAGCGATATTTAGGCCTAATTTTATTTCGTTGGCTAGGCCTGTCAGGAAGCGCAAATCATCGGCCTCAGAAGTTAGTTGATCATTTTCTGCCGGCTTTGATCTCTATGCGTTAAAGTATTTGCTTCTAGACTCATTTTGCTGTTGTTACAACTGCATTCACAGTACTAGATGTTGGTCTTCCTATAATCAACTTTGTGAGATACACACAAGTAAGGAATTAGATCCTGAAAAGTTAGCATCATTTGAAAGAATTCAGCGAAATCAAGACCAATTTGAAAACATGGGAGGAGAGACAGATGATGAAGAATATAAAGAATTGTTGCTGCCGAATGAGACGCCTGAAAGTGAAGAAGGTAAGTAAGAATTAAAAAGAGGGTCAGTCAGAAACTGTTTGGCACGTTTCCAAGCTTGTGGTTTTTAAGATATTCTTCAGATTCTATTGAATTTTGTCTTATTTAACAGATAATGTCCAAACTTAGATCAGAAATTTATTTCATCAAAATCGGTCATTTAATTCTCAACATTTAAGAATTTAAAGGCAGTTCGTCGCACATCTGATTTGGTGATAAAGACAATAAAGAATAGGAGAACTGAACGGCTACTGATCCTAATGACTTTCTACGACCGTAGAAAGTGATAACGATCAGCCTTCCTTTATTCTAAATGCACAGATTCACAATGACTTCCGTTGTGTTGAGCTCTGACATTGTTGCAGCCAATCAGATACGTGACAGACTGCCTTTAAAAGAAGACATCTCATCTAAGTGACTTTCAAACATAGCTGTAACTTTTGATCAATTTTCTGAAATATAAGCAACACGTCAATCGACACTGGATGTTTCAAGGAAGTCTGATTGCCTAAGCATCTTTTTGTTGACATAAAAATCGTCCTAAATATTCTTGCTCACTCAAGACTGTCTTTCGTATGTTTTTCCAGTTTTTTCCAAGGCTTGCATTGTCCTGAGGCAGAAATCTTAGTAAATTTAATGAGGGATTTTTAGGCCTGTTTTCAAAGATTCTGAGATGAAATATTCTCATATAAAAGAGCCCATAATTTGAGAGCAAAATGACCACTTTTAACTAACTAAATGTCGAACCAAAATTTGCATGTTATGTGCACTGTAGACACAATTTTATTTGCATCTGATGATCGGTTACCATACGAAAGCATCCGAAATTGTTTCTGACCCACCTGAAAAGTATTAGGTACGAAATTTGTCTTTACTAAGGCGTAGACAACAATAGCTGGACTAGTTTCATGGACTAACAGCGTCTTACATCGCAGCAGCATTAACTTAAATTCTTATGCTTTTCACAGACAATTTGTTCCACTGGACCACATCTTTAATCTCTAAGAACCTCCACTGGCCATCGTGCTAATTAGGTTGCAGGAAAAGTTGTGTTCATTTTACCCATTCTGTTTTCGTTTACTATAGCGACTATCATGCTAATGACACTCACTTGTAATCTGTTTTTTTTACGTCACTGAAACATCATTGACGTCACGTCATGTGAAGAGATCACTTGTCACTAAGGACGACTGAAATGTTTCATTTTAGAGATAGATATTAAAACTGAACGGTAGATAAGAGGGATAATGCTTTTTCTTTCGATAAAAACATCAAAGAAATAGTGCATTGTATGATTGGCCCAGGGCGGAGGGTTCATGCCAACTCTTCTTTGTACCAAGTGTCCCAAAATGATGTATCAGCGTTGCCAAAATGTACGTGTTCCAAAAATAAGTACTCCTGTTTCAAAAATCACCAAAAATAGATTATCAAACCTTTGATAAAATTTTCTTTTTGAGTTGTTTTGTCAAAGACCCAAAAATATTCATAGATGATAAAGTGTTTGCTTTTGATACAGCAAGGTAGAACAATTATAGGTTGAAAAACCTAATTTTGAGCTATAGTTTTTAAGCAAAGTACTTAATCTTGCCTAAGAGTCAAAATTTTCAGATTTTTTATCATCATTGAGGTCTGCCATGATTTTGCGCATTTCTTTCTGTCATTTATGACCAAACATGCACGAAGAAATTACATGCACGAAGAAATTAATCTGGCAATCATCAATGCTTTTTGCAGTATGGTTCAAAACCAGGTAGCCCTAAAAGGAGCTAAATTTGCTACTTTTTAAACCAATTACAAGATCAGCTATAAATTGGAAAATAATTTGGTCCTTGATATACTTGGCAAAAAAAGAAAGTTGAAGATCGGCCGTGAAATCAATTTTTGGTGATTTTCAAACGGGAGTACTTTTTTGGGACACCCGGTACTATCATGAATTATGGACCGATTTGACTGAAACACAAATCATTGTGTAGCTGAATGTCTGACTTAGATGTCGAAATTTATTTCATCAATATCGGTCATACCTCATGCAATTGTCATCTTATTAAGCCTGAAAGTAGGACGAAATATGACTGTAATTTTAGCAAATGTCAAGAATTTCCAAAAGTAGCGTCCAAGTAAGATTTTCCACAACTCTAGAAGCATGTGACCGATTTTAGTGCATTAATTTTCTGCTTTTTAGTAAGCCTTTTGCGTCAAAATGGTAGGTAGTTCATTCAAATCGATGCAAAATTCATGATTTTACGTCTTGGCAAACACCGATATATCATTTATAGTTTTCAGTACTAGGGGGGCAACTCTCCATGGCTGACCCCCAAATATTGATCTTAAGTCTTCAGAGACTCCAAATATTGTAAACAATTGTTCAGAGTACCCCATTTTTGATGGACTACTAATTGATAACATGGCCAGTTCTTTTCAAATTTCAAAGTGAACTTTTGGAGCACCTTGATATCCATTATTTTGAGATACGGTATTAACACCACAAAAAATATTTGTTTATAAAGTTATGGTAGAATTCGAGAGAATTATCATAAAACTACAAACAATTGTCATGCAACTGTCAATCTGAAACAACTTTTTCACTGTAGTGGCACAGTTTTGATTCGTTGCAAAGTTTTGTGATTCAAGAACATTTCCACTGCTCCAGTACAAAAATCTTTCCATAAGAAGAGCCAATGCGTTAAGAATTGAACTGTGTAAACGGGAGGCTGATATTCGGATCCAAATCCAAAGTGGAGTGTTACAATGTTGAATGGGGTCCCAGCAAAATGTATTCATTGCACATGACATGGAAAAGCACTGAAACGAGACCTGTCGCTCAAGTCTGGGCCAAATTTCACAGCAATTTAATTGGGTTTCTGCGGGAAATCTACAAGAAATCACTTGTCTTGTAATTACACTCCAAAGCATTGAATGAAATCATATGCTACAGCTGATGTTGAAAATTGTAAACAACTCCTACATCGACAATCGTAAAATTGTTTGGCGCTTCTCCTTCTTCTTCTACAAACGGCCCAGGGTAGGCATTTCTCCGCGCCAAAGACTGTGTAACTGTAAGCAAAGAATTCACCGGAATAATGTGTTCCCTCGCTGATTTGTCTAGATTTGCTAAAAAAATTTATATATACAATATAAAATATAAACCTCCCGCCTCGCGAGAGTTTCCAAAAGTTTGTGATGAGAATCTATTAATTTATTTTATATGGCCTTATAAACCAGATGAATGACAGACTTTTGCTTGATACCATATTGCAGGAATTCATAAACTATGGTTTTCTTCGAAATTACTTCATGTTGCGTCAAACAGTTTAGAAATTACGATGGTTTTAAGTTTTTTTGAAAATTTTTCTTGAATTCCTGAAAAAAGGAGAAAAACACTCCAACTCTGAAAACATTAAAGATTACAGAAAAGTCCAACGGTAGAATTATAAAGAAATAGCAAAAGTTTCTTTGAAGTCATTCAGTACAAAGAAATAAGTCACTCAATTTTACACCAGCCTTTTTAAAGATTTGGAACCTATGCTTAAAGTTATAGATGCCATGATTTTTGTCAAATTCCTGACTGGAATACTATATTGTATTTTACTTACCCCGCAGAGGCTCATTCAAGTTCAAGTTACACAGTAGAAGAAGCAATTGAAAAAATGGGATTTGGAATGTTCCAGATCAAGTTGTTAGCATTATGTGGAACTGCTTGGGTAAGCGCTAGATCTCTTCCTAATACCCCCTTTTCACATGTATAATGGGTGATTTAACCATGGGTTGTAGGATAAATTTAGGTTCCCGTGAATGAATTAAATTGGTTTCAAATAAATAATATAAATCACCTTGTATCCTTCTTGTGTTTATCCTTCTCGTTACCTTTGGGGCAGCAAATAAGCTTCTTTCTGCATGGGTAGTTAGACACTGCTGGTGTGCTCCTATGGAGGAGCGCTGGATAATATGTATCTGCGGAGGAAATATTGTTTAGTACCGCGGAGGAGATATCGAAAGAACGAAGAGAGAAGACTTAATCAGCGCCCCGGAACGTTTATGTGGGATAAGGTTGAAGATCAACAGTCTACAAAGTTTCAAGCAAAACACAGCAATCACAGCAGACATTAGAAGGGCCATTGCAAAGTTACATAATTTGATTACAACAGTAAGCCTTTGTTGGGGATACGAACAGGCTAAGTTGTAAGCCTCAAGGAATCTCCCAAAAAGGGCTCCAGATCGCATGCGCAGTAATGTTTTACTTCACTTGTAATATGTAAAATAGCTTGACTGTTGAGAACAGGAGAAGAAACAAAGGCAGCGATGCGCATGACAACGTGAGCCCCAAAGCCTAGCTATTAAATGAAATCGAAGCGACCAGCATCCATAAGCATACGTAGACACGAGGTTGGTACGCATTACCCCTTTATTTTAGTAGAGCTTATTGATTTTCTTCATCTTGTCTTGTAGATGGCAGATTCAATGGAGATGTCAATATTAGCAATACTTGGTCCAGCAGTGCGTTGTGAATGGCAACTAACACATTGGCATGAAGCTTTTCTTACCACTGCAAGTATTATCGTCTTTAACTGCTTTTGCCTTGTCCTATGAATTGCTTGCATTGGACAATAACAAGCTTTGAAATCATACAGTGATTGTCAAACCGAATACACTGTACATTTCTTTCGTACCTTAAAGGCAATAAGTCATGTTAAATAGACAGCGTATACCTAAACTTCAGGAATCTGCTGACTCATGGTTCTCGATGGCGCATCTGATTGACTAACGTTCGTGTGAAATGAAACTGATCACGTGAGATGCATTGTGCAATAGCAGGTCCTTTTAGTTTGTTAGGAGTAATAATTGCTCTTTATCACATGGGTCACATGATACACGGCAAAGCAGGTCTATTTATCATGACTCAATGCCTTTAACATCCCCGAATTCGGAAGATTTCATTTCAGAATCATAAGATTGCATTCTTTCGAATTCAGAAAAAGCAAAGCACGGAACCTTGACCCCTTTTCCAATTATCCATGATTTCCAACGCGCTAACGCCCATGCTTGTCTTGGAAATGCATGGTTTGTTTTTAACTACTATGGCAAGGAAATCGACATTCTCTGAATTTGAAAAAACTCATGCGAATCTTTACGACTTCAAGGGTATTCTTGGAACGAAAATTGTATCAAGTTATGATAGAAGTGTACTGTATATTCCACAGAATCCATAAAAGACGAAAAAACCTCAGTCGATTCCTGAATTTGAAGCTTTTTAGTGCTTTTTAACAAAGCGTAACGAACATTTTTTGACAGATTTCGGTCAAAAGTGTGAAGGTGTTGTGGCGCAGTGGTGCAATCCTCTGACATTGCAGCCAGAACAGTCAGGTGGACCGGGTTCGATCCCAGGTAGAGCCCCATCACTTCAGCGTCATGACGAGGGGTCACGGACTCGATTAGGCCCATTCTACTTCTGCGATCCCAGCGCTTGGCGCTAAAAACCGCAACTTCACCTTCACCTTCAATAATCTCACATCATTTCAAGAAGAAACAACACGAGAAGCTATCTATTGCTGCAGACTTTTATCTCGCTATATGGGTACATGATCGGTGTAAAAGATCTACTAAAGTTTTTTGATTGATTGATTGATTGATTGATTGATTGATTGATGGGTTGATTTATTTGATTCATATCTTTTTCAGGTTGTGTTTATTGGCATGTTCTTGAGCACGTATTTTTGGGGATACATGAGTGATGCTTATGGTCGAAAAACGGTAATTGAAACTTACCCTTTGATATAATTTCATAAATATGGTTTGAACCACTCGGAGATTTTTATGTGCTAAGATTGATAATAGCCGATTACAGAAAACATGGCACATGACCAAGATACATTGCGTTCTTTAACGCAATGCACCTTGGTCAGATCCCCCCGACGCCATCTTGTCCATAATCCTTTATTGCAAACTGCATTATGCATGGTTGACTGCAGAGCTTGGATTGTTCTGCTACAATGATTGGCTGATGACCGTGATCTAATTAAAAGAAACAACAATTTAGATACTCAACAAATTTTCTGCCTTTCAGCACTAAACTTGCCCCAAGTCTATATCTTCCGTCCGTCTACCGTTCCCTTTACAGTGGTTCCTGGATCCGCCATTTCCTGGATCCGCAATTCCAACATTCCGTACAAATTTTGGAATGGCGGACCCAGGAAATGGCGGATCCAGGAACTACTATAAAGGGAACAGTAGACGGACGGAAGAGATAGACTTGGGGCAAGTCTATTCAGCATCGACTTTTACGTGCTTTAGCACGGGTCTTAGTCATCCCTTTGGGAGGATAAAAGTGTCATGCCTGGGAGCATAACAACATTATTCCGAGGCATTTCATTCTTCCAAGAAGTCATTGCTGTAAAGCAGAAATTTTTGGGAAATTTGGTCGTGATTTTAGGCATGTTTTGAAGGTCTCTTGAAGGGGCTTTCTTGAGAAAATTGAGCACAACTTCAGAACGGAGGGGATGATAGGAGTCAGCTGATTCAAACGTCGCTCTTCTCATGTGCCGAACTTAACTCGAGAATTAAGTACATGAGGGGCACGACGTTTGAATCAATTGGTTACGGCAGATGAGTTAGAAGCGGCAACCTACTTTGCATCGGCAGAGCTTGCCGAGCTGCTCAACTCAGCACGGCTTTGTTTCAAATGTCGAATTTCTCATGTGCCGAACTCAACGCAGAAGTGCATTTAAATACATGAGTTTACGCGCCTATACTAAACTAGATACTTCATGTAACGATTGGAAAACATATTTAGAGCGACATAATTAAGTTCGACGTTTGAAACGGAAGTCGCGCTAAACATGCATATTAGTGTCGCTCCTAACCGAGTTAGGCTCGGCACATGAGAAGCGCGACGTTTGAATCAGGCCTAAATTTTAAAATGTATTTTAACATGTCCACCATTAAACGATACTTTTAGCCAATATTATCGTATTGACATCGAGGGAGCAGTGGCCTTTCAAACGGGAATTATTTTTTACTCGCCCGGTACCTTCTTACTATTGGACTTCTCAAATAGAGAAATTTACTCACTAGCATATTTTTTTCTTACAGGTGGTAATATTTGCTTCTGTTGGTATTTTCTACTATGGATTGATTAGTTCAATATCTCCGCGCTATGTCTGGATTGTGATATTTCGTGGCATGGTTGGATTTTCAATGTCAGGTGTTGTGCAAGGGTACGTAATTCAATTCAGTTCAATTCAATTCAGTTCAATTCAATTCTATTTGTAGAACACGAATTCCTAATACGGTGCATAACATACTAAAGCTGTATTCTACACGACCCTAGAAAAGCAGGGCTTACCGAGCTTGGACCGTTAACAAATCAATAATACCTCTATCTGCAGTTCTTCCGTTAGCTAATAAGTAAAACCATTAAGTTTTTTTCTGAAAAGATGATAGAATAATTTCTCTCTTGCAATCTCTGGTGAATATAGTGTTCCAAATAGGTTTGGAACATGGTATTAATAATCTGTGGTCGCCATCTTAACTTCTCGTGTTTGAAATCGCTGACCTAAGGGGGCTGGGTCCTAGTTACCGCAAAACTGGGGGTCTAGTCTTTACACAACAGTGAGTTGCTATTTATCAAATTTTCACGGTCTAGTAGTAGTAGTAGTTTAAAGTCTGTCTCAAATTAGATATCACGTGAGATTTGCGATAGCGTAAAATAAATCACACAAACCACTTCAAATGTATTTATTCGCGGACATTTTCACGTCACATCTAATTTGAGATAGACTTTGTATTAAACTTCCTTAGTTGCAAGTATATGCGATGATTTGGAGACCTCCATTGTGAATTCTTTTCCTTGAATGTTCCAGTGCTTGCTTGTAACGTGTGTAAGGCCTTAACTAAGATCCGGTTTACACTATGCCGGTACATCACGAATACGGCATGAAACGGGGTAGTCATAGTCTTTTGCTCCTCGGGGTATCGTCCGAGTAGTATTGTAAAGTAATTTTGTAAGTAGCGTAGCTTGTATTTATGTATTGTAACTTTTTAATGGATATAAAAAAAAAAAAAAAAAAAAAAAACTGTGCCGTATTGGCCTCCCGTTTACGCTATTCCGGCATAGTTTTCACTTGAATACGACACGAAATGAATACGGCATTCTAACTGGCTTCATTGCTCAACCGGCACAGTGTAAACGGCAAAGCCGGATTCATATCGAGGCGATAATTTGGCAAATGAGAGCTGCGCCTTGACAAATTCTCGCTCTGCACATGGCCAAAAACTATCATAGTCACTTTGTACCGGCATAGTGTAAACAGTGATTTCGCTTGAACCAAAAAACCAATACAGCACAGTTTCATGCCGTATTCGCTTCATACCGGCATAGTGTAAATGGGGCCTAACTGGACCAAACATTTTCTTCCAGGACAACGTTGATTACAGAATACCTTCCGACACGGGCAAGAGGCCTCACTATAAGTTTTAGCAGTGTAAGTAAATTTAAATTTTGTCAAATTATGTGCAACGTCTTAGTCGCTATAGTATCCCACGACCCTTAAAAATCACGTGAAAGAAAACACAGTTTCAAAATGTGTTGCAAATTTAACTGTTGTGAATCTTCTCTCTCACTTTGTTAATTAAAGAGGCATAAGTTATAAGTATGGTGGAGAAACCATTTACGAAACAATTTCTCTCGAAATTTTTCCAAAGAATTTAGCAGCAGATGCAGATAATTTAGCAAAGAGTTATCTCTAGTTTTGTCAACCAATCTTCAGAATGGGTGAACTGCATATTCTGTGTCAATTGAGACCAGCACGTCTGTAATCACTGTATAATCATCATTTCAGATGTTCTGGTCAGTTGGCACTAGTATCGAAGTTCTAACCGCCATGTTTGTGATGCCAAATCTAGGATGGAGATGGCAGTTATTTTTCTCATCACTTCCGTCGTTAATTTTCTTATCAATCGCTAAGGTAAGCTTGTCAATTTTCAATTAAATCATCTTAAATTGCTGTTATATCTGCTTAAGAATAGAGAGGGTTACAGAGCCCCACATATTGAGGCTTGATAGACGAATTATAAATTTCGTAATAGTGGGACAGATTATTTTACCGGTAGTAGTTTAAACAAGACGAAAAATAAATGTAGCTCTTGAAATATTTGTTCAAATATGCTATGATGCAAGCGAAAATGCGAGTTTTCAGCTCAGAAAAGGTTTTATCGAAAATGATTGCTACTAAGTGATTCCAAACCGTCTCTCGTGGCCCTTTCCTGTTTGTTGCATGTAACATTAGCATCGGACGTTTGAATCAATTAAATAAGATCTTGAGACCTGAAAGGCCTATTTCTTGGTTCCATGTCAAAACACTACAAAGGAGTTTTGAGAGGGATATATATGCCATTCTACCCTTCATGTTGGTTTAAACATAGACTATGATTTAAACTACTACTGCAGAGAATAGTGTTGATACTTCGAGAACAAATCACTATTGTCTGCATCTACACCTACTTCTTCATCTACAATTTAATCAGTAAAGCCCAAAAGGCATCACATTGATGGAGATCAACACATCACTCATGCACACCCATGAGCAGAGCAGAAGGCATTGCAATTCTTGCATATTTAGGGCTTAGATGAAGCAATTACTTCTCGGCTCCTGAATCAAATAAACAAAATCCGCAAGGCAGATATTTAGATTTACCCTTCTTCTTTCGTTATAAGCACATAACTTCTCTTAAAAACCACCTTTCGCGTGCACAAGGCGAGAGTTTGCCCTACTGATTTCGGGGCGACTTTTGCAGCTTTGTTTGTTTTGAATTACTGGTTGAGAGAATTTCCTTTGTCTCCAGTCGCTAATCGTATTGAATTGAGGTGTCAATCAAAAAGCAACTGATGCTATTGTATTACAAAATTTGCCCTTGTTTGTTGAAACAGCAATTGCACGCAGTAGCTTGCTTTTACCAGCTTATGATTGTGAATTAGCAATTTTTCTTTTTTTTCAAACTTCCACATAACCACCATATTTTTGCTTTCCAAACGTCATTCATTGAGAGTATTACACCTCTTTATTTCAGTTTCTGCCAGAGTCAGCAAGATTTTACGTTGCAAGTGGACAGCGAGAAAAAGCACTAGAGATGCTCGAAGCTGTAGCAAAGGCAAACAAGAAAGAATTACCTCAAGGGAAATTGATAGGTATCAAGACGGTACGTGTCTTCAGCCTCCTTCTGCAGCGCAAATGATACCCTGGCCGAACAATGTCACCCTGGGTTCGAGGTTGCTATTTGCCTTGAGCAAAGAAATCAAATTCATTTGATCAAATTGATTCGAGGGTGGTCTCTCTTTGAAAAACATTCAGTTTTTTTCTTATTGCAACAGTCCTCAGCAGTTCTCAAGTTTTTCTCCGTTTGAAAGCTATTCAAATATTTATTGTAAATATGAGAGAAAAGAAAATGTCTTTATCCTTTCCAAAAAGGAAACTTTTCCCTTCAATTTTTAGTCTGCAGACTTAGGGCCTGTTTATATGAGGGAAAAAACTTTGCATTCCAGACCAGGGGCTGATAGGCGAGGAAAATTTCAGCCACTGTTTATATGAGACTTTTTACCTCGCCAAAGTGGAGTAAAGTCTCCCTTCCGTGAAATCAGAACAAATTAACCAATAGAAATCAACGAAGAAAGCCAATACACCTCACCATACCGGTAGTGTTTCGTTTATATGGAAAAATTTCACCTCGCCCAGATGAGATTCGACCTCTGGTGAGGTGGAATTTCACTATTTTGGTGGTGTTGCGTTTGTCATATAAACGCGAAATGAAACCGCGAAGGATTCTATAGGAAGGTAGAATCTTGCCTGTCAGTCCCGGGTCTGGCAGGTGAGGTAGCTCTCCTCATATAAGTAGGCCCTTGATATAGGTTGCAGCCTGTATTGGCTTACGACAGAGGTTAGATCACGAGGAAGCATTTTATAACAACCAACAAGGGCGAATTTTGTAAATCAAAAAATTTAGGTTTCCGAGAAGACACATCGATTTACTCTTCAGAAGAATAGATTTCACACTTCTGAGTGCACTCAATCAAATCAAAATAAACAGATAAAGCAAATTATCGTGGTCAGCTGCATCGAAGACGTGAAACCTATTTTGAGGCTGCCAAATCGCTTTGTCTAAATGAGACCTCCTTTGCTAACAATCTCCGAAGTATGGAAATTTAATTGGAATACTACAGGTTGTAGAGAAGGGTAGGATGGGAGAAAATAGGTCAGTGTGAGGGGCAAAATGGATCATTCACAAATCCATAGATCTCATTATTACTTTATTACTGTGCTGTAGCGCAAGGAGATCAGTTTCTTAACAGGTTTTTTAACACTGTGCCTCAATATTGGAAACATAAAATCAAATGACCAATTTTGCCTCTTTTCGCTCAAATACACTGCAAATGTATTAGATTAGTGTTTCAAGGGTAGTTTTATCTACGGGGATGGCTTAGTGGTATTGACTACCAATCTGAAGGTTGGTTGTTCGAGTCCCCACCCTGTAGAACCTTAGGGCGAGTACGACGACAAAAAACCATCATGTTCATTGACTCATATTTCATAATCAATAAGTTAGAAAATTGACAAGTCCATGTTATAATTAGAGTGACATAAATCAAGTGACATAAATCAAGTGGCTAAGCCATATTAAATTAGAACGTTTCGAACCTTCCTAGGTCCATCCTCAGCAAGTTGACTGGGTGGAGTAACGATTAAATACTAAAAGAGATACACGCTAGTGAGAATTGGGAGTAGTCCAAAAAAGGGCAAAATAGCCATATAAAGATAAAGCTGTGTGCAAAAGGGGAGAAAAACAACTAGAGAAACCGGTAAAAACCAGTAATACTGGTAGAAAAACGGAGACAAACAACTCAGAACAGTACCAGGGGGATTGAGGATTGCTGAGAATTAAGGGAAGGGTGGTCCCGAAGGATTAAGAGACTTTCGTGAATAAGAAGGTCAAAAGAATTCTCAGTTTTGCTGAGAATATCAAAATCTTCAAGGGATCCATTATGGCCGGACTTAGAAATGTGGTTCCCAATGACAGAACAGTTACTTTTTATCTTTTGACCTGCTTTGTTGATGCTGCGATTTCCAAATGATGTTCCTGTAGAACCTAGAGTGAGTAGAGCTGCCAACTCTCTGTAATTCCAGCTAAAGGAATCACGAGGTGTGGTCAGACTGACTACAAGTTCGTAGTTATTGCTATGACAGACTGATGAACTGTTGTCGTTGTTGTTATTGCGATAACTGGGACTATCTGCCTATTTCGTGAGTCTAAGGCCACACCGAGAGTAAGAACCCACGAAGTAACGGGTGTCCCAAAGAAATGTATACGGATTTAGTTGACTCCAGCGATATGAATTTGGCTTCAATCAATGTCTAATCACTCTAAAAAATTTCCCTGATAGTTAACTTGAACATATATACCTCGTTTTTAGGTATTGATGCTTTGAGAGCAGACATGTTAATCTTGAAAGCTCAAACTTGCCCCTTCCTGCAAACCAGAGCTTTAGCCTTTTGACCTAAGCAAATACTTAAGGCACAACGTATAAATTAACGATATCCTTGATAAAATGTGAACAATATTAGATATTGTGTTATTCTGTTTTCCAGAAGTCACTATCCAGTCAACCATTGGACAGTTTCTCAATTTTTCATTAATTTCAGTTCATAATTTCTATGTGCTTCAGGCATTTGCTAAGGCCAAAAGGCCAGAGCTCTGGTTTCCAGGTGGACGCGAATTTGAGTTTTCAAGATTGATATTTCTGCTCTCAAAGCACCAATACCAACAAACAAGTTATCTATGTTCAAGTTAACTATCAAGGAACATTTTAAGAGTGATTAGCCATTGATTAACTCTAAATTCACATCGCTGGAGTCAACCAAATCTGTATACTTTTTTTTGGGACACCCGGTACTTCGATAATCTTCGCTTCTCCCTGTCCTAAAGCTAACTTTGGATGCTAGGTAGAAAGATACAAAAAAGGTTTGGCCATCTTTAGCACTGATATCATTTCTCGTTGCAGTCTGTCCATCGGGGAAGCATGTTGGAAATGTTTAGGGGCGACCAATGGAAAACTACTGTCTTGTTATGGATTTTATGGTGAGTCAAGTTGAATGCATTACCTGCAAATGTTAGTACCTACGTAGTCTACTATATCCTGCTTTGAAAATGGATGGATGATTCGCGATCACGATGTTTGATTGCAGTTGGAGGGCTCAAATCTTTAAAAAAGTCGGTGTCAATTTCTATTACAAGTTTCTTTGAACTAAATGGCTTGGAAGGAACTTGGGGGTTTTTGCTGTACATCTGCCGTGGAAATTTATTGATATCTTGATTAGTTTCAAAATGGCAGCATTTATTAAATTTGACGCAATGACGTAATCAAATTCTAAATCCTAAATCAGAAAAGCTACAGATTTCTGCTTGCCACCATATTGTAGACCTTCATAAACTATGATTTTCTTGAAGATTATATCATTTTTCCTGTATTGGTTTAGGATATACGATGCTTTAAATTTTTTCAAAATTTTTCATGATTTTTTTCAAAAATAATTAAATTGCTGCCATTTTGAAAAAAATCAAGATATCAAAATTTCCACGGCAGATTTACAGCAAAGTTCCATTAGTTCCTTTCAAGACATTCAATTCAAAGAAAATGCCATAGAATTCTACACCCACTTTTTTGAAAGATTTGAGCACTATGCTCCTTTTCATTAATGTCTTTATATTTCAGGTTTGGATCACATTTCAACATTTACGGACTTGCACTCCTTACGACATCTTTATATTCTAGTGGATACACGTGTTATGGTAAGTTGAACAGTATTCATACCACGTGTACCAAAAAATGAACACGTTTGAAATTCGTTGACAGCAAAATTATCATTATTGTCAATTTCTTTTTCGTTGGATTACAAAATATGAAAGCTAAAAATAGTTAGCTAATTAATCCCAACGTTAAAAAATATGTATACGAATGTTACATATAAAAAGGTGGATAACAATATTTATAATTGATCGAAAATGTACAATCTAAAACAAATATCTAAAAATACTCATTATGAAAGGCCAAAATTCGGAATAAATTTGCGACACAGCTTTTATGGACAATTTTCTTCTTTTCAATTTATTACCCTTGGCTTAAAGGGGCTCCGTCATCAAAATGTAAAACAAAACGATGATTTTTGCAGTTTTTTGAAAGGTGATATCACACAGGATTTTCGTATTTTTTTCAAAATGAAAGTTGCTATTTGGGCATTAATCCTTGTACTTCACTAAGGAACAAACCAAACATTCATATCTTCTACGATTGCTCGGATATAAGTGGATTTTTAACGGTCACTTTTTGGTGGCTTGGGTGAAGCCACCAAACAAACTGCAGAGAACAATGGATGAACAATGGATAATCCCCGACACATGCGAGTTTACGGATTTGTGTACTGTTTGATGACTGAGCCCCTGTAAACTGACTAGCGGGTTCTGATTTCTGGATCGTTTGTGGTAACATTTGCCACAGTTGTGAGCCTTTAAATCTGATGCTTTCTGTGCCATTGCCAATCGATCTCGCCCTTGGCTGAATCATTTGGTTATTGTTACGCAAATTGTAATGACTTTCATTTTGACAGGAAATCTCCTGCGTGAATGAAGTGTTCAGGTCATTTCTAGTTTTGTACATCTCAGTCATAAGTAATTCCCCGTTCTCTGTATGAATACTAACGGCACAGTCCTTCTCGAATAGCCATTGTAAGTAGATTCGGCATCCTTATACGCCATATTGTTGATTTGTCATCTTTGTAAAATATGTCAAACCGCCTTAAATTTTGTTTGGTACATTCAGGTTTAGCACAAAGTTTTCTCAATACGATATTCGTCTGCTAAAACTTTCTGTCTGAATCACATTGTCCCTAAATGAAAAACTGATATCTCAATTTTGCCTTGCAGGTTCATCTCCAATACCTGGAGAAAACATCAAAGATTGTGACTACTGCAAAACGCTTGATAAGCACGATTATCTGAACTTCTTCTTCGTATTAACTGCTGACTTTCTTTGTGAGTATTCCTCTTTTTTGTAAAATTTTCACGCTCACCCCCTGTATGAGAAAAAAATGTTAGTGTTAAAAAAATGTTAGCGTAAATGCAACGTTGCAACCGTACCGTTTGTCAAATCATTCAAACGCGCTATTACTTCAAATGATGCTGTATGGTAATGAAAGGTTTTCTGTTGATTCTAATACAGAGATTCTTAAGGCAACTTTAAAATACATAAATGCAACACAACGCTTTGAATAAAATGATGCTACTAATGATTAGCTGCTGCTACCTGCAAGGGCGACGTAATTTTAATTTCCTGGTCGTTAATGTTTCTTTTCCTTGTAAATTCTGTTTTGCATCGGAGGTCGGGCATTTTGCTTGCCTTGGCCGGTGGCGGGTGAGTTGCGCTCGTGGCATCAATAAATTCATCGCAGTTGCGATGGGTATGTTGGTGCTGCGGGCGCGGCTCGTTTGTTGTTGGTTGGGGTGGAGTGCCTGGCATCTGGTGTGAAACAGAATATAGTATAATATCTTTTAATTTATAAATGTTCGTGGTGTGACTGTATACAGTTTAATGTTTCGTGTTTTTAGATATTGGCCATGGGGTAGTCATTGTCTTTCGCTCCCCATGGTATCGTTGCTGTAGTGTCGTATAGTAATTAGAATTAGGTGTAGTAGAATGTAAAATATTATGTAAGATTTAATATTTGAATATAAAAAAAAAGAAACAAAAATGATGACAGTGATGCTAACGATTAAAAGTACTCATTTATTTACTAGTTGATAATAAACTGATAAACTGATCAGCTAGTACCGAATAAGTTAATGAATACCATTTCATCTATCGCGTGAGTCAAAAAAGCTAAACCGTGTCAAAGCTTTTTGTTTGCTACCTATTTATTACCTCCGTAAAGGGGCTCCGTCTTCAAATTTTCGGTCGAAACGGTGATTTTGAAGTTTTTGACAGGCAATATCATACAGACGTTTACCTGTTTTTTGGAAAATGAAAGCATCATTTTGAAGATAAATCTCTGTACTTCACAGAGGAAGAAACCGAACATTCATATCTTTTACGATTGCTTGGATATAAGTGGATTTTTAACGAGCACTTTTTGGTGGCTTGGGTGAAGCCACCAAACAAACTGCAGAAAACAATGGACACGCGTGGTGTTGACAGATTTATTTACTGTTTGGCGACGGAGCCCCTTTAAGGCTGGTTGCTGTTTTGGGAGTAACATGTTAACCTAGATTACACAATTTAGTTGATCTAAATCAGTTGCGTTGTTCCCTAGTTATGAGCGATTTATAGAATCCTGCATTCTGAAATTCTTTCACAATACGGCCTAAATCCTTTGGCACGTGTCACACGGCTTAAATGTTTACGAATAAGATAAAACTGGTTTATCAATAAAATCCTTAAACCTGCAGCTCAAAATCCTCATAAATCGATCGTTTTAATAAATTCTCACAGCACGTAAAAAAAGGAATCCAGAAAATGTTACTGTGCTCCCAAAAAGCATGATTTTGTTTGAGTTTCTGCCGGGGTTTCTGCAGTTCAGCATAATCGCCTGTGCTGGCCTGACTTCCAATGTGAAACAGATCCTAGTATGTATCCGTATTTAGTCGTATTTAATCGTTATGTGTATCTCATTGTAACTTGTCTTTTCCTTTTTGTTTCCATTTTCGTTTGTTTGTATTTGTCAGTAATTTAGTTTAGTGTTTTATGTAATGACCCTTGGGATAGTCATGGGTTCTTGCTTCCCGGGTCATCTTCCTTTGTTATGTAGTCCAGTAGTTTGTTAGTATAGCCTTTAGTACCTCGTCCTTGTAAATTTTTATATTGAATATAAAAAAAAAAAAAAAAAAAAAAATTTTGTTTGATTTTTGTTGAAAAAATATACCTCCAAAGACAAGGTCCTGTGGTCCGCACCTTGCACGTTAATTAGCTTGAATGCCAATCTATGTACCGACAAACGTTTGTAGGCTCTTCACATCTAGCATATGAAACTGGGAAGGAATGAAACATATCTGTATCGCTGGATTCTCCTTCTTTTCAAGGCTTCTGAGCTGAAGATTTTCAGAAAATCTATATTTTTGAGGTCTCTTAATCACCAAAATATCAGCAAAAATTATATGGATCAATTTCGAAGGTGTTGTAGCGCAGTGGTGTAATCATGTGACTTTGCAGCCAGAACAGTCAGGTGGACAGGATTCGATACCTGGTAGGGTCCCATCACTTGAGCGTTATGACAAGGGGTCGCGGACTCGATCTTCTCTACTTCTACGATCCCAGCGCTTGGCGCTAAAAAACGCAACTCCACCTTCACCTTCATACTCTAGCCTTTAAGCGAGAGATTGCCGTTTAAATTGCTCATGACGAGACAATGGTTGTTTTTCTGAACTGTTCAAACATGGAAACCTTTTCTCCGAATCTTCTGACATTTTTTGAATCTGTGAATTTTCGCTTTCTAGGTGTCTTCATAGTTGCTTGTTTAGCTGATACAATTGGAAGAAAAAGACTTCAAGGCGTTGGCTTTATCGTTATGGGATTATTTTATAGTTTTCTTTTTATCTGCACACACAGGTGAGGGACTCCTTGTACTCTATACTTTGAATTAAGTACTAATTTCCAGTGGCGTAACGGATACCCTTGGGGCCAATTCCATTAATTTCTAAGAATGTGACAGTCCAGTTTGACAGTATCATTTTACAAGCGACAATGAAAATATTAGTGTCAAACTAGACTCTCGACTGGTCATGAAGCAATGAATTTTGCATCTATCGAATTGGAATAGAAATATCAAGCATAAAAACCACGAGTTTGTTTGTCATCGTTCTTGACCTCCGTTTCATCGTGATACTGCGAGCATGGGTTCTAAATCTTTAAAAAGACTGGTGCAAAATTCAATTTCTTATTTCTTTGAACTGAATGACTTCAAAGAAACTTCAGCTCTTTCTCTATAATTCTACCGTTGGACTTTTCTGAAATCTTCAATATTTTCGGAATTAAAGTGTTTTTCTACTTTTTCAAGAATTCAAGAAACATTTTCAAAAAAGCTTAAAACCATCGTAATTTCTAAACTGTTTGAAACAACATAAAATGTTTTCGAAGAAAACCATAGTTTATGGATGTCTACAATATGGCTTCAAGCAAAAGTCTATCACGTTTGTGGTTTATGATTTAGAAATTTGATGACGTCACACCCTCACATGAGTTAAAATGTAACATACGCTGAAATTTCGAAAAATATTGAAAATTTCTGAAAGGTCCAACGGTAGAAGTAAAGATAGTAACTGAAGTTTGTTTCAAGCCACTCAATCAGAAGAAATAGATCACAGAATTATACACCGACCTTTTTACGCCGAGTTAAAGATTTGGAAGCTATGCTGATACTGCGCTTTCCTCCTAAATATCTAACTGAATGTAAAATAAAAAAGAGTTTTCCTTTTCATGCCTGGATCATCGTTCTATCCTCTTGGACTCTGTGCATTTCGCCGTCCCTTCGAGATAACCCTTTAAGAACAACATAATTTTTATTCATTTGTGTATTCATTTATTTATGTTCCTTTGCAGCAAGAACTGGACGACTTTCTTTCTGTTCGGTGCAAGATGCTTCGCTGCTGTAGCTGATTTAGGAGGATATATTTACACGCCAGAGGTTACTATCCAAAGCTATACCACACTTTATTCTAAAGTTAAACATACTCATACCGGGTGACCCAAAAAAAACTTCACGAGCTGGATCATAAAACTTGTTGACAAATACCGGCTGCGCCAAAAATAAACTCTGCACGTTTGGCAGGCCACAATACATCGTACACTGGACCGATGTTGAAGCTTTATAACTTAATCGTTAGCAGAAAGCCTGAATTAGATACTGGGATTTTTCGCAAATTTTTTCATTTTCAGTTTTAAGCAAGAAGCGAGTTTGCTAGAATTTTAGTTTTTGAAAACACTGAAACGATAAAAAACATCGATTGAATCTTTTAAAATTTGATTGACGTTTTTTGATCGTGTTCAATGTTTTCGAAAACGAATATTTTAAGAAACTCGCTTCTAGCTCTAAAAACTGAAAACGGAAAAATTTGCAAAAAGTGCTAGAATCTAATTCGGGCTTTCTGCTAAAGATTAAGTCATAAATCTTAAGAATCGGCCCTATGTGCGATTTATTGTGGCCTGCCAAACGCGGCCAAACGTGCATAGTTTATTTTGGCACACCCGGTATTTTGTTAGCCTCACTACATAAGGACCCTCAACTTACGCTCATCTAATTGAAGTGAATTAATGTTGTTGTTGTCGCTCCAGTTGAGGGCCTTATGGACTAACTCTTCTCAAAACGGCAAAAAAATTCTCGCCAGGAACAAATTTGTTCCTGGACCAATCAGGATGCAAGACTTGAAATAACTTGATGGGATTGGCTGATTCTTCTTCAATTCAAACTTCCCGCCAAAGGCAAACAAAAGCGTTCGAACGACGCGTTCGACTGAACTGCTGCAATGATCAAAATCTCAAAGTAACGAGCGAATTTACGAGATCTTTTGTGCCCCCAAATAACCAAAATAGCACTTATTGGTAAGACTTTTTTGCCTTAATAGCTTGAAGAAACATTCATCTAAGTACTGATAGTTTGTTTTGCAGTGTAGCACTCCAGGAGAACCACTTTTTGCGGCATTTTAGGGTCGGTGGTTTTGAGGAAAAAATAGCAGGTAATTTAGGCCATGTCCGTTTCTGGAAGCGTAAGTCCATGAGTCGTAGTTATAGCGTCCATCAGCCTATCAATAGCGATAACCTACGAACATATAATCAGTCTAGTACTTTGTATCATAGTTTGAGATTCCTCGTGGTCATTTTAAGCAATGATTACCATCCGAAAACCTAGATTCGAAGAAACTTTTGAATCCCGGATTCCACATTTGACTGAAGTAATCACCATCACTTTCCAGTCAACATTTTGTGAAAACTCAACGTGACGATGGATTTGAAGTCATCCGGGGAAATTTTTTGTTTGCAAAATGATTGAACTCTGTTCCTCATTCAAATTTAATGCTCCAAAGCAAATTTGGAATTCAGCTTTTTTCACATCTTCCAAAACATGGACAAGAAAAGGAGAGAATTGTTCGAGAAATGAATGAATTACTACACCGAGTGTCCCAAAATGATGTATTATCGTTTGATTGCTTATATGTCCATAAACAATCAACCGATTTTCAAAAACTTTATTTTACCCGATTGCTGAAAAGATAAATTGTATTCGAAGATGTTTGTTGTAGTTTTACGCCGATGTCTTCATGTCGAAAAGAAGATCGATAAAACAGCTAAAATTCAAGCCTCAGATGGCATGAAAACGAAACGGCCTACTTTTCCAGTCAATATTTTAGATGTGATACAAAAGGCTGAACTGATATGTTGTTCAGACAATATATATAATCCAGAGAATACGAATTTAGTTGATACTGAATTCAGAGAATAAGAATATGAGTTCAGCCTTTTGTATCATATCTAAAATGTTGACTTTGAAAGAAGGCCGTTTCTTTTTCATGTCATATAAGGCTTGAATTTGAGCAGGTTTATCAGTCTCCTTTTCGACATGAAAACGCCGTCGTAAAACCACAACAAATATCTTCAAATACAATTTAGCCTATAGGCAATCAAATAAAACACATTTTTTGAAAATTGGTTCATTGGTTATGGACATGTAATCAATCAAACAATAATACATCATTTTGGGACACTCGGTATATTTGAAACTGTTTTTCAGATGGTAGGCATAACTTAAACTAACCAAGCAACGCCCCAAAAGATAGCTAAGCCCTTCAGCTACATGCTGATACCTTGTTTGTATCCATAACATTTGCTTTCAGGAAACTATGTGTGATCTAGCTCGTGCAGCTTTTTTCCGGTCACCTGGTACATTTGCTCTTTCGCTCACTTCATTTTCTTGCACACGAAATCATTTCACTGTAAGACCAAGTTCACACGATACCGAGTTCACACAGCCAAAAGTGACAATACCAATCTCTTTGCAATCTATGTGGCCAAGAGGTTGGATTTTGATGACAAGGAAATTCATCTAGCTCTGAAGAATCAATCAGTCTTGTTTCGACAGCGTTGATAATGTTCCATTTTCATCTTTTCGAGTTCTCATATGATGACGTTTTTGAATTGTGCCGGTTAGAGTCCCGTTCTCAAATCATGCCGGTAAAAATGCGCCGTTTTCTTGTGAAAGGGAGGCCTATCTGTAACAACTTAATGCTGCTTTCAAATTGTGAAGCAGTCTAGACTTGTTACGTTGATTCCTAGCAATCGCTCCCCCCCCCTCCTCACCCCTACTCGCTCATACTAGGCTAACTTTATGGCTAGGAAGCCATGAGTCCTAGTATAAGCGAGTAGGGTGGGTGGGTGGTAGCGATTATTACGACTCAAAGTAATAAGTCTAGACGCAGTCAAAATTTCACGATTTTTCTTCATTCGTACCGTTTCAATCGAGTTAGTTAAATACTCTCGGTCTCTGTCTGGTTTCCTTAAATATCTTTTATTTTGTTTAGGTGTACCCTACCCATATACGTGGAATTGCACTAGGGTCGTGTTCGGGAATATCGAGGATTGGATGTATGCTGACGCCGTTTGTAGCGCAGGTAAGAAGCTTATATGGGGGCGTACCTAATGGAGAGAGGGGTTTGAGGTTGGTGTTCAAGCTTTTTGTCATGCCAGATAAATAGCGCCTCTTGGCTAAGAAGTAATGAGGATTTGATCCATTCATAAACAGAGTATATTCTGAGATTTATCTCTTTATTTTCTATTTATTGATCTAAAATAGTTCAAAAACGACAAAATGGGTACATTTTTATGTACCAGCCGCAGCGGGGAAGGACAATGAGTCATCTGGTCCCCGCTATGGCTGGTCGAATGGGTCTACACATACAATGCCTGCCAAAAGTCCTTGGAACACTTAGGCCATTTCTTGACAATCCGCAGTTCTAACCATAGCGATTAGGTTTACACACCCCCTCAGCCCCGAAGGTGTTCCAAGACTTTGGCAGGCACTGTAGGCTAGGATCTATAGGCTCTTTTCCCTGAGCTAGAATGAAAGCAATCGAAATTGGTGAAGTTAACACGTACATCTTCCAGAAACGAAACGCATTTGGCCAAGGGCACTCAGTCAAATAAAAAAAAACAACAAAGATAGCACTTTGTTACACTTGAATGCAGAACCGGAAATCGCTTTGTCTTGTCAGAGACCTGGTTATGTCTTGTATTTTTTTTTTTGTTATTGTATTTAATTCTAAGAAATATTGTAAGTGCCAGTCATAGTGGAAACTCGATGACCTTGTGTCTTTTTCCGCTATGACTGGCACAGCTCCCAAAGAATATTGGATTTGCTTTCGGTGGCTGTGACTGTGGTGACTGGAATGGCTCCACAGAGACAATAGCGGGGACATGTGCCGCAAGAATTCATAATGTCCACACCCCCTGGAAAGCATTCACCATGGCAAATAAAAATGAATGAGTGAATGATTGATTGATTGATTGATTTATTGAACGAATGAATGAATGAATAAATGAATGAATAAATTAATGAATGAATGAATGAATGAATGAAATTTTTGGGGCTGGAAATTTCCCCAAAGAATGCTTTGTAGGAAAATCGGACATTTTTGCTTGATGTTTTGGCGTGTCGAGTTACTAATATACGTGCAGGCATTGATATGAATAAAATAATTTTCTTGCAGGTTCTCGCTCATAAATACATCAATCTGACGATAGCAATTTATGTAGGAGTATCACTCACTGGATTTGTATGCAGTCTTTTGCTACCAATTGAGACCAAAGGAAGACAGCTTGTGGTATGTGATCATTTTAAGCTCTGCTTCGTTTTGCTTTTTGTCGCAGATCTTGGAGAAAGTTGATTTTAACGAATAAAAGGGATCTATCTAGAATGTTAACAAACGAACGAGACTTGGAGCAAGTCTAATCTGCTGTCCAAGCAACTGCTAATTTTGAACGCGGTGGGGATCGCTCAGTGGTAGCACGCTGGACTACCTATCTGAAGGTTGGTGGTTCGATTCCCCGCCCTCCCGAACCAGCTACTTAGAGTGAGGAGAGTCGCCAACTATCTGTAATTCCAGGCTAAAGGAATCATGAGGTGTAGTCACATTGAGAAGAAGGACCAGGACGCTGCTTCGATAAGCTTCACTTTGAGTGTCCTAAAACTACCTTCAGCTGCTAGATATAAAGAAAAAGAATCTGTAATAGCATCAAAGTTCCATTGCTATCAATCTTCAAATTTTGTGCTGTGCATGTGTGTCCATAGCGGAAAATGATTTTAGAGCAATTGCAAAAGTCAGGGATGTGTCTCTTCAGTGATTGAGGAAAATCTTTATCTCCACAAAATAACATTTATAATAGTTTTAATGTGAAGGCCACAGGCTTGCAATGAATTCTTGAGCTCCCGTTATTATTATTATTATTATTTATTATTTGTTATGTTATTTGTTATTATTTGCTCTGGGACAATTGGAAAGCAGTTGCTTAGTTTCACTGAATTGTATCCCAGGGAAATGATATTTAACATGAAATGAAAAAATGAAAGCAATTTATTTGTCGTTGGAGCACAACTTTTGATCGCTAAATAGAAGTAGTCGCTAATTAATTCCAACAATAAATGTTTATATACGATATTACAAAAAAAATAATGTGTAAAATATTTACAAACCATCAAACTATACAATATAAAAGAGATAACTAAATCTTTGTACATATTTTCTTGTCGTTGTAAAATGTAAGATTGATATTAAATAATGCAACTTCTAACATGACTCAAAACTTCTAGGAAGCAGAGGAATCGTGATATCTAGCAGTGAAAACAATGAAAATGATGCTGGCATCAAAGAGGACTGGAGTATGCATCCTGTACCATGGGTAATTAGACACTGCTGGTGTTCTCCTTTGGAGGAGCGCTGCAACTAATATGTACCTGCGGAGGAATAATTTATATAGCTCTGCGGAGGAGATAACGAACGCTAGCTCCTCCATAGTAGTAATAATGTTTTCCTCCGCAAAAGGACAAAGCTGTGGGAATCAAGCAAAACTGCGGCGTCTAACTACCCATGACTATGTGTGTACACATGACCAAATGAATGGTTAAGACACAGAAGGACATTTGGGAAACATTTGGTTGGATAGTCAATGTACTTGATATAAAGTGATACTATGATAATGATGATAACGATAATAATGAAAATAATGATAAAAATGATATTAATGATAATAATGATAGTAACAATAATAATAATAATAATAATAATAATAGTAAAGATAGTAATGATACCGGGTGATTCAGAAAAAAGAATCCCCACTTGGAAGGCCACTGCTCCATGAATATCAAAGCAATAATATTGAAAACTGTTTTGTTTTATTGCCAATATGTTCAATTAGGTTCAGTAATTTACCCGGCCTTAATCGGCCATTCCTTCCCGTGGATGTGGGTGATTTTCTGCAGAAAGCCCCTTCCAAAAACCTGCAAAAACGAATGAAAACAATGAGCAAATTTTCCTTCCTAAAATCGATGACACTCACATAAATGCATGTATTTTGTCCACTTGGGAGAATAGAGTCCCTCTGAATATGTCTTCGATACCAGGGGGAGGACATGTTCATCCTCCCAAGAGGATAGCACGTGCTAAAGCGTCCACAAGTCAATGCTGTAAGGCCATTATAAGGCAGAAATGTTAGGGAAATTTGATCATGATTTTGGGCACGTTTTTGAAGGTTTTTGAAGAGGCTTTCTGGAGAAAATCCCTCATAATTTCAGAATGGAGTGGTCGATTTCAGTCAGGTAAATTCTATAGTAGATTTGAGCATTTCTAACATTAAACTATACACTTGCCGATATCATTGTCTTGATATCCAGGGAGCCGTAACCTTTCAAATGGGGATTCTTTTTTCTGACTCACCCGGTAGTCATGATAGTAATGATAATAATGTCGTGTAATTTAGCCATTCAAGAAATCTAAGGTTTTTTTATAATATTATTGATGTTTGAGATATTTAAAAGAACGTATTTTTCTGGTCGAAACTTTTTAATGCCCTTTGTTGTCAGCCTTCAGCATGTTAAATTTCTGCCTAAAAGTCTTCATCTAAATGAATCTAAATCTAAATAAAAATTCCGCCTAAAAGGTGCGGAAACGGTCCAATTCGTTTGGTAAAGTCTGTCTAAAATCTTGGTTGCTGAAAGTGGTAAACACTGAAACGTTTTGTTGGTACGCTAAGCAAAATACAACAAAATTTTGATTTCAAAGAAAGAATTTACTCAGGCTCGAAAGCATCAGCGTATGTTATTTTGCCCTGCTCTTCCGAAATACGCTCCATGGATGAAATGAAACAGCAGCCTCCACTGTCATAGCTCTCGTGAAAATTCTGATAATCATCAGAGAATTTTCAACTATTTATTTCCTCACAGAAAATATTTCTTACCTCGTATGAAGCTATTTGTCACTGCAAAATAGTAAGACAAAATGGCCGACCGCTGGTTTCAGTCATCAGGCAAATTTGGTCTTCTGAAGGTCATAGCTCCATCATTTTTCAACGGATTTTTACGGGGATGGCAGCAAACTTTATTTGAACATCTGAAGAGTAACATCATATAAAAGTTTTGCGAGAATCTTTTGCCGTTTTGTTGCAATCTTTAGGCAAACGAGGCATGGGCACAATTTTTTTGGGACACCATGTAGTTCCCAGTGCAAGATGAACTTTCGTCGCATTTGAAAAGTTAGTGTAAAAGAAAGTGATGATAGTTGATCGCTCAGTAGGAACCAGCCTTTAAAATCCTTAGCATTCATTACAACGATATCCCTTCAGTAAAATAACAAATATAAACTTACAGGTCTCAACTAAAAATATAAGCATAATAGATAATTAAACTGGAAGGTGTTGTGGCGCAGTGGTGTAATCCTCTGACTTTGCAGCCAGAACAGTCAGGCGGACAGGGTTCGATACCCGGTAGAGCCCCACCTCTTGAGCGTCATGACAAGGGGTCGCAGACTCGATTAGCGCTTAGCTACTTCTGTGATCCCAGCGCTTGGCGCTAAAAACGCAACTTCACCTTCACCTTAACCTTCATCTAGCAAACGTTGTCATCCATCTTTATTTCAGAAAATCTGTCGTAATCTCGGAACCAAAGGACTGATTTAGAAAATGTAAACTTTCGAATGCAGTTTAAGATTTCTGCTATTCAGTGCAGCAATTAGTAAGTTAATTTCGTGAAGTATTTCGAAGATATAGGCTTCAAAACGGGGAGCATTTCTTTATCTCATCCGAAAGATCGATTACGCCTCCATAGTTCCTTATTTTACAGGCTAGCGATACCTTTGGCATTGCACCAGCTATGTACGCTAGCTGATTATGCCTACACGGTTCAGTGACCAACAGGTTTTTATCGGTGCGAAGATCAGATTGTGTTGATACGCGAAATGGCCTAAATCTGTTTTATGAAGCGTTGGGAATTCAAAAATTGCGAATACTTTGATTTTGATTGCTTTGCCAAAGATTACACAGACATAGCTGCATATGAGAGACACCAAATGAAGATAAATCAGGTATTCTTTTATACATATATTCAATCCTTGTTATTGTTCGTTAAACTTTTCTTGTTTACGGTTAAAAAATCACCCCCAAGTGATCAGTTCATAAACTAATTTTGGATTCAGTGCCTTCAAATTATGATAGTGCTCTCTTAAAAATGAAATCTATATTATGAAACAACGCTATTTTTCAACACTGCTTCTTGTTTAAATAAAATATGCACCGGGTGTTCCAAAAAAGTAAACAGAATTATTTTGATCCAGCGAAGTGAATTAAGTTTTAATCAATGGCTAATCTCTTTCAAAATTTTCCTCGATAGCTAATTTGAACATAAATGCCTTGTTTGTTGCTATTGGTGCTTTGAGAGCAGAAATATTAATCTTGAAAGCTCAAATCTGCGTCCATCTCCATACCAGACCTTTGGCATTTTGGCCAAAGCAAATTATCAAAACATAGCGAGTAAATCAACCATGGCCTTGATAAGAGCTGAACAATATTTGATCAGATTATATCTGTTCGCTAGAAGTCATCCATTGTGCAGTGTCTTTTTTAAATTAATTTTAGTTTTTTAATTTCGCTTACTTAGGCCAAAAGACCAAAGCTCTGGTTTAGAGATGGGCGCAAATTTGAGCTTTCAAGATTAGCATTTCCACTCTCAAAGCACCAATACCAACAAATAATGCATCTATGACCAAGGTAACTATCGAGGGACAATTTGAGACTGACTAGCCATAGTGCTGAACCAACTAAATCTGAATCAATTTCTAGTTTCTAATTCCTGGATCTAAAAGATGAGCTCTTCTACCAAACAATTTTACACATCTAAGTTAGCCTTTGACTGATAGATTAAAATTTAAATTCTTACTGGCGGCAGTGTACTTCTTGTTCCACAGCCCGCCAAACGTGTTCATTTTTTTTAAAATGTTTCTCAGCCAGAAGCTTCAAGAGAACTGTTTCAAGGGGATGTTCATCGAGGAAACATACTGTGAAAGCTCTATTTAACCCCCTCTCTTTTACGCCCCCTCTGGAGTGTCCAAAATTAAGTAAGCCCCCCCCCCCCAGAGGGCTTAATAGAGCTTCTTTTTTCTTTTTTATATTTAATCAAAATTTTACAAGACAAGTCACTATTTAACTATTTAACACTACTTACAAAACTACTTTACGATACTACAAAAACGATGCCTTGGAGAGCAAAAGTCTATGGCAACTCCGCAGCCATTACATAAAACTAGAGACTAAAAGTCTATCTCAAATTAGACGTCATCTAGTAAAACAATTGAATTGGTCATTCATGGCAAGTTTATGTGCCCATATCTCATATCTCAGAAGCTTTTTTTTTATTCAGTGATTCGATATATATCTTATAGATGTCCTGATGGATGACTTTCTTCGATTGAAAATGAACGGTTGGATCTTTGCAGCTGCATTTCTCTGTTTACTGTCTAGAGGTAAGCATCAACATGATACGTAACGCATTGCTAGTACGCTCGAAATTTTATTGCAACTTATATTGAAAATTTACAATGACGATGCAGTTAGAAAATTGAGAACAAGAGGTTCACTCTACAACGAAAACACTAAAAGTAGCCCTCCCCTTTCGTTGCTGATTTTACCAGATTCGAAGATTAGCGCGGATAAGTCAGGAAAAACGTTGGGTGATTAACAAGCCATATTTTCGTGAAAAACCAGTCCGACCGGTTTGCTGAAGTTTCATATTGCGGAAGAAAGATCAAATAAATTTAGTTTATTGATGAAGTGGGTTATTTCTTTCCATATTTATCTGCGATTTTGTAATACCGCTATTTTGGTCTGAAGGTATCCTTTCAAAAAATTTCCTGCTTCCATGCAATACATCAGTTACTTTAATTGACACCTGAAAGGGATTAGCGATTGCAGACAAAGGAAATTCCCTCAATCAGTAATTCAAAACAAACAAACCGCAAAAGTTGCCCTGAAACCAGTAAGGCAAACTCTCACCTTGTGCACGCGAAAGGTGGTTTTAAGAGAAGTTATGTGCTCATAGCGAAAGAAGAAGGGTAAATCTAAAGATCTGGCTAGCGGATTTTGTTTATTTGATTCAGGAGCTGTGTGGTAATTGTTTCATTTAAGCCCTAAATATGCGATAATTAAAATGCCTTTTGCTCGGTTCCTAAATCAAATAAACAATATCCGCCAGGCAGAACTTTAGATTTACCTTCTTCTTTCGTTAACCACCTTTCGCGTGCACGAGGGGAGAGTTTGCCCTCTGGTTTCGGGGCAACTTTTGCAGATTTGTTTGCTTTGAATTGTTGGTTGAGAGAGTTTCCTTTGTCTGCAGTCGCTGATCGCTTTGAATTGAGATGTCAATCAAAGACAGCTGATACTATTGCATTACAAAATCTGCCCTTGTTCCCTTGGGCTATAAGATAAACAACGATAGTTTCTCCTTTTGTGCTGTAACACAATACATGCCGTGTTTCAATTTTTTATCAAGAAACAGTATTGGTTCAGAAGTGCACACGTGCACGAATATGAATCGAATTTTAGTTGTTAAAATGTGATCATGTGACCATGATTTCATGAAAATTGCTCGTAATTATGGAAGAGAAAGTCTGTTTTCGACCAAACACATTTTCCTATCTAAGTTAGCCCTTTTCCCGTGCAATGAATTTCTAAAGAAATGAATTTGCAATATAGTGGGTTTATATTTCTTTGCTCACAACAAGGACAGAGTTTGTAAGACAATCATAGCACGAATTAGTTTTGACTGACACAGCAATTCAAAGCGATTAGCGATCGCAGACAAAGGAAATTCTCTCAACCAGTAATTCAAAACAAACAAACAAAGCCCCAAAAGTTTCTCTGAAACCCAGGTAGCTAGCTCGCTCGTTGTGCATTCCAGAAATTGTTTTTAAGAGCAAACATGAGCATATATCGAAAGAAGAAGGACATATCTACATATCTGCCACGGGCATTTAATTTATTTGATTCAAAAGCCGATTGGGAGGCGATTCAATTGTCTTATTTTTTTGGGTGTAATTAAAGCATTTACTGCTCCGCTTCTGAACCAAAGAAACAAAATGCCCGAGGTAGATGTATAGACATACCCTTCTTCTTTCGATATATGCTCATGTTTGCTCATAAAAACAATTTCTAGAATGCACAACGAGCGTGCCAGCTAGTTGGGTTTCAGAGAAACATTTGCGGCTTGGTTTGTTTTGAATTTATGTTCGAGAGAATTTCCTTTTTCTGCAGCCACTAATCGCTTTGAATTCAGGTGTGAACAAAAGCATCTCATGCTATTGTGTTGCAAAATCTGCCCTTGTTTTTGCTCACAGCTACATTGACACACAAGCAATTTTGCATTGCACGAGCCTTGTATAGCGTAAAATCTAAATAGAATGCACAGTCTCATTCATAGCGATATTTATCCCTATCAATTGGTTTAGAAACTATCAGCGAATGCTCATTTCTTTATCGTTTAGCTTTCTGTAAGGATGTCCAAATCGTCACTTATTGGGGACAAAACTCAGCTTATGGTGAAGACAGCAGAGAGGAGAGAGACCTTGTGGAAATTTGCAAAGAAGATTCTCCCTTCGACATCGTAAATATTGGATTTGTCGAGAAGTTGTTCGATCCATTAAATGCAGGTATAGTGAGAACAAATGCATTAAATGCTGGTTACGCGGTTTCAAAGTACATAAGAAATTTTAAAGGAAATTTTAAAACAAAGTTCGATCTGAATCCAACTTTTATTAAGAAAACTTTTGTGCAGCGAAACATTGGTTACAACCTAAGGCATGGTAACGGCGAGCAGCTTCCAACAAAGGTCCGCACCACTTCCTTTAGAGTCGAGAATATAGCCTTCTTTGGTAATAGAATGATAATAGAAATAGAAACTCGCTTCTAGCTCTAAAAACTGAAAATGAAAAAATTTGCAAAAAATCCCAGTATCTAATTCAGGCTCTGTGCTGTCGATTAAGTCATAAATCTTCAAAATCGGACCTGTGTACGATTTATTGTGGCCTGCCAAACGTGCACAGTTTATTTTGGCGCACCCGGTATTTATTTTGTAATTTCGTATATTGTATAGTCTAAAGTAGGCTTGAATTTGCTGTAGTTAAGAGCAATGATTACTTCTCGCCTACTGTGATGATGATGATGATGACTTGTCTTGTCATATTTCTCGAGAGGAGGCCACACCACACACGATCCATGCGAGGAAATTGTGGTCGAATTTCGTAATGACAATTATTTTATCAAGAATATCAAAAAGAAGATTGTAGGTGGAAACAGTATGCATTTCCACGTAAAAACAGCCAATCAAAGCATGTCCATCCATTTACAAACAATGACGCCGGAAAAGAATTCACAGTTCGCAAAATTTTGCGCAAGAATTGCATCATCTGTCACCGCCGACGTTCTATTGTTGAAGACACACCTAATGTAGCGTAGTTTCCACGAGGATATTATGCTGTTCGCCTACTCAAAGACACGTTGAAATAATGAAAGAAGATTCAAAGGGAATGTAGGCGTATCAAATTGGCTCAAGCAACTTGCTGTTTCATTCTAGCTTCTCAGCTGTCATTTGTTGAAGTCGTTATCGGTTTAAGGTATTGTGGCGCAGTGGTGTAACCCTCTGACATTGCAACCAAAACTGTCAGGCAGACAGGGTTCGATCCCAGGTAGAGCAGCCCCCCCCCCCTCCACTTGAACGTCATGTGGGGTCGCAGATTTGATTAGGCCTACTCTACTTCTGCAATCCCAGGCGATCGCATTGCATGGCTATTTTACCAAAGATGAAAACTTGTTTCGATTCCCTTTATGATGAATTCGCACTTAAGGTGTCATTCTTGCCGCGTTACAGATAGCAATGAAGCGCAGCAATGCCACATAGGTGGACTGCATTAAAATCTAAAAAATTCGGATAGATAAATTTCGGACAAATATTTTCGGACAAAATTTTTCGAATGATTTTTCACCGAATCTCGAATTTCGGATGGATTTACAGAAATTTCGGAAGACTAAAAAACTGTATATTTTCGGTTTATTTTTGCGTATTTCAAACTAAAAATTTATAGGTCGCGCTTCATTTTAGGGGTACTTGTCAGAAATTTACATAAATGATTATTATTGAGGATGATGAGAATGATTCCTAAGATGGATTCAGTTTAAGAAAGTATGATATTTTTCACTCATTAACGCTATCACCGCATTCCTTCGCGATGCAAAGCGTTTCGTGAGCAAGACATTAATTTTAAAACAGTGGAAATGCTTTGTTGTGATTTTTAAATGCTTGCGAAAAATTTCGGACACTACCTATTTCTAACTACGAAAAATTTCGGGCATTAGAATTTTCTGACGTATGAAATGTCCGATAATAATAGCGTTCGAAATTTTTAGCTTTAAATGTAATCGAATTTTGCAGCACTTGCCGCATCACACCACAAAGTCGCTCTAGTGTGAATGCAGCATAAAGTCTTGTTTCCACAATATCCTGATTTTAAGAACATCAGCGATGCGTCAGCAATCCCCTTCTGCCCTCTTCCACCTGCAATCATAAATTGCCACAAGCGTCGTTCGTCGACATCATGTGACTGTTTGCTACGAAGCAATTAAGGAAAGTTATCAAACCCCATGGAGCCCCATTGCAGGTGCTTCAGCCAAAAAGCATGGGTTTGAATGAATTAGTTCCACAGGTTTGCTCTCAAACGAAGTATGCCTGCGATGATCTCTAATGGTCTTCATCCCCCCCCCCCCCCCCACTAAAAAAGAGACAAAAACTTTAAGTTAAAGCTTCTCCACAGTGGCCACCACACAAAGGCGAGGTACACGTATTTTTTGTAAGAAACTCAGACTCTCAGATCGCCAAAACATTAAGAAACTTCAGCATGTTTTTACTTTATTCTCACTTGTTTCCTGTGCCATATTACTCGGAAAGTACTTGAGCAATGTCCAAGCATTTTGGAGAGTTTTAAAAACACCTTGTTTTGAAATGTTTAGGAGGGCATAGATCTGATAATTTTAAGAAGGTTTCCGTACTGGCCAAAATTCTTAATTTCTTGTAACAAAATACGTGTACAAAGTTTTTGAGACAGCGTCTACAAGTTTTGTTGACGAGTTTGTTCTTATTCTTTATTTTGTTTGTTTGATTTCAGATCAAATGCCTGGACTAGATTTTGCAGGTCATTGCAAAACTCCAATAGATGAAGGACACAAAACATTATTTAGTTGTCCTGTGATCGAAAGAGGTATCAAGGAATGTCAACGAAATGGCAAGAAAGTGCTCATTGCCATAGGTGGTCCAAGAGGGAGTGGCACTTTTAATGGCGAAGCACAAGCTGAGAAATTTGCTGAAAATATTTGGAATTTATTTTTGGGTGGCCAGGATTTGCCAGACATGAGACCATTTTCCAGGTACTTAAAAACTGGGTACAATGAATAACTAGAAGTTTGATGTAGAGAGGCTGGACGACAAAAGTACAAAGATATATTTTAGCACACTGAGGCCTCACTGGCCTCATTAGGGCGTGATATCGATTGGACATTTCAATCGAATTCACGCTCTGCTGAGGACACAAGTCCAAGACCTCAGTGTGTTGAAATATATCTTAGTACCGGGTGTCCCAAAATGATGTATTATTGTTTGATTGCTTACATGTTGATAACCAATGAACCGATTTTCAAAAACTTTGTTTTATTTGATTGCCTAAAGGCTAAATTGTATTTTAAGATGTTGGTTGTGGTTTTACCGCGGCGTTTTCATGTCGACAAGAAGATCGATAAACCTGCTCAAATTCAAGCCTTATATGGCATGAGAAAGAAACGGCCCATTTTTCCAGTCAAAATTTTAGATGTGATACAAAAGGCTGAACTCCTATTCGTATTCTCTGAACTCAGTATTAACTGAATTCGCATTCTTTGAACGACATATATTCTCTGAACGACATATAAGTTCAGTCTTTTGCATCTCATATCTCATATAAAATATTTACTGGGAAAGTAGGCCGTTTCTTTTTCATGCCATATAAGGCTTGAATTTGACCCATCTCAACATATCGGCCTAAACCACAACCAACATCCTCAAATAAATTTAGCCCCAATCAACATAGTTTTTGAAAATTGGTCGTTGGTTTGCATAAAGAAATTCTTTGGGACACCCGGTTTGTAAATTTTCAATTGTTTGATCTTTGTTAAAGGTTAGCTAGGTCTTTTCGCTGCTTGATCTTTTTGAACAAAACATTCTCCATTTTTTCTATCTTTCAGTGCAGTTTGTGATGGTGTCAATCTCCTTATCAACGGTGGTCCTTACATTGGCTACCCTGCCTTCATACGTCATCTATACTTCTTGGGAAAGCGTGATTCTACAAGGCGGTATATCATCACTGCTTCACCCTCATGCAATTATCCGGACTCAGTTCTCGGACCAGCGCCAAATAAAGCGTTGGATACTGTTGTGAAATATATCAATCATGTAAGTTAATTGAATATATGTCATGCTTTATGAGAAGATCGGCATAAAGTCTCACCTCTCTGGCCTTCTTTCGACGTAAGGGGCCGTCCAAAATCAATTTCATCACATCTAGCGGTTATTTTGGGGGATAGAATGGGTAAGCTTGGAGTAAAATGAAATGGATAAGGTGAAAAAGTGATTAAATTTCGTGAAAATATTAATTGGCAGATTTTCTCTAGCTACAGCTATTAGAACTACTCTATTTGATGCTGTGAGTTTTGATTTAGCATAGCAATGTCAAAATCAAGTAAATTTTGGATGAAAAGGTTCCAGCTTCATTTGTAAATAGGTTACTTTGGTTACTAGCGTCGTTTAAGACAGCACTACTAACCCTTTGAAAAATGCAGAGTATTTTTTAATTAAATTCTGGAACCCTTTTTCAAAGCTCACTTTATTTTGGTATTCTTGGATAACAAAGGAAGTGCCGTTTTTGAAGCAATCACTTTATGACTTTGTGTGCCATAAATCAGCAACCAACCTTTGTGTGCCATCACGGGCTACGTGAAGATCAACGGTTAGCCTATAATAGGCCTATCTTGGTTTTTGTCTGTTATGGCCTAATGCCCAAACATCAACAACCTTCGCAACATATCTCCAGTCCTTTTTGCATGAAGCATGCTTAGCATCAACTGAATGTTGAAAGCACCAATTTTGTTCTTCTTCTGTGTCCATCTGATCTCGTATTATCGAAACTGTCAAGTCACACTGCAAGTGATGCAGCTACGCACCAATACTCCTCGCTCCTTAGCCTAAATTTTAAAATGCCCCTCCAGGAGGGAAAGCATAGGCGGAGAAGAACAAAGAAGGAGAGAACAATGTTCCAAAGAAGATGGATATATCTAAACTTCTGCCGCGGGCATTTGATTTGTTTGGTTCAGAAGCTGAGCAGTAGGTGTTTTAATTACACCTAACAAAATAGGAGAATTGAACCGCCTGTCAATCCACTTCTGAACCAAGCAAATCAAATGCCCGAGGCAGAAGTTTAGATATATCCTTCATCTTTGGATTTATGCTCATGTTTGCTCTTAAAAACTATTTGTAGAATGCACAACGAGCGAGCTAGCTACCTTTTGCGGCTTTATTTGTTTTGAATTACTGGTTGAGAGAATTTCCTTTGTATGTGATCGCTAATCACTTTGAATCGCGGTGTCAATCAAAAGCCACTCATGCCATTATTGTCTTACAAAATCTGTCCCTTGTTTATCAATCAAAAACAGTGGATGCTACTGTTACGAATTCGCCCTTGTCGAAGAGAACATCAGATATCATTTCTAATTCATCATATTGTTATCTCTCAGCTCTACGTACGATTTTATGGATCCAACTGTGGAGTTGCCTCGAATTCGTTATTTGAAGAATCACTGGACTCATGGCTAAGTTTCGCAACGAGGATATTACGAAGAGATGGTTCTGCGCCTCTTATATTTGTTGGTGTCCCTGCGATGGAAAGAGCCTCGCCTGTACAAGGTTGTTATCAAACTACTAGAGATCTAAGAGAAGTCTACAAGGTTTGTTGAAGTATTCAAGGGAGGATTTTACACTGTTGTGTCTCTGCTCTTGCTTTTACGATATTGTTTTTACGTTTATACGTATGCTGAGGGGATATTATATTGATTGTCTTTCTTTCTTGAGTTTCGTACAATCAGTTATTCTGGAAGCTGTGCAGAGCAAGTCGCTGACTTCGCGAAAAGCATGCTGGTCTTTGTACTCCCTTTAAGAAGGCGGTTTATTTCTATCGGCATATGTATGAAAATGGGATTGCACAATCCCTTCAATTTTATGGAAACAATGTTTTATTTATATGAGCTAACTACAGTTTGAATGTTGCAGAATGAAGCATTAGAACATCTCACTTTTGTACATAAGACCGAAGATAGATGTGCTGAAACATTTAAACGAAGTCATATGTCTTTTAAACTAAAATCTGTTCTCATTCTTTAAATATCCTGTTCATGAGGTACATTGGTTGTCTGAAAATAACTGTTAGGCTGCAAAATAGACTTTTGAATATCAATTTGATATAATATATCTCCTTAGAGATTCCATGACAACAATGTATTCGGTGGCTTCATGGTTTGGGATGCGTCATGGGACCAAACAAATTTCCAGTACGGAAAGACATTCTCAGAGCGACTGTACATTGCAATGGAAAACATCGAGCAACAACAATCTGAAAATTATGATGAAGAAGAGGAAGAAGAGAGGCCGATCGAGCCCCCTGCCACTGAACCCACGGCCCCTATTACACTTGCAACAACACCTACTCCCACTCCTCAGGTACCAGTCGTGGTGCAAACACCCGAGCCTACGCCTCCTGAAACGCCAGCCCCTGAAACGCCGGAGCCAACTCCGCCACCAACGCCATCGCCGGAAAATGAGGAACCGGAGCAACCGGACGAACCGGATTCCCCGGATGAAAATCCATACGGAGAAGATGATGAGATGGAGGAAGGGGATCAGGAACAACCGGAAGAGGCTCAAGAAGAGCAACCGGAAGAGGAACAAGAAGAACAACCGGAAGGCGAAGACCAACAAGAACCGGAAGAAACTCCGGAACAAGAAGCTGCAAAACCGACAGATGAAGAACAAGACGAGGGAGAGGAAAATGAAGAAGATGATCCATACCAGCCACGCCCACCAGACATGGAAAATCGATTCCCCCAAAATCAGGAAGAGCCAGTTGATGACAGCAAAGCTTATCAAGAACAAAGTATTCCACTTTCACAGGTAAGAATCTGTAAAGCATCGTAAAGTAAACACTTTGTGATATCGACAGGAATAGTCTGGTTAAAGTGCCCTCATTGGGAAATGACAGTTTCACATCCCTTCTCAACAAAGGTTCCAGTTCTCGCAGCACCTGCAAAAAACACAAATTGACCCTGTGCATTTAGAGTCTTTCTCAACATAGAAATCAACCCAGAGTTAATCTTCCAAAAGACGTTAATTGAGTATTTGATTGATGGGCTGCTTTCACACTTGACTGCTATTGTAAGATTTATGTTTTAAAAGACAAGCTGGCACTTGACAACTATTGTAAGATTTTCGTTTTACAAGACAAGCTGAGACAACTGTCCAAAACAGCACTTAAATCTTAGATATTTTATATCCTAGAAAAAAAGTGCTGTATACACTTTAATAGATTGCGTTCACACGATGCCAGCACATTTTGAAAATGGCAAAAAATGTAACGGTGCCAAAATTTTAAATATCTATGGATGTATCAATTTTCCACAAGAATGTTTATAACCTTCATAACATTTTAAACGCTAAAAATAGATACATTACAATTTAAATACAAACAAATAAATGCCTATAAAAGCACTCCTAATTGTAGTGGCAGGGATAGCATTAAAAGGTCGAATTGACCTCATTTCCATCCTCCCTTCTAGGGTTCACATAATACCGACAAAGTTTAAAAACGATAGAAAATTCGACGGCAACAATCTCTGCAACAAATAGGATTCGATTTTTACCACAGGGAAATTTATCTATTTATTTATTGCGGTGTTTCTGCCTTCAATTTATCTGGCCTACAAAGTCAAACATTTTCTGTTTTCATCAATTTCGAGAGTGTCCACACGATGCCAACAAGGACAGATTTGGTAAGACAATAGCACGAGATGGTTTTGATTGACACCGCAATTCAAAGCGATTAGCGATCGCAGACAAAGGAAATTCTCTCAACCAGTAATTCAAAACAAGCAAACAAAGCCGCAAAAGTTTCTCTGAAACCCAGGTAGCTAGCTCCCTTGCTGTGCATTCCAGAAATTGTTTTCAAGAGCAAACTTAAGCATAGATAGAAAGCACAAAGATATATCTACACATCTGCCACGAGCAATTAGTTTATTTGATTTAAAAGGCGATTGGGAGGCGTTTCAATTCTCTTATTCCTTTGAGTGTAATTAAACACTTACCGCTCAGCTTCTGAACGAAAGAAATAAATTGCCCAAGGTAGATTTGTAGATATATCCTTCTTCTTTCGATATATGCTCATATTTGCTCTTAAAAACAATTTTTGGAATGCACAACGAGCGCGCTAGCTACTTGGGGTTCAGAGAAACTTTCACAGCTTTGTTTGTTTTGAATTTATGGTTGAGAGAGTTTCCTTTGTCTGCAGCCACTAATCGCTTTGAATTCAGGTGTCAACAAAAAACAAAATCTGTTCTTGTTGACGAAGCCGTTTTACAATTGTGCTGGTTGGAGTTCTGTTTTCAAATCCTGCTGAAATTACTGTTTTCATGTTAACAAGAGGCCTGCCAGGAAAGGCGAATTTTGTAAAGATTCAGGTTTCCGAAAAGACAAAGCGATTTGCCGTTCTCAAGAATAGATTTCACACCTCTGAGTGCACTCAGTCAAATCAAAATAAACAAAGAAAGCAAAACATTATGGTCAGCTGTGTTGAAGGCGTGAAATCTATTCTTGATGCTGCCAAATCGCTTTGTCATAAACAGAACTGTACTCGCAAAATTCACCATTGCTCTTGCAACATGACATAGCGATTTGCATTTCTGAAAAGTAGGTTTTACACCTCAGAGTTCATTCAATCAAATTGAAGTACAAAGAGAAATCAAAACATTATGGTCAGCTGCGTTGAAGGTGTGAAATATATTTTTTAGGCTGTCGAATCCCTTTGTCATAAACAGTACTGTATCCTATGTTTTACAAAATTGACCCTTGCTAAGCCTGCCGGCATCGTGTGAGCATATAGTCTAGATTGCAGGTTATTGGTTCTTTTTAATCCGATATATACATGGTGTCCTAAAAAAATTGTGCCCCGTTTGTCTGAAGATTGCGACAAAACGGCAAAAGATTCTCGTCAAACTTTTGCATGGTGGTGCTTTTCAGATGTTCAATTAAAGTTTGCCACCATCCCCGTAAAAATCTGTTGAAAATGATGGAGCTATGACCTTCAGAAGACCAAATTTGCGTGATGACTAAAACCAGCGGTCGGCCATTTTGTCTTACTATTCTGCAGTGATAAGTATCTTTATGTGAGGTAAGAAATAATTTCTGTGAGGTCAGAAATAGTGGAACTCTCCGAGGATTATCGAAATTTTCACGAGAGTTATGACATTAGAGGCTGCTGTTTCATTTTCAATCCATGAAGCTATTTATCGCTGCAAAATAGTAAGACAAAATGGCCGACCGCTGGTTTCAGTGATCGGGCAAATTTGGTCTCCTGAAGGTCATAGCTCCATCATTTTTCAACGAATTTTCATGGGGATGGTGACAAACTTTAAATGAAGATCTGAAGAGCACCATCATGGAAAAAGTTTGGCGAGAATCTTTTGCCGTTTTGTCGCAATCTTCAGAGAAACGAGGCACAACTTTTTTGGGACACCCTGTATACTGACGAAGTTTCGTTGTTTTTCATAATAGGCTGCAAAGTTATTAGCAGATCGAGTTGATAAAGAAATTAAAAGAAAAGAGTGGCTGAAAAGGAAGAAGAAGCTATGGCAACAGTCTCACCCGGGACAATTAGTTCATTCGCAATGGAGTCCACCAGCATCTAATTGGAATACTGGTTACCAGACGGGAGGTCAGCAACAATTTCCAGCTGGAGGGAATGTCTTACAACAAAGCAAAGCAATGCCACAGAACAATATTGCACAGCCACAGCAACAGCAATTTCAGAAGCAAAGCGAGCTCCCAAATCTACAGCAACAGCAACAGCCAAATGGTGTGCCACAGTTACAGCAACAAAATGCGTTTCAGCCTCAGAGTTCCCCTGCGCAGATGCAGCCACAAGCTGCCGCTGTGCAGCAGGGTGCTACGCAGCAGTATCAGCAATTGAATGCTGCTCCGCAGCCTCAGCAACAAGTGGCTCCTCAGCAGCAGAACATTCAAGGCCTAACGCCGCTTTCGAAGTATCCTGCGATGCCTAATGGATTCTTTGTTAAACATCAAAACAAAAATAAGGCTGTGAACACTAAATCTAGTGATTCCGCCATCGTTCGGACAGTCGAAAGCATACAGAGTATGTTGCAATTGGATGATGGTTCCGCTTCGGGATCAGGTTCCGCATCAGGGTCTGGATCTGGGTCCGGATCTGGTAATTCAAAAATTATTAATGAATCTGATTCGTAGATGAATAGTTTATTATCATACGTTCTGCTCGCGGTGCCTTCGGCGCATCTCTCGATGCCGTTTGTCGACATTAACTTTTGTTTGATAGGAGTAAGTTAAAAATGTATTGCAATGGGCACTCAGAAAAATCCTGCGTATAGTATAAGAACCTAGTGGATTAAAAACCTACAGGCTGAAATTGTCTCAGTTTCAATTGTTTTATAAGAACCAATCCATTGTTTTCATTGTTTAAGAACCCAGGGTGACTTGCTAAATAGTAAGCCCTTATACGCGGGTTTTTACTTTACGACACTGCAGGATTTCCAAAACATATGCAAGCCAATTTCAATCGAAATTTTTTACAAAATATTAATGTTTGATTTTATGTAACATATATCGCCTTAAAGCACAATCCATCTTCTTTCAAAAATATGCAGTGTCATGTGGATACATTGACTGAATTACGTACCATTTTGTTAAAGTTTTAGTAAGTGTTGCCTATAAAGTCACAGGACAGTGCTAGGACATTTTTGCTCATTGTCACTGTTCAACGCTATAAATTGGAGAAGATTGGGTCAACCTTTATAGTTCTTTATAATAAAACTACTGATAACTCTTGGAGAACAAGGACAGATTTCGTAACACAATAGCATCAGTTGCTTTTGTTGACACCTGAATTCTAAGCGATTCGCGATTGCAGACAATGGAAGCTCTCTCAACCAGCAATTCAAAACAAGCGAAGCCGCAAATGTTGCCCCGAAACCCAGGTAGCTAGCTCGCTCGCTGTGCATTCCAGAATTTGTTTTTAAGAGTGAACATGAGCATATATCGAAAGAAGAAGGATATATCTAATCGTCTGCCTCGGGCATTTGATTTGTTTGGTTCAGAAGCATAGCAGTAAGTGTTTTAATTGCACCCAACAAAATAGGAGAATTGAACCATCTATCAATCGGCTTTTATACCAATCAAATAAAATACCCGAGGCAGATGTGTAGATATACCCTTCTTCTTTCGATAGATGCTCACGTTAGCTCTTAGAAACAATTTCTGAAATGCACAACGAGCGCGCTAGCTACCTGGATTTCAGATAACTTTTGCGTCTTTGTTTGTTTTAAATTTCTGGTTGAGAGAATTTCTTTTGTCTGAAATTGTGAATCGCTTTGAATTCAGGTGTCAAGAAAAGCAACTGATGCTATTGTGTTACAAAATTTGTCCTTGCTCTCTTGAACGAAGAAATGAGCTATTTAAAAGAAATAAATTTTAACAATCAGCCTTTTTTCAATAACATGGCGTATGATAAAATGAAATTGATGGAGTATTTACACTCATACAATTTGTCAAACCCCAATGGTTTCATTACCTCACCTTACACTCATGAGATAGCCCCAGTCATCGTAACAACAAGGGGACAACAACAACAACAATTTTAAAATAAAACTGGGAGTTATGGACTTTCACATAAAAAATTGGGACGAAAAGGGCACAGATTTTTCTGTTCGCACTGGAGCGAGGTTATGTTGTAGTCATGGCAGCCTTCGGCAGTTGAAAATTCTTATTGCTGTGGTGGAGTTCATGGAAGCTAAGTGGCCTTCAAAAATAAGGAACTCCTAGTCGAAAGTGAAAGGTTCATTGATTCTTGGATTGAGGAATCATCAAAATACTTCTGGGTGTTTTCATGGCTTACATTATTGAAAGTTGAATTTTGAGGCGTTTTATCATCTGAGGCTTGAGCCGACAACTTAGGGCCATCCGCCATTGCCTGGAGCACTCAGCTTTGCGAACACTGTTGCTATACAGTAAAAACCCGCACATAAGAACCTAAGATTTTGAACTCACCCTGTTTAGGTTCTTATGCAATGAGGCACATCTAGTAATCAGGGTGTAGGTTCTTAATATAGGAAAATATGTGCATCTAAATCTTAGCCAAACTTATTTGCACTCTTGACCCTATCCATTTCAACCCAATGTTACCCAATTTATCCCTGCAGGCCCTGCCTATCACAGTTCCGTAAGAAATGTTTTGGAGTTCACAAAAGAGGTTGATTGGCAAAAATGTTGCATTTATTTCCCAATGAATGAATAAGACCCTTTATTAAGAACCAAGTTTAGATATCAGCCTGAAATGGTTCAAAATATATTATTTCAGGCTGTAGGTTCTTAACAGATAAAGGTTCTTATGTGCGGGGTTTTATTGTAGTTTCCATATCCGGACATGAAATGGAGGGAAATAATTTCGTCCTAATTTCCACGAGTCGTAGTTTGAGCGTCCATCATTGTATCAATAGCGATAGCTACGAACTTGTAATCAGTTCTAGCCTCAACATGAACCTGTAAAGAGTCCTCATGCCCGTACTAAGACACTATTGCATCTGCCTTAACCTCAAACAACTTTAAACTGAAGCAGATCAATTTTCGTTCATGTATGTAAAGCTATGACAAAGTCTGATTGAGATTATCAACAAGATTAGATTCAAGATAAGGTCTGCAATGTCTAGTAGATAAAACTGTTTGATTAAAAACTCTAATATTAGAAGCTGAAGAAAAAGGATATTTACTCAGAAGGATACAGAATCACTAGGAAATGAAAGCTTCTCTCATAATTGATACGAATTTTCCCATAAATCATGTCTAAAAGAATCGAATTTTCTGCTCATATTTAATCTATGATTCATAGCTTTCATGAAAAATTGTTCAATGTTGGATCCTGTATTAGACGATCATCATAAGCAAGCGTAGACTTTATGTAAACTTTATTGGTCTTTTGAGTCTTAATCAAGTCTAATTTATTTATTACCGTAAATGATTTAAAACCTTTATTGACTGGCAACATAAACTTTGTAACTTCTTAGCAATTTATAATGTATATAACCAGATGTTGCTAGCAGGCAGTAATCAAGAGCTTTTAATTTTTTGATCGATTTTATTCCTGGAAATATCTATATGGCCATGAACCCGCCCTTATTTAGCGCTGTGGAGTATCATAAAGGTCTTGTGGCGCAGTGGTATAATCCTGACTTTGCAGTACGGGGGGGGGGGGGGGAGGGAGGTTCCAAATCTTTAAAAGGGCTGGTGTAAAATTGAGTGACCTATTTCTTTGAACTGAATTACTTCAAAGAAACTTTAGCTATTTCTCTATAATTCTACCGTTGGACTTTTCTGAAATCTTTAATATTTTCAGAATTAGAGTGTTTTTCTTCTTTTTCAAGAATTCAAGAAAAATTTTCAGAAAAACTTAAAACTATCATAATTTTTAAGAAAACCATAGTTTATGAATGTCTACAATATGGTATCAAGCAAAAGTCTGTCACTCATCTGGTTTATGATTTAGAATTTTGATGACGTCACATCCTCAAATGAGCTGAAATGTAAAATACGCTGTAATTTTGAAAAATATTCAAAATTTTTGGAAAGTCCAACGGTGGAATTATAGATAAATATCTAAAGTTTCTTTCAAGCCATTCAATCAGAAGAAATAGGTCATTGAATTTTGCACCCACCTTTTTACGCCGAGTTAAAGATTTGGAACCTATGCTGGGGGAGGGGGTTCTTAACCAAATTTTGGGCAGGGGTCTGCCGCGAGCATATTCAAAATGGTACCGTAGGCTAGACTAATTTTTACGAAAATGGTACCCTTGGCTAGACCAATTTTGACCATTTCCTGGGCCAATTTGTCAAATTTGTACCAAATATGATATCATGACCGTTCGCTAGACCAATACTGTCAAAAATGATACCCTTGGCTAGACCGTTGCTAGGCCAAAATTGCAAAAAAGGATACCCTTGGCTAGACTAGAAGTCCGAAAAAGTATACCCTTGCTCGCAGCACATCCACAGGTTCCTTTACTATGGAAAAAAGACCCCCCCCTCCCCCTCCGTGCTTTGCAGCCAAAATAATCAGGCGGACAGGACTCGATCCTACGCATACACGATGTAGTTTTCAAAATGTGCCGGTTTCAAAATCTACCATTTAATCTCGGAGGGGGGGGGGTACTTAGTATATTTGTCCGACGGGGATGTGCCGTTTTTAAGGGTATCGTTTTCACCAATTCTTTCTAGCACGGGGTATCAAAATGAGGCAATTTTTCTAGAGCAGGTTGTCAAAACATGTCAAAAGGGGTTATTTTGTTGGATTGGGTCATTTTTCGGCAAAATATGTTATTTTCGTGTGAACGCAATGTTAGTGAATTGCTCATATCGCTGTTTCGATCAAATTATAATTTCTCTTGAGTGTTGGAGATCGTGGGGCTTAACTGTGGAATATTCTCCCGATAGAACTTCAGACTTCACTAGCATCATGGTGGAGAGTCCAAAGGCCACATGTTTTTACGCTGTTTTAAAATTCAGACGGCATCGTGTATGCCTACGGGATCTGATTCATACGATTTGATAAAGCTGAAGGAAATGTTCGTTGTAATCTGTACATCCATATTAAACAAATATCAATAATATATAAGGCGGTTGAGAGTCAGCTAAAGATCAAGCACATTTTCAACTCAAGACTTGGATAAACCTTGATTGAAAATTAAACTTGGTTTCTAATCAATCAACATAAAAGGAAGTTTAACATGAATAGAATCGTGATACTTCAAAGATCCCTTGGGGATTTTTAAGGCATTTTAACTTTTTCATTGATTTGTGGCCCAGTCTGTAAATAGTGTTGCCTTAAGCATTGGGCGTCTTTGAAATCTTATTGAAGAAACACATTTCCAATTAAAGTTTAGCCACAGAATACCAGTAAGCCAGTTTTTACAAGAGGCACGTCTCGTTTTAGGCGTTTTAATAAACTTGTGGGCTGCAGAAACCCTATTTTTGGGAATTCCGATAAATGTTGATACTAACTTTGAGGGGTGCAAACTAGACTTTCTTCAATATCCTTTGTGTCTCCTGCCTCCCCGTTTCATTCATTCATTATCGCTACATACAAAACCTTTTTCGTTAGCTAAAAACCTAATACAGGTTGTTTTAATTGTAAAGAAACTATTGCCTATATGATAGAAAAATTGGCTGTTCTTCCAGAGGGTCGTGTTTCCATGTGTTTGTTTTGGCGTTTTCAGCTCGTCAAATACGCTTTTAGTTCTTTTTTCAAGCGCTCGAGATTATGCCCAAACAAAAACTACATAGCACTAGAGCAGCAGGGATGGCGCCAACGGGGTGGCTAGGGGGGCAGGAGCCCCCCAAAATTTCATTGAGCCCCCCCATCGGCACTTAGATTTTCGTCAATTTCTACGCACTGTCGGCATTTTCATAATCTGCACCTCCAGATTTCTTTGTGCGTTGTCGTCTCAGTGAACATGAATTGAACTCGTTCATAAAAAATTTCTCACTATCGGCACTCTGACAGTATTTGCCCCCCCCCCCTAGCATTTCTTCCTTGGCGCCATCTCTGTAGAGCAGAGGAAAGTAACGCTAGTTTTCAAGTTCAGTTTAAAAATGAAATAATTCAGTTCAAACTGAAGAACAGAGAAAAATCTAATAAATGCTACTGGGTGGGTAGCATATAAGCTAAGATGTTTTCAAGGCTGTATTTGATTATTGCATTATAGCATTGCATCAACCTGCAAACCAGAGCTTTGGCCTTTTGGCCTAAGCAAATTCTTAAGCCACAGTGTATAAATCAACGATAGCCATGATAAAATTTGAACGATATTAGATCTTGTGTTATTCTGTTTTCCAAAAGTGACTCCCCCCCCCCCCCATTCACCCATTGGGAAGTTTCTCAAGAGTTTTCGTTAATTTTAGTTGTTGATTTCGAAGTGCTTCAGCAAAATTCCTTAGGCCAAAAGGCCAAAGCTCTGGTTTGCAGGTTGATGCAAATTTGAGCTTTCAAGATTGATATTTCTGTTCAAGGCTATTGATATTTCTGCTCTCAAAGCATCAATACCAACAAGCGAGGTATCTATGTTCAAGTTAACTATCGAGGAACATTTTGACCACTAGAGTTAGAGTGAACCAAATCTGTATTCTTTTTTTTAGGACACCCGGTAGAAGCGATAGACTTTGCTTGCTATTACCTTTGAATGGTTAGTAATTCTTGTATGGGTCATATATATTTTGCTCAATCAGTGTAGAATTTATGGTGCTTTTAATGTTTGTCAAAGCTTCAGATACCTCCCCTCCTACATCTTTTCATGAAACTTAAAAACGCTGTAATTCTTTTTTTTATTGATCTAAAATGATACGATACATGTTACTACTACTATACTTTCTAATTACTTTACAAGCTATACAACACTACAGGGACGGGACCACAAGGAGCAAAAGACAATGACTACCCTATGGCCATTGACATAAAGACATGCAAAAATAGCAACCAATTAAGCAACTACGAAAGCTACAAAACAAATACGATTGATTACTGATAAATACTAGAATCTGTTTCACATTGGATGTCAGGCCAGCAGGCCAGCATAGGAAAATGATGCTGAACAATAGGAACCCCGGACGAGAGAACAACAACGACAGCTGTTGCTACCGCTACTGATCCCCCTCCAGAGTCCCCACGGCTCAACAAATTGCACATATGCTGTCAGATCAGGGTTTCTGATTCGCAATATTGATGGTCTGTAATTCCAAAAGACTCATGATATCAAAAGTGCCCGCTCTGGTCTCTGGAATTGTAGCAAGTTACACAATGTTCCTTTCAAGCAACTGAGTTGACGAAAAAGGGAAATAACATTTTGCACATTTTAATTCAAAGTTTTTCAAAGATTCGATGAACATGTTCGCCAACATGACCCCCGTTTCCATGAAATTCAGCTGGTCGATCGAAAGTGACCACTGCTGTAAAGAATTTTATGTCTTGAATTATAACCGGAATATCAATCACGAGGCAAGTATCCCTTATACATACTCAACTCGAAGCAGAGTAAATAACCAAGTATCCTTTGTAATTAGCTTTCAAATAAAGCGTTAGGAGGCTGAAGAGAACGCAGAAATCATGCAATGAAATGTTGGATAAACGCAATCAATTTGTTTACCTTACTTATCGAATCTGCGGCTTTCACTACATAGTCATATCGATTTTTTTACTTCTCTCAATATGGGCGTCCTTATGTCAACATAATCGAGCATTTTGAATACAAAAGCAGAATTAGATCCCTTTTCTTAATTATCTTTAGCTGACTAACAACTAGCCGATTTTTTCCTTCAATCACTTTGGAGTTTTGCGAAACAAAGAGCAGTCCACGCAAAGTCTTCAAAGATGGTGTGTATTTCTATTGAAATGCAAACTTCGCCTCGATTTGAAGTCAGCCTACACATTAGAAACTCGTGTTTTGCTAGCATAGGTTCCAAATTTTTAACTTGGCGTAAAAAGGTGGGTGTAAAATTCAAGGACCATTTCCTTCTGATTGAATTGCTTAAAAGAAACTTTTAATTCTACCGTTGGACTTTTCAAAAATTTTGAATTTCGAAATTACAGCGTATCTTACCTTTCAATTCATTTGAGGATGTGACGTCATCAAATTTCTAGCACTTAAACCAGATGAGTGACAGATTTTTGCTTGATACCATGTTGGAGGCATTCATAAACTGTGATTTTCTTCGAATTTATTTCATGTTGCGTCAAACAGTTTAGAAATTACTAAGGATTTAAGTTTTTTTTTGAAAATTTTTCTTGAATTCTTGAAAAAGAAGAAAAACGCTCTAATTATGAAAATATTGAAGATTTTGGAAAAGTCTAATGGTAGAATTATAGAGAAATAGCTAACGTTTCTTTGAAGTCATTCAGTTCAAAGAAATAGGTCACTGAATTTTACACCAGTCTATTTAAAGATTTGGAACCTATGCTTGTTTTGCTACCAATGCTTATTTTGCCTACCATTATAGCGTAAAAGCTCTATTATGCCCCCGTCTCTATTAATCCCCCCTCTCTAATAAGCCCCTCACCTCTTAGCCAAAGTTTTAAATAAGCCCCCCTCTCTAATGAGCCCCCCCCCCCCCACTTAGATCAAATTCCAGAGGCTACCAAAGATTTTCCATTTATTGAGCTAGACAAGGTTGCATAACAGTTTTCTGCAGCTCACTTATCTTCGTCTCAATACCAATGGTCAATGCTATAGGAATGACAACTACCTTCATGTTCCACAAATATTATTATTTGAAACGATTATCCTTACGGCCGAGAAAAAAACTTGTGTCTGTCAAATCACAGACATACAGTAGTGTCCCGCATATAAGAAACGCAAATTCAAGAAACACAGACCCTGATTTTCAAAATAATACCCCATTTTATAAGAAACTTGTTCAGGTCTGAAAAAAGCTTGTTTCTTATTTAAAACTGTGTATTGAAACCTTGGAATTTTTCAGCTTTCCGGTTGAATTGAACTGTACCTATTCAAATCAAAAGAAGAATTTTGTATGCAGACTAAGCAAAAAGCACCTATCTGGAATAATTTCCTGAAAGTGAGAATATACGAGTACAATTCAAAATATAATTTTTGTATCACAATCATAGAGCTAATATCTGAGTAACTGATCAATAGTACTTGATTCTTTGATTAGAAATTTTACCCTGATTTCTAAGTTTATGTCATTTTATAAGAAACGCATCAGACCTGAAATTGAAAAAGCTGTTTCTTATTTGCGGGACACTACTGTATGTCCAAAGAGCTGCCAAAATTTGCCAACTCTGATTTTGACTATTATTATCATTACTATTATTATTGTTATTATATACCGGGTGCGCCAAAATAAACTATGCACGTTTGGCAGGCCACAATAAATCATACACTGGACCGATTTTAAAGATTTATGACTTAATCTTTAGCAGAAAGCCTGAATTAGATTCTAAGACTTTTTGCAAATTTTTCCGTTTTCAGTTTTTAGAGCAAGAAGCGAGTTTCTTAAAATGTTCGTTTTCGAGAACATTGAAACGATAAAAAAACGTCGATCAAATTTTAAAAGATTCAACATGAATCATTAAAGAGAAAATGTTTTCAGGGGGATTTAGGGGTTTAAGACGAACTCTCGTACAGCAGATTACAATTAATCGATTTCTAAATCGCAAATTACCACGAACAAGTTCTCTCTTTGTCCATTGATGTCGATTCTTTAGAAAACTTGATCGATGATTTATGATCGTTTTCAGTGTTTTTCAGTGTTTTCGAAAACTAACTCAGTAAAATAATTTTAAAGGAAACCAACGCTTGCCTCCGAAGATGCTTGCTCTAAAAACTGAATTTAATTTTTGATATTTCGTCCTGCCAAAAGGGCTGTTTACAAAAAGTCCTGCATCCAAAAATTAAATTAATCGTAGTATCTAACTCAGGCTTTCTGCCAACGATTAAGTCATAAATCTTCAAAATCGGCCCAGTGTACGATTTATTGTGGCCTGCCAAACGTGCATAGTTTATTTTGGCGCACCCGGTATTGTTATTATTATTATTACTTTTGCATTTTTGACAAAATCTCATGCTCACTTTAAAATCTGACATCTGTCAGAGTATCGTACGAGCGAATTTTAATTCACACGAAAAACTCACTTCAGCGCAATAGTGCGAATAACACGATAGTGCGATAATTTTTCTTTCAGATCTAAATGCACGTGTGTTTGTTGAAATGGCTTCTGAACAGAATTCGAAACCATGGAGGATTTTTATTCATTTCGTTCGTTCATTCGTTCAGAAGTTTGTCGCCCATTCAAAAACAAGACTTGGATCTTAAATGTATGAGCAGGAACAAAATAAATTGCAATCACATAACCAATAAGACACTATAATAAGAATGTTAATAATGAATTTCTTCAAAGTTGGTTAATAATATGAATAGTTTTCTCTAAAGGGAAGAGTAACTAATTAACACCAACTATTCTCTAAAGGGAAGAGTAACTAATTAAAACCAACTATTTAACTACAAAACTAAATCTAACATATTATTTACACTGCATGAAAAGCATAGGCTATGGGTCACTGTTTCAAATTGTGCAAGAGAAATAGGAAATACAACTCTACCATCATTGATCTTGAGAAAAAGTACGAGAAGGCAAAATTTATGAATCTTGAGAATGAGCGCCGTAGGATTAATATGCAAAGATGGTGATCTAAATGGCATACTGCAAGCATTGACGAGCATTGGAAACTCCCATGAAAAACATTGTTAGAAAACTAATAAACATTTGCATAAGGACAACGTATTATATATTTTGTAGGAAAGACAAGGAATGGACCAATCCAGAACTGTTATCATTTAAGAAAATAAGATTATTGATGGCAGAAAGGCTTGACTAACATGCCCTTCGATGGAGAGTGGTAGTCAAGAAAAAATTTTTTTTATACTGAGTTTTGTCGTAAGTTTCACATTTTAAAGATTTTTAAATCTTTAAATCTTTATCTTAGTTGTACATCTTTATTAAGAGGTGATTGATGCTCTGATCTGCTTTGCCACACATCCTATATTTACTGTCTCGTTGAGTCTTATCAATTTTTGCTTTCACTAAATTTGTTCTCACTGCCTGTTATTCAGCTGCCATAATGGGGCCATAACGAGGGTCTCCTCCAGGCTTCCCTCTTTTAGCCACAACCATTGATCTTTATCTGCCACATCCTCTGTTTGTCTGAGGAACTGACCATGCAGCACTTTCTTTTTCCAGTTGGTTTCCTTTCTTGTCTATTCCTGTTCTTGAACTCACGTTCTGTTTCAAGGTCCTCATCCTCAGTATCACCTCTTCTAGCTGCAACCAACAGTTTCTCCCAGCTTTCTTTGACGTATCTTTTCAGGCCAATTATGGCGAGACTGACAGTATCTTCAACGCTCATGAGTCCCCTTCCACCCTGGGTCCTCCCTGGGTACGTTTTAAGTAATAAAAACACAAGAAACAATTGAAAACAAAGTAAGAATAGCATATGGCTTTCTTTGACTAAAAGAAACATTTTCTTAAATAGTTTGTCCTTGTGCTGAAGTTTCTTAAGTTTTTAGCAATCTAAGAGTTGAATCTTTATGAAGAGGTTCAAATAGAAAAGCTGTGTAAAAATAACGCTTCTTGTGAGCGGAATGGCTCAGTGGTAGCAGGCTTGAGTACCAAATTGATGGTTGGTGGTTCGAGTCCCCGCCCTGCCGAACCCGCTAAGTAGAGTGAGGAAATTCGCCAACTCTCTGTAATTCCAGGCTAAATGCAATCACGAGGTTTGATAACTTCGAAGGACCAGGATCCCAGGGGGGGGGGGTACTTCGCTATAAATTTATACAAGTGTGTGCGCCGCCAGGATTTCTGTTATGACCCAATCCCAGAATTTTGGTCAGATATTGATACCCAATCCCAGAATTTTGAAGTAGTAGCAAAGAACAATTCAACGTTAAATAGCATTCAATTTCAATTCAATTTCATTCAGTTTCAACGGATTTCCTCTCAGTTATGGTCACAAGCAGAAAAAATCTGTTCTGAATCAATGGGGACATTCGGGGACATTCAACACCCATTACCAGAATTTTTAGTATAACAGTCAACCCCAATCCCAGAAAATGCCAAGTGAAAGTATACCCCAATCACAGAAAATTTCCAGTAAAAGTATACCCCATTCCCAGAATTTTCAGGCCAAAAACTACCCAAAACTGGCGCACATCCCCGTCTGACCCGATAGTGAAGTACCCCCCCCCCCCCCCGGAAGGATGCTGCTTCGATAAGCTCGGCTTCTTCAGATGCTAGATATGGATAAAGAACTGAAGCTTCTTTAAATTATTTGACCCAGTACTACATAGTTGGGTAACTTTTTAGCGACCTGACAGTTGAGTTTCTCATGAAGATTCTTGTCAAAAAAACACGTGTACTCTCTAGCAACCTGAATACATTAGTGACAACCATCAATCTTTGAATGAAACGAAGCGCGTGAATAGCAGCTGTGACTAATTGAACCTTTCCTTTTCATGACGAAAAACTTTTGCATTTTTGACAAAATCTCATGCTCACTTTAAAATCTGACATCTGTCAGAGCATCGTACAAGCGAATTTGAATTCACACGAAAAACTCACTTTAGTACAATAGTGTGAACTTTCTTGCTAGAATTCTTTCAGATCTAAATACATGTGTTTGTTGAAATGGTTTCTGAACAGAATTTGAAACCATGGAGGATTGTTATTCATTTCGTTCGTTCATTCGTTCAGAAGTTTGTCGCCCATTCAAAAACGAGACTTGGATCTTAAACGTATGAGCAGGAACGAAATAAATTGCAATCACATAACCAATAGGACACTGCATGAAAAGCATAGGCTGGGTCGCTGTTTCAAGACATAACAAATTTCGTTTGCAAAATCGAAGAACAACGAAATAAGTGCAACAAAATTTTGTCCATGCAGCCAAATTCGATAGCCTTATAGACCTTATACAGGTTGTCCCAAAAAAAGTGTTCGACGTTTGATTAACTATTAAAAAGTAACGAAACACTGAACGGGCTCTATGGTAAGATAACCATATTACTGAGATTTTAAATTAATTTTAGACTCCAGGAGCTAACAAATCGGTTAAATATTCGCAGAGTTACTTACGAGCTTTTGAAGTTTAAGTTTGTGCAAAAGCTGAAACCGGACGCCCCTTGATTGCATATTTTGTGAAAGTAGAATCTCGTTTATTGAAAGTAAATCAAATGGAATTTCAAAAGCACTTTCGATAAACTAGCTACTATAACATTGAATCAAGGTTTGGATGCTTGGAGGAATCCTGTTCAGCACAATTTGGAATTGCCCAGTCTCTCATCGATTAAGTTTTCATTCCATGTTTTTTATACATATGCATTCTTTAGTAAATTTTGGCGACGGTTACAGGAATTAAATAACTTTGAAAGTCCTATTTGGTTTGCTCTAATATTGATGAGAGGTAAAACACTGGACAGTCTTCTTTTACCTCGATTTTATGACGTCTTTTTGGAAAACAAGTCAGTTATGGGCGTCTGGTTTCAGCTTTCGCACAAACTTGAACTTCAAAAGCTTGCAACTCCGTGAATTCTTAACAGATTCGCAAGATCCTGGCGTCTAAAACTAATATAGAATCTTAGGAACATGCTTATGTAACCACGAGCCTGTACCTTTTATCGTTATTTTTTAACGTTTAATCAAAAGTCGAACAATATTTTTAGGACACCCTAGACAAGATTCAAGTTTCAGTCATATCAGCTGCATGATAATTGAATTTCCACAACTGTATTCTCTTTATTTTAGAATTGATCCGCATCTAGCCCAGTCTTTATTTGGAAAATAATATTATATTATCTAATGACTATCAACAGCGTTATTGACATAAAACTAAAATGTACTGTTGCCCTGGCGTCAAAATTTGCTTCGTTCTTTCCAGGACGAACTACCGGCTGAGGCAGAAAAACGTGGGATGGGGCATTTAAAACGTTAAAAAACAACGCAGATTGTGTTTGTTTGAATTTTGTAATGCAGAAGAAACATTAAAATGAATGAACGGAGTTAAAGGCAATCTGTCTCATTCATAATTGGATGAAGATTGTACAAGGGAATTAGAGATTTTTTGGCAGGATTAACAGAAAAGAATTGGAAAGAAAGAGATCATTTCGAATTGAATTGAATTTTTATCATGCCTACCCGGGGGGCTACTTAGTATATTTTGCTGACGGGATGTGCACCCCTTTCCGGGTACCGATTTCGCCTCTTTTTTCTAATGCCGGGTATCAAAAGAAGGCAGTTTTTCTAAAGCCGGTTGTCAAAAGTTTTATTTCATTGTTTTTTGACAAATTTTTACGTTTAGGGTATGCATTTCGCCAATTTTTGCTAAAGCCTGATATCATTTCGAAGGAAAATTTCTAAAGCCGGGTGAAAAATTTTCTCTTTGGAGTGCACACCCCCGTACAATTGAAAGTCAAGTACACCCCCCGGGCATGCCTAGAGTCTGGGCTCTAGCTTCTTTCCTTTGTCTAAGCTATGTTCTCTAAACCAATCACATGCGTGACAGAGCCCCTTTAAAACGAGCCACATTTGTCAAAAACAACTCAGGTTCTGTTTGTTTTGAATTTTGTAATGCAGAAGAAACATTAAAATGAATGAAAGGAGTTAAGTGGAGGTAATCTACAAATAGGACAAAGAAAACGCCTACGCACGTAGTTGTTCCTCTTGCTAAACAATATCCACGAACGTGCCGAAATCAACAAATACAATAGGCTAATAATAGAATACCCTCTTCCGTCTCCGTTGATTCTCTTTTAAGGGTTTGTGTAAGGTTAAAGGGAGTTTGCAATGGCGTATGGGCTTCTCATTAACCCTTTGCATGCTGCAGGCCCAAATTTGGGCCCAGCAAAACTTTCACTTCCATGCTGCGGGCCCAGATATGGGCCGAAGTACCTCCTCTACTTTATTTCCCTCTGTGGATCGATCGGATGCAAAACAGGCGGAAATATTTCGCTCAATGTTTTTAACAGGGAATTTAGTGTTGTCTGTGACAAAAATTTACCATGGTTTACAGTGAAGTTTTACGATTTATTGGCAATCCAAGTTTCTCCGACTTCATCGCGTAGTTTTTCTTCGATTTTTCTCTAACTTCTCAAAATTTTCATCTGTTTTATTTTCTCGATAAATTACGTTCTCCACTAGCAATCAGCTTGCGAAAGATCTCATTTTGATGCGCGAGGGCTGCTCTTTTGATTTAGCCTCCTTCTGGTAAGGTAGATAGCCTCTATGTGACGCAGTAGAAGAAAAAATGGGCCTAAGCAGCGGCGGCTGCCGGAGCGGAGCTGTAAACACATCGCAACTCACTCCAAAGTCATTCTCCCGCTAAATAAGGTAAAGTAAGGTATTTAGCAGTAATATAGAGACAAGAAATGAAAACTACAGTTAATTTTGAACAATATTTGTAAACTTTATTTTCAAATAAAAAGACTTCCTGCCGATGAAAAACAAGTTTGAAATTTTGAACTGCCATATTTGAATTCTTGCGGAAAATATTCAGTCTCACAGGGCAATCACCTGAAAACAATTCAGCACGCAAAGGGTTAAATAGAACAGAAGAAGACACTCACACACCGCAATGCTTCTTTGGCTATCAATTGTTCACAGCACGTGTGGGGCATCGATTCAAATAGGCTAAAGGTTTAGATTTTGTGCTCTTTGCAAAGGCAATCTTTTTACCTTTCACAATCTGACAACATCCAATTCAAATCGTTGTCGCACACGCACCGTGAACAATGGGTAACCAAGGAAACGATGCTGTATCCAAGTGTTTTCTTTTTTCTATATTTAGAGAAGCCTGTTTACCATTGCACACTTCCTTCAGATTAGCTAACGAAATCTATTTTGTTAAAATCGGCCATTAATTTCCATATTTCTCTGCATCTTTTTTGTGATATAGCTATTTCGCTGGAAAGGTGTCGTTTTTAGGAGAACTTTCTGCTTCTCGATAATTTGATGACAATTTGATGAATTGTCCACACGCAGGGGCGGATTCAGAACGGTTCAAACAGTGCAGTTGCACCTGTTAAATTTTCTCAATGATTTGTTCTGCAAAAAACGTTTGAAACTTATTGCTGATTGGTGCATTTTAATCAAAAATTCCAATTTGCTGCGATTAATACCTAAGATCTTAATAAGAATGAGAGTTCTTAATAAGAATTTTCCTTCTGTGTAGAAATGATTTTAATTGGCGTTGTTAGAGATTTTTTAACAAAAGTGGCGTTCCCAGACAGAAAAAGGGGTGTGGTCCTGAAAAATTATGCAGCGAAAAGAGCCTTCGGCGCCGAGATATGGCGTCCAGTGCACCTGTTTAAAAAATTGCTGTGCTGGATCCGCCCCTGGTCCACAGGGATACGAAATGAGTAACAGTAGCTTTTTTGTACTCTAACGCAATGCATGTTTTGTTTCTATTTTTGGGAGAGAAACAGTATGGTTCAGGAGTTCACACGTGCATGAAGATGGATCTAATTGAGGAGAGCATATTCTAGAAATCTTACGAAAGTCAATTCTAAAAATAGCCTTAAATCACGGACTCATCATATTGAACCCATAAACGCAACAAAAACACCGAAATCAGTAGAAAGAAGACTATTAACTCCTGTAAAAGAAACAAGAACCAAAATAAGCCTGTAACAAGAGAAAAACTGTTAAATCCTGTAAGACAAAACCGAATCAGCCTTATAACCTGTAAGGAATGAAACGAGTTAATAACTCACCAGTAACTGCTGAAAAGACAGACGTGAAGTCACCAAATACAAGTCAATTCTGCCAAAATCACCCATTATTAGGGAACAGAAATACCGACTTTGACCAATATCTATTCTCAAAAGTACCAATTTGCTGTGTCATATTAGAGGGCCTTGCCTTAAACAAACTTTTGTTTTACGCAATTCATCCCAGGTGTTTGCAACAATAAAACTCGGAATGGTGTGTTTGCTTGCAGAGACTTCAAAATTTGATCTCATTTTTTCAGAATTAAAGATGATAAATCTATGGAAAGCGAAAGAAACTGATTCAATGCCGATTACTGGGACTCTGCTGCTGATGAAGGTAGGCCATATACCTTCCTTGATAGCCAATAGCTACCGGGTGAGTCAGAAAACAGTTTCTTCGTTTAGAAGGCCACTGCGCCATGAATATCAAATCAATGATATTCCAAACTGCCTTGCTTTATTGCCAAAAGGTTCAATTAGGTTCAGTAGTTTACCCGGCCTTAATCGGCCATTCCTTCCCGTAGATATGGGTGATTTTGTGCAGAAAGCCCCTTCCAAAAACCTGCAAAAACGAATGGAAACAATGAGCAAATTTTCCTTCCTAAGATTGATGACACTCACATAAATTCATGTATTTTGTCCTCTTGGGAGAATGGAATCCCCTTGAATAGGTCATCGATACCAAGGGGAGGACTTGTTCACCCTCCCAAGAGGATAGCACGTGCTAAAGCGTCCACAAGTCATTGCTGTAAGGCCATTGTAAGGCAGAATGTCAAGGAAATTTTTAATGATTTTTGGGCACGTTTTGAAGGTTTTTTGAAGGGGTTTTCTCGAGAATATTCCTTATAACTTCCGAATGGAGTGGCCGATTTCACTCAGGTAAATTTTATAGTAGATTTGAACATTTCTACCATTAAACTATATATTTGCCAATATCATTGTCTTGATATCCAGGGAGCCGTGACCTTTCAAACGGGGATTCTTTTTTCTGACTCACCCGGTATGATTCATCAAAGAGTTTGAAATCTTATCAAAACAAGCACATCTCTGTCATTCATTGATGTTTTAAATTTTTTGACGTAACACGTTAAATTCTGGAAGCCTCATCTTATTTGTAGCATTCCCGAATAATTTTTTAGCATAGGTCAATAGTTGAAGGGATGAAATCTGATGTAAAATCGATTCGTGGTAAACCAGCTCTGTATCTTTATTAGTTATTTTTCCATGTCAGTTTTCGTAAAGGTACTCAAAAGGTTGCAAGAAGCTTATTTTCAGCCATGTGATCGAAGTACGGCGATGCCATTGGCTAATAAGCGTGAAATTGGATGGTTTGCGGGTTTCCATGTGCGCTTAAACCCCGGGGGTACATGACTTGTGGATGGACGGGGGTCTGCCGTCCTGTTTTCAGAAAGCTAGCCACTTCTAATTACCGAAACTTGCCTTGGTACCCACTTTGATGAAGAATTTTAGCGAAAAACTGCCCAGTTTTTACTATTTCTGCGATTTTCAGCGAAACTCCACCCATGCTTATGGAAAATCTGCCGAAAAAGGACCCTTATTTAGAGAATGTTGTGCCCAAAAACCCACCCATATGGGTGGCACATACCTGTACCCTGAACATGTTATGTACCCCTCTTCCCCGGGTTCAAACGACAACGGCACAGTTTGAACACGGGTTCCTTTGCAGGCACGCGGAGATTTCAGACTACTTAAAGGCACACTGTCGTGGCACTGATTGGATGAATAAGACAATATGAAAGAATAGAATTAGGCAGGCTTCAGTAATTTCGCTGTACACTGACATTCACGCGAAGATGATAACGATCAGACTCCCTTTATTCTCAAAACAAAGTATGATCTAAGAGCATAAAGGCTTTTTAATGATCCAGAGGCCAAGTCCTTTGTTAGTGATTTCAACATCACAACCAGCCAATTACAGCCACGACAGTGTGCCTTTAAAAATCAAATATGGCCCAAGTAAACAAGAAGGACAGATAATGTTAACATACGATCCGCTACCTTTGGTTGACACCTCAGAACAAAGCGATTAGCGATTGCAGACAAAGAGAATTCCATGCCTGGTCGGTCAAGGCATAAACAAAAGCAAAGCAAGGCGCAAAAGTTACTCTGAAACCCAGGTAGCTAGCTCGCTCGTTGTGCATTCCAGAAATAGTTTTTAAGAGCAGACATGAGCACAAATTCAAAGAAGAACGATATATCTAAACTCCTGTCTCAGGCATTTCATTTGTTTGATTCAGAAGCAGATTGACAGGCGATTCAATTCACTTTTTTGGGTGTAATTAAAACACTTACTGCTCAGCTTCTAAATCGCAGGGGCGGACTGGCCCGAGTGGCTAGGTGGCGATCGCCACCCGGGCCCCCTTATAATTTTGAAAAGCGGGCCCTTCATAAAGAGAAATTTTTGAATTTAAGCATAAATCTATAACCATACACGTAAGCTTCGAGAGCTGATTCGAAACAATGGCTATCACGTCTAATGTCTCTGGGCCCCAACCAAATGAACACATCTTCAAGTTGAGTCAGGGCATCTTTTAACATTATAACTAGCGGGCCATTGGCCCAGTAGGCCCTCTTCCTGGCCCAGTAGTGAAGCAAAAATCCCCAGTTTGGCCCATTAGTTTGAGTCCTTTTCGTTCAAATTATTTTACAGTTTAACCCCTCTATTGTCAAGCGCCAAAAATTCCTTCCAGTGCAGTTGACATTCATAGTTAGTCAGCCTTAGATGGACCTTTCTGTTTCAACATTCTAGACGTATTAGATCGAGACCTTGCTATACAATTTACAGAGGAGTCAACCATGAGCCTTCCTTTTCCCCAAACTGGCAGAAGGTGTTGTGGCGCTGTGGTGTAATCCTCTGACTTTGCAGCCAGAACATTCAGGCGGACAGTGGCGTGGCCACGGGGGGTATGGGGGGCAACTGCCCCCTCCCCATTTTTGTCGAAAGATGGTCCTCGAGATTCCTCTAAAACCGAAGAGAAAATAGCTGGGTATGGGTTGGGTAAGAATTTTCCAAGAAATGTAAAATCTTCCTTTTTAGCACTGGTAAGCATGATACATTTTAAGCCAAAGTGAAAGATTTTTCTTGCAAAATTTTCCTTGTGCTCTGATTCACAGGAAAACTGTTGCAAAATGATCAAGGTTTCCTTGTCGCTAAGGGAAGAGTAATTTGCCTCTCTCAGGCTAACTCCATTGTTTTTCATTTATTTTTTTATTTTGGATTGTAAATATAGGTAATCTGTTAGTAATTTTTAGAAATATTGTAAAGTTTGGCACGGCCCCCTGTAAAGCAATCCTCTCGATTGACGGGGCCACCGTGTAAAAATAATGAAAAATGAAAAAATAAATGAAAAGGCAAGCATGATATTAGGAGATGAATTCTAAGCCAAAGTAAAGGGCGTGGCCCTAAAAATTTTCCTGGCCCCCCAGGCTCCCTCATTCTCGTACCCCTCCCCATTTAATTTCCCCTGGCCACGCCGTGTAAGGTGTTGTGGCTCGTTGGTGTAATCCTCTGACTTTGCAGCCAGAAACAGTCAGGTGGAGTGGGTTCGATACCCGGTAGGACCCCACCATCTGAGGGTCATGACAAGGGGTCGCGGACTCTATTAGGTCTGCTCTATTTCTGCGATCCCAGCGCTTGGCGCTGAAAAACGCAAATTCACCTTCAGGGCTCGATCCCACGTAGGGTCCCACCACTTGAATGTCATAACAAGGGGTTGCGTATTCGATTTGGTCTTTGCGCAAAATTTACTTAGAAGTAGAATCTAGAAATGTAGAAATATAGATACATCATCATGCAGATTTAAAACGATATATCTCGTCAACTGTCAAATTCGTTGCAACTGATTCAAGCCTTTAGTAAGCTTAACTTTGCAATGATTCCTCGCTAACGAACGCATTGAGTCATGCAAAAATTCATATCACCTTTTATAACAGTACGTGAAATTTGGTTTTTTCAAGTGACCGCACCCAATTAAGGACTGGCCACACCCTACAGGCCCTTGCGCGCCATAACGCCACCCCAGAAAAAAAGTGCCAGTCCGCCCCTGCTAAATCGTATTGCCATTGCAAATCAAAAGTTTCTGACGTTGCAGACGTTTGATTAATTCAATATTCTTGAAGGATGAGTCCCCCGTTTTTTGTAATTCAGGTGTCTTCTACAGCAAGCAATTATGCAAATGAGGTATGCACCTACTTTTGATGCAGATAAGCAATGCAAGGTATCATTAACGGTGAAAACAAGTTGCAGATGAGTAATTAACAGGCGGCTTGCAAGCACCTAAACACGATAATAGACTCTGCATGTCCTAGAAAACTATCAAACATATCACCTATGTCAACAGCGTAACAATAACATAAAAATCACAATAGAAATAAAACAAGAAGAAGGAAAATTTGAAATAATTTTATTTTGTTTTTTAATAAGAGAGCCGGCGGGCTGGAGAAGACAAGACTAACCAAATCTTCTTTTGAGAGAGATGCAAATTTATGGATTCTATAAATAGTTATTCCGGACCTAATATTGACTTTTCAAATAATCTAAAGTTGAATTCTTTGATGTTCTGTATTTTGTTGACACAAGAGCGATAAGAAGAAGAAACTTATAAATTGGACAGGCAGATCATTGCAGTTGAGTATTTCAGTGCTGACAAGCCGGACCGACTGGAGCTGGAGAGCTAACACCTGGAGAGAACTGGTGAGTCACACTTTTTAGACATCGTTATTTCGTCTTACTTTTCATTACATTTGATCTTACTCTCTCGTACCCAAGCCAAAATGTGATTCTTACTTTTTTTCATTATCTTGGAGATTTTATGAATCAAATCTTTAAAATGGCTAGTGTAAATGGCTGGGAAACGGCTATTACTCTTTTCTTGGGACTAGATGGCTTTAGAGAAACGTAAGGGACAGTGCGAAATTTATTATATCACATGGCCGGTGGAGCAGAAACATTCTTACAAAAAATCTGTTCGCCCCGTATGAAATTATTGCAAATAACCAACTGCCCCATCACCATTTCCTTAAAATATGTATCTGCCCCGTATTCATGAATAACAGATGTTGTATAGTACCACCGATGAATTGGCTAAAGACCATAACAAAATCAGTTCTTGCCCTTACGAGTCTTTGTCGACGAAAAAATTGACTTCGAAGATGAAGAGATATCTCTGATGAATCGTTTTTGCAAACAACTGACAAGGAAATTTTGCCTCATTTTATACACATCCTTCCAAGAATTTCTCATCTTGCATGATCTCCAATTTTGTCCCCAAAACGAACAATTTTAATTTTATATTTCAAGCTTCATCTTCAGCTTATAAAATGTTGCTGCCCCATGCAAACTTTTTTCGTAAAAGTGTTGACCCAGTTCTGTACAAGCTTTCAAGTTGCAAATTAATCACTATAAGCCAAATACAACACAAGCTAGCTACGATAAACGTTTGCGGTATAAAGACTGTGGGAAGAAGTTTCAAAACGATCCTCTACGCCCCACCGAATTAAATCAATTTGGTTGGTGGATTTAATGCAAAAAGCAAGGTTCTTCTTAATTAAAACATTGCTAAGACATTGCTCGAAAGCATCTATATGCGTTAATTGGAAAAATTTAGGTTTTCAACAATTCTTTACAAGTTCTATTTGGTTTGCTCTGAGATAAATAAACTTTGAGAAACAAAACAATAGGATAGGCCGATGCTACTTTTCACTATAGATGTGATTGGCAAACCACTGGGTTCAGCTGTCGCACAAATTTGAACTTCAAAAACTCAGAACTGCATGAATCCTCAGTGGATTTTCAAGATTATAGTATCTAAAATTAAGTTAAGGTCTTAAGGATAGGTTTATCCTGCCACAGAGCCCTTTAGTTTTGTCATTATTTTTTACAATTAAATCAAACGTCGAACAACTTTTCAGGACACCCTGTGAACTAGACTTCTTTAAAGATTTAACGCCTGTATTGAAATGTCTAGCCTTTAATTTAATCGACGTTGTTTTCAAGAAATGTGGTTTGAACTTGGAAATACAAATGTCTTGGTTTTTCTCGCGCTAGCAGTGTTCATCTTTGTAGAATGCCTATATTGATACGGATTAATTTACCCACAAACTACATTACAATACTGCAAGGACGATATCATGGGGAGCAAAAGACTATAACTATCCTACAGCCATTTCATAAAAAATGTTGAACTTCATGCAATCTGGACCACGATAAAAGTTAGTAGATACTGTGCTAAAGTCCATCTAACATTAGACGTCAGCAGGTTAGAGCTGCGATACACTCATTGTTGTAAGAAACTTGGCCCAAACTCTGTAATTGGAGGTATCAACTGTGTGCCTAATTCTTCTGGAAAAAGTTTCTTGTGGAGTTTCTTAATCTTTTGCAAAATTGAATTTCACAGTTTATCAAGATTCTTTGATGACTGGTTTTTGAAACAAGAATTGCAAGAAAAATCAAATCGTAAGCAAAAATGATGCTTTTTAATATTTTCAGGGATGGCAATGCATTCTCTGTTTCAAAACATTTGGCAGCGACCCACAACCAAAAATCGAAACATTTCTTAACTTCCAGTTGGCCTTTGACCATTTATACTAGTAGAATTTTGTTGAAGCTAGAACAGTTTCTTATAAGAGGGTTTCGGAAAAGAAAAATTAGTGTGATTCAAAACGCTGTCACAAGCCAAACTCTTTTGATGTTTTTCGTCCATAATATGCCTGACATCTAGATTAAAACAGAATTTACAACAACGAAGAATTAATTCAAGGGACAGGATTTTGCATTTAACAGCAGCTTGAAAGCCAGGGGGAGTACATCATTTTTGAATGATACTGGACGTGCCGCTTGTATGGGGGTGTCATCTGAAATTCCCTACATATGGGTCTCTTTTTAACCACAATTCTGGTAGATGGGTAGCTTTTTGAGAATTTTCTTATCAATGAGTCCCATAATGATAATCCGCACCAAACAACTGAAATTTTCTTTTATTTCAAATCGACAAATTCATCCACATGGGTCAGAAAGTTCCTGATATTCATGCAAATGGGTTCGGAATTCTTGAATATTCTGTCATACGAATGGGTCCTTTTCTCAAAGTCCAGATTCAGGTTGAACCAAGTTCATAACGAAGTTCCCCCCCCCTTCCCCCTCCTCGTGCTTGAAAGATCTTAATTAAACGTAATGCACAGTCAGTCAGTTCGAGTATATCCAAATTTTAAGAATATTATAAGAATATTGCTCAGCCTCAACTCGCATATTTGTGTCTCAATTTCCAGCAGTTTCCTGTTTTGCGATGTTCATAACAATGAACACCTTATTTATGATAAAATGAATTTCTTGTTTGATTCCTCACTAAAGAGTTGCTGCTTGGATTCTAACTTTTTGTAATGCTCAGCTTATACAGGGTATTTGAGAAAAAATTCAACCCAACTATAAATGAAAATCTTGGAAAAATGATAAGATTTTAGTAGATGTACCGGGTGTCCCAAAATGATGTATTATCGTTTGATTGCTTATATGCCCATAACCAATGAACCGATTTTCAAAGAAAAATTATTTTCTCCGATTGCCGAAAGGCTAAAGTGTATTTGAGGATGTTGGTTGTGGTTTAGGCCGATTTCTTCATGTTGAAAAGAAGATCGATAAACCTGCTCAAATTCAAGCCTTAGATGGCACGAAAAAGAAGCAGCCTTCTTTCCCAGTCAACGTTTTAGATGTGATGCAAAAGGCTGAACATATTTGTCGTTCAGAGAATAGATGTCGTTCAGAGAATACGAATTCAGTTAATTCTGAGTTCAGAGAATACGAATAGGAGTTCAGCCTTTCGATTCACATCTAAAATGTTGACTGGAAAAATAGGCCGTTTCTTTTCATGCCATCTAAAGGGGGGGGGGGGCTTTGGGGTTTCACGGGTTGCGGGTCTGACCAATTTTAGCCCTCGGGTTTCGGGTTTTACGTCTAAATCGTGCGGGTTTTCGGGTTTTGAGCTGCTCCACGGGTTGCGGGTTTGGCCAATTTTGATGCTCGGGTTTCGGGATTCCTTTCAAAAATTCCAATGTCTTCGGGTTTTCGAAGTCATTTATTCCCTTTTAGTTAGCTGAGATCGAAAAACCAGCTTCCGAATGCTTGAAACGATGCACAGAGTGTCAGTGAGAACGAAAATGTCGGAAATAGTCGAAGATTATCACCGAAAATTGAAATTTTGCGTGCCGAAGTGCAATTTCGGGTTTCGAATTTTTTGCTTGCGGGTTTTCGGGTTTTTGCTAATTTTGGTCCGGGTTTGCGGGTTCTAATACCCCCCAAAGCCCCCCTCCTAAAGCTTGAATTTGAGCAGGTTTATCGATCTCCTTTTCGACATGACAACGTCGTGGTAAATTCACAACCAACATCTTGAAATACAATTTAGCCTTTAGGCAATCAAATAAAACAAAGTTTTTAAAAATCGGCTGATTGGTTATGGACGTGTAAGCAATCAAACAATAATACATCATTTTGGGACACCCGGTATTGTATACCATCTGTAAGTACAATCTTTCTTCTATCTTATGATATTCAGTTTGGATTATTGATAGAATTGTTAATTTTTTAATTGATATTTTAGTAGGTATGGCCGATTTCAAATACAGCTGTACTGTAAGAGCAAAATCAACACCTTTTTTGATCATAAAAAATCACGAAACAGATTTTACCGAGAAAGTCCATGCCTAGAAGCACCAGAGATGATGCCCTGAGGCAGGGAAAAAGCCTATGTACCCCATCTGATGCATCAATCAAGGAAAGTAAGATAAGCACTCGCACAGATGAGTTTTCGTCTACAGGGTGTCCGAAAAAAATGTGCCCTGTTTGCCTGAAGATTGCAAAAAAACGTCAAAAGATTCTCGCCAAACTTTTGCATGATGTTGCTCTTCAGATATGCAATTAAATTTTGCTGCCATTCCCTTAAAAATCCATTGAAAAATGATCGAGCTATTATGATCTTCAGGAGGCCAAATTTGCCTGATGACTGAAACCGGCGGTCGGCTATTTTGTCTTACTATTTTGCAGCGATAAATAGCTTCGTGGATGAAGTGAAACAGCAGCCTCCAGTGTCATAGCTCTCACGAAAATTCGATAATCATCAGAGAGATCAACTGTTTTCGACCTCACAGGAACTATTTCTTATCTCACATGAAGCTACTTATCGCTGCAAATTAGTAAGACAAAATAGCCCACCACTGGTTTCATCATCAGGCAAATTTGGTCTTCCGAAGGTCATAGCTCCATCATTTTGCAACAGATTTTTACAGGGATGGTTGCAAACTTTATTCGAACATCTGAAGAGCAACATCATGTAAAAGCTTGGCGAGAATCTTCTGCTGTTTTGTCGCAATCTTTAGGCAAACAGGGCACAATTTTTTGGGACACCCTGTATGTAAATGTACTATCAATTTCCGGCATCTGGAATTGGCCATGTACTTCCGAAAACGTAAATTCAATAATGAATAATACAGTTAGTACACCCGATCGGGATATCATTGGAAGAAAGATAGATTGTGCTTTCAGATGTTATTCATCAAATTGATTCAAATGTCATAATTTCCTGAAGGATCTCGGAAAAATTTGGGTTGCGTGTTTTCTGAAACACCCTGTTTAATCCCTATCTGTACTGCGCGACTTTTTTTAGGTTCTTTGTACTTGGGGGGGGGGGGGCATTTTTCGCCCCTCTCTTTTTCTCCTAAACTACGAAAGATATAACAATAAGATCTACCCATATTGTTCTTTAGACAATTGGGTATTCAAATGTAACAATGAAAATTAATTTGTCACATGATATGCTAGGCAACCGAAGAACTAAGGAAGATTGGCAAATTTATACCTTCTTAACCAGAAAAACTCTATTAATCAACCGCTCAACAGATTTTCTCCAAATTTCTTTCAAATAGTAGCAAACACGACATAGTTCCAAATTATATACCTTTCAAATTTTTTTTTAGTTTCTAATTTTAGCACAATTAGCTTTAAATTAGTCTTTTGTTGCATGGATTTATTTTCATCGCAGGTTTTTGCAAGTCCTGTCCTTTTATCTGTTAAATATAGACTCAAAATTAATCAAATTAATAAGATGAAGCAAATTAGACATAAAAATTTATATTTTACACTTCTTTATTAGACAAATGACGTCATAAATGTGAATGACGTCATAGATATTAAATTTTGCTTGCGTCAGCAAATATGAAAATGTATATATGAAATGAAAGTAATCATCAAATGCAATCGAATGGTGCATGTTTGAGATCGATCAGACAAACGACACAAAACTGCGAACATATTAAGGTTTTTTGTTGTTGACTACTCTCCAAATATGTTATTACTGTGGTCACATGATCCGAGGTATATATAATGAAATGTTAACAATTTAATTGCCTAGAAATTTGAGTAAAAGTCACCAAAACTGGTGGTTATATCTCTTGTCGTTTTAATGTAGTGCAGCATCTGGTAGGGGGGGGGGGGGAGTGCAGCATCTGGTAGGGGGGGAACGCCCCCCCCCCCCAGTACGAATAGGGTTAAACTTTTCTGGTGACTTTGGCGGATGCTTCAAAAACCAAGTAGCTTGTAAAAGCACAAATTCAAAGCCATTTTAATACTTTGCGATATATCCAAGATTAATTTGGTCTTCGATCGGTGGTATGATCAAATTTTGATGTTTTTATGAAACATTTCTCATTTTGTTGGTTCACGCTGTACAATTTCGTGAACGCTCTCAAAATTGAACATCATATTTTAAATATTGATTCTATATCTTCTAGTGTGACAGAATCAATACGGTTTTGTCCGGAAAAGGTCTGGAAAAGCGTCTGGAAAAACAAGACCATTCCTTAATGTTTGTATTGGAATTAGGTGTCAGCAACAGATGAAATGTTTCAACCACACAATTGAAAACTTAATTGACACCGTTTTTTCGTAACAATTAATTAAAACGCTGACTAGAAACTTCCTAAGTGCAAGGATTCATGCATATCAGGGTACATGAAAATGATTATCGGGGCAAAAAATCTGAATTTCTCCCACGGGGGGGGGGGTTCTTGGCCAAATTTTGGGTAGGGCTCTGCCGCGAGCATCTTCAAAAGGGTACCGTTGGCTAGACTAATTTTTACGAAAATGGTACCCTTGGCTAGACCAATTTTGACCATTTCCTCGACCAATGTTGTCAAATTAGTGCCAAATATGATATCATGACCGTTTGTTAGACCAATATTGTGACAAATGATACCCTTGGCTAGACCAATTTTGACCATTTCCTCGACGAATATTGTCAAATTTGTGCCAAATATGATATCATGACCGTTCGCTAGACCAATATTGTCAAAAATGATACCCTTGGCTAGACCGTTGCTGGCCAAAATTGCAAAAAAGTATACCCTTGGATAGATTAGGAGTCCGAAAAAGTATACCCTTGCTCGCGGCACATCCCCAGTTACCTTTACTATGGAAGAACCCCCCCCCCCCCCGTGATTTCTCCCAAGTGAAAGGTCTGACACAACTTGACTTGCTACAAGTCCTCGTTTGCTTTCTATTCGTATTGTCATGGTTTGTAGCTCTTACCGCACCGAAGGGAACCCTTATATAATCAGGGGTGTTTATCTTTATGTTTTAACCTTAAACGTTGTATTATATCTATTTTTATATCATAGAACATGTAAATATTTGTAAATATTGTGGCAAATGGTACATACATACATACATACATACATACATAAAGGGTGCCCCAAAAAAATTGTGCCCCGTTTGTCTGAAGATTGCAACAAAACGGCAAAAGATTCTCGCCAAACTTTTGCATGATGGTGCTCTTCATATGTTCAATTAAAGTTTGCCACCATCCCCGTAAAAATCCGTTGAAAAATGATGGAGCTACGACCTTCAGAAGACCCAATTTGCCTGACGACTGAAACCAGCAGTCGGCCATTTTGCCTTACTATTTTTCAGTGATAAGTATCTTCGCGTGAGGTAAGAAATGATTTCAGTGAGGTCAGAAATCGTGGAACTCTCCGAGGATTATCGGAATTTTTACGAGAGCTATGACATTGGAGGCTGCTGTTTCATTTTCATTCCATAAAGCTATTTATCGCTGCAAAATAGTAAGACAAAATGGCCGACCGCTGGTTTCAGTGATCGGGCAAATTTAGTCTACTGAAGGTCATAGCTCCATCATTTTTCAACGGATTTTTATGGGGATGGTTGTAAACTTTAATTGCACATGTGAAGAGCACCATCATGCAAAAATTTGGCAAGAATCTTTTGCCGTTTTGTTGCAATCTTCAGACAAACGGGGCACATTTTTTGGGACACCCTGTATATACATACATGCATGCATCCTTGATATTCTACATTACCACAGCAGTTTGTAGCTCAAGATATAAGTGTAGCGATATGAATCTACGCATAGGCTATATGAATACGTCATAATGAGATAATCCTTTCCCAATCTAATTTGATTAATTAGCTAACGATTGTAAAGACAGAGTTTGTGGTTGATAAAGTTGGTAACAAGTTATTCTGATAACATAAGCTACATACTATATTTTGCATGGCATTCTAGTAGGTCAACCAAGGGTGTTAGGACACTGATATTTTAATTACGTATTTATTTACCTTGTTTTGATCTTCGTCTTGTTTTCTTGTCTTGTTTTCTTCTCTGTTTTGTTTCCTCTTGTTGATGTAAATGCCTCGTGTTATTTGAAAATATCTTCCTGTGTCTTAGCGCGCCTTCGCAGAAGAAAGGTTTCAAACCGCAATGCCATATTAAGTATTTAATATGACATTGCGGTTTGAAACCTTTCTTCTACGAAGAAGGCGCGCTAAGACATAGGAATACAAGGAAGATATATTCAAATAACACGAGGCATTTACATCAACAAGAGGAAACAGAACAGAGAAGAAAACAAGACAAGAAAACATGACGAAGATCAAAACAAGGTAAATAAATACGTAATTAAGATATCCGTGTCCTAACACCCTTGGGTCAACGAGCGATCGTAGAAAGCTGAATCATCTGTTACCACGGTTGTTAGAAACTGCTAATAAAAAAGTGCAGAAAATTCTGGTAGAAACGGTTCGTAGTCAATTCGAAGTTAAGAAACTTTTTCAATTTTTGTTAAGAATTGTAAAGAGTTTTTATCCTCGAACCATCACCATCAACTCAGATTTTTTTATATGATCAATTAAAATACAAACTCAACATCTACTGTGCCTATCATGCGGGAATAGCACTATAGGTCATCGGAGTTCCCACCATGAAAGGGACTTACAATTCAAAAATTGCAATACACTAATAGAAAGAACAAAAAAAGAAGAAGTTAATGTCTGTCTCGCATATTATACCGGGTGCGCCAAAATAAACTATGCACTTTTGGCAGGCCACGATAAATCGTACACTGGACCGATTTTGAAAATATATCACTTAATCTTTAGCAGAAAGCCTGAATTAGATTTTAAGATTTTTTTGCAAATTTTTCCGTTTTCAATTTTTAGAGCTACAGGCGAGTTTCTTAAAATTTTCGTTTTCGAAAACACTGAAAACGATCAAAAAACGTTGATCAAATTTTCTAAAGGCACATCTTGAATGGACAAAGAGAAAATGTTTTCAGCGTGATTTTGGGATTTGGAAATTTTCTGCACGAGTGTTATTTCAAATATTGGCTTGTTGCAAAATTCTGTAGTAGTTGCAATAAAGTGCCACCCCAAAAGCCGTCACAAAATCAAAAATGTAACAAAACTGCATCTTGCTGGCCCCATGACGCTTCCTCGCTTGTCTTTTAACCCCCTTGATACAGGAACACAGCCTGCACCAAAGCATAAATTCAATGACATTACAAATGAAAAGACATTTCTTTATATTCTTGAAAATATTATTACATTTCTCACAAGATAGTACGAACTCTCGCACAGCAGCTTACAATTAGTCGATTTCTAAATCCCAAATCACCACGAACAAGTTTTCTCTTTGTCCATTCATGTCGATTCTTTGGAAAGCTTGATCGACGTTTTTTGATCTTTTCTCAGTGTTTTCGAAACAAAAATTTTAAGAAACTCGCTTGTAGCTCTAAAAACTGAAAACAGAAAAATTTGCAAAAAATCCTAGAATCTAATTCAGGCCTTCTACTAAAGATCAAGTCATAAATCTTCAGAATCGGTCTTGTGTACGATTTATCGTAGCCTGCCAAAAGTGCATAGTTTATTTTGGTGCACCCGTGTAATATTCCGTTTATACCGAGGTGGTTGGCTAGGCTAAAATGAAGAGACGTGCGTCCTCTACAGCAAATCAAAGGTTACTCATTTAACAACACGTGTTCATGAAGTGCCTGCCTTAGGGGGCCTGGGACCTACTCCATTACAACCCGGTATAATCTTTGTTTATAATTTGATTCTTTCTTTTAAATCTTAGTTTAAAAAAATAGTCCTCCGTGACCTTTGATAAAATGTGAAGCTCAGTTTCATGACTGATCAAGAAACTCTGCCAAAAGAAACTCTTACTATAACAATTGGGTCTTATGTAAGAAACTCTATTACGACAATCACACCCAAGTTTCTTACAAAAATGAGTTTACCCTTATGTGATTGCGTCATTTGTCTTTAACGCTTTTCAAAGTCGCCATTCTCAAATAGATTCCTGATTTTTGAGAGATTCTTGAATTTTGGATGGTCTAGGATGATCTAGACTGGTTGAACTTTGTAGCAAAAATATCACTGCCCTCTACATCTTGGTTCAAAAAGCAGTCTTCTGTGAAGAAGGTCATTTTTATGAATAATTAAGAAACTCCATCAAAAGAATCTTATGTAAGACGCAATCTTATGTAAGAATCTCAATTACGACAATCAGAGCCAAGTTTCTTATTAATGACTAGACGTCATTTGTTTTTAACGCTTTTCAGAGTCATCGTTCTAAAAACGTTTCTGACATAAGAAGCACGTGAATCAGTGATGATTTTTTTGCAAAGGTTGACCCAGACTGGTTAAACTTTGTAGCAAAAATATCACTTCCCTCTAAGCGTAGGCGAGCTTTTCCCAGCACTTGCAATTGATCCTTTTGTCAATGGGATTTTTGTGACTTCGTTGTAAAGAAAAAGCTAGCTACAAATATTGCATTTGCAGCTGTTGACCATGGAAATTTTTCTCACTTTGCCCTATTTAAATGCTCTTATTTCGATATTCTAATCACACACCACACGCAACACTGGATGATGTATAACTGAATCCGAAAAAGAATTCTTAGCAGAAAGTAAGCCTATCCTAATTTCCTAAAAATTTTTGAAGATACTTGATACTTTATTTTCTATTTAGCCGCAAAGTAAGGTCGCATAATTTTGCCGCAGCCATTTACAAACAGCAAACCTCTTCTAATTTTTTTAAATATTTGCAGACATTAGAATTTTTCGAAGATACTTAATACTTTATTTTCTTTTTAGCGTGGAGTAAGGTCGCATAATTTTGCTGCAACTATTTGCAAACAGCAAGCCTATTCTATTTTTTAGAAATTTTTGCAGATGTTAACTACACAAGTATTATCAGACTACAGGAATGTAATACATCGTTTGCAAAGTCATATAGCCATTGTTTTCTACTTCACTTGAAGAAACTCTCTCGGGAAGAAACATTTGCGCAGAATTCGCAAACGTTTGTTCCCGCGTAAGTTTCCTCGCTCAAAGTAGTTAATCTAATGACTTTACTACAAAACAGCGAATAGCAGAATTTAGATGTAGTGCTCAAGATTTGATGAGTAAGTCAAGGCAGCACAACGAAGTTATCTGTAGACGAACGCGTTTGTAAGGGATGTAAAAGTAATGCTGTTGAAGACGAGAGTCATTTCACCGAATGTCCCCCGTATGGTGAGTTAAGGAAACCATATAGGAATTTGATACATTCTTTTAAATGGGCTCCGTCGCCAAACTGTAAACGAATCTGTAAACACCGCACGTCTGCAGTTTGTTTGTTTGCTGGCCTCACCAAAGCGACCAAAAAGTACTCGTTAAAAATCCACTTCCGTGGTACCAATACCTTTAATTTAGGTGGAACACTGGTACCAAAAGACTCCTTTGTCACTCCTCCCCTCTTTCAAAAACGTGCAAAAACGAGTGAAAACGACGATCCGAATTTTGTCGCTTCTCCTTCCTAACCGCAATGACATTTAACATGCATTAGCATATATTTGTCCACTTAGAAAGATGGAATCCTCCTGAATAAGTTTCTCGTACTAGAGGGAAGACTGTTCATCCTCCAAAGAGGATCGCACGTTACAACGTATTCAAGTCAGTGATGTTAGGTAGAATCATTTATTAAGTTTGGTCGCTATTCTTGGGATTTGTAGGGCAATTCCTTGTTCTGTAGTTGGAATGCTGGGTCCTATGATGGTATTTACCCCAAAGGCTTTCGGGACATTGCCTGTTGGATTCTCGAAACGACTTTCTCTAGAAAATCCCCTGTAAAATCTGAACGGAGTGACCGGCTTCAGACTGAAAAAAATCTAAAAATAATTGAGCTTGTATTATTTAGCCTTTGAAACGGCGAAGCGCGCGTTTTTTCTGGCTCACCGGGTATATAACTCTCTTCCATCTGGTAAACGGTCTCACAATCCCAGGGGGTGTACTCTAGTATATTCAGGATAGGGGTGCTCAGGTTACTGTTTTGGGTCTAAATTTTCGGCAAAGCTTATTTTTTGGGTCAATTATTTGTACAGTTATTTTTTTGGGTTCCTGAAATTCTGGCTTACCCTTTCGGGTCTCAGAAATGAGAAAACGTAAAAAATTGGGGAAAATGTAAGTTACAAACAAAATTAGAATCAAGTAACATTACTAAAATCAGAAAACATAAATACCCCAATGCATCACGAGAAATCTAATCAGTTAGGGCACTTTCTACAGGTTTAAGATGCTGACTTCATAACTTTTGGGTATTTAAGGTTGGAAAAATTATTTGTTGGGTCTATTTTCATGTTAGAAATTATTTTTTTGGGTTGATGCGTTGTACCCCAGCCTGAGCACCCCTATCATAAATATACCTGAGTACCCCCCTGGGCTCACAATAATCTCATTATATATTGCAATAATAATAACGATAATAACTTTGAAGATATGTGGAAGGAATGATAACAGTAACACCAAAAACAGCAAAAAAGTTAACAGTAACATTTAGGGGCTCCGTCTCCAAATCTCGGTAAGAGCGATGATATTGAAGTTTTTTGATTGGCAATATCACGCAAACGTTTACCTGTTTTTTTCTTTCGAGAATGACTGTGCATCATTTTGACGATTATCATTCTTTATTATATGGCGTTCGAAAATACGGCTCCTCGGACCGGCAACGCAGCAATTTGATTGGTTCTTGATCGGTCCGTAAAAGCCGTATTTTTCGTTCGAAGTCGTATTGGACCGGGCGTTCCCTTAAAAATCAACAACAAGGAAGGAGCTTCTTGTGTAGGCTTAGGCCGTAAGAAGTGTCAGCCAATGTTTAGCTTATTCATCGAAGATTTCTTTTCTGTAAACTTTGAAGACGAACTTGCAATTATACACAAGGAAAATGCCAATGTAGCTAACGTCGAAACGTCCTACTACAGTGATGCGCAGGATCAAAGACACAATAGAAAATACAATACAATGAACAATGTTCTCAAAAGGTTCTGCCATATAATAAAGCCTTTATTAAACGATTACTCGATCCATGTTGGAAAATATTTGGACCTTAGTTCATTGTACGGACCTCACTGCGTTCGGCCCGTACGTCAAACTGCGATCCAAATATTTTCCAGCATGGACCTCGTAATCGTTTAATAACCGCATAGTATTTTACAGAGGAAAAATCCAAACATTTATATATTTTACGATTGCTTGGATGTAATACTTGCAGTTCTTATGGACTGATGGGGCTACCGTGCCTAAATAAATAATGTTTTCATTCTTCAAATATAATAAAAATGAAATGAATGAATGAATGAATACTAATTTTGGGGACAGTGCTGGAAAAAATATTTGCCTTCCTGCGAAGCAATGCCAAAGTAAGATTCTTCCTTCCATTGTTTTATCAATTTTCTCTTGTGCCAGATTTCTGTGGAACTCTTGCACAACACACATTTCAGTTTTCTTAGGGCATAATTGGAGTCATTCGGAATAAAATGCTTTAGTAAGCAAACAAGTTTATTGCCTTACATGTTATTAAGCTTAACGCGCACCTCTTTCCTCCCTTCATCATTTATTTCCCCGGGGGGACCACTCCTATACTTTCCTATAGTATCATGCTCGTACAAAGGCTTAACATTTGCACCCTAAACGCTGACCTGTTTTAGCAAAATACATACCCTAATCGCGGAAAGTTTTCATGAGAACATACCCTTTCCCGTGTCAAAATAGAAATTCTCTAATTCAGGTACCCTAATCGCTGACAAGTCAGTTACTAAATTTGCTAATATTGCCGGTGTGATTTCAAGAGGAGGAAAATGCTCTCGACTTCCTTCCCCATCATGCTGGTCTGATAAGTTCTTTGACTCGTTAAGAATTCTTTTTTACAAATCATGACTAAAATATCATTGTAGAACAATTTGAATTTATCAAATGCAGAGAAAAGTGCACCCTTTTTTTAATTTTGGTCGAATTGGCACCCCTAAACACGGGCCCGCGCGGGTCCGTGCCTATTTGCAAGAAAGGCACCCTTTCCCGCGCTTTTTTGTACGAGCATGATAACACATCAGGTACCAAGTGGTCCCCCCGGGTTTATTTCGCTCCTATTCCTTTTTCTCCTTGTTCTCTCTTTTCTTCCTTCCGTACAAACTAGCTTCCTGCGAAGCTGCTTCGCGGCTTCACGCACTTTTTCTACCTCTGTTTGGGGAAAGGAGATAATACTAACAATGAATATAGTACAGTCTATCACCATTATGAGGAATTCTGAAAAGAGGTCCACCCCGGGGGGGTTACTTGACCAGGTTTTGGTCAGGGACGTGCCATCGAAGCTTCAAAAACATACCCGTTCCTTATACCAATTTTGCGAAAAAGTATACCCGACCTTATACCAATTTTCCGAAAAAGTATACCAAAATCGTTCTATAAACCAAAATCGCGAAAATCGATACCGTTCCTTATACCAAAATCGTGAAAATTGATACCGTTCCTTATACCAAAATCGCGAAAATTGATACTCTTCCGGTTGCACGTCCCCGTACCCAAAATATGTGAAGTACCCCCCCCCCACCCCCGGGAGGCTCACATCAGTTTCTCGTGAGACCAATGATCAAGACCAAACCATACCGAAGCAACTCACTGTCACACCTCCCACTGTCTGTATTGTTAAAAGCTAAAACAAATTCCTAGAAATTCCAGAAACATCCATTGACAAAATTATTCTTGGTACCAATTCATATAAGCTTGGCAGCGGTACTCCTATTTTAGGCATGATGTTCCACTATTTTCGCAGAATTTTGTACCAGGTAACACGCCTCTGGTACCATAGTACCACAAACCTATCACCTGTTAATATTATTGCAGGATTGGATGCTCAGGCAACAAGGCAACAGTATTTTTTCAAACGACGTCTCTTCTTTTTATTCACCCGGGATATTGATAATAAATTTGAAAACTAGAAGCTGGTACATTTAAGATCCCGAGAGGGGAGGACTTGAATTCTTAATGGTGCGGGTTGTGCCATTTTTAGGGTATCTTTTTTATGATAGATTCCTGATTTATGGGTATGGTTTTCTACGATTTTTATGTTTTCTGGATTTATGGGTATATTTTTCAGAAATCTTTCGGATTTATGGGTATACTTTCCAGAAATGTTTCGGATTTATGGGTGGTAGTTTTATGCTTTGAATGGCACAACCCCGTGTCATCGAAACTGAAGTCACCCCCTGGTTTAAAGGCTGATTTCCAGTCAATGGAATTTTCCGAGCGGGCGGAATTTCTATTGTATGCGAGAGAAAAAGTCGCTCTGGAATTGAATAGAAAGTTACGGCTGAGCGACCTTTTATTGTCTAGAATTCCGCCCGCTCGGAAAATTCTACTGACTGGAAATTAGCCTTAAGACTTGAAGGACAAGGAGAGATTTTATAAGACAATAGCATGCGATGCTTTTGTTGACATGTGAATTCAAAGCGATTAGCGGTTGCAGACAAAGGAAATTCTCTCAACCAGAAATTCAAAGCAAACAAAGCCGCACAAATTTCTCTGAAACCCAAGTAGCTAGAGCGCTCGTTGTGCATTCCAGAAATTGTTTTCAAGACCAAATATGAGCATATATCGAAAGAAGAAGGATATATCTACACATCTACCACGGGCATTTGATTTCTTTGGTTCAGAAGCCGAGCAGTAAGTGTTTTCATTACACCCAAAAAAGGAAGAGAATTGAATCGCCTCCCAATCGGCTTTTGAACCAAACAAATTAAATGCCCGAGCCAGGTGTGTAGATATATCCTTCTTCTTTCGATCTATGCTCATGTTTGCTCTTGAAACAATTTCTGGAATGCACAACGAGCGAGCTAGCAACCTTAGTTTCAGAGATACTTTTGCGGCTTTGCTTCTTTTGAATTTTGCGGCTTTGCTGGTTGAGAGAATTTCCTTTGTCTGCGATCGCTAATCGCTTTGAATTGCGGTGTCAATCAAAACCAACTCGTGCTATTGTCTTACAAATCTGTCCTTGTTGACTTGAAGAGGCCCTTTGATGTTGCAAAGATTACTGTAATTATTTCCATCGAAATTTTTCGTTTCGTTTACTTACCTCTGCCAAACATTTTCACAGTGTTACTTACTTCAGTCAATTCATTTTCATAACTGTATGTTAATTTCCTTCCGTCAAAACTTTTTCACATCGCTTGTTTACTTTTGTATTTACTTCTGTCAAACTTGTTCACATCTCTTCAGGGACCGCGCAGCGGTTTTAAAGTGGGGGGGCTGAATGGCGAGCGAAGCGAGCTAAAATAGGGGACCGGGGGCTTGCCCCCGGAAAATTTTTAGAGACCACGCCCTTTAGAACGTCGGAAAACGCCCTTTTCAAAAAAAGGCTTGACTATTTACGGCCATATTTACATACAGTCAGTTTGGTTCAAAAATGATTTCAATTACTATGTATAGAGACATATTGTTACAACCAACAAATTAACAGCAAAGCGTTTTTTCTCATAACTATTACCACTGAAGATCTGTCAGAGCAAACGTGCCAAAGTTGCGATGCCCACTCTAATTTTTAACAAAATCGTCAGCAATATCCAAGAGGGGCATCGCGTTGCTCGTTGTTTATGAAAGTTCAATATCGCTAGATTGTTGAAATTTGACTGCTTCATATTTGAATGAAGTCAGATTTTGACACATCTAGCCATTGAGAAGGTTTCTCAGCAAATGCAGCAGTTGCGTGTATGAAAATATTGAAAATTCCATATTATTGAAATATTTTAGACCTATCTTTGAAAAAAGTGGGGGGGCTTTAGCCCCCCCTAGCCCAATGGCTGCGCGGTCCCTGCATCTCTTATCTACTTCTGTCGAATCCTTGAACACTTTTCACATGTCGAATTCCTTTCACATTCTTCACTCACTTCTGTCAAATTCTTCACATAGCTTATGTGCTTCCGTCCAATTTCTTTCAGCCACTGGAAGATGCAAGTTCTCGTATTGGTTTTCACATGTACACTATGTTTGAGCAGTTATGTGAGAGGTAACGACCAGAGAGGGGACGAAAAGGATGTACAATGGCAACCAATCCCACCAGGAGCAAAGGGAAGTCTAAATGAAAGGGATAGTCTAACTGAAGAAGCATTTGAAGATGAAGAGCCAAGTCTTCCGGACGAAGATGAAGAAGTATCTGTAAGAGAGAATCAACCGCCAGGGACGTGGCGTAAGAGAGAAAATCAACCACCTGGAGTTTGGGGTAAGAGAGAGAATCAACCACCAGGCACTTGGGGAAAGAGAGAAAATCAGCCACCTGGTACCTGGCGTAAGAGAGAAAATCAACCGCCAGGCACTTGGGGTAAAAGAGAAAATCAACCGCCAGGCACATGGGGCAAGAGAGAAAGTCAACCGCCAGGTACATGGCGTAAGAGAGAACATCAACCACCCGGCACATGGGGTAAGAGAGACAATCAACCGCCAGGTACATGGCGTAAAAGAGAAAATCAACCGCCAGGCACTTGGGGTAAGAGAGAAAATCAACCGCCAGGCACTTCGGGTAAGAGAGAAAATCAACCGCCAGGCACATGGCGTAAGAGAGAGAATCAGCCACCTGGTACCTGGCGTAAGAGAGAAAACCAACCGCCAGGCACATGGCGCAAGAGAGAGAATCAGCCACCAGGCACATGGCGAAAGAGAGAAAACCAACCGCCAGGCACTTGGGGTAAGAGAGAAAGTCAACCGCCAGGCACATGGCGTAAGAGAGAGAATCAGCCACCTGGTACCTGGCGTAAGAGAGAAAATCAACCACCAGGCACATGGCGTAAGAGAGAGAATCAGCCACCTGGTACCTGGCGTAAGAGAGAAAACCAACCGCCAGGCACATGGCGTAAGAGAGAGAATCAGCCACCAGGCACATGGCGAAAGAGAGAAAACCAACCGCCAGGCACTTGGGGTAAGAGAGAAAGTCAACCGCCAGGCACATGGCGTAAGAGAGAAAACCAACCGCCAGGCACTTGGCGTAAGAGAGAGAATCAGCCACCAGGCACGTGGGGTAAGAGAGAAAATCAGCCACCTGGTACCTGGCGCAAGAGAGAAAACCAACCGCCAGGCACTTGGGGTAAGAGAGAAAGTCAACCGCCAGGCACATGGCGTAAGAGAGAAAACCAACCGCCAGGCACATGGCGAAAGAGAGAAAATCAACCACCAGGCACATGGGGCAAGAGAGAAAGTCAACCGCCAGGTACATGGCGTAAGAGAGAACATCAACCACCCGGCACTTGGGGTAAGAGAGAAAGTCAACCGCCAGGCACTTGGAGAAAAAGAGACAATCAACCGCCAGGCACATGGCGTAAGAGAGAAAACCAACCGCCAGGCACATGGCGTAAGAGAGAAAATCAACCACCAGGCACATGGCGTAAGAGAGAAAACCAACCGCCAGGCACATGGCGTAAGAGAGAAAATCAACCACCCGGCACTTGGGGTAAGAGAGAAAGTCAACCGCCAGGCACTTGGAGAAAAAGAGACAATCAACCGCCAGGCACATGGCGTAAGAGAGAAAACCAACCGCCAGGCACATGGCGTAAGAGAGAAAATCAACCACCAGGCACATGGCGTAAGAAAGAGGAAAGGATCGCAGAAAAACGGCGAAAAATAGATGAGAAGTATCTGCGAGATGCTCTCGAAAATAGGCTTAAGCATCGTCTTGAAGAGGAGGCAAAGAAGATCAAAGAACATGAAGGCAACACTGAGGAAATTGCAGATCTGTTAGCGAAGAAAGCAAAAGACGATAGGAAGAAAATATTAGCACGGTACAGAGATTTGGTTCAAGAATTAAGAGAAACTTTAGAAGATAAGAGAGACTGAAATATGTTTTGCTATAATGACGGTTAAACTTCTAAATCTAGCAATCTAGAGGTGAGCTGGAAGCTTCATGATAAAGTATTAAAGAATCTATGGTTTAATGTGTTGTAAAATGAATTTGTTGGTGATTTAGCTACAATTTTGCTGTGGACTTTTTTCCTTGTGTCCTCCTAAATCTTTAAATACTTCTGTGACCAGTTTCTTTGAACTGACTGGCTTCAAAGAAACTTTAGCTACTTTACTATGATTCTACTTTCTACTGTTGGACTTTTCCGAAATCTTTAATATTTTCAGAATTAATGTGTTTTTCTTCTTTTATAAGAATTTAAGAGGATTTTCAGAAAACCTTAAAACCACGGTAATTTCTAGGTTACAAAATGTTGCATTCTAATCGGTCAATCCAACAAATCGAATGCATTTGATTGGTTAAAAACATGGTTTACATAAAGCTGGTTTAAGCTTGGTTTTTATATCATTGTAATTAATTGTCGATCATTGTGTTAAGGGCCATCGACTTTCGATTTTCATATTTTTTAATGGCATTTGGCCGTTAAGATCGGAACCCCCACCCCCTCCCTTTTAATGGCCTTCTACCAAAAGTGCCTGTGACCGGCCTAAAATTTTCGGCCTAAGTAAGATTTTGGGAGCAGCAAATAGAGGTCTTGTGGAACTCAGCTGGATTTCAACAGAAGATACGTCATATAGGAGGTATAATAAAACTAAAACTGTTCTACTCTACATTCTGCATTATTTGTGAAGTTGTTTATCCGCGTTTTTCAAAAAAATTCCCTTTTGGAGGTTTCCATACGATTTTCATTTTCTTAACTGCCCACCCCTCCCCCCATAACGGCCAAATGCCGTTGAAAATGCGAAAATCGAAAGTCGATGGCCCCTTGCAGCATCGGAGATAAGTTACATTTTTCTCTGGAGAAAAGTTCTAATAAGAAAAACAGTTTTAATTACTGTTACAGTAAGAGCCTGCAAAATAGAAATCACTTTATAAGAAACCTAAGGCTGATGTTTTTAAAATGGTGCCTTTTTGTTGAAATCAGGCGCCAAACATTTTATAAAGATTTTACGCAAAAGCATCTCCACCTATATATCGCGGTGGTTCCCGGCGGCTGTGGTTCCCGGCGGCGGTGGTTCCCGGCGGCGGTGGTAACTTTTAATTTTCTCGATTTTTCTGATGATTCAAACATTTTCAGTTTGCACCGAAAAAGGAGAAATCCTGGTTGCTCGCTAGCTGTTGAGTACCTGCATACTGGGCATATATGCTATGGTTGCATAAATTTAGAGAGAATGCTAGGTAACAAGAACATAGTGTTTGCTCTGGGTTTTCTTTAAAGATTTTAGTTGAAATTAGAAGGTTTCCTAACCATGTGAGCGATAAGAAACCTTTTAGCCTGTTTCCAGATTCATGACCTTTTGACAAGAAATTTAACAGGCTGTTTTAAAAAGACTGGTTTCTATTTTTCGGGTTCTTACTGTACGGATTGGTGATAAGTGACACTAGGGAGTCGGCAGTGGTAATGGGCGGCGGTATGGTAATTGGACACTTGCGAGAAACTATCGAAAACCAATAGGAAAGTACGTTACAAATGAAATCCAGCAAAGAGGGTATTTCTTGGTACTGAAAGCCAAACATTATAGATACTAAACATCCTCATAAAACGCCTTCTTAACTGTAGAACACGCTGAAACCAGTTGCACTGCACCGCTTGCTTTCCTTGTGCTTGGCAGTGCAGAAGTTGTCGTTGTGAACATCAGACACAGATTCAAAACTCTGAATCCGGCGGTGCCGAACGAACAAAGCAAAAATCTTAAACAATGAATGCAATTAGATGTCATGTCTAGCATACGGGGGGGGGGGGGTTCTTCCATAGTAAAGGTACCTGGGGATGTCCCGGGACGAAGGGTATACTTTTTCGGACTTCTAGTCTAGCCAAGGGTATACTTTTTTGCAATTTTTTGGCCTAGCAACGGTCTAGCCAAGGGTATCATTTTTGACAATATTGGTCTTGCGAACGGTCCTGATATCATATTTGGTACAAATTTGACAATATTGGTCCAGAGAATGGTCAAAATTGGTCTAGCCAAGAGTGCCATTTTCGTTAGCCAACGGTACCATGTTGAATATGCTAGCGGCAGACCCGTACCCAAAATTTAGCAAGGAACCCCCCGCCCCCCCCCCCTGGTCTAGCATGTGAATAACACATAGGATTGTGCAAAAGACTTAAATGAAAAATAATAGAGTTAGGCTGAGAGCGGCAAATTGAACGATGATTTTTGCAGTGTTTTGAAAGGTGATATCACACAGGATTTTCGTATTTTTTTCTGAATGAAAGTTGCTGTTTGGGCATTAATCATCGTACTTCACTAAAGAACAAACCAAACATTCATATCTTCTACGATCGCTCGGATATAAGTGGATTTTTAACGGTCACTTTTTTGTGGCTTGGGTGAAGCCACCAAACAAACTGCAGAGAACAATGGATGAACAATGGATAATCCCCGACAAGTGCGAGTTTACGGATTTGTTTACTGTTTGACGACGGAGCCCCTTTAAATGTTTATACACCGTTCCCGTTACAGCACGAGTAGGAAATTTTCCCTTGGCTTCGACAAAATTGGAAATTTTCCGTTATTGGCTTGAAATCTTACTCACACGGTAACGGGAATGGAACGGTGTAAGCTGTAAGCTAGTCTTGCTCCAAGTCTATTCAGTGGACCATCAGCAATAAAAGAATATAATTTCTTCTGCGGGGGCGTAAGCTACTAAGGTGACGCTGCGAAGGAGAAGTGAGAATTCGTTCTCACTTCTCCTTCGCAGCGTCACCTTAGTAGCTTACGCCCCCGCAGAAGAAATTATATTCTTTTATTGCTGATGGTCCACTGAATAGACTTAGAGCAAGTCTAGCTGTAAGCTAAATGTGTATACAGCCAAAGTGCTCGAGCGCGCGACCGCCGGTCGGAGACATACTTTGAAATCTGACAAAACAATTGAGGCACTTTTTTAAACTTCGCTTAGACATGCCCCAAGTCTATTTCGTCAAAAAAAATTTCGTCAAAAAAATTGAATATACTTTTGGTAGACTAAACTTATTACAGTTGACAAAACAGACTTGGGATTTCCACTCTTAGGTACTCCAACAGAATGCATCATGTGAGATTTCTTGAAAGAAAAAAAGCCTTACGCATTGGCTTTCTAAAATTAGGCAGTCTATCGTATCTACAGGATCTTCTCTTCGTTTTTGCCATGACAACTCACAGATGTATGAAACAATCTAAAGGAAGACCTTATCTTACGAATTGAAAGTATTTTTGTAAGAAGCACTTAATAACTTGAGTGCTGGAAGAAATTGTTGAGAACTGATTTTTTCTTCTACAGCAACTATTCAATGACATTTATTATTATTACGGGTGAATCTTAGAAAGTTTTAAACATTTGAAAAAGTCTGCAAAAGTGGTTTATAAAATCGAAAAAGTTCTTTTTCGCTTATTTAATCAGTCACATGTGGGACAGCCTTATTTTAGGTCATAGATCGTAACAAAATATTGTAAAACCAAACAAGAGTCTTAGACTCACGATTTCACATTATTTTCCAATTCATATAGAGTGGTGTCGCCCATTATGCCCATGTCGTCGCAAAGTTCTGAGTTAGATCCAAAAAGAGCAATTAATGAAAAAACCAAATAGCCAGATTATATCGCCAACTAATGGAGAAAAAGATCACAGAGTATTGATTCTTTACGTAAACTCTTTATACTGATTTTAGAAGATTTTAAAGAAGGGGGTAAAAGCGTCGTTTTCTTATTGCGTCGCCCATTATGGCCGCGGGAGAAACAATGAACACTACTATCCAGTAAAAAGTTTTAATAAGAAAAACAGCTTTAATTACTGTTCTTTGTTTATCATTTGGTAATTTAAACCCAAAAATATAAATAAGAATTAACCTAAACTTCGAGTTTTGGCAATTGAAATACATGCTTCGAGTTGTTCTAAATCCTTATTTTATGTCTTGTGCATGGATGGATGAGTTTTGGCATAGTTTCTAAAATGAAAATAGACTTAATATAATGCTGCTTTTTTTGGGTTTCGATGATTTTCCAAGTCAGTAAGTAAGATTTTAACCCAAATTGGTGATTTGTTTAATAACTGTTGCATTTTAATATTTTGAAGCGATTGGAAGCTTCTCTGGTAAACTGATGGGCATAGTGGGCGACGAAAATAGCAATTAGCAGCACTGAGACTTCATAACCTTAAATCTGAATCAGAATTCACTTTGCTTTGGTTTCATTGTAGATTTCCTCTCAAGAGACAGGACTTCTGAAAAATCAAAGCATATTTGAAAAATTTCAAACCGCAAGGTGCTGAGCGAACGAAAAAGAAGGAAGGAATGTAAATAGAATCATCTTATTTTATGTGGTGGACCTTTGAAACGAGATTCTTCGATGTGAAGGAGCTAACCATTCTCTGAGATGCGCATGCGCCAGGCGCTATTTAAATTTAATTTCTTGCAATGGCGGGCTTTTAGGCCGAAGAGAAAATATCGAAGAAAAACAGCAGTAACGAGGTATTGAACTTTAATTTCTAAGCTACAAACACGGTGCATTATTGCCCATGCTATTACCACTTAACGCAATCTGCATTCCGCAGTGGAAACACCCAACGCACCCAGCAACAAACAAATCATATTTTCATATTTCATATTTTAAACATATTTATACAGGGTACAAAATTCAATAAATATTGTTTTACAATTTGGCCCTGTCAAAAGTAAAGTTCCTAATATAATACATTAGTAGATGTTTCTTTCAAAATCATTTCTTTGATGGACACCCAGCCTAGTTCTTTGCGTAACGGCACAGATGGTGCATCATAAGGACTACCCGTAACGATTCGGGCAGCCCTGTTTTGCAGTTTTTGTAGAGACTCTATTCTAGTAATACCACTACAGCCCCAAACGGAGCAGCAATAGTTTAGATGTGGTTCTACAATACTACGATAAATGTCCTTCAATGTCTCCATAGATACGAAGTTTTTACAGTATTTCAAAACCAACCAAAACACCTTGATTAACAATAATTCTAGAGAAAACACTTATGTTCTCATCAGAGTGTGACTTCTATGATATTCTAGTAACTACATTTAATATCAAGTTTTTCCTCTTTATAGATACTGCCGAAATTTATTTGAAAAGGACTACAAACAGCCAGGTCAATAATGCGAAACGCGGAAAGATATTGAATATCCACGTGCAGCAAGCATCGTTGCAATAGACATTGAGCCATTCTAAAAAAGAATCTTGATCGAACGATATTTCCATACATTTTGCGAACATGAAACATGTACAAAAAAACGGCTCGATCCAGACTCCTCTTTATGATAGCTAAAAGATCTGCTGTCTCGCGCCAGCAATGCAACATCTGGAAAGTTACAAACAGATTCAAGACTTTCAACATTCTTGCAATGTTCCAGGCAGCATATTTTGCCGGTGTTTCTTGTAGTTAGTATGAAATATTTGCGGGGCTAGCAAATGCAATGATTTGTTTGTTCGGGAAACTATCAGTGAAAGTCTTACGGATTTTCTCCAGAAGAGCTAGACCCCCGTTTAAGCGCTTTGGAATATGCGCACTAGCGATTGCGGGGTCATCATCCTTCATTTTCCGACCAAAACCAGGTCAAGTACCCCCCGGGAGAGCGATAAGAAGAAGAAACTTATAAATTGGACAGGAAGATCATTGCAGTTGAGTATTTCATTGCTGACAAGCCGGACCGACTGGAGCTGGAGAGCTAACACCTGGAGAGAACTGGTGAGTCACACTTTTTAGACATCGTTATTTCGTCTTACTTTTCATTACGCTTGATCTTACTCTCTCGTACCCAAGCCAAAATGTGATTCTTACTTTTTTCATTATCTTGGAGATTTTATGAATCAAATCTTTAAAATGGCTAGTGTAAATGGCTGGGAAATAGCCATTAATCTTTTCTTGGGACTAGATGGCTTGAGAGAACATAAGGGACAGTGCGAAATTTATTATATCACATGGCCGGTTGAGACGGAGCATTCTTACAAAAAGATCTGCTCGCCCCGTATGAAATTATTGCAAAAAACCAACTGCTCCATCACTCTTTCCTTGAAATATGTATCTGCCCCGTATTCATGAATAACAAATGTTGTATAGTACCACTGATGAATTAGCCAAATACCATAACAAAATCAATTCTTGTCCTTTCGAGTCTTTGTCGACGAAAAAATTGACTTTGAAGATGAAGAGAAATGACTGATGAATCGTTCTTGCAAACAACTGACAGGGAAATTTTGCATCATTTTATACACATCCTTCAAAGCATTTCTTATCTTGACTGATTTAAAACTTTGTCCCCAAAAAGAACAATTTTATATTTCAAGCTTCAGATTGAGTTTATAAGATGTTCACCATGTTTGGCTCTAACTTCAAACCTACACTTGCAATTACCGTACTTGATTGCAAGCTGCCTTCGCTTGTACCTTAGTTTTCCGTTTGTATTTAAACATTCTCTTTATTTGTAGTAGCAGCTACGTGTAGTTTTATGTAGGTCCCCTTTAAGGTAAACCTTTTTTTTTGCTGTTTTGTAGTTACGTGTAGTTTTAGCAATTATCTTTCTCTCTAGTAGTTACGTGCAGTGGTATGTTCGTATTTCCTGTTTTATGTTGCCATGAGGTAGACGTAGTTTTCGCTCCAATTGGTATTGTATTAGCAGTAGGGTATGGTATTTTGTAAGTAATGTTGAAAGTAATATGTATTGTAAGCAGGGACGCCGGAGCGATGGTAGGGCAAGGGGGGCGACTATGAACGTAAGGGCAATCGAGACCGAAGGCGAGCGAAGCGAGCCTAAAAATCGGGGGGTCCGGGGGTACTCCCCCGGGAAAATTTTTGTAGCCACGCCCTTTAGATTGGCTTAAAATGCTATCAAAAATGTTTTAACGAACATTAATCATGATCTTTCACGAAATTTTTCGGCTCTTTCTCCACATGTCCTCATTCCGAATCGCATAAAATCGCATATTGCTTATTTTGAAGTTACAATTGCCACTCATTTTTCGTTACTGGTGTGTTTCTGATAAGAGAATGAAGCAATGGCGGCTTTTATATCAAGTTTCAAAGAAAATTATGGTTTTTCATTGAAAGGGCACTTTTGCCCCCCTTGCCCCCGTTAGGAAAGGGCAGGAGGGGCGCTTGCCCCCCCGCGCCCCCCCTCTCCGGCGTTCCTGATTGTAAGTTATTAAATGATGTATAAAAAAAAGATGTTACTGCACAGTTCATATTTGCTTCGTAAAATGTGTTGACCCAGTTCTGTACAAGCTTTTAAATTGCAAATTAATCATTATACACCACATACAATGAAAGCTATAAGACTGTGGGAAGAAGTTTCAAAACGATCCCTTACGCCCCACCGAATTAAATCAATTTGGTTGGTGGATTTGATGCAAAAAGCAAGGTTTTTTCTTAATTAATGCATTGCTAAAACATTGCTCAAAAGCATCCACATGCGTTAATTAGAAAATGTAGGTTTTCAACAATTCTTTACAATTTCTATTTGGTTTGCTCTGAGATAAATAAGCTTTGAGAAACAAAACAAGAGGATAGGCCGATGCTACTTTTCACTATGGATGCGACTGGCAAACCTCTGGGTTCAGCTGTCGCTACCCTGGGTACCAGCCTCTCTTTAACGTTAGAGAGGCTGGTACCCAGGGTAAGCTGTCGCACGCACAAACTTGAACTTCAAAAACTCATGAATATCCTGCTTATTTGCAAGATTATAGTATTTGAAATTAAGTTAAGGTCTAAAGGACAGAGTTATCTTGCGCGGAGCCCTTTCGTTGTATCATTAGGCCTAGGCTAAACGTCGCTCTTCTCATGCGCCGAACCTAATAGTTGAATTAGGCGCATGAGAAGAGCGACGTTTAACTTGATTAAGTTCGGCAGATTGAAAAAAAAGAATTAGGTGCAGCAGAATGAACTTGGAGCGACTGGTCCTGTCGCATTATGCGACTCTGGAGCGACTTCAAGTTAGACGTCGCTCTTCTCATGCGCCAAATTAAATACATAAATTATGGATATGTTTTAGTAATTATTTCTGTTCTCAAACGAGGCGGCGCATGCGTAAATTGATATTTGATCAACTTGACATTTGGCGCCACAACAACAAAACGAACAGTATTGTCAAAAATGATACCCTTGGCTAGACCGTTGCTAGGCCAAAATTTCAAAAAAGGATACCCTTGGGACCCTTGGCTAGACTAGAATTCCGAAAAAGTATACCCTTGCTCGCGGCACATCCCCAGGTACCTTTACTTTAGAAGAACCCCCCCCCCCCCCCACCCGTGGACAAAGAGAATGACGCCACATCTGACTGCAACGAATATGTATATAGATTCTGAAAAGAGGCCTACATCAGTTCTTCGTGGGACCAATGATCAAGACCAAACCACACCTAAGCAACTCACTGTCACACCTGTCACTGTCTGTATTGTTAAAAGCTAAAAAAAATTTCCAGAAAAAATTCCAAAAAACTTCCATTGACAAAGTTATTCTTGGTACCGATTCATATAAGCTTGGCAGCGGTACTCCTATTTTAGGCAGATGTTCCACTATCTTCGCAGAATGTTGTACCAGGTAACACGCCTCTGGTACCATGGTACCACAAACCTATCACCTGTTAATATTATTGCAGGATTGGATGCTCGGGCAACAAGGCAACAGTATTTTTTCAAACGACGTCTCTTCTTTTTATTCACCCGGGATATTGATAATAAATTTGAAAACTAGAAGCTGGTACATTTGAGATCCCGAGGGGGGAGGACTTACATTCTCTCTCAATGGTGCGAGGTTGTGCCATTTTTAGGGTATCTTTCTTATGATAGATTCCGGATTATGGGTATGGTTTTCTACGATTTTTATTTTTTCCGGATTTATGGATATGATTTTTTGTAAAACTTCACTAATGGGTGAACTTTTTGGGCTTTTCCGGATTTATAGGTATATTTTCCAGAAATGTTCCGGATTTATGGGTGGTAGTTTTACGCTTTGAATGGCACAGCCCCGTGTCATGGAAACTGAAGTCACCTCCCTGCTTTAAGACTTGAAGAGGGCTGTGATTTGCAAATATTACTGTAATTATTTCCGTCGAATTTGTTCGCATCGTTTACTTACCTCTGCTAAACATTTTCAGTGTTACTTGCTTCTGTCAATTCTTTCTCATCATGTTAATTTCCTTCCGTCAAAACATTTTTCACATCGCTTATTTACTTTTGTAAATTTTTTCACATTGTTACTTACTTTTGTCAAACTTTTTACATCTCTTATTTACTTCTGTCAAAGTCCTTTCACATAGTTTCCTTACTTCTGTCAAATTCTTCACATCGCTGATGTACTTCTGTCCAATTTCTTTCAGTCACTGGAAGATGCAAGTTCTCATATTGGTTTTCACATGTACACTATGTTTGAGCAGTTATGCGAGAGGTAACGACCAGAGAGGGGACGAAAATGAGGTACCAGGAGCAAAGGGAAGTCTAAATGAAGAAGCATTTGAAGATGAAGGGCCAAGTGTTCCGTACGAAGATGACAAAGTATCTGCAATAGAGAATCAACCACCAGGAATTTGGAAAAAGGAAGAAGAAAGAATCGCAGAAAAACGGCGAAAATTGGATGAAAAATATCTTCGAGACGCTCTCGAAAATAGGCCAAAGCATCGTATTGAAGAAGAGGCAAATCAACCACCAGGAATTTGGAAAAAGGAAGAGGAAAGAATCACAGAAAAACGGCGAAAATTGGATGAAAAATATCTTCGAGACGCTCTCGAAAATAGGCCAAACCATCGTATTGAAGAAGAGGCAAATCAACCACCAGGAATTTGGAAAAAGGAAGAAGAAAGAATCGCAGAAAAACGGCGAAAATTGGATGAAAAATATCTTCGAGACGCTCTCGAAAATAGGCCAAAGCATCGTATTGAAGAAGAGGCAAATCAACCACCAGGAATTTGGAAAAAGGAAGAGGAAAGAATCACAGAAAAACGGCGAAAATTGGATGAAAAATATCTTCGAGACGCTCTCGAAAATAGGCCAAACCATCGTATTGAAGAAGAGGCAAATCAACCACCAGGAATTTGGAAAAAGGAAGAGGAAAGAATCACAGAAAAACGGCGAAAATTGGATGAAAAATATCTTCGAGATGCTCTCGAAAATAGGCCAAAGCATCGTATTGAAGAAGAGGCAAATCAACCACCAGGAATTTGGAAAAAGGAAGAAGAAAGAATCGCAGAAAAACGGCGAAAATTGGATGAAAAATATCTTCGAGACGCTCTCGAAAATAGGCCAAAGCATCGTATTGAAGAAGAGGCAAATCAACCACCAGGAATTTGGAAAAAGGAAGAAGAAAGAATCGCAGAAAAACGGCGAAAATTGGATGAAAAATATCTTCGAGACGCTCTCGAAAATAGGCCAAAGCATCGTATTGAAGAAGAGGCAAATCAACCACCAGGAATTTGGAAAAAGGAAGAAGAAAGAATCGCAGAAAAACGGCGAAAATTGGATGAAAAATATCTTCGAGATGCTCTCGAAAATAGGCCAAAGCATCATATTGAAGAAGAGGCAAATCAACCACCAGGAATTTGGAAAAAGGAAGAAGAAAGAATCGCAGAAAAACGGCGAAAATTGGATGAAAAATATCTTCGAGATGCTCTCGAAAATAGGCCAAAGCATCGTATTGAAGAAGAGGCAAATCAACCACCAGGAATTTGGAAAAAGGAAGAGGTTCAAGATTTGGTTCAAGAATTAAGAGAAACTTTAGGAAATAAGAGAGAGTGAAATATGTTGTGCTATAATGACGGTTAAAATTCTAATCTAGCAATCTAGAGGTGAGCTGGAAGCTTCATGATAAAGTATTAAAGAGTCTATGGTTTAATGTGTTGTAAAATGAATTTGTTGGTGATTTAGCTACAATTTTGCTGTGGACTTTTTTCCCTTCATTGTGTCCTTCTAAATCTTTGAATAATTCTGTGACCTGTTTCTTTGAACTGAATGGCTTCAAAGAAACTTTAGCTACTTTGCTATGATTCTACCACAGGTGGCGGAGAATGGTTCGGTATTTTTGAAATAGCATTGTTCAGTTTTAAAGTTAGTAAAAACAAACCTTTCTTGTCAGTTAAATGTGTCTGATTTCTCTGTGAATCTCATCCTTAGGCCAACATGCGAATGACTGTTTAGCGTTGTTGCTGTTGTCTCAGATCTGAGACAACAGCAACAAGGCTAAACAGTCGTTCGCATGTTGGCCTAAGGATGAGATTCACAGAGAAATCAGGCACATTTAACTGACAAGAAAGGTTTGTTTTTACTAATTTAAAAACTAAACAATTCTATTTTGAAAATATCGAACCATTCTCCGCCACCTGTGATTCTACTTTCTACTGTTGGACTTTTCCGAAATCTTTAATATTTTCAGAATTAGTGTGTTTTTCTTCTTTTATTCAAGAGGATTTTCAGAAAACCTTAAAACCACGGTAATTTCTGGGTTATAAAATTTTTCATTCTAATTGGTCAATCCAACAAATCGAATGCATTTGATTGGTTAAAAACATGGTTTGCATAAAGCTGGTTTAAGCCTAGACTTGTGACGATGAGTCCCTTGTATTCCTGCTGTAAACCTTGCTCAACAGGGACTCATAATGAAACAGTGAAAAAGCTGACCCTATTTTTTGCATTCGATTAATCGAATAATGATCGAATGACTGCTTGAACTCTGTTCAACGGCCTCTCTTCAGAAAGGAAATGCGATAAAAACTACGTACGCAGACACTTAATCAACGAAACCTGGTGTTCACCTGAAGAAGAACTAGACTTGCCCCAAGTCTATTTTGTGAAAAAAAAATTTCGTCAAAAAAATTGAAGGGAAAAGTGAAAAGCGAAATAATATGTTTTGTAATATACTTTCCGGTAGACTTATTACAGTTGACAAAACAGACTTGGGGCAAGTCTAAAGAAGAACCTTCACTTCGCCTGGTGAGTGCAAAATAAGTTTTTTAATACTGCAATTCCCATGTTTTTAAGACCAAAACATACCAGACCAGAGAAATCTTTAAGTACCTGACGCAGCAACTTCCTTCAAATCTAGTCAACTGCGTCAATCGAATCGAGTGTTCGAAACTTATTGTTCTTTGCCAAATCTCGCAATCTAATTGGTTTTCTAGGAAGCTCAGAATTTGGGCATAAATAGGGTCAGGTTTTTCAAGGTAATATTATGAGTTTCTGTTGACCGAAACGCCATCTTGAAGTGAAAAAGCACAGGGATACAAGGGACTCATCGTCATAAGTGTAAGCCTGATCTCTCTGGTGACAGTTTTGAATGTTCTACTAAATGAATGAGTTGTTCAGAAGAATGAATAATTCAGAATTCAGCATGAAATGTGATCCGAATTTTCACATTTCTTGCATAAATATCTGTACGTAGATCACTCAGGATCAATCGAAAGTTGTAAAAAAATTATTTTCTTACGCATCTCCCAGCTGAAAGATTGGTTTGCGTGCACCGAGAGCTCTCCAGAATGTCATTATGAGAGCCGATAGACGAACAATTTTTTGCAGTCACGCAGTCAAGAATAGGAAAACAAGACGAGCAAAATGAAGCAAAAAACTACATAAACGGAATGATTGCCAAGTGTAGAGAAATTATTTTTAATCCATCGCCACTGTCTGAAAGCCACCGCCAAGGCCCCGAGGGGGGGGGGGTACATAACATGTTCGGGGTGCGGGTATGTGGCAACCATATGGGTGGGTTTTTGGGCCCAAAATTCTCTAAACAAGGGTCCTTTTTCGGCAGGTTTTCCATAAGCATGGATGGGCTTTCGCAGAAGTTCGCAAAAATAGTTAAACATGGGCAGTTTTTCTACAAAATTTATCATAAAAGTGGGTACCATGGTAAGTTTCGGTAATTAGAAGAAGGTACCTTTCTGAAAACAGGGTAGCAGACCCCAATCCATCCACAAGTCATGTAACCCCCCCCCCCATGCGCCAAGGTTAGTCTCAAAAACATCGTTGCCAAAGTAAAGCAGGAAAAGTAAAAAACCAAAACACTTCGGGAAAATATGCCCAAATACCTGTCCATTCACCTGGTAATTTTGGTGTTTGTTTTTGATTAATTTTTGTTATGAAAATAGTTTTACATAGAAAATAGAAAACATGTATGCAAGGGCGAATTTTTTGGCGTATATTTCTAAGATGCAACAAAAGTGAATATAATGCTGCATTTTTGGAGGTTTCATTGCTTGTTCAAGTCGGCAGATAACAGCCCAGTAACATTTTTCACCTTATTTGGCGCTTTTTGGACTGAACTTTGCATTTCAACGTTTTGAGGTGACTGGAAACTTCCCTGGTCAACTGATGGGCAAAGTGGGCGAAAAAAATAGCAAATAGCAGCATTCAAAAACTTCATGACTTTAAATCCACATTTGAAACATTCAAACTTCACTGCAAGGCGCTCAACGAAAGAAAAGAAAAAAGGAATATAAAGTAGGAACATGAAATGTACTCACTAAGAGAGTACATGGATTTTTCATGTAAAAAATCGTTCAAACCGTATCGGTAAATCCGGACTCCATCATAAAAAGGTACCTAGAAAATAGCACAAAACCCCCCGTACCATGGAGAACAGGGACAGGGACAGAGCAAAATTATGACATACAAACTGTCGGAATGGGTCTCGAACATGCGCGCGCATAAAAAACATATTTGCCTCTTGTTCTACCTGTTTTACGTATCACTATATTACAGTTAGTTAAATTTTGTTACAATTTCTCTCCATTTTCTTCTGTCACTTGCGATTTCTTCGAGGTTGTTTATCTCAATGTTTTTGTCTTTGAGTTCACTTAAAACTTGACTGTACCATGTTGTGATGGGATGGCCTTTTGGTCTTGTTACTGCTCGTTTGAATTCGTTTATTGCTTGCTTGCATGGTGTATTTTCAGGGAGGCGTAGTGCATGTCCAAACCACCTAATTCGCTGTTTTTGTATGATTTTTGATTTTTGACCATATTTCTTGTTTTGTCAATTTCACTAAATTTTCGTTTGATATCTTTGTTGGCCATTTTATGTTAAGTGCTTTTCTTAGTAATTTTATTTGGGTTGCATCAATTTTGTTTCTAGTTTTACTGGTAACTGTCCATAGGCATGTGTTGTACATATAGACACTCCTTATGAATGCCCCGGGGGGGGTACTTGACCAGGTTTTGGTCGGGGACGTGCCATCGAAGCTTCAAAAACATACCCGTTCCTTATACCAATTTTGCGAAAAAGTATACCCGACTTTATACCAATTTTGCGAAAAAGTACACCCGACCTTATACCAATTTTCCGAAAAAGTATACAAAAATCGTTCTTTAAACCAAAATTGCGAAAATCGATACCGTTCCTTATACCAAAATCGTGAAAATCGATACCGTTGCTTATACCAAAATCGTGAAAATCGATACCCTTCCCGATGGCACGTCCCCGTACCCAAAATATGTGAAGTACCCCCCCCGGGATGAATGCATTGAAAATTTCCATCTTTTTCTCTATGTTTATATTGCTTGTCTTGTTCGACGAATGTAATTAAACCTATCTTTCACGAAAAGGAGGCTGTCAACAAATGGTAGCAAAGAAGACAACCAAAGAGCGAAGGGCAAGGCAAAAGTTCGCGGTTGCCAAGCTGTGACAATTCGAAATTCTGTGTATTAGCAACGAGATCAGGGAAGACGGAAGAAAAATGAGCTCGTAAAATCAGAGAGCATTCGCATCGTATGACATACTATAGTGCCAGTGATTGTTGAGAGAAGAGAATCTCTCTTTGCAATGGATGGAATCTTGAAGAAATTTCCAGAGGTAGGGAGGCTAATAATGTACCTAGGCCTGATGATAAATTTAATTTGTTTACATTTCTTCGGATGTTTGCTTTTTTCAGAGCGTTTGTCGGGACTTACTTGTCCTTTTGCCATTGAACTCGCCTGCTAGACAATTGGCCTGGTTCTATTTTTCTTCTGAGGGTAGTAATGGTGTCTACCTCTTAGCTTAGGTCTATTATAGTATAGTTTTTTTCTTTCCAAAAAATCAACTGCTTGCATCTATCCAAACGCCGAGACGTCCTATTATAACAAAGATGTCACATGACTTGTTGTGTCTGCCACTGCTTGCAGTTGCTTCTTCTAGTTTTCTAGCTTCCTCCTTTAATTGACTTTTGCCATCATTATTCATTAGCTATCTATATTTACAGGTTTCTGGTCTCCAATCATTTAAAAATGCAGGTTTCAAAATTTGTCAGCTGTACAAGCTATTAATTCTAGTACTGTAGGGCATTTCTGATAACTACCACTTCAAATTTAATGCTAATATTGAGCATCGCTCAAAAGCATTTTGCTCAAATAGATAAAACAAAATAAACTGGCAACCATTCGATGTGATGATGCAAGGAATCTCAGCAAGAAAAATCCAGCAAGTTCACTGATATATAGTTTAACCACTCTTTTATCAAGAGCTTAAATCCCACTAGAATTCTTTGGGTACTTCCCACCCAAGGTTAAAAAACATATCCAAACCTTGTAATGTTGTTCCAGTTTGTTGAATATGTATACCCAGCCTCATACCAATTTTTCAAAAGCAGGCTATTTATCTGTTCTTTTTTCACAATGGATACTGTGTCTGTAACAAAATCATGAAAATCAATGCTGTTCTTTATACCAAATTCGTGAAAAATGATGTTGTCTATGATGGCACATCTCCAATATTTGTAAATATATATATAGTGCTCTCCCCCTTGTGCTCAAATTTTTTGGGAACTATAATACTGGAGACCCAGAGGAGGGGATGCTTGACTTTGTATGAGGGTGTGCCCGCAAAAATATTTTTCCCAGCTCCAGAATTTCCCTCCAAATGATACCCTACTCTAGAAAACATCATTGAAAAGCATACACATATTTTTTTATAAGAAACTAAGAATTTGGGCCAGTACTGGAAGTTTCTTAAAATTATCGGAGTTTGAGTACTCAGAGTCTCTTATGAGTTTCTTAGAGGTTCCATAACAATCTTCATGTTCACTACCTGTGCCCTCGTGAACAAATCAAAACAAGGTTTTTTAAGCCTTTCCAATGTTTAGACATTACTCAAGTACCTTACGAGTAATATGATACAGGAAACAAGTGAAAGTAAAGTAAAAACATGTCGGGGATTTCCTTTATCAAAATAAATAGTTTCTTAGCTTATATTTTCCCAGTACTGGAGTTTCTTAATTTTTTGGCGATCTGAGAGTTGAGTTTCTTATAAGCAGTTTCTTATAAGAAAAAATACGTGTACTCCAAACCATAAAAATAGGACAGAGCAAGAACCTGATCTAACAAAATATCCCTTTTTGACAACCGGCTCTAGAACAATTACCTTCTTTTGATGGCTGGCACTAGAAAAAGGTGAAAATAATACCCTGAAAATTGGCACTTCCCCGTTGGACAAATAAAGTATACTTTGTACCCCCCCCCCGGGACTGGAGAGAATAAAGATTTATTGCAAGTTATATTCTACCATTTCAGGTCCTCTTTAAAGATGCATCTCCAAGACCAAATCAAATAAATTTTCATGTCAGGACGAGGGATGCTTGTGCAGAGTCTTCAATTAAGTACGTATGACTTAAATCATTATCATGGAGTCTGATCAAGGTATTTATTAGTTGGAACATCAGATGAAAAACACAATTTGATTAAGAGTTTGACTGCCTGTACGAAAATACTAGGCCAGGTAATAGCCATGTACAGTAGAAGTCTAGTAGTTATGGCCTTGTAACAAGTTGTTCAGGCCTAGAAAAGCCTTGCTGTAACCTTGTAAATGGCTTGAAAAATGCTAATTAGCCTTGTGGAAACGTTGTATTAGACTGGTTGGGGACTGGTTGTAACTTGGAATCTTTTTGATAGCCTTGTAATTTTCTTCAAAGGTTAGGACAAGGTCATAACGAGGTCATAATCCCCCACCACAAGGCTAAAAATGTGCCTGTACAAGGCCAAGCTTAACCTTGTATTGTCGTACAGGTGGTACAGGCCATGTGCACATTTGTACAGTATGGTTTTATGGTTTTACTGTATGGTTTTCATGTCTTAGAAGTCTTTGAGAATTTTTTCATTACTTATGAATTCTTGTTTGAAAACATGATACAGTCTTTCATGTATGGCTCAGGAATTATGGCTCAGGAGTGTGCAAGGCCTGTTCTGTATCATCACAAGTCTTCAGGATAACATGATAACTACTGTATAGTACAGTCCTTGCGCACATCAATATGACAAGATTCTCAAGAATTCTTAAGAACTTTGAAAAATTCTTCACATTATTATGATAAGAATTCTTGTGCCATATGAAAAATTGTAAATTTTCATAAGAAATGAAAAAAACTCTTCAGAATGCTTAAGGATTCTTAGACAGGAAAACCATGATATCAGTGTGAACAAGGCCTATATTGTAAACACGCAGTTCAGCATAGCAGTTCATGTACTTTGACAAATGCTAAATCATGAACTAGAACAGCTGCAGACTTCTGTGTTGCATCATACATCATCCAGGTTTGATGTCAGTAAACTATCTTTACTGGAAGAGTGTACCATTTTTCCTCTATTAATTTAGTGTTTACAATGATTTTAATTTTTTCAAAACTTTCCATGAATCTGTTAAATAAAAAGAAAACACTGTATTTCCAAAAAAACCAAGATATCAAAATCTCCGATGAATGATAGTTATATAGCAAAATACCGGAAACATGGATGGCATCTGTGCAATTATTTTTTAAGATTTGATGCAGATGCTAGAATTCTTGAAGGGTATGAAGTACTGTAAACAAATTGATCAAGACTTTTAAGAAACTGGAAATGTTCTCAAGAATTCTTAGAGAGGAAATTACTGTATGTTACTGTGCGCAAGGCCCCAGGGAGTACCCAGTAAACTCTTGGATATTGATGCTCATTGTAGCCAATTCACCTTGGACATACAAAAGTAAATATATAAGATTCAGACCCAAAAAATGAAAAGTAATTTTGCTTGACCATCTGAAAAATAATGGTATGGTGATTTTCTAGAAACTTAAACAAAGTAACTCCTTCTCAGGAACCCCCCCCCCAAAAGGCAACTTCTTAAACCCAAAACATAACAAGTGTGTCCCTGTCCATTTTTTGCGAGTACACCCTGGAATGCATTTGTGATGATAACAAATAATATTGATGCTGTCTGAAATTACTTTCTAGTTTAAAGACATCAAAATGTGTTGTAATTGGAGATCTTGGTGTTGGAAAAACAAGTATTATTAACAGGTACCAGTTAATATAAACAAAATATATTCTTTTTATGGAGTGTCCAAAGAAGACCCAAAACATGTTGATCCTGAAAATTCACCAAGACCTGTATGTACTAAAGTTGCTTGCATTTTACACACGGGGGGGGGGGGTACATAACATATTTAGCGTACGGGTATGTGCCGCCATTATGAGTGGGTTTTTGGGCCCAAAATTCTCTAAACAAGGGTCCTTTTTCGGCAGATTTTCCATAAACAAGGGTGGGGTTTCGCTGAAATTCGCAAAAAATGGTTTTAATGGGCAATTTTACGCCAAAATTCATCATAAAAGTGGGTATCAAAAGCAAGTTTGGGTAATTAGAAGAGGGTAGCTTTCTGAAAACCGGGCGGCAGACCCCCGTCCATTCTCAAGTCATGTACCCCCCCCCCCCGGGTTTACACATGCCTAGATCTCAAACATTCTTCAAGTGAGATCTAAAATTTATCTACCTGCAGACCCAATTTTCAAGACACTAAATAGCCACAGACCCACAAAACTTATTGCAGATACAAGGATTATGTTCAGAGCCAACCAAAGGGAAGAGGCCTTCTGGGTGTGACTTGGATACCCCGTGTTTTCGCCTTGAAACTTCCAGAGAGAATATTATTTGCGACTAGATGCTGCTCTGAAGGTACCAAGTTCTGAAAAAATTTCACAGCCATTAACTTCTCACAAAGTCGAATTCACCCATATTTTCAATGCTCATAAAAACTTACAAAAGTCGCGGAATTATTTCAATCTCTTGGCTATCAAGCAGGATTCGACTCATTCTAATCCATCAAGTACTCTAGGTGCCATCAATTTTCAAAAGTTGGATATTTCTTCTCTCTTTTGGCTCACCCGACTTACTGTTTTTGTTTGACTCCCCCCGTTTAATAAACTATGAATTTGACAATACACTTGCAAAAAGGTCGATACTGTGACGTCACCCAGTACAACACATTTCCTCTTTATAGATACTGCCGAAATGTATTTGAAAAGGACTATAAACCCACCATTGGGGTTGAATATGAAGTGAGACGATATGAAATACTGAAAACACAATTTCAGCTCCAAATGTAAGTATCATTATGACTACATTTAGTGCTAAAATTTTCTTCTACTCGGGCGCTCACTGACGTGGCAATTTCACGTTCATAACTTCCTTTCAATTTCAGACAAACTGATTTATCTTGAAACTCGCAAAGATATTTCAATTTATCTGTTGCAATTGTTCATCTAGACTATTTGTTCATCTATCTGTTGCAATTGTTCATCTAAGCTAGGCTAGATTTTCTGCAGCTGAATCTTACATTTCTGTTTAATTTTTAACATCTTCTTTGGAAAATTTGATGGACTAAGAGCCATAAAACCATCTTTGGAGTACATGTATATGTTGAGTGACTCAACTTACACAGTGAGTGTGCTGGAATATTTCAGAATTTGAATGTTCACTGGAGAGAGGCCTCGGATTGAGACATGTTTAATTTACTGTCTGTACAAACAAGAAGATCGTTTTCAAAAGTGGCATTGTCCCAGAGCTTTTAGTCAGATTAGAAGAGCCTTCAGCCAAGGACCAAAGATCACATGGTGAAATTGCAGGTTTCAGTCTCTACTTTCTTGCCAGGCAGGCTCTTCTAATTCCCGATAAATTCGATAAGTTTCAAAACTGTTTCACCTGGCAGTGACATTTATTTTGAAATTGACTTCAAGTTAATTGTTAAATGCCACAGGGTTGTTATGTAATTCCATGCTCCCTTCCCCTGTGGTATCTTTGTGTGGTATTTTTATATTTGTAATTATTTCATGAGCATATTGAAAAATGACAGGCTGAGTGCTACCCTGATGGCCACCTTGTGTACCATATCGAAAGCAGGGGTGGATCGAGCCCGAAGCTGGAGGGGGAAAACTTGCAAAGAGGGTGCCAAAAATATAGCAGATAGAAAGCACGCCGAAGGTGCGCAAAAAGTTTTGGACCCATTTCAGACTTGTTTTAGTTTTCCTACTAAGTAATCCCTTGATTTATACGTTTCCCCCAACATTTATATCAAACCAATTAAAAAAGAGTGTGAGGGTCAGAATGAGGGGCGCTTTTCTCGCCAGAAAGGGGGCACAGACCTCAATTTTCATCTTGAATGGAGGGCAATCTGCCCCATTTTCCCCCAACCAAATCTGCCATTGACCGAAAGTCTCTAATTTTATCTTTTAAGATGGGATACGTCTGGGGAAGAAAGATTCAAATCCATAACTGCTGCATACTACAGAGGATCAAATGGTAAATAAACTGTGTAGTGTCTGTTTTTATTTGTATCTTTTATTTTCACTCAGTTAAAGGACAAGTCCGGCGTTGGTATGATTGATGATAAATCTGCATGTACGGTAGTAAAACCTTGCAAAAGTGATATGTTCTTCTTTGAAGATCTCTTCTGTATTAACTGATTTTCATATCTTCTGCACGTACGCTAGTAAAACCTTACAAAAAATGATATACCTTAGTCCCTTCAAATTTCGCCTGCCTTTAATTTTCGCCCCGGAATGGGGCGAAAATTAAAGGGGGCGAATTGCGGAAATATTTTCGGGGGCGAAAATTAGAGGGAGCAAAAATTAAAGGAAGCGAAAAAATCTATTTTCTTTAAAAAAAACTTTAGTTTTGACTGTAATACAAAATACAAGACATGCATTACTCTTCGATAACAATGATATTGTCCTCCCCGATGTCTAAGGGGTGATTTTGTTGTTCTAGTTCCACCGTGTTCTCTTCCTCGGGGCCATATCCATCCAAATAACGTCATATCAATCCAAACCAGGGGGCGAAAATTAAAGGGAGCGAAACTCCCGCGAAACTTTTGCACAAGGGGGGCGAAAATTAAAGGGAGCCAAAAGTGAATGCAGGCGAAATTTGATAGGAATAAGGTATTCTTCTTTGAAGGTCTCTTCTGTATTAACTGATTTTCATATCTATTTTAGCCATCATGGTCACGTTTGATTTGACGGAGTCACTGTCTCTAACACATGCCAGGTATGATTTTAATCTTTTCCATTTAGTTATTCGCACAGATTTGTGTACCTGTCAACCATCTTTATACCCCCCCCCCCCCCCAGTAACGATCCCGCCGGACATTAAGAATACGGCGGGGAAATTATGAAATTAAACATTTTCAACGGGCATTAGAAATATCATGGCAGGGAAAGGAAATTTTCGGCTATTAACTTTGATGAAACTTGTACAATTTTTGACGGGGAAACAAAAGTTTCAACGGGGAACCAACAGAAACACGGCAGGGAAAGCGTTTCAATTCAAACTTAGTGGAGGAAACAAATTTTCTTGACTGGTCATCCTTCTACCTTGGTGGGGCAATGTTTCAGCGGAGTTGTTACTAGGGGGTGTATCTTTTGCTGGAATAAGCTTTCCATCAAATCCACACGGTAGTGAGAAACTCCAAGAGAAAGGTGCTTTTGTTGTTGTAGTTTTTGTGACATTTAATTGCATATATTACTGCGTTTCAAACAATTGTTCCTTATGATGAAGTTTCTCCTTAGATCTTGGCTAGATGAAGCATTAAACAACACTAGGACAACTGTTCCAGAAATATTCTTAGTAGGAAACAAAAAAGATTCTTGCGTAAGTGATAATTTTGCTTAATAATGATGTAAATTTTCAGCCCATCTTCCCAGTAGAGTAAAATAACAATCCTCGTCTGAAAGGCCACTTCCCCCTGGGTACCAAGACAACAATATTGGCAGACATACAGGATGTCCCAAAACTTGTTCGACGTTTGATTAAATATTAAAAAATAACGAAATACTGAACGAGCTCCATGGTAAGATAACCATATTGCCGAGATTTAAAATTAATTTTAGACACCAGAAGCTAGCAAATCTGCTAAATATACATGGAGTTACGAGCTTCTAAAGTTCAAGTTTGTGTCAAAGCTGAAACCAGACGCCCCTAGATTGCATATTTTTTGAAAGTAGAATCTCGTTTATTCAAAGAAAATCAAATGGAATTAAAAAAAGCACTTTCAATAAACTAGCTTTCTCTAACATTGAATCAAGGCCATGGATGCTTGGAGGAATCCTGTTGAGCACAATTTGGAATGGCCGTCTCTCGTCGATTAAGTTTTCATTCCATGCTTAAGGATACTTGCATTCTAAAGTAAATTTTGGCAACAGTTACAAAATCAAATTATTTTTGAAGTCCTTTGCTCTAATAGCAACGAGAGGTCTTCTTTTACCTCGATTTTGGGACGTATTTTTAAAAAACAAATCAGTTAGGGGGTCTGGTTTCAGCTTTCGCACAAATTTGAACTTCAAAAGCTTGTAACTCCTTGAATTCTTAGCGGATTCGCAACATTCTGGCGTCGAAAATTAATTTAAAATCTTAGGAACAGGGTTATCTAATCAGGAGCCTGTACATTTTATGGCTACTTTTTAAAATTGCTTAAAGGGGCTGGGTCACGTAACCGTAAACAAATCTGTTATCTTTATAATCTATATTGTTGTCCGCACGCGCCGGCACGCGCCCATTGTGTTCTGCACAGATTTTGGTGGATGGGGTGAATCCACAATAAAGTTACTTCTAAAAATCCATCAATATCTTTGCAATCTTACCACATATGGTTGTTTCGTTTGTTTCTCTCTGAAGTTCAAGAGTTCATCTTCAAAATAGCTCTTTCATTTTGAGAAAAATAGTGGAAAATCTGTGTGATATGGCCTGTCAAAAAACTGCAAAATCGTCGTTTCGAAAGAAGTTTGTTTACTTTACGTGACCCAGCCCCTTTAAGTCCGTATTTAAGCTCTCATAGCATGTAAATTCTTTAGTCATTCAATGTATGATATCGTCACGTATTGTGAGTGGCCGAGTGAAGTTTGACTGGCCGAGCGGCGTATACAGTTTTCGTCAGGTGAATGAAGTTAAGCTCGGTCAAGTGAGGTCAAATTCCGGATGGGTGACCTCTCGGAGGCCTGACCTTGCAACTCTCCTCGCCGTCCTTCAGAAGGGGCGTTAAACTAGGGTGCGGCATGCATAGCGGGCCTAAACTAGCTAATAGCTAGAATTCCTTCAAGCCCTCTAAAAATACATTACTTGGAAAAAGCCACTTCTTTTACTGTCTCCGTGTCTGCGCACGTTAACTGCACCTGTATCTCGAAATAACTTCGATCCCTATAACATTAAGCCCCCAATTTATATCAAATTCCAGAGGTTATCAAAAATGAGGATATCAGATGTTATCAAAAATTCACCCCAATCATTTTTCAGGTGAAAATGTGAAAGATTTATTCACCAGAATATCTGCGATATGTTTCGACCAAGCAGTACTGCGAGAGCTCGAAGATCAAAAAGTGAAGACCGAAAAAGTGAAATTAGGTGGTGGGTCAGCTAATAATGGACTACAAACGATACGTAAGACTTTTCGCCTTTTCTTGTTTCTCCTTCTTCCATGGGCAATAATGCACCGTTGATGCGGCCTATATTATGATCAAAATTGTATTTTTACTCACTATTGTTTCTCTTCCATGGGACTGCGAGCAAAGCTTGATGATGTTGCCATTCATTCGTTCTTCTCTCATCTCAGCAAGGAATCGAATGCTGCCATTATTCAAATACAGTTGAATCAGTTGCAGCTCATACGCAGCGATATGTCTTATTTCAAACTTCCCTTTAAAAGGGAAGTGGAAATGGGTAAAATCTCAGCCTGGTTCCCTGTGCGTCAACTTGACCGCGTTTGCGTGAGGGTACTGGGCGCCAGGGAAGCGATTTGTTATTTTGGACCGCTTCCGTGGAGCCCAGCCCCTTTAGTCGAAAATGACGTCAGGGAACCAGACTGGTAAAATCTCATATAAACAGTGGCTGAAATTTACTTTTAATGGGAAGTTTGCAATAAGACATATCGCTGCGTAGGAGCTCCAACTGATTCAACTGTATTTGAATAATGGCAGCATTCGATTCCTTGCTGTGACGAAAGAAGAACGAAGGAATAGCAACATTATCAAGCTTTACTCGCAATCCCGTCGAAGAGAAACAACAGTGAGTAAAATTACAATTTTGATCATAATATAGGCCACATCAACGGTGCATTATTGCCCATGATTCTTCGCGGTGACCTAAGTGAAGCAAGATTTTTATTGATGCAAATGAACGGCACTGTCGAATGATAAGGAATCCTTTTCTTTGATATCTCATGTCGTTTTCAAGTTATCAGATTTTCAGTATCAGCTGATGACGTCATATGGAAATGTAGCTCTATCTGATCTTTAAAAAGTTACAGTTGTATTAGATATTTCAGCTGAGCTGAATAAATGTAATACAAGGTGTCCCAAAAAAATTTCGATGTTTGATTAAATATTGAAAAATAGCGATAAAATCAACAGGTCGAAGGGAAGATCACCGTGTCTCCAAGATTTTGAAGTAATTTTTGTACACCAGAGTCTTCCAAATCCGTTGAAAATTCACTGAGTTACGACCTTTCAAAGGTCAAATTAATGCCACGCGACAGCTGAAACCAGAGACCCCTAGATGACTTGCAATGCAACAAGTTCCCAAAATCGAGGCAAAGAAAGGTTATCCAATGTTATACCTCTCGTTAATATCAGAGCAAACCAAATAGGACTTCAAAAATAATTTAATTCTTATAACCATCGTCAAAATTTGCTTAAGAATGCATGTATCCAAAAAAAAACATGAATTGACGAGAAATTGGATCATTTTCAAACATTGCTCAACAGAATTCGTGCATTTTTTAGAAATTTTACATGTTTCTGCTGTGTGCATCAGGCAAGACGTTACTTAAAGTAGTTCGTGAGGGCGCTCTTCTTCTTTGACTCTTTCAATTTTTGCAATTTGCTGTCGTTCATGTCCAGATTGCGTTTCTCAGTAGTTCCACGTTTTCCATCTAAATTCAAGATCAATGACCCAATAGTGGGGCATGAAATTTTGTCGATATTTTGAAATGTGATGAGAACATTTTCTCAGTTGCATCCAAAATTCTCCAAGCATTGAACACGAAAACTCGCTTATGAGGTGATGATAACCATTATTTCTTCTTTTGTAGAACTTGGCAAACAAAATCTTGAACAAGCAGAGAATGCAAAATCAAAACGTGGGTGCTGTAAGTCCTCGTAGATATTTATTTGAATTTAGCTAGGTTATTTTGAATCTATTACAGACATTTTTATGATTATATCGTTACAGTAAGTCCCCGCATATAAGAACCTACACAAACAGCAACCTTTCGGCTGTTTTTTCTAAATTATTCACCTTGTAATTAAGAACCTGATAAAAAGATACGTTCTTATCGCAAGGGTAATAAGTTGATTCTTTGATCATTCTTACCAAGTTTATTTATGTCCTAGTTGACTGTCAAAATCCTTCTGTCCTGTTAGAATTAGGCCCCGTTTACACGATACCGTTTTCATTTCATATCGGATTGGGGTTCTGTTTACACGGAAACGATTTGTCTTGTGCTGCGAAGGATTCCCTTTGGTTTAACATCCACTGCGCAGTGCACCATGAATAGGAGGCTCGTAGAATTGATAAAGAGGTTCCGTTTTGAGTTGATACCGGATTCGACCGTTTACACGATATCGGATTCGTTTCATTCCATTTTCAGAGCGTTTTAATCTAAAAACGCAAAAACAGTATGAAGCATATCGGATTGGTGCCTTCTCGTGTAAACAGGAGGCCAATTAGCCTGATAACCAGACTCTACTAAGGAAATCAGGCTAGAGGCCAATCCGATATCAAGTGAAAACGGTCTCGTGTAAACTGAAGGCCAATCCGATATGAAATCAATCCGATATGAAATAAAAACGGTATCGTGTAAACGGGGCCTTAGTTATTAGGTGCATAATAACATTGCCAAAACAAAAAAAGGGTTGAAAATCTCTTGGTTGTGATTCCTAAAAGGTTTACAGAAGGGACGCTTTAAATTAGAAACTTTAAGAACCTTACACCCTGAAGTTAATCTAAGTACCTTTAAAATAAGAGCCTAGAATTCCGCCTGGCTCTCAAAAAAAGTAGGTTCTTATATGCAAGGATTTGCAGCATTTCAAAGGGATTTAGTGACTTGGCTCGATAAGGTTGTAAATATCCGGCTATGCAGGAAAACTCATTGAAAATACACGTTTTTTGATTACAAAGTCCACTTTGTAATCTAAGAAGGGGCTTCGATGTCAGTCAGTCAGTCAGAAAGAAAGAAAGAAAGAAAGAAAGAAAGAAAGAAAGTAAGTAACCCACTTCCGTCACGCTCGTTAAAGCAATTGATTAACGTTTTATCTCAGCTAATTGGCACTGAAATAAAGAAAGCGCACATAAAGCGCATACAAGACAGAAGTTTCCCGCGATCCTATAGGAACATTTGACGTCGGCATATTTCATGTTAGACAGATATGACACTTTAAGATGGATAAATCACCAAGATGTTTACCCTGACGCAACAACAAATTTACCCAGAATTGGCACGTTCTTGACTTCATTAGCAGCTCAATTATGTCAAAACAATCGTTTTCTAGAACGAACGAATCATTAGCCACTTATTGATAGTACTCATTATGCAAATAAGTCAACTTTAGAGGATGATGTAACTGGTGGCCTGCACAGAGGCTAGCACTCGCAGCATCACCGAAGATAGAAGGATCCCCTTCCTACACAGCTACAGAAAGGTGCAGAATCCCAGCAAACAATAGACCTTTTAGCTATTCTAAAAGGAGCCTGGATCGAACGTTATTTTTATACATTTTTATACGTTACGTTCGATCGAGTGGCGTTAGAGCTTCTATCACTATTGTGCACATTCGAAAATTCTACAAAGTGTAGCAAAAGTTTGTTCGATTCTGATTCTTTCCTGAATAGCTAAAAGGTCTATGGCGCCATTGACTGGGGGAAGACACGAGATCACACTGAACCAAAACATCTTCATGCATATCATTCTGCACTGAGGTTACCTTCGTGACTGCTTGTCTCAAATTAGATGCCCATGAATAGCAACAATTGAAACGTTCTGTAGGGTTCTGCATAAGTAATTTTGCGTTATCGTAAATCTCACATGACATCTCATTTGACACAGATGCACCAATAGTTTCGTGCACGAACTATAAGCAAACTAGGGGTAATGACTTTTGATTTTTGCGTATCATTCTCGTTTGACTTAAAGACCAAAATATTGCCTTTGACTTTGAGGCGATTCTTGTCCTTATACAAGGCACTCGATTTTCCATTGAAGGCGACTTTAGCAGCAACACTCATCTCTCTGACTGTAGCAAAAAACAGAATCAACGATCATTTGGGGTTATGAAGAAATCAATAATTAGATATTCTTATGCTTGTTTAGCTCAGGACGGACTTTGTAATCATCCAAAAGGATCTTATGTTTCTGTAAGAAACTGGTTTAGAAACTAGTACTACGATGACCAAAAATTTAAGAAACTCTAGTACTACGTTCAAGAGCAATTAAGAAACTCTAAAATTTTATTTCTAGAATAAAAGTCGGTAGATTACGGTTCGCACGGCATTGCGTTTGTAAATATCAAGTTTTGACTGCAAAAAATTTGTAATTTTTTGCCTTAATGTGCATGGCTTTGTCGTGGTGACAATATCAATGCAAAATGCAAGCCCTTTGCCTACATGATCAACTTCGAGCCATAACGCAATTTTAGAACCCAAAAATAAGAAACTAATTAAGAAACTTTTACTACTAAAAAATCGAAAGTTTCAATTTTCATGCGAAATTAAGAAACTCTTAGTACTAAGTGCTGATCCAAGTTTCTTACATAAAAAAACGTGTAGCGTAGAACACCTAAAGAATGAGAATACATTGCTTTGTATAGGGTAAGACGGGGTAAAGTGAACTATTTTGGAGGTTTTTCAAGGATATCCTAAAGATTTTGCAGTTGAGGGCAAACTTTTTAACGTTGTTTTGACATTATGTTATTGGGTCAGTTTATCCAAAAAAAATATTTTTAAAATCTTTTTCCATTGTCTCACAAAAGAGCTTTCTTTGGCGACCGCTCTGCCTAGTTCACTTTACCCCAGGCTGGGGTAAAGTGAACTACTTAGCAATTGTTCGATAAAACCAAAATAATGCTGGTAATACCCGAAAACATCATTTATTTTGCAACTCTCAGGAGTTCTTCGCATGCCAAAACGAAACAAACCCAAAAATTTCACATGAGTGATATTTGAAAAAAAATTAAATGGTGACCTATGTCGAGAACGATCTTTGCAGATAAAATATTAACCAAAAACTATTGTCAAAGTCACAAATTCGAGTCAGATTGCGAGAACTGAATACAATTCGATGAAAAATAATGGGAACATACTTGGAAAATACTATATTGCTCGCTATATTGCATATAAATACCAAATTACTACAAAGAGAAACACTATTTTCAAAGTAGTTCACTTTGCCCTGAAACCTCCTCCCAGAAATAAAACCAAAAATAGTTATAAATCCATAACAAGTATCAATATTCTAATTTCACAGTGATGGCCATTTATCCTTTCCATATCGATAGCTATACTTGCTTCATCAAATCCCAATAAAATTCTTGGATCAGTAACCGTATTTTGGAATGAAGGTCAAACTTAGGCTGTCAAATTTTTGGAGGTTTCTCGGGGAGCTGGTATCAGAATATATTTCTGTGTCATCAGAGCGAAAAGTTATCCTGCAAATGATGATTTTCTGAAGGAAGAATTATGAAGCTAATGAGATTAAAAAGGTCTTCTTCATCTGACTTAGTGTTCACATGAGAAAATCAAAAATCGTTGGTAGTTCACTTTACCCCGGTCGAAGCAAAATATCGACTGAGCGGTAGATCTTTTAAAATATTATGTTAGCTGACAAAAAAGTCTTTCTTGGCCTTTTCCTTTTGGAAAAAGTAAACACATGGTATGTGCTTCAAATCGATCAAAACAATCATAGAAATGAATTTCGTCTTGGGGTAGCAAATTAAGACCAAAGATTGGAGCCCAAACCTAACATCCATAATTTCCCGAGGTTGTTTTTACTGCCTGGGGTAAAGGGATTTTTTGCAACAACAGGAAGAACTATTTTGCAAAAATGTTTTCAGTTTCTGTGAGCACATGTAGCAAAGTATTGGGCATAAATCATGTTTCATCATTGCATGTTTACTTTTGGAGAGAAGCGCGAATGTTCCAAGTAGTTCACTTTACCCCGTAGTTCACTTTACCCCGTCTTACTCTATCCTGATTTTATAATGCAAGATTCTACCGGGGGCGTAAGAAAACCCAAGAACTGAAGTTTACAACTTCGTGTGGAAGGTTGAGTTTTTCCATGACTATGGTTTTTCTACCCAGGGTAGAGTTTTTCATGCTATCAGAGCTTTATCCCAGCACGATGATCTCCCTTTTCCAAATACCATTAACGCAGTCAAGTTTCTGTGACTTTCGAAGGTGTAAATTTTTGAGTCATCCAGTTGTTTACAAGTCACTGAGGAATCCAATACGAGGAGGGAATAATTCACAAAGGAAGTAGTCTATACCCAGGAGACACTTGTCATCTAGACTCAGGAGAATCTTTCGTCCCTTGTGAACGTTTCTTGGCCTTTCAGATTTTTGCATGCGTTTCCGTTTGTGTTGGCAGTGTGCTGTGCGCACGTACATTTGTTCCCTAAGGAGCTATACAAAACTAGCAGCGCTAGGACAGAGTTGTAAACAGTTGGAAGCAAGAGACGCGCAAGAAAGACACGAGTGACACAGAACGCGTTGCAAAAATTGTGACAGTAAATAGGCCTAGTCAATCACGACTCAAGCCCAATTGATGTCGGCATGATGTTTTTGGTGAGCATATTTTCATATATATGAAAGCTTTTTAGTTCTTTTACCCATATTTTGCAGAGTCAACATACATTTTTAGGTGTCAAATTCGACGGATTTATATTCCAAACCATATCGAAATAGACCTAAATCGGCTAAGTTTTTTTTACCCATTTCAAGTCATGGGACCATACTCTTGGTAAGTTTTAGTGTTATGCTATTTTTTGCATTCATGGTACAACTTTGCATGGAACTAAATGTGTTAGAGAAATCAAAAGATAATCTATCAAGAGATTGATCACATGACTTGAAATGGGTATAAACAAACCTCAGCCGATTTTGTCTATTAACATGCAAAATTGTTTCAGCTACCTAAATGCATGGAAAATCTTCGGTAAGGGTAGTCTTTGCGGTGTTTGGTATAAGTAGGGGGCCTAATGCAGAGGGTAGCTTATCTAAATTTTGGTTAAGAAAAGAAGGAGCTTATTAGAAAGGGAGGGGGGGGGGTTAAATAGATAGAGCTTGGACGGTTTAACTGTCGTGAATTCGTTGTGTTAGATATATTATGATTTATATTTGCAATTTATGGAAACTTTAAAGGAGATAAACCTCGGATTATTAGGTATTTATGGGCCGCAAGTTAATTCCACTACAACGGTGTTTGTTGTAAGGAGGATAATTGAAATGTGATTGCTATATTCTTAAGTTATGATATTGAATATACTATTGCAGATTTGATAAATATACATGGTAGAATTGTATGATAGCATTTCCTATATATGTAATGGATAAATATGAGATCGGAATGGGTAGTTGCACAGATTGATTAAAGAAAACAGAATTCGCAAGGAAACGTCAATTCCTTTTCCAGCCTTCGTCCAGCCTCCTACCTTGGGTATCAGAGCCTAAAAATTTAAAAGTAAAAAAAAATAAAAAAGAGGCTCTGGTACCCAGGGTACCAGCCTCCCAATTTTTTATCGAGACACCGGAGGTACGCTCCTCCGCGGGGTTTCTTTATTCTTTGTTTGTTTCGCAGTTCCATGGTCCGTAAGTTTTCCTTCCGGAAGGTGAGAGTACACCAAAGCTTGAACTGAAACAGGCGAAAAACCACAGTGAAATCTCATGATCACTTGCAGTTGGTTGCAGAGAAAAATCAATAAATTTTAAAGGGGCTCCTTCGTCAAAATGTAAACAAAACGATGATTTTTGCAGTTTTTTGAAAGGTGATATCACACAGGATTTTCGTATTTTTTTCAAAATGAAAGTTGCCGTTTGAGCATTAATCCTTGTACTTCACTAAGGAACAAACCAAACATTCAGATCTTCTACAATTGCTCGGATATAAGTGGATTTTTAACGGTCACTTTTTGGTGGCTTGGGTGAAGGCACCAAACAAACTGCAGAGAACAATGAATGAACAATGGATAATCCCCGACACGTGCGAGTTTACGGATTTGTTTACTGTTTGACGACGGAGCCCCTTTAAGTCTGAAAGCGTCGGGATCCAGAGTGGAACAAAACCCAACAGAAAATTGTGCCACGAAGGCAAACAAAATAAACAGAACAACGGAAAATACAGAAAGTTGATATACATGATTCCCATTACTATTATGCGGCTACAATAGAAGTTATAAGTCTGTTATCTACAATACTACATCCTAATAATAAATATATCGAATTTAAAATGCCAACTATATAGTTTATTAGAGCAAAAAGACACGTCGAGTTTGAGTGAGGATAGATCTGCATAGTAGGCTCTTTTCAAAAGGCAAGAAAGGCTGCGTTAGATATGTAAGCCAAACTGCAAACTTCAAAACCTCTCAAACCCGATGAAAAACTCAAAATCCAAGCAAATCATGTATGGACATATCAAACAGCATAAGGCTCAAATCTTTCAAATCTTTAAAAAGGTGGGTGTAAAATTCCATGAAATTTTGCTTTGAATTAAATGGCTTCAAAGAAACTTATGGTAGTTTGCCGTAAATCTGCCATGGAAAATTTTTGATATCTTGCTTTTTTTCAAAATGGCGGAAATTTAATTATTCTGAAAAAATTCATGGAAAATTTTGACAAATTTTATGGAAAATTTTGAAAAAATTTAAATCATCGTAAATCCTAAACCAATAGAGAAAAAATCATATAACCTTTAAGAAAACCATAGTTTATGAAGGTTTACAATCTGGTGGCAATCAGAAATTTGTAGTGCTTCTAGTTTAGAAATTTGATGACGCCATAGCCTCAACTTTAATAAATGCCGCCATTTTGAAGATAATCAAGAATCAATATATCAATAAATTTCCACGGCAAATTTACAGCAAAAACCCAAAGTTCCTTCCAAGCCATTTATTGCAAAGGTAACTGTATTAGAATTTTACACCGACCTTTTTAAAGACTTGAGCCCTATGTTAATACCCATACCAATGGTTTCATCAAATTCGCTACGAATTGTTCACGATGGCACAACAGGCAATCTTCTTCGAAAATAAACGACAAGAACTTCTAAGAAAGCACGAAGAAAATGTTGAAACTAAAACAATCCGAAAGGTACGAAACTTTTTCAGGAATTAGTTTCTTGTGAAAAATATGTGTATGCATGTATGTTGAAACGGGTCTTAAATCACTGCTATTTATTCACTTGTAAGTCCGGTGGATCTAGGCCATAACAAAATTTATACATACTGTCCCTGTATACATTTTCTTGTTGGACACTCTGAAAGGAAAAAATTGAAAATTTGGTTAATAACACAAATAGGTACAATAGGGAAACGTTTATCAGTAGTGTCATTGTCTTAATAGGAACGGTTGCATGTTTTTCGTGGAAGCATGCTTAGTAGGCAAATATAAATACTAAATAGCTATTCCAGGCGTGGAAAATCAGCAAGCTTTCGTAAAAGATACCAGGTGCGCCAAAATAAACTTTGCACGTTTGGCAGGCCACAATAAATCGTACACTGGGCCGAGTTTGAAGATTCATGAGTCCACTTTGAAGGTGAAGAGTCCACTTCGTAATCTAAGAGGAGGCTCCAGGTCAGCCAGAAAAAAGAAAGAAAGCAAGTCCGTCCGTCATGCTCCTTAAAGCAATTGATTAACGTTGGCAAACTCTCGCCTTGTGCAAGTGAAAAGTGGTTTTAAAAAGAAGTTACGTGCTTATAGGGAAAGAAGAAGGGGTAAATCTAAGCTCTGTCTGGCAGATTTTGTTTATTTGATTCAGGAACAGTTTTGCAACCCTAAATACGCGAGAATTACAATGCCTTCTGCTCGGCTTCTGAATCAAATAAAGAAAATCCGCCAAACAGAAGTTTAGATTTACCCTCCTTCTTTCGTTATAGGCACGTAATTTCTCTTAAAAACCATCCTTCGCTTGCGCAAAGCGAGTGTTTGCCCTACTAGTTTCGGGGAAACTTTAGTGCGGCTTCGTTTGTTTTGAATTACTGGTTGAGAGAATTTCCGTTGTCTGAAATCGCTAATCACTTTGAATTGTGGTGTCAATCAAACGCAACTGTTTCTAAAAGGAAGTTTATTAAAAGGATAGATCAAACACTTTGACAAACATTAACCTCGCATCAACCACCATAAAGACAACAAGAAATCTTGGTTTCCTTTGAGCAATCTATTTAAAAGAAAAGGGCAATAACGTTTCATATGATTAATTCAAAGTTTTGCCAAGATACGACGCCCTAGATGACGCCTGTCTGGCAAACAATTCAAAGTGTCACTTACTGAAGAAGAAGTACGGCATTTTGACAAACAAAGCTCAAATGTATCAGTGACTACTCGTAGTAAAGGACTCCGACTGTTTGTTTCCCTCGCAAGAACATTCTCTAATATGTGACGCTGAAATCAGAAAAACTAGAAAGGTTAATAGACGTAGAATAGATATATAGGCTAGAGAAATTCCCACACACCCATTGTTTCATCCTTTACACAGATACGAGTCGGTTTGATTAGGGATGAATGGAGTTAAAACAGCTGCAGCCCTTATTAACATTTCTTTCGACAAGGTTAAAAGCTGGCCCGGGCCAACAAGGGCAGATTTTGTAATACAATAGCACGAGTTGCTTTTGTTGACACCTCAATTCAAAGCGATTAGCGATCACAGACAAAGGAAATTCTCTCAACCAGTAATTCAAAACAAACAAAGCCGCAAAATTTTCTCTGAAACCCAGGTAGCTAGCTCGCTCGCTGTGCATTCCAGAAATTATTTTTGAGGGCAAACATGAGCATAGATCGAAAGAAGAAGGATATATCTACACATCTGCCGCGGGCATTTTATTTCTTTGGTCCAGAAGCTGAGCAGTAAATGTTTTGATAACACCCAAAAAAACAAGAGAATTGAATCGCCTCCTAAACGGCTTTTGAACCAAACAAATAAAATGCCCGCGGCAGATGTGTAGATGCATCCTTCTTCTTTCGATAACGAGCGTGCTAGCTACCTGGTTTTCAAAGAAACTTTTGCGGCTTTGTTTGTTTTGAATTGCTGGTTGAGAGAATTTCCTTTGTCTGCAATCGCTAATCGCTTTGAATTGAGGTGCCAATCAAAAGCAACTCATGCTATTGTATTACAAAATCTGCCCTTGTTGCCCGGGCCAAGTTAAACATATAATCTATTGTATTTGACTGCTGTGTCATTGTGTGACGGAAGAAACAATGGGTTTGTAGGCGTGACCTCAGGCTATTTATAGCAGCTTGTCGATATAGCTATGTCTATTCCCTTTAAATGTCTGCCTCAAAAGAAATTTTGAGGCACAATTTTTAGCTTCTTTCAGGGCTCAAAAGAAAATTTTCCTTCCTGCTAGCAAGGTAAGCACCACCTTTGTTTCTTTTTACATGCTTCCTTCTTCATTCCCAATATACTGCCTGATTCTACCCCCCAATTCCTTACTCTCCTAGTTTCTTTCCCATTCCATCCCTTCCTTCCTTTCTTTCTCCTCATTTCCCTTGCTTTCTGTTTCTTTTCACTTCTTCCTTCCTAGGAAATTTGAGCATTTCAGCTACCTTCCTGGTAGCACCGCTACCATGTTACAGCATATGAGTCAAATCTTTCAATAGGGCACAGGGAAACCCGCAAATCTTCCAATTTCACGCTTATAAGCCAATGATATCGTTGTATTCCGATCACATGACTGAAAATAAGGCTTTCAACATAAATTTTCGAGTACCTTCACGAAAATAAAAATGGATATTCGAGTAATAAAGATAAAGAGCTGATTTTACCACGAGTTGATTCGAGAGGCCTCACTCCACATTTGTTTTTCTGCATTTGGTTAAAATCTCGTCAGGGATCGGCGTTACATCGAATTTAATTCCTTCGAAAATTGGCCTATGTTCAAGAATTCTTCAGGAATGCTACAAATATGATATAGCTTTCAAAATTTCACATGTTACGTGAATTACGTCCAGGAATAACATGAAAATATTTGTTTGTGTGATTTTCGAAAATCCTAGACGAATTAAAGCAATTTTCTACGCAGAAAGCTAATGGGCCTACCTTCACCCGCAGCAAAATCCCAGTAATCGGCATTAAATCACTCTTTTTCGTAATAACAACAAGCGGATACATTAACGAATAACTTCACCACAAATCCAATTTCTTTCTGCCATTTTATCATCGATAATTTCGATAAAATGTGACAAGACTTTACAGCCTCTGCATCAAACCGTCCAACTACCGTCGATTCAAAGTATTCTTGTTGCAAACACCAGGAAAGCTAGCATAAAACAAAAGGTTGTGCAAGGCTCAGGTCTCCCATATGACACAGCAAATTGTTACCTTTGATAATAGATTATACACCTTCGAGAATAGATTGCAGGGGAAATTTCTTTACACAAATTATGTACTTCTCCGATGTGACAAAGGAATTTGCAATCTTTGAAAAATGTTTTAATTTTTCTTTATTTTGCAACAATAGAATGCCTCCAGGAGTGTGCAATCTATTCTCAAAGGTGTCATTTTGCTGTGTCATATGGGAGACCTAAGTCTTGCAAAACCTTTTGTTTTATGAAGTCTTGCAAGACTTCCAACGTGTTTGCAACAAGAAAACTTTGAATCGACGGTAGTTGGACGGTTTGCTGCAGAGGCTGTAAAGTCTTGTCACATTTCATCGAAATTATCGATGATAGAATGGTGAAAAGAAATTGGATTTGTGGTGAAGTTATTCGTTAATGTATCCGCTGGTTATCATTGCGAAAAAGAGTGATTTAATGCCGATTGCTGGGATTTTGCTGCGGGTGAAGGTAGGCCCATTAGCTTTCTTCGCAGAAAATAGCTTTAATTCGTCTACGATTTCCGAAAATCACACAAACAAATATTTTCATGTTATTCCTGGACATAATTCACGTAACATGTGAAATTTTGAAAGCTATATCTTATTTGTAGCGTTCCTGAAGAATTCTTGAACATAGGCCAATTTTCGAAGGAATGAAATTCGATGTAACGCCGATCTCTGACGAGATTTTAACCAAATGCAGAAAAACAAATGTGGAGTGAGGCCTCTCGAATCGATTCGTGGTAAAACCAGCTCTGTATCTTTATTACTCGAATATCCATTTTTATTTTCGTGAAGGTACTCGAAAATTTATCTCGAAAGCCTTATTTTCAGTCATGTGATCGGAATACGACGATATCATTGGCTTATAAGCGTGAAATTGGAAGATTTGCGGGTTTCCCTGTGCCCTATTGAAAGATTTGACTCATATGCTCCACGCTACTTGGTTTTTTGAGCCCTGGCTTCTTTTAATTTACATTAGGTTTCTTACTTTTCTTGTCTTGAAGTTATCTAAAGCTGAAAATTGTACTGTAACTATAGTGCCATTGATAAGCACGAACTCAGTGACGCTGTATCTTTTTGGCTATGGATGGTACAACGTATTGGGAACGTATTGCAAGTATTGTGTTTTAGTTTTAATGATATACACGTTTTTTCTTTTATAAGAAACTGGTTTATAAGAAACTAGTACTAGGATGGCGAAAAAATTAAGAAACTCTAGTACTATGCTTGAGAATTGCTAAGAAACTTTTAAAGCCAAACACAAGGAAATCATGGGAATATTGTCGTTGAGCCTTTATATTTTAGTAATATTCATGATAGATTTATGTTTTGAATCAAATAAAACTCTCCTTTTCGCTAAAAATTGTGCTGTCTGTCAAGAAACGAGTACTTGGCAGTGGTAGAAACTACATGCATCCTAAATGCATCCAAAAATAAGAAACACATTAAGAAACTTTTAGTACTAAAAAACTGAAATTTTCACGTAAAATTAAGAAACTTTTAGTACTATGGGCTTATCCAAGTTTCTTATAAAAGAAAAAACGTGTATGCACAAAAGATGGTTCTTACTTCATGATTGAGAACAAAATAAATTACCTTGTTTGGTTGTAAGCAGCAAGATACGCAGTACTCATACACTTTACAGCATCTGTTTTGCTGACAGGTATTGCAACTAAAGCGTTCTGTGGAATTTCGGTCAGGAATACAGCACCCATTCAAACCAAGGTCACCATGGGAACAGACATACCCTAAGGATAAAAGAATTTTTGAGCATGCTTTGAGATTGAATAATAAGATAACATTTTTGAAGCAGATTTAAATATGAGAATGGGACTTGATTTTAGTCAGCATTTACCACAAGTCACACATAAAGCCAGTGTTCCGCTTTACACCTTGGGTTCTCTTTTTTCTCAGTAATTTATCTTGAATGGGCTAGAAGTATTTCTAGCTATCTAAAGCTAATTTAAGCCCATTATGCATGCCACATCCAGGCATGGGACTGTTAGTTTAACGTCCCTTCCGAATGACGGCGAGGTGAGTTGCGAGGTGAGGCCTATGAGAGGTCACCCATCCGGAGTTTAACTTCGGTCACCTGACAGAAACCGTATAAACCGCTCGACCACTCACTCCTCTTTGAAGGTGGTGTACCTAAAAGGTTAAACAACCTGTTCTCTGTTGACAAACAGATTCTTTGTTTAATCTTTGTGCCTCTTCAATCAACCATACAAAACTTCTAATGAGATCTCTCAATGGGGTCACAAAATAATGCCTTTAGCTCTTTTGGCAAATGATATTTGGTAATTGATACAATACCTTCGAAGCTGAAACCAAGTTTTGTGAATATAATTGTTTGGCAAAGTTAATTTAAAGGCCAACAAGTTCTTTGTTTAATCTTTGTGCCTCTTCAATCGACCATACAAAACTTCTAATGAGATCTCTGAATGGGGTCACAAATGCCTTTTCAATAGCTCTTTTGGCAAATGATATTAGGTTAATTGATACAATACCTTGGAAGCTGAAACAAAGTTTTGTGAATATAATTGTTTGGCAAAGTTGATTGGTTTAGAGAACAAAGCTTGGACAAAGGAAAGGAGCTAGAGCCCAGACTCTTTGAATTTCTTGCATGATAGAAATGCAGTTCAATTTGAAACGATCTCTTTTCCAATTCTTTTCTGGTAATCCTGCCATACAAATCTTTAATTCCCTTATACAACCTTCAGCCAATTATGAATGAGACAGACTGCCTTTAAAGGCCAACTGCAATGTTAGAGTTGCATCCGAAGAAAAGTAAAGTGTACTTTGGATTCTGTAGAAATACCCATGCATGTCTGTCTTTGTGTGAAGTAAAGTAGACACACATTGAGTTCATTTCAATAAGTCTAAAGTCAGTATCGGCTAAACAAACCCTTTGTCCATATCTGTCATTGTTTTTTCTATTTATAAATTCAATGTAAAAATTTACAATTTACAGATTACCTAAGACTACAAACGAGCTACCATACAAAAGAAATGATACTAAGGGGAGCAAAAGATCATGACTACCCCAGGGCCATCGCATGGAGAACATATAAACCTAAAATACAATTTGAACACACAATAGACCTTTTAGCTATTCTGAAAAGAATCAGAATCAAACGATATTTTGCGCCGTTTTGTAGAATTTTTGAATGTACGAAATAGTGATAGAAGCTCTATTGCCACTTGATCGAGCGTTGCATATAAAGTGTATAAGAATGACGCACGATCCAGGCTCTTTTGTAGAATAGCTAAAAGGTCTGTTATGAAAAGCTACATACCTTTCTCATCAGCAATAAGATGCTGCCCTTGTACTGAATTCCTGCATCTTCTCAAAGAGGTCTTATTTTCTAGGTCAAGCCATCTAAAATTATTCACATGTACTGAATGTCTAACAGCATTGTCATAGTATCTTCCCTAAAAGACAAACAATAGATAAAAATTAGAGCATCCTACAGATACATACTAGCCATTATTAAAGGAATTGAGTCCATATAAATAGCTGAGCATTAACGCTACCCTGAATTTTTGCTGACAAACTGCTGATGGCCCTTTGTTATTGCATAATAGTGCTAAAGTCATCAGCAGTGGAGACCAAAGGTTTCTTAATCCTTGCATGATCCTCGGGAATTTCTTTGGTTTAATTTCAATAGCGATTAAATCACACTTTTTGTTTTATGATTGAAAAGAAGCTGATATTGGTCATGGGCATGCTATTTATGAGGAATCAATGTCTTTTCACAACACAAAAATAGCATAATGAAAATGCTTTATGTCTGCCTGGGGTAGTACCTCTTTGTGACCATGATAATTCTTATGTTTATCCAGAATGTAATTCTCAAGCAAAACATGTGTAAAAGAAGGCCTGCATTGGAACAAACTTTCTGACACTAAACTGCAGTACAACACAGTAGTCAACTTTGGATGGCTTTGATTTCCCAAAGGACACTATTCAAATAAAGGCAGAAAATGAGAAGAGGTGAGTGTTAATTATTGAAATGGGAATTATTGAACTTGAACTTTTACATGGAGCTTTTTTTATGGCAGGATTAGATTCAACACACAGATTTATCCCTGATTAGCCTTAATCGGGCTTTGAGCAACGCAGTGTAATTCGACTTTAGATTTTAATCGCGGGTTATGCAGTTTAATGTAAGATTAGCCCTAATCGCAGTTTTGAACAACCGGACCCTGGCCTCTGAATAATTATCAAGGCTTTATACTCTTGGATCATACTTTGCTTTGAGAATAAAGGGAGTCAGGCCGTTATCACCTTCGTGAATTTCAGTGTACAGCGAATTAGTGAAATTACTGAAGCCTGTCTAATTATATTCTTTCATATTGTCTTATTCATCCAATCAGTGCCATGACAGTGTGCCTTTAAATATCGTTTAAATATGTAGCCAATTTCGCTCCCCTCCAGAAATGTTTTTTTGGTGCGGACTACTTTTTTTAATGTCAATTTTGTGCACCATCTTGGACGTGCGCAAAATCTAATACCACACCAATTCAAACACAAGCAAGGTAAGATGCTTGAGAATGAATTGGAAAATTAGAAAAAAATTGGATGTCCTCCTTCCATTCCAATAACTTTATTTATCTTTGGAACTTACTTTTTTCAACACCAATATCATTACAACTAACAACACAGCAATTGACACGACAACCGTCAACCAGCGCTTAACAAAGGGCTTTGTCATCTGCAGACACCTTGGCAACGCTGAAATCTCAAGATAAAATGCAACACGTTGTCTATTGGCCGCTGTTTACTTCGGAGTCTTCGTCTCTCTTCTTGTGGTTGTTTCTTCAAATTTAGGCCCGTTCGTCGTCGTCTTTTGCAAGGGCTCTCCAACCCTTTTTAAACACCTTGATACATGGGTTATTGAGTTTATTTTGAAACCTTTGGTTTTAAGTTGTATATTTTGCTCAAGTTGAATGGTATGTCTTCATTAGATGCCATAAAAACGTAACTTCTTCCTCAGGAACGTAATGTCGGCAACGCAGCTCCCTCTCTCCTCTCTGATCTTTTCTTCAACAACAACGCTCCTTCGCATTTGTGTGATATAGCCTTGCGCAGCTCCTAACCGCCGCGGCTTTCTACTTTCACCACACGCCCGACATTCTTCGGCTTCTGTTGGGCTTCTGTTGCAAGAAAGTTGTGTTGCGAAAGTGAAATTTTGCGATAAATGCACTGTGATCCAGCTCTTTAGAAATGATGGAAGTAATACCAAAAAAATGAAAATACGAGAATAAGCTATTTCATAATTTCATCATAACGTAGAGACACGACAAAAAAACAGCAAGTTGATACCATCTTCCAATATAACTAAATCTTCAGAAAAATGCAAGTCAGATTTACCTATGTTCAAAATTCAATTCATCTTCAGCTGAATGCCGATGGTGAATATAATATAAAGACATCGAATGCTCTTATAATCATCATTATTATCATTTCCTATTTCTATAACTACATCATTCCTTACGAAATCGTCTATATAATTTCTATGCAACGAAAACAGGTTTTCCAATCACATCACGTTTCAGTTCAACGCCAAGTCCAGGCCTTTGAGCAGCAGAAGTTTTTCCATCCACTCTTTCTGGGGCACCAGTGGCTACGCTGACAGTGCAATAGCTGTTGAAATCCGTTGCCGAGAAGCGTAATTTCTCGGGCGTACTGTGCGCTAGATGTACGATTGCTGACGTCACGATATCACTACCCCAAGTGTCTTCAATGCACATAGGTAGTCCAACGGATACGCAAAGGTCTCGTGCTTGTTTCAATTTAGTGATACCCCCAAATTTGCTTATTTTCAAGTTGACAACATCAGCAGCGTTGTCTCTATGGACTTGCAGTAATGACGCAACGTCACTAACGGTCTCGTCAAGTATAAAAGGCAAGTTGGAGTGTTGTCTTACTCGAAGGCATTCATCATACGTAGCACATGGTTGCTCAATGTAAACATCAATATCTTTTACGTTATTTGCAATCTTTATCGCTTCATGTGACAACCAACCCGTGTTGGCATCGGCGACAAGAAAATCCTCTGGCCCCAAGACCGATCTTACTTCACGAATCCGGGCAATATCATCTTCGATTTTTCCTCCAACTTTCAACTGGAACTTTGTGTAGCCTTGCTTTTTGTAACTCAAAACGTTTTGCGCCATCTCTTTCGGGGATTTCCTGCTAATGGCCCTGTACAGTTGGACAGTAGCGCCAAAACGACCACCAAGCAATGTACAAAGCGGGAGTCCGGATACTTTTCCAAGGATATCCCAGCACGCCATATCAATTGGTGATTTTACATACGGATGGCCTTTCAGCTTGTAATCCATCAACTCATTGACGACACCGATTTCTGTCGGATCTACGCCAATCAAATCAGGACACAACTCTTTCAGCCCGGTTCTTACCCCATTAGCGTACGATGGCAGATAACTCGAACCCAGAGGACACACTTCTCCTACCCCATTTATTCCGGCATCGGTCAGTACTTCAACAATGGTCGTGTCAAACTTTGTAACGGACTTTCCATCAGACCAATTGTAGCCACCTTCGTGAAGTGGAAGATCAACTTGGTAGACTTTGAAGCCAGTTATCTTCATTCTGGATATTCAAATCTCTACAATTTATCCTGTAATTGAACAAGAAGAAAAAGAAAAGTTAGTTGATAGCTGAAATCTAACATAAATCTACAAGGGCAATGTTCTCACTCAACTCTCCACCATGACGTGCTTTTTTTCTTCTTTTTTTCATTACTTTATTTAACGTTGGATACATATTCTAGCTTAATTAGGAACAGTGCAAAGTTTATTTTATAACATGGCCGGTGCAAAACGTAACGGGGCAACTACTTTTTTTTAGCTTGTACAGAACTGGGTCAACACTTTTTACAAAGCAAATATGAACGGGGCAGTACCTTTTTATAAGCTCAAGATGAAGTTTGAAATATGAAATGGCTAATTTTGAGACCAAAATTGTGGACCATGCAAGTTGAGAAATGCTTGGAAGGATGTGTATGAACATGACGCAAAATCTCCTTGTCAGTTACTTGCAAGGATGATTCATCATTCATTTCTCTTCATCTTCAAAGTCGATTTCTTCGTTTAAAAAGTCTCGTAAAGGCAAGAATTGATTATGTTATGGTCTTTGGCTAATTCATCGGTGGTACGATACAACATTTGTTGTTCATGAATACGGGGCAGATACATTTTTTTAAGGAAAGGGTGACGGGGCAGTTGGTTTTTTGGCAATAATTTCATACAGGGCGAGCAGATTTTTTTGCAAGAATTTTTGTTCTCCACCGGCCATGTAATATAATAAATTTTGCCCTGTCCCTATAAATAAATACAATCAGCTAATTGATACCAACTTACATAACAACAATTGCTCTTGCTAAATGCCAGAAAGCTGAGATGAAATTCTACATAAGTGCGATATTTCTTCATAAAACATTACCCTTGGGTACCAGAGCCTTAAAATTTAAGAGTCTCTGGCTCTGGAACCCTTAACCAAAGACGATGTGAAAAAGTTAGCTTAATGGTGCTGTTTCTAATCAATCGTTACAAATTCGATTTAAGTTGGGTGGGGGGGGGAGGGTTTGCCAAGCAGGTTATGTTAGCCATGGTGCTACTAAATCCACAGGGAAACCAGGAATTAATCTTTGCTAAAAATAGAAATTGTCTTTTGAAATAATTGTAGTTAAAAAAAATTGTATTTCTTTGTCCCCTGTGCTTGCTGTTGGTCATTTTTGTACCCTCTTCCCCTGTGTTATAGTTGCGTAGCAATGGGCCGCGCAGGAGAAAGACAATTTCTATTTTTAGCAACGATTAATTTCTGGTTTCCCTGTGCCAAATCTTGCATCGTCAACAAAGAACCGTACAGCTCACTGGAAGCTGTATGCAATGCTTGTCAAGGATATGTACGTGACAGACAAAACTAGGATTGCTTAATTTTGGAGTCTAGACTGCCCAGATGTGGGCAATCTAAATATAGCTTATTCTATTCCATTATCCCTCCATTATACCATTATATACTTGATAATCTCAATCATATAATCAAAACAATTGCGAAAATAGAGGCAGGCCGCCTGAAGCTGAATTCACACAAGAGCCTTAATTTGGGAGGTCTTGTTTTCCTCACTGGAGAAAAAGGCTAACAGTGTGAATTCAGCTTGCACCCTACTTCAGTTTCCTCTAGAAATGCTATGCCATACGAATGCTGTTTTGTTTACCTTTCTGAACCCAAATCACTCTACAAGAACGAAGAAATTCCCAGAGTTGTTTGCAAATGTTGTTTATCAAAGAGGCATTTTTAGGTAGCCTCGTGCCCATATTGCTGTCACATGTCGGTATTGCAAACGAGGTGAATAGAACAAGCGCGTAAAATGGCGGCCAAACCTATGTTCTTCACTGTGAGAAAGCATTGGAAAAAATCATTATTTGCAGCCTGTTTGTCACTTTATGGATCTTACTATGCTTCTGGAAAATATAGAGAGTATGTAGTTCGACGAGAGATTTGCAATGAAGCCAGAAAAATCGGACAGGAGCCAATAGGTGCCTTGGAAAAACCACGCAGAATGTACGTATTTTTGAACCCGCAAGCCAACAACGGCAAAGCAATTAAAATGTACGACAAAGATGTCGCCCCAATCTTGCACTTAGCTGGCATTGATGTAACATTGATAAAGAGTGATTATGAAGGCCATTTGAAAAGTGTAATGGGATATATTGATCCAACAATTGATGGCATAATCGTTGCAGGAGGAGATGGTACTTTGATGGAGGTGAGAAAAGAGCAATCAATAATGGCTTGAGGACTCATTTATAGTAAAGCTTTGAAGCCTTATCTTAAAGTAAATGGCCTGAGATATATAGCGCTTGTCTATAAATAGAACAAAGAAAATGTAGCCTGCGTGCAGACTCAACTCCTCGAAAGTACTCCTCGAGGAGTTGAGCCTAAGAAAATGCTAATCCCTCTAGTTTTCTTTAGCATTTCTTTCATTCGCCACAAGCTGGATTATCAAATACAATAGGCTTTTTATAAATCTATGAGATCTCATCTTTTAACTCAGGTTATTCAATTTAGAGTGGATAGCCTGAGTAAAAAGATGAGATCTCATAGACTTGTTAATAGCCTATTGTATTTTATAATAATGCAGCACTTAAGAAAGCAATGTGCGTGAAAGAAAACAATAGTGTGTTTTCATTCACTTTAAGGCTGACACAAATAAGGAAACATTGTTGCAGAAAACATTAATTCTCAAATTTTGCTTTGAAGAGACTAATAATTTAATGGAGGCGCAAAACATTTTGCTTTGCTACATGCATGCTCAAACTGGGAAACATACATGAATACACTATTTAAACAGAGCATGCGCTAGATTGCCCTTAGAACAGACAACATTGTTGCCAATACCTACAAAACAAGGGAGCATTATTGCAGAACATATTTTGGTACAAAGAAAGCAAGAAATGTTATTGATACATTAAAAAAATATATTGCTTTCAAGATGCAAAATTTGCACTCAGAACATTGTATTGATGTGCAAATGAAGAAACATTCAGGAAACAATCAAAACTATTGAATGCTTCTGCGATTGTTTCCTCATTTCCCCATTTACATGGAATTGGATCTAAATGGGATTGGATGCAATCAGATCCTAATTGGTTATCAGTAGCGATATAGTACAGTCTAGTACTTCTTTTATCTCATCTTTAATTGGGTCTCCCTTTGAAATTGAAAAAAAAAACCCTTTAAAAATGTTTTTCCTTGCTTTCAATCCATACCAGTTTGGATCTGTTAGCTATCCAGGAACAAACTTCAATCTTGGTGAAATGGACACTTTGTGTTATGTATCACAGATTTTACATGTGCATATTTGTCAAAAATTATTGATCAGAATTAGGTACCCCTTCAAAGCAATAGGAATAGTGCAGTAGTAGCAATAGTGCAGTTTTTATGATATGTGCCCTAATCTGTCTGTGCATGCACTCCCTACATTGAAGTTGTCCTTGATGATTTATTATTCATGAACATATCAGCTCTATGCATTTGCCAACTAAACCTACCTTTTATTTTCTTTCCCTAATCAAGGTTGTCACTGGATTTCTCAGGCTTCAAGATAAAGATGTTGTGTCTAAAATCCCTCTTGGTCTAATTCCACTTGGTAAGACAAACAGTTATTTTAAATGCACAAATCGAAGTGCAGCTCAAAATGCAAGAACACTTGGTAATGCAGCTATGTCAATAATCAGAGGAAAGGCTAGAGATGCTGATGTCATGGAAATAGCATCTGAAGGAGTACGGCCAACATATGCCTTATCAAGTATCTACTGGGGGCTGTTTCAAGAAGTGAAAACTAAGATAGATGCAAAGAAACACTGGTGGGCAGGGCCTTGGAAAAAAGAAATGGCTTTTGTTCTGAGAACTGTGAAAAACTGGCCACACATATATACTGCTTGTCTGACCTTTGATCAGAAAGACAACATTGTCAGCATGACGTCAGAAGAGCCTGAAATATTAGCAAGGAAAGGAAACATTCATGAAAATAAAGAATTAGAAAAGGTGTTAGATAATCTTAAAGAGAGCCCAAAAGACTGTTCTTCAACTTTTCCAGATCAAGAAGAAAATAATGCAACCTCTTCTTCACAGCCTATCCATGTTTCAGGGCTTCATGTGCTACTAAATGACACTGATAGGCAGCCTAAACTACAGGTTCAGATGTGGAATAGTGATTTGATGAGAAAGGAATTAATACTGAATGGTGCTAAATGGATAAAAAATGATTATGGTATTACTGAATCGGAAAAGTGCAAAATAATAGAAACTGAACAAATGGAATTAAACCCAAGAATGAATGAACTTACATGGTATCATATTGATGGAGAAGAATTTGAAGCAAAAGATATCAAGATTAGCATTATTAGAAACAAACTGAAATTTTTTGAATGAATATGAGAATATATTTTCATTTATCGCTATTATGAAAATAGGTTGTTTCAAATCTGTGTATGTCCTTTTTATCAACTTGTTCATGATTTTTACTTCTGATCAAGTGATATTTTTATACATTCTCATACAAAAAGTTTGATTGAGTGGCAATAAAGCTTCTATCATTGTGGTGCACATTCAAAAATTCTAGAAAATGCATTAAAATATCATTTGATTTAACATGTCTATCCTTGATCACATAAGAGTAGGAGCTTGTAGGCCTACATTGAATTTTTTTCAAAAATCGACATTTTTCAGGCAAAAATCTGCACTTAGTCAGGCAAAGATTTTTGTAAATGATGGGCATTTTATCCCCCCTCGATGCTTGATATCACAGGGAATTTAGGAGAAGAGATGGCAGAGCTTGCTCTTACCTACAGAGCAGCTACCTTGCTCCTATTTCAACTTGGTTTCACGTTTTTTTTTTTTTTTTTTTTTGTATGCTCATAATATTTACAATATATCTAAACTACAAATACAACCTACATACACACAATCACATACGATTACACAACGATGCCACAGGGAGCATGGAATTTCACAACAACCCTGCGGCCATTTAAAATTAACTCAAAGTTTGTCCCAAAATAGACGCCAGGCCAGACATTCAGGAAAATTTCGATGAATATCGAGATATGCATGAGTAATAGTGATTGTCGGAGGAGAAAGCCTTACCTGTTACTATTTTGGAACAGACTTTGACAACAAATATAAAAGAAACAAATAACAAGACTATAAAAGAAAAATCACGTAATGAAAAATAAGGGAAACTGTTTGCGAGAGGAAACAATTGCAGCGATTTATCGGAAACGTTCTGATGCATGAATGTATTTCAGAGTTGCCTTGATGACTTCTGTATTCGAGACAATTGGCAGCCTTTCATCGCCATACAACAAAACTCTAAGCATAATTTTGTTAGAAAGGTTTGACAGGCCATGTTGGTGCAATATTGCATTGACACTGTTGAGAAGATCACGTCTGCAAACAACATACAAGTGACAGAACAGCAAATAATGTTCCGTATCCTCAATGCCATCGTTTATTGAGCACATTGGATCTATTGTATCCTTAAAATTGTGCCTGAACTTGTGGAGATTTAGTTTGCTAAGACCCACACGTAACTGTGTAAGAATTGCTAAACCTTTTGGATCGTGAATACTGAAAACCGATTTTACAGGGGGACGAATGAGAGATGATAATTTGTTCTTGAATGCACTTACTGTGGGTAATGATCTGATTTCAGGATCAAGCATGTTCCACTCAGATAGACAATGAGGATAAAAACTTGCACCATAACTGACTGTTCTTGCACAGATTCGCCCAACTACGTTGCGTTTGCGAAAAGGGTAAGACGATTCTAGCAAAGGTGGAATTGGCACTCTTGTATAATCTGGTGTTAGGTTGTTAACAAACTTATAAAAAAGAACAAGACGCCTACTCCATCGACGGAGGTTGTGCGATTCCCACCCAAGTTCATCGTAGAGTTTCTCACGTGATGTGCCTTTCCATGCTCCACTTACCGCTAACGCAGCGGAGTATTGAACGGATTCAAGCTTTTCCATGTGATTATTCAATGTTATAAGTTGACTGAAATCGCAAGTCTTATGTGGAACGTGATATATAACATCGCCATAATCCAGATGTGGTCGAACGTATAGTTTGTACAATTCTATGAGAGTTTGCCGGGGCAGGTACTTGGAGAGAAAGCGTAGCATTCCGATTGCCTTTCTGGATTTGGTAATGGCTGCCTGGATATGACTAGAGAAAGATAATTTTGTGTCGAGAACAAGCCCTAGGTGTTTGTGCTCACTAACGTTCATAACTGGGGTATCATTGAAAAGGATTACTGGATGGTCTACTCGAGGGGCAAATCACTCCAAAAATAGCGTACGAGATTTTGGGATTTTGAAATCTCTTGAATTTTTGAAGGATTTTTTGGAATTTTCTAGATTTTTGAGATTTTTTAAAGATTTCTTAAGATTTTAAATATTTTGAAAGATTTTTGAGATTTCTGGGGATTTTCAAAGATTGTTTGGGATTTTGCAAGATTTTTGAGATTTTTTAGGATTTCTCAAAGATTTTTAAAACCAATAACTTCCAAAATTTGAAGATTTTTATACCGTACATTTGCTAGCTTTTTATAATTATACCGAAATGTGTGCGGTTAATTTCAGTGACCCTTCCTTTCCTCAATGTCCCTCATAAATCTTTGGAAACATGGCTGAAGAGTTGTATTTTCCATTGCGGAGTAAGAGTGGGGATTTCTCGCGTCCTTGGCTCAACTATTGTTGACACGGAGAAAAAAAGATGATGAAGTACTCTGAGTAGTGTAGCATGATACCGACCTTCAACCCTAAATTTCTATTCGCTTGAAAGCGAAATTTTCTCTTGTAAACAAAAGAATTTCCGTCTGCTCAGAACATTCCACTGATTGGAAAATGGGATTTACGCAAGTCTGAGTTGAGTTATACAATGTTAACCTTGAAGGGTTATTTCTAAAGTTTACCCTCCTTACCAAATGCATTCATTGTTTTAAAGAAACCGCTTATAAGAAACTGTAGTAGACTCTTCCAAATTAATTAAGAAACTCTACTTGAAGCAATCAATTCTTGTCATGACTTGCAAAATGAATCTAACAGAAAGTACGCTACTAGCCCAAATATTACTAAAAAGTACAACTTTTATTCATAATAAACTGGCTCATTTTTGTAATTCTTGGTTCAAAAGGTGGTCCTCTGTGAATTCCGATAAATTGTAATATTCAGTTTTATGAATGATTAAGAAACTCTGCAAGAAACTACTTTACTATACTATAATAGTGCCAAAACGTAAGAAACTCTGCCACAAATTTCAGCGACAAGTTCTCATGAAAAAATTGGTTAATCGGATTCATGTGATTCTGACAAATGCGACTTCCATTCAGGTTAAAAGACAGTCCTGCGAGGCTGGACTTCCTTCAAAACGTCCTCTTGAATTGAGAAAGAGAGTGAACTTTCCATCAACGCTTTGTCGTAAATTCTCGAAACATGATATTCAAGAGACAGGTAGTCTGGAGTAAAAACTTCTTGTCTTGTTTGTAAATATTTCTTGAAAAGATTTTTAATTTTTGCCTTGTCATTTTCCCTACTGTGTTCGAACTGAGACAATATAAAGACAGACCTATGAATTATAGGTGTTTTTGACTGCAGATTCGGAATCTACATGCTTGATTTAGTACAAATAATGGGGAAATTTCATCTAAAATAGTTTTGAAAATTAGTCAATTATGACGTCATGTCATCTATGACGTCATAGAATATTTTTCGAATTTCACAAAAATGAAAAACTATGCATCATTCACAAGCTCTTCAAGCGCTCTTTTCAACTATGCAAATCCCAAGTTAATATAACGCGTCATCAGTTATTGAAGTATTTACGGACATTAAGCCCTACCGTGACGTCATCGTTCACATGAATTCGAAACTTTTCAAAAGTGATGCATTGTCTTAAATGTCTCAAATTAATCCTAATCGCTCAACCTCGTACCCTGTGACAATGAAGGTTTTCCGTAAACTGCAACGCCTACATTGACACTGGAGACTGTTAGGCTATTCTGCGATTTGATTGGCTCTTTTCCAAACAAAACAAATTTCTCACCTTCAAAACCTAGCATTCAGTTGAAATGAAGAACATTCGAATGGCTCTGGATACAATGTGTGTTGTTCGAACCATGGAATATACATTTCGAAAATGTCGAGTATGGGATTCGAAAGCACCTGCTGTCTGCCAAATTATGCTAATTATTCCGATAAAAATTGACAAAATTTGTCAACCGGTCCCAAGGGTATCTGTTGAGGTCTAGCCTCCTATTGAAACAACAGATACCCTTGAGAACGAGGTTGCCTAATCGCTTTTTCTAACAACAACAAACTTGAGTTAGGCACTTGCTTGGATGGTTAGCCTATTTTTCCCGCCTATCACACCTCTAGATTTACGACTTTCCGTCCTTTGTTTCCTACTCTGGTTTGTTTCCCTGCGTTCTTTGATTTGCTGATTTCACTTGGTCAATAGGGACTCATAATATTAATCTTAAAAAGTGGACCCCCTTCAGGCCCGCGTAGAGTGGCCAATGGTTCCGTATTCATTTAGTGTTCAACCGATAGGGAGGGGCTATTTAGATAGTTGTTGTTGATGCGTACAAAAATCGATTGATACGGCCTAGTGTTCTTGTAGCCGCGATGGATCTGTTTTGTTTTTACAGAGGAAGATTATTGCTTGAAAGATATATATTTTGCAGTTAGTAGGCCAGGAAAACCTCATTCTTTGTACTAAAAGTTTGCTTTTCATCAGCAGATCAAAGAACGCAGGGAAACAAGGGATGAAAATTCATAAGTCTATCACACCACCCCAGCTTGCGAACGCGTGTGCGCATGTATTTTCTAGCCGACTCCCTGCCAAGGTTGTTGTCTTGACGACGCAATCGAACACAGTGTGGACAAGGTCAGAGGTCAGAAATTTTTTTGCAGGATTTTTCCTTCGATTTCATGGACCGTCATAGTCACTTTGCAAGCGTTTGCCACCTTTTTTATGTTTTTCCTTACAATTTTTTATGATTTATCCAGAGAGATTTTTGGGATTTTTCTGGGATTTCTAAGATTTATTGAGATTTTTTATGATTTTTCTAAGATTTCTAAGATTTTTGGAGATTTTCGGAAAATGTGGAAGATTTTAAAGATTTTTGGGATTTTTGAAGATTTTTTGAGATTTTTCTCGAAGGTGTACGAGATTTTTGGAGTGATTTGCCCCTCGGGTCTACTGAGGTCCTTTTCCTTGAGAAGATGACTTCAACTGCTTGCTTAGTCGGATCAGGATTAAAGGACATTCGCCAATTGTGTGCCCATCGCGTAATGATATCTAGGTCATGGTTCATGTCGAGAGCAGCTCTATTTGGGTCGTGAACAACTGTGAAAAGTGATGTATCATTGCACCTCAGGTTATCTGTCAGATCATTTATGTATATTAAGAAGAATAGGGGACCTAAAATAGAGCCTTGAGGAACACCAGCTGCAATGTTTCCCCACTCTGACATTTTGCCATTTAAAACTGTACGTTGTTTGCGATCACTAAGAAAGCTTTTGATTTAAAAGAAGCAGTTCACCTGATACACCACAACGACGAAGTTTGAAGATAAGACCTTCGTGCCACACTCTGTCAAATGCTTTGGATATATCTAGATACACTGAGCGAACATCGAGTGGAGGGTTACAATCAAAGGCTTCGAAGATGGTATGAAATATTGATAATAATTGGTTTATAGTAGAATCACCAGGGCGAAAACCCGACTGATTAGGGTTTAGTAGATTATTTAATGTCAAGTGTTCATAAAGGGTATCAAATATTAGCTTCTCCAGCATTTTCCCAAATATTGGAAGCAGGGATATCGGACGATAATTTGTTTTCAAGTTTTTGTCATTTTTTTTGTGAATTGGTACTACATGAGCTCGTTTCCAAATGTCGGGAAAGGTACCTTGCATCATGCATGCTTCAAAAATCAGTTTAAGAGGTGTTACAAGTGAACAATCACATAGCTTTATCATACGTATTGAAATTTCGTCCCATCCATGGGCCTTGTTGGGATTTAATGACCGAATGATCCGAAGTATCTTGTCCTCTGATATTTGGAAGCAATTCAACGGAGGAGCACACACTGGCACATCACGTGGGATTTCACTACCAGTATCCAGGGTTGTGCATTGGAGTATGAAATAGTCGTTAAATATTTGCGCCTTCGCTGTAAAGTCTAAGACAAATATGTCGTTTTCTAATAGGGGAGGAATTATTGGGATTTTGCTTTTATTTAGAACTTTATTAATTAAAGACCAATAGGACTTGATACCTGTTGTTGGACTAGAAAGTTTCCCCCCTATTTTTAAGAAATAGTTATTCTTGGCATCCTCAATAAGCTTTGAACCTTGAGATATCATGTTCTCAATAGCCTCTCGCCTGTCCTCTGGTTGACCATTTTTGATGAATGTGCTATATGCCTTATTCTTTTTACGAATGAAGTTTTTGATAGACTGTGTTATCCAAGGTGCCTGCCGTGGCCTTACTGTGATTGACTTGTTTGGAATGAAATTAGAAAAGATATTTAGAAGAACATCGTTAAGTAATTTCACTTTTAGGTTGGGGCAATCGATTTCTGACAATACTTCGCGCCATCGAAACAGTTCCATACTTTTCCTAATTGAACTGATGTCAGCTCGGTCGTAGAATCAAATTTTTCGACTGAATGGGGGTGGAGCTAAATTATCGATCGATACCTTGCCATGAACAATTTGATGGTGTTTCACGTGTTCGCTGGTAAGGCATTGAATCATTACCTGTTAGTAAGTAGGTAGGAGCTGGATTATTTCCCAGAGGCATGTTTGACTTCCTGGTACTTTCAATGCACACAGGGGTATAAACTAATCATCTCTACTTCCTGTTTGACGTCACAAAAAGATTCCTTTCAAAATGGCGTCCATGACTCGCGTGTTTGTGTACGGTACTCTGAAGAAAGGCTTGCCAAATCACAGATTATTGCAAAATATAAAAAAGGATGAAGTGGCAAACTTTCTCAGCAATGCAAGGAGTACCGAAAGATATCCACTTGTTATAACGACGCCAGCTTTTATCCCATTTTTGCTGGACAAGGCGAGGTAAATTTTTTAGGCCTATTTTTAAATTAGCAGCAGTCTGATCTTTGTATTGTTCATTCTGTCCATTGTACTTCATCCATTCGAATGCTTACTTAGAAAAAGTTTGGAGTTTGTCATTCTACTTCTAAAAACTAATAGATAATATTTAGTTGAGCATGGTGAAATTTACTCTTTTTTGCATGAAATGAAATGTCTTTTTGGTGAAAAGGGCCAAGACAAAGAATGTCCACTCCCTCTTTGAGGGCTTCAGGGGCGGATCCAGCCCTGAATTCTGACCGGTTTATAGGGGGCAAAAAAGGGGGTCTGGGGGCGAAGCCCCCAGAAAAATTTGTCATGACCACGCCCTTCAGACTCTCGGAAAACAAGGGCAATGCCCTTTTACATAAATAATGATGGGCTGCAGTTCTAGAACTTTTCCATGTAATTTCTACCCCCCATCCTCTGCATAATAACTTTATCGATGAATGTCTGTGCACATCGATGTTCGTCACCACCCCTCAGACCCTTAAAATTTAAGTTAAATTCTCTTACGCCTTCCTTCAACTTCAAAACTTCCTAAAATACACTCGTATTTTTGTTTTGTGTGCTATATCTCTCCTTCACTCTTCTCTTCGATGGCACTGTGAAGTCGATAAAGATCTTCCTTTTCTGGGTCAGCCATTGCCGTCTGCTGGCCCTTCTCGTTCTTGTTCTATTCGATGAAAATCTACTTCCTTTGCAAACATATTTTACTTCCTTCAGAAACGGTTTACTTCCTAATCGACACAGGTTCACTGATTTCGAACAATTGCCGACCGGTTCACGGAAGTCGCTGGACAGGTTCACTCAACCCTTATTGGTTCATCAGATTACAAGGACTTGATATCAAAACAATTGCGAAACGTCACAGCCATTCAAAGCGAATCAAATGTGCAAATCTGTTGCGCAACTTGAAACTGATAACGCAGGTTTCGAATCACATACCTCCTGGAGAACCATAGCAAATAAAGCCAAATGACTGCCATATGTAGATTGCTTATTGTTTATGAGAAAGTTTGTGTAGAAGTACCCTATGTCATTTCTATGAAGACTATCACCTTTTGACTTGAAACTTGTTTGCGGAGTGAAAATAGGTTCAAGTTATTTTACTTTTCTGTAAAGTTAGGCAGATACCCGGCAGATAATACAAATTTATCTTAGGTTTGGAAATCTGACCGATGCACGGAAACCGGTGAAACCGGTCTGGATCCGCCCCTGGGCTTGGCCATCCCTGTTATATTTACATTCCTCTTTATACAACTAACATCTCTATGCATGAAAATCTTTTGTTGAATATTTTCCATGCATTTTCCCGATTTGCAAACATTGTAAAGAGAAATGTTCTGCATTGATCAGTGCTAACAGTATTTTGTCAAGGCAATAATTTTGTAAAGATACGTTCAGCTTTCCCCATCAAACAGCAACACCTACAAAGTCGAGAATTACCAAGCCCACCCAAGCCCTAATCATTTCCTTTGAATGTAGCCAAATAAATCACATGGATTCTTTTCTTTTCACTTATTACCAGCCCATTCTCTTTAAGCAAATAACTGGGGAAGTGTATGAAGTTTGTGACAAAACATTAGCAAAACTTGATGACCTGGAGGATGTTGGAGTTCTTTATGACAGAAAGAAAATAGCAGTGGCTCTTACAGATGCAAATTTCAATGAAGAAAACATAGATGCCTTTGCATACATTATGAATAACTACAAGAAGGATTTATTGCATTTAGATTTCATTTCCAACTACACTGAGGAACATGCCAAACTGTATACACCTAAACATGACAGAACAGCTAGTGATATATTGAAATATGTAAAGAATGTGTAGATTGCTTCTGTTTAGGGATGTAATTAAAAAACTGAGTCCTTGAGAGGGCCAAGACTCATGTAAAAGCTTTGCTGTCTTTTCCTGTATTTAATTCTTCAATGAAATGCCGTAAAAACCCACATGTAAGCCACCCTTATGTGTGCCACACCCTTAATCTCAGTCATGAAATTTAGAGGAAAATTTTCTGAAGTAAGATAGCCATGAATCCAGTTGCATAAAACGTTCTTGATGAGCTGTCAATAATCTTCACGATGTAAACAGTTCAGCAGAGCGCACCAAAATGGAACTTAAACCTGTGGGCAACTGTCATTTGTCTGATGTTTTCGCGAGCGGTAAATTTTGTTTCGGTGTGTGTGTTTTTGACAAAACTCATAAGCGTTTGTTTCCCATAGTGAGGTTCTAATTTGTCATTTCTAGGTCTAAGATGTCAACCCCGCATATTGGCCGCACCGCTAATATTGGAGAGCCATATACAGAAAAAGCACGGCTTACACGTGGGTTTTTACGGTAAGCAAAATGTCGTTTGTTTCTTGAGAGAATTATAAAATTTCTTGAAATCCTGTTGTTTAAGAAGGTATGCCTTTATGATAAGGCTGGATTGGATATACAAAACTCAAGAGAACTCTCCTTGGGACACGTCTATCAAGCACCGAAACCTAGAAAAAATGCCCCCAATGATAACGTCCCTAACGTCCAATGTCCTCTTTGGACCAGCTCTGCAAATAGCTTCATGTACCAGGCTGGTACAGGAAGCTATACCAGGTGATGACAAAAAGTGACACATTGTAAACTTATGTGCTTGGAAAGGACCTTGCGACTTTGAAATTTTGAAAATGTGTAAAAATGAGTGGAGTTGAATTCAGTCGTACTGTCGCATCTGTTCAGGCAATTTAGTTACCAAGAGTTTTTCCAAGGCCTTTCAAAAGGTGCTGGAAATTTCGACCAGTCCTGTGCATGTTTCCGCTGTACAATAAGCATTGCTGCAATTTACTCCTAAAAGAACTGAAAAGATGAAAAGATTTTGTCGTAATTTCAGGCCTTTTTTGAAGGTTTCTTGAAGGGGCTGTCTCCAGAAAACCCCTCGTAATTTCATAATGGATGGCTGATTTCAGTCAGGTAAATATAAAACATGTCCAGCATTAATGATATATTTGCCAGTGTCATCGTCTTGATATCTTGGGAGCAGTGGCCTTTCAAAGTCTATTTACTTTCTGATAAGTAGAAGGAATTCAACAAATTTATGCCTGTTTCATATTTTGGCAGTCTTCTGACAAGATTGCCTTTACATATGGAACAGTATGATTGATTCGACAGAACTATATTTTTGCACCCAAGTTGATTTTTTTGAACAGGGTTCCGTTAAGCATACAGTTACAATTGTGGTCAATAGTTTAAGACTACATTTTAGTTTGTAACATTTGTTGGCGGAATGAGAATCTTACTTTTTCCCTGAAGCGATATATTTCGCAGAGTTATGATATTTGATATTTCGTATACAAATCAAAGAAATAAATTGTGCATGACTGATGTCAAATCCACCTGAGCAACACATTTTTGGTTCAGCCCCCCTTGTCGGTAGGACCGCTATAATTTTCGAGGATTTCTATAACACGCTAGCAAGCCTATACGCACTACTGTGGTGAATACGCCATACAGAGGCGGGGTATTATGCTTGATGTGGTGGATATACGCCATACAGGGGCGGGGTATTATGCCTGATGTGGTGGGCATCATACCCCGCCCCTGTATGGCCGCCACATCAAGCATAATACCCCCGCCTCTGTATGGCGTATCCACCACAGTAGTGCGTATATGTTTGTTAGCGTGTATAAGACTCAATGTGATGTCATAGGATGCGTATAGGTTCGTTAGCGTGTAATGTGATGTCATAGGAAAATGGCTCAAAATTAAAAGAAATAGCATCGAATTCGGAATCTACGTGGAAAGTTAACCTGAAAACTCTAAGAGAGAGTTAAACAGGCAGAGTAGTAGCATTGCATTGCGCCAATGAATGTTACCGATTAAAATGTGGTCTTAAACTTTTGGCCACGGCTGTAGATTAAACATTACTACTTTTGAGTTGATCTATAACACTCTCAGGTATAAATCCATATTTCTTCAATTTTGGTGAGTAGGCCCATAGCCAATTAGGAACCATTTGATCTTTTAGGTCAACGTAAACATGATCGCCAGCCACTACAGTCAATTTATCCTCTGCTTTCCCTTGAAAACTTGATAAAGCAATAAGTCGGATTCCTCCTTTCCTGACTTCTCGTACTTCTGTATTTCTGTCTCTCGGACTGGTTGTATTCGGCTTCCGACTGTTTGCAATGTCTGCACGATTAGATTCGGCAAGCATCGGGGTACTTGCATAATGTCTCCGATCGACCTCGTCAGAGTCTGTCAGACTTGTCTGACAAATCCTCCGACTTTTCGGCATGAAAGGAAAATTGGATCCAGCAAGCACTGGTGTGTTTGCATCATGTCTCCGATCTATCTCGTCAAGTCCTTTCAGATTTGTCGGATAATGCTTCCGACTTTTTGATGTGTGGTTCATTTTAGGTTCAGCAAGCATCGGATTTGTTTGCTCAGACACCTGACTTGTATCAGTTACTTCTATCATCGTCATATCAAGCCTAGGGCTGCTCCGACTAGCTTTTGATAATGGTGAATTCAAGCTCGGAGTTGGAGAAAATAGTCCTGAGTTGATCTTTGATGGACTGCGGCTTCTGCTCTTTCCTTCTGATGTCGTGACCGAATGATTAGACCTTGCACTCGATCGGTCCGACTGATTTGACCTCTGACTGTCCGCAATTGATCTTGTAAGTGACGTATTAGACCTCATGCTATCAGTGCGTGCTCTTTCTGTTATTCTTTGCGATCTTGGACGCTGAAGAATTTCTTCTTGTCTGCATTCTGGGGAATGAAATTTAGGAAACTATCAATTAATCCAAGTTGTTATAATATCATAGAAATGATAAGTTGGAAAGACACGAAAGATAGGTTGTTGGACAATTATAGCTTTCGCAGCTGAAATCATTGTAACTCGCAACGGGGCGTCTAAGCACACCCCTCCTGCTTGAAAAACCATTGAAATTTGATTACAATTCTATTCACAAATCTACGAGATCGCATCTTTTATACCATTTTGATGACGAAATAAGCTGAATAGAGAAGCCTCTAGTTCTGAGCAACCTCTTCTTCTGACTTTCAATAGCTATATCTCTGCAATCTTTCAATCTATTTCAGAAAATTAGGTATCATAATCTTAGTTGAAGACTTCCCTTTTAGAGGAGTGTAAATATGGAGAAATTGGAATATCTGCTCCTCCACAACGACTCTCCAAACATACACTCTTTGCGACACCCTGTAGTGGTTATCCGTGTGTTCCCTTTACTACATTTTCATCTACATACCAATATACCTAATTGGCGTTCGTTTACATCCAATTCAAATCAAATGATTAATCTCTTGATAAAACATCTTTCAATTTCTTCAACATATTTCATGCCATGAACGCTGCCGAAAGGGTAAAACAAACCTTGGTTGATTAGGACAATGTGTGATGAGTCAAACTATACACGTTTTTTTTTATAAGAAACTTGGATCAGCACTTAGTACTAAAAGTTTCTTAATTTCGCATGAAAATTTCGGTGTTTTAGTAGTAAAAGTTTCTTAATTAGTTTCTTATTTTTTGGGCCTAAAATTGCGGTATTGTTCGAAGTTGAGCCTTCTTCTCGAGAAAGGGCTTCCATTTTGCATTGACATTGTCATCAAGAAGAAGCCATGCACATCAAGGCAAAAATTTACCAATTTTGCAGTTAAAAGTCAAGAAAAGACGAATGTACCTTTGTTAGAGAGACATAGAATAAGAGAGACATACAGAAATAAAGTTTTAGAGTTTCTTAACTGTTCTTGAGCGTAGTACTAGAGTTTCTTAAATTTTTGGTCATCGTAGTACTAGTTTCTTATAAACCAGTTTCTTATAAAAAAAAACGTGTACTGCTTTTATGGTCTTTCAGGTTATAATTTCAAAAAGTGATTCAATGAAATTGGTTAAAACGCCATAAAACCATTGGAAAAGATGTTGCAACGTCCTAGAGGTCGAAAACATGCATTTTCAGTGTTTTTGAAACGCGTAAAGACCCTTCATTGTTAAGTTATACTTTTGAGATTTTGGTTTCCACTTTTAACATTTTTCAAGAGAGTGCAGGCCCCTCACCAATGAGGGCCCAACCAATGTTTTTCAGCTTTTTAAGAATTATTTTCAAAATAGATTTGCGTCGCTAAAACAAGATAACGACGCCCATAAATGCAACTGTGATACTACGACAACGAATTACTTACCTTCGCAGTCATGGTATGGCATTGTTAGACTTCTGGGAACATAACCTTGATCACTGTTTCGCGTCATCACCCATACCCAGTCCCTATCACGGTTGTCTAGCAACAGCACAACGTCACCTTTTCGAAGAGTGATATCATCGTCATGTTCAGCATTGAAATCGTACAACATCAATAAATGAGGCCCGCAAGAAAACGCGGCATCGTCTGGTGTTTGCTCGATGTATCCTTCGTTTGAATAGGGATAATACTCCAACGGCTCCATTCTGTCATCATCATAATAATAATCAATATCATCTGGATTCGCTCGCATTTCTTCACCAACTCCCTCTGTTGCCACGTCACTTTGATTTAGGCCATTTTCGAAAACTTCGAGATATTCCATCTCCGAAGAATAACTATTTACAACAGGCCTTCGATCGTTACTTTCAAAGTCTATTCTGGACCTCGGGGTAGAAGAGTAGTTGTTCAATTTTTGCTGGTTTAATTTATTTTCAATATGCATGTATTGTTGTCGCATCATATTTTGAAAATCATCTCTTGGGCTCGGAGAATTCTGACCATTTGTTATTCTTTTATCATAACTACCTTCCCTCGAACTTTTATCACGTTTCAAGCTACCTCTTTCTGAAATCTTCATTTTGTTATTATTCATTTCACCATTGGTCGATTTTCTATTCAAAAGATCCAATTTAGGGACAGTATTTCGTTGTTTGTGTTCCCCGTTACGTTCTCCTTCAAGAGAAACTACTGAATTGCGATTCGTTCCGCGACATAGCTGACAATTTCGCCCACAAATAGCGCTACTCCGGCAGCGTCGATACGGTGATTCACGTTTAGCTACTGGAGCGCTTGCTAACTCGTTCACACTGTTAAACAATAATGTTTCTCGTGCGATTGCTTCATCCGTAAACGTGAACCGTTCCAGTGAATCCGTTACATCATCTGGTGTAGTATCGTAAGCGGAATCTGATGGACAAGATTCCCCGTTGGTTTTCTCTTCATTCAAATCCTTGATTAACTGCTCAATGCCATCCTCACTTTTCGATTCAATATCAAGCTTAAAAGATTCATTATTCTTAGAATCATGTTTCAGATTACTCTTCTGGTTAAATCCGTCGAAAACCGAGTGTTTCTTTTGCACGACAACTCCAGTCTCATGATCATAATCGTAATAAACGTTCTCTTCGTTAGATTCCTCGATATTATTCGCGTCTTCCATTTCGGTGTTACACTCTCTCGAGCTCTCTTTTGAGTGCTTTGTGTTTCGTTGTTGACTACCGTGCGACCTGCGTACTGTTTTCTTCGTACTCTGATCTCGTTTTCTCAAATGTTTACTCACACGTAAGCTAGAATGCTCCGAATTCTCAGCTTTTCCAGAAGTCCCTTGATCCGAAACTTTTGTTGTGAAAATCACTGCGATTTCCGGAGCTTCGAAGAAGTCTTTGAACATTATGTGAATCAGGATTCATGAATGAAGTTTGTCTGTTTACAATGCATCAAATTACGCATAATTCTCGACGTTCTTATATGAAAAGTTTAGGCCAAATTTACTCAAAATAATCTTTGATGAATTCTGAAATTACGTATTCTGAAAATGCAGCAGATCTTCTGAAAACGTTCTCCTGCAGTGCTGATAAACTTCTTTCAGAGGTGAACCCAAATTTGAATCTAATTAGCCCAATCAAATTTTGTAAATATTACGATAACTGTACATCTTGAGAAGACCTTTCTTGCATTGCAGTTGATTTCTCAATTCAACGTTCTGGACATATTCAGGAGACAAAGCTGTCAATTTCACTGTATTTATTCTTAAAAATCGTACGTCTGAAAGTTAAAACATTATCCTCCAGGATGCTTGTTTTGAGAACTGTGTGCTAGCCTAAAACGGTTGCAAAAAATGCATTGATATCCAAACTGCTGCGAACTCAAATATTGTCGTCGGTGTATCTTGATTTTGGAGTGTCTAATCTCAGCATAAAACAGTTGTAAACGCCAAGTATTTATGCAGCAAATTGTAATGTTCATGATATTCTACCGTCAGCGGCAAAGGTAGCAAACATAAGCATTTATACACAAAACCATACTTCTGTAAATGCAAATATTTTCGGCCAAACTTGTTGATTTTGAGATTCTTTTGTCAACACAAATTGCCTGCAAACAACGAGCAAAATTCTTTATCTGCAAAACAAAGCATCAAGAAAATTACCAGCAACAGCTTGGCATTGGCCTGGCATTGCGAGACCAGCATTCATAAAAGCAGTAATGCTTGCACTGCAAGTCTCTTCATCAGGAGTATAACTATACTTTCTCTCCGCAAATGCCTGCATGAACATTTCCCAGCTTCAAATTGTGGGATTGAATCATATCATTGACAAGAATATTGATACCAGTCGGGTGTAAGGTTCTCAATAGTCAATGCTGGATTGTTGATTTGCTTACCAATACAGAATTACACCACCACACGAGCAGTTACTTGACAAAAACACGAAAAGTGTGCATGCTAAATGCGAGATTTCGCCTGAAGGTCTTCAGTTTATTAAAATTTTGAGCAGTTAAAAGGGATCAAAGACATCTCTCATAGCCAAATATTTTCTCCTAATATGAGAATATCTTCCTAAATGTTGATGATAAAAATGGGAAAGCGAATTGTCTCCAGCATACAGTCTGCAACCGTGTGTAAGTCCTCTAAGTACCTTTACAGCAAACCAGTTGTCTTATAATAACTCCTTCCAATTCACAGGTAAATAAACAATTCATATTTTGTCGCTTCCGCTGACAAAGTCTTGTATCAGAATTTAGGCCACAATAATATCTCCTGGATCCTGCACCGTCAGCTTCATTTTGCCGGCAAACGTTGTAAATTACAATCCAATAATTCAAACACGACTAAGCTTCAATTTTCCCTCTCCGAGCTCCACCACAGGGTTTTGTCCATAATAAATTGATAACTGGCTTAAGATACTGATTCCAAGACCTTCCTTTCAAAAATGTCTTGCAATTCGAAATAAATAATAAATGTCTTTCTCAGTTTGATTTCAAAATCCTTTATTCCATTTACACCTATGAACCGCTTTAGGCCACGATAAGATTTGAATATTCTTCAAATACACGTTGGTTTATTCAGTAAAAGTTCACTGTACTCTCAGCGTAGTTACACTCTTTTTACATCTTTCATTCATTAAGTCCACATTGATTCATAACGACACTTTAATCTAAATCCAGCAACTTTTCATTAAAGTTGATTGAACTGTAAAGGTCCAGGGCCTTCAGACTGCAGGCATGTCCTTTTTATTTGACCACATTGTTTTATGTCTCACTGTGCAAACTAGACTTCTGCTAAGCAAATCCCTTTTTGTTTTGCTTGCATCCTGCAGATAATGCGGTTCTTTGCCTTCCCAAACGCAAGTTTCCAAACAAAGTTGACCAGCCATTATAAATCATAAAGCCGTGATAACTGTTGAATCGAAACCAATGATTTAAACATTTTTGTGGCTAATTTTACGCTACGAACTAAACTTGTTATCTCTTTTTTGTGTCTGTACTCTTTACGTTCCTGAACTCAAGTTTCCTAGCATACACTTTAATCGGAACCTAGAAAGGCGGTTTCTCGTTGCCCAGGCTTTATCGATCGCTAAGTTTTTTCCTTCCGAGCGATTTTTCACGCTGATATCATTGTGCAGAAAGAACCATATCTTTCCACGGTCCAATCACAGCTAATATGTTTAACTCGAACCTTTGATCCTGAAGCAAAACACTGATAAAATCTTCATCATGCGGAGGTCCTTTTCAACTTTTGTTACAACTGGAGTCTAGAAAATACTGTAGATAATTTTGTCTAGGCCTCAACGTCTACTCTTATGAGCCACTTCAAGTAACTTCAACTCAGCATTGGTTCAAAATCTGTGAAAATTTCGGTGTAAAATTCTATGATATTTTTCTGTGAATAGGATGACTTTGGCTACTTTGCAAAAATGTGATTTTCTGAAATCTTCAATATTTTCAGAGTTAGAGGATTTTTCTTCTTTTTTTAGAATTCAAGAAAATTTTGCAAACATGTTATCGCTATTTCTAAACTTTTTGAGGAAACATGGCGTAACTTTCAAGAAAATCATAGTTTATGAACGTCTACAACATGGTATCAAGCACAACTCTTTCATTTTTCTGGTTTGCGAGTTAAAAATTTGATGTTGCCACATTCTTAAATTAATTAAATATGAAATATGCTGTATTTTCGAAAATATTGAAGATTTAATAAAGTCCAACGGTACAATTGCAGAAAAGTAGCTAAAGTTTCTGTCATTGCATTCAATTCAAAGAAAAAGGTCATAGAATTTTACACCGACATTATTTAAGATTTGAAACATATGTTCTTCGACTCTGTAGCAGCGTTTAGTGGCGCCATCAAGCATAGATTCCAAATCTTTAAAAAGGCTGGTGTAAAATTGAGTGACCTATTTCTTTGAACTGAATGACTTCAAAGAAACTTTAGCTATTTCTCAACAATTCTACCGTTGGAATTTTCTAAAATTTTCAATATTTTCAGAATCGGAGTGTTTTTCTAATTTTTCAAGAATTCAAGAAAAATTTTCCAAAAAACTTAAAACCATCGTAATTTCTAAACTGTTTGAGGCAACATGAAATAATTTCGAAGAAAACCATAGTTTATCAATGCCTACAATGAGGTATCAAGCAAACGTCTGTCACTTTTCTGGTTTATGATTTAGAAATTTGATGACGTCACACCCTCAAATGAGTTGAAATGTAAGATACGCTGAAATTTCGAAAAATATTGAAAACTTCTGAAAAGTCCTACGGTAGGATTAAAGATAAGTAACTGAAGTTTGTTTCAAGCCACTCAAACAGAAGAAATAGATCACAGAATTTTACACCCACCTTTTTACGCTGAGTTAAAGATTTGGAAGCTATGCTGCGCCATCATAGCTTCCAAATCTTCAGCTCGGTGTAAAAAGTGGGTGTAAAATTCTGTGATCTATTTCTTCTTACTGAGTGGTTCGAAAGAAACTTTAGTTACTTATCTTTAATCCTACCGTTGGACTTTTCAGAAATATTCAATATTTTTTGAAATTTCAGCGTATGTTACATTTTAACTCATTTGAGGGTGTGACGTCATCAAATTTCTAAATCATAAACCAGATGAGTGACAGACTTTTGCTTGATACCATATTGTAGACATCCATAAACTATGGTTTCTTCGAAATTATTTCATGTTGCTTCAACCAGTTTAGAAATTAGGATGGTTTCAAGTTTTTTTGAAAATTTCTCTTGAATTCTTGAGAAAGTAGAAAAACACTCTAATTCTGAAAATATTGAAGATTTCAGAAAAGTCCCACGGTAGAATTATAGAGAAATAGCTAAAGTTTCTTTGAAGTCATTCAGTTCAAAGAAATAAGTAACTGAATTTTACAGTAGCCTTTTTAAAGATTTGGAACCTATGCTAGTGGCGCCTTGCATTCCAATACCCCGGGTGGAATGTTTGATAGCAAACTAATGACATGCTCTTCATAAATGTTGGTGTGAAAGGACGCTTTCGGCAATGTAACCACTCTTTTCTTAATCGATACTATCTTTCAAAATCATTTTTTGCCGATTTTCATAGCTGAAATATTGATAAAACTTCAATATTTACTCTTCAAAACTTTTGTACCAATAATCTTTGCTAAGCTTTTAACCTCCAGTAAAAGAAATCCGAAATAGTTTCCCATATTTTTTCAAGTAAACTGAGAAATTAGATGCATAAATGACGTCTTCGCTATAATTTTGCATGACTCGTCAAATCATCGCAAAAAATAAGAATTCAGAAATCAATCGAAGGAATTTTGACTTTACGTTTTGTGGTAATAGAAGGTTTTTATACCTTAGTATGTTTGAAGAATGAAAACATTATGGAGGGGCTGTTGCTCCAACCCGAAGGAATACACCTATATAGACATTAGACATATAGGTAGATAGGAATCATTCACTCTGGGTACCAGAGCCCTAATTAAGAGTTGGGACGAAAATTAACTACGAGGCTCTGGCACACAGGTTATACCTTCAGTGTGAAACAAAAAGTTTTCATAAATGCAACTCTAGAGTTGAGATTACGTTGACAATTGACAGGCTAGAAACGTCATTTTTTATTCTAGTTTTTGAAATTGTCCTGTTCCATTTGACGTCTAAGATCGATAGAATTTATGGCTTGTTTGTATCTTTCAAGAACAACGGGTAATCGAACACCGTCGATTCTATATTGAAAAATCATCCCAAGTAAATACCCAACACTTCTAATTTAACTACTCAATAAAATCACAGAGTCCAGAAAAAGATCAACTCTTCGTCAGAGATAAGGTGAGTGGCCGAGCGGCTAATACAGTTTCCCTCATGTGACTGAAGTCAAGCCCGGTCAAGTGAGGTCAAACTCCGGATGGGTAACCTCTCGGAGACCTGAGACACCTGATCTCACAACTCACCTCGCCGTACTTCGGAAGGGACGTTAAACTAGGGGTCCCGTGCCTGGATGCGGAATGCATAGTGGGCTTAAATCAGCTTTAATTAGCTAGAAATACTTCCAGCCCATTTAAAATAAATTACTGAAAAAAGAGTGAGGTATCCAGGGTAACCTTCCTCCGGATTTGAATTTCGTTAGCTTCACCTGCCTCATTTTATCAAGTCAAAATAACCCTAATTTTCATAAACCAGTTTCCGTTTCCTTGTAAAATGTTCGAAATCTTCTTCTATTATGATATTAGAAAGCAAAACCCCCCTCCGGCTCACAGCCGTGGAGCTGTGACTTTTCCTGTACTCTGTGTCCTGTTACCTATCACTTGAAAATCAAGTCACAAAAATGCGGCCTAAATGCGAACACATGCTTTTATCAATGCGCTTCGCAAATGCAAGCTTTCATATTTGCACGCGCTGCTCAATATGAAAGGGACCACTTGATTAAATACTCGATCGTAAAATCATTAAGATAAGGAAAACTTCAAAAGAACGTCAGACCGCTAAAGTACACTTGGTTTGTGTGTGTTGATACAAGCAGAATGAAGCAGATTGATGTGTGTTTACTGAAGAAGGTCTCCATGTTTGACTGAGAGATTGCGCTCGATTGATTTAAGTCGTGTTTTCAAATAAGACGAAATCCTAGATGATTCAAAATGACAAAGGCAGCGGCATACCGGAATTCGATGACCCGGGACGCAGGTGGGACCCGGGACCCGGGACGCAAGTGGGACTCGGGACCTGACCTGCGTCCCGGGTCATTAAATTCCGGTATGCCCAAAGGCAGCAGAACATTATAGTTGTTGCGATCAAACAAAGCATACATTTCATTTTTCGTACATCCAAGATAACAGTCGCCGTTTTTCTTACACCGGATGTGCCATAAAAAAGTACCCATCTTTGATACACTATGGATAATCTTGCACTGGAGACTGGAGCGGTTGTTAGTCTTTTGGGCAGATAAGTGCCATAGGACTAGGTTCCGCTTTTTGGTTATTGGAAATATGTTTGAGGATGAAATACAGTAAGAACCCGCAAAATAGAAACCACTTTAGAAGAAACCTCAAGCTGATTTTTTTGAGAAATGGTGCCCTCGTATAAGAAACTTCTCAGCCTGATTTAGGAAGGTTTCTTATAGGAGGATCCCAAGTAAACTCATATCTAACAATCTTTGTTAAAATCAGGTGCCAAACATTTTTAAAGACTTCATCAAGCATCTCAATCTACGTATATACCTGGCATGTATGCTAAGGTTGAGTAAATTTCAAGCGGATTCTAGGTAACAAGAAAATAGTTTTTGATAATGTTTGCTCTGGGTTTTCTTTAAAGCTTTAAGTTGAAACAACTGAAGGTTTCTTAACCATGTGATAAGAAATCTTTCAGCCTGTTCCAAGATTAATGACCTTTAATAGGAAACTAAACAGGCTGTTTTGAAAAAACTGGTTTCTATTTTGCGGGTTCTTACTGTACGTGACGGAGACAGCTGTTTCATCGGCCAATGGGTAGCAGAAGCGATCTACTGTAGATTAAAACATTTGCACGAACTACATCAACCGTTGTTTATGGCTCACGCTTTACCAGCAGTAAGCTTTCGCTATTACAGCTGCTGCCTCTTCATCTGAAATTCTCAGCTTTAGCTTCAATCGATTTGAACGAGATCTTCTTAGCTTATTAGGTTCCCATAACATTCAAATTTCTTCAAAGATTTTCGAAAACTCTGGGGGTAGCAGAGCGAAAAAAGCAGGACAATTACCAAATCTAAATTATCATTTCGACGATGTTCAAAATCGCCCTTGTGAAAAACTCAACATGACCTCTCAAACAAGTATACTTTGTCTTAGCAGATTGAGCGACTGGTCCTCGAAGCCAAGATCTGATATTCTCTCAATGTTCCTAATGATTTTAAGCTTAGCATCGTCCTATTACCCACGGTCATATTGGGTCAATAAAAACAATCTCCAATTGAAAGACCACGGCTCCCTAAATATCAAGACGAATATATCAGCCAATATATAATTTAATGGTAGACATGTTCAAAGTTCAAATCTACTTTAAAATTTATCTGACTGAGATCGACCACTTTGTTTTGAAATTATAAAGAATTTTCTTGAGAAAGCCTCACAAAAATCACGACCAAATTTTCCTAACATTTTTGCATAACAGGTGCCTTACAGCAATGACTTCTGCACGCTGTAGCACGTGCTATCCTCTTGGAAGGATGAACAAGTCTTTCCCATCGTAGGAATAACTTATTCAGGAGGATTCCATTCTCCTGAGAGGACAAAATACATGAATTCATGTAATTGCCATTGTTAGGAAGTAAAACCAGGGAAATTTTGCTGGTCGTTTTCACTCGTTTTTGCAGGTTTTTTGAAGGGGCTGTCTGCAGAAAATCTCCCATATCAACGGGAAGGAATGGCTGATTAAAGCCGGGTAAATTACTGAGCCTGATTGAATATATTGGCAATAAAACAAGACAGTTTTGAATATTATTGCTTTGATATTCCGGGAGTAATGGCTTTCCAAACAGAGATTCTTTTTTAATCGCCCGGTATGTTATAAAAACTAGAGCTACAAAGGCAGAACTGTCTAACAAGAGCAGATTTTGTAATACAATAGCAACAGTTGCGTTTGATTGACACCTCAATTCAAAGCGATTAGCGGTTGCAGACAAAGGCAATTCTCTCAACCAATAATTCAAAACAAACAAAGCCGCAAAAGTTTCCCCAAAACTGGTAGGGCAAACTCTCGCCTTGTGCAAGCGAAAGATGGTTTTTAAGGGAAGTTATGTGCTTATAGCAAAAGAAGAAGGGTAAATCTAAAGTTCTGTCGCTTAGATTATGTTTATTTGATTTAGGGGCTGTGTTGTAATCGTTTCATTTTAAGCCCTAAAGACGCGAGAATTACAATGCCTTCTGCTCGGCTCCTGAATCAAATAAACATAATCTAAGCGACAGGACTTTAGATTTACCCTTCTTCTTTCGCTATAAGCACATAACTTCCCTTCAAAACCATCTTTCGCTTGCACAAGGCGAGAGTTTGCCCGACTAGTTTCGGGGAAACTTTTGCGGCTTTGTTTGTTTTGAATTACTGGTTGAGAGAATTTCCTTTGTCTGCAACCGCTAATCGTTTTGACTTGAGGTGTCAACCAAACGCAACTGTTGCTATTGTATTACAAAATCTGCTCTTGTTGAACTGTCTATGAATGGGGGCTCATTTCATCAATAAACTTTAATATTCTTGTATTTCATAGTTTCCACTGATATAATTACTTAGCATCCGTTCCAAAACCGTAAAAATTTCGGTGTAAAATTCTATGACATGTATGACCTGACATGAATGAAACTTTAGCTCCTTTTCTATAATACTACCGTTGAACTTTTCTAAAATCTCCTATCTTTTCAGAATTAGAGGACTTTTCTTCGTTTTTAAGAGTTCAAGAAAAATTTTGACAAAATATCAAAAACCATCGTAATTTGTAAACTTTAGAGAAACATGCAATGATTTCGAAGAAAACCATAGTTTATGAACGTCTACAATACGGTATCAAGCGAGGGGCGTATCACTCTGTAAAAATCTCGTACACCTTTAGCAAAAGTCATTTTGTTCTCAAGAAAAATCCGTAAAAAATCCCTAAAAATTCTATTGTTTTGAAAAGTCGCGTACGCCTTTTCAGAATAGTGAAACACCCCTCAATATCCAGCAAAAGTCTATCACTCTTCTGGTTTACGATTTACAAATTTGATGACGTCTCATCTTCAAATGAGTTGAAATGCGAAATTTGCCGCAACTTCAAAAAAATATTGAAGATTTCTGAAAGGTTCAACGGTAGATCTATAGCAAAATAGCTAAAGTTTCTTTCAAGCCATTCGGTTCAAAGAAATAGGTCGTGGGATTTTACAACGAAATTTTTTAAAGATTTGGAGCTTATGCCGTGATTACTCACTTACATCTCGTAATGAGAATTCAATTTACTCAAGTTGCTGCCAGTTTTGTGTATATATGTCTCAGACTTTCAAAGTCTACAGAAGACTGGAGCTTTGTAAGATTTTCTAGTAGTCCATCGATGTTGATTTCTGCAAAGCAAATGAAAATTGATTTTACATCTGGTCTATACGTTGTTATTCTAAAAGCCTACAATAGGCACGACATACAGAATGGTTAGTAGTCAGAGTAGAACAAGCGACTGCAGACAAAGGAAATTCTCTCGACCAGTAATTCAAAACAAACAAAGCCGCAAATGTTGCCCTGGAACCACTAGGGAAAAGTCTTGCCTTTTGCACGCGAAAGTTGGTTTTTAAGAGAAGTTACGTGCTAATATCGAAAGAAGAAGGGTAAATCTAAAGTTCTAACAGGCGGATTTGGTTTATTTGATTCAGGAGCTGAGAAGTAATTGTTTCATCTAAACCCTAAATATGCAAGAATTGCAGTGCCGTCTACTCTACTCCTGAATTACTGGTTGAGAGAATTTCCTTTGTCTGCAATCGCTAATCACTTTGAATTGAGGTCTTGTATTACAAAATCTGCTCTTGTTAGTCAGAGTCAGTTATAGATGATAATTTGCAAAGTTAACAAAGTAGCCCCTAAGTCAAAGATTTTCTGACTTAGAGGTAGACAGCGGGTTTTGTAGTACAGTGAAAGAAATATACGAAAATAGGAAAATTTGGAAAATTTGATGAAACGCTGTCTCAAGTACAGTAGAGAGATTAGTCTGCTAACCGGAGGTATAACATAAAGCATTAAAACTTGTTTCAGAAAAATTAGGCTTCCAGTCCTTACACAAAACCTTATCAGAGAGTCTATAAATTGCTTGGGATGTATGGTCTTGATAAGAAAGGGTAGTGAAATCTTGCCAGGCTTGACATGGTTCAAACTGGGTTTCTTGATCTTTTCTTATCAATGTTTTTCATGAATAAAGGATCAACCACTTCAAAGCTTTTGCTATAATATTTCATAATTTGTAGAATCCAATGTTGATGACTTGCAAAGAAAAAGCCTAGTTTTCAGCCTATTCGGTAGCCTCTCTAAGATACGACATTGTTTCAAAAAATTTGAATTATTAAGTAAACAAGGAAATTTGGAATTTGTATAAAAACTTCAAGAGTATTTGAGAAGAACAATCCACCACTTCCTTGTTTCTTGAATCATACATTTTCAACATTTTCAATGTCATCGATGTTTGAAGAATTTCGAAAAATATCAAATTTAAGTAAACATGCCAGCTACATTTTTCTAGTTTAGTAACAAAGGAAACAATTTCATTCGCTTTAAAACCTCCCACGTATCTAGAAATACAAACGTTTAAAAATTGGCGTTGACATGAGGAACTGTTTGCTGACTATTTTGGTATGTACTTACAAGGCAAATTCATTCGAATTAATTCTAGAGAATTTAATTGATTGATCGATCGATTGATTGATTCATCGATCGATTGAATGAGTTCGTACAGAAAAATAAGTTGTAATAATGTACCTTGTCTTTGGAGACCCTCTTGATCTTGCTGATCATTATTTTCATCCTTGAGGAATAAGAATAAACATCGTTGAGTTCGAGTGGTAAAACGTGCTAGGTAGAACTAGAGTAGCGTCGCCCATTGTGGCCGGTCGCAAGAGAAATTAAATTTCAGGGGACTCACGACTAGTAATAAAATTGCAATTGCGCGGAAAATCTTCGCTGACATCTGTTTTATCACGATTTGACCTTCACTGAAGTTTGAGTTCATTTGCATTGAAACCCGACGAGATGGTTTGTGCATATCTCTAATTGATTCTTTCAAGTATTACAAATTTCATGATTCTGTTTACATTCCTTCCTTCTTTTTCGTTCGCGCGGCACCTTGCGGTTTGAAATTTTTCAAATATGCTTTGATTTTTCAGAAGTCCGGTCTCTTGAGAGGAAATCTACAATGAGACCAAAGCAAAGTGACTTCTGATTCAGATTTAAGGATATGAAGTCTCAGTGCTGCTAATTGCTATTTTCGTCGCCCATTATGCCCATCAGTTTACCAGAGAAGTTCCCAATCGCTTCAAAATATCAAAATGCAACATTTATTAAAAAAAGCACCAATTTGGGTTAAAATCTTACTTACTGACGTGGAAAATCATCGAAATCCAAAAAACGCAGCATTATATTAAGTCTATTTGCATTTTAGAAACTCATGCCAAAACACATCCGTCAATAGACAAGAGATAGCGCAGGATTTAGAGCCACTCGAAGCATGTATTTCAATTGCCAAAACTCGAAGGTTAGGTTGATTCTTGTTGAGATTTTTGTGTTTAAAGTACCCAGTGATAAACAAATAACAGTAATTAAAACCGTTTTTATTATTAAAGCTTTTTACTGGAGAACAGTGTTGCTTGTTTGTCCTGCGGCCATAATGGGCGATGCCGGATGAAAACGACATTTTTACCCCCTTCTTTAAAATCATCTAAAATCTGTATAAAGGGTCCACATAAAAAATCAATACTCTGTGATCTCTTTCTCCATTAGTTGTTGATATAACCTGGCTACTTGGTTTTTTCATTAATTGCTCTTTTAGGATGTAACTCAGAACTTTGCGACGACATGGGCATAATGGGCGACACCACTCTATATAAAAAAACATTGACTAAAGTCAGTAGGAAAAGCCCTCGGATCTTGATCGCAGCTCGCAGCATAACAATTTCTACAATGTATAGAGAAGTATTTGTATAAATCTTAATATCTATAAATATCTAGTGAAAAGAGACCATAAGACTTGCCTTCTCTTTCGCAATGTCATCTAGAAATTTCCCAACTTGTTGGTTTATAATATCAAGATTCTTATCGATTGATGGCTGCATTTTCTGTAGATCATTTGCAGTAGCGAGACTGAGCATATGGCATATCAGCATGCAAATCTACGAACGAAAATACCGGGTAAGTCAATCAATAAAACAATCCTCGTTTGAAAGGCCACTGCTCCATGGATATCGAGCCAATAATATTAAGCCTATAATAACTGTTTACGAGGGCAATACCAGAAAATATTAACCCGAAGCCGTCAGTACAAAACCGAGCTTGCGAGGTTTTGTACAGAGGCTGTGGGTTAATATTTTCTGTATTGCCCGAAGTAAACAGTTATTATATGGTTTATTACCCTATGGTCAGGGCTGGGTGAAGGCCTTTCGTTCTTTAACGAAGTAAAAAAGATAACTCTATAGCCAAAATGATTGTCTGCCTAGCACGAAGCCATTGCAGATGAGCCATTTGTTGCTGCTCAAATTGTTGTTCGATGTGTTGGAAGAAGCACTGATCTGTGATCCGAATTCGAATCTGAGCTGTTACGTCATGAGCGGCCATAGACCTTTTAGCTATTCTACAAAAAAGCCTGGATCGAGCGTTATTTTTATACATCTTTATAAGCGACGTTCGATCGAGTGGCGTTGGAGCTTCTATTACTATTGTGCACATTCGAAAATTCTGCAAAATGTAGCAAAATATCATTCGATTAGAACGTTATTTTAGAATAGCTAAAAGGTCTATTACGTCGCATTCGAAAGTTTTCAGCCAATCAGATTGTATAACAGAGTTGCTGCCCTGACAATAGGGTAATAATGACAAGAATATTATTCAATAGCGGACATGTTCAAATATATAATAAATTTCACATGACTGAAATCAGCCACTCCGTTCTGAAATTTTGAGGGATTTCATCGAGAGAGCCCCTTCATGAAACCTTCAAAACGACATAAATCATAACCAGATTATCTGCCTTACAGCAATGACTTTTACTTGCTTTAGCATGTGTTATCCCTTTGGAGGATGAAAATGTCATCGCTGGGGCATAACAACATTATTTCGGGTGATTGCTGAAACACGTTGAAGTCATTGTTATGAGGCAGGAGTATCAGGTAGATTTGTACGCGATTTTAAGCCTGTTTTGAAGGTTTCTTGAAGGTTTCTCAAATGCTGATTGGGAAGCGATTCAATTCTCTTATTTTTTGGGTGTAATTAAACCCCTTACAGCTCAGCTTTTGAACCAAAGAAATAAAATGCCCGAGGTAGATGTGTAGATATATCCTTCTTCTTTCGATATATGCTCATGTTTGCTCTAAAAATAATTTCTGGAATGCACCATGAGCGCACTAGCTATCTGGGTTTCAGAGAAACTTTTGCGACTTTGTTTGTTTGGAATTACTGGTTGAGGGAATTTCCATTCTTGGCAATCGCTAATCGCTTTGAATCCAAGTGTCAACAAAAGCAACTCATGCCCATTGTGCTACAAAATCTGTCCTTGTTGGGGGAGGGGGGTGAAAATAACACCTCGCTGCTCACAAGAGCGGAAAGTAGAGAGACTTTGACAAAGCTTAAGTGCATAAAAAAGGGCGACTTACTTTATTTTGTAGATTGTATTTAAATCTGAATTCGGTAAAATCTGATAATTCTTCTGAAGACAGCAGAGCATCAACAACGCAAATCCATATATTACTGAACAGTTCTTCTTTACCATAACTTTCTCTTTGTTTGGGCGTGCTTAGGGCAATTCCAGCGCTGATGCGAACCTGAAAGAAAAAATGCCGAACATCAGTGGCCTCCCTAACGTTGTCCAGTCCAGCATAATCATTTTATCTTGACTTTCAAAGCAACAATATCTACAAACAAGGAATTTGTGTTTGAGTTAACTATCAAGGAACGTTTACAAATAATTTAGAATTGATTTAAGCTAAATTCTCATCACTAATCCTGTCTAAATCTGCTTAATTTATATGGGACACCCGGCATTTCTCAACAAGTAGCTTCTTACCTAGTTTGCCTTGTTTCCTGTCAATTTGTTCAAGTCACTGACTTTTTCGAATCAGCTGACATGTCAGAGTCATTTAAGGGCGCCGCATGAAGGGTTCCAGAATCGTCATACATTTCAGTATGTCGCACAGACATGGCCACTACTATAGTATTTTAAGACATGTAACTCACAAAACATCAAAATAGATAAAAACTAAGCTAGATGCTTCACCTTAAAGTTCTTGCATTCTTTCAAAGCAGTTCCCAGTGCCATAAAGAGCTTCTCCTGAGAAAAAAATGCAGTTGTTGATCTACAAGTCCTACAACACAACACATGATAAATGTTGAAACTCTGCTTGCGTGCCAACGAGTTCTTCGATAGAGGTCAATGAATCTATTAGACTAGAACATGAAAGAAAAATTTTGTAATTAGGCTACCATCTCTTAACCTCTAACACACTACCGATTCAGACGTTTGTAATTAGAATCAATCCTTGAAAGTTCATTTCAGTCCAAGGTCAAGAGGTATATTAAGCAATTGATCTTATGCACTACAATAGTGTAAGTTCAGTGGGCCAAAGCCGTACGCGGTGGTGCCCAGCACATTTACCTTCCAAATCTGTTGTTATTCTATCTCTTCGTATTCGTGGCTTGTAATCAAAGTATTCCAGCAAGCTCCAAAGTGTCATAAGACCTGATCTCTCCTAGGCACACATCCCCAGTGGAACCCAGGCTTTGAAAGCACAAGGTTAAAGGGGCTCCGTCTCCAGATTTCGGTCAAAACAACGGTGATTTTGAAGTCTTGTGATGGGCAATATCACACAGACGCTTACCTGTTTTTTCGAAAATGAAAGCATCATGTTGAAGATAAATCTTTGTACTTTACAGAATAAAAAACCAAACCTTTATATCTTTTACTTTTGCTTGGATATAAATGGATTTTTAACGAGCACTTTTGGTGGATTGGGTGAAGCCACCATACAAACTGCAGAAAACAATGGAGAACAATGGACACGTGAGGTGTTTACAGATTTGTTTACTGTTTGGTGACGGAGCCTCTTTAATGACAGGAGTTGTAAATAACCTTACCATCCAAGTCGTTTCCCCGAGGCAATCTAAGCTTCCTTGAAACATATTTCCACATGCATAGCAAGCATTCCATCGCCCCTGTAAAGCAACAGTGAGATAAAACACAATTAAATTTCCACAAACTTTGAAAGGATATTTGTCCTGACATGTCCTTTATGTCAAATACGTATGTTATTGCAAAAAATCTTGGTAGACTTAAAAAGATATCTCTGTATATCAACTATTGTTCGATCTTACGGCAGAAAGGCTAAGAGCAAACGGTACCTTCATTGGTCCATTAAGAATATTCTGAGTCAATGCCTCTATTGCGTCTCCGATGACATCTTTGAACTTTTCTTTCGCTGCGGAGGAAAACACAGATTAAAAATCGCGTACTTTACAATCCAAACAACTTTGCAAAAGTTATTCACGTATCTTCGACGTACTTATCAACCAAACTACAAATAAACGCAATGAAGAATGTCAGTTGTATTGTATGTTGTTAACTCAAAAGTGCACTTTAAATTATCAAAATTTAAATTCCATCTCGGCAAACGAGCCAGCCCGTCTGCCGGGCTAGTCCGCTTCCATATAATCAGGCCCTAACTAAAACACTTGATGATGATTTATATGATTTCATACTACCAGATAGCAAAACCTACAACACAATAGCCAATAAAATGATTTCGAATGGTACTGTCAGGTACATCAAAATTATACCCTGCTCTGAATACATCGTCGTGGATTTGTCAACGGCAGAGCATTTTGCGCAAAAATTTATTTGTTAGTGTTGCGGTGTGAGAGGCAACTCTAACAGATCTATTTTTATGATGAAATCAAAGAAATATCAAGGTCTAAAATTCACGAAGATCGCTCAAGAAAAGAAACAGATGCCCTTACTTGATAAAGTAAATGGAAGCCATTTTAAAGTATTTCCAATTGCTCTGACACCATTAGGCTTCACCTGCAAAGAAAATTTCACGAACAACTAATATGGCATTTCATCTTATTGTTAGGAAGCAAAACCAAGGGAATTTTGCTCGTCGTTTTCATTCATTTTGATAGGTTTTTGAAAGGGGCTTTCTGCAGACAATCTCCCATCATATTCACGAAAAGGAATGACTGACTTAAGCCGGGTAAATATTAGCTCTAATTGAACATATGAGTAATGAAACAAAACCGTTTTCAATATTATTGCTTTGATATTCGGGGAGCAGTATTTTTCAAACGCTGGGTGTTGTCTCCTCCCGGAGGGGGGGGGGGGGTACATAACATGTTGAAGGTACGGGTATGTGCCGCCCATAAAGGTGGGTTTTTGGTCTAAAATTCTCTAAACAAGGGTCCTTTTAGGAACATCTTCCTTAAACATCGGTTCGGTTTGGCTGAAATCTAAAGCAAATCGTTGAAAATAGGTAGTTTTCCCCCAAAAATCGTCATAAAAGTGGGTACGAAGGCAAGTTTTGGCAATTAGAAGAGGGTAGCTTCCTGAAAACCGGGCGGGCAGACCCTCGTCCATCCCCAGGTCGTGTACCCCCCCCCCTCCGGGCGTTTTTCTTAACTAACCCGATAAGACTTATATTACTGAAAACAGGAATACCATAAAGACTGAAGTTAATCAGCATATCTGTGATATTCATTATTGCAAACCTTTCCCTATTTCAAAACACTATGATTGATCAAGGCTGCCTCTTCGTGAACAAAATCAATTTTGCTGGATGCTTACCTTGTCGTGATCCTGAGCTGCATTCTTACAAGCAACTAGGAGACTGTGGATAAAATCATCTGAGAAATCCAAGGAATTTTCTTCAACACTGCATGGCCTGTGAAATTGAACCAATATGGAATTTATAAAATTAGTCCAATGCTTAAAGATTGAAATAGCCTAGTATAATTAACTTGCTTCAGTTTACTATCTGATTATCGAGCCAGCAGCGAGTATTCGAGCAAAGTTCTTTAAAATTTGCTGCAATTAAAATACCGGGAGTCCCAAAAAATTGTGCCCCATTCGTGTGGCAGCTGCGGAGAAGCTCTTCACTCTGTTGTTCAATTTTTTGATTTTTTTTGCTCAGGAGAGGCTTTGACCTAACCGGCAGCCTCTGCACAGTGAAGCAATACCACAATGCAGTTTGCTCAGTCCCATATTGCAATTCTAGAACGTCCACTTGTTTACAAATATATTTGAGTCTTCACCTTATGAGCTAATCCTAGAATGCCAATACGACATATTGTAAATTTTCAATGCCGAGTTTCCTCTCAGTTATGCATGAGAACACGCTTTTTTTCCGATAACAAAACAAATCATTGTATCAAGCTGTAACTGAATAAAGACAGCGCTGCTTTTAAAGCAATCAATTTTTCGACTTTAAAGTCCCATAAATCAGAAACCACTTGTTCGACTGGCTACAAAAAGGTCTCAAACTCTAATACCCCATTCACTCTGCAGGTTAAACCAGCTTTAACTAATCCAGGTTATTGAGTGGGGCTTCTGATTGGGCAATCCAACAAATCCAATGTATTTGATTGGCTGAAATTTAACCTGGTTTAGATAAAGCTGGTTTTACTGCGTCAGTGTGAAGCCGATCCTATGCAACTGTATCAAGAATGGGACAATATAACGCACAGCTCCTCTACAGAAGCTACACAAAGGAGGCACAAATTTTGTTGGGGACACCCTGTATCTTTAACATAAAAATCTTTCCCTTGTGATCATCTTCTCTCAACATAACCACGGCTGTCAACCAGTCAGTATTAATTACTCTTTAGCTGATATGGATTAGCTGATTACAGCAACTCATAATCGAGATAGGAGTTGTGGAACGGGGACAATGCAATTGTACTATATGTAAATAAATTGTTAGATTTAGTTTTGTAGTTAAATAGTTGGTTTTAATTAGTTGCTCTTCCCTTTAGAGAAAACTATTTGTATTATTAACCAACTTTAAAGAAATTTATTATTATTATTATTATTATTATTATTATTAAGTCTAAGGAAAGCATCAATTTTTTAGATACAAGGGTAATTAAGAAAGGGAGCACTCTTGTCACTGATTTATACACAAAACCAACAGACACCCATCAGCTCCTACATCGCTCTTCCTGCCATCCTTATCATACTAAAAAGGGTATACCTTATGGCCAAGCCCTTCGTATTCGACGAATTTGTTCGGAGGATTCTTCGTTTAACGAACACTTGGCTGATCTAAAATCTTGGCTTATTGATCGGGGATATAAGGGTGGGGAGATTGACACTCAGTTGGAGAGAGTCAAATGTTTGCAAAGGGATACCCTTTTAAATAGGGAATCTAAATCTAAGGATGGCACGAGGATACCCCTCGTCCTTACTTTTCATCCTGCACTTAATGGGGTTCATGAGATCTTGAGGAAATGTGAAAATATTCTTCTTGTTGATCGTGAGCATCGCAGGATTTTTTCGGGAAAACTTTTCGTCTCATTTAGAAGGGCCAAAAACTTGAAAGATACCCTGGTTCGGGCAAAATTGAAACCGGTAAACGAGGAGCTGGTGGAAAAGGGTACGCGTAAGTGCAATGGTAGAAGGTGTCAAATATGCCCTATGATGCGAGAGGGGTCCACGTTTTATAATGCAGATGATTCTCGGTTTTTTAGAAACTTTTCAGGGGCGTATGACTGCAACTCGGATTTTGTAGTATACTTGCTACAATGCGAATGTTGCAATAAAAAGTATGTCGGTAGTACGAAGACTAAATTTCGCCAGAGATTTAACGTCTATAAATCGTATTTTCGGACCTACAAACAAAAGCGTCTCAGTGGTAATCTTCATACGGGTAAGCCGGTCCCACAGGCAAGCTTTTTCTCTCACTTTTTTGAACAAAATCATCGGGGTGAGTTTTTGGTAAAAATAAGCATCATCGATGGTGCAGGTGACGTATATTCGCTCCGTAGAAAGGAGCTATTTTGGCAGTATAAATTGGGTCTATTTTCTCCACAGGGCCTAAATGAAAGGGTAGCGGATGTCGAGTTGGACTTGTTTGCCTGCGGGAGCGCTTAATCCTTCTACCATTGCACTTAGATCTCAGGGGAGGGGGAGGAGATGCTGGCTGGTTAACTTCGTGCAATTTGCACGTGGTGTTGGGGTGGAATTCCCCATCGGGCCATTCGGGATTTAGCAACTTAAGCAAATCCTTGGAGGGTTACTGGCTGGCGTCTGTTTTCCTGTTTCCTTGTAAACATTTATATTTCGGCTGACACTCTCAATCCCATGTGGGTAAAAGGTTAAAAGATGGGCTGTATGATTGTAATTTTATGGTTTGGAATGTGTCTAGGGTATTTTTGTTTTTATCTAAATAAGTTTATGTTAATTTTGTTTACGCTGTAAAACGTCTGTATTATTGTAAGTCTATAGTTTGGAATGTATCAAGGGTATCGTAATTTTGATTTTATGTAAATTTTATGTTAATATAATTTTATTTACATTGTATATAAACCTGGCTGTCCGGAGTTGTAAAGTAAACTGATGAAGATTTTAATCGAAACGTTTTTTAAAATAACAGTGTTTTTCATATATTTTATTTTCTGTTGTTTTTTGATGGTGCTTTTAGTTTAATTTTATTATTATTATTATTATTATTATTATTATTATTATTATTAAACATAGCGAGGGATCACTCGGCAGGGGTAAATTAATCCCACAAGCAAACTTTTTCAGTCATTTCTTTGAGGGGAGCCACAATGGTAAATTTACAGTTAGGGTTAAAATGATTGATGGGGCTGATGATGTCTTTTCATTGCGACGTAAGGAACTTTTTTGGCAATACAGGCTGGGAACTTTTTTACCCAAGGGTTTGAATGAACGGGCTGCAGATGTGGAACTCGATATGTTTGCGTGTGACGTGGCCTAATTCCTGCCATTGTATCTGATGTCTCTGGGGGGTTTTGCTGGCGGTGCTCTATGGTCTTCCTATTTGGCTTCATGTTTTTTTGCATGTGGCGTTAGGGTGGAATCCCCTATCAAGCCATTCAGGATTCAGCAATTTGCGAATCATTGAAAGGCTAATTGGGAGGGTCGTGGGGTTGCCGGCTGGATCCCTTGGAGGTTTGGTCTGTGACTATTTTGATCCTCCAGGGTGAACATTTGCTAATGTGCCAACCATTTCATTTTCTTGTTTACGCTAAAAAAACAGTTTGGAACAAAACGTGATTTTCATTCCCACTTGGTTTTAATTTCGGGGGTAGTCATGTTTTCTGGGAATAGGGTTCTTTGTAGTAAAAATGTAATTTTACTTCATCTTTAGTTTTACCTTGCCTTGTTTATCACGTAGTATAAATTCTCGGTTGTCCTTTAGAAAGTAGTGCTGACGAAGATTTTTAATCGAAACGTTCAAGATTTTAACAGTTGTGTTTTTATTATTATTATTATTATTATTATTATTATTATTATTGTTATTATTATTATTATATATAACAGTTCCCTTGAAAATATTTACATCATTTCTTAGAAACAGAATCTACGAATTCCTGAAGGATAACAATTATATAGAGTCAGAAATTCAGAAGGGTTTTGTCCCCAAAATGTCAGAGACCTTTGAACACACATATCACCTCGCGCACCTGATCAACCACGCCCGTAAAAAGCAAAGATTTTTGACAGTTACATTGCTCGATTTAAGAAATGCATTCGGCGAAGTACATCACAGTTTGATAAAAACAGTATTAGAGTATCACCATCTTCCTAATGAAACTAATAGTTTGATTCAGCAACTTTATACTAACTTCTTTACCTGTATTACAACTGATTCCTACAGAACAGATTATATACATGTTGGTAAAGGGGTCCTACAAGGAGACTGTCTGAGTCCACTTTTATTCAACCTGATAATAAACACCTTCATCCAACATGTAAAAAGTGCAAGCTACCGACAACTGGGTTACCAGTTCAGCAAATATTTCCAGCCCCGTCACTGGTATCAGTTTGCAGACGATGCTGCAGTCATTTCCGGCCAGCAGAGTGAAAATCAAGTGCTGCTAAATGCTTTCACGAGGTGGTGTTCCTGGGCAGATATGCTGATAAGAGTCGATAAATGCAAGGCCTTTGGAATGGAAAAGGTTGGTTCAAATGCAAAACAAGTCCCCACAAAGTTGTACGTCAACAATGACTTGATCCCAGCCGTTGGACAAGGCGAAGATTTTGTTTATTTGGGTCGCTCTTTCAATTATGAAATGGACAATAAGAGCCACAAAGACAAGTGACTAACTCGGGATATCATGCAGCAAATCAACAGTCTCCCCCTGCATCCAAAAAATAAGATTGCTCTTTACTCCAGATACTTGCTGCCAAAACTGTCGTGGCACCTGACAGTTGCTGATCTGTCAAAAACGTGGGTTATACAATCACTAGATAGCTTGTGTAACCAATATATCCGTGATTGGCTCGAAATTCCAATATTATTATTATTATTATTATTATATTATTATATGTCCAACGTGAAATAAAGTAATGAGAAACCCGTTCGCCTCTTCCAAATCTCTCACGTTATCGATTCAAAATTAATCTTAAACTTCGCACTTTGTGAGTCTGGTATGAATAAGCCAAGAAACATAGACGATTTAATTTTAAACACTGATTGATCTTCAGAGTACAGGGTTTGTCTTCAAAACATGGCAGTTTTTCTAAAGCTTAGTTATGCAACTTGGAAGCTTATGGAAGAAATTACTTCCTAATTCTAAGTAGTATTTTTTCATTCGGAATTTGTTACAAAGATAGTTTTCCTCATCAGGGAAACATCTTAACCCGCAACTTACTTGTTTCTTAAAAGTGAATCAGTGAAATTCCCCAGGGACCATCCGGCCTTGATTCGAACATTGACCGAATTTGACTGAAGCTGTCTGAATATGATTTCACCAACATCAACCATAAATAAATCGTCCTTTAAAAAAGAAGATAACAAAACAATAATCATAGGTTGATCAGGATTGCTGCCATTGATCATGCTTAAATAAGAAGTGACCATAGGAAGGCAAACTGTTAGGAAGACCAAATTTCTAAAATTCAAGTAACTGCGTGTCCCAAATTTTTAAAGCAAGTTTTTGAACCCTGGTAAACAGGTGTGCATAAACATGGGAACGTGGGAACAAAGTTCCCAGGCAGCTTTTTCCAGAGCAATATTTTGCAGGCAGTTTTTCTAAAATAGTTTTTGATGAAATGTAATTGCAGTAAGATGATGAATAATAGCAAACAAATGGTACAAATTGCTCATGTTCTACTGTTGAATATATGATTAATCGTTTCGTTGCTCCATGTGTAAAAACTGTTTGATGCATTATTACTGGTTCTGGTAATAGGCTTTTCTACCCTATCTGTACAAAATTGATATGCAGGCCGGTTTTCAGAGAACTTCTACCGCTCCCAGGCAGGTTTGAACATTATGCACGCCTGCCTGGTAAGAACAAGTTTGCTCAAACTGGTTCTTTTCCATCTGTAAAACATGAATATTTTTTATGCACTATATTACGATGTAAGGGTTCTCTTTTCATGTACTATACGATACGATGTACCATGTACGTTTTGCTGTTTGGTTAAACCAAACGCCAATGGTGAATTTTTATACGCTCACCTCCTTTACAAATGGATAGGTCACAAGAATACCAAGGGCTCTCACTGCAGCTGACTGTGAATAAGGAAAAGAAATCTCTTAAAGACGGAACCCAAGACTGACAACTGAAACTTAAGACTGAAAGTACAACAGGGCACGCAGAAATAGGCACACAGAACAACAGGGCACACAGATACGGGGCACCATACCGGGCGAGACAGAAAAAAGTTACCACGTTTGGTGGGCTGTGTAATAAAGAATATGCGGCCGATATTCAAAACTAAGGCCCCGTTCACATATTTTCATTTCATTTCATTTCAACTTTTTTATCCATGGTAATCCACTCAATATTTACATTCTGTTTTGCAGGGAGCCATCCTGAAATAAAATTTGATAATGACTAGACACATGATATAATCCTATTTACAATAATCTTTGTCAAAAGTGTAAGTAAATCATGGACCAGAATCGAACATGGAAGCCTCATTCCCATACAAACCCTTTATCAGCATTTTCCTAATTTCTGGGTCCAAAAGATGAGTGATTTTACCAAACAAAATGTCCGCATCGAAGCTAGCCTTTGATTGATAGATTAAAATTTCAGGTTTGAATATCGACCACGTACCGGGTGTCCCAAAAAAAGTACTCCCGTTTGAAAAATCACCAAAATGCGATTACACTGCCGATCTTCAATTTCCTTTTTTTGTTAAGTAGATCAAAGACCAAATTATTTTCCAAGACATAGCTGATGTTGTAAGTTGTTTAAAAATGAGCAAATTTAGCTCTTTTTAGGGCTACCGGGTTTTGAATCATACTGCAAAAAAGCACTGATGATTGCCAACTCAATTTCTTTGTGCGTGTAAAACTTCTAGTATGGTCATAAATGACAGAAATAAATGTGCACACTATCATTGGAGACTTAAATGATGATAAAAAATCTGAAAATGTTGAATCTTAGGCAAGATTGAGTATTTTGCTTAAAGACTATAGCTCAAAATAAGGTTTTTCAATGTGTAAATTTCCTACCTTGCTGTATCAAAAGGAAATATTTTGTCATCTGTGAAAATTTTTAGGTCTTTGACAAAGCAATTGAAAAAGAAAATTTCATCTAAGGTTTGATAATCAGTTTTTGGTGATTTTCTAAACAGGAGTACTTTTTTGGGACACCCGGTACTTTTGATTCCACAGCCCGTCAAAAGTGTTAACTTTTTTTTACTAAGGGTATGCTATGCGTGTCATAACAAATAGCATAGCGCAAAGATTCCTTAAAGAATGGCGATTAAGTGCGAGCCTGATTGATATTGTAAACATATTACCCATATTCCCTGAAAGTTCCAAACAGAGTTAAACTTGCCTTGATAGAATTTTCTTCATCATTCGCAGCACCAAGCAGAAGAGTTTTGTACATGATTTGATATCGTATCTGTAAAAGATTAAAATGAAATCTTTAGATTCTATAATCAGGCTAATGGTGTAGCAATCTCATACGGGCCATGGCATCAGTCTTTATTTAGAAAGCAGCAATGTAATTGTAAGCTGAAGGTTGGTGGCTCGAGTTCCTGCCCTGCCGTACCTGCTACATAGAATGAGGGGATTTACCAACTCTCTGTAATTCCATAATTCCAGGCTAAAGGAATCACGAGGTCACATCGAGATGAAGGACCAGGATGCTGCTTTGACAAGCTTAGATTCTCAGCGTCCAAAAATGTACGAGGCAACCTTTAGATGTTAGGAGCATAGGTTCAAAATCTTTAAAAAGGTTGGTGTAAAAGTGAATGACCTATTTCTTTTAACTGAATGACTTCAAAGAAACTTTAGCTATTTCGCTACAATTCTACCGTTGGACTTTTGTGACATCTTTCACATTTTCAGATGTACAGTGTTTTTCTTCTTTTTCAAGAATTCAAGATTTTTTTTCGAAAAAACTGAAAACCATTGTAATTTCTGAAAAAAATTTACAAAAAACCCATAGTTAAAGAATGCCTACCATATGGTACCAAGCAAAATTTTATCGCTCTTCTGGTTTATGTTTTAGAAATTTGATGACGTCACATCCTCAAATGAGTTCGAATATGAACTATGTTGTAATTTCGAAAATGTTCAAAATTTCTGAAAAGTCCAACGGTAGAATTATGGGTAAGTAGCTAAAGTTTCTTTCAATGCATTCAACTAGAAGAAATAGGTCATAGAATTTTACACCCACCTTTGTATGCCGATTTAAAGATTTGGAACCTATGCTGATGTTAGGTAGAAATATAGAAAAAAGGAAAGCTGCTTATTAAACTGCCAAAAATCTTACATGCATTTCCTCGAACGCCTCTGCACTGATCGTTGACAATACATCACAAGCTGCAGACAAGATTTTAGCAACTGTTTTCGGTGACTGGAATAACTGTATGAGCGCTCCATCTAGTATGTCTTTCCAATGAGACAGCTCCTAAAATGTACGAAGCCATTGGTCTTATAATTAAACTGTTCACTGAGGCAGCCGGCCGAGGCAATTATTTTAAACCAATCAGAGAGCAGCATTTTCAGTCGAGAGAAAGTCAACAGCCAAATATGGGAGAATACCACTCGAATAAGACACTTTGATTGGTTGATCAAGTTGTCATGACAATGCCGACGGACGTTGAGTCTCGCAGCTTCGAACAGATTTACCGGATCTCCTTTGCCTTTAAACAGGCATTTAAACTTCTTGCATGAAGGAAACATTCTTGTAAGTACTACAAACTAGTTTTTCCATGTCCAAGTCCCGGAACCTTGAATTTTAAATCGTTTTAGCATCAGTGTTTTCCCTTAAAGTTTGTGAATAAAACTGCAAGAACAGCGTTACCTCCCGGGGGGGGGGGGGTACTCCTATTGTGGCCTGACAGGGGGGTCTAGTCAGGGTTAAAGAGGGCCAAAGCAAAAATTTTGAAAAATACCCTCAAATGGTAGTATCTTTTTATAGAAACCCCCAAATGGTAGTTCGTGGACCAAAAATTCTGGTAGCAAAAATTTTCTGCAGTTTTTCAAATTTTCTATTGTAAAAACTGATTGAACAAAGCAAAAAAACTTCAAAATTCAATGATAATTACTGCTACAACGACCATATTGCCGTGCGGAGGAGCCTACTGAGTTGAAATCTTATAACTGACCAGGAATCTTGAAATACCCCCAATTGGTAGTATATGTTTGACAGATTGGGCCATTTGGTAGCCATTTCGTAAGACCCTCAAACCGACTGGACCCCCTTGTTAGGCCATAATGGAAGTACACCCCCCCCCCGGGCGTTACCTCTTGAAGAGTCCAATGAGTCGCAGCTAATTTCTTCGAGAAACATTTTCCAAATTCTTCTAAAAGCTAGAATAAAGAAAGAGGGATTATTGGTCTTGAAGGGTCTGTTTCATCCAGCATACCTTGCATGTGCCGTTTCTTGCTTGGCCGTTGTTGTCGCCATTTCCATGGCCCATGAACATGGCGACAACAAAGGACAACCAAGACAAGGCATGCTGGATGAAACAGACCCTTTAAGTGCAAGGAGTGCGAGACTGTCGAGAAACACTGGCTACTGGCTACCGCGTGACAGAAATTTGAACTTGCAACATTAATATTTCCACACTCAAAGCACCACTAACAGTCAAAATTAAAACTTACCGCCGCCAGGATTCGCGCTGCGGGTCTCCTGCGGTTTCCTGCGGTCTCCTGCTTTTCTTGATTTATCTGATAATTTCAATGTTACTGTTTGCACCGAAAAGGGAAAAATCTTGGTTGCTCACTAGCTGTTGAAAATTTATGTTCAATTTGAATATCGAGGAACATTTTAAAGATGATTAGCGATTGATTAAAGATGCGCAGTATTTGAAACAGAAACGAACCTTTATTGAATGGAATGATAGCATACATTCAGCCATCTTGATATATCTTTCACAAATCAGGCTTAGTAATCTTTTACGCTCCGAGCTGAAATAAAATGTGTAAGGTTAACCTTGAGCACCAGAAGAAAGAATGAGTGATTTGAATGGCCTAAGTTATTCTCATCGTGATTTGACTACGCAGTTAACTCATTCCGCTGTTAAGATATAATGACAACTTTACTCCAGTTCTTCTTTGTCGTTTCCTAATCTCGCAATTATTATCTGAATCGCATTTTCCAAGCCAACACAATCAGCACCACAGCTCGAGCGTTCTTTCTAACCGCCATTCTGTATCAACGGTTTCTGAATGAAGCTTCGCTCTTCCACAAGCAATCTTTCAAAAACATTCGCCAGATTGCTTGCAGAGGAGCGAAAATTCATTCCAGATGACGGTCGGTTGTATAGGCTTGAAAAAGAAAATTCAAACAGCAATTGCAAGATTAGAAAATGACAAAAAGAACTCTAGTAAGTTCACATTATATACTAATTGCAAATTCAAATCATTATGTCTCCCGTTGCTCATGGGTTGACAGACTTTAAAAAGGGTCAACAGAACAGAAAAAAGCTGAGTAATAAAGCATTTCAAAAAGATAATCGGAAAAGATTAAATTTCAGTACAAAATCTAGCAGGGAGACTGTGAATTTGCTCATGTGACTGTCGTTTGACTATGGCATGGCGTTGGTAACAAGGGGAAAATGAAGGAAAAACCGCTAACCTTGAAATCAAATCTGGATAGAATTGAACAACTATTTTCAAAACTTGTAGGCATTGATTCCGGATTCTTTCATGACCAGCAGAATCTAGAACGAGAAACAAACTCACATTCAGTTTTATTTCATCATATAATATTTGCTTCAAGACTCAGCAACACTCATGCAAGAAAGATTAAAGAGTAGTCAGCTTGAAGGGAAGATAAAAGAGGTTAGTTGGCCTTACTTAGCTTTTAGCTATTCAGTTAGGCAAGCCAACTTTAACTAAATAAATAACAATAATATGATATTTGAATAGGATGACAGTTTGACTCCTCTGAAAAAAATATAAGTGACTAGGAGACAGATGGCAACCTACTCAATTGTTGCCCACATGTTTTCCACAACAGTTGTTGTTGTTAATCTTATCTTAAATCGATAAACATTGATAGTCTAGCTATCTATTTCCAAGAAAACTAATCTACATCCATTAGAACAGTTACAACAACAACGTAGATCAAAGACTTTTGTAATTGTTTCTTTCAAGAAAAACGATATTTGCACTATTAAGGCTGAGGTTATTCTTACTTTGGTAATTGGTAGCTTTGCTAATAACGCTACAACTGACAAAAAATGACTGTAACTTGGTGTGAATACGCGTAAAAGTGCGCAACGTTTACGAAGAGCTAGGAGCACCAAAACTTTGCAACGAGAAATTGCAAAGTTCCTTGGAAGTAGTTATATAAACTGTTTAGAGCAGGAACATCACAAGTCTAAGGAAAACTACGAGTATAGACCCTACTCACAATGACGTCAGTGTTTTTAATGCATCCTTCACCTCGATAAGATGTGGAGCTAAAGCCTAACAGTGTCCATAGCTCTCAACAACGCATGAAATAGCTTCGTACGTGTATTGATATCCAAATAGGCATGGTGTAGATTTCTTGGTGTGCTGGGATTTGCCTCATTCTCCTCGAATAGATATTAATTGTGAATAAGGTCTATGGTAAAATCTATTTTGTATTCCATTGAAATAATGGACTTATGGTAGTAATGGTAATTATGGAATTATGATAAAATTAATGATTGTGACATGATACTTTATCAATAAGATTAATATGAATAGGTTCATACCTGATTCATCTCGCTCTAATTCAATGAAACAGTATTGAACAAGCCATGATCCAAATCTAACGTTTGAAGACGATACCAACTCTGCTTCTAGTGATGCTGGTGTTGAGGTTATGATGCCTTTAATCTCTGCATTGTCCGGCATTACAGATAGCACGGCAGCAAGGCATGTTAAGGAGGATATCGTTATGTTGAGATCTGCAAAGACAAAGATAAAAGAGACTTTTGATGGATTACGGGGCTTTAAATTCTACTCTACTGAAAACGATCAAAAAACATCGATCAAGTTTTCTAAAGAATCCACATTAATGGACAAAGAGAGAACTTGTTCGGGGTGATTTGCGATTTATGAATCGACCAATTGTAATCTGCTATACGAGAGTTCGTATTAAACCCCCAAATCCCCCTGAAAACGTTTTCTCTTTGTTCATTCATGTTGAATCTTTTAAAATTTGATCGACGTCCTTTAATCGTTTTCAATGTTTTCGAAAACGAACATTTTAAGAAACTCGCTTCTAGCTCTAAAAATTGAAAGCGGAAAAATTTGCAAAAAGTCCTAGAATCTAATTCAGGCTTTTTGCTAAAGATTAAGTCATGGATCTTTAAGATCGGTCCAGTTTACGATTTATCGTGGCCTGCCAAACGTGCATAGTTTATTTTGGCGCACCCTGTATACGCTGTTTGATGCTGTGGTTGACCAAAGAACCCCTAAACAATTCTAAGGAGGAGGCTATCGCTCTATGTAATAAATAACGGTAGGGACCTTCCAGCATAAGTTCCAAATCTTTGAATCGGTGTAATAAAAAGGTGGGTGTAAAATTCGACGACCTATTTCTTCTGACTGAATGGCTTGAAGGAAACTTTAGCTACTTCTCTATGATACTACCATTGGACTTTTCAAAAATTTTGACTATTTTTTAAGAAGCCCCGAAAGTTTAATCAAACATCACTCAAACATAAAACTGTACATCAATCAACGGCCAGATCAAAATTGCTCCTATTTACAGCAAAATTAGCTAATTATCAAGAGTAACCATGGGCAATAATGCACCGTTGATGTGGCCTATATTATGATCAAAATTGTATTTTTACTCACTGTGTTTCTCTTCCACAAGATTGCAGGTAAAGCGCTGGATAATGTTGCTACTCCTTCGTTCTTCTCTCGTCACAACAAGGAATCAAACGCCGCCAATATTCAAATTTCAAATACAGTTGAAACGGTGGGAGCTCCTACGCAGCGATAATTCTCATTTCAAAGCTGATCTACGTTAACAGGAAATAGTGATATCTGATAGGCTAGAATTTGACCGCAAGTGGCTTGAGCCACTTTCATATGCTTACATTCCCTTTACGAAATTGTGGCCAGTAGACGCATAATTATAAGTATTTCTAATGACTTTGCAGCAAAAATGGAATTCAAGCATGGTATTTTCACAAAGGCTTACCTGCTGCGTAAAGGTATTTCGGAAGCAGCATCACTAGTTTGTGTAAGAATTCCGATCCAATTTTTTCATATGGTGTATTGAGGACCAAAATAGACATACACTGTAAAGAAATTACTCAAATTAGAAAAACAGAATTCCGTAAACCATACCAATCTTGAGTTTGTATGAAGAAGAAGGGTTGCAGCGCCCAAGCCAAAAACTTGCGCTGCATATATCTACAATGCCTGCCAAAAGTCCTTGGAACACTTAGGCCTTTTCTTGACAATCCGCAGTTCTAACCATAGCGATTAGGCTTAAACACCCATTCACCCCCAAAACAATGTTGATGTGCAATGTTATTGTCCTAGCGTTCCATCAGAGTCGCGAGTCATCCTGCCATCCCCATTTTATCATCACAGAACAACATTGTTCTGAGGGGGAGAGGGAAAAATCGCAAAAAATGCAAAAATCGCAAAGGTGTTCCAAGACTTTTGGCAGGCATTGTAGGGTATATTTGGTAGAATTGATAACATTTATTTTTGTAAATTTTCGACAAATGGAGAATGGAAAAGTTTGAGGAGAGCGAGTTTAGAACTTGCAACCTCATGCTACCTCCTTTTCCATTTTTCCATTTGTCGAAACTGAAATTGTAATTTAGCTTGCTGCGGCAACAGCCAAAATTCTTACGAATTGATTAATGCTATTGTCACTACGAATTGCTGGGGAGGAAAATTGTTTGACACAAAAAATTCAGCGGACACTTTCAGGATTTATAGTCTACATACATATATACATACATGCATGCATGCATACAAACATACATATTTTATTTGTTTTAGCAGGTTAAAGAGATTAGCAGCAAGGAGGCTGATATGGACCTGCTACTTAAAATACTGATTATAGCTTTGAAATGAGTAACCGTGATAAATGAATAAATGTCTTTGAAATGTCCAAACCAGGGAGCGCCCAAACCCTATGATTAACTTAGTTGCTTCTCAAAAGTATACAAGATCTTTTTCTTTGTTAAAAACTAAAGAACTCTCTTTTCTAAATGAAAGGTTGGAAAGTGTTTGTTGAATAGACTTTAATTATTGTTTAAATAGACTTCAATTTTTGTTTAAATGCTAATAATTGCTGACATTCTTTGATTGTGTCAGGCAAATAGTTCCATGCTATTGCCACACGATGCTGGAAACTATTTCTCCCTACTTCTAACCTTGGACGAGTGACTTTCACTTTCAATTTCTTGCTGAATGAATATGAAGCATCCACCCTTTCAACAAGATTGTTGATATCTGTGTTACTGAGTTCATAGTATGCACTGCTGGCTAGCTTGAGAACTCTCTTGGTGCATGACAATGATAATGGCTGCCACCCTACTTGACCGAGAATCATCATTCCCTGTCTGCCTGCTAAATTCTGCACTTTTCCGATGGTAGCTGGTAACTTGTTGGCTACAGTTCTACCTTTCTTGAAGGAAAATGGATGGCTGGCTGCGACATCCCTCTGGGTAGGCACATAGAAAGAGGCAATGTACGTGGTCAAAGAGATTTGACAGTTCTGCCATATTCCTTACAAGCCACCAAAAATTAATCCTCATAGAAGCAACTATTTCTTTCATCAAAACTTCTGGACGGTTTAATTAAACTTTCTGGAAAAAACAGCAGCCTAACCCTTTTTTTTTCTTTTTGACTGAAGTGCTCCCGGAATTTGCGTGGGCTGTCTCTGCTCATCGCACTGCTGCCGCGGGTGCATCGGTTGGGGGGAGTCTATGATAAATTGGAAAGTCTTTTTCCCCTCGGGGTTGGATCCCTGCACCATTGTTTCATTCTCCCTGCCGGTGCGCTCGTGGTTGTAGTTTGGTGGGTGGTGGGCTGTTTGTGCGGGTTTTGGGGGTACTTCAGTTTTGCCTTGGCCTTTACTTTGTCCCGATTTAGTGTGCATATGTATCTTATTTTTTTGTTTTTGTTTTTTGTGTTCTATTATTAATTTATTGTTGATATTACTTAGAAAATTGTAAGTGGCATTTGTAGTGAGGACCCGGTGACCATGCGTCTTTCCTCGCTGCAAATGCCACAGTAACTTGCATTAACTTGTTGTTTTTAAGTTTTAGATTGATAAAAAAAAAAAAAAAAAATTAATAAATCTTTTGAGGGCCTGAAGAGAAGTACTCGGTCGTAAATTAGTTAGATTCGGGAAATATTTCCCTGTACCTACCTGCAAAGCTTTCTCTGTTGCATAATTAGGTCTCCGTTCTCTGAAATATTCCAGAAATACTTCATGTAAAAGAACAAGTGATTGATTTAACTTTACTGAGAATGGAATGAAAGGTCGAGCAACTGCTTGCTGACTTTGCAATCTGTGAAAGAGAAGCAGTTTGTATCAAAAATATTTAGTTGCGAATGTTACTATCAACGTCAATGGACAATCCTGTCAAGAAAATTCATCATCAAGATTTTTCAAATTCATTGAGAAAAGTCTCCAACGATGTCTAATTTCATTGCATCTCAAAGCAAGTTAACTTCAGTTAACTAATAAATGCATTTTTAAGTTATTGTATTAGACCAAATGCTTACCTGTCGACTGCAGCATCTAAATACTGTTTCGAATTATTGACAAGTTCAATTAACGTTGCGATTGCAGAAAGCCTCACCTGACGAAAAAAAATTAAGAACTGAAGGAGATTAAACGAAAACTTTCCATGTTCTAATATTTCTTAGAGCAGATGAGTTATCTCAAAACATCTCAATATTAATAAATGTGTGCCAATTACGTAGACTGGTTTTTTTTCAGCAATTTATTTTGAGTGGGAAGGAAGCATTTCTAGCTATTTAAAGCTAATTTAAGCCCAATTATGCATGCCGCATCCAGGCATAGGACCCCTAGTTTAACGTCCCTTCCGAATGACGGCGAGGTGAGTTGCGAGGTCAAGCCTCCGAGGTCACCCATATCCGGAGTTTGACCTCACTCGACCGAGCTTAACTTCAGCCACCTGACGGAAACTGTATAAGCCGCTCGGCCACTCACCCCACAACTGTATAAGCCGCTCGGCCACTCACCCGTTTCTTGCATGTGCCATTTTAATACCACATAAATTCAAAGCATAGTTTAGAATGAAAAGCTTGGAATACGCAAAAACTTGTTACGGCAACACACACAAAATACCATTGGAAACTATGTGGCAAAGAAGAAAAAGTTATAGTACCTTAGCAGATGGATCACCCATGGCACATGTGACCAAAGAAGGCTCAAGATCTGACATGGTCTCAGGAATTAGAAGCAACCAGGACGATAACTTGGAACGTCTGTCTGATGTCTGTAATGGAGAATAGAATATTTTAGCACACAGAAGAAGACCCATGAACATGCAGTTTTAGATCTGGACCTCCAAAAAAGGAAGCAAGATTTAAGGGAACCGATGAAGGGTGAATCATTAAAGGTTAGAGCAGGAAATTTTCGAAGAAAAAGAAAAGCCTTACAATCTTTGGTGTTCTGATAAACTGCAACTACCAATGGTGAAAACAACTTGCCTTGGAATCGATACTGTCAGATTTATTGGGAAAAGTATCGGAGTCAATACCAATAGAACTGAAAAATTCAGACTCCCTTCAGATAACAAGGACAGATTTGGAAAGACAATAGCACGAGTTGCCTTTGTTGACACCTCAATTCAAAGCGATGAGCGATTTCAGACAAAGGAAATTCTCTCAACCAGCAATTCAAAACAGACAAAGCTGCAAAAGTTTCTCTGAAACCCAGGTAGCTAGTGCGCTCGTTGAGCATTCCAGAAATTGTTTTTAGGAGCAAACATGAGCGTAGATCGAAAGAAGAAGGATGCATCTACGCATCTGCCGCGGGCATTTCATTTCTTTGGTTCAGAAGCTGAGCAGTAAGTGTTTCAATTACACCCAAAACAATAAGAGAATTGAATCGCCTCCCACTCGGCATTTGAATAAAATAAATCAAATGCCCGTGGCAGATGTGTAGATATATCCTTCTTCTCTCGACCTATGCTCATGTTTGCTCTTAAAAACAGTTTCTAGAATGCACAACGAGCGCACTAGTTACTTGGGTTTCAGAGAAACCTGTGCGGCTTTGTTTGTTTTGAATTTCTGGTTGAAAGAACTTCCTTTGTCTGCGATCGCTAATCGCTTTGAATTGCGGTGTCTATAAAAACCAACTCGTGCTATTGTCTTACCAAATCTGTTCTTGTTCCTTCGGATATTTAAGATTGATTAAAGGGGCTGTACAAGATCTTTGTAAACAATCGGAAAGTACGGGACAATCCAGGCACGTAACTAAAGCCTAGGGTGTTTAATGGCGGCCAGTTTTATCGCAGCTTCTATGTAAGTTTCATTGCAGTGTTTTATTGTCTATGTGTATGAAATGTGATGGAACTTTTGATATCTATTAAAACGTTCAAATATTCGGCGTTAAAAAAATAGAACAAATCCTCCACCAAAGCTTCGATCACCAAGATTGTCGCAGATACTTTGGATTACTATTCTCTGTGCAAAATCGCCATTAGCTATGTTGTGTTTAGCCTAAACACATTCGATGATTTGACACGCAGATCCACGCAAAGAGGACGGGTTGTAAAGCCCCTTTAAAGCCCATGAATGACAAGCCTGTAACCGCAGGTTTTGTAAAATATTTTATGCTAGTATAGGTTTTTTGTTTTAATTTTCGAAAAGTTGAGCCTACTGTTTCTTATAAGCTGTTTCTTATAAAAAAATACGTGTAAGCTATTTAAAACCTCTGAGATCTCATTTTTTAACTCACAGGTTATTCACCTTAACTAGTTGTACGTTGCACTTCTTAACTTAAAATTTGTAAGAGCATTTGCAAGAATATCTACCTTGATAACATCCTGAATACATTTCAAAGCGTTTTGTCTAATTCTGCAACATGTCGTCCTATCAATGCAATGAAACGTTTGTCAATGATCTAAATATATTTAAATATGATAAAACGTTAGCTTTCGTTGCTTAAAGGGTACGAACTAACGCAATGAAAAGACATATTTTTAGCTATATTCTTTAAGAAACATTATGAGTCTTGCCTAAGAGCCATTACATTGAGATCTTACATTATCCTCCAATTTTACACAATTGAAGGAACTGTGTTTATTCCCAGTACTGTTTTCGTGACATAGTACACAGAGTACTTGCTGTTCTGTCAAGATGAAATTCCGGTGTTGATGTAATACGAGAACAATTGTTATAGATGACCACAGGGAACCAGACAGCGTGATTTTGATTGGTCAACACTAACAGACGTCAGTATTTTTAAAATCAATTACTCTGTGTACTATGTCACGAAAACAGTACTGGGAATAAACATAGTTCCTACAAGGTAGGCGCCCTTGGTCTACAATGATACTTTGCGTTTCTTTCTGACATTTATGACCAAACTAGAAACTTAATATGCAAAAATAATTAATCTGGTAATGATGAATGCTCTTTCCAGTATGCTTCAAAACCAGGCATCCCTAAACAGAGCTAAAGTTACTCACTTTAAACCAATCATAAGATCAGCTATGCTTGGAAAAATAATTTGATCCTTGATCTACTTGCCACAACAAGAAATTTGAAGATCGGTCATGTAATCAAATTTTGGTGATTTTTCAACCAGGAGTCCTTTTTTGGGACACCTAGTACTAACCTTAATCTGCTTCGAAAACTGGATTCGGAATCCGAAAACTCGGATTCTGAGCTAGATTGACTGGATACGAATGATGAGCTTGCTGATACATTAAAGATGCTGTCATCCAGCACTGGATTCTGTTGATCAGATTGATAACCGGAAGACCGGTTCTCGGATTGGTCTTGATCTTGGAAGTTTAATTGTTTTTTACTGTTTGATTTCTTCCCTTTTCGTTTCTTTTTCACAACTTGCTTTGCAAGTGGGGATTTGGTCCTCTTTGCGAAAATTCCAGTGTCGAAGGATGGAGCTACAATAGCAAGGCATACTTAATGAGATAATAAAAAACAGTGGGGTTACGTAGAGCATACCAAGTCTTAGTTAGAGGCCCTTTACATGAGAAATTTCTACCCGGGTTGAGTTGAAACACGGGTTGAGTTTCAACTCGGTTGACGGTGTGAGCCTTCATCGCGTTTACATGAAGTAGGCCGAGCTGAAACTCAACACGGGTTCAACTCAACTCGGCAACTCAACCCGTGTTGAAATTTCAACACGGGTTGAAATTCTCATGTAAACGCAAAATTTTTTCAACTCGGGGCGAGATTAGAATGTAAACGAAGGAGATCGAGTCTATTTCTGCAATCATTCAAATTTTTGAATGGGGCTCACATTCCTTCTTCTATTGTTTGCAACCATGTGATCTAATCTCAACCCGTGTTGAGATTCCATGTAAACGCAAGGCAAAATGCTGTTAAATCTCAACCCGTGTTGAAACTCAACACGGATTTAAATTCATCATGTAAAGGGCCTCGTAGTCAAAAGCTGTTATATCTGAGGGCGACAGAAGATAAACGATTGCAAGAACAATCAAAATCTAATGTCAAATTTATGCCTGAAATATTGTTAGGTCTACAGAGCAAGCTTGGGGTAAAATAGGTAAGAGGAAAAATTTGAATAAATTTAGTAAAAATCACGATTCAAAGATTTTCTTCCATGATGCTGGGAATGTTGATTTGACAGCTTACGATCTACTGTTGTCCTGGCATCAAGCCTACAACCCATTTTCCCCTGCAAATCCTACTCACGACTCCTAGTAATGACAGGGGTACCCATCCATTAATTCTAAGTAACAACATTGGAACATGGATATGGGGACACATTAAAATTCAAATCGACTAGGGCACACCAAATAAGAGCAAACTTTCTTCTGGTACAAATAAACACGATACCTGCTCTAGCTGATGGTAAATTCTTGATGAGATGTTCCACTGTACTGCGAAATGCTGGTAGCCCAAAAACAAGAAACACCTTGAAAGAAAGAAACAAGTCAACAACGGGTGTTAGATACTAACAACACTATGATTTTAGAAACATCAGTATTTGTTAAAGACTTTGTCAGGTACTGCAGCCATCTTTGTAAGATTTTGGGAACGAACATCTATAGAAAATCGATCAAAATCTTGGAGCGAATGGTCCAATTAAGATTGGGCAAACTAATCATTGATCTTTGCTATTTTGCAAACAATAGACCGATTCAGCTAAAATGTGACTGCGAGGATAAAGCATTCTACATAACCAAAGTTCTATTGGCTCGTCCAGTACTTGGCAACATTTGGAACATAGATGCAATGGTGTCGTCACGGAGGTCCCAGATTCCAAAATTCAGTAAAAGTTTTCAAAGAAAAATGACATAAAATTAGTTGGGCATACCTTTATGCTGCAAAATTACGTCAGAATCCCCCCCCCCCCCCCCACACGTCTTTCGAGCTTTTTAGAGCTGGCACCGCCACTGCATAGATGAGATTTCAAATTCATACCCTAAGTAGCGCAATGGCAAAATCTGCCTCGACTATGCCATCTTGAAAGGTTATAGCCATGACGACTGTCTGTAAAACTTTCAGAGTCTTTGCAACAAGCTGAAAAGGAAGTAAGATGTTCAATAATTTGATTAGTATGACAAGCCAATAGAATATAACTGGTCCCTGTAACAAAGACATATAGTGTTACAATATGACCTGGTAGTTTTGATTGACACCCATATCAAGCAATCAGCGACGGAAGGTAAAGGGGATGCCATCCGGTTGTCCTAGTCATAAACAAAATCAAAGCAAGCCAAAAAATTGCTCGAAACCCAGGTAGCTAGCTCCCTCATTGTGCATTCCAGAAATGGTTTTAAGAGCAAATATGAGCATTATCAAAAGAAGACGTATTTACTGTATCCAAACATCTGCCTTAGGTATATTAGTCGTTTGGTTCAGAAGCTGACTGAGAGGCGATTCAGTTGTCATATTTTAGGGTGCAGTTAAACACATACTGCTCAGCTTCCTTGTTGCCCCCTTCCCATGGCATTTTACTTTTACTAAATTCACTCTTTAATGTATTTTTTATTCCACAATAACTGCTGTAAACTAACCAGAAACAGTTCCAAATTTTCTTCATCTCGGAAGTTCAGTAACCTTCTGAGATAATCCATTATTCTCTGGTATGCCAGTTTGATAAATGATTTGTCTATCGTATTGCTATTTCCACTTGATGATCTGAAAAAATTTGAACAATGTATAAACAATTTCTGTGAATTGTCTGAAAGGCACATCAAAATTTGAACAATTGATCAGCAATAGCTGTTTATTCATCAACAGTTCAACTTGCTTAAAATGTTCTAGTAACCAAAGATAAATATCTCCTGACCAATAATGATATTGTAAATTCAAAATGAAAAAGTCATCTTTAACTAACCCATGGCAAATAGTGGATTCAGCATGTACTGTTGTGGCCTTTGGTGTGTTTAGGCTAACACATCTCAAACTTGTCGCTCAGTATCCAGCTACTGTTTTTCTTTACAAAAATTGATAGCATGAAAAATCTGATTGCACTTACTTCTACAGACTTCAAAGTAATATAAAATATCTTCACTTGCAGTGTATCTGCTGATATTTGCCTGCATTGGGGAGAGAACTACAAAATGGTATTTCGGAAGCTCAGCTTGTGCAGAGCCCCTTTACAAAAAGAAGTTGTAATGGGATCATATGAGGAAAGGTACTTGGATTAATGTTTACTCACTTTGTGCAAATACTTCCAAGACACTGGACAGCTTCAACATCTATAGAAAAATCATGCTCTGTAGCACTAAGCGAAGACCACAAGACACTTGATGGTCCTAAAATTTCTTCAAGTAATTCCTGCAAAACAAAATTTTGAATGAAATTTGAAATGATGAACAAAAATAAGTGGCTCATGGTCAAATTATTTGATACAACTTTGTCAAAAAACTTTCAATCATTGAAAGAAAGTTGTTAAATAATTTTATTCAGGTGCTAGTGTTAGATAATTCATGTGAAAATATCTCCAATGTTGCTATAATTCTTACCATTTCAATGTTCCCTCCATTACCATACAGTGATGCCCCAAGTGCTTGCAGAAAGTTAGCTTTCAGTGATGAAGGAGATTCATTGAGACATGAAATTAGGAAGGGAAGGGTGACTGCCAGTAGATCTTGTGACAGAATTCTCTGTGAAGAATGAAAAATAGATTCAAATTTTTTGATGGAATGAGAGTTATTAAAAGGAATTGAAATTTTAGGCTAAATATTAGGTCTGCACTATATTCTTAAAAAGTATTATCCTACCTTTTGTTTCACGAGGATCAAATGTAAGGCACTTGCAAACTTGCTTTGTAGAAGTGAATTCTTTTTATCCAATACTTTGCATCCATAAGTGATAAAACTATTCAAGACCTAAAATGAAAAAGAGTTAAATTAATTGTTTTCTTTTACCAGTGTTTATCACCAGCAATCGTATACAATATAATTGAATTTACCTGCCAGCTAAATTTCTTTATTTTTTTAAAGAGCGACGAGGTCTCCGAAGCCATTTCTCTACAGTTCTTTTTTACAAACTTTTATGAAGACTGACTATTGATAATTAGATGAAATAAATAATTGTATTGATATTACACTACTGTAAAAGATTTAGTTTCTTGTTACATTTTACAAACAAACAATGAAAATGGAGCTAAAGTGGATCTTTTGCTCTAAAGTCCGACCTAGAGTAGATTTGTAAGGCACTGTGGACAAATGTATGTTTTTTTCAGCAATCACTTTTTATTGATGTGTTAGAATGAAAAAAGGGTGCTAGAGCTTTTTCAGTTTGATCAAGATGACCCCTGATAATTCTACAATTGCTAATCAATCCAGAGTGGAAACCATGTAAAGTTCCTGCCAGATGTTTCATGTTTATACTGGTGCGCACCATCAAGAGATTCAAGTTTCAGTTTCATTGATTTATCAATTAACCTTAAATACAATTCTACATTACTACATTACAACTAATTACATAACAAACAGCAATTACAGTGACTACATTAAGAAAACTTTACAAGATTGTATTTAAGATTAATTGACAGGAGGAACTCTCTAAATAGATAAATTCAAGAGTCCCCCCAATAAATTCAAGAGAATATGAGAGGACAATTAAAAAGATTAAAATTCCAGGTGGAAGATCTTAGATATAAGATAGGCTACATAATACAACATGAGTTCTACATTGGGTTTTAATTGCATATTTCAATAATTTGCCTTAATCCCTGGTGGAATCAGTGTATGCACTCTGCCAAAGACTTATTTATGCCAATTTCTTTTTTGTTCTCTTGATTTGTCCTATTGTTTTGAGCGCATCCTGCATTTTTTATTTAAAAACCTAGCTGTTATTTTACTTTCAAGTTTGAGCAAATTTGTTGACAACGACACGCGTGCGTAAAGAAAGAGAGAGAGAGACCAGCAGTACTACTAGTAGCCTAGTGAAGGATATATAAAACCTATCTCATACATCATCTGACAAGGTGGTGATTGCTGGTCGATCATCATTCAAGCTGTGCGTCTTTGAAATAAATTCATCCAACAAACTGTTGGCATTCATTTTAAACTCTTCTTCTGATCCACTTTTAACATGTAGCCTTCTGAATCTGCTAATAACAATCTCGAGAGCAGCCATCTTGATTTAGGCCCTTTCTTTTGCTTGGAAAGATTCTGTGCTTCTTTTTGGTGGTGTCAGATTGCAGCATGCATGGGCGATCTGCCTAATGAAAGAATTATACCAAATATACCATAATAATAGTGCAACAACTCGAGTAGATTTGATTCTTCTCCCTTGAAATTGGTCAGAAACGTATTATTTTTTGTTGCAGCATACAAAATCAGATATTTTCAAAAACAGCTGCCATGAAATAGCCTCCTTTTGATCAGATTTGACGATTGGACATTAGAGGATTGGGTACTAGGCGCGTTTCTGCAAGCATTCAAAAATACAGAAGATCGTTGGAGTGTTGTGTGCAACAAGAAGTGCAGGCACACAACAAAGTTCATCAAAGTTCTTTACCATCTAAAGATGGCTTCACTGGTAAGATTTCCTATTTACTTTGCTTCTTTTGTTACAGAGAAAGTTTTTAGTATTCCCGTGGGGCTCAGAGCATCAAAAATCATGCTGGAAAGCCAAATAACTCCATTTAGGCCCACACACACATGACAACAGAACACCAGCTGGTGTTCTGGTCAAACAGCCAAACAAATGATTGTTGCTCTTACAAACAAGGACAGATTTTGTAAGACAATAGCATGAGTTGCTTTTGATCGACACTGCAATTCAAAGCGATTATCGATCGCAGATAAAAGAAATTCTCTCAACCAGTAAATCAAAACAAACAAAGCCGCGAAAGTTGCTCTGAAACCCAGGTAGCTAGCGCGATCGTTGTGCATTCCAAAAATTGTTTTTAAGAGCAAACATGAGCATATATCGAAAAAAGAAGGATATATCTACATATCTACCTCAGGCATTTCATTTGTTTGCTTCAAAAGCTGAGAAGTAAGTGTTTTAATTAAACCCAAAAAATAAGAGAGTTGAATCGCCCATCAATCGGCTTTAAACCAAACAAATTAAATGCCCGAGGCAGATGTGTAGACTGACATATCACTTTAATGTCCACAGAACAACATTCAGATTCAGCTCCAGAACAAGATTCAGATTCAGAACAAGATTCGCAATTATCTAACAAATCATCTAATAAAGTTTTAACGCAAACACATATTAGAAAAATGAAAAAAGAAGATCATAGATTTGACTATGCTCTATTTAATGGTGATTTTTGCCAATTTTTATCGTGCGGGGGTTGGGCTGGAAAACGAGGAATAGGCCGGGCGGGCCTGGTCAAAGTCAGCAAAAGTCGAGAATCCCGCATAATCAAAGACAACCCTCTCTGTAGAAATCATCTAATAAAGTTTTAACGCAAACACATATTAGAAAAATGAAAAAAGAAGATCATAGATTTGACTATGCTCTATTTAATGGTGGTTTTTGCCAATTTTTATCGTGCGGGGGTTGGGCTGGAAAACGAGGAATAGGCCGGGCGGGCCTGGTCAAAGTCAGCAAAAGTCGAGAATCCCGCATAATCAAAGACAACCCTCTCTGTAGAAATCATCTAATAAAGTTTTAACGCAAACACATATTAGAAAAATGAAAAAAGAAGATCATAGATTTGACTATGCTCTATTTAATGGTGGTTTTTGCCAATTTTTATCGTGCGGGGGTTGGGCTGGAAAACGAGGAATAGGCCGGGCGGGCCTGGTCAAAGTCAGCAAAAGTCGAGAATCCCGCATAATCAAAGACAACCCTCTCTGTAGAAATCATCTAATAAAGTTTTAACGCAAACACATATTAGAAAAATGAAAAAAGAAGATCATAGATTTGACTATGCTCTATTTAATGGTGGTTTTTGCCAATTTTTATCGTGCGGGGGTTGGGCTGGAAAACGAGGAATAGGCCGGGCGGGCCTGGTCAAAGTCAGCAAAAGTCGAGAATCCCGCATAATCAAAGACAACCCTCTCTGTAGAAATCATCTAATAAAGTTTTAACGCAAACACATATTAGAAAAATGAAAAAAGAAGATCATAGATTTGACTATGCTCTATTTAATGGTGGTTTTTGCCAATTTTTATCGTGCGGGGGTTGGGCTGGAAAACGAGGAATAGGCCGGGCGGGCCTGGTCAAAGTCAGCAAAAGTCGAGAATCCCGCATAATCAAAGACAACCCTCTCTGTAGAAATCATCTAATAAAGTTTTAACGCAAACACACATTAGAAAAATGAAAAAAGAAGATCATAGATTTGACAATGCTCTATTAAATGGTGATTTTTGCCAATTTTTATCGTGCGGGGGTTGGGCTGGAAAATGAGGAATAGGCCGGGCAGGCCTGGTCAAAGTCAGCAAAATTCGAGAATCACGCATAATCAAAGACAAGCCGCTCTGTAGAAATCATCTAATAAAGTTTTAACGCAAACACATATTAGAAAAATAAGAAAAGAAGATCATAGATTTGACTATGCTCTATTTAATGGTGATTTTTGCCAATTTTTATCGTGCGGGGGTTGGGCTGGAAAACGAGGAATAGGCCGGGCGGGCCTGGTCAAAGTCAGCAAAAGTCGAGAATCCCGCATAATCAAAGACAACCCTCTCTGTAGAAATCATCTAATAAAGTTTTAACGCAAACACATATTAGAAAAATGAAAAAAGAAGATCATAGATGTGACAATGCTCTATTAAATGGTGATTTTTGCCAATTTTTATCGTGCGGGGGTTGGGCTGGAAAATGAGGAATAGGCCGGGCAGGCCTGGTCAAAGTCAGCAAAATTCGAGAATCACGCATAATCAAAGACAAGCCGCTCTGTAGAAATCATCTAATAAAGTTTTAACGCAAACACATATTAGAAAAATAAGAAAAGAAGATCATAGATTTGACTATGCTCTATTTAATGGTGATTTTTGCCAATTTTTATCGTGCGGGGGTTGGGCTGGAAAACGAGGAATAGGCCGGGCGGGCCTGGTCAAAGTCAGCAAAAGTCGAGAATCCCGCATAATCAAAGACAACCCTCTCTGTAGAAATCATCTAATAAAGTTTTAACGCAAACACATATTAGAAAAATGAAAAAAGAAGATCATAGATTTGACTATGCTCTATTTAATGGTGATTTTTGCCAATTTTTATCGTGCGGGGGTTGGGCTGGAAAACGAGGAATAGGCCGGGCGGGCCTGGTCAAAGTCAGCAAAAGTCGAGAATCACGCATAATCAAAGACAACCCTCTCTGTAGAAATCCTCTAATAAAGTTTTAACGCAAACACATATTAGAAAAATGAGAAAAGAAGATCATACATTTTACTATGCTCTATTTAATGGTGATTTTTGCCAATTTTTATCGTGCGAGGGTTGGGCTGGAAAACGAGGAATAGGCCGGGCGGGCCTGGTCAAATTTGAGAAACACGCAAAATTAAAGACAACTCTCTCTGTAGAAATCATCTAATAAAGTTTTAACGCAAACACATATTAGAAAAATGAGAAAAGAAGATCATACATTTGACTATGCTCTATTTAATGGTGATTTTTGCCAATTTTTATCGTGCGGGGGTTGGGCTGGAAAACGAGGAATAGGCCGGGCGGGCCTGGTGAAAGTCGAGATTAACGCTACCTTAAATGCTCTGCTTATTTAATTTTGAACACTTTAGTTCCTTTTGCACCACATTTTTTTGGTTTAAACATACAATGTACGAGTTTGCAACATGAATTCGACACAGTTTTATCTGAAACCATATCAAAATTAACATGCAAACTTATTTAGCCCATTGGTAACCTCTGTGATTTGATATAAGTGGGGAGGGGGAATACAGCTATTATTGGAATCAAAGACAAACTTCTATATACAATTCACACAACAATTATTTTATGCAGATACTTTATAGTCGACAATGATGTAACAAACAAATTATGGATTGGCCATATGCATGGACTACAACTTGTTAGTTAGCCTTTTCTAGTGCTTTCTCTAAAGTGTTCTTGGTAAAAGCCGCGATTCTTTCATCTTGTGCCAAAATGCGAATGATGTCAATTGAGCAATTTGAAAGATCTGGATCGCTAATATACTCCACGATGCCCTGAAGTTTGATTGTATGTATGTATGTATGTATGTATGTATGTATGTATGTATGTATGTATGTATGTATGTATGTATGTATGTATGTATGTATGTATGTAAAATTTCGCCATCAAAATGAAAATGAAAAATAACAGATTCTGAAGAAAAGATCTAATTACAATATTTACAAGTTTGAAAAAATTACAGGCAAAAGTTACATATCTAATTTAAAATCTAATTTAATAAAAACACCCCATGGTTAAAGATGGCAGGGATAGCATTAAAAGGTCAATGCGACCTTGTTTCCATAATGGTCCCTCCAGGAGTGCCCTTTGAAATTAAGAGAAAGAAAAATTAGCGAGATAAACATTTAAAGTTTTCATGAAAAACAGAAATTCATCTAGACCGGAAATAAAGCCTTTCTTAAGGATGATAAGTAAGCATGTCTGTAGGCTGTTTTTAGATTTCTAATAATATATGTAGGGACTATCATCAAGACTTTGGAGATTTTTAAAGAATTGATCTTTGATTTTATGTTTGAAACTGTTGTTGTTTGTTGCAGATTTTAGTTCTGAGGGTAAACTGTTCCATATTCTAGGTCCTAAATATGAGAGACCATTTTGTCCTGTGTTGCTTTTTCGGAAAGGTTGAATTAGTTTGTTTTTAGATCTTCGAGTTACTCGGCTCTGGCCAACTGGTAAGAACATCTCTGACATATATGATGGGGCTGCATTATCAAAAAAATTGAAAACCTTTGCAGCAGTGCATTGCTCAAACCTTTCTTTAGTGGGGAGCCAGTTTACAGTTTTGAATTCTTTTACTCCTATATGTGCTCTGTTACTCAGTTACTCCTATATGTGCAAGGGCTGAAATAACTTCCCATCTCCCTGTTTCCAACGTTCCTGCTTCGAATGAGATTGATCGTAAATTTGCAGGTGCTGCTTGCTTCAGGGTGGTTTTTATGGCAAGCTTGAGCAAGTCTTTGGATTTCTCTGGATTGCGAAAGTCATGCATTGGCTCTAGAAGCATAGAAAATATAATTTCTTCGCCTCGTACTTCGCTGTAAAGATGAGAATTTGGTCTCAATGCGAACCTGGTGGTGTAGACGCCAGCAGCCAACAACTACGGAGGACTAACGAATATGGGTTTCCTGTGCACACTATCATATTACCCTTGAGAAATATCCCCAATTTATTGCTGGGAAACACCATAGTCAAATGTATGATCTTCTTTTTTCATTTTTCTAATATGTGTTTGCGTTAAAACTTTATTAGATGATTGCTACAGAGAGGGTTGTCTTTGATTATGCGTGATTCTCGACTTTTGCTGACTTTGACCAGGCCCGCCCGGCCTATTCCTCGCTTTCCAGCCCAACCCCCGCACGATAAAAATTGGCAAAAATCACCATTAAATAGAGCATGGTCAAATCTATGATCTTCTTTTTCATTTTTCTAATATGTGTTTGCGTTAAAACTTTATTAGATGATTTCTACAGAGAGGGTTGTCTTTAATTTTGCGTGATTCTCGACTTTTGCTGACTTTGACCAGGCCCGCCCGGCCTATTCCTCGTTTTCCAGCCCAACCCCCGCACGATAAAAATTGGCAAAAATCACCATTAAATAGAGCATAGTCAAATCTATGATCTTCTTTTCTCATTTTTCTAATATGTGTTTGCGTTAAAACTTTATTAGATGATTTCTACAGAGAGGGTTGTCTTTAATTTTGCGTGATTCTCGACTTTTGCTGACTTTGACCAGGCCCGCCCGGCCTATTCCTCGTTTTCCAGCCCAACCCCCGCACGATAAAAATTGGCAAAAATCACCATTAAATAGAGCATAGTCAAATGTATGATCTTCTTTTCTCATTTTTCTAATATGTGTTTGCGTTAAAACTTTATTAGATGATTTCTACAGAGAGGGTTGTCTTTAATTTTGCGTGATTCTCGACTTTTGCTGACTTTGACCAGGCCCGCCCGGCCTATTCCTCGTTTTCCAGCCCAACCCCCGCACGATAAAAATTGGCAAAAATCACCATTAAATAGAGCATAGTCAAATCTATGATCTTCTTTTTTCATTTTTCTAATATGTGTTTGCGTTAAAACTTTATTAGATGATTTCTACAGAGAGGGTTGTCTTTAATTTTGCGTGATTCTCGACTTTTGCTGACTTTGACCAGGCCCGCCCGGCCTATTCCTCGTTTTCCAGCCCAACCCCCGCACGATAAAGATTGGCAAAAATCACCATTAAATAGAGCATAGTCAAATCTATGATCTTCTTTTTTCATTTTTCTAATATGTGTTTGCGTTAAAACTTTATTAGATGATTTCTACAGAGAGGGTTGTCTTTAATTTTGCGTGATTCTCGACTTTTGCTGACTTTGACCAGGCCTGCCCGGCCTATTCCTCGTTTTCCAGCCCAACCCCCGCACGATAAAAATTGGCAAAAATCACCATTAAATAGAGCATAGTCAAATGTATGATCTTCTTTTCTCATTTTTCTAATATGTGTTTGCGTTAAAAGTTTATTAGATGATTTCTACAGAGAGGGTTGTCTTTAATTTTGCGTGATTCTCGACCATTGCTGACTTTGACCAGGCCCGCCCCGCCTATTCCTCGTTTTCCAGCCCAACCCCCGCACGATAAAAATTGGCAAAAATCACCATTAAATAGAGCATAGTCAAATGTATGATCTTCTTTTCTCATTTTTCTAATATGTGTTTGCGTTAAAACTTTATTAGATGATTTCTACAGAGAGGGTTGTCTTTAATTTTGCGTGATTCTCGACTTTTGCTGACTTTGACCAGCCCCGCCCGGCCTATTCCTCGTTTTCCAGCCAAACCCCCGCACGATAAAAATTGGCAAAAATCACCATTAAATAGAGCATAGTCAAATGTATGATCTTCTTTTCTCATTTTTCTAATATGTGTTTGCGTTAAAACTTTATTAGATGATTTCTACAGAGAGGGTTGTCTTTAATTTTGCGTGATTCTCGACTTTTGCTGACTTTGACCAGCCCCGCCCGGCCTATTCCTCGTTTTCCAGCCAAACCCCCGCACGATAAAAATTGGCAAAAATTGGCAAAAATCACCATTAAATAGAGCATAGTCAAATCTATGATCTTCTTTTTTCATTTTTCTAATATGTGTTTGCGTTAAAACTTAAATAGATGATTTGTTAGATAATTGCGAATCTTGTGCTGAATCTGAATCTTGTTCTGGAGCTGAATCTGAATGTTGTTCTGTGGACATTAAAGTCTGACATATCCTTCTTCTTTTGATGTATGCATATGTTGGCTCTTGAAAACAATTTCTGGAATGCACAAGGAGCGAGCTAGCTATCTGGGTCTCAGAGAATCTTTTGCGGCTTCGCTTGTTTTGAATTACTGGTTGAGAGAATTTCCTTTGTCTGCGATCGCTAATCGCTTTGAATTGCAGTATCAATCAAAAGTAATTCATGCTATTGTCCTACAAGATCTACCTTTGTTATAGCAGCTTTGATACACCAGGCACATCAATCACCAAACAGCTGGACTGGAAGACCATAATAGACCATTACCCTAATTTTTTGATAAAGACGCACTTTTCCTCATTTCTATCCATTGTGAATATTCAAACCAGCCCCTTCTCCTTCCCCTGAAAACAATGTTGATTTTAAGTTAAGTTTATGGTCCCAGCAGTCCATCAGAGTTGCGACCTCGTTGCAACTGTTCCAGTTATTTCGTCACTGACCAAGATTTTCCTGAAAAGGAGAGGGAATGACAAAACTGCCTCAGGCATTGCATATGTTTGCTTCAAAAGCTGATTGATGGGAGGCGATTCAATTCTCTTCTTTTTTGGGTGTAATTAAAACATTTACTGCTCAGCTTCTGAGCCAAATAAATAAAATGCCCGTGGTAGATGTTTAGATATATCCTTAATCTTTCGACATATGCTCATGTTTGCTCTTAAAAACAATTTTTGGAATGCACAACAAGCACGCTAGCTACAAGGGTTTCAGAGCAACTTTTGCGGCTTTGTTTGTTTTGACTTTATGGTTGAGAGAATTGCCTTTGTCTGCAGTCGCTAATCGCTTTGAATTCAGGTGTCAACAAAAGCAACTCGTGCTATTGTGTTACAAAATCTGTCCTTGTTGCTCTTACAATATAGCAGAGCGTAGTAGGACCCTATCTCTCAATGACCTCAATGCAGCAACATGAAATGGCAACGATTGAAAACAACTCACAGAGGAAAAAACTGGTGGTACAATTACAAACAAGAAAGAGCAAAAAGGACTTATTGTTTGTTGTTTGTTTTATCGTGATCTTGATGATGATGATGACAAAAAATTATAATTATATGACGTATTTTGTTTGACACAAGAAAATATAAAATAATACCAATGATGTGCAATTTTCAGATGGAGAGTTTGCTAAATAAATTAGGTTTTGAATTTTGTAATTTTTAATTCAAATCACTGAAAAATTAAAATATTAAACTGAAAAATTGAGAAATTTGACTAAAAAATTGATTCATGAACAGGTTATCCAAATTAACCAGAAAGGTTGGCTGAATCATCCAGCGAGCAGCGAGGTTGACATGGCCTAGATGACCTTGGTTGGCTGAAATGGAGGCTGGCTGAGATGACAAGAAAACCCTTGAAATTAGCCCATGATAATGTTTCTTATGTGGACAAATTCTTCACTCATTTTGTTCTACTTTTCATATATGCTTTGAATATCACACAGGAATCTCCACCAAGATGTAAAATTAAGAAGCCAAACTCTGCAAGGTCACCAAGCACTCTTCACACTTACTTCAAAGAGGCAAATAACAACAGAAATGTCACTGTACAGGACCAAGAAATTGTTTCACCTAGAAATACTGTCATAGATGATGATCTTGCTATATTAGAAGACAAATCAACAAAAGTACCAGCTGCTACAAGTGTTAAGGATGTGAAGACAACACCAAGAAAGAAGAAACGGGGTGATAAATCTGTTGGGAAACCTTTGAAAGAAAAGAGAAAACCAAGAAAGGCTGACAGGTAAGAAGGTCCTGTCCTTTGAAGGTGTTGTGGTGCAGCAGTGTAATCCTCTGACTTTGCAGCCAGAACAGTCAGACCGTCAGGGTTTGATACCCGGTAGAGCCCCACCACTTGAGCGTCATGACAGGGGGGTTGCGGACTTGATTATATCTTCTCTACTTCTGCGATCCCAGTGCTTGGTGCTAAAAAACGCAACTTCACCTTCACTATGGATTCATCAAACTGTTAGGCCTCCCAAACTTATCGAAAAGTCCCCCCCCCAATCATAAACAGTTACTGGTACATTCTGGACAAAACATTTGAGTGTACATGTAAGTACAGCGGCTTAGTGGGGGCACGCCAATTTCATGTGATATTTTCATGTGATCACTTTGGTAAAGGAGCCCACTGGGTGGCAAGGAGTAATCTAAGCAGACTGATGACTTACTTGCATTTGCGCTTTTGGAGCTTAAATTTTAGTTTGCATTTGATCAGTTAAATCTACCAATCAGAGTGCACTCTTCAATTCTTTTCATCAACATCGTGTCAGCATATTTTGACAGAATGTATACGCGGTTGTACTTGCCGCACATTTGGACACATTTCCTTGAAGTTTATATCTGATGTTGTTCTGTGTCTGAAATGAAGCAATTATAGACAAAGTGGACCTTCAAATTTTATAGTGATTAACTAAACCTCACTGTATTCTAGCATAGCTTCCAAATCTTTAACTCGGTGTAAAAAGTGGGTGTAAAATTCTGTGATCTATTTCTTCTGACTGAGTGGCTTGAAACAAACTTCAGTTACTTATCTTTAATCCTACCATTGGACTTTTCAGAAGTTTTCAATATTTTTCGAAATTTCACTTCAGCGTATGTTACATTTCAACTCATTTGAGGGTGTGACGTCATCAAATTTCTAAATCATAAACCAGAAAAGTGACAGACTTTTGCTTGATACCATATTGTAGACATCCATTATTATTTCATGTTACTTCAAACAGTTTAGAAATTACGATAGTTTTAAGTTTTTTTGAAAATTTTTCTTGAATTCTTGAAAAATTACAAAAACGCTCTAGTTCTGAAAATATTGAAGATTTCAGAAAAGTCCAACGGTAGAATTATAGAGAAGTAGCTAAAGTTTCTTTGAAGTCAAATCAGTTCAAAGAAATAATTAACTGAATTTTACACCAGCCTTTTTAAAGATTTGGAACCTATGCTCTGTATTCTTCCCATCCTTACTGTACTTTTTCTTAGCAATATGGCAGTTGTTTCTTTTTCAGTAATTTGTTTTGAGTGGGCAGGAAGCATTTCTAGCTACTTGAAGCTAATTTAACTCATTGATCCCCAAACAAAAGTCCTATGCGCGATGCTTCAATCCCCACGAACAAAGCCCTCAAGACAGCCCTGTATCCCCACACTTATTCATCTTCCATGACATAATTTTGATAACTATTTTTGAATCTCTTATATATAAAAAACAAGACTCGTTAGAAGAAAAGTTTCTGAAAATGAAAGGTCAAGAAATGATTGAATTTTTAGAATATCATGATTCAATCCAAGCAACTATTGTAAAAAAAATTTGCAAACAAGAAGAAACCGAAGCGATGAATTTTACAAGCCAGAGAGTACAGTAGTTGTAGATAGATGTTTGTAAAACTGTCCAGTTCTTTGTGTATTTTTTGTGTCAAATGATCTGAATGATTCATTTATCATATTTACTTCTGGTGTTTATAATTTTTCAAACTTGGCAAGTTCAAGAATATCAGCAGTCCGATATGCACTTTAGTATCTCAGCAATCTCCTTCAAACGCCATCTTGTGTTAGGCCCTACTACAATCTTTTGCCTTGCGTTGCCTGTCCGTTTCATCGCAATAATTTCATAAATTAATAACCAACGGGCACACCAAATTAAAAAAGTCTACTTCATCTTTTCTAGAATCCAGATTATGAACATGACCAGATACAGTATTCTTCTGAAAGGGCAGGATTTTCATTTGTGAGAGCTCCGTAGCCTGCCCTTCGCTTTCCTTCAGCATTTGCTTCCCTTCGTGGTAACCAGCGCGCATCACCTCTCCTTCTCACTCGCCTCTAACAAACATTTTGTACGCTTTAATCTCCGAATAAACTCCACCTTCAGCTTCTAAAACCCCTCAAAACTCTTTTCCATATTTTGATTAAGTTACTATGAAAATGCCGTCTGGTTTAGATGCAAATAAGTTTGCTTCCATGATGTTCTAGGACATAAAATTTATCGCGATCGCAAAAACGTAAACACAGATATTCGACTCGAATTTTCTCAATGACTTTGACCTGACCCCTACTGACCTTTTGTAACCAAAAGAATGGTTGACATTTCCTCTATACAATGCTACAAATCCCGTAGACAAAGCTCCTTTTGTTTGGACACTGTTATGCAATTTCTAAGACATCCTTTTGAAGCGCCATATGGCGTCTTCGGGGAAGAGAAACTGAGCTGCGGAGGACGCCATATGGCGTCTTCGGGGAAATGAGGCTGGATTGTGGAGGACGCCATATGGCGTCTTCGGGGATCAATGAGTTAAGCCCACTATGCATGCTGCCTCCAGGCATGGGACCCCTAGTTTAACGTCCCTTCCGAAGGACGGCGAGGTGAGTTGCGAGCTCAAGCCTCCGAGGTCACCCATCCGGAGTTTGACCTCACTCGACCGAGCTTAACTTCAGTCACCTAACGGAAACTGTAAAGCCGCTCGGCCACTCACCCCTCTTTATGCTAATTGTCGCACTGGCACACTACAATAAAACAGCACAACCGCGAATCAGCACAACTGGAACTGCCAATTTAGTAATATCTTGCAAATACTAATTGATTTTACAACATTTTTGTCAAGCCAAAAATTTAGTTTAAAATCTTGTGTAATTCTAACCCAAATTTCCTGTTCAAATATTTTTGTCTTAATTTGTTCATTGTTGACATAAACCCTAAAGGTTGGTGTACTTCTTTCTTGCAGTGAAGAAACAGACAGCCTCAAGCAGAGTACCATCACTTCTCATTTTCAAGTCAGAAGAAGTAATAGAAGATGTAAATCAACTTTACAGGTTTGTGCACACTGTTCAATTAACAGCTTAGCATTAGTAGTCATTTTCTGAAAGCCATGAGTGGAGCAGGAGTTGTAGCTCTCCAGTCCTCAAAGGCCAGGCCTCATTCATGCTGCTGATGTGCTCATATGCTTCTGTGAAAGAAAGATTATATGGTTCTGTGGATAGAATTTTTCCTTCATACCAGGTGTCCTAAAAATTGTGCCCTGTTTGCCTAAAGATTGGAACAAAAGGGCAAAAGATTCTTGCAAACTTTCATGTGGTGTTGCTCTTCAGTTGTTCAAATAGAGTTTGCTGCCATCCCTGTAGAAATTTGTTGAAAAATGATGGAGCTATGACCTTCAGAAGACCACATTTGCCTGATGAATGAAACCAGCGGTCGGCCATTTGTCTTAGTATTTTGCAGTGATTAGTATCTTCACGTGAGGTAAAAAATAGTTTCTGTGTGTGAGGTCAAAATAGTTGAACTCTCTGAGGACCATCGGAATTTTCACGGGAGCTATGACATTGGAGGCTGCTGTTTCATTTTCAATCCATGAAACTATTTGTTTAAAGTAACAAAGATGAAAGAGGTCTTGTGTGTCAAGTATAGATCGATCTTTACTTGACATACAAGACTTCTTTCATCTTTGTTGAGCTAGCAATGATTGTTGTCTCAAAATATGGATTCCCGACGATCTCATCAACAAATGTTCTTGCCATCTACCCTGACCATCCCCCCGGGACACCCCCGGGCATTTGCACAAAAAAATTTCCCGGCCCCCGGGCATTTGACCGTACATTTTTCCCCGGCCCCCAGGCATTTGAGTAGCATTTCGCAAAAACAAGAGCTTTTGCTTATACAGTCTGGGAATATAGTGTTTTTTCAGTGCCCGGCCCCCAGGCATTTGATCACATTTTGTTTGCTTTTTGTAGATGGAAAAAGATAAACTTATCATGGAGAGGTTACTTGATGAAGACGAAAGTGGCTTAGAGGTAAATGTTTGTCCATCTGCTTGCTGTTTGTTCTGCTTTAATTTATTCTATTCTATTAATGGCAACATCAAAATTTGAATACTTCCAAATTTCCTATATCTACCGGGTGCGCCAAAATAAACTATGCATTTTTGGCAGTCCACGATAAATCGTACACTGGACCGATTTTGAAGATTTATGACTTAATCTTTGGCAAAAAGCCTGAATTAGATTCTAGGATTTTTTGCAAATTTCTTTTGTTTTCAGGTTTCAGAGCTATAAGGGAGTTTCTTGAAATTTACGTTTTCGAAAACACTGAAAACAATAAAAAAAACGTCGATCAAATTTTCTAAAGACTCGGCATGAATATGTGGTGATGTGGGGATTTAGAAATAGAGTAGCGAGCATTAGTTTGACGACTTACCTGTTGCGAAATTCTGTAGTAGCTGCAAGAAAATGCCACGCCAAGCCGATAAAATTTGACCTTTCTTTCTGACACTTTCACAGTGACTTTCCGAAAGGTGTCGCTTCAAAGATACTTGCAAAACCACTGAAAACCCTAATGAATTTATTTGGAACATTTCTGCCTCGCACCAAATGTACATGTTTCTTTCAGCGCGAGAGAATGATGTGTCTATGCAGTAGAAACCTGCATAAAAGAACCTAGTTTTATAAGAACCTTGAGGCTGAAATTCCATTATTAGAACCCACAAGAGGCTGAAATTTCTAAAGGTTCTTGTATAATAGTTTTATAGATGGTACTTTACTTGAAAACTGAAAAATCTTTCATGATGTAAACTTTATCAAAAAGAAATATATTGAAAAACTATTCATTTTATAGAAGGAATGCATTTGCATGTATTAAAACACATTTGCACCGTACCAACTATAAGCACCTTTTTAAGAACCTTGCAGGCTGGACTTGAGTACGGCATCAGTTAATCAAGAACCTCATGCAGGCTGCCTGAAGAAAACCTAGGTTCTTTTATGCAGGTTTCTACTGTACATAGACAATGAAGTTAAGCACCGCATTCGAAAATCGTGTAATTCATTCTTCGTTTTTTTCTCAGGTTCGAGTGCTTCCAGACAAAGGTCGAGGAATTTTCGCAGCTAGAGAAATGAAAAGAGGAGATCTTGTTTGTGAATACGCTGGAGAGTTGATTGATTATGATCTTGGAAAAGAACGAGAGTTGTTGTACTCACATAACCCAGAACTTGGATGTTACAGCTATTTCTTTCAATACAAGAACAAAAAATATTGGTAGGTGCTACTGTAGATTAAATAATTAAATACCTCCTTTTCTAGCTGCTAAAATGAGTGCTCGGTTGGTCAAGACATAAACAAAAACAAAGCAAGCCGCAAAAATTGCCCTGAAACCCGGGTCTTAGTTAGGTCGCTAGTTCGGTCGTTTTGCATTCCAGAAATGGTTTTAAAGAGCAAATATTAGCACATATCGAAAGAAGAAGGATATATCTAAACTTCTGCCAAGGGCATTTTATTTTTTTCGTACAGAAGCTGAGCAGTAAGTGTTTTAATTACACCTAAAAAGTACGAGAATTGAATCCCCTCCCAATTGGCTTCTACACAAATAAAATGCCCGAGGCAAAAGTTTAGATATATCCTTTTTCTTTCCATATGTGCTAATATTTGCTCTTAAAAACCATTTCTGGAGTGCACAACGAGCGCGCTAGCGACCCGAGTTTCAGGGCAATTTTTGCGGCTTGCTTTGTTTTTTTATGTCTTGACCAACCGAGCATGGAATTCCCTTTGTCTGCAATCACAAATTGCTTTGTATCTAGGTGTTAATGAAAAGTAGCGAGTTCTATTGTAACATTATCTGTCCTTGTTGGTGTCCTAGAAAAGAATTTTTTGTGATAATTTGTTTGATTCTGCCAACTTTTGCCTTACCTCTCTCTGAACAACATCTCTGTTCTTTTTAGTGTTGACGCAACAAAAGAAACAACTCGCCTTGGCCGCCTTCTAAATCACAGCAAGACGGACTGCAACGTTTGTACAAGAATATTTCCAATAAAAGATGTTCCAAGATTGATTCTGGTTGCTAGCAGAGACATCAAGGTTGGCGAAGAACTGCTTTATGATTATGGCGATCGAAGTAAGGTTGCTGTAGAGAGCTATCCTTGGCTCAAATCATAATTTGTTTACCTTTTTGTTGATAAGAGTCAATCGTTTTTAATCATATATACCGGGTGAGTCAATAAAAACAATTCCCGTTTGAAAGTCTACTGTCCCCTGGATATCAAGACAATGACATTGACAAATATACCATTTGACAATGAACATGTTCAAATATATTTTAAAATTTACCTTGCTGAAATCGGTCGCTCCGTTCAGATTTTAAGAAAGTCCCTTCGAGAAACCTTGAAAAACGTGCTAAAATCGCCAGCAAGTTTCCATAATATTTTTACCATACTATGGCCGTGACTTGAAAACGCTTTACAGTGGTGCAAAAATATTTACCTTCCTGCGAAGCAACCTCAACCTAAAATTCTTCCTTCGATTATTATAAATTTTTTCTTGTGACAGATCTCAAAGCACTATGGACTACACAACGCATATGAGCACTAGAATAACAAAATCAAACATTGCCCTTTTCTTTTGATCAGTCTTTCTTTCTTTCTTTCCTCTTTAAATTTTCAATCTTTATTTTCACTTTTCATCCTGTCTTCTTTCCCCTATCCATATTTCGTTCTTGCTCATCTCCTCGTTCGTTTCTCCAGCACGTGCTATCCTCTTGGGAGGATGAAAAGTCTTCCCCTAGTATGAAAAACTTATTCAGGGAGATTCCGTTCTCCCAAGAGGACAACATTTGCTCGTCATTTTCACTCGTTTTTGCAGGTTTTTCAAAGGGGCCTTCTGCAGATAATCTCTCGTAGCCACAGGAAGGAATGACCGATTGAAGCCGGGTAAATTACTGGATCTAATTTAACATGTTGGCAATGAAACAAGATAGTTTTTTAATGCTATTACTCGGATATTCTGTGAGTGTTTTTAATCACCCGGTATTTAAACTGTAAATAGTCGTACGTTATTGCCATGTATCCTGAACAATTTCAGTTATTATTTTTTTATTTTTTTTTTTGGCTTGATAACGGGCTATGCTCGAAACGTCGTGCTTATTTCAATTCGCATCAAAGTGCTTATATTGTACTTCATTTACTTGTTTATCATTGTACAATTGCACAACACGCAAGGAAGATTTTTTGATCGTTTCATATTTTTACTCGGGGGAGTCAAAACGTGGTTCTCACGAGGCAGGCGCAAATGCAAAAAATATTGCATTAACCAACCATGCATCTGAATGTTTGCCCTCGAAAGTCCAGTTCTGTGTCATTCTTTTTCATAACTTTATTTTTCGTTGGCATAAAAAATTTCTAGGTATTACTAGCTAATGTCGGCCTACTAATTTAGCCATAGGACGACCCCTCCTAGTTTAACGTTCCTTCCAAATGATGACGACGTGAGATGCTTGATCAGGCATCTAGATGGTCATTCATCCGGATTTTGGACGTCACACGACGAAGCTTAACTTCTGTTTACCTTACAGAAATTGCGTAAGCCACACGACCACTCACCCGCCTCACTCCATCCTGTTGTGGACTACTCTAACGCCACTTGTAAGATTTTCATTCTTGTAAGATAAGACCACTTGTAATGTTTTCATTCTTCCATTGCAATTTTCCTTTGCAAAGTTTATCCAACAAAAATTTCGTTCTCGAAACGTCCGTATCAAATACTATCGAAATAAATTATAGAATTTTTCTGTGCACAGACACTTTAAGAATCTTGTGCAGGACAAAATACAACCAAACTAAATCGCTTTTAATTTGATTTAATTTGTAGTCAAGTGTAGTTACTTTGAGAATATGCTGTAGGTTTTAAGTCATTTGAATGTATATAAATGTGACAGATTGTTCGAAATTCGTTGCTGACAGAAAAATGTTGTAGATTTTTTGCTTCAGTTAGCAAATATCAGATTTTAAACCATCGTATCATTGTCTTTTTGCTTTCCCAGTTTTCTTAAATGAATGTCTGTGCCTTTTGCTAAAATGAGCACTCTTAAATTTCCAACCTTTGTCCGTAAAAACTGTCTTGAAACCTAGAGGCTCATATAAACATCAGAAGCCCAAATTGATTGATCACGATGGGGATACTGTTAATTATCAGTTCTATGCCAGAACTGAGGCACTAAGTCAACTCCTTCGGAATTAGTCCCGAATTATTCAACTCTCTTCTCTAAAACTTCATGCTAGCAGCTTGCTGAATGGAATTTGCTGAAGTATCATTGTTTGTCGGTCGTGTCTATCTGCAGCAACACTGCCTATGTGATATTGCAGTATCGGAGCCACCATTGATGTGCACTTCTAAAGCTCTATCTACTGTAGACTTGCTACAAGTCTCTCTCTCTTCTCAGCGCAAGTTCTCCTTCTTCCTGCTCTGAATTTATCTTGTGCTGACAAGAAAGAGACTTGTAGCAAGTCCATATCTACAGTACTGTTATTGATTTACATCATTGTTTTGTTGTAACTCCAGCGTAAATTTTTCAAATCTTTCTTCAGTTTCACAGAGTGTCAGAGAAATCACTACAAATTCTTTGTTATGAACGCATCCTTTGAACAATTACAATGTTTACAATATCTTAATCTAGATTATTTACAATGTTTACAACTTAAAATATCTAATCAAATTATAATATTTACAATGTTTCAACAACAACTACAATTCTTCTGAAAGTTCTACGATAAAAGTCGATTTCAAGTACTTAACATCAACACATTGTCTATCCCAGTGAACATCGAACAAATTTCTGAATGCAGCTCAATTTAGGCCTATGACTCTTTGCTACTTTATCTTCGAGCTCCGATATCTCATGCTGCAAGTCGTAAATAGCTTTGTCCCGACTTTTCACATCGATCTCAAATTTGTCTTTCTTTGCAGAAACCTCGCTCAACTTCTCCTCTAACATAACCTTATTCTTGATTTCCTCCTCCAACTCAACTTTCATTCTCTCCCATCCACTTTTAACTGTCTTGAGCTCTGTCTGATTTCTTTCCAAAGAACTTTCCAGAAACTGCACATTGCTTTCGAGGTCCTTGTTCCGCGCGACAAGCTCAAAATTCTCGAGAATTCCAAGCTTACAACTACTTTCATAACTATCAAGTTTCTCTTTGAAGCTCTGCAGATCTATTTCTAAATCCAAATTCTTGGCATTTAAAGTATTCCTCAACTCTATTTCAAATCGGGCCTTTGCTTGACTTGCTTTTAAAAATTTGACCAAGCACTTATTCTTCTTTACCAGTTTCTTTCTCTTTGCTGCCTCACAGTTAGCGATTTTGCCGACTTTCTTGTTTTTAGCTTCCAACTCTTCCAACATGCGACATTCTGACTTTGTCCAACGATATAACTTTCCGCAGCATTGAGTCCAAAATACAACTTTGTTTTCAAGATCTTTGTTGGCGATTTCTAAAGCATTTTTCTCGGCGTTCAACTCATTAGCAGCCTCTTTGAAATTCTCCATATCATCGATTATAATAGCTTCTTCGTTTTCCAAGAACTCAACAAGCTCGCAAAGCTCTTGTTTGTCGTTCCGAAGCATTTTCTCATTCTCCGCCATCTTATATACTTGGACATAAACTTTCTTCAAGATATCTTCAAAACCATTCTCAAAATCTTCTTTCACTTTATGGTGATCAACCTTCTCTTCTCGATCAGGCAGCAACAAACAGATTTTATTGATGCAGTTCTTCATTCTGGAAGATTCCTCGTTGATCTTTTCACACTCTTTATATTTTATTTCGATTTCTTGCATCAGTTCTTCGACAAAATCCGTCAATGCCTGCTCTTGCTCAACAAAATCCATCGACATCAGATTTTTCTGGTACTGTGCTTCTTCAATTTTCAGCAGCAGATTCTCTTCCTGCCTCGACGCAATTTCAAGCTCCTCTGCCATCCTGGCACATTTTCTTGTCAGATCTTCAATTGAGGTTGTTTTCAATCGTAATTCTGCTTTCAATTCTTCATTCTCTCCAACCATATCCCTCATCCAAGATGTAACCGGTTGCTCTTGAGGTGCTAATAAATCTTTGGCTTGTTTCTTATCTAGAAGAAGAAAACATTCATGAGGATCCCTGTAACTTGAGAAGGCTTATAATGATCTTAATCAAGAATAGGAAAATTAAATTTAAATTGAAAATTGATATGTTTTGAGATGTGCCTCCCTGGTTGATGCTTGGTATTTTCAAGGATATCAATAAGATTTGCAATAGTCAAGTTTAATATTTACAAATTTTAAAATAGAATATCCTCTGGTAAAAACCCGAAGAAACTCTCATACAAGGGGGACAACATTTATTGATGGGGATCAAATAAGCTGCTATCTTTGTTGTAAGAGCACAAATATCCTTGTACATCACTTTCGGCAATGCAGTGGTAAAATAATCAACTATGCTACTGTTCTATCTATTAAAAGCTTAGAAATCGAAAACTGATACGTTAATCTCAGATAAGGACTCTTGACTCTCTCTCTCTCTCATTTCCAGCCTTCCATCCTTCCTTTGCTAAAATTATCTGACAGTAGGCATCTGTTTAGCAAGAAGAATTCTAAAGACTTACATTTTACGATAACATCTTCCAAATTCTCGACTATATCTTCAAGCTCCACGATCTTCTTACTCTGTGTCTTGATTTCCAGTTGTTGTTGCTCGTTCTGGCGAGCTAGCGAATCGGAATTGGCGAGAGTAAGGCCACTATCAGATCCCGATAACGCCATGAAACTCTTGTTGGCACTCTTTGCATCCATTTTGAATCGGAATTTCACGAACTTCTCAGTACGAATAATATCACTTGCAACTTAGTCTTAGAGATGTGAAATGACTTCTCATCAAAATTTCCTGCTCGCCTACTTTTAATTGATTTGTGATCTTTCTTACGTTAGATGAATTCATAATCTTTGTTACGTCAGATTGATTGATAACTTTGAAAAGTGGACTGGGGCAAGTGTGAATCAATTTGACGTCAGATTTTTAGCTTAGGACTTCTTTAATCAAGTGCTGGAACTCCATATAGCATCATCAACCAATTGATCATAATTTTTGCTTGATCATATTCGATGAGCACAAACGTGTCATGTCGAGTTTTACATATTTCAGTCATGAAGCTTGTATCCAATCCATATCATAGGGATGATGAAAAAACCAGTCACATCCTTATTTAAATTCAATCCGACTTTTTTGAACTGTTTGGTTTGATTTGGTTTGAAAACATTAAGCTGTAGAGATTTTCAAATTTCTGCCAAATGGGTCAAAGAAATGTTTACATGTTTGAAAGCTTGTAGCTCTAAAACCATTTATCTGATTTCAATAAACTCATAATACCCGTGTAGCCAACATATCAACTTGGATAAAAACTTATTTTGTTAAAAATGGGCGCATTTTTTTCAAGTTGCAAGCGATTTCTTAAAAATTCTTCATCTCGAAATCCTTCAAAACGGGCCTAAAATCGTCGATCAAATTCGCTAGCAATTCAGCTTCACAATGAAGCATTTTACAAAATTGTAATTGTAATTTGAGATTGATGAGACAGATTTTGACCAACTAAATTTCCCCGAGTATTATCAATTTATTAAAAACAGATGAATGGTTTAGAGCTACAGGCTCTCCAACCTGTGCTACAGACCCCAGTTCCGAAAAGGAGAGTCCTATCCTTTTTGGAGGGTCTAGAACACAGGCTCTCAAACCTCTGAACAATTCTTTGACTCACCCGGTATTGTCTTTCTACTCTTACCTTTTCGTTTATGTAAAGCTGTGTTCAGGAGTGGACCAAGACATTAACCCTGTGGGACTCCACAATGAACCTTCGGTACCTTGCAAAATTGATGTCGCTTTTGCTGAAAGGACTTTAAAAACCAAGAATGCTCATGACCATTATGCCATATTTCTTCAGTTTTGCAAGTAAAATTTGATGATCAACGGTATCAATCATCTCAAGTAATCTTACATGTCAATTCCCCTCAAGTAATGTTCTATACATTATTTGTGTTTTTTTTTTTAAATTTTGTCATCAAGCCATCACGAAATTTCAGTCCTCCTTCATGCCATCACGCGCTCAAAAATAAATATCCACATGCATGCAAGCAATGTGAATCACGCCATAACGCGCGAAAAAACAGCTTTCACGTCAGCGCGAGCAATGAATCGGCTAATCATGCCAGATCGCTTAGGGGGCCACGATCATTTCTCTCTCGCTTACGTTCTGATCTTATCTGGCAGATTCATCGTTTTTGTTGCGTCTGTCCGAATATAAAGTTCGTTCTAAAACCAATGATAGATATTTAGAATGGATTGTACCAAGGGCGATCTTGTAACCGATATAAAATTCTGTGTTAAACGTATCGGGCATAATCATTTACCAGTAGTCAACCTAAACTTCATAGTAGCACTAATGGTGAAGAGTTATGCCCGATACTTAGGTGTATTTCAACCTTGGCATTTCAGTTTCGTTAACACAGAAATTCATTATCTGTATGCTGAAACTATTACCACACATCATTCTCAATATATTAGTAATCCCGTAACGTTCTTGGCAAGACAATATTAGTTACAGTTGTTCTGCATATTTGTCTTCAGTAGTCGCTTCGATCTATTTTTCATGCAGGTTCTGAACGTGGAAGTTAATTTTTGAACTTATACCGGGTGCGCCAAAATAAACTATGCACGTTTGGCAGGCCATAATAAATCGTACACTGGACCGATTTTGAAGATTTATGACTTAATCTCTAGCAGAAAGCCTGAATTAGATTCTAGGACTTTTTGCAAATTTTTCCGTTCTCTGTTTTTAGAGCTAGAAGCGAGTTTTTTAAAATGTTCGTTTTCGAAATCATTGAAAACGATCAAAAAACGTCGATCAAATTTTAAAAGATTCAACATGAATGAACAATAAGAAAACGTTTCAGGGGGATTTGGGGGTTTCGTACAAACTCTCGTATAGCATATTACAATTGGTCGATTTCTGAATCGCAAATCACCGCGAACAAGTTCTCTCTTTGTCCATCGATGTTTCTCGATCGTTTTCAATGTTTTCGAAAACTAAGATTTTAGGAAACTCACTTCTAGCTCTAAAAATTGAAAAATGATAAAATTTGCAAAAAAAACCCGGTATCTAATTCAGGCTTTCTGCTAACGATTAAGTCATAAATCATCAAAATCGATCGAGTGTACGATTCATTGTGGCCTGCCAAACGTGCATAGTTTATTTTGGCGCACCCGGTTATGTCATTTTGTTTGATGTCAAAATGAACTTGATGGAAATCCTTTGCGTAATAGCAGCCTCGTCTAGTATGAATCGATCCAGAAAAAATGGTACGAAAATGCACTTAGCTTTAATTGATATACGAACAACAACTACAAATTTTCATCGTCCTACAAATAAAATCAATTTAAAGAAATTCTTGTCAACAAAACTGTCTACCCCGATGAGCATCGAAAGAATTTCTGAAAACAACCCTTCTTTCCTGATTTATCTTCTAGCTTCGATATTTCATGCTGCAAGTCGTCAATAGCTTTGTCCCTATCTTTCACATCCATCTCAAATTGATCTTTCTTTGCAGAGATTTCTTTGAAATCGATCTCAAACCTAACCTTCTTTGCAGAAATTTCTTTTAAATCCTTCTCAAATTTGTCTTTCTTTGCAGAAATTTCTTTCAAGTCCTCTTCTAACGCCATGTTATTCTTGATTTCCTCCTCTAATTCAACTTTGATTCTGTCATATCCAATCTTAACCTTGTTCAATTCTGTCTCTTTTTTTGCCAAACAATCCTCCAAATACTCCACTTCGCTTTCGAGCTCACTGTTCCGCTCAATCAGCTTATCAAACTTTGAACTTGGCTCATCAGATTTTGAACCCTGCTCATCAATTTTTGAACTCTCTTGAACTTTTGAACCCTCGAGATTTTCAGACCTAAAAATGCTCTTATAACTTTCTAGTTTATCTTGGAGGCTCTGTAGCTCTATTTGTAAATCCAAATTCTTCTCATCCAGAGAATTCTTCAGCTTAATTTCAAGTCGAACCTTTGCTTGGCTTGCTTTTAGCCATTTAACCACATGCTTATTCTTTTTTACCAATTTCTTTCTCTTTGCCCTCTCACGTTTAGCAACTTTGCCAACGCTCTTGCTTTTAACCTGCAGATCTTTAAACTTGCAACCATCGATCTTTGTCCAACGAAACAACTTTCCACAGCATTGAGTCCAAAATTCGACTTTATTTTCAAGATCCTTAATGACACTTTCCAATGCATTTTTCTCTGCATTAGCATCCTCTTTGAGATGCTCGATATCTTCTTGCAGAACCGTTTCTTCGTTCTCTAAGAATTCAACAAGCTCGTGAAGTTCTTGTTTCTCATTTTGAAGCATTTTCTCTTTCTCCACCATACTGTATACTTGTTCCTCAACATTTTTCAGGATATCTTCTAATCCATTCTCAAAATCGTCTTCATACATCTTACAACCATCAACCTTTTGTTCTTCTTGATTAGAACACAAATGACAAATTTTGTTGATACGATCTTTCATTTGAGTGGAATTGTCCTTCATTTCAGTAGAAGTTGCATTCATTTGCCTAGAATCCTTGTTGATTTCAGTAGAATCCTCATTAATCTTCTCATATTCCTTATGTTTTGTTTCGATATCTTTAATCAGTTCTTCGACGATATTTTTACAAGTCTCTTCTGCAAGTCGCAGTGCAAAATTCATCGACATCAGATTTTTCTGGAACTGTAGCTCTTCAATTTCCAGTAGCAGATTCTCTTCCTGTGTCGGCACAGTTTCATCCTCCGATTCCAAGCTGTCACATTCTCCTGTCGAATCTTCAGCTGAGGTCATGGCTAATCGTAATTGTTCTTTCAAATCTTCATTTTCTGCTACCATATCCTTCATCCAAGCTGTAACGGGTTGTTGTTGAGATGCTAATAGATCTTCGGCTTGTTTCTTATCTAGAAGAAAAAAGTATTCATCAGGATCCCTCACTGGGGGAGTGGGGGGTTCTTGGCTAAATTTTGGTTAGGGATCTGCTGGGAGCATTTTCAAAAATGGTACCCTTTGCTAGATTAATTTTTACAAAAATGGTACCCTTTGCTAGACGAATTTTGACCGTCCCCTAGACCAATATTGTTAAATATGATACCCTTGGAAGAGAATATGATATTATGACTGTTCGCCAGACCAATATTGTCAAAGAGTATTCTCTGTTTTTTTTTTAAGTTTTAAGTTAAGTTTTTGAAATAGAGTATCTCTAGCCTGAACCAGAAGAATCCAACCTAAAAGGTGGAAAAAAGGAGTGGTTGTTGCGGAGACGAGATCGCTTTGTCCAAGGAAGCGTACGTGTCCCCCCGTGCAGTGGGTTAAAGTGCATGTGCCCGTCAGAGCTTCCACCCCAAAACGCTACATGAGCTTTAGCCTACTGCACGGGGGAAGCATGGGTTTCCTCGGGGGAAGCGTATCTCGTCTCCCCAACAAGTGGAATCAAATGTACACGTCCAAATAATGTCACAATAGGATTCGCTCCTTTTGATTGATAGACATAAGGAACTTTATGCCCGGGTTATCAAGTCATAAACAAACAAAAAACAAAGCCAGCCTCAAAAGTTCTGAAACCCAGTTAGCTAGCTCGTTCGTTGTGCATTCCAGAAACGGTTTTCAAGAGCAAACATTAGCATACATCGAAAGAAGGATATATCTAAACATCTACCTCAAGCATTTTATTTGTTGATTTGTTTGGTTCAGAAAGCGATTGAGAGGCGATTCAATTCTCGTATCAATGTATGTAATTAAAAACATATTGCTCTACTCCTGAGCCAAGCAAAAAAAGTGTCCTTGGTGGATAGTTAAATATATGCTTCTTTCGATATATGTTTGCTTCAGAAGCTGAGCAGTAAGTGTTTTAATTACCCCCAAAAGAATATGAGAATTGAATCGCCTCCCTATCGGCTTCTGAAGCAAACAAATAGAATTCCCGAGGTAGATGTTTAGATATATCCTTCTTCTTTCGATATATCCTCATGATTGCTCTTAAAAACGATTTCTTGAATGCACAACGAGTGAGCTATCTACCCGGGTTCAAAGCAACTTTTGCGGCTTGTTTGTTTTGGATTACTGGTTGAGAGAATTTCCTTTGCTTGCGATCGCTAATCGCTTTGAATTGAGGTGTCAAATGTCAATCAAAAGTAGCGGATCCGAGTGTAACTTCATATGTCCTTACTTGCTGAATCGAGTAACTATGATGCTTGTTGGCCAATGAGCAGAGATTGCTTTTTAAATCGCTGTCCAGCAATGTGGGGGTAAAATGAGCAACTATGCTACAATTCTATCTTTCGAAATAAAAATCTCAGATAAACAATATTGATTTTGTCTTTCTGTTCTTCCCCTCCAACCTTCCATTGCTAATGTCGTCTGACTATACTATAGGCCTCATTTAGCATGAAGAAGTTGAAAAGACTTACATTTTTCGACAACATCTTCCAAACTCTTCACCATGTCTTCAAGATCGACGATCTTCTTGCTCTGTGTCTCAATTTCCACTTGCTGTTGATTACTCTTGAGAGCATCTTCCAAATCGTTAACCATGTCTTCAAGATCGCGGATCTTCTTGCTTTGTGCCTCGATTTCCAGTTGTTGTTGCTCGTTCTTGCGAGCATCTTCCAAACTCTTACCCGTGGCTTTAAGCTCGACGTTCTTCTTGCTTTGTGTCTCGATTTCCAGTGGTTGTTGCTCGTTCTTGCGAGCATCTTCCCAATTCTTAACCTTGGCCAATAACCTTGGCTCGACGTTCTTCTTGCTCTGTGTCTCAATTTCCTGTTGTTGTTGCTCGTTCTTGCGAGCATCTTCCAACTTCTTAACCTTGGCTTTAAACTCGACGTTCTTCTTGCTTTGTGTCTCGATTTCCAGCTGTTGTTGCTCATTCTTGCGAGCATCTTCGAACTGCCTAACCTTGGCCAGTAACCTTGGCTCGACGTTCTTCTTGCTCTGTGCCGCGATTTCCAGTTGTTGTTGCTCGTTCTTGCGAGCATCTTCCAACTTCTTAACCCTGGCTTTAAGCTCGGCGTTCTTCTTGCTCTGTGCCTCGATTTCCAGTCGCTGTTGCGCGTTCTTCGTAGTTAGCGAATCATCGGAATTCACGAGTGCAAGACCACTGTTAGACCGTGATAATACCGCTAAATTTTCATCACTACCCTTTGCGTTCATCTTGAATCGAAATTTCACGAATTTTCTCAGCACTAATAATATCACTTGCAACTTACTCTTGGAGATGTGAAGTGACTTCTGATCAAATTGTTCTGCTCGCAAATCTTTACTTGATTGACGCCAGATTAATTAATAACGGTGAATTGTGGACTGGGGGAGATTTGAATCAATTTGACGTCAAATTTTACGCTCCGTATACTTTTTTTAGTATACCAATTTTAGTTTTTTAGTTATCAACCCATTTTGGCTAACGGGCTATGCTCGAAACGTCGTGCTTATTTCAGTTCGCATCAAAGTGCTTATATTTTACTTTATTTACTTGTTTATCATTGTACAATTCCACTACACGCAACAAGAAGATTTTTTGGATTACTTTTTTTAGTCCTGCGCTTGATCTCTACCAATCTTTTTTTGTTTACGTGTATACAATACGGGGTGCGCCAAAATCAACTATGCACGTTTGGCTGGCCACGGTAAATCGTACACTGGACCGATTTTGAAGTTTTATGACTTGATCTTTAGCAGAAAGCCTGAATTAGATTCTAGGACATTTTGCAAATTTTTCAGTTTTAGAGCCAGAAGCGAGTTTTGTTAAAATGTTCGTTTTCGAAAACATTGAAAGCGATCAAAAAACGTCGATCAAATTTTAAAAGATGCGACATGAATGATCAAAGAGAAAACGTTTTCAGGGGGATTTGGGGCATCAGTGCGAACTCTCCTACAGCAGATTACAATTTGTCGATTTTTAAATCGCAAATCACCACGAACAAGCTCCCTTTTTATCCATTCGTGTCGATTCTTTAGAAAAATTGATTGATGTTTTATCATTTCAGTGTTTTCAAAAACTAAAATTTTAGGAAACTCGCTTCTAGCTCTAACAACTGAAAATGAAAAAAATTGCAAAAAATCTCAGTATCTAATTCAGGCTTTCTGCTAACGATTAAGTCATAAATCTTCAAAATCGGTCCAGTTTACGATTTATTGTGGCCTGCCAAACGTGCATAGTTTATTTTGGCGCACCCGGTAATTCTCAATAAATCGTTGAAAACAGATAAACAACGGAATCGATCGCGCAGTATTGAGCAAGAATATTATGCCACTACGCGGCAAAAACCATAAATTGTACTCTTTGAACAGATTATGATATTTCAACGACGCTTCAAGCTAAGCCCGTCATAAAATGAAATGAAATTTGTAGAACGAAAATGGAAGGAAAGGTAAAGTGGGTCGCAAAAAAATTTGGCCACATTTGTGTGGCTGTTGTGGAAGAACTGTAGGCCCTATTGCCCCTTCCTTGTATAGTTGTATATCAAGCATATCAATTGTCATAGCTTACTTAGCACTACCTTTGTTTTATTTGATTGCCTAAAGGCTAAATTGTATTTTAGGATGTTGGTTGTGGTTTTACTTCGGCGTTTTCATGTCGAAAAGAAGATCGATAAACCTGCTCAAATTCAAGCCTTATAGAAAGAAACGGCTTTTCTTTTCCAGTCACCATTTTAGATGGGATACAAAAGGCTGAACTCCTATTCGTATTCTCTTAACTCAGTATTAACTGATGAATTCGTATTCTCTGAAACGACCTATCTTCTCTGAACGACATATAAGTTCAGCCTTTGCATCACATCTAAAATATTGACTGGGAAAGTAGGTCGTTTCTTTTTCATGCCATATAAGGCTTGAATTAGAGCCAATTAGAGCACGTTTATCGATTTTCTTTTCAACATGAGGACATCGACGTGACCTAAACCACAACCAACATCCTGGAATACAATTTAGCCTTGCGGCAATCGGATAAAATGAAGTTTTTGAAAATTGGTTTATCGGTTATGGACATATAAGCAATCAAACGATAATACATCTTTTTGGGACACCCGGTAAATGCTGAAACATAACTGATGCGGGGTCTAGCAATCCATGCTTGAAGATGGGCAAATAAATTTGGATTTGATTGTAAAGGATCTGCGTCTGTGACTTTTAGTTTCTGGGTTAATTTGAGTGCATGTTTGATGGAGGTAATGAGGACAAGGGAACATGCCAGGATAATCTGAAGATCGAAGGTTGGTTCGAACAATACAATCCCTGATGTCCTTTTATCTTCTTAGAGAGCCATTGTCATGCTGGGTCCTTTGCAGGCACGCTGCAATTTCAGACAGTCTGAAAATGAAATTTGGCATAAGCAGAAGAAATAGATCCACAAATCCGTTTTTAAATTCACCTGACTGAAATCGGCCACTCCGTTCTGAAATTATGAGGGGTTTCGTCAAAAAAGCCCTTTTCAGAATCCATCAAAACGTGCCTAAAATCATGAACAAACTTCTCAATATTTCTGCCTTGTGATAATGACCCGGGGGGGGGGGTACATGACTTGTGGATGGACGGGGGTCTTCCACCCGATTTTCAGAAAGCTACCCTCTTTTAATTACCGAAAATGTCATTTAGTACCCACTTTTATGATGAATTTTGGCGGAAAATTGCCCATTTGAACCATTTTTTGCGAATTTCAGCGAAATCCCACCCTTGTTTATAGAAAATTTGCCGAAAAAGGACCTTTGTTTAGAGAATTTTGGGCCCAAAAACCCACCCATATGGGCGGCACATACCCGTACCTTGAACATGTTATGTACCCCCCCCCCCCCCCGGGGATAATGACTTCGACGTGTTATTCTCTTGGGAAGATGAAATAGCCGGAATGATGATGTTGCTATGCTCCCACCATAAATATTGAGAATATTTGGCAGATTGCTAAATTTTCCATTTAGCAACCCCCTGCTCCCCCAATTCAATGTTGCTTGTGGAGATATTGTAATATCTGATACGTGCAATGACTACTCATCACAAACACCCAACATTAAGATGGGGGAAGGGGGAAAAGTGAACATTTGGACCGAATTTTGGTAGTGAGGTCTAAAAAGTGAGGGAAAGTCGCTTTTTTCTCAACATTCTATGTCCAGGATTGTAGACTTATGACGATGAATCCCTTGTATCCCTGTGGTAGCACTCGAAAACAAGAGACTTCAGGTTATAGGTCCAGCCACTTTCTTCATCGCAAAAAGGGTGCTAAAGAGCGTAAAAGTAAGGCAGAACATTTGGTCGTGATTGTGAGTCTGTTTTGAAGGTTTCTTCTTAAGGGGATGACACTAACAGATGCCAAAACGCGTTGATGTCGTTACTGTAAGGCAAAAATACTTTGAAAATGTTATCGTAATTTTAGACCTGTTTTATGATTTCAGAATGGAGCAGCTAATTTCAGTCAGGTGAATTTTAAAATGGATTTGAATACATATCCATCAGTGAATACTGTATATGCTTACTCTCAAGTACCGAATAAACGGGGGGGTGAGAATAATCGGGGGGGTTGGAAATGGTTCAATATAATAATAATCGGGGGGGTTGGAACAATCGGGGGGGTTGGAAAAATTGAGAATAGTCGTTTTTCGTTTTCTTAGTAAAACACGTATCTAACATGGGTACCACGTATGTAAAGCACGTATGTAACACGGGTCAGACAAACAAAGGAGAATAAAGTTAATAAATACAGTAAGTACATTTGCTTAGCAAGAATTATTAAAAAAATTTGTTCACTATTACTTCTATTTTTCAAGAATTAATAAAAGGGGGGGTTGGAATAAAAGTGGGGGGGTTGGAAAATTTTTCAAAAATTAATAAGCGGGGGGGGACGATTATTCGGTACTTGAGAGTAGGGAGCAGTGGCCTTTCAAGGGGTGATAGTTTTTTTTTTACTCATCCGGTATCGTTGTATTCTTGCATTTGCTTGTAAGAGGGGTGTATCACTCTTCTGGAAAGATATACGAGATTTTTTAGACAATAGGATTTTTAGGAATTTTTTGTTGATTTTTCGTGAAAACAAAAGGATTTTTTCCAAAGGTGTACGAGATCTTTACAGAGTGATACGCCCCTCCTGTTTGTTTGTGTTCAGCTCATGTTCTCTCCCACCTACCTTTACATCTTATCTATCTGACCATTTCAAAATTTTCATTTCGTCGGTCTGAAAGAATTAAGGTATAAGGCTGATTTCCAGTCAGTGGAATCTTCCGAGCAGGCAGAATTTCTATTGTATGCGAGAGAAAATGTCGCTCTGGAATTGAATAGAAAGTTACGGCCGAGTGACTTTTTATTGTCGAAAATTCCGCCCGTTCGGAAAAATCCCAAAAATGCCACTGACTTGAAATTAGCCTTTAATGAGAAATGATGGATATTTTGGGAGGATGGTACCAGTCTGAAAAGCCTATTGTACCGGATGTCCGAGAAAAATTTTACAGATTTTGTTAGGCTCAGCGATGAGATTTTGGCTTCGTAGTGTACCTAATTGTATGTAGTTTAACGTTGCGTGTCTTTTCTATTGGCCATGGGGTAGTCATTGTCCTTCGCTCCCCTTGGCATCGTCCCTGTAGTGTTGTACAGTATTAGGAAGGTAAAGTAGAATGTAAGATTTATTGTAATATTTTATATGTATAAAAAAAAGATTTTGGCTTAGATCAATGGCTAGTTAGCCTGCGTGCAGACTCAAGTGCGGAGGAGGGAAAAGGAGAAGGATCCTTTTCCCTCCTCCGCACTGACTGACTGTAGAGTCTGCACGCAGGCTATGGCTAATCAGTTTCGATATATTTTTGATAGTTCACTTGAACATAGATACCACAATTGTTGATATTAGTGCTTTTAGAGCTGAAACATTAATCTTGGAACTTCAAATTTGCCTCCACATGGAAACCAGAGCTTTGGGCGTTTCTTTTGCCTAAGCAAATTCCTGAAGCACATCAAAATTTAAAACTAAAATAAAAAAAAATAAAAACGGCAACATTGTGACTTCTAGCCAACAGAATATGATATGATCTAAGTTTTTTTTCCAATTCTATCAAGGATACCATAAGCGTACGGGAAGAAAAAATCTAGGGGGGCGGCCCGACACAAAGTCCATTGTTTACCAACACTTTTGCCCGACCGAGGGCAGATTTTTGCCCGATTGGGGCTGATTTTCGACGATTTTTCCAACATTGGGGGGCTGCCGCCCCCCGGCCCCCCCCGCCCCGTACGCTTATGAAGGATACAGTTGTTATATTTACTGTGCTTCAGGAATTTGCTTAGGCAAGAGCGCCAAAGGTCTGGTTTGGAGGTGACAGCCAATTTGAACTTTCAACACTAATATTTCAGCTCTTAAAGTACGAATATCAACAAACGAGGTACCTATGGTCAAGTTAGCTATCGATGAACATTTTGAAATTGATTAGCCATTGATCGAAGCTAAAGTGTTGTCATGGGACCCAACAAAATCTGTATACTTTTTTATTTATATTCAAGTTAACTATTGAGTAACATTTTGAGAATTCATAGCCGTTGATGAAAGCTAAACACTTATCATTGGACCCATAAGCGTACGGGAAGAAACATCTAGAGGGACTGCCGGACACAACGCCCATTGTTTACCAACATTTTTGCCTGACTGAGGGCCCCGTCTAGACTGATTACGAGTCGAGTTTCGCTCCTCCGCCAAACTGATATACCCCGCTACAACCACTCGGCCGTTCCACTTACCCAGTTTCAGCGAACTCGGTTTGGTAGGCTGTAGTCTCGTTTTGGTGAGCGATAACTGGGACTCACTGTCATCAGTCTAGGCCCCGTCTCGTCTCGTACTTTTATAATTGGACCCAACAAATCTGTATACTTTTTCTAAAACGCCTTGTATTTGTTGCCTTTCATACATGGTCTCTAAAAAAAGCGTGCCCTATTACTATGATTGCTGTGGAGGAGCTGTATATTCTATAGTCCCGTTATTGATACCATTGTATGGGAAAGGCTTCAAATTAGAGCTTGATATCTTGTTTTGGCCAATCTGACAAGTGGTTAATGATTTATGTCACATAAAAATAAAAACGGTGATTACCAGCATACGGCTCAAATCTTCCAAATCTTTAACAAGGTGGGTGTAAACTTCTATGGCATTTTTATTTCAATTTAATGACTTTATAGGAACTTATGGTACTTTGCTGTGAATCTGCCTTGGAAATTGGAAGAAATTCATGGAACATTTTGGAAAAATTCAAATCATCGTAAATCCTAAACCAATAGAGGAAAAATTATATTAATTAGGATTTAGAAATTTGATGACGTCATATTCTCAAATTTAATAATTGCCACCATTTTGAAACTAATCAAGATATCAATAAATTTCCATGGCAGATTTACAGCAAAAACACTCAGTTCCTTGCAAGGCATTCAATTCAAAGAAAATTGTAATAGAATTTTACACCGACCTTTTAAAAGATTTGGGCCCTATGTAGTGATTACCTCAAAGAAGCATTTTGTTTGTTTTCCAAAATTGCCGGAATTAAGTAAATACTGTTGCAGTAAAGGGTTCTATTGATGTGTTAGAATTTTTTCTGCAGTTTATAAAGTGGTTTATTGTATCTTTTACTGATAACACAATGACATTGAGACATCTTCAAATGTAGAAAAAATGCATTTACAATGCTAGAAGCCTATCTTTCAAAATGGTACCATGGATAAGGCCTCAAAAGAAGGAAATTTAGCCTCAGAAAATTTTCGTTGGGTGTAGTAACCAGGGTATCAAAATATACTTGCTTATGACATGTTTGGAGAACAGAGAAAGTTTTCTTTTGAAACAATAACTTTTTCGACTTTCTGGCGCAATATATCCGCAACCACTTGTCCGACTGGCTGAAAATGGTCTTAGATTCTGCGTCAAAGCCTATCCTACTGCAAAACAAGCTATCAGTACTTAGATGAATGTTTCTTCAAGCTATTAAAGCAAAAAAGTCCCATCCATAAGTGACATTTTGGTTGTTTGGGGACGCAAAAGATCTCGTAAATTCGTTCGCTACTTTGAGATTTTGATCGTTCGAGCAGTTCAGTCGAACGCGTTGTTCGAATTCGTTTGTTTGCCTTTGGCGGGAAGTTTAAATTGAAGAAGAATCAGCCAATCCCATCAAGTTATTTCAAGTCTTGCATCCTGATTGGTCCAGGAACAAATTTGTTCCTGGCGAGAATTTTTTTGCCGTTTTGAGAAGAGTTAGTCCATAAGGCCCTTGACTGGAGCGACAACAACAACATTAATTCACTTCAATTAGATGAGCGTAAGTTGAGGGTCCTTATGTAGTGAGGCTAAGCCTATCCTATGCATCATTATCTAGAACGGAGCAACAGAGCGTACAGCTCCTCCGCAGCAGCCACACAAATTGGCCACAATTTTTTGGAGCACCTTGTATATGAGCAAACAATGAGACAATACGTGACCACCAGTGCGTGACCGTCTTTGTTCTTTTTTTCAATCTAGATTGCCTTACGTCAGTCATTTTTCCTTAACTCAGTAGTACTGTACATATTGTTATAGGATTTTAATTTTAATTTTTAGTATACTGTACTTTACTTTGTACCCTTTGTACCAAGCTCTCTAAAGTCTGGTACCCAGGGTATTTACTTTGTAAACCGGGCTGAATACAAGTTTTTAACTTAACCCTGTTATTCAACAAGGACAGATTTTGTAACACAATAGAATGAGATGCTTTTTGTTGACACCTGAATTCAAAGCTATTAGCGACTATAGACAAAAGAAATTCTCTCAACCATAAATTCAAATTAAACACAGCCGTAAAAGTTTCTCTGAAACCCAAGTAGCTAGCGCGCTCGTTGTGCATTCCAGAAATTGTTTTTAAGAGCAAACATGAGCATATATCGAAAGAAGAAGGATATATCTACACATCTACCTCGGGCATTTTATTTCTTTGGTTCAGAAGCTGAGCAGTAAGTGTTTTAATTACGCCCAAAAAGGAAGAGAATTAAATCGCTTTCCAATCGGCGTTTGAACCAAACAAATTAAATGCCTGAGGCAAATGTGTAGATATATCCTTCTTCTTTCGATCTATACTCATGTTTGCTCTTGAAAACAATTTCTAGAATGCACAACGAGCGAGCTAGCTACCTGGGTTTTAGAGACACTTTCGCGGCTTTGCTTGTTTTGAATTACTGGTTGAGAGAATTTCCTTTGTCTGCGATCGCTAATCGCTTTGAATTGTGGTGTCAATCAAAACCAGCTCGTGCTATTGTCTTACCAAATCTGTCCTTATTGTGTTATTCACGTTAAAGAACTTTTTGTTCATTCATACATACATACATATTTTGCATAACCTTTTCAATGCTTTGTTCAGTGTCAGATTGCCATATAGATAACCATGAATTTCTTTATTATGAACGTATCTTTTCAACAAATTGAAATATTTACAATATGTTAATTTTGATTATTTACAATGTTTACAACTTACAATATTTACGTAGATTACATCATTTACAATATCTCAACTTACTATAAAACCTATAAAGCCACTAAAGTTCTCCAAAGAAAGTCAATTTCAAACATTTAATTAGAAAAGATTGTCTATCCCAATGAACATCGAACGAACTTTTGAAGGCAGCTCAATTGAGGTCGATGCCTCTTCTCTACTTTATCTTCAAGTTTCGATATCTCATGCTGCAAGTCGTAAATAGCTTTGTCTCTATTTTTCACATCGATCTCAAATTTATCTTTCTTTGCAGAAATTTCGTTCAATTTCTCTCCTAACATGACCTTATTCTTGATTTCTTCATCCAACTCGACTTTCGTTCGCTCCCAGCCTGTCTTGCATATGCTCAGTTCTTTCTTATTCCTTTTCAAAGAACTTTCCAGAAACTGCACTTCATTTTCAAACTCCTTGTTCTTCTCAACAAGCTCATCAAATCTTAAACTCTCGAGAATTCCAGACTTCACTTTTTCATCGTAACTTTCAAAAATATCTTTAAAGCTCTGCAGGTCCATTTGTAAATCCAAATTCTTTGCACCCAAAGTATTCTTCAGCTTAGTCTCAAATCGAGCATTCGCTTGGCTTGCTTTTAACAGTTTGACCAAACACTTATTCTGTTGTGCCAATTTCTTTCTCTTTGCTCTCTCGCAATTAGCAACTTTGCCAACTCTCTTGCATTTAGCCTTCAGCTCTTCAAACTTCTGACCTTCTAGCTTTATCGAGTGATATAACTCCCTACAGTATTGGGTCCAAAATTCGATTTTGTTTTCAAAATCTTTTTTGACCATTTCCAAAGCATTGTTCTCGGCTTTCAACTCATTAGCAGCCACTTTAAAATTTTCTGTGTCTTCAAGCATGATCGCTTCTTCGTTTTCCAAAAACTCAACAAGCTCGCAAAGTTCTTGTTTCTCCTTTCGAAGCATTTTCTCATTCTCCACCATCTTGTATACTTGGAGATCAACACTTTTGAAGACATCATCTGAACCATTCTCGTTCACCTTACAACCATCAGAGTCTTGTCTTTCTTCGTCAGACAGCAACAAACCAATTTTATTGATACGATTCTTCATTTTGGAAGATTCCTCGTTGATCTTTTCACACTCATTGTATTTTGTTTCGATTTCTTGCATCAGCTGTTCGACAAAATCTTTCAAGATTTTCTCTTGCTTTGCAAAATCCATCGACATCAGATTTTTCTGGTACTGTGCTTCTTCAATTTTCAGTTTCAGAGACTCTTCCTGCGTCGACGCAGTTTCAAGCTCTGCTGCCATCTTAGTACATTTCCTTGTCATATCTTCAATTGAGATTGTTGCCGATCGTAGTTCTGCTTTCAATTCTTCATTCTCACCAACCATATCCCTCATCCAAGATGAAACCGGCTGTTCTTGACATGCTAGTAAATCTTCGGCTTGTTTCTTATCTAGAAAAAGAAAGCATTCATCAGGATCCCTGCAATTTGAGAAGTCTTCCTAAAATTTCATGGCTCATACTGTAATATCGTATAATGATCTTCATCAGTCAAAAATATGGCCTCCAGATTTATGTTTGAAAGTGCCCTCCAGCTTGAAGCGTTGTATTCGAAAGGGTATCAGTATTTACAAAATTAGAATTCATACAAGCAAATTCTTAAATAGAATATTCTCTAATCAGAACCTGAAGAAACTTCTTAAAAGATGGATAAAACTGACTAGAATAAAATAGATATGTATGTTTGTTCGCCAAAGAACAGATACAGAAGTAACTTTCAAATCACTGTTAGGCAATGTAGTGTTGAAATGAGAAACTATGCTATAGTTCTATATTTCGAAAGTTCAGGTCAGGAACTTTACAGAAATCAGGAACTACGATAGCATATAGATCTCAGATAAGAATCCTTGACTCTCTTTTCCAGCCTTCCATCCTTCCTTTGCTAAAAGTATCTGACAATAGGCATCTGTTTAGCAAAAAGAATTGAAAAAGACTTACATTTTACGATAACATCTTCCAAATTGTCGACTATGTCTTCAAGTTCGACGATCTTCTTGCTCTGTGTTTTTATTTCCAGTTGTTGTTGCTCGTTCTTACGAGCTAGCGGATCAGAATGGACGAGCGTAAGACCACTATCAGACCGTGATAGCATCACAAAACTTTTATTAACTCTCTTAGCCTCCATTTTAAATCAAAATCGTACGAATTTCTTGGAGTTTCGCAAACGATAAATATCACTTGCAACTTACTCTGTGAGATGTGAAGTGACTTTTAATGAAAATATCCTGCTTGCCTGAATTAATAATCGACTAAATAACGTTTGTGACGTAAGATTGATGACTGATGTGAGCAAAGCTGAGAGAAATGGACTGGGTCGAGTCTTGACCAACTTGACGTCAGACTCTACGTTCATTTGTCAATACTCATGCTCAGGCGATTGAAGAATACAGGAAAGAGACGCAAAAATAAAAGAACAGCAAAGAAAACACTAGACTTATTACAGTTCGTCCCTAGTTTTCGCTCGCAATTACAAACGATAGAAGAAACAACTCTATTTAAGGACATGTCAAATTGGGATGTGCTAAATTGAATCAACCTCGTCTCAGGGCCTTTTATCATATTGGGACCGAGACCCAATATGACAAAAGGCCCTGGCTACGAGGCTGAAATGTGCTATCAAAAGTCAAACCCAGAACTTTTTGTAGCAAAGGGTCATTACTCATTGCCCCTTAGTTCCTTGAGCAACAATCAATTGACTTAGAATGGCATCTTACTTGAGAAATTGATTCAGTAACAGAATAAGTAAAAACTACGACATAATTTTTACACCAACAGATAAATGCCTACCCTGGGTACAAGACTCTCTAACGGAGTCTGGTACCCAGGGTAATAAAAGCCATGAAAAATTGAAAAGCATAAAAAACAGAGAGAGCCTGGTACCCAGGGTAGATTTCTGACATCTCATTTGAGATTGAGATCAAGACCTAGAACTTTTTGTGAAAAAATTATGTAATTATGGCACTGTAGTGTATGGATTGGGGAGTGAGACAGAGTTCAAGAGACTCAATGAAAAATTTAGTATGAGACTCGAAGATTGAATGAAGATTCTGAGAAGTTGATCGGACATGACTGGTCACAAAATTGTCAAATATTATCCCCTATTTGAACGGTTCAGATGGGGATTCTCTTTTTATAATTTTGAATTTTTCATTTCGTTTTTGCTGTGATGAGTTTGAGAGGATAAGTTTTTGAGTAATATAATCTTAGAGAAATCTGAATCGTGAAGAATTCGGAAGAACTCTCTAATTTCGTTCGTTTTCAAGGCCATAAAACTCTTTGTTTTCTTTGTAAATCCACAGTGGAAATCTTTCAACAAACAGTTGTCAACGGATTCCACACGAGAGGTCATGCGCGGCCATTATGAATCACCAAACAGCCAATCAGAAACGAGAATTTGTCAACTCGCGCTCAATTTCAGTTCAGATAACAAAATGGCTGCCTTACAGCAAGCAATAAGCGTTACACCTCGAGCTTACTTTGCTTATTTCTGACGAGTTTTGCCGTAACTTGCAGTATCTGTACTGAAATAAGAATTTATGAAGCTGAAAATCATTGGTGTCAAGGTCAGAATGCATATTTTGCCAGCCGGTTTTGCAGCGTGGAAGGAGAAACACAAGTTTTAAAAGTGGCCTAAAATTTCAACAGCAAAACAAAACCTGGACCACTGGACCACACGTTTCTAATGCTTGTGAATTCAAAACTCGGTTATCACAAGTAAGTACTAGTTTGAGCACTGGTTGTTTTCTGAAGAAGCTGATTCTATTATTGCTTTATGGAGGGAAAGAACAAGTTCGGAGAAAGAAGGGGTACATGATTAGTTATGAGGTCTCGCTCTTAAATAACTTTTTTCGGAGAAGGAAAAGGATTTGTGAACTGTTTGGGCCTAGTAGGCCCAACAATCTCAGTTGTGTTATGATTGGTTTAGTGTGTTCACAGTATCGATAAAGATGCAAACCGATATACATACAGGCAATAGTTTTGGTAGTGAAGAGAATGCTCGCACCTCCTGCTAATTCATAAAGGATAAATGAGTTTTGGAATATTTAATCTTAAAATCTGTGCACCTGCCCTGCTTCTCTCTCTGGCCTGACAGAGATAAACTTTGCTTTGTTGATATTTTTCCTGGTGAAAACCTAGTAAATTCTTCACCTGAGACTAGCAGAACATTAAAAAAGTGATTGAAAAACGTTTGGCTGCATTGTCATTGGCATTGATGTTTGCAAAATATAATTCTGTTTTGCTCCAATTTTCAATGAAAGAAATACGTCCAGGATGGAAAACTTGCATTCACTCACAACCATGAAATGGCATTCAAACTCAGCTGAATGAAAGGTTCTTGCATGCAATAACAAAGGATCTAGTGTTAGTTTTACATCTCTTGTAGCTTTTTAAGTCAGCTCGCACCTTCACATATGTTCCATTGACTACTGCACGCACGCCAGATTGGAAAGATTGAACAGGGATAAAATGGCTCAGATAGTATGCAAATTTGAGTTAACAATGAGCATATCAGCATAGCACAATATGCATATGCAAATCATGCAAGTGTGTGAATGAATGTTGCTTATCAAGGAGATTGCGCGCATGGCATTGCAGATAACATAAAGTGCGCGGGGATAAGTCCCCCGCGCATGTCAAACTTTCCAATCTGGCATGCACGTAGGCCAAATCACGCATGTTTTCCAACCCGGAATACATTGTCGAGATTTTTGTGCTACATGTGCATAGCTCTAAGGCATGATGGATATTACATGCATGCCTAGTGCACAAGCTCTTCTTTTTGTAAAAAGAAGGTAACTGTCCAGAGTGATGATATGTGTATTGCACTACTGGCTATATTTTATTTCATATAAATGCAGAGCAGCTACAGAATGTGGAGGCTCAACCATTGAAGTTTAGTTACCACTACCTTTGAAAAAGAGGATCATCCGTTGAATCTTCATTACCACTACCAAGCTCAATAATATGTGATTATTAAACGATTATGAGGTCAATGCTGGAAAACATTTGGACTCCAGTCTGACGTACTGTCCGGAAGCAATGAGATCCGCACAAGAGAGTCCAAATATTTCCCAGCATAGCTCAACGAAGGGGTTAAAGTTGGTTTTCCACTAAGTGACAAATGTCAAACGACATGACAAATGTCATGTGAAAACTATTGAGAGTGATTTGTTTAAAAAAAGTAGGGATTAATTCCAACTACATTTCTACAGAAAATAGTTGATACGGCAAAAAAATACTTTCTCCCAAGGGTGTTTAGACTAAAAATTTGTCGTTTATTGGAAAAAAAGCTAAATGGAGGCTTTACTATATGGCAGAAACTTAAATGCAAAAAAATTGTTTGCAATATTACACTGTTTTACTATTTTTCATCCTGTTCATCACAATGGTTGGACATTTCAATGCCAGCTAAATTTGTTCTTCTTCAAAATTTACAGCAGCAAATCTTTGAGGACTCAGCTGTACATTTTAGCAGCTAGGCCTGCACAAAGAAGACTTTTCTTTGTTGTTTATTCCTGGGCAAGTCTAATTTGGCTTCAACATATGGACTTTGTGCACTGATCAACAGCCAATCAAATTCTTCTGTTGCTGGTCCAGGAGCCATATTCTTAAAGGCCACAAGAAGGTTGTCTTTATTTACTACGTATCATAAATTTTGCGTTTCTTTCTAGAATAAAAAACTGAAGCATGGAGAAGAAATCTGACTTTATTGATGACATTAGTGATGGTCACTCAATCCTGTCCCAAGATCGTCTTAGTGATGACACCGATTTTCTGATTGGTCATAACATTTCGTTCAGCAACTTAAATGACAGCTATATTGATGCAAGAAGCTCTACAACAACAGACATTCTATATCAACAAGAGATTATACAGAATGAAATTATTGCTGCAACTTCATTTGATCAAGTCAACACAGAGAGGAGCAACTACTCAGCAACCCAAGAATCACCAGGGTCTAAGTCACCGCTGAAGACTGCTGTTCAGAATAATCATATTGATTCATCAAAGTATGATAAAAGTAGCTGGAGCTCACAGAGAAATGCTGAATTTGACATTACACAGAGACAACAAGAAGCAAATTTGAGCAATGAAGCTTTTCAGAGCAATAGAATCGAAGCTACTGCAAGAAGAAGTTCTTATGAAAGTTCTGGTCATGGCTCCAAGGGATTCTCACAAAAAGAGAGCACAAACAGGGAGAGGAATTCCTCCCATGAAGGATCAAAATCACAAGAAATGGTTGATGTTCATAACAGTTCAAAGGAATCCTCAAGAAATTGGAAATATAGATCTGTTGATGGTTCATCTGATGAAGAGTCTTTCAGTCAAAGGAGGAACTCACAAATACTTACTGATTCATTTTCAGTAAGCCTGCCAGGTATGCAACAAGGCACTGAAATTTTTTCATGGCTAGGGCACATTTAGCATACCTCTCTTGCCTTATTACATAATGTGAAGAATTTTTAAAACTTCTTCAGAATTTTTGAGAATTCTTGTCATGTTAATGTGCCTAAGGCCTGTAATGTGTACTCTAAGGATGATTTTTTTTTATACCCAGATAAAATTCTTACAATACCTGTTGTTACTACTCACTCACATATTGATACCATACAAGTATGCAACACTACAGGGATGATAACATGAGGAGCAAAATGGTGCAGCTACCCCCATGGTCTACAAGTAACAAAAGCAATTAACACTACAGGACAATATGCAAAATGAAAAACAAGGAAAAAAATACTGGAAATTTATGATGCTAAATGCAAAATAAGTTAACTACAATAAACGTTTGCGGCGTATGAACTGCGGGAAAGGAGTTGCGAAATGGTTCCCTGCGCCCCACCATATTAAATGAATTTGATTGGTGGATTTAATGCAAAAAACCAGGGGTGTTCGTGAAAAAGTCGTACCATTATCTTTACTGCAATCGCTTGTTTAAATTAAGTTTATAGACATACTGTTGACTACGCATAACTACTTAAAAGAGAGAAACAAGGGATTGCGGATTTGATTAGTTTTTAAACTTAATAGAGCTATTAGGGTATGATGCAATTTGAATTTTTTAATGTGATAAACAATAGGAACAATATGATATGAATTAACAAGGGCAGATTTTGTAATGCAATAGCAACAGTTGCATTTGATTGACACCTCAATTCAAAGCGATTTGTGATTGCAGACAAAGGAAATTCTCTCAACCAGCAATTCAAAACAAACAAAGCTGCAAAAGTTTTCCCAAAACTATTAGGGCAAACTCTCGCCTTGTGCAAGCAAAAGGTGGTTTTTAAGAGAAGTTATGTGCTTATAACAAAAGAGGAAGGGTAAATCTAAAGTTCTGTCTGGCGGATTTTATTCATTTGATTCAGGAGCTGTTTTGTAATCATTTCATTTAAGCCCTAAATACGCAAGAATTACAATGCCTCCTGCTTGGCTTCTGAATCAAATAAACAAATCCACCAGACAGAACTTTAGATTTATCCTTCTTCTTTCGTTATATACATGTAACTTCTCTTATAAACCACCTTTCGCTTCCACAAGGCAAGAGTTTGCCCTACTGGTTTTGCGAAACTGGTGTGGCTTTATTTGTTTTTGATTACTGGTTGTGAGAATTTCCTTTGTCTGCAGATGCAAATTGCTGTGAATTGAGGTGTCAGTCAAATGCAACTGTTGCTATTATATTACAAAATCTGCCCTTGTTATATGGATTTTGATTTTGTTTCTCTTTTTCAATAACAGAAAATGACCCAAAGGTGAAAGAAGGAGAAGAGCTGCTCACTAAACTCCTTGGAAAAATGAATCTGACAGAAGCTTTGTAAGTTTTCTGAAATTGTTTGCACTCATTTGTGAATTTGAATAGTTTTGTATGTTCACTTTGCTAAGTCCTTGTATGTCAGTAACAACATTCTTGTAATGAAGAAGACATAGAATGACAAGAGGCTCATCGTTCAATTTTTCAATTGATAAATGATTCATCATAGCATCACAAAGTTTGGTATGAATGTATGTATGTTTAAATTTGCCACAAAAGTAAAAATTTACAATGTTTAAAATATAATAAGATAGATACAATACAATTTACATAATACAGCATTAATAAATACAAGTTAAAATCACCCCTAATTATAGTGGTATGGACGGGCATGGATAGCATTAAAAGGTTGAGTTGACCTTAATTCCATAATGGGCCCCTTAGAGGTGGTTGCAAAGAATAATAATCAATAGATGTTAGTGTGTTGTTGGATAAAGCATAATTTAGTAAGGCCAAAATCATGAATGTGAGGGAGGACACGTGGTTTTAGTAGAAAATATATATGTCGTTTTCTTCTCTCTGTATATTTTGGAAAACATTTTCTTTGATCTTGTATTTGAACAAGGTCAAAATTGGTTTGTTTCAAATTTGGTTTTAAATTCAGATGTCAATCATTCTTGTACTCCTGTCTTCTTGTAACAATTTTCACCACTATGTTTTACCAAACAAATTTCTTTGCTGCAAACCAACATACTCATTCGTACTACACATTAATATTCCCTGTTTGAAGGGCTAGTGCTGCATGGGTATCAAGGCAATGATATTGGAAAATGAGTTATTCAATGGTGGACATGTAAAGATATTTTTTAAAATTTGCCTGACTGAAAGCGGCCCTCCGTGCTGAAATTAGGAAGGGTTTTCTCAAGAAAGCCCCTTCAAGCAACCTTCAAGACCGAGGGGTGCATCACTCTCCCGAAAAGGCGTACGAGATTTTTTCGAAACAATAGGATTTTAAAGGATTTCTACTGATTTTTCATTGAAACAAAAGGATTTTGCCAAAGGTGTACGAGATTTTTACAGAGTGATACGCCCCTCGTTCAAGACAGGCCTAAGATCACAACCAAATGTTCTGCCTTACATCAATGACCTTTGCATGTTTACATTTTTGTTATCCCTCTGAAGGTGTTGTGACGCAGTGGTGTAATCCTCTGACTTTGCAGCCAGAGCGATCAGGTGGGCAGGGTTTGATACCAGGTTTGATACCCAGTAGAGCCCCACCACTTGAGCATCATAACAAGGGGTCGTAGACTCGATTAGGTCTTCTCTACTTAACTGGGATCCCTGCACTTGGCACTAGAAGTTGCGCCTTCACCTTTGGGAGTATGAAAGTGTCATCTCTGAGAGCATAACAAATCCTCCCAAGAGGATAAACACGTGCAAAAACGTGTTAAAGTTATTGATTTAGAGTAGAAATTGATGGAGAATATGTGTCTTGATTTTAAGCCTGTTTCAAAGGTTTCTTGAAGGGGTTCTCTGGAGAAAATCCGTCTTAATTTCGGAATGGAGTGGCCTATTTCAATGAGGTAAATTTGAAAAAGAGATTCGAACATTTCCACCATTAAAGTAGCCTACGCGTAGACCCATTATCCCAAAAGAAGAAAGGGTCTACGAAACAATGAGCAAAAGCTTGCTACTACAGTTCCAGAGTTCTGGAACTTAATTTATGCAGCCTTTGTTGAGACGCGTTTCACACATTATTTGAATAGAGGATTAGCATAATTAATTGGGCAGCTGTAGCAAGTTTCATCTCTTTATTTCATAGACCCTTTATTCTTTAGGATAATGGGTCTACGCGTAGGCTACCATTAAAGGGGCTGGGTCACGTAACCGTAAACGAATCTGTTCGAGGGGCAAATCACTCCAAAAATAGCGTACGAGATTTTGGGATTTTAAAATCTCTTGAATTTTTGAAGGATTTTTGGGATTTTTGAGATTTTTTAAAGATTTCGTAAGATTTTAATGATTTTGAAAGATTTTGAAAGATTTTTGAGACTTCTGGCGATTTTCAAAGATTTTTTGGGATTTTGCAAGATTGTTGAGATTGTTGAGGCTTTCTCAAAGATTTTTAAAACCAGTAACTTCAAAAATTTGGAGATTTTGGTACCGTACATTTGCTAGCTTTTTAAAATTATACCGAAATGTGTGCGATCAATCTCGCCGACCCTTCCTTTCCTCAATGTCCTTCATAAATCTTTGGAAACATGGCTGAGGAGTTGTATTTTCCATTGCGGAGTAAAATTGGGGATTTCTCCCGTCCTTGGCTCAGCTATTGTTGACACGGAGAAAAAAAGATAAAGTACTCTGAGTAGTGTAGCATGATATCGACCTTCAACCCTAAATTTCTATTCGCTTGCAAAGCGACATTTTCTCTTGTAAACAAAAGAATTTCCGTCCGCTCGGAACATTCCACTGATTGGAAAGTGGGATTTACGCAAGTCTGAGTTGAGTTATACAATGTTATCCTTGAAGGTTTATTTCTAAAGTTTACCCTCCTTACCAAATGCATTCATTGTTTCAAAGAAACCGCTTATAAAAAACTGTAGTACACTCTTCCAAATCAATTAACCCTATTTTAACCGGGGGGGGGGGGCGTTTTTCGCCCCCCTATCGGATTTTTTTTAATAGCTCCCAAACGATGTCACCTACAATGCTGAAACTACTTGACTTTTCCTAGAATTTATTTGGCAATCAGAAAATAGAAATTTCAATACCTATTGTTTGACCACGTGACCACCACATGCCCATATTTGGAGAGTGGTCACAAAGAAATTCTTAAAAACGGCTCTAATTTATTCCTTTGTTACTAAATCTCAAAAATATATATACCATTCGATTCGTCTCGATGAGTACTTTCGTTTGATATATAAATTATTCACATTTGCTGACATCAGCAGTTTATTATTTCTATGACGTCATCAATCTTGATGACGTCATATTCCTTATGAATGAGTAATTTTTCATGCAAAACTGATGGAATTACCTCAAATATCGATGAAGGTACTTGATGTCACCAATAATATGCGAAATTAATGGTTTTAGATAATAATTATTGAGCTAACAACTTTGCGTTGAATCAAATTTTCATTATTTATTTAGTTAATTTATTAGAAACCACAAATATCCGTACGAAACCATATGAAATTACAAATTAATGATATCAAGCAGGTATTTGGATGGTTTTTTGCGAATTTTATCTCGCTATTTGCTAATAATGGGCCCTTTTCTGCAAAAAGCTCAATTTCCTCAAAATTTGCATTGTTTTTGGTTGCCTAGGAACCAATCACGTGACTATTGATTGATTGGTGATATTTTTAGATTCTCCTTTATTCAATTATGACACAGTGCAAGTTTCATTGTCATAGCTGTTATACTTGCGGAGAAAAACAGGGGGGGCCAAAAACTCCCCCCCCCGGTAGAAAGTCACTTTTTTTTACCCGGTTAAAATAGGGTTAAGAAACTCTACTTGAAGCAATCAATTCTTGTCATGACTTACACAATGAATCTAACAGAAAGTACGCTACTAGCCCAAATATTACTAAAAAGTACAAGTTTTATTCATATACTGGCTCATTTTTATAATTCTTGGTTCAAAAGGTGGTCCTCAGTGAATTACGATAAATTGTAATATTCAGTTTTATGAATGATTAAGAAACTCTGCAAGTAACTACTACTATAATTGTGCCAAAAACTTAAGAAACTCTGCCACAAATTTCAGCGACAAGTTCTCATGAAAAAATTGGTGAATCGGATTCATGTGATTCTGACAAATGCGACTTCTATTCAGGTCAAAAGACAGTCTTCTATGCCTGCGAGGCTGGACTTTCTTCAAAACGTCCTCTCGAATTGAGAAAGAGAATGAACTTTCCATCAACGCTTTGTTGTAAATGCTCGAAACATGATATTCAAGAGACAGGTAGTCTGGGGTAAAAACTTCTTGTCTTGTTTGTAAATATTTCTAAAAAAGATTTTTAATTTTTGCCTGGTCATTTTCCCTACTGTGTTCGAAATGAGACAAAATAAAGAGAAAATGCCCAAAGCCCAAACTGACAGACCTATGAATTATAGGTGTTTTTTGACTGCAGATTCGGAATCTACATGCTTGATTTAGTGCAAATAATGGGGAGATTTCAGCTAAAATGGTTTTGAAAATTAGTCAATTGTGACGTCATGTCATCTATGACGTCATGGAATACTTTTTCGAATTTCACAAAAATGAAAAAACTATACATCATTCGCAAGCTCTTCAAACGCTCTTTTCGACTATGCAAATCGGGTGAAAATCCCAAGTTAATATAACGCGTCAACAGTTATTGAAGTATTTACGGACATTAAGCCCTACCGTGACGTCATCGTTCACATGAATTCGAAACTTTTCAAAAATGGCGCATTATCTTAAATGTCTCAAATTAATCCTAATCGCCCATTCTAACAACAAAAAACTTGAGTTAGGTACTTGCTTGGATGGTTAGCCTATTTTCCCCGCCTATCACACCTCTAGACTTACGACTTTTCGTCCTTTGTTTCATACTCTGGTTTGCTTCCTGTGATCTTTGATTTGCTGATATCACTTGGTCAATAGGGACTCATAATATTAATCTTAAAAAGTGGGCCCTCTTTAGGCCTGCGTAGAGTGGCCAATGGTTCCGTATTCACCAATTCAATTGCTATAATTTAGTGTTCAACCGATAGGGAGGCGCTATTTATTTATATAGTTGTTGTTGTTGCATACAAAAATCGGTTGATACGGCCTAGTGTTCTTGTAGCTGCGATGGATCTGTTTTGTTTCTACAGAGGAAGATTATTGCTTGAAAGGTTATAATTTGCAGTTAGTAGGTCAGGAAAACCTCATTCTTTGTACTAAAAGTTTGCTTTTCAATGCTTACCAGGTGATATCAGCAGATCAAAGAACGCAGGGAAACAAGGGATGAAAATTCATAAGTCTATCACACCTCCCCAGCTCGCGAACGCGTGTGTGCATGTATATTCTAGCAGACTCCCTGCCACGGTTGTTGTCTTGACGACGCAATCGAACACAGTGTGGACAAGGTCGAATCTGTTATCTTTATAATCTATATTGTTGCCCGCAAGCAGCGGCATGCACCCATTGTGTTCTGCACAGATTTTGGTGGATGGGGTGAATCCAGATGCTGGATAAAGCATAATGGATTTACACAATAAAGTTACTTCTAAAAATTCATCAATATCTTTGCAAACTTACAACATATGGTTGTTTCGTTTGTTTCTCTCTGAAGTTCAAGAGTTCATCTTCAATATCGCACTTTCATTTTGAGAAAAATAGTAGAAAATCTGTCTCATATGGCCTGTCAAAAAACTGCAAAATCATCGTTTCGAAAGAAGTTTGTTTACTTTACGTGACCCAGCCCCTTTAAATGACGTATTTGCCAATATGTAGTGTTTTGATGTCCGGGGAGCAGTGGCCTTTCCAATGGACATTTTTTCACTTAGCCAGTAGCATTATAGTCTGTATCAAATCAGATGTCACTTGCAAATTCCCGCGAATAACAACAATAGTATTGTTTTGCAAATGAATTTTGCGTTATCACAAATCTTGTCTCAAATTAGATCTCACCTGCAAATGCCCGCGAATAACAGCAGTAGAAGAGTTTTGCAAAGAAATTTTGCATTATTGCAAATCTCAGGTGAGATCTAATTTGAGACGGACTTTTGTTATCTTTATGCATTGTAAACCATTATTCATTTCTTCATTTTTAGGAAGTCACAAATGGTTGCAAGCCAAGATACAAATCTTTCCTTCAAAGGTAATAACCACATTTTCTTTGACACAGATTGTTTCATAATAATTGCTTCAAACACTAAAGTATGACCAACGGTAATTGTTTCTTTACAGTAAAAGGGGGGTAAAATTGATACCACTGTTTTAGTTGTTGTTTCTAAAAAGGCTTGAAAAGAATGTTGACACGCAATTTGGTTTGATGTCTGGAATGGGAATAACTGGTGTTTTTCCCTTTGGAGCTGCAATAAATGATAAAAGAATGTCGACAGTTAATTTGTGTCATATGCTAGTTCGATTCCCTCTCCGTTCAAATATTAACTTAAGACTTATCATTTTTTCATTGAATTGACTTTCAAATTTACCATGAACTCCGTTTACTCCAGGAAAAAACGAGGACCCGCAGAGCATCATAACATCACCAAAACACCGAAGTGACAGCATGGAAAGTATAGGCAGCAAGTCAAAAATGAACTTGAGTGGATCATCTCGAGCTTCCACAAGAAAAGAGGGAGAATTTGTCAGACCAGCTGAGTGGCAAAAATCCAGCACAGCACATGCAGCTGAAAAACGAGCAGAAAATACATGGAACAGTAAAAGTTCTTTAAGTGATGGGAGTATGCACTCCAAAAATAGTTCAACGTATATGCAGTACCGAACACATGGAACTACACGCCAGAGCACAAGTTCAAGACAGGTAATAGACGAGAGGACGAATTCAGTGAGTGTTAAAGACAATCTCAGTGGATCAAGCCAAGGCTATATAAGTGGCGGTGAAAAACACAGTCTTCTCAGCCGTCAAGATGGGGCTACTGCAGAACGGGTGTCTACGGAGGCTGGCAATAGATACCAAGAGACTTCACTTTCAAGGCAACGACGAAGTTACTCCTCCATCGGGGATGACAAGCATAGCTCCTACGCATCTGGTAGCAAAGCTAAAAGAAGCAGTGATGGATCGATTAATGATCAAATGATCGATTCAAGAGGATCAATTAATCATCAAGCGATTGATTCAAGAGGATCAATTAATCATCAAGTGACTGATTCAAGAGAATCAATTAATTATCAAGTGATTGATTCAAGAGGATCAATTAATCATCAAGTGACTGATTCAAGAGAATCAATTAATCATGAAAGAATCGATTCGAAAGGATCACGAGTGATTTCAAATTATGATGGAGAAATAGTGGATGAAAGAAGCAGGGCATCGTCTTTGGAGAAGTACCAGAGAGTGGGGTATGCATCGAATGAAGCTGATATCGCCACCTCTACTCCGCAAAGGACCAACTGGCCTGTATCACCAATAAAGAGGAAGACAGAAGCTGGCGTAAGTTTGATATGCAACTTTGTTTACTTTCTGCATTGCTCAGCATAGGGCTCAAATCTTTCAAATTTTTAAATAGGTGGGTGTAAAATTCTATTCCATCTTTCTTTGAATTGAATGGCTTGAAAGGAGCTTATAGTACTTTGCTGTAAATCTGCCGTGGAAATTTTTTCATAAATTGATGTTAATTTAGACTTTGAATTGAGTTACCATAAAGAACAGAGCCTTTTCTCAGATGATACGTTGTGGTCAAACTCAGTCTTATCAAAATGTTTCATATATCGAAGGTTTGTTTGTACTTGAAAGGGAGTAGGCTTCTCTTATTGTTGTGCACGAATTTGTAAGCCTCATTCTGGTGCAGGATAGCCTAATATTTGCTGGAAACTTAGCAAAGAAATAATTTCCCCAAAATCATGCCTCCTTGAAACGCGCGATAACCTAGAATTTGAGTTGAAATTATTGGAGCAATAAGTTTCTCAACTGAGGATTGATGGCACGAATTCGGTTATTTCAAACAATTTAGTAATTAGCTTAAGATCTATGTTTATCTCGAATCTCGCTTACTGGAACAAATTTTTCGTTTCTTTGAGGATTCGAGATCATTTGCTGCAACTGTATGCAAATTTCAGCCTTTGAATTTTCGTTCTAATGATCTAAGGTTATATGGTATATGGATGATTCACATAAGTTTATTGTCCATGACCTTCTACCCTTCCAGAGCATTGACGCTACCTTGTTTGTTGATATTGGTGCTTTGAGGGTAGAAATATTAATATTGAAAGCTCAAATTTGCTTCCACCTCCAAACCAGAGCTTTGGTCTTTTGGCGTAAACAATTTCTTTTATCACAGCGTATAAATCAACGATATCCTTGAAACGTTTGAACAATATTAGATTATATATTCTGTTTGCCAGAAGTCAGCCATTGTGCAGTTTCTTAATTTTCTTTAATTTCAGTTTTTAATTTCGATTTGCTTCACGAATTTGCTTTGGCCAAAAGGCCAAAGCGCTGCCTTGGAGGTGGACGTAAATTTGAGCTTTCAAGATTGATATTTCTACCCTTCTTCTTCTTCTTTCTTCTTTATGTTCCAAATCTTTCGACGTTGGATGACACAGTAGCTCTCCATTTGTCTCGGTCCATTGCAGTTCTTGTTGCCCTCTCATACCGCATCCCAGTCCACTCCTTGATGTTGTCATACCAACTCATCCTTGGGCGACCTCTGCCTCTCTTTCCATCTATATATCCTTCTAACAGCGTTCTGTATATGTTATTTAGCCGTATCAAATGCCCAAAATATTTCAGTTTCCTGTCCTTCAAGATATTGATCAGCTTTCTTTTTTCATTCTACCCTTACAGCACCAATATAAACAAACAACGTATCTATGTTCAAATTAACTACCGAGGAACATTTTGAGAGTGATTAGCCATTGATTAAAGTTAAATTTACATCGCTGCACCCTACCAAATCTGTATACTTTTTATCTATATTCAAGTTAACTATCGAGGAACATTTTGAAATTGATCAGCCATTGATTAATTTTTCTTTCTTTTTATAATCAATTAAAAGAAGAAAAGTCAAAAATACAGCTACTGTGCCGATCATGGCGGGAATAGACACTGGGTCATCGGGGTTCCCACCATGAAAGGCACATTAAAGGCTGGTTTTCATATGTCGCAATTCATCGCATTTCATCGTAATTCATCGGAATTCAGGGTCTGCGATCAATTACGATCCTTTCCGATATATGAAAACCGGGAATCGTAATTCATCGTAATTCATCGCAATTCAGGTTTTCATAGATCGTAATTCATCGCATTTCATCCTATTTACCCTTGGGAACAAAAAGAGCGCGCATTTCAAATCAATTTTGGGCACGAAAATTAAAGCAGAATCAAAAACAAACAGAACACAGAATGGTCACCATAGCGAATCAAAGGCTGCTGTTGCAACATAGTTTACTGCTTATTTGCCTTCTTGGTTTTGTCTTTATTTTTTCTCCATAAAATCTGCGTTAGTCACTATCTTGAAATTTGACTATGTGCTCCGCTCGTAGACTCATACAATGCGTTCTAGTCCTCATTCCTCAACACGAGACTGACAGAGTTAACGAAGACCGATCCATCATTAGCAATGAGGGTGGTGATGTATAAGTCTGCTCTGCTTCCGACGAATCGTAATTCATCCCATTTGTCGCAATTCTGGTTTTCATATATTTCATTGATCGCAATTCGTCGGAATTCGTCGGAATTCGTCCTATTTCATCGCAAGAAACAAACTTTTTTGATTCGATGGGATCAATTGCGACGAAATAGGATTAATTAGGATGAATTAGGATGCACAGTTTTCAGATACTTTGGCCGGTTTTCATATATCGGAAAGGATCGTAATTGATCGTAGACTCCGAATTCCGATGAATTACGATGAAATGCGATGAATTGCGACATATGAAAACCAGCCTTAAATTTACATCGCTGCACCCAACCAAATACGAATATTTCTTTTGAGACACCCGGTACTTCATCTGGTTTTCAACTTTCATCGTCGACAGCTGTTAGAAATGCCCCTGTATTTACATAAGATCGAATCACAAAGTTTCGAAAAGTCATCTCGACACTTTAACGGGATCTCCTTTCTTAATGTAAGCTTTTGAGTTGAATGATTTACCTAATAGATTTTCATTGAAAGGATTTATTGTGTGATATGACAAGGTAGGAAAATTTTATTATTCGCACGTTCAAAATAACCCTTTGCATAACCGCACAACCAGATAGTTTTATGAAGATCTGAGCTAAAATGATGTCTCCTGGAATTTATAAACTCTGATTGATTTCCTGTAAAGCAATAGTGGTAAACCAAATTCTTGGAGGCAAAGTCACATATTTGGGTGCGATTATGAAATACGATATTCTAAGACTCTTAGAAAATATCTGTTCGTTAAAAGCGAAGTGTTTGGATTCAAAACGTCAAAACTACTTATTATATTTTCATTGAAGTGATATAAGTCTACACAAGTCAACTGGATTTGTCAACAAGTCCTAAATTTTGTTTTTTGTAATTATTTGCTGTTGGAATCTTATGTGTGCAATTGTTATTTTAAATTATTATTCATAATTGTTATTTGTAATATGTAATATTTGAATGTAATGTTGATTTTGAGTCTCTTTGTTTAATGTAATGGCCGTAGGGTTTTCTATGTATTTCTATGCTCACTGTGGTATAGTTTTGTAATCTGTGTATGTTTTTGTAAATTTTATGGGAATATATACAAAAAAGTCAACCGGGTACGAACCCTAGAGTTTTTAGACGATCGTATTGACTGCTTGATGAGGTAGGCAGACGAAATAGTATCTTTGCAGAATTTAGATCAATTGAATTTTATTATGAACTTGTATGCACTTGCTCTGGTGGTTCTTTGTTTCTATTTCTCGCTTTTCCTCTTAGGCCGAAGAATTGGAATCGCTCGTTGCTAAGAATGAACGAAAGTTAAAAGCATTGAAACTCGAAATAGAGCAAGAAACGTTGAGGAAAAAGGTAAGATATCTTTGACTTATGCTTGCCTTTCCCTTAGAAAATTGGCTGATAAATTGGTCTGCCATTCTGTTATTCTTGAATAAGCTTTTCATTGAAGTCTCTGTTTGGATGGCTTTAAACTGATGTTACAAGTTTGAGCTGCCCGATAACAAGGGCAGATTTTGTACAATGGCAACAGTTGCGTTTGATTGAAACCTCAATTCAAAGCGATTAGCGACTGCAGAGAAAGGAAATTCTCTCAACCAGTAATTCAAAACGAACAAAGCCGCAAAAGTTGCCCCCAAGAAACCAGTACGGCAAACTTCCGCCTTCTGCAAGCGAAAGATGGTTTTTAAGAGAAGTTATGTGCTTATAATGAAAGAAGAAGGGCAAATCTAAAGTCATGTCTAGCAGATTTTGTTTATTTGATTCAGGAGCTATTTTGTAATCGTTCATTTAAGCCCTAAATAAGTGAGCATTACAATGCCTTCTGCTTGGCTTCTAAATCAAATAAACAAAATCCACCGAACAGAAATTTAGATTTACCCTTCTTCTTTCATTATAAGCACGTAATTTCTCTTAAAAACCACCTTTCGCTAGCCTGCGTGCAGACTCGACTAAGTCGAGTCTGCACTCAGGCTACCTTTCGCTTGCACAAGGCGAGAGTTTGCCCTCCTGGTTTCGGGGCAACTTTTGCGGCTTTGCTTGTTTTGAATTACTGGCTGAGAGAATTTCCTTTGTCTGCAGTCGTCAATCGCTTTGAATTGAGGTGTCAATTAAACGCAACCGTTTCTATTGTATTACAAAATCTGCCCTTGTTCTGCCCGATGATGTAGACGACTATAACCGGTGAATCACAAAAAATATCAGAACTTCTTCAAGTCTTGTAGCTATTTGTCAGATTGATTAAAACCGATCTTCGTTGTTTTGCTAATGTTTCAACTTTGATAATGACATTTATTTGGTTAAAATCGGTCGTATCATTCTCAAGTCACAATAGACAATTGCGCTAAAGATGGCGGCGAGGAATTTTTTACCAAGATGCACAGCGTTCTTTAATCGAATTCCTATAGAATCGTTAAAGAATCTTTATAAGAACGCAATGCATCTTGGTAAAAATTCGTCGCCGCCATCTTTAGAGCTATCGTCTATTGAGAATCGACTGGATGAATATAGGCCTCTACATCAAGTAGCTTTCAATTCGAGGCGAAACCTGTTTTCCCAAAGGGAGGGTTGAGCATGTTTGTAAGAGGTTACAATAAGTTCATTAAGAATATCTTGTTTCTAGGCATTACTAAATGAAAAATCATCAGCCGAAGGATCATTGAGTCGGTTGAAGAAGAATATTCAATCACTTGAGCAACTTGCCGAAGAACATAAAAAACAAACAGTTGCAACAAGGTAAGTTACCGTAAAAGCTCTATTAAGCCCCCCTCTCTATTAAGCCCCTCTCTAATAAGCCTTTCCGCTCTGAGCCAAAATTTTGAATAAGCCCCCCTCTCTATTAAGCCCCCACGCATATCAAATTCCAGACGTTCGAAGACCAGCAGCCTTTGCCATCGATTGTCTTTGTTTTTGTGAATTTCGTACAGTCAGTTATTCTGGAAGCTGTGCAGAGCAAGTCGCTGAATTCGCGCAAAGCATGCTGGTCTTTGTACTCACTTTAGGGACTATACGATATATAAGGGCTTCAGCCACTGCATGGTTTCTAATGGAAGTGCTAGTCTCCATGTTTCAACCATAGAAATATTTCTATTTCTATGGTTTCAACGCGTTTCACAACTAATTTGAAAAGGGGATTAGAATGAGTAATTGGGCGGCCGTAGCAAGCCTTTGCTCTTTGTTTCGTAGACCCTTTCCTCCTTTGGGATAATGGGTCTACGCGTAGGCTACAGCACTCGCTGACTGTTGTTATATCTAGTATTATATGTCATCTTGATTATTTCACAGGACTGAATTAATGGATTTAGAGCAACAACGAAATGAAAGTCAGAGAAAGCTAAATGACGTTTCTGAAGAACTAAACAGGCAGAAAAAAGAATTGGAGTTAATACCAGTAAGTCGTTACTCTAATTCTATTGTTTTCTTTCGAGACCGGAATTGTTGATAGTAAGCGTAACGGGTCGTTTGAGCTTATTGTTACGCCAACAAAAGGTTTCCTACTGTCGTACGGGCCTATCTTGTTTGTTAGTTAGTATCTCAGTCATGGGCCAAGCCTTTTTGGAGATTGAAATTGTAGATTGTTAGTTTCTGTCTGGCATTCGAAAGGAGTATTTAGGAACACGCAGAACCTAAGAACGGTGTCCTCGGTCCTTTCTTCTTGATGTAACCGCACTTTATGATTCCTTTAGCCTGCAATTGAAGGTTGTTGGCAACACTGTTCATTCTAGACAACAGATTTTGGCTGATTTCATTGTTTCAACTTCATTGAAATTTCACCTTAATAAACAGATGGAAAAGCATTCGTGTAGTTTTCAGTGGCAATGTTGCCAGTTGCTGTCTTAAAAGTTGATTCTTTTTATGTTGCAGAAAGAGCTGAAAGAGGCAAATATCAGTACTAAGGTATACACAGCATGAAACCATTTCATTTGAATTCCACATTTTTTCCCCTTCAAGTAGAGGAGATGCATTTTCTGTGGGTCTTTACAAGATGAAAAAGCACTTCAAAAAAGAACTACAAGCGCAATTGACGAGCTGAAAATGCTTCACATTTTTTTTGTCATAGATAATATTTCATTTATTTTTAATTAGAAAAAGATGTATTAGGTTTTTAGCTAAAGGGGTTTCGTGTATAAATAGTAATAATGTATGTATGTAGGTATGTGTTTCATCGCACACTCCTTCGTTCGATTCGTGCAAAGAACAAATTAACGATACAAACAAGCCAATTTAACACCAGAAGAACAGATTTTCTCCCTAGTTACAAGTTATTTTGGTTGTTATTCTTTTAAAAGAGTTAGCAGTTTTCTTTCCACAGATTGCAGTGTCTAATGTTGCGTTTGTGTTGCTTTCAATAAATCTGTTATTTAAGGCTATTCCATTTGAAGATCCATAGCTTTACCATGATCCATTGCGCTCCCAAGGCCGACTTCGTTTGTTATGAACGTCTAGGCTTCTGACATACAGTCCCTTGTTTCCCTGTGCTCTTTGACTTCAAGATGGTGCTTCGGTCAACGGAGACTCATAGTATTACTCTGAAAAACCTGACCCTGTTTAGGCCAAAACATGCGATCTCCTAGCAAACCAATCAGATTGCGAGAATTGTGGATTACTATGGTGACGGCTGTCAAGATGGAACTTTTGATTCGATTGAACAGCTGATAACCTTTGGACGAAATTCGAGAGTAAACTTATGACGATGAGTCCCTTGCATCCCTGTGGCAAACCTTGCGCAACTGTTGACCAAAGCGCCATCTTGAAGTAAAAAAGAACAGGGAAGCAAGGGACTCCAGGTCATAAGTTTAATTCAAGAGTAGAGACCATGATTGGAGATTCAAGGCCGTGTTCCGTCATAATTCGACTGATGAACCCATATTACAGGGCCAGCTTTTTTACAGTTTCATTATGAGTCCCTGTTGAGCAAGGTTTACCACAGGGATACAAGGGACTCATCGTCATAAGTCTAATGAAAGTCAACTCTACTTGTGTTGATTTTCATTCAGCACGCAAAGGATTATGGTTATAGCAATGCGTCTTAATTCATTCTAGATCACAATGCTACAAGACGAACGCGACGAATTGAAACGGGAGTGTAAAATCCTACGGGAAAAATGTAAGGACAGCGATTATGTTAGTAATACGAATATGGATTTAATGAAAAAGATGCGAGGATTGCAAGAACAGTTATACAGTGAGCAAGATTCAAGTCGTGAAAAGCTCAGAGCGCTTCGAGAGGTATGCAACTATTTTGCCTCCCAAAAATTCCTCTTGTTGCGTGCAGTGCAATTGTAGACTCACTACATAGTCCCAGATATTGCAACGACGACAACAACACAAATTATATCTTTTTATTTGATTGAATTATTTGCTCAAACTGGTTTGAGCGTCCATCAGTCTCTCAATAGCGATAACTACGACTATGTAATCAGTCTAGTGCAATTGTACAAAGATAAGCAACCAGACAGAGTAATGTATAAGCATTTGAATTGAATTACAGTAAGAACCCGCAGAATAGAAACCACTTTTTGCGAAACCTCAGACTGATTTCGTCGAGAAATGGTACCCTAATATGACAAATTTCCGTAAAACTAAACAAGCTGTGTTTAAAAACATGGTTTCTATTTTGTGGGTTCATTATTGTAAGCACTTATTCCATTAATATCAAAGTGCTTATTTTGACCTTCATTTCGACAAAATTATGAAAACTGTATGTGATATGGCCCACCAAAAAACTGCTAAATCATCGTTTTGAGAGAGATTTATTTACAGTTACGTGACCCATGCCTTTACGTTAAAGTTTCCTTGAAAGAAAGGGTGTGATATGTCAAGAATTCGTTGCTACAGTAGGTCAACCGCCACTTGTGTTTATCTCCTTTGGGAACCAAACGCCTCTGTTCAAAAGTTTTCTCCTTTTCTGTTGATGACACGATATTATATTCCATTTCTAGGAGTTAGAAAGTGAACGAAGGAAAGCCGTTGAGGCTAACATTGAGCAACTGACCACTGTGAGAAAAATTCGGGAGGAAGCAATGGATGCCAAGAAAATGGAAGTTGATGCTATCATAGAACGATTAGAAAAGGTAGGTTGCTAAATGTACAGGGTGTCCCAAAACTTGAACTTGCGCAAAGTCTCGCTCTTGATCAATAAATACGGGAGGGGAAAGGAGAAAAGAGGGGAGGACATCCTTTTCTCCTTTCCTCTCCCGTATTTATTGATCAAGAGCGAGACTTGGAGCAAGTCCACCCAAAACTATATTTCGAAGTTTGTTCAGATAACTGTTTGTTGTGAAATTCTCTTGGATGGAGAGCGGCCATATTCTTGAGTGATTGCACGACAATGGTATGTATTGAATGCAACAGAACTCTTATGAAAGCAAGAAAAATTTGAAAATCGTGATTTTTCATCATTTGGTAATTGGTACCAAGCTACCTTGCATTCTATTTTTTGTTTGTTAAGTATTATATAATTGTAAGTGTCATCCAAAGTAGGGACCAGATGACCTTGTGTCCTTTCCTGCTTTGGATGGCACAGTAACGAGTAATCTTATTTGTATTTTAATCGTTTTGATGATGATAAAAAGAAGTAAGAAACGAAGCCATTGCAGCCGTACACGCTGCAGCACAATTCTTGCACCTGAATCCAAGAAACAAATTAAAAGGGCTCCGTCGCCAAACTGTAAACAAATTTGATAGCACCCGCACCCCACTTGTCCATTGTTCTCCATTGCTTTCGGCAGTTTGTTTGATGGCTTCACCCAAGCCACCGGAAAATGCTCGTTAAAAATCCACTTATATCCTAGCGAACTCGGGTCTGGTTATCTGATTATGTAACCGGCGGCCTGCACAGAGGCTAGCGTTCGCAGCATCACCGAAGGTAAAAGGACCCCCCCCCCCCCTCCTACACAGCTACAGATGCAAACGTCGCAGTTAAGAGGAAAGGTGCAGAGTCCCAGCAACGCCTAAACCAATGGCGTTTACAGATTTGTTTACAGTTTGACAACAGAACCCCTTTAATTTTTAGTTAAATTTCTTGAAAAGAGAACCTTACAAAAATACGTGTACTTCCCAATCATAGATACACAAGCAAGTTGCATTTGGTCATGATAATGGAATCATAGGGGCTCCCGATCATGAGCGTAGGGGACGATAACATTTGGGGGAGCTGCCCAACAAAAAATTAATTGTTTACAAAAATTTTGCCCGACTTAAGGCGGATTTCTGCCCCATTATGGCTGATTTTTGCAAATTTCTCCAACGCTGGGGGGCTGTAGCCCCTGTTTCCTGACCTATGCTTCCAATAATTTAGTTACTTGAGCTGTAAAATTTCAAAAATAGAATATATCAGTACTTCCTACTTCAAAGCTAGTAATACGCATGCGTGTTTCATGTTTTCCCGCAAGCTTGAAACATGTGATATATGCAGGTTATAATTAATTGAAATGCTAGGTAGTGTCTGTGGTCCGGTTGTTGGGTTATCGCATTACGGTACCAGCTGACCAGAGGTCCACCCATCCATACACGCTTTGACCACATTTTTTGCTTCCCTGAATGACCCTACCATACGGGATCGCGATCCAGATCGTGATCCACAAGGATCGAGATCGCGTTCAAGTTGCATTTACACGGGCGTCAAACGAAAACGGATCCAACCTGGTTCCTAGGGCCAGCTTCCTACGTCAGTACTGACCCTGGTACCGGGCAGGTCAATTTCGCAATTTGATTGGCTATTCGGTAACAAAGGCCTCGTTAATTATTCCAAATTCCAAAGGCTTATTGCTTGGCAGAAAATCAGTCAACTTTGGGTCGCTGTCACCGGAAAACGGGACAAAAAATTTAAAAACCGATTTTTAGTATACCTTAAAAGTCATAATGTTTCCTAGTTGATGGGGGTTTGAACCCCATCTGTCTGCGCTTGCGGGAGAAATTTGGCATATTTGGTCATTTTGGGGCCCATCCCTATTGATTCCCATTCAAAAATGGCCTCCATTTGATCACGATTTCAAAAACATTAGTAGCAATCATGGAGCAGAGAAGGGACTTACAAGGGGTAAAAGACATAGGCGTATCTGAATTTTTAAGTTTCAAGAAATTTGGGGGTCGTTATGACGTCATAAAAGGGGGTTGAAAAAAAATGTTCCGATTTTTTTACCCGAGGTTACGTTTGGAGTCAATGCTCCATGGTTACTTGACCAATTTCAAAACGGAAAAAATTTTACAAGAGCCAACTCATCTGCAAATCTTATAACGAAATTTGGAATTGGATACCGCCTTCAGGGGCTCCGCGCGGGTGCATTGAAAATGGGGGTAAATTTTTGCCTACCCCATTTTGCACGGTAACTCATATTTGCGCTCGGAAAAGGGCCTCAAAATGTCAAAATTCGACGGAAAACCACATTCTTTACCTATTTCGACTTTAATTTGCTATTTATCTCTGAAATTGGGAGAATAACGAGCCATTTCATTTTCGAAGCTGCGGTGAAATTTTCGAAAAATTTCGACTTAGGCCCATTTTCCACTAAAACAAATCGTGCTTATTTTCCTATTAAATGCACTTGCTAACCCCGGATTAATGTTTAAATACCTTTAACATGGTCGATAAGAGGACCTCAAAGTGTTTGTTTTTAGTTTTTCGAATCATCTACTGCATTATTAGCGTTAGAGCAACGGCTATTTTTCGTCACAATTTCATACTTTTTCCTCGATGTTTCCGACTTATTACATTGTATGTTATGGATCAAAATCAGCTGACATGCAGTCATATCTGTCGGACTCAGTTTCCATATGGAGACAAGAGAGTGTTTGTAATAAACTGTATCTGATAATTTATGCAAAACAAAATGGCGCCCAAATGGCCACTTTTGCGGCAACCGGTACCAGGGCCTAGACTGATTACGATTGAGTCCCAGTAATCGCTACCACCCACCCACCCTACTCGCTCATACTAGGACTCATGGCTTCCCAGCCAAATGGCTGGCCCTATTTAGGCCGAGTACCACAAGAAGTTGTGTTACCAATCACAGAGCTTCATTTTGGTCACATGACCTCGTTTCGTGGTCACATGATTTTTTTCTTGCCAATGATTGGTTTATTTTCAGTAGCTGCCAAAAAGAGGCTAGAAATGATATTTCCCGGACCACTGATTGACACAACCGAAAGATGGCGGCAACTCGTCGCAAAGCTGCGAGGCCGAAGCTCTTCAGGGCTTAGGGGCGAACGGTCGAAGGCTCTTCTTTGAAAGCGGCACCTTCGCGCCATTTCTCTTTCTAACCCAGACCTCAAATCGGACCGTTGTTAGGTGTTGTGGCGCCAAGTTTCGTCAGTATTCGCCATTTCTCGTTCTGATTTTACTGCAATTTAAAAAGCAAGTGGAGGTGAATGCTTCTTGGGAATTTTCAACATCCACATGTGTATTTACGAGTTGATGATGTCATGTTGAACTGGATGAGAAAATGACTATGAATGGTCGGGCAACAAAGGAAGAATTGGCCAACAACAGGCCGGACATTAATTTTATGTCGAAATATTTGATATTCAAACTTGAGAAGACCTCCCAAATCTCAGCGAAGAAATCCAAAGATGCCTCGAGCATCGAGCAAGTAAGTCAACAATTAACTGTACATTTCTAAAATCTTTTCAGAATGGAACTTTGGTCTATGGCCCCTCTATATGTCATTTTTGGTATCTTCATTTACTCTAGATTTAAAACTTCTCTTGTTCTCTGCACGTAATTTTTATAGAAAACTAGGAATCCCCTAGGAAGTCGAGCAAGTACTGAAAGTTTCTTAAAATTATCAGATCTTTAGTACCCAGAGTTTGTTACAAGTTTCTAAAAGGTTCCACAGCAACTCATGTCTGTTCCCTCGACTCGCGAACCTTTCAGAACAAAGATTTTGCACAGGAGTTTCTTAACCTTTTGGTGATTAAAGCAGTTAGATAAAAAAATATGTCTAGGCAGGCCCACTTCGCTTTATGCATCACTACATGCAGGTAGGCCACAAGTTAAGTTTTTGCTGCATATCCACGGGCAGGGGAGGGACAACAATTTGCTACAATTTGTTGAATTTCAAAAATTATGCATAGAATATCTCCTTGTCATTTGCCGGCCATTTGCTCAATTAAATTTGTTTAATGACCCCTATCCATGGTCAAATTTCACTGATTTGTTGTCCCTAATTCCAAAAATTGTTTGTTTACATCTGCATCCTAAGTTGACTTTTTATGATAATTAAAACACTACCTTGACTTCATGAGTTGATACTTCACATAAATCACACATAATTGGAGCTTTAGTTTGGCAATGCAATGGAACTTGAGAACAGTTAATTCCAAAGCATTCCAGGATTTTGTGTTGAGGTTATCTTGTTCTTTTGCAGAATATTTTAACCTATTTTTACAAATTTTTTCCCTGGGATCGTGATGCTTTTCAGCTTAAAAGCAAGATTGTCAGTGTAAAAGCAAGCTTTTCAGTGTAAAAGCAAGCTTTTAAGTGTAAAAGCAAGCTTTTCAGTGTAAAAGCAAGCTTTTCAGTGTAAAAGCAAGCCTTTCCAGTGTAAAAGCAAGCTTTTCAGTGTAAATCAAGCTTTGGATCAAAAAGGATACAAGATAGCAAAATTAATGTGCAGTATTTGCTGCAGTATTTGATGAAAGAAAAGACTGCCAAGAATTGTAAAAGGTTGAGCTTAGAATAAAATGGATACAGCAAAATGTATTGATAACTTTCATGGAAAAGGAAAACTTAACTGACAAAATGTTCTCTATTCATAACTGTTGGAACTACTGTATTTCTTCTTGGCCCTGCAAATGTTTAATTAACAGTTCAGTCTACTGTACTCCAACAATCAGCATTACTGATTTCATTCCCAGCTATTTCACTCTACACACCCACAAAGTTTAGTTTTTGTGAATCAAAATTGAAAATCATTTGGTTAAATGATAGCAGAAATATATTGACAAGGTGTCACAGGTCAATATGCAAAAAAACAAAATCTTCTAAAATTCACATAGTGTTGATTCCTTTCACAATAAAATAAAGTACATATTAAGAACATTCTAAATCCTGGATTGCACATATCAAAATGCAAAATTTTTGTTGTTACAGTCTCTGCCTTTGTTCCTATAGCTTAGGCAAACAAGAGTTGTTTGCAGTAAGATTTTGAAGATAATGAATTTTCTGCTTTCTCCATCATGGATCAAAACTATAGGATTGTTTGTTTCACAGATGCAGCTTTGTTTCTGTTATTTGCCTGGACTTTGATCTGTGGATAAAAAAAGATATGCAATAAAAGAAAACTTCACATGAAAGAATAAAAAACTGAATTTACTAAGTAGAAATTCTGTTTCTTCAATTCCTTTAGCAACAATGAAATCTCATACTTTTGATTTTTCGTGTTGGGTTATTCAATTTTTTGCTCATACCCTCTTTGACAGTTATTCTGAAAGATTTTCTCCTCATCTGGCTCACCTGCTGCAATGGTAAATTTTTTTGACATGAGCTGAACAAAACTAGACCAAGTCAGTTTGACAGCGAGAACACAAACTGTTTGAAAACGTAGCGAAAACATTTTGCCACAAGAGTAGGCCATATTATAAACATTTTCTCATTACCGAGACCTGGGTTTTATCTATGTCTATATACTATAAATGCCAAAATTTTGACTAGATCATAGCAGAATGATATCAACGTAGCTGTGTTATTGCCATTTAACGTATTCCTAAACAAAATGTAGGACGCGAAAAGAACTTTATCTTACCTTTTTCATCAAGAGCTCACTCCCTGAAAATGTGCATTACCGACTTGATGAAGAATCGCGATGGCGGTTGCTGGGCAACTGTTGCTGCTGTTGTTGCTCTGCGCTGTTCCGTAATTTAGCACTGGTCAATTCTGAAAGCGAGGCAAATCCTTTACAGGGCCAGCCATTTGGCTGGGAAGCCATGAGTCCTAGTATGAGCGAGTAGGGTGGGTGGGTGGCAGCGATTACTAGGACTCAATCGTAATCAGTCTAGTACCAGGGTAGACTCACGAAATAGTCCCAGTTATCGCAACAACAACAGCAACAGCAATGACAACAACAACAACAATATATATTTTTGCTCAAACTGGGACTTATGGACTTTCACATCAAAAAGTGGGACGAAAATAAACAATTGGCGCACAGATTTTTCTGTGCCCTTGGAAACGAGGTTAATGGCCTCTTTTCGGTAGTTGGAGAATTTCAGGAGCCGTGCGTGTTGGCGTGCACTATTGCTAGATGAAGATTGCCTTCAAAATGAGGAAATTCTTGTTGAAACTGAAAGGTTTGTTAATTCTTATGTTAAAAAAAACATTCATGCGAATACTTGTAGCTTTTGTTCATTGCTAACGTCACTCAAAACTTGAATTTTGAGGCGTTTTATTATCTGACGATTGAGCTGACAATTTAGGCCCACCGCCATTAGTCGCCTTTTCATACAGCGTTGCTATGGTTTCCATATCGGACATGAAATCGAGGAAAACAATTTCGTCCCAATTTTCAATGTGAAAGTCCATGAGTCGTAGTTATAGCGTCCATTAGCCTATCAATAGCAATAACTACGAACTTGCAATCAGTCTAGTACCAGGGCCAACATCGATGACTATTCTAAGGAAGACAATGGTGGGCCTGGGAACTAGACTCACGAAATAGTCCCAGTTATCGCAACAACAACAGAAACAGCAATGACAACAACAACAACAATATATATTTTTGCTCAAACTGGGACTTATGGACTTTCACATCAAAAAGTGGGACGAAAATAAACAATGGGCGCACAGATTTTTCTGTGCCCTTGGAAACGAGGTTAATGGCCTCTTTTCGGTAGTTGGAGAATTTCAGGAGCCGTGCGTGTTGGCGTGCACTATTGCTAGATGAAGATTGCCTTCAAAATGAGGAAATTCTTGTTGAAACTGAAAGGTTTGTTAATTCTTATGTTAAACAAACATTCATGCGAATACTTGTGGCTTTTGTTCATTGCTAACGTCACTCAAAACTTGAATTTTGAGGCGTTTTATTATCTGACGATTGAGCTGACAATTTAGGCCCACCGCCATTAGTCGCCTTTTCATACAGCGTTGCTATGGTTTCCATATCGGACATGAAATCGAGGAAAACAATTTCGTCCCAATTTTCAATGTGAAAGTCCATGAGTCGTAGTTATAGCGTCCATCAGCCTATCAATAGCAATAACTACGAACTTGCAATCAGTCTACCTGGGAACGAGGTTGAAACGGATCAGGATCGCGATCCATTCGCACATGCGTATTGCGCATAGTTACGGAGCCTAGAAACACTACAACAACAATAGACAAAATGGCGGTTGAGTCTACTGCGCATGCTTAAAGGATTTCGAACGGGATCGCGATCCCAAGAAGCGTTTACACGGCACACTTTTTCAGGATAGGGATTGCGATCCCGATGGCGATCCCGATGGCGATCCACCTCTGAAGTGGGATCGAATTTTAGGAGATCGCGATCGCGATAAAGTGTTTACACGGCACATTTTATCAGGATCGGGATTGCGATCCGGATCGCGATCCCGTATTTTTGTTCCGTGTAAACGGAGTATTACCAAATAAAATTTTCTCATCTAAATTTTCTCATCTGACTAGTAGATTAATACTTTAGTTTTTAATATCGGCCACTTAGTTTTTATTTCACAGCCCGCCAAACGGGTAAACTTTTTTTTGACTCATCCGGTATAAGAACTGCTGTATTTTGATGGGTCCGTTTTCAAATAGATTTGTTTTTCCAAAAATTAAATTTAACATCTCAAAATCGAGAGTATCTCCTCCGCAGTACTATAAAACATTTCCTCCGCAGATACATATTACCCAGCGCTCCTTCATAAAAGCACACCAGCAGTGTCTAACTACCCATGGTTTCTTTTCGTTTGTTGGGATTTTCATATTACTTTTTTCTTTATTCTTTCAGGATAAGATCGACGAAATCGAAGCTGTCAAGGACAGATACAACGGCGAAGTTAAATCATTGCAGAGGAGAATAGAGGTATTATTTTCATCCTCATTGAAATTTTGTATCACTTTTAATGCCATCATGAAATTGCGTATAAAAGCAGTTTAAAATCATCATAAATTCATGCATAAGTTTCTCGAATGCATTATCTCAGAACACATGATAATGTAATACTTGGTTATTCTCTATCTCCTGACTTGATTCTCGATTCTCGTGGGTCCCTCTCTCAAAGAGTGCGACGAGTGAGTGTGGCTGAACGGTGAGTGTGGTGTGGGGTGAGTGGCCGAGCGCCTTATACGGTTTCTGTCAGGTGACTGAAGCTGAGCTCGGTCGAGTGAGGTCAAACTCTGGATAGGGGACCTCTGGGAAGCCTGACCTCGCAACTCACCTCGCCATCCTTTGGAAGGGACGTTAAACTTGGGGTCCCATACTTGGATGCAGCATGCGTAGTGGGCCTAACAAGGGCAGATTTTGTAATACAATAGCACAAGTTGCTTTGTTGACACCTCAATTCAAAGCGATTAGCGATCACAGACAAAGGAAATTCTCTCAACCAGCAATTCAAAACAAACAAAGCCGCAAAAGTTTCTCTGAAACCCAGGTAGCTAGCTCGCTCGCTGTGCATTCCAGAAATCATTTTTAAGGGCAAACATGAGCATAGATCGAAAGAAGAAGGATATATCTACACATCTACCGCGGGCATTTTATTTCTTTGGTCCAGAAGCTGAGCAGTAAATGTTTTGATAACACCCAAAAAAATAAGAGAATTGAATCGCCTCCTAAACGGCTTTTGAACCAAACAAATAAAATGCCCGCGGCAGATGTGTAGATGCATCCTTCTTCTTTCGATCTACGCTCATATTTGCCCTTAAAAACAGTTTCTGGAATGCACAACGAGCGAGCTAGCTACCTGGGTTTCAAAGAAACTTTTGCGGCTTTGTTTGTTTTGAATTGCTGGTTGAGAGAATTTCCTTTGTCTGCAATCGCTAATCGCTTTGAATTGAGGTGTCAACAAAAGCAACTCATGCTATTAGCATAGGAATCATTCGTCGTACATAGCGGCCCATGGTCGAAACCGCCAAAGCCTCATTTTCACGGACCAATCAGACGGCTAAAAAGCGAGGGAGACAAAAGAAACCCGTGAAGATTTTCCTACATTTTACCTACCTTCATAAAACGCAACCAGGACAAAAAACTGCTTGAGATTTCCCGAATTTTTTTAAAGCAGTCTACTCTCCAGATGTTTGGGAGTAAAAGTTTGGATGCCGGTTAAAATATCTCCAGGATTGGTGGAGTTATGGCCACAAACAAACCGTCAAGGCACTGAACCTTGAACAATAGAGATTCTGGCAGGGAGACAATAGTAATAACAATAGTGATTGTTGTAAGAACGACCCGAAAACGCTACAATCTGTGTTTTCAATTGTTCTTGCTATTGTCTTTCGCTAAATTTTCTTTTATTGAAGATTCAATGCCCCTACGGTTTCTATGTGAATTGAAAAAGTCTACAAAGGCTTGTTCACGCATTTCAAGTTATGTGGCAATACTCTAGGGAAGTTTCTGTATTGTACTACTTTTTACATTCATGGCAAAAGTTTGCTCGTTGCAAAATAACTTATAAAATTCAAAAGAGGTTTTATCAAGAGGCTTTATCACCTGACTTGAAGTGGCGTAAACAGGTCTCGACAAGCCTTCGCCGATTTTGTCTATGGGAGAGGCAATAACTCCGCCAGTCCTGAAGATATTTTAACCGGCATCCAAACTTGTACTCCCAAGCATCTGGAGAGAAGATTGCTTTAAAACAATTCGGGAAATCTCAAGCAGTTTTTTGTCCTGGTTGCGTTTTATGAAGGTAGGTAAAATTTAGGAAAATCTTCACGGGTGTCTTTTGTCTCCTTCGCTTTTAAGCCGTCTGATTGGTCCGTGAAAATGAGGCTTTGGCGGTTTCGACCATGGGCCACGAGCAATCGGCTATGTACGACGAATGATTCCTATGCTCATGCTATTGTATTACAAAATCTGCCCTTGTTAGTGGGCCTAAATTGGCTTTAAATAGCTACCAATCGTTTCAGCCCACTTAAAGTAAATTACTGAAAAAACAAAGCAAAGTACATCTTCATGTGTTATATGTTATCTTCTTAGCAACATAGAATGGGTCAGAATAAATTAGTTGCGCTCATAGGGATTACCCTTTTCCCAAGAGGATAACACATGCTAAAGTGTGTTTTCGAGTCATGGCTGTCAAGAAGACATTTTAAGGAAATTTGATCGTGACTTTAGGTCTTCGTCATTGATAACTGATATCAGCTTTTCTCAATCTTCATCAGGAGCTTGAAGAAGACAGTCGGAAGCTAGTTCGGACAAGCTCTGACAGGCTACACAAAGTACAAGACCAGATAGCAAATAATCACAAAGCTGAAATAGACATCATTGTAAAGAGACTTAAGAAGGTAGGGACTGGATTTTGTCCAGGTGTCATGTCACATGACTTTACCAATAATCTTGTCATCCTTTAAACGTAGAGATGAGAGTTAGAGCAAATGAAATCATTACCAGCCAAATCATGGGTCCTGTTCTGGAGAATGAGTTGCAAAAGTATAGAAATTACAGCAAATATTTCATAATTTTTCGGGATTATGGTCCTAAAATTCTTAAAAACTTGCAGAATTATGGTTACCAATTATTTGGGCAAAATGGCACAGCACCCGATATTTGTCACGTGTCTCAACTTTAAAACATTACAATTCTGTTCAATGTCAAACAAAAGCTGAGACTCAAGTGGTCAGTCTAGCTTTGAACCAGGCCATGCACACTGGACAAGTGCGCTGGTCGCTGATCAAAACAACTGAAATAGAGAGCCAATAAAAAACAAAGTTGTTGTGCGTGTTGTACGTTGATTGTATTAATAAACGGCATAAATTCATAACCGAAATGGAGGTTGGCTTCAAGCCATTTTTTAACAGTTTCTCCTCCCCACACAGTTTGCGTTAAAAATGCATTCCTTTTTTCAGGAAAAAGCTGATGAAATTGCTGCTGTTCGTCAAAGACACAAAAGAGAAAACGAAGAGTTAGAATTACAAATCAAGGTAAAATAAATTGAAACCATTTCTGATTTTATTGCATTTTCAAAACTACCATTGGCATTTTGCAACACAAACAATATTCAAAGCATTCGTGCTTTGAGCATTTGCTGACTTGAGAGGGTTATTATATGTTATCCTCTGAATTCTTTAACTATTTTTAAATTGACGAGCAAAAGAAGGAAATGAAAGACTTTTCAAATTTATTCTTTCCTCAATATAAGATTTATTTCCCTAGGGGAATATTCCTGTCAGCAGTTAAAAGTTAGATGTCACTAATCCAATGCCAAATGCTACCCTTTTCCACAAAATCTTTAATTCGCAAAATTTACCTTGTTGAAAAAATAGCGAAAAATACTCATAACGTAGGTTAGTCTTTTAGTGACAGAACAACTTTTGAAACATTTCAATCGGCCACTTCCTTTTCTTTCTATAACAGATTGCGTTGGGTCACTTTTTTTGGGTCACCCGGACATTTGAAAAAGTTTCTGTGAAATTGAACAGTAACTTGCGGTCAAATGAGTTCTGATTGTTTAAAGTTCCACCCGTGGGAAAAATTTCACGGTTTATAAATCTGCCTTGATGCAGCAAAATATAGATGTGTTTGCAAGTTTATAACGAAATAATGATAAAATGTTTTTGCATTTTTAGTGAAAAAATAATAGCTTTTCTTTACCTGAAATGCTAATTTTGTTTTCTAGTCAAAACAATCAGAAATTGAAACCCTCCAAGCCTTGCTCAAACAGCAAGCAGAGTCGACTCGACTTCTTGGAGAAAAACTGCGAAATGAAGCGAAAGATCAGGTTAGTATTCCAGATGGATTGCACGTAGCGGGGATTGCTCAGTGGTAGCACGCTTGACTACTAATCTGTAGGTTGGTGGTTTAAGTCCCCGCCCTGCCGAACCTGCTACAAGGTGTGAGGAGAGTCGCCAACTCTCTGTAAGTCCAGGCTAAAGGAATCACGAGATGTGGTCACATGGAGAGGAAGGACCAGGACGCTGCTTCGATAAGCTCAGCTTCTCAGCGTCCTTAAAATTACCTTCGAATGCTAGGTAGAAATGTATACAACAAAAAGGAATTGCGCGTACTTGTTTTGTAAGAAACCGCTCATAAGAAACTCAATTCTCAGATCGCCAACAAATTAAGAAACGCCAGTACCAGAAAAACATAACTTAAAACACTACTTGTTCCCAGTAGAGGATATCCTTAGAATGTTTTACTTTTTTTCACTTGTTTCCTTTATCATATTACTCGGAAAGTACTTGAGTGAAGTTTAAACATTGGCAAGGCTTCAAACAACTTAGAGAGCTCAGGTAGTAAACATGGAGATTGTTATTGAACCTTCAGGAAACTCGCAAGAAAACTCTGAAAGCTCAAAATCTCGTAAAATTTATGAAAGTTTCAGTGCTGGCTCAAATCCCTAGTGTGCTATAAAAGAATACATGTAGAAAACGCAGAGACCCTTTTGAGAACATTTATCAAATTCCATGAAACTAACGTTCTTTGAATAGTTTATATGCATAATATGCAAAGTTCTCTGTGAAGGTTTTCGTATTGGTCATATTGTTTTGTTCTCCTGTCCTCAAATAAAGAGAACCCTGATGAATTCTAGACGTATCGTAATACCTTTGATAAGTACCCAATCTCGAATAAACCCCCTTCCTCTCACATTTAAGAGAGACATCGAGGGACGTATTAACTGAACAACGTCCTCCGTTTTCAGTGAAATGTTGACATCGCTTGACCTATAGATTTCAGGCAGTAGAGGATTTGGAAATGAAATTCAGAACTTTTTCCATAATATCTAGACGCTTTTCAATCTTTATACATTTTCATGAACTACATTTCAACTTCTATATTAGTCGAACCGGAACTTTGTATTTTGCAATCATTTACCAATGAGATTATTTGTATAAAATCGAAGAATATGAATCGCCCTTCACACTCTCACCTGAAATATCTTTGCGCTCATGGATATAGATTTAATCTTAATGCTCCTTCTCCTGTCTTATTTCATCCCCCAGATATGCTTAGCTGTCGAAAAGGAACGAAATACTCGCCTTGAAGAGCTGCAAAGAACCGAACTAGAATTAGAGAAATTAAAAGATGAGCGAGACACCGCCACATCTGGCAGCACTGCTGACCTGGAGAACAAGGAGAGAGAGAACGAACGGCTGAGAAACGCTATTGATAGATTGAAAAAGGTTTGCAAAGCTCGCTCATGTTTGTTTGGTCTTTTGTATTCCACATTTAGGGGTCTGTATGAACCAGCATGGTTTGCATGTGCCATCTCTTGAGTGGCCAGAGTTGTTGTTATTTTCAAGGCCAATTAAAATGGCGACAGCAAAGCCTAAGGCGTTCTATTGCAGTTTTGAATTAAAGACCCATAGCTAAACATGATCCATTGCAACCCTAAAAGGACCTCGTTCGAAGTGTCATGCTTTTGTTTTCCTTACCAAATTTACCAGATTTGGACGCTCGATCCAAACCTCTTTTCTAGCAGGTAAAGATGTATATTGGCAGTTTCTTTTATGCGGGTTTTTACTGCACTGTTTTGAAGGTATACTTAAATGGAATGTTAACTGTGAAAGTTCTACCTTGCTCTATCATAGGAACTAGAAGATGCTCGACAGGAGAATTATGAAGCTCGCGAAGAAAAATTCCAAGCAGTTTCGAAGACGAGACAAGAAATGAAAGAAAGGAGCGGGCTATTGAAGGAAAAACTGCGTGAGGTGAGAAAGATGAGACTATGATAATTTCTTTAGATTATATAAAAGTTTATGATTCTTCCACAAATTTCTGTTGTGAATAATATCTCATAAACTCAAGTGATATGAACGAACAGTAAATAATATGCCTGAAGTTTGAATCTGAAAGAAAGATATTCCTGAAAGTCCTGAATAAAATGAGAACTAATTTAAGAACCTGAACAACCTTATTTTCAACCAAATACCCAAACCATAAGAACCTAGTTAGGTTAACTTGCAAAATTTGTAGGTTCTTATAAACGGGTTTTTACTGTATAATAAGGGCGAATTTTGTTTAAAAAGAGATTCAGGTTTCTGAAAATACCAAGCGGTTGACTATTCTGAAGAATAGATTCCACACCTCTGAGTGCACTCAATCAAAATCAAGATAAACAGAGGGAGTAACAAAACGTAGGGCTCAAATCTTTAAAAAGTCAGTGTAAAGTTCTATTACAGTTTTCTTTGAACTAAATGGCTTGGAAGGAACTTAGGGCCTTTTGCTGTAAATCTACCATGGAAATTTATTGACATCTTTATCAGTTTTAAAAATGGCGGCATTTATTAAAGTTGAAGCTAGACGTCATCAAATTTCTAAATCCTAGAACCAGTAAAAGCAACTGGATTTTTCAAAATTGTCCATGATTTTTTTAAAAATAATTGAATTGCCGCCATTTTGAAAAAATCAAGATATCAAAAAATTGCTGAGGCACTTTCAATAAGAACCATTAAGAACTTTTATACCCTGAAATAGATCTAAGAACCTTTGAACCTAAGAAACGATTTGAGGTCTATGCTGAGCAACACGGTTTGGTTGGTATGTGCGGGGATTTACCGTATTAAATCTAATTTTGATGATGCCAAATCATTTGTTTTGATCAGATTTATATCCTTTGTTAAAGAAATCATTTGCCCAGGTTGTTTTAGATAGGAGTATAAAGTTCAAGAAAATGCCAATAAAGTTAGAACGTTGATTATGATCAAATTACAGGTATTTTATTTTTCATCTACAGCAAAGGGACCAAAGCAATATTAAGGGGTTCCGTCATCAAACTGTAAATAAATCTGATAACATTGCTCGTATCCATTGTTCTCCATTGTTTCTGCAGTTTGTTTGGTGGCTTCACCCAAGCCACCAAAAATGCTCGTTAAAAATCCACTTATATCCAAGCAATCGTAAAGGATATGAATGTTTCGTTTTTTCCTCCATGAAGTACAAAGATTTATGTTTAAAATTATGCTTTCATTTTTGAAAAAGAAACAGGTAAACGTCCATGTGATATTACCCATCAAAAAAACTGCAAAATCATCGTTTCGACCGAAATTTTGAGACAGAGCTCTTTTCAAGAAGAGCATGTATGGGGAAAGGAAGCTATCGCTCGCTTCAGAAGGCTTCCTCATTCGACTTTTTTCGTGGAAGTAGTAGATTTTTGTTTTCAGCAGTAGATTTTATTCCTTAATTCCATTCTTTTTAAGGTCGAGAAATTTGAGCAAGCTATTTTATTGGAAATCAATGAAGAATGTTTGAAAACCTCTGCTGTTACTGGTGCAACGTATCCAACTGTCAAAAGAAATTTGTAAGTGCAATTTCATTCAAAATTAACTTCGATAGCATTTCAGAAGCAGACTTATTAAGTGAGCTCTGTCTCTTCTTTGGCATCACAGCCAAGACGCATCCTAGAACTTTCAGAAAAATGTATGAAACCCTGTTTTGTGAAGCCTAATCCACCTTTTCAAGGTAAGAGGCGCGAAAGCGGAAGTATTTTGTTGTTTGAGATTTTGCATTTTTGAGACTAAAATCTTATTGTGCGTACAAAGTTTAGTCTTGAGACAAATTTTCACATTCATATCTGTCTTTATTTAGAAATTATGATGATATATAAAGAATTTGAATTCATAAGGGCTTTGACGGTGAAATCGGAGTTTGATTTCACGGTCAAAGCCCTTATGACTTTAAATTCTTAAAATTGTCATAATTTTGAAATGAAGACTTAAATGAGTGTGAAAATTTGCTACTCTGCTAAACATTGTACGCAGAACAAGATTTTGCCCTCAAAAATGCAATATCTCAAATAACAAAAAAACTTCCGCTTTCGGGCCTGTCACCTTGAAAAGGTGGATTCCGTTGCCCAAATGCTTGGTCATTCGTACAAAAATCATTGACACTGAAATGCTTTAGAATCAAGTTTCTAGGCTTTGAACGTAGATTGAAGACGAATTACGAAGTTATAAGATTATTCGTGCAATGGGTCTGGGCAATCTTATCATAGCCTACCGTATTGATTTATGTTCTCGATAAATTATCAAAGAGTATGACAATATATGGCACGTGACCTTAGTGTTTTCTGTTTTGAAACTAGATCGCTATATATCCATACCCCCAAAAATGATATTACTACTTTATAGGTAATAGCGCACTGGCGGAACCACTACTCACATTTTCGGGAACTGAGAGGTATTCTGCCTCATTTCCACCTCATTATAGCCAGCCAAAGCCAAAGCAAAACGTTTTTTTGTACACATTTCTACCTAGCATTCGAAGGTAATTTTAAGGACGCTGAGAAGCTGAGCTTATCGAAACAGCGTCCTGGTCCTTCCTCTCGATGTAACCACACCTCGTGATTCCTTTAGCCTGGAATTACAGAGAGTTGGCGACTCTCCTCACACTTTGTAGCAGGTTCGGCAGGGCGGGGACTCGAACCACCAACCTTCAGATTGGTAGTCAAGCGTGCTACCACTGAGCCATCCCCGGAAAATGTTTGGTATACTTGCAATCCGATTTTGTGTTTCTCTTCGAGAAAGAGGCTTAAGGTTACTGTAACTGTTCAGACGACAAATTTTCGATTTTTCGTTTTTGTCATAATCTGATGGTACAAGTATTTGAGGACCGTTTAAACCAACTCACTTCCAGAAATAGTCACAATTACTTATAAATTTGAGCATTTTAAAAGGAGCAATCATGTTTCTCAAAAGTTGCGGGAATATACATTAGGAGATTTAAGTAAACTCACTTGACCTTGCAGCTATGTTCGTGACATCCCGTGCTGCTATGTTATTGATATAATGCTTTACCAATACCGCGCTTAAGCCTAATTGCTTGACTTTTCATGCATAATCGTATTTCCCGCAATTTTTGCTTCATTTTGATAAAAGCCTGATTTCTCGAAACAGGATTCCGGGGTACTGGTGGGTAATAAAAAATCTTTGTGTACCCAACAGGCCAATCGAATCGCTTGAAACTTGGCACACAGGGTCACAAAGCATAAAACTACGAAACCGTGTCAGCGATTTGTGATAGATCCAATGGTCCGATTTTTACAAGGGTCTGAAAGTTAAAAAAGACATTTAAGATATCTGCATTTATTTAAAATGATATCATTTCAAGAAAATACCTTTTATCAAAAATTCGTGACACGGTTTTGCAGTTCAGGGCCTTAAGTCTTTGGTAAGTAGATAGTCGTGGTCCAACGATTATCATTGGGGTACACAAAGATTTTTTCGCAAGGGTGGTCGATTTTACCTTAAATCTAGAATAAATCATTCGTGATTTTATTGAATCAACTGAATATATTTTTACGATATTCTTTGTTTAATTCTGCGTCGAATGATGCATAAGTTTGTTTGGTATATTTTGACGAACGGCCGTGGTAAACGGAGTTTCTTAATCGCCGCCTGAACGGTTACAGTAACCTTAACTGTTTTCTGCTTCCCTGGTATCCCATCAATATTTCAACTAATCTTTGAATTTTCTTTCTTTCAAGCTCAATGGAAGTGGAAGACAACAGTGCTGTAAATGAAGCATTGGTAAGTTCACTTTCTTTTTATTTTATTCGAACCATTTGTCTGACATGATATGACGTTTGAATACTTCTCATGGTAAAAAGATTTAAAATATTTTAAATGCTAAACTGATGATTGTAATTCCATTATGAAAATGTGTGATTATTATCCAGTGATGCAAAACAAGGTTCTGGCCAGTGGCCTTTAAGGAGTAGACTGATGATATGGTCGTAGTTATCGCTATTGAAATACTACCGGACGCTCCTAACTACGACTCATAATCAAACGCCATTATTTTGAAATGACTATGACTGCCTCGTTTCGATAAGGGCCTAGGCAGAAAAGCACAAACATTTGTAGTTTTCAAATGAAACACATTGATTTGAACATGAGCTATGTCTCTTCTTTTGCATCGCAGCTAAGACGCATCCTAGAACTTTCAGAAAAATGTACGAAACCGTGTTTGTGAAGCGTAATTCCGTTGCCCCCATTCCCCATTCCGTTGCCCAAATGCTGAGCGGTCTCGGTCTTGTGTAATAGTCTCGTTGTGAATAGCGATTACTGGGACTCATCGTAATCAGTCTATTTAAGGCGTAGTTTGACAAGGACACTACGTTAGATATGAGTGCCCTTGGAGTTCCAATCGGAATGACGAATAATGGGAGAGGCAGAAGTTAAAGGGTCTGTTTCATCCAGCATACCTTGCACGTGCCGTCTCTTGCTTGGTCTTTATTGTCGCCATTTTCATGGGTCATGACATTTTCATGGGCCATGATAAACATGTATTTTCCAAATTCTAGGGAACACTTCGTACATCAAACAACGACCTTCGGAAAATGGTTGTGCTGTTTAAAAAGAGATTAGATGAATCAAGGACTTCGAACGACAGCCTCAACAGTCTCAACCAGGTATTCCTTAATTTTTAGCTTTCCTCTATCGCTCTTTCCACTTATAGTTTCGAGTTCCAGAACCCTATGTTTTGCAGCATAGGTTCCAAATCTTTAAAAAAGCTGGTGTAAAATTCGGTTAGTTATTTCTTTGAACTGAATGACTTTAAAGAAACTTTAGCTGTTTCTCTATAATTCTACCGTTGGACTTTTCTGAAATCTTCAATATTTTCAGAATTAGGGTGTTTTTCTAATTTTTCAAGAATTCAAGAAAAATTTTCAAAAAAACTTAAAGGGCATGTATCGTGAACCTGATTGGCTAATGTAATACAATTATCTCTCTTGTTTAGTACAAAGCACGGGACCGAGGCTGCATTTTTACGGCAGTAAAAATTCATGAAGCAGAAATTAAAAGTAACGAAACAATGGAATTCCACTCGAAACTTCTTTGTTGTATCAACCAACTGCTATCGCGATATATGCCCTTTAAAACCATCGTAATTTCTAAACTATTTGACACAACATGAAGTAATTTCGAAGAAAACCATAGTTTATGGATGTCTACAATATGGTATCAAGCGAAAGTCTGTCACTCATCTGGTTTATGATTTAGAAATTTGAAGACGTCACACCCTCAAATGAGTTAAAATGTAACATACGCTGAAATTTAAAAAAATGTAGAAAACTTCTGAAAAGTCCAACGGTAGGATTAAAGATTAGTAACTGAAATTTGTTTAAAGCAACTCAGTCAGAAGAAATAGATCACAGAATTTTACACCCACCTTTTTACGCTGAGTTAAAGATTTTGGAACCTATGCTATGTTTTGCTTGGGTTACAAAGAGATTGTGCAGAAGCATTCCAGGCAGATTCAAATTCCAGATAGGCTGCAGCTTAAAGGGGCTCCGTCGTCAAATTGTAAGCAAAACGATGATTTTTGCAGTTTTTTGAAAGGTGATATCACACAGGATTTTCGTATTTTTTTCAAAATGAAAGTTGCTGTTTGGGCATTAATTCTTGTACTTCATTAAGGAACAAACCAAACATTCATATCTTCTACGATTGCTCGGATATAAGTGGATTTTTAACGGTCACTTTTTTGTGGCTTGGGGAAGCCACCAAACAAACTGCAGAGAACAACGGATGAACAATGGAGAATCCCCGACACGTGCGAGTTTACGGATTTGTTTACTGTTTGACGACTGAGCCCCTTTAATTTCAGTCTGAAAACATTCTTTGTTCTGTTTCCAGTTTAAATGAAGCAACTTGTCGCTACGTCAAGAAAAGGGTAGTTTTTGTCATTGTTGCTCTCTTCAGGGGTTCTAGAAAGGGTAGTTAAAGGAGAAGATTCAAATTCTCCCATTCAGCTTGTTTTGGAGTTAGAATAATGTGATGGAAACAAAATGTTATGGAATCACGACTGAATTTTGAAATTTCTCATTAGATAAGTTCAGAAAAATTCTTCTTTAAAACATCCAAAAAGTTGGCAAGTGTAGCTAAATCTAGATATACCCTATGCATTCTAATGTAATCATTCAGATTATTAATTAGATTAGTTAGATTCTGACTACATGCAGAACTGATAATGCCACTGAAATTTTTTTAATATTTTCTACTACCACCAAGATCTGCACTAGAGGCCGTTTCACCCAGGCTCACGCCAAAGGCTGCGTCACAACCTCCACGCCCTCCTACTCGTCAGGAGCTGTGCACTTCTCCTGACGGCCGAGTATAGGCAGCTCGTTTCAGCATCGTTCATTTTCAGCTTTGATCTTTGGCGGGTGTCTATTGGGTTTAGCCAACAAGTGGCTTAGGTGCTAATGGCGTGTCAGTTTTGTTTTGTTCGTCTGCTATAAAAGTGGCCTGTTTTTATTGGTAATTTGTTCTTCGCACGAACCAAACTGATGAGAGTGCGACGAAACTAGTATTTGATGATTTCACGTTTATCTTTTCAGCAGTTACTAACTTATTTCTTTCCTTTCAGGTTTTAAGGTTAATTCGGTTTTGTCTTACAGGATTTAACAGTTTTTCTCTTGTTACAGGCTTATTTTGGTTATTGTTTCTTTTACAGGAGTTAATAGTTTTCCTTCTACTGATTTCAGTGTTTTTGTTGCGTTTATGGGTTTAATATGATGAGTCCGTTATTTAAGGCTATTTTTGAATTTTTTTTAAGCGTCTGGGTTCAAAGAAGGAGATCCTTTGCTCTGTTCCTTTTTTCTAAATGTCTAATTTTCGAATTTTTTATATTTTCAATACCTTGTATCATCTGCTTTTCAATCTTCTTTGCAGACGAATAAATCAGATCAAGATTCATTCTCGGACAGAGCTCGCACACCTGATAGTATGAGCCTGGTGGTTAATGGCTCTTCAGAAGAATCAAGATCAGCTAGGATATTAAAGCATCTACAATCCAGGGTGAAGCAGCTTCGACAAGGCAATGAATCAATGAAAAAGAGTTTTGGTAGTGATGAAGGGGAGAATGAATTAGATAGCAGCGCAGGATCTGCAACATTTGAGAAGGTAAATTTTAATTTTTTCTTGTCATTGCAAACCATGCCACCGTCTTCTACCTTTCAATTTTGCTATCATCAATAACACATTCAATTGCCAATATTTTGCAGTATTTTGAATGGAGGGTGAAATACAGTCTTCATTCTCAATCCAAGTTTGGAACAAGGCAAAGAGGAAATTATTAAAGGCAATGTGTCCATGTAAGTACAGCCGTGTATACACTCATGTCAAAATGTACTGACACGACGCTGACGAAGAGCCTCGAAGATCGCACTGTGATTGGTAGAATTTAACTGATCACATGCAAAACTAGAATGTAAATTGCACAACGAGGCTGCCTGCTGGGAGACTTCGGGTTCAGCTCTGGAAGAGCAACCGCAAGTAAGTCATCAGTGAGCTGGCTACCTTACGACATTCATGTTACAGTGATCAAATGAGATATATCACATGAAGAAAGCAAAGGGGCTGTCCTGACATGGACACGTTACCTTTAAATGACACCTCATACTTGTATCATTGTGATTCTCTGAAATACTTTTTGTTCTGACCTTAGGGAGAAGATCCTGCTAAAGTCGAACGGCTAGAAACTGCATTGAAGGTTCGTTTGCAATTTCAATTGTATTCAACAGGCTGATACCATGAAATTTGCCTAGCTATTTTTAATAGTGTTTTGCATCAGTCCTGAGACACTGAGCACATTGTTTTCACAAAACTCATCCACGAATTTATAAATCGTAAATAATTTTGACAGAGGAGTTTCAATAACCTAAATATTGAACAGTAGACTTATTACCTGTAATCTGTTTTATATTTATGTCCCCTTAAAGGTAAACGTTTTTTATTTTCTTTTTTGTAGTTACGTGTAGTTTTAGCAATTATTTCTCTCTCTAGTAGTTACGTGCAGTGGCATGTTCGTATTTCCTGTTTTATGTTTTATATTGCCATGAGGTAGTCGTAGTTTTCGCTCCAATTGGTATTGTATTAGTAGTAGGGTGTGGTATTTTGTAAGTAATGTTGAAAGTAATATGTATTGTAAGTTATTAGATGATGTATAAAAAAACAATTTTCAACACTTTCTTTCTTTTTGTGTTTTTAGAAAGCAGAAGAGCAGGCAGAGAGATACGCAAACTTACTCAGTCAGAAAATGAATGAAAACACCAAGTTGCAGAAGATGCTTACACATTCATCAAAGGTAGTATATTCATGAAATGTATAGTATGTAAAGCTTTATTATTAAGTCCCTGGGGGCTTATCTGTTCCCGGAGACTCCAGAGGGGGAATTTATTATGTAAAGGCCTCTTAGCTAGAGAAGGGGCTTATTCACAAAGTTGAATGACAAAAATGTAGATAATAGCTTCTTAGCTCTTTTTTACCCCATATTCAGAAGCCATTTTTTCTTTTGGGAACGGCAAAATGTTCGTCAAGTTTTCCTGCGAAAGGTTTTTGATTTCACATTATTTAGTGGATTGAACAGCGTAGTTCATGCAGTTTCTACCTAGAATATCGTTTTTATTATACTTGATGAAATTTGGCCATTCAGAAACCAACAAATTAGAGGCATCGAGTCATGGTAAATAGACTGTGCATACCCAGTTTGCAAAAATTGCTGAGTCATGATGATAGCTTACGCCAATCTGATTGGCTGTTATTCAAACAGATCCGATGTATCCTTGTATTTGTGAAGTTGATACCTGATCACATGAAAACAGACTGATCACATGAAAGCAGACAGACCCCCAGGCGGAGAATTGCATTTTACCATGACTCAATGTCTTCAAGGTCAAAACACATTTAGTATGCACCGCCCCCGTTACAAAATGTCTTTCTTGCGCAGTAACGGGAACGGTGTATATACATTTAGTATGCACCGTTACTGTATGGGTAAAACTTCGACCCAAAAGCGAAAATTTCCAACTGCTTTTAGGTCAAGGGAAAGTGTCTTTTTGGTGCAGTAATGGGAACGGTGTGTACCGTGTATACACATTGACATTGATTGAGTTCGTGCAAGTTGTAGGTAGAATATATCTTACATGCTACGTGATGAAATTTAACATGGTCATAAACCAACAAAATTAAGGTTTAAAGTCAACATAACATAAACAAAATTTATAGTTCCTGCAAGTTCACCATCATCATTCGGTGACTGCTTCATCTGGATGATTCGTCGTTACTCCTCTCAAGTAATCACGGTCTTCAGCTCCTCTTATGCATTGCTCAAAGTTTAACTTTGTCCATTCCATGATGTTCTTCATCCACGTTTTACGGGGACGTCCCCTTGATCTTTTCGCACATACCCTTCCTTCCATTAAAAGTTTTTGCATTTTGTTTTTTCTTATCAAATGACCAAAATATTGCGTTCTTCTCATTTTTATGTTCTTCTCTAGTGACAAACTTGTTTCATTGACACGTTTTAAAACCCCCTCATTTGTAGTGTGACTTGTGTATGTGATCTTAAACATTTTTCGATAGATCCACATTTCAAAACTGTTTATTTTCTTCCGTGTATCAGCGTTAAGCGTCCAGGTTTCACTTGCAAGTTAAAGAAAGATTATTAGGTAGGTAGCTCTAAAATAGGCACGGTATTTGTAGTTGAGCAACCAAAATGCACGTAACTTCATCATGAAGATGAGCAACCAAAATTCACATAGACATTTGGTTGTAACTTTATTTTCTTTGCAGGAGAACATTAAACTTGAACGTCTTCATTCTATTTTGCAACACAAAATGGCGACTGGTGGAGCAACATAATTCTCGTTGGTGGATTACAAGCAAATTTGTGACGACTTGATCTGGTGTAAATATACAGAATAGCTACTTTTATTTTTATTAGAAGGGCTGGTAATTGGTATGGTTTATCTTTATATTAAAAGGGGTAGGGACCAAATAACGTAAGGGCATATAGAGATCCCAAGGTAACGATAGGATGATGTGGCTACCGAAGAGGAAGCAAGTCATATCTTTGCAGATGAGTGACAGAACAGTAGCTGTTTATTATCTTCTAAGAGTTTTGAGCTTCGAAAGAGAAAAACCCTTGCCCCCCTATCCACTAGCCTGAGATGAAGCTCAACACTCATCAGTACTCTACAAGAACTACGGGGAAGTCTTCTTCCCAACTTTGGTAGAAAATGAACTGGGGGGGATCTACTTTAAGGGAAGAAATTTTCGCGAGAAGAAACTTTCGCAATTTGGAAAACGAGAAATTTTTGAAATAGCTTTCGCGAACCGACCAAAATGGGAAATTTCGCGGGAATAAATTTTCGTGTTTGCGAGAATAGCATGATTTTCTGGGAATGAAAATGCACGAATTTCATATCTTCGAACACTTAGCGGGAATAAAATTCACGAATTATGTATTTTAGGAGATTTCGTGGCAATAAACGTTCGCGAATTTCACATTTTCGGAAATTTCGCGGAATGAACTTTTGCAAATTTCTTCCCTTAAAGTTTCATCCCTTAAAGTAATCAAATAACAAAAGGAGAAAAACATGACGGTCCCACGCGTCCGATGGCAATGGCTGAGGAAGACTTCATTTAGTTTTACTTGTTTCAGTTTCCTTATCTAATCAAGAATGAAGAAGGCTTTGAAATATTACCTCTCTAGCTGGAGGAAGATTTGCAATTTTTCTGGAACCTGTGAGAAACACATTGATACCTACCTGATCCCGGGGGAGGGGGTGCATAACATGTTCAGGATACGGGTATGTGCCGCCCATATGGGTAGGTAGTCATGTACCCCCCCCCCCCCCGGGTACCAGATCCTCTTGCAATCCATTTCAGCAGTCAGTCATTTTATCACCGGAGAACCGTAGATAATTATTTTTGTATCTTTAGCTGTAAGTTTGTGGTAGGAAGGGTATATCCTTGAGCCGTTTTTATCTGTATGTATTTTAGTTTGCTACATTTTGTGATTCTTAATTTTTATCATTCATGCAATCATATCAATCAGATACAAAAGTCGCAATTATTTAGCCAATCTCTCTTTGCCAACAAAATCTTGAGTTGGTATGCGAAGTTGTCTCAAAAATTTGCAGTTTCATATCATTTTCATTCCATTATGATATTTTTACCGATGGTAGCCCTCTATTGAATGCCTGATTTCCGTGCAGCCATGCTAGAATATGCATACATACATACATACATACATACATACATACATACATACATACATACATACATACATACATACATACATACATACATACATACATACATACATACATACATACATACATACATACACACACACATACCTACATACATACACATCGAATTTTAAGTCAAAACAGAATCAATTTTGCAAATGATTACACTTTCATAGATGTTTATAAAACAGATATAATGGCGCAGATGAAGAAAAAATAAAGGGGAAGTTACAATTTATTTAGCGGTGAGGTTGTCATTTTATCGATGCCTTTAAAATTTTCAAAGATGACGTACTTTCAGCCTCTTGTGGGAGACCATTTCAAAGCTTGGCGCCCTGGTCAGAGAAGCTTCTCCGTCCTGCAGGCTTCAAAGAGGAGAGACCCTAGGATCATGATCCAAAATTCCGAAGAGACCAAGCTGTGGAGATGTTGAATGGTTTAAACATGTCATCCATCGATACATCGCGATGTATTCATGAATTCATGGACTAGTAAACATTTCTTGCAGATTTACAATCAATTCCCTGATCTTCCCAGTCATTTTAAAGTTCGTAGAATGCTAATTTTTGCAGTTTTGCTGTTGCGGTTGAAATGGCGTCTCTTCTGACATCAACGATGTTGATATCGGAGTGCCACAAGGGTCTTGTTTGGGACCACTTCTTTTTCTGCTTTGTATAAATGATCTTCCCTTGCGGTTGCGTTATCTGAATATAGATTAAATTATGTGTAGATTAAATGGTAGATGAGCAAATTTGAGACTGACATCTCTATTTGCTTGCCGTGGATACAATAGTACACAGCAAAGAACCATCATTTTAAAGGGTAGCTATATCGACTGGCGCTATAGATGGGCTAAAGAAAACGCTCACGCACCCATTGTTTCTTTAGCTACACAATGAAACGGTACGTGTTTACAATACAATACAATATTAAATATATCTAGCTTGGCCCGGCTCAGCTTTCAACCATATTGCTTCTATTCACGTTCTTTGTGCCAGCTTATATGAGATTTTATCAAAATTTCGAGATTTTGCATATTTTTGTCCAAATTTTAACTCGCCTCGCGAGCTCGCGAGAACAAGCGCTGTGCGATATCAGACAGATCAATGTATCGGACGACCAACTGGTCAGCGGTTTCATATCCACTCACAAACAACAAACGACTCCTGCTTGGCCTTTGCTGTGGAGAAAAACTGTGTGCATCAGATAAACAGGTAATAATTCATATAGAAAGCAGCTTTTGCTTTCACAGTTCGTCTAGTTGACAGATAAACTATCTTTTCTATCATATCTTATGATAAAAAGCTCAATTTGAAGACCAGTGCTTTTGTTTTTAGGGCAAAGTGCTGGACAGAATGTCGGGCCTACCTAGGCATGGGCCTAAGTTTACAATGATGAGTGTCCGCAGATGAAGCTTGTGTGAAATAGGAGAAGACTCTACTCAGAATCCGATACAAGACACAGCTAGAAGAGAGAAATTACAATCAAGATGGAAGAAGCATCAGGTCCAGGAACTATGGAGGTATTGGCATGGCTGAACCTTTTTTTTCCAGAAAGTAATATTAAAATAAAGTTGTCAGGTGCTCAGACTGGATGGCTTTGTTTTGTCTTTGAATTGAATACCTCAGCAACAATTAAACAATACAAGTATAAAGACAATAAGACAAAAGCAAAATTGAGAAATATGATCTTGCCAAAATTCTAGGTTGTATTGGTCCATAGTGGAATAGGCATACCTTACATGTATTTTTTTTATAAAAAACTAAGAATTTGGCCAGTACTTAATGTAAATTATGTACCGCATGATGTGGTAAAAGCAGCACCAAAAATAAAATATCTGGAAGTGCCTTTTGAATACAAATTAAGATAAGAAGTGGTAATGCAACCTGTACAAAAATACAAGGCTAAACTTGGCCTTGTACAGGCCAAGTTTTAGCCTTGTAGAGGGGATTATGACCTTGTTATGACCTTGTACTAACCTTGGAAGAAAATTACAAGGCTATCAGTAAGATTTCAAGCTGCAACCAGTCTAACACAAGGTTTCCACAAGGCTTCTACAAGGCTAATTAGCATTTTTCAAGCCATTTACAAGGTTACAGCAAGGCTATTCCAGGCTATAACAAGGTTACAAGGCCATAACTACAAGGCTTGTACATGGCTATTACATGGCCTTGTATTTTCGTACAGGAAGAGCTCTTTCTTGTTTTCAGAACTTGGCAGAGATGTTCAGATGCTTTATCTGCATGGAAAGAGTGAGAGATGCAAGACTATGCCCCCACTGCTCAAAGCTCTGTTGTTTTATCTGTATCAGGGTAAGTTTTGTGGTTGATCTTGAAGACTAATACATAGTACTATGAACACAAGGATGTGTGTTGCAGTAAATCACAGTTTAGTAAGGGACCAGTTTGCAGAGTGTGGCAACTGCCAGGTTTTTACACAAATTCTACTGTATGTGCATGCTGATTTTGAATGAGATATTTTGTTCACTACTTTGAAAACAAAGGAATCAAAGATCTTGCACGAGAGCACACCACTGCTTTGTTGGTCTACATGCGCAAGATCTTGCCAAGAAGTGCCATGCTCTGCAGACTGGGTACAGTAAGGGAATCAGTTAAGATATTATTTTTCTGACACGCACTGCACCGGTTGAAGTGAAATTTCAGATGGGACCCAAGGACGAGAAACAAGAACAGAGAGAGACAAAGAAGGGTATAAACATTGATTTAGAAGTATTAGTCAGTGAAAAGGCACGAAAAGCACAGGTGAAGATGAAGTTATGATGATTTTTAGCTCCAATCGCTTGGATCACAGAAGCAGCTAAGCGCTAATCGAATTCACAAACCTTCCTTGTCACATCATTTACATACATCATTTACTGAATATTGAATCCTGTCCGCCTGACTGTTTTGGCTGCAAAGTCAGAGCATTACACCACTGTGCCACAACACCTTCTAAACACAAGGAATTGTTTACCCTTTGTGTCTCTTTTACCTAAGCAGAAATATTGTTATCTTTGTTTATTTGCCCTTTTGCCCATGACTATAAAGTAATCCTTCCTTGTGTCCACCCAGAGATTGAAAGACAGCCAGACAAATGTGAGGAGATAGACATTTCTCTCCTCACTTTCCTCCCCCTGCTCTTGATCTCCGAGTGGACACAGGAAGTTCTGGAAGACAGTATGGTCATGGGCAAAAGGGCACAGAACGATAACTATGATTTGGCATGGATAAAGGACACACAACAACAAGTAAGTTCCCTGTGCAAAGAATTGAAGAAATGCATGGAACCTTTTCAATGAGATGGAAAGAAGAAATATTTAAACTTTAGGTTTGTATACATTCATAGTCATTTCTTATTTTCTGTAGAGATGGCTAACAGAGCAAAGACCCCAATGTCCACACTGCAGGTAAATTGATGTTTTTTCACTTTCTTTACCTTTGGTGGTACTTTGAAGAATGAATCCAGGTGCAAATTCATTTCAATAAAAATTTACTTTTCTAATTTTGTTTTTATGCTGACATTGCATTGTATAATATATGTGGAAAATTTTTTGGAAGTTAGTTGAAAATTTATTTTGCAAACTGCTTAACAATTTAAAGTTCCGTGGCTTTGGTTAGTTCAACACAAGCTAAAATCTCACAGAATCAATCAGCAGTAAGGCCTGGTTCAAACGTTGCACTTCTCATGTGCCGAACTTAACTCAGTTAGGAGCAACATTTATGCATGTTTAGCGCGACTTCCGTTTCAAATATCAAACTTAATTATGTCGCTCCAAATATGTTTTCCAATCGTTACAAGAAGTATCTAGTTTAGTTTAGGTGTATAAACTCATGTATTTTAAATGCACTTGTGCGTTGAGTTCAGCACATGAGAAGTTTGACGTTTGAAACGAAGCCGTGTTTGAGTTGTGCAGCTCGGCAAGCTCTACCAATCCAAAGTAGGTTGCCGCTCCTAACTCATCTGCCGTACCCAATTGATTCAAATGTTGTGCCCCTCATGTACTTAATTCTCGAGTTAAGTTCAGCACTTGAGAAGAGCGACGTTTGAACCAAGCCTAAATCTTCAATTAAAAGATGCAATTTGTATCACAAAATTTTCTTTTTTTGCAGAGCTTGTCTTCATTTGCATGAGTTAGTTCATTGCAGATGGGTTGAAGATGTCACACAGGTTTGTTTCAAGCTTTCAATTCCTTTTGTTTTATCATATCTTTTTCCATACAAACTGCTTGCTGGCAAGAGCTTCTACTGCTGTTGGTTTCAAGGAGAAATTGTCCTTATTTCACTTAAGTTCTTCCATCAGAAACAAATGATGATTATGGAACCATAGTGTGTGTGCTCACAGTTTTGCGTTTTAGATATTTATGAAATAAGTATTTTTGTTTTGTTTTACTGCACAATGCATAGGTATGTAAACAGTAAGAATGCTAGGATAGGAATTCTGAAGAATTTACAAGCCTTTCTTAAAACTACCAGGGTTATGGTTGTTGATTACTCTTCCATAAATGTGACTAACATTCTTTTTTTAACTCTTTCTATTTTTGTTATTAGCAACTTGATCATCTTCAAGTAAACACAACAGCTGCAGTTGCAGCAAGTCCTGTGAAATCAAAATCTGAAGAAAGTAAAGATGGGTGAGTTAGCTACTTCACGAGATTTACACCCCCAAATTCTTGTTTTGGTACCGGGTGCGCCAAAATAAACTATGCATGTTTGGCAGGCCACAATAAATAGTACACTGGACCGATTTTGAAGATTTATGACTTAATGGTTAGCAGAAAGCCTGAATTAGATACTGGGATTTTTTTGCAAATTTTTTCATTTTCAGTTTTAGGGCTAGAAGCGAGTTTCTTAAACTTTTAGTTTTCGACAAACATTGAAAACGATAAAAAACATCGATCAAGTTTTCCAAATAATCGGCATGAATGGACAAAGAGAGAACTTGTTCGTGTTAATTTGCTATTTAGAAATCGACCAATTGTAATCTGCTGTACGAGAGTTCGTACTAAGCCCTCAAATCCCCCTGAAAACGTTTTCTGTTTGTTAATTTATGTTGAATCTTTTAAAATTTGGTTGACGTTTTTTGATCGTTTTCAATATTTTCGAAAACGAACATTTTAAGAAACTCGCTTCTAGCTCTAAAAACTGAAAATTAAAAAAATTGCAAAATATCCCAGTATCTAATTCAGGTTTTCTGCTAACGATTAAGTCATAAATCTTCAAAATCGGTCCAGTGTACTATTTATTGTGGCCTGCCAAACGTGCATAGTTTATTTTGGCGCACCCGGTAGAAATATTTTACAGCTATGGACAAATGAAATTACCGTCATTTTATGAACAATTGCAATGCAAAGTATGTTCTAGCTTAGGCTATTTAATCAGCAACTGTGATGCATAAGAATTTATCATGATCTTCTTTAATCTACTCAATATGTTCATAGAACACAGGAGGTGCTATAGAATATAGAATTTAGTTCAATTCTGAAGGGCAGAGAGCATGATAAAGAATGTTATTGGTCAATGAGCGAGGAGCAGGCATTCCTGATTGTCCGTCATTGATGGATGCAATGTGGTGCTGAGCCTTGCATTGCAACTAACATATCACAGAGGTGACTGCTTTCATTTTTCCAGCTTATCAGGTAATAAAAAATGCTAACTTTTTGCATCAGAAACTACAGGAAATGTGAAGCCTTCTGTCACGCTTTTGACCTCAGACTTGATATTTTTCGGTATTGCCTGGTCACAAAAAGTTAGTATCAACAATTGCTTCAGTAGCCATGTGACTAACTGATTTCTCATTTCAGGAAATGCGAATACCATAACGAGAAACTTAGTGTGTACTGTGAAACATGCATCAAATGTATTTGCCACATGTGTGCCCTTTGGGGTGGAACAGTAAGTCTTAAGCCTGGTTTCCATATGATCGTTCCGGTCGTTCCCGTCGCTGGTAACTTTTCCAGCGACACGAACCACGCGAGTGATCGAGTTATTTCCACATGATCGCTGCAGTCGTTTTCTTCACTGGAATTCTTTCAGCGACACGAGTGATCAAGTGGTTTCCATGGTCTGCAATCGCTGACTTATTGAACAGTGGTTTCCACTAAAAATCTCGATCGCTGGCAGTCACTCATACCACTGAGATAGAAATTTTTCTATCTCAGCAACAGGGTGTCATTCGTGTCGTTACGATCGCTGACAGAAAAAGGATGGTTTCCATTAAATCATTTGTGTCGCTACAGTCGCTGGTACGTTTTTTCACCAACGACCAAACACAACGATCATATGGAAACCAGGCTCTAATTGCTCTTGCTTTTTGATCTCTTTTTCTTAATACTTTCTGTGCATAAAGAGTCATTTCAAATTGCACTATTCTAGCTTTGTTACAGAATTGAATAAGAGTTGCAGATTTAATTGAGGACTTGGAAATACTAAGACACAATGGATTACATTTGATCCTTGGAGAATTTGCTTTAATTTCATGTATTGCTTTGACCTGATCTGATATTCTTTCCTTGGATAGTTGAAGGTTTATGTTAGTTTTGTTGATTCTTTGTGTGCTTGTTTTCACAGCATTCAAAGCATGATTTCAAGCCACTGGATGAAATATATGAACAACATGTTTCATCCATTACTGATGAGGTATGATAAGTTTTATGCTACTACTATTCATATCCTGCTTCGTCTACACTTCAGTCTCTTTCTTTTGTCGGAATAGCACAGTAGTTTGGAAGGCCGTGTAGAATTTTCTTTGTCATATACCCACTTTTCGAGATATTAAAGCTGGTTTAAAGTCAAAGGCAATTGATTCACTGGTCTACTTCTCAAGTGCATTTCTCGTATTAGTCACTTTCTATCCTGTTCAGAACTCATTAGTGAACCTTGCAAATGTCGACAATTTTTGCAAAGAGGCTATCTGCTAACTGCCTTGATTCGGTGCTTCATTTCTTTATAGGGTTTGTGCAAGGTTAGAAGCTTGCATTTGCAAAGAGCAAAAAAATATAAAAATGTTTTAACCTGTTCAAATCGATGTCCTATACCTGCTGTGAACAGTTGATAGCCAAAGAAACAATGTTGTGTCTGAATGTTTTCTTTGTTCTATTTATAGAGAAGCCTATGTACCATTACACACTCCCTTTAAGTAAAGGAAGGTGTGCATAGTTAGTTTTGGCAAACTGGACAAAATACAACGTTTCATTAACTCGAATTTAAGGCAACTTCTGGCTTGTTGTAAATCTAAAACTTTCTTTCCCGTTGTCTCCTCGTTGTAGGTTGGTGCTCTGAGAAGACGGCTGATGGAACTGATAAGTCTTGTCCAGGAAGTGGTTCGTACTATTTTAATATTTGGATATACAAAATATATCTTCATGATTTCTGTCCGTTACCGAATTCATATTTCTATAATGATGCATGGTTGAATACAGGTCCTTAACTTTTCGATTTGATTTTTCAAGATATATCAAAAAAGGCGGATGGTATTGACGTCTTGACCAATGACTGGTCCAATCTATTCATTTATATTTCATCGTCTGCATTTGATACAATTTAATTATTTCTTGTTTCATAGGAGAAGAATGTTGACAGTGTGAGAACAGCTAAAGAAGAGGTATGTCACGCTTTTGTTTGCGGTGTCCTGTTGCCTATATTCTTATTGCTTACTTTTTGAATTTTGACATCCTTGACTGCATCGTTTCATTGCATATGCGGATAATGCTGTTAACATGCCAGCTGCTATTCCACTATTGACAGTTGAAGGAGCTTTTTAAACTTTCATAACTAGTGTTATATTCTCACAGACCTTATGCTCTCCTTACCAAATATTTAGATATGGGGAGTGCGAAGGAGACTTCGCTGTTGTGGTAAGGAGAGTGGTTTTAAACGTGCGCTGCCACTGAGGGAGGAGGGTGGGTCGATTTCGAGTTCACCGATGTTCGTTGTTTCTTGAAGAGGGCTGAAACTGACTGCTACAAAGGTTTAAATATGACCCTTGGACTGTGGGGGACTAGAACTAGTCCCAAGAGAGGCGATTTTGCAAAAGTTAGGCCCGTGGGACTAAAATATTAAAATTTCCGAGCATTCGGTCCTGTGAGAATAGTGTTATATTCTCACAGACCTTATGCTCTCCTTACCAAATATTTAGATATGGGGAGTGCTTCGGAGACTACTTGTAGTTATCATGAAGCAAGAATTCCCTAAAGGAAACATAATGCTCATAGAAGGAAGAAATATGCTAGGAAATACCCTCTCCAACACTCAGAAACTAGGAAATAAGTGGTATTAAGCAGGTCTTGTCTAAATCTTTGTCGTTTTTGAAAATACACTGTTGTTAAAGTTTGATTCAGAAAACGAGCAGCAAACAGATAGCAAATACAAAAAATAGATAAATGCAACTGTTGAAAAATTGACAATGAATCATTCAAAGTACAAATTTACAAATCGACACTCCTAGAATGTCCCGCAATTTCCAGGTGCTAATACAGAAAAACCTTACTTACAATGATAATATCTGCAACTAAAATTTCAAAAAAGAAAATAGTCTTCCGTGAACACCTAATAGAATTCCATAAAATGTTTTTTAGATTTTTCCATACCTTGTAGAGACATGATGCAAATTCATTCTTTGTGCCCACGCCAACTGTAACCTATTTAACTGTAATGGCGCGAACTTAACAGCCATATGATCTATTAGATGATATCTCATAAAATTCCGTGAGAATAGTCGCTTTTTCTGAGCGACAGGCATGCAGATCAACCCACTTTTGCAATAATTCGGGCTGCTTAGCCTCATCAGACCCACAAGAGCAAAGTTGCGAAATTCACATTTGATACATAATAAATCTTAAAGCGGTATCCCTTTTAGGTTTGTATAGCACGGGACAATGATATTTTATCGTATACTCCGTAGTGATGTATTGAAAATTGCAATTCATGAGAGGAGCAATAATGCGCTCCTGATATATAGTACATAGTTACACTGTATATAAGTATAATATTCGCTGAGATTGTAGAAATAAAACCTTATACACTTTCCCACAAAAAAAAAATTGTCGATAGATTGTAAAAATAATACCATCGAGCCATGCTCCAATACTTTTGAACGCTGAATTCCGAAGAGTCGAGCTAGGGGGCTCTCCGTCAAAATGTCTATGGCAATAATCGCTGTTTTTATACTTTGCTTGATTTCTCCCACAGTATTTATATAAACCTTAAAAAGTCTCATGGTTATCTAAGTTTACTACCTAAAGATGTCATATTACTTGAAAAATAAATAGCAAATGAACAAATTAAAGAAATTAATAGGGTCAAAACAAAAGACCGGGATGCCCCCTAGCTTCGACCATTCGGAACCCAGCAGCATTAGCCGAGTGTAAAGGTTCTTAGTTGAGCCCCCGGCAGGTCGAAGCAAGGAGAGAAACTTAGCACCTAAATATCACTTGGATACAAGAATTTCTGTATTTCTTCGCCGTTATGATTTGTTTAGTTCCATTTAGAGGTTTAACTAATTCAGTAGTGAAGTCAATGGACAATAGAACATGGGACAGAGAAAATTACTTATGAAAACCTTTCTAAAAAATTCCCCAGCCAACATATTAAACTGTAAAAAACCATATCACCACCAAAATCTGACGGCTGAACAGGTGTATGAAATGACGAACAACTCACAGCGAAGTAATCAGCTGAACAGGCTTTAAAATTTACAACGTCCCGCAGCAAATAGACCAGCTAAATAGGTCTTAAAATTTTCAAAATACTTTACAGCAAAATTAGCAATTGATGAACAAATCTTAAATCTGACAAAGGTCTCAATCAAATAAACAAAGCTGCTGGAAAGGCCTTAATATATCACAATGTCCCGTAGCAAAATACAAAACTATTGGATGGGTTTGACTTATCAAAAAATTCCCACAGCAAAAGACAAATCTGCTGGACAGGTCTAAGGCCATCACAACACCCCACTGCAAAGGTTACAGCTGCTGAATATTCAAAACTGTCCCTTAAATATTCCTCAGCAAAAATTATGCTAACTGCTGTACGGATAAATGATAACAAAATTCTCGTAGCAAAAGTAAAACTGCTGGACGAGCTAAACATTCAAGGCTATTCCCTAAAAACTTTGCATCAAAAATGCTAATCCTTCTGCGGATTTACAAGAAATGAGAATTCTCCCAACAAAAAGAAAGCTGCTGGACAAGCTACAAAATCATATACTTTTCCTAAACACTTCCACAACAAAAAAGGCCAGCTGCTGTACGGATTTGCAACAACAAATGATCGCAGCAAGAAAACCGTTGGACGAGTTCTAAAAATTCGGCAGCAAAATGCAAACTGCTGTATGGATTCACAACAAAATTCTCAAGGCTATTTCCAAAAAATTTCCGCAGCATAAATGTTAACTGCTATACGGATTTACAACGACAACATTCTCGCAGCAAACAATCACTGGACAGTTAAAAAGATCAAGGCTATTTCATAAAATTCCGCAGCAAAAATACAAACTGCTGTACGGATTTACAAAACGCTCGCAGCAAAAAACCGCTGTACGAGATAAAAAGATCAAGGCTACTTCGTACAAAAAATTCCACAGCAAAAGTGCTAAACTGCTGTACGGATTTATCATTATCATCATCATTATCATTTATTTATTTACAAAGTAGGATGAAGCGAAACCATAGCTAAAATTACAGCTAATTAAGGCCTACTTATTTACAAAATTTACAAGTCTAATCTAAAAATAAATTCAAATAAATAAAGTCTAAAATAAATTACAAAATTAACAAAATACTAGCAGCAAAAACCGCTGGAAAAAGATAAAAAGATCAAGGCTATTTCGTAAAAAACTCCGCAGCAAAAATATGACTGCTGTACGAATTCTCGCAGCAAAAAATAAAACTGCTGGACGAGCTAAAGAATTCAAGGCTATTTCCAAAAAATTTCCGCAGCAAAAAGTGCTAAACAGACTGTACGGATTTATCATCATCATAATCATCCTAATTTATTTACTTACAAAGTAGGATGAAGCGAAACCATAGCTAAAATTACAGCTAATTAAGGCCTACTTATTTACAAAATTTACAAGTCTAATCTAAAATTAAATTCAAATAAATAAAGTCTAAAATAAATTACAAATTTACAAAATACTAGCAGCAAAAACCGCTGGAAAAAGATAAAAAGATCAAGGCTATTTCGTAAAAAACTCCGCAGCAAAAATATAAACTGCTGTACGGATTCTCGCAGCAAAAATAAAAACTGCTGGACGAGCTATAGAATTCAAGGCTATTTCCTAAAACTCTGCAGCAAAAGTGTTAAACTGCTGTATGGATTTATAAAATACTCGCAGCAAAAACCGCTGTACGAGATAAAAAGATCAAGGCTATTTCGTACAAAAAATTCCGCAGCAAAAATACAAACTGCTGTACGGATTCTCGCAGCAAAAATAAAAACTGCTGGACGAGCTATAGAATTCAAGGCTATTTCCTAAAACTCCGCAGCAAAAGTGTTAAACTGCTGTATGGATTTACAAAATACTCGCAGCAAAAACCGCTGTACGAGATAAAAAGATCAAGGCTATTTCGTACAAAAAATTCCACAGCAAAAGTGCTAAACTGCTGTACGGATTTATCATTATCATCATCATTATCATTTATTTATTTACAAAGTAGGATGAAGCGAAACCATAGCTAAAATTACAGCTAATTAAGGCCTACTTATTTACAAAATTTACAAGTCTTAATCTAAAAATAAATTCAAATAAATAAAGTCTAAAATAAATTACAAAATTTACAAAATACTAGCAGCAAAAACCGCTGGAAAAAGATAAAAAGATCAAGGCTATTTCGTAAAAAACTCCGCAGCAAAAATACAAACTGCTGTACGAGCTGTAGAATTCAAAGCTATTTCCTAAAACTCCGCAGCAAAAGTGTTAAACTGCTGTACGGATTTACAAAATACTCGCAGCAAAAACCGCTGTACGAGATAAAAAGATCAAGGCTATTTCGTACAAAAAATTCCACAGCAAAAGTGCTAAACTGCTGTACGGATTTATCATTATCATCATCATTATCATTTATTTATTTACAAAGTAGGATGAAGCGAAACCATAGCTAAAATTACAGCTAATTAAGGCCTACTTATTTACAAAATTTAAAAGTCTAATCTAAAAATAAATTCAAATAAATAAAGTCTAAAATAAATTACAAATTTACAAAATACTAGCAGCAAAAACCGCTGGAAAAAGATAAAAAGATCAAGGCTATTTCGTAAAAAACTCCGCAGCAAAAATATAAACTGCTGTACGGATTCTCGCAGCAAAAATAAAAAACTGCTGGACGAGCTATAGAATTCAAGGCTATTTCCTAAAACTCTGCAGCAAAAGTGTTAAACTGCTGTATGGATTTATAAAATACTCGCAGCAAAAACCGCTGTACGAGATAAAAAGATCAAGGCTATTTCGTACAAAAAATTCCGCAGCAAAAATACAAACTGCTGTACGGATTCTCGCAGCAAAAATAAAAACTGCTGGACGAGCTATAGAATTCAAGGCTATTTCCTAAAACTCCGCAGCAAAAGTGTTAAACTGCTGTATGGATTTACAAAATACTCGCAGCAAAAACCGCTGTACGAGATAAAAAGATCAAGGCTATTTCGTACAAAAAATTCCACAGCAAAAGTGCTAAACTGCTGTACGGATTTATCATTATCATCATCATTATCATTTATTTATTTACAAAGTAGGATGAAGCGAAACCATAGCTAAAATTACAGCTAATTAAGGCCTACTTATTTACAAAATTTACAAGTCTAATCTAAAAATAAATTCAAATAAATAAAGTCTAAAATAAATTACAAATTTACAAAATACTAGCAGCAAAAACCGCTGTACGAGATAAAAAGATCAAGGCTATTTCGTACAAAAAATTCCGCAGCAAAAATACAAACTGCTGTACGGATTCTCGCAGCAAAAATAAAAACTGCTGGACGAGCTATAGAATTCAAGGCTATTTCCTAAAACTCCGCAGCAAAAGTGTTAAACTGCTGTATGGATTTACAAAATACTCGCAGCAAAAACCGCTGTACGAGATAAAAAGATCAAGGCTATTTCGTACAAAAAATTCCACAGCAAAAGTGCTAAACTGCTGTACGGATTTATCATTATCATCATCATTATCATTTATTTATTTACAAAGTAGGATGAAGCGAAACCATAGCTAAAATTACAGCTAATTAAGGCCTACTTATTTACAAAATTTACAAGTCTAATCTAAAAATAAATTCAAATAAATAAAGTCTAAAATAAATTACAAAATTAACAAAATACTAGCAGCAAAAACCGCTGGAAAAAGATAAAAAGATCAAGGCTATTTCGTAAAAAACTCCGCAGCAAAAATACAAACTGCTGTACGAGCTGTAGAATTCAAAGCTATTTCCTAAAACTCCGCAGCAAAAGTGTTAAACTGCTGTACGGATTTACAAAATACTCGCAGCAAAAACCGCTGTACGAGATAAAAAGATCAAGGCTATTTCGTACAAAAAATTCCACAGCAAAAGTGCTAAACTGCTGTACGGATTTATCATTATCATCATCATTATCATTTATTTATTTACAAAGTAGGATGAAGCGAAACCATAGCTAAAATTACAGCTAATTAAGGCCTACTTATTTACAAAATTTACAAGTCTAATCTAAAAATAAATTCAAATAAATAAAGTCTAAAATAAATTACAAAATTAACAAAATACTAGCAGCAAAAACCGCTGGAAAAAGATAAAAAGATCAAGGCTATTTCGTAAAAAACTCCGCAGCAAAAATACAAACTGCTGTACGAGCTGTAGAATTCAAAGCTATTTCCTAAAACTCCGCAGCAAAAGTGTTAAACTGCTGTACGGATTTACAAAATACTCGCAGCAAAAACCGCTGTACGAGATAAAAAGATCAAGGCTATTTCGTACAAAAAATTCCACAGCAAAAGTGCTAAACTGCTGTACGGATTTATCATTATCATCATCATTATCATTTATTTATTTACAAAGTAGGATGAAGCGAAACCATAGCTAAAATTACAGCTAATTAAGGCCTACTTATTTACAAAATTTACAAGTCTAATCTAAAAATAAATTCAAATAAATAAAGTCTAAAATAAATTACAAAATTAACAAAATACTAGCAGCAAAAACCGCTGGAAAAAGATAAAAAGATCAAGGCTATTTCGTAAAAATTCCGCAGCAAAAATACAAACTGCTGTACGAGCTGTAGAATTCAAAGCTATTTCCTAAAACTCCGCAGCAAAAGTGTTAAACTGCTGTACGGATTTACAAAATACTCGCAGCAAAAACCGCTGTACGAGATAAAAAGATCAAGGCTATTTCGTACAAAAAATTCCGCAGCAAAAATACAAACTGCTGTACGGATTCTCGCAGCAAAAATAAAAACTGCTGGACGAGCTATAGAATTCAAAGGCTATTTCCTAAAACTCCGCAGCAAAAGTGTTAAACTGCTGTACGGATTTACAAAATACTCGCAGCAAAACCCGCTGTACGAGATAAAAAGATCAAGGCTATTTCGTAAAAATTCCGCAGCAAAAATACAAACTGCTGTACGGATTCTCGCAGCAAAAAATAAAACTGCTGAACGAGCTATAGAATTCAAAGGCTATTTCCTAAAACTCCGCAGCAAAAGTGTTAAACTGCTGTACGGATTTACAAAATACTCGCAGCAAAACCCGCTGTACGAGATAAAAAGATCAAGGCTATTTCGTACAAAAAATTCCGCAGCAAAAATACAAACTGCTGTACGGATTCTCGCAGCAAAAATAAAAACTGCTGGACGAGCTATAGAATTCAAAGGCTATTTCCTAAAACTCCGCAGCAAAAGTGTTAAACTGCTGTACGGATTTACAAAATACTCGCAGCAAAACCCGCTGTACGAGATAAAAAGATCAAGGCTATTTCGTAAAAATTCCGCAGCAAAATATAAACTGCTGTACGGATTCTCGCAGCAAAAAATAAAACTGCTGAACGAGCTATAGAATTCAAAGGCTATTTCCTAAAACTCCGCAGCAAAAGTGTTAAACTGCTGTACGGATTTACAAAATACTCGCAGCAAAACCCGCTGTACGAGATAAAAAGATCAAGGCTATTTCGTAAAAATTCCGCAGCAAAAATATAAACTGCTGTACGGATTCTCGCAGCAAAAAATAAAACTGCTAAACGAGCTATAGAATTCAAAGGCTATTTCCTAAAACTCCGCAGCAAAAGTGTTAAACTGCTGTACGGATTTACAAAATACTCGCAGCAAAAAAACCGCTGGACGAGATAAAAATATCAAGGCTATTTCGTAAAAAATTCCGCAGCAAAAAATAAACTGCTGGACGAGCTAAGAAATATCTCGAAAACATATGCACGAAACATTACAAAGTACCCTATGTAGAATCACACAAATCAAAGGTCCTTCGTGCAAACTATTATTACGAGAAAACTGAGCCTGGCATGGCAGTCCATGAACAGTATGGGGATAATCGGTCATACTTAAGAGCCAGACTTAAATAGGTTTTGGATACCTAAGAATAGAAAACAAAGCAAATCATGATATAAACTTCCTATAAAAAGACGAAATTGAAGTAGATATCTCAAGGCAATATGCAAAAACACCGGAAGACCTTAGTCACGAGGTACGAACTGTGTGAGGATAAACATATTTAGGAAAGCATGGCAAAGCAAATATCTCCAGGAGAAAAGTTTAGGCCTACAGTAAAGCTACATCAAAACGCAGGAAGAAATCTGCACGAGGTGCAACGGCAATTGACGAAGCATTTGCAAACGACACAAACTTACTTTCTTTCCCCTCGAAGTTTTATCCGTCGAGTGTTTGCACTGTCTCCTACATCATGGGAGCAGAAAACCTTCAATTGTAACTGTGTTGCATAATACCACTTAGTAATCTGCTTAGGCCTAATTTGGCTCAGTCAGTGGCAGCGCACGTTTCAGAAAAAGATTTCCAGAGTTCACTGATTGAGTTGTTTCTTGAAGAGGGCTGAAACTGACTGCTACAAAGGTTTAAATATGACCCTTGGACTGTGGGGGACTAGAACTAGTCCCAAGAGAGGCGATTTTGCAAAAGTTAGGCCCGTGGGACTAAAATATTAAAATTTCCGAGCATTCGGTCCTGTGAGAATAGTAGAGCTATTTTGCGTCACGATTTAGGTGTCGCAAAATAACCCTTGTAAATACTGCAGAGAATTTACCAACGGCTGAACATCTCATGCAGACTTAGGCCGAGTTTAAACATCGTTTTTTGCTGTGTCGAATGGAACTGTATTAGAAATGGCAGAATCGGCCGTGTTTAAAGAATCTGATTTAAATTACGTTTTTTGCCGTGTCGGATTGAAATTGAAATTGTTAAAATAGCCATTTTTCAAAATGCACAAGGGAAATGGCTGATTACGCGTAGAAACCGCGGACCATGGCCTAAAATTAATTAATCAAACGCAGCAGAAATGCGATGTTTAAACCAAGTCGTTTTTCTGCCGTTTGATACGGCAGACCTGGTGAATTCCTGCCGTTTTATCTATTTAAAACGGCAGGTGATTTAAACATCATTTTTATGTCAAATTTAATTGATACTTTGAAGTTTTTAACAACATCTATTAAATTCGACACGGCAGAAAAACGATGTTTAAACTGGGCATTAGTGTTACCTGGATGTCTCTTAACTCGCTCTTCTCTCGTACGTAATTGAACGTTTTGCAATACTTGTATACGTTCTAGAGCATAATTCACATATTTGCTTTATCCCTTCAATGAGCATTCAAATATATTCATGTATAAAGGCGACAAAATCTTGCGTCTCTTAAAAATTAGACAGGGAATATATAATTCTTTTGCAACGTCATTTTAATTCTTTTTTTGAATATTTGATCTTTTCAGCGTGTTCGAGAAATTCGTAGTGCCGTTGAGCTGATGATCGCAAGGCTTGAGTCACAATTGAAAAATAAGTTATTAACTTTAATGGGTAAGTTATGCTTTCAATCTGTGATGGTATGATTAATTTATTTAAAGTATCTAATCACAGCTAATTATTAAAGACAACTATCTAACCTATCTTCGTGCTGGCTGCTTTTAAAGTTGTGAGTTCCATGTCTGCGTTCTTCTAGCATGGTTAGGAATTTTCCGCTTTTCTAACAAGCGTAGTAGAGCTGCAATACAGCAAAATTGGGTTGGTCCAAAGCCACGCATATCAACTAGAAAATCTGTGACAAATATTCAGAAGAGTTTTGATTAATAAGATAATGGTACATAGCCCATTGGGACACTCTGCACTTATCAGATCATTTTCTGGGCAACACCTGCAAAGCAATTTAGAATATCCCAACACAATGCAAATCGAGATCAGAATTGCCTCAAAAACCTAAAAATATCAGTATGACTTTATTTGATACCAAAATATATCATGGTCATAATTTCAGTTTATCTTTGCAAGATTCTGACCCAGAAATATCGGAATTACATCCCCATATGTGCATGTGCTGAGTGCCTCCCTGGGGTACATCTTGAAGTGCCTATGTTGTAATTTCATTTTCAGGTCAAAAGAACGCTTTGACTCAAGAAACAGAGCTATTAGAATCATTGCTGCAAGAAGTCGAGCATCAGGTATATAATCGTTATAAATATTAATGTTTTGATCAACCTTTTGAATATATAGCCTTGGATTGTAATACTTTCTGGCGATAATTGCTCCTAAATTGAGATGACTTGCAGAATGATTTAGTGGAATTTAAAATGAACTCTTCGGTGCTCCACACAATAGGTCTAGAGAGCATCATTCAGGTGTAATTTAACATATTTTCGAAAGTCTTATGATACTTCCTGAATACTTCTATGCAACTTCAGATTCCGTTTTGCACAAGCAATGGAGCTTAACCATAATTGGACTACTTAAGGGCAATGTGTTCATGTAAGTACACCCGCGTATACACTCTTGTCAAAATATGCTGATACGATGCTGACTAAGAGCCTCGAAGAGCGCGCAGCGATTGGCAGAATTTAACTGATCACATGCAAACTAAACTTTCAGCTCCAAAAGTGCAACCGCAAGTAAGTCATCAATCTGCTTAGATCACTCCCTTTCACGTAGTGAGCTCCTTTACCAAAGTGATCACATGAAATTTCACGTGAAATTGGCATGCCCCCCCCCCCCCCCCTCCCGCAAAGCCGCTGTACTTACATGGACACATTACCTTTAATTCGGAGACGTATTTTGATATTGTATGATTGATTTCGTCATAGATAAAATAACAAATCTCTGTGTTCTATATTTTAGCTGCAAGTATGTACCAAGAGTGAACTGATTAGTAAAAGTAATGAACTGCTACAGATGTTTGAACAGGTAAATTTGCCAATTTCATTTTGTACAGTTTTATTCCTTATGTTCTGCAAGCATTACTTTGTTTGCCTTGCATAGAACTACCGAACTATCGCTGTGCGCTCCTATGTTCCAGACAGTTCAGCACCAAACCACCCAAATTTTCCCATAGTGCTTGACTTCCCTCGTCATTGTACCGTCCAGTAGCTATGTGATGGTACAGGGATGATGGAAGTCTGCAATATAAAAGGTTAGACCCATAGCATGGTTTGGTGTGGAACTGCCAGTCTCCTTATTTGTGTGTTGTTTTCTTGTTTTGTTTTGTCCCTCGTATTGCTGTATTTTTTTCTTTTTGTTATATATTTATATCTTGAAGTTTTATTTGCAAATTGTAAGTACCGTTCTTGGTGTAGGCCAGATGACCTTGTGTCTTCTTACACCAAGATCGGTACAGTAGTAATGTATTTAGTTTAGTTTTAATTTATTATGAATAGAAAAAAAACTACCGAAGAAAAACAAGTTAATAAAGTAGAGGATAAGTACTTTAATGCGAATTGAAATAAGCACAACGTTTCGAGCATAGCCCGTTATTAAGCATTAGTAATAATTATCACGGCGTTTTCAGGCCATAGAATTACCAGCATTTTAGCCATCGTACTATTCAACAAGATTGTTATGAAATGGTCTGAATTTGTACGTTCTTGTCTGAAATGATCTGAATTTGCGCTTAAGTTTTGTTCAACTCTTCAAATCTCGTTTTCTAGTGGTCCTTTAGTCTCAGGTTGTGTGAGCTTTGAATGAATTGGTATTTCTTGCATGATTACACAAGTATTTTGATTTTTGCAGGTTCATAGAAAACCAATGGCTTCTTTCGTAACAGCTTCAATTCCTGCAGACTTTACAAGGTAGGTACTTTACTTGTTCAATTATTGTTTCTCAAATTGCTGTACCCGTACTGATTCAGGATTTTGAAGACTTTGAAGAACTTATTGGGTATTGCATCATATTTTTCCCTGGGAATGTGAGATGAACACGTATTGAAATAGCCAAACACTGGTCCTCGTAACTGTTTGTAAAAACTGCAGGAAGTTTGGTGGATAATATCCAAATGAAAAAGTGGAAAGACCAATTGAAGGCAAGGAATCTACCGGGTGTCCCAAAAAAAAGTACTCCCGTTTGAAATATCACCAAAATTTGATTACATGACCGATCTTCAATTTTCTTTTTTTGCCAAGCAGATCAAGGACCAAATTAGATTCTCAAACATAGCTGATCTTGTAATTGGTTTGAAATTAGCGAATTTAGCTCTTTTTAGGGCCACCTGGTTTTGAATCATGCTGCAAAAGAGCATTTATGCTTGCCAGATCAATTCCTTTGTTCATATAACGCGTCTTGTTTGGTCATAAATGACAGAAAGAAATGCACACTATCATTGGAGACTTCGATGACGATGAAAAATCTGAAATTTTGACTGTTAGGCAAGATTGAGCATTTTGCTTAAAAAGTATAGCTCAAAATAAGGTTTTTCAGCGTGTAATTTTTCTGCCTGGTTGCATCAAGAGCAAACATTTTAGCATCTATAAATATTGTTGGATCTTTGACAAAACAAGTCAAAAAGAAAATTTTATCAAAGGTTTGATAATCAATTTTTGGTGATTTTTTAAACGGGAGTACTTTTTTTGGGGGCACCCGGTACGAATTTTCGAAACTGGGTAAGTGGTAATAGAAGGTCTTCTTACTTGATTAATCCTATTTCCACTCAGTTTTGGAACTGGATGTTGTTTTTGAAAAAGCTAATTTCAAGTTTCACTGGCGTGGCTAAACATAACTTTTCTATTTTTCGACAGTGAGATCGTTCCAACGTATGATTCAAGCACCTTCTGTATATCAAACTTCAGGTGAGTAAACTTATTAATATCTCGGTATTCGTATTCTTAAATCTGTTTTGAAATCTATTTTTGAAATCTTTTGACATCAGTAACATGTTTGGTAAAAGTTTTATAGAAAAAGAACTCCTTTTAATCAAGGATATTATTTATGCGTAATGATACAGCCTTGTGAAGCCAAATGTTATCCCATGTCGTAAAATTTTGAACTGTAACGACCACTAGCATTTGAAAGTTGATATTTCGTTGCAGATTTTTATGTAATATTTTCTGACAAACCCAATGTAACGTTCCTGTCCTTTCTTTCTCTGCAGCACACTTAGACATAAAGGTGATCCTGTATACAGCGACCCTCTCAGTGTGAATGGTTTAAGCTGGAGGCTGAAGGTCTATCCTGTAAGTAATTTCATGTTCAGTCTAAAATTCTACGGTATATGCTTCTTTGAAAAGTCATTGACGGAAGAAGGCTTTCAGGGTTGATTCCATATCTGTATTAGCATGTGTAATTCTTAAGCACGAAAGAGGCAGATTTGTCTTTACCTTTTTGTATACAAGGGTTGGTCATATTTAGAATTGTTCTGAAGCAGAGATTTTCAGAATATGATAAAGCATCATGACGAAGCTATTGCTACCACGAGGAAGAGCTTTGATCAGCAAGTTCATTGAGTGTCTCACCAATGTAAAATTTAATTAACGCACCATGCTCTGTTGCTCCCCGAAGATCCCAAGTGAACGTTGTGACTTCTTATCGCTCACGGCCACAACAGTTCTCAAATTTCCAATCGTTTGTTCGCTGTGGTGCAAGGAACATATTTGAATGATCTTACCATTCAACGTTGTATCAACTTTAATACTGAAGATTATTTTCATATCCTATGCAGGATGGAAATGGAGTCGTTCGTGGAAATTATCTGTCTGTGTTCCTGGAACTCACAGCTGGCTTACCAGAAACATCAAAGTAAGTTGTTGTACTTAACTTGGTATTTATCTGCCAAATTCTGTAACAATTCGTAAGACATGCACATATCAAACCACTTGTACAGTGGAATTTAGTAGCCTCCTTAGTAACGTATGTTCAAGTATCTGCCATTTTGCAGGAACAGAACACAGGAGAGCCAGGCTGATTTTGCTATTTAGGTGGTATGGATGACAAATATACTACTTTTCAATGCCATGATGGACCCATACGTTGGCGCGTTATTCTACAGGGTGTCCCAAAAAAATTGTGCCCCATTTGTTTGAAGATTGCGACAAGACGGCAAAAGATTCTCTCCAAACTTTTGCATGATGGTGCTCTTCAGATGTTCAATTAAAGTTTGCTACCATCCCCATGAAAATCCGTTGAAAAATGATGGAGCTATGACCTTCAGGAGACCAAATTTGCCGGATGACTGAAACCAGTGGTCGGCCATTTTGTCTTACTATTTTGCAGTGATAAATAGCTTCATGGATTGACAATGAAACAGCAGCCTTGAATGTCATAGCGCACGTGAAAATTCCGATAATCCTCGGAGAGTTCCACTATTTCTGACCTCACAGAAATTATTTCTTACCTCACGTGAAGATACTTATCACTGAAAAATAATAAGACAAAATGGCCGACCGCTGGTTTCAGTCATCAAGCGAATTTGGTCTTCTGAAGGTCATAGCTCCATCATTTTTTAACGGATTTTTAGGGGGATGGTTTCAAACTTTAATTGAATATCTGAAGAGCAACATCATGCGAAACTTCGGCGAGAGTCAAACAGGGAACAATTTTTTTGGGACACCCTGTAGATATGTTTCTTTCTTATCGATAGGTACGAGTACAGAGTGGAAATGATTCATCAGTCTTGTCTTGATAGCAGCAAAAACATTGTTCGAGAATTCGGTGAGACATTTTTTAAGATATCATTGCAATTTAGGGATTCTAATTTCATCACTTAAAATTTTGGAAGCAACTAAATGCATCTAATGTACTTTTCTTCTGTATTCAATGGTGGATCTTGTTTATTTCTTTGCGTCCACCTCCTTCATAGGATATAATAATTGATGGTGGAAAATTGACTAAATCTTTCAAAAAAATCATCGATGGAAAATTCTGCTGCCGATGACCGCAGAGTCGAAACGCGTCAAGAATAGAAGAAGAGAGTAAAAGAAATACAGTTGAATAACTCCAAGTCGTCTTTTTCTTGCGTTCATCTTCATAAGTTATGGAAAGACTAAGGCTAAAGAGCCCAAATAGACATCTAGATAGCCAGATACTGCATTTTCTAGCGATATAAACTACATAAGTTATGGAAAGATTTAAGTCTAAAGAGCCCAAATAGACATCTAGCCAGATACTGCATTTTTAGCGATAAAGCTACTCATCATAAATCATAAATCATAAGTTATGGAAAGATTTAGTCTAAAGAGCCCAAATAGACATCTAGATAGCCAAATATCTTCTAGACATATAGACTACTTTCAAACTTATACTTCTGCTTTTCAGCATCTGATTTTGAGGTAGCTGAATGCTGGGGATATAACAGATTCTTTCGCCTGGACCTCTTGGTGAGTTTAGGGGATTATCTATTGCATCGATCAGTTAGATATTTAATGCCTTCAGTGTGAAAGTCCATCTTTCATGTGGGAGTTTTTCGAGAAAAGGGAGATCATGTACAACCTGAGAACTCAAAATTTACGAAGAATACCACCTACTCGAACCGAAACCTATGGTTCAAATTCATTGTCATTTTGAGGCAGCATCCTTTGGGAGTATCTTCCTGATGACACAAAATATGCACGATCAGTTCAATCATTCAAAAATGCAATTAGAAACTGGAAAGGAGAAAGATGCATGCGCAAAAACTACAAATAAAAGCACTGATCACGACTCGTATCCTTTTAAAGCTATTTTGATGAACTGGCATAAGTTAGGCATGGCCTAGACTTATTACATGAGTCCTTGTTTGCGCTCCACTCTCCCCCCCCCCCCAACGATACCCCCCACAATACCCATTAACAAAGTTTTAGCGGAATGACTATAACAGTAAATGGCAATTCAATGAAGCAAAACTTAGACGAATGTCATCAGTCTAAACATGGCTTCTATTCATGTAACCACACGAATCATTGTCAACCATCCCTTCAACAAATATTTAGAATAAAGGCCTTTTATCGCAAATTCTGGATAATTTCCTGTAAAATTGAGAAACTGAATGTTTCGTAACCATTTTTTACACGTTTAATGCTTCTTCGTGCCCTGTTATAAGACTTTTGTAGCCAAAAGGCTATTTTCGATTATCAACTCCCCAATGCTGTCATGTTTTGCATTGTGCATGTTTCACAGCTTGTAACATCCTCACATGTCTCTACCTTTGAATCTGTTTTCCTTTTTAGGCAAGCGAAGGATACCTCAGTGTTCAGAACGACACATTAATTCTTCGATTCCAAGTTCGAGCTCCAACATATTATCAAAAATGTCGGGACCAACAATGGCATATAAACCAAATGGAGACTACACATCAACATTACATTCAACAAATTAATGACTTGAAAGAGAGGCTGGCAATCGAGTTATCTCGCAGTACGATATCAACAGTCGCTCATGGTGCCCACGCCCTTGCAATAGCGTGCCCAAACTCAAGCACTGCTTCACTGCTAGAACAAACAATAGACCAAACAAGTGATAATGAGGCTCAGTCTCGTTTTAAAAAGAAGCTGCCAAGTCGCCAATCATATGGAATTGTGAAGCAAAGGGCATTAAGAAAACCACGTCATGTTGCAGTAGACTATGAAATGCCTTCCGGTAAGTCAGGGAGACTACTGCCATTTTTGAAGTGATTCTCCAGTTGAATATAGCAATCAGAAACCCTAAAATATGCTGCAAGTTACAATATGCAAACCTGCATCTAATAAACCTATTTTATCTACATACTCAAAAGAGTTAAAAAGTTTTCTTTGTATATAACAACAAAACCTAATTCTAATTAAAAAACTCTTTGAGGTTTGTAAAATGTCAATAAAGGAAATTTTTAAAGGAGGGCTACTTCTCGTGCTACAATCAACATTTGGCTACTTGATAAAAAGCCTGGTGGGCTATGGTTTGAAAAGTATTTCCGTTTGCTGTCTTTGGAGGTTTCGAATCTAGAAGATAGAGAAGATTTGTGAGGTGCATGAAATTCATAGGGCTTTAGTGAAAGTGCCAACAAACATATTGATAGGTTTATGCACACAAATCAATTCATTTGCAACGAAAATAATTTTCATAGTAAACTCAGAAACAGTGTCTTGAAATTTGGTCTGTGATCATAGATCGATTCTTTATTTTTGATTCTGCTTTTCATATCTAATTTCTTGGTTACCTGACAGACAAGTTGATAACCTTAGTCGAGGTTCCTTCTTGAATTGAATTTATGCATAAGTACTCAGTCCCCTATATTTTCCAATTCCATGTTTAATGAACTTTACTTGTAATTACTTCCTGTTATATTCTGTACGTGTTATGTCCATGTTATCATAATTTACAAATAGGCGAAGCAGACCAAGAGGAGAAAGATTCCCCTGAATACACTGTAGATGATGACCCCATACCGGAAGCATCAACTACTCCAAATATGGAAGAATCTGACGAAAACAGTGATGGGGATTCCACCGAGGGTGATGACGAGGCTGAAGAGGATTCCGAGTTGGAAGAACAAGACGCTGAGGAGAATGATAACGATGTGTCAACTATTAGGACGGCTAATATCGTTATTGACAGTGATAGTGAAGTCGAGGCTGGGCATCAAGCGGAGGCAGCAATTGGTCATAGTGAAGCTACGGTACTTGAAGGTACTGATTAACAATTTCCATTATTCCCTTTTTGCAAGAAAAATTTGCACTATGTATATCTTAGTATTTCTAAATGTCAAAGTTTTAAAATTGACAAATACTTCAAGGAAGATTAATTTGAAGTGGTTCGCACTTCTCGAGAATCTCCTCGAGGGGATGGTGGAGTGGTAGCGTCCTTGACTACGAGTCTGACTGTCAGTGGTTCGAGCCATCTCCTTGTCAAACCTGCTATGTAGAGCGAGGAGGGCGGCCTGCCCTCTGTAATTCCAGGCTAAAGAAATCACCAGGTGTGGTCACAACGAGAGCTATCACCAGGACACCGCTTTTGATAAGCTTATCTTCTCAGTGCTAGGTAGAGAAAATTATGCTAGACAGAACACTATGCTAGGTAGAGAAAATTTCCTGCTGCAGAGAGATTTTTAGAAACACTTTTCCGCCCAAAGGTATTATGAAATCGTCATCAAGTCAGAATTAAACGGATATTTTAAAGATTTGGCAATTTAGAGTCAAGGCATGAAATTAGAATTCACTATTTAAGCAGCTTCTTCATTCATACGTGCCAGTAACATTGATTCTCAGCTGGCTTACTATTAGAGAACTGATCGATTTTGAGACTAGCAAGATGGTCTATGAATCCCTAAACGCCCTTGCCCCTGACTACTTGAAAAACATCTTTCAAAGTGTATCTGAAGCTACTGACCGTTAGCTGAGAAGCTCGAAAACAGGCCTTAGATTACCTTTACTGAGAACATCAACTGGTCAGAAATCTTTTGCGTACAGAGGGGCCAAGGTCTGTGATAGTGGTGTCAACGCTGGATAGTGGTGTTAAAGCGTCCTCATCCCTCTACACATTTCGTAGAAAATATAAAGCCAAACTATGACTCATCTCGTTTTCTTTCTCTTTTTGTCAAAGATTATTGTAAATAGGATTATATCATATATTTAGTTATTTCAATTTTATTTCAGCATGGCTCCCTGTAAAACAGTATGTAAATATTGAGTGGATTACCATGGATAAAAAGTTAAAATGAAATGAACTCAAATTATTAAAGCTCAGTAGAGCTTAAGGGTCTACGAAATAAAGAGATAAAGCTTGCTACGTCTGCCCAATTAATTATGTTAATCCTCTATTCAAATAATGTGTGAAACCCGTCTAAACAAAGGCCGCATAAATTAAGTTCTAGAAATCTAGAACTGAAGTAACAAGCTTTCGCTCATTAATTCGTAGACCCTTTCTCCAGTTGGATAATGGGTCTACACGTAGGCTAGGGCCAAAGGAATGAAGGCTTTTTCTCACATTGTTAGATAAATGTACTTCTCTAAAATCAAGGGAATATATGAGGACAAATTGATGGCATTATAAGGATATGTACGAAGGATGTAATGATGCATACTCCGCAACCGATGAAACTATACAGAGTGATATTGTTTCTATTTTCGATCGACCCAACCCAGAACTATGTGAGTAATTGTTTAATTTTTGAAGGAAATAGTTGTTTTTGATATTAGCTGTTAAATATCATCGTAAAATGTACTTTTGTTGAATTCAAGATATTTAGTTTTTGCAGAACTGAACCTACACGATGTCCACGAACTAGACCATGCAATAATGAATGACGTAGACGAAAAACTACATTCACAGCGAAAGGAATCAGAGGCCTGGAACCTAGATGATGCAACACTTGAATCAGATAACGAGAACGGGGCAGCAGCAGCTGCAACCGCTACGGGGTTTAATCTTGGTTTTGTGGACTCTGAAGAAAGAGCATTACTTGACATGTTAGAAATTGAGGGACGATCAAGTATTGATAACGTGCTTAGTAAAGACTACCTCGGGTTTCCAGCTTTTACAAATGCTTCTAGACTATCACGTGTACCAAGCACGAGGACTCAGGCCCAGACTACTAACAGGACTAATGCTGAATTTTTGAGGGCATTCTTTGATGATGAGTCGATAGCAAGTAATCCAGAAGAGTCTGGAATCTCGTTTGGTGATATTACAGAGGATAAAGATAAACCAGTTGTAGCGAGGGAAGAGAATAGTGCATTGGAAAATTTGAAGAAAGCCGTAGCAGGTTTGTTGATAGTTAACAACCTCGTTCCCAGGGTGTTCTTACGTCATACCCTGATCACAAAGCCGATTGAACAACGATCGAGGTAGAGGACCGAACTCAGTCTGGGGACGAGATTGAATAGCTCCTTGATTCTTTGGGCGATGTGACGGTGCAGAGGAAGAAAACCTTTGCTCTTCAGAGAGTAGAAATTCCTCCCGAAACAGGGGCTAGTTTTGCATTTCCATGCAGTTACCTTTTGTGGACAGTCTCAGATAAAATTCTCTGGGCATATCTCAGTGCTGTATATTTTTATGAAACAGGAAATTATTCTGGAGTAAACGCGGAATGAAGAGTGTTTATCCTGGAATGAATGAAATGTTCGGGAATAAATGGGCGATTTTCTATTTTGATTTCGAAGAAACTTTTCTGAAATCTGGGAAAGCAAACCTCATAATTCTGCAAGGTCAATTCAGTGGTTGGTACGATTGGTGATAAAACAAAAGATTATACTGTTATGAGGGTGTATCGTACTTTTTTCCTCCATTTTTAATCTTTACTCTGCGAAATTACGTATTACATTCTACGACAATTGCGCAGTGATGTAATTAGCACAAGGTCAAAGCTATGGTTATAGCGTTACTTCAAAATGTGGAAAAAAGGTTGGCCTTGATTTAGTAGTTCCTTAGTTCGTTTTCTAACATAAATTTTGCAAGCCCCGGTATTGTCCCATAAAGTTTCCACTCAAATGTAGTTTGCGTTTGTCATCATCATCATCATCATCATCATCATCATCATCATCATCATCATCATCATCATCATCATCATCATCATCATCATCATCATCATCATCATCATCATCATCATCATCATCATCATCATCATCATCATCATCATCATCATCATCATCATCATCATCATCATCATCATCATCATCATTCCTTTATTTACATAGTAGGCAAAAACAAAACTATAGCTAAAATTACAGCTAATCAAGGCCTACTAATTTACGTATTTTAACATTTATCTGAATGTATTTTAATTTTAATTACAGGACAAAGCATATAAACAGAAACGTCTATCCCGTTATGAACGTAACCTGAGTTACATATACTTTGCAAAGCCTACAGTTGTATTTATCACCATTCTAGCTCCTTATTTGCTAATATTAATTCATGAAACAGGGAAGATAAAGCTATTATGAGAGACATGGATATTTTCTCTTTCATATCCATAGTCTTCTTTTTGTTATCCTTAGAAGCGCTTAACAGACCATTGAGGGCTCTCCAACAGTATTCGTCGGGTATGGCACCTACACAGCCACAAGTACCAGAAGAGAGACAGGCCATCAATGATAGTGAAGATGGTATGTTTTCATTCTTGCATACCTCATTCTAGATTTAGATTATTACACAGGGTGTTTCAGAAAAATCGCTACCCAACTATAGTTGCAAATCTTAAAAAATTGATAAAATCTGAGTGTAGTATAGTATAGCGTCTGAAAGTACAATCCTTCTTCTTTGTAATGATATGCAGTTTAGATACATTAATGGAACTATTTATCATCTATTTGATACTTTAGTAAGTATGGCGAATTCCAAATGCAGCATGCTGCAAGAGCAAAATCAACACCTAATATTTCAGGCCTAGAAGCACTTGAGGTGATGCGTTGAGATAAGAAAAAGACAAATTTATTTCTATGAGATGCATTTTTGATAATAATGATAAAATAAACTCTCACAAAGGTGGATTTTCATCCATGTCAATGTCATATCACTTTACCGCATCTGAAAAAGGCCATACTCACAAAACATCAACTAAATAATAAAAAAATTAACTAATCCACCCAACATGGATATCACTGTAAAGAACATGGATTGTGCTTTCAGATGGTAGAAATCAAATTTATTCAAATTTTATCATTTCCTGAAGAATTTCGAATGAAGTTGGATTTCGTTTACCTTGACAGTCTCTTTGAAACTAACGGGTGTTCCAAAAAATACTCTATCCCCAAAAGTCGATTGTCTAAGCTATCATAAAGTTTATTTTAGATTTGTTTTTGTCATTGACCCAAAAATATTTCAAATGATAAAACTTCTGTTTTCCAATACTTAAAAGTAAAAAAATTACATGCTGAAAAACCTAAAGTTGAGGTATACTTTTTAAGAAAATAGTCAGTCTCGCCTATGTACCAAAATTTGAGATTTTCTATTATCTTTGCAGTTTCAAATGATAGTCTGTGTTTCTTTATTGATTATGATCAAATCAAATCCGTAATATGCATGAAGAAATTGATCTGGTAATCATGATACGGGTATTTTTGCAGTATGATTCAAACCAGGTAGCCCGAAAAGAGCTAAGCTTGCTAGTTTTTAAGCAAATTACAAGATCCGTCATATCTACGAAAATAATTTGTGGTCTTTTATCTTGTTGACAAAAAGAGAAATTTGGAGCACGGCCTTGTACCAAGGGCGATATGAAACGCGAAGATAAACCAATGTGCAGTTCCGTTGAAGATAAAAATCGCTGCGAGGGAATATTTTAAATGCTGCCTGATGCGAGAGAAATAGTCTGCACATACCAAATTCCAGGCAATTAAAAGCGGAAAAAGATTATATTTACAGAGCTGTAAAGACGGTAAATGCCATGGAAATTGTAATGGCACTGCCAGTAAGGTATGAACAATTTTATGTAGGGAACCAAGCCAGAAACAAGCACTGATACATGTGAGATGTGAGTGAGCAAATTAGGCCAATCTAAACATGCTCTCCGATCAGGCCTAAATAAATATTGAAACGGGTCTGCGCATTTCATATCGCCCTTGCTTGTACTTAAATGTTAGTGATTTTTCAAAAAGAAGTACTTTTTTGCGACACCCTGTATGTGGATGATGTTTTTGCTTGTTGCGTACCAGCTTGTGTTCTGTATACCCCCAGCTTCTACTCAACTTCTTGGTGTTGTTATTCCAATCCTTAGAAATATGTCCGATAATTATTTGACTGAATGCAGTAAGCTAGCAACTAAATTACGATCCATTCATTTTCAGGTTTTGGTCCAGTATTGATGAGATCTGCATCAGAAAATTCAGGTTTAGGCTCCTGGCCAATGTTAGATGCTAAAAGAAAAGAAAACAACGAGACTCAAGAACCTGGAAGGTGAATCATTTGTGATTCCTTCAATATTTGTTGTGTAATTGATCACATTAGCTTGATATTCATTATTGTGCCTTTTTCATTGTTACGTAAATCTCTGCATGATTTTATTTCTATGATTTGCTAAAATTAGCGCCTGGGTGCCTGGTAAATGTCTGTCACAATTTTAATGCAACGTTTCTGTTGTCCTAAGGCAACTAAAGCTCGGCATAAGTTTGAAACTTCTTTTGAAATGTCCTCGGAAAAATCTAACCTCACCTTTTCTATGCAACTGTGAAAAATTGTTTCTGTAAGGCCGGAAATAGCGAACAGCAATGTTAATTTATTGTTTAAAGTTTCTACTTCATCACTAAAAATGCTACTTTCTTTCCCCCAGGGACGTTGTCAGACCAGATAGAATAATAAAAGCAAAATCAGCTGCTTGCAGTTTAGAAAAAGAATTTCAAGGTGAATTTTTAGATGTAGAATTTGTCTTCAACGTAGTTATTTGAAATCAAGCAATTAGAATGCCTACTGAATTGTATGTTTTGTGAGAGAAGTACAATTATTTCATTTGACAATTTTGATGGCAAATGTTTAGATAACATCCGAAGAAAAACTTATCATTATTTTCTTAAACTTATAACTTATAAAATAATTAAACTTATAATTTTCATGTTGAGACAAAATGACAGTATAACAAGCACTTCCGTATTTCGTACAGTATTTATTTTTGATAACATCCACTTAAAATTTCATGATGCCTCGTTAAACTTCGTTGTGACTCTTCGTTTGTCCGATTAATTTTCCGCTCAACTGGTGTACCACTGAGCAGATGTTGACTTTCAGCTTCTATGTACTTTTGACCACTTTCCCTAGGGCTAGAAAAATGGACATCACAACTCCTGTCCGACCTGCGAACTGCGAATGATTATCGATCGCAAGCAAAACCGGAAAGAGCAGATTCCGAGTTCAGATTAACGACAGATGAGAGCCAAGGTAAGATGACCAACGCTTGGTAAGATTTGTTCTTACCAGCAATTATGAAGGAAAATTTTTTACTCATTATCTCACTGACTACCCAGTTTCTGCCACAAACCCCCGACACTATGGTACTGTTCCTATGTGTAGGGCGGTGCTTCAAAATATCAATATCTCTAATTGGCAGTCAATGATCGCTCCACTAAGCTCTCTCAGGGTGATAATACATATTCTGTATCACTTTTAAATTCTTGTACTATGTTCAACTCTAGCACCTTCACCTGTTGAACATCTGACCTTTGGCATAACCTCCCTTTTCCTGCCCCCCTCCCTCATCCCGCAACTTACAGGCCTTTAAACACTAAATACATTCTTTGAACTTACCTCTCCCTGTTAAACATTTGGTCTTTCCAGTTCCTTGGGTGTTCGTACAATATGTGTTACCACCTCTCCTGGAAACAAACCAAAGTAAGCCACTCATCGTAATGGAAACTGACTGAATGATTAATGTTTACATCAGTTTTTTCATTTGTATTTAGTCTCTCATGGGCTCATTGATTAATCTCGTGAATGAATGATTGATTGATTGTTTGATTGATAGATTGATTGATTGATTGATTGTTTGACCGATTGATTGATTGATTGATTGTTTGGTTGATTGATTGATTCAGCTATTCATTCTATGAAGATTCCTGACATTCAACTTTTTTGCAGAAGAAGAAACTGCTGTCAATGCATCTACTGAAGATATTTTAGAAATCGACGAACCAGTGAACGAAGAAGCCGCTAAAAGAGGTATGCTGTTACTTGTCACCACGGGGGGGGGGGGGGTTCTTCCATAGTAAAGGTACCTGGGGATGTGCCGCGAGCAAGGGTATACTTTTTCGGACTTCTAGTCTAGCCAAGGGTATCCTTTTTGGCAATTTTGGCCAGCAACGGTCTAGCCAATGGTATCATTTTTGACAATATTGGTCTAGCGAACGGTCATGACATCATATTTGGCACAAATTTGACAATATTGGTCGAGAAAATGGTCAAAATTCGTCTAGCCAATGAAGTACCATTTTCGTAAAAATTAGTCTAGCCAACGGTACCCTTTTGAAGATGCTCGCGGCAGACCCCTACCCCAGACCCCTACCCAAAATTTGGCCAAGAACCCCCCCCCCCCCCCCCGTGCTTGTCACCCATTCTCTATCTTATTTTCTTTATCTGGAGTGCCCAATTTTATCAATATTTATCAATAAACCCAGATTTATCAATAAACCCAGACAACATACAGGCGCTATGTCTTGGGCAGTAGGGACTCTGGAGGGGGTCAGTAACAACAGCAATTGTTGCTGTTGTTGGTTTTCTCTCAGCCGGGGATTCTATTGTTCAGCATCAGACGCCTCCGTCATTGACCTGACAATCAATGTGAAACAGACTCCAGTATATATCAGTATCTTATCGTATGTATATAATTTTGTAGGTGTTTATGTAGTTACTTAGTTGTATGTTTTTATGTGTTGGCCATGGGGTAGACATTGTCTTTTGCTCCTCAAGGTATCGTACTGGTAGTGTTGCATAGTAGTTAAAGTATAGTAGAATGTAGCATATCTTGTAATATTTTATATTGATAAAAAAAAAAAAAAAAAAAAAAAAAAAAAATTTTATCAATGTCTTCACAGAAACTTACTTGAGCATAGCTTCGCTTTGTTTTGGGATACTGCCATGTGCACCACTATTCTTACACTCTCCAAAATCGAAACGTTAAAGTAGAATCAGGAAAATATTGCGGTCACATGGTTGCTGATCCTGGGGAAGTTTCTGAAAACAAAGGAATAACTTATGCCACTTGCCAAGCACATCATTTCTTTTCAAAAATGAGGAAGGTTCTATCAAAAGCATATTATTGTCCGGAATAAGACTGCGATCTTCTGGACACTGCATGCTCAATTCTAAACTACCGTGATTTGAATCCCTTGCCAAGCAAACTAATAATTTTATGCAAGCGTTTAAGAAATTTTGCAGTTGAAACTTAACCTTTTCCGCCAGATCAAACCAGTTATGGCCTAGTTTAAAGATGGTTTTTCTGCCGTATCGAATCGAACTGTATTGAAAACGGCAGAATCTGCCATGTCTAAAAATCATATTTAAACACTTTTTTGCTGTGTAGGATTGAAATTGAAATGGTTAAAATCGCCATTTTTCAAAATGCACAAGTGCAGTGGCTGATTAAACGTAGAAACCGCGGACCATGGCCTAGAATTGATTAATTAAACGTGGCAGAAATACGATGTTTAAATCAAGTCGTTTGTCTGCCGTTTGATACGACAGAGCTGGTGAACTCCTGCTGTTTTATCTATTCAAAATAGCAGGTTATTTAAACATGGTTTTATGTCGAAGTTAATTGAAATTCGACACGGCAAAAAACTATATTTAAACTGGGCCTAAAAGTTTAACAATCGCTATTCTTGTATGGCAAGCAGAAAATGTCATCGAACATTTTGAAAAGCATTGCACAAAGACTCCGTCTATAAACCACTGTCTTATCAGTCTTATTAACTTTGATTTTTCCAGAACTTTTAGTTTCTACTATTTTGTAAGTGCTGTTGCTTCTTTTCTAGATAACATGTGAACCTTGTGACAATTAGCTGCAACGAAAGGCTGCGTATTTTGGAACAGCATGCCAGACGAAATTACGCGCTGTTGCGTTCAAACCAGAAAAATTATGACTCAAAACCAGGGAAGATAAAGGAAAGATATTATTTATATTTGAAGGCTATTTTTGTATATTAATTTAAATTCTTCGTAGGTCTAGGTGAAGGACTGGTCTCTAACTCAGACAGTGACTTATTTTCGTAAAGGGTAAAAAGGGTACAGAAGATGTTAAAAAGCCTTATTTGACTATATTTTCTACTTCAATGTTCCTAGTTGAGTTTAGGCAGTTAGGCGAAGGCGAGGGGCGTATCACTTTGTAAAAATCTCATACACCTTTAGCGTGAAAAATCCTTAAAAATTCTATTGTTTTAAAAATCTCATGCGCCTTTTCGGAAGAATGATCCGCCCCTCGGGCGAAGGTGTCTGTTCTTTGAATTACCAATGACTTGTTGTTATAAACAGGGCTGTCGAGAGAGGGGACCGGGCCCCAGGGTGAGGGCAGGAAGGGGGCCCCCGACGCCGAAGGCGCTGGAAAATTGTTTGGATCACGCCCTTTTATCCTTGGTCCACGCCCTCCTATGCACTGGTAAGATGCTGCTATTAGATTTTATTTAGAATCTCAATGGGCCTGCGGGCCTGAAAACGTTCCTGAAGGAAAACTACAACTAAGAAAAAATATATACCATATTTCTTGCGGGTCCCCAGAGGCCCCGGACCCCCTGGTAACTACCCTGGCTACCCCCCCCCCTCTCGACGGTCCTGGTTATGAAGTGTACTAAGAAGGGGTCTTAAACGCGTTATTAGAACAGTTTCTTTAACTTTAATTTCAACTCCTCATAGGTAAGTCCCGAAGAACAGTTATGGGAACCAACGACTCTGACATTTTCTAGTTGAGTTTAGGTGAAGGGCTCTTCCATTAATCAAAAACTGAGATAATAAATTATTGTAACTTATTTTTGTGTTTAAGTTGTGCGAACTGGGTGTTTAGTAGCGACTGCGCCCACTTAACCAGATCAGATAAACTTTGCTTATTTTCAACCTGAGTGGAAACACCCTTTCCTTGATAATATAACGCAAGCCAGTTAACCGCAACTAACGAGAAATCCCATCATTTCAAATGATCAAAATTGAAGCAGAACTATTTTGATACAGAGTTTCAAATTAATATTCCGTCAACGCAATTCTATTCTCATTGCAATCAAACAGGCCTGCACGCATGCGGGGTGAGTGGCCGGGTGGCTTATACAGTTTCTGTCAGGTAGGCAGGGGCGCACATTAGGGGGGGTGTGGGGGGGTGAGACACCCCCCCAATAATTTCTGAGTCGGTCCAAAAATTTTCTCAAAAAGGAAAAGTCGGTCCACGACAAAATCGGATGGACCAACTTCGTGAACCGACTTCGTGGACCGAATTTTTCATGGACCGACCAACCACGACGAAGCTCGAAAGGTCCACAATAGTTTGAATCAAAGTTGGTCCGATTTTAAATCTTTTGGGCAAAAGTCGACCCATGACGACAGTTAGAATATTCACAAGAAGTGCTTGACAATAACTAGGAGAGTCTTTCTAAGCCAAAGCAGAAGATGGCATTTTAAAAAATTTCTTAGATGCATTACAAAAATTGCACAGGCTTCCATTTTTAGGGGCAAGCAATCATTGGCTTTTAAAAAGCGGTCTAACACAAAATGGAAGGTGTTTGTTGTGCAAAGATTGTCCCAAGGAACAATGCTGTTACAAATACTCAAAATTTCTAATCTGGCACTGGGGTGCCGGTGGTAGTAGTTATGTGGCGTTGGAAAACAGACACTTGTGTATGAATCCCAAAGAAGAAAGGAGACATGGGTTACAAATATTATCCATCAAAGTGGTAAACGCTTCTACCAAAAGCTAACACTGCTGACACTATGATCATAAGGGGAAACCTTCTTAGAGGACAAACACACTAAAACAAGTCGCTTTTGCTAGGCTGCCGGTGAAGAAGTCGTTGTTCTTAAGATTACGCCTATACTTAAAACTCCAAGTCCGTGATGCATTCTAAGCCAAAGTAAAGGATCTTTCTTCAAAAATTTTGCTCGTTCGCTGATTTATAGCATAAATGTCAAAAACGATAAAGGTTTCCTTGTCACTAAAGTCAAGCATGATATTGGGAGATTCATTATAAGCCACAGTAAGAGATCTGTCTTCAAAAATTTTCCTCGTGCGATGCTTTATAGCATAATTGTCACTAAACGGTCAAGGTTTCCTTGTCGCTAAAGGCAAGCTTGATATTGGGAGATGCATTCTAAGCCAAAGTAAAGGATCTTTCTTCAAAAATTTTCCCCGTTCACTGATTTATAGCATAAATGTCAAAAACGATAAAGGTTTCCTTGTCACTAAAGGCAAGCATGATATTGGGAGAGGCATTCTAAGCCAAAGTAAAGGATCTTTCTTCAAAAATTTTCCTCGTTCGCTGATTTATAGCATAAATGTCAAAAACGATAAAGGTTTCCTTGTCGCTAAAGTCAAGCATGATATTGGGAGATTCATTCTAAGCCAAAGTTAGGGATCTGTCTTCAAAAATTTTCCTCGTGCGATGCTTTATAGCATAATTGTCACTAAACGGTCAAGGTTTCCTTGTCGCTAAAGGCAAGCATAATATTAGGAGAAGCATTCTAAGCCAAAGTAAGGGATCTGTCTTCAAAAATTTTCCTCGTGCGCTGATTTATAGCATAATTGTAACAAAACGATCAAGTTTTCCTTGTCGCTAAAGGCAAGCATGATATTAGGAGATGCATTCTAAGCCAAAGTAAGGGATCTGTCTTCAAAAATTTTCCACGTGCGCTGATTTATAGCATAATTGTCACAAAACGATCCAGGTTTCCTTGTCGCTAAAGGCAAGCATGATATTGGGAGATGCATTCTAAGCCAAAATAAAGGGCGTAGCCCCGAATATTTTCCTGGGGACCCCCTCGTTTCAATACCTCCATTTAATTTACCCTGGCCACACCGCAGCTTGCTATACGTTCAGTCGGTCCGAAAAATTTAGTCGGTCCAGAGCATGTTGACACCCCCCCAAACAAAATTTGAATGTGCGCCCCTGCTTAAGGTTACTGTAACCGTTCAGGCGGCGATTAAGAAACTCCGTTTACCACGGCCGTTCGTCAAGATATACCAAACAAACTTATGCATCATTCGATGCAGAATTAAACGTAGAATATCATAAAAATATATTCAGTTGATTCAATAAAATCATTCATGATTTATTCTAGATTCAAGGCAAAATCGACCACCCTTGCGAAAAAATCTTTGTGTACCCCAATGATAATCGTTGGACCACGACTATCTATTTACCAAAGACTTAAGGCCCTGAACTGCAAAACCGTGTCACGAATTTTTGATAAAAGGTATTGCCTTGAAATGATATCATTTTAAATAAATGTAAATGTCTTAAATGTCTTTTTTAACTTTCAGACCCTTGTAAAAATCGGACCAGTGGATCTATCACAAATCGCTGACACGGTTTCGTAGTTATATGCATTGTGACTCTGTGTGCCAAGTTTCAAGCGATTCGATTGGCCTGTTGGGTACACAAAGATTTTTTATTACCCACCAGTACTCGGGAATCCTGTTTTGAGAAATCAGGCTTTTATCAAAATGAAGCAAAAATTGCGGGAAATACGATTATGCATGAAAGGTCAAGCAATTAGGCTTAAGCGCGGTATTGGTAAAGCATTATGTCAATAACACAGCAGCACGGGATGTCATGAACATAGCTGCAAGGTCAAGTGAGTTTACTTTAATCCGCTTATGTATATTCCCGCAATTTTTGAGAAACAGGATTGCTCCTTTTAAAATGCTCAAATTTCCAAGTAATTGTGACTATTTCTGGAAGTGAGTTGGTTTAAACAGTCCTCAAATACTTATACCATCAGATTATGACAAAAACGAAAAATCGAAAATTTGTCGTCTGAACAGTTACAGTAACCTTAATTACCTTTTTCTCATTTCTTATTCTCTTCAATTTCATCCAAAAATTTGTTGAACCCTTAAAACAACTATCCGACAAATCGATGCAAGCTGTGTTTTAGATTGGAAGTATGGATAAAGGCACTATAACTTGAAACAAAGAAACATTCTACTTTCAACGAATTTGCACAATGTTGTTATTTGAGAACTTTTCGCACTGTGACATGTGACATCTTTCCCGAGTTTTTCGGGTTGCTTCGGTTTGCGTCACCTTCAAAATATAAACCTCATTTCCGACTTCCAACTCGAGGCAGATTGGCCTAGCCAGGTTTCTATGAATTTGAAAAGTGTCAAACAAGCGGGCGAGGAAAACTATTGGGCATTTCATGCCTTGAAATAAAGTGAAATATGGCACAAATAATAGAGAATTGTTCATTAAAGTCATCTTCAACGTATGAAACTGCTGAAGAAGCTATTCGAGTTTGGAAAGAAAGACCAAATGTTGTAAACAGAAGGCTTTGCGGATGTGGAAATGTTTGGAGCAAAAGTTATGAACAGAAGATCGAGAATAAAAAAGACCCCACATTCATCAAATCATTTATAGATGAAATAATTGAGCACTTAACTGAAATAAAATCTATTTCTACTGACATTCAAGCTTCAGTCGATTTAAATCGGACGCTGAATGCAATATTAGATTTTGCTTTCGATGTTAGGCCCATCAAAAATGACGATGATGGAAAATGTTTTGACGAAGAAACCTCTGGCATGACGCTAGATTTGACTTTGAGGAAACTGCTGCCAAGATCATTGAAAAAGTTCAAGATTACTGTAGAGCTCATGGTTTCATTTGTGAAGACTTGCAGTGGTTAGTTTTCAACCTTTCCTTGGCTGAATTTTTGTTTTGCAGAGGCAAATCATCTCTGTAGCTAGTGTTCTAAGACATGAATAGACCTACAATGTTTATGTTGCAATAGACAATTATGGAAAAAATGGTGCCAGGGGGGCATTTGACCAAGATTCATTGCCTTCTATAACGCAATCAACAGTCCTAATGGAATCGATGTACGCCATCCACCAAAGACTTACAGCAATTTCTTTTGTTCTCTTGTTATTTCTATTGTTTAGAGTGAGTCTGTCTGCCAGAGATCTTTGGCGGAAGGGTGCTTGATTCCAGACTGCATCAACAGTAATCATATAGAAGTTTGATCATTAAACACAATGCATCTTGGTCAAATGCCCCCCCCCCCTCATGCCATCTTTTCCGTAGTTGTCTATTGACTTGCTTCTGTCATGAGACAACCCCAGGTGTTTACTCAAAGAATTTTCTCAGAGTGCTAGACCGCCGGCATTTGCCAGATAAAAGTCTCATCCCCAGGTATCTGTGCAAGCAATTTTTGTTGACACCTGGGCTTTGTGGGGGGATGGTCAGGGCAGGAATTGAACAAGACATTACATGTGGTTGTCCTTTTTTGCAAAAAATCTTCTGTGTGGAATTTTGATCCTTCTAAGAATTCTTTATTACCAGGTGTTCCATTCTCAACCACCAACTGGTTCATGCCACTGGTGGTTCTTGATGGTGAGCATGCAAATTTCAGAGAAGAAATGCTATTAGCCCTTTCATATGGCATCCGTTACCAGCAATTGAACAAGACCAATGGAAGGTATGCAATGATTTTGAATTGTCACTGAAGATGTGAATAGTTCAATGGTGAAAACTCAATTGTGGCTTTAAAAATTTTTTAAATTAATTCACAAATTGAGTAGATGTTCAGTTTTAGATTTACATTAAATTCCAAAAGCATGTGCCTAGCTTCAGTTGTAAATTGGAAATTGGGCATTTTTATTAAAACTTTGTCTACCCCATGGCAACATAGAACAGGAAATACAAACATAACACTACCACGTAACTACTAGAGAGAACAATGTGGAAATCGTCGCTGTTTTCATGAGAAGCATATTTATGCTATCTATCATTCTGTGCAATGCATAATATTGCAGAGGTTTTCTACTGTTGCAGATTGTATTCTGATTTGATTCTATGACGTTTCAAAGATTTAAGCTGCAAAACTTCACGCTGCTTCTTTGCCTCATGTCGTTGCTCCTCACATATTTATTTTCAGAAAATCAAAAATTGCCCAAAAGACATGATCAAAGGCATCTGAAAATAAGAGATTCCTAACTTGTCTGTTTTAATGTTTTCAATGCTCCTTTTGTCAGAGCAATGAATGCAATTTCAACTTCAGTCTCATGTCATCATCTTATTTGTTATGCAAATTCTCAAAGGATTTAGAATAGATTTTAAAATATGTGGAAGTTTTGATCATGTATTTTAGACCATTTTCCAGCTGTTCTGCTGCACCGATTTTTTAAATCTTTCCAATTTGCCAAGGACTACTTCTTTGAAATGTACTCTATATATAGCAAAAAATACAAAACATACTTTTATCTAGTGGAAACACCAATCCCTATAATTGTCATGCAACCACTTTTGCTGCAATGATTTGTGAACCAGGGCCAGGTCGTTCAAACCACAATTAGCGCTAATCTTGGATTAAAGGCATAATTCTGTAGTCATTCACATAGTCGTAATCTGGTATTAGTCTAATACCAGTTTTAAACAGCCGGGCCCAGGGTGATACCTTTTTGACACACATCCCATATGATACTGCAAGTAAATGGGAGATACTATTTAATTATATACACAATCATCTCCTAATTGTTTTTATCTCCTTGCAGGTTTGATCTCCTGACCACTACCAAATTTCATGAAGGTGCAACACCAACTGGGACCCTTTGTGCAAATCTGCCATGGTTAAAAGAAACACTTCTGCCAAAGCTAAAGAATTGGTCAGAAACATTTAAGCAAGAAGATTTTGCTTCATCCGAAAAGAAACTTCACTCACTCTCATTGGTTGATGTTGAGAAATACGCAAGAGTTTACAATGAAATGAAAGCAAAATATGCTCAGTCTCTCATTGAGGTTAGTTTTACGTCTTTAAAAAAATACTTTGAAAGTGACGCAGAAAATAGCAGCTAAGTTGGGATTGTTTTCTTGTTCATGTTTGTGTAAAACCGAGACAACTTATTACACAAATGAGATGATCGTTGTCTTTACTTTTGTTTTTATCTTTTTTTAATCTATCAATGGTACAGGCCTTGCACACATTAACAGGACAAGAATTATCAAGAATTTTCAAGAATTCTTCACATTATGATAATAATTCTTGAGCTACTGTATATGAAAGACTGATCATTTTTCAAACAAGAATTCTTACAAAACTATAAAGAGAATTCTGAGGCAGGAAAACCATATTTTAATGCGCACAAGGCCTGTACTGAAGGACAATGGAATGGAACTAGGTGATTTTTTTAGCGGACCTTCATCTGAAATACTCCAAAATTTGCTGTTAAAATAGTTGGATATGCATATCTTAGTCAGCACTTAAAGCAATTTTTATGTTGCTACATGAAGGTGAGGAATTTCTAAAACTTGATGGTGTAAAATTGGTAAATTTTATCATATTTTCTGTTCATGATAGGCCTGGCAAGAAAACACAGATCCACAGAAGTTTGTTTTTGAGGACATCTCAATTGCATCATATTTGATTGTAAGTATGAATAACAGAATGTTGTTCTATATACAACCTGCAATTTTAATGTATGGACAGAAATGTAATTATACTATTTATGTACAAGGGAAAGATTATCTTATCAATCAGAAGCCTTTGTCGATTGCACATTTTAATGAAACTAAGGCCAAGTTTAAACACGTTTTTTTACATGTCGAGTCGAACTGTACCAAAAATGGCAGAATCTGCTGTGTCTAAAAATCTGATTTAAACGTCGTTTTTTGCCGTGTTTGGATTTAGATTAAAATGGTTAAAATTGCCATTTTTCAAAATGCACAAGTGCAGTGGCTGAACGCACATGGAAGCCATGGCCTAGAATAGATTAGTTAAACACAGCAGAAATACGATGTTTAAATCAAGTCGTTTTTTTACGTTTGATGCGACACGACAGAACTGGTGAACTCCTGCCGTTTTGTCCACTCAAAGACGGCAGGCGATTTAACCTCGTTTTTATGTCGAATTTAATTGACACTTAGAAGTTTTTAGCAGCATCTATGAAATTCGACACGGCAAAAACGATGTTAAAACTGGGCCTAATATTGTGATTTCAGGTGCTATGGGAAGAAGAAAGAATTAAAAACAATAAAGAAGAAAAACAAAGTTTTGTTGATCTTGGTTGTGGAAATGGATTGTTGGTTTATCTACTGTCCCAAGAAGGTGTAAGTGTCAACATTCAATTTCTTTGTAAATGATTGGCAAATGCAGAAATGGTAGTCTTATCTTGTTCCTATGTTCTTGGTTGCTTCTGAAGCGATATTCTCAACGCTTTCATTGCTGGCATAGTTTGAAACCAATTGTCAATTCAATAAAGAGCAAAATACTGCTCTGCAGCTCCTTAAGGGTGTGTTTGATTGGTAAATCTGAACCTACAAAATACTGAATTTATTCGACTTTGCAGCAATGGAAACATATTTTCTAATCAAGCGCAAACATCTTAAAAACATTAGCTTTTGGATCTGCAATATGGAGAAGCAAGAATCTATCCATCCAAAATCTGTCAAACCTTCTGCCTTCTGGAGCAGAAGGTTAAGAAGACCTTCCAGTCCTAGACATACTATTTTAGAATTTTTTAGTCAATCAAAAGCGAATTCTAAGTCTATGAAGGCTACCGTTTTAAACACATTATAAATTATATCACCAAGTTTGTAGTATTTATAGATTACCGATCACAAATTGATAGAAATTTAAGACAAATCCAAGCTATCACTTGTATTTTAGCATTTCTAAATTGAATTTTAACTTGTTTTACATCAAGCGGAATTTAAGTGCTGAAACCCTTACCATGTGCTAGTCAACAAATTCATTGATTCTGAACAACTAAGCTAGATACAGGAGCATATCGAGAAAACGGTCAAGGGAATTTGTTTGGAGTTACAGAATTGTTGTAGAGTTTCATGGACCATCGTTGTTCAGTTATGATTTTATAAATCAAGTTATTTTCGTTAATACATTCTACAGTACAATGGTAAAGGGGTGGACATTCGCCGAAGAAACATATGGGATCAATATGGAAAGTCTACTGTGCTACTGGTATGTAAAATATATAAAGCAAGTTATAATTCCTTAGAAGTGATAGATACATTTAGGAATCAATTTGGCACCAGACATTGGAGGTGAAGGTGAAGTTGCGGTTTTTATCACCAAGCGCTGGGATCGCAGAAGTAGAATGGGCCTAATCGAGTCCGCGACCCCTTGTCATGACCCTGAAGTGATGGGGTTCTACCTGGGATCGAACCCGGTCCACCTGACTGTTCTGGCTGCAATGTCAGAGGATTACACCACTGCGCGGACTACATTGGAGCTAAATTCAAAATTTTTTTTAATTAGATGCGAGTATTCTTTGCAATAACGAGTATCTCAGTATTGTTTCATTTTTCATGCGAGCCCTGTTTACACTGCGAGCCCTGTTTCTTTTTTCCAATTGGACTCTCTTATGTACAAATTTATCCCTGGTTTAACTAACAGATACCTTTTAGAAATGTGAATATTTTCATGCACATGGAATCCCATTACAAAACGATGCCGTGAAGTTGGACCAATGGAAACTGTGCAAAACGAAGTGCTGTTAAAACGACACTATTTTTCAAACAATCCCGGGGGAAGGGTACTTAGTATATTTGTCCGACGTGGATGTGCCGTTTTTCAGGGTATCGTTTTCACTTACATTTTCTTCCGCTATCAAAATAAGGCAATTTTTCTGGAGTCAGTTGTCAAAACATGTCAAAAGGGGATATTTTGTAAGCTCGGGTTGTTGCTATAAATAATAATAATAATAATACGAATATTTTAACAGGATTAAAGCTTCAAAAAAATTGTTTTTTCAAGTGCCTGTCCTGCTTAAAAAGAAAAGAAAAGGAATGTTAAAAACCTAATTTAGCAATTATATAACTGTCCGAACAAATATCGCATTAAAAGCCATGATGATTTTCAAAGTATCAAATTTATCTACTAAGCTACTTCACTTGCGCTAGCAAAATAAATCCAATTGTTTCTTAAAATCCTTCTTGTTTTCAGCAGTTCTTACGTATGTAGGCAAATCATTGTATAACTTTGCCCCCATGTAATGAAATCCCTTTCGTGCATATTCAGTTTTGCTCGGTCCAATTTTCATGTTTTCAAGTATTTTCACCAATTTTTTAAAAAGTCAGCTATCGTTTGGAAGGAGAAATCCTGAAGTCGAGTCAAAAAAATTTTTTTCGTAAGCACACTCCGTACAAATTTAGGTCAAGATAATGCATCACCCCTCATTTTTGTGATTTTCTCAAGACAGATTCGTTTATTAAAACATTGCCCTAATATTCTTCTAAAAGTTGTCTTACATGTACGTCGTGCCCGGTTTTATACAGTAAATATCCTTTGAAGCCGGGGGAGGTGATGATAACTTTCATAGATTTCCTCTTCGGCGTAATTCACAGGAAGAGTCATTGCATCCACACTGTTGTACGTTTGAAGATACTGACTGGATAATCGGGAATCACTCTGATGAATTAACTCCTTGGATTCCAGTAATAGCTGCAAGGTATGTTTTTTTCATGATCATACAGAGTTAATTAAAAGTTTTATATCGGTTGCTTAAAGATTGACGAAGCAACGTTTTAATTCCTTGGTTAAAAATCTACATTTTAGCTGCAAACACATATGAAAATTTGTCAGTTCAGTTCGGTTTAATTTTAAAATCCCACTACATACAAGAATCTCTCTATGATAATATGTAATAACTAGAATAATGATTACATCAGGTGATAAAACACAAATGACATATCATACAACAGGATTACATAGATCTTTTTTATGGAGAGAGATTTCTTAACGAGGAGCTCGCTCAGTAGAAAGACTAATCGAGGAGAGATCACCCCCTAAAGTAAAATCCTATTATTTAAATCATAAACACCTTTGGATGTTAGGATCGATTTCCGAATAATTTATTTGGTTAAAATCAGTAATTTGTTAGCGTTTTGATTTTAATAAGTCTTAAAAATATGGCTTATGGACTTCATCGTCCAAATGATATTCAACTTGTATATCTATGTTCTTCCTACAATGCCTGCCAAAAGTCCTTGGAACACTTAGGCCATTTCTTGACAATCCGCAGTTCTAACCATAGCGATTAGGCTTAAACACCCCCTCACCCCCAAAACAATGTTGATTTGCAAGGTTATTGTCCTAGCATTCCATCAGAGTCGCGAATCGTCCTGCCATCCCCATTTTATCATCACAGAACAACATTGTTCTGAGGGGGAGAGGGGGAAATCGCAACAAAATGCAAAAATAGCAAAGGTGTTCCAAGACTTTTGGCAGGCATTGTAGCTATAGACAGGTTAGCCCTTTACCTATGATTAGTTTCGCCTTATTTGTAGTTCATAATCACGTTCTTTTAGACCCATGTTACTGTTCATTCGTTATTGTTGTCATTTAGTTTTAGTTAGTTCCTCAGTAGCTGCTTAAGTATGCAAGTTCTCTTGTACTAGGCTATTGATGGAGGAAGTGAAATCCTACTCTTAAATCAAACCCTATGGAATTTAGTGGAAGAGTCAAAGTATTTTAAGCACCTCTGGTGGAAACAACTTTAGTGTGTGCAATAGCCTCTAATTTAGTACTGATGCAGATTTCAAGGGGCTCCGTTTCCAAATTTATGTCGAAAAGGTGATCTTGAAGTTTTTTTGATGGGCAATATCATAGAGATGTTTACCTGTATTTTTCAAAAACGAAAACATCTTTTTGAAGATAAATCTTTGTACTTTACAGAGGAAGAAACCGAACATTCATATCTTTTACGATTACTTGGATATAAGTAGATTTTAACAAGCACTTTTTGGTGGCTTGGGTGAAGCCACCAAACAAACTGCAGAAAACAACGGAGAACAATTGACACGTGCGGTATTTATAGATTTGTTTACTGTTTTGCGACGGAGCCCCTTTAAAGACCCATCGCTAATGATCCTTCGTGGCGCCAAAGTCAACTTTCGCATCTCGGCCTGTTGTTTTGCTTTCCATTCAGCGCGCAAAGGATCATGGTCGACAATATGCCTGTAAACGGATAGATATTGCTACAGTTAATCAAACAACTTTGATGTCAATCCCAACCATCTTTTTCTTTCTTGCAGATCATCGTACAAAACAAAATACTTTTTGCTGCCTTGCTGTTTTCATGATTTCACTGGCAAGGTAATCGATATCATCTCTCTCACTTTCTCACTTGTTTTGAATTATTCCAATGATATATTGTGTAATAAAGGCGAAAAGGCCTAACACCAAGACTCAAATCTTGTTTAATCAAAATAAAATTGACAGTCCACTGCGTTTCGAAACATACACGATTCAATGTCAAGCCTATTAAATTTCGAGTAAACGAGCTATTTACATAGACTTAGGACGTATGATACTGAGACTTATGTAAGGACAAGAGAAAGACGTTTTGTGAGGACAAGAGAAAGACGACAAACATTTTGACTTATTTCTGAATTATTCCAAAGATATATTGTGTAATAAAGGCGAAAAGTCCTAATATTAAGACTCAAATCATGCTTAATTGAAATAAAATTGACAGTCCACTGCGTTTCGAAACATACACGATTCAATTTCAAACCTATTAAATTTCGAGTAAACGAGCTATTTACATAGACTTAGGACGTATGATACTGAGACTTATGTAAGGACAAGAGAAAGACGTTTTGTGAGGACAAGAGAAAGACGACAAACATTTTGACTTATTTCTGAATTATTCCAAAGATATATTGTGTAATAAAGGCGAAAAGTCCTAACATTAAGACTCAAATCATGCTTAATTGAAATAAAATTGACAGTCCACTACGTTTCGAAACATGCACGATTCATTTTCAAGCCTATTGAATTTCGAGTAAACGAGCTATTTACATAGACTTAGGACGTATGATATTGAGACTTATGTAATGAGTCTACTATTTACAGTCAAAGGATATTATCAAGATAGGAGCAAAAAAAAACAATGAAAAATTATGTTATTAATATCAAAGCAGAGAAAACTAAAGGAGAGAAAGCTAAAAAAGACGCATCAGGGAATGCAGTAATGGTCGTTTTCGTCCTTCTGTTAATAAGGTTTGTTTTGTACTTCTGATAAAAAAGTATAGTTCATCGAAGGGAAAAGAAGCTTCCCAAATACAAGATAATGCCTTTAAAGGGGCTCCGTCGCCTAAATGTAAACAAAACGATGATTTTTGCAGTTTTTTGAAAGGTGATATCACATAGAATTTTCATATTTTTTTTCAAAATGAAAGTTGCTGTTCGGACATAAATCATTGTATTTCACTAAGGAACAAACCAAACATTCATATCTTCTACGATGTCTCAGATATAAGTGGATTTCCAACGGTCACTTTTTGGTGGCTTGGGTGAAGCCACCAAACAAACTGCAGAAAACAATGGATGAACAATGGATAATTGGTGAGACGTGCGAGTTTACGGATTTGTTTATTGTTTGGCGACGGAGCCCCTTTAAGTATTGATGATTTGCTGTCTGTAAGAGAGTGAGGGAAAATTACTTCGCAAAAATTGCGTGTAAGATTTGTAAATAATGTATATGCAAAGTTGTAATCCAGAGTCTCTTTTTGACTTGCATATCTCGCACGCTTTTTTTTTCTGTTTCCGAACTTCGATTCACATTCAATTGCTTGCAGAGTGTCATTACTTTCACCAAAATGGCATAGGTTTTAACCGTAAGTAAGTTTTCATAAACTTACTGTGAATTGCAGTTCTGAATGAAAAACTTTCGTTTTCTTTCAGTTCAAGAAAAATTGTCACGACTCTTCGCAGTACCAAACATACTTGGATTACGTACGTGAAATTGGCACAGAATGTGGATTCGTTATTGAGCAAGATATTCAACGAATTCCCTCAACCAAACGAGTAAGTAATAAAGAAATGCAGGATTAAAAGCGTTGGAAAAAAGGTGAAAGAAAATATACCGCCGATCCACTAAAAAGGAAAGCTTTTCAATTGTCACCAAAATGTTGTTATGGTACCGATCTTAAAAAAATTTTATCATGTTTGTTTGTGTCGAAGACTGAATGAATTCAGAGGTAAACCCTTGATCGACTGTTTCTAGGGCAAGTTGGAAAGTTTCTATCATTGTGAATGTCTCGTTATTTGGCACCCAAGCGCTCCTCAGATGCTTTGCATATTATTGTTTCGTCATCAAGTCCGTATGCTTCTTTATTAGCCTGCGTACAGACTATACCCAAGGAAAAGGTATAGTCTGCGCAACACCGCTCACTTTTGTGTAGTGCGTGCTTCAGCATTTATTTCGCAATAGTGATAACAAAGAAAACTTATTGTTGTAGCAGCCAACAAAATCACTTTCCCGGGAAACGAGGAAGCAATCAGATTTGAGAACGGTCATCATGTGATTAAATCTCAGGTTTCACTTTGTTCTCCAGGCAAACTTCATGAGCAACACAATACTCTGGAATTTTAACTATCCTACTATAGACAATGACCAGACGCTAAGAAGAAAGGGCCATTCAAACTGCCATTGAAATGAAATGCTGACGCATACAATACACGATATTGAGCGGCGTTGCGCAGACTATACCTTTTCCTTAGTTAGGTCATATTGTCTGCACGCAGGCTACTTCTTTATATCCTCCGAATTATTTCAATTTTTTTGTCTATTGACGAACTTTCCCATCCTCTAAAACATAATTTGACTTGGTTAAGGTTTGCTTACTTCACAATATTACAATATTAGTCAAAGTTTTACAATATCAGAGTTAGGCAATTAGAAAAAATGACAGCGTGCTTCATTAATCAGTTTTAATCAGCTAATATACCGGGTGAGTCACAAAAAAGTTTACCAGTTTGGCGGGCTGTGAAATAAAAATTAAGTGGCCGATATTAAAAACTAATGTGTTAATCTACCATTCAAAGGCCAACTTAGATGAGAAAATTTTGTTTGGCAGAATCATTCACTTGCAAAACCCACAAATTGGAAAAATGCTTGTAAGGGGTTTGTATGGGAATCGAGAATTCCACGTTCCATTCTGGTCCATGATTTATTTGGCATGGAAATTTGAGTTCACTACAATTGTCAGTTTCAGATATAGAATTTTGATTTCAATAGCAAGTAAATCATGGACCGGAATGGAATGTGGAATTCTAGTTCCTATACATGTCCTTTAGAGAAATTTTTCTAATTTTGGGGTCTTAGAGATGAGCAATTCTACCAAACAAAATTTTCTCATCTAAGTTAGCCTTTGCATGATAGATTAACATTTCAGTTTTGAATATCAGCCGCATACATATTATTCCACAGCCCGCCAAACAGGCAAACTTTTTTTTGACTCACCCGGTATATGAATAATGATGATAAATAATTTGTTTAAAGTTGGCTTACAACTCTAATAGCTATGTAAAAAGCTAATTAATACCAACTATCTATCAGAAATATCATAAGTGTGTGTTACAATGTACCAAAAAGATTTTAAAGTAAGTAAAACTAAATAAACTAAATAAAACTTAAGCCAGAAATAAATATTTTCGACAATCTACAGTCACACTCTATTGTTTTGAAAGTTGTCAATGATTGGGACTCTCTAACACTGTGAGGTGATGTTTGCCACAGCTTTTGACCCCCCAAATATCTCACTGTTCCTATGCCATAAGAAGTTGTCCTGGCGTTTGGAATGCCAAGAGTATTCTTATTTCGCAGGTCATATTGTACATCTCTTGCCTCAAAAATCTCACTCATGAAACTAGCATTTAGGTTTCTGTTAGTTTTGTATATTTCTATCATGAAGTAACTGTAGATTGCGTTGGTGAATGGATACTGCATTGTCTAATTTCAGCAAAGTTTCGTGGTAGACATGACAGTTTTTATACACAATTCTGAGTGCTCTTTCTTGGATTTTATTGGAGCTGATGATTGATATTTCTTTGAAAAATTTCTTTCTTTTTCTAGATGTTGTACCGGGTGAACCAGAAAAAAGTTCCCACTTATGAAAATTCACAGCATCAAGAGTACTACATGGATTGGAATGAATCATTATTTGCTTGACAGCCAAAAGATGGAAGTATTTTTGTGATTTTTCTCACCTTGTTGCAAGCATTGGAAAAATTGGTAAATTCAAATTTAGAAAAACTTTCTGGTTGCAAAATGACTGAAAAAGGCCTAAGATACATGATCAAATCATAAAGGACTCCTCGCTCAGAACAACAGAGAAAAAGCAATTTATCATGGGTGAGAGATATCGTCTGCACATTTATTGCCATGGAATTGAAAATTTGAAGTATCTGTTTGAGAATCTATGTCTTATTACTCTTGAGAGAGATGAAACGCCCATGCGTATTGTTCTGTGTGAGGAAAGTCCTAACGATTTGATCAAGTGTTTTAGGCCCTTTTTTAGTCATTTTGCAACCACGAAATTTTTGTAAATTTGAATTTACCTATATTTGCAGTGCTTGTAAGAAGACGAAAAAAATCACAAAAATATTTTGATCTTTTGGCTTTTAACTAGAACTTGAATCATTCTTATATCAATGAAGTACTTGTGGTGCTACGAATTTTCGAAAGTGGGAACTTTTTTCTGGCTCACCCGTTATAAGTGGTTAGCGATCAGATATTCTTTCTGGTAATTTTTGAATTTTTATGCTTCTTTTAACGTCTTTCAGACTTGTCACATTGCAAGAAAGCGATCGTATTTAGAAACAGAGCAGCATGAAATTGAAAACAAAGTACAAAGCTTACTAGCTAAACGGAGCTGCCATCTTAAACTTGATGATGTCACAGGTGTTGATGCAGCAGAACGTGATAAAGAGACTTGCCATACCGCAGACAGTGAACATACACAAAGCACTGGGGACAAATTTCTTCCAAGAGAGGCTAAAGAAACAGTACGGAATTGCACGCAAATAAACAAAGATGTTAAAAATGCTATCATTGATAAAGTTACGACTGCACTGCTGAAGTCTGAGCGAAGATATGAAGGGGACCACAATTCGTTCACATCTAAAGGGAGACGATGCTCAAATTGGAACTGTGGAGGTAGGTCAGTTTCCCTTTTAATATTTTTGTCCTTTGAGTGATCGTAGTTTTGTACTAGAGCATCCACGGAGCGATTAGTAATTAGCAAAATGATGTAGCGCACTTTTAAGCCTGGTTTCCATATAGCCGTAAGATGCCGTAAGGTTGCCGCAACCATTGCCGGAACCATTGCCGCCGGCATGCCGCAACCATTTCAACTTAAATGGAAACCACTTCTCCCGGTACCACCGGCAGCCGCAACCATGATGGTTGCGGTACCGTAACGACTTGGAAAAAGTTTATTCATTTCAAATTTTCTCGATCCTTATGGCATCTTACCGGTAATGGTTGCGACACTAGGTTCAGACGTTTCCATTTAAATCGTTAGCCTACGGTACCGGGGGCATGGCAGATGGAAGATGGCAGAAGACTGCCGCCAGCAACCTTCCGGCACATGGAAACCAGGCTTTAGAAGACATCCATTCCAATATTTATCTACCTGACATCAATCTTGAGCTTGACCTTTTCTTGTCCCTTGTACCCCTTCCAAAATGGCAATTTGCATTGAATTTATCTGTACGACACCCTACGGCACTGGTCAAATCGAATGTCAAAGAGCTCAAGTAGAGGCTAATAATGTCAAAAATTAATTCCCTTACGGATCAGTTCCTTGCATTGCATACAGTATGTGCATTGATACGGGTCATATGTTTTGAAAAACATTTTGAACAAAAAAAATTATGCTCTCAAATGCCCGTTTCAATGGTTCGAGCTAAACAACTATAATTCAGGCTTAGGGTTGCCTTCAAGTGTGCACCTGGGCTTTTTGATTTCATTTCAATTAACTGTTATTTGAAGGCTTGAGACTAACGGGCCTTGCTTTTTCACATCAACTTTTTTCAAGTTGCCTTGCCAGTTGCAACTGGCCTTTCTCTTGCACACCTATCCGTGCCCAACCCTTTGCATAAATGCATTCAAGTTGCAAGGTGCAATGTGGAATCTTTATGTTAATGACATTTTTAGCTGTTTTCCAATAACCAATTTCCGCTTTTATTTTCTAGGTAGTCTGCCGCTTGCTGAAGTGACATCACTACTGACCAAAGAGACTCTCCAAGAGCTGAAAAGTCAATGTGGAGGTCTGCAAACATTGCTACGAAATCATGGTCACATTTTCAAAGGTAAGTCAGATTAGATGGACTTATTTGTGTCAAAAAATGTCTCCTGCCTTGGTAGTAAAATAAGGATAAATTGATAATGGTTGTCATATCTTTCTTGGTAATTAATTTCAAAGTGAATAACTATGGTTTATTCTCAATCATTCTGGCAACTTCTTTGTTGATAGCATTTTGAAAATTAGTTTCATGCATACGAAAAAAACCCACATCTTTCTAATCCCAAACACGAGGGTTTTTTTATACCGCAAAAGCTCTACTAAGCCCCCCACTTATATCAAATTCCAGAGGTTACCAAAGATTCTCCATTTATTGAGCTAAATAAGTTTGCATAATGCATATTAATTTGATATGTTTTGAGGGAAAACTTTGTCGAATTCATGTGTTTAACTCGTAAAATTGTACGTTTAAACCGTGGTGCTAAAAGAACTAAAAGGTGTCCAAAATCAAATAAGCCCCCCAGGGGCTTAATAGAGCTTTTACGGTACTTCACAGTCAAATACAACTGACAGATTTTGATGGTGAATGGTGGTTTAATCGATTAAGGATTGATAATATACCTCTCTCTTGTTCAAAAACCTACCTCTCTCTCCTGATGAATTCCAATCAGAATCATTTCGAAATGGTCCTGCCAATCTAAAAGAATACCACTGCAAACAATCTTGTCTGTAAGGAAGATTCTGTAGTGAGATTTTGCCAAACCTTTACCGTAAAGTTTGTTGCAGTTCGCTACCGCAGTCGTCCAAATCATTTTCTTTTCTCGAGTAATTCCACCCGTCTTCATCAAAAATATTGTTGTAAATATATTAATGAATCCTTTCTGTTACATTTGCACCAAGAAATACATTAAATAACTGTATTTTGTGCTCGATGCGAGCGCATACTTTGAACCAGAATTTTCTCTGTACAATTTCCATTGCAAGTTCGTTCTTTCGCCCAAAGAACCTTCACGATTGCTAAATTATCACCGCGCGCATTTTCCCGCTGCACAGCCCCTTTAAAGAGGAGTTGCTGTTTTTGAAAACTGAGAATTGCTCGTATTTCTGATCTTACAAAGTTTTCTCAAGCTCCCTTGTTTATATCCAATTACTGTTACAGATAACAGTTTGCTTGATCCTTTTATTGTGTAAATTCAAACTATCCCTCAAAATCCTATCGCTCATTTTATTGCGAAATTTACCGATTTGAAAGGAAAAATCTGGGGTTTGTATGACTAATGCTAGAAAACTAATTTACCAACTGCTGCCGCGAATTCTTAACTTTGTTCCACTTTTTGCGATTCGTAAAGGCTGTAAATTCAATAAAAATGCTAATATTTTAGGCCAAATCTGGTCGCTTATGAGACGATAAAGAGGCTGGCAACGATTATGAAGAGGCGAGAAAGCAATATGACAGCCTCCTTCTCGTTGCAAGTGACGTCAGAAGACACAGATTCTTTACACTTTGTGACGTAATTTCGCTCTGGTCGCTTATTTAAAAACGCATTTTCGCAGGGAAAAGACGACAAATGGTAAGAAAGAGTACGACGCACCATTCATAACAGTAAAATCGTGTATTTTATCATCAAACATACCAACTTCGGATTTGTCCTTTAAACTGTTGCTGAGGCTCCTAGAATGCAGTTTTGGGTACAGTAAGTACCCGCAAATAAGAAACCCCCTTCTATAGGAAACAGGCCTCATTTTCTTCAAAAGGGGCTCCTTTAATAAGAAACAATTTCAGGTCTGAAATTTAAAAGTTTCTTATTTTCAGGTTTTTTTTTTTTTTTTTTAATTCATATTTTTACACGATATCCCATCAGTACAAAATTAAACTACAAAAGTTACAAGTTTGTTTTAAATGAAAAATGAAAAAAAAAATTTAAAATTTGGTATTAGCTAGGATTGGATCCAGGCTGAGATCTGATCTTCCTGGGAGTCGTGTTTTAGTTAGGGTTTACTGAGCTCTTTAAATGCGTTTTCAATTTTCTTTTAAACTGATCGAGCGAGGGGATTTCCCTTATTTCGATTGGTATTTCATTCCAAGCTTTAAGCCCGGAAAGGTGGAAACTTTTTTTTGTACACTCAAGTTTAAACTTTGGGATGTCGAGATTTCTATTGTTTCTTGTGTTATACCTAGAAATTTCATTCCTCTGACTATACTTGTTCCAGAGGCTCTCAGGGCACTGCTTGTTGACTATTTTGTGTGTCATGATAGATCTGTCAAAATAGATGATTTGATCAACGTTCAGCCCATTATTGATCCAGGGGTCCTTTATTCTAGCATTTTGAATAATTGAGAAGGCCCTGTTCTGTAGACGCTGAAGCGTTTGCAGCTTCGTGTTGGGCAGGCTACCCCAGATAACATTCCCATATCGGAGGTGACTTTCAACCAGCGCATGGTAAACCTCACATAGCTTAGATTGCGGAAGAACGTTTTTAAGTTTTTTCAGTGCAGACAAACCACTTGCTACTTTACCTTTCAAGGATTTGAAGTGTTCCTTCCAACTTAGATTCTCGTCGACAATAACCCCTAGTGATTTAGTTTTTGTCACTCGTTTTATTTCTGTGCAATTAAGTTTCAATGGAGCCAGAGGTTCAATTTTGTTAATTCTACGTGGATGGCCGATAAGCATAAACTCAGTCTTTTTTGGATTGGCACTTAATTTATTGACCCTCATCCACTCAGAAATGTTCTGTAGCTCCTCCTGCATCATCTCGGCAAGTTCGTTAATATCTTCAGAGGCTATCGTTGTGTGCGTATCATCAGCATACATGCTCGCCGAAGAAAACTGTAAACATTCTTCAAAGTCGTTAAGGTATATGATGAAGAGAAGGGGGCCTAGACAGGAACCCTGGGGAATGCCACAGGTTACCCCCAAAGACATAGAACATTTACCATTGATTCTGCAAAAAGGTTTCTCATAGTTTGTTCCTAAATACTAAAACATATCCCCGTTAATGACTGTAATATAATATAGCGTTATCAAAACAGAATAATTAAGATTTTAAAAATTAAAGATTCACACAGCAAAATTTAACATGGTTAAAATGTGAAATGTACCAGTAATGTTCAATACACATGCATGTACGCTTCTGTCATACACCTTGACTTGACTTGATGGTACCAATGTATAAGAAACTTTGACCCTGATCATGAAAAGGTCTCTTCAGATAAGAAACTCTCTGAGGCCTCAATTTAAAACGTGGTTTCTTATTTGAATATTTGCAATTGAGCGAATCACGAGACTAACAAAATCTCATTTTGGTTTTCCATAAACAACAACTTTTTTGTGAGTCACCCAGTACGCTGTTCAAATTTTTCATTTCAGTGGTGAAGGGCGAAGTGATTTTAAGGAATTACAAGAACTCAGAAGACCACATCAACCGGAGATCCAAGAAGGGAGGAAAGACGAAACCAAAAAGTAATTATAAAACAAAATTATGTTGGTTTCATGTTAATCACCCTGATGGATGCATACTGTTAGATAAGGAATGCCAATTTGCACATAATGAGTTAGAACTAAGGGCTACATAACGTTGAATGCATAATGTTAAACGAACTAAGACTGCGTCCACACTATACCAAGGTGTTGTGGCGCAGTGGTGTAATCCTCTAACTTTGCAGCCAGAACATTCAGGCGGACAGGGTTCGATACCCGGTAGGGCCCCACCACTTGAGCGTCATGACAAGGGGTCGCGGACTCGATTAGCGCTTAGCTACTTCTGTGATCCCAGCGCTTGGCGCTAAAAACCGCAACTTCACCTTCACCTATACCAGTACGACTTGAAAATGACATGAAATCGTTGCGGAAAATGGCATGAAATCGTTCGGTTCACACGAAAACAGCATATTTTTGCCGGTAGATTTTGAAAACGGAACTCTAACCAACACTATTTGAAAAAGGCATCTTGTAGACACTCAAAAGCGATGAAAATGGAACATTTTTCTCAAGATTAGTTATCCCAAGTACTGGTTCAAAGTCAGCCTTTTTATATGCAGTTATCTACAGGTAACGGGGGAAATTAGTTTAAAAGTAACAATTACCTCCATCTTTACTTTGGTGTTTACCAAATTTTCCAATTTTGTCTAGATTAGATTAGGCCAACCACGACAATGTTTATGATAGAAACAGTTCCGGTTTGCCGTGGCTGGCCTAATCTAATCTAGACAAAATTGGCAAATTTGGTAAACAATAAAGTAACGATGGAGGTACTTGTTACTTTTAAACTAATTTTTCCCCGTTACCTGTGAGTTATCCTACCAAATAGGCATCATTTAGATATCTTCTTTTGAGTACGAAGCGCATCAATACTGTTCTTTTTATTGGCATTAAAGTTCGCTTGGTTGGAGATTGTAGTCGCTCCAAATCCAATTCTGAAATGTTGCTCAAACATTATTTGATTAGTTGCCCCGAGTCCTGTTTAAAGTCAGCTTTTTTTATATACAATACCGGGTGTCCCAAAAAAAGTATACAGATTTGGTTGACTCCAGCGATGTGAATTTGGCATTAATCAATGGCTAATCACTCTCAAAATGTTCCTCGATAGTTAACTTGAACATAGATACCTCGTTTGCAGGTATTGGTGCTTCAAGAGCAGAAATATCAATCTTGACAGCTCAAATTTGCGTGAACCTGCAAGACAGAGCTTTGGCCTTTCGGCCGAAGCAAGTTCCTTAATCGCATCGAAATTATGAGCTGAAATTAATGAAAAATTAAGAAACTGCCCAATGGGTGACTGGGAGTGACTTCTGCTGGAAAAGGAGATAACACAAGATCTAATGTTGTTCAAATTTTATCAAGGCTATCGTTGATTTATACGTGTGCCTTACGAATTTGCTTTGGCCAAAATGCCAAAGCTCTCGTTTGCAGGAAGAGGCAAATTTGAGTTTTTAAAATTAACATGTCTGCTCTCAAAGCACCAGTACCAACAAAGATGCACCGATGTTCAAGTTAACTATCGAGGAACATTTTTAGAGTGATTTGATATTGATTGAAGCTAAATTCACATCGCTGGAGTCAACCAAATCCGTACACATTTTTATGGGACACCCGGTCGTTCTGCCAAATATAAATCATTTAGATGTCTTCTTTTTAATACGAATCACATCATTACTGTTCTTTTTATTGGCTTTGAAGTTCGCTTGGTTTGAGGTTGTAGTGTTCTTGGCGTTACTTGTGGAAGGGAGTCGTTGTTTTTGTGATCTTGAAACAGCTCGTGGACTTGTTTGAGGTGCTGGTTCTTGCTCTGGTTCTCCACTGTTGTTGGTTGTTACTTGTGCCAGGCGCTCTGTTGAAGAACATTGATATCTGTGAGACTTACACCACGAGTTGTTTGATGCTTGTTCTCTTTATATTTGTTTGTTGGATTGCAAAATCACAAAAAGGTGAGAATATCCCATGTTTAATCAAATCTTGATAAAAACAAAGATGACCTTTCTAGATTTCTACAATCATTTTCCGATGATTCTGTTAACTTTCGCATTCGATAAATCTCCCCTTAGTTTCTGGGTCATCGAATTTCCAATTACTATTGTTTACTCAAAATAGAACACCACCTAACCCATTAGTTCTAGACTTGTCCTGTCATGTTACTTAAACTTCGTATCGGGATGATACTGAGATTCTATATCACATTCTAGAGGGATGATAGATGCTGATACATTATTCCAACAGGTGAGTCAGAAAAAGGAATCCCCGTTTGGAAGGCCACTGCCTCCTGAATACCAAAGATATGATATTGAAAACTGTCTTGTTTTACTGCCAATATCTTCAATTGGGTTCAGTAATTTACCCGGCTTTAATCGGCAATTCCTTCCCGTCGATATGTGAGATTTTCTGCAGAAAGCCCCTTTCAAAAACCTGTCAAAACGAGTGAAAACAATGAGCAACTTGTCCTTGGTTTTCCTTCCGAAAAATGATGACACTCACATGTAATCATGTATCATGTATTTGTCCTCTTGGGAGAATGCTATCCCCCTGAATAGGTTATTGATAGCAGGGGGAAGACTTGTTCATCCTCCTAAAAGGATAGCACGTGTATAACGTGCAGAGGTCATTGCTGTAAGACCTGCAAGGCAAACATTTTAGGGAAATTTGTTCGTGATTTTGGGCATGTTTTGGAGGTTTCTCGAAGAGGCTTCTCGAGAAAATCCCTCATAATTTCATAACGGAGTAGTCAATTTCAGTTAGGTAAATCTTAAAATGGATTTTAACATGTCTACCACTAAACTATATATTTGCCGATATCATGGTCTTGATAACCAGGGATCCTTGACCTTTCAAATGGGGATTCTTTTTATTGACTCACGCAGTATCAACCTTTCTTTTTCTGCTTCTTACGCTCTAACGTATTTTCTTCGTTACCACCAACGTTTAGTCTGTTAAACTCTATGCTATAAACTGCATTTAAAGATATTTTAAAATATGGTATTAAAATGGCAGATGCAACGAACGAAACGAGTCTAAATAATTGGCACACTGAGGCCTTTCAAACTTATGTTATCATCAGAGTTATCATCACACTCTGATGATAACATAAGTTTGAAAGGCCTCATTTCCGAGCTAAAACAGACGATTCTTGACCAACAATTGAAGATCCAGGAACTTGAGGCGAAGGTCGTGGTTATGGAAAAATATATTGAAAGAATTGAAAAGGTGGAGCGGAGAGTTTGCGAGGTCGACGGCCTAAGCGAACGCATTGCAGATCTTGAACGTGTTTGTGATGATAACGAGCAGTATCAGCGAAGGCTCTGCCTTAGAATAAACGGCGTTGAAGTGGAAGAGGATGCTGCCGAAAGTGGTCGCGACTGTCTTGAGATGGTCAAAAAAATGTTCAAAGAAGATCTTGGATTAGATATCCCTGAGGTGGTTATTGATAGGGCCCACAGAATTGGCCCTATCAAGGAAGTCCCAGAAAGTGACAAGAAATTTCGCTCCATAATTGTACGCTTCACGACATGGAGGCATAGAACAGCAGTATACAGTGCTAGGAAGAAGACGGATAAATTTAGAATTTCGCTGGACCTAACACACCAAAGAGCGAAGCTGTTGAAAAGGGCCAACGAATTATTGAAGGATGATGACGACGGCTATGCATTCGCTGATGTGAACTGCCGGCTGTGCATAAAGTATGAGGGAAGCTATCATTATTTCAGTGATTTATATGAACTTTATGATATCGTCAAGTATGGCTAAATATCACTTACTCACTTCAGAGGAAACATTTGACTCTATGCCTGTTCATGGTTTGTTGCGTGTTTGTCACTTCTGACTTGGGTCAGTGTTTTGATTTCCTTTGGTACATGTCACGCTTGTTGATACACAAGAAAAGTAGCGTTGTTTGTTTTCGTTCTTGTTGGGCTGGGTTCGCGCTGGGTCGTTTGGGTCGTTGGGGTCGTGCGGGGGGACCCCAAAGACAAAGTCTTAGAGTTTGAGTCCTTTGTCTTTTGGGTCTTTCTGCGCGGCCTTGGCGGCCCGGGCGACCTGGTGTGAACCAGGCTTTAGTATGAAAATTAAATTGCCGCTTGCGGAAATGTTAGGTTCCTTGGCTGGTTTTCGGCTGGGTGACGGAGGTAGCGCGACGCGACGAACTTCAAATTTGCAAAGTTGTTGCGTCGCGCGGCGTTTGTCGCCTAGTGGAAAATAAACAAGGCTCAATCAAAACATATTCAAAAAAGTAAGTAGCACGAAAACATAGTGTTAAAGTCAATACTGTTTGTCTGTAAACAAAAGAATGAAATTCTATTGATCTTTTCCCAAGTGGATCTCATACATGTTTTGGAAACAGAATACACGTGCACAACAATTTTAATGAATTTGATAAAATTCCCTGGCCCCAAGAGCGTACCCACGAAAATCCCAAGAGCCAGTGCCATCGTGCATCGCACTCGACTCTAAAATGATTCTGAGTCGATTATTTTATGAATGTTGTGTTAAAGTTTCTGTTTATCGTAATAACCTCTCTATTTTTGAACGTCTTTGTTTGTTATGTATTTTGTTAACGTCTTTTGGACTTATTATTGGTGGTTGCATTGGTACTTGCTGCCCCATAGGACCAGCGAGAAGATTTCACTTCGATGATGCCGGTTGAAATCAATCAATGGCGGGCAACAATAGGGTGCTTCCGTGTATCCATACAAAAATTGTCCCCACTGAAGAAAAGTGTCAAGCCATTTTCAGTTCTTTTCCAAATCCTCAAGTTGTTTTGGTTTTGTTATTGTTTCATCGCAATTTCGATCCTTGCTCTGCCATTTACAGTAACAATACAGTTTCTTACAGTGCACTCTGTCACAACACAGTCTTGTTTTTTGCCTTTGTTCGCCCGCGTGCATCACTTTGCGAAGACGGTACTTTACACGACCATAGAACTTTTCAAGCGAATCCCTGTCGGTATCATTGCTCTTGTTCGGTATAAGTAGCTGTGAGGCACTTTCTTTTCCTGTATGCACATTTTTACATTGGGTGTATGACATGCTACATTCTTCATACACAATGGTTGGTTTTTAGGACACTTTTGCTGAGTGGTGATGTAGAAACGAATCCAGGCCCTGAAACACTTGGCTTCTGTACCTGGAATCTAAATAGTATTACCGCGCATGATTTTTTACGGGTCTCGCTTATGGAGGCTTACAACTCGGTTTACAATTATGACCTTATTGGCATTGTTGAAACCCACCTTGACAATACCGTTGATGAAGAAAAGCTGGCACTAAATGGCTACACGTTTATTAAAAATAACCATCCTCAAAATGTGAAAAGGGGTGGTGTCGGGCTCTATATCAAAGATTCCCTTCCTTCAAAAAATCGTACTGACTTGGTGACTCTTCCTGAATGTATTGTGTATGAAATTCAATTAAATAGGAAAAAGTACTTCTATGCCGTTATCTATAGAAGTCCAAGTCAGGGTCCTGAGGAGTTCGATAACTTTACAATAGACTTTGAGTCGATGTTATCCAAAATGCATGCTGAAAATCCCTTCTGCGTTATCATTACGGGTGATTTCAACTGTAGATCAACTCAGTGGTGGGAAAATGATATCGAAAATAACGAAGGAAAACTATTCGAGCCAATAACAGCTGACAATGGTCTTCATCAGTTAATATCAGAACCAACCCATTTGATGGGTGAATCCAAGTCCTGTATTGATTTGATATTTATTGATCAACCTAACCTCATTATTGAGTCTGGTGTTCATCCGTCACTACACGAGCAGTGCCACCATCAAATTGTTTACGGTAAATTGTCTGTTTCAAACATAGCACTACCTCCATACACCCGCAAGATTTGGCACTACGACAAAGCGGACTTTGTAGCCATTAGGAAAAGTATTGAAATGTTTGCTTGGCAAGAGCAACTTGACAACATGACATGCCCTAATGAACAGGTAAAGCTGCTCAATGAAGTCCTTTTGAATATCTTTTCTAATTTTATTCCTAATAAAGTTAAAACAATTAGGCCTCGCCAAGCACCCTGGATAACGCAAGCAATCAAAAACTTTCTTAGGAAAAAAAATCGTGCATACAAAAGCTTCGTGAGGAATGGTAGGCCAGACGACAAGCTCCAAGGTATACAAAAGATGATATCTGCATGCGCGAGACTGATTGAAGAAGCCAAGCGGAACTACTTCCTTAAGGCAGGCAAAACTTTGGCTAATCATGGGACCAGTAGCAAAACCTATTGGACTTTGATAAACACTGTTCTAAACAAAGTTAAGATTCCCATGATACCACCTCTTCTAGAAAACGGGCTGTTTGTGACGGATTTGACTGAAAAGGCACAGATTTTCAATGATTATTTTATACTTCAGTGCACGACCATTGACACAGGTAGTGAAATTCCACAAGATACTCCAGTAACTACGACGCTGATAAGTGATTTTGTCATCTCTGAAGAAAAGATACTCAATATCATAAGATCCCTTAATCCTAATAAAGCACATGGTTGGGATGAAATATCTGTGAGAATGATAAAGTTAAGCGATGTTTCATTAGTTCTCCCACTTAAAATAATATTCACAAATTGTTTGAGGCGTGGTTTATTTCCCGAAATATGGAAATATGCAAATGTAGTGCCGGTTCATAAGAAAAATGAAAAAAATCTGAAAGGGAATTACCGTCCTATTTCTCTGCTACCAATTTTTGGGAAAATACTTGAAAAACTCATATACGATTCTCTATACTCGCATCTTGTATCACATGAACTGCTTAACCCAAATCAATCAGGTTTTCGTTCAGGAGACTCGACAGTCAACCAGCTACTCTCAATAACACATACTATATTTAAAGCTTTCGACTGTAATCCTCCCCTTGATGTCCGTTCTGTGTATCTTGACATCTCTAAAGCATTTGATAGGGTGTGGCACGATGGTCTAATCTATAAATTAAAACGATGTGGTGTATCGGGACAACTTCTTTTCCTTATCCAAAGTTTTCTTAAGGATCGAAAGCAGAGAACTGTACTGAATGGACAGAGTTCTAATTGGGGAGATATTTCAGCAGGGGTGCCTCAGGGCTCTATTCTGGGACCGTTATTTTTCCTTGTGTACATAAATGATCTAGCCGTAGGTTTGAAATGTAATGTTAAGCTATTTGCTGATGATACATCATTGTTCACAGTGGTAGAAGATTCCAATACAGCAGCCAATGATATGAACCTTGACTTGGATTTGATAAGTCAGTGGGCTCACACTTGGAGAATGTCATTTAATCCTGATCCACAGAAACAAGCCGTTGAATTAACATTTTCAAGGAAGAAACTTGAAATTGATCATCCTGTGATCCTTTTTAATAACATACCTGTGAAGAAAGTAGTTGAGCATAAACACTTAGGAATTATCCTGGACTCAAAGCTATGTTTCTCTGCTCATATCAAATCAGCTATCTCTAAAACAAGGAAAGGCATTGGTTTGCTGAAATATCTCTCAAAGTATCTGCCCAGGCATACTCTAAACGAATTATATAAGCTCTACGTTCGACCCCACTTGGACTATGGTGATGTTATTTATCATATCCCTGCTAAGATATGTGACTTCAGTCAAAATATAGTTTTACCAAATTTAATGGAAAAGCTAGAGTCTGTTCAGTATTCTGCTGCTTTGGCTGTAACAGGAACATGGAGGGGAACATCTCGAGAGAAGCTTTACACAGATCTAGGATGGGAGTCATTAAGTTCCCGAAGATGGAGTAGACGCCTCACCTTGTTCTACAAGTTTGTAAATAATCTTAGCCCCGAGTATACAGTAGATCCAATTCCCCCTCTTCATCAGTCACAGTACCGTCTTCGTAACCAGGATGTCATTGGGCAATTAAAGGCAAGGACAGAAAAATTCAAGTCTAGCTTCTATCCCAACTGTTTATCCGAATGGAATAAGCTTGAGCCTGAATTGAGACATGCACCTTCTGTTGCTGTTTTCAAGAAAAAGCTCTTGTCGATAATCCGCCCCCCTGCAAAATCTGTGTTTGGAATTCACGATCCAAAAGGATTATCCTATCTCACTCAACTCAGGGTAGGTCTCAGCAAATTGAATTTCCACAAATTCAAGCATAATTTTAGGGATACCATAAACCCAATGTGCCCAACAAGCGATGGGATTGAGGATACGGAGCACTTTTTGTTGCTCTGCCCTTCATTTGATGTTCAACGACAAGATCTACTCGCTGAAATTGTTGAATTATTACGACCAGTCGTACAAATTGCCGATCTTTCAAATGATGCTTTGACCCAGCTTTTGTTATATGGTGACCACGACCTTTCTAATGACTTGAATAGAAGTATACTCGAATTGACTTTACGTTTTATCCACGAAACTGGTCGGTTTGATTGAGATCTTTTGCAACCTTAGTATTAAGCAACCACCAAGTCCTTTAAAGTAAATGTTCTTTTTCCTTGTAAATTCTTTTTCACATCAGATTTCAGGTATTTTACCTATTACAACGAATGAGTTGCGCTTGCAACATCATCTAAGCCATCGAAACCCTGACCTGACATCTGATGTGGAACAGAATCCTAGTACATTATCCAATAGTTTTAATCGTTTGTAGTGTAGTTGTAGTTAGTTTAATGTTACGTGTCTCTTTACATTGGCCATGGGGTAGTCATTGTCTTTCGCTCCCCATGGTGTCGTACCTGTAGTGTTGTATAGTAATTAGAAAGGTATAGTTAAACGTAAAACACTTTGTAAATATTCATATTTGAATATAAAAAAAAAAAAAAAAAAAAAACTCTGTGTGAGAAAATAGAACAGATTCAAGAACTAAGCAATTGCCAAGTTCTTTGAAGGCTTCTGAATTGTTTATCGACCACGGGCCCCCTTCAGAATCTAGTGGAAAGGTCGCTACTTTTAACTGAAAAGAATTGTCGCTTTCTTAAAGGAATTCGTTCCTTGTTCACCGCTCATACACAAAATCAAAATTACAAAATTTCACGAAAATTAGGCTGCTATAAGTAAACCATTATCGTCAGTCTTTTCTTAGATCCCAGCCTCGCACTTTAAGCAAAATCGATGCCTTCGACCGATGGTTGGCCATCTTTCGGGATGCTTTCAGAGCTTAGTCTAGTGGCTATTCTAAACATCGTTTTGATTGTCGTAAGTTTATCTACCAACAAGGGCAGATTTTGTAACACAATAGCATGAGCTGCTTTTGTTGACACCTGGATTCAAAGCGATTAGCCATCAAAGCAAACAAAGGAAACTCTCTCAACCAGTAATTCAAAACAAACAAAGCCGCAAAAGCTTTCAAGTGAGAAAAACAAACGGAGCCACAAAAGTTTCTCTGAAGCTAGCACGCTCGTTGTGCATGCCAGAAATTGTTTTTAAGAGCAGACATGCACATATATCGAAAGAAGAAGGATATATCTACACATCTACCTCAGGCATTTTATTTCTTTGGTTCAGAAGCTCAACAGTAAATGTTTTTATCACAGCCCAAAAATAAGAGAATTGAATCGCCTCCCAATCGGCTTTTTAACAATACAAATTAAATGCCCGAGGCAGATGTGTAGATATATCCTTCCTCTTTCGATCTATGCTCATGTTTGCTCTTGAAAATGATTTTTAGCCTGCGTGCAGACTAGGCAAATGATTTTGGTATGCACAACGAGCGCGCTAGCTACCTGGGTTTCAGTGAAACTTTTGCGGCTTTGTTTGTTTTGAATTACTGGTTGTGAGAATTTCCTTTCTCTGCGATCGCTAATCGCTTTGAATTACGTTGTCAATCAAAAGCAACTCATGCTATTGTCTGACGAAATCTGTCCTTGTTTTATCTACGTCAAATCAGGACCTTCCAGCTAATTGTGTAGGGAATTATCCTTTTCCTTTCGCTTCGAGAAGACAAATGAGAGAATCACTTACTAGTTACTTCTAATAGTATGAGAATTTCTCTTCCTTTCAAATATGAGCTAGCATAATCGTCAATGTGCTTTTGGAGATGTTTTATTTCACCTTTTTCATCACTAAGATCGACGATAGCTGTGTAAAGAAAGAACATTTTAGAGTATTTATAGATTTATAGATTTATAGATAGATTTATAGCGTGCTACTGCACTGCCGAGTTTATGAAACCCCACGAACATCCATCCAGTTGGAGATTTTTGGCATTTTTTTAGATGAGGAAGCGAAGAGCAAGAATTGTGACGATAATCATTTTCATTGTGTTATTATTTCATTCCAAGACAAATCCAAGTAAATCGTTGTGACAAATCCATGTGACAAATCCGAGTTGGAATGAAGTAATAACACAATGAAAATGATTATCGTCGCAATTCTTGCTCTTCGCTTCCTCATTAAACTCCGTTTCCCTGCGAATACATCGATTTTTTTAGATGCAATCTTCAGCTGAGAATTACTATGAGAGCATTTTGGGGTACTTTGTATAGTACACGTCCTTCTTATAACAAGCTGCGCATCAGAAACAAGAAACATCGGGAATAAGGAAAAGAATCAAATCAGAAATAAGACACAAAGAAGAATATTGAAAAATATCGAAACTGATGCCCCTGTGCTTATAACTGAATCTTTGGAACGTCAGTTCCGGCCGAATTCTGATTGAGTAGCTGTGATCAGATCCCGGGGGGGGGGGGGGGGGTACTCCCATACTTGACCTGACAGGCCGCTCAGCAGGGTGTCCTTTTGCGGTCAAAATTATGCGACAGGGTATTATAATAGGTAAAAAAAACTATGCGACAGGGTATCACAAGCAAAAATTGCGTTCTACACTGTATTTGAGAGGCAAAATTTTTATGCGACAGGGTATACTTTTGGCCTATTTTTGTGCGACAGAGTGCAGGGTGTGGAGAGGTTTTCCGCACACCCTCGTCACTTCCCTAGTCAAGTACCCCCCCCCCCCCCTGGATCAGATAAAATTTCGATACTCTGTGTTCTGAAAGATGTATTTTTCGTTATGGATTTCTTAGAAAAATACCCCTATATAATACTCTCTAAGTACTCTTCTGAAAATGGGAAATAAGCAGATGAAATATTCGCGGGAATATTAGTTTGTATACATACCATCATCTGTGCAACAACATCTTTTCTTTATGTCATCCAACAACACCAGGATCTTACAATTTGGGTTAAACAGTGCTTTTTGGTTGTCTATAAAGTACCAAGAACAGTTATTGTAGTTACTTTTACTCGTTAAGCAGTTGCAGTTGAACAGTGAATTAATAATGAAAATTTAATTTAATTTTCTCAAAGACGCTATTCTTTTGAATGGCAAGTGCCGCATTGGTGAAGAGAAAACCGAGGGGCGTATCGCTCTGTATAAATCTTGTATAACTTTGGCAATGATCCGTTTGATTTCGAGAAAAATTCGTAAAAAATCCCTAAAATTCATATGCGTTTTTTTTATAAGAAACTTGGATCAGCACTTAGTACAAAAAGTTTCTTAATTTCACATGCACATTTCGGTGTTTTAGTAGTAAAAGTTTCTTACTTAGTTTCTTACTTTTTTGGGCCTAAAATTGCGGTATTGTTCGAAGTTGAGCCTTCTTCTCGACAAAGGGCTTCCATTTGCATTGACATTGTCATCAAGAAGAAGCGATGCACATCAAGGCAAAAATTTACCAATTTTGCAGTTAAAAGTCAAGAAAAGACGATGGTACCTTTGTTAGAGTGACATAGAATAAGAGAGACATACATAAATAAAGTTTGAGAGTTTCTTAACTGTTCTTGAGCGTAGTACTAGAGTTTCTTAACTTTTTGGTCATCGTAGTACTAGTTTCTTATAAACCAGTTTCTTATACAGTAAAAACGTATTGTTTTAATCTTTTAAAAATCTCGTACGCCTTTTTGGAAGAGTGATACACCCCTCGGAGGAAAAGGCGACAGAGTCTGTTCGACAGAGGGGCGAATGTAACGGACAAAATACTGGTTTCACAAGAAAAGTCTTGAACGTTCTTCAAACAATGCTTACTTTTCTTTTCTGGGCTTGAGACCCTTGAGACCCCTGGCCTGAAATGAGAAATTCTTTTGCTTTCTACTGTAATTTGCATGTGATAACATACGGAGACACCCAAGAGAGAATTCTGAAAGAATTTTAAACTCCAGCTTACGTGATTCATGGATTTTAAACAATTTAATGACAACAATGTTTTCTTTAGCTGATAAGGCACACACTGGTTATTTTGAATAAAAGATGAACTATAGCTGTGGTTTCAAAATGATAAGAAAATTTGCAGGGAAACACAAGAAAAACCGAAGGCTTAATAACGAGAAACGAGGACTTTATTTTTCTTAGATCCTCGGGCAGTTTGGTTTAAAATGACTCATTTGGGGTGCATCAGGAGGCTAACAGTACCCATTCGCTTCCAATGTCACAACGTGCCATCTCAATTCCTAACTGTGTTTTGCTAATTTTTCGCGCATGTCCTGTCATGAGATATCGTAGAGAAAGAGAATACTTGCTTATGTTCTTAGAAATTCGGTTGGGAGAAGCGCAGGATGCTTGTTCGATGGAATGTCAACATTGTATGATTAAAAGTTGGTTGGATCATTGGATACAACATCAACAAATTTATATAACTGAAATGACATCTTTGCCCTATTTTCCCTCAATTGTGTGCTTTCCATAGTTGCAACATTTCGGAGCAAAATCGGTAAGAAACAGTTTACACAGAATGATTGCCTTTTCGTGTATAGACCTAAAACAAATCTTGCAAAGCTTGGTTCGAATTAGCCTGCTAGCCAGACCCAATTTCAGCTGGTTATCAGGCTAGGTTGGACCATGTTGGACCGGGTAGGACTTCAACTCCAGGTATTTCTAGGAAAATTCAAATTATGGTGTTTACAAAGCAGAACTAAAGAGAGATCAAGAACTCATTTCTTGAAATCTTCTGGCTGGTCAATGGTTGAACCAAAATTGAAAATGACTTCGAAAGCAAAAACGAAATAGACGATGCTCTGAGCTCGCAAATTTTCTGACATAACACTTTCGAGCATAGTTTATTATGGGGTGATTTAGGTTTTGTTTTCCTGAGCAATCCTCCAAGTCATTTCTGCACATCCAAGAATTCCAAGTGCCGTTTACAACAAGGGCTCTTTGAGGTACCTGTAGAACTTATCTAAAATCAAGGTAACGCTATTCCTGTAATTACCTCTTTAGTTATATTGCGAATGATGAAAAAAATTGAATCCAAAATTCTTCTAAAGCAAAAGCAACAGAATCTCAATATACTTACTGCCATATTTGATCGTAACAAACGCCATGTTGTGAACAGGTGTAAGTGTGTTCGTAAATTCGTAAAATTCGGTCTTCGTAATCCACGTTCTCATTCACTAAATTGTCAAAGTTCGGCTGTAAATAATTTACGAAGCAGGTCGTTTGCTCATATTCAGAATAGACTAATCCAAGCATTACCTTGCAGTTTCTTCAAATAATAATAATGTAACCTAGAAGTTTTCAATAAAATGTTACGAGATGAACCGCCAAAGACAAATAAGCGATGAAACCTAATTAGGTTTTATGAGATTTAATAGAGAATTTTTATGAAATATTTAAGATTTCAATAGCCTTTTGAACTGTTTATCCTATGTAGTTGTCTTTGAAAATCGACTATCTTTTATCTTGGATAATTCTTAAAAACAATATGCTTTTATCTTAGTGTTGCATTTGCAAGCGGGGATATTTTTAGAAAAGGATAGGACAAAGCTCTGTAAGAAAGGTTCCAACGCAGATACTCCATTGTATACAATTTGAAAGAGTTGCCGTCAAAAAGACCGAAACTGCCGAATTGCATGCAATGTCCCCTAGGATATACTGATCTTTCCCGCTTTGAAGATTGCAAGATTGATTATCCCGGCGCCTTGGGTAATGTACTGAAAGTGAAACAAAATATGGTGTGATTTTGTGTAAACATTTTAACATTTAAATTCTTGCAAGCTTCAGTTCTTGACCAAAGTAACCTGCGTCACAGACCAAACGAATGAAAAGGCGACTTTTGGAGTTTTCACACCAGTTAGGGAGAGACAAACAAGAATAGTGTTTGGTACCCCCTCGAAGAAAGTGCCCCCTCCCCGTCAAATCAGCAGAGGTCCCATTATGTAAACGAGGCAACTGGTGGCCGGAAACGAGGCGATTTGGCCTAGTCCCTTCTTTTGGAAACGAACAAGAAGAGCATATGGCGGGAAACAAGAGAAGAGTTGGCGTGGTTGGATATGGTCACCTAGGTAATGTATTAACCAAGAATTTATAAGTATTCTGGTTGTTGATATTTGGAAAGAATGAGTTTTGAAAGAGAAACGTAAAATCATCATATCCAAGTTCGTCACTCACGTCGTCCTCGTCCTCCTGACCTCGTCCATCACATCAAATTAAAGCTAGGCTAATACGCACGCTTGCCTAGGTGGCATGGCAACTTTTCCTCAGCAGCTAATTAATAAGCAGTATTTAGCATTGATTCAGCTGCATTTGTTGTTGTTTTTATCGAATAGCAGTATTCCTGCTCTTCAAATCATGATGATGTATTCTAGTTTCTGCATTTTTCACACGAAAAAAATATCCATGAATGGATTCTTTTTAATTGATTTTCACAATCATTCACAATCGATGCTTCAGTCTTCAATCTAAATGCGAATCTGAATGTTATTGTGAACGTGAACCTTGTTCGGGGGGAAAGTACTCCCTCAAGCACAGTCCGGTAAAAGCTCTCGATTCATTAGCGACTAACCGATCTATTAGTGACTAACAGATAGATTAGCAACTAACTGATTCATTAGTAAATTTACTAACAGATTCCTTTGTCACTAACCGATCGGTTAGTTCCTAATGAATCTATTAGTTGTAATTTTAAACCAGTTTCTAATTGATTCCACAATGTTTTGAAAGGATTAAGCACTTGAGTGCGTGTTATGAAGATTTGTGAGAAGAAAAACACAGGCCTATAATAGTTATTTTAGTTGGTCCATCTGGTTCTAACGTGTTACGTGCGTAAAAGATGTAAATCGATCCTAATTTTAGTGTAGCTCTCCTTTGCACTGGTAGAATTTTTTTTCACCCGGTGAAATAGCGTTTTTTAACATGCTGAATCCGAAGGGAGTATTTTTGAGCCGCGGTTTTGTACTGTTTTCGGCGGCTGCGCAACCTATCACATTTCACTAACGGATCGGTTAGTGACTAAGGAATCTGTTAGTAAATTTACTAATGAATCAGTTAGTTGCTAATCTATCTGTTAGTCACTAATAGATCGGTTAGTCGCTAATGAATTGAGAGCTTTTACCGGACTGTGCTTGAGGGAGTACTTTTCCCCCGAACAAGGTTCACGTTCACAATAACATTCAGATTCGCATTTAGATTCAAAAATGCTATTATACTTCAAAAACAAATATCAAACAATAAAACGAGTTTGCCCATTAGTTTGGAATTGTGATCTGTAGGGGGTTTGGCAGGAAAACGGGCAATGCACCCTCTATCCACCCATGTTAGGCCATATTGGCTCTTATCAACAAAAATCCTAAAATAGAGCATAGTTAAATCTATTGGCAAACTTGCTTTATTTTGTTTTCTATTTGCAGTTATTTTGAAGTATGATAGCATTTTTGAATCTAAATGTGAAAATGAATGTTATCGTGAATGTGAATCTTGTTCAGGGTAAATGAAAGTCTCCTGATGTACCCTGCTGAAACAGGACAATCTTGCCAGATATTCCTAGGCTGCAATAAAATATAATTTTTGTGGTACCAATTGGGCTTTTTCAGAGGGATTATAAAGTGATGAATTTGAAGAATTTTTGATTTGAAATAATCTACAACCCAGGCACTTGATGGCTTTCAGCTTCTTGATTGTTAATTCAGCATACTTGAAGTCACTTGTCTTGCAAAGTGTTTTGCGATACCTTGTCTTCTTATGTTTATTCTAGTTCCATACTCATCCTAAATTTTACTGTCGTTTAAGGTCTAAAATTTTGGGTTCTTAGGACAAAATCAAGACGATAGTAAAGCCTCAACCAGCAGGAATTTTTCCAAGAAATTTGACATTATTTCAATTGGCTGTACTTTTGAGCAATTTACTGTTAAAAGTGCTGACATGGAGTTAAAGAAGTTGCACTTTAGCTCATAATTTCATATGGAGTGACCGGTGTGTCCATCCACCAACCATGTCACTTTTATGATGAAAAATAGCTAATCCATCCAGTTATTTCATTTCATTTTCATTCATTTAGAGAGGGTTACCCTTCAGCAAAGGCCGATGTTCCAGGGGGCCTCCATTAAAACTTTTAATTACAATATACAATAAATTGAATCTACATCTAAAACCATAAAGCTAAAAACCTATTTACAATAGTTTATACAATATTTACAATAATGAAAAGTCAACCATTAGTAGAATTTTTAAAACTGTTAAGGGAGGAGGCCTTCTTTGACTCAGCTGGAAGGCTATTCCACAGCTTAGCTCCCTGAAAAGAAAAACATTTCTGCCCGTTTGCTGATTTTTCTTTGGTAACTGCAAGTCAGTCTCTGTATTACATAGGTTACGTTAGGAGCATTTGTGAATTTTTGGTGAAAAGGTTACACAGGTATTGTAGAGACAACTCATTGTCAATCTTTTCTTGTCTTTCCAGGCCAATACTTGGTAAAAGAAATTCTTAATTATCCACAATTTGAGCTTGCATTTGTTTGGAATCGCACTGCAGAAAAATTGAAAGGCCAAGTCCCAGATGATGCTATATTGCTTGATTTAGAGAAAATAGAAGAAAGGTACTGTATAGAGCATCTTTATTTTCAACAAAATTTTCGAATTTCAAAGAAAACCTTGTGTTAGTTTTACTTTGAAACTAAAGTCTGCAATACCAGGAGAGTGTAAAAGATCAATTCATTCCTGGTGATATTTTTCATATCCGGTACCAGCAATGTGTGCTTTAACATCACATAATTTCTACTGTATGTAATTCTAAAGAATGCTACAAGATGATTCATTATTTTCTTTTACTTAATTGATTTTCACACCTCAAGTGATCAGATTCAATACTTTGCAGATTTCTTTGCTCAACCTTTTCTAAATTTTTGCCATGTCTGTCATTTTTGGCAATTTTGTTTATAAATTAATTGTTCATTATTTGGAAATTTTAAGATCAAAACGTGTATATTTATTTTCTAAGGAAATGACAATCTAACTTTAGAATATCTTTTTCTCTAGGTCCCCTGATCTAATAATTGAAGTTGCTCATCCTTCAATAACAGAAAGTCATGGAGAGAAATTTCTAGGAGCTGCTGATTACATGGTTAGTGTTATTTAATAATAGTATTGATAATAATTTATTTTTACAGGGTAATTCAATGAGTTATAAAGTGAGCTGTTGTCAAAAGAAGCCCTGTTTAAAATTGAAGAAGAAAAACAAAAAGAATTGTAATATTTAAAGAGGAAGTTACAAACTAGTTTATGAGTAGAAATGTTGAGGCTGCTTCAAGTGATGAATGTTTCTGTTGCCAGAAATTGTTTGCTAGACAAATGCTGTATTGTGTATATACTAAAGTTGTTCAATGGTTGTTAAACAGGCACATGTTTTTGTAACAAACTGCTTACAAGAAACTCAAATTTCAAATCGCTAAAAGATTAAGAAACTCCAGTACTGGGGAAAAATTATTTATGCAACTTTTTATTTTAATCAAGAAAATAGTTAGCATATTTTACTATATCTTCATGTGTTTCCTTTATCATATTACTTTGAGGGTAGTTGAGCAATGTCTAAACATTGGAAAGGGTTCAAAAACCTTGTTTTGAATGTTGATAAGGGTACAAAAAGTAAACATGAAAATTATTGTGGAATTTTTAAGAAACTCTGAGTAGTCACACTCTGATGATCTTAAGAAACTTTCAATACTTGCTCTATTCTCAATTTATTATAAGAACAAATACATGTAACAATATTTCTATAACTCATATCAAGTGTGGAAACAACTTCCCATTAATGATTTTGTTTGTTGCTTGGTTTGAAATATAAATGAATGCTCAAAAAATTCTGTTCAAATTTAGACATTCCAAAAGAAAGACAACCAACATTATACAGATTGTGTGGTTGGGTTAACAAGAGAAAGCAATAATTTCAGTTATTAGAAAAATATAAAAAAGTTTAACATCAGGAAGGTAAAATTCACGTTTTATTGTCATATTTCATTTTCAGATCGGATCCCCGACAGCTTTGGCGAAAGATGATTTAGAGAAGAAACTTAGAAGTAAAGCTAATTTAGGACCTCATGGTTTCTATGTGCCAACGGGTGCTTTTTGGGGTGGTGAAGATATCAAGAAAATGGCTGATAGAGGTACTTTGAAGGTACAGTGATTTTTTTGAAATTCAGTTGCTTTCATGATTCTATAGTGCACTTTTAGGTGTCTTCTGTACTTTATTACTTATTTTTGTTCAATGATTGTTAGTCATATTTCGGCTAGTACTAAAAAAAAGTCCTGTTGAAAACGTTTTGAAAAGGTCTGTCTAGGAATCTTGTTGCTTTAATTAAGTACTAGTTGTGAATAAATAGTATTTTTTTATTTTTTTATCACCATCAAAACAATTAAAACACAAAAAAGATTATTCGTTACTGTGCCATCAAAAGGAGGAAAGACACAAGGTCATCTGGTCCCTTTTTTGGATGACACTTACAATTATAATACTTTAACAAACAAAAAAGGTACAATACAAGGTAGCTTGGTACCAAATTCCAATTGATGAAAATTAAGATTTTCCAATTTTTGGTAATTTTAGAGGAGTGCTAGAAATGAAATGAAATGCTGCCATTTCATGGCAGGTTGCAATTTTTGAAAAATGCAGCATCATATAGAATGGCGGGGTACAGTTTTGGACACACTCGCCTTTAAAAGGGGCTATATCTTTGAAAGTAATATTTTTAGAAGCGCTTTCCTCTCAATAGCTCCTCTCTTCATGGAATCACTTGCTAAGGTTCGTCGATTCTTTCCTTTTTTCCTATGGAATTTCATTTTTCATTAGGGACTCAGAGTTGCAATGAAAAAGCATCCTTCTGCATTTAAGTTGACTGGAAATCTCGTACGAAAGAATGAAGAAGTGAGAGATCAGGCTGTAGTCCTCTACGATGGTAAGATTTTGCAAATATATTGCATTATAATTTTACTTTTAAAAATAGCCTGAAATAACGGACTCATTGTACTAATCTGCAGAAAGAAGACTGTTAACTCCTGTAAAAGAACAACGACCAAAATAAAATTGTAACTAGAGAGAAAACTGTTGAATCCTGCAAGAGAAAAATGAGTTAATCTTCTCAGTCTTCATCAATCTTCTTTCTACAGATTACGGTGTTTTGTTGGGTTTATGGGTTTAGTTCGATGAGTCCCTTATTTAAAGCTATTTTTAAATTTTGTACCACAAATCATTTGTTTACAAATTTACTTTTGTTAGCGATCATTTTATAGTTTTCAATCAAAATGCACGGCACTGATTTTACGTTATTTCACTTCGTTAAACGTTTCGATCTTCTTCTTCTGTAAGATCAAAAAATGTAACAAATTCTTGGTATATTTCTGTCTTTTATTTTTATGTACTTCAGTTCCGTGATTGGATCTTGAAGTATCCTCATTTTTTTGGATACACATTTTTAGCTGTTGACTACTCACTTTTATTGGAATATATTAAACCAGCGTCGATATTAAGTTATAGCAAGCAAAACTGATCAACATTCTATTACGATTTATTAAAAGACGTATTTAGATTTAAGTCGTTTTTGAAGTTGCCTCCATAGTGTCCTAATTGCACTTTTTGACTTTCTACGATTTTGTCCATCGAACCAGCAAATTTGTGACATTCAATGGGTTTCGTAGTCACAAAGAAATTAGAAAGTTGAAAAATCATAATAATCGATGCAGTTAAAAGAAGCTGAAGCCAGGGGCCTGATCAGCTCTATTTTCAGAGTTATTGTGATTGAAGATGTTTCCTTACGTTCAAACAAAGAGATAATAAGTACTCGTGTTTCTTGCTTTGGTCTATTTAAAACCTGCTCTTCTTATTTGGTTGGCTTGCATTTTTTTGAGTAATTTATTTTGAGTGGGCAGGAAGCATTTCTTGCTACTCAAAGCTAATTTAAGCCCACTATGCATGCCGCATCCAGGTATGGGACCACTAGTTTAACGTCCCTTCCGAAGGACGGCGAGGTAGCCTCCGAGGTCACCCATCCGGAGTTTGACCTCACTCGAACTAGCTTAACTTCAATCATCTGACGGAAACTGTATAAGCCGCTCGGCCAGTCACCCCACAATTTAGAGTTAGTTGATGGAGATAAATAGCTAACTCAAGAGCTGTATATGCAAGTCTTTATTGCATTTTTTCATTTCGGCACTTGTGTGGGCATTGTTTAGCTAGAGAAACAATGGCGTGCTTGGGTGTGTTCTTTGTCCTATTTATAGGTTACTTCACTTTGCTTCGTTTATTCACTTTGAATGGGCTCCGTCGCCAAACTGTAAATATATCTGTAAACACCGTACGTATCCATTGTTCGCCATTGTTTTCTGCAGTTTGTTTGGTGGCTTCACCTAAGCCACCAAAAAATGCTCGTTAAAAATCCACTTATATCCAAGCAATCGTAAAAGATATGAATCTTTGGTTTTTTTCTTTTGTAAAGTACAAAGATTTGTCTTCAAAATGATGTTTTCATGTTCGAAAAAACAGGTTAACGTCTGTGTGATATTGCCCATCAAAAAATTCAAATCACCGGTTCGACCGAAATCTTGAGGCGGAGCCCCTTTAAGTGCTGCAAAGTTCTTCTGATTTTGTGCTTACCTTATTTCAGGTCCAGTTCGAGGACTTTGTCCTCTAGCGCCCAACAATGTGAATACGATGGCTGCTGCAGCACTTGCCGCATGGAACCTTGGCTTTGATGGCGTTCAAGGATGTTTAGTTTCTGACCCAAGGTATTTTTTAAAGATACATCTTTTATTATCAAGATTCTGTCTAATTTTGAAATGAACTGAGCAGTTTATTCTTCCATCAGTCTAGATTTCAAATTGGAGAAAGAAAAATAGGAAAAGTTACTGGGTGTCCCAAAAAGTACTCCAGTTTGAAAAATCGCCAAAACTTGATTACCAAACCTATTGTAAAATTATCGTTTTGATCTCTTTTGTCAATGGTGCAAATATGTTTAAAGATAATAAAATGCTTATTTTCATTGCTTATAGGGTATAAAATAATGCATTGAAAAACCTCATTCTGAGCTATTCTCTTTAGCAACATCGTTAGTCTTGCCCCAAGAGCCATTAAATCACAATTTTTCATTATCTTTCGAGTCTACAATATATGTTTTCTCTTCATTCTGACATTTTTGACCAATCTAGAGGCTTGATATGAAAATAAATTACTCAGGTAATCACCAGTGCATTTTTGAGTAGGCTTCAAAACCAGGCAGCTCGGAAAAAGTCTAAATTCACTAATTTCAAAGCCAATGAAAAGATCAGCTATGCCTGGAAAAATAATTTGGCCTTTGATCTACTTGCCAAGAAAAGAAATTTGAAGATCAGCCTTATAATAAAATTTTGATGATTTTTCAAACAGGAGTACTTTTTAGGACACCCGGTATCCTAGCTTAGCTTATTTCTTTGCTTTAAATTTGGTCGAAAACTTTAGGCTGTTTTTAGCAATGGGACAGTGGACGCGGATTGCAATAAAATTGGGAAATTAGGAGCTTCCAATTTTCAATTGCCACCTTACGAGATTAGCCACGAGATTGGTGTTTATTTTCAAAATTTGTTCTTCAGCCTAGATTGCCATATTGTCGAAGTAGATGTTGATGGACCAGGAGCACCAGAGAATCAATTTAAAGTGAAGACTGTACGACGAAATCCTGCCGCTACTGGTGTAGTGACTGGAAATGCAACGTATGCCTCGTTTTGGAGTAGTGCTCTTGGTAAGTCGATTTTTCTTTAATTTTTGAAATAGTACCCGAGAGGAGCATAGGTTCCAAATCTTTAAAAAGGCTGGTGTAAAATTCAGTTACTTATTTCTTTGAATTGAATAACTTCAAAGAAACTTCAGCTATTTCTCTATAATTCTACCGTTGGGCTTTTCTGAAATCTTCAGTATTTTCAGAAATAGAGTGTTTTTCTACTTTTTCAAGAATTCAAGAAAAATTTTCAAAAAAGCTTAAAACCATCGTAATTTCTAAACTGTTTGACGTAACATGAAATAGTTTCGAAGAAAACCATAGTTTATGAACGCCTAAAATATGGTATCAAGCAAAGGTGGGTCATTCCAAATAAGAACAACAGATGCCTGTCAGGTGATGTTTTCAAAATTGCTTCTAATTTTTACCAAGGGGACCCAAGCATCAGAGAACCTCAGAAAAAGAATTTCAGCAAGATATCTCATTTAGTTCAGATTTTATGATCAATTGAATATTTAGCCAGTTGATGCAAATGTGTGTTTTTTCATGAGGTGGCAGATTCAACTTCAAATGTATGGAAACCAAAAATTTCTTATCCTAACTCTTTCTGCACTTTGTTATAGAAAACCATGAATTCTTTTGGAAAATTAATGTTTCAGGTAATTGACGACCAACATATTAGTAGAATATTGCTTCAAAGTTTGAACTAAGTATGATTTTGACCCCAAATGTGCCTGGGGAAGGGATTTTGTTGTTGGTTTTCTGATCGATAAATATCATGGCACTTTTCAGCTTTATGACATAGAATATTGCTCTACCCCCGATGCTATATTTCAAACGTCATTTTTCTGGTTTATGATTTAGAAATTTGATAACGTCACACCCTCAAATGAGTTAAAATGTATCATACGCTGAAATTTCAAAAAATATTGAAAACTTCTGAAAAATCCAACGGTAGAATTAAAGATAATTAACTAAAGTTTGTCTCAAATCATTCAGTCAGAAGAAATAGATCACAGAATTTTACACCCACCTTTTTACGCTGAGTTAAAGATTTGGAAGCCATCCTCCGGAGAGGTGCCGGATGTCCCCAAAACGTACTCCCATTTGAAAAATCACCAAAATTTGATTGCACGGCCGATCTTCAATTTTCTTTTTTTGTTAAAGGTGGTGTGAAGTGAAAATTTTTATTGATGCAAATGAATAGTGCAGTTGAATGATAAAGAATGTCGTTTAAATTTTTTTGATACCTCATTTCGTTTTCAAGTTATCCACTGATATTAAGTTGCAGCTCATGACGTCATTTTGTTTGCAAATTACTAGGATAACATATGGAAATATAACTGTATCTAATTTTTGAAAGGTTACAGTGGTAAGAAATATTTCAGCTGAGCTGAATAGATGTTATATAAATTGCCTCATGACTTAATATGATGTTTAGAAAGGCATGTTGATTGTACAAAGTTTTTTAATTAGATTTCTCTTTGGAAACATGGCCAACCTTGTATACTTCCTTTACATTTTGCAAACAAAATGACGTCATCAGCAAATCGTACAAAACAGTGGATAACTCTAAAATGAAACAAGGTATCAAAAAAATTTTAACGACATTCTTTATCATTCAACTGCGCTATTCATTTGCATCAATAAAAATTTTCGCTTCACACCACCTTCAAAAACCAAATTATTTTCCAAAATATATCTTATCTTGTAATTGGTTTTAAAATCAGCAAATTTAGCTTTTTTAGGGCTGGGGGCTACCTGGTTTTGAATCATACTGTAAAAAAACATTGATGATTGCCAGATCAATTTTTTGTGCACGTAAAGCTTATAGTTTGGTCATCAACGACAGAAAGAAATGTGCAGAATCATTGGAGACTTCAAGGATGATAAAAACCTGAAAATTTCGACTCTTAGGCAAGATTGAGTATTTTGCTTAAATGCTCAAAATGACGCATAAGCATACGGGCTACGGGAAGAAAAATTCTAGGGGGGCCGCCCAACACAAAGTCCATTGTTTACCATAATTGTTGCCCAACTGAAGGCATTTTTTTGCCCGACTGGGGCTCATTTCTACAATTTCCCTCCGCGGCGTACGCTTATGAAAGTGAGATTCTTCAACGTGTAATTTTTCTACCTTGCTGTATCAAAAGCAAATATTTTATCTTCTATGAATGTTTTTGGATTTTTGACAAAACAACTCAAAGAGAAAATTTTAGCAAAGGCTTGATAATCAATTGTTGGTGATTTTTTAAACAGGAGTACTTTTTTGGGACACTTTGCAATTTGCCCAGTTCTCGACTATGGAATGATGACTATTCAACCTTTTGAAATAAAAAACTGCAAATGAAATAAGCTGTGCACTTACTTTTGAAGAGAAGAAATAAAGATTTGTTATTTTTTGCTGTTTAGAGGACGATCCTACTGATTTTCGTTGTTTTCAAGATGCAAATCTGACGCAATCATCCGTAATCCTTCAATGGTATCACCAGCATAGGGCTCAAATCTTTCAAATTTTTAAAAAGGTCGGTGTAAAATTCTATTGCAATTTTCTTTGCATTGGATGGCTTGAAAGGAACTTATGGTACTTTGCTGTAAATCTGCCGTGGAAATTTTATGATATCTTTATTTTTTCAAAATGGCGGCAATTTGATAATTTTTGAAAAAATTCATGGAAAATTTTGAAAACATTTAAATCATTGTAAATCCTAAACTATTAGAGGAAATATTATGAAACCTTCAAGAAAACCATAGTTCATGAAGGTTTACACGATGGTGGCAAGCAGATATCTGTAGCTTTTCTAGTTTAGGATTTAGAAATTTGATGACGTCATTGCCTCAAATTTAATAAATGCCGCCATATTGAAACTAATCAAGATATCAATAAATTGCCACGGATGATTTACAGCGAAAACCCCAAGTTCCTTCCAAGGCATTTATTTCAAAGAAAACTGCAATGGAATTTTACACCGACCTTTTTAAAGATTTGAGCCCTATGCTGGTATCACCGATTTAATTAAATGATAGTGAGGGCAGGAGAAAGACGACGGACAGTTTGATTTTTGATAACTTTCTTTCATATATCCATCTTTTGAAGATGCAATCCTATTTGTAATTGAGACCAAAGACCATAAGGTCAGATATTAATCATTCCACCGTAAGCTAATGTATAGATCTAGACTCATTACATATGTCTTTCTAACTTTTGCTTGTTGTTGTTGTTGTCATCGCTTCTGTCGTAGCGACAAATCAGTTCGGGGAGCGAAACAAGAGACTTTTCGAATGAGTCTAATATAGATTATTGGTGTGGTGGTTTATTTTTACGAGCGTGAGGAATTTTTACCAAGATGCAATGCATTGCAGTTTAAATCTGGTCTTGGTTTGCTTTCGTTCCCAAGTCTATTCGTTTCCATAGCCATATTGCGTGCATAAATCTTCCATGTATTTTTCACCAACCCAGATTTACAGAGAGAATCATTGGTGTCGACGATTTTGATCTTTTTAGGTGCTTTCGGTAAAGGGCCCGGTGTGCATTTGTGCTGACGTGTCTCAACCTCTAACATGGCGGGAATGCATTTGATTACGTGCTTTGATATGGTTGATCATTTTGGTGTATTTGTGTGGACACGTGATAAAGTAATGTGGTCACATGCATCTGCAGGAATCAGAATTGCTGCATTCAAAGATAAGTGACTTGATATTTTATATTGAATATTTATTGACTGACTTGTTTAGATAGGTACTTAAGAAAGCTCAGCTTTTTGGCTTTGAACTGAATTACAATGGTTAAAAATGGTGTGATTAGATTATTTCAGAATTCAATGCAAATCATAGTTTGGTTCTTTAAGTTTATCACAACGAACTCAAATTGAAAAGTGACTTTCGGCACAAAGTGGCTTGGAGTCTGGAGTATATGAGATGTATATTTCAGTCTGTAGAGTTCAGGGCAGCTTTAAAGGCGCATATGAATTTGGTCACATGATTCAATTCAGTCTATTTTCCTGCCCTTTTTGCTGGCGTTCGTACTGGGCCTAGCCACAAAGCCAAAGCTACCAGCAGTGCAGAAAACTGTGGAGGATTGCCGTATGTGCCTTAGAGACGCTTGAGATGAAGGAGATTTATTAAAGTTTCTATGATGACTGGTACGTTCTTTTTCTCTGTTTTTCCTTGTCCATTGCCATCTTGATCTACGCGTCCACCACACCGTTGCTTCGGTTTTCCGTGCCTAAATGAATTTGAATTTCCTCACAACATTGAATTTCGGTTTCGCATGTGACCCATCCATGTATACCTTTGAAGTCCTTCAGAGCTGGCCTGGTAGTTTTCAATAAAGCAACAATTCTTTTACTTTTGGCTGGCAAATGAGTCAACGTTGAAATGAGCCAAGTTTATTAAACCTATTGCGAACCTTCGTGCAAGTGTGTATGACGCAGAATTGGGCTATAAAACAGCAATTTTTGCGTGAACGCACAACGTGAGCGAGCATAAACCATGCATCTACTGTGCTGCATGACGAAATATTTATTGTCCAAATAGACCTTTTAGCTATTCTGAAAAGAATCAGAATCGAACGATATCTTGCTACATTTTGTAGAATTTTCGAATGTGCACAATGGTGATAGAAGCTCTAACACCACTCGATCGAGCCTCGCGTGTAAAAATGTATAAAAATAGCGCTCGATCCAGGCTCTTTTGTAGAATAGCTAAAAGGTCTTGTGAATACAGAAACTGTTACAATGATGTCGATACTATATCGTCGTAATTTTGTCGAACCATTTCTTTATAAATTTTGCATCCTATTGCATCATTTGCGTTCAAAATCGGATGAATGGGTCCTGGAAACAAATATAATTTACACGTGGGAAAATATGGATTTTGCGTAAAAACAGTGGTAAAGAGATTCCTTGATAAACTGTTTCTCGAAGACGTTAGGCTACAATTCCCGCAAAACTTTTGCGTATAGCAGGCAAGTTTAAAAATCATATAATGCAAAACCTTGCAAACTTTTTGGTTAGCGTTTTACTATTAAGAAACTTAGATAAAAAGATTTAGGCCAACTTAGATAGAAATAAGTCCTCTTTGGAAGCTGGTAATACGGTATCAAAGTTGCCAGAAAAGTTGAAAATTATTTGGAGATTCTCGATGAAATGTTATGTTACTAAATCGCTATTAAACTACGCACCCGATTTTAGCGATATTTAATTTTCATATCCTTTTTAGCTTTTCTTCTACGAAGAATCATTAAAACATCAAAATCATGACCCATCATTGTTGCTACCCTATTTAAAGTCTGATGAGTAAATTTTATGATTTTGACTCATTCTAATCTCTCGACACTTTCAAAGATTTATGGTTGATTTCAATTTGAATTCGTGGGTGCTCAGAAATGTGCAATTCTCCACTGCTGGTTTCCAAACAGATCCTTCAATGCACGATTTGTCTGTACTCCATAAATCAACAATTTTCAGCGAACAAGAGTTGAAATGTTTCCGTTCGTTTTGTATCATGGGGAGATCAAAAGGCAGCCGAAGTTTGTCCGTAAGTTTTTCTTTAAAATTTTGTTTACTTTTGCACTGTCTAGCTCTTGATTAGCAGATCAATTCAATGGCTCGAGATATTTACTTTCTTAACATGTTATTTACTTGGTTGCTTTGAAAAATTAAGATAAATTCTTGCTTGAAAATTGGTAATATTGAAATATTTTCAGTTGAATTCTGCAGAATTTCTGCGAAATATCAAGATTTCTGCGAAGGAGCTTCCAAAAGATTCTGAAATCACAGGACAACGATTTTCATCCATCTTTTAGGCCAATTTTCACGCGTTTCTAGAAGATTCATTTTTGCTTATATCCGTTAATTTTTACAAGCTTGCAATGCTATTGTTTATTATAGCCCCTTGTTTGAGGCATGTTGTAAAAACCGGACCCTAAGACCCTAGGACCACTGAGACCCCTAGGACCTTTAAGTACTAGAAGTGAAAGGACCCTTAACACCAGAGGGTTATGATCAGGAAGTTGTGTATCAGTAACTCCCCTTCTTTCATCCCATGAACTTCCACTCTTTCAAACCAATGTCAGGAATCATCCAGAGAATTTATATCATGCAGAAGTACTATTTTGAGTATCTCCTATTGAGCTAGTTTAGAGACTTTCTGCATGAATAAAGGCATCCTGGCGTTGGTTTGAAGGGACGGAAGTTCGTAGGATGAAAGAGGGGAAGCTCATACAACACACAGCCTCTTGTTTGACAGCTTGATGAAATTTATCTATTGTTTGTCTGTGGTGATGACCCTCTGGTGTTAAGGGTCCTTTTCATTTTTAGTACTTAAAGGTCCTCGGGGTCTCAGGGGTCCTAGGGTCTTAGGGTCCGGTTTTTACAACATGCCCTTGTTTGATGGGAGATAAAACATCCTGCCAATTTTTTTATTTGGTGTCTCACTGTTAACTGTTACATCTTATTAGTGAAGTTAAACAAGTAAATAAAGTAAAATGTAAGCACTTTGATGCGAATTGAAATAACCATGACGTTTCGAGCATAGCCCGTCATTAGCGATGTTGTCAAGATACAAGTCTAAAGAGCTAACAGTTTTGGGGAAGCGTCTTTATCTGCAAAGTACAATAATTGTTGTGTTTAAATTTTCACATAATGTACAGTGAAAGAAATACTGTAAAATCTGAGTTTGATCACAAACCATATACCAGGGCATTTACTTGAACAAATTTGATGAGGTCAATCTGTTTCGCGGCTTTGCTCTTGATGTAGTAGACCATTTTGACATTCAGGAAAAGGGTCTGGGGAGAGCGATATTTTCTGGTAAATGGCGGACACATTTCTGCTAAATGGCTGCCACAGGGCTTTTACGAACGATAAACTGAACTCTACAAATCTATTGGTTTCAAATTCACGGTGAAAAATAAGGAAACAAATTGCCCAAAATGTATCCGAAAAGCTGTCCTATGACCCATAAGCCTCGTAACGAAAGAGAGGATCTTCTTCCGACCCAGACCTCGAATCCAGCGTCTTTTGGCGCTTAGCAGGAAAACAGCAATGGTCTCTTTGGTACTTTTAGTTAATTAAAAGTGAAAATTAGAAAAACAGTAGTAGATAAATGGAAAAGAAAAATACGGAGGAGAAGCAATAAATCATCTAAGATTTGAAAAATTATTTGATTTTGATATTTGTGTTTGTTTATTTATGCTTTTAGTTTCTTTCGAGCTCGTGCTATTGTTTTCTTTTTCGGCGGGTGGCTTGACGTATTAGAAAAGAAACGAAAAACGTAGAGGGGGAAGCAATAAATCATTTAAGAGTGAAAAATATTTTGATTTTGGTATCCTTATTTGTTTATTTAAATTTTTAGTTCCTTTCGAGCTCGTGCTATTGTTTTCTTTTGCAGCGGGCGGCTTGACTTTCAAACATTTTGTCTTCCTTCACTGAAAATTAGAAAAGAAACGAAAAGCATAGAGGGGGAAGCCATAAATCATTTAAGAGTGAGAAATATTTTCATTTTTATTCTTGTTTGTTTATTTAAGTTTCTAATTCTTTGAACTCGCACTATTGTTTTCTTTGCAGAGATTTCATGCGAAGATTGACGAACAAACCAAGCAAAACAACGGACTGCCATGTTTTACCTATGTAATAAAAAATATTGAAATCTTGTGAAACCGGAAAGCAACTCTTCTTGAAGGTAGGCATTTGATTTCATTTACCTACCATTCAGTAATTTTTGCAGGCTGTCCTAGAAAAGTTGTGTCCCACTTCTTAGGCTGATGGGGAGGCGCTTTACGTTCTATTGTCCCGTTCTTGATACAGTTACATAAAGTTCGGAGATCGTTTTAAATTGATAGATCAAGGGGAGTTCTCGAAGTTCTCTAATTATTTCTAGGTGGGAATTTTTAAACAGTTTAAGATGGGTTAATTTTATTGCTTACTGATAACACAAAACAATGAGCCACTTTCAAATTGAGAATACAAGGCCAGAACCCATTCTTTCATTATTCACGTGATTTTGAAATTTTCGGTGAACAAAAAGTGCATCTTCTAAGCAACCATTTTTTCTGTGCCATAACTTAGCAACCACTCAAAATCTAAGTTGAAGCCTATCTCTTGCAACAGTATCAAGAACAGAAAAATAGGACGCACAGACTCCAGCAGCCATACAAATGGGACACAATTTTTTGGGACACTATGTATTTCGAGAGCATATCACTCCATAATCACGCCTTTAGCAAAATCCGATTGTTTTCAAGAGCACCCCAAAGAGTCTCTAAAAATCCCTTTGCTTTCGAACATCTCATACGATTTTTTAAAAATGATTCACACCACCACGTATTTCGCTGTTTCCACAGTTATTGGTTCAAATTTGCCTCAGAAAGTCTTCCTTACTAGAAATCAGTCAATTCATTGATATATAGCCTCATAATTAATTTTCTTGGATTTCAAGTCTCAGCGAAAGAGGAGACTCAACTGGGTGATCACTGAGTTGTGATTTGTTTACAAAAGTGAATTGTAACGAGCAGCCGATACGATGCTTCTGCTGCTCCGATAATTGAGAATCTTGGCTGGTCAAATATCAGAAATCTTGTAAGAAAAGAGACAGCCACGCTAACTTATAAATCTTTGAATTCGCTTGCCCCAGACTACTTGAACAAATTATTCATAAAATGTTCGCACGGTAGAGAGCGGTTTCTGCGCTCATCAGAAACTGATCTTAAGATACCGTTTAAAAACTCTCAATGGCCAAAAGGCTTTTTCTTATCGCGGTGCGAAACTGTGGAACAACCTAGAAAGAGAGACAAAATTGGCACCCTACCTAAAAATCTTCAAAGGACAACTATAGACAGGGACAACTTTTATTTTATTAATTAGTCTTAGTTTTGTATAATATTGTAAATTAGGCATGTAAATTTCTTTTGTTCTTAGTTTTAGTGGTTAGGTTTTTTTCTTTTCGTTGAAACAGGTCAGGTTGAAAAACATATTTATATATGAATCCAATTAACCTGCTGTATAAATATTGTAAAATGAAAAATGAAATGAAAATAAGAATGAAGTGTGATGAACTGATTGCACCAGAAACATTTTTGACGCTACTGGGCGCGCTAAGAAAGTTTCAGACGTTTGAGAAATCTGTAGACTTCGTAAGTAAGAGACAAACACGTGCGTTTGGGAGATTGCATAGTATAAGAATAGATTCAAATCATATGCGCAGACACATGAAGTCATACAGTAATGATAATAATAATGATAAATCATAACCACTACAATGCTCCCCTTTTTAGATTTTATCGACGCGTCCATGTTCATAGTTCTCAAAGTTCTGAGCAGTTCACACTTTCAAGTTCGATGGTACTGTAAATCCAAATCTCGCTACAGGAATCTTGGATCTCTGTGATCTCCTAGGTCTATCATCGACTTGATTCTTTTCTTGTTCCTTCTCTCCTTTCCCTCTTTCATTGTCACTGATGTCTTCCTCTTCATTGTCGTAACTTTCCGCTGTTGGAACTTTCTTGAAATGCGAGACATTTCGTGTTATGATATGTCGTTGATTTTTCGCGACTATCTTTGTTCCCTTTCGCTAATGTACAATGAATCTTTCGGGGCTGTACTTTGGTAATACAAAATCGTAGTACCTAGAGTACTGGATAGATTTGATGAATCGCATTTTGGCTGATAGCAGAAAGACTGGAGTATTTTTGTGATTTTTGTGTCTTTAAGACCCGGGGGGTAACTCGCTCGTTGTCGTTGTCGTTATCGCTTAGTGACAAATCACTTCGAGGACCGAAACAAGAGACTTTTGGAATGAGTCTCTTTGAAAACCTTCTGGAATCGTTTTGGTAAAATCGTAGTTACGGTAATATAGACATGACCCGAACGAATGGACAAATGAATGAGTGACTAGTTTTAGAAATTTCCAACTCCCACAACTTTCAACTTGTTCCCAATAAAGGTTCAATGATCAGTGACCTTTTTATGGAAAGGTACCCTGGCAAATCTTCGCACAAAAATTACACCTATAAATTTTCAACTACCTAGCAATAATAAATTTTCGATAGCAAGTGACAGTAACCACTTCACTTCAAGTGGTTTTGTATTTATAGACACGCAAAAGTTTCCCGCTATCTTCAAAAGCATTTTCATTGGAGTGCAGTAAATCTTACGTTATTTAGACAGAAAGAAAATCGCTCTTGGAGTCTGCAAATCAAAATAAAGCATGCGTACAGGGAAATGGTGGTTTTTTAAGTGGACACGCAAACTTTTGTCTCCAGGCACTTTTCATCTTTGCGATTATGCCACGCAATATCTTGCACAGACTATGGGTTATAAAACACGATTTTAGTAAAAGCTCTTTTTTGCCCCCGTCTCTAATAAGTCCTCTTTGCTGACATGCTCCCCCTTCTAAACCAACATCTTAAACAAGCTCCCTTCTCTATTCAGCCCCTCCCCCGTACTCATATCAAACACCAGAAGTTACCAAAGATTTTTCATTTAGTTAGCAAAAAGTTTGCGTGTTAATTTTGATATGGTTTTGGATAGAAACTTTGACGAATTTGTGTATTTGACTCGTAAAATTGTCTGTTGATTGCGCAAAATCTGGGATAAAAGGATTGAAAGGTTATCATTTACATCCTTGTCATCTGACTTCAGAAATAGCCCCCTCTCTAAAGAAGACCCCCCTCTTTTAAGCCCCTCTGGAGTCTCCGAAATTAAATAAGCCCTTCGGGGGGGCTTGGTAGAACTTTTACGGTAATGTTGTTCATACAAGTGTGTTTATCAACGGGGCCTTTTTGCTCTGGCCTAGAAGTGCCATAGCTGCGATGCTTTCTTTGCTACATAGGTGCAAAGCAAGCGTGGCAGCGAGGGCATCTTGGCCAGGACAGAAAGACGCTGTTCGTAAACATAGTGCCATAAATCCAAGCGCTACTTTGTGTAAGGTACCGGATGTCCCAGAAAAGTATACAAATTTGGTTGGGTCCTGCAATGAGAATTTAGCTTCAATCAATGGCAAATCAATTTCAAAATGTGGCTCGATAGTTAACTTGAGCAAAGCAGATGCCTCATTTGTTCATATCGGTGCTTTGAGAGCTGAAACATCAATCTTGAAAGTTCAAATTTGCCTTCACGTCCAAAGCAAGAGCTTTTGGCATTCTGGCCTAAGCAAATTTCTGAATATCTGTGAAATTGATGAGCCATTGATTAAAGCTGATTCAGCGCTGGACCCAACCTAATCTGTATACGTTTTCTAGGACACCTGGTACTAGACTGATTATATGTTCGTAGGTTATCGCTATTGATAGACCGATGGACGCTATAACTACGACTCATGGAAATACGCTTCCAGAAACGGACATGGCCTAAATTACCTGCTATTTTTTCTCGAAACCACCGACCCTAAATCGCCGAAAAAAGTGGTTATCCTGAAGTGCTACACTGCAAAACAAGCTATCAGTATTTAGATGAATGTTTCTTCGAGCTATTAAAGCAAAAAACTCTTACCTATAAGTGCTATTTTGGTTGTTTGGGGGCGCAAAAGATCTCATAAATTCGTTCGCTACTTTGAGATTTTGATCGTTGGAGCAGTTCAGTCGAACGCGTTGTTTAAAAGCGTTTGTTTGCCTTTGGCGGGAAGTTTGAATTGAAGAAGAATCAGCCAATGCCATCAAGTTATTTCAAGTCTTGCATCCTGATTGGTCCAGGAACAAATTTGTTCCTGGCGGGAATTTTTTGCCGTTTTGAGAAGAGTTTGTCCATAAGGCCCTCAACTGGAGCGACCACAACAACATCAATTCACTTCAATTAGATGAGCGTAAGTTGAGGGTCCTTGTGTAGTGGGGCTAACCTGGTACCTTGATTGTGTCTTACAACCCATGTACAGACTAAAAACTAACTTTAGGCCGGAGCTCTCTGCACCATGCCTAATAAATCGTTCAACAACGACGTCGGAGCAATTAGACATAAAAATACCGTAATGAGATTTTCACCTACTTTCCACTTTAGCAGACATCCAGGATTTTCGAGAGTAATTCCAAACCCATTCAATCTCATGGGTTGGTTTAAAGCCCCCTGTTGTTTTATTGCCACCCCCAACAATTTCTAGCGTGGAGCCTATCCTTTGAGCTGCGTAGAGCCCAGCCTCATGCGGCATAACGGAATAACCAGACCCAGGACCACTAGGACCGGACCCTAACGGACCGGACCCTAGGGGAATGCCCTCCCCTCTCTTTGGCGTGACGGCTAAGCCTCCAAGCTGCAAGTTCATCTCAGCGCTTAGAGTTCAAATTTATCAGGCACGCAGATAACACTTTGGGACTTCGTTAGCTCCCATGGTGCCCCCAGAAAATTATTAGGGGAAGTTGGTCACATGTATCTCTGAAATATGGGTTACACTCATCTTTTTCGATAAGAAACTGTGGTCGGAGGTCGTTAGGTAGTTTCTTATATCTTAGGACATTTCGCTACTAAAGTTTGAAAAGTTGGTTTTTTCAATTTTTAATACTGAAAATGTAGAATTAATTTCGTTTTGTTAGAAGGGCTTCCAAACTATTTAATAAGATCTAAAACAATAAGTAATAACATAATTGGCACTCAAAAATTGAACATGGTACATTAATAGGAACAGTAATAATATTTTTGAATGAACATTACGAAAGTTTCTTAGCATTTTGATACAGGCGATGGGGTAGTATTTTTCGAAAATTTTGGCCTACTGTTTCTTATGAGCTGTTTCTTATAAAAATGCAGGTCCATAAGAAGCGGGGGGGGGGGGGCAGGGGCGTTAAGCCCCCAATAATTTTGAAAACAATGGTGACACGCCACAAGCATTAATTAGATGTATTGTTCTATATTGTTCTAAGAACAATCCCCCAATCAGAAGCTGCTTCCTACGGCCCTGTAAAAAGGTAAGAGCACATGCATGATACGAGAAAACAAATGCACACAAATGCACATTCTGAGATGCAATATTGTGATCATGGGATTTACCAAAGACAAGTGGGGTCAATGCGTGGTTTGAAAGAATGGTTTTAACATTCCCAAAATTATCACTCTCTCTTTCGAGATCGCCTTACCCCATATATCTGCCAATTACCACCTTCACAATAAACATTGCGAACAAATACGTTATCAAAAAGCTGCCTGCTAAATGATTTTGCTGTCCCAAACTAACTTGCAAAGAGAATGGAGAAGCCAGAATCAAGTCCAGAAATTGAGATTGTGGAGATGGAATACAACGTGGCTGGCATCACGACTTCATTGCAACAACTTGAATCACCAAGCAAGGCAGAGGTAAAATATTTAGGCCATGTAGTTAAATGCTTAGGCCCAGTGGGCAATGGGTTGAGGCTGGACCAAAGTTTGTCCCCTGGTTAGAAGATTTGAAATACCATCCTTTTTGCGTTTGTTGTGGAATCCAGAAGGTAGAATTTACATACAGCAGTGACTGCCTTATCTTACTTTGGAGCGAAACTTCTGTGTTGGCCGTCATTTAATCATTGCAAACAAACGCTGGAAGGAAAGTAATGGGTATTCCCCGAGGGTCTGGTCCGTTAGGGTCCGGTCCTACTGGTCCTGGGTCTGGTTATTCCGTTATGCCGATTCTATTACAGTTTTCTTTGAATTAAATGGCTTGGAAAGAACTTAGGATTTTTTGCTGTAAATCTGTCGTGGAAATTTATTGATATCTTGATTAGTTTCAAAATGGCAGCATTTATTGAATTTGAGGCTATGACGTCATCAAATTTCTAAATTCTAAACTAGAAAAGCTACTGATTTCTGCTTTTCACCATATTGTAGGCCTTTATAAACTATGGTTTTCATGAAGATTGTATCATTTTCCTCTATTGTTTTAGGACTTACGATGATTTAAATTTTTCAAAATTTTCCATCAACTCTTTCAAAAATAATTAAATTGCCGCCATTTTGAAAAAAATCGAGATATCAAAAAATTTCCACGGCAGATTTACAGCAAAGTACTATAAGTTCCTTTCAAACCATTCAATTCAAAGAAAAATGGAATAGAATTTTACACCGACCTTTTTAAAGATTTGAAAGATTTGAACCCTATGCTTGCTTTCCCTAAAAATATTAGTTTATCGCTTGTTTCATATTTTCGATGCACATTTACCGGGCAGTTGTTCAGATAAATGTTTTGATTTTATGATTGATTGATTGATTGATTGATTGATTGATCGATCAATAGACCTTTTAGCTATTCTACAAAGGAGCCTGGATCGAGCGTTATTTTTATACATTTTAATACACGACACAATACACGATCGAGGGGGGTGAGAGCTTCTATCACTATTTATTGTGCACATTCGAAAATTCTACAAGATGTAGCAAAATGTCGTTCGATCCTGATTCTTTTCAGAATAGCTAAAAGGTCTATTAGGCCATTATCAATTTGTTCATTATTCCTTCGTTCCATTGGTCACAAATTCATCTATTCATTCATCCATCCATTCGTTCATTCATTCATTCATTCATTCATTCATTCATTCATTCATTCACTCTCTCACTCTCTCTCTCTCTCTCTCTCTCTCTTTTTCTCTTTCTCTTATTTTTTTGATGCAGTCATGTTTGTTCGAGACTGCTTCTCAATACTTACTTGACTCAAAGTCTTTAAACTCACATTTTCTTTCATCAGCCTTGCAAAGGAGCATTGATAAAGTACGTGGCAAAAGATGTTCCGATCTTCAGACCCCTTCCCTCCCCCTGTCCGCTTTTTGAATAGGAGAAACAGGCACTTTCATATGGAGTAAACGCTTTTGGCATGCCCCCATGCATAGATGTAGGAACCGGGGGACACTGGGTGCACGTGCCCGCAAGATTTTGCAATAAACAAAGAATTGCCCCTTTTATTTTCAAGAAGTGCCCCTTTTGCTTAATGAAAAAATGCCCTTGAAATATCCCCTTAGTTTGAGATGCTTCTCACGTCCCTGCCCCCATGCCTTGCCCCTACCAATGCATGCGTTCTGACTTCCTCTCAAGCGCTGCCTAGGTACTTGGCAAGTATTTCAAGATAAAGAAATGCAGTTAAGCCTCGATGATTAGACTTCTGAAAAGAGTCTTAGAAAATTGTTTCGTATTTCTAATTCTCCACAGCCTCTCCATTTACATTGTATTTATTGTTGCTTTTAGGGACATCATCATGCCACGAAATCACAATGCAAATAGACGTGGATAAGGCTTCCAAATCCAATTTCCAAGCAAAGGTATCTTGTACATGCTATTAGTACGTTGCTTTCATATGGCCTCGTATCTCTTGCAGAAATTTCTTAGACTTATAACTTTTCGTCCCTTGTTTCCCTGCGTTCTTTGATTTGCTGATATCACTTGCTCAATAGGGACTCATACCATTACTCTTATAAAGTGGGCCCCCTGTTTCAAAAAGGCCTAAACTAACGGGAGTTCTCGTACACTCAACAAAATCGCTTCAAAGTCTGATTTAAAGAGCTTCAACATTGAAAAGCAAACTTTTAGTACAAAGAATAATGTTTTCCTGACCTACTCATCACAAAATATATAACTTTCAAGCAGTAATCTTCCTCTGTAGAAACAAAATAGATCCATCGAAGTTACGAAAACTCTAGGCTGTATCCACCGTTTTTTGTATGCAACAACAAAAACTTTCTAAATAGCGCCTCCTCATTGGTTGAAAACTGAATTATAGCAATTTGATTGGTAAATACGGCACCATTCCAGGTGGGCCTAAAGGGGGCCCACTTTATAAGAGTAATAGTATGAGTCCCTATTACCAAGTGATGTCAACAAATCAAAGAACGCAGGGAAATAAAGCGAAAAGTCATAAGGAGGAGAAGGAGAAGAAAAGGAAAGAAAGGAAAGGGGAAGGCGAGCGAGGTTCACAATTCATATGCGCAATTTTGATTGGCTCTCCAGCTAAAATGAAAGAAAGCCGCCGGTGAAGATCTTTTTGACCGGTGCGCAAACCAGACAATCGATTCTATTTCTCAGAGAACGCGTAGTTCACGCAAGTTCGCTCTCTTTCCTCTTTCCCTTCCCTTCCCTTTTCTCCTTCCTCTTCTCCCCCTCCCGTTCGTTTGTTGAGCAAGTCCATCGAATTTGAGACTTCAACGTTCTGCGCCCTCGCATCATATCAAATGCCAGGTGCCAGGCATGCTTACATTGCAAGTCCGTGGATCACGTGATCAAACCACGTGACAAAATCTAATACGATTGTAGACTGTCGTCAGGTCTTGATGGTGTCATCACTAAGAAAGCAGTCTCATTTATACATTAAAACGTTAAACACATGTTAGCTGACCTAAACCCACATGGAACTGTGAAACCAAGCCGGACGAACATGGCGTCGCATGCAAATTCTCTCATCATTATCTCGCTACGTTTCCACGGTAACACATTGTTCTAAGGTACAGATTCAATTTTGCGTCTGTGAAGAGATTAATTTTGGCTGAAGGATCGCATAACAAACATTTTCCGTTTTTGGCACCAGCACATGGTTCAAATTAACCGCTGCTGTGTTCCGATTGAAACTGAGCTTTTGCGACACAAAATGAAATCGAACCCTGAGATCTTAATGTTCGACCCATTTCGTATTGATGTCGTCTGCAAGGAGATATCTGATATTTGGATATTTCCATTGATGAAAAATATCCAGCGTGGAAGCATTTGTCCAGCCAAACAAGCTACCACCTCAAATCAAATATGCTAGCTACATCCCGACTCATTCGACCCGATTCATACTTCAGATCGTCTAGAAGGAGATGTCTGATATTCGGTATGTTTCCATTGATGAAAAATGTTCAGAGTGACATCGCTTGTCCAATCATTCCTGCCACCGTAATTAAAAGCTACCACCTTCATCCTTCATCCCAACTGTTTCTAATTCAAAGCCTATCAACTCCATCCCAACTGATTCCATCCGATTTTTATTGTGTATGATTGTGAAGATGATGTCAGATAGCATTTTGCCCCGTCATCGCTATCAGACACCTTCATTCGGTGGGTGAATGAACCATCTTCAGCCTGACGTATTCTACCCGATTCATATTGTGTGTCGGCTCGATGAGAACATCTGATACGTGATATCTCCATTGATAGTTCAATTCAATTCAATCTCGAATATTTAGGTTAATAACATTCGCTAAGTCATTGCTACTTTCTTATCAGAGCTACCACCTTCACGTTGATCTCTCGAAGAAGAGGTATTTGATATTTTTCCATCATTAAGAAATAGAAATAATCTATGCAGTGTTGTGACGTTCAGGGGGGATGCAGTCGAAATCTTCAGATAATTCGCTACTGCAATAAGGAAAATCTTTCTCTGCCCCAGAAACTAGTGTTGCGAGGGTTTCCAAGAACAGGCCCAAATTTGTGTTTGTTATGGTTTTCACGCAATCTGATTGGCTGATCCTGCAGGGTCGTGTTTAGTTTGCCAGCCAATCAAGGTTTTGTGACTCTGCTGTTTCTTCCGGCTAATTCTAGGTTCTTTCAGGGCCAATCAGAGCAACTTGTTCTGAAATACTGCGTCTGATTGGAGGGACAAGAAACTGGACGAGTCATAGGCGGTCTTGTGTGAACAACAATGCATGGTTTCTAGACGAGAGATTTGTTGGTAGAAACACTGCAACACGACACAAAACAACAGCAAAGATGTAAACATTTAAAGAATAGATGTATTGCCAATATTTCGTCCTGCAATGCAGGACTTCTTCAGAGTTTTCATACGATAGCTGGGCCAGTAATCCATAAACTTTTAGACTAGGCCAGTGATCCACAAACCAAGCAACGTATTCTTTGTCCAAGGCCTGTGGAATTGCTCACCACAATAATAGTTTGGCAAGTAATCCATAAACTTCTATACTAGGCCAATGATTCACAAACCAAGCAACGTACTATTCGTCCAAGGCCTGTGGAATTGCTCACCGCAATAATAGTTTTAAATTGGCAAGTTAAATCAAAATCAAGTGTATCATAATAAGTTTAAATTAATCTTGAGTTTGAGTCCTTATAACTAAGTGTGAAAACCAAAACTGGTTACAATACACAATACTAATAGACCTTTTAGCTATTCTACAAAAGAGCCTGGATCGAGCGTTATTTTTATACGCGAGGCTCGATAAAGTGGTGTTAAGAGCTTCTATCACTATTGTGCAAATTCGAAAATTCTACAAAGTGCACTTTGTAGAATTTTCGAATATGCACAATATTGATAGAATCTCTAACGCCACTCTATCGAACCTCGTGTATAAAAATAACGCTCGATCCAGGCTCTTTTGTAGAATAGCTAAAAGGTCTATTCAAGGCAGGCCCTCAATGCATACTTCGTAATATGTGACCTTTTAACAAGGATATGCGAGCCACTGATACGCTTGAGGTTTTCACATAATTTTTTGTGTTGGGACCGAGATCAAAGCCACTCATAGAAGCAGATAAATGCTGTGGGGCTGCGTGCTCCTCCGCGCGTTATATATTTTGCGCAATCTTGAGGCCCTCCCAGGGATTGTAGGGAACAGGGAATATTCGGAACTTTTAAGCTGGTAACGAGGGAAAAATCATTGGCGAAAAATCATATATTTTAGTGTATAGATTGATGAATTTTGTTATTTATCTTATAGAAAATAGGAACAAACAGTCAAGTAACTTGGGAACATCGGAAGTTTAACCCCCCTGTGCAGGGCCTTAATCTTCTAGCCAATGCTCTATCTCTGCGTGCTCTAGAGCTGGTTCTCCCCCAGGTGGCAAATGTAGCACGACGCGACAAATCTCCACAATAAGCTCCCTTGGGAAAAGTTATCTGTTCGCAGAGCGAACTTTTTTCTGTCGAAATGTAGTTGGAAACAATCATACTTTCTTGCAACAAACTTTGGTCGACGTTTTCGCGCGACGATTGTCGCATCGTGCTGCAGTTGTTGCCTAGTGGAAAGCAGCTTAAGTTTGGTTTTGGTGCTCGCCAGATTCAAAAAGCTCTCTCAACGACACTTTGTATCTTCCTGGTGTTTTTGTAGTGAACTGTCAATCGAGCTGAAACGATCAAAAAGATGGCCTTTTGTGGTCGCAAACACTGACGACAAGGCACTTTGATATTTTGGTTTCCTGAGCTGAAAAGCGAAAAAATGACTATAAGTTGTGAGAACATAACCACTTCTTGTACAGTGCAGCGAATCATTTTGTGCTAGAAGATTTCTTCGTGGAGCGTACAGACAACAGAAGAAATTTTCTAGTCACTAGAATTAAATTTACCTTGCCCTTAGGTGAACCCAGATGAAGCTCACACACGAGAAGGGTGGAGCTGTTAGGATATCGATCCGTACTAGAAAATATGGTTTTTAATCACTTTGGTTTTCTTTACATTCTCCTGATTAACACTGCCTTGCTTCCATTATCGTTGTTGACAAACAACTACGCCTAGTAAATGAGCATCCAAGCCTCTAGGGCTATGCAGTCCTAAATAACTTCTTGTAACTGTCGTGAATTGTCCTATTTTTGAGCGAAAGATCATTTCAGCCGAGGCCATTCTCATTTCAAAATATCGCATCATTGCGTCATTTCGTAGTGACTCGACGCAAATTGTTTTTAATTACTAAACCGTGCTAACCCATGTTTCCATCTAATCTAAATCATTGGTCTGCAACTTGTTGATCCCTCAAGGGTAGTGTTCATAGCCGTTGCTTTTGGAGCATGACAACCGATAATGGAAAGAATACAAAACACAACAACAACAACAAACAAACAATGTCCTAAGTGACAACACAGAAATGTCCATTCTTGCCCCAATATTTTGTATGCGCCGGAATTCTTGGCACATCCCCATAGGGTACCTATTTTTACATATTTGAACTTCTTTTCCAATTTTTGACTGTAGATTGCCTGGTCGAAAGACCCACAAGGATGAATGGTGGTGCTTTTCCTGGCGGCCAGCCGAGGTATCAGACTCGCAACTTTCCGCGTAGAGAAGGCGAGACGCTCACCACTGGGCCAACCCGCCACCTGAACTACCTTCTGAACCATCCCCCTTAAAGGGAATCGACATAGTTAAAAGCTGGCCCGGGCCAAGTTAAAAATATAATCTATTGTATTCAACAACTTTGACGCCTGCCGTTTTATTGTGTGGCGAAGGAAACAATGGGTTTGTGGGCGTTTCTTCAGCCTCCTATTTATAGCAGCTTGTCGATATAGCTATGTCTATTCCCTTTAACCTCACTACATATGGACCCTCTAGTTACCCTCATCTTATTGAATTGAATTGTTGTTGTTGTTGTTGTTGTCGCTCTACTGAGGCGCTGTTGACCTTGATAACCTTTCTGTTGACCCGAAGCGCCATCATAAAGTTAAAGAGTACAGGGAAATGAGAGACTCCAGGTAATAAGTCTACATCCCCCTATAGTCCGTTCTTTGGAATCGTTTGGTATTTCTATTAAGTGTGTAGTGTTTATTTATAGCCCAAGATTTTCTCAGAGACAGATTTTGTAGGGGATGAAGGTGGGTTACTTGGAATTAATTCCTGTTCCCCCCAGAGAAGTTTGCGGTGCAGGCTAGGCCTGAGAAATCTAGTTTGTATAAGCAACAAAATATGACGCCAAATTACAATAGTTATTACATTGTAATAAGCTACTCATACGAATTCTACTTTCTAATTACTAGGGGGATGAAGGTGGATTACTTGGAATTCCATTCATACTTGCAGGTATGTTCGATCCCATTCACCATATTCCTCTTTCCCACACATTTAAACTGTTTGGGTACCTCTGGTTCAGCAAGTCTTGGAGATTGTTGGGGGTGGAATAGTTGGAACTTTGTAAGAGAGCATAGGTTCCAAATCTTTATCTCGGCGTAAAAAGGTTGGTGTAAAATTCTATGACCTATCTCTTCTGATTGAATGGCTTGAAAGAAACTTTAGATAATTATCTATAATTCTACCGTTGGACTTTTCAGAAATTTTGAATATTTTTGGAGATTACAGCGTATCTTACATTTCAACTCATTTGAGGATGTGACGTCATCAAATTTTTAAATCATAAACCAGATGAGTGATAGACTTTTGCTTGATACCATATTGTAGGCATTCATAAACTATGGTTTTCTTCGAAATTACTTCATGTTGCGTCAAACAGTTTAGAAATTATGATGGTTTTAAGTTTTTTGAAAATTTTTCTCGAATTCTTAAAAAAGAAGAAAAACACTCTAATTCTGAAAATATTGAAGATTTCACAAAAGTCCAACGGTAGAATCATAGAGAAATAGCTAAAGTTTCTTTGAAATCGTTCAATTCAAAGAAATAGGTCACTCAATTTTACACCAGCCTTTTTAAAGATCTGGAACCTATGCTTTGTAAGAGATGGGTGGGGGTGGAATACTTGGAATTTCATTCATTATGATTAACATGTTTTCTCTGTTTTCAGATACCCCTATTGTTAATTCATGGATACTTTTGTGGTAACTCTGTTAAGTGCATAGCGTCTATTGATAGGAAAAACTCACGGAGGCAGAGTCTGTTGGAGAGGGATAGTGGCAGAAAACATGGATTTCCATTCATAATTATTCTTATTTAGAGTCAATGATTAAAGCAAATAATTATTATTATTGGCTCTGTTTTCAGATACCCCCATTTTCAATTCGTTGTTACTTTTTGGTGCCTCTGTTAAGTGCATAGAGGTTTGATAGAATTTCCATTCATAATTGTTCACATATTCGCTCTGTTTATAGATACTTCTATTCTCTATTCATTGGTACTTGTTGGTAATTCTTTTCAGCGCTTAGCGCTTCGATAAGCTTAGCTTCCCAGCATCTTATAACTACAACTACCTTCGGATGCTTGATAGAAATATAGGAAAAAATCTATATTAGCATGCCCCTCTTTCCAGAAATTTGAACTTTTTGTTACCGCTGGTCCAACATGTCTTGAAAAAGACTTTGTGGGACAACTTGGAATTTCATTGATACTTGCTAGCATGCTAGATTCCACCTACCGCATTCCTGTTTTCCAACACATCGAAACTGTTGGTACCTCTGGTTTTAGAGACAGGTCTCGTAGGAGGGCGTAGGAGAAGGGTGTGTGGGAAAGAGCAACTTTGTAAGTCAAAATTTATCACATCTTTTTTCTTCCCCATATCCCTATCATCCATTCATTGTAGCTATTTTTACCCCTGATGTCCTCTGGCCATTGTTTAAACCAGCCAGCATAACGTTATGTTATGATTTTCGAGGATTTTCAACGCTTTTAGCCGCCTTTCTTTGCTTGATCTGCTTACCGCCTTGTCTCTAATTGGTGTTTCATGGCGAGTAGACGGGCTAGAGAGTCACCCAATAATTCGACTTAGCACTATGTAAAGCACCCTGTGATCTTTAACAATGATATCCTTGCTGTAGATTTACCATCATTTTCATAACAGATTGTTACCATTTGGTTGTATCACGTAATTCTTCTAAGTCTAGTATGATTACTACCTAATTCTACTAGATCATGGCTTAATTAGGTCGCATGTCTTGCCATTCTTCGATACTGGTGTCGACGAAGAGGAAATATAGGAGCGTGTTAACAAATCTTTGTAGTGAATGCCGCACATGAAGTTTCTCAGACAGGGAGTTTCTTAGACAAGGAAAAGAGAGCTGGTTGTTGTTAGCCATGCGGGTTTGACTTTCCCATGATTGTTTATGCGTTAGGAGTTGTAGCCTTGATTTGTAATTCTAAGAAGTCAAGGAGAGATTGTACGGGACTGAAGGAATAAAGGGAGTGTTGTTTTCTTCAGCTAAGCTTAACCAAGTCCTTTGTGGCGTCCTTCTGTTCCTGAAGCATATGGGGTGTCCAAGTCACACCCAAAACATGTACAGGGTGTCCCAAAAAGCATGTGCGCTGTTTGAGTGGCTGCTACTGTGCAGCCATAGCTCACCTTGATTCAAATTCACAATGGCCTAACTTTGTTTCCTGTTAAAGCAAAAATTAGGCCGTTGTAAATTTGAAGCAAGATGAGCTTTGAGCTTAGCTTGCTGCCAGGAAAAGCTGCCAGAAACAAAGATAAAAATATACAATGCCTGCCAAAAGTCCTTGAAACACTTAGGCCATTTCTTGACAATCCGCAGTTCTAACCATAACGATTAGGCTTAAACACCCCCTCGCCCCCAAAACAATGTTGATTCGCAACGTTATTGTCCTAGCATTCCATCAGAGTCGCAAATCGTCCTGCCATCCCCATTTTATCATCACAGAACAACATTGTTCTGAGGGGGAGAGGGGGAAATCGCAAGAAAATGCAAAAATAGCAAAAGGTGTTCCAAGACTTTTGGCAAGCATTGTAGGTATGGATTGTGTGTACATTTTATCAAACAATAAGCATCTTTTTTCCTCTCACTCGTGGTTAATCCTGATTTTTAGACCTCACATCCTGAGGAAAGGACTCCTATCTTGTTCTTTTATCAAAACCATCATTGAAGCTAGCTCCATTGCATAATTTTCTCCCCAGTAGCAGGAAATATTCTGGCGCCATTGCTAATGTATGATATCCTTGTTTCGTTCACCTAACGTGGAAATTTCGTTATTATAGCACCCCAGGACCCTATTTGCAGCTGTTTCGTATTAACCGAGTTTTTTGCATGATAGTAAACTATTTCTAATTCATTCTATAGGGCATTAGATGTATCATAAAGTCTACCCTAGGAATACTGTCAGCAACTAGAAAATGCTCTGTGAGCAAATGCTGCAGAATGTCACTTAACATGCAGGTATGTGAAAATTGTTTTAATTTCTCTTTACTTTCACAGTTAGTTTTTGTTTTCTTTGTGTTTGGTAGGTGCTAGACAGATTTGCGTGACTTTTTCCTTCAATTCTGTAGACCTGTGCTATGCATCTATTTTTAGAACGTCTATTTGTTTATTAGACAAACATGTTGAGAATCCCTTTACGCTCGGTCCGGCTTTTATACAGATCGAGCTTCTACTGCTAGGCCTTATTTAACTTGTTAACTCATAAGGACAGAAACCGCCCGAAAAACATTTAGTTATCAAGGTGTACAGATATACAACAGATTGCCACCTGAACTAAAAAATGAAAACTCAGTTGTGAGATTCAGGAACGGGTGCAATGACTTTGATTTTAATTTTTAACTTTGAAGAAACCTTATATTGTAAGTAATAGTTTTTACTACTTTTCGTTAGACACAGGTCCTTGATTTATAGCAGCTGTTCTGAGTTGACCAAGTAAACCTGTATATTTATATTATTATTATTATTATTATTATTATTATTATTATTATTATTATTATTATTATTATTATTATTATTATTATTAAGATACTTTGGTAATGTCTAAATATGGAAAGGCTTCAAAAATGTAATCATACAGAATTTATCATTTGAAATGATGAACAAAGTCTGCAGTGATTTTGCATTTGCAGGTTCAATAAAAACACCCCCCCCCCCAGTAACGACCCCGCCGGACATTAAAAATAAAACGGGGAATTATGAAATAAAACATTTTCAACGGGGAAAAGAAGTATCATGGCGGGGAAAGGAAATTTTCGGCTATGATAAAGCTTGTATAATTTTTGAAGGGAAACAAAAGTTTCAACGGGGAACAAACAAAAACACGGCGGGGAAAGTGTATAAACTCAAACATAGCAGGGGGAGCAAATTTTCTTGGCGGGTCATCCTTCTACCTTGGCGGGGAAATTTTTCAGCGGGGTCGTTACTGGGGGGGGGGGTGTATAAAAAGGCTTTGGAATAGATGATTCCGGAAAAGATGGCATCAGGGGGTATTTGACCAAGATGCTTTGCGTTTAGTGATCGAATTTCTATAGAATCACTGTTGATTCCATTATAGAACGCAAATATAAATATATAAATATAAAAATATAAATATGCATCTTGGTCAAATGCTCCTCGACGCCATATTTTGCGGCATCGTCTGTTGAGACGTTGGTCTACACGTACTTTTTATAAGAAACTAAGAATTTGAGCCAATACTGAAAGCTTCTTAAAGTTATCAGATTTTGAGTACACGTTTTTTTTATAAGAAACTGGTTTATAAGAAACTAATACTACGATGACCAAAAATTTAAGAAACTCTAGTACTACGCTCAAGAACAATTAAGAAACTCTTAAAATTCAATTTCTGTATGTCTCTTTTATTCTATGTCTCTCTAACAAAGGTACCTTCATCTTTTTTTTGAAATTTTAACTGCAAAAATTGGTAATTTTTTGCCTGAATGTGCATGGCTTATTCATGATGACAATGTCAATGTAAAGTGAAGCCCTTTGAAGAAACCTCAAATTTAAACAATATCGCAATTTTAGGCCCAAAAAATAAGAAACTAATTAAGAAACTTTTACTACTAAAACACCGAAATTTTCATGCGAAATTAAGGAACTTTTAGTACTAAGTGCTGATCCAAGTTCTTTATAAAAAAAACGTGTACTGAGAGTTTCTTACGAATTTCTTGAAAGTTCCACAACAATCTTCATGTTATCTTCCTGTGCCCCTCCTGAAAATGTTCAAAACGAAGTTTTTGAACACTCCAAGTAAACTGATGCAGGAAACAAGTGAAAATGAAGTAAGAATATGACAAGGATTTCCTTTATTAAAACAAATGGTTTTTGAAGGTATATTTTCACAGTACTGGGGTTTCTTAATTTCTTGGCGATCAGGAAGTTGCGTTTCTTACAAAATACATGCACCCAAAATTTTTACTTCAATCCTAGAACACTTCAGTCCGTGTTTTACACCAATATTAAAGAAAATTCAATTCATTCTGTAGGTTGTCAATGTTGCCAGTTTTGCTGCAAAGACCTCCACGAGGAGATGCCAGGAAGTAACAGGTATGAAAATTTGCTTACCGTTAGAGCGTTTGATACCTACTTGCATGAAAGACCACGCAAACTGCAGACGTCGCCAGGTAAGTGATAATTTCATTGATACCTTCAACATCAAGGCGGCGAGGGAATGTTCGTAACTGGACCGTTGGATCGGAAAACCAGGACCCTGGAACAAAAGGAGCCCAGACCCTTGAGAACAGTTTTCTATTGGTAGGACTATCCATATGTACAGGACAAGGATTTTTCTATTTCCAAGCTCTAGTATAGCCTCATTACATAAGTCTCAGCATCGCTCATTGAATTGGATGGTTATTGCTCATACTGACATTTCTTTTGTTATATGAGAAAAATCAGATTAAAAATGTTGAACGAATACAAGGAATCACGTCGTACGTCTAGCTGTAGTATACGTTGTGATGCAAAGAAGAGAGAGGTTTTCAAATCATCGAAATTTCATTATGTTACTGCTTTGAAAATTTCTTTTTAAAGGGCATTGCTGTCAAAAACGATATTAAGGAAGACTGCTAAGTTTAAAGGGGCTCCGTCGTCAAAATGTAAACAAAACGATGATTTTTGCAGTTTTTTGAAAGGAGACATGGACTGTAACAACCACACTTGAGAAACGTCTTGAAGCATTTGAGATGTGGACGTATAGGAAAATGCTGAAATTGTCATGGACGGAGAAAGTGAAAAATGAGGAAGTGCTTCAACGAATGAATGAAAAAAGAAAGCTGATCAATATCTTGAAGGACAGGAAACTGAAATATTTTGGGCATTTGATACGGCTAAATAACATATACAGAACACTGTTAGAAGGATATATAGATGGAAAGAGAGGCAGAGGTCGCCCAAGGATGAGTTGGTATGACAACATCAAGGAGTGGACTGGGATGCGGTATGAGAGGGCAACAAGAACTGCAATGGACCGAGACAAATGGAGACCTACTGTGTCATCCAACGTCGAAAGATTTGGAACATAAAGAAGAAGAAGAAGAAGATATCATACAGGATTTTCATATTTTTCAAAATGAAAGTTGCTGTTTGGGCATTAATCATTGTACTTCACTAAGGAACAAACAAAGCATTTATATTTTCTACGATTGCTCGGATATGAGTGGATTTTTCACGGTCACTTTATGGTGGCTTGGGTGAAGCCACAAAACAAACTGCAGAAAACAATGGACGAACAATGGAGAATTGGTGACACGTGCGAGTTTACGGATTCGTTTACTGTTTGACGACGGAGCCCCTTTAAAGGGCTATAGAATTTTTAGAAATTTTTCTATTGCTGGATTCTTAATTTTGAAGCGTACGCTGAAATCGCAAGAAATAATTAGAAACTGAATCGTTATCCCTTACCAGAACTCAGATTGGTTGATTATGTCCATGATAAGCTCTTTATCATTTTAGACTCTATCTTTCATATGAAATTATGGCCAGGTCTCTAGTTGAGGTCTATTGTTTTGAAAATTCATTTTTCAAGGTATGATTTTGGAAGCTTTCTTTTATTCGTACTGTTTCCTCAGGACTAAACAAAATTTCGTAGGGTTTCTACTGTCTGTTTCAAATTAGATGTCAAGTGATATTTGCGATAGCGCAAAATCACTCGTGCAAAATACTTCAGTGGTTATTATTCGCTGACCTTTTCTCACGTGACATAATAAGAGAAATATTTATATTTATACAGGGTTTACCTTGTCAATACTACAAGTACTGTTATCAATAAGGGCCCTGTTTAAATCTTATTTGTGACAGACTATAATTTCGCTGTTACATGATTAGACAAAAGGAATATCAATAATGGTAACATAATCTAATTTGTTGTGATTTTTCAAAAATATTTTATTTTATGCATCAACTGGTATGCTGCAGGTTAAATTTGAAGAAATATCCGATTCAGCTAACGCGTACAGTCAACAATTATGTTGAAAAATTGGGGACCAAGGTCTGTTGCAGTAAATCCCCGCATATAAGAACCTACAAAAATAAGAACCTAGAGGCTGTTTTTCCTAACTTTGGCACCTTGTAATTAAGTAGCTGTTTCAGTTTGATGAAAAATATGTTCTTATATTGCAAGGGTAGCAAAGTTGATTTTGAATTCTCGTTATTAACTCCATTTTGTTTCCAGTTGGCTTTTAAAGTTTGAATCTCCTCCCCTGCTGTTTGTAAGCTTAGCATTGGGTATTAGGTACAAAATAACTCTGCAAAAACAAATAACAGGGCTGAACATCTTTGGTGAAGATTCTAAAACGGCCCCACACAAGGCCCTCTTCAAATAAGAACCTTTATACCTTAAAATTAGTCTTTATACCTTGAAAATAAGAACCTATTTCAGCCTGGCTCTAAAAATAGTAGGTTCTTATATGCAAGGATTTACTGTATCTGTGCCTTTAGAATCTTGTGGTCTTTTGGTCCAGGTATTATACCGTCCAGGCGGTAAAGAAAGAAGCAAAGGGAGCTGGCGCGAAGAAAGACATTGTTGATTTTGAAGATTAGCTCCATCACTCGTTACGTTTCACCCATCACTATTTCTTGGTTCTTATTGGCGCCGGATTTTGGTATTATAAGTTGACTCGTCAAACCAAAAATAAGAAGCAATTAAGTAATAAAATTAAATCCATAGTTATTAACCAAAATGGTTAGGATAGCCGGAAGAAGGGCTAAAAAGAGAATAGTTTTGAATATTTGCAAATGACAAGAGCATCGAAATTAGCTTGCCTTTCACTATAGTTTGGGGGTATTTCGATAGCAACGTCCAGGAATCGATTTCGAAGTGCAGAGGCTATTGAGTCTGCGGCATGCATTGTAACCCTTTTTGTGAAGTTGGCCTAATTTCATGCTGCTTGAAAATAATTTATGAAGTCGTTCAGCATTGACTTTTCCATAGCTGCCCAAGGGGGGGGGCACTCAGCACATGCACATACGGGGAGGTAAGTCCGATAGTTTTTTGGGTTAGAAAATTGCCGAAAGTGATATTTTTGGGTCCAACATAAACTGAAATTATTGCCATGATATTTTTGGGTATCAATTATAGTGAAAATGATATTTCTGGGTTCTTTAGAGGCAATCCTGGCTTCAATTTGCATCGTTTCAGGATCTTCTTTGTTCGTTTACAGATGTCAATGTATAAAATGAGCTGATATTTTTGGGTCGTAGTGAAGCTAAACTGATATTTTTGGGCTGCCTAAAAATTTCTTGGACTGACCCCCCCCCCCCGTATGCGCATGTGCTGAGTGCCTCCCCTGGGCATAGCTGCAGCTCAAGATGCGGCCATATTTCTCCTTTTGTGCATTTAGCATTTGACAAGAATTGAATTGAATGAAATCCACGACAACAGAACAAACAATCGGAATGCATGCTGGTTGCGCAAGATGATTTATAGTGGCTGTTTCAATAATCATCATCATCATTGTCATCATCATCATCATCATTAATTTATTTAACGTAGCCTACATTGCAAAAGAAAAATAACTGAATTACAGCTAATTTAGGCCTGCTTTACAAAATCTACAATTTCTTTAAATAAATCGATTAAAATTTACAATGTATATTTACAAGATAACAGTAATCAGACCTTCCCAAAGAGTGACGGTGCATGGCATCGGTCTTTTTTGTCGCCAGTTTGATGGAAGTTGAAAATGGTGACACACACAACGAAGATGCCAAAAATGAGATACATTCGATTATAATGCAGGTTGAAAATACCCCCTTTTACCAAATCAACATAGTTAAGATAGTTTATTTTCATTTTATATGAACCATAATACAATACTATTACATCGTATACAGCCTAAACAGAACATAATTTAAAGAAGAATACATTTCTAAAAAACTAAAATAGCGAAAAACAGCAACGGTATATATGTATATAAGATATAATGAAACAAGGTTTAGCAACAGTTTAGCAAGGGGGATCGCGGTAACCTGAATACAGCCTATTGTATTTGGTTTCTCGATAAATTAAGACAATAGAGACAGCAGTGGCATGTGGTCCTCTTGTGAGATTTTATCGCTGCCTTTCCCTGTTCATTCACTTCAAAGCATTCACTCTAATGTTCTCCCGGTATGCACCCATTCTCATGGACTGATTAGGTTCAGTAAAATTACCATGGACCTTCTTCCGTACCGTAACCATTCTCGTTGGATGCAAACTATAACCATAAATTTGATTATATGTTCAAGGTGTGAAAATTTGATTGCATTTGGTTTTTCTGGGAAGCTATTTCCTCCCAAACTATTGAGGTTTCTTTTGTCGAAAATCTACCTCTGTTAACTTGTGAAGGATGTTGGGCTACCTCCTTTTTGAAGAAAGGTTATACCTTATAGGAAACCTAAAGGAAATGGAATGACATCATCAGCCCTGAATATCCTTGATTCAAACCGTTATCCTGCAGTCAAAGATGCCCTGTTCGCAAAGAGAGGGCCCAATCGTATTCCTAGTATTGCTTTTGGAGGTCCTTTTGGTTTAGGAGTCCTTAAAGTTTTACTTGAAGCTTTATTACTCTTTTCTAATGATTTAAACTAAAATTGCAACAGAAACGTATTGAATCCATGTTTTGTTTTCAGTCAGTGGCATTTTGAGCCAATGATTTGATCTGATCATCCATGTGTTTTTTAAAACATTGTATCTAAATAGCTTCATACCTATGTTTAAGTTTCAAAAACTATGATCCACTTTTTATCCTTATACATTTACAATGGATAAATGCGAGACAGAATGGGCGCATGATTGCCATGTAAAGGATAGAGCTGTTCTGAAATCTGCAAGAATCAAGCATTCAAACCAAATCTAAGAATTTATCTCAAATGAAATGCCCAAAATGTCTACCCAATAATGAAGCTTTTCATTGGCCAATCCACAGGCCTTCCAATGCAGAATTATGATTATAAAAGTGAGATCAAAAATTGATTTTGCATTTGAAGCAGTTTTTGAAAATGTCTTTTGGCACAATTGTATAACTACCATCATTTGTATGAGAAACCTGACTCTGCACTTTGTGTTCACTTTTGGAAGTCCACGATAAATCGTACACTGGACTGATTTTGAAGATTTTTGACTTAATCTTTAGCAAACGACCTGAATTATATTCTAGGAGTTTTTTGCAAAATTTTTGTTTTCAATTCATAGAGCTATGGGTGAGTTTTAGTGGAATGACTATAGCAGTAAATAATAATTCAATTCAATGGAGAATAACTTAGACGAATGTCATTAGTCTACTACCATAGTTTCTGACATGAAAATATGCGATTTGTTCTTGAGCAGCCTGCCTGGACATAGAAATAAAAATGTACTGATTTTAGCTATTCTAGACTATTTTCAGCACAACCAAACCGTCTCAGAAAATCAATTTGATTGTTGACATGCTTGCCAAAAAGGCAATGTTTATATATTAATTGCATGAATGGCAAAAACCAAAGTTTTAAACCAAACCAAATCTAGATTTAGAAATCTTACTTGTAAAATACGCAAGTAAGCTGCTTCTGGTCTTATTGGCATGCGACTGTAAAATGCATTTGATGTGCATTCGATTCAATGTATGAAAGTTGTTATGCAAAATCATTGAAAAAACCACCAAATCTTTAGTTATTCCATTCATGTACATGTATAACTTTTCTGGTTTTCAAATCAGATTTTGCCTGCAGAAATACTTTGAGCACATCATTTATATTGCCAATCTAGCAATCAATGGTCAAAGAGAATGGGCAGAAACAAAAAAAAAGTGCCACTCTCTTTGTGCAATTCCTTGAACATTAGAAAGCGTTGCTCTTATGGCTTTTTGTCGAAAATGGATGTCGCTCTCAACGAGGCCTAAAAGGCACATTTTGCACTGAGGATGCTACTAATCCCATGCCTTTTGTCGTCTACAGGGCAGACATTTGTTTCATTCTGTACACAAATAGATAAATTAGGTGCAAAAAGCAAGTTAAGACTCAGCCCTGATCCTAAGTTTTGAGATCAAACAGTATTTTTCATCGTTGGAGTTTACAAAAACTTTGCACGAATTTTTGTAAGAAACTCCTTGTGAGAACCAATAACATATAGCTATGAGATTACAACAAAATTAGGAAATTTTGATACTGGAAAAATTAATGAAGAAACTTTCGTCATTTGGTGCAGGGAATCCAAAGCATTTTCGCCTTCTCTTTGTTTTGGAAGGGTAATATTTCGAAGGAGGCACGATTTCATAAATTTGATGTGAAATATTCAGGAAGGCACAGGAGACCCCCTCCTATGTCAATAAAACAAACGTTAAAGGAATTTCGAAGAAACGTTTGAGAATCTTTAAATGCTCAAATGATCAGAATTTTTATGAAACTGTCATTAGTTCAGGGTCAAATTCTTCATTTTTTGCAAAAATTATCTGTCTCCGCTTTGAAATGGCTTTGATAGACACCACTTTAAATTTGTCTTGGAACCGAAACAGGATTTATTGTACTTTGTCTAAGCCACCCCTTTCCTGTGTGGTTACAACATACACAATTCTAGTGTGTACTGGTTGAACGCTGCATTTTATGCCTATGGGTCTTTCTGGTTTGAGTTTTTAGACGCTATTAGTAGCTTGGTTCGTCAAAGGAAAACATTACATGTTTAAGGACAAAGGTTCAACTTTGGCACTAAAGAAAGGCATGAGAGGTACGGTGATGCATCTGCAAGAATTCCTTCTTTTTATTCAAATACTTGGATATTACCAATGCTGTGTTAAAATCGAGAATCTTTTCTCAAAATAAGTATGCTTTTACGAAATTGCGGATTATTGCATCTGCGAGGGCGTGTTTCTCCTCCACACAAGACCAATTTTTCAAGATAAGCCGGTGCATTTAGATGATTCCATGCATTCATATGACTTTTTTATATGTTACCAACTCTGTGCCAAACTCTGGAACCTCTTCTGTCCGTTGCACGCGAAAAGGACGCAGTTGCTACGTTGCGGAATATTTTATCCGCGAGAGTTCCTTCATACAAAACCACTCTCTGGATGCGTTTGAAAGGGTGACTTTTGTAATAAGTTGCTAACTACTGGACGTACGAAGGAGTATTATTGCTCCTACTTAGCTGCGAAGTATTTGTATCTGCGAAGGAGCGTTACTCCTCCACACGACACCAGTAGAAACATCCAATGAAAGTGCAGCAGTAACGTTTTTATGTCTTTTAACACAACTGCTAATTGTTCAATATCTTGGCGTTTCCTGTGCTTGCATTCGCTGTCTGGCAGACAGGCCGCACAAAAACTGACAGACGTGCTGACATTATTAGCTGCAAAATTGTACCCCACTTGAAACAGTGCTTTATACGCTACTGGCTACCCTACCAGCGGGTAGTGGTCGATCGCGCATTTAGAGTACATAACAGTCGGCGATACACCTACGTTGCCAGTCTTTGTTTTGTCGTGGTGGGCAGCCGAGTTCTACTCCTCAACCATGATGTATCACCCTGGTCTGTACAGTCAACGAGCGTATACGGGCTATAATGGATACCCGTACACAGATACGTACAATCAAAACAGACAGACAGCATACAACAATCTTGAAAGTAATAACAATAACTTTTATCAAAGCGGCTTTCAACAGGAATCTTACTCGACTTACCGTGAGCAGCAGAGAGGTGCAGGAACATATGAACAACGCGTTCCGCAGTTAGAAAACTCTTATCCACACCAACAAGATCGAAATAGCCTTACATCATTATATGGTAGGCATTATGAAGGATACAACAACTCGACGAGTCAAAGTTCTCAAATTTATAACAGCACCTTCGACTATAAATCAACCTCAAGTGCGATGATGAGTAGAAATGGCGTTTCTGAGCACAGTGACAACAAGTATTTTCCTCCGTGTGCCTTGCAGTATTATGAAACTGATGGCGACAGTGTTGAAGACGATGAGTTAGCAGAGCAAAGGACCCCTTGTGCTTATGCAACGTCATACTCTGGAAACAGCCTTAAATACGATACCGAAAAAGGTATGGGATCGCACATACATAACTTGTTTTGTACGTAGCATTTTCTCGCCATTTTCTAGCATCATCCTCTTCTTGATGTGGTAACATGTTTTAACTTTTCCTTTCAGCAGTGTATTCAACAGGGTTGTTTTGTAAGACCATGCATGAGGCATACTTTTTAAGTAACTTTGAATATGATACCGAAAAAGGTATGGTCACATACATCCAAAACTCATTTTTTGTATGGCCTTTGCTCGCCATTTTTTGTGTCTTCTTCACCTCGATGTGTTTGTTTCCCCGTAACCTTTTTTAACTCTTTCTTTCAGCAGTCTATTCAAAAGTGTTTGCTCTGTAAAACCCATTTTTGCGAACACCAGGGCATACTTTTTAAGCAGCTTTAAATACAATATAGAAAAAGGTATGGGCTCATACCTACATAACTCATTTTCTGTACACTTTGCTTGCAATTTATTTTGGATGGCCAAGCCTTCGCTGTGCTTATTTTTGATAACTTTACATCCGTTGGCCTTACCTTGAATCGGTTTCTTCCACAGGGTTTTGTTCTACAAGAACTATTTGTGCCAATTTTTAAGCATAATTTTGAAGCAGCTTCAAATGCGATTCCGAAAAAGGTGTTGTCTTGTATTTAATTCCAATTTAGATATTTTGGAATTGACCACCTTTGCCCCTTTCCCACTTGAATTCCTTTTGACTTTCACCTTTAACAGTTTGTTCCACGGGTTAGACATGTTCAAAATATAGTTTTAAATCTGATACCGAGAAAGGTTCAGGGGCACATGCGATATCAATATTGGTACATGCTTTACATAATCTTCGCGTTGTCTTTCCTCGCCATTTTTTGGGATCTAGAAGCCTTCCCTCTGCTTGTTCCCTGTCAACCTTACATCCTCTGGCCTTGTCGCTGAGTTTCTTCTACAGGGCTTTGTTCTACAGGACCCCTTGTACTGATACATGGGTATACTCTGCTCTTGAAATGCCTTTAGATACAATACCGAGATAGGTATGGGTTTCTACTTTTGTTGGCTATGTATTTGGAATCGAAAAGTATTGCTCCTTTCTGGTAACCTATAGATTCCTTTTGACCCTGCTGTTCAAAGGGTTTTCTACAGGTTAGAAATTTCAACACGTAGTTTCAAACACAATACCGAGAGAGGTATGGGTTTACTTTTGTTGGCTATATATTTGGAATCGAAAAGCATTGCTCCTTGACCTAAATTCCTTTTGGCCCTGCTGTTCAACGGTCTTTGCTACAGGTTAGAAATTTTCAACACGTAGTTTCAAACACAATACCGAGAAAGGTATGGGTTCAAACATGCATATCACTCATTTTTTATATAGCGTTCGTTCGCCATTTTTCATGAACTTTGGGGTTTCAATTTTCTTTTTTCCACTACACTAACTTTCTTTTCTTACCGCTATATAGTTCTTTCCACTAAAAGTCTTTGCTCTGCAGGACCCATTTTGCATATAACGAATTAAATATGCTTGGAAATTTTGAAAGGCAGTAAGTACATGTTTAGTGTGCTAAATCTTCTCGTTTTTTTGCATCCGAATCTCTTTACAATTTATTATTAAGTACCTTACCTACCAAAGTTAGAGAAAGGTGTGTACATAAGTATAACCATTCGCCCTGGATGCAACCATGTGTGTATACGCTTACACCTTCCAGCTTTTCACTTGTCGGTAGCATATTTTACCATTAGAGTCTTTATCCCTTTACTTGTTTGTCTTAATGCTGCAAATTCCTTTAGACCTCACCACTTCACACTGAGTAGCAAAAATCTAGAACTTTCTAAAATGCAATTTAAGAACAATGAGAAGTATCCCTTTTCAAGTAGGTTCTTTCCTGTAAGTCTTTCGGCAGCGATGCAGGTAGCATTTGAAATGGCTAATTTTTGAAGCGTCACAGGAGACTGTCTACTTTACTTAGACCTTACCAGATATAAATCTCCTGGGAATACACAATGTTTGAAACTTGACTGGCAGTCTCTTTTAACTAGAGAAGGAAAGGTTTGTGTAAGATGTTTTTTAAAAAGGGTATGGTATTGTCTGGGTGCCTATCAATATTTCACGTTGCCTTCGTCGAAGTAATTCAGCTTCGAGTCGTAAGAAATCTCAATATTTTAGTATTTGGAGAGAATTTAGTCTCATTAATATATCAGTCTCCAAGAATATTCTTTCTTGTTTTTCCCTACGGCTTGTTCAACAGTCTAGTTATCGTTCTGGTGGTTTCCAACTCCTTGAACATTGCGCTCTTAACGGTTTAGTGCTTTTAAAGGATCTTTGAAAGAGGTTTTGTACACGAAAGATTAATGTAATACAGCTTTTACCTCTTTCAGTTTATTTGTATGGTTGCTATTAGTGTGTAAGGCTTCTTTGGGTATATTTCTCCAATGTAGAAACCGCTTTCAACCCATTTTGTAGAGATTGTTTGTTGGTATCCTTTCCTAATAGGAATAGTGAGTATGATCGGTGTACTGTCAATTGTCGAAGCTTGCTTCTCTCTTTCCGTGGAAACTTTAACACTGGAAATGTCTCCCCCAACATACTTTCTGGCCCTATTTGACATAGTAAGACATATTCATATCAAAACCAAGAGATACACGATGGGATACAGGAGATTTCTCAAGGTGATACTTCGTATGCAGTTCCCCTTGCTCCAGGACTGTTAGTTCGCTGTTTTCTTCCTAAGTAAAAAGACATATTCATATCAAACCCAAGGGATACACGATGATATATGTACCTCCTCAAGGTAATACTTCGTATGCAGTTCCCTTTGCTCCAGGACTGTTAGTACGCTGTTTTCCTTCCACCTCCCCAGTATCAAGCCCTTCAGTTAGTATGCCCCTGATGCATTTGAGAGTTTTTTTACTTGAAATAAAACTCGAGTATCTGCTCGTTTCACAATATTTTTTTAATCTTTGGCAAGAATGGATCACCATTTCATTTGATCACGCGGGCCCTGCGACCAATGCAGATCATGGCTAATTTTCAGGGGCCTGTGAAATGATTGATTAGTTGTTTACACGACAAGCAATTGTTTTTCATAATGAAAACCAAAATATCGACTGAATAGTTATTCTTGTTGGACAAAAGGTCGCACTGGACTAAAGTCTGCTTTGTAGCTATTTGTAGCTACCCTACCCCTAACCCAAACCCAAACCTAAACCTAAACCTTGCAAGATGTAAAGGTCCAGAAGTTTTCCTTACAATTTTGAAAAATCAATCCTCATCGACGGATAACTGATAGACCATTTTGTACACAGCCCCTTCGCCCTTTGCTGGTTGAAGGATCCATTACCCTTTGGGCATTTTGGAGGCAAACTGAAGTTCAGTAGAAGGCCTTTTCCTCGGTTAACTTCTGATAGATGCACATTGTATATTCTCCTTTGTTCTCTGTTAGATCTTGCCTGGCGATTTTCTGTTTTTAGTGCCAGACAACACTATTTAGCTACTATTTTTTTTACCTAACGCAAGTTTCAAGTTCTTTACGACAACTTTTCAACTAATTTTCTTCTTAGACAATTCGAAATGTATTGCGTGCCATTTCACTGCTATCCTGTGTCTCTTTACGCCAGCAAGCTTTGTTATTCATATGCCATCAAATTTCTCATCAAGCTACTTTTCTTTAGAATGTTACAGCAATGGTGAAAGCTATTTCTGGATGCGACTTCATACGTGAGAGCTGCGAGCGTTACAGCCTTTCCTCTCAGAAATTTCATAGGGTTTCCTTGACATGGATTCTAACATCAGAGTTCAAATTTATCTTTCCCTGCCTTGAAATTTTCTTTTCCCCAAACAGTCTTCCCTTCGTTCTATGTATGTATAGGCCTTGGCATAATTGTTTGAAACCATTGCTTGGTGCCAGTTTATACGTGAAAACTTGTTCTCCTAGAAACTTCGTAGAATTTTCTTTAGATACATCTCAACGTTAGAGTTACAACTTGTCGGCCGAAAGATCTTTTATTCTCCTACGGTCCTCCCTTCGTTTAAGGTACGTATGAAACCTAGAATAATTGTCGAAGTCTATTCCTAGATGCCTTTTCAGCTCTTTAAACGTGAAAACTGCAAGCTTTACAACTTGGACTCCTAGAAACTTCACATAGGGTTTTCTTGAGACACCTCTCAACACCGGAGACACAACTTGTCCCCGTCTACATTGCAGCATTTTTATTCCCATACTGTCCTTCCTTCATTTGAGGTACGCATGAAACCACCTAGAAGCAGTGTTAAAAGGGTATTTCTACATGCCATTTTGATACGTGAAAACTGCAAGCGTTACTAATTGTCAATGTAGAGACTCCACGGAGTTTTCTTGACATAGCTACATCTAAACATGATGTCCAAACATGAGATTCACTACTCATCTTCGTTTGCCTTGAAGTTTTCTTATTCCTACTCTGTACTCAATTTGTTTGAGATACGTATAAAGCCGATCATCAGCGTTTAAAGCTATCACCAAAGGCCATTGCATACTTGAAATCTGCAACGGTTACAACTTGTCCTTCTGCGTAGGTACTTAGGTACCTATTCCCTCACCATTGCATTTGTACCATGATCTCTACATAGAATCTTTTTAGTTACGATTAGTCCTAACAATGTCTTGGAAGAATTTAGCGGCAGTTTAGGGTGAAACAGAGAGAGATACAGGAAGAGGAACATTGTCGGCCAAATTTTAATTTTTATAAAGAAGCCCCCACGATGCCTGAGTTACTTTGTATTCATTGCTGATGCATCATTGCCTTTATTTAACTTGATAAGTGACAAAACTTTTGTAGAAAAAGATCCATTTAATCATGATTTAATAGCTGATGTCAAGAGATATATAAGCTTGCGATTTCTGGCATTGTATTTGTTGTACATCTTCAGGTATTCCTAGGCCTAACTTTGTACTCGTGCCCTGACTTCAATCTTGCTGTAACTGAACTTGTCTGCACCAGAAGGCATAAAAACGGAAAAATATCTTATACATTCCTTTGTCAAATGCGAGTTTGGCGTATGTTTTTCTTGGATATGTGAGCTTTTGTTACCCTCTCACCCTATCTGAGCTCACCAAACCCTGTTTCATGAACCCAGTAAAATCCCTAAACCTGCAGCAGACGTATTTTAGGTAGGGAGTAAATACAGGCTAGCATAATAAATATAGATCAATCGAAGGCTGTCATTTGGTACCTATGAGGAGCATCGGTCCCCAAACACCATTCCATGGTTATTTGCAATGCAGTTTGAGTAATTCGGCGCTCTAGGCATCTCCATTTTTTTCCTTCTGAATGCTCCCTTGCTGTGCTTCTCTCCTGCCAATATCCTTTATACCTGTTGCTTAGGCCATCATTGACTGTTGTGATGTCACGTTGTTTACAATGGAGCCTTTATTATACATATTGTCAGGTTGAAAGTTTGCTGACTTTACTAGTAAGCATTTAATTTCAAGGTTAATTTCGAAACTTCGAGTTTAATTCACTCACCCAAAATTAATTGCCAAGGTGAGCAGTGCGGTGCTATTGTGAGTGTTTTCCTTGGGACATTTTGTGTCGTTAATCGTACAGGTTGGCGCCCAGCCAAGATAGATAGATCATACCTGTCTCTTGGTACAGATGGAGAATAACGAAATGAAAATATGACTATGGAAGGAGGTACTAATGTTTTTACATCTAATCAAGGTTTAGGCGGGGTCGTCAAACTTGGCAGCATTTTAGGCATTGTTGTTTAATGCTGGAAAGATGCACTGGACCAGAATGGATTTGTATGCAGGCGATGGGTGTATCACTAACTAAGCAGCGCACTGGATTTCTAGGAAAACTAATGGATTTTTGTGGGATTTAGATATAAGTGCTTGAAGCGGTAGCAACCTGTGCAATCTCTGCGTAAGATTATTTTGACGAAGTTGATGAAAGTGACACGTTTTTTCTGGAAGAAAACATTGTGTCAGAACATGTTTCTTCAATTTCTCTCTCGCTCTCGAAAAAGAAATCAGTTTGCATTTTAACTATTTGAACTTAAACATAAATCATCTTGAAAGAAGGCGCTGCTCATAATTTCTACCTACCTTACCTTAATGAGAACATAATGCTCAAATCTTTAAAAAGGTCGATGTAAGATTCTATTACAGTTTTCTTTGAAATAAATGGCTTGAAAGGAACTTAGGGTGTTTTGCTGTAAATCTACCCATGGAGCATTGCGGACACCTTTATTTTGTAGGAAATTTTGTGGGAAATTTCTATTCGATACTACTACCTTAAGTTTTCTGCGGAGGTGCATTGCTCGAGCAATGCACCTCCGCAGAAAACTTAAGGTAGTAGTATCGAATAGAAATTTCCCACAAAATTTCCTACAAAATAAAGGTGTCCGTAATGCTCCATGATCTACCGTGGAAATTTATTGGCATCTTGATTAGTTTCAAAATGGCGGCATTTTATTTTAGGCATTTATTTGAGGCTATGACGTCATCGAATTTCTAAATCCTAAACCAGAAAAGCTACTGATTTCTGTTTGCCACCATATTATAGGCCTTCATAAACTATGATTTTCTTGAAGGTTTTATCATTTTTCTTCTATTGATTTAGTATTTACGATGATTTAAATTCTTTTCAAAATTTTGCATGAACTTTTTCAAAAATGATGAAATTGCCGGAACAAGATGTTTATTGTTTGATAAAATGTATACACAAATTATACTTGTACTTGTATCGTTATTTCCGTCTGCTTTTCCTTGCAGCTACCTCAGCTCATCTTGATTCAAATATGCAACGGCCTAACGGCCTAATTTTGTTTCCCGTAACAGCGAGGCTGTCGTCGGTTGCGGGTTTCTCACCCATGCCAACATATCTTGCTTTTCGAGTAGTGTTTTAGAACGTGGCCAAACGGGAAAGCATTGCTTGGGAAGAAAATCTCTAATTTTTGGCAAACAATGTTTCCTTGTTTGACATGGGCGTTAAAATTATCAATGAGCATCTCACCTATCCTAGGTTTTCATGAAAGCCAATTTAAGGAGTATTGAAGTGCGCTAGAAGATTCCATGTGCTTTTGACTTTCTCTAAATTCTATCTGGAAGTAATTTTACAGCAATTTTTCCTCTACAGATCAAAAATCGAGGAAAATTTTAACAGTATATTAAAAACAGATCATCAATGAATTTATATATCTGCCTGACGAAAAACATCATTTTTTCCTTTGTAATAATAATAATAATGCAAAATTTATATAGCGCCACAATACTAAAAGATACTCGGTTGCGCTTTACAGTCGAAGTCCTATATTTACAATTTAAAAAGCCGATTTAAGAATTTTTATAAAAAAATAAGATTAAAAGCATGTTAAAATTTACAATTCTTGATAACTTATTGGAAAAAGATGTTCCTCAACCCTGGTCCAACACTAACAATACGCTATTTCAAAATAGTGTGTTTTCAGGAGCCTCTTGAAGGCTTTATACATTTTCTGTTCTTTATATTGTCCGGTGAAGAGTTCCATACTGCAGGAGCAGCATATGTAAATGCTCTGGTGCCAAGTGTTTTAGTTCTGGTCATTAGTAGCTTCAGCCTCTTTTCTTATTTGATCTCAGTACTCTGAAGCTTTCCTGAACTTCCAAGAGATCGACAAGATTAATTCATTTATGCAAAAGTTAAATTTTCTTCAAGACATGCTGTGTTTACAAAACAACGAAATCTTGCATCAGATAAAACATTTCCCGACATCAAATGCTTCTTATCCTAATTTCATGATTTAAAATCCTAATATCAAATGCTGCACACCAGCTTTTAAGATTTAGCAAGGCATTTTTTCATTACCTATATGAATGGCATTGCTTATTTTCTCACTGATCTATTTTAACAGCACTAAATGTGCAAAAACCGCATGTCTCCCCGCCCTACATCATTCGAAATCTCTGAACATGCATCTTTCGCGGCATGTAGACGCATTAGCTGGCATTGTGGGATTTTCGACGCGACGGCATGTTGCTGAAATACCTCAATCTAATTGATGTGTGGTTCTTAGATTAATCTTTCTCGCTTTCTTATCAAAATATGATAGGTTCACTCTTCGTCTCCTATTATCACGAAATTTATCTTATTTGCTAGCATTGCAGCATATGTTCCAAATCTTTAAAAAGGCTGGTGTAAAATTGAGTGACCTATTTCTTTGAACTGAATGACTTCAAAGAAACTCTAGCTATTTCTCTATAATTCTACCGTTGGACTTTTCTGAAATTTTCAATATTTTCAGAATTAGAGTGTTTTCTTCTTTTTTAAGAATTCAAGAAAAATTTTCAAAAAAACTTAAAACCATCGTAATTTCTAAACTGTTTGACGTAACATGACGTAATTTCGAAGAACACCATAGTTTATGAATGCCTACAATATGGTATCAAGCAAAAGCCTGTCACTCATCTGGTTTATGATTTAGAAATTTGATGACGTCACATCCTCAAATGAGCTAAGATATATAATATGTAGTAGTTTCAAAAATACCCAAGATTTCTGAAAAGTCCCACCGTAGAATGATAGGTAAGTAGCTAAAGTTTCTTTCAAGCTATTCAACGAGAACAAATAGGTCATAGAATTGTACACCCACCTTTTTACGCCGAGTAAAAGATTTGGAACCTATGCTCTTAAAGGGGCTGTACAACCCGTCCTCTCTGCGTGGCGCTGCGTGTCAAATCATCGGATGTGTTCAGGCTAAACACAACATAGCTAATGGCGATTTTGCAAAGAGAATAGTAATCCAAAGTATCTGCAACAATCTCAGTAATCGAAGCTTTGGTGGAGGATTTGTTTTTTTTCTAACGCCGAATATTTGAAAGTTTTAATTGATATCAAAAGTTTTTGCTTGATACCATATTGTAGAAATCCATAAACTATGGTTTTCTTAGGAACTATTTCATGTTGGGTCAAACAGTCTAGAAATTACGATGTTTTAAGTTTTTTTTTACAATTTCTTCTTGAATTCTTGAAAAAGGAAAGAAACACTCTAATTCTGAAAATATTGAAGAAAATAGAAAAATCCAACGGTAGAATTATAGAGAAGTAGCTAAAGTTTCTTTGAAGTTACTCAGTTCAGAAGAATACGTCACTGAATTTTACACCAGGCTTTTTAAGGATTTGGAACCTATGCTGTTTTCAAGTGTTATAAAAAGATGTAGGAGGGGAGGTATCTGAAGCTTTGACAATCATTAAAAGCATCATAAATTCTAAACTGATAGAGCAAAATCATTTTACCAATTCAATTAATACTTAGTTTTTGAAGGCCTATAAGATGGTAGCAAGCAAATGTCTGTAGCTTTTATGGTTTACGATTTAGCGCTTTGATGACGTCACAACTTCAAAACTAGCAGCAATTTAAAAAACGCTAAACGATGATGCCAAACATGCTCTTTCTGGGATAATAGGAAATTACCACAAGTTCAATGGGATCAATTCAGTTGAAAGAATAAGGCAATAATATTTTAAGCGATTCATCTTAAAGTTCTGCAAGCATTTGACGACTTGACGACTTTTTAAAGACAAATGACGGAGATATAAGGTAACTTAAATCAGGGGCCTGGGATAAACCTATTGAATTTCATTGTATTTGATGATATCGAGAGATTAGCAAATCAATTGGACAAATGAAAGCACTAAGCCATCTTTTGTTCTATTTTTAAACTAGGCGCTATATATCCGTCAGATTTGACCTCTACGCTTTATGGTGTAGTTTTTGGTTGATTTGAGCTACGAATTTTGTCACAAGACTTGATTAGCATTGATGGAGGCGTGACATCATTTTGTTTGGTGCAGATGAGAAAAGTTTGGATTGCTCTTAAAACCTGAAAATACGTGATCAGTATTCTCATTCTTTGATTAAGCCCCCAAACAGTGTCGTTTTTCATGATATATTGCAGAGCTTTGCAAGGGTTGCAGCATGGCGCGGAGGCGATGTAAATATCCATAAAACATTGTCAAATCTTAGAGGCCTGAAAGAAGCAAAAATTTGAAGCTCCATTTATTGAAAGCCGTCAGAATTTTGAGCCCCATTATTTAATGAATATTCATTGTTTTGACCTGAACAAAATAGGTTTGAATAGCAGTTCGATAACAACCGCTTATGTTTTTGGGAGTTTTGTTTCATATACCCATTGTAGGACTCTCAATGAATGGTTCCATCATTTAACGAGCTCTTGGCGAAATTATTTGGTTAGAGTGCTTCGCGTTCGGCAGGCAGTCAAGAACTATGGGAGCATTGATGAGCACGTGCTCTTGCCCGTTTCTACCTTGTTGCAAAGGTAGTTTTTGAAAGGCCGAGAAGCTAGCCTTGTAGGCTTGGTCCTTCTTCTCGATGTAACCACACCTCGTGATTCTTTTGCCTGGAAATACACAGAGTTAGCGTCTCTCCTTACTCAGTAAGGCAGATTTTGGCAGAATATGGGTTCGCACAGCCAACCTACAGATATGTGGGCCAACGATCACACACTGAGTGACTGCAGCACAAATGCATCCCCGCACTCCGTCACTTTTGCCAAAAGAGAACAAGAGCACCAATTCGAGCTCTTTACAAAATCCTTGAAACTACAACTTGAAACAAAAATTCCACGACATGAAGTTGTTGACAGAGTTTTTCGATCTTTTACGTAAAATAACTAAAATGCACATGACTTTGTTAGGCCAGTACATCAGTACCAAACTTGGGTTGGACACTGTGTTGTTCTGCCGGAGATAACGATAAAGTGGAAGATGTTCCTCAGCGTTGTCAGAAGCATTGGCTGGAGTATTTTTGGTGACTCCCAAGAGGGCGTAATTAGCATTTTCTTCTTGTTCCAACCAGCTATTGTGCAAGGATCTGTACACAGCCTAGTCCCAACCAACCACCACGCTTCCAGTTTCAGCTGCATAGCACCCACAAATTACCCTTAAAGCCACAACATAAGAACAATTATTTTGTAATAATTACAACGTATTTTCTCAAAGGTATTACAAATAGTCCATGACTTAAATGAGATGTTTAGGTAATTGCATCCGTACACTGGACGGTAAATAATGCCTACAGTTAGTAGGGGTATTGTTTGGTTCAGGTGACCCGTGGATTTTAATGCCATTTAAATTAAATTTCAAGGCATCGTCTAGGTATTACTTCAACTCAAGTAGCTGCCAACCTCAAATTACCCTTTTAATCATGAAATACCTCAAGTGCAAGGTATCTTACTGCAAAAGTGGCATTTATAAATGATGCGGCTGGGATTACCATTCATTTCTATTGATAGAAATTGGTTTTCTTACTGATGCCTGCTAACAGGTATTACCTAAATTTATTGCCATTCTAATGAGTTTCAAAGGAAGGCTGTCACATTCACAAGCCGAAAGGTAACTACGTAATTCAATATTCAGATGTGGCCAGATCCCGGAGATTTTTCTTGAGTAACATGCTGTATAAATGGGCCCTAGCGAAACTTTTGGATTTAAGAGGATATCGGAAGCAGTGTCCCGAAATTGCCCCATTTTCTTTGAATTGCCAGTTTCCACATATTTCTTATGATCAAAGAGTTTTAATTTTGTTTATCAATGTTTGTTGATTGTTTTGTGTTTATCAAAGCGGTCAAACGCAGTAATTACATTGGCAAATGACAAATTACACAGACTACCTTTCAGATGTCGCCATAGCCTATTTTCCCCAAAATTTTGCCCGAATTTTCGCTCAGTTTAGAGAATATCAGAGTTTAAAAGGCTGATAACTTTCACTTCATTCATTAAAGATTTTACAGTCATATTTGAAATGCCTTTTCTCAGATCAGCGCGGGAACATGATTTTCCCATCGTTCTATTTTGTACCAAAATTGTATGGGCAAACGGTGCTAAAAGTTTATCACTTTCTCGAAAAAATCCTGCTTTTTAAGTTAGGAGTTCTTCGCCATTTTCTTCAGCAAAATAGATCCATGAATACCAATTCCAGTATTCACAATGCAACAGTTGTTTCAGATGCAGTTCGGTGCTACATTTAAGAAACCATGTCAAGGAAAGTTTCAGCTTTGGTGCGAGAAAACTTGTTCCAAGATTCTTTTATCTTTTAAACGTTATTTCAAACGATTTCGTAGGTGTAGTTGACCGATTTTGGGTGATTTTTTAAACAAGACTACTTTTTTGCGGCACCTGGTAGATATTTTGAAATTGGTTTAAAAATTCATCATCATACACTTCGACGAACTCGGTTACGTTCGTTTACTTGATAGCTACGTCCCTCGCCGTCTCCTCGTATTTTCGAACCTAAAATTCTCTGATGCAGTACCTAAATTCGAGGAAAACTAGAAACAGATGGAAATGTGGCTACTGTAAAGAAATGCGAGAAACTTCAATTAATATAACACTGATTAGGTGTTACAAGTGAAGATTGATAAAGTTTTTAATGTGATAAATTAGCTTCTCTTAATGAGCTGTTTAATATAACAAAATTTACGCCGATGTCTGTACCTATGATCAAGCTAGCAATGATATTGTTAAGAAATTACAGTGTAAAGTAGACAGCCGGCCCAGTCGAATGGTTCTAATTTCTGTAGAAACGACAAGGTTTGCTTGTAGAAGGAAAGGGAGCTAAAATGATCAATGAAAACTTTGCATAATAGATTGTACGTCTACAGGTGAGAAAATCGTTCCTAGGAGACTTGTTCTAGTGAAAGAGAAATTGAAGAAAAGTCTACTAATTCATCTGAGAATAACAAATAACCTTGAAAAGCATACAATAAGGACGTACATTATTGATTCTAGTTATCAAACCTTTGATAAAATTGTCTTTTCGACTTGTTACAGCTTTGATGACCTTTTTCACATAAATCTGCTTGACAAAGGGCAGAACTATTGAAGCGTAAACCTTGAAATGTTGATCGGGTAGAGTGCATTTGAATGCATTTGGTAGCACAGAAGATGAGATTCATCAGTCTCACCTTTGTTCCGAAACTGGTTGTTTTGGGCAGCAACGTCTTTCCCCGATTCATTTTGGAAAAGTATGGGGTCAAAAATGGTACATTAGTTGCCCGCCCCTAGGAGACGCATTTTCTCTTTATGAAATAACCTTATGCAACAGAAAATGTGTTACTTTACTCATAACGAACGTTATAGGTCATTAAGTCTTATACTGTATGCATAAACGTTATATGCCTCTCCTGGTCACTAGCATTAGATAAAATTACATCCAAGCAATCAGCATCAAATCAAATCAGATCATGATCAGATGTCCATTGCTGTATCTTTCATTGCAGAAACCCTTGCACATCATTTTCAGGGAGTCATGCCGGGGATTTTGTTTTCTTTTTCTAATTTTTTGTGCTTCTTGATTGAGCTACAAAACTTGGACAAGTTTATGTGTCACAAGTTTCGTTACAGATTGCTGCAAAATTTATTAAGCTACGTAAGATTAGATCAAAATGTGGTGTAGCTTTGATTTTCTTCACATCATCCGAGAAAGGATAAGGGTTTGGGTTTAATTTATTAATGCCGTAGAATTGAATTGTCTCTCTGAATTCTACTATTTTCTGAAGATTGCAGAAGCCAGAGAACATCCTGTACCATGGGTGAGAGGAAACAAGATGTTTATTGTTTAATAAATGTATACATAAATCATAGCTGTATCTGTATCGTTGTTTCCGTCTGCTTAAGGGGCTCCGTCGTCAAACTGTAAACAAAACGATGATTTTTGCAGTTTTTTGAAAGGTGATATCACACAGGATTTTCGTATTTTTTTCAAAATGAAAGCTGCTGTTTGGGCATTGATCATTGTACTTCACTTAGGAACAAACCAAACATTCATATCTTCTACGATTGCTCGGATATAAGTGGATTGTTAACGGTCACTTTTTGGTGGCTTGGGTGAAGCCACCAAACAAACTGCAGAGAACAATGGATGAACAATGGATAATCCCCGACACGTGCGAGTTAACGGATTTGTTTACTGTTTGACGACGGAGCCCTTTTCTGCTTGCAGCTCAGCTCATCTTAATTCAGATTTGCAACGGCCTAATTTTGTTTCCTGTAACAGTGAGACTGTCCTCGTTTGCGTTGCTCTGTTACAGGAAATAAAATTAGGCCAGCCGTTAGGCAGTTGCAAATTTGAATCGAGAAGAGCTGAGGTGGCTGCAAGGAAAAGCAGACAGAAACAACGATACGGATACAGTTGGGATTTGAATAAACATTTTATCAAACAACAAACATCTTGTTTCCTTTCACCCATGCCTGTACCAAAACCTTCAATCTCAAATGAGCATAGGTTCCAAATCTTTAAAAAGGCTGGTGTAAAATTGAGTGACCTATTTCTTTGAACTGAATGCCTTCAAAGAAACTTCAGCTATTTCTCTATAATTCTACCGTTGGACTTTTCTGAAATCTCTAATATTTTCTGAGTTAGAATGTTTTTCCTCTTTGTCAAGAATTCAACAAAAATTTTCAAAAAAACTTAAAACCATCGTAATTTCTAAACCGTTTGACGCAACATTAAGTAATTTTGAGGAAAACCATAGTTTATGAATGCCTACAATATGGTATCAAGTAAAAGTCTGTCACTCATCTGGTTTATGATTTAGAAAATTGATGACGTCACATTCTCAAATGAGCTGAAATTTAAAATGTGCTGTAAGTTTAAAAAATATTCAAAGTTTCTGGAAAGTCCAACGGTAGAATTATAGATAAGTATCTAAAGTTTCTTTCAAGCCATTCAATCAGAAGAAATAGGTCATTGAATTTTACACCCACCTTTTTACGCCGAGTTAAAGATTTGGAACCTATGCTTCTCAAATGTAATTGATAACAAGATGGTAAAATGTTGAATATCTTTTTCTTTTGCCAGCTCCACAAGCACCGTGGGAATCTCGCCAGAAATCACGACACAGGAAACGGATGACATATTCTAGAAACCAAATTCTGGAGCTTGAGAAAGAATTTCTGTACAGCAGATATTTAACGAAAGAACGAAGAAAGGACCTTTCTGACACACTGCGACTGACAGAACGTCAAATCAAAATTTGGTTTCAGAATCGAAGAACAAAATCGAAAAAGGAAAGAAAAACGCAATTGAAAGAAACTCAAGCAGACTCTTAAGGACATTGTTGCATGTACAGTAAGTGAAAATGCCTTATTGGCACCTGACGTGAGGCTCATGTGGCTTTCTCGATTTTATTTAGCGAATAATTCGCTTCGATCGCATGAACTCACCCGAACTCACCATGTACCAAATGCTTAGTGCCAAGCGCCTAGTGCCATGGAATAATACGTCTTTAAACCCAACAACGAATATTACGCTGAACAGCTTTATGATTGCTTTGGGTTATGACTTCTCTTGTCTCCTCTCTCTCTGCGTCTCTCGTCTTTCTTAACCATCTTTACTTCATGACTTTCATAAACAGTACGAATTAGCCTTCTCAATTCTTGTCTGTTGTCTACAACAGTCTTCCATCTAATATAAAACCACACTTTTTGCCGGATAGATACTCAAAAAAATAGTTTGAACATTCTTTGAAAATTTTAAAGATTGTTTAAGTTCTCAAAGATCTTGTAAAATCTTGAAAAACCTTGCCAAATCTCGAATATCTTTGAAAATCTCGAAAAAATTTGACAACCTTAAGAATCTTACAATCTCAATAAGTTTTAGAAATCTTAAGAAATCGTTGAAAATCTCAGAAAAAGTCTAAAAAAAAATATTTGAAAAATCTGTGAGAGTTTTAAAATTCTAAATCTCGTGCACCATTCTTGGAGTGATTTATTCCTCACCATGGACCTTTGTTGTTGAGATGTATTGGGTGTGAGACAAAATCGTATCCATGTTCTGAATAGGATTCTGTAAATCAAGCCACCTTGAGATCTTCAAATCACCCTATCTGAAGAGCTCGTACCCATTCTAATTTGTGGATACATTGAAATTTGGAGTGCCTTGGTTCAGCTCGTACCCATTCTAATTTGTGGATACATTGAAATTTGGAGTGCCTTGGTTAGCTCTCGAAAGAGCAATTTTCTGAAAGTTTATCGTTTTTTTGTGCCAAAATTATCATTAAAAGGACAGTGCTTTTTTCAGAGTATTTATTAGAAGATGTAAAATAGCGACTTTAGGCAAAATTCTTCTTTCATGACGTTGTGGCGCTTTCAAAATTTAAAGTGAAATTTCAAAAATCAAGTCGAAGCTTCGGTTAGATAGAATATGTAAAATTTCACAAAATGGTCAGTTGATTTTGCAGTATGATTTTCTCAACAGTGGATATTCCTTGGACTCAAACCAGGACTGTAACATATTGTGAATAGTTGTTTTTAAACGGCCAAAACAATGTTTTACTCCTTGCAAATAACCTATTATGAAGCAAACCATTCATGAACTATGTTTGACTGAATAGATTGACAATCTTTTTTGACAAGCAGAATCTCGCAATTTTATCAAACTATTCGTGTTTGTGTCAAATGATTTGTGATTATGTGGCATGGAAGTTCCAAACCTTCAACTAAATTTTGTCTCATATCAGGTGTCAGGTGAGATTCGCGATAACGCAAAATATCTGGTGCAGAACCCTGGAATTTTTTTTATTCGCAGATATTTTCACCTGTCATCTAAAGTGAGACAGACTTCAGTGTTGTAACTTATCAAATCTATGCATTATCTTGATTGGTAATAATTATAGTTTTCCAAGTTTCCGTGAATCCTCATTTTTTGTCTCGACAAAATTGCAAAACAACTGCGGTGAAGGTTAGTCATCTAGCAACAAAATTAATGTTTTAATCTCATCTGTTGGTTTTATGTCATGTGACAAATTGTCTCGTACACGTTTCAGTGAGTCACCCTGCACAGCTATGCGACTGTTTAGAACCAGGCAACTTCCTATAACTAAATCAGAATTAGCTATTAAACAAGAAACTGTGTGTGTCAAGCAAGGGTTGACTCATTAGTTCGGGTATTTTATTTCTTTGGTATAGAAGCCGATTGGAAGACGATTCAACTCTCCTATTTTTTGGGTGCAATTAGTACGCTTATTTCTCGTCTTCTGAATCAAACGAGTAAAAGGCAGATGTTTACAAATACCCTTCTTCTTTCGATATATGCTCATATTTGCTCTTGAAACCCATTTCTGCCTTTCTGGCATGCGCAATGAGCGAGCTAGCTACCTGGGTTTCAGAGCAACTTTTGCGGCTGGCTTTGTTTTGTTTATCAGTTGACCGACCAGGCATTTAATTCCCTTTGTCTGCAGTCGATAATCGCTTTGTACTTAAGTGTAAATCAAAAGAAGTTGATCCTATAGGGATCCTATAGTATCGTTATTTGTCCTTGTTAAATCGACCATATAAATCGCTCTGTTTTCTCTCGAAAAACCGTTTGTTTAGTCAACTCAACAAGCAGAAAAAGATGCTGCTATTGCTAAAACTCCTTGATAATCTAGGCAAGACAAGAAAATACATTAGTTCGTTACTGAACTTGCCAAACACTTTACCGTTGCCCAGATTTCCAAAACGAGGTATTAGTAATACTGCTGTCGCTAGCCGCCGCCTGGAAGGTGTGCGTGATATGTCTTCAGATTTCCCTCATTAGATAAGATTAATGCCAAAAGTAGAGCTTATCCTGCAAGCTACAACAGATTAGTTGCTTCCAGCTGACTCATCCACCGTACATTTCTATTTCAAGGTATGCTTATGTGAATGTTAGGAGTTCAAATTTACCCGAAGGTTTTTGTCTGGTTTTCAAAAATATTAACTGTTATTACTTCTGGTCTTGAGAAAATCAATTCAGCTCTTTGGGTTCAACAAAACCGACTTTCTCTTGTCGGCTATTAGTTTTTTTTTGCCTGGTAGCTATATCTTAAGTTTTAAAATCTAAGGCATATTTCCTTTTTGGTGCAAGCAAAACAGGTGCAAGCACAATCTTGAATCATCCCTTTCTCACAGGCGCTGTGTTCCGACTTTGTTCCTCTTCCACTGGTATTTTCATCGGCATTGCTCTCAGGAGCTCACGATTGATATGCCTGAGTCTTTGAGGGTTGTAGATCGACCCACTGGGTCCTCTTCCGCTAATCATCAACTTTATGTTGCTCCCCCCCCACTCTCGCGCACAGTTTCCTACCCTAACATTCTTGTTCTAAAAATTCTACTTTTCGGTAACCTCCCTGGTTCAGTCTTCCCGAGGAGGGCAACTCCTATAGGGGGTTTGGTGCGTAAGTGCCTTCGAGAATGCAGAGAGAGGATAATAGGAGTTGAGTTACCCCCCTCCCTTAGAGTTTTCTCCCCAACAAGCACTTTGTAGACTTTCAAGTGCTCAGCAAACTCCCTTAAACTAAGCTGTCTCTGCTGACCTTTACTCTCTTCCAGTTTCTGGGGTAGTCGTTTAATACATGTTACCCCTGTGTTACCACCTTTCCTTGGGACAAAATGCTAACAAAAAATCTCAGTTCAAGAATTTACTAAAGGGCCAATCGGAAACAGACAGAGACCCAGGGGGTGTACTCATTGACTTTCAATACGGGAGGGGGGTCCATGCCAATATTTGGGGTCCGAAATTTCATGTTCAATCAATATTTGGGGTCTGTGAATTACAACATGGACAAAAATTCAATATTTGGGGTCCACGAATCTGAAGAAAGGAAGAATCGTGCAAGTTGGCCCTGAAGTTGCGAATCATGAAATAAATATTTTGGTATTATTTATTCAAAATAAGAAAGATCAAGAAGCTCAAATTGAAATCGTTCAAAAAAATTTCAGGGACCCCAGAAATAGATAACAATATTTGGGGTCTTCAAAACGTTATACTCAATATTTATGGTCCCCAAAATATCAGGCTCAATATTTAGGGGTCAGCAAAAAAATAGTGGCATGGACCCCCCGTATTGAAAGTTAGTGAATACCCCCCCTGGGGACAGAGATAGAGAAAAAGGGAGTGATTCATTCTCCCTCATAGAACTTTCTTCGCTAAGGTCATGTTTAGTCGTACCCTAGATGAACAGCCCTTATAAATATGACGTATGTTTTATATTGCAGAATTGTTTAATAGAAATAGACTAGAATGAAGTTCTTTTTACTGTATTGTATTTTTTAAACATTTACCCATTTTGTTCGATAATGTTATCAGATGTATTTTTGTACACTTTATGACGTATGCATAAACGGAATATTCATATAAGAAGTATGAATGTAGCAAAATAATAATTCGTTATTGAATAATACTGGACATGTTCCGTTGCGTCTTTGTTGTTCTTCTTTTAAAGAACCATCGTAACCCATCCAGTGTCCTCTGCAGGCACTCTGAAATTTCAACCTGTCTTCAAATCAAATTTGGCCCAAACGGAAACCATAGGTCCAACACGGGCAACGTGAAGATCAAATGTTGGCCTGCCTTAGGTTTTGTCCGTTATGGCCTAATTCCCAAAAATCAACAACCTTCGCAACATACCTCCAGTCCTTTGTTGACTAAAGCATGCTTAGCATAAATTAAATGTTGAAAGCAAGCACCATGTTTGTTCTTCTTCTGTGTTCCTCTGCTCTCGTATTATCGAAGAGACAAGATGAGCACAGAAGAAGAACAAACATGGTGCTTTTAACATTTTGTGATTTCTTGTACAGTAAAAACCCGCACATAAGAACCTTCATTTATTAAGAACTTACAGCCTGAAATTATATATTTTGTACCCAATGGATAAGAACTATTTCAGCCTGATATCATAACTAGGTTCTTAATAAAGGGTTTCATAAATTCATTGGGAAATAAATGCAATCTGTTTGCCAATCAACCTCTTTCGTGAACTCCAAAACATTACTTACAGAACTGTGATAGGCAGGGCCTGCATGGGTTAACTGGGTAAGCTTGGGTTGAAGTGGATAGGGCCAAGAATGTAAATGAATTTGGCTAAGATTTAGATTCACATATTTCCCATTGTTAAGAACCTACACCCTGATTACTAGATGTGCCTCATTGCATAAGAACCTAAACAGGCTGAGTTCAAAATCTTAGGTTCTTATGTGCGGGTTTTTACTGTATTCGTTCAATGTTTTTAATCTGATGTTTTTATTTTCACCCCATAAAGGCTATCCAATTCAATGCGGAATACTGAGACTCACGTTATCATTGTATTACCAACCCAACTAGTATGATTTGGTTCTTTATTGCAATTCTTGGTTCAAACGTCTGTGCTATTTTTCCCTTCAAAATGGGTTGCAAGGTTGCTGTAGATAACGATACGATATTTTTGGCAAATTATCAGAAATTTTTCACAAATTTTAAAAGTGTATTTTCTAGCACCGTACGATGATTCCTTACAATGATTCGCCACTCTCCTGGTTTCAGATTTCAAGATCCATGAATCGCAAGGAAATGAATAGTCAATAGTGGCTGCCTTGGTCTATGAGCTAACAAACCGTAGCTCTAACCCATGGCTATATTCGCTTGTGTGGCCAATTCTTGCAATATAACCTTATCATATGTTTTAAGAAGGAACTGCTGTGCTCGATCCCGGGGGGGGTACTTCACATATTTTGGGTACGGGGACGTGCCATCGAGAAGGGTATCGATTTTCACAATTTTGGTATAAGGAACGGTATCGATTTTCACGATTTTGGTATAAGGAACGGTATCGATTTTCGCAATTTTGGTTTAAAGAACGATTTTGGTATACTTTTTCGGAAAATTGGTATAAGGTCGGGTATACTTTTTCGCAAAATTGGTATAAAGTCGGGTATACTTTTTCGCAAAATTGGTATAAGGAACGGGTATGTTTTTGAAGCTTCGATGGCACGTCCCCGACCAAAACCTGGTCAAGTACCCCCCCCGGGTGCTCGATTCGCTAGAAAACCGCTCTTGGCCAGACAGCAAACCAGTGGGTTTCCTTCCAGATGATCAGACTAATGAATTGTGTGATAGTTTAACAGTGCTGTGTAACTCCTTCTTTAGGGAACCACAAGCTACGGGGCAGAGGTGGTGCCTACGCTTGAGACGTGCGCGGCTCTTGAGATCATTTTGCGTGACCAGGCCCATCAAACTCGCGGAAAACTGAAGGAGTTGTGGTGCTGTGGTGTAATCCTGTGACTTTGCAGCCAGAATAGCCATGCGGACAGGTTTCGAGTCCAATTTGAGACCCACTACTTGAGTGTCATGACAAGAGGCTCGAATTCGATTTGGTTTTCTCTACTTCTACGATCCCAGTGCTTGGCGCTGAAGCCGCAACTTCCTATTCACCTTTGCCAAATATGGGCAATGCCCTTTTACCTATATTTGCATATTTTCATATTAAGTTCTTTCAAGGAAGGTTGCGCGTTTGCAGCAGCTGGTCTTGAAGGGACTCTCGCCACTCCTTGCCTTAAATACAGTTACAGTAGATCTTTTGAAGAATTGGGGGGGGGGGGGGGGTTGGAATGCCGGTGCGGTTTTTTATCCCCCTGTAGCTCTGCGCTTTACTGGGGGATTATTGTTGTAAACACCAGTTATAAAGTTTACTTCACGTGGAAGAAAGAGCAAAAGAACATCGGTGAAGACAGTTGCCGGATACCACCGGTACCTTAACTTGGAAATTTGAGATCTCCCTGTTCGTTGTGCATGAACAGAATGCAACCGCGGAACTGACTCTGACCGGACCAGTCATTTTTATAATCCTCCTACGCAGTGGAAGCGGTTCAATCTATTCTTTCATTGCAAACAGCTGAAATGGTCTTAACTTTCTTGGCTTCAAACGGAATGAGTAGCCTGCGTGCATCCCCTACTGTTTCCACTGAGATGGAAATTTCCGTTGAATTGAATTCATTAATAAATTCAATTCAACGGACATTTCCATCTCAGCGGAAACAGTAGGGGATGCACACAGGCTAGGAATGAGCGGATTTGATCTGAACGAGAGGATTCATAGGAAACCGAATCCGGAGAAAATTGAAAAGATCTTTGATAAATCGAATGATAGTAAGTACCAGGATATAAAAAAAAGAGTCATTTCTTTTCGGGTCCTTTTGTGACCAGTTGGAGTATTAAAATGACATATGTCTTTCATCGATAGTTTCATGATGAACAAGGAGGCTGAAATACCTTCCTTGATTTTTCGTTGTTTTTATTGGTGCAGGGCCGCTTTTAACATAGAAGCTGGATGAGTAATTGCCCCCCTTAAGTCTCCTCTTTAGATCTGTAATTTTACCTTTTCAAATAATAGGTCTATTGTCCCTTATAGTCAAGGGAGCAATTGACTACCCCCTCCCCCCAAGTCCTGTTCCCTTCAAGAAGCCCTGTCTTGGTGGGGACCGACCATTTCACATCCATTTTTCCGAAACCATGCCACTGTCTGGAGCGGTCTAGAGACACTGAAGTACCACCGAGCATTTAAGCACAAATGGTTTCTAAAAGTAATGCTTTTCCAGTACTAGACTTATCTGAGGGTTGAGTTTCTTATTGAGGGGTCATCGAGCATTTCTGATTGTAGGATAGAAGGAATATTTTCATACCGATTTCGGATGTTTGCAATATTTTGCCCAGGTTATCGGCTGTTGCTGTTGCTGTTGCATCGGATTTCGAATCGAATTTTGGATGGAGAGAAATTTGAACAGATTGAAAAATTTTCCAGTTATGGGTTATCGTACTGCGGAAGTTCGCTGCTTCAATGACGACACCACAAAGTCTGTCTTAAAAATTAGATATCATATGAGATTTGCGACAACGCAAAATTACGCATTCAAAACACTTCAGTTATCGTTATTCGCGGGCATTTTCACGTGACATCTAATTTAGACTTAAAACAACAATAACAATAACAAGAACTGTAGAATAGTGTCCTAGCACCCATGCTGTCGTGGTTTGCCCGTTGGGGAGGATTTCATTGGCTTCATTGTGACTACCAGTAACATCCTTGAAAGGTGTGCCCTTTTGTCTGTGAAAGATTTAAAATACGACCCTAATTTGTCATAGTGGTAGGATTACGATCTCAGTTGTAGATCAGACTTTTTCGTGGCTTTTTTGGTCAACCGTTCTCTTCATATCACGGGCTTTATCTTATCACTCATAACAAATTTCCAAATTTACATAGTCCTTTTCGGAGGAAAACATCTCGCAGAGGCTGCTCGCCAGTAATGATACAGGTTTATAAAAAACCGCTTACTTATAAGAACCTCAACTCGCAGATCGCCAACAAATTAAGAAACTCCTATACTGGGATAATATAACTTAAGAAGAAATTATTTCAGGGGAATCGTTAGGATATTTTTACTCTTTCCTTATACTTATTTTCCGTATTATATTATTCGAAAGGTACTTGGGAAAGGTCTAATCCAATGGAAACTTCCCTTTCAATGTTCACGAGGGTACTGGTAGCAACAACAGAGATTGTTATTGAACCTGTAAGAAACTCGTAAGAAATTTGGAGAACCTAAAAATCGGATAATTTTAAGAAGCTTTCAGTACTGGCATGAATTCTTAATTTCTTATGAAAGAATACTTGCCAAAGTCTGCGCGCAGGCTATCACTGACCTTTTATAAACTATGATTTTCTTGAAGATTGTTATATCCACTAAAAGACAACGACAACAACGACAACAGCAAGAAACAACGCAACAAAAGTTAAGAAACAATCTGACGTGAAATGACAAGAACAGCAACAACAACAAGGAGACCCTAGATCGGAGGACAACGAAGAACAAGCAAAAACAACAGCCTCGGAAGGATGAAACTTCAACCGGAAGGACCTTATATGGACAATAGTTAACTTTAATTAAACTCTTCTGCTATAAATACAGGTTGACTTGTTAGATTTATTCAGTTGCTCTGAAGATGCCCTAGTGGGCGAAACTAGTCAGAACTGGAAAAGAAAAAGCGCGAAAGACCACACAGATGCCTGTTTCTTTGAGTAGTTAGGCCCTCTTCTAACCGTACACTATACACTAAAAGATTACAATATATATGTTACTTACACTACCTACAAAATTACTATACAATACTGCAGGAACGATACCCCGAGGAGCAGAAGGCTGTTACTACCCCGAGGCCACTTAGACATTGAGCTATTCCGCCATTTTGAAAATAATCAAGATATCAAACAATTTCCACGGCAGATATATACATGTTTTTCCGTCTTTCAACTTATGCGTTCAAGCCTCACATCTATTAAATAGATGTTTACCGGTGTTTCAAATTATGTATACACCTTTCACATCTATTAATGATTTATGAATGTTTTGCAGACTTAGGCCCTAATGGCGGCAACATTTTTGAAATTATATTGAAAGTGTCTTAATACAACATTCGATCAGATACCCTATCAGCAGCAACCCGAGGATCTTGAAAATGGGAGAAAATGGGCCTAAATTTGGCATTTGTTGTTAGTTTTTACGAATCGTTATCAAGAGTTGTCTCCTCCCGGGGGGGGTACTTCACATATTTTGGGTACGGGGACGTGCCATCGGGAAGGGTATCGATTTCACGATTTTGGTATAAGGAACGGTATCGATTTTCACGATTTTGGTATAAGGAACGGTATCGATTTTCGCAATTTTGGTTTAAAGAACGATTTTGGTATACTTTTTCGGAAAATTGGTATAAGGTCGGGTATACTTTTTCGCAAAATTGGTATAAAGTCAGGTATACTTTTTCGCAAAATTGGTATAAGGAACGGGTATGTTTTTGAAGCTTCGATGGCACGTCCCCGACCAAAACCTGGTCAAGTACCCCCCCCCCCCCGGGTGTCTCCTATACTGGACATTCTGACTTGGAGAGGTTATCGGTGATTTCTCGAGACTCTTTGATTGCAACAATAATTCAACGAAGTCACAAAAACAGCAATAAGTAGGTCATATTTGCCCCAAAGACAATTTGACAGGTTGCACGGATCCGGGATTATTTACATCTGGGTGTAGCCGAAGATAATATAATTACTCACAGACCAATAAATTGTCTGTCAAGGACCAAACCAAGTTCATATGGGAAATGTATCAGACCAAAAATAGAATATTGTGTGTGATTACATCGAACAAGTCTTGGAGAATATTGTACAGAAAAAACAACAGCACTAGCCATTTTGCTGCATTCCAGGACAGGTATGCCAAAAAAAGTACTCCCGTTTGAACAATCACCAAAATTTGATTACGCAACCGATCTTCAATTTTATTTTTTGTCAAGTAGATCAAGGGCCAAATTATTTCTCAGACCAGCTGGTTTTTTAATTAGCTTGAAAATGAGCACCTTTAAGCTCTTTTTTAGGGCTACCTTGTTTTGAATCATACTGCAAAGAAGCACTAATGATGGCAAGATCAATTTTTCTTTGTAGATGTCAAGCATCTTGTTTGGTCATAAACGACTGAATTAAATACGCACTGGAGACTTCGATGATGATAAAAAATCATTGGAGACTTCAATAATGATAAAAAAAACTGCAAATTCGGACTCTTAGGCAAGATTGAGTATCTTGCTTAAAAACTATAGTTCGAATTATGGCTCTTTAACGTGTAATTTTTCTATCTTGTTGTATCAAAAGCAACCATTTTATCATTTGTCTGATATGATTTTTTTGGGTCTTTGACAAAAACTCGAAGACAACATTTATCAAAGGTTTGATAATCAATTTTTGGTGATTTTTGAAACAGGAGTACTTTTTTGGGGACACCCAATATATTTTTCATATTTCGTTCCAGGGCAGGGTCTAAACTGTTTCCTACTGCAGGCACATCCCCAGCTCGTTACAGTCCAGCTCGTTACAGTCTTGCGAATAATCATGCATGGAGAAACAATAGACGATTACGCTAAAAATGGCAGCGAGGAACTTTTTACCAAGATGCATTGCTTTCGAATAACGAATCTTTAACGATTCTGTAGGAATTCGATTAAAGAATGCAGTGCATCTTGGTAAAAAGTTCCTCGCCGCCATCTTTAGCGTAAAGAAGTTTCTAAAAAGGAATGAAATGGGATCTGTGATTTGCAAAAACCTCACTCTTGGAATGGGATCCTATTTGCTGGGACTGGAATTTGATGAACTGGGGCTTGGAATACCGGTGACAAAACAATTGGCAAAACTGGAAATGGGATTCGCTTAAAGTGAAAAATAAATGAATGGCCTGAACTATATAGAGCTTGTCTAAGAATCACCCAAACACTCCATTGTTTTCATTGGCTTTGCTTTCTTTTGCCACATGCTGGATTATCAAATGCAAATAGGCTATTTATAAACCTACGAGACCTCATCTTTTAACTCAGGTAATTCACTGTAATCACCTCTTGTATATCTACAAAAAGTGACTCGGATCTCCATCAAAATGCGCATTGGGAAATGGAATCGAGCACCCGTTTTCAGGTCTCTCAAAAATAGATACCTTTAGGAAGGGAGCCTGTTTTATTAATTCGTAGTTATTCCAAATTTCGAGAATGCAAATATTTGCTCCCAGTATGATTTTGCACTTGAAGATCTAAATTTCCCTGCAGCAAGGCAGGCAAATTTTTGTGTTTTTATTTTGGATAGTTTAATTAATCCTGTCAGATCTACCGAAAGTGTGTTTTTTTATTGGCTTTTGGAATCAACTTGCTCCATTGATAACGTGAGCTTTGCTTTGTTTGATACACGATAAAGTAGAGTTCATGTGGCACGGAATATCGTTCAGACATTGCAAGCCTAGGCGAGTCATTTCACAATATTTACATGTTGGACGCAAATTAGACCAAGTCCAGGCAACCTGAGAAAAATGTTGGTCGATTCCCATTACATAGTCAAAGGCAATCTGGCTCATTTCATCAATTTTTATTCCGTTCTGTAGAAGAAAGGCCCAGGTAACAATATTTCAGAACAAACAGATATAAAATCTGACATAATCTGCAAATGAGCAAATAAATATACCTGGTGAAATATATCTCTTGGGAAAAAGTACATACAATAAACAAATGCATGTGCAGATCACATTTGCAGTTGCTGAAGTTATGAAGTATTTTGCAGTGAAAAGCCATAATGTTCTTCACTGTTGTAATTCCAACTTAATAGCTTTCTTCCTTTTGTTTTTAAGGTCTACAATTAACGTTGTTTCAAGAACATCCTCCCACAAGCAGTAACTTCAATCGTAAGTGAAATTTTTTCTACGTTTTAAATGATTACTATCATCAACATAAAATTGTGAAGTCTACGAGTAGGCCCATTATCCAACTGGAGAAAGGGTCTACGAATTAATGAGCGAGCTACTGCAGTTCCAGATTTCTATAACTTAATTTATGCAGCCTTTGTTTGGATGGGTTTCACACATTATTTGAATAGGCGATTAGCATAATTAACTGAGCAGCCGTAGCAAGCTTTATCTCTTTATTTCGTAGAACCTTTATTCTTTAGGATAATTGGTCTACTCGTAGGCTAAAAATTGTGTAAACATAACAAACTAGTGCTGGCATTGTGAGGAATCTGCAAGATGCCTGTGAAAACCCTTATCTACGACACAAGCTGTAAAATGAAAAAATTGACTCCACCAACATTTATAAAAGTGAAAATTGGGGACTTCAAACGAAAAACATAAGTTACCAAACCACGCTCGATATTCTATTGAATATAAAGGAGGGAGCTATACACTATATGTTATACACTCGATTAATAAGGTTTGACACCAATAAGCGAAGTCTTAAACGCGATACTTCATAAGAACTCCAGCTTTAAATATACACGATTTCATAAAAACAGGCGGTCAAAAAAACTTAGGCCTAGCGTGACAACAACAACGATATCAAATCGAGGCTGATCGATGACGTAATCGATTCTAAGAAAAGTGTCTCTTTTGGGGGGCAAACATCAAAAAACAAAAACTACATGAAGCGTAAAATGCTAAACAATACGATTGTTCATACATTTCACATACTCCCCTCCAAAAGAAATGTTGTCCGCAACATTGAATTGAAGATGTCTTCGAAACATCGTAGGACTCATGAAATCAACGTTCAAATATCTCTGGTTCACTGTGATTGGCGCCAACAGTATCACATACTATTCAGAACAATAACGTATTTCTGAAATATAATGATTTGCTCGAGTCATTCGTCAAATGTGAAGCAATGTGCATCGGTCTATGATGAAAATGTTCATCGCACGTGTATCTTTAAAACTTTGGTCAAATAATGTATTACAAACGAGTCTTTTCTCAACGAAATAACGGTAGGAATCGAGTCTTTTCTCTCAACATAAACGATCAATTGTATAGTTGCAAAACTCGATAAGTTTAAACAGTTATAGGATATGAGTTCCAAAATTGTTGTGGATGCAACGACGGTTGTGGATGACAAAACTGAACTCTTGGTGTCATAAACAACTGATGGTAGGGAGGAACATATCCTGGCATAAATGGAATCAATTGAGATCTGCCTGTTCTTTGAAACGGTTCAACATATCTGGGAATTTGTTGAACATAATTGACGTGATAATTTGCAGGTTGTCCTGGTGTGGCATACATTAATCGAGTAGGTGGTAATCGAGTTCTTTGGGGTCGTGGAGGTGGCTCAGCATCTGGACTCAATGCTGCATCGTCGTGCTCAGGAGCATTATAAGGTGGTTGCAAGATGTTTTGATCTTGAGCATGGTCAGCGTGGTCCACTGCTATCACTTGGTCTTGTTCAGGATCAACTTCCGGTTCATTTGTTGGGTCTTGAACATTATCCGCTGTAATGTCTTGTTCGGGATCTTGCTCCGTCTCATTCATCGAGGCCGGCGGGTCTAGATTGTCCTGTACCGAGTTCGGCTGCAGTTCATTTGGATAAAATCCGACGTTAATCTCATCATCGTCACCATCAACTCCTCTGGCTTGATCTGGTCTTTTACTTTTATTTGCTACATTTCTCGCTCGGTTTTGTGTCATGTTCTTTTTACGACGTTCAATCTCTATCGATTCATCAATCGGTAAATCATTACATGGGTATAATAGTGTACGATGAAGAGTACGTTGACGTCCTTGACCATTCTCTGGTTGTACAACATATACGGGACTCTCTTCACTCATTCGCTTCAACACGGTGTAGATACGATCTTCCCAAAAAGCACGGATTTTTCCTGGTCCTCCTCTTTCAAAGTTACGAACAAGGACTCTGTCACCTGGATCAAGAGTGCGGCTTTTTGCTTTCTTGTCATACTGTGTTTTCCCTTGTGCTGCGGTAGCTTGGCTCTTAGCATTTGCAATTCCGTATGCTTGTTGCATGGCTGTTCTCCAGTTTTTCACGTAAGCAGGATAACTTGATTCAGAATTTCCTTTTTTCAGTCCAAAGACAAGGTCGATGGGTAGTCGCGGTGATCGGCCAAAAAGAAGAAAGAATGGTGAAAATCCTGTAGAGTCGTGCCTTGTACAATTGTACGCATGGACAAGTTTTGGCAGATGGTCTCTCCAGTGTGATTTATACGTTTCGGGCAATGTTCGCAACATCGAAAGTAGGGTACGATTGAATCTCTCGGCCTTTCCATTACACTCTGGGTGATAGGGAGTAGTTCTTGAATGTCCAATACTGGAAATCTGTTCAAGGGTACGAAACATCTGACTCTCAAACTCACCCCCTTGATCATGGTGAATTTTAATGGGGTAACCATATCGTAGGATAAAATCATTAAACAATAGTCTTGCGGCAGTTTTTCCGGACTTGTCTTTGGTTGCATATGCTTGCGCATATCGTGTAAAGTGATCAACAATAACGAGCACATATTCATATCCTCCGCTGCTTTTTTCAAGATGCATGTAGTCTATCGAAATGATTTCAAATGGTGTTGTGCTGTGTATTGGTGTCAATGGTTCCCTCTGCTTGAATGCTGGCGGCTTCTGTTTGACACAGCGACATCTACGCGTAATAAAGTTTGTGATATCTCTCTGCATGTGTGGCCAAAAGAAACGTTCACGGGCAAGCTGAACAACTCTCTCTGGGCCTAAATGTCCCATATTTGTATGTAATTCACTATAAACGACATTGCAAAGACTCAATGGTAGTACAACTTGATTATACTGTCCTGAAATACGCCTCAAGGTACCATCTTCTGATAATTTCAGTTTCTTCCATTCATATAGCAATTGCTTTGTGTTGTGATCTAAAGTCTTGACTTCAGCAGGACTTGGTCGTTGCTTCTGTTTCAGATACTGGATGACTGTGTTCAGACTCTTGTCTTTGATTTGGGCATCTTTTATATCAAGCTTGTCTTGGTCGTCTCTTGTTGTTTGCTCATCAGGGATGTGGTTGATAGCGAAAAGTATACTGTCAGGATCAGAAATTGAGTTAATCCAAGCTGTATCACCAGATGCAACTAATGTAGCCGCATTGATAACTGCATTAATCTCTTCTGGAGAACTGTTTTCTGTACACGAAGCTATATATTTTGTCATATCTAGTGGGCTGCGTGACAGGGCATCTGCATCTCCATTTGATTTTCCTGGACGATAATGAATCCTAAACTTAAAATCGGCCAACTCTCCCACCCAACGAAGTGTTGCTGCATTTAAACGGGCTGTGGTCAACACGTATGTTAGTGGATTGTTGTCTGTAAATACATCAAATGGTGGTGAATAGTATAAATAATCCCTGAACTGATCTGTAATGGCCCATTTTAGAGCAAGGAACTCAAGTTTTCCACTGTGCATATGATAATTCTTCTCACTTTGGGTTAGGGTGCGAGATGCATATGATATGACTCTCATCTTACTACCCTGTTGCTGGTAGAGAACTGCACCCAGGCCCTTTTCACTTGCATCTGTATGGACAATGTATGGCAGGTTGAAGTCAGGATATGCCATTATCGGTGGACTAGTAATATGTCTGATAAGGTCTTCTAACGCTGCTTGGTGTTCTGGTCTCCATTTTATCTTTGTAGTAGATGGCAACTGTCCGTTTGCTTTCTTCGTCATTCTCACGCGTATTTTGGGCTTACAATCTGCATCTTTTCCTGTCAGGAGTTCATAGATTGGGCTGGCAATTGATGAGAAATTGGGGATAAATCGACGATAATATCCCAGAAGACCTAGTAACTGTCTAACTTCACCGATTGTTGCTGCTGTTTTATCCTTCAAGCTTGTGACTGCTTCGGTATTCTTGGGATCTACTGTATATCCATCAGCTGAGACAATCCATCCTAAAAACTTTACTTGTTGCTTGAAGAGTGAGCACTTGCTTGCTTTTAGCTTTATTCCATTCTCTCGGAGGCGTTGTAGCACTTTCCTGACATCTTCAACGTGTTGTTCAAATGATTTACTGAATATGATTACATCGTCAAGATACGGCAGGCAAATTTCATCACGAAGATCACTCAAACATTGTTTCATATACCGTTGGAAGGCCGCTGGAGCGTTGGTCAGGCCGAATGGAATACGTTCCCATTCAAAGAGGCCCCAGGGGGTTACGAATGCAGTTAATGGTTGGCTCTGTTCACTCACAAACCCCTGGTGGTACGCCTTTCCTTGGTCAAGTGTGGTGAACCAACAACTTCCTCCCAAGCTGTCCAACGTCTCTTGTATTCTGGGTAAAGGATGCTTGTCTTGGATCGTTTTCTGGTTTAACAATCGGTAATCAATACATAATCGCAACGATCCATCTCTCTTCCTTACACAAACGCATGGCGAAGAGTATGGTGACTTTGAAGGTCTGATGAATTTCCTGTTGAGTAAGTCCTCGATATACTGCTTGACTTCACCATAAAGAGGTCTGGGAATTGCTGCATAGTTCTTCTGAACTGGCTGATCATCTTTTAACTTGATTTCTAACTGTAATTCCTTCGCACAGCCGATATCTTGGTCATCTTTTGAAAATGAACTTATTTCATCCCTGAGCATAGCCTCTACCAATTTTCTCTCGTCTGAGCTTAGATGGTTGAGATCAATCTTCTGTAGAACTCCTTCAGTCACTTGACAAGTTTTGACATCTGTTACTTTTCCATTGTGACACTTTGTTGTAGAGCTTCCGGGTCTAGCGGACTGTGGTTCACCTAAATTCATGCTCATCGGAGTGATAGATCTCACTAACTCTAGGGTTCCCAAAGCCGTTCTGGCTGGCAATGATATATTATGATCTGTTTTGTTAGCAATTTGCAACTTTAACACTGGTGAGCTGCCTTTCTTTGCCACTAAAATTGACTCAGTAATTTCTAGTCCAGATGGTAATAAAGATTCTGGATATGGCTCAAACATCATTGGCAGGTTACGATCGCGATGTCCTATATCCGCCCTACATGCAACATTGACTGTTTTGTTCTTTGGAATAATGGTTGCATGCTTAAATGACTTGACACTAAACTTACTTTCCTCTATGGTGCATTGATAAATAAGGTCTACCAAAGCTGCTGATTTGTTCTCCGATAAGTTTCGTAAACTATGACACATCGCTTTGACAAAGTCAGGGCTACATTCTGAATCAGTGGTCGCGTTTCTGCATAGTTCTTCTATAACATTAAAACCAACAATAGGTGTGTCAATGTTCTCTGGAGTGACTAAAAATGGTACTTGAATACTATCTTTTTCACCCTGTTTCTCAGGAAAAACTAGACTAAAGTTGAGTTCTATCCATCCGTTGTAAGGTAACGCTGTACCATTTGCTGTAACAAGATTCAAATTAGCATAAGCAGCATCAAAAATGTCAGAGATTTCTCTCACTGGAACACCAGGAAAGTATTTATTCACAACAGCTGAAGATATAAGAGAAACTTGTGAGCCTGTATCCCATAAAGCTTCCAACTTGGTTTCATTAAGACAACATTTCACAATACATTTCTTACCAACAAGCTTTGAGATTTGTGCATGCTTCTTTGGAGAAACATGGCTTGCAAATACATTTGCATCATTACTGTCTCCTAATCCCTTTTCTTCAGTGAATAACTTCTTAGACAATTCACTGATAGCAGAACAAATTATCTTGTGCTCATTCCACTGTGCCTTCTGACACTGTTTGCTGCAATATCTCACTGTTTTACAGTTTTTACACAGCATAAAACTGTTACCTTGTTCTAACAAATGGCAATTATTGCATTGTTTATGATGGGACGTCTCAACTTCAGAGGCTAACGGCCGCCCCGCTTCGGTAGCCCCCTGTAGTTTCCCTGTTTTCTCTTTTTACAACCTCTGAAAAAATGATCTGAGCTTCCACAAATAGAGCAATGATCACAACTTAAATTTTCAGCTTCTTTGCATGAAGTGCACATTGGACGTTGAGTGGTTTTATTGGGTTTTGTTCCTTCTTTCTGAGAACTTTTTACTTCTGCTAACTCTGTTTTGATAGCTGCAACTTCACACCTCATTTGCTCAACTGCTGCAAGTATTTTGTCAGAATTATTAACAGTTTTAGGTGTGTTTTGTGAGGGGGGGTTTTCAGCAACTGAAATTTCATTAACTTTTTTTACTTTTGTACTCAAAGCAAACTTTTTCTTTCTCTCAGATTCAGCCAAAACTGCTAGTTGCATTTCATTTATCAAACTCTCATCATCAACTGTAGCATCTTGTAAAAATGAACGCAGACGCATGCGAATAGCATCATCTACTAAACCGGTTTCAACTGATTGACGAAATAACCCACTCACTAAACTTGGACTATACTTTAGATCAGTTTCTGTTTCCTCTCTGCAGGCAAATAAAATCTTTTGTCTGCAGTCCATTGCACGAATGAGGAAGTTTACAGGATCCTCATTTTGATTTTGTGACATTGTGAGAAGCTGTTGATAAAGATCTGTAGCACTTCCCTCCTTATAATGTGATCTGAGTATTTTCCTTAATCTGGGCAAAGGGATACTACCAGAACCCTCCAAATAACTGCGTATTTGTAAACCTGGTGAAATTGCATTTATGATTGCATTTACAATTTCTTTCTCAGCATACCCTCTCTCTAAACCAGCCTCTACTTGTCTTATCAAAGAAACATAGGATAATTTATCTCTTTGACCAACTTCACCAACCTGGCCAATTATTCTAAACTCTCTTCTAAACATACTGTTATGAAGAACATTTTGGTCAGGTAGCTGGGGAGGATTTTGGGAAGATATATTTTGGGAAACTGATGGTGAAAAATTTTCACAAGAAACTTTTTGGGTAACTACTTGTGAAACATTCTGAATACCCTGTCCATCACCCTCAGGGTTACTTGTACCATCATCTCCACCTGTATCACCTTCTAAAGGAGGGGGTACATATACATCTTTGACACTTTTTAAGGACATGGAAAATTCGTCAGAGCTTTTATCCTGCAGGCCCTCCAAAACTGTAGACAAAACCTTTATCACCTTAAATTTTGTCTTACCCAAAACATCTTTTTGAGGCACCTTTAGGACATCCGCAATTTGCAAAAGCTGCTCAATTTCCAAGGAAAATAACATTCCCTCCACCTCCAATAGTAACTCTTCATTTGCTGCCATTTTGTAAACAAGTATTTCCAATCTATCTTCAAATTTCTGATCAAATTAAGCCCATTAATTTATCCAGTTCTTGTACAACAAGTCTTCTGTTTTTCGCCATCCACCTCCCCCCTGCAGTAAGCAGGGGCCCCACGTTGGGCGCCAAATTTGTTAGACACTCGATTAATAAGGTTTGACACCAATAAGCGAAGTCTTAAACGCGATACTTCATAAGAACTCCAGCTTTAAATATACACGATTTCATAAAAACAGGCGGTCAAAAAAACTTAGGCCTAGCGTGACAACAACAACGATATCAAATCGAGGCTGATCGATGACGTAATCGATACTGAGAAAAGTGTCTCTTTTGGGGGGCAAACATCAAAAAACAAAAACTACATGAAGCGTAAAATGCTAAACAATACGATTGTTCATACATTTCACATATAGCTATACATTATACACTATAGCTATACACTATACACTATAGCTCCCTGATGAAAAGGCTGATTTCTACTCCTTAGAATTTTCCGAGCAGACTGCTTTTTTACGAGAGAAAATATCGCTTTAAATTTAAATAGAATGTAAAGCCTAATTTCCAGTCAGTGAAATTTTCCGAGCGGGCGGAATTTCTATTGTATTCGAGAGAAAATATCGCTCTGACATTGAATAGAAAGTTACGGTTGAGCGACCTTTTATTGTCTAAAATTCCGCCCGCGCGGAAAATTCCGCTGACTGGAAACTGGGCGTAACATGTCTTCTATTGTGTAAAATTCCGTCCTTTCGGAAAATTCTATCTTTAACAAGGAACATTTTTGTAGTAATAGTTTCCAATGCTTCTGATCTGACTGACAAGCCAATACCAAGCAGCACGCGCTTCTGACCAAGCGGGACTACTTTAGCCATGATTTAAGGCTGATCTCCAGTCAGTGGAATTTTCCGAGCGGGCGGAATTTCTATTGTATTCGAGAGAAAATGTCGCTCTGGCATTGAATAGAAAGTTACGGCTGAGCGACCTTTTATTGTCTAAAATTCCACCCGCTCGGAAAATTCCACTGACTGGAAATTAGCCTTTAGCCGTTCTCCCTTGTCTCCGATTTTAATTGTCAATATGGTCTGTTGATGCTCGCTTGAGATGACAATGACATATTTTCTGAAAAGGTCTTTTTTACGCTGTTATCGCAACAACAATAATTACGACAATACCAACAGCATATTTAATTGCTCAGTCCATCAGTCTATCAATAGCAATAACTACGAACTTGTAATGAGTCTACTGTTAAAGTGAAAAGACGAGGAGTCATGTTTGGCAAAATTTGTAAAAGCGATTGGCGACTGCAGACAAAGAAAATTCTCTCAACTATAAATTCAAAATATACAATGCCGCAGAAGTTGCTCTGAAAACCGGGTAGCTAGCGCGCTCGTTGTGCATTCCAAAAATTGTTTTTAAGTGCAAACATGAGCATATATCGAAAGAAGAAGAATATATCTACATATCTGCCTAGGGCATTTTATTCATTTGGTTCCGAAGCTGAACAGCAAGTGTTCTAATTACACCCAAAAAATAAGAGAATTGAATCGCCTCCGAATCGGCTTTTGAACCAAATGAATAAAATGCCCGAGGTAGATGTGTAGATATATCCCTCTTCTTTTGATCTATGCTCATATTTACTCTTAAAAACAACTTCCGGAATGCACAACAAGCGAGCTAGCTACCTGGGTTTCAGAGTAACTTTTTCGGCTTTGTTTGTTTTGAATTACTGGTTGAGGGAATTTCCTTTGTCTACGATCGCAAATCATTTTGAATTCAGGTGTCAACAAAAGCAACTCATGCTATTTTCTTACAAAACCTGTCCTTATTCTATCGATAGTGATAACTATGAACTTGTAATCAGTCTACTGTTGAAGTGAAAAGACGAGAAGTCAGGTTTGGCAAAATTTGTAAAAGTTATGCATATCGAAATTAATTCATTCCATCTTGTCAAAACTATAGTCTCATCTGACACAAAATAGATATTTTGAGGAATTTTAAATTAAAAACACTGATAGATTTCACATGTCATTAATTCCCAATTGATTTATTCTTTTACAGACCAGCTGCACAATCAAAAAACATCTTTTGTTGATTTTCAAGTCTCAAGAGCCCTGAAATGTTTAATTGCAACCAGGTGAGTCAGAAAAGTGTACGTATGTTTGCTTTGCTCAACAGCAAAGACCAGAAATGTTTCGACCGCTGTGCAAAGTGCTTTTGCGTCTGCGCAAGCCGCCAAAACAGAAAGGTGGGAGAGGGGTGATTTTCTGGGGACTGCACGCAGTTGCGAAGGAATCTATTGTGATCCAGGCCTCTTGAGACGCGGCTTGAGTTTGAGAACACGCCGAATGTGTCGAGAAGGGGATCAAATATGGCTGAAAAAATCATCGACCCTGGAAAGCTTCGATAAAGGTGGATTTTTTGCCTTTCTTAACATTGGGCTGAAGGCGATATTTTGCAAGAAAAAATCAAGAAAGAGAAAAGGATTTTGTGGAAAAACTGGTCCCTGCCGCAAGATGAACGTTTGTGGACATTATCTGCAAGATGTGAGCATCATTTTGAGACAGGTCAGTATTCTTGAAAAATTGGCTAAGTGTTTCATTTTTTGCCATAAAGTTAGGGCTGCTTTCGATGACGAAAAATATCTCATGTTTGTTTACATGTAAACAGGCAGCTTGTAGGAAGGTCTAAACAATGAATATGCCATGGAAATTTTTATCCCAGCTTCGTTAGGATATATAATTTCATGAATCGTATTCCGATCATTCATCCTGTCGTTGTTTGTCCACAAAAATATTTAATTTCTTGCAGCAAGTCATTTTCTGACGGGAGAGAAGGACATTTTAGTAGCCCCAGAAAACAGAAATTTGCGCAAAATCTAGTCCCTGCCGCAAAACGAGACTATCATCACTGTGTTGGCGAGATGTTCAGCTTCAAATTTCTCAAACCTGATCTTGTCGAAAAATTGGCTAACATTGTTAATTTTCGTGTTTTAGTTTGTAAACAGCATTTGAACAACCACGGCATCCATGCCTAGGCCATTCTATTGTCTTAGCATTCTTGCTGTTGTTGTCAGTGGATGGCCTTTTGTTTTTCAGTCCTGCCTTTTTGTATTCAGAGTCTCCTCGTGCTCTGATGCTCTATTACCTTGTTTAATCATGTTTTTACAAGAACTATTTGCCTCTTCAATGCATAATAACAATATAATTTTGGTTGTCATTTTATGACTTACTTGTTAAGCGCTTTAAGTGCATATTTTGATATCAAAATACCAGAATTTATTTGTGATTGATTGACCTACGAATGGCAAGTTTGGTTGCTGCTTAGCAAGAAAGCATATTCAGTTGTTTTACAAAGTTTAGCAATAATTCCACGATGATGTTTCAGTTATTACTGTACGTCCATCACCCTACTATTCCAGGGACGTAGGAAGCATTTCAAACTGGGAGGGGCACGACACTTCAAGGGCACTTTTTTCATTACTCTGAAAGGGCATTTCCTGAAAATAAATAGGGCACTTCTTTGTTTATTGCAAAATCTTGGGGGGGCACATGCCCCCAGTGCCCCCCCCCGGTTCCTACGTCTCTGCCCTATTCTCATTCTCTGATTTTTGCAATTTGGCACTTGGTGGAAAGAACAGTTTGACCAAAAATCTCTAATTTCTCCCTTGTTTTTTTTCAGATACTTTACACCCTTTAAATCAAATCAGGTATTCCTTCAAATGTGTTTGGTCTGGATACAGCTCCTGCAAGATGCAAATTTTGGCTGGAACTTACAAGATTTTCAACGCATTCCCACAGAAGATTGGACACTGTTTGAATAGGATGGATTCTACCAAATCCTGAGGCATTGCCATATCTTCATTTAGGCTTGCGTAAATATTGCCAAGTATGTAAAAAAATCTAAGGAATTTCAGATTGATTCTTTCCTGCTCCTAATGTTTGAATGATTCTGAATTAGTCAGTGATGTGGTCTGTAAAGTCTTTAAGCATTTTTCTGTGACTACACTGGTAGTTGTTGTGTCTTTTTGTTTGAATTCCTCAACTGACCATGAAATAGTGGGATCTTTAAATTTAGAATTTTGTTGAAACTGTTACCATTTGATGCAAAGGTCCAGAATAGACAATTATGCTCAAGATAGAGGGGAGGAGGGGAGGAACCTTTTACCAAGATGCATTTATTGTAAATTATGCTCATCAAATCTATGTGCTTCATGAAAAAGGCAGATGAGTTTGAAGCAGAGGCGTAGGAGCCATAGGGGCACTGTGAGCGCATGCTCCCCAACATTTTGCAATTATGATAGCAAAGTGTCCTTTTGTTTCAGGAGGTGTTTGTCCTTGAAGTGTCAAGCCCCCCCCCCCCCTTGCTCCCTAACTGCTTCCTACGTCTCTGGTTTGAAGGAGTACTGTATTGCAGCGTATTGACTCCTAAAAACAATGGTATCCTATTGTTGTACAAACAGGCACAATGTTGTGCCTCACAAGAAAATTGTGACTTCTACAACAAAAGGGTGTCATTGCTTTTAGGAGCCATTCAGCTGGGTGACATACTTTTGATACCAACCAATTGTAACATTTTAAGTCTAAATCATTTGCTGGGATTTAAGATGCCCACGATTGTCGTCCCTCCCACCTTCAAGATGATCAGAATTCTGCTTGGTGCTCAAATTTTGGTAAGAAATACACTTAGAACTGTGTTAGTAACCTCTTTTGATCTGCTTCAGACAAAATGAAAGGAAATATGCAATACAATGATCATTTAGAAGAAAAACCTAATTATTTTTGTTAAATAGAGTAAAAATTTTCATGCTGGATTGCAACGCTGTCATGCCATTCAATGTTGTGGCTCTTCGAGTTTGGTCTGCATCATCCATCACACTGGCCTAGATGTTTCTGGTCAAGTTTGAAAGGGGCCTAGGATTGAAACTAAAACTGATTGATATCAATCTTTTGCTGGAAATTGTGAAATAAGCTACAAATAATCACTTCAGTAAGCTCTTCATTTCGATCCTCCGCTGCTGGCTACAGCATCAGCTGATTTAATTTCTGCTTTCCATCGTTGTGATTATCACGTGATCAGTTCGCCTCGTATTCGGGAGCCATGCATGACGATTCTGCGCGCGCATAAGAAACATTTCTGGTCTTTGCTTTGCTCAACGCAATAACAAGGTAGATTTTGTAATACGATAGAATTAGTTGTTTTTGATTGACACCTCAATACAAAGCAATTAGCAACTGCAGACAAAGAAAATTCTCTCAACCAGTAATTCAAAATAAACAAAGCCGCAAATGTTGCCCTAAAACCAGAAGGGCAAACTCTCGTCTTGTGCACGCGAAAGGTGGATTTTAAGAGATGTTATGTGGTTATAACGAAAGAAGAAGGGCAAATCTAAAGTTCTGCCTGGTGGATTTTGGTAATCGTTTCATATAAGCCCTAAATGCGCGAGAATTGCAGAGCTTTCTGCTCGGCTTCTGAATCAAATAAAAAAAATCCACCCGGCAGATCTTTAGGTTTTCCCTTCTTCTTTCGATATAAGCACATAGCTTCTCTTAGAAGCCACCTTTCGGGTGCACAAGAAGAGAGTTTGCCCTACTAGTTTGGGGCAACTTTTACGGTAGTTTGAATTACTGGGTGAGAGAATTTCCTTTCTCTGCAGTCGCTAATCGCTTTGAATTGGGGTGTCAATCAAAAGCAGCTGCTGCCATTGTATTACAAAATCTACCCTTGTCAGCGGCCGAAGTTTTCTGAGAGAAGACAATTCTAGTACTCAAAACGAGGACAGAGTTTGTAACAAAAGTATGTTTTGCCTTTGACTAGCGCGCAATTACAAAGCAATGAACGATTGCAAACAAAGGGATTTTCATGACCGAGTAAACAAGGACAAATTTTGTTGAACACAACCAGTAGCAGTTGCTTTTGAGTGACATTACAATTCAAAACCATTAGTCATTGCAGACAAAGCAACTTCTCTCAACAAGTAGTTAAAAGCAACTGAAACCAGTAGGGCAAACTGTCGCCTTTTACATGCGAAAGGTGGCTATAAGAGGAGTCACGACTTTATAACGAAAGAAGGAGGATAAATCTGAAGATCTGTCTGGTAGATTTTGTTTATTTGATTTAAAGCTGAGCAGTAATTCATTTAAGCCCTAAATATGCGAGAATTGCAATGCCTTCTGCTCGACTTCTGATTTTCATTTTCATTTCATTTCATTTATTTATAGGAGGGTAACCCTTCAGCAAAGGCTGATTTACAAGGGGCCCTCCGTCAAAAATTTTACAATTTTATGGAAAATACCTACGATTAAAATAATTACAATATATGATGTCAAAATGAAATTCTAATATACAAAATTGTTCGAATTTACAGAAGAAAAATAAGTGCAAAGAAGAAACATTTCCTAAAAAGTTAAATTTGAACCCAATGAACAAAATTCACCAGACATTTTCGTTTGCCCAAGGCAAGAGTTTGCCCTTGGTTTTGGGGAAACTTTTGCGGCTTTGATTGTTTTGAATCATTGGTTGAGATAATTTCTTTGTCTGCGATCGCTGATTGCTGATCGGTTCTTAATTGAAGTGTCAATCAAAAGCAACTGATGCTATTGTATTACAAATCTGCCCTTGTTATTGTGTAACAAAGCCTGTCCTTGTTACGAGGACTGAATGGCTAAGTGTCCAGCTTCTGAATAAGACAAATGAAATTGAGGTGGGGGAAGTTTGATCTTTCTGTCTTCCTTCGATATGAAGTCACGTCTTCTTTTGATAGACATGTATTGCTGAATCTGACCAAAAACATTCTTCCCAAAACGGGAGGACGAAATTTTGATGAGCTAATTTTTGCGTAGGCTGCCAGCTGCTGCATCTCCTAACCGTGCAAACTGAGTTCTGAATAATTTGAAAACACAGATGCAGACGATTGCAGTAAAATTCAAAACACTCCCTCTTTGAGATTTTGAATGATTTGGCAGGGCACCATTAATTGATTTTCAATTAGCTTTGTCTATTTGAAAATTTCATTCATGATTACAAAAACTAAACAATTTATTTAAGTCCATTTCTTCATTTTAAACACCAGGAAAACGATAGCTCAATTAATTTCTTCATAATGGTGAAATTGAATTCTGAAAAATTTATAGTGCGGGTTGGGCTCACACTGTTCAACAACGTGCACTGAAATTTTAAATTGCTTATAAATATATTTGATGTCAGCCTTTTTAAGAATCTATTGTGTGTCAAAGAATTGACGGTAATTCGCGCTTACGTGTGGGAAGCCCATTCAATTGAATTCTGTATTTGATGTTTATTTATGTAAATGTGACTGGCAGTTTGACGAATCCAGCTTTGTCTGAAGAAGCAAAACATTTTGAAGAGGAAAACTTCGAGAGACATCAGAATAAAAACACAGCAATTGAAGAAAACTTCATTTTCTTGCAGCAAAGAGGAAGAATTTTCATTGCATTTTCGAGTGAGTCGGTTTGTAGCACATTTGACGACAGACCATTCCTTCTTCGCTGATGATACCTCAGAAGTGGGGCGAAAGCTTCGACAATAAAAACACAGCAATTGAAGAAAACTTCATTTTCTTGCAGCAAAGAGGAAGAATTTTCATTGCGTTTTCGAGTGAGTCGGTTTGTAGCACATTTGACGACAGACCATTCCTTCTTCGCTGACGATGCCTCAGAAGTGGGGCGAAAGCTTCGACAATATAAACAATGTAAGTGGAGTGTTTAAAATAAATGGCAAATAGACAAAAACACAATTATAGTTTAGGATATAACACTCGGGGTCACATTAAAGCTTTAGCAAGTTCAGTCGAAAGAAGAAATACATTCCTTCTTTATAAAACCGTATATATTTGTAATTTGACGTAAACAGTAAAGATAAAGCCATTTCTTGACGAAATTAATATTCCAAAGAGCACAGATGATATAAGCTTCTAGTGATAACCAGGTTCTGCTAAAAGAAGAAATAAATTCCTTCTTTATAAAACGGTTATATTTGTGAGGAGTTGAGTCTGCACGCAGGCTACGAAATCACTATTCCAAGGAGCATTTTAGCAGATGATATAAGCTTCAAGTGATAACATTAAAGCTTTGGCAAGTTCTGCTAAAAGAAGAAATACATTCCTTATTTATAAAACCGTATGTATTGGTAATTTGACGTAAAAGTAAAGATAAAGCCATTTATTGACGAAATCATTATTCCAAGGAGCACTTTAGCAGATCTCGAACTCGCATAAGCTTCAACCGCATGAGATGCTCCATTTCTTCGCAAGTTGGTACACCTACGAATCCAGGTTTATTTACGAAAACATAACTGATTCAGAAGGTAACTTTTACATAAATAAGGAGAAGAAAAATTGCAATCCTAGAGAACTTCAGTTGCGCACAGAGAAGACTGAAGAATGTCGAGGTATCCAGCTGTATTTTAAAGAAGCATAACGTTTCAAGAAGATTATATTTGCAGAGATATGAACGAAAAGAGAATAACAGCAATCTTAAAGAACCTCATTTGCTGGCAGAGAAGAAGAAAGATTTGTGCATGTTCAATGATTCGGTTTTCATCAAGATTGATGTCAAATTTATTCAAATACAGCCTTATTTAAAGAAGCACAACTTCTTCAAAAAGATAACTTTCAGAGAAATAAACAAAAAGACCTTTAAAACACCACCTACTTTAGAAAACTTCACTTGCTTGCAGAGAAGAAGAAAGATTTATGCAGTTTCGGTAAGTCAGTTTTCATCAAGTTTGATGTCAAATTTATTCAAATACAGCACAACTTCTTCAAAAAGATAACTTTCAGAGAAGTAAACAAAAAGACCTTTAAAACACCACCTACTCTAGAAAACTTCACTTGCTTGCAGAGAAGAAGAACGATTTATGCAGATTCGGTGAATCGGTTTTCATCAAGATTGATGACAAATTTATTTAACTCCAGATTTGTTTGAAAAAAGTACTACTGCTACAAGAGATTATGTTCACAGAATCAAGAATTAAAAGCAACAAACTCATAGAAATTCACTTGTTTGCAGCAAAGACCGAAAAACATCGACGAATCCAGCTTTATCAAAAGAAAAACACACAGCTTTTTCAAGAAGATAGCTTACAAGAAAGCAATCCCAGAGAACTCTGCTTGCTTGCAGCAAGGAGAAGAATTTTCACCGCACATTCGATAGAGACCGTTCGCAGCAAAATTGACGATAGATCATATCCTCCTCCAATGTAGTTAGTTCTGCAGTTACACGCATCATCAGATAATGCTACCTATCCTCGAAGAAATGAATATATCAATGTGTGAACATATCATGCGATACTGTTGACGGTGTCAAGATAATAAGCCTTTTATGATACGATAAACAGTTTTAAGAGCATCTTATGTTTACAAATGTTACAACGAACGAAATTGATTGCTGGTGATAAGCGTTAAAGATTCTCGGACGAAAAGCTTTTGTAGGTTGCAGAAGAAGCCAAGAAGTTTGCAATGCATATAATAGTTTGATAGGAAGAGAGAAGCTTTTGTATGTTGCAGAAGGAGCGAAGTAGTGGTGTGTATTTCATGTTCTAAGAAGAAGCAACTTCATTACGAGAGAAGAAATTATATAATGCAGAAGTTGAGTTAAGTTGGATAAAATCTCAACTAAATTTGCTTTGTTGATATCATTCTTTACATGAAGAATTGTTTGAATCTCTCTTCAAGATATGCAAGGACGTTCGGCGCAGTTCCAAGATAAAACACATTTTTATTGAAACATTGGCAAAAGCTTGATGAAAGAGACTTGAAAAATTATCCACCAAAATTTTAGACTCAACAAAACAGATTCAACGATTGATGTGTTTGAGAGGAAACATCTGTTCTCTTGACAGCTGAAATTGAAAAACGGCAGCCTTTTGAAAGAAGCTTTGCATGTTTTTCCCCATTGGGGGATGAACCTTGATGTAAAGTGATAGATGCTACGACTTTAGAAGAAACTGATGAAATCCGAAGAAATAAAGATCAAACTTCGCACCTCTAGATCCAGCTAATTTGGATATTTTACACCTTTCAGATACAGTACAGTACAGTCAGAATTGGATGCTGTAAAAATAGTGGTGTTAGAGCGTTACACACTTGCCGATCCAACCAATCAAAAATAAAACGCTAAAACTTAGACAGTACACGTCAAAAATGAAACTCTGAGCCTTGCCGCTTAGACAGTGCAGCTGAGACCGTATAAGTCAAAGATAGAACCTTTGAACTTCTTGCTTGTGAAATCACTATCTGCTGAAACCTTGCTTGGTCAATTTGACGCCCTTTGAAATTTCCGACCTTATCAACCAAATTAGATTAGAAAGCTCTCCTCTAAATTTGATGTCACCTGCTAAAACTCCGAAGATACAATACATCTTATGAATGTTATTTATACAGATAGCATGGGAGATAAAAATATAGGCTGCCAGTTAACAAGGAGATCAAGTTTGAATACTTTCTCGTTACATTACTGATAATCTTTTACAAGAACGATATACGTACATAGTCAACGAATCAAATTTGAAATGGCTGCCTCCAAGAGCATTATTTTGCTGACTAGATTTGTCGTACGTTAGAAGATTTTGTCCTGATCAAGTACAATTTGTTTGCAAAAGCAACACCTCAATAAGACTTAAGCACAATTTATAAGAACTTGGAAAACTCTACAATCCGAACAACGTTATATTTACAAGAGCATTTCAAAGTAGGAAAAGTGATTTTCAATCGAATCAAAAACATTATAGTGTTGAGAGATTTGTGAGCCTTGGTTTTGAGTAAAATAGTACTAACATCAAGAAAGAATAAGGAATTCCTTGTTGCGATGATTGGGAATGATGGCCAGGACGAGTTCCGATTGGTTAACGTAGCAATGCTGTTGCTTTTGATGAACAATAGCTCAAATATCAGGAGTATAGAGTTGAAGTCAGTCCATTGGTGCGATGATAAACGGAACCATGAATGATTGATTAAAGTAACAAAGCTTTTTATCTTGACGAACAATGGCATTGTCAATTGCAACAAGGGTTACCTTTATAACTTGCTATAGTTTTGTGTTCTTGTTAGGTCTTACTATGAACCTTTGTACAATGATTGTTATCGCAACTTCAAGACATTTTCGAAAATCCCTCTCAAATATTCTTATCTGGAATCTGGCAGTGGCTGATTTTCTTATCTGCACGATTCCAGCACCGTATTACATCGCAGGATTAGCAATAAACCAACCAGAGAGCCCAGGGCCTAAGCCGTTAGAAATTGTATGCAAGGGCCTCATTTTAACAACGTACACTCTTGGTTTCACGCGTATTCTGTTGCTGACAGCCATCTCCATGGAACGTTATGTGGCAATCTTGCATCCATATTTATATCAAAAGCATTTATCTGCGCTTAGCCCTTTGCAAACCATAGTTATCTGCGGGTATGCGTGGTTGCAAGCATTTCTGACTGCTTCTCCTGCTGTCTACATGAAGGGCTTCGTTAAATACAAGGGCATTGTGGGCAAACTTTGCGAGTTCTCGTGGGAAGACACAAACCTAAGCTTCATTGTTCCTGTGTTTCTCATCAATTTTGCTATCCCTGTAACTGTTATTATATACACAAACAGTAGGGTGTATTCTACAGCAAAGAATCAGAGAAAACGGATCGCTGCAACTTCCAGAGTATGTTTGCAAACAGACATTGAAGACGAAAATTACACGAAAACGTCTCTAGGAAAGAACTATCGAAATCGGAAGTTCGGAAGTTCAATTTCGAGAATCGGAAGCTCAATTCCGTCTTTCTTCAAGAGACCTCAAGATTTTCAGCAAGGGAACTGTCGTTTTTCAGTTGACCTTGTGTCATCTAATTATCCAGCAGATCGAGGGCTTTACGACCGCAAATTTTCACCCGTTGATGCTAATGATCGATTGAAGCTCGATTCGATGAATGGGCCTATTAGGGAGGCAAAACATTGCGAACGTAGAAGTTTGAGCCTTCCAAGTAGCCCCAAACAAGGTTTGGTAGCTTACGAATCTAATTCGTGCGATGAGAACGCCGTGCAAGGAGACTGCCATGAAGACGGACACAATGGAAACAAATCGGACATTACAACGGAACAACAAAATGGACCAGTCTTAGTGTTCAGACCCCCAGCAATAGAACATACAGGCCCTGACGCCAACAACGGTGATGACGGCCTTCCATTGGCTGAATCACGTTTGGACTGCACCAGCGAGCGAAACGGGAGAAAAACATCTCATCTCCCGCAGCTTCCCGCGAGTGACAACAGTAACGAGACAAGGAAACGCAGTTCGCAAAATAGCCGCAAGAAGCAGCCACGTTTGATTCGTAACAACGATTACGTGGTCTTCTTCTCAACACTCAGTGTCGTCGTTTTATTCATGTTGACATGGTTACCATATATCATAACAACTATTTTGATACTTGTAGTCGGCGGAATTCCAGTCGAGGTCGACATGTTTGCAGCGGCGTTTACCGTCGTCGATTCGGTAGTCACGCCTTTTATTGTTTTCGGTACGAGACGAGAATTTCGTAAGCAGTTCCTGAGGAAAGTATGGAAACGGTCTTCGGGGCCAAGTTTTGGGATGTGAGATTGATATAGAGACGGAGGAGGGGACAATGGTATCTGGTATATACATGGGCGAAAAATTTGCGAATTTAAATCTCTTGGCATTTCTTTCTGGTGACCGAAAAATTACTTGGTATTGTATTTCGTACGACCATGAACATTTGATCCAAGTATGAAAAGCTAAATAATGGAATTTTTGCCTGAAGGCAATCGGTAGCTTCTGGATAATTGGAACTGCTCGTTAACTACCCCTCATTTGACAGCCGAGGACCTTAAAAGACGGAAGGAACATTTAAAAGAATTGATGTTTAAAGGAAGTTATGACCAGTTTATGCTGAAGGGCAACCCTCGTTAAAGCAATTAGATATGACAATATATGAAAATATATGAAAATATGAGACATGTGTTTTCACCTGAATTTTTCGTTTGTGAAATTTGTATCGGCTCTCCTAATTTGAGTTAGATTATTACCTGATGCCAGAGAATATTGTCTGGCATGTAAATTAGAATGAAGTTGGAGAAAAATTAATCCGATGATAATTTTGCTGAGTTTTAAAGTGTCCTTTTAAACTGGGCTGGGGAAGCGCAGAAAATTTCGAAAATTTAGCTGATATTGCTAGAACTAACTTGACGCGTTTTACACCGAAAAAAAAACAATTCGAAAAAAAGCAACCCCCGTTTGAAAGTCCATGGCTCCCTGGTTATCAAGATGATGATATTGGCAAATGCATAATTTTATAGCAGACATGTTCTAATCTACTTTAAAATTTACCTCACTGAAATTGACCACTCCGTTCTGAAATTATGAGGGATTTTCTCAAGAAAGCCTCTTCAAGAAACCGTAAAATCGTGCCAAAAATCACGACCAATTTTCCCCAACATATCTGCCGTACAGTAAAAACCCGCGTATAAGAACCTAGTGGATTAAGAACCTACAGGCTGAAATTTTGCAATTAAACCCCAATTATATAAGAACCCATTCAGCCTGGCATTTGAAATAGGTTCTTATTTTTAGAGAGCACGGGGTCTTATTCACAACAGAAGTTTGTGGAAGAATAAAAAAATGCTTATATTATCTGATGAGAAGCTTTTGAAAGATTTTATTTGGATTATATAAACATTTCGGATACTTCCACACATTTCTGTTGGGGAATATCTCATAAATTCAACTGATGTGAACTGACAGTAAATAATAGGCCTGAAGTTTGAATATGAAGAAAAGAAATTCCTGAAGACCATGAATAAAATAAGAACCAATTTAAGAACCTGAACAGCCTCATTTCCCACTAAATACCCAAAACATAAGAACCTAGTTAGGCTGATTTGCAAAATTGTAGGTTCTTATACGCGGGTTTTTACTGTACACGAGCCTTACAGCAATGGCTTCTTCACACTTTTGCACGTCAGAATTATCAAGGAACATTTTTAATTCGATTAGCTATTGAATAAAGCTAAATTCTCATCGCTGGAACAAACCAGATTTGTACATCTTTTTCCAGGACACCCTGTATAATCTAAATCAATCGTTCCCGTAAGGCAGGAAAAGTGACGACCTTGAAGGTGCTTTCTTGCAAAAATCTCCTATAACCGCAGAAAGGAATGGCTTACTAAAGCGGGAAGATTTAAAGGGGCTGGATAAGAAATTGCCGGGGAAATTTAGGATTTAGCAGTTTTCTGATGAGCTAATTTATTGCGACAATTCAATTAAAATAAAAAATGAATGTCTCATCTTGGAGATTAGGCTTTGGACTTTCTTCTGATACGAATAAGATCTCTATATGTTGTAGGATTGCTGTGATATAAATGGATTTCCAACCAGTATTTCCGTTGATCTTTCACCCAAAGATCGGCCTGTATCTAGATAAGGATCTTTCCTTTTGAATTTAGCTAATTAAAAAGGAATTTTTCCTTTCAAAGTGCGATATTTGATGCACAAACCATGGATTCGTTTACGTATTTCTTATCCATCCCCTTTAAGATCTAATCGAATATGTTGGCCATTTAACAATATTTTTGCAATATTATTGCTGTCACAGTTTTTCTGCGTTATTAAGGGACAGTAGCCTTTTAAACGGCATTTATTTTTACTGAACCGATTTAGGGGGATTCAGCACATACATATACAATCTCATGCTGTAGTCAGAAACTCCCGGGTGAGCCAGAAAAAAGTTCCTACTTTCGAAAATTCGTAGCACTACAAGTACTTCATGGATTTGAGTGATTCCAATTCTAATTGAAAGCCAAAAATCAAGTATTTTTGTGATTTTTCTTGTCTTCCTACGAGCACTGCAAATATAGGTAAATTCAACTTTGCAAAAATGTCATGGTTGCAAAATAACTTAAAAAGGGGCCTAAAACACCTTGATCAAATCGTTAGAGCTCTCCTCACACAGAACAATACTCACGGGCGTTGTACCTCTCTCAAGAGTAATAACACATAGATTCTCAAAGAGATACTAAAGATTTTCAATCCCATGGCAATAAAAGTGCAGATGATATCTCGAGCGAGGAGTCCTTTATGATTTGACCAAGTATTTTAGGCCTTTTTCAGTCATTTTGCAACTACCAAATTTTTGTGAACTTGAATTTACCATTTTTTCCAGTGCTCGTAAAAAGGCGAGAAAAATCTGAAAAATACGTCGATCTTTTGGCTGTCAAGCAAATATTGATTCATTCCAATCCATCCAGTACTCTTGATGCTATGAATTTTCAAAAGTGGGAACTTTTTTCTGGTTTACCCGGTAAATGTTTTTTCGATTTATTTGGATCAAAAAAATTAAATGAATGATTCCGTTATAATAATGTTCATCGTTTCTTTTGCAAACATATGCCGAAAAAATTATGTTTGTTCAATTTGGGAGTCAAATCAGCTTTTAAAATAAAACGTTGATTAATCAATGTAAGAAACACTTTTCTGAGATGATGTCATCTCTATTTTCGAGATATGTCGTAATTTCATTTAAAGAGTATTTTCCACCCAGGGTCCTGTGCAGGCACGCTGCAATTTCAGATTGTCTGAAAATCAAATTTGGCCTAAATGGACATATGGATCCACACTGCAGTGATTAAACAAAACGAAAAGTCAACTAAAGTAAAGCCTTTCTGTCAGTTCAACTACTGGAGTGAACAATGACAGATTTTGTAACACAACAACATGAGATGCTTTTGTTGACACCTGAATTCAAAGCAACTGCAGACAAAGGAATTTCTCTCAACCATAAGTTCAAAACAAACACAGCCGCAAAAGTTTCTCTGAAATCGAAGTAGCTAGCGCGCTTATTGTGCATTCCAGAAATTGTTTTTAAGAGCAAACATGAGCATATATCGAAAGAAGAAGAATATATTAACACATCTACCCAGGGCATTTTATTTCTTTGCTTCAGAAGCCGAACATTAAGTGTTTTCATTACCTCAAAAAATAAGAGAATTGAATCGCCTCCCAATTGGCTTTGGAACCAAATAAATGAGATGCCCGATTTATATGTGTAGATATATCCTCTTCTTTTGACGTATGCTCGTGTTTGCTCTTAAGAACAATTTCTGGAATGCACAATGAGCGCGCTAGCTACCTGGGTTTCAGAGAAACTTTTGAGGCCGTGTTTGTTTTGAATTTATAGTTGAGAGAATTTCCTTTGTCTGCGATCGCTAATCGCTTTGAATTGCGGTGTCAATCAAAGCCAATTCGTGCTATTGTCTTACCCAATGTGTTCTTGTTACTGGGGTGTGAGTGTGGATCCTCATTTGCCACTGAGGCCAAATCTAACTTTCAAACAGTCTGTAATTGCAGCGCGCTCACAGGACCCTGGGTGACAATTGCTTTTTATATGTTACTCAAATTAGATTTGCGATAACGCAAAATTACTCGTGGAAAGCACTTCAATTTTTGCTATTCGCGGGAATTTTCACGTGACATCCACACTCTTTTTTTTCTTATAAGAACATTGTTTATAAGAATATTCAGGCTCAGAATCATCCAAATTTTAAGAATATTATAAGAATATTGCTCAGTCTCCGCTCGCACATTTTTGTCTCATTTTCCAGCATTTGCCTGTTTTGCGATGTTCGTAACAGAGAGTTGCATGACTGACATATCTCGTTTTTTCAAAAAAGTGTGTTTAAAAGTTTATGATTGTTAAGAATATTCTTATTGTTAAAATTCCTTAAATTTGTCTTTCGTTCGATCTTTTCTTCATAATAATATGACATTTCTTTGAACTTTATTCCCCTAGAAACCATATCAGATTCGAAAAAATAAGAATACTTTAAGAATATGTTAAGGCTCAAAACGAAAATTTTCTTAAGAATATTGAGGCTGGAAAAAATGTATAGTATTCTTATAAAAAAAGAGTGTAATATGATTCAGAATGTCGTGTGAGAAAACAGAATAATTTGAACTGAAACAGGATTTACATAGCCCGAAGTTTGATTTTGTTTGTCACCGCTGGGACAGGTAGTTTCACAACTATTTGTAGATAGCGTATTTTTTCATAAAATAATTTGTGTTGTTGACTCAGTACTGATAGCTTGTCAGCATTTTCATTATAATTTTGGAATGGAATTTTATGAAACGAAAACAACGCCATTAACTTTAAATTACTTCTAGTTCTCTCTTGTGGTATGAAAATGCCCGCGAGTAACAACATATTCAAGTGTTCTGCATGTTTAATTTATCGCAAATTTCAGCTGACATCTAATTTGAGATGGACTTGACATGCTGATTAATGCAGAAATGAAAATCCTTTGGGGGTTCAGGGATCTAATAATCTACTCTTTTCGTCCACATTCCAATTTTCCAACTGCCTCTTTCGGAGCGTTAGTGCCCAGGGAACACAATGCAACCGAGGCTTACTTGGCGCGGAATCTAAACTTGCAAAATGGCGGTGGAGGAGGCTTTGCAAAGAGAGAGTTTCGTCGTTTGTTTATCAAGATTCTATTTCATGCCAGTCAGGTATATCTATATTTGAATAATGAAATACTCAAACTGTTTGGAATGATATCATTTATCAACCAACAGACAAAATACATATTATTATTTTTTGGATGATTTGAACGTCGTTTTTGACCAACAAAACTAAAACGACGACAGCGTCGGGCATGGCAGTGGCATGGCATATGTGAAAGAGTGAAAGAGTTGGTCATATTTCATAATGGGATAGAATTTGAACATCTGCACACCAAAATGAAAATAGAAGGCTGCAGACACACATTTCATTTTCCATATCACGTCACTGATTTTCGTTGAAAGAATTTTAAAAAATGGACACATTTTTCAGTTCTACCTACACGCAGCATTTTTGCCATGGACACGTGCACATATTTGTTTTTTTGCCTGTAGTAAGCCTTTGCACACACAGAATTTTGTTGAGAACTGCCATGCCTTATATGACCCGATTGATAAACAGTTTGATAGGTGAACATTTCTTTGCCAGAATTTTTGCTGTGCAATGGATTTTCTTTCTGGTTCGCAACATTTTTCCCCATATTTGACTGGATGGATGGAGCCAGAATAGGTACCTTCATTCTAAAAAAAGGTGGGCAGCAGGAGGTCCATCATTTTCACAAAAGTTTAGTACATTTCAGGTTATGCTTTTGTCACAAATTTTCACAATAAATCTAAAAACATGATTCCACCCCAAACTCAAAAAGTGACCAATTCATTCCCCCGTCAAATGGGAAGGTGTCAATGCTGTGCACTTTCTTTGGGATTGTATGGGGGCTTGTTTATGGGCAAAACACTGCAATCCTTGCCAAAACAACTTGAGGAAATACTTTTTTTGCTGGTTTTTCCTCTGTTTAACCATCTTAAACACACAGCAGGAAACTTCATTCATTCTTTTTTTCCGCCCCCTGCTCCCCTGAACAATGCTGGTCCAAAAATATGATCACCAGACATCAAAAGAAATTTGGCAGATTTGTTGTGCCCTAAAGCACTGTGTAATCACACAATGAACCAATATTGTAAGGGGGAAGGGACAGAAGACCAAAAACATGCAATTTTTTCAAGAGTTTTGGCAGAGATTGTAGCTTTTAAACAACTTCAAATTTAATTTACCTCCATGTGATCCTGAGATGCAACATGAACAGAACCCACATATTTGACTGTGGAAGGACCTATTTAATAAACCCAATGGTTGTTTTTAACTCTTGTTTGGCAGGGAAATATTTTGATGCATTTAGTAATTTCACATGTAAAATGCTATGATCATAATTGTAATATACAACATAGTATGTATAACCTTGTGGTATTGCATTCTGTAGTATTTCACAGTCCTTTTCAGGAATAAAGCAACACGCGTGCGGCAAAACACACAGGTAAATTCATTTGCGCGTGCGATTCGCACACGTAGTTATTCAAGACGGTAATTAAGAAGTGACACAAAAATAGGTCTTCAAGTCTCCCTTTACTGATGAAGATAATCACACTACCGATATAGATTGAATATCATTGTTCATATGTTTATGTGTCAATGAAGTTTTTGTTTTTACAGGACTATACTCAGCAGTTTCTTCCTTGGTAAACTCATACTCGCCTAGTGTCCAATTCTTCCAACTATCAATGTCAACAGGACAAATCTGTTGTCTGCTCGGTTCATTTTCTTCATGAACATCGGTATCGGTAACGAGAATTACCTTCGCTCTATGAGCACCAAGTGTCGCAATTATTTCATATTGTGGGAATTGCCACTTGGTACTTTATCGAAAGTGTTATAGGATTTGTCAGTAATCATGGTTTATTGAAGCACATGCTTTGACATTGGATGTGTCAAACATCAGAGTACCACTTTACTTAAGCAAAATGACACTTTGCGCGTGCGATGAAAAGCACTCGTGACTCAATTTGCGTGTGTGCCAACGTGTGCGTGTGCGATCGCACGCGTCAAACGAAAAGGCCTGATTTCACATAATTACTGACACAGCAAAAGTGCAGGATAGCATGAACATCTGTTTGTATTTCTAGCATCAGTTCATACAAGACAGCACTCAGTATTTCTTTGTTCGTTTTATCCTATATTTTAACCGCATCGTGACAAATTGGTCACAGGGTCAATTAGCAATTTAGCCACTTCTATGACCCTATAATTTGGCACTAAAACCCCTCAATCACCTTCAATCGAATTTTGTTTGATGCAAGGAAGCTCAATTTCAGTTGACTTGCTCCAAGGACAGAATGTGGATATCATGAAAGATCTTGCTAGATCTTATTGAATGATGTCAGAACAATGACGATATTTATTGTCAATACATTTTTGATCATGAATTTTGTTGAGAATTCTTCCTTTGAAAGTTAACTAAATGACAGAATTCATTTGTTGATCAATGTTTTCATGCAGTGCCTTTTCACTAACATTCTCATCAAAACTTTCAACCAAAATCTGCAGTGCTGTTTTCAAAAACCTTTTGGTTGTCCTTTTTGTGTGAAAATTTATACTTTTCGATGTCTTCTGCATTGCTACTCTCCTTGGTATCAGAGTATGAAACCAGGAATCGGTGGGCAGTTGATAAAAACAAGACAAAATGGGCCTTTGGAAAGCAATAAGGAGGACCAAATTTAATGAAGCGATAACTCAAATTTATCATATATTTGCCTTTTTTTGTGTGACGTGACGCGCTGGTCGATCTATGATCTGTTACATCGCATGGGACTGTTTTTGGCACACTCGTTGATAGGTACCCATTGAGAGCATACATTCTTGCATCTCACGAATGACAACATGCTACTTCTCCCATTAAGGAGTTGGAGAGACCAAGAGACCAAGAATTTCTGCTTGTATCTTGCAAGCCAAGTCCTTTTCTTATAACTTATCATCCAAAGGCTAAGACGAAGTGTCTTTTTCAAATTAGATGCACAAGAACCATACTTTCTTCTTTTAATCTTTTAAAAGTAGCATTTAAACCAAGCAAATTTTAGTTTTGGGCCTGAATTTCAAGTGCACAAAGACAAAATTGGGATTTCCAAGTTGTGCAATAAATAGGACAACTTCCTACTCTCTCAAGGAAGCAAATTCGCACGAAAAGTGAGGAATCTGTTCAAGATGAAGTTCTGAAATAAAAGAAGCATTACTCCCTATCAAATTTTCAGAGAACCAGTGAACGCTTCATCGTCATCGTCATCAATTTATTTGACGTAGGCTATTTAAAGAAAAATAGCTAAATAACAGCTAATTTAGGCCTACTTTACAAAATTTACAATTTCTTATAATAAATTGATCAAAAATTTACAATGCATATTTCCAAGATGAAAGTAGTCAGACCTTCCCAAAGAGGTCCGGAGCAACGCCCCCCCCCTCAGAAAGACGATGGACACACCGCGCGAGGGAACCCCCAGACGCATACACTAAGCAGCAGCTGCCGCTGGGGGAACGCCCACGAAAACATCGCACCCAAAGCTATCTTGTTATTGATTTTCTATATTGCGAGACATAATGTAACAAGCCTACTGGGATAAGAAACAGAGAAATTTGAAAAGGCTAGGACAGTAGTTTCAATATAGATCATATTTAGGGACGGTTCATTATTAACAGAGGGGTTGGTACTGAAGAGAAATGTTTTCTTGTCCAAAAAATTTTCTTACCCAACTCTAAAAGTGACAGCAAAAACATCTACCCAACAATTTTCAGGTTGAAAAATTTTGTCCAACCCCTACCTATAAACAAGGTTTCAATGTGAAACGATGTAAATTGTAAATTCAATACTGTAAATATTGATGACAAAGATGAACAAAGTAGATACTGAAAGTGAAATGGATAGTGTTGATGATGTTGATGATGATATTGATAATTTTGGACTTTAAACATTTGGTATTAATTGGTGGGAAAATTTTGTTTTCCAAACCTTGAAATTACATGAAAAAATATTTACCCAACCCTTTTATGTTAGAAAGTTTCTCTTACCCAACCCATTTCTCTTCGGTACCAACCCCTTTATAAATAATGAACAGTCCCTTACGCCTACCAATTCGACTCAGGTTTACAGGACCGTCGAGAGGGGGGGTTAGCCAGGGTAGTTACCAGGGGGCCCGGGGCGTTTGGGGGCCCGGAAAAAATAGGGTATGTATTTTTTCTTGTAGTTTTCTTTCCAGAAATTTTCAGGCCCGCAGGCCCACTGAATTCCAAATGAAATCTCGTTTTACCAGTGCATAGGAGGGCGTAGCCCAAGGATAAAAGGGTGTGGTTCAAAAAACCTAACCCTGGGGCCCGGCCCCTCTCTCGACGGCCCTGCAGGTTTATACATATGGCTCCAACATTTTTTACTATTTTGGCACAACAGAGAGGTTCCAAATGAAAGAGTACATCTTTTCTTTCAACGACTGACGATGTTCAACTTCTCCCATTAAATTCCCATACCGCAAATGTTTGCAAAAATGTAGCTTGGAGAAGCCGCTGGGTCATTGTGCTTTGCATGTAATAATAGCGACGTTGGGTGCTTCTTGTCGAGAGTAGTAGGCCATTCATCAACAGTAGGAAGTCTCTTCAACACATCATGAAATAACCTAAAGGCGTTTTGCTTGTTGCAACAAGAACGATGTTTTGCAAGTTTAGTTTTCAGTTGATGGTTGCATGCTAGCGTTGGGTAAAATATCTTCTGCTTTAGGCCTAAGGGATTTGCAATAAATTCAAACGACATGACAGTAACAAAATGCGTTTAACTGAATTGTATGAGTCAAAATTAGAAGCTAGGGGGAAGCTAGCAGGTAATGAAATTCATATTAACCGGTTTTGTCGTTGCGCAGGAAAATATAAAGCCCTCGGTCTATGCACCGACCTCGCAAGCTCGTTTTGTATTTTTAAGACCCCGGGCTTTATATTTTCCTGTATAACGAGAAACCGGTCAGTATGTGCATAGTATTGCCATGGAGCTCTTGCTTTATTACATGAGATGCATATACCGGGTGAGCCAGAAAAATGTTTAAATGTTTGAAAGCCTGCTTTTCTCAAACAATTTGTTAGATTCCTATAAACTGGGGATACCTATGTAGCTTGCATATCAACTTAGATAAGAAAATTTAGTTTGTCCAAATTGGTCGTATCATTATCAAGTTACAAGCAATTTTATAAAGATGGGTAATCTCAAATTCGTTGAAAAACAGGCCTACAATCCCTGATCAAATTTGCTAGCAAAGTCTCATGAAAATAGAAAATGGACAAAAAATGCTTAATATCAATTCGAATTGTAGACGATTATACAGTAGACTTTTGCATACCCAACCAACCTCGAACCCAGGGTAAGAATGGTCTTGTCTTAGCATCAAAGCAAGGGCAGAGCAACAAGAAGTGTTCCGTATCTTCATCACCATCATTTGTCGGACACATTAGGATTTGTGGTACAGTAAGTCCTCGCATATAAGAACCTACTTTTTTGACAGCTAGGCTGAAATGAAGTTGTAATGAAGATGTGCAAAAACGAAGAGAAAAACCTCCGTTTTTGTGAAAGTGTTCACACTGATCCGCACAAAAACGCCACAAAAACGGAAGTTCTCGAAAACGCTATCAAAAGTGGATATCCACAAAAACGGAGGTTTGTGAAAACGCACTTGATCAATGTGAACGCGCAAAAACGGAGGCTTTTGAAAACGCACCAATATTCAACAATGAATTTCACAAAAACGTAGCAATGTGAACGCAAAAAAAACGGAGGTTTTTCTCTCCGTATTTGTTATCAGGCAGATCAATGTGATCGGACAAAAACGGATGTTTTCCCCTCCGTTTTTGTACAAAAACGGAGCAATGTGAACGGGTAGCTTGGATGCCTCAAAAACGGATATTAACAAAAAAGGAGCAGTGTGAACGGGGCCTAAGATCAATTTCAAGGTGCAAGGGTTCTTATTTGAAGAGTGCCTTGTGTATGTCATTTGGAATCTTCACCAAAGATGATCAGGATTAGCCCTGTTATTTGTTTTGGCAAAGTTATTTTGTACCTAATAACCAATTCTAAGCTTACAAACAGCAGGGGAGGAGGTTCAAACTTTAGCAACCAACTGGGACAAAAATGACTGCTGGGACATAACGAGAATCAAAAATCAACTTTGCTGTCCCTGCAATGAGAACATATTTTCATCAAACTGAAACAGGCTCTTAATTACAAGGTGCATAAGTTAGGAAAAACAGCCTCTAGGTTCTTATTTTTGAAGGTTCTTATATGCGGGGATTTACTGTATCTTTAGAATTGTGTTTAAATGGTGAAAGTTTAACTTCCTGAGACCGATTGAAGGCTTTTTTTTTTAAATATGATATATTCCAAATAAAATTTACAATACAGGTTATGAACTACATTACTTACAAAATTACTCTACAATACTGCTAGGACGATCAACCCCAGGGAGCAGAAGGCTGTGTCTACCCCGAGGCCATTAAATAAAGATAATAAAGGAAAAGGAACTACTTTAACTATGGGACAAAATCTGATGGCTTATGAAGGGATGGGTAAGTGGCTACAGAAATTCACTCGAATCGACCAGTTCCATGGATAAAATGTAGCGTTAGCTCAAGAATATGTCTATTTAGTGAAATAGGAAAATCTTTATACAATAAAAATTGTAGTAAAGCTTCATTTGCAAGATTTACATATCCAAGTGGTCGTATTAATGCATAGATTCCAGCGAGGAGGTCTCGTCTTTGTAAATCAAAACAAGGGCAGAGCAACAAGATTGAAGGCTTTCAAATATCTGAACATTTTTGACTCACCCGGTAAATCGTTTGCTTTTCTTCTCCACAGGGTGATTACTTCAGCTGCCATTGTTTTGAAGCAGAATATATGGTCATCATTTGAAGTCCTTTTTGAAGAATGTTTCAGAGCAGTTTCCAAGCATGATTCCCGATACTCTGGAATGGTATGACCGATTTTAATGAAGTTAGTCTTCGCATATAAATCAGCCTTTCTCTTATAGAAACCTTTACGTTTCATTGAAATTGATGGATAATTCTTCATTTTACATTTCGTCAAACGTAGCATAGAGCTCAAATCTTTCAAATCTTTAAAAAGGTTGGTGTAAAATTCTATTAAATTTTTCTTTGAATTGGATTGCTTGAAAGGAACTTATGGTACTTTGCTGTAAATCTGCCATGGTAATTTTATGATGTCTTTAGTTTTTTCAAATGCGGCAATTTGATAATTATTCATGGTAAATTTTGAAAAAACTTAAATCACCGTCAATCCTAAACTAATAAAGGAATCATTACATAACCTTCAAGAAAACAGTAGTTTATGGAGGTCTACAATATGGTGGCAAGCAGAAATCTGTAGCTTTCCCAGTTTAGGATTTAGAAATTTGATGACGTCATAGCCTCTGCCGCCATATTGAAACTAATCAAGATATCAATAAATTGCCACGGCAGATTTACAGAAAAGTTCCTTCCGAACTATTTATTTCAAAGAAAACGGCAATAGAATTTTACACCGACCTTTTTGAAGATTTGACCCTAGGTTGTCAAAGCCGACACTTTATCTTGACTCATTCGTGACAGTTTCAGTTTTCAGTTTCAGTTTTATTCATCAACTAATCCTAAACACAATTCTACACAATTGCACTACACCTAAGTACCGTAAAAGCTCTATTAAGCCCCCCTCTCAATTAAGCCCCCCCCCTTATATCAAATTCCACAGGCTACCAAATATTCTCCATTTATTTAGCTACATAAGTTTGCATGTTAATTTTGATGTGTTTTGAGATAAAACTTTGTCGAATTAATGTATTTAACTCGTAAAATTGTATGATTAAACCGCAAAATGTGGTGCAAAAAGGAATAAAAAGTGTCCAAAATGAAATAAGCCCCCCCCCCCGGGGCTTAATAGAGCTTTTACGGTACTTTCAAAATACCGTACAACAAACCCAAAGGTAAATTAAATTTAAAGATTACAGAAAAAAGAACTTTACAAGATTATATTTAAGATTGATTGATTAAAGGAGGAGCTCTCTAAATAGGTTAACTAATCGAGAGAGAGCCCCTCCCCCCAATAAAAAAAACAAATAAAACTACAACATATTTTATCAATATAAAAAAACCATTAGCCAGATTTGTTCTATAGAGACCGAAAGAACATAAGGATTTGAAAGAGATTTCTAATCAAGAAACAATGACACGTACAAGCCAATGAAATGAGTTTTCAATTTGGACCGAAAAACTGCAGCGGCATCCAGCAACACGTATGGAAAGTTGAAGGGTGTTTCAAAGTTTAGAGCTAAAATATTGAATTGTTTGAAGACCACAAGGGGTAGTCTTCGTTAGAGATTTACACTTTGACTGCCGCCTTACCCTAACCCAAGCTGTATTTTAACATAAGTCTGGCTTATGAGGACGATAGTGGATTATGTGAATGGTATTCAAAATGTGATCGCTGCAATTTATTCAAAGGCAAGAACATTTTGCAAAATAGAATCGTTGTAGCGCAATTTTCTTTCAAACTCAGCAACTTTAAGATGCATGTTAGCATAAATCTAGCTCAAAAGAACGACTGAGAATTACTTTAATGGTACACACAATGTCCAGATGATGATCGCAGTGATGGTTTGATAGGCAACAACGTCCTGCAAAATGGACTCATTAGAAGCAATTTCCCTTCAAACTCAGAAGCGTTAGGCGTATTTGAGCATGAATCTCGCTCAGAAGAATGATTGAGGATTATTTTAATGGCACTCGAAGTGTCCAAAATATTTATAACTCTAAGCTCTAATCGAAAGAACATTCAGTGGAATAGGAGATTAGTAGATGCATTGACTTGTTACACAGTTCCTTTAAAATCAGAAACGTTAGGTTGATATCGGCATAAATCTCGCTCAGAAGAATGATTGAGGATTGTTTTAATGGCACTCGAAGTGTCCAAAGTAATTATAACTCTAAACTTTAATCGAAAGAACATTCAGTGGAATAGGAGATTAGTAGATGCATTGCCTTGTTACGCAGTTCCTTTCAAATCAGAAACGTTAGGCGTATGTTAGCATAAATCTCGCTCAGAAGAATGAATGAGGATTGTTTTAATGGCAATCAAAATGTCCAAAATAATTAAAACTCTAAACTCTAATCGAAAGAACATGCAGTGAAATAGGAGATTGGTAGATGCATTGCCTTGTTACGCAGTTCCTTTAAAATCAGAAACGTTAGGATGATGTTGGTATAAATCTCGTTCAGAAGAAAGATTGGGGATTATTCTAGTGGCACTCGAAGTGTCCAGATAATCATTGCTGTGGTCAATTCAAAGGCAAATTTACATCCACGAGGAAAGAATTGATGAATGGTCGGGTGAATTGGTTGTAGCCTTGTTGACGGTTTTATAGTCGTTCTAAAATCATAATCTCTTTAGTTTCAAGAGTGTAATTTGTAGTGGTCAACTTGTGGAATTCACTCTTGGTTTTCTAGGAGCAATTATTAGCGTATGAATCAAAATTTTGAAAGGACATGGATTTTGTTCGACGTTCTTTCCTTTACGGTTTGCAAAATATAGAGACCGACAAAGCTTTCGAAAATGACAGGCTTAACACGTTTGTGACTCTTTAAAGAAACGTTTCTGGTTTAAATTTGGTCTCAGATCTCCTATTTCACGTTGAAGCATCACTTGAGAGCCTCATGAAGATTTGTGTGCGTTTGCCTAGAATTAAACATTTCCTACCGATCTTCACGAATTTAACAATAATCAATGCATAGATGTAATTGTTTAGAACAATGAAACTGTACATTAATTAGTTTTAATCGGATCTAATCGGTCATGCCTCCCCGTGGTTATTCGAGATTTTCTGCAGGAAGCCCCCTTCAAGAAGTTGCAAAAACGATCGAACACAAAAACAACGACCAGAATTACGTCTACTTTCCTTTCTAACAACAAGGACGTGTACAGGTGTTAGCGCATGTTATCCTCCTGGGAGAATGGAATCCTCCTAACTTATTTGCTTATACTAACACAGAAGACTTATTCAACCTCCCAAGAGGAAAACTCGTGTAAAAGGACAGGGGAATCATTGCTGTAAGGGGAAATTGTGGAATTTTGTCACGATAAGGCCACTTTTGAAGGACTTTCAAGGGGGCCTACTGGGAAATATCTCTTATTTTTGGAAGAAAGTGGCCAATTTCAGCCAGAACAATTCCTAAAATCAATTTTAAGGGCATATGTCATGAACTTGATTGGTTCATGCAATACCATTCTCGCTATTGTTCATTACAAAGCACAGGATCGAGGCTGAATTTTCATTTAAATGAAAATTCATGCAGCTGAAATAACAAGTCACGAGACAATGAAATTCCTCTCCAAAATTGTTTGTTGTATTAACCAATTGCTAACGTGACATATGTCCTTTAAGATGTCGGCTATTCAAAAGAATGATAACAAACATTATGGCTGTGATGTTCAGGAGACATTAGTCTGTCAAAAGCTGTGCGTTTTTTCTGCCTCACCCCCGGGGGGGGGGGGGGTAACTCCAGTACTCAGTGGTACGGGGTTGTGCCATATTTTAGGGTACCTTTTTCATCAGAAGTTCCGGATTTATGGGTAACCTTTTTGGAGAAATTTCCGGATTTGTGGGTATGCTTTTGAGGAATCTCCGGATTTATGGGTATACTTTTGAGAAACTCTCAGATTTTGTTGCTTTTATTTATAATGTCTTAATTACATTTCCTTCTTTTTTTATTTGTAAAATCACACTTTCCGGATTTATGGGTACCAGTTTTTGAAATTTTCCGGATATATGGGTACCAGTTTTTGAAATTTTCCGGATTTATGGGTATCATTTTTTGAAATTTTCCGGATTTATGGGGGGTAGTACTATACACTGAATGGCACAACCCCGTACCACTGAGTACTGGAGTTACCCCCCCCCCCGGGGCCTCACCCGGTAGTTTGAGCCTACAGTAAATCCCTGCATATAAGAACTTACTTTTTGACAGCGAGGCTTAAACAGGGTTCTTATTTTAAAGGTACTGAGCCTAATGTGAAGGTATGAAGGTTCTTATTTGGAGAGTGCCTTGCGTAGACCGTTTTTTGAATCTTCTCCGAAGATATTCAGCCCTGTTATTTGTTTTGGCAAAGTTATTATGTACCTAATAACCAATCCTAAGCTTACAAACAGCAGGGGAGGAGATTTAAACTTTAACAGCCAACTGGGACAAAAATGAACTTCATAACGAGAATCCAAAATCAACTTTTCTACCCCTGCAATAAGAACATCATCAAAATGAAAAGGCTGTTAATTACAAGGTGTATAATTTAGGAAAAACAGCCTCTAAGTTCTTGTTTTTGTGGGTTCTTATATGCGAGGATTTTCTGTATTTTTATCTTGATCTAGCTGGGAAACATCCGATAGCGAAAACTGAGAATGAGTGTTATACTCTTTAAAAGTAGCTGTGCAGAAGGTTCTGAATTGTTATTTTAAATATTTTGTTTATATTTTTTGCTAGATGGGGGCAATTGTAATGGTTTGCTCCATTTCATTTTTAGTTTGATAGTTGACACTTGACAAGATGAACCTATGACAACAAAAAAGAAATGATGGCAATTGAATCCTTGCTGCAGAATGGCACAGTCTTTGTGTGAGTTTATCATTTTACCTGTTTTTAGCTAAGATAATCTCAATACCTTCTTTTAGTAGCTTTTACATTCCCACTCTTTGCTTATCTTGAGTTTTTGAACTGAATGCGATTTTTTCTGTGAGTTACATATTAGCTTCAAAAAGTCTTCTTGTTGCTTGTAGTGCAATTGTACAAAGATAAACAAGTATAAGATATGAGCACTTTGATGCGAATTGAAACGACGTTTTGAGCATAGCCCGTTATCAAGCAAAGAAATATTAGTAGAACAAGTTAAATATCTTGGAGTTACAGTGGACGACAACCTTACATGGAACGAGCAATGTAAAAATCTCAAAGGCAAAATTAAAAGTGCCCTTTCGTCCCTGCGGAAACTAAAGAACATATTGCCGCAATCAAAATTGGATCAGGTGTACAAGGCACTGCTTGAGAGTCATCTGAGATACGGTGATGAACTATGGGGCAATTTGTCAAACACAAAGCTTGATCATCTTCAGCGTCTACAAACTAGAGCACGATCACTAATAGAAGGCTCTAGATTAAAGGATGGGTGGAGTTGCAACTGGCTATCAGTCTTAAACTTAATCAAATTTGACAGGGCCGTGATGATTTACAAAATAATGAATGGTCTCTGCCCGGACAACTTAAGAGGGAGGCTTGTTACAAGATCTCAATTATCTAACCATCGAACGAGAAATCAGTTAGATCTGGACACCCCAAGACAGAACCTAGAATTCTCCAAAAGCAGTTTTTTCTACTCTGGTGCTAAAAACTGACACTACTCCGGTCTCATTGACAATTGCTGTACCCATCCTTTCCTTAGTCATTATCGCAAGGGAAGTAAAAGAGCAATTTTATGCAACTTTTTGCAAATTTCATCTAGAAGCCTGTAGAAATTTTCTGAAGATTTACCCAAACACAAGATGGCGTCGTGTTTTCAAAGCCGCTATGATGTCATGCCGTTTGGATGAATCAGTGGGAAAGAGCACATTCGTTATATATTTTGCGACCAGGATGATGATGATGATGAACATAGATCTTTCTTTGTCGTATCGTCTTACTACTATTCATTGATATTTCTTGATTTACATCGTATTTTTATTAAATAGAACGATAATTTACCGGTCCGAATGCCTAACCTCACTACATAAGGACCCTCTAGTTACGCTCATCTTATTGAGTTGAATTGTTGTTGCTGTTGTCGCTCCACTGAGGAGATATTCCGTTTCTACAAGCGTAGGGAAATGAGTCTCTTTGTTGACCGAAGCGCCATCATCAAGTCAAAGAGCATAGAGAAACGAGAGACTCCAGGTAATAAGTCTACCGAATGCCTTGAGCAATTTCAAGATGGGCTCTAAAAAGACAGCTACAGTGAATGTGTAGACCGGTTTACGGTGGACTTTAGCGTATAATGACGGTCTCAACTGTCTTTGACTACCAATAAATCACTGGGCTTATCCCAAGAAAGTTGTTGATTTAACTAAACTAACCAAAATTGATATTTGTATCTTGGTTTATAATCTTGATAAACCATTATAAATTCCACCGTGCATTTATAGCTGGATGCTAAAGTTAGCTTGGCCTCGGGGCAGTCTTTATGGATACTTTAGTACAACTTAATTAATCGTGGTATTCCTGCGTACCTGTAGAATACCTTCTTGCTTCAGCCTACATGCATTAAGTGCCCAGAGGAGTAGATAAATTAGTTGAAAGACAGCTACCCCAGAGGCTTCGATCTTGTAATACCAACAGAACGAGAAAGGCCCGTTATGAACTTCTGTTCCATATTTTATTTCAGTCAGTTTCAATGCCCAAAATGCCGCACTCACTGACTATCGTAATTTCTAGTTTATTGATATTTCATTACCTCTTAATTTATTCTGGTATTTTTTCATTCCTCAAGCATGCTTTCTTGCACCACTTTCCATGGATTAAGTACCATTAAGTGCGCAGAGGAGCAGATAGATTAGCGTCCAAAGAACTGTTTAATTGGTAAGTTTGATTTACAATATTTGCGGCGAAGCCGCACTTATATCAAAAGTTTGCGATATTTGTCGAAGGAAGGAACGATTGAAATAAAAAATCTCGATTCCATATATCAACAGAACTAGAAAGACCCGTTATAAACTTTTATTCTTTTTGTTCGTTCAAGTTTTTTTCCATTTCCCAAAGCGCCGCACACACTAACTATTGTTATTTCTAGTTTTATTTTTTATACTACTACGGCTATTTTGCACGTTACCGGACACACTTTTCATTATCCTCTGTGTTTATATTTGGTGCCGATTTGGACAGTATTATGATTTGAAAATGCATCAGTAGCTACTGAGCACAAAGGTATAACTACCGAACTAACAGGACTACTTGAAATTTATACGGACCAGTTGCATTCCGCATTTTTGACCCACTGTACATTCTGCATATGTATTATACTTAGTTACGACTCACTAATTGAGCAAAAACGCTAAGGGAGTTGTTTCTTTTGGATTTCCAATTTTCACTGACCGAATCTATTCATGCAAAGCGAGCTTTCTCAACCTTAAGCATGGCATGAATTTGTTTCCCACCCACAATCTATCCCTGAGCATGATACATAACTAAGTCCAGTTAACAAACAAGTGCATGATCTTTTTCAAGTACCCCCAGCCCAGTAGCTTATCACAAATACAAAGAAGACGATCCATACACTTGCATCTCATCCAAACTTCTGCAGCCTCCTTCGGAAGGGACCTCCTAAATTGATATAATCCCTCCAGCTGACAGCCCGGACTCAATATCAGATGCCTCTTCACGGATTGCGAGAATCCATGCGCGCCAAGAGTATCTACCACTTAAAGTGATCAGGTAAACATTGTTAAATCAAGACACGAAATAGGTGAGCAAAGTTTAAACTGCATCATTAAGTCATTCCTTGCTTATTCATTCATTTTTCAGTTTTAAATTCTTTACCGGCGGCTACTCCATCAGTCAAAAAGGAATGCTGTTCAGGGTGCAGAAACTTTTAATTGAAGGGAAAACCAACTCTTGTTTCTAATTGCAATAAGATAAAGAAAATTGACAAAGTAGCATATTTTAAATCATCGTTAAACACTTTGTAAATACATTACATCCAGATTACCCAATTCGTTCAGAGTATGGTTAATAGCTTTCAAAGCAGACCGATTGCTTCGCCAAGCTTTGGAACAGTCTTGGCCCTGAGATCCGAAATACTTCAACCCTGAGAGCGTTTAAAAAGAAGGTGCAACCATGAATTTCTCACCAATTCTTTTCTGTTTTCTTTTATTTATTTATGACAATTTGTAATTAGTTTAGGTTTAGGTTTAGGATTAGGTTTTATAGCAAATGTCGTTTTTATTGTAAATTAGTAGTTATTTGTAAGTTTTTAGCATGGCCCCCTGTAAATCAATTATCATTATTGAGGGGCTACCATGGGTAAAAAAGATAAAATGAAAATGAATGAATGAAATGAATGAAATGAAATGAATGATTGCTTGGTTGAATGATAATGTAGTGATTTCAAGAAAATGATTTTCTTATTGCTTCATTTTTCATTGCTAATTGATTGATCGATTCGCCAATTGATATAGCGATTGATTGATTGATTGATTTATTGATTAATTGATTGATGTGCGATTCACTGAGTGTCTCGTGAATTTGTTGCTTGAATTCAAATGGATTTGCTGGTAATTCGGCGAATATCTTGTTGATTGATTACTGACTGCCTGAGTGATGCAGCTATCAATTCATTTATTGAATTATTTGATTGCTGTTGATCGATGTTTCAATAACTGTGTGGTGGATTGATTAACGATTGAATGATTGCGTTGGTGATTGATATTTTTATTACCGATTGCCTGATTGATAACCTGATTACTAATCAATCCATATTTCAATAACTGTGTAGTGGATTGATTGTCGATTCAATGATTGCCTTGGTAATTAGTAAATATCTTTATTGCTGATTGCCTGATTGATGTAGTATAGAGTCATTTATTTATAACCTGATTACTGATTGATCGACGTTTCAATAACTGTGTAGTAGTGGATTGATCGACGATTGAATGATTGCCTTGTGTAATTGATATTTTTATTACTGATTGCCTGATTGATGCAGTATTGACTCATTTATTGATAACCTGATTACTGATCGATCGATGTTTCAATAACTGTGTAGTGGATTGGTCGACAATTGAATGATTGCCTTGGTAATTGATATCTTTATTACTGATTGCCTGATTGATGCAGTATTGATTCATTTATTGATAACCTGATTACTGATTGATTGATGTTTCAATAACTGTGCAGTGGATTGGTCGACGATTGAATGATTGCCTTGTGTAATTGATATCTTTATTACTGATTGCCTGATTGATGCAGTATTGATTCATTTATTGATAACCTGATTACTGATTGATCGATGTTTCAATAACTGTGTAGTGGATTGGTTGACGATTCAATGATTGCCTTGGTAATTGATATCTTTATTACTGATTGCCTGATTGATGCAGTATTGATTCATTTATTGATAACCTGATTACTGGTTGATAGATGTTTCCATAACTGAGTAGTTGATTGATCGACAATTGAATGATTGCCTTAGTAATTGATATTTTCATTACTGATTTCTTGATTGATGCAGTATTAATTCATTTATTGATAACCTGATTACTGGTTGATTGATGTTTCAATAACTGTGTAGTGGATTGATCGACAATTGATTGATTGCCTTGGTAATTGATATTTTCATTACTGATTGCCTGATTGATGCAGTATTGATTCATTTATTGATAACCTGATTTCTGATTGATTGATGTTTCAATAACTGAGTAGTTGATTGATCGACGATTGAATGATTGCCTTGGTAATTGATCTCTTGATTACTGATTTCTTGATTGATGCAGTATTGATTCATTTATTGATAACCTGATTACTGATTGATCGTCCTTTCAATAATTGTGTAATGGATTGATTGACGATTCAATGATTGCATTGGTAATTGATATCTTGATTACTTATTGCTCGTTCTGAATCATCTGCTTGATACTTATTACACAAGTTGAATAGTGAATTGATTTATCATTGTCTAGCTGATTTTTTATTGGTTTATCAATTGGCCAGTTACGCTCTCAATCGGATGATACATTTTGAAAATAGCTGTGTCGATTTATTTTCTGTAGGTGTAGGTAGAAACGTAAAGGAAAAACAGTTTTTGTTTACTTCTCACATTGACTAATTTGCACAGTGGGTCACTTTTTGCTAATTGACTGATTTTATTGCAAGTTTTGATTATGTTGTTTGGAAATTGATTGTTTGATCGACTAATGAACTGGATGTTTATCTCGCTGAATGCTCGAATAATCAATTGAGAGTAATCAGTTGCACTTATACATTTGCCGTCTCCTTAGAATTAATCGAAATCTGTACGCAAAGCGTACCTTAAATTTACCTCAGTTTCAAAAACCTCAGTTTCAAGGAAGTGTACCTTAAATGTCAAAAATGTGCGCAATAATTTTAAACACTTTTGAGCAGCTTTTCTTGAAATGATCAGAAGATGGATGATTTTTAGAAGGACCTTTGGTCACAATATTTGGAAGACAATGCGATTGGTTCGCCTGTCACATCATTCCATTGTTCTTATAAATTTCTGCTTCATTTGAGAAGAAAAAGTAACCCTACGTAGCTATTGTCATGTTTTATATGAGATCATCCTCTGCTTCCAAAATGCTCAGATTTTGACCAGCCTCCCATTATTCAAGCTTCTATTTACTGCAAAAAGCCTTCAAAATATTTTCTCAAAAATAAATTTGAAGGTGCGTATCTCCTTCCCTCATATGCAACATTCTTTTGGAGAAATTTTCTTTCATAATGTTTTCTATGAGGCTTTTTTTATATATCATTAAAACTATTTTATATTCATTAAAACTAAAACGCAATACTTGCAATACAATGTAACATCCGTAGCTAAAAAAGACACAGGGTCACCGAGTTCTAGCTATGAATGGTACTTATAATTTTCAACTTTAATTATAGCTTTTACTAAATAAAGTAAGAAAACTAACATAAATTAAAAGGAGGTGAATGTTTTAATGAGGCTCACTGGTGCGTCTTGCCACTATTTAAGTGCAGCATCCCAAGGATCAATGTATTTGGAGATGCTCATATTCTTGTGACAATCTTTAGATAACGTACCCAGCCTCTTTTTAAATCCAGCCTCCTTTAGCTGCAGTGCGCTTCAGAAATGTTTCAATCGACGCCGTTCTCAAGACTCACACCTGCGGTCGTGGTTTTCGCTGGGCCATTGACTTTACCGTCAGGTTTCCGTCAAATCATTGTCATAAATCAGAGACGAACCAATGAGAGGGCTTTAAATCTAACATAATTATCCGCTGAGATGAATAATTACAGAAAGTGGTAATCTGCGAGTTCAAATAGTGAGGTTCTGGCGGGACGGCAGTACTTATGTGAAAGCGAATAACTTGTAAAAGACACTCTACAAAGCGTGCACGTTGCTCGCGTTAGAACCTCACAACAGCTATGTATTCTATGGGTTATAACGATAATCTTTCGCATTGCTCATTTTGGGGAAGATCCCGGCACGAAAGCCAGGCTAATGGATACTATACTCCAATAAATCAAGCTTTCAGTAGCTTGGCTACTTCTAACCCCATATATCAACTTGAATCTATGGTCAGCCAGAATAGCTCAGTAGGTTTTGTTACAGCACGACAGAGCCAGCGAAGCTATCCGAGTTGTAGCCGGTATATGTATAATGGAGCTGGCTATCAAGAAACGCCGCAAAGGAGAGACTGGCAGTGGAGAAGACATAGCGATGAAGCACTGGGAGAGCTGTGTTCCTGGCTGCAAGCTACCGAGTCGACGCTTTCGTCGCGTTTACCAACGAGAGGTGAAGCGAGAAGCAGTTGTGCCGTGATTAGGCCTACACATAAAGAGAAAAAGAAGGCTAGTTCCAATGAAGACAAGACGACGAAAAAACAAGCTGAAACTCCGAAAAAGCCCGAAAAAGGTGAGTTTATCTTTGAGTGATTAATTGTTTACAAACTGATTTGCTTGCTCAATGTTTATTGAGACAATGCCCCGGTAAATCTGTCTCATTTCGTTCTCATATGGGACCCAACCATGATGCGATAATGCGGATTTTCATCGAAGCTCTTCTCTATACCAATGCATCTTCAACTCGAATAATTCCTTCTGTATCCGAAGTTTTTATTGTCTAAAACTAAATTGTTATTTTTTATGAATTCCCAAGGGCCTATTGAATGAGTTATTCCTTTGAATTATTGGCATTGATAACCTTAAGAGCTATCTTGACCTCTAATCGTCGCGCTTTCAAAAATTACACTTTCCGGAGATTTATCGTACAATTTATAGCCTCTTCGATTTCACGAATACTATCTATCGCGTTCTGTGTGCAGGAAAGCCGTCCACAACTGGTTTATACGGCCTTTGCTGTTCATTATTAAGCTCTTGTTCGCCGCCATTTGGTTCTCCCAAATTAGCTCCCCTAAATTAGCTCAGCGAAATTGTTCTTTGGCACAATCTCTTGCGTTATATATTTTTCAAACCCATTCGCAACTGACTGTTACAATTTTTTCCCGATATTAAAAAGACACTCTCCGAAGCCACTGTTTCGCCGCCATTAGTTTGCCGACGTTATGTCCAATACATTGAACTCGTCCAAATTAGCTCTGCCATAACCTTGCCCTTATTACATTAATCTGTCTCCTCTATTCCTAATATTTTGTTATTCGATAGCATGGCTTCGACTAAAATAACCAGCCGTTAAAAGCCTACTTTAGGTAAAAGAAATCGTCAGTGTTTCGGTTTTGAAATTGTACTTTCAGTTGCGCAAACTTTGTTGCTTGCTAAGAATTGTTGCCAGCGTTTGTGCTAGCGGAATCTGAAAAACCTGCAAGGATGGTCGGAGAGTAGGTATTTCAAAAGGCTTGGAGCGTCTAAAATATTACACTTGTTAACTTCATGAATCTTTAGAAAATTTGGCTAAAATGAGACGCAAGTTACTTAAATTTTTAGATGGAATGTGTATGCCAAAATGCCCTCACAATAACAGTTTTCATAGCAAGGCTACGTTATTCGGTATATATTTGTATAAACATGGTTTGACTTCATGAAACATATGAAGTTTGTGGAAACTGTAGTTAAACGTAGTCTGTATCCTGACAGATGAAATAGAAAGACTATTACCAGTGGTGAAAAAATTTACGTTCCTGTGAAGCAACCTCGACCTAAACTTCTTACTTCGATTATTTTATCAATTTTTTCTTGTGCCAGATCTCAAAGCACTATTGACTGCATATCGCTTATGAGCACTAGAAGAACACAATCAAACATTGCCCTTTTCTTTTGATCAGTCTTTCCTTCTTTCTTGCTTTCCTCTTTACATTTTCAATCTTTATTTTTACTTTTCGTCCTGTCTTCTTTCCCTGTTCCATTTTTCATTCTTGTTTATTTCCTCATTCCTCTCTCCTATTCCTTTCATTTCTTCTTTCCTCCCTTCTCATTCTCTCCTTTTTTCTCCCTTTATTCAGCTTGCTCTGTTCTTCTCCTTTTCTTCCTTCAAAACAAACGAGCTTTCTGTGAAGCTGCTTCGTGACTTCATGCACTTTGTCCACCTCTGAAAATTACTTAACTGTGTACAAACCTTGAAAAAACAGTTCGCTCTTGCTGCTTAAAGGCACACTGTCGTGGCGGCGATTGGCCAGTCATAATGTTGAAAGAACTAACAAACAACCTTGCCTCTGAATAATTACCAAGCCTTTATGCTCTTGGGTCATTCTTTGTTTCGAGAATAAAGGGAGTCAGAGCGTCATTACCTTCGTGAATTTCAGTGTACAGCGTAATTACTGAAGCTTGCCTAGTTCTATTCTTTTGTATTGTTTTATTCATCCAATCAGTGCCACGACAGTGTGCCTTTAAATGTCACTCCCAAGAGCTGGTAAGCACTAATTTGAGTGCTCCTTTCTTCTATCTTGACAAGTTGAAAATTTCCACTGGATTCTGCTCTGTACGATTATCATAAATCATATAAATTTTCTGTCATAAGAAGCGTAGTTATTACAAAGTATAATTTGAAAAGGTTGAAATTGTACTTCAAAGATGGTTTAATCATTATTTAATTCTCTCAGATCTTTGCATCAGAAGGTTCTTAAGATTACTGTTGCAACTTTTCGTTGGTAAAGTAATTCATGTTTAACACAGTCAGCTCTAACCTCTTAGCGTTGCTTTGTTTCCTTCAATGATGCAAATATTTCTGGTCTTTTGAAAGTGCAAAATGTTTTCTCACCAAGTACATACTGTCTTTGTTTTCAAATAGGTTTATTTTGATTTAGATAATGTGTTCTTGCTGTCAAAGGTTTAGGAATGTATTGTTTACAATGTCTCTGCTCTTGGGAATAGTATTCATAAGAAATTTCCTTTTTTATGTTAATGACAACTGCTGCGCTCTCATGGCCCCGACAACTTTTTCTCAAGAGACGGTGAGATGTTTAATTCGGGTTAAAACATTGAAAGTAATTTCAATTCGCATTTGCAATCGCATCAGCAGGGCAAAACTTATGTTTTGATCGCTTGGTAAAAGATCTTTATACTCTAGATATTTACAGTTGTTCTATGCTTTCATTTTGCAAACAACTCGCTGTTTTTGGAGGAAAGCAAATTTACGAAACTGACAAGAGGTCTATTTTCTCATGGAGAAAGGTATCCACTTGAAGATAAAGCTTGTCAGAAGTTTGATAGATATCTTCGTAATGCTTATGGTTTCCTTGAAAGTAGTTAGCAAACGATTGCTTGTAGTAAACACACAGCACTAAACACAAACTGAAAATTTTCTGCACTATAGACTCTTTCTAAACGATGATCAAGTGTTTGGAAATTTCTTCATGCATCATCACTTGTTCGTCGTTTCTTTTTGCGCCTATTCCTGAAAGTTTTTGTGCTGTCTCGATGCAAATCTCAACTTTAAGTCCACATATCTGCACATGTCAATCACTGATATCCAACCTTAATACATCAAAATTTAAGTTAGCAATCGAATATTCCCATAAATTGTTCTTTGAATTGGTTTGAGCAATTGATTTGCTATTAGAGCAGATCAAAGTTGCACCTTATTTTGTTGGGACCCAAGTTCATTCATCAGATGAAATACCTTAAAAGATTGTAGGCGTTTACTCTTAAATGTATGGCTTTGCGATTAGCTTCAAGAGTGTACATTTGTTCTTTTTGATAAACAAGTCAAAGGAGCTGTTGAAATAATTTCTGGATGTATTCAGCTTTTATTTCGAATAGAAAATATAAAGCATTGAAGTTAGGAACTTAAAATACTATTTTAATAATGCTGAAGAAGACAAATTTTAAGTTTTCAAATTCAGTTGTTGATAATTATTCCTAAAACATGAAATCAAGTAATCTTTGTTCAATCTCTATAAGTGAGTTGCTTTTTCCTTTACATTTATCTTAATCATGTCAGCGGAGAAAACTCGAGTTACGATGCAGGAGGGATCTGTAAGTTTATTTCATTTTTAGAGCTGTGAAACTAACTTTTAAAGACAGCAGTATCAAAGACTAACATTTATCTGAAGAGCTTAATTCTCTGAAAACTTTGTATTCAACAACTGCGACGTAGAAGCTACAGAATGTTCCATACTGGTGAAGATGGTGTGGATTCTCTTTTACACTGCATTTATCTCAGAATTATTGATTGCTTGTTTCATTTTGCCTGCGGAAAGAACACTTTTGTCAGCGTGAGAATTCGCTGGTCAGTGGGTGATCCCAAAAGACGGGTTGACTTCTTGAAGAACGTTTAATCAGTCAAAAAACATTTTTTCATACATTTGAAGCTCAATTTTAGAATTGCTTTCCTATATTTACATCGCAACTCATGGATGTTTTCCCTCTTCTTCTCATCGTTCACTTTATATTATATCGCAGCTCGAATTTAGATAAACAATAGTTAAAATGTTTAGGACTTGTTGGCTCACTGCTCAAAACATATGCAAGGTGCAAATGTTGTCAAAGCTAAGCTGATTGCCCCAAGATACAAGCATTCTTTGAAAGAATCCTTTAATGATGTTGAATATAATTATCGAGCAAACGGTTCCGCGATACCAGTGTTTTCCTGGTTTTTTCTGTTTACTTGTTAAACATTGGTCAGTTTAGTCTCCTTGCTATGTCAGGAGTCGCCTCGCTAACTACCTTCTATCTTGTTGTTAAGAATCTTTTCAGGTGAACTAAACATTGTTGAAACTATACAATGAAGTTACAGTTGCAGGTAATTATAAATGGACGATCGCACCTTATTACGAAATCAACAGCTCGCCGAAATTTGAACAAATTTTACTTTGGTGTAATCAATCTGTGAATCGCCTTAAGCGGTAGAAGGTAGCAGATGCGTAACATTGGCTGTATGTAAGGCCTCTCCAAAATTCTGGGGAGTTAATATGGTTACGCTGTCTGAGATGTCTCCATTAGTTGTGCTTTCGATCATAACTCTTTTTTATCATGTGAAGAACCAAACTCATATTTGCACTTTGAAATAAGATTCGAAAGATAAGAAATAAGACATGGGAGATAGAACATTGGTTTGAAAATCAACTCTTGTAATTTCGTAATTGTTCTTGAGTAAGATTCCACAATTTGGAGATTAGTTGACATTTGTTGCATTATCATGGGGGGGGGGGGATTGTTAATATCGAGCTCTATTAACTAACTCATAGATGATAAAAGCTCAAATGTTTTAGCCCTGGTAATTTTCCGGCTGTTCCTCAAGATTTACAGATTGTAAATTCAAAGTTTACGGGAAGGTTCTTTTTTCAAGGTCACAAGAATTTATGGAAAATAATTCAGTCTTATTGAGCTACCAGATGCAAACTTTTCTTGGAAAATAGATGCTTTCATTGATTAATTGGGCCATTACCTGTTGTTTCCATGGTCCAGTATATATGAAGGGTGGGCATGTCACTCTGGGAACGATGGTCCTACCTTTGTCTGAAAACCGCTAGTTCTCCAAATATATTTGCACCATCTTGTCCCAAAAACTGGTACGACCGCTTTGGTGAAAAATTTAAAATCCTGTCCTTTTTCCAGAAAGTAACCAGACAAAGGAAGAACCGCTTTGGTGAAAAATTTAAAATCCTGTCCTTTTTTCCAGAAATTTTGCGGACAAAGGTAGAACGGCTTATGTTAAAATTTGAAATATTGGTTTTTTTGTGCTTAAACTTAGTGACAAGGGAGAACCAGCTTACAGGTAAACTTCAGGATTTTGATCAGATAGGAAGTTAGAAAATTTGATTATTATGATAAACTGATGGAGCAGAAAGATTGACATTCAAATTTTACCTTTGTCCCAAAAACTGGTTGTTTTGGGCAGGAAAGTCGTACTGTGTGATAAAAGAACAGGTTATTTTTTCCATTTCCTTTGGACAAACATAGGGTCAAATATTTTGCCCGCTCCTGAAGCATCCTTGAGAAAAGTATGAATCTGCCCAATTTCTCAAGAATTAGTGCGATCTACTATAAAACAGGACTGCTTTGTTGGACTATCGTCACCTTTTAAACACACCTATGTTCAACGCCCATTTCTCCCACTACACTGGCCCCAATTTTATCCCCCAAGATACCTTTAATCTACTCTGTCTTCACTGTTCCCATAAATTGTTTTTACCTGTGTCCAGACTGGAAAGCTCACAGATTGAAACACTTGGAATAAATTTACTATATTCTGAATTCTCTATATGGTATATTACTGTATACGAGCTAGGTTACTGTATGCAAGCTAGGGACCAAAGCGAAGCATGAATTTAACAATAGAAAAAAGACAATTCAAACCCCAAATCTATTTACAGTTTGCGTGAGATATAACCTTATTACGTGATCGGAAAATCCCTTCAGGGTATAACTATTAAAGAAACCATTAGCGGTGACTTGGAAATCGGACAATGCCGCACGCCACTGATGGAAAAACTAACAGATCTTAAACATATCCTATTTAGAATCAAACAGGCTTTTTAAGGTATCTTTGTGGTTTGTTTATGAAGATGAATTGTCTTGGATATGTCTGGAAAATAGTCGAGATTTTCTATCCCGGTTGAGCCAGAAAAAGTACCGCTTTCGAAAATTCATATCGCCAAGAGTACTCAACGGATTTGAATGATTCGAATTATAGTTAAACTCACGACATAATCATCATCATCACAACAGTCATTTGATTCAGGAGCTGTGAACAAGGGCAGATTTTGTAATACAATAGCAACAGTTGCGTTTGATTGACACCTCAATTCAAAGCGATTAGCGGATGCAGACAAAGGAAATTCTCTCAACCAGTAATTCAAAATAAACAAAGCCGCAAAAGTTTCCCCGAAACCAATAAGGCAAACTCTCGTCTTGTGCAAGCGAAAGGTGGTTTTTAAGAGAAGTTATGTGCTTATAGCGAAATAAGAAGGGTAAATCTAAAGCTCTGAGAGCCCAAAGAGTAGATTTCATTTGATTTCACACCTCCATTGAAGCAACCATAGTGTTTTGTTTTTGTGTGTTTAATTTGATTGAGTAAACTCAGACGTGTGAACTCTATCCTTTAGTGGTCTTTAGAAAACGAATTGCTTTGTCTTTTCAGCAGCGTCAAGAAGAATAGATTTCACACCTCTGCCTTGCCAGCCAAATTACTGCTTTGCTCTCTCGGTTTGTTTTGGTACAGTGCTCTGAGAGGTGTGAGACCTGTTCCTTGGAAAAGCGAATCGCTTTGTCTTTCAGCAGCCGCAAGAATAGATTTCAAACTTTTCCTTCCCAACCAATTTGCTTCCCTCTCTCTGTTAACAAGGGCAGATTTTGTAATACAATAGCACGAGTTGCTTTTGTTGACACCTCAATTCGATTAGCGATCACAGACAAAGGAAATTCTCTCAACCAGTAATTCAAAATAAACAAAGCTGCAAAATTTTCTCTGAAACCCAGGTAGCTAGCTCGCTCGCTGTGCATTCCAGACATTATTTTTAAGGGCAAACATGAGCATAGATCGAAAGAAGAAGGATATATCTACACATCTGCCGTGGGCATTTTATTTCTTTGGTCCAGAAGCTGAGCAGTAAATGTTTTGATAACACCCAAAAAATAAGAGAATTGAATCGCCTCCTAAACGGCTTTTGAACCAACAAATAAAATGCCCGCAGCAGATGTGTAGATGCATCCTTCTTCTTTCGATCTATGCTCGTGTTTGCCCTTAAAAACAGTTTCTGGAGTGCACAACGAGCTAGCCAGCTACCTGGTTTTCAAAGAAACTTTTGCGGCTTTGTTTGTTTTTAATTACTGGTTGAGAGAATTTCCTTTGTCTGCGATCGATAATCGCTTTGAATTGCGGTGTCAATCAAAATCAACTCATGCTACTGTCTTACAAAATCTGTCCTTGTTCTTTGCTCTCTCTCTATGTTGCTTTGAGAGGTGCGAAGTTCTGAAGAGGTGGGAAGAAGGCATTTCTTTGAAAAACTAATCGCTTTATCATTTCGGCAGCTTGAATCTTTGTTTTGCTAAATTCTCTCTTGTTATCGCAAAACAAAATATGAGTTTTCCACAAAATGTCATGGTCCGTTAAAGGCAGTCTATGATGCATTTGATTGGGTGATAATGACAATACAAAGAATTAGGAAATTGAATGGCTGCTGGTCCTACTGACTTGCTACGGCCGAGCTCTGTTAAAAAAACAGGTCGTTTATTGTTATCAAATTTTCAGCATTTATTGCACAAAACAATATCTGGAAGATTTAGAAGTTCAGAGCCCTATCAAACCTTAACTTTTTTTTGCGTTGTTTTGTCAAAGACCCAAAAATATTTATAAATGATAAAAGGTTTGCTTTTGATACAGCAAGGCAGAGAAATTATAGGTTGAAAAATCTTATGTTGAGCTATAGTTTTGAAGCAAAATGCTCAATCTTGCGCGAGAGTCAAAATTTTCAGATTTTTATCATTATTGCAGTCTCCAATAAAAGTCCGCATTTCTGTTTATGACCAAACTGGAAGCTTTGCATGCACAAAGAAATTGATCTGGCATTGATCAATGCTTTTTTGCAATATGGTTCAAAACCAGGTAGCCCTGAAAAGAACTAAATTCGCTACTTGTGAAACCAATTACAAGAAGAACTACATATTGGATAATAATTTGGTCCTTGGTCTACTTGATAAAAAAGAAAATCGAAGATCGGCTCTGTAATCAAATTTTGGTGATTTTTAAACCGGAGTACTTTTTTTTGGGACACCCGGTACTTTGCCGAACGTTCGGAACAACTTCACGAGACAACTGTTTTCTTTTGGAATATTAATTTCAATTTTTCTCTGCGGGCGAAAGGTTGAGTTACGTTATGGTTCCTCTGTGAGTGAGCAGATAGTGTTAACGAAGAGAGAATAGACTTAGGCAATATCAAGTCTCACAACGCCGTGAAGATTTCAGGCGAAAGAGTGGGTGATAATTTACATGACTACCATGACACTGAGCCAATCTGTTATTCAAGCACTCTTGGAAAGAATTTATAGACGTTGGATTGTTAGTTGTCATTGCTACAGAGGTGGTCGCTGATTGTTTCCTCTCCAAGAGATCCAGTCGATAATCTTGTACTGTCTGTAACTGTTGTTCACAGAACGTCTCGCACAATATCGAGTGGATACGAGAACAAAGAAGCGCAATATATTTGATCTAGCTGACGGCAAGAACAAAGGATTTACCTAAGGAAAAAATGTTTTTTTTGGTCCTAACAAAGTGAAAATCAAGAGTGAAATTGCGATCAAATTGCCACAGGGTTTTGTCGATAATTTGAGATGTTGGGCATAAGGTGGTGTCTTGCATTGTGTTGGTTGGTTTTATACCCTGAGGGTACATGTAAATTTTAATCCCGTCATTAGCTATTGGTACAAACTTCAGTTTTGAGCTTAACTGTTTTCGTACATACCAAATGATGTTAAAAGAGAATATTTACAGGGTGTCCGAAAATGACATATCTCCGTTTGCCAACTTGTACCGGGTGTCCCAAAAAAAGTACTCCCGTTTGAAAAATCACCAAAATTTGCTTACACAACCGATCTTAAATTTTCTTTTTTTGTCAAGTAGATCAAGGACCAAATAATTTTCCCAGATATAGCAAATTTTGTAATTGGTTTAAAAATTAGCAAATTTAGCTCTTTTTGGAGTTACCTGGTTTTGAATCATACTGCAAAAAATCACTGGTGATTTTTCAGATCAAATTTTTGTGCATGGAAAGCTTCTAATTTGGTCATGAATGAAAGAAAGAAATGCACAATATCCTTAGAGACTTAAATGATGTTATAAAATCTGAAAATTTTGACTCGTAGGCACGATTGAGTATTTTGCTTAAAAACTATAGCTCAAAATAAGGTTTTTCAACCTGGAATTTTTCTACCTTGTTGTATCAAAAGCAAAACTTTTACAATCTAGAAATATTTTTGGGTCCTTGACAAAACAAGTGAAAAAGAAAATTTTATCAAAGGTTTGATAATTGATTTTTGGTGATTTTTTAAACCGGAGTACTTTTTTTGGGACACCCAGTACTATCATGAATTATGGACCGATTTAAATGAAGCTCAAATCATTGTGCAGCTGAAAGCCTGACTTAGATTTAGAAAATCATTTCACTAAAATCGGTCATACATTTACAAAAATACGGGTTATTTCGCTTCGGAGGTATTTTGAACATACTTCAAAGAGAATTGATATTTTGATAACGTTTATCCGAAGTTTCAGCTTCAAAAAAACTCTAGAACCATATGACCGATTTTATTCAAACAAATTTCTTTATCTAAGTTGGCCTTTGTGCTTCAAAATGGTAGGTATTTCATTCAAATTGGTGCATAATTAATGATTTTACGGCTTGGCAATCACTGATATCTCATTTTCCGGTAAATTAACACGATTATCATAAAGGGTGAATCAGGTCGTATCGCTCACGCAGGCTACTGTAATGAGGATGCTTCATCTCGAGGTCCCTAAAACAGGCCAAAATTCTTTTATCAAATTCGCTAGCAATCTAGCCTCATGATTAGAGAAAATATTGAATGACAAAAGAAGGCTGGATGACATTCCTTATGCAGCAGTATTTTTGTGTACCAAGTAAGATGTTTGAGTACTTGAATAGACAGCTTGAGTTTGTAAATTAGCAAATCAGTTGCCAAAAAACCAAGCAACTTTTGAAATTTAATGGGGCTCTTTCATCCGGCATGCTTTGCGCGCGTCACCTCTGTGTTGTCGCCATTTTCATGGACCATAAAAATGGCAACAAAAAAGATAGCACATTAGAGATACTTTCGCTAAGCATGCCGGTTGAAAAGGTCCCTTTAAATATGATGCTTGAAATTTCTTCATTATTTCAAATCAACGATGATTTCCTTAGGTATGGAAAGGGTGTTAAAAACAACAGGGGCTACCCAAGAAAAGCATAAACTTATGATACATGGCATTGAACTGAATTGGCACAAGATTGTTCGATGAAGCAATCTTGCTGATCTCCTTTCTACTGAAATATAAACTTCCTCCGCTTGCACTTCGTAGAACTTGAGATATAAACTGATAAAGCGTCTGTATCGTGTTTGAGTAGCAATTTTGAGTTGCTTCGACAAGCTGAAGTTGAGCCCTTATCTGATAGCCAATGAGATAATTTGATTTACCTGTCTAATTCACTTTCAACTATTAGAAACATATTCGAAAAAAATTGCCCTTAACTTTAGAATAGCATTACTTCGAGAGTATGATCCAAAAACAAAATGCAAAGAACTGCGTTAAAAGAACATAAGTCAAAAATTTAAGTTAAGCTTCAGAAATAGGAGGCTATACCAAGTACAGGGCCATTTTTGGGACACTCTGTATATTCAGGGCTTGTTACTCGTATTCGAAAATACAGAATAAGTCAAAAGTTCAACACCAAAGGTTCAGATGAGGAACTCAACGAAGAAGGCATTTCGTTGTGAAATACGGGGATCCTTTTTATTTCATTACGGCCAGTACGGCCAGACAAAAATATCCCTTTTTCTGATTCTCTCGTTCGACGTTTTCAGTTGCTTTTGAAAGGTGTTCCAAAATTCAGCGACTAAACTTTGAAATGAACCAAACGAATAAGGCACATCATTGTGAAATAGGAGTAGCCTTGTTATAATATTATGGCCAGACGGAAATAGGCAGTCAGGAGACAAGGACGATTTACGAATCTGTTTAGTACAACGAATGCAGAACGCGCTTCGTTTGAAGAATTACAACCACTGAAATGTTGGACTGTGAAGCATCAGTCATTAGATACGGTGAACAAGTTTAATGTCGAAAAAGCCATAAATTTTGAACCACAAAAAACGTAGTGCGGATACGAGTGAAGAGCCCTCGCACGATTAAGGATAAGAGCTACGCACTTGTTGAAAAGCAAATAATCGTTCCAACAATTTATGGATTGTTCATTTTTAGAGGCTAATTATGCGTTTTATAGCCTGGTTCACTGCGAGCAGTTGATAGTTAGTTCATGTTCAGAGTTGTGCTAGAAAAAAGATTCTCCATGCCTTGGGCCAAGACTTAGCAAGCACCGTGGTCCTTGAACCGATAGAAAAAGGCCCTTCGATGTGTTTTTGAAGGCAATCAGAAGAGCACATATTTATGTTAAAGTATCTTCAGTGTTTATAGATTTGTTGTGCTTGGAGGGATTGCGCAAGGGTAAATATGCTTGTCTGTAAATAAACACAGAAAACACTCAGAAATGTCACTTTTTCTTTGGCTATGCCTATGCAAGCATATGGCTCAAATCTTTCAATTTTTTGAAAAGGCCTGTGTAAAATTCTATTGCAATTTTCTTTGCACTGGATGGCTTGAAAGGAACCTATGCTACTTTGCTGTAAATCTGCCGTGGAAATTTTTGATGTCTTGATTTTTTCAAAATGGCGGCAGTTCGATTATTTTTGAAAAAATTCATGGAAAATTTTGAATGAATTTAGATCATCGTAAATCCTAAACTAATTGAGGAAACATTATATAACTTTCAAGAAAACCATAGTTTATGAAGGTCTACAATATGGTGGCAAGCAGAAATCTGTAGCTTTTCCAGTTTAGGATTTAGAAATTTGATGACGTTATAGCCTCAAATTTAATAAATGCCGCCATATTGAAACTAATCAAGATATCAATAAATTGCCACGGCAGATTTATAGCAAGAAACCCTAAGTTCCTTTCAAGTCATTTATTGCAAAGAGAACTGCAATAGAATTTTACACCGACCTTTTTAAAGATTTGAGCGCTATGTTGACTATGCAATGTTCACGCCACATGTGCAACTTCGATATGAATGGGATATTTTTAGCTTTTTGGCTCTTTGCAAGTGCAAGCTTGTAATCTTTTACAAACCCTTTAATTGCTCCAAATAAGTCGAAAGATGATAGATTATTCGTTCATTGAAGATTGAATTTATTTATGAGGATTTGATTGTAAGATTTAGTACTCACTCGAGGTAGCTTTCAGATAAAGAAATGGCCTCAAAATAGCTTGTTATGAGAGCTTGTCGATCATGATTTATCTTTCCCATTTATAACCATATTTCATCCTTGAGAAATACTTCAATCTACCATCATATCCATGTTTGTTAATAGTTTACATGTTAAAGGTTAATTAATAGAAAGAGGTTATTTATTATTGTGTAATATCATTGCTAGGTTACAATTTGTATAGAAAATGAGAAGAACGGGGCCCAGTACAGAGCCTTGTGGTACACCTGTTGACATCTTTTGAAACGTAGCACATCTATTTTTGGTTGATCGCTTTGCTTGCGCTGTTTAAAGGCAATCTGTCCCCTTCGATGAATGAATATAAAATCGATAAAGATCTCTGTTGTATATTCCAGAAGTTGGTTTTAATTCGCTTTATCCAAAGAAGTCAGGGTAATAGAGACTCAGTGATGCATGAATTTGGCTGCAGCGTAAATAAGGTAAATAAAGCAGTAACCAAGGTCAGAACAATAGGGGACAGATTGCTTTTAAGTCAGGAACATAACAAGGCCGAAGAGTTTTTATCTGATCCGACATTGGATCAATAAAAAGCGTTCTTTGAGCAGCAAGGGCGAGTATTAGACACATCAATTTCTCAGCCTCAAGAATGCATTTCACACCTTCCATGTAGCTAACCATAATGCTTTGCCTTCTTTGTTTATTTTGATCTGAGTGCACTCACAGGTTTGCAATCTATTCTTTGGAATAGCCAATCGCTTTGTCCTCTCGGAAACCTAAATCTTTTGTTTTACAAAATTCTCCCATGCTTCTCTGAGCACTAAGCAAGTTTGAATTGCTTTGCGTAAACACTGGTATTGGCAGTATTTTTGTGACCATTTCTTTTCATCTTATCATAGAGTCCAAAGTGCCCTGGAAAAGTAGATCAACCCCACGACAGAAAAGAAAAACATACACGCGACATCAGACTTTGGAGCTGGAAAAAGAATTTCTCTTTAATCAGTATTTAACCAAAGAGCGACGGCGGGAGCTATCAAATAGCCTCGGCTTGACTGAGAGGCAGATCAAGATCTGGTTTCAAAACAGGAGGATGAAACAGCGAAGGACGAACAAATAGAGCCTTCTGGTCACATACAAGGATCACCAGTTTCCTTCATCTCTGTTTTTGGCTGTGCACATGGCTGGGACAGTTCAAAAAGAGGCTGACCTCTCAGAGGAAATGTCTGGAGACGCCCAGAGAGCATAGGTTCCTAATCTTTAAAAAGGTTGGTGTAAAATTCAGTTACTTATTTCTTTGAATTGAATGACGTCAGAGAAACTTCAGCTATTTCTCTATAATTCTACCGTTGGACTTTTCTGAAATCTTCAATATTTTCAGAATTAGAGTGTTTTTTCAAGTTTTTCAAGAATTCAAGAACAATTTTCAAAAAAACTTAAAACCATCGTAATTTCTACACTGTTTGACGTAACATGAAATAGTTTCGAAGAAAACCATAGTTTATGAACGCCTACAATATGGTATCAAGCAAAGGTCTGTCATTTTTCTGGTTTATGATTTAGAAATTTGATGACGTCACACCCTCAAATGAGTTAAAATGTAACATACGCTGAAATTTCAAAAAATATTGAAAACTTCTGAAAAGTCCAACGGTAGAATAAAGATAAGTAACTAAAGTTTTTTCAAACCATTCAGTCAGAAGAAATAGATCACAGAATTTTACACCCACCTTTTTACGCTGAGTTAAAGATTTGGAAGCCATGCTCGCCCAGAGTCGGTTATCGTTGATCAAAGTCATGCAATAAAAGCCTGGGACAAAAGACTGTGCTTTAATTTCAGCATCCAGCAATTTTTTACCACCTGACAAGAAAAGCCACTGCTCCCCGAATATCAAAGCAATTATATTGAAAACTGTCTTGTTTTATTGCCAATATGTTCAATTAGGTTCAGTAATTTACCCGGCTTAATCGGCCATTCCTTGAAGCGGATTTCTCGAGAAAATCCGTTATAATTTCAGAACGGAGTGGCCAATTTTAGTCAGGTAAATTTTAAAATGGATTTGAACATGTCTAGCATCAAACTATATTTTGCCAATATCATCGTCTTGATATCCAGGGAGCCATGACTTTTCAAACGGGGATTGCTTTTATTGACTTACCCGGTAATCAAAGGAAATGTTCTTAAAGCAGCTTGTTCTATTTATATCTCTAAAAATCCTCATGAAAGAGTCCGAACTAGAGTCTCTACCTTCCGGATGCCAGCAATTCAACTGGCCTAACGAATTATGACCTGGTAGTTGTGCCAAACTTCAGACGGGTCCGATAGGTGACAGAATGATTTCAGAAAGCCCGAGATCCGTTATCTAAAGACACAGAAATGCGTAAATTATTTTATTTGGAAGAATCCCAAACTTGATTCAAAGTTGCTGAAACACTCTTCCTTCAGATTTATCGTAAATTTCCTAGTACTTTTTCCTGGATTTGAGGGCAGATTTTTCTCGGATGTGCTTTATCTGATTTTGAACGGCTAGTCTTAGGTGAAAGTTGCCTTGATGCTGTGTTGAGTGAAAAGAACAAATTCAATTTAAAAGGTCATTTTCATCAAATTAAAGGGACACTGTATTGGTTAAGATGTTACGATAAAATAATTGTGTTGCGCGAGCTTTCTGAATTGGATTCAACATTCGACTTCTGCGATAAACACATCTACCTCAGGCATTTTATTTATTTGGTCCAGAAGCTGAGCAGTACGTGTTTTAATTACACCCAAAAAGTAAGAGAATTGAATCGCCTCCCAATTGGCTTTTGAACCAAATAAATAAAATGCCCGAGGTAGATGTGTAGATATATCCTTCTTCTTTTGATCTATGCTCATATTTGCTCTTAAAAACAATTTCTTGAATGCACAACGAGCGAGCTAGCTACCTAGGTTTCAGAGAAACTTTTGCGGTTTTGCTTCTTTTGAATTACTGGTTGAGTTTTTTCTTTGTCTGCAATCGTTATTCGCTTTGAATTGCGATGTCAATCAAAAGCAACTGATGCTATTGTCTTATGAAATATTTCCTTGTTCTCTTATGCAATGCTTTCAATCAAGATGCAAACCGTGTGACTTCACAGATTATAACACAGGGCTCAAATCTTTAAAAAGGTCGGTGTAAAATTCTATCACAGTTTTCTTTGAATTTAATGGCTTGGAAAGAACTTAGGGTTTTTGCTGTAATTCTGCCGTGGAAATTTATTGATATTTTAATCAATTTCAAAAAGGCGGCTTTTATTACATTTGAGGCTATGACGTCATCAAATTTCTAAATCCTAAACTAGAAAAGCTACAGATTTCTGCTTTGCACCATATTGTTGACCTTGATAGACTATGGTTTTTTTTAAGGTTATATCATTTTGCCTCTATTTGTTTAGGATTTACGATGATTTATATATTTTTTTTAATTTTCCATGATTTTTTCAAAAACGACGAAGCTGCCGTCATTTTGAAAAAATCAAGATATCAAAAAGTTTTAATGGCAGATTTATAGCAAAGTACCATAATTTCCTTTCAAGTCATCCAATTCAAAAGGAAAATTTTATAGAATTTTACATCCACATAGAATTTCATGTTTTTTTCAAGAATATGCGAGTCAGCTCATCATCATCTCCATGATTTTTTGCATGCATCGAGATTACTGAGGTTTGCCTAATTCTGTTCTTTTGGATTATTATATTTATCCAATCAGCACCACGACAATGTGTCTTTAATTCACAAGAGGACAAGGTTCTCCCTGTTGTGAGACAATTGATTCAAACCAAACAGTAGGCAGCCAATCAAACTGGCACATCACACCGCACAACCTAACAAGGACAGATTTTGTAAGACAACAGCATGAGATCCTTTTGTTGACACCTGAATTCAAAGCGATTAGCCACTGCAGACAAAGGAAATTCTCTCAACCAGAAATTCAAAACAAACAGTTTCTCCGAAACCCAAGTAGCCAGCGCACTCGTTGTGCATTCCAGAAATTGTTTTCAAGAGCAAATATGAGCATACATCGAAAGAAGAAAGATATATTTACACATTTACCTCGGGCATTTAATTTGTTTTATTCAAAAGTCGATTGGGAAGCGATTCAATTCTCTTTTTTTTGGGTGTAATTAAAACACTTACTACTCAGCTTCTGAACCAAAGAAATAAAATGCCCGAGGTAAATATGAAGATATATCCTCCTTCGTTCGATCTATGCTCATGTTTGCTCTTAAAAACAATTTCTGGAATGCACAACGAGCGAGCTAGCTACCTGGGTTTTCAGAGAAACTCTTGCAGCTTTGCTTGTTTTGAATTAATTGTTGAGAGATTTTCTTTTGTCTGCAATCGCTAATCGCTTTGAATTGCGGTGTCAATCAAAACCAACTCGTACTATTGTCTTACCAAATCTGTCCTTGTTGCACAACCCCTTACTTAGTCCAACGGCTTATTACGGCACTTTACTTTTACGCCAATGATTATCACTATTTTGGCAATGAATAGATTCTTTGGTTCAGGGAGTTTAATCTTCTGAATTTTTGGCACTGTAGGTGCTCATCCTCTGCCAGTAGGCCCACCATCGAAGGCCAAATAGGTTCAAACGTGTTATAATAGTTATAATAGAAACATAATCTGGCAAAGTACACCCTTAAGAATTCACAGAGTGGGACTGAAATCTGACTAAGTGTAGGGAAGGGTCGCTTTCCTGTTGAAGGATGCATTCCAAATAAAAGTAGCTCCCTTATTTCAAACCATCACACTAGTATTCGCGGTAGCATTAACCTGCCTGCAGATTCGGCTGGTTTTTACGAAATGGAACTGAGTTTAATGGAATATCCAAAATTCATTCATCATTTTTGACTCACGGGTACAAAGTAGAGGTAAGTATATGGGAGATGGGGTTGGGAAACTTTCCTGTCCCCTGTGGACTTTGGTATTGTTTTTTTAACAAACAGTGATTGTTTCTGCGATTGTTTTCTAACAAGCGAAGCTTGTGATTATGCCTTGCGACAGTGCTTGTTTCCAGTGCAAGGATTGTTTGAAAGCTCTGTTTGATTGGGCGGAAGAACAGTAAACAAATCGATTGTTTGAATATAGCATAATGACGTCGATTGCCTCAATAAGCACTGGCATAAAGAAGGCGAGTAACCTTTGTCGGAGTAATTAGATTGATAAGCAATTAGACGATGGAAGAGAAGAAAATTTGACAAGATCAATGTTTTGGACTCAGCAGGTGTGATCCAATTATCAGACAAGGGAAATAGGATACCTTTTCGTAATGCATTGCCTTTTTAAGTCTGTACTTTGATTTCAGCAACCAACAATTTTCTCTTCTATTTTTATCGAGACTGATCTCACAGGCATGAATAACAGAAATCTTGTCGAAAGTTACCATTGGCCGACAATTGCGAACTTTATTCTTTGCAGTTTCTCAATTTTTAGAGGGGAGGAAAAAATAATTTGTTCCCTTAACAGTGGGCAGCACATTTTGTGTCTGAGACGCCCCAGAACTCTTACATACTGTTGCCTATAAAATATAACATTACGTCCTGGGGAACTAGATTTGCTACTGCTACCTGTTAGAAAAGAAATTAAACTGAAAAAACATTCTAATGAATACAAGCAAAGGTAAAAATTTGGCCAAGGAAATTCGCTGTCTCTAACTAAAATGTTTTGCCAAAAGTCCGTGACTCACCCGAAGGTTTTCTTTGATCTTATTTTCAGCAGTAATATCCGTCTGAGCTGAGGTATGTCTTCTGTTTAGCACATGTCAAGAAGATAAGAATTGGACTGCTTGTAAATAGTTGTTTATTTAAATTAATCAAACAACATTTTATGAAATATTAAAGAATGATTTAAAATCATGTTGCCTCTGTTTGGTCTCTTATATCTGAGGATTTGTTCTTTGTGCCACGAGAAAATCGACTGCATGCTTTGTATTTATGGGGAACTTTTTGTGAAATGAGGAAATGTTCTTTGACTGATATTATTTTTCAAGCGATTAAAATTTTGTATAAAGTAGATGGACTAATGTACCTTAATTATTGACACCATCCTTTATCTATGTGTAGTAGTCGAGCAAAAGGCAAATTTTCGTACGTATTTCGACCAGCGAATTGCATACGTTCCAAGCCGTAAATAGAGAATATCCATGGCACATCTTTTTATTAGTTCATCTACTTGCAATTCAACCTGAAGGACGAGTTTTGTAAAACAAAAGATACAGATTTGATCAAGACAAAGCGATTTGCAGCCCCAAGAATAGATTTCTCACCTTCTGTGCACCCAACCATAATGTTTGTTTTGATTTGATTGAGTGCGCTCAGAGGTGTGAAATCTATTATTCAGAAAGACAAACCGCTTTGTCTTCTCAGAACCCTGAATCTTTTGTAATACACGATTTGCTCTTGCTACATGCAACAACAAGGACAGATCTGGTAAGACAATAGCATGAGTTGGTTTTGATTGACACCGCAATTCAAAGCGATTAGCGATCGCAGACAAAGGGAATTCTCTCAACCAGTAATTCAAAACAAACAGAGCCGCAAAAGTTTCTCTGAGACCCAAGTAGGTAGCTCGCTTGTTGTGCATTCCAGAAAGTGTTTTTAAGAGCAAACATGAGCATATATCGAAAGAAGAAGGATATATCTACAGATCTACGACGAACATTTAATTTGTTTGGTTCAAAAGCCGATTGGGAGGCGATTCAATTCTCTGATCTTTTTGGGTGTAATAAAAACACTTACTGCTCGGCTTCTGAACCAAAGAAATAAAATGCCCTGGGTAACTGTGTAGATATATCCTTCTTCTTTCGATAAATGCTAATGTTTGCTCTTAAAAACAATTTCTGGAATGCACAACGAGCGCGCTAGCTACCTGGGTTTCAGAGAAACTTTTGCAGCTTTGTTTGTTTTGAATTTATGGTTGAGAGAATTTCCTTTGTCTGCAGTCGCTAATTGCTTTGAATTCAGGTGTCAACGAAAGTATCTCTTGCTTTTGTCTTTCTGTCCTTGTTACATGCAACACAAGCTATTTAGGCACCAAAATCTTCGGCCTACGACTTGGTTTGCTTACGCTGGTGGTGCATTGGCAAATCCACTGTAGAAATCGTTGTTCTCATAATTAATTTTTCTAGCAATTAGACTGAGGGTGATGAAATATTCTTTTTGTTTCAAAATTCCCAGTAGAGCGATCATCCGATAAGAAATGATTACATGACAAAATTTCGCCGAAACGACCTGTAATATTGACAGTAATAGTTCATATTGTGATGAGACGACTTGTCTCAGTCAATTACAGCATTAGAAGTCATTTATCAAAATGAAAAGCCCATAAAATGTCGACCTCGTTTTCAGGCTTTTGTTTGGCCTTGTTTCTGCCCGAGGCAGATTCCATGGTAACAGTCATCTCGATCTTCAATTCACATTCACAGAGAACTTTTACCTACCCTGGGTGCCAGAGCCTCGGAATGAATGAATGAATGAATGAATGAATGAATGAATGAATGAATGAATGAATAAGGGAAGGGAAGGAAAGGAAAAGAAAGGAAATGGGAAGAGAAGGAAAGGAAAGAAGGGAGGGAAGGAAAGGAGGGATGAAGAAAAAGTCCTCCAAATCTTGCGATAATCCAACTTGATTAAGTATGCGATGTACCCAAGTGTTAGGGACAAGTAATATTTTCAAAATCATTTAAAAAAGTATCCATTGTTTTCTTTCTATTCAACAAATTAACGAAAATTGATGAAATTTCAAGTCCATTATCTTGTTGAGGCTTCAACTGAACTGTTGAGATTTGTCTCATAATTCTAGATATGCGTTATTCATTCTGAAATCAAGATTTAACCAAACTCCTATTTTTCAACTTGCTGGAAAATCGTGGAAAAATCACTCTCCTCTGCAAAGGTTTGAAATTAATGAGATTTATTGATGAGAGTTTGCTGATTTGCTGCGCCGAAGCGCTCGTTGCGCCTTCTGTGCGCCAATTCCTCTCTTCGTGGCTGTGATCCCTCCCAAAAGCCCACCCTCCTAAGCCTCTGCGGAGGAGAGTGCCAAAAATGGGCTGTTCACTCTCACGTAAATTTAGAATATTTTATGCTCAGCATTGACGAGAGAACGGTTTCTGTATCATTTGAAGGCTAACAACACGCAATTTTTCCATTTTCATGAAGTGGATTAAACTGAGCTACGCACTTATGCAGGGTTTTTCAGAAAAAGCGCAAGCAAGCTGTAATTGAAAAATGCAAGTCTTCTTTCGGAATATTGGGTTTACGCGTAGGCGCTACAGCTTTGGTTGAAAGCTCGGTTTCCAACAAACAGTCTCTGCGACGGAAGGTGAATGGTGCAAGTGTTCTTAAAGAATCTTTTAACTGATACTGCACGTTGAAGAAGCGATGCTTGAACATAGACTTATGACGATGAGTCTCTCGTTTCCCTATGCTCTTTGACTTGATGATGGCGCTTCGGTCAACAGAGCAAGGTTTAGTTGGCCTCTTTAGCCCAGGGCCTATAGGACGAGAGATTATAGTCATTTTTGTCCAGTTTTACAGCCTAGGGAAATGAGTCCCTCAGTGGAGCGACAACAACAACAACAACAATTCAACTCAATTAGATGAGCGTAACTAGAGGGTCCTTATGTAGTGAGGCTAGCTTGAACACAGGTTAAACAGTAGCTGCTGATAACAATAGACAAGACAAGCTTCCCGCTATGCAGATATATATTTTGTGTTATCAAAGATTGATAGTTTCTTGCGAAGAGTGGTTTTCAAATGAATACTTTAATTGTTGCTAAAACAAGGTGTTGTATTGCAGCCACCATGTGGAAAGGATATAACATTGATGTTGTTAACCAAATAAACAAATTCTATATTTCCTCAAACACGCTGTTGCTAATTTTTTAAACCTCTTGTCCACTACTTTTTCTTTTTCGAGTAAAAGTTTTGTAATTTATGGCAGTAATTTACAACTATCTGACAAGTTTCAAGCAAAATGTGGCTTTAGGAATTAAGGCCTCCTATAGGGCTGTTTAAACGCTAAACACGAATTTTTGAGTTTAAGAGCTAATAGACAAAGAAATATTTTACATGAGCTTATCGGAAGAATATTTTGAACCTAATACGGCATTCACACTGACATAGTTAAACCAGCTTTCTCTAAACCAGGTTAATTTCAACCAATCAAATGCATGCAGGTTGTTGGATTAACCAATTAAAAAGCCCCATTCCATAACCTAGTGCAAGTGTGAACTGGGTATGATAAACTGAGATTTTAGCAGATAAATTCTTTATTCGAATGCTCGGTAGAGGACTCTATCGTTGTCATCGAAAGAAGATTTCGCTAAAGATGGCGGTGAGGACTAGACTTATGACGATGAATCCCTTGTATCCCTGCGGAATGTTGCTCAACAGGGACTCATATTGAAACAGTTAAAAAGCTGACCCTATCTTCTGCATTCGATCGATCGAATCTGGATCGAACGTCTTAATAATATGAGTCTCTGTTGACCGAAGCGCCATCTTGAAGTCAAAGAGCACAGGGAAACAAGAGACTCATCGTCATAAGTCTAGGTGAGCCTCTTTACTAAAAGATGCATTGCATTCCATTTGTGCATCTTAATTTTTCTATGGGGATTCGATCGAAAAACGCAATGCATCATGTCAAAAATAGTATTCCTCGCCGCTATATTCAGCGTAATCGTCCATTGACGTTACTGATTCTGTATGAAATTATTGATTCATTAGTAATGAACCACCTTAACTCAGATCCTAAAATTTAAATTGTTTATGACCCTCTAAGGATAGTGTGCGGGTCTCTTCTATCATCTATGCCCAAATTAGAAGCTTAACCAAGGCCCCCGACGAGATCGGAAAAGTGGGGGGCAACTTGATACAAAAAATTACCACAGCACAACATGATGAGCTGCCTTTCAGAACGGTATCATTTGCAAAAAGTGGGGGCCATGGCTCCCTCAGCCCCCCCCCCCCCCCCCCGTCGTCGGAAGCCATGTTAACATGCACAAAGAAATTGATCTGGTAATCATCAGTGCTTTTTTGCAGCATGATTCAAATCCAGGCAGCCCTAAAAGAGCTAAATTTGCTAATTTTTAAACCAATTGCAAGATCAGCTGTTTGAGAAAGCATTTTGACCCTTGATCTAATGGGCAAAAGAAGGAATTTGCAGATCGGCTGTGTAATCCCATTTTGGTGATTTTTCAAATGGGAGTACTTTTTTAAAGGGCTAATATCACCTCTTACGAAAATTTGATGTATGAACATTCTTTCATCGCTGAATTCGATAAGATCACCCAAAATGCGATATTTTGGCAATGAGTGCCCCCAAAAGCCCCTGAAAGTAGGGGAGGTGCTGAACTTTGGGGGCCAATTAGGTACACTTGTTCGCAAAATATGGCGTTTTTAACAACATTATCAAATTCAGCGTTAAAGGATCATCTAGTAACCAAGTTTTCGTAAGTGGTGATATTAGCCCTTTAAGACACACTGTAGGAAATCTGATTTGATTTCCATCAAAAGAGAGCTTTTGTAGACAGAAGTTAGTCGCATACGACACTCTGACGCATGTCTGGTCGTGCGGTTTTACTCCGACACATCAAAACATAATACATTGAATGTGGTTTGAAGTGCGTATGTGATCACTTTCAAGGACATTGGACTAGAATTATACTTGATAAAGCAGAGGTTGTAAATCTTACAACATTTAAATCGTCGGTCCTTGAAGTTACCAAATGCCTTTAAATCACAGTGTCCCGCGTAGACATGTGGTATAGAACATAACTTGACGTATGGACTGTGTTTCTGACCTGGCTCCGAATTGACTACAAATTACCTGGTATTGCTTTGAATGGTTTACATCCTGTTAGGAGACAGATTTTGTCAGTGTTAGGCCCATTTCAAAGGTACCACGCCCGGTCGTAAATCGACTGACGATTCTACAGTCAGCTGTTAGCCTCAACCTGCAGCCGTCCTGCAGATCATTTTGCCCATGTGTTTCAAAGACAGCGAGAACAGGCAGTAAGAACGCTAAGAAACACCGAAACTGACTTGAAACTGCCTTTGTTTGGAACAGAAAATGGCCAAAAATAATTTGCGTATCGAGGGGCGAGTGTTTGGAATGGTCTAAATCACCAAATCAAACTGTCTCCCTCGTTATCAAATTTCAAATTAAAACTAAAGGAAGGTTTATAACAACCAATTTCACGATTTCTTTTTTGCAGCAATGTTATTATTTTTTCTTTTGACAGGATTTTTTTCTTTTTAATAGGTTTTCTTTTGTTGCTTATTAACAGTGTATTAAGTAGTATTCGATGTTTTTTCTTTCTATTTTAACAGGGCACATTAGTATAAAAAATTAAAAATAATGATAAAATAATAATTCAGCAATCCTCCGCGAGGAGTATTGAGGCTGCACACAGGCTAAGCTGCATCAGTTAAAGACTCTCTGCTAACCATGATGCCTTGCGCGATGTTGCCGTCCCATAATGCATTGCGAAAGGACTTTCAAATTATTTGAAAGTCATAGAAGCTAGGCCAGTGCTCTATTTTTGATCACTCCCGTCTATAAATAGTGAGAAGTCAAATTAAGATGGAAACAGAGAAGAAAATGGGTTGTCCAAGATCTGTTCTTGGGTAGTCTGTTTTCTGTTCTTCGGGTCTTTTATTCAAGCCTGATAGGAGAACCGCAAACATTTACCGCCGCCATTGCTCGGCTTGTATTCGTGTTGTATTTCCCATATGTGGCGTACAACGCCTAATGATTTTAAGCCTATAAGCCTAAGGGCAGAGGGTCTTTAAATATTGGCTTCGGGGTTATCGTTGCCTTTCGGGTAATACTAAGCGATGCAGGACAACCCGATGAGAGACAGGGCAATAGAGATTAAATGATCTAAGAGATAATAGTTTGGCATCAGTTTGTGATACCTTAGTTAAATCAAATGCATGTTGGATGTTGCTGGTATCCAATTGCTGTTTCGAGGAGGCTCGATGATAGAGGCCATTCAGCTACTAAGCAGTGCGATAGGTCTTCGTCCAGTCTGTGTTTTACCTTCGTCTAAGCCACCACGTAATACTCTTGCGAGTACTCGAAAGCATCTCAGTATTGCAAGAGTATTGGTATTGCATCAAGATCAATGACTTGCCAAATAGATTTGACTTGGATTTGAAAGTGCCAAACCTGGGCCTTTTGCTCTAATTTCATGAATGATATGTTGGAAAAGATCTCTTCCTGGAAATTTCATGAAATAATGCAAATATTTATCAAATAACTGCAAATTTTCAGCGCAACAACAATAGACAATTTTTCCATTGTGTTATGAAGATTAACTGTTGTTCTGATGCATTGTGTTATGAAGATTAACTAATGCACCGATTTTTTGGAAAGGGAATATAAAAATTGTAGAATTTCCTACCCATCAGTTGACCAGTTCTCTATTCTGCATCTCTGTTTATCAATTTGAGTGAACAAGATCAGTAAACGTTTGTTTCTTTGTCGTATCTCTTCTTGGCTCTGCTTCGTTTATGGTTTAGGCCCCACGAGTTGCAACTGACAAAGTATTTTTCAAGCCTCTCCTTCGTATGCAACTCGTGGGGCCTAAACCATAAACGAACCACAGCCAAGAGGAGATACGACAAAGAAACAAACGTTTACTGGTCTTCTTCACTCAAATTGATCAACAGAGATGTAGATAAGAGAACTGGTCAACTAATGGGTAAGACGTTCTACAATTATTAAATTCCCTTCCCAAAAAATCGGTGCATCATCGCTAATGCTTTGATATGAACATAATTTTAACTTTGCCAGGCTCACAAGAAAACAAAGGCTCGAGAAAAGAAAGACTCTTTGTGAGTACAAATCACTTTTATTACCTAAAGTGCTACAAAGATATCAGTGCTATAAAATCTACAAAGTCACAATAGTTAACGACTTTATCCTTGGTTATCAAAACTTGACAAATATCGCAAATGTATAAAGAAATGATAGAGATAAAAAGTCTTGATAATGATATTAGAAATTATATGAAAATCTTGACTACAAAGGCAACACAATACAAAACTTTTATCAAATACATCTAATAAATACGTTGATGAGAAACATTACAGCATTTTACGACCTTTACCCAGCGGTTAACGATGAATTGCACAATATATAGGGTCAGAGAGCATAGGTTCCAAATCTTTAAAAAGGCTGGTGTAAAATTGAGTGACCTATTTCTTTGAACTGAATGACTTCAAAGAAACTTTCGCTATTTCTCTATAATTTTACCGTTGGACTTTTCTGAAATCTTTAATATTTGCAGAGTTAAAATGTTTTTCTTCTTTTTCAAGAATTCAACAAAAAATTTCAAAAAACCTTAAAACCATCGTATGTTCTAAACCGTTTGACGCAACATGAAGTAATTTCGAAGAAAACCATAGTTTATGAATGCCTACAATATGGTATCAAGCAAAATTATGTCACTCATCTGGTTTATGATTTAGAAATTTGATGACGTTACATCCTCAAATGAGCTGAAATTTAAAATACACTGTAATTTTGAAAAATATTCAAGATTCCTGAAAAGTCCAACGGTAGGATTATAGATAAGTATCTAAAGTTTCTTTCAAGCAATTGAATCAGAAGAAATAAGTCATTGAATTTTACACCCACCTTTTTACGCCGAGTTAAAGATTTGGAACCTATGCTGGGTCAGAGTATCATTTTATTAGTCTTTACCACAGATCTTTATCAAAGTCGAAAGAAACCAAATTAAATAACGGTGGAGCATGAAAACTACATTTGATATCGAAATATTCTGCACAATGCCAGTAGATTTAGTAAGGTACCTCATAAAGACACAAAGTGCTTTCTTAGATAAACCCTTCTTAGAATATTCGGTATCTCTGTTGATTTTTCAATTCAACGTCTGTGTTTTTTCTAAATTGACAGTCTTTCTATAGCTCCAGAAGTTGATTGTCACGTACGCAATTGAATTTGACTTTGCCAAAGACTCTTTAGTGTTTTTAGAACTTCCAGTGCAATCATTTACGTACGGCTCAAGTTTTCTTGAAACCACTTTTGAATATCACGCACATATTTATTAGTAGATATTGATATAGCGATAATGCGAGAACGTGCATATTTCAGGGTTCCGTTCTGTTGAGAGATTAACTGGCTTCTTGTCCTATCTTGTTGAAAAAGAATATGGCGCAACGTGCAAATAGGGCATTAGGCTATCTTGTCCAAAAATAGTAAGGTCATCATTCAAGGCAAAAGGTCTAGACGATGTAAGAATTTCTACCCTTTCAAAACGAGAAAGAATCTACAAATTTGGCCAAAAAAGTTTCATAACAAAGTTAGATGTAAAATCCTTTAATCTCTTTCTCCTTGCGTTCTTCAACTCTCTTCTTAAAACGTTGAGCATTGCGTGTGGCACGGAACCAGGTTTTCAATGCCAGTTGCTTGACTTTCATCCATTCCTCTTCTTCTTGCAAAAACTTTTGACGCGAGTCGGCATCATCTATCTCCTGGAAGAATGGTTTCACTTCTTCACGCATTTCTTGGTACTGGTTTTCAGGCTGTTTGCTGTTGAAGATGCTTGTTGGTTCAGTCACTCTTTCAGGGACGGGAAAGATTTTCTCCTCTTTCTTGCTCTCGTACTTCTTCGCATCAAAAGCCTTTTTGTCTTCAAACTGGAAATTTAAGATTGGTTCCAACTCATCCAACTTCTTCAACTCTGGGACAACTGTTGTTGATACTTCATCAGGTGGTGTGAAGATGTCATCATAAGGCTCTCTTAACTCTTCTTCAACCTCTTCCTGTTCAGTTGTCTTCTCATGCCCTTCTTCCGACTTCTTGATGTCCTGCAAGGCCTTCTTCTGGATCTCAGCTTCCCACATCTTCTCTGCATCATCAAACATCTTCTGCTCTTCAATGGTCTTTTTTTCTGCATCTGCCATCAGCTTGCTTTTCGTATCCATGATCTCTTCTTCCTTTTCATCTTTATCAGACTTATCTTCCTCACCTTTCACTTCTTCCATTGTTTTGTAAACAGATGGATTCTCGTTCATGACTTTCATGCCCTTGTCTTGATGCTCACCGGCGAAGGCTGTCAACAAAACCTTTTCTGGAAGCATTTCCTTCTTCTTTAAACCTTTCAACTTATCTTCATTCTTCATCTCCTGCTCATTCTTCCTCTCTCCAAGGAATGGCAAAAGCTCTTCCACCGTTTTTTCCAGATCTTCAGATTCTTTGTTGATCATGGCCTTTACCTTTTCCATGCTTTTATCTTTTTTGACCTTTTCATCATTGCTCTGGCCCAACAACTGAATGGATAATTCTTCAGCACCATCAAAATTTGGCTTCTTCATCATCTCCTTCTGCAAGTTAAACAACTCTTCCTTTTTCATGCCCTCAAAGTCTTTCTTCACAAAGTCTGGCTGGATTTTCATTTCATCTTTACCAAGAAGTGATCCTTCTTTCCTCTCCTTTTTAAACTCATCCCATACAAAATCTGGGATAATTTTCTTTGCATCTTTTCCAAGCAGACCCTTTTGCTTTTCATATTCCTCATTTACAAACTTTGGTTGAATGAACTTCTCATTTTTCCCAAAGAGATTTTTGCCCCTTTTAAATTCCTCCTTTGAAAAATCTGGTACAATTTTCTTTGCATCTTTTCCGAAGAGGTCTGCCTTCTTCAGCTTCTCATACTCCTTCTGGACAAACTTGGGTTCAATATATTTCTCATCTTTGCCAAACATTTCTTTATTTCTCTCAAATTCTTGTGTTACAGAGCTTGGTATGACTTCCTCAGCATCTTTCACCAATCCTTCCTTTTTCTTCAAGTCTTCAAATTCTTGCTGCACAAACTCTGGCTGAATGAACTTTTCATCACTTCCAAAAAATGGTTTCTTACTCTCAACCCTGTGGTCTTTCACTTTTCGTTCCCACATCTTTGCCAATTTATTAAATATCTGCTCTGCCTTCTTCTTTCTTCGTTCTCCCCATGTTTTATCTTTTCTCAGTATGACTTTTGGAAAGAATGGAACTTCATGAGGAGCATCCCTAAATCAAGGAAGAAATAGGTAAATTATTTTATATCTGCTAAATACGAAATCACCTGTTCAAGTAGTGTGCTGCTACACTATTTTCAATAGCCTACAAGTAGACCCATTATCATGAAAAATTAAGGGTCTACGAAATTAAGAGATAAAGCTTGCTACATCTGCCCAATTAATTATGCTAATCCTCTATTTGAAGGTGTTGTGGTGCAGTGGTGTAATCCTCTGACTTTGCATCCAGAACAGTCAGGCAGACAGGGTTCAATACCCGGTAGAGCCCCACCACTTGAGCGTCATGACAATGGGTCGTGGACTCGATTAGCACTTAGCTACTTTCGTGATCCAAGCACTTGGCGCTAAAAAACGCAACTTCACCTTCACCTCCACCTATTCAAATAATGCGCAAATTATGCATCTCAACAAAGGCTGCATAAATTAAGTTGCAGAAATCTTGAACTGTAATAGCAAGCTTTTGCTAATTGTTTCGTAGACCCTTTCTCCATTTGGATTTAATGGGTCTACTCATAGGCTACATTTTCAGTTGACGGTCTTGTTTTTAAATTTGTTCAAAATTTCTCCACACAAAATGTTAGTGCCCAAATGTGGATTGAGCACCCAAAAGTCATCACCATGATCTCCATCATTCCGTGATTTATATAGTAGGCACGGCAAAAACAAAACAATAGCTAAAATCACAGCTAATTAAAGCCTACCAATTTTCATATTTTACAATTTATACAGGATATAGCAAATGAACATAAAAGTCTATCCCACTATGAACCCAACCTGTGTTACATATACTTTGCAAAGCCTACAGTTGCATTTATCACCATTCCAGCACCTTATTTTCTTTTTAAAAATTGAAAGGTGCTGGATTCTTTTATCTTGTGCGTTAACAGCTACAAAGTCTATTTCATTGTGCAAAAATTAGAGGGAATCAGGGATGGCACAAGAAAACCGAGGTGCTGGAACTTTTGATAGGGGGCCTAAAATTACTACAAAATACCACCAAAGATCATTTGCCAATTTCCCTCTGAAAATAACTCAAAATGCCCTCTGACAGGGGGCTAGATGTTTCCAATGGAGGAGCTCTACCCTGGTGCCAACCTTGCAGGGAACTTTGATGCCTGGAAATTTTGTGAGACCATGGAAGATTGAGAAAATCTGAAAAGGCCTGCAATGCAGTTGTCAAGTTTTTGCAATATTTTCAGTAAAACTGACTTACCCATCAGTGTCATTTTTTGTGAGAGTTGCCATCCATTTATGTATCCTCTTCAAATGCTTCTTGAGCTTTTCTTTCTGCTCTTTGCTCTGTTCACCACCATATTTATTCACCAACTTCTTGTGCAACTCTGTGTTTTTAATCTGGCTCACAATGTGTTTGAATTTTGGGTGCTCAGCTAAGGACACAAAATAATATTCAATTTCAAGGTGTGTAATTTGTTACAGTTAATTGTAAGTTATCTTAGATAAAGATGGATGAAATTGAAATAAATATTGAAAGAAAATTTGTGAGCGTGTGTGGGCAAAACAAAGACCTCAATTTGTAAATCCAAGGCATCTTAGTCTCTCACATGCCAAAGGAGCTGCTGCAGCCACACAAGAAACCAAGGGCCTGTTTATATGAGCCCAGTAAACAGGCTGGCTTGCAAGATCTTCTCAACCTGGCAAGATCTCAGTAGGCGGGATGCAAATTTCCCATGGAAACACTTCATCCTCGGTACCAGGACAAAAACATTTCTACTGCTCTTGGGGTTCTACTGTAATTTAGACAATGGGAGCATGTCAGTAATAGACACGTGGCCAATTTCTGTCTCAGCAAGCGGGCTGGAATTTCTTTGAAGCTGTTGTAGAGCAGTGGTGTAATCCTCTGACTTTGCAGCCAGTACAGTCAGGCGGATTGGGATCAAGACCCGGTAGTACCCCACCGCTTGAGCGTCATGACAAGGGGTTGCGGACTCGATTAGGTCTGCTCTATTTCTGTGATCCCAGCGCTTGGTGCGGAAAAACGCAACTTCACCATATAAACACACAAGTAAAATCAGCTTTCTCACTGAGCTAGCCCGTTTGCCAGGCTCATATAGGCCCAAAGCTATTAACATCCTTTCTTCCCCAGTTTAAGATTTTGTAGAAAAATGAAAATAGCTTTAGAGGCCCTCCACTCTGCTAAAATACAAAGTGGCTCAGTCAGACCTACAATACAAAATGAAGCCCCAAAAAAATCCCTACAATACAAAATGAAGCCCCAAAAAAAATCCCATATACCCTAAGCTCCATTCAGCCCACCCCGCCATTAACCCCCCTCTTTAATAAGCCCCTCCCTGCAAAGCCAAAATTTTAAATAACCCCCCTTTCTAAAGCCCTGTCCCACTTCTATCAAATACCTGAGATTACCAGGAATTTTTGATTCATTTTGCTAAACTTGCATGTTAATTCTCTATGTGGTATGGAGGTATGGGATAAAAGCAGTGTTGAATAAAGCATTCATTTATATCCTTGTCATTTAACTTTGTGAGTAAGCCCCCTCTCTTTTAAGCCCCCCCTCTAGAGTCACCAAAATCAAATAAACCCTCCTAGCTTTTACAATAAACCCATACCAAGATGCTTGAATTTTATACAGACCAGAATAATAAAACATGTTTCAAGTAGACAGTATATAATATACCTGCAGCCCCAAAATTAGAGAGCTTTATAGCCACAGACCCTAACAAAATTTACCCCAAACACAAAAATGTATAAATAACTCAAAAAAGGTCTTGGGTCTGATCTGGCCACCTTGTCCTAATCATAGTTTTTGGGATGTTAAAATTTTTAGGAATTTTGTTTTTGAGAATTGATATTGCATGATGAATCTCCTTGTTTACTTCCCTGCCTGATGAACACTTGTGTTTTGCATGTGAGAATCCTGCATCTTTTATTAATTCAATAAAACAATTCATCAATTTCCAATTCCTTGTGACCTTAGACCCCTTGCCTAATCATTTCACGTTAATTGCTGTGAAGCATTTATCATTCCTCATAAAAATCAGCAAGTTAAAATGAGGAAAACAAGTTTCTCTATCTGAGCACCTGTGTTGTTTTCAATGGTTCACATTGTCCTCTTTCTAATGCAAATTTATCAACTGTTTAAGTATTAAAGGCCCCATTCAATTTAATTCAAAAGAATGAATTAAAAAGATATAAAATTTGCACACAAAAGATGGCTTTGAGATCAGAGTCAATCATGTGATTTGAAAGATAATACTCAGAAGACTGTCAAAAGTTCCACAAGAGTTCCTCAAGAGTGGGCTTGAAAAACCTCAAAATAACGTTTTGGCGTAAACAGATGACGCAAGCCAGATGCAAAACTATCTCAGTCTTGGTTTCTGACGAATTCAAGCTTCCTTGACAACTCACCAATTTTTTCTTGAAATTTCTTCTTCAAAACTTGGAGGCCATCTTTCCCGTCAGTTTTGGCGTCTTTAAATGCGTCTTCTATTCCCTCTGAAATACCCTTTGCTGCGTCAAACAACCAGTTGCCATTAGCTAAATTAAGGGAAAGAAAGAAATTCTTTGATCAATTTCAAATTCGTTAGATTGCAGCCAAAAAAAGTAGACACAGTACTTATTTGCTGTAATCCCTTGGGTTTCTTGATTTTAGGCCAATTTTCGGTCCAAGGGCCTATTGTAAACAGCTCCTCTCGGAAATGAATTTAGCATCACTCAAAACAGTACAAATATACACAAAAGACTACCATAACTAACAACAAACACCACTAATATTATAGTTATAATATGCTTAATCTGTTCCTTTACTTTCAAATGTGTTTATTTCGACTTTTGATTCAAAATATTTCATGCTCAAGAAATTCCGATACTTGAACAATGAATTTTTAATCAGCAGGGCCTATCAAACAGCTCCTCTCAAAATGTCATTTGTTTTAATTAAAACTGTACTATACACATAAAAACCTACCATAACTTATAGTAAACACTACTAGTGTTATAATGATGATAGACTTCATCTTGTTCTGTACTTTTACACTCGTTTAGTCCACTTCTGATCGCAGCTTTTTCCTCTCTGAGATTCCGATACTCGGAATTTGACTCACTGCTTCGTTGATTTCATAATAATGACGGAAAGAGTCATGGATAAATATGCAGGCTCGCGATGAAATCCGGAATGCTAAATGGAACGAGGAACGGAATGAGGGACTTAACGGCCAAAATATCCAGTAGCTGAAATTTCAAAGGAAGTCGATTTAAAATTAGCCAGAGTTGCTGAAATTAGGCATTTTCATTCATTAGGAACTTGCGTTGGCCATTGATAATGGAATAGGAAGTAGACATAGTTACAATCGGTTACAAGCTGGCCCGGGCCATGTTAAAGATTTACCTTGTGAATACGGGCTGTTTTATTGTATAGCCAAAGAAACAATTGGTGCGTTGGTGCGTAGGTGTTTTCTGTAGCATATTTATAGAAGCTACTTGATACATGGGCGTAGGGGGAGATCAAATTTTGGGGGCTACCGGATAAGAAATCCATTGTTTGAGAACATTTTGCCCGACTTGAGGCGGATTTCTGCGCGGATTTCTGCAAATTTTTCCGACGTTGGGTGAAGGGCTGTAGCCCCCCCCCCCAGCCCCTGTCTGCTACACCTGTGACTTGATATAGCCTTGTCCATTCCCTTGGAATGTTCGTTAATTTCTAGGCAGGAAAGTTGCTGGGAACCACCCATCCTCTCACTGGATTGGAATTCCATGCCTGGCATCGATCTTTACAATCTGGGCAGCTGTAAGAACTATTTGCGAGCAAACTGTAACGAGTGAAGAGAAAACTGACTGAAATATTTACAGGGTGTATCAAAGAAAGGCTACTGGCCAAAAGAATTTAAGTTTCTCTGAAATGAACGATTGGACACAAATGAGATTGGGATTTCCTGAATGTCCAAATCGTATGCTTTCATTTGATGCATAGTTTTGCAAAGTATGTCTCGGGGGAACTTGGAAGCAAGAAAAAGTAAGCATATATCAAAATGAGATAGTGCTTCTTTTCAACATTGTGTCCTACCGTATAATGTTTAGTGTAAAACGGACCTTATTTTTCTAAAGTCTGGCACACAGGCTAACATAACCTTGCCTAGTTGTGATTAAAGCAGCTCTTCGCCAAAAAATGTCTCACATAGGTTGAAATATTTTGCTTTAGCAATTTCTTTGAAAAATTATGGTACTTGTTGTCGATGAACATTTTTTTCAAGAACAGTATTGCTAGGCTTACTGTTTTACTCCTTGTTAATTCCCCGGAATCCAAAGTTGCAAAAAACAATACATCAAGTGAAAGCAAAAGAGTCAGACTCTCAAAAAATCATTATCCCATTTATGCCAGGCCTTTTTTGTTTGGGAGAAACGTAAATTTGTCAACCGGTGGCCATTTATTGATACTTTTTTTCGCATCCCGTTCCTCAGTCCGTCCTCCAGTTTGTTCCGTGTTTCACTTTTCGATATGAACGTATACTCGCTTTGTCAATGTTCATTTTTTCTTGTTAACGATTGAAATCCTATTGTCTAATTGAAATGATTGTTCCATTTCGAGAAAATGATTGGCTAATAACGCTAAAAAGAGAATAATCTCTTCGCTTCTCATTTCCGCTTCCTGGACGTCACTGGAACTAAAACTGCACCCAATGAAAGAGAACGTTTTAGGCCTGGGTTACACGATACCGGATTGCTTTTCGCATCGGATTGGTTTCAACTCATCTGCGTCAAAATCGCACCGTTTTCACTGCAGTTACACGACACCGGATTGCCATGAACCCATTTTTGATTGCAGTTACACGACACCGAGTCACCCTGCACTGCGAAGTCTAAATCTATTGTCTTTGACACCTGCGAAGCCCAAATGGAGTGGGGTCACATCGGATTGGTGCAGTTACACGAGCAAACGGAGTGGGGTCACACCGGATTGGTGCAGTTACACGAGATGGAATGCGGAGCGGAGTGCATCGGATTCATTTTCACCTCACCTCCAGAGCGGAGTGGTTTCACTCCACGAAAACGGAGTGGAGTGACACCGGATTGCCTCGGTGTCGTGTAACTGCACCCCCCTATCCGATGCTAAAAGTAATCCGGTGTGTGATGAATCCGGTATCGTGTAACTGGGGCCTTAGTGACTCACGGAGAGAACTTCTGCACTATATTTTTCATTTTAATGATATTTTTGAATGGCATGCAAAGAATTTGCTACCGAATTATCTTCTTCACTCAAAAATAAGCCAAATTGCGGCTTTGTTTGTTTTGAATTACTGGTTGAAAGAATTTCCTTTGTCTGCGATCGCTAATCGCTTTGAATTCAGGTGTCAACAAAAGCAACTCATGCTATTGTCTTACAAATCTGTCCTTGTTCTAGGTAAGTTAATCATCTTATTTCATAGTTATTTCAGGGGCAGTTCGGACATCACAACAATAGTGTCCGAACTGCTGATGCTCCCTGGCGCATTTGGTGACAGACCACAGACCCAGACATGTCCCAGACAGCTTCAGAAGGGTTTCACTTTCGCGTTCGAGACGATTTGAGAACCTGCAAAACGTCTGAAGGTTTGAAGATGCAGCAAGGAGACTTTTTGGTATTTGAAATAAACTTATGAGGGGCCTTCGTTTTAAAATTGAGCGTGTGCTGTTGCATATGGTACTAGCGATCGAAAAGATGGGCTGGGGCGCGGGCAGGGGTATAGAAAAAGACTTGCAAAAGAGTATCATTCTCGAAGAACACCACAGTAGTTTGCAGAGGAAGCACATACATTCAACATTCAACAAACTAAATAAGCTTTAACACCAATCAAAGGTTAGGCAGTTCCTAAAATCCTTTGAGAAATTTCCCTGCCTAAAGAACATTTTGCTGGGACAAATGACACTAAAGAAATTGGCAACTTGGCAAGACAAACTGTGAAGATGGAAGAAGACGTCAGCAAGAAAAATCATCAAATACAAATTGCAAGGAAAGTGATGCGCTGCTTCCAAAAGTTTTGATAAATCGTGTAGCGAATAACAGCTAGGATTAGATTTTACGCCGAGATGAGGGAACAAAGACATAGCTACTTGGTTGAAGTTGAAGCCTTGAAGCCAACGTTCGAAGAATCCTTACCCATGATCCTTCGCTTCCTGTAAAGTGGCAGTTGCCAGTTAGCCCGATAATTTCGAAGATGGAAATGTGGAGACTTGTTTGCTTTATTTGTGTATTTTTGGCATCATTTTTTGACGATGCAATTATTTTAGCTGAAGGTAAGTTCAACTCATTTGCTCCTTGCCTCCTCTAACATGAAAGTTGCAGTTTTACAAAGGCGTTTAAACAGGCTCAAGTATGCAGTTAAATACTGATTTCCGAACTGCCCTGTTAACTAACAACAAACTAAATATTTCTAATCATGAAAATTTACATTTAAGGATAAAGATCAAAATAAAAAGCTATGTAAATAAGGAGTTGAACGAAAAGATTACTTGCTGATTTTATCAGCAGCTTTGAATCGATTTATGGTGGGTGCTTGCTGCCTTGCTTAACGTCAGCGCTATCGTGCTCCTTTCTAAGCAAAACCCCGTTCACCATTGAAAGTTTTTAGGAGAGGCAGCTTGAGGTCTGCATTAGTATTACGAAGCTCTCTAACACTATTTTCTTACAACCGTTCGAACAGAGTTGTAAGGTAATTGAGAAGTTCCCGAGAAGTTCATTGTTAATTGACGTGATTGAACACCATCCTGGCCTGTTTCCGTTTCTATAACTTCACTGCCTGTTACACATCCTAGTTCCTTCAAAAGTACTTGTGAAGGCGCATCATAAGGGCTGCTAGTTTGTTAGCATTCATCCTCCTTGCATTTGTAGCATTACAATTTTGGGCAGTGAAATACTCTGCAAAGTGTCATACAACAAAATGTGCAACTGTCTAATCCTTTCGCTTCCGTAAGGGTAAGGCAATTGCATAGGTAAGCTGTTTGTTCTTTCACGATGCTCCAGGAAGCATTTAGTGTTTACTATACTGGGCCGGTTTGTTCAAACCACGATTAGCGCTAATCTTGGATTCAAGGCATGATTCTGTAGTCATTTGCATAGTCCTAATCGGGTAACACTGGTATTCGATAACAGTTTTGAACAACTGGGCCCTGGTCTTTATGTAAAGAACTTCTTGTTTCAAGATTTTATCGAAAGGTTTGGAACGAACTTTGCTCATATCACCATTTTGATTAGTCCTTCATAGTTATCAATGTCTTGCTTTTATATTATAGTGAACAGTCCCCCAGTCATACAAGCTTCATCCAACAAATATGTCATAATCAACCAAAGTCTACCGGAACGCTCGGTAATCAACTTCCAGGCATCAGATCCGGAAAATGGGACACTCTTCTACTCAATCATTGGTGTGACTTATTACCGGAATGGTACTGCTCAACCGATAAAGGCATTCAATTTGCAATGGGCTGTTAAGACCGTTCCTAATGTCAGTTTTGACGCTTGCAAGACTGCAGAATCGTATGCATTTCCAAGGAGTCTTTTCTGCATGGACCCAAATAGCAATATGATAAAAACAACTGCAAAATACGATCAATTCAAGAAGGCAGATTTTTCTTTGTTTGCCTTGACGGTCTTAGTGATGGACAACGGAATACCTCAACGCAATGTGACAACGAAGGTATACTTTCGTGTGAAGGAAAATTGCACTGCTGGAGCCACTGAATACACGAATCTTGTCCAAAAATGCCCACAATCGCGTGAAATTATCAAACGTGGAATTTCATCCCACGTTAAAGCTGCGTTCCAATTTATCGTGCCGAATAACACGAAGATCACACGCATGACTCTCGATTTCTCAAAGTTACCTAAATTCAAGTTTATCGAGGAGGTGGTCCATTACGAATTTATCTATGAAAGACAGCGCAAGCTTTTGTTCAGACGATTACTGGTTGATACTACTCTTGAGCCGAAACTTGAAATGTATCTTCAGAACCCTATAGACATCATTGGGACCACTGAAGACATATCATTGACTTTGCTTGTTCAGAACGAAAATAGATATTCTCTTTATGGAAGAAGGACTGGAATTGAATTATATTTACTTGACAGAAGCAAGGATTATTGCGCAAATAGCAACTGTTTATCTTTATACAGCGTCCTGACTGCAGTCTTGAATACAGATGGAAGACCTGAATGCGATAGAAGAGATGGTTTCACCATGAAAACAAAATATAGCTCATGTGATGTCAGTAAATGTAAGCTTGCTATTTGTTGATAAAACTTCGACCAACCCCGAGGGGCATATGAACTTAAATTTCATTGGCTTGTGGCTCCTGTGCTGTTGGGGATGGGGAGACGAATGCCGACCCTATTGCTTTGACCCATTGTGTTTCAGCTTTGTTGTGAGTTAGTCAACGTTGGGGCTTATGATGTCATGTGCATCGTTCCTTTTGTTTCTTCTTTTGGCACGAGTTGGTTTTGATTGACACCGCAATTCAAAGCGATTAGCGATCGCAGACAAAGGAAATTCTCTCAACCAGTAATTCAAAACAAGCAAAGCCGCAAAAGTTTCTCTGAAACCCAGGTAGCTAGCTCGCTCGTTGTGCATTCCAGAGATTGTTTTTAAGAGCAAACTTTAGCATAGATCGAAAGCAGAAGGATATATCTGCACATCTGCCTCGGGTATTTAATTTATTTGATTCAAAAGCCGGTTGGGAAGCGATTCAATTCTCTTATTTTTGGGTGTAATTAAAACACTTACTGCTCAGCTTCTGAACCAAAGAAATAAAATTCCTGAGGTAGATGTGTAGATATATCCTTCTTCTTTCGATATTTGCTCATATTTGCTCTTAAAAATAATTTCTCGAATGCACAACGAGCGCGCTAACTACTTGGGCTTCAGAAAAACTTTTGCGGCTTTAATTGTTTTGAATTTATGGTTTAGAGAATTTCCTTTGTCTGCAGCCACTCGTCGCTTTGAATTCAGGACTCAACAAAAGCATCTCATGCTATTGTGTGACAAAATCTGTCCTTGTTATTTGCATCATTTATAGTTCAATGATTTGCATATAATGTAAGTGAAATAGATCCTTACTGCGCATGCGATTGTGAGCCTTTTAGGGGCATTTCTCAGGGCTCACAACTTCATAACTTGGCTTGTTCATATCCCCAGTTAAAACGAATTTTTTCAAACCAATAGCTCTGTCTTCGATCAAATTTTCAAAACAACCAAAGTGCATATTAAAATCCTTTTCCATCCCCATATCTGTTTTTGTCATACATTGAAATATAAGAAAGAAAGAGCTCCTAGGTACCATTTCAATTGATATTTTTTCCAAACTCTTAATCAGGTCTTTGAAAGATTTCTTTGATATACCTATCCTTTGCTAGACTGATTACATCCTTCGCTTTGTTTCTGTGTCACACCAAATATTACCTTCATAGTTACATTGTTCTACCGGGTGTCCCAAGAAAAAGTACTCCTGCTTGAAAAATCACCAAAATTTTATTATCAGGCCGATCCTCAAATTTCTTTTTTGATAAGTAGATCAAAGACCAAATGATGTTTCCAGGCATCTCCTGGTGCTCATGATATTCCAGGAAGAAAAAAACGGCCATAAGCAAACCCTTACTATTAAAGGCACACTGTCGTGGCTGTCATTGGCTGGTTGTGATGTTGAAATCCCTAACAAAAGACCTGGCCTCTGGATCATTATAAAGCCTTTATGCTCTTAGATCATACTTTGTTTCGAGAATAAAGGGAGTCTGATCGTTATCATCTTCGTGAATTTCAGTGTACAGCGAAATTACTGAAGCCTGCCTAATTCTATTCTTTGATGTTGTCTCATTCATCCAATCAGTGCCACGACAGTGTGCCTTTAAAACAACAAATCAAAGTACATTTCACCACCCCTTTTCAGATCTCTGCTACGCAAGTCAGACTGGAGAAGCAAACATAAAGGGAGTAATTTCATGGCGAACGACTACTGCAAATCTTACCGACACACAACATTGCCCATACGTTAGGCATGCGCTTAATGGCATTGCCTCGATGTTTGGCAATGCCTCTAGGATGTGTTTGTCGAATTCCAGAAACAGAGCAGTGTGGCAGCATCCAAACGTAGATCAATGTGGATACAAGAGTGCTACGACTCAAATTTTAGAAGACATTTCTAAGGTGAGTTGAAGTATCATATCATTGATGGTTGGACGCCAAAGTTGTACTTGATTGCCTTAGCTTTATGCCTTAGCAGAGGAAAAATTCATGAACTGACACGGAGGAGCTGGCAAAAATTTTCTCATCTAAGTTAGCTACCTTTGTTAGATAGATGAACACCTTAGTTTTGAATATCGGCCACATCCTTTTTATTCCACAGCCCGCCAAACGTCTAGATTTTTTGACTCACCTGGCACTGTAATAATTATTTAAACCTGTCTTGAAAACATCTTTCATTTCATATTCAACAACTATGATTTTCTTGAAAATTATCCCATGTTTCCTCAACATATTTAGAAACCGCATTTCTTTTCATTGTAGACGAGCATAACTGACAGTAACGTGCAAGACATATCAACGAAGCTGGATACTGCGACGAGCTCACCCAAAGATTTCACCAATCGCCTTGATGTGAAATTTGCTTCAGATGCTATTGAAAATTTGGTAAAAAGCAAAAAGAAATTGTCAGCGGTAAATCTTTAAACGATTCAGAAAAGCTAGTTAGCAAATATTTTTCTTGGTAAAATATTTCATTTGCCAGCTCTCAGTCGAAGAAACGGACAGGAAAGATTTGAAAGAGAATTTATGCATATGTAAGCCTTTGATGAAATTGATAGAATTGAAATACGGGTCAGTGCAAAATGTATTATATGACATGGCCGGTGGAGAAGAAAAATTCTCGCGAAAAAACCTGCTCGCCCCGTATGAAATTATTGCATAATTCTGTTTTCCATTCTGCCCCGTCACCCCTTCTTGAAAAATGTACCTGCCCCCTATTCACGAACAACAGATGTTGTATACCACCGCTTGCAAACCCACGAAAAATTGCCTTTGAAGATGAAGAGATGTGATCGATGAATCGTTCTTGCAAACAACTGACAAGGAAATTTTTGCGTCATTGTGTACACATGCTTCCAAGCATTTCTCATCTTGCATGATTACAATTTCTTTTTCACGATGAAATTTTATATTTCAAACTTCATCTTGAGCTTATAAAAGATTTTGCCCCGCACATATTTGCTTTATGAAAAGTGTTGACTCCGTTCTGTGCAAGCTCAAAACATTAATTGCCCCGTTACGTTTAGCACCGGCCATGTTATATGATAAAAGTTGCGCTGTCCCTAAGCGGTGCATGCACATACCATGGGACAACACACGCACGAAACCAAATTGGGTAACTGACTTGCCACAAAGGCTCTATTTAGCCCCCTCTCTTTTGAGCCCCTTCCTTCTTTGCTAAAATGTTTAATAAGCCCCCCTTGAAATGCCGACTGTGTGTATTGTTGTAGCCAGATATACATTTTTGGAGATGTTTTAGTTGCTGGCACAGTCTTCATGGAGAGGTGGTCTGCACCGATTATGTATGCACCAATCTACACTTCTTGATTTCGATTGTTTCCTTGCAGATTGCGAAAGATATTCTGAATGTAACGAGTAATATGATGGAGGTAGATATCACGCTCATTGCTCAATCACAACTAAAGTACAGATCTTCTTCAAGGTAAGCCTATTCCCTTTGAATTGTATTGAGACTTAAAAGACATAACTTTCCGTGACTCACAAACAGGATCCCTTCCCTCCCTATTTAGCTTTTATTGAAACCAAATAGATACAGATCCGTGACATGTGAAAAGGTTTCCTTTTATGTTTCTTATGGTCAATAAACTCCACCCTTTAATTGCATGGGTATTTGCTATTTTGCTATTTTTCTGTTAGCAATGGCATTACCCTACAATGAAATTAGAATTTCTAAACTACGTAATTTTGACGAGAACTAAAGTGAGACTGGAAGAAGAAGGGGAAGCTGTCGTCAACAGCTTCTTAAAGCAGCAATTAAATTCTCAATGAAACCTGTTTCGTCTGCTTGTTTTATGCAGGAACAGTCTTGTTTCTCCTAAGAGGTTATGCCAGTGAGCATAGGTTCCAAATCTTTAACTCGGCGTGAAAAGGTGGGTGTAAAATTCAATGACCTATTTCTTCTGATTGAATGGCTTGAAAGAAACTTTAGATAATTATCTATAAATCTACCGTTGGACTTTGTAGAAATTTTGAATATTTCTGGAAATTACAGCGTATCTTTCATTTCAACTCATTTGAAGATGTGACGTCATCAAATTTCTAAATCATAAACCAGATGAGTGACAGACTTTTGCTTGATACCATATTGTAGGCATTTATGAGCTATGGTTTCCTTCGAAATTATTTCATGTTACGTCAAACTGTTTAGAAATTATGATGGTTTTAAGTTTTTTTGAAAATTTTTCTTGAATTCTTGAAAAAGAAGAAAAACACTCTAATTCTGAAAATATTGCAGATTTCAGAAAATTCCAACGGTAGAATTATAGAGAATTAGCTAAAGTTTCTTAAAAGTCATTCAGTTCAAAGAAATAGGTCACTCAATTTTACACCAGGCTTTTTAAAGATTTGGAGCCTATGCTATGCCAGTGGAACTTGCTAAATTTTATAAGCAACTTCATTGAACTTAGCCCTTCTATTCTTTGATTCTGGGGGGCTTATTCTAAATAGGGCGTCTCCGGCATTCTAAAGGGCGTGGCCCCCAATATTTTTCCCTGGGCAAGCCTCTGGACAATAAAATCTTGAGGTAGACATGTGGCATTAGTTTTAGTTGATGAACATAAATTTCTCTATTAATTTAATTCGACTAAACGTATCGGGCATAGCCCTTCATCAGGAGCCCTTCTTCTTCTTCGTTTATCCTTTCTTCTTCGTTTTTCTTCGTTTCGCTCGCGGTTTGCCCCACCGACAACAGGACCCTGGCTACGCCACTGCATTTGACGAATACGAGGAATCACGTTGTAAGTGTGAGTGCTATCCCCACTGAGGAGATTTTATTCTTGAATATAGAAATTGCCATAAACATGTCAAAATGATGGGGATGTATATATTAAAATTGTACCTGTTGTCGTTTGCCTTTTTGGCCTGCGAAGTTACCCGTCAAGATGGAAGAATGTCAGCAAGTACCCTGGGCACAAGTGTCCTCCAGAGTCCGTCTGCTCTCTAGCTTAATAATAAAGATAATAAAGATAATAATAATGATGATAATTATAATATAATGAAAATAATAATAGTAATGATAATAATAATAATGCGAATTTTTATACAGAATTAAACATTTCCGCGTTTCTGCTGTTATCACTGTGTGTCCTGATTAACTCCAAGAGAAATTAAAACTATTAAAACCCTAAACTGATTACAATGAGTCCCAGTAATCGCTGTTCAAAACGAGACTATTACACCAGACCGAGACCGCTCTTACTGGGACTCATAATATTACGGCAATATTTTTGGACTGACTTTTTTCACTTTTGAACGCCCTTGGGAACGAGGCTGCTATACACAGTCATGTACAAAGTATACAACAGAATACAACGCCATTGGAATTTCTGCAAATTCGATTGATTGATGTTGACCAACGGAAACTCGAAGCTCAAAGTAGAGTTTCAAGGAGCTTAGCCGGACAGAACAAAGTCTTACGAACAAGAATACCATGAAAACAGTTGGCGACAATATCAAATCTTGTATGTAGGTACTATTTTGCTGCTTTCGCTAAGAATTAACTGATTTATTGTCAAGTTTTCAAATCAACGTGTTTCATTTGAAAACTACAAATGTTCGTACTTTTCTGCCTAGGCCCTTATCGAAACGAGGCAGTCATAGTCATTTCAAAATAATGGCGTTTGATTATGAGTCGTAGTTAGGAGCGTCCGGCAGTATTTCAATAGCGATAACTACGACCATATCATCAGTCTATTAAAACCCTATAAAAGTGTGTATAAAAGAATGCATAGATCATAGAAAATTTACAGCAACTTTATTAATGTCATATATTAGTATTACATATCTAGAATGAGAAAGTTTAAGTAAAATCAACACCAGTGGCGGACTGGCTCTGATTTTTGCACCGGCCATGGATGAGTTATGGGGCCCTAAATGGGTGTGGCCTACGTCATGAGGGTGTGGTCATGCACAAAATTCGTCGCAATTCCTCGATTTCTTACCAATAGCAAAGCCAAACTCACTTTCTTTGAAAATGAGGCTTATACCTTATTATGGCATGATTAAAATCTTTACATAGTCTCTACTTCATAAAAGTAACTCTGACCTTTTGAGAGTATTGTGGGCCAGTGGCCAGATGATCTGTAATGTTTTTGTTTCACAAACTGTTGAGCAACCCTTTCTCGAACCTCGCCCAGCAGTGTGGCCAGGGAAAATTTACTGATGGCAGCGGCGTGGCCAGGGTAAATGAAGTGGGGGAAACTGAAATGAGGGGGGGGGGGGGAATTTTTTGGTGCCACGCCCTTTACTTTGGCTTAGAATGCATTTCCCAATATCATGCTTGCCATTAGCGACAAGGAAACCTTGATCGTTTTGTAACAGTTATCCTATGAATCAGAGCACGAGGAAAATTTTTTAAGAAAGATCCTACTTTGGCTTAGAATGCATCTCCCAATATCATGCTTGCCAGTGCTAAAATGGAAGATTTGACATTTCTCGGAAAATTCTTACCCAGCCTATACCCAGTTATTCTCTCCTCGGTTTTAGAGGAATCTCGAGGGCCATCTTTCGACAAAAGTGGAGGGGGGACAATTGCCTCCCATACCCCCGTGGCCACGCCACTGAGTGATGGAGTATGAAAATGAGGGGTCTGGGGGCAAAGTCTCCAGGAAAATCTCTGAGGACATTCCCTCTACTTTGGCTTAGAACGCTTCTTCCAATCCCATGTTTGGAGGTGCTTAAATTAAATTTTTAGCAAGTGTAACTGTAGTATTATGAATCCAAAGGGAAATTTTGTGAATAAACATCTGTTCTTTGGCTGAAATTTTCAAAATTATAGCAGTTTTCTATCAATCAACACTCTTATAAACATATTCGCGCAAAAGCTTTTGCATTGCTGCAGCAATCCAATTTTTGCGTGCCCCCAAAGTGGAGGCCTTGACAACGTTTTTCCCGGAAAATTTTTGAAACTGACAGCCTTATTTTGGCTTAGAACGATTCTCCCAGTCATTTTCTAGCATTTTTCAGAGAGTCTTACCCTACACTTTCAAAACTCAACTATTTTCTTTTAAAGAATCTCTAGAACCATCTTTTGACAGAAGTGGATGGGGCCTTTACCGTATCTTCACTCTCGACTGTATTCATTTCTTTGAACAAGTTCACTGACATGGTAGGATTCGAATGTGAAGTGAGATGTCCATTATTCAAGAATGCAGATCTACTAAAGAACATCCCAATTTCACAAAAGGGCCCTTTTCCAGCAAAAAGGGGGCCCTTTTTGCAAGATTTTGAGGGGGGCCCACGGGCCGGTGGGCCGGTGGGCCAGTCCGCCACTGATCAACACGGTAGTTACATGCTGCTTATATATTCTAACGTAGCCCATTCCATTAAATAGGTCTGGTCTTAGGCTAATGTTAAGGCTGAATGCTTCCTTTCCGTAGGATTTTAAGCTCACTGGAGAGTCTTGCCAACGAAATCTCAATCGCGGATAACACGTCAATCGTAATAGTTCGTAGAAACGTCGCTTTTGCTGCCAGACTCCATAAAGAAACAACAGAGGGGATAATAATTACAGCCACTCACCAGAAAGTGACCGGATTCAACTTGATTGAAATGTTACCTGAAAAAATGGTTTCACTGCAGCGAAGAAGAACTGCTGAAATCCAAATATCCAAGCAAATGATACAAAAAGCAAAATCTCTTAAACCAGGATCAGTGATTCGTATTTGCAGTTTTGTGTTTGAGAATGATCGATTATTCGTCACATCCGGCTCGTGGAACTCAACAATTGTTGGTGGCCGCGAGAGACGAAGAAAGATGCAAACTGTCAACAGTAAAATTCTGTCTGCTGCCCTTGGAGGTTTGAAATTGATGAATCTCACCAGTGCAGAGGAGATAACAGGTCTTTTTAGGCATTTGAGTCAGATGCCTGGACGAACTGATTGTGTTTTCTGGGATAGTCGTGTTCAAGGTAGGATTCATTTTGGAAGCAAGAATTTCATATTTAGAAATTTCGAAAACTTTGACAAATGAGGCCCTTAGCTGAAGCAGTTTTAGTTCTACGCTCCTTGCCAAAGTTCCTGCAGCACTTTGGCTAGTTTTGCTTTGTTTTGCCATTCCCTCTCTTTTTCAGAAAAATTTTGGTCAGTGACGAGATAACTGGAAAAGTTGCAACGAGGTCGCAACTCTGATGGACTGCTGGGACCATAAACTTAAAATCAACATTGTTTTCAGGGGAAGGAGAAGGGGCTGGTTTGAATATTCACAATGGATAGAAATGAGGAAAAGTGCGTCTTTATCAAAAAATTAGGGTAATGGTCTATTATGGTCTTCCAGTCCAGCTGTTTGGTGATTGATGTGCCTGATGTATCAAAGCTGCTATAACAAAGGTAGATCTTGTAGGACAATAGCATGAATCACTTTTGATTGACACCGCAATTCAAAGCGATTAGCTATCATAGACAAAGAAAATTCTCACGACCACTAATTCAGAACAAGCAAAGCCGCAAAAGATTCTCTGAAACCCAGGTAGCTAGCTCACCCGCTGTGCATTCTAGAAATTGTTTTCAAGAGCCAACATATGCATATATCAAAAGAAGAAGGATATGTCAGTCTACACATCTGCCTCGGGCATTTAATTTGTTTGGCTTAAAGCCGATTGATGGGCGATTCAACTCTCTTATTTTTTGGGTGTAATTAAAACATTTACTGCTCAGCTTCTGAACCAAAGAAATAAAATGCCCGATGTAGATATGTATATCCTTCTTTTTTCGATATATGCTCATGTTTGCTCTTGAAAATAATTTCTCGAATGCACAACGAGCGAGCTAGCTCTCTGGGTATCAGACAAATTCTTGCGGTTTTGTTTGTTTTGAGTTACTGGTTGAGAGAATTTCCTTTGTCTGTGATCGCTAATCGCTTTGAATTCAGGTGTCAACAAAAGCAACTCATGCTATTGTGCTACAAATCCGTCCTTGTTAGCTGCTATTTGTTACAATTCTAGCAGCGAAATTTTGCAGTTATACATGTATGATGTAAGAAATCTATCGAACGTGTCTTACCTTCTAGGTGGCTATGGTGCATGGTCAACGGAGGGCTGTAGATATTATGGGATGCAAGATGGAATGCATCGATGCAGATGTGACCATTTAACGAATTTTGCAATTCTTCTTGATGTAACTGGCAAAGGAACTCCTAAAGGAGCTGCTCTTGTATTGAATATTGTCACATATATTGGATGTGGAATTTCATTGGTTTGCTTGGTCATCATTTTTCTGACATTCGTTGCATCCAAGTAAGTACTATTTCCTTTTATGTCCAATGATGATTTTCCATAATGATGCGGCGGCGTTTTTCAAAATGTGCTATCATGAATTATGGACCGATTTGGATGAAACACCAATTATTTTGTACTCTCAAGTACTGAATAATCGTCATTTTGTCCTTTTTCAGTCATTTTGTAACAATGAAGTTTTAATAATGTTGAATTTACCTATACTTCCAGTGCTGGTAAGACAGCTTGAAAAATCACAAAAATACTTCGATCTTTCAGCTTTTAACTAGGATTTGAATCATTCAAATATGCGAAGTACTCTTGGTGCTATGAATTTTCAAAAGTGGGAACTTTTTTCTGGCTCACCTGGTTATCAAGCTTAATGGTTAACAGAGTATCTTTGACCGTAATTTTGATTAACCATTCACATTATTTTCTGCAGGAAACTGCGAGAAAAGAGGTCACCGCAGATTGTGATATGCCTTTGTTTTGCACTGATTGCAACATTGATAATATTCCTGGCTGGCATTTCTGCAAAAGACTTGAAAAGTTGTCAGGCAATTGCCATCTTGATCCATTATTTTGTATTGGTGTCATTCATGTGGATGGCTGTGGAAGGATTCAATCTGTACTTGAGCTATGTGAGGATTGTTGACACTGAAGTTGACCATTTCATCATTAAAAGCAGTGTTATTGCATGGGGTGAGTCAGTTTACGTTGTATTTCTTTGTATGCATTTTTCCGTCTATGTCTACCTTGAAAGTTCTGTTAAGCCTCCGAGGGGCTTATTTTAATTCGGAGACTCCAGAAGGCGGCTTAAAAGAGAACACCCCCGTCTAAGAGCATAGGAATCATTCGTCGTACATAGCCGATTGCTCGTGGCCCATGGTCGAAACCGCCAAAGCCTCATTTTCACGGACCAATCAGACGGCTAAAAAGCGAGGGAGACAAAAGAAACCCGTGAAGATTTTCCTAAATTTTACCTACCTTCATAAAACGCAGCCAGGACAAAAAACTGCTTGAGATTTCCCAAATTTTTTTAAAGCAATCTACTCTCCATATGTTTTGGAGTAAAAGTTTGGATGCCGGTTAAAATATCTCCAGGATTGGTGGAGTTATGGCCACAAACAAACCGATAAGGCACTGAACCTTGAACAATAGAGATTCTGGCCGGGAGACAATAGTAATAACAATAGTGATTGTTGTAAGAACGACCCGAAAACGCCACAATCTGTGTTTTCAATTGCTGCTATTGTCTTTCGCGAAATTTTCTTTTATTGAAGATTCAATGCCCCTACGGTTTCTATGTGAATTGAAACAGTCTACAAAGGCTTGTTCGCGCATTTCAAGTCATGTGGCAATACTCTAGGGAAGTTTCTGTATTGTACTACTTTTTACATGGTATGTTTTTTGATCGTTTTCAATGTTTTCCAAAACGAACTGTTTTGGAAAGTCGCTTCTAGCTCTAAAAACTGAAAACAGAAAAATTTGCAAAAAGTCCTAGAATCTAATTCAGGCTTTCTGCTAAAGATTAAGTCATAAATCTTCAAAATCGGTCCAGTGTACGATTTATTGTGGCCTGCCAAACGTGCATAGTTTATTTTGGCGCACCCGGTACCGGAGTAAATATGAGACAAGCAGTAAAATTGTATCTTTGTACCTTGAAATGAAATTGAAGCAAGGATTGATTTGATTAATTTTATCTTTTTTACTCATGGTAGCTCCTCAATAAGAATACTTGATTTACAGGGGTCATACTAAAAACTTACAATAACTAATCATTTACAATAAAAACGAAATTTGCTATAAAACCTAAACTAATTACAACTTGTCATAAATTACCAAAAGAAAAACGAAAAGATTTGTTGAATCTTCATGTTTGCACCTTCTTTTTTAAAGATCTCAGGGTTGAAGAATTTCTGACTCCAGTGCCAAGACTGTTCCAAAGTTTGGCGCCTCGGTACGCAAAGCATTTCTGCCCCCCCCCCCTCAGCCGATTTTGATAATGGCAACTTGAGATTGACTGCAGCGTTCCTAAGAGAATGAAGGGTAGAGTTGTTGACTCTCGTGAATATGTCTTTCATATAAGAAGGCGCGTCCCCGTTAAGGGATCTGAAGACCATTTCCTGAGCTTCAAAGTCGAAAAGCTCCCTGCTTCACTTAACTATAAAGCGCATTTTTTAAAGTTTTTGATTTTTATAAATCGTTCATTTGCTATTTCTTTCGTTCCTATGCTTCTGTCTTTTATGATATATACAATTAATTTTTTCAGGTGTCCCAGCCGTGATAGTAGCAGTAACAATGGGGTCGACAAAATTAAAGGCTTATGGAAAGAAAAATGGAGACGAATGGATGTGAGTCACAAATTCATTTTGATAGTTGTACGAATTAAAGGGGCTCCGTCGTCAAATTGTAAACAAAACGATGATTTTTGCAGTTTTTTGAAAGGTGATATCACACAGTATTTTCGTATTTTTTTTTCAAAATGAAAGTTGCTGTTTGGGCATTGATCCTTGTACTTCACTAAGGAACAAACCAAACATTCATATCTTCTACGATTGCTCGGATATAAATGGATTTTTAACGGTCACTTTTTGGCGGCTTGGGTGAAGCCACCAAACAAACTGCAGAGAACGATGGATGAACAATGGATAATCCCCGACACGTGCGAGTTTACGGATTTGTTTACTGTTTGACGACGGAGCCCCTTTAAACATAACGCGCACATTTTTATTTTGCCTGCAGCCACTTCCACAGCAGTCTCACGGCCTTATCGGGGTCATCTCGCCATTCGGAAGGGATGTAGAAAATAGAACTATGCTTTGTGTGCTCTGTATCCTTTATATTTGTAATAGAAGTCTGTTTCAAAAAAGACATCAGACGGTGCAGAATGAAAGCCCATAGCTCTGCATGGTCCATGCATAACTGATCATTCGATAAATTCCCGATTTCTTTCACCTGACATCTATTTTGAGACTGACTTCAAGTTGATTTTTAAATGCCACAGGATTGTACTATAATTCCATGCTCCCTGTGGTATCTTTGTGTATTATTTTTATATTTGTAATTATCTTCACGTTGCCCTTGCTCTTTTTACAGATGCATGGTAACTGGAGCTGCATTCTACGCCGGCTATTTAACACCCATCCTCGTAATCGTAGTTGCTAACCTCGTTATGATGGGATTTGTCATCAATTGTCTGAGAAAAAGCGCACAAATCAACAACGATAGGGAAATTACCGGCCTCGCAATGGCGAGAATTGTCGCTGCTTGCTCGGTTCTCATGGGAACAACTTGGGTCATTGGTTTGTTTGCTGTTGATTTTCTGACACTCCCAATTCAAATCGCTTTCTGCGTGCTGAACTCTCTCCAAGGCTTCTTCATCTTCCTGTTTTACGGAGTTCGTAATAGTGATTTCAGGGCGCAATGGAAATCGATGTCTGGGTGCCAGTCCCCGGAAGACTGCAAGAATTCAGACTACATTGATCCTAACAAACGTCTGATGGCGCAGACTGAAAAAGATGACCCCTTTTCGATGACGAAAATGAGCTCTGGCGCAATGACTAAAATGGCTTCACAGAAATTGACGACGGAAAAGTCTGCAACATTGACGAGCTTTGTTGCAAAGCCCTCGACCAAGAAAGGTCAGTTTCGGCCAACAAATTCCAAGTCAAATTTAGTTCCAGATGGCGGCAAGGAAAGTCGCAAGACTTGTAATTCCGCTAATTCCAAAACACGACGGAGGCCGCAAACTGGAAAATACGACTCCCCTATTCTTGGGTCTTTAGCAGTGACTGCAATGTCTGGCACATTGCCGAGTTTTGTTGCAAAACCCGAGAAATACGGGCTGCAGACGAATGAAAGCATTGAATCGAGCAGTAGCGCAAACGTGGCCAAAACCAGATCTAGCATTGGCGCAAAATTGGTGCAACCTAGATCTAGCATTAGCACAAAATTGGCGCAACCTGGATCAAGCTGTGTCACAAAATTAGTGCAGCCAGGATCGAGCATTAGCACGAAATTGGGGCAGCCTGGATCAAGCATTATCACAAATTTGGTGCAACCAGAATCTTGCATTAGCACGAAATTGGGGCAGCCTGGATCAAGCATTGGCACAAACTTGGCCCAAAGCAGATCAAGCATTAGCATAAAATTGGCGCAACCTGGATCCAGCATTGTCACACAATTGGCGCAACCTGTATCCAGCATCAGCACAAAATTGGTGCAACCTGGAACAAGCAAACGGACCGAGAGCAGAGACACAAAAGGAGTCCAGAGGTATCCTAAACAAAAAAAGATTAATGCAAAAGATTAGAATGTTGAACAGAAGTCAAAGTAAGTCAAAAGTCAAAAGTCAAAAGTCAGAAGTGAAAGTACCAAAAATGAGTTAACAGTATGAAAACGTTGCTTTAGAGAGGAACTGGGGGTTTGGGTAACAGAGGTTGCGAGAACGTATCAAAACGTAGATTTTGTACGCAAGATTAGCCAAATGTGTTTTTGATCAAAAGAATGAATCAACGAAAAAGAAGGACAAAAAGATTATTTAAGCTACCTTGTGCACCAAAATAAACCATGCACTTTTGGCAGGCAACGATAAATCGTGCACTCGTCCGATGTTGAAGATTTATGACTTAAAGGAGCTCAGTCGTCAAACAGTAAACAAATCCGTAAACTCGCACGTGTCGGGGATTATCCATTGTTCATCCATTGTTCTCTGCAGTTTGTTTGGTGGCTTCACCCAAGCCACAAAAAAGTGACCGTTAAAAATCCACGTATATCCGAGCAATCGTAGAAGATATGAATGTTTGGTTTGTTCCTTAGTGAAGTACAAGGATTAATGCCCAAACAGCAACTTTTATTTGAAAAAAATATGAAAATCCTGTGTGATATCACCTTTCAAAAAACTGCAAAAATCATCGTTTTGTTTACATTTTGACGGCGGAGCCCCTTTAATCTTAACTCTACAATTTCCATGTTTTTAAGGCCAAAACATGCCAGAAAAATCTTCAATTACCTACCGCGCGCAGCGACTTCGTTCAGATCAAATCAATTGGGTCAATCGAATCGATTATTCGGAAGTAATTATTCTTTACCAAACCTTGCAATGTAATAATAGAAAGCCTTACACGGAGGGCCTTAATTAGACTTCTGACATTTCGTCCCTTGTTTCCCTGCGTTCTTTGATTTGCAGATATCACTTGCTCAATAGGGACTTATACCATTACTCTTATAAAGTGTGGCCACTTAGGCCAATATGGTGTGGATCCGTATTGACCAATCAAATTGCTAGAATTTAGAGAAACGGACATGGCCTAAAGTCTCAGTACTTAGCTATCAGCTATCAGTACTTAGATGGATGGACCCTGGGTGCCAGAGCCAAGCATTTAGATTCATAGAAAATTTTTAAAAAGGGAGAATAGAGAGAAAATTCTCCATTCCTTCCTTTTCTTCTTTCTTGTTTTATTTTATTTTTCGTTGTTGTGGCTCTGGTACCCATAGGGTAAGAAGGATGTTATATCGAGATATCTGATCCAATGTATTTATCAAACTATCTAGTTCAGTATCTGACAACTCATCCAACCTGCAAGAAAGAGAAAAGCATATAGCTATCTTGACGCAGGCCTGGCCATTTGAGGGAAACCATGTTCCTCTCCGGGCTCTCCGTGTATACATTGATATGCATATTTTACTCTTGGACCGTCAATATCAGTAAATTGCTCTCTTTGGGACCTACCTTTGCTTTATATTCTTTGTTTCCTAAATAACTAACTGGGACATTCCTAGAAGAGCCATTTACTGTGGACCTCCTAAAACTCTCATGGTGAAGCCTGCTTGAAGCCTGTGATCCTATCAAGTTCATGTCATTGAATCAAATAAGCAGACACATTTGTCAATGAAATCCATCAAAATATTTCAACGGAATCACAAATCTGATTGGTATGTAGTTCTTCCCATTCAATGACTGGTCCAAAATCTGATGCAATGCCACGATGTGAAATTTCAAGCAAATTATCTGATGTTTAGAGAATTTCAATGCCCCCTCCTCAAGTTAACTGTTAGGTGGGAATTACCAATGACATGTTTCTGAGCTGGGGGTTTAAGGATCTCACTGATAAGTTTACAATTGAAAATTGGAATATTCAGTCAAAAGAAAAGATGTTGAGCTCAAAATTGCTGAAAGGTTTCCTTCAAATAAATCTAAGGTTATGTGAATATGACTTGTTACATTGAGATTAATAAAACTTATAGCAGACTGCACTCAGAATATTCACTGGAACTATCTTCACTAACTTCATCAGAAACAGAATCAGAACCATAACTGCTAGAAGAAGTAGACACATCATCGCACGAACTGTCCGTTGAAGAATCTGTGTCACTTGGCAAGTCACTGGTGCAATCATTGCAAGATTCTATGGGTGGTTTTTCAAATGGAATTCCAGGAAGCATTCCAAATTCATAATTTGCACTGTGGCATCTTGCTGTGAATGATGTATCCTGGTGCTCGGTTGCTGTGCTACTGATGGGATTCAATACCAGTGTGGAAATGTCTGATGAGTTTCCAGCTACATCAATCAAGCTAAAGAAGATAAAAACAAAAGAATTAAACTGGAAAATGTTGTGTATAATTTGAAATATCATAGAAGGCTTTGGTTGAAATTGAGAAATTCTCACCTCAAAACTAAATTCAAGCTTGTATGTTGGGGCGGGGGCGGGGGGTTTCCATGCCAAATTTTTGATACTAAGGTCTGCGGTCAGCACTTCAAAATAGCTAGACCGATTTTTGTAAAAGGACTATCCATCGCCCACAATTTGGCAAAGATCACAAAGATTAGGCCTTGTGTAAACCAACTGAACAAAATTTGTTGTCTCCTTATAACAATTCCCCACATCCAAATTTCCAAAAGTTATGCCTTTCAGAAAACTTGATTCACTCTTTTTAACTACAATTGTTAAAACTGCCCTCCTTGATGTTGCAAATATTGATTGAAGATCCAGTCTCTGGCGTTCTGGCCATCAATTCTGCCATGCCCCCAAGACTACTAATATTTCCCCTGCAGACCCAATAAATATAAATTTACGAGTGTTTCTAATCTCCGAGCCTTCGAGCCTCGAGCCCTCGAGCCTCGAGCCTTCGAGCCTTGTATTTCGAACTTCGAGCCTTCGAGCCTCGAGCCTTCGAGCCTCGAGCCTCGAGCCTTGTATTTCGAGCCTCGAGCCTTCGAGCCTTGCATTTCGAGCCTCGAAATCATTATCTTTTTGAAAATTTAGGATTCAAGTGAAGGTAATAGCTAGAATTCTTGCGAAATTTGTAATTTGTATATTTGTAAAAATGTGCCAGAACACACATTTTTCTCAAGGACTGAAAAGGCCCAATTTCAAAGAGTTTTCGTCACAGAAAGTAAGACCATCCTACCGCTCAATCTTCGGCCGTTGTTTTAGCACAGGAACGAGAGAACGACTTGTTTAATGGTTTTTTTGAATTTCAATTTTGCCCTAATTTGACTCACACGTTTTTTTTTTATAAGAAACTTGGATCAGCACTTAGTACTAAAAGTTTCTTAATTTCGCATGAAAATTTCGGTGTTTTAGTAGTAAAAGTTTCTTAAATTAGTTTCTTAATTTGTGGGGTCTAAAATTACGTCATGGTTCAAAGATGAGACTTCTTATCGACAAAAGGATTTCACTTTGCATTGATATTGTCACCAGGAATAAGCCATGCACATTAAGGCAAAAAGTTACCAATTTTTGCATTCAAAACTTGATATTTACAAATGCAATGCTACGCGAACCGAGGGGCCTTTCACTCCCAAAAAATCTCGTACACCTTTGGGAAACATTCTTTTGTTTTCAAGAAAACTCCAATAAGTGAAGTGCCCCTCGACACGAATCGTAATCTACCGACTGTAATTCCAGACATAACATTTGAGAGTTTCTTAATTGTTCTTGAACGTAATGCTAGAGTTTCTTAAATTTTTGGTCATCGCAGTACTAGTTTCTTATAAAAAACGTGTAATTGGGATGCATTCCTATATACCAATTAAAATTTGTTATTATTAGACATTGTTAGGCTTGAAATGCTAGGCTCGAAGGCTCGAGACTCGAGGGCTCGAGGCTTGAAATGCAAGGCTCGAAGGCTCGAGGCTCGAAATGCAAGGCTCGAAGGCTCGAGGCTCGAAATACAAGGCTCGAAGGCTCGAGGCTCGAAATACAAGGCTCGAAGGCTCGAGGCTCGAAGGCTCGAGGCTCGAAGGCTCGAGATATAGAATACTCTAAATTTACCTGTTTTCAATTGAGCTGACACTCTCTGCAGTGGAGAGGTTGAATGCTTTTCTTCTTTTGGCAACAGGCGTAGAGAAATGCATCAAATTCTCAAAATGTACTGTTTCTCCTGTAAATATGAAATACGCTTTCATAGATATATTTCCTCGTAGGGAGACCATCTATCTAAGTTTTCTATTTTCAGTCAGTGAATAAAACGACAATGATTCGAATCAACTTTAAAGTTGTTTTGAAATTAATCGGCAAACCAGCTTCATAGAATAAGCAGATCACAGTTGAGATTCTAGAACATAAGGATCTTCATTCTCCTGATCAACATGGAATCTATTCTGGATTGGATGGTTTGGTTCAGATGGCCCTTGCATACTTGATTGAGTTGTATACACATATAATATATGGAAGGGAGTATAAAAATGTACATTAACATAGTGTATTTATCTGGCTGAGATGTCTTACACATTGGTTGGCCTAAACAATCACAACAAAATATTAGTATTACTCACCCATTGACGTTCCATCTTTGCTTTGATGAGTCTTCTTAGGCCTATCATCGTCAACATCATCAACATTAACTCCTGTAGTTGAATCCATCAAAAGATTGAGGAGGAATAATGCAAAACCGTTATTTGTCTCTTTCTCCATTCCAAACTCAGTTTTTCTATCATTCCATTGCTGAAATGTTGATTCCGCAACGTATATCTTATGTAGCGACTCTTCTCTTCTTGGCCTACCCCTCCTCACAGGTTTCATCTTGCTTTGTTCGGGCACCTCAGATTTGATTAAATTGGTTATGGACCAAACAAATACACGCACTGATCCATAGAAAAATGTTCGGAGCATTTATTTCACACAAAATTGTTCCAGTTTGTACAATGATTGCTGAATAGTGGACGGATTACGTTGAGAACATCTTCGGTGATTTTTGTGGTCCATGAAAATGGCTGCCGCGATGGTAGTGCGCGCGCAGAGGTTGCTGGTTGAATAAGAGCCTTTAACGCAAACAACTCCTACCTGTAAGTGATATTCTGTTTGTTAAAGGACGCAAACGATGTCTTTAATTCTTTTGGCGGTAAGTTTAAATTGAAGAAAAATCAGCCAATCCGATCAAACTATTGGAAATCTTGCATTCTGATTGGTCGGGGCCGCAGGAATTTTTTTGCTATTTGAGAAGAGTTGCAAAATAAGGCCCCCACTGAAGCGACAACAACAACAACATTCAACTGTGATAGGCGACGAATTGCGTCGAATAAATTTGGCTTGCGAGAGAGTAAAATCACAATAAAATGGTCATGAGTTACATTTTGATATTATCATAACTCAGACGATGATGAACTACAAGAATCTACTATCCAGAAGCTTTCATACTATTTACACAAAAGGAAATAATTAGCATACATTAAACTACAAATAAAGGAATAGGTGCGCATGTGCTAAACGAAAGGAAAAAGGTTAATTCATTAGATTAAACGCGATTACGAGGCTAAGGGATATGACGTATGAATAAGAGCGATCCTGCTACAGTCCACCCCTCGTTGACAAAAAAATTTGAAACTTGTTTTTAATTTTTTTCGAGAATACACAATTACAATCAAGCAACTACAATAAATGTCCAAATCTAAATGTTCAGCAAAATTGTCCGTTTAAACTACAACTACAATAAAGTTATGGGCGACAAATTCGGGAGAACACTTCTTGGTTCAATGACAAAATATACGTTCCTCCATGCTTGCCTCCTTCGATCTGGAGGTATGGGCACGACTTAACGAGACCTCTGAGTTTACCGTGTCGTGCTAAGATTTCTCGAGATGCGGGGAAATGCTCGTACACATGTTTACAAGCTTGAGAAGATACAGCAGACTTAGATGGCAGTGATTCGAGATACTTACCGAATTTGTGTGCTACTGTAACAAGATCTGGATTGGCAGACCTTATGATACATTGATCGACCAATTCTGTTTCTGGTTCAAGAATGGCATCATTAGGAATGCGGAGATCACCGGTTTCTGGATCTGGAACAACGACGACCTTTTCTATGTTGACCGGGCGCGGCAAGGAGTCACCTGTGAGAACATTTCGCAGAGTAAGGAGATCTGAGCGGTTATACGGATGACCTGTGACAACAAAGGGACCGTCAAAATTCCTGATAAATCGAGATGCCTTACCTTTAGGTGACGAAATGCAATCTTTGCGAATGTAGACAATTTTACCGTCCGGTACTTGTAAATCGCGAGAAGCAATGTCGTACAGTTCACGTTGGTGACGACGTAGATCCGATTTTACTTCACGAAAATGCGCATGCGCTTCTTTCATGTTGGAAACTAAGTGCTGTGCATAATGATCTGCTGGAAGAGGATCTGGCGGCAATTGCAACGAAATGGTTTCTGGCGATGGTGCATCGCGTCCAAAAACTAGAAAGAAAGGTGTGACGTCCGACAAACCGGATATTGGCGATGTGTTGTGCGCGTATACGGCGGGTTGCAAGAATTCTTCCCATCGCTCCTGGTGCTGTTCGCAATAAATACCTACAGCGCTATTAAGGAAACGGTGAACTCGTTCCGTAGAACCGTTTAGACGCGGCCGAAATCCAGAGGTGAACACTTGTTTGATCGAAAGTAGCGAGGTAAGCCTATGCAAGACTGCGTTGAGCCATTCACCTCCTCTGTCGCTTTGCAAAACAGTGGGAAATCCAAAAGGAAGGAAGATTTCTTGCAATAATGCGCGAGCTGCTGTGGTAGCAGTTTTGTCTGGCACTGGAATAGCGCGCAAAAAATTGGAATACGGACAAACAGCAGTGAGAATCCATTTGTTACCTGACGGAGATGGTGGTAATTCACCAACGTAATCAACACCGAGTGTGTGGAATGGGTGCTGATAAATGCGCACATGCATAGGCCCATGAGACTGTTGCAAAGTTTTAAAGCGAATGCAGTGCGGGCAGCGACGAATCCAGTTGCGGACGTGTTTAGACATATTGCGCCAGTAGAAATCGCGTGCAAGAGAGTTGTACGTCGCATCACGACCTCTGTGCATGGCAATTGGAGAATCGTGATATGCTTGCAAAAGATGGCGCTGCAAGTCGGTGTCCGATGGAACGAAAATGCGCAGATGGTCTGGATTTTGCATAAACTCATCTGAATAAAACAGCAGACCATCAATGATTTTTGTACGCTTTGCAAGGCTATAAACCCATTTTTTGACTCTTTGGCTGCATGCAGAAATAGCTTGAGGCAAATTTTCGGCAATGAGAAATCGCGCGAGAGGGCCTAACCATGGATCTTGGCGCTGTTTTTGTGCAAATTGAGCTCTATCTAGATTGAGTGGCTGTAATTTCGCAAGGTCATCTGGCCATTGGCGCACTTTTGGCAAATTTTCAGTAAGAAAAGTGTCGTCTGACGCTGCGAGGGCGCACAAGTCTGCAGGGCGTGGCATTGGTACCAAAACAGGCTTGTCATGGGAAACCTGTGGAGCTGTAGAAGGTAAAGATAAACTGCAGGCGACATTTAGACAGCTAAGTGAGAAGTCTAAAGGTTCAGAGACATTATCTGCATGTGACAGTGGAATGTCGAAGCAAGGGGTAGTTTGATAAAAGCAACAGACTTCAGGTGGAGGTATGACAAGCGTGTTTACTTCTGGGTGTGGCACTGGCAATGGGGCGCGACTTAGTGCGTCAGGAACGACATTTTCCTTACCCGGGCGGTGCTCTATCGTGAAATCGAATTCTGCCAAAGAGAGACACCACCGCGCCATTTTTGAGTTTTGGGGCGCAACTGAGGCTAAAAATTTCAAATTCGCGTGGTCTGTGATGACTTTGAATTTGCGACCGAAGAGATACGGGCGAAAGTGCTCTAGAGCCCATTTTACAGCGAAGAATTCATGATGGAATGTAGGCCATCGTGATTCCGTTGCACTGAAAGCGCGAGATGCAAAACGAACGGGCCTAAGTATGCCGTGATGGCGTTGTGCTAGCATGGCGCCACAACCTACTTTGCTAGCGTCTGTGTGGACTTCAAATTCTTTATCCCAGTCCGGATGGAAAAGAATGATGTCTGGTGAGAGCAGGGCCGTTTTGAGGTCCTGAAATTCAGCCTCGTGTGCATGTGTCCACGAAAAAGAGGCTTTTTGACTAAGCAAGGAGCGTAAGTTTTGACTCCTGCGAGACATAGCTGGGATATAGTCACGAAAATAACCGACCATGCCAAGAAAACGTTTCAAACTCGAAACATTGTGTGGCCTTTGAAATGAGGAAATAGCTTCCGTGCCTTTTTCTGTCGGAAAGCGTCCCTCAGGGGTCACACGATGGCCCAAAATTTTCAAATCAGACGAAAAAAATTGGCACTTAGACGGTTTGAATTGGATGCCCACTTTTACAGCGCGTTGGAGCAGTTTTTCATACTGAACTAGGGCTTCTTCGTATGAATTTGACCACGTTATGCAATCATCGATGTAGATGATGAGCCATTGATACAGAAAATCTGCAAAAACTGTATTTAAAATGCGCTGAAATGTCTGGGGGGCCGTTTTTAATCCGAAAGGCATTCTAGAGAAATCCCAGAGGCCTAAGTGGGTAGCAAACGCAGTTTTTTCCCTATGCTTGGGGTTAACGGGTACCTGCCAATAACCACTGGCTAAATCAAGCTTGGCAAAAATTTTACCTCCACTTATAGCATCTAAAACATTGGAGACATTAGGGATAGGGTACCCATCCCCCTGGGTGACGGCATTAAGACCCCGATAATCTACTACAAACCTGGGGGGCTGAGGCTTTCCTTTTTCTAAGGGCTTACGGACTAAGATGCAAGGGGCACCCCAGGGAGAGTGACTAGGCCTTATGATGTTTAACCGTAACATGCGTTGTAGCTCCTCCTTAATGGCACATAGCTCCGCAGGGCTTTTCCGATAAGGCAGTTTGTAAACAGGAGGCGCATCACCAGTATTGATGTTGTGATAAAAGCCCTTGATTGCTGAAAGAGGTGAATTCGGCAAATAAAAAGCGTGCGAATATTTCCTAATGAGCTGTTTGAATTTAGCCATTACATCACTCGACACATGAGCATACATGGGCGTATCCAACTCTAAAGCCTCGACAAGTTGCTCGAAAAAATGCACAGAGTTTGGATCAATTTCCTTGTTTTCAGAAGGCGGAAATGCATGCTCATGATCAAAGTCATTGTCCTCAAGATATGGAGACAACAAAGACGAGTCTAGACCTGAAGAATTTGCGTCATTAGACTCGAACGGTGCATGAATGGACTGTGAGACATGTGCTGAAAGGAAAAATTGATCATTGACAGAACTTTCTGGCATGATATCCGAACTAATTTCCGCACCAGTTATTGGCTCATTACCTGAGGTGACAAAAGAATACCAACTTTCAGACAAAACCTTAGCCGTATCAGAAGCCGCTTCAGACAGTGTGGCACTATCGGCTTCCGTGATTGGGCGTAATGAGCCTAAGGAAACATTGAAAGGCAATTTTGCGGAACCTTTTGTTGACCGAATTACGACCGAAGTGATGAATACCTGATTGTGCGGATCATCAAATGCATGTACGTCACTACTTTGCGAGCCCAAAATTCCAGCACAGTGCTTGTCGACCGGGGGGATAGGACGACTTGGGCGACACTTTGGATAGCAAGGGTGGCTGGCGGGGAGAAACAAGGGCGGCGTTTCACCAGGCTGGGACATTGTTTTGACACCCGTAAGATCTATAGGGCCACTAAGGGTCTGTAGTCCTGGTGAAAACTGTGTTCCCTCCAGCCAAAGGGGTCCCGATAAGAGGGGAGAACCCAAAAGCGACGCTGTGAGCACTAAACAAACTGTGACAAGGTTGAACCCCCGTGCCAAAGAGACGTGTTTATCTGACGCAAATGAAGTTTTCATCGCTGTCAGTAAACAAGTCACGTTGGCAGAGGAGCCTGGGCTGGAATCTGGATTTCTCAAAGCAGGAAATGCAGCTAGCGGATTTGAGTCGTAACAAGAGATCTCAAAATCTAAGGCGGGGTCGGCAAAATAGACTTTGAGCTCACGAGAGCGAATACGGGCGTCAGTTTTTCTAAGGTGGTTCTGTCCAAACAAAATAGGCCAGGTCAAATTCGGCACCACCAGCATGGTAAAAGTGACAGATTTACCGTTTTCCCAAACAATAGGCACTTGTAAAATACCAACTGCCCTAAGGTTTGAGTTAGGACCAGCTACTGAAACGGGGAGATGCTGCTCTAACTTTGAAAACTTAAGGTGGGGATGTTGTTTGGCTACCGTTTCCGCGTGTTTTTGGCTTACCAAAGAAACAGAGCAGCAACTATCCAAGGGCAGGGGTAGGGAAACACCAGCTGAGGTGACTTTTGTCCACAAGATGTTTTTATTCGCAAGATCTAAGTCCGAAACTGCTGAATTGCTAGGCAAGGCTGTAATTGCAGGCATACCGAAAAGAGGATCTTGCGTGGTAGCCGAGCTAGGCTGTGCAGCCTGGGGTTGTGGAAGGCGTTTTTCCACTTGCTCCATGCGTGTGGCTAAAGATTTGACCCCATCAGATACCTGATTTACTGCCGAAAGTAAAGATGTAGTATCGTTTGACGTTTCTACACAATTTACACTAACCTGACTTTCTTGCTTAGATTGCGAGTTGTGAAAATTTCGGTTACCTGTGTGTGAGCTAGGTTGCTGAGAATTTAAATGAAAGATTCTCTTACAATTTGCCTTGGAACACACTTTACACTTGTGAAGGTAACCATAAGAACATTTATTATTTGGCAACTCGCATTTGGCTTTATGCCAACGATTAAACAACCAACAAATTTTAGGGTCACCTGATGTATTAGTGTTCTTCTGAGGTGGGCTTTCATGTCTCTGAACATTCTGATTTCGTGGTGGCTGTCGGCTTTTTGCTCCCGAAAACAAGGCGGCAGGTTTCCAAGCATTTAAGTTGTCCGGCTCTTGAACTGGCTTCAATGAGGTTTCCACAGACTCATGGCGTTTCGCAGCTTCTATGACGTTGGAGAGGCTTTTGAAAGGCACATCTCGACTTAGTAATTCTTTGGCAATGGCAGGACGAAGTTTAATGGAAAATGCGTGGATTAATTCGCAGTCATTCCCGTCAGTGGTACGATGGATGCCAGGAATCAGTTTTTCCAATGAATGCTGTGTCTCCAAAAATCGGTGAGCAAAATCTGACACTGATTCGGTTGATTGCTGTGACATGGCATAATATGTGGAGAGAAGCTGTCGAATCTGCTGCTCCTTTGGAATACCACGATGAGCGGTAAGGTTGGCCAAGCAGCGATCAAAATAGGAGATAAATTCCTCTTTGGTTGTTTTCTCGGAGAGGCGAGGGGCATGGCTGCTTTCAAAAGAGCAAACGATGTCGAAGGCGCGAGCATCTTTCTGGCACTGTTGTTTTAAATAAGTGACCCAAAACTTGGGAGAAACACCAGAAGAAAGGAGAACATGCGTTAGCTGCTCAGCAAAACGATCTAAATTTTCATGTCCAGTAAACTCCGGCAGTGAAAGTTGAGGCAGACGAAGTGAAGTGGCACTTGTGGTTTCCTTTAAACGCACTGTTTCGGAAAGTGTTTGGACGGCGGTCGAAAGATCATGAATTTGTTGCTGAGTGTTGCTGACTGTGTCCTTCGAGGCGCTTTGTTGGTCTTTGACAACCTCTGCAAGGCCTTTGATCAATCCTAAAATTTCATCAGCTGACATGATGGATCGTAAGCGAAGCCATGGAGGCAAACGGGTCCTACACCACTTTTTGTGATAGGCGACGAATTGCGTCGAATAAATTTGGCTTGCGAGAGAGTAAAATCACAATAAAATGGTCATGAGTTACATTTTGATATTATCATAACTCAGACGATGATGAACTACAAGAATCTACTATCCAGAAGCTTTCATACTATTTACACAAAAGGAAATAATTAGCATACATTAAACTACAAATAAAGGAATAGGTGCGCATGTGCTAAACGAAAGGAAAAAGGTTAATTCATTAGATTAAACGCGATTACGAGGCTAAGGGATATGACGTATGAATAAGAGCGATCCTGCTACAGAGCGTAAGGTGTGGGTCTTTGTGCAGTAAGGCAAGGGCCTAAATAGGGTCAGGTTTTAGTAAGGACAACATACAATATATTGGAAATGATGTGCAAAGAACTTTCAATCCACCTTTTCAAGATAAGAGGCGCGAAAGCGGAAGTATTTTGTTGTTGGAGATTTTGCATTTTTTAGGCTAAATTCTTATTCTACGTACAAAGTTTAGTGTTGAGACAAATTTTCACATTCATATCTGTCTTTATTTCGAAATTATGGCGATATAAAGAATTTGAATTCATAAGGGCTTTGACCGTAAAATTTGTCCAAACTTTTGATTTCACGGTCAAAGCCCTTATGACTTTAAATTCTCAAAATTGCCATAATTTCGAAATAAAAACTTGTATGAATGTGAAAATTTGCTACTTTGCCAAACATTGTACGCAGAACAAGATTTTAGCCTCAAAAATGCAAAAATCTCAAAGAACAGAATACTTCCGCTTTCGCACCTCTTATCTTGAAAAGGTGGATTGACTTATTGCAATTATTGTAGTTCTGCTCCTTGATGAAAATATTTTGTTTTTCAAGATTGCGCAGTATTTTACTATTTCTGGTGATTAGTCTTTCTAATAATTTTTATTATTCATGATAGATTAAAACTAACTAATATCAATACGTAAATACTTTACCGCTCTTGGTGTAGGAAGACATAAGGTCATCTGGCCTCCACTAAGAACGGTACTTACAATTTTGCACATACAACTTCAAAACAAAAACAACAACAACTGAAGCAATACAAGAAACAAAAAATGAAGAAAACAGAACATCCTTGCACAAACCCTTTAAAAATCTGGCCACTGCGTAAATGATTAATAATACCGGGTGTCCCAAACAAAGTACTCCCGTTTGAAAAATCACTAAAATTTGATTACATGACCGATCTTCAATTTTATTTTGTTGCCAAGTAGATCAAGGACCAAATTATTTTCCCAGACATAGCTTACCTTGTAATTTGTTTAGAATTAACAAATTTAGCTCTTTTTAGGGCTACCTGGTTTTGAATCATACTGCAAAAAATCATATATGCTTGCCAGATCAATTTCTTTGCACATATAAAGCTTCTAGTTTGGTAATAACTGACATAAAGAATTGCACACTATCATTGGAGACTTCGATGACGGTGAAAAATCTGAAAATTTTGACTGTTAGGCAAGATTCTTGATGCCAAAGAAAAATATTACTTAAAGCTAGGTATGAAGTTGTCTGACCCCAGCAGTGGTATCAAAACGTACTGGTCTACTTTGAACAAATTAATGAATAAGAAGAGCATTTCGGGAATACCACCAATTCCAGAAAATGGAATCATTGTTACTAACGTAGATACCAAGGCTAACATTTTGAATGATTTCTTTGTGCAACAGTGTTCCGCAATATCAACCGGCAGCACAATTCCGAACTTTTTGCCCCGGTGCAATTCACCTTTAACGGATATTGCCATTAACAGGGATAAAGTACTACTATTAATTCGTGCCCTTGATTGCAAAAAAGCTGGCGGCTGTGACAATATATCTGTTCATATGATTAAGATATGCGATGCCTCGATAGTTGAGCCCCTATGTTTAATCTTTGAAAAATCTTTGGAGACCGGAACTTATCCTTCAGTTTGGAAAAAGGCAAACGTAATTCCTATCCACAAGAAAGACAGCAGGCAGAACAAAACGAACTATAGGCCCATTTCGCTTCTACCTATATTTGGGAAGATATTTGAAAAAGTATTGTTCGACGACATTTACAAACATCTTTCTGAGAATAGACTTCTAGCCCAACAACAATCAGGTTTTCGGCCGGGAGATTCCACTATTAATCAGTTGTTTTCTATCACCCAGAACATCTACAAAGCATTTGAAGCTTGTCCTTCTCTTGAAACTAGAGCCGTCTTTCTTGATCTTTCCAAAGCCTTTGACAGGGTTTGGCACGATGGTATAAATGGGAACGTCCTTACTTTGATCCAGGACTACTTAGCAAATCGAAAACAGCGAGTTGTTCTGAACGGGAAAAGCTCAAAATGGGCAGCGATATGTGCTGGTGTGCCACAGGGCTCTGTCTTGGGTCCTCTGTTTTTTCTTGTCTACATAAATGATCTTGTTGAGAATGTGAACTGTGATGTCAAAATGTTTGCGGATGATACATCTCTCTTCTCAGTTGTTCAAGATGAAAAAGGATCTGCTGATGAACTCAATGCAGATCTTGACAGAGCTCGATTATGGGCATGGCAATGGAAAATGCAGTTTAATGTAAGTAAAACTGAAGAGGTTGTTTTCCCTTGCAAAAAAGTAAAGCCATTCCATCCACAAATTTTCCTAGGCAATGATGAAGTTGAGAGAAAATCTGAGCACAAGCATCTTGGAATGCAACTTGATTCTGAACTGAATTTTCTAAGTCATATTAAGGAGGCTATTGGCAAGGCTAGAAGGGGCATAGGGATGATAAATTTTCTGTCCAAGTATGTGTCTAGGGATGTGTTAGATCAAATCTACAAGTTATACGTAAGACCACACTTAGACTATGGAGACATCATTTATCACAAATATGACCCAGACATGCGCTTAACATTTACGCAAAGGCTTGAACAGACACAATACTCTGCAGCCTTAGCTGTTGCTGGTGCTTGGAGAGGTACAAATAGGCAAAGACTTTATGAAGAATTAGGATGGGAGAGTCTGTACGACAGAAGATGGTACAGGAGGCTGTGTCATTTCTTTAACTTAATGAAATCACGATCACCAGGCTACCTTTTTGATGAAATCCCTCCCGAACGTCATCTCAACTACAGTCTTAGACACTCCCGGGATTATGAAGTACATGTTGCTAGAACCAATCGTTTTTCTAATACTTACTTTCATAATACCCTGTTTGAGTGGAATATGCTTGGGGAAGAGATCAAAAATTCAATGTCCCTTTCTCAGTTCAAAAGAAAATTATTAAAAATCATAAGACCTGAGCGAAATTCTGTCTACAATATTTCTGATATTGAAGGCATCAGATTACTGACAAAGTTGCGTTTGAAGTTTAGTGCACTGAATGAACATAAATTTAGACACAACTTTGATAGTCTTGCTCCATTTTGTGCTTGTGGTACCGACAGGGAAGACAATGAGCACTTTCTCCTGCATTGCCCCCAGTTTGACTCGATGCGGCATAGGACCTCTTTGATCAGCTCTCTGAAGTTCCTGGTTTAAATGTGAATTTAGATGTTAAACCTTTGTGTGATTTGCTTCTGTTCGGGGACTTGAAGGAATTCCTCATCAATGGTTATGGTCTATAATTCCTCATTAATCAAGAAGTAAATTGTTCTTTGGTGATTATTCTGGTTTTCTTTTCTGTTTTTTAGTAAAAATTTTGTTTTTCTTTTTAGTTTTAGATGGGGGGGCTCTCTCTCGATTAGTCCATCTACTAGAGAGCTCCTCCTTAGACAAATATATTTAAATTCATAACGTCTTGTAATGTTTTCCTGGTAGATTAGGTATTTCGTCTTGTTGTTATGTAACATGTCTTATTTCCTTATTTATTTTAAGTTACTAGATATTGTTGTATTTGTATATGAATTTAGGTATATTTGTCAATGAAAACTGAAACTGAAACTGAAACTGACTCACAGTATAATGTCATTATCAATCGAATAATCCTGGAAGCAACAATTTCTTTTATCAAAAATACGAAAAGGTTTTCAAATTAAATTTAAGCATAAAACAGCAGCAATATTTTCGTTTTATTTGTGGTATTTGTAGCGGGTGTCTTGTAAAGAAGTACTCCCATTTGTATCATGAATAGCAGATCTGATATATTACATAATCCTCGCGGCATCTTTAGGTGTCTCATCTATCTGTGCTCGTTTGAGAGTCAAGCAACTGCCATAAGGTCGAGGGAGTTCTTCTTTCTGAGACGCCTGTGCTGTTCTTTTTCTTTCTTTAAAAAATTTGATGTAGATTTTACCATTGATGTAAGTGGCTGCCGTAGTTGGAACTCGATGACATCATGTCCTTTCCAGCTATGGCAGCCACAGAATATTTATATTTCGTTGTAGTTAGTTGTTTTTATTTGTGATAAAAAAAAAGAAAAAAAAGATTGAGTATTTTGCTTAGAAAGTATAGCTCAAAATAAGGTTTTTCAATGTGTAATGTTTCTACCTTGTTGTATCAAAAGCAAAGATTTTAGCATCTATAAGCATTTTTGGGTCTTTGACAAAACAAGTCAAAAAGAAAATTTTATCAAAGGTTTCACAATCAATTTTTGGTGATTTTTTAAACAGGAGTACTTTTTTTGGGACACCCGGTAGTAAATTTCAAGGTGCGACAGTTTCTGTTGCTTGCGTACGTACACAGAACCAATTGGTGAGGTACTGTATTAGAAACTCGACCCCTGCTGTTGTAGAGCAAGGTGGAGACACTAGATGTGAAAGAGGAATTCGAAACATCGTGGTAGAAAAGGATTTTTTCCGCTTTGTAGTAATAATAGAACGTACATGTTTCCGAACAGAGGAGGAGGACACAGATCGTTTCCCCTTTGTAGAGATGATAGAACATGCATTTAGGTCATAAAGCAAAGCAATCACCACATCATTCGATCATCTGTGGCTCAGGGGTGGCGCCAGAAATCTTCCGACAGGGGGGCTGGAACTTCCGACAGGGGGGCTAAAATGGCTAGAAAATGCAGTTTTCGTACGTTATTTTGCCAAATTTCCTCCGACAATAACCCAAAATTTCCTCCGACAGGGGGCTAGATGCTTCCGACGGGGTTGCTAAAAGTCCTAAAAGTCCCTAAAAGTCCTATTGTTTTAAAAATCTTGAAATTCTGGTGCCGAGTAAAAAAAGAATTTTTGATGAGCACATCCGCGTACAAATTAAATTCAGATACCTCTCCTGGTGTCTCAATCAGCAAACTGAGACGAAAAAGCCTCGTCCTAATATCACAAAAGGCCCTTGGGGACGAGGTTGGGGGTTGTACAATCAGCACAATTTGATTAACCCCAATATGAACAATATAACCCGAATATGGGATTAACCCGGCGGTTATTCAAGCCGTCATAACAACACATTGCACAAAAAGCACACATTTGGTGAGTAAAATTTATCTTTCTTTTTGCGCATGTTCCGATGCAGCCATCTAGTCCAACTTTTAGTGAAGTGTCGCTCTTTGATTTGCTTCTTTTTAATTTTAGTCGTCAACACTGCCCTCTTTGGGTCAATTCGAGAAGCAAATACTTTACCGTCAGAAGAGATATTCCCCTTGGTACCACTGTGTTCAAAATCATTGCGACAGACAGCCTGAATCAAAGCTTGACCTGACGTGAATCAAAACTGCTAATTCACTTTTCCTTACTCCAGTTACTTGGATAGAAGTTAATGATCTAATCAACATTTTAAGTCCATATAAAATCTGTAGATCCTAACAGTAAACCCATAAAATTACTAAAAATAATTGGATGCTCAGTTTCCCCACTTCTTGCTCTCTTTGTGAATCAGTCTTTCCAGTCCAAGGTGATAACTCTATTTAGAAAAAGGGAATCCTGAGCTACCATCTAACTGTCGGCCAATTTCTCTTTTACCCATCTTCAGTAAGATATTTGAGAAGTTGATGTACAGGCGACTGTATAGATTCCTAGAATTACATAATGTTCTTTATTCTTTACAATTTGGATTTCAAGAAAACCACTCTTTCGATCATGCCCTAGTGAGTGTGACAGAAGCTATCAGGAACACACTTGATAATAAAAGATTTGGTTGTGGAATTTTTATTGATTTACAAAAGGCTTTTGATACTGTTAATCATAAAATTTTGTTATCGAAATTAGAATACTATGGTGTGCGTGGTTGTGCTTTTGAATGGTTTAAATCTTATCTGTCTGATAGAAAGCATTATGTCTCTGTCGATGGAAGTAATTCTAACTTACTTTCAATTATTTGTGGTGTACCACAAGCTTCTATACTAGGCCCATTACTTTGCCTTATCTTCATCAATGATCTACCAAATGCTTCTAAGAAACTTAATATCTATCTCTTTGCTGATGATACAAACATCTACTGTGAATCCAAAGATTTATCTAACTTAATTAAAAATTTTAACAAAGAACTCAGATCAATAATGAAATGGCTTCATGCTGATAAATTATCATTAAACATTGACAAGACAAACTATATCATCTTTCATTCTTCTTCTAAAAATGTTCCTTCTGATTCTACGATAAAAATAGGGAAAACATATTAAAAGGGTTAAGTTTCTCAAATTCTTAGGACTCCTCTTAGATGAACATCTAAGTTGGAAATACCATCTCAGTGAACTTTCTAAAAAATTAGCCAGAACTCGTGGGACCTTTTTCAAAATTAGGAACTTACTTCCACTAGATGTCTTGCTCTGCTTGTACAATGCTTTGTTTCTGTACTTCTTGGAATATGGTCTTATTGTTTGGGGTAAAACATATGCATCATATGTTGATCCAGTTTTCAAATTACAGAAAAAAGCAGCCAGAGCTATCTCATTTCAGCCTCGCTTGTTACCCTCTCTTCCAATCTTTAAAGATCTTAAACTTCTCAAACTTTCTGAGATTTTTGAACTCCGACTTTTAACCTTTGTTTTTGACTTGATTAATGAAACTTCACCTAGTTGCTTTCATAGCTTTTCTCCCATTCAATTCATCTGTTCATCAATATTCTACGAGACAGGCCAATCAAGGTACTCTATACTTATATCGAATAAACAGTCTTCAATATGGTCTAGAAATCAATTCGATATCTTTGTGCTAAACTTTGGAATTCATTACCCGTGGAACTCCAAAATGCTCTATCGAAAATATCCTTCAAAGAGGCAACTGAAAATTTAATTACTGAACAAGGTTAATCAATAATTCAAAGCTATTTTTGATACTTGCACAATTTCCATTTTTTTATATGAAAATCAAATGCGTTTATCTCTTGGAATCATTTAAATAAAACCAAAATAATCTCAAATTATCGTAGGATAGGGGGGGGGGGGGCTCTCTCTTCGATTAGTTTACCTATTGAGAGAGCTTCTATTGAGAGAATACAATTTATTCGTTTCTCCGTATTTGTATACTGTATTAATTTTCCGTATCAATGTATTAATTTTCTGTAATATTGTTTTATTTGTTTGTTTGGTTAAGATTATGAAATTGAATGCAGTGGAATTTAAATTATATGAACTGAACTGAACTGAACTGAACTGAACTGAACTGAACTGAACTGAACTGAACTGAACTGAACTGAACTGAACTGAACTGAACTGAACTGAATTGAACTGAACTGAACTGAACTGAACTGAATTGAACTGAACTGAACTGAACTGGTGAACTTGTAAACAAAAATAAGGCAAGCTGCAAAAGTTGCTCTGAAACCCAGGTAGCTTGCTCGCTCATTGTGCATTCCAGAAATGGTTTTCAAGAGCAAACATGAGCATAAATCCAAAGAAGAAGGATATATCTAAAATTCTGCCTCGGGCATTTCATTTGTTTGGTCCAGAAGCTGAGCAGTAAGTGTTGTAATTGCACCCAGAATATAGGAGAATTGAATCGCCTGTCAATCCGCTTTTGAACCAAACAAATAAACTGCCCGAGGCAAGGCAGAAGTTTAGTCTAGATATATCCTTCTTCTTTGGGTTTATGCTCATTTTTGCTCTTGAAAACCATTTCTGGTATGCACAACAAGCCAGCTAGCTACCTGGGTTTCAGAGCAATTCTTCCGGCTTGCATTGTTTTTGTTTATGACTTGACCACCCAGACATAGAATTCCCTTTGTCTAAGATCGCTAAGCGCTTGTCAACAAATGTCAACAAAAAGTAGCGGATCCTATTGTAACACCCCCCAGTAACGACCCCGCTCAAACAGTGCCCCGCCAAGGTAGAAGGATGACCCGCCAAGACAATTTGTTTCCCCGCTAAGTTTCAGTTTAAACACTTTCCCCGCCGTGTTTCTGTTGGTTCCCCGTTGAAACTTTTGTTTCCCCGCCAAAAATTATACGAGTTTCATCATAGATAATAGCCAAATATTTCCTTTCCCCGCCATGATATTTCTAATCCCCGTTGACAATGCTTAATTTCATAATTTCCCCGCTGTATTTGTTATGTCCGGCGGGGTCGTTACTGGGGAGTGTTATTGTAACACAATCTGTCCTTGTTGATCGAAAGCGGAAAATGTCAAACGATAACGTAACGGCTAGCGTTAGCGTCATTGTCTTTGGTTGCTGTTGAGCATTCATCCAACACTAATACGGCTGATCAAAATATCCAGCATTGCTGCACTTTAAAGTAAACTCACAGAGAAAGAGAAAGGCAGAGAGTAGGGCAGTATAACTTCGAAGATGGAAAAGTGGAATCTGTATTGTTTTATTTGTGTGTTTTTGTTAACACTTTTTTTCGAAAGATTTGCTTTGGTTCATGGTAGGTTCAACTCATTTGCTCCTTGCCTTCGGCCTCCGGCTCACCAGAACCAAGAAAGTTCAACTTTCAAGCTTTCAAAATTGCAGTTTTTTGAGGGCCTAGTTTGCAGTTTGGTAAATGATAAAATCAACGGGTATGAACCTGATAAAGATACATGAACAAACATGAACAATAATGAGAATGTGAATTACATCGCATCTTTCGCAATAGATACTTTGCAGTAAGAACCCGCAAAATAGAAATCACTTTTTTCAAAAAAGCCTGTTTAGTTTTCATAAAAACATATACCCCCTAACAGTTATGAGCTCTAACATTCCGTCAGTAGCGGAGATAGAGGGGGAAGGGGGGCGGCTGCCCCGTCACAGCGACTCGAAAGTTGTTTGTCGGAAAATTTATCGGACATTTTTATTGCTTGGAAACAATTGTCGGAAAGCTATCGGAAGATTTGGAATAGAAATTTTCATTGAAATTGCTGTCTGTTGAAAATATCTGAAGAACTACTAGCGCAACACAATTCAGCCCGTGTTCCAGATTCCTAGCACAATGATCAAGACTTATTTGCGAAGCAGAATATCTGCAAAGAGACTCTGACTTAGCATGCATTTCAATCAACAGAGAAGTAGTTACTATCATTGACATCAGAGAACTGCAAAAGCGATTTTTTAAGGGAAAAGACAGGTCTCTTTTCCAAATGCTTATCTATGATTTGTGGTACAGTAGCCTGCGTGAAGACTTTACTTTCTACTGCGAAGGAGTGCCTATGAGGATCTTGTAAGATCCGCCTTGGCTCTCCTTCGCAATGGAAAATAAAGTCTGCACGCAGGCTAATGGTACAGAAGTTCAAAATAGCCTTAGAAAACGAACACGTCTTTATAAATTACAGATGCAACATTATACACTTAAAAGGACCTGCAGAAAGAAACTTTTTAGGATTGTAAAAGAACACCAAATAGTAAACAGAAAAGACTCTTAAATCCCCCCGGGGGGGGGGGTACTTAGTATATTTTGCTATAATAATGATAATGATAATATATCGAATAAGAGAATACGTAGCCTGCGTGCAGACTCAAGGGGAATACGAGGCTTGCAGCCTATAACGTCCTAAAAGTTGAACTTGCGTTCGTAGTGGAAGCTATCATGAAGTTTTTCAACATTCAATGTTGAACTGCTGATATTGAATTTCTGGTAACTTGTTCCATGATTCTACGATTCTTTGCGATAGGAAATTCTGTCTTACGTTCAAGCGATTTCTTTGCTTAAACTTTCTTTACTGACGGAATGTGCACTCCTTTCCGGGTATCGTTTTCGCCTCTTTTTTCTAACGCCAGGTATTTTTCTAAAGCCGGTCGTCAAAAGTTTGGAACCCCATAGATACTGTTGGAACCATTGCAAACATAACCTTGGCTTTGAGCATTATCAGTGAAAAAGGCATATCTCCTTTTGGAGGGACGACTGGAATTGAATTATATTTACTTGACAGAAGCAAGAACTATTGCGCAGATAGCAACTGTGTGTCGTTATACTAGACCAGAGGCTGGAGGGGGAGCATGGTCACCAAGAGAGGGAATTTATGGGACATAGTTTTTCTAGAACACTTTTTTGCGTAGATTACGAATCTGGGTGTTGATTGGGCGGTTAATGGGGCTTTTCGGAGTTACAGGGGGGCAAAGACCAAAAATATGCCATATAGACTAACATCAAGAATATGAAAGCCTAAGAGGAGCAGAGTTCACAGAGTAGCCTTTTCAGATCAATTTTGTCCTTAGATTATGAATATTAATGTTGGGTGGGTGGTCGAAGTGGTTTTTTCCAGGATATGGGGGGCCGAAGACCTAAAAGCTATGCGGACACTAATATAGAGACTAGGGAAATGCAACTGAGTTGGCATTTCATGGGAGCATCTGATTTACATGTGTTCTATGTGTAGATTAAGAATCTAAACCTTGATTAGGAGGTTAGGGGGCTTTTCCAAGATACAAGGGGGGGGGCGAAGGCCTAAAAAATCCTTAGACACTAAATATTTAGACTATCAAAACGCAAAAATTTTGTTTTTTTTTTCAAAAAGAGCATCTGATTTACACATTATTCGCGTAGATTACGAAACTGAACATTAATCGGGAGGTTAGGGGGACTTTTTCGAGATACAGGGAGGTGACAGTCCAAGGCTTTTCTAAGGAAGTGACTCTCAAGTTAGTTTGAGGTCCAGTTTGGGAAAAATGGCCTCAAACATAACTCTTAATCCTACAAGAATTAGTATATGTGTAAGTCAAACCCTATCTTTGGCTGCAGAAATTTTGCTTTGATTATACTATTCGATGCATGAAGTGCTGCTGAAGTGGCAATATATACTAATTTTATCTATAATACAGTTACAGCTCATTGTCTGAATAATCAGTCCAATTCACATACTCCGGGTCTGAAATTTCATTGTCACTTGCATTGTTCCCTCTATCAATCAAGAGCTCTGCAGCTCTTTCTGAATAAGTTTCAGTAACCAAGTCGACAGAGCAATCTTCATTCCATCCATGATTGCTTGGATCCTCGATTTCCACGATTGGGTTTTTTGCTTGTCGCCAGATTCTTGCAACGTAGTTTACGCGAAGAAGGTGCTTTTCAAGACTACTTTTGCATGGGAAAGTAGAGACAAATCAGTGACCTTTTCATCACGCTCGAAGTTTTTCTAGAAAATTCTTTTTAGTGCTTCATTTAAAAATTCAAGGTGCTTCTCTCCATATGAACAGCAAACAAGTTCTTCAATACAGAATCAACGTTTTGATAGTCTAAATATTTAGTGTCTACGGAGTTTTTAGGCCTTCGCCCCCCCTTGCATCTCGGAAAAGCCCCCTAACCTCCTAATCAAGGTTTAGATTCTTAATCTACACATAGAACACATGTAAATCAGATGCTCCCATGAAATGCCAACTCAGTTGCATTTCCCTAGTCTCTATATTAGTGTCCGCATAGCTTTTAGGTCTTCGGCCCCCCATATCCTGGAAAAAACCACTTCGACCACCCACTCAACATTAATATTCATAATCTAAGGCCAAAATTGATCTGAAAAGGCTACTCTGTGAACTCTGCTCCTCTTAGGCTTTCATATTCTTGATGTTAGTCTATATGGCATATTTTTGGCCTTTGCCCCCCTGTAACTCCGAAAAGCCCCCTTAACCGCCCGATCAACACCCAGATTCGTAATCTACGCAAAAAAGTGTTCTAGAAAACTATGTCCCATAAATTCCCTCTCTTGGTGACCATGCTCCCCCTCCAGCCTCTGGTCTGGGGGACGAGGTTGCCCAATCAGCACAATTTTGATTAACCCATCATATTTCTTATTGTAATTTCTTGCTTTTATTTTGCAGGGAACAGTCCTCCATTCATACAGGCTTCATCCAACAAATACGTTATAATCGGCCAAAGTTTACCACAACGGTCGGTTCTCCTCAACGTCCAGGCATCAGATCCTGAAAATGGGACACTCTTCTACTCAATCATTGGTGTGACTTATTACCGGAATGGTACTGCTGACCCAATAAAGTCAGTCAATTTGCAATGGGCTGTTAAGACTGTTCCTAATGTGAGTTTTGACGCTTGCAAGGCTGCAGAGTCGTATTCATTTCCAAGGAATCTTTTCTGCATGGACCCAAATAACAATACGATAAAAACAACTGCAAAATATGATCAATTACCGAAGGAAGACTTTTCATTGCTTGCCCTGACCGTTTTAGTGATGGACAACGGAATACCTCAACGCAACGTGACAACGAAGGTATACTTTCGTGTGAAGGAAAATTGCACTGCTGGAGGCACCGAATACACGAAGCTTGTCCAAAAATGCCCACAATCGCGTGAAATAATCAAACGTGGAATTTCCATAGCGAGCGACTTTTCAATCCAATTTATCGTGCCGAATAACACGAAGATTACCCGCATAACAATTGATTTCTCAAAGTTCTCCCCATTCAAGTTATTCGAGGAGGAGGAGGTGATAAAATACGAATTTCGCTACGAAAATCAGACTAAGTTATTGTTAAGACGACTACTGGTTAATACCACTCGCGAACCGAAGCTTGAAATATATCTTTGGAACCCAATAGATATTGTTGGAACCACTGCCAACATAACCTTGGCTTTGAGCATTATCAGTGAAAAAGGTATATCTCCTTTTGGAGGGACGACTGGAATTGAATTATATTTACTTGACAGAAGCAAGAACTATTGCGCAGATAGCAACTGTGTGTCGTTATACAGCGTCTTGGCCTCAGTTTTGACTGCAGATGGAAGACCTGAATGCACTCGAAAAGAGAATTTCACCACCATAGCAAAGTATGGCTCGTGCTCTGTTAATAAAGGTAAGCTTAACCAGGGAAAAACGATTAAAATTGGGTTTGTTGCAGTGTTATATTGCAGAAAAAAGGTTATATTAGTTACGGACATTTAATTTGCCAGAAACGGCCATTCCTTTCCATATCTATCTGCAATTTTCAAGATGATTTTCAAGGAAATGTTCAAGGAAACGACTTTTTTATGCAGCTTGCATCAATAAATACGAAACCCACCAGGTTTTTTCTGACTGCCTCAGCTTTGTGTGATCTTTAAAAAGCTTGAAGCAACATCTCTATGACAATGACTTTCAAGAAATATATCATTTACTCACAAAATTTGTGTTTTTGTGTCATGTATTGTTTTGACTGCCCCATAACTGCCTGCGCATAGTGCTGTTTTAACACACGGGAACAAAGGAAAAGCTGTGATGCACTATGTGCAGGCGGTTATTCAAGCTTTCAAAACAACACATTGCACAAAAAACACATTTGGTGAGTAAACTATATCTTTCTTTTAATGAAAGTTCAGACGTCTTTTTGCGCATCTAGGCCAACTTTTAGCGAAGTGTCGCTTTTTGATTAGCTTCTTTTTAGTTTTAGTCATCTACACTGCCCCTCCTTATGTCAATTCACGAAACGATTACGTTACCGTCAGAAGAGATATTCTTCGCCTCGCTTCTCCTTCGCAGCGCCCTTCAGTCGCGTCTCGTGTATGCCTCCGCAGAAGTAAATATATTACTTTTGCGCTGATAGACCACGGAGTAGACTTGGAGTAAGTCTAAGTCTGAAGGCACATCGTTTCCGCTTTGTAGAGATGATAGAACATGCATTTAGGTCATAAAGCAAAGCAATCGGCACATCATTCGATCATCTGTGGCTCCAAGATCATATAGGCTGTAAGCAAAGCATCTCTAGCGACGCGTAGATTCGGCATGTTTAAGTTTCGTCATGTTTATTGAGTGAAATAAGGAAAGAATAATTTTCCCACCGAAACAATAAATATATTTCCTTGTGTCCAGAGCACATTGTGCTTCTAGAAGGTGTTGTGTCGCTTCCACTAAGAACGGTACTTACAATTTTACAAATACAGCTTGAGTGAGTGAGTGAGTGAGTGAGTGAGTGAGTGAGTGAGTGAGTGAGTGAGTGAGTGAGTGAGTGAGTGAGTGAGTGAGTAATTGTATTTAACGTGCCTAGCCTGCAAAAGTCTCGAGATGACTTGTTTCCAGCAGGGGACACGGGTTATACATAACCTTTCACTTTTTAGGCACATACACTTGCTATTCTCGCAAGGTATGGGTTTCTGCGCTTGGCGCAGGGGGGGGGGGGGCCATCAGGGCGACCCCGGTCCTTCCTCTCGATGTGACCACACCTCGTGATTCCTTTTGCCTTTGCCTGGAATTACAGAGAGTTCGCAGCTCTCCTCACACTTTCGCAGCAAGTATGACCCTGGTGGGACTCGAACCCACGACCTTGCGGTTGTGAGTCCGGCGCCTTAAGGTAGGATACCTATGAAATTTGACAAAAAAGGCAATTCCTCAAAAAAAGATTTAATGGCAGTTAGACGCTAGTTTAACTGGAGTTAATACCTCCCCGGAGGAGCGTGGTCGTTATTTTTTTAGCAGTACATTCTGCGACCTTTTTGGTTAGCCTGGGATCACGTGGTGCCCGTGGGCGTATTTTACATGCTGGGTAGGCAGCATTTCCTCATACCGTTATTGTGATCCTACGTAGCAAGTTGGAAATTTCGCTATCGCTGTTCGAAGTTTGTTTATTTTCCCCACCCTCCCAGTCCCTCCTAGTTTTTCTTTTTCTTCTGCCTGTTATAATCTGCCTTGCTTGTTTTCATTCTGCCTATTTCCAATCTCATTTTCCACAGAATTCTCTGTGGGACAGGTGCGTTGGTCCGTTTGCCGAAAATGGTTTTCATGTCCAATCACCGACCTTAAAATGTGATATTCTTCAGGCAGTCGGGCTGGCGTAACAATGCCCACTTCCTGAAAGGGGGTTTCCCTGGGGGTGGTTTAGGGGAGAGTATTAATTATTTTTTTCATGGGAGATAAATGACTTGTTGAATTGTTCTCGAAGTTTTTTTTGGCCTAGAATGTAACATTTTGGAAAAAGGACAACTTTTTTCATTAGTCCTATGTTTTTATTTCCTTAGATACGGCCTTAGCAACGGAATTTTGGGATTTATTTCTTAATTTTTCTTTTTTATCACCCCAAAACAGTCCCCAACGGATGCATAGTTGGACCCTACCACCTTAAAAGGCTGTTTAACCACCTTATAACCAAAACGAGGCTGGGAATAACCCGGTTTGTCTTGCTGCTCTTGCTGTGAACTTCACCATATAATTTCAAAATGTTGAGAATTCAAATATCAAAATCATGGAAATCGTTTTGCAAAGAGTTCTGGAATAGTTGATTCCGATGAAAGTGTAAAGGATCAGCTTGGCATTTCAGAGAATCAACAGGGAACTGCTGATGCACCTCCAGATAGTCGAGAAGATTATTAGGCCATCGTGCTTGACAGCTTGATGGGCCTAAGCCTTTTATTGATGATTGAGAATCCAGGGATTGAAATGGAATGATACCTGAGCAACTGGATCTTGATAGAGAATGATTTCAATTTATTTATTCATCTTCCAAGCTGCAAGTACTTCTCAATAAATCTGCAAAATGGCAGAACCTGCATGCAATAGATGCATGCAATTCATCTATGACTATCAAATCAAAAGTTGATTTATCTCCAGGAAGTTTTGGATTTGGTCATAACAACAATGGAAGTCTCTTGTGATATCTGTAATATTTTGAAATGTTTAAGAAGGTGGAGATTGCAGTGTTGTTTATGGCATGAATGAATGATGGTACAGCAAACAATTACAAATGTGATGATTGATGCATATGGCTCTTCTTGATGTAAGAGCAACAGAAGCATTTCCGGAAAAGAAAAAGAGTTCGTTTGCGTATGGGCGATCAAAAAAATGACACAAAAATGAGAAGAAAACAGCCCAGGGGAGTTAAATAAGGACTGGAATGACATTTTTGCAGATAGAGAAGGAGAATCATATGCTGCAGGAAAGTTTTGAAACACTGACTTGTCCATAGATCTGTAACAACCACTTTTGACACTTAAAAAATTGATTGTAAACTTTGCGAAATTACCCTCATTTTACGTTTTGGACCTAAATATTTCAAAATCAGTTATACCTATTTAGATCAAATCTTTTGCATTATGTTATTGACAGTATTGTCTTTGGTGTCCACTAAAACCAGATCTATCAGATAAGACTAACTTTCTTTATTTCTCATATGAAAATCTATGAAAAAGTACATTTCCAAACGTACTACCTTAAAAGTGATTAAAAAAATTAAAAATTTTTTTTTTCTTAGTGGAGACCAAACAGTAGACTCATACCACTTGTAAGAATCAATTTGCAGTCTTTTATAGTGAGTAGGCAATGAAATATTGCTGCCACAAGCAACGTACTGTTTTCGTGTTTTTATGTTGCCATGGCAACATCTGTAGGCCATTTTGAAATATTTGTGGCAAAATTTCATGTAATTTTGTATGCCCTATCTGAATCACTGACATAGGTCTGTCTATCTGGTCCCAGAGAGAATTTCATTTTTTCATAGGTATCCTACCTTAACCACTGGGCCAACCTCGCAGCTTCAAAATAAAAACAACAACAAATAAAGCAATACAAGGAAAAAAAGAAGAAAAAAGAACAGCCAGAACAGTTAGGTAGACCGGGTTCGATCCCAGGTAGAGCCCCATCACTTCAGCGTCGCGACAAGGGGTCGCGGACTCGATTAGGCCTATTCTACTTCTGTATCCCAGCGCTTGGCGCTAAAAGCCGCAACTTAACCTTCACTTCACCTTCTAACGTTCTCGATCAAAAGCGGAAATGGTAATTGTGGCTAGCGTCCATTTCCTTGTTCTTCGGTTGTTGTTGAGCAAATGTAAGTGATGACCCTTCATCCTGTTCCAGCGCTCCGTGTCTCTATTCTGTCTTTTCATGACTCCTTTCTGCCGCTTTTTGATTCCATGGTTTACAAGCAGTCATTAATTCCTGCTGCGCTTTTGAAATCCTTGACCATCTGTATGACGTTCTCTTTCTTTACTTTCCTTTCTTCGGTTGTTGTTGAGCATTCAACCAAGACTAATACCCCTGATCAAAATACCCAGCAATGCACTTCAAGAGCACAGCACTTCGAAAGTTGCTTTTCAACACTGGGAAAGAAACAAGAAGTAAAGTAAACTCACAGAGAAAGAGAAAGGCAGAGAGCATGGAAGCATAACTCGAAGATGGCAAAGTGGAATCTATATTGTTTTATTTGTGTATTTTTGGTAACATTTTTTGACGAAACATTTGCTTTAGGTAAGTTCTACTCATTTGCTCCTTCTCCTCCGCCCACCATCACCAGAAGAGAAGCAAGAAAGTTGCAGTTTACGACAATGTTTGAGGGGAGGGCCTAATGTTGCAGTTTGTTTAATGATACAGAAACAATAACGAGAATGTGAATCATATCACATCGTATCTTTGCGGGTTCTTATTGTATGTAATACCCATGTAACATAATCAAGCCTGATACTGAAACACTGTTTACAACATACATGCTTCGATACTGGATACCCTGGATACATGCTTGGATGCACGATCATTCTTATAAACTCTTTCAGGTATAGGTATACAGTAGGTAACGTTCGAAATTTTAACGAAAACATGGTGTGCTATGGTAAAGAGGCTATGAATAGAACAAAGAATTTTGAAAATGTCAAAAATCGTCACAAAATTTTGGGAATCCCAAAAATCCTCTTCCAGAGAATCTTCCCAACAAATCTTATAAGTTCCCCAAAGATCGTTCTCGGTCATGCAGATCCCCTTAAATCTTTCAGAAACCTTGTAAAAGCTCGAAATTCTTTGAAAGAAAAACTTTGAAAATCTTGAAAATCTAAAAATCAGAGAAATTCTTCGGGAAATCTTAAGAATCTACAATTTCTTCGAAAATATCGCAGAGAAAATCCCAAAAATCATCGAGAAATCCGAGAGATTTTAAAACCCCAAAATCTTGTAGGCAAGTTTTGGAGTGATGTGCCTCTCAAAATTTGATTTCCAGACATCCTTCCGCAAAGTCATGCTTTCGTCAAAATTTACGTCACTCTTTACTCCAGCCTGTTTACCATGCTGTTTACTGTTTGCAAATGCGAGATTATGACGTCTGCTTTGGAGACGTTAATTCCTTTGGAATTTGCAAGTTTATAACAGCAATCTGCAATCATGCTTATACACACGTTGGTGTTTGTGTTCTGACATGACAAGTATCACACCATCGCTTTCCTTCCTTGTGATTTCCCGATGGAAATGCAAAACTCTATGACGGAGAAGAGGGGGAGAAGAAGAGCATAATAGGTTCCAAACCTTTCCAAATCTTTCAATCGGTGTGAAAGGTGGGTGTAAAATTCTATGATTCATTTCTTTTAGTTCAATGGGTTGAAAGAACTTTAGCTGTTTACCTAATGTTTAATTTTCTGCAATTGGTTTAAGCTTGAGATATTTCCTCTCATACGTCCATGAGCAATTAGACTTGCCCTACCCCAGTCTATCTATTCAGTCCGCCTTACTGTTCCCTTTTCGGTAGTTCCTGGATCCGCCATTCCAACATCCCGGAAGAGAGCGAGAGAGATAAGGTGGCTCACTAACAAGTAAAAATAAGTTCTATGTTCTAAACATACAAAACAATTGGTCAAGGTGGCTCGCTACTGATAAAACTTTCACAGTGATACACACTTGGATGTCCTATCGCTCATGGTAGGTCCTGTGTGATTTTGAAAATATTGATGATACCAAAAATACGGTTTCTGGGATCACAGTATGACAAATTTGCTAAAGTTCCCTTCGAACAATTTATTTAAAAAACAGGGCAGTAACAGTTTGGAAAGATTTGAGGCCAATGCTTGCTGTACCCTGTTTCAAATGATACGGCGTTGGTGTTTAGGCTTGGGGAGACCGGAGAACTCGCACATTCCCAGAGGTCCCGTTCACACGAGAACGGAACGATATGGAACTGGTCTAGAAAACAAAAAAAAATTGTGCAGGTGTTCACACGAGAACGATGAGAAGCGTTCCGTTCCGTTCCCAAAACTGGACGATTCTTAAAAGTGAACCGTAAAACGGAACGGAATGGAACGGAACGGAGCGATTTAGCTCTCGTGTGAACACATCTTTGGACAGTTCTGTTCCATTTTGTCGATTTATTTCATGTACTTTTACATGAAGTTAGTTGTGAGCAAAATGGCCGCAGTAAATAGAAATGCACTCTTAGTTTCTGCGAAGGAGCGAGTCGACCTGAGAACCGCTCCAGTGTCGTGTGAACACCTCTTTAAAAGTTCCGTTCTGTTTTGGTCCGTTCCGTTCCATTCCGTTCTCGTGTGAACATGGCCTGAGTGTTATTTTGTTCAGGCAAATTCCAAATCCCTGTCCGGACTCTCGGTAAATATCAGTAGAAAATATTATGCTGCCGTGGGAGCAATAAAGGAGTAAGTTATTGTTTCGAAGAAGACAATCATTTTGTTTAAAATGACGAAAATAGAAAATATAGGATGGATAGATATGAGGATTGGATTTACAAAGTCATTAGTTGAGTCATTCCAAAACTCCTCCGCTATTCATTGAAATTGTTCTCACAATACATTTAAGCAGTCTGTAAACAACGGAATGACAATGCAGAATCATCGGGAATCGTGGAACCGAATCACAAAATTTCTGACGGGCATTATGAACTGGGGTTGTTTGTCAAGAATAACAAATGAATAGGAAATATTTCCAAAGTTGTTGTAAGGTTGTGGTATACCCTTTGTTTTTGAAGCTTGGGTTGCACACTTCTAACCAAAATTCGATCGTGTGTGACAAATGCCCCATGCAAAGACCAGGGCACTCAAGGCTCTCGATTTATTCTATGTAATAAAGTCAAATTTCTATGTTTTGGGGGTATGCTTTTTTACCGATTCTTTAAATAGTCGGCTATAGTTTGGAGGGAAGTATCTTGTGCCGAGTAGAAAAAGAATATTTGGTAGGCACCTCCGCGTACAATTTATATTCAAGTACCCCCTCCGGGTGTCACAATCAGCAAACTCGTCCCCAGGGCCTTTTGTCATATTTGGACGGAGACAAAAAGGCCTTGTCCTAATATGATAAAAGGCCTTTGGGGACGAGGTTGCACAATCAGCAAAATTTTGATTAACCCATCATATTTTTGATTACAATTTCTTGTTGTCATTTTGCAGGGAACAGTCCCCCAGTTATACAAGCTTCATCCAACAAATACGTTATAATCGGCCAAAGTTTGCCACAACGGTCGGTTCTTCTCAACGTCCAGGCATCAGATCCGGAAAATGGGACACTCTTCTACTCAATCATTGGTGTGACTTATTACCGGAATGGTACTGCTCAACCGGTAAAGGCATTCAATTTGCAATGGGCTGTAAAGACCGTTCCTATTGTGAGTTTTGACGCTTGCAAGGCTGCAGAGTCGTATTCATTTCCAAGGAATCTTTTCTGCATGGACCCAAATAACAATACGATCAAAACAACTGCAAAATACGATCAATTACCGAAGGCAGATTTTTCATTGTTTGCCTTGATCGTCTTAGTGACGGACAACGGAATACCTCAAAGCAATGTGACAACGAAGGTATACTTTCGTGTGAAAGAAAATTGCACTGCTGGAACCACCGAATACACGAAGCTTGTCCAAATCTGCCCACAATCGCTTGAAATAATCAAACGTGGAATTTCCTTCCCTGGTGAACTTTCATACCAATTTATCGTGCCGAATAACACGAAGATTACCCGTATAACGATCGATTTCTCAAAGTTCGCCCCATTCAAGTTTATCGAGGAGGTGATTAAATACGAATTTCGCTACGAAAAACAGACTAAGCTGTTGTTAAGACGACTCCTGGTTGATACCACTCGCGAACCGAAGCTTGAAATGTATCTTTGGAACCCAATAGATGTTGTTGGAACCACTGCAAACATAACCTTGACGTTGAGCATTCTCAGTGAGAAAGGCAGGTCGCCTTTTGGAGGGTCGACTGGAATTGAATTATATTTACTTGACAGAAGCAAGAACTATTGCGCAGATAGCAACTGTGTGTCGTTATACAGCGTCATGACCTCAGTTTTGACTGCAGATGGAAGACCTGAATGCGCTCGAAAAGATGGTTTCACCACCATAGCAAAGTATGGCTCATGCAAAGTTATTAAAGGTAAGCTTTACAAATAAGTAAGATTGGGTTTGGTTCAAAAGTTGTCAAGGAATTTTCAAGGAAATTAACTTTTTAAGAAACTTGCATCAATAAACTGGTGACCCCAAGGTTTTTTCTGACTAGTCCAAGTATGATATTTCGATGCTTGAAAAGCAATAGCTTTTTTACAATAGATATCAGTACCCTTCAATAAATGCTATTTATAAAAGTCGCAAATGTCTTTAGCAAAATTCAAAAAATATAAGAATTTAACATCTTGTCTTAGTGAAGCTGAAAAGAATTATTATGAAACTAAATTTAGTGAAAAAATCAAGAATTACTTTGATGTGGGCAACTTTAAACTCAATTCTCAACCCAAAAAAGAACAAATCACCTTCTATGCAATAAGCAATATTTATTGGATGAATGAAACCAAACTGAAAAAGATGTCGAGATTGCCATCCCTTTGAACCAGTTCTTCTGCACCATTGGTAAAAGAGTGGAGGAAAATGTTTTGAATCTTCTCTAAAGAACCCAAACAGCAAGACTTTCTTGGTAAATCTCGTAACCATTGACGAGGTACTGCTTCAAATCTTAAAATTAAAAACGAAGAAAGCGCCAGGAGAGGATAACATCAAACCCGAGCTTTTAAAACTTTGTGCAGGGTGCAGACATATTATCGAAACCGCTTACCCATATTTACAATTGCTCCATAAAACTCGCTGTTCTCTTGCTTTGAGAACATCTTTAAGCGACTAACGGAAACACAATAAATGCCTTTCTTGCTAAAATATAATTTGCTGTATCGTCTACAATTTGGTTTCCGCGAAGGGCATTCAGCTCTCCACGCATTAATCGAGGTCTCCACGCATCAATCGAGGTTATAAACGAGGTGTACCAAAATCTGGACCGTAGCAGTGTTGTAATTGGTGTATTTCTTGACTTAAAAAAAGCATTTGACACGATTGACTACAAAATCCTTCTCCGTAAGCTCGAATATTATTGCTTTAGGGGAATTACTAACCAATAATCCCAATCTTACCTAAAAAACAGACAACAGTAGGTTTTCATCAATGAAACAAAATCCAATACCCAAGTCATCGATATAGGTGTTCCTCAGTGCTCCGTCCTTGGCCCTATTCTATTTGATCTTTACGTGAATGATATGCACCAAGCATAACCACCCTTCGTTCTATGCTTTTTGCAGATGACACCAATATTTGTTCCTTTGGCAGTGACATACAACTGCTAACAGAAACTACAAATGCTGAGCTTTCTAGATTAGATTCCTGGCTGAAGTCAAACAAACTCATGCTAAGCATCGAAAAAAACAAACTTCTCTGTCTTTTCACCAAAACGCGCCGTGGATTGTGAAAAATACAAATCCAAATCGGAGAAGATATCAGCATTAAATACCTTGGTCTAACTCGAGATGAAAATCTTTAATAGATCCATTATATCGAAGACCTTGGAAATCAAATCTTTTCCCAGTTCGCAAAACATACATCATCCACTTCCTAACGAATGTCTTTTGGACTTTCACATTGAAAATTGGGACGAAATTGTTTCCCTCGATTTCATGTCCGATATGGAAACCATAGCAACGCTGTATGGCGTTGGGCCTAAATTGTCAGCTCAAACCTCAGATAATAAAACGTCTCGAAATTCAAGTTTTGAGTGATGTTAGCAATGAAAAAAAGTCACAAGTATTCGCATGAATGTTTCTTTAATCTAAGAATTGACAAACCTTTCAGTTTCAACAAGAATTTCCTCATTTTGAAGACAATCTTCATCTAGCAATAGTGCACGCCAACACGTCGCAGCTCCTGAAATTCTCCAACTACCGAAAAGAGGCCATTAACCTCGTTTCAAAGGGCACAGCAAAATCTGTGCGCCCATTGTTTATTTTCGTCCCACTTTTTGATGTGAAAGTCCATAAGTCCCAGTTTGAGCAAAAATATATATTGTTGTTGTTGTTGTCATTGCTGTTGCTGTTGTTGTTGCGATAACTGGGATTATTTCGTGAGTCTACCTTACCATGCATTTGTGTACAATCTAAGATTGATTATGGTCTCAACATTTGGGGTAACACAGTAGCTAGCATATAGACCTGAAACCTTACCAGAATCAATAAGAAACATATGCGAACAAAATGGACTTACAAGAAGTAAGAACACGAAATCTCCTGGAAAAATTGATTTTTAACAGAAATAAAACGAGCACAAAATGGGGTGAACAAGCTCACTCCAACAAAGGACCTTTACTCTAGAACAGGCTCCCGCATTCTGTAAAAACAATTGATAGTCAAAATTCATTGAGGCAAACCCTGAAAGAATCAAAACTGCATGAATGTTCCTCTTAAAAACTATATTTATTCACATTGATAGCTGCTACCTGCAAAAACAAACAAACAAACAAACAAACAACCAAACAAACAAACAAAAGTTTTTAGCAAACCCAGCTCAATCAAAATGTTTTGCCGTTCATTTTTTTTCATTCATCTTCTGCTTCTAAAAAATGATTTTTCACCTTTATGTTCAAAGCCGATTGTGATTGGTAGCTTAGTTGTTAATTTGAGTTACATCTTTTTTGTATAATCGTAACGTTTTCCATAACTTTATCTCATAACTTTCTTGTAACTTTATCAACATATAATAGTTGTATGCTTTGCTATCCTCTTGTTCTTGTAAGCATCCTATAAGCATTGCTTTTTCTAAGGCGTACAAATCAATAAGTTTTACATTTAGCTGATTTGCGAATGAATATCAACCCGGCTATGGTTTCAGGGGGAAAATCTGGTGCCAAGTAAATAAAGAATTTTTGGTGGGCACATCCGCTCATAAATTAAATTCAAATCCGCCCTCCCGGTGTGACAGTCAGCAAACTCGTCCCGAGTGCCTTTTGTCATATTTGACCGGAGACGAAAAGGCCTTGTCCCAATATAACAAAAAGCCCTTGGGGACGAGGTTGCACAATCAGCACAATCTTGATTAACCCATCATATTTTTGATTGCAATTTCTTGGATTTATTTTGCAGGGAACAGTCCTCCATTCATACAAGTTTTGTCAAACAAATACGTTGTAATCGACCAAAGTTTACCACAACGGTCGGTTCTCCTCAACGTCCAGGCATCAGATCCTGAAAATGGGACACTCTTCTACTCAATCATTGGTGTGACTTATTACCGGAATGGTACTGCTCAACCGGTAAAGGCATTCAATTTGCAATGGGCTGTAAAGACCGTTCCTATTGTGAGTTTTGACGCTTGCAAGGCTGCAGAATCGTATTCATTTCCAAGGAATCTTTTCTGCATGGACCCAAATAACAATACGATCAAAACAACTGCAAAATACGATCAATTCAAGAAGGCAGATTTTTCATTGTTTGCCTTGACCGTCTTAGTGATGGACAACGGAATACCTCAAAGCAATGTGACAACGAAGGTATACTTTCGTGTGAAGGAAAATTGCACTGCTGGAGCCACCGAATACACGAATCTTGTCCAAAAATGCCCACAATCGCGTGAAATATTCAAACGTGGAATTTCCTTCCCTGGTGAACTCTCATTCCAATTTATCGTACCGAATAACACGAAGATTACCCGTATGACAATCGATTTCTCAAAGTTGGCCCCATTCAAGTTTATCGAGGAGGTGATTAAATACGAATTTCGCTACGAAAAACAGACTAAGCTTTTATTAAGACGACTACTGGTTAATACCACTCGCGAACCGAAGCTTAAAATGTATCTTTGGAACCCAATAGATATTGTTGGAACCACTGCAAACATAACCTTGACGTTGAGAATTATCAGCGACAAAGGCATGCCACTTTTAGGGGGGTCGACTGGAATTGAATTATATTTACTTGACAGAAGCAAGAACTATTGCGCAGATAGCAACTGTGTGTCGTTATACAGTGTCATTATATCAGTTTCCAATGCTGGTGGAAGTCCTGAATGCGCTCGAAATGATGGTTTCACCACCATAGCAAAGTATGGCTCGTGCAAAGTCAATAAAGGTAAGCTTTACAAAGGAAAACCAATTCAGATTGGATTTTTTACAAAAATTGTCGAAACATTTTTCAAGGAAACGAATTTTTTTAAGAAACTTGTATCAATAAATTAGTGACCCCTGGGTTTTTTCTGGCTAGTCCAAGTATGATCTTTCAAGTACGACCCTTTAAAAAATTACTATTTATTAAAGTCGCAAATCTCGTCAGAGAAATAAAGAAAATATAAGAATAAACGAACATCTTGTCTTAGACGAGCTGAAAATAATAATCATAAAACTAAATTTAGTGAAAAAATCAAGAATAACCATGGGTAGTTAGCTTCTATGGCGGAGCGCTGGGACTAGTATATCAGCAGAGGAATATTTTTTATAGTTCTGCGGAGGAGATATCGAAAGAACCGTAGAAGTCACATCACTAACAAACTTTTAAAATGGCGGGTAAGATACAGTTAGGCTCATCATTGAGCTCAATCGGCTGTTGAAGGATAGGAAACAGAAAAAGACGCTGTTATTTTCTAATTCATTTCATTCAACCGAAAATAACTACATTTATTTAGTAGTATCTAATTACAGTTCTTGTAAGAGTCTTTCATGACAGTAGTACTAGTCAGTTTAGCAAGTTTGTGAAAAGACGAGTGCATGACAAACAATTAATACGATAATTAAGCAAAGCAAGAAATTCTACAAGTTGCATTACCTAGCATATTCTCAAATTTTACACTATATTGCTGTGCCTATCCTGGTTTAATCAATATAGTAGCCTGTCAGGACTTATCATTATGGACTGGTAAATCGAGTGTCTAAAATCTATCAAAACAGAATCAACATCCACAACTTGATATTGCCACTGCTCTAAAATCTTATGGGAGGGGTGGGGAGGGGTTTCTGATCAGCAAACGAGCTATCGACGTGTGACCTTTAGACTCCTGTACAGACTGTTTATACTGTCACTATTTCACGTGCCAGAACACAACTTAAAATCACTGGCACGCTTGTATACAAGACTCCATTGTAACCTATACTTAAGACTCTACTCTTTTTCCCTCTCTTGGAACTAAATAAATTCAGTTATAGAAGGACATCACTCTCATTATCAAGTCAATGTAAGTACACATGCGGCGTCTAACTACTCATGGAATAACTTTTATGTGGGTAACTTTAAACTCAATTCTCAACACAAAACATGGGTTGTAGGATGAATTTAGGGTTCCAATGAATGACATAAATTGGTATTAAGTAAAGAATATAAATCACCTTGTACCTTTCTTGTGTTTATCTTTCTCTTTACCTTCTGAGGCGGCAATTAAGCTTCTTTCTGGTCTAATACTGCGACATTCACCTTTGCTAGGCCTACCTCGTTGTTGAAAATAACCGCGAAAGTATCACATTTCAAAATCTCCTTCCTAGCTAAATTTGATACTGCATGAAATGGTCTTGGCTCCATTATGAGCGGTCTCAGTCTCGTTTTGAATAGCGATTATTGGGACTCAGTCTACGTAGCCATCTAGGCCAATTTTTAGCAAAGCATCGCTCCTTAATTTAGGTTTTTTTTTTCATTTTAGCCATCAACACTGCTCCTACTTGGGTCAATTCAAAAAGCAATTACGTTACCGTGAAAAGAGATATTTCCCCTGGTACCACTGTGTTCAAAATCGTTGCGACAGACAGCGTGAATCAAAACCTGACCTATTCGCTGACGTCAGCTACCTATTACCAAAACGAGACAAGTCAACCCGCCAAACTGCCGTTATCGTCATGGCCCATTACAGCAACAGGGAATATCTTGACTTCCGGAATGTTTGCATCTTTACGACCCGGATACAAGTCGGTCTTCATTCTTAACATCATGATAGCTGACAATGGTACACCCATACTGAACACAACCGGACGTGTGTTTGTGCGAATCTTAAATGATTGCCCGGTCATTCATGATGCCTCCAAGCAATGCATGCCTCTGCGGCAAAATTTCACTTCTTCATCTTCGGTTATTGCAGTTGATTCGTTTAGTTTCAATGCATTTAACTTTATAGTGCACAAAATGATGATTGATTTTCGTGGTTTCATGCCATTTGACAGTGGAATCAATTTCCTGACAATCCGGTTCAGTAATGCAACGGGTGTAATTGTCACTTTCCAACGCCGGATTTTGCAGCACAAGACGAGGGAGCCACAGTGGTTGCTTGATATCGACCCATCAGTCAAAATCAGTGGCTCATTTAGTGTTTCAATTGAATTTGGAAAGACTAAGCTCAGAACGTTGCAGGTTATCCCAAAATCTGTGACCCCTATTACTATCTTCGGTCTACCCAGCAGAGATTTCTGCAAGGACGAGTTCTGCAGAGCATTCTACAATCGAACGAGAATCAACCTACGAAAGACTGGTCAACTGGAATGTTTAAGGAAAGACATTTCGTATCTTTTAGATGGGATGTTCCAAAAATGTGGTATTGGTATGTATCTGTTTATGTATCAGGTGGTGGGGTGTTTGCCTCATGAAGATTTTTTTAGGAAATATGGACATTTCCAACCCATTTATATGAATTTGGAAAACTTTAATACCCCGTTTACACGATACCGGAAGGATTTGAAAATGACAGAATTTTATGCCACCTTGGAAAGTGCAGCTTCCGTCTACACGATGCCAATAAGATTTTATGCTAATTCCTTGCACAATTGCAGCTGACAGCAATAATGAACAATAGCTATGAAGAAGGTGCCATAAGATTCTACCGGCAGAGTGCATCTACCGTTTTGCTAACCAAAATTCTGACGGCACAGGTTGGAAATTCTACCAGCATCGTGCAGACAGGAGGCCAGAATAGCACTTTTTTATGCCGTTTTCAAAACCTACCGGCATCGTGTAGACGGTAGTCTGCGCACAGGCTGATAGATGGGGTCCAAGACGTGAATCGCATCGTAAATAGACCTCCTTTCACCTATTCTACACCGGGGGATGGGGGGTACTCATAAATTTTTCCCTACCGGGACGTGCCGCCGAACAGGGTATCATTTTCAGGATTCTTACTCCGGGATTCCTAGTCGGCTCCATGACAGGGTCCATATTTTGTATAATTGACTACGTAACGTCGTCGTAAGCCATTTGCACTCCGCGAGTGTGATTTAAATCGTTTGGATGGCAACATTTCCGCTTTTTGATAGACTTTTATCAAATTTCTATCAAATTCCCAGGGCAGCGCAGCGTACAATTTTGCATGAAGAAACTCAAGAACAGGGTATCTTTTTTAAATTTTTGGTATCATTTTTGGGAATTTTACTCCGGGGCAGGGTGCCTTTTCAGATTTTCCAGCGGCACGTCCCCGTATTTTCGTAAACCAAGTACCTCCCCCGGGACTCTACAAAAGAGCCTGGATCGAGCGTTATTTTTATACATTTTTATACACGAGGTTCGATTGAGTGGCGTTGGAGCTTCTGTTACTATTGTGCACGTTCGAAAATTCATCAAAATGTATCAAATATCGTTCGATTCTAATGTTGTTTTGGAATAGCTAAAAGGTCTATTGCATTATGATGAAGATACGAATGTTTCTACACAACTGCATTGCCACAAACTATCAGTAATACTATTGGCGATAGGATACCTAACGTGCACCAGTGTAAAATTTTTGTCAATAGTGAGCCACCTTAACCTATTGCTTGTGTCCTTTGAATCTATGTTAGCTAGCAATGAGCAACCTTGAGTAGTGAGCCACCTTATCTTCACTGAGGCGCGTCACAACTAAAAAAATCAATTTGGGCACCAGCGATAGGTCACTCTTCAAACAATAGGTTAAGATGTCTTACTGTTGGTAAAGATTTTACTCTGGGACACATTTTGGTGGCTCATACACTGTTTTCTTTTTATAAGAATAATGTTTATAAGAATATTCAGGCTCAGAATCATCCAATTTTTAAGAATATTATAAGAATATTGCCAGCCTCAGCTGGCATATTTGTGTCTCATTTTTCAGCAGTTGCCTGTTTTGTGATGTTCATAACAGAGAATCGCATGACTGACATAAATACTTTAAGAATATGTTCAGGCTCAAAACGAAACTTTCTTAAGAATATCGAAGCTGGACAAAATTTGAAATATTCTTACAAAAAAAAAGAGTGTAGCAACTAAAGCAGAATTATATTGGGTGTGCCAAAAAGTACCCTTTTTGAAAAATCACGAAATTTGATTGCATAACCAATCTTCAAATTCCTTTTTTGGCAAATAGATAGACCAAATTATTTTCCAAGGCAGACAAGTCTTCCCCCTGGTATGAATAACCTATTCAAGGGGATTCCATTCTCCCAAGAGGACAAAATACATGTATACAAGTGAGTGTCATCATTTTTAGGAAGGAAAACCAAGGAGCATTTGCTCATTTTTTTCGCTCGTTTTTGCAGGTTTTTTCTGAACAAATATTTTATCATCTTTGAATATATTTGGATCATTGACAAGGAAATCAAGAAGAAAATTTTATGACAGGTTTGATAATCGAACTTTGGTGATTTTTCAAACGAGAGGACATTTTTGGGACACCCGGTAATAAAGCGGCTAAAGTTTCTTTCAAGGTATCCAATGCAAGGAAAAATGTGATAGCCAATTTTCTGGAAAAAGAAAGCATTGTAAATAATGAAAACATTGTAAAAATATGTAAATTAATGTATTTGTAGCTAATTATTCTGTATTTTATTTCTTTTTCACAAATTTTACTTAGATAGTAGGCTTGAATTAGCTCTTATTTTATAGCTATTTTTATATGTATTACCTACTTTAAATAAATTGATGATAATAATAATAATAATAATTACTACTTGACCAAGATGCTAAGCAAAAAACTGCTCAAAAACTGGTGTGTTGCCGTATTCCCAGGAATGTATCTGCTAAAGTCCGTTTACTACTAATAACTACTGTCCCAGTGTCTTTTTCACTCTGTTCCTCCAGATATAGTTTCCTCCAATTAAACACGATATCGAACACCATTTCATCACATTCTTTATATTTTCTTTACTTTGGGAGAATTTTCTCAATCCTTTCCATACATCACTTTTTACACACCCAAGCGAACCGAAACAAAGAACAACCAGCTGCACTGAGAATCCATTTCTCTCCAGATAATCACATCACTCCTTATATCTTGTAACTTTCCCTTGATAAGCATTTTCCAAATATAAATCATAACAAACAGTTATTTCCACTTTTGTACACTGCCTCTGGATACGATCAAGAATGACAATGTCTGGTTTACGATGAACAATCTGCTCAATTCCTTCTTTAAATTCAGGGAATATGGTTTCTGCTAACAAGTTGGATGAAATTCTTGCCCGTGGCTCATTTTCCTTTATGAATTCTGCAATCTTATTCACAATTCGATCATGGCGACGTGAATAGAAATTCTTAAACTCGTTGCAACCGTTTAATAGGTGAGCTACGGACTCAGTATGACTGTGATAGAATGGGCATTCTGGATTGTGATCTTTATTCCACAGGTGAAGAGTAAAGTTAGTGGGAAGAATACCAAGTCTCGCCTTGATTGTAAATATCACAAGAGCATCATCAACTTTCCAATTATAATAGATCGAGTGTGACGATTTTATATGAACATTCTCAAGATTGAGATAACATCCTTGCACAGTTAATTCCTTAGATGCCTCGACATCTCTTTCAACACACAGCTGATACAGCTTCTTTTGAAGCTCACATTTTTCCCATCACTGTATTTTATTTCTTTTTCACAAATTTTACTTAGATAGTAGGCTTGAATTAGCTCTTATTTTATAGCTATTTTTATATGTATTACCTACTTTAAATAAATTGATGATAATAATAATAATAATAATAATAATAATAATAATAATAATAATAATAATAATAATAATAATAGTAATAATAATAATGATAATGTGAACATAAGAAACAAGGAACAGGAAAAGATCACAAAGTACCAAGATCTAGCCAGAGAAATCAGAAAGATTTGGAATGTGTCAACCAAGGTCATCCCAATTGTCATAGGTGCCCTTGGCACTGTAACAGGCAGACTTGAACAGTACCTGAAGGAAATAGGTGTAACAACAAGAATTGAGTTAATCCAGAAGTCAACCCTTCTAGGCACGGCGAGAATCATCAGACAGGTTCTTGATATCTAAGGACACTAGATGTGACCCGATATCTTGGACAGTAATTCCAAATGTTAATTCATTTGTGCGTAACATTCATAATAGTAATAATAATTGCTGCGAAGCGCGCATGCGCAAGCAGTCTTCTAGAGGGATTTGATTGAGGATTGAGGGCGGACAGTGGACCGTGGATTAACTTAAACAAGCTGTTAACGCAGTTAAGTAAGTGCTGCTCATAGCATTGTTTGTAATACAATTGTCCCGGCCATTTTTACGGTCCACAAAAAAGACCACCAATAATACAAACTGTTACCAGATGAACCTTTGAAGAACTGTTGTGGCTAACTGTTGTGCATCATGTACTCTCAAGACTGATTTCAATTCAAGGCAAAGTACAAAACCCCTTATTTATACAGAATTGAACGGGAGAGCACTTTGTATGGTACTATATTGTATCAAGTTCCGGGGGAGGGGTGGGGGTAACTTAAATTTACATGGTACGGGGTTGTGTCATTCAAAGCGTAAAACTAGCACCCATAAATCCGGAAAATTTTCTGAAGAGTATACCCATATATCCGGAAAATCTCTGAAAAGTATACACATAGATCCGGAAAATCTCAAATACCCATAAATCCGGAATAGCCGAAAAAGTTGACCCATCAATGAAGTTTTACCAAAAATCATACCCATAAATCCAGATAATGTAAAAAATCGTTGAAAACCATACGCATGAATCTAGACGACTCCATGGTAAAAAAAGGTTCCCTAAAAATGGCACAACCCCATACCAAGGAGAACTTAAGCTAACCAGCCCCCCCCCCCCCTCGGGGATCAAATTGTTCGACTATTATTGAAGATGCTGATCAAGGCAGATAGAAGCAGATAATTGAGATTCAGGGCTAATTACAAAGAAATGATCAAAGCTGGTATGCTATTAAAACATTGAACTTTACTTTACTTCAAATGCCAATGTCGATCTTCGGAAAAATATAAAAAAACATACCATGTGAAGTACCACCTGGGGAAAAGAAAGCCTTGTAGTCCAAGAAAATGCAAAAAGAACTGACATTAATCAACTGTTCTTAAAATTGCACTTCATTTGAGTCTAACATCATTTTGAGTTTTTTATGAATATTATTGTCGCATAATGCAGTTTTAGAATTTGCAAACAGTTTCTTTAGTTCTTCAAAAATTGTTTCTGCGTCAGAAAAAACTGCAATTTAACTTGATTTTAGCGCCGAAATCTCCATGCTATGAGCAGCACTTACTTAACTGCGTTAACAGCTAGTAATAATGATAATAATTTACACTAGCCGCTAGAATTAGGACAGATAACGTTGCAATAAGATCTCCTACTTTTGGTGCACTTGCAACGAGTCTCTCTCTTGTCAGCACAAGTCGTAATTTACACTTTAGTTGACACCTTAATATAAAGCGATTAGCGATTAGCGATTACACGCAAAAGTAACCTATGCCCGGTCGGTCAAGCCATAAGCAAAAACAAAGCAAGCTGCAAGCGTTGTTCTGAAACCCAGATACAATCCCAGAAAAAACTCACGAGACAATCTTATAAATACATATCTATTTATCTGAATGCTCCCGCTCCCCCATTTCAATGTTGTTTTGGAATTCAAACGTTGAAAATGAGAAATACATTCCTACATTTCCACAAAAAACACAACATTAAGCTGGGATGATAGTGGGGACTTTGCTAGGTTGATTCTCCAGAGGAGATTAAAAACATTGCAAATTTTACGCTTGTCTCGTTGAGTTTTGTCCGGGATTGTAGCTCGCTCTTTGTGCATCCCAGTAATGGCTTTTATAAGCAAACATGAGCATAGATCCAAAGAAGAAGGATGTATCTGAACTTCTGCCGAGGGCATTTTATTTGTTTGGTTCAGACGCTGAGCAGTAAGTGTGTTAATTACACCCAAAAGGATGGGAGAATTAAATCACCTATCAATCCTCTTCTGGACCAAAGAAATAAAATGCCCGAGGTAGATGTTTAGATATGTCCTTCTTCTTTTGATATGTACTCAGGTTTGCTATTAAACACCCTTTTTAGAATATACAACCAGCGAGTTAGCCCCAGGGGGGGTACTCATTGACTTTCAATACGGGGGGGTCCATGCCAATATTTGGGGTCCGAAATTTTATGTTCAATCAATATTTGGGGTCTGTGAATTACAATATGGACAAAAATTCAATATTTGAGGTACACGAATCTGAAGAAAGGAAGAGTCGTGCAATTTGGCCCTGAAGTTGCGAATCATGAAATAAATGTGTTGGTTTTATTCAAAAAGTGAGGAGGATCAAGAAGCTCAAATTGAAATCATTAAAAAACTTTTCAGGGACCCCAGAAATAGATAGCAATATTTGGGGTCTCCAAAACGTTAGACTCAATATTTGGGGTCCTCAAAAAATCAGGCTTAATATTTAGGGGTCAGCAAAGAAATAGTGGCATGGACCCCCCCCGTATTGAAAGTTAGGGAGTACCCCCCCCCCCCCTGGGGAGTTAGCTACCTGGGTTTCAAGGCAATTCTTGCAGATTGCATTGTTTTATGACTTGACCAGCCAGGCATTGAATTCCCTTTGTCTGCAATCGCTAATCTCTTCGTACTTGGGTATCAACAAAATTAGAGGATCCTGTTGCAACAATTTATGTCCTTGTTTCGCCGCTAGCGCTTTGAAACGTGTGATGATGCTCTCAAAGGTTTATAAACTTGCTTTTCTTTCCGTAGTGTTTTCTTCAGGAAAGTTATCTGTGTTTCACATTGATTGGGCGAGCGGGAGAAGAATTCAGCAGATAACGGCTCTTGCCAACGATCCAGTGATCTTCTCAATTATGAATGTCACAGTATGGTTTGATGGCATCCCCAAGGCTTCAACTGCAAGCAATGCCACTTGGCGACTTAAAAGCATGGCCGACGTAGCCAACGATTGTGAAGTGGCAGTAACTTATACTTATCCAAGAAATCTCTTTTGCATTGATTCATCTGGCTTGATAAAGACTACTTCGAAATTTCAAAACACTCTCAAGGTGTTCTCCTTGGTGGCCTTTGATGTTGTCGCTACAGACTCAACAGATCCTAAGAAGTTTTCTACAATCAGAGTGTTCTCTACTTCAGAGCCTAATATCACTCATTTTCATTGCGCAGGAATACGTGGTCTTCTATCCAGCTTTAAAAAATCATGTGACAATACGAAAGGCAGCCCCATCGTACTTTCCAGGATTGCGCAAACATCTGAATTTCAGTTCACTGCACCGTCAGTGCGCTCTCTTGTGACTCAAATTGGCGTGAAGATAAATGTACTTCGCCATGCAAAACTGGCAAATACAATCACCTATACCTTTGTGAAGCCGAACGCAATCGTCAAGTCAATCATGATCCCTGGCAAGTCCATGCGGTTCAAGTCACCTGTAACATTCAACTCAAGTCTTTACCGTCAACCTCTAGAACTAGCTCCCAATGAACGAGTTACGGTAAAGTTATCCACAGATTTCACTCCTGATTTCCAAGGAAATGACACTGTACTCTATACCATTCCAGTAAAAGATTACTGCTTGTCAGACTGCGTAAATAAATACGTCAATATCGTCAATAGTGTGCCAGTTTGGTATCCAAATTTCCCATGTGGTTATTCTAATCAAGAATTTTACAATGCAAAATATGGTTACTGCCTGGGTAAGTCTTTTCAATTATTTCCCAATTTTGCCCCGTTTGTGTGGCTGCTGTGGAGGTGCCGTAACTTAATCTTTCTCCCTTTTTTTATCCATATACCGGGTGTCCCAAAAAAATGTACTCCTCTTTAAAATATCACCAAAAATTGATTATCAAACCTTTGATAAAGTTTTCTTTTTGATTTGTTTTGTGAAAGACCCAAAAATATTTATAGATGCTAAAATTTTTGCTTTTGATGCAATGAGGTAGAAAAATTACACGTTGAAAAACCTTATTTTGAGCTATACTTTTTAAGCAAAATGCTCAATCTTGCCTAACAGTGAAAATTTTCAGATTTTTCATCGTCATCGATGTCTTCAATGGAAGTGTGCATTTCTTTCTATCATTTATGACCAAACTAGAAGCTTTATATGCACAACGAAATTGACCATAAATGCCTTTTTGCAGTATGGTTCAAAACCAGGTAGCCCTGAAAAGAGCTAAAATTGCTAATTTCAAACCAATTACAAGATCAGCTATGTCTGGGAAAATAATTTGGTCCTTGATCTACTTGACAAAGAAAAAAAGAAAATTGAGGATCGGCCATGTCATCAAACTTTCGTGAATTTTCAAACGGGAGTACTTTTTTTGGGACACCCGGTAGAATATTACATTACAGGCTACATTCTACTATACTTTTTAATTACTATACAAGACTACAGGTACGATACCACGAGGAGCAAAGGAAAATGACAACCCCATGGCCATTCCATAAAGACATGCATCTGACTAACGTTTACTAAATGGATAATTACGGATAATTACGGATAATACTCAAAAATACGGATAATTAAAATAAAGATTACAGGTACAAGATGATACGTTGCATGAGAGAAGAAACTATGGTGACTGGGAATTTTACTTTTAAATTCATTCATTGAAAGCGTTCTGAAGCACGGATGTATTCTTCTTTTCTCTCCGATTTATGAAGCTAAAAAGGGAAAAGAGTTGTTGCTTCACAAATCAGCTGGTTTTTGGCATACCAAAAATGATGCGACAGGGTATCACAAGCAAAAATTGCGTTCTACACTGTATTTGAGAGGCAAAAGTTTTATGCGACAGGCTATCACAAGCAAAAATTGTGTTCTACACTGTATTTGAGAGGCAAAATTTGCATGCGACAGGGTATACTTTTGGCCTATTTTTTATGCGATAGGGTGCAGGGTGTGGAGAGGTTTTCCGCACACCCCCGTCACTTCCCTAGTCAAGTACCCCCCCCCCCCGGGTATACCAACGATACCAAAGGCGTTGTATATCAATTTGTGCAACGTTTGAAAAGGGATTGATATAGACCTATTCACAATGACGTCAATTCCTTTGAAATGCATCATTCGCCAACGCGTCCATTGCTATTGGAATTGAAATTGTGCGCGTGTTTGCATCTAAATAGTCATGGTGTAGATTTCTTTGTGTGCTGGGATTGGCGTCATTCGCCTTCAGTTGATATTAATTGTGAATATGGTGTATACAATGACAAAACCTTTTCTCGCGATATTTACTTGATTTTGAGATTGCTGGGGAACGATGGATCTTCGGTAGCTCGTGCAGTTTTTATTGGTCACCCAGTCCAACAATGATTTAAAACTTTAGATATAATAAATGATAAAACATGAATTAATGATAAAAGTCTTTGAAAGTGAGCTAACATGATCTCCTCTACTTTCAGGAAACAGTCCCCCGAAGATTGTTTCTCCAAATACATTCACACCAGATGCTGCTAGCGCCAAACCCGGATCTTTAATTGGGCATATTGTTGCAACAGATCCAGAAAAAACGAAACTGGTATATGGCTTCGAGTGGATTCATTCCTTTTTGACAACGCGCAACGTAACAGTGAAGCTGTTATCAAGCCAGCCATGTGTGGATGGAGGAAAAGTCTTAGCCCCCTTCAATTACATATGTATCAATAGAGACACAGGAGCTATCAACATCACCTCTCAGTATGTTAAGCAGATGCAAGATGTCTTGACTGTGAGAGTGTATGCAGTAGATAGCGGAAAACCCAGACGAATTGCCTCCCAGACGATAACCATAAGCTTTAAGGATCAATGCGAGAAGGCAGTAAAGAGTTATCTGCATTTGGTTAAAAATTGCATGAATGCTGCTCTTAGTCCTATCAATTCCTTAGCAACGAAGTCCTTCGGCAAACGTTTAGAACTGAACATTCCAACAAGATCTCCACCAGATAGGGTAGTGTTATTAGTCCTGGACTTAAAATACCAATTATTTCCTAAGGGTACATTGCACACAATTTTTACATTGGAAGCGTTAACATCTGTGGAGCCAGTATATGTTTATGGCGAGAAGGTACAAGTAATGTTTAACAATTCCGCACATAATATCACGCAGTCGACTATTGTAATGTTGCCGGTCAGATTGTCAGTTGCTAAAGTCTGGCGAGTGGTTGTATCTGCAATTTCTTTTGTCAATACAACAACAACAGCAACAACAACAACAGCGAAAGCACCGACAACTACAACAACAAAAAGGACGCCGACAACTGCAAGTACAACAACATCAAAATCAAATAGCTCAATTGTGCTGACTTTACCTGGACCGACAACAAAGAGTCAAACTACAAAATTACTAACAAATGCAACAACAACAGCAAAATCCACACTTTATTCGACAACGAGAGCAAGTAACCAAACAACTGCTCCGCCGACCTTAGCAACTACAACAACATCCAAAACAAATAGCTCTATTACGACTACAGCTAGGCCTTTAACTCTTCCTCCCCCAATTCTTCCTACTACTGATCCTAATTCTACGACCGCCCCTCCAAAGCCATTGAGAAAACGGAGATTCTTGCCGAAAGAACTTGTTAAGCAAGCGAGCGTGTCTTTAACGTACGTTACACAAAATTTGTCGATCACAGTGAATGGAACGGGTATCTCGTTGAGGGTTCAAAAGTATAAAGATTTCTGCGGGTCAACCGCGTGTGTGACAACGTACAAAGCGTGGGTTTCGGAGACGACAAAGGTTGGAGTGACAAAATGTGGCAAAGATCCATTTTATGCTCACAATTACTTCAAAGTCTGTTTGAGTGAGTAGCTACTTCTTTGCATATTTTCTAAGATCTGCATGTGTAAAATGGGTAACTTTGATGTAACTGTTCATTGGCAGTCTCAGATATTTTTGATTGTTTTCAGAATAATGCATCTATTTTATTTCAAACAGTTTTCCGGTTGTGACTTTATCAAATTGGTAAATCGTAGACCACAAAAGCTACATATTTCTGCTTACCGCCATATTAGAGACCTTCATAAACTATGCTTTTCTTCAAGATTGTACCGTTTTTCTCTATGAGAGTTCTCAGCAGAAATGTCCCTCTGGGGATCGGAACAAGGACAAATTTTGTAAGACAATAGCATGAGTTGCTTTTTTGACACCTGAACTGAAAGAGATTTGTGATTGCAGGCAAAGGAAATTCCCTCAACCAGTAATTCAAAACAAACAAAGCCGCAAAAGTTTCTCTGAAACCCAGGTAGCTAGCGCGATCGCTTTACATTCCAGAAGTTGCTTTTAAGAGCAAACATGAGCATATATCGAAAGAAGGACAACTCATGCTGTCGTATTACCAAATCTGTACTTGTTGGGGATCGGCAAATCAGACTTATTCCGCTCCTGGTCGCTCAGCCTGGCGTTTTTTGGCGAAAAGAAGGCTATTCGTGGAGCTTACGTATTTTTTCATGTTTTTGGCACCTAAATGCGAGGGCTGCTTGGACGGGAAGAGGGAGATCCTTGTGACGTACGAACATGCGTATGGATCGTTTGATCTCACCGCCTCAACGCTCAGTTATAGTAGATTAACAACGCTTTAAATGTTTTCAAAGCTCTACTTGAATTCTTTCAATGAAAATAAAATGCAATGATTCTGAAAACACGTGAATATGGATAACGAAGTGCGTGACATTTTCATAGAAGCCATTAAATCAAACGAAAGATGCATCAACCAATCGTGCAATGTTTTTAAAGACTTGATTCCTATGCTAACATTGGTAGCGTTTGTGGCAGGAAAATGGAAGATCGTAAACTGTTAAATCAACATTCGCAGCATCCAGAAGACAAACTGTTGTAACCAGAGAAAATCATGATTTTCACCAAATTTGTTCATATTTCTATCCTTGCCTATTTTATCCACAGCTTACCCATTTTACCCTCCGCAAACTCTACTTCGCTGTATTTCCTCTGTTGGTAAAGAGTTTTTTTTTAGCCTTGATGTGCATAGTTATCAAGGTAGCTCTTCCGCGACGTCTTTTATTCTGTTCTATTTTACTATTTTACTTTTCCCCCATAAGATTCTGTCCACTCAACATATTTTATGATCGATCTTTCATGCAATAGGACAGAAAGGCATTTTTATGTTTGCTAGCGTAATCTGTTCTTATGATTTTTGGAAAAGTTTCACTTCATTGGGTCACCCAATGTGCAGAACCACGGGCAATACTGCACCGTTGATGTGGCCTGAATTATAATAAAAACTGCACTTGTTCCCATTGTGTTGTTTCTTTTCTACGGGTCTGCGAGAAAAGCTTGAAATTTCAAAATCAGAAGCATCGCTGCCTAGAAGCTCAGGCCCGAAATGCAGTTTGAACTTTTTTGAATAATGGCGACATTCACTCCAAATTGGGTGACTCGAATACGCAAGGAAAAGTATGTATGTATGTATGTAAAATTTTGCCATACAAAGTAAAAATTGAAAATGTAATAAAGGAAAGAAAGGCTATTTACATGTATAAAATGGTAATAAAAACTAAAGATCTAGTATAAAAATACCCCTAGTTTAAAATGGCAGGGATTGCATTAAAAGGTCAGTGCAACCTTGTTTCCATAATGGTCCCTCCAGGGGTATTATAGAAAAGAAAAGTTTTCATGAAAAAAAGAGACGTTCATAAGAAAGTGTAACAGCCTGTTGGGCTTGTTATTTACGCAGTTTTTAGAAATTTAATAATATATATAGGGACTGTTTTCTTGATTTTGGAGGACTTTAAAGAAATTGTCCTTTATCTTATGTTTGAAACTGTTAACGTTTTTAGCAGACTTTAGGTCAGAGTGTAGATTATCAAGCTTTTCTTGCAGTCCCGAGGAACAGAAAGGGAAACAGCGCAGTTTTATCATAATATAGGCCACATCAACGGTGCATTATTGCTCGTGGTACAACCATTGTTTTTCATTGGTTGGCATAGACTGGCTACACAATGTTTGTATTCAACTTAGAACTGATGTCTTTCTAATATGAGTTGGCCATCAACAATAACAGCAACAACAACAGCGAAATCGAGGGACCAGTGCAGTTATCCTATGGTTGGCAGGAGATTGAAAACACGTGATTGAATCTGAATTAACCTGATTATTGCCTTCCTTCTTTATAGATCCTCCGATATTCAAAACAGAGCCAATAAATGTTGAAGCTAAGCTAAATCAACGAGTCCGCCTGACGTGCAGTTATCAGAATTTTACGCAAGTCAAGAGCTTTCAATGGCTTAAAGATGGAAGAGCGTATGTTCCACCCCGATTGGATTTCTTCGAGGGAAGAATTCCCAGAGCGGTTACTCCTGATTCGACCAGATATTTAGACGTGCAAGGCTCTAACCCGGAATTACAAGGATACTACACTTGTATGGTGAAAGATGCTTTGAATAATACTGTCAAATCAAAGGAGTCACTTGTTCACTTTACTGGTAAGTTAGTTCCGATTTTCGTTTTACCACTACTTCTACCTTAACTATTACCCCCCCCCCTCATTGCTCAGGAGCACGTGGACTTACTAAAAGTTTCGCTCTTTTTCTTAGCCTGTACGGCCCGAAAAATGCGAGACCTGAAAAAATAGGGAAAAAAGGAAGGAGAAGAAGGTAGAGTCTTACTTTGATAATGCCGCCATTTTGACAACGATAAGATAGCAAAATTTCCACGGCAGATCATGAGTTGTTATATACCGCAGTTATGTTTTAGCATTTATGCTGCTGCGAAAGAAAATATTTTCATTTCTGTGGAGGAGGTACCGAACTTTCTCTCAATCTCTTAGGCTAGCTCCTCCGTAGTAGTAAATAACGTTTTCCTCCGCAAAGAACACAGTTGCGGCAATCAAGCATAACTGTGACGTCTAACCAACTATGGGCAAATTTACAGAAAGGTATACCCTAACTTATGTAATAGAATTTTACACCCACCTTTAAGATTTGAGCCCTATGTTCTCTTACAGATGTCTCATCCACAAAGATGTCTGTGAAAATCAAGCGCACATTTAGCAATGCATTGAAGGACAAAACTTCTACAGAATATAAAACATTGAGTCAGGATGTCTCCAAAGCTGTGAGTATTTATCGTCGATCTTTCACCCTTTCCAAATGAAAAATAACATGCTTTGTTTATTTTATTTATTTATTTGTTTATTTATTTATTTGTTTATTTGTTTATTTATTTAAATGCAAAGGCAGTACCTCCATGTGATGAAGTATGGCATCACTACAACATGAACTATAATTAAGTAAGTAGCTAACTAACATCAATAAAACATTATTTTTTGACAAACGTTTGCTTGCTGGACAAATGTACCAGGTGAGTCAATAAAAAAATTTCCCGTTGGAAAGGTCATGGCTCCCTATGGTGATTCAAATAATAAGGTAATTGGCAGAATCGAGTGAGTTAAACCAACGCTGTTAGGACAAAGATGTTTGACTAGATATTTATTTACCTTGTTTTGATCCTCATAGTCTTTAAGTCATCTCTGCAACTGATCGTGGTTTTAGGCCTAACAGCTCTCAGTTATTCGAATTTAACTCCCTTTATTCCTGAGTGTTAATGAGCCTTCGCAGAAAAAAGTTTCAGGAGTTCTTACCAGGCCCGTCGGAACGAAATTCATATTAGGGGGGCTGTTAATGAGCCTTCGCAGAAAAAATTTTTGGAGTTTCAGGAGTTCTTACAAAATGGGACTTCAATTTCACGAGGATATAGACTATATTTGAATTCCATAATATCAAGGATGATAGCTTGATAAATTCTAATAACTTTCTCGAATATAAATAAGTTTGAATCCTCATTTCCACGAGATGGGTTTTCACCGCCTTTTTTACTTACAAAAGTGAACTAACTGCAGCAAATTATTGGGGGGGCTGAAGCCCCCCCAGCCCCCCCGGTTCCGACGGGCCTGCTTACAGTGGTAGTGCAAGAGTCTAGGCCAGATTACTACTATGCTTGCGGTTTGTATTGACATCGCAAAAAGAGGAAATATGGATTTAGTTATTGCAGGCAGATCTAAATACTTCGATTCGTGAAGGGTAGATTTTTATTGACTTGAAACTTTTGTGATAACTGGCCTTCCTCCTGAATTCTCAATTCTTTATTGAAGATTTCGAGAAAGGCCTTAAAATTCAATTTCTAACCAGTGGCGTGGCCACGGTGGGGGGTATGGGGGGCAATTGCCCCCCCCCCACTTTTGTCAAAAGATGGTCCTCGAGATTCCTCTAAAACCGAGGAGAAAATAGCTAGGTATAGGTTGGGTAAGAATTTTCCGAGAAATGTCAAATCTTCCATTTTACCACTGGCAAGCATGACATTGGGAGATGCATTCTAAGCCAAAGTAAAGGATACTTCTTCAAAAATTTTCCTCGTGCTCTGATTTATAGCATAACTGTCACAAAAAGATCAAGGTTTCCTTGTCGCTAAAGGCAAGCATGATATTAGGAGATGCATTCTAAGCCAAAGTAAAAGGATATTTCTTCAAAAATTTTCCTCGTGCTCTGATTCATAGGATAACTGTTACAAAACGATCAAGGTTTCTCTGTCGGTAGAGGCAAGCATGATATTAGGAGATGCATTCTAAGCCAAAGTAAAAGGATATTTCTTCAAAAATTTTCCTCGTGCTCTGATTCATAGGATAACTGTTACAAAACGATCAAGGTTTCTCTGTCGGTAGAGGCAAGCATGATACATGATATTAGGAGATGCATTCTAAGCCAAAGTAAAGGATATTTCTTCAAAAATTTTCCTCGTGCTCTGATTCATAGGATAACTGTCACAAAACGATCAACGTTTCTCTGTCGCTAAAGGCAAGCATGATATTGGCAGATGCATTCTAAGCCAAAGTAAAGGATATTTCTTCAAAAATTTTCCTCGTGCTCTGATTCATAGGATAACTGTTACAAAACGATCAAGGTTTCCTCGTCGCTAAAGGCAAGCATGATATTGGGAGAGGCATGCTAAGCCAAAGTAAAGGATATTTCTTCAAAAATTTTCCTCGTGCTCTGATTCATAGGATAACTGTCACAAAACGATCAACGTTTCTCTGTCGCTAAAGGCAAGCATGATATTGGCAGATGCATTCTAAGCCAAAGTAAAGGATATTTCTTCAAACATTTTCCTCGTGCTCTGATTCATAGGATAACTGTTACAAAACGATCAAGGTTTCCTCGTCGCTAAAGGCAAGCATGATATTGGGAGAGGCATGCTAAGCCAAAGTAAAGGATATTTCTTCAAAAATTTTCCTCGTGCTCTGATTCATAGGATAACTGTCACAAAACGATCAACGTTTCTCTGTCGCTAAAGGCAAGCATGATATTGGCAGATGCATTCTAAGCCAAAGTAAAGGATATTTCTTCAAAAATTTTCCTCGTGCTCTGATTCATAGGATAACTGTTACAAAACGATCAAGGTTTCCTCGTCGCTAAAGGCAAGCATGATATTGCGAGAGGCATGCTAAGCCAAAGTAAAGGATATTTCTTCAAAAATTTTCCTCGTGCTCTGATTCATAGGATAACTGTTACAAAACTATCAAGGTTTCCTTGTCGCTAAAGGCAAGCATGATATTGGAAGATGCATTCTAAGCCAAAGTAAAGGGCGTGGCCCCAAAAATTTTCAGACCCCCTCATTTTACATTCCCCTCCCACTTAATTTGCCCTGGCCACGCCGCTGTTTCTAACCATATTTTTTCCTTCCTCATAAATAAATTTATGATGTTCTTCTCTGTTTCGATTTTTGTTGCACAAAATGCACGCTGTTGTAAAAAGTACTGCTTGAGATGGTTGCTTTTCCAGAAATATCTAAATAGATCAAAGTAATAAAAAGAGCATTCCCATTATGTTCTCCGAGTGTCTGAAGGGCGTTTCCCACGTTTTCCGAGGGTCTAAAGGGCGTGGTCAGGAGAATTTTTTCTGGGGGCTTTGCCCTTAGACCCCCTTATACCTACCTTTCTGCCCCAGCTTTTTGGGCTGGCGAAACCCGTTTCGAAATAGATGTTGAGCACAATATCCTAAATGACGATTCCCAATTATTACTGTCGTATGAATGAAAAGCACATATGGTACTTTTGCTCCAAGTGCACTTTGAAAACCTTACACTATTGAATTGACATAAGAGATGCCCCCTTGTATTACATGCAAACTTATGGTTGCTCTAGGACACATTCCTTATAGCAGCAAGTTTTTGGTCACATATGGTCTTTCATGACTGTCTAATCATATCTTTCTATTTTCGTTTTGTAGCTCAATGCAAAACTTGATAGTCTTGGTATGCATAAGAACAGAAAAATCGTCATTAACGGATTTCGGTAAGTAATAGCATGGGCAATAATGCACCGTTGATTTGGCCTATATCATGATCAAAATTGTATTTCTACTCACTGTGTTGTTTCTCGCGAGTAAAGCTTGATAATGTTGCTATTCCTTCGTTCTTCTCTGGTCACAGTTGTATTCAAAGGGATGTTTGAAATGAGACGTATCGCTGCGTAGGAGCCCCCACCGTTTCAACTATATTTGAATAATGGCAGCATTCGATTTTTAAGCTTTACTCGCAATCCCGTGGAAGAGAAACAACACAGTGAGTACAAATACAATTTTGATCATAATATAGGCCACATCAACGGTGCATTATTGCCCATGGTAATAGTTTATATATTGGACGAGTCTAAAATTGTAAAATTTTAGCAGATGATTTTGGCGAGCTGTGGAATGAAAAGTAAGTTGGCGATATTCAAACTCCTACGTTAATCTACTGTGTCCACAAAAAATATGTGCACAGTTTTTCAATAGACGAGGTTTCAACTTGGAGTTTGAGACCTTGTTTGTGTAAATCTACTAAGTAGTCGCTGATTTATGAAGCAAGAAATTCAAAATCACCGGTTGCTTCAGAACGAGAGGATTTGATATTCTCTCTTAATGTCTAGCTAGTCAGCATAGGTTCCAAATCATTAATAAGGCTGGTGTAAAATTGAATGACCTATTTCTTTGAACTGAATGACTTCAAAGAAACTTTAGCTATTTCTCTATAATTATACCGTTGGATTTTTCGGAAATCTTCATTATTTTCAGAATTAGAGTGATTTTCTGCTTTTTCAAGAATTCAAGAAAAATTTTCAAAAAACTTAAAACCATCGTAATGTCTAAACTGTTTGATGTAACATGACGTAATTTTGAAGAACACCATAGTTTATGAATGCCTACAATATGTTATCAAGCAAAAGTCTGTCACTCATCTGGTTTATGATTTAGGAATTTGATGACGTCACATCCTCAAATGAGTTGAAATGTAAGATACGCTGTAATTTCGAAAAATATTCCAAATTTCTGGAAAGTCCAACGGAAAAATTATAGATAAGTATCTAAAGTTTCTTTTAAGTCATTCAAACAGAAGAAATAGATGATTGAATTTTACATCCACCTTTTTACGCCGAGAAAAAGATTTGGAACCTATGCTCAGCTAGTCCAGCTCCCAGCTTGGTTTCCAAATTTTCACAAGTGAATCAAGAGTAGTCAGATCAGAGAAAACACCAAGGAGCAAAACATATCTGTCTTTATTATCTTAGCATCACGGTTTTTAGAATTTTTTGAGGACTTTCGCTCTTTCAATTCGCTTCATATCTTTTAACTCAAGAATCAAAAATTTGTTGTTTCTTTGTGTTTGGAATCTTTGTTGATTGCTAGTCTTCTTTATTGTAAATATCAATTATTTACGAACTCTTTATTTCAGGGCCGGCAGTGTGATCGTCGATGCCAATGTTTACTTCCTCAGTGTCAACAGTTCCAATCGAAATTCCATCTGTTCACAATTACGCAACGTCTCCTCCGCATCAGCACCTTCAAATCTGGAAATAGAGTCGGTTGAGACAACATCTTTTGGTGAGTTCTACTTGGACTGGTTACATGAATCTCAGTTTACCCCATTGAATTGGATGAGGAAAACGTCGTCAGTCAAAGTCCTACCATTATTGACTGGTTGTAATTGCTGAATGCAACAGATTAGGTAGACTTGCCCCCAGGGCTGTAGGAAGAAGCTTCGGATTGGGGGGGGGGGCAATTGTTCTTAAAACAATATAGAACAGTACATCTAACTAATTCATGTGATGTAGCACCATTGTTTTCAAAATTATTGGGGGGGCTTGAGCCCCCCTGTTCCCCCGCTTCCTACGGGCCTGCTTGCCTCAAGTCTATTTCGTCAACTGTAATAAGTTTATCTATCTGAAAATAAACTTTTTTGACGAAATTGACTTGGCACAAGGCTACAGATCAGGTAGAAAATTGCATACCGTTTGGATGGCTGACATTCTCTGTAATATAATACAAAATTTATGATATTGGCAAATATCTTTTTTACCCACTAGAGCATGTTAAAGACAGGTGATGCCAAAATCTTACAAAAAAGGGGCTAGAACTTCCGTTGGGGGCTCAAATCACCAGATATTTTGCCAGATTCACTCTGACGATAACCAAGTATTTCTTCCGACGGGGCTGTAGATGCTTCAGACGGAGGGGCTGTAGCCCCCTCGCCCTACCCTCGTACTTCCCCCTGACTTTGTTCATCATCATTATCGTCGTCATCATAATCATCGTCATCATTACGTAATTCACAATCCGTTAAAATAGAACTATTAAAAAAGAAATGGGCTTTATATATTATACCGGGTGCGCCAAATAAACTATGCACTTTTGGCAGGCCACGGTAAATTGTATACTGGACCGATTTTGAAGATTTATGAACTATCCTTTAGCTAAGATCCTCAATTAGATGCCAGTATTTTTGTACATTTTTTAGTCTTCTATTTATGGAGCTACGAGCGAGTTTCTTAAAATTTTCGATTTCGAAAATATAGAAAACGGTCAAATAACGTCGATCAAATTTTCTAAAGACTCAACATGAATGGACAAAGAGAGAACGTTTTGTGATGATTTGGACATTTAGGGCATTTAGAATTCTCTTTGTTCATTTATGTTGAGTCTTTAGAAAATCTTATCGACGTTTTTTGATCGTTTTCAGTGTTTTCGAAAACCAAAATTGGAGCTCCAAGAAATGGAAACAAAAAATGTGCAAAAAACCCTAGAATCGTATTCAGGCTTTCTGCTAAAGATTAAGTAATAAATCTTCAAAATCGGTGCAGTGTGTGATTTATCGTGACCTGCGAAAAGTGCATAGTTTATTTTGTCGCACCCGGTAGGCTAACTACAAGTCAAAAGTCTACCTATTTTATGGGAAACCCAACTTTCTGAATGTATATTTTGCAGAGTCTACAATTTCAGAGTCTGCATTTGTTAATATAATACCCGGAGAGTCAGAGAAAACGTCCGCTGTTTGAAAAGCTACTGGTCCCTAAATATACAAGCAATGAGATTTTGCAATATCTTATCGAATAGCTAACATGTTCAATTATTTTTATAATTTTTCTTGGCTAAAATCGTCACTCCGTTCAGATTTCACATGGGATTTTCTGAGAAAGATTTCTTTGAGAAACCTTAAAATACGTTGCTAAAATGGCGAGCAAATTTCCCTAATATGTTTACCTCACAGCAATGACTTCAACACACTTTAGCACGTGCTATTCTCTTGGGAGGATGAAAGTCTGCTTATGGTATGAATAACTTATTCAGGGGGTTTCCATTCTCCAGAGAGGCCAAAATACATGAATACATGTAAGTGTCATTATTGTTCGGAAGGAAAACCAATGAAAGTTTGCTCGCCGTTTTCACTTGTTTTTGCAGGTTTGAAAGGGGCTTTGTGCAGAAGATCTCCCAAATCCACGGGAAGGAATGACCAATTAGAGCTTGGTAAATTATTGAATCTAACTGAATATGTCAGCAATGAAACATATTCAGGGAACGGAGGGTTCTATCACTCTTTCGAAAAGGCGTACGAGATTTTTGAAACAATAGCTTTTTAGGAATTTTGACGGATTTTGCTTGAAAACAAGGATTTTTGCCAAAGGTGTACGAGATCTTTACAAAGTGAAACGCCCCTCTCAGGGAACAGAATTTTTTCATGGGCGTCTTTCGTTTTTACACCTGGTAAATTTCACCCCATTTCAGATTGCTGTTATGCAAGTCAAACTGGAGAAGCAAACGTGAAGGGGATAATTTCATGGCGAACGACCATTGCGAATTTTGCTGACACACAGGATTGCCCATACGCATGGTTTTCACTGAATGGTACCAAGTCATTGCCTGGTAGTGCAACTAGGAAGTGTTTGCCGGAATTCAGAAACGGGGCAATGTGGCAGTATCCTGAGATAGAACATTGTGGATATAAGAGTGCAACAACTCAAATTTTAGCAGACATTGCTAAGGTTAGTTAAGTTGAGCATAGTTCCAAGTCTTTAAAGGGGTTGGAGTAGAATTCTACCGGGGGTGTCCCAAAAATGCTCCTGTTTGAAAAATCACCAAAATTTGATTACATATCCGATATTCAAATTTCTTGTTTTGCTAGCTAGAAATGATCTCATGATTGGTTTTAACTTAGCAAATTTAGCTCTTTTTAGCAGGCCTGGCCAGTTGAAGAGAACCATAGCTTTCACTCCCATCCATGCTCTCTTCAAATGCTGGGGAGGAGCTGTAGATTGCTCTCCTGAATTTTCGGATTTCCCTCCTTGAAATCTCTTTTTCTTTCTTTTCTGCATGTTTAGTTAGAAATTGCTGGCCTGAATATCACTAGGAGAGCCATTTACTGCTCCCCTACTAGAAGTGTTATGGCCGGGGGCCAGGCCTGTTTTAGGGCTGCCTGTTTTTGAAGTATGCTGCAAAAGGTACTGCTGATCACCAGATTAATATCTTTTTGGGCACTAGGCTTCTTGTTTGGTCAAAAATGTTAGAAAGACATGCAAAACTATCGTTGTAGACTTGAAGAATAATGGAAAATCTCAATCCAGATTTACGTTGTTGCTTTAAGAGTATGGCTCAGAGTATGGTTATTCAACGTGTCCATTTTATAGACTGATTACATGAGTCTTAGTTTTCTGCATTGAAATGGATGATGTTATGGCTTCAAACTGATACTCGTGACAATACAGCTTTAAAACGCAGACTGATTTAGGCCATCTCCGCCGCGTTTACGGCGGGACCAATCAGATCACTACATTCTTAATAAGGTCACACCACGTGCCCATTCCTAGCGTTTGATTGGTTGATTAGAGCAAAGTTCGACTTTTCGAAGCGAAACGACGTTCGAAACGACGTTCGACCTTTATTTCGACGATCAAAGGATGGAAGGAGTTCGATTTTTTCTTCAGATCTCTCGTAAGATTTTAGTCTCTGTTCTGCATCTGTTTAGTCGTGAGTCCTTGTATGAGTGAAAATAAAAACATCAGATTAAAAACGTTGGACGAATACAAGGAATTACGTCGTCAGGCTACCCATTTTATACCCTGCATGCACTGAACAGAAACGTTTTATCATCTTCGAGTATATTCGAATCATTAGCACAAGAGATCAAAAAGACAATTTTGTGATAGGTTTGATAATGGAATTTTGGCGATTTTTAACGGCAGTACTTTTTTGGGACATCCGGAATGACTTCTTTCTTTGAAATGAATGGCTTGAATGCACTTTAGCTTGTGAACCATAATTTTACCATTGCATTTTACATAGATCTTCAATATTTTCGACATGACAGCCAACTTTTATATTTCAACTCATTTGAAGATGTGATGTCATCAAATACCCATATTGTAGACCAATACACTTAAAGACTTGTGCTTGATACCATATTGTAGACCTTCAATTCAAACACTATTATTTTTCTTGAGAATTAACCCATGTTTCCTCAACATATTTAGAAACCGCATTTATTTTCATTGTAGACGAACATAACTGACAGTAATGTACAAGACATATCAACGAAGCTGGATACTGCGACAAGCTCACCCAAAGATTTCACCAATCGCTTTGATGTGAAATTTGCTTCAGATGCTATTGAAAATTTGGTAAAAAGCAAAAAGAAGTTGTCAACGGTAAACAGATTGAATTTAAATGGATGAGCAAGGGCAAATTTTATAAACAAATGATACAGCTCTGGTTAAGACAAGTCGATTTGGCAACCTCAATAATAAATCTCACACCGTCTGTGCCAGTGGCGTGGTGGCTCCAAATTGGCTGGGGGCACAACCTGTTTTTGGCGCCAGAAAACTGTGACTTTTGTCTCTCGCCTCCTACACAATGCGCCAAGGCTTTTAAGACTGGTTCCTTCTTTAGAAAATGCTTTGAATCTAAAGGATGATGATTATTCTGCACTCTCGTCGGCACAAAAAAATATCCATTTGGTGATGGTAGCAAATCTCTGTGCGGGCGGAGCGAGCGAAAATTTTTGAGATCATGCCCTTCTTATCGTTAGAAAACTCCCCTTGTGGAAAGAATACCTCTCATGGCCACAACACTGATTTTTCTACATAGGATTGGTTCACACTTGAGTAAAAACGCCTTGGAATTGGGATAGCACGATCTCTAGACACATTATAAACGCGTTTGTAGTGAGTTATCGATTCCACATCGAACAAAAAAACATTTCTGATTCCATCTAAACATTTTCAAAAGGCGCCTTCAAAATCACAAATTGAGGCAAAATATTTCCCACATTTTTTCTGTCACATTTATACATTCTAGCTCGTTTTAGTGTGAAGCAAGCTTCCAGACATTTGGCGCCCCTTAATCCTTGGGCGCCTTCGGCACCCCCTCATTCTCACGTTGCTGGGGGGGGGGGCACGTCCCCCGGCCACCACGCCACTGGTCTGTGCAGCCAACCATATTGCCCCAAGTCTATTTGGTCAAAAAATTGTAAAAGCCAAAAGCGAAATGTTTCGTAGTTTACATTCATATAGATAGACTTATTACAGTTGACGAAATAGACTCGGGGCAAGTCTACCAAATACAATGCATTGTCTCCTCTGTTTTTTTATTTCATTTAATGCATTCAAAGGTGTGAAATCTATTCTTGTGAAAGACAAATCGATTTCTCTCCTCGAAAACCTAAATGTTTTGTCTTGTAAAATTCTCTCTGCTAAATGAATGGAGATACTGTGATCAAGGGCAGATTTCGTAATACAATAGCATCAGTTACTTTTGACTGACACCTCAATTCAAAACGATTAACGACTGCAGACAAAGGAAATTCTCTCAATCAGTTATTCAAAGCAAACAAAAAAGCCTCAAAAGTTGCCCCGAAACCAATAGAGCAAACTCTCACCTTGTGCACGCGAAAGGTGGTTTTGAGGGAAGTTATGTGCTTCTAATGAAAGAAGAAGGGTAAATCTAAAGATCTGCCTGGCGGATTTCATTTATTTGATTCAGGAGCTTTGTGGTCATTGTTTCATTTCAGCCCTAAATACGCGGGAATTACGATGCCTTCTGCTCGCCTTCTGAATCAACTCTGTCAGTATGAATTGTTGCAGAAAACCAACTGCCCCATCACCCTTTTCCTTAAGAAACGCATCTGCCCCGTATTCATGAACAATGGATGTTGTATAGTACCACCAATGAATTAGCCAAAGACCATAACAAAATCAATTCTTGTCCTGACTAGTCTTTGTCAACGAGAAAATAGACTTTGAAGATGAAGAGATAGGGCTGATGAATCGTTCTTGCTGACAACTGATAAGGAAACTTTGCGTCATTTTATTCATATCCCAAACTTCATTATGTTTCTAACTAATATGTTACTGTCCTGTACATGTTTGCTTTATAGAATGTGTTGACTTAGTTCTATACAAACTAAAAATAATAGTTTCCCTGTTGCGCTTTGCACTGGCCATGTTATGAAGTAAACTTTGCACTGTCCCTAATAGTCCTTTTGGCTATTCTATAAATTGTCTGAATCGAACGGTATTACTGTGCATTCTTGTAGAAATTTGACGAATTTTAAATTGTGCACAACAGCTATAAAAGCTAAAATTTCGTATCAATTGTACACGAATATCGCTCGGTCCAGGCTCTCTTGTAGACCAGTTAAAGGTAATGTGTCCATGTAGGTACAGCGACTTTGCTATTTTCTCGTGATATTTCATGTGATCACTTTACGTAAGAACTAAAAAGATAGCCACCTATGATAAAAGCAAACTGATGACTTACTTGCGGTTGCAATTCCAGAGCTGAACCTGAAGTCTCACAGCAGGCAGCCCCTTGTGATATTTAAATTCTAGTTTTGCATTTGATCAGTTAAATTCTACCAATCACAGTGCGCTCTTCGAGATTCTTCGTCAGCATCTCGTCAGCAAATTTTGACAAGAGTGTATACGCGGCTGTACTTACATGGACATACTTACATGGCCTTTAAAATTTATATAAATGATTTGACTGTGGTTTTCTCTTTGTCGCAGATTGCTAAAGACATTATAAATGCAACAAGTAATATGATGGATGTAAATATAACACTCATTGCTGACTCACAACTTAGATACAAGTCTTCCTCAAGGTTGGTGTTTTAAATTGAGTTATTCGTCAAAGTTAATGAATTGCCCACATGTTTCTACTAAGTTGCAGATGGTTGCGGATAATTGCAAAAGGTTGCAGATTGGTTGTATGCAATGTGATTGCTTGTGGAGAATTTTCTTTCGACATAACGGCAAAATATTTGCATTCATAAGGCGTATTCTAGAGCATTTATGTTTTCATGAACCGTTGCAGCAAGCTATTTATCGCTGCAAAATAGTAAGACAAAATGGCCGACCACCGGGGTTTCAGTCATTGGACAAATATTGTCTCCTGAAGGTCATAGCTCCATCATTTTTCAACGGATTTTCATAGGGTGGTAGCAAACTTTAACTGAATATCTGAAGAGCAACATGATGCAAAAGTTTTGCGATAATCTTTTGCCGTTTTGTCGCAATCTTCAGGCAAACGGGGCACAATTTTTTTTGGGACACCCTGTATAAGCAACAATATTTTGCAACATCTGATTGCATAGCTAGCATGTGCAATTATTTTTAGAATTTTTCCTGGGTCAAATCGATCACTCCGTTCAGATTTTACAAGGGATTTTCCAAAAAAAAGTCCCTTCGAGAAACCTTAAAAACGTGCTAAAATCATGAGCAAGTTTCCCCAATATGTTTACCTTACAGCAATGACTTGAGCACGCTTTAGCACGTGCTATCCTCTTAGGGGAATGAAAAAGTCTTCCTCCTAGTATGAATAACTTATTCAGGGGGATGCCATTTTCCCAAGAGGACAAAATACATGAATGCATGAAAGTGTCATGATTGCTAGGAAGGAAAACAAAGGGGAATTTTGCTTGTTGTTTTCGTTCGTTTTTTGCAGATTTTCGAAAGGGGCTTTCTGCAGAAAATCTTCCATATCGATGGAAAGGAATGGCCGATTAAAGCGGGGTAAATTACTGAACCTAATTGGACATATCAGGAATAAAACAAGACAGTTTTCAATCTTGTTGTTTTGATAGTCAGGCAGCAGCATTTTTTCAAACGCCGGCCTTTTTGTTGACTCACCTGGTATACTGCCTGAATTTTAACCCTTCATCTTTTCCTTTTTGTAGAATTCTAAGCTCTCTGAACAATCTTGCCAACGAAATACCAATTACCAACAACACGCCAGTCATAACAGTTCGAAGAAACGTTGCTTTTGCTGTCAAGCTCCTGAACCAGACAACGGAAGACATAATCATTGCAACTACTCGTCAGAAAAGGACTGGATTTAACTTAATTGATATTTCATCAGACAAAGCAGCCACACCAAAGCGAAGAAGGGAGCAATCTGCTGAAATCAGATTATCCAAGGCAATGGTACTCAAAGCAGAATCTCTCAAACCAGGAGCGGTGAATCGAATTTACAGTTTTGTGTTTGAGAATGACCGATTGTTTATTACCTCCAGTTCTTTGAATTTAACAATTGCCAGTGGTCGCGAGTGGCAAAATAAGACACGAGTAGTTGACAGTAGAATCCTGTCTGCTGCCTTTGGAGGTTTGAAATTGATGAATCTCACCAGTGCAGAGGAGATGAAAGGTCGTTTTAGGCCCGTGAGTCAGAAGCCCGGACGAATTGATTGTGTTTTCTGGGATACGCGTTCTCAAGGTAAGACTTGGTTTTGTAGATTACTGTTTAATCTGCATAACCTTTGTTCATTTCATTTTGAATTGTTTATCCAATGTAATACCATAGTATTACATTCAGTCATCAGTTGCGCCACCAGGTTTTTTTTTGGGGCGAAACACAGCCGATTTGCCAAATGAAGAATGCAGAGAATGCAGCTTGCGAAATGTAGCCTTTGGTGGTTTGCTTAACTGCCCGTGAAATAGAGCTATGAAAGGGAATCGAAAGTCTTTCTAGCTAAAGGTTTACATTTAAGGTGGATCTGCACTTAAGGTGGCTCACTGCTGAACATTTTTAAATGACGAAACAGCGCAATGTTGACTTGGTGCCTAGTAGAAATAAATTCAAAACACACAAAAAACAACAGGTTAAGGTGGCTCGCTACTGATAAACATTTCACACTGATACGTGGTGTCCTATCGCTCATGCTGCGATCTATAATTTCTGCTGAAGGTCAACTCTCCTTAAAAGAATCAACTATGAAATATGTATGAAATAGAATACCGGGTGCCCCAAAGAAATGTATGCGGATTTGGTTGACTCCAGCGATGTGAATTTAGCTTCAATCATTGTCTAATTACTCTAAAAATGTTCCTCGACAGTTAACTTGAACATAGATACGTCGTTTGTTGGTATTGGTGCTTTGAGAGCAGACATGTTAGTCTTGAAAGCTCAATTTTGCCTCTTCCTGCAAACCAGAGCTTTAGCCTTTTGGCCTAATAAAATTGTTAAGGCACTGTGTTATTCTGTTCTCCAAAAGTCACCCCCAGCGACCTAGTGGGCAGTTTCTTAATTTTTCATCAATTTCAGTTATTAATTTCAATGTGCTTCAGGAACTTGCTTTGGCCAAAAGGCCAAAGCTCTAGTTTGCAGATGGACAAAAATTTGAGCTTTCAAAGTTGATATTTCTGCTCTCAAAGCACCAATACCAACAAACGAGGTATCTATTTTCAAGTTAACTATCGATGAACATTTTGAGAGGTATTACGGTATTAGCCATTGATTGAAGCTAAATTCACAGCGCTGGTGTTAACCAAATCTGTATACTTTTTTTGGGACACCCGGTAGTTTGGATCTAGAGCAGTCTAAGGTCTCCAAGGCCCCGTTATACGAGATCTGATCCAAAAGGATCCGTACCCAAACTGTAATTTGCGTTTACACGGGACCCGATGGATCCGAATCCATTTGGATCTGCTTTCCGTACCCAAACAAGTGATCCCATTTGGATCCGATCCCAAAACGGTCTCGTGTAAACGGCTCGGATTGAATCCAAACGGGTATGGATTGAAAGCGAGATCTGGCGAGTTTCCAGTAAGAGGCATTTCCGAAATGGTAAACCTTAAAATTGGCACAAAAATGAAGATTGTTCACTTGCTTTGTTCCTTTTACGATTACACCTGCGCACTGGGTCCGCTTTGGATCCGATCTCGTATAAACGCGAACAGTTCAATGTTTGGCTGCATATTCGAATCTAGCAGTCAAGTCGGGGAGGAGGGAAGGGGAGGGGAGGTATCCGTCAGAACCGGGGGCTGGGGGCTTCAGCCCCCCTATAATTTGCTAAAGTTCGTTCACTTATGTATATGAAAAAGGCTGTGAAAGCCAAGCTGTTGGAAATGAAGATTCAAACTGATCTGTATTTGAGGAAGTTACCAGATTGTATCAAGCTGGCACTTTCACATTATTATGCAATTCAAAAATAATCTATATCCTCGTGAAATTGAAGTCCTATTTTCAAAATTTTCCTGGAAAGACCCCCAATGATCCTTTACTTCTTTAAAGGCAAATTTCTCAACACTGGGGCGGTCTCCAACGATATAAAGGGCGTGGTCATGAAAAATTTTCCGGGGGCAAGCCCCCCGTTCCTCCGTTTCTAATTTCTACGCTTACATCAAGTTTCACCCCCCCCCCAATATGAATTTCGTTCCAACGTGCATTGCCGGAAAGGTTGGTATTAAATAATTCTGCAAATTTTGAAGAAATTCAGGGTTATCATTCCTCAAATTTAATGAAAATGTGAATCATAATTCTGCAAAATGTCTAAAAATGATACCCATAATTCTGCAACTTTTAAAAAAAGCACCCCTAAAAGATGGCACGTCCTCCTACCACCAGCATACTAATACCCCCGCCCCCCCTCCGGAAATTAGTTCCTTTTATAAAACTGTTCACCCAAACGATGCAAGTTTCGCAGGGTCGAATTTATCGTACTCAAACTTTCGACTGGATATGTTATCACACTGTTAAACGCATCCAACATTTCATCCAACATTTCATCCAACATTTCATCCAACATTTCCTTGATCGTACATCGCCTGCGCAGCAGCGTGTTTACATCAATTAAAAAAGGCGCGAAAAACAAAACGAAACGTTCTGTGCATACCCAAACATGAAATGTTGGACGAAATGTTGGATGAGGTGGTCAAACGCATCCAACTTTGCATCCAACATTGGTTTTCAGCTTGTTGGATGAAATGTTGGATGCGTTTGACCGGTGCTTAATATTGACTTTATGACAGAAAATTTATGAAACTTCACGAGAATTTCAAAATTGGCAGAAGTTGTCATCAACAAGGGAAACTTGAAACAATAGAATAAACTTGCATTAAACCGAGTTAAACTAAACTACATTAAAGCTAGCTGATGTGAACTAACTTTTACTTGGCATAGTTGGTAAGCACTAACTATCAAAAATTACGACTGCAACGCTTTTCAATAATCAAGAAATGCATAGCTGCTATCTTCTCAAAGGAATTTTGAAGTGAGCTTTGATTACGAAGGACATTAATCAAGTTGATGTACATAAAAACCCAAAAGATAACACACGTATCAGTCGGAAAGTGCAACTTAATTATGAACTTAATTACTTAGCAATCAGTACAATGGTAAAGATCATTTTTAGGGTCATCAAGAAAAACTTTTCAGGGTAAATTTGATGGGGTCTAGAACTCTTAGAGGAATTTATGCTGGGGTCAGAAAGTGAACTGCCAAATATTTTGACGTTTTTTTTTCAAAAATATTTTCAATTTTGCATATTCTGCCCTTATTTATTTACCAAGTTTATCTGAAGCTAAATATTTGTTTCTTCTGTCTATTAAATATCTCGTTTTGTTCAGTTCTAACAAGGCATTGTTATTCAAATAATTCACTGTTTGGCGTCTGAAAGTTTTGAGGAAACATTAGATGGGGTATGACATGTTATATGGCTAGAATGCTGGGATCTAACATTTTTGGCACACATTTCCGATATATGTACTTGCATTTAAGCATTGTTGTTAATTATGACAGCTCCCTAAAGTAGGTTTCTATTTACCCTGTCAGTTCTGTCAATTTCATTAAGATATATCGAGTAATGATGTTAGACAAATGACTTATCCAAGTTAATTCTTGGGATCAGAGGATAATAGGCCCCTCAGAGCTTCTAAGCACACTTTCAAACATAAAGTGATTTGCTTTCTCCCAACGATACCAACAGTGGTGTTCTCTCATCATCAGGGTCTAAGTTTGGGCTGTTAGTGCATTGGCAAAATTTGCACTCAGCTCAACTCCTTAAATGTTTGCCAGTTGGGGGTTACAAGAAATAAACCATATTTTTTTCCACAAACCAATGCACTAAATATCCATGCCAATGATCCATGCCTCCGAAAGAGACAATGGAACACCAGCATGAAACAATTTTACAAAATAGATGACAGAAGCGAAAATCAGTCAGCAGTCACAATCGATGATGACCAGAGATGTTTGCATTCTCAATGTTAAAATCAAAGCAGGGGCGCACATTCAAATTTTGTTTGGGGGGGTGTCAACATGCTCTGGACCGACTAATTTTTTATGGACCGACTGAACGCATAGCAAGCAGCGGTGTGGCCAGGGTAAATTAAGTGGAGGTATTGAAACGAGGGGGTCCCCAGGAAAGTTTTTGGGGCTACGCCCTTTATTTTGGCTTAGAATGCATCTCCCAATATCATGCTTGCCTTTAGCGACAAGGAAACCTGGATCGTTTTGTGACAATTATGCTATAAATCAGCGCACGAGGAAAATTTTTGAAGAAAGATCCTTTACTTTGGCTTAGAATGCATCTCCCAATATCATGCTTGCCTTTAGCGACAAGGAAACCTTTAACCTTTTTGTGACAATTATGCTATAAATCAGCGAACGAGGAAAATTTTTGAAGAAAGATCCTTTACTTTGGCTTAGAATGCATCTCCCAATATCATGCTTGCCTTTAGCGACAAGGAAACCTTTAACCTTTTTGTGACATTTATGCTATAAATCAGCGAATGAGGAAAATTTTTGAAGAAAGATCCTTTACTTTGGCTTAGAATGCATCTCCCAATATCATGCTTGCCTTTAGCGACAAGGAAACCTTTAACCTTTTTGTGACATTTATGCTATAAATCAGCGAACGAGGAAAATTTTTGAGGAAAGATCCTTTACTTTGGCTTAGAATGCATCTCCCAATATCATGCTTGCCTTTAGCGACAAGGAAACCTTTAACCTTTTTGTGACATTTATGCTATAAATCAGTGAACGAGGAAAATTTTTGAAGAAGGATCCTTTACTTTGGCTTAGAATGCATCTCCCAATATCATGCTTGCCTTTAGCGACCGGAAACCTTTAACCTCTTTGTGACATTTATGCCATAAATCAGCGAACGAGGAAAATTTTTGAAGAAAGATCCTTTACTTTGGCTTAGAATGCATCACGGACTAGGAGTTTTAAGAATGGGCGTAATCTTAAGAACAACGACTTCTTCACCGCCAAGCCTAGCAAAAGCGACTTGTTTTAATGTGTTTTTCCTCTAAGAAGGTTTTCCCTTATGATCCTAGTGTCAGCAGTGTTAGCTTTTGGTAGAAGCGTATACCACCTTTGATGGATAATATTTGTAACCCATGTCTCCTTTCTTTTTTGGGATTCATACACAAGAGTCTGTTTTCCAACGCCACATAACTACCACCACTGGCACCCCAGTGCCAAATAAGAAATTTTGAGTATTTGTAACAGCATTGTTCCTTGGGACAATCTCTGCACAACAAACACCTTCCATTTTGTGTTAGACCGCTTTTAACAAGCCAAGGATTGCTTGCCGCTAAAAATGGAAGCCTGTGCAATTTTGTAATGCATCTACGAAAATTTTTAAATGCCATCCTCTACTTTGGCTTAGAACGACTCTCCCAGTTATTGTCAAGCACTTCTTGTGAATATTCTAACTGTCGTCATGGGTCGACCTTTGCCCAAAACATTAAAAATTGGACCAACTTTGATTCAAACTATTGTGGACCATTCGAGCTTCGTCGTGGTTGGTCGGTCCCCGAAAAAGTCGTTCCACGAAGTCGGTCCACGAAGTTGGTCCATCCGATTTTGTCGTGGACCGACTTTTCCCTTTTGAGAAAATTTTTGGACCGACTCAGAAATTATTGGGGGGGTGTCTCACCCCACACCCCCCCTAATGTGCGCCCCTGTCAAAGTGTGAGAACAATGCTAATGTGCAAGTGCCTTTATATAAGTTTTAGACGCATGTTAAGACGCACGTACGCATCCAGGGAACAATCGGAAATTCCCTGAACAATATTGAACCTCGTTTTGCAAGGCCACAGGGGCTTTGATCATTCAGTATTTTCCAAATAACATTCTAAGGCACCATGCACGGCAGGGGGTGTTTTCATGCAGGTACACAGGGGTACAATAACCGATACCCTTCCTTTTAGAGAAGCCATGACACACGACCTCTTTGCCCGAATTAACTGTGATGTAAAATTGCATTTTAATCCCTATTTATACAACAAGACTAGGTCATGTTGAAATTTAAATTAGGATTTTTCGAGACAAATTTGACCCATCCTCAGCTAAAGAAACACAAGTATCTATGGGCGAAATCTTGCCGATACACACTCCGGCTCTAGACTGATTACATGTTCGTAGGTTACCGCTATTGATAGACTGATGGACGCTATAACTACGTCTCATGTCCATTCGCTTCCAGAAACGGACATGGCCTAAATCATCTGCTATTTTTTTCTCAAAACCACCGACCCTAAAACACCGCCAACAGCCGTTTTCCTGAAGTGTTACACTGCAAAACAAGCTATCAGTACTTAGCTGAATGTTTCTTCGGGCTATTAAAGCAAAAACTCATACGTACAAGTGATATTCTGCATCTTTATAGGACGCAAAAGATCTCATAATTTTGCTCGCTACTTCGAAATTTTGATCGTTGCAGCCGTTCATCAAACGCGTGTTTGTTTGCCTTTTGGTGGGAACTTTATATTGAAGAAGAATCAGCCAATCAGATTAAGTTATTGCAAGTTTTGCATCCTCTTGAGGGTCCTTGTGTAGTGAGGCACTTCCACTAAATTGCAGTTTTTTCTGGACTAAATAGCAAGGCTAAAAGGAACGCAAGAAGCCCCACTGAGCGGACCTAGCCACGTTATAATTGAATGTAGTTTTGATTATTTTCCATTATCATTTTGTAGGAAGCTTCGAGTAAAGAGACCCCCTCGGATCCTGATATGCCTTTGTTTTGCACTGATTGCAACACTGGTAATATTCCTGGCTGGCATTTCTGCAAAAGACTTGAAAAGTTGTCAGGCGATTGCCATCTTGATCCATTATTTTGTATTGGTGTCATTCATGTGGATGGCTGTGGAAGGATTCAATCTGTACTTGAGCTTTGTGAGGATCATGAATACTGATATTACACATTTCATCCTTAAAAGCAGTGGCATTGCATGGGGTGAGTTATTTTACATTGTACCGGGGCTATACCAACATTGGTGTAAAAACGTTTGCTCATTTTTAAGCTACTTACCCCCCGTCAAACGTCATATTTACGGACCAATCAGATCACAAGCAATAGGATGCATGGATAATTGTTTCAGTGAATAGATGTGATGTAATCTCTTCTTCCTTGAGTCTTTCTTTGGGAAAACCAGAATTGATGAGGAAACACGGGAACCTCTACTCTGGTTTCCCCAAATTTTCTACCGTTTTCAAATTGTTCTTTTTATTCATATGAAATATATACAATAAATCTTGCATTCTACTATACTTATCTAATTACTATACAACACAACGGGGACGATACCAAGGGGAGCGAAAAACAATGACCACTCCAAGGCCAATACATAAAGACACGCACCGTTAAAGCACATAGTACTACCGGGTATCCGAAAAGAAGTACTCCCGTTTGAAAAATCACCAAAATTTGATTACACGGCCGATCCTCAATTTTCTTTTTTTGTCAAGTAGATCAAGGACCAAATTATTTTTCAAGATATAGCTTATCTTATAATTGGTTTAAAAATTAGCAAATTTAGCTCTTTTTAGAGCTCCCTGGTTTTGAATCATGCTACGAAAAAGCACTGATGATTTTACCAGATCAATTTCTTTGTGGATGTAAAGCTTTAGTTTGGTCATAAATGACAAAAAGAATGTGCACTATCATTGAAAACTTCAATGATGATAAAAAATCTGAAAATTTTAACTCTCAGGCAAGATTGAGGATTTTGCTTAACAACTATAGCTCAAAATAAGGTTTTTAAGCGTGTAATTTTTCTACCTTGCTGTATCAAAAGCAAAAGTTTGATCACACCAAAGCTCTGGTTTGCGGTTTGCAGGTGCTTTTTTCAGGTGCTTGAAATTTGAGCTTTCAAGATTGATATTTCTGCTCTCAAAGCACCGATACCAACAAACGAGGTATCTATGTTCAAGTTAACTATCGAGGAATATTTTGAGAGTGCTTAGCCACTGATTAAAGCTAAATTCATATCGCTGGAGTCTACCAAATCTGTATACATGGTTATTGGGACACCCGGTAGAACTAGAACTTTTGATCAACTTTAAATAGATTGATAAATGAATAAATAAATAAATAAATAAATAAATATATTTCAAATTATGCCGGTATCATGTGAGCGATAGCTAACATTCGAGTATCTTCACACATTTTGCCTTTTTCAAATTGTGCCAGCATTTGGTGAACGTAGTTTTAGACCGGAACTCTCTATTTGCTATTTGTTCTTCAGGTATTCCAGCTGTGATTGTAGCAATAACAGCAGGAGTGACGAAATTACAAGCTTATGGAAAGAAAAATGGAGACGAATGGATGTAAGATCATTTTTCAGCTCATTTCGTAATTCTAAAACAGGGCAAATGCTCAACTTATATCCAGGGTGAATTAGAAAAATACGAGGTGCTTGCCAATTTTTATTGATTCGTTTTAATCACGAATTCATTTCTTTAAGAATCATTGCATAGAACATAGTAGAAGGAAGGGTTATACTTAAAAAAAGGGCAACCAAAAGCAATGTAGAGTAAAATGTTTTTTCGCCATACCGGGTGTCTCAGAAAAAAGTACCCCCTTTTGACTGGAAATAGGAAACGAGCAATAAGGTGTCATTGCTCCCCGACTTCACAGCTAAATTTATCAATCTTCAACTTAGATGCACACACCTTGCATTTAGAAATCGTCCATCAAACACCGGAGATAAAGGTTCGCAAAGTCAAAATTTACAGTGCACCCAAAACCAGAGGTTTAAAGAAGGGCCTAGTCATGATTTGTATCGTGGAAATTTTCCAAAGTACCTGTAGACTTTAAGTTTCGGTTTTTTGCTTTTGAAAAGAATAAAAAATGCATGGACATGGCGCTGATTAAACAAATATAGTAAAAATGTGATAAGAGTGATAAAGTCGTGCCACACCTCCAAAATAAGCGTGCATGTGCTCCTTTTCCTCTTCTTTAATACAAAACACTTGGGATCGAATGCAATGTAAGGACCGATTCCTCAAAAGACAAGTCACTTCAAGAACAATTGAAGTAATTCAAGGTATAAATCTTCTCAAAAGTAGAAAGTAAAGGTCAAAGTCGAAAATTCGTTTGCAAAATGCCCGTTTGTTGTCAAATTATGGCTAGGCCATTTCTCAAAACCTCTGGTTTAAGGTGCACTCCAAATTTTGACCTTGTGAACTCATATCTTCGGTCTTTGGTGATTTGATTTGATTTGATTTTGATTTGATTTGATTTTGATTTGATTTTAACTTCTTTAGGCACGGTAGCCACGTCAGTCAAAGGACTGATTTACAGTGGGCCGTGCAAATACATACAATAACTAAATTAAAAGAAAAGCATACAAAATTAAATAATCTTATTTACAAAACAATCTAATAAGCAAATTAAAAGTAATGCATGAAGGAGAGAATCAGCATTCGCTGTTGGTATTGCTGATTCTTTTTTTGAATGTTTCATAAGTTTTTGATGATTTGATTTCAATGGAAAGATCGTTCCACAATTTAGCACCCTTATACGAGAAGCTCTTTTGTCCGAAGGCCGATTTGCGATGAGGAACGGCCAAATCTGTTTTGGTATTGCGCAGTTCTCTCTTGCATGAATCGGATAGCCTGACGAACATTTCTGTTAGGTAAGTGGGAGCTAGGTCATTTACCGACTTGTACACCATTTTTAAAGTTTCTGAATTGATAAGCTCGTTGATGGTGGGCCAACCAAGTTTTCTAATGATGGGTAGAGCTGAAGCATCATAAGCACTGTTTGTGACTATTCTTGCCGCCCTATTTTGGAGTTTTTGCAACCTATTTATAGCATTGATGCCAGAAACTCCCCACACCGGGCAGCTATATCTGAGGTAGGGTTCCACTAAACTTCTGTACAATTTTCTGTACAGTAACAATGGGTAAATACTTCAGATCGACTTCCAAATGCAAGGTATGTGCATTTAAGTTGAAGACCAGCAAATGTAGCCATGAATTCAAAAAGTCCCGAAATGTGATCGTTGTGTTGCCTTGTTGAATCAAAAAGGAGTACTTTGTTTAGACACCCGGTAGAATTACGATCATTTTCCAAAATGAATCAAACGAGATATCGTTCGAAAGAGTTTGGCGAGCGGCCTATCATGTACTAGACTTATGACGATGAGTCTCTTGTTTCCCTGTGCTCTTTGACTTCTTGATGGCGCTTCAGTCAACACTCGTTCCCACAGAGACTCTGTTGTTACTCTGAAATAGTTGAGGCTATTTAGGCCTCAACAGTACCCTTGGGATTCCTAGTTTACCATAGACTGATTGCAAGTTCGTAGTTATTGCTATTGATAGGCTGATGGACGCTATAACTACGACTCATGGACTTTCACATTGAAAATTGGGACGAAATTGTTTCCCTCGATTTCATGTCCGATATGGAAACCATAGCAACGCTGTACGATAAGGTGAATAATGGCGGTGGGCCTAAATTGTCAGCTCAATCGTCAGATAATAAAACGCCTCAAAATTCAAGTTTTGAGTGACGTTAGCAATGAACAAAAGCCACAAGTATTCGCATGAATGTTTCTTTAATCTAAGAATTAACAAACCTTTCAGTTTCAACAAGAATTTCCTCATTTTGAAGGCAATCTTCATCTAGCAATAGTGCACGCCAAAAGAGCCACGGCTCCTGAAATTCTCCAACTACCGAAAGGAGGCCATTAACCTCGTTTCAAAGGGCACAGAAAAATCTGTGCGCCCATTGTTTATTTTCGTCCCACTTTTTGATGTGAAAGTCCATAAGTCCCAGTTTGAGCAAAAATATATATTGTTGTTGTTGTTGTCATTGCTGTTGCTGTTGTTGTTGCGATAACTGGGACTATTTCGTGAGTCTATCAGTCAACAGAGACTCATAATATTACTCTGAAAAAGTTGACCCTATTTAGGCCTAATATGCTGGGATTCCTAGCATACCAATCAGAATGCGAGATTTGGCGAAGAACAATCAGTTTCGAACCTTCAATTCGATTGACGCAGTTGACTAAATTTGAAGGAAGTTGCTGCAGCAGGTACTTGAAGATTTCTCTGTTATGTCTTGGTCTTAAAAACATGGAAATTGCAGCATTAAAAGACTTATTTTGCACTCACCAGGTAAAGTGAACTTTCTTCTTCAGATGAATACCAAGTTTCGTTGATTAAGTGTCTGCTTACCGTGGTTTCTATCGCATTTCCTTTCTGAGGAGTGACTGTTGAACAGAGCCGAAGCAGTCGTTCGATCCAGATTCGATCAATCGAATGCAGAAGATAGGGTCAGGTTTTTAACTGTTTCATTATGAGTCCCTGTGAGCAAGGTACTGCAGGGATACAAGGGACTCATCGTCATAAGCACTAAGTTTCAAATTCAAATTTCTTGGCTTGCACTCATTCGATTTTCATGATCTTTGTTTTGTTTGACAGATTGAACCCTGCAGAATACGTACTGAAAAGGTCGATTGAAAATTTCATCTTGGGATGTGCAAATTTTTCAAATCCATAATGGTAACCAATCGTTCATAAAAACTAAAACTGAATCACGAAACGCTCCTTCAACATTGAAAACAAAAAATCTATGTTTCAGAACTCTCGTAAAGCATATTGCAGAATCACGTTTAACCTATTGGGAACATTTTTGCAAAAGGGCTAAGTAGAATAAGCTCTCAACTAATTTTGGCGAATTTTTCACGAAGGCCAGTGAAGAAGAAGCCTTTTCTTAGCAAATTCTGTCTGTATTTGCCACTGTACTATAGACTGAACTAGATGTTCAATGAAACAAATATTTCCCTCTTATAGTCAAAAGGAGGTTAGAGATCAACTCCCTGATCATATTAGGTATCTATTTTAGTGTTTGTTCTGTTTTTCGATGTTACTAGGCGCATGTTTCACCTTGGGATATAACAAATCATTGTAGAGTTGGCTGCATGTTTTAAAAACCCCTAAAAATTAGTGAATTATGTAAAAATACTTTGTACTACTATTGCTAAAAAGCATGTATTTGAAATAGTGGAGATATGATGAAATATTGCCTTTGCTAATAGGTTTTCGTCATAAAAATGCAATTTTTTACTCTGAAAATGTGCAAAACTGGTCTTCGTGAAAAATTCGCCAAAATTATTTGAGAGCGTATTCTACTAAGCCGTTTTGCAAACGTGTTGCCAATAGCTTAAACTTGATTTTACAATAGACTTTCCGAGAATTCTGAAACATATATTTTTTTGTTTTTAATGTTGAAGAAGCGCTGCGTGATTCAGTTTTAGTTTTTTTAACGTTTTGTTACCACTATGAATTCGCAAAATTTCAGCATCCCAAGATAAAATTTTCAATCCACTTTTTCACTACATACTCTGCAAGGTTTAATCTGTTGAACAAATCAAAGATCATGAAAATCGGGTGAGTGCAAGCCAAAAAATTTGAATTTGAAACTTAGTGCTATTTTGTGGTCTTGCTGTGCTTAGAAAGAAGCCTGAAGTACACTTTTTAGGCCTAACTTGAAATAATGTTTTCTCAGCACTAGATTGTCCGATTTGAAATTTTTTTGGGTTTTGACATTCCTCAGGCTACGGTGAACAATAGAAAAATCAGTTTGGTACAATTCTGATACTTTCATTTTTCACATTAATTACATGCCCTGGAACACTGTGCATAAGTCTAATCATGTACCGGGTGACCTAAAAAACCTTCACAAGCTAGTAGATCGCGCATAGTTTCCAGAAAGCAAATGTTATGAACACAAACAAGGTACAGCCTTGAGGTTCGCATTTTGGTAGGTTTTTGTATGCGGGGATTTACTGTACAAAGAACAAGGACAGATAATGTTACAATAGAACTCGCTACTTTTCATTGACACCTAGATACAAAGCAATTTGTGATTGCAGACAAAGGGAATTCCATGCTCGGCAACCAAGATATAAACAAAAACAAAGCAAGCCGCAAAAATTGCCCTGAAACTCGGGTCGCTAGTGCGCACGTTGTGCATTCCAAAAATGGTTTTTAAGAGCAAATATTAGCACATATCGAAAGAAGAAGGATATATCTAAACTTCTGCCTCGGGCATTTCATCTATTTTGTGCAGAAGCCAATTGGGAGGGGATTCAAATTCTCTTACTTTTTAGGTGTAATTAAAACACTTACTGCTCAGCTTCTGTACGAAAAGAATAAAATGCCCGAGGCAGAAGTATAGATATATCCTTCTTCTTTCAATATATGCTAATATTTGCTCTTAAAAACCATTTTTGGAATGCACAACGAGCGCGCTAGCGACCCAACTTTTAGGGCAATTTTTGCGGCTTGCTTTGTTTTTGTTTATGTCTTGACCGACCGAGCATGGAATTCCCTTTGTCTGCAATCACAAATTGCTTTGTATCTAGGTGTCAATGAAAAGTAGCGAGTTCTATTGTAACATTATCTGTCCTTGTTTTGTAATACAGGGTGTCCCAAAAAAATTGTGCCCCGCTTGTCTGAACATTGCGACAAAACGGCAAAAGATTCTCGCCAAACTTTTGCATGATGGTGCTCTTCAGATGTTCAATTAAAGTTTGCCACCATCCCCATGAAAATCCGTTGAAAAATGATGGAGGTATGACCTTCAGGAGACCAAGTTTGCCCGATCACTGAAACCAGCGGTCGGCCATTTTGTCTTACTGTTTTGCAGCGATAAATAGCTTCATGGATTGAAAATGAAACAGCAGCCTCCAATGTCATTGCTCTCGTGAAAATTCTGATAATCATCAGAGAATTTTCAACTATTTCTTAACCACAGAAACTATTTCTTACCTCACGTGAAGATACTTATGTGATAGTTGATAGTGATAGTGATAGTGATAGTGATAGTGATAGTGATAGTGATAGTGATAGTGATAGTGATAGTTGATGAAAAACTAAGTTGGGATGAACAGTTTAAGCGCACCAAAGGCAAACTGAGTGGAGGTCTTGCAGCTTTGAAAAAATTGAAAAATGTCGTTCCACAATCCCAATTGTGTAATGTATATTATGCGTTAATCGAGAGTCACCTGCGTTATGCCGATGTTATCTGGGGTAGTCTTTCAAAAACAAAAGTAGCTGCTCTCCAACGCCTTCAAGACCGGGCGTATTCGATAATTGCAAACGCAAGAATAAAAGATGGCTGGTCGGCATCCTGGTTAAACGTAGAAAATCTTTTCCGTTACGATAGGAATGTCATGACTTACAAGATTATGAACAGACTATGCCCTGAAAACCTCTGGGATAAATACAAGCCAAGATCTTTTCACTCGACCTACAAACTTATCACTGCAAAATAGTAAGACAAAATGGCCGACCGCTGGTTTCAGTCATCAGGCAAATTTGGTCTTCTGAAGGTCATAGCTCCATCATTTTTCAACGGATTTTTACGGGGATGGTGGCAAACTTTAATTGAACATCTGAAGAGTACCATCATGCAAAAGTTTGGCGAGAATCTTTTGCCGTTTTGTCGCAATCTTCAGACAAACGGGGCATAATTTTTTTGGGACACCCTGTATAATGGTAGTTCTATGATCAAAAACCATTTTACTCTGCATAGTGGGGCTAATTAGAGAGGGGGCTTAAAAGAGAGGGGGGCTAATAGTACCCTTACGGCCTGTGCCTTTGAAAATGTGATTGACATTTCACGCAAAACGTGATCAAGAAAATGGGATTGAGGACTCCCTTTATGACCCTCGTTTTATCTTATTACGACCGTGCAAGCTGTTTGTGATACATTGCTTTTTCTATCTACAGATGCATGGTAACTGGAACTGCATTCTACGCTGGCTACCTAACTCCTATCCTCGTAATCGTGGTTGCTAACCTCATTGTGATGGGATTCGTTATCAGGTCCCTGAAGAAAAGCGCACAAGTGAGCAAAGATAGGAAAATGACAGGCCTTACAATGGCGAGAATCATTGCTGCTTGCTCAGTTCTCATGGGGACAACATGGGTCATCGGTTTGTTCGCTGTTGACGTTCTGACACTCCCAGTTCAAATCGCTTTCTGTGTTCTAAACTCTCTCCAAGGCTTCTTCATCTTCCTGTTCTACGGTGTGCGTAACAGTGACGTCAGGAAGCAATGGAAAGCAATGTGTGGATGGCGGTCCTCGGAAGACTCAAGATCAGGTTCGGCTCCAGATTACAGCAGGAAACGACAAAGAAATACTGATTCCGTGGAATCTAACAAGCGGCTGATGGTGCACGCTGGAAAAGATGACTACCCTATGTCGAATCTCGGATCTGGGACGCTGACTACATCCGTTTCAGGCACATTGGCAACGGACAAATCATCTGCAACATTGACGAGTTTTGCTGCACAGCCGTCAACAAAGAAAGGTTATTTCCCTGAATCTGAGACAAATGGCTTGCAGACGAGCAGCGAAAACATGGAAATGAGCTTTCAGCTACAGCCAGGTAAAGCTGGAAAAGAGAATGGCGCAAAAGTAGCCCAGCCTAGTTTTAGCACTGCCACAAACGGATCTCATGTTAATAGAGGCTTAAAGGGGAGTGGGAGTGACAGCATGGAAATGACTTTTGGGATTGAACCAGTAGAAATTAATATCGAGATAAAGATACCTGAATAATGAGTGCCGAGGTATAAATAGAACGGATGATTCGTATATGACGTGAAAAAAAGATTCATGCAGGAGGTCCGACTACCAGGAAGAGGCTGGAGTCCCGAAAACGATTGAATTCGTGGATGTAAAGGTTTCTTTGGTGGAGGACTGGAGGGAGGCTTGATGACAAGGGTTGCAGCAGTTTGTCCAAAAACTTGAAAGTTGGGTTTAGGACAAGATCAGTTGAAGAGTTCCAGTGTTATTTCCTCCCGAATGGTTCATATGTATCACCAAAATACAATTTGATACCCCCATTCACAGTGACACAGTTGAACCAACGTTGTCTAAACCAGGTTACTTTTCAGCCAATCATTGCATTTGATTTTTTGGATTGACCAATGAAAACGCAGCATTTGATATCCTGATTTAGGTAAGCTGGTTTATCTTGGTACTGTGAATGGGGCATGAAAGACAACACAATGGATTGTTCAAGCTTAGTTTCCAGGTTTTTGAATTAACCTTCTATTCTTAGTTCTTAGCCATTTTCTGCAAGGGATACTAGTTATCATCTCCAAATTAAATATAACTGTTCACGCGATGTGTAGTTCGTCCATGAAAATTTCCCATCAACGTGATAAAACTTCTCCCAAAAGCCACAGCACTCCTCTGTGAAAGAGTGTTGAGGCTATGCGGAGGCCAAAGACTTCTTGGTCGATTTTTTGACAAGTGGTTTTGTAGATTTAATTCAAAGCCGTGGCAACCTGTGGGGTAGAGGGGGTGGGCGATGACAATATGTCAGATATGAGGTATCGCCTAGAATTTTATTATAAACACTGTGAAACATTTTGTGATTTGGATAAAAGGATAGTGCTTTGCCTTGGATAGCCTATGAATCTTGATCAAGAAATGTTGCCGCCCCCCCCCCCCCCGCGAACCCGAATAAGCCAGCTACGACTCCGCAAAGAAATGAAACTGATAACTGAGTGTTATGGAACGTAGTACAATACAGAGGATAAGGATCGATTCAGTCCTAAATCCCATTTGATACTTGCAAGGTTATCGAATGTTGCGTTCTTACTGGTATTTGTCATACCTTTATCAGATTTTTTACCACAGCTTGCTGCTGTTTAAGATATGCCCCTGAGCTGAACGTTAACCGATTAATTCAGACGGTTGCCAAGTCCCCAAGATACGATCAACGTTTGAAATATTTATAATATTTTTATGTATTTTGATAATTTACAGTTTGGTATTTATTCGTTTTATAATGGTGTATTTGGATGTAGGTAACTTGACTGGCTTTTATCAATAATAACCAAGGGCGCCGGAGCCACGGGGGCAGCGGGGGCAACTGCCCCCGTTGCCCTAGTGGTACGGGGGCAGCGCGGGGCAGCGCGGGGGCAGAAAGTGCCCTTTCCAAAAAAATCATTTCAGAGAACTATTGATTAATCGCATCAATTAGACATTTGAAGCGAGTTGTTTCTCGTCTGCGTCTGCAGTCACAATAATAGAACGATTCCTTCTTCTCTCAAGATCACAGTACATTCGAAGGACAGTGGCGTTGCCACGGGGTGGTCTGGGGTGGGTGGACATGTCGACCACAGTTTTCACAGAGGTCAATGTTATAATTTCTCGAAATCAATTAAAAAGATTGGGGAGGGTAGATTTTGATTGACTTGAAACTTTTGTGATAACTGGTCTTCCTCTTGAATTCTGAATTCATTTATTGAAGATTTCGACAAAGGCCTTAAATTTCAATTTCTAACCATATCTTTTCCTTCTTCGTAAATAAATATATGATGTACTTCTCTGTTTCGATTTTTGTTGCACAAAAATGCCCGTTGTTGTAAAAAGTACTGCTTGAGATGGTTGCTTTTCCAGAAATATCGAAATAGATCAAAATAATAAAAAGGGCATTGCCATGTTCTCCGAGTGTCTAAAGGGCATTTCTCACGTTTTCCGAGAGTCTGAAGGGCGTGGCCAGGAGAATTTTGTCTGGGGGCTTCGCCCCCAGACCCCCTGATGCCTTTTCATCCCAGCTTTTCGGGCTGGCGATGCCTGTGTCGAAATACATGTAGAGCACAATATTCTAAACGACGATTCCCGAATATTTTCAACGGTAAACTTTGACACCCCAAGGTATCATGGAGCCTCCGGCGCCTCTGATAATAACGCTTCTATATCATTGTGAATTTACATACGCATTTAACGAGACACATACGAGACACTTTATGTCAATTTATATTTCCAGCATTCATTATATGATGTCGTTTATTCGAAAGCTCTTTGACCGTAAATATCCATAGTCACCCAGAGTGCTTTGCGAGCAAGCTACAATTTCAGACTGTTTCAAAAATCAAGCCTGGTCTCAACGGAAAGTACAGATCCACCCAGGGTAAGATCCACTGTGCAGTAGTTGAACTGACTGAAGTAAAGTAGTTGAACTGACAATGTCAGTTTGGTTCAAATTTGGTCCCTGCAATTGCAAAAGTGGCTGGGGGCATTATTAGAATCGTCACGAACCATAGACAAACAAGGCTGTATGTGAACGGCAGGGAGCGGCAAAACTCGGTCGCTTGGGTCATTGAGGGGCTTCTTTCCGCCGTTAACATTCGGTCTTTTGGGTCGTTGTGGTCGTTTGTCTCATTGACTCAAGCAACTGCCCCGCCCCCTTCCTAACCAACTAAAGTCGGCCCTAAATGAGATGACAAGTGAGATTTGCGATGTCGCAAAATTGCTCATGGGAAGCTCGGAAAAACTCAAGTTGTTTTAATTCGTGAGCATTTTTGCGTGAAATCTAAGATGGGACAGTGAAGTTGGCTCTTCCTTTACTTAACATCAGGTGTAATCTAAATCTAAGCATATATGAAGACATCGCAGGAAAATTTTCACTGACGAAACTGGCAACCAAAGTAAAGTCTTCCAGTCATCATTCGTCCTTACAGCTTGAGAGATCAAATCCCAATCAAATTTAGAGGTAAAAGCACAAAATGAATTTCAGCAGTGAAGTTTCCTTGAAACCTAGAATTATAAAAAGATAATTTATTCACTCTCATGTCTACTTTTTATCACAACGTCAAGCATTTCTTCCTTAGAAACAATCTTTTCCCTTGGTTTCTTTTTCTCAATTCCTCTTCTTGTTTCCTCTTGGTCAATTCTTTCCCAGTCTACATAAGTAACTGCATCAACCCCCTTCGATTCTAAAAATTTGTTTATGTCATGTGTCTCTGCACCTTTTAACGATAATTTTGCATCTTTTATATCTTGAGCAATCACGCTACCAGTCGCCTTAGCTTCTGTCATTGTTGTGAGGATAACACCAACTGGTCCGTGTTTTATCCACCCACTGCAATACAGACCTTCAACGATGTCATCACTTCCAGCACATTCTATCACACGCCCATCTTTATTTGGAATAACACCCATCTTTGAATCAAATGGGATTCCCTCATCAACTCTAACACTTTTATATCCAATACTTCGCAAAACTAACCCACACTTTATCTCCTCATATTCTCCTGTTCCAAGAGCCTTCTGGGACCCATCTTCTGAAGTAACTAGTTTGTTTATTTCAAACAGTACCCCACTAACTTTGGAATTCTTCTCCAATATCTCAACAGGACTTCTAAAGAACGTAGGATAAAGTGCATTTCTTTTCACAGAGTCTTCTGAGGTGGGCTCGTCAAAAGCAGTCTTACACATCAGCTCTACAATTCTTTTCTTCTGCCTTGGTAGATTTGAGATTTCTTCTTTTACATGCTGTAAATCCGCTTGTTTAAAAATCGTCTTACACTCTGGAAGCTTTATCAGCTCTCTAATTTCCTTGATTGTAAAAGCTGCTTCTAAGGGGCCACGCCTCCCAGCGACGACAACTTTCCTTATTTGACTGTTCTTGAGAGCTTCTAACGCATAACTGCAAATATCTGTGTGCTTCAGGATGTCATAAGGTGACAAAAGAATGCGAGCAACGTCCACAGCTACATTACCATGTCCAATCACAATGGCTGTATCAGTTGAAAGGTCAGGGTGCAACTCACTTTGTGCAGGCATTCCATTGTACCATCCAACAAATGCTCGAGCTGAAAGAACACCATCTAACTTTTCACCTGTAGAGAGATCATCAAGTGTAAAATGGCAAGATAATGACCCAGCTTTTATTTCTAACATGCACAAGACTTATAATTCCATCATTAATTGTCCACCTTCTGCTGAAGAAGATTCTGGCAAGTTTACACACCAGAGTGAAAAGTCTGCTAAGTACACCACACCTGGAAACTTGGAACAATTTATGATGGATAACACATGGAAAAGGGTAAATGCAAAAAAACCTCTGGTTAACCAACATGAATTGTAGAGTATAATTCTTCAAGAAATTTTACACAACATCTAAAGCAATTTTATCGGATCATTACAGAGACATACTGTACCAGCCTTTGTTTGGCTTGAATAAAAAATCACTTTTTTGGAGTACATTTTGCAAATGCACACCCTTAACTACTGTCTGGTTACCTACATTATGGCATTTTCAATTTGCCTGGTGTGCTCCGGTTATTGCTTTCAAAGGCAAGTTTTAGGCAGATTTTTAGCTAAAAAATTTAACAGGCCATCAGTGAATCATCTGGGCAGTACTCTGCACCAATAATTGCTCCAAAATAGCAAGGCTTTGAATGGAGAAAACGTATATTTGCACCAAAGATTTTCCTGAAAGATACAGCCAAAGTCATTGTGCTCCAGGTTGGAAAACATGCGTGATTTGGCCTACGCGTAGTAGCGAGTGAAATGAATTTGAAGGTGCGAGCTGCGAGTAGACTTTAAAAAGCTGCGAGAGTGCTGCAAGAGATGCAAAATTAACAATAGGTCTTTTGTTCTTGCCTGCGAGAACCTTTTATTAATAGCTGCGAGTAGCGAGTTTGACACAATTATATATTTGCGAGTGAATGCAAGTTTTCCAACCTGGATTGTGCTTAACATGCAAGTGCAAAGTTTGCAATGTGTTATCATTAATAGGGTTGATTTAGGCTTTCCAAAACACTGACATTTTGAAATTGAAGGCTTTACAAACAAAATGCTATGAAAAGCAATGTTTCAAGATTTTTGGATGCTCAGATGGGGCTCATCAGATCGACCCGATGCCAAATTTTAATACCTTTAATTCCCAGTGTTTTATCATTATCTGCACCATATGCAAGCACTACAGCATCATATATCTCTCTTAAATCCCTAGTTGTGACATCTGTTCCAATGTTAACATTTCCATAAAAATTACAACGTTCATTTTGAGCTACTATTTCAAAGGTGTTGATAACGTTCTTTACTTCTGGATGGTCTGGGGCGACACCATACCTCACCAGTCCAAATGGAACCGGTAACTTCTCATAAATGTCAACAATTACGGTTTTATCGGATTTTAGCAGCTGCTGTGCTGTGTAAAAACCAGCTGGACCACTTCCAACTATGCACACACGTGGGGTATTGCCACTAGCAGTTGAGTGTTGCTTGCAGAGGAGACTTCCTGAAGCAGCCTGCGAAAAATTTAGGCCTAACTTAGGCCCTAGCTTTATTGCAACGTTTCGAATTTGTTTACGCGAGATCGCTCTGAAGAATGACTGATATGGCGAAATCATCTTTGTGCCTTCTATGTTTTTCTGCAATTGCTGCCTTTTTGTTGGTTTCTATGCCATAAGAACACTTCGAAGACGTGCGGAGAATTGTGTAATTGCATGTAAGCCGGCTGCCATCTTCTATGACATGCTCCTGCGCAGCGTTCTCTGGACAACTTTTCGAATTCCTTGTCACTTGTCAGTTGTCAGTGGTATATTTGACCAAATATATAGTCTATATCTCCCTGTATTTGACCCCTTGACTTGACCTGATTGAGTTCTTTGTGGACAACCTTCAGGATTCTTCAGCAGTTTTTCAGACTATCAGACTCAAAGTAGATATGTTTGTGTCATCAGCAAAGAGATAGAAAGATAGTTTGTCAGATCCCCCCCGTGTGGGTACAATAACACAAGATTACATTAACATACATTCTTTGACAATACCGCAGTGGCGGATTTAGGAGGGGGCAAGTGGGGGCAATTGCCCCCCCTTCACGATGAAAACTAAGCTTGGCGCCCCTGTTTTGGCGAGAAAAGCGCCCCTCATCCTGACTCTAACGCATAAATTTCTAACTGTTTCGATTTAACTATGGAGGAAACACATAAATCAAGGCGTTATTTAGTAGTAAATCAAAGAATGTTCTTTAAAAAGCGTCCAAAAAATTTTCGCGCGCCTTCAGCGCGCTTACTTCCTAGAATCCTCTTGGCGCCCTCGTTACAAGTTGCCCCCACTTCAACTTCGGGCTGGATCCGCCCCTGTATCACCGTTCATTTAGACTTGCCCCAGGTCTATTTCGTCAAAAAAATTTCATCAAAGAAAATTGAAGGGAACAGTTTTCCGGTAGATTTATTACAGTTGACGAAATAGATTTGGGGCAAGTCTACTGTTCATTTTCGATGTTATTTTTTTTCTAATTCCCGCAACCTTTTCTCTGTTTGCAATCTTCTTTAATCCATAGAGCATTTTGTCCCCTCTCTCTCCCTCTCTCTCTCTCTCTCTCTCTCTCTCTCTCTCTCTCTCTCTCTCTCTCTCTCTCTCTCTCTCTCTGGACTATAATGTCGCTACAATGCAATGTCACTGCGAACTGCTGCACAAGAATGCTGGGCTGGGGTTCCCTTCCCTGTGTTTTGATCACATGACCCAGGGTGGGGTGGGTCAATGAAACAAGTCCGGGTCCGGCTTTTATCCAATGTCACTCTACAGGAAGACAAGATGGCTGCAGAAGGTAAGTTTACTCTCAGTTGCATCGGCTTGCAAAACTCACATGTATCCTTCAATCTCTCAGCAACTTTCTCGATCTAAGGATAGTTTTATTCTTCTTAGTCATGTTCTTCGTAACTTCAGGAACAAAATTGGTTTTTGCGATCAGCTGAAAAGAAAGTAGTAGGCAACACAACAAACAGCTTTTTATTTAGGCCACTCCTCCATGTCACAGGTCATGATTATGAAAATATCGACCACGATTACTGCCCATTCGAAGCAAAAGTGAAAAATTTGGGCTGTGAGATATAACAAGCTTGGAACAAAGTTATATCACAATCCAGAGCTACTCTGCCTCTCTCTGCTAAAACTTTATCAATGTAATATTGCATACATGCAAAATTAAAGGGAGCGTTTTTGCTTTGTTTGCTTCTTTCTTGTCCTCCAAGAAGCAAGGAGATTTCAAATTTTACAGATCATCACATGATAGAGTAGGAATTTAATCTTTTATCAGAGTATGGTTAAAATGCTATTAAAGAGTCTTGTTTCTGCCAGCATGCCTGACATTTTTGGTTGGCCTTTGTTGTTGCCAGTTGCATGTCCTATATGGCTATATTATGAATGAAAATGGTGACTACAACAAGATAACATGTGCCAAGCATCCTGATTGAAACAGACCCTTTGAGAATATAGAAGTAAGCAGCAAGCGAAATTCTACAAAGCACAGCAGTTCTGACAGAATCTCATCGCCTAGTCCTAGGCCAAAACCTACAGAAAGGAGGGTACTTGCACACTCAAGTTTTCCCTAAAACTATGCTTACTTGAATATCAATTGAAAAGATTAATCAATACTTGCTGTACAGGGTAACTGAACTCAGATGCACCTGCATATAATGTTGGCCTCTTTTATGCAAATTTTTAATATATGCAGACAGAACAGCCCTGACAACATGGGAAAAATTCATGCTATGTCTCTGTAAAAGTTAAATCTTGCGCTGTATGCCATATTTCTGCTTAATGTATATATATGGGGATTTGATTACATTCTGCACTCTAAAATTTTAATGCAATTTTGATCACTCATGAGCAGTGGCGGCTGGTGCTATCGGGCTCTGGGGGCACTGCCCCACCAGCAAATCTCAAAGAAAATTCAAAAAAGTTATGATCATAAAATAAAATAAATCAATAATCATTTTTTGTGTGTGATTTGAATAAAACATCAGCACTGCATTGGAAATTGTTGTATGAGGTCTATCAAAAGTGTGGGTGTCAATTTTTCTGCCGATAAGTGACATCTAATGTCTATTGATATTGATAGAATCGGCTTCGCTTTGAGGCTGTCGATCATGCTGCGATTTCTTTGAGCTGCATCCACAGATCAGTGGCTTCATCCTGTTTGTTTCCTTTTGTTTCTGTGGTTTCGGGGCAAAGATTTTCCTGCCCCTCTCAGATCCTTATTGTCATGCACACTACAATGTTTTGGTCATGCCATCAAGTAAGCTGATTGGTCAACTCTCGTCAAATTTGGGCAGAATTCATTTTGCCCTCCCTGCTCAACAACAGCAACATTACTCTTGTAATGCAATCATTTTGAAGGCCTGTTGTTGTCTGTTGTCTAGACTTGCCCCAACTCTATTTAGTTTACTGACAGATAGACTTATTGCAGTTGATGAAATAGACTTGAGACAAGTCTAGTTGCTGTTTTTTACAAAAAAATTTGAGGGCAAAGATCTACTGTAATTCAATCAAGGCAAGAAAATTGCAGAAGAACAACTAGGCTTGAGCCCTTCCAAAAGCTCTACGGAAACTTTCTAGAAAATACATCAAAAAGGGCGTTGCCACCGTTTTCCGAGGATTTTAAGGGTGTGGTCACTAAACATTTTCTCAGGGGATTCACCCCTAGACCCCCATAGATCTTGAACAAATACTGTTGTTTTTTTCTTAGCAAACTAAATGCAATGTCTTTACAAAATAAGCTAAGAATTGGACAGAAAATATTGCACTGGGAATTCATTACTACTGCACAATCCTGTACAAAAATACAAGGTCAGGGGCGTAGCCAAAGGGGGGGGGTGCGGGGGGGTGCCGCACCCCCCCCAACATTCAGTTTGTCGGCAAATTGATAATATCTGTCGGCAAATCAAAAACGTTTCCTTGGTACTGGTACTACTGAGTGTCTGTCGGCGAATACAGTTTCCAAATCTTTCAAAAGGTTGGTGTGAAACTCAGTGACCGATTTCTTTGAACTGAATGACTGAACGATCTTGGGTCTTGGGAGAGGCATTCTAAGCCAAAGTAGAATGCATTTTCTCAAAATTTTCCTGGTGGCTTTGCCCCCAGACCTACTTATTTCAAGATCCCATTTGTCTTAACCTGTGCGTGTCATTGGCTATAGGGTTCCCTATTTGCTACTGCTCCTTCAAGCAATTTCATCAAAATAATTTGAAGAGCTAGCTGTACTCTGACATGTTCGTTTACTTTCCTAGATTAACTTGCTAAGATGGGTATAAATTCTCAATGCAAATTCAATAAAACATCCTGCCCATTTTGTGTTCATTGCAGCCATTTTTACGATGCAAAATAAAACTAAAATGGGCGTTTCCCTCATTTTCCGAGCGTCTGAAGGGCGTGGTCACAAAAAATTTTCTAGCCCACGCCCCATAACCCCCCCCCCACACTCATCTAGTGCTGCGTATGCCCCTGAAATACTATGCCAAGTGTCTACAATTTGAATTTAATCATCCATTGCTTATACGTTTTAAACTTTGATGATATATAATTATGGTATTTTCGTTTTTTTTGTCGGCAAATTGGGGTGTCTGCACCCCCCCAACAATTTTCTTTAGCTTCGCCCCTGTACAAGGCCATGTAATAGCCATGTACAAGCCTTGTAGTTATGACCTTGTAACCTTGTTCTAGCCTAGGAAAGCCTTGCTGTAACCTTGTAAATAGCTCGAAAAAGGCCTTGTGGAAACCTTGTGTTAAACTGGTTGGAATCTTACTGATAGCCTTGTAATTTTCTTCAAAGGTCAGTACAAGGTCATATAACAAGGTCATGATCCCTGCTACAGATCTAAAACTTGGCCTGTACAAGGCCAAGTTTAGCCTTGTATTTTTGTACAGGAATCTAATCTATCAAAAGTGTACAGACATAATTCAATTGCAAAAATCCTTCCTGTGGAACACATTCCAAGTGAAACCAAGCTTTATAGTCTGGTTGGTATGTAAATGTGCCCTACTGCATTATTTGCAAATTGGCACAAGCTCAGGTTATGAGGTGACAATCAAATTGAGATACAAAGAATTGTTTGATGATTGCTGTTATCTTTTGCAGACCCCTAAATTATCCAATCATTCTCTGCAGATCAAACAGAAGTAGCAAAGCTACAGAAGCATCTGAGCTTGCTTCGGCAAGAATATGTCAAGCTTCAAAGCAAAATGTTTGAAATGGAATCCAAGCTGAGTCTTGCCTCTGCCGCTTCTGGAGATCTCAAAGAAGACAACTTCATTTCACAACTTCTGAGGCTTGTGGCAGACCTTTATGATAAAGATAGTTTCAGGTGTGTTGTGTTTGCATTTTGGCTTCAAGGATTCTGAACAGTTCCCAAGGTTTTAAAGGCAGGATTTTAGTCTTAATTTGAATTTGAATTTACCAATTTTTCCAATGCTTGTTGCAAGGCGAGAAAATCACAAAAGTACTTTGATCTTTTGGCTGTAAAGCAAATATTGATTCATTCCAATCCATCCAGTACTCTTGATGCTACGAATTTTCAAAAGTGGGAACTTTTTTCTGGCTCATCTGGTATTTTTATTGCTCCATGTTAGCCTGGATTCACTGACCAAAAAATGAGAACTTGTATGATCTGTTGAACAGATTGAATCAGCCAGCTCACCAGTTTGCAAAGATTGAAAAGCTGTAAAAGAGTATTGCAAAACAAGGAGCAGCTCTCCTTAAAATTGCACACATGAAGTGAAGGTGAAGTGAAGTGAAGTGAAGTTGAAGAAGGTGTTGTGGCGCAGTGGTGTAATCCTCTGACTTTGCAGCCAGAACAGTCAGGCGGAGTGGGTTCGATACCCGGTAGGACCCCATCACTTGAGCGTCATGACAGGGGTCGCGGACTCGATTAGGTCTGCTCTATTTCTGCGATCCCAGCGCTTGGCGCTGAGAAACGCAACTTCACTTCATAACTTCACTTCACTTCAATTGATTTTTGAGCAACACAATGAAACCTCCATGCCTGAAATTGGTGAGTATGAAATATTGATGAGATGTATAAGATCAAGATATCTTGATAAGATTAATCCATTTTCGATCATAATTATTTGGAGTCCCATCACACTGTCTCGTGATCTTAGAGGTACACAACACTTTTAGTTTATCAGATCGCAGCATGGAAGTTATTTAGTTGTCTGGCTGCAGGGTTTCAGCTAAGAACTGCATTTAAAAAGAATTTAAGTTCGAAGGGTGGATGGTATATTGACATCTACTGTAAATGTTTTGGATGAAAAAGTTCAGACCAAAAACTTAGGCTAAAATCTTTTTGAAATGTACCGGATGATTAAAGGAAGCCTGGTGTTTGAAAAAATGCTGCTCCTTTTTTTCAGTAATTTATTTTGAGTGGGCAGGAAGTATTTCTAGCTACTTAAAGCTAATTTAAGCCCACTGTGCATGCCGCATCCAGGCACGGGACCCCTAGTTCAACGTCCCTTCCGAAGGTGAGTTGCGAAGTCAAGCCTCCGAGGTATCCCCATCCGGAGTTTGACCTCACTCGACCGAGCTTAACTTCAGTCACCTGACGGAAACTGTGTAAGCCACTCGGCCACTCACCCTTGAATATCAAAGGCAATAATATTGAAAAATTTCTTGTTGTGTTGCTGATGTGTTCAATTAGGCTTTTGTAATTTAGCCGGCTTTAACCATTCCTTCCCGTGGATATGGAAAATTCTCTGCAGATATCCCTTTTGAAAACCTGCCAAGGGGACTACAAACAGCAAGCTAGTAAATTTCCTTTGTTTTCCTTCCTAATATGACACTCACATGTATTCATGTATGTTGTCCTCTTGAGAGGATGGAATCCCCCTGAATAAATATTCATGCTAGGGGGAACACCTCTTCATTCTCCCAAGAGGATAGGTACAAATATTGGGGAAATTTGCTGGTAATTTTATCATGTTTTGAAAGGTTTCTCTAAGGGACTTTCTTGAGAAAATCTCTTGTAAAATCTGAACAGAGTGACCAATTTTAGCCAGAAAAAATTCTTAAATTAATTGAACATATTGGCTATTCAACTAGGCATTGCAAAATACAGTTTGCTTACATGAGTAGCCCTTCAAACGTCAGACTTTTTTTCTCACCTGGCAGTAAACAAGTTCCTTCTTTTAAGATCTCAATATAATTTTGTAAACAGCATTTCACTTGAAATGGGTTACATTTGCATAGAAATGGGGTATATTTGCATATAGAATTTACTTTATTTTGACCAAAAAATTGCACTGAATGCTTCAAATTAGAATTATCATCGGGAAAAACATTTTTGAAAAATGTCTGAAAGTATAATATGTTTCTAGCTTATCCAGCAATGTCTGAAGAATTTGGAGAATATTTTAGCTACATCTTTTCCCAGCTGCTAAACGAATATTTCTAGAAGGTAGGAACTATTTTGTCAGCTGTAGGTTGAGTAATCACTTAAGGACTGAAAACAGTGTGGTGGTCTGGGTGGTTGCTGAATGCAAAACCATCACAAAAGAAAGTACTGTTGAATATTTTAAATCCTGTATTTTTTCTTGTCTCCATTACCAGCACGACAATCACTCTGAGCAGCTGCTAGCTGTAATGCTTTGTTATGATATTTAATTTATATTGTGTAAATTTTCTTTCAGTGACATCACACTAAAATATGGAACACAGAAGAAAAGAGCACACAAATTTGTTCTTGCTGCAAGAAGTGTTGCTTGGTTTGACCTGGATTTGAACAATACTGAAGAATTGGAACTGGAAGGTAGGGTGCTCATGTTTTCTATTTGACCATGTTAAAGTGCAGCACAGTTCTTTCGCATATTAACATGACAAGAATTCTTGACATCATGATAAGAATTCTTGACCTATGAAAGACTGTAAATTTTTCTAAACAAGAATTTTTAGGCATGAAAACCATGTTAATGGGTGCAAAGCCTGTACTGTACTGTATATATTTACAAAAAAATTATCTTAGTTCAAATATTGCATTTTTAAAAGCTATATACTGTGAAAGCTACCTGCATAAGTTCTTTTAGGTCTCTCCTCTCCAATCAAAAATATTTGATAAGTAACACTTGTGAGCTTCTTCTGATTATATTAATTAAGCTAAATTTCTTACTAATGATTTTACACTTACTTCACCAATTCAATTTCAATGTTAATTTTCATGAGGCTGGCATTGATAACATAAATATTTCATTTCTGTATTTGACTAGCCTGCGTGCAGCCTCAACAATACCTCCTCATTTGACTCAAAAATTGTATTTTTTTCCCATTTCAAATTCTATATTTGACCACAAAATATCAGTTGAAAATCCCAATATTCTTTGCCCTCAAAAGTTAATTAGTTGACTACTTACCTCTCTTGTAAGCCCACCCTCCCCCTTCCCCTTTGCATCGTAATTTATATATAGTTTAACCCACCTGAATCCACATGAACCAAGCAGCATTCCATCTGAATCCAGCAGAGACCAACCTGATGCGATAGAAATTCCCAAGATCCCAGCCAGTCCCTGCCCAATATTCCTGCCCTGCCAGAAAACCCTGCCATGTGTGATTTGTTTGGAGCACAGGAGCAGTGAATTTGCATTTAACGTTTTTCCCTACCATTTTCTTGATCAATGCAAGATGAATGTTTTTACCACAAATTATCTCATGGCTTGATTAAACTTTCAAGTATTTGATCAAATTGCAGATGTGAGCAATGAAGTTGGAAACACAATAATAAAATGGTTATACACAGACAAAGCAGACATAAAAAATGATGAGAGGTTTATCATTGAACTTGTCCGAGCTGCAAATAAATATAGGTTAGGCCCGTTGAAAGAGAGGTGAGATACAGAGCTTTTTTCGTCAATTTTTATGTTACGATTTATTTTCTTTGTAGCTAATTGCTTGCTTTGATAAAGTGCAGACCAGAAATCCCATTCCTTCCAAACATTTCTCTTAGGTAGTTGATAAGATTAGGTTGTGACGTCATCAAATTGCTAAATTGTCAGCCATGAAAGCTACATGTTTCTGCTTTATACCGCCATATATTATAGAACTTCGTGAAGCATGCTTTTCTTGAAGATTGTATCGTTTTTCCTCTATTGATTCAGAATTCATAACGATTTTCATTTTTTAAAAGCTTTCCATGAATTCGTATAATGAAAAGAAATGCAATAATTCTGAAAATCATCAAATCAAAGATTGTCAATAAACACTATTATTTAGTGTTTTTCTGTGATATTGACCTATTCTGGTCGTAATAGTCTTATAAAGAAGTATTTAATTTGTTTGTTTGGTTTCATCTTCATCGTTGAAATTACAAAACCGTTGGGAAATATTTGCCTAAAGGTGGCCTGAAACCCATGGTCCTGTAGAGGGAAATTTATCAGTAGTAGAAGATCCGTGGCAGCCATTTACCAGAACAAACCGCTCTCCCCAGTCTCCTCTCTTAATTGTCGAAATAGCTTATTGGAAAGAAATGGGCAATGACTTTTTATACGATTGATTTTAAAGTTTGTAAAGATTCAACTCATGTGCTAGCTGCGACAGGTATAATTTTGCTTTATCATCGCAGATCAGAATAGGCCTAGATTGAGCCTTCGTTCTCTATTTTAGGCCTCTGTAGCATAGGGCTCAAATCTTTCAAATCTGTAAAAAGTTGGGTGTAAAATTCTATTCCATTTTTCTTTTAATTGAATGGCTTGAAAGGAACTTATAGAACTTTGCTGTAAATCTGCCGTGGCAATTTTTTGATATCTTGATTTTTTTCAAAATGGCGGCAATTTAATGATTTTTTGAAAAAATTGATGGAAAATTTTGAAAACATTTAAATCATCGTAAATTCTAAACCAAAGGATGAAAAATCATATAACTTTCAAGAAAACCATAGTTTATGAAGGCCTACAATATGGCGAAGAGCAGAAATCGGTATCTTTTCTGGTTTAGGATTTAGAAATTTGATGACGTCATAGCCTCAAATTTAATAAATGCAGCCATTTTGAAACTAATCAAGATATCAATAAATTTCCACGGCAGATTTATAGCAAAAAATGCTAAGTTCCCTCCAATCCATTTAATTCAAAGGAAACTGTAATAGAATTTTCACCGACCTTTTTAAAGATTTGAGCCCTATGTTGCCCTCTGTGTATTTATTATGCCTTCAAATGAATTCTCAACCTTATCTTTCATTCTTTAGATGTGAAAAGATCCTGATGTCATCAATAACGGTTTCGAACTGCATCAAATTTTACCAGACTGCCGAGGATATAGGAGCTGATTCATTGAGGAAATATTGTGCTGAGATCATTGCAAGTCATTGGGTATGTTCTTTATGCTATTTTCCCTCTGGTGGGGGAGGATATCTTAGTACGCAGGTGGTACAGGGTCGTGCCAGTTTTAGGGGTGCCATTTTGAAACGGTTGCAGAATTATGGGTATCATTTTTAGACATTTTGCAGATACTTTGCCTAGTATTGGGGGGTGAAGCTATTGTTTCTGTTCAAATTGTTTATTTGTATTGTTTTGAATAAAAGACTTTTATTCTAAGCCAATTTTGACAGGGCGATCGGACCATCTTGCGTAGCCAAGTGTCGAACATTGTTTGTGGCATTGCATTATAAGTGTCATTTTCAGACGTTTTGCGGAATTATGGGTCATATTCCAAAGGAAGATTGCCAAAAGTATGAGAATTACAGTTAATGTTTCAGAATTTGTGGAATTATGACCCAGACTTTCATTAAATTTGCCCTAAAAAATTTGCAGAACTTTGGGTACCAGTTTTTCGGGCAAAATGGCACGTCCCCGTCAGATGATAGGTCAAGTGTGACCCCGTCAGATGATAGGTCAAGTGTCACTACACTGAACGCAAAAATTGGATGAAAAAAATTCGGACACAATCTTTTTGAACAATACATTTTCGGATGGTCACACGGAATTTTGGACAATTTTGGAAAGTTTCGGACGCCTAGGAAAAACCATTTATTTATAGTTACGTTGCTTGTTTTACTTTGAAAACAGATCCATATCTACAGATTGTGTTTGGTTATACATTTTCAAAAAGGGTCGTCATTACGAATTTTCATATCAACAAATGAGATTAAGGGTTTCCATTTTAATTACGCTTAGGTTTTTCCCGATTTTTTGCTGCTTATAATCATGCTTATAATATGTTCATTTAGAGACTTAGCAATCGAAACTTGTGTTTCAATGAACCAGAAATTCCGTTTTTAAGTAGTACATTGCTTTCCTATAATTTTTGTTTGCTGCAAAAATTTTTCAGACCGTAAATAGAGGACCACAAAAAATTTCGAAAGCTAAGACTGCCAATTGATCACGTGTTTTATGCCATTTTCCTGCTGTTCTGCAAGACCATTTTTTAATCTTTCAAACTTAGTATGGAAGTACTGTAAAAATTACCAAAAGTGTAGAAAATACTTAAATCTTTTAGCTAGTACAAATATCCATCTTTACGATTATAGAACGACATAGGGTTCAGATCTTTCCAATCTTTAAAAATGTGGGTGTAAAATTGTATTACATTTTTCTATTAACTGAATAGCTTGAAAGGAACTTGGAGCACTTTGCTATAAATCTGCCGTGGAAAGTTTGTCATATCTTGATTATTTTCAATTTGATGACGTCACAGCCTCAAATATAATAATTGCTGCCATTTTGAAACTTATCAAGATATCAAAAAATCTCCATGGTAGATTTACAGCAAAGTACCTTAAATTCCTTTCAAGCACTTTGCTTCAAAGGAGAATGTAATAGAATTTCACACCCACGTTTTAAAGATTTGAGCCCTATGTTTTATAGCACAGGTACTTTTGTTGCAATGATTTGTCAAGCGGGGGGGGGAGGGGGGGGGGGGGGGGGGGGGCATTTTTTTACATGGGGCTCAAATCTTTAAAAAGGTCGGTGCAAAATTCTGTTGCAATTTTCTTTCAATTAAATGCCTTGGAGGGATATTGGGGTTATTTGCTGTGAATCTGCCGTGGACATTTTTTAATATCTTTGTTAGTTTCAAAATGGTGGTATTTTATTATTTTTGATGCTGTTACGTCATCAATTTCTAAATCCTAAACCAGAAACGCTACAGATGTCTGCTTTCCACCATATTGTAGACCTTCATAAACTACGGTTTTCTTGAAGATTGTATCAACTTTTCTCTATTGATTCAGGATTTATGATGATTTATATTTTTTCCAAATTTTGGGCGATTTTTCTCAAAAATGATTAAAATGCTGCCATTATGTAAATAATCAAAATTTAAAACAATTTCCATGGCAAATTTATAGCAAAATACCCTAAGTTCCATTCAAGCCATTCAATCCACTGAAAAATGTGATAGAATTTTACACCCACCTTTTTTAAAGATTTGAGCCCTATGCTAACAGGGGGACATTTTTTTGAGTCTTCGGTAAATTGCAATATTTGTCTTTATAGAGCGACTTGAGAACTGAAGATTTCTCGGAAATGAGTGCATCACTATTATATGACATGTTCAAAGCAAAATCAGAGTACCCGTTGCATCTGGCTGTGAGGCATCATCGAGAAGACGTTGTGTTCTTGTTCCTCATTGAGTTCAACGCCCAGGTACGTGTGATACTGTTCCTCTATTTTGTTGTTTTTATGCTGCTTAAAGGGGCGGTGAAACCCGTCCTCTCTGCGTGGCTCTGCGTGTCAAATCATCGAATGTGTTTAGGCTAAACACAACATACCACCCGTCTTCTCTGCATGGCTCTGCTCGTCAGATCATCGAATGTGTTCAGGCTAAACACAACGTAGCTAATGGCGATTTTGCACAGAGAATAGTAATCCAAAGTATCGAGAAAATCTTGGTAATCGAAGCTTTAATAAAGGATTTGTTTTATTTTTCTAACGCCGAAAATTTGAGAGTTTTAATGAATATTTGAAAGTTTTACGATAAAGAGATGGTACAAGTCTAATTTCTGGATCAAGTTGCGTAGTTGTGCCTACTTTCATTGGTGCGGAAGTAGTTTTGAAACACGTCTTGCATGAATTTCAGATTCGAATGTGTTCAGGCTAAACACAACGTAGCTAATGGCGTTTAGGATTTTTGCACAGAGAATAGTAATCCAAAGTATCCGAGAAAATCTTGGTAATCGAAGCTTTAATGGAGGATTTGCTTCTATTTTTCTAACGCCGAAAATTTGAGAGTTTTAATGAATATTTGAAAGTTTTACGATAAAGAGATGGTACAAGTCTAATTTCTGGATCAAGTTTATTCCATTCAGATAAGCAGTGAGGATGGAAGGAAGACTTAAATTTGTTTGTCCTTGCACCTATTCATCAAATGACATCCCACTAGTGACTTATCTTTCTACTGAGATTTCGTGCTTTTAATGTATACGGGCTATGCTTTGGTGTTATTACTTGCGACTCGAACTTTAACCTTTTAATTCATTCGTCCATTCAGTCATTCATTCAGTCATTCATTCATTCATTCATTTATTCATTCATTCATTTATTCATTCATTCATTCAGTCATTCATTCATTTATTCATTCATTCATTCAGTCATTCATATATTTATTCAAAGTTGGTATTTGCATGGTTTTAAAAGAATAAAGCTAATTTACACCAACTATCTACAATAAACCTAAAGTAATACATGTAATTCACAATCAAAGGAATTCAGTGTATATTTACAAATTGTACAAAGGCAACTGGTTCCATCCCAATTTTTAATTTCCTTTTTGAAAGCTGCAACAGACTCTGTATTCTTTATAAGGGTATTCTGCAGCATAGGTCGCCTAAATCTCAAGGAGTTATCCCATATTTTATTGTGTGAGACTCTGAAGAAGACTTGTTTACCCCCAAGGTAACTGTAAATAAAGTATCTTTATAATAATAATAATAATAATAATAATAATAATAATAATGATAATAATAATAATAATAATTATTATTATTATTATCACTGTAAACACCGGAGTTACAAAGAACTATTGGCTAAATGCTTACAGGATACGCAAAAAAAGGAAACTAAACAAAACGCAACAGGCAACATCTAAAGAAATAAGTGCGAACGAACCAACTAACTACATTTTGAGCAGTGACAGGAGCTGTGAGGGCATTAATTCGTTGCTACACCTGAATTGTCAACCGGAAGGTCTTGACATATGCAGAGTACTCTGTGCAGAAACATAATGGTTATGTATAATATTTTTTGTTTATGTATCGTCTAGTAAGTAGTGTAATCTTATCATTTGTTGTAAAATAGTAGTTAATTTGATCTGTTGAGTTTGGAGGCGACTTGATAACATTATGTTCTTTGTCTCCATCTCAACAGTAGATAAAATTGAGTTGTTTTTTTGTTTGTGTTTTAACTTTTATTTTTGGTAGAAAAACAGGTAACGTCATTCAATTATTTGTTATGATGTTTATTTTTCAGCTTCCTGCAAAGATTGATGAACGTGAAGCAAAAACCAACCAATTACCATTAGAAATAGCTTTGAAAGAGAGGCAAGAAAGCATAGCAAGAACTTTAGTCAACCATGGATGCAACCTCAATTCTCCGGACCATGATGGCTACACGTTGTTACACAGAGCTATTGAGCATGGGGATGAGTTTGCTTGTGTGTTTTTGATAGATCATGGTGCTAATGTCAAAGCTGTTACAATCGCTGACTATGATACACCCTTGCATTTAACCGCAAAATACAAGTAAGTCTTTGTGAGGTTATGTGCAACTCAACGCGTACATAGGCTACGGAACTCTTTTGTTATTGAAAATCGAGTTTAAAGTCAATTGACGGAGATTAATAGCTAACGCAAGAGCTGCATATGCAAGTCTACAGTTTGCTTGTTGTCTTTTGTTATTTCGACATGAGCGTGGATATTGTTTGGCAAGAGAAACACTAGCATGTTTAGGCGTTCTCTTTGTCTTATTTATAGATTACCGCAAGTTAGCCCCGTTTATTCACTACATTCTTTCAATTGGAATTTTTTCTGAACTTTAAGAGTTGTCCGTTACGCAACGAGATTTGCAAGTTTTGTGCAACGTGAACACTTTTCGATCATTTATTGTTGTTACAGACCATGGTCATCAAAAAATGGAAATGGACAAGGATGGTTTAATACCAATAATACGAGCAGTGAAGGAATGTCACGTGTTTGCAGGATGCTTGTAGACAAAGGAGCTGATCCGAACTCGCAGAATTCAACAGGATTGTAAGTTAAAGCATTCTAGTTGTGTTTCGCAATGAAAAACATGCAATTCGATTATGCAGTATCATACATAGTAACGAACATCTTCAGGTTTTAGGGTTATCAATGGCACAGATCCCTCTTTATAGGAAATAGACCAGAGTAAGGGTGTTATTGGCCGCTCTGTGTTGATGCCTGTCAAACTTTAACCGATCAGATCTTGCGAGGTCTTGTTGTAAGTTATTTTAACAAATCAAATAATGCAAGGTGTTCTATTTTTAAACTGTTACTATGGCGGTCTGTTGCCTTTGAACGAACCTGTTTCACACAGCCAGATACATGGCTTTTAAACTGGCGTTACTCAAATTCCCGGACATCTCTGGAGCAAAAGTCCTTGATATGTAGTTACTGTTTCTTTAATGGTTGATTCGATGATTTAGTAATCAATTTGTTAGTTGATTGATTGATTGATTGATTGATTGATTGATTGACTGATTTTTCTACTCTCTTCACCATAGGACACCACTGCACATTGCATTGTCGAATGATAATTCAACAGTATTCGATGTCCTCCTTGCGCACCCCAGGTAAGTCACTTGCATACTTCTGTATCTAATTAGAAATGCTGTAAGCAAGGGTGTTTCTGTGGATTTAAGTTTTCATTGTGGTTGTGAGAACTTCATCGTTAAATCGTGGGTAGCTAGACACTGCTGGTGCGAATCGATGGAGGAGCGCTGCAACTAATATGTACCTGCGAAGGGATAATGTCTATAGATCCGTGGAGGAGGAAACGAAATACTCTAGCTCCTCCATAGTAGTACAGAATGTTTTCCTCCTGCAAAAGAACAAAGCTGTGGGAATCAGGCACAACTGCCCATGGTTAAATTTGCTACCCAGTGGTCATTTAGAGTATTGCCTCCTTTAACGAACCATTGCTATCCAATATGATTTCTAAAATTTACTTGCAGAGAGTCTGGGGCAATTAATGAAAATCAAGAAACATTACTTCGTAGCCTGAGCCTGATCTCAGACTAACTTATTTGCTGCTCCTTATGTTTGCCTTCATCCTTTCTTGTCATGCCTCCTGAAGTACCGTGTGACTAAAAAAAGCGTCCCCCTGTTCGAAAAATCACTGCAAAAAATATATTTGCGCTGCAGTCATCAAGATTGATTTATGTACCGGGTGTCCCGAGAAAATTACTCCCGTTTGAAAAATCACCAAAATTTGATATCATGACCGATCTTCAATTTTCTTTTTTTCCAAGTAGCTCAAGGACCAAATTGTTTTCCCAGACATAGCTGATCTTGTAACTGGTTTAAAATTAGCAAATTTAGCTCTTTTTAGGGCTACCTGGTTTTGAATCATACTGCAAAAAAGCATTTATACTTGCTAGATCAATTTGTTGTGCATATAAAGCTTCTAGTTTGGTAATAAATAACAGAAAGAAATGCACACTATCATTGGAGACTTCGATGACGATGAAAAATCTGACAATTTTGACTGTTAGGCAAGATTGAGTATTTTTGCTTGGAAAGTATAGCTCAAAATAAACTTTTCAATGTGTAATTTTTCTACCTTGTTGCATCAAAAACAAGTATTTCAGCATCTATAAACATTTTTGGTCTTTTGGGACAAAACAAGTCAGAAAGAAAATTTTGCCAAAGTTTGATAACCAATTTTTGGTGATTTTGAAACAGGAGTAGTTTTTTAGGACACCCGGTAGTAGGAACAAGCTTGAAGTGTTTTTGGTAATTTTTTGGTATTTCTAAAGATGGCAGTGCTTTGGCAAATGACAAATTTAAGAGATTAAAAACATTAGTCTTTAGATCAAAGACATCTCGAAATAAAAGAAACATAGCCTGTCAATTTTACTATTTTTAATAATCCTTTTTTCAGAGCACTAGATAAGATATCAATTTCAGTTTCTGTCCCAGATTCAGTTTATCATTTTATTAGTCATGCTAATTCTCAAAAGGAATTGGAATAGACTTCAAACGACTTGGAAGATTTGATCGGGAGTTTTAGGCCATTTTCTGGCTGTTCTGAGAGACTGATTTTTTAAGTTTTTGAATTCGCCAAAGACTATTACTTTGAAAATTACAAAAAATACAATAAATATTTCAATCTTTTAGCTACTAGAAACATTAATCCCTATAATTATCCTGCAATTACTTTAGCTGCAATGATTTTTCAAACAGGGTGAATTTTTTTCAGTCACCCGGTACTCATTATTTTTTAGTACACTGATATTGATTATTCATTTCTTTCTTTGCAGCCTCGACTTGGAAAGAAGAGACAAAGATGGTCACGTGGTATTGTGGTTTGCAATCTTGTCTAGTAAGATCAGCGTAACAGATGACCCCGATTCAAGTTATGCTGCAAAACTCGTTAAAAGAGGTAGCAGTGCTGATGCTGTTAATCCATTATCAGGTATGCATTTTCTGTTCAAATTGGCATCAATTCAGTTCAACTTTTTTCATAGAATACAGAACTAAAAGTTATTAAGGGTATACATAAAAAGATCTGTATCCTATGCAACCAAAGTAAAGCATAGCTTATCTAGCTTTGGCCGTTAAATTAAAATGCAAAAAGAAAAGAAAAATATGAGTAAACATCGAAAATTACAGCATTGTCACAATAGATATATAATGATGAAAGATTAATTGTTCGTAAAATAATAATTCTGATTTGAAGTTTATGATTGTTAATATTTAGCAATTTTAAACGCTTTAAGGCTTGTAGTACCGGGTGTCTCAGAAAAAAGTACCCCCTTTTTTGACTGGAAATAGGAACGAAGCAATAAGTTATCATTTCTCCCCGACTTCACAGCTAAATTTACCAATGTTCAACTTAGATGCACGTACCTTGCATTTTGAAATCGTCCACCAAACACCGGAGATACAGGTTCGCAAAGTCAAAATTTACAGTGCACCCAAAACCAGAGGTTTTGAAAAAGGGCCTAGTCATGATTTGTATCGTGAACATTTTCCAAAGTACCTGTAGACTTTAAGTTTCCATGTTTTGCTTTTGAAAAGAATAATAGATGCATAGACATGGCGCTGATTAAACAAATATATTAAAAATGTGGTAAGAGTGATAAAGTCGTGCCACATCTCCAAAATAAGCGTGCATGTGCTCCTTTTCCTCTTCTTTAATACAAAACACTTGGAGATCGAATGCAATGCAAGGACCGTTTCCTCAAAAGAAAAGTCACTTCAAGAACAATTGAAGTAATTCAAGGTATGGATCTTTTCAAAAATAAAAAGTAAAGGTCAAAGTCGAAAATTCGTTTGCGAAATACCTCTTTGTTGTCAAATTATGGCTAGGCCATTTCTCAAAACCTCTGGTGTATACTGTTTTATTTTTGTTATGTTTTTATTGATTTTGGCAGATTGTTCCATAATCGGGCACCCTTGTTTCTAAAACTTTTATCCCCCCAAGTTTTAAACGATTTATATATTCGATAATCTATCGCTTGCCTTGTAGCATATTTGTGTAACCCCTCATTTGTCATGAAATATTTTTGGAATACATCAGGCAGTTGATCTTTTTCGTGCATCAACGGGCTTCTGCCATAATATAGGTACCTGGGGCTTTGCTGCTCTCTAAGAGTTTCTCGGATATCTTGTCCAGCCAAAGGCTAATATTTGGAATTTTGGTCTAGGAAAGGCCTAAGCTTTGTAACCTTGGCTTCTAAAATATTCCAGGCCAGTGTATTAGTTTAGAAAGGTTCGTCCACCAGCTAACAGTACCATTTTATGATAATGATGGCACGCCTGTAATCGAAATTTGACAAAGACAGCCAATTCGATTCGTGAAGATTCGTTCAGCACCTTTTACATTTGATTTTGCTTGTATAATGGGGCCTTGAAAGCTTGCGAATCAAGGTGAGGTGAAGGTGAAGTTGCGGTTTTTAGCACCAGGCGCTGCGATCGCATAAGTAGAGAAGACCTAATCCAGTCCGCGACCCTTTATCATGACGCTCAAGTGGTGGAGCTTTACCGGGTATCGAATCCTGTCCACAGGACTGTTCTGGCTGCAAAGTCAGATAATTACACCATTGCGCCACAACACCTTCAAGGCTAGATATCGTAAAGTATTGGTTGAATTTACCTTCAGCTTTTGCTTCCCTGGTTTGAAATTTAACTTTTACACAAATACTGTTTTGTTTCAGGTGATTCCTTGTTGCATCTCGCTGCATTTTCTGGCAATGAAGCTGCAGGCTTGTTTCTGCTTGCTCAAGGAGCTCAACCAAATCATGCCAATAAGAAAGGAGAAACACCATTACATGCATCAGCATTAAAAGGACATCAGAGTCTCGTTAGAGAATTGCTGAAAGGGTATGCCCATTGCAGTATGTTTATATTATGTGAATTATGGGGAAAACACGTGTTGTCTACAAGGTGAAAGACCCACTTGATTGGTCAAGACTTTAAATGAATTCCCATCGCAGTTAGATTTGGTCTTTTTTCTTCTCGGCGTGACATCTCTGTCTCGTTAGAGAATTGCTAAAAGGGTATGCCCATTGCAGTATGTTTATGTTGTGTGAATTATGGGACAAACAAATATTGTTTACAAGGTGAAAGACCCACTTGATTGGTCAAGACTTTAAATGAATTCACATCGCAGTTAGATTTGGTCTTTTTTCTTCTCTTCGCGACATCACAGTCTCGTTAGAGAATTGCTAAAAGGGTATGCCCATTGCAGTATGTTTATGTTATGTGAATTATGGGAGAAACAAATGTTGTTTACAATTGATCAAGACTTTAAATGAATTCACATCGCAGTTAGATTTGGTCTTTTTTCTTCTCCTCGCGACATCACAGTCTCGTTAGAGAATTGCTAAAAGGGTATGCCCATTGCAGTATGTTTATGTTGTGTGAATTATGGGACAAGCAAATGTTGTTTACAAGGTGAAAGACCCACTTGATTGATCAAGACTTTAAATGAATTCACATCGCAGTTAGATTTGGTCTTTTTTCTTCTCTTCGCGAAATCACAGTCTCGTTAGAGAATTGCTAAAAGGGTATGCCCATTGCAGTATGTTTATGTTATGTCAATTATGGGACAAACAAATGTTGTTTACAAGGTGAAAGACCCACTTGATTGGTCAAGACTTTAAATGAATTCACATCGCAATTAGATTTGGTCTTTTTTCTTCTCCTCGTGACATCACAGTCTCGTTAGAGAATTACTAAAAGGGTATGCCCATTGCAGTATGTTTATATTATGTGAATTATGGGACAAACAAATGTTGTTTACAGGTGAAAGACCCACTTGATTGATCAAGACTTTAAATGAATTCACATCGCAGTTAGATTTGGTCTTTTTTCTTCTCCTCGCGACATCACAGTCTCGTTAGAGAATTGCTAAAAGGGTATGCCCATTGCAGTATGTTTATGTTGTGTGAATTATGGGACAAACAAATGTTGTTTACAAGGTGAAAGACCCACTTGATTGATCAAGACTTTAAATGAATTCACATCGCAATTAGATTTGGTCTTTTTTCTTCTCCTCGCGACATCACAGTCTCGTTAGAGAATTACTAAAAGGGTATGCCCATTGCAGTATGTTTATGTTGTGTGAATTATGGGACAAACAAATGTTGTTTACAAGGTGAAAGACCCACTTGATTGATCAAGACTTTAAATGAATTCACATCGCAATTAGATTTGGTCTTTTTTCTTCTCTTCGCGACATCACAGTCTCGTTAGAGAATTGCTAAAAGGGTATGCCCATTGCAGTATGTTTATGTTGTGTGAATTATGGGAGAAACAAATGTTGTTTACAGGTGAAAGACCCACTTGATTGATCAAGACTTTAAATGATTTCACATCGCAGTTAGAGTTGGTCTTTTTCTTCTCTTCGCGACATCACAGTCTCGTTAGAGAATTGCTAAAAGGGTATGCCCATTGCAGTATGTTTATGTTGTGTGAATTATGGGAGAAACAAATGTTGTCTACAAGGCTGAAAGACCCACTTGATTGATCAAGACTTTAAATGAATTCACATCGCAGTTAGAGTTGGTCTTTTTCTTCTCTTCGCGACATCACAGTCTCGTTAGAGAATTGCTAAAAGGGTATGCCCATTGCAGTATGTTTATGTTGTGTGAATTATGGGAGAAACACGTGTTGTCTACAAGGCTAAAGACCCACTTGATTGATCAAGACTTTAAATGAATTCACATCGCAGTTAGATTTGGTCTGTTTCTTCTCCTCGCGACATCACAGTCTCGTCAGAGAATTGCTAAAAGGGTATGCCCATTGCAGTATGTTTATGTTGTGTGAATTATGGGAGAAACAAATGTTGTTTACAGGTGAAAGACCCACTTGATTGATCAAGACTTTAAATGAATTCACATCGCAGTTAGATTTGGTCTTTTTCTTCTCTTCGCAACATCACAGTCTCGTTAGAAAATTGCTAAAAGGGTATGCTCATTGCAGTATGTTTATGTTGTGTGAATTATGGGAGAAACACGTGTTGTCTACAAGGCTAAAGACCCACTTGATTGATCAAGACTTTAAATGAATTCACATCGCAGTTAGATTTGGTCTTTTTTCTTCTCCTCGCGACATCACAGTCTCGTTAGAAAATTGCTAAAAGGGTATGCTCATTGCAGTATGTTTATGTTGTGTGAATTATGGGAGAAACACGTGTTGTCTACAAGGCTAAAGACCCACTTGATTGATCAAGACTTTAAATGAATTCACATCGCAGTTAGATTTGGTCTGTTTCTTCTCCTCATCACAGTCTCGCAGAGAATTGCTAAAAGGGTATCACAGTCTCGTTACAAGGCGAGACCCAATTGCTAAAAGGGTATCACAGTCTCATTGCAGTGCCCATTGCAGTGTTTATGTTGTGTGAATTATGGGACAAGCAAATGTTGTTTACAAGGTGAAAGACCCACTTGATTGGTCAAGACTTTAAATGAATTCACATCGCAGTTAGATTTGGTCTTTTTTCATCTCTTCGCAACATCACAGTCTCGTTAGAAAATTGCTAAAAGGGTATGGCCTTTGCAGTATGTTTATGTTGTGTGAATTATGGGAGAAACACGTGTTGTCTACAAGGCTAAAGACCCACTTGATTGATCAAGACTTTAAAATGAATTCACATCGCAGTTAGATTTGGTCTGTTTCTTCTCCTCGCGACATCACAGTCTCGTCAGAGAATTGCTAAAAGGGTATACCCATTGCAGTATGTTTATGTTATGTGAGCAGGGACGTAGGAAGCATCTCAAACTTGGAGGGGCACGACACTTCGAGGGCACTTTTTCCATTAAGCTAAAGGGGCATTTCCTGAAAACAAAAAGGGCACTTCTTTGTTTATTTCAAAATCTTGGGGGGCACGTGTCCCCAGTGCCCCCCCGGTTCCTACGTCTCTGTATGTGAGTTATGGGACAAATATGTGTTGTTTACAAGGTGAAAGACCCACTTGATTGGTCAAGACTTTAAATGAATTCCCATCGCAGTTTGATTTGTGCTTTTTCTTGTCCTCGAGAGAAAGAGGAATGCTTAAAATCAATCACACCATTTTGTGAAAAAATGGTGTAAATACGATCATTGAACATCAGGACAATTGCATTTCACCAAATCGATGTTATTTTCAGAAATATCGCAATTTTTATAAGTATAATCTCTAGTACCGATTAAACGGGGATTGAGAGTAACCAGGGGGGGGTGTAGGAAATAGTTCGATATAATAACAATCGGGGTATGGGCTCCAAAAATTGAAAATAGTCGTTTTCTTAGTTGAACACCTATCTTTTCATATCTTTCAAAAATTATGGTCACTATTATTTCAAGTTTTCAAGAATTAATAAAAGGGACCAGGATGCTGTTTCAATAAGATTAGCTTCTCAGCGTCCTAAAGCTATCTTTTGGTACTAGGTAGGATCATAAACAAGTTCACGTACCTCGCCCTCGCCCTCAGTTCTCCACTATCAAACGTTGTTCACTTCACAGATAACGATTTTACGAAATGCGGAGAATCTGATTATGTGCTGCCTGGGAAAATTAGGGCAGTATGATCAGATGAGGGGGGGGCCTCTTCCCAATGCTTCCTCTTTCAAATGTTATTATTTTGAATTTTATTACTTTTGTGATATTTTTCAGGGGTGCCAATCCCAATGCAAAGAATTTAGCCACTGATGAACTGATTGAAATGGCTTCCAAACGAAAACAAAATCGAGAGAAGAATCTCAGAGAAAATAAGAATAGAATTATATCATTAGAAAAATCAAAAGCTATGAAGAAGATTAAAGAATTAAAAGAAACACAGGAAAGGGAATCAGCAAGTAGGAAAAAGCAACAAAAACGAGAAGATGCTAAAATCATTGAACAAACTAAAGATATGTCGCTGAAGTTATCAGCGCCACCTGATGATATGAACCCGTTCAGAAATGACCCATATCAAGACAGTAATCCATTTTTAATAGATTCCCCTGTGGAAGCTGCGTTTGGTGAAGGAAATCCGTTTGGTGCCGGGGGTAAGTTAGTTTATTTCATTGATTGGCCGTCTGAGGATTGTTTCCGTTTCATTCCATTGCTTTGGTAGAAACAACGTATTGTAGGGTAATATGACCTGAGGTATGTCAGTGCATGGGTAGTTAGACACTGCTGGTGTGCTTCTATGGCGGAGCGCTGGGACTAATGTGTTTCTGTGGAGGAATATTTTTATACCTCTTCGGAGGAGATATCGAAAAAGCGAAAAATATAAAATGTCTATTTTTATATATATAATATAAAGAATCTTCTCTTTCTTCTCTCTTTCTGCTCTCTTCGCTGCCTCCCTCCGTAGAAGTCACAATACTAACAAACTTCAAATTGGCGGGTAAAATACACTTAGGCTCATCGTTGAACTCAAATGGTTGTTGAAGGATAGGAAACAGAAAAAGATGCTGTTAAAGAAGGAAATCACTCTCACAATGAAGTCAATGTAAGTAAGCACACATGCGGCATCTAACAACCCATGGTCAGTGGCGGACACCAAGAGGTGAGCAGATGCGTCATTCAATAATAAATGTACATAAAATCAACCCTAAAAAGGATGTACATTAAAGGGGCATTCCTCGAAAATTAAATGCATTCAGAGATTCATTTTGTCATTCCCATCGAGAAACAGATTATATCAGCCCACGGAAATTGTTTTCCTTTCGTCGATCGCGCTTCTCAAACGCGAGATATGGAAGGAAACGTTTGGACCAATTTTAATTTCAATACCCTACCATTTTTATGCATCGTTCTCGGCGAACAAAGGTAGAATATTTTCGTTTTTGTCCGTCGGTCGGTCATAGGCGAGTCTTCATAGGCTCGTTGCGCAACGCTCGTTAAATTGAGTTTGAATGTCCTGTTGTATTCGTTCATTCATGTGTCCATGGTCGACTACGCGAAAGAGAATTGATCGGTTTTACCGAGAATTCTCGTTTTCTGTCTCGGATTCAAATTCCAGGATATGGCTGAGTTCTCGGTCTCTATTTTGAAAAATACCTGTTTCGTTTTTGGCCGGTTTGAGCTTTATTCAAGTTGGAGAAACATTGGAAAATGTTTATAATGATAAGCATGTTCGTTTTAAAAGCAAACAACACAGTTCACCGATATCCGGGTTTTTTCTGCGGAATGCCCCTTTAAGCGTAAATAACTCGGGCGTTGAAGGGAATGGACACGGTTAAAGACAATCTGTCTCATTCATAATTGGCTGAAGATTGTATAAGGGGATTAAAGATTTGTATGGCAGGATTAACAGAAAAGAATTGGAAAGAGATCATTTCGAATTGAACTGAATTTTTATCATGCGAAAAATTCAAAGATCCTGGGCTCTAGCTCCTTCCATTTGTCTAAGCTTTGTTCTCTGAACCAATCACCTGCGTGTAGAGCTCCTTCTTATGCCACATCTATTTTTATCAGTCCAATGAGATGGCGTTTTGAAAGTGAAGTCCAATGGCGTATGATAACTTTTATAGTATAGTATAGTAGTTTGTAGTAGTTGTATATTGTTTATATTAATTCCAGGGGGTAGACATGACATTTTGCTCCTCCTGGTCCCCGTCCTTGTAGTGTGGTATAGTAGATTGTAGGTTGTGTTTAGGTAATTTTGTTGTAAATTTTTATATTGAATATAGAAAAAAAAGTAAAATATCTTTTATTTTCAGCTCGCGTGTCTTATCATTGTTGATCCCCTTCAATATGTTATGACATCTCCAATGTCTGAAAATGTTACCTTGCGAAACATTTTGTGGTCCGAAATATTAAACGTCCGAGATGAATGGGAAAATCACAAGAAAGCATTTTTAGTGTTTCGAAACGTTATGTTTTGCTCATGAAAGAATTTGCTCAGAAAAGGAATATGTTGGAAGAGCTACTTTGCAAAACATCATCATAGAGTTCATATAAAAAAAATCACCTGAGCAATCCTTTTCATCAGCATCAGTCTATCAATAGCGATAACAACGAACATGTAATTACCGTAAAAGCTCTATTAAGCCCCCTCTCTATTAAGCCCCCCCCCCCGCCACTAATATCAAATTCCAGAGGTTACCAAAGATTCTCCAGTTAGTGAGTTAAGTAAGTTTGCATGTTAATTTTGATGTGCTTTGAGATAAAACTTTGTCGAATTCATGTATCTAACTCGTAAAATTGTATGTTTAAACCGCAAAATGTCATCATCATCATCATCATCAATAATTTATTTAATGTAGGCTAAGTAAAATAAAAAGAATAGCTAAATTACAGCTAATTTAGGCCTACTTTACAAAAATTTACAAAATTTACAAATTAATTCCTAAAGCTAATCAATAAAAACATTTAGTGGATTATATACAAGATAAAAGCATGCCTTCCCTACGAGGTACGGAGCTACGCCCACCTCCCAGAGAGACGGCGGACATACCGCGCGAGGGAACCCCCACACGCATATCCTAAGCTGCGGTCGCAACCGCAGCCCAGTGCCTGCATCGTGAAGGGGACCTCACATCCCGCACAGCACATCCCCCATCCCACCGGGAAGCAGTGCACCGCCCCCATCCTCGCGAGAAGGCCCAAGAAATGTTTATGATGTTAGAAACCCAACTCTTGGAATGTATGTTTTGCAGAGCCTACAGTTGCATTTTTCGCCATTCCAACATCTAATTCGTTTTTTGAAAATAGGAAGGGTGCTTGATCGTTTTATTTCGTGCGGTAAAAACTTCCTTATAAGGTATGCTTGTATTTTTCCGGGATATGACCTTAATTCACTAGACTGATTGTATGGTCGTAGTTATCGCTATTGAAAGGCTGCCGGAGGTCTCGGTTTGGTGTAGTAGTCTCGTTTTGAATAGTGATTACTGGGACTCATCGTAATCAGTGTATTGATTCACTATTTTTTAGGAAGTGACTTTATGAATGAAATAGAGGCTGCTACGTCTGCAGCCATGGCATTAAGTGGACAAGATATGCCAAAGAAAGACATTGAGTATCCTGTTAAAACCATTGGTAAGAACATTGTTGCTTCCTTTGCTCTACAGGCCAATCTCCATCACAGCGAATCGTAGCGATTGGTTATTGAGATTGCGGTTAAAATCAATCTCCATTGGTTAGCTTGATCACTGGTGAGACAATAGAAATTGAAATGGGAATTGAAAATTTGAATCAGTTTGCATAACTTTTGCCGGCGATCGCTGAGAAATTCAAGCAACTTGAACTCCAAGGCGAACCGCAGCGACCTGCCTGTAGGTGTGAACTGGTGTGAAAGACTGAACTGCGCGTGCTCAAAATGCAGCGATCGCTGACGATCGCTGTGATTCGCTTTAATGGAGATTGGCTTTAAGTCGTATCTTAACAGTTTTGATCAGGGTGTTATTCAAGTTCTTTAATTTCTCAGACAATCTAAGACAAAGATATTCATTTCAAACGACATTCCCACTTGATCTTGCCAATCAACCTCGCAAAGTAAGTTGAATCCGTTGAGCAAAAAGCCGTCGTTTAGTTTAACCTGTGTCCACCATCCACCAACCTTCATGTTTCCTCAAGTTGAAATTTGCTTCCACTGAAACAACTCCAATGTATTGTCATCCCCCAATGATTTAAAAGTGTTTGCGATTCTATAAAAGGAACGGTTCTTTCTTTTCTGTGCTTTATAGCATGCAATGCCAGTGCAGTGCTATAAAATTGACATCTTCGTAATTTTTGCACCCTTCAGAACGAAGTTGATAGAAGCTATTATTAACTGACTGACGGTTCAAAAACGTGGGAATACAAGAATCCTGCCATTTCCTTTGGTTAATCGCACATTTCCCGCGGTAATCGCGTAGCCTTGTATAATACGATACAAGGAGACGCGTTTTTGTTACCACAGCAACTGATTTAGGCCTATGAGATTTACAATAAACTTAGGCGACATAACAGTAACAAAATTTGTTGCCTAAATGATGTAAGTCAAAGTTAGAAGCTATCAGGTAGTAAAACTCATACTAACCGGTTTTGTAGTTGTACAGGAAATTGTGAAGCCCTCGGTCTTATTGCACAGACCTCGCAAGCTTGGTCTGTACTTTTAAGCGATGAATTGAACTTTACAAATCTATTGGCTTCAGATTCACGGTGAAAAAGATAGAAGTAAATTTCCCAAAATGTTTTTTAAAACTGTCTTATGACACATCAGCCTCGTAACCGGAGGGAGACTCTCTCTCCAACCCAGACCTCGAATCCATCGGGTTTTTGCGTTCGTGAAAGCCCTGTGGCAGCCATTTACCAGCAAAATATTGCTCTCCCCAGACCCTTTTTCTAAATGTCAAAATGGTCTATTGCTCATACAAAAGACTTACATTGTTGTTATTCGCGGACATTTTCACTTGACATCTAATTTGAGACAGACTATAGATGTCATCTGAGATTTGCGATAACGCAAAATTCCTTTGCAAAACACTTCTATTGTTGTTATTCGCGGACATTTTCACTTGACATCTAATTTGAGACAGACTGTAATGAAAACATTATAATAACCGAACTCCTTCCTTAATATCTTTAATTTTCAGGTTCAACATCGGATAGCGGTGCCTCAGTAATAACATTTGATGGACGCATTGACTTAAATGCTGTCCAGTCTCCAACTGAAATCGAGAAATTCGACTATGATACAATGACAATCAGTGAGCTTGAAATCGAGGCAGGAATGGACACTGGGATCATCAAAGACTGCTGGGATAGGACCCCTATGCATGTTGCTGTATCCGAAGAAAAGGAATCCGTTGTCAAATGTTTTATTGATTATAAAGGTATGTGGGAAGCATTTCCTTATCATCGTGGTAGGCATTTTCGGCTTGTTTGCACTTTCGCGGACACACTGTTTTAACATTTCCCCGTGAATCAATTTTCTACCAAGTTTGGATGGAAAATGCATCAGCGTTTGGATCGAAGTATGCCTCCTGAACCAGTTGGGGTTTGGCAGTGGTAGTGGTCCCCGAACATAGTCAGCCAAAAGGATCTATCGATTACCGGTTCCTGCTGCAGATTTAGGCCATGTTTAGGGCACTTCAACATTCTCTCCCAAGTGTGAATTAGTCGAATCACGATCGAATTTTGCATTATCCCATCAAATAATAGGATTTCTGTGGCTATTGTTTGATTAGCCAATCAGCAACCAGTTCTGACATGTATTTCATTTCAACCTCTTTTTTCCTTGGAAGCTGTGTCTGCTATAGTGCATTTGAACCTTGCTTAAGATTTCCGTTATACTGTTTTTGCTGTAGCCTACCCCAGCAATTTCCTCAAGCTCAGCAAATTGAACCTTTCTGGTGATCTTTATATTATAAATTTATATTGTTATCTTATTTAATCATTTCGTATATTTGTTTTTAAATGGACTTAATTTCTTTCAAAAATGAAAATGCAATAGAACATGATAAAATGAAAGCAAATAGATTTATAGGAACGTTGTTGTCTCAGAGTTTTCTTTTGTAAAAGTAAGCCGTTTAGATCCTAAACTTTAGGGTACATAAAGGCCAAAATACTTACAGTTGGTGTTAGAAGTAGAACGTTATTTATCTCAAACTTATTTTACGTCAAAGATTCTCATCGTAGACGAAATGGGCCAAAAATTGACATGATTTAAAACAGTGTTTCTATTTTGAACGCTTTTGTAAACTGTTGTGCACTTGAAGATTGTACGCTTGGTGCAATCGGAAAATCTTGCAATATTCTAAAGAAAAATAAGGAACTGGAAACTAGACTGTAACTGTCGACTTTGCAAAAAATATATTGCAGATTTGGGGTATTTATTGTTGATTTTCATAATTTTTTGTATATGGTATTATGTAAATAGGTAAATAGTTGGCTTTAATTAGCTGTAGGTAGCTATTTTTTCCTGTTGCCAATATTATTATATTTTATATCTGCTATTTTGCTGTGACTTGTGTCAGACGAAAAATTAAGCAAATAAGTCCACTTTACTACCCATCATCTTTCTTTCCAGATAATGCTTCGCATGGTATGGGTCGTATACCCATAATTCCCGACTTCAACTTACAAGATAGCGAAGGGCAAACAGTCCTTGAACTTGCCCTTTGGACAAAACAATATCAAGTCGCAAGATCTCTTCTTGAAGCCGAGGCTGATATTAATTATGTTGGAAATGGCAAACAAACACTTCTACACAAGGCCATCAAACGAAAGGATATTGACTCTTGTCTATTTCTGATTGAAAATGGTGCTGATATTAACAAATTGTGAGTTTTCATTTTTTTAGTTGTTTAAGAATTGTAGCCCGTTGCAAACATGTACCCGGTGATCCTGGGGTGAGTCAAAAAAAGTAAACACGTTTAGCGGCCTATGGGGCCTGTGGGGCCAATGGAATCAAAAGTATTCAGCCGATATTCAGAACTGAAATGTTAAAATATCAGTCAAAGGCTAACTTAGATGTGAACATTCTTCTTTGTAAAGTCACTCGTCATTCAGACCCAGAAATTAGGAAAATACTGGTAATGGGTTTGTAAAGGAATGAGAATTTCAGCAGATCGGTCGCAAGTAGATTAGAAAGAGTAGCCCTTTGGTTGGAGAGCTTGTTTGTATGGATTTTCGTAGCTTTTTCGGCTACCATATGAGTTAGAAAACGTAGCATTTTCAAAAGTTTTTGATAATCAATGTTGCAAGTAAGGAATTGTGTTCTGAAAGGCATGCCGAGCCGTTTTTACGCCGTTTTTTGTTTGTAAATAATTATCATCCTGAGAATATTGGGTTGGAGATTTTCCACCCCCTGGTGATGCCCTTGATTAAGTCCATTGTGCAGTGCTAATTTTGCTCTTATTCTCCCTCAGGACAAAAGAAAACATGTCTCCACTGCTGATGGCGATTCGATTACAATTAGAGCCAGTGGTAGATGCATTATGTAAGAGAGGTGCAGATGGGAACAGTAGTGATGAAAACGGAAATACTCCACTATGGATTGCATTAAAAAGCAGGCAAATGGATATCGCGTATACCTTGGTGAGTATTACTCAGAGCATAGGTTCCAAATCTTTAAAAATGTTGGTGTAAAATTTAATGACCTATTTCTTTGAACCGAATGGCTTCAAAGAAACTTCAGCTGTTTTGCTATAATTCTACCGTTGGACCTTTCAGAAATCTTCGATATTTTCCAATTTAGAGTGTTTTCCTTCTTATTCAAGAATTCAAGAAAATTTTCAAAAAAATTTAAAACCATCGTAATTTCTAAACTGTTTGACGCAACATGAAATAATTTCGAAGAAAACCATAGTTTATGGATGTCTACAATATGCTATCAAGCAAAAGTCTATCACTCTTCTGGTTTATGATTTAGAAAGTTGATGACGTCACGTCCTCAAATGAGTTAGACTATGAAATACACTGTAATTTCAAAAAACGTTCAACAGTTCTTGAAAGTCCAATGGTAGAATTATTTGTAAGTAGCTATCGTTTCTTTTAAGCCATTTAATTGAAAGAAATAGGTCATAGAATTTTACACCCACCTTTTAATGCCGATTTAAAGATTTGAAACCTATGCTATTACTCAGTATCATCGCAAACAGATATGGTTTGTCCTCGTCCTGGATTTAAACCTTACACGGAAATGGATCTTCGAGGTTTTCTTTGTGAAAATTGATACTACAAGAGTCCTCTGCAAGCATTACAACATTTTACAATTAATAGCCAGCCTTGCATAACAGCAGGAAGCAAGCTAAATCTAACTTTCTGAAGTAAAAAAGAAAGACACGTTGCTGAACTTTTTGGCGTCATTTCTCACATTTATTACGAGTTTCTCAAAAAGAGTTTGACTGAAAATTGCTCGTAAAATTGCTGCTGCCTGTTCGCATGGGAACGAAGACGCTATGAAAATATTCTCGTAACTTGCCATGCCCTGTATCAGAAGAAGCTGTTCACCAATTTGTCTGTTTTTCAACGCTATCTCCAAGAAAAACATGTCTTCTACGCTGTGCACGGGGCCTGTGCTTTAAAGAATACATTTCACACCTCTGAATGCGCTCATATGAATAAGATAAACATAGAAAACAAAACATAGGGCTCAAATCTTTAAAAAGGTCGGTGTAAAATTTTACTGCCGTTTTCTTTGAAATAAATAGCTTGGCAATTTATTGATATCTTGATTAGTTTCAATATGGCGGCATTTATTAAATTTGAGGCTATGACGTCATCAAATTTCTAAATCCTAAACTACAAAAGCTACAGATTTCTGCTTGCCACCATCTTGTAGACTTTCATAAACTATGGTTTCCTTGAAGGTTATTTAATGTTTCCTCTATTAGTTTAGGATTTACAATGATTTAAATTTTTTCAAAATTTTCCATGAATTTTTTCAAAAATTATCAAATTGCCGCCATTTTCAAAAAAAAATAAAGATAGAAAATTTCCACGGCAGATTTACAGCAAAGTACCATAAGTTCCTTTCAAGCAATCCAATTTAAAGAAAAATATAATAGAATTTTACACAGAGCTTTGTAAAGATTTGAAAGATTTGAGCCCTATACTAGAAAACAAACCATTACGCTTAGCTGCCATGGAGGCGTGAAATCTAACCTCAGGACTGTCAATTTTTATGTTTTACTTTTTTATTATTCATATCAATGTTACAATAAATATTACATAGTACTATGCGTTTCTAGTTTTTAATCACTATATAACACTATAGGGACGCTACCATGGGGAGCGAAAGACAATAACTACCCCATGGCCAATATAAGAAGATACGCAGCGTTTAACTAAATACAACTACACTACGAACGATTAGAAACTAATGGATACCATACCAGATTATGTCTTACATCAGATGTCAGGTCAGGGTTGCGATAAATTTAATGGTATCACAAGAGCGCAACTCGTTCGTGTCAATTGCTTGGTGATGTCGCAGTAATGAATCTTTCGTAGTACAAAATCCACCTCGCTACAGCAAGGGTGAATTTTGTAAGCAAAAGATTTAGGTTTCACAAGACAAAGAGATTTTCCTTTCAGAAGAAAAGATTTCGACCCTCATCGCAGCTGACCGTATTTATTTTGCTTGTACTGTTTATTTTTTCAATTGAGTGCACTCAGAAGTGTGACATCTGTTTTTACAACAGAGAAGGAATAGCAAATTAAGCAAATTCGTTTCAGACGTGCATTCGATCAAATCAAAATAAACAGAGAAGGGGAAGCTTAATCCATTGTTTCCTCCATTAGCTTAATCCAGTGTTTCCATTGTTTCCATTAAAATCCATTGTTGAGGCTGCCAAATTGCTTTGTCTTAGTCAGACCTGTATCCTGTGTTTTACAAACTTGCCTTGCTCCTTGCTCCGCATATCTGTTGTGATGATTTTACTACTTTCGTTTGCAACAGGTGAAAAACGGGTGCGATACAACAGCATGGAATTTAGGCATTAATAACTGCACTTGGTCATTGCTACATAGAGCAATTTATGAGCATGATGAAGAAGCTGCTTGCTTTCTTATCAAAAATGGATGCGAGATAAACAGGTGAGAGACTTACTCGATTGTTGTCATTATTATTTGTTTGTTCTCAGGTAAGTTTTGTTCCTGGTGAATGTTGTATGAATAGCGGGCTACTACCTGCAGCCATGGGTATCATACATTTTTTTCTTCTTCTTCTTATCCTTAGTTGTTAAGTACTCTTCTAATATCTTAGCTGATCCTAGGAGGCATCCTTCAGAGGCCGACAAAGTGTTGGAACAGGGGAACGCCGTTCCCAGGAAAGTTTTGCAAGATTTTTAAGCTGCATGAAATATTTTGAAAGGAGGCTGAATTTATGCTGCAGTCAAAACACCGCAGGATCTGAACCTGTCATAATTGTTATCTTGAAAACAAATTGAATTGCTGCAGTAATTTTAATTAAGAAGAATCTTGTTGACCAAGAGGCTTGTATTCAGAATTTAAACAAATGTTGGTTGTTGCAGGTAGTAGATTTGACAATGTCGACGCTATCTTTTAGATGTTCAGTTGCTTTTTGTGTCTAAATAGTGCTTTCTTTCACGGAAGGAAGGAAGTGGCAACCAGATTTGTATGTGCATGTTGGTTGCTCATCTTCATGACGAAATTCATGTGCATTTTGGTTGCTCACCTACTGCTACCTTGGCTATTTTGAGCTACCTACCTAAAAGCATTTGTCTCATGTTATGTCGAGTTTAAACCTTAAGTTGTTGGTTTGTGGACGTGTTCTATTTCACCAAGTACCTTATGAACTATATTCTACCTACAACTTGCACCAACTACGCTGTACAATCCACTAAATCAATATAAAATACAAAAAAAATTTCACAGGAAGTTTGGCTGAAATTTTTGCCGTTCCCAGGAAGAAAAGAATTTTTCTCGGCCTCTGGATCCTTTCTGCAACAGCGCAATTGGACAGTCTATGCCGATCTGTTGTTTTCAATCTTTTCTGTAACCGTTCCGAGAGCTCCAATTACTATGGGTACGATGGTTACCTTCTTCATGCTCCAGATTCTTGCAAGTTCGGATTTGAGTTCGTTATAGTTGGACTAGTAACCTTATTATTATTACTATTATTATCAATTTATTTAACGTTGGCAACTTACAATAACTACAAAAGCTAATTCAAGCCAACAAATTAAATACAGAAATATATATATACAAGTAAAACTAGTCAATAAAGTTACAAAGTTCAAATCAAATTCAAAGTTCATATTGAAAATGGCGTAAAACTATAAAAAACCGAGTTGAGGAATGTACTGCCTGCAAAGTCTGCAGTCGCAGCCTTCATTGTTTCAATGTTTGATTTTATTCTTAACTTGTTGCACAGAATTTGATTCCTTAGTTTCCTGTGGAAGAGAGTAAGTTTGTCTTCACTTTTATTGGGTTGTTTCAGCGAGAAGAAGCAAGTACGCCAACCGAAATCCTCTTGTGAAGATGGTAAATCCCTAGTAAAATTGAAATAGTTTCTAATTCATTAACTGCGACAAAGTAGAATTTAGGCACATTTTTAATGTTCACTTTTGAAAGAAGCAGATGAAGTGCTTGGGAGGAGCAAATAACAAAACGTTTCAAACTCTTTCACAAACTCTTTAAAACAGCAGATATTATTTTCGAGGCAATATCTAAGCCTGAGTACGTTTAAAAAAAGACAAAGAAAATCAGTCAAAAAAGGAGAATCAAAAGTATTCACTAAAGTAGCAATCGATTAACCCCCCCCCCCATAGGGGCTTATTCGAAGGTGTGGGGGCTTATTTCGCAAAAATCTTTGTGGATGGGGGCTTATTCGTGGGGGGGGGCTTATTCAAAGATGGGGGTTTATTCGAGGACTTAACGGTATTGAAATATCCTTTTCTGAAACAGCAAAAATATTATTCGATTAACTTGTCTTCTCTCATTTCAGGGTTTCAGGTTAATTCGTTGTTTCTCGTGCAGAATTTAGCAATTTTCTTCCGTGCAGGATTTAGCAATTTTCTTCCGTGCAGGTTTAGCAATTTTCTTCCGTGCAAGATTTAGCAATTTTCTTCCTTCCAGGTTAATTTGGTTGTTATTCCTTTTTCGGGTCCACAAATTACAGTCTCTGATGCTGCGTTTGTAGTTTTTTACGAGGAATCCGCTATGTAAGAGTATTTTTAGATTCTGTACCGCAAATCATATGTTTAGTAACAGCAAAATGTGAAAGATAGATTATTTATGGTATAAACGTAAACATTTCGTGAAAGCTATGATGTAATGTTCTGTTCTTTTTTTTTTGCTCAGCTATCTCAACTAAGTCTGGAATTTCTGCTTTTCAGTGCAAGAAAGCCAGGCCCAGGTGGCTACGGAGGAGTTGAAGCATATGACGGATTGACGCCATTACATTTAGCTTGTGCGGCAGGACAAGACAAAACTGTTCAATGCTTGGTTGAAAATAGTGTCAGCATCAACTCACAGGTAAATACTGTAATTTTATGGAAACTTTCAGACTTTGAGAAATGCCCACTCTTGGTCCAAGACCATTTTATGCTATATTCGTTATACAGGGTAAAAATTCAGTTACAAGGCGGTTGTTACTTCTGCCTTGATAAAACGCGGGAGAAAATTGCCTCACACTATTATTTCTATCTATTCATATAAAATATTTACAATAAATCTTACATTCTACTATACCTATCTAATTACTATACAAGAACACAGGGACGATACCAAGGGGAGCAAACATCAATAACTACCCCATGGCCAATTCATAAAGACATACAACGCAACGTTGAACAGCATAGGTTCCAAATCTTTTAAAAGGCTGGTGTAAAATTCAGTGACCTATTTCTTTGAACTGAATGATTTCAAAGAAACTTTAGCTATTTATCTATAATTCTACCGTTGGAATTTTCTGAAATCTTAAATAGTTTCAGAATTAGAGTGTTTTTCTTCATTTTCAAGAATTCAAGAAAACTTTTGAAAAAAACTTAAAACCATAGTAATCTCTAAACTGTTTGACGCAACATGAAATATTTTTTGAAGAAAACCAGAGTTTATGAATGCCTACAATATGGTATCAAGCAAAAGACTGCCACTCATGTGGTTTATGATTTAGAAATTTGATGACGTCGCATCCTGAAATGAGTTGAAATGTAAGAGACGCTGTAATTTAAGAAAATTTTCAAAATTTCTGGAAAGTCCAACGGTAGAATTATAGATTAGTATCCAAAGTTTCTTTCGAGCCTTTCAATCAGAAGAAATAGGTCATTGAATTTTACACCCACGTTTTTACGCTGAGTTAAAGATTTGGAACCTATGCTACGTTGAACTACATACAACTACACTACGACTGATTAAAAACTAATGGATACTAAACTAATGGATTCCGCCTGACATTAGATGTCGGGCTAGGGTTGGGATGAATTGAAGAAAGTCTCGAGCGCAACCCGCTCATTAACAAGAATAAAATACTGACATCTAATGTAAAACGGAATTTACAAAGAAAAAGAACATTTACGCAAAGGGACTTGGCCTCACACTCTTCAATACAACAAAAAATACAGCTGCCAATAGAAAATTTGTTTTGCTAACTATGATAAAGGAAACTTGCTTTGAGTAATGAAAAGTTTATTCCATTTGTCAACGTAATGTTCAAGTCTTATATTATTTTCTAGCTAGCCTAGTAACTAGGTACAGCTTTCTTCTTTGACGCATTGAATTGATATTTGTTTTTCGTATGTCTTGGAGCAAGGGCGCCTACCTTGTAGGAAGTGTGTTTATTCCCAGTACTGTAGAGTAATTGGTGTCCTGTGACCCAGTACAGAGAGTGTCCTAGAACCGTCCCGTGACCAAGCAGTACACAGCATCAGTCCTCTCAAGGTCAAGATGAAGTATGAGTAACTTTGTGGTTTCAAATTCCGTTGTTTATGTAATACGATATCAACTGTTATACGATCTGACGTTAGAATTTGAAAATCGCTGTAAGTACCGGGAATAAATACACTTCCTACAAGGTAGGCGCTCTTGCTTGGAGGCTGCATCAACCATTGAAGCTTTGAAGTTGTTGTTATGTAGATGGCTCCATGATAATCTCACTCTTGACTACCTTGCCGGATTCAGAATCGAGGGCACCATTACATATAACTATAACGAGTCACAAATCCAATCGTAGCAAGATTAATGCTGATTGTTCCTGGCTTGAATCTTGTTCACAATTCTGTACTCCGAAGCATAGCTTCCAAATCTTTAACTCGGCGTAAAAAAGGTGGGTGTAAAATTCTTTGATCTATTTCTTCTGACTGAGTGGCTTGAAACAAACTTTAGTCACGTATCTTTAATTCTACCGTTGGACTTTTCAGAAGTTTTGAATGTTTTTTCGAAATTTTGGCGTATGTTACATTTCAACTCATTTGAGGGTGTGACGTCATCAAATTTCTAAATCATAAACCAGAAGGGTGGCAGACTTTTGCTTGATATCATATTGTAGACATCCATAAACTATGGTTTTCTTTGAAATTATTTCATGTTGCTTCAAACAGTTTAGAAATTACGATGGTTTTAAGTTGTTTTGACAATTTTTCTTGAATAGACCTTTTAGCTATTCTACAAAAGAGCCTGGATCGAGCGTTATTTTTATACACGAGGTTCGATAGAGTGGCGTTAGAGCTTCTATCAATATTGTGCATATTCGAAAATTCTAAAAAGTACACTTTGTAGAATTTTCGAATTTGCACAATAGTGATAGAAGCTCTTAACACCACTCTATCGAGCCTCGCGTATAAAAATAACGCTCGATCCAGGCTCTTTTGTAGAATAGCTAAAAGGTCTATTCTTGAAAAAGTAAAAAAAACACTCTAATTTTGAAAATATTGAAGATTTAACAAAAGTCCAACGGTAGAATTATAGAGAAACAGCTTTGAAATCATTCAGTTCAGAGAAATAAGTAACTGAATTTTACACCAGCCTTTTTAAAGATTTGAAACCTATGCTGTACTCCGAGCCTTAATCATATTCTTGATTTTATCATAGGATTCCGAATCCAGGACACCTCTTCACATCGCAATAACAAGTCATAATCCAATCGTAACAAGATTACTGCTGAGTCACCCTGAGTTAAATCTCACGTTGAAAGATAGAAGTGGTCAAACAGCCTTCGCAGTAGCAATGAATGCAAAAGATAATGAAGCTGCAGCTGCTATATTGTCACGTGAACCTTCCTCTGCGGAGCAGGTGAGTTGAAGTGTGTGTTCAGTAAAATATCACTATTTCAGTACAAGGCGTATCTTTAAATGAGTTACTTGCGTACATATACCTAACGACGTACTAGATGCAAAACCAACTTTATTATTCGTGTGTTTTCAGGGCTGGAAAAAACTCTGGCCTCCTGCGAAGCTGTATCATTGCTTCAAAATGTCCTGCCTTTGTTATTTTTGTGGATGTGGAAGTAATTGTTCCTCTCAATGATTCCAATGTTAATTCACTGACATTTGTCTCCATCTCATCTGTAGCAAACGCCTTTTCTCTCCTGCCCTTTCATTCCCTACGTCTTCAGCTTTCTCTCATTTTCCTTACCATACCAAATTGTATTGCCTTCTAAAATCTGAACCTTCGTGCGAGATTTATAAGCAAGTTCGCGAATATTTTGCGGCACTGTTGAATATAGCAGGTATCGAAAATCACAGTTCATTAATGGGGGAATTCATTAAAACGATATCTGTTGGCCTTCCAGAAGAAAGATGGTAAAGTTAAGCCATAACCCTTTGACTGTTCGTATGTTTTCCATTTTTACAGTTTGATACACGAGGTCGCAATTACTTGCAAACTGCAGTTCTCAACACAGATGTAGATGGAGTTCTATTCTTAATAAGTATTGAAGTCGATGTTAATTCACAAATTCAAGATGGATCCTTGCGAACACCACTTCATCTTTCAATTCCTGGTGGCAGTGAAGTCATCGTTAGGCATTTGGTAAGTTTTGCACCAGGGCATGGAAACCCACTTGACCATGTGACCGGGCGGTCGCAGGAAATTTGACATTGATAACATCCTGCAGGAAATTTTTCCAAATATATCTAGGTCAAGCAGAAGTACCTTATCTAGTTGTATCTCATGTACAATTCATTTCATATTGTATACAACGAAAAAAATTTGAGATCACTGAATAACTTGATAGTCCTTGTTGCCTTGACCAATTCACTTTAGTTTCTTGTATCGAGTTCCAACTTCATCTCCATGTAATATTTCATATCTGATATGGACATGCGGTGTTTAAATGCTATAGCTGCAATATATCACTAATTGTATACCAACAAAAATCAGTAGTTTTCCATCTAAGTGTATCAGTGGTTATGTTTTGGAAGGTGAGGAGTGCAGGGCAAAGCCAGATTTTCATGTTAGGAGCATGGTTCCATTTTCTTCATGCAGGAAATTTAAGTATGAGTTTTATCCTGTCGCATGAAGAAAAATATATTTTCATGCCCTGTTTTGCACCGGATGTCCCAAAAAAAGATACTCATGTTTGAAAAATCACCAACATTTTATTATAAGGCCGATCGTGAAATTTTTTTTTTGGCAAGTAGATCAAAGAGCAAATTATTTTTCCAGGCATAGCTGATCTCGTGATTGGTTTTAAAAATGAGTAAATCTAGCTCATTTCAGGGCTGCCTAATTTTTGAAGCAGCTGCAAAGAGCACTGATGATGACAAGAATAATTTATTTTGGATATTAAAGGGCCTGTTTCATCTAGCATGTCTTGCACAAATGGCGACAACAAAGGAAAACCAAGACACGGCACGTGCAAGGAATGCTGGATGAAACAGACCCTTTAAGCTTCCAGTTTGGTCATGAATGTCAGAAAGAAAGGCAAAATATTATACTTGATGGACAATGGAAAATCTCAATATACTGGCTCTTAGGCGAGATTAACAATGTTTCATAAAGAGTATAGACCAGATTGAGGCTGCTCGATGCCCTGCAAGTATTGAGTACTAAAATTTTATAATCTCTAAATATATTTGGATTATTGACAAACTAGATCAAAAGGAAAATTTTATGACAGGTTTGATAGTCGAATTTTGTCGATTTTTCGAACGGGAGTACTTGGTTTGGGACGCTCAGTATATGCAGTGTTATTGAATATCGTCAAAATGCAAGCACTTCGACGAGTGGCCTCTCAGGACCCCTCAGAGCCTCAGAATTGTCCATATTTTATAAACAGACAATGTGTAGAAAAACGATAGTTTAATGGACGAAAGTAAATGACAGTTCCTCAATGCATCACACGACAATTGCGTATCAGAGACGTAGGAATTAAATGAGTCTGTAGTATCACAAAGCCTCTTGCTTGGCTTGATAATGTAGAGAAGGAACTGAAATTAAGAAATATGGAGCTTTCTTGGGTTGAAAGGTCAACAGAATAGGTAAAAGAACTTTTATTTTACTCAAAGAACCAGAGAACGTGCACACAATCCTGCTTGGGTATTACCAGCCAAAGAAGGAACTAAACGATGTATTTTCTGGTGGTGTGGTCGCCCCATCTTTAGCTTGCAGTTGATCTTGAAAGTATTCTCCTAGAACAGCCGACAGGAAATATACCTCTGCTTGGATTCAAAGAAGAGTAACACCGGTTTTAAATTTCCTTTGCAGCATTCATATGTTCAATGATAGTCTCTTCTTCCCGCAGGTATGGGCTGGTGCAAATGTAAATGCCACTGACAAGAGTCGCAGAACCCCCCTGCATATTGCAGCTATTGAAGACAAAGCTGGCTTGATTAGTGTATTGCTACAAGGGGGTGCTGATCCTAATCAAAGTGATAGCTCTCTAAATAATGGTAAGTCTTAAATATGAGATGATTTTTAATGGTAGAAATAAATGTTTGCCAGCTGTTGTTTTGCCCGTATCGTGAAGAAGAGGTCAAAACGATGGTATTTTACAATCCTTCCTTTTAACAGGGTTTTCATTGACACAGATTTTGTGAATCTGGAATGTGAGTATTTTTGACTAATCTGATTTCATCAATTCACAAAACTCGCAGCCTATTTTAGTTCCCAACACTTCAAACCAGTTCTAAGGAGTAAACAACTTGTTTGATCAATTTTGTGTTGTATGATTTTATTTTCTATGGCAAAATGCTATTGCCTCTAGCATGCAGAAGGCAACTATGCATCCCCCCCAAGTTTTGTAGATGTATACTGTGTAACGTTGTATGTTCATCATAGTCATATGGGAGAAGAACCTAACCTTGAATGCAGGAAGGGCACCACATTCATAAGAACATAATCTGTTTTTTAGAAAAGCATGTTCTTCTTTGGGAGGTTTTACTGTATCTTGCTGTCCCTTTTTTTATTTTATTGCTCATGACACTCAGGTTCCGAAATTGGAACTCTATACCCTTGTAACATTTTGTGTGTGTGTGTGTCTGTTTGTTCCTGAGCTTTCCCAGAATACCTTTGTGAGTTTAAAGGGGCTCCGTCGTCAAACAGTAAACAAATCCGTAAACTCGCACGTGTCGCCGATTATCTATTGTTCATCCATTGTTCTCTGCAGTTTGTTTGGTGGCTTCACCCAAGCCACCAAAAAGTGACCGTTAAAAATCCACTTATATCCGAGCAATCGTAGAAGATATGAATGCTTGGTTTGTTCCTAAATGAAGTACAATGATTAATGCCCAAACAGCAACTTTCATTTTGAAAAAAATACGAAAATCCTGTGTGATATCACCTTTCAAAAACTGCAAAAATCATCGTTTCGTTTACATTTTGACGACGGAGCCCCTTTTAAGTTGGACCTAAGATGACAAGATCAGAGGTCATGTCATGCAGGAGCCGTCTTCATTTCTAATTTTTATTTAGTTTTCAGATATTGTGTTTTCTTCTTGCAGCTCTACACTTAGCCTGCCAAAGTGGTAATTTTGCTTCAATTAGAACATTATTAACAGAATCAAATATCAATGCAGAGGCCATGAATGGAAGGTTGGTTCGAATCATTTGAAATAATCATTTCCTTATTTCTCATTCAAAAGAAATCACATCCACGAAAAGTGCAGCGTAACTATTTCCAAAATGTAAGGCAGAATGACAAACGCATTTATTTGAAATGAACCATCTTGAAGCCGTTTGATATAGAACAATGTTTGCAAGGAGCAGATTGTCGTCAATATCATCATCATCATCATCATCATCATCATCACCATCATCATCATCATCATCATCATCATCATCATCATCATCATCATCATCATCAGCATCATCATCATCATAATCATCATCATCATCATCATAATAATCATCATCATCATTAGAATCATCATAATCATCGTTATAATCATCATCATCATCATCATCATCACATCGTCGTCATCATCATATTTATTGTTGATTTATTTACAGGCGGAACCTAGATCAGGTAAAAGTAAATAGCTGCAATTATAGCTGATTTAGGCCCATTACGATGCGTTGATTTCTCGGTCGGTATGTTGAAATTTAAGAATATGGTAGTAGAATTTCAAACTGTTTACATGGGCAAACTTCTTTGCATAAGCTGGAGCCGTCGTCTTTGTTTACTATTTTGTATTTTTTGTCGTTTATTGTGTGCGCAGAAAATTATAAGTCTGCCGTTTCTTTCTCTTTAGAGGGCAAAATCCATTGCATGCATTAGCAATATACAACAGAGACAACGCGGCTGCGATTTTTGAACTCTTCCGTCAGAATCGACCAGATTTGAATATCAATGCTTTCGATGCAGATGATAATACAGGTATATATCTAGGATGTTTCTTTGATTGTAAAAACAGATATTTCTACCGGGTGAGTAAGAGGCCAGGGGAGGGGGCAATTCACGATTGGGTCATATGGGAGTGTACGCTGCAAGAATATCTGTTATGACCCAAATCCCAGAATCCCAGGGGGGGGGGGGCACTCAGCACATGTACATACGGGGAAGTAAGTCCGATATTTTTGGGTCAGAATATTGCCGAAAGTGATATTTTTGGGTCCAAATAAATTTGAATTATGTTTTTGATATTTTTGGGCATCAAATATAGTGAAAATGATATTTCTAGGTTCTTTAGAGGCAATCCTGGCCTCAATTTGCATTGTTTTAGGATCTTTTATGTTCGTTTACAGATGTCAAGGTATAAAATGAGCTGATATTTTTGGGTTGTAATGAAGCTAAACTGATATTTTTGGGGTTCCTGAAAATTTCTCGGACTGACCCCCCCGTATGAGTATGTGCCGAGTGTCCCCCCTGGGCCCAGAATGTAGGTGGGACTTTGAGACCAAATCCCAGAATTTATGTATGGTTTCCGAAAAGTGTTTTTACTACAAAACAACACAAAAAGCCTCCACAAAAAGAGGTATCATTTACAGCCAAGCCCTTAGGTACAGACGAGTCATTACAGATGATGTAAAACTGAAATCATGCTTAACGGTCCTCAGTACAGACCTACTTAAGAGAGGATACAACAAAACTCAACTTTATACACAATTTAATAAGGTCATAACAATGACTCAAAAAAACGTTCTCTCTAATAACCTCCCAGAATAGACCATCCCCAAGCCCCTTCCATTTATCGTACCATACGACCCAACTACTTCCCAAATCGGTAAAATTATCAAAGAGCACTGGCACTATATTCGTGAAGACCCCACCCTATCAACCTTCATTGTCTAATGAACCGTTCCTGGCTTTGAAAAGACACACAAATATCGAAGATATCCTTGTCACAATAAAATTTACTAAATAAGCCAATAAAAACTAAGACCTCTTCTGTAAGTGATGCTTCACCATTAACCTCCCACTTCAGACTTAAAAACACCATTGACACCGCAACGAGGTTACGAGAACAGATCTGGAGAAACAACAGGTTGGTAATACCCCTTATTTCTTTTCATTCATCTTATTATTATTTCTTACAACAAGTGTTTTTACTACAAAACAACAGGAACATTTTTGCTTATCGCAAACCTGAGCATTCCCAAAATTTCTAGCAAAAATTAGACCTCAATTCCAGGATATTTCTTTAAAAAGTGCATCCCATTCCGAGAATTTTCGTGCCAAAAACTAGACTGAGTAAGATGAGTCCCTTGTATCTCTGCGGTAAACCTTGCTCAAAAACCTTGCTAAACCTTTCTGTTGACCGATGCGCCATCATCAAGCCAAAGAGCACATGGAAACAAGGGACTTTAGGTGATAAGTCTAGCCAAAAACTAGCCAAAACTGGCGCACATCCCGGTATGATTGGATAATGCAGTACCCCCCCCCCCCCTTCCTGTGGTAAAAATTATTTGCATTGGCCGAAATGAAGCGTTCTGAATAAAGCACAAAGTTCAATGAATCATGACTCAAGTTATAGTGGGAATGGTAACTTAAATAAGAATATTTATTTCGCTAAAATTATAAAGATTATTTCCAATTATTCTCAATGAAGTATAAAGGTAACGCTAGTTTGTAAATTGTCAGCTGGCCAATATCATCGAATTCAATGAGAAATTTCTATGTAATTGGCGCATGGTGTGCAATTTCTTTAGCCAGCCTGTTGCCTTTCGTGTGTTTAGGCTAAACACATCGGAAACTCGTCGCTCAGAATCCAGCTGTATCTTTATAATCGTTGATGGCACAACAAATCTGACTGCACTGGCGAATTCTACGGGGTTCAAAGATGTAGAAAACCTCTTCATTTGCAATGTGCCTGCTGCTAATTGCTTGCATTAAGGGGGGGGATTAAAATTTTTTGGAAGTTTAGCTTGTACAGCCCCTTTAAACTATTGATTTATCATTTCAAAAAGCTTATACCGGGTGCGCCAAAATAAACTATGCATGTTTGGCAGGCCACGATAAATCGTACACTGGACCGATTTTGAAGATTCATGACTTAATCTTTAGCAGAAAGCCTGAATTAGATTCTAGAACTTTTTGCAAATTTTTCTGTTTTCAGTATTTAGAGCTAAAAGCGAATTTCTTAAAATCTTCGTTTTCGAAAACATTGAAAACGATCAAAAAACGTCGATCAAATTTTAAAAGATTCAACATGAATGAACAAAGAGAAAACGTTTTCAGGGGGAATTCTGGAGTTTAGGACGAACTCTCGTACAGCAGATCACAATTGGTCGATTTCTAAATCGCAAATGACCACGAACAAGTTCTCTCTTTGTCCATTCATGTCGATTCCTTAGAAAACTTGATCAATGTTTTTTGATCGTTTTCAGTGTTTTCGAAAACTAAAATTTTAGGAGACTCGATTCTAGCTCTAAAATCTGAACATGAAAAAATTTGCAAAAAATCCCAGTATCTAATTCAGGCTTTCTGCTAACGATTAAGTCATAAATCGTCAGAATCGGTCCAGTGTACGATTTATTGTGGCCTGCCAAACGTGCATAGTTTATTTTGGCGCACCCGGTATCCAAACACTTCCTTATATCAGATTGCTTGATAACGTCATTTTACGCAGTTTCTGCTCTGTCGTACCAAGTAAGAACACACAAACTAATTTGATTGATTTCTGTTCTATTTTTAGCTCTGTTTCTCGCATATTCAAATGGTGCTGTTGGTTTATGTTGTGCGTTGATGAGAGCTGGAGCAAAATTAGGAACAATCAACAAACAGGCTGTATCAATATTCAATGCTCCTGTTGCAACGAAGAAATTATTATTCAAATTGCTAGGTAAGATTCACAAATTTCCCCGAAATCCCAAGAATGTTGTCCTTCATTGGAATTACATTTTAGCTCCACGATGTTTTTCTACTTTTTTGAATAATTAAAGGGGCTCAGTCGTCAAACAGTAAACAAATCCGTAAACTGCATGTGTCGGGGATTATCCATTGTTCATCTATTGTTCTCTGCAGTTAGTTTGGTGGCTTCACCCAAGCCACAAAAAAGTGACCGTTAAAAATCCACTTATATCCGAGCAATCGTAGAAGATATGAATGTTTGGTTTGTTCCTTAGTGAAGTACAAGGATTAATGCCTGAACAGCAACTTTCCTTTTGAAAAAAATACGAAAATCCTGTGTGACATCACCTTTCAAAAAACTGCAAAAATCATCGTTTTGTTTACATTTTGACGACGGAGCCCCTTTTAAAGAGACAACAAATATGCTGGAGTGTCGTTCCTTGCCATCAGTTTCGAGTAATGGTGGTCATTTTTATGAATTCTCATATCTCTAAAAACGTTGTAATTTTAATCAATCGTTGAATTCTACCACTATCAAAGCCAAATTATAGCATCAAAGTGTTTTACAGAGGCTTTCTTGGATGATCAAAAGATCTTCTTGTTGCGTGTAGTTCAATTGTACAAAGATAAACAAGTAAATAAAGTAAATATTAGCACTTTGATGCGAATTGAAATATGCACGACGTTTCGAGCATAGCCCGTTATCAAGCTTGATAACGGGCTATGCTCGAAAGGTCGTGCTTATTTCATTTCGCATCAAAGTGCTCATATTTTACTTTATTCGCTTGCTTTCTTGGATAGTGCTCGATTTTCCATAGACCAACCTCTTAATAATCCTTGTTTTGATAGATCTCCTTAATGCTGAGCCAGCATGGCTGGATGGGCCTAATTGTCATGAATGTGGAGTCAAATTTAACGTAACAACACGAAAACATCATTGGTAAGTAGTATACTTGCAGCCATGTCTTTTAATAGTACATGTAATTTGTGACCTAAGTTGAAAATACGATGAAACCTAGCCTACGCGTAGACCCATTATCCCAAAGGAGGAAAGGGTCTACGAAACAAAGAGCAAAGGCTTGCTATGGCTACCCAATTAATAATTCTAATCCCCTTTTCAAATGATTTGTGAAACGCGTTGAAACCATAGAAATAGAAATATTTCTATGGTACAAACACAAGCTGCATAAATTAAGTTTCCAGAAATCTAGAAACCTCAGTAGCAAGCTTTTACTCTTTGTTTCGTAGACCCTTTCCTCCTTTGGGATAATGGGTCTACGCGTAGGCTAGATTAAACCCTACAGAAAGGTCCTAAAAAAGGGTCCATTTTGGCACATTTTGAAATGGTCATGATAGATATAACTCAATGAAAATAGTATTTTTGGAAATAGCATTGCTCTTTAATGCTGCAAACACATTAGATAGATGCACAGAAAAACTTCTTGAAAGCATGCTAGAAACTACTAAGTCTTTTTGAAGAGCTTGTGAAGCATAATGGGTCAACGCGGGGCAAAATATGTCGCTTGATTCTTAGCTTCTAGAATCAAGACTATGTTTTTTGTTTTTAGACCTTTTCAATCAACAAAATTGTCTTTGTTCGTGATAGAAACTGATTTTCTTCAACCAAAGCACAATTAAAGGGGCTCAGTCGTCAAACAGTAAACAAATCCGTAAACTCGCACGTGTCGGGGATTATCCATTGTTCATCCATTGTTATCTGCAGTTTGTTTGGTGGCTTCACCCAAGCTACAAAAAAGTGACCGTTAAAAATCCATTTATATCCGAGCAATCGTAGAAGATATGAATGTTTGGTTTCTTCCCTAGTGAAGTACAAGGATTAATGCCCAAACAGCAACTTTCATTTTGAAAAAAATACGACAATCCTGTGTAATATCACCTTTCAAAAAACTGCAAAAATCATCGTTTTGTTTACATTTTGACGACGGAGCCCCTTTGATAAGAAAATGCATTAGTTTGTCAATAAATCAGTTTATCTACAAAAGATAACCGATAATGCCTGCCAGTTAATCACAAAATGGGAAGACCCCGTACCAAACTTTCGTACGCTTTTGTCACCGAGAAAAATCGATACAAAGTCATACTATGGAATAATATGATATAATATGATATAATATAATATAATATAATATAATATAATATAATATAATATAATATAATATAATATAATATAATATAATATAATATAATATAATATAATATAATAATATATAACATATATAATATGATAATATGTAATAATGTAATATATAATATAATATAATATATATAGTATGGAATACTATAGGGCAATTTTCGCCGAGACCTCGGGTGTGCAAGAAGGTCCTCTATTGTTTATCTATTGTTTGTTTTGAATACCCTATTGTTTTGCTTGGGTGTGCAAGTGCCACACTTTCCATACAGGAAATACAGGACATTTTGCTGCCATTATGTTCATTTATCCCCTGTCGTATGGGAACAACCCATATGCCCTCTTTTCTGATACACTCTTTTCGAAGGTGGTCAAAAATAGTTTAACACATTATCAAAAACTTGATAAAAGTTGTATGAGAAGTTGATTGATCATAGCCGACAATAGCCGACAATAGCCGACAATATAGCAAATTACATATGATTTAGGATGTCATGACCCAGCAGATTAAAGAAGCTCTTTAAATGAAGCCCTCTTACGTCATTCGGTTGTATGATTATAATTCAAATTGACTTATGGTCCATGGCTTAGGAGTAGTATAGGTTTTGATTGACTATTAAGCGCAAAGGCTGCACGCAAAACAGTGCTTAAAAGCTGCAGTGACTGAACATGCAATTAATCTTTTAGCTGTTCTACCAAAGATTCTAGATCGAGTGGTATTTTTTATACATTTCTTAGAAATCAGACAAATTTTAAATAAGCACAACAGTGACACAGACTATTATCACAGGAGGCCCAATCGGGTATCATGGCGGCCTAGCTTAACTAAGGCAATTTACGCTGCTGCTGTTTCTTCATGCAACATAAAGATAGCAGTGCTTGTTTTTTGAATTGAAGAAAAATAAAATTCATACTGTAAATGATTAATTGATTGATTGTTTATCTCTGTGCCTGTCCTCTTGGTCCGAAATCATTGAAGCCTCCTGCCGCTATGGAGGCCTCCTGTCCTAATGAATCGGCCATTCAATTCAATTGCACTCCGCTGTTGCTGTTCATACACAACATATATTATTAATTTCGGAGCAAGAGGAAAGACACAGAGATAAACAATCAACCATTTACGGTATAAGTTTCATTTTTCTTCAATTCAAAGAACAAACACTGCTATCTTTATGTTACCTCAAGAAACAGCAGCAGCGTAAATTGCCTTAGTTAAGCTAGGCCTCCATAATTCGCGATTAGGCCTCCTACGTTCTAACGCAACTCAGCCGAATCTTTCGAATAAAATGTCAAAAGATTAGTCGATCTAGAGTCATTTGTAGGACAGCTAAAAACTCTATTAAGCTCGTTGAACTTCGAACTATGCTCGCGTGGTGATGAACTCCAAATTTTGATATGCAAAAGATAGAACTTTTCAAAAATTACGTCATGTCTTTTGAGATACTAGTCCAGTATGGTAACTCATATCAGGAAGCAATACCATGTGCGACTGTTCTGCTGATTTTGTTTCTTGTAGTTGTTTAATATTATTTTTTCATGTGGGTTCCGAATATAGATGTTTATGGGGGAGGGGGAATTCTGGGCCATTTTCTTGTGATGTCATGATGACGTTTATGGAAATTCTTGTTACAGTAGTTTTGTCCGCAGTCGACTAAATAGCTGGAATTTTACACGGATCGCTGCAAATGTTATCATGTACAACATATTCAAAATACTCTAAATTCGTTGTGTTTCAGGGGATTTTTCGTGCCAGAAAATTTTCTCCAATTTGCCTTTGGCCCACTGAAAGTTTCACCGGATAAATCTCAACAGTTTTTAGCACATTGTCCGATGTTTATTTGTAAGATTTAGAAGCGTACTGAATATTTCGAATTTCATGTTTGTTCAACACACATAGACGCGTTTATTCTAAAACACCGCGCTTCTTTTAATCTTGTGCCTTTGCACATGAAACTTACAGACACTAAGAGAAATTTCTGCTTGATATACGACCCAAGGAAAATGATGGCAGTTTTAGAAGACCATAATCCTTGGCTTGGAGTCTTTAAATTTTCAACTCATTAACCTTGTTATCAAACCAAGATGTTACTATATTTGATCAAAAGGCTGGGTGGAACGATGTTAAGTGCAGGGTTAAAGTGCTGTGGATTCAAAATTTCAACACTGAAACGAATACATGAATATTGCTACGCCTTATGCAAAGACATCCCTTTCGGCTCTTCTTTGCACCTCAAGCACATTGGAATCAGGTCAAATGGCGTCATTTATATGGATAAATCATCGTGATCTTTAGCCTGATGACACCTTAGGTCCTTGGCGAGACTGAATGTAATAAGACCGCAAATGAGGATTATCGCCTTTCTGTCTGAGCGACTTAGCTTTAAGGTTTTTGTTCTTAATTTGTCTAGGGCTCTTCGATTGTCTTAGGAATGTCTATTTACCACAGCACACTGAATTTTTTTGGGGCTTTGGCTCTGTGCCTAATCAGTAATTTTCTTTAGTTTGGTCCCAATTCTTATGGTAACATTTTTCTTGTACAGTTTCTTAATTTTTCTTACAATTGGATTTTGCAATTTTAATGATTGAGAGCAGAGAATTTTACGAAAACCGACAGAGAATCAAATCATAACAAAAATTGTAATTTTTCTCAACTTCGAATTGACCTCTAATCGAATTGGCTACTAGTAGAGTTTCTTTAAAAGGGCGTCTCCAAACCTTTCACAGATCTATTTATATAAGGCACGCAAATGATTATCCAATTAGCTTTCTTCTTTGGTCAACCATTGTAAATTTAACAATACTCCATTGTAAATTAACATTGTTCCATGGTAACTTGAACAGTCAACCTTTTCAATGTATGACCGTTAGGGCGTCGAATCATCAACATTTTATCAATTCTCTGTATGACTCGAGACATGAGATTACCCTGGACTTGCTACAAGTCTCTCTCTCTTTTTTAGTTTCAGGTTTCATCATTTTCCGTTTCGCATTTTCCGGACAATTCGGAATAAAAAAAGAGAGAGAGACTTGTAGCAAGTCCAAGATTACCCTAAAGGCGGGTTTCTACTTGTGCGAATTTGGTCGCGTGGTCGCGCGACCAGTTGTCTGGGCATGCGTAGTTTGTTACAGTTACGAAGATTCCCCTGCCTTCAGCGATCGCGCGACTGATTTTGGAAGTTAGATTGACTTCAACTTTTTCGCGACCAGCGCGACCAGAGCCAATCAAATACGCACGAGTAGAGCCAGCCAAGCCAGTACGAGCTAGTACGCATGCCCAGACCATTGATCGCGCGACCAGATTGACACAAGTGGAAATCATTCGCGCGACTGCTCTCGAGCGATCGCACGGGTCGCGCGACCAAGTTCGCACAAGTGGAAACCCGCCTTAACATCTAGATATGTAGCAGACATGAACGCATTAGTCCATAAATATTAGGCCCTTATTGGCTGATATTTTGACCACTTGTAAAACACGATCAAAAACTAATATGCAATTGGAGAGATGAAATGATAGTGCCAGTTTCTGAAAACAAGCTGCAAAACATTCTGATATCAAAGTAATCTTTAGGGCAAATATCTAATGAGTATTAAGCCTTACTGAATATTCCCTGAAATATTAGGCCCTTGTTCGGTAATGTGACCTGTCGTTGTAAAGTTCTTGCAAATACGTTGAGTGGGTTGGAGATCTTGCACTGTCAGAACTTTATATGATGATATTGTAGGATTCAATATTCTAGTGAACACATTTTGTAAGAACAATGAATGAAGTGAGCGGAAAGAAAGGGTTCCAATACTATTTCGTTTGTACACTGACCTTTTCTAATTTTAAAACATAGAATATAGAATTTTGATAAAACTAGATACGTCTTAAATCAAATGAAATCAAAAAAAAACTTAGCGTCGACTCCGATCAAAACTTGTTTGGCCAGTAGAGCAAAAGCTTTTATAAACATTTGATAGCTCCTTTTTAAAAACTTGTTTATTCTTTTTCAACATTGCTTTGAAAAATAGTTTTGGTTTGGACAAGCAAAATATCTTTTCAAACGTTATCATAAAATCTATGTTAAGTAATCTTATGCATGGTGACGCAACTGAAAAATATTGGCAAATATCTCCGATGTTCTTCAAACAGTTCTTATCGAAATATTTTATCAATGTTTATTCAGTAGCTGATCAAAATCACACCTTACACCGCTGATCAGGATACACCTTTTCACATATAAATAGGATCGTCATAGGTAGATTTTTTCAAAGATCTAGTAAATGAGGGAAGCAGTGTATTCCAGACTCGGGAGTGGCAACAGGCCCGTCGGAACCGGGGGGGCTGGGGGGGCTTCAGCCCCCCCAGTAATTTGCCAAAGTTTGTTCACTTTTGTAAGTGAAAGAGGCTGTGAAAGCCAAGCTTATGGAAACGAAGATTCAAACTTATCTACATTCGAGAAAATTAGCAGAGTTTATTCAGCTATATTTTGCAATTTAAAAATAATCTATATCTGCGTGAAATTTAAGTCCTATTTTCAAAATTGTCCCGGAAAGACTCCTATCAGTCGTGTACTTTTGCTTTTTTAAATAGCAAATTCTCCAAAAATTGGGTGTTTCCAACGATTTAAAGGGCGTGGTCACGAAAAATTTTCCCCAGGGGCAGGCCCCCGAACCCCCATTTTTCTCGCTACGCTCGCACCTAGTTTCAGCCCCCCCAATATGAATTTCGTTCCGACGGGCCTGGTGGCAATCAAATATATTTATATTTCCTCTGTGGGCCTACTTTAGTATTTCATCTACGATCGCTTGCTTCAGAGGTGGACAAATATTTTCTTTCTGTGAACCTTGGTTACGGCTGAAAAATGTCTGCAAAAATTTTACTGGGGATAAAGATACCAACAATTTTATCGGTGGGGCCAAAAGAAGTCACCCTCAAGGTAAAAATGTTTGTAAAAAATTCTCTGAATTGAAGATTTTGATGACGTTTTATGACAAAAAGTACAACATAAAATGAACCTACTGGGCAACAATCAGTTCAGTGTCTCATGTATTTACAGTGAAACTAGGTTTTGCCAAAAGACGAGCACAAAAACGACTTCAGGACGTCAGAGCATAGCTTCCAACTTTAGTTACAAACAAACTTTAGTTACTTACCTTTAGTTTTATAGTTGGACTTTTCAGAAGTTTTCAATATTTTTCAAAATTTCAGCGTATGTTACATTTAAGCTCATTTGAGGGTGTGACGTCATCAAATTTCTAAATCATAAACCAGAAAAGTGACAAAGTTTTGCTTGATACCATATTGTAGACATCCATAAACTATGGTTTTCTTCGAAATCATTTAATGTTGCTTCAAACAGTTTTGAAATTATGATGGTCTTAAGTTTTGTTGAAAATTTGTCTTGAATTCTTGAAAAAGTAGAAAAGCACTCTAATTCTGAAAATACTGAAGATTTCAGAAAAGTCCAACGGTAGAATTATAGAGAAAAATAGATGAAGTTTCTTCGAAATCATTCCGTTCAAAGAAATAAGTAACTGAATTTTACACCAGCCTTTTTAAAGATTTGGAACCTATGCTGGACTTCAGGAAACAAAATTATCGATTATGGACAGAAACGAACTTACGCATTTCAAACAGACTATCTACCTTAAAGATTGTCTCTGAAGCCCAAAAATTTTCTTGAAAAATGTCTATGAATATTCAGATCAAAAACATTTCTCGCAATGATACTTTTTCTACTTCTGGTTTGCTTGATGTGTTTTTAATATATTTCCGTTTACATTCTAGCCGGCATTGTGGGAGATTAGTGTGTGCAAAATGTTGCAACAAGCAGATGCCGATTCTGAAATATGAGTTAACGAAGCCAGTCAGAGTTTGCGAGGTATGCTTTGACTTTCTTACATTAGGACCAATATGAACGAATATCAAATATGCAATAACATTGAGAATATTTAATAGCTAATAGCATTCATAGATTGTAACGAGTACGTACGGTTGTTAATTGTGGACCTTTCACTGCTAGGCTGCAGTGGAAGTTAAAACAAAGCATGTATTCAATCGGTCACAAGTCAAAAGTTTGACTTGATCAAAATTTCTGAGCTGTAAGCAACTTGGTTTCGAGGGCCAGTTTCCTACATCAGTACTGATAGGCTACTACTCCAAATTGGCTGTCGGCAGACTCCTTTTAGGACATGGGAACGAGGTTGAGCTGTGAAGGTGAAGGTGAAGTTGTGGTTTTTAGCGCCAAGCGCTGGTATCGCAGAACTAGAATAGGCCTAATCGAGTCGTCTGTGACCCCTTGTCATGACGCTCAAGTGGTGTGGCTCTACCGGGTATCGAACCCTGTCCGCCTGACTGTTCTGGCGGCAAAGTCAGTGGATTTGCTGTAAGAGTTGCTTAGATTAGCCTAAATTATTGATACGTTTGCTCAGTTCATGAACTCATATTAAGGTAAACACTTTAATGGCAAGTGACGCAACACATGGCATAAAGCCCTTGATCAGTTGAGGCCCAGGTTTTTTATTTATGTCCTGGTGAATACACGGAGGAGCTCTAGTTTACTCATTCAATACAAAGTAGTGAATGTTTATTTCTCCTAAGTTGGTTTCTCTGTGCCTCCGTTCTTCTCAGGTGACAACTCTGCGTGACACCAATTTTAAGATTCCAATAATAAAGAAAACCATATTGGAATTTCAAACCTTCTGTCAACATTTTCGTTGCCATAGAGAAAATTAGCCATGGAATAAATAAGAAGGGCCAAACCTGAGGTTAATTAACACCTACGGTATAAACATGAGCCATGCAGATAGAACTTCACGACTCCTTAGGCCTAGACTAACTACCTCAGTCCTATTTTCCACTTTGTTTATTATATTGGATGACGGTACTCCGCTTCAACTGGTTTTGTTGTGGCGATTATCAGTCGATCAATGAGCAAAACTACGACTATTGTGATAAGTCTACCTTAGGTGCTTGTTGCAAATTAAAATTCTCTTGTAGCAGTATGTTACAGTAGAGTGCACTCAGAACCTCGCTCAGAACAGAGAACATAGGTCTGTCGCAAAATATTGTCAAATCTCAAATTAGATGTCACCTGCAAATGCCCGCGAATAACAGCAATAGAGGTGTCTTGCAAAGGAATTTTGTGTTTTCGCAAGTCTCAGGTGACATCAAATTTGAGTAGATTTAATTGATTTTACTGTCGATTCTCCGTTTCTGTGCAACTGAACATATTTTCAATAGCGATAATTTTGACTGATTTGGTAGAACACACTGGTCTACTGCCTCTGTAAATTCCATATATGCTTGCTAATATAGAAGGGTGTACAGGGGTAAGATAGGTAAACTGTGGGTCTAATTAACAAAACAGAGAAGCTGAAAAAATCTCATGCAGGATACCAGTCAATATTTTGATATTAGACAGGATAGTTCCCGTTTTAGAGCATTTTATTGTAGGTAAAAATATCTATTTTTGCAAAAATTTGCTTTTTTGAAAGTTTTGATTTTTAGCAAAACGTAGAGTCACGAGGCTGGATTTTCCTCCAAAATCGGTTATTTCATGCAGTGCTCATTTTCTGCTACAAAATAAGGTTATAGCCCTTCTATTTTCGCAAAACTCTGCTGCTTTTGAAACGTTTCATTTTGCAGCAAAAAGTAAGGCAATAGCTTTCATTTCTGTTGCCATCACCTGTTTTTAAGTCGTTCATTATTTAGAAAAAATAAGGCGATAGGCCTTCATCTTTCGGAATGATCGGCTATTTCTGATGGTTTTAGCTCCAAGCATTTGTTATTCAGGTTTGGACGATTAATTACTCACTTCCCTTGTTCCACTCTTGCCCCCATAACGTACCCATCTTACCCTTGTAGACCCGAATTATTAAACGCTGTTGTATTTTACTGCATTAAATTTTGTTCATAGAATGTATGATCTGTGTGTGATTTACCTTATTCTAGCCACAGCTACATGCATGCGTTCATTCATAGGTATTATCCAATTTTATGTGGATTTTTCATCCTTATTAAAACAGCGCAAATTCCTGCGTAGCGAAAGATGGTCATAGCATAGGTTCCAAATCTTAAACTCGGCGTAAAAAGGTGGGTGTAAAATTCAATGACCTATTTCTTCTGACTGAATGGCTTGAAAGAAACTTTAGATACTTATCTATAATTCTACCGTTGGACTTTCCAGAAATTTTGAATATTTTTCAAAATTACAGCTAATTTTAAATTTCAGCTCATTTGAGGCTGTGACGTCATCAAATTTCCAAATCATAAACCAGATGGGTGACAGGCTTTTGCTTGATACCATATTGTAGACATTCATAAACTATGGTTTTCTTCCAAATTATTTCATGTTGCGTCAAACGGTTTAGAAATTACGATGGTTTTAAGTTTTTTCGAAAATTTTTGTTGAATTCTTGAAAAAGAACAACAAAATTCTAGCTCTGAAAATATTAAAGATTTCAGAAAAGTCCAACGGTAGAATTATAGAGAAATAGCAAAAAGTTTTTTTGAAGTCATTCAGTTCAAAGAAATAGGTCACTCAATTTTACACCAGCATTTTTAAAGATTTGGAACCTATGCTGATGGTCATATGGTTTCATTTGCTGCTATTTCACATAATGATGTACCAGACCTTTTAAAATCTTATTAAATTCACTGTCCACTGCATACAGGGGGCATGTTGTAAAAACCAAGACCCTAGAACCCCTGATACTCCTGGGAACTTTAAGTACTAAAATGAAAAGGACCCTTAACTCCTTGATTCCTGGCATTGGTTTGAAAGAGTGGAAGTTCATGGGATGGAAGAGGGGAACTTAACGATACACAACTTCCTGATCATGACTCTCTGGTGTAAAGGGTCCTTTTCATGATTAGTGCTTAAAGGTCCTATGGGTCTCAGGGGTCCTAGGGTCTTAGGGTCCGGTTTTTACAGCTTACCCATATAGGGTGGCACCAAAACACTGGGATCCATTTCTTTGGTTGCTGTGGCGGAGATGTAAATTCGATTGTCTTGTGTTTTATACACTTGCAAAGGATATGCTTCAGCTTAAAGTCTGAGACCTTGTTTGAGTCTATCTAACAGTTTGTTGTTGATTCATGGCACAGGAAAGGCAAAATATATTATTGCGTCAGAAATAGCACTTACTCTTTATTACTGAATAATCGCCTCTCTGCTTATTAATTATTGAAAATTTGTCCAACTCCCCCCCCCCCCCCGCTCCATTCCAACCCTCCTTCATTAATTCTTGAAAAATTGAAATGATAGTGAAAATTTTTTTTTGAATACATATAACAGAGATACGTGTTTAACTAAGAAACATTTTCAATTTTTGGAGCGACCCCCCCCCCCTTTTGTTCTAACTCCTCTGATTATTAGTACATCGAACCATTTCCAACCCCCATCAATTATTTCGATTGGTACTTGGAAGTACGTTGTTTCCAGCAATTTCCAAAGCAAGTATATTTTGAAAGACAGTGTTCTAGCGTTGTGTGAAACGGTACTTTCCATGTCAGCATTAAAAATAGTGTTTTCCGTATTTGTAGCTGTGGTCGTTGTGTGAATATTATTTCTGTGAGTAAGTAGACCAACTGTAATGGTATAGAACAATGATTTGTATAGGAATGTGATATTTGATTTTTTAGTATGAATTATTTTCCAGTCACGATCAATCATCCATTTGTTTTTATTTCTTATGAATTTTCTTTCCTTAAGACATGCCTTGTTGCTAAAATCAACTTTTTCACAAATGGCTCAATTTCCATCAAAAAATAGGGGCATAGACTATACCTTTTTCGCTGAAATTGGTCTTTGGCTGAAAAGGCTCATTTTTTATCAGAAAGTAAGGCTATAGGCTTACCTTTTTCGCTGAAATTGGCTGTGGCTGAAATGGCTCATTTTACATCCAAAAGTAAGGCTATAGGCTTACCTTTTTCACTGAAATTGGCTGTTTCTGAAATGGCTGATTTTTCATCAAATAGTAAGGCTATAGGCTTACCTTTTTCACTGAAATTGGCTGCTGCTGAAATGGCTGATTTTTCATCAAAAAGTAAGGCTATAGGCTTACCTTTTTCACTGAAATTGGCTGTTGCTGAAATGGCTGATTTTTCATCAAAAAGTAAGGCTATAGGCTTACCTTTTTCACTGAAATTGGCTGCTGCTGAAATGGCTGATTTTTCATCAAAAAGTAAGGCTATAGGCTTACCTTTTTCTCTGAAATTGGCTGCTGCTGAAATGGCTGATTTTTCATCAAAAGTAAGGCTATAGGCTTACCTTTTTCACTGAAATTGGCTGCTGCTGAAATGGCTGATTTTTCATCAAAAAGTAAGGCTATAGGCTTACCTTTTTCACTGAAATTGGCTGCTGCTGAAATGGCTGATTTTTCATCAAAAAGTAAGGCTATAGGCTTACCTTTTTCACTGAAATTGGCTGCTGCTGAAATGGCTGATTTTTCATCAAATAGTAAGGCTATAGGCTTACCTTTTTCACTGAAATTGGCTGCTGCTGAAATGGCTGATTTTTCATCCAATAGTAAGGCTATAGGCTTACCTTTTTCACTGAAATTGGCTGCTGCTGAAATGGCTGATTTTTCATCAAATAGTAAGGCTATAGGCTTACCTTTTTCTCTGAAATTGGCTGCTGCTGAAATGGCTGATTTTTCATCAAAAAGTAAGGCTATAGGCTTACCTTTTTCTCTGAAATTGGCTGCTGCTGAAATGGCTGATTTTTCATCAAAAAGTAAGGCTATAGGCTTACCTTTTTCACTGAAATTGGCTGCTGCTGAAATGGCTGATTTTTCATCAAAAAGTAAGGCTATAGGCTTACCTTTTTCACTGAAATTGGCTGCTGCTGAAATGGCTGATTTTTCATCAAAAAGTAAGGCTATAGGCTTACCTTTTTCACTGAAATTGGCTGCTGCTGAAATGGCTGATTTTTCATCAAAAAGTAAGGCTATAGGCTTACCTTTTTCACTGAAATTGGCTGCTGCTGAAATGGCTGATTTTTCATCAAAAAGTAAGGCTATAGGCTTACCTTTTTCAATGAAATTGGCTGCTGCTGAAATGGCTGATTTTTCATCAAAAAGTAAGGCTATAGGCTTACCTTTTTCTCTGAAATTGGCTGCTGCTGAAATGGCTGATTTTTCATCAAAAAGTAAGGCTATAGGCTTACCTTTTTCACTGAAATTGGCTGCTGCTGAAATGGCTGATTTTTCATCAAAAAGTAAGGCTATAGGCTTACCTTTTTCACTGAAATTGGCTGCTGCTGAAATGGCTGATTTTTCATCAAAAAGTAAGGCTATAGGCTTACCTTTTTCTCTGAAATTGGCTGCTGCTGAAATGGCTGATTTTTCATCAAAAAGTAAGGCTATAGGCTTACCTTTTTCTCTGAAATTGGCTGCTGCTGAAATGGCTGATTTTTCATCAAAAAGTAAGGCTATAGGCTTACCTTTTTCACTGAAATTGGCTGCTGCGGAAATGGCTGATTTTTCATCAAAAAGTAAGGCTATAGGCTTACCTTTTTCACTGAAATTGGCTGCTGCTGAAATGGCTGATTTTTCATCAAAAAGTAAGGCTATAGGCTTACCTTTTTCACTGAAATTGGCTGCTGCTGAAATGGCTGATTTTTCATCAAAAAGTAAGGCTATAGGCTTACCTTTTTCACTGAAAATGGCTGCTGCTGAAATGGCTGATTTTTCATCAAAAAGTAAGGCTATAGGCTTACCTTTTTCACTGAAATTGGCTGCTGCTGAAATGGCTGATTTTTCATCAAAAAGTAAGGCTATAGGCTTACCTTTTTCACTGAAATTGGCTGCTGCTGAAATGGCTGATTTTTCATCAAAAAGTAAGGCTATAGGCTTACTTTTTTCTCTGAAATTGGCTGCTGCTGAAATGGCTGATTTTTCATCAAAAAGTAAGGCTATAGGCTTACCTTTTTCTCTGAAATTGGCTGCTGCTGAAATGGCTGATTTTTCATCAAAAAGTAAGGCTATAGGCTTACCTTTTTCTCTGAAATTGGCTGCTGCTGAAATGGCTGATTTTTCATCAAAAAGTAAGGCTATAGGCTTACCTTTTTCACTGAAATTGGCTGCTGCTGAAATGGCTGATTTTTCATCAAAAAGTAAGGCTATAGGCTTACCTTTTTCACTGAAATTGGCTGCTGCTGAAATGGCTGATTTTTCATCAAAAAGTAAGGCTATAGGCTTACCTTTTTCTCTGAAATTGGCTGCTGCTGAAATGGCTGATTTTTCATCAAAAAGTAAGGCTATAGGCTTACCTTTTTCACGGAAATTGGCTGCTGCTGAAATGGCTGATTTTTCATCAAAAAGTAAGGCTATAGGCTTACCTTTTTCACTGAAATTGGCTGCTGCTGAAATGGCTGATTTTTCATCAAAAAGTAAGGCTATAGGCTTACCTTTTTCACGGAAATTGGCTGCTGCTGAAATGGCTGATTTTTCATCAAAAAGTAAGGCTATAGGCTTACCTTTTTCACTTAAATTGGCTGCTGCTGAAATGGCTGATTTTTCATCAAAAAGTAAGGCTATAGGCTTACCTTTTTCTCTGAAATTGGCTGCTGCTGAAATGGCTGATTTTTCATCAAAAAGTAAGGCTATAGGCTTACCTTTTTCTCTGAAATTGGCTGCTGCTGAAATGGCTGATTTTTCATCAAAAAGTAAGGCTATAGGCTTACCTTTTTCACTGAAATTGGCTGCTGCTGAAATGGCTGATTTTTCATCAAAAAGTAAGGCTATAGGCTTACCTTTTTCACTGAAATTGGCTGCTGCTGAAATGGCTGATTTTTCATCAAAAAGTAAGGCTATAGGCTTACCTTTTTCTCTGAAATTGGCTGCTGCTGAAATGGCTGATTTTTCATCAAAAAGTAAGGCTATAGGCTTACCTTTTTCTCTGAAATTGGCTGCTGCTGAAATGGCTGATTTTTCATCAAAAAGTAAGGCTATAGGCTTACCTTTTTCTCTGAAATTGGCTGCTGCTGAAATGGCTGATTTTTCATCAAAAAGTAAGGCTATAGGCTTACCTTTTTCACTGAAATTGGCTGCTACTGAAATGGCTGATTTTTCATCAAAAAGTAAGGCTATAGGCTTACCTTTTTCACTGAAATTGGCTGCTGCTGAAATGGCTGATTTTTCATCAAAAAGTAAGGCTATAGGCTTACCTTTTTCACTGAAATTGGCTGCTGCTGAAATGGCTGATTTTTCATCAAAAAGTAAGGCTATAGGCTTACCTTTTTCACTGAAATTGGCTGCTGCTGAAATGGCTGATTTTTCATCGAAAAGTAAGGCTATAGGCTTACCTTTTTCACTGAAATTGGCTGCTGCTGAAAATGCTGATTCTTCATCAAAAAGTAAGGCTATAGGCTTACCTTTTTCACTGAAATTGGCTGCTGCTGAAATGGCTGATTTTTCATCAAAAAGTAAAGGCTATAGGCTTACCTTTTTCTCTGAAATTGGCTGCTGCTGAAAATGCTGATTTTTCATCAAAAAGTAAGGCTATGGCTTACCTTTTTCACTGAAATTGGCTGCTGCTGAAAATGCTGATTTTTCATCAAAAAGTAAGGCTATAGGCTTACCTTTTTCTCTGAAATTGGCTGCTGCTGAAATGGCTGATTTTTCATCAAAAAGTAAGGCTATAGGCTTACCTTTTTCACTGAAATTGGCTGCTGCTGGAAATGCTGATACTTCATCAAAAAGTAAGGCTATGGCTTACCTTTTTCTCTGAAATTGGCTGCTGCTGAAATGGCTGATTTTTCATCAAAAAGTAAGGCTATAGGCTTACCTTTTTCACTGAAATTGGCTGTTGCTGAAATGGCTGATTTTTCATCAAAAAGTAAGGCTATAGGCTTACCTTTTTCATCGAAATTGGCTGCTGCTGAAATGGCTGATTTTTCATCAAAAAGTAAGGCTATAGGCTTACCTTTTTCTCTGAAATTGGCTGCTGCTGAAATGGCTGATTTTTCATCAAAAAGTAAGGCTGATAGGCTTACCTTTTTCACTGAAATTGGCTGCTGCTGAAATGGCTGAATTTTCATCAAAAAGTAAGGCTATAGGCTTACCTTTTTCTCTGAAATTGGCTGCTGCTGAAATGGCTGATTTTTCATCAAAAAGTAAGGCTATAGGCTTACCTTTTTCTCTGAAATTGGCTGCTGCTGAAATGGCTGATTTTTCATCAAAAAGTAAGGCTATAGGCTTACCTTTTTCTCTGAAATTGGCTGCTGCTGAAATGGCTGATTTTTCATCAAAAAGTAAGGCTATAGGCTTACCTTTTTCTCTGAAATTGGCTGCTGCTGAAATGGCTGATTTTTCATCAAAAAGTAAGGCTGTAGGCTTACCTTTTTCACTGAAATTGGCTGCTGCTGAAATGGCTGATTTTTCATCAAAAAGTAAGGCTATAGGCTTACCTTTTTCTCTGAAATTGGCTGCTGCTGAAATGGCTGATTTTTCATCAAAAAGTAAGGCTATAGGCTTACCTTTTTCTCTGAAATTGGCTGCTGCTGAAATGGCTGATTTTTCATCAAAAAGTAAGGCTATAGGCTTACCTTTTTCACTGAAATCGGCTGCTACTCAAATGGCTGATTTTTCATCAAAAAGTAAGGCTATAGGCTTACCTTTTTCACTGAAATTGGCTGCTGCTGAAATGGCTGATTTTTCATCAAAAAGTAAGGCTATGGCTTACCTTTTTCGCTGAAATTGGCTGCTGCTGAAATGGCTGATTTTTCATCAAAAAGTAAGGCTATAGGCTTACCTTTTTCACTGAAATTGGCTGCTGCTGAAATGGCTGATTTTTCATCAAAAAGTAAGGCTATAGGCTTACCTTTTTCACTGAAATTGGCTGCTGCTGAAAATAGGCTGATTCTTCATCAAAAAGTAAGGCTATAGGCTTACCTTTTTCATCGAAATTGGCTGCTGCTGAAATGGCTGATTTTTCATCAAAAAGTAAAGCTATAGGCTTACTTTTTTCTCTGAAATTGGCTGCTGCTGAAAATGCTGATTTTTCATCAAAAAGTAAGGCTATAGGCTTACCTTTTTCACTGAAATTGGCTGCTGCTGGAAATGCTGATACTTCATCAAAAAGTAAGGCTATAGGCTTACCTTTTTCTCTGAAATTGGCTGCTGCTGAAATGGCTGATTTTTCATCAAAAAGTAAGGCTGCAGGCTTACCTTTTTCTCTGAAATTGGCTGCTGCTGAAAATACTGATTTTTCATCAAAAAGTAAGGCTATAGGCTTACCTTTTTCTCTGAAATTGGCTGCTGCTGAAATGGCTGATTTTTCATCAAAAAGTAAGGCTATAGGCTTAGCTTTTTCTCTGAAATTGGCTGCTGCTGAAATGGCTGAAAATGAGCCTTTTCAGCAACAGCCAATTTCAGAGAAAAAGGTAAGCCTATAGCTTTACTTTTGATGAATAATCTGCTACCTGGTGTTGCGTTTCGTGCAAGGAAAAAATAGAGTCGTGCAATAATCATTTGTTCTAACTTTCAAGATGTGTAAGAATTGCTCCTACCATGTGTTACAATTGCCCCGTGTTACAGGGGCAATTGTAACACTTGCCCATTGATTTTGAAACCATCACAGCGTCACAAAAATTAGTTCCATGTGATGGAAACTATGTTCTACTTCATTACAAAAGATGCAACTACAATATCATCTACCTCCAAGAGCGCAATTAATAATTGTCTAGACGATGTGGCTAACTTTCCAAAATGTGTTACAATTGACCCCGGTCTCTCCTACTAGTACTAGTGAAAAATGAACTTGGCCAGTGCAAAACGTAGCGGGGCAACTACTTTTTGTGAGCTTGACAGAGCTGGGCTGACACTAGCCTACGTGTAGACCCATTCTCCCAACAGAGAAAGGGTCTACGAATTGATGAGGGAAAGCTTGCTACTACAGTTCCAGATTTCTAGAACTTAATTTATGCAGCCTTTGTTTAGACTCGTTTCATACGCTATTTGAATAGAGGATTAACATGATTAATTGGGCAGCCGTAGCAAGCTCTATCTCTTTATTTCGTAGACCCTTTATTCTGCATGATAATGGGTCTACTCGTAGGCTAGGCTGACACTTTCTATGTATGAACGGGGCAGTAACTTTTTATTAAGCTTAAGATGAAGTTTGAAATATAAAATGGCTCATTTTGAGGACAAATTGTGAATCATGCAATTTGAGAAATGCTTGGAAGGATCTGTATAAAAATGACGCAGCATTACCCGATATTTCCTTGTCAGTTGCTTGCAAAACGATTCATCAGTCATTTCTCTTCATCTTCAAAGTCGCTTTTTATCGTTGATAAAGACTCGTTAGGGCAAGAATTGAATTTGTTATGGTCTTTGGCTAATTCATCGGTGGTACTATACAACATCTGTTGTTCACGAATACGGGACAGATACATGTTTTAAGGGAGGGTGATGGGGCAGATGGTTTTTTTGGCAATAATTTCATACAGGGCGAGCAGATTCTTTTACAAGAATTTTCTTCTCCACCGGCCATAATAAATTTTGCACTGTCCCTAATTAAAGCATAACTTGCAAAGGTGATATTTGAAAGTAAACCAATACATCAACCTACGTCTTGACTAAGCCTTAAAACAATAGGTCATGATACACACCGAGATACACACCCTTCATCAATAATTGTAAAGTTCTCATAAACAAGTTATTTAAGAGTTACTGTGATTAATGTGTGGTTTTATTAAATCAATAAATTCCAGTAATTTGGCGTTCTGTTTGTAAAAAAAATCGATTCCACATAGGTTTAAATCGTTTATCATTTAACGACTCAACATAACGACGTGTAATTCCAGATAAATTGTTGCTAAACGATGCTTTGAATAAAATGATTTCGAAATGGGAATGTAACGAATAGACTAATGTGCGTTGAATTGAACGCCTACTCGTGACATCTGAAAGCTGCGAAATTTGCAGCACATTAATCTGCAATGTCGTCAAAGGAGTTGATTTGAAAATCACTTTCAATACACTTGAAAAGTGCAGGAAGGGAGGAATAAGAGACAAATCAACGTGTTCTGGTCAAAAGCTTCAAAATCGAGCTGAATAACGAAACAATTTGAGAAGTATTTTCGTCTGACACTGGTGACAGTAAATCACCAGATGAACAGGAACAATTGCAGCGATTCTATACTCGCTTCTTCTCTTGGGCGTCTTTCCTGACGATTCGCTTTGGCGAGTGTCAGACGATAAATTTAGCAAAATTTTCCATACTTTTCAGTTTTTGATAAAATTTTATCCAAAACAATCCGACCTAAAATTGGTACTCGGTGGTACTCTTTTTGCTATATATACCGGGTGCGCCAAAATAAACTATGCACGTTTGGCAGGCCACAATAAATTGTACACAGGTCCGATTTTGGAAATTTATGACTTAATCGTTAGCAGAAAGCCTGAATTAGATACTGGGATTTTTGCAATTTTTTTCATTTTCAGGTTTTAGAGCTAGAAGCGAGTTTCCTAAAATGTTAGTTTTCGAAAAAGACTGAAAACGATCAAAAACATCGATCAAGTTTTCCAAAGAATCGACATGAATGGGCAAAAAGAGAACTTGTTCGTGGTGATTTGGGATTTAAACATCGACCAATTGTGATCTGCTGTACGAGAATTCGTACTAAACCCCCAAATCCCCCTGAAAACGTTTTCTCTTTGTTCATTCATGCTGAATTTTTCAAAATTTGATCGATGTTTTTCGATCGTTTTCAATGTTTTCGAAAACGACCATTTTAAGAAACTCGCTTCTGGTTCTAAAAACTGATAACCGAAAAATTTGCAAAAAGTCCTAGAATCTAATTCAGGCTTTCTGCTAACGATTAAGTCATAAATCTTCAAAATCGGTTCAGTGTGCGATTTATTGTGGCCTTCCAAACGTGCATAGTTTATTTTGGCGCACCCGGTATATGGAGCAGTTAAGGCAGTTGGAGCAGTATTTAAATCAACAGAGAAAATACCAGCCTGGCATCCAGAAATCCGGTCTGGTTATCAGCGGTTCTCATGCTAAGAAATTATGAGAAATGGAAAATGCAGCGAGGGAGGCACTTCTCCGCAGCACTATTTTCGTTCACACCAGCTGTTACCGCGTTGTTACCGCGTTCGGGTGGGCAGGCGTACTGGACGCTAGAAATGCGCTTTGCATTTTAGACCGTTATCGTTTTAGACCTCTTCCGAGGAGCCCAGGCCTTTCAATCGAAAACGAGATCAGGAAACCACATTTTCAGATTCTGAATTTTGTATCTGACTCAAAATTACCATGAACAAACAGCAGAAGCAGAAACTGAATTGATGTTGTTGTTGTTGCTACTGCGACGGTAAAACCGGACAAAAATCTCGATCGGCGACAAATGCTTGTCGCCTTTGTGCTCTCATCAGAATGTGGCTTAGAACCACTGTCTATGTTAGAACATAGGAATACTCTCCTATGCAGAGGTTCCCCTCCCCTGTTTTTGCATTGCAAGGATTAGGACAGCGGTTTAATCTTTATTGCAACACTGGTTTGAAGAAACATTCATCAAAGTACAGCAGTTTTGGAAAACTGCTTTTTGCTATTTTTGAGGCGTTTCAGTCTCGAGGGTTTTGAGAGAAAAAATAGCAGGTGATTTAGGCCATATTTTGAATCAGTATCAGGCTAATCCGTTTCTGGAAGCGTACGGACATGAGCCGTAGTTGTAGCGGCATCAGTTCAGTCAAAAGAGTGAAACTGCGACATGTATTGAGTCTACAGTAGCAACAAGAAAGAATGTGAAAGTTCGTACAAAATGCGATTTATAGTTCTGCACCCATTTTCGACCCATTTAACTGTGCAGACGTAGGAGAAACCTCAGGTCCGCCTCTAGGCTGGGCACCGCATCATATTCTTTGAATAATCATGGTTGAATCGAGTCGAAAGGAGTGGCTATGCAGCCTTAGCGTTATAAATAAAGAAACCAAACAGTTATGATTTCAATACTGGTGGCCTAAGGATTACTCTAAGCATTTTATCTTAAACCTATTAGATTTTGTGATTTCATTTGCTACCGCAATGTTAGGTCATTTGTGTATACGCAAGAAGAAACACATTTTCACTCCCCTCATCCAAGTGCACAAAAAGGATGGGTCCCATTCAAGACCTGAATTTACACGTTGCGTGGAAATTCAATTCAATAGGTAAATGAAATAATATCAAAGCTGTGGCGGAAGCGGTGACAAAGATGGCGCATTGAACAAGACGCAACAGAGCCATAAAACCACCAGCCATCACACAAACTTCATTCAAATCTTCTACCATCCAGCTGAGCCATATACCAAGTGCCTGTAATGTAGGCCACACGGGTAACGGGGGCAAATTAGTATAACAGTAACAAGTACCTCTTTTTTTACTTGAGTGTTTGCCAAATTTGCCAGTTTTGTCTAGATTAGATTAGGCCAACCACGACAATGTTTGTGATACAAACAGCTCTGATTTTTGGCAAATTTGGCGAACGCCAAAATAAAAAGAGCAGTACTTGTTACTTTCATACTAATTTTTCCCCGTTAACTGTGGGCAAGGCACTTGACAGTTGTCTTTACTGATTGTACATTTTGTTATGTGATGCCAATTACCACTGTAAACTAAAAAGTGTGGGAAAATACATTGAAGGTTAATCAAGTGATCCGTCCGTGCGGGCTAAGACGGTGCTAATAACAAGCAATATGTACAAAGATCGCTTTAAAAAATTTGCTTAGTTTTTCGTTTGACACCGTTCACAGGAAATTGCCAGACAGGAATCAAAAGATGAAAAAATTAACAGTGCTTTATTTTAATTCAGTGCGCTCGAAATTTTGGTTTCCTGACTGGCAAAATTCAAAAACAAATGCATTATTTTCATCCACGAATCTTTTGTTTGTGATCTTGCCTTTGATCTGTGTCAGACGAAAATATTCAGCGATGGATGCAATTTTCAACAAGACTATGGTGAAATTGCAAGGGCAGCAACGCGTTTACCAAAAATTTGAAGGTTCACGATTATAACGGAATTTTGTACGTTGGAAACACGTCCCAAGCCACGTAATTCATACCTTTAACACAAACCCCCCCCCCCCCCCCCTCTTCCCGCAACAGATTGATGAATTGATGGGAAACACTTTTTCATCAAATCAAATCATCGTCACTAAGATACAAATGCGTAACAAACAGTAGAAGTAACGTACGAAATAAGTCATGTAAAATGAAGTCATCTTCTATAAATTAATCTAAATGTAGTCGCAAAAAGTTCTACATTTATATAGTTCTGAAAGAAGAACAACTGCCTGAAAGTTTAAAGGGGCTGGGTCACGTAACTGTAAACAAATATGTTATCTTTATAATCTATATTGTTGCCCGCACGTGCCCATTGTGTTCTGCACATATTTTGGTGGATGGGGTGAATCCACAATAATGTTACTTCTAAAAATCCATCAATATCTTTGCAATCTTTCAACATATGGTTGTTTCGTTTGTTTCTGTCTGGAGTTCAAGAGTTCATCTTCAAAATAGCACTTTCATTTTGAGGAAAATAGTGGAAAATCTGTGTGATATGGCCAAACAAAAAAACTGCAAAATCGTAGTTTGGAAAGAAGTTTGTTTACTTTACGTGACCCAGCCCCTTTAATACCAATTTCGCTCAATCTACTTGATAAGATAACCGTTGAGTTACATATTAAAGTGAAATATAACTTGTTCCTAACATCGTAGCCAAATGGCAACGAGTTACCGACCTCCTTTCTCGTATATTGATCTGCGAAAATCAGGCCATATCTAGAGTGGTGTCGCCCATTATGGCCGGTTCGCCAGAGAAATGAAATTTCAGGAGACTGAGAACCAGTACTGACATTGCAATTGTGCAGCCAAAGTTGACGTTTAGGTTAAGTCTCACCGAAATTTTTGCGTTAAAAGCACTCAATGGTAAACAAATACAGGGAGGTAAAAGAGTTTTTCTTGGTAGAACTATAGTAGAACTATGCACCGCAGAGTACTGTAACTTGTTTGCCGATCGGCCACAATGGGCGAAACTCGAAGAAAATGCCGTTTTACCCCCATCTTCAAAATAGTCTAAAATCAGTATGATTATTTAACGTAAAAACTCAACCGTCTCAAATGTTGTACGTACTCCATTAGATGGTGATATAACCTGGCTATACTTATTGTTTTCATTAATATCTCTTTGAGGATCCAATTCCAAAGTTTGCCACGACATCATTGGCGAATAATAGGCGAAACCACTTTATGAACGTTTTGCATGGCAGAATTACGAAGAAGGTCCAAATACTACGGAAAACATTGGCACTTTGGAAAGAGGAGGTAAAATGCAATTCCATGCGGACTTAAGCAAAAAAATTCCGGAACTCCTCGTTTGGAATATTTGACGAGTAACAGGGTCTTAGGGAATTAACCCAACTGAAAGGCTTTCGGGAAATCGTCATACGGAAATTACGAAACAGAACCTTTTTACCCACAAGGCACAAAAATTCTGCTGTATCCCATACAAAATAAGCAAAAAATTTAGGACGTTTGGCACAAATGTGTCAAGTAAAAGGACGTGTTTTGAAAGACTCTTGTTTTTACCAGAAATATGTTTTCCTACCACACTTCACTGAAGGTCAAAATTTCGCAAAGGAACAAGGCGTCTTAGAAGAAAGAGGCCTGAGCTCCTCTATGCAAATCACTTGAAAATAAGGTTATGTACAGCCCCTAGATAGACCATTTAGCCATTCTACAGAAGAGTCTCGATCGAGAGATATCTTTATGAACTTCTACACGAAAGGTTGAGTGGCGTTAGAGGCTCTGTCACTGTTGTTCACATTCGAGACTCTGCGAAATTTACCGAAATATCATTCGATTAGGACTCTTTTATGAACAGCTTAAAGGTCTATTGTATGGTTACCAGGTGAAAAAACCCATGCAAATACCATAAAGCCCTTATTACCTAGACTTATGACTTTTTCGTCGCTTATTTCCCTGCGTTCTTTGATTTGCTGATATCACTTGCCAATAGGGACTCATACCATTACTCTTATAAAGTGGGCCCCCTTTAGGCCCATATGGAGTGGTTCCGTATTTACCAATCAAATTGCTAGAATTTAGTTTGCAACCAATAAGGAGGCGCTATTTAGACTGTTGTTGTTGTTGCATACAAACAACGGTTGATACGGCCTTGACTTCTCGTAGCTGCGATGGATCTATTTTGTTTCTACAGAGGAAGATTACTGCTTGAAAGGTATGTATTTTGCGATTAGTAGGTCAGGAAAACATTGTTCTTTGTACTAAAAGTTTGCTCTTCAATATTGAAGCTCTTTAAACCAGACTTTGAAATGATTTTGTTGAGTGTTGAAGAACTCCCACTAGTTTAGTAGGCCATTTTCAAACAGGGGGTCCACTTTATAAGAGTAATGGTATGAGTCCCTATAGAGCAAGCGATATCAGCAAATCAAAGAACGCAGGGAAATAAGGGACGAAAAGTCATAAGTCTACTTATTAACTACAACTAATTGCATACACAGTACGCCAAATGTTTCTACAACTTACGTGTCCATGCAGACTTTGATTTGAATTTCTTCGGCAATGTTCTACTCCTTCGGAAATCTCCAATCGGAACATCGGAATCTTCGTCATTATCATCATCATCAAGGCTACCACTTCTCTGTGAACGACCAAGGCTTCCACCTCGATATGAATCAGAGCTTCGAACTGAAGCTGTGTCACTCTTGCTCTCACGAAGCGATAATTTATCGTTCAATTTTCGTCTCAAAATGTTCGCAGCAGCGGAATCATTGGTATGAAACATCGACATTTCCGTTGCAAAATAACTAGGCCCTTTACGCTGCCCTGTGTTTGATCTTGATGTTGCGTCGTTTGCCGATTTGTCGCCGTTACTATCATATCCACTCGTCAGATCAGTTTCGCGCCGTCGTGAAGCTCCTCCGTATCGTGGCGGATACCGCATGCTAGTGGGTGGCATATACGTAGCAGTTTTGCTAGCTGTTTTCGATACTGCATCATCAGCGACTTTCGTACTGCCGTTAACGCCTTTTCTTGAAGATGGTCTCGAATCTGTCCTATCAACTGCAAGAATATCTGTTACTTCAGTCCTTCTCCTTAGCAGTTCAATCTCTTGTTTTAGATTTACATTTTCAGCAAGCAGCTTTGAGTCTATAATTTCTTTCCTCAGTAAATCTTTTTCGTCACCCTCGTAAGCAGACTCCCCTGAACTATCCATTTCATCCAAACTGTTTTCTCTGCTGACATTAACAATCCCTGTGTTTATAATTCCGTTATTCCTCTCAATAACATATTTATGTCCGCTTTCGATTTTCTTGATCGTTTCGTCGAGTTTTGTGAGTTCAGCCTCAATTTCCTTTGCTTTCATTCTCACCATTTTATCATCGAAATCTCTTCGTTTTCCGCCAATCTTCAAAGCGACAACCTCATCCAAAACGCTCCCAAGTTTTCCCCGCACACTGGCAAGCTCGTTTTTTAATTCATACATCTCATCTCGCAATTGCTTGATTTCACTCAACTTGATCTTAGACATCGGACTTCGAACGATCGCGACAGTGTTATTCTCGTCTTTCGTTGTCTTCAGCATGCCTTCTAGATGGGTAACATCCTCCAGCAACTCAGATTCCGCCCTATGATACGCTTTTCGCAATAAGTTTATATCAGTTTTTTCTCCATCTTGCTTAGGCCCATGATTCTCTCCACCAGGCTTCATTTCACCGCCTAGAAAATCTCTCAAAAGCTGCAAATCTGCTGCAGTATTTTCTATCGCATCTTGCCAATTCTCTTTTTGCTTCATAGCTTGTCTGTCTTTCTCTACCAACTGATTTTGAACACCGACAAGTTCCTCTCTTAATTTCTGGAAATTCTCGGCGCATCTTTCCTTGTGTGTCTCAAACTCTCGTTTACTATCTTCCAAAGCTCTCTTTGCGACAGCTTTTTCCCTTTCAATTCGTTTGATATGCATTTGGCTACTTTCTAATTCCTCATTTTGCTCTACATTGAATTTCCTTGCTTCTTTTATTTCTAATTCTAAATTCTTACATCTGTTCACCATCCTATCTTTCTCCCCTGTTTCTTCATCTTTCTGGATCTCAAGCTCGTGTACCTTCCTTGTCTTTTCACGTAACTGTGCCTTCAGTTCCTCGATTTCTTTTCCCTGCTTTGCTAAGGCATCTTGAGCCAAGCTTGCTTCTTTGGACACTTTGTCTAAACTCTCCTCCGTATCTTCCAACGTGCACATCAAATTTTCATACTTTTCCTTCTCATTACGCAGGCCTTTCTTCAAATCATCCACCCTCTTTTTCAGATCTTCAGCCTCACTCTCATTATCATCTCGCTGCTTCCTCAAAAATGCCAGCTCCGTTTCGCTCGTCAATTTCCAGCTTTCAAGTCTCGCTACTTTCTTCCTCAAATCATCATTATCTTCTTCTTCTTGCTCCAAATGCTCACGCAAACTTTCCAACTCTTTCGACATCTTCTCATTCTGCAATCTTAGTTCTGCCTCGCTTTCAAGTACCCCGTCCAGCTTCTTGTTCACATCGAGGTTTTGGATCATCTTTTCGTGTTTGAATGTTTTCCACTGGCTTTCAAGATTATCATACATTTCCTGCAAATCCATCTTTTCTTCTCTCTCCTTCTCCAAGGTGTAATGCAAGATATTACTCGTTCTGTTCAAATTTGAAATCTGTTGTTGATACGTTCGCTCTTTCTTGCTTGCTGCATCAAGTGATTCTTTCACGGTAACATGAACCTTCGTCATATCTTGAAGCCTGCAAAACATGAACAAAAATGACTGTTAGGATCAATAAACTCAAATTCTTTACCTGTGTTTATCATGCAAATAGTGCTGAGCATTAATAGGGATGTACAATCTTGCCCTTTTCTCATAAAATGATTTCATACCCCCCGTTACGACTAATCCTTTCTCCATTGTCATGAAAATGACAACAGGCGAAAGTTTCAACCAGTTTCGACCCCCATACCATCCTTTGAAATCCCTTTTCAAAATCTGCTCCCACATTTTAGAAAGTCTTGCACTCTTAGTGATCTAAAAAAACTGAAACTTATTGGAAATTCACGAAAATTTGAGTGAACAATCATGAAAATTTATCAATGTGCATCTGTTCCAAGGATCGGGTAGATTTCAGAAATATCGCAACGACTATAAATCGGTTAGACTCATTACATAAATCTCAGCATCGTTCATTGAATTGAATGGTTTAAAAAATCAGATAAAAATATCGAACGAATACAAGGAATCACGCTGTAAGTCTACATCGAATCGAGAAAGAAAAGAATAGTGGTCGACGATTTGCTTCCCAATGAAACATTTGAAAAATGGATTTTCAAATCGTACAGAAATGGATTTTGTCAAGTCATCTTCTTAAAACGTTCATGTTCCCTTCAAGACAACAAACATCTTTTGAAGTTTGCAATTTACAGCATTTCTTTACATATCAAACTTGCGTTCGATTCAATTCACAACGGCGTTCAATTCAATAGAAGTAGACTTGCTTCGAGTCTATTTCAGTGGCCTACCAGCATTAAAAAAATATAATTACTGCTGCGGGGGCGTAAGGTACTAAGGTGACGCTGCGAAGGAGAAACGAGTAGTAAAAGTTACCAAGCAGTTTCTCCAAAGTTATATTAATACGTCATAGAAGATACCCCACCCCCTTCCAGATGTAGCAGGATCGCTCTTATTCATACGTCATATCCCTTAGCCTCGTAATCGCGTTTAATCTAATGAATTAACCTTTTTCCTTTCGTTTAGCACATGCGCACCTATTCCTTTATTTGTAGTTTAATGTATGCTAATTATTTCCTTTTGTGTAAATAGTATGAAAGCTTCTGGATAGTAGATTCTTGTAGTTCATCATCGTCTGAGTTATGATAATATCAAAATGTAACTCATGACCATTTTATTGTGATTTTACTCTCTCGCAAGCCAAATTTATTCGACGCAATTCGTCGCCTATCACAAAAAGTGGTGTAGGACCCGTTTGCCTCCATGGCTTCGCTTACGATCCATCATGTCAGCTGATGAAATTTTAGGATTGATCAAAGGCCTTGCAGAGGTTGTCAAAGACCAACAAAGCGCCTCGAAGGACACAGTCAGCAACACTCAGCAACAAATTCATGATCTTTCGACCGCCGTCCAAACACTTTCCGAAACAGTGCGTTTAAAGGAAACCACAAGTGCCACTTCACTTCGTCTGCCTCAACTTTCACTGCCGGAGTTTACTGGACATGAAAATTTAGATCGTTTTGCTGAGCAGCTAACGCATGTTCTCCTTTCTTCTGGTGTTTCTCCCAAGTTTTGGGTCACTTATTTAAAACAACAGTGCCAGAAAGATGCTCGCGCCTTCGACATCGTTTGCTCTTTTGAAAGCAGCCATGCCCCTCGCCTCTCCGAGAAAACAACCAAAGAGGAATTTATCTCCTATTTTGATCGCTGCTTGGCCAACCTTACCGCTCATCGTGGTATTCCAAAGGAGCAGCAGATTCGACAGCTTCTCTCCACATATTATGCCATGTCACAGCAATCAACCGAATCAGTGTCAGATTTTGCTCACCGATTTTTGGAGACACAGCATTCATTGGAAAAACTGATTCCTGGCATCCATCGTACCACTGACGGGAATGACTGCGAATTAATCCACGCATTTTCCATTAAACTTCGTCCTGCCATTGCCAAAGAATTACTAAGTCGAGATGTGCCTTTCAAAAGCCTCTCCAACGTCATAGAAGCTGCGAAACGCCATGAGTCTGTGGAAACCTCATTGAAGCCAGTTCAAGAGCCGGACAACTTAAATGCTTGGAAACCTGCCGCCTTGTTTTCGGGAGCAAAAAGCCGACAGCCACCACGAAATCAGAATGTTCAGAGACATGAAAGCCCACCTCAGAAGAACACTAATACATCAGGTGACCCTAAAATTTGTTGGTTGTTTAATCGTTGGCATAAAGCCAAATGCGAGTTGCCAAATAATAAATGTTCTTATGGTTACCTTCACAAGTGTAAAGTGTGTTCCAAGGCAAATTGTAAGAGAATCTTTCATTTAAATTCTCAGCAACCTAGCTCACACACAGGTAACCGAAATTTTCACAACTCGCAATCTAAGCAAGAAAGTCAGGTTAGTGTAAATTGTGTAGAAACGTCAAACGATACTACATCTTTACTTTCGGCAGTAAATCAGGTATCTGATGGGGTCAAATCTTTAGCCACACGCATGGAGCAAGTGGAAAAACGCCTTCCACAACCCCAGGCTGCACAGCCTAGCTCGGCTACCACGCAAGATCCTCTTTTCGGTATGCCTGCAATTACAGCCTTGCCTAGCAATTCAGCAGTTTCGGACTTAGATCTTGCGAATAAAAACATCTTGTGGACAAAAGTCACCTCAGCTGGTGTTTCCCTACCCCTGCCCTTGGATAGTTGCTGCTCTGTTTCTTTGGTAAGCCAAAAACACGCGGAAACGGTAGCCAAACAACATCCCCACCTTAAGTTTTCAAAGTTAGAGCAGCATCTCCCCGTTTCAGTAGCTGGTCCTAACTCAAACCTTAGGGCAGTTGGTATTTTACAAGTGCCTATTGTTTGGGAAAACGGTAAATCTGTCACTTTTACCATGCTGGTGGTGCCGAATTTGACCTGGCCTATTTTGTTTGGACAGAACCACCTTAGAAAAACTGACGCCCGTATTCGCTCTCGTGAGCTCAAAGTCTATTTTGCCGACCCCGCCTTAGATTTTGAGATCTCTTGTTACGACTCAAATCCGCTAGCTGCATTTCCTGCTTTGAGAAATCCAGATTCCAGCCCAGGCTCCTCTGCCAACGTGACTTGTTTACTGACAGCGATGAAAACTTCATTTGCGTCAGATAAACACGTCTCTTTGGCACGGGGGTTCAACCTTGTCACAGTTTGTTTAGTGCTCACAGCGTCGCTTTTGGGTTCTCCCCTCTTATCGGGACCCCTTTGGCTGGAGGGAACACAGTTTTCACCAGGACTACAGACCCTTAGTGGCCCTATAGATCTTACGTGTGTCAAAACAATGTCCCAGCCTGGTGAAACGCCGCCCTTGTTTCTCCCCGCCAGCCACCCTTGCTATCCAAAGTGTCGCCCAAGTCGTCCTATCCCCCCGGTCGACAAGCACTGTGCTGGAATTTTGGGCTCGCAAAGTAGTGACGTACATACATTTGATGATCCGCACAATCAGGTATTCATCACTTCGGTCGTAATTCGGTCAACAAAAGGTTCCGCAAAATTGCCTTTCAATGTTTCCTTAGGCTCATTACGCCCAATCACGGAAGCCGGTAGTGCCACACTGTCTGAAGCGGCGTCTGATATGGCTAAGGTTTTGTCTGAAAGTTGGTATTCTTTTGTCACCTCAGGTAATGAGCCAATAACTGGTGCGGAAATTAGTTCGGATATCATGCCAGAAAGTTCTGTCAATGATCAATTTTTCCTTTCAGCACATGTCTCACAGTCCATTCATGCACCGTTCGAGTCTAATGACGCAAATTCTTCAGGTCTAGACTCGTCTTTGTTGTCTCCATATCTTGAGGACAATGACTTTGATCATGAGCATGCATTTCCGCCTTCTGAAAACAAGGAAATTGATCCAAACTCTGTGCATTTTTTCGAGCAACTTGTCGAGGCTTTAGAGTTGGATACGCCCATGTATGCTCATGTGTCGAGTGATGTAATGGCTAAATTCAAACAGCTCATTAGGAAATATTCGCACGCTTTTCATTTGCCGAATTCACCTCTTTCAGCAATCAAGGGCTTTTATCACAACATCAATACTGGTGATGCGCCTCCTGTTTACAAACTGCCTTATCGGAAAAGCCCTGCGGAGCTATGTGCCATTAAGGAGGAGCTACAACGCATGTTACGGTTAAACATCATAAGGCCTAGTCACTCTCCCTGGGGTGCCCCTTGCATCTTAGTCCGTAAGCCCTTAGAAAAAGGAAAGCCTCAGCCCCCCAGGTTTGTAGTAGATTATCGGGGTCTTAATGCCGTCACCCAGGGGGATGGGTACCCTATCCCTAATGTCTCCAATGTTTTAGATGCTATAAGTGGAGGTAAAATTTTTGCCAAGCTTGATTTAGCCAGTGGTTATTGGCAGGTACCCGTTAACCCCAAGCATAGGGAAAAAACTGCGTTTGCTACCCACTTAGGCCTCTGGGATTTCTCTAGAATGCCTTTCGGATTAAAAACGGCCCCCCAGACATTTCAGCGCATTTTAAATACAGTTTTTGCAGATTTTCTGTATCAATGGCTCATCATCTACATCGATGATTGCATAACGTGGTCAAATTCATACGAAGAAGCCCTAGTTCAGTATGAAAAACTGCTCCAACGCGCTGTAAAAGTGGGCATCCAATTCAAACCGTCTAAGTGCCAATTTTTTTCGTCTGATTTGAAAATTTTGGGCCATCGTGTGACCCCTGAGGGACGCTTTCCGACAGAAAAAGGCACGGAAGCTATTTCCTCATTTCAAAGGCCACACAATGTTTCGAGTTTGAAACGTTTTCTTGGCATGGTCGGTTATTTTCGTGACTATATCCCAGCTATGTCTCGCAGGAGTCAAAACTTACGCTCCTTGCTTAGTCAAAAAGCCTCTTTTTCGTGGACACATGCACACGAGGCTGAATTTCAGGACCTCAAAACGGCCCTGCTCTCACCAGACATCATTCTTTTCCATCCGGACTGGGATAAAGAATTTGAAGTCCACACAGACGCTAGCAAAGTAGGTTGTGGCGCCATGCTAGCACAACGCCATCACGGCATACTTAGGCCCGTTCGTTTTGCATCTCGCGCTTTCAGTGCAACGGAATCACGATGGCCTACATTCCATCATGAATTCTTCGCTGTAAAATGGGCTCTAGAGCACTTTCGCCCGTATCTCTTCGGTCGCAAATTCAAAGTCATCACAGACCACGCGAATTTGAAATTTTTAGCCTCAGTTGCGCCCCAAAACTCAAAAATGGCGCGGTGGTGTCTCTCTTTGGCAGAATTCGATTTCACGATAGAGCACCGCCCGGGTAAGGAAAATGTCGTTCCTGACGCACTAAGTCGCGCCCCATTGCCAGTGCCACACCCAGAAGTAAACACGCTTGTCATACCTCCACCTGAAGTCTGTTGCTTTTATCAAACTACCCCTTGCTTCGACATTCCACTGTCACATGCAGATAATGTCTCTGAACCTTTAGACTTCTCACTTAGCTGTCTAAATGTCGCCTGCAGTTTATCTTTACCTTCTACAGCTCCACAGGTTTCCCATGACAAGCCTGTTTTGGTACCAATGCCACGCCCTGCAGACTTGTGCGCCCTCGCAGCGTCAGACGACACTTTTCTTACTGAAAATTTGCCAAAAGTGCGCCAATGGCCAGATGACCTTGCGAAATTACAGCCACTCAATCTAGATAGAGCTCAATTTGCACAAAAACAGCGCCAAGATCCATGGTTAGGCCCTCTCGCGCGATTTCTCATTGCCGAAAATTTGCCTCAAGCTATTTCTGCATGCAGCCAAAGAGTCAAAAAATGGGTTTATAGCCTTGCAAAGCGTACAAAAATCATTGATGGTCTGCTGTTTTATTCAGATGAGTTTATGCAAAATCCAGACCATCTGCGCATTTTCGTTCCATCGGACACCGACTTGCAGCGCCATCTTTTGCAAGCATATCACGATTCTCCAATTGCCATGCACAGAGGTCGTGATGCGACGTACAACTCTCTTGCACGCGATTTCTACTGGCGCAATATGTCTAAACACGTCCGCAACTGGATTCGTCGCTGCCCGCACTGCATTCGCTTTAAAACTTTGCAACAGTCTCATGGGCCTATGCATGTGCGCATTTATCAGCACCCATTCCACACACTCGGTGTTGATTACGTTGGTGAATTACCACCATCTCCGTCAGGTAACAAATGGATTCTCACTGCTGTTTGTCCGTATTCCAATTTTTTGCGCGCTATTCCAGTGCCAGACAAAACTGCTACCACAGCAGCTCGCGCATTATTGCAAGAAATCTTCCTTCCTTTTGGATTTCCCACTGTTTTGCAAAGCGACAGAGGAGGTGAATGGCTCAACGCAGTCTTGCATAGGCTTACCTCGCTACTTTCGATCAAACAAGTGTTCACCTCTGGATTTCGGCCGCGTCTAAACGGTTCTACGGAACGAGTTCACCGTTTCCTTAATAGCGCTGTAGGTATTTATTGCGAACAGCACCAGGAGCGATGGGAAGAATTCTTGCAACCCGCCGTATACGCGCACAACACATCGCCAATATCCGGTTTGTCGGACGTCACACCTTTCTTTCTAGTTTTTGGACGCGATGCACCATCGCCAGAAACCATTTCGTTGCAATTGCCGCCAGATCCTCTTCCAGCAGATCATTATGCACAGCACTTAGTTTCCAACATGAAAGAAGCGCATGCGCATTTTCGTGAAGTAAAATCGGATCTACGTCGTCACCAACGTGAACTGTACGACATTGCTTCTCGCGATTTACAAGTACCGGACGGTAAAATTGTCTACATTCGCAAAGATTGCATTTCGTCACCTAAAGGTAAGGCATCTCGATTTATCAGGAATTTTGACGGTCCCTTTGTTGTCACAGGTCATCCGTATAACCGCTCAGATCTCCTTACTCTGCGAAATGTTCTCACAGGTGACTCCTTGCCGCGCCCGGTCAACATAGAAAAGGTCGTCGTTGTTCCAGATCCAGAAACCGGTGATCTCCGCATTCCTAATGATGCCATTCTTGAACCAGAAACAGAATTGGTCGATCAATGTATCATAAGGTCTGCCAATCCAGATCTCGTTACAGTAGCACACAAATTCGGTAAGTATCTCGAATCACTGCCATCTAAGTCTGCTGTATCTTCTCAAGCTTGTAAACATGTGTACGAGCATTTCCCCGCATCTCGAGAAATCTTAGCACGACACGGTAAACTCAGAGGTCTCGTTAAGTCGTGCCCATACCTCCAGATCGAAGGAGGCAAGCATGGAGGAACGTATATTTTGTCATTGAACCAAGAAGTGTTCTCCCGAATTTGTCGCCCATAACTTTATTGTAGTTGTAGTTTAAACGGACAATTTTGCTGAACATTTAGATTTGGACATTTATTGTAGTTGCTTGATTGTAATTGTGTATTCTCGAAAAAAATTAAAAACAAGTTTCAAATTTTTTTGTCAACGAGGGGTGGACTGTAGCAGGATCGCTCTTATTCATACGTCATATCCCTTAGCCTCGTAATCGCGTTTAATCTAATGAATTAACCTTTTTCCTTTCGTTTAGCACATGCGCACCTATTCCTTTATTTGTAGTTTAATGTATGCTAATTATTTCCTTTTGTGTAAATAGTATGAAAGCTTCTGGATAGTAGATTCTTGTAGTTCATCATCGTCTGAGTTATGATAATATCAAAATGTAACTCATGACCATTTTATTGTGATTTTACTCTCTCGCAAGCCAAATTTATTCGACGCAATTCGTCGCCTATCACACAGAAACTTACAGCACTTGTCCGAGCACCTTACGCTATAATAAATCCAAGCTGATTTTGGAATTTTAAGGCGGTACTTTGCATATGCTGGAGACTGTCAACGTCCAATAGATATTTTAAGTGTTAAATCCGTGTCCAGGCAAAAAAGAAATAAGCAGGAATGTGGATCCCAATAAATATGATTTATCACCGACAGCTTTTCTAGGATTGAAATATATTTAGAAAACATAGAGAGTCTTTGCATTAGATTCTGACGTCAGTGCGTTTAAGGGCGTTCCCCATTAGTCATGTGTGTTACGTTAACATGGGATTTTCTAAATTTTCAGATCCTTACATCAACAAAAGCAAATGTATCGGTACTTGGAAACCTATTTTCAACTACAAATTCCACACGAAATTGAGAAGTACATCTTAAATCATAGAAGTCACACTCTGACGAGAACGTAGGTTCGATCGAAATGCCTCAGTGTGCCAAAAATCTGCCTGTTTCTTTGCGTTCGCCTCCACCTCCTCCGTAGTATATAATTCATAACAACCAGATTTAGTCTGAAGTTTTTCTTATTATCGTAAAAGCTCTATATATTAAGCCCCCGGGGTCTTGGTTAATTTTGCATACTTTTTAGTTCTTTTACACCACATTTCGCGGTTTTAAACATACAATTTTAGGAGTTCATATCAAAATTAACATGCAACTTATTTAGCTCAATAAATGGAAAATCTTTGGTAACCTCTGGAATTTGATATGAGTGGGGGGGGGGCTTAATAGAGAGGGGGGCTTGATAGAGCTTTTACGGTATACACATGCAAATATCTAAATTATTTAGTGCAACATGATACGTCTTTTTTGGAAATCTCGAATCTTTCGTATTTAAAGCCATCTTATCATTTCCCTTTAATTTTCAGGTGCAGCGGCAAAAAATGGGCAGGTTGGGGACAAAATTTGTAGTTGCCGCAAAACACGGGACTGAAAAGTTAATAAATTAATTGCAACATCAAGAAGGGTAGCAGTTCCAATAGTAAACAGTTGTAGCTAAAACAATGGTGATTCCTAATTTTTACGATAGCTACGCGTATTTTTTTCATAAGGAACTAAGAATTTGGGCCAGTACTGAAAGTCTCTTAAAAATATCAGATTTTGAGTATTCAGAGTTTCTTGGGATAACAATCTTCATGTTCACTACCTGTGCCCTCGTTAGCACTTCAAAACAATAATTTTTTAGCCTTTCCAATGTTTAGACATTACTGAAGTACCTTATACGAGTAATTATGATAAAGGAAACATGTGAAAGTACAGTGAAAAATGTCAAGGATTTCCTTTATCAAAGTATATAGTTTCTTGACTTACAGTATATTCTCCCAGTACTGGAGTTTCTTAATTTTTTTGGCGATCTGAGAGTTGAGTTTCTTATGGGCAGTTTCTTATTAAAAAAATACGTGTAATCATTCTAAGTTTTTGCCAAGTTTATCCAACAAATTAGCTCACATATTACAAGAATCCTTCTGCTCCCTTGGAGCCATAGACCCTTCCCTCCCACCAGAGTACTTGTTTCTTACGCGTACTGTACTGTCGTACATAACTTGGGAGGGCTCTGTAAAACAAAGCCTACTTACAATCGAGGCCGCACAAAGAACGTAACTGTAACATTGGTTTCAGTGGTTATAAACAGTTATTGGCGTTGCTAGGCAACAATACTGCGAATTCAAATGTCATAGAAAGGCTAAACCCAAATATTCTTAATCACAAATTATGTATAAAATCAATAATAGTAAATAAGGAAAAGCAAACTTAAAACTAAACTTAAGACTTTGAAACCGCCGACTGATCTTTCCCACGAATTCAACTGATAACGCATTCTATATTGGAAAGTAGGGGCAAAAGATTAAACAAATATGGCTCTTGAAAGTTATGCTTGCCAAAACGCAACCTCCATAAGCAGAAATCATATTTTGCGATCAAATCCCTCATAAGAAAGTGTAAGTCAATGTAATGAATATTAAAGTCTGTCTCAAATTAGATGTCATGTGGAAATGTCCGCGAATAAAGAAGTTGAATTGCTTTCAATGATAAATTTTGCGCTCTCGCAAATGTCACGCAACATCTAAATACAACATTTTGAGACATTTCATTTAATCGTGGCAGCCCTTTGTTGAAAAGGTACTGTATATTGTGATATAAATTGTCTGTAACTAGCATCTACTTACAAAGTCAACGGGGAGATCCAAGCCCTCTCCAAAATGACTGTTGTACATATGACCCTGAAATGTCTGACTGTCCGAAAATCAACTGTGGCCGGACACTACGGATCCACAATGCAGTAGTTGAAAGGATAGTAAAGTTTTACTGTAGTTGAACGATTATATCAGTGTTTTCCGTATAGGCCAACTTCGTTTTTCAAACAGTCTGAAATTGTAGTGTGCCCGCAAAGGACCCTGGGTGATGATGGCCCTTCAACAGTCATCAGGGACCAAGGGTGGTAGCATGATGAAATCTTGCTACAGGCAGTACAGGTCAAGGAGGTCTGAAGAGGCCCTGATAGGTGTGGCATAAACATATGCAAGCGTGATCTAGCATTATTACGTCGAGCCCTTGTAATCGCTAAGGTAAAAACTGCATAAAAGAATCTGATTTTCTGTTACCGGCTGATATGGTTCATATACATTTATTTTGGGGTGTTTATGCAGAAGGTGCTTAATTGGCCAAAAATCAGCCTGGAGGTGCTTATCCACAGTTTCTTTTATGCATGTTTTTACTGTACCACCCACCCCATACTCTTTCATATTCATACAAGTATGAGCGAGTAGAGTAGGTCGCTGGTAACGATTGCTAGGCCTCAACTTAATAAGACTAGGTGTGATGTTTATAACTAGGACAAAGAGAAACCTAAACACTTTATTGTTTTCTTTGGCTTTGCTTTCTTTTACCTCTCGTTGGAGTATCAAATACAATAGGCTATTTATAAACCCATGAGATCTCATCTTTTATGACTCAGGCGAGTCCCTTTAAAACGCGAGTCAGTTTCGTGAACTTTATCGGCCTGTCCTTTTTCTGCAACTCCTGGATCCGCAGTCCTCGATTCGCTCGCAGCGACACAGCAGAATGGGGAATCACGGAGCAGGATCGATCAGACAGCATTTGCGGACTAGACTTGAGCGAAACTGATGCATAAAAAATCCCTGTGGCGACAGCAGTGCCGGATACTTATAAATAAATTGCTCGTTAAACCCAGCTTTGAAAGTTTATAGCAGGAGGTCTCAGTTCTGAACAATCCCTTAAATTTTTACCACTAATTTACTCAACAAATATAAATGCAATAACATGCACAAATAAATGTGAGCTTATTTAGATCCCAGATTTTCAAACATGATCTTATCCGATAAAGGAAGTTTTGGAAAAGATTATTTTTAAGAGATTTAAGGGAAAAGAGAATTCATCATTTGCAGGGGGTATGATTGGCACAAATTTCTAGAAGTCAAGTGTTGAGGGCAATTTCAGAACAAATCAAATTTGGAAAAGTTTCCCTTAAAGTTTTTTGACCAAAATATTTGGTACAATGATACCCCTGGTGAAATATCCATCATGATAGCAAGTGAGAAAGGAAACTAGGTCATGCACGGGCAACATGAAGATCAAATGTTGGCCTACCTTACTGATTAGTTTTTGTCCGTTATGGCCTAATGCCCAAAAATTAACTCAAGAACCTTAACCATCAGGCCATAACAGACAAAAACTAATAAGGAAGGTAGTCCAACCTTTGATCTTCATGTTGCCCATGGGTACGTGCTAAATTTGCTATTTTTCGAGCAGGAAGCGGGGGGGGGCAGGGGGGCTCAAGCCCCCCCCATAATTTTGAAAACAATGGTGCTACGTCACACGAATTAATTAGATGCATTGTTCTTTATTGTTTTAAGAACAATTGCCCCCCAATCCGAACCTTCTTCCTACGGCCCTGTCTTCGAGTGAGAAGGAATAACTGCCCTTCCCTACCCATGCAACATTTTAGCTCAGTAGTGTTGCTATGATGACAAAACAGAGGACATCTGAGACTGGCCTATTTCATCACTTCACCACGCAGAAATTCTATTCCTTCAAATATTGGCTAAAGATATTCAAAAAATCTATACACCTATAAAAATCCTGCAAGAAGTTTCAAAAACATGAGAATAATCTCCTTTTCATCATCGAAATCCAACAGATGCTAAAAATTCATTGAAATGATATTAGACAACATAAGCTTAGTAGAATTGACAGAAAATTGAAATCTTTCTGAAATCTGTCTGAAATCTGAAATCAGTCTCTTCTAAAATTGACAGAAGTAAGCTGAAGTTTTCAAGCAATTTTGATGGATGGTCATGAAAAATAACAAGGTTGGAATTATGCTATGGGGTGAGTTAAAACGTGATCTGCATTTAACAGGCCATTGCTTCTCCCTTGATCGACATTTTCAAATCCATCTTAAAATTTAACTGACTGTCGGCCATTCCGTTCTGAAATTACGAGGAATTTTGTTGGGAAAGCCCCTTCACGAAACCTTCAAAACAGGCCTAAAATCACGACCAAATTTTCCAAATATTGCTACCTACAGCAATGACATCAACATGTTTTGGCATGTGTTGTCTCGTTGGGAGAATAAAACAATGCTGTTATGCTCCAAGATATGAACTTTCATCCTCCCAAGGGATAACACGTGCTAAAGTCATTGCTGTAAGGCAAAAACTTGGTCGTGATTTTAGGCCTAATTTGAAGGTCTCTTGAAGGGGGTTCCATGGACTTGCACAAGTCCTTCCTGTGTTTATACCGAAACAAATTGCCCAAAAAAATTGCCCCACTACTGCTGCGTAGGCGAGTAGGGAATGCCTCTGCGAGGGAGGGAGAGAAAGTAAGGAAAGTTCTTTCTCGTTCTTTCCTTCGCAGAGGTATATATTCTGTTTTTATCTTCGCGGAAGAGACTCGGGCAAGTCCTGGGCTTCCAACAGATGATACCTCATGAGTTCAGAACGGAATAGCCGACTTTGAACATGTCCACTGTTGAACAATAAACTTGCCAATTTTATTGTCTTGATGTCAAGGGAGCAGTGAGCAGCGCAGCTTGAGGGGAATTTCATTCCCTAGGAATCTCGTATGCATTGGACGAAAATCCTTTTCTATCTGGTCTCATACGTACTGTCTCAAAAATCGTGGAAGTGAAAAACCTCTCACTTCAAGGGGCAAATCACTCCTCCAAATTATGATGTTTTATGAGAAGACATTTCTAGCTATTTTTCTCCAAAAACTAATGGATTTTTGTCAAGGCTGATCGAGATTTTCAGGGAATGGTTTGCTGTTGGCATCGTTCCATCTATTTATGATGGCCCAAAAGTAAAATAAGAAGTAAAATTCTCATACCTATCGACCAGACTTTTATGTTCTTGGATGGTGGATTTCAATGATTGCTGCAAACTTTCATTCACTTGGATTTCTTCCTCAAGATCCTCTTCCAACTCATCCTTCTCATCTTTTAATTTCTTTTCATTATTTCTCAAATGCAACAAAATCTGTCCTGTCTCATCCAAGCATCCTTCCAAATATTCCTTCTCGCTTATTTCTCTCTTCAATCTCTCCTTCAATTCCTCTTCTTTCTCCGCAAGTTTGTCAAGTATCTCCTGCGAGTGATCGAGCTGTTCTTGTAATTCCTCGCATTCTTCCCCACATTGTTTATTCTTTCTATCCAAATGTTCTATTTTCTTTATTAATTCCTCCTTTTCCTCGTTGGTCAATTCAAGATCGTTCTTTGCCAAAGCAATCTCATTTTCTAACTGTGTAACTTTGTCAGTAGCCCCGCCACTTTCCTTTAAATTCTCAACCAAAATCTCCTTTTCGCTTCTCAAGCTTAGCAGTTCCTCTTCAATTTTCGATGTCGCTTGTAAATTATGCTCCAATAACTTACTGAATGTAGCGTTAGAACTCTCGAGCTGGTTTTTAACCCTGCTAAACCCTAATCTTAACCCCTCAGCATCAGATTCGACACGTTTCACCCTCATGCTACTTTTGGCCAAAGCAGCCAATAACTCTTGCTTTTCTCTTTTCCACGAATTTATAATAACCTTCATAGAACTTTCGAATTCTGTAGCTTTCGAATTTGCAAATATATCTTTTACACTCTCAGGGGCATCCAATTTCTCTTTACATTCCCCTAGTTCTTTTTCAAGGAACTTTTTCTCCGTATTCAAACTTTTCAAACTCCCTTCAAGTTCAGTATTGTCACCTTGCACTTTGTGAAGTACAGTATTTGCGTGTAGAAGGGCCTTTACTGTGTTGGCTCTCGCGTTGTCTACTTCCAGCAAAATTTTACTCAGTCTTGCGTTCTCCATTTTCAAAGATTCCTCTGATGAATTTCTTTGCTTTTTTGAGTCAAACTCAATACGTTCTTTGCCGATAACTGGAACAGCCAATTTCGGTGGCTCGTAATTCAAAATCTCAAATAATGCATCGTCTAAACCATGAAACTCCTCCACTTCTCCTGAAATGTCAACATCGGACTCTTGTTTGTTTGGTTCTTCAATAACCTCACATTCTTTCTTGTCTTTGATATCTCTTTCTCGATCTCTTTCTTTATTTTCGTCTTTCACTGTTGACTTCAAAGCCACAGCCGTTGCCCGGCTCAGAACTTTCCTCGACTGCACATCACTTTCAATATTCACTTTCGAATGCTTCGCTTTTTTATTCGAATTTTCAAGTCGATCTTCTGGTTCTGGAACTAAAGGTTGTTTAACATTTAATCGAAGCTGAACTCCTTGTCCTTGGCTGATAATTTTTCGCTTCTCAGAAGGCCCTCCGTTGGTCGCCATTTCTCTGCCAAAACAACCTTGCCCTGATACTGTCTTTTCGCCTTCTTGTAAATCCTTGTTGACAATGCATTTTTGAGCAAGGCCTCTTACAATTGACTCACAGGCTAGCCTCTTGTTTTCTGATACGAGATTATGGTTGCTTAAAGGTTTGATTGTTTTATCCTTTTGATCCTGGGTAGAACTTCTATATTGCTTGGATGGCTTTGAGAACTTGCCGTGAGGTTCAATACAAAATCGTTTGCCACCCTCAGGGTCTTCTGTATCGAAATCTCCAGCAGAATTTCCTAAGAAACTCAAACCAATTTCTTCGTGTGTTTTCTCTTGATCAACAATCTCTATCATCCATTTGTGTTTTCCCTCTGAATCACTCAAATCCTCCTCCTCGCTCCCATCTATACAAATTTCAACAAAGGCCTTTTGCTTTGCTTCACTGCAATGTTTTGTCTCGCTACTTTTATGACCCGCGTTTTCAATGCGATGGCCATTCAAATCTTCTGTATTGGACTTTGTGGAGTTAATTACTTTCCTCAACGAGCCACCAACCTTGATGCTGTTATTGCATCGCGCAGATTCCTTCTGCTGGGATCTCCCCGATGCAGCTCTAGGAATTTCCCCTTCATTCACCATCTCCACACCAAAGGCAAGTCCTTCCTCTTTGCAAATCGCAACGTGACGTCGTTCTTCTGCAGAACAACCCTCCTTTGAAGCAAGCGTGCAACCACCCTCCACTCTCAAGTGCTCTCCACGACAAATGAATGCAAAGTGATCATTAATTTCATAGCAATCAACTGTCTCGTCATTAATCACTTCTCCTTCGTGGCCTATCGTTGATAATTCCTCCGTTTCCGGTACAAGATTGATACCATCGATGCAGTGAAGATGCTTTGTTTCTTGAGCCTCCTCTGAACCTCTGGTCTGCTCTGAGCTGAAACTCTCACACCTGTTCTCATAAATGCTCTTCGCTGGTCTGGTTTGTTGCTCTATAAATTCAGTCACGCCTTGATCGCTTTCGTCCTCTGCTTCTATATTTACTCGTTCTGAAATACTTTCTCCTTCCCAAATCGGCGGCACGCTTTTCATAGGATCAACACCATTGATAGCATTTTGGCGTGCGTCTCTCCCGAGTGTTTTCGAATTACGCAAATCCTTCGACTGTCTGCAAATGCCGATACCAGAAGTTTCCATGGCAATAAAATTCATGTCATCACTGCCAGATTCGCACCTTGTTGCCAAACTATTACCATCAACAACTTGATGCCTTATCCTTTCCTCATCCGAAATCATCCCTTCAGCACCATTTAACACCACTTTTCCAAGATTAACGACTTCCACGTTACTCGAAAATCCTTCCCGGTAACTTTCCTCCATTTTTGAGAGATCGTTCGAATTTATATCATGGGTTATATTTCGCTTACAAGCTTGTCTCTCTGTCTCAACGAAGTTAACTATCTTGGAGGTCTCGTCTGTTTTCACTTGTTTAAATTCCTTTCTAACTGGACAGTCATTTCTGACAACATCAGCTAAATCACTAAAACACCCCTCCCTCTCTCTGTGTATTGTATTCCCTTTCCTGTACTCAGTACTTCTCCCTATGCCAAAATCGGATTTAAAATTCATCACTCTATTCTTTTTAACCTCATTTACTGACAAAAACAAACTTTGATTAGCTGTGATCTTTCTTCCAATTTTCTCCGCGCCCTCACTGACATCATTAGCCATTTGTTTAGCCATTTGTTTAGTGTACTCCTTACGTTTTGTTCTTGTTCTACCACAAAGCTTCTTGAACGAAGCAGCACTTGATTTTTCATTCACCGCCCTATTGCATGCAGGATATCGCGTCGTTTCAAATTCACAAACATCGCATTCCGGGATTATCCCCGGCCAAAGACTATCGGTTTCCTGAAAAACGTTTGGATTATTACTGTTCCATGTTTCTTCACGTACAATGCCAAAATATTCCACCTGAGGATCGAGTTCTATTTGCTCTAAGTACTGAATCAACGCAGGTTTCATCACGATGTTTCTCTTATAATTCATATTCTCGCCATGGACGGTCAAAGATGGCCTCTCTTTGTAACAAAATCACAAGTCTTTAGTTTCCATTCCAAAAAGAGAGTAATTCGATGAAACTTTTGCTGAACCTTTGCTTGCAATTGATACGGTGGCGTTTTTGTGAATCTCCTCTCTTATGCAGCTGTCAACAAATTCAAAAATATACATGCTAATCAAAAACAGTGAATTTTGTTGCAGATAAAAGTCTTTACAGCTCCGCTTCCCCTTGAATAATTTTGATCTTTCCTCCACAGTAGCAAAATCACGTAAAAAATCGCAAGTTTGTTCAATCCTTGCAGCAAGAAAATTTTGAAAAGCTCTCTGCTCTTCTCTGAGTCGGTTTGAGTCCTCACAATTGACATGAGTGCGCTACACCTCAAAAGTAAAGGCACAATCATCGATTCGAGTCTACTGTCAAAAAATCCTCGTGTAGTCAATATTTCAGATTTTAGAATGACTTCAATATATTCATTCCTTCGTTAAAACTGTGAACTTTTTCTCCTTCAGATTTGTGAATTTTTCCTCCTTCAGACATTGCATCACAGACAATTTTAGCAGCGCCATGAATAGCTACCAGATAATGAAACGTTCTGCTACCATACTTCTCTCGTTAATCTTTCAATGAAAGCGAATGCGTGTTTTCCATTCAGCACCTGGAAGAACTATGGTAGGGCGCCAAAGATTAGGCCATCAAAAATAGCAGTCTTGATTTGTCCAAGAGCTCTCACCTTGCAGCAGATTACCTCACTTGGAAATTTTACTGTACTCTTCAGGCTGTGTGATACATGGAATACAACAGGAATATATTTTCTCTTTTCAGCACCTGGAAAAATTAAAGTGAAAGGTTAGGCCATAAAAAATTGTTAACCACAAATATTTTCGATTTTGAACATCAGCAGACTCAAAATATGCTCGATTTCGTAATCGATGCAACAGATTACCTCATTTCAAGAATGCCTTCTCTTTATTCTGCATCTCCAAAACGATGTGGTATGGCAAAATATTAAACTCCAAATAGCTAAGATAGTTCTAACCTTCAAATCGATGACCTCACTGGCAGGGAAAATTAAAAACCATGTGATCTGAAGCTACCCACAGAGCAATCAGTGAGCTTGTTGTCTTAATCCTGTTACTTTCCAACGTCCCTCCTTTTTCTGGTTACCCCGTGTAGATTCTGTCAACAAACTCCTCCTAGATCTCAATTCAATACAGCTACACTCATCGCAAAAATCATCGCAAAATCAACGCAGTATGATCGCAAAAATCATCGCAGAATCATTGGAAATATTGCTGTGAGAATTGACGCTAAATAGTGGAAAGATCATCGCCAAAATCATCACAAAAATCATAGCAATAATCGTCCAAGAAATCGCACAATCATCGATAAATCAACGCGAAATAATCGCAAAAAATTAACAATATCTTCATCAATGAAGATCGTACCCTTTAGCGCGAAAATCGCTAAAAACGTTGAAACTTTCTATCCAGTTCAATAGCTATAGGTTACTGAATAAAAAACCTATGATACAGTGCTTCGGGGAAAAACTTATTTCCTCTTGCTGGGAGGCCTAGGAATATAACATTGAATTAGGAAGTGTTCCATCAAGGCTGATAGCCTAAAGTTAATGACCTCTTGAGCCCCTCCCTCTCAGTGGGCCTGAGAAGATTTCAAGGTCAAGGAGATCAGTATATATCCTGCTCTTTACATTTGCTTTATACATCAATTTGTTACAAAGCTATGTTGAAGTAAGTAAGAGCAGTACATGGCATGCGCACTTATACAGGCCCTGTTACACGATGAGCTTTTACGCGAAACTTGCTTGCAATGGCGTTGCAAGATAAGTTTCACTGCATGCCGCAATTTCAGACAGTCTGAAAATCAAATTCGGCCAAAGTAAAAAATATGGATCCATACTAACCTCACTACATAAGGACCCTCTAGAAACGCTCATCTTATTGAGTTGAATTGCTGTTGTTGTTGTCGCTCCACTGAGGAGTCTCTGTTGACCGAAGCGCCATCATCAAGTCAAAGAGCACAGGAAAACGAGAGATTCCAGGTAATAAGTCTATGCAGTTGGTCTGGGGTCCTTCATTCAAAACACGGCTAGTTGCTGAATTACCTTCGACTATGGGGATCTTGAAGGGGTGAAACTGGGAGCGCATGGGGCTTTCTTCAAGTCATTGCTGCTGGGATTTTATCAAAGGGGCTGGGGGTACCAATACAGCAACATTTCACTGGGAAAGTGATTTTAATCGTTAATTGTGTGTCTACCAAAAATGACTAGGCCAGCAAGCCTTGAGATAGGGCTCATCAAACTTCCTTTTTCCCACTCCTTTTCTCCTTCGCATTTTCAAATTTTATACCATTTATTTTCCGAGCCTGATCTCAGACTAGGATTACCCGCAAAATAACTGAGAAGTAGGATTAAAGACCCAACTTCGAAACTCTCAACTAGCTTAAGCTTGCCCGTTTTCCCATTAAATCTTTAAACCAATCAAAGCCTGCTTCAAATATAACTTACGTCAAATTGAAATAACCAAGACCTTGATAACATTGATCCCATTAATGGCTAGCTTTATACTTGTATCAGAAATAGAGCTTAATGCAGGTCAATAGGAGGAGATGCGGTCTTTGAACAAAAGAAAAATACGACCTATTCCCACAATTCTTCCACGGACTAAATTCGATGATGTATATTAAGTTCATTTAAGGTTACTGTAACCGTTCAGGCGGCGATTAAGAAACTCCGTTTACCACGGCCGTTCGTCAAAATATACCAAACAAACTTATGCATCATTCGACGCAGAATTAAACGTAGAATATCATGAAAATTTATTCAGTTGATTCAATAAAAGCGCGAATGATTTGTTCGAGATTTTAGGCAAAATCGACCACCCTTGGGAAAAAATCTTTGTGTACCCCAATGATAATCGTTGGACCACGACTTTCTATTTACCAAAGACTTAAGGCCCTGAACTGCAAAACCGTGTCACGAATTTTTGATAAAAGGTATTGCCTTGAAATGATATCATTTTAAATAAATGTAAATGTCTTAAATGTCTTTTTTAACTTTCAGACCCTTGTAAAAATCGGACCAGTGGATCTATCACAAATCGCTGACACGGTTTCGTAGTTATATGCATTGTGACTCTGTGTGCCAAGTTTCAAGCGATTCGATTGGCCTGTTGGGTACACAAAGATTTTTTATTACCCACCAGTACTCGGGAATCCTGTTTCGAGAAATCAGGCTTTTATCAAAATGAAACAAAAATTGCGGGAAATACGATTATGCATGAAAGGTCAAGCAATTAGGCTTAAGCGTGGTATTGGTAAAGCATTATGTCAATAACACAGCAGCACGGGATGTCATGAACATAGCTGCAAGGTCAAGTGAGTTTACTTTAATCCGCTTATGTATATTCCCGCAATTTTTGAGAAACAGGATTGCTCCTTTTAAAATGCTCAAATTTCCAAGTAATTGTGACTATTTCTGGAAGTGAGTTGGTATAAACAGTCCTCAAATACTTATACCATCAGATTATGACAAAAACGAAAAATCGAAAATTTGTCGTCTGAACAGTTACAGTAACCTTAAGATAGGCCTTTATCAGTAACTGTGGTGTCCTTGATTACATAGAGGTAGAAACAGTTGCTGAAATATGTTTGTATGTTTCGGTATAAATGAAATCTCGTTAACATGCTTAGACGCGACGTGTAGACTAAACAAAATAGAAACCGACTGCAAGATAGTTCTGTTACTTTGCAAGTCAAGAATGAGATGAAGCAGGTCTGAGAAGGATTGCGCAATGAAAGCATCAGGGCATTCATTTTCACATACCGGGTGTCCCAAAAAAAGTATACAGATTTGGTTGACTCCAGCGATGTGAATTTAGCTTTAATCAATGTCTAATCACTCTCAAAATGTTCGTCGATAGTTGACTTGAACATAGATACCTCTTTTTTTGGTATTGGTATTTTGAGAGCAAAAATATCAATCTTGAAAGCTCAAATTTGCGTCAACCTGCAAACCAGAGCTTTGGATTTTTGGCCTAAGCAAGTTCCTGAAGCAGATCGAAATTAAGAACTGAAATTATTGACAAATTAAGAAACTGCCCAATGGGTGACTGAGAAGTGATTTCTGGAAAACAGAATAACATAAGATCTAATATTGTTCAAATTCTATCACGGCTATCGTTGATTCATACGCTGTGCTTTAAGAATTTGCTTAGGCCAAAAGGCTAAAGCTCTGGTTTGCAGGAAGAGGCAAATTTGAGCTTTCAAGATCACCAATACCAACAAACGAGGTGCATATGTTCAAGTTAACTATCGAGGAACACTTTTAGAGTGACTAGACATTGATTGAAGCTAAATCCACATCGCTGGAGTCAACCAAATCCGTATACCTTTTTGTTGGGACACCCGGTACTTTGCAAGTTAAGAATGAGATGCAGCAGGTTTGTGAAGGATTGCGCAATGAAAACATCAGGGCTTTCATTTTCACATAGTCTTTTTCTTTTTCAGTAAGAACAGACAAATTCAGCAAATGTTGCTTGTACCCTTCAGATCACGTGATTGTCCTCTTGATGAAATCTTCTCATGCAGGTAACTGTATCAAAAGATAGCGATGATTTCCCAAAGGGTATGGTCACTTCACATGACGAGGATATAAACAACGCTGGTTGAATTTGTCAATTGCAGCTTTAAAAAAAATTGCTACTACCGTAATGTCTAATCAATAGAGGGAAGATGGTAGCAGCTTCAAGAAATCATACCATATAAAGTTTTATTCAACCTAACTGACGTTTCAAAAATGAGACAATATAAGAATCCCGCCAATCCCATTGGCTAATCACACAATTCCCGCAGTTTTACCGTAGCCTTGTATAATATTACAATATATTGGTAAGCAGAAGTGTGCGGCTCTTCTGGTTTAGGATTTAGAAATCTGACAACGTTAAACAAGTTGAAACATAAAAAACCAACGCATAGGCGGTATTAGCATATACTAGACTAACTACCTCAGTCCCAGTTTCCGCTTCGTTCATTGGATTGGATGACGGCACTACGCGCTTCAACTGGTCATAAGCGATTATCAGTTAAAAACAACATGTAATCAGTCTATTAGCATACTACGCTGGCACATCGGTGGAAATCAGAGCAACTTTGCATCATCGCAAATCTTAGCTGGCATAATCTTAGACAGATTTTAATACAATTTAGAGAATTTGGTCCCCAGAAGGGCCTCCTGAAAATCAATCATACCAGAGTCTGGTCATACTGACTGACAGGGCTACCGTGCATAAATAATTATAAAATGAAAAAAAAAATGAAAAAATTTGTCAATCAAAGGAAAAGATGAATCAGAAGTACTTACCAGCTTTCAACTTTCTGATTTCTTGATAGCGAAGTTATTATCTTCTCCGTGTACTTCACCTCGGATCAGGGATCAGCATCAACGTGCGGTGCTTGGGATAGCAATATCCGGTTGATTTTACACTTGCACTTGACACGGCCAAGAGAATGGAAGGAGGCATGGGAAGGAGAAATAAATGTCTCATCGTGAAATGCAACTGGATCATGTTGACTTAAAAGTTTCACTCCGTGATGGCAATCAAGAGATTTGCAGGTAGGACTAACCACAACTTGACGAAATTTGAAAATGCATATGGCCAATATTTCTTCCTGCCACGTAAGAGTGCTTCAAGTCATACATCATCAGCTAGCAAAGTTCACTGCATTTTTCTTTCTGCATGCTTCTTCTCGTTCTTGCCTCCAAGAGCAAATTTCATTGTAATCACAATTAAGACATTTCCAAGCTTCTTCAATATCCACCCCGCAAGGTGGTTTGTCACCCATCAAATAATCAAACTGCTTTGTTAAAACTCCCTTCAACCAATGTTCATCGTATTCACAAACATATGTACCAATAGTATTCTTGTCATTTTGGTAACAATATTCGATAACTGCATCGCCAAATTCTGGGAATTTCGTCATTTCCAAGAAATTCTCCAGAGCATTATAAGTATCATTCAATGTATCACACGGAATTAAAAGTTCCCTCGAGTACTCTATGACGTGATTGTTCAGCTTTACTTCCCACTTTAAGGACACATACTTTTTGATCTTTTCAAGGCTTGTCTTTTCAACAAGCAAATCGTTCAATAATTTTTGATAAATTGCAACTTGAAGTTCATTCTTTGCATGCTGCGACTTTGCAGGCATCGAGTCCCTGGACCTTGTCTTTAACTCCCTGACTTCAATTTTGTTTTCATCATTCAGTCTTATTTCATCGATAATGCCTTTTATGAATATTTCTTTCTTGAAAAGTTCTCCAAATATTTGAAGCTCACGAATAGTACCTCCTTGACTCAATATGACAAGTTGTTGATAAATGTTTAGGAGTCTTACTGCCCATTCATCTTCTTTTGTTTCAATTGTGATATCGACAATGTCATGGACCTCAAGTTCTAGGGAAAATAATGCTAGCTGTACAGTACTTGTCACTTAGAGGCCCTTTACATGAAAAATTTCAACCCGTGTTGAGTTCCAACACAGGTTCAGTTTTAACAGCATTGCTTATTTTTCCTTGCGTTTACATGAAATCTCAACACGGGTTGAGATTAGGTCACATGGTTGCAAACAATAGAAGAAGGAATGTGAGCCCCATTTTAAAAATTTGAATGATTGCGGAAATAGATTCAATCTTTGTTCACATTCTGCTCTCGCTTCGAGTTGAAAAAATTTTGTGTTTACATGAAAATTTCAACCCATGTTGAAATTTCAACACGAGTTGAGTTGCCAAGTTGAGTTAAACCCGTGTTGAGTTTCAACTCGGCTTCCTTCATGTAAACGCGATGAAGGCTTACACCGTCAACCGAGTTGAAACTCAACCCGTGTTCAACTTAACCCGGGTTGAAATTTCTCATGTAAAGGGCCTCTTAGTCATAGCAGTTACCTCCCTTTTCTGTTTATATTACTTGCAAACAGTGTTTCAGTCCGGTCCAGTACAGGCTAGCCTCACTACATAAGGACCCTCAACTTACGCTCATCTAATTGAAGTGAATTAATGTTGTTGTTGTCGCTCCAGTCAAGGGCCTTATGGACTAACTCTTCTCACAACGGCAAAAAAATTCTCGCCAGAAACAAATTTGTTCCTGGACCAATCAGGATGCAAGACTTGAAATAACTTGATGGGATTGGCTGATTCTTCTTCAATTTAAACTTCCCGCCATAGGAAACAAAAGCATTCGAACAACGCGTTCGACTGAACTGCTGCAACGATCAAAATCTCAAAGTAGCGAACGAATTTACGAGATCTTTTGCGTCCCCAAACAACCAAAATATCACTTATGGGTAGGATTTTTTTGCTTTAATAGCTTGAAGAAACATTCATCTAAGTACTGATAGCTTTTTTTGCAGTGTAGTACTTCAGGAAAACCACTTTTTGCGGCGATTTAGGGTCGGTGGTTTCAAGAAAAAATAGCAGGTGATTTAGGCCATGTCCGTTTCTGGAAGCGTAAGTCCATGAGTCGTAGTTATAGCGTCCATCACCCTATCAATAGCGATAACCTACGAACTAATCAGTCTACTAATAGCGATATAATCAGTCTAAGTACAGGCCTTGCACAAATTAACATTGTTTTCTTGCCTAAGAATTCTTGAGAAAACTTTTATTTCTAAATTAAAAACCCATTTCATTGCATCATAAGTCTAATTTATAAAACTGCTAAATTGATCTGGTTTTTTCGCTCAATTTTTTTATCTAAATTAGAAACCCATTTCATTGACCCATATTGCTGATCTGTAAAATAGCTAAGGTTCCAATGGTTCATGTGTTTTATCTATATACTGTAGCTTTTAATTTCTTTGCTTTTAGGAGGGGGCTCTCTCAAGATTAGTTTACCTATTTAGAGAGCTCCTCTAAAAAGCATTTTTATTTTGATGAGTGAATATGAAATTGAAACTTTACACATATGTGCTTATTACTTATTCTACCATGTCAGGATGTGGTAAATGAGCTTTAAAATGTCCAATATTTCACAGCTTTTGGAGTGCACTTATTGTACCGGGTGACCCAGAAAAAATGACCCAACGCAATCTGTTATAGAAAAAAAAGTAAGTGGCAGATTGAAATGTTTCAAAGGTTGTTCTGTCGCTAAAAGACCAGTCTACATTATGAGTATTTTTCGCAATTTCTTTGGGCACGGGAAAGTTCCCGATTTAAGGATTTTGAAGAAAAGAGCAGGCTTGAAATTCTCAAAAAGTCGTCAAAAACTGGGGATCGATTTGAACCCATTTCAGATCTTCAAAACAACGAGGAGCGTGCTTAATTCTGCCTGAGAATATTTTCAAGTACCTAGGGACTATAAACTTGCTCTGAAGACTTCCGACTGGGCTACCTATTCCCAGGTTGAAATGAAACACACTCCTCGTTGTTTTGAAGATTTGAAATGGCTGTAAATCGATCCCCTGTTTTTGACGACTTTTTGAGGATTTTAGGCATGCCCTTTTCCTCGAAATCCTTAATTCGGGAACTTTCCCGTGCCGAAAAAAATTGCGAAAAATACTCATAGCATAGGCTAGCCTTTTAGCGACAGAACAACGTTTAAAGCATTTCAATCGGCCACTTATATAATTTTCTGTAACAGATTGAGTTGGGTCACTTTTTTCTGGGTCACCCGGTATTACAATTCAAAAAGTAGTAAAAATCTAATAAAGTGCATACAAACCTCGCTCCAGGTGAATTGCAGATCCAGCAGTCACAATTTCTGGTGTAGGTTTGGTTATTGGGTGTGTATAACTGTATTCAAATTGTTGTTCACACCAAAACTGATTGACGAGATCTGTCACACTCAACCCAAGTCTTTTTCCTTTAATAAAATCAACTGGTTTCAGGTCTTTTCTCAGAATGTCTGGTTGGCTGCTGTAACTGTGTTGCTCTGTCAGAAAAGATTAATTACAAAATTGTTAAAAGAGTACAATAAAGATTCCATTCCAAGGGCTTTTTCTTGCTGATGAAAAAATTGGGGGAGATTGAATAATTTAAAGTTGAATTTTCTAAGACACTATCTTTGGTTGTGTGAATAGGTCTGGTGGTATCTGGTGGGAAAGTTCCAAAGTGGGGTCATTTATTCTCATGACATTTCTATGGAATTTGCTTTAATTCCCATTTATATAACAAAATTTATGAGACATATATGCATGTTTGTCTAAAATTTCATTTCATTTCAGTTCCCTACATGTGGATATACAATGGAATAACTCATTATAAGCTTTTGTCGTTCTGTTCCAGATTGGCAAATTTTATAATGTGTGCCAATACTAAACAATTTATTTGGTTTCATTGTGCATCAGATTGAATGCCTGATAAAACATTTTTTAACTTATTGGCCCTTAGTTGTCATATTTTGACAATTTTTCTTTCGTTTTTCCCAAAAGCTGGTCCTGAAATTGCAATTTTAAAAATCCGATTTTTGCTGGCAGCAGCAAAAACTCTGTGCACCAAACATGCACTTTGCAAAGTTTCCAGTCTGGGTGGGTCTCTTGTTGTCATTTCAAAATCTCAAATCTGGTGAAATGAAGATGCAAAGTGGAACCTTTGCAAAATGCACAGGAAATTATATTGTAATTGTGAACAATAGATCTATGGTTTATGGGCTTGAGTGCAGTTTAGTGGGTGGCATTTGAATGCTATGTTGGTAAAGGTTAGGGTCAGTTTCAGAAAAGGGTTTTCAGGGTAAGTTGGGGCTAGTTGGAGCAAGTTAGGATAACTTATGGTCAGGCCAGTCTGCAGAGAATGGCAGTTCTTGACAAGATCTTGTGCGCGCAGACCAGCAAAGCAATGGTGCATTCATGTGTAAAGTATGTGATTTCTTTTTCTTTAACCCTATCTGTACTGGGCGATTTTTTAGGTATTTTGTACTGGGGGGGGGGCGTTTTTCGCCCCCCCTCTTTTTCTCCAAAACTACAAAAGACATAACAATAAGACTTACCCCTATTGTTCTTTAGACAATTGGCTATTCAAATATAACAATGGCAATTAATAAGTCACGTGATTCGTTGCTAGGCAACCGAAAAACTGACGAAAATTGGCAAATTTATACCTTCTTAACCAGAAAAATTCTATTTAATCAACCACTCAACCGATTTTCTCCAAATTTGTTTCAAATAATAGGAAACATGTCATAGTTAAAAAATACATACTTTGCAAAAAATTTTAGTTTTTATTTTTAGCACAATTAGCATTAAATTAGTCTTTTGTTGCTTGCATTTACTTTCATCGCAGGTTTTTGCCAGTCCTGCCCTTTTATCTGGTAAATATAGACTCAAAATGAATCAAATTAATAAGATGAAGCAAATTAGACTAAAAAAATTTACATTTGACACTTCTTTATTAGGTAAATGACGTCATAAATGTGAATGACGTCATAGATATTAAATTTTGCTGACATCAGCAAATATGAATAAATTATATATCAAATGAAAGTACTCATCAAATGCAATCGAATGGTGCATGTTTGAGATCGATCAAGCAAACGACACGAAAACTACGGACATTTTAACCTTTTTTTTGTTGACTACTCTCCAAATATGGTATTACTGTGGTCACATGATCAGAGGTAGAACAATGAAATGTTAAGAATTTAATTGCCTATGAAATTTGAGTAAAAGTCACCAAAACTGGTGGTTATATCTCTTGTCGTTTTAGCGTAATGCAGCAAAAACTGGTAGGGGGGGCGAAAAACGCCCCCCCCCCCCAGTACAAATAGGGTTAAAATGGAGAACAAAATATCTTCTTCATACATAGTCAGCATGCACATTAAAATCTTATGAAAAACTTTGTGCATGCAGTTGCCACACTCTACAGAATGGCGGTTAGGGGTTCGTTTAGGGTCCATTGTTTGGGTGTCATGATTATAGCCTGGCCACACAAGCAACTTTAATTAGGGAGATCTGTACATTCTGCAAGCATTCCAATCTGGCCTGGATGCACATACAAAAAGCAGTCAAAAAGCTTCCATCATGTTTAAGTCTAAAGATGATAAACCAACCAAACATAGTCCAACCAAACGACCACCACCATAGTTGCTAAATCTAAAGCCTACCATCGTGGTTTTCTTCTTCTGTTTGACAAACAACATCATCAAGGGCTTGCATCAGAAATTCTTCATCTTCTGAATCAACATCTATGCCTATGACGTCATCATCGATCTCTTGTTGGCCTAAATCAGCAGATATGTGGTCATTTTGGCTACCCGACATTGCGAGGAGTTGCACGTTCAAATGACCAGTGTCTTGACTGTAGTTTGTATTATATATTCCAGCAGGTAAAGTTTCGTAATTGTCAATGAACAACGCTTAAATTCCAGCAGAGAGCTTTACTTTCGCAAGACCGGCAAGACATCGCTGAGTTACCGCCATTTCTTCAACATGCAAGTATAGTGGTTGTTGTTGCTGCAAGCAGACAGGATAACTGGAGACTGGACCCTAGTAATAAATTTTCATTCCCAGGCCTCTTGGAAATGATTTTTGGCGCGAAGATTTAGACTGATTACGATTGAGTCCTAGTAATCGCTACCACCCACCCACCCTACTCGCTCATACCTTTTTTCATCAAGATCACTCCCTGAAAATGTGCAGTACCGACTTGATGAAGAATCGCGATGGCGGTTGCTGGGCAACTGTTGTTGCTGTTGATGCTCTGCGCTGTTCCGTAATTTAGCACTGGTCAATTCTGAAAGCGAGGCAAATCCTTTACAGGGCCAGCCATTTGGCTGGGAAGCCATGAGTCCTAGTATGAGCGAGTAGGGTGGGTGGGTGGTAGCGATTACTAGGACTCAATCGTAATCAGTCTAGCGAAGATTAGGCGCAAAGTAAATCTCCAATTATTTCCAGATAAGACCAAATTTAGAAAATTTAGTAGAATCTCACACCAGGGATGAAAGCTGCCAACGAAAATTGGCTTTCTGTGTTTCTTACAGACCTTTTCCCTATTAGATCGAGTTCAGGCGACGAATCTAGGTGCTAAAAATGTTTATACTCATGATAATTTGACCCTTAAAGGGAGTACAAAGACCAGCAGCATTTCCCATCGTTTGTCTTTGTTTTCGTGAATTTCGTACAGTCAGTTATTCTGGAAGCTGTGCAGAGCAAGTCACTGACTTCGCGAAAGGCATGCTGGTCTTTGTAGTCCCTTTAAAGGAGAATTCCGGGATAATTTTGACACCAGAGGAAAAATACATTAGAAATGCATAGGAAATAGACGGAAAATTCCTTGAAATCATTTTATATCAATTTCAGGAGTTTGTCGGGGCCTTCGGCATCACTTAGGTGGAATCAAAAAGTTTTCTCTACAAAAGCGTTCGAAACGAAATTAGAAGATGCGAAGATAACTGACGACATGATTTTGAATCTACATCACATTGTTGCTTCCTATTCACTAATTTTGAGGGTTACAAGGTTGGAAGTGTAAAACAATTATATTCTTAGTTATTGAATGAATACAAGCCATTATAACTGGTGTTGTTGCCTTTGTTGGAAATTTTAGTTCATCGCCTCCTAAGAATTCATGACTGGCATGGGCGCTGGCACTGAGAATTTGAATCTGAACCTATTACCAGCAGAGCTAAAGTGTCCCTCGTTATACAGCAGGGTGTTTACATATATCTCCCTGCTGTACTGTACGCAGCAAATGTAACTAGCAAGAAGTGAATTGGCGCATCGTTCCCAACGACTTATAAGGGGCTTTCTATTTGCCTAGCTCTTTTCGCATATAATTCAAAGAAGGGAAAGACCACGATACTAGCGTCGATCGTCGGATTCGAAGATTCTTGCGGTGAGGAATGAATGAATAAACTTGTGGGCAGAAACACCGCAACAAAATGAAGAAATAACAGCAAATGTGTGTGAATTTAAAGAATATATATATTACCAATGTTTCGTCCTGCCATTCCTACACTTTTTCCCCATTCAAAAGTAAGCAAAATGTGATAAACATATTTTGGTTAATGCTAGTTAGCGTGAATGTAAGATATGAAACAAAAAAGTGAATTGTTAGTTCCCTTGTTGATCCAAACGCAATCTCATATAAGTTGCATTTTGATTCATGCAACCTAGTTTATCAATTACCAAACTAAGGCAGGTTTGCTGCTGTTCATAGTTCACCTTAGCTAAAGTACTTAATATTCTCAAGATTTTGATTCCTTGCTACATCAGCAACTTTTCTTCCAGCTCCTATATCAGCATAATCAATAACAATAAAATTAATTGTTTTACGATATTTTCTTGCGTTCTTTCTACATTTGTCAGCAGCTGCAGGCATTCTCTTGTTGCACCAACTTGCCATGTCATGAATGCAGAGCCCTGACGATAGATACAAATCCAGCCTCACAAGGGATCTATTTCTAGCCTCTTTTGCACAGTTACTAGCAACTTTGTCAGCCAGTTTTTGGCAACCACCTGATGTGATGAAGACCATTGAATGCCATGTAAATCCAACATAGTGTTGCCAGAAAAGCCAGCCTGCATGATCAGCTAAGTCAGACAAATCATCGTGCATGAATATATAGATACGTTGGTTGTTCTTTATTGCCTCACCCAGAGTAGCACTGTAGTGTGTCTGAATGGTCAACTGTTTTGACTGCAAGCGTTCAGTTGTTGGTTCCCAGTAAGACTTTAATCGCTTGATGACGTCAGCACCTAGCCCAAGGAAATAAAGCATTGCTCAAGTAACAACGAGCGACAAAGTACAATGAACAAGCATTTGTTTGTGGCCAATGTTATCACAAACAATACCGAGTTCAGGATCCCTTAGCCAGTTTAAAGCAAATATATAAAATTGGAACGGAGAAAATTGTCCATGCACGCTATGTCGCGTTTTTATTCCGAACTTGGGTTTTTCATGATAAATATTTTTGTCAATTTGTTTTATATTGTATGCCTACTTTGAATAAATGGATAATGATAATAAAATAATAAATATTTCGGATTCCTTGACGAAGCAAAAAATTCCTTAACAATAATTTTCCAGTACTCGAGTTTCTAATTTTTTGATTATCTGAGAGCGAGTTCCAAATAAATAATTTCTTATAAGAAATGCTTTCAGGTTGGAAAGTTCTACATTTAGCAGTTAGCCAGTTGCTGTCTTACCATGGGTAGTTAGACACTGCTGGTGTGCTTCTATGAAGGAGCGCTGCAACTAATATGTGCCTGTGGAGGAATAACTTTTATAGTTCTGCGGAGGTAATGGTAGCTCCTCCGTAGTAGTAAACAATGTTTTCCTCCGCAGAAGAACAAAGCTGTTTGAATCAAGCACAATTGCGTCGTCTAACCATCCATGGTCTTACCGATGGTTTTTGTAATTTCCTTTCCCTTTTCGTAGTCTCTGTTGAAATGAATTACAACGACTTCATTTCTGTTCTTATCTTGTTTCATCCATTGATCGATCTGCGAGAAGATCTTTTCGATCGGACCGCCATATGCTGCCGAATGACACGCCCAAGCGGAGGAAGAACTGCTATCCCAGCAACTATCGATGTCAAAATAACTGGAAGAGAAAGAGGGATGAGTTGACTTAAAGACCCATTGCTAACCGTAATCCTTTGTGGTCAAACAGTCTACTTTCGTATGAATGAAAGTCATTTTTGGCCTAACAAGGACACAACGGTCTCTGAAACCCTGGTAGCTAGCTCGCTCGTTGTGCACTCCATTAATTGTTTTTAAGAGCAAACACGAGCATAGATCGAAAGCAGAAGGATATATCTACACATCTGCCTTGGGCATTTTATTTGTTGGTTCAGATGCTGAGCACTAAGTGTTTTAATTACACCCAAAAAATAAAAGAATTGAATCGCCTCCCAATCGGCTTTTGAACTAAACAAATAAAATACAGAGCCCTCATATAGACAATAAACATGACATCTAGGTCAAAAATCTATGAATTCCATATAAAATTCCCTTTTTTGCAAAATTTCAAATACCCCCATTTGGACTTACTCGAGGGTGGGGGCTTATTTGTTGCAATTAGTTCTGAGATTGGGGCTTATTCGAAGGGGCATATTTGTAGGGGTTTAATCGAGGATTCACGGTAAAACAATATAAATCAGCTGACTTCCAAAGAGAGCAGTAATGAAGACCAAGAGCAGTGAAAATATTGTTGAAAGCTTACCGTACTCCAAGATCCAGTTGTCCTGTAATACTAGCTCCTTGGTTTCGATAAAAACAACTGAGTGCAGCCACACCACTGCCATACCTAAGAACACCGTCAAAACCAGCCCCTGAGTTATGAGTCCCTGCAAGAGTGACTTGATTCAGCTTCAATCGGCAGAGACCAGCGAGGCCATTGCATTTTTGCTCGGCCAAAGACGATGATATAAACGCAAATAGCATAGAAGATAGTAGAGGAAACATTCTTACAAGCTACCTGAAAAACAAATGGGCCAACAGGAGCTAAGTTGAGAAATTTCCAAGTTAAATGTTCACTCATTTGAACACCTATGTAAATAATACCTTCAAAAATGATTACCGTCAATGAATTTTGCGATAAACCAAGCAAGCCATGCAGAATACGCTTGATTGACGCAAATTCGCGGTTGATTGCGTCTTTAGCGTGAACTTTGGATGTAGTAGGTTTCTCGACACAAGAAACCGAATTTTTAGTTTCAGACAATCCTTCGAGAACAATAGACTATTGTTTTCCCTTTAAAGTTTTGGGATATCGAGATCTACTAGCATAAACAAAAAAACTTGGGACATTAACGCTTCCGGCAATCATTTTCATACAGTAAGCTGACTTGAATGCAAGGCTTAAAACTCGCAAAACGCATGTTTAAAAACGGCATTGTAACACTCAAAAACCATCAAAATGGAACATTTTGTAACACTTTTGCCCGGGGGGGGGGGGGGGGGGGGTACATGACTTGAGGATGGACGGGGGTCTGCCACCCGGTTTTCAGAAAGCTACCCTCTTCTAATTACCGAAACTTGCTTTTGATACCCACTTTTATGATTAATTTTGGCGGAAAACTGCCAATTTTAACCATTTTTTGCGAATTTCAGCGAAACTACACCCATGTTTATGGAAAATCTGCCGAAAAAGGACCCTTGTTTAGAGAATTTTGGGCTCAAAAACCCACCCATATGGGCGGCACATACCCGTACCTGAAATATGTTATGTACCCCCCCTGGGCACTTTTGAAACGATGCTGACTGATTATTTTTGCCTAAATAAATGTTCCCTTTCCTCACAATCCAGCCTCTTTCTGACAGAAACTGCAAATATTGGCACTGTTTTCTGTCGTTTTCAAATTTTACCGGTATCGTGTGAGCACTAGCTAAACAACTGGTAATGTCAGATTTATTGCCGCTTTTAATTGTGCCAGCATCGTTTGAATGTGGTTAAAATTTCTTCGGAGCTACCACATTTCTCTCGCTAACTCCAAATTTTAGGCCACATGGAAAGCTGGATAAACACATTTTAAGCATTTTATATTGCAGGTAAACAAGCAAGTTTTAAAGTCTTTACGAATACGGTTCCGAAGCACGTGCTCTCTCAAATATTCCAGGGTTTGTGCAAGGTTAAAAGCTTGCATTTGCAAAGATCAAGATAATCTAACATATCCCATTCAAATTGAAGCTGCACACGCCACGCACAGCGAACAATAAATCGCCAAGAAACAAACCGTGTCTGAGTGTTTTCTTTGCTGTGCTTGTAGACCAGCCAACAAGGGCAGATTTCGTAATACAATAGCAGCAGTTGCATTTGATTGACTGATTGACACCTCCATTCAAAGCAATTAGCGACTCCAGACCAAGGAAGTTATCTCAACCATTAATTCAAAACAAACAAAGCAGCACAAGTTTCCCCAAAACTAGTAGGGTAAACTCCCGCCTTGTGCAAGTGAAAGATGGTTTTTAAGAGCAAGTTACAGTACGTGCTTATAACGAAAGAAGAAGGGTCAATCTAAAGTTCTGACTGGCGGATTTTGTTTATTTGATTTAAGAGCTGTTTTTTAATCGTTTCATTGAAATACGGAGAATTACAATGCCTTCTGCTCGGCTTCTGAATCAAGTAAACGAAATCCGACACCCAGATCTCTAGATTTACCATTCTTCTTTCGTTATAAGCACGTAACTTCTCTTAAAAACCATCTTTCGCTTGCACAATGCGAGAGTTTACTGTTCTAGTTTCAGGGAAACTTTTGCGGCTTTCTTTGTTTTTAATTACTGGTTGAGAGAATTTCCTTTGTCTGCAGTCGCTAATCACTTTGAATTGAGGTGTCAATTAAATTACAAAATCTGCCCTTGTTAGACCAGCAATTTACCATTGCACATTAACTTTGACAAATAACGTTATGATTATGCAAACTCCTTCAGAATCAGAGAACAGAATAAAGTTGCTGTAAACTTGGGAGTTATCCAAATAGATGTTAAGCTCTAAAACTACAAACAACATAAACTACAACAAAAATTATTTTACCTGAAAGCAAAGAAGTCATCACTAAAACCAAAACCATTCAAAACAGACGCAATCAAAAAAATTTTGTGGACTTATGAAAATATTTAAAAAAGTTTGCTCTCAGCAAAACATAAGGTCATCTGCTCGTCAAAACTGTAGCTCTCATTAAAATGTTTTTGGGTGGCCTTCTTTTGTCATCACAAAGCTATTTGTGCAAGCTAGGGGTAGTTAAATCCGAAATCTAAATATCTTTAATTCTCTCGTAAAACAATAAATATGCAGTGTTAGATAATACAGCTTGTTTTGATGCAAGTTTTGTATACTCATCAGAAACATAGACCCAGTTGTCTTCAGTGTTTATTGCACGCCTGTATGTTACGAAATGTCCACTCCAAACTTCACCAATATGAACGATGACAGCTTTGAGTCGATATAGGGATCTGAAATTTAAGATAGAAACAACGATTTTTAATTTTCGATATTCGGTGAAAAAAGGAAAAAGTCTAAACCAGGGAGATATAGACAGATATAGATGGCCTTAACAGTTCAAAATAAAGGTGGAAAAAGACTGACAAAATTGCCTTCTTTTGATACCTGGCGCTAGAAAAAATTTATGAAAACGATACCCTGAAAAACGGCACATCCCCGTCGGATAAATATACTAAGTACATTGGTCAGCATAGGTTCCAAATCTTTAAAAAGGCTGGTGTAAAATTCAGTTACTTATTTCTTTGAACTGAATGACTTCAAAGAAACTTTAGCTATTTCGTTATAATTCTACCGTTGGACTTTTCTGAAATCTTCAATATTTTCAGAATTAAAGTGTTTTTCTACTCTTTCGAGAATTCAAGAAAAATCTTCAAAAACCATCGTAATTTCTAAACTGTTTGCAGCAACATGAAATAATTTCGAAGAAAAACATAGTTTATGGATGTCTACAATATGGTATCAAGCAAAAGTCTGTCACTTTTCTGGTTTATGATTTAGAAATTTGATGACATCACACCCACAAATGAGTTAAAATGTAGCATACGCTGAAATTTCGAAAAATATTGAAAACTTCTGAAAAGTCCAACGGTAGAATTAAAGATAAGTAACTAAAGTTTGTTTCAAGCCACTCAGTCGGAAGAAATAGATCACAGAATTTTAAACCCACCTTTTCACGCCGAGTTAAAGATTTGGAAGATTTCCTTCAAGTATTTTGGAAATGATCTTAGCTCGTAAAGATTTTGCTGGTGAGTGGATTCAGCTTGAAAATAAAAAGAAGAATGAAAAGAACCAACCTTGAAATTGCTGAACTCGTTGGATTCCTATCACCTGTCTTGCATTGATTATTTCCGCCTCGCAGCGGCAACTTAGTACCTGCCTCCGCAGGATCCTCTAGAGCAGTTGCTACTCTCTTTAACATGCTCTTTTTGTATGCAACAGTATTATATCGATACGGCGTGAGGTCAATGATGTCACTGAACCGAACGAATTGATTGTTCTTATATGAAGTACCATTCGGTAACAGATAACTCCTTTGGATGTGAATGCAAAGACATTTTGATAACTGCAAAGAAAAGGAAGTAAGATCAGTTCCAATACATGTATTTTTTTATACAGCAAAAACCCACATATAAGAACCACCCAATTATAAGAACCTAAGGCCTAAAATGTTCTAATTTCACCCCATTACAGAAGAACCTAATCATCCTGAAATTCAAGGAAGGTTCTTTAAGTAAATAAAAAGCATACGTAAAATATTCCTTGTATGAATGGATTTGATCCAGATAAGGCAAGGTAGATAAAGTGTTCTTTAGAAAACTGTGTCATGCTTGTGAGTACGTGAAAACCTTGTTTTCTTATATTTGGCCGAAATTCCCAAAGATCTATTTAATTAATTCTTTTGATAAGAACCTATTTAAGAACCTTGCATCCTGTTTTCAGGCATGGTATCACATGCACAAGAACCTAAACAGGGTGATTTCAAAATGTAAGGTTCTTATGTGCGGGTTTTTACTGCATAAAAAAACTGAAATCTGGGGCTGGTAGGTAGTTTCTTAAATTTTTGGGTCATTTTGCTACCAAAAATTTCTTACGTGTTTCTTACATTTTTAGTACCGGAAGTGTAGAGTTAATTTAGCTTTGTCACGAGGGTTCCCAAATTACTTAGTAAGATCTCAAAACAAGTAAATAACATAATTCGCACTCAAAATAATTTCCAAACAGTTGCTATAATCGTACAGTGACAAAACATTTTTGAGTGCAATGGGCAAATTTAAACTGCAAATTACAAAAGTTTCTTAGCTTTTTAAATTCAGGTAGGGTTGTTCCTTAACTTTCGGAAAATTCAGCCAATTTTTCTTGCGAGCTGTTTCTCATAAAAAAATATGTTGAAGTAAAATAACTGTAAAACTAGCTGTTAACGTAGTTAAGTAAGTGCTGCTCATAGTATTGCTCATAATAACATTCCGCAGATTGTCAAAAAAATAAATGCCACAGTGGATATTTCGGAGCATGTGCTTGAAACCAAGTTAAATTGCAGCTTTTTGAGGTAAAACAATTAAAGAACTAGGAGAGCTGTTTGTAAATTTCAAGACTGCATTACACGACTACAATACTTATTAAAACTCAATGTGATATTAATCTCAATTCATGTCTTCAATTGCAATTTTAAGACTCAGTTAATCATTGTCAGTTCATTTTGTACTTTCTTGGACTGCAAGGCTTTCTTTTCCCCAGGTGGTACCTCAAATAGTATATGATTTTCTCATTTGGCCATAGATCAACACTGGTATTTTGAAGCAAAAATAGTTTTGATGTTTTAGAAGTAATAGAGTAGTTTTCATCATTTCTTTGTAATTAGCTCAGAATGTCAATTATCTGCTTCCATCTGCATTAATCAGCCTCTTCAATAATATTCAAACAACTTGATACATGATGGCAATACACAAAGTGTTCCCTTTTCAATTCTGTGTCAAATAACAGGTTTTGTATTATGCCTCAAATGAAAACAAGTCTTGCGGGTATATGATACACAACAGTTGGCCATAACAATTCTTCAAAAGTTCATCTGGTAACAGTTTGTATCCAAGTTAAAAAGTCACAAGGTGTGAAGAATGGTCACAAGCAATGCTGATCCAATGCTTTTTGGTCTGTGTAAGAATGTGCATCCAGCAGTTATCTTATGCTGCCTTGGTCTTCGAATGTCAATGGTTAAAGAAGCAAATACTGATCCAATGCTGTGCAAACAGTTACAGGAATATGAACAGTTAATACGCAGATAGTGATCCAATGCTGTGTTAATCTTTACATGTGCTGTCACAAATTAATAAGTTACCTTTCATTTCTGCAACAAAATGTAAATGAGATATTAAGCTTTTGTGTATGAGATATATATGTGCATGGTCATATGGCAACATTAAAGGGGCCTTTGCAATGAGCATGGTTTGTGAATACACCACTTGTGGTCTTTTCGTTGTCACCATTTTACAGTCCACAAATATAACCACCAATAAAAAGATGGCACATGCAAGGTATGGTGGTTGAAAAGGCCGATTTAAGTACCTGAGTAGATAATAGAAATATACTGACAAAAGAATTTGGGCTAAAGGAGGGGAAAAATTAATCAAGAAGCCAATCAAAATTTTTTCAGGTGCAAAGAATCATGGTTGAAAGATCCTTTCAATTATCTTTTTTTGCAATCCTCCCTTGAGATTTTTTATGCAATGGGAAATTATCTCCTCTGTTCTGAAACAATCCTCCATGGCACATTTATGCACCAAATATTTGCAGTTTTCAAAGCAAAAAGAAAACTACTGTTCTATAAAGTGCAACAATACTCAACTAAAAGATGAATTCTTACCTTTTCTAATCAAATGCATAAACCCTGAGTTAGGATTGTGAATAATAGATACCAAGTACCCATCTAATAAGAAAACTGCATGATTGTTATCTGTGAAAAATGTTCAAGTGCTGTATCATCTTGTGTATTACTAAAGAAAGAGACTTGACAAATGTTTCCAAAAGTAATTGAGCATACTGAATGACCAGATTCGCTTAATTTGCTGTTTGTTTCAGTTGGTTTTGAATGGTTTTGAAGTAGTAGCTTTTGTTGCCACAATATATGCAATTCACTGTTTTTAACCACAATGGGTAATTCACTTTTTTTTCCACAATGGGAAAGTTACCTGATATATTTGCTTTTGTTGCTACAACTGCCAATACCACAATGGGTTTAAACGTTTTATTTGTTGCCACAAAGGGCAGGTCATTGCTGTTTACTTGTGAAAGCATAAGAAACGCTTAGGCTTTCGTTGGTGAAATCTTCCCACCACTTCTGGAACCTATCCGCTGCACGACACAGCAGAGAGGATAAAAAGAAATCCTCCCATATTTACTATGAAATGAGATTTTAAAAATGTTTGATACGTACCAGAGTCAGTGAAAATCCCCTTCTTTTTCTCGCAATGAACGTGAGCCAACTTCTTGCATCCAAAATCAAAGTGGTGGGCAGTCATCATAGCAAGCACGATGCCAGAAATTCTGTTGTTGTTGTTGTTTGTTTTTGCATCCATACGTGGAGATCGACACAGGAATTTCAATCAACCCGTCTAAATGTCTGCTACGCGCATGCGCTTTAGCAGCAACAATCAAATCACTTTAAAATGTCCCACATTTCTAATCACATCAAAAATCGAACTCATCCCTTTTGCAACTTTTACCAATTTGCATTAATAGAACCATCTCGTTCAAAGTGCCACTGTGCAAAGAAACATAAAAGGCAATAAAAGATATTTGAAAAATAAACGGCTAGTTTATGAACTTCGAATTCATTCAAAATTTGGACTAGATTAGATTACCCCCTGAAAGGTTAGATTACCTTCTGAAAAATATCATCTCGCCTTATCCAGGATTAAGTTATGGTCTTTCCAGAGGGCGAAGAGGTACGAGATTAACTGCTTGGAATTTCGCATTGTCGTCAACATGTACTTACCAGTGACTTTTTGAGACGAAGACGATTTTTCCGTTACCGAACACAATACCTGTGCTTTAAAGGCAGTACAAAGACCGGCATGCCTTGCGTGAAATCAGCGACTTTTTCTGCACAGCTTCCAGAATAACTGACTGTACGAAATTCACAAAAACAAAAACAGACGATAGCAAAGGCTGCTGGTCTTTGTACTCCCTTTAAAGAATGACGTCGGAATCGAAATCAAAATGGTAAGCAATAAACAAATAGATGCAACATTCCTTGAATACAAATATACTCAAAGAGTCACCTTGGCAAATGACATCTGCTTTGTAAATGTTGCTTGAATGGGGTGAGGTGAGTCTCTTATCTTGGTGCATCCAGGACAATTGACATCATCTACTCTTTCCATCTTGGCGAAATCCGCAAAACAGCCTTCCAACGTGGCACCAGTCTGCAAAAGAAGGTGAAAATTCATGGCAAGACCTCACAGCAAAATGTATCCAAGCATGGGCAGCATTGCAATGCCAGGAAAACCTTTGAGACACCAAGTGATATTATGATTTCTATGCACATACAACTTAAAGGTTATGTGTCCATGTAAGTACAGCGACTTTGCTACTTTCACGTGATATTTTATGTGATTACTTTATCGTAGATTCTAATAGATTGCCAGTTCTAATATAAGCAGACTGGTGACTTACTTGCGGCTGCAATTTTAGAGCTGAGCCCAAAGTCTCACGGCAGGCAGCCTCGTTGTGAAATTTTAATTCTAGTTTTGCATGTGTTCAGTTACATTCTACCAATCACAGTACGCTCCTCGGGTCAGCATCGAGTCAGCACATTTTGACAAGAGTGTATACGCTGCTGTACTTACATGGACACATTACCTTGTTGGGGAGATGAAGTGCTGACCCTATTGTTTTGATTCATTGTGTTTCAGCTTTGTTGAGAGCGAATGGATGTTGGGGCTCACGTTGTCATGCGCATCGCTGCTTTTGTTTCTTCTCTTGTTCTCAACGGTCAAGCTAATTTGTATATTACATAAGTGAAGTAAATCGTTACTGCGCATGCGATCTGGAGCCCTTTTTGGGGGATTCCTTGAGGCTTACAACTTTGCCTGTTCGTATCCCCAACAATACCTTTAACAAATAAAACCTAACAACTTAACAACCTAAATTAATTTAACAACTTACTTAGTCATACAAAATTTGGATGATGATGAAAAATTGCAAACATTGACTGTAAGTTAAAACTTATGATGTACCTTGAAGAGTATGCACCAAAACAACGCTTTTCGAGACATAATTCATATCTTTATAGTATATATAAAATAATTTAGTACTTTTAAAAGTAATGAAAAGAAATTCTAGCGATAGGTATAATAATAGAACTGTGATGATTTTGCAAATATGTCTACTCTGTTCAGACACCTGGTAATACATGACACTTGCAAGCTTTTAGTTGCAACTTTTAGTCAAGATAACATCGGCCTAGCACTTGTAAGTTGACAGCTTTCTGTTTATAGCCTGATCCATCAGAAAGTTGAACACTTGTTGAACAAGAAACAGCAAAGTTTAGAGATTGGTTGATGTAAACCATTTACTACCCAGCTTTAGAGTAAGAGAATTATCAAATCTTCTCTTTTTCCCTGCATGAAAATTTATCCAAGACAAATTCAATTAATATGTCCAGCTGTTTTGATTTATTCTTTTTCTATAATCCAATAACATTTTACAATATATACAGTAAATTCCCGCATATAAGTACCTACTTTTTTGACAGCCAGGCTGGAATTAGTTCTTATTCTGAAGGTACTGAGACTAATTTCAAGGTATAAACGTTCTAATTGAAAGCTTACAAATAGCAAGGGCGGGGAGGGGATTCAAAACTTTAACAGCCAACTGGGGCAAAATGAAGATAATAACGACGATCTAAAATCAACTTTGCTACACCTGAAATAAGAACATATTTTTCATCAAATTGAAACAATTTCTGAATCACAAGGTGCATTAGTCAGGAAAAACAGGCTCTTGGTTCTTATTTTTGTAGGTTCAAATATGCGGGATTTACTGTTTGACGACCAACACTACTTACGAAATTACTCTACAATACGTCCACGATGATACTCCGGGGAGCAAAAGGCTCTGTCTATCCCGAGGCTATTACATAGAGATAAAAACTACTTAAAATACACAATTAAAACAACACACATACCACTAATAAAACGAGCATTTACATGAAATAAACTAGAACGATTTAAGTCCTAAGTCTGTTTGTCTGTCCTAAGTCTGTCCTAAGTCCTAAGTCCTAAGTCCTAAGTCCTAAGTCCGTCACATTAGATGTCAAATGAAAATAGTGACAAAATAAAAGTAAACAGATCAAACTTCTCTCATAGCTGCCTTAATTCATGGCCTATTATTTGAATATAACTTTCTTGATACTACACGAGCTCAATGCAAAACATCCAAACAAGCACCTACCAGAGATGAAAATCGAGGAATTCGCAGTGAAATGCTGTCGAATGGATCAAATCGCACTGACTGTAATAAAAAAATTGTTGAGATGTTAAGTGTTGAGATGGTCTTTAGGACATTGTTATATTTCAAGCTTGGGTAGTAGATTGTCAGGTAGTAGGAAAGAATTAGCAATATGGCTAAAACTAATTTGGTCCTTGACATAATTTCACTTAGATCGGAAATAAAATCAGACCTGATGATTTTTGAAACAGTTTCATTTCTTTGTGGATCACGCAGTAAAATAGAGTACATCAATAGGATACAAAGCAAAACAAAAAAGGGGGGGGGGTAAAAAATTCCAGGGTTATTCATAAAACATACCTGGTGTCCACAATTCGTACACGTCATTCGATTCGCTAACATTCCTTTGAATGGTGATGGTAAAGGTTTTGGTTGAACTGGAAAGGAGACAAATATGGTACAACCTTTTAAGAAAGAGATTGGGAACCATCTTAGGGACAAGATGGTCCTCTCTATGGTTCAAAGTGCAGCTTCCATACAAATTTGAAAAAGTAACAACGTATACACTGCAAAGTAACATTCTTCTTGATAATGAGAAGCGCGAATAAAATGTCAAAATACCATTTTTCTTTACATTTCTCAGTTGACAATAAGAAATGAATATTTACTTCCATTTCTTCGACAGGGAGGTAAGGTTTTTTGCTTCCAGATTTGAAGAAACAAAAATGAACTCTCCCACTATCGCATTGGAACTTGTGAAATAGCTTTTTTCATGCAATCAGAGAGAAGCATTTTCTTATCTCAAATTAGATGGCACGTGAAAATATCCGCGAATAAAACATTTAGAGTATTTTTTGCATGGTCAATTTTGCGTTATTGCAAATCTCACGCCATCTCTAATTTGAGATAGATTTTTAATACAATCTCCATGATTCGTTACATCATATTGGAGATGATGATGTCTTAGTTTCATGTGAAAAAATTTGATAGTCACTAAAACTTTTAGTCAGTTTTACCTGGTATTTCACGGCAAGCTTTTCCAACAACATCTTTGAGCATTTCTGTCTCGCCCTGTAAAATGACAAATCAGACTTGGGGTAACTGAAGCCACTGCAAAACATAGCGTCGCACTGGGATTTAGAAAGTGTCTCGTTTATTTGTCGAAATAAACCAATTCCGAAGCTTGAAAGCTGTTCAAATCATTCCAAAATTTTAAAAGATGGATAAGCAAAAGTCGAAAGAAGGCGTGACTTCAAAGAAGAGATGAGCAACTTACAACTTATCGAGTTTGTGCTGTGGCGCTGAGGCATTGTTCACAAAATTTTCAATGAACTATTATTCTTGCACCAGAGCTTAACAGAGGTAATAAAAGCGTTACGGGGGCGTTACCAAACTTTTCACTACGTAAATGAGGCTCCATACCTCAATAAGCAGCCCATGGGTTTCATCTCCATACCTCTCCTAAAAAGAGATAAAAATACTGCACTGAAACTCCACTTGATCAATGCTGCTCATGAGCCATTTGGAAACTGAAAAGGCAAGATAAAAGAAAAAAGGGAATTTATGTGCTGAGTCGTTATTATTATGTCAGGTGATAAAAAAATTGAGTTTCATGTCTTACCATTTCATCATCTAGCGTTGACATCAGCACTTGGAAAAATTCATGTGTATCCTGAAAGAAAAAAATTTCTGTTCAGCATTGCCAATTCAACATTATTTCCATGAAGTAACAAAATCAAATAACTTAATTTCTTCTTCTATGTAGAAATTAAGTAAATAAAAAAAGAAATTGCCATAAAAACAAAACGCACATTTTTTCTCACTTTTTATTTGATTCAAATAAGGAGAGTTGCCCTTCAACCAAAGCTGTTTTGTAAGGGGCATTCATAAGAAATATAGGAAATTAAGGGCTTGTCCAAGCAATTTTGGTTTTTAGCAAAATTCCATTGAAAGTAAAATTTGATATGCAATGAAGTATTTGGACATTGCAATTTTGGAATACATTATTCAGCAAGCCATTTATGCTGTTTAGGTAGGAAGAGTTGAATATTGGCTGAACATATATGAATTTCTGGATATTTAATCAAAATATTTGGCAATTCATAGTTTTGCTATTGATTCGGTAGAATATTTCATAATTCAAGTGTTGGTATTTAAATGTTTTTATTGGTTGTTTCCACAACTTCCTGCAATTTAAGAGATTTAATTTTGCCAAAACTTGAGACTGCTAAAACTGATCAATTTGGGTTGTGCCTTAATTCTCACCTGTTGTTGAGCAGTTCCAGCCCAACCATGGGCACTCAATGATTCAATGACATCAGAAGCAGCAAATATGTCACGATCTTTGTCTTTCTTGTTATTCAAAACTATTAAAAATCAAAGGAGGCATAAAAAGACACTTCGCACCAACCACACAATGACAATGATGAAATTATTTATGGACCTTGACAGTGGGCAGCATGAGAGTAAGTAAAAGTATGCAGTATCTGTAACAGTACAGTAGATCTGACAAGCCATGTATAAGTTGTAAAAAAACATACAGTAAAGGACAAAGGATGATTATTGAGATCACTTTGTTAAAAACAAACCTGTACAAAAATACAAGGCTAAACTTGGCCTTGTACAGGCCAAGTTTTAGCCTTGTAGAGGGGATTATGACCTTGCTATGACCTTGTACTAGCCTTAGAAGAAAATTACAAGGCTATCAGTAAGATTCCAAGCTGCGACCAGTCTAACACAAGGCTTCTACAAGGCTTCTACAAGGCTAATTAGCATTTTTCAAGCCATTTACAAGGTTACAGCATGGCTATTCCAGGCTATAACAAGGTTACAAGGCCATAACTACAAGGCTTGTACATGGCTATTACATGGCCTTGTATTTTCGTAGAGGAAGTTCTATCTTAATAGCAAAATATACTATCTGTTAATTACATTGTTTTACAACTATTTCAACATTAGTATTTTCACAAAAACAGACCAGTTCCCTGGGAAAACAGGGGTCATAAAAATATGAGGCTCTCTACTGTACATACCCTATACAGTACAGGAATTGCGCAAGAATTTTCAAGAATCCTTCCCATTATCATAAGAATTCTTGAGCCATACAAGAGATATTTTATAAACTGTCTCTACTATAGTTGGATGCTTTATTAGTTCCTTACCTAGCATTTTCTCCTTGACACACTCCAGCAAAATCTGGTTTTCGTCGTTTTCAAGCTTTTCCATCCAGGCACAGAAATTCTTCAATGAAGCAAGTGCCTAATGGAAAAAGATAAGCAGCTGTAGACAAAATAAAAGCTCATATGCATTGAAAATATTGAAAATAGTAATAATTACATTTTTACCAATCCAGTACAATTTGAAAAAAAATATTTGCCTATCAAAACAATATGGGAGAGCATGCAATTCAGCTAAGCTAAGCTGTTGTATACAAGAGCATATCCATGCCCGAATCTTTCGTAAATTTTCAAATAAAAATTCCTGAAGGATCTCTTTGCAAATAACTGATGCCAGTGGCGGAGCCACGGGGGGGAATGGGGGGGACTTGTCCCCCCCACTTTCCTCTGAGGTCACTCTTCCAATTCGTTTAAATCCATTGAGAAAATGTCTTAGGAGGAGTTAGGTAGGTATCTTTAGAGTTTATTAGACAAAAAAAAGGTGTTCCCTGAGGGTGAGAAGGGCGTTTCCTGAGTATAAAAAGGGTGTGGTCCTGAAAATTTTCCTGGGGGCTACGCCCCCAGACCCCTTCTTCCTTCGTCCCCTCTACTTTTTTGAGGCTGGCACCGCCGACTGATGCCGAAGGTTAGACAATGAATAAATTTCCATCATAAAGTATGTCATTCATTAATGAGCATGCAATATGTGGAAAATTTTCAAAAGAACACAAATTGAACAGAAATAGTACCTGAAGTAAGCAGTTGACAAAGCATGTGTTGCCCAGATTGATCAACCCAGGAGGAATACCTGAAAATGGATTTAATTAAAAGGATAAAGCATTTACATGGTTATGATTGTTTGCAATGGACAACCTGTACAAAAATACAAGGCTAAACTTGGCCTTGTACAGGCCAAGTTTTAGCCTTGTAGAAGGGATTATGACCTTGTTATGACCTTGTACTAGCCTTAGAAGAAAATTACAAGGCTATCAGTAAGATTCCAAGCTGCGACCAGTCTAACACAAGGCTTCTACAAGGCTTCTACAAGGCTAATTAGCATTTTTCAAGCCATTTACAAGGTTACAGTAAGGCTATTCCAGGCTAAAACAAGGTTACAAGGTCATAACTACAAGGCTTGTACATGGCCTTGTATTTTCGTACAGGAATTACCCTAAAGATGGCGGCAAGGAACTTTTTACAAAACATGCATAGCGTTCTTTAGTTGCAACGTTAGTATTATGAAATAATAGGCTTTTAGTACAGGGGGTGCTCTCTCCTCGATTAGTTTATCTATTGAGAGAGCTCCTCCTTAAGAAATCCCGTACCTACAAACTCCCTTTAAATTAGTTTAGCTCTTTTTGTATATTTTGATATTAATTGTAGTTGTTAATGTAGTTTCATACTTGTTGTTAGCTGGAATTTGTAAGTTGGAATTTTAAAATGAAAAACTTGAACTTGAATTTCCATAGAATCATAAAAGATTCACAATTAGAATGCTATGCATCTTGGTAAAAAGTTCCTTTCCACTATCTTCAGTGTAATGGTCTATTCTGCAACTGGTTCGATACAATCCAAGATAGTGATAACAAACAAATTTTATATTGTTGTTTGGTACAATATGCCAGTCTGCGAAGCTGCAAAGAAAATAAGTTATTTGCTGTATCACTGTTGCTTTCAAAGAGACAAAGAAAATTGTTCAGTTTTATTGTTTATTATGCAAATAGGGCAAAGGTCTTCCCAAAATGTGTTGTTCAAGACAACAGATATGAATTAGAACTGGCTGGAGCTGGTCAAAAAAGGAGCCGGAGCTTCGGCTACCCTCCAATTCCAAATTGTTTTGTGGCACTCTAACAAACTTACTAGTTATTAACAGTCCTGTTGTGCTGTGTGATGTAAATAACAAAATGATGTTTAGCGTTTATAGTTCATCAATTACTGGAAAGTTTTATCTATGTATGTATACATGTATGTATGGATGTACGTATCATTTGTCACAACTAAAATGTATTCACAAGCTTATAATATAAAAATAGGCACAATGCAAGATAACGTTAAAGACATAAAGAAAAACGTACCCTAATAATAATTAATTACAATGGCAGCGATAGCATTAAAAATCAAGCTGACCTTATTTCCATAATGGTCCCCTTTCTTAAAGACACACTGTCCTCTCGATAATTTGCTTCATCCAAAGAAAGCAAAGTCATTCATTCATAATTTCCATGGCCATGAAAATTACGCACAAATGATTCTGCCCTAGTTGAATAAAGGAAATTAGCGTAAATTTGTGGAATATTCAATAGAGATCTTTATCGATTTCTTTCATTCATCAAGGGGACAGTGTGCCTTTAAGAGGTGCCGGTATAACGTAACCAGACTGATAAGTTTGCAAAGTGCGCACGGAAGATGCGCGCCTGGCTATTGTTTTAAGAAGAATGGTTCTATTGTTGTTCCTTTGTTATACATGAAATTGCGCGATCGGGAGAAATGACCGGGATCATGATGATCGGGAGAGATCTCCCTTCCCTCTGTATATCTGTATCTGTTAGATATATCTTCCTCGTCTCCTCAAATTAGCATATAACTGGATAGATCTTGTTTTTGAGCTTTATGAATTTTATTATTCTGTACATACCTTTCATCACCCGTTTTGAAGGTGGACCACTCTTCTTATTTTGGCCGCCATCTTTCTTGTTTTTGTTGTTGTTGCTTTCTCCACTTCTGAACAGCCAAACATATGCTGCAAAACTCAGTGCTATCGGCAAACCAGCGATCCCTAGAGCTAGAAATATTTTTCTTGAATTTGCTTTGGTAGCTGTGCCGTATATTGAATCTTCTCGCTCCATAATTATTGTGACCAACTTTCCGAAAAAGAAGTGCCGAACAAACAATTTCAACTCAATCGATCGATCAATCGAATCTTATATTAGATTAACTACATCATCCCCGGAATCCACTTTGTCTATTGAACTGGATGAGAACTAACGTTTGTTGCAGCCATGTTGCAGCTATGCAGCAATTACCATTTTTTTTTCATTTTTTCATTTTCATTTTAAAATTATTTATGCACGGTAGCCCCGTCAGTCAGTATGATTGATTTTCAGGGGGCCGTGCCAAAAACTTTACAAATTAAAAAATCTACTAAAATTAATAACGGGAAAAGGAAACTAATTACAATCATAAATAATATATCTACAACTATTTACAATAAATTTACAACAAACCCTTTATCTTGTTCTTAAAAGAAGATAAAGAGGGAGCTTGCTTGGCCTCGCGGCTGAGATCATTCCAGATTTTTGCTCCACGAAATGCGAACGCTTTCTGTCCATTACTAGTTTTCATGAATGGCACTAGCAAGTCAGTTTCGGCATTTCTAAGGTTGATAATATTGCGATCAGAATTTCTAACAAATAAATGCGAGAGATAATCAGGCGCGAGACTATTAACAGATTTATATACAGTTGTTGCAGTCTCACTTCTGATCAAAGTAACTTCTGATCTGGTCAAAGTAACCATTATATTAGTTACTTTGTATCTAAATGTAACTTTATATTTAAATCTGTAAATAAGTGCATTATTCTAATAACATATATTAGAATTTATTAGAAGTAATTTTTGTCTTGTATTCGATAATTTAGAAACTACGATTATTGTAATAAATCTAATCTGGAAGATAAAATTACCGGTCGCTGGGAAGGAAATCGCCTACTCTTGAAAATGAGACCCATTTGACATGCCATTATTTATTATTATTTCTGCAATTTTGCAACTTCGCGCCCATCCAATTGTGTACGCGGAAAGTTCACCGAACTCAACTAAACTTCGAAAAACAAGGAAGACAGAGGCATTAAATTTTATTGGAAAGGTAATACCACTCCTGAAGATGTCACGATTCAATTCTATGCCGATGCCACCGCCTGTTGGATCGTCAAATTATGGCCCGCCTCCTTCATCAAATTATGGGCCTACTTCGTACGCGCCCTATCCAGCTGCCGATACAACGATGACAAATGATGGCGCAGTGGACAAAGAAATGAATACTCTTATTGACAATCTGAAAATATCAATACAAGATGCATCAGCAGAAGAGCTTGATACGCTGTTGAAGAATGAAGATAGTCTGAATACATTGATTGAAGATTCACCTCAGGTCAGGTCAAAAAATAAAATCTTTTGCAAAATGAGCACCAAAGTCTCTGTTGTATTCAAAACAGTGCTCCATTGTTTTCGATTGATTTTTCTAAAATTCTAGGAATTCTTTGGTATCATGCATATTATAAAGAATTAGGCATGAAATGACTCTTCTTCTGAAGTCAGCGGATCCTCCACCAAAAGCTATATACCATAATTTACCATAATACCATAATTTGTATGGGGATGTGCCCACCAAAGTTTTTTACTTGGCTCCAGAATTTTTCCCTCCACACAATAGCTGACTCTTGAAAATATTGGTGAAAAAAGATACTCCAAAACATAAAAATTAGACTAACCAACAGCCGGCTACAAAATATTCCCTCTTGACTTTTTTGACAACCATCTGTAGCAGAATTTCTTTTTGATTACAAAGTCCTTTGTAATCTAAGAAGGGGCTCCGATGTCAGTCAGAAAGAAAGTAAGTAAGTAAGTCAGTCACGCTCGTTAAAACAATTAATTAACGTTTTATCTCTGCTAATTGGCACTGAAATAAAGAAAGCGCACAGAAAGCGCATACAAGACAGAAGTTTCCTGCGATCCTATAGCAACATTTGACGTCGGCTTATTTCATGTTGGACAGATTTGACACCGCAAGATGGATAAATCACCATGATGTTTACCCTGGCACAACAACAAATTGGCATGTTCTTGACTTCATTAGCAGCTTAATGATGTTGAAACAATCGTTTTCTAGAACGAACGCATCATTAGCCACTTATTGATAGTACTCATTATGCAAATAAGTCAACCTTGGGGGGATGATGTAACCGGTGGCCTGCACAGAGGCTTGCATTCGCAGTTTCACCGAAGGTAGAAGGACCACCCTCCTACACAGCTACAGATGCAAACGTCGCAGGTGAAGTTGAGAGGAAAGGTGCAGAATTCCAGCAAACAATGGCCCCATTGACTGGGGGAAGGGACGCGATCACACTAAACCAAAACATCTTCATGCATATGATTCTGCACATAGGTTATTTTCGTCAATGCTTGTCTCAAACTAGATGCCCGCGAATAGAAACGTTCTGCAGGGTTCTGCATAAACATAAGTAATTTTGCATTATCGTAAATCTTACATGACATCTAATTTGAGACATACAAGGCGCTTGATTTTCTATTGAAGGTGACTTTAGCAGCAACACTCATCTCTCTGACTGTAGCTAAAAACAGCATCAACGATCATTTGGGGTTATGAAGAAATCAATTTTCAGATTTTCTTATGCTTGCTTAGCTCAGGAGCTCAGGACGGACTTTGTAATCATCCAAAAGGATCTTATGTTTTATACCGGCGTGAAAGACCTGTGTCTGCCAAAGATCTTTGGTGGTAACTCTATGCATGCATTCATCATTTAAGAAACTGTTCTGCATGCACCCTTATATCAAAGTTTGCTCTGGTCCTTATTATTCGGAATCCTAGCAGTTTCTTCAAGTCTACCTGCAGCTCATACAGGCCTTGTGGACTCACATGATAAGAACTCTCAAAGTTTCTTGGAAAATTTTTCATATCTTGAGCAGAATTATTAAGTGATACCAGAAAATATAATTTTCTGAAACAAGAATTTTTATTAGAAACTAGAAATATTGTCCAGAATTTGGGAGAATTCTTAGGCAGGAAATTATACTAATGTGCGCAAGACCTGAACCATAGTTTATCTCCTTGACACTGGACATGCTCATAGGCGTAGGAGACAGGGGGCAAAGGGGGGCTGCAGCCCCCCCAGCGTCGGAAAATTTTGCAAAAATCAGCCATAATCGGGCAGAAATCCGCCTTAAGTCGGGCAAAATTTTCTTAAACAATGGATTTTTTATCGGGCAGCCCCCCAAATTTTATTTCCCCCTATGCCGATGGACATGCTAAATGTTTAAATTTTACATACTGACAAAGTTTGGCCGCAATCCTTCTAACAACACATTATTTTTGACAGATGAAAGCTTTGAAAAACAAGAGAAATGAACTGATCAATGGTAACAACAATCAAGCAACATTTAACCTTTCGCTGCAAGGTCCATTCGAGAGTCAGAAAGAAAAACTTTCAGAAGTTGTCATGTTGCAATCATCAAAGAAGGAGGAATATGACATTCTCAAAAGCAAGCTTGGTGAGTTTATGCCCCGTTTATACGATACCGTTTTCATTAAATTTCGGATGGGGGTGGCAATCTGATACAAAAATGTGTCTGTTTTACACCATACTATTGTCATTTTATATCAGATGAGGGGGTTCTGTTTGCACGGAAAGGCTTTGTCTTGTGCTACGGAGGATTCACCTTTGTTTTAATACCCACTGGGCGGTGCCCCAGTTGAATAACAGAAGGCTTGTAGAATTGATGAAGAGGTTCCATTTTGAATTGCAGTGTTGATGTGGAGGAGCTGTTGTTGTTGTTGTGGAGGAGTGAAGTCTTGCTGCGTGCAGGACCATTGATGTTACTTTTAGCATGCAGTACCGTTGAGAGGGGGTAGCCAGGGTAGTTACCAGGGGGCCCGGGGCCTCTGGGGGCTGCAAAGAATAAGATATGTATTTTTTCCTTGTTGTAGTTTTCTTTCAGGAACATTTTCGGGCCCGCGGGCTCACTAAGATTCTAAATAAAATCTAAAAGCAGCGTTTTACCATGTGCATAGGAGGGCATGGCCAAGGAAAAAAGGGTGTGGTCTAAAACATTTTCCGGGGGCCTTTTCCCGCCATGACCCTGGGTCCTGCCCCTCTCTTGACGGCTCTGTTGAATTGATACCTGATTCAACCGTTTACATAATATCGGAATTGTTTCATGCCATTTTCAGAGCATTTTCATTTGAAAACAGAAAAACAGTATAAAGAATATCGGATTGGTCCGTTCTCATGTAAACAGGAGACCTCTGATATGAAATGAAAACTGTCTCTTGTAAACAGAAGGTCAATCTGATATAAAGCCAATCAGGTATGAAACAAAAACGGTATCGTGTAAACAGCACAGTTTTATGCCAAATGCATTTCGTACCGGCAAATGGGGTCTTAGGAACTTTGAAACATTTTTCTGAATAAGTTTTACATTTTTTCAAACGCCTGAATTCTTTTTGGCACACCTGGTAGTGGGAACCAGTTATGCCTGGTTTAATTTATCATGGGTTCTATGAAATTGTTGTCTCAAATGAAAACTATTTCTTCCTTGCAGCATACTGTAGGTTCCAAATCTTTAAAAGGCTGGTGTAAACTTCAGTCACTTATTTCTGTGAACTGAATGACTTCAAAGAAACTTCAGCTATTGCTCTATAATTCTACCATTGGACTTTTCTGAAATCTTCAATATTTTCAGAATCAGAGTGCTTTTGTACTTTTTCAACAATTCAAGAAATATTTTCAAAAAAACTTGAAACCATCATAATTTCTAAACTGTTTGAAGCAACATGAAATAATTTTGAAGAAGATTATACTGTAGTTTATGAATGTCTAGAATATGATATCAAGCAAAAGTCTGTTACTTTTCTGGTTTATAATTCAGAAATTTGATGATGTCACACCCTCAATGATTTGAAATGTAACATATGCTGAAATTTCGAAAAATATTCAAAACCTCTTAAAAGTCCAATGGTAGAACTAAAGATAAGTAACTAAAGTTTGTTTCAAGCCATTCAATCAGAAGAAATAGATAACAGAATTTTACACCCACAGAGCTATGCTCTTCCTTGCTTACTAAATTCTTTCTTATATTGTCAGAGAGCCTGGCTGGAAGTTTGTCCCTTGATACAACATTGGCTCTCCTGCAAACATCTGCTGCTGAGAAAGATGCTGCATCTGAGGTATGTACTGTATGAATATTTGTGTTTCATTAAATGCTTAGTGACTGGATGGATGAAAAATGCTCCTTGTTTAAAAGGCCATATTCGCTTGATTATCTACAAAATTGTCTTGCTACTGTACAGTTACTTCACCTTTGCCAAGATCTTGTAAAATGCAGTTTTGGTTCAAAGGTTTACCGCGTCTGCATCAGACCTTTTGTGCAGCAGCTTGCTAGACTTACTCCACAAAACGCTTAACTTTGAGCAAAATGCTTTAGAATGATGCTCAGTATTGGCATTAAGTTCAAGTTTGCCCAGCTCACTCAGTTGACATTGTGTTTGTCACTTTAATGAGGACCTTCTTTCCTAAAAGCAGTAGCATCCGATTCTCCTGCTCCTATCAGAAAGCAGGATTTGAGCAACTTGGGGAAGAAGGCATACTCTCCTTGGCTGGTCCTTCTTTGAATTTTACTTCCCACCAAAGGCAAACAAAGATTGTCAAACATTGCAGGCCTGGCCGTTTAAGGCGGGCGATCGCCCGCGCCCGCCTCCACGCTCGCCTCAAGTTGGCGAGGGGAGCTATTCATCGCCTGCCTCCACGTCAGTTCACCTGGGAACCGCCCACCTTAGTTTTTCATTCATTACTCATCACACCTCATTACCTCTTGAAGTAAACCTAAAATATTGAGAGGAAGTTAATCCCATATATTTTGACCTCAAATATAATTCCTTACCTTTAATTTCTCAGGAAGTCATCTACTCCTGTAAATCGTTAACTACTCGACAAGTCACGCGAAAAACAAACAAAACATTTCGAAAAGCAACAGCCGAACAAATTCTTTGAAATCCTTTACACCTGACTGCTATTTGAAGACCATTGAAAAAGTCATTTGGTATCCACGGTATCCATAAAAACCGAATCATTTCAGCATGGCGAATAATCAGAAAACGATCAGCTTTCGATCCTAGGACTTTTGAGAAATATGACAACGTATGATACGTACGTTGATAGAAATATGATACAGTTTAATAGTTATAATAATTGATTGCAGATTATTGAGTGCAGTTATAATAGTTACAGAAATATGATACATTTTACATTGACTTTCTTTGACGTCTTGCCCGTATTTTCTTTCAGAAGCCTTTTTAAGAAACTAAACTCTTAAATCGGCAAAAAATTAAGAAACTCATGCACCGGAAAAATATTGCCGGAGACCGCCGAGACATCCTCGTTAGTATGTGGTTGATTCGTGACGACATAAAACTAAAGTTTCGTTCCTGTCACAGAGAATCGCTGTCTTGTTTTGTAAGGTTAGCTCTTCAAAGACAAATATTGGAATCCTCATTTTTTCATACACTTTTAATGACGATTTTCTATGGAAGGAAAATCGCCCGCCTGACTTCATTGAGGAGAGCGATGTACCGCTCGCCTGCTAAAATGCTCACGGCCAGGTCTGCATTGTGTTTGACTGATCTGCTGAAACTGCTGGGATATGCAAGCATGTTTGCAGACCTTTTGCATCTCCAAGAATATGGCTTAGAGAAAGGAGGTTTTGCAATTATGTCTTGAAGAAACTTGGCTTTATCTAAGTACTGATGGTTAGTTTTATGGTACATTAGTTCAGAAACTACTTTTTGTGGTTTAAGGTTTCATGGTTATACAGATGAGAAGAAAATAGCAGTTGATGTGATTTCGGTCATGTTCAATCAGTATAAGGCTAATCCATTTCTGGAAGCATATGGAAATCAGTTGTAGCGGTAGTTGTAACGGTATTCCTGCCACTGTTATACAGAGAGGGGACCATTATGGAAATAAGGTCAGCTTGACTTCTTAATGCTATCCCTGCCACTATAATTAGGGGTGTTTTTCTTGCGTTTTTAACCTTGTATATTGTGTTGTATCTATTTCTATATCATAAACTTGTAAATATATTTTTAATTGTGGCCAAATGATACATACATACATTCATACCATACCGTATCAGTTCAGTACAAAGTGAGACAACAAGATGTCTTGAGGCTAGACGGTAGCAGGGTAACTTGCAGAAGGGGGTTGTAAATTAGTATTTAAAAAGTCTGTCTTTTGTTTCACAAGGCATTGGCAAATGATCTTTTGGATGGAAAATTACAAATTGATGAATTCCTTGAGCAGTATGTCAGTGAAAGAACTGTTTATCATTTGCGTAAAATTAAAGCCGATAAGATGGCTGAAATTGTCAGAAGAGGGCCACAGAACCAACAACATGGCCCAACCTCGTATTATGGTACTGGGTATGGACGCTATTAAATATCTTTAACTGTATCTGCTTCTATGTATTTTTGAGATTTATACTAAATTATTAAAATTTTGTACATACCTACAAATAAAAGCTACTACTTACAAAAATTCTTTCATTTAGCAATACAAATTGTTTTAATTGTTTGATCAATCATAGTACTTTGCACCAGGCATCACACACAACATTTCAAACAGCAAATTAGCAGCAGTCAGGGCTGTAGTTCCATTTCTGTCATATGGCGGAGATACCTGTTTGGCAAAGAATAAATTCAATGTCAGCAAAAGTCTTGCAAAATATGAAAATGCTACAAAGGGCCCAGACAGTGCTGGCCTTTGGCACATAAACATCATTTTCCTGCCTAAGAATTCTTAAGAATCCTTGAGAATATTCCAAGGGCCTGATTACCCAAGAGTTTTCAGTCCATTTGTAATTTAAGCCAGGCTAAAAAGTCAGCCTGATGTTACAGTCAAAATGTTGCAAAAATAAAGTTGACATTATGTGATAAAAGTTTCATCCCAGTCTGCAGAGATGAAATCTCAGCTCGTTTTTAACAAAGGGGCTAGTATTTTCAGCTTGATTAAACAGGCTGAAAATTTCCATGTAATCTTAAATTACATTTTTTAACCAGGCTGAAATTACTGAAGCATGTGTGCATGCCATTTTGAAATGATTTACTCCCAAAATATGGATTTCAGCCTTGCCTGAAACCACCATATACTATTTGATGCAAATTTCAGCTAGGTTAAAGTTGCAAACAGGCTGAAAACTCTCTTGTAATCATCCCCCAAGTACTGGGTGTCCCAAAAAAAGTACTCCCGTTTGAAAATTCACCAAAATTTGACGACACAACCAATCTTAAATTTTTATTTTTTGTCAAGTAGATCAAGGACCAAATTATTTTGCCAGATATAGCAAATTTTGTAATTGGTTTAAAACTTAGCAAATTCAGCTCTTTTCGGAGTTACCTGGTTTTGAATCATACTGCAAAAAGCATTGGTGATTGGCATGTAAAGCTTCTAATTTGGTTTTGAATGACAGAAAGAAATGCGCAATATCACTAGAGACTTAAATGATGTTATGAAATCTGAAAATTTAGACTCTTAGGCGCGACTGAGTATTTTGCTTAAAAACTATAGCTCAAAATAAGGTTTTCAACCTGTAATTTTTCTACCTTGTTGTATCAAAAACAAAACTTTTATAATCTAGAAATATTTTTGGGTCCTTGACAAAACAAGTGAAAAAGAAAATTTTATCAAAGGTTTGATAATTGATTTTTGGTGATTTTTTAAACCGGAGTACTTTTTTTGGGACACCCAGTATCTTAATGTGACATTAACTGAAAAGATTCTTTGTAGTATGTTTCACATAATTGTCACTTCCTGGGCCACTTTTTTGCAAAACTTTTATTAATTGGAGTTTATATAGTTAATTATTACCTGACTGACGCCTCAAAAACGAGGCAATACAAGAATCCCGCCAATCCCATTGGCTAATCGCACATTTCCCGCGGTTTTCTCGTAGCCTTGTATAATACGATACAAGGACGCGTTTTTGTCACCACAGCAACTAATTTAGGCCTGTGAGATTTACAATGAACTCAAACGACATAACAGTAACATAATGAGTTTGACTAAATGATATAAGTCAAAATTAGAAGCTACCACCAGGTAATAAAACTCATACTAACCGGTTTTGTAGTTGTACAGGAAAATATAAAGCCCTCGGTCTTATTGCACAGACCTTGCAACCTCGGTCTGTACTTTTAAGACCTCGGGCTTTATATTTTCCTGTACAACACAAAACCGGTTAGTATGCGCATAGCATCAAGAAAGTTTTCTTACCTCTACAAGATCTCCACCAACAATGTTTAGTCCCCTCAAACCTCTGATTATTTCAAGGGCTTGGATGGTAGTTAGGCCACCAATTTCAGGAGTACCTACAAAATAAAAGGCTCTTTACAACAGAATCTTTGCTGGATACAGCAAGCTGTAATGCATGAGGTTTTTTGGGTTGCTTGCAATGCATTGCAGATTTTTTTGAGTAACAGATACCAAAGCCAGCCAATGATAAAAGAAAATTGCAAAGTACAGGTTTGTATTTTCACTGTTAAAGACTGTGAATGAATCATGAATCTTTCAACTTTGTGTATGGCCTATACTTTCTTTGGCTTACCCAAAGAAAAAATGGGTTTGCATTTAGTTTGCAGCAAATTTGCACACAAATTGTTGTGAGTTTTTTGGGTATGTTTCAGATTTAGGAGTTTGTAAATTGTTTGTCAAGAGTTTGAATTTTCCATCAAACCATTCTCAACAGTTTGTTTACAAGTGATCTGAAGCGAAAATTTTTATTGATGCAAATGAATAGCACTGTTGACTAATAAAGTATGTTGTTTAAAGTGTTTCGATACCTTGATTCATTTTTGAGTTATCCACTGTTTTGTATGATTGGCTGATGACGTCATTTTGTTTGCAAAATGTAAAGCAAGTATACAAGGTTGACTATGTTTCCAAAGGGAAATTGATTCAAAGAACTTTTCTTCAATTGAAATGTCTTTCTAAACATCATATCAATCATGAGACAATTTCTATGACATTTATTCAGAGTTATATCAACCAAACAAAGTCTTAGAATTTTGCGTTATTAGATGTTGTAGTAACAATAGAGCAGGTCAGTAGTTTATTCCAATATTCAAAATACCTGTTCCAGGACAGAACGCTGGATCAATGGAATCAATGTCAAAGCTAATGTAAACTGGGCCATCTCCGATCAACTGACGCACTTCTGCCATCAGGGGAACCAATGATTTGTGCCAACATTCTGTCGCAGGCACAACTTTGAAACCCTGAAAGAAAGATTAGCCAAATTGAATAATCTCAAGTGAACTTCCAAAAATTTAGCCTTGCATTTGGGTGTCCAGATGTCGTTTTTAAATGGTCAGTTTAACAAGAATGCTTCACGTTAACCATCTCCTTTTTGTCACCACTCTCATGGGCCATGAAAATGGCGAAAACAAAGGCCAGCAAAGAGATGGCTTGTGCAAGACATGCTAGTCATATGCTATGTGGGCCAGGTGCCACCCAAAAACTAGCCTAAACAAAAAGCAAAATAGGAATTGTTTCTGTTGTTGCATGATGAAACTGCTTATGCCAAAACTATCAAATACAACACACTCCTAGATCCGTGGTTCTGTATCAGGCGTTGAGTACACCTATTCCCTTTCAAGTTTCAAAATTGTGAGTTTAAAAGTTAATTTGCAAGAATCATTCAGTTTCAAGGTTACAATGAGATATTTTCAAGAGCCAAGTCATAGGGCGACAAAATGACAAAATCTGTCTCATTGGTGAGTCTGATAATAATGCGGGGGTGTATGTGGGATAGTAATGAAATAATAAGTTGTTAATGTGGGATTGTAATTAAATGATAAGCGCTTTGAGCTTGATCCAGCAGCTCCACACATTCCTGGAAAGTTCTTGAAGCTTGATAAATTGAGCACCTACAGTAGGTTGATAATCTTTCTATACATTGATTGTGCATGTGTTGGCAGTTGATTGTAGAAAGACTCCATGATGTAAACACAACTACGATGACTCCCCAACAATCTAATAATAACCAATGTAGTATTTGTTTGAAAAGTGTTCGTAAAAACCAAAAAGCTCTTCCTTGCTGTCAATGTAGGAACAACATTCACATCAAATGTAATGATATATCACCTGCTGAATATGAATCCCTAAAGGCAACTACTAATTGGATTTGTATCTCTTGTACAATACAGAAACATTCCCAGATTTTTCCATTCACCCTTGAAACTGACGATGTTCTGCTGGGAACTAATGTTGCTGATCTACCTTCAATAGTTGATCTACTGCCATCCTTGGAAATTCTCTCTAAACTACAAAATCTTCCAAACCTTTCTGACTATGATATAGATGAGAATATCGAGCCTGAGATTGATTGTAACTACTATAATGTTCAAGAGTTTCAGTCTATTAAAACATCTTCCAAGGATATTTCACTCTTTCACATGAACATAAGGAGTCTCCATTTACATTTTGATGAACTTTTTACTCTTCTAGCAAACACTGGTACAGTCTTTGAAATCATGGGTCTTTCTGAAACTAAAGATACTGTTGATTCTCCTATCTCTTCAAATATTGATATTCCTGGATACAAATTTTACAAAACACCTTCGCAAAGTGCTGCTGGCGGGGTTGGTATATATGTGAAGTCTAGTCTAAAAGCTGACAAAAGAACAGATCTGAGTACCTCTACATCTGATTTTGAGACTGTTTGGATTGAAATTGAGAACACCAAATCTAAAAACATCTTGTGTTGTTGTGCCTATCGACATCCAAGCTCTGAGATTAATAAGTTCAATGACCACATGCAAGATATCATGTCTAAGATTGCAAATGAAAATAAGCTTGTATTCATTATGGGTGATTTTAACATCAATCTACTCAATCATGAAAATCACACACCCACAAGTGACTTTATAAATGCTTTCTTTACCAACCATCTACAGCCACTTATACTACAACCAACCAGAGTTACTGATACAACATCAACCCTCATTGATAATATCTTTTCTAATGATGTATCAAGTAAAGTCACAAGTGGAAATATCCTGATCCAAATCTCAGATCACTTCCCTCAGTTTTCTATCCTCAAAAACTCTGCACCTGACTACACCAACTGTTCTCATCTTGTTTATGATTATAAAAACTTTGACCAATCCCAATTTCTTGATGAATATCAGAATATGGATTTTGGATTTTTAGATTCTGAAGAGCAGAATGTAGATGGGAAGTTTGACAAATTTTTAGGAAATCTCAACCAACTTGTTAATGAACATTGCCCCAAAAAGAAATTGAACAAAAAAACTCTAAAACTTAGAAACAAACCTTGGATCAACAATCAAATTCAGCAGATGATGAGGCTCAGAGACAAGCTCTTTCAACAGTTCAAACAAACTGAGTCTCCTGAAATTTACTCCTTTTATAAACAGTTTCGTAATCGAGTTGTAAATGAGCTAAAGACTAGCAAAACTAAATACTTCCAAAATTACTTTACAGAAAATAAATCAAATATGAAATTGCTATGGAAAGGAATTAGAAACGTTATCAAAATGAAAGCAAATAGCAGCGAAACTAATTCAATCAATAAACTAACTGATGAAAATGGGTGTAAATTAACTGACCCTGACATGATTGCTAACAACTTCAATAGCTATTTTCTTGATGTTGCCAACAAAATCACAAGTAAAATTCCAAGAAATCCCAATTCTGCTCTTAGGTATCTAAATGCCCCAAATATTAACAGCTTCTTTATATCTCCCACAGTCCCAGATGAGGTGTCCTCTATAATCCTGTCACTTAAGAAAAGCAAATCTACTGGGCCTAATAGCATTCCAGTTAAGTTATTGAAAATTCTTGATCCTCACATCTCTGTACAGCTTTCCCAGATCATCAATTCCTCATTTCAAAATGGTATTTTTCCTGACAAATTAAAGATTGCTAAGGTTATTCCTGTATTCAAGAAAGGTGATGCTTCAAAGAATTCAAATTACAGACCCATATCATTGCTATCAATTTTCAGTAAGATTTTTGAAAAACTCATGCACCAACGTTTGTACAACTTCTTAGAACTCCATGACATTCTGTTTCAAATGCAATTTGGTTTCCGTAATGGACACTCTACTGACCTTGCGTTGATTAGTTTAAATGAAAGAGTGAAATGTACCTTGGACTCAAACAGAGTTGGCTGTGGTATCTTTATTGACCTGCAAAAAGCTTTTGATACTGTTAACCATGCCATCTTACTACAAAAACTGAGTCATTATGGTATCAGAGGTACCTCACTCCTTTGGTTTCAATCCTACCTGACAGATCGACAGCAGTATGTTTCAGTCAACAATTATTCATCTAAACTTGGAGGCATTACTTGTGGTGTCCCTCAGGGCTCTGTACTTGGACCTTTACTTTTTCTAATTTATATCAATGACCTCCCTAGTGTGTCCAAAGTTCTCTCATTTTTCCTGTTTGCAGATGATACCAACATCTACTATGAATCTGACAATATAACCAAGCTCAAGGATAAAATAAACAAAGAGCTGCTGAAAGTAAAGTCATGGCTAGAGATAAATAAGTTAGCTCTAAACATTGAAAAAACAAATTTTGTTGTATTTCACTCATCTAGAAGGAAATTGCTTGATGATATCCATATTAGATTTGGTAAAAAACCAGTGACTAGAGCTAAATATGTTAAATTTTTAGGTGTCCTGATGGATGAACATCTCTCTTGGAAATTCCATATTAGCGAACTAACCAAGAAACTTTCAAGGACAACTGGGATCTTCTTTAAAATCAGGCACTTCCTTTCACTTGATATTCTGAAAAATCTCTATTATTCCATATTCTCTTCTTTTCTAAGCTATGGCTCATCTGCTTGGGGTCTCTCCTATGATACATATCTTGCACCCCTTTTCTCGCTACAGAAGAAAGTACTAAGGTCTATCTCTTTTCAGCCCTTCTTTTCTTCTTCAACGCCAATCTTCTTTTCGCTGAAAATTCTTAAATTAGATGATATGATTAACCATGATATTCTCAAATTTGTCTATAAGTCTATTAATGGTCTCACGCCTTCTCATTTCCACAACTATTTTCAGCTCGGTAGCATGGTTCATAGCTATGAAACTCGTCAGGCTGCTGGGGGTGACATTTTCCAGTCGGTAAGGAATACATTTCTGTATGGTCTTAAATCAATAAAATATTATGGTGCTAAACTCTGGAATAGTATCCCAACCTTTATCAAAATGTCAGTCTCATTCAATATCTTCAAGTCAAAATTGAAGGAATTCCTCATCAATGGTTATGGTCTATAATTCCTCATTAATCAAGAAGTAAATTGTTCTCTGGTGATTATTCTGGTTTTCTTTTCTGTTTTTTAGTAAAAATTTTGTTTTTCTTTTTAGTTTTAGATGGGGGGGCTCTCTCTCGATTAGTTCATCTACTAGAGAGCTCCTCCTTAGACAAATATATTTAAATTCATAATGTCTTGTAATGTTTTCCTGGTAGATTAGGTATCTCGTCTTGTTGTTATGTAACATGTCTTATTGTCTTATTTATTTTAAGTTACTAGATATTGTTGTATTTGTATATGAATTTAGGTATATTTGTCAATGAAAACTGAAACTGAAACTGAAACTTGGCCTGTTCCTTTGTCGTTTTCTGCTATCTTTTTTGCTGTGTCATGTATTATGCAGTGGCGTACACTTTGCCAAATATTGGGGGGCAAAACAATTGTTTCAATAAAAATGCATTGTTTATTTCTTTCATTTTTAACAGAAAGATCTTTGTTTCAACCAACAATAAGGCAATTTCACCCCCTTGTCCCTCCAAGTGTCCCCCCTGGTATCATATAATTTCTAAATATGAAGGGATTAATTTTTTTCCTCGGAGCTCAGTATTTAGCCTTGAACATTCAAGATCTCTCTTACTGTCAATTCCCCACAAGGCCTGATAAGTTGCAGAATGTCAAGGATGTCGTGGCTACTTTAGTAATGACAGGAGTGCTCTGTAGCCCCTTCTGATAATAACTTTAATGCTGTACTCACCAGTTTCCTTGGCACTTCATGGTCATCATCAAAACCCGTGCCTCGTAGTCCTATCTGTGCAGTACGATTGCAGTCAATCAAGCCCTCTTCCACAGCTCTTAGAAATCCATTTCCATGATAAATTTTCACACCTCCAAATTCATACAAGTCAGTATGTGCATCGATGTGTACCAAACCAACCTTGCCATATTTCTCCTGCGAGGCAAAGAGAAGTGTTTGTTAGGCAACATTTCATTTGTCTGAAGAACATGGATGTGGTAAGACCTAAGAAAACGCTCAGCTTGCTTGCACAAGCTTGGCAGAAGCATGATTTTGGCTTGAAGGAGCTTGAATTGAGTATGTTGACACAATTTTTGCCAGGTTGCTTGTATGATTAGAGCTTGATCAATACAGTTTGCCTTCAGTTCAGAAGATGCATGGTGGAAGCTAGCGCAAGCAGGGCAAAATTCTTACTTGAATCAAGCACTTAAACATACTCAAATCCTACTCAAAACAATTTAGTATCAGGCTTGAAGCATGCTGCAAACATACGCAATACTTTGCAAAGGGTTTCAGCCTTGCAATGATATTTTTAAGAAAATGTATAAGTTTGAAAAATATGTAGGGAAGAACTGTATTGCACTCTTTAAATGCAAAAGTTACCAAAACTATATTAAGGAAAAAGGTTTTTGTTGCAAAAATTCTGTTAAATTTGTTCTCATGCTACATGACTTTTTTTAACTGGGGGTTCAGAGAGAAAAAACAAGAAATTTCAAGGAGACTAATCTACCATTATGGATGGTTTAAGAAGAGCAATTTAAGAACAGCTCCCATCTAGCATTTAAAGGCTATTTTAAAGGCTGTTTTAAAGGGAGGATGGAGGGAACATGAGCTATGATTTGTCTCAAACAGCAGGTTGTTTTTTGCAGAAGTAAAAGAGTGACTTACTTTCATTGCCTTTAGTATGGGGTAGGAGATAGTGTGATCCCCTCCCATTATCAAGGGTTTGCATCCATTTTTTATCAATTCTGATGTTCTTTCTGTAATTTGTTTAACTGCCTCAGATAGATCGAATGGATTTATTGCAATGTCTCCGACATCAGCAACCATCAGCGATTCGAATGGAGATGCACCTAACGGAACAAAATTGCTGTAAAAAGTACCTGTGGTCTGAGTTCAAAGTAGATGTTCCCAGGAACGCGGGAGAGGGGCATGCAGGGAGCGACCCTCCTGCCCCCCTTAAAATGGCAGAAATTTGTTATTTTCCTATTGTTTTGCCCTCTAATTGGCAGTTTTGCCCCTCTAAAAATGGCTTCCCTGGATGCTTCTCTCTAGTTGTTAGTTTTCTGAAAAAAACCACCAAATGCCTTCCTTAAAGAATGCGGCTCAAACCACTTACAGTCAAATTCTAGCCTATCAGATATCAATATTTCCTGTTGACATGGTAAGTTACTGAAATATAGTGTGGCACATGTCACGGTTTATTGTCTGTGCCTGGCTATTTTCATCTAAGGCTGATATATATGCTGAGGTTCCCTTTAATCTAGTCCAGACCCCCTGTTTATCGATGTGGAGTTTCTTGAAATATGAAACACATAAAATCATGTTTCTTGAAATGCGATTTTAACTGTATCTTTATTCAATAGTTTTGTATCTTAACATTGAAAATCCATTTGTGGACTATTCTGGCTGACAAGTTAGATACTGCAATTGTATCACTGTGAGACTATTCCTTCATGGGCAAAGCTAAAGAGAATCATTAGGGGTGCAGACATCAAATTTGCTGGCAAATTGAGCGTTTCTTAGGTTTGATTGTTGGAAATGCTGACAAGTTGTTGAAATTGGTAACAACGAATTTGTTGAAAGACTAAATTTGGAGGGGTGAGTACCCTCGCACCCCCTTGGCTATGCCCCTGAACCCCTTCACAATTGGAGTTCATATCTGAAGACAAAGAAATGGGGAAATTTATGATTAAACCCCCAATTGGAAAAAAAAAACGACAAGAATCCAAAATTGAGGAAATATTAAAAATGTTCTCCTAATTCTCAAGTACTGTATTTTGCGCAGTCAAATATTAAATTTAAGGGCAAACATTATGATGCAAGCTAACTACAGTACTCTGGTAAAGTGGAAATAGTTCTTACGTGTGGCAACATTGAATCTCTTAATCATGATAGATTCAGTTCTTATTTGTCTTGGGCCAAGCCTTGCCCCTGATCGGTTTGAAGCTCCAGTATCCATTGGGACTCCAGTGAAGCATACATCAAGGCCTAAGAAAAAGACAAGAGTTACTGTTATTAAACTTTTTTAATAAAGTCTGCTATTGTGGACAAACTCAACAATTTTGTATTGACATCCTTTTGCCACAATACTGTAGGATGCAAATTGGGTACGATATGTTAGGTCTTTGGGGGAAAATAAATTTTGCAGAGAGAAGTCATCCGTTTAGTTTGCAATCATGGCTTTTTTTATGAAATTAATAAATTTTAACAATGTAAATTACATGCTTTTTCTTCATAAGATGCATGTTTATGTGTGTATTTGTGAAACCACTAAATAGGATGACGCAACACCGAAAAACTCGGCCTGCTAGAAGACACAATCCTCTTCTTATTCTGTTAATAAATTAAGTTAGTTTGAATTTTATATAAATATGTCCTTATAAAAAGCTACATACAGGTAAATTTCTGAGTCTCAGGATGATAAGATAATTCAGTGAGAGCATCTGCAACGTACCTTCTGAAGTTTCCTGGACAGGGAGTCTCATCATTGAAGCTATCCCTCCACTTCTTGGCATCACAGATCCGCTAAGCGGTTCATTGAATTTGCGATTCCCTGAATTACTTCTCAAGACATTGCTTGAACAAAAACAGCGTTTATTTAGCTGAAGAACTGCACGCAGATGGGAGGATTTCACGAAGCCGGCCATTCTTTTACGCACCACAACTTTCAGCTTAGGCCACTTGCTCAGCCTCAGCTCAGATTACACAACCACGCGTTTTTCAAAATTGAAATGTAACAATAGCCGATGCTCCAAGTTGGCCTGATTTTAATAACAAAAGCAAATCTGTTGATCGATGTATGTTTGCTTTGCTGTTCTGAGATCTCTATACTCCAGTAATGTGGAAATTTACATTGTGGTTGCGAAATTAGCAGCAGAAGATGAATGTTTGCCAGAACAAGATCTCTTTTGTTTGGCAGGCGGATGGCCTAAAATGCAGGTCAGTATGTCAATTAATCGGACAGGTCAATCATGCGTTTTATGAAAACCAGAATTAAAATTGAAAAAACATTGAGAGTCGCATTATCTATTGATTGTTGATTGCTTTTTTTTCCGAGTCACTTTCTTATAATTTTCAAAAGCCTTCCACAGCAATTGAATGGCATGGCTGAGCTGCCATCTTGGTGTTCTTTTGTTTCTTGGAATTTACACCGAAGCTCTTGATTGGCTGAAAAAATATGACACACCTCTCGCACACCACTGCGTACCCACAACACAAAGTGGAAACCAATATACAAACATATGATTATGATACAAATTAAGACCATATTTGTCATTGGGCTTACAATCTGCCAAGGGGGTGTTCTATCTTATTACCCAAATTGTTCTATTTTTTTCTTTACATTCCTAATTGCTCAAGTTAACGAAGACCAATATTCCAAACAATTTGCCCGAAATTTTACTCAAATAAACCGCGTTTGCAGAACGTTCCCAAAATTATCAGGGTTGTAAGACTCCCACATCCCCATCAGCTATTCCCCTGAATGCCCGTTTGTACCACCTTTAACAATACTGTGAAAGGTAATTTAGTATATTATTTATATGATTTTTAACAGACTTGTTCCTCGTGGTTAGTGTATAGACTGTAAAGATAGTTACAGAAATTTTTTTGTGGGAAACCCGAGACAAGATTTCTTTAAATTTAAGAAACTTAACTGGTGAACATCTCTTTTAAAGAACTTTCCAAATGTTATGTCATTTCGTCTGTCCTAGCTACGTTACTGTATGTCTAATGTAACAAGAACTTCTGTACTAACTTCGACTACCCGTATTTTTTATAAGAAACTTGTCTAAGAATTTGGGCTAGTATTTAAAGTTTCTTAAAATTATCAGATTTTCAGTACTCATACGAGTTTCTTAGAGGTTCGCAACCAAGAGAGGGCTAGAACTCTAAAGAGATAGCGATTAGACCTTTGACGGCTGTCCACCGAGGGGGGGGGCAACTCCTATAGGGGGTTTGGTATATATGTGCCTTTGACAATTCAGAGTTAGGACCCATAACCAGGGCAAAATTTTGAAAATATGACCCCATAATCAGGGCAAAATTTTGAAATATGACCCCATAAACAGGACAAAATTTTCCACACGAATCGTAACATACAGAGTCAATTAAATATTTGTAGAGCTAAAGTCGTTTTTATGCAATTGTTTGTCATAATAGCCAATAGTAGCAATAAACTGCTAACATTTACCTATAACTACGGCAAGTCTCCGTAAAGTAGACCCATAACCTGGACACAATTCATGAAACATGACCCATAACCAGGGCAAAATATCGCAAATTAACCCATAACCCGGGCAGGCACATGTATACCAGAACCCCTATGGGAGTTACCCCCCCTCGCTGTCTACTAACCTTTTGGCCACGATTGTGGTTCCATAGGACCCAAAAGAAGCAAAGCTTATCAAGTACAATTCATACATACAGCAGCATATGAGTCAAATCTTTCAATAGGACACAGGGAAACCCGCACATCTTCCAATTTCACGCTTATAAGCCAATGATATCGTTGTATCCCGATCACATGACTGAAAATAAGGCTTTCAAGATAAATTTTCGAGTACCTTCACGAAAATAAAAATGGATATTCGAGTAATAAAGATACAGAGCTGGTTTTACCACGAGTCGATTCGAGAGGCCTCACTCCACATTTGTTTTTCTGCATATGGTTAAAATCTCGTCAGGGATCGGCGTTACATCGAATTTAATTCCTTCGAAAATTGGCCTATGTTCAAGAATTCTTCAGGAACGCTACAAATAAGATATAGCTTTCAAAATTTCACAGGTTACGTGAATTATGTCCAGGAATAACATAAAAATATTTGTTTGTGTGATTTTTGGAAATCCTAGACGAATTAAAGCTATTTGCATCGAAGAAAGCTAATGGGCCTACCTTCACCCGCAGCAAAATCCCAGTAATCGGCATTAAATCACTCTTTTTCGTAATAACAACCAGCGGATACATTAACGAATAACTTCACCACAAATCCAATTTCTTTCCACCATTCTATCATCGATAATTTCGATAAAATGTGACAAGACTTTACAGCCTCTGCAGCATACCGTCCAACTACCGTCGATTCAAAGTTTTCTTGTTGCAAACACCAGGAAAGCTTGCATAAAACAAAAGGTTGTGCAAGGCTCAGGTCTCCCATATGACACAGCAAATTGTTACCTTTGATAATAGATTGTACACCTTTGAGAATAGATTGCAGGGGAAATTTCTTTAGACAAATTATGTACTTCTCCGATATGACAAAGAAATTTGCAATATTTGAGAAATGTTTTAATTTTTCTTTATTTTGCAACGATAGAATGCCTCCAGAAGTGTGCAATCTATTCTCAAAGGTGTCATTTTGCTGTGTCATATGGGAGACCTAAGTCTTGCAAAACCTTTTGTTTTATGAAGTCTTGCAAGAATTCCAACGTGTCTACAACAAGAAAACTTTGAATCGACGGTAGTTGGACGGTTTGCTGCAGAGGCTGTAAAGTCTTGTCACATTTCATCGAAATTATCGATGATAGAATGGTGGAAAGAAATTGGATTTGTGGTGAAGTTATTCGTTAATGTATCCGCTGGTAATTATTGTGAAAAAGAGTGATTTAATGCCGATTACTGGGATTTCGCTGCGGGTTAAGGTAGGCCCATTAGCTTTCTTCGCAAAAAATAGCTTCAATTCGTCTACGATTTTCGAAAATCACACAAACAAATATTTTCATGTTATTCCTGGATATAATTCAAGTAACATGTGCAATTTTGAAAGCTATATCTTATTTGTAGCGTTCCTGAAGAATTCTTGAACATAGGCCAATTTTCGAAGGAATGAAATTCGATGTAACGCCGATCTCTGGCGAGATTTTAACCAAATGCAGAAAAACAAATGTGGAGTGAGGCCTCTCGAATCGATTCGTCGTAAAACCAGCTCTGTATCTTTATTACTCGAATATCCATTTTTATTTTCGTTAAGGTACTCGAAAATTTATATCGAAAGCCTTATTTTCAGTCATGTGATCGGAATACGACAATATCATTGGCTTATACGTGTGAAATTGGAAGATTTGAGGGTTTCCCTGTGCCTTATTGAAAGATTTGACTCATATGCTACATACAGCAATACCATTTCTTTTGAGAATTTATCCTAAATCATAACGATTATATACAGTATTCATAGAGCTAAGCCCCAGGGGGGCACTCAGCACATGCACACACGGGGAGGTCAATCCGATATCTTTGGGTCAGAATATTACCAAAAGTGATATTTTTGGGTTCAAATAAACTGAAATTATTTTTGACATTTTTGGGTATCAAATATAGTCAAAATGATATTTCTGGGTTCTTTAGAGGCAATCCTGGCCTCACTTTGCATTGTTTCAGGATATGTTATGCTCGTGTACAGATGTCAATATTTTTGGGTTGTAATGAAGCTAAACTGATATTTTTGGGCTTCCTGAAAAATTTCTCGGACTGACCCCCCCCCCGTATGCGCATTTGCTGAGTGTCCCCCCTGGGAGCTAAGCTCTTTGATTACATTTTTAAAAATGTTCATTGATGTGTTTGATCCATACAAACAAATAAAAAAATGAATAAATCATGGTATTTTTTTGCTCGTTGCATCACTCAAATCATTTCATACACCGGGTGTCCCAAAAAAGTGCTCCTGTTTTGAAGAATCACCAAAATTTTGATTACATGGCCGATCTTCAAATTTTTTTCGCAAGTAGATCAAAGACCAATTTATTTTCCCATGAATAGCCGATATTTTCATTGGTTTCAAAACTAGCAAATTTAGCTCTTTTTTGGGATGCCTGCTTTTTTGAAGCATGCTGCAAAAAAAGTACTGATGATGACCAGATTAATTTCTCTTTGTTTATTAAGCTTCTAGTTTGGTCACAAACGTCAGAAAAAAACGCCCTTTTTGAATATAGAAATATGCCCGAATTTTGGTGATTCTTTAAACGGGAGTACTTTTTGGCTCCAGTCAGGACTTCTTTGCTCTAAAATATCGTTCATTGATTTCTTTTGTTAATCGTGGTATTTTGCTCCTGGAAGAACACAAAGCATTTCATATAGTAAATTAGCTCCAGTCAGGGCTGTTGTGCCATTCCTGTCGTATGGCGGAGATACCTGTGTGAAGAATAATGATGACATATTAAGACATCTTTGAACAATGTAGTTTGCAAAACATGGAAATGGAGACTTTATTAGCCTGTGAAAAGGTAATAAAATTTGCCATGTTAATTAAGTCGTCAGGGAAAATCTTGTGACTTAGCAGGTTTTGGGGCTTTTCAGAGAAGCGTAGAAACTTTCATTGATCATATTCTGTCGCAATCAACAGGGGGAATTTGGTTCTGAGCCAATCAGTGACTTCGTTTATCTCGGAAAGAGCGAATCATGTTGCTTCATTGAACAAAAGGAACAATAGTGGTCTTGACGTCATAGATGACCAACAAGATTGTAAACACATCTCCTCGCAGCTTCTCGCTGCAAAACCATCGACTCTAAAATCGATGGAATGCACTACATTTTAGGGCCCTACAAAGACTATCTTGAATTTTTCACATTATTCATGAGTTACTCTAAGTTCTTACCAAGCACATTTATATCATCTGTCCTAAGAGCAGAGAAAATTGCTACAATAAAACAGGCATGTTCAACTGTGTTTCCTAAATGATAGGCTCTTTCCAAGACAAACTAAGTGGCTGACGGCTGATTGGGTCAGAACCAAATCCCTCCTTGTTGTCGCAGTCATGACTGCTTCAGTTTGACACTCGTTTTCTGAATATTAGTAGTAGCGAAGAAACTATGTAAAAGAACAACAATTCAGACCTCGCAAGTAAAACTTTTTGTTTGTGAACAAGATCTTACTTGTAACAAGTAAGTCGTTTAACAATTGTCGACAAGTTGGTTCTCTACGAATAAGATTTACTATTCAAGAATGTAACAGTTGCATTTTTGAAAATATTTCTCAAAAATTGGTCCACCGGATCAATTGTGGTCGCATCGAAAAGCCAGGATCCTTTGCGGGCACGCTACAATTTCAGACTGTCTGAAAATTAAATTTGGTCTAAACAGAAACAATAGATCCACTATGCAATGACTGAACTGATAGAACAAGTCAACTGAAGTAAAATATTTCCAGTGGATCCAATTTCCACATTGGCCAAATTCAAGCTTTAGACAGTCTGAAATCACAGCGTGTGCGCTAAGGACCATGGGTGGTAGTGACTCTTTAATAAGAATTCAAGAGTTGAACTATTGTAAGGAATGTTTCTCGAGAAAAGTGGTCCACCGGATCAAGTTTGGTCCGTGAAAAGTTCTTTTCTCCCAACTAAAAACAGTTAGTATTGCGATACTACCTACCTCTACAAGATCTCCACCAACAATGTTCAGTCCCTTCAGACCTCTGATTATTTCAAGGGCTTGGATTGTCGTCAGGCCACCAATTTCAGGAGTGCCTACAAAAAGAAACCGATTTTAGACGGCGGCAAAATTTTCAAAAAAGAGAAGGTAAGATCCTCAGGAACGGAACTGCGCTAATATCAGTAAAGGAACAGTCCGAATTGATCGGTTAACCCTATTTTGGTCGGGGAAGGGGGCAAATTGGCCCCCCTTTCAGTAGATTTTTCTGATAACTCTGCAATGAGAAAATCTATGGCAATGAAACTTTCTGACTTTTAGCAGTTACCTATTGTGCAACTACAAGTAAAGTTTTATTGACATATTTTGACATTTGAGGGTAATGAGACAATTTTCCGGGACTGACTCTGTCAAAATCGCAAATTCTCAAATCACAATTTTAGCTAAAAAAGTAGCAATTTAATTTGCAGGCCAGTGTTATTTGAGGCACGTCATCATAATTCTATGTTTGGATGGAAATTGGGCTCAAAATTTCATTTGGTTGCTCTACCTATTACCAGTCAAGAGTTAGGTAGGGGGTTTCTTCGCTCCCCCCCCCCCCCCCCCCCCCCCGGAAAACCGCTTGATTGTAAAATATTATACTGAATTTTCGCCGAACATCCGAACAAATAAAGTGCCAATTTTTCGAACAATATCCAAAAAATTGCATCTTTTTAGCCGATATTCGAGGCTCGATCGAGCGGCATTAGAGCTTTGATCACTATTGCTCACATTCAAAAACTGCAAAATGTAGCAAAATTTTGTTCGATTCTGATTCTTTTCAGTATAGCTAAATGGTCTATTGTGATACTGTGAAGATACTGGAGACTTCTGAAAAGTCCAACGGTAGACTTATAACGAAGAAGCTAAAGGTTCTTTCAAGCCATTCAAGTTTAAAGAATAGGTCATAGAATTTTGCACCAACCATTTTGAAAAGATTTGGAACGTATGCTGGTACCAATCAATACAACTTTGATTTGACAAACCTGTTCCAGGGCAGAAAGCCGGATCAATGCTATCAATATCAAAGCTGATGTATACTGGGCCATCTCCAATCAATTGACGCACTTCTTCCATAAGTGGAACAAGTGATTTGTGCCAACAATCTACGGCAGGAACAACTTTGAATCCCTAGAAAAGAACAATTGACGAAATCTATGCTGATGAGCTTTCATACCAAGGTAGGTAACCAAACAAGTTAACACATTCAGTGTGATGTGGACTAAGGGTACGTGGCCGATATTCAAAATATAAAATGTTAATCTTTCAGCCAATGGCTAACTTAGACTGCGTTCACACAATGCCGGCACATTTTTTGCCGGGAGATTTTGAAAACGGTAGATTTTGTGAACGCATATCGTGTGAATGCAGTCTTAGACTCGCGAGATAGTCTCAGTTATCGCAACAACAACAACACCAACAGCAATAACAGCAACAACAACAACATTATTTTGCTCATCAATAGCGATAATTACAAACTTGTGATCACTCTATGGCTAACTTACAGTAGATATGAACATTTTGTTTGGTAATAGCACTCATATTGGCTTTGTTGTTTCCTTACATTGAGATTCCAATTCGTATCCGTAACAAAAGTATAATGGAACACTCAGCCTCCGGTTTACACTGCTCTTGCCATTCCGTAACGATTTTGTTTCTTCCAAGGGGTGTATCACTCTTCCAAAAAGGCGTACGAGATTTTTAACACAACAGGATTCTTAGGGATTTTCTATGGATTTTTCTGAAAACAAAAGGATTTTGCCAAAGGTGTACGAGATTTTTACAGAGTGGTGAACCCCTCGGTTCCTTCTGTTTCTAGAAAAATTTGCTGCTGGAGCAGTGCAAACGCTCTTGAACTGTAACAATTTTGTAGCAGATCAAACATGTGCTAGTGCAGCGTAAACGTGGTCTAACATTATTTTAGGAAAGTGAAAACGAAGTCGCCTTTTTTAGCACCAGCGCTGGGATCACAGAAGTAGAGATGACGTAATCGAATCTAACGACTCCTCGTCACATGATGCTCAAGTAGTGGGGCTCTACCTGGGATCAGACAAACCCTGTCCACCTGACTGTCCTGGTCGCAAAACCAGAGGATTACACCACTGTGCCACAATGCCTGAGCCACAACTTCGCGGCCCTATCAAAATCCTTGCACTCACCAAGCTCCTTGGCAACTTATAATCATCATCAAAACCAGATCCTCTTAGTCCAATCTGTGCAACACGACTGCAATCAATCAATTCTTCCTCTACAGCCAGCAGAAATGGATTGCCATGATGGATTTTGGAGCCTGAGTATGGCCCATACAAATCAGTATGTGCATCGATATGTACCAAGCCAACTTTGCCATATTTCTCCTAGAACAACAGGGAACAGTTTGTGGTAGGAGCCTAGGAGATCACACCAATGAAAGCATTTGTTAGAAAATGGATACAGTTTTTTTCCAAATATGCAAGGAGGCAAAAGGACGGACAGCTGAGTGAACTGGCTGATGTCTTTATCAAACGGAAGAAAGTCTTGCAGACCAGGGTTATAACCAGTGGCGTAACAGAGCAGCAAGGGGCCCTTAGTAATTTAGGTATACAGGGACCCCCTGAGGCGGTACATAAATCAACAAAAGGCAAAATTAAAGTGAGCCCAGCACATCATCAGTGGGTTTATGGAAGTTTTATATCTGAAAGCGCGTTGGCACAAGAAAAATATTGGAGATGGTGGCTGCAATTGAATGCGAGCGAAGGGAGCCAAAATTGGGGTCCGGGGTAACCTCTTGGGAGAATTTTTTAATCACAATCTTTAGATTGTCGGCAAACGCACATTTCGTAAAAAAATCATCATCGCATGGAGAAAGAAATGGATTGTGATCGACGATATGCTTTCCAATGAAATATTTGAAAACTGAGCTCAAGTATCGTACAGAAATGGATTTTTGTCAAGTCATCTTCTAAGACGTCCATGTTCCTTTGAAGATAACAAAACATTTTTGAAAAGTTTGCAATTTACAGCATTTCTTTATATATTAAACTTGCGTTCCATTCAATTAACAGCGGCGTTCAATTCATTGGAAGTCATAAAGAAGTTTCTCGAAAGTTACATTAGTACGTTACATAAGATCGTGAGGAGCCCCTTCGGGGCCCCTAAAGCTTGGGGGTCCTTAGGAGTTTCTCTAACTCCAACCACCGTGCGTTACGCCACTGGCTATAACAGACCTTTAAGCTGCTCTAGAAAGCGTCTCATTCAAACGATATTTCCTCATTTTGTAGAAATTGATCGACTGCACACATTAATCTCCCGCCTATCATTTCTGCCTGTTAAATAAAATCGTAGAAAAATGTCGTTCATTCCAGATTCTTTTCTAAGAAGCTGAGAAGTCTTTTGAAACTTGGGGGAAAATTGTTGTCACACGTGTAGGTTATGGCAGGGGGACATAGCCGCTGAGAGGGCTCAAAGTATGAAACTCATCCAGGACCCCACCCAGTGTCTGCAGTTCACCCAGGAGCAACAGGTTTTGGTGACAACTACCCTGTTTAACAGTTTCTGTTACCCAAGATCTTTCGGCCTGAGAGCTGCGAAAAAGTCCTGGAAAGGCATTGCGGTAATGTAGCTTTTCCTTATATTTTATCTTCGAGGCTCTGGTGCTAGGGCAGAGGCGTCACCAGCCTTTAAAAAGTAGGATGGACGTTTTTACTCCGTTGTTACGTGTGAGTAATTACTACCCTCAGGAAACATGGGGCGACTATACGTTTTTTTTTATAAGAAACTGGTTTATAAGAAACTAGTACTACGATGACCAAAAATTTAAGAAACTCTAGTACTACGCTCAAGAACAGTTAAGAAACTCTAAAACTTTATTTCTGCGAGTCTCTCTTATTCTGTCTCTCTAACAAAGGTACATTCGTCTTTTCTTGACTTTTAACTGCAAAATTGGTAAATTTTTGCCTTGATGTGCATGGCTTCTTCTTGATGATAATGTCAATGCAAAATGGAAGCCCTTTCTCGAGAAGAAGGCTCAACTTCGAACAATACCGCAATTTTAGGTCCAAAAAATAAGAAACCAATTAAGAAACTTTTACTACTAAAACACCAAAATTTTCATGCGAAATTAAGAAACTTTTAGTACTAAGTGCTGATCCAAGTTTCTTATAAAAAAACGTGTACGCAAATTGCAGGAAGAGGTACTAAGTCGAGACTTACTTTCATTGCCTGGAGTATGGGATAAGAAATGGTGTGATCTCCTCCCATTATCAAGGGTTTGCATCCATCTTTTATCAATTTTGACGTTTGCGCTTTAATTTGTGACACTGTCTGTGTTAGATTGAATGGATTTATATTCATATCCCCAACATCAGCGACCATGAGCGATTCAAATGGAGCTGCCCCTGAAATGACAGAAATGATGTAGGGAAAATTAATTTGCAAGCCCAACTCGGGACATAAGTTTTTGAGAGCTTGCGTATCTACAGGGTGTCCCAAAAACACGTGCGCCCTTTGAGAGGCTACTGTGAAGGAGCCATCAATCCAATTTTCGCGTTTTTCATAGTTATCAATAGAAGAGACTTCAATTTAGATTTTGACACCAAGTTTGAATAAATCTGAAGAGTAGTTGCTGATTTATGGAGAACGAAAGTCAAAATGACTGGTTGTTTCAAAACCAGAGGATTTTCATCTCCGTACTTAACCTTATAACTTGAATTTTGACATCAAATTGGCTTCAATTTAAGCTTTGTAGTTGGGAACACATTTGGGACTAATAAATGACCAAATAATATGCAAGAATATTTACCCGGGATCTGAAGCAAAATATCTGACGGACTCATGTCGTGGCCAGTGGCCTGCAGCACTTGTGTCGCACATTACCATGGTTACCACAAGATTTAATCAATGACTACCTGACTCACTTTACGAAAATTAGAAAGCCAGGCTAGGTACTTTTTTCACTCAATTTCTTTGATTTTTACATTGATGGAGAATCATCTGGTTTTGACGCAATCAGTAATTTTGAATTTCTTGCTTCATGAATCAGCAACTACTCAGCAGACTTAAAAATTCTTGATTTCAAACTCCAAATTGAAACCTCTTCCATCGAAAATCCCAAAAAGGAGAATATCGGATTCAGAATGCTCCACGGCAACTCTTCAAATGGTGCACATGTTTTTTGGGAAACCCTGTATTTGCCGTTACTATCAATGATTTTTTCGCAGTCTTATGCTAACTTTGAGAGAACTTTGATAAAGAACGCTTGTCAACCCAACCATCATGCTTTGCGAATTTTATCTGAGAAAGGATGCCATCTTCGAAACAAAGATAAAGATCAGCTGGCCCGCTGGCCAATATCATCAAATTCAATGAGAAATTGGGGAAGTTTCTCTCTAATTGGCGCGTGGCGTACAATTTCTTTAGCTATGACGCGGTATTGGGTTCAAAAATGGTTGATCGTGATTTCAGGTGTCCGTGGTGTCACATACAAGTCGTAATTATTAGTTCTTGTGATGGTGAGTTATACAGGTTATGCTAACACCGTTGATTGGCCGTAATTATTGCATGTCATGGTGACTCCCAGAGATCATTGTCGGTAGTTGATGTGCCAGTAACTAACACGAGTCATGGTAATCCTTGTTGATCGTAATTAGTACTCTTGTCTTGTTGGGGTAACTTCAGCCTGTCATGGTAGCGTAACCTTGTCGGGGTAACTTCAAATCATGGTTGTAACTTCAGCTGGTCGTGGTAACTTCAGCTGGTCGTGATAACTTCAGCTGGTCGTGGCAACTTCAGCTGGTCGTGGTAACTTCAGCTGGTCGTGGTAACTTCAGCTGGTCGTGGTAACATGCGCGGTTGGAATGCGCAGATAAAATAAAAGACAAGAGCAGATTAAATAGAGCATTTTTCTGGACGCAGGCCTGTAGGAAGCGAGGGGGGGAGGGTGGCTAAATAGTTTTGAAACAATGGTGCTAGGCTACAACATGCATAAACTAATAAATATATAGCTATCTCTATGGTTCACAAACAAAGCCCCAATCAACAATTTCTTCATGTAGACCTACCACATGTGGCAAAATTTTATCATTTATTTTAACTCTAAACGTTAGTTATGAATTGGCAGTACACTTTTTACAAAGAGTTTTAAAATTTCTGTGAATTTTTTAGATGGTGAATTCATAGAATTCGTACTTGTAAAAGTTGAAAATGTTAAATAATTGATATCAAAATTTCTTTCGTTGAAGTACTACGATCTAGGTCCAACCTTCACATCTTCCTTCCTTTGCCCCATGTAGGCCCAACTGTCAGATCCCAATTTAATAAAATCCCTCAATGCGCCTTTGCAATATTTCAAAGTATTTCTTGTACGGCATTATCAATGTCTACAAATTGTTTTGCAAATTGTTTTGTTCCGCCAATTTCTTGTACACATATTTTTTGTAAGAAGCTAAGAATATAGGCAAGCACTGAAAGTTTTTAAATTTATCAGATTTGAGTATATTCGGAGTTTCTTACGAGTTAACAGTCATAACAGTCTTCGCGTTTACTTCATGTTCCCTCTTGAACATTTCACATTTCAAAACGAAGTGTTTTGAAGCCTTTCCGAAGTTTAAACATTACTTAAGCACTCAGGGCGGATGTAGGAAGACTTCAAAGGCACTTCCTGGAAATAAAAAGGCTACTTCTTTGTTTATTGCAAAATTTTAGGGGTGCACGTGCCCCCAGTGACCCCCGGTTCCTACGTCTCTGCAAGCACCTCGCGAGTAATATGATAAAGGAAACAAGTGAAAATAAAGTAAAAAAATGACAAATAGTTACTTTATCAAGGATCTATTTTCCCAGGACTGGAGCGACTGGAGTTAAAATCTGAGAGTTTAGTTTCTTATGTGCATTTTCTTACAAACAAACAAATACGTGCAGTACATCCAAGAGTCTCGATTCGTTTGAAGCCACTTAGGCCCTTCGGACAGCAGCTGCTTCATTCGACTTAGCAATTTATGTTTGCACATATTAAAAGACACAAGAAATTGTAGAAAAGTGCCATGATGAGGGGCAAGCACAGAATGGGGCTTTGTTTGTGAACCATAGAGATAGCTATATATTTAGTTTATGCATGTTGTAGCCTAGCACCATCGTTTCTAAACTATTGAGCCACCCCCCTCCCCCTCCCCCCTCTCGCTTCCTACGGGCCTGCGTCCACAAAAAAATGCTTTATTTAATCTGCTCTTGTCTTTTATTTTATCTGCGCATTCCAACAGCGCATGTTACCACGACCAGCTGAAGTTACCACGACCAGCTGAAGTTACAACCATGATTTGAAGTTACCCCGACAAGGTTATGCTACCATGACAGGCTGAAGTTACCCCAACAAGACAAAAGTACTAATTACGATCAACAAGGATTACCATGACTCGTGTTAGTTACTGGCACATCAACTACCGACAATGATCTCTGGGAGTCACCATGACATGCAATAATTACGGCCAATCAACGGTGTTAGCATAACCTGTATAACTCACCATCACAAGAACTAATAATTACGACTTGTATGTGACACCACGGACACCTGAAATCACGATCAACCATTTTTGAACCCAATACCGCGTCATATTTAGCCTGCCTGTTGCCTTTCGTGTGTTTAGGCTAAACACATCGGAAACTCGTCGCTGAGAATTCAGCTGTATATTTATAATCGTCGATGATGGCATAAAAATCTGATTGCACTGGCGAATTCTACGGGGTTCAAAAATGTAGAAAGCATCTTCATTTGCAATGTATCTGTTGCTATTTGCTTGCATTAGGGGGAATTTCACCCATAGTCTTTTCCGGGCACGCTGAAATTTCCCCGAAACTTCAGACAATCTGCAAAGCAAATTTGGCCTATAAGGAAAAGTGGATCCCTGTTGGGGAGACGAGATACGGTTTGTCCGAGGAAACTTATGTGTCCCCCCGTGCAGTAGGTTAATGCTCATGCGCTCGGTAGAGTTCCAACCCAAACACTACTGCGCTGCGCGTCAGCTTTAACAATCCTATTGCACGGGGGGAACACATTCGTTTCGTTGGACAAACCTTATCTCGTCTTACACTGCAGTACTTTTTGGCTTGTCTATTAGTATTTTACTGGAGTGCCGCTGGAGTGTCGACCTCTATTTTCCGCTTTGGCCAAATTTGTTTTTCTTTCAATTTTAAACAGGAGCATTTTCAGACAAGCTCTCCTAAAACAAAGTAGTACTGACGTGTCGCATTGTTGAATCTTCGGATCATGACAGACTCGGTTCGTATTTGTCGTGGGCCAAGCCTCGTTCCTGATCTGTTTGTTGCTCCAGCATCTAATGGTATTCCAACGAAGCATGCATCCAGGCCTTTGAAAAAAAGAAAAATTTTCATCATGATCAAATTGTATTCTTACTCACTATGTGTTCTTTGTCTTGCACGGAATTGCGAGAAAAACTTGACAATGTTACTTTTCCTTCATTCTTCTCCTGTCACAACAATAGTTGAGAAAAGCAACGTTTGAACCAGGGCCTTAGGCCTACGCACCGTCTGATGTTTCCTGGACTGGAAGTCTCATCATTGAAGCAATCCCACCACTTCTTGGTAAAACAGCACCGTTTATTGGTTCATTAAATCGAGGAGGCACTGGAATTCTTCGCAAAACATTACTCGAACTAAAGAAACGTTTCATTTGGAACGATTTCACAAGACCAGCCATCTTTTTTCAAAGTCAAAGTTCAACCAAACCTAAACCAATCCCGAAACAATGGCATGGTCCATAGAATATTTCTATGGCATGGTCTATCTACCGGAAACTCTGAACCACTGGACCATTGAACCATTGAACCATTGAACCATTGGGCCATTGGATCAGGCCGCAATTCTGCATAGCACCGTCTTTCAATTACTTTCCATGGGACTCTTTTATAGCTTCCTTTGTGCTATTAATTGTACTCTCCCTAATAGAATTAGCCTGCGTGCAGACTTTTGGTATTGTCTGCACGCATGCTAGATAGATTGAATGTTCCGATTTTATGTTGTCTGCTAGATTCAACATTCTCTCTCAGTCCTCTCAGTCATGCATGATAAACATTTTGAATAGAAGACTTGCTCCAAGTCTACTCCTCTGATCTGATGGATCAGGGGAGTATTTTTTCCATCAGACACAATATCTAATTAGATACATGGTCTAAGCTTCTACTTTTCTACAACTAATTTCTATTTTACTAACAATTATAAAGATGACAATAATAGTGACGATAAACGATAGTATGTAATTTGGTAAGTTGCGTGGAGGTATTTCGATGAATTATCCATTTTGAGATTCGGTATGGATTTGCAGTCTTTTGTTATAAATTGTAAACATATATTCACCAAGAAGTTCGAGAAAATGATGATCTTAATTCGTCTGAAGAAATATGTATTTTTGTTCATCTGTTGGAATATTTCTATAGTTTGGATAAGTGTCGATGATTTTGCTATTGAAGCTTTTTCTTTCCGCTGTAAAGGATTTGCATTGCATAATGAAATGTATCTCATCTTCAATTTTGTTTTCATTACATAGTGGGCATATTTGATTATGTTTTTCGGTTTTTTACTTAGAGCAAGTCCATTTGAATAGACGACACTGCGTTTGCATTCCCTCCCTGAAAGTAGAGTATTCAGTATTTATGTTTACAACACAATCACAAACACAATCACAAACAACAGGGAATAACAATTTGTAGCCTAAATCCAAATGCTAGTATCAACATTTCTCATACATTTTTATGATAATATCAGATGTTTGAGGCATGTAGAGTTGCACAGAGAAAGCAAATTGAAGTTGCGTTGGTCTGATTTTGAAACCATATAGATCCTATGGTTGTAAACATCAGTCTGTGGCAGCCATCGGCATAGGGGGAGATAGATTTTGGGGGGCTGCCCGATAAAATACCCATTGTTTAAGAAAATTTTGCCCGACTTTAAGGCAGATTTCTGCCCGATTCTTGCTGATTTTTGCAAATTTTTTCCGATGTCCGCCCCCTGTCTCCCACGCCTATTGTCTCAAACACTTAGCTACTTTTTTGGAGTCAAATGCTTCTCGAATAGTGAGCTGTTTAGTCTTATCCAGAAACTATTTATTTTCTTTCTGTGGTGGTAGTATAGATCCACATTCCTTTGTGGAGAAAAAGGTTCATTTGTGCATAATACTGGGACTAAGAAAACGTGGAATGCTGAGCTGATTCAGATTGTCAGAAAAGTGCAATTAATGATACATGAGAAACTTTGAAAACAATAGCTTAAAGAAGCACAGCAACAAAAACAGCGCGAAACAAACTAGCGGTCAGGGGTCTTCGGCATGGTCCAATTGTCTGGTCTAATGGTCCAATCGTCCAATGGTCCGGTAGATAGAGCATGCCCTAACGGCACATCCACGAAACCGCATCAGATTGTCTATGATGTCAAGGGATGGATGATGGATGACCATTCTATTGTTGAAAGGTTGAGATGTTGACAAGGAACAGAGAAGTTGGAAGGTCAATCCACAGGGAGCCAGAAAGCAAATGAAATGCAGTAGCGAAATGCGGCTTCTGCGAGTGAGACACGGCGAAAAGTGGCATTTGTGGAGGATCAATGCGAAATCAAAAGATCCGATGTGGGTTTTGCAGCTTTGCGGAGGAGGGAGGAAAGAGCGGGGGAGCCGCAAACACATAAGGAACAAGGAATCGTTTCTCGTTTATCCTTTGCTCCGTTGCAGCGTCATCTCAGCTGCTTAAGCCCCCGCAGGGGTAATTATATTCTTTTAACGCTGATAGACCACGGAATAGACTTCCTAATTCCTTCATGAATCTGGATCTCAGTTTCTTGAAATAAATCTTGTGTGGGCTTTGTGTTTTCTAACAAATGTTTCCTTGTTCAATCTCAAATCTGTAAGATGCATTAAATGAAAGATGATAAGAACGTAGGTAAATAACAGTTATGAAATCGTGTTGAACAAGGCAAAGATTGTTGATTGTGAAAATAGGGAAATAGTCTCAACAGTAAAGGATTCGTTCTAGTGATTAGTCACATCACTAAAATTTCCCGGAGACACAATCTCATTTGAATGAAAGGAAGGTCAGATGATCTTGTTATAAGTTGGTTATCTCCTGAAATCCAAATAACGAGTTCTTACACATATCCCAAGCATTCAAGATGTTGTTCAAATAGACCAGATGTTAGGAGGAAATCCAAAAAACCAACCCAGATTTAGGCCCACTTAGTCACAGCTTATCCAGCTTCGTCGTATCTTTGTTTTAACCGAAATAGCAACTCGAGATTTCGTCGAAGATAAAAAATTTCATCATGGAGTTTAAATCAGAAGGGAAAGTTAATGGACTTACAAGACAGAAGAGGTTTGATGGCCAAGGTAAGAATATAGAACAGTAAATTTTAAAGCTTGTTCCTGCCTTGAGGTTTTCGTCGCCATTATAGTTACAATGAAGTTATATACTGGTAGACTTCTGGATTCGATACCGATGGAACACTATTAAAAGGTACTTCATACTTTGTCAATAGAAACAGAGTTCAACATAACAAATTATGCTGAAACTGACCTGAGCTGCTGTATCTGATATTATTGGTCGAACAAATCCTCGAGAGTTCTAGATTTTAGAGTTTTGTGTTTGAATTGATAGGCCTCTTATCTGTTATCCATCTAGGAAAATGAAATCAATCTTGGATTTTTACCGTAGCTTTTGACGAAGATTGGTAAATTTATTGTACTTTTTGTATCTGGCAGAATATCTAACCCACAAATGACACTGTTCTAATCTAAGTTATCTAAACCAAGGGTTGATATAAACCAGTAAATCACGGAATAACACTTTGCTTTAAAAACTTTAAAAACGTAGATTTGTTTTTATCTGATAAATTGTTGGAAAAACTAGTTTTCAGATGGCCAGAAAGTTAATGAAACTTTAGCAGTAATATTTTTGACAAGGACAAAATAACTTTACAAGACGATTTTGCCTATAAAGATTTTTTGCCCATACACTTCCAATTTATCACGTTCTGCTATCTTGTGCTTCACGATATACCATGTGGACTGTAGAATTTTGCGAGTAACCATGCCAATAATATAGTTATTAGCAATATTATGCGCTGAAAATCTTGTTGTAAAGGATGGTAAAATGGGCAAAATGATTCTAAATTTGCTTTGCTTTGTTGTGATTTCTACGCAATCTGATTGGCCCAATTTACAGATAATATCATCCAATCAAGATCTTTTGCCAATGCTGTTTCGCAAATTTGAAAAGAAGCAAATGAGCAATCAAACATAATGGTCCGTCCACACTCGGTCCGTCCTTTATTGCTTCAGACATCCAAGTGTGTCACTGCGGGAGCACCTGGACTTGACCGTTCACATTGAAACCAAAACAACAACAAAGCAACAAATATTTGCAATCTTCAAATCAAACAGCATATACTTCAAAGTTTGGTAAGTATTCTCCATTTAAAATAGGTCCGAACATTGCTATATTGATAACAGATGTGCTGAAATTGTGCAAGTGGGATGTGGCTTTCATTTAGGCCCATTTTTCTCCAATCCAAACATGGAGGAAGGTCATGCTTATCAAGGGCGCGGTAACCGTGGAAATGTTTGTCGTTTGCCGAGGCAGGCTGCTAGGTTTGGTGGATAGTTACTGCTTGAGAAGTTCTAACTGAGGTAAAAAGTTCGAATTGGGTCAACAGATATACTTGTCAAAGTTGTTTGATCATTTTACAAAACAAACATCAGTAAACATATGATGTGCAGCAAAGCTGGGCCTGCACTGCTGCTAGCTTAGTTAAAAGAGGCATCCTTTCCTTTCCTATGTAATTGCAGCAACCGAGTCAACGCCAGTTTGACTCGCTGTACATGCATGCGCTTTGACTGCGAATCATCAAATAAAACCTCGCTTTGGTTTTAGCCAGGTTGGCTCATCAGGGCCAGAGCCGAGCTACAGGTGGGTCAACCCTCCCATGTAATCGCAATCTAAGAGGAGAGTGCATGCCAAGGCTCTTGCCAATAGCTAGAGCTTGGCCGAAGCTTGGCCAGAACTAGAAATCTACACCAAATTTTATTCTAGCAGTTCTATGCTTATGCATATATTTTCAGTTGTTCCCAGTCTGTTTGGGACACTTTTTCCTTGCTCTCAGCTTAAAGAATTTGTACAAATTAATTGTCCCCTAAACCCACCAAGAAGTGTTCAACAGTTTAGTGCAAATGACAGCTCTAGCTTTTGAAGCAAAATTTAATGTCTTCTGAAAGCGTATTGTTAGAATCAAGCTTAAAAGGGCAACAGCATGGTTCTCAAAATTTCTAGCTGTTAAGATTAAAGGATTATTAGATAGAAATGACCTGATGTTGATGTGCCTTGTGGGGGGACATTTTTACCTTTCATGAGAATTTTGTTGTATTAGGAGCCTCATTTGCCTGTGTTTGCAAGGAATGTGTATTTGGATCACATCATTGAATATATAAAGTTTCAATTTCTAATACATAGCTTTACTTTTGAAAAGTGTACAAGGCACACTTGTTCATCAATAGACCGCATTGACTACCTGGATATTTTGGATCAGATTCAAATTCGTATTCTATGAGGTCACTAGGCCAGTCTCGTAATGGCAGCACTGAAATCTATTAAATACTATTTGCTGTGATGACATTTAATAAGGGCACATGTGCATTCTTATCCTTTCAAAAATGTTTCATGGAAAGCATGCCTCAACATAGACTTATGACGATGAGTCTCTCGTTTCCCTGTGCTCTTTGACTTGATGATGGTGCTTTGGTCAACAGAGAGACTCATTTCCCAACGCTTGTAGAAACGGAATATCTCCGTACTGATTCTACTGTACACCTTTTCGCTTTTCTACACAAGGTTCGATTAAGTGGCGTTGGAGCTTCTATCACTATTGTATACATTCGAACATTCTACAAATGTATCAAGTTATCGTTCGATTTGGATTCTTTTTTCGAATCTAAGCTAAAAGATCTATTGGGCCTAAATCGCCTGCTACTTTTTGCTCAAAACTACTGATCTTAAAACGCCACAAAAACAGTTTTCCAGAACTGCTGTAACATAAAATTTGCTATCAGAACTTCGATAAATGTTCATTCTAGCTATCAATGCAAAAAGCGCCTTCCTCTAAGCCATACTCTAATCAGCACATGATTTTGCGACAAAAACTTGTCGCAGATTGACATTTTTGTCCGGTTTTACAGCTCTATGGTTATAAGGCCCTCAGTGCAGCGACAACAACAACAACAATTCAACTCGATTAGATGAGCGTAACTAGAGGGTCCTTATGTAATGAGGTTAGCCTCAACATGCTTTCAGGAAATGATAGAAAAGTTTCTGTTCGGTAAAGGTCCAGGCTGTTGTTCAAAGTCTCTGCTAGAAGTATGTTCTACTAAAACCACGTCCTCTCACACATTCAGGATTCCGGCCTTTTTTGAAAAGCACATATTATATATATATATACTTTTTTTTTCCAACCATCTCTAAGGGGACCATTATGGAAATAAGGTCAACTCGATCTTTTAATGCTATCCCTGCCACTATGAATAGGGGTGCTTCTTAATTTGTATTAAATGTATTGTTATGTAAATTGCGTATTTTAATTACTCTGTATTATTTTAAATTTTAAATATTTTAATTTTGTGGTGAATCCAAACATACATACATACAAGTGCAAGAGCCAGCAAGAGTAATGATCTGCCTAGCGGACTTTCATGAATACCGTAAAGCTCTATTAAGGCCAAAGGGGGCTTATTTATTTTCAGTTACTCCAGAGGGGGGCTTATTAGAGAGGGGGGCTTATTCACAAAATCAAATGACAAGGATATACTGTATATGATAGCTTTTTAGTTCTTTTATACCATATTTTACGGATTCAACATATAATTTTACAAATCAAATTAATACATAAATTTGTCAATTTGACACAGTTTTATCTCAAACCATATCAAAATTAACATGCAAAACTTATTTAGCTTTAATGAATGGGAAATCTTTGTATCCTCTGGAATTTTATATAAGTGGGGGTGGGGGGGGGCTTAATAGAGAATGGGGCTTAACCCTATCTGACCTTGGTGTTTTGAAACACTCAATACCTGGGGGGGTGGATTCAGCCCCCCCCTGTTTATCTCTGTTGTCATAAGAGATATGGCAGCCAAACTTGGCACAAAGGTAGTTCATTATATAAACAATGAAAATTTGAAATCATAATCCAATTAGCGATGTTGTTGTTGTTTCTAGAGCATGATGATCATTATGATTTCATATGATGTCATATAAATGAAAGCTTGCTTAAAGGTCATGAAACTTTATTTTTCATAAAGAAATGAAAGATATAGATCAAAATATATATAAATTCTTAATTTAGACTTAATTGGACCAATTAAACATGATTAAGAGAGATGCAAAGTATGTTTTTCACAGAGTGCAGTATCAGAAATTGGTAACCATGGAGACAAGGCTAAAAATAGAATGTCCAAATTGTTGCAATTTTATTGCTCTATGATACAAAGTTAAACTTACGAAGTATCAGAGGCCTGCAGCATGTGTGGAAAACGGTGTAAACAAAAATTTACTAGGGGGGCGGAATCCGCCCCCCCCCAGGTCAGATAGGGTTAATAGAGCTTTTACGGTAGATCCCAATAGAAGTCGCACAACATAGGTATTAAAAGGAGTTCCATGCCCTGTTGCAAAAATGGCATGAAACTCTCACACTTTGGTTCCATCTGAATTTCTACTGAAATAGAGCCTTCAATAGTGAATTGAACAAACAAGGCCAAGAACCTTATTGGATGGTAAAGTCAGCCAAGGAAATTTATATGTATGTATGTGAATCCCCAACTCGTAAACTCATTTTTTGTGACTCTAATATTTGTGGTGAGGTTTCTTAACATAAGCCCCAGTTCTTCTTGTAGAAGTTTTTTGCAGAGCTTCTTCATTTACCGTAAGAGCTCTATTAAGCCTCCCTCTCTAATAAGCCCCTCCCCTCTGGGCCAAAATTCTAAATGAGCCCCCTCTCTAGTAAGCCCCCTCTCTATCAAGCCCCCTTTCTAAAAAGCCCCTCCTCTCTGGGCCAAAATTCTAAATAATCCCCCTCTCTAGTAATCCCCCTCTCTATTAAGCCCCTGTCTAATAAGCCCCTCCCCTCTGGGCCAAAATTCTAAATATGTTCCCCTCTCTATTAAGCCCCCCATTAATATCACATTCCAGAGGTTACCAAAGATTTTCTATTTTTTTAGCTAAATAAGTTTGCATGGTAATTTTGATATGATTTGAGATAAAACTGTGTCGAATTTTATGTATTTTTTACTCGTAAAATTCTACGTTGAATCCGCAAAATATGGTGTGGTGTAAAAGAACTAAAAAGCTATCATATAGGATCATATATATTCTTGTTGTTTGATTTTGTGAATAAGCCCCCCTCTTCTAAGCCCCCCTCTTGAGTGTCCGAAATTAAATAAGCCCCCCAGGGGCTTAATAGAGCTTTTAGGGTATCATAAGATAGAATTCCACATTTTATCAAAATTCATAGAGGACGGCTTTTTTAACCAAGATTTGGAAGAAGAAACTGAATGACTTACAAAATATACGCTTTTAAATATTATTTGGGTTGGTGATACATTTTGTTGAAAACCTTGCAGCTCATTTTTTTTTCATTTTAAATTATTTGGACACGATATCCCTTCAGCTATTAATACTACAAAAAAATACACAGTTCTAGTAATCAACAATATCTATTAACGAAGAGAAATTCAAGGCTAATTGTTGCTTTTCTTCCAGGGAGTCGTGTTTTAAATAGTTTTCAGCTCATCAAATGTATTTTAGTTGTTGTTCTTTTTGGCTTAGTTTTATGATGACAAAACGGAATGGTCTTTTGATCTTTGGATTGCCCTTTTATCGTTTCGCTTCTAGTAGAGTAGACCTGCCTCAAGTCTATTTCGTCGTCTTGTAAGTGGTTTCTTAAAAACGGGCATCTTATACCAGAGATCTGAATTTTCAAAACCGAGTTAGCTTTCCTTTTTTGAAGTTAAATTTCTCTTTTGTACCAAATAAAACTAGGCCTGCAGGTTATATTTGAGGGGCTTAGATCAGCCCTGCGTGCTAAGAGCTTCAAAATTCTTTCTGAAAAAGTACCACGTTAAGTCTTTAGTACCAGTAGTAAACATGAAGATTGCTATGCAAACTTTAAGAAACTCGCAAGAAACTCTGTGTACTCAACTCTGATAATTTTAAGAAACTTTCGGTACTGGTACAAGTTCTTAGCTTCTTTTAAGAAATACAAATTTACTATGTCTTTGAATGTTTGACTATCGCAGAGTGACTTAGTTTCTTATCAACGAGTTTCTTACAAGATAAAACATGCAGATCCATTTATGTGTTTGTTCTGTTGCTCTGATCTCCGATGTTTATTATTTAGCTTATTGTTTACCTGGAAATAAAGCCTGTTTACATTCTTTACTTGCAGTTACTCCGAAATCAACAGGCATATTGCGTTCATTGGAGAATCCTGAAGCTGGCAACGGTAAAGAATCGTTTAAAATAAGCAAAGTCACTGCTGTACGGCCTGACAACCTAGTTATCCCACATTTCATCGCGAGAAATGACGCACAAGAGAACAACGACAATGCAAAAACATTAAAATCAACATTGAGGACAATTATCGAAAATAAAGTTTCGAAAGATCCGCCAGTTCATCGATATATCTCTGTGATGAATCCCGTTCGTAGTCTTCCACGCTCCAGCCATCTAATCAAAATGGAAAAGCAGAAATCGCTGTCACGAGAAAACATTGGCAGCTCAAGTGATAGCCTGAATGAAGGGAGCCAGAAAAAGGCTCGGCTGAAGATACCGAAGCCCTCGAAACAAGTAACCATAAAATCACGTTCTGAGGACAAAGAAAGGAAGAAGAAAGAAGATGGAAATAATAACAGTGAGTTTCTTATATTTGTTGAAAAACTACCGGGTGCCCCAAAATTTACTATGCACTTTTGGCAGGCCACGATAAATCGTAAACTGGACCGATTTTGAAGATTTATGACTTAATCTTTAGCAGAAAGCCTGAATTAGATACTGGGATTTTTCGCACATTGTTTCGCTTTCAGTTTTTAGGGCTAGAAGCGAGTTTCTTAAAATTTTAGTTTTCGAAAACACTGAAAACGATCAAAAAACATCGATCAAGTTTTCTAAAGAATCGACATGAATGGACAAAGAGAGAACTTGTTCGTGGTGATTTGGAATTTAGAAATCGATTAATTGTAATCTGCTATACGAGAGTTCTTACTAAATCCCCGAATCACCCTGAAAAAGTTTTCTCTTTGTCCATTCATGTTGAGTCTTTTAAAATTTGATCGACGTTTTTTGATCGCTTTCAGCGTTTTCGAAAACGAAAATGTTAAGAAACTCGCTTCCAACTCTAAAAACTGAAAGCGGAAAATTTTGCAAAAGGTCTTAGAATCTAACTAAGGCTTTCTGCTTAAGATTAAGTCATAAATCTTCAAAATCGGCCCAGTGAACGATTTATTGTGGCCTGCCAAACGCACATAGATTATTTTGGCGCACCCTGTAGATGTTTCAAAACAGTACCGGGAGTGCCTGAAATTTTAAGCTCCAGCAATCTTAGGGTGTTAATTCATTCATCGTTATTACTTGTACACGAAGACCCCTTCAGCTAATATAGAAATTCTCATAAAGGCCTGATACAAGTGCTCTACTACGTAAGTGAAAATAATATCTAAGATAAGAAAATTGAGCTGTTCTTCCAGAGGGTCGCGTTTCAGGGTTTTATTCTTAGCATTTTCAGCTTGTCAAGTTTGCTTTTATTTCTTTTTTGAAGCGTTCTGCGATTTCTATTATTTTCAATATTTGGTAGGTTCGGAATTGCCAATCAATCACACTCTTAGTGCAGACAGCAATGTGTCCAGACATTTTAACCTTCCAGGCCATTCTAAAGCGGACATGTCGATACTTGGATTAACCATGGCACCTATATTAGCAGCAAATAAAGAAAAACATTAGAAAAACGTTTAATTTTTAAGCTTGGTACTCTTTTCCCCAATGGACTCAGCAAGCAGTTTTCTTTTTCGTAGACATTTTCCAGATAGCGTCATCTTTTACTCCTTCGTAGCTTCCTCACGGCTACCCTCTTCCCTTCGACAATATGGAAAATCGTTTGTGGGAAGTTTGGTTATTTCAACATTACTCATTTCTCTCGCTTTTATCGCCTACGACAAGACTGTTTTTACATGGCTGTATTACCAACTGAAGGCCCCTTTTTTTACCTGCCTTTACGCTGGAGTTGCTACAAATCTCTCTCTTTTTTGTCTGAATAGTCCGGAAAATGCGAAGTTTCGCATTTTCCGGCATTTTCCGGCGTTTTCCGGACTATTGGGACTAAAAGAGAGAGAGAGAACCTTTACGCCTGACCATTCCTCAAGACTTGACTTTCCATGAAAAACTAGAACGAAATTAGGCCCGGTTTACACTATACCGGTATGCAACGAATACTGCACAAATCTTTTGCCTTGTTGGCTTTTTGGTTGAAATGAAATCACCGTTCTCCTCACTATGCCGGTTGAGTGTCGAAGTTGGCCACATCACCTGATAAAGCTATGAGAAAGTTATTAACAGCACATTCATCAATTCATGAGTGTTTTCCAAGAAATACAATACATCGTTTTGTCTTACGGTCAAGACTTTTGAAGTTGTGGATACAACCTTTGGTTCTTTGCATTTGCAGGTCTTGCAGCTGTGGCTGAGAACTGTCATCTTTCAGCAAAAGGAAGTTTGACTTTGGCCTTCCGATTTTTATGGGTCACGTGACCAAATCTCAACGTATTTTCCCGCTCTTTTTTGCTTCGATTGTTTGTAATGGGCCTAGCCACACAGCGAAAGCTACGAGCCGTGTAGAAATCTGTCCATGCACTTGCCACTAAGTCTATGCGAGTAGCTATATGGCTCAGTTTTATCATGGTCTAGTCTCTCCCTTCAATTTTTCCTCTCTCGTAGAGGCCGCACCGTAGACAAATCATGGTCGGGCAGTGGAAGATTCCGGAAACAGCCTGTTTAAAATCTTTGTTATTGCAGAAGTACAATGCTTCATATTTCTGCTAATTTTAAAACTGTAGCGTGCATATCAAATTGCTAAATCGTAAACCATATAAGCTACATAACTTTCTTGCTACCATATTGTAGACCTTCAAGAACTGAGGTTTTCTTGTGTCGATTGTGTTGATTTTCCTCTGTTTAGAATTTGTGGTGCTCTTATTATTTTCATAGCTTCAGATACACTCGTCTTTAATCATGGACTTTTCAATCATGGAGACGGCTGTCTTGAAGACGTTGAAGGGATTCCTTTTTTGAATTTGAGAGGCTACCCCAAATAACATTTGCATATCGCATGTGACTTTCTACATGAGCACGATAAACATTGCTTAACTGAGATTGTGGGAGGATGTTTTCAACTTTTTTAAAGATGTATTTTGAATTGTTCTTCCCTCCAAGTGATTTGGTTTTTTTCACTCGTTTAATATATGAGCCATTAAAGTCTCAAAGTCATTTAGGTGTATTATTAAGAGAAGGGAGCCAAGACAGGAACCCTGGGGAGTACCACATGTAACTGTCCAAGGCCTTGACTCATGACCGTTGACGGTAGAGTACTACCTTCTGTTTTTGAGGTATGGTTAAACCCGTCTCCGGAAAGTTCTCAAATACCCTATTTCCTCAGTTTTTCTAACAAAATCTTATGGTCAACGGTATAGAAAGCCTTTTTGAGATCGAGGAATATTGCTAAATTAAAGAGGCATTGTCACCCAGGCTCCTTTGCGGGCATGTTGTAATTTCAGATTATCTGAAAATCAATTTTGGCCTAGAGTGGTGTCGCCCATTATGCCCATGTCGTCGCGAAGTTCTGAGTTAGATCCAAAAAGAGCAACTAATGAAAAAGCCAAATAGCCAGATTATATCACCAACTAATGGAGAAAAAGATCATTGAGTATTGATTTTTTACGTAAACTCTTTATACTGATTTCAGAAGATTTTAAAGGGGCATTCCTCGAAAATTAAATGTATGCAGAGATTCATACTGTCATCCCGATCGAGAACCAGATCATGTCAGCCCTCGGAAATCGTTTTCCTTTCGTCGATCGCGCTTCTCAAACGCGAGATATGGAAGAAAACATATGGACAAATTTTAATTTCAATACCCTATCATTTTTATGCATCGTTCTCGGCGAACAAAGGTAGCATATTTTCGTTAGTGTCCGTCGGTCGATTATAGGCGAATCTTGAAAGGCTCGTTGCACGTCGCCCGTTAAATTGAGTTTGAATGTCCTATTGTATTTGTTCATTCATATGTCCACGGTCAACTACGCGCAAGAGAATTGATCGGCTTTACCGAGAGTTCTCGTTTTCTGTCTCGGATTCAAATTTGAGGATATGGCTGAGTTCTCGGTCTCTATTTTGAAAAATATCTGTTTAGTTTTTGGCCCGTTTGAACTTTATTCAAGTTGGAGGAATATTGGAAAATGTTTATAATGATAAGCATTTTCGTTTTAAAATCAAACAACGCAGTTCACCGATATCAGGTTTTTTTCTGCGGAATGCCCCTTTAAAGAAGGGGTAAAAACGTCGCATTCTTCTGGCGTCGCCCATTATGGCCGCAGGAGAAACAATGAACACTACTCTCCGGTTAAAAGTTTTAATAAGAAAAGCAGCTTTATTTACTGTCCTTTGTTTATCATTTGGTACTTTAAACCCAAAAATATCAATAAGAATTAACCTAAACTTCGAGTTATGGCAATTGAAATATATGCTTCGAGTTGTTCTAAATCCTGCCTTATCTCTTGTGCATGGAAAGATGAGTTTTGGCCTAGTTTCTAAAATGAAAACAGACATAATATATGCTGCCTTTTTTGGGTTTCAATGATTTTCCAAGTCAGTAAGTAAGATTTTAACCCAAACTGGTGTTTGTTTTCAATAAACTTTGTATTTTGATATTTCAAAGCAATTGGAAACTTCTCTGGTAAACTGATGGGCATAATGGGCGACGAAAATAGTAATTAGCAGCACTCATACTTCATAACCTTAAATCTGAATCAGAAGTCACTTTGCTTTGGCTTCATTGTAGATTTCCTCTCAAGAGACAGGTGCCGAGCGAACGAAAAAGAAGGAAGGAATGTAAAGAGAATCATGAAATTTGAAATACTTGAAAGAATCAATTAGAGATATGCACAAACCATCTCGTCGGGTTTCAATGCAAATGAACTAAAACTTCAGTTAAGATCAAATCATGATAAAACAGATGTCAGCGAAGATTTTCCGCGCAATTGCAATTTTATTACTAGTCGTCAGTCCCCTGAAATTTAATTTCTCTTGCTAGCCGGCCATAATGGGCGACCGGCCATAATGGGCGACGCTACTCTAAGCGGAAAATATGGATATGCACTGCAGTAGAAGTCATTGGTTCCACCTGTCTGAATATGAATGATCGCTAAAGCTGATATGATAAAGGATTCATTCACTGGATTTGTTTTGATCAAAGCTTGGGAGTCTGCCTTTACAAGTGCAACACAATACACAATGGAGAAGACGAAGAGGAACCAAACACTGTTGCTTGCATAAATACGAGCTGGCTCCGAACCGAAGCTTGATGCAGATACTCCACAAGAATTTCAACGAAACTTTTGATGTAAAATCTAGATATCTGCCTTCGTTTTCAATTCCCATTGCAATAATCCATACAAGTTTGTCGCCATCGCATCTTCTCTCTTTCTGCAAGCAAGCTGTGTTTGTGTTATGTTTTCCTCCCCACGGTGCGCAAAAATGCTCGGCAGTTCTCATGAAACAACATTTAGTTTCGTAACAGTATGCCCAACAAAGACTCCCAATCATTGTTTACTCAAAACATTACAAGGATTTCTGGTCTTTTCAAAAGAAAAATTCATATAAAACCACATACATAATTAACTCTAAACTACATTATAACAATATCTTACTTCATAATCTACGATTTCTAATTCTTTCTTGTAAACAAAGTATATTCTTGCGTTGTTGAGTGTCAGCTTCGAAATTTACTTCTAGTGCATACACGTATTTTCATAAGAACCTGCTTGTAAGAAACTATAGAGTCGAATTTTTGAAAACTGGGGTACTTAGGATAGAAAAGTCAAGAATCTTTTTGTCATTTTCAGTGTTCATTTTTGCTGTCTTACAATGATTTCTCATTTCTGAAATTGAAATGAATTGAATCTTGTTTCGAGAACGTGAACAAGGAAGTACCAACATTCTTTCTTTTGTCAAAAGGAGTTGAATCTTCGTTTAGAGCAATAGATATTAAAAAACTCACAAGAAAACTTTGGTAGCAAAATTCCCACAGATCTAAGAAAACTGCTACTTACCCCAGACTAGACTTGCCCCTGAGTTTACACGGGTTGAGTTTGAACAGCATTGCTTATTTTGCCTAGCGTTTTCATGATATCTCAACACGGGTTGGGATTACAGTAGGTCACATGGTTGCAAACGACAGAAGAAGGAATGTGAGCCCACTCAAATATTTGAATGATTGCGGAAATAGATTGGATCTCCTTTGTTCGCATTCCAATCTCGCCCCGAGTTGAAAAAACTTTGCGTTTACATGGGAATTTCAACCCGTGTTGAAATTTCAACACGGGTTGAGTTGCCGAGTTGAGTTGAACCCGTGTTGAGTTTCAACTCGGCCTCCTTCATGCAAACGCGATGAAGGCTTACACCGTCAACCGAGTTTAAACTCAACCCGTGTTCAACTCAACCCGGGTTGAAATTTCTCATGTAAAGGGCCTCTAAAGTTTCTTTTAAAAGTACGTGTTCCCTGGACTAAAGTGTCATCAGATCAGTAAAAATTTACTTCTATAAATATTCTGATGGGACTAAACTAGTAATAATCGTTTATATCCATAGTCATTAACTACCTTCTCTTGAATGTCAGCTTGGGGCGAGGCTTCGATGATCTTCTTAGATTAGAAAACCTTTAACAAAACAGCGACAATGCTGACGAGGAGTGCTGCCATTACGGTTGGGGTAGTGGTGCTGCCTTTATTAGGCTTCTTCGTCACTGGAGCTTTGGAGGGAGCATTCGTAGAAGCATTTGTGACGGGTCCCGGTGTTGCAGTTGGCTTTGAAGTTGATGTTGGAGCTGGCGTTGGAGTTGGAGCTATCGTCGTTTTTTGCGCCGAGGAAGGAACAGCGGTTGTTGAAGCTTGAGCCGTGGAAAACGAAGGCTTTATCGTTGTTGTCACAGGCGTTACTGCAGCCGTGGAAATACTTGTCTTCATTGACGTCGACATTGCTGCTGTTGTACTTTGAGCCCCTGTGATGGAGACATTAATGAGAATGATAGCAATTGCAGCAAAAATGACAAACATGTTCAAAGCCATCGTAGATTTTGCTTTTGTATTTGGTAACTTGACTTGATATTGACCGGTTTATCTCTGCGATGTGCGTTATCCCCTTTCGACGTTTTCTTCAAGGAAATGGCAGGTTCTATTGCAGCTAAGATTTATAAGTGAAAGTCAATATGTCTTGAATAAACCAATGAGATTTGAACACGTCACAGCTGTCGACCCTCTTAGTTGACATTTGTTTTGTGAAAAATTGAAGGTCATATCAAGGAAGTTGAACCGTGGCCATCGTCCCCTGGCCGTGTACTGTACGCTTCCTGGTTGTACGGCCGCAGTGGTCATTCTGAAGTCCTTACACCATCGCACAGCCGTTTTTGGTTTAGCCTGCGGCGTGCTAGACTTGCTCCAAGTCTCGTTCGTTATCGTATTCGGGCCCATTCGGTTGGCCAGGAGTGAGCGGCGAAAACAGCTCACTGCCAACCGAGTGGCCCGAATACGATAACGAACGAGACTTGGAGCAAGTCTACCTGCGTGCAGACTGTACTTTGTACTGTCTTTGTAGAGAGGTTTCCCCTCCAGTAGAGTCTGCGCATCAGCGACCGAATCCTTGTTCTCAGTTTATGAGAAACGCTTTCTGATTGGCGGAAGCCTTCCCCTTTGTTTGAGTAGCGTCTGCGTCTTTGTGAAGCCTTCTGATATTGGATTGGTGTATGCATGAACAAAGCTAATATCGCTAATGAACAAAGCAACCCAAAGAAAATCCTTTTGTGTATGGGTGCTTTGTCTATCCTATTTACAGGCGGCTCTTTGGTTCCTCATTCCTGGGAACCGCACGTGACCTAGAACAAAGATGGCTTTCCGTAATACGGTTTCAACGAATTTCACATTTCATTTCCGCATTGAAGGGAGTTTTGACTAAAACTTTGCTGGCAGTTAGTTTCCAGGGATTTTCATCACAGCTGCACCCATTTTTAGAGAATTTCTTCCATGAGGGGCTAATATCTGTCCTTTTGTCCCCTAGGTGTTAGTCCATAGTATAGAGGCCCTGCCAGGTTGGATCGAATCTCCCTTGTTCCCCAGTTATTTTCCTGCTTGTTCCCTAGTTCCATGTCAAACAAATTTGCTAATTAACCAATATGCGAGAAACTGCAGGAATATCCAATATACGATATACGTAGGAATATACGAGAAACTGCAGGAATATCCAAATTCCAAGATACAACCTTGAATATGTGAAAAAAGGCTTTCATTATTCAGCTCTTACTGCATGGAACAGCATCCCTATTACTATCAGGGAGCTGCCAACCTTGCCACAGTTAAAAAAAAATCTAAAAACTCACCTTAAGAGCTGAAGCAAACTTGAAACACGACTCCCTGGAAGAGCAGCAAATAGGCCCCTAGAACAGTTTTGAAGTTTCTTTTCTTCTTGTAAATATTATACTGTAATTACTGTATCATAACTTTGATTTGTATTTAATTCAGCTGAAGGGATTTTGTGTTTAAATAATTTGATATGATGATATGATGATATGTTCCCCCAAAAATACCACTTGTAGAAAATTTCTTTGTTCCCTTCTCCCCAGACTATTTTCACATATGTTCCCATGTTCCCAGCTAAAAAAAATGTCAAATATCCCCTGTTCCCCAAAACTCCTTGGAGGGCCTCGGTATATTCTCAACCCAAACTATGTCAACAAGGGGATTTACTAGCGGTGTCACTTCGAATCTGCAGGCTGAAAGGTTAACTTGATTTATTAATTCTTTCTTCTTTTTTATATTTCATCTAAGAATTTATATGACACATGACTAATTTATAACACAATGATTACGATACCAAAAGAGGAGCAAAATACACATGACCAACCCGAGGCCATTTTAAAAAAGATGAATGAAATTGAAAGGTACTGTACATTTATATAAATTAGACATACCTATTACAAACATTTACTTTGTTAATTTGGTTTACTTTATTGTCCCAGATAAAAAATCTGCTGATTCCCTGGAGAGGAGATCAAAGAGACTTACTACCCGAAGACAATCGTCAAAAGATTTAGGCCTAGCTGGGGTCGATCAAATCAAAGCTCAAGCTTCATTGCAAAAACAAGACAGTAAGGATTATGGGTAAGTTCTCTTATTCATTCAATTCATTTCTGTTTGTGATATGAATGAGCTCATTTAGTTTTATGACGAATGTAACAACGAACAGTTTCATTTTTTGATGATCCTCCTCGGGATGATATGGTAAAATGTCTCAGCCACGACCTCCTGCAAGAACAGCAATATTAACAATTTAGTTACTAAATTAACTTTCACTTTATGTTTGTATTTTATGAGATTGTGTAAAGATATTATTTAGATGCTGAAGAGTTTATTTCATGTATAAATATTTATTCATATTATATCGTATCATATCAGCAATGTTAGTAAGAAATTCAATCAAGACATGATCAGTAAGACACGCACGATTTAGAAATGCTAGCAACAACAACAACAACAACAACAACAACATGTTTTGCTCAATCAGTTATGTTAGTATTAAGTCCAATCATCAAGACATGATCGCTAAGACATAGACGATTTTTTTTAGAGATATTAGCAGCAACAACAACAACAACAACAACAACAACAACATGTTTTGCTCAATCAGTCTATCAATTAGCCTCACTACATAAGGACCCTCTAGTTACGCTCATCTAATTGAGTTGAATTGTTGTTGTTGTTGTCGCTCCTTTGAGGTTGTGGTTGTCGCTCTCTGTTGACCAAAGCGCCATCATCCAAGTCAAAGAGCACAGGGAAACGAGAGACTCCAGGTAATAAGTCTGTCTATCAATAGTGATAACTACGAACTTCTAGCCAGTCTAATATTATTAGCATGTTATTAGGGACACAATCATTCAATGAAGAAATATAGAAAGTTTTGGCACTAAACTTTTGCCATCCTCATCTAAATACACGTTTTTTTATAAGAAACTAGTTTATAAGAAACTAGTACTACGATGACCAAAAATTTAAGAAACTCTAGTACTACGCTCAAGAATAGTTAAGAAACTCTTAACATTCAAATTCTGTATGTCTCTTTATTCTATGTCTCTCTAACAAAGGTACCTTAATCTTTTTTAACTTTTAACTACAAAATTGGTAATTTTTTGCCTGAATGTGCATGACTTATTCATGATGACAATGCCAATGTAAAATGGAAGCCCTTTGTCGAGAAGAAGCCTCAAATTTGAACAATATCGCAATTTTAGGCCCAAAAAATAAGAAACAAATTAAGAAACTTTTACTACTAAAACACCGAAATTTCCATGCGAAATTAAGAAACTTTTAGTACTAAGTGCTGATCCAAGTTTCTTATAAAAAACGTGTACACGTGCTGGTTCTACAGCACTGATTACGAAAACCGGTTAAGCAGTACACTCATTTTTTTATAAGAAACTAAGGTCCGGAGCTGGTAGGCAGTTTCTTACGTTTTTGGGCCATTTTGCTACCAAAAGTTTCTTACGTGTTTCTTATATTTTGAATGCCAAAAGCCAAAAGTGTAAAGTTAATCTTGTTTTGTCTAAAGGGCTCCCAAATAACTTAGTAAGATCTCAAAACAAGTCAATAACATATTTTGCACTCAAAATAATGTCCAAACAGATGCAAAAGCTGTACATTGTCAAAACATTTCTGTCTGTGACAGGAAAATTAAAACTGTAAAGTACAAAAGTTTCTTAGCTTTTGAGCCTACCGTTTCTTATAAGCGGTTTCTTATAAAAAAAATGAGTGTAGTCAAACCAGATAACATGGGAAACAAGGAAACAAGCTGAGTACCCCGGGGATCAGAACGAACGAGGGGTATTGAGGAGTTTGGTGTGTTAGGGATTTAGTTTCATAATGCAGGATGAGTAAATAAAAGTGAAAGCGTTTGGCGGCCTATGGAATAAAAAGTACATTGCCGATGTTCATAACTAAAATGTCAATCTATCAGGCAAAGCCTAACTTAGATGTGAAAATTTTGTTTGGTAGAATACTCATCTTTTAGACTCAAAAATTCGGAAAATGCTGGTAAGGGGTTTAGTGAGCTATTGTTACACTCATTTCTCTGTATGGGGCTACGGGCCGCTGTAATGGCCGCTGAGAGGCCAAAGCTGCTGTAATGGCCGCTTGACATAGAGTGTAATTCAATTTGATATTACGTCGCAAGTCTGCTATTTATTTCCGCATGATTGGTCCCTTCACGTCATTTATTTTGCACAACTTCCTGACTTCGTGTTGTCGGCATTGTAGCAGCATGATGCAATATTAATTTTGTTTTCATATGCTTGAAAACCATACGTAATCTACCTTTTCAAGGTAAGAGGCGCGAAAGCGGAAGTTTTTTGTTATTTGAGATATTGCATTTTTGAGGGCAAAATCTTGTTCTGTGTACAAAGTTTAGCAAAGTAGCAAATTTTCACATTCATATATGTCTTAATTTCGAAATTATGACAATTTTAACAATTTAAAGTCATAAGGGCTTTGACCGTGAAATCAAAGTTTGGACAAATTTTTGTCTTAATTTCTGAATAAAGATAGATACGAATATGAAAATTTGTCTCAAGAGCAAGACTAAACTTTGTACGCAAAATTAAAAATTTTAGTCTCAAAAATCCAAAATCTCAAACAACAAAATACTTCCGCATTCACGCCTCTTACCTTGAAAAGGTAGATTCTAAAGCTTATCAACCTGTGTAAATATTGTGAATGACGATTTTCAAAAATATAGACACTTGCTTTGACGTTTCGCTTTCGCTTCATCAGAACCGATCTTACAATAATTGTAGGCCGACCTATAAACCTACTGTGAATGACTTTTAACTCTTATCAATCAAAATAGCTTCAAACTAACATTGTCTTTAGCTCCAGAACAATATGACTGATTTTAGCGAAGCAAATTTCTGCATGTAAGATGTCAGCTTTTGCTTCAAAATCATAGGTGAAGCGTTCAAATTTATGCATAATTCATGATCATTTTGTGACACCCGATACAGGCCCTTTTTGATTACAAAGTCCAACTTTGTAATCTAAGAAGGGGCTTCGATGTCAGTCAGAAAGTAAGTAAGTAACCCACTTCCGTCACGCTCGTTAAAGCAATTGATTAACGTTTTATCTCTGCTAATTGGCAGGCTATCTGTAAAACATGGAGTGTGGAATGATGGAATGGAATGATGGAATGGAATAATGGAATGGAATGATGGAATGGAATGATGGAATGGAATGGTATAGATGGAATGGTAGATATGGAATAGCCAAACTACTGGTCGCTTTGGAAAAAAAATTACACCAATGTGTTCCTCAAGATCTTCTTAGTTTATTTTACATATGTTTTCTTGAAAGTCTCATGAAATTCCCTTAAATATCGACTGAAACAACAAGCATGATAACAGACTGTGTGGGCAGACATCAGTTAAGTCGTTTAATTGATGTGAGTTGTAGGGAAAAAATCTGTAAAACATGGAGTGATGGAATGGAATGGAATGGTCGACATGGAATAGCCAAACTATTGGTCGGTTTTGAAAAAAAATTACACCAATGTGTTCCTCACGATCTCTTCAGTTCATTTTGCGCATATTTTCTTGAAAATATGCTGGAATTCCTTCAGATTTCAACTGAAACAAAATTGGATCTATGCTAGGCTCGCGTGAACACAGCTGTGGAATGTTAAGAAGTGACAGGGATCAATGACAGTTTTAATCCTTATCCTGTAATGGCGCCAAGATCATTTTTATCATAAACGGGGGTTCGTAAGAAACTTTAGACAACAGCAAATTGAGTTATTGCTGCCCTCATGCACTCACTCACTATTGTTTGAAAACAATGCGCAGTTGTTCATCATTTGCACACTTTGTGGTATTGTTTATATTTCATTTCGCGTTGTGCAACTGTGAACTGAACTGCGTCGATTTTTCAAAAGCCATGCTTCTTGCTTCACCACGTTGTGACTTTCGTCGGAGAATCCATAGTTTTATGCTGCTGGCATATTTTGTCTTATCGGGTACCATTTTATTTTCAGAATTTTTAGGCACTAATGGTAATTTTGTCTGTGCAGCAGGCTTCACCATGGTGGGCTTTGCTTTACATACAGTCAAGCACGTGTGTGCTCCCAGAAAACTGTCTTGCAGAATTTCAGTAGCTGACGAAGCCAGATTTAATTTCCTCCGGGCTTGCTACTTGATAGAGGGAATGTTTGGGTTTTACGGTCACGGGGTTTCACCATATTTTGTAATCTTGTACGCTATGTTTCGGTTTGATGTAAAATATCGCAAAATGTTTTGCATTTTAAATTTTGAGCGGTTTTACGGTTTTGGGACCCCCAAACATCCCCTGTTGGTACTGTCAGAAAAATCACCAAATTCACATCAACAATCATGTGAAAGAAATCTACAAAAGTAACAAAGTTGTATGTGGTAGAAATGTTCGGTCACTGATCTGTACCTTCAGAGCTTTGGCTATGGGAGGTGAGCTTCTTTGACAGTTCGAAATATTTGCTTGAAAGAAGGTAAAAAATGCGTTGCAATGGTGACCATGCTAGAAAGGAAATAGTCCCCCAAATGCTATATTAGTCCCCCCAAGAGGTTCAAACAATTAGATTTTGAGTTTTCAAGTTTTTATGGCAAGGAATCACTAAAATTTACTAAAGGCTGGCACCATCGATGTGTTGATTTTTCCAGGCACTTGCCACGCCATCCCCATGTGCAGAGATTCGATTGAAATTAGACGGGAAGTCAGAACATTATGATTCACAGCTGGTTTGATTACGGAAGAAATTCTCAACAATAATACACTCATTTTTATAATAAAAGTGGTTCAAGTGGCTCTAGCCATATCGGATATCAGAATTTCCTGTTATTTTTGTCAAAGGTTTATAGATCCTGAGATTCCCTTTAAAAAACTAAACTATGAATTAAAAATACGAAACTTTTGTAATTTACCGTTATAATGTTCTCCGGTGACTCAAAATATGTTTTAACCATTTTTAAATTCTCTTGAGCGCAAATCACTTTATTACTAGTTTGAAATCTTATTACAAAGTGATTTAAGAGCTCTTCGAACAAAAATAAATCATTCCAGAATGGAAATTAAAACTCATTCAGAGACTTTAGGTAGCAAAAGTATCCTAACATTTAAGAGACTGTCTGGCAATCTTTGACCTTAGTTCTTAAAAAAAATTAGTTTAGACGTACTTTTCTTACAATTTCTTATTTTTGGGAAGTCCAAACATGACAAAGACTCTGGGGACTGAGGTTGAAGAAACGTTCTTTTTTAGCTCCCTAGCTCCCCTCTCTAATAAACCCCTCCCTCTCTGGTAAGCCCCTCCCTTCTAAGCTAAATGTTCTAAAGAAGCCCCACTTTCCATCCTCCTTCATTTGTATTAAAAAGGATGTCAAATTTCAGTTTATTTAGCTAAAAAAGTGTGCAGGTTAATTTTGATACTGCTTTGATAAATATGTCGAATTTGTTCATTTGACTCGGTAATATTGTATGTCATTCCTCAAAATTGGGGATAAAAGAGTTAAGATGCTTTAATTTATATCCTTTTCATTTGAGAATAAACCCCCTCTCTAGCTGACAAGCACCCTCTCCCTTAAAGCTGACAAGCACCCCCTCTGGAGTCTCCAAGATTGAGTAATAAGCACTTGGGGCTCAAAATAGCCTGTGTTCCAGACCATTACGCAAATATAATTTATTTTTCTGGAGTCTAGAACACAGGCTAGCTCAAAAAAGCTTCTTGCTACTAAGAGTTTCTTGGAGTCTATCAAATTTGCACTATTTTTCAGAATCATTCTGTTTTTTAAACAGGGCGTCCAACGTAACCAGTAAGATAAAACAATCTGTGGTACAATCTGCGTTAAAGTTATCCATTTTCATAGCATTTTGAAGGCAGTGTTCATGCTCTAAATGACAATCGTGTATGTAACACCCACCATGGTGAAGCCTGCTGCACAGGCAAAATATGCTAGCAGCTTAAAACTTTGGATTCTTCGACGAAAGTCACAACGTGGTGAAGCAAGAAGCATAGCTTTTGAAAAATCGACGCAGTTCAGTTCACAGTTGCACAACGCGAAATGAAATATAAACAATACCACAAACTGTGCAAATGATGAACAACTGGGCATTGTTTTTAAACAATAGCGAGTGAGTGCATGAGGGCAGCAATAACTCAATTTGCTGTTGTCTAAAGTTTCTTATGAACCCCCGTTTATGATAAAAATGATCTTGGCGCCATTACAGGATAAGGATTAAAACTGTCATTGATCCCTGTCACTTCTCAACATTCCACAGCTGTGTTCACGCGAGCCTAGCATAGATTCAATTTTGTTTCAGTTGAAATCTGAAGGAATTCCAGCATATTTTCAAGAAAATATGCGCTAAATGAACTGAAGAGATCGAGAGGAACACATTGGTGTAATTTTTTTTCAAAACCGACCAATAGTTTGGCTATTCCATGTCGACCATTCCATTCCATTCCATCACTCCATGTTTTACAGATTTTTTCCCTACAACTCACATCAATTAAACGACTTAACTGATGTCTGCCCACACAGTCTGTTATCATGCTAGTTGTTTCAGTCGATATTTAAGGGAATTTCATGAGACTTTCAAGAAAACATATGCAAAATAAACTAAGAAGATCTTGAGGAACACATTGATGTAATTTTTTTTCCAAAGCGACCAGTAGTTTGGCTATTCCATATCTACCATTCCATCTATACCATTCCATTCCATCATTCCATTCCATCATTCCATTCCATTATTCCATTCCATCATTCCATTCCATCATTCCACACTCCATGTTTTACAGATAGCCTGCAGAATCACCGAGGGTAGAAGGACCCCCCTCTTACACAGCTACAGATGCAAATGTCATTGAAATTGAGAGGAAAGGTGCAGAACCTCAGCAAACAATGGCGCCACTGACTGGGGGAAGACACGTGACCACATTGAACCAAAATGCCTTCATGCCTTCAGAGGTTATCTTGGTGACTGCTTGTCTTGAATTAGATGCCCGCGAATAACAACCATTGAAATGTTTTACAGGGCTCTGCATAAGTAATTTTGCGTTATCGTAAATCTCACATGACATCCAATTTGAGACAGATGCACCAAAGATTTCATGCACGAACAAAGACCTCAAATAGGCAAACCAGGGCTAATGAATTTTATTTTTTGCGTATCATTCTGATTTCACATAAAGATAGAAAATTGCTTGTCAGGCGATTCGTTTGATTTTCGATTGAAGGGGGCTTTAGCAGCAACGCTCATCCCTCTGATTGTAGCTAAAAACAGCACCAACGATCATTTTGGGTTATGAAGAAATCAATATTCAGATATTCTCGTGCTTGCTTAGCTCAGGACAGACTTTGTAATCATCCAAAAGGATCTTATGTTTATCCCCTGATTAGAAATCCCATTCCAAAGTCCTTGTTCATCAAATTTCGACCCAAGTAGAAAGAGGCTCATCCCACTCTAATGTGTCAAGCAATCCCAGTTGACAGTTCCTATTCTGCCTTCTCGGGACCCTCCAGTGACCCCAGATGTTTACCAAACCGTGAAAACATAGAACAATTTTTATGAAATTTATAATTAAATTTTGTTAAAATCAAACGACATTTGGAAATGGTACATTTATTAATCGGTTGATTGTGACAGATGAGATGGTTACAAATATTTCTGACTTGTGTAAGAGTGAAATGAGTCATTGTGATTTATTTGAAGGTTTCGACTTACTTTGTATTTAAAATAGTAGAGAGTGGAAATCTCGCTTCGAGTTACTGGTACAGAGAATGCAAGTTTGCACGTGGATGTCAACCATTTTGGAACCAATTTGCCAGTTGTTAGCTCATTGCTGACTACACTTTCAAATCTACCAATTTCTGAAAAAGAGAATACTCGAAATGTTATCAATTATTTCCTTCTTTCCGTTCTTTCTCTTTCAATTTTTTTGAGACAGTTTACAGAAGTGTCTTGCATGATTTTCTTTGAATTTGATGAAGTTTTTAGGCCTGTTTTGTTAAAGGATTCTGACATAAAATGCAAATTTATATAATTATTGCTAATAGTCATGTTTCGTCTCCACCAAAGGGTCCATGGTCCATTCGGGTCCATTAGGGAAACAATGTTATTTTCTTCTTTTTACGGTGATCCCATCCATGCCACCTTATCTTTGTCTTATTTCGTTTTATAATTTGGATTTCTTTTGAGCTGCTCTTGTGTTATCTCTCCAACAATCAGTGGCGGCCTGGCTTTTTTCGTCTGGGGGGGCCGGCAGCGAAATGGCGCCCCCTCATATCAAACATAGTTGTCGAGTTTCTGACAAGGTTGGCAGCCTTGCAACTTTCTTACGTTTACTACCCCATGGCCAGATTTAGACAGCTGAGTGACTAATGTAAATTTGAGGGTCTGGGGGCGATGCCCAAAAGAAAATTTTTCGCAATCACACCCTTCAAACTCTTGGAAAACATGGGCAACGCCCTTTTAAACATTTTCTGGGCCAGAAGGACCTTCCTTTGAATGTTGTATATTTTATGTACCAGGATATTGATATTTACTTCAGCAAATATTTACTGTTGCCAAGATAAAATAAGAGAACTAGAGAATAAGAGAATAAGAGTTCTCTTATTTTATCTTGCTGTTGCCGTATCTGTTTCATGAACACTTTATATCCTTTTGGATAATGGGTTTAATCGTTGGTTATGGCTTATATATCTCCTATCTGAGTTCAAGTTCAAGAAGTTGCTACGTAGCAGCATCGGCAACAGTGAGAAATGAATCCTCTCTCATGTTTGGCAAGATTAGGAATAACCAGGATGTGATGGCAGATATCTCTTACTATAGTATGAAAGCTGCCTGAATGACGGTTTATGTTAGTTGTACAAAAGTTCAATGGCGTGGCCAGGGTAAATTAGTAGGGGAATGGGAATGAAGGGGTCTGGGGGCGAAGCCCCCAGGAAAATGTTTGGGGTCACGCCCTTTACTTTGTTGTAGAATGGATCTCCCAATGTCATGCTTGCCATTATTGCCATTAGTACCAAGGAAACCTTGATAGTTTTGTGACAGTTATCCTATCAATCAGACCATGAGGAAAATGTTTGGAGAAGCACCCTTTACTTTGGCTTAGGATGCATCTCCAAATGTCGTGATTGCCATTAACGACAAGGAAACTTTGATAGAGTCCTTATCCTATAAATTGGAGCACGAAGAAAATTGTTGAAGAAACATCCTTTATTTTGGCTCATAAGACATCCCCTTATTTCATACTTACCAGTGCGAAAATGGAAACTTTGACAACACAACTCAATTCTGTAATCTCCGTCTACCATTTTGCTTTTTTCGGAAAAATTCTTACCCAACCTATACTCAGCCCTTTTCTCTTTGGCTGTGAAGGAATCTCGAGATCTGGATCAGCTGCATCTGTCCTGGATTCGCCGCACTGTGACCTGCCACGTGGTGCTGGATGATGGTACAACGCGATCGAACTTCGTGAAATTTTTAGCGCCCTTCCTAAACTTTGGCGCCCCCTTAAAAAAGTCCGCTGGGGGGGCCATGGCCCCCCCGGCCCCCCCTGCCAGGCCGCCACTGCCAACAATTTTGCAAATTCATATTTGGATGGGAATGAAAACCTACTTCTCACTAAGTCAGAATCAAAGTCAAAATACAACTTTGAATTTCTTATTAGTTGAGGTCAAATGACAGAAAAGGTATAAGTTTTTCATAATCCAAACACAGTGATTTCGTAGAAAACCGTGTTGTTGCACAATCTAAATTTGTCATAGGCCAAAACGCGTCATCTTCCCTTTTTTGGCGTTCGTCTTTAGTTACACTTTCCTTTGCGTACGTAGGCATTATTTCACAATTATCCCCGTAATGGGCAGTTTGCCGCCTTTATTAGCCGTCATAAGGGCCCAAGGGTATAAGGGCATAAAGCCGTCTTGTTAATGTATGTTTTTGCCTTCCCAGAAACAGAAGTCCAACTGATTCACCAAGCAGGGATAGAACAAGTAAGTACATGTCTTTTTTTCAGTAATTTATTTTGAGTGGGCTGGAAGTACTTCTTAGCTACTTAAAGCTAATTTAAGCCCACTATGCATGCCGCATCTAGCCATGGGACCCCTGGTTTAACGTCCCTAATTTGATGTTGAGTTTAATATCTCTGTCTGCATTTCATTTTTTTTTTATTATTATTCACACACAAAATCCCTATCAAGTAATGGAAACAACCTTAAAAACCACAAAACCATAAAACCACAAAACCACAAAACCATGATACCCTAAATTGTTGAGGATACCGAGGACTGCCCCCTTTGTCTGAGCCTTTTGTTATGCTAGTAAAGTTCAAAGCAGATCAACAGCTGGGAAACCTATTACCATGCGCGAGAATCTCTTTGTTTCTTTGCTAATTCTTGTTTGGATTGTGGCCGGATTATCCGCCCACATTCTTTGCACTAAACAAAACATGCTTTTTGCGCATGATCACAGGTTTCCTTTTTGGGGGATAACCGTTGCTTTGAACTTTGACGATTTGTATCCCATACAGTAAGTCCCCGCATATAAGAAATGGACATATAAGAAACTGCAGCTTGCTAGCACAGAGAATATTGTCTCCTTTACAAGAAACCAGGTAGCCTGATTTTTTCCAGTTTCTGATAAATGATTGGACTTGCTCCAAGTCTTCTCCTCTGATCCATCCCGAGAGAAAGAGAAATAAATAGAGAAAAAAAAAGAAAGGAGGAGGAGGAGGAAATTTTCTCCTCCTCCTCCTTTCTTTTTTTCTTTTCTTTTTTTCTCTCGCCCCCCTCCCCTTTGTCTCCGGGATGGATCAGAGGGGTGTCAGAGGAGTAGACTTGGCGCAAGTCCAATAAATGATGCGAAGTTGAAAAAATACTCAACTACACTGCCTTTTTCTGTGTAGCTTCAGTTCTAAAATTTGTAAAATCTGCTTAACGTCTAGATAAACAGCATCTCACATGTTTGCTTCATCTTTAACCATTTCTTGGGGCATCCTTGTTTACTATGCAGCACGATGCATGAATCTAAAGATGGTTTTCTTATGAGAAAGCATTTCTTGAAAGAAAGTTTCTTGATGGACAGATAAGAGGTCTGCCAGCCTCATTTGAAAATGTTTTCTTGCATATAAGAAACCAGATACCCTTATTTGAAAATTTGAGTTTCTTATATGCGAAAACTTACTGTGATATAAATCTACAGAATGCTGTCCTTCCAATGAATCCCACTTTGGGTATCATTGTCGAATAAGCAAGAAATCCTTCAATTTCCTTTTGAAAGTGTCAATAGACCTTTTAGCTATTCTACAAGAGAGCCTGGATCGAGCGTTATTTTTATACGCGAAACTCGATAGAGTGGTGTTAAGAGCTTCTATCACTATTGTGCAAATTCGAAAATTCTACAAAGTGCACTTTGTAGAATTTTCGAATATGCACAATATTGATAGAAGCTCTAACGTATGGTGGCCGATAAGGGCCAATCCTCATTTCAATTTCAGAATCCTCATTTCAATATTAGAATCGTCATTTCAATTTCAGAATCCTCATTTCAATTTTAGAATCCTCATTTCAATATTAGAATCGTCATTTCAAATTCAGAATCCTCATTTCAGTTTTAGAATCCTCATTTCAGTTTTAGAATCCTCATTTCAATTTTAGAATCCTAATTTCAAAATAGGAATCCTCGTTTCAATTTTAGAATCGCCATTTCAAATTGGGAATCTTCATTTCAGTTTTAGAATCGTCATTTAAGTTTTAGAATCCTCATTTCAATTTTAGAATCCTCATTTCAATTTTAGAATCCTCATTTCAATATTAGAATCGTCATTTCAAATTCAGAATCCTCATTTCAGTTTTAGAATCCTCATTTCAGTTTTAGAATCCTCATTTCAATTTTAAAATCCTCATTTCAAAATAGGAATCCTCATTTCAATATTAGAATCGTCATTTCAAATTCAGAATCCTCATTTCAGTTTTAAAATCCTCATTTTCAGTTTTAGAATCCTCATTTCAAATTGGGAATCCTCATTTCACTTTCAGAATCTTCATTTCAATTTTAGAATCCTCATTTCAAGTTTAGAATCCTCGTTTCAAACTCAGGGGGGGGGGGGGTACTCATATATTTTTCACTGGGATGTGCCGCTGAACACAGGGTATCATTTTCAGGATTCCTACTCCGGCAAAGGGTACCACTTTTGCATAGTCGGCTCCATGACAGGGTCCATATTTTCTATAATTGACTCCATAACGTCGTTGTAAGCCATTTCGTTTGGATAGCAATATTCCCCCTTTTTTCATAGATTTCTATCAAATTACCGGGGCATCCTACAGTTTTGTATGAAGAAACTCTACCGTCTTTAGATTTTTTTTAGATTTTACTCCGGGACAGGGTATAAATTTCTGGAATTTTACTCCGGGACAAGGTGCCTTTTCAAATTTTCCAGCGGAACTTCTTCCCCGCATTTTCGTAGACCAAGTACGCCCCCCTCCCGGGGTTTCAAATTCCAAATCCTCATTTCAATTTAGAGTACTCATTTAAAATGTTTGACATTTTTGACACTTCCATGGCCACATCGCACACAAAACTTGCCTTTTATCAAAATGAATAGTTCCTTAACTTATCATTCCCAGTACTGGAGTTTCTGAATTTTTTGGCGATCTGAGAGTTGTGTTTCTTATGGGCAGTTTCTTATAAAAAATAAAAAGATACGTGTACTTCGTGTATCGAACCTCGTGTATAAAAATAACGCTCGATCCAGGCTCTTTTGTAGAATAGCTAAAAGGTCTATTGCAGGACTAGTTCTGATGTTCAATGGAATTTCATTTCAAACTTTAGCTCCAGAATAACGGAAACTCCTCTTTGAAAATTCCAAATTTTGCCTTGGCACTTCGATATCTAACGAGTCCCTTAACGGATAGTTAGATAGCTGCGACCTTGTAAGGAATCTTCCTTTCAAGCTGTCAGGGCAGAAACCGTTAGTTATCTTATAAATCATGATAGCCCTGGCATACTTGATCAAGCTTGACACAGACACCCAAGGTTTATTGGCCATTTTTCTTCCACAACCAAGGGTAATGGCCTCCTGCATCAATGAAATAGAGTAGAAGGACCACAAGTGCAGTTGTATATCGACCACACCACTGCTAGAAGTAATAAAAAAGCAAATACAACAACTAAAGAATCTCGGATTCCGATCCAGGAATCCTAGGAATCTTTGGAGAAATTTGGAAGAATCCCAAGAATCTTCGCGAAAATTTGAAGGATTCCGGGAATCTTCGAATCTCGTACGCTATTTTGAAGGGTTATTTGCCCCTCGCCCAAGTGCTTTTACAGCCATCTTTCATTCTGGAATTCTCTACAAGCGTGCTCATTCGATTCTGCAGACGCTGAACGTGATCCAATTTGGTATTAGAAAACTGTCCCATATTTCATTCCAGTAAAACTTGATCTGAAAATTATTTAAAACACGAAAGCTGTTGAGCTGAAAGCTCTTTAAAACAAGACTCCCTTGAAGAACAGCAACGATTAGCCTTCAATTTTCTTCTTTTCGTTTATAGATCATATTCATTAGTAAAACTGTATATTTTCTCGACGAAAGAGAACTCTAGTAAGTTCCCATTATACCGGGTGAGCCAGAAAAAAGTTCCCACATTTGAAAATTCGTAGAACCACAAGGACTTCATGGATTTGAATGAATCCAATTCTAGTTAAAAGCCAAAAGATCTGAGTATTTTTGTGATTTTTTCCGTCTTCTTACGAGCACTGCAAATATAGGTAAATTCAATTTTGCAAAAATTTCATGGTTGCAAAATGACTGAAAAGGGCCTAAAACACTTGATCAAATCGTTAGGACTCTCCTCACGCAGAACAATACTCACGGGCGTTTCACCTTTCTCAAGAGTAATAAGAGATGGATTCTTAAACAGATACTAAAAATTTTCAATCCCATGGCAATAACTGTGCAGACGATATCTCTCACCCATGGGAAATTGCATTTTCTCTGTTCTTCTGAGCGAGGAGTTCAATATGATTTGATCGAGTATTTTAGGCCTTTTTCAGTCATTTTGCAGCCACCAAGTTTTTCTAAATTTGAATTTTCCAATTTTTCCAGTGCTCGTAAGAAGGCGAGAAAAATCATAAAAATACTTCGATCTTTTGGCTGTCAAGCAAATATTGATTCATTCCAATCCACCCAGTACTCTTGATGCTATGAATTTTCAAGAGTGGGAGCTTTTTTCTGGTTCACCCGTTATATTAATTGAAAATTCAAATCATTATGTCTCCTGTTGATCATGGTACACGCTGGCAAACGTTTTAACAGTTTTTATTCATCCAGTACATTGCTATCAGTTGTTTCCGTTCTTGGTTCCAATGTTGTTTTTCTTTTCAGAGAGTATGGATTCTACCGGGTGTCCCAATACCCATGTATACAGATTTGATTGACTCCAGCGAAGTGAATTTAGCTTTAATCAATGGCTAATCACTTTCAAAATGTTTCTCGATAGTTAACTTGAACAAAGATACCTCGTTTGTTGGTATTGGTACGTTGAGAGCAGAAATATCAATCTTAAAATCTCAAATTTTCGTCCTCTTGCAAACCAGAGCTGTGATCTTATGGCCTAGCAAATTCCTGAACCACAGCGAAATTTAGAACTGAAATTAATGAAAAGTTAAGAAACTTCCCAATGGGTGACTGGGGGGGGGGTGACTTTAAAGAAATTGCTTAGGCCAAAGGGCTAAAGCTCTGGTTTGGAGGAAGAGGCAAATTTGAGCTTTCAAGATTGATATTTCTGCTCTCAAAGCACCAGTATCAACAAACGAGGTAGCTTTGTTCAAGTTAACTATCGAGGAACATTTTGAGAATAATTAGCTATTGATTAAAGCTAAATTCACAGCGCTAGAGTCAACCAAATCCGTATACATTTTTTGGGACACCCGGTATATTCAACGTTATTGTGACCCAGATGAATTAATGACACATTCTTACTCAGTATCTCCTATGTGTATCTAATCAGAATTATTTATTCTTGCCTCCTTTGTTTTCCTCAAATAGCATGAAAGTTTTGATAAACACAGTATGTATGTATTTCTTGAAGGTCTGCTGCGTGCTCGCAATCAGATGAAAGTTTCATTTGAAGATTCACAGCGAGAGAAACCACGAAGCTCCTCCACCACATCCGCTCCGCCTATCGAAACTCCCCCTGTTAAAATACGACCACGGCGAAACACTGAGCGCATCATGAGGGACTACAGGCTTTCAACAGTCGATGTACAAGCGTTAAAGTGTCTCCTTGACAAAGTGGATTTATACGATCCTGACGTACGAGATATGATATCGCCATTACTCAAAGATAGTAATGTTTCTCAAGAGGCAGCGGCCTCTGATGGTGAAAAGCTCTCGGAGAAGGTCATCACTGATTCGGAAAAGGAGGGTTTGAAAGAGAAGTTATTCCTTAGCCGTAAGGAGTTAGATTCGTACATTTCCTTTTGCAAGAAAATGGAGAGAGAAAAGAGGCAGACGATCTCAGAGAAGGAGGATTTAGCAACTAAAACACAATGGCTTGAGAAGAGAATGAGTTTGATTGAAAACGAGAATAAAGCATTAAAGATTGAACGTTCGGAATTACTGAATCAGGTTTACAAGCTCCGATGCCCGGCTAACGTTCCGATAGCGGAAAGAGGCAGAGTCAATACCAGATCAAGCAAAGACGGCGAGGAGTCTCAGTCTGAAGTTGAGGTTTCCAGACAACGACTTCTATACGAGGCTGATGCCTTCGCACAAGAGAGATCGAAGATGATCAAAGAGAGGCAGAGGCTTGATGAAGAAGTCCGGAAAGTGCAGATTCGATGTGTTTCATTACTTGCCCAGTTGCAACATTCTGAAAAGACGGTGGATGAGCTTCAAAATGAAAATGAAGGGTTAAAACTTAAGCTGGAGAATTCTGCTACAAAGTAAGTTATTATTCTCCTTGTGCGCAAATAATGGACAATCTAAAGATAAAAATTTAGGCCAAAAGCCCTGCAATCAACATCAAACCTTTAGATTCTCGTAACTAGCAAGCTACCGACCGCCATGCTTGTTTAAAATTCAATTAGACGCAAATTGAGAACGCGCCTCCAGGAGGGAAGGAAAATGAGAACTTTGCTGCACAAATGCAGAAGGGGAAACTTTCGGGATCAGTGGCGTGATAAAGTTTTGGTGATATTTCAAACTTCACAGTTTTTGGGTCATCCGATAACCTTGTTTGCAAAGAAACTTATCAATCAATGTTTTTCGACAAATTGCATTCCGATTGCTCAAGGACACATTAGAACAAGCTCGTCATGAAATTCCACATACCACGAAATGAGTTTAGAATCTGTCTTTAGTCCGAGATATGTTTTAACAGCATTGAATGTCAAGGAGTTGTTAATTTTGATCAGACAGATATGTTGTCATTCTGATTTGTTTTAGTTAGGAATGAAACTTTCTGTTGATTTGAGTTATTGTTTCATCAGAACTGTACTGAAAACAAGCCACCGAGCTATTTTTGTAATATTGATTATTTTGTAAAAGTAAGATTTGCTTCAGAACAGTTGGCACACAGTGGTAGTAAGAGAAACAGATGGAACTCCAGTTTGAGTGGAGAGAAGGAAAATATTCCGTTAGTATTTAGAGTATGTTAATTGAAATAAGCGGAACAGAAATACATTGAAGTTTTCGTATTTAACCTTAGCATGATCAATGCTTTTAACCATTTTTGAACACATTCAAGCGTTGGCCAAACAAAAAATACTGTTTGATGAAAGTGATGTTCATAATTTTAATTCTTTTCAGAATGATGAACGAACAGAAAATACTGCAAGAAAAAATTAAAGATGTCGAAGGGATTATTGGAGGTGAAGGAGCCATAAATCTGGACAGGCGAATGTCAACGTTGCTGACACATGTCAAGAACACAGAAGATGACAAATTTAAGCTGAACCAAGAAACGTCGCATTTGTTACGCCGTATCGACGAAGTTACGCGCGATAACAGGTTGCTTACAGAGGAGAAGTTGAATTTGGAATATGAAGTGATGTCGTTACGAGACACGCTAAAAGCAGACCAAAAGGCGAAAAATGAATGCGAGGTAATGATTTTTGTCAGAAAATTGTAGCTATTCCTTGTGGTCTCGCTTTTGACTTATGACTTTTTGTCCCTTAGTTCCCTGCGTTCTGATATCACTTAGTAATAGGGACTCATACCATTACTCGTATAAAGTGGGCCCCTTCAGGCCCATATGGAGTGGTTCCGTATTTACCAATCAAATTGCTAGAATTTAGTTTTCAACCAATAAGGAGGCGATATATAGACAGTTGTTGTTGTTGCATACAAAAAACGGTTGATATGGCCAAGAGTTCTCGTAGCTGCGATGGATCTATTTTGTTTCTACAAAGGAAGATTACTGCTTGAAAGGTATATATTTTGCGATTAGTAGGTCAGGAAAACATTATTCTTTGTACTAACACTTTGAACCAGACTTTGAAGCGATTTTGTTGAGCGTACGAGAACTCCCGCTAGTCTAGGCCATTTTGAAACAGGGGGCCCACTTTATAAGAGTAATAGTATGAGTCCCTTTTGAGCAAGTGATATCAGCAAATCAGAGAACGCATTGAAGCAAGGGATGAAAAGTCATAAGTCTAGTCTTCTGAAAGCAGTATAGTAAGAACTCGCAGCTGAGCATTTGACTTTCAAGAATCTATATACTGACTCTGGGAAATTTCCAGCAAATGTTCAAATTATTTACAGAGAAAATCTTCCCAACATTGATTTGAGTCAGTGTCATAGAGTTTGCCAAAGTGCCAAGAAACTCAAAGCCTGATTTCGGAACCTGATTTCATAACGGCGAAATTGTGTACGACTGAGCATTGTTCACGTTGTTGTTTATACTCTTTCGGTTGTTATTGGCATGTTCAGTGATCAGTGATCAATTGTTTTTGTGGTAAAGACAATGAAAATAACAAGCTCTTTCTCCTGCATTGCCCCCTATACGATGTACTTCGTAGAGATCTCTTTGACCAGCTCTCTGATGTCCCAGGACTAGATATCGCCAGTATCAATAATATAGATGATGATACTCTTTGTGATCGACTTTTGTTTGGAAATCCATCCTTAGGTACTATTGAAAATAGAGTAATATTGGATGCGACGATCTCATTTCTCAAAAATTCTGGCCGATTTGATTGATCCAGCGATGCCATATTAGCAACAGCAGTTTTATGTTGTGTTCTCCTTTTCTTTCTTTGTCGTTCCACATTGCTGAGGTAGATTACCGGAACAAACACTAAAATTTGTTTTTTCTCGTTTTACACCAGCGAGTTTAAAAGTTCAAATCTTCCTTTTTAACCAGTAATCTGCCTTAGCTTTGTTGTTTTGTTGTCTGTTTTGTGTAATATATCTTAATTTTGTCGTTTTTTGTTCTTTGTTTTGTGTATTGAAAATTAATTTGAATTGCAAGTGCCATCCATAGTGAAGACCCGGTGACTTTATGTCTTTCTTCTCTATGGATGGTACAGTGTAATGTAAGTATAGATATTGTAGTTTTTTAATCTTGATAGAAAAAAGAAATGGTCAGTGTCAGTCGAAAATGTGTATTAAATGATTCCATCATTCAAACTATCTGCCATTTGAAGACTTTTAACAAATGGAACAATAATTGACTTGATTTCGGATTGATGAGTACACATATTAAAAGGTACATTGACCTGAGCGAATCATTCACCAAAGGTCAGTTATTCATGCTCTCATATTAATCAATCTGTTTGCCCACAGGTGAAGCTTGCAGAAGTGGATACGAAGTTACATCATGTGCAAGCAGAGTTGAGACTTGCAAATGACCACGTCACTAAACACGAGGAAGGAAGAGAGGGGATGGTCGACCAAATTGAAGAAATGAATTCGAAGATGATTGAAATGAAGAGAAATGAAGTCGAATTGGAATCTGAAAGAATTGCCTTCCAGAAATTCATTGAGATGTTGTCGCTTGAGATGGAAGAAAAGTTAGGAGAAGAAATCGTGTCTACAGACGCTGAGGCAGATTCGTTGCAAGAGAAAGCTGAATTGCTTGGGAAACAAATTTCTGCTCATCTCACACCGAGTAGGAAAATAGCTGAAAATGTTCAGGATTTGAAAGAGGAGGTATGATGAAAGGATCTATTCTTAATTTTACTAACGTGGTCTTAGGAAAATCTAGCTACTGAAGAAAATAGAGCTAGACCAATAGTATTGTAGGACAGAGCTTTTTAGTTTAAAGTAAGCAATTTGTAAGACTGATTGGAACAAATTCTTGTCATCATACTCAAGCAGAGTGAAAAGAATTTTAGGACTTCGTATAAAGACAATATGAAGAGGAAAAAGTGTTAATAAACCTTTTAGCTAAATTCTGAAAAGAATCAAAATCGAACGATATTTTGATACATTTTGTAGAATTTTTGAAAATGTGCACAATTTAATTGTGTTAGAAGTCTAACGCCACTCGATCGAACCTCGCGTACAAAAATGTATAAAAATAACTCTCGATCCAGGCTCTTTTATAGAATAGCTAAAAGGTCTTATATTGTACTTTGCTGATAACTTTTGGAATTTCTTGGTACACTTGGGGGCATATCGTTTCAGTAAACGTCCACTTCACTAAAACATTATCGCAAAGAACCCAAGGCAACTTTTCTACCACTGTATTGTCTAATAGAAACCACAAAATACATTTTATGATACTGATTAAAGAGAAACTTTTTATGCGTAGTTACAATGCTTTACTAGCAACTTAAAATGCACCTTCCACAAAACGTGTGACTTGTGATTACTTTAACTTGATGTTCAAGCTGATGCTTGAAAGTGTTGATTCTTTGTTCAATTCTATATCTTAACTATATCTTGATTTATAACTTAATTTTCTTGCTGTAATCAAAGCGGTTTTACCACCATTGAAGGTGTTGTGGCGCAGTGGTGTGATCCCTCTGACAATGCAGCCAGAACAGTCCAGCGGACAGGGTTCGATCCCAGGTAGAGCCCCACCACTTGAGCGTCATAACAAGGGGTCGCGGACTCGATTAGGCCTATTCTACTTCTGCGATCCTAGCGCTTGGCGCTAAAAACCGCAACTTCACCTTCACATTCACCTTCATTTACTTGAAATAATTCCTCTTGCCCTCGCAGGTTGACGATCTAAAGCAAGAGAACAAAGCTCTGAAATACGCAATGTCTTGCCGCCTTGAAATTCAAAACATGCAGGTTACCCAACAAACATGTAATTGCAGCAGCGAAAAAGAAATGATGAAACGTGAGATAGAGGAAATTATTTCAATCAACGATCATCTTGAAGACGAGGTTAAAAGATTACATGAAGACAAACAGAGCCTCTTAATGAGTTTCCTGAATCTTCAAGCTGCTTCTAAATCTCGCGAGCCGTCCCGCAGCGGTATCGAGGGATCTGATGAAGACAGTGGGGATGTGACAGACACTGAAGATGAAGAAACCGACGAGGAGGAGCAAGGACGGAGGGATGATGAAGAAGCTGTAGTAACAGATGAGTCAGATGAGGTTAGATGATTTTATCAATGTAACAGTAGATAGAACTTTAGAACAACACAACCATATTAAAGCGAATGTAAGTATACAAAAAGGCACTTGCAGTCAAACTCTTGCCAATCACATATCGGTATTTCCTGTTGACTTCGATAAGTTACCCAAATATGGTGCGGCATGTGCCACGGCCTATTATCTTTGCACGGCTATCTTTATCAAAGGCTGACATATGCTTTGATTCCCTTAAAGTTGCGGTATAATCCCCAATTATTGTAAGGTTAGTTCTGATTCAGCGATAGTGAAACATTAAAGGGGCTCCTTCGCCAAACTGTAAAAAAATCTGTAAACACCTCACGCGTCCATTGTTCTCCATTGTTATCTGCAGTTTGTTTGTTGGTTTCACCCAAGCCACCAAAGAGTGCTCGTTAAAAATCCACTTATATCCAAACAATCGTAGATATAACACAAAAGGTTTTTAAGGTTTTTTAGTTCATCCGGTACCTAATTTGTGGATTCACTGATATTTGGTAAGGTTTGTGTAAAGTCCATCGAAATTTAGTTACATTAAAAACCCTCATGAATAGCCAACATGTTCAATTATTTTTAAAAAATTTCCTGGCTGAAATCGGTCACTCCGTTCAGATTTTACAATGGATTTGCTGAGAAAGATCCCTTCGAGAAACCTAAAAATACGTGCTAAAATCACGAGAAACTTTCCCTGGTGTTTGTACCTTATGGTGATGACTTTAGCATGTGCTATCTTCTTGGGAGGATGAAAAAGTCTTCCCCTTAGTATGAATAACTTAGTCAGGGGATTCCATTGTGCCAAGAGGAAAATTACATGAATACATGCATGTAAGTGTCATCATTGTTAGGAAGGAAAACCAATGAAATTTTGCTCGTCGTTTTCATTTGTTTTTGACTTTCAGCAGAAAGTCTCACATATCCACGGGAAGGAATGACCGATTAAAGCTGGGTAAATCATTGAACCTAATTGAACATATCGCGAACGAAACAAGACAGTATTTAATATCATTGCTCTGATATTCAGGCAGTTTTACTTCTTCAAACGCCGAGCGTCTTTTTTTACTCACCCGGTAGAAGCTTCTTAATTGGCCAAAAAATTAGCCTAGAGTTTGTTAAGCCACACTTTCTTTCGTGCTGGTTTTTTCTGTATTTGTGAATAATTAATACGTTTTTTATTGAAGGTGAGCGATGAAGATCAAGTATCAGAACTGCGGAATTCATCAGACAATGGCTCAACTCGAGTACCTTTAAGGAAAACTCTCTCTCTACCCATTGAGGGTGGTCGACGGAAGGTTGAGGCCCCTGGAAAACCTAGCACACCTGACGACATCATTGCTAATTTAGAAATGAAATTGGAAGAGATGCGAAAAACGAAAGAGGTTTTAGAAGATGAAAGAGTATGTCTTCTTGATACCATATGCAAGCAAGATCAACAGGTAAGGCAATATTGTGTAAGATTTTTCATGCACCGGAGGATTCAGAAAAATGTGTACACTCTTTGAAGCATCGCAGTACAAAAACTTACACACCAATTTGAAAAATTGCAACTCCGTTGCCTGATTGAGGGTTTAACTTGATTTGAGAATTTATTCATATCTCAATGAAGAATTCACGGAAGCTAGTTTCAATTGACTTTTTATCAAAATTATTTGTTTGTTTGTTTGTTTGTTTGTTTGGTTGTTTGTTTGTTTGTTTGTTTGTTTCCTTATTTTAATTCGATCTTTACATCTAGCTCTACATATAAGATGTACACAAAATAAAGACGATTTGAAATTCTTTACTTCCTTTATTCCATTCTTCTACATATATAGATACATATATGCACTCATACAACTAATCTAAATCGAATCTACTAGCAAATGAAGAAGAAGTAAATAAGGAAATTAATACATAAATACATAAGCTAAATATTAAAAACTACGTGGACATAAATTGACAAAATCTACAGGATATCATCATATTTACAAGCGTAGCATTTACAGGTAGGGCCATTCCATTGTTTTATCATAACCTTGAAACGGTTAAGATTTTCAGCTGATTTTAGTTCATTTGGCAAACAGTTCCAGATCAGAGGTCCCATGGCTTTAAGGCTCTTGGAACCGAAAGTTACCTGATTTGGTCGAAAATGATTTTAAATTGTTGGGATTCCGAGATGGATGCTTTGAAGTTCTTGATCTAAAAATGTTATGCATAAAAGATCGATTCAAGTTTTTCATTGTCTTAAAGATTTCGACACAGAGGGTTCTCTGACGAGCAACTTGCATTGTGCATCTTTTTGACCTTAAAATTATAGTGATTGGCTCCATTTGATCAATGATTCAACAATAGTAAATTATATTTTTCTTAGCTCACGCATCGCTTTCGAATAGGAGGGAAACTCTCGAAATGTTATTATGCTTCCCCATCAATGCTGGGCATCTAAATCTACACGATTGCGAACAAGCAATGTTTAGTTGTATTTACACAATACGTAACTGATAAAATAGAAGTTTGGCGAACTGCTTGTAAGGTAACCCATGGAAGAAATTTTAGTATAATGCCTTAATGAAATTTAATTTTCTATTTTGCCAAAATATGAGCCGAAATTTTAGAAAAATCAACAACTCGTTAAGATTTGTGAATGTTGATGCAATATATTCGGTTTACAGTGTGTTTACCATTTTTTCAAACTTACACAGTAAATAAGAAATATGCTTATTTACTATATTGCACTATATTGTACAGTATACTTAATCGATCATATTCTTATAGATTTTGTTATAAACAAATAACAGCCGTTTTCACTGTCATTTATCTAATATTTGAATTTTCCTTGCAAGAGTTCTTTTAAAAAATACGCGTTTTGTGAGGCGTGGGCGACAGTTTCATAAAATAACTTGATGAGAAATTTATTTTTCGTTTTTTCTGAAATAAAGTTTACACAACTAATAGGAGAAGTGGAGTTTTATTTCTGTTCAATTTATTGCTATTTATTTTGGAAAACTCACGTAATACTAATATACTTTGCATCAGGTGCAGTAAGAACCCGCGTAATACCAGGTGTCCCAAAAAAGTACTCCTGTTTAAAAAGTCACCAAAAATTGATCATCAAACCTTTCATAAAATTTTTTTTTGAATTGCTTTGTCAAAGACCCAAAAATATTCATAGATGATAAAATGTCTGCTTTTGGTGTAGCAAGGTAGACAAATTACACGTTGAAAAATTGAAGCAAAGTACTCAGTCTTGCCTTAGAGTCAAATTTTTCAGATTTCTATCATAACTGAAGTCTCCCAATGATAGTGTGCATTTATTTTTGTCATTTATTACCAAACTAAAAGTTTTACATGCCCAAAGAAATTGATCAGGCAATCATCAGTGCTTTTTTGCAGCATGATTCAAAAGCAGGTAGCCCTAATAAGAGCTAAATTTGATATTTTTAAACTAATTACAAGATCAGCGCTGTCTTGGAAAATAATTTGGTCCTTGATCTACTTGACAAAAAAAGAAAATTGAAGATCGGCCATGTAATCAAATTTTGGTGAATTTTCAGACGGGAGTACTTTTTTTGGGACACCCGGTAGAAACCAGTTTTTTCAAAACAGCCTATTTAGTTTCTTATTAAAAGGTCATTAATCTAGAAACAGGCTGAACGGTTACTTGTCACATGGTTAAGAAACCTTCTGTGATTTCAACTTGAATCTTTAAAGGAAGCCCAGAACAAACACTATCGAACAGTATGTTCTTGTTGCTTGGCATTCTCTCTAAATTTACTCAACCATTGCATACATGCCAAGGATAGATGTGGCTGCTTTTGCATGAAATCTCTAAAAATGTTTGGCCCCCGATTTTCACAAAGATTGTTAAATATGAATTTATTTGGAATCCTCCTGTAAGAACCCTTCCTAAAATCAGGCTGAGAAGTTTCTTATATGAGGCCACCATTTCTCGAAAAGATCAGCCTGAGTTTTCTTATAAAGGGGTTTCTATCTGGCGACTGTTTACATTTCCGAGTCCTTCCATGTTCCGGGTGTCCCAAAATGATGTATCATTGTTTGATTGCTTACATGTCCATAACCAATGAACCGATTTTGAAACACTTTGCTTCATTTGATTGCCTAAAGGCTAAATTGTATTTTAAGATGTTGGTTGTGGTTTTACCAATTTTTTAAAATCGGTTCATTGGTTATGGACATATAAGCAATTAAGCGATAATGCATCATTTTGGGACATCCGGTAAATTTTTGATATCTTTCAAATCCCTGTTGAGGCCAGAACAGGACAAACAAAAATGGCCATGAAAGCGGCCGATTTCCCATTTAAGAGGGACTCGGGCTTCAGACAAATCATACCATTTCCTTCTTCAGAGAGACTGCAAGTTGTATACAACTGATGTCCCAGAAAAACATTTGCCCATTTTTTTGGTCTAATCATTTTTACCAAACTAGATTTAAAAATTGACAAAGATGCAGATTGCCGAGTAATTTCCTCGAGGTTGTTCCGAAGACCAATGCAATTTTGAAAATTCCTCCATCATCATACGTGACTTAGGCTCAGTCTTGCTTACGTTTATTTTCTTTCAAGGTTGCTGAACTCAGAGACGAGCTTGAACGTGTTGAAGATGAACTAGACGAAGTAAAAGACCAAGAATTATCAACAAGCCAATGTGACAGCTGTTCAAATTGCAGCAAATCATTGAATGAAATTCGACAATACCTTGGAATCATACAAACATTAACCGAAGATAAACTTAGTCTTGAGAAAGCCCTGTCTGATATTCGACGCGATAAAGAGCAACTAATGATTGATATCGAGACTGTAACGCAAGAGAGGTTCGTTGCGAGATCTGAAATTGAGAATCTTGAAAGTGAGATGGAGGAGACTGGGAAAAGGTACCAAAAGGAAATGGAGTCCTTGTTGCAGAATCTGGATGGTTTAGAACAGGAAAATAAAACCCTTGAGGAGCATTTGCAAAACATAAGGCAGAACAAGCTTGATTTGCTGGAAGATTTGAAAATGGCGGAGCGAGATAGGCTAGGCCTAGTGAAGTCATTGCAGGCATTGACAGTCGATCAAGTAAACGCGGAGGGCAGTGGTAAGAATTCAATTTATTTTTATTTTTTTTACATCCAAATCAGTGCAACTATCGGGTGAGCCAGGAAAATGTGACGAGCTGGATCCCATATAGCTTCATGAAAGCAAATGTTATGAATAAAAACAAGATACCAGCATGTAGCTAAAAGGCTTCGCTATCTTCTAAGATGTTGCTTGGTCATTTTAAGTTATGGCTACCCTTTGAAAAACCAGTTTCAAAGATACAGTGATTCGTTCATTTCTGGACGTCGCGTCCCCCCCCTCCTTTCAGTCCATGTTTTGGAAGATGTAAAAAAGTGACTTTCCGAATTTGCATGGGAGCACGGAATTTGAATAAGGAACAGATGTCAATCATTTTGCAAACAACTGATTTCCACGGACGACTTCAAATCCATCTCTACGTTAAGTTTTTCATAAATTATTGACAAGAAGATGATGGCGATTATTACACTTTAAATGAGAGATCTGGGGTTCAAAATTTTCCTTAAATTTGGTTTTCCGGATGACAATAATAGCTCAAAGTGACCATGCAGCATCTCAAAAGATAGCCAAGCCTTTCAACTAAACTGTGATGCAAAGCATTTATCAATAGCTTTTGAATTCATATAGCTAGTTTTGATTTAGCTCGTGAAGTTTTTCTTGTGTCACGCGGTAAATACCAATTGTTTCAGTTTATCCCTTCAAAACTTTTTCAAGTTTTGAACTTTACATCTGAAAGTGTTTCCTGGGAAAAAGTTATATCACTTTAATGTCTCTTTAAACTGCAGGAGAATTTCATTTTACTTTTTCAGTTTTTTATCTGCAAATAGACCTTTTAGCTATTTTGAAAAGAGTCAGAATGGAGCGATATTTTGCTGCATTTTGTAGAAATTTCGAATGTGCACAATAGAAGCTCTAACGCCATCGAACTTCGCGTATAAAAATGTATGCAAATAACGCTCGATCCAGGCTCTTTTGTAGAACAGCTAAAAGTTTTATTATCCTGCAGCTTCGAATTTGTTTGAAAGTACTTTCAACTGATCCCTACAAAATTTAACATTCATTCATGTAGTCGTATTGCTTTCAAAAATACCACATTCCCCCATATCATCGTACATTCTGACGTCACCTCTACATAAAGCTCATAATGATGATAATAGACCTTTTAGCTATTCTGAAAAGAATCAGAATCGAACGATATTTTGCTACATTTTGTAGAATTTTCGATTGTGCACAATAGTGCTAGAAGCAACGCCACTCGATCGAACTTCGTGTATAAAAATGTATAAAAAGAACGCTCGATCCAGGCTCTTTTGTAGAATAGCTAAAAGGTCTATGCTTGTGTACATTAAGGAATCCACTGTTGTTTTTTAGTCTGACTAACTTCAAAGTCAAAAGAATTTCGAGTAACGAAACCATGTGCTAAATGCTTTGGTCTGGCACACTGGATGCAGCAGATCAATGCACAGACAGCGTTAGACATGAAATACACAGTTGATAACTGCATAACAAACCAATAATTTCCATGCCAACCTGTTTTAGCTCCTATCGGATCGCAAAGTTCTCTGCTTAAGGCCGTCCTCCATTTGCATAGTTTCAATCGGCGACCAGCGCTTGTCCTAAGGTGAGCTCAATGAGAACGGAAATCTGTTGATACAGAGCATGCGTAATAGGCAAGCGCGCAGGTAGCCGACCAAAACTACTGCAGAGTGGAGGTCGGTCTTTTAGTGAAGTTTTCCGAGCCGGTGGAAATTTATCAGTCACATTCTCCAAACTGTAATCTTTCTTTGAGCTTCAAAGCTATATTTTCTCCTGTCAAACAATGAAATTTCAGTCCATACAGAAATTCCACGAATCAAAATTACCTTTACTGACTTGCTCAAAATACGGACGAAACAATAGCACACGAGAGACTCGATTGCATTAAGATCTTGAGGAGAACAGCCAAGTAAGTGCTCCTTAAATTGTGTACTTTGCAAAGGAGGACCCGATTTGAGAGATGTGTTAGGAGGGGACACTGTTTTGAAGTATTTAAGTATATCATGGTTTCAGGCTGTCTCTGACGTGGGATTTTGCTGTGACCAGTGTCAGACGAGAATATTAGCAAATGGAACTGCTACTCCATAAGATTTTTCAGACTGAATTTTATGTTGACACACTTAAAGTATGTCTCAAATTAAATGTCAGGTGAGATTTGTGATAACGCAAAATTACACATGCAAAACACTTCAATTGTTGTTATTCGCGGGTATTTTCGCGTAACATCTAATTTGAGACAGACTGTAGTACTAACAAACTAATATTTTACCCTTACTCAGGACAAAAATAACCGACTGCTAACCGACAACACTGACACAGAATTCACACGAATTCTCTTCTGGTTTTCGCGTAGTCAGCGAAGAGACGACGAGACCAATCATAGTTGAAGATTACATAGATGAAGCAAATGATATGTATAGCTGTGCACAGTATTTACCCAAACGCCGAGCAAAGCGCAGTTTCAGCACTCCACAGAAGCACGGGAATACCCAAGGAGATGACCCTAGACAGATAATCGATAGTTTACAGCAGGAGATGGCTGAGATGAGCCGAGCACTTAATCGTTGCACGAAAGATAACATGGAACTTCGAAAGGCTTTAGAGAAGGCTGAAGCCTTACTTCAAATGGAACAGTATGCGAATCGTGAGCTAGAAAGAGATAAGTTAGTGGCCAATGAAGAGATTTTGTGCCTGAAAAATGAGATTGAGCGTTTAAAACCAGTTCGAAAGGCACCATCAATACGCACGGACACGGAATCATTGTTGTTAGAAGGTGAAGGCTTAGGTAGCAATTTTGGAGATGCGAGCATCAGGCATGCAAGCTGGTCCAATCTGGCGATTCCACATCCAGAGAAAGAGAAGTCCCGAAGACGGAAAATAAGCGCCCCCTGTGGACCTGCAACGTCACCGGGAGAACGAAGCTCCTCCGCACCCATTCTAGCAAGAACGCCGTCTGTATCAAAGGCAAAAACACTTTGTTTTCAAATATCATTTAATGGGATGACACTCATGGAGAAAACTGATTTCGGAGAGGAATAAAATGTTTTGATTAATTATCGTTGAGTTTACAGGCTTTTGTCATCTCGATATGATTTCTATGAAACGATTCAGTTACAACAATTCAAAACGTATGAATTAAAATCATGTATCCACTACTGTTTGGATTCGGTCTGATACCTCGTTTGCACTATAGCGGTTAGCGGTACAACTTTCGATCCAGGGCCGATACCAGCTATGACCACAGGGGGTCCAGGAGTGTTAGTAAGGACTGTAGTTTTAGTTTTAGGGAGTGCAAAGTTTATTTCATAACATGGTCAGTGCAAAACGTAACGGGGCAACTACTTTTTCTGAGCTGGTACAGAACTGAGTCAACACTTTTTATAAAGCAAATATGCACGGGCCAGTAACTTTTTATAAGCACAAGATGAAGTTTGAAAAGATTAATATAAGATAAATGCTCGGAAGGATGTGTATAAAATGATGCGAAATTTCCTTGTGATTCATCAGTCATATCTCTTCATCTTTAAAGTCAATCTTTCGCTTGCAAAGACTGGCAAGGACAAGGATTCATTTCGTTATGGTATTTGGCTAATTAATCAGTGGTACTATACAGCATCTGTTGTTCATGAATACGGGGCAGATACATTTTTCAACCAAAGGGTGACGGGGCAGTTGATTTTTTGCATTAACTTCATACGGGTCGAGCAGATTTCTTTGCAATAATTTTTCATCTCCACTGGCCCTGTATAATAAATTTTGCACTGTCCCTTAGTCCAACAGGTAGAGCAAAGTTTCTGGGAAATAGTCTCCTTAAGGAGTGCTCTCCCCCCCCCCCCCCCCACTGGCTTCGGTCCTGTTTGGATCTTGACAAAAGCGTAACGTATCATCCTCCCGTTTCCGCTTCTCCTACCAACCCGTAAAACTTTCATTCCTTACATCTTTTGAATGAGTTTGCTCTGGAGCAGTGTACACACTCTTGAACCGTAATAACCTCGTAACGAATCAAGACCATACCGGTATAGTGTAAACGTGGTCAAGGTCATTTGTTCATGAGTTGAGTAAACAACGAATAAACCGATCATGCTTTCGTTGGGGAGACGAGATACGGTTTCTCCGAGGAGACGTATGTGTTCCCCCGTGCAGTAGGTTAATGCTCGTGCACCCGGCGGAATTCCAACCCAAAACGCTACTGCGCATGAGCTTTAATCTGCACGGGAGGGGGACACATACATTTCCTCGTACGAACTGTATCTCGTCTCCCCAGCAAGGACAGATACTGTTACAATAGGACTCACTACTTTTCATTGACACCTAGATACAAAGCAATTTGTGATTGCAGACAAAGGGAGTTCCATGATCGGTTGGTCAAGACATAAACAAAAACAAAGCAAGCCGCAAAAATTGCCCTGAACCCGGGTCGCTGGCTCGCTCGTTGTGCATTCCAGAAATGGTTTTTAAGAGCAAATATTAGCACATATCGAAAGAAGAAGGATATATCTAAACTTCTGCCTCGGGAATTTTGTTTATTTTTTGCAGAAGCTGAGTAGTAAGTGTTTTAATTACACCTAAAAAGTACGAGAATTGAATCCCCTCCCAATTGGCTTCTGCACAAAATGAATAAAATGCCCGAGGCAGAAGTTTAGATATATCCTTCTTCTTTCGATATGTGCTAATATTTGCTCTTAAAGACCATTTCTGGAATGCACAACGAGCGAGCCAGCGACCCGGGTTTCAGGGCAATTTTTGCGGCTTGCTTTGTTTTTGTTTATGTCTTGACCAACCGATCATGGAATGCCCTTTGTCTGCAATCACAAGTTGCTTTGTATCTAACGGGGTGTCCAAGTCAGACCCAAGGCACTTTTCGAAGTGGGTCTACACATAATTTTTGGGTCTAGGGTAAAATTCTTCGGGTCTGTTACTATTTAGGTTCTTAGATCTTAGGTCTACAGATGGACCAAGTTTGGGTCTGCTTGAAAATATAATTTGCAAAAATCAGCCATAATCGGGCAGAAATCCGCCTCAAGTCGGGCAAAATTTTCTCAAACAATGGACTTTTTATCGGGCAGCCCCCCAAATTTGATCTCCCCCTACGCCGATGGGAGGTACATGGTCTCTACAATCTTCTATACTTTTCTATCATGCTCATACAAAGGTTTAACATATGCACCCTAAACGCCGACCTGTTCAAGCGAAATACATACCCTATTCGCGGAACATTTTCTGCAGAACATACCATTTCCCGCGTCCAAATAGAGCTTCTCAATTTCAGGTACCATAATCACTGACAAGTCAGTTACTAAAATTGCTAAAATTGCCGGTGTGATTTAAAGAGGAGTACCCTGGGTACCAGACCCTCTAAAATCAAATTTTATGGATGCCACCACAGTGGCTTGGCCAGGGTAAATTAAGTGGGGGTATTGAAATGAGAGGGCCTGGGGGCGAAGCCGTTAGGAAATTTTTTGGGACACACCCTTTACTTTGGCTGAAAATGCACCTCCCAACATCATGCTACCAATAGCGACAAGGAAACTTTGATAGTTTTGTGACAGTTATCCAATAAAGTAGACCACAAGGAAAATTTTTGTAGAAACATCTTTTACTTTGGCTTAGAAAGCATCTCCCAACATCATGCTTGCCATTTGTGGCAAGAAAACATTTATGGTTCGTGACATTTTTTCTATAGCTACATCGGAGCAGGAGGAAAATGTTTGAAGATGCACCCATTACTTTGGCGTAAAATGTATCCCCTGATTCCATTTTTGCCAGTGCTAAAATGGAAGCTTTGACATTTCTCAGAAAATTCTTACCTCACCTATGCCAAGCCATTGTCTCTTCGGTTTTAAAGGACAAGTCCGGGGTTGGTATGATTGATGATAAAATACAAGATAATACTGCAATGAATGATGTATAATACTTTTTTCCACGATTTCTCGTCATCTTCTTGTGAAATTACATATTCAAATAAGCAATTTGAGTGAAGTGACGTCATATCGTGCAAACGAAAACGAGGCTGTATGATTGTTTATTCGCCTCTTTATCGTAGCAAGCCTCCTTATCGTGTTCTCATGCCATTTTCAATGCATGAGTACATGACGCAGAGGCTAGCAGCGATTAAGAGGCGAAAAAGCAATCGCACATCTTCGTTTTTGTTTGTGCGATATGACGTCACTTCGCTCAAATTGCTTATTTGAATACGTAATTTCACAAGGAGAAGGCAAAAAATAGTGGGAAAAAGTATCATACATCATTCATTGCAGTATAATCTTGTATTTTATCATCAATCATACCAACCCCGGACTTGTCCTCTTGAAGGAAATCGAGAAACATCTTTCGAAAAAAGTGGTGGGGACAATGACCTCACATACCCCCCGCCCCCTGTGGCCACGCCACTGTGCTGCCATGATGTTAATAATGTTAAAAATGATGTTAAAGATTCTATTTCATAGAGTCGGGTACCCAGGGTAGAAGAGAAAACTGCTCCCGAATTCCTACCCCATCTTGTGCTGGTCTGCTAAGTTCTTTGACTCGCTACAAACTCTATTTTAGAAATTTTGATTAGATATCATTGCAGAGGAGTTCAGATTTATCAAATGCAAAATAAGACACCCTTTTGTAAAACCATAGTCAAATCGGCACCCCTAAACACGGGCCCGCGCGGGCCCGTGCCTACTTTGAAGAAAGGCACCCTTTCCTGCTTTTTTTTTGTACGCGCATGATAACACATCAGGTACTAAGTGCCCCCCCCCGGAAGAACTGTTTCACTTCCAAAGTGCATAATTATCATAAAATCAATCATCGTGCCCAGAAGGTTACTAACGAGTTGTTTTTAGTTAAAACAAATATCTAACAACAACAAATGCTACTTTAATCTATTATGAAGTTTTGGGTCTAAGAATATTATGTTAATTGTCGGGTCTACCACAAAACTGCCTTTAATATTCTGGGTCTGCGTCAAACTCAAGAATTTTGGTCTGGGTCTACGCGAATTTCTTTTGGGTCTACGTGTTTTGGGTCTGACTTGGACACCCCGTTATCTAGGTGTCAATGAAAAGTAGCGAGTTCTATTGTAACATTATCTGTCCTTGTTCGTCTCCCCAACAAGCTTTTGGTTTTGTTCGCTTTTCATTGCATTTTACTCGTTAGTTACAGTACCGTTTCCTGTGAGACACTCGTATTCAAATAGAATGTCATGTTTATTTTATTTTTTCGTTCCCCAGAGGCTTTTACTCTTCCTGTGGGAAAGCATAGAGGCATGAAAATGATAGCAAGGGTAAGCAAGGATGAATTTTGTTAAAGAAAACAAAGGATAATGTTCACAGCGATCTATGCTCATGTTTGCCCATAAAAACAATTTCTGGAATGCACAACGAGCGAGCTAGCTACCTGGGTTTCAGACAAACTTTTGCGGCTTTGCTCGTTTTCAGTTACTGGTTTGGAGAATTTCCTTTGTCTGTGATCGCTAATCGCTTTGAATTGCGGTGTCAATCAAAAGCTATGGTTGCTATTGTCTTACAAAATCTGTCCTTGTTTGTTCAAAACGTTTACGGCAAGTTTTATAGAGGCTCAAGGGGGCTCAAGGTTAAAGATAAGTCATGTTTTTAAAATGTTTATGGAAGTATTGCAAAGCTGAAATTATCGATGCTCTGTGAAGGAAACTGCAAAGCAATGTTCATTTGAAGAAAGTTCTTGGTAAGTCATCAAAAACTTTGGATTTAAACTTGTTTGTAAGATTTAGAAATATCAGTTTCTCGCAAAAGCACGCTTGTTGGCATAGGCATAGGAGGTTTACGCGTGCTTCCAGCATAGATAGCACCAAGCTTCTCGCTGCTGCAATTTTTACGAGTGGCCAAGTTTCTCACAACACAACATAACTGCTGTCTAAAAGTGCGAAGTATCTATCTCAAGGGAACCTTTTTTACGGTTTTCAAAGGTCTATGGTGGCAGTTCTTTCTGCCAATAACAAAACCCGGGAGGACAGAGAAATTTGGATGTATAAGGGTGGGGTATGGTGTGAGTGAGGTAAAACATGTCATTCTTGAATCAATCGATTTTACAGTTACACCATCCTACCCTTTTTCGCAGACAGGTGCTAGTCTATTAATAATGGCCAACCTCTTGCCGAGATTTGCTGTTCTTTGGTCACTGAACAGATATCAGCGTTTTTGTTTAGTTTCGTGTAGATAATCGTTAAATTTGTGTTGTAAATGGTCGTTGTTTTTGGCGTTAAAAGTTGTTTACTTTAGATATTTTTTTAGGAAAACAAAACACATAGGTTTATAGGGGGGAAGCTTGGTAAGCTTGGGTCTATTTACAATCCTCGGTTATTGATACCATGGGTAGTTAGACACTGCTGGTGTGCTTCTATGGAGGAGTGCTGGATAATATGTATCTGCGGGGGAAATTTTTGTCGTACTGCGGAGGAGATATCGAAAGAACGAAAATATTAAACTATTAAAATGAATTCTTCTCTCTCCTTCTCTCTTCGCTTCCGATATCTCCTCCGCAGTACTACAAAAAATTTCCCCCGCAGATACATATTATCCAGCGCTCCTCCATAGAAGCACACCAGCAGTGTCTAACTACCCATGTTGATACCTACAATTCTTCTCAAAAGCTTTTGAACACCTTGGTTGATTTCACTTAATTTTGAATCAATCGCCTTTTCCTCCCCCGAGGGGCGTATCACTCTTTAAAAATATCGTACACCTGTGTCAAGGATCCTTTTGTTTCAAGAAAATCCATTAAAAAAAACCAAACATCCTATTGTTTAAAAAAATTCCATACGCCTTTTCGGAAGAGTGATATACCCCTTGCCCTCCCCCATTTAGGGCAATTTCGTCTATCTTCAGTGACGACGAAATGAGGTTGATTGCTGGGACAATGATCTCTTGAAAAAACAATATCGTTTTGAGAGGATGGGGTGCTTTAACTGAACGTTATGGTGTACTGGAGTAAAATTGATAAGTTTGGGATAAATTGGGTTGGGCGAAAAAGTCTTGATCAATTTTGCTGCAATATTTGTTCACAGTTTTCCTCTAGCTACAACTGCTCAACAGTGAACGCTGACTTATCAGTTCAGGGTCTACTGCTTTCCTGCAATCAACACCACCCACTGTACCCCAGCCAACTCATTTTACCCTATTTTCATTACCGCAAATTACAGCGAATTCTAGTGATTGGTTGATGAGATCGTAGGTGAAGCGCAGGAAAATCAATCTCCATTTGCTCGCTCGATTGTTGGCGAGAATAGAAATTGAAGGAATTAAAAATTGGATCAAATCTCGTAACTTTCGCTGGCGATCGCTGAAAAGTTCAAGCAACTTGAACTTTAGGGCGAACAGCAGCGACCGGCCTGATGGTATTGTGTGAGAAAGGTTCCAAATCTTTAGAATGGTTGGTGTAAAACTTAATGACCTATTTCTTTGAACTGAAAGACTTGAAAGAAAGTTTAGTTATTTTGCCATAATTTTACCGTTGGGTTTTTCGAAATCTTCAATATTTTCAGATTTAGATTGTTTTCCTTCTTTTTCAAGAATTCAAGAAAAATTTTCAAAAAACTTTAAAACCGTCGTAATTTCTAAACCGTTTGACGCAACATGAAATAGTTTCCAAGAAAACCATAGTTTACGAATGTCTACAATATGGTATCAAGCAATAGTCTATCACTCTTCTGGTTTATGATTTAGAAATTTGATGATGTCACATCCTAGAATGAGTTAGAATATGAAATACGCTGTAATTTGGAAAAATATTCAAAATTTCTAAAATATCCAATGGTAGAATTATAGGTAACTAGCTCAAGTTTCTTTCAAGCCATTCAACTAGAAGAAATAGGTTATAGAATTCTACATCCACGTTTTATGCCGAATTAGAAATTTGAAACCTATACAGCGAATCACGTTTCACGAAATACCTTTTACCACCCTCATCTTACCCCTATAAACCCATTGCCTCTTATCCCATTCCTAAACCCATTGCCTCTTATTCCATACCCCTATTACATCACAATGCACTGAAGTAGACTGTTGCTGCACTAATTTGCTATTTATTTTGCATATCGTTGAAACATGTAAATTTATTTCTTGTGTTGTTGTCGTGTAAATTTACCGTCATAAGTATTTTTTTATCAAAATTTGTCAAAATATTATCAGTTGCCTATCCACTCGTGTGTCATGGCTTCGTGGACTCTTGTTTCTTGTTCGTTGTTTCGAAAGTATAGGCAGCGACCAAAATTACCTTCACTTGCCACAAATTACCTTGCGTAACTCTCTCTTACATGTATCCGAGAGTCTTGAGAACATCTCTGTAAGGTAAGTGGGAGCCAGATCATTGATACAAATCTATCAATCAGAAATGTTCTCAAGACTCTCGGATACATGTAAGAGAGAATTACGCAATACTAGATCTGATTTAGAAATTCCCATGCGAAAATCTGCAAATGGCCAAAAATGCTTCTCATATAAAGGCGCGACAATGTGGAATTGCCTCAGCCTAGAATCAAAATTGTCCCCGACATTGAAAACTTTCAAAAAAAGCATAGCAAACCTTGCATTTAGCTAATTCTCTCTCATATCATATCTAGCATATGCATGATCATATCTACAATTTTTATACACTTTGCTAATAGCTGTATAGATCAAATTGATTGTAGTTTTATTTTAGATTTACGTGTAAATTTAGATAGTTTCTTTTCGTTTGTAAGTTTTTTAACAGGGTACATTGTAGAACAGTATAACTGAATGTTTTACCCTGTATAAATATTATAAAATAAGAAATAAGAAGCGAATTTTACACAAGTTGTTTGGTTTATGTCCCGGGGGGACCACTTGGTACCTGATATGTTATCATGCTCGTACAAAAAAGCGCGGGAAAGGGTACCTTTCTTGAAACTAGGCACGGACCCGCGCGGGCCCGTGTTTAGGGGTGCCAATTCGACCAAAACTTAAAAAGAGGGTGCACTTTCCTGCATTTGATAAATTGAATTGTTCTACAATGATATTTTAGTCATGATTTATAAAAAAGAATTCTTAACGAGTCAAAGAACTTATCCGGGCAGCATAAGATGGGGAAGGAAGTCGAGAGCATTTTCCTCCTCTTCAAATCATACCGGCAATATTAGCAAATTTAGTAACTGACTTGTCAGCGATTAGGGTACCTGAATTAGAGAAGTTCTATTTTGACACGGGAAAGGGTATGTTCTCATGAAAATTTTCCGCGATTAGGGTATGTATTTCGCTAAAACAGGTCTGCGTTTAGGGTGCAAATGTTAAGCCTTTGTACGAGCATGATACTATAGGAAAGTATAGGAGTGGTCCCCCCGGGGTTTATGTTTGAATGAAAGAGCACACGCAGTACCAAATTTTTCATGCATTTATGTTGGTTTGCAAAAAAGCTAAGAATTTTGGGCAGTTTTGAAAAGTTTTTTAAAATTATAAGATTTTGGGTGCTTGGAGTTTCTTACGAAGCCTTTAAGAAACTCGTAAGAAACTCTGAGGACTTTGATCTGATAACTTGAGAAACTTTCAATACTGGCTCAAATTCTTTGTTTCTTAATAAAAAGATCTTTGCCTTCAAAAAATTTGCTATTGCATGCTCTTTCACATTCAAACATAAACCCAAATAAATTTTTAAAATTCGGCCTTTCTTGTGAATCCCAAATAGGCTTCCTTTTATTAAATATTTGAATTTCATAACTTCGTTTGAAGTCAATAGCTAATTGCAAAGGGTTTGAGGTCGATGGAAGATTAGATTGTCATTTCATTGAATTTCAACCGAAATGAAAGTACCCCACGTCATCTATTAAATCTAGAACAACGCTTCATGTTATTGACCAGTTCAATTTAACGCAGAAGTCACGAAAACCTCGTTTTTTATTTGCTTCACACAGGGTTTTTAAGACTTTTTTCAAATATGAAGCAGATGACTTGTTCCTTTTTAAAACGCTTTACCGCTAGTTTATCACCTTCCCTTTCAAACAAGTGGATTTCATTTCATTGAAAAGTTGTTTGGACTCATAAGCTTAAGAGTCAATAATTGAAGAAATAATTTTTATATAAGATGTGGGGCTGCAAGCTTTGAACTTGCATAAGATGTCGTTGCAGACTGGTGACAGGAGCGCGTAGAGTCGACGAGAAGTAAGCAAATTTTAATAATGTCAATCAAGAGTTTCTTCACAGTTAGCTCTAATGCTCTAACGAAGAAACTCTGCTCTGATTTGATATCGCAGAGTTTCTCCTGGTATATTGTTTGCATCCGCTGTCCACAAACGGTTGCGTACTGAAGTGTACCCCATTGTACTTCTAGTAGCAAAAACGCAAGAATCTAGAGTTAAGAGTTAACACTTAGCATCGCAGAGTTTCTGCTGGTATAGTGTCTGCAAGTGTCCGGTATCCGCCATCGAAAGTGTACTCCCGTTGTACTTCTAGCGCAAAAAGTAAGCACCCATATAGTTCTGCACTGAACTAACAATTGACATCGCAAAGTTCTTTCAAATTCTCTGCAAGTTTCCAGTGTCCGCAAATTGAAGTGTACATTTTCTAATGTTCTGAATTGAAATAGCATCCCATATTGCTATTTAAAGACTTGAGATCATCTTGAAATTGAGCACAATAGATTCAGAAATGCACAGGCCACGTGACTAATGGCGTCTCTCAGCTAGAACGGTAGGCGCCTCAGTTTTCCGAATCGTCTGTTTATCAAAACCTGGAGATAAAGTCAGCGGCAGAGCAGGACTGCAAGCAAACATGGCTGCTTCAACGGAATGGACCCTTAGAGCGATGAACATGAATTACATTATACGTATAACTATTGGTATATTTGGCCTGGTATTAAACACACTGCAAATCAAATCCATTGCATGTAAAGAGAAAATCAAATCACCGTTTGAAATCACGCTGCTAAGCGTTGCTGCTGCCGATTTTATTGTCTCTGCAACGGCAGTCGTTGGAATCACAGTTATTCTCCTCATTTCGAACAGTGTCATACAGCTCAAGAACTTCGAAGGATTCATATTACTAAATCCACTTGTGACTTATCTATCAGTATCGTCATCATTACTTCATGTGTCATATCTCGCAGTACAGCGTGTGCTCGTTATTTTTTGCCCGTTAAACTTCAAACATAACGCAAATAAACGATGCATGATTGCCATCGCTCTTATTTGGCTATCATCTGGTGTTTATATTTTGCTAATCATCCTGAAATTTTACCGGTTGTTTACGATTCTGGCCTACTTGACTATCATATGCGGCGCAGTTCTCGTGTTATCGTATTCGTTTATCTGCTACCGTATCAAGAAGCGGATCCACTTACTTGCTTCGCAGAGGTCTACTTCACATGCTACTTCACAGGTTGTGCTAATTCAAAATCAATCCGTCCTTGCTTACTCAATGTGCGTCACAGTCGCCTTTTTGATCTGCAATGTCCCGAATTCTGTCAATGTTTTGATAGGTTTCAGGGCTTGCAGAATGCTCCGTAATTTTTCCGAATGGCTGTTGTACCTGAATTCAGCTTTAAACCCGTTGCTGTATTTCCTATTTGACTATTTCAAGCAGGGTTTAATTCTGTGTTGTTGCTCTACAAGCAAAAGTAACCGTGTTGCTACAATAGGAGCTACAGAAGAGAAGAATGCAAAGATAGTACTTAAGATTGATCCCTGAGGAACTGCATAAAGATAGAGCAAATGTTAAACGACTTCTGGTGTCAAGAGAAAAAGATCGCCTCATTTAATCATGTCGAACAGCAACAACAACCGTGTTGCTTAATGGGATTTGTGAAAGAGAAGGATTAAAAAAGTACTAAGATTGATCCCTGAGGAACTGCGCAGAGACCGAGCAATTGTTGAATGACTTCTGGTGTCAAGAGCAGTCCAGTAACATGCTTTTTACCGATTGGAATTCTAGAGTTGCAAGTTTAGAAACATTAGATTGGAATTTTGATATCAGAACTTTCAACTCCAATGCAAAGTAGATGCTCCGAAGGTTACGAGCTTCAAAAACGCGGATCTCGGAATTCTGAGATAGATTTTGTAAACAGATAACAAGTTACGATATCACTTTGTGTAATCTGTGGAGTTAATTGCTACAAGAAATTAGAAAGATAAGATGAGATTTCATGCTATTCTTTCAACCGAGCATGCTCTGTTATTTGCTATCACACTCCCCTTTGGGTCTACCCTAGGCTACCTCTTCTCCAAAGTCACCTGCTGTCTCATTGTTGCGTGAGATAAAATGTGAAATATGAGTGGGATAATAACCTCAATTTCTTATGCCGTTGCATGGGTAGTAGGTTTTTGCCAGCGAGGGTAGTTTTTAGGAATCTAAGCTTTGCAAAGTAGTTTCCTGGTTCTTCCTCTCGATGTGACCACGCCCGACCACGCCCTGTGATTGCAGAGAGTCGGTGTCTCTCTAGCCTGCGTGCAGACTCGACCGTCCTAAAGTGTAGAGTCTGCGCAACAAAGTCGAAACGCTTGTCTACCTCATCGTGATTGATCAATCAATTTCCTAAAAAAGTTTGGGAAGCAGCTCGGATTTTGATTGGACAAAAATGTTGCGCAGACTCTACCGGGTGCGCCAAAATAAACTATGCACGTTTGGCAGGCCATAACAAGTCGTACACTGGACTGATTTTGAGGATTTATGGCTTAATCGTTAGCAGAAAGCCTGAATTAGATTCTAGGACTTTTTGAAAATTTTTCCGTTTTCAATTTTTAGAGCTAGAAGCGAGTTTCTTAAAATGCTCGTTTTCCAAAACATTGAAAACGATCAAAAAACGTTGATCAAATTCTAAAAGATTCAGCATGAATGAACGAAGAGAAAACGATTTCAGGGGGATTTGGGGGCTTAGAACGAACTTTCGTACAGCAGATTACAAGTGGTCGATTTCTAAATCTCAAATTACCACGAACAAGTTCTCTCTTTGTCCATTCATGTCGATTTTTTGGAAAATATTGATCGATGTTTTTTTATCGTTTTTAGTGTTTTTCAAAAACTAAAATTTTAAGGAACTCGCTTCCAGTTCTAAAACTGAAAAAGAAAAAATTTGCAAAAAATCCCAGTATCTAATTCAGGCTTTCTGCTAACAATTAAGTCATAAATCTTCAAAATCGGTCCAGTGTATGATTCATTGTGGCCTGCCAAACGTGCATAGTTTATTTTGGCACACCCGGTACACTTTAGGATAGTCGAGTCTGCACGCAGGCTAGTGTCTCTCCTGACAGGTATCAAATCTTTAAAAAGCATAGCATGACTGGTTAAAGCACAGGGGGTCCAGGAATATCAGTGAATAGACTGTAGTTTTGGTTTCTTTGGTTCCTTGTGATCTGGATTATGAAAACAACAGCTGTATACTTTGATACAAATTACATCATCATTGCGGTCGGCCTGCTATTGTTGCAGTAGGAAAATCTTTTGTCATGTGAGAGCTCTTATCTCATTGGCTGCTGTTAGAACTCGCAGTTTTTTAAAATCCCGCGCCTCGTATACTGTACTCTACTGCATCCACCAAGAAATACGGAATTTAAGCAAAAAAATAACGAACTTTTCATCAAAACACACTGTTCTCATTATAAATTATCACTCAATTTACAAAGTATCATCAGTATTATTCCCGTCTTATATATGATAAGATTAAAAGCCATAAAATAGCTCTTTAAAACACTTTATTTTCCAAATTCAGAGATATTTCCGTTCATCAGTTGTTTCAAGGGTTGTAGGAAGGTGTGTTTGTGTTTATGCCTAGCTATACGCCTATCCGTTTTGTCTGTGAACTTACGTTTTACTTGCATGTTTTCTTCGTGTCATTCTCGCTGTTTAAATCAGTCGCAAATCAAGCCATCTTGCCATTAAAGAGGCAGTCAGACGCAAAACGCGGGTAACAGATTCTGCGTGGCACAATCCCACTCGTATAGGTCTAAACACCGAAACATGTTTACATTTCCTCTCTGTTCGTTGTAATTCTGACGAAATTTATTGAGCAAGGAATCCAGTAGTGTTCGAGAAGGTTCTATTCACCTTTAGGTTTCACCAAGGGCGCCTACCTTGTAGGAAGTGTGTTTATTCACGGTACTTTACGCGGTGTCCTATGACCCAGTCCTGTTAATCTTTGCATATCATAATAAACTGAGCTAAAAATAAGAACTGATAGTTACAGGGATTTTCAAATTCTAACGTCTGCTAGAGTTGACCAATCAAAAATCACGCTGTGTGATTCCCTGTGGCCAGATCGTATAACAGTTGATATCGTGCTTCATAACACCGGAATTTGAACCACAAACTTATTCATACGTCATCTTGACCTTGAGAGGACTGACTCTGTGTACTCCTGGGTCACGGTACGGTTTTAGGACACTCTCTGTACTGGGTCACAGGACACCCATTACTCTACAGTACTTGGAATAAACACACTGCCTACAAGGTAGGCGCCCTTGGTTTCACCAAGCATCATAATCTGACTCAAAAACCGTATTCTTTGGTAGTTCTTGACCACTTCGACTTGCAGATTATCTCCTCGCAGCTTCAAAGTTGCTCCGGCAAGATCGCTGTTTACGACTTTCAGGAATTGACGATCAATAAAATAACTTTGCAAATGCATGAAATCGACATAGACGAATAATAATAATAATAATAATAATCTTTCATATTTATACAGGTTAATTTGTTCAGTAAATAAGATTACTGTTATCAATCAAAGACCTGTATATTTCAATTCAATTCACGAGATTGTCAACAGCAACCTCGATGGAAACAGATTTAAATATGTGATAGTCCTATTCAAAATCTCCATTGACGAGTCGATGCTTGGCCTAAGCACTTTCCATAGAAATACGGTCAAATGTGAAAAGTAGAAATGATCAAAGATGTTTTTCATTCAATGGAGTAAATTACTGGAACAGCCTCTCAGCTGAGCCCAAAAGCCATAAAACTCGATGGTTTTAAAACAACTATTTAGGATATGATATCATTTCTTTTTTGTATTTTCTTTTCTTCCGTAAATTCGAACAATTTTGTAAATTTGTTTAATAGTTTATTCCTTAAACTGTAAGATTTTTGACTGAGGGCATCTTGTAAATCAGCCGTTGCTGAAGGGCTACCCTCCTATAAATGAATGAAATACTGAAATACATCAGTCACTCAGTTCAATGACCAGAAGGATTCCAACTCGAGCTCAATCTTAACTGCTTGAACATTTTGAATGGCGACCATGACAAACAAAATGGAAGATCCTTGTCTTGATCAACCGTTTATGTCCGCATTGAAAATGGCTTGTAATGGAAACTTTAGTGATGGCTCGATTTGCGGTGACACGAATAAAATGCAGAGTCAAAATTAAATTCTTATTATCAAATGACTTGAAGACAAAATCCATGGGCCTAAGCAAGCACAAAAAGATCTTCCTACATCCCTTGGTTGCTCTAGGCTATATATTAGAGGATGATTATAATACAGTTGGCAACAAGGACAGATTTTGTAAGACAATAGCATGAGCTGTTTTTGAATGACACCTGAATTCAAAGCGATTGGCGATCGCAGACAAAGGAAATTCTATCAAACAGTAATCCCAAACAAACAAAGCCGCAAACGTTTCTCTGAAACTCAGGTAGCAAGCGCGCTCTTTGTGCATTCCAGAAATAGTTTCTAAGAGCTAACGTGAGCATCTATCAAAAGAAGGAGGGTATATCTACATATCTACCTCGGGCATTTTATTTCTTTGGTTCAAAAACCGAAAGGGAGGCGATTCAATTCTCTTATTTTTTGGGTGTAATTAAAACACTTACTGCTCAGCTTCTGAACCAAAGAAATATAATATATCCTCCTTCTTTCAATAGATGCTCATGTTTTATCTTGAAGAAAATTTCTGGAATACAGGTGTCCACAAAAGCAACTCGCACTATTGTGTTACAAATCTGTCCTTGTTACAGTTGGCGAATCATGAACAGCATGTCCACTGTTTGAATCGAATTTATAAGTATGTTTTCTGCCGGAGAGTTGAACTTATTCTATACGCATTTGGTTCTGGGCCATAGGAACCATCTGCTAGCTTACATTAGTCAAGGAATCCTGCTGAACGAAAGAAGTCTGAGGAAAAAATTCGTTATGAAAGGTTTCCAAGTTGATTGGCCAGACTTTAAATCAACCCAGGTAAAATGAAAAAACTTCTATTGTCTAGTGAAAAAGATTCCTTATTGTGAGGCGATTCAATTCTCCCATTTTTTAGGTGTAATTAAAACACTTACTGCTCAGCTTCTGAACCAAAGAAATAAAATGCCCGAGGTAGATGTGTAGATATATCCTTCTTCTTTCGATATAAGCTCATGTTTGCTCTTGAAAACAATTTCTGGAATGTACAACGAGCGAGCTAGCTACCTGGGTTTCAGAGAAACTTTTGCTGCTTTGCAGGTTTTGAATTATTGGTTGAGAGAATTTCCTTTGTCTGCGATCGCTAATCGCTTTGAATTGCGGTGTCAATCAAAAGCAATTCATGCTATTGTTTTACAAAATTTTCCCTAGTACCAGTACAGTGTAAGGGGTCTAGAACGACAGCAGAACGTCTAGGGTGTCGCCGTAGCATTGACCATTGATAGTGTGGTGGCGATAGCTGATATTGTAGTATTCAAGGTCGATAAAGTCGCATTGGGCATCATAGTTGTCGATAGTGTACATTTATCCACTCCGTCTCCAGCACTCGCCCAATCTGGGAACTTATTGAGTCCAAAATAACCCAAGCCGTATGTGTTGATTGAGAATGTGACAATTATGATTCCAATAATGTTCATACCAAAACCAGCCTTCATCTAGGAAAAAATTGCAAGTATTAGACTGCGTTCACACGATGCCGTCATGTTTTGAAAACAGTGAAAATGTAAAGGTGGCAAAATTTTAGCTAGTGTTCACACAGTACTACCCTGAATCAGAGTATTTTTTAGCTTTTTGAAGAATAGAAAAATAAAGGTATACTGATCCAGTGTAACGCAATGTCGGCATTTGAAAATGATAGAAACTTTAACGGTACCAATCTCTTTGTGGTCCCAGCAACAAAAAGGCTGGATCTTGACGACAAAAAAATTCATGTACCAGGTGTCCCAAAATGATGTATTATCGTTTGATTGCTTATATGTACATAACCAATGAACCGATTTTGGAAAACTTTATTTCATCCAATTGCCGAAAGGCTAAATTTTATTTGAGGATGTTGGTTGTGGTTTTACGCCGATGTTTCGTAATCGATAAACCTGCTCAAATTAAAGCCTGAGATGGCACGAAAAAGAAAGAAACTGCCTACTTCTCCAGTCAATGTTTTAATGTGATACAAAAGGCTGAACTTGTGTGTCGTTCAGTGAATACCAACTAATACTGAATTCAGAGAATATGAATACGAGTTCAGCCTTTTGTATCACGTCTAAAATGTTGACTGGAAAAGTAGGCCGTTTTTTTTTCATGCTACGCGAAAAGATTTCGTTACAAACAAGTTTCCTTACCATATCAGGGATGGTCAACCTTCCTGTTGCGAAAACAATTGCATTCGGTGGTGTTGCTACTGGTAACATGAATGCAAACGAGGCACAGACTGTAGCTGGAACCATTAGGTAGAATGGATGTATTTTGATGCTCTGCGCCTGCAAAGGAATCAAATCAGTTTGTCTTTGTTTCTGAAAAAGGCGCAGCAGGGAGATAGTTGATTTAGCTTACAGTATTCGAAAGAAGTTAGAAAGCAGCTCAGTTTAAGCATAGTCAATGGCTTAAAGGGAACCCAAGCATATATAAGCCCTTGATAAAAATAGCCGTGCAAAGATAATAGGCTATGACACGTGCCGCACCATATTTGGGCAACAGATATCTGATAGGCTAGAATTCGACCGCGAGTGGCTTTAGCCTATTTTCATATGCTTACATATCCTTGAACTAATTTGGTTGCACAAACATTGTAAAATCACCAGTCTTTTACTTCACACCTAGACCATGTTTATACTGTACCGGGAAAGTTTTGATCTGCTACAGAGCTGTTACTTGTTGGGGATACGAATCGTCAAAGTTCAAAACAACGGTCATCCCCCAAAAAGGAAACCTGTGATCATGCGCAGAAAGCATGTTTAGTTTTGTGGAAAGGATGTGGGCGGATAATCCGGCCACAATGCAAATAAGAATTAGCAAAGAGACAAAGAGATTCTCGCGCATGGTAATAGGTTTCCCAGCTGTTGATCTGCTTTGAACTTTACAAGCATAACAAAAGCCTCAGACAAAAGGGGCAGTCCTCGGTATCCTCAACAATTACTGTTAAAGGGGTTCCGTCGTCAAAATGTAAACAAAACGATGATTTTTGCAGTTTTTTAAAAGGTGATATCACACAGGATTTTCGTATTTTTTTCAAAATGAATGTTGCTGTTTGGGCAGTAATCCACTAAGGAACAGACCAAACATTTATATCTTCTTCGATTGCTCGGATATAAGTGGATTTTTGACGGTCACTTTTTGATGGCTTGGGTGAAGCCACCAAACAAACTGCAAAGAACAATGGATGAACCATGGATAATCCCCGACACGTGCGAGTTTACGGATTTGTTTACTGTTTGACGACGGAGCCCCTTTAAAGAGCGTTTACAGTTCTCCAGAAAAACATTTTTATCTTGATAGCAAGCACAAAGTGTTACGGAATAGCGGGTATACACGTAATTTTTTAAGAAACCGCTTATAAGAAACTCAGACTCTCAGATTGCCAAAAAATTAAGAAATCTTTGTTTCTTTATTCTCACTTGTTTCCTGTATCATATTACTTGGAAACTACTTGAGTAATGTCTAAACATTGGAAAGGCTTCAAAACCCCTCGTTTTGAAATGTTTAGGTAGTACTGATAATTTTAAGAAACGTTCAGTACTGGCCCAGAGTTCTGATAATTTTAAGAAACGTTCAGTACTGGCCCAGATTCTTGGTTTCTTAGAAAACAAAATACGTGTTGTGTAAACGTGAGAAACGTGGGGTTGATCCGATATACTTTTGCTAAGGATCCAAAGTTGTACCTGTGTAGTATAAACAAGGTCCTAATTGATGTTACTCTAAGAGTAAAGATGAAGTGTAACTTGCGCTTCGACTTTGAGAATGGATATTGTAGAGAAATGACTGAGTTGGGTCTTGACCATCCGGCATCAAAAAGTATTTGAGGAAACTTAACTATCGGGAAATCTCCGATGGTGTAGATCATACCTCCATCCCACCCATACTACTGTGATTTCAAAGTCTCCGCTTTAAAAATCATCCACAGAGACCAATTTCGACCGCTTTCGTGCAAACACTTCAAGGAGATCCATATAAATACATACTGTTGCTCACCACAAAGTCTCGCAAATCAATCAATGTGAAATAGAGCTAAAAATACTTCTATACATACCAAGGATGCTAATATTGGCAACAAAATGGTTGCTGTTGCCGTGTTGGATGTAAATTCAGTCAAGAATGTGATCAAAACACTGATGCAAAGTGCAATCACTGATTCAGGAACAGATTTCAAACCAGTCATCTGACATCCAATCCATAATGACAACCCAGATTTCTGAAATAGTAACAAAGACAGTTTTGAGTTTTGGAATCCAATGAGTTGAAGATGTTCTGGTGCTGTGTTGTTTCACTGATTTTGCAGCCAGAACCCTTTGCAGCCAGAGTCATGAAGACAGGGTTTGAACCCGCCAAAGCCGCATAAAGCGTCATGACAAGGGGTCGAGGACTCAATTAGGCCTTCTCTACTTCTGCAATCCCAGAACTTGGCACCAAAATCCGCAACTTCGCCTTCACCTCAGTCGAAAACCTCTCGAAGTTTGCCAGGACATACGTTCACTACTTATCCATAAATGGCAACGAACAAAGAACCATTTTACAGCAAAAAGGCCAACTTAAATGCAATAATGTCAGCAACAAAAATTGGACATACTATTCTTAAGTTATAGGGGGTAAGTCAAAAAGAGGACCATTTTTGATTGTTCAACTATAGAGCTATTTGATTTGGTTAATTCACAGGAAGCCCAGGAGGTTGATTGAACTTTAATAAGTTTAAAACTTAAAAATAGTTAATTGTAATACCTTTTTGTCTTATATGTTGCACTTCTCTACGGCCGCATTGTGTTTCCTCCGTTGATTTCTGTACTGCGTAATTGTTCGAATACGAGAGTTCGATGTGAAGTAACACTAATGCAGTACTGTATATAAATATTACTATGTATAATATCATATGTAATATTATACAGTACTGAGTTAGTGTTATTTCACATCGAACAATTACGCAGTACAGAAGTCAACAAAGAAAGGAAACCCAATACAGCTATAGATAAGTGCAACAAATAAGACACAAAGGTATTACAATTAATTATTTTGAAGTTTTAAACTTATTATCGTTCAATCAACCGCCTGGGCTTCCTGCGGTTGATTTTCAGGGATATTTCTCGAGAACCATAAATGTATATTTTGTTCATTCATACCCAAAAAGAAAACGTGTCGCAGTTACATACCTCGCATGCTTTAGCAAGTGCAAATCCAGCACCAAGCAAAAGGACAATATTCCATGGAAACTTTTTTTGAGTTGGTTTCCAATCTAGTAGTGTTACGTGTGGTTCTGCAAATGAAATTTCAGAGTCTATTATACATTATTACTTGCTTGCTTTGAAATAAAAACTTCATGAAAGTTTTATCAGCTTTGAAAGGAAGATTCTCTTTTACGTACGTTTGTGATTGGACTCAATACAACGTCCCAGTTACAACAACAACAGCATTTTTATAATTGAAGTGAACTTTTATTGTTTGAACGAACCGACATTTTATACTCCTGTGCAATAACGTATTTCTGCTGCAGTGATCGTACTGTAAAAATGGAATGAAGTGAAAACATTGGGATGAGTGGATTGAGTCTCGTTCGTGATGTAGCCAATCAAAATACACTAAACAGCTGTGATTGGCTAGTCGTAATGTTGAAATCACTAACAAAAAACCTGGCCTCTGAATAATTACCAAGTCTTTATGCTCTTAGATCATACCTTGTTTCGAGAATAAAGGGAGTCAGACCGCTATCGCCTTCATCAATTTCAGTGTACAGCGTAATTACTGAAGCGTGCCTAATTCTATTATTTTTATTGTCTCATTTACCCAATCAGCACCACGACAGTGTGGCCTTAAATTTTGATGTAACCTGTAACCAAAAGTTTTTTGAGGGGGCTTTCCTGAGAAAATCACTCATAAATTCAGAAAGGAGTGGCTGACTTCAGTCAGGCAAGTTTCAAAATGGATTTGAATAGAACATGTCATCCATTGAATAATAAATTTGTTAATTTTATTGCCTCAATATCTAGGGAGCAGTAACAAGGACAGATTTTGTAAGACAATAGCATGAGTTGCTTTTGTTAACACCTGAATTCAAAGCGATTTGCGATCGCAGACAAAGGAAATTCCCTCAACCAGTAATTCAAAACAAACAAAGCCGTAGCTAGCTCGCTCGTTGTGCATTCCAGAAGTTGTTATTAAGAGCAAATATGAGCATAGATCAAAAGAAGAAGGATATATCTGCACATCTACCTCTGGTATTTTATTTATTTGGTTCAAAAGCCGATTGGAAGGCGATTCAATTCTCTTTTTTTGGGTGTTATTAAAATGCTTACTGCACAGCTTCTGAACCAAATAAATGAATTTCCCGAGGTAGATGTGTGGATATATTTTTCTTCTTTCGATATATGCTCATGTTTGCTCTGAAAAACAATTTCTTGAATTCACAATAAGTGAACTAGCTACCTGGGTTTCAGAGAAACTTTAGCGGCTTTGTTCGTTTTGAATTACTGGTTGAGAGAGTTTCCTTTGTCTGCGATCGCAAATTGCTTTGAATTCAGGTGTCAACAAAAGCAACTCATGCTATAATCTTACAAAATCTGTCCTTGTTCTCCCAAAGATGTCACTTTCATCGTCCCAAAGGAATAGCACACGCTAAAATCATTGCTGTAAATTTGGTCCTGATTTTGGCCTATTTTTGAAAGTTTCTTGAAGGGGCTTTCCTGAGCAAATCCCTCATAACTTCAGAACGGAGTGGCTGACTTCAGTCAGGCAAGTTTTAAAATGGATTTGAGTAGAACATGCCATCCATTGAATAACAAATTTTTTAATTTTATTGCCTCGATATCTCGGGAGCAGTAACAAGGACAGATCTTGTAAGACAATAGCATGAGTTGCTTTTGTTGACACCTGAATTCAAAGCGATTTGCGATCGCAGACAAAGGAGATTCCTTGAACCAGTAATTCAAAACAAACAAAGCCGCAAAAGTTTCTTTGAAACCCAGGTAGCTAGCTCACTTGTTGTGCATTCCAGAAGTTGTTTTTAAGAGTAAATATTAGCATAGATCAAAAGAAGAACGATATATCTACGCTTCTACCTCGGGCATTTTATTTATTTGGTTCAAAAGCCGATTGGGGGGCGATTCAATTCTCTTATTTTTTGGGTGTTATTAAAATACTTACTGCACAGCTTCTGAACCAAATAAATGAAATGCCCGAGGTACATGTTTAGATATATCCTTCTTCTTTCGATAAACACTCATGATTGCTCTTAAAAATAATGTCTGGAATGCACAACGAGCGCACTAGCTACCTGAGTTTCAGAGTCTTTCGCGGCTTTGTTTGTTTTGAATTACTGGTTGAAGGAATTTCCTTTGTCTGCGATCGCTAATCACTTTGAATTCAGGTGTCAACAAAAGCAACTAATGACTATTGTCTTACAAAATTTGTTGGTCCTTGTTGGGAGTAGTGACCTTTCAAACGGGGATTGTTCTTTTTTTTTACTCACCCTGTAGTAAAATTTGAAAACTGTCTCTTACCTGTCGCTCTTTTCCCACCAAACATTTCAGGTCTTACAGATGGAAACAAAAACATTGAAAAGACAACCAAAATAGCTGCTGTTGCATCACTGACATAACTCTTGTTGTCTCTAAGATGAAGAAGGAAAATAAAATATACAGGACAGGACAGGACAGGACAGGACAGGACAGGACAGGACAGGACAGGACAGGACAGGACAGGACAGGACAGGACAGGACAGGACAGGACAGGACAGGACAGGGCAGGGCAGGGCAGGGCAGGGCAGGGCAGGGCAGGACAGGACAGGACAGGACAGGACAGGACAGGACAGGACAGGACAGGACAGGACAGCTCTGATCTGAAGGTTTGTAAATTTCATGTGAAAGCTATTTTATGCGCATACTAACCGGTTTTGTGTTGTACAGGAAAATATAAAGCCCAAGGTCTTAAAAGAGACCGAGCTTGCGAGGTCTGTGCAATAAGACCGAGGGCTTTATTTTTTCCTGTACAACTACAAAACCGGTTAGTATGAGTTTTATTACCTGATTTGACTTATACCATTTAGTCAAACTCATTTTGTTACTGTTATGTCGTTTGAGTTCATTGTAAATCTCACAGGCCTAAATTAGTTGCTGTGGTGACAAAAACGCGTCCTTGTATCGTATTATACAAGGCTACGGGAAAACCGCGGGAAATGTGCGATTAGCCAATGGGATTGGTGGGATTCTTGTATTGCCTCGTTTTTGAAACATCAGTCAGGTAGTAATCAGGAATAAGACCCTAGAGTCAATTTTATCCAACCATTTGTGGCAAATTTCGCTGAAAGTTTCAATTGAACTGATAATGAAAGAATATTTGAAGCTAATCAAAACGAATGTTTTTCATAAATTCTGGTGCTTCCTTCTGGCAATTGCACAATAGACCATTTCGCAATTTGGAGAAAGAGACTGAGGAGAGCGCGGCCCATTCTGACAGCCTTGGCAACAGGGAAATCTAGGGAATCCCCTCTTCTGCAGTGGTAAGTGTGCAGCTTGCGACTTGCTCGCATCTCTCTCCAAATTCGAGTTATTTCCGATTTATTTGCAACTTTCAAGAGTTATATGCATGCTTGTTTAGTATGGTAAGTGTTTTCTCTGGATCATTTAGTCGTCTTGTCATCCCTCCGCCCTTTTCTAAGTGTAATTTGAGGGGAATTTGAGCCATTTTATTTCAGGTATTTTCCCTCAACTTTGAAGCCGCTCAGTTTAGGCCCTGCTGAAAACATTTAGATTCCTACTTGTTGCCAAGGCTGTCAGAATTGGCCGCGCTCTCCTCAGTCCCTTTCTCCAAATTGCGAAATGGTCTATTGTAAAGGCAAATCTGTCTCGCTAAGAATGCTCTTCTGAAGGACGGCTATTTTGCAGCTCGCCGTTTCAGAAGGAACGACTCTAACGGTAATATGCTTGCAGATTCCCAATAACAAAGATGATGGTGTTGCTAATAAAATACACCATAGTTTCATAAGGCACCAAATTTGTTTTGCAATTTTGATAAGCAACAAACTTCAAATAATTCAGATGGAGCCCCCCTTAAGTCATCAAGTTCCGCTCCCAAATCTGTTTTAAATGATACCCAGCTTGCAATAATTTTTAATATAATTATAGTTCTATTACCAAAAAAAGATTTTACTTTTCGTAGTCCTTGTTTGTACTGGAGAGTATTGCAACGATCTATCATTAACTATGTTTCGTCAGTTATGGTCCAATAAGAAACTGATTCAACTTACGCGGCGGGAAAAAGTGATCCCCAACCAGGAATAAATTTTGGATCTCTTAACATCCAGAATAAAACGAGAAACAGGAAGTGAATGAGGACAGTGAGCTCGGCAAATCTGCAAAAGGAATAAAAATTTGAAAGTATCTCATTATTTTCTGAACCATGTTTAGCGTCAATCATTTACCGGGTGTCCCAAAATGATGTATTATCGTTTGATTCCTTACATATTCATAAAGAATGAACCGATTTTCAAAACCTTTGTTTTATTTGATTGCCGAAAGGCTAAATTGTATTCGAAGTTGTTGGTTGTGGTTTTACGACCATGTTTTCATGTCGAAAAAAAGATCGATAAACCTGCTCAAATTCAAGCCTTAGATGGCATGAAAAATAAATTGCCTACTTTCTCAGTCAACATTTTAGATGTGACACAAAAGGCTGAACTCGTATTCATAATCTCTGATTTTGGGATTAACTGAATTAGTATTCTCTGAACGACATATAAGTTCAGCCTTTTGTATACCATCTAAAATGTTGACTGGACAAGTAGGCCGTTTCATTTTCATGCCGTTTATTGTTCATGCCATCTAAGGCTTGAATTTGAGCAGGTTTATCAATCTTTTTTCGGCATGACAACATCGGCGTAAAACCACAACCAAAATCCTGGAATACAATTCAGCCTTTCGGCAATCGGATAAAATAAAGTTTTAGAAAATCGGTTCATTGGTTATGGACATATAAGCAATCAAACGATAATACATCATGTTGGGACACCCGGTATAGATCTGTATATAAAAATCCATACAGACAGGCAATTTTCTTCGCAACTTGGTCACAAATATGCGTATAGATTTAACAGGTTTGAGAAAAAAGATTCAATAGATCAAATGACATTAGCTTGCGTACCATTTCCTTTTTTCAATTCTTATGACATATCGATAAGTCACAACATTGCATTACTTTGATTTTTGATTACATGTCTCCCGCTCCCCCTTGTCAATCTTGCTTGAATAAAACGACATTCAACCTTCTCGACATTAAATTAGGGGGAAGGGGAATTAGAAGGTCCTAAACGTATTTTTTGGCCGCGATATTTTAGGAGATATCGCGAAAACACTGAATTTTGCCTATGCCCCTGCTTGTTTCGGTCAGGATTGTAGATCCAATAAATAAAGTTGCTAATTCTTTCTTAGCTATTCACCTTATCTATATGTATAGCTTTTCAGAAAGGACAGCCATAATCCTAAAAGATTCGGAAATAAAGGATGCGTATATCTTGGTTAAGAAACGAAACTTGAAGGAGAAACACTGCAGGACGGTGGAAAAAGAGAGCTTTCGAGCAAAAATTGTAGAATAAAAGTCAACTTACGACATGGGTCCAAGATCCTTATATTGTTGCTGCATTATTGCATAAATTTCTTTTCCTTTAGTCTTGTTTCTTTTCTTTAATCGGAAGCAGAAGCAAAGATGTTTCCACCTGAAAACATGTTATAAAGATATAAACTATAAAACAACTCAAACGCAAAATACAAAACTTCTCGTTTTGTGAAAAGATTTGAGCTGTGGTAGACTTGCTCCAAGTCAATTTCGTCAAAAAAATTCAAAAGGAAAAAGCGAAAAGCTTACTTTCAGATAGACTTATTACAGTTGACGAAATACACTTGGGCAAAAGTCTAAGCCTGTGGTTGAACCAACCAAATTTCCCTTCAATACATGGGCAATAATGCACCGTTGATGTGGCTTATATCATGATCAAAATTGTATTCTTACTCACTGTGTGTTTTTTCTCTTCCACGAGGTTGCGAGTAAAGCTTGATAATGTTGCTACCGGGTGCGCCAAAATAAACTATGCACATTTGGCAGGCCACGATAAATCGTACACAAGACCGATTTTGGAATCGACATGAATGGACAAAGAGAAAACTTTTTTGTGGTGATTTGGGATTTAGAAATCGACTAATTGTAAGCTGCTGTACGAGAGTTTGTACTATCTTTTAAGAAATGTAATAATATTTTCAAGAATATAAAGAAATTTATTTTCTTTTGTAATGTCATTGAATTTATGCTTTGCTGCAGGCTGTGTTCCTGTATCAAGAGGGTTAAAAGACAAACCAGGAAGAGTCATGGGACCAGCAAGCATGGAGTTTTGTTATGTTTTTGATTTGTGACGGCTTTTGGGGCGGCACTTAATTGCAACTACTACAGAATTTCGCAACAAGCCAATCTGTGAAATAACACTCGTGCAGAAGTTTACAATGATCAATTTCCAAATCCCCAAATCACTCTGAAAACATTTTTCTCTTGGTCCATGCATGATGAGTCTTTTTCTCTTTGTTCATTTATGTTGAATCTTTTAATATTTGATCAACGTTTTTTGGTCGTTTTCAGTGTTTTCTATTCCTTCGTTCTTCTCTCGTCACAACAAGGATCGAATGCCGCCATTATCCAAATACAGTTGAAACCATTCGAGCTCCTACACCCCAGGGGGGTACTCCCTAACTTTCAATACGGGGGGGTCCATGCCACTATTTCTTTGCTGACCCCTAAATATTAAGCCTGATGTCTTGGGAACCCCAAATATTGAGTCTAACGTTTTGGAGACCCCAAATATTGTTATCTATCTCTGGGGTCCCTGAAATGGTTTTGAATGATTTCAATTCGAGCTTTTCGATCTTTCTCAGTTTTTGAATAATACCAAAACATTTATTTCATGATTCGCAACTTCAGGGCCAAATTGCACGATTCTTCCTTTCTTCGGATTTGTGGACCCCAAATATTGAATTTTTGTCCATGTTGTTATTCACAGACCCCAAATATTGATTGAACATAAAATTTCGGACCCCAAATATTGGCATGGACCCCCCCGTATTGGAAGTCAATGAGTACCCCCCCCCCCTGGGTCCTGCACAACGATACAGTTTGAAATGAGACGTATCGCTGCGTAGGAGCTCCAACGGTTTCAACTGTATTTGAATAATGGCGGCATTCAATCCTTGTTGTGACGAGAGAAGAACGAAGGAATAGCAACATTATCAAGCTTTACTCACAATCCCGTGGAAGAGAAATAACACAGTGAGTAAAAATACAATTTTTATCATAATATAGGCCACATCAACGGTGCATTATTGCCCATGTTCAATATAGACAATAGGATCTATTTAAATTGCTCCAGTCCCCCTAGCTAAGCTAAACCCTGTTGATTGAGCACCCCTGACATGCAATGATATGATGTTTGTAAAGAGGCTGAAGAACATGATACTGAGGTTGCAATACGTACCCGATGCCAAAGAACATAAATTGTAAATAGAGCCAGCCAATAATAAGGAATAATATCATCTCAGGGGTAGCAAAGACGAACCACTGTAGAAATGAAATTCCTGGGCCACCTTTGAATACACTAGAATTTAAATTTGAAATGAAATGAAAAGACTCAAAAAATTTTCAAGGATAGAAAAAACGTCTGATAGTTCAAAGCAGGTCACATTCGAATTTTTTATCATTTTAACGCCACTTATATTGGTAAACAATCTATGAGATCAATTTCAAAAGGCGAAAACAATGCAGCAGATTTTGCACCGGGTCTTTTTAATGGTGTGTGGTCGGTCAAAATAGCCCAATTTTGCCAGCATCTTGGATCTGCTTATGGTCAGAGACGTAGTAACCGGGGGGGGGGGGGGAACTGGGGCCCCCAAGATTCTGCAATAAACAAATAAGTGACCTTTTTTTCAGGTTTAGCTTAATGAAAAAAGTGCCCTCGAAGTGTCGTGCCCCCCCCAAGTCTGAGATGCTTCCTACATCCCTGCTTATGGTTTCCAAAGATGTGATTGGTTCTTTCGAGTGAATGGTAACATAGCTTTGATAGTTTTTTTTCATATATCATTCATCTAAAAAGTTTACAATAAATTCTACAATCTACAATACTTATTTAATTACTATACAACACTACGGGAACAATACCAGGGGGAGCGAAAAACAATGACTACCAAAACATAAAGACATATAACGTTAACTTACATGCCACTAACTATACACTACGAACGATTAGAAAACTAAAGGATAATATACTAGATTCTGTCTGATATTAGATGTCGTGTCAAGGTTGGGAAGAACTGAAAAAAGTTCACGAGCGCGGCTCGTTAGAAATTGAGATGCATAAGATGCCTGACATCTAATATGAAACAAAATTTACAAGAAAAACGAAGAACATTCACGTAAATGGAATTGGTGGTTGCTAAGAACATAGCTGAAGTTTCAAAGGATCTCAAACAAACCGACCAGTTTCGTGGATGAAACGTAAAGTCAATTCCAGTATATTTTTGTTCAAGTCATCAGAAAGGTCTTGATCACCATATAGTAAAAGCTGCGTCAAAGCATCATTTGAAAGGCTAGCGATTTGTACATATGGTTGCAATAATTCTACAATTACAATTGATACAATTGATAGGTTCCCTCATCCAATCAAGATTTTAAACCTATGCTAGCGTATATCACAAGATGAAATGTTAGAGAGCCATTGCCACACAAAGTTCTTTGCGGGTAGGGTTACAATGCATCCATACCCGTCGTATAGACTCACGAAATAGTCCCAGTTATCGCAACAACAACAGCAATGACAACAACAACAACAATATATACTTTTGCTCAAACTGGTAGTTATAGCGTCCATCAGCCTATCAATAGCAATAACTACGAACTTGCAATCAGTCTACTAGTCGTACTCGCTGGGTACGCTGTAATTTTCGACTGTCTGATAATCAAATTTGGCCCAAGGAGAAAATATAGATCCACACTTCAGTAATAGAGCTGAAAGAATGGTCACCTAAGTCAAACATTTCTATCACTTCAGCTACTGAGATTTTTGAACTCCGTCTCTTAACTTTTGTTTTTGACTCTGTTAATAAAACTTCACCTAGCTGCTTTCATGACTTTTTCTTATTCAGTTCATCTGTTCATCAGTATTCCACAAGACAGGCCAGTCAAGGTAATTTATATATGTCTCGAAAAAACAGTCTTCAATATGGTCCAAAGTCGATTCGATATCTTGGTGCTAAACTTTGGAATACATTACCTGTGGAACTCCGAAATGCTCCATCAAGAATATCTTTCAAAACAAAACTGAGAGGATATTCTTTATTGAACAAAGTCAACCGACGATTCTAAGCTATTTTTATAGTGCCACAATTTCTGTCAATCTAAATGAAAAGAAATGCACAAATATTCAAATTCATCTAAAATTTCTCTGATAATATTTGAGGATAGGGGGGGGGGGCCTCTCCTCGATTAGTTTACCTATTGAAAGAGCTCCTCCTCTAAGTAATTCCCTATGTACAATGTATCTATTTAGCCCCTCCTTGTATATTGTATTAATTTTCTGTATCATCGTGTTTATTTTCTGTAACAATTATCTTTGTAGTTTTGTTATTCGTATGTATAGTTAGGTTATAGATTGTATGTAGTGGAATTTAAGATATGAAAACTGAACTGAACTGAGCAAGTGTCAACTGAGCAATCATTTCGGAATAGTTAGGGAAAATTTGATTGCCAGACAGTCTGAAATTAAAGCGTGTCCGCAAAGGACGTTGGGTAACAATGGCTCTTTAAAATAACATGACTTACTCAGTCAGCTGTCCTGCAAACACCAACTGTGGTCCTGTCCCTGTAAGAGTTCCAGTTCCTCCAATATTTGCGGCATAACATATTGATAACATCATGGCTTTATTCATTTGCATATAACGTTTTTTCTTTGGGTCCATCTGAAAAAAAGGTATGATTTGTTGGATCGTGCATGGATTGCTCCATAGGGTCTGAGCTCAGAAAAGATTGTTAGCGAGATTTTACATCCTGTTCACAAGAGAACGATTAATTGAGTTGGATCCACTCCCAAATGGGTTCATGCGAACAGCGAAGAAAAAAATTATGGAATGGAAATACTTGCATCTGCAGATTGTGCAAAGTATTCATTAAAGATTTAGAGTTTTTGTAGGTTGTAAAGTAGAACATTGTAAACTAAGCTTGACTTATTTGTTGGCGTTAATTAGCTTATTAACTACATACTGCATATTTTTCTTTTTTGTCAACGTAAAAGAAATTGTTAACAATAATCAGTTTTCCTTTCAAATCGCTCTCTTCTCTCCTTCTCTCTTTGCAGTCAAATTTCTTGTCTTTCCCTCTTTTTTTCTTTCCTAGTCCAGTTCCCATGTTCTCTCTATTTTTCTTAATGCTCAACAGACTTTCTCACGTGCCTCGTATGCAAATTGGTTGTGGTTGTCACGATCATGCACAGAAAGAAAGAGAATCGCAGCAAGATAATTTGAATCGCGCAGGTTTTTCCGCCAAGTAGAGATGATGACTCTTTGCACTTGCAAAAATATTGACTCGGAATAAGTCAAATTGCTCAAAAATTTTCCGCCTAGTAGAGATTCACATTTAAGGGGGGGCGGTCAAAATATCACATTGTACAAACACACATAAAGTGAGTAAATTAGCTTTATGTTCTTTATCTAAGATGGTTTCAGGGGAACATATTTAAAGAAATGTCACTTCATTACGAGGAAATGGTCGAACGAAAGGAAAATTTTTAAGCAATTATAACAATAAGAATTTTCTTAACAATCATAAAGTTTTGAACATTCTTTTTGAAAAAACGAGATAGGTAAGTCATGCGATTCTCCGTTATGAACATAGCAAAACAGGCAACTGCTGAAAAATGAGACACAAATATGTGAGCTGAGGCTGAGCAATATTCTTATAATATTCTTAGATTTGGATGATTCTGAGCCTGAATATTCTTATAAACAATATTCTTATAAAAAAAAGAGTGCAGTGACTTACTGGCTGCGGTTGTGAGACATCTTCCATCGATCTGTGAAAACAAATGGAATTTCATCATCAAGTTACTGGAACTGAAGATTCAAAGAGGAAATATACCAAGCCTGGAATGGAATCGTTACTTTCCAATATTTTTTCTACTATTTTGACATCCAGATTTGAGGATGGTGACAAGCTAAAGGTACAACCAAACGGGGCAGTAACCACATTAAATTGAAAAAATCGCAATTACCGAGCTGAAAAATATTAGGAAAAGTCCGAATGAGTACTTGATAATTTCCATGTTCTACTGTAGTTCTCCAAAAATTTCCTTGGTACTACAGTCGTCACAAAACGACCCAGGTTACACTAAATGTAATCGTGCAGCCAATTTTGCTACGAAGAAGGTGTTTGCTAGACTGATGACATTCGTCTAAGTCTTGTCCCATTGCATTGAATTATTAGTTATTGTTATAGCCAATTATTGTGGGGGTATCTTTGGGGGGAATAGAGCGAAAACAAGGACTTGTGTAATAAATCTAGGTGTTGGCTTCTGTTGCTTCCAAGCGGCTTGTTGTTAGTCAACCTTGTCCCCAGGGCCTTTGTTGTGTTGGGTCTCCGTCCCAATATGACAAAAGGCCCCAGGGACGAGGTTGGTTTTGAGTAGCAATTCGGAATGTGCTGTATCTCCTCCAGCCATAGAAGTCGTAATAACTTTATGACCTTGAGTCCTAAGTCTAGCAATAAACTATTATATTTGTGCTAATATCTAGGGAACGTAGGAAACTTTCAGTGACGAAGGAGCAGAAGAAATACTATGATTCTCACTCAATCGATTGTTCCTGTTCGATAGTTAGTTATATACTTAGGGTGTGCGCCGTTTGAATGGTTGCTGTAGAGCAGCCATGAATGTGATTTTCTTGCTTTTAAAGTTTTTCAATAGAAGAGATTTCAACTTAGTGTTTGAGACCTTGTTTGTGTAAATCTGATAAGTAGTTGTTGATTTATGAGGCAAAAAAGTCAGAATAACTGGTTGCTTCAAAACAAGAGGATTTGATATTCTCCATCAACGTTGACCTGATACACAGTGTGTATCAGAAGCTACATCGATGTCAAAATAAAAGAAAATGAGTTGAAAACCTACTTAGCCCGGTTTTCTAATTTTCACAAGTGAAACAGGTAGTCTTACAGGGTGTCCCAAAAAAATTGTTCCCCGTTTGCCTAAAGATTGGGACAAAACGGCAAAAGATTCTCGCCAAACTTTTATATGATGTTGCTCTTCGGATGTTCAAATAACGTTTGCTGCCATCCCCGTAAAAATCCGTCGAAAAATGATGGAGCTATGACCTTCAGGAGACCAAATTTGCCTGATGACTGAAACCAGCGGTCGGCCATTTTGTCTTACTATTTCGAAGCAATGAATAGCTTCAAGTGAGGTGAGAAATAGTTTCTGTGAGGTCAGAAATAGTGGAACTCTCCGAGGATTATCGGAATTTTCACGAGAGCTATGACACTGAAGGCTGCTGTTTCATTTCATCCATGAAGCTATTTATCGCTGCAAAATAGTAAGACAAAATGGCCGACTGCTGGCTTCAGTCATTAGAAAAATTTGGTCTCCTGAAGGTCATAGCTCCATCATTTTTCAACGGATTTTTATGGGGATGGTTGCAAACTTTAATTGAATATCTGAAGAGCAACATCATGCAAAGTTTGGCGAGAAGCTTTTGTCATTTTGTCACAATCTTCAGGCAAACGGGGCACAATTTTTTGGGACACTCTGTAGATTAGATCTTGTGGTAATCAAGAAGAGAAGATTTACCTCGGGTTGCTAGATAGAAATGGTTATGTGCAGCTCAGGCGCTACATGCCATAGCATGCGTCCATCAGTTAGTTTGCTTCTCTAAAGTTACGAAATTTATTTAAACCAACAATTTTGCGTTCCAAAGGCTTCCTGGTAAATATTCTGGAGCTATTTGGTCATTTATTACTCTCAGATATGTATCCTGGTAAAAAAAACGTTATGTTATTGTCCATTTGGTGCTAAAATTAAAGTTATAAGGTTAAGTACGGAGATGAAAATCTTCTGGTTTTGAAACAACCAGTCATTTTAACTTTCGTTCTCCATAAATCAGATAAATCAGCAACTACTTGTCAGATTTATTCAAACTTGGTATGAAACCCCGGGGGAGGTACATAACATATTTAAGGTACGGGTATGTGCCGCCCATATGGGTGGGTTTTTGGGCCCCAAATTCTCTAAACAAGGGCCCTTTTTCGGCAGATTTTCCATAAACAAGGGTGGGGTTTCGCTGAGATTCGCAAAAAATGGTTAAAATGGGCAGTTTTCCGCCAAAATTCATCATAAAAGTGGGTATCAAAAGCAAGTTTGGGTAATTAGAAGAGGGTAGCTTTCTGAAAACCGGGCGGCAGACCCCCGTCCATCCTCAAGTCATGTACCCCCCCGGGTATGAAACTCTATGTTGAAATCTCTTCTATTGACAAATCTGAAAAACGTAAAAGTTGGATTCATGGCTCCTTCACAGTAGCCATTCAAAGAGTACACGTGTTTTCGGGACACCCTGCCCTGTAGATTGATTACAAGGTCGTAGTTACCGCTAATGATAGACTGATGGACGCAAAAACTAGTTTGGGCAAACAATTCCATTCAATTGAAATGCAAAAAAGTGAAAAGTGTTGTTGTTGTTGTTGTTGTTCCGATAACTACTACTGTGTAGTGAGTCTATACGTACTGATCAACAAGTTGTTTTGTACTGGCACTCCTCGACGGTGTTTGAAGGCCTAACTCTCCCAATTCAATTTCATCATGCCTCAGATCCATCTCTTTTCCAACCTCGTTCCCACGATTGTTAACGTCTTGTTCCTTCGTTTGCATTCTTGCTTCGATGTCATTCGCATTCATGTTATCTTCATCCTCAAGCGGTTCGTCAACCTCCTCCTCAAGGTACTCTTTGTCAAGCTCCTTCAAGACGGCCTCCATGATAGGTGTCATCATTGCTGTTGTTGCTGTGTTTGTTATCCACATTGATATGAATGCTGTCGTCAGCATAAAGCCAAGCATGAGTCTGCGGAAAGTAAGGGAGATTTTAGGTAAATTGTATTGATGGATCACATCCAATGGCTATGGGTGTCGTATCCTTTGGTTGGAAAAAGAGTAGCAAGTGTCCCAAAAAGAACGCAACAGATCTAAAAAAAACTATGACGCATACTGTTTCAAATTAATAATCAATTGATAATTTTTATCTCAATCTGCAATGATTAGATTAAATCTTGATATATTTTTCAATATTTTTGGTGACTTGGTTGCAGAGTTAAAAATCAACAAACTTCAAATTTGCTGGCAGAGCAAAACTAGAGCCACCAGCATTAGTGCAAAGTACACTGTAAGATGGAAAGCATGTACCCTGGATCAGAGTATTTTTAGTATATGGAGAAAAAAATAAAAATAAAAAAATAAAAAAACATTAAAAAATTTAATGAGAAAAAAATAAAAAAAAAGAGAAAAATAAATAATTTTTTTTTCGAATACTTTAATTTTTTCAATTTTTTTCAAATACTTTAATTTTTTACAAATACTAAAAATACTCTGATCCAGGGTAGAAAGCATGGCAATATCTGCAATTTCACAGGATTACGGACAAGCACGCCATTTGATTAAGAAACTGTAACAAAGGGATCCCTTGCTGATTCATGATTCATCCAGTCTCAACGGAGGAGCTCTCAGTGTTCTTTTAAATCTAATAATTCTCAGCAATCCTCAATCCCCCTGGCACTGTTCTGAGTTTTTTGTCTCCGTTTTTCTACCAGTATTACTGGTTTTTACCGGTTTCTCTTGTTGTTTTTCTCCCCTTTTGCACACAGCTTCATCTTTATATGGCTATTTTGCCCTTTTTTGGACTACTCCCAATTCTCACTAGCTTGTATCTCTTTCAGTATTTAATCGTTACTCCACCCAGTCAACTTGCTGAGGATGGACCTAGGAAGGTTCGAAACGTTCTAATTTAATATGGCTTAGCCACTTGATTTATGTCACTTGATTTATGTCACTCTAATTATAACATGGACTTGTCAATTTTCTAACTTGTTGATTATGAAATATGAGTCAATGAACATGATGTTTTTCGTCGTCGTACTCGCCCTAAGATTTCTCATCAAGCTGCGATTTCCAAATGATGTTCCAATTTCAACTCTAACAATGGCCTAGCCATCTAAAGAAGTAAGGTACCATCATGGGCACTAAACAAAGCACAACTCTGCTAAGTCAGAAATCTTTATGAAAGTGTCTGTTTAATATTCAATTAACTTGTGTGTTTGTGTGTTTGTCAGCAGTGTTCAGGGATTGCAGGGATTGTCACATGTTTTAATTTGACATGATAATTCACCATCGTTAACGTAGCAGCTCTGGATTTGACCTAGGGGTAATTTTGAGTTTGCTGATTTTTAACTTTACATCCAACCTGTACGAAAATACAAGGCCATGTAATAGCCATGTACAAGCCTTGTAGTTATGGCCTTGTAACCTTGTTATAGCCTGGAATAGCCATGCTGTAACCTTGTAAATGGCTTGAAAAATGCTAATTAGCCTTGTAGAAGCCTTGTAGAAGCCTTGTGTTAGACGGGTGTTAGACTGGTCGCAGCTTGGAATCTTACTGATAGCCTTGTAATTTTCTTCTAAGGCTAGTACAAGGTCATAGCAAGGTCATAATCCCCTCTACAAGGCTAAAACTAGGCCTGTACAAGGCCAAGTTTAGCCTTGTATTTTTGTACAGGGTGCCACCAAAAATATTGGATGATATGTCAAAATCTAATCTAATTACTGCAGATTTGAATAAAAATAATTGTTCGATAATGAGTATGAAACAGTTTGCATTAGAATTTTTCAAATCTGTTGAGTTTTTTGGGACACCCGGTACAAGACTTAGAGCCAGTCAATCTATCCTTCAAGTGAATATAATAACCAAAATTTAATATGAAGCGATTCCACCCCCATCATATCAAATTTTCCATCCATTCTCAACTTTCTTGCTTTACTGAATAATTCAATAATTTTATACTGTATCGTATCTTTTCGCTTCTCTTTCGGATCTGTTTTTGCTATCAGGCGGCTTTAACTAGATCAGGAGGCTACCAAGTCATATCTCGCCTCTGATTTAAGCCGTCCCACATGCGTAACGCGCTGTACATTGATAATCAGTTTCGCGACCTTCGACCCTTACGACTGTCGCGACTACGCGTCGTTTCTGGAGACTGGAAGCCAGAAATTTTTCCACCAAAATTTGTTCATTCTACAAGTTAGTAAGGAAAATATGAAAATGTTAAACTGGAAAGAGATATACAAAGCAACAAACACACTAACAAGATGGCGATCCCTAGAGAATCACTCTTTTGTTGCATATCGTTTATTTTGCTGAAAGTTGATAACACTGCTGCTCTCCCTTCATCTTGCCATTGCTGCAAGGCAGAAAAGTCGCAGAAATTTGATCAAGGCTCTCAGCGGTTCATGAGAAGTTGTAGGAAGAAAGCATCCTGTTCACAAAATTGCTCATAAGCAGCCGCCAAAGAGTAGAATGGACAGGCGAGCGGAGCGAGTGAACAATGGGGATCATGGGGCTTGCCCGTAGAAAAACTGTTAGGACCACGCCCTCTATAATATCGGAAAACGCCCTTTTGCAAAATAGGAGAAAAATTTCTGTGACTATGGTCCAATTCATTTCAAACTACGAATGAGAAAGCAAAAAAGTTAAATTTAACATCAATCTTGATGTTACCTTCACACGTATATAGATATTCTGTGTGTAAATATTCTAAAGATCTAAGACATAAAATCCCTGATCATTGAATTGCAAACGAGGGGAAACGAATGCGAGTGTCAATCTCTGAGAAGGGGAAATGATCCCCCTTCCAACGTTTTTCATCGAATTTAGACGAATTAGAAAATTGATCCTCAAAAAAGTAGGGTGGACAAGTCCATCCGTGGCGCTGCCCCTGCCCATAAGTTCTAAACAACAAGTCCGAATTCTACGGGATGAGGTTTCATTCATATTTTAAGATCAGTGCAATTTTAAGAATTACTAGGGACTTAAACATATTTTTAATAAGAAACTAAGAACATGGGCCAGTACTGAAAGTTTCTGAAATTTATCAGATTTTGAGTACTTGGAGTTTATTACGAGTTTTTTAAACCTTCCAGAACAATCTTCATGTTCTTTACCTGTACTTTTGTGAACATTTGAAAACAATGTTTTTTTGACCTTTCCAATATTAAGACATTACTCAAGTACCTTCTGAGCCCGGGGGGGTACTTCCATTATGGCCTAACAGGGGGGTCCAGTCGGTTTGAGGGTCTTGCGAAATGGCTACCAAATGGCCCTCTCTGTCAAACATATACTACCAATTGGGGGTATTCCAAGATTCTTGGTCAGTTATAAGATTTCAACTCAGTAGGCTCCTCCGCACATCAATATTGTCGTTGCAGCAGTAATTATCATTGAATTTTGAAGTGTTTTTGCTTTGTTCAATCAGTTTTTACAAAAGAAAATTTTGAAAAACTGCAGAAAATTTTTGCTACCAGAGGCTACCAAATGGCCCAATTTTTGGTCCACGAACTACCACTTGGGGGCTTCTATAAAAAGATACTACCATTTGAGGGTATTTTTCAAAATTTTTGCTTTGGCCCTCTTTAACCCTGACTGGACCCCCCTGTCAGGCCACAATTTGAGTACCCCCCCCTGGGCTTCTGAGTAATATGGTACAGGAAACAAGTAAAAATATGTCAAGGATTTCCTTTGACTGGAGTTTCTTAATTTTGGCGATCTGAGCGTTGAGTTTCTCATGAGCAATTTCTTATAAGAAAATGTGCAAACGTACGTGAAAAGGGAGACTTTTACCCACGTACCTTCTAGGTTGAGCACCAACCATCAACAAAACTTTGAGTGCTATTCTTTTATGTACATTCCACCTCTCGATTGCAACAGCCATGATTAGGCCACCAAGAACGAGGACATTTGTGTCTTTGAAGTAGGCCGGAGAAATGTCCGAAGCTTTGATCACTTTCAAGACTGGGAAGAGGAATAACGGCAGGAGAGCTGTTACTGCTAAGTCTGTTACTTCTGTACACCAATATACCCCCATGATGAGGATAGCATAACCAGTTCTTGCCTCCTATAAGGAATATTAAATGTACAATCACAAATAGCAAGATTCATGATGATAGATGATACTAACGAGGGCACTGGTTAAGTTGTTAAAACAAGGTTCCATCTTTAGTGGAAGACTAATAGAATTCTCTGGATTTTCGCAACTCATACTCTATGAGCTCTGTCAGATTTGTTGAATCATAACAAAATGTTATCTGGGAATATGATAAAGAGACCACTGGGGGACGTAAACCCGAGACGAGAGACTTTGTATACCAAGGCTCTATCAACTATGTTTGCAATGTGTACATCGCTAAAATCCTCTGGAAAATTAGCACCCAGATAATTCAGTTTGCAGAGAATGGACTCACAACGTCCCATTCCACTCTGGTTCTTTAATTTGCTCACAACCTTCAGTTTGTAATATTAAGCTAGGGTCGATGTGGGGTTATTTGAAGGCCATTTTCTTATTTTGTTTTGAAGTTATTTTGAGGCTCTGGGACTCATGGTAGTCAAAAGCATTGCATTCAATCAATTGGCTGCCAAAAATCTGAGAAATTGTGGTTGAAAGCAGCCTTTCGTGCATTCTACAATTACTTTATGTCGGTTTTTTCCACATAACTTGTGTATCAGAATATCAATTTTCGTTTGATTCAAAGGCTTAATACAAGACGTTCAGCAGCAATCTTATCGTTAAATCTTATCTCCGACAACGGACCCTGGACGCTCAAAGAGGCTTTAAACCCAGGTCAAGACATTCGATCCGAATTTTCTTCAAATTTCAACCGGCCTCTTCTTTCTTGGATTGGCTACGGACTCGATCTCATTGTTATGATTTGGACTAGTGAACAGACAACAGATTGCAATATTTAATTATTTTAGGCCATTTGGACAGAATTCTGTAATTGTATGATATCAAGAACCGCGTAGACAGCTTCGTGGGCTTCCACTAGATTGATTACAAGTTCGTAGTTATCGCTGTTGATAGACTGATAGACGCTCAAACCACAACTCATGGACTTTCACATTGAAAATTAGGATGAAATTGTTTCCCTCGATTTCATGTTCGGATGTGAAAACCATAGCAACACTGTACGAAAAGCTGAGTGCTCCAGGCAATGGCGGGCTCAAGCCTCAAATGCCCGGGGGGGGGGGTACTTAGTATATTTGTCTGACGGGGATGTGCCGTTTTTAAGGGTATCGTTTTCACCAATTTTTTCCAGCACAGGGTATCAAAATGAGGCAATTTTCCTAGAGCAGGTTGTCAAAACATGTCAAAGGGAAATATTCTGCTAGATCGGGTCGTTTTTCGGTCAAATTTCATGTTTTTGAGTATACTTTTCACCAATTTTTTCTAGAACAGGTTATCATTTTGAGCGAAAAATTCTGGAGCAGGGTAAAAAAAAAATTTTCGTGGGCACACCCCCGTACAAATTTAAGTCAAGTACCCCCCCCCCCGGGCTCAAATGACAAAACTACAAATGTCAAAATTCTAGTTTTCAGTGATTTTAGCAATTAACAAAAGTCACAAGTACCCAGATGAGTGTTTCCTCAATCTAAGAAAGAATCAACAAACCTTTCACTTTCAACATGGAATTCCTCATTTTGCAGACCAGGGATAAGCTGCAACCAAAAGAAAATCCCAATTCCTTGTGGACTCTTATAAACAGGTCCGTAACAAGGTCAATGTCCTAAATATCCAGCTAAAGAAGCAGTACTATACTAATAAGATCTCTGCATGTCAAGGTAGCATGAAAGAGTCATAGAAGGCAATCAATGAACTCCTCAATAAGAGATCAAAGTCCAGCAACATTGATTGTCTTAAAGAGTCTGGTTCAGAAACAGTTCATAAAAAAGATATTTCTAATGCAATGAACAGTTTCTTTTGCTCAGTAGGTAAGGATCTTGCTGACAAAATAGATCCAGCCCCAAATCCCCTCCTTGCAGGTGACTATGAAATTAACAAACATAAGGCAACGTTCCACTTCAGGACCATTGAAGTGCAGGAGATCAGGGATGCATTTGCCACTGTTAAGACAGCAAAGAGCTTTGGGACTGACAACATCTCTAGCTACTTTCTGAAGCTTGCGCTGCCTTTTATTGAAAATTCGCTTGCTTTCTTGTTCAATACATCCATTGAAACAAGTCGTTTTCCTGACTCATGGAAAGTTGCTAGAGTTACTCCGATTTTCAAAGATGGCGACAGGGCTGAAAAATCTAACTATCGACCAATATCAGTCTTGCCCGTCATCTCGAGGCTCTTTGAAAAATTAGTAACAAATCAGCTGTACCAGTATATGAATGATAATGGCCACTTTTCATCAGGCCAATCCGGCTTTTTGCGCCTTCATTCAACAGTAACATGCTTACTGAAAAATACTGACGACTGGTATAATGGAATGGATCTTGGAAAGCTTGTGGGTCTAGTGTTCATTGACCTTAAAAAGGCATTCGATACCGTCGATCATAACATTCTCTGCAAAAAGCTTGAGCTTTACGGTGTACAACAACGTGAGCTCTCTTGGTTTAAATCCTACCTAATGAACCGGAAGCAATTTTGTAGGGTTGATGGGGTAGATTCCGAAATTGGGGACATTGAAGTTGGTGTTCCACAAGGTTCATGTCTTGGCCCTCTTCTCTTCCTCGTCTACATCAACGATCTCCCACAAGCAGTTCAAGATTCCAACGTGTCCATGTATGCTGATGATACCAGTTTGTGCTACCAGTCTCACGATCTGACTCGGCTGAATGAGGCTATTAACAGCGATCTTAGAAAGCTGGATGCTTGGCTACAAGGCAACAAGCTTTCCCTGAATGTTGCAAAGACTCATTCAATGCTTGTTTCCACCAAGCAGAAACACAACATTCTCAAGGGTCAAAATGAAGACTTGAAATTGAAAATACGGGATAATGAGCTTGAAGTAGTCAAAAAGACAAAATATCTCGGTTTGCAAATTGACTGCTCTTTGGATTGGAAAGAACAGATCAAGGCAGTATCTGCCAAGGTCTCCAGGGCAGTTGGATTTCTAAAACATGCCAAGTCTTTTCTTCCAAAAGAAACTTTGCAAACTCTCTATACAGGTATTGTGGAGCCCCATTTTCGATACTGCTGTTCTGTCTGGGGCTGCGCCGGTTTAACTGAAATTAATCAGTTACAAAAACTTCAAAAGCGTGCTGCTAGGATAATAACGAATAGCAGATTCGATGCCCCAAGCAGACCTCTTATCGAAGAGCTGGGATGGAAGACCGTTGACGAACTGATTACCAGTGAATCTAAGACAATGGTCTTCAAGTCCCTGAATGAGCGGGCCCCACAATACCTGTGTGACCTCTTCACCCGAAATTCGCTGTGCTCGTCATACAGTCTTCGTAACTCGGGGACCGACTTGAAGTTACCGATGAAAAGGTCAACTAATGGCCAGAAATGTTTCTCTTATAGAGGCGCTAAACTATGGAATAGCCTGTCAGCCGAGTCAAAGCAGGCAACCTCTCTGTATAGTTTCAAAAAAACCATCTAAAAACAGGCACTTTTCCTTTTGCTTTTATTGTAAATTTTGAACATTATTGTACATATGTTTTAGATATTGTAAATAAGGTTTTATAGTTTGATTTAATTAATAGCTTTTTCCGTTTTATATTATATTGTAATTAACGTTTTTATCGGAGGGCCCCTTGAAAATCAACTTTTTGAAGGGCAACCCTCCTTAAAAGAATTAAATATGAAATAAATAAATATAAATATAAAATATGAAGGCAACTTAGCTTCCGTGAGCTCACCACAGCAATGAGAATTTCCAGCCTCCGAAGGCAACCTTGACCTCGTTTCAGTGCCAATAGAAAAGGGTGCCCTCTTTGTTTCTTTTCGTCCCAATTTTTTATGTGAAAGTTTATAAGTCCCTGTTTGAGCAAAAAATGTTGTTGTTGTCGTTGTCGTTGTCGTTGTCGTTGTTGTCGTTGTTGTCGTTGTTGTCGTTGTTGTTGTTGTTGTTGTTGTTGTCATAGCTGTCGTTGTTGCGATAACTGGGATTATCTCGTGAGTCTAGGCCTCCACATATACCCCCTACTTTAAACTGTGTCCCGCATAGCATTTTGCTGCAACAGCAATGTTCTTTGAAAGATGCATTTTGATAAGGTGCACAGATTCCGGGGGTGGGCAAGTTGTAAAATAGTTGACCTCATGTTTGTCCAAAGAAATTGGACTTAACCCGTGGTATTATCGACGTATCGACGGGCATTTCTGTGAATACGATGTGTATGTCAACGGAATATCAAGGTATTAAGATCAACAAATACCGTAGATCTACAAAAAACAAAGAAGGCTCAGATTGATAAACCAAACCATATGGACAAAGATCAACTTATTTGATGTGGTATTGCTGTTATAAAAAGACCGTTGACAATTATGAATTTATGGACATGACAATCTGACCGAGAATGTTGTCAATTTTCTATCTTGCTTCTGGTAATAATAAATCAGCTACAGCAAAAGCCCGCATAAAATAACCTGCGATTATCTGTACGGGCTGAAACGATTTCTATGCTGTACATTTATAATAATCGTTCTTGCATAAGGCGCTTGATTGGCCAAAACATAGTTTCTTTTATGTTGGTTGTATCCTGTGGGGGGGGGGGGGGGGCGGGGTACTTGACCTAAATTTGTACGGGGGTGTGCTCACGAAAATTTTTTACATGAAAATTTGACCGAAAAACGACCCAATCAAACAAAAAATCCCCTCTTGACATGTTTTGACAACCTGCTCTAGAAGAATTGCCTCATTTTGATACCCCGTGCTAGAGAAAGTTGGTGAAAACGATACCCTTGAAAACGGCACATATCCCCGTCGGACAAATATACTAAGTACCCCCCTCCCGGGGGGGGGGGTTTTACCACTTGTTCTGAAGTTTTGGGAGATTTTTGCAACCCTAGATTCCTGTCTCAACTCAACCTTATATGGTGTTCGTTGTGCGTTGACCAGATCATTATTACAAAAAGGGATCCGGTAGTTATTTGTGACAAATAAACGGAAGCAGGACGTCCATTTAGGACGCCTAACAGTCGGTTGCGATCAATGATTCGTTTCCCCCTTTAGCGAAAGCGGGGTCATCGGGTATTCAAAGGGGGTCTGCACCCTCAATCTTTAGTTTGTCTGCAGAATTTTCGGCAAAGTTGGTCCCATTGTAAAGGGACCCTGCATTTATGAAAGATAAACGGAAGCGGGACGTTCATTTAGCATCACGCCAAAAGCCGGACACGCTTCTTCGGGCGGCTCCTTATTCCTCATTACATTATTATACATGGTTTTTGCAGGAGATTTGAGCTTTCTGGAAAACAGTTATGGAACAGTATATATGCCGTTACTAGAGTGCAGTACGGTCAGTACGGTGCAGCGTCCCCTACCGCGTGCGCCAAAATAAACTATGCACGTTTGGCAGGCCACAATAAATCGTACACTGGATCGATCTTGAAGATTTATGATTTAATCTTTAGCAGAAAGCCTGAATTAGATTCTAGGACTTTTTGCAAATTTTTCCGTTTTCAGTTCTTAGAGCTAGAAGCAAGTTTCTTAAAATGTTCGTTTTCGAAAACACTGAAAACGATTAAAAAACGTCGATCAAATTTTAAAAGATTCAACATAAATGAACAAAGAGAAAATGTTTTCAGGAGGATTTGGGGGTTTAGTACCAACTCTCGTACAGCAGGTTACAATTGGTCGATTGCTAAATCGCAAATCACCACGAAAAAGTTCTCTCTTTGTCCATTCATTTTGATTCTTTAGAAAATTTGATCGATGTTTTTTTATCATTTTCAATGTTTTCGAAATCTAAAATTTTAGGGAACTCGCTTCTAGCTCTAAAAACTGAAGAAAAAAAATTTTCAAAAAATTCCAGTTTCTAATTCAGGCTTTCTGCTAACGATTAAGTCATAAATCTTCAAAATCGGTCCAGTGTACGATTTATTGTGGCCTGCCAAACGTGCATAGTTTATTTTGGCGCACCCGGTATTATATACTGAAATATCATATTGAAAAGTTTTAAGCATCGAATAAAACAGTGGGACTGTCTGAATTGAAAATGTAGTGCATGTCAGCATAGTCAATAGAATATGTCAGTGCCTGCCAATTTAATATTATAATTCATAAAAACATTTAATTTTCTCATTTTGGTATAATCGATTTTCATAAAGTAAACTTTGTATCCGGTATACAGTATGTATAGTTTATTTACTATATGACGTTGGGCGTGACTACCGCATATTGAGAGTTTTGGCTTCTACTTTGGTTTCCACGATATTTTCTTTCTTCCAACACAATTGAACACTGCAGAAAATTACCGCTTGAAGGAAGTGTGGTTTTTTAACAGAATGAGAAACCTCGATCCTTTGAAGCATCCATTGTACATATTCATTTTGTCTACCTCAACAAGGTCTTGAACGGAGGCAATGATTCGTGATTTCTCATCCACAAACAATTACAAATTTTTTCGGCAAAAACACAACACAGATGTGGTCGTTGCCAATTTTTCTTGAACGAGATAACTGCTGAGGCGTGCTGAGGCTTTATTCTCTCTTTGAAGTGTACGAAAATTTTGACAACTAGTCGATTTTTAGGATTTTTGCGGAGTTTTCTTGACAACAAGGGGATTTTCACCAAAACATACGAGATTTTTAGGAACATTTTGCTGCGACAAACAGACTAATTGGCTTGAACAGACTATTGTATTCCATTGTACTCAGCCATCTTTTGTTCTATTTTTAAATCAGACGCCATATATCCGTCAGGACAACCAAAATGACCCTCCTTTTGATATAAGAGAAAGCTCGTCTATTGACAGACAACAAAGTTTTTCAAAAACAAATCCATTGTTTGTCTCCTTTGTGCTGCTGACCATTATGGCTTTGGAGCTAGAGCCTCCAAAAATGTAGACTTGCCCCAAGTCTGTTTTGTCAACTGTAATAAGTCTACCGGAAAGTTTTCACTTTTCCCTTCAATTTTTTTTGACGAATTTTTTTTTCACGAAATAGACTTGGAGCAAGTCTACCAAAAATGCGGAAACTGAGGAGCCCGCGCCATGGACAAATTCACCATTCTTAGAAATGAAAATACAACATGTTGATGCATACTTGCTGGGTGTCGTTTAGGAACATTTTGGTACTGCTGTTTGAGTTTCTAAAACCTACCTCGGGACTTACCTCCCCGCGTGTGCATGTGCTGAGTGCCCCCACTGGGGGCTATGTTCACAATGGTGATGTCTGCATGGACATATTTCTGCGGCAATATACTGTAGCCTCTTGCATTATTGCATCTTTTAGCAATCGAGATTACGCATTTTGGCATTAGTTGGTAAAAGAAAGAGTAATCGAACTTTGTAGCAAGTAGAGCGGGTCGGGTCATAAGCTTCACAAGCCCAAAGAAAGCTTTCCTTTTCACTGTAGCTCTCGTGTTCCCAAACCACTTCCTCCCATAACACATAACACATACAAGATGCAAAGGCCTCTACGAATACCTTCTGAATCAAAATATAAACAAATGCATACCTTGCTTTGTATTACCAGCGGGATAGGACTCAACAAAATCGGAGTGAGGAAGATTATCAGGAATCTCTTCCATTCTGCTAGTCTTCGCAGAAAGTACATAATATTTGAAGCCATCCTTGTAGCTTTGTCCAGCGATGTAAGTATGGATTTACGCTGCTAGGCGTTTCTGCTGCAAATATTGCACCTCTCTGCGAGCGATATTTTAGAAGCTTCTCACTCTGATATCAAGTTTCTTTCCACACTTCGTCTCAGTGAAAGATAAAACAAAGCAGCCCCGTCGATTCATGCCGCTTTCCCGGGCTTTCTCTTGAACACGTGTGCTACCCTCTCACAGAGTCAGACATGGGACAGTGCGTTTCAAGCCCCTTTTGTTGTTTTCCATAGGCTTCTTCTCTCTGTGACGTGAAGGATTAGGTTCTGAACAATTATCAATTCTTATATCTAAAATCTCGCTATTGTTGCATCATGTTGAACCAAGCTTTCTCTTCGTCTGCTCTTGAATTTTCAGGGGGTAAGCTTACGTGAAACCTTATTTTTGGAGGACAAACATTCAAATGGTCAGCAATGGAGGAATAGTAAATATTTTTCCTTCTTATTATTAGCGAAGAAAGAAAACAACTTCGATGATCACTATTTGCAGTGAGCTCGAATTTGAAGATAACGTCAGAAAAAAGTGATGTCACACACAGTAAGTATCAGTGGGCAAGACAGTTTAATAGATAATTAAATAGATAGATAAAATAAATGGAACTCTTTGCCACGCCTTAGACACACCCAGTTCCTATTATAGAACAAGGAAAGAATCATTTGAACATCTTTTGCCTGGAGAAACGTTGAGCATATTTCAGAATTTTCATAATATAGGAGTTCTGAATTCTCATAACACCCGTCATAACAAAATACTTAACATCTCCACAGAAGCAACTGCAGCGGTTTGCCTACCCTTAGGATTTTTGAAGACCTCCCTAAGCTGTGCCACCCAAGTAAAGATAGCTATCTCGCTTGCCGTCAGGTAATTTTCACTGAGCGACGATTTGAAATCACGCAAAGACCACAGTCACTCCACTAAACCATAGTCAATAGAAGACTAAACCCAACCAAACCCTGCAAAACCAAACTATTCTTTTCGAAGGTTCAATTCTACAGACTTAGTGCGAAAGGGTACGATCGAATTAAAAAAAGTTGTTATGAATGATAAGGAATGAAAGCAAACAAAAGACGATCATAAAATTTGACAATCGACTTTATGGTCGCAAAGGATCATGGTTAGCTATGGGTCCTTAACGTATTGCTACAAATATTTTGGAAATCTTAGATAAACGAACGAACGCAAGTATCTTGACTTAATATGAATTCTTTTCAAGTCATAGGCCTGCGCATGTTCAAACTCTGCAGTCAATAAGTTCCATAATGCAATCTCTAAAATTGCTTCATGTTAGTGTATATTAGTGCTCACACTATCGTAAAACTAACATTAAATAAGGTATTATTATTATTATTATTGTTCAAACAAATTTGGGTGAGAGTCCTTCCTCACTTTGAAATATTTAAATCCATAATCTAGGAAGACAGGAGATTGGCCCTTGCGAAAGCTCCCCCAAGCCTGGTTATGCTAGCCTGCGCGCAGCCTCGACAATCTTCCTCCGGGAAAGTGTAGACTTCAGGATTGTTGAGGTTGCACGCAGGCTAGGTCATGCAGATATCTTTCATGTATCACTACAATAGGAATCCACATGAAAGAGCCCAGTTTTATAAGAACCTCAAGGCTGAAATTCCATGATTAGACCATTTTAAACAAGAACCAACAACAGAGGCTGCAGTTTCTGAAGATTCTTATATAATGATTTAAGAGATGGTATTTGACTTCAAAACTGCAAACTGCAAAGTCCTTCACAATAAAAACGTTATTAAGCGAAGCCAAAAAAAAACTGTGCCCTGTTTGCCTAAGGATTATGACAAAACGGTAAAAGATTCTCGCCGAACTTTCATATGATGTTGCTCTTCAGATGTTCAAATAAAGTTTGCTACCATCCCCATAAAAGTCTGTTGAAAACTGATGGAGCTATATGACCTTCAGAATTTCAGAATACCAATTTGCCTGCAGCCTGATGACTGAAACCAGTGGGCCATTTTGTCGTACTATTTTGCAGCGATAAATAGCTTCACGCGAGGTAAGAAATAGTTTCTGTGTGATCAGAAATAGTTTAGCTTTCTGATGATTTTCACGAGAGCTATGACATTGGAGGCTGCAATTTCAGTTCATCTATGAAGCTATTAATCGCTGCAAAATAGTAAGGCAAAATGGTCGACCGCTAGTTTCAGTCATCATGCAAATTTCGTCTCCTGAAGGTCATAGCTCCATCATTTTTCAATGAATTTTTTTTTATGGAGATGGTAGCAAACTTTAATTGAATATCTGCAGAGCAGCATCATGCAAAAGTTTAGCGAGAATATTTTGCCGTTTTGTCGCAATCTTCAGGCAAACGGGCACAATTTTTTAAACAACGACGCTAACGCGTATCTACCTAATGGAAGGATCCTACATAAGAGTTTTATCATTAAGAAGGAAAGACTTCATAAAACTGTGACTAGCTGTAATATGCAATGCTTCTACTGTTGCTAAGGTTTCCCAAACGTTGTTGAAGTTGCTATCGTTGTTGTTAAATTCATTGGTATCCTCGTTGTCAACAACGCCACAGCATCACCACATTTTACGTTGCTAGAAGCATCCAAAGCCCACTTGGGATACTCATTTAAATGAAAATAGGCCCTTCCATAAGTGTTTATGGAGAGTGTTACCACAAGTATGCCAATAATGTTCATCCCAAAGCCAGCTTTCATCTGAAATTTAAACACAAATTAAGCACAGTTTTTCATTGTGAAATCAGAATTGCTCAAGGTTTAGTAAGATCCCAGGGAGGTCACTTTGAACTTTTACATACGGGGAGAGGGTCCATCCGCAATTTTAAAAATTAACCAAAAAGTTAGCCTGCGCACAGCCTTTGCTTACTGGGGAAGAGAGGAAAGATAGGTTCCTTTCTTTTCTCTCCTCCCCAGTGATCAAAGTCTGCGCTCAGGCTACCCAAAAGTATCGTCTGAAATCTTATTGACCCAAAAGTATCAGCTAAAAATTGTTGATAGGAGCCAAAAATATCAAATACAAATCTTGCAACTGAGCACATAAGCACAGCACATATTTCCCTCCAACGATCATCCAATCTAGAATTTATCCTTTCGTGAAACCTCTCATGGAGACAGAACATTGGATAAACCCACAATTATCAAAAACTAGCATTTTGTAAATCAATAAACCACAAGTACTGAAAAGAAATACCTTTCAAATCAGGTCTCCAAAAGTATCATCAGATCACACAACAAATTCTTACCAAAAATTATCGGATACACCCTCCTGCATGTAAAAAGTTCAAATGACCACCGTTGGAATAAGATTCTAACTTTCGTTGAAAATAACTATGCTTTGCCCGGGGGAGGGGGGGGGGGGGTAACTTCAATAGGCGGATGACGGGGGTGTGCCATTTCAAATTGTAAAATCATACCCTAAAATTTATGAATTTTTCAAAAACCATACCCCAAAATTTACGGGCCATTCAAAATAGATACCCTAAAATTGTGACCAAAATTCGAAATTCTAACCAAGTACCTGAAATCAGATTAAATTCAATACCCTCAAGCATTTTCTTCCAAAATGACACCCCAAAATTTATGTTCATTTGTGATGTTACCAAAAATGACACCCTAAAATTTATTTCCAGCCTGAAAAAAGGTACCCCAAAAAATGGCACATCCCGTACTGGTACATATGGTAGTGACCCCCCCGGGATGCTTTGATTTTTACGTCACAAAGGGATCTAGCTTTGAAACATTGGTAAGGGTAGAAGGTTTCCCACAATTCTCTCAAGTTTTTATAACCAAGGAAACGTTGGTCTAACCATAAGTTTTTAATTTCATTCACATTCAATTTTTGAATAATTTCTGTCATTTCTTGGTTAACAGAGAGCTTTTTATGAAGATGAGTATGATTGACAGAGTCTTACACAAATTTTAGAAGGTCCTGAGCATAGCTTCTAAGGCCTAGTTTGAACAGGCAGGAGTTCAGCAGCTCTGTCATATTAAACGGTAGAAAAACGACTTGATTTAAATATGGTATTTATGCTGCATTTAATAAATCAATTCTAGGCCATGGTTCTCTCCCAATGTGGATCATTGAAAACGAAGATCAAAAAGAAAATTTTATGAGAAGTTTGATATGTGAATTTTGGTGATTTTTTAAACGGGAGTACTTTTTATTGGGAAATCCGGTAGCGTTTGGCGCCTTCACATTGGACAGTGGAATGGTCTATTGTTACAAAAAAATCTCCAGTTGTTCCATACCATATCAATGATTGTTATTCTTCCTGTAGCAAACACAATGGCATTTGATGGTCCTGCTATAGGCAACATGAACGCAAACGAGGCACAGACTGCGGCTGGAACCATGACGTAGTACGGATGGATTTTGATGCTTTGGGCCTAAAATTGGAGACAACATAAATCAATTCGAAATGGTAAGCTGATGGCAAATATCGAATCCTTAAAGACGAGAAAGTAATTCTAACAAGCTTTGCATGGCTCAAATGTTTATTATATAGAAGGTAATTGGATGTAGCCAATCTATTAGCATATCATTGCGCCACGAAAACATGTGAGTTCACGCCATTTTTGTCACAGCAAATATAGCACAAAGAAAAATATGTTCAAATCCCTATGATTCTCACAAAACTGCGAACAAATGATTTTCTGATACTTTTACACATCATGTGAGCAATATTAGCAGTCACCCAAATCCCCCTAAATGTCGCCCCAATCCCCCTAAACTCAACAAGAAGCCTAGAGATCTGGGATAATTCCAAGCATGGGCTTACACAGAAATTATAGACTGTGTATGTTCTTGAATCGTTGCTTTATACTAAAAAAACTGACAATGACAATATTGTGCGTCTTTGATAAAAAAAGTCTTTTAAAAGTAGATTAAAGTTGTCTATGGAGACAAGGGTGGAACTATTGTAATGGAAGGAATGGAACTACTGGGTAGATTAAGCTGTTTTGCGAGACAAAGGTGGAACCATGAGCATGGGAGAAAAGGGTGTTTGGAAGAAACTTGGGTATATTAAGAGCCGAACAGATGAGATATAGCAAAACTTTTCATTGCAAATGTTTGTCCCCAAAACCAGTCTTTGGTGGACAGTAGATCGTACTAATTCTCTAGAAACTGGGTAGGTTTATTGTGTTCTCGTGGAAATACATAGGACCATAGAAATAACAGTACATGCTCACCCTTGGCTTTCCAAGAAAAATATATAAAAAAATCCTCAAAAAACCTATTGTTTTCAAAACCTCATATACTAAGTCGGCTGAATGATAAAACTTACCAAAGATGCAAGGACGGGGAGAAGAATAGTTGCTGTTGCTGTATTTGATGTGAATTCAGTGAGGAAGGTAAGCATTATGCAGATGACCAAGACAATAACAAAATGCGGAACGGACTGTAAAGCTGACAGCTGGCAACCAAGCCACATTGATAATCCGGAGTGCTTGAAGGAAAAGTGATGGCCATTAATTTCAACCTGACGAAAGATGCCCTAGATATTGAATTGAAGATGTTGCAAGCAAGAGCAAGCAACATTTGTTTGTTAACCCAAGCGTGGGTTATAGGCAGCTGATGTGGGCTTGCGGCACTATGTCTTATACCTTGAGAGCTGCCTTTGAGTAATCATTTACCGACCTCGAAAGGAAGGACAGCTTAGTTAGCTGTTGGCATGTGGTTTACTTGCAGTGCTGACAACGGGATTCGAACCCATACCACAAGGACTCCACAAGATTCGAAATACTGCTAATCAATCACTTGCCCATATTATTGCATGCGGCCAGCAATCAACCTATTTGTTTTTCTTGGGGAAATTGTCGACCGATTAGTCTTAAAGGGTCTTTGCAACCAGCATACGTTGCATGTGACATTAGAATGATTACAAGTTTATAGTTATCGCTATTGAGAGACTTGATGGACGCTCAAACTACGACTCATGGACTTTCACGTTAACAGTCGAAATGGTTTCCTTCGATTTCATGTTCGGATATGGGAACCATAGCAACACTGAACGAAAAGCTGAGTGCTCCAGGCAATGACGGATAGGCCTAAGTTGTCGGCTCAAGCCTCAGATGATCAAACGCCTCAAAATTCAAGTTTTCAGTGATGTTAGCCATGCACAAAAGCCAGAAGTATCCAGATGAATGTTTCCTCAATCCAAAAATCAACGAATCTGTCATTTTCAACCAGGAGTTTCTCATGCTGAAGGCCACTTAGCTCCAACAGCTTCACCGCAGCAATGAGAATTTACAACTGTCGAAGGTTGCCATGACTACGCTTAGCCTCGTTTGTGAGCGAAAAGAAAAGTGTGTGCCCTTTACGTCCCAATGTTTTATGTGAACGTCCATAAGTCCTTGTTTGAGCGAAAAATATTGTTCTTGCTGTCGTTGTTGTTGTTGCGATAACTGGGACTATCTCATGAGTCTAACGTGACATCTCTTTGTTGGCAGCCATTTTCGCTGAATATGAAAATGGCGACAACAGAGAGTCTATAAGAGGATGTATTCAGAAAGAATGCCGGTGGCAAACACCTGCTTTTTAGAAACATCTGTTATCACCTATTACTTTTTCATCTACTTCTTTTCAGCCTTTCGTGGAACCTTTAACAAATTCAAAATAAAGGAGAGAATTGGTTGTTGGTAAATGAAGCATATAATGATAACTCACTTCACATGCTTTGGCGATTGCAAAACCACTCCCTAATAAAATTGTAACATTCCATGGAAACTTCGATTGTGCATATTTCCATTCAAGAATTGTCTTGTGAGGTTCTGAAAGAAAAGGATTAATCTACGATCATAGATTCTGCTAATTTTCTGCTGCAGCGCAAATCACTCCCAAGGTTTTTTCCATACACCACACCCGACACCACAACTGTTTTTGCTTCACTGGGAACTTCCACATTTTCCACATATGTCTAGGACAATTTTGTCCTTATCAAGGCCATTTGTTAGATAAGACTGACCAAACTGAAAGCGGTTAGGCCAAGTTCAGTTGAAATGTTGCTCACAAACAATAACAAGGAAAACAAGAAACAGAAAAAGCAAGAATAATTAAAACAAGATAAATAGATATTCAATCAAAACATGGATATCCTAACACCCTTGTCCTCATGCGATTTTCTTACGATTTCCTCAGAACGAAATATCCTATCCTCCGCTTTTGGTTATCAATACATAATCAACCAACCAATATCAAATCGAATGGAAACATTTGGTACTGCCAATCCAGCCTCATCCCCTGGGGACGAGGTTGCTGTCAATCGATAAATCAATCGATATATCAATCAATCAATCTGCAAGAACAAATTCAAATTAGATACATACTGTTGCTTCTTGGTCCCCCAAGTATCTCAGGTCTTTCTGAAGGGAAAATGAACATTGAAAAGCAAATTATGATGCCAGCTGTTGAGTCACTTACATAGCTCTTCTTCCTAAAAATGAAAATTAAAAAGAAACAAAATCAAGGGAGCTGACTTTCCACTGAAGGCATCATGATCACCGCTGCCCAAATAAGGTTCATTTGGGGATTTATAAAGCGTGAGTTTTACTTAGTACAGTGTCTTCTCTTGTGAACGCTTGTGCTATTGTATGTGGGGAAGCTATATGAGGCTTGGGGGGGGGATCTTGGCATAACGGAAATCCCGCTTCACCGGGAAAAAGCAGGGGGAACTTTCTCCATATGAACAGGCCCTTAGTAGCGACAAAAAAGCGATTCGAAAATGAATTTAGGCATATGTCACTTTTAGTTGCCGTCAAAAGCAAATTAAGGCACAATGTACAGATTTTCTGGATGTAGCTTTTGATTGTTAAGGTAGAGATCAATTTTACAAATTTTTGGTAGGCCTAAGGATTTCAAAAATATTTTGAAATTCTGATCGCTGCAAATAACTAACGAATTGACGTGTGCAGCGGTTTTGCAAATCGGCGAATTGCTGCTTACACTCATTTTTATTTTATAAGAAACCGCTTATAAGAAACGGTAGGCTCAATTTTCCGAAAGCTAAGGAACAACACTACCTGAATTGAAAAAGCTAAGAAACTTTTGTAATTTACAGTTTTAATTTTCTTACCGCACTCAAAAATTGTTTGACATTGTACAGTTAAAGCAACTGTTTGGACATATTATTTTGAGTCCGAATAATGTTATTTACTTGTTTTGAGATCTTACTAAGTAATTTGGAAGCCCTTTAGACAAAACGAAATTAACTCTACACTCCCTGCATTTAGAGTATAAGAAACACGGAAGAAACTTTTGGTAGCAAAATGGCCCAAAAATTTAAGAAACTGCCTACCAGCCCCGGACCTTAGTTTCTTATAAAAAAAATGAGTGTACTACGCTTCCTTGAAGGGTTTGTTTCAACCAGAGACGTAGGAACCGGGGGGAGGCACTGGGCACACGTGCCTTCCTCCCCCCCAAGATTTTGGAATAAACAAAGAAGTGCCCTTTTTATTTTCAGGAAGTGCCTCTTTAGCTTAATAAAATAAGTGCCCTTGAAGTGTCGTGCCCCTCCAAGTTTGAGATGCTTCCTACGCTTCCTTGGTTTCAACCAGAATGCTTGGTGCATGTCATCTTTTCATTCGTTTTTGTTCGTCACCACTTTCATTCATGGCGCATGGAAATGGTGGCAACAAATAAAAGACTCGTGCAAAGCATGCTGGTTGAAACAGACCCTTTAACGAGAAGACAGGAAAGTAAATGATCAGAGTGCATAAGATAAAAGTTTCAGCAACAACAAATGATACGAACCCCATTGGAAATAGAGAACCCCATCCAGGAATAAACTTTGGATCTCTGCAAATCCAACACAGAACGAGAGCAAGAAAATGACAGAATACGACTTTCTCCGCAAATCTACAAAACAAGACGACAAATTATTTTCTCTACTCAGTTAAGAATTGTACAGTTAACGATAACAAACTATCTATTATGCAAGAACAACACAGTTTCAAGATATCAAAGAAGTTGATTACGTTTGTGCAGTCCGTCAGACTACCTTCGTCCAGCAGGTATATAGAATAGTTGTCTAAGGTACAGTACAGAATAACCTTCTTTGATTCAGACATGGACGATCCAAGGTTGTTGAAAGGTACTGCTAACGAAGGTACCTTACTCTCATTAGCCCTCGCAGAGATGGATCACTTTCCTTTCAAAACTGTTAGGGATTAGCCTGCGTGCAAACTCTACTGATTTCTTTTGAAAGAAATATCTCCTCCGGTAGGGAAACCTCTCTAAAAGAAATCAGTAGAGTCTGCACGCAGGCTAGTTAGGGATGGGTTTAAGCTGAGATACGAGGTGGGACGGATGGGAACTCAACTTGCTTGCAAACTTGACCTTGGAAACACTCCATAACAGATAAATGACCAGGTCATCAATCCTGGTCAATAACTTGGCCAAATATGGGTACTTACGAGATAGGTCCTAAATCAGCATATTGCTTTTTCATCACGGCGTAGACGTCTTTCCCTTTCTGGGTATTTCTTTTCTTCCATCGAAAACAACAACAAAGATGCTTCCAACTACGAAACAATGAGATGTATATTTCACCTTTATATGCTAATTGGCAGTCAAGTTTATTTCTTCGTACAAATCTGGTGAATTTCATTTACTCGTGAAAGCTGTGAAGCAGCCATTATGGAAAATCTACCTCACATCAAAATTTACAGCAGTCGAAACAGCAAGAAGTAGACTGCTTACATGTCGTAGTTTCGCTCTGCGATAAAGTGTTAATTGCGATTGCAGAGTGCTGTCATCCAATTCAATAAACGAAGCGGAAACTGGGAATAAAGTAGTTAGTCTAAGCAAGAGGTTCGGCGTTTCAACCAATTCAAAAGACAGGAAAGTTTCAAAATCTAGGGGAACGTTCCTGGACCAATTTATTCTGACCAGTAGTGACATAGTAAAAATATGAAAATGTACCTGATACCAAAGAATATTGCTTGCAGATATATCCACGCAATCAAGAGAAACAGCAGCATTTCTGGAAAAGCATAGGAGGACCATTCTAAAAAAGACATACCAGGACCATTTTTGAAAGAACTGCAACGAAAGATGATATTTTTTTCATTAATGAAGCGAAGAATATGTATTTTTCATAAAAGACCTAGAATCTGGTTAGCATAGGCATCAAATCTTAGAAAATCATTGCATGATTGGCTAATGCCTCTTTTGCTTGATTTAATGGCTTGAAAGGAACTTCAGGTACTTTGCCATAGGTGTTCATTGGCAATCTGAATTCAGTAGTGTCTGTGATGGTGCTGAAGACGTAGGCAACTTTTTTCTGCAACTAGACTAGCTTCACATGCCTTGTATAAATAAGAAAAATTTACTCTAACTTTAAATTGTAAAAGTCACACTCTGACGAGAACGTAGGTTCGAAAGGCCTCAGTGCGCCAAAAATTGTTCTGTTTCTTTGCGTCCGCCTCCTCCACAGTATATAATTTTTACATCCATTGGAAGCATATAGATAATGGCTCGAAGTCATCAATTGGTTTTGCTTGAAGTATCATGGGAGCAGAGGGGATGCACTTGGACCCAAATATTGTTACTTCAAAGAAATTTGACGGAAAACGGCCATTTAGAATATGTTCTGCATTCCGTTGGAAAAGTTTAATCTTGATAGACCAAAGCAACATCTACTTTATCTTTGGTAGTTATCTGAAAGGGCATCAACGATGCAGAGAACAACAAACATAATGTAGTAAAGTATTTACTCTGTCAGTTGTCCTGCTAGGATCTGTTGCGGTGTGGTTCCAGTCAAAGTTCCTGTGCCACCAATATTCGCAGCATAGCAAATAGAAAGCGTCATAGCCTTGCAAAGGATCTTGTAACTTTTGACTTTAGGATCTTCCTACAAATAGAGAGGCTACAAAATTGATCGATGATGAATGGCAGCATTTATTGAAAAGAAAGCTTTCAGTTGATTAAAACAAGGTATATGCTGACGTTGTATTTCTAGACACAAATTACCAAAACTGCCCTTCCAAAATTGTCAAAAAGTATTCCCTTAGCTAGACTAAAGTCTGAAAAAGTATACCCTTGAGGGTGGCACATCCCCAGATTTATACAAAGCCCCCCCCCCAGTGGATTACGCAGAAACTCATTCCCTATTTCAATGTTTTAATTGATTGACTGCAGGAGACAGAAGCATTTCCAGGGACCTCACATGTCAGCTAGGCTTTCGTATCGAGGTATATGGTTGATGATTTAAAAATTCAGTGAAATACAAAATCCCTTACCTCATCACCTTGTGAGCTTTCCACGTCAATTACTTTTAGATCTTGTTCAGAGCTGAATAAAATGGCGAGCAACATGAGAAAATAGGCATTTAACAAAGAGACTGCAATGCATGAAGTATAGTACAGTACTATTCTTGGTTGTAATTTTCATCTAATTTCGGTCATTTACTTTGCAGTTTACAGGAGCATTAGCCGGAAATCTAGATCTGTTTTGTGTTAAAGGCAGTCTGTCACGTATCTGATTGGGTTATAATTACAATGCAAAGAATGCGAGAATTGAATGGCTGCTGATCCTACCGACTTTCTACGACCGTAGTCTACAGTCCGTAGACAGTGAGAACGATTAGCCCTTCTTTTGTTCCAAATGCACAGATTCACAAAGACATCTTTTGTGTTGAGCTCTGACTTTATTACAACTAATCAGATGCGTGACAGACTGCCTTTAAGCTTCTTGTAATTTCATTCAAGGCAAGAAGTGTGTCTCTTTCCGTGCCTCTTTCTTCTTCCACAACAAGAGGATATTGAAACCATATAAATACCCGAAGATGATTGGTTTGTCTATCAATATCTCAAAATGAAAATCATCAATCAAAAACATCTCACCAATTTAGTCGTTCCCTTCCATCTTCATAAACAGGTTGAACCATTTCTATCATGCCAGGATCACCCTTTCTACCCTCGGATACCCCACCATTCCCTTCGGATTGGATACTTGGATTCTTGACGGTATTGTTTTGTGCTTCGTGCTTCTCTGGGAAATATTCTTCGTCTAATTGTTTGAGGACAGCTTCCATGATAGGTGTCATCATTGCTGTTGTTGCTGTATTTGTTATCCACATTGATATGAATGCTGTCGTCAGCATAAAACCAAGCATCAACCTAGCAGTGTAGTGTAATTGCTGAATGTTAAATGTCTTCGCTATATACGAAATACTCCGCAAGAACACTACCTGGGTTTACACCATGAAGGCAAACAAGCAATGCTTATTCCACAGTAGTTTGCGTATGGATTCTTCGGTAGATTTTAGTCTTGCTAAACTGGAGAATGACAAGGGACGAATGCATCTTGCCTAAATGACTGGAGACTCCAACATCATTTATAAACTACAGATTAAACATGTTTTCATACCACGATTTGGTTTGAAATGAGCCAATTAGAAACATCGTAAAGCTAGGTTGGTATTATGTTGTTACTGTACATCACAGCCGAGTAAAATATCAAAATTAGCTGGCTTTCGTAGGCTTTTCGTCTAACTACGTTCATTCTTAAGGGGGCTCCGTCGTCAAACCGTAAACAAATCCGAAAACTCGCATGTGTCGCCAATTATCCATTGTTCATCCATTGTTCTCTGCAGTTTGTTTGGTGGCTTCACCCAAGCCACCAAAAAGTGACCGTTAAAAATCCACTTATATCCGAGCAATCGTAGAAGATATGAATGTTTGGTTTGTTCCTTAGTGAAGTACAAGGATTAATGCCCAAACAGCAACTTTCATTTTGAAAAAAATACGAAAATCCTCTGTGATATCACCTTTCAAAAAACTGCAAAATCATCGTTTTGTTTACATTTTGACGACGGAGCACCTTTAAAGTAAAGGTAAGGGAGCAAATTCTTCTCTGATCGGTTTTTTACTTTTGTCATTGACAAGTTTCAAAACACAATGGAAATATGATCATGCACAGCCAGGACTTAGGAAAGCAGTCGCTGTCATACACTTCAGCATCTTTAGGTAGTAACAATGCAATGATTATAAGGAGAAAAAGTGTTTGCATTTAAAAACGGGCTACTAGATTGCTGAGAATCAAAAAGTGAGTAAATTAGTCGTACCTTCTTGGCGATGTTCCTATAAGCAACAAAACCTTTAACGAAATTCGTTTGTGCACATTCCATCTCTCAATTGCAACGGCCATCATCAGCCCTCCCAAAACTAGAATATTTGTGTCCTTGAAATACGGAGGAGCAATATCTTTAGCAGGCATAACACGTAGAGCAGGGAAGAGGAACAGAGGCAGCAATGCTGTCACAGCAAGATCAGCGACCTCTGTGCACCAGAAGATACCCATGATGAGAATAGCATATCCGGTTCTTGCTTCCTGGAGGAGAATTTCAGTCATACACGTTTTTCTAAAATACAACTTTGGTCAAGGCCATAGTACCAAAAGTTTCTAGATTTTGAATGAAATTTCGTTGTTTATCACCACTATCTACAGGGTGCCCCAAAAAAACTGTGCCCCGTTTGCCTAAAGATTGCAACAGAAGGGACAAAGATTCTCGCCAAATTTTTAAATGGTGTTGCTACTGAGATGTTCAAATAAACTTTGCTGCCATCCCCGTAAAAATCCGTTGAAAAATGATGCAGCTATGTATGAGCTTCAGAAGACCAAATTTGCCTGATGACTGAAACCAGCGGTCTTCCATTTTGTCTTACTATTTTGCAGTGATAAGTAGCTTCACGTGAGGTAAGAAATAATTTTTGTGAGGTCAGAAATAGTGGAACTCTCTCAGGATTATCGGAATTTTCACGAGAGCTATGGCATTGGAGGCTGCTGTTTCATTTTGCATCCATGCAGCTATTGCTACGGTTCAAGAGCGTCTACACTGCTCAGAACAAAATTATTCAAAAGATAGGAGGAACAAGTGTTGTGAATTAGCAGGAACAATGTAACCCCGATGTAAACTTGTTTGGGATATTATTATCAGTGAAAGAAGTACGGATTTTCTCTGGAAGAGCTAGACCCCCGTCTAAGAGCTTTGAATTCTGCGCACTACCGATTACAGGGTCATCGTCCTTCATTTTTCCTTTGTGAATTCGCGCATGCCCCAAAGGTCTTCGCCCATTCCATTAATCAGTGAGCCAATCAGAGTTATCGTCCTTTCGATTGTGATTTACAAAAGGGGGAGTTCGCAGTATCCCGAACAAAGACGGGGACTTGATCCGTTACAATTTTGCTGCGGATTGAAAGTTGCACCGGTAAAATGTAAACCATGGGGGCAATATTTGAGATTATCAGTACTAATGTCCACGAATGCAAACTTTTAATGCACGTGCCATCCCTTGTATGGCCTTTGTTGTCACTATTTTCCTGGGCCATGAAATCAGTGACACCAAAGACCAACCAAGAGGTGGCACGTGCAAAGCATGCTGGTTGAAACAAACCCTTTAATCTTATGTATGTAATATGCAATAGGAACTTGGTTGCAAAATAGCAAGAAATAGCAGATACATACCTTTGTCTGCACGATTATTGGCAGAGGGCTCAACATCAAAGGTGTCAAGAAAATTATCAGAAATCTTTTCCATTCTGCCAGTCTTTTCCAAAATGACATTTCAGATCGTTCCAAATTCACGCTCCTGTTTTGCAGCGAAGTATGTACTTTATTTACCTTTCTTTGCATAAACCATCCAATTTCAAGGAAGAGATACTGATTTCCTGCAACTATTTAGAAAGACTGTGAAATGGTCAGAGTAAAGTATGCAATGTGGCACGTCGAATATTTAAGCCTCACAGCAGTTACTATGTTGTTTTCTAACAAGATAATGAAATCAATGTATGGGAGATCACGTATTTATCTCCAGGGGCCAATTCAGATGGCTGACGTCCACAGGAACCGTGCTTCACTGAATGGTAAATTTGACGCAAGAAACCACTGGAATCCCCAGAAATGTCTGCGTTGAAATCGAGCAAAACAGCTGGCTTTTCAAACTTTTAAAAATTACCAGATTTTCTAATTTTTGACATGCGATTTCTTTTTGCGCATTTCTTGAGCACGTTGATTTTAGGGATGATTATTATCAAAAATAGACCATGAAATCATAACTTGAAACCCATAATCATCCCATGTAATTTCAGAGTATGCTTCAAAACCAGGTAGTTCATTTTTGGAAGCACAAATTCATACAAAGAAGAGCTATTTCTAGACTTGTAACAATCCCTTGATTGAACTAAGTTAAGCTCTTTTGCATCTCCTAAACAGAAGAAAAAAGCAGCTGTTTATAGTCAGTACAAAGACCAGCATGCTTTGCACAAAGTCAGCGACTTGCTCTGCACAGCTTCCAGAATAATCGACTCACAAAAACAAAAACAGACGGTGGCAAAGGCTACTGGTATTTGTACTCTCTTTAAGCAACCATTGCTAAACATGATCCTTTGCGCGCCGAAGAAAAAGCAAAAAAATAGAACTTAGGCCACAAACGACTGTCGTGTCATATGAAAATCGAATTTGCGCCTACCAACGGATCTTAGTTAGCGATGGGTAAAATCCTATGACCAATTTCTTCTCGCTGGATGGCTGAAAGAAATTTTAGAGTTTTTGTGAGGGCTCATAAAATCTAACGAGGTCTGCTTTGATGTAATTAATTGGTCTGTGTCGCATCAGATCATTGCATTTTATACTTTAGGAAACAATTTCTTGTTATTCTGGAAATACATACAAAAACGTTCTTTTTCTCCATTTCTATCAAAGGTCTTGCGACAGAAACTCCAGACGTTTGACTTGGTAAAACCTTTTTAAAAACCTTTTTTCTACCAAAGCTAAAGGTTAAATAATCACTTAAAATACTTGTAAAACACGAAGCTAATTTTTAAAATGCTATAGTTTGCTAAAATGCTATGCTTGTGAGAAGGATATTATTTTTTAAGCAAATACTGAATACCTAGGGACCGTTCATTATTTACAGAGGGGTTGGTACTGAAGAGAAATGTTTTCATGTCCAAAAAATCTTCTTACCCAACTCTAAAAGTGACAGCAAAAACATCTACCCAACAATTTTCCGGTTGAAAAAATTTTCCCTACCTCTACCTATAAATATGGTCTCAATCTTAAACGATGTAAATTGTAAATTAAATGCTGTAAATATTGATGACAAAGATGAGCAAAGTAGACACTGAAAGTGAAATGGATAATGTTGATAATATTGATGATGATATTGAGATAATTTTGGACTTTAAACATTTGGTATTAATTGGTGGGAAAATTTTGTTTTTCCAACCTTGAAATTACATGAAAAAATATTTACCCAATCTTTTTATGTCAGAAAATTTCTCTTACCCAACCCATTTCTCTTCGGTACCAACCCCTTTATAAATAATGAACAGTCCCCTATGAGAAATAAAAAAATGAAAAGGGAAAGCATTAACGGAACGAGAGGCATGAAGAATATTAAGGACAAATGCAAAGAAAAATTGGGGCTGCTGAGAAGAACTAAAAAAGGAGGAGAGAAAAAACATTTTTAATCTACAAAATACATACATTTCTATGTACCAGCCACAGCGGGAAAGGACACTGGGTCATCTGGTCTCCATTATGGCTGGCACTTACGATTCAACTGTGCTATATATAGAAAAAAAAATTAAAAAAACACATATTGGGAGAGGAGTTACTGCTTTGTGTTATGATATGATATACTGGCTGAGTCGAAAATGCCCGCCGACGTCTGGCACATAAAACAATTCTGAGTAGTCAAGTCATTTCCACGCGCCATGCACCACCCCACAGCAAAATTGCCCACCAAGATGCAAGGACCCACCCCACTGCATGTAGTTATACAGAATCCTCACACCCAGGCCAACATCCCCGCCACATGGTGAACCACAGCACGCGAGAAAAGATATGCTAGGGCATTTGTTGGGGAGATGAGATCGCTTTGTCCGAGGAAACTTACGTGTCCCCCCGTGCAGTGGGTCAAAGCGCATGCGCCCGTCAGAGCTTCAACCCCAAAACACTACTGCGCATGAGCTTTAACCTACTGCACGGGGGGAAGCATGGGTTTCCTCGGGTGAAGCATATCTCGTCTCCCCAACAAGCATTTAGTTTTACCAAGATACTAAGATTATTTACAGCTAAAAGCTATTTACAAGCCAAGCTAGAATTCAGTTACATTATTGATGAAAATGCTGATGAAGATTTTTAAAGAGCCATCATCACCCATGGTCCTTTGCAGGCATGTTGCCATTTCAAACTGCTTAAAAATCAAGTTTGGCCTAAGCAGAAAGTATGAATTTGCACTGCAGTAGCTCAACTGTCAGAAAAGTCAACTGATGTCAAACATTTTCATCACTTCAACTACCACATTGCAGTGTGAAACCATGGTTTTATCGTGGGTCAAATTTGATTTTCAGACAGTCTGAAATGGCAGTCTGCCCGCAAAGAACCCTGGGTGACAAAGGCTGTTTAATAGAAAGTTTCGAATCTTAAAGACAAATGACGGACATGTGGCGTCTTGTTTAAAAATGGAACAAAAGATGGCTGAGTGCTTTCATTTGTCCAATTGATTTGTTAATCTCTCGAGGTAAATACAATGGAATACAATAGGCTATATTTAGATTGCCCAGGCCCCTAACTTAAATCGCCTTATATCTCCGTCATTTGTCTTTAACAGTATGTGTTTTTATTTGTTTCGTTTTGTTATTTACTGATACTGACCTGATGTGGTTTATTCCAAATAAGATTACGAGCTACCCTACCTTATGTACAATGAATAAATAAATCAACCAATGAACGAGTAAACAAAAGAGGAACCAAGACAGATTAACAATGACGAAGTACATTATAGATTGAAAGGGATGGTGAAAATATCAAAAAAGAAGCTGAATGATGAAGGAATGAATGAATGAATGAATGAATGAATGAATAAATGAATGAATTAATGAATGAATAAATGCTTGAATGAATGTAACAAATGACTTAAACATCCGTTTGGCGTCTATTTACTATAAGATTATACTGTGTGCTCTTGAAAACTTCAAGCAGTGTGCAGCATCTCATACAGTAAAAACCCGCATATAAGAACCTTACATTTTGAAACCACCCTGTTTTGGTTCTTATGCATATGATACTATTCTTAAAAACAGGATGCAAGGTTCTTAAATAGGTTCTTATCAAAAGAACCAATTACATACCTTCGGGAAGTTAGGCCAAACATAAGAAAATAAGGTTTTCACATACTCATTTTCATGACACAACTTTCTAAAGAACAATACACACACAAGGAATTTTCTATAAATGCTTTGTATATGGCTAAATTTCTTAAAACATTTTATCACATATTACCAACCAGTAGTTTACATTTAACTTTTTTTAAGCTAAGAACCTTCCTTGAATTTCAGGATGAATAGGTTCTTCTGTAATGGGGTGAAATTAGAACATTTTAGGCCTTAGGTTCTTATAAGTGAGTGGTGCTTATATGCGGGTTTTTACTGTATAGATTTAAAGGGATGGTGAAAATATAAAAAAAGAAATTGAATGATGAAGAATAAATGAATGAATGAATAAATAAATAAATGAATCAATGAATGAATAAATGTTTGAATGAAGGTAACAAATGACTTAAAAATCCGTTTGGCATCTGTTTGCTATAAACTTATACTGTGTGCTCTTGCAAACTTCAAGCAGTGTGCAGCATCTCATATGTAATCTAAGATTCTAAAATTGTAAGCTAACGGCAGCTATGTGTTTTACAAGACAACAAGATTGTGTCCAGTCAGCATTACAGGGTACCATTTGCAGCCATTGTGCTATTCGTTGTTGCCAATGTCGTCAATAGTGTTGTTGCTAAGGTTGTTGTTGTTGTTGATATGTTTGTTCCAAGGATCGGAGAAAGAATACCTATTGTTGTTGCTGTTGCGTTTACAGCAAATGAAGTTACATTAGGAGCTAATGTGGTGGCAATGCTGGTAGCTGCGGCTCCTGCACATCTCCCTTTGCTGGATGCTCCAAGAGCCCAACTGGGGAATTTGTCTAGGCCAAAATAAGTCATTCCGTAAGTGTTTATTGAGAGTGTCACCACGATTATTCCGATGATGTTCATGCCAAAACCAGCTTTCACCTACAAGAAATCGAACTTCTTACAACAGGGATAAACTTACGACGTAATTCCTTTAATTCGTTCAATATCTTTAATCTAACTTTTGTACCTTAAAATAACCATCCAATTCAATGATCGATACTTAGACTCATGTAATGAGTCTGTAACTGGAATGGGATGTCTTTGAAGAGAATGAGGAAATGAGATTCAGGGTCTTCATACAACAGTATGATTCATTCTAAATATTTTATCTTGAGTGATTAACTCTTGGATAGCGAGCAGACACCGCGAAAGAAGCTGCAAAAGAATGTTGAACTTTGAAAGGCAAAATAACCAATTTTCAGAGTCCTTCACACTACGACTAGGGAAATCCAAACTATTAAAGCCCCAATTCCACTAGGAGAAAAATTCCTTCTCGAAACGAATCTCATAACGATATCAAAAGGGTTTTATTGGTTCACTGGAATCACTGGCTGATTGTTTAACTGATTGATTGATTGATTGATTGATTGAATCATTGTTGGATTGATTATTTGATCACTAACCCTGTCTGTATTCGTTGAGTAAGCTGGTTGGCGTGCTAATTAATCAGTTACCTGATTCACAAACTGATTGATCAATCAGTTGATTATTTGATCGATTGATCAGCAGCTCGATAATTAGGCCAGTTGATTAAAAAGTGATTAAACGACTAGCTGCTTGATATAAATAAATCATACCATATCAGGAATGGTCAGCCTTCCCGTTGCAAAAACAATAGCGTTAGGAGGTGTTGCCACTGGTAACATGAATGCAAACGAAGAGCATATTGTTGCAGGAACCATGAGATAGAATGGATGAACCTTGATGCTTTGGGCCTAAGAGAAGATAAAGACAAATCTGTCGACAACGAAACATCAGTCAAAATACTGTTTGCTGCTCAAGGCAGCTTTTATTATTCCAACTCCGCTGATATTGAGGGACGCTGGTTCGCCTTCAGATAAGTCTGAAGGGTGTATCACACTTCCAAAAAAGCGTACGAGATAAACAATAGGATTTTCAGAAATTTTTAACGGATTTTTCTTAACAGTAAAGAGATATTCGCCAAAGGTGTACGGGATTTTTAGAGAGTGATACGCCCCTCGGATAAGTCTAGTAAATATACAACATGCATAATAAAACAACATGCTGCTAGTAGTTTTATGAAGGGACTTCGTAAATTCAAGCAGAAAGCAAAATTCAATCTCCAAGGTAGACTGCTATAGGAGCCTTTGCGATGATGTTACGAGCAATAACGTTCTAGCGTACCAGAGAGTTTCTAGCCGACAGTCTAAAACATTGAAGCCATGGTAGCCAGTATTTTGTAGATTCGAGCGTCTAGTATAGCCCAGTATAGCCAGCATCTGATTCACTCTCCCGGATTGCAGCTTCATTGCAATCACATAAGGTAAGAAGTACTGCAGAAACCATCTTATTTTTGTGTGTGTGCTTTAGCTTCTGAAGGTCGTTGAAGGTACGGATATATGGCTATATTATGGCAACACAAAGAGCGTAGGCCTACTACTTTTTATTGACACCTGGATACCAAGCGATTTGTGATTGCAGACAAAGGGAATTCCGTGCCCGGTTGTTCAAGTCATAACAAAAACGAAGCAAGCCGCAAAAGTTGCCCCGAAATCTAGATAGCTAGCTCGCTTGTTGTGCATCTCAGAAATGGTTTAGGTGTAATTAAAACACTTACTGTTCAGCTTCTGTAAGAAACAAATAAAATGCCCGACGTAGAAGTTGAGATATATCCTTCTTCTTTTTATATGTGGTCATGTTTGCTGTTAAAAATCATTTCTGGAATGCACAATGAGCGAGCTAGCTACCTGGGTTTCGGGGCAACTTTTGCGGCTGCGGCTAGCCTTGTTTTGCTTATGACTTGACCAACCGGGCATGAAATTCCCTTTGTCTGAAATCACAAATCGCTTTGTATCTAGGTGTCAATAAAACGTAGCGAATCCTATCGTAATATTATCTGTCTTTGTTAGGCCTATTTATAATCATACAAGTTATACCCTGTTGAATTATTTTTTGTCTTACCAATGAAGCAAACACTGGCAGCAGAATCGTTGCTGTTGCTGTATTTGAAGTGAACTCAGTGAGAAATGTAATTAACGTAGAGATGATTAACGCAATGACGAAATGTGGAACGGAATCAAGGGCAGTAAGCTGACATCCAAGCCATTTGGATAATCCTGATTGCTAGAATTGAGAAAAAATAGTCGTCAGGAATCAGACAATAGTTTGTTGAAATTGCACAGACTTTATCAAAATTGAAATCAATTCCCCTGTTACTGCAAATCTTTTCATTTCAAAACAATCACTGTATCTGGAAACGTTTAAATGTTTGCTAACAACAAGGGCAGATTTTGTAATACAATAGCATGAGTTGCTTTTGTTGACACCTCAATTCAAAGCGATTAGCGATCACAGACAAAGGAAATTCTATCAACCAGTAATTCAAAACAAACAAGGCCGCAAAATTTTCTCTGAAACCCAGGTAGCTAGCTCGCTCGCTGTGCATTCCAGAAATTATTTTTAAGGGCAAGCATGAGCATAGATCGAAAGAAGAAGGATATATCTACACATCTGCCGCGGGCATTTTATTTCTTTGGTCCAGAAGCTGAGCAGTAAATGTTTTGATAACACCCAAAAAAAGAAGAGAATTGAATCGCCTCCTAAACGGCTTTTGAACCAAACAAATAAAATGCCCGCGGCAGATGTGTAGATGCATCCTTCTTCTTTCGATCTATGCTCATGTTTGCCCTTAAAAACAGTTTCTGGAATGCACAACGAGCGTGCTAGCTACTTGGTTTTCAAGAAACTGTTGCGGCTTTGTTTGTTTTGAATTGCTGGTTGAGAGAATTTCCTTTGTCTGCAATCGCTAATCGCTTTGAATTGAGGTGTCAACAAAAGCAACTCATGCTATTGTATTACAAAATCTGCCCTTGTTTTTGCTAACTTTTATCCTTGGGCTTTTTTTTACGCCCACTTGAGATTTCATATATTTAGCAACGTTTCGGTGAGCATGGATAAATTTTGTAAAACAAAGGAAACAGCTTCGCTTAAGACAAATGATTTGACAACCTGAAGAATAGATTTCACACCTTCAAAGCAGCCGACCACAATGGTTTGCTTTCTCTGTTTATTTTCATTTGATAGAGTGCTTTTAAAGGTGTGAAATTTAAGAAAAGCAAATCTCTTTGTCTTTTTCGGAAACCTGACTCTTTTATTTTACTTACCCTTGCAGTCGGAGCACAAAATTGAAAGGACCGAATTTGTCATTTGGAAAGCATTTGCTCTTGGCCTTGATTAAGGAAATAGATATGAGCAATAGAAACATGAAACATGACTGTAATTTATCACGTTTTTAGAATTTCTAAAAGACTCAACCAAGGACCATAACACTCCGAACAGTCTAATTTTTGACGTCTGACAATCCAGAGAATTCCCATGTCAACTTTTTATTCAACTGGAAGCATTCTTCTTTCCAAAAGAAATGCCAGTCTCATATAGAATTATCACAATCAGGGCCGTAGGAAGAAGCTTCGGATTGGGGGGGCAATTGTTCTTAAAACAATAGAGAACAATACATCTAATTAAGTCATGTGACGTAGCACCATTGTTTTAAAAAATTATTGGGGGGGCTTGAGCCCCCCCTACCCCCCCGCTTCCTACGGGCCTGTCACAATTCGCTCCAGTTTTCACTCACAATTACGAAAATCCGCTATCAATTACCAAAATCAAGAACTAATCAAATGGCTCTTTTGCCCATCTGCGTGACCTCTTCTCTTGAAATTCATATCATGAAGAATATTACTTACCTCGCAAGCTTTTGCAAGAGCAAAACCACTGCCTAGCAAAATGGTAACATTCCAAGGAAACTTCAGTTGAGTTGCTTTCCATTCCAGAAGTGTTTTGTGGGGCTCTGGAATACCAAGAATTGAATATTTGTTACAAAGACTGCAAACAAAATTAGCTGAATTCTTTCAACACAAATTATAGGCTAGCAACTTGATTTGAGATAGATCGTTTCTTTGAGAAATGTCAAATCATATCACACATTAATGAAATTTTGTAAGCTTTTATGGTACAACGTATTTTTGAGGACACAGAAAGCATCTTAAAGACACCTAAACTTAGGCACGGCACTTGAAGGGCATTTTTTCATGAAGCTAAAGAGGGGCACTTCCTGAAACAAGATGGGCACATTTTCGTTACAATTCCTGAATATTGGGAAGGGGCACGTCCCCCCAGTGCCTCCCCGGTTTCTACGTCTCTGGATACAAAAGATACTAGTCATTTTGTCAAGAAGCTAAGCGCTGAAATAAGACTTACGTTTCGTTCTAGGTCCTCCAAATATTTCAGGCCTTTTTGATGGAAAGAGGAACATCGAAAAGCAAATAAGAATGGCGGCTGTTGAATCACTAACATAGCTCTTCTTCCTGTAAATAAGAAATGAAGGAAAATACCGGGTGAGTCAGATAAAGTATACACTCTTTGAGAGATCGTAATGCAAAAAATACAGGGACCCCAGGAGATTGTATACACGTTTTTTTTATAAGAAACTTGGATCAGCACATAGTACTAAAAGTTTCTTAATTTCGCATGAAAATTTCGGTGTTTTAGTAGTAAAAGTTTCTTAATTAGTTTCTTATTTTGTTGGGCCTAAAATTGCGGTATTGTTCGAAGTTGAGCCTTCTACTCGACAAAGGGCTTCCATTTTGCATTGACATTGTCATCAAGAACAAGCCATGCACATTGAGGCAAAGATTTACCAATTTTGCAGTTAAAAGTCAATAAAAGACTAAGGCAGCTTTGTTAGAGAGACATATAATAAGAGAGACATACAGAAATAAAGTTTTAGAGTTTCTTAACTGTTCTTGAGCGTAGTACTATAAACCAGTTTCTTATAAAAAAAACGTATACCCCCCCATCCTAATGATAAAGAATGCTTTAAAGCCTACAAAGGACAGAAGGTATGTTGATTGGTGGACTCTAGGTCTGTATGTTGATTATTGGGCTTTTGGCCTAAATTTTTATCTTCGGACTGGCCATGTCTGAGGCAGACATTTCAGGAAGGTTCAGTAGTTGTATAACAGAAAGGTAACATACCCCATGGGAAATAACGAGCCCCATCCAGGAACAAACTTTGGATCTCTTAACATCCAGCAGAGTACAAGTGCAAGAAAATGAAACAGCACAGCATATTCTGCAAATCTAAAAGAAAAAAGAGCGAATTTATGTCATTTCTTAAAGCTGAGAAAGTGTGCCTTGAACTATATAAAAGAGAGTTTACCGTGAAAGAAAGAGTTTGTGTTGACCCTTGTGGGTCATTGTAAAATTGGAATTTTGTGACAATACGTCCCCTGTTAAAGATAAATATGTTTTTGATGCACTTTGGCAATATTAAAGAAAAATTTCTGAAAGAAGGTTCAGGCATTCTCAGCTAATTTTTGAGCAGTTTGAAGTTCCACTCGCAACTTTTATCACAGAAAATGACAGCAAACAGCAAAATACTGGACTCAATATGAGGTCCCAGTTATCGCAGCAACAACAACATGTTTTATGATTGAATTGCATTGTTATTGCTTGAAATGACATTTTATGCTCCTGCGTAATAAAATATTTCTGCTGCAGTGATCGTACTGTAAAAATGGAATGGAGTGAAAACATTGGGACGAATGGATCAAGTCTAGCAAAATACATACGATACAGGTCCTAATTCAGCGTATTGCCTTTGCATCAATTCATACACTGCTTTCCCTTTTGATTTGTTTCTTTTCTTCCATCGAAAACAGCAACAAAGATGCTTCCAGCTAAAGAAGAAGGAGAAGTGTATCAAATTTCACATGTGTCTCAGAGTCAACCAGGGTGTAACGTAAGTACTCCAGGGTACGCTGATGTGCTACTTTAAAGGGCACCTACTTTACGACAGAGTCCGGATTTCTGGGTATAGTTTTTACCAGTTTTATGATTTCTTGATTTATGGGAATTTTTTTGTAAAACTCCATTGCACCTGTCATGGGAGCGGATATGAAGATGGCATGATGGCAGTAAACAACACGCAACAGAGAAACACATTTAAATGTACACTCATTCATTTTTCTAGATTTTTGGATATACTCGTAGGGATTCCAATGGCAAAAAAATTTATTAAATCGTGGCTAACTTTTCATGTAATGCCATGCCATCCAATGTTAAAGACGTACTGGACTATACTAAAGCATATCCCGCGGCTCTGACAGGGGCTTTGAAGCAGGGCCTAAGAAGATTGGGAGCAAGGGAGCATGGCTACAGAAAATAAACAAGGACTAAGAAAAGACCAAACAGGGAACATACAAATCTTAGTGGAAGGTGAAAAAGCTGGGAAATCCAGTCCAATTTTGAAGAGAGCATGCTGCATTATAAGGGGTAGGAGCACGGGGGGTTCTTGGCTAAATTTTGGGTAGGGGTCTGCCGCGAACATATTCAAAATGGTACCGTTGGCTAGACTAATTTTTATGAAAATTGTACCCTTGGCTAGACCAATTTTGACCGTTGCCTAGACCAATATTGTCAAATACGATAACCTTGGTACCGAAAATTAATGAAATCACCGTTCCCTAGACCAATATTACCAAACATAATACCCTTGACTAGACTGTGGCAAGACCAAAATTGCAAAAAAGTATATCCTTGGCTGGACTAGAGTCCGAAAAGTATACCCTTGCTCGCGGCACATCCCCAGGTACCTTTAGTATGGAAGAACCCCCTGGGAAGGAGCAAGAGAGCAACGACCTTCCTATCAGAGTCTGTTATCCACCAAAAGCTATCATCACTGTTACGTACCTGATTCCGAAGAACATTGCTTGAAGATAAATCCATGATATGACCAGAAATATCAGCATTTCTGGGAAGGCATAAAGGAACCAAGCAAGAAATGATATGCCGGGGCCTTTCTTAAAAACACTGCAATGAAAAAGAGACATCAATATGACTATAATTTATAGCTAGCACCACTACATTTGTTTAACTACTTCATTGCATCGGTCAAGGTCACATTCTTTAATAGAAGGGAGAACTGGCCTGAACTTAGGCTCAAAAATGAAGACAAAGATGCAGATAAAGAACGAAGAGGGTAAGGGAACTTCCTTCCTCTATTTCCCTATCTGCATCAAATTTGCCTCCGCGACCTTATTTTTGGACTGCTTTTAGGCTAAGAGAGAACAAATCATCAACCATGTCATTTCCAAGCTCACTAAGGATGTATTTGGTTGGTAGTTTTAAACCTAAATAATTCTGAAAGCAATGGACTTCGTACAGGCGGAAATATATATCCCAATCAAGCAAAAAAATCTTTAAAACAGCAGGTTTTGGATTCACTTTGCAATTCACTAGTGAAAATTAGAATTCTCCAAAGTCAGCCAAACCTTCTGCTGCCTTTAAGAGCAGGAGGTTCAAAAAGGCCTTCCAAACTTACCAAACGTACCACTTTGAGAAATTTGGACTCAATCAAACACAAATTCCGAATCTACCACGTCTACCATTTTCAGCATTGGTACCAATGAAACACACCCGAAATGCTGTGATATCTGGAAGAAAGCTTCGAAAGCTGCTCATCCAGCAGCGTCTGATGAGCAAACAAGGGAAAAGAAATGAGAATAGCTGCCTTATTTCGCGGAAAAATTTTCCTCGCTTTGTCCTGTGGCAAATCTCAAAGATCAAACACCACAATAGGGCACTTACTCTGTCAACTGTCCCGCCAAAACAAGTTGTGGAGCTGTTCCCGTCAAAGTTCCAGTGCCTCCAATATTAGCAGAATAACAGATAGAAAGCATCATCGCCTTGCACATCAAATTGTAACGATGCAGCTTGGGATCTACCTGAAAGGCAAGATCTGCATTAAATGGACCCGGGATAACTCGAGACCCTTAGGGATATACATACGCTGTTCTATTGTATTGATAACTTTGACATAAGCCATTTCATTATGCAGCAAAAGACAAAGTGGGTGCATAGGCGTTTTCTTTTGTCCACGGGGAAGGGGGGGGGGGGTCCGCGAGCATGTTCAAAGTGGTTCAAAGTAGACTAATTTTTACGAAAAAGGTACCCTTAGCTAGACCAATTTTTTGACCGTTCCCTGGACCAATATTGTCAATGATAACAATGATCGTTCCCTAAACCAGTATTGCCGAATATGATACCCATTGCTAGACCTGGCGGGACCAAACTTGCAAAAAAATATACCCTTGGCTAGGCTAGAAGTTCAAAAAAGTATAACCTTGCTCGCGGCACATCCCCCAGGTACCGTTACTGTGGAAGAACACACCCCCCCCCCCACGTGGTCTATTATAGTGGCCACTCGATTTCGTTATGTCTATTGTAAATCTAAAATGAAGGAAGGTGGATGGAATTGAGAAAATATGCTGAAGATGTAATTTCATGTTTTAAATTATATCGATCGATCGATTGATACATTGATTGATTGATTGATCGATCAATAAATTGATTGATTGACTGATTGATGATGAAAGAGTGGAGAAAAGGGACGATTATTTTTGTCAATTTTCACCTCCTTTTCAACTCTGTCTTCTATGCTGACCTCGATCCCATCTTTATCCCTGTAGGTAAGAATAATTCACGTGAAAGTGGGGAGCCAGCCAGGAGTGCCTGGACTCCTGGGTAAGAAACCCACTTTTTACAGCAATATTTCTTGCAAAAATTTAGAGTTTGTGTTCTTTAAAAGCTTTCTAAATTGCGGAACTCTACTGTAATATTAACGTCATATGTTTGGAATAAAAGATATCTTCTCCACTCACTGCTTTATGGGAATAAACTCTAAACCATGAGGTCAGTTGAGCATCGATCACTAACTTCCTGTAGAAAATAATATAACCCTTACTTTCATACCAGCATTGTTTAAAAAGGGCGCTAAACGTTCGTTTGATCTAGCTTTCAAGTTCAAAACAAGCAAAGCCGCAAAAGTTTCTCTGAAACCCAGGTAGCTAGCACTCGTTGTGCATTTCAGAAATTGTTTTTAAGAGCAAACATGGGCATATATCGAAAGAAATAAAATGCCCGTGGTAGATGTGTAGATATATCCTTCTTCTTTCTACCTATGCTTATGTCTGCTCTTAAAAACAATTTCTGGAATGCACAACAAGCGAGCTAACTACCTGGTTTTCAGAGAGACGTTTGCGGCTTTGCTTGTTTTGAAGTACTGGTTAAGAGAGCTTCTTTTGACTGCGATCGCTAATCGTTTTGAATTGCGGTGTCAATCAAAAGCAACTCATGCTATTGTCTTATAAAATCTGTCCTTGTTAATTACTTACTTTTTTAACAGTCCCCTTGTGCTTGTATTCCGAGGATGTATAGGTGCAGCAAGCTCAAGCATCTCTTTGTCTTCATTGTCTGTAACAATGCAATCCATTTGCGGCCCTACTTCAGAATTTGGCTTCACAGCAGAAGATGTGACTCCTTCAGAATTTCCATTTTCATACTGCTGCTCTGCGCTATCGTCTTCTTCACAATCACAATCCTTATTTGGAATAGTTTCTTTGTCTAATTGTTTGAGAACAGCTTCCATAATAGGAGTCATCATTGCTGTTGTTGCTGTATTTGTTATCCACATTGATATGAAGGCAGTAACAACCATAAAACCAAGCATTAACCTAAATAGCGAGAATTGGACTCAGGGATGCAGGAATCATCTTGAACTTGGAGGGGCACTGCTCTTCGAGGGCAATTTTTTAATAAAAAGGGTACTTTATGATACATTGGATTTTGACTGTAAGAAAGTGAAATATAGAGGAAAAAAGTGCGAATTCTAATTGATATCCGATTTCCTTCACAGCAAACCAAAAGGAGAAGTAAACATAACAAACCATAAAGCAGATAGATGATAAACCCAACCTGCAGTTTTGGATGGACAGTGGCAGAAAGTTGTGCTTTGTGCAGTCAATTTATACAGTACATCTTCTGACCAGATTTATCCCACAAAGCACGTCAGAATAAATCAAAATACTGTATCTGTGTAAATATAATGAAATTTTTTAAAGGGACTGCTTCAGCTTATGCTGACGAAATATTCCATGCAGTCGATCGCAGTCGAATAACATGAAGGTCTAGAACAATTGATAAAAAGGAATTATTAACATGCTTGGTGAATGTATGTCTTTGTGATCTCATTGTATTGTGGTCCATGAAACTGTTGACAACTAAGAGGTGCCAAGCGCTAAGCTTACTGGTTGAAAACTTATTCACAAAATCAAGAACTTAAGACTTTTACCTTCTTGGCTGTGCTCCAATCAGCAGCAACACTTTCAATGCAATTCTTTTGTGAACATTCCATGTCTCTATGGCCACAGCCATTATCAGTCCCCCTAAGACAAGCACATTTGTATCTTTGAAATAAGGAGGTGCGACGTCTTTTGCAGGCATGACACTTAATACAGGGAACAGAAATAAGGGTAGCAATGCTGTGGCAGCTAGGTCAGTGACTTCTGTACACCAGTAGGTTCCCATGATCAATATAGCATATCCTGTTCTTGCTTCCTGTATATAAAGAATCATTTATGCATCCAGTACAATCTTTAAGGGTGCACAAAAGTTTAAGGGCAGAAGGTTACCTCCAGAATCCCTGTCCAGAATCTATGTAAACAAAAGGGTTTGATCGTTCAAAAATAGGTTAGGTTTGCAAAAAATAATGACAATAAACTAAAAATTTTCTAGCATTTTTGCCACCCATTACCACCATAATCCAACCCTCTGTTTAATGTTTGCAATTCAGTTCAGTTCATTTTGAATTCCACCACATACAGTACAAGCAGTGGCGGACTGGCCCACCGGCCCACCGGCCCGTGGCCGGTGGGCCCCCCTCAAAATCTTGTAAAAAGGGCCCCCTTTTTACTGGAAAAGGGCCCCTTTGGCAAAATAAGGGACTTCTTTAGTAGTTTTACATTTTGAATAATGGACATCTCACTTCACATTTGAATCCTTCCGTCTTAGTGTACTTGTTCAAAGAAATGAATATAGCCAGAGAGTGAAGATACGGATGGCGAAGAAAAGAGCACCGTTGCAGAAAAAGTAAAGGTCCCATCCACTCCTGTAAAAAAATGGTTCTCGAGATCAGTGGCGTGGCCACGGAGAAGGGGCCAATTGCCACCCCCCCCCCACTTTTGTCGAAAGGTGGTCCTCGAGATTCCTCTAAAACCGAAGAGAAAATAGCTGGGTATAGGTTGGGAAAGAATTTTCCGAGAAATGTCAAATCTTGGCACTGGCCAATGGCGTAACGCAGTTTAGGCTACCTTAGTTCAAGAACTAAGGGCCCCCGACCAAAAGGGGCCCCCAAAAAATTTTTCTTATTGCGGGCTTTTTGGCCATACTGTGCTAAAAGTCTTCCTTGGGCCATCCAAAAAAACCCTTGCTTACCACTGTTGCTAACACTACACTGGACTTTCATTCATTTTTCATTCATTCCTTATAATTTATCTCAAAACTATATTCTTGTGAGCAAGAGCACCTAATAGCATACTGTGACTTTCCATTATGTTTGCTAAAAATTCTGTTCAGAAACAATCGTGTTTATTCGCATGGATATGGCTTTCAGGTATAAAGGAAAACACTTTGTCGGCATTAAATTTACTGCACCTATTGCACTAATATCATCCGCAGAAGCTTTAAGAGTAAGTTTTAAGCAAAGAACCTGCCATGAAGGATATGTTTGGTAACATTTTTGTGTGTCCAGAATAAGTACCGTCCTAACCTTTGAATATTGCCCGATTTCTTTAAGAAAAATTTCAGGTATCATATAATTCCATACCGAAGAATACCAGTTTGTTATGTAAAAGTACTTAACATTTTGAACCGCAATTCATATAAATGTGCTAAATTTACTGTTGATTTTTCCTATGCAACAAAACCTTCATTACCACATAACGTGGATTTTTCGATGTTCTAAAGGGCATGGTCTAAAACACTTACCCACCACCCCAAACCGCTTCCCCAGTAGATCTCACTTCGCGTCGCGGTACCTATACATAAGGGCCCCATCTTACCAACCTCCTATGGGCCCCGAGTGTCTCCGATACGCCACTGGCACTGGCAAGCATCATATTGGGAGATGCATTCTAAGCCATAGTAAAGGACCTTTCTTCAAAAATTTTTCTCGTGCTCTGATTCATAGGATCACTGTCACAAAACGATCAAGGTTTCCTTGTCGCTAAAGGCAAGCATGTTATTGGGAAATGCATTATAAGCCAAAGTAAAGGGCGTAGCCACAAACATTTTCCTTGGGAATTCGCCCTCAGACCCCCTCATTGTACTGCCCACCCCCACTTAATTTACCCTGGCCACGCATTTTCAAAGAAAGTGACTTTAGCTTTGCTATTGGTAAGAAATCAAGGAATTGCGACGAATTTTGCTCATATGACCGCACCCGCATCATTTAGACCACACCCACTTAGGGCCCCCTTAACTTATCCATGGCCGGTGCAAAAATCGGAGCCAGTCCGCCACTGAGTACAAGTACTCAAAACATTAAAAAACTTACAATAATTGTATAACAACAGGCTACAACAGGCTAAAAGCATACACAGTCAACATAAATGAAAAAAATATAGCTATACACGACTAGAAAATTGGTATGAAGAGGAATTTGTAAGGAGGAGCTCTCTCAGTAGCTAAGCTAATCAAGGAGAGAGTACCCCCTCTTAAGAAATCTTAATTGTTAGATAAAAGGGCTATCCCTCGATGTATCAGAGAATGAATCTCATCCAGGGATAGACTTTTATCAGAGAATGAACTTTATCTAAGGATGAATTTTATTGACTCAATTTAATTTTATATTTTAGTAACTTTGTCGACTGGCTGCAGAAAGTGGGTGATCTCGGTGATTCGGGTGAACCAGGTAATTTAGTACTGAAGAGACACAGAGAGAGTCACTGAGAAAAAATAAATTTGTCAACTGGCTGCAGAAAGTGGGTGATCTGGGTGATTCGGGTGAACCAGGTATTTTAGTACTGAAGCGACACAGAGAGAGTCACTGAGAAAAAATAAATTTGTCGACTGGCTGGAGAAAGTGGGTGATCTGGGTGATTCGGGTGAACCAGGTATTTTAGTACTGAAGAGACACAGAGAGAGTCACTGAGAAAAAATAAATTTGTCGACTGGCTGGAGAAGGTGGGTGATCTGGGTGATTCGGGTGAACCAGGTATTTTAGTACTGAAGAGACACAGAGAGAGTCACTGAGAAAAAATAAATTTGTCGACTGGCTGCAGAAAGTGGGTGATCTGGGTGATTCGGGTGAACCAGGTATTTTAGTACTGAAGAGACACAGAGAGAGTCACTGAGAAAAAATAAATTTGTCGACTGGCTGCAGAAAGTGGGTGATCTCGGTGATTCGGGTGAACCAGGTATTTTAGTACTGAAGAGACAGAGAGAGAGTCACTGAGAAAAAAAAAATTTGTCGACTGGCTGCAGAAAGTGGGTGATCTGGGTGATTCGGGTGAACCAGGCATTTTAGTACTGAAGAGACACAGAGAGAGTCACTGAGAAAAAATAAATTTATCGACTGGCTGGAGAAAGTGGGTGATCTGGGTGATTCGGGTGAACCAGGTATTTTAGTACTGAAGAGACACAGAGAGAGTCACTGAGAAAAAATAAATTTGTCGACTGGCTGCAGAAAGTGGGTGATCTGGGTGATTCGGGTGAACCAGGTATTTTAGTACTGAAGAGACACAGAGAGAGTCACTGAGAAAAAATGAATTTATCGACTGGCTGGAGAAAGTGGGTGATCTGGGTGATTCGGGTGAACCAGGGATTTTAGTACTGAAGAGACACAGAGAGAGTCACTGAGAAAAAATAAATTTGTCGACTGGCTGGAGAAAGTGGGTGATCTGGGTGATTTGGGTGAACCAGGTATTTTAGTACTGAAGAGACAGAGAGAGAGTCACTGAGAAAAAAAAATTGTCGACTGGCTGCAGAAAGTGGGTGGTCTGGGTGATTCGGGTGAACCAGGTATTTTAGTACTGAAGAGACAGAGAGAGAGTCACTGAGAAAAAATAAATTTGTCGACTGGCTGCAGAAAGTGGGTGATCTGGGTGATTCGGGTGAACCAGGTATTTTAGTACTGAAGAGACACAGAGAGAGTCACTGAGAAAAAATAAATTTGTCGACTGGCTGCAGAAAGTGGGTGATCTGGGTGATTCGGGTGAACCAGGTATTTTAGTACTGAAGAGACAGAGAGAGAGTCACTGAGAAAAAAAAATTGTCGACTGGCTGCAGAAAGTGGGTGGTCTGGGTGATTCGGGTGAACCAGGTATTTTAGTACTGAAGAGACACAGAGAGAGTCACTGAGAAAAAATAAATTTGTCGACTGGCTGCAGAAAGTGGGTGATCTGGGTGATTCGGGTGAACCAGGGATTTTAGTACTGAAGAGACACACAGAGAGTCACTGAGAAAAAATAAATTTGTCGACTGGCTGGAGAAAGTGGGTGATCTGGGTGATTCGGGTGAACCATTTCGTCCCGTCAGCGTGTTGAGCGCTTTTTCGAAAATCTATGAAAAAATAATCAAAGATCAACTCATTCGTCATCTTGATCTTTGTCTTTCAAAGTTTATAGCGGCATATAGACAGCAATATAGCACACAGCATGTCCTGATAAGAATGATCGAAGAATGGAGACTAAACCTTGACAATGATAATATTGTGGGGGCCGTAATGATGGACCTTTCGAATGCATTTGACTGTATCCCACATGATCTACTTGTTGCAAAATTATCTGCGTATGGTTTTTATGAAGATGCACTCGTTTATATCTACTCATACTTGAAACGTAGACAACAGTCAGTGCGTATTAACAACACGTATAGTACTTTCCAACTCGTGCTTTCTGGTGTACCGCAAGGATCTGTTCTTGGTCCAATCTTGTTTAACTTATACATAAACGATCTTTATCTTTATATAGAGAAAGCTACTTTACATAATTATGCAGACGATAATACCCTTACGGCTTTTTTAAAATCATTCCCAAACCTGGTTAGAATACTGGAACAGGAATCAAATGTTGCTGTAGATTGGCTTGAAAGGAACCAAATGATTGCAAATCCGGACAAATTCCATGCCATCGTAGTAACAAAGGGTAGAGATGACACAATTGGGGAAAAACTAACCATAAAAGGCAAACAAATTCAATCTGAAAATGCAGTAAAACATCTGGGGGTGAAAATCGATCACAGACAAACCTTTGACGACCACATTTCCGATCTATTTAGGAAAGCCGCTGCGCAGCTAAACGCACTGAAAAGACTTAAGGGTTTTATGGAATTTAAAGCCAAAGAGATATTGATCCAAAGCTTCGTTTTTTCAAATTTTAATTACTGCCCTTTGGTCTGGCATTTTTCCTCTGAAAAATCAGCGAAAAAAATTGAGAAGATCCACGAGCGAGCTCTTAGATTTCTTTACAATGACTCTACAAACTCTTATGACGACTTACTTTCCAAGGCTGGGAAATGCACGATGAGAATCAGCCGTCTCAGAACTCTTTGTATTGAAATCTATAAAACTGTCTCAAAACTAAATCATGAGGGTTAGACTTGTTTAACCTGAGTTAATGACGTCAAAAGTAGTTGTTTATATTAGCCAATCATGGGACCCCCAGGGATTGTGGGATTTTTTTTGCCTGAATTTGGTGAGAACTTTCCAATCTTCCTTTATTTTACCTCGTGCCATTGTTATTAGACCAGTTTGACTCCAATTTTTGGCAAGTTTTTGTTATTATGTCGGAAGAATTTAAGACACTTTATAGAGAATTTTGGGTACCAAACTTCATGGCAGATGATCGAAATTCGAATTCAATATATCGACACTCCCAGTGCCCCCTGTCCCTATTTGAGGCAAGAGGTTATGAAAAAATGGTGTGCTCCGCTCCCCACCCTTCACGGGCTTAGGCCCTGCTCATAATTTTTGGGCCACGTATTTTGGACCACGTTCATACAATTTTGTGGCAATTTGAATCAAAACATAGACCCTCCAAGTGCTCCGGACACTATGAGCAGACAAGAGGTTATGGAAAAATTTGGAGTGGCCTCCTTCACAATTCTTGGCCTCGTTATTTTGGCCTCGTTCATAATTTTTATTGTTGGTGACGATTTTTGTGGCCACGTTACTGGCTTTTTGGCAACGCTGTTTCGGCCACCTTCATAATTGTTTGGTCATGCTATTTTTTCCACGTTCATATAATTTTTTGGCCACGTTATTTTGCCACGTTCATGGTTTTATCCGCGTTATTTTGGCCACGTCCAAACTTTTTTGGACACGTTATTTAATTTGGCCTCGTTCACAATGTTTAGCCTTATTCATTTGGTCACGTTCATAATTTTGGCCACAGTCATAATTTTGGTCACGCTTATAATTTTGGTCACGTTATTTTTGGTCACGTTCATAATTGTTGGCCACGTTTATAATTTTTGGCCACGTTCACAATTTTTGGCCCTGTTAATTTTGGGCCATGTTCACAATTTTTGGTCACGTTATTTTGACCACGTTCACAATTTTTGGTCACGTTATTTTGGCCACGTTCACAATTTTTGGCCACGTTATTTTGGCCACGTTCACAATTTTTGGTCACATTATTTTGGCCACGTTCACAATTTTTGGTCACGTTATTTTGGCCACGTTCACAATTTTTGGGTCACGTTATTTTGGCCACGTTCACAACTTTTGGCCACGTTATTTTGGCAAGGTTCACAATTTTTGGTCACATTATTTTGGCCACGTTCAGAATTTTTTTGGCACGTTATTTTGGCCACGTTCACAATTTTTGGCCACGTTATTTTGGCCACGTTCACAATTTTTGGTCACATTATTTTGGCCACGTTCACAATTTTTGGTCACATTATTTTGGCCACGTTCACAATTTTTGGTCACGTTATTTTGGCCACGTTCACAATTTTTGGCCACGTTATTTTGGCCACGTTATTTTGGCCACGTTCACAATTTTTGGTCACATTATATTGGCCACGTTCACAATTTTTGGCCACGTTATTTTGGCCACGTTCACAATTTTTGGTCACATTCTTTTGGCCACGTTCACAATTTTTGGCCACGTTATTTTGGCCACGTTCACAATTTTTGGCCACGTTATTTTGGCCACGTTCACAATTTTTGGTCACATTATTTTGGCCACGTTCACAACTTTTGGTCACATTATTTTGGCCACATTCACAATTTTTGGTCACGTTATTTTGGCCACGTTCACAATTTTTGGCCACGTTATTTTTGGCCACGTTCACAATTTTTGGTCACATTATTTTGGCCACGTTCACAATTTTTGGCCACGTTATTTTGGCCACGTTCACAATTTTTGGCCACGTTCACAATTTTTGGCCACGTTGTTTTGGCCACGTTCACAACTTTTGGCCACGTTATTTTGGCCACGTTCACAATTTTTGGCCACGTTATTTTGGGCCACGTTCACAATTATTGGCCACGTTCACAATTTTTGGTCACGTTATTTTGGCCACGTTCACAATTTTGGCCACGTTATTTTGGCCACGTTCATAATTTTGGCCACGTTATTTTGGCCACGTTCACAATTTTTTGGTCACGTTATTTTGGCCATGTTCACAATTTTTGGCCACGTTATTTTGGGCCACGTTCACAATTATTGGCCACGTTCACAATTTTTGGTCACGTTATTTTGGCCACGTTCACAATTTTGGTCACGTTATTTTGGCCACGTTCATAATTTTTGGCCACGTTATTTTGGCCACGTTCACAATTTTTGGCCACGCTTGGCCACGTTCATGATTTTTTGCCACGTTATTTTGGTTACGTTCATAATTTCATGGCCACGTTATTTTGGTCACGTTCACAATGTTTGGCCACGCTTGGCCACGTTCATAATTTTTTGCCCACGTTATTTTGGCCACGTTCATAATTTTTGGCCACATTATTTTGGCCACGTTCACAATGTTTGGCCACGCTTGGCCACGTTCACAATTTTTGGCCACGCTTGGCCACGTTCATGATTTTTGGCCACGTTATTTTGGCCACGTTCTCTATCTCCTTCGTCTCCTACCTGTCACTTCTGCGCTTTACTTTTCACTTTTCTTCCGCAAATTTTTATTCTATGTTATTTTATTTTAATTTTTTACCTCTCTCCTGAGAAATATTAGTGGTGATTGGTGGGGGAACACGCCTCGTGTTCTGTGGCCGGAAATTTGATTTCCCTGAGCCAATCACCAAAGTTAAAGGTTAGCATTGTTCAGGAAAGTCGGGCAATACACAATGGCCCATTCCCTGGAAGGGTCGGAGCTTTTTAGGTCATTAAATGAGGGTTAGACTTGTTTAACCTGAGTTAATGACGTCAAAAGTAGTTGTTTATATTAGCCAATCATGGGACCCCCAGGGATTGTGGGATTTTTAGAGCATAGGTGTGGCATCCATTTCCGTGTGCATGCAGATCGCTCGACAGCGAGAACAAGGAAGATCTACATACTGGAATTTCATCGCCCACCCTCCCGCACCATTTATTTTGTTTATATTTTTATATTTACTTCGTCTTTTTTTTTTCTCTTTCCTTGACTAAATCTTCCTTCCTCCTGGCGGTTCTTTCTTCCATCCGCGAGGCAGGTGTATTGCTCCGCCGGAAATTTGATTTCCCTGAGCCAATCACCAAAGTTAAAGGTTAGCATTGTTCAGGAAAGTCGGGCAATACACAATGGCCCATTCCCTGGAAGGGTCGGAGCTTTTTAGGTCATTAACTCCTTTTATGCAGGATAATTTCAAACTAAAACAACCAACAAGGTCAGCAAGGAACCAAAACGAATTAATCCATCATAGACCAAACCAAGTTACTTTTGGTTCAAAAAGCCTCTTATCGTTAGGACCACAAATTTGGAATGCTTTGCCCAAAAATATTAAATTAGCCGAAAACATTCAAACATTTAAGAGACTAATAAAACAATGGGATGGGCCAACTTGCAAGTGTAGTATTTGTTGCTAATGATCTAAATATGTATTATCAATCATTGTCAATAGTATGTTTAGATATTCGATTTAGATTAGTTTCTATTTAGAAGCTAAAATTTGATTGAATTAAAATAAGATGACAAACAAACAAAAACAAACAAACCAGGTATTTTAGTACTGAAGACACACAGAGAGAGTCACTGAGAACAAATAAATTTATCGACTGGCTGGAGAAAGTGGGTGATCTGGGTGATTCGGGTGAACCATTTCTTTAAAAGTTCTGCAGTAACTTTTTAAAGACTTCTTTTTCAGAGATATTGTGTAATATGTAAGTGTAATTTATTTTGCACTGTATATATTGCCTTCATTAATGTTTGGCGGAAACATGGTTTTCATAAATTTGACAGTGGTTTCATAAATTCATTCATTCATCCCAGTTGTCTTTTCGTCGTGTTTTCGTTTTTACTGGGTCTAGATTGTAGCATATTGCAACGTCGGTACCTTTTCTAGATTCCCACCATTCCGGATTTGCTAGCACCATATCGCAGGTGCAAGGAGTTATATGTAATGAATAACATTAGGCCTTTCGTACAGCATCCTGTACGGTAGCACGTTAGGACAATACTGCTTTCCAATTTCAACTACAAGACGTACCTCCTAATTTCATTGCCGCAATGCGCCAGATATTCGCTACCGACAGGATAATCATCCTATCATAATTTTGTTTGGGGGTATTTCGAATGACAATCTGCTGAATATTTGAGAGGTCATAAATAGGGACTGTAGAGCTGGATAGCTTAGGGAAGCTTTAGCCCCCTCCCCCAAGTACTGTAAAAAGATAGTTTTTTAGCTTTTTGACGATTATGTTTATATGATCAAATAGATTCTCGGCTTTACAGCATGAACATCACTAGATCCTCTCGCTGGAAAAGTGTTGAACTGATGAGCGTCCTTCTGTGCAGCTTCAGCAGCTTTCGTTATTTCGACCGCTCTCGTAAAGGTCAAAACCCCAGCTTCTTGCAATAATCGACGTTGCCACGCTTCGTTATTCAAACCAAAAACAAATTGATCCCTCAGTGACTGTAGTAATGGTGTCAAAGCTGGTTCTTGAGAGGCTGTAAATTCGCATGTTTTTGCTAATCTTCTCAGTTCTGCTTCATATTCAGCTACTGACTCATTTGGCATCTGCTTCCTGTTATAAAACTTGTAACGTTCGGCCATAATCGAAGGTTTTGGTTTATAATACTTCCTCAAAAGGTTTAGGAGTTCTTCTAATGACTTCTCTTCTGGTTCCTCTGGTGAACAGAGCGTTGCCAACTTTTCGAAAGCATCACGTCCAACGAAAAGCAAGAATTGATCGGTTTTCTCCTCTTCGGCGACTTGGTTTACTCTCCAAAAAAGTTTTACACACGCAACGCAGGGCCGTAGGAAGAAGCTTCGGATTGGGGGGGCAATTGTTCTTAAAACAATAGAGAACAATACATCTAATTAAGTCATGTGACGTAGCACCATTGTTTTAAAAAATTATTGGGGGGGCTTGAGCCCCCCCTACCCCCCCGCTTCCTACGGGCCTGGCGCAACGTAGCTATCAAAGTCTTCTCTTTCGTCGAATTCCCCCGGAATTCCGATGTACTGCCCCCTCCTTGGGTGAGAAGCTTGTCCAGGACTGTCATCGTCCGACATCTTTGAGAAAAACAGTTGTCGACTGCGCCAAAATGTTATGTTTTCCTAAACTTGGCCTAGCCAAACGAGACATAGAAAAACAACGCGTCTACTTTCCAAAACACTCAACTTAGAACAAACACAGAAATGTGGTAAACAACTTTACAACGCATGACTACGAGTTCCCTTGGGGTTAGTCAATTGGGATTATTCCAAACAATTAAATAATAACACAATATCATCTCACGGGGGGGGGGGGGCAGGTGTTGAACATGAAGACTGTTATGGATCTTTTAAGAAACTCGTAAGAAACTCCGAGTACACATATTTTCTTTATAAGAAACTCAACTCTCAGATTGCCAAAAAATTAAGAAACTCCAGTACTGGGAAAATATCAACTAAGAAACTATTCATTTTGATAAAGGAAATCCTCGACATATTTTTACTTTACTTTCATTTTTTTCCTGTATCATGCTACTCATAAGGTACTTGAGTAATGTTTAAACATTGGAAAAGCTTATAAAACCTTGTTTTGAAATGTTCACGAGGGCACAGGTAGTGAACATGAAGATTGTTATGGAACCTCTAAGAAACTCGTAAGAAACTCTGAGTACTCAAAATCTGATAATTTTAAGAGACCCCCAGTACTGGCCCAAATTCTTAGTTTCTTATAAAAAAATACGTGTACTAAAAGGAAAAGTCTAATAATTTTAAGAGACCTCCAGTACTGGCCCAAATTCTTAGTTTCTTATAAAAAATACGTGTACTAAAAGGAAAAGTCTGATAATTTTAAGAAACTTCAAGTACTGGCTGAAATTATTAGTTTCTTATAAAGGAAATACGTCCATGCGAAGTTTCAGGAAATTTGACAAAAATTAGATCGATCAGGACTGCAAACTTAAGTTCTTATTTGTAGAGATCATGGGGTCTTCATCAACAGAGGTTTATGGAAGAATCAGGAATTTTTATATTATCCGATGAGGGACTGTTGAAAGCTTTTCTTTGGGTTTTATAGAAATTTAAGCTTCTTCCACAAATTGCTGTTGTGAATGACAAGAATGATACCTCATAAACTCAAGTGATGTGAACTGACAGTAAATGAAGTCCTGAAAAGTTTGAATGTGGAGGAAAGAAATTTCTGAAAGCCCTGAATAAGATAAGAACCAATTTATCCCTAATCCATATTTATTATATGACATGGTCGGTACCGGTGGGGAAGAAAACGTCTTGCTAAAATCTGCTCGCCCCGAATGAAATTGTTGCAAAAATCCAACTTCCCCGTCACCCTTTCTTTTCCTTTTAATAAAAAATGTATCTACCCCGCACAATAGTTTACTAGATGAAGGGTTGAATCATGGTTGAATGAATGAATCGTTCTTGCTAACAACCGAAAAGGAAATTTTGCTTCATTTTATACACATCCATCCAAACATTTCTCATATGGCATAATTTACAACTCAAAATGAAAAATTGTATGTTTCAAACTTCATCTTGATCTATAATATGTTATTGCCCGTAAATGTCCGCTTTATAAAAACTGTTGACCTCTATGCAAAAGCTCGTTTGCAGTTTGCCCTGCCCATTACATTTTTTGCACCGGCCAGGTTATAAAGTAAAATCTGCACCGTCCATTACTCCCATTTTTTTGTTACAAGACAGCTGCAGTCATAGTAAAAAATAATGTGGCAGGACAAGTGCGAAAAATGCAAGCAATTAAAGGCTTCGTTTTGGATTTGAGTTATGGCTGAATTCTCAGTACCCGACATTACCTCACCTGGTAAGAAAATAAACATAAAAAAAATCGCTTATATGACTTTGAAATAAATGTTATTTCTCTTGTGAAAGATCAAACTCTCGTTTCATGTTCATTAAATCCACCAGAAAAGCAAAATAACAATATTGGTAGGCGAAAGTTCTTGTGGACTTCGAGATTTTTCCACGGTAGGCCGTTCAGTAAAATTATTTAATAAAATGAGTAAAGATACATCCAAGACGAATGTTTTGTATAAAAAGGCAGCTTATCACGTAAACATTACCAGAAAAATAGCCAACATTTCTTCGATTCGATGGGGAAGGATATTTGTAGAAAAAAGCTCACTAGACCAACTTTATCCCGAAGACCCACATTACCACACTCCACCCTATCCAAGCGGATGACACCCAAGCGGATGAAAATGAAATCCAAGAGAATGAAATTCAAGAGGATGAAATCATCATTTGAGCGTAGCCAGGACATGCAAAGAGGGTCGCACGTAGCACTGTAACTACTCTTGTGTGTACTTGTAAAAATGACAGAAAAATCAGAAGGATCATCCACAGAACAGGGAGGGGGGAGGGTAATTAATATGATTTTGGTGGTGGGGAGATGTAAGTACGGCGGGATGTACTGCCCAAATATATTACTTCCAACATTTTTCACAGAAACATGGGTCCAGTTTTTTTGAAAATTGGCATGGAAAAGTCTTGTGCACGTTTTCTTTGTAAGTTTTATTTATTTTTTCTCAGTGACTCTCTCTCTCTGTCTCTTCAGTACTAAAATGCCTGGTTCACCCGAATCACCCAGATCACCCACTTTCTCCAGTCGACAAATTTGTTTTTTCTCAGTGACTCTCTCTGTGTGTCTTCAGTACTAAAATGCCTGGTTCACCCGAATCACCCAGATCACCCACTTTCTCCAGCCAGTCGATAAATTTATTTTTTCGCAGTGACTCTGTGTGTGTGTTTTCTGTACTAAAATGCCTGGTTCACCCGAATGACCCAGATCACCCACTTTCTCCAGCCAGTCGACAGATTTAGTTCTTCTCAGTGACTCTCTCTCTCTGTCTCTTCAGTACTAAAATGCCTGGTTCACCCGAATCACCCAGATCACCCACATTCTGCAGCCAGTCGATACGTTTATTTGTTCTCAGTGACTCTTTCTATGTCTCTTCAGTACTAAAATACCTGGTTCACCCGAATCACCCGGATCACCCACTGTCTGCAGCCGTCGATAAATTTATTTTTTCTCAGTGACTCTCTCTGTGTGTCTTCAGTACTAAAATACCTGGTTCACTCGAATCACCCGGATCACCCACTGTCTGCAGCCGTCGATAAATTTATTTTTTCTCAGTGACTCTCTCTGTGTCTCTTCAGTACTAAAATACCTGGTTCACCCGAATCACCCAGATCACCCACTTTCTGCAGCCAGTCGACAAATTTATTTTTTCTCAGTGACTCTCTCTGTGTCTCTTCAGTACTAAAATACCTGGTTCACCCGAATCACCCAGACCACCCACTTTCTCCAGCCAGTCGACAAATTTATTTTTTCTCAGTGACTCTCTCTGTGTCTCTTCAGTCCTAAAATCCCTGGTTCACCCGAATCACCCAGATCACCCACTTTCTGCAGCCAGTCGACAAATTTTTTTTTTCTCAGTGACTCTCTCTCTGTCTCTTCAGTACTAAAATACCTGGTTCACCCGAATCACCGAGATCACCCACTTTCTGCAGCCAGTCGACAAATTTTTTTTTTCTCAGTGACTCTCTCTCTGTCTCTTCAGTACTAAAATACCTGGTTCACCCGAATCACCGAGATCACCCACTTTCTGCAGCCAGTCGACAAATTTATTTTTTCTCAGTGACTCTCTCTCTGTCTCTTCAGTACTAAAATGCCTGGTTCACCCGAATCACCCAGATTACCCACTTTCTCCAGCCAGTCGATAAATTTATTTTTCTCAGTGACTCTCTCTGTGTGTCTTCAGTACTAAAATGCCTGGTTCACCCGAATCACCCAGATCACCCACTTTCTGCAGCCAGTCGATAAATTTATTTTTTCTCAGTGACTCTTTCTATGTCTCTTCAGTACTAAAATGCCTTGTTCACCCGAATCACCCGGATCACCCACTTTCTGCAGCCAGTCGACAAATTTATTTTTTCTCAGTGACTCTTTCTATGTCTCTTCAGTACTAAAATACCTGGTTCACCCGAATCACCCATATCACCCACTTTCTGCAGCCAGTCGATACGTTTATTTGTTCTCAGTGACTCTTTCTATGTCTCTTCAGTACTAAAATGCTTTGTTCACCCGAATCACCCGGATCACCCACTTTCTGCAGCCAGTCGACAAATTTACTTTTCTCAGTGACTCTTTCTATGTCTCTTCAGTACTAAAATGCCTGGTTCACCCGAATCACCCAGATCACCCACATTCTGCAGCCAGTCGATACGTTTATTTTTTCTCAGTGACTCTTTCTATGTCTCTTCAGTACTAAAATGCCTGGTTCACCCGAATCACCCAGATCACCCACTTTCTCCAGCCAGTCGATAAATTTATTTTTTCTCAGTGACTCTCTCTGTGTCTCTTCAGTACTAAAATGCCTTGTTCACCCGAATCACCCGGATCACCCACTTTCTGCAGCCAGTCGACAAATTTATTTTTTCTCAGTGACTCTTTCCATGTTTCTTCAGTACTAAAATGCCTGGTTCACCCGAATCACCCTGATCACCCACTTTCTGCAGCCAGTCGACAAATTTGTTTTTTCTCAGTGACTCTTTCCATCTCTCTTCAGTACTAAAATATCTGGTTCACCCGAATCACCCGGATCACCCACATTCTGCAGCCAGTTGATAAATTTATTTAAATTTAAAATTAAATTGAGTCAATTAGAATAAAATTCATCCTTAGATAAAATTCATTCTCTGATAAAAGTCTATCCCTGGATGAAATTCATTCTCTGATACATCGAGGGTCTGCCCCTGCGACGTTTGCATATTTGCATCTGTAGCTGTGCAGAAGGGGGTCCTTCTACCTTCGGTGAGGCTGCGAATGCTAGCCTCTGTGCAGGCCGCCGGTTACATCATCCTCTAAAGTTGACTTATTTGCATAATGAGTACTATCAACAAGTGGCTAATGATGCGTTCGTTCTAGAAAACGATTGTTTTAACATAATTAAGCTGCTAATGAAGTCAAGAACGTGCCAATTCTGGGTAAATTTGTTGCTGTGCCAGGGTAAACATCATGGTGATTTATCCATCTTATGGTGTCAAATCTGTCTAACATGAAACATGCCGACGTCAAATTTTTCTATCTGATCGCGGGAAACTTCTGTCTTGTGTGCGCTTTCTGTGCGCTTTCTTTATTTCAGTGCCAATTAGCAGAGGTAAAACGTTAATCAATTGCTTTAACGAGCGTGACGGACTTTCTTTCTTTCTTTCTTTCTTTCTTTCTTACTTTCTTTCTTTCTGACTGACCCGGAGCCCCCTCTTAGATTACAAAGTTGGACTTTGTAATCAAAAATTGAGAAAGATCATGGGTGACTAGTGTTGATGACTCTTCAATAATTGTTTTCAAAAAGGAAGGCTTTGAGTCTTTGACAAAAGATATTTACAGATGGTAACTTCAAGAAGGTTATGTGAAAAGAAATAAAACATTTTAAGCTTTATTGCCAGTTTCTTCTCATCTGCACAAATCAAGTTTATTTCATGAATAGTGTGGTCATACTATGAGCCTAATATTTTGTAAGAATATAAACAAAGATGCTGATTTTGTATGGGCCATGAGTCTGCCAGGTTCATTTTAAATCATCAGACATTAACGAAGAATAACATACAAATTTCAATGTAATAATGAGTTCATGTATCGACAAAAGAGCTATTGACAATCAATGACAATGAAATCCCATGAAATGAAAATGAACGCTGCTTACCTTTGTTTGCACAACGAGTGGCAAAGGACTGAGGATGATTGGTGTCAGGAAAATGATTAGGAATCTCTTCCATTCTTTCAGTCTTGTCAGAGCATTTTGGAGTCCCTGAAGTAAACCTGGTGCCATCTTGCTCCAGAAGAACGACTAGTGGAATAGCTGACTGAAAACTATTCTTCGATCTTTTTACTCTCAAGCTGTGAGAAAATGTAATAACAAACGTTGACAGGTGGTCTTGTCTTTGTTTTTGTTGTGGTTTCTTCTGCATGCAAGTCAGCACGTCCAGATCTCCACATGTGCTGCTGCTTTGTTTTTCTAGTTTCTTCTCCTGTAATTCCATCAAGGCATTCAGCCCCCAATCTTTGAAAATATCTACTATACCAGAGAAAGGCAAATAACCAGGTTCTCGTGGGGGAGTCTTGCTGGGGGTGGTGGGGGCAGTGCCAAACAACAACAGCCAAGACTGGATCCTGTTCGTTGTAAACTACTTGAGGCCTAGTTCAATCAGTTACCACAAAAAGCTTAATTGTGGCATAATTTTCTCTGTAAGATTGAATTTCATCCTTCACTGCAAGGTTTTTGTCTGTGTTCCTTCCGTGTGAAGTTCCTGGAACGATGCGTGCAGCCTTGTCACCTGTTTCCAGGAAATATTGCCACTGTCTGTTTGGGGGTCAAAATTCAAAGTTCAAGGCTACATTACAACAACGACAACAACAGAGATCACAGGGGCTCGAAGTCATATTGATGTTGCTTGCTGCACTTGTCCTGCTAGGCCATCCGGAAAGAAGAACCGCGAAAGAGAACAGCGAAAGTAGCACAGAAGCGAAGAAAAGTGAGTTGAAGTAACATAAGAATTAATTGAATGTCTTTTCGTACACAGGACAAACATTGATAGCAGTGATGTTATAATTGTTGAAGTTGTTTATCGGCTATTAGGCAGAGGTAGGTAGTGGTATGGTGGACTACCCTACCAACTACCAACCACACCCCAGAGCCACGTGTGCACCCATCTCACCACCCCAGTCTGCAGAGTATGGCACTTTTCAGCGAGATCTCCGGTGTGCAACGAGAAATTTATTTTGTTCTCTATTGTCTAATTTGAATAACCTATTGAAAATCTCCGGTGTGCAAGTGCCATACTCTCTCTGCACCACACCTGTCACCCTGTCACCACCCAGGTCCCAGGTGTGCAGAGTAAGGCACTTGCACAACTGATAATGATTCATGAAATAACGTATTAGTTAAAACTAACTACATATGATTTCATGCGCCCGGAAGCAGAGCTTATCGAGCCTGGGGCGCTTACAAACAAAACAGAACCGTTGATTATACTTTGATTATACAATATGAGGTTATACAATATGAGGTTAGAAATCATTACAATATAAAATAACTGCTCGTGTAAGTAATACACTACACTCATTTTTTTTATAAGAAACAGGTCCGGGGCTGGTAGGCAGTTTCTTAAATGTTTGGGCCATTTTGCTACCAAAAGTTTCTTACGTGTTTCTTATATTTTTAATGCCAGAAGTGTAGATTCAATCTTGTTTTGTCTGAAGGGTTCCCAAATTACTCAGTAAGGCCTCAAAACAAGTCAATAACATAATTCGCACTCAAAATAATGTCCAAACAGTTGTTATAATAACTGTACATGTACAGAGTCAAAAATATTTGATTGCGACAGGGAAATTAAAACTGTAAATTACAAAAGTTTCTTAGCTTTTTAAATCCAGGTAGGGTTGTTTCTTAACTTTCGAAAAATTGAGCCTACCGTTTCTTATAAGCGGTTTCTTATAAAAAAAATGAGTGTACTTACAAATTAACTAATCTGATAACACATGTAAGGGAAAAATACGCAGAAAGATGACAATCTTATTATTAACTATATTTTATACGGAACAACTCATCTGAAGAACAATATAGTATGATTATTTTTGAAATTATAGCCAGACGTGCATCTACCTACACTTTGCGCACTTTGCAAACTTATCAGTCCGGTCATACCATAATACTCTACAGACTGGTTGGGACCTTGATCTGTTTGTGCTGGGCCATGCAAAGGTATAACAAAGGTGCAATCCTCACATGATTGCACAGTGCAGCTTGGAATCAGTAGAGATTGCACTGGGAGCATTGGTAGCCTTGCAATCAGTCAGGATTGCATTGAATAACAGTGCGATTTGTCAGTGCAACTATATAACTGGTTCCAAGCCTTTACCAATAATCATGCAATTTCATTTGATTTTGATAGGTACGGCTGGTAATGCTGTTCTGCTCACTGTAGTGCATCGCAAACTTGACTTAAGAGATCAATAACCAAGATATTAAAGCTTCCAAGGAACACCTGTAACAAATTACCTGAAGTTCCTTTCAAGCCATTCAATGAAACAGAAGATGCATTAACCAACTGTACTAAATATAACAACAGTCAGCGAGTGCTGCCGATTAGTATTTGTACCAAATGCGACTGTAGCGAGGTCAATTTTATAGAAATTAATTGAATAATTATCGCCAAGGAAACGTGTATTATGTTTGAATTTACAGTTGGGTAATGGTTCAAAAGGTAAATGATTTAGAATATTGAGTTTCTCTCTGCCGCCGGTTTCTAGTTCCTGAGTCCAAGGCTCTTGGTTCAGTAGTTCTGTAGTCCATGGTTCTGTGGTCCGTAATATTGAGTTCTGCATTGTCAGATATAAACCTTTGTCATCCATTGACGTAGTTAAGTAGTTAAGTAGGTAGGAAGAACTCATTATCTTTTGTTGAGGAACTTGTTGCTTGTTGGATAAATGCTCACAAGCCGCGAGCCCGCAAACCGCAGCCGTGAGCTGGTCCGTCTACATAGCCAAATGGCAGACAGGCAGGCAGGCAGGCTAATTTTGCTCGCTGATTGAAGAAGAATAGTAAGGATTTGAAGGATGGATTAACCAAGTGGTTAAGGCACAGTGTTTCAAATCTTGTGGGGTCTACTCACATGGGTTCATCAAATCCTGTCACTAACACTGCAAACCACAAGCCTCAGCTGTCCATCCTTCCGAGGTTGGTAAATGAGCACTAAGAGGCAACTCTGAGGGCACAAGCCATTGTGCTGCAGGCCCGCATCAGCTGCATAGCTGCCAGAAACCTAGCTTGCATTAACAAATAAATGTTGCTTGCTTGATTCCTACTGTATGCTGATGTTATCTTATTTACAGTGAATCAGAACACAGAACGGACAAGGCTTATCACAAGAAACACAGCAGCAAACAATGGGGGAAATGATATTGAATTATCTGCTGATGATGGCCCATCACAAGAGACAGCTCATTCAATGTTGGCAGAAAGAAGCACTGAAGAGTTTGGCTCTGATGTGATGACCGAACCTCTCTTAGGGAGAAAATCATGGAAGAGTTACTTGGTCTTAATTCTTACACCAATTGTTCTCTGTCCTTTGCCCATTGTCTTGAAAAGCACGGTCAGTTATGCAGCATTCATTGTTAGACTTTTATCACCTTTAAAATTATTTTTCTTCTGATCAGATCTTCATTCGATCAAAGATGCATTTTGTAATCATCAAGGCCAAATAATTCAAGACTTCATATTTTAAATCGTAAATCATATTTTAAAGGCAGTCTGTCATGCATCTGATTGACTGCAATAAGGTCAGAGTATCAGAGCTCCGCACAACAGATTTTTTTGTGAATGTGTGTATTTGGGCCAACGAGGATAGATAATGTTACAATAGAACTTGCTACTTTTCATTGACACCTAGATACAAAGCAATTTCTGATTGCAGACAAAGGGAATTCCATGCTTGGTTGGTCAAGATATAAACAAAACCAAAGCAAGCCGCAAAAATTGCCCTGAAACCTGGGTCGCTAACTCAGTCGTTGTGCATTCCAGAAATGGATATTAGCACATATCGAAAGAAGAAGGATATATCTAAACTTCTGCCTCGGGCATTTTATTTTTTTCGTACAGAAGCTGAGGAGTAAGTGTTTTAATTACACCTAAAAAGTACGAGAATTGAATCCCCTCCCAATTGGCTTCTGCTGAAAATAAATAAAATGCCCGAGGCAGAAGTTTGGACATATCCTTCTTCTTTCGATCTGTGCTAATATTTGCTCTTTAAAACAATTTCTGGAATGCGCAACAACCGAACTAGCGACCTGGGTTTCAGGGCAATTTTTGCGGCTTGCTTTGTCTTTGTTTATGTCTTGACCAACTGGGCATGGAATTCCCTTTGTCTGCAATCACAAATTGCTTTGTATCTAGGTGTCAATAAAAAAGTAGCGAGTCCTATTGTAACATTATCTGTCCTCGTTACCTGGGCCAATTTTTTCACTCTCTACAGCTGTAGAAAGTGTTCAGAAAAAGCAACCATTTATTTCTCCTATCTCTGCATTGTCTTTATCACAACAAGGACAGATTTAGTAAGCAAGCAAGATTTTGTTTGACACCTGAATTCAAAGTGATTAGCAATCACAGACAAAAGAAATTCTCTCAACCAGTAATTCAAAACAAACAAAGCCGCCAAAGTTTCTCTGAAACCCAGGTAGCTAGTGTGCTCATTGTGCATTCCGGAAATTGTTGTAAGAGCAACATGAGCATATTTCGAAAGAAGAAGAGTATATCTACACATCTTCCTCGGGCATTTTATTTATTTGCTTCAGAAACTGAGCAGTAAGTGTTTTAATTACACCCAAAATAAGAGAATTGAATTGCCTCCAGACCGGCTTGAGCCAAACAAATTAAATGCCCGAAGCAGATGTGTAGATACATCTTTCTTCTTTCAATCTAAGCTCATGTTTGCTCTTAAAAACAATTTCTGTAATGCACAATGAGAGAGCTAGCTACCTGGGTTTCAGAGAAATTTGCTGCTTTGTTTGTTTTGTATTACTGGCTGAGAGAATTTCCTTTGTCTGCAATCGCTAATCCTTTTGAACTGTGGTTTTAATCAAAAGCAACTCATGCTATTGTCATACAAAATTTGTCCTAGTTCCTATATTACTCAATCAGATGCACGACAGACTGCCTTTGATTAGCAAAGATAGGGGCCTGATTAATACAAATCGATTTCACAGCCTCAAAAATAGATTACACACCTTATGTGCAGCCAGCCATAATGCTTTACCCTCTCTCCTCATTTTGATTTGATTGAGTGCACTCAGTGGTGTGAAATCTATTCTTCACAAGGGCAAATCACTTTGTCTTTGCTGAAAGCTTCAATGTACCGGGTGTCCCAAAAAATGTATACAGATTTGGTTGACTTCAGCAATGTGAATTTAGTTTTAATCAATGGCTAATCACTCCCAAAAACTTCCTTGATAGTTAACTTGAACATGGATACCTCGTTTGTTGGTATTGGTGCTTTGAGAGCAGAAATATCAATCTTGAAGGCTCAAATTTGCGTCCACTTGCAAACCAGAGTTTGAACTATCGAGGAACATTTTTAGAGTGATCAGACATTGATTGAAGCAACACTCACAGCGCTGGAGTCAACCAAATCCGTATACTTTTTTGGGATGCCCGGTATGTTCTTTACAAAATTTGCCCTTGCTGCCTATGCTTTTCTTTCCATGTTTTCAGATTGATCAATGTTCATGAGCAATTAACGTTTTTTCTCTCAGGAAAGTAAAGCAGCTTATTGCATTCTGATTATCGTTATATATTGGGTGACAGAAGTTTCTCCACTTGCCATTACTTCTACATTGCCTCTGTTCTTATTTCCATTTCTTGGTGTCCTGACTTCAAGTGAAGCAGCCGCGGCGTATTTCCAGAATGCAAATGTTTTATTCATTGGTGGTCTTCTTGTTTTTGTTGCATTTGAAGAATGGAATCTGCACAAAAGAATTGCTTTAAAAGCATTGTTAATTCTTGGAACAAAGAAGCAAAAGTAAGTTTACAATGATTTTGATTTTTGCCAGTCGAATCAAAACAAACGTGGAATGCTCGTAGTGTTTTGAAGTATTTGATTAAGAATCTCCTTAAATTCTTCAAAAATACTTTTTCATGCAATACCAAAAATGAATAAAGAGAATTGAGCCCTTAAAGTCTACTGAAAATATATATTGAACAACAAAGATTAAAGCTGTCTAAGCTCCCCTGCTTGTGTCAAATACAAGAATTCAAATAGAGCAGGCTTGATGTCAATTTTCGTATGGTTGGGGTTTAACAATGCAGCATTTTTTATGTAAGAGAATAAATGCTCATTGGAAAGCAAGTGCTTCCTTATGCGCATACTTACCGGTTTTGTGTTGTACAGGGGAATATAAGCCCGCGAGGTCTTAAAAGTACAGACCGAGCTTCCGAGGTCTGTGCAATAAAACCGCGGGCTTTATATTTTCCTGTACTACTACAAAACCGGTTAGTATGAGTTCTATTGCCTGATAGCTTCTAATTTTGACTCATATCATTTAGTCAAACGCATTTTGGAACTGTTATGTCGCTTGAGTTTATTGTAAATCTCACAGGCCTAAATCAGTTGCTGTGGTGACAAAAACGCCTCCTTTTATCGTATTATGCAAGGCTGCGGGAAAACGGCGGAAATTGTGCGATTAACCAATGGGATTGGCGGGATTCTTGTATTGCCTCGTTTTTGAAACGTCAGTCAGGTAATAATGCTTGATATAGAATCAGGTTTATGAGAAACCAAAAGTGGAATGACCATTCATGATACGAGTGCAGCGTTGTATAAACTATGTTTTTCTCTTCAAGCTTACTGTTTGGCTTTATGCTGACAACTGCTACAATTTCAATGATGCTAAGCAATACAGCAACAACAGCGATGATGGTGAAGATTGTACAAGTGATTCTTACTGAATTAGATAAAGGAGAAAGGAGGGAAATCCGTACAGACACATCTGAAGATGATCAGCAAGAGACACAGATAGGAAATGGTACTGAATATACAGTTTTACAAGGTGAAGTCGAGAGTGAAATTTGCCATGAAATCCCACAAGATTTTGACCAGAGAGATTTTGTGAAGAAAGCTGTAAGGTATTGTGATGATAAAATTATTTCATATCCTTCTTATAAGAACTTGGATCATTGCTAGTATTCATTATTTTGTATTTGTATTTTAATTTTTCACTGAGGACGGTAGCCTTTCAGCATAAGTGCTTTTTTTCAAGGGGCCCCTCCCATAAAATACTTGAAAAACTAAGCTAACTTACAATTATACCGGGTGTCCCGAAAAATGTATATAGATTTGGTTGACTCCAGCGCCGAGAATTTAGCTTTAATCAATGTCTAATCACTCTAAAACATATTCCTCGTTAGTTAACTTGAACATAGATTCCTGGTTTGTTGATATTGTTATTTTGAAAGCAGACATGGTTAATCATGAAAGCTCAAAGCCTCGTCCTGCAAACCAAAGATTTCGCCTTTTGGCCTAAGCAATTTCTTAAGGCACAGCGTATAAAGCAACGATAGCCTTGTTAACATTTGAACAATATTAGATCTTGTGTTATTCTGTTTTCCAGAAGTCACCTCCCAAACACCCATTGGGAAGTTTCTTAATTTTTCATTAATTTCAGCTTTTAATTTTGATGTGCTTCAGGAATTTGCTAAGCCAAAAGGCCAAAGCTCTGGTTTGCAAGTGCCCGCAAATTTGAGCTTTCAAGATTGATATTTCTGCTCTCAAAACACCAATACTAACAAACGAGGTATCTATTTTCAAGTTAACTATCGAGGAACATTTTGAGAGTGATTAGCCATTGATTAAAGCTAAATTCACATCGCTAGAGTCAACCAAATCTGTATACAATTTTTTGGGACACCCGGTATGAAATCTAAATACTAGAAAATTAATTAAAACCCATAACGCCAAAAACCTAATTACAATCTGAAACCTATTAATAATACATAGTCAGAATTCACAGTCAAAGAAACAGAATTAACCCCTAAATAGTTTCCTTAATGCCACCGAGGGATGATGCTGTCTTTGACTCAGGTGAAAGGCTACTGACAGTTTTGTAGTTTTTCAAAAATGACACTGTTTTAAATTTAATGCTTTAAGTTTCTTCGCTTTTGGTGACAAAAGTTTTTGAAATTGTTCTGTCTCAAAAAATGCATATAAACGTATCAACACACTAGACAACGTTGATGGCATAATGTAATATAACTTAATCATACATAAACATAATCATAATCTATGTTGACCACAGTTTTTGTAGGTTGAGCACAACAATGAGGCCTTCACGTTATTACCAACTAACGCTCGTGCAACATATTACAACTAATATATTTCTTTATATCTCAATCACAAGAAACAAGTTTTCCCTTTGTCATTTCATGCCCATCCTTTAGAAAATTTGAGCATCGCTTTCGATGGTTTTCAGCATTTTCGAAATCGAATGAGAGAAGACTAAAATATTTGCAAAACATGCTAAAATCTGATTCTGGATGTACGATTTATCATGGCTTATCAAAAGTGGTTAGTTTTTTTGGTGCACTCGGTATCAACGAGTCCAAATTTTAGGCAATCGTACACAAGCAACGGGATCAATTCAAAGAAGGTCCTTATTTGGAGAGGTTTTTTGCTTCAGAAATTTATGCAACTGTGAAAAGTTTCATTTTATTGTTATTTTCAGGAAAGATAACGCAGAAGATTTTGCAAAAGCATTGATGATATGTGTTGCTTTCTCAGCAAACATTGGCGGCATTGCTACATTAACGGGAACTGGGACGAACATGATCTTTGCTGGACAAGCTCTGAAGTAAGCTATTTTGCATAGCATAGGTTCCAAATCTTTATCTTGGCGTAAAAAGGTGGGTGTAAAATTGTATGACCTATCTCTTCTGATTGAATGGCTTGAAGGAAACTTTAGATAATTATCTATAATTCTACCGTTGGATTTTTCAGAAATTTTGAATATTTTTGGAGATTACAGCATATCTTACATTTCAACTCATTTGAGGATGTGACGTCATCAAATTTCTAAATCATAAACCAGATGAGTGACAGACTTCTGCTTGATACCATATTGTAGGCACTCATAAACTATGGTTTTCTTCGAAATTACTTCATGTTGTGTCAAACAGTTCAGAAATTACGATGGTTTTAAGTTTTTTTGAAAATTTTTCTTGAATTCTTGAAAAAAAGAAAAACACTTTAATTCTGAAAATGTTGAAGATTTCAGAAAAGTCCAACGGTAGAATTATAGAGAAATAGCCAAAGTTTCTTTGAAATCATTCAGTTTAAAGAAATAGGTCACTCAATTTTACACCAGCCTTTTTAAAGATTTGGAACCTATGCTATTTTGCATTCTACTTTCAATTGCGTTTGAATTGCTGACCTTGTGAGCATAGGTTCCGGATGTTAAAAAGGTTGGTGTAAAATTCATGGACCCATTTCTCTGAATGGAATGGCTTGAAGGAAAATTGAGCTACTTTGCCATAATTCTACCGTTGGGGACTTTTCAGAAATCTGCAACATTTTCAGAATTAGACGGTTTTCTACTTTTTTAAGAATTCAAGAAAGACTTGGAGGAAAACTTAAAACCATCGTAATTTCTAAACTTTTTGATGAAACATGAAATGATTTTCAAGAAAACCATTAGTTTATGATTGTCTACAATATGGTATCAAGCACACGTCTTTCATGATTGTTCTGTGTTATGAACGATGATACTGTAAGTCCTAAGGAAACTCCCTCGAGAGACATGATTTAAACATAGTATGGATAAGAAACTCTCATGAGACATGGCTGTTATAAAATAGTAGTATTTTTTGGGTTTCCTAGACAAAAGCGTCTAGACTTTGTTTACTGGACTGAGAACAGTTTTTACTATAAATACAAGGGTAGTAGATTTGTATTTGCTATTCGTTATTCGTTTATTTCGTTTTGATTATCGTTGTTGAGATTAATGGATAAAAACTAGACGTTGTTGAGATTAATGGATAAAAACTAGACTGTTCTCTTGGCTATGGACGAGACCTCTGACCAAACATTCTGTTTTATGATTTAGAACTTTCACGACGTCACATTCTCAGCTGATTTGAAATATGAAATATGCTGTAGTTTCGAAAAATATTTAATGTGTCTGAAAAGTGTAACAGTAGAATTATAGCAAAGTAGCTACAAGGTCTCTTTCAAGACATTCAATTCAAAGAAATAGGGCATGGAATTTTACTTCAACGTTTTTAAAGATTTGTAGCATATGCATTCATTGACCTTATACGGATCTTGTTATTTGTTGTACACTATAAGAATCTTTGTCTTGTAGAATATTCCCGAAAAGTGGCGGAGTCTCGTTTGCATCTTGGTTTGGTTTTTCATTTCCACTCGTGATTATATTGCTGCTTGTTGGCTGGCTTTATCTTGTCATATTATTTCTTGGAGCGAGGTACGATGGTTTCTTGCAGATTTCTTAAGCATTTTCTCAGAAATAGATAAGCTGAATTTACCGTTTCAAGATAAGAGGCGCGAAAGCGGAAATCTTTTGTTGTTTGAGATTTTGAATTTTTGAGGATAAATTCTTGTTCTGCGTACAACGTTTAGCAAAGAAACAAAATTTCATACTCATATCTGCCTTTATTTAAAACTGATGGCAATTTTAAGAATTTAAAGTCGGAAGGGCTTTGACCTCAAATTAAAGTTTGGACAAATTTTTGCCCAAACTTCGACTTCACAGTCAAAGCCCTTATGAATTCAAATTCTTTATATCGCCATAATTTCGAATAAAGACAGATATGATTGTGATCAACATGAAACTTTGTACGCAGAATAAGATTTCAGTTTCGAAAATACAAAATCTCAAACAACAAAAGACTTCCGCTTTTGCGCCTCTTTTCTTGAAAAGCTGGATTAATAGGTTTATGGGGCTAAACGATAAATTATTTTGCCAAACAAAATGTTCACATCTAGTTAGCCTTTGACTGTTGGATTAACATAGTAGTGTTGAAAATCGGTCACGTATTGTTTATTCAACAGCCGACAAGGCGTTTTAACGTTTTTGACTCACCCGGTATAGGGATGATATCTAGACTCAATAAAGAGTCTTCAAAATATAGCAAAATAATGAAAACGATAGATTCTTTTGCTACTTTATAGAAACCTGTCCTGGGATGGGCTCATTTAATGCACTCTAGATTAGTTTATTCAGGTTTGTGGGGAAATATGCCTAAAATTACATAATTCAGGCCATATCGAATCTCGGGCCAACAATTCAACCATTAACACATGAGTCCTAATGTTTGAACGAACAAAGTTTTATGCTCTACCGCAGTTGCAGATTTGGTGCTTCGTATTTCGGAATTTTGGAATGGAGTGGGAACATAGGGACGAATGGAGTAAGTCAAAGAGATATCGCTTGATACGGATTTTTTTTTACAATATTTGGAACGTCTATTGACAGGGAAATTTTGTTTGCTGTTCTCCGCCTTTTATCTATATATACGTATATTTTGTTTGTTTCAGGAATGTTTCGCTGTTGAGCTTTTTCACTCGAAGACAAGATAGAGACAGTGAAGCTATACATAACATCATCAAACACGAATATGATTTGCTTGGGAAAATGAGGTATTGCTTTTAAAGCTTTGATTTCGAACTTTCGTCCTCTACCTAGTGAGTCAAAAAAAGTTTACACGTTTGACGGGCTGTGTAATAAAGATTATTCAGCCGATATTCAAAACTAACATTTCAATCTATCAATCAAAGGTTAACTTTTGATAAGAAAATTTTGCTTGGTAAAATCACTCATCTTTAAGACCCAAATATTATGAAAATGCCTGTAAGGGATTTGTACGGGAAGGGAATTGAGAATTCCACATTCCATTCTGGCCCATGATTTATTTGGCATTGAAATCTAAATTCAATTCAATAGTCAGTTTCAGAAATAGAATTTTAATTTCAATAGCACGTAAATCATGGACCAATGGAAGGTGGAATTCTCAATTCCCACACAAACCCCTTACAGGCATTTTTCTAATTATTGGGTCTTAAAGATGAGTGATTTTACCAAATATAATTTTCTCATCTAAGTTAACCTTTGCCTGATAGATTAACATCTTAGTTTTGAATATCGGCCACATGCTTCTTATTCCACAGCCCACTAATGAATCAAAGTTAGTGAATGACATATGGACTTATTTATAGTTTGCTTGAAGGTTTGTTGTAATCACTGTACATTGGTTATTCTTTTCGTGTAGTTCCTTGTGAGTCTATTTTTGTATTCATTTTAGTATCTGTTAATGTGATAGCCACAGGGTTGCAATGTATTTTCATGCTCCTTCTACTATCGTCTTGTGATGTTTCATTAGTAGCCACCAGACCCAGAAAACAGTGGAACTAAGCTGGAATACACACTTGTATTGGGTGTCCCAGAATGATGTATTATCGTTTGATTCCTTATATGTCCATAACCGATTAACCGATTTTCAAAAACTTTATTTTATCTGATTGCCGAAACGCTAAATTGTATTCGACGATGTTGGTTGTGGTTTAGGCCAATGTCTTCATGTTGAAAAGAAGATTGATAAACCTGCTCAAATTCAAGCCTTATGTGGCATGAAAAAGAAATGGCCTACTTTCTCAGTCAATATTTTACATGTGATGCAAAAGGCTGAACTTATATGTCGTTCAGAGAATATATGTCGTTTAGAGAATACGAATTCAGTTAATACTGAGTTCAGAGAATACGAATAGGAGTTCAGCCTTTTGTATCATATCTATAATATTGACTGGAAAGAAAGGCCTTTTTTTCTCATGCCATCTAAGGCTTGAATTTGAGCAGGTTTATCGATCTTCTTTTCGCCATGAAAATGCTGTGGTAAAACCACAACCAATATCTTAAAATATAATTTAGCTTTGAGGCAATAAAATATAACAAAGCTTTTGAAAATCGGTTCATTGGTTAGGGACATGTAAGCAATCAAACAATAATACATCATTTTGGGACACACGGTATATGCAGAGTATTTTCTATGACAAATGTTGGTAGTTTTCAAATATTTTTACGTTTTGCTGCATACTATTCCCATACGTGCAATTGAAAGTAATCTTGAAAATAGCAACTACGATGGTTGTCATTTCGTTTCAGCTTTGCAGAAAAGGCCGTTTTGGGTCATCTCATAATTCTAGTCTTGCTCTGGCTAACAAAAGATCCACAGTTCATGCCTGGATGGGTAATAGCATTCAGAAAAGGGTGAGAACTTTAAAGGGGCCTTTGCAACCAGAATGCCTGGCAAATGCCATCTCTTTCGTCGTCGGTCATTCTAATGCACCGTTAAATGGCGACAGCAAAGAGACCACAAAAGGATTATCTACCGGGTGACCCAAAAACCTCTCGAGCTAGATCACACAAAGTTTCCTGAAAACAAATGTTATGAACATCAACAAGGTATCATTATGTAGCTGAAGGGCTCAGCTATCTTTTGAGATGTTGCTTGGTTAGTTTAAGCTATGCCTACTGTCGGAAGAAACAGTTTCAAAAATAAGGAAATTCAATCTTTTCTTCATTCATTTATTCCCTCGTTTTCCAGTCCATGCATCGGAAGATGTGAAAAAAGCTGAATTCCAAATTTGCTTTGGAATCCGAAATTTGATTGAAGAATGGAGGTCAGTTATTTTGCAAACAAAAAATTTCCCCAGACGACTTCAAATTCGAACATTGGTTGGAAAGCGCAGCTTTAATATAAATTTTAACACTAGGACCACGACGAACATCATCTTGAGGGTCATTTCAGAGAAAGACAAGTCAGTATCGTAGTTTATTAAATCGACATTTCCAATTAAGACATTAAGACAAATCCAGTTGTGATTGATATAATATTAGACTAGACTTCAAATTCATCGCTACGTTGAGTTTCTATAAAATTTTGACTGGAAAAGGATGTCGATTATTTTCACTCAAAATGGGGAATCCGGGATTTTCAATTTTCTTTAAATCTGTTTTTAGGATGGTAATCACTACTTAAAATGACCATGCTGCATCTCAAACGATAGCTAAGACTTTCAACTAATCTGTGATGGAAAGCATTTGTCAATATCCTTTGATTTCAGAGAGCTTATTATGATCTAGCTCGCGAAGTCTTTTCTTTTGGTCATCCGGTATATAGCATGCCGGTTGCAAAGGCCCCTTTTTGGCAAGTAGTGTTCCCGTCCCGTCCGTAAGAAATGTAGACCACTTTTACATTGTACCGGCGCAGTTTTTATCCGTTACGAGTTGCTACGGTTCAAGAGTGTTTACGAGCATAGGTTCCAAATCTTTTAGGCTGGTATAAAATTGAGTGACCTATTTCTTTGAATTGAATGACTTCAAAGAAACTTCAGCTAATTCTCTATAATTCTGCCGTTGGAATTTTCTGAAATTTTCAATAGTTTCAGAATTAGAGTGTTTTTCTTCTTTTTCAAGAATTCAAGAAAAAATTTCAAAAAAACTTAAAACCATCGTAATTTCTAAACTGTTTGACGTAACATGAAATAATTCCGAAGAAAGCCATAGTATATGAATGCCTACAATATGGTATCAAGCAAAAGTCTGTCACTCATCTGGTTTATAATTTAGAAATTTGATGACGTCACACCCTCAAATTAGTTGAAATGTAAGATACGCTGCAATTTCCAAATATATACAAAATATCTGAAAAGTCCAACGGTAGAATTATAGAAAAGTATCTAAAGTTTCTTTCAAGCCATTCAATCAGAAGAAATAGGTCATTGAATTTTACACCCACCTTTTTACGCCGAGATAAAGATTTGGAATCTATGCTGTCTTTACACTGCTCCAGTGCAAAAGCATTCTGTAGATAGAAGGAACAGAAATGTTGCAGATGAGCAAGAACAGTGTAGATGGGAAGCTATATGGGCGGCACATACCCCTATCCTGAGCATTTTATGTACCCCCCCCCCCCGGGAGTTCGAGTCCCTGCCCTTTCAAACCTGCTACATAGAGTAAGGACACTCACCCTGTAAGGACACAGAATCGAACGATATTTTGCCACATTTTGTAGAATTTTCGAATGTGCACAGCAGTGATAGAAGCTCTAACGCCACTCGATCGAACCTCGCGTATAAAAATGTATAAAAATAACGCTCGATCCAGGCTCTTTTGTAGAATAGCTAAAAGGTCTATTTCAGGCTAAAGGAATCATATGATATGGTCACATCGAGAGGAAGGAGCAGGACACTGCCTTGATAATCTTAGCGTTCCGTTGTCCTAAAACTGCGTTCGGATGCTAGGTAGAAATATAGAAAATATTTATGTCAGAAATCTCAATTGTTACTAAATCAGGGTGGCGCTAGGTGGGGGGGGGGGGCTGAAGAAGGCTACAGCCCCAATAGAGAACTCAAGCCCTCCGTCGGGGAAATCCTTAATAATTTGCTGGGGAATTTCATTTGAATTTTTTCGTTCTCTTGTCATCATTAAGGAGTTTAAAGCAGTTTATTTGAGATTGCCCTTCAGGGGAGCATTTCCGGACCCTTTACTGTATATCCCAATTAATGCAATGAAAGCAAGACCCCTTGTTAGAGAGCCATGCAGCATACTCATCCTAATCCTTGCAATGCAAAATGACATAGGAATCTCTGCATAGGAGAGTACATGCAACACCCATGTTGGGCAGAGCTTGGCGCCACCACTGTGCTGAGCACCTGCACTACAACTCTAAGGCTCTGGTACCCACGGTACTGCACTACTAGCTATCATTGCCTTTTTGCTTTACCACATTCCTCATCAAAGTTCGGAAATTATTAGCAAATCTTAGTATGTTCTTGAATACAGATATTTTCCTTGCAGTTATGTAAGTGATGGGGCTGTCGCCATGCTTGTAGCCTTTTCGCTGTTCCAGTGTCCATCTTTGGTGAAAGAGAACCATGTTGGAGTCAGTACTGGGAAACTAGGTAAGGTCTTCTAATACCGAGCATAGGTTCCAAATCTTTGAATCGGCGTGAAGAGATGAATGTACAATTTTATCACCTATTTCTTCTAATTGAATGGCTTCAAGGAAAATTCAGCTACTTATCTATAATTCTACCGTTGAACTTTCCAGAAATCTTGAATATTTTTCGAAATTACAGCGTGTTTGATATTTCAACTCATTTGAGGATGTGATACAATTAATCGATACAATTAATCGATTTCTAAATCCCAAATCACCACGAACAAGTTTTCTCTTTGTCCATTCATGTCGATTCTTTAGAAAATTCTATCGACGTTTTTGATCGTTTCAGTGTTTTTGAAAACGAAACTTTTAAGAAACTCGCGTCTAGCTCTAAAAACTGAAGCAGAAAAATTTGCAAAAAATCATAGAATCTAATTCAGGCTTTTTGCTAGAGATTAAAGCATGAGTCTTCAAAATCGATCCAGTGTGCGATTTATTGTGACCTGCCAAACGTGCATAGTTTATTTTGGCGCACCCGGTATAAGTCCGGAAATTGTTAAATTCCCTTAAAAATCATGCCCATAAATCCAGATTCTATCATGAAAAATGTACCCTAAAAAAATAGCACAACCCCGTACCATGGAGTACTTGGAGTAACCAGCCCCGGGATTTACTGTCAGTCAATTCAGCTGTTGTGAATTCAGATCACCGGTTTTATTGTTTCTTTTATTCCTTTTATTATCCTTACAGGATGGATGACAACAAGACCTCTTCTTGACCTCCAAATGGTTTCTGCAAAGTTGTGCTGGAATGTTCTAGTGCTCCTTGGCAGTGGTTTTGCAATTGCAGCGGCTTGTAAAGTAAGTTATGAACGTTTCGCACTGGTTTTTAGACAGCAACTTTTCTTTGAAGATAACTGTATGATTCACTGTAAATGACGAAACCGATCACATTATTTTATGAAACTCCATGTATGTATAATTTGGACCAAAAATAAAAATAAAAATAAGTTCATCCTTACTGAAAAATCTAATTACAGGCATCGTGATATTCCTTAAAAACTAGATAAAAACATTTAATGCACAATATACAGATTATAATGACTAGCATGACAAGGTTGTGACCTTGTTTCCATAATGGTCCCTCCAAAGGTGTCAATAAAAGAAAATTTTCATAGAAGAAACGAAAAATTCCTGAGGATGTTAAAATAAAGCTAATTTGTGCCTTTATGGATTTGAACAGTACAATACCGACAAAATCGTGGCGTAAGAGAGGGTGTGCGGTAAGTCAGTAGTACACATATACGTCATCTTCCTCTCTTTGTATATTTTTTGAAGAAATTTTCTTTGATCTTGTGTTTAAACGTGTTGATATTATTGGTGGATTTCAAGCCAGATTTGAGACTGTTCCATATTTTTGGCCCTTGGTAAGATAGACATTTTTGGCCTGTGTTACTCTTACAAAATGGGACGTTTAGTCTAAACTTAGACCTAAATTCCAAGCTTGGACCGTAGCGTCACGTTACTGCAGACATCATCGTATTTCCTTTCCGTATATATTATGCACAATATAAAATTAATGACTAGCTGACAAAATTTACATTCACACTGGTCAATTATTAGATCGATTATGCCTTTTCCTTGTACAGCCTTTCCAAAATCCTTGCTTTCGTCAAGTGACAGCCAGTGAAAATTTCAAAGCTTTCGAGAGTGGTTTGATTCGACGAAGGTCTTGACAAATTTTTGATTTTGTGAAATCACTACATTGGCAGTGAAACGAAATTTCACCAAATCATAGAGCTCAATCAAAGAGCTCATATCTGAGTAGTTGATCGATAGATAGTACATGATTTTTTTAACAAGAAATATTTACCCTGATTTGTAAGTTTATCTCATTTTACAAGAAACGCATCAGACCTGAAATTGAAAAAGTTGTTTCTTATATGCGGGCACTATTGTACTTTGTAATTAGAATGCCAAAGCTACACAAGCATGAGGCTAAATATTTGTTCATAAAGGCGAAACTACCAAAAGTGCATCTGTACAATTCTTACGTGAAAAGAAAATAACGGGGCAAGCCTGGAAGGAGGACGGAGGACAATACCTAACACAGAGCTAAGGGAATAGAAGACTGCTGAGTTTTTTTTGATTGGTCCAATTTCATTCACTTATTTAATGTGTGGCAGCCGATAACTATGCTGTGCAAAATAGTCCTATGGAGTTGGAGTCCAATTTTGCTTGCTAAATTGTATTTGGACCCTCTTTCAATGACTAATTTTAGACTTAATGCTATTGACCTAAACATCATAAATTTACAGGATGCTCTGAAAATTGTGCCGCAGCAGCCACACAAATGGAACAAAAGTTTTGGAACGCCCTGCTGAAAATCCCTCTCCCAATTTCACTGTTTGATTTTTCATTTTAGAATTCTGGCCTTTCTGCGTCGATCAGTGAAAAGCTAAGTGGTCTTAAAGGCGTCCCTGATTATGCAATTGTCTCTATTGTTTGTGTTACTGTAACAGCTATTACGGAAATTCTTTCAAATACTGGCACTGCAACGATCATCCTTCCAGTTTTAGCATCTTTGGTAAGCAGTCATGTTTGAAACATTTTGTTTGCATTTTTCTTTTATCTTAAAAAGTTTTATGCACGAGAGCTTGGTCAGTAGCAGTATCACTTGATTAATTTGCTTTTTCTTATTCTGTCTGTAAATGAACTATTCTCAGCAATGGGCAACATCGTTGATGTAGCCAGTGATGAAACTACCTTCTTACTCATTGCGTTGTTTCTCTTCCACCACGGGATTGCAAGGAAAGCTTGATGATATTGCTTTTCCCTCGTTCTACTATCTATCTATCTATCTAAGTGTATGTACATTGACCTAATATTAGGTATTACGTACAATGGTTAGTGTGTTAGTAATGAAAAGTAAATAAATGGATTATTTTAGCAGTGTGACTTCATGGAGAAGTAATTGGGGGGGATTTTTCGATTGCTGTAATAGTACACCAGCATATAGGGAAGTTTGAATCTCGTCGAATACTGGTTGATCTTTTCGACGCACACTGGACTGGTTGATCTTTTCGACGATCACCTTTAAAATTCGCAGCGAAAATGCTGTTTTGATCCCCACTTGTGTTGCTTTCGTCGCCAAAGAAACGAATGAATACGAAGTCAAGCGAAGCTAGAGAATTCTGCAATTCCATCGACCAAAAAACTCAACGAACAAAAACTTTAGTCGAAAAGTAGAATCCAGTTTTAATCATACCATAGGGCCCCATCATTCAACGGTAAATTATTGCCCATATGGTAGGACTACATTTTTGTCCAGGGTACTCCAACTTTGAACATTCCACTAACTGTTGTTGCAAGAGCAGCAACAAGTAAAGAAAATTCTCCTTCATTTTAGATAGAAGATGCCTCCTGTTTTGGTCTTTGTCTTCCTGTTGAGGCTAAACTTTTTTTAACGAGAATGACCGCTTCAGCCGAACCTTGGAACTCTCACACCTGGTCTCACATCCAAGTCAGAAAAATGAATTCTTCACCTACATACCGGGTGTCCCAAAAAAGTACTCCCATTTGAAAACTCATCACAATTTGATTACACAGCCGATCTTAAATTTTCTTTTTTTATCAAGTAGATCAAGGACCAAATTATTTTCCAAGATATGGCTGATTTTGTAATTGTTTTAAAAATTAGCAAATGTAGCTCTCTTTAGGGCTACCTGGTTTGAATCATGCTGCAAAAAGCATTGATAATTGCCAGATAAATTTTTTTGTGCATGGAAAATTTCTAGTTTGGTCATAAATGACAGAAAGAAATGTGCACTATCATTGAAGACTTCAATGATGATAGAAAATCTGAAAATTTTGACTCTTAAGCAAGATAATTTTGCTTGAAAGTTATAGCTCAAAATAAGGTATTTCAATGTGTAATTTATCGACCTTGCTGTATCAAAAGCAACAATTTTACTACCTAGAAATATTTTTGGGTCGTTGTTAAAACAACTCACAAGAAAATTTTATCAAAGGTTTCATAGTAAATTTTTGGTGATTTTTCAAACAGGAGTACTTTGTTGGGACACCTGGCATATAAGTTCTCTTTGCTATTTCTCTCTTTTTCTCGCAGGCTGTGAGTACGCATATACACCCATGGTATTTGATGATTCCAGCAACAATTTCCTGCTCGTTTGCATTTATGTTTCCAGTTTCTACTCCGCCAAATGCGATTGTTTATTCGACGGGAAGGCTACAAATGTTGGACATGGTATGTTGAAAATTTCGTACGATTTACTAATCAGCTGGTTAACAAGGGGTTAACAGTCTTGCTTGTAGTATACTTTCCGATAGACTTATTACAGTTGACGAAATCGATTTGGAGTAAGTCTACAGTCTTGCTTGCTTTATCAAATTTTGCTATGAGGAACAGTGTTCATTTTCACGATTTTGCTATAAAGAACTCTATCCGTTTTTGTGATTTTGGTAGAAAGAAGAAACAAATAGGTCATTTTGAAAAATTGGTATAACTCCAGGTATAAATTTTGAAAAATTGGTATAAGGTTCAGTTATGTATTTGAAGATTGGTTGGTATGCCCCCAACCAAAGTATAGTAACGTGCCCCCCTCAGGGATACACTTTCGACTGATAAGCAGAAAATTATAATCTTAGGATATTTAAGACCACGGGTAAAGGACACTGTTTAAGTCTATCAGTTTTTCGCTGTGCATGCAAAGGTACTCTCCATGTCCAACCAGAATTGTCGATGCTCTAATTGTTTTCATGCATGCCCCTGACACATGCACTTCAGACTTCAGCTGAATGCACATTTAGAGCGCTTTCCTTTATGCTGGCCTTACATGGGTAGACGAAGTTTTTTATTCAGGCAGAGAGCAATAAACACGTTTTACCGTAAAATCACCATTAATCCCCGGGGCCTCATTTAATTTCGGAGGGAGACTCCAGGGGGCTTTAAAAAGAGGGGGCTTAGCAGAGAGAGAGGGGCTTATTCACAAAATCAAGTGACATGGATATAAATAACAGCTTCTTAGTTCTTTTATCCCACTTGCGGAACCATCAGGCAATAAACGAAATACACACATTTTCACAGATTTTATTCCAAATCATATCAAAATTAACATGCAAACTTGTTTTATTAAATAAATGGAAAATCTTTGGTCAACTTTTGCATTCGATGTAAAAGGGGGGTTTAATGGAGAGGGTTTCTTCAAAATTTTGGCTTAGAAGGCAGGGGCTTATTCAAGAAGGGGATCAATAGAGGGGGGGGGGCTAAATAGAGCTTTTACGGTAAGGTGTGAATTCAGTCTAACATTCTTTACCATAGGTCAAAGCTGGTGTTGGTATGGATATCATCTGCTTAGCTGTTCTTCTAATGTTTAGCAATCTCTATGGATCTTTTTATTTCAAATTCAAAACATTCCCAGCATGGGCTGAAGCTTCACATCTAGCGTCAACTGTTAGTCCAACGAATGTAACTGTTTTTAAAGGCTGATTTCCAGTCAGTGGAATTTTCCAAGGGTCTCCAAACGGACGGGCATTCTATTGATGAAAAGAGAAAATATCACTTTAAATTTGAATAAAGAGCAGTGGCAGAGCTCTGGGGGGTATGAAGGGGTAAGTACCCTCCCACGTCCAAAAATTTGGCTAGAATCGCAATTGAAAAATGTGATAGAAATGCGTGGGTATGCCTTTTATTCCTCTAGTTTGGAAATTTTGGCCTCTCATCCCCCCCCCCACATTTTTTTCTGGCTCTGCTGCTGATACAAAGTTACGCGTGAATTACTTTCACTGTGTAAAACTCTGCAAGCTTAAAAAATTCCACCGGATGGAAACCAGGCTTAACTCACAGATTTTAATTGGAATTTTAGAAAACAGGAAAAATCATTAGCATCCCGTCTAATGGTTTGAAATATAACTTCTGCTTTTCTGTGGCATATTTTTTTATCAATGATTGTAATAGACCTAACCGGCTAAGGTTTGTTTCACCCAATTCAAGTCATGTGATCATACTCTTGGGAAGTTTCAGTATTATATCACTTTTTGCATTCATGGCACAAGTTTTCATGATTTCATGGCACGAAATATGTTAAGCAAATCAAAAGATATCTTATCAAGGGATTGATCACTTGACTTGCAGTGGGTGTAAACAAACCTTAGCCGATTTTGTCTATTATTTTTATTTACAAGTATTTAATGAATTTTACATAAGAAATGTTTCGTACTTGCATGTACTTGATTGGGGTCAAATTCTTACTGTAGTTTCTTGCAGAAGATCGTTGACTCCACATTGACAAGGCATGATATGTATATTCTATTTTTATTTACAAGTATTTAATGAATTTTACAGAAGAAATGTTTCGTACTTGCATGTACTTGATTGGGGTCAAATTCTTACTGTAGTTTCTTGCAGAAGATCGTTGACTCCACATTGACAAGGCATGATATGTATATTCATCATTTTGTATTTTTCTACTGTCTCAACTCTTCAGCACTCTGTTTTTTTCAAAATAATCTTGCAGATAAGGCTGGGCTACTGCTCCATGATTATCAAGGCAACAATATTTTGCAAGATCTGTTTCAATAGCCAACATTCTAAACTGTTTGCAGAATTTTTCCGGGCCGAAATCGGGCAGGCTTTACAAAGGATTTTCTCGAGCAAATTCCTCATAGAAACCTTAAGAAATCTCCTAAAATCATGACCAAATTTCCCTTATATTTCTACCTTTCAACAAGCCGCCTTAAAGGCATATTCTTTTGGCCATCTGAAGTCTGCGAAGTCCTCTGAAAACGGTAGACTTCGCAGAGAAAAATGCCAGTTACCACAAGAATGCGCATTCTGAAAACGGAATAGTTGGAAGACTTCGCAGAGAAAAATGCCAATAGAATACACATTCTGAAAAACGGGCAGACTTCGCAGAGAAAAATCCCAAAAGAATGAGAATTCTAAAAGTTCGAGAGTTGGAATGTGGTGTTCGGCCGAGCGAGTATTGATCTCTCGGAAGTCTACCAGCTTCAGGAGCAGAAGGTTTCCAAGGCCTCGGAAGTCTACCGTTTTCATTAGAGGCCAAAAGAATACGTCAAAAATCTCTCGGAAGTCTACCGAAACCAGAATGACCAAAAGAATGGGCTTTCACAAAAAATGATCCGAAGTCTGCCAAGTCTACCGTTTTCAGTAGAGTGGCACCACAAGGATGGGATTTTAGCTTCTACCAACTCTACCGTTTTCAGAAGATGCCCAAAAGAATACGCCCTTAACCAGGCGTGTTATCCGCTTTGGAGGATGAACAAGTCTTCCCCCTGGTAGGTATGAATAACTTATTCAGATGGATTCCATTCTCCCAAGAGGACAAAGTACATGAATACATGGAATTGTCATAATTGTTAGGAAGGAAAACCAGGAAAAGTTTGTTTATTGGTTTCACTCGTTTTTGCAGGTTTTTGAAAAGGGATCTCTGCAAAAGATCGCCCAAATCCACGGGAAGGGATGACCGATTAAAGCTGGGTAAATTATTGGATCTAGTTGAACATATTGGCAATGAAACGAGATAGTTTTCAATATTATTTCTTTGATACTCAGGGAGCAGTGAGTGTTTTATCATCCAGTAGGTATAGAAGTAGATAGAATTTATTTTTCTTAAAATCTTAGCTGGGGATGGTTATCTATATCTGTCAAAGGGGACTCTTTCACATCCCCCATATCAAAGATGCTCTTTTTGGGAATCAAACCATTCTTTACCATGAAAAAGATTTTGACATGGACACTTTTGAATCATTAAAGCCACAATCTCACCAGAAATTACTGGCTCAGTATTGGCTAAAAATTCCTGCAAGGATTTGTCTTTTGAAATATCGATTTAAAAAAATAATAGATTGCTCCAAGAAATAGGCCTTATGGTGCTTCAAATAAATGATACACAAATTGTTTTCTAATACATTGTCATTCATACAGTAATACGTTTACACCTGAAGAAATTTTCCATTTGCAAGAGAGTCTGAATCCCCTTTCTCTAATCTTGCTGCAATAGTTGCTTTGTACTTATGGAGTAATTCATTAAATTCCATTATATTTTCAGGCTCAGATGAAATATAAAACTGGCTAAATGCACAAAATATTTGACAAAATAGTTTCTGAAAGTCTTTCAAAGTGTACTTTGTGTCATCAGTTGTGTAGAAATATGCTTTGAGCTTTCCAGATCTTAATAAATCAAACAGCACCCCTGTCAGATTTATCCCAGCTACTGCAAATGGGTAGCCAAATCTTGGATGCTGTGACAAGCTAAATAATCTCTTTGCTTCCTCGTTTTCATTTTCCACAAAGAAAATTAAATTCTTCAGGCTGAGTATCCCCATTCCTCTAAAATCAGTGGCAGGATTGTTCCCTTGAAAGCCAATCTCTCCCCATTGCTTTGTATGACGAGATTCTAGCTCTTCGTCTGGCTTTAGAATAGTCCATAAATCCATCAATAATTTCTCATGCAGCTCATTATCTTCATCATAAGGATCCGAACGTATTTCATCAACTTTTGTCATTAACTTGTTGTAACTGAGAAGTTTTGCTAGGAATATTGGCAACGTTTTCATCAGATTTGGATGCTCATCTGGTATCATACGCTTTTTTATAAAGACTATTTCAAGTGCAGATTTCACCTTCATGTCATCGGCAACAACGATTCTTCTAATTTCTGGATATTTGGAATGATATAGTGAATTCTCGATTCTTCGCATTTCTTTGGGTTTAGCATCTCCACTTTCACAAATTCTTTCAATTTCACACTTCCCTGTGACTTGTCGCAAAATCAGTTTGAGAATGTTGCGGAAGCTGGAGTTTTGTGCCCAGCTGTCCAGCCAATTGACAAACCAATCCATTCTTCTATTCTCTCAATGAAATCCTGTTGTAAATGAAAAAAGAAAGATTTTAGATGTTTACGTTTTTACAGTCTTTTTTTTTTATTTATTAGTTGTCTTTCCAATAAATTTTGATGTTATGTACTTCCAATCAAAGGAAGACTTTTAGTTGTGATTTCGTCTACATCAGAGCATCTGGCAATTTTTAAATCTGAGCTCACAATAATATCTTTTTCAGTTTCGGAAAATAGATAATATATTTGTCTTCTGCAGGCAACAATGGATTAGACACTAAATTTTGCGTCATATAGGCATTAAGCCCATGGGAATTTCCGGATCGGAAAGTTTGCATTTTGCATGTGCAAGCTGAGAACAATTTTTACAGAATATTCCTAGTCTCGACAGTTGAGAACAATGAGTTAAAACAATAGATATTTTGTTTACCCATGACTGTGCGGCTCAGATTCAAAATTGCTTAAATTCCTGCAATTCCAAAGATCTTGAGTGTGCTCTGCTTTCCAAACTGTCAAGTCAAGGGGAGTTTCAAATCTTAAGATTTTATCTGTCTCATCAAATCAAAAAAGTAAACTTTTGCCTTGTTAGCAGTGGCCTCCTTGTGACCTACCTTACAAACCCAATGTCGGAGAATTGAGCTAGTATGGCGGAGGAAGGATATGGCTCAGTTCAATTTTATATTGCAAAGTACCAATTAAATGACAATTGAAAAATAGCACAAATAAGCTAGTGGTTGTTGCCAAGCAATACCGTTGTAGATAACCCGCTGTATTTCGCTTTCGTGATTTTTTATGTAGGTATGTAATGGAGGAACGAATAAAAGCTTCAGGCAGGGCCTAAACAGGCCTGAAAAGATCAAAAGAACAACAGCCGTGTGCACACTATTTGATTTGCAAGCCATACGATACGACGAGTTCGCAATAAAAGCATGAACTAAATCTTATTATACAAACCTTGAATCTCTCTTGAAGCTCAAGACGAAACTTTTGAGTTATCAGTTTTCTTTTCTACCTCTCTCTCGCTCGCTTTCTTTTTCTCTTCACCTGTTTTACTTTGCTGCGTGTCGCTATTTACATCATTTTTCAACACAAATGTCTACTGCGCAGCCGTGAGCCTCGTGTTGATGAGCAAAAATTTTCCCGCCAGTTTTTTAGTTGGCCTATTTGGCCTAATTGTACAAGGCAAAGGGACAAGACGAGACACAAGAGAAGAAAGCAAACAAGAATCCCCAAGAAAACAGTTTTGCCAGTCATCAAAATGCCAGCTACGAGTGATGCTATAGATAGACATCTTCCATGGTAAGAAAGATTGCCTCCTAAACAAAACAAGGCTCAAACCCAAATGCCAACCAGTCCTGGCTTGCCTTGGGTCTGGGCACACACACACATTGAAACTTGATTGAATTTGAAAGCATGATATAAAGTATGATGAAAATGAAATAATGATTGTTGATGATGTTCATTGATTTATGAACAGCCAGGGCCAAACATATTATACTACAATAGTTGTATACTTTGATGATGTTGTACACACATGATTGTAGTATACTATGATAGTGTCTTCGGGGCCGTCCAAAAATCCATTTCGTCAAAAATAGCGGAATTTCGCCGTTAGGGGGGGAGGGGGTTTATTAACAATCCGTTAACCGTGACGGAATGGAACCTAACAATTGGTATCAGAATTTAGCGGCCAAATTCTGCTATCCGTCACAAAATTGATTTTTGGACGGCCCCTTAGCAGGTCGTGCATGGAGGCAAAGGGTCATGCACTAAATTTTTGAAATTCAAACAAAGGCGTTTCATCATATCTACAATCTCACCATTTAAAAAAATATGATTGTTGATTTTTCCATTGGCTTGAAGAAATTTAAGGAAAAGAATAGAAATGTTTACAAGCAAACTTGTGGAAAGCGCAGTACACTATGACATTTGAAATAACGTTGCAGTTTATCGTATCAAGATCATCATAGTATATTAAATTCGGACCAAACTGTTATGCTGCAGGTGCGGATGGAAGATCTTCTGTGCACAATTTTAGGAATAACAAAGGAAGAACAGCAGAGTCATTGTTTTTTAAAAGGATAGCCAGACATGTATGTTCTGTGCACACTTTGCAGACTTTCCAGTCTGGTGCACATACACACGCACACTGAAAGCATGATATAAAGTATGATGAAAATAAACAAAAAATAATGAATGTTGACAATGCTCATGACATTGATTTATAAAATGGTGACAAATGTTTTTATCACAGTTCTTTTTGTTAGAAAGACTTTGTAGGCCTTGCTAACATTATGCAAACATTTTGGTATTTAGAAATTGTACGATCGATAATTTAATTGTGCATTGCTCGCAAATAATTCGTAGTATAAAATCTCACATATGTAACTTTTAAGGAGCTGAGGATGAGACAAGCTGTCTCAAAACATCCCTTTAAAATCGTGGCCTAGTTCAATTAATTTGAATTTATTGCCTGGATTTGTCCTAATAAATGGAATGTTGATTTTACATTGATTTGCTGTCTTTTCTGAAATGACCTTCAAGCTTGTAATTGTGCTAATACTAAAGTTCATAATAAAGCCGCATTTTCCAGCCAATTTTGGTCATTGATTTTGGGAGATCACAAAAAGTGCCCAAGCATATTTGATTCTTTTAGAAACAATGAGACAAAGATTCACATTAGCAGGGCAGCTCGGGGGGATGCAAGAACTCGCAAACCCAGACCAAAATTAGTTATAACCTGAAAGCCTGGAAGCAATATAACAAAAAAAGCACTTTTGGACAAAAATTCAATTTATGATGTTGAAAACCAGGGATTTTGAATGAAATGCCAAATTCCAAGCACAAAGATTGGCCAAATCCACAACCTTTGACACATGTGAAAACCTGAAAATCCACACATTTTAAATGCAAACCCAAAACCAGAGGGCTAAAATTGGCCAACCCCATAACCCATGAAAACCCAAACCCCCTCCATTAGATGACCACACAAAGTTCTTTGGTTAGGGTTATTTTAGGCACCAAAGTTTTCACTGGGTGGACAATTGGCCTGACACAACAAACATCACAATAAATGACACAAATCCGTTTAATTGTTTTATTATATCATCTAGGGTGGAAAAGTACAGACCAAGTTGTTTGGAAGACCTTATATCACATAAAGATATTATCAATACAAGTGAGTGTGTGATTATATATAATTTATCCTGTACGAAAATACAAGGCCATGTAATAGCCATGTACAAGCCTTGTAGTTATGGCCTTGTAACCTTGTTTTAGCCTGGAATAGCCTTGCTGTAACCTTGTAAATGGCTTGAAAAATGCTAATTAGCCTTGTAGAAGCCTTGTGGAAACCTTGTGTTAGACTGGTTGCAGCTTGGATTCTTACTGATAGCCTTGTAATTTTCTTCCAAGGCTAGTACAAGGTCATAACAAGGTCATAATCACCTCTACAAGGCTAAAACTTGGCCTGTGCAAGGCCAAGTTTAGCCTTGTATTTTTGTACAGGATATTCTTACTTGATCTTTCTTCTTTGTGCAGGGATGCAGGGATACTAATATATTTCAGCTTTAAAATTTGACTGATTTCATTACTGAGCCTATAAAAAGACAGGAGGTAGTGTTGAGGCTGCACACAGGCTAATAAAAAGATCATTTTGTAGGTTTGGTATCACTTTGAAATGATTTGACCTGATACCCCCAATATTTTTGTTTTTTTATTACATTATTTATCACACAATTCATTTGATGTCTTTTTTCTTACTTATCAAGTTCAAAGATTTATAAAAGAAGACAAATTGCCTCATCTGTTGTTTTATGGGCCAGCTGGTACTGGTAAAACATCCACCATTTTGGCTATGGCTCAACAACTTTACAGCAAAAAGGAGTTTAGCTCTATGGTTTTAGAGGTTTGCTATTTGCATCTTTTTCAAATGATTTATTTTCAAGGAAGAAGTGAGCTTTTAAACTTTAGATTTGCATGTGGCCAAAAGAATAGTGATGGAGGTTTCTGCCCAGCATGGGTTTCAAATCTTTAAAAAGGTCGGTGTAAAATTCTATGAACTTTTTATTTTAACTGAATGGCTTAAAAACAGTTTTAGCTATTTCGCTATAATTCTACCATTGGCTTTTTCAGAGCTTTTAAATTTTTCAGAATTAAAGTGTTTCCTTTTTTTCTAAGAATCCAAGAAAAATTTTCAAAAAAACTTAAAACCATCGTAATATCTAAACTGTTTGACATAACATGAAACAATTTTCAAGGAAACGATAGTTTATGGATGTCTACAATATGGTAAAGGTCTTTCACTCTTCAGGTTTACGATTTATAAATTTTGATGACATCACATCCTCAAATGAGTTGAAATATGGGATATGCTGTAATTTCAAAAAATATTCAAGATTTCTGAAAAGCCCAACGGTAGAATTATAGATAAGTAGCTAAAGTTTCTTTAAAGCCATTCAATTAAAAGAAATATGAACCTATGCTTTTCTGCCAAATTCTTACTCTATTTTTCTAAAATGTTATTAGATCAATGCATGCTTTACTCTCCATGTTATTTGCCATACTATTTTAAAACTTGAATTGTCATGGTTTTCTGAGCAATGTATCCTAACATCCAAGTTTGGATTGCATATTCACATATCAGGGTTTACAAGTTATCATCCATGGTTATCTAGTAATACCCTGAACAAGCCTTGTAGCGGGGATTTTAACCTTGCCCTAACCTTTGAAGAAAATTACAAGGCTATCAGTAAGATTCCAAGTTACAACCAGTCTAACACAAGGTTTCCACAAGGCTGAAGGTGTTGTGGCGCAGTGGTGTAATCCTCTGACTTTGCAGCCAGAACAGTCAAGCGGAGTGGGTTCGATACCCGGTAGGACCCCACCACTTGAGCGTCATGACAAGGGGTCGCGGACTCGATTAGGTCAGCTCTACTTCTGCGATCCCAGCGCTTGGCGCTGAAAAACGCAACTTCACCTTCACCTAAGACCAACCTTGTGCCAGCCTAGGTTAAACTCGTTAGCATTTCTCGAGCCATTTACAAGGTTACAGCAAGGCTTTTCTAGGCTCGAACAAGGTTACAAGGCTCATACATGGTTATTACCTGGCCTTGTATTTTCATAATGGATATCAAGCTACTTGATTTGTTTTTGCAACCATTCTTATTACAAAGAGCACACAGAAAAGGATTAGAAGTACAGTAGCTCGTATTGGAGATGCAGTTGGCCATGATATTCAACCAGAAGATCCATTTGCAAGTTTACAGAACAAATGCAGTATTCATTGATACCTTAAGTCATTTATAACTAAATAACAATAACAGAAGAGTTTCCAGTCCCAGGTGTGCTAATTAATGGTGCCACATATATCTCAAAATGGTTGTTTACTGGGAGTCATCTAAAACTTAAAAACTTTATTTTAACTGTGGTGGCGGTAAATGCTATTCCATTGTTCGTAAAATAATTTGGCATGATTTTTGCTTAGGTTGTGTAAATATATTGTCATGTAAATAAGATTTTAAAATGTATAAATACTTAGCTGCCCTCTGGTTTAGTTTAACTAAAGAAGATTTTCATCGAAACGTCTTAAAATAAACAGTGGTGTTGTTTCTAGCAGCTTCTAAACTAGATTTTGTTCAGTTCTGGTTGTGAAATGTTTTGTCTCGCATAAAAAATGACAACCTTTTCAATATCAATGAATCTCTGATTTTGTCCAAAACTTGTTCTTTCCAAGAATTTAAAATCCGTCCAAAAATGTTTCCCCAAGTATTTTCATTGCATTCATGCAAAACTTGTATTTGTTGATGCAAGTTATTTTTGGCATTTAGCTTTGTCTTTCATATTGATCAATTCCTTGCAGTTAAATGCATCTGATGATAGAGGCATTGGCATTGTAAGAGAGCAGATTCTTACTTTTGCAAGCACAAGAACAATTTTCAAGTAAGATTACTGCGTATTTTTTTATATATAATATATTCCAAATAGAATTTACAATACAGATTACGAACTACATTACTTACAAAATTACTTTACAATACTACTAGGACGATCAACCCCAGGGAGCAAAAGGCTGTGTCTACCCCGAGGCCATTAAATAAGGATAATAAAGGAAAAGAAACTACTTTATCTATGCGACAAAAACCGGGTGGCTTATGAAGGGATGGGTAAGTGGCTACAGAAATTCACTCGAATCGACCAGTTTCATGGATAAAATGTAGCGTTAGCTCAAGAATATGTCTATTTAGTGAAATGGGAAAATCTTCATTGCCATACAATAAAAGTTGTAGCAAAGCTTCATTTGCAAGATTTACATATCCAAGTGGTCGTATTAATGCATAGATTCCAGCGTATTTGAATCTGCTGCGTATTTGATTTGTTTAAGGACCTCTTCATTGAAACCAAGGTATTGCATACATGTTTAACAAGCTATGGGATGGTCCAAGTGGATCAGTTAACTTTTGACTCTTAAATAACAGCAAGTTGTAAAGAAATAATCGATAAAACCGCATGAATGCCGGCATTTGCATGATAAACTATGTTTCGATTAAATATCCATGAAAATTGGACCTTTAAAGCCGATGTTCAGCTGTTCCTCACCAAACAGCTGAATTCACTTACTAAATAGCTGATTCCCAAAATTGCAATATCCGAATACTTAAAAGTGCATTCCTCGAAAATTAAATGCATTCGAAGAGTCATGTCATCATCTTGATCGAGAAGCAGATTATGTAGGCCCTCGGAAATCGTTTTCCTTTCATCGATCACGCTTCTCAAACGCAAGATATGGAAGAGAACATTCGGACCACTTTTAATTTCAATACCCTACTATTTTCATGCATCTTTGTTGGCAAACAAAGGTAGCATATTTTCGTTATTGTCTGTCGGTCGGCGAGTCTTGATGGGTTCGTTGCGCGTCACTCGTTGAATGGAGTTTGAGTGTCCTGTTGTATTTGTTCATTCATGTGTCCACGGTCGACAACGCGCAAGAGAATTGATCGGCCTTCCGACAATTCTCGTGTTTTGTCTTGGATTCAAATCCCAGGATATGGCTGAGTTCTCGGTCTCTATTTCGAGAGATATCTGTTTCGTTTGCTCGGGGACGTAGGAAGCATCTGAAACTTGGAGGGGCACTACACTTCAAGGGCACTTTTCTCTTAAGCTAAAGGGGCTCTTTCCAGAAAATAAAAAAGGCACTTCTTTGTTTATTGCAAAATCTTGGGGGGGGCACGTGCCTCCAGTGCCCCCCGGTTCCTACGTCTCTGCGTTTGCTGCTGGCTTGAGCTTAATTTAAGTTGGTGGAACATTATAGAATATTGATATGATATGCATGTTCGTTTTAGATGCAAACAACGTAGTTCACCGATATCCGGGTTTTTCCGAGGAATGCGCCTTCAACTTGCAAATGAAGTTTGCTTTCGGTAGAATTTGGCTAAAACAGCTGAAGTGGACAATGCCTAAGTGGACAACCAGTTAGCCATCTTGTCATCAATTAATTTAAACCTTCATCTTGCTATTTTTTCGTAGATCAAAGTTCAAGCTGGTCATTCTTGATGAAGCAGATGCTATGACGAATGATGCACAGAATGCTTTGAGGAGAGGTAACTTCCAACAAAGGTGTAATTTATCGTGCTCTTTTAGTTCTAAATTGGCTTAGATGGCACAGTGTTGGTGGTTCGAGTCCCCTTCCGGTCGCACCTACTACATAGAGTGAGGAGAGTCGCCAACTCTCTGTAATTCCAAGCAGAAAGAATCACGAGGTGTGGTTACATGGAGAGAAAGGGCCAGGACAATGCTTTGATAAGCTTTGCTTCTCAGTGTCCTAATAACTACTTGCCTTTTTGTTTTTTTATAAATTAATTTATCGTTGATATTTCTTAGAACATTGTAATTGGTATTTGTAGCGAGGACCCGGTGACCTCGTGTCTTTCCTCGCTACAAATGCCACAGTATCTTGTATTTGCTTGTTGTTTTCAGATTTTAGATTGATATAAAAAAAGAACTACCTTTCGATGAGCATAGGTTCCAAATCTTTAACTCGGCGTAGAAAGGTGGGTGTAAAATTCAATGTCCTATTTCTTCTGATTGAATGGCTTGAAAGAAACTTTAGATACTTATCTATAATTCTACCGTTGGACTTTCCAGAAATTTTGAACATTTTTCGAAATTACAGCGTGTCTTGCATTTCAACTCATTTGAAGATGTGACGTCATCAAATTTCTAAATAATAAACCAGATGAGTGACAGACTTTTGCTTGATACCATATTGTAGACATCCATAAACTATAGTTTTCTTCGAAATTATTTCATGTTGCGTCAAACAGTTTAGATATTACGATGGTTTTAAGTTTTTTTGAAAATTTTTCTTGGATTCTTGAAAAAGAAGAAAAACATTCTAATTCTGAAAATATTGAAGATTTCAGAAAAGTCCAACGGTAGAATTATAGAAAAATAGCTAAAGTTTCTTTGAAGTCATTCAGTTCAAAGAAATAGGTCACTGAATTTTACACCAGCCTTTTTAAAGATTTGGAACCTATGCTCTTTCGATGCTGTCTTGAAAGGCAACGGAAGAAAATTGACAGCGGAAAGCCTTAAGGTTGAGCCATTATTAAATAAGAACTTTATTAGATTCAAGCCTGTAAATTTTGTCATCTGCTTTCTGCCTATTAATGAATTTCATTGAAATTTTACATCATCCTAAAGGACACAAAATTTCTCAGTATAATTGGGACACAAAATCTGGATTTAGTTCATTTCATTATTTATTTAATTTATTTCAGTTATGGAAAAGTACACAGAGAACACACGATTTTGTATGATCTGCAATTATCTGACTGGAATCATACCGGCTCTTCAATCTCGATGTACCAGATTCAGATTTGGACCACTGGAAACGGAACAAATGCAGTCACGTTTGGAACATGTTATCAAGGCTTTAAAGGTAATGTATCCATGTAAATACAGCGACTTTGCTATTTTTTCACGTGATATTTCATGTGATCACTTAACCGTAGAATTAAAAAGATAGCCAGCTCTAATATAAGCAGACTGATGACTTACTTGCGGTTGCGATTCCAGAGCTGAACCCGAAGTCTCACAGCAGGCAGCCTCATTGTGAAATTTAAATTCTAGTTTTGCATGTGATCAGTTAAATTCTACCAATCACAGTGCGCTCTTTGAGGCTCTTCGTCAGCATCGCGTCAGCAAATTTTGACAAGAGTGTATACGCAGCTGTACTTACATGGACACATTACCTTTAAGATTTTGTAATACAATAGCAACAGTTGCGTTTGATCGACACCTCAATTCAAAGCGATTAGCGGATGCAGACAAAGGAAATTCTCTCAACCAGTAATTCAAAACAAACAAAGCCGCAAAAGTTTCGCCGAAACTAGTAGGGCAAACTCTCGCCTTGTGCAAGCGAAAGGTGGTTTTTAAGAGAAGTTATGTGCTTATAGCGAAAGAAGAAGGGTAAATCTAAAGTTCTGTCGCGTAGATTATGTTTATTTGATTCAGGAGCCGAGCAGAAGGCATTGTAATTCTCGCGTCTTTAGGGCTTAAAATGAAACGATTACAAAACAGCTCCTAAATCAAATAAACATAATCTAAGCGACAGAGCTTTAGATTTACCCTTCTTCTTTCGCTATAAGCACATAACTTCTCTTAAAAACCATCTTTCGCTTGCACAAGGCGAGAGTTTGCCCTACTAGTTTCGGGGAAACTTTTGCGGCTTTGTTTGTTTTGAATTACTGGTTGAGAGAATTTCCTTTGTCTGCATCCGCTAATCGCTTTGAATTGAGGTGTCAATCAAACGCAACTGTTGCTATTGTATTACAAAATCTGCCCTTGTTGTTCGAACAACAACACAACTATTGCATAACAGCCCTGAAGAAGCCATGCATGGCAGGACGAAATATTGGTAATATATACCGGTATATTCTTTAAATTCACACATACGTTTTCTGTTGTTTCTTCGTTGCATTGCGGTGTTTCTGCATACGAACTTAGACAGAACTTTCCTTTCTTGAAAGTTTTTCACCGAAATTCATTGAAAAGAATGGTTTGTTTTGGGCTTGCTTCTTGAAGCAACATTGACAAATTGATGTGGATTCTCTTGTTTTGCTAACCAAAAAATACCCTTTTGCTATTCTGAAAACCAGAGTCGAACGATATTTGCTACATTTTGCAGCATTTTCGCATGTGTACAAATAGTGATAGAATGATAGAAGCTCTAACGCCAGTCGATGGAACCTCGCGTATGATAATGTATAAAAATAACGCTTGATTCAGGCTCTTTTGTAGAATAGTTAAAAGGTCTATTTCTATCCAGACCCAAAGAATGCCCTTAAATCGAATCGCGTTACTGGTCTAAAATAGCGTGCCGCCATTCTTGCCTCCTTCTTTAGCTAGTAAGAGATCCTGCCTACTATTTATTTAATAATGATCCTGTCAATTTTAGCTTAAGACAGTCACTAATTGCCTGGTAGTTTAGAAATTATTCAATGTTAACTGCAATTAAAGGATCTTGATTTGTGGAACTTATTTCATTTTTCTTCAAGGGTAAATGTCACACCCGATGGAATGAGCAGTTTAATTCGATTAGCAAATGGAGATATGAGAAAATCAATAAATATACTACAGGTAAAAAATCAAAATTTTCGATTTAAGCCACATTGGATTTGTCGATTTGTCACTTGTCTTTTTTTGAAGTTACATTCAAGTGATGTTCGTCATGGTCCTCATTTTTCCCTTTTGTTTTTGTAAGCTTTTATGTGTTTCCTCAGGGATAGTTCTTATGTCCTGCGCTGTTTACAAGACATTACATCATGTCTTCATCAGCATAGGTTCCAAATCTTTGAAAATCCTGGTGTAAAATTTAGCGACCTATTTCTTTGAACTGAATGACTTCAAAGAAACTTTAGCTATTTCTCTATACTTCTGCCGTTGGACTTTTCTGAAATCTTCGATATTTTCAGAATTAGAATGTTTGTCTTCTTTTTGAGGAATTCAAAGAAAACTTTTCCAAAAACCTTAAACCATGGTAATTTCTAAACCATTTGACGCAACATGAAATAATTTCGAAGAAAACCATAGTTTATGAATACCTACAATATGGTATCAAGCAAAAGTCTGTCACGCATCTGGTGTAGGATTTAGATATTTTATGACGTCACATCCTCAAATGAGTTAAAGTGTAAGATACGCTGTAATTTCGAAAAATATTCAAAATTTCTGAAAAGTCAAACGGTAGAACTATAGATAGGTATCTGTTGTTTCTTTCAAGCCATTCAATCAGAAGAAATAGGTCATTGAATTTTACACCCACCTTTTTACGCCGAGAAAAAGATTTGGAACCTATGCTGTCTTTATCAATGAAAACTTTAAGTGCAGCACAGGTCGATGAATACTGGGAAAACGTTGTGTCTTCATTCTTACAATGGTAGCTAGACGCTGCAGGTGTGCTTCTATGGAATAGTGCTGCAACTGATATGCTTCTGCAAAAGGAACGTTTCTATAGCTCTGCAGAGGAAGAAATGAAAGAGAGAAAGGAAAGAAAACGACCTTTCTCTTCCTTTCCTTCTCTTTTTCGCTGCCCTTTCCACAGAAGTCAGCTTAACAACGGACTTTTCAAAATTGCGGCTACGCAATAAGGCTCCTCTTTGAGCTCAAAATGTGATCGTTGCAGGATAGGAAACGGAAACAGACATCATCATACAGAAGGAAATCGTTGTTATCATGAAGGAAATGTAAGTACATCTGCAGCATCGAACTACCCATGATCTCACATACTCTTATCCCTTTCAGTGTACGTCGATGGCATTTGACATCGTGGATGAGGACAATGTTTATACTTGCACAGGACAACCGCTGCGCAGTGACATCAAGAATATTGTAGACTGGATGCTAAATGAGGATTTTACGATCGCTTACAACAGTATCCTTTCCTCACTTTTTTATTGTGATTTCGCATGTTCTTTGAATAGAGAACACTTTAGAATACAATGTCCTTGTGTCATCGTGTTAGCAAGGGTGAGATTTGTGAAAAATGGTACAGTTCTGGGCCGCGTTGTTCAAACCACGATTAGCGCTAATCTTGGATTAAAAGCATGATTCTGTAGTCATTTGCATAGTCCTTATCCAATCTTAGCCTAATACCAGTTTTGAACAACCGGGCCCTGTTTAAGACTACGATTTTGTACGATTTAAGACTACGACTACGATGTTTAAGACTACGAGTTCCCGACGATGGAGTAGACGCCTTACCTTGTTCTACAAGTTTGTAAATAATCTTAGCCCTGAGTATACAGTAGATCCAATTCCTCCTCTTCATCAGTCGCAGTACTGTCTTCGCGACCAGGATGTCATTGGGCGATTAAAGGCACGGACAGAAAAATTTAAGTATAGTTTTTATCCCAACTGCCTATCCGAATGGAATAAGCTCGAGCCTGAATTGAGACTTGCACCCTCAGTTGCTGTTTTTAAGAAAAAGATCTTATCAATAATCCGACCCCCTGCAAAATCTGTTTTTGGAATACACGATCCAATAAGATTGTCCTATCTTACTCAACTTAGGGTTGGTCTCAGTAAGTTAAATTTTCACAAGTTCAAGCATAATTTCAGGGATACCATAAACCCAATGTGTCCAACAAACGATGGCATCGAGGATACGGAGCATTTTTTGTTGCTCTGCCCTTCTTTTGATGTTCAACGAAGAGATCTTCTCGCTGGAATTGTAGAATTATTGCAACCGTATGTACAAATCGCTAGCCTTTCAAATGATGCTTTGACGCAGCTTTTACTATATGGTGATCAAGACCTTTCTGATGACTTGAACAAAAATATACTCGAATTGACTTTACGTTTCATCCAGGAAACTGGTCGGTTTGTTTGAGATCCTTTGAAACTTCAGCTATGTTCTTAGCAACCACCAAGTCCCTTTACGTGAATGTTCTTTGTTTTCCTTGTAAGTTCTGTTTGATATTAGATGTCATGCATCTTATGCATCTCAATTTCAAACGAGCCGCACTCGTAAAATTTTTGAGTTCTTCCCAACCTTGACACGACATCTAATATCAGACAGAATCTAGTATATTATATCCTTTATCCATTAGTTTTCTAATCGTTCGTAGTGTACAGTTAGTTGCATGTAGGTTAACGTTATATGTCTTTATGTTTTTGGCCATGGGGTAGTCATTGTTTTTCGCTCCCCCTGGTATCGTTCCCGTAGTGTTGTATAGTAATTAGATAAGTATTGTAGATTGTAGAACTCATTGTAAACTTTTTAAATGAATGATATAAAAAAAAAAAGACTACGATTTGACAGCCTTTAGATTCTGTAGATTTTCGATAAACTTGGATAGTAGAAACATGCATTTCAGGAGCAACATGTGGTACAAGTTATAAATTCCCTTCCTTAGCCATGAAATTCCTGGTTTCCCCTGCCTTTCCAGGACTAAAATTGTTCTTAGATAGGTGTGCCCTTCGTAGCAAGAACTGCTTCATACGTGCCTTAAACGTAGATTTTCAATAAATTTCCTGTTCAATCAAGTACTTCTGCAAACTGTATCAACTTGCAACGGATATTTTTTGTTGCAAGACACAAAAATCCCTGCTTTGCAAAAAAGCTTAGAATTTATTGCCTTCCCTCCTCGAAAATTCTGTGAATAGTGGGAAATCGATGCATGTGTCTATTTCTGTTGTGAATATCACAATGTATCTTATGTTTAGTTTATATGTTGAATATTGTTTTAGTTTCATGTATTACATATAAAAAGATATATCAACAAAGATAGGCAAGGGTAGAGCGATCATGTTGTGTTTATCTTAACATTTCCAAGATATCACTCAAATGAAGAATCTCAAGGGTTTGGCATTGCAAGATATGCTGACAGAAGTTCATTCGTATGTTCACAGAAGTAAGTTTGAGAATAACAGACATTTTTACAGGCCCGTCGGAAGCTCGGGGACCCCGATAATTTGCTAAAATGTTTTGCTCCTTTTTAGTCAAAAGGCTGTGATAGTCAACCTCAAAGAAAGAAACATTTTAACTTACTCGTGCTCAAGCAATTTTTCAGAGTTGTTTATATATTTTCCATTGCACCAGGTGAGTGAATAAAAAAAAGTTTGGCGGCTGTGAAATAGAAATTACGCGGCCGATTTTCAAAAATGAATTGTTAATTTATCAGTCAATGGCTAACTTATCTGTGGAAATTTTGTTTGCTGAATTACTCTTCTTTTAGACCCAGAAATTAGGAAAATGCTGTTAAGGGCTTTGTATGGGAACGAGATTTCCACCATCGATTCTGGTCCATGATTTACTTGCCATTGCAATTTAAATTCTATTTCTGAAACTGACATTATGTTGAATTTGAATTTCAATGCCAATTAAATCATGGAACAGAAACAAACATGGAATTCTCGTTCCCATGCAAACGCCTTACCAGCATGTTCCTAATTTCTGGATCTAAATGATCAATGATTTACCAAACAAATTTTCACATCTGACTTAGCCTTTGACTATTGGATTGGCATTTTTGTTTAAATTTCGGCTGCACATTCTTTATTCCATAGCCCATCAAACTCGTTAACTTTTTTACCAGGAAAACTTTTATTCCTCAAATTGGAATTTTAAGGCACTAATGACTGGATCAAGTTCTGTATAAGCTTTATTCAATATGATAGATTTATGATGACTCAAAAATATCTTTCCTTTCGTAGTTGACTTTCCATCGCGTATCAGAATAATACTTCTACAAAAGATGGCTGAGATAGAGTAAGTCCTTTAGCCAAAATATTTAGACGATATGTTTTGTTTTAATCTGTGCTAAATTCTTTTGAGCGGACCCATCTAGATCCCAAATATCATAGCGCAAAAGGCAACAAACTAAATTGTATTAAAGCGAGGAATTAAAGCTCTAAAATGTCTGGCTTTTGTGAGGCAAATTTACTCTCAATTTACTTTAATGGTTATTGCGTGTACTGTATCTACTGTATCTTCGTTAGTTTCTTGCTGGTTAGCTGGTGTATGTACAAAAGTCATAAATTAATTTAAAAATTCGACATCGTGCAAAGAACTAAGATTTACGTGACGTTTCGAGCATAACTCTTCATCAGGTTTAAAGATAGAAAGCGGAGCGAGCATAGAATGATAGAGTCGAAGGGTAGTTTCGAAAGATAGATCAGTGATTAGGAGAACGCCAATAGAATAAGGCATAGAATGTGACATGGAATATACCGTGACAGTAAAATGAACAACAACTTTGTTTTTTACTGGTGTATGTACGTCTGTATTAATTGTTGTATGTCGTTGTATGTCATATTATTTCACCATATGAAATTAAGAAGTTAAATGTAACATACATTTAGGAAAAAAGTCTAATTACAAGTGTACAATATAATATAAATATAAAAGTTAAAAATTTAATCTAAAAACATCCCTCAGTTTAAAATCGCAGGGATAGCATTAGAAGGTCAGTGCAACCTTGTTTCCACAATGGTCCCTCCAGAGGTATTGAAAGAAAAGGTTTTATGAAAGAAAAGAAAGAACATATTTTGTGTCCAAAAATTGAAAATAATGGGGCATTCTTAAGAAAGTTAACAGACATGCTTTAGAATCTTTGCAGCTTTTGGAATTTCAATAATATATATAGGGGCTGTTTATGGTTAGGAATCCAAAACAAAGTTCTTTTAGCCACTGGGTAGTCATTGCCTTTTGCACCCCACGTTATCGTCCTTGTACAGGGTGTCCCAAAAACATTGTGCCTCATTTCTGTGGCTACTACAGATGGATTATTCGTTCTATTGTCCCGTTCTTGATTCAGTTGCACGGGATAGGCTTCAACTTAAAGTTTTAGATCTTGTTTCAGCCAATCTGACAAATGGTTGCTGATTTATTGCAAATGAAAGTCAAAAAAGTGATTTTTTTCAAAAACAGCACTTTCTTTGTGAATGAGGAAAGGATTCTACTGCGGTGCAAGAAATTTTCCTGCAGGTTGAATATAGAGTTAATTCATTCATTCATTCGTTCGTTCATTCATTCATTCATTCATTTATATATTTAATAATTAATTCATTCATTAATTCATTCATATATTCATTTAATGTTGGTATTTACATAATTTTAAAAGCTTATTTACACCAAAACTATCTGCAATAACCTAAAGTAATAGATGTAATTTACAATCAAAGGAATTCGGTGTCTATTTACAAATTGTGCAAAGGCAACTGGTTCCATAATTGTATTGTTCACAGCTAAACGCAATGATATTGAACCATTTTCAAATGTGGACAACAATCAAAATACAACGCTAGGACCCTTTCTTTCAAAATGTACATGATTCTGACATTTTTGGAGAACAAAAGAAAGAGCTGTTTTTAAAACAATCACTTGTTTGACTTTCATTTGCCATAAATCAGCAAACACTTATCAGATCGGCTGAAACAAGATGTTTTTTTAAAAGATTTCTTTTTCGACTTTCCTGTACCACAAAGTCTAAGTTGAAGCCTCATCCCATACAACTGTCTCAAAACGGAGCAATAGAAACGAGGACAGATTTTGTAAGACAATAGCATGAGTTGCTCTTGATTGACAACGCAATTCAAAGCGATTAGCGATCACAGACAAAGGAAATTCTTTCAACCAGTCATTCAAAACAAGCAAATCCGCAAAGTTTCTCTGAAACCCAGGTAGCTAGCTCACTTATTGTGCATTCCAGAAATGGTTTTTAAGAGCAAATATGGGTATAGATCGAAAAAAGGAGGATATATCTGCACATCTGCCTACACAAAAGCCGATTGGGAGGCGATTCAATTCTCTTATTTTTGGGTGTAATTAAAACACTTACTGTTCAGCTTCTGAACCAAAGAAATAAAATGCCCGAGGTAGATGTGTACGTATCTCCTTCTTCTTTCGATGTATGCTCATGTTTGCTCTTAAAAACAGTTTCTGGAATGCACAACGAGCGCGCTAGCTACCTGGGTTTCAAAGAAACTTTTGCGGCTTTGTTTGTATTGAATTTCTGGTTGAGAGAATTTCCTTTGTCGGCAATCGCTAAGAGCTTTGAAGTCAGGTGTCAACAAAAGCAAATCATGCTATTGTGTTACAAAATCTGTCCTTGTTAGCAATAGAACGTACAGCTTCTCTCCTGCAGCCACACGAATGGGCACATCATCATCATCATAACATTATTTAAAGTTGATACATACATAGTTACTTAAAACTAGTTTAAACCAACTATTTACATAACAAAATTATTTACAAATTAAACATTTACATCTTTTGCCATCCCATTCTTTCATCCCCCTTTTAAAACTTCTCAAGGTATCAGCTATCTTTAGTTCATCATCTAGAGTCTTCCACCTCTAAACGAAAGAGAATTTAGTCCATATCGATGTGACCGTACTGAAGGAAGCCTGCATAGTTCTTTGACACAATTGATTGAGACACCCGGTAGTATTTTTAAGTAGTTGGTAGGTTATGTTTTTAGTATCAATTTCTTCCTGCTTTGTCCAACCAATGTTTCCTTTTTTGTTTGTTCCAGGTATCGCCTTGCATCAGGAACTTCAGAAAAACTTCAGCTTAGTTCTCTCATTGCTGCATTCCAAGCCACTCGCGATTTTGTTTCGGCAGAGGCAGATTCATAGTGGCTCAGCTCAAGCATCTGGAATAAATTGAACAGTGAAGACGTTTCTGAGATGGTGTAATAGAGAGAGCTTCACTGCAGCGATAAATATGTAGGACGCTGAACACTGAATATTACCAGTGGAGCTCAAAATTATATCACTGGATCCATCAAAAAGAGAAAAAGCACCATTACTCAGCAAATTACCGATTTGTTTGCAAGTCAATTAACAGAAAGCTTTAAAACTCTTGAAAGTCTCACGCCAGCTTCAGAACTGATTTCATATTTTGATAAGCAAAGGAGAAAAATGTTGCTTTTTGTTCAAGATAACTTGGTGCAGATATGTTTTTGTTTTGTAGCTAACTTTTCCTTGCGTATCATTCTCTAGCTATCTATTGATTGATGTATTTTTCGTGTCAATTCATCTTTACGAAACTGAAGCGTTTTATAGAATTGTAAAGAATTACAACGGACGAAATGTCTGCAAGTTCAAATTTCTATGGCTTGAAATTGGAATAACAGATCCATTTGAAATTATACCGGATGAGTCACAAAAAACGTGGGATTTTTGTCCGGAGGGGGTACTCACATACTTGACCTGACGGGATGTGCCGCTCAACAGGGCGTCCTTTTGTGGTGAAAATTATAGGACAGGGTATTATGATTGATAAGAAATTTATGGGACAGTGTATCATATACAGTTAAGCCCAAAATTATTCATACCTATGCCAAATTTGGAGTATTTTCATCCGTTATATTTGCTAAGCAATTCACAAGATATTTCATTCCTTGAAATGTCTCTTGTAGCACTTGTTTCAGCCTTTTATCACATTCTTACAACACTTCAGCCACAGTAAAATTGGTCCTCAACTAGAACGATGCAAAATACTCAAAATTTGGCATAGGTATGAATAATTTCGGGCTTAACTGTATAAAGGAAAATTTCTAGAGCTCTCTTGGAACAATTGATTATGTATACTTTTGGCAAAATTTTTATGCGACAGGGTGTACTTTTGGAGCTTTTTTTTATGCGACATGGTTATGGTATGGAGAGGGAGGCTGAGCAATATTCTTATAATATTCTTAAAAATTGAATGATTCTGAGCCTGAATATTCTTATAAACAATATTCTTATAAAAAAGAGTGTAGATACGAAAAGAAATGACTAATTTGAACAAACTAAATTTCTATGAATTATTCAATAATTCTTCTGCAAAATAAAGCTTCAACATACCCGATTTGATATGTTCTTCATCTAAATATGGATTGTTAAACCCAAAAACCCACATACTTTCTGATGCGCTTGTTAGACGATTGCTATCTTCAATGATTTCCAACCTCACAAGCAACTTTGTCGGTAACATAGTAATATAGACATCACATCACAAGAAAATACCGATAAACATTTGAACGATTCATAAGCATGAATTAATAAATGAAAACTCAACGAAAGTGCATGGCAAAATTATACACTCCCAACAAGGGAAGATTGATAACCTATGACAATGTTAAAGATCCAAATCCATACACTCGACACAAAGTTACTTTATCCTTTGAAAACGTATTTCTTCCATGCTGTTCTGATCGCGTTCGCAACGCCAAAATCTTGATATAAATTTCTAAAGCTGCGACATTCGATCGGTACTGAAAGGGTTAAGGCCTGTTCTTTTATGTGAGCAACTGTTCATAATCAATAAAACGAACAATCAAATTCATTAATAAAGAAGTCTTTTTAATTTTATACAAGAGTTTAGTTAGACCTTTACTGGAGTCTGCTGGAGCTATATGGAGCCCTTACCTAATCAAGCACGTCAAAAGGCTTGAAAGTGTACAGCGCAGAGCCACGAAACTAGTAAAAACGATTAAGGACAAGTCATACGGTGATCGATTAAGAGCATTAGACCTGCCATCACTCGAGTACAGAAGAAAACGCGGAGACATGATTCTTACCTTCAAACTATTAACGGGCTTCATGGACACTGATCCGTCCTTGCTCTTCGAATTGAAACAAAGCAATACAAGAGGACATAAACTAAAGTTATTCAAGAAGAGGTGTAACTTAAAGACAAATGACGGAGATATAAGGTGACTTAAATCAAGGGCCTGGGCAATCTAAATATAACCTATTGAATTCCATTGTATTTGATAATATCGAGAGATTAGCAAATCAATTAGACAAATGAAAGCACTAAGCCATCTTTTGTTCTATTTTTAAACTAGGCGCTATATATCCGTCATTTGTCTTTAAACGTTCGTAAAAAATTTTTCACGCAACGAGTCATTAATGACTGGAATAATTTATCAAGCGAATTTATCAACTGTTCGACAGTGCAACAATTTGAACGAGCATATGATCGACTAAAACACGTAGACAGATTCTCGTACACGATTTAGTCGTGTGTGATAGAACGTAGCAGGGCTTTATAGGTCTCACGACCTTCCACTCCCTTAATTACTTATATTATTATTATTACTAGCAATAGTTACTACTAGGTGCCCCACACCAGATATCTCTAGCAGGTATGGTAAACACTAAAAAGGTAGATCAGTGTTGCAGTTTTCACACAGTGATTCCCATATCCATTCTGTACAGGCTAAATATTTGACACTTGTGCATAAAATCTGCCACAGCATGTATTCACAGAAAGCATAGGGCTCGAATCTTTGCAACATAACTCATTAACCATGTTAGTGTTTGGCATATAACTGATTGACTAAACAAGTAAATAAAGTAAAATATAAGCACTTTGATGCGAATTGAAATAAGCACGACGTTTCGAGCATAGCCCGTTATCAAGTTAACTGATTGACTGTGTGATAACAAAAAATAATGTTGAAAAAATAAAGAGAAAAATTGAAGTTTGCCTTCTGGCATTAGATTCTTCAAAGGCGACTTTTCATTGCATTGTTGCCAAACGAAGAAAGAAGAGCATAAGAATCAGTCCATAACAAGAGAAAAAAATGCCTCAAAAGCATCAAAACCAAATTAAATCTGCTAATTTAGTGAATTAGAATTGTTACAAAAGTATCGCTGGTTACTCTAAATGATAGCAGTTCATAAAAATATACGAGATGTTCTTAAAAAATCGGTCATGCAAAATTAACTAACTGGCCTAGGCCTTGTTTGCATCAAGGCTTTGTTGCGGTAGTTAGGGGCCAATGCTGTTCCCCTGCTCTGGCATGCTCTGCTGGTCTCCTTCTTTTTACCGTCAAAAATTGCCCACTACTAGCTTTGCCAAAAACCATTTGTTTGTTTTGTTTTGTTGTTGTTATCTCAAACAGTTACTATGGACACCCCGGAGCCTTTTTGGCATGGAAAGAAAGAGAATTTCCTCCTCTGTTGAAAGCCCTTTGTTTCAGATACAAGAGTATGCTGAGAGAATACATATTACGTTACTGATATCATCATTATTCTATTCTCCTTTATAATCCAGCTCAGTAAAATACAAACTACAACCAGTGCAGTAAATCTATGCCTTGCGAACCCGATTAACCTGTTTTGACAGAAAACCAATCACATTCCACCATTCTCAAACAAGCTTGCGTAAAACCTTGTCAATCCTGTATTACGACGAAAAATTCCAAATATGCGAGGATTTGAGATTCGAAGCGCTAGCCAGTGCAGCCTCGTATGCGCGCGGTGGGCTATAAAGCCCCACTTCGGTGTGGGGCAATTATTATTCAACAAGATGTATGAAAGTAAAGTTTGTCTCAAATTCAATGTCACTTGAGATTTGCGATAACGCAAAGTTACTCATCCACACCTCAATGTTTGTTATTCGCGAAAATTTTCATGTGACATCTAATTTGAGACAGGGTTAAATAGTCTCATTTCATCTTTCCTTCTTCATGGGTGACTCTGTCTCATACGCAATATAAGCAACATAGTCTTCATCAGAGATTTCTCTCACTGCAAAATTGTTCATTGATATTGCCAAGTGCATGGCTAGGAGGTGTTTACACTGAAAGAAGAGAACAGAACATTATGATATTATGAAAGCACACTTTCAGAGCAGCAATTCAGAAAGAGCAGCATTGGGTATGCACCCGAGGGTGGAGGGTTACTTAGTATATTTGTCCGACTGGGATGTGCTGTTTTTAAGGGTATCATTTTCACCAAGTTTTTCTAGCACAGGGTATCAAAATAAGGCAATTTTTCTAGAGCAGGTTGTCAAAACATGTAAAAAGGGGATATTTTGTTAGGTTGGGTAGTTTTTTGGTCAAATTTTCATGTTTTACAAATTTAAGTTAAGTACCCCCCCCCCCCAGGGGTATGCACCCAGTTACTGGCTGTCTTTAAGGACAACTTGGCAGATTTTTTTAATTATTTGCAAATTGATAAATCAACTACCTGATGCGGTGAGCAGAAATAAGTGTTTGCATAGTATATAGATATTCAAATCAACATACACAATTGACATTGCAACATACCATTAATGCTTCTCTTTTCAGTAAAACTGTAAAAATAGAAAAGAACCGATTAAAAGTCAATAAGTTACTTTTATCTTAACTTCTAGCTCCTGTTGTTTTTAACTTAACCTGCTTCATGTTTCATATGCAATATTACCAGATTTTACAAGCTTTTCAAAATTATTGACATCAGGACTCCTTATCTTTTCGTAGTTGCAGGGTAAATTGTAAAACAGTTACTAAAACTGAATTTTAACCATGGGTAAAGAATTTTTAAATAAATTGAAATAAATAAAATACACAACTAAATGCAACTAAAATAAAACCTCAACAAAGTAGAATGAAATGGCAACTCACTGAAATTAAGAGACATTTGTTTGTCAAAAGTACAAGAAAACAATCTTTAAGTCATTATTGGTTCAAATATGAATTTTCCAAGATGTACTCCAGATAATAATGTTTTGAAATTGGTTCAGTTCTTCAAAATGTAATTTTCTGGTTTTACATTTAAATCTTAGCAACCTTTTGAACGTAGTTACCTGTGTACAAATAAGATGGACAAGTGCAGTAATCACTTGAAGCAAAGCAAAAGTATGGCACGCCACTTGAGCCTTTTACCTGAAAAAATGAATATCAATTTTGTTTAGTTTCTTTTAAAATGAGCTTTCTCAAATTAGAACTCCTGCAGGTAAAATGATTTCCACTTCATAGTAGTGGTACATTTGAAATTGTGAGGGCATATTAGGCTCCAAGTAGCTGCAGCAGGCTTTAGTTTCATAGACCCAGCATAGGTTCCAAATCTTTAACTTGGCGTAAAAGGGTGGGTGTAAAATTCAATGACCTATTTCTTCTGATTGAATGGCTTGAAAGTAACTTCTGATACTTATCTATAATTCTACCGATAGCCTTTCCAGAAATTTTGCATATTTTTCAAAATTACAGCGTATTTTACATTTCAGCTCATTTTAGGATGTGACATCATCAAATTTCTAAATCATAAAACAGATGAGTGACAGCCTTTTGCTTGATACCATATTTTAGGCATCCATAGACTATAGTTCTCTTCGAAATTACTTCATGTTGCGTCAAACGGTTTAAAATTACCAATGATTCTAAGATTTTCTGAAAATTTTTCTTGAACTCTTGAAAAAGAAGAAAAACACTCTAATTCTGACAATATTAAAGATTTCAGAAAAGTCCAACGGTAGAATTATAGAGAAATAGCTAAAGCTTCGTTCAAGTCATTTAGTTCAAAGAAATAGCTCACTCAATTTTACACCAGCCTTTTTAAAGATTTGGAGCCTATGCTTCATAGACCCATTCCTCTTTTAGATACTGAGTCTAAGGCTAGAACGTACAGGCTCCAGAGCGTTACACAAAAAGAGATTACAGCAAGTACCCACTTACCTGGTAAATTTCTCGTTTACTTGGAGTTGCAAACTTGGTAACAAATTTCCTGTCAATGAGGTCAACGGCGTGTAGCAATGTTGTTGGAAAAACACAATGTAACCTGTGACCAAATAATATTTTGGTTATCATATATAACTTTTTCAACAAAAATCAATCTTCAAGCCTGGTTTTCATTGAATTGTAATTCATCCCCGATGATCGCCAATGCTGTAAGACAATCATCAATGATGAATTACAATTTAATGAAAACCAGGCTTACTGGAAAGATTTATGAAAATGAAGACTGCCAAGTTAAAGGTTTATCTTGGATTTATTTGTCACAAAATTAATTCAATTTTGATTTTCAAGGAAATAGAGATATACCTGTGGGCCTCCAAATAGTTGTGTGTGAAGCATTGGCAGATTGCATGATTTCTTAAACTGGTTGCACAATCTTGATTTTTGATGGCAATTTTCTATTTGCGAGATGCATGAATTAACATAATCTTTCTTATAAAAGCATGAATTGATAGTGCTTATGTAATTGCAGGGGCAATTACACTCTTTTCTTTTTATAAGAATAATGTTTATAAGAATATTCAGGCTCAGAATCATCCAATTTCTAAGAATATTATAAGAATATTGCTCAGCCTCAGCTCGCATATTTGTGTCTCATTTTTCAGCAGTTGCCTGTTTTGGGATGTTCATAACAGAGAATCGCATGACTGACATATCTTGTTTTTTCAAAAGCTTGGTTTCTATTCGAGGGCGGCTATTTCCTGGAAGCTTTGAAAAAAATAAGAATACTCTAAGAATATATTCAAGCTCAAAACGAAAATTTCTTAAGAATATTGAGGCTGGAAAAAATTTAATAGTATTCTTATAAAAAAAAGAGTGTATACTTACGCAGACATCATTTCATCTGTTACTGAAAGTGAAAAGGAAAGAATATGCAAAAATGTGAAACTGGTTGCAACAAAAATTTACAATTTGGAATTAAATGGACTGGAGACAGACTACACACAGACTCATATATTCTCTATATTAGCAGATCAGAAAAAGGCTGTCTACAGTCAGGCAATAAAGTATATGAATTGGTAGAAACAGACAGGAAGAAAATCATACCCCGAGGCCCGACCCCGTCAAATGTCATCAATAAAGGGCAATTGTTCAAAAATAGAAACTAACAAAAATCAGTCAAAATCCAGCAACTTACATTTTTCGTGTTTCTTCACATCCTCTGCTACTAACTTTAAAAGTTGCTTGGCTGTTTCTTCCACCACCCTTGCCATCCCTTCTAACCAAAGTTTAGACGCAATCAATATCTTCCCGCCATTTTGTAGAACCCAACACTTGATTTTCGCGCCATCTTCCTAAGACCAAATTCCGTCACTGCGAAGGAGATGGTCTCATCCTCAAACAACAATTTTCTTTCACTCACTCAACCAAACGGGCCTAACTAACTTCCTTGGCAAGTGACTCGCTGTTTGGTCCTGCTTTAAAAGCCAAGAAGATCAAGATGGGGACGATACTGCAAAGAATATCTGATATTGAAAATGAGGTAAATGTTGTGGGATTTTTCTGAAATGAATCCTTGGTGTTTCAATGCTAAACTTAAAGAACTGTTGTGTTGGCAATGGCATCAAGTAGCAACGAACACTAACGAACACGACAAAATTTCATGCATGTGTGCATAGCTTTCATCCACTGCAGTGCAACAAATGCAGACAATTTAAATTAGCTACCGGCCTAGAAATTGAAATCCAATTTCAGCTGGCAAGAAGTATCAGTTTGAAGTATTGTGGAAGTGACTGTCAAAAGGAATCTAAAAGGCCATCACCAGATACTCTTTCTTTTTGATCTATATTTATTTATTTATTTATTATATATATTTATTTGTCAAAGAGAATTGAATTTCAGTTTATTTGGTTAACTGCCAGAAGAGGGTGCATTCCCATGTAAACTCCACGCTGGAAGTTACGCCGATAACAGAGTCAGTTATAGCTATGCAAGAAAAATAAACAATCTATTGAAATTGAATTAAATTATGATAATTTTCTATTGTTTCTACTGTATCAGATTTTCACACTCACCACACTGAGAAAATTTCTTTTCCATGCCAAAAAGATCTTTACACCTAAAGTGCATGGAATGCACCCACCCCTTGGGTCGATTGAAAATATTGAGGACTAAAAGCAGCCAAAGAGGCATTGTTTTGATACATAATACATAAAAACATAGAGTTGCAATGAGTATTGCTCCAAATATGTGCCAAAGAGGGTTCAATAATGCCTAATGGCATCTTTCTCATAATGAGTTTTAAGTTTTCCCATTAAAAGTGTGCTTCCCAAATGTAGTGCCAAAGTTTCTTAAATTTTTAGCCATCCTAGAACAAGTTTCTTATGCACAATTTTCTGACAAAAAATTGTTTGATGCTCAGTTCAGTCTGGAAAATATGCTATTGCCACAGTGTGAACTGTTACCTGATTTTTGGAAAGAAGCATTGGTTTAACATTTCATTTCAATCTTGCAGATGGCAAGAACTCAGAAGAATAAGGCTACAAGTAGCCATCTTGGCATGTTAAAAGCAAAACTTGCAAAGCTAAGAAGAGAACTTATCACCCCTAAAGGAGGAGGTGGTGGTCCTGGAGAAGGTTTGTCAAAATGATCTTGGTATATACAGGGTGTCCCAAAAAAGTACTCCCGTTTGAAAATTCACCAAAATTGGATTGCATAGCCGATCTTCATTTTTCTTTTTTTTGTCAAGTAGATCAAGAAGCAAATTATTTTCGTAGACATTGCTGATCTTTTAATTGGTTAAGAAAATAGCAAATTTAGCTCTTTTTAGGGCTACCTGGCTTTGAATCATACTGCAAAAAAGGACTGATGATTGCCAGATCGATTTTCTTTGTGCTTGTAAAACTTTTAGTTTGGTCATAAATGACAGAAATAAATGCACACTATCATTGCAGACTTCAATGATGATAAAAAATCTAAAGAAATTGACTCTTAGGCAAGATTGAGTACTCTGCTAAAAAACTATAGCTCAAAATAATTTTTTTTCAAGGTGTAATTTTTCTACCTTACTACACCAAAAGCAGACATTTTATCATATGTGAATATTTTTGTGTCTTTGAAAAATCACTTCATACAGAAAATTTTACGAAAGGTTTGATGATCAATTTTTAGTGATTTTTTAAACAGGAGTACTTTTTTTTGGACACCCGGTACAATTTTTACTGGATGTGTCCAAAGGGATTTTGCATGTCAACATCCTTTAAAGGGGCTGGGTCATGCAACCATAGACAGACCTTTTGTCTCTATAATCTATATATTGTTTCCCGCATATGTTCATTGCAATCTGCAAAATTTTGTTGGATGGTGTGAATCCACAATAAATGTATTGTCATAACTCTGTGATCCATCAATCCATCAATATCTCTGTGATCCAACAACATATGAATGCTTTTTTTCTACGATATTCAAAAGTCCATTTTTAAAATAACTTTTTCATTTTGACAAAAATAGCATCAAATCTGTGTGTTATGGTCTATCAGAAAGCTGTTAAATTGTTGTGTACAGTACTCGCCATGCGTACATTAATACTGTTTTCTTTACCTAAAAATTCTGTTTAGAAAACTTTACAGTCTTTCACATGGCTGAAGAATTCTAATCGTAATGTAAACAATTCCTGTAATTATAATTTGCACAAGGCTTGTGCTATAGAAATATCACTTGATCCAGACTACTTCCACTACTTAGTACAATAGCTGCAGTAGAAAGTAGTCTCTGATGTTTCCTGTGTTTGAAAATATTCTAAGGAATTGCATGGAATTGTTTTGTTTTCAGGTCTATTGCGAGAACACTTGCCTTTTCAAAGTTTCTAACAGAATATCATAAAAAAACATTTTTCAGTCATAATTTGAAATCATAGAAGCAAAAGCTCTGGGGCTATCTTTACAATCTTTCATGGAAGCTGTGGCTCAAAACATGATCTTTTGGCAACTGCATCTTTTCTGTCAGGTTGTAGAAGGAAGTCCAACAAATATGAAACATATGTTGGATGTACTAGATTTTGTGAATTTTTTATTTTCTGTCAGGTTTTGATGTTGCTAAAACTGGTGATGCTAGAATTGGGTTTGTTGGATTCCCATCAGTAGGAAAATCAACATTGCTGAGCAATTTAGCTGGAGTTTATTCTGAAGTTGCTGCATATGAATTTACAACATTGACAACTGTTCCAGGTAAGATGATATTGGATGCTGAAATGTTATGTCTTGCTTACAGTGGATGAGAAAGTTTGGGAATAAGGGAGAACTGCTCCCTGGAAAATTGTCCAATAATTGTTAGGCAACAGAAACTGTTTTCTCTTGAAACATTTTGTCTTAACACTCCTAAAAATCATGTTCAAAATTATTGAAAGCCATGTGTAGGTCAGTACAGTTTATTTGCATTGTTTTGTAAAGATACTGTAGAAAGTATCATTGATTTCCTAAATGCAAGCTATTGATGCTCAACCAAGTGATTCATTTTGAGCAAATTTTACCACATGAAATTTATGCATGCTAGACACTTCAATTTTTGTAATTTGCGGGTATTTGCATATGACATCTTATCTTATTTGAGACACACTTTTAAATATCATAATTAACATTATATTTTATCCTTTTTTATTTTGAAGAGAATCCCATTATCAATTTTGAAATTCCTTTCAGAACTTAAATTTCAAAATTCTGTTTGCTTAGCTGTGTTCCCAAGGAAGTGCAAGGGATTTTGTTACATTTTATGTCATTCTCTTTTCAGGTGTCATTAGATACAAAGGAGCAAAGATCCAGGTAATTTTGTGTGACTTTAAAATTTTGAGTTAAGAAGTTGGTAAGTTCTCTTATAGTGACATGGACTTCGAGAACTGCATACAAATCATAATGAATTCAGTCATAATTGCTTATATCTTAAGAATTCTTAAGAAGGTTAAGGACAGGGCTCAAAAAATGAAGTAGCATGGTAGTGACGCTGCCAGGAAAGTAGCTGAAATGCTCAAGTTTCCCAGGGAGGAAGAAGGGAAAAGGAAAATGAAAATGAAATAGAAATGGAAAGCAAGGGAAAATAGGAGAAAGAAATGAAGGAAGGGATGGAAAAGGAAGGGAAAGAAACTAGGAGAGTTGGAAATGGGGTAGAATCGGGCAGTATGTAAGAAGAAAAAAAGGTGCTACCTTGCTACCAGGACGGAAAAAATTGTTTGAGCCCTGTAAGGAGTTCTACACATTATGACAATTAATTTTGAGGGATTTGATAGACTGTAAAGAGTTTTGAAAATTTTTCTAAAGTATTTTCAGGTGTAAATACATATGTGTCTCAAATGAATACACAGTTATTTTGATGATACATGAGTTTAATACATACGGTTTCAACAATCTAAAGGTCAATTTTTTATTTTCTAGCCAACTTTTTTCTAAAAATGTACTTTCTTTCAGCTTCTAGATCTACCAGGTATCATTGAAGGAGCAAAGGACGGTAAAGGTAGAGGAAGGCAGGTCATTGCAGGTACATCATTATACACATGTTTTTTCCTCCTTATCTTGATTTGAAATTTAATTTGTTTTACTATGAGCATTCTTAAGATAAAACAGTTTTACAGTACACAGGCCATGCACACATTCACATAGTTTTCTTGCCTAAGAATTCTCACAAGTTCTTAAGAAGATTTTAGTTTCCTAAGAATTCTTGAGAATTCTTATCATGTTGATATGTGCACGAGCTGTACTGTATTTAAATGCTGTTTCCAATTTGGCACTTGGAAAGTGTTCAATGAAAGGTAGATTTGTAGTTTATCAGAAGACTGAAATGAACTCAAAACACAAAAGTGAAGTCTGGAAGTTTAAAACAGATTTCAGCTTAATTTTAAGAAGTAAAATGTTCCTATTTTAAATATCAACATGCATGTGCTGCTAATTTCGTTTGATGATGTTCTTATTGTTAGTTAGGCCAAGACAATCACTGAGAAAAGGCAGAAAGGATGTTTACTCACAAAATGAGATTATTTCATATCAGCTTAAAGCATGATTGAAATACTTCGTTCTTTGTTTGAGAGAAGTCAGTTTCAAATTGAAAGCATTAGGCTGTTAGAACTAGCATATTGAACATCGTTTAACAGTTTTAATTGTAAGTCAATTCTTTATTGATCCACAAAATCAGGAGCGATCAAACTATTTCAAGTACAGCAAGGGCTTTGCATAACTATGCGTTCATCAGCTATTGATACAGCGATGTTTACCCACAGGCGCTTACCTCGTAGGAAGTGTGTTTATTCCCAGAACTGTTTTCGTGACATAGTACACAGAGTAATTTCTGCCCTGTATATTTTCAAGTTCTAGCGTCTGTTATTGTTGACCAACCAAAAATCACGCTGTCTGATTCCCTGTGATTATCTCGTATAACAGTTGATCTCGTATTACATCAACACCGGAATTTGAAACCACAAAATTATTCTTACGTCATCTTGACCGGACAGCAATTAGTGTGTTTATCATGTCACAAATACAGAACTGGAAATAAACACAGTTCCTACAAGGTAGGCGCCCTTGGTTTACAAAGAAATTAAGAAAGGCTAATCTGAGTAACGAACCTTTTTTCCATATCTTCTGCAGTTGCAAGAACATGCAGTTTGATTTTAATTGTTCTTGATGTTCTGAAGCCATTGCAACACAAGAAGATCATTGAAAAGGAGGTCGAGGGATTTGGTATAAGGTATATTTCGTCAGGGACGTAGGAAGCATCTCAAACTTGGAGGGGCACGACACTTCGAGGGCACTTTTTCCATTAAGCTAAAGGGGCATTTCCTGAAGTCAAAAAGGGCACTTCTTTGTTTATTTCAAAATCTTGGGGGGGCACGTGCCCCCAATGCCCCCCCGGTTCCTACGTCTCTGTATTTCGTCCAAAATTGTGTCTCTTTAATTAATGTAGCTGAAGAAGTATAATTGTGTCTTTTATCTGTTTGAAGCACTTTCAGTCAGAGATACGATACCAAACCCTAGCAAAGTATCCTCTCCTAGAATTACTGATATTCGCATTGAGATCTTAGCTGTTGAGATTTTGTAACATGCCTCAAAACCAGATAGCTGTTAAAGTCACACATTCTTGCTAATGTGAAGCCGCATGTTGTATGGTTTTACAATGTCCTTGCGATCAATTTGATCCTTTGCTCGACTCACTATTTCAAGTTTGTAACGTGAATCTTTTTTTATCATTTTGCGTAAGGTGCAGCTTTGTCAGGCACCCAGATTCTTAGGGAGATTCTTATAACTCTTTCGTAGGTTGAATAAGAGGCCACCTAATATCTCGCTGAAGAGAAAGGAGAAAGGAGGAATCAATCTTACAATGACTGTAAGTTTGTGGTTTTTTCTTTGTTGGCTTTTGTTGTTATCATTTATTAGCTGATGTAGAGAGACTGGTTCAATTGTTTTCTTTCTAAGCTAAACTTTCGAGCAGCCCCCCTCTTTTAACCCCCCCCCCCATTTATATCAAATGCCATAGGTTGCGAAAGATTTTCCAGTTGTTTAGCTGGACAAGTCTGCCTGTTAATGTGAATATGGTTTTGGGATAAAAACCGTTTCGAATTTATGTGTTTGATTCCACAAAATATTGGGTAAAAGAACTAAACAGCTATCATTTATATCCTTTTAATTTAAATTTGTGAATAAGCCCCCCTCCCTCTCTAATAAGCCCCCCTCCCTCTCTAATAAGCCCCTTCCTAGAGTCTCCGAAATTAAATAAGCCTCTTGGGTGCTTAAAGGGGCTCCGTCATGAAACTGTAAACAAATCTGATAACACCGCACGTGGCCATTGTTCTCCATTGTTTTCTGCAGTTTGTTTGGTGGCTCCACCCAAGCCACCAAAAAATGCTCGTTAAGAATCCACTAATATCCAAGCAATCGTAAGAGATATGAATGTTTGGATTTTTCCCCTGTGAAGTACAAAGATCTATCTTCAAAGTGATGCTTTCATTTTCGAAAAAACAGGTAAACGTCTGTGTGATATTGCCCATCAAAAGACTTCAAAATCACCGTTTCCACCGAAATTTGGAGACGGAACACCTTTAATAAAGTTTTACGGCAGTGATAAATTATTGTAATTTAGTTTCATATTGCAATTCCCTCTCTCTTGCTTTCAGGTTAGCCAGACATATCTTGATAATGACAGTGTCAAGTCAATATTATCAGAGTACAAGATCTCAAATGCTGATGTTGTTTTACGACAAGATGCAACCGAAGATGATCTTATCGATGTTATTGAAGGCAACAGGTAAATAATGTTTTGGTAAATATGATCTAGGTTTCAGAGAGACAATATGCTATTCTTTTTCTTTCGAATCAACCACCCAAAAATGGACGTGGCCATGCAGTTAAAGGCAACTCAAAAACAAGAAAGCCTTGATTTCATAACTTTATTTTCAGCACTTTTATTTCGTTTGAGATAATAGCTGAAAGTAATGAAAATTTCAAAACGAGTTGAAGGATAACGGTATGCATGTTCTTAAGGAGAATTGCATGGACTTGAGAACGTGAAATAAATCCTTTCACACAAATCCTGAACTCAAGGGTAGTATATGACCAAATGCAGATCAAGACCATGATGACAAAAAAAAAACTGAGCTTTGCAACTTCCAACTCTTGCGGTTGCAAAATTATAGTACCTATTTTCAATCTCTCCCAAGTTGGTTTAACACTTGTGCAGCAGATTATAGCCGATCAATCCCTAAATCCCCAAATCACCACGAGAAGGTTCTCATTCTTTAGAAAGAATTTGATTGAATTTTGATCGTTTTCAGCGTTTTCGAGACTGAAAATTTTAAGGAACTTGCAAATAGCTGAAGAAGCAGAAGACTAAGCAATTTGCAAAAACCCGTAGCACCTAATTCTAGATCTTAGCTAACGATTAAGTCATAAATTTTCAAAAACAGTCTAGGTATACAACTATCTAGACTTATTACCTGGAGTCTCTCGTTTCCCTGTGCTCTTTGACTTGATGATGGCGCTTCGGTGGAGCGACAACAGCAACAACAATTCAACTCAATAAGATGAGCGTAACTAGATGGTTCTTATGTAGTGAGGCTAACAATTATCATGGCTTGTCAAAAGTGGATGTTTTTTTGGCGCACACGGTATTCGAAAGAGAAGAAACAAAAAGAGCATTTGTGGACTTATTTGAAATCAGCAAATCAGAGAGCCAACTAAAACTTTGGCATGCCCAATAACAGGGCACAGAGCACAAAAGCGTCTTTCTTGACAACCTTTCTTGACATATATAAATTCTCATTGCAGGGTTTACGTTCCTTGTATCTATGTACTGAACAAAATTGACCAAATTTCAATCGAGGTAATTATTTGTGTATTATATTTCGTTGACATTTTAATGCGATGTAAAACTGTTAGCTTTTGTCGGGGCAGAACTATTAAATATTCGGGACAAATGCACTTTGGCGGACACAGTTTCCAAGGAAAACAGATGTTGAATTGAATTGTATCGTTAGAACTAACTGCTGATTGGCTTTCTAAACAACAGTGATGTAAACCCTATCATCTGACTGGATAATGCAAGATTCGAGCGTAATTCGACTAATTCGCACTTACTGGAGAACATCAACATGACTTAAATATGGCCTAAAACTGCAGCAGGAACCAGCAATCAATGAATTGGTTTCGCTACAAATTTTTGGGGGCTGCCGCCCCCAAGCCCCCGCTGGTTCAATAGGCGTACTTTAATCTTAGTATTGATGCATTTTCCATCCAAAATCGGTACAAAATTCACACACACAGAAATGTTAAAAGTGTGTCCGCTAAAGTGCAAACTAGCCCAATAGGCCTTTTTGGCTATTCTACAAAAGACCCTGAATTGAGCGATATTTGTATACCTAGTTCAATTCAGATTCTTTTTTAAAATAGCTAAAAGGTCTATTAACTTTCCTTAGAAAGAGTTTCTGATGTTCATTTTCAAGTTTAAAGGAGCTGTACAAGTTAAACTTCCAAAAATCCTAAACTTTCTCTTCCTAATGCCGGCAAGTAGCAGCTGATACATTGCAAATAAAGATACTTCCTACATGTTTGAACCCCGTAGAATTCGCCAGTGCAGTCAGATTTGTTATGCCATCAACGATTATAAAGATACAGCTGGATTCTCAGCGACGAGTTTCAGATGTGTTTAGCCTAAACACGCGGAAGGCAACAGGCAAGCTAAAGAATTTGTACGACACGCGCCAATTAGAGAGAAATTTCTCATTGAATTTGATGATATTGGCCGGCAGATCTTTATCGTCGTTTACAAAAATCTTGTACAGCCCAACAAGGACATATTTGGTAAGACAATAGAACGAGTTGGTTTTGATTGACACCGCAATTCAAAGCGATTAATGATCGCATACAAAGGAAATTCTTTCAACCAGAAATTCAAAACAAACAAAGCCGCAATAGTTTCTCTGAAACCCAAGTAGCTAGTGCGCTTGTTATGCATTCCAGACATTGTTTTTAAGAGCAAACACGAGCATAGATCGAGAGAAGAAGGATATATCTACACATCTGCCACTGGCATTTGATTCATTTTATTCAAAAGCCGATTGGGAGGCGCTTCCATTCTCTTATTTTTTTTGGGTGTAATTGAAACACTTACTGCTCAGCTTCTGAACCAAAGAAATGAAATGCCCGTGGCAGATGTGTAGATATATTCTTCTTCTTTCGAAATATGCTCATGTTTGCTCTTAAAAACAATTTCTGGAATGCACAACGAGCGAGCTAGCTACTTGGGTTTCAGAGAAACGTTTGTGGCTTTGCTTGTTTTGAATTGCTGGCTGACAGAATTTCCTTTGTCTGCGATCGCTAATCGCTTTGAATTGCGGTGTCAATCAAAACCAACTCGTGCTATTGTCTTACCAAATCTGTCCTTGTTGTACAGTCCCTTTAAATTCATGAGAATGACTTGGACGTATGTCCATCACCAGTTTAGAGCATTCCTCATGGCTAATATATGGCTAACTGCTTGAGAATTTGATTCGATTGTCCAGTCTTTCAAAGTAACGTCCACAGTGTACATACAATTGCTGGCCGATGAAGGAAACTATAGTCTGTCTCAATTAAAATGTTTCGTGAAAATGCCCGCGAATAACAACAATTTAAATGTTTTGCATCAGGAATTTGGCGTCATCGCAAATCTCGCGTGGCATCTAATTTGAAACAAACAGGCTTTATTATTATTGAAGTAATTATTTAAATACGACAATTTACTAAGACAGTTACAAATCACAACGTTGAGAGCTTTGCTCTTCATCAGGTGTGAAATTTCTTTACTCTTTATCATTTGGTCTTTATTGTTATTAATTTGATTGGGATCAACTTTCTACCTTTCGCAACCTAGATTGTCTATTTCTCTAATACCAGTATATATTTTCTTTGCAGGAATTAGATGTTATTTACAAAATACCACATTGCGTACCGATATCAGCACATCATAAATGGAACTTTGACGACCTACTTGAAAAGATTTGGGACTACCTGAAACTTGTTCGCATGTAAGTTACTTCCTATCTCGTGTTAGAAAGGAGCTTTTTGACCGTCCATAAAATTCTAGCCTCTTTCTTTGTGATTTAACCTGGAAAATTGAGAATAATTCCATGATGAGTAAGTAATAACATTGTTTTGATGGAGCCATAGTTTTTAAGCTGAAATTCATGTGATATTGGCCATCACCATCAGTTAGCATCGGGCTCAAATCTTTAAAATATTTAGAAAGGTGGATGTAAAATTCTATTCAATCTTTTTTTGAATTGAATGGCTTGAACGGAACTTATAGTACTTTGCTGTAAATCTGCCGTAGACATTTTTTGATATCTTGATTTTTTTCAAAATGGCGGCAATTCAATTATTTTGAAAAAATTGAAGGAAAATTTTGAGCACATTTAAATCATCGTAAACCCTAAACCAAATGAGGAAAAATGAAATAACTTTCAAGAAAACCATAGTTTATGACAGCCTACAACATGGCAAAAAGCAGAAATCAGTATCTTTTCTGGTTTAGGAATTAGAGATTTGATGACGTCATAGCCTCAAATTTAATAAATGCCGCCATTTTGAAACTAATCAAGACATCAATAAATTTCCACGGCAGATATACAGCAAAAAACCCTAAGTTCCTTCCAAGCCATTTAATTCAAAGGAAACTATAATAGAATTTTACACCAACCTTTTTAATGATTTGAGCCTTATATTGCATCAGTTCCAAATTGGTGGAAAATTTAATGATATATTTCTTTGAACTGAATGGTTTCAAAGACAACTTAACTATTTCTCTATAATTCTACCGTTGGATTCTTCTGAAATATTCAGTATTTTCTGAATTATACCGGGTGACCCAAAAAAAGTGACCCAACGCAATCTGTTACAGAAGAAAAATTACGTGGCTGATTGAAATGCTTCAAACGTTGCTCTGTCGCTAAAAGACTAGCCTATGTTATGAGTATTTTTCGCAATTTTTTTCGACACGGTAAATTTCCCGCATGCCTGAAATCTTCAAAAAGTCGTCAAAAACAGGGGATCGATTTGCAGCCTTTTCAGATCTTGGATTCTTCTGAAATATTCAATATTTTCTGAATTAGAGTGTTTCCTTCTTTTTTTAAGAATTCATTCAAAAATTAGAAGAAAACTTTCTAAAATTTTGACGCAGCATGAAATAATTTCGAAGAAAGCCATAGTTTATGGATGTCTACAATATGGTATCAAGCTAAAGTATGTCACTCTTCTAGCTTATGATTTAGAAATTTGAGGACGTCACATCCTCAACTGAGCTGAGAATGTTAGATATGCTGTAATTTCGAAAAATATTCAACTTTTCTCATAATTCCAACGGTAGAATTATAGATAAGTAACTAAAGTTTCGATCCATTCAATTAAAATGATTAGGTCATAGAACTTTACGCCCACCTTTTTAAACCGATTTAAAGACTTGAAGCCTGCGCTTTTAGCCATCAGCTATCTACTTGTTTGCTTGAGACTTGGTTGCTCAGTATGATGCCTGTGAAATCTCTGCTAGAGCATTTACGAAACATCAACAATTATAGTATTAGCTCTTCTGTTGTTTTCGTTCTAGATACACCAAACCTAAAGGCCAGCTTCCTGATTACGAAGCTCCTGTCGTTTTAAACTCCGAAAGAACATCTGTTGGAGATTTTTGCAATAATCTGCATAAAAGCATCATGAAAGAATTTAAATAGTAAGTAGTTATTTTTCTGCGTATTATGGACCTTTAAGCAAAATACAAGGTTTCACCAAAATATTTCATTCCATTCCAGAGTTATGTACGATTTTACGCGGAAGCTGCTTTTAAAAGTTCTTTGAGATCAACTAGAAACGTTTTTTTAAATGTCTTAATTTATCCGATAACGATACAGGAAAGTGTCCCAAAAACAATTGGAAAGAATTTCTTCCAAAAAATATTCAATTTGAATATCTTCGTCTTGTTTGGGTCGAATTGGAAAGAAATCATATCAAATCTCGAATGCTGTGTCCTAAATTATTTATACCTTTCAAAGTAGATCTATGCTTGCCATCAGTGTGTTCACTCGTTACGCAAATATTGTTCATTTTTGCTCAAAGGTTTCGCCTCTGAGGCCTCTTCAACCGCTCGTTGAAGAGGCGTTGAATGAGTTGTTGAACAGACCTCAGAGGTGAGGCGAAAGATCCGGCCAAAAAAACAAAAACTTAGTGTAACGAGTCAACATACTCATGGCAAGTACAGTAGAAACCCGCATAAAAGAACCTAGGTTTTTTCTGGTCAGCCTGAATAGGTTCTTAATTAAATGGCTGCTATTCTAAATTCCAGCCTGTAAGGTTCCTAAAAAGGTTCTTATATACCACCGGGCCTTGCACACAAGAATTCTTGAGATTTCTTGAGAACAAATCTTTTGTACCAATGAAGAAGTCTGATCAGAGTGTGAAGAATTCTAAAAATTCCTGTCATTTTCATAATTTACATGAAAGCAATTATATAAGAACCTTTCCCAGTTTCAGCCTCTTAGGGCTTCTTATTTAGGGGGTTTAAAAGATTGAATTTCAGCCTCTAGGTTCTTATAAAAACAGGTTCTTTTATGCGGGTTTTTACTGTAGAATGCTTTAAAATTGATAGATAATTTAGATCAACAAGAGCAGATTTTTAATACAATAGCACGAGTTGCTTTTGTTGACACCTCAATTCAAAGCGATTAGCGATCATAGACAAAGGAAATTCTATCAACCAGTAATTCAAAACAAACAAAGCCGCAAAATTTTCTCTGAAACCCAGGTAGCTAGCTCGGTCGCTGTGCATTCCAGAAATTATCTTTAAGGGCAAACATGAGCATAGATCGAAAGAAGAAGGATATATCTACACATCTACCGCGGGCATTTTATTTCTTTGGTCCAGAAGCTGAGCAGTAAACGTTTTGATAACACCAAAAAAATAAGAGAATTGAATCGCCTCTTGAACGGCTTTTGAACCAAACAAATAAAATGCCTGCGGCAGATGTGTAGATGCATCCTTCTTCTTTCGATCTACGCTCATGTTTGCCCTTAAAAAAAGTTTCTGGAATGCACAGCGAGCGAGCTAGCTACCTGGGTTTCAAAGAAACTTTTGCGGCTTTGTTTGTTTTGAATTGCTGGTTGAGAGAATTTCCTTTGTCTGCAATCGCTAACCGCTTTGAATTGAGGTGTCAACAAAAGCAACTCATGCTATTGTATTACAAAATCTGCCCTTGTTATTTAGATCTCGAATCCTGTAACTGTGGAGTCCTTAAAGGATTTTTGCAATGTTAAAAGCTTGCATTTGCAGAGAGCTGAAAAACATAGAAATATCCCATTCATATTGAAGTTGCTTACGCGCCTTGAACGATGGATAGCCAGATAAAAAAGGCTGTGTCTGAGTGTTTCCTCTGTTGTACAGGGTGTCCCAAAAAAATTGTTCGACGTTTGATTAAATATAAAAAAATAACGAAATAATGAATGGGCTCCCTGTTAACATAACCATATTGCTGAGATTTTGAATTAATTTTAGACACCAGAAACTAGCAAATCGGCTAAATATTCATGGAATTACGAGCGTTCGAAATTCAAGTTTGTGCGAAAGCTGAAACCAGACGCCCCTAAATTGCATATTTAGTAAAAGTAGAATCTCGGTTATTCAAAGCAAATCAAATGGAATTTGAAAATCACTTTCAATCAACTAGCTTTCCATAACATCGAATCAAGGTTATGGATGCATGGAGGAATCCTGTTCAGCGCAATTTAGAATTGCCCCATCTCTCATTGATTAAGTTTTCATTCCGTGTTTTTGAATACTTGCAGTCTTAAGTAAATTTTGGCAACGTTTACAAGGATTAGATAACTTTGGAAGTCTTTTGTGGTTTGCTCTGATATCGACGAGAGGTAAAACACTGGACAGCCTTCTTTTACCTCGATTTTAGAACGTCTTTTTGGAAAACAAGTTAGTTAGGGGCGTCTGGTTTCAGCCTTCGCACATATTTGAACTTCAAAAGCTCAAAAAATTTGAACTCCGTGAATTCTTAGCGGATTCGCAAGATTTTGGTGTCTAAAATTGATTTAAAATCTGAGGAACAGGGATATCTAACCAGGAGCCCGTACCTTTTATCGTTATTTTTCAACATTTAATCAAACGTCGAACAATTTTTCTGAGACACTCTGTATTTATAGACAAGCTTATTTACCGTTACATATTCTCTTTAAGCAATACCCAATGAAGGTCCACTGTGATCCCCTGTACTGCGTTCCTGATTGCACGATAAAATACCACGAATGTTGAAAAATGTCCATTGAAAACTTACAAAGAAACTAAGAATTATTTTGATATTTACATTTATTTTCATATATTTCATATTTGATTCTTTAAGGAGGGTTGCCCTAGACTTATGACGATGAGTCTCTTGTTTCCCTGTGCTCTTTGACTTCTTGATGGCGCTTCAGTCAACAGAGACTCATAATATTATTCTGAAAAAGTTGACCCTATTTAGGCCTAATATGCTGGGATTCCTAGCATACCAATCAGATTGCGAGATAAAGAACAATCAGTTTCGAACATTCAATTCGATTGACGCTGCTTACTAAATTTGAAGGAAGTTGCTGCAGCAGGTACTTGAAGATTTCTCTGGCGCGTCTTGGTCTTAAAAACATGGAAATTGCAGCATTAAAAGACTTATTTTGCACTCACCAGGTAAAGTGAACTTTCTTTTTCAGATAAATACCAAGTTTTGTTGAGTAAGTGTCTGCTTACCGTGGTTTCTATCGCATTTCCTTTTTGAGGAGTGACCGTTGAACAGAGCCGAAGCAGTCGTTCGATCCAGATTCGATCAATCGAATGCAGAAGATAGGGTCAGGTTTTTAACTGTTTCATTATGAGTCCCTGTGAGCAAGGTACCGCAGGGATACAAGGGACTCATCGTCATAAGTCTAGTGTTGCCCTTCAACAGAAGCTGTTTAATTTTGTTTGATTGTTTTTGTTTCTGTTATTATTTCACAGTGCTCTTGTTTGGGGAGCTTCAGTCAAACACACTCCGCAAAAAGTTGGGAAAGAACATGTCCTCCACGATGAAGATGTCGTGCAAGTTGTCAAAAGGTTTGTTATTGTTTCAATTTCTTTTCAACCGTTCTGGAAGGTTTGATTTGTTTCTGCTTTTTAGTGAAGTTACCGTAAATGATAGCTTTTTAGTTCCCCCACATTTTGGAGAATCAACAGAAAAGTTTATGGTCAGGTGTATAACACCTCCATGCACCTCTCTATAAGGGTCAATAAAATTGGTCCCACAGGTGTCCGTTACAGAGGCCGACAAAGTGTGGGAACAGGGAACTCCGTTCCCAGGAAGTTTTTGCAAGATTGTTAGGCTGCAGGAAATTTTTTGAAAAGAAGTTGAATTTTATGTTGCCGTCAAAACACGGCAGAAGCTGAACCTGTCATAATTGCTATCTTGAAACAGAAATTGAATTGCTGCATAACTTTAATTAAATAGAATCTTGACCAAGAAGCTTGTATCCAGAATTTGAAAATTATTGGTCGTTGCAAGCAGTAAATTTCGTCCAAGTCAACCCTATCATTAAGCTGTTCAGATGCTTTTTGAGGCTAGGTAGCGCTTTTCGTTTCAAGGAAGGAAGAAAGAAAGCGGCAAGCAGATTTGTATGTGCACTTTGACTGCTTACCTAGAGTTACTGTGTCGTGTTATGATGATGTGTCGAGTTTAAACCTTAAAGTTGTTGGTTTGTGAACTTATTCAATGTCACCAAGTATCTTTTGAACTATATTCTACCTATAACTTGCACCAACTACACTGTACGATCTAAATGTAAGATATAAACATTCTCGTAGGAAGTTTGGACGAAATTTTTGCCGTTCCCAGGAAGAAAAAAATTTTGTCGGCCTCTGGTCCGTTATATGGAGGTTTCACTGTATTCTAATAAATTCGATTGTCAATAAGTTTGGACTGAAGATCAAAAGCCAGCATTTGACACCAAAACTCTTGCTGAACCAAAATTTCAAATTTTAATTGTTCTAAAATTCATGACCAAAAATTTAATAAAATTTGAAGTGTATAGACTTGCTTGCCTCGATTTCAGCTCGTTGATGCAATTTTTCTTTTCATATTTTTTTGTAGAGTATAACAAGAATTTGCAAAGATGATGCCACCCAAGAAGTATTTCTCAAAGAATTCGTTGCAGACTGTCCCAATACCAAAAACAACTGGAAACTGGTAAACTGTCATTAAATAAACCCTTTCTACTCTGAATTCATTGCCTTTGCAACTATTCTTATAAATTGATGAATCACCATAAGAAGAGAAAACGCTACACTATAGGTATGACAAGTTTCTCATTCATTGTCTGCATTTCATTCAGAAGCAATCTTCGTCACACTTTATCCTATTCATTTTTCCATTACATGTATCGTACAACATATGGCTCAAATCTTTAAAAAGGTGGGCGAGAAATTCTATTACATCTTCCTTTGAATTGAATTTATGCTTTTTGGGTTGAAATCTTACTCACACAGTGACGAGAACGGTGTATACTAAATTGTTTTACTCCTTTCCCGTTACTGCCTGAAAAATGAGTTTTCCAAGACCTCAAAAAAGCTCAAAATTCATGCTTTTGGGTTGAAATCTTACTTACACAGTAACAGGAACGGTTAATACACATTTCGTTCGTATACACGAAAAAGACATGTTCCCCAGAATTCAAAAAAGTTCAAGAGTTATGATGTGTGGGTGGAAGTTTTCCTCACAGTAACGGGAACGGTGTGAATATATTTGGTATACACCGTTCCCGTTGCTGTGTGAGTAAGATTTCAACCCAAAAAGTATACAAACTGAACCTTTCTATATTGAAGTGTTGACTAAGATTCAAATAGATTTGTTAATTCTACAACCAATCAAAAGATCAGCTATACTTGGCGGAAAAGTTGGTCTTTGATCCATTTGAAAAAAGAGAAATTGGAAGATCGGACATGTTATTAAATTTTGGTGATTTTTCAAAGAGAAATACTTTTTGGGACACCGGGTATCAGTTCAAAATCTTTCGCATAATTTTCACAATTTTTATCATTGCTAAGAATATTTTGGTCTTTGATAGAACCGTGAAAGAAAAAAATTGAAGAGAAGTGTTTACTTGATTAATCTGATGTTTGACACCAATAAACGAAGTCTTAAACGCGATACTTCATAAGATCTTCAGCTTTAAATACACAAGATTTCTTAAAAACAGGCGGTCAAAAACTTAGGCCTAGCGTAGACTTATGACGATGAGTCTCTCGTTTCCCTGTGCTCTTTGACTTGATGATGGCGCGTCGGTCAACAGAGAGACTCATTTCCCAACGCTTGTAGAAACGGAATATCTCCTTACTGATTTTACTAATAGACCTTTTCGCTATTCTACACAAGGTTCGATTATGCGGCGTAGGAGCTTCTATCACTATTGTATACATTCGAACATTCTACAAATGTATCAAGCTATCGTTCGATTCGGATCCTTTTTTCGAATCTTAGCTAAAAGATCTATTGGGCCTAAATCAATCTGCTACTTTTTTCTCAAAACCACTGATCTTAAAACGCCACAAAAACGGTTTTCCAGAACTCCTGTACCATAGAATTTGCTATCAGAACTTCGATAAATGTTCATTCTAGCTATCAATGCAAAAAGTGCCTTCCTCTAAGCCATACTCTAATCAGCACATGAGTTTGCGACAAAAACTTGTCGCAGATTGACATTTTGGTCCGGTTTTACAGCTCTATGGTTGTAAGGCCCTCAGTGGAGCGACAACAACAACAACATTTCAACTCAATTAGATGAGCGTAACTAGAGGGTCCTTATGTAGTGAGGCTAGGCCTAGCGTACAACAACAACGATGACATCAAATCGAGGCTGATCGATGACGTAATCGATTCTACAAAAAGTGTCTCTGGGGGGTAAACATCAAATAGCAAAAACTACTTGTAGCATAAAAATAATGAACAATACGATTGTTCATACATTTCACAGAAGTGGGCCAAGAGAAGTTTTTCACAAGCCATTTTAGGACACCCAGTGGATTTACTTTGAGAAATTCTTCTGATTATGCATAATTTAACAGACAAATTCTACCAATGTTGTTTGTACCTATTTCAGGTCAAATGCACTTGAGAAATCACCTCTGTATTTGTTGATACAGTAACCGATGGTACGAAGTTCTCAACTTGTACGGAAAGAGAGTTTCCTCAAAAGGATAATTACGTGTAGCCTCTCTCGATAAGGACCCTCAAGCTGCGCTCATCTCATTTAGTTGAATTGATGTTGTTGTTTGGGATGTGCACCAGTGTTGGGGTGGTTTTTGGCCCGAAAATTCTGGGAATGGGATGTACTGTTTGTGCAAAATTTCTGGAATTAGTCTAACTTTTACAAGAAATTCTGGGAATGCTCAGATTTGGGATGAACAACAATTTTACAATTGTTTTGTTGTGAAAATACTCGGAAACCTCATCCATATTCTGGGATTGGGTATCAAAATCCTGCATTTTTCTGGGATTGGGTCATAACAGAAATGATCATTTTTGTCTAGTTTTTGCTTGCTGCTACAGTTGTGTCTCAGGAAAGGCTTCAACTTCGTTTTAGGGACCCTTTTTGAGTGAATCAAGCGAGTAATTGCCAACTTGTGATATAAAAGTGGCTCAAATCACTTGCAGTCAAATTCTAGCCAATGGCATATCAGTCCTGTTGACTTGAATAAGTTACCCAAATATGGTGCGGCACGTGTCACGGCCTATTGTCTTTGCACAGCTATTTTTCTTAAAGACTTTTATATGCTTAGATTCCCTTTAAGTTGACTATTCTGCAAAACAACGCGCTAAGTGATTATTGGTGGCTATTGGCTTAAAAAAGATGGCAAGCACGTTACTTAATAACCATGATCCTTCACGGCCCCATTGTCGACTGTCGTGTGATATGAATTGTTTGGTACTCTCCTCCTCTGGTTTCTTTTGACGGACCACGGAACTGTGGACTACAGAACTACGAAACCAGAAACGATGGACTACGGAACTAGAAACGGGCGGAGGAGAGTAATTGTGTTGGGTGAGTGGCCAAGCAGCTTAAATAGTTTCCGTTAGGTAGCTGAAGTTAAGGTTTTTTTTCTATCAAGATTAAAAAAACTACAATATTTATACTTACATTACACTGTGCCATCCATAGTGAAGAAAGACATAAAGTCACCGGGTCTTCATTATGGATGGTACTGATGATACACAAAACAAAGAACAAAAAATGACAAATTTTAAGATACATTACACAAAACAGACAACAAAACAACAAAGCTAAGGCAGATTACTGGTTAAAAAGGAAGATTTGAACTTTTGAACTCGTAGGTGTTACACGAGAAAAAACAAAGACAAGTTAAGCTCAGTCTTGTGAGGTCACAATTCGAATGGGTGACCTTTCGGATGCCTCAACAAGTTACTCACTTCGCCGTCTTTCGGAAGGGACGCTAAGGTGTCCCATGCCTGTATGCGGCGTGCATAATAGGCCTGAATTAGCTATAAATAGCTAGCAATCTTTCCCGTGTACTTAGGCCTAATTTAAGCATCGTTTTTTTGCTGTGTCGAATTAAGAACGGCAGAATCTGCCGTGCTTAAAATTCTTATTTAAACATCGTCTTTTGCCCTGTCGGATTGAAAATAACATGGTTAAAATAGCCATTTTTCAAAATGCGCAAGCGCAGTGGCTGATCACTAGTAGGAGCCGCGTACCATGGCTTAGAGTTGATAATCAAGTCGTGTTTCTGCCGATTACAGCAGCATCAACAAGGGCAGATTTTGTAATACAATAGCATGAGTTGCTTTTGATGACACCTCAATTCAAAGCGATTAGCAATCACAGACAAAGGAAATTCTCTCAACCAGTAAATCAAAACAAGCAAAGCCGCAAAAGTTTCTCTGAAACTAGGGTAGCTAGCGCGCTCGTTCTGCATTCCAGAAATCATTTCTAAGTGCAAACATAAGCATAGATTGAAAGGAGAAGGATATATCTACACATGTGCCGCGGGCATTTTATTTCTTTGGTCCAAAAGCTGAGCAGTAAATGTTTTGATAACACCCAAAAGAATAAGAGAATTGAATTGCCTCCTAAACGGCTTTTGAACCAAACAAATAAAATGCCTGCGGCAGATGTGTAGATGCATCCTTCTTCTTTCGATCTATGCTCATGTTTGCCCTTAAAACCAATTTCTGGAATGCACAACGACCGAGCTAGCTACCCTAGTTTCAGAGAAACTTTTGCGGCTTTGTTTGTTTTGATTTACTGGTTGAGATAATTTCCTTTGTCTACAATCCCTAATCGCTTTGAATTGAGGTGTCAACAAAAGCAATTCATGCTATTGTATTACAAAATCTGCCCTTGTTAGCAGCATCTACCAAATTTGACACGGCCAAAATAATTAGTTTGAATTAATCCTTCAAATGAAGTAATGAATGAACGAAAAAAGAGATGAATGTCGTTTGTAGTTTGGGTCTTGTGTGTTTAACCTTTCATTCGGCGCGAAATGGATCATGGTTAGCATTGGGTCTGTAATGGAGACTTGACATTGTCTGATGCTGTTGGGTTGAACGTCTCCAGCAGGCCTCATTATGTGTTCTGATGCAAAAAGAAAGTGCTGCACTTCTCATGAGTCCAAACCCTTGAACCCAAAACCTAGAAACCTTACGAATTTAGACCTCTGTTTGACGTATGTAAATTTGTAAATCTGTAAATTTGTAAATTTGTAAAGTTTAATGACTGTACCCTTTCTTTCTGCATGTGTTCTGCCATATGGATAATTCACACACAACACAAAAAAACACACTAAGGGGCCGGCGCCTGCAATTGTACTGCATTCGACAGAAACACCACCATAAAGCCTGATTTCCTGTCAGTGGAATTATCCGAGTGGGTGGAAATGTTAAATTGTTGAGCAATATTTTGTGTCGTTGACTGGAAATATACCTGAATATCCAAACCATGCTAACTATTGCTTGAAATGGACCGCTATCTTTCAGCCAATCATCGGATTGCCAAATGACATCACATGGCCCTGTGTCCTTATCGCGGTATATAAACAAAGCTATTGCGTAGCACATTTCAGAAGAAGAGAAGTGAGCTGAAAACACACATACTCACCATCTTGCTTTTTGCCGCCTGTTTATAGCTTGGTGATTTTGTAAACGACAACTTTAAGCAGCAAACAAAGCATCCTTCATCAAGTAAGTATGTTTTTAAGCTTGATTTTGACAAGTTTGATTACAAGATCAACCAAAATATCGGTGCTGCTCGCTGCTTTGCCTGCAGTTTCGATTTCTCGTTTGAAGGTCTTCGCCATAAATGGCCTATTTGTCGTTGTTCTTATTTGCCGGTTTTTCAAGTACATTGTTTATGAGTAATACTAGCATTCGTATTTATTTCTTTCAGATCTGCAGCAGCACATCGTTCTGGAAGAATGTGTCAACATCCTTTTGCAATGATGAACACAAGACTTAGCTGCTTTTTACGAGCTGATTTCAACGCATTTGCAGTGGCATCGCCAGACGTGCAGGATAGCTCCTCTGTCCACCGTGTGGCTCGGCAACTGGCTCAGATTGGTGATGCTTTGTCTGATCAGTACAAAAAAGCCAGACCAAGCCATGCACGACGCAGAACAAATGCATTGGAATCTTTGGCAATTGAAGTCTGTATTTTCATGGCATTCCATATTTTAGCTCATGTACATTGATCAGGAGCTATGAACTGGACTAGCATTTGCTCCTGTAAACTACCGTTAACAACCTAGTTACAATTTTGTTATTTCCCTTGGTGATAGCATTTGATGACGTCAAAACAAGACTAATATTACATCGCTCCCAGACCAGCTGACCCCATTTCCTCTCTATGAGAGTATAGGGTGCTCTATACTGGCTGTAGCAAACCTATAATAGCTAGCTAATGTACAGTTTTATTTCGTCCTGAAAGTTTTTGTAAAGTTTTTACAAAAAAGAAACTTCGTATTTTATTTGCATTTCGTTTGTCTCCTTAAGGCCCTATACGTTTACTGCCTTTCTTTATTATTGGATGATCTTCTCTTCACCTTCTATTAAGGAGGACTTATATCGTTTTCAAGTAATGAATTGATGAGCCTAGCTCAAAGTTGATGTAGAATTGTAGTGTTTAATATTACGTTCTGTAAAGGAAGTACTTCAGACAGACTGTTGTAAATTGTAGTCTTTGCCCTAGGTCCATGATTATTTGATTAAATACGTAATGTGGTGAGATACTTTGTCAATTATACAGAGCTTCTTGCGCTCTTACCAGTCAAAAGTTGTCCACATGTGCTTTGCTTCCCTTTTCAAAATAGAAATCTTCGCCTCCCAAAGTTATTTACATTTTTAGGCCTTCGCTTTGCGTGCACCACTCTGCCATCTTTGATTGTTATTATAACGTTGACGCGAGGACGAGTCTTATTTTAAAAGAAAGGCTTCCCTCCAACAGGAAAAATAAGCAAAAATAGTAAATAAAGCTGAAGTTGCAAAGCCGAAGTAATTTCTTTTACGCAATTTATCACCAAAGATGTGGCCACATCTGAAAAACATCAGGCCACGTTTTCATTCCGATGCCGAGGCCTAAGTTATGCTTTGTCATCCGTCTAAGCTCCTTCTTCACTCGAAAAGGGCATCAACAAAAGTTCTCATCTCGTGCTGCAGTTTACTTTGATGTTTATTCACGCTTTGATTTTAAAAAGCCAGGAAGTAAGCAATCTGTTTATGCAACTTAAGCAATAACAACAAGACGTTCCTTCTTCGAAGAGCAAAACAAAACAAATCACGCATGTTATAAACTATTAAAATTTCATCATCTCTAATTTCAAATTTTGAAAAAACCTATGAAATACGTAACGTTAAAGTTGGCAGTCCATGCGGATCACAAATTTATCTTTATTATTCAATGATAAGATTGAGGATATTTTGACCAATAATGCAGTTCTTTATCAACAATTAATCCTTCTAGAACTGTTATTTATTTGTAAACGCAAACAATCCCCTATCGTAGATAATATCTTTCTCAAGGCTCTCCTGTCTTTGGTATGATTACAAAAATAAGATACGTATTTTAGCCTGGTGTATAAGTATGTTAAGGATAATTTAGGACCCTTTGCGAACCCTCCTAAAAGATTCAATGTTACGTCTTTCTCATATCTTCTTATCCACCTTGCAGATTTGGATAAATTTCTTCTTCTGCTCTTCACAAAGATCTAGGAGATCCAGAAGCTTTTATATAACCCTGTGCAATCAATATTTTTCGTGTCAGGATAATTCTTGTCTCAAATGGCAAACATTTGTGACCAAAAGTAGCATCTATTTTGTGAAAAATTGCATGATCAAGTTCTTGTAGCTGTTGAGTGATAATTTATGCTTCTGTTGCTGCAGATAGAAATACAGATCTGAAAAGAAGCAACTTATCAGTAATGCCAAAAGGTATTTCTTACAGTTTGTTTGCATTTTATCAGGTATTACGATGCCTGTCATTAACATTGCTTACAGTCATACTTCTTGAATTTTTGCATTGCATGAGTATCTAGCATTCTTACATCAGCATCATGTTTCACGTGGCTAGATTTCCAGCAAATAGTCTTCATAACTTTCCTTTCAATTTTCAGCCTTACTACTGAACATTATCAACCTGTTCCTTCTTCAGCTGTGGTGCATGCTTTTTTGTTGTTTTTTCCTGGTGGCAGTTTGGTCTTACGTCAATCTTCTGTTTCATGATCCTGATGTATGAACGGAAGCGTGTTGTGATGAATGATATATTCCTAAATGATAAAAAAAGGTTCTCTGTGAACTGCACTGCCAAGTAAGATCCATTATAATGTCATTTTGATGTCTCGTATCCTGTTCCTTCTTTGATATAACTCCTTGCAAGTGAAATTCCATCTTTTTGTGAGCAATATCTCCTTAAATGTTCGATACTTCTTTTCAGTTAATCAACTTGCACGTATTCTTCTTTTTAGTTCCTCCTGCTTGTGCCACAACGATAATCATTGGGTAAGCTCAGTGTTCTCGGATAAAAATCCTAGTTTTCATTGATGCATATTAAAGCATCATAACACAACTGTTTTTATACTACTAAGCAACATTTCCATCCAGAAAAGACACTTATAACTGTCATTTATAGGTGTCGTTGTGTGTAGGATCCTCCCGAAGGTATTTCTAAATTTGCCAGAGTTTACAGTGAGATTTCTTTTGTAGAATTGTGTTGAAAGATGCCTTAGGCAATCGGGAACATACTCACTGCAGAAATATGATCAGTGCTCTGTTTTCTTTTTTGCCTACAGCAGGTGCTCTTGGAGAAACTTCCAATTTTTAGGCAATTGTTTGTCTCCTTGTTGTCCTATTCTAGTGCTAACCAATCATTTTCTTTCTACGTCTTTGAGTTGTTCGTTCTATTGTACATTTGACCAATAATCTCTCTTGTCGCTTCCCTTAGTTCAGCCCGTCGGAAATTGCCCGCGATGAGATTGTACAAGATTCTCCTGTATATCGAGAGCTCATCAATTTTTCAAGAGCTGTTGCCATAGGTATAGATTAATTTTGAGCAAGAAATACTGCAATTTGCTGCCAATAATCAAGTTACAGTACTTGAAAGAATCACTGATGCCAGCTTGCAATACCTCGTTGGTAGCATTCTGTATTTTACACCATGCATCTAGCTGGAGTGTTGAAGAAAGTTGAATCGTGCTTTGAGTCCTGAAGAGAATTGGGATTGTGTTACTCGAATCATCTTCCAGGAATCTGTGAAGCTTGGTCTGTTCATGAAGGTAGTATGATTGCTTGAACAATAAAAATACTATCTATTTGATCATCTCATCTAGATATCATGCTGCGAGAATTTCCCAATAATCTCCCTGTTGCTTGCTGTGATATGAATACAGTCTAAATTTAGCATCCATCTCAAATATTGTCTGCCTGTGATTTCTCTTTCTTTACGCTAACTTTCCAAATCACTTTGATATTTCAATTGGCAGATGTTTCATTATTGTGTTGTCATCTTTCAAGTTTTCTTTACAATTCTTCTCGAGTTTGACAGCAAGACGTTACAAGTAAACTTGGATGGCAAATCCATAAATGTCTTGAAGCTTTCATGTAAACTTTCCAGAAGGCATGAACTCTTACATCCTTACGATCATCAGAAGCTTTAGACTCTCATCAGAACCCTATAGATATATATATCAATTGCAAGCCACTTTATTCCAGTAAGAAACATATTTAAGTTTTGTTGCCCTCACTATGTTGATGATCTTCCTGCCCTCACTTGCTCAATGATCCCTTCCCTCCTCGTTGAGTGCCGTTTGCCCAAGGGCATTTAGACATGTGTTCATTAGTCAGACAACTCAGGGCATTCTTTGAGGTTGCCCTCACTATGCTGATGATCTTGCTGGCCTCACTTGCTCAATGATCCCTCCTCGTTGAGTGCCGTTTGCCCAAGGGCATTTAGACATGTGTTCATTAGTCAGACAACTCAGGGCATTCTTTGAGATTGCCTTAACTATGTTGACGATCTTGCTGGCCTCACTTGCTCAATGATCCCTCCTCGTTGAATCCCGTTTGCCCAAGGGCATTTAGACATGTGCTCATTAGTCATACAACTCAAGGCATTCTTTGAGAGGGATTATGAATCATTGTTCTGAACGCAAACAGTCGGGAAGTCTGGAGGGCTGCCAATTTAAGGTATGACTCATCACAAATTCGCAAGTTTTGCACGCTAGCAGGTCTTTGGTCTTAATTTGATACATCTCCCAAAGCTCCTGCGTTGTATTTTAGCTCTGGTGCGATAAGCAAAAAGATAAGTAGCTTTGAAAGATTCAGAACATTTTGAAACAGATAGAAATAGAAGTAGACAGAACATTTATATTTTTAGGCCGATCGATGAATAATTCTATTTTCAGGTTTTGCATTCACACAGGTTCTGACAGTGATGAATAATCACGTTACGTAGCAGGTATATCTTGATAAACAAATATTATTTTGGTTTTCTTGAGGTTTTGATCTACATTTGAAAAATAGGACAATGATGTTCGTTTTTCTTCGCCAATAATGTAATTTTCGCTTTTTTCTTATCTCGTCAAGGATTTGTTGCTGATGAGATGCAGGCCTAGTGTGGTGTTCTTTCTCCTAAATGAGCTGAAATTGTATGCGCTCCTAAAGGAGCTAAATTTGCGTGCTGTGGAGTGAATAAGATATCTCATGATGAGGTTGGGTTGGACGCAGTTCTCCTTTAATGCCCGATTTTACATAATTTTATCACTTAAAAATTACAGTCTGTAAAATTGAGAAGATCCAAATAATTTGGCATGAGCGATGTGCAATATCTTGGTCATGAAAGGAAAGCAATGGTCTACCCTGGTATGCTTGTTCTCGCTTAACATCTCTTCGACCAATTGTTAATGTTTTTATCGCAACGAAACTGCCTTCTATGAATTAAGAAATCTAAATGATACGCTCAAAAGTTAGATTATGTTGATATCAAGCATTTTATCCTCTCACAGGCGGGATTTATCTGGTGAAAGTCTAGATCTAAAGTCAAGATATCATAAAGAGTTCTATCTTGACATACCCGTCGTTGAGCAAAACATAATATGAATATATAGATGCATATTTATAGATTAAGTCTGACGCACAAAACAGATCAACGTAAGCATTGGATCAGTGCCAAGATTGTTTACCGTTGCAAGATAATTTTAAAAATCACTTTGAATGAATTTTATACACTTGCAAGATAATTTGAAATCATTGTGAATCCAAATCAGTGAAAAATTTGACACCCTTTCTATCGATGAATAGAAAAGCCGTATTTTATTATTTTACAAACTCAAATTTATGCAGCTCTCTTTAATAAAATCTTTGTTTTTAACCAAAAACATAGTATGCCTGCTTATATTCTCATTTATTATTAATACAAAGATGAATTTGAAAAATCGCAGCGTGCACTTTGTGAATTCCGCATTAGCTTGCATCCACAAAATTACACAGCCAAATCTCTTGCCACTGTGGGGAAAGTGTTTTTCTTTTCAAGCAAATTTGATTTTGTCAAAATATAGTCCATATGATTAGCAGCGGTTTTGTTTGACTGTGATGTGAAAGTTGTTTTTAATTGGTAAAGTTCAGAAATTTGCATGTCTCTTGTTTTTTAATTGCCTAAAGGATGTATATTAAGCATTGTTTTGAAGTTAAAGTATTCTTTTGTCAAGCAGTGCTTTTTCTTCTGTGGCTGTTAGCTCATGAAATCAACGTCATGCTTATACATACCAACGTTGTAACGACCAGAAGTTTTCAAATCACATCAGCAAATTTTCCCGCCTAAATTTCTCAGAACGAGGCATCAAGTCAAAAGGAGATTCGTAGGTCCTTTTTACTGTCTTCCCAAAAATGTGATGATTTCAGTTAAAATTGTTCATTTTTCATTTATGCCCATTTCTTCATAGTTATAGCTGCCTTTCAATAGATGACAATTAAACGAAACTTCCTTGCAGAGCTAAACTTTTTATTGAGTATTCCGTTGGTAGTCACTTCCAAATCAGCGTAAAGTTTCTTACAAATTTATTTCTTAGTGGTGGGTTCTTGCCGTATTACTTGGAGACGATGAATTACCAGTAATTAATCAATTCAAACCTGTTAATATTAGTCAATTATGAATTTAACTGAATTAGGGCTAAAAAGAGCTTATTCATACGTGTCTATGCAAGGTGTTTAACGACAGTTGCTGTCAAATGTAAGAGCTATGCGCTTTGAAATTTTTATTTTCCTCGTCTGAAATACGCTACCAGAAATTACTTTCTCTATTTTCAAATCAACTTTGAAATTGAGTGATTACTATCTTGTGGCATGTTCCGGTAAATTTGGAAGCAGTTTTTAGAAAATATACAACATATGAAAAGGCTGCTTTGTTCCTTCTCGTTCCTTTCCCGGGCCTTGGAAGGTTGGGCAGCCAATGAGAGAATTACTTTCCTTTTTCAGAATTTTTTTTGAATTGATGATAACTTTTCATCGCTTTGAGCTAATTTGTTGGCTGATCAGTGAAGCTGTACCTCGTGCTTTCCTGCAGTATTCGTCTCTCAAACATTTAGAACTATGTATGGGGCTCTCAAACTTGGAATCAACACCAGATATATGAAACATTCTTGCCTTGGCGTGAAAATCTAGCCTCGTTCTCGTGGAGCTTGCACGGAGTTTATTGCCATCACAATTTCTCACGTTTTCGAAATTTTGCCGGTATCGTGTGAACGCTAGTTCAAATTTTGCTACCGTCACGTTTTTCACCGTTTTCAAAATGTGCCGACATCGTGTGAACGCAGTTTTTTTGGGCAGAAAATGCTTTAGAGGCTTATGTAAACAAACCAAAGTTGTAATAAAATGTGGGCTTGAAGAAAGTGTCCTTTGTGTGGGGGCTGTGTATCAGAATTTGACCTGTCAGTTGCAAACGAATTGGGGGCCCTTGAAGAAATGAGTTTTGAATGAATCGATCTGAAAATTAATGTGGTATTTCGCGGTAGTGAGTAGACTGTGGTATTTCGCGGTAGTGAGTAGACTGTGGTATTTCGCGGTACTGAGTAGTGATATACTACAGTTTGTGTCTGTTTTTGTGTTGTATGCTGTTGTTTTTCCAGTCTGTTCATGTTATTTGGATGTTTAGGTTTTGTCTGATTATCTATTGTGACTAAATTCAGGTGTGAACATTTTGGTATGTCCGTCGAGTTTCATTGTGAACCCCTTCGAGCATGGTGAGGGTACAATCATGACTTCCTGAAAATGTGTTGGACTTGCATGAGACAAAGCTGAGCTCACCTCAGTGACTGCATATCCGATCATTTTAGGACACTAACACAAAGTAGAATTCAACGACCTATCCAGCGATTCACTTCCTAAAATCTTGAGAAGTTTGTCCAACTTTGAAACACTTAATGGTGAAAGGAGAGTTTTTTTCCGAAGCAGTGATAGGCCCTCTTCAGATGTTCAGATACTGTATATGTTTAACTAAGCAAAGTGTTACGCCTAGGCCATCAAAACCACTCCAACATCAACCTGATGGCTGTTGCTGTCAGGATCATTACTGCTCCAAGCTCGGGTTATTGTCTTAGATCGGAGATTCCATGTTTACATCCAACCCTTAACAAGCTATGTCCAAGACAAACTTCGACGATTTTCCCTCCAAAAATCTCCGCCATCATGAAACTATTGATTGTATTGATCAGAGAGTAGAACTGCTGACCCTAGCATGACATCTGCGTTTTTGATCAGTATTCCAAGATGGTAGCTTGTGGGGGTCTCCTTGTGTTTTGACGAAGGAATGAGAGCTTGCTAGTAGATCGATAAACAACACGTGGTAAGCATGCGCTCCCGCGTCGTTCGTTGAATGGGATTGAATTCACACTCATGAACAAGCTTTGTTTTCGAGAATTTGCGAGGAGAGCAAGTGTTTATGGGTTTGTTGAGGTTTGTTGATGTGGGTAGGCACCGTTCTTTGACGAGCGACCTAACAGGAATCTTTAGCAGATGAAATATTCAACAGACACCCACCACTGCAAAGGTTTGAGGGAGAAGACAGAGAAAGTTAATAAGAAGAATTATGGCTGATATGATTAAACAATTTATGATGCGAAATTTTGTAAGGAGTTATTCAAAACATGCTTCATCCGTTCAGGATTCACCAACATTTTGACACCGATGAAGAGAATGAAGTTCCGATTTGATGAATGGAAATTTGATAAAAAAACATAAGGATTTTCAAGGTACTACATGACTTAGAGAAGATGTTTCGTTAATAGAGTTGAAGAATTTATGATGCGAAAAGTTTGCAAGGAGTCATGCAAATCATACTTCATCCGTTCAGGATACTCCAAAATTTTGACACCGATGAAGAGAATGAAGTTCCGACTTGATGAATGGAAATTTGATAAAGAAACCTAAGGATTTTCAAGGTACTACATTCATGACTTAGAGAAGATGTTTCGTTAATAGAGTTACAGAATTTGTGATGTGAATGTTTGTAAAGAGTGATGCACATTTTACTGTATTAGTTCAGGATACTCTAAAATGTTTGATACCGATGAAGAGAATGAACTTCCCGATTTGATAAATGGAAATTTGACACAGAAACGTGAAGATGTTTATGTTACTACATTTATTAGTTAAAGGGGCTGGGTCACGTAAAGTAAACAAACTTCTTTAGAAACGACGATTTTGCAGTTTTTTTGACAGGCCATATCAGACAGATTTTCCACTATTTTTCTCAAAATGGAAGTGCTATTTTGAAGATGAAGTCTTGAACTTCAAAGAGAAACAAACGAAACAACCATACGTTGTAAGATTGCAAAGATATTAGTGGATTTTCAGTAGTAACTTTATTGTGGATTCACCCCAACCACCAAAATCTGTGCAGAATACAATGATCACGTGTGGGCAACAATACAGATTATAGAGATAACAGGTTTGTTTACGGTTACGTGACCCAGCCCCTTTAAAGAAGACGTTTCATAGATCGAATTAAAGAATTTATGATGCGAAGTTTGCAAAGAGTGATTTTAATTGTGTCTCCGCAATAGGAGGATATACCAGAAAGGTATTACTGCCCCGAAGTTATTTTTTTAGAGATTTTCAGTCTCGATTAAATTGTATTTTAGTGAAGATCTGTCAAGATTTTATGGCGCAAAATTTGTAAAAAGTGATTTGAGTTGCGTGTCGGCAAGTGCAGAATATTCCAGAAAGTTAGAACTGCCCCCAGTGGACTTCGTTTAGAGATTTTAATGTCGATTAACTTGAATTTTGACAAAGAACCCGTTAACATTTTATGGTACCACGAATGAACGAATTCGTGATGAAAAATGTTTTAAGAATGATTAAGATTGGGTATCAGCAAGTGTAGGATATGCCAGAAAGTTATTATTGGACCCAAAAGATTTTGTTGAAAGATTTTAGTGTCGACCAAATTGGATTTTAAAGAATAGCCTTTCAAACTTTATGGCGCAAGGAATCAAAGATTTTATGATACAAAATTTGTAAAATTTGATTCAAATTGTGTCACGGCAAGTGCAGAATCTACCAAGAAGTTATTGCGGCCCCCAATGGGTTTCGTTCAAAGATTTTAGTGTCGATTAGATTGGCTTTTAATGAAGAACCGTCAAAATTTTATGGTGCAAGGAACAGAGAATTTTTGATACAAAAATTTGTAAAAATTGATTTAAATTGTGTCACGGCAAGTGCAGGATATACCAAGAAGTTATTGCGTCCCCCAATGGGTCTTGTTCAAAGATTTTAGTGTCGATTGGGTTGGATTTTAATGAAGAACCGTCAAAATTTTATGGTGCAAGGAACAGAGAATTTTTGATACAAAAATTTGTAAAAATTGATTTAAATTGTGTCACGGCAAGTGCAGGATATACCAAGAAGTTATTGCGTCCCCCAATGGGTTTCGTTCAAAGATTTTAGTGTCGATTAGATTAGGTTTTAATGAAGAACCGTCAAAATTTTGTGGTGCAAGGAATCAAAGAATTTTTGATACAAAGTTTGTACAAAGTGATTCACACTGTATGGACAAATTCATGGTCCCTAAAGTTTCGATAAGGTCAATGGAATCTAGCAAAGAAGAACAAGGGCAGATTTTGTAATACAATAGCACGAGTTGCTTTTGTTGACACCTCAATTCAAAGCGATTAGCGATCACAGACAAAGGAAATTCTCTCAACCAGTAATTCAAAACAAACAAAGCCGCAAAATTTCTCTGAAACCCAGGTAGCTAGCTTGCTCGCTGTGCATTCCAGAAATTATTTTTAAGGGCAAACATGAGCATAGATCGAAAGAAGAAGGATATATCTACACATCTGCCGCGGGCATTTTATTTCTTTGGTCCAGAAGCTGAGCAGTAAATGTTTTGATAACACCCAAAAAAATAAGAGAATTGAATCGCCTCCTAAACGGCTTTTGAACCAAACAAATAAAATGCCCGCGGCAGATGTGTAGATGCATCCTTCTTCTTTCGATCTATGCTCATTGTTGCCCTTAAAAACAGTTTCTGGAATGCACAACGAGCGAGCTAGCTACCTGGTTTTCGAAGAAACTTTTGCGGCTTCGTTTGTTTTGAATTGCTGGTTGAGAGAATTTCCTTTGTCTGCAATCGCTAATCGCTTTGAATTGAGGTGTCAACAAAAGCAACTCATGCTATTGTATTACAAAATCTGCCCTTGTTGCAAAGAAGATAAAGACTTAGGGTTTGTTTGATTGGTATCAATTTTGAAAACATGAGATCAGGAGAGCTGTTTCGAGGCATAGGCATTGTGAAAGGCGTGTCCTCAAAAAGTTTCCTAGGGGTAAAGACCCTTCATTTCAATGTCCCTAGTTAATTTACCCTGGCTACGCCACTACAGTAAAAACCCGCACATAAGAACCTAACATTTTGAACTCAGCCTGTTTAGGTTCTTATTCAATGAGGCACATCCAGTAATCAGGGTATAGGTTCTTAACACAGGGAAATATGCGAATCTAAATCTTAGCCAAATTTATTTACAATCTGGGCCCTATCCACTTCAACCCAAACTTACCCATTTTACTCCTGCAGGCCCTGCCGATCACAGTTCTGTAAGTAATGTTTTGGAGTCCATGAAGGAGGTTGATTGGCAAAAAGTTGCATTCATTTTCCAATGAATGAATGAAACGCTTTATTAAGAACCTAGTTTAGATATCAGCCTGAAATGGTTCTTATTTATTGGGTACAAAATATATTATTTCAGGCTGTAGGTTCTTAATTGATGAAGGTTCTTATGTGCGGGTTTTTACTGTACACAATTCAGTGACATTCTTGAAAAGAATCATCCAAAAATCGTTCTGGTTAAAGCTTTAACTGGTCTGCAAACCATTTTTTAAATTTCTTTCCAGACTGCAGGCAATAGTTTATAACACATGCAAGGGTCCTGACATATCACGGAGAGATCAATCAATACCTTTCTTGATGTATGAAAGGCTCTTTCCCCCTTTTCACAAAACTTTGAAATGAGGAAGGTCAGACCTTAAAATCCAGGTTTAGAGGAAGGTCAAAAACGTTTTGCAACTCTGACTGTCTCCTTTTTACAGTCTTTAAAAAAATGCATTTGCTTGAAATCAAAAGACTGTGATAGAGGATGGAAAATTAGGAATGTGGTGGAATCAGACCTGTTTAGGCCCTGAGGAGAAATATTGAAAATTTTGAATTTACACAACAATCAGATTACTGTTTAGGATTATCACAGCTAAAAAGTACGTCACTGTATTTGCTCTTCTAAATAAAAAGCTTTACAAACCCTGGATGAAAGTGTTCTTACTTAAAGGAGTAAATATTGAAGTTTTCAGGCTTTAGGTTCTCATACGAGGAATGTTGCCATATGCAGGTTTTTACATAAGCAACAGGAGACATAATGAATTTGCAATTAATATATAATGGGAACTTTACTAGAGTTCTTCCTTGTCGTTCCCTTATCCTGCAATTACTGTCTGAATCTTATTTTCCAAGCCTATTCTACTGAAACCGACCATCATCTTGAATGAATTTTTGCTCCTCCACAAGCAATCTGGCGAAAACGCGCTTGTGGAAGAAAACTACTGGCTCTCGTGTTTTTGAAATATTGCTTGCGAAGGAGCGACGCTTCATTCAGAAACCGTTGATGTAGAATAATGGCGGTCCTGAAAGGACTCGAGCTGTGACGCTGATTGTTTGTGTTGGCTTGGAAAATGCGATTCAGGCAGTGATTGCGAGATTAGGAAACGACAAAGAATAACTTGAGTAAGTTGTCATATATCTTAACAGCAGAATGAGTTAACTACGAAGTCAAATCACGATGAGAGTAGCTTAGGCCATTCATCGTGGCTTAGGCCATTGAAATCACTCATTTCGTCTCCTGGTGCTCGTGGTTTTTACTGTATTTCCAGCATGGGCTTCTTTTTTGATCGAAGGGAATTTTATGTAATAGACCTTTTAGCTATTCTACAAAAGAGCCTGGATCGAGCGTTATTTTTATACATTTTTATACGCGACGCTCGATCGAGTAGCGATAGAGCTTCTATCACTATTGTGCACATTCGAAAATTCTAAAAAACGTCGCACAATATCGTTCGGTTCTGATCCTTTTCAGAATAGCTAAAAGGTCTATTGGCTATAATCCCAGAGAGAGAATTTTTGACATAACGATTGTTTTGGAAATTCAGTGCTTTAAAATTCGTGAAAGGGCGTTCGAAAGCAGGTATCTGAAGATTTGGCAAACATTAAAACACAGGAACCCCAGGAAATTGAATAACGCCCCCCCCCCCCCAATGATAAAGCCCTGTAGCCTCCTTTGCGATTGCGAAGCTATGACGTAATGCCTTCCATCAGAAATCGAAAGCGAGGCGTTAGCTTCGCAATCGCAAAGGAGGCTACAGGGCTTTATCATTGGGGGGGGGGGCGTTATTCTATTTCCTGGGGTCCCTGTGATTAAAAGCTCCATAAATTCTAAACTGATTGAGGAAAGTGAAAGTCAATATGACCAACACAAGAAATACTCAAATTTTGAAAGTCTACAAGACGATAGGAAGCTACCCTGGGTAGCAGAGCCTCAAAACTACGGAAAGGCGTTTTATTTTTGTTGGCTCTGGTACCGAGTGTAGTAGCAAGTAGCCTACGAGTAGACCCATTATCCTACAGAATAGAGGGTCTACGAAATAATGAGATAAAGCTTGCTACGTCTGTTCAATTAATTATGTTAATCCTCTATTCAAATAATGTGTGAAACCCATCTAAACAAAGGCTGCATAAATTAAGTTCTAGAAACCTGGAACTGTAGTAGCAAGCTTTCGCTCATTAATTCGTAGACCCTTTTCTCCAGTTGGATAAGGGGTCTACACGTAGGCTAAGTAGCAAGCTAATGTTTGTAGCTTTCACGGTGTACGATTCAGCAGTTTGATGACGACACACCTTCAAAAATAGCGGGAATTTTATAAATGCTGTAATCCTGAAAATGATGACGATGTCAAAAATGCTCTCTAGGATTATGGTAAATTACATATGGTGTTGTGGTGTTGTGGCGCAGTGGTGTAATCCACTGACTTTGCAGCAAGAACAGTTTGGCGGACAGGGTTCGATACCCGGTAGAGCCCCACCACTTGAGCGCCATGACAAGGGGTCGCTGACTCGATTAGGCCTATTCTACTAATGCAATCCCAGCGCTTGGCGCTAAAAACCGCAACTTCACCTTCACCTTCACCTACCTAAGATTTTATTCAAGCAAATCAGTTGAGAGAACATGCCAATTAGACTGATTTCGATGAGTCCTAGTAATCGCTATTCAAAACGAGGCTATTCCATTTGAAAAACACAAATTGTTTTGTTTTTCTGCGTAGGCCATTATCGAAACGAGGCAGTAATCGTCATTTCAAAATACTGGCGTTTGACTATGAGTCGTAGTTAGGAGTGTGCGGCAGCCATTCAATAGCGATAACTACGACCATATAATCAGTCTACGAGCCAATAACATTTACGCGAATGATTCAAAATTTTTGCAATGATTCGAAACCTACGCTCTGTGTTGCCCACAGTAAAATGAATCATTAGGTCCTGTGCACTTCTTATCATGCTTTTGGCAGACTTTTTGCCAACAGCCTCTTAAATTGATGCCCAGTGGTCTGATTCCTTGAGTCACAATCACTCATCACTTTAATCGCCTGGATCACTCACCACTAATACTGATCATTATTGTTAGTCAATTATAGATAATGGTAACGAGAAATTAAACGATTTTTATAACAAGATTCTGGCCCACCTGGTATTTTCAAAGACCGCTGAACCGGCAGCAAGTTTTATTAGTTGGTGCTTAGTTTATTAAACCGATTTGGTATGAGTCAAAGAACTTCAACGTTTTAAATATTATCACCATCTAATTTACAGATTCAATTCATTATTTAGCCAGGAGTAGACAAGGGCAGATTTTGTAATATAACAGCGTCAGTTGCTTTAATTGACACCTTAATTCAAAGCGATTAACGACTGCAGACAAAAGAAATTCTCTCAATCAGTAATTCAAAACAAACAAGGCCGCAAAAGCTGCCCCGAAACCAGTAGGGTAAACTCTCGCCTTGTGCATGCGAAAGGTGGTTTTTAAGAGAATTTATCTTCTCTTAAAGATCACCTTTCGCGTACACAAGGCGAGAGTTTGCCCTACTGGTTTCGGGGCAACTTTTGCGGCTTTGTTTGTTTTGAATTACTGGCGGCCTTTGTCTGCATTCGCTAATCACTTTAAATTGAGGTGTCAATTAAAGCAACTGATGCTATGGTATTACAAAATCTGCCCTTGTTTGCCAGGAGTTGGTACCGAGTGAAGTGAGTCAGAAAAATAGCTTGGCGTTTGACAGGCTACTGTCCCCTGAATATCACAGCAATGATAATTGTTATTATTTTGTTGGATAGCCGACATGTTAGATACATGACATTGCATGAAAAAAAGAATATGGATTTAATTGAAGGCCTGTTTTAGGAATCTTGCAGAGCACCGTTTTGCTTAGCCTGCCCGCAGACAATACCTAACTAAGGAAAAGGTATTGTATGCGTCAGCGTTTCATTTCAATGTCAGTTTGAATGGCCCTTTCTCCTTAGCGTCTGTCTATTGTCTGCAGTAAGGTAGTTAAAATTCCAGAGTATTATGTTGCTAATATCACATGATAGTCGTTTTCAAATCTGATTGCTTCCTCGTTTCCCGGGAAAGTGATGTAATTGGCTGTTACAACAATAAGTTTTCTTTGTTATCACTATTGCGAAATAAATGCTGAAGCACGCACTACACAAAAGTGAGCGGTGTTGCGCAGACTATACCTTATCCTCGGGTATAGTCTGCACGCAGGCTACGTTTTGCTAAAATCATTCGAAATAGACGATTACGGAAAAGATGGCGGACCTCATTTCACGCAATGCATGAAGGGAATATGCCCCCTAGCAACGCATAGCTACCAAGATTTATGACTGCAGCATAAAATCTTGACCGCAGCTGCGATAGATTTAGGCCGTCGCAACTTTATCGTGAGATCTACGCTCTTTTCAGTCATCACTCACAGTTTTAAGGAAAATTCGTCTTCATATGGTCTTGTTTCATAAATAAGTTTGAAGTGACCAGCTGTTTTCGTCGTTTCGTCAAGAGTTTCAAGATTTTTGACTTTGTTTACCTTTACTGTCAAGGGTCGAGGCTGTGAACAGACCCTGACATTCGAAAATAGAATGAAATATTGTAAATTCTTTTCTCTTGGAATTTGCATAACAAAAGTATAATGTATTGCAATGGCTTCGATTCGCTCGGCCGAACACAACATTCGAACTCTCTTACTTTCAGAAATCAAAATGTGCATTCTTTCGGGATTTTTCTCTGCCAAGTCTGCCAGCTCTACCGTTTTCTGAATGTGCCTTCTTTTGGCAACTTAGATTTTTCTCTGCGAAGCGTACAGTGCCATTTTCAGAAGACTCTGCAGACTTCAGGGCCCTTCAGATGCCCAAAAGAAGATGCCTTTGGAAGAGCGTAGATCTCACGATAAAGCTGCGACGGCCTAAATCTATCGCAGCTGCGGTCAAGATTTTATGCTGCAGTCATAAATTTTGGTAGCTATGCGTTGCTAGGGGGCATATTCCCTTCATGCATTGCGTGAAATGAGGTCCGCCATCTTTTCCGTAATCGTCTATTATGGAGCGGGAAAGACCGATTTTAGCAACCAAATCATTTCATTTTCATTTTCATTTTATCAATATTTATACACGAAAAAAAACCTTTCAGCGTATTTACGAATTATTTCAAAGAAAAAATTTAAAGAAAAATTGGTAAATAATTTAAATATGCTGCTCTACCAAGGGGTCGTGTTTGGGTTTTGTAGGTTCAAAAGATACTTTCTAAAACCTGTTTTAAAACGAGCGATTGATTCTTGTTCTCGAATGTTGTCCGGGATATCATTCCAATTTTTGACACCAGAGAAGTAGAAACTTCGCTTTGCATATTCTAACCTAACTTTGGGAATTTGCAGATCTCCATGATTTCTGGTTCTATGCTCTGAAATCATGGATCTTTCAGTGAACTTATGGCGAATCTTAATATCAAAGTCTGCCTTTTCTCGTGGTGCAATTGATTTCAAAGAAACAATATTTACTAAGGTTACGTTCCGGTTACATTTCCACTACTCCGTTTTCAAATGTTTCCGTTCTCAAATCAATCCGTTTTCGGGTAATCTTGGACTGTTTCCATCACTCAGTTTTCGCGAAGAAGGCCTGGCACGAAAACGGATGTGTTTCCATTACTCCGTATTCATTCGTTTAATTTCCTTTGTTCAGACATCTCCTTAGCCTGCGAGCAGTCTTTCTGTTGTTTTGAAAAATGTACGAACGGCAAATTGAATAGGATTTCTATTTCTAATTTCCGTTCGTTCGTTTGTCAGTACAACAGAAAGACTCCGCGCAGGCTAACATTTCATTTCTTATGTTTTTTTGCGCCAAGTCGGTTGTTGTTGTAGCATTTTTAAATGACTCCATTTTCGGTGTTACGATTGAGAACGATGCCTTTTCAAATCACTCCATTTTGAAAGGCGTTTTCAAATATCTCCGTTTTCGATCGTTTTTAAATGGAAGCGCAAGGCCAAGATGGAGACACTCCATTCCGTTTTCATACGAAAACGTATTAATAAAGACGTAGCCTAAGTAAACTGCGCCATTAAAACTTGGCAAACGCTACCCCATGTTTTTTTCTGGCTCAGCCGATACATAAGAAATCAGGTAAACTTCAAATAGTTGAAGTAAAGATGCAACACATCCACAACACCTGTTAAAACGTACGCCGTTTTTGTTTGACGTAAGCTTGGATGACGTGAATTTTGCTACTTTCTTAAACAAGGACAGATTTGGTAAGACAAACGCACGAGTTTGTTTTGATTGACACCGCAAAGAAAAAAGCGATCGCAGACAAAGGATATTCTCTCAACCAGTAATTCAAAACAAGCAAAGTCGCAAAAATTTCTCTTAAACCCAGGTAGCTATCTCGCTCGTTGTGCATTCCAGAAACTGTTTTTTAAAGAAAAAAAGAACACATATCGAAATAAGAAGGATACATTTACACATCTACCTCGGGCATTTTATTTCTTTGGTTAAAAAGCTGAGCTATAAGTGTTTTGATTACACCTAAAGAAATAAGAGAATTCAATCGCCTCCCAATCGGTTTTTAAATCAAATAAATCAAATGCCCGTGGCAGATGTGTAGATATATCCTTCTTCTTTCGATCTATACTCAAGTTTGCTCTTTAAATAAATCGCAAAGAGCAAACAGCTTTAAAAGAGAAACAAGTTTGGTCAATCACTTTTTAATATTACTAATTTACTACTTGTTATTTTGTTGAGAATAAACAATTTTCTTCTCAATGCTAAAACACCAGAGACTATTCTTTTGCCTCATTCTGCAAATACTACCATTGACTTAAAATGCTTATTTTGCACCTATTTTGCTAACCAAAAACCAAGGCTATAGGCTTACCTTTTTTGTTAAAATCGGCTGTTCCTGAAAATTGGAGCAAAAGGTAAGGCTATAGGCTTACCTTTTTTGTTAAAATCGGCTGTTCCTGAAAATGCTTCTTTTGGAGCAAAAGGTAAGGCTATAGGCTTACCTTTTTTGCTAAAATCAGCTGATCCTGAAAATGCTTATTTTGGAGCAAAAAGTAAGGCTATAGGCTTACCTTTTTCGCTAAAATCAGCTGATCCTGAAAATGCTTATTTTGGAGTAAAAGGTAAGGCTATAGGCTTACCTTTTTTGCTAGAATCAGCTGATCCTGAAAATACATATTTTGGAGCAAAAGGTAAGGCTATAGGCTTACCTTTTTTGCTAGAATCAGCTGTTCTTGAAAATGCTTATTTTTGAGCAAAAGGTAAGGCTATAGGCTTACCTTTTTTGCCAAAATCAGCTGATCCTGAAAATGCTTATTTTGGAGTAAAAGGTAAGGCTATAGGCTTACCTTTTCTGCTAAGATCAGCTGATCCTGAAAATAATATTTTGGAGCAAAAAGTAAGGCTATAGGCTTACCTTTTTTGCTAAAATCAGCTGATCCTGAAAATGCTTATTTTGGAGCAAAAAGTAAGGCTATAGGCTTACCTTTTTTGCTAAAATCAGCTGATCCTGAAAATGCTTATTTTGGAGCAAAAGGTAAGGCTATAGGCTTACCTTTTTTGCTGAAAATTGGAGCAAAAAAATCAGCAAAATCAGCTGATCCTGAAAATGCTTATTTTGGAGTAAAAGGTAAGGCTATAGGCTTACCTTTTTTGCTAAAATCAGCTGATCCTGAAAATGCTTATTTTGGAGCAAAAGGTGAGGCTATAGGCTTACCTTTTTTGCCAAAATCAGCTGATCCTGAAAATGCTTATTTTGGAGTAAAAGGTAAGGCTATAGGCTTACCTTTTTTGCTAAAATCAGCTGTTCCTGAAAATGCTTATTTTGGAGCAGAAGGTAAGGCTATAGGCTTACCTTTTTCGCTAAAATCAGCTGATCCTGAAAATGCTTGTTTTGGAGCAAAAAGGCTATAGCCTTACCATTTTCGCTAAAATCAGCTGTTCCTGAAAATGCTTATTTTGGAGCAAAAGGTAAGGCTATATATAGGCTTACCTTTTTTGCTAAAATCAGCTGATCCTGAAAATGCATATTTTGGAGCAAAAGGTAAGGCTATATATAGGCTTACCTTTTTTGCTAAAATCAGCTGATCCTGAAAATGCTTATTTTGGAGTAAAAGGTAAGGCTATAGGCTTACCTTTTTCGCTAAAATCAGCTGGTCCTGAAAATGCTTATTTTGGAGCAAAAAGTAAGGCTATAGGCTTACCTTTTTTGCTAAAATCAGCTGATCCTGAAAATACATATTTTGGAGCAAAAAGTAAGGCTATAGGCTTACCTTTTTCGCTTGACTCAGCTGATCCTGAAAATGCTTATTTTGGAGCAAAAGGTAAGGCTATAGGCTTACCTTTTTTGCTAAAATCAGCTGATCCTGAAAATTGGAGCAAAAGGTAAGGCTATAGGCTTACCTTTTTTGCTAAAATCAGCTGATCCTGAAAATGCTTATTTTGGAGCAAAAAGTAAGGCTATAGGCTTACCTTTTTTGCTAGAATCAGCTGATCCTGAAAATGCTTATTTTGGAGCAAAAGGTAAGGCTATAGGCTTACCTTTTTCGCTTGACTCAGCTGATCCTGAAAATGCTTATTTTGGAAATTAAAGGCCCCCATTAGCCATGTTTGAAGAATGAGATCATGCACATAGTTTGCCTCAAAGTAATAGAATATTTATTTGCAATTGCAATGCACGATTTAGTTTATATCGAAATGGCTGTAGCTTAATAACGAGCCCACTTGATGAAGCAGACCAAATTTCTTGATATGCATCAGAACTATTACATTAGATAAAGCCAGTGTCGAGAGACGTAGGAACCGGGGGGCAGTAGGGGCGCGTGCCGCCAAAGTTTTATCAATAAACCAAAAAGTGCCCTTTTGCCTCAGGATGTGCCCCTTTTGAAGACCAATGCGGACAGAAAGTCGCTTTAACATTGCTTATATTTACTGTGTGATCAAGTTATGTATACTTCTCATTTTGTTTCATTGTGAAGAACATCGGATATAGCAGCATTCACACTATTTTCTTCTATATATCATATTTTTACCGTCAAAAATTTGATGTATATTAAAGTGCCCTTCTTACGAAAAATGTGCCATTGAAATGATGTGCCCCTCCAAGTTTAAGATGCTTCCTACTGCCCAGAGTGAAACTAAAGGATGGCCGCCAATATTGACAAATTGTTTACTTTATCCTGACAAGAGTTGCCACTATAACAGTGCCACAATTGTTTCTTGATAGTATTATATGGGTTGGTAGGTTCCCTTGTTAACAGTTATCGATATTGAAGATTTTTCAAACATTAAGGACAGTGTGCCAGGTCAAAGAGGTCAAATTTTGAAGATTGCCTTCTAATGAGTTAAAAGGTAAGGCTATAGGCTTACCTTTTTCGCTTGACTCAGCTGATCCTGAAAATGCTTATTTTGGAGCAAAAGGTAAGGCTATAGGCTTACCTTTTTTGCTAAAATCAGCTGTTCCTGAAAATGCTTATTTTGGAGCAAAAGGTAAGGCTATAGGCTTACCTTTTTCGCTAAAATCAGCTGATCCTGAAAATGCTTATTTTGGAGCAAAAGGTAAGGCTATAGGCTTACCTTTTTTGCTAAAATCAGCTTTCCTGAAAATGCTTATTTTGGACCAAAAGGTAAGGCTATAGGCTTACCTTTTTTGCCAAAATCAGCTGATTTTGAAAATGCTTATTTTGGTCCAAAAGGTAAGGCTATAGGCTTACCTTTTTTGCTAAAATCAGCTGTTTTGAAAATGCTTATTTTGGTCCAAAAGGTAAGGCTATAGGCTTACCTTTTTCGCAAAATCAGCTGCTTTTGAAAATGCTTATTTTGGACCAAAAAGTAAGGCTATAGGCTTACCTTTTTCCAAAAATCAGCTGATTTTGAAACTCCTTTTGGACCAAAAAGTAAGGCTATAGGCTTACCTTTTTTGCCAAAATCAGCTGATTTTGAAAATGCTTATTTTGGTCCAAAAGGTAAGGCTATAGGCTTACCTTTTTTGCTAAAATCAGCTGCTTTTGAAAACTCGATTTTGGAGCAAAAAGTAAGGCTATAGGCTTACCTTTTTTGCTAAAATCAGCTGATTTGAAAATACTTATTTTGGAGCAAAAAGTAAGGCTATAGGCTTACCTTTTTTGCTAAATCAGCTGCTTCCTGACAGTTGGAGCAAAAGGTAAGGCTATAGGCTTACCTTTTTTGCTAAAATCAGCTGTTCCTGAAAATGCTTATTTTGGAGCAAAAGGTAAGGCTATAGGCTTACCTTTTTTGCTAAAATCAGCTGTTTTGAAAATGCTTATTTTGGTCCAAAAGGTAAGGCTATAGGCTTACCTTTTTCGCTAAAATCAGCTGATTTTGAAAATGCTTATTTTGGACCAAAAGGTAAGGCTATAGGCTTACCTTTTTTGCTAAAATCAGCTGTTTTGAAAATGCTTATTTTGGAGCAAAAAGTAAGGCTATAGGCTTACCTTTTTTGCTAAACTCAGCTGATTTTGAAAATGCTTATTTTGGTCCAAAAAGTAAGGCTATAGGCTTACCTTTTTTGCTAAAATCACCTGTTTTGAAAATACTTATTTTGGAGCAAAAGGTAAGGCTATAGGCTTACCTTTTTTGCTAAAATCAGCTGATTTGAAAATGACTTATTTTGGTCCAAAAGGTAAGGCTATAGGCTTACCTTTTTCGCTAAAATCAGCTGGTCCTGAAATACTTATTTTGGAGCAAAAAGTAAGGCTATAGGCTTACCTTTTTCGCTAAAATCACCTGATTTTGAAATACTTATTTTGGAGCAAAAAGTAAGGCTATAGGCTTACCTTTTTCGCTACAAAATCCTGAAAATTGCTTATTTTGGAGCAAAAAGTAAGGCTATAGGCTTACTTTTTTCAAAATTAGCTGATCCTTAAAATGCATATTTTGGAGCAAAAAGTAAGGCTATAGGCTTACCTTTTTTGCTAAAATCAGCTGATTTTGAAAATACATATTTTGGACCAGAAAGTAAGGTTAACGCCCCGCGGCGGGAATCACTGGAACAGAGACGGCCATATTGGATCTTTCCAAACAAAGCAACTCGCCCCGGCAGAAGGACATTGAAGAAAACACAACGGAAAGTGTGGCAGCTTATTGGGGTCGTATCTTTGGAGAACAACAGATTTCCAAATGTAAAATACTACAATCAATATCACTTCTCACACATACATTTCCATAAGCTCTTTCAACTTTCTGAAACATGAACGAAACAACAGTTTGCCAAAATGTGAAATACTGTAGGAAATATCATTTCTCACACATTCATTCCATTAACTCTATCAACTTTCTGAAACATGAACGAAACAACAGTTTGCCAAATGTAAAATACTGTAAGAAATATCACTTCTCACACATTCATTTCCTTTAACTCTTTCAACTTCTGATACATTCTTGCATTCTGTAAACATATAATATATAAGGAACAACAATAAACAGAACCGCCGCGCTACATAGAGCGGCCTAACTGCAACCAGGCACAAACCAGAACACTTAGATACGACCCTGGGTGACTTTTGGGCAAAAACCACAAACCGCTGGGTGGGAGGGAGAGGGGAGAATTGCTCAACTTGAAAGAAACCTTGTAACTTGAATTTAGCTTCTGAACGGAAGACTTCTTGAGAGGGAGAGCACGCTTTGTGACAGGATGGAGGCATGGGCACGAGGGGGGGCTAGAAAATCATAATGTCCGCCTTGGCGTTAACATCCCTTTACTAACGTAAAGGGGTGTATTAACGCCCCGCGGCGGGAATCACTGGAACAGAGACGGCCATATTGGATCTTTCCAAACAAAGCAACTCGCCCCGGCAGAAGGACATTGAAGAAAACACAACGGAAAGTGTGGCAGCTTATTGGGGTCGTATCTTTGGAGAACAACAGATTTCCAAATGTAAAATACTACAATCAATATCACTTCTCACACATACATTTCCATAAGCTCTTTCAACTTTCTGAAACATGAACGAAACAACAGTTTGCCAAAATGTGAAATACTGTAGGAAATATCATTTCTCACACATTCATTCCATTAACTCTATCAACTTTCTGAAACATGAACGAAACAACAGTTTGCCAAATGTAAAATACTGTAAGAAATATCACTTCTCACACATTCATTTCCTTTAACTCTTTCAACTTCTGATACATTCTTGCATTCTGTAAACATATAATATATAAGGAACAACAATAAACAGAACCGCCGCGCTACATAGAGCGGCCTAACTGCCAAAGTACGCCCAAGCTACCACACTGAGCCCTTGATCGGACCAACGCCCCACCATTTCCGCAAGGAACTGGCCCACTGGTTGGGGTCCCTAAACACTGCTGTGCTGATAAGGGAATTCTAAGTATTGGTGACAAGTGTAATTTGACCAATGATCCAATGCATTACGAGGAATGATTTGCCGCATCAGAATTTCTACTTGTATGGTTGTTTGTTGGCTCCATTATAGGTTGTAGACTCTTGTGACACTACAGTTTCTGTTCAGGGTGCCGCTATGGTGGTCTTTGTCTTACTGTTGCCGCCCTCATGTTAGCAGAGAGGAGAAAGTTGTTCATGGGACCTGGATACCTGACACAAGCAGCAAGGTTAGAGCATTGGCGGTTCCGTGAATACTGGTACTTTAGAGGAAAGTAATTTGGCTAATTCAGAAACGGTTTGCATGAAAAAACAACCCCAACAATAATCCAACCTGGAAACCGTGAACCAAAGATGGGTTTCCACTTGGATATTATACCACACAATGCTTAGGTTTGCCCTTGGATATTTAACAAACCAACTCTAAACTGTGAACTGAAGATGGGCTTACCCTAGGAAACTGTGAACCAAAGATGGGTTTCCCCTTGGATACCTAGGAACACCACTCAATACCCATACCATGATCCAAGGGAATTATTAGGTTTCATCTAACAAACCAATTCTAAACTGTGAACTGAGGATGGGCTTACCCCAGGAAACCGTGAACCAAAGATGGGTTTCCTTATGGATACCTAAGAACACAACTTTACAACGTAATCCAAGGATATATTTCCCCTTGGATATCTAAAAAGACCTCTTTACATTTCATTTATTTCACGTCTATTTTTAAGTTCATTTCCATCTTAACTGTGATCCAAGGATAGGTTTCCCCTTGGATATCTAACAACACAACTCATTTCAATTTCATTTTTCGGTTATTTCGCATATATTTTCATATCACAACAGAACTCTTTTTAATTTCATTTTTCGGTTATTTCGCATATATTTTATCACAACACAACTCTTTTCAATTTCATTTTTCGGTTATATCGCATATATTTCCATGACCATTTTCATCTCAACCGTGGTCCAAGGATAGGTTTCCCCTTGGATATCTAACAACACAACTCATTTCAATTTCATTTTTCGGTTATTTCGCATATATTTTCATATCACAACACAACTCTTTTCAATTTCATTTTTCCGTTATATCGCATATATTTTTATGACCGTTTTCATCTCAACCGTGGTCCAAGGATAGGTTTCCCCTTGGATATCTAACAATACAACTCATTTCAATTTCATTTTTCGGTTATTTCGCATATATTTTCATATCACAACACAACTCTTTTCAATTTCATTTTTCGGTTATATCGCATATATTTTCATGACCATTTTCATCTCAACCGTGGTCCAAGGATAGGTTTCCCCTTGGATATCTAACAACACAACTCATTTCAATTTCATTTTTCGGTTATTTCGCATATATTTTCATATCACAACACAACTCTTTTCAATTTCATTTTTCGGTTATATCGCATATATTTTCATGACCATTTTCATCTCAACCGTGGTCCAAGGATAGGTTTCCCCTTGGATATCTAACAACACAACTCATTTCAATTTCATTTTTCGGTTATTTCGCATATATTTTCATATCACAACACAACTCTTTTCAATTTCATTTTTCGGTTATATCGCATATATTTCCATGACCATTTTCATCTCAACCGTGGTCCAAGGATAGGTTTCCCCTTGGATATCTAACAACACAACTCATTTCAATTTCATTTTTCCGTTATATCGCATATATTTTTATGACCGTTTTCATCTCAACCGTGGTCCAAGGATAGGTTTCCCCTTGGATATCTAACAATACAACTCATTTCAATTTCATTTTTCGGTTATTTCGCATATATTTTCATATCACAACACAACTCTTTTCAATTTCATTTTTCGGTTATATCGCATATATTTTCATGACCATTTTCATCTCAACCGTGGTCCAAGGATAGGTTTCCCCTTGGATATCTAACAACACAACTCATTTCAATTTCATTTTTCGGTTATTTCGCATATATTTTCATATCACAACACAACTCTTTTCAATTTCATTTTTCGGTTATATCGCATATATTTCCATGACCATTTTCATCTCAACCGTGGTCCAAGGATAGGTTTCCCCTTGGATATCTAACAACACAACTCATTTCAATTTCATTTTTCGGTTATTTCGCATATATTTTCATATCACAACACAACTCTTTTCAATTTCATTTTTCGGTTATATCGCATATATTTCCATGACCATTTTCATCTCAACCGTGGTCCAAGGATAGGTTTCCCCTTGGATATCTAACAACACAACTCTTTTTAATTTCATTTTTCGGTTATTTCGCATATATTTTCATATCACAACACAACTCTTTTCAATTGCAGGTTTCCCCTTTTTTTTTTTTTTTTTTTTTTTTTTTTTTTTTTTTTTTTTTTGGTTATATCGCATATATTTCCATGACCATTTTCATCTCAACCGTGGTCCAAGGATAGGTTTCCCCTTGGATAACTAACAACACAACTCATTTCAATTTCATTTTTCGGTTATTTCGCATATATTTTCATATCACAACACAACTCTTTTCAATTTCATTTTACGGTTATATCGCACATATTTTCCTGACCATTTTCATCTCAACCGTGGTCCAAGGATAGGTTTCCCCTTGGATATCTAACAACACAACTCTTTTCAATTTCATTTTTCGGTTATTTTGCATATATTTTCATATCACAGCACAACTATTTTTAATTTTATTTTTTCGGTTATTTCGCATATAATTTCATGGCCATTTTCATCTCAACCGTGGTGAACCCTTGGATATCACAATACAACTCATTTCAATTTCATTTTTCGGTTATCTCACATATATTTTCATGCCCATTCTCATCTCAACCATGATCCAAGGATAGGTTTTCCCTTGGATATTACAAACAACTCTTTTCAATGAAACAGTTCGAAACCATGGACCATGGGGGGTTCCCCTTGGATAAATAAAACCAACAGTGAGAACTGCCCCACTCATAACAAGTTACATATGTTCTTTACCATCGGCATGCTGTACTGACAATGATCCAAACTACCAGTAATTAGCACCTGATCAGCTGCTGTCTGTATTTCCTTCTTTCTGCTTGATAAATGGATCTAATGTTTGGATGTTCTAACTTGCTTTCAGCTCCATTGAATGTTAGTGATTCGCAACATTTTGTATCTTGTCTTGTTTTCCCCAATTCGATAATGAAATGCAGACTACCAGCACAGCAAGACAATAAACTGCAATGCCATCCAATTCCCCTGTGTATAAGATGGTGGGCAGCTACAGTTGAAAGTATCTGTGGTCTGGAATACCACTCCTTGTCTGCTTGTTGCCTGGGAGTGAAGCTACAGGACCTGTTGGCTTGTGATTGAGCTTCAAATTGTGAGCTACAACTTGGTGAAACTTTGCTCGTGCAACTGACCTTTTCTGCCACAAATACATGCTAGCAGAATACTCCAAGCAAACTTTAGATTTGATTCAGTCTTATTTTCTTCTTGTACCTTGTAGATACACTCACTAAATAGTCTGCTACGACGCAATTATGAAGACACGATTACTTCCCTTCTCCGTTCTTAGGCCATATCCGAACGCTTCGCCTTTGAATATTAGTTTATCACATGCCAGTAAATCCTCTCTTCAAGTTCACAGTTCTTGCCATGGACTTTGTTCTGGTCGACAACTTTATCAAGTGGAAATAAGATGACACGGCTGGAGAATTGCTCAACTTGAAAGAAACCTTGTAACTTGAATTTAGCTTCTGAACGGAAGACTTCTTGAGAGGGAGAGCACGCTTTGTGACAGGATGGAGGCATGGGCACGAGGGGGGGCTAGAAAATCATAATGTCCGCCTTGGCGTTAACATCCCTTTACTAACGTAAAGGGGTGTACTATAGGCTTACCTTTTTCGCTAAAATCAGCTGATTTTGAAAATGCCTATTTTGGAGCAAAAAGTAAGGCTATAGGCTTACCTTTTTTCGCTAAAATCAGCTGATTTTGAAACCTATTTTGAGCAAAAGTAAGGCTATAGGCTTACCTTTTTTGCCAAAATCAGCTGATTTTGAAAATGCTTATTTTGGTCCAAAAGGTAAGGCTATAGGCTTACCTTTTTCGAAAAATCAGCTGATCCTGAAAACTCCTTTTGGAGCAAAAGGTAAGGCTATAGGCTTACCTTTTTTGCTAAAATCAGCTGCTTCCTGAAAATGCTTATTTTGGAGCAAAAAGTAAGGCTATAGGCTTACCTTTTTTGCTAAAATCAGCTGATCCTGAAAACATTTTGGAGCAAAAGGTAAGGCTATAGGCTTACCTTTTTTTGCTAAAATCAGCTTTCCTGAAAATGCTTATATTCGAGCAAAAGGTAAGGCTATAGGCTTACCTTTTTCGCAAAATCAGCTGATCCTTTTGAAGAATGCTTATTTTGGAGCAAAAGGTAAGGCTATAGGCTTACCTTTTTTGCAAAACTCAGCTGATCCTGAAAATCCTTATTTTGGAGCAAAAGGTAAGGCTATAGGCTTACCTTTTTTGCTAAAATCAGCTGTTCCTGAAAATACTTATTTTGGAGCAAAAGGTAAGGCTATAGGCTTACCTTTTTCGCTAAAATCAGCTCTTCCTGAAAATGCTTATTTTGGAGCAAAAGGTAAGGCTATAGGCTTACCTTTTTTGCTAAAATCAGCTTCCTGAAAATGCTTATTTTGGAGCAAAAGGTAAGGCTATAGGCTTACCTTTTTCGCTAAAATCAGCTGCTTCCTGAAAATGCTTATTTTGGAGCAAAAGGTAAGGCTATAGGCTTACCTTTTTTGCTTGAATTTTGGAGCAAAAAGTAAGGCTATAGGCTTACCTTTTTTGCCAAAATCAGCTGATCTTTTGAAAATGCTTATTTTGGAGCAAAAGGTAAGGCTATAGGCTTACCTTTTTCGCTAAAATCAGCTGCTTCCTGAAAATACTTATTTTGGAGCAAAAAGTAAGGCTATAGGCTTACCTTTTTCGCTAAAATCAGCTGATCCTGAAAATTTTTGGAGCAAAAGGTAAGGCTATAGGCTTACCTTTTTCGCTAAAATCAGCTGATTTGAAAATGCTTATTTTGGAGCAAAAGGTAAGGCTATAGGCTTACCTTTTTCCCAAAATCAGCTGATCCTTTTTGAAAATACTATTTTGGAGCAAAAGGTAAGGCTATAGGCTTACCTTTTTCGCTAAAATCAGCTGCTTCCTGAAAATACTTATTTTGGAGCAAAAGGTAAGGCTATAGGCTTACCTTTTTCGCTAAAATCAGCTGCTTCCTGAAAATGCTTATTTTGGAGCAAAAAGTAAGGCTATAGGCTTACCTTTTTTGCTAAAATCAGCTGATCCTGAAAATACTTATTTTGGAGCAAAAAGTAAGGCTATAGGCTTACCTTTTTTGCTAAAATCAGCTGATCCTGAAAATGCTTATTTTGGAGCAAAAAGTAAGGCTATAGGCTTACCTTTTTTGCTAAAATCAGCTGCTTTCCTGAAAATGCTTATTTTGGGCAAAAGGTAAGGCTATAGGCTTACCTTTTTCGCTAAAATCAGCTGATCTTTTGAAAATGCTTATTTTGGAGCAAAAAGTAAGGCTATAGGCTTACCTTTTTTGCTAAAATCAGCTGATCCTGAAAATGCTTATTTTGGAGCAAAAAGTAAGGCTATAGGCTTACCTTTTTCGCTAAAATCAGCTGATCCTGAAAATACTTATTTTGGAGCAAAAAGTAAGGCTATAGGCTTACCTTTTTTGCTAAAATCAGCTGATCCTGAAAATGCTTATTTTGGAGCAAAAAGTAAGGCTATAGGCTTACCTTTTTTACTAGAATCAGCTGCTTCCTGACAATGCTTTTTTGGAGCAAAAGGTAAGGCTATAGGCTTACCTTTTTTTGCTAAAATCAGCTGTTCCTGAAAATGCTTATTTCGAGCAAAAGGTAAGGCTATAGGCTTACCTTTTTCGCTAAACTCAGCTGATCCTGAAAATACTTATTTTGGAGCAAAAGGTAAGGCTATAGGCTTACCTTTTTTGCTAAAATCAGCTGATCCTGAAAATGCTTATTTTGGAGCAAAAGGTAAGGCTATAGGCTTACCTTTTTTGCTAAAATCAGCTGTTCCTGAAAATACTTATTTTGGAGCAAAAGGTAAGGCTATAGGCTTACCTTTTTCGCTAAAATCAGCTGATCCTGAAAATGCATATTTTGGAGCAAAAGGTAAGGCTATAGGCTTACCTTTTTTGCTAAAATCAGCTGTTCCTGAAAATGCTTATTTTGGAGCAAAAGGTAAGGCTATAGGCTTACCTTTTTCGCTAAAATCAGCTGATCCTGAAAATGCTTATTTTGGAGCAAAAGGTAAGGCTATAGGCTTACCTTTTTTGCTTGAATCAGCTGATCCTTTTTGGAGCAAAAGGTAAGGCTATAGGCTTACCTTTTTCGCCAAAATCAGCTGATCCTGAAAATGCTTATTTTGGAGCAAAAGTAAGGCTATAGGCTTACCTTTTTGCTAAAATCAGCTGGTCCTGAAAATGCTTATTTTGGAGCAAAAAGTAAGGCTATAGGCTTACCTTTTTCGCTAAAATCAGCTGATCCTGAAAATGCTTATTTTGGAGCAAAAAAGTATAGGCTTACCTTTTTCGCTAAAATTAGCTGATCCTGAAAATGCATATTTTGGAGCAAAAGGTAAGGCTATAGGCTTACCTTTTTGCCAAAATCAGCTGATCCTGAAAATGCATATTTTGGAGCAAAAGGTAAGGCTATAGGCTTACCTTTTTTGCTAAAATCAGCTGCTTCCTGAAAATGCTTATTTTGGGGCAAAAGGTAAGGCTATAGGCTTACCTTTTGCGGTAAAATCAGCTGATCCTGAAAATGCTTATTTTGGAGCAAAAAGTAAGGCTATAGGCCCCCTATAGGCTTACCTTTTTTGCTGAAATCGACTGATCCTGAAAATGCTTGTTTTGGAGCAAAGAGTAAGGCTATAGCCTTACCTTTTTGGTAAAATCAGCTGTTCCTGAAAATGCTTATTTTGGAGCAAAAAGTAAGGCTATAGGCTTACCTTTTTTGCTAAAATCAGCTGATCCTGAAAATGCTTATTTTGGAGCAAAAAGTAAGGCTATAGGCTTACCTTTTTTGCTAAAATCAGCTGATCCTGAAAATGCTTATTTTGGAGCAAAAGGTAAGGCTATAGGCTTACCTTTTTCGCTAAAATCAGCTGATCCTGAAAATGCTTATTTTGGAGCAAAAAGTAAGGCTATAGGCTTACCTTTTTTGCTAAAATCAGCTGATCCTGAAAATGCTTATTTTGGAGCAAAAAGTAAGGCTATAGGCTTACCTTTTTCGCTAAAATCAGCTGATCCTGAAAATGCTTATTTTGGAGCAAAAAGTAAGGCAATAGGCTTACCTTTTTTGCTAAAATCAGCTGATCCTGAAAATGCTTATTTTGGAGCAAAAGGTAAGGCTATAGGCTTACCTTTTTCGCTAAAATCAGCTGATCCTGAAAATACTTATTTTGGAGCAAAAGGTAAGGCTATAGGCTTACCTTTTTTTGCTAAAATCAGCTGTTCCTGAAAATGCTTATTTTGGAGCAAAAGGTAAGGCTATAGGCTTACCTTTTTCGCTAAAATCAGCTGATCCTGAAAATGCTTATTTTAGAGCAAAAGGTAAGGCTATAGGCTTACCTTTTTTGCAAAAATCAGCTGATCCTGAAAATGCTTATTTTGGAGCAAAAAGGCTATAGGCTTACCTTTTTCGCTAAAATCAGCTGTTCCTGAAAATGCTTATTTTGGAGCAAAAGGTAAGGCTATAGGCTTACCTTTTTCGCTAAAATCAGCTGATCCTGAAAATGCTTATTTTGGAGCAAAAGGTAAGGCTATAGGCTTACCTTTTTGCTAAAATCAGCTGTTCCTGAAAATGCTTATTTTGGAGCAAAAGGTAAGGCTATAGGCTTACCTTTTTCGCGAAAATCAGCTGATCCTGAAAATGCTTATTTTAGAGCAAAAGGTAAGGCTATAGGCTTACCTTCTTTGCTAAAATCAGCTGATCCTGAAACTGCTTATTTTGGAGCAAAAGGTAAGGCTATAGGCTTACCTTTTTTGCAAAATCAGCTTCCTGAAAATGCTTATTTTGGAGCAAAAGGTAAGGCTATAGGCTTACCTTTTTCGCTAAAATCAGCTGATCCTGAAAATGCTTATTTTGGAGCAAAAAGTAAGGCTATAGGCTTACCTTTTTCGCTAAAATCAGCTGATCCTGAAAATGCTTATTTTGGAGCAAAAAGTAAGGCCATAGGCTTACCTTTTTCGCTAAAATCAGCTGATCCTGAAAATGCTTATTTTGGAGCAAAAGGTAAGGCTATAGGCTTACCTTTTTTGCTAAAATCAGCTCTTCCTGAAAATGCTTATTTTGGAGCAAAAAGTAAGGCTATAGGCTTACCTTTTTTGCTAAAATCAGCTGATCCTGAAAATGCTTATTTTGGAGCAAAAGGTAAGGCTATAGGCTTACCTTTTTTGCTTGAATCAGCTGATCCTGAAATACTTATTTTGGAGCAAAAGGTAAGGCTATAGGCTTACCTTTTTTGCCAAAATCAGCTGATCCTGAAAATGCTTATTTTGGAGCAAAAGGTAAGGCTATAGGCTTACCTTTTTCGCTAAAATCAGCTGTTCCTGAAAATGCTTATTTTGGAGCAAAAAGTAAGGCTATAGGCTTACCTTTTTCGCTAAAATCAGCTGATCCTGAAAATGCTTATTTTGGAGCAAAAAGTAAGGCTATAGGCTTACCTTTTTCGCTAAAATCAGCTGATCCTGAAAATGCTTATTTTGGAGCAAAAAAGGTATAGGCTTACCTTTTTTGCCAAAATTAGCTGATCCTGAAAATGCTTATTTTGGAGCAAAAGGTAAGGCTATAGGCTTACCTTTTTTGGTAAAATCAGCTGTTCCTGAAAATGCTTATTTTGGAGCAAAAGGTAAGGCTATAGGCTTACCTTTTTCGCTAAAATCAGCTGATCCTGAAAATGCTTATTTTGGAGCAAAAAGTAAGGCTATAGGCTTACCTTTTTTGCTAAAATCAGCTGATCCTGAAAATGCTTATTTTGGAGCAAAAGGTAAGGCTATAGGCTTACCTTCTTTGCTAAAATCAGCTGATCCTGAAAATGCTTATTTTGGAGCAAAAGGTAAGGCTATAGGCTTACCTTTTTCGCTAAAATCAGCTGATCCTGAAAATGCTTATTTTGGAGCAAAAGGTAAGGCTATAGGCTTACCTTTTTCGCTTGACTCAGCTGATCCTGAAAATGCTTATTTTGGAGCAAAAGGTAAGGCTATAGGCTTACCTTTTTTGCTAAAATCAGCTGTTCTTGAAAATGCTTATTTTTGGAGCAAAAGGTAAGGCTATAGGCTTACCTTTTTCGCTAAAATCAGCTGATCCTGAAAATGCTTATTTTGGAGCAAAAGGTAAGGCTATAGGCTTACCTTTTTTGCTAAAATCAGCTGATCCTGAAAATGCTTATTTTGGAGCAAAAGGTAAGGCTATAGGCTTACCTTTTTGCTAAAATCAGCTGTTCCTGAAAATGCTTATTTTGGAGCAAAAGGTAAGGCTATAGCCTTACCTTTTTTGGTAAAATCAGCTGTTCCTGAAAATGCTTATTTTGGAGCAAAAGGTAAGGCTATAGGCTTACCTTTTTCGCTAAAATCAGCTGATCCTGAAAATGCTTATTTTGGAGCAAAAGGTAAGGCTATAGGCTTACCTTTTTCGCTAAAATCAGCTGTTCCTGAAAATGCTTATTTTGGAGCAAAAGGTAAGGCTATAGGCTTACCTTTTTTGCTAAAATCAGCTGATCCTGAAAATGCTTATTTTGGAGCAAAAGGTAAGGCTATAGGCTTACCTTTTTCGCTAAAATCAGCTGATCCTGAAAATGCTTATTTTGGAGCAAAAGGTAAGGCTATAGGCTTACCTTTTTTGCTAAAATCAGCTGATCCTGAAAATACTTATTTTGGAGCAAAAGGTAAGGCTATAGGCTTACCTTTTTCGCTAAAATCAGCTGATCCTGAAAATGCTTATTTTGGAGCAAAAGGTAAGGCTATAGGCTTACCTTTTTTGCTAGAATCAGCTGATCCTGAAAATTGGAGCAAAAGGTAAGGCTATAGGCTTACCTTTTTTGCTAAAATCAGCTGATCCTGAAAATTGGAGCAAAAGGTAAGGCTATAGGCTTACCTTTTTTGCTAAAATCAGCTGTTCCTGAAAATGCTTATTTTGGAGCAAAAGGTAAGGCTATAGGCTTACCTTTTTTGCTAAAATCAGCTGTTCCTGAAAATGCTTATTTTGGAGCAAAAGGTAAGGCTATAGGCTTACCTTTTTCGCTAAAATCAGCTGATCCTGAAAATGCTTATTTTCGAGCAAAAGGTAAGGCTATAGGCTTACCTTTTTCGCTTGACTCAGCTGATCCTGAAAATGCTTATTTTGGAGCAAAAGGTAAGGCTATAGGCTTACCTTTTTCGCTTGACTCAGCTGATCCTGAAAATGCTTATTTTGGAGCAAAAGGTAAGGCTATAGGCTTACCTTCTTTGCTAAAATCAGCTGATCCTGAAAATGCTTATTTTGGAGCAAAAGGTAAGGCTATAGGCTTACCTTTTTCGCTAAAATCAGCTGATCCTGAAAATGCTTATTTTGGAGCAAAAGGTAAGGCTATAGGCTTACCTTTTTTGTTAAAATCGGCTGTTCCTGAAAATGCTTCTTTTGGAGCAAAAGGTAAGGCTATAGGCTTACCTTTTTTGCTAAAATCAGCTGATCCTGAAAATGCTTATTTTGGAGCAAAAGGTAAGGCTATAGGCTTACCTTTTCCGCTAAAATCAGCTGATCCTGAAAATACATATTTTGGAGCAAAAGGTAAGGCTATAGGCTTACCTTCTTTGCTAAAATCAGCTGATCCTGAAAATGCTTATTTTGGAGCAAAAAGTAAGGCTATAGGCTTACCTTTTTTGCTAAAATCAGCTGATCCTGAAAATTGGAGCAAAAGGTAAGGCTATAGGCTTACCTTTTTTGCAAAATCAGCTGATCCTGAAAATGCTTATTTTGGAGCAAAAGGTAAGGCTATAGGCTTACCTTTTTCGCTTGACTCAGCTGATCCTGAAAATTGGAGCAAAAGGTAAGGCTATAGGCTTACCTTTTTTGCTAAAATCAGCTGATCCTGAAAATGCTTATTTTGGAGCAAAAAGTAAGGCTATAGGCTTACCTTTTTTGCTAAAATCAGCTGATCCTGAAAGTTGGGACTCAGCAAAAGGTAAGGCTATAGGCTTACCTTTTTTGCTAAAATCAGCTGTTCCTGAAAATGCTTATTTTGGAGCAAAAGGCAAGGCTATAGGCTTACCTTTTTCGTTAAAATCAGCTGTTCCTGAAAATGCTTATTGTGGAGCAAAAGGTAAGGCTATAGGCTTACCTTTTGCGGTAAAATCAGCTGATCCTGAAAATGCTTATGTTGGAGCAAAAGGTAAGGCTATAGGCTTACCTTTTTTGCTAAAATCAGCTGTTCCTGAAAATGCTTATTTTGGAGCAAAAGGTAAGTCTATATATAGGCTTACCTTTTTTGCTAAAATCAGCTGATCCTGAAAATGCTTATTTTGGAGAAAAAGGTAAGGCTATAGGCTTACCTTTTTTGCTAAAATCAGCTGATCCTGAAAATGCTTATTTTGGAGCAAAAGGTAAGGCAATAGGCTTACCTTTTTCGCTAAAATCAGCTGGTCCTGAAATTGCTTATTTTGGAGCAAAAAGTAAGGCTATAGGCTTACCTTTTTCGCGAAAATCAGCTGATCCTGAAAATTCTTATTTTTGAGCAAAAGGTAAGGCTATAGGCTTACCTTTTTCGCTAAAATCAGCTGATCCTGAAAATGCTTATTTTGGAGCAAAAAGTAAGGCTATAGGCTTACCTTTTCCCCCAAAATTAGCTGATCCTGAAAATGCATATTTTGGAGCAAAAAGTAAGGCTATAGGCTTACCTTTTCTGCTAAAATCAGCTGATCCTGAAAATGCTTATTTTGGGGCAAAAGGTAAGGCTATAGGCTTACCTTTTTCGCTAAAATCAGCTGATCCTGAAAAATGCTTATTTTGGAGCAGAAGGTAAGGCTATAGGCTTACCTTTTCACTAAAATCTGCTGATTCCGAGTCAATAAATCAGCCCTGCTGTCTCCTACGCCTATGCACACTTAGTGTTCTTTCCTGAATGGTCTTACTTTTTTAAATAAAATTTGCTGATGTTAAAGCATTTTCAAAATCAGCCACTTCAGGGGAAAATGGATGAGACTTACTTTTTGGTCCAAAATAAGAATTTCAGAATCAGCTGATGTTAGCAAAAAGGTAAGCCTATTGCCTTACTTTTTACTCCAAAATAAGCATTTTCAGAATCAGCCGATTGTAGTGAAAAGGGTAAGCCTATGCCTATAGCCTGTTAATGGTGTTTTGCATGGCAGAAAAGCTTGTGGAATGGAATACTCCTTCAAAGGATGGCTGAAACTTACCAAGCTGAAAGGGTGAAGGAAATACAAATATCTACTATTTTGCCTCCTTTCTTGTTTGCATACATGGGCAGTATTGCGTCTAAAATGTATACACTTTTGCATACCTAATCTGCTAAAATGCATGGTGCCTTTCTACATCATTTACAGCAATGCATCTCTATATGGAAAAAAAGTTGAAAGTCTTTTCCCTCCAAAAATAATATTGAGTCTACTGGGGTAAAATGGATAAGTTTGGGGTAAAATGGATAAGTTTGGGATAAAATGAGTAGAGTGAAAATTTGGATAAACTTTGCTAAGATTGTTCTTCAAACCACTTAACTACCCTTCCTGACTTAGTGAATGTTGATCTATCAGTGCAGGGTCTATTGTTTTCCAGTAATCAAGACTATCCATTTTTCCCCAGCCTACCCACTTTAACCCCTGCAGAACCCAATTGACCTTTTACCTATTCTAGAAAAGAGCCTGGGTCAAACGTTATTTTTTTACATTTTTATGCGTGATGTTCGATCGAGTGGCCTTAAAGCTTCTATCACAATTGCGCACGTCATTTGAAAATTCTACAAAATTTAGCAAAATATCGTTTGATTCTGATTCTTTTCAGAAATAGTTAAAAGGCGCATTCATTGTTCGTTTGCCAATTTCTTATCATTTTTATGTGTCTTGTGGGTTTGTAAAATGCCATAAATGTAGTTGAAGTGTTTTTCTTGTAGGATATCACAAAAGAATTTAACTGACTAAAAAGATTGATAAAATGTTTTGCCTGTGTTTCCTTAACCATTCTTAGCCTTACATTGTAAAAAGTTATGAAAGAAATCAGTTCAACATTTTACTTTTTGCCTTTCTGTATCCAGTCCCAGAGTCCTTTTACAGTATCCTCATCAGCAACTCTGTGTGCACTCTTCATAAAGTTTTTGAATTTGTCTACTGTTTTTGGTAAATTTGGCGATTTTGTCAACTTTTTCTTTATTTCTTCCATAGTTGGTGGGGCAGTTGGTGTCTTTGGTGACTTTGCACCCTTTTTGTCACTCTTTGGTGTCTTTCCTTTCTCTTCTTTTGCCTCTGGTTGTTTCTTTGGAGTTTCTGCTTTTTTCTGTTGAGCTTTTTTCTCTTTTGGTGGGTGCTCAACATTTTTAGCTGGAGTTGCTCCCTTTTTGTGACCATTTACAATACCTTTTGCTTTCTTAGCTTTTGGTGGTTCTAGCTCCTCCTCGTCACTTTCTTCATCCGATTCATCTTCCTCGTCGGACATGTCATCTTCTTCCTCGCTGTCAAGCTCATCTCCTTCATCTTCTGATTCCATGTCTTCATCTTCCGATGCTTCATCGTCGATCAATGCTGCAGTCTCATCTTCACTCTCCTCCTCACTACTCTCTTCTTCTTCCACAACTATTGCAGCTTTCTTCACCTTAGCATCTTCAGCCTTCCTCTTGGCAGGGGTTGCCTTTGCTTCTTCTGCTTTAGCAACCTTTTTCGGTGATTCATCCTTCTTTTTAGCTGGTTCAGCAATTTCTTTAGGCTTCTCTTTCTTAGCTTGAGCAGGCTTGCTTTCAACGGCAGCAGCTTTCTTGTCAGCTTTAGCTGGTTTTTCTTCAATTAATGCCGCTTTCTTCTCTGCTGCTTGAACCAAAGCTGGCACCGTTTCTTCTTCACTGTCGCTTTCCATATCTTCTTCGTCATCTGACAAGGGGGAAAGTGCTTGAAGATACAGACCTGATATGTGTACAGGACCACTTCCTTTCACGAGCTTGAACGTTGTCTTTAGAAGAAATCCCAGTTCCACATGTGCCATTTCTGTATGGCCTGCCCTCAATGATAAGATCGCATGTGTGACTTCTTTGCCTTCATGATTCAGCGTGGTTGCCTCAACGACATTTCGTTCTCCATCCTTCGCACTGGTACCCAGGCAAGCTTGCGTTATTTGCAACTTCGTCTCAACATCTTCATCTGCATCTTCGTCGCCTTCCCAGACGAATTCTTTCGATTTTGTGTTTAATTCAAAGCCAAAAAACGCTTCGGATGTTCCGTGCGACATTTCGTTTGTGCCGAAAGTTTGAAAAGAACGACTCTCACATGGAAGCCTCGTTTGAATGAATGCGTGGTGCAATTCTGCTTCAAAATGAGACAAAATCAAAATGATAGCCATAGCCTCGCAGAATTTTTACGCGAAAAGGAGGCTTTTTAAAGATGGCATTCAACGAATTTCAAGAACATTTTTACTAACAAGCTGCGACAATCTACAGATGTAAAATCATCGAAATTCATATCCCTAGTTTGCTGTTGCAGTAAAAAAGATGTTTGGAAGCTTTCGGAGAACCTTTTCCACCGTTTTATCAGTTTGCCAACGAACAGTGTTTTCAAATACAGCAAGAATTGGATTCTTTACCAATAATGGCCTAACCGGACAAGGTCAAGTTGGCGCTCTTGCCGCAGCGCAGCAACCCGTTAGAGGTGCAACATATGGAATGGAATATCAACCAAATAATTATAAGAGGAAAAAGAGGCATGGATTTCTGAAAAGAGTTAGGACAAGAGCTGGTAGACTGATATTAAAACGGAGGAGAGAGAAAGGACGAAAGTTTTTGTCTCATTGAAAAAATTTTGTGGCTAAATATCAAAGAAAGGACTATACCAGGGAAGCTATAACAGAGACAGGTGTGCCAGAGTTTATCCTCAGCTACCCGAAAACTTGGAGAATAGTGTGAATATTTGAACTATAGAATAATTAGCTCATTTTTGTTTTGAATACAGAAGGACTGGACTCAATAGACTCTCTACATGTTTGTATGTAAAACCCCGTATGCAGAGTATGGCACTTGCACACCGGAGATTTCGATAGGCTATTCAAAATAAACAATAGAGAACAAAAGAAATTTCTCCTTGCACACCGGAGATCTCGTATAAAAGTGCCATACTCTGCAGACGGGGTAAAGACCCAGTCCCTGGTAGTCATAGAAGCCTTGCATTGTGTAAAAAATAAGTTGCCAAGGACGTAGCCAAGATTTTCAAGGCAAAAATTCTTATCTTTGTGATCAGTAAGAGAAAACTTTGTGCAGCACACACTTTAAGTGGTTTTCCTTCTCAATAGTTTTGGAAAGCAATTTGCATTCCTTTCTTCATCATTTCTTCAGACCTTCACTCTTTAGTAACTTATTCAGTTCATCTGTTTCGTTCATCAATTTTCCACCACGAGACAGGCCAGTCAATGTGATCTCAATGATTCTACACTATTTTAGTGCTATGTGCAAGTTCTGTTATGTTAATATGAAAAACAAATGCGTCTGTTTCTCATCATCATTTAGATTCCTCCTTACTCATTCAAAATCATCTCAGAATGGGTGCAGGGGGGAGGCTATCTCCTCTATTGGTTTAACTGTTGAGGGAGCTCCTCCTTTAAATGATTCCCTGTATACAATTCATCTTCTTTTGTTTCTCTGTTTGCAGTTGTATATTCATCAATCTTCTGTATCAATGTACTAATTTTCTGTAATATTGTCTTTAGGTAACTGTTTGCGCATCAGCGTTATTAAAATGTATGTTGTGAAATTTAAAGGGTTTCTTTCATCCAGCATGCCTTGCATGTGCCGTCTCTTGATTGGCCTTTGTTCTTGTCACCATTTTCATGGGCCATGAAAATAGCGACAACAAAGTCCAACCAAGAGACAGCATGTGCAAGGTATGCTGGATGAAACGGAACCTTTGTGGGAGATCAACGCTGTAAATGAGAAGCGCAGCCAAAACACGAGTCTTGTGGCACAACAACTTTTATCAAATTATTAGAATGACACCATCAATTGCCCAATTGATCCAACAAGATTGCTTGAAACTGGAAGTGGGCTCCAGGGAGGTGCCATTTTGCAAAACCCCTCTCCTCAGAAAAAAGTCAATTTCTCCAATATCATTTGGCCTATTGAGAAACGGTAAAAAGGACTTTGTTCTGCATAGTCTTGGCAATCGAAAGGGATATAAATCGCAATGTTTCCTTCAATGCTGGCTTCGTAAATCGTTTTTCAAAACTTTTTGTTGATTTCAGAAAAGTGGACTTATGTCCAAAACTACTGAAAACATTTTTGATTTTCTTTTGCTATATCTTTGGCTAGCTTGTTGATCTATAACTTTACTACCCTGGGTACCCGAGCCAAAAAAATAGAAATAATAACAAAGGAAAGAAAGGTTTTTCCTTTCCTCCTTCCCCCTTCCTTTTCCAAATTTTCAATTTCCTTCTAATTTTGAGGCTCTGGTACCCAGGGTACCACTTTAGCAACTCTGCTTGAAAAAGAGTGGTGCCAGTCTAGGTCACTGCTGTCGTCATATGGGTGAGGAAAATACGTTGGCGACAGGGAAATCACATCCTCAATAGAAATACTGGCTTGGTGTGACAAAAAATACTGAAATGAATGAATTCTGCATCGGCCGCAGAAAAACAGCAGACGCATGGTTTATTATTCTTCAACACCACTTCATTTGCTAGCGGTCCTATTCCTAGTGGCTACCTGTCGCCAAACCAGAACTTGCCTGCTTTGAACTTACACTCTTTTTTCATAAGAATACCATTAATTCTGTCCAGCGTCGATATTCTTAAGAAATTTTCATTTTGAGCCTAAGGGAGTTGTCATGTTTAATGCTGGGCACAGGGGTGGAAGAATTTTTGGAGGGGTATTAAATTTTCTAGCCTAGGTTTAATGGGTTATCTAATTATTTTTGCTAATTCATGATGGGGTATCAAAGTTTTGAAGACATCCCCATCATAGATATAATTATATATTAATTGCAAAATGTTAAATTTTTCTATTGTGTGGTGTGTGCATGCAAAAGTTATTTGAAATCATATTGGTAAGTGTTCTTTGATTCTTCGACCTTTTCCAGTTTCCTTCCAGTTTCCTCTGGGTTACATTATTTGGCACTTTCAAGCTCTTGGTCCAACAAAACACCCTTTTCCTCAAATTTCTAAATCCTCTTAAATGGAGCTTTGGAATAATATTGCAAAGTTTCCCTCGATCAAATCTTCCTTCATTACCACACTGTATATGGATGCATGACATGAGTAGCACTATTATTGGGGTATGACATTTGCTCAGTATTTCGAAATGGGGTTTCAAATATTATTGAATTTAATGAATGGGGTAAGAAAACTTTTCCATATGTGCCCAAAATTCTTCCACCCCTGCAACCAGCATTAAACATAAGATCCTTTTGGATGATTACAAAGTCCATCCTGAGCTAAGCAAGCATAAGAAAATCTGAAAATTGATTTCTTCATAACCTCAAATGATCGTTGTGATGCTGTTTTTAGCTACAGTCAGAGGGACGAGTGTTACTGCTAAAGTCACCTTCAATAGAAAATCAAGCGCCTTGTATGTCTCAAATTTAAGGTCATGTGAGATTTACGATAATGCAAAATTACTTATGTTTATGCAGAACCCTGCAGAACGTTTCTATTCGCGGGCATCTAGTTTGAGACAAGCAGTCACGAAAATAACCTCTGTGCAGAATCATATGCATGAAGATGTTTTGGTTCAGTGTGATCACGTGCCTTCCCCCAGTCAATGGGGCCATTGTTTGCTGGAATTCTGCACCTTTCCTCTCAACTTCACCTGCAACGTTTGCATCCGTAGCTGTGTAGGAGGACGGTCCTTCTACCTTCGGTGATGCTGCGAATGCTAGCCTCTGTGCAGGCCGCCGGTTACATCATCCTCCAAGGTTGAGTTATTTGCATAATGAGTACTATCAATAAATGGCTAATGATGCGTTCGTTCTAGAAAACTATTGTTTTAACATCATTAAGCTGCTAATGAAGTCAAGAACGTGCCAATTCTGAGTAAATTTGTTGTTGTGCCAGGGTAAACATCATGGTGATTTATCCATCTTACGGTGTCAAATCTGTCTAACATGAAATAAGCCGACGTCAAATGTTGCTATAGGATCGCGGGAAACTTCTGTCTTGTATGCGCTTTCTGTGCGCTTTCTTTATTTCAGTGCCAATTAGCAGGGATAAAACGTTAATTAATTGTTTTAACGAGCGTGACTGACTTACTTTCTTTCTTTCTTTCTTTCTTTCTGACTGACCTGGAGCCCCCTCTTAGATTACAAAGTTGGACTTTGTAATCAAAAATGACAACTCCCTAAATATATTTCTAAAGTATTCTTATTTCGTTCAAATCTTATAGGTATGGTTTCAGGAGAACATAGTTACAGAAATTTCAGTCATGCAATTCTCTGTTATGAACATCGCAAAACAGGCAACTGCTGAAAAATAAGACACAAATATGCGAGGTGAGGCTGAGCAATATTCTTATAATACTCTTAAAAATTGGATGATTCTGAGCCTGATAAACAATATTTTTAAAAAAAGAGTGTGTCGTCAACCTATTTTCGCGGATCAAGGCGATATCCAGTGACTTAGAATTGCACGAAGCTTGGTTTTAAGAGCACTCACCAAAGGTTATCTAAAAAAAAAACTGTGAACGTGTAGCCTAAGAAGTTCTACGGTGATCAACATAATATACAAAGCGATACTTAAATCAACTATCACAGTGTCTACCAATAGCACTCCGCATTAACTATAAATTAATATCAATCATTCTGCTTCTCCTTATTTCACTCCAGAAGATTCATTAAACAAGAAAGGTCAGGAAATTACCGTAAGATAAAAAACCTTCTTGGACTTAGCAGTGATTTTCGTAGGGATCTTTAAAGGGAATGGAGGTGTTGTGGTGTGCAGTGGTGTAATCCTCTGACTTTGCAGCCAGAATAGTCAGGCGGACATAGCCTGCGTGCAATATCTGCACGCAGGCTAGGCGGACAGGGCTCGATACCCGGTAAAGCCCCACCATTTGAGCGTCATGACTACATTACATATGTCCCTCTAACTTTCGCTTGTTGTTGCTGCTGTAGCGACAAGTCATTTTGGGGAATGAAACAAGAGACTTTTGGAATGAATCAACGTCATGACAAGGGGTCGCGGTCTCGATTAGGTCTTCTCTGCGATCCCAGCGCTTGGCGCTAAAAACTCAACTTCACCTTGACTTCGCCTTCACAATGGACACAGTTAAAGTGGGCCAAACTGATAAAAATAGCCTGACATATCTGATGATCTTTGAACGTGCCATCTAATCATATAACTAAAGAAACAATGGATGTATATGCGTTCCTTCAGCCTATTTATAGCGGCAACTCTATATGAATTGTTTTGGCTCAGGTGCGTCACCGACCACATAACTTTGAGTAATGACAATGTTGTTTCTCCCTCAGAAAACTACGAAACGCAAGCTTGAAACATTCTCGAGAACAACTGATATATATCCAAGAAGTAGATACAAATCTTACATAATAGCATGTTTTTAAACGCTAAACTTATTCACGCACAAAACGGTGAAATTGTTCCTGAAGCTGTTACTCTTTTGAAAATCTGTGTCAGCACAATAGACGTCAGTTAAAAGGAGATCAAAGAAAAGACGAATAATCATAAAATAATAAACCAAAAACAATTGCTAGCCTCCAGAGATTTTCAAGATTCAACATGTACTTCTTTGAAACTGACAACTTGAAAAGTAATTTCTGCAAAAATTAGAACGTTGAAAGCGGAGGCATCCACATTTTCATAACATCCAAGGGACCACATTTATAACAAACGGAAAAGCAGCCTTTGCTTTTAAAGCAAAAATGTCAACTGCTTTCAAGGAAGGAGTTGGCCTATATTTAGAGGCTCTCTCTAAGGGGGAAACGCGTTCGTCTGGTATGACTGAAATAACATTTGAACTTCGATATCCCGTAGCTACAACGGCCTAAGGTAAATATTTGCCGCTACAGCTTGACGTTGCAGAAACTGGAAAACTATTTTCTAAAATAAACAAGAGATATATTAGTCTATAGTCTGAGTCAAATTAGATGTCCCCTGCAAATGCCCGCAAATAACAACAATAGGAGTGTTTTGCAAAGGAATTTTGCATTATCGCAAATCTCAGGTGAGATCTAATTTGAGACGGACTTTAGGATAACAAAGACAGATTTTATAAGACAATAGCATGAGTTGCTTTTGATTGAAACCACAATTCAAAGCGATTAGCGATCGCAGACAAAGGAAATTTTCTCAACCAGTGATTCAAAACAAACACAAAAGCCGCAAAAGTTTCATTAAAACCCAGGTAGCTAGCTCGCTTGTTGTGCATTCCAGTAACTGTTTTTAAAGCAAATATGAGCATAGATCGAAAGAAGAAGGATATATCTACACATCTACCTCGGGCATTTTATTTATTTGCCGATTGGGAGGCGATTGGGAGGCGATTCAATCATCTTATTTTTTGGGTGTTATTAAAATACTTACTGCTCAGCTTCTGAACCAAATGAATAAAATGCCCGAGGTAGATGTTTAGATATATCCTTCTTCTTTCGACATATGCTCGTGTTTGCTCCTAAAAACGATTTCTGGAATGCACAACGATCGCGGTAGCTACCTGGGTTTCAGAGAAACTTTTGCGGCTTCGTTTGTTTGTTGTGTTGAGGGAATTTCCTTTGTCTGCAATCGCAAATCGCTTTGAATTCAGGTGTCAAAAAAGCAACTCATGCTATCGTCTTACAAAATCTGTCCTTGTTCTTTAGGATACGATGCAAGTCGATTATTGCTATCTGCTATTCAGAATTTTCTAAGATTATCGACTAACTCCTTCATTCAGTATACCGGGTGACTCACAAAATGATTCCCCAGTTTGAGAGATCATAAAATTGCTCCCCTGGTTGAAAGATCATAAAATTGCTCCCCTGTTTGAGAGATCATAAAATTGCTCCCCTGGTTGAGAGATCATAAAATTGCTCCCCTGTTTGAGAGATCATAAAATTGCTCCCCTGTTTGAGAGATCATAAAATTGCTCCCCTGTTTGAGAGATCATAAAATTGCTCCCCAGTTTGAGAGATCATAAAATTGCTCCCCTGGTTGAAAGATCATTGCAGCATAATTAGTATTACTATAATCATAAAAATTGGTTTTTCTAATAGCTAAGGGATGGAAGAGTTTTTCTATTTTTAGTAATTTTCAAGATAGTAATTCCGTGGTAAATTTGAAAGATTGAAAAACCGGCCTTACGGAACAGCCCCAAAATTGGCCTCGTAAAACGCACTATCAAGTTTTCCAAATCTTTTCAAATCCATTTGAAATCCTTCTGAGAATTAGCATGAATGATAAAAAAAATGATCAACTAAGATAGAAACTGAAATTAACATCTTATTCATCGCTCTGATAAACAGAGTATTGTAAACAGTAAGACTTGCAAGTTGCGTTTCAGTTATTTCAAGAGGCCATTGATCATGCGTTTTAGGTCATTTTCTGGATGCTCTGCAAATGTAATTTTTTGGAATCGTTCGAATTTATCACGGGACTAGTATTTTGAAAATTACCACAAACAAATACAAATAATACCGGGCGAGTCAGAAAAAAGAATTCCCGCTTGGAAGGCCACTGCTCCATGAATATCAAAGCAATAGTATTCAAAACAGTCTTGTCATTGCTGTAAGGCCATAGTAAGGCAGAAATGTAAGGGAAATTTGTTCATGATGTTGGGCACGTTTTAAAGAACTTTTGAAGAGGCTTTCTCGAGAAAATCCCTCATAATTTCAGAATGGAGTGGCCGATTTCAGTCAAGTAAATCTTATAGTAGATTTGAACATTTCTACCATTAAACTATATATTTGCCGATGTCATTGTCTTGATATCCAGGGAGCCGTGACCTTTCAAACGCTGATTCTTTTTTCCGACTCAACCGGTACTTAAATCTTTCAGCTATTAGAAAAATAAATGTTGACGACTGTAGCCAACTACCTTCGCTGCAATGATTTTTCGAACGGGGGGATATTTTTTGAGTCATCCGTGCCGTACTCGGTATATTTTGAGATCCTACCTCTGTGAGATTACATATCTTTATTCAAGGGTCCACAATGCCTCGCCCTCAATCAAAGGACATAACAAATTGTGCAAAATTAAACGCATCAGGATGTCCTAATGGTGTTTTCCAACCACTTTTACTCCATGTAAAAACAGGTTGCTGTGCATGCGTCGGTCCACCGATGACCCAGGCTGATAGTTTATGAACAAGTTTGAAGCTTGTGGCCTAAAAGAAAACGATAAAAGCGAGATGATTCACCTGTCTCAAAGGTTCTAAATCCTTTAAACTGTCGGTGTGACCTGTTGTGATCTTCGACCTATTTCTTTGAACCGAATGGCTTGAAATCTACCTTTGGAATTCAATAGTTTTAGAAATTATATCATGTAAATCATAAGATTGAAAAACTTGTGCTTGATACTGTATTATGAAATTAGTCTTATGTTTTCTCAAAATGCTTAGAAATTACAATGGTTTCAAGTTTTGTTCAAAATTGCATTCTTAAAAACTGAATAAAAGTCCTCAGTTCTGAAAATATTGAAGATTTCTGAAAAGCTCCACAATAGAATTATAACAAAGTACTTAAAGTTTCTTTCAAACCATTCGGTTCAAATAAGTAGGTTATACAGGGTGCGCTAAAATAAACAATGCAGTTTTGGCAGCCACGATAAATCGTACACTGGACGGATCTTGAAGATTTATGACTTAATCTTTAGCAGAAAGCCTGAATTAGAACGTGCAAAAGAAAGTTTTCAAAATCAGAAATCTATGCTTCTCAAATTAGATGTCGCATGAAAATATCTGCAAATAAAAAGAATGCACGGTTTGCATGGGTACCCCAAGCCCTGACCAAACGACTAGACATTAGCACTGAACATACACTGAATATTGCTAACCTTGTCCAGTGTGTGAACATCAAGAGAATTTAGGTGGCGGCAAAACGACGAACATGTCCAATGGACAACATAAAAGCGCGAAGTGTTTGGATCTAAAATTCAGTTCTGAGGCAGACTCCCAACCGGGCCCAAATGAGCTAAGAACATGGTTCCAAATTTGTTTGCAGATCATAAACAAAAAGTAGCCATGATCGTGAATATTATTCGCGGATGAAGACAGCAAGAAAAGCTATGGAGAAACGAGGTAATGACTAAAGAGGCCAGAAGAAAGAACGATGTTTGCAAATAAAGTTTGAGATTCCTTGGCTTGCCAGCGCGTAACATTGTTAAATACATTTTAAATGTATTTATACTTGCTTTTGAACGTCTTTTTGAATCTATTCAAAAAGCTAGCAAGCACCGTCTGTACTTTTAAGACATCAGGCTTTATACTTTCCTGCATAACACAAAACCTGTTTGCATGCGCATAATATCTTAGCTATGAAGAAAACAATAACTAACCTTGCAGTCAGTACCTCCATGCCTTCGATGCCCCAGTGCCGCGAAAGGATATTTTCCATCTGGTGGATTGAGATCAGATCTTGCAGAGATGGCATTTTCAGCACTGTATGGAGGTGTGCATTTGTCGCATTTTGCAAGCTTGTCATTTTTGTAGTCATTATACCTTGTAAGGAAAGAGAGTAAATAAATTCTTCATTGAAGTCAAAACAAGCTTCACAGGTTTAGATCCTGTTTCCGGTTGCACCAAAACCGATATTACCGGTTGGATCAAAAAGAACTTCATAAGAATACTTCAGGTACTGGAATCAATCAAAGTTTGGTTGATAGCCAAAAGGCTGAAGTATTTTTCTTAATTTGGTTCTATTTTCTGAGCATTTGAAGTAATGGCAAAATTCAATTTTAAAAATCCTTAACTTTGGAATTCGTATCCACTTCATTTGAAATAACCCAACTTCGAAATACGTAAAAAGGAACCTAAGACTCTCGATAAAGAAATTTAAACGATCTCCACACTCACACACATTTTATTCCCCTCAAGATTTCAAAATCACATCTTCAACGAGATTCACGAGAGAGAGTATCACGTATATGATCTGATACTTTTGGAAAAATTGCTTTTTCAGCCTTGAGGGAAATTAAATATATTTGCAGCTGCTTTATGTGAGGAGACTACTTAAACTTTTTCACGAATACCAACCTCATCAAGTTGAATAAAGAGTGTATATCAACAACTTTAGCTTGGTCTCGTTTGAAGATCTGTGACCTCGGGTTGAGGTCGTAATCGAACCAAGATCCAAATTTGGCTTTTGCAGCTGTAACGCCACTTTGATTGTATATAAATGGAAAGTACCTGAAAAGTAAAATTAGTCATTTAATACTACTAGATAACACAAATTGTAAATTAGGTTCTAACTTTGTAGTCTTTTCACCGCTTCCTGAAAAACAGTTCCTACGGACTGACGGGGTAGATTAACTTTGTAGTCTTTTCACCGCTTCCTGAAAAACAGTTCCTACGGACTGACGGGGTAGATTTGTTACACATTCGTGGTTATCGCTATTGATAGACTGACGAACGCTGAACCAGTTTGAGCAAACAATTAAATTTAGAAATATAAGTGCTGTCGTTGTTGTTGTTGTTGTTGTTGTTGGTGTTGTTGTTGTTGTTGTTGCAATAACTGGGACAATGTAGTGAGTCTACTGACGGGGCCACTGTCATTAAATGACCAAAATGAAATGATGAACAAAGCTCTTAATGAAGACGAGAGAAATACTTAAAACAAATACTTAAAACTGACATCTTGCAATATACTTTATAGCTATTCTAAGAAGAGACTGGATCGAGCTAAATATACATTATGCAAAAACTTGACGAAACTTCGAATGTGCTAGGATTCCAGAAAATTCATGGCTCGACCGCTGGGAGCCGAAGGTGTTGCTCGTTGATGTCATATCGGAAGAACAAAGTCTGGTAACTTTTATAAGAAATCTTGGGAAATTGCGTGTTATTTTGGCAACAACGACTCATTGATACATTTTGGGGCTATAAACTTTGTGAGGAGTTCGAAAATTCTGGTTTTCTTAACTTGACAAAGGGACGAAAATTTGATAAAGAAATTGGCATCCACAGGAAGGTATGATATTTTATTAACTCCGAATGTGCACAACAGTGATAGAAGCTCTTATGCCATTCAATTGAGCCTTTCGTATAAAATGTGTAAAAATACAGGGTGACCCAAAAAAATTGTTCGAAAATTGATTAAATATGAAAAAGTAAAGAAATAACGAACGGGCTCCGTGGTAAGAGAACCATATTGCTGAGATTTTTAAATAATTTTTGACACCAGAAGCTAGCAAATCTACTAAATATTCACGGAGTTACGAGCTTTTAAAGTTCAAGTTTGTGCGAAAGCTGAAACCAGACGCCCCTACATTGCATATTTTGTGAAAGTAGAATCTCGATTATTCAAAGCGAGTCAAAGGTAATTTTGAAAAGCATTTTCAATAAACTAGCTGTCTCTAAAATTGAATCAAGTTATGGATGCTTGGAGGAATCCTGTTGAGCACAATTTGGAATGGCCCTGTCTCTCATCGAAGTTTTCATTCCATGTTTTTGGATACTGGCATTCTTAAGTAAATTTTGGCAACGGTGACAAAAATAAAATTACTTTTGAAGTCCTATTTGTTTTGCTCTGATATCAACGAGACGTAAAACATTGGACAGACTTCTTTTACCTCGATTTTGAGATGTCTTTTTGAAAAACAAATCAGTTAGGGGTGTCTGGTTTCAGCTTTCGTACATACGTGAACTTCAAAAGCTTGTAACTCCGTGAATTCTAAGCGGATTTGCAAGTTTCCGGCGTCAAAAATTAATTTAAAATCTTAGGAACAGGCTTATCTAACCAGGAGCCTGTACTTTCTATCGTTACTTTTTAATATTTAACCAAACGTCGAACAATTTTTCTGGGACACCCTGTATGTTTCAAGTCCTGCTTTTGTCGAATACCTAAAAGATTTATTTGGGGGGATGCGGGAAGCCAAAGCGTCTCCAACAAAATGAATTAACTTACGGAATATTATAACTTGACCAATATGATTGTTTTATCAACTTTAAAGTCATGTCTGCCATTTGAACTGAGCCAGGTATTTGTTCAATAATCCACAATGTATCTTCCCTCAATGGTTTTTCTGGTGTGAATTGCTTGTAGTCTACAATCATCCACTGCAGAGATAAAAGAAATTTGCACAAAAGCTCCATTATTTGTTTCTATTGGGTGTGCCAAAAACAATCCAGGCGTTGATAAATCGTAGTACCAAAAGAGTTGATGGATACACTCTTTTTTTATAAGAATGCTATAAATTTTGTCTAGCCTCAATATTCTTAAGAAATTTTCGTTTTGAGCCTGAATATATTCTTAAAGTATTATCTATTTTCAAATCTGATATGGTTTCAGGGGAACATAGTTAAAAGAAATTCAGTCATGCGATTCTCTGTTATGAAAATCGCAAAACTGGCAACTGCTGAAAAATGAGACACAAATATGTCAGCTGAGGCTGAACAATATTCTTACAATATTCTTAAAAATTGGATGATTCTGAGCCTGAATATTCTTATCAACAGTATTCTTATAAAAAAATGAGTGTAGCTGAACACCGGCTGAGTCAGGGAAATGATCCAATTTTTTTCAAATGGTACAGGAAAAGATGTGCAACCAATTGGTAAAATGTTAACTTCATCATGTTACAGCGGCCTCAATTTAAATTTCGACATTTTGCAATAATTTTTGGAACATTGCTTCATTCTGAAATCTGGATTTAGCCAAGGTCCTATTTCCTAATTTGCCCAAAACAGCCAAAAATGTGCTGTTAACAATCATGAAAATTGTTTAATGCTCAGCACTGATAAGATACCATGATTAGACCTCAATTTAAATTTCGACATTTTGCAATAATTTTTGGAACATTGCTTCATTCTGAAATCTGGATTTAGCCAAGGTCCTATTTCCTAATTTGCCCAAAACAGCCAAAAATGTGCTGTTAACAATCATGCAAATTTCTTAATACTCAGCACTGATAAGATAACATGATCAGACTAATTACCTTTAAACAGTTTCCGTAACATCAGAAAGCAATGACTGAGCTAAAAAGCCATTTTTTGCCATCTTAATGGTTGAAAAGTGGATTTAATCGCATATCATTTTAGCCAAAGCGAAGCCTTCATTTGAGATTAACATAATGCACTATAAATTATGAATAAATTCTTGAGTCAAGTTAAGTTCTTTTTTCAGATACGTTTTATAATTTTCTAGTACGATTTTCAAACAGTGGACAAATTTTTCTCCATCATACCCAGTAGAAGAAGAAAGGTATGAACTATTCTCCGGTGTGACTCTCAGTCAATAATGACTATATTCATTTGAAAAGTCAACATCAAAAGAACTTTACATACCTGATTATTATACCTGGATGGGAAAAAGAAAAAGCAAAGATCAGAACACATAATTTCATAAAATCTTGAGTTTAAAGTTTAATCTACCGGGTGTCCCAAAATGATGTATTATTGTTTGATTGCTTACATGTTCATAACCAATGAACCGATTTCAAAAACTTTGTTTTATTTGGTTGCCTAAAGGCTAAATTGTATTTTAAGATGTTGGTTGTGGTTTTACCACGGCGTTTTCATGTCGAAAAAAAGATCGATAAACCTGCTCAAATTCAAGCCTTAGATGGCACGAGAAAGAAACGGCCTATTTTTCCAGTCAACATTTTCGATGTGATACAGAAGGCTGAACTCCTATTCGTATTCTCTGAACTCAGTATTAACTGAATTCGTATTTTCTGAACGACATCATTCTTTGAACGATATAAAGTTCAGCCTTCTGCATCACATCTAAAATATTGACTGGGAAAGTAGGTCGTTTCTTTTTCATGCCATACAAGGCTTGAATTTGAGCAGGTTTATCGATCTTCTTTTCAACATGAAGACATCGACCTAAACCACAACCAGCATCCTCGAATACAATTTAGCCTTTTGGCAATCAGATAAAATAAAGTTTTTGAAAATCGGTTGATCGGTTATGGACATATAAGCAATCAAACGATAATACATCATTTTGGGACACCCGGTAGGTATGTTTGGAAGCATAAAGGGCACACATAATTTCAGATCTTGGGCTTCGTAGACTCTCTACTGTAAAGGTAACACATTAAGAGCAATTCTCTAGAGACAATATCTTGTCAGTTCATTGTTTGCATGCCAGGCAAAAGCTTAGACAATGAGAAGGTCTGTACACCAATGCAGATGGTGTACATTGTCAAACACATTGACAGTCTCATAAAAAAGCTTATTCTTACGTTCCACTGTTGTATTTCTCGAAGATATAGCCCCATTGACTACCAGATCTTGCCAATCTGTTAGCAACAATAACCCTGACCCATTCGAGCAGTGATTCAGGAGTGACGTATTGCCATAGATCAGCATTTGAATTGCCAATTGTTGTTTCTTGTGACACCTATATAAAATGGAAATGAGATGATGAGGATCAAGGTAAAAATACTACAATTGTAATACCGTAAAAACTCTATTAAGCCCACGGGAGCTTAAGTTAGTTTTGGAAACTGCAGGGGGTGAGGTGAGCTTAGCAGTGAGGTGGGCTTATTAGAAAGGGGAGTTTATTCACAAAATCAAATGACAAGGATAAATATGATAGCTTTTTACTTCTTTTACCTTCTCGGTAGTTGCGGAATCAACATACAATTTAACGAGTCAAATACACAAGTTCGACACAGTTTCATTCCAAACCATATCAAAATCAATATACAAATCTATTTGGTTAAATAAATAGAACATCTGTGATAAAAACCGGCATTTGGAAAATTAATATAAATGGGGAGGGGCTTATTAGAGAGGGCGTTTAATAAGAAGGGGGTAAATATAGCGCTTTTAAGGACCTTGGGTTTTCCAAGATAGCAATACCCAGGCAAGAGGAAAGTACAAAGATGTTTTTAAAACAAGTTCAACTTTTATCCAGCAAATTGCTTCAAATCATCAAAGGAGGGTTGTTATTTGTCTGAAAACAGTTCTCCAGGGAAGATGAAAAGTGGGGCAAATACTTTAATGATAAAAAACGATATGCTCGACTTCTAAAAAGATTAAATGAAGAGATCTTATGTACGAAGAGGAGCAATCGAGTTTTCTGATCATAAACTATCGACTCACTTTAAAACTCATTAAAGGTTGCCAAATTCTTAATAAGTGTTAAGACACGAGACAACAACAACCTCTGTTTAAATTGCTAGCCAATTAGTCTTTGTTAATATGCTCCCCGCAATGAACTACCTAGAATCATAAGATTTACATGCATGTCTATTTTTTGCAGTACAAATACAGTACTTATAGCAACCCTAGCATCATACCTCGTTCAAGCCAACCATGTTAGAGAAACACTAGCCAGATAACACTAGATTGACATATCTATGTATGCCTCGATGTACACACCTATGACTCACGTGTTCAATATATATTAACATCTTCCTGTATTATGTTCTGTTACAATGAATTTAATTGATTGATTTGTTTAAATTTTTGTTGTTTGTTGCTGCCATACATTTGTAATGTACCGGGTGTCCCAAAAAATGTATACAGATTTGGTTGATTCTAGCGATGTGAATTTAGCTTCAATCAATGTCTTATCACTCTAAAAATGTTTTGATAGTTAACTTGAACATAAGTACCTTATTTGTTGGTCTTGGTGCTTTGAGAGCAGACATGTTAATCTTGAAAGCTCAAATGTGCCTCTTCCTGCAAACCAGAGCTTTAGTCTTTTGGCCTAAGCAAATTCTTGAGGCACAGCGTATCAATCAACGATAGCCTTTGATAACATTTAAACAATTCTAGATCTCGTGTTATTCCGTTTTCCAGAAGTCACCCCCAGTCACACATTGGGCAGATTCTTAATTTTTCATTAATATCAGTTCTTAATTTCGATGTGCTTCAGGAACTTGCTTAGGCCAAAAGGCCAAAGTTCTGGATTGCAAGAGGACGCAAATTTGAGCCTTTAAGATTGATATTTCTGCTCTCAAACCACCAATACCAACAAACGAGGTATCTATGTTCAAGTTAACTATCGAGGAACATTTTGAGAGTGATTAGCCATTGATTAAAGCTAAATTCACATCGCTGGAGTCAACCAAATCTGTATACATTTTTTTTGGGACACCCGGTAGTGCATTGGTGCATATATGATGATGATGATTATTCTTGTTATGATTATGAAGATGAGTGCACTTTTCCTTTTAACATACCAACGTAAAACTGGTTTCAAATTCGGATACATAAATAACATTGCATACCAAACCGCTGCTCAAGATATGAAAATCATCTCCACTGAAAAGCAGCCCTGGGTATGACGAAAAACTGACATTTTGGCCTGGAATCATTGGGACATTTGATTTGCCTGCAAAAGAAAGAATTGTTTGTAAAACACTGCATGGAAGAGAATGCCTGCAAAACTGTAAAAAATAATAGCCTCTTATCATTTCCCTAGAAAAAATAGATTCAGTTATTGGGAAATAGCCTTGAATAATTTAAATGCTCCTATGAAAGCTGAAGTCTTTTCTGAAACTATTTCTGAACTTCAATTTGTATTGAATTTCAATGGCAAGTATACAACATGGACCAGAATTGAACATGGAATTCTAATTCTTGTTCCCATACGACCCCTTACTCCGAATTTTCCTAATTTCTGGTTCTAAAGCACAAGCCATTTTACCAAACAAAATTTCACATCTAAGTTAGCCTTTGACTGCTAGATTAGTATTTCAGTTTTGAATATTGGCCACATACTTTTTATTCCACAGCCTGCTCCAATTTTTTACTCAATCAGCCAGTCTTTCTACTAAGCAGTCAAAGAAGAGAAATATGTCAAAATGTACTTTAAAGATCAAACCTGCAGGCTCCTGTCTGTGAAATCCAAACTTATAAAGCTTATAAATCCTCAACATTGCATTGTAATCATTCCAGGTTACTTGTGATACCAGAAGATCTGCATTCTTTGGAAGCACTTTGATGAAGGCTGAGCAATGCCCAGAGCCTCTTACTTTCCTCAAAACTTTCTTCCCAAGAACTTGCTCCAAATCTTCTAGGTCTCCAAAGGATTGCATTATCCTAAAAATAAAGGGTATAGTTATCAAATATATCTAGTTGGTAGATTTCATTGCAAGAATACATTCAGTGCACAGTTGTCAGAAATGTCTGTCCAAGCAACTTGACAAAATCTCTCGCCATGACTACCTTGTGTATGGCTCTACAAACATGTAGTCTAAATATGTTTATAATCTGTCATAACATTGGTTCCTATTAGAGTTCTTGCCAAGTCTTAACAGGTAGAGATGTGAAATTCGTCCAAGAAAACACAAAAATGATGGAAAGCTTCATTGTAAAATCGTGAGCAAGCACAGGTTATTCTTTTTGTCAAATATAGACAAGAAAAAATTTTCAACTCACATGAAACTATTTGCATCAATCTTTGGCTGCTTTGTAGAGGCATATCCTTGTTGTAAACCTTGCAACTGTGTGTAGATCAAGTCCACCTAAAAAAATGACAAATCTAAAGATGAGTAAACAAACAAACTATTTGTTGTAATGCAACTGGTTTCAATTCAACAGTCCTATTGACTGACTGCACAGTAACCGAAGCATCCTACGCTAGATTTCATAAATTTAATATTGCGAGATTTCCCTGAGGAGCCACCACAAGCCAATGGAGGTGAATTGAGGACATGTCCATCCAACATTTTCTGAGGGTGATATTCATAAGCAAAGACAGTATTAAAAGAGCTCAGTCCACCCCACATTTTAAGGTCATGGTGATACCTGCCACCAGCCCTAAAAGTGGGGTGAACTTAGTAAGGAATTATATTCTGAAAGGTATCCAGTAAAAACTCATGTATAAGAACCTAATGGATTAAGAACCTGCCGGCTGAAATTGTCAAATTTTCAATTGTTTTATCAACCAATCCATTGTATTCATTGTTTAAAAGCCCAGGCTGACAAGCAAAATAGTAGGTTCTTATAAACACGTTTCTACTGTATCCTGCCACTTTTACACAATTTTTGCTTTATGATAAATACCACCCTTAGAAACCTGGTGTGGACATGTCATATCCAAAGGATGACTAACCTGGTGCCAATATGATTTTTCATCATCTGTGACTGCTTTGAGTTTCTGATCTTTGAAAGCAGTGTTGTCAGCGAAAAATTTGGTCAATTTTGCACAATATTCTTTTTCATTTGCACAGTATTCAGCCATTGTGTTCATATAATGCATATGAATGAATTCACTAGTGATAAACCCCTCTGCCATACCAGCAGCCTGAGCTTGCAGTTTATCAGTGAAAGTCTCATTTGTTACCACTTGCAGCGATGACCATCTGTAAAGAAAGTGTAAAACTGTACATTTACACAAATCAGCCACATTCGAATGAAATCTGCTGAATCAGCCACATTTTTTGTAAACAATGGCAGACTTTTTCTGGGACCATGAAGCCATTGGGTTAGCTGGGACTAAAGCTCTCTATCCCAATTTTTCAAAGTTTCAAGGATATGGTCAACTTAACATGTGAGTATATCGTTACACGTAATTTTTTATAAGAAACTGCCCATAAGAAGCTCAACTCTCAGATCGCCAAACAATTAAGAAACTCCATATTTTGACAAAAGGGATCCTGAACATATTTTTGATATATTTTCACTTGTTTCCCGTTTCATATCAATCAGAAGGTACTTGAGTAAAGTCCAAACATTGGAATGCTGAGAGTTTGTTTTGAAATGTTCATTGGAGCACAGGTAGTGAACATGAAGATGTTATGGAACTTTTAAGAAACTCGCAAGAAATTCCAAGTACTATAAATCTGATAATTTTAAGAAATTTCCAGTACTGGCCAAAATTCTTGGTTTCTTATATAAAAAAATACATGTAATTTGTGTTTCTTCAGACAACATATAGAAATTCTTTTGAGTTAGACCAGCCCAGCCCAGCCCAGTTGTCAGCTGCTGAATTTTGCATTGAGAGTTCTATGACAAGATTCTTCTGACTTGAAACATGTACACGTTTTTTTTTTTATAAGAAACTGGTTTATAAGAAACTAGTACTACGATGACCAAAAATTTAAGAAACTCTAGTACTACGCTCAAGAACAGTTAAGAAACTCTAAAAATTTATTTCTTTATGTCTCTCTTATTCTATGTCTCTCTAACAAAGGTACATTCGTCTTTTCTTGATTTTTAACTGCAAAATTGGTAAATTTTTGCCTTGATGTGCATGGCTTCTTCTTGATGACAATGTCAATGCAAAATGGAAGCCCTTTCTCGAGAAGAAGGCTCAGCTTCGAACAATACCGCAATTTTAGGCCCAAAAAATAAGAAACTAATTAAGAAATTTTTACTACTAAAACACCGAAATTTTCATGCGAAATTAAGAAACTTTTAGTACTAAGTGCTGATCCAAGTTTCTTATAAAAAAAAAAACGTGTAGCTTCTTCAGGGTCGTTGTAGAAAACATATAAATTATATCATCTTTCTCTCTCTGTATATTTTGGAAAAAATTTTCTTGATCTTGTGTTTGAATGCTGATTTTAACTCAGATGGAAGACTGTTCCATATTTTTGGCCCTAGATACGATAAGTAATTTTGTCCTGCAATACTTTTGCAAGGCCTAGGTAGGCTTAGTCAGATTGCATCAGCCATCCTAGGCATGAGTCATCAGCGGTAGTTTTCTTGCATCAGATTCGAGCTGATGTAACCTTCAGCCAATGGCTTCATAGGCTCCCGATTCAGCAAGAACCAAACATTTCCTCCGACAAGGTGGGGGGCTAGATGCTTCTAACTGGGGAGCCCTCCCCTTGCGCCAATGCACCCCTGAGTACAGATTCATATATAATATATGATTTTCTCATTCTCCTCACTAGTATTTTCTCATGCTGGAGCTCTATGCTATCTGGTAATACCAGCTATGCCTAAATATTGCTGAATTGTAAATAACATAGATTTTATTTCTATACATAAGTAGTGTATCAGTTTCGTGTGTTGTATTGTTGGTGTAACATGTTGCTTTCTTGTGATGAACAATTTTGCCCCAAACCTGCATCTCTCTGAGTTCTGATGTGATATCATTATCAAACGAAATTTCTTTGGTTCATTTCATATTGATGGGTTCTACGGTATTTCATAGCAATTTCCCTACTTATATGTAAGTCTCGGATGATGCAGTCAAGCTGACTGACAAACTGTATCTAGGAAGTGCAGAAGAAAGAAGAGAATTATCATGGTTCAAGTATATTTCTGTTTTCTCTTCTAACTTCATATTGATACGAAAAGACAGTATTTGGATAGCAGAATACGTCCCTTGTATTCTTCTCATACGCACTACACAGCACCACGCAATTTTTAACAGAGCAGAAGCAGAACAAAGCAATCTAAAAATAATTACCCATTTGTCTTGACAGTGTCTGAAAAGGTTGCTTGGGCAACATACGGTTCCGTCTTCGATGGCACAATCTTCAAGGCTTTGCTAGCAACATCAAAAACAACAGAGCATACTGTTGGGTTTGCTTTGAATGAAGTTGAGATAACATTGACAGCTAGAAGAAGGAAGGTTGCTACACGCCACATAATTACAATTGCGGATGAAGTGCTTCTGTTCTGTACAGCAAGATCAGCAGTGACAGCAGTGTACTGTACTTAGGCCGCTTTTTGGAATCTTTTCAAACATGAAACAATGAGTTTCGTTCCCTGTGTAAAGACGCGACGGGGGTAATTATTTCTCTTCTTGAGTCCTCTTCACAATCTTTATCAATAACTTCAAGGCCCTTACATTTGAATTTCTCATTTTCAAGAAAATTTCACTGCTGGGTCAAAATAAATGTACGCTACGCTTTATAAAACGAGCAAAGAAAGCAGCTTCGAAAGCACACCGTAGCTATCACAAAGGTATGCTATTTCTTCAACAAGAAACTGTTTTGCAAGCCTTTTTTCGATAATTTTTTAAAAATATGTATACATTGTTGAGAACTTTTAGATAAAATCTAAGAAGGGCAGAGGAGCAAGGGCGAATTCTGTGAAAGTGAGATTTAGGTTTCCGAGGACACAAAGTGATTTGCCTTCAAGAAGAATATATTTCACAACTCTGAATGCAGGTTCTAGAGGAACAAAACAATCTATAATTAAAGCACAAAGCCCCATTCCTGGAAAGAAAGACAAAATAAGGCAGCAGAACCTGGATTGGATTAATGATTTGAAAGATTGGACAGAAATAAACATCTTTTGTATACTGAGATGAACAGCTGAAGACAGAGATAAATGGAAATTCATGGTTTCTAACTTTCGTATTGAAGATGGTACCAAATTATGATGATAATGATGATGAATGCACTCAATCAAATAGAAATAACTAGTCCAAAATCTATTCTTGAGGTTGCCAGATAGCTTTGTCTTGACCAAACTTGTATCCTTTCTTTGTCTTACGAAATTCGCCCTTGCTGGTCGGAGGAGGCACAACGCATGAGCGAAAAACTATGGTCATGCCTTACCCCCGTGCGAAAGAAAACGATGAAATAAGCACTGGTCATGTGAGCTTGTACTTCCTAATTCGAACATAAGATCCTTTTGGATGATTACAAAGTCTGTCCTGAGCTAAACAAGCATAAGAATATCTGAATGTTGATTTCTTCATAACCCCAAATGACCGTAGATGCTGTTTTTAGCTACAGTCAGAGAGATGAGTGTTGCTGCTAAAGTCGCCTTCAATGGAAAATCGAGCGCCTTGTGTAAGGACAAGAATCGCCTCAAAGGCAATATTTTGGTCTTTATGTCAAACGAGAATGATATGCAAAAATCAAAAGTCATTACCCCTAGTTTGCTTTGTTCGTGCACGAAACTATTGGTGCATCAGTGTCAAATGAGATGTCATGTGAGATTTACGATAACGCAAAAATACTTATGCAGAACCCTACAGAACGTTTCAATTGTTGCTATTCGCGGGCATCTAATTTGAGACAAGCAGTCACGAAGATAACCTCTGTACAGAATGATATGCATGAAGATGTTTTGGTTCAGTGTGATCTCGTGCCTTCCCCCAGTCAATGGCGCCATAGACCTTTTTACTATTCAGGAAAGAATCAGAATCGAACAAACTTTTGCTACACTTTGTAGAATTTTCGAATGTGCACAATAGTGATAGAAGCTCTAACGCCACTCGATCGAACGTAACGTATAAAAATGTATAAAAATAACGTTCGATCCAGGCTCCTTTTAGAATAGCTAAAAGGTCTATTGTTTGCTGGGATTCTGCACCTTTCTGTAACTGTGTAGGAAGGGGATCCTTCTATCTTCGGTGATGCTGCGAATGCTAGCCTCTGTGCAGGCCACCAGTTACATCATCCCCTGAAGTTGACTTATTTGCATAATGAGTACTATCAATAAGTGGCTAATGATTCGTGAAGATGTTTTGGTTCAGTGTGATCTCGTGCCTTCCCCCAGTCAATGGCGCCATAGACCTTTTTACTATTCAGGAAAGAATCAGAATCGAACAAACTTTTGCTACACTTTGTAGAATTTTCGAATGTGCACAATAGTGATAGAAGCTCTAACGCCACTCGATCGAACGTAACGTATAAAAATGTATAAAAATAACGTTCGATCCAGGCTCCTTTTAGAATAGCTAAAAGGTCTATTGTTTGCTGGGATTCTGCACCTTTCTGTAAACTGTAACTGTGTAGGAAGGGGATCCTTCTATCTTCGGTGATGCTGCGAATGCTAGCCTCTGTGCAGGCCACCAGTTACATCATCCCCTGAAGTTGACTTATTTGCATAATGAGTACTATCAATAAGTGGCTAATGATTCGTTCGTTCTAGAAAACGATTGTTTTGACATAATTAAGCTGCTACTGAAGTCAAGAACGTGCCAATTCTGGGTAAATTTGTTGTTGTGCCAGGGTAAACATCATGGTAATTTATCCATCTTATGGTGTCAAATCTGTCTAACATCAAATAAGCCGACGTCAAATGTTGCTATAGGATCGCGGGAAACTTCTGTCTTGTATGCGCTTTATGTGCGCTTTCTTTATTTCAGTGCCAATTAGCAGAGATAAAACGTTAATCAATCGCTTTAACGAGCGTGACACGGAAGTGGGTTACTTACTTTCTGACAGCCTGACATCGAAGCCCCTTCTTAGATTACAAAGTTGTACTTCCTAATTCGAAAATGGTAGGCAACCAACCATGTTGCTCATGTGATTCTTCTTGACGTCACTGTTGACACTTTTGACAAGGTAAAGTTTGTCAGATGATCTATCAATGTAGAAAGGAATGACAGGGCTTGGACCAGTCAATCGAGTAAATCTTGAAAGCCGAAAAATAGATTAGACTGAGGTACAATAACAAAAGAATACTAATACAGTATCCATAAAGCTTTAGTGACGCTTCAGCACAGTTTTTTTGAAAACAATTTGCGTAACAATAATCAATTTTTCAAGCTGCAATTTGTTTATAAAACTCAGTGGTGAAATAAAAAGAGCAATGGTTTTAAGGTTTCAAGCCCGTCTTCCACTAGGCGACAAATGCAATGCGATGAATGTTGAGTATAATAAGGCCAAGGGCCAAGCTGCCTGGGGACAATGTTTTTCTGCTGTGAGAATTTTTTTCTGGTTGAGCGTAGTTGGAATCAATCCTACTTTCTTGCGACAAACATCTCTCGACATTTGTCGCCAGCTTATGTTTTGTCTTATTAGAAGACAATGGTTTATATGGTAAAAACATATTGCTAAGGACAATACACTCCTTTATGAAATGTTTTCACGATTGTACGATTGTAAGAAAAACATTGCACCACATTTCATACAAACTTCCAAAGGCGGTCCTACCTTTGTCCGAAAACCGGTAGTTCACAAACAAGTTTTGCACCACCTTCGTCCAAAAAACTGGTCATTTTTGGTGACAAATTTTTGCTGTTATTTTTCTTCTTCAATTTGGCGGACAATTTTACCAAGATTTTTATCACTGATGATGTTTGTCCCAAAAACGGTAATTTTGCGTTCGCCTAAATACCGTTTTCGAAAGCAAGTGGTAATTGCAGCCATGAGAGTACAAGTCTCCCAAAACTGGTTTTGGTTAAATGGATAAAGGAGCATCGATTTTGTCTTATGTCTGATCCAAATATATTAAAGGATGATAAAGTGTTTGTTTTCATTACTGAAAGGGAATGAAATAACGCATCGAAGAACCTCATTCTGGTCTATACTCTAAAGCAACTTTGTAAATCTTGCTCAAGAGCCATCATATCGACAGTTTTCATTCTACTTCGAGTCTACAATAATACTTTGTGTTTCTTCCTGGCATCTATGACCAAACTAGAAGCTTAATAAACAAAAACAAATCAATCTAGTAATCATCAGTGCTTTTTGCAGCATGCTTCAAAACAGCATAGGTTCCAAATCTTTAGCTCGGCGTAAAAAGGTGGATGTAAAATTCAATGACCTATTTCTTCTGATTGAATGGCTTGAAAGAAACTTTAGATACTTATCTATAATTCTACCGTCGGATTTTTCAGAAATTTTGAATATTTTTGGAAATCACAGCGTATCTTACGTTTCAACTCATCTGAGGATGTGACGTCATCAAATTTTTAAATCATAAACCAGATGGGTGACAGACTTTTGCTTGATACCATAATGTAGGCATTCATAAACTGTGGTCTTATTCGAAATTACTTCATGTTGCGTCAAACGGTTTAGAAATTACGATGGTTATAAGTTTTTTTGAAATTTTTTGGTTGAATTTTTGAAAAAGAAGAAAAACACTTTAACTCTGAAAATATTAAAGATTTCAGAAAAGTCCAACGGTAGAATTATAGATAAATAGCTAAAGTTTGTTTGAAGTCAGTCAGTTCAAAGCAATAGGTCACTCAATTTTACACCAGCCTTTTTAAAGATTGGAACCTATGCTGCTTCAAACCCAGGCAGCTCTGAAAAGGTAAATTCACTAACCCTAAAACCAATCATGAGCTCAGCTATTCCTGAGAAAACAATTTGGTCTGGAAACATCGGCCTTGTAACAAAATGTTGGTGATTTTCCAAACAGGAGTACTTTTTGGGACACCCGGTACCAGAGATGTTCTCCAAGAAAAAGACATGAGATGAATGTGGATTATCTGAATAATCGGCGATCATAACCGTAATTACAGTACAATTTATCATCTAAGTAGGATTCGATTCGCTCAGCTCAAAGTTTTGATTAATAGATAGAGGATGAATGCCATCATGCTTATCCCATCCAGTACAAAACCGTCACTATGATTGATTTTACTACACTACGAACTGGACAATATAACTAAAATGGTGTGCTGGGGTGCTCAATTGGAAGATAATTATATTGCAAACATGCCCACTCTATAAACAGTGGTGCTTGATCGAAAATGACTCGATTTTGCCCTGGCGGTAGTTTGCTGAAACCTTATCAATTAAATTTTGGGAAACAACGAAATTGGAACAATTCTCCTATGAGCCATCTGAACGAGGGGGCTGTGATAGTAAGCTTCTGAAAATTATGCCATTGACGACTATAAAAGGAAACACATAGAATCTTTAGAGTTCAAATTTTTACCTTCGGAAAGACCTATTCGTACAAGCGTTTCGGCAAAAATTTTCTTCCTGTTCGCCCTAAGAATTTCGCCGTTTGTCTATTACTTGTGTGCTATATTTGATCAAAAGCTTCGAAGGCACAGCAAAGAATTCAAATTAAGCTAAGACTCGAATATATGGAAGCTGATCCCGCCAAACTTGGGCATTTCTTGTAAATTCTGTAGGTGTCAGAAATCAATGGGTCTAAGTGGGGTATAGAATTTAGAGTGCTTAGTTTAACAAAGTTCCCCGTTGACTTGATTAAGAAGCAAAAGCACGAACAAAGTTTAACAAAACAACCAAACAACAGGGGCATCAAAAATCAACACCATTTACAATGAATCTACCAATTTCTGTTGTCAAAAATTCAATTTTGATAGAAAGTTGATTAGCTGGCTATTACGTCATATTACATCACCATATCAGTTTTAGATTTGGCTTGGCGACGACTCAGAGGAGAAATACTGGGGCTTAGAATAACGGCCCATCAGACCTGGTTGTGCAGTCAGCTTCGTCATGGATTATGAAACACAATCAATGCAGTTGGTACAATTGTGCTTATCTGCAGAGAAGCGAACTCTTGCAAGGAGAGCAAGAGGAAAGTCATGTTCACATCGGAAAAGGATCACAGGGCAGGAAACAACCAAACATGTTGGCAGGGTTTTGAAGACTTTGGTTCAGTTGAATTTGGAAAAAATCTAAAACCAATATGGTGATCGTATTTGAATCAATGAAATGTCCATAGCTGGCAAACAGCAGTCGATACAGAAGCCATATAAAATGAAACTACGGCAAAGTGGCTAGACTTTCTAAAATTGTGGAGCCAGATATCTTAAAACATGCCAGTTCAGATAAAGCGCTCGCTGACTGCCGCTACAAATTCATAGTAGTAGGAGTAGTAAAAAATTGCCAAGAACGATGAAGCAAGATATTTTCATTTTATCAGACAGCAGCAGAATAGTTATGATCAGAACGGAAAGACATAGCACGTAACAAAATGGGAATGCATTCTCTGGTCAGCAGATGTCACTTCTTTGCTGAGATCAGTGACAGACGAAATACCTGGCAAGCTTGCTTCTTAATTCCGACAAAAAATTAGGCATTTCGCAGTGTGTCCTACGAATGTAATAAAGTGATTTCATACTTTAGAACATCTGTCCAACAGCAGCGTAAAATACCGCCCACTGTCTGCAAAAGGGAAACTTTTGAAGGACGAAATGTAGGTTACATTTTTCGTTTTAAGACCGACTTTAAGGGCCTACGAACTCATCCTTCGTAGCGGGCAATTGTCTTATATTGTTTTAAGGTATCTGCCTAAATTTGCGTATTGTATCGAGCGCAATATAAAGTAATGTTTAAGTCTATAGCATCCATATGGTACAATCTTCAAAAGTCCCCTAATTTTCTTTGGCGTATACCAACAGTCCTGAACGTGGAGAGATATTAAATTACATTCCATAGCCTGGTTGGAAACCGTATCCTGGCATTCCTTGCTGGGGTGGCATTCCTTGCTGAGGTGGCATTCCTTGCTGCGGTGGCATTCCCTGTTGGGGTGGCATAGCATACATGCTGGTAGGGGGTACTGGCATTGGACCGGCTGTGATCATCAATTGTGGTTCACCTGCAGAAGGGAAAAATATTCATTCAAATTTCAATGAAAAAGAAAATTGAAATATTCATGAAAAGTCCTCAACTGAAGCCTTGGGGTCAAATAATCTTTACCTAAATTAGGCGAATACATACTTTGGCACGGCTGTTCAATAAATTACATTAACAACAGAGAAGCGATGCCCAGGAACGCACATTCCAGAAATGTTTTGATCATAAACATTCACCGACGACAGTTTCACAGACAATTTTCGAGGCTTTCTTTCTTATTGCTCAACTTGACAGGATGAAAGAAGCTAATTTTCCAGAAAGAAAGGCTGTCGTGTCGCCTGTTCTTTTTAATTTCAGGTAGTTCTTGAAAAGTTTGTAAATTTCACTGAAAACTTCTAAGAAAAATATATCCGGCATTTGAAAAATTCCACGCGGTGAAAAATGATACACTGAGATTAATACAGTGGTTGGAACTGACTTTCACAGAAATATCTCTGGTAATAAAGGCATGTACAAGAAATAGAAACAAACAGAGATTCATTAATTATACCCTTCGCAAAATTTTCCGGATAGTTACAGAGATTCATTAATTATACCCTTCGCAAAATTTTCCGGATAGTTTTGAGTAATAAATCTAGGCTTCCAGAAACGACAAAATTTTTTCCACCTCTGTTGATGCCGAGAATAAATGCCAAGAACCAAACAAAATGCTTCAGTTTGTTATAATTGTACTAATACTGTTCAGAAACAAGGCGACGATGTCTGTAAACACGGGAATAATAAGGTGTTGTTTCAAGACAACAGAAAAGATAAAATGCGTCACTTACCAAATACAATTGGTTGTTCAGGCTGGCCTTCTTTCTCTTCGTCTCTTTTGATCTCTGCATCGGCTAGTTTGTCAACCTAAAATCATAATACGTACATTAGAACCTGTCCTGCCAAATGACCTGTAATAAAAAGTCCCTTCTTTAAGAAATCATTGGAGCGGCAGTTGTTCATGTTTCCATTGAAAAGAGTTCTGAACTGCTACAATATTCAAGTAGTTCATGCAATAAAATAAGATTTATCACAGATAACTCGCATTTCGTGGTAACTTCAGAACCCAAATATTGCAGCCCATAAACTATTTTTTCTGATTAGCAAACATTGATCAACATTTATCAGCAACTAGTGGATTTTGTCCGACAAAAACGATTCCTTTACCAAGGTGAAAACTGGACAGTCTTTTCTCTTTTCCAACTTCTCTCTTCGTAATAGGTTTGCTGCTACTGGGAGTGGACCGAAAAAATCGCACTACCTTTCTGAAGACAAAATTGGCTACAGTTTGTTCAAACCCATTTTTTTTTCAAGTCAAATGATCAATCTCTTGATAAAACACCTTTTGACTTCTTTAACATCTTTCGAGCCATGAAAACTTGTGCAATGATTGGAAGAAGTAGTATAATACTGAAACATCCCAAGAGTATGTGGTGCACTGAAGGTGTTGTGGCGCAGTGGTGCAATCCTGTGAATTTGCAGCCAGAACAGTGACAAAGTTCGATACCCGGTAGCGCCCCACCACTTGAGCGTCATGACAAGGGGTCGCAGACTCGATTAGCGCTTAGTTACTGCTGTGATCCCAGCGTTTGGCGCTAAAAACAGCAAATTCACCATCACCTTCACCTTCAGTATGATAACATGACTTGAAAAGGGTAAATCAAACCTCACCCGATCAGGTCTATTGCACCCGAACAAGGACCTGCAACTTACGCTCGTCTAATTGATGTTGTTGTTGTCGCTCCAGTTGAGGGCCTTATGGACAAACTCTTCTCAAAACGGCAAAAAAATTCTCGCATGGAACAAATTTGTTCCTGGACCAATCAGGATGCAAGACTTGAAATAACTTGATGGGATTGGCTGATTCTTCTTCAATTTAAGCTTCCCGCCAAAGACAAACAAACGAATTCGAACAACGCGTTCAACTGAACTGCTCCAACGATCAAAATCTCAAAGTAGCGAACGAATTTACGAGATCTTTTGCGTCCCCAAGCAACCAAAATATCACTTATAGGTAGGATTTTTTTGCTTTAATAGTTTGAAGAAACATTCATCTAAGTACTGATAGCTTGTTTTGTAGTGTAGCACTTCAGGAAAACCACTTTTTACGGCGTTTTAGGGTCGATGGTTTTGAGAAAAAATAGCAGGTGATTTAGGCCATATCCGTTTCTGGAAGCGTATGTCCATGAGTCGTAGTTATAGCGTCCATCAGCCTATCAATAGCGATAACCTACGAACATATAATCAGTCTATACTAAAGTCACAAAAAAACAATAATATATACCTTGTTGATATATTCCCTCATGACTTGAATCATGTATGGCATTGCAAAATCGATTAAATTGTGTTTCCAAGCTAATTCTAATACAACATCAGGTTTCAGCAAATCGTAACACATGAATAACGTCGCTGCGAAGCACTCGTATTTCTTGATTTCTAAGAACCATTGAAGAACATCTTCGGCTAAAGCCGGATCTCGAGATTCGTTTGAAAATTGCATAACGTCCTAGGAAAAATTCTAATTATCAACATTAAGAGAACAAATCTTCAGTGGTCGATTCATACCGTCTTAGCATATCATGCCAGAATAGTAAAGCATAGGAAATTTCTGCCACAGTATCCAAAGAAGGCACAGTAAGGCCCCGCAGATAAGAAACGGACATAATAAGAAACTGCAGCCTGCCAGCAAAGAGAGCATTTTCTCCGTTCTAAGAAACCAGGCAGCCTGATTCCAGTTACTTACAACTGATGCGAAGGTGAAAAATACTCAACTACATTGCCGTTTTTCTGTGTAGCTTCAGTACTAGAATTTGTAAAATCTGTTCAACGTCTAAATATACAGTATTTCATATTTGCTTAATCCATTATCATATCTTGGGGCATCCTTGTTTACTATGCAGCAGGATCCTTGAATTCTAAGATGGTTTTTTTTTACAAGAAAGCATTACCAAAGAGAGTTTCTTAATGGACATATAAAAAATCTGCCAGCCTCATTTGAACATATTTTCTTGCATATAAGGAACCGGACAGCCTGATTTGAAAATTTGAGTTTCTCATATGCGGGGAGAAACCATATCTCATCTTGGTCAATTGACTCTGGGGAAGTCTTACACTCTTACGACTGTTTTCGGAAGATATGTTCTAATTTTCTGTAAAACAGACAAAAATTATGCGTCTTATTCTATCTGTAGGAACCGATACAGCTTCCGTAATATCCCAATTTTCATCCGACCGTCAATACCTAAAATAGGTCCTGTTTACTGCCTTGAAATCACGCTTCACATACACCTTTCACTTGCAAATTCTAGTTGACTGAAAATCACTTATCATTGAAACAGTCTGTTTCTAACATTAAAATCTACACTAAACCTTTTCAACAAAAATTTACATCAAAGGGGCTCCGTCGACGAAATGTTCACAGATAGGTAAACACCATTGTTTTCGGCACGCGTCCATTATTTTCTGCAGTTTGTTCGGTAGCTTCGCCCAAGCAACAAAAAAGTAACTGTGAAAAATCCATTTACATTCAATCAATGGTAAGAGATATGAATGTTTGGCTTGTTGCTCTGTGAAGCACAAAGGTTCATCTTCAAACCAATGCTTCCATTTTGAAAAAGATTAAAAGTCTGTGTGGTATTATTGCCTTTCAAAAAACTGCCAAATCACCGTTACGAAAACATTTTCGAGACGATGCACCTTGAATTAGACGCAAATCCAAATGAAACAATTAACCAAATGAATACTTACAGCGAACAGATTATCTCTTTTACACAGATCCACAGATTGTTTCCAGCGATTATTTCCCTTATATAGGTAAGCAGCTATTCTCCTAAACTCTATAAGTTCGTGTTTCTCTAACCTTTGAGCTAAAGCGATGTTGTCGAAATTATCAAAAGCGTCGATTGAAGCTCTAAGACCATTATAATCTTCCTCGTCGATGAGAAGCACATTAAGAGCTTCGTTAATTGCTTTGTTGTTGTGGTTCTGTACAGAGCGTAGGTATGGTTTAACGAGAGGTAATTGCTTGACTTTCTGGAAGAAATTAACAGCGCGAGTATGATCCATTCGTGGTGTCAACACCAGAAGGAGGTCGTTCAAAACAAGTGGCTTGTGATCGAGGTAAAATTGCAGAGCTTTATAGTAAAGTTCTATGTTAGCAACTTTAGTGATGACTTCTTTGAAAAGGCCTTCTTTCCAAGCAACGGTTGGATGTTTCATCATTGTGACTACTGCGTTGTCATACTCCTCGTATTTGTCGTAAAGGAATACGAGTTCTGCCCACAAGTGAGCTTGTTCGCATGCTCGTAGAACCTGTAAATAAACATATTCATAATACGAAATACAGAAAGTTGCGTGAATGCATGAATCCTCAACAATAGGAGTCAACTATTTAGCACTGCCTCTACCAACAACTACAAGTATTACAACTACAAAAACAACTGCGAAAAACTCGCTCTGGAGAAAAGGTTACTTTGTAAACATTCGAATTTTTCGATTTAGTTTTTGACGAATTTCGTTGTTCTTCTAAGAGAACCAGTTCAAATAAAAGGTGCTACTTCCTTTGGTAATTCTAAGCAAAAAACTCTCAGAGGGGTGTCTCAAAATGTTTAAGGGCCTATGGAATAACATAGTAGGTATGCTTTCATGGCTAGCTTCTTGGCAGTCTTTGCACTCTTTAATCGTGTGAAAAAATCTGTTCCAAAAAAATGTGGAAGGCCGAACCAACATGCTACAACTATGAATCACAGTGGGGTCGTCACCAATACGATGAAGATCGATACGTATCAACCCTCCAAACTCCATTAATGAAAGAAAACGTTGCTAATTAGTAGTGCAATAGACCTTTTAGCTATTCTATAAAAGAGCCTGGATCGAACGTTATTTTTATACATTTTTATATGCGACGTTCGATCAAGTGGCGTAAGAGATTCTATCACTATTGTGCACATTCGAAAATTCTACAAAATGCAGCAAAATATCGTTCGATTCTGATTCTTTTCAGAATAGCTAAAAGGTCTATTGTACGATGAAATGCATTAGCATCCTTCAATATGATCCCTTCTACCTTAGTCCAGAACTTTCATGATCTAAATCACTGCAACAATTTTTATGACACCGACTTGCTAGTACCTTTCACGAGAACTAGTATGGGCAGAAAGCGTTTGCATGCCGTGGAGTGAAAATCTGGAATGAAATTAACCGCGAGGATAAGCAAGCTCCCTCTTTATGTTCTTTCGGGAACAAGATAAAGAATGATTGATTGTAGTGTATCATCGCAATTAGCTTACAAACTAAAATATGATTGTAATTAGTTCCTTTTTCTCCTTTTATCAGTAAACTTTTAATTTATAAAGCTTTTGGCACGGCCCCCTGAAAATCAGTCCTACTGACTGACGGGGCTACCGTGCTTGAATAATTTTAGAATGAGAACAAAATAAAATATGAAGCAAATGTACAGGAAAACATACCTTTGGGATGTTGACTCTCGACCAAAACAATTCCAAATGCTCCCTCATCTTACTGGGTTTATACTTGGAATAAAGTATAGCAAGTTCAGTGAACATGCCCATATGTGCTCGCTCTAACCCAAGCGCGGCTTCCATTAGCGAGATTAATTCTTCAAAATACCCTCTGCTTTCATAGTAGCGAATGAGATCTTCTAATTCATCAGCGTGGACCACGATGTGTAAACCACACATTTGAGCCATTCGGAATTCTTCTCCATCGACGCAAGCAAAACAGACCTGTCGAAGAAATAAAAATATTGAAGACATTAAATCGGACTTGCTTCCACAAGCATCTTCGGATCCGACGATCGATGCTGGTATTGTGGCCTTTCCCTTTCCGAATTGCTTCCACAACCCTTGATTTGTAAAGGGAGTTCATAGAAAACAGGGAATATGTCTCGTTTACTGGGGTTTAATTTGCAAGCAGGGCAACTCGCCAATTTTTACCGATCAGCCATCACATTGATCATTACCGTAAAGCTTATAAATCTGCAAAAATTCGCCAATTTACAAATCTAAGCACAGCCCGAAAAAATATGATTTAGATATGACTTACAAAAAAGAAAATATTGTTTATTACGAGCATAATCTAGGGTGTGCACTATTCCATACGAAAGGACTTTTGTAGTAGTAAGAATTACCAGCTAAATGGAATTCTAGGACGAATGTGAGAGCACTGAAAAATGTTTGAAAATCAAAGAGCACCAGTAGATCACTTCATCAGTAATTTTCATGAAAAGCAACGGCCCTGCTTGCCAGTGTTACGAAACGCAGAATTCTCATAGATTATGCATTATACTTCACTTGAATAAAGAAAAAAAAATCAATTTTTCAAAGAAGAAAGTACGTAGAAATTCTGGGGGGGGGGTTTCTTAGTGTGTTAGAGGTACAGGGCCGTGCAATTTTAGGGGTATTTCTTTCCAAAAGTTGCAAAATTGTGGGTACTAATTTCAGACACTTGGCGGAATTGAGGGTCCTGTACTGGAGCAAAACTTACAAATATATCGGAACACAAGAAATGTTTAGTATGTGCGGAACTATGGTACAGATATTTATTGAATTTGCGGAATCATGACCCTAAAATTCTTCAAATATGCAGAATCATGGGTACCAATTTTTCAGGCAAAATGGCACGACCCCCTCAGATAACAGGTCGAGATACCCCCAACGAGTCAAAATTACCTCTTTCCATGTTTTCGTGCTGTTTGCTTTCCTAGCTCCATCAACAGCTGCTTGATATTCTCCCAGGTGAACAAGAGTCGATGCTAAACGTGCGAAATTTGAGACATTATTGAACAAAATCTTTGCAGCTTCAAACATCTTTTGTTCAAAACATCTCTCGCCAACTTGACCGATGTTTGCATGATTTGGTCCAGATACAAATTCTTCTAGTTCAGCTAATCGTCCAGTCTTTGCAAATGCAAAAATCAGTTCGGTATCAATGTATGATTCTCGAGCCTTCTTGCGAGCCATTTGAAGGAACTTAACCAGCTCCTCGAAGTTTTCTGCAATAAAGATTGCAATCAATCATTACCTGGTTTTGGTCAGCAAAACCAAGAGAACAGATCTTTGAAGACAATTTAGTTGAGTTGAGCCAACTGTCTTGCATTTTGCAAATACATAGGCCACGTCTTTAAACTTTTCGTAGCAGACAAGCTTATCACCTGACGTTGATGTTAGTTTCTCTCAAGTGCTAAATAGACGTCCCAAATTGATTAAAAGCTGCTGAAAACAACATTTTAATTTTGAAATATTTTACCACCAATAAATAAGACCTCCGCTTGTTAAATTTTCCAATTTTTTTCCACCCCCCAATCATTAAGACCAACCTTCTATTTGGCATCACATTGTAGTTTCATACCACTGCACTGTTCCTTTTCCTTGGCCTGATCTGAGCCCTTCGGAAGTCAAATATCTATTGATAACCTACTTGTCCTTTTCAGTTGCACAAATCAACACGATACCAAATTTTTATGGCAGACCAAAACTTTACACAAACACGATATGCAGTTTATTTATGGTTTTACCTAGTCAACATATTCTCGTAATAGACCTAATCGGCTAGGGTTTGTTTACACCCATTTTAAGTCTAGTGATCTATCTCTTGATAAAATATCTTTTGAATTCTTCAACATGTTTCGTTTCATCAACAATTGCGCTATGAATGCAAAAAGTAGCATAATAGTAATACTGAAACTTCCCAAGAGTATGGTCACATGACTCGAAATGGGTAAAACAAACCTCAGCCGATTCTCTTTGGGATCAAATCCAGTTTTATGACAGTATCAACTTAACTCTATTAGCTCTGCATGTATGATAAGCAAAGAGTAATACCTGATGATTTTGCAGCATCAACAACTTCCATGTACGCTGATGGGTCATCTGCTTTGATGTACGAATCGATAGCTTCTTTAACCATTTCTCTGTCAAGTTGAGCTTTGGCAAGCAAGCTCCATACTTGAGGATCGTTGCATCTCTCTGCGAATTCATATGCTCGGTCTAAATTCTGGATGTTTTCTATCAGGACCTAAAACAAGAAAAGGATAATGTCAGGTCTGAAACCTTGTCAGGCTTCTCTCTTTAGAAACGAGACAGACAAAGAGAGTGAGAGAGGTAAGGAAAGGAAAATGGCAGGCAAGCTGAATTAAGAGCATAACCCGTTGACCAAGGAAGCAATTTAAATTATTGACTTTCTGCTTCTCAAGAAACACTCAAATTAAGTTAATGGGAGTTAGTTATGCGATAATTTTCAAACATCTTGGAGAAAACCTTTATGGAATAATCTTTGGGATAAATTTCTTTGCTTTCAAGTTAAAATGTAATAACCCGGGAAAATCTACTCCGTTTGGAATATAGATCGATTTTAGTAATAGGGCTTCCCGTGGATCAGTTCTGGATATTCTGCCACATTCAAGCAATTTTGCATAAACTGAAGCCTAAAATTTTAGAAATTGTATGAAGCCTCACCATTGTTAGATCTGATCTAACTCTCAGACACAGTCAACACAGTCATCTCTCCTGATTAACCTATATGAATCCGTAAATCTTGTTTCTCTGTTTGATAAGAACCCACAAAAACCTAAAAAATTACTGACCTGACCTGCACGGCTGAGGTATTGACATCAAACTTCTTGAAAATTGCAAAAGCTTCTTCAAACAATTCACTACCAATAGCAATACTAGCAATGTCTGGTGCATCGTAATTATCCAGTCTTGTGATGTATTCCATTACACGTGTACGATCAGCTTTGATTGCAGTTAAGATCAACAAGTTCTGAAGGTTCCTACAATAGAGCAAAATGACGTATGAGTAACTGCAGAAAACAAGGTATAAACTCACATTCAGATTGCGTCATGTCAGAAAAAAGTTAAGTGTACAAGAATGGATATGAATTTGCAAAAAAGGGCTTTCATTTCAAGTCATGTAAATAAACTAGAATCGTTTCAAAAAACAACTTAAAACGCATCTAAAGAGCTAGACTCTCAAGCCAAACCCAACTCCCTGGAAGAACAGCTTAAGTTTTATAGGGGAGGGTAAATAGATGTTATATACAAGGGTTCATTTGTGAATTAAATTAGTAAGGGAAAATGTGTTAGTAACTGTGCAGATTGCAAATAATGAGAGTGAAGCTGATAGTCGAGAAACAATGTCAACCATTTACATCCAATGCTATAAGTTGGTCCAGAAAAGCACACTGTACCTGTGGTCGCTGAAGACAGAATTCTCCAGGACGATTTTCTCCAGCAATTCAATAAGTTCGTTTGGCAAATCAGCAGCCATGAAAGCTTTCACAGTTGCTGACACATCATCGGGATCTTGAGTTTCGGATAAGGCAGTTTGAACGACCTGTTGAACGCAAAAAAGGATCATTATGGTGCTGTTTTTTTTTAAATCTAACATAAAACAAGGCTAAATAAATAAAGGGATCACTTCGTATCTTATCACCAGTTCAAAGGACATATCCATATAAGGTTATCATCACAAATAAAGATCTATGGTGTTATTTTGATCCTTCCACCATTTTAGAACACAACTTTTGAATCGATTTTACACGAACTTAACAACAAGGGTGGGAGAAATTGCAAGGCTGTAAGCAAATCAGAGCAAATCAGAGCAGAGCAGGAACCATACAGATTTATCAACTGTTGGCTTATTTGGCAAAAAATTACAGCTTCTCAAATCACTAAATAAAATTACAGCATTAAAGGGTTTGTGCAAGGTTAAAACCTTGCATTTGCAGAGAGCAGAAAATCTAAAATACCCCATTCAAATCGAAGTTGCGCACAATGTCAACAAAGGGTAGCCAAAGAATGAGATTTTATCTTGCTACGAAACAATGCTGAATTATTTCTTTGTTCTATTTATAGAGGAGCCTATTTACCATTGCACACTTGCTTTAATAGTCTTCTTGCACAACAACGTTCTACCCACTGTGAATAGATGTAGGTATATGAAAGTGTATCTGGAAGAGAAGACAAGGGGGTCCAAGAAGAAACAATAAATAATGTAACTAAAGTTGCATCATGTACCTGATCAATTAGCTGTCTTCTGTATTTGTTAGTTTCTTCCAAGACTGATGTCCAGAGCTCCGAACTTCTTCTTCTGACGAGGTAGCGAGCTAAGCTTTTGAACAAAGAATTTTCATTGCAGACCTGTTGATCAAAACAAGTTCCATAAATTTACTGTCAATAGACACAAGAAAGAAACAACAGCATGAATACCCTTGTTTATTTCTCTTAAGAAGGACAACGCTCCAAAGTCGATACTTATCAATTTTCCCTTTAAATAGTTTCAATTCCCTCGGTTAAGGCTCATTTCCAGTCAGTGGATTTTTCCGAGCGGGCAGAATTTTTCATACAATTAAAGGTTGCTCAACCGCTTTCTACTGAGTTTTAGAGGGACACTTCATCTAGCAAACAACTAAAATTTCCGCATGAAAGAAAGTTTGGATTAAGAACCTCCAGGCCGATCTTTGGCCAATTAAACACCTTCTATATCAGAACCTCTATCTAAATGTATATATAGGAACCATGTTAGCATGTTGCAGAAAATCACAGGTTCTTTTGGGAGTTTTTACTGTACTTTAGCTTTAACTATGACAAGGCCAAACTAGTTGAATACACGTTACACTGCCAATAACGCAACAGCTCCTTCCCAATGACATTATGTCGACAGAAAGATCAGCCAAGCCAGATACAAAACAGCTGTATTATGCGCATACTAACCGGCTTTGTGTTGTACAGGAAAATGTAAAGCCCGAGGTCTTAAAAGTACAGGCCGAGCTTGCGAGGTCTTTGCAATAAGACCGAGGGTTTTATATTTTCTGTACAACTACAAAACCGGTTAGTATGAGTTCTATTACCTGATAGCTTCTAATTTTGTCTTATATCGTTTAGTCAAACGCATTTTGTAACTGTTATGTCGTTTGAGTTCATTGTAAATCTCACAGGCCTAAATTAGTTGCTGTGGTGACAAAAACGCGTCCTTGTATCGTATTATAAAAGGCTACGGGAAAACCGCGGGAAATGTGCAATTAGCCAATGGGATTGGCAGGATTCTTGTATCACCTCGTTCTTGAAACGTCAGTCAGGTAATAAACTATACCACTACTTACATTGATGAGTTCCATATCGCATTGTCCTCTCTCATATGCAACACAAGCTAAATGGGGGTCTCTCTTTTCACAATATTTACCAACAACTTTGCTGTCATAAAATGGATTCTCCCTGCAGGAAAAGTTGTAAAAAGTTGCTTCATTGTTTCATGCCAAAATAAACATGCATTATTCATAAAAATTAATGAACATACGAATGTTCCAGGTTGAATAATTCCTTAGTTCATTGAGCATCTCTTAAGGATGAATAGGACCTGGGGTTTGTATAGCAAGCGGAAAAATTGAATCAGGCCACTATATAAGACCTGGCACAGAGTGTTAGCTTGCAAAAGGAATTACAAAACAAGATCTAGCCACTATGATGAAACTAAAATAATTTCATATCTGTCAGCCAAAGACGGTTAGAATCCGTTAAATCTCAATTTGATCTTCAGAATACTTGATTTTAATTTTTTCTTCAGTCATAAAGTTTTGTTCACAAAAATCAATGGAAACATTTTCAAACACACAATTAATTGAATAATAGGACTTTAACATAGATGATGCTATATACTCGATTAGTTTATCAACTGAGAAATCTCTTTTTTTCAGAAATTCACCTTCATACAAATCTCTCGCTTTGCTACCTTTTTGTATTTTGTACGTAACTAATTGTTTCTTTTCAGCAATTTTACATTCTTTCGTAACGTAGTTAATTGCAATTACCTAAACGAATTCTGTATGTTATTTGATCTTAATATCAAAAACAGAAGTCAATTGAAACATTCACTACTTTCAGAAAGTTTGTTAGATGTAAAATGGAAAAAGAATATGCATTGAAAAAGATGCGAATCTACTTACTTCAAGAAACGCTCTGGGTTGTTATTAGCATCGATGTAGATCTTAGCAAGGGCATTATGAGTTGCTGGTTCCTCAGATCCGTCATGAATTCGTGTTTCTAGCCATGGCAAAAGCAGCTTCAATCGATTCCTCTTTTCAACCTCTTCTACAAGTTCATCTGTTGAAAATTGTCCTTTCACTGTCATAATCAAACTCTTTATGATATCCTCAGCACAGTCTACATCCAGTAAGCCTCCGATAACGGTTGGCAGACGTGATGGGTTCACCTGGAATGTTGACGGTTGGGGCATGTAAGTTCAATCAGACAAGACGGTAAAAAGCAGATGCCGACAAAGTATGGGAACAGGGGAACGCCGTTCCCAGGAAATTTTTGCAAGATATTTAGGATGCAGGAAACTTTTGAAAAGGAGCTGAATTCTAAATGTCATCAAATGGTATCAAGAATTTGAAAAAATATTGGCTATTGTAAGCAGCAGATACACATCGTCCAGGTCAACCCTATCATTCAGCTGTTCTGTTGCTTGTTGTGCCTTGGTAGTGCTTTTCGTTTCAAGGAAGAAAGTGGCAATGAGATTTGGATGTGTATTTTGGTTGCTGATCTCCATAACAAAAGTCACGTGCATTTTGGTTGCTTGCCTACAGTTACCGTGCCTTTTTAGCTACCTAACTAGCAATGGTTCTTAAACTTGCATGCAATACAAAGATTCGTTTTATGTTTTTCGAGTTTAAAACTTACTGTAAAACTTACATAGTTAGTTTAAGAACGTGGTCAATTTCAACAAAGTAATTTTTGAGCTATATTGTACCTACAACTTCCACGAACAACGCTGCACAATCCTCCAAATCAATATAAAATCAAAAAATTTTCGCATGAAGTTTGGACGACATTTTGCCGTTCCCAGGAAGGAAAACATTTTGTCCGCCTCTGGAAAAAAGATTTGCAGTAATTTCACGGTAAAGAAGTTGAGAACTGCTTTTAAAATGGTTGCAGTAATATAAAATATTGAAAAGCTTTTCGTCTGACACTCATCACAGTATGGTATGTTAGAAAATAACCGCCTACTTACGATGTTTCTGACTGGTTTATTATGATTTAAAATCGTCCAGGCAATCATCTGACGGGTCTAAATTCTGATCAGTGTCCGATGAAAAACCTCTCAGTACCTTCTATTACCGCAAAAAGTCTTACTGAAGAAATTTTCACGTTTTGTAAGGAATGCAACTGAACTGGCCAAATAAAAATTCGGCGATAAATCAGAATATTTTCCAATTTTTGTAGGCTTAAATATTAGAATTAGAAATCCGAATCCTTGAATTCATCTTCTCTGAATAATCTCTGCTTCTTTCAAATCTTTCACAGGAATGCGGAATCATCACTCGTCAGAACAGCGCAAGTGATTTTTCGTATTTTCGAATTTTAATTAATCCTGCAAAACAAAGTTTTCAACCGAACTCCAAGTATCGGCAAAGTATGATATATCAATGCGAAATTATTGTCTAAAAAAAAGCAATTGATACTTCCAATTGAATGTTCCAATTTCAAACAGCCGAGCAGTGGACGCGATCCCGACTCCTTGCAGCCAAAACATTTTGGTAAAAATGCGATAAAAATGGATAAATCCTCATAAACACAAGGTCAAATGTTCCAGGTTGAATAATTCCTTACTTCATTGGATATCAGAGGATGAATAGAACCTGGAGTTTGTATAGCAAGCGAAAAAATTGAATCAGGCCATGAGAAAGACCTGGCACAGAGTGTTAGCTTGCAAGAGGAACTACGGTATCAATTAATCTTGACTGAACGTCGATGAAACTAAGTCTTCGCGTCACTGATGGTTAGAGCGAATCTATTTATATGCTGTAAAGCCAAGGGCACATCTAACTGGTAAAAAATTTCAGTGGACTCGGAGACTCAGATTCAAACCATCCACTTCAAAGAGCAAAAATGTTTGCCAGACTTCACAGAAATCCTAAGTTTGGCTTGCATCTTGTGCAAAATTCTGACGATTTTCATAATACGTTTGAATGGTATTCTGACTCCAATTCCAAACCAATCTTCAATATTCGGAAACTGACGGGCTTTGAATCACCTACCAAATATGCCCTGAACAAGTAGGTTAAAAGTGGCTAAACCTTGGTAACCAAGTATAATATAGTTCGCAATAAACTTACTTTTTGAACATAAATTTCGATGTACTTCTGCAAACTGTTTTTGTAGAGATACAAAACGAGGTCATGTACAAAGTTGAATCGATCGCAGACAATGATCAAGGGCAACTGATCTGTTAGCTTTGCTTCCTGAAATAAATCAATCGCTGTTAGCAAAGAAGTTTGGAGAATCTATCACACAAAAAGGAAATTCAGCTTGGTCTGCAGAAATGAGACGATTCTAAATACTGCAGCCAGAGCTACAAGGAAAAATAGCTTTGTAGTCCATGCCTTCACGATACTGTGTGTGTATGAGGACCTTAATAAAATTGTACATGTATGTGGCCTTTACATTAGGATATGTTAGCTTTTTTATTTTAAGATTATGTGGCCAAGATTTTCAAACTGCATCATCTTTCTCAACTTTGTAGTGCATAACAATTGCAGCATTTCGAAGAATTGCATTTTCATAACTTTGTAGTTTCTTTGTGACTTCGAGCTTCTAGCTAGATAATCTGGCATTTCTAGGGTCACATAGAATACAAGAATTTTCACAGACTTTCGCCTGTTTGTAGTATAAATAATAAAATTGGTGTGTCTACCATACAAACAAATCAAGTCATCTCAGGTATAAAACAGGTATCGTTTCATGGCAAAGCCACTCAATCGAAAGATGGTGATTGTTAAATCATCACTGATGACTCTATAAACCATTCTGATAAATCCACGTCACTACATAGAACGATAAAAGAAAGGACGATAGAATTAAATTCTATCAAAATGTAAGGGCATTCTTTACATACATAAAAAGTGTGATGGTTATAGGGGCATGTGCAAAACAGAGCCTTTGCGTGCTAACGTTAGACTTTCTGGTTGTCAGAAAGTAATATGGTTACCTCACATATACAGCAGCAAATTTGATTTCACACAAGCAATGAAGGGTTGCAAATAATTTGCAATTTGTATTCACCGTAACAAAAGGCAAAGTATTTGTTTTGATTGCACGAACGCCCACATTTTGCACAGTCCCCTTTAAATCGAACGGTCATGCCAGCTATTTGTCTCAAACATACCTTGAGGAAATTCTTGACACGTTCCGAATCATAGCAGTTACTTTCTCGACAAATCCTTTCAACTTCCTTCATCTGTCCAGTTTTGCAGGCAGCCTGAAGAGAAGATATTTCTTCACTACCATATTCAATCATAATGATGAAAACATTTAACCGAAAATAGACAATTAATCTTGGCAACTTCCAAATCTATTGCAAACATTAAACAATACCATGACTTATAAAAAATCTGCTTTGATTTCATTGAAACGTGACACATAATTGACATTTAATTGAGGCAGATTTTAATCGCTTCAAAAATGTAAAAGATGAATGTCCCAAAAGTATGGCTCCTCTTCTTTCATTGAAAATCAAGTAGGAACTGATATTTGAAGTTGTTTTAGCAAGTATTAAATTGCGCCACATTACAAACGAGAACATGGCACAGAATGAGAACTTGCAAATAAGGTAAAGATGTAAAATGTAGCAGTTCTGAATTGCAGTAAACCACGAGCTGTTCCTTACACTAGGTACATCAGATATAAAAGAAACTTTCATGAAAGTAGCAAATTTTCCCAATTTTTCGATCTGTGATCTGTAACAATTTACACAGGAGTTCATTGATAATGATCACAGATGGAAACGTTTAAAGAAAGATTTTTCTGTTTGTTTAAGTCCTTTAAAGAGATCATAACGTGTAAATTTGTCAGTTAAAGGCACACTGTCGTGGCACTGATTGGATGAATAAGACAATATAAAACACTATAATTAGGCAGGCTTCAGTACTTTCGCTCTACTCACTGAAATTCATGAAGGTGATAACGATCTGACTCCCTTTATTCTCGAAACAAAGTATGATCCAAGAGCATAAAGGCTTGGTAATTATTCAGAGGCCAGGTTCTTTGTTAGTGATTTCAACATCCCAACCAGCCAATCAAAGCCACGAAGACAGTGTGCCTTTAAGTTTAAATTGCAATATATGGATCATAGGAACTTCAAAAGCCCTCCAGTAGTTCAGAAATTCAAACCACGTTGAAAGAAAAATCATTTATTCAATGAATACTGTCGTAGAATCATGGACAAAGAGAGGCTTTCAAGACTTCATTTCTTCGTTTTAACTTCTCTTTTTGATCGTTTCTTGTGGTTTGCTGTGACCAGTTTCAGAAAAAGACATTTAGCAAAGATTCTGTTATTCATCACATTTCAAAATCTCCTCTTACCTGAATATATTTAAAGTGAACATCAGCCTCTTGGCTGAAGTTGACAATCGACCCTAGGAAGTAGAACAACCCTTCGTAGCTTTTGAATGACTCAAACAAATCAATCAACGCTGTTGTTGTTAGCTGCTCATGATATTTTGTAGCAACTTGAACACATATCTGCAAATTTTGCCTGATGTTATGGGTTAGCATTGCTTTCAGGCATTCCAACGAGTCTTCTACTGACAGGGTTCCAAAGTATCCCACGAGCCATTCCGGGTTCAGCATATGAGTGTGTACGATAGCTCTCTTGATGTCATAGATATCAGTGTAGTGTTCCAGCGCCCTTTGTAGCAAACCTGCCTTTTCACATAACTGGGCGATGTGGGCCCGGTCGTAATGAGTGAACATCTGGTTTCCAAGGATTGCATCGGCGACCTATAATATTAGAGTAAAATATAAATTGATGAGAACATTTTTTTGGATATTCAGACTGACTTCCTTGTTACTAACTGCTTTAAAATCCAAACGATAATTCAAGAGCCAATTCAACTAAGTATATAAATTTTGAAGATAGTTCAGAAATATACTACAACTTTATAAACGTTTCGATACAGTATTATATTACCCCGCCACTAAGCAACTCATTTTGTAAAACCAGGCTGTTTGATTTCTTATAAATATAACATAAACGTTATATCAAACAAAAAATGACAAAGACCATAGTGCAATCTGGCAGGCTGCAGTTTCGTGTAAGTCAGTTTCTTAGTGGCTGGGTATTACTGTATTGATCTTCTTCAGTAACGGTACTAACTTTAAGGATGCATGTAGTTTTGGTCCTGAGTAAGAGGTGTTAGCCTTAGCAAGGATCAGACCAAGTTTACTCATGCTACCAATTCAAAGAGTGGATATTATCAGAGGGAATGAAACAGAGTAGATTGGGTTACTCTACAGCTGCTAGTACTGGTACGGTGTAAAAAGGAAGCAAACATGACTTGAAAAAACTTGGAAAAAGACAATATCTAATCTAAAGTTGCGTACTCAAACGGGCCCTATGTAAAATAAGTGATTCAATAAAATATTCAGCAGCAAAGCAGTGGTGTTTCTCAAAAATGCATGGAGAACTACAAGATCCAAACACGACCCCTTGGTAGAGCAGCATATTTTAGGTGTTTGCTAATTATTCTTTAGTTTTACTTCTCTGAAATGATCTGTTAATTGGGCTGAAAGGAGTTTTGTGTATAAATATTGATGAAATGAAAAATGGAAAAAGGAAGTGGCAAGACCCTTTTCACTTCCATGTATCCAAGATAAAGATACTGCATTTTCATTTCACATCATATAAGAGGACACGGTATGGTATTGCACCTTGTAGGTTCATAAACCTTGTGAAATTTACGACTTAACCATGATTACGATTTACTTACAAGATGTATGAATTACCTGTGGTGCTGACATCAAATTCATTTCCAGCAATCTTGTCTGTAGGGCAGCATCAGCTGGTCTGTTGTTCTTCAGGGCATCAAGAAGGAATGATGTGCATTGCTGTATCAAGCTAAATTCCATGAATACATCCACGATCTACAATGAGAACATAACTATATTTTGAGGTAGTGTCTTCCAACCTGCACTTAGTTCCTCACAAACTAGACTCAGTTATAACTGAAGTCCTTTTCAAATGCGATGTCCCGTGAAAGCGTACGCGAATAAAACAATTGAAGGCTTTACAGTAGTAATTTTGCATTATCGCAAATCTCATGCGAATTCTAATTTTAGATAGACAACAGTGCTTTCCCTGGTAAAAGAGAGTTTAACAAAACAGGACAGCAACGTCAGCTAGCTTGAATTCTTGCATTGTTCTATTTTGCAAACAAGCATTGTTTCTTACACGCTACCTTTTAAATATTATTCAAAAGACCAAGAACTTTTCCTAACTGAATCCCAAATAACTATTTGAAAATTAACATTAAAAAAATGAGTGAGCTTTACTTTGGGAGGCTAGGAATTTCCAAGTTGTGCAACTGAAAACGCCAGCTTCGTAGTCTCACATATTCACAAGAAAATCAACGAAAATCTTTGAAGCCGAAATTCTTAAATAAAAGTAACATCGCGTTGCAGTTGCCGTCATGTCTTCTCATATACCTTAATATTACTACCCTTTTAAGGCCACGTGACCTCATTTACGTCACGTGACCACTAAAACGGCTATAAAAAGACATACACACTTGTAAAAATTCATTCTCCCGACGATCACTACTGAGTCGAAATGCGTCGATTAGAAGAGTGGAATAAAAGAATTAAAGAACTTCAAATCGTCTTTATTTTGTGTACATCTTAATATTACTACAAGTTTCTTCAGAGTGTCTTTGTCGTCTATCTTTCCAGTTACTTCAGCAAACTTCCGATTGATCAATTTTAAGACAAAAATTTCCGTTTTAAGAAAAGAACTTTTCAATTATAAAATGTTCTAGAACTTAATTAAGAGTCTGCAAAGCGACCGCCTATATTAGAAACAAAGCATAATACAGAGTTCTTATTTTTGGGATCCCCTAAAGAGGCAAAAAGATAATTTCACATTTTTGAGAAAAGAAAAAAAGTCCTATTGAACAACTCTTCAAGAGAAATCCAAAAGTCATCTCAGGTGTAAAACAGGTATCGTTTCATGGCAAAGCCATTCAATCGAAAGATGGTGATTGTTAAATCATCACTGATGACTTTACGATTTCTCTCTGGGAAATCCATTTAACTAATCTTTCTTCGAAGAAGTGAAAAAGTGGTAAAAACAATTGTTCTGAGAAGAAAACCATTTAAAATAAAAAGCATGTTGATAAATTTAAAACTTTCAACAAGATTGACAAAAACTACTGAACTGGGAAAAATTTCAAAAACGTAAACCTTTAATATCTACTGTAATTTAGTCATTCTTTTACACAGCAAAGCATTAATTAACAAACTCTTAATGTTTTTTGCCCTACTGAACGGCCTAAATATTCCAAGAACTTTAAGCAGCCCTTGCTTCACCAGCTGACTAAACATAACTCTCACCTGACTCAAGTCTGCTAATGGTTCATCATCTTGCACTAACATTGCAGCAAATTGTCTGCCATTTTCTGGGTTCCCACGCATGACATTGCGAAGGAGTGACACATGATCAGGTTCAAATCCGACTTTCTTTGCATACAGAACGATCTTCTGGAATTGGCCAGTTTCAGCAAAACATTGAATTACCTACAGTGGAAAAATGTTACTTTGTTGCTTAACATGTGAAAGTACACTGTACAAACGGAAATCAGTCAACATAGATTAAAGGCATCCCCGGAGCCTTTTTTACATTCCATATCAATGGCTTGTTGAATGCTCAAGACTTTTTGCTGACAATACTAGCATCTTGTGCTTTGAAAAAAGGAATGAAGATTTACAAATAAACGCAAATCTAGAAAAAAAATGAGAGAATGGTTCAGAAAAGGAGGCAATAAGGAAGCGTAAAATAAAAACAAAGTATTGTGCATTTACCCCAAACAAAAAGCAACATTAATTACATTTGACTTCAACCTGACCCGACAGATAACTAAAATGATCTCATTTTAAAATACTTGGGATTAGCAATTGATTCCAAACTCACCTGAGAACAGTTTTCCTTACAAAACAAATCCTTTGAATCTCTCTTTCATGGGAGAGATTTTTTTTTTTTTTTTTTTTTTTTATATTCAATATAAAAATTTACAAGGACGAGGTACTAAAGGCTATACTAACAAACTACTGGACTACATAACAAAGGAAGATGACCCGGGAAGCAAGAACCCATGACTATCCCAAGGGTCATTACATAAAACACTAAACTAAATTACTGACAAATACAAACAAACGAAAATGGAAACAAAAAGGAAAAGACAAGTTACAATGAGATACACATAACGATTAAATACGACTAAATACGGATACATACTAGGATCTGTTTCACATTGGAAGTCAGGCCAGCACAGGCGATTATGCTGAACTGCAGAAACCCCGGCCGAGAGAACACCACCGACAACCACTGTCGCCGCTACTGTCCCCCCCCCAGAGTCCCCACCACCCAACAACACCTCACCTGTGCTGTCGCAATATTACGGATTTGAAAGATTTGAGTTTGCTTGGATGGATTTCACATTCACACTAAAGTCGCCTTACATCCAATGTGAAACAGACTTAACAAAAATTTTAAAGAAAAAAATGACGAAGAGTAGGACTTAGTATCTATGTAGTGCATACTGAAATTATCTTAACCGAACCGACCAGTTTTGTGAATAAAATTTAGGGTCAATTGGAGTATATCTTTATTAATGTCATCTGAAAGGTCTTTATCGCCATACAATAAGAGTTGTATCAGAGCGTTGTTTGAAAAGCTGTTGATTTGGGCAAATGGTCGTAGTAAATTTGAAACTCCAGCGAGAAGATCTCGTCGTAAGATATCAAATGACGGACAAAGCAACAAAAAGTGTTCCGTATCCTCAATGCCATCGTTTGTTGGACACATTGGGTTCACGGTATCCCTGAAATTATGCTTGAATTTGTGAAAATTTAATCTACTGAGACCGACTCTTATTTGGGAAAGATACGATAAACCTATTGGGTCATGAATCCCAAAGACAGATTTTGCAGGGGGGCGAATTAACGATAGAAGCTTTGTCTTAAACACAGCTACAGAAGGTGACAGTCTGATTTCAGGGTCGAGTTTATTCCATTCAGATATGCAGTTGGGATAAAAGCTAGATTGAAATTTTTCTGTCCTTGCCCTTGGTCGCCCAATAACATCCTGGTTGCGCAGAGAGTAGTTTGACTGATGGAGCGGTGGGATTGGCTCCTTTGTATACAGGGGGGTAAGATTGTTTAAAATCTTATAGAAAAGAATAAGGCGTCTACTCCACCTTCGGGAACTTAGTGACTCCCAACCAAGCTCTGCATACAGTTTTTCTCGTGATGTTCCCCTCCATGTTCCAGATACAGCAAGGGCAGCAGAATACTGAACAGATTCTAATTTTTCCATTAAATTTGGCAGAAAGATGTTTTGACTGAATTCACATACTTTAGCTGGAATATGATAAATAACATCCCCGTAGTCCAGATGGGGTCGCACATAGGGAGAGAATTCAAGTCATCTCAGGCATAAAACAGGTATCGTTTCATGGCAAAGCCACTCAATCGAAAGATGGTGATTGTTAAATCATCACTGATGACAAGGTGACTGATTGAACAAGAACAATTCCATACGGTAGACTAAAAGAAATACGACAAACCTTGTTAGGAACACTGGCTCTCAAGTAAACAGACAGGGCAAGGGTGCTGTCGAATTGCTTTGCCAGATCTCCAAGTTCTTCACTGCATTCAAGCTAAAAACCAAACATGCAATTATTAAAAGAAGTTGTCATCCTCCTTGACAAATTCAAGCAGAGGATGCTCCAGGGCTCAGTATATATTTTGATTTCTGCTACCTCGAAAAAACATTTGTGAACAAAGTCATCTCAGAACATGCATAACGTTTCATGGCAAAGCCATTCAATCGAAAGATAGTGATTAAATAATCATCATTGATGACTGCCAAATTGACATAAAATATCCTAATTATGATAAACAAAGCAAACTGCGTAGTATATTCCAGACAGTCCTTTGACATACAGTAAAAACCCGCACATAAGAACCTTCATTTATTAAGAACCTACAGCCTGAAATCATATATTTTGTACCCAGTGGATAAGAACTATTTCAGCCTGATATCGTAACTAGGTTCTTAATAAAGGGTTTCATTCATTCATTGGGAAATAAATGCAATCTGTTTGCCAATCAACCTCTTTCGTGAACTCCAAAACATTACTTACAGAACTGTAGTAGGCAGGGCCTGCAAGGGTAAACTGGGTAAGCTGGGGTTGAAATGGATAGGACCAAGAGTTTAAGTAAGTTTGGCTAAGATTTAGATTCACATATTTCCCTTTGTTAAGAACCTACACCCTGATTACTGGATGTGCCTCAATGCATAAGAACCTAAACGGGCTGAGTTCAAAATCTTAGGTCCTTATGTGCGGGTTTTTACTGTATTTCAAATAAAGAATTGCTTGCTTATGTGTGGAAGACTCTCAGTCACTCCTCCAGGAATCAACAGGTGTCTTAGGAAGCTTAGAAACACAAACACTTTAAAAGTACATAAAATTGTGTGTTTGCTAACTTATCAAACAATTTTCAAAACATTTTTGGGATGGCGTTAGACATGTCCATTAGAACATCTTGACTTTAGTGGATCTCCTTAAAAATATGACACAACCCTTTTAAAGATACCAAAAAAATATTTTGAGGTGTGATTGGGGTGTGCTGAAAAATCTGTCTGTTTTCTGCGTCCGTTTTTCTTCTAGTACCTATTCTGTAGTATATACTACAGTACCAAGTTTAAAGATACCAAATGTGGTATATATACCTTGTCTTCCTTCAACCATTTCTCCATGAGCTGTTTCTTATTCTGCAAAAGCACTGGTCTACAAAGTTCCACTGATTCATACTTGTTAAGCTGTCCTTGATCAAGAAGGATCCCAAAATATTGCAACAATGGTGAAGTTTGACTGGGCTGTGCTGGTATTTGCTGGAATCGCTGGATTGTCTGTGGTGTTCTAAGGATTCCCTGATGAGTAAAAATTTAGACAAGCTATGATGTTAAATTCAAATGAAAACTTTAATAAAGAGTACAAAAAAAACTACCAAATGTCCCAAAAATGTATTTATGTTTGAAAAGCACTGACATTTAATTCCCTGGCTGATCTACAATCATTTTTTTGGCAAGAAGAGCAAGGACCAAATAATTTTTCCAGATATAGCTGATCTTGTCATTGGTTTTGAAATTGGCAAATTTAGCTCTTTTTAGGGCTACAAATTTATCGAAGGTTTCATAATTGATCTTGGTGGCTTTTTAAACTGGGGTACTTCTTTGGGACAGCCGGTATATGGCTCAATAACTTTGTGACTGTTAATCGATGGCAAAACAGAAATACAATTGAAATCTTGGAAAAAATTGTACATATACATCCCGAGAGACAACTTTTTGATGGCTGGTAAATTCAAGAAACCTTGCAATTTTCTCATAATTCTTTAGTTAAATGGCCAGAGTGTTCTATAAAAACAGTTGTACCCTGAAACAATGTTTTGGAATGAAAAGTAGGGTGAATTTATGATTTTGTCTATGTTTTGCACAACAGACAAAATTAAGGTCGCTTTACTGTGATTAGGATTTTGATTATGTGGTTCATGGAAGATTTTAAAACAATGAACAGTAATAAACGTAGTGCTGATCCTAATTCCTGAGGCCACTTTGTGAGGCAAAAAATAAAAAGGCTATAAGTGTAAGCAATCATGTCATTTCAGAACGAGGAATTAATTGGTTTAATTTTCATAGTGAATTAACACTCAAGTAGGAATTCATCATTAACGACATGTCTTGTATATACAACAAAAAGGTAACTTAGGCCTGCCTGGCCACTATGCTTGGCTAAGAGACTATGTCCACTGGTCAGTTAAAATCAACTGAGATATATATGATTCCTACCTTCCCGCTGAAAGAAGACAATGGCTTAAAGATCAACTAATTCTATCTGAACAAACCTTTGGTGCTTTGGCAGCAATTTTAGCAGCCTCAGAAAACTGTCCTTGTGCAAACTTCTCATTGAAGTTTTGGACAAACAAGTTCTCAGCTCCAGGCAAGTTGCATCTTTCTGCAAGACGTCTGGCCAAGTCATTGTGTTGTTTGACATTTATCAAGTATGGAACAACTTTTTCTTCATCCATACTGACAGAAAGAACCTGAAATAAAACACATTTGTGGAAACTTGTAAAGCTTATCAACCAAAACTGTTTTGGATCTGATTCTTGAAGTAAGTGATCACCTATGCAATTCTCAGTTTTTCAAAGGTCATCTCAGGGATAATGTTCAAGTTTAAATTTAGATTCACTCAATCGAAAGATGGTGATTAATTGTTCATCATTGATGACACTGTAATAAATACTGAAACTGAAAGCTCTTGCAATGTACTGCAAACTGACCGATTTCTACAGTATGCAAATAGAGAAAGCCCTGGTGTGTCTTCCATTTTCAAGTCAAATTAACAAAGATTTCTGGCTACTTGTACACTTAAACATGTCCTCTTTTGTCTGATCACAGACTCCTGACAACTGTCAAAATGATCAACTCAGTTCACAGGCATCAAGCCAGCAAAATTACGCAAGATTTTAAAAAGAAAACAGAGATTCATCTTCACTTCTGGTCAAAATACAAAAATAAAGAAATTTGGCCTGCTCCTAGACTCACGAGAAAATAGTCCCAGTTATCACAACAACAACAACAATGACAACAACAACATTGTGTGCTCAAACTGGGACTTGTGGACTTTCGCATAAAAAATTGAGATGGAAAGAGCACAGATTTTTCTGTGTGCTCTGGAACGAGGTCATGGCAATCTCATGGCAACCTCTGACAGTTGGAAATTCTTACAATTCTTATGTTTTCTGTGGTTACTGTACCTGTCCTTTGCGATTCACTCCAATAATTCCATCTGATGGTTCATGTGGTGCTGTGACAAAAATTGTGTCACCACTGATTCTGTTGGTGTACAGGCAAGATGCTGTTTCAACGTCATACAAGTGGATGTAGCCATACTTTGTGACAAGGAAAATGACTCCAAACTTCTTACTGGCCTGGAAATTAAAACTTGGCATTTGAATATCAGTTTTAAAAGAAGACGAAAACAACCAATGACTTTAAGAATATGTATAATGATATGTAGGCTTAAAGAAATGTACAGACAGTGAAGTAGATTTATTCCTATTTTGGTAGGGACCAACTTGCCTTCTGCCCTTGGTAGATTTTTTTGTCTCGGCAATGAGAAAGATTTTTCCACTGAAACATCTTTTAGTTTTAGTAGCTGCCTATTGTGCTACTTTCTGCAAAATCTATCAGTCAAGATCTAGGTCAGGAGAGTTTTCCCCCAAACCAAAATAGGACATGTCAGATATCCCAATAGAGTTAAGGAAATGAATATGTAGGCCTAAACATCTTCTTTATCAGGACAATAGTGCAGTTTAGTTGTAACTTTACAAGAACAAAACGGTGATAGGCTTTCATCATTGTTTACTCAGTAATAAATTTTGAGACAAGATAAAGAACAAGATAAAGGGTTAATTGTAAAATGATTGTAATTACTGTAGTTGTAAATAAAATATTTATGATTGTAATTAGTTTCCTTTTCTCATTATTAGTTTTGGTAGAGTTTTAAATTTGTACAGTTTTCGGCACAACCCCCTGCAAATCAGTCATACTATAATTGACAGGGCTACCATGCATAAATAATTTTAAAACGAAAATGAGACAATCAGTTGTAACAAAACATAAACCTGGTAAGACACCATATACTGTATAGATTTATGAAGATATATACAGTACCTGCATTGCGACTGGGAAGTCCCTATCTGCCTCTGGTGGGAAGAAAATATTTTCAGCCTTCTTTGGGAAAGGTTGATTTCCAGTGGGTGGTGTTCCAACTTCAATTATGTGCAACTGAAAAATGAAAGGTTAGAGTTAACTATGCATTGCCAGAATTTAAAATGTGTGAAAATGAGATAAAGAGATATACTGTACAGTAAATAGCTCTGTATCTACCATAGACTACAACCATTTCATCAGTCACTATCATTTTGTCAACAGAATCTAGTGTTTAGTTCCTTATATGTAGGAATCTGACATTGATCCAAGTATATAATAGTTGCATCCTCGTTAAAGCACAATGGTGAACTGAGCACTTTTGGAGAAAGAGGCATTACAATGATCCATTCTTTAACTTAATGGTGTTCTTATCCATCAACACCATTGATCAACTTGTTTGAATTAAATTCCTAAAAATTTACCAAAAGTTCAAAACAATGCAGCTCAACAATGACAACTGCGCACCATTCCTTTCAAAACAATAACTATGTCAAAAACAGACGATTGTCAGTAAAGAAAGAAACAAGGGAATTTCCAGTCTGTTGGCTTCAACTTCTACTTCCACCATACCGGGTGCGCCAAAATAAACTATGCACGTTTGGCAGGCCACAACAAACCATACACTGGACCGATTTTGAAGATTTATGACTTAATCTTTAGCAGAAAGCCTGAATTAGATTTTAAGACTTTTTGCAAATTTTTCTGTTTTCAGTTTTTAGAGCCAGAAGTGAGTTTCTTAAAATGTTCGTTTTCGAGAACATTGAAAACGATCAAAAAACGTTGATCGAATTTTAAAAGATTCAACATGAATCAATAAAGACAAAATGTTTTCAGGGGGATTTAGGGGTTTAGTACGAACTCTCGTACAGCAGATTACAATTAATCGATTTCTATATCACAAATTACCACAAACAAGTTCTCTCTTTGTCCATTGATGTTGATTCTTTAGAAAACTTGATCGATGATTTGTGATCGTTTTCAATGTTTTCGAAAACTAACATTTTAGGAAACTCGCTTCTAGCTCTAAAAACTGAAAATGCAAAAATTTTCAAAAACTCCAAGTATCTAATTCAGGCTTTCTGCTAATGATTAAGTCATAAATCTTCAAAATCGGCCCAGTGTACGATTTATTGTGGCCTGCCAAACGTGCATAGTTTATTTTGTCGCACCCGGTAGCACAGCCTACAAAAGATACAGATGCATAAGGAGTGCATACCTTGGATGCCTGAGCACCTCTGACAGCAAAGGTAAAGATATTAGACATTTGTGGGTTACCATCCATTTTGAATTGGGTGAAGGTTGCAGCATGTCCTTCAATCGGCTGACTGACTTTCCTTTCAACAGAATACAACTGCATTGCTCCAACAACTCTGCTTTGCTGCACATAAAATGATAAGAAAATTTCTAAGTAAAGATCACAGTACGCTCTTCAATCATCTGCAAGAAGTGTATTGTTTTAAAATCAAATGTTTGCAGTACAGATCCAGCAAGAGCATTACCTACACATGACAAAACTTCCTCTCTTGCTAATATAAAGTGCTTGTAATCTTGCACTACAACTTAAGTACAAGTTAATTTAGTACAAGTAGGAAAACTTTTACTGTACATGCCTGTGATCACACTGCCACTCCGATTTTGAAAAAGGATGCAAGATTACATTTTAGTATTCTTTTTACAGTGTCTCAGGCAAAAAGTGCTGTGCATTGCATTGGTGCAATGTAATGCAGTGCAGACTACCAACAAGAGAAAATTATTGTATAGCACAACATGAAACATTCAAACTGCAGTCTTGAAAGATTGACTTTCTGAGTCATACCTGTGCTGAAATTCCTACAAGCAGCAACCACATGCCAGATGCATCAGTTTTATAGTTGATAATTTGACACCCGGCAAGGGACTGATGTCTATCAAACATCTTCACTGGACTTGAATCACCTGAAATAACAAATTTTGCTTGTCATTTTATACTAATTATATAACAAGGGCCTTTTTACTCAGGGGTGGAAAAAATAGCGGACCACAGCACCAATGGTCTTAGAAATTTGTTCAGGTCACCAGAAAGAAAGAGCAGCAAGGAAGGAGGAGGAATTGATGATGTCATTTTGTTTGAAAATCTTAAATTTTCTCTTTTGCATTTGCAAACTAAGTCTTTAGTAAATTGGTGGGATGCTCTTCAATTAATTTAAGCTGTCTTCAGATAAATGAATTTTCTAAAACTGTTTGCAACCTGGGAAGTAGAAAAAATATTCAAAATCCTTCCAAACGTATTTCTACCATGCTGTCAACAAGGAATGGATTTTTTGTTGGAGCAACTAGCTGTCACAGAAACTTTTTCCAAGAATTTTTTGGTCTCAGAAATTTAAACATTTTTTCCACCCTGTTTTTACTTCCAAGATCTTTTGTGCCATGAAATGTTATGCCCTTAAAGGGTTTGTGCAAGGTTGAAAGGCTGCTCATGAAAAACATATATTTGGTCATCCAGTATCGTAGCAGTGATCTCAGAACGAGGAATTATTTGAGTGATTTTCATAGTATTTGGACTCAATAATTTAGCTCATCATCGACAACTGCATGATATGCATTGAGCAAAACTACAATGGCAGGCTGTGCATCGGATTTTGCTTGAAGATGCTTGCAGCGAAGAGTAGTGTAAAATGCTTGGAGGCATGAACACTGTAAAACCATGTGAACTGAATATTGGTTATATTTGTAAGAGAAAATATTTTGCCTTGGCATATGAGGCTTCTTTAGAGCTAAGCTGCTTAGCTCCGAAGAAGCTTCATACACCAAGGCAAAGTTTTTTGAGGATACGGACAACTCCCCCTTTTGTCTAAGCCCTTTTGTTATGGTGGTAAAGTTCTTATTCCCATACGCAAGAACCTCTTTGTTTCTTTGCTAATCCTTGTTTGGATTGTGGTTGGATTCTCCGCCCATAATCTTTTCACGAACCAAACATGCTTCCTGCGTATGATCATGGCTTCCCTCTTTGGGGGATAACCGTTACTTGGAACTTTGATGATTCGTATCCTCAACAAAAGTACTGCATCACCTCATTATAATAAAATTTAATCTAAAAATAGTTGTCTTTGCTTTTGCAGTGATCCTGCCTGTAAAAAATGTATGAGAGTCTCTTCTGTCTGTTCAGTCATATTGTTCTGATTTTCAACATTATCAAAAGTTATCCATTATCCATTATTGCTTTAAAAAGTAAAAAACTGAAGAGCCCTGACACAAGGTACAGCAAGAACCATAATCTTGGACCTGGTCTGCTTCCAGTATGTGTTGCAACACCATCCAATTAATCTTTATCCCCTTATGGGTTCTATAATCCACTCAAGATTCATTTTGATTCAGGTGTCTGAATGCTTTCTTCCTCAAGACAATAACATTTTCTTTGATCTGGTTTGGAAGATCTTAGGTCAATGGCTTAGATTATGACTTTGTGGATTAAAATCCCATTGAAAAAAGTCAGTAAAATACCAATGTATTCATTAAGTCCATGCAGAAACAGAATGAATGGAATCTAACATCTTTGAGATTTTCCATTTGGCAAAGAGTTAGTGTCTGAGTGGCAGTTCAACTTTTTAGTGTTGTAAATGCTCAAAGCACAACTAAAACTTCATAACTGATGCACTCCACTCTTCTTGCAACATGAGTAATGAAAGTGTAAACAAAGCTTTTGTTTGCTTCTATGCTGTGTTCTTTGCTTATGACTTGGTAAATCTTAATGTAATTGTAGTAGGACTGTAAACCAGCCATTGTTATACTAATCTATGCAAATATATGTTAACCCTAATTATTCATTTCTGCTTGAATGGTACATGATCTGTGATTATGTTTATGAAAATCAGTCAGCTATTTACCTCTCTACAAGTTGCACATTCATATTCACGCTCTTTGACTACACGTTTTTTTTTATAAGAAACTTGGATCAGCACTTAGTACTAAAAGTTTCTTAATTTCGCATGAAATTTTCGGTGTTTTAGTAGTAAAAGTTTCTTAATTAGTTTCTTATTTTGTTGGGCCTAAAATTGCGGTATTGTTCGAAGTTAAGCCGTTTTCTCGAGAAAGGGCTTCCATTTTGCATTGACATTTTCATCAAGGAGAAGACATGCACATCAAGGCAAAAATTTACCAATTTTGCAGTTAAAAATCAAGAAAAGACAAATGTACCTTTGTTAGAGAGACATAGAATAAGAGAGACATACAGAAATAAGGTTTTAGAGTTTCTTAACTGTTCTTGAGCGTAGTACTAGAGTTTCTTAAATTTTTGGTCATCGTAGTACTAGTTTCTTATAAACCAGTTTCTTATAAAAAAAAAAACGTGTACTTGAGGTAATAAGCCAAACTCTGCCCACTATATAATGGGGGGGGGGGGGGGTAGACATAGTTTTGCTCCCCATGGTATTCTTTGGTAGTATTGTAAGTGTGTAGTTTGTATGTATTGTAGCCATATGTACTGTATATTGTAAACAATAAATTAGACTATATAAAAAAAAGATCTTCCAAACTTCCAAAACACTTCTGCTAAGAAAAAAATTAAACTTCTGAAGGAATAATCCAGCAATTACACAATACCTTCCATGGACCAATGAAAGATTCCTGTTTCTGTAATAAGACCAATTGTGTTAACATTGATCCACTTCCAGAAGATAACATCTTCTGTAAGATTGTGTGATTTCATTTTACTTTTCATCTCAATGTTGAAGATTTGAACAGTCTTTCCAGCTGAAAACCAAAATGAATAACATATCAGTAGGATTGTTAAAATTTGCCACAAAATTAAATGTTTAAAATGGTTAAAATAAATATAAAATAGTTTAATACAATTTACATAACAACTTTAATGAATATAAGTTAAAAAACACCCCTAATCATAGTGGCAGGGATAGCATTAAAGGATCAAGTTGACTTTATTTCCATAATGTTCCCCTTAGAGGTGGTTGCAAAAAGTCATAAACAATACACTTTTATGCGCCTTTGGATGATGAAGCAAAATTTAGTAAGGCCGAATCATGAAATGTGAGAGGGCATGCGGTTTTAGTAGAACACATATATGTCGTTTTCCTCTCTCTGTATATTCTGGAAAAACTGTCTTTGATCTTGTGCTTAAATGAGTTGATATTTTTTATAGATTTTAAATCAGAAGATAGGCTATTCCATATCTTTAGCCCAAGTAGGAGAGGCATTTTTGGCCAGTTTTACTTTTGCGGAATGGAAGGTTTAATTTAAACTTGGACCTTGATGTCATTTCATCAGTATAAATAAGCTGGAGCCGTTCCTTTGAAAAATTTCATATGTTTACACATGTAGGATAAACCAATAATAAATCCAGAATAGACATTTTCACAAATAATGTTCTAGTTCTGGCAAAGTTGCAATTCCCAGCACCGACACAAATCTTCATCATTAACTCTTTTGATGTGATACGCATATAAAAGCACATGTATGCTTTTGGGATTTATCTCCATATCATATTGAGGCAAACGTTGTATTTCACAAGAAATGATATAACTTTGACAAATCTATTGACGGTTACGAAATATCTACAGTATTTCACTGCTGCCATGAGTTAACAAAGCTCTCTTGCTACTGAAAAAATTCCTTTGAATGAAAACGGTTCTAATTCATGACAAAAATATTCTGTTTTTTTTTCTAAATAGGGCTGAAAATCATGTCAATAATTTATCCAATTTTAGTTTCAATTTACTTGTAAGTTACAAATTGTTGACAGCTGTTCCTACCAATCTATAGTGAGACAATTCACATAATTTAGAATAAGTTTGAGTAAATATTCATCAAATTTTGTATCTACTGCATCTTGGGTGGCATATTCCTAACCAGAACCAAGGACAAGTACACCAACAGCAAGGCCCCGTTTACAAGAGATCAGATCCAGACTGGATCGGATCCATTTGGATCCGATAAATTTTTCGAAGGGGCCTTTACGCGCGATTGGATCCAGGACTGTTCGCCTTTACATGAGATGGGATCCTATGAAGACTAACAGAAGCAAGTGAACAATCTTTGGTTTGGCACCAATTTTAAGGGCTACCATTTTAGAAATGCCTCTTACTGGAAACTTGCAAGGTTTCGCTTTTGATCTGTACCTGGTGGATCCGATCCCAACCATTTACACAAGACCTTTTTGGGATTGGATCCAAATAGGTTCGGATCCATCGGGTCCCATGAATAAGCAAGGCATATCCGTTCCAATTCGGGTACAGATCCATTTGGATACAATCTTGTGTAAACGGGGCCTAAGATTGATCATTATCAGTGCTTCTAACTCACCTTTCAGTGCAATGACTTTTGAAGCTGGATTCATGATGGCGGAGTCAGCAGAAATTGGTCTTCTTGTTGGGTTTGTAGCATCTGCTAAGTCAACAATTACAACCTGTGCTGTATCACCAACCTTTTCTCTGATGCAGATATACTTGTCCGATTCCATAGTCAGTGTGGAAAATCCGATGCTGGCAGAGTTAATGCCAATATTTTGGAGCTAAATGAATAAACATGTATGATGTTAACATATATTACACATAGGATCACTGAATAGAAAAGCAGTGGGGTGAATTTTGCAAAAAACAAGAGGGTAGTTCTTTGGTAAGGCAACAAGACTTGTGGTTTACCTGCAGAATAGATTTCAGACAGAACACTCAGAGAACATAAACTTGTACAAAACGGTACGCTAAGCTTAGCAGTTATATGGCCATACTGTATTTCATTTAGCTATGCTACTGCGGAGGTAGAAGTAATTCAAGAGTAAAACAGTACATGAATCTTTGTACTGCTGCCTGTACAAAGGTAATAGCCATATACTGTACAAGCCTTGTAGTTATGCCCTCGTAACCTTGTTCTAGCCTAAAGAAGCCGTGCCGTAACCTTGTAAATGGCTTGAAAAATGCCAATTAGCCTTGTGGAAACCTCGTGTTAGACTGGCTGTAACTTGAAATCTAACTGATTGCCTCGTAGTTTTCTTCAAAGGTCCTAAAAAGTGCTAAAATTTTGTTGGACTATTGGAATTTCCTAACCCTCAATTCCCACTACCAATCAGATGGTGGTACTGCAGTCCTTTTCGGGAATAAAACAACACGCGTGCGGCAAAACACACAGGCAAATTCATTTGCGCGTGCGATTGGCACACGTAGTTATTCAAGACAGTATTTAAGAAGTGACACAAAGATAGGTCTTCAAGTCTCCCTTTACTGATAAAGGTAATCACATTACTGATAAAATGAATATCATTGTTCATATGTTTATGTGTCAATGAAGTTTTTGTTTTTACAGGACTATACTCAGCAGTTTCTTCCTCGGTAAACTCAGACTCGTCAGTGTCTGATTCTTCCGAACTATCAATGTCAACAGGACAAATCTGTTGTCTGCTCGGTTCATTTTCTTCATAAACATCGGTTCGGTAACAGCAATTACCTTCGCTCTATGAGCACCAAGTGTCGCAATTATTTATAATTGAGGGAATTGCCATTTGGGACTTTGTTGAAAGTGTTATAGGATTTGTCAGTAATCATGGTTTATTGAAGCACATGATTTGACATTGGATGTGTCGAACATCAAAGTACCACTTAAGCAAAATAACACTTTGCGTGTGCGATGAAAAGCACCCGTGACTCAAATTGCGTGTGTGCCAACGTGTGCGTGTGCGATCGCACGCGTCAAACGAAAAGGCCTGGTACTGAATTAAGTTGAGGAATGATGCAAATATCAACTGGATCAATTAAACTTATCTTCACGTTTTTTGCAGATGGTGGTAGAAATACAGCTTGTTTTCTTTAAATGATAAAGCTTCCATTGCATTAAAAGGTTTTAGTAGCAAAGTTACACTGCCACATACAGTAGTCATAAAAAATGAGGAATGAGTGCATGGGGCCAGATCTAGATCCAGCCTGAACTTGAAGGAGGGGCAACTTGCAAAGAGGGCAACAAATATGAACCAAATGGGAGGCATGCTGAAGGAACACAAAAAGTTTTTGATTACGTTTTATGAAAACAGTTTGTCGTTCTAGTGAATAATGTTTGAATTGAACAGTGTCATTGCATGTTTTTTGGCACATTTGTGTCTGAAGCAGACCAAGCAGCGAATAAATGTCATGAAGAGGGCTGCATCTTGTGTCAGAATGGGGGCACCAACCAGTATTTCCTTCTCAGTTCTTTAAGGGCAACTGACAACTGAAGTAGTGGACACACACAGGTGCAAAAATAGGAGTTTGTTAAATGTATGATAATGAGTTACTGTAAAGATAAATCGCTATGAACTGCCATAACCTTCAACTAAATCTGATACTCTTTTACTAAAGAAAAAATATATCCATCTTCCCATAAACTTGATGACATCATCTCAAAAATTGCACTTTGTTTTCTGATGTTGAATTAGGTCTCTTGAATGAAGTTTTAGCATCCCTTTAACTTGAAATGTTACTAGAATGAACTTGTCCTGCAAGATTGCTTGTAAGTATGACACAGATAATACATAAATAAACCTTTTCAAGTAACAGCCTTGTTTTGGAAATATTTGAAACTTTGTTTGTTCAAAACTTTTGACAACTGACTTGGATTCAGCACCCAAAGTTTAGTCTAGATTCAAATGTTCAAAATCGTTTTGTTGTGATTTTGATTTTACAACAATAATGCATTCGAGAATTTATAAGGTATTTGACCATGACGATTGTCCAGGGTGCAACTTTACACCCTTCGTCATTATTTACAGTCAAATTCCTCTCACATTTTCAAATTTATTATCATCATAAAATCAAGATTGCAAATGCTATCGGGTGTGCCAAAATAAACCATGCATTTTTGGTAGGTCATGATAAATCGTACACTGGACCGATTTTGAAGATTTAGGACTTAATCTTTAGCAGAAAGCCTGAATTACTGTACATTCTAGGACTTTTTGCTATTTTTCTATTTTCTGTTTTTAGAGCTAGAAGCGAGTTTCTTAAAATTTTTGTTTTCAAAAACACTGAAAATGATAAAAAAATGTTGATCAAGTTTTCAAAATTGGTCCAGCGTACGATTTATCCTGGCCTGCTAAAAGTGCATAGTTTATTTTGGCAAACCCGGTAGGACTACAAAAAATGTGTTACCAAATTAATATTTGGGAGCTGAATCTAAATCTGATGTCAGAAATTTCAAGCAATCTGAGGAAAATTTGAAAAGTTCCAAAATGAGACCATTTAGTTGATAAGGTGTATTCTTTTGTTTCATTTTATTTTATTTTATTTACAAAAGGATGCATCAAAACTCATTTCTCTGAAAGTTACCAAGTTTTTACTTTACTGTTGGTATATAGTGTAAATTTCATCAAAATTTTGCATTCAGAAAGTTTTTCAGAGTCTTGGGGATACTTATTGGCTATTCCAGCAGGACTGCAAATGTGAATTGTATTTTTCATGTCTGACTCGAAATTTTGCAGTTGTGCTTGTCCTTTCAACAATATTGTCTCAATTTGAAAATTGTGATATGTAGTCACAGGTAAAACGGCAGTCACTCAATCCACATTGCAACTCCACATTACAGCTTGGAATCAGTAATGATCATACTGAAAGTATTGTTCAAGTCTTGCAATCAGTAAGGCTTGCATTGAACGATAATATGATTTGTCAGTGCAATCATTACTGGTGCCAAGACTTTACCAATAATTGTGTGATAGCATTGAACGTGATAGGTATGGATCGCACCATTCTTCAAACTGGTATTGTCAAATCTGCCCGGGCCAAGAAAAATTCACTGTCACATCCCCCGGGGTGAGAAAAAGTTTTTTAACAGATACCCCAGGGCTATCCTCAGAGGTTGGCCAGAAGAAACAGCTTATAAGAAACGGTAGGCTCAATTTTTGAAAGATAAGAAACAACCCTACCTGAATTTAAAAAGCTGAGAAACTTTTGTGATCTGCAGTTTCTATCTTCCCAGCGCACTCAAAAATGTTTTGACACTGTACAATTATAGCAACTGTTTGGATAATATTTTGAGTGTGAATCATGTTATTTACTTGTTTTGAGATCTTACTAAGTAATTTGGGAGCCCTCTTGACAAAGCTAAATTAACTCTAAATCTCCAGCATAAAAAATATAAGAAACATGTACGAAACATTTGGTAGCAAAATGGCCCAAAAATTTAGGAAACTGCCTTCCAGCCTCAGACCTTAGATTCTTATAAAAAAAATAGATGTAGACATAATTGGGGCCTAAGAACTTCATTCAAATGTTGGTCTTGTTTTGTCCTAATAACGCCTGAGAGCATGGTGTAAACAGGAAGTCCAACTGAAATTGAGAAGGGCTGACGTCCACTCGCTTGTTGGGGAGACGAGATACGGTTTGTCCGAGGAAACATATGTGTCCCCCCATGCAGTAGGTAAATGCTCATGCGCAGTAGCGTTTTGGCATGGAACTCTGATGGGTGCATGAGCATTAACCTACTGCACGGGCGAACACATAAGTTTCCTCGGACAAACCGTATTTCATCTCCCCAACAATTGCAGTAGTTTTGTTTAGTGACCAGTGGGCTTGTGTTGTGTGCATGCTTTACTGTCGGAGAGCATGCGCAATAAAATAACCCCGGTGCTGACCAGAATCTCGGGGACGTCAGCCTGGATGCTGATATCTCTGAGAACCTCTTTCCCAGATAAACAATTAATAGAAGCCTTTCCTCATAAAAATTCTGTTGACTCCTTGAGGAAATAAAGAGTACAATCCTACGATTCATGATAAAGTTTCAACAGATTTACATGTCAAAGCCTATCAACGTCATTAATTTTTCAATTTCAAATGAATAATTTCAACAATTTCAGTTTGTTTTTAACACCTGCCACTGTATATGCTTCCAGACAGCATTGACTTGAACATTATCAATTCACCTGAAACCTTTCTGAAAAGATGAATGAAATGGATCCAATAACTTTCAGGTTTTCTCTTATCTTTACTTTGCCTATGATCTTACATTGATTTGCTGGTGCTTTGCTGCTGCTGTTAATTTGCTTTCTTGTATCAACAGAAACTTATGTAGAATAATGCTACAATGAAACCTAAGCCCTTTTCTTTCTTGTTTTCAGGTGAAAGTAAATCATAAGCCAATAAACTTCTGATGTCTTACAAATCAACAAGAGTTTTTGCAACTTTGTTTTCTAAAAATTCAGAAAAAATCTCAAGGTCTTTTCAAAAACTTTGTACAAAAAAGTGTTCACAAAGTTTGTATGTACATACAGTTGTTCATTCATAAATTTACAATTTCTAGGCTTAGAGTTTTGACTATGGTTTTAAACCTTGATTTTACAATATACTTCAAAACACACAACATAATTGTCGTCTCGTATGCACATAGGCACCTCCGAATAATTAAGGGGTTACTAATCAAACAATCGGCTGCTTTCAACCGTCCTGAAATGCGAACTGAATCCTCCACTTCAAACAGTCTTCCGCCTTCCCCAAGAAGGCAAGGAAAGCCTTCTCAAATTACATTCCTCCCTCATCTACAAGATTTTTCCACTTGCTGTGGAATGATCTTCATTTCAAAAGCTTCAAGGAACATTTTACCGAAAGTGAAACCAGTCTTCTCAAGCTGGGGTTAGCGCATTCCTACGTGTTATGTCCTTCACGGAAACAGCGTGAATAAAATGGCCTGGCCTGTGTTCTCTAGGAATCCTAGGAAAATGTTGCATACAATTTAGAAGGCCTTTTTCCCTCCTCCTATTCAAATCCGATTGTTAAGTGATCATGGAAGCATCTATGGACTTCATATGCATCGATATACATATCCAAAAACTTTCAGTGTCAATTTAATGAGCAATATACTACGAAAACTTCCCTTGATGTCAGAAATATCTCGAGTTTCCCCTAAGTCACATGCCACGCAACGTTTCGCAAGAGGACTGGTCAAATAGCACTGCGAATTACATTGAGATTTATACCTGTACATGCTCTTGGAAGCGTATTGGCAGCAGCTGTGCCATCTTGCCTATCTTTTAGCCACGTATTCGAGTTGTTTTGATGTGCCTGTGTGCCAAATTCTGGCCCTTTTCTTTATGCAATCGACTCTAGCAATCCTCCCTTTACAAAACTTGAGCAAGAGGCCTTGCCGCAGCAAAATCAAATCCTCAAGTCCGTAGTTGAAAAAGAGACAAGTCACGTGATTAATCTATTGTTTTCTAGCCAATCAGATTAAGTGCAGAATCAGCCTCAATTCCAAGATAAATTCGACACGCCTCACGCCTTTCAATTTGGAATTCGATTTTGCCCCAGGGGTGAATAAATACACACAAGGAATTAGTAAGGGTAAATAGGGGTAAATCAGTATCTCCATTAAATATATGCCCCCTGGACAAGGTTTTTTAAAAGCAGTCTATCATGTACCTGATTGGCCCGACAAAAGTCAGAGCTCGACATAACAGATTTCTTTGTCAATCTGTGAATTTGAAACAAAAGAGGGTTGTTCGTTCTCTCTTTCTGCGGCCCGTAGAAAATCAGTAGGATTAGCAGCCATTCAATTTTCCTATTATTTGTATTGTCGTTATCACCCAATCAAATACATGATAGCCTGCCTTTAATTGTCCATGTCAATTGCGTGTCATCCACTAAGTTCGATGAAAAATAAGCTATGCCCCCCAAACCCTACATTTTTCGTTACTCTTCTTGTTTATACTTCAGTTAAAAATGCTCTTCTTCGTAGATAGAGCTGATCATTAATGTCCCATCCTTGGATGCATTCTGCAAAAAATTTGGAATCGTCATTGCCTCGGTCATTGCTTTTTCAAATGGAGAGAGTTTTTTACTAGTGTGCCAAAATGTGCCAACTTTGATCACATCTTCTGGAACAGTGAAAATAGAAGGAATTGTAAATGGTTCATATTAACTTAAATTTTGATACCTTCTTCTTTCTATTAGACTTGCCCCAAGTCTATCTCTTCCATTCGTCTACTGCTCCCTTTGCGGTAGATCCTGGATCCTGGATCCGCCATTCCAACATTCCACCCAGAGAGCTCGAGAGATTTCTGGACGGAATGTTGGAATGGCGGGTCCAGGAACTATTGTAAAGGGAACAGTAGACGGACGGAAGAGATAGACTTGGGGCAAGCCTACTTTACAATAGGCTGAGGCTGAGGACTCACCGAGTTTGCAACTGAGAAAGGACAGACTGGGAGAGGCCAAAACAATAGGCCCTTTGCTCTGGCTACACTGGACCATTGGAATTTCTAAAAAAAAACTTTTCTGGAGAGTCCGGTACCCAGCCTAAAGAAAAACTAAATCACAGGCCTTTCACACTTTGACGCTATCAAATTACAACAGTTTTTCTCATCTAAGGGGACTTTTTAAATGCAAAAGAATCTCCAAATGTCAGTACCCTCGTTGTTCTTTTTGCTATGAAACAAACTTTGGCAGGTATCGGAGTTCACGCGCTGAAGTAATATCTTGGCTTTATCAAAGTGTCAATATATCACAAGTGTGAAATAACATGCAGCATTTCATGAAAACGATTCAGCTCAATGGGTTATAAAAGAGAAATATAAACCAATTTACTACCTGTGTTTCAAAAAGTACAATTAAGCTAATGCTGTTCTTCCATAAGGGATCGTGCTTGTATTCGTTTCAGCCTCTCCAAATGACGTTTCAACGATCAAACGTAACAATTTTGTTGATATTTTCGACCAGTGCAGTCATCCTTATCCACGCAGTGTCAATAGGCTTACCCCAATAACAACCCCGTATCTTACGGGAATTTTCTACCAGGGCACGCTAAACGCTGCCTTTCTGAGATAGTGAAACAATGTATTCTATTCGCCTTCTTTGTAACGTCCGTCACACCTAAGCCAAGGAATTGGGAGATCTTCTTCGTGCTAACTTTTCAGAGCAACCTTGTCCCCAGTAGCCTGCGTGCAGACTCTACAGTCAGTCAGTGCGGAGGAGGGAAATTAGGAAGGAAGATCCCAAGCTCCCTCTATGTAGATTCCTTTTCCTTTTTTCCTCCTCCGCACTGACTGACTGTAGAGTCAGCACGCAGGCTAGTCCCCAGGGCCTTTTGTCATATTGGCAAAAGCCCTTGGGGACGAGGTTGTTCTTAGAGAAGCCATTTCATTGATACACTCCATATTTCTTAATCACAAATTACTTCATACTAGTTCCAAAATCACAATTTTAAGTCTTCATGGAGGAAGGAAGGCCACTAAGGTACCAGGTGTCCAAACAATTCATCATCATCATCATTCGGCGACTGCTCCATGGTGGAGATTCGTCGTTACTCGTCTCCAGTAGTCACGATCTTCAGCTCCTCTCATGCATTGCTCAAAGTTTAGCTTTGTCCACTCCATGATGTTCTTCATCCACGTTTTACGCGGGACGTCCCCCCGACGTCCCCAAGATCTTTGAGCACATACTCTTCTTTCTAATAAAATTTTTTCCCTGTTGTATTTTCTTGTTAAATGTCCAAAATATTGCGTAATTCTCATTTTTATGTTCTTTTCTAGTGGCAGACCTTTTTCATTGACACGTTTTTAAAACCTCCCCATTTTTAATCTAACTTGTGTATGTGAAAAGCATTTTTCGATACATTCACATTTCAAAACTGTTTATTTTCTTTACAAACGTAAATCCTAAATTCAAGGTTATGGATGCTTGAAGGAATTCTGTTGAGCACAATTTCAAATGGCCCTGTCTCTCATCGATTAAACTTGCACTCTTAAGTAAATATTGGCAGCGGTTACAACAATTAAATTACTTTTGAAGTCCTACTTTGGTTTGCTCTGATATCAAATATCAACGAGAGGTAAAACATTGGACAATCTTCTTTTACCTCGATTTTGGGACGTCTTTTTGAAAAACGAGTCAGTTATGAGCGTCTGGTTTCAGCTTTCGCACAAACTTGAACTTCAAAAGTTTGAACTCTGTGAATTCTTAGCGGATTCGCAAGATTCTGGCGTCAAAAATTAATTAAAAATCTAAGGAACAGTGTTATCCAACCAGTAGCCTGTACATTTTATCGTTATTTCTGAATATTTAATCAAACGTCAAACAGCTTTTCTAGGACACCCTGTACTCTCAAGTACCGAATAATCGTCCCGACCCGCGTATTAATTTTTGACAAATTTTCCAACCCCCCCACTTTTATTCCAACCCCCCCTTTTATTAATTCTTGAAAAATAGAAGTAATAGTGAACAAATTTTTTTAATAATTCCTGCTAAGCAAATGTACTTACTGTATTTATTAACTTTATTCTCCTTTGTTTGTCTGACCCGTGTTACATACGTGTTTTACATACGTGGTACCCATGTTAGATACGTGTTTTACTAAGAAAACGAAAAACGACTATTCTCAATTTTTCCAACCCCCCCGATTGTTCCAACCCCCCCGATTATTATTATATTGAACCATTTCCAACCCCCCCGATTATTCTCACCCCCCCGTTTATTCGGTACTTGAGAGTATGTAGCCAGCATAGCTTCCAAATCTTTATCTCGGCGTAAAAAGGTGGGTGTGAAATTCGATGACCTATTTCTTAAGATTGAATGGCTTAAAAGAAACTTTAGATACTTATCTATAATTCTACCGTTGGACTTTTCAGAAATTTTGAATATTTTTGGAAATTACAGCGTATCTTTCATTTCAACTCATTTGAGGATGTGACGTCATAAATTTTCTAAATCATAAACCAGATAAGTGACAGACTTTTGCTTGATACCATTTTGTAGGCGTTCATAAACTATGGTTTTCTTCGAAATTATTTCATGTTACGTCAAACAGTTTAGAAATTACGATGGCTTTAAGTTTTTTTGAAAATTTTTCTTGAATTCTTGAAAAAGAAGAAAAATACTCTAATTCTGAAAATATTGAAGATTTCAGAAAATTCCAACGGTAGAATTATAGAGAATTAGCTAAAGTTTCTTTGAAATCATTCAATTCAAAGAAATAGGTCACTCGATTTTACACCAGCCTTTTTAAAGATTTGGAACCTATGCTTATGTAGCCTACAGGACTACCTTTGTCCTTTCTTCTTTTGGATAAGGATATGTAGGAATCTCAGGTAAACAAAAGAATATACTCAAATCTTGCTCAAAACGGTTCTTTAACAAACCTGAATATATGACTGGCAGCATAACATTCTAAAATAATCGATTACAATTCTAATTTTAATTCAATCACTTTAATTTTCACACTATATCGGGTGAGTCAAAAACGTCTCGGCATTTGAAAAGTCACCAACATTCAATTATCGCTGTTTCGTGATTTTGAAATTTTCAGTAGTGAGCCACATCAAGTGCAGATCCATCTACAATGCTTTTCTTGGGAAGACGAGATACGGTTTGTCCAAGGAAACGTATGTATCCCCCCGTGCAGTAGGTTAATGCTCATGCGCAGTAGCGTTCTGGGTTGGAATTCTGACGGGTGCATGAGCATTAACCTACTGCACGGGGGGACACATACATCTCCTCGGACAAACCGTATCTCATGTCCCCAACAAGCGTTGTATCAAAGTTGAGGACCCTATCAACAGCTTCCTATTGACGAAATTCTCAACCTTTAGTATCAATCTAGTTTTGAAGCAAACTACGAAGGGCGAAATTGTAGACAATTTAAAGAGCTGTACAAGGCTTTCGTAAACAATTGGAGTAGGGGGCAACCCGCGCACGTGAATAAAGTCTTGGGATTTTAATGGCGGCCAGTTTCATCGCAGCTTCTTTAAGTTTCCTTGCAGCGTGTTTTCTTGCTCATGTCTATGAAATGTGATGGAACTTTTGATATCCATTAAAACTTTTCAAACATTCAGCGTTAGAAAAATACAACGAATCCTCCACCAAAGCTTCGATCACCAAGATTGTCGCAGATACTTTGGATTACTATTCTCTGTGCAAAATCACCATTAACTATCGATGATTTGACACGCCGAACCATGCAGAGAGGACGGGTTGTACAGCCCCTTTCAGGCAGACCTAGCCCTTGTCCAGTTGAACTTTTAACACTGTTGATTATATGTTAGATATTAAAATGGATCTAGTGATCAGTTATCAACCGAAAGTGAAATGGTAAAATTAAGAATCCTGAGCAAGTTTTACGACGTCTTGTGAAACACATTGCTCAAAACATGGGTTTAAAGCTATCATTGAAAAATATTTCGAATAATTGCTGCGAAGCAGCATAATACTTTTGCACAATAGCTTCGCATTAGATTCTATTTGTTTGTCTGTCTGTCTGTCTGTCTGTCTGTTTGTCTGTCTGTCTGTATATTTGTATTAACAAGTTTTGTCGAAGTTTCCAATGTAGAAACTTTCTTTCTGACTCTCCCGGTACATTTACAACACATCCTATACACTCATTTTTCATCATAAGAAACCGCTAATAAGGAACTGTAGTATTAAGATATCTTCTGGAAGTGATGAAATGCTATTATTAGGATTTGTTATTTTTGGAAGCGCCCTACACTCGATAAGCTATGTCAACTGTTTTCATAAATTAACACCATCATAACCATCATCATCATCATCAGCATCATCATATACAAATTCGAGATCAAGAAACGTTCGAAATTTCTTCGTAACGAGTTGCATTGCAAAGTGCTTTGAAATGAAATTGTATCACCAACCCAGGTGATGCTAAAATTGAAATTTTAGCCTGTGATTTGGTTCTATATATAATTCTTAGTTCAAAATCAGTCTGCAATAATTTCGGAACATTGTGAAAGTCAATTTTGATGAAAATTAAGAAACTCGTGACAAGAATTGGTTCATACTTAAGAAACCCGACTACAATTTTGAAGAGCCAAGATTCTTATGAAAATGAGTGTAACAGAAGAGACTCCATTATCTAAATTCAAATTCACGACTAAGCACGCAGAAAATACCATTATATGAATTTATGAGTCACTAATATTTCCACTAATATTTCCAGTAAAGCAATTGCTTAGGTAAAGTTTATTCGATGTCAACGACTCCCCCACCAGGCAGGGAAGCATGTCTTTTATCTGCCATCAATCTGAAAGAAAAGGTGAAATAAATGATAAAGAATCGCCTCAAAAATAGCATATTAACTCGGCGTAAAATTGTGGGTGCAAAATTCAATGACTCATTTCTTCTGGTTGAATGGCTTGAAAGGAACTTTAGATGCTTATCTATAATTCTACAGTTGGACTTCCCAGAAATTTTGAACACTTTTCGAAATTACAGCGTATTTAAGATTTCAACTCATTTTAGGATGTCTAAATCATAAACCAGATGAGTGACAGACTTTTGCTTGATACCATATTGTAGGCATTTCATAAACTATGGTTTTCTTCGAAATTACTTCATATTGCGTCAAACAATTTAGAAATTACGATGCTTTTAAGTTTTTTTCTTGAATTCTTGAAAAAGAAGAAATCCCTCTAATTCTGAAAATATTGAAGATTTCAGAAAACTCCAACGGCACAATTATAGAGAAATAGCTAAAGTTTCTTTGAAGTCATTCAGTTCAAAGAAATAGGTCACTCAATTTTTCACCAGCCTTTCTAAAGATTTGGAACCTATGCTCTCTAAAATAGGCAGAATTAAGTTCCAAGGTGGAACTAGCACTTGAGAAATGACGGGGAAATTTTTCATGACCATGCTCTTCGAACTCCTGGAAAATGTAGAAAACAGCCTTCTTTTAGCCATGCTGACATTTTTTTATTCAATATGAAAGTGTGCAACTAGAAATTACTCAAGACACTACCTACGATCTACACTACAAGGACAGTACCAGGAGGAGCGAAATATCATGTCTACCCTCTGGGATTAAACATAAACTTAGAATACAACTTATATAAACTACTATACCACACTACAACTAATACAGATACAAAATGCTAAATATAAAGACATTTTTACGAATACATACTTGAGCCGGTTTCACATTAGATGTCAGGCCAAGAATAGGTGATAATGGTGAACAATCAGAACCCCGGCCGAGAGAACAACAACGACAACAACCGTCCCCCAACCGTCCCCGTCACTACTCCCCACCTAGGGTCCCCATCGATCGAGACACTGCTAACGGGTCTTGGATTCTACATACTAACATTCGATCTGTCTTGCCATCCCAACATAGGTTCTAAATCTTTAAAAAGGTGGGTGTAAAATTCTGTAACCTATCTCTTTGAATTGAATATCTTGAAAGAAACTTTAGCTACTTTCCTGTAATTCTACCGCTGGACTTTTCTGAAATTTTGAAAGTTTCTAAACGCTTTTGAGGATGCGACGTCATCAAATTTCTAAATCGTAAACCAGGACAGTGAAAGACTTGCGCTTGAGATCACATTGTAAACATTCATGAACTGTGGTATTCTTGAAAACTATTCAATGATCCTTCAAAAAGGTTAGAAATTACGATGGTTTACAGTATTTACCACGGGGTAAAAAATCTGAAAAGTTATCATATATATCCTGGTCACTTGATTTTGTGAATGAGCCCCTTTCTCTAATAAGGCCCCTCTCTAATAAGCCCCCCTCTGGAGTGTCCGAAATTAAATAAGCCCCCGGGAGCTTAATAGAGCCTTTACGGTAAACAAGGTTAGTAATGGTACTTACTCTGATTTTCTCAATTCTCCCTGCTCAATTTTCTGTTGCCGCAAAAGGGCCTTTGCAGGAGTACCATTTTGTGACGATTTGTTTGTGACCTGAAAAAATAGCTAACTTTAAAGAAAGAGAAAAATAAGGAATTTTATGTCAACATCAAGAGGCTCTTTAATGCGTCAAATTCAGGTACAAACTGTCGGTGGTATCATTCTTCAATTCTTCAGTTATGCGAGGTGGACGTTTTATTTGGGCTCATTTATATCGGGAGTAAAGACTTTCCACATTGAATATACAGCATGTCCCAAAACAATAGTGCCATGTTTGGGTGGCTGCTGTGGAGGAGATCTAACTTCCATTGTGCTGTTCTTTCCAAAGTTGCATGAAATAGACTTCAACTTACAGAATGAGACCTTGTTTGAGTCAATCTGACAATCTTGTCTTTTTCTCTCAAAATTAACTTGATTTTCGCATTCTTGGAGAAAAATAGAAGTGCTGTTTTTGAAGCAACGACTTTTTTGCCTTTCCTAGGGGCCATTAAAACCATATACTCATCGATTTAGATTAGTTTACTTTGTACATTTGTATGTAGTAAGCTAGATGATGTGCATAATCGATGTAGAATAATTTGACAAACAAAACAAACCATAAGCCAGCAACCGTTTGTCAGATAGACTCAAACTAGGTCTCAAACTCTACGTTGAAGCCTATCATATGCAAATTTGTAAAAATCGGCACGGTGAAAGTTACAGCTTCTTGATAAAAGGCACATAAACAGGGCACAATTTTTTGGGACACCCTGTCAACTGTATGAATGATAGCATCGGTCATTGCAGTCAAAATCTGATACAGGATGTGAAACACTTTAGTAAGTAGGAACAACAGAGTCAGTCGTTGCATACATTGTTGCATACATACAACATACATACATAGCAAAAATAACTGATTGCTCATCAAAAATAATACTTCTAGCGCCACAGAAAAGTCCACTACTGACGAAGAGCACGGCCCGATACGTTCAGTTTCAATTTTCTATGGCGTTAGAAGTATTATTTTTGATGAGTAATCAGTTATTTTTGCTATTCATATATCGCCACACGCTTCACTGTTATTTGAATCGAACATACATACATACATACATACATACATATATTGGCAATAAAGAAACGATAAAATGGATACATACATACATACATACATACATACATACATACCCCCTCAATAAACGATAATGTATGACGCTTCTTCAGATGAGGCTAGAAAGAAGACATATACCCGGTGGATAAAATGTTTTTTGCTACAAATCTCTAAAATTACATTTTGTTCAATCATATCAAAGACAAAATTATTTTTAGCACACAAAAATAATTTGAAAAATTCTCCTTCTCCAGCGGGGGAACGATATCAAAATTGAAATCCTAAATTCTTCTGGTTGCCAATAAAACGATATTTTACACGATATGTGCGCTAAGATTACAGATGCTGTTGATACAGCCATATATTATATATTCACCAGGAGTGGGGAGGGGCTACCTCCAAACTTCCAACATAGTATATTCAGTATATTCTTGCTGACCTTTAAATATTTAGCGTAATGTGTTGGATATGACATAAAATAACATAAAACCAATCGTAGAAATGACGTCATTACACCATGGGCAACGTGATGATCAAATGTTGGCCTACCTTAGTTTTTGTCCGTTATGGTCTATAATGCCCAAAAATCATAATATATTGTTGATTTTTTAGCATTAGGCCACAATGGACAAAAACTGTGGCAGGCCAACATTTGATTTTCATGTTGCCCGTGATCATACCATTACTCTGATTTAATAAATAACATGTAGGGGATTGGCAAGGGCCAACATTTGATTTTCATGTTGCCCGTGATCATACCATTACTCTGATTTAATAAATAACATGTAGGGGATTGGCAAGGGCCATATGAAATTAACGGTTTGCATTTTTACCTTCTCGCCAGAACTAGATCCACCAACGAAACTCAATGCCCGACTGAAAGAAAAGAAATAAGACTTTATTTCAGGAACTTTCAGCATTTGTAAGATTTTATTCATCTGCATTAAAGTAAATGAACGGAGATATAGCAACATAATCTAAACATAGCACAAAAGAACGGCAGGCGCCATTAATCATCCTTTTGTTTTCATCGATCAAGAACATCAAATACAATAGGTTATATTTAGATGGACCCAGTCCCCCTAGCTAAGTTGCTTTTTAACCCCGTTGATTTACTTTAACTAGGCTGTTTAATACTGTCTACATAGTGCATGTCAGAGCACGAAATGACGAAATGAAGGGAAAACGACGAAATGTTAATTGAAAACATTATTCATGTCTAACCTGTTAAATCTTTGCCTGGTCTATATTCAAAAATGTGTGACTCAGTCAGTTCAGCACTTTCGAGTTTAGATTTTCTAAGGTACTTCCCTATAAGCTCCGCTTGCACCTGAACACTGTGATCAAACGAGGATAGGGCTAAAATCTTTCCAATCTTTAAAAAGGCGGGTATAAGATTCTGTGACGTTTTTTTGATTGAATGGCTTGAAAGGAATTTATGGTACTTTGCTGTAAATTTTTTTATATCTTGCCTTTTTTCAAATTTGCGGCAATTCAATTATTTTTGCAAAAATTCATGGACAATTTTGAAAAAATTTAAATAATCGTAAATCCTAGACCAATAGAGGAAAAATGATAAAACCTTCAAGAAAACCATAGTTCATGAAGGTCTACAATATGGTGGCAACCAGAAATCTATAGCTTTTCTGGCTTAAAATTTAGAGATTTGATGACGTCATTGCCTCAAATTTATTAAGTGACACCATTTTGAAACCAATCAAGATATCAATGAATTTCCACGGCAGATTTACAGCAAAAAACCCTAAGTTCCTTCCAAGCCATCTATTGCAAAGAAAACTGCACTAGAATTTCACACCAACTTCTTTAAAGATTTGAGCCCTATGGAGGTCCAACGATCGAGATACTCTTCCGCATTGCTCTAGTGAGAGGTTAAAAGCTTCTACAGTGTTAACATAGCTGGGCAAGAACCCGCAAAGCTAGTTTTAGACCTTGCAATTTTTCTCTGCACCTTATCTTTGGAAATAGCAAGGAGTTTTTGATCGGGTTTTTTGTTACACGCTGCAATGATTTTTGCAACTTGCAATGATTCACGCCATGATTCACTGTCATGGGGACCGCGGCAGATTAACTTTATTAACTGCGTATGCGTGAAATTCATGATTGCAATGCAAGTTGTAGAAATATGTATTACATGGCGCAATGATGCTAAAAGAACATAGGGCTCAATCTTTAAAAAGGTCGGTGTAAAATTATATTACAGTTTTCTCTTATTTAGATGCCGTGGTAGGAACTTTGGGCTTTTTGCTGTAAATCTGTCGTGGAATTTATTGATATTTGATTAGTTTCAAAATGGCGGCATTTATTAAATTTGAGGCTACGACGTCATCAAATCTCTAAATCCTAACCCAGAAAAGCTACAGTTTTCTGCTTGCCACCATATTGTAGACCTTCATAAACTATGGTTTTCTTGAAAGTTATATCATTTTTTCCTCCACTGGTTTAGGATTTACGATAATCTTAATTTGTTCAAAATTTTCCATGAATTTTTTCAAAACAATCAAATTGCCACCATTCTGAAAGAAATCAAGGTATCAAAAAATTTCCACGGCAGATTTACAGCAAAGTACCATAAGTTCCTTTCAAGCCATTCAATTCAAAGAAAAATCTCATAGAATTTTACACCTACCTCTTTAAAGATTCGAAAGATTTGAGCCCTATGCTTGCTAAAAGTATTTGCAAGCGATGCAGAAAGTAGAGCTGAGTTCTGCTGCTGGCATTCGTTGCGAGAGCAAAAACACTGCGTTGCAAGTTGCAGAGTTGGCATGTTAAAGAGGCAATCGGACAGCCGGTATATTGATAATGATATACTAACTTCTTCTTCGCTGCAGTTCTGACACGATCTGTCACTTCAGCAGTTCTCAGTGTGACACCAAAGATATCTTCATGGTATCTTCCAGAAGACTGCAAGAAAAAATTTATGATGAGTTTCTAAAAGTATCTTTACAGTTAAGCCCGAAATTGTTCACTGAGGGTTTTGTGGCGCAGTGGTGTAATCTTGACAGTGCAGCCAGAACAGTCAGGTGGACAGGGTTCGATCCTAGGTAGAGCCCCACCACTTGAGCGGCATGACAAGGGGTCGCGGACTCGATTAGGCCGATTCTACTTCTGTGATTTCAGCGCTTGGCGCTAAAAACCGCAACTTCACCTTCACCTTCACATTCACCTTCACCTTCACCTTCACCATTCATACCTATGCCACATTTGGAGCATTTTGAGTCCCTATGTTTGCACGCCAATTCACAAGATCTTTTATACCTTCAAATGTCTCTCGTTGTGTTTATTTTCAGCTTTTTATCATATTCTTTCGAAACTTCAGCCACGGTAAAATTGGTCCTCAAATAGAACGATGCAAAATACTCAGAAGTTGGTATGAATGATGTCGGGCTTAACTATAACTCCCAAACCACAATCAGTTCAATTTGAAACATATTTTCTTCAAATAAAAGGATCACACTTGTCATGTGGATACATGTCTTCGAATCTGCAGATCTTTCTCATCTCTTGTAGGTGAATGACAGCAGGTATCATTTTGGAAAAGGAACGTTCGAGAAAAGCTTTCAAATTGACATTGCTTGAGTTTCATTCATAAAATGAGGCAACATTGATAAATCCTGTTGTTTCGAACTAAACACAGTGAGGAATATAGACATCATTTTAACAGTATTCAAAGATAGCTAGTGCATTTCTGCCTTAGGAATCAAAAGTTAGTTTGGAAGAATTATAACCAGCAACGCATTGGACACCACAAGCAAACCACTTATTAAAAAGTTAAGTTGGAAGACCATTGATGAACCTATAACTAGTGAATCTATAAAAATTCAAGTCCCTGCATGAACTGTCTCCGCAATACCTGTGTGATCTCTAAACCCGAAACTCACAATGCTCCTTGTATCACCTGGGCAATACAGAGACAGATTTAAGACTGCAGTACAGAGACAGATTCAAGACTGCCCAAGAAGAATTCAAGTAATAAGGATTTTTTCTTTCCAAGGAGCAAAATTGTCGAAAGGCCTTTCAACTTATACCAAGACCAAGCAGGTATCTTCCCTAATAGCTCCAAACAATATATTTAGGATTCAGCGTTTCTTTTTATCGTAGACTTTGTAAATTTGTATTAGGTATTACGCTTTGGCATTATGGTTTTATTATTGTATCTTCTTTCTTCAGAGTAATTTCAAATCGTAAGCTTGGCTAAAGCGCTGAAGGGGCTCCGTTGCCAAACTGTAAATAAATCTGTAAACACCGCACGTCTCCGTTGCTCCAATTGTTTACAGCATTTTCTTTGGTGGTTTCACCCAAGCCACCAAAAAGTGCTTGTTAAAAATCCACTTATTTCCAAGCAATCGTAGAAGATATGAATGTTTGGTTTTTTCAACTGTAAAGTACAAAGATCTATCTTCAAAATGGTGCTTTCATTTTCAAAACAACAGACAAACGTTCGTGCGATACTGCCCATCAAAAAACTTCGACATCACTTTTTTGATCGAAATTTGGAGACGGAGCTCCTTTAAAAGGATCAAATGGAATGAAGGTCCATTCTTTGTTTTGGGTCTTCATTTTCTACCATTATGGCACATTCACTACTTACCCTCAACTGGCTCATGCAATCCTGTGCTTCATTTTGCGACAATGCAGCAAACTCTTGCAACAAGTTCAACATAGTTTTTGCTACATCATTTGCCATTGAAACATCTCCACAAACGTAAATATGTCCACCATTCAATAAAATCATCTCACACACATCCTCTGAGTTCGTCTTCAGTAGGTCTTGTACATATTGCTAACAAATAAATGAAAATATCGTTAAAGCTTTATTTAGCCCCCCCTCTAATAAGCCCCCCTCTCTAATAAGCCGCTCCCTTTGAAGCAAAAGTTTTAGTAAGCTCCTCTCTCTATTAAGCCCCCCCCCCCCCACTTGTAGCAAGCACCAAAAGTTAACAAAGATTCTCTGCATATTACCAAAAGCAGTTTGCATGATAATTTCGATCATTGATTTCCATATGGTTTTGGATGAAAACTGTGTCGAATTTGTGTATATGACAAGTAAAATTGTCTGTCTATTCCGCAAATTATGGGGTAAAAGAACTAACAAGCTATCATTCATATCCTTGTCATTTGACTATATGAATAAGCCCCCATCTCTGATAAGTCCCCTCTCTCTAAACTTCCCCTTTGGAGGCTCCGAAATTAGATACGCCTTCCCCGGTGCTCAATAGAGCTTTTACGGCAAGCGTACAATGCATAGAACCCAGAACATTTTGAATTCTGCTACGATTAGAATTTCGTCTTGAGAAAGATCCCTTCGTTTCAATATGACAGAAAATTGGGTTTCTCGGGCGTTTACCTGTGTTTGAAATAATTTTCAAATTTACTGCCTAAGGATCATTGCCCTTTAAGGCATTAAACGGTCAAAGACCATATGACTGTATTGTTTTATCTCAAAACACAATCCAAGCATCAAGAAGAAAAGCATAGGTTCAAAATCTTTAAAAAGGCTGGTGTAAAATTGAGTGACCTATTTCTTTGAACTGAATGACTTCAAAGAAACTTTAGCTAATTTTCTATAATTCTACCGTTGGAATTTTCTGAAATCTTCAATACTTTCAGAATTAGAGTGTTTTCCTTCTTTTTCAAGAATTCAAGAAAAATTTTCAAAAAACTCAAAACCATCGTAATTTCTAGACAGTTTGAGGTAACATGAAATAATTTCGAGGGAAACCATAGTTCACAAATGCCTACAATATGGTATCAAGCAAAAGTCTGTCACTCATCTGGTTTATGACTTAAAAATTTGATGACGTCACATCCTCAAATGAGTTGAAATGTAAGATACGCTGTAATTTCCAAAAATATTCAAAATTTCTGAAAAGTCCAACGGTAGATTTATAGATAAGTATGTAAAGTTTCTTTCAAGCCATTCAATCAGAAGAAATAGGTCATTGAATTTTACACCCACCTTTTACGCCGAGATAAAGATTTGGAACCTATTCTAAGAAGAATGAGAAGTTTGATGGATCAAATTGGACGCACCTTTGGTTGTCCTGGTTCCCTAGAAAACGCAGTACAGCATCCATCCAATATCCCTCCTTCGTGCATGTTCATCAACTCATCTTTATAAAGATAATCAAGATTGGATGTTCTGCAGCCAAAATAAAGCTCCATTGGACCTAACTCTTCTTTCTGGACACCATTGGATATCTGGTAGAATCGATGCTGCCAAAATGATCTAAATGGGGCAATACCAGTGCCTGGACCGACCATCAGCACAGGAAGATATGGATCATCTGGGAGATGGAAGCTTGGTGCTCTAGATAAATAGAATATGTTAACATTAAACACCATAGGAAGAAAGGTCGGAGATTGGTAAGGGACTTCTAAAGAGAATGAACGGAGATATACCGGATGAGTAAAAAATGCATCCAACATTTTTGAAAAATATTGTGAATACTGTGACATCGATTAAAAAAATACCAACTTCATTGCCTAATAGACCTTTTAGCTATTCTACAAAAGAGCCTGGATCGAGCGTTATTTTTATACATTTTCATATGCGATGTTCGATCGAGTGGCGTTAGGGCTTCTATCACTATTGTGCACATTCGAAAATTCTACAAAATGTAGCAAAATATCGTTCGATTCTGATTCCTTTCAGAATAGCTAAAAGGTCTATTGCGGATGTGATTTGATTCTGAAAATTTTCTATACTTCATTCGAATAAAGAACTTCCTAAATCTTGACTCTACTGGGCTGTGGCTCAAAAATACGCGTGGATGATTCTATGTAATTTACTTTCCAATTCTTAGAATGGTATTAGACTATTTTGGCATAAGGCATTGCTTCATAAGAACATGGAAAGCTAGTAAGATGTAAGTATTAATTATTCATAATACGTCCATGATACAACTTTTCAACTTTGAAGAGTTGCATGACAGTATGCGGCAATTATCGTTGTATTTTCACAGCATCCTTCAAAACCAGACAGTGTTCAGGACAAACACAATTGACAATTTATACCTATAAAAGAGATCAGCCATAGAAAGACCAAATCGGCTAAGGTTTGTTTTACCCAGTTCAAGTCATGTGACCATACTCTTGGGAAGTTTTAGTATTATGCTATTACTTGCATTCATGGCAAAACAATTGGCAAAGAATTTCTCATTGAGCTCACCTTAGGACACCTGCGTTATCATTTTGCATGGCACGAAGTATGTTAGAGAAATCAGAAGATATTTTATCAAGAGATTGATCACACGACTTCAGACTTGAAATGGGTCTAATTTGTGCCAAAGGCTTTGATCTTTGGCGGGTGTCTATTGGGTTTAGCCAAAAAGTTGGCTTAGGTGCTAATGGCGTGTCGGTTTTGTTTTGTTCGTCTGCTATAAAAGTGGCCTGTTTTATTGGTAATTTGTTCTTCGCACGATGAGAGTGCAACGAAACTAGTATTTGGTGACTTCACGTTTATCTTTTCAGCAGTTACTGGTGAGTTATTAACTTAATTCTTTCCTTTCAGGTTTTAAGGTTAATTCGATTTTGTCTTACTGGATTTAACAGTTTTTCTCTTGTTACAGGTTTATTTTGGTTATCGTTTCTTTCACAGGAGTCAATAGTCTTCTTTCTACTGATTTCGGTGTTTTTGTTGCGTTTATGGGTTTAATATGATGAGTCCGTTATTTAAGGCTATTTTTAAATGGGTGTAAACAAACCTTAGCCGATTTTGTCTGTTGGAATATGATGATGAAAATTAATTCAACTGGCACAGCAAGATCTCCCACAGCAAAAGACTGATTAGAAACGAAACACTGGCAGCAAAAATCAAGATCCTTCCCGCAAAGCCAGTTCATACCAAGACACAATTTTTCTCCTTTGTTCAACCGTGTTGGCAGTATGAAAGTCTGCCACTACTGAGAACTGAAGCTGCAAGAAAATCGTTTTGGTTTCAAGGACTTCGCTGTTACAACGAACTTCCCTTGGAGATTCGTTCCTTGAACTCTATTGTTCTATTTAGATCTAGACTGAAGGAATACTATGATTAAAACTGATTCCCTGTAAATAAGACATGCCTGTGGAAACAATTTCTTGTAAATATTCTTGTAAACACCTTGACCAGTTCTATATTGTATTAGGATTACTATTATTATTTTTCATTACATTTTAATTTAACAGGGCCCTTGTTGATAACAATACTTTCTAGTATTGATAAGGTATTTACCCTGTATAAACATGTATATTATTATTAAAGTAGATAGCAGTATGAAAGAAATTTCACTTACGATCTAACGAAGCAAGGAACAGTGTCACCAGGTTTCAAGGAATCCAGCCATGTTGAGCAAACGCCGTGATGTAAGGGGCCTTTACCTCCTGAAATATAAAAGAACCAAATAAAGTCTTACTTCAGTATCAATTAATCAAAATCTAATGGCAGTCTAGCCAAAGAAACAATGCTGTGTCTGCATGTTTTCTTTGCTCTACCGGGTGTCCCAAAAAGTACTCCCATTTGAAAATCGCCAAAACTCGATTATGTAAGCTATCATAAAATTTTCTTTTTTACCTCTTTTGCCAATAATCCAAATATATTCAAAGACGATAAAATATTTGTTTCATTACTTAAAGGGTATGAAATAACGCATTGAAAAATCTCATCCTGAGCTATACTCTTTAAAGGGGCTTAGTCGTCAAACAGTAAACAAATCCGTAAACTCGCACATTTCGGGGATTATCAATTGTTTATCCATTGTTTTCTGCAGTTTGTTTGGTGGCTTCACCCAAGCCACAAAAAAGTGACCGTTAAAAATCCACTTAAAGCCGAGCAATCGTAGAAGATATGAATGTTTGGTTTGTTCCTTAGTGAAGTACAAGGATTAATGCCCAAACAGCAACTTTCATTTTGAAAAAAATACGAAAATCCTGTGAGATATCACCTTTCCAAAAACTGCAAAAATAATCGTTTTGTTTACATTTTGACGACGGAGCCCCTTTAAGCAACATTGTTAATCTTGCCTCTAAGAGAAATTATACCGGGTGAGCCAGAAAAAAGTTCCCACTTTTGAAAATTCATAGCATCAAAAGTACTGGATGGATTGGAATGAATCTATATTTGCTTGAAAGCCAGAAGATCGAAGTATTTTTGTGATTTTTCTTGCGTTCTTACGAGCACTGGCCAAATTGGCCTATTCAAGTTTACAAAAACTTTGTGGCTGCAAAATGACTCATAATGGCCTAAAATACTTGATCAAATCATGAAGGACTCTTCTCTCAGAACAACAGAGAAACTGCAATTTGCTATGGGTGAGAGATATCGTCTGCACATTTATTGCCATGGGATTGAAAATCTTCAGTATCTGTATGAGAATCTGTTTGAGTCTCATAACTCTTGAGAGAGGTGAAACGCCTGTGTGTATTGTTCTGTGTGAGGATTTGATCAAGTGTTTTAGGCCCTTTTCAGTCATTTTGCAACCATGAAATTTCTGTAAAGTTGGATTTACCTATCCTTGCAGTCCTCGTAAGAAGACGAGAAAAATCTCAAAAATACTTTAATTTTTTGGCTTTTAACTAGAATTTGAATCATTGAAATCCATGAAGTACTTGTGGTGCTACAAATTTTCGAAAGTGGGAACTTTTTTCTGGCTCACCCGGTATTGAAATTTTTCATTATCCTTGGAAGTCTACAATGGTACTTTGCGTTTCATGCTGACATTTATGACCAAACTAGAAGCTTAATATACAAAAATAAATTTCTCAGGTAATCATCAGGTCTTTTTGCAGTATGCTTCAAACCAGGCAGCCCTGAAAAGGGCTAAATTCACTAATTTAAAAGCAAATCAAAAGATCAACTATGTCTGGAAAAATAATTTGGTCTTTGATCTACTTGCTAAAAAAAGAAATTTGAATATCAGCCTCATAATAAATTGTTGGTGATTTTTCAAACAGGAGTACTTTTTTTGGAACAGCTGGTATTTAAAGAGGAGCCTATTTACCATTGCACACTCCCTTTAACTACTCGTAAAACTGACGCACATCGTCTACTGATGACTGCTAAAACCAAGCTTTTTGCTTACTCTGTGATAACAGGCAGATCAGAGTGGCAAGGCAGTGATATTTTCAAATTATGGACAACTTAAAATTTACCTTGCGTTCTGTAATTGACAACTGCGACTGTCACATGTACTTCATCTGGATACAATAATGGTGATGACGAAATTGAGTAGTATCGCTGTGAATAAAAGCAGATGAAATAGTAACAGTCTAGGCTCGTTACATAAGTTTCAGAATCGCTGGCTAAAAAGTACGTCCTAATGCCAGGAAATGTTGTGCCAAAAACGACCCCCAATTGGCACACATTCCCGTATGACTGGATAGTGAAGTACCCATCCCGGGTAGAAGTAGCGATAACTAGGACGAAGCTGATAAATGTAAGATTTGCTTACAGATTGCAACAGAGGCAGTTGTGTCAGGAGCAACATGACATCCACTTTCACAGATGGAAATTCTTCCAATACTTCGACTATGTTGGGGTATCTATCATACTTCCAATCTTCATAAGTACTTGATCCCTACAAACAGTAAAGTGTAATTCTAATCAGAAAATCTATGGGCCACAAGAAAGATTAAAGACTAGCTTCAGTTTAAGTGGTTTAAGGTACGCTGTTCATTGGCAAGCTCGAAATAAGTTTCAGTTACAAAGAGAGGAGAGATTAAAAAATCAAATTTATCAATTCATCAAGGACTAGGCAGGCCTCTTTGGTGAGCGTGAGCATGCAAGTGCTGCTCGCAGGCACAACCTATCATTTTGCTAGAACTTTGCTGTCCTCAGACTGCCTTGATCGCAGGCACATTTCCAAACCATTTGCTACCAGGCACGGAATATCTTTTCTATAAGGCCTGGGACTAAGTAGCATTATAAAATATATATTATCCAAGCAATAGCTTCACGATCGCAAAGTTTAGAAGTTTTGTGAGTTAACAGGGATGAAAAGATGCAATGAGATAGCAAAGCATTACAGGATGATTGGGTCTACCAGTGTCAATTAGAATCTTTTGAGATCGTCAGAATAAATAGGCTATCTCTCCTTTAAGAACTTCAAATATCTTAATAGTGAATTCTAATGTTCAATGGCCAGGACCACTTCTAACTCTGATTCTGAAAATTAGGTAATAGACCTTTAGCTATCCTAAAAAGAATCAGAATCGAACGATATTTTGCTACATTTTATAGAATTTTCGAATGTGAGCAAAAGTGATAGAAGCTCTAACGCTACTCGATCGAACCTCACATATAAAAATGAACGCTTGGTCCAGGCTCTTTTGTAAAATAGCTAAAAGGTGTATTGTTGAAAGGATTTAGTACTTGCAGCAACTGATCAATACATTTTACAGATCACCAAAAAAATTATAAAACGTCAAAATTCATTTCAGGCTTAAAGGGGCTGTACAACCCGTCCTCTCTGCGTGGCGCTGCGTGTCAAATCATTGCATGTGTTTAGGGTAAAGGGACGGTACAACCCGTCCTCTCTGCGTGGCGCTGCGTGTCAAATCATTGCATGTGGTTAGGGTAAAGGGACGGTACAACCCGTCCTCTCTGCGTGGCGCTGCGTGTCAAATCATTGCATGTGGTTAGGGTAAAGGGACGGTACAACCCGTCCTCTCTGCGTGGCGCTGCGTGCAAATCATTGCATGTGGTTAGGGTAAAGGGACTGTACAACCCGTCCTCTCTGCGTGGCGCTGCGTGCAAATCATTGCATGTGGTTAGGGTAAAGGGGCTGTACAACCCGTCCTCTCTGCGTGGCGCTGCGTGCAAATCATTGCATGTGGTTAGGGTAAAGGGACTGTACAATCCGTCCTCTCTGCGTGGCGCTGCGTGCAAATCATTGCATGTGGTTAGGGTAAAGGGACTGTACAACCCGTCCTCTCTGCGTGGCGCTGCGTGTCAAATCATTGCATGTGGTTAGGGTAAAGGGACGGTACAACCCGTCCTCTCTGCGTGGCGCTGCGTGTCAAATCATTGCATGTGTCTTTAGGCTAAACACAACACAGTCAATGACGATTTCACACAGAGATAGTAATCCAAAGTATCTGCGACAATCTCAGCAATCGAAGCTTTGATGGAGGATTTGTTTAATTTTTCTAACGCAAAATATTTCAAATTTTTAATGGATATCAAAAGTTCCATCACATTTCATAGACATAGACAAGAAAGCACTGCAATGAAACTTACAGAGAAGCTGCCATGAAACTGGCCGCCATTAAAAACCCAAGGCTTTAGTCACGTGCGCTGGTTGTCCCGTACTTTCCGATTGTTTACAAAAATCTTGTACAGCCCCTCTAATCATTACAATGTTCAACAGAACAGTTTATAAAATGCTTAAAATAAGAAGCGTCAATCTCATTTAATGGACCTACCTTTCCAAGATCTTCCAACACCTTCCTTTCTTCTTCATCAGTGGCCTAAACACAAAGCAAACGTATGTCAGACTTACGTTTCTGGAATGATTCCCAGAGAATACTTGAGGTATTGCAGTGAGTGATAATTTGGTTGATAACCGAGATGCTGAAGTATTTTTTTTGTGATTTTTCTGCTATTTTTCTGAGCATTGGAAAATAGTTAAAGCTTGATTTATAAGAAATCTTTTACTCCAAACGTGCTAAAAGAGACCTTTCTTTCCTATTTTACATATTTCATCTTTCATATATTCATATTTGATTCATTTAAGGACGTTTGCCATTTATCAGAAGCTGGTTTTCAAGGGGCCCTCTGATAAAAAAATTAAATACAATCAAAGGGAACAAAGTAAAAAGCTATTAATTAAATTTAACTTTCAAACCACATATTCAATATCTAAAACCTAATGTTTAAAATTTACAATCAAAACGAAAGAAAAAAGTGTCTGTTTCTAAACAGTTTTCTTGAAACTATGCAGAGAGGTTGCCTGCTTTGACTCGGCTGACAAGCTATTCCATAGTTTTGCACCTCTATAGGAAAAGCATTTCTGGCCATTTGTAGACCTTTTCATCGGTAACCTCAAGTCTATAACTGAAACTAAAACTCTCGATCAAAATTATAATTAATCTCCTCACTCTAACGTAACGCATATAATCTGATGCTTTAGGCAAAATCACTCCTTAAGCCTTGAATGAAATAAATGTATTTCCATGCATGTTGCACTAAGCATGGGTAGTTAGACACTGCTGGTGTGCTTCTATAGAGCAGCGCTGCAACGAATTTGTTCTGCGGAGGAATAATTTCTGTAGTTATGCGAAGGATTTTGTTTATTTGATTCAAAAGCCGAGCAGAAGACATTATAATTCTCGCATTTTAGGGCTTAAATGAAACAATCACCACACAGCTCCTGGATCAAATAAACAAAATCCGCCCAGTAGAACTTTAGATTTACCTTTCTTCTTTTGTTATAAGCACATAACTTCTCTTAAAAACCACCTTTCGCTTGCACAAGGCCAAAGATTGCCCTATTGGTTTCAGGGCAACGTTTACGGCTTTGTTTGTTTTGAATTACTGGTTGAGAATTTCTTTTGTCTACAATCGCTAATCGCTTTGAGTTGAGGTGTCACTCAAAAACAACTGATGCTATAATATTATAAAATCTGCCATTGTTTCAGCAAACGAATTTTCAAACATGTGATATTTTTGAATATCTAATAACGTCTGCGACTTCACTAAATATCAAAATATCACATGAACAAAACAAAAGATCGTATAAATGCTCGGTGGAGGGGGTATCTTAGTATTTTTTGTGGTACCGGGAAGTGCCACATCTTAGGGGTACTTTTTCAAAACGTTACGGAATTATGGGTATCCTTTTCAGAAATTTTGCTGAATTATGGGTCCTGTTCTTGAGAAATTTTGCAAATGTAGAAGAATTAAAGAAAATGTTTCATAATTTCTGGAATTATGGCCCAGATTTTCATTAAATCTGCGGAGTTACGGCACTAAAACGCTTTAAAATTTGCGGAATTATGGGTATGAACCTTTCGTGCCTAATTGCACGTACCCGTCACATTATAGGTCGAGATACCCCCCCCCCCCCCCCTGAGTATAAATGTTACCTGTGTAGCCAATTGCATGAGAAGTTGCGGAGTAGGTGGAGTTGTTAGATCCAGATAGCTGGTCAATGCAGCCCTCAAAGTGCACGGGCTGGGCAGGCGCTTGATCACTTCCCATCGCTTGATTGGGCCAAACGGACCTGAAAGAAAGTCGAACAATAAGATTCAGACCATAGAGCAATTTGGTTCCAATGCCTCAAACAGTCTACTAACTGGCGACCAATTCGGATTGACGTTAGCCTGCGTGCAGACTCAACTATCCTACACTTTAGGATAGTTGAGTCTGCACGCAGGCTAGATCGACGTAGGAGTAGTGATCTTTGGAACAAGGTTGACCATAGCAAGGATATGGTATTTGAAACAAAAGCGAGATCTACGGTGTTTGAAGCTTCGTGCCTCGAGACATTCTTTGTTGTTCCTCCGTCTACAACATAGCCTCGCTACATAAGGACCCTCTAGTTACGCTCATCTAATTGAGTTGAATTGTTGTTGTTGTTGTCGCTCGACTGAGGCGAAGATCAAGTCAAAGAGCACAGGGAAACGAAGGATCTACAGTGTTTAAAAGCTTCGTGCCTCGAGACATTCTTTGTTGTTCCTCCGTCTACAACATACCTTTTGTCTTCAAAATACAAGGAACACTTTTTCAAAAATCTTGATCTTTCCTTCATTCATACACCAAAATATTTCGTATTCCTTAGCTAATTTTGAATTTGTTGGATCTTACAAAATATGGACTGGAAAAAGGTCGTGCCAGTTCAACAAGGAATGAAAGAATCGACGTGTTTTCGAATCATTTATATTTTGCAAAGGATCTCGTCTTCATATTTCGTGACAAAAAACTCAATTGAGCAAGAGCATCAAACAACCCTCACTAGCAATCACAAATTTTGAGCAGCGATTCTGGCATGAAATATGATTACATCATTGGTTGGAAAGCGCAGCTTTAGTATAGATTTTTAACACTGGGACCACGAGGAACATCATCTTGAGGGTCATTTCAGAGAAAGACAAGTCAGTATCGTAGTTTATTAAATCGATATTTCCAATTAATTAAGACATCAAGACAAATCTAGTTGTGATTCTAATATTAGACTAGGCCATGATTATTGAACGTTTCGAGAGGAGCTTGTCTCATCTTCAGCTAAATAAAAGTTACACGTGCGAGGTTTTATAGTAATAATTATTCGCGAGAAATGCATAATTAAATCATCGATCATACGATTTCTAAATAAGGAAAATCCATTGAAATTAAACTAAATAAGAAAGTCCAGTGAGATTACATCATACTATCATACCTGAGGTCTCCTTGCAAATTTCCATTTTGATTGGCTCATCAGCTCCTGGGGCATTGTCTATCAAGCCAATCAGAGCATTGACCAGTTCTGAGCTGTTGACTGCAAACACAGCAAGATGGTCACCAGGCTCATATGATTGTTCTTCATTGCCGGCAGTTTTCATTTGCACAAGAATCGTAGAACGACTAAATGAGAACAAAAAGATGTCGAAGTACCGAGGAAGAACAACTGAACCAACCTCCTTCCCATGCCCCAAAAGGAGTCTACCGCAGACAACCTGCGGAGTCGACCTGGTCGACAGAGTCGACCTGTCTATCGCCAACCGATTGTCGATTCTTCATCTAGATTTATCTCATTTTCTTTGTTTTCATTTTGTATTTTTGCTGCTTCTTCCTTTGCGTTGTAGAAGACTATTTCAATATTGCTTTCACTTAGGATTGTCTGAAAAAGTCCCTTCAAGAAACCTTAAAAACCTGCCAAAATCACAAGCAAGTTTCCCTAATATGTTGACCTTACAGCAATGTCTTGAGCACGCTTTAGCACGTGCTATCCTCTTGGGGGGGACAACAAGTCTTCCCCCTGCTATTAATAACTTATTCAGGGGGATTCCATTCTCCAAAGAGGACAAAATGCATGAATGCATGTGCGTGTCATTATTACTAGAAAGGAAAACAAAGGGAAATGTTGCTCGTTGTTCTCACTCATTTTTGCACATTTTCGAAAGGGGCTTTCTACAGAAAATCTCCCATATCGACGCGAAGAAATGGCCGAATAAAGTCGGGTAAATTACTGAACCTAATTGAGCATATTGGGAATAAAACAAGACAGTCTTCAATCTATTGCTTTGATATTCAGGGAGCAGCATTTTTTCAAACGTCGGGCCTTTTTATTGACTCACCCGGTAAATGAAAGCTATTTTATTGCTTTGGAAGAAAAATTACGAAAAAACGGCTGAGCGATAATCTTTTACGAATTATCGTATTTTTAGCAAAATGGCTCCATATAAAAAAGAAAGTTGTCAAGGAAACAAGTAAGCACTTTGATCAACAATAGCATTGATTCCAAATCTTCAGAAAGGTTGATGTAAAATTTAATGAGCTATTTCTTTGAACTGAATGACTTCAAAGAAACTTGAGCTATTTCACTATGATTCTACCATTGGACTTTTCTGAAATCTCCAATATTTTCAGATTTAGAGTGTTTTTCTCCTTTTTCAAGAATTCAAGAAAAATTTGAAAAACAAACTTAAAGCCATCGTAATTTCTAAACTGTTTGACGCAATATCAAATAATTTCCAAGAAAACCACAGTTTACGAATGTCTACGATATGGTATCATGCAGAAGTCTACCACTCTTCTGGTTTATGATTTAGAAATTTTATGATGTGACATCCTTAAATGAGTTAAAATATAAAATGCGCTGTAAATTCGAGAAATTTTCAAGATCTCTGAAAAGTCTAATGGTAGAATTATAGGTAAGTAGGTAAAGTTTCTTTCAAGCTATTCAACTGGAAGAAATAGGTCATACAATTTTACACCCACCTTTTTGCGCCGATTTAAAGATTTGGAACCTATACCATCAACAATACAGAGGGTAAAGATTCAATTTAATAATCATTCGCTGTGATTTGCAATAATGCTTGAAACCTTGCAACACTCACCACGGGCGGTAGGAAACGCTGAATTTAGCAAAAGCTGTACGGGTGATACATCGAGTTATTCCTATCCTAATATATCATTCCATTCGTGCTATATCGACTTGTTTTCCTTCTGTGTCTGCGTTTCCTGCGAAGGCGCCATTCTAATCCGATTGACAGGACTTCAAGGGCACTAGAGTAATTATGCCACTCAAACGGAAACTCTTCATTTTACCACACTTGAGTGTCATAATTACTCTAATGCCCTTGAGGTCCTGTCAATCGGAATAAAATGGCGCCTTCGCAGGAAACGTAGACACAGAAGGAAAACAAAGTCGATATATCACGAATGGAATGATATATTAGGATAGGAATAACTCGATGTATAACCCGTACAGCTTTTGCTAAATTCAGCGTTTCCTACCGCCCGTGCACTCACCTAGAATCTGCATGTTGCAAGTTCTGTTTAGAAAGAACAACAGCGTGGGAGATCTTCTTGTTGTGCACGTGAGCAAGCCCTGTGACAACAGGAATACATGATGGTGTAAATAAGAATGAATTAGTCATAAAAACAGAATAACATGTTCATGAAATGATGATTGCAACTTCTAGATCTTTGAAGGTGTTGTGGCGCAGTGATGAAATCCACTGACTTTGCAGTCAGAACAGTCAGGCGGACAGGGTTCGATACCCGGTAGAGCCCCACCACTTGAACGTCATGACAAGGGGTCGTGGACTCGATTAGGCCGATTCTACTTCTGCGATCCCAGCGCTTGGCGCTAAAAACCGCAACTTCACCTTCACCTTCACCTAGCAATCCATTGTCAACCGCAACAATTTTCATAAATTTTTGACATTCAGTACCCTGAATCAGAGTATTTTTTAGTATTTGAAAAAAGAAATGGCATAAAGTGAAAGAAAAAGGAAAAGAAAAAATAAGGGGGAAAGGACTCCCTTCCTTTCTCTTTCTTATCAATTTTTTTCTATTTCAAGATTTTTTTAAAAACACTAAAAATGGTCTGATCCAGGGTAGATATTCAGTTGATTTTTCAATTCAATTATTTTCATCTAATCAAGGGCAGCGAGACACTGCTCGTGTGCTTCCATAGAGGAGCGCTTGCAACTAATATGTACCTGCGGATGAATCATTTTTATAATAGTAGTAAATGATATTTTCCTCCGCAAAAAAACAAAGCTGTAGGAAGCAAGCACAGCTGCGGCGTCTAACTACCCATGGTCTAAAGCCGGTTTTCCACTAGGCGGATTTTTCCGTGCGCAGCGGAGCGGCTGTTGTTTTTAGAATAATGCACATTTCGTAGGGATTCCGTGTGTCCTCATCTTGATCAGCCATTTTGAATCCCTGTCTTGCTCATGGCTTTTCTCTTGATGTAATGTGTCAAAGCTTTCGAGCGATTTGATTGGTTGGCGTCATCGAGCGCGGCGGAAAAGTTGAAGTCAATCCGACTTACAAGTACGCACGTAGCGGAGCGACAAGACGTGGTCATTGTATGTCAAAACAATGCAAATACAATAGCTGCTCCGCTGCGCGCTGAAGAATCCGCCTGTTGGTCTCAGAGCGATGTTGAAGCGAGCAGCATCATGACAACAAAAACGAGGCAACATGGGCAAGTAGCAACAAAATGACGATCTAACTATAAAGGGACAAATTACCAAATCAAAATTACCTTCGAATCGATCCTCCTTCTTGCTGGATTCAACAACCGTGTATCTGAACTTTCCTTTAGTCCACGAGCTTGCAGAGGCAGTTAAACTCTCAACCGCGCTCGTCATGGAACGTGTGTCAGCACAGAATGTCTCACAAGCTGCCTGTAATGACATGGACGGAAATTTATGAAATAACCAACAGAACCTTTAGAATGTCATTTTCAACAGAGGATTGCCTGAAAATCTTACCTGTGTGAGACTCGGAAAAGAGTTTCGTAGAAGAAACGGCTCTTCGAAAGTTGTACTGTCCTGTTGTCAAAACGTGCTATGCTGTACAGAAGAGAAATAATGGAGTTCTTTCTCATAGGGAAACGTGGACCGACTAAAGGATGAGAAAAAATGTTGAGTATATGAAATCAAATCAAATCAAATCAAATCAATCAATCAATCAATCAAATCAATCAATCAATCAATCAATCAATCAAATCAAACACGATATGTCATGTAATTTTATCAATTCGCGCTCGAAAATAAGAGTTGGGGTAAATGAAGCCAACATAAAACACAGCGTTGCACTAGCATTTGAGAGTGTCTCATTTATTTGTCGACTTAAATCAATTACAATTTTTTTCACAAATAGACACGTGAACGTCGAGAAGTCGAGTTGACTTGAAGGAAGAGACGAGCAGCTTACAACTGATGGATTTTGTGGTGCTGTTCACAAGTCTATCGTCGCAAAGGCGAGTCTCTCAAAGTTTTCTTGGACTACAGCTAAGAGAAAATGTTACGATATGATTTGCTACTTTTTATTGACACCTACCGGGTGTCTCAGAAAAAAGTACCCCCTTTTGACTCAACAAGGCAACAAAACGATAATATTTCGGGACTTTGCACATACCTTGCATTTGGAAATCGACAACCAAACACCGGAGATATGAGTTCACAAGGTCAAAATTTGGAGAGCACCTGAAACCAGAGGTTTTGAGAAATGGCCTAGCCATAATTTGACAATAAACAGGTATTTTGCAAACGAATTTTCGACTTTGACCTTTACTTTATATTTTTGAAAAGATTTTTACCTTGAATTTCTTCAATTGTTCTTGAAGTGACTTTTCTTTTGAGGAAACGATCCTTGCATTGCATTCGATCCCAAGTGTTTTGTATTAAAGAAGAGTAAAAGGAGTACCTGCACGCTTATTTTGGAGATGTGGCACGACTTTATCACTCCTACCACATTTTTACTATATTTGTTTAATCAGCGCCATGTCCATGCATCTTTTATTCTTTTCAAAAGCAAAACACAGAAACTTAAAGTCTACAGGTACTTTGGAAAATGTCCACGATACAAATCATGACTAGGCCCTTTTTCAAAACTTCTGGTGGACGATTCTAAATGCAAGGTACGTGCATCTAAGTTGAACATTGATAAATTTAGCTGTGAAGTCGGGGAGCAATGATATCTTATTGCTTGGTTCCTATTTCCAGTCAAAAGGGGGTACTTTTTTCTGAGACACCTGGTATATACAACATGATTAGTGATTGCAGACAAAGGAATTCTATGCCCGGTCGATCCAATCGTAAACAAAAACAAAGTAAGCCGCAAAAGTTGCCGTTAAACCAAGGTAGCTAACTCGCTCGTTGTGCATTCCAGACATGGTTTCAAAGAGCAAACGTGAGTACATATTGAAAGAAGAAGGATATATCTAGACTCATATCCCGGGTATTTTATCAGTTTGCTTCAGAAGCGGATAGACCGGCGATTAAATTCTCCCATTTTTTGGTGCAATTAAAACAGATGCTGCTCAGCTTCTGAACCAAACAAATATAATTACCAAGGCAGAAGTTTAGATACATCCTTCTTCTTTGGATTTATGCTCATCTTGGCTCTTCAAACCCATTTCCAGAATGCACAATGAGTGAGCTAGCTACCTGGATTTCAGAGAAACTTTTGCGGCTTGTGTTGTTTTCGTTTATAAGTTGGTCAAAAAGGTCGACCAGGCGTTGAATTTCCTTTGTCTGCAATCGCTAATCGCCTTGTATTTAGGTGTCGAGTAACAGTAGCGGATCCTATTGTAACAGTATCTGCCCTTGTTGCTTGTTCGTGCAATTTCATTGATTTAGGTCGGACTGACAATTGCTACATATTCTCTTATACTCACTATCGCGAGGAAGAATAAACGTAATTTTGCAAAGTTCTTCTCGCGTACCAGAAGAGTTTATTGATTTCAAACGACAAACCTTGAAGACATCTTTCGCCCATGCCATAAATGATTCTTCTTGCCCACACAACTCATCACCTTCTCCCAATGGGAATACTTCTTCACCTCCCAAGCCGATAATCAAATTTCTGCATGAATGCGCAAAGGCACAGAAGTGAGGATATGCCCTTGAACCCAAGCCAAACACGGAAAATCTAGGGAAACAGAATTATGTATATTTATGACAAATTGAGAATCATAAGGATGACGAATCTGTTACCATCTGAAGTAAATACATTTTCTGATAGATAACAATGTTTGTTTTGCGTGTAACATCGTCAGGCATATGTAAACGAGTAATTATTCAAAAATATGGCAATATACAATACCAGTATCGATACCATTTTCAGATATACCCCAAACGAACCAAACTGAAGATTCGCTGTTTAAAGTTTTGGACATATTATGGATCTGAAACTTCCCTGTTTGTGAATTTTTGTAGAGGAGTCCAGATTAACTTCGAAGATAATCGTTTGCTACATTCATACGATCGAAAACACAAGCAGTGGCGGAAACTTGGGAGGGGCGAGAAAGTGCGATCGCCCCCCCCCCCAATGTTGGCTAGAACAAAGGTCTTTTGTTCGAAAACAATAGGAAAACAAACAATGCCATTCAACTAAAACAATAGCCTCGCCCCCCAATATTTGGCAAAGTGTCCGCCACTGAGCACAAGATGGTGAAATCATGAAAGCTAATCTTCGGAGCCTTATTTTGAGCAAGGCATTTTTGTCAAATTGTTATTGAAAACTTTACAACGCTCTTTTGATAAACTGGATTTACAATTACCAAGGACACAATTTAAGGGTGTTTAGGAGGAAAATTGTCTTTGAAAATGCCTTATCTCCAAGAATAAATTGGCTGTTAAAAACACAAACTTTCGGACATTAAATACCATTGCCACAATATCAGATAAATCTCAAACAACTCTTGTCCTTCACACAAATTACAAGATCGGCAACTAACTTTTTAGACAGTGGCTCTGAGATCTTAACTTTATTTGCCCTCTGTGGATGGCCAATAATCATGTATTCAGTTTTTTCGGGTTTGCACTTACTTTGTTTATCCGCATCCATTCCGAGATGTTTCTTAATTCTTCGTGGGCATTTGTAATTAGATCATTACAGAACTTCGAAAACAATTTTCAGAAATCTTTCTACATGACCCTGTTATCTGAGGTGGACGGTTTTAGACGAGATCCGTGAGTCAATAGGCGAAATTTGATAAGTCTGAAACACGATTACATGGTAAAGTGAGCCATCCCTATCAACTGCGATCACTTCTGTATAAATATTGGGATAAAATATTGATGATTTCTTCATGTGATTACTTGGCAGGGCTGGGAACAGAACTGGCCTCCCAAAACTCTCAACTGCACATGCAACAAACAGGCATACTGCCAATGATGTGGAACAACCTAGAAAGAGAGACAAAATTGGCACCCTCCCTAAAAACCTTCAAAGGACAACTATAGACCGGGACAACTTTTATCTTATTAATTAGTCTTATTTTTGTACAATATTGTAAATTAGGCATGTAAATTTCTTTTGTTCTTAGTTTTAGTGGTTAGGTTTTTTCTTTAGGTTGAAAAACATATTTATATATGAATCCTATTAACCTGTATAAATATTGTAAAATGAAATGAAATGAAAAAATGATGTGATTTTCCCGCCAAAATTAATTTGCAGCCCTGGGGGGGGATTAAACAAGTAAATAAAGTAAAATATAACCACTTTGATGTGAATTGAAAAAAGCACGACGTTTCGAGCATACCCCGTTATAAAGCCGGTGAATTTCTCCATGTCCGCAACATTTCATCCCTGCTTACAAAGGTAGGGCAAGCGCTGCTCGTGTAATCAGGCCCCTACAATAACAGGTGGTGAAACAAACCTGAGATTTGCCAATGACTGAGAACTGTCTGTGTCCTGTTTATCCATACTGAATGATTGTATATGAATGCTGCTCAAGCGCTTCTTTGCTTTCCTTAATAAAAAAGTCATACCAGGTGAGCGAGAAAAAAGGTTATCAAAAGAAAACGAAAAAAGTCTGGCAAGTCCAGTTACTTGCCACAAGTATATTTCGTCAACTGTAATAAGTCTGTTCATACAGATTTATTGCAGTTGACGAAATAGACTTTGACAGTTGACGAAAAAGACCTGGGAAAGTCTAAGCAAGTCCTGTAATGTACAATCTTAAAGTGAATGTGCAATAGTAGGCTTGCCTATAAACAAAACAAAGAAAACACTCAGACACAGCCTTGTTTCTTTGGCGATCTATCGTTCACGGCGAGTGTGCAACTTGGATTTTATGGGATAGTTTTAGACAGTTTTGCTCTTTGCAAACGCAAGTATTAACCTTACATAAACCCTTGCCTTTGAAACATTTATCAAGCGAGACAAACAACAGATCATTCTAGCACAGGGTTTAAATCTTTGAAGAAGGCAGTTCAAATTCTATTACCATTTTCTTTGAATAGGCCTTTTTACTTGTTAGAAAAGAGATTTGGGTCGAGCGTCCAAATCTGGTAAATTTCGTTAAAGGAAATGAAAATACGACCCCCGTTCTCGGTAGATACACTGCTAGCTGTGGCATGAATTTGCTGCGGATCTCAACACTGTTCAGAGAGTTAGTCATCAACTACATTGCACATCGGCGTAGAGGAAGATAAAATTTGGGGGGGCCGCCCGACAAATAATCCATTGTTTAAGAAAATTTTGCCCGACTTCAGGCGGATTTCTGCCCGATTATGGCTGATTTTTGCAAGATTTTCCGACGTTGGGGGGGGGGGGGCTGCAGCCCCCCAGCTCCCCTGTCTCCTACGCCTATGACTTTGCACAAAGTGAGTTAGCAATGGTTTAGTTTACACACAGGCACGTGTTATTGGTCTTTTTGTTTTGTTTCTTGTTATTTTCATTCATTTTTAGCTGACTTTCCTTTCATTTGGATAACAACGGTTGAAAACAGCAAACTAATTCGCAAAATGAAACTCTTGTATGTATGCACGCACTTTGTTTTGAAACTGTTACACAACAAATCAGCTAACGATGGATGAAAATAACGAGAAACAAGGCCAAGAGGCGAATAAAACTTGCCAGCGCATAAACTGAGCCACTCGTAATTTGAGCAAAATTATCGTTGATTAACTCACTGAAAATTGTTCTGAGACCCAAAGGAATTGCACCCCAAAGCTAGCAGTGTATCTACGAAGAACGGGGGTTGTGCGTTCGTTATCGTTCTCAAAGTTTACCAGATTTGGATACTCGATCCAAGCCTCTTTTCTAGCAAGTAAAAAGGTATATTGAAGGCTTGAAAGGAAGTTCAGCTTCTTTGCTGTACTTCTACTGAGAAAATATTTTGATATCTTGACTATTTTCAAAATGGTAGCATTTATTAAATTTGATGCTTTGACGTCGAAGAAAGCCTGCAAATTTAGAATTTTCGAACGAAGGAAGCCTGCAAATTTACGTCGGAAGAAGGTGGTCATCGTGGCCCGGGCATTTGAGGATCAAAATAAAAGGAACGATTTAGAGAAGTATTTCTTGCACTTTCAAGGAAAAATGAATTTTTTGGTAATATGTATAAAGGATGTTGCCTTTTCTCCAAAATTATCCTTCCCCCATGGATAATGCGAAAAGAAACTTACGTTAACGACGGCGGATGTTTCATTTTATAAAGCATTTCGCCAAAATTCTGCAAAGAAATGATAAATCTTAGAATGCATGTTGTCCAAAAGATTTGTCCAGTGGTAAAGTTAACATACTTGCGTCTTTGACTATTATTTTCATGTGGCTTTACATGATACAACATAACCTTGGTGTATTCAAAAATTGAACAACAACCTCTGAATGTAGAAATATCGTGACGGTAACCTGAGTAGATTTACCATCAGCATCCGCCTCTCTTGCAGGGATGGACAGAATATTTAAATTTCTGGGACCAAAAACATCTTGGGGACAAAAATAAGCACTTGTTGCATCCTTTTACAGAACCCCCCCCCCTCCAATGGTAGTCCAAGGACCTAAAATTTGGTCATTTGGTAGCATGTAATGAAACTTTTCTGCAATTTATGATAATTTTCTATTGTAAAATCCGATGGAACAAAGCAAGAAACTTCAAAACTAATTGATGATTATTGCTGCAGCGACCATATTACCGTACGAAGGAGCATACTTCGTTGGGATCTTATAACTCGATTGTCAATAACTCGAACCCCACGTCTCACAGTGTCTAACTTAGATTTTATTCGTTCGTTTCGCTTTATATAACCTTAGTTTTGTTTCTTCTTAGCTAGATATGTTTGTAAATTTAGTTGTAGGTATTTACCTGTAAAACGTTATTGTTAAATTTATAACTGGCCTGGCCAGGAATCTCAAGATACCCCCTGTGATGGAGTAGGTCCCAGGCCCCCTAAGGCGTTCACTTCATGTACACGTGTTGCTGAAGAAGTTACCTTTGATTTGATGTAGAGTACACACGCCTCATTCGTTTAGCCTAGCCTACCAACTCGATATTACTTCCTTACTACCAATATTACACCTCCAATTGGAAGTATGTTATTGAAAAATAGGGCCATTTGGTAGCCATTTGGTAAGACCCTCAATGCGATTGCACTCCCCATGTACGGCCACAATGGAAGTACCCTCCCCCCGTGGGCTAACGTATTCGTGCTTCATACAAACTTACAAAGCCTTAATCAAGAGATGCGAGGAAACATCAGAATAGAAGAATAGCATAAAAACTGCCCCTAGAATAGCGAAAGTGTGAAAGATACAAACCTCCCCATTACTTGGTGCTTCACCATTTCCAAATGTACTCGTTACAATAAGAACAAGTTGTTCATGCTCGAGTTCGGGAAAGTTGAATTCATCCATGCTCATGACTTTGGGGTCAAACGCATGCGAAAATAATTGTCCAAGAATCTTTGCATAATTTTCTGATTTTCCTGTTTCAGTTGCATAAAGGATAATTGCTTTGTGACGTTTGGCCATTGCTTGTCCCATTAATCTTGCAGTCAGGTTCACGGCTCTGTAAAAAAAGTGTTTCATCATCATAGGACACCTGAATGTGAGCCAGTGTGAAATTGCTTATCTGTACAGGGTGTCCCAAATAAATTGTTGAGATCACTGTAAATCTAGGCAAACGTCACTCAACCATCAAGTCCATTTTGCGTAAAGTCTCTTAACGCAGAGTCCTGTCCATCTATTCCATTTGTACGCCCGTTTAACATTGGACGTTAGGCATATATAGAGTAAAGAACTATCCATCTTGACTTTTGACAACATATGAATCTTTACAATCAATCTATTATATGCTGGAAAGAAACCTATGTTTAGCGGTGTTTTTATATTTAATCAAATGAATGTTTTGGGACACTCCGTAGTTAGCCAATTTGACATATTGTTTATGTGTTTTGAAATTATTTTAGCGAGAAGAAAAGCACAAATGAGCCATCTTCTCTCTGGTCCACAAATTCAAAGTAAACAACACTTCAACGAACAAGTCATTTCAGTACCAATAACTTTTGCACTGTAGATGCGAAAAAACACGACGTTTCGAGCCTGTACACGTTATCAAGTTATGATAACGAGTACAAGATCAAAATGTCCTGTTTTTCACATCTACTTTATCGTTGGTACTGAAATCACTTATTTATTATACTATCGTTTAATTGTCTTAGTACCACACACAACAAACATATTTCTATTGGATTTCACGAATTCAAATCTTTTCGGTGGTGAGCCACCTCAAGTACAGAGCCACCAGGAGCTTTATGCAAGCTTAAGAGGTTCGGATCGTGAAATTTAAAGGGGCTGGGTCACGTAAAGTAAACAAACTTCTTTCGAAACGACTATTTTGCAGTTTTTACAGGCCATATCAAACAGATTTCCACTATTTTTCTCAAAAGGAAAGTGCTATTTTGAAGCTGAACTCTTGAACTTCAAAGAGAAACAAACGAAACAACCATATGTTGTAAGATTGCAAAGATATTGGTGGATTTTTAGTAGTAACTTTATTGTGGATTCACCCCCATCCACCAAAATCTGTGCAGAACACAATGGCCACGTGTGGGCAACAATATAGATTATAGAGATAACAGATTTTTTACGGTTACGTGACCCAGCCCCTTTAAGACCAAGGCATGGAAAATAACTTAGGAAGAATAACTAAAAGCCTACTTAGCAACTTCTCTGAATCCTAGGCGACGTTTTCCACTGCTTCTCTGTTTGCCAATTGGGAAATATTTGTAAGGATCTTCTTGGTACTCAAATGAAGGCCTCAAATAGTATGCAAGCATTTCCTGTGGATAAAAACCTGGTATGAAAAACATAATCAGGAGGATTCCATTCTCCCAAGAGGACAAAATAACTGCGAATACATATTAGGCCCAGTTTACACGACACCGTCTTCATTTCATATCGGATTGGTTTCATATCGGATTGGCCTCCTGTTTACACGAGAACGCACCAATCCGATATGCTTCATACCGTTTTTGCGTTTTCAAATGAAAACGCTCTGAAAGTGGCATGAAACGAATCCGATATCGTGTAAACGGTCGAATCCGGTATCAACTCAAAATGGAACCTCTTTATCAATTCTACGAGCCTCCTATTCATCTGGCGCATTGCGCAGTGGGTGTTAAAACAAAGGAAGTCCTTCGCAGCACAAGACAAAGCGTTTATGTGTAAACACAACCCCCAATCCGATATGAAAACGGTGTCGTGTAAACAGAGCCCCAATCCGATATGAAATGAAAACGGTGTCGTGTAAACAGAACCCCAATCCGATATGAAATGAAAACGGTATCGTGTAAACAGAACAATTTTCGTATCGGATTGCAACCCCCAATCCGATATGAAATGAAAACGGTATCGTGTAAACGGGGCCTTAGTGTTATTATTGTTAGGAAGGAAAACAAGGGAAACTTTGGTCCTCACTTTCATTCGTTTTTACAGGCTTTTAAATAGGGTTTTCTGCAGAAATCCCCCATATCCACAGAAAGGAATGACTGATTAAAGCCAGGTAAATTACTGAATCTAATCAAACCTATCGCCAATAAAATAAGACAATTTTCAATGTTATTGCTTTGATATTCAGGAAACGGTATTTTTCAAACGCCCTGCATTATCGTTTTATTCGCCCAGTAGAAGCTCCATGACAAATTAGGGATCAGCAAATACAGTCGGACAGGCGCCAAGGAGACAAACCATATCATAACGCTTGTACTTACTTGATGGAATACTGGACAAGTAGAGCCAGATAATGGAGGCACAATCCACACCCAATCAGCGGGGCAGCCACCACGAAGCCTTTGCTGTAACAAAATGATACATTTTAATTTCACAAAAATATGCAAGATTTTCAAAAAATCGTAATTAAAGGGGCGAAATTAAAGGGAGCTAGAATTGAAGGCAGGCGAAATCTGAAGGGACTAAGGTATCCAAGATTTTCAAAAAATCGTAATTAGCATTAACGACCCATTACTAACAACACATACGTATGAACCTGAGGGGGTAATGGGGGCATGTGTCCCATAGGTTCTGTAATCATCATACAAAAAATGTCCTTCTCGTTTCTGGAAGTGCTCCTTTAGCTTAATGAAAGTGCGCTTGAAGTGTCGTGCATCCACCCAAGTTATTTATCATTGGGCTCAAATCTTTAAAAAGGTGGGTGTAAAATTTTATCACATTTTTCTTTCAATTGAAGCGCTTGAAAGGAACTTGCTGTAAATCTACCATGGAAATTTTTTGATATCTTGATTAGTTTCAAATGGTGGCATTTATTGTTTTAGAGGCTGTAACGTCATCAAAGTTTCAAAATTCGAAACCAGAAGAGCTACAGATTTCTTGTTGCCACCATATTGTAGACCTTTATAAACTATGGTTTTCTTGAGGATTTTGTCATTCTGATCTAAGATTTACGATGGTTTTCATTTTTGCATAATTTTCCACGAACTCCTTCAACATTTTCTAAAACATGCCGCCATTTTGAAAAAATCTAGAAACAAAAAATTTCCACGGCAGACTTACACCAAAATATCCTAAGTTCATTTCACGACATTCAATTAAAAGAAAAATGTACTACAATTTTACATCCACCTTTTTAAAAATTTGAAAGATTTTAGCCCTCTGCTACCCAAGTTTAAGTTGCATTCTATGGCCCTGGCTAACCATGATCCTTTGCGACACGACGCCACAGTTGACTTTCCAATGATATAAAAATATTTTCTGGCCTAGGTTCTCTTTGTCTTGCCTTTCATTCCGCACAAAGGATCATGGTTGATAATGGGTTTTTAACTTCAGTAAACTATCTGTAGAAATTTTCTTACTACCTCATTATCAAGATGCTTCATGAATGATTCAGAGGCTGAATGATGGTCCATTATTGTCACCCCAGCAGCCTATGAAGAAACAAAGGGAATTCACAAGCGACACAAACAACAAACAAAATTTGCTAAATTATTTGGATAAAAAAAACAATCCCTATTAGAAAGGTAATTGCTTCCTGGATATCTAGATGATGATATTAGCAACTAAATCATTTAATGATGGACAGGTTCAAATCCATTTCAAAATTTACCTGACTAAAATTGTCCACTCCGTTCTAAAATTACGAGGGAATCTTCTCGAGTGAGCTCCTATGAGAAACGCTCAAGAGAGGCCTAAATTCAGTCCTTGCCTAAATACAGCAAGGACTTCCACGTTTCTTAGCACGTGTTGTGCCCTTGGAAGGATGAAATTGCCAGGAATAACGATGTTATTCTCACATGGAATCCATCGATTCATCCTCCCAAATGAAAGGACAACACGTGCGAAAGCTTGTATAAGTCATTGCTGCTAGGCAAAGATTTTATGGAAATTTGATCGTGATTTGATGCTGTTTTTGAAGGTTTTTGAAGGGCGCTTTCTCCAAGAAAATCCCGCTTAATTTCAGAATGTAGTGATGAGGGATGAATGATGTAGTGAGAGGCCCATATCCATTCCCTGCTAGCCTGCGTGCAGCCTCAACTCCCCTCCTCAAACGGACTATTCCGGTATAATCAACAAAAACAGATACTTACATTAAAGCTATGTAGTACGGCAATGTTCAGTTCAATAAGGGCACGATCTTTCCACAGGGAAGTATTTGTTCTCGTATCAAGGCCAATCTTCTGTGCGACAGGCTGGAAGAGAAGCGAAAAAATAGTTTACATAAACTGCGGTAATAATTGACGATCGTACATTTTGCACTCGAAACACTACCAAGTGCACCAAAAAAAGTTCCCACTTTTGACAAGCCAAGACAAATCGTAAGCAAGGCCAATTTCAAATATTAATGATGTAATCTATGGTTAAAATCCAAAATAATACTACCAAATCGTTTGTCCGTTTTTTGTGGAGATTGAAAACCTTTAATCATTTCATGAAGACTGATTTTGAAAGGACAACAAAGAGACTCTTAATTTTATCTACACTACAGAGAAGTGACAGTTTTGACTTGTTTAAGGTAATACTAAAGTTGTGCAATAATCGAGCCACGGCCACGTTGGGTAGACATAGTTGTTGCTCTCCGGGGTCTTGTCCTAGTAGTATAGTGGAGTAGCTTGTAAGTAGAGTAATTAAGTAAATATGTATCGTAAATTTTTAGCAGAATGTATAAAAAAATAAACAAGCGACCACTATTGCAACTGATCATAACTACTCCACCTATCTATTCTTAAGTCGTTCCCAAAAGTTTCTCATCGTGTTGTCTGGCTCAGTCTTTAAACAATTTTAAGGAATCATTGCTAGCTAACCATGATCCTTTGCGCGCCGACTGAAAAGTGAAACAAACAGAACCTAGACCAGAAACGACTTTCAAGTCTTGCCATACGCAAGTCAAATTTGGGGTTTCAAAAGGATTATGGTTAACTATGCGTCGTTAATCGTTTTTTTTATCGATTAAGGCTGCTTCCAAGGCTAAGAATTTTCAAGAAATCATTTGTAACGCCAGAAGCACGCTCCTCCGCAGCATCCTAATAATTTGACTTTGTCAGTCCCTGTGTCACAAATTTGTTCATTTTGCTTAACCCATTGTTATTCTTAAACTAAGTTCAAAACTCTTATTTTCACAATTGATTTTATAGTAGTTTGTACATGTAGACATTTTGCGAGATCCGACGCAGCGAAGGAGCGAGACGCCAGATAAAGGTGGTGGAAAATTCGAAAAAAAATTGCTGATTATTGTTTGGAATTGATTTGTGTACAATGTTTGGAAAACTTTGCTGGCAAAAATTGGCAACAATACGCCAATTTGCGTTATAACTCAGAAGATAAATAATATTATATTCAACAGTGTATAAAGGCCTTTCAGAATACTATTGACGACAGGGTACGAGCTAATTTAAAGGATTTGCACGCTACTCCGAAAGGTCTCAGTTGCTTGTTTAATTTGGTATCATGTACCAGCTAAAAATTCCTATACTGTAGATAAGAAGTGATGATAAAAGTGCCTCTGTAAACATATATTCATCATTGTTAACTATTTCACATTCGTTGTTTGTCTAGTCGTGTTGTGTTGTTCCTGATTTGCTGATTGTGTACATACTCCCACGAAACTTTCGTTTCGTTTGTTTGTTACTATGTAAATTTTTCTTGATGAAGGAAATTTTTCTCTTATCCATGGACGGTTAAACGCTTGCATTTGAACAGCAAAAATTATCTGCAGAGAAATAATCTCCTCAACCGCGTACAGGCAATTCTGCTTTCATACGGTTTGTCGAACCTTTCCAATGAGGAACTAGTTTCAATGATTTAGTATGGGGATATAAGGTTACCTTTTGAGTCAAATAAAACAATCATTAAAGCAACACTAGAGGTCATTGAATCATCAAAGAGATTTTCTTGAATCATTTCAGTGAAATTTTCGTCTCGTCCTCCCATTTTTGTATCATTTTTTTTCGTCGTAGCTTTAGTTTATTTTGTAGTTTAGTTAATTATTTTCATGTAAATGCTCTATGCTATTTGTTAAAGCCACGGGGTTGCAATTTATTCTCATTCTCCCAGTGGTATCGTCTTGTAACCATGTTCTGTTATTGTAAAATTTTAGATTGATATATGAAAAAAAGCAAAAAATGTAAAAAAGATCCCATTCAAATTGATGTCACACAGGCGCCGTGAACAATGAATAGCCAAAGAAACAATGCTGCGTCTGTCTGACTGTTTCCTTTGTCCTATTTCAGTGTACATTCCCTTTAACTGCAGAGATCCCACTATTTAAGTGGATGAATTTTCAGCCATAGAATATCGTACCCTGGGTGCCAGAACCAAATTTCAAAAAATCAAAAAAAATCAATTTGTTTTATTTTCTTACAAATCTAAATTTGGCTCTTTGAATTTGTTTTAATTTTTTGGCTTTGGTACCCAGGGTAGGAATATCGACGATATAGGAATTTTGATGGAAAACAAAATGTCAGAACACAACAGCTGAAAAATACATAAGTAAAGATAAACAAACGTTTTTTATATCTATACATTTTACACTCTCAAATTCTTTATGATTATGTGAAATGAGCTAATGATTTATCGGGCATTTACTCTCATAGGAATTTCTTCAGTTAGATCCCCATTTCAGTCATTTCAAACTTTGAAAATATTTTACGTACCTGCAACATGTTGTACCTTGCAACATCACCGAAGTTCCTAGCTCCAATTTCAGAAGCCATATACCTAGAGTTAAGACGTTAAATATTACAGAACAGCATTAACAAAATCTGTCTAAGGCCCCATTTACACGATACCGTTTTCATTTCATATCGGATTGGGGTTCTGTTTACACGACACCGTTTTCATTTCATATTGGATTGGGGGTTCTGTTCATACGGAAACGCTTTGTCTTGTGCTGCGAAGGATTTCCTTTGTTTTAACATCCACTGCGCAGTGCGCCATGAATAGGAGGCTCGTAGAATTGATAAAGAGGTTCCATTTTGAGTTGATACCGGATTCGACCGTTTACACGATATCGGATTCGTTTCATGCCACTTTCAGAGCGATTTCATTTGAAAACACAAAAACGGTATGAAGCATATCGGATTGGTGCGTTCTCGTGTAAACAGGAGGCCAATCCGATATGGAGTGAAAACGGTCTCGTGTAAACAGAAGGCCAATCCGATATGAAACCAATCCGATATGAAATGAAAACGGTATCGTGTAAACGGGGCCTAAGATTCTCAATTGAGGTCAATAGGAACTTCTCTGAACAGTTTTATCAAAATAAAGAGTAGTGGCAATAGAATAGATCCCTGTGGACTTTCAATTTATTGGAATATTTGGTTGTACTTATCCATATAAAAGCAGTATATGATATAATAAAAAGCAGGCAGTGCTAAAATCCTTCAAAAGTCAATAAAAACGGGGGCTCGATTTGATCAGTACGAAACAAGGGAATGCTGTTTGCCTTGGCAGGGAATAAAAAAGCCAAACTGAAATTTCTAAAGCATGCAAATAACGAAAAGAAATAGTAGAGGAAAATACTAGGAATCCGTCGGGAATCCGTGACCATTTTGAGCAGACCTTCTTTTGAAGGTGCTTTCTATATCAGAAAAATGTGCTGAACAAAATGGACTTAAGGGGCCCTCTTAAAAATTTGAGCGTTTTTGGCCAGGGGGTAATGTCTGAAATGGGCCGAAGCTTCATTTGAGGCAGACCGATTCATGTTCCTAGGATTATATGCAGGGGCATCAGTTTCAATGTTTTTCAATATTTTTCTTTCTTCCTTATTCCTAACGCACAGCGAATATTTTGGCTGATGCGAAGGAGAGCAGAAAGGATGCAAAGAAACAGAGAGAAAAACGGAGGAGGTGCATCTTTCTGCTCTCCTTCGCATCAGCCAAAAAATTTGCTGCGCATCAGAAATAAGAAACAAATCGGATATTAAGAAAAAGACACGAATCAAATATAAGAAACAAAGAAAAATATTGAAACTGATGCCCCTGTGGATCATATACTCATTGTGCCGTTGCCCGGCAGGTGATCAAAATCAATCCCCTCGACTTGGTACCTTTTCACCGGTTTAAAACTGCCTGCCTATTTTCAATAAATTCTAATAGCAGCTATGCACCTTGTTCAATTAGCTGCACAGCAATGTTAAAGGGCCTGTTCCCTCCAGCATGCCTTGCACGTGCCATCTCTTGGTTAGTCTTTGTTGTCGCCATTTTCATGGGCCATGAAAATGGCAACAACAAAGGCCAGTCAAGAGACGGCACATGCAAGGCATGCTGGATGAAACAGGCCCTTTAAGTCAATGATTTCCATTGATTACTTCAATTTGTGTAAACAAAGTTCCCCAGTTCACTTTTTGTTGGGTCACCTGATATTCATATAGAAATAAAAAAAATAATCGTACCATCCATTGAATGGGGCACATGGGAACTCAACACCACCAACATCATACAGCATATTAGCAACAGCAGGGAGGCAGTACCATTTTAGGCCAAGGTCTTTGAACCAAGGAAACCTAAAAATTAAGATACAGGAAAATTCAGGATAACCTAACACAAAGAAACTATTTAATGTCCAAACAAAATGCCTGTGAATACTCTTCAGATGCATCATTCTTTGTATCAACCTTGCCTGCGTTAACAAATAAATCTTACTTGGTTGCTTCCTTGCTTGCTATATAGCATAGGTTACAAATCTTTAAAAAGGCTGGTGTAAAATTGAATGACCTATTTCTTTGAACTGAATGACTTCAAAGAAACTTTAGCTATTTCTCTATAATTTTACCGTTGGACTTTTCGGAAATCTTCGATATTTTCAGATTTAGAGTGTTTTTCTTCTTTTTCAAGATTTCAAGAAAAATTTTCAAAAAAACTTAAAACCATCGTAATTTCTAAACTGTTGGACGTAACATGACGCAACTTCGAAGAACACCATAGTTTATGAATGCCTACAACATGGTATCAAGCAAAAGTCTGTCACTCATCTGGTTTATGATTTAGAAATTTGATGACGTTACATCCTCAAATGAGTTGAAATGTAAGATATGCTGTAATTTCGAAAAATATTCAAAATTTCTGGAAAGTCCAACGGTAGAATTATAGATAAGTATCTAAAGTTTCTTTCAATTCATTCAAACAGAAGAAATAGGTAATTGAATTTTACACCCCCCTTTTTACGCCGAGAAAAAGATTTGGAAGCTATGCTTTGCTAGATAGCGTGTTGGCATGTGAATGTACACAATGTTGCATGAAAACATTAAAGTTTATAACTGCTATTGAGTTTGATATATTACTTACTCTGGGTGCTTCATTTCCACTTCCATGACAAGATCTGGAGGAATTATAAAATATTCAGGATCCTGTCCACTTGCTTGCAGCACAAGAGGTAACACATCAAATCTGGTACCTTTGCCTTTCCATCCCATTGTCTGGCAGATCTAAAATTGGCAGCAAATCAAAACATAGCCGGTCTCATACTTCAAACAGACAAACGATAAATGAATATCAAATCTTAAAAACACAGGAAGCCTTTTAGGTTTGAGCACTGACAAATTAGTTTATTTTTTTTTTTTTTTTTTTTATATAATATATTCCAAATAAAATTTACAATACAAATTACGAACTACATTACTTATAAAATTACTCTACAATACTACTAGGACGATCAACCCCAGGGAGCAAAAGGCTGTGTCTACCCCGAGGCCATTAAATAAAGATAATAAAGGAAAAGAAACTACTTTAACTATGGGACAAAAACGGGTGGCTTATGAAGGGATGGTTAAGTGGCTACAGAAATTCACTCGAATCGACCAGTTTCATAGATAAAATGTAGCGTTAGCTCAACAATTTGTCTATTTAGTGAAAAAGGAAAATCTTTATTGCCATACAATAAAAGTTGTAGTAAAGCTTCATTTGCAAGATTTACATATCCAAGTGGTTGTATTAATGCATAGATTCCAGCGAGGAGGTCTCGTCTTTGTACATCAAAACAAGGGCAGAGCAACAAGAAGTGCTCCGTATCTTCAATACCATCATTTGTCGGACACATAGGATTTATTTATTATTATTAGGATTAGTTTATTATTAGGTCTTTTTAAGAAATCTAGCAAAAAAGTTCAGAACAAGCAACATTTCTCAAGAAAATGGTAGATTTTTCTTTTTTTGATGCAAAAAATTAAGTTAAAGCTACGTATTCCATTGATTGGTTGAAGATTTAGAATCCATTTCATGATTATATTTCAAGATTTAGAAAAAAATTTAAAGTTCAGTAGGCACACTCAGGATCTTCTCATTTTCATTATCAGGATGTGTGATTTTGTCATTTTTGCTGCAGGAATCTTGAATAGAAACCCCTCTTCTTATCCCTGTTCTCAGCAAAGGAGATTTTAGTCAAATCTGTTATCATAAAATCTAACATTTCCTACCTCTGTGAAGTCAACACTCAATTGATCTCCAATGACTGACCCATCTGCTTGCCTGTAGCCTGCATATTTGATAAACTGAGAATTCCATATTCTGAAATCTTTCATGTCTTCTCGTCTTTGTGGAAACACAGTGATTGCAGACCTAAGGTTGAAAGAAGATTATTTCATTTCATATATTTAACTACGGGGAGGGTAGCCCTTCGGCACAGATGCTGGTTTTCAAGGGGCCCTCCCATAAAATTAAATTTAGCTACAAAAATAAAGATTAAAACTAGAAACCTATTTACAACCTTAAATCCTATTTATAATGTTCTAATATTTACAAAAGAAAATATGTCCTAAATTGTTTGTATAAAACAACTTAGAAATGGTTGCCTGCTTAGACTCAGCTGAGAGGCTATTCCACAGCTTTGCTTCCCTATAAGAAAAGGTTTTTTGACCATACACACTCTAGCCTTCAGAGAGGTAATATTTTAAACATAAGTGTATGGGAAAGGATCCAGGTGGGTTGCCAAATAAAAATCCCATTGTTTAACAAGATTTTTTGCCTGGTTTTGGATGGATTTTTGCCCAAAATAGGCAGTTTTTTGTAAATCTTTCCAACATTGGGGATAGCCACATTCCCAGCCCCCTGGCTTGTATGCATGCAAATATAAAACATTTGCTCGCAAATGAGACCCTAAATTTCCTTCACAGTACCAAAAGTCATGAAGGTTCTGTTCTAATTTTATGGCAAATTTCAAACTTTCATTTTTGGGTTTTGCTTCTTGATTTACAAGGTTTCTGAAAAATATTGGTGTAGCTTATGGTGCAATTCAAAATTTGCAAATTCTTCTGAAAACTCAATTTAGCAGTGATTCAAACTATAATAAAAGAATGACCTCCATATTAAAAACTGATATTATCTTTAAACTATTATCAGTCATTTTTTCACGCAAAAGAACTTTATGTGCCCTGCACTAATTGAATCATTCAATTTATACAGTGCCATGTTGGGAAACTTTCATCACTGACAGCTATACAACTTCATCAAGGTACATAGCTGCAGCAGAATCATCACAAAAGAATAAAAGGTTCTTGCATGAGAGAACAAAGGGCATTACTTTTGTGACTCTCACAGCTTTTTAAATTCTACTTGAAGCTCACACAATTTACTTCACTTATCAGTATGCGTAAGCCAAATCCAAGACTACTACTAGCAGAGCATGTAATTTCACAAGCATAGGTTCCAAATCTTTAACTTGGCGTAAAAAGGTGACCAATTTCAATGACCTATTTCTTCTGATTTAATGGCTTGAAAGAAACTTTAGACACTTATCTTTAATTCTACCGTTGGACTTTCCAGAAATTTTGAACATTATTGTTCGAAATTTCAGTGTATCTTACATTTCAACTCATTTGAGGATGTGACGTCATCAAATGTCTAAATCATAAACCAAATGAGTGATACACTTTTGCTTGATGCCATATTGTAGACATCCATCAACTATGGTTTTCTATGAAATTATTTCATGTTGCGTCAAACAGTTTAGAAATTACGATGGTTTTAAGTTTTATCGAAATTTTTTCTTGAATTATCCAAAAAGAAGGAAAACACTCCAATTCTGAAAATATTGAAGATTTCAGAAAAGTCCAACGGTAGAATTATATAGAAATAGCTAAAGTTTCTTTGAAGTCATTCAGTTCAAAGAAATAGGTCACTCAATTTTACACCAGCCTTTTTAAAGATTTGGAACCTATGCTTATTTCACATGTGGAGACATTAGTTGACATATGAGGGATTAATTTCTTCATTGTGGTGATAGACATTAGTTAGTCGTTAGAGCATTCTGCACCAAATCATGCATGCTTTTTCAATTTGGGTACACCATACAGTATGTATGAAACGAGCTGCATCAAGGCCTCTGCACTAAATAACTCCAGCCCCAGTCTGCAGAGTATACTCTGCATACCTGCTCCAGCCTGAAATTTTCTGCTGTTTCTCTAGAAGACTGCTGTTTCTACCCATGCTATGCACTTTCCCCACACAAGAAACAGCAAGTACAGATCCGTCTTCTCCCCTTTGCTTTAGTACTTTTCCTTCTTCTTTTTTTGTTTCTGAATCTTATTTCGAGTAAATTGGACCTTCCTCTCTCTCCCAACCAGTACCTCCATCCTCTTGAAATAACACAAACATGCAATGCAACTTGCCCTTGGATGATATGGAAATAAGTTTCTTTCTGCCATTATCATTAGAGAGACTTCTTGAAAGACCTTGAAAAGCATTCCAAACTGCAGTACAAACAAAACAGACTCCATTGTGTGACAACTGAAAATAACTGAAAATTTATGAAATGTTGTTGTTGTCTCCAGCCTCGGGCCGACTGCACTTTAGCGGACCAGCTTGATGTCATATCGCTCCGGAAGGTATTCAACTAAATACCCTTCTAACCCTAACCCTAACCCTAACTAACCCTAACCCTAACTAACCCTAGCTAGCCCTAACTTACCCTAAAAACCCCTTTTACAAAACCTAACCCTGACCCTAACCCTTACCCCATGACACATTACGTCCCGATATTGAAAGTTGGTCCGCTAAAGTGCAGACTAGCCCCAGCCTCCTTTGAGTGAAAACAATTTTGGCGGGAGCGCTGCGAAGTCCAAATCAATGCTACCTCTGCGGCAGACAAAGGCATTTGATTCGAGGCCATTTGACATGTGACATGAGCAGCCATATTGGATCGTACGACTGGACGAAAATAAAAGGTGGAAAGATATTTTTGGCAAGTCCTCCTTGCTCTGGATGGACAAGCTGATTGGTAAGCATCACAAATTTATGGCTTATTACTGCTGAATTACATTTGCTGGATCATCTGGGCAGCTCTTGTTCCTTTGCAGCGGTTTTCGTTCATCACTTTGATTGACTTAACCAGAACAGAAAAGTTAGGCCTAATATAAAGAGAGTATATCGGCGGTATACTCCAAACGTGTGGCACATACATAAAGAAAAAGTAATCAATTTCCTAATCAAAGTAGATGCTAAAACGGACCTTCATTTCCTCAGGGCTGTAGAACAAGACTCTGGAGATGGAGCATTTTTGAAGCAGTACACCATAATAGAGACAATTGTCTTGCTTGGGAATCTATCCAAGATCACTGAAAGATCATAATACTAATAGTAGAGGCTGCATTGATTTTGTCATGGCACTCCTGAAGAAAATTATCCAGACCAAAGTTGTATCAGACATGGGGCACCTGATTTGGTTGAGAAACGCCAATCTTTTTCCAAGACAGAATTTCATACAAACTGGAGGCGTTAGCAAATTGACCAGAAACTTTTTTCAGTCAGCACAAGCGCAGTCAAGAATTTATACAAGATGTTTACTTCTGCAGAAACCTAGAGTCCAGTCTACAAGAATGGTTTATGGTTCTACAAACCAAGCTATGAATGCCAGCAATGCAGTTGCAGCAAAGAAGTCTCTTAATATGTCAAAGATTGTTCTCCTAACCCTTGGTAGTGGCTTCATGGGGTGGTTTCTCTATGCGTCTACATTTGAACCAAGGCAATTGAGGGTTCTGAGGGTAACATTAGGAAGTTTTGTTCGATTCTGGAGATGCCTCTTTATTGGAATGTCAATTTCAACTGATTACTGGTGGAATTTAAGAGGCTTGGACACGGAATCAGAGGAATATGCAAGGGCAATGAAACAATGCCATCAGCGCGCTGCTGATAATATTGTGGCTGCTGCACTTCAAAATGGAGGGTTATTTGTCAAACTAGGTCAAGGTTTAGCTGCCTTGAATCACATTTTACCAATTGAATATGTCAAAACACTCCAGATATTGCACGACAAAGTACTGACCAGAAGGTATTTTGAAATTGAACAATTATTCATGGAGGATTTTGGTATGAAGCCAAAAGAGATGTTTAAATCTTTTGATGTGGAGCCAATAGCTGCAGCAAGTCTTGCTCAGGTTCACAAAGCTGTCACACATGATGGAGAAGAGGTTGCTGTCAAAGTTCAGTACATTGACTTGAGAGATAGGTTTCACAGGGATATTTGGGTGGCAGAGGTTATCCTTCAACTGATTGGCAAAATGCATCCATCGTTTGGTTTTGCATGGATTCTTGATGAGATGAAAGGGAAGCTTGCCAAAGAGCTTGATTTTGAGAATGAAGGAAGAAATGGGCAACAATGTTATGAAGAGCTTGCTCATCTTAAATTTGTCCATGTTCCAAAGATTTTTACCAAGTACAGCAGTAAGCGTGTCTTGACTGCCGAGTTTATTGATGGTTGCAAAGTCAATGACAAGGCTTCATTGTGGAGCATGGGCTTAAACTTGGCTGATGTTGACAGAAAACTTATCATAGCTTTTGGTGAGCAGGTCTTTATCAGTGGATTTTTGCATGCAGATCCACACCCTGCAAATGTTCTTGTTCGCAAGGTTAATAATGAAGCTCAAATAGTGATCTTGGATCATGGTTTATATGAGCAGCTACCTAATGATGTCCGCATTTTACTATGTAATTTTTGGAAATCAATTATCCTTGGTGATGACAAGAAAATGAAGCTTTACAGTTCAGAGCTTGGTGTTGATGATTATCAAACCTTTTCTCAAATTCTCTTGCAAAGATTTATTCATGGTGGAAGAGGAATGAAATTCAAAGCTCAGATTACACAAGAAGATTATAAAGAATTAACAGCAATGGCTAAAGATCAATTTGATAAAATCATGAAAGTACTAAAAGGAATTCCTTCAACTGTCATTCTAGTTTTCAGAAACTTGAATACGGTCCGAGCAATTAATCAAGAACTTGGTGATCCAGTGGATCGTTATCGTTTGCTCTGTGACTGCGCAATAGCAGGCCTAAAGAGTGATGGCCGCAAACTGACTTTGATCCAGAGGGTAAAAGCATTTGCAGAGCAGTGTTGGTTAAGTGTTTTATTAAGATATTACAATCTTCAAGAGACATTCGTTGACTATTATATTAAAGGCCTGCAGATGATTGGCCATGCACCAAAAGATTTTAATATTTCTAATGTGGCAAGACAAATTGAGAGTGAATCTGGTTTGGCGCTGTAAATTTGCCTTTGTCAGTTTATGGAAAGTGAAAAAGATTTTTAATTACATTGATATACACTTGCTGTGGCTTGTTGGGACACTTTATAAAACATTAGATGTGTGAGACAAGTGTTTAATCCGCAAGAAGGTAGTGATATTAAATCATCTTCAAATAGAATACAACTATTACTGGTAATATTGGGTGTGATTGATGAAATCCTTTACTTCTTTGAGATGATGATCCTGAAGTTCAGTCCTAGTAATATGAAATTTGGTGGCGTGCTGCCGTTTCCATGCCTTGAAAAGTTTTGTCCTTTTATTAGTTAAACCAACACACGTATCTTTTTTTTTTATATTTATTTAAAAATCATTCAAACATTATGTTCACTATCATGTCACTTTTTCAAGAATTGATAAAAGGAGGGTTGGAATGGGTTGGAAAATTTTTCAGAAATTAATAAGCAGGGGGGGGGGGACGGGGACGATTATTCGGTACTGGAGAGTAAGCAGGAGTTCTCATTCCCTAATGAGACGTCGCAAAATTGTTTACAGGCTGCTGAACACCCTAAAGAAATTTATATCGCCTTGGTCCCCAAGATGAAATCGTTATCGCAATGCAGCACAAGGATAAACATTTTCCTAAATTTTATGAAATTTACAAACAACTTCTGAACACAATATTCCCAAAGGGAAGGTCGTTCTTTGTTTTATACAAGCAACATCTTTTGTTTGTTTTTATTTGTTTTATTTCACATTGTATCAAAATTCATCGCGGATTGCTTTTTGAACCAAGATTTACAAGAAAGAAGAACCAAATTGTACCGAGTGACCCAGAAAAAAGTGACCCAACGCAATCTGTTATGGAAAAAAAAAGTAAGTGGCTGGTTGAAATTCTTCAAACGTTGTTCTGTCGCTAAAAGACTAGCCTACGTTATGAGTATTTTTCGCAATTTTGTTCGCCGCAGTAAATTTCCCGAATTAAGGATTGTGAGAAAAAGAGCATGCTTGAAATCTTCAAAAAGTCGTCAAAAACAGGGGATCGATTTGCAGGCTTTTTAGATCTTCAAAACAATGAGGAGCGTGTTTTTCTATTCAGCCTGGGAATAGTTCAACTCAGTCGAATGAATGTTGTCAGAGCAAGTTTATAGTCCCTTGTTACCTAAAATATTCTCGTCTCAAGGGACAAGGACACTCCTGCGTTTCTGTAAGCAATTCTTGAACATTTTGATTTGCGTGGAAAATTGAATTCCTTTGAAATTCCACACGTTTATAAAGAACATTTATTTTCAGCTCCAAATGCTTAGGTGCCTAGGGACCATAAACTTGCTCTGGAAACTTTTAATTGAGTTGCCTATTCCCAGGCTGAAATGAAACACCCTCCTCATTGTTTTGAAGATCTGAAATGCATGGCTTTAAATCGATCCCCTGTTTTTGATGACCTTTTGTGGATTTCAAGCTTGGCTTTTTTCTCAAAATCTTTAATTCGGGAAATTTACAGGGCCGAAACAAATTCCAAAAAATACTCATAATGTAGGCTTGTCTTTTAGCGACAGAACAACGTTTGAAGCATTTCCATCAGCCACATACTTTTTCTTCTAAAGCAGATTGCGTTGGGTCACTTTTTTCTGGGTCACCCGGTACATAGACTTGCCCCAAGTCTGGTCACGGGCAACGTGAAGATCAACTGTTGGCCTACCTTATTAGTTTTTGTCCGTTATGGCCTAATGCCCAAAAATCAACAACTTTCACAACATACCTCCAGTTCTTTGTTACATCAGAAGAACAAACATGGTGCTTTTAACATTTGATTGATGCTAGGCAGTCAACAAAGGACTAGAGGTATGTTGCGAAGGTTGTTGATTTTTAGGCATTAGGCCATAACGGACAAGAACTAATAAGACAGGCCACTGTAGGCCAACATTTGATCTTCACATTGCCCGTGGACTGTTTCGTTCGTTTAGTGAAAAGAATGAGCGAAACAGACTTCGGGCAAGTAAATCTAAATTATACACAAAAATTATACTTTTTAATACTCTTTGGTGATCAACTGTCTGTTAAAATACTTTACATCTCAACTTTGAATCAACCTTTGACTTGCTACAAGTCTCAGTATAAATCGCAGACAGTGCCAAGGCCTCAGATGAGAGGGTTCTAAATGAAGGAGTCAGAAGGAAGGAAGAGAAACTAATACTTTACGGAAATTCTTTTTGTCCTGTCCCTAATTGGATTAACAAGTGAAAAGAAGGACGGTGATTTCTCAATCGGACCAGAAAGAAATCGTTTCTGGCAACCCCCTGACACAATCTGATGTTGAAAATGATTATAAATGGTGATTGGCTTATTCAAAACTTCAAAGGAAAAGCCGCGGACAGAATCTTGTCCGTACTATTTTTAGGCTGCCGAGAGTCACAAGTCTTCGTTCTTCCCCTCCTCCGCCGCCCTCGCGCTGCGCGCTCGTTCGCCTCCGGCGCGGTATGAACTATACACCATGACAATACGAATAGAAGGCAAACGAAGACTTGTAGCAAGTCAAAATCAACCTCTGATCACTTCCAGTAGAATTTCTCATAGATTTATAAATAGCCTATTGTATTTTATAATCCAGCTCGTGGCGAATGAAAGCAATGCTAAAGAAAACAAAAGAGGGATTAGGAGTTTCTTTGTCCTATTTATAGACAAGCGCTATATATCTCAGGTCATTCACTTTAATTTTCTGGAAGACTTTCTTATCGGTTTCTTATAAAAAGATTGAGACCACGTTCGCACGGTATTGTCACAATTTGAAAACGGTGAAAAATGTGACGGTAGCAAAATCTTAGCAAGAGTTCACATGATAGCGGAAAAATTTGAACATTGAAGGAAATTTGACGTCAACAAACTCGTACTCTCCCCAAGAAGAATCTGATGCCAAAGAAATGTACCTGCACCTTGAGAATCGATTGGCCTCGTTTTGACAGCGTCGGAAATGCTCCATTTCCATCGCTTTAGAGTGTTCACACGATGCCGTCAAAAACGTGCCGGTTAGAGTTCCTTTTTCAAAATCTACCATTTTCAAAATCTGCCGACAAAAATGTGCCGTTTTCTTGTGAACGAAGGCCTATCCGTCACATCCTTCACCGTTTTCAAATTGTATCATGTAGACACTGTCTGAGTGGGGGCTTCTAAGGGATTGTAAGCATATAAAAGTGGCTCAAGGCACTTGCGGTCAAATTCTAGCCTATCAGATATCAATATTTAATGTTGATGTAGATCAGTTACCCAAATATGGTTCCACCAGGTGTCACGGTCCTTTGTCTCTGCACTGTTATTTTTATCACAGGCTGATAAATGCTTATATTCACTTTAATTTCATGATTGCGGAGATTCCAGAGGAGGGCTAAAAGCAGAGGGGGAATTATGGGGGACTTGTTCCAAAGTCAAATGACAAGGACATAAACGATAGCTCTTTAGTTCTTTTACCCCATATTTTGCGGAGTCAATATACAACTTTACGAGTCAAATCCACGGGGGGTTCTTCCATAGTAAAGGTACCTGGGGATGTGCCGCGAGCAAGGATATACTTTTCGGACTTCTAGTCTAGCCAGTGGACTGGTAAAGTGCGAGTTGCGAGTTACGAGTTGCGAGTTGGTGTTTTCTGCGAGATGCGAGTTAAAAGTGAAAAGTGCGAGTTGGTACATTTAAAATGCGAGTTCGGTAAAAAACCTCAGATTTTCCATCTTTTGCTGCTAAAACACCGTGATTTTTTGGAGAGCCTTTGTCAAGATCAGGGGAGTTAAAGAACCAAGGATTAATTTAAGGTGCAGTGATGACCAATTTGTGCAGTGATGAAGCGAACATGTGCAGTGATGAATTGAATATTGTGCAGTGATGAATTTTTTCACTTATCAGTTGTAATAATACTTGAAACACTGCTGTTTTGGATGTTTTCAGAATAAAAACCAACGAATACCCCTTCGCGATTAATGAAAGTCAGCTTGCCAGCGGCGCACATTCAAATTTTGATTTGGTGGGTGTCGACATGCTTTGGACAGACTAAATTTTTCGGACCGACTGAACGCATATAAACTGTCGTACTCAGTAAGAATTTTGATGTCAGCAATGCAATGACGGTACCAAAATTGGGGGCTCTAGGGGTGAAGCCCCAAGGAAATTTGCTTGAGGACACGCCCTTTACTTTGGCTTAGAAGACCTCTTCCGATCCCGAGTTTGCCAGTTCCAAAATATAATTTTTGACTATTTTGTAACAGGTTTTCTCTCATAAATTAGCATCCTAAGGAAAACTCAGGAATGATGATTTTACTGCCTATTCTGTGCATTACATTAGTTTTCTTTCCGTTCTCTTGAATGGAAAACAATGGTTTGATGAGCCGTTCTTGTCACAACGTTGGCACAATCCTTTCTTTTATTCACATGTCACAAATTCAATTTCTTTGATTGGTTAAGATTTTACCTCATATGGTGATCACGGATTTGGAGTTTCAAATATAGGCGTGATCTTCAGTATAACGACTTTTCCACACTGCGAAAACCGAGCGAAAACGACTGGTTTTAGCGTGTTTATCGTGAAAGAAGTCTTTCCTTCGTGATTTTTAGTGTCTGCAGTGTCAGCGCTTTTAATAGAAGCGTAAACCACCTTTGATCGATACTATTTGCAGCCTATATCTCTTGGGGGGCATTCTTTTGGGCTCTACTGAAGATTATATACTTTGAACTCTCTCACACTTTCAGAAAAGAAATCTAATGGAAAAATTGGAGTCTGTGCAGTATTCAGCTGCTCTTGCTATAACAGGAACATGGAGGGGAACATCCAGAGAAAAACTGTACACTGAGCTTGGCTGGGAGTCATTAAATTCCAGGAGGTGGAGTAGACGCCTGACCTTGTTCTATAAGATAATGAATAATCTCACCCCTTTGTACACAAAGAAGCCTATCCCATCACTTCATCAGTCGAACTATTCTTTCCGCAACCAGGATGTAACTGGTCGAATAAGGGCAAGAACAGAAAAATTTCAATCTAACCTTCTATCCAAACTGCCTATCTGAATGGAATGAACTTGATCCTGAAATAAGGCTCGCTCCGTCTGTTGCTGTCTTTAAGAAAAAGCTTCTATCAATAATTCGCCCCCCTGCAAAATCTGTTTTTGGCATTCACGACCCAATAGGCCTAGCTTATCTTTTCCAAATAAGGGTTGGTCTGAGTAAATTGAACTTTCATAAATTCAAGCATAATTTCAGAGATACGGTGAACCCAATGTGCCCAACGAACGATGGGATTGAAGATACAGAACACTTTTTGTTGCTTTGCCCTTCATTCGGCATCCACCGACGAGATCTTCTCGCTGGAGTTTCGGAATTATTACAACCATTTGTTCACATCAACAGCCTTCCAAACAACGTTCTAGTACAATATTTATTGTATGGTGGTAAAGACCTTTCTGATGACATAAATAAGAATATACTAGAAATGACCTTAAATTTTATCCACAAAACTGGTCGGGTTGGCTGAACTCAAATTTTTATTATACGTCACACAGCCACAAAGTGTTTTATTTGCTCCCCGTTTGTTAAGTCTGTTTCACACTTGATGCTCGGTAAACGATGTATGAACCAAAGTTCATCCACACAAAATCGGAGTATTTCAGAAGGATTACATTGAAAACCAGTAGCCCTGTTCTGTCGTCTGGGGTTCCTATCATTCGGTATCGTGCGCCAATGCTGGCCTTACATCAAATGTGAAACAGCTCCCAGTATTTGTCAGTAATTAATTGTATTGTATGCCTAGCTTTTTGTAGATGTTTTACTTAATCTCATTTATTTGCATGTCTTTATGTTAATGGCCACGGGCGTAGTCATTGTCTTTTGCTGCGTGGTATCGTACCTGTAGTGTTGTATTGTAGTATAGTAATTAGAAAGTATAGTAGGTAACATGTAATGTAACATTTTATGAATATAAAAAAAAAAAAAAATTTCGACACAATCCCCTCAGAATCTATCGTGCAATTATGTTGGTTTTCTGTGACGCTATATAGTTTTTTGTTACTTTGATAAACATCAATTCAATATTTATATTCCAAGCAAGAATTTAAATTGACTTTTTCATTATACGAACTAATCATATTTTAACTTCGCCACAATGTTGAATGATGTAATTATAAGTTTATCGCGGTCATTTTTTTAGCATTACTTTTCAATTGTGAGCCACATTCCGTCTATATTTTCTGTCAGATAAGCAGTTAAACTTGGTAGATTTCTTGGGTTGTGAGTTGTTTTGGTGTCTAGAATTGTACCCCTTAGGGAATTGCAATTCGATCAAAATTCTGCGATGCCATGTTACATAAATTCCCAATTGAGCTTTTAATAAACGCAAATAGTCTTTTTCTCGTGATTTTTAGGTCCGATCAATAAGTCGTGCCGCGCCGTGCCGAATCGAGTGAATTTCAAATGATTTTGTCTGGTTCGGCGCGACGCGACTCTTTTGAAACCAAACTGACACTTTTTCGACTGAGTCGAACCCGGTGCGACTTATAAAACCAAATTTCAGTCACGCCGTTATGGAGTGCATTTTCCGCCAAAATGTGTGTCGATTTTTGTTTTATCACTTCTCCTAATTTTGTGTGCCAATGTCACGATATTTTTATTCATGAGGATGGTTTTCTCATTTAACTTCATTTCACGATATTTCTTTTTCGCTATATCCGTTCCTTTCAAACACGGTTTTTCTATTCAACTCTCATTCACTATTGATCGATATTTCTATGTCAACGCCTTTCTCGATTTTTCTATTGATTGTGCGTTGCTTCGATTTTGCGGTTCTGCACATTGCTTCGGTTTTTCTGTTCGCTGCGCAGACGGCCGTTGCGCATCCTTATGGCAAAAAGGCGCGAAACCACACGAGAGTCTTAAAATGAGTGCAAATGAGTGAAAATGAGTGCAAATGAGTGAAAATGCAGGCAACGAACGGCGCTTCCAAAGCAGTGTCCTTGTTGCAGGAAATCACTCAATTGCTGGTTGCGCAAACAAACTGATTGAAGTACTACTAGTACTGTTCCCGTGGATGATGATGCTCATCTCTCAACGCAGCAGCCGCAAACGGCAGCATCTAGGCCTGCTGTGATTGCAGTTTCTAGTCATGCCAGTGGGCCTAGTACAGCAAGCCGTCCTGGTGACCCCGTGAACGTTGTATGCACACTATTTCCAAAAAACATGAGTTTCTGCATATTCTGTTGGATATCTGTGTGATGTAGTTCTGATTCCAATATATGTCCTACCTCACCTAGCAGGCCTGAGACTCTGTCAATGTGGATATTCGCATGATTTTGGTTGTTAGCAAACCTGGTGATAGCTTCCCTGTAGAAATCAACCCTTGTTATCATGTGATCAAGACTATTTTCATCCAAATTTCCAGCTTCCAATTGATTGCTAACACTTAGCAGTGACCTGTAAATATGTTGATACGGAGATCGATGTGCCATTGCCACAAAAATCAAGTTTGCTCCCACGTGCAGTTTCACGCCTTTTTGCCATAAGGATGCGCAACGGCCGTCTGCGCAGCGAACAGAAAAACCGAAGCAATGTGCAGAACCGCAAAATCGAAGCAACGCACAAACAATAGAAAAAATCGAGAAAGGCGTTGACATAGAAATATCGATCAGCAGTGAATGAGAGCTGAATAGAAAAACCGTGTTTGAAAGAAACGGATATAGCGAAAAAGAAATATCGTGAAATGAAGTTAAATGAGAAAACCAACCTCATGAATAAAAATATCGTGACATTGGCACACAAAATTAGGAGAAGTGATAAAACAAAAATCGATGCACATTTTGGCGGAAAATGCACTCCATACGCCGTGCCGCATGTGACCATACTCTTGAGAAGTTTTACGCATTATATTATGCTAATTTTTGCACTTATGACACAACTTTGCATGACACGAAATATGTTAGAGAAATTAAACGATGTTTTATCAAGGGATTGATCACATGTCTCGAAATGGGTGGTAACAAACCTTAGCCGATTTTGTCTATTTCCAAATACCGCATAACTATACCACCATTACCACCGGCACCCCAGTGCAAGATTGGAAACTTTGAGTATTTGTAACAGTATTGTACTTTTGGGACAATCTTTGCGCAAAAACACCTTTTGCTTTGTCTAAGAAAGTTTGTCACAATCCCATGATTCCTTGCCCCTAGCAATGTAGTCCTGGGCAATTCTGCGATACATCTAAGGAAATTGTTTAAAATTCCATCCTCTTCTTTGGTTCAGAACGACTCTCCTAATCAGGCTTTACTCATAAATATTCTGGTTGTCGTCAGGGCGGACCTGTGCACAAGATATTCAAAATCGGACCAATTTTTTATTCAAACAATCCCAGCTTTGTCTTTGACCGAATTTTCCTGATGAGGAAAATTTTAGACCAACTAAGACAAAATGAGGGGGTGTCTCATCCCCGCACCCCCTAATATGCGCCCCTGAGCTTGACCACCCTTCCCCAACAGGAATTCCGCTCCTCTTAGTCTTTCTCCTCTTCCGCTCCTCTTTCAGTTCCTTTTAGTTTCTTCAAACAGCATTTTGGAAAAGTATACAATTTAGGCAGGGGCGCACATTAGGGGGGGGTGTGGGGGGGTGAGACACCCCCCCAATAATTTCTGAGTCGGTCCAAAAATTTTCTCAAAAAGGAAAAGTCGGTCCACGACAAAATCGGGTGGACCGACTTCGTGGACCGAATTTTTCATGGACCTACCAACCACGACGAAGCTCGAAAGGTCCACAATAGTTTGAATCAAAGTTGGTCCGATTTTAAATCTTTTGGGCAAAAGTCGACCCATGACGACAGTTAGAATATTCACAAGAAGTGCTTGACAATAACTAGGAGAGTCATTCTAAGCCAAAGCAGAAGATGGCATTTAAAAAATTTTCTTAGATGCATTAGAAAAATTGCACAGGATTCCATTTTTAGGGGCAAGCAATCATTGGCTTTTAAAAAGCGGTCTAACACAAAATGAAAGGTGTTTGTTGTGCAAAGATTGTCCCAAGGAACAATGCTGTTACAAATACTCAAAATTTCTAATCTGGCACTGGGGTGCCGGTGGTGGTAGTTATGTGGCGTTGGAAAACAGACACTTGTGTATGAATCCCAAAGAAGAAAGGAGACATGGGTTACAAATATTATCCATCAAAGTGGTAAACGCTTCTACCAAAAGCTAACACTGCTGACACTATGATCATAAGGGGAAACCTTCTTAGAGGACAAACACACTAAAACAAGTCGCTTTTGCTAGGCTTGCCGGTGAAGAAGTCGTTGTTCTTAAGATTACGCCTATACCTAAAACTCCAAGTTCGTGATGCATTCTAAGCCAAAGTAAAGGATCTTTCTTCAAAAATTTTCCTCGTTCGCTGATTTATAGCATAAATGTCAAAAACGATAAAGGTTTCCTTGTCACTGAAGTCAAGCATGATATTGGGAGATGCATTCTAAGCCAAAGTAAGGGATCTGTCTTCAAAAATTTTCCTCGTGCGATGCTTTATAGCATAATTGTCACTAAACGGTCAAGGTTTCCTTGTCGCTAAAGGCAAGCATGATATTGGGAGATGCATTCTAAGCCAAAGTAAAGGATCTTTCTTCAAAAATTTTCCCCGTTCACTGATTTATAGCATAAATGTCAAAAACGATAAAGGTTTCCTTGTCACTAAAGTCAAGCATGATATTGGGAGATTCATTCTAAGCCAAAGTAAGGGATCTGTCTTCAAAAATTTTCCTCGTGCGATGCTTTATAGCATAATTGTCACTAAACGGTCAAGGTTTCCTTGTCGCTAAAGGCAAGCATGATATTGGGAGATGCATTCTAAGCCAAAGTAAAGGATCTTTCTTCAAAAATTTTCCCCATTCACTGATTTATAGCATAAATGTCAAAAACGATAAAGGTTTCCTTGTCACGAATGCTTTTATACTGTCAAGCCTAAGCTATTGTCCGTTAATTTGGATGTTTTGTGGAAAAACAGCCAACAGGGAGATAAACAAAATCCACAAACGTGCTCTACGCATACTTTTCAATGATTATGAAGCCTCATTCGAAGAGCTTCTAAAAAGAAACAATGAGCAGACAGTCCATGTAAAAAATCTCCATAAGCTAATGACTGAGGTCTATAAGTCTTTAAATTGCCAAAATCCAACATTCATGTGGGATCTGTTCATAAGAAAGGAAGTGACTTACGACCTTAGAGCAAACGATCTATTACAGCTACCAAAAGCTAGAACTGTTTTAAACGGCTTAAATTCAATTGCCTTCAGAGGTAGTATTCTTTGGAACGCTTTACCTGATGAGATAAAGTCAAGCCAATCTATAGCCTCGTTCAAAATACATGTCAAACAATGGAATGGAGACAGTTGCAATTGTAATATCTGTAAGTAGCTGAAATTGTAAATATTGTATTTTTGTAAATAGTTGGTTTGAATTAGTTGCCCTATTTATAGAGTAAACTAAACTTTGTATCCAACTTTAAATAAATTCTTTATTATTATTATTATTATACTAAAGGCAAGCATGATATTGGGAGATGCATTCTAAGCCAAAGTAAAGGATCTTTCTTCAAAAATTTTCCCTGTTCACTGATTTATAGCAAAACTGTCACAAACGATAAAGGTTTCCTTGTCGCTAATGGCAAGCATGATATTGGGAGGTGCATTCTAAGCCAAAATAAAGGGCGTAGCCCCGAACATTTTCCTGGGGACCCCCTCGTTTCAATACCTCCATTTAATTTACCCTGGCCACACCGCTGCTTGCTATACGTTCAGTCGGTCCGAAAAAATTTAGTCGGTCCAGAGCATGTTGACACCCCCCCCAAACAAAATTTGAATGTGCGCCCCTGAATTTAGGCGTTGTTTTGTGGAAAAACTAGTAATTTGCCTAACCAGCTTGGAAGACAGCTAAACTTGAATAGATAGTTAGTGTTTTTGAAGCATTTTGAACCTGTCGTGTTCTGTTCAAGATGTTCATAAGTTAGTCACACCACGAAAAGAGGTGCAAAAGGCCCCAGTGTGTAGAAAGATTCGGTAGTGCTTGTTGTGTCCAATCTCTTTCTTCTTACTGCACTTCATAACTGGAAATGGGATTTGAAAAAATTCAGGTCAGGTTTGTTGAATCATAACTTCTAAATTTGGGCTCTTGTTTAGAAAAACAGTAAATAACTTTCGTAACCAGCAGCACAATTATTTGCTCGTGCCTTCGGTGCGCTTCTGTTGTTCTCTTGCACTTTTGGTACTCCCTTTGCAAGTTGCCCCCTCCAAACTCTGGCTGATTTCCCTGGCAGAGAAAATTTCTAGACGGATATCTGCGTCTAATATTCAATGATCTCTATTTCTCTATTTCTAGCTCATATTTCAACAAATCGGCTGCGTGACAAACTGCCTTGAAAAAAGGACCTCCTGGGCGTTTTAGAGGTCATATTGACAAAAGTTTTCCAAGGGTGCATGCCCCTGGACCCCCAAAATTATTCACTAATGGCATATACTAGCGGTTTTGCCACCCGGTGGACAAATAGTTAATGGTGCTCGGCGATTGATGGACCAATACAGTCCGGTCATGAAAAAGTGTTACACTCCATACAGCCTCTGGTCACCAGAAACTTTGTCTAACCCATTGCCACACTCAAATACTTATACCATCAGATTATGACAAAAACGAAAAATCAAAAATTTTCGTCTGAACAGTTACAGTAATCTTAAGCCGAAAAACTGCGATTCACGCTGTTTTGTGCAGTGATGAACAATCCTTAAAAGAACGGTTTCTTAATTCGCAAAGAGCCGCTAATAAAGGATTTGCTTTGAGCTCGGACAATTAGGCCTACATAAACATTATTCTCTTTGGTATTTCTTGAGATGGTAACAGGCTGTATGCCCAAAACACTTTTCAACTCATAACTAAAGATTGACAAGTTTCTTAACTTCGAATTGACCTCTCGTCGATTCTATAGAGTTTCTTAATTTTCTGGGATGCCATTCACTTACTTACAAGCAGGCTCTTACTTCCTTTGTTGAAAAAAATGAATACATACACGTTTTTTTATGTAAGAAACTGGTTTGTAAGAAACTGGTACTAGGATTGCGAAAATTTAAGAAACTCTAGTACTGTGCTTGAGAATTGGCAAGAAACTTTTAAAGCCAAATACAAGGATGTCATGGGAAATTATCGTTAAGCCTTTATTTTTTTAGTAATATTCATGATAAATTTGTGTTTTGATTCAAAGTGAACTCTCCTTCTTGCTAAAAAGTGTGCTGTCTGCCAAGAAACGAATACGTGGCAGTGGTAGAAACTTACATGCATCTAGAAAATAAGAAACACACGAAGAAACTTAAGAACTAAAAAGCTGAAATTTTCACTTGAAAGTAAGAAACTTTTAGCACTGTGGGCTTTTCCAAGTTTTTTATAAATGAGAAAACGTGTATCAGATCAGGCCTAACTGAAGGATATGCAAGAAATCATGCTGAAGCTAACATGAGTGGTATATCACTCCGTCGAAAATACCCACGAAATTTGAAAAGCAAGAGGGTGTATAGGGAATTGTTACCAATTCCTTGAAAAGCAAAGCGTCTTTGCTAAATAGCACCAGATTTAGGAGTGTTATGCCTCTCGAATTTGCCATTGTTGAGGATGCTTTTCCAAATCGAGAAACACCCTCAGCAGAGCTCAATTTACTTCCATTTCTCGGCCATTTCTTTTCTGAGCTCAACAATTAACATGAACTTGCACAAGTCTTCTTGAAAGGAAAAGACAACGAATTAATGATTCGCTTTTAATTTTCTTTCAAGACCACTAAGGCAAGTCCCCAGTTTACTGCATTACAGTAATATTCGTGAACGACTTGGAGGAATGAAAGCCACAAACTGTAATAGGCCTGCAGCTTCTTATAATTGATTTATTATAAAGAAAATTACAACGGCCTAAAAACGCTAAATCCATGAAACAGTTCTAAATTCAATTGCAACTTCAAAAAGCCCTTTTATTTGGTGAAAAATTCATTCATTCAAAAGAAAACAGGCAACTCGTAATTTTAGTTTCAACTCGCACTTTTGAGTTTCCAACTCGCACTTTTGAGTTTCCAACTCGCAACTTTCGTTCAACTCGCAACTCGCAACTCGCAACTCGCAACTCGCAACTCGCAAATTAAGTGCAACTCGCAACTCGCAAATTAAGTGCAACTCGCAACTCGCAACTCGCATGATAAGTGCAACTCGCAACTCGCAACTCGCAACTCGCAAAATAAGTGTGACTCGCAACTCACAACTCGCATTCTACCATATCACTCTAGCCAAGGGTATACTTTTTTGCAATTCTTGCCAGCAACGGTCTAGCCAAGGGTATCATTTTCGACAATATTGGTCTAGCGAACGGTGATGATATCATATTTGGCACAAATTTGACAATATTGGTGGAGGAAATGGTCAAAATTGGTCTAGCCAAGGGTACCATTTTCGTAAAAATTGGTTCAGCCAATGGTCAAATTGGTCTAGCCAAGGGTACCATTTTCGTAAAAATTAGTCTAGCCAACGGTACACTTTTGAAGATGCTCGCGGCAGACCCCTACCCAAAATTTGGCCAAGAACCCCCCGTGATCTTTGGTGACCTCTTCCATTTGATATAAGTAGGGGGGTAATAGAGGCTTATTTATAACTAGGCTTGCCAATCGGCGCCTGCGGCGCCGACCTGGCCCGCCGTCGTACCGAGTGATTGGTTGGGAAAGAATTTGTTGCTTCTTGACGTTGTTTTCTGTTATCACTTTATGTGACCAAAGTTTCGTCATAGGTTCATTCTATATTCTACAAAGCTGCTGTTCATAGTTGCGCAAGGGAGCATTTGACAACATGAGTGTTTACCCCCAGGGCTGCCAAGAGAGAGGCTAGGCACCACGCCGTTTTATCCTTGGGCCACGCCCTCCTATGCACTGGTAAGACACTGCTTTTAGATTTTTTTGAATCTCAGTGGGCCCGCCGGCCTGAAAATGTTCCTGAAAGAAAACTACAAAAAAAAATACACACCTTATTTCTTGCTGGCCTACAGAGGCCCCCCAGGCCCCCTGGTAACTACCCTGGCTACCCCACTCTCTGTTTTGAATATCCCCCTACTATACTGATGTTGCCTCACCACACACATCATGGTATCCCCCACTGAGCTCCGGATGCCTCCCAACTATACTGAATTGCCCAACTGTACTCAAACATACCTCCCACTGTACTGAACATCCCCAACTGTACTGCACACTCCCGGTGGGTGCAATTCAACAGTAAAAGGTACATCACGCTCGTCATCATCATCATCATCATCAATAATTTATTTAATGTAGGCTAAGTAAAATAAAAAGAATAGCTAAATTACAGCTAATTTAGGCCTACTTTACAAAAATTTACAAAATTTACAAATTAATTCCTAAAGCTAATCAATAAAAACATTTAGTGGATTATATACAAGATAAAAGCATGCCTTCCCTACGAGGTACGGAGCGACGCCCACCTCCCAAAGAGACGGCGGACACACCGCGCGAGGGAACCCCCACACGCATATCCTAAGCTGCGGTCGCCGCTAGTGAGAAATTCCCCAGTTCAACCGCAGCCCAGTGCCTGCATCGTGAAGGGGACCTCACATCCCGCACAGCACATCCCCTATCCCACCGGGAAGCAGCGCACCGCCCCCATCCTTGCGAGAAGGCCCAAGAAATGTTTATCATGCTGGAAACCCAACTCTTGGAATGTATGTTTTGCAGAGCCTACAGTTGCATTTTTCACCCTGCCAACATCTAATTCGTTTTTTGAAAATAGGAAGGGTGCTTGATCGTTTTATTTCGTGCGGTAAAAACTGCCAAAGTTTATTTCCAAGGAAGGCTATGGTCTCAACTCCAAAGGACGTGGTTCGCACCTTTGGAATTTGAGCGTCATTGCCATGCCTTAGGTTGCAGCTAATACCTCTCTCCATAAAAATATCTTTCATGAAAGGTGGATTTAGATCAGACTTTGTTTTAAAAATTTCCATCATAGGCAACTGTAGGTTTCTTACATGGATGGGCACCGAATTGCTCTGTTCCAGGAGAGAACCAAAATCACTTCCGTGATCCTTGTACGCAATGCGCAGTGCCCTCTCGTGAACATGATGTATTCTATGGTTTAAAGTTCTGTCATAAAACATCCAAACAAGTGGACAGTAGCTAAAGTGCGATAACACAAATGGTCTCATTAGCTGCTGCAATTTGTCAGTGTCCATGTAGCAGGATATACGGGCAAGTGCATGGAGTTTCTCAGAGCCTTTTTTAAGGGGTTTTAAGTGGGGAGGCAAATCCTAAAAAGGGGATGAAATTAGTCTGATTGGCTAGAAAAGCAGGCTAAAAAATAGGAAATTTACGAATCCAAATATATATCAAACGGGCTAGCTAAAATCAAACTACAATAGGACAAGAATACTTTGTCAAGATTGTTGTGTAAGACTCGGTTGATATTTGACATATTTGATTTACAAAACTCATTGCGAATTCTTGTGAGCAGCGGCGTGGCCAGAAATTTTAAGCTAGGTGAAATGAGGGGGTCTGGGGGCAAAGCCCCCAGAAAAATTTTCAGGGCCATACCCTTTACTTTGGCTTAGAATGGCTCTCCCAATATCATGCTTGCCATTAGTGAAAAGGAAACTTTGAGAGTTTTGTGACATTTATCCTATGCGTGAGTAACATTTTTGAAGAAACATCCTTGACTTTGGCTGAAACATCCTGTCTCTGGTGGTAAACAGTCCTGTTATCGTATTCCATTCATTTACACATGGCTTTTGCAGGTTGCCACGCAGTGGTGGTGGCAATAGCTTACTTTCTGAAAATCACTTACTTTAAGTAAGGGATAATTTTCTGGGGTCAAAAATTTCGACACTGGGGGGGGCAAAGTCTAGGGATCGGGGGGCAATTGCCCCCCCCAGTTTTAATGTTAAAAAAGGCCCTGGAGTTTCTGGCCGGCCATACCATTCCATAGGATACCCTTTTCTCTGACTTCCTAGTTGATGAAAAAAACCCCTAATCATGGAAAGTTTTGAAGGTAACCCCCTTTAAAGGAGTATCACTGAGCCCTAAAGAAATCTGTACTGTACAAACACTGTTTCTAAGAGAAAGGTTTGGGATTTTGGCACTTTATTACGATTCACTTGTACTGATATCTCTTCTCTTTGTTGGGAACAGTAGAATTCCACGAAACTTGGGTATGAAACTTGGGCCAGGTGAATTTTGACTTTTATTTTAGGGCCCCGAGTCCACCAGCTAGCATTTCACTGTTTTTGGGTTGGAATGTTTTCTGAAGAAAAATACGCCGATTTTCCTAACATTCTACAAAAACTTTCATAAAAAGGAATATGGCTATAAGTGCAATTTTCTAAAGGAGATCTTTATCGGGAGGCCATGAATCAAACCGCGAATGAAACTAATTCAAACAAACATAAGATGCTACTGATGGGTAATTAATTATTGGAATTTTCCCACACTGGGATTATGAATGGAATTAGCTGCAGAGAATCGCTGTTTGAAAGCCGTCGATTAAAACAAATATTTGTAGCCTTGGTCAGGTAGGAAAAATTATTGTCTATATCTGGTCACGTGGCGGAAAATTTATTTTAGCTGGAGAGAATCGCTGTTTGAAAGCCGTCGATTAAAAAAATATTTGTAGCCTTGGTCAGGTAGGAAAAATTATTGTCCATATCTGGTCACGTGGCGGAAAATTTATTGAATGTATTCATTTGCGATTGAGATGTTCCTGCCATGTGACCATATCAATTAATGGTTAGGGCAAATGAATCCCATTACATGCGGAATTTTGCATGGAGTACCAAGCTGAAGAACCTTCGAGGATACCAAGCCAAATTTCGAAAAGGAAAGTTGACTTTAAGAGAGAGAGAAGAAAGTAGGCAAGTTTCTTATTTGACATCTCTTTGCTTCGCTAACCCTGTCATACATCCAATGGGATAATGTTTATTTGGGGGTCATCTACTAAAGACTTGTCGTCCCCGTTAAGATCTGCCTCCCATTCCTGCTAAACTTTTTTGCCTCCGGTGAAGGTTGCCGAGTTTCCATAGGCCCGCAAATATTGTTGCTAGAATCTGAATGTTTAGAGGGGGGGGGGGGGATGCTGTATATTTTGTTAGTATGAAAGAATGTCGACTGCATTTCAGGGACGTAAGAATCATCTCATTAGGAATGCATAGGAAGAAGTGCTCCAATCGAAATTGTATGGGCGGAAGAAGACTTCAAAATGGGCAGGATTTTAATTTTTGCATCAAGCACCTCTGTCCCAGAGTACCCCCCTGGGACATGAAAGGATTGATTTCCCGGTTATACATCGAAAAGATTGATTGTCCAAATTCAATGATTTATTGTTATCTTACAATGGAGTAGTGTTAAATTGACAATGGTTGACAAAAGAAGAAAGCTAATTGGATAAACGGCTTCATGCCTTATATATATAGATGTTGCCTTAGAAGGGAGTGGTTTGCTAGAAAGGGGGCAAAATACACTCATTTTTTTTTATAAGAAACTAAGGTCCGGGGCTGGTAGGCAGTTTCTTAAATTTTTGGGCCATTTTGCTACTGCTTAACCCTAATCCACATGGGGGGGGGGTGGATTCCACCCCCCCTCGAGGTTTTATTTGCCGCGTTTTTAAACGACGTTTGCTATGTCCCCTAGCCTCCCTGACTTTTACTAATTATCTATTAGCCACATTTTGGTGGAAAATTTTTGAACAATAGGACTCACAGGTCACGTGACATGCCCATATTTGGAAGGAGGTAGCAGCAAAATCACTGTTTTCAATGATTTCAATGGAAATATTTGATTGAACTATGAAGTATTATACAGCAAACGAATCAGCAAACAAAGGGCTTTAATTTGATACCAGAATTTCTGGAATTTGATGATGTCAGCATTTTTTGACAATGACGTCATTTTGGCCGCCATTTTGGACTAATTAGCAATTTTTCAAGTGTTTTCGAACTTTTTCAATAAAAACACTCTTTACAAAAGGATACATTTTTTATAGTTAGTCACCAATTTTCAGGTTCTTTTGGTCTCTTTTTACATAGAATAAATTAATCGCACAAATGACGTCATAAGAATCGGCTAATTTCTGCCAAAATATCACTTCAAAATCGTTATTTTCAATAAAATAATATTTCATCACCAAGTTGACAAACTGAACCAAAAACTGCATAAAGTTTATGCAAAATCTTCATTAAACTTGAATTCAACTTGGAAGCCTGATTTTCACAGATTTTCAGCTTCGTGACGTCACTGTGACGTCACAAGGTGTGACAGCCACACCCAAATTACGCTACGAGCTGCAAATTACCTGTTCTATAACTGTGCCAAGTTGTATTGAATTCGGATGAGTCTAAGGCAGTTTTCAGAGGGGGGGTGGAAAGCACCCCCCCCCCCCCCATAAATGGTAGCTCGAAAAAAGCCCATATGGATTAGGGTTAAGCATATTTATCATGACAAGTCTGAATTCACTGCCTACGCATAGATCAAGTTTCGTCCACTAATCTTTTTTCTGGCTATCTGGCAAATATCATGCATATGACCATTCTATGACCCGACATCGGCATAACGGAATAACCAGACCCAGGACCAGTAGGACCGGACCCAACGGACCAGACCCTGGGGGAATACCCATTACTTTCCTTCCAACGTTTGTTTGCAATGGCGGCCAACACAGAAGTTTCGCTCCAAAGTAAGATAAGGCAGTCACTGCTGTAAGTAGATTCTACCTTCTGGATGCCAGAACAAACACAAAAATGCATGGTATATTAAATCGTCTAACTAGCAGACAAACTTTGATCCAGCCTCAAGCCATTGCCCACTGAGCCTAAGCATTTAACTACATGGCCTAAATATTTTACCTCTCTGCCTTGCTTGGTGATTCAAGTTGTTGCAATGACGTCGTGATGCCAGCCACGTTGTATTCCATCTCCACAATCAATTTCTGGACTTGATTCTGGCTTCTCCATGCTCTTTGCAAGTTAGTTTGGGACTGCGAAATCATTTAGCAGGCACCTTTTTGATAACATATTTGTTCGTAATGTTTATTGTGAAGGCACGCATTGACCCGGGCATTGACCCCACCTGTCTTTGGTAAATCCCATGATCACAATATTGCATCTAAGAATGTGCATTTGTGTGCATTTGTTTTCTCGTATCATGCATGTGCGCTCACCTTTTTACGGGGCCGTAGGAAGCAGCTTCTGATTGGGGGCATTGTTCTTAGAACAATAGAGAGCAATACATCTAATTAATACTTGTGGCGTGGCACCATTGTTTTCAACATTATTGGGGGCTTAAACCCCCCTGCCCCTCCCCCCGCTTCTTACGAGCCTGTATTTTTATAAGAAACAGCTCATAAGAAACAGTAAGCTAAAATTTTTGAAAAATACTACCCCACCGCCTGTATCAATATGCTAAGAAACTTTCGTAATTTTCATTCAAAAATACTATTACTGTTGCTATTACTGTACCGTGTCCAATAATTTTTGAGTGCCAACTATGTTATTCCTTTTTGTTTTAGATCTTATTAAATAGTTTGGAAGTCATGACATAGTTTGACGACTTCCTAACCAACGTCAAGGCGAAGGTAGGGCATTCCCCTAGGGTCTGGTCCGTTAGGGTCCGGTCCTAGTGGTCCTGGGTCTTGTTATTCCGTTATGCCCCCGACATCTAATTCTTGACAGAATCTAATACAGTATCCATTAGGTTTTAATCGTTCGTAGTGTACCTAATTGTATGTAGTTTAACGTTGCGTGTCTTTTCTATTGGCCATGGGGTAGTCATTGTCCTTCGCTCCCCTTGGCATCGTCCCTGTAGTGTTGTACAGTAATTAGGAAGGTATAGTAGAATGTAAGATTTATTGTAATGTTTTATATGTATGAAAAAAGATCATGCAAAATGAGCATAATTCACAGGATCTTAATTTTGGCTTTTCTTCGCCACATTTTTGGAAAGCTATATGCTGTGGGCTCTGGCTTGCTACCATAATTTGCAGTTTCAACTCATGCTGATAAGCATGGTCAATTTTGGATCTGGTGAAATCAATGTTAACCCCTCGTAACACACTTGACTTCAAACCTATTTTGGAAGCAAATCCATCAAAAATGGCACACAGGACATGAGATAACAAATAAAAATCTCCTCTGCAGATGTTCTTTCTTTGCATTGGAGACAATCCCGTGGGGGAGGGGGTACTCTGGTATATTTGGGATAGGGGTGCTCAGGTTACTTCTTGGTTCTAAAACTTGGGCAAAATTTACTTTTCCTCGATATTCTGGCAACATAAGTTCCAAATCTTTAAAAAGGCTGGTGTAAAATTCAGTTACTTATTTCTTTGAACTGAATGATTTCAAAGAAACTTCAGCTATTTCTCTGTAATTCTACCGTTAGACTTTTCTGAAATCTTCAATATTTTCAGAATTAGAGTGTTTTTCTTCTTTTTCAAGAATTCAAGAAAAATTTTCAAAAAAAACTTAAAACCATCGAAGTTTCTAAACTGTTTGAAGCAACATGAAATAATTTCAAAGAATCCATAGTTTATGGATGTCTACAATATGGTATCAAGCAAAAGTCTGTCACTTTTCTGGTTTATGATTTAGAAATTTGATGACGTCACACCTTCAAATTAGTTAAAATGTAACATACACTGAAATTTAGAAAATATTGAAAATTTCTGAAAAGTCCAACGGTAGAATTAAAGATAAGTAACTAAAGTTTGTTTCAAGCCACTCAGTCAGAAGAAATAGATCACAGAATTTTACACCCACCTTTTTAAGCCGACCTAAAGATTTGGAAGCTATGCTTATTCTGGCATCTACTTTGCAAAAATTGGTGCCAGCACAGGTACCTTTTTGTGCAAAATCTGTTCTAGTCAATGGTGCCCTTTGGCTGGTGTGAGTGGCATCCCCTTCCTTACCCGAAATTTAACCAAGAACCCTTTTCTCTTGTGGTGAAACCCTTGAATGTTGCTTGCAAAGTACGCTGTCATAGAACCTCGGTTTCATCTCTTGAAAGAAAAGAAATGGCCTTGATGAAGGCTGTGGAATTTTGCAGAAGAAAGGATTTAGGTTTCCGAGAAGATAAAGCGATTGACTTTCAGAAGAATAGATTTCACACCTCTGAATTCACTGAATCAAAGCAAAATAAACAGAGAAGGAGAAGCATTGTGGTTGGCTGCATAGAAGGTGTGAAATATTTTTATTGAGGCTGCCAAATCGCTTTTTCTAAATCAGACCTGTATCCTTTGTTTTACTACATTCGCCCGTACTACGCTGTGGTGGTAAATGATCAGACTGATTATAGTGAGTCCTTAGACTAGCTACACTAGTCCCTCGATTTCGCTGTTGTTGTTGTTGCTGATGGCCAGCTCAATGAGGGACTAGTTGCCAGAGAGTGTCTCAAATCGGAATTTTCAGAACGAAAAACCGAATTGTAAATCTGATTGGAGCATTTCGGCTAAAACAATAGTAAATTTTTTTGTAGCCAATCAACTTTTCCTCTCTTTACTTATTTTTACTGGAAAACCTCCCTTTGAAGTAGAGGCCTGTTTGGTCTGAGTTTTTCAAGAAGAAGCAATGCAATGGCGACCGGCGCTGTCGTCGCAGCTTGATCGACCAGAAAGAAGCAAATGACGCTGAAGGAATTTAGCCAGCCATTTGGCATGATAAAGTGGGCACTGGGAAGAGATATTTGTTTGTGCTCTAACAGGAAATGGCAAAATGTAATGCTGTTGCAATACTTGAGAGGCATTTTCAAGACAGCAGTGAGTGTCATTTGTCAGTACAAAACTGCAGTGTAGTGTAGGTGTAGGCCTACTCTAAGTTCAGGTTAGTAGTGATTTTTTCGTTTACATTTGGCTCGTGTATTTCAATTTCTAATATTATCTAACTGCAAGCATGTTACTTCGCAATGTTGGGCTGTTGTACTTTATCACCTTAACAGTTGTTTTGGTTTGAATGCACTTGATTTGCCAAATGAAACAATCTTTAGATATTTTAGTAAAAAAATTTTATGGTTTTTTGTGAACATGACTAAAAATCCCCAGGTAATTTTACTATGGAAGTTCCTTATGTGATCCAACCCCCCCCCCCCCCCCCCCCCCCCCCCCCGTGTTTGGATCACATAGGGAAAGGAAAGGGTGATATAATTTTTTGCTTGTGATTTAACAAGTATTTGTTACTTCATCACATTGATGTTGATATCTTTAATCTATAGGGGTTTGTTTAAAGCAAGATACCTGCTTCATTATTATCAGACCTTGTACCAGGATGCATTTAGATGGCACTTTTCCTGGAGAGAGATTGTCTATCTGATGCAGCAAATCACTTGGAGCAAATATAAAGGACAGTTCCTTTGAAAATTCCCTGCACTTCAGATACCACTTAACTGATTGCTAATGATAATGTATAATGATGATGTAATGCCTATTCTGGTCAAATCTTTGATTCCTTATCTTTGGTCACTCTGAACTCCTCTGAAATTTCAAATTTATGTTCACTGTCCATGCTCAATTTTGTCAGAGTCATAAACTGTCTAAAATTCTTTCAAATTCACATGAATAAAACTTGGTATCAATGTGTTGTTTTCTGGAGTCATTTTGATGATTACTGATCACAGCAGCAACAACAACCAAATATTAATTCCGTGGTCCGCGTTTTACACATGTAGCGCTTATGAAAACGAGGCTATCAAGTTAGTCCGATTTCAGACACTGTTTGGCAACAAGTCTCTGTATTAGCGACAAATCAGTTCTAAGGAGCATACAGAGATTGTGTAGCCAGTCTAGTGAGTCCTGTAGTGAGTCTCAGTTATCGCTCGCCAAAACGAGACTATACAGCCTACCAAAAACCTATATCAGTTTGGCGGAGGAGTGAAACTCAACTTGTAATCAGTCTAGTAAATGATCACGGATTTCTTGCACGGACAGAGAGCGTGTCTCTTTGCGCAAACTTTGACTTATTAACATTCTTTATTGTTTTACTATGACAACATTCCAGAAACACATAACAAATATTTCCTAATCCCGATATTTTTGTTTGACAAATGTGCACTAGCAGGAGATATCTATCAAATGATAAGGCTATGGTGCTCCCAAAAACACGATGGTGAAACAATCTTCCTACTGGCAAAGTTTGTATTTATTGTCAAAGCATCGATCAGCCATCGATCAAATATCTGCAGGAATATCCTGGAATATCTGAAAGAACGGTGAAAAGTATACTCCGTCCAAAACATGAAAATTTGACCGAAAAACGACCCGATCTAACAAAATATCCCCTTTTGGCATGTTTTGACATTGACAACCTCCTCTAGAATTGCCGTTTTTGATACCCCGTGCCAGAAAAAATTGGTGAAAACGATGCCCTGATAACCAGGGCCTCCGACGACGGGGGGCCGGGGGGGCCATGCCCCCCCCCCCACTTTTTTGCAAATCATGCCGTTCTGAAAGGCAGCTCATCACGTTGTATTGTGGTAATTTTTTTGTATCAAGTTTGGCCCCCCCCCCCACTTTCCGGATCTCGTCGGGGGCCTTGTAAACGGCATATTCCCGTCGGACAAATCCCCCCGGGACCCCAATGCAGGTTACTGGTCGAACAGATTGGCCTTTAGCCTTGCACAAATCTGATTTAAAATCTAGAATTTGTGAAGATTTGAATTTGACTAAAAATTCAGACTTGTTCAAGTTTGACAGCAGGCAATAACGAAGGAAGACCATAATTTCGAATTTGTTTGGTTGTTCATGAATAGACAATGGGCCTCAATCTGATTCAATCTACAGGAACAAGGGCAGATTTTGTAATACAATAGCAACATTTGCGTTTGATTGACACCTGAATTCAAAGCGATTAGCGACTGCAGACAAAGGAAATTCTCTCAACCAGTAATTCAAAACAAACCAAGCCGCAAAGGTTTCCCCGAAACTAGCAGGGCAAAGTCTCGCCTTGTGCAAGCGAAGGGTGGTTTTTAAGAGAAATTAAGTTCTTATAACGAAAGAAAAAGGTTAAATCTAAAGTTCTGTCTGGCAGCTCCTGAATCAAATAAACAAAATCCGCCAGATAGAACTTCAGATTTACCCTTCTTCTTTCGTTATAAGAATGTAACTTCTCTTAAAAATCACCTTTCACATGCACAAGGCGAGAGTTTGCCCTACTGGTTTCAGGGCAACTTTCGCGGCCTCGTTTGTTGTGAAGTACTGGTTGAGAGAATTTCCTTTGTCTGCAGTCGCTAATCGCTTTGAATTGAGGTGTCAATCGAACGCACATGCTGTTGTTGTATTACAAAATCTGCTCTTGTTATCTACAGGAACATATGGCTCAAATCTTTAAAAAGATCGTTGTAAGATTGTATTACAGTGTTCTTTAAATTGAATGGTTTGAATTGAGGTGAATGGCGGGTTCTATAGGAATTCAATTCAAGAACACAATGCATCTTGGTAAAAAGTTCCTTGCCGCCATCTTTAGCGTAATAGTCTATGTAGCCCAAAAGGACAATTCATATTTTCTCAAAGGAAGCAAATTTGCACGAAAAACAAGGAACGTAGTCACGCTGATGATCAAAAACAGAAGCATCGTTGTGTTGCAGTTTCAGATGGAATCGTGTAGTAAACTCCCTAAATATCCCTGGATTTAATATGATCTTTTTCAAATCTCAAATTGAAAAACTGCACAGTAGCTCATTTTCAGATTCTATTGATTTCTCAGACGTTAAAAATTGTTGACTCACTCTTACCCCGGGTACCCTAGAACCCTGGGTAACTCACCCTGTAACTCAAGCCACATAACCAATGTATTATTGCCCATGCCCTTACCTGATGTTTCCACCATTCGTTCCATATTTTATATGCTTGCAAATCATGTCGAACATACCGCGAGCGGTCGTAACATCACGTGCATCGAAAACCTGAAATTACATGATATTGAAAGGATGAGGTAACATCTGAACGACACTTTGTTAAAATAGGTAGAGCAGAGCAGACCAGACCAGAGCAGACCAGAAACTATACAGATTTATCATCTGCTGACGTATTTGGTAAAAAATTACAGCTTCTCAAGTCACTAAATAAAATTACAGCATTGATAGTCTTCTTGCACAACAACGTTCTACCTACTGTGCGTCTCGCATAGGAACAAGGATAGATTTTGTAACACAATAGCACTTGTTGCTCTTGTTGACACCTGAATTCAGAGAGATTAGCGACTGCCGACTTAATGGCACACTGTCGTGGCACTGATTGGATGAATAAGACAATATGAAGGAATAGAATTAGGCAGGCTTCAGTAATTTCGCTGTAGACTGAAATTCACGAAGATGATAACGATCAAATTCCAATTATTCTCGAAACAAAGTATGATCTAAGAGCATAAAGGCTTCATAATGATCCAGACAAAGTCTTTTGTTGGGGATTTCAACATCACAACCAGCCAATTACAGCCACGACAGTGTGCCTTTAAAGGAAATTCTCTCAACCAGAAATTCAAAACAAACAAAGCCGCAAAAGATTCTCTGAAACCCAGGTAGCTAGCGCACTCATTGTTCATTCCAGAATTTTTTTAAGAGTAAACATGAGTATCTATCGAAAGAAAAAGGATATATCTACACATTTACCTCTGGCATTCATTTCTTTGAATCAGAAGCTGAGCAGTAAGTATTTTAATGATACTCAAAAGATAAGAGAATTGGATCGCCTCCCAATCTGCTTTTTGAATCAAACAAATTAAATGCCCGAGGCAGATGTGTAGATATATCCTTCTTCTTTCAATCTGTGCTTATATTTGCCCTTAAAAACAATTTCTTGATTGCACAACGAGTGAGCTACAATCCTTGCCAAAACAACTTGAAAAAAACAAGTCATTTCTCTGCTTTCTTGTCTGACGAAGCATCCAGAAGACATTGCAGGAAACTTACTGTTTCTCTTTTTCCTTCCCCCCCCCTGCCCCCCTGAACAATGTTGGTCTGAAGCACTGATCACCAAATATGAAGAAAATGCCTTTGGCTGCGTTTTTGTGCCCATGAGAAATGCGTATTCGCACAAGAAACCAACATTGTAGGGGGGAAGGGGGGAGAGCTGCGCAAAAATATATGATTTTTTTCAAGAGTTTTGGCAAGGATTGTAGCTACCCGGGTTTCAGAGAAACTTTTGCGGCCTTGTTTGTTTTGAATTACTGGTTGAGAGAATTTCTTTTGTCTGCTATCGCTAATCGCTTTGAATTGCCATGTCAATCAAAAGCAACTCCTGCTATTGTCTTACCAAATCTGGTGTCCTTGTTGCATAGAGATGTATATGAAAATATCACTAGATCCAGGCCCTTCTGTAGAATAGCTAAAAGGTCTATTAGATTTACAAATAAAAGCAAAGTTTGCAAGATGAATTTTGCAAGCAATATAATACCTGTAACTTGTTCCACTGAATACGACCAATACATCGCACAGAATTTCTCCATGCCGTTTTTGCACCATATACGAGCTCCTTCACATCTAGTTCATATGTGCCATGTTCCTCTATTTCTTTCAATGCGTCGACAATCCGCTTGCTTTCATCTTCTGTGTCGTTTCTTGAAGAAAGAAAATCGAGTTGTGTTACACACCCTATGAAACCTTGCGATATTTCTATGAAAATAGGAGGATTTCTAGAATATTTCAAGGATTTTTCAAGAACAAAAGAGATTTCTGTACGAGTGGGGAGTGGTTCGAAGAAAATATATTCCCATAGAAGTGAATGACCTGAGCTGTATGGTATGTCGCTGTCTATTGTGAGGGGTGTATCACTCTGTAAAAGTCTCGTACACCTTTGGCAAAAATCCCTTTGTTTTCAAGAAAAATCCGTAAAAAATCCCCAAAAATCCTCTTGTTCTAGAAAATCTCGTACCCCATTTCAGGAGAGTAAAAATACGTCAAACTCTTGCAAGACCGTAGCTTGCTGTACCATAAAACAAGCTATCGGTACTTGGTGAATGTTCATTCTAGCCATAATTGCAAAAAGTGCCTTCCTCTTAGCCACATTCTGATTAGCATAGCTTCCAAATCTTTAAATCGGCTTAAAAAGGTGGGTGTAAATTCTGTGATCTATTTCTTCTGACCGAGTGGCTTGAAACAAACTTTTGCTACTTATCTTTAGTTCTACCGTTGGACTTTTCAGAAATTTCAATACTTTTCGAAATTTTAGCCGATGTTACATTTTAACTCATTTCAGGGTGTGACGTCATCAGATTTCTAAATCATAAACCAGAAAAGTGACAAATTTTTGCTTGATACCATATTGTAGACATCTAGAAACTATGGCTTTCTTCGAAATTATTTCATGTTGCTTCAGACAGTTTAGAAATTACGATGGTTTTAAGTTTTTTGAAAATTTTTCTTGAATTCTTCAAAAAGTAGAAAAACACTCTAATTCTAAAAAACATTTAAGATTTCAGAAAAGTCCAATGGTAGAATTATAGAGAAATAGCTGAAGTTTCTTTGAAGTCGTTCAGACCAAAGAAATAAGCAACTGAATTTTACACCAGCCTTTTTAAAGATTTGGAACCTATGCTCACACAGGTGGGCTTTGTGGGTTTCCTCTGAGGCGACGCCAAACTGTTATATCCTTATATGAGAAACTCCAGAGAAAAGTCCTTTCATCCGAGGCATCTGTCGTCGAACATTTATGATACTGCCCTTGGCTTTGCTAAGTCAAGATCAACACCTTGGAGATATTAATTGCATCATTTTTCCCTGGCACCATTAACATTCCTGATTTATGAGTGGGGACTTGACCAATCAAAATGAATTTCTGGGTCACGTGATTTCGTTTAACCAATCAAAGGTTTAGCGACACATAGCCATAATTGCAAAAAGTGCCTTCCTCTAAGCCATATTCTGATTAGCACACGAGGGCGATGAAAAATTTTCGCCGATTGAGACTTTTGTCCGGTTTTACAGCTCTAGGGAGATAAGTGGAAATAAGGCCCTCAGTGGAGCGACAACAACAACACCAATCTAAGATGAGCATGAGTTGAGGGTCCTTAGACTGATTGCAAGTGTGTAGTTATTGCTATTGATAGGCTGATCGACGCTCAAAAATATATATTATTATTGTTGTTGTTGTTGTTGTTGTTGCTGTTGTTGTTGTTGTCATTGCTGTTGCTGTTGTTGTTGCGATAACTGGGACTATTTCGTGAGTCTAGTCCTTATGGAGTGAAGCTTAGACTACTTACTTTTTGATCGATTTGTAATAGTCTTTAAGAAATTTAATGGCATCCTCTTTCACGTCTTCCTTTGGCCGCATCTTTCCGTACGGACGAAGATCTGGCTGCAGGATGGACCCATGGCATGCCTTTTTGGTGCAGGTCAGCTCCTACAAAATAATGTTATGGTCAGGGGCGAAGCCAATAGTGGCCGGGGGTGGAACCCTTTCAATAAGGCCAGGGAGCGGCTGTGTGGGCATCTGGTTATTAAAGAGCCATTGTCACCCATGATCCTTTGTGGGCCTGCTACAATTTCAGACAATGTGAATATCAAATTTGGCCTAAGCAGAAAATATGGATCAACACTGCAGAAGTTGAACTGATCCATCTCAAAACAAACAAACAAACAAACAAACAAATTCACCCTCTAACTACTCAGTTCTGGACTGTTCTAAATAACGAAATGGGGAGTTCTAATACCTCAGTTTTGGGATATTTTACTCGAAAGTTTGCTGTCCTCAAAAAATTTCCGAACATTCTCTGCAATGCTGGTTTGAGAAAATTTCGCACCATGAACCAAATTTTTTCTCTAAATCCTGAAAATGCAATGCTAATGGTATTTTACATACTGCAGAGCCCATTCGAGTGTGGGCAAGGTTGGCAAGGGACCGCTTTCTCCTCAGGTTGCACAAAGATAGCTCTTTGAATTATACAAAATCCTTTGAGAAAGTAGCACAGGGGCAATAACTAATTGCAAGCTTCTCCCTAACCGATTTTAAGCATATCTAAGTAACAGACAAAGTTTTCTTTTTCTATCAATGAGCTTCACATTTATTGGATCACTTATATGAAAGATGTTTTGGGGAAATCCTCATCAAGAATTTATAAATGAAATGAAATTGGGCAATTCTAAGTTTTCCGTACGATGATCCCTGAATAGCACATGGCCACGCTGTATGCTGTATTCGTATATTTGCACCATCTTTTTTGCTGCGGGAAATGGGCCCTGGTGGTTAGTTTGGCCCACTAGTCAAATTTCCTTAAAAGATGCCTTGCAAACAGACATCTCAATCCAGAGATATGACAAAAGGTTGTATGTGTCTTTACTGGTTAAAACAGTGCTCAATGCCATGAAGGCAGAGCATATTATGCGGTTATTAAACGATTACGAGGTCCATGCTGGAAAATATTTGGACCGCAGTTTGACGTACGGACCGAACGCAGTGAGGTCCGTACAATGAACTAAGGTCCAAATATTTTTCAGCATGGATCGAGTAATCGTTTAATAAAGGCTTTATTATATGGCAGAACCTTTTGAGAACGTTGTTTATAGTATCGTACTTTTCTGTTGTGTCTTTGATCCTGTGCATCACTGTAGTTGCTCGTTGCAACGTTAACTACATTGGCATTTTCTTCGTGTATAATTGCAAGTTCGTCTTCAAAGTTTACAGAAAAGAAATCTTCGATGAATAAGCTAAACTTTGGCTGACACTTCTTACGGCCTAAGCCTACACAAGAAGCTCCTCCCTTGCTGTTGATTTTTAAGGCAACGCCCGGTCCAATACGGCTTCGAACGAAAAATACGGCTTTTACGGACCGATCAAGAACCAATCAAATTGCTCCGTTGCCGGTCCGAGGAGCCGTATTTTCGAACGCCATATAATAATACATTTTATTCTTTGTTGTTACTCGGAGTACGCGTTTTTTTATATAAGAAACTTGGATCAGCACATAGTACTAAAAGTTTCTTAATTTCGCATGAAGATTTCGGTGTTTTAGTAGTAAAAGTTTCTTAATTAGTTTCTTATTTTTTGGGCCTAAAATTGCGGTATTGTTCGAAGTTGAGCCTTCTTCTCGACAAAGGGCTTCCATTTTGCAATGACATTGTCATCAAGAAGAAGCCATGTACATCGAGGGAAAATTTACCAACTTTGCAGTTAAAAGTAAAGAAAAGACGAAGGTACCTTTGTTAGAGAGACATAGAATAAGAGAGACATACAGATATAACGTTTTAGAGTTTCTTAACTGTTCTTGAGCGTAGTACTAGAGTTTCTTAAATTTTTGGTCATCGTAGTACTAGTTTCTTATAAACCAGTTTCTTATAAAAAAAAACGTGTATGTGTCTTTACTGGTTAAAACAGTGCTCAATGCCTTGTAGGCAGAGCAAGACATATTGTATTCTATTCTTTGTTGTTACTCGGAGTTTCACGCTATACAACACAGCGATCATCAGACAACTCTAAAACACAATCCCGATATATGACTGATTGAAGTTTGACTAATTGCAAATTGTTTTTTTTTTCTTACTTTGCTGTTTCGGCTTATTTTAAGGAGTTTGATACCCAGGGCACTGTTTCGGCCTTTTAATTGTGGTATCGCAAGAGAAATGTATTAATTTTTCAAAGAGTACATGACATTTTTGACAACGAAAACAAAATTTGTCGTTTACAGTGGAAACAAAAAATCTAAATAAACAAAACATCCAAGCAAAAAATTCAAGATTAATGTTGATGTCTTGGGAACATCTTTGAAAGGAATCGGCAATCGCGCAGATTTTCACACAGAAAACAATCTTATGACAAACTTCCTCACCTTCCTCACAGGAGATCTCGTCCAGGCAGGCTAACCCGCTTGTCACATTAGAACGCAAATTATATTATAATGACAGCCAAGATCTCATCACCCTCCACCCCTGGCCCTGCCTGCCTAAAATAAACCTGACGAGTGTGGGCGAATGTGACAGAAGTATCATCGAAAGTATTGCATCCATTTGAGACGTTCATTTTGAAAATGTCTAACGGATTTAGATAGAATCAAGTTTGTAGGATTCCTTCTTGAAGCGATACAGTAAAAACCTACGAATAATAATAGTAATAAACTCCACTAATAAACTCCACTCTATAGTAATAACAATTCCAAACCCCCATTCCATTTCGAGGCAGTGCCATGCCCCCCAACTTTACGGTGCTTATTGCTTCCTACAACCTAGACTTGCCCCAAGTCTATCTCTTCCGTCCGTCTACCGTTCCCTTTTTACGGTAGTTCCTTGATCCGCTATTTTATGGATCTACCATTCCAACATTCCGTCAAGAGAGCTTCTCTCGAGCTCTCTGGACGGAACATTGGAATGGCGGATCCAGGAAATGGCGGATCCAGGAACTACTGTACAGGGAACTGTAGACGGACGGAAGAGATAGACTTGGGGCAAGTCTACCTACAACCCTGCAGGATAAAGTTTTGCTTTGCCCCTGTACACAGTATTTTTTATAAGAAACCGCTAAAAAGAGACGGTAGGCTTTATTTTTCGAAAGTTAAAAACTTCCGTTTAGGGGCCTGGGCAATCTAAATATGGCATATTGTATTTGAAATAGAAGTTGGTAGACAGACACAAAGGTGTGCCAGAAAAGAACAGGATATGTCGGCGATGCAATCTGGATTGCATTGAGAACGAAGAACATTTTTTATTGACATGCAATGCATATAGTGAACCTCCTAATAAACTCTTGTTACTTCTTCAGGAACTGGTCCCTAATTTTGAGAAGATAAGGCTTAAATCCTTACTGGTTGCCAGAGCATGCGGAAATCATCCAATTTCATGCTTGTTAGCCAATGAGATCACCGCTTTCTAGCCCCTGGAGACAAAATCGGTCGTTTGAGGTATATTTTCTGGTACCCTCACTAAAACTGAAATGGATGCTAAAATACTTCAATTATTTGCAATTTTTTTCAATAAATCAGTTGTGGGGATGTCCGTCCAGAGTTGTTTACATGTTTAGGCAGACAGCTTGTTTGGGGTCGGAGCTGCGTTCATTTTCCGGTCGAAGAATATTGACCTTCGTTGAAATATCTATAGAAATCGCTACAAATGTGATATACAGATAAGAATTTCAGCGATTATGCATACTGACCTAAGCAACAACCGAAACTCCTTCACTGCTATCATATCTCAAAACTGGAGGCAATTTCTAATGATTTCTGGCAAAGATTTCATTTGGGCCTAAGCTTTTCCTCGCTTAAAACTCATTCCATTGCACTTAACAAGTTATGGAAAAAATTCTTGAGCTAAATAATGCACTTGCCCATGACTCAGGCACCAGTTTGACTTCGTTTGCCTTTCTTACATTAGCAGATTTTTATAAGAAACGACCAGTTGTGGGCAATTGCAAAAACTTTCCTCGGTCCATATTTTTCTCTGCACAGTCTCTCCTCTTCAAAATTCAAAAGTTAATCGCAAAATTGTTGGGTCTAAAAATTTTATTGATAATTGAATAAGGCCTATTGCCAGCCTGCGCACAGGAAGCTCGGGCGATGAAAGGATACAGCAACAAATTGTTTACTGTACACATTTAATTTGGGTGGTGAAACTTGTAATTTGTGATCTTTTACAAACTCACATAACTCTAATTTTGCTGTTTTGCTATTTCCCCACTTCGTTTCGCTATTTCCCCCATTTCGTTTCGCTATTCTGCTGTTTCGTTTCGTGATTTCGTGGTTTCGTGGTTTCGTGGTTTGCAGACACCCCTCAAGTTTGGTTGGAGAATTTTTGATTCAGCTTCACAAATCAAAACGAAAACGGCGTCCCCTCATTTTTCCACTGTCTCAAGGGCGTAGTTAACAAGGAATTTTCTGGGGCTATGCCCCAAGGCAGACCCAACCTTTTATGCAGAGTTGGCCTCATTCTTACTCCCCTGGTAGAGTAATAGATTCAAATTCTTCATGCACACTCCACCAACAACAATCAACAATTTTTAACACAGCCCAAAGCCAGTACGCAGCACTCACTAATGAAAATTATTTTTAGTTCTAAAAATTAATCTCACCTTAGACTGTTGATGCAACGTGTCAACTGTTTGTTTACTCGAAATGAAATTGTTTAATTTGACGAATGTCTTTTCTGGTTTAGCTGACGCCACAGTCCCATTCTTTCTCCCATCTTTCATCCCGCCATTACTTTGTACACTGTTTGAATTCTCATCAACTTCCTCCATCAAACCCTTCTCCTCTTTCAGGTCTGTCATGATGAACCCTTTCGTTTGGCAGTTTTCTTGGCCCTTATCGAGCCTGTCAGCAAAGCTAACTTTCTTCAAATTGTCCGTGGACCCGATAGTAAACTGCTTACCACTACTGATCTTGTTTCTTCTTTTGGCAACTTTGAAGCTGATTGTTACGGATCGTCCAACTGCTACCCTGGCAAGTTTATCAACAATTTGCTCATATGATATACCTTCTGCTTCAATCACATAACCAACCTCCACGCCTCGTGCCTCCGCTTCACCGCCCTTGACAATATTTGAAATGAGCGGCGCAGAGTTTTGGTTCCGCTTGACGAGAAATCCCAAACCTCCAAGTTTTCTCTTGACGAGTGTGATTCGTTTCCTGGCTTCGTATTCCATTGTGTCTCAGCCTTTGTTGGGTTTGTTTGTTTGGTTTGCTTGCAGAACGAGACGATAAGAGCTGGGTTTATTTTTCAAGATCACACAAGATCTTCTTCAGAGGGTAGTCCTTCAGAAAAATACAAGAAAGAATAGAAGGTATGCCATCAATTTTCACGGTTACACCAAGGAGTGGGGGATGGACGGGGGGAGGGGATGGGGTAGTATGACTCTTCCGAAAAGGAGATATCATATTAATATATATAGTATGGCCTTAATGTTACTTCACATCGAACTCTCGTATTCGAACATTTACGCAGTACAGAAGTCAACAAATGAAATCTTAAAAGCTCTATTAAGCCACCGGGGGCTTATTTACTTTCGGTGACTCCAGAGGGGGGCTTATTTAGACTCATGACGATGAGTCCCTTTTACCCCTGCGGTAAACCTTGGTCAAGAGAGACTCTAGACTAGCTACACTAGTCCCTCGATTTCGCTGTTGTTGTTGTTGCTGATGGCCAGCTCAATGAGGGACTAGTTGCCAGAGAGTGTCTCAAATCGGAATTTTCAGAACCAAAAACCGAATTGTAAATCTGATTGGAGCATTTCGGCTAAAACAATAGTAAATTTTTTTGTAGCCAATCAACTTTTCCTCTCTTTACTTATATTTTACTGGAAAACCTCCCTTTGAAGTAGAGGCCTGTTTGGTCTGAGTTTTTCAAGAAGAAGCAATGCAATGGCGACCGGTGTAATATGCGTTTCGGTCCACTTATGCGTTTCGGTCCGGACCGAAACGCATAGCAGAAAATCTCCATGCGTTTTGGTCCAGACCAAAATGCATAGCACTCTTTGGTATGCGTTTCGGTCCGGACCAATACGCATAGCAGTTTTAGGCTATGCAAAAGGGTCCACCTCAAATGGACCCAAACGCATAGCAGTTTTAGTCTATGCAAAAGGGTCCACCTCAAATGGACACATACGCATGGTAATTTTCGGTTATGCAAAAGGGTCCGGACCGAAACGCATAGCAGTTTTAGTCTATGCAAAAGGGTCCACCTCAAATGGACACAAACGCATGGTAATTTTAGGCTATGGAAAAGGGTCCACCTCAAATGGACACATAGGCATGATAATTTTCGGCTATGCAAAAGGGTCCACTTCAAACGGACACAAACACATGGTGATTTTCGTCTATGCAAAAGGGTCTACTTCAAACGGACACAAACACATGGTGATTTTCGTCTATGCAAAAGGGTCTACTTCAAACGGACACATAGGCAAAGTAGTTTCAGGCTATGCAAATGGGTCCACTTAAGATGGACGCATACGCATAGTAGTTTTAGACTATGCAAAAGGGTCCACTGGAAGCAGAGAATTATGGGTGATTTAGTGATTTTATTGAATCAAGGTCATTGTTTCAGTTTTGTTAAAGTTGCTGGCAGTTTATTTGCATCCGAAGAGAGTGTACAACAAGTGAAGAGTCTCTGTCAAAAGCTGCTCTTTATGAAATATTCAAGGTGAAGATATCGAAAATTCTTTCATAGTATATTCATAAAGATAGAAAAATATGAATTGCTTGAATGTACTCTGATAAAAAATGCTTGCTTTTTTCTCTGAAAGATGGACAGTTGAAGATTTCCTGTCCTGTCCTTAACTGTATACTTGCCATCATTTTACGAAGGCCACTCATTTATTATCATTACCATGACTACAAGCGTCTGAGTCATTATGAAGTAAAGGCTGTAAATCTAAACGTTTCAACTAAAGTAACTGAAGTAAACTACAATAAACAACCATGTAAAAACTAGCTTGAACTTGAATTTTAGGGAGAGATTTGAGACTATGATCCCGTTTGTTGTAACCGATGGAATGTGAAGCAAAATCTTTGTCAAAAACAAACTTTGAAAAGTCCCTGAGGAATTAAGTTGTTATTTGATGATTTATTGGATACTTTTCTTCAGCGAGTTTTCACAACGGCTGCAGGAATTAGATTACTTTTGAAATCCTTTTTATTTCACTCGGATACCAGGTGCGCCAAAACAAACTATGCACGTTTGTCAGGCCACAATAAATCGTACACTGGAACGATTTTGAAGATTTATGATTTAATCTTTAGCAAAAAGCCTGAATTAGATTCCAGGCTTTTTGCAAATTTTTCTGTTTTCAGTTTTGGAGCAAGGCAAGACGCGAGTTTCTTAAAGATTACTTTCTCGAAAACACACTGAAAATGATCAAAAACGTACATTGAGTACCCCCGCGTGAACGTTCCAAAATGTTTTTAGAAGCCTGGGTCCAATTGTTACGCATTATTCCAGTACAGAAATCATACAGGAAGCTAATAAAGTAAACATGTTTAAAGGATTTCCATTTTCAAAATATACGGTTTCTTTAATTATATTTTCCCAGCATACTGAAGTTTCTTAATTGTTTGGCGATCTGAAGTGATTTTCTTTCTTCTGCAAAGATCTTAAAAGATAGTTAAAACATTGAGTAATTCGTTGGTTTCCCTCAGGTTGTGTGCTCAAAATTAGTCTAAACTTTCTTTCAACCAGCTTCTCTCCAGTACCGAATAATCGCCCCAGCCCGATTAATTTTGTTAAAATCTCTTCCAACCCCCCTTTTAATAATTCTTGAAAAATTTAAATGACAGTAAACATAATTTTTGAATGGATGAAAAATACGTATATAACTAAGAAAAGAACCATTTTCAATGTTCCCAACCCCCAATGGTTCCAATTTCCCCCCGATTGTTCCAGCCCCCGATTATTACATTGAATCATTTGTAACCCCTTTCGATCATTCTGTTAATAATACTTACAGTACTCCTTGTTTACTACTGCAACGATAATTACCCTGTATCATAAAGGCATTGTTTCGACTACCCAACTTGAGCATCCTTCGACGTGAATTTATAAAATGCCCGAACCCCCTGAATTAATCTGAGATCCCACCAGCCCCTATGAATTGATAAATTGCCTCCCTTCCTCACTCCCTTCACTCCCTTTCCGCCATTGTCCACAAATCACCACGAACTGACAGATTGTCTTAACCTTAGCGTTGGGGAAGATAAATCATTGGGGGCTGCCCAATAAAAAGTCAATTGTTTACCAAAATTTTTGCCCGACTAAGTATGGATTTTGGCCCAAAAAGGCATATTTCGGGAAATTGTTCCAATATTGGGGGGCGCCCCATCTTCTCTCCCCCTGACTTCACCCCCCCCCCATGAAATATATTGAATAGGCATCATATCATCTGACCCTGAAGTGCATTGCGTTTGCCCCTGAAGCGCACAGCGTTTCACCCTGAAGCGCATAGGTGACTCGGAAGCGCATATAGCGTTTCATGCCGAGACGCATAGCGTTTCATGCAGGACACTTTCGCATAGTGGACCGAAACGCATAGTACACCGGCGCTGTCGTCGCAGCTTATCGACCAGAAGCATGATAAAGTGGGCACTGGGAAGAGATATTTGTTTGTGCTCTAACAGGAAATGGCAAAATGTAATGCTGTTGCAATACTTGAGAGGCATTTTCAAGACAGCAGTGAGTGTCATTTGTCAGTACAAAACTGCAGTGTAGTGTAGGTGTTAGCCTGCGTGCAGACAATACCTACCCTGGGTACCAGCCTCTCTAACATAAAGAGAGGCTGGTACCCAGGGTAAGACAATACCTAACTGAGGAAAAGGTATAGTCTGCGCAACGCCGCTCAATTTCGTGCATTGTATGCGTTAGCTATATTTCAGGACGTTCAATTGGCTTCCCTAGAGACGTTCTAAAGACCAAAGTCCACAGCAAGACTTCGCTCGTTCTTTGCAAGTAGGGCGGACGCTACCCTGGGTACCAGAGCCTTAACCCTATCTGTACTGGGTGATTTTTTAGGTATTTTGTACTTGGGGGGGCATTTTTCGCCCCCTTCTTTTTCTCTAAACTACAAAAGATATAACAATAAAACTTACCCCTATTGTTCTTTAGACAATAGACCTTTTAGCTATTCTAAAACAACGTTCGAATCGAACGATCTACTGATACATGTGTTGATGAATTTTCGAATGTGCACAATGGTGGTAGAAGCTCCAACGCCACTCGATCGAACCTCGCGTATAAAATTGTATAAAAATAACGCTCGATCCAGGCTCTTTTGTAGAATAGCTAAAAGGTCTATTGGCTATTCAAATATAACAAGGCAATTAATAAGTCGCGTGATTCGTTGCTAGGGAACCGAAAAACTGAGGAAAATTGGCAAAATTATACCTTCTTAACCAGAAAAATTCTATTTAATCAACCACTCAACCGATTTTCTTCAAATTTGTTTCAAATAGTAGGAAACTCGTCGTCATAGTTTAAAGATATATACTTTTGAAAAATGTTTAGCTTCTATTTTTAGCACAATTAGTCTTAAATTAGCCTTTTGTTGCATGCATGTACTTTCATCGCAGGTTTTTGCCAGTCCTGTCCTTTTATCTGGTAAATATAGACTCAAAATGAATCAAATTGATAAGATGAAGCAAATTAGACTAAGCAAATTTACATTTTACACTTCTTTATTAGGTAAATGACGTCATAAATGTGAATGACGTCATAGATATTAAATTTTGCTGACATCAGCAAATATGAGATCGATCAGGCAAACGACACGAAAACTACGGACATTTTAAGCTTTTTGTTGTTGACTACTCTCCAAATATGGTATTAATGTGGTAACATGATCAGAGGTAAAACAATGAAATGTTAAGAATTTAATTGCCTATGAAATTTGAGTAAAAGTCACCAAAACTGGTGGTTATATCTCTTGTCGTTTTAGCGTAACGCAGAAAAAACTGGTAGGGGGGGGGGCGAAAAACGCCCCCCCCCCCCCAGTACGAATAAGGTTAATTTAATTTTTAAGGCTCTGGTACCCAGGGAAGAGGACGCGGACATAAATAAAAGTATAAAACCACAGCAATAAGTTCTAAAAATAAGTTTTCCCTGCTCCTGTAGGCGGACACACGAAGACATCTTCACCTTGGCGAATCAAGACCGCTACGCAAAAATCGCGAAAATTAAAAGATGAACAGCCTCCCGTTGCTACCTGTGCTACCAGACCTCGCCTGATTGGCTAAAAGTTCCAGCAAATTTGCCCATGGTAATTCACAAACTCGCAATCTGATTGGTATGCTACAATCGCGAACAATACTCGTTGGGACAGCTGAGTTTTGTGTTAAAAGAGGTCTTCCGTGCATGTAAAGTACTACCTTGCACTGCTGATGACCCCCCTCCCCCTTTTTGCAATGTTGGTTGCTTGAAGAACACATACTTGTCAACTCATCTATGACATTTTCATCAGCCTCCAACATTGCAATGGGGGGCCGGGGGAATCCTAACTCAAAATTTCCTCGAAAAAGCAGCGTGTCTCATGAGTTTTGTCCGCGATTGTAGGAACCTCAGAGTATTAGGCCTAAATAGGGTCAGCTTTTCAGAGTAATGATATGAGTCTCTGTCCCGCGGGGGGGGGGGGTACTCCCATTGTGGGCTAAGAGGGGGGTCCAGTCAGTGTTAAAGAGGGCCAAAGCAAAAATTTTGCAAAATACCCTGAAATGGTAGTATCTTTTTGCAGAAACCCCCACATGGTAGTTCGTGGACCTAAAATTGGACCTTTTGGTAACATCTAGTAGTGGAATTTTTCTGCAGTTTTTCAAAATTTTCTATTGTAAAAACTGAGTGAACAAAGCAAGAAAACTTCAAAATTCATTGATAATAATTATTGCTGCAACGACCATATTGCCATGCGGAGGAGCTTACTGAGTTGAAATCTTACAGCTGGCTAGGAATCTTGAAATACCCCCGATTGGTAGTATTTGTTTGACGAATAGGGCCATTTGGTAGCCATTTCGTAAGACCCTCAAACCGACTGGACCCCCTGTTAGGCCATAATGGGAGTACCCCCCTCCCCCCGGGGTCTCTGTTGACAGAAGCGCCATCTTGAAGTCAAAGAGGACATGGAAACAAGAGACTCATCGTCATAAGTCTAGGGCTAATTATAGAGGGGGCTTTTTAGAGAGAGGGAGGGGGGCTTATTCACAAAATCAATGACAAAGATATACATGATAGCCTTTTAGTTCATTTATACGATATTTTGTGGATTAAACATACAATTTTTGAGTGAAATATATAAATTCGACACAGTTTTTTCTCAAACCATATCAAAATTATCATGCAAACTTATATAGCTCAATGAATGGCAAACCTTTGGTAACCTCTGGAATATGATACCGGTATATGTGAGGGGGCTTAATAGAGAGGGGGGCTTAGGGGGGCTTGCTTGAAATATTGGCTCAGAGGGGAGGGGCTTATTAGAGACGGGGCTTCATAGAGCTTTTACGGTAAGACACAAAGGTATCACAATTCACTATTTTGATGTTTAAACTTATTGTCGTTCAATCAACCGCTTGGGCTTCCTATGATAGATTACAGGACAAGCATCAGATCAGATAGCCTGCGTGCAGTAGCCCTGTCCACAAGTTGCTCGGCAACTTTCGGGCAACTTTCGGTCTTTTGGGCAACCTTTAGGAATTTTGGCAACTTTTGCAACATTGAGAAACTTGTCCTTATTTTAGCAATATTAAAACAATTTCTATGATATTTTGTTTATTCTCTGCAACAGTAATGAAAATTCTACATGGAAAGGATCTGTTTTCTGGTCATGTTGGGATTAAGCGTCTTGGTTTGTGAAGAACTGGTCTTTGAAATTAACTTTGTGACTATGATCATGATGATGATGATGATGATGATGATGATGATGACAACGATGATTATTATTAATGATCAATTAATGTTGTTGTTGTGGTTGTTGTTGTTGTTAAGCAAAAAATGGTTTCTGCTGAAATACTGAAGATGTGTTACATGGTTCCAACAGTATTAGCATCAAAAGTCTCAAATGTCCAAGTAACTGCAGTTGCCCTATAAGACAAAATGTTGAAATAAAATAGAAAGACACTTCTCGAAGCATCCTTGGGGCTAATCTTATGCACATTTGTCAATTATTCATACATCTGTAGCATTTGGCCTTTAAAAAAATGACAAAAAAATGAGCAACTTTTGAGCAACTTTTTGAAAAACAAGCAACTTTTCAGGAAATTATGAGCAACTTTTCGAGATATTTCGAGCAACTTGTGGACAGGGCTAGCGTGCAGTATTTCTTTTGTGTCAAATTGAAAAAAACCGATTTTTTCAATTTTACAAAACAAGACTGACGGCATCCAGGCTACAGAGTGATTTGAGACGATTCAAAGACGACATTCTAGCGATTCTAGCAGTTATAATCGAAATCTATCGATCGAATACGGTCCTCTAACTAAATCTATCAAACATCCCATTTTTTAGTCTACATTCTACTACAATTCCCGGGGAGTCACTACCATATGTACCAGTACGGGATGTGCCATTTTTTGGGGTACCTTTTTCAGGCTGAAAATGAATTTTAAGGTCATTTTTGGTAACATCACAAATGAACATAAATTTTAGTGTGTCACTTTGGAAGAAAAACGCTCCAGGGTATAGAATTTGATCTAATTTCAGATACTTAGTTAGAATTTCGAATTTTGGTCACAATTTTAGGGTATTCATTTTGATTCGCCAGTAAATTCTGTGCTATGTTCTTCGAAAAATTCATAGATTTTAGGGTATGATTTACAATTCAAAATGGCACACCCCCGTCATTCGCCTATTGAAGTGACCCCCGGGCTACGATTTCATACGGAAACCAGCACAATTGAAGACACTCCCGATAAAAATATAAAAATGGGGGCAAGATGTATTTGCCAAAAAATTGAAAAATTAAAACGACTTATTTTGCAAGTTTCTACCAAAGGGTTTGTTGGAAATCGTACCCAAAAGAGAGTTATGGCCATTCTAGTTTTAGTGGCACAACAGATTTTTGCAATTTTGTCAATGTTTTCTGCAATAAAATATTTGATGCCTGCTATGTGATTCTTAACAAGTTTTGTGTCCCATTCTTACAAAACAAAACAGTTAAAAATTGAATAACAACTTCAAGAAACCTTTTTAATTGGTGACAAAAGCATTCTTTCAAAAGAAAACAGGCAACTCGCAATTTTGTTTCAACTCGTACTTTTCAGTTTCCAACTCGCAACTTTCGTTCAACTCGCAACTCGCAAAATGAATGCAACTCGCAACTGCACCTTTTACCATATAAAGCTTTTTATGGTTTTTTGTTGACAGAAGTAGCTTATGCTATTTCCAGGTTATATTTAGTATTTCGGGGACAATTCCAAGACACATGCAGGAAAGCTGGTGCAGCCTATGTTGGCTATGTTTAGAAGCATTTCTTCGGAATAGTTTGAACATAGGTACCTAGAAACGATGAAGGGGTAACTTTAAAAACTGGCTGGATCATAGGTGTCCGTTGAGACTTGAGACAAAGGTGGAACCGGTTCAGTAAAAGAGTTAGATGCCTGATGTAAATAGGAGGCTATCTTTCTTATCAATGGCCGTCCAAAAACAAGTTTTTTGGACAGTAGGGTGTCGGCGGTGGTAATCGGACGGCAGTGGTAATCGGACACTTGTGAAAATATCTCGAAAACGAACAGAAAAGTACGTTACAAATTAAATCTATCAAAGAGGGTATTTCTTGGTACTGAAAGCTAACATTATAGATACTAAACAACTTTACGAAAAGTCTTCATGAATGTAAATTATGCTAAAGAAGTTTCTTTCGTTGTGCTTGGCAGTGTAGAAATTGCCATTGCGAATATCACAACCCAGATTCAAAAACTCTGAATCCGTTCCAGAAAGAAGCAAAAATCTTAAACAATCACTTAAATTGGATGCCTAGCATTTAAGTAACTCAAAGCATTATGCAAAGGACTTAAAACGGTTTCACTGAAGGGAGGACAGCGGATGCCATATCGAATTGTCTAAAAGTTCATGGCGGTGGTTTTCGGACACCAAGTGAATCAGTTGTTTGGGAGCATGAATAAAGGTCGGATTTGAATTGTGATTGAATTTTGACATTTCATTCACAAACATTTATACATACATCAATCGAAAATAGTAATGAGATAAAAAAAACATTTTTCTAACGCATCTCTTAGCTTTTAGATTGTTTTGTGTGTACCGAGAGCTCTCTAGAATGTCATTGCGAGAACCGACATTCAAACTAATGTTTTCGCATTCAAGAATAGAAAAAAGACAAGAAAAAAAATGAAGCAAAAGAGTTTATAGACGGAATACTTGCCAAGCATAAACAGAAAAATGATTTCCTTGGCACATTCTGCATTGTGAACCCACTGTCCGAAAACCACCGCCAAGATCAGTCTCAAAAACATCGTTGTCAAAGAAAAGCAGGCAAGGTAAAAAACCAAAACACTTCGGGAAAATATGTCCCAATACCGGTCCATTCACCTGGTACTTTTGGTTTTTGTTTTTAATTCAAGTTTCTTATGATAATAATTAGTTTTCCTTAAGCGTCCGATTACCACCGCCGGCACCCTAGATCGCACTATATGACCACGTTTTTAAAAATATAGATACCCGTAAAGTTGTGATCTGCTATAGTGCAAACGGGAGGCGGATCCGTTATATTTTCGTTCCGGATCCAAAATTGTACTGGAACAGTGCAAACGGGGTCTAGTTCTCTGGAAAGCTTAATTTTTCCCCATAGACATAAGGTAGGACAATAAAACAACAGCACATGCCCACCTGGATTGCATGTAAACCTGAAATTTGCTTGACTCACCACTCTGTCTCTTGAGAATCAGTTATTAAAGTTCACTCCTTTGAGAGTTTACATCCAGGACGTCTTTGATCATAAAAAGAAATTCTTGTTTAAAATTTTGATACATGTTTATCCTTTGCGTGCTTTTGTTCCCATGTGAATACTGGCATTTGTTACAACTTTCTTTCTTACCTAGAATTACATCTGTTCTCTCCTTGGTTCTTATCAATGCAAAATTAATGCTTCATTTTGTAAATAGATTTCTTCTCAGAGTGTGTCATTGTTCAGTGAAACCTTACGTGTTAACATCTGCAGCCGTAGGAAATCTTACAAATCTAAATATTTTGGTTAGCCAGTAGCACAGTTCTTGAATCACACGTTAGATTAAGAATACGCTCAAAATTTGATCCAATAGGCCGACTTGCATCTTCGTTAATGCATGCTAAAATATTATGCCAGACACAAGGATCACAAGGATTGTGAGTTGCAATCTTCTGATGGTTTTCCAATGTGCGTTATTTCTACTGGATCAAAGGATCTAAAATTTATTAATTTCTGTTAAAATCTTTACGTACCAGTTATAAATGTGGTTACTAAACTCGGCTCTTTCTTACCTAGATATTTCTTCGGTGTGTTTTTCCTCATCAAGATATAAAAAAACTCCAATTAACATGGATGGCCCGCATGGCATGTTCCCTAAAGTTGATTCATGGACCCTGATGTAGCTGAGTAGTCCTTCTTCTTTCGTTATTTTCTTATATATAAATAAAGCACACTATACCTAAGTACGTGGCTAATAAGAAAAAGAACTAAAAAGGAGGTTCAACTTTAACCTTTAAAGATAGAAACAGTATGCGAAACAAGAACAAAGAACAATACAATTTGCTTGAATTTGTAAGTGGCTATGGGCTATGTGTTTCCACCATTTCTCATCTCTTTTAGTGGTCCTGGTCTCACTTATGTATCTAGTTCGCTAGAACTGAAATGCTATCTTAGTGAGAATTTGACCGAAGATTTTTTTACTCTTTTTCATATATGAGGTATAAGTTAATGATCTCTTTGAACTTCGACTTAACGAAGTCTTCCCGTATTTCTTTATAGGTTTTAAGAGGAAGTGGATTTCGTCCTCCTGAACGTAGTCCCCGGGGGGGGGGGGTCACTACCATATGTACCAGTATGGGATGTGCCATTTTTTGGGGTACCTTTTTTCAGGCTGAAAATAAATTTTAGGGTGTCATTCTTGGTAACATCACAAATGAACATAAATCTTGGGGTGTCATTTTGGAAGAAAACTGCTTGAGGGTATTGAATTTAATCTGATTTCAGGTACTTGGTTGGAATTTCGAATTTTGGTCACAATTTTAGGGTATCTTCTTTGAAAGGCCCGTAAATTTTGGGGTATGGTTTTTGAAAAATTCATAAATTTTAGGGTATGATTTTACAATTGAAAATGGCACACCCCCGTCATCCGCCTATTGAAGTGACCCCCCCCCCCCCCGGGACGTGGTAATTACACTTTGTACACAGCTTGGGCCATTCTATCAAGTTTTGTGATTTTTGCCTCCCATAATGATAAAACCTTATTTAATGTTAGTTTTACGATAGTGTGAGCACTAATATACACTAACATGAAGCAATTTTAGAGATTGCATTATGGAACTTATTGACTGCAAGCGTTGCAGGCGCATTGATTGTTGAAAAACCAATCTTTTATGAGAATTTTGAATTGATATGCATTTTGGGATGACTTTATTTAATTTGTAAGAGAATTCCAAACCTTTGGACCCAAAAAGCTAATCGATTTTATGCCATAATTTGTACTTTTGACTTTAGGGACAACTAGAATGTCATTTCTTCGAAGATTATAGCTGGTTGATTTTGGGAGAAAATAATCTTTCATAAATGCTGGATTTAAGTTGTGCAAAGTTTTGAAAATTTCAAGTGCCAATAGCCTAATAGAATGAATATGAATTGTAGTAGATTCGGCCTTGATTAGGAGATTACTACATGATGAAGCATAATCTGAGAGTGCTAATCGTAGGGCCCTCTCGTTGACTTTCTCGATTTTCTTTTGGCTTGAATTGCTGCAAAATAACTAGATAAGGGGACAGTAATTGAATTGACAAAGAATAAAAGAATTCACGATTACTTGTCTCTCTTTGTTACCCATGAATCTATCCCAGTCTCAATGGGGTCTCAATGGGGTCGGTATCGGTATAAATTACGATAAATGCAACGAAACTTATTCATAGCTTGTCATAATCTGAAGGATTTTAGGGTTTTAAGGTACTATGCCATTTGGCAAATAGTAGCAAATCAAAATAGCTTGTAGTATCCTGATTTAATGTGCTTTGAACTTTTTACTAGCCTGGTATATTTGTTTTTCCATTGATCAATGATCTATAAAAGACCGCAGTTTGTCTTTAACTTTTCTTTTAAACCTAAATGGTACTGAGAGATGATGGATGCTCAAAAGGTTTTTTGTCTTGTCCTAAGAGTTTAAGGGTGTACTTCACTGTGTTCTTCCAATTAGATAACTCATCTAGTATCGTCAAAACTTCGTTATCGTTGAGTGGTAGCCGCGAGTGTAGCAACTGTAAAACATCCTTTCGCATGCACAAGGCGGCAGTTTGCCAAACTGGTTTCAGATAAACTTTTGCCGCTTTGTTTGTTTTGAATTACTGGTTGAGCGAATTTGTTTTGTCTGCTGCAATCACTAATCGCTTTGATTATGACTTTATGAATACACGTTTTTTTTATATAAGTAACTTGGATCAGCACTTAGTACTAAAAGTTTCTTAATTTCGCATGAAAATTTCGGTGTTTTAGTAGTAAAAGTTTCTTAATTAGTTTCTTATTTTTTGGACCTAAAATTGCGGTATTGTTCGAAGTTGAGCCTTCTTTTCGAGAAAGGGCTTCCATTTTGCATTGACATTGTCATCAAGAAGAAGCCATGCACATCAAGGCAAAAATTTACCAATTTTGCAGTTAAAAGTCAAGAAACGACGAATGTACCTTTGTTAGAGAGACATAGAATAAGAGAGACATACAGAAATAAAGTTTTAGAGTTTCTTAAAGACAAATGACGGATATATAGCGCCTAGTTTAAAAATAGAACAAAAGATGGCTTAGTGCTTTCATTTGTCTAATTGATTTGCTAATCTCTCGATATCATCAAATACAATGGAATTCAATAGGTTATATTTAGATTGCCCAGGCCCCTGATTTAAGTCACCTTATATCTCCGTCATTTGTCTTTAACTGTTCTTGAGCGTAGTACTAGAGTTTCTTAAATTTTTGGTCATCGTATTACTAGTTTCTTATAAACCAGTTTCTTATTGTGTTATAAAATCTGCCTACCCCTTTTTGATTCAGCCTCAGTGGGATTCCCAGACAGAAATCTCCGAATGAAAGCTACATTTATGCACCTGAAATTTAAACAGAAAAAACAGAGATTCGATGGATTACTTGCTGTTCTCTGGGAGCATGATTGGAGCATGGCCACCCTGCACCTTCTGTTTTTCGTTTTGGGCTAAGCTTTGCTGCACCAAAGGATGAAGGCGAGAAAAGTGCCAATTTACTACACAGTCACAGATTACACTCTCAGCCTGTGGAAAGCATTTGCCAATTTATGCAAAATATTTAAAAAAGAAATACAGTAAAAACCTGCGCATAACAACCTAGTGGATTAAGAACCTACAGGCTGAAATTGTCAAATTTTCAATTGTTTTATGAGAATCAATCCATTTTATTCATTGTTTACGAAACCAGGCTGACTTGCAAAATTGTAGCTTCTTAAATGTGGCTTTTTACTTTAATCAATCAATAGAAATTAAATCAAAATTGACATTAATCGTTTTGTAGAATAGATAATTTCTTTCACTGAATCATTGATTGTTTGTGCATTTAACTTCCTGATTAAATTCTACATCTGATTCTGAAGAGGCACAATTTCTTATCTAATGATTTTTCATGCAGGAAGAAAAAGAACAATTAGGAGAAAACTTTACCCAAGAGACTGTCTGATAGGTGTGGGCATTGTCTGGGAATTCATAAGTGATTTGGATTGGCAGCAGTTTGATGTCGCAACATCCTCAAAAATTGAAGATCATTATAATGTAGGCACGAAGCAGTTGGATCTACAGCCAAGTCTTGGCTTAGATTTAACAATCAACTTTGCAACAATGACTTTGAGAAGCAGAGCTTACTATTCAGTGAAACGCATTAGAAGGAGACAATTGCAAGTCCCTTATGTTGGAGGTTCAGTTGGCGGACAAATCCCAATGGTAATACCAGCCAGGCGTTTGCCACCAATTTCAAAAGGTAATATCCTGTATGAAAATACAAGGCCATGTAATAGCCATGTACAAGCCTTGTAGTTTCAAAAGGTAATATCCTGTATGAAAATACAAGGCCATGTAATAGCCATGTACAAGCCTTGTAGTTATGGCCTTGTAGCCTTGTTATAGCCTGGAATAGCCTTGCTGTAACCTTGTAAAATGGCTCAAAAAATGCTAATTAGCCTTGTAGAAGCCTTGTGGAAGCCTTGTGTTAGACTGGTTGCAACTTGGAATCTTACTGATAGCCTTGTAATTTTCTTCCAAGGTTAGTACAAGGTCATAACAAGGTCATAATCCCCTCTACAAGGCTAAAACTTGGCCTGTACAAGGCCAAGTTTAGCCTTGTATTTTTGTACAGGATGCCAAGTGAGTAAAAAAACTGGTGCATTTTACTTGGCAAATTCATTCCTGTAAAAACTCATTGCATAGGGAAAGGCTAACTTAGCTGTGAAATTTAGTTCTTCAAAGTCAGCCTTTTCCTTTCATAATTATGATTAATTTTAGTTAAATTTAGTTTTGCAGAATTCCTGAAATAGGCCTTCAATCAGGTGCGCATGTGAGCTTCCAAACCATGTCAGTCAAACATATTGTTTCTGTACCAAAAAACTGAAACATGCATACAGTAGGAACAATCAATTTTATTTATTGAATTCATGCATACATATTATTCTGTATCCTCAGGGAACTACATATGTATTTAACTATCATTGCTGGGAGGCAGAAATTTTCATCAAAATAGCTATATCACAAACTAGCAAATAAATATGGAAAAAGTGACCTATTTTAACAAACTAATTTACCATTGCTAATTTAATCTTTCTTCTGCATTATCAAACTTCAAAAAACATAATTTGAGTTGTTTCTGGCCAAAACATGGTTTGTTAAATGCTCCTTGTTTTTTTACTCAGTACCTGATACATGAAAAGTTGAAATTGGGATATCATCAGGAATTTGCTTGCTTGCTCGTTTGCTTGTTTATCTGTTTGTCTGTCTGTCTGTCTGTCTGTTTGTTTATCTGTTTGTTTATCTGTTTGTTTGTTTGTTTGTTTACTTTGAAACAAACGAAAAGGACTGAAAACCATCAATAAATTTTATAAAGATTCCCTCTAATAAGAAGTTCTTAAGCTAGGAAATGATGTTAAGGTACATGTTTAATCTCTGTTGAGAATTAGAATCAGATTTTTATAAAAGTATACTTGCTGTAAGGATTGTTTTGTAGATATCAATTTTCAATGCTCTTAAATTCATCTTCAGAATTTTATTTCAATGTTGAAACCTTCTTTCTTATATTCTAGAATAAAGGATCTTTCATAAATTGTAATTGTGATTTTGTCATATTTTATCAAACTCCATGAACGAGTTTTCAAATTTTATGAAAGGATGAACAAGTGGAGGTATCTGAAGCTTTTGACAGCCATTAAATCACCATAATTCTAAAATTATTGAGTAAAATATATGTGACCAATTCAAGAAAAACTCAGGTTTTGAAAGTCTACCCAAGTTATACTCAAGATGGTAGCAAGCAAACGTCTGTTGTTTTTATGGTTTACGATTTAGCAATTTGTTGACATCACAACTTCAAGACTGGTTTAAACATAGAAAATTGTTACAATGAAAGCAGTAAAAGTAATGACAATATCAAAGATGATCTCTCCAGGATTGTGGTAGGAAATTTCGTAAAATTGCCTCTGAAAGCAATTCATTCGAAAAAGTAAGGTAAGAACAGTTTTACCATTAATTTCAAAGTATTTTGAAGATTCGACAACATGCTCTCTGGGATATAATCTCGATTATTTTCCCCTAGCAGCTACAATGCAGAGGCGTAGCAGAAGCACAAGTAGTGAAGAATCTTTTGAGATAATCGATCATAAGCAGGACGAGCCACAAGCCAAAACTTGTCAACTTCGTGAGTAGCATTTATCTTTCTTTCCCACTGGTTGGTCGTTTGGATCGTAGTGAGTATAATATCATGGTCTTCAAATCTCTTCTTGGGCTTGCTCCACGCACAATACATTATGTTCATAAAAACATCCCAGCTAACCTCGTGGACTCTTAGCAATTTAGCAACCTGATCTAACGATGCCAAAGAAAAACTCCACAAATGGACAGAAATGTTCCTCGTTTGGAACTGCCAAGTCTTGGAATGGCCTCTCAGCTGAATGTACGATGGCGTCCTCAATGAATAATTTCAAAATATTTTGCTGAGTAGCTGTATAATGCATCTATATTTGTACTTTCTTTTATTGTAAATATTCATTTTAGATTATGGGAATTTTTGATTAGTATTTTATAAATTGCAAAATTGTAATTAGGTTGGTTTAATTTTTCCCATAATATTTTAATATTTTAAGTTTTATATCGGAAGGCCCCTTGAACATCAGCATTGCTGAAGGACTACCCTCCTTCAAACTTTGAAATAAATGAAATGAAACAGAGAAACAAATCGTTACGAAAATTAAAAACGACTCCAGCGATTGGGTCGTTTGAGTTGTATTTATACCAGTTATAGCATAGGCAACGAATTTTTGACAAACATTGCACGACTGGGTGATGCATCTTTTTTTATCTAATGGCTTGCGAGGAATTTTATATACTTCGCTGTAAGTGTTCCTTGACAATCTTTGATACCTTAAATTTTTTGTAAATCATTGCATTTTCTTTTATTGAAACAATTCATGGAAAGCTTTGAAGCAAATAAGAATAGTTGTAAATCCTAAACTGTTGGCGGAAAGTGATACAATTTTCAAGAAAACCATACTTTCTGATGTTCTATGAGAGATATTTAAAGGCACACTGTCGTGGCACTAATTGGATGAATAAGACAATATGAAAGAATAGAATTAGGCAGGCTTCAGTAATTTCGATGTACACTGAAATTCAGGAGGGTGATAACGGCCTGGCTCCCTTTATTCGCAAAACAATGTATGATCCAAGAGCATAAAGACTTGGTAATTATTCAGAGGCCAGGTCTCTTATTAGTGATTTCAACATCACAACCAGCCAATCACAGTCACGACAGTGTTCCTTTAAGTTCTGTAAAGTTTTTATGAATCCGCGTTAAGAATAAGAGAGTTCCTATAAGAAAATTGATGAAAAGTTTTCATTTCTTTGTTAGGTAAAGCACCAATAAAACATCAAGCATTAAGACAATTGTGTGATTCATGTGGTTCTGTCGAACAAGATGTGAGTGTTATTTGAATTTTATTTTGACACTTTGTACGGGGTGAGTCAAGAAAAGATGCATACCGTTTGAAAGGTTTTAATTTTTAAGCAATAATGCCATTAATAAATAAATAAATGAATAAATATATGTAAATAAATAATATTATTTGATTGAATAGCCAACATGTTCAATTATCTTTAGGATTTTTCCTAGCTGAAATCGGTCAACTTTCAGATTTTACAAGGGATTTTCTAGAGAAAGAAATCTTCGAGAAATCTTAGAAAACGTGCTAAAATCACGAGCAAATTCCCTAATACTTTTACCTTACAGCAATGACTTGAACACGCTTTAGCACATCCTCTCCTCTTGGGAGGATAAGCAATAAGAATTACTTATTCAGGGGGATTCCATTTTCCTAAGAGGACTAAACTCATGAATGCATGTGGATCATGTAAGTGCCATTATATAGTTAGGAACGAAAACCAAGGAATTTTTGCTCTTCGTTTTCAATCGCTTTTGCAGGTTCTTGAAAGGGGCTTTCTGCAGAAAATCTCCCATATCCAGAATGACGGGTTGAAGCCGGGTAGATTAGTGATTCTAATTGAACATATCGGCTTCTTGCAAGGCATGCAAGGCAGTTTTCAGGACCATTGCTTCGATATTCAGAGAGCAGTATCTTTTCAAACGTCGGTCGTTTTTACTAACCCGGCATAACCAAGTCCCTGCTCAGATTATACATCGAGTTTGATTTCTTGAAAGGTCCATCTACTTTAGAATGTTTTGAAAATTATAAGAAAACCCGGATTGGCATGCTTTTTACGCTATCAAGTAATCTTTGCGAAATGTAATCTTTGCGAAATGTGGTCTATGCACCTGGAATCATACCGGCGTGAAATTCACAGACAACTAACGACGATTTTTATATCACAGTTCCATATCTAGGCATAAGAATGAATTACAATAAATTTGGTTGATATTAAAGATAAAAATAATAATAATAATAATAATAATAATGATAATAATAATAATAATAATCGACTGTTTTAACAGGATGACCGATCAGTACAATATATACTGTTATCATTAGGGTCCTGATACTTAATAAATTAACGGTAAAAGATCTAAAAACTAATTACAAGAGTACAATACAGTCCAATCCAAAGATAAAATAATTTTACATCAAATAAAATGAGTTTCTAAAAATCGTCTAAAAAGAACTCTAGATTCAATCTTTCTAGCACTTAGTGGCAAATCATTAAATTCTTTTCCTGCCAGATAATAAAAACCTTTGCGTCCAAATTCTGTTTTCACTTGAGGCAACTTAACGAGATGTTGGTCGTTTCTAGTATTTTCCCATGAGCATTTATAACGAAGTAATCTTTCATTGCATCACAGACATTGCCTTGTAAGGTATCAAACACCAAATTACAGGACCTCTTTTTCACTCCTGCTTCGATACTAGGCACACGCAAGCTGACAGATGCAACCTTGGTCGATCTAATAACATCAATTTTTCTACGCTCAAGACTTTCAATTTCAAGATTCAAGATTAATTTTCTCTCTCTCTCTTGTCATTTTTAGGAGGAATGTAGCATTTGCCTCGATGAGCTTGCCAATGCATCAAGTACATACGGGGCAGGAGGTGGAAATTCGGTTGTGGAATTAAGATTGTGTCATCATAAGTTTCATGAAAGTTGTCTTGAGCAATGTTATGAAAGTGGTAATAAGGTGGGTACATTTGCTTACGTTTTCTCGCAAATAAATTGAGTCAGTGATAAAACTAAAGAGCTTCCAGGAAAAGCGAGAAAGATCACAGGGTGAAAAAACTGGAATGGACCTTTCAGCTTTTCTAGACAAGAGCCTGAATCAAGCAATATTTGTATACATTTTGTTACAAGAAGCTCGATTGAGTTGCGGTTGAACCCTAACCACAACCCTTGGTGTCTTTTACAACTTCCTTCAGTTTATGATGGAACATCTGTTTCTTTGTTGGGGATACGAACTACCTAAGTTGAGAGCCTCAAGGAATCCCCCAAAAAAGGGCTCCAGATCGCATGCGTAGTAACCATTTACTTCACTTATGTAATATGCAAATTAGCTTGACCATTGAAAACAAGGGAAGAAACAAAAGCAGCGATGCGCATGACAACGTGAGCCCCAACGACGATTCGCTCTCAACAAAGCTAAAACACAATGTATCAAAACAATAGGGTCAGCACTTCATCTCCCCAACAATTCTGATCGAAATTTGTTTCGTTTTCCTAGTTATTATACCGGTACCGGGTGCAGGGGCGGACTGGCCCGGGTGGCTAGGTGGCGATCGCCACCCGGGCCTCCTTATAATTTGAAAAGCGGGCCCTTCATAAAGAGAAATTTTTGAATTTAAGCATCGATTTATAACCATACACGTAAGCTTCGCCAGCTGATTCGAAACAATGGCTATCACGTCTAATATCTCTGGGCCCCAACCAAATGAACACCTCTTCACGTTCAGTCAGGGCATCTTTTAATATTATAACTAGCGGGCCATTGGCCCAGTAGGCCCTCTGCCCGGCCCAGTAGTGAAGCAAAAATCTCCATTTTTGGCCCATTAGTTTTGGCCCTTTTCGTTCAATTCAATTTACAGTTTGCCCCTTTATTGTCAAGCGCCAAAAAGTCATTCCAGTGCAGTTGACATTCATAGTTACTCAGCCTTAGATGGACCTTTCTGTTTCAACATTCTAGACGTATTAGATAGAGACCTTGCTATACAATTTATAGAGGAGTCAACCATGGGCCTTTCATTTTCCCAAACTGGCAGGAGGTGTTGTGGCGCAGTGGTGTAATCCTCTGACTTTGCAGGCAGAACATTCAGGCAGACAATGGCGTGGCCACGGGGGTATGGGGCGCAATTTCCCCCTCCCCATTTTTGTCGAAAGATGGTCCTCGAGATTCCTCTAGAACCGAAGAGAAAATAGCTGGGTATAGGTTGGGTAAGAATTTTCCGAGAAATGTCAAACCTTCCATTTTAGGACTGGCAAGCATGATATTAGGAGATGCATTCTAAGCCAAAGTAAAGGATCTTTCTTCAAAAATTTTCCTCGTGTTCTGATTCATAGGATAACCGTTGCAAAGCGATCAAGGCTTCCTTGTCGCTAAAGGCAAACATGATATTAGGAGATGCATTGTAAGCCAAAGTAAAGGATCCTTCTTCAAAATATTTCCTCGTGTTCTGATTCATAGGTTCATAGGATAACTGTTGCAAAACGATCAAGGTTTTCTTGTCGCTAAAGGCAAGCATGATATTAGGAGATGCATTCAAAGCCAAAGTAAAGGATCCTTCTTCAAAAAATTTCCTTGTGTTTTGATTCATGGGATAACTGTTGCAAAACGATCAAGGTTTTCTTGTCGCTAAAGGCAAGCATGATATTAGGAGATGCATTCTAAGCCAAAGTAAAGGATCTTTCTTCAAAAATTTTCCTCGTGCTCTGATTCATAGGATAACTGTTGCAGAACGATCAAGGTTTTCTTGTCGCTATAGACGAGCATAATATTGGGAGATGCATTCTAAGCCAAAGTAAAGGGCGTGGCCCTAAAAATTTTCCTCGGGGCTTCGCCCCCAGACTCCCTCATTCTCGTGCCCCCCATTTAATTTACCCTGGCCACGCCGTGTAAGGTGTTGTGGCGCAGTGGTGTAATCCTCTGACTTTGCAGCTAGAACATTCAGGCGGAGTGGGTTCGATACCTGGTAGGACCCCACCATTTGAGGGTCATGACAAGGGGTCGCGTACTCGATTAGGTTTGCTCTATTTCTGCGATCCCAGCGCTTGGCGCTGAAAAACGCAACTTCACCGTCACCTTCAGGGCTCAATCCCAGGTAGTGCCCCACCACTTGAACGTCATGACAAGGGGTTGCGTATTCGATTTGGTCTTCGCGCAAAAGTTATTTAGAAGTAGAATCTAGAAATGTAGAAATATAGATACTTTACTCATCATCATACAGATTTAAAACGATATATAATGTCAACTGTCAAATTCGTTGCAACCGATTCCAGCCTTTAGTAAGCTTGACTTTGCAATGATTCCTCGCTCATGAACGGATTGAGTTTATGCAAAAATTCCTATCCACCTTTTATTATAGTGCGTGAAGTTTGGTTTTTCCAAGTGACCGCACCCAATTAAGAACTGGCCACGCCCTACGGGCCCTTGCTGAGCCATAACGCCACCCCAGAAAAAAGTGCCAGTCCGCCCCTGACCGGGTGCGTCAAAAATCTACTTTCGACAGGCCACGATTCACGGGACCATTTTGACGACTCATGACTTAATCCTTAGCGAAAATTTAGAATTAGATGCAAAGGTTTTTTTGCAATTTTTTTAGTCTGCTGTTTCTTTTGCTACAAGCGAGTTTCTTAACATTTCGGTCTCGAAAACACCAAAAATGATAAAGAAAATGTCAATCAAACTTTCTAAAAACTCCAAATGAATCATTCGTTCAGCGATTTTCGATTTAATCATCCCTTCAAATAACGCTCGTGCAGCAGACGAAAACTAATCGATTTCTAAATCCCAAAGTCACAACCAAAGAGTTTTCTCTTTGGTCATTCATGTCGAGTCTTTAGAAATTTGATCTATGTTTTTGATCGTTTTCAAAGTGTTTTCGAGACCGAACATTTTAGATACTCACTTATAGCTCAAGAAATAGAAAACCAGAAAATGTACCTAGTGAACTCTTTAAATTGACACTTCAGATCATAACCTGCCAAAAAGTGCTGGTTATTTTTCTCCGTTCCAACATTTCAACAGGATGGCAGTATGCAGTGTCCTATTTGCAAGACAATACATGGTACAAAGCAAGGAAATCAACCCCAAGGAACGATGACTGTAACTCGCACTGGGGGCACTATACCAGGCCATCCTAGAGCTGGTTGCATACAGATAACATACAATATACCTCCAGGAATTCAAGTAAATGTCTATTTCTTTATGTTTCATTAAAGGGCATATGTCATGAAGCTGATTTGTCTCATGCAATACAATTCTCTCTATTGTTTATTACAAAGCACAGGATCGAGGCTGAATTTTCATTGCAATGAAAATTCATGAAACAGAAATAAAAAGTCACGAAACAATGGAATTCCACTCCAAACTTGTTTGTTGTATTGACCAATTGCTAACGTGACATATGTGCTTTAAATGGTTCAATGTTAGTTGCAAGCGTCGTGTGATCCGCCCCCAGAAGTGAGGGTATATGTAGTTAAACCACCGGCAATAATGCACCGTTTCTGTCCAATAAAAATTAAGACCACGTCTACACTACCTCTGTACAGTTTTGACCTGCTACGAAGTTTTTACGGTTCAAGAGCATTTACGCTGCTCTGGAAAAAAATGTTCATAGATAGAAGAAGCAAAAGTGTGTCTGATTAGCAAGAACAGTGTAAACAGGAGGCTGACCCGCTGCGCTTTTGTTGCGGATCCAGAGTTGTACCGCATAGGTCTCAAATCTTGCAAATCTTTAGAATATTTGGTGTAAAATTGTATGACATTTTTCTTTAAATTGAATTGCTTGAAAGGAACTAAGAGTACTTTGCTGTAAATCTGCCGTGGAATTTGTTTGATATCTTCATTATTTTCAAAATGGTGGCAATTCAATCATTTTTGAAAAAACTAATAGAAAATTTTGAAAAAATTTAAATCATTGTAAATCCTAAGCCAATGGAGGAATAATGATATAACCTTCAAGAAAATCATAGTTCATGAAGGTCTACAATATGATGGCAAGCAGAAATCTGTAGCTTTTCAGGTTTAGAATTTAGAAATTTGATGACGTCATGGCCTCAAATTTAATAGATGCCACCATTTTGAAACTAATCAAGATATCAATACATTTCCATGGCAGATTTACAGCAAAAAGCCCTAAGTTCCTACGAAGTCATTTAATTCAAAGAAAACTATAATAGAATTTTACACCGACTTTTTTAAAGATCTGAGCCCTCGGTATATTGGCATTTCCTTCGTTCTTTCTTGCTCTTAAATTGTAATCGAGCTCTACCATTAATAAATCAAATTTCAAATGTCTATTGCGCATCTGTAACGGTCAACTCCTATCCAGCGATGATTTTCATTTCAACCCTACACTGAAAAAGTTACTTTTTGGTGGAAATTTGAGTTAGAAAATTAAGAGTACCATGCAATTTTTGCTTAAAAACCAGACTCACAAAAACTAGACCATAGATTTCACAATTTTTAGTCGTGATTACGTTGTACATGTCCTATGTTTGAGCATATATATGCGTTGCAAAGATCAATTTTATTGTTGCATAAACTATGGGAAGTTTTTGATGATTTTGGTATGATAATTTCTGAAAGCAACACACAACTCTTTAGACTCTGCCTTAGGCAAATTTATATCTCATTTCGTCTATCCTTCGAAAACCGTTTGCAATATTGACTTATTCCCTTGTTATTTCCATTTTCAGGGGCCGAATCATCCGAATCCGGGACAGCGATATGTCCCAATTGGATTTCCACGAGTTGCGTATTTGCCTGATAATGCTAAAGGAAGAAAGGTAATTATAATTTTACATTCATAAAGCGCCTGTTTATGTGAGACAATACATTTCGCAGCAATTCGCCTGGGGCTGACCGGCGAGGTAAATTTCAGCCACGGTTTATATCAGATTTTTACCTCACCTGTCAGCTCCGGGGCTGAGACGCAAGATGGGTAAAGTCTCGTTTCTGTGAAATCATAACGAATTAACAAATAGGAACAAAAAATAAACCAATTCACCTCACCACACCCGGAATCTCTCGTTTTTATGGACAAATTTCAGTTCTCGCGCAGATGAGATTTCATGTCTGGCGAAGTGAGATCTCACTAAAACGGTGCGGTGGTGTTGCGTTCGTTATATTATATAGACGCGATATAGAAAATAGAAAGAGCTCTATGGGAAGGTGGAATTTTGCCTGTCAGCCCCGGGTCTGGCAGGTGAGTTGTTTTTCCTCATATAAAAAGGCCATAAAAGGTGAGTACAAAATGTCTCTGCCTCAAAAAACACTTACAAATTACGCATAGATAGTAGCAGCATAATTTAGTAGACATCGTCTCAGGCTACTTCGGAAATTTTGTGTTTATGTGAATTATTCGGCTAATATACAGCCGATTTGGCCGTGCGAGGTCGCAAATTGCAAGTTAAAATCTCGTCTATGTCATCACGCTCAACTGACATTTTTCAAAATTGAGGCTCCTTCGCAGTTACTGTTCAAACGCTTAAACTTTTTTGAAACACCCGCTATGGCTTTGATTAACAACGTCCTTCAAGTAGTAAATTTACCGAGAAGTTTGGCATTTTGATTAAGTTTTTGATTTCTTGCAATTTGATCTTTGATGCTCACAGGTTCTACAACTTCTCCAGACTGCTTGGAATAGAAAGCTAATATTTACGGTTGGTACATCAGTGACAAGTGGTATACAAAATGCAGTTGTTTGGAATGAAATTCACCACAAAACTGAAGCCCATTCAAATTCATCTGGGCATGGTTATCCTGACCCGAATTACTTGGACAATGTTCTGCAAGAACTGAAATCACAAGGAGTTGAGTAGAATTGAATTGAATTGGACAACGTTCTGCAAGAACTGAAATCTCAAGGAGTTGAGTAGGAGCAATGTTTGAAAATGAAACGTCGGGGTGACCCCAAAAAAAAACCTCAGGAGCTAGATCATAACTACCCGTCGGTTGTCCCAAAAAAGTACTCCCGTTTGAAAAATTACCAACGTTTATTTATCAAACCGGTCATAAGGTTTTCTTTTTTATCCCTTTAGTCAATGATCCAAATATATTCAACGATGATCAACATAGGAACCGGGGACAATTTTGCATTAAACAAAGAAGTGCCCTTTTTATTTTCAGGAAGTGCTCCTTTAGCTTCATGAAAAAAGTGCCTTTGAAGTATCATGCCCCCCAAGTTTGAGATGCTTCCTACGGCCCTGTCTCACTTCTACTCAACTCTTATCCAGGGTAAATTCTACTTGTTTATTGCATGCAAGATTTTAACTTGTATTCGAGATATTCGTTGGCGAAAGGATAAAGTTAATAAAGCACTCTTCCCAAGTTTGATATAGCACCTTACTGCTATACTATCATCACATGGGGGTAGCTTTGATCAGGAGGGTGACTTTGACCACCAGCAACGAAATATAAACTTCGGACGATAAATTCAATGTTGTACTCTTCTCTGAAAAGGGGGTGCCAAAAAATAAACATGCATTTAAAATTCCGCTTTCCGCCAAGACACTGCCACGTCCCTTTGTGAATTTCCTTCATTTTCTTGGTAGCAGTTACGTTGTTGCATTTTTAGTTGTTTCATTCCTGGCACGGGGTAAACATGATATTTTGCTCGCTGTTGTATCGTTTCGTAGTATCATAGTTTGTAGAGTATTTTGTAGATAATGTTATAATTACTATCTATTGTAAATTTTTAGCAGAAAGTAAAAACAGAGAGAATTCTTGGATATTTACCATGATATTACTGACCTCCCTCAAGGGATTTGATTTTGACAACAATTAGTCACTGGTGACCGAAAACGGCCTGTCCGCTTGCACAAGGCAACAGTTGGCCACACTGGTTTCAGGGCATCTTTTGTGGCTTCAGTTGTTCTGATTTGTTGCTTGAGAAAATTCCCCTTTTCTTGAATAAATGATCACTCTGGAACAGCCTGCCAATCAACAGCAATTGATGCCATTTTTATCAAATCTTCACAAAGTCTTATAACTTGACAAAAAGAAGTGATCGAGTGACTCGTCAATTTTGTTTCCAATTATGGCAAATCGCCAAAAATGGTCGTCATTTACGTCTAGTTTCCTACTTTCCCATGGTTTGCTAAATGTTTGAAAACTTAACGGTAAAGTTTTTCCTGAGCATCTCCTTCCTTCTTTTCTATTTATTATTGACATTTTTAAAGTTCGTTAGCGGAGATAAATTATAGTTCGTTGAACGGTATTTTCTTTCTCCTATAACAGCAATGAAGATTTTAGTTTAGTCCCGTACAACAAGGAGAAGAAAGACAACATGACAATCTACGATTTTCGATTTCTACTTTCATAATAAATCTAGCTACATTGAATAAATGTAGTCGATGGCTCTTCGTTCTACCTCTGTTACTCCCGGATGCCATAGGTCCAACATCAAAATGATTCTGTCTTCAACATCACCATCATTGTGCACCACATGATGTTCAAAGGAATCATCGAAAACAAAAAGTTGGTCATCTTCATACACAATTTTCTCACCCCCTACAAATAACATGCAATGGCCGCCTTTTTGTAACGTTATATGACAACGTAATCTTGCATTAGTCGAACCGTGATGTGCAGAAATCTTGGTCCCTGGAGACAAAATTGAAAATGCAGCATTCCCAAAGGGGCTTGTTGCCATAAATGACGAAACTTTCTGAATCAAATTTGATGTTTTTGGACAATGTGAACAATTTTCTTCCTGCTTTTTGCCTTGATTGTAAAAGTACAACAACTTCCATTCTCCGTTTTCTACTTCATTTTTTGACCAAAGATAATCTTTTTGAAGAACAGAATGCATTTCTTTTCTGATCTCTTTGAGGTGTTTATCATCTTTTAGAAATTTAACGTCATTGCTAACTAAATGCAAGGGTGAGGCTGGTTTGAGGTCTTGCAAATACAGCACTGTCGGTTTCTGCAAATGGATGTCATCATTTGAACCTTTCTTTCCCGCAACTTGTCCAGAGATAGATTCCCTCAGGCGTGAAAGGCAGTCTTCTGCAACATTTTCCTTTTCTTGAAATTCAGTCAATTTCTTGTTTAGGCCAATTTTATCCGCAGCAGCCCCTCTGCATCTGATACAATTCCTGTTTGGGCACGTGTATTCATCAGAACCAATAGCCTTCTTAAACTTCCGATAGCAAATTTGCAGACTGAGAAAAATGAGGACAAGAAATAGTGGGAAAAGGACGAAATCTTCGAATGATATTCTCCGAGTGATGCCTTTGTTTATCATTGCGTCCGCCATTTTTGAAACAACATGGATGCAGAAGTCTTTTTGAATTTGTCTCTTTTTGGATCATTGCTACGAGGCAAATTTAAGATGCTGCTATATTTTGGCCTAAACAGCATTTGGCCCACGATTTGGAAATCAAGCAACATTCAAGCAACATATTCTGCTGCCAAGATGCACGAGAGAAACAAATACAAGACGCCACCAGATTTTGCGAAGCTTGCTGAAAAATATGAGAGCTTCTCGAAATTTGTGAATATTTCAAAAGACGGAAGAGGACACCTAAACTTCAAGGATCCCGAAGCAGTCAGAGAACTAACGTACACACTTTTGAAGGAAGACTTTGATCTGAGACTTGAAATACCCCTGGACAGACTTATCCCAACACTTCCACTTAGATTAAACTACATATTGTGGATCGAAGATTTGATTGGTGAAAGTCATGAACGTCCAGTAACTGGCATTGATATAGGTGAGTGAAATGATTAGCGTCAATGAGTTGTTATTATTGGGCACCACAGTCTGTTGCGGTCTGGCCACTCACACTGCTTATGTATGCATATATGCATGCAATACAATAGAAAGAGCAAATCTGTAATTGACTTTGTAAATCCAATTCCATGCAAAACAGTGGGGAATTTGTTTCGTTTTCCTTTTCGCAAGAAGAGCTGATTTGAGGACAAGTTTGCATTCAAACTAAATTAAATGCTAAAAAAGACCAACAGGCAAAGTATTGATCTTAGTGTTTGTTCAAAGAAGGAAACTGTCCTTTTGTAAGATCTGTGTTAATTTTCGAAAAATTGCCCAACCCGGTTTTATTAACTGTTGAAAAATTTAAATGTTGAACATATAGTTTTTGAATCTGTTTGTGCAAATGTAAAAATGGATACTTGCTTAGCTAAGAAAACAATTGTTTTCAATTTCAACCCCCTTTGATTGTTACAACCCCCTGATTATTATCATATAAACCATTTCCAGCGCCCCTGATTTTTCTCACCCCTCCCGTTTATTTGGTACTCAAGAGTAATGGCCATAGAGTAGCAGTAGCCTTTTGCTCTCCTTGGTATTGCCATTACAGTATCATAAAGTAGTAAGTAGTTTGTGAAGTGTTAATAGTATCTGTTATTGTAAAATATTTAATTGAGTACATACAAACTTTTGCATTATTGCATATTTGATTCTTTGTCTTTCAGGTTGTGGTGCATCTTGCATCTATCCAATTCTGGGTGCAAAAACAAATGATTGGGAGTTCCTTGCAAGTGAAGCTGATGAGCTATCTCACAAATATGCTAAGAAAAACATTGAAATGAACAACTTTGAGGACAAAATTACTTTGAAGAAAGTTAGAAAAGCTAATTTGTTGAAGGATGTTATAGACCAAGAGAAGAAATATGAGTTTTGTATGTGCAACCCACCATTCTTTGGGGACAGGCTGGAGGCTGCTGGAGACAATTCTAGGACTGAAAGAAGACCCCTACCTCACTCAGTGTGTACTGCAACTGATGACGAGACAGTTGCTGAGGGTGGAGAAGTTGGATTTGTCAAAAAGATTATTCAGGAATCTTTAGAGTTAAAAAGTCAGATTAGGTAAGTTCATCGTTCATTAAGAAAATAAGTTTTGCTATATTTGATCTCTGTGGGATTGAATGGTACAGGCCTTGTGTTCATTGGCATGATTTTCCTGCCTAAGAATTCTCGAAAATGTTTAAGAATTCTTGGAAATTCTATTCATGTTAGTGTGCATCTGTGCTCAGACAGTCTTTTCCTGCTGTGAATGACATGAGTAATGTATGTTGTTTTATAGTTTAGTTATGATTTGTTAGTATATATATTACATAAAAAAGATTCAACAAATCAACATGAGACTACAGAACAATACCACAGTGAGCATGAATTTCATAATAACCCTTTGACTATTACATTTTAACTGTAGGTGCAGATTTCAGGTAAGACTTTCATGGAATGTAGATGAAATATTGAGCTAGGCAATTGTTGTTGGAGAAAAGGACATGATAGTTTATAACAAATCACTAAAAACTACTCTTTCCTTTTCCCATTTCGTTCAAGCCTTAGGCTATTTATCCATCTTGCACAACCCACTTTTCTCACCCACGTCCCCATCTTAAATGAGCTTCCAAATTGCTTCATGATGAAAAATAAATTGTGCAAACTGGTTTTTTTGCAGATGGTATACCTCAATGCTTGGAAAGAAGAGTAGCTTGAAGACTCTAAAACAACACCTTAAAGATTTGAAGGTATCTAAAATTTATTTTGTTATTGTCATAATTTATTAGGATGTCTAAAATTTTATTTTATTGTTGCTATTCTTAACATTAACATTTCAGAAGAAGAAGTGTTCTAAAGACTTTGGAAGCAAGTGGGAGCCAGAGGGCACAAGGAGCACATCACCTTCAAATTGTAATTTGAATTTTCCCTTTGTTTGGCTTCAAGAGGTTCAATTTCTTAAACCACCAAAGCGTCACTTCTTTCCTTTTTCCAGAATATACAGAGAGAATGATGAAGTACTGTATAATGTGTACTACTGACACCCCATATGCTCTCGTACACTCATGATTCGGTCCTACTAAATTATCTTTTATCAAGAAGCACTTTAAAGTTTATATTTTTATTTATTTTTATTTCTTTCTGACTGTCTGTTACATTTTCCGTTCAAGAAACCACCTTTGAGGGGACCATTATGGAAATAAGGTCAATTCGACCTTTTAATGCTATCCCTGCCACTACAATTAGGGGTGTTTTCATATGTATTTATTTCATTTGTATTAAGATTGTAATTTATCTATTTTTAGCTTTTAAAACATTGTAAATATTTAATTATTTTGTGGCAAATGTAAACATACATACATAAGAGCAGAAATTTATGAAAGATACAATTCAGAGGAAAGAAGTATGCTGGGGGAGAATTCAGAGCTCAAGTGTGTCTGTGGAGAAATAGAGAAGGTTCTCAAAAGCTTGGAGGTTGGTTCAATTCTTGATCTTCTGTTGATTTTTTTGGTAGCTTCCTTTCTGAGATATAATTAATTCCTTGAAGATCATTGGCCTAAATTGATTTAAATGCATCGATCAATTTTTATTTATTACTGAACTTGAAAGGGGAAAAGGAACATTTACTGTGAAGCAAACACAAAAATTTAATTGAAATGTTCTCAAAGGCAAAGGTTTTTGAATTGATGAAGGGAAGCATTGAGAAACTGTGCAAGGATGGAGTCAACGCTCGTGCGGTTGATCATAACTAATCAATTTCTTAATTCCGAAGTCGTTTTCAAGGGTTTCACCATTGCCTTGTCTAATTCAGTCTTTAGACATTTCATCGATATTCTTTGATCAATTTTGACTGTTTTCAAACCAAGAATTTGCAAAAAAATCGCTTGTAAAGGGAAAAGTGGGCTGTCGAAAATAATCGTGTAAAAATTTGCTGATTACGATTTAAAAGTAGGTGGATAGTTTTTCCTGATGCAATTTTGTTTTGCGCAAACCAATATGCAAATGAAGTTGTTTGAACCACCCAGGTGAGAAAAGAATGCATATCCACCTCGGAGTAAGTTTAAAAATATGTGCAGATCATTGCTATATCATCAAAACAGGAGAGGCCCCAAGCATGATCCTTGTGGAACGCCACATGTGATCTCCTCAAGTTACGAGATCTGCAAATCTACAGATGCCGAATAGTTTTATTCATCTGGTTCTTCTTCACTCCATGCAGATCACATTCACTTCATCTACTGTTTTCAATTCTGCTGGTGACTTTGACAATAGGTTTGTGGGCCATGCTTATCAAAATACGTGGAGCCATCAGAGACAGAAAAAACGAATGGCTAAAAGACTGAAATTATGTGAAAAAGATTCAAAAGCTATTGGCACAACCGCAATTGAAATGGAAGAAATTTCAAACACTGAGAAGCAAATTGACAGTGAGCAACTGCGCGTATCTACAATTACGGACACTGGAAGTACGGACATTGTAAATCTAGAGAAGGGAACGACCAGAAATTTATCTAAAATGGGGGCTGAACAATCATGTACGACGTCTAATAGCAGCAACATAACCCAGTCGACAGTCACAACTGGAAATTTATCTAACAGTGTGGCTGAACGCCCAGGTATTGGACAAAAGAGAACACACGAATCTCCAGATACACCGAAACAGACATCCAATGATGGAGACCCACTTTTCAAATTTGAAGTGATTGTCTCAAGGACGAAAGATACGAAAATTGTAGAAGAAAGTCCAGTGGAAGTTGATGTCGCTTGTTTGGAAGGAAACAGAGAAATTGTACATCAGTTTTTCATGCACGTTAGAAACCGATTTAATGGAGAGCAGATACGCAGTTCAAAACGATGAAAGTTCCGAAATGGTATCTCGGCAATCGTAAACTCACAGCCGCTGTTTGTTGTTGTTGATGCTGTCATGTTGATGAAATGTAATGTTGTTGTTGTAATTTTAGCCACTTGAAACCTGACATCGTTGTGTAACGATTTTTAGCTTTATGGTTTCAGTAAATTTAGAAGCTAATTACTTATCCTAAAATGTATCATCCTAGAATTTTAATCTATTTCGAAGTTTTGTAAAGCAAAAGGCCCACCTTGTTAGGGAGCTATCCATAAGGATCTTGTCCTTGGATGCTCTTACCTGATCCATTTTTCCACGGAGATCCATACATGTGAGTGTCATCATTTTTAGGAAGGAAAACCAAGGAAATTTTGTTCCTTGTTTTCACTCATTTTTGCAGGTTTTTGGAAGGGGCGACTTTTTGCAACTTCCGCTCGTCCAAACCAACACCAGGACGCCATTAATCATGCAGAAAGTCTCCCCACGGGGCTTTCTGCAGAAAATCTCCCATATCTACGGGAAGGAATAACCGATTAAAGCCGGGTAAATTACTGAACCTAATTGAACATATTGGCAATAAAACAAGACAGTTTCCAATATTATTGCTTTGATATTCCGGGAGCAGTGGTCTTTCGAACGGGGATTCTTTTTTTGACTCACCCGGTATAAAAGAGAAATTACTTCCACGGTCATAAGAAGATTCAATGTATCAAATAATTTTCAATTCACTTCATAAGGTAAGCTTGATGATTTTCAGTAAATGTCAGTAAATCTGATTGAATTACCGGGTGTCCCAAAATGATGTATTATTGTTTGATTGCTTACATGTCCATAACCAATGAACCGATTTTCAAAAACTCTGTTTTGTTTGATTACCTAAAGGCTGAATTGTATTCTAAGATGTTGTTTGCCGTTTTACCACGCCGTTTTCATGTCAAAAAGAAGATCGATAGATTTGCTCAAATTCAAGCCTTGGATGGCATGAGAAAGAAACGACCTATTTCTCCAGTCAACATTTTAGATGTGATACAAAAGGCTGAACTTGTATTCGTATTCTCTGAACTCAGTATCAATTGAATTCATATTCTCTCGACGCCATATATTCTATGAACAACATACTTGAATTTGAGCTGCTTTATCGATCTTCTTTTCGACATGAAGAATTCGGCCTAAAGCACAGCCAACATCCTCAAATACAATCTAGCCTTTCGGCAATCGGATAAAATAAAGTCTTTGAAAATCGGTTCATTGGTTATGGAGATATAAGCAATCAAACGATAATACATCATTTTGGCACACCCGGTACAACAATTGCTTCATGAATCAACGCTGCGTCAACAAAGCAGACGAATGAAAAGATTGACAACAATGTTAACATATGTTAGTGTCAAAGCCTCAAAGCATACGCTACCAACTGAGCATGGATAATAGGCAGTTTTTCGTCATATTCACAGCTACTTAAGGGATATGCGTACAACTAAGACATGAGTGAGACTTTCAAGTCATTTACTAATGTTTGAATTTCATAGTTATTTGATAGCCATTTGATACCTGAAGTTATTGGGGAACAATTTGTGCTAAATGGCATAACGGAATAACCAGACCCAGGACCACTAGGACCGGACCATAACGGACCAGACCCTAGGGGAATGCCCTACCCTCGCTTTGACGTTGGATTAGCCTGCGTGCAGACTCGAATATCCTGATAGGAAGTCTGTCACCGAATGGAGGGGAATTTCACTAAAAAAAATCTCGCACACGAAGTCCTTCTGTTCTGAAAGAATCTCCTACACTTTTGCAAATGAGTTACCCTCGAATTCACATATGTTCTGCGACACACTCAGGCGCGTGTGCTAAATTAACGTGGCTGGCATCCCCGGGGGGGGTACATGACTTGATGACGGACGGGGGTCTGCCGCCCGGTTTTCAGAAAGCTACCCTCTTCTAATTACCGAAACTTGCTTTTGATACCCACTTCTATGATGAATTTTGGCGGAAAACTGCCCATTTTAACCATTTTTTGCGAATTTCAGCGAAACCCCACCCATGTTTATGGAAAATTTGCTGAAAAAGGACCCTTGTTTAGAGAATTTTAGGCCCAAAAACCCACCCATATGGGCGGCACATACCCGTACCCTAAATATGTTATGTACCCCCCCCCGGGCTGGCATCACGACGTCATTGCAACAACTTGAATCACCAAGAGGCAGAGAGGTAAAATATTTAGGCCATGTAGTTAAATGCTTAGCCTTAGGCCCAGTGGGCAATGGATTTAATATACCATGCATTATTGCGTTTGTTGTGGCATCCAGAAGGTAGAATTTACTTACAGCAAGCATCTGTCTTGGCCGCTATTGCAAACAAACGCTGGAAGGAAAGTAATGGGTATTCCCCTAGGGTCTGGTCCGTTAGGGTCCGGTCCTACTGGTCCTGGGTCTGGTTATTCCGTTATGCCGTGCTAAATCATATCTCTGGGTAAAGACTGTATCAAATATTTTAAAACTCGTAATGCGATATTTAACCAATAGAAAATCCGTAAAGGTTTGTTTTACCCATTTCAAATCATGTAGCCATACTCTTGGGTATTGTTAGTATTATGTTACTCTTTGCATTCATGGCAGCATAGGTTCCCAATCTTTTTCTCGGCGTAAAAAGGTGGGTGTAAAATTCAATGACCTATTTCTTCTGTTTTAATGACTTGAAAGAAACTTTAGATACTTATCTATAATTCTACCGTTGGACTTTCCAGAAATTTTGAATATTTTTCGAAATTACAGAGTATCTTACATTTCAACTCATTTGAGGGTGTGACGTCATCAAATGTCTAAATCATAAACCAGATGAGTGACAGACTTTTGCTTGATACCATATTGCAGGCATTCATAAACTATAGTGTTCTTCGAAGTTAGGTCATGTTACGTCAAACAGTTTAGAAATTCCGATGGTTTTCTTTTTAATTTTCTTCAATTCTTCAAAAAGTAGAAAAGCACTCTAATTCTGAAAATATTGAAGATCTCAGAAAAGTCCAACGGTAGAATTATAGAGAAATAGTTAAAGTTTCTTTGATGTCATTCAGTTCAAAGAAATAAGGAACTGAATTTTACACCAGCCTTTTTAATAGATTTAATTTTTCGAATTTATATGATGGTTTTTTGCAATATCTGTTCAAATATAGTTGCTTGCCCTGTAGTTTTAGAAGGAGCATTTTGAGTCATGTAATCTACGGGGTGTCCCAAAAAAGTATACAGATTTGGTTGACTCCAGCGATGCGAATTTAGCTGTAATCATTGGCTAATTACTCTCACAATATTCCTCGACAACAAACTTGAACAAAGATACGTTGTTTGTAGGTATTGGTGCTTTGAGAGCAGAAATATCAAACTTTAAAGCTCGAATTTGCAGCAACCTGCAAACCAGTGCATTGGCCTTTTGGCCTAAGGGAGCAGTCATAAATAATTGCAGGGACCGGGGTGGAAGCAAATGAGGAGGGGTCTGAAAATTTTTAGGGTAAATTTATTGGGGTCTGAAACTTTTAGAGGAATTTATGCTGGGGTCTGAAAATAAATCTGCAAAATTTTTGAATATTTTCGAAAAAAATTCAATTTTGTAGATTTTAGCTCAACTCTTTATTCATTTTCTCAAAAAAGTTAGACATCAATGTTTTTGTCTGGTTCTTTCTTCTTTCTTCAATTGAATTCTTCTTTGATTGGTTTGATGCGTTTGTGACAGTCTGGTTCTTTTTAATAAGTCGTTTTGTGCTGTCAGGGGTCTGAACTTTTTTGGTGAAAATTAGATGGGGTCTGAAATTTTTCATGGCTAGAATGCAGGGGTCTAAAATTTTTGGGCGAATTTTCAAAATGCTTCCACCCCCTCCCTGTTATTAAAAATGACAGCTCCCTAAGCAAGTTTTTTTGTTCATCACTAAAAGATTACAATATATATATATTACTACACTACCTACAAATTACTATACAATACTACCGGAACGATACCCCGAGGAGCAAAAGGCTGTGACTACCCCGAGGCCATTTAGACATTGAGCTAAAACTACTATGGTCTGTCTCAAATTAATTGCCATGAGAAATATCTGCGATCAGGTTGACTTTTGTTTTGGATTGGTAAATAAGGCATTATCGCAAATATTGCATAGCATCTAATTTGAGATAGACATTTAAAAATACACGACTTAACTAAAGAAAAACAAGGACAAAAACAAAATAAACTAAAATGGGACATGTAGCATTGTGGCTGTGGTGAAGTGACTAAGCAAGTTCCCGAAGCACATCGAAATTAAGAACTGAAATTAATGAAAAATTCAGAAACTGCCCAGTGGGTGACTGGGGGTGACTTCTGGAAAACAGAAAAACACAAGAGCCAATATTTTTCAAATTTTAGGCCAAAAGGCCAAAGCTCTGGTTTCCAGAAAGAGTCAAATTTGAGCTTTCAAGATTAACATGTCTGCTCTCAAAGTAACAATATCAACAAATGAGGTATTTATGTTCAAGTTAACTCGAGGAACATTTTCAGAGTGATTAGACATTGATTGAAGCTAAATTCACAGCGCTGGATTCAAACAAATCCGTATACATTTTTTGGGACACCCGGTACGTATATAAAACAAAGCACGTGCTTGGAAGGATGGGGCATAAATAATAGTTGAACTGTGAATTGCCTTTACTACTATCCTCATTGGCTGATCAAAACATCTTCTTATGCTATTGTATAAAGATAAGCACGTAAGTAAAGGAAAATATAAGCACTTCGATGGATGCGAATTGAAATAAGCACGACGTTTTGAGCATAGCCTGTTATCAAGCCAGTTATCCTCATTGGCTATCTCAAACAAAGGAATCGTAGATAGAAAAGGATTTCGAATAAGCTAGTGTGTTAAATCGCCAATTACAGGATCAACAGACATTGGATTTTGTATATTTTATATCACTTATTTCAAGAAGATTCTAATGTGAGAATCCTTTTTAAATTTGTGAAAAATCCCATTAATCACGCAATAGACACCCACAAATGTTCTAGAATTATAGCTATTAATATGTGTTAATGATACGTAAAACCTGTGCCCATGAAGGGTTAGAGAGAAATTCGAGGGGCGTATCTTTTTCTAAAGAAATCCCATACACCTTCAGCAAAGAACTTTTTGTTTTGAAGAAAAATCCGTAAAAAATTTCAAAAACCATAGTTTATAGATGTCTAAAATATTTTTCATTTTTCATTTTTAAATATTTATACAGGTAACAGATTTCAGCTAGAAGTAACTGTTTTACAAAGTGATCTGTTAAAAACCTAATCAAAAATATTCTTACATGTGCAACATTTAGTTATAACTTGCATGATTTTGCACAACAAAGCGTAAAAGAAACTTGAAATGTAGCTATCGAATCGATTTTTTTAATGTGGTATCAAGCAAACGTCTGTCACTCTTCTGGTTTAGGATTTACACATTTAATGATGTCACATGCCCCAGGCTCTTTTCGAAAGACAACGGGGTTAACACTCCTCAAAAAGTGGCATTTCCCGGCACCAAAATGAAAAAATGTTTACGATGTTTGTTCCAGTTTTTTTATTAAAAAATTTCAGTGGCATTTTAAGCATAGAATACGCTGTAATTTCGAAAATTATTCAAGATGGGTGAAATTCCAAAGGTAGATTATTGCAAAATAGGTACAGTTTCTTTGAAGCCAATGCTTGGTGACGTACGCGGTAACTGAGCAATTTCAAAGCGGTAACGTAGGCTATTTGTCATCAGAACGAGACTGGAAAATTAGACGGTAAAATGGTAAAGACCTCGAGTTATAAGTTTAGGTGACCTTCTTGTTGCATCTTGAACGCATAAAACGTTTGATGTTTGAAACTTTTCTTGAAACCACCGACCCTAAATCACCGCAAAAAGTGGTTTTCCTGAAGTGCTACACAGCAAAACAAACTATCAGTACTAAGGTGAATCTTTCTTCAAACTATTAAAGCAAAAAAATCCTACCCATAAGTGATATTTTGGTTGTTTGGGGACGCAAAAGATCTCGCAAATTCGCTCGTTACTTCGAGATTTTGATCGTCGGAGCAGTTTAGTCGAACGCGTTGTTCGAATTCGTTTGTTTGCCTTTGGCGGGAAGTTTAAATTGAAGAAGAATCAGCCAATCCCATCAAGTTATTTCAAGTCTTGCATCCTGATTGGTCCAGGAACAAATTTGTTCCTGGCGAGAATTTTTTTGCCGTTTTGAGAAGAGTTAGTCCACAAGGCCCTTGACTGGAGCGACAACAACAACATTAATTCACTTCAATTAGATGAGCGTAAGTTGAGGGTCCTTATGTAGTGAGGCTATGAAACTCCCACCAAATCATCCAAATACCAAAATAATGAATTCCCTATTAGCAACAGGTTTAACCGTTTCTCAGCAACTCAGTGAATTGTTTGCAAAGTCGTACAGGTGGCCATAATCAACTATGAATATTTAAACAACTTCTCTTGCTTTTCTTCATTGATTCTTGCATCAATCTTAACCAGAAATTAATAATTCAAAACATGAAATCCAGAATGTGATATTTTAGTTCAAAGTTTTCGTCACAGAGTTAAACGGATTTTGCTTATCTTAAAACGAACATATTTTTTAATAACCGCATCGCAAGCTTGTTGCAAATGTGATAAGGTTCCTAGCAGCAACGTTTACAAGCCGTTTCAGATACGCTTTATTGGCCGATTTTCCAATTCTGGAGTTCGCCGTGCATGCAATCAGCTCGCTGTAACTCGTTCCAAGAGAACTAGAGAATCCATGACTCATTAGTAAACCAAAGAGCAAGTGAAGTTTGACGCCAGGGAAGGCATCAAGGACACTAATCTCGCAAAAAATCACAAGAGAAAGCCGCATCTTGTGCTGACAATACATCAACTGACGCTTAGGCCCTACAACCAAAGCATACACAAGGGAACAGTGCTCGTTGCACTAGAAGTGGCAGTTAATCAGCGAAATCATCAGGCCTAGCTACCCAAAGATCCTGATCTAAAGATCCGGCCTAGCCACCAGCAAAAACAAATCAGACCTTGCAATACCGAAGCAAACATGACAGATATCTACCTCGGCGAAGATGTGCAAGTCACCTTGACCATCGTTTACATTCTACTGGCCATTGCTTCTGTCTGGCTGACACTGTTCTCGCCCTACATATTGGATTGGATGGGCGTTAAATTCAACAAGAGACCAAAGAACGTGCGAGATTGGCCTAAGATTTTTCTAATCTTCCTCATCCTCCAACCTTTCACTTTCCTCGCCTCAGCTGTTGCCCTATGGTGGGTTGGAGCCTTTGCGTATGTACCCCCGGCTCATTTTGGCTTGACTTTGATATCGTTCATTGCAATCGACTTTTTCAGGGAGGAAGAGCCTTGGGAGAAGAAATATGACTACACGAAGTTCTAAAACTGATTTCATTGTATTTTGCACAATATTTTGTCAGTTGTTGTTGTAGTGTAGATACTTCGCTGCATTTTCTATGTACCGGGTGTCCCAAAAAATAGTATACAGATTTGGTTGACACCAGCGATGTTAATTTAGCTTTAATCAATGGCTAATCACTCTCAAAGTTTTCCTCGACAGTTAACTTGAACATTTAGAGACCTCGATTGTTGGTATTGGTGCTTTGAGAGCAGAAATATCAATCTTGAAAGCTCAAATTTGCATCCACTTGCAATCCAGAGCTTTGGCCTTTTGGCCTAAGCAAATTCCCGAAGCACATCGAAATTAAGAACTGAAATTAATGAAAAATTAAGAAACTTCCCAATGGGTGACTGGAGGGTGACTTCTGGAAAACAGAATAACACAAGATCTAATATTGTTCAAATGTTATCAAGGCTATCGTTGATTTATACGCTGTGCCTTAAGAAATTGCTTAGGCCAAACGGCTAAAGCTCTGGTTTGCAGGAAGAGGCAAATTTGAGCTTTCAAGATTAACATGTCTGCTCTCAAAGTACCAATGTCAACAAACGAGGTATCTATGTTCAAGTTAACTATCGAGGAACATTTCTAGAGTGATTAGACATTGATTCAAGCTAAGTTAACATCGCTAGAGTCAACCAAATTTGTATACATTTTTTTGGGACAACCGGTAGTACTCCAGCGGTGCGAAAATGCATAACACACCCCCCCCCCGGTACATTCTACCCCGGTGATTTCCTCGGTGACAATTTCTCTAGCAAAATAGGTCCCCGGACAAGACGTAAATCCTCCCGGTATAAAATGCCTCACAATTGAAACCTCGGCTGCAAATTGGCGAACCCCGGGGAAAATTTTGAGAAAATATTTCATCGTAGAAACAGTACCCCACAAATAATTATGCCATCCTCGTTGCATAATTGGAACCCCCGGTGAAAATTTGACCATATATTTCTGTCACTAGGACCCCGGTGAATATCTGACCTCTCACCGGGGCACTTAGACGGGGGTTTCATAACATCATGAAAAGGATCAGTGTCCAGTTTCAGTTTTCCTGCTCCTTTTTCGACAAGAAAGATTTTTATTCTTAAGTAAACGAACTATTTATGCCAAAATTTGAATGGATTATTTGCTCCAGTTGCTAGTCGTAAACATTTGTTTGTAGGATCGCTTTTGTGGAAGATTTTGGCACGAATTTACTTCGATCCATGCACCTCTAGATAGTAAATCCAATGACGAGCATCAAGTAGATAAACCAGCAACATAATGTCTCGTATATTAACCCAATACAAGTTTGGAGCGTAACCAAATTTAGGATTTCGTAGCAAGTGTATCAAAAATGTAGCAAAACGTCTGATTCAAAAGCTACATGGTCGAACATAGGGCTCAAATCTTTAAAAAGGTCGGTGTAAAATTCTATTGCAGTTTTCTTTGAAATAAATGCCTTGGAAGGAACTTAGGGTTTTTGCTGTAAATCTGTCGTGGTAATTTATTGATATCTTGATTAGTTTCAGTATGGTGGCATTTATTAAATTTGAGGCTATGACGTCATCAAATTTCTAAATCCTAAACTAGAAAATGTACTGATTTTTGCTTGCTGCCATATTGTAGACCTTCATAAACTATGGTTTTCTTGAAGGTTATATCATGTATTCTCTATTAGTTTAGGATTTACGATGATTAGAATTTTTTTCAAAATTTTCCATAAATTTTTGCAAAAATTAATAAATTGCCGCCATTTTGAAAAAAATCAAGATATCAAAAAATTTCCATGGCAGATTTACAGCAAAGTACCTTAAGTTCCTTTCAAGCCATCCAATTCAAAGAAAACTGCAATAGAATTTTACACCGACATTTTTAAAGATTTGAAAGATTTTAGCCCTATGCTACATGGTCAGAGTGGCTACAGACTGCTTGCTGAGTTAATGAAAAAGCTAACAGAACGCATTTACTTTTGAAATATTCCCTTTCGTTGCCCTGAAGCTCGATTTCCAAGCGCTGCAATTGTTTTGTATTGTAGCCAGTCAAATTATTGATAATCTAGCGCGTACTAGCCTACGAGTAATGGGTCTACTCGTAGACTAGCGCGTACCAAATGAATACCTTTTCTGTCTCAAATTATCAGATGAAAACGTCCGCGAATAAAGACTGTTGGAATCCTTTGCATGAGTAATTTTGCGTTATCGCAAATCTCTTCTAACATTGGCATCTAATTTGAGATTGTGAAGAGCAGTCTAAGACAACGGAAGAAACGATTCACTTGTAATCTTCTTGCTGTAAATTTTTTGATGCACATGAAGTTTAGTTAGTTTTATGATTTGATCTTTGTGAGAACTTTAAATAACTCGTACTTTAAAAGTAATGAAAGAAAGGAAAAGTCAAGGTTCTACTTTATGTGTCTCCTTACAAAAACAATATGGCAGATATTTATCCTACGTAATCAGTCAAAACAAAGCTGTTGGAATCAAGCACAGCTGTGGTGTCCAAATGCCCATGCTTCAGCATGACGTCGAAGGCTACGAGGCTATGACCTTGTGCGTTTATGACGTCACATCGCTCATTTCGCAGATTGAAATACGTAATTTCGCGGAGAAAAGAGAGAAAAAAAAGTTCTACACACAATTCACAACAGCGTAATCGTCTATTTTATCAACAATCATACCGACCCCGGAGTTGTCCTTGAAACGTCATACCATTGTCAAATGTCATACCATACCATTGTTTTGATTCAACTGGTAGTACCGAGCCGTACAGGGCGACTCAACAACAACTTCACGAATTAGATCATGCCTAGCTTCCAGAAAACAACTTTTATGAACACAAACAATTTAAGGTATCAGCATGTAACTGAACGGCTTAGCTCTCTCTTGAGATGTTGCACGATCCGTTCAAGCTACAAGTACTCTTTTAAAAACCAGTTTGAAAAGCATGGTAATTCATTATTTTCTCGGACTTCGTCGCACCCTTTCCAGTCAATGTTTTGAAAGATGTGAAAAAGGCTGAATTGCAAATTTATATAAAGCAGAGATCAAGATCTCTTTCTGAATTGCAAATTTGAATTGCAAATAGGAAGCAGAGATCAGTTATTTTGCAAACGATACGTGTCCCCAGACGACTTCAAATCAACCTACGCGTTAAGTTTTTCACAAATTTTTGACTGGAACGTGATGAACAAGGACAGATTTTATAAGACAATAGCATGAGCAGCTTTTGATTGACACCTCAATTCAAAGCGATTAGCGATCGCAGACAAAGGAAATTCTCTCAACCAGTAATTCAAAACAAGCAAAGCCGCGAGAGTTTCTCTGAAACCCAGGAAGCTACTTCACTCGTTGTGCATTCCAGAAATTATTTTTTAAAAGCAAACATGAGCATAGATCAAAAGGAGAAGGATATATCTACACATCTGCCTCTGGCATTTAATTTATTTGGCTCAAAAGCCGATCGGGAGGCGACTAAATTCTCTTATTTTTTGGGTGTGATTAAAATACTTACTGCTCAGCTTCTGAACGAAAGAAATAAAATACCCGTGGTAGATGTGTAGATATATCCTTCTTCTTTTGACATATGCTCGTGTTTGCTCTTAAAACCCATTTCTGGAATGCACAATGAGCGTGATAGCTACCTGGGTTTCAGAGACACTTTTGCGGCTTTGATTGTTTTGAATTACTGGTTGAGGGAATTTCCTTTGTCTGCGATCGCTTTCACTCTAAATGAGAAGAATGTAGGATTCGAAATTTTCTTGACCATCAAAAGATAGCCAAGCCTTCAATTAACTGGTGAAACAAAGCATGTGTCAATGCAATATCATTCTATTTCAGAGAGCTACTAGCCCGGGGGGGGGGGTACTCCCATACTTGACCTGACGGGATGTGCCGCTCAACAGGGTGTCCTTTTACGGTAAAAATTATGCGACAGGTTGTCCTTTTCTTACGAAAATTATGCGACAGGGTATTATAATAGGTAAGAAAATTTATGCGACAGGGTATCACAAGCAAAAATTGCGTTCTACACTATATTTGAGATGCAAAATTTTTATGCGATGGGGTATCACAAGCAAAAATTGCGTTCTACACTATATTTGAGATGCGAAATTTTTATGCGACAGGGTATACTTTTGGCCAATTTTTTATGCGACAGGGTGCAGGGTGTGGAGAGGTTTTCCGCACACCCCCGTCACTTCCCTAGTCAAGTACCCCCCCCCCCGGGCTACTAGCTCGTGAAGTTTTTCTGGATCTCCCGGCAGAGAAGTTTTTATGAATCAAGATTCGTTGTTCTGTTACGATCTTGCCAAGCGTGAGAACAATAACACGATGGTAAAACAGTATTAGTATGTCTCGTTGCACTATTCCAGCGTTTATACTTCATTCGTCGGTTTTGAAACCATACTTTCACTTGGAACTCGGTAAGGTCCAGAAATCTTGCGATTTGCGCTCTTTGATAACGGGAAGGATACCGGCTAATTTGAAACTGTCTTTCCAGCTCGGTTCGTTGCCTCTTGTTGAATGTTGTCCTGTCTCGTTTCGAATCTGGATGTTTGAGATGCCTTTTGCTATCTGTAGAGGACACAATAAAATCTGTGATTATTTCATTTTCTGCATGAAAATTATGATTTTTCTTCATACCACACAGCTTAATCTCCGTGAGCAGTTTTTCATTTGCTATTCCGGGTGAGCCAGAAAAAAGTTCCCACTTTCGAAAATTCGAAGCACCACAAGTGCTTCATGGATTTGAATGCTTCAAATTGTTGTCAAAAGAAGGGAGGATTGGGCATTCATGACAGTGAACCTGCTGAGAGTAAAAGGCACCTGACTACGACGATAAGACTTGGAGCAAGTCTTTAGTTAAAATGCTGCAAATAGACTTAATGTCTAATCACTCTTTATTTTCTAGATGAAATAACTAGCAGCAATATTTAGTTTTGGTGATTGTGGAAGGCTTTGATTCCTTTCTGACTCATTAAGACTGCCTCGGAGTGCTGCAATGGTGACAAGCGGAGAACACCCTGATAAGGATAGTTATTTTTATCTTACCTTTCTTGTAAAATGGTCTTGGGTTGGTCATCCAGTCAAATGTTCCGCATGTTTTCTCGATCTGATCTCCTTCTTTTCGTATTCTTCCATCACTACCGTCGTAACCCGCATTCTTGTATTCGTACACAGGAACAGGTCTTCTGATCTCTTGTCCCTTATCATCCACTGACAATTTTCTCCAAGAGATGCATTTCACAAAATCTGTTCCACGAAACGAAGGTGGCATCGTTGCAAGGCCGGTCTCAGTTGGTGTCTGGAACGGTTTTCTGTATTGTGCAAAACAAGTACAAATGCTGGGGCATGTTTTAGGCCAGTGACCGATTGCATAAGTCTGCCAGTTTCTCTCATTGGATCGACAATCCAAACGGTCCGAGCCCTGATCTGAATGTTTTCTGTCTTTGCAATCAACAAAACAAGCTGCGTAGTCTACCTTACGGATGCTTGGATGTTTGGGTGTATAGTCCACAGTGCAGCATTGTTCGCATGTTTCTTCTTGCTTCCATTCAAAATGAGAAGTATTATCACTAGACCTGATTCCTGTGGGATTCCTGCACCAGTTTTGTGCTCCAAAGTGTTCTTGCTTTTCAACTGCATGGGTTAGCACTGGCATGTGCTTTGGCTCTTCCTTTAGCTGGCCATGTTTTGGCTTCGCAAGCAGATTTTCGATGGTGAAATTGGACATCCTCGATTTTGCTATTTGTCAGGTTTTTGCTATTTGTCTTGACTCATTGAGATTCTTTCCTACGGAAGAGTAAGTAATCGTGTCAGTCTCAATTGTTAAGCCTATGTCTCATAAAAACCTTTGAAAGTTGTTTCGACAAATTCTCGAGTCTCATAAAGCTTCTTTGAAACTCATTGAGTGAGGGAAACATATTCTTAAGATTTTAACATGACGTTAGTTTGCAAAATTGCTTGAATTTTCGTCTCAACACTTTACGATGAAACCGAATTACAAATTTGATTTGCGAACTTCAAAAGAAATCACAAAGGAAGAAACCTTCGATATTATGTTAACAAGGTGAAGCGTAATGGCTAAAATGTTCAAATCGCATGCAAACCACCAGAATACTCTTGATATACCCTTTTAAGACCCTATTACAGACTTTAGAACTACATATCCTCATATCATAATAAAAAATAATCAGTTGCTCTGAAGATGCCTCAGTAGGCGAAACGAATCAGTAGAACATACATAAAAGAGTAAAATGCACAAAAGATCAAATTGATGCCTGCTCTGCTATGTTGTTGCACTTTTTCATTCATCGTACACTAATACTAAAAAGTCATCTCTTTATCTCTTGATGCAGTTACCCGCAGGATCTCGCAGGACAATCACGTTATCTAAAGTGGTTGTAAACAACGTTGCAGAATTTGTCTATTGAAAATACAAAGAATAACAATAAGCAAAACTGAAAAACAATAGAAGAACAATAAGAAAGAAAACAATACAAAGACATTGCATTACAAAGAATAACAATAAGAAAGAATATTTAGAGGTTAGGTATATGTATACCGTCTTCTGGCTGGCTGACGGGGCTGCTGTGGATAAAGAATTTTAAAATGAAAATGAAAACGAAATGTATACCGTACCTTTTGCTTCACGATGACCAGTAATCATACGAATTCTAAGTGACTACATACTGATGTTGCTAATAGCAAACTTGATTACATTTCTCATTACACTGTATCACTCTGTGTACTGCCGATAGAAATACTGCCTTGAATGAGTGAAATGGGCACGAGCTTGTTGTTTATTGATGCCAGCACCTTGTGCATACATAAAATGTCTGTCAGCAAAGTCGTACTGGCTTTGCACGAGGCTATGTTGTGGTGTTATGCGATATTCGGAAAATGCATGTCTTTGATAATGTGATAATTGCAATTCGGTAATTTCGTATTATCTCCTCACTGCCCGTTGATTGATTGAAATACTCTGGCTGGTGATCACTTTCGAACAAAGAAAATCGAGGGATATATGTGAATCTTTCTCTTGGATTACTGCGCTGCGCCTACCCAATGAAGGAGCTCATGATTTCAAAGAACCAATCATTATACTTACAGACTGCGTTCACACAATATTAGCAGCATATGTCCCAAATCTTTAAAGAGTTTGATGTAAAATTCTATCACCTACTTCTCTGAACTGAATGGCTTAAAGAAACATTGCTATTTTGCTGTGATTCTGCCTTTATTTAGGATCACAATCAGCGAAATCAGTGAAATCAGCGATTCGTCTCATTCCAAACTTGTACCATGGGTACTTAGACTGAAACATTACTCTACATTACATTACCGGGTGTCCCAAAATGATGTATTATTGTTTGATTGCTTAAATGTTCATAACCAATGAACCGATTTTCAAACACTTTGTTTTATTTGATTGCTTAAAGGCTAAATTGTATTTTAAGATGTTGGTTGTGGTGTTACCAGTTTTTGAAAATCGGTTATGGACATATAAGCAATCAAACGATAATACATCATTTTGGGACACCCGGTACATGGCATTACGTTACATTACATTACGTTACATTACATTACATTACATTACATTACATTACATTACATTACATTACATTACATTACATTAAATGACATTACATTATATTACGCTATTTTCTATGGCGTAAGAAGTATTTTTTTCGATTGAGATAATTAGTTGTTTTTGTAGTTAGACACTGCTGGTGTGCTTCTATGGAGGAGCGCTGCAACTAATGTGTACCTGCGGAGGAATAATTTATATAGTTCTACGGAGGAGATAACGAAAGACCGAGAGAAAAATTTCTTGTGCTAGCTCCTCCTCCGTAGTGAATAATGTTTTCCTCCGCAAAAGAGTAAAACTGTGGGAATCAAGCACAACTGCGGCTTAGTTTTGAGTAGAAGTTTGACAGCCTGGTTCCCTGTGCGTCAACTTGACCGCGTTCGCGTGAGGATACTGGGCGCCAGGGAAGCGATTTGTTGACGCCTGGACAAAAACCAGAAAAGTTTCTTCTCAAACTTCTCACTCCTTATTTGGAAAGCCGGTTGTGAGTGGAAGCATAGAGGATGGAAGATGGCAAAGTATTCATCTTCCTCAAGGAATTATGATTCATCAGAAAATGATATAAATGGGAATTACTGCAGAATGCAAGAAAGAAGCTCCATTTGCATTTGTCACCAAGAAGCTCAGTTAGGCCAAGTCGTCATTTTCAATGAAATTGTTCATGTTGTAACATCCCCGCAACGGAGTTGAATAATATGGCCGTGTGAGCAAAGCAAAGCAAGGCAAAACATTGGTTTACTTCTTCCTGCATCGTCTCAATCCAATATGATAATCTACATGATACGGTGAAATATCAATATTTGTATACATTTATGCTTGTTTGGTACAACTGCTGCTGCCTATCACTTTATTTACGAAAGAAAAACTGTGCCGAACTTGATGCAGCTTTACTTAGGCCCAAAATTGACTTGCCTGACATAGGCCTAACCCTGGATGATATCTGTTGAATGAACAAAAAAGATGAAATCCTTAGACCTTAGAGAGATGCACAGTAAATTTACGGAAATCAAGCTGGACATGCAAAAAACTACTGAAAAAGCCTAGAAGGCAGATACTTTGGCAAATGCAAACCTCAAAAGAGATTCTACAACTTCAATCTAAGAAGCTACTAACAAAAATCAATGTGCTCAACCCTAATTCTTAAGGGAATTAAAGAGGAGCCCCATGAAACATGGGACCAAACAGAGGGAATTCTGGTAGAAGTTATCGCAAGACACCTCAAAATTGAAGCTGATCAAGTTGCAGAAATGATGAAAAAGGGCTAAGTCATATCTATGTAAAGTTCTTCTCTTGGAAAGACAGTGAGACTGTGAAAAATGGATTTTCTGATCTTTGTCAAAGCACCCAAAGATGGGTATCCGACCTGACCAAATGCACTCCAAAGAAGTAACAAAGAGACAAAATGATGCAATGTTTGAGCGGCAAAAATTGATAACCAAAGAAATATCTAATGGTTATCTGGCATATCCTGCAACACTAGTGATCAAATGTCGTAAGACTGATAAAACAGTACACAAAGTATAAATCCTTCTAGTTGAGCTGAATTGAGGGGGGTTTCCTCTGGCTGTCTGTGGGTCTGCCTGGCCTCTGGTGGTGTGCCTTATTAAGGTCGGGTGTGGGGCTTGTGTAGTTGGCTGGATGGTTAGAGGAAATTCCCTATCTTAGAATGTTATGATGGTCTAGCTGGTCTGATACAATTTGTATTATTCCTTCAGCAGTTTTATTGCTCTTTTTGCTGAATATATTGATGCATGGTAATGTAACCTCCAAATCTGTTAACCAACATGTTTTTGCAAGCTTGAAAAGTCCTCAAAGGCTAAAAGAAGAGAAAAGGCTAAAACCTGTTTTGTTTTTGCGATTTTCTTTAATTTTTGTGTTTTAACCAGGTATTTCCCTCTTTGAGACAAAATGAGCATATTGTAGAAAACAATGTAGTGATCTAGGACCCACCACTCACAACGTACCTTTTCCTTGTGGCATTTGCAACAAAAATGTAAATAAAAAAGCAGTCTTTTGTGATCAATGTGATAAATGGATACATATACCGGGTGCGCCAAAATTAACTATGCACGTTTGGCAGGCCACGATAAATCGTACACTGGACCGATTTTGAAGATTTATGACTTAATCTATAGCAGAAAGCCTGAATTGGATTCTAGGAGTTTTTACAAATTTTTCCGTTTTCACTTTTTAGAGCTACAAGCGAGTTTCTTAAAATTTTCGTTTTCGAAAACACTGAAAACCATCAAAAAACGTTGATCAAATTTTTTAAAGAATCAACATGAATGGACAAAGGGAAAACATTTTCAGCGTGATTTGGAGATTTGGAAATTGATTATTGTAAACTTCTGCACGAGCGTTATTTCAACGATTGGCCTGTTGCGAAATTCTGTTGTAGTTACAATAAAGTACCGCCCCAAAAGCAGTCACAAAATCAAAAATGTAACAAGACTCCATGCTTGTTGGCCCCATGATGCTTTCTCGCCTGTCTTTTTAACCCCCTTGACACAGGAACACAACCTGCACCAAAGCAAAAATTCAATGACATTACAAAAGAAAAGACATTCCTTTATACCCTTAAAATATTATTACATTTCTCCCAAGATAGTACGAACTCTCATAAAGCACCTTACAATTAGTCGATTTCTAAATCCCAAATCACCACGAAAAAGTTTTCTCTTTGTCCATTCATATCGATTCTTTAGAAAGCTTGATCGATGTTTTTTATCGTTTTCAGTGTTTTCGAAAACTAAAATTTTAAGAAACTCGCTTGTAGCTCTAAAAACTGAAAGCAGAAAAATTTGCAAAAAATCCTAGAATCTAATTCAGGCTTTCTGCTAACTATTAAGTCATAAATCTTCAAAATCGGTCCTGTTTACGATTTATCGTGGCCTGCCAAACGTGCATAGTTTATTTTGGCGCACCCGGTATATATATATATACGTATCTTCCCCAGTTTGCTATTCTGTATGGTAACACCCCCCGAGTACAAAACTTCATCCTGTTTTGCTTATGATTATAAAAACTTTGATGAAGCTAAATTTCTTGCCGACTATAAAGATATTGAAAAATCCTTTCTCAATGACGATGCTATTGATTTAAATCAAAAATTTGATATTTTTCTGATTAATTTTCACAATCTTATTGAAAAACATTACCCCAAGAAAAATTATCAAAAAGGCTTTGAAACTTAGAAATAAACCTTGGATTAATTTGCACACTCAGAAAATGATTAAAATTATGGACAATCTATTCCATCAGTTCAAATTAATAAATTCTGTCAATGACCTACATGCATACACATCAAGCAATTATAATTATGAATGAAATTAGAGAAAGCAAAAAGAATTGCTACCCATAAGTATTTTGATGAACACAAAAAAGCAACATGAAAATGCTATGCAAAGGAATAAAGGGCATAATACAGTAAGTATAAGGCCTGGAAACTGTCAAAATAGCCACTGAATTCAATAAATATTTTACCAAATGTTGCTTATAGTAGTATCACAAAGAAAATCCCAAGAACTCCAAAATCCCTATTGGATTATTTGTCCATTTCCAATTTAGATTCGTTTTTATCTCCCCTTGCAAAGCTGATGAAGTACAGTATCCTGCCTTATCCTGTCTTTAAAACTTGATAAGTTAAGTGGACCAAACAGTATCACTGTCAAGCTACTAAAAATTCTTCAAGCAACTATCTATCTCCAGTGATCTTTCTTTCCTTATTAATGAATCTTTTGTTACAGACCAATCTTTCTCCTCTCTATCTTTAGCAAACTTTTTGAAAAAATAATGCACCAGTGTCTGTATAAATTTCTTGAATGTTACGATTGGTTGGTATTAAAAGTGCACTGTCACCCAGCTGATTGGCTCCTAAAAGCAATGGCATTCTGTTGTCGTAGACTCAGTCATAATTTTATTCTGAGGCACAACATTATGCCTGTTTTTACAACAATAGGATACCATTGTTTTTAGGAGCCAATGCACTGCAATACAGTACTCATTCAAACCAGAGCCGTAGGAAGCACTTAGGGAGGGGGAGGGGCTCGACACTTCAAGGACAAACACCTCCTGAAACAAAAGGACACTTTGCCATCATAATTGCAAAATGTTGGGGGGCAAGCGCTCCAAGTGCCCCCATGGTTCCTACGCCTCTGCTTCAAACTCATCTGCCTTTTTCATAAAGCACAGACTATCTACTTCATAGAAATTTGATGAGCACAATAAACCATTATTTACCCTGAAGGCGGCAATGAGGAATTTTTACCATTTGACACATTGCATTCTTTGATTGAATCTTTACCATAAAAGCATCTTGGTAAAAAGTTCCTCACCTCCTCCCTTCCATCTTGAGCATAATTGTCTATTCTGGACCTTTGCATCTAATGGTAAATACAGTTTCAACGAAATTTTGATACAACAATTATCAGTGTAGTCACACAAAAAATGCCTTAATCCAAAATGTTCTTTTCACCTTCTTTCTTATCAAGACCATATGCAATTGCAGCAGCTGTTGGCTCATTGATGATTCTGATCACATTTAGGCCTGCAATGACTCGAGCATCTTTGGCTGCTTTTAGTGTGGTCGCAGAAAAAAATTATCAGTGTAGTCACAGAAAAAAATCTGCATTCCACATCACTGACTTATTTAGAACCATACAAACATTAGGAGCAGGAAAGAATCAATCTGAAATTCTTTAGATTCTTTTTACATACTTAACAATATTTACACAGGCCTAAATGGAAATATGGCAATGCCTCAAGATTTGGTAGAATTCATCCTATTCGAACAGTGTCCAATCTTCTGTGGGAATGTGTTGAAAATCTTGCAAGGTCCAGCCAAAATGTGCATCTTGCAGGAGCTGTATCCGGACCAAACACATTCGAAGGAATATGTGATTTGATATAAACTATCTGAGAGAAAACGAAGGAGAAATTAGAGATTTCATTTTGATCATCATTTCAGAAAAGGACAGCAACATTTCCAATTAATTATGACATTTCAGGTTATTTAAGACTAGGCCTCTTATGTTAAACAAATCCAGTTGATAATAAAACGTTAATTATAGACTAATAATAATAATTTACGAATATTTTAACGGGATAACCTATCAATATTTACAATATTGTTATCATTAGGGTCCTGCGAGCTTAATAGTTACAGGCAAAATGTCCTTTAAAACTTACAAAATTAAAATCAAAATACAAGTGAACCTTAGATACTTGGTAGCACACATCTAGCTCCATTTGGCCTAACGAAATCTACGTCGCAAATATTGTAAGCATACCTCTCTTCTTGTGGACAAGAAAACTGCGGAACAATGCTTTCAACAATCCTACAACAGCTTTCGAACGTTTCCCAGCCATCACTCGCTGCTTTCAGGACTTCTTCAAGTAATTCTTCAAAATCGTTTTGCAGCTTGGCCGCCGCCATTTCCAGCTACAAGGTATCAAAGCACAAGTCGCGGCATGGTTACGGCCCATGGTTACGGTTTTTGTCCAGACGTTATTTTGGACCGCTTCCGTGGAGCCCAGTCCCCCTAGTCGAAAATGACGTCAGGGAACCAGACTGGAAGTTTGAAATGAGCGCTGCGAAGGAGGTCAGGTGAGAAATACAATTTGAACTTTGTTTGAATAATAATGGGGGCATTCAGTCCTAGTTGTGGCGAAAGAAGAACGAAGTAACAGCAACGTTATCAACCTTTTCTCGCAATCCCATCGTAGAGAAATAACACAATGGGAAGAAGAGACAATTTGATCATAATATAGGCCACTTTAACGGTGCATTATTTATCGTGCGAATACACGAAGCGTAGGCCCCACAAAGCTTACTTCAAACCTAAACTAGTCTGCGCGCAGATTTTGATCACTAGGGAGGAGTGGAAGAGAAGAAAGGAACTTCCCTTCTTTCCTCTCCTCCTCAGTAACCAAAGTCTGCGCGCAGGCTAGCCTAAAATACTGATATAAAATAGAAGCCAATCAATTCACGAAAAGAGTAACATGTAGGCCTGTCTCCGCACAGCATGGCTGTAATCTTTTAGGCCAAATATTGCAAACACTTTTCCGAACAGTATCTTTACACATACTGAAAGTGTCATTTTTCGAGCAACTTATGATGTGATTATGCAAGAAGAAATTATGTGACAAATGCTTAGACACGTGGACAAGTATTCCGAAACTTGAAGATCGCTGAGGAGAATTTAGAGATCCTTGTAATACAGTAAAAACCCGCGTATAAGAACCTAGTGGATTAAGAACCTACAGGCTGAAAATTTGCTATTAAACCCCAGTTATATTAGAACCCATTCAGCCTGGAATTTGAAATAAGTTCTTATTTGTAGAGAGCATGGGGTCTTATTCACAACAGAAGTTTGTGGAAGAATAAAAAATGTTTATAGTACCTGATGAGAAGCTTTTAAAAATGTTCTCTGAATTATATAAACATTTCTGATTCTTCCACAAATTTCTGTTGAGGAACATATCTCATAAACTCAACTGATGTGAACTGACAGTAAATATTAGGCCTGAAGTTTGAATCTGCAGAAAAGAAATTCCTGAAAGCCATGAATAAAATAAGAGCCAATTTAAGAACCTGAACAGCCTCATTTTCCACTAAATACCCAAAACATATGAACCTAGTTAGGCTGACTTGCAAAATTGTAGGTTCTTATACGCGGGTTTTTACTGTATACGATTATGAAATCTTAGTTCGTACTTCGGTTATTTATGACGTTCCATTTATCTACAGGGTGTCCCAAAAAATTGTCTCCGTTTATGTTGTTGCTGTGAAGGAGCTGTAACTTCAATTGTCCCGTTTTGTTACAAATTGCATAGAATGGACTTGAACTTAGAGTTTGAGACCTTGGTTGAGTCAATCTCGTAACTGGTTGTTGATTTGTTGCACTGGAAGGGCAAATGGAAGTGGTTGCTTCAATAACAGCATTCTACTGTTGTCCAGCAATGCTATAAAATCTGCCCTCCTTACTATCTTATAAAACAGTCAGCAAAACTGTCGTAACAGTCATGTAATAAGTCTAGTGCCACTCGTCCAAATCCATTCTAAGATCTATTTCCAAAAAAATTTTAATTTTACGTCACAGACGTAAATGATTACTCTTTAGAATAGGAGTGACTGTAAACGGGGAACGTCATTGCCAAAATATAATTTTCCTTCGATCAGAGATGCAAGAAATTTATACCTAACCAACCTTACAGGTGTGTGCAAAGTTCGGAATGGTTGTTGTTCTATGGAATTCTTCATGTCCGAAGAAGTTTCTGGGATATCTTTGACAGGGAAGCCCACTTCATGAAGTGCACAACTTGGCCTGATTAGATTGCTCAGTCTGTGGCTTGCAAAGAAGAACTGAAAGTTGGCAGATGGTTATTGAAAAATTGGAAAAGTTTTGTAACATCTAGTTTCTGTCGACGAGGGTCAAACGAGATTTTTGGTAAAGAAATCTACTTCAAGAGTAGCACAAATTGGCCTGAGGAAATTGCTCACACTGTGACAGGCGAAGAAGAAGAAAGGGTTCGCTCCTGTTTTTTTTTTAAGATTGGAATGGTTTGGAAACTACTTTCTGCCGACTGACGCTCAAACAAGATTTTTTCGCAAAGAGATCTACTGCAATAGCGACAGTAATTGGCATATGCTTCTCGAATTGTAGGCTGCCAAGAAGGACAGTAATCTGGCAAATCGAGTCTTTCGCCTGAAAGTTCTTTAAGCCGAGTTTACGCGACTGTCCTGATCTGAATAAAAGATATTTAATTCAGATCTGTGATTAAAACCAGGCAATGGATAGCTTACCAGAGAGCATCATGTTAAAGATCTTCTCCTTTTTTACTCCACGAGAAATGTTTCGCCTCCATATCATATGCAAGAAATGGAGAGAGCTACTTCAAGACTTCTCTTTATGGACTAATATCGGGATTACTTACGACAATCATCTCGCTTCTATTGTTACAGATGAAATGATCAGCAGCTGGTTGGTTCGTTGGGGCTCTCACATTCGATCTTTGCAACTTCGGTACTGCAGAAAGCTAAGCAATTTCGTCTGCCAGCTCATCAGCATGCATTGCCCCCGTGTTGAAATGATCGATTTACAAGGCTGCATAGGAATAGGTGATTATGGTGTGGCACAGATTGCAGAGAATTGCTCAATGCTACAGAAAGTTAATGTATTCATGACGGGGGTATCTCAAGTTGGATGTTCAGAACTGGTTACAAATATTCCAGGGATAAGTACAATAAAGCTCCCAAGCAAAGGGAATTGCTTTCAAAGCCTAGATGCTATTTGCTCGCATTGCAATAATTTAGAGTCCCTCATACTAAATGACGTCATCCCGTTCGATGAGAAAGAACCAGTGATTAACGATTTAGCTATTATCAAAGTTGCAGAAACATTTTCGATGATCAGAAAAATTAGTTTGAACTGGTGTTGGTACATTACTGATGCATGCATGGAAAATATTGCTCTGAACTGCAAAAATTTAGACCATCTTGTTGTTCGGGAAAGTCACCAAATCTCGGACGAAGGTTTGATCAAAATCGTTCAACTGTGTCCTAAATTAAGAAAGCTGCAACTCGGAAGATTGTATGGTGTGACGGACAGACTTGCTGATGGTTTTGTAAACAAAAATAATTCTTTGATTCGCTTGAAATTAATCGATACTGCCATAACTGACAAAGGTGTGTCAAGGATCTTAGAAAATTCACCAGAAATGCAGGGGCTGTACATCGGTGAATATTGCTTCAATGCGAATAAGATTTGTGGTGATTTGACAATTTCTTGTGCAAAATATTGCAAACATCTTCAAGATTTAGTCGTCGTTTCGTGTAAATCAATTGACGATCAAATGTTGATTGAAATTGCCAAAAACCTGCCAAGGCTGAAAACATTATTCCTTAGCTCTTGCGAGGACATAACCGAGGTCGGCCTCGATGCTATGATTGATCACTGCAAACAGTTACGCGAGTTAAGGATATGTAAATGTTTAAAACTAGATGACGTCATGCTTGATAGAATTGCTGACAGTTTTCTGGCTCTGAACACACTGGAAATCTATGGTTGTTCTTTAGTAACAAGTGAAGGTGTGGGGATATTTTTGAAGAAGAAACCTAACTGCTATTTACGAATTTGAAGTGCGAGAAGTTATTTTGTAAATTATTGCCATTTTAAAAATGGTTTTTTCGCTTTTTCCCTTATCTGCAATGATACTCTTGCTTCTGTCTAGATAGTACAATTTTCTACTTTAATTCCCCAGGGGGGCACTTCACTATTGGGTCGTATTGGGTCGTATTGGGTCGTATTGTGCGCTCCAAGAATTTCTGTTATAACCCATTATTATGCAGTTATTAAACGATTACGAGGTCCATGCTGGAAAATATTTGGACCGCAGTTTGACGTACGGACCGAACGCAGTGAGGTCCGTACAATGAACTAAGGTCCAAATATTTTCCAGCATGGATCGAGTAATCGTTTAATAAAGGCTTTATTATATGGCAGAACGTTTTGAGAACGTTGTTTATAGTATCGGACTTTTCTGTTGTGTCTTTGATCCTGTGCATCACTGTAGTTGCTCGTTGCAACGTTAACTACATTGGCATTTTCTTCGTGTATAATTGCAAGTTCGTCTTCAAAGTTTACAGAAAAGAAATCTTCGACGAATAAGCTAAACTTTGGCTGACACTTCTTGCGGCCTAAGCCTAAACAAGAAGCTCCTCCCTTGTTGTTGATTTTTAAGGCAACGCCCGGTCCAATACGGCTTCAAACGAAAATACGGCTTTTACGGACCGATCAAGAACCAATTGAATTGCTGCGTTGCCGGTCCGAGGAGCCGTATTTTCGAACGCCATATAATAATGCTCTTTATTGCAGCTATTAACTTATTTTTCTTTTCTTTCCATTCATAGCCTGTGTTCCAGACTCCAGTTCCTGTCCTGCTTCAAGGGTCTGGAACACAGGCTATCCTTTCTCATGGTTTCAGGTAAATTCGTTGTTTGTCTTCCAGTATTTTACAGTTTTCTCCATAGTTACGTGTTTATCATGGCTGTTATTCTGTTACAAGAGTTAACCATGTTCTTTCCACAGATTACAGTGTCTAATGTTTCGTTTGTGGGTTTATTTGAGGCATTACTGATTCTTTTCAAGAATATGACGTATTCTGGCCTCCAGGGACCGCGCAGCCATTGGGCTAGGGGGGCTAAAGCCCCCCCACTTTTTTCAAAGATAGGTCTAAAAATTTTCACAAATATGGAATTTTCAATATTTTCATACACGCAACTGCTGCATTTGCTGAGAGACCTTCTCAAATGGCTAGATTTCATAAACAACGAGCAAATACAATGTCCCCCTTCGAAATTGCTAACGATTTCGTTAAAAATTAGAATAGTCATCCAACTTTGGCACATTTACTCTCACAGATCTTCAGTGGTAATAGTTTTTAGAGTTGAGAAGGCTTTGCTGCTAATTTTGTTGGTTGTAACGATGTCTCTTTTCATGGAAATTGAAATCTTTTTTGAACCAAACTGTATACAGTATAAATATGGACGTATTAAGAGGCAAGTCTTTTATTAAAAAGGGCGTTTTCCAACGTTCTAAAGGGCGTGGTCTCAAAACATTTTTGTTCGCTTCGCTCGCCGTTCAGCCCCCCCCCCCCACTTTGAAATCGCTGCGCGGTCCCTGCTGGCCTCTGGAAAACTTTCTCTTCATGCCATCTTGTCCACAATCTTTTTGTGAAGCAGACTTCCAAATGTCTATTCAGCATATCAGCTGGTGGGATTCAAAATCTATGCCCACGCCTAATTGCTTTCCTTTTTGTCAACTATAGATAATAACATCTGAAAACGGCTGTTTCAATGTTAAAATATGGACGTGGCGTGTTAAATTATAAACCTGATTGCAGGCCAAGACGTAAGATTCTGCTCAAAATCTTGTTTTTCCCTGTTGATGTCAAATCTTGTCAGCCTATTGGCTATCTGTTGGCTATTATATGGCTCTTCAATCATACCATGAAGACGTGAGTGAATGGGGGAAGCTTTAATCTTTCATAGTGTTGCAACTAGACTCACGAAATAGTCCTAGTTATCGCAACAACAACAACAACAGCAATGACAACAACAAAAACAACATATTATTTTGCTCAAACTGGGACTTACGGACTTTCACATCAAAAAGTGGGACGAAAATAAACAATGGGGGCACCGATTATTCTATTCACGTTGAAACGAGGTTAGCTCGTAGGCATGGCAACTTTTTTGCAGTTGGAAAATTTCGTCGTGGCGTGCACTATTGTTAGCTGAAGCTGAATGGCCTTCAAAATGAAGAAATTCTGGTTGAAGGTGAAAGTTTTGTTGATTCTTGGATTGAGGAAACATTCATCTGGATACTTGTGGCTTTTTTTTCATTGCTAACGTCACTGAAAACTTGAATTTTGAGGCGTTTTATTATCTGAGGATTGAGCCGACAAGTTAGGCCCATCCACCATTGCCTGGGGCACTCGGCTTTTCGTACAGTGTTGCTATGGTTTCCATATCGGATGTGACGTCAAGGGAAAGAATTTCGTCCCAATTTTCAATATGAAAGTCCATGAGTCGTAGTTGTAGCATCCATCAGCCTATCAATAGCAATAACTACGAACTTGCAATCAGTCTTGTGTTGCAACCTTTTTATTTCTGCTTCCCTGGCAAGACTGGCACCTGGGGGCACTCCCATTGAAAATCACGCTAATGTGCTGCCTTGGTTTTTAAAAACAAACCATGTTTGCAGTCCATTTTAGATGAAGGTCAGGAGTAGGGCCAGGGTGGGCATCTGGGGCTACAGCCCTCCGTTGGAACGACCTAGCTTAAGTTTTGGATGTTGCAAAATGACGCCTGAAAACTGATTTTTTGGTCATTTTAGCCCCCCCCCCCTCCGCTCTGTGTGAAGTTCCACCTCCTCTGTTGGAAGATTCATATCATCCCTGCCAAAGATGATCCATCCATTTATTGTAATATCTTGATACTTGGATCCTTTTTTTCTGCGATTTGGCAGCTCTTTTAGTTAATGCAACCCATGTCCAGGGACTGAGGTGGGAAGTCAGACGATTGCACTTCATGGGGCGCTCCCGGAAGCGCTCATAAGAAATTAGACAGGATTGCTCTTCATGGGTTCCTATACAGGCAATAATGCACCGTTGTTGATGTGGCCTACATCATGACCAAAACTGTATTCTTACCCATTGTGTTGTTTCTCTTCGATGGAATTGCGAGAAAAGGTTGATAACGTTGCTCTTGTTATTCTCATCACACACCACTTCGATTGAATGCCGCCATATGAAAACCGATTCTAGAAAAATTGGTGAAAGTCATACTCCAAAACATGAAAAATTTGACCAAAAAGCGATCCGATCTAGCAAAATATCCCCTTTTGATACGTTTTGACAACCTGCTCTAGAAAAGCTGCCTTATTTTGACTTACGACGAGGTACCTTGTTTTCTTTCGACATCTTTAATCTATTTTTTTATTTTCTCACATATAAGCGATAACTAGACTGATTACAATGAGTCCCAGTAATCGCTATTAAAAACGAGACTATTGCACCAGACCGAGACCGCTCATACTGGGACTCATATTATTACGGCAATATTTTTGGACTGACTTTTTTCACTTTTGAACGCCCTTTGGAACGAGGCTGCTATACACAGTCATGTACAAAGTATACAACAAAATACAACGCCATTAGAATTTCTGCAAATTCGATTGATTGATGTTGACCAACGGAAACTCAAAGCTCAAAGCAGAGTTTCAAGGAGCTTGGCCGGACAGAACAAAGTCTTACGAACAAGAATACCATGAAAACAGTTGGCGACAATGTCAAATCTTGTACGTAGGTACTATTTTGCTGCTTTCGCTAAGCATTAACTGATTCATTGTGAAGTTTTCAAATCAATGTGTGTCATTTGAAAACTCAACCTCGTTCCCAGGGTGTTCTGACGTCATACGCTGGTCACGAAGCCGAATGAACACCCTGGTACACTTGGCATCAATCTTGCCAATATATGGCAAGATGCGCCCCATTATGGATTTGCAGTTTGCTTGGCAACGATAATCGACAAAAAATGGTCGTTGCTCTAGCGCTAATTCTGAAGTATATAAATTGAGAAATCAAAAACAAACACTTTGAGGACTCTATTCTAGCCCTTTTTAAGGTATTTAATCATTAATCCGGGGTTAGCAAGTGCATTTAGTAGGAAAACGAGCACAATCCATTTGGGTGGAAAAAGGGCCTAAGTTGAAATTTTCGAGAATTTCCCTCACAGCTTTCAAAATAGAATGGCTCGTTATTCGGCAAATTTTTGGAGATAAATTGGAGATTAAAAGTGTTTTAGTGAAAAAATACAGTTTTCCGTCGATTTTTGACATGCCGCGGCCGTTTGCTCCTCGCAAAACGGAGTTACGGTGTAAAACGGGGTAGGCCGAAATTATTCCCCATTTTTGGGGGACGCGTGCTCTGCTTCTGGGGGCAATATTGAACCCCAAATTGCGTTATTAGACTTGCAGACGAATGGTTCCTTGAAAACTTTTTTCCGTTTTGAAATCGGGCGTGTAACCATGGAGGATCGACTCCAAACGTAACCTCGGGTCGGAAAATCGCAACATTTATTTTTCAACCCCCTGTTATGACGTCATAATGACCCCACCATTCCCTGAAACTCTGAAATTCGGATGCGCCGTGGTCCATTACCCCTCTTAAACTCCTCACTTGCCCCATACACCCCATTGATTTTGTGAAATTGCCGATTCAATAAAGGCCATTTTTGAATGGGAGCCAGTTATAATCTGATTTTGCTATCGTTTTCGAATAGCCAATCAAATTGCCGAACGGCCTCTTGTATCCCAGAGTAGAGGTAGAGCAACGAACTCACTCTGGGGACGAGATTGTTGAAAACTACAAATGTTTGTGCTCTTCCAGGGGGGGTTGGAATAGTATCCCACAATGCTTTGCGTACCATTCATATTATTGGAATTGCGCATTGGAATTTGATCAGTCGGAAGTTTTGCACGAGCGCGAAAGGACAAAGCTGTGATGCTGGCCTAAAATAATGGAAGCTTTTCGAGATGTCAATTCGCCGATTTTGAAACAAAATAAATCCACCCAAAAGCTTTATAGCATTGACCAACTACCAGGAGAAGATATAGCAGTGAAACCAGACGAGAATATTGTTCAGCGTTGTTGTGGGGCACGTATAGTTTCTTTGGACAAATTGGACGAAAACCGCATCTTGTTTTCAGGTGAAATAAAGCTTTAGATGTTGGGACTTAGCGGGACTTAGATGTTTTTCTGGCAGCCAAAGCCTTTCGAAGTATAAATCAAAGCAAAACATTGCTAAGTCCCTTCCCCGTCTGTCAGAAAACGAACAACAAATTTGATTAATATTGGTCGAACTGCAGTACTTAGGCCCACAGTAACTTCCCACAAAAATGGCCGATTAAAGCTGATTGATAACTGAATATAACTGCAATTCATAATAAAATTATGTGTAAATGCCCATTAGTCATAATTCGAATCAATACACCTACCTAGATTGAATGTTCTGTCTCTACAATGCCAATTTTCAATCCCAGTGCAGAAGCGAACGAAAATTTTTCTGCCATTTGCGAAGTTTCGAAGAACGGCGCTCAAAAACTTCGCGGGGGGCTTTGCCAACCCCCCCTGGTGCTCTTCAGCTCTTCTGCCTAGGCCCTTATCGAAACGAGGCAGTCATGGTCATTTCAAAATAATGGCGTTTGATTATGAGTCGTAGTTAAGAGCGTCCGGCAGTATTTCAATAGCGATAATGATAATGATAATAATCTTATTTAAAGTTGGTCTATTTACAATAGTAATATAATCACTAATTTATACCAACTATTTACAAAAAACAACTTCAATAGAAAATATACAAATTTACAATTCTGGCTATTTACAAATCCGGCAATTACACTTATCGCCAAGCCAGTGCTTGATCGCTCTTTTGAAAGCTGCAACTTTTGGAAGTGCTTTTATCTGGTCACTAAGGGTGTTCCAAAGGAGGCTTCCTCTAACTACGACCATAACTACGACCATATCATCAGTCTAAGCGATAACCACACAGTATGAGCGATAACCATCCAATTCAATTCAGTGAGCGATGCTGAGACTTATGTAATGAATCTAGGATTATTTATTTAGGGATTTTGGGAGGGTTTTAGAAAACCTTGTTATCTTTTGGGGGTAAAGAGAACTGGTTTGCAAATCTTCATGTTATCTTTTAGAGCAGAAAATAGAATTCGCTCAAACAAGCGTCCCTGTCAACAAAAACAGATTTTGTATTACAATAGCATGATTTGCTTTTGTTGACACCTTTATCTGAATTCAAAGCGATTAGCGATTGGAGACAAAGGAAATTCCCTCAACCAATAAATTCAACACAAGCGAAGCCGCAAAAGTTTCTCTGAAACCCAGGTAGCTAGCTCGCTCGTTGTGCATTCCAGAAATTGTTTTGAGAGCAAATGAGCATGAAAGAAGAAGGGTAGATCCACACATCTGCCACGAGCATTTTATTTCTTTGGTTCAGAAGCTGAGCATCGCCTCCCAATCGGCTATTGAACCAAACAAATTAAATGCCCGATGCAGAAGCTTAGATATATCCTTCTTCTTTCTTGCTCATTTGCCCTCAAAAACAATTTCTGGAATGCACAACGAGCGACCTAGCTACCTAGGTTTTAGAGAAACCTTCGTGGCTTTGCTTATTTTGAATTACGTTGAGAGAATTTCCTTTGTCTGCGATCGCTAATTGCTTTGAATTGCAGTGTCAATCAAAAGCAGCTCATGCTTTTGTTTTATAAAATTTGTCCTCGTTGTCCCTGTTTGAAATCATACCGACTGCCGCCCTCCCTTGGACTTAACAGCATAGGTTCCAAATCTTTAAAAAGGCCGGTGTAAAATTGAGTGACCTATTTCTTTGAACTGAATGACTTCAAAGAAACTTTAGCTATTTCTCTATAATTCTACCGTTGGACTTTTCTGAAATCTTTAATATTTTCAGAATTAGAGTGTTTTTCTTCTTTTTCAAGAATTCAAGAAAAATTTTCAAAAAAACTTAAAACCATCGTAATTTCTAAACCGTTTGACGCAACATGAGGTAATTTCGAAGAGAACTATAGTGTATGGATGCCTACAATATGGTATCAAGCAAAGGTCTGTCACTCATCTGGTTTATGATTTATAAATTTGATGACGTCACATCCTAAAATGAGCTGAAATGTAAAATATGCTTTAATTTTTTAGAAAAATATTCAAAATTTCTGGAAAGTCCAACGGTAGAATTATAGATAAGTATCTAAAGTTTCTTTCAAGCCATTCAATCAGAAGAAATAGATCATTGAATTTTACACAGACCTTTTTACGCTGAGTTCAAGATTTGGAACCTATGCTGGACTTAACCCAACTTCACCGTATCACCTGTTGTTGCACTAACGTACTTAGAATGAAGTCTTTCAGCTGTTAAGCAGCTGAATTTGATAACAATTTGGACAACAAAAGGCGACAAAAAAACGGCTTGGAGCAATTTCTTCTCACGTTTAAACATGTAGGAGCAGGAAAGTACGTCGAGAGGATTTATTTCCATCAGTTTACCATGATCTGCTCGTTAGCATATACTAAATTCATACAACGAGGAGAAGCGATGCACGGGAAATATGGAAATTATAGAAATTATCACACTTCGAATTCCCAGCTGACTTTAACGATAGAAATTTCATTCACTCGAGCGTGTAGAGGTGGAGATGAAGATGTCGAATTTGTAGTATATGGCGTAACCGCAGCGTAACATCGTAATGAACTACATTTGCTGTGCATAAACGCTGTTTGTGTCATTCGACTGAAAAGGAACTTTCGAGAAGGAGTCGCTTGTTGAAAGGACGAAAGAGAAATACGGTAAGATTTGTCAACTTCTTTATAATTCTCATGAAATGTATCTATTTATATTCATGCATTGCTAACAAGACTGCCGTTCCCTATATTTAATTTCATATTTAATTCTTTGATTCTTTCATATTTAATTATTTTATGAAGGGTTGCCCTTCAACAGAAGCTAAATATCAAAGTAATAATATATCTTGATATTTTACTTTATAGACGTCATGTTCAATTAATTTTTCACCGTCGAAATCGGTCACTCTCAAGCAAGCAAGCAACACTTATTTGTTAACGCAGGCTAGGTTTCTGGTAGCTATACAGCTGATGTGGGCCTGTGGCACTGCAACTTCTGCCCTCGGGGTAGTAGAGTTACCTCTAAGAACAAAGGCATATTTTGTAATACAATAGCAACAGTTGCATTTGTTTGACACCTCAATTCAAAGCGATTAGCGATTAGTTTTACATTTTTGAATTCTCGCCTATCTTTCATATACTATAGTGAATTGGGGTGGGAACTATCAACATTGTAACGAAATACGGATAAACAATTTATGTAAGAGATTAGAAAGGGGAAAGTGGAAAAATTTAACTTAAATTCTAACTGAAGCTTCTTAAATTTTGAAGCTAGGATTGCAAGAGATTTTTGAACGAGAATTACTACAAATCATATAATTTAAAAAAAGGAGAAATGATAGTTTCTCCTCAAAAGTTTCGGTATCAGTTGAAAGCAATGCCTGAGCCAAGAAAAGCCTCACGTTACCATTTTGATGGTTGAAAGTGAATTAATGAGCAATGCACTGATAATTCTAGCCAAAATCTGTGGAAACAAGTATTGGGGAATTCTTAATTTGAGATTGAGATGATATGCATTGTGAATTATCAATGAATTCCCAAATTCAAGTTGTACCTTCCGTCAGGCAATGGAGTTGTAATTTTTTCAGATCGGTGTTATAATTTCTCTATTATGATTTTTCAAAGTATGGATACATTTTGCTGACTCACCGTACATGCGATGCAATGTCTCAAACGCAAATTAAAAATGATTCGAAAGAATTTGATTAATAAATGCAAAGATCAGATTGAGACCTGCCGAGTGCTTTGTGTTCAGTTAATTGAAGAATTTTTGCTAGAGAAACACTTAATGGTTCTTTTATTTTACCTAAACGTTTGTTTATATTTGAAATTGAATGCTTGTTGTCGTAATTCTGCCTATGTTTATATCAATTCATGTGTTTGTTTAACAGGTTCAATTCTGTGAAAAAGTGGTGCAAAAGTCTATTTCCCTTTTCTTTGTGTTGTGTTGCGAAGTTCGTTCACTGAAACTTTCCAAATTGAACACTGAAAACTCTGGACTTATTACCTGTAGTCTCTCGTTTCCCTGTGCTCTTTGACTTGATGTTGACGCTTTAGTGGAGCGACAACAATAACAACAATTCAACTCAATAAGATGAGCGTAACTAGAGGGTCCTTATGTAGTGAGGTTATGAAAACTCCACATTGTAACGCTTCATCAACCACAACCACAACCACAACCACAACCACAGCTTTAACCAACCACAGCTTCAACCACAGCAGCAATAATGCATCGTAGATGTGTCCTATATCGTTATCAAAATTGCATTCTTGCCACTGTGTTATTTCTTCCACGGGACTGCGAGAAAAGCTTGATAATGTTGCTTTGCCAGCCTCTTCTCCTATTACAACAAGGATTGAATGATAGAATGCGTCCATTACATTATTCAAATAGACCTTCAAACTGTATTTCACACCTGAGCAACAAGGGCAGATTGTGTAATACAATAGCACGAGTTGCTTTTGTTGACACCTCAGTTCAATGCGATTTGCCATCACAGACAAAGGAAATTCTCTCAACCAGTAATTCAAAACAAACAAATCCGCAAAACTTTCTTTGAAACCCAGGTAGCTAGCTCGCTCGCTGTGCATTCCAGAAATTGTTTTTAAGGGCAAATATGAGCATAGATCGAAAGAAGAAGGATATATCTACACATCTGCCGCGGGCATTTTAGTTCTTTGGTCCAGAAACTGAGCAGTAAATGTTTTGATAACACCCAAACAAATAAGAGAATTGAATCGCCTCCTAAACGGCTTTTAAACCAAACAAATCAAATGCCCGCAGCAGATGTGTAGATGCATTCTTCTTCTGTCGATCTACGCTCATGTTTGCTCTTAAAAACAGTTTCTGGAATGCACAACGAGCGAGCTAGCTACCTGGGTTTCAAAGAAACTTTTGCAGCTTTGTTTGTTTTGAATTGCTGGTTGAGAGAGTTTTCTTTGTCTGCAATTGCTAATCGCTTTGAATTGAGGTGTCAACTAAATCAATTCATGCTATTGTATTACGAAATCTGCCCTTGTTCACCTGAGCTGCGTAGGAGCTCAGGCGCTTTAATCCTTGATGTGACGAGAGAAGAAGAACGAAGACAAAGCAACGTTATCAAGCTCTTCTCGCAATCTCATGCAGGAGAAATGAATAAAACAGTGGGTAAGAATGCAATTTGATCATGATATAAGGCACATCAACATTGCAATAGTGCCCGTGCTTCAACTAATAATTGAAAATCGCTTTTGCTTCATTTCAGCTGAAAATGTCTGAAAACAGTTCATCTTCGAACACGACAAGCTCCAAACAGATGTTCAACAAGCAAGAGATTCCAGTGGGTGTAAAAACTGCAGCTATCATAATAGGTGTGACATTCTTGGTGCTAAATTCGATCGGAAATGGATTATTATTCTTGTTCTTACGCACAGAGCAGAAAAAGGGTCAAGGAAGAAGAAAGTCAGTCGCAAAGACCTTTGTTCTTGGTGTTGTGATTTTCTCACTTTTGGCAGTGATAGGCAAGTTATATTTTCATTTCACTTCATCTCATCTCATCTCATCTCATTTCATTTCATTTCATTTTAAATTCTTTAACCACGGTTACCCCGTCAATCAATAAGGTACAATAGATGCTTTTCAGGGGGCCGTGCATAAAATCTTACAAATTAAGTTAGAATAAATACAAAGTAAAGCCCTAATTTAGTGACAATGATAAATAAATAAATTATAAAGAAGTAACGAAAGTATACATATTAGCATGCATTTAGACTGCGTTCACTCGATGCCGGCCATCTTGAAAACGGTGAAAAACGTGTCGGACAGGCCTTTTTTACCGTCAGATTTTGAAAATGGTAGATTTTCAAAACGAAACTCTAACCGACACATTTTGAAAACGGCATCGTGTGAACACTCCAAAATTATGAAAACAGAACATGTTTCAACGCTTTCGAAACTAGGCTGATTGGCTTTGGTGCGAAAATCCAGCCTCGTTATCATGGAGCTTGCAAAGAGTTTATTGCCGTCACAATTTCTGGCTTTTTCAAAGTTTTGCCGGTATCGTATGAAGGCTAGCTTAAATTTTGCTACCGTCACATTTTTCACCGTTTTCAAAATGTGCCAGTAGCGTGGGAACGCAGTTTTAGTTAAAGTAGGACTCCAAATCATATCAATACAGTATACAAATTTTTTTACCGCCGGTTGATTTGCTGACGGGATGTGCACTCCTTCCCGGATATCGTTTTCGCCTCATTTTTCTAACGCCGGGTATCAAAAGAAGCCATTTTTTTAAAGCCGGTTGTCAAAAGTGTTATTTCATTGTTTTCTATGAATTTTTTCGTTTTGGATTATGCTTTTCGCCATTGTTTTCTAAACCCGCATACGATTTCGCGGGAAAAATTCTAAAGCCGGGTGAAAAAATTATTTCCTGGAGTGGACACCCCCGAACCACTGAAAGTCAAATATCCCCCGCCCCCCCCCGTATGCCTGGATTGAAACTGCAAAAATAGAAAAGAAGCCCTTTGGCCCGGGAGGGGGGGGGTACTTAGTATATTTTGCTGACGCCATGTGCACTCCTTTCCGGGTATCGTTTTCGCCTCTTTTTTCTAACGCCGGGTATCAAAAGAAGGCAATTTTCCTAAAGCCGGTTGTCAAACGTGTTGTTTCATTGTTTTTCGACGAAGTTTTACGTTTAGGGCTATGCTTTTTGCCGATTTTTACGTTTTGGGATATGCTTTTCGCCGATTTTTTCTAAAGCCGGCTATCATTTCGAGGGAAAATTTCTAAAGCCAGGTGAAAATTTATTTCTTGGAGTGCACCCCCCCCCCGTACAATTGAAAGTCAAGTACCCCCCGGGCCCTTTGGCCAGACTAAACTGGAAAGATGCACGCTTTGTTAGACCAGAACCATGGGTAAGTAAACCAATGGGGGTGGTAATGGTTAGCATTTTATTGTCGCTCTCTTTATCCGAATGTTTTCAGGATTTTCTTCCTTTCTTTACATGAAAGGGCCCTAAGAATCGCATTCAAGGACAATGTTTCTAGCTTTGAAAAATTGTTAGAAATTGATAATTCGGTAACCGTTCATCAGAGGAACCTGCAGTTGCTCATGGTAGAGATCTACAATACAAAATATGATCTAAATTCCAGCTTTATGAAGCAAATTTTTGAGGAAAAAGAAATGCCTTACAACCTAAGGTGTTCTGATAAACTACAACTACCAAAGGCGAAAACAACTTGCCTTGGAATCGATACAGTCAGATTTATGGGGAAAAAAGTATGGGAGACACTACCACCAGAACTGAAAAATTCAGATTCCCTTCAGATTTTCAAAAGGCTTATCAAAGCCCATCAATGCCAAGCCTGCAACTGCAGATTATGTAAAATATTTTATCCCAATTTAGGTTTTTTATTGTAAATTATATCTTCACTTGTAATATTATATGTATTTTTTTGTAAATAGTTGGCCTTAATTAGCAATTGTAGCTATATTTTTTAGCCAACTTTAAATGAAAGAATTAATAATAATAATAATAATTCTTTACAGCCTTGCTGATCTACACGATCTTGGTGATGTTTGACCATGAGCCTCTTCAATTTTGCAATATCGCTGCGTTCATTCATGACCACGTCCTAATCCTGTCGTTTTCATTTTGCTTACATTTCTTGAGCTGTATCATATTCGAGCGTTACACCATCATAACCAGATCAAGATTCAAACTAAAGCCAAATATTCACTGGTTTTTGGTCGCTCTATGCACTTATGTGCTTGTCACATGGCTGATCCTGGTGGCTGAGGATTTTTATTACGGTTTCATAAAAGGCAGTTCGTACTGTTACATCCCGAAATATGAAAAGCACTATGGGAATTCTCAGCATTCCTTCATTGCTGCTGTTGCTGTTATAACTGTATGGCAGACTGTAGCTCATACTATCACCACCCAATGCACATATAGGACAGTGAAGACCATCAAGGAACAAAAGGAAGCTATCAAATCAGTGATAGGAGAAACTGTAACAACAATTGAATTGAAGAGACTCAAAGTTTCGTATTCTTTGATGATCATGTTTTCGTTGATTTGGATACCCTTTGGCATACAAGCATCACTACATAACCATGTTTCTGTGGAAATCCTCTCATCCCTCTTTATCATCATGCGAACGACTACTCATGCCTCTTTTTTCGTTCTTCCAACTGTTTATTATATGATGGAAAAGAGGTTTGAACAGTTCGTGAAGGAGACATTTAAAGGTCTTTTAGAGAACAAAGTGGGAGTAGTATAAGATTAAACGATATATGATATACCAGGTGTAGTTAACAAGGGCAGATTTTGTAATACAATAGCACGAGTTGCTTTTGTTGACACCTCAATTCAAAGCGATTAGCGATCACAGACAAAGGAAATTCTCTCAACCAGTAATTCAAAACAAACAAAGCCGCAAAAGTTTCTCTGAAACCCAGGTAGCTAGCTCGCTCGCTCTGCATTCCAGAAATTATTTTTAAGAGCAAACATGAGCATAGAGCGAAAAAAGAAGGATATATCTACACATCTGCCGCGGGCATTATATTTCTTTGGTCCAGAAGCTGAGCAGTAAATGTTTTGATGACACCCAACAAAATAGGAGAATTGAATCGCCTCCTAGACGGCTTTTGAACCAAACAAATAAAATGCCCGTGGCAGATGTGTATATGCATCCTTCTTCTCTCGATCCATGCTCATGTTTGCCCTTAAAAACAGTTTCTGGAATGCACAACGAGCGAGCTAGCTACCTGGGTTTCAAAGAAACTTTTGCGGCTTTGTTTGTTTTGAATTGTTGGTTGAGAGAATTTCCTTTGTCTGCAATCGCTAATCGCTTTGAATTGAAGTGTCAACAAAAGCAACTCATGCTATTGTATTGCAAAATCTGCCCTTGTTGGTGTAGTTAACTTGAACATAGATACCTTGTTTGCTGATAATAAACAGCATCAAAGCTCAAATTTTCGTCTACCTGTAAACCAGACCTGCACAAAAAATCTTGCGTGTGCACGTAAAAGGAAGTTATTAAGAGAATTTATGAGTTTATAACGAAAAAAGGAGGCTAAATCTAAAACTTTACCAAGCGAATTTTGTTTCTTTGATTCAGGAACTGAGCAGTAATTGTTTCATCTATGCCTTAAATATGCAAGAATTGTAATACCCCTCTGGCCGGCTCCTGAATCAAATAAACAAAATCCGCCAGGTGTATCTTTACAGTTATCCTCCTTCTTTCGTTCTAAACTCATGAATTCTCTTAAAAGCTATATTTTGCATGCACAAGGCGACAGTTGGCCAACTGGCTTCTGGGCAACTTTTGCGTCTCTGTTTGTTTTGAATTACTGATTGAGAGAATTTCCTTTTTTCTGCAATCGCTTATCGCTTTGAATTGAAGTGTCAATCAAACGCAACGGTTGCTATTGTATTACAAAATATGCCCTTGTTGGTCTTGTTGGTCAAAATCTGCCCTTGTTGGGCTTTATGGTCACCAATAGAAGAGAATGACAAGAATATAAGATTGCTTTATCGCGGAATGGAGTTCCTACTATTCATATTGCTTCTCAATATATACATCCTTGTACGGTTATATTACTTTTAAATGTCCATAGAATGATACTTTGAATGAATAAATATATGTATATTATAGATAAAATACAATCGACCACATGATGCTTTACAGTGGCTGGGCAGAGAGATCAGGAAACATAGGCCATGAGCGATTAGATGCATTAGTTGTGCTTTAATGCCACAGCCGTTTCTTTCTCTTTATAGGTTAAGAACATTCAATTAAGTTCATGTTTTTCCACTACTGTTTCTTGTACCAGTTGTTCTAAACAATGTTCTTATTTCAGAAAGTCTCATGCTGCCAATTTTGAAAAAACTTCTGAAGAGTGTTTTTGCTTGGCTCAATTCAATGGACGAAGCGGAAACTGGGACTGAGTAATTAGTCTATAATTCTACCATTGCACTTTTCTGACATCTTCAATAATTTCTGAATTATATGGTTTTGACTTTATTCTTTAAGAATTCAAGAAAGTTTTCGAAAAAGATACTTAAAAACATCATGACTTCCAGACTTTTTGAGGAAACTAGAATAATTTTCAGGAAAACTATGATTTACGAATATTTATCAATGTGCACAATATGGTATCAAGCATAAATCTTTCACATTTCTGGTTTACCAATCAGAAATATGATGACGTCACATCCCCAGATGAATTGAAATATAAAATACGCGATGATTTTGAAAATATTGAATATTTTGGGAAAATCCAATGGTAGACTTATAGCAAATTATTGAAAGTTTCTTTCAAGCCATTCAGTGCAACGAAATGGGTCATAGAATTTACATCCACCATCTGCTATCTGCTAGCTCCAAAAATTCCTTAAATGGAAACCAGTTATCGTGTATATAACATCCCGGGCAAAATTGATCATTCCACCCTTACTATAGTGACAAATCTATAACTACACAGCATGACGTATCACCTGAGTGCCCCTTTCCCTTGGCTACCGTCGATGGCATTTTGGCTACCATCTAATCAAAAAGTAAGCCGTTTTGAGAGCTTGCAGAATCTCAAAAATTTGAATCTATTCTCGATCTCGATCTTCGAAATTTCTTTTTATGCGTTGGGTCTAGAACCCAACTGATTGTAGAAATGTTGCAAGGCCTCGACGTTGCTTTAACTTTGATGAGAATGTGTGCTTTGATAGGTTTCGACATCCTAAGAGAACACTCAGATCTCAGAAGAAATGATTGTCAAATTTAGTTTCAATCCTGTACCACACCATACCACCCAGCATTACAACGTGAATTGGCTTCTTGCTTTCTCGACAAAGTTCGTATATCATGTCGCTCTTGGACTTTTATATATATAAAAAAAAAATTTTGTAGAATTGTAGTGCTCACAACATAGCTTTTCTAGCTAAAATTTCGTCGTGATTTCCCCTACCAATCCAATGGCAATCATATCTGAAATTTATTCAAACCTTGACACAATTGCAGAAAAAGGAAATTTTAATATCTGCAACATAACAAAATTTTGGTGATTCTTAAAAACTTTCACCTTTTATTGGGTCACATTGATAGGTAGTAGCAAGTCCAGCTGCAGGGAACTCAGGTAATACGTCTGCTACTCAGCTCTTTTTAAATTAATTCAACGTTTTGTACTCAATCTCATTGTTCGTGAGTCATTGTTGCGCTCCTGCGATGAAACCCTCGTTGATGATGATGATAATTTTTCGTTCTTTGCAAAAACACATTCGTTTTCTGTGCCGGACGGCTCTTGCTCACAAATCATCTGACGACCAGGACATGAACAGTCTGCATCTGACATGCATGATTTCTTCAAGTCATTACACTAAAAAGAAACAAAAAATGCGTACTTTAGGCATTGATCTTGAAGACTACGCCACACTAAACTTGGACTTGCCCAAGTCTCTCCCGTGTTTATAACGAAACAAATTGCCCCACTACCACTGCGTAGGAGAGTAGGAAAGCCTCTGCGAAGGAAGGAGCTTTCCTTCCTTTTCAAAGAGGTCTGAAAGACAATCTAAAAATACGCTCCTGATCCTTTGCCTGCGTTCCAGACCCTCTAAACAGCATGTATCTAATCAAGCTAATGGAGACATCGGCGTAGGGGGAGATAAAATTTGGGGGGGGCTGCCCGATAAAAGTCCATTGTTTGAGAAAATTTTGCCCGACTTGAGGCGGATTTCTGCCCGATTATGGCTGATTTTTGCAAATTTTTCTGACGTTGGGGGGGGGGCTGCAGCCCCCCCTGTCCCCCTGTCTCCTACGCCAATGAATGGAGCTTGAGTGCAAGGCCACTGATCCCCCCCTGTGGCCCCCTGTCTCCTACGCCAATGAATGGAGACTTGAGTGCAAGGCCACTGATCACTGCACAATATTTCTTGTTTGATTTTGTAGATAATTTCAAAGGAATTTTCTTGTGGAAAATCTGGCATTCTTTGCTATGGTCCGTGATTCTGTGGTCCGTAATTCCCTGCTCCGTAATTCTCTATATATTCCGTTTTTCGCAGACGAATGGTCTGTTGAAAACTTTTTTCCGTTTTGAAATCGGGCTTGTAACCATGGAGCATCGACTCCAAAAGTAACCTCGGGTCGGAAAAGCCGTGGTCCACTTGCCCCATACACCCCATTGATTTCGTGAAATTACCGATTCAATAAAGGCCATTTATGAATGGGAGCCAGTTATAATCTGATCAAATTGTAGACTTATGACGATGAGTCTCTTGTTTCCCTGTGCTCTTTGACTTCTTGATGGCGCTTCAGTCAACAGAGACTCATAATATTACTCTGAAAAAGTTGACCCTATTTAGGCCTAATATGCTGGGATTCCTAGCATACCAATCAGATTGCGAGATTTGGCAAAGAACAATCAGTTTCGAACCTTCAATTCGATTGACGCAGTTGACTAAATTTGAAGGAAGTTGCTGCAGCAGGTATTTGAAGATTTCTCTCATATGTCTTGGTCTTAAAAACATGGAAATTGCAGCATTAAAAGACTTATTTTGCACTCACCAGGTAAAGTGAACTTTCTCCTTCAGATGAATACCAAGTTTTGTTGATTAAATGTCTGCTTCTGGTTTCTATCGCATTTCCTTTCTGAGGAGTGACCGTTGAACAGAGCCGAAGCAGTCGTTCGATCCAGATTCGATCAATCGAATGCAGAAGATAGGGTCAGGTTTTTAACTGCTGTGAGCAAGGTACCGCAGGGATACAAGGGACTCATCGTCATAAGTCTAATCAAATTGCCGAACGGCCTCTTGTATCCCAGAGTAGAGGTAGAGCAACGAACTCACTCTGGGGACGAGATTGAGCCGAGCCTTGGTCCCAATCTCTTTTCTGTCACATGGCGCGAAAATGCAGTAAATAAGGAGGAAGAAGTAAACGAAGATGGCCTACAGTAGCTAGCAAACAGAAACTTGTTTTCAAGAGAAAGAATGCATATAGGTAAGAAAGGTTTTTCATTCCCAGTAGTGTCCTAATTTTTTCACATGATCTTCTTGTAGAGCCTTGCTGTGTTCCCGTGCGGGCCTAGAGAGTGCCTAGAGCCTATTTTTTGTAACCTATTATTCACAGGTGGTGAAGAATGGTTCACAGGTCAGTACTCTTAAAATTGAATTGCTCAGTCTTAAAATTAATAAAACTAACCTTTCTACATCAAAGGGAAATGAAATCAACACCATACCTAGTCACTTTGATGCAAGTACACATTCAAAGCTATTTCATGCGTTCCTCTGAGCCATGCACGCTTTTGGGGTTTATTTAGCTCCAAATCATATCGAGGTGAATGAAGCATTTCAAAAGAAATGATGTAATTGTGAATAGGGTGTATAATAGTCCTTTTTTATGAGTTTTTACTCATATATTAAAGTAATATTGATATTTATGTAATAATCTTTATTGTAGATTGTATAGTGTAAAGTAAGCTTAAATTAGCTGTAATTTAAAACTATAATTACATATAATTACTTCTTGCATACTGTAGAAATAAATGAATGATGATCATGATCATGATTATAAGGGAACTATTAGACCTCCCAAATTTACCCCTGGGAGAGGAGGTTACAAACTTTGCAGTCTGGTTAAAAATTTATGTAAACAAAAATATTGATTATAGATGAAATCAAATATATGGCCTTGAATACTACACGTTTTTTTTTATAAGAAACTTGGATCAGCACTTAGTACTAAAAGTTTCTTAATTTCACATGAAAATTTCGGTGTTTTAGTAGTAAAAGTTTCTTAATTAGTTTCTTATTTTTTTGGGCCTAAAATTGCGGTATTGTTCGAAGTTGAGCCTTCTTCTCGAGAAAGGGCTTCCATTTTGCATTGACATTGTCATCAAGAAGAAGCCATGCACATCAAGGCAAAAATTTACCAATTTTGCAGTTAAAAGTCAAGAAAAGACGAATGTACCTTTGTTAGAGAGACATAGAATAAGAGAGACATACAGAAATAAAGTTTTAGAGTTTCTTAACTGTTCTTGAGCGTAGTACTAGAGTTTCTTAAATTTTTGGTCATCGTAGTACTAGTTTCTTATAAACCAGTTTCTTATAAAAAAAAACGTGTATATGTTTTATTCATAATCATGTTTTTGTATTCATAATTATTCATAATCAATACATTCATGTACATTCAGACAATTATAGCCGCATATACAAACAAGAGACGCATTTTTGGTTAAAAACTTACCCTATTATTTTTTTGGAATTCTTCTTCTTGTCTTCTGCAAGCACCATCTTGGAAATCGCAGAGATAGCCACTTGGGCATTCAAAATGCATTGAGCAGTCTTTGCCCTGACAAAGAAGAAAAATGTATTTCCTTGTGAAATAATTTCTGAAAGTAAATCTCAAAACATTTCTGAGAAACTGAGGAGCTAATGGGTTCCAAATCTTTGAATAGGTTGTTGTAAAATTCAATGACCTCTTTCTTTTAATTTTGTTGCTAGAAGGAGAATGTTGCTACTTTGCTGTAAATCTACCATTGTTATACTTTCCAGATATATTGAACAGTTTTTGAGGCTACATCATATTACAATAGAAACCCGCACAAAAGAACCTAGTGTTATGAGAACTTTGAGGCTAAAATTTTGAGCTAGCACAAGAAGTGCAAAATTCTTACTGAAACATACTCCAATCATACTTAAACAAGTAAGGTCTGAAACATACTCCAATCATACTTAAAACAAGTTAGTATCAAGCTTGAAGCATGGTACAAATATACTCAATATTTTGCTAAGGGAAAATTTCCTTGAATATTTCCCATCATTGTTGGCACCGTTTCACCACTGTGTTCAAATATGCAAAATTTGTTGGACAATTAATTGGTTCTACTATTGAGCATTTCCTTTCATCTTTAATATCTTGAATATTACCTTAATTGATCTTTGTCTGCTGTTATGTATTTTCATAACTGTTAGAATCTCAGATAATGTTGTGGGGTATCTGCATCGATAGTTTGCACAGAAATACAGATCCTTGCATTGTTCACTTGTGTAACAGAACAGGCTCTGAAAAAGAAAGAAAGAAATCACAGTTTCCTTAAAATTATATTTTCATGTTCAGAACCTGCAGAAACTTATGATTGAAGTTTATAAATCACTCAATCATGAAAACCCTTCTTTCTTATGGGGTTTATTCACAAGGAAAGAAATTAATTACAACCTGAGAATCAAAGATATTCTCACACTTCCAAAGGCATCAACTGCGTCTTTCGGTACAAATTCGATAGCGTTCAGGGGTAGCATACTTTGGAACGGTACACCTAATGTGATTAAAAGCAGCAATACAGTCTCTGTTTTTGGCAAAAAAACATAAAAAATTGGGCTGGGGAGGGTCACAGTTGTAAAATTTGTAAATAGTATTGCTGTAAATTAGTTTAAGTTAGTTTTGGTATTTATTAGTTTGTGCTTTCTGGCATACACTACGTTAGTTTATCCAACTGTAACTAAAGTGATTATTATTATTATTATTATTATTTTTAAAATATTGAAGCATGATTTCTTAGTAGCTGGAATGTAGCAGCTGTCTTTCAAGGATGATATTATGTATGTTAAGTAAAGATATGCTTTTTTTTTAAGACAATTCTCACTTGGAGATCTTTTGCTCTGTCTCCAGATGTCTTTGAACAAATCAAAAAGGAAGTTATTGTTTAAACTTAACATAATTGAACAATTCAACAGCTAACTTGTGCTTGAATACTCAATTACGATGTTTACTTTTGAATGCATAAACTCGAAATTTGCCAGTCAAAACAGAGGAAGTATTTTACAGGTAGAGCCACAACTTAAAGAAAGATTGAAACAGTTTATCCATAACTTACTGTTGTATAAACTGAAACGTGCAAAACTATCTAAACTCTAACTTGTACTTGAAAGCTGTTTTTTTTATATATAATCAAATGAAAAGCTACAATAACATAATTAGTAGTTACACTACTTACAATATTACCCTACTATACCACTAAAACGATACCAGAGGGAGCAAAAGACTGTGTCTACCCTGCGGCCATAACATAAAAGTTAAAAACCACTAATAAATACGGAGCAAAAAAACAATACCAGACAATACACGTAACTACTCTACAATAAAACTACGTCCCCCTTGCAGGTAGCAGCAGGTAATCATTAGTAGCAGCATTTTATTCAAAGCGTTGTGTTGCATTTATGTATTTATGTATTGAAAGCTTTGGTAATGGTTGATAGTCTCCCTGCCCGTTCTAGGTCAGTTTGAAAAATTCTGATCGATGTTCTTCGATCGATTTATGTGGTTTTCAAACCGATGATTTTCAAGAAATCAGTTGTGCTTGTGGTCGCAGCCCGTGGAAAAGTCGGAAAAAATTCACAAAGTGAAATCTAGGATTTTGACTAACGATGAGGTGATCCATCCTCAATATCGGATCTGTATGCGATTTATCGTTGCCTGTCAAAAGTGGGTTGCGTGTCAAAAAAGGGTCTCGGGTCCCCTTTTCGTGAAGGAAATGTAACTCACACTTGTTAACATCGGATAACTTGTTTTTCTTAGGGTATAAATTTGCCTTGTACGGCTTTTTTATTCGCTGAAGATGAACCAAGCTTGGTTCGAAACGTGCGAAATTAATAAACTTGTTGATGACTTGCTACGTGTTTGCTGTGCGATGTTTGCAGATTGCAGGAGGTGGCTACTTTCGTATCATACGAAAATGGCGGAGAGACCATTTTAGTTTCAGTTTGAGCGCGCAATGCATGATGGCAGACATACGTCCTTTAAGTCAATTATTTATTAACATTTAGCCTGATTTGTGTCTTCAAATTGGAATGTCATAATACCTGGATTTGTCGATGACATGGAATATCAATAAATTGAATAAAAACAAAACGATTGTCGTCGCTTGCCTCATCCTTCGATTTCTCATCAAACGGCGCTTTCCACCCGAATGTTCAAGAGTGGGTTCTTTCCTATGGCGCACCCGGTATTTACATTGTACACGCAAATTCACACCAACTTTCGAAACTGAAAGACTACCCGTAAAACTGAACAATAGACAATTGATCTATTCCGCATAACAAAATCCACAGAACAAGGCAACTCTTTGATGATAAGATTGCAGAACATAGATACCCTTTCATACTAAGTCCTTGTTAATTTAAAAAAAGACATGTCGCTCTCGCCGTTTTATCGATAGAAGATGTCTAAATTCCCAACTTAGGTCACACAAGCTTCTGTACTTTCGAAATGGCCAATTAATCAACTAATATTTCGATTAGCTGGGATGAAAGAAGAAGGGTGCGCATTCTAAAGTAATGTTTTGTTGAAGGACACAAATTGGCTTCTTCAAATAGTAAGTTGGAGTGGAGTTTTGCCAAGGAAGAAAAATAAAACGGTCAATTAATTTTTCGGTGAAGAAGAATGTTTTTGGCCAGATGTTCGCGGCTTTTGAAACAGCGAAAAGCGCGACCAAAATATATCTCCAAAGAAAATTCGTAACTGTGAATCATAGTTTCAATTGACGCTAGTGCCCTGGTACAAGATTGGCACGATTCCTCAAAACGTGTTCCTTAAGGTTCTCGTGGGACAATGCGAGAGTCAGAATTGATTTAAAAATCATTTACAAGTTTCTTAGTTGCTTAGGTACACCCATTGATACTCGATGCTAGAGCTTTCAATGCCATAAAGATTGACTGCCCGATATTCACGAGCACACTTTATTTTCTTGATAACTAATCCCGGTGGGTGCAATTCAATAGTAGAAGGTACACCACGCTCGTCCATACCATTTCATAGGATACCCTTTTCTCTGACTTTCTAGCTGGTAAAAACACCCCTTATCATGGAAAATTTTGAAGGTAACCCCCCTTTAAAGGAGTATCACTGAGCCCTAAAGGAATCTGTACAGTGCAAAAGCTGGTCCTGAGAGAAAGGTTTGGGATTTTTGCACTTTATTGCGATTCACTTTTGTAATATCTCTTTGTTGGAAAATAGTAGAATCCAATAAAATTTGGGTATCAAACTTGGACCAGGTGAAATTGACTTTCGTTCTAGGGTCCCGAGTCCGACAGCATTTAACTGTTTTTGGGTCGGGATATTTTCTGAAGAAAAATGCCCCTTTTTCTGAGATTCTAGGTCCTAGGATTCTGCTTCGAAAATACCCCTTTCTCAGCGAAATCATGGATGAGGGTGGTGTCCTGTTTTCATAAACATTGCACCCGCCGGGTAACTAATATATCTATGTATTTGAGAAATATTTTTTGTCTTATTTCAAAGGACGACTTGAATTTAGACGTGTCACAGTTCATGTACCATTTGGTAGATGTGATGCTGTATTGTAGATTTAAACTCTTAGATGTCATACACTTAATGCAGAAAGCCCGCTCAAAATGAGCGGTTCGGCTCATTCTTAACCCTCGTCGAAATTATGACAACGAAATGGAAAATTAAAAGTGACTTACAAATCTCTCTTTGGTCCAGGAACAGACATCAGTGCTTGACACTAGAGCTACTAATGCCATAAAGTTCGCTAGCCGCACGTTGGTGAGCGAATTCTATTTGAGATAAGGATTCTATTTAAGGAATCTATTCGTTTGAGACTATCATGTTGCTTTTTGTGTCGAACGACGATTATAAGTTAAATGTATCATAGTTTGTGTACAATGTCTTTGCTATGAAAGTTTTATTGTTTGATCGACACTCTTAAATATCAACACTGTATGTGGAGGGTCCGTTTGGAAAATAAGCCGTTCGGCTGAAGGCTAACCCTAATTGAACCATGAGAAAGCTGGATAATAAGCCATTTAACTGAAGACTAACTCACCTAGGAATTACGAAAACTAACTGGAAAATTAAAAAGCACTTACAAGTTTTTCTCTCGTCCAGGGAGACGCATCAATGCTTGATGCTAGGGCTACTACTGCTGTGAGAATCGTCAGGAACATATCGGTGAGCATGTTATATGATTCTTGATAATTGAATGTGTATTTAGTTATTTTCGTACTGTGTATGGCTTTTGCTATGCCGAGCGAAGATTGCTGCTCTTCGGTATCACAGTTCGTTTGCAAATCTCTTTTGATAATGCCCGTTGCTCGTGAAGAAAACCAATTTCTTGTTAACTCATATGACGGTTATCTTTTAATTGACACGACACGACTGACACGACAGCTCTGTAGGTCTTGCTCCGTCGACTGCTAGCGTTGAACTAACTCGTTTAGCCGTGCGTCAATTTTAGCCAGTTACGACAGAAGGAGCTTTCTTTTCACTAATCAAATAGGCGGGGATACAAAGCTTATATAATGGTTACTTTCTCCTAATGGCTGAGAATGAATTGCGTGTTTCTGCAATTACGCTCACAATATGCAATGAAATGAGGTGCATTATCGATCAATTTTAATTGGTAAATGAATTTTTTATTTCATAAGATAGAGAAATCACACCTTTTTGATTACAACAGTGGGATTAACTTGATTTCCTATCGATTTTAATTCATGACCTAACAAAAGAAGAAAATTTTCTTATTTTTCCCAACTTTTTCATCTTCCAAGAATACGAAGATCAATCTCAGTGGGTGTATTTACGTGCAATTTCAACCGATGATTGAAATTTGTTTAATGATTTCGCATCTGATAGCAAAGAAATCCCTGTAGATTTCACCACAAACATTAAAAAAGCAGTCATAAATAGACAATTTCTACGTTTTATCAAAACCAATAAGCTATTTTTAAAAACACTCCCATAAGATAATTTGATTTTAAGACTGTTTATTAAGAATCACGTGTTTGATTAGGAGTTTCGCTGTTTTGAAGTTAGGTTTGGTTTCGTTTACATCTGATTGCAGGTGAAATGTTTTCACCGCAACGTTCAAGAACTCATCTTGAACAAAGCGTTGCCTTAGACCCACCCATTTTTACGAACGGATTTCGTTTGCATCTGATTGCAAGCAAAATGCTTTCAGCGCAACGTTCAAGAACGCATCTTGAACAAAGCGTTGCCTTAGACCCACCTATTTTTACTAGCGGATTTCGTTTGCATCTGATTGCAAGCGAAATTCTTTCACCGCAACGTTCTAGAACTCAACTTAAACAGTGCGATGCCTTAGACCCACCTATTTTTACGAACGTTCATTTGATAAAGTTCTGTTATAACACAAGCAATTTGACAGCCTCAAGAACAAATTTCACGCCTTCAACACATCTGACCATAATATTTTGCTTTCTCTGTTTATTTTGATTTGATATAGTGCACTCAGAGGTGTGAAATCTATTCTTAAGAAATGCAAATTGCTTTGTCTTCTCGGAGACCTGAATCTTTTGTTTTACAAATCTTGCTCTTACCCTTATATGGCTAAGACCAGTCATTCCTTTAGTTGACTGAAAGAATTTGCCCCGTTATCCATAGTTGAATTGATAACTTATGCTTAGGGTGTGTATGATAGGCTCTAATTCTAAAAACCGCAGGCTTTGTATGTTTGGAAGGCCTTCTGAACCTTTTGTCCCAAGAGGCAGAACGTGTGGCAGAATTGGGAGAGATTCTCGTTTCATTAGCAAAGTGCCAGGTGTAAAATTCTATGACCTATTTCGCTTGAATTGAATGACTTGAAAGAAAGTTTAGCTTCTTTGCTATAATCATACCGTTGGACTTTTTCCAAAATCGTCAATAATTTTCGCAATTGCAGCGTATTTCGTATTTCAGCTCATCAGAGAACGTGACGTTGTCAAATTTCTAAACTCTAAACCAGAAGAATGAAGGATTTGTGCTTGATACCATATTGTAAACATTCATGAACTATGGGTTTATGAAAACCAATCTACGTTTCTTCAAGAGTTTAGAAATTACAACGGTTTTGATTGTTTTTCAAAATTTCCTTGAATTCTTTAGGAAGAAGAAAACCATACAATTTTCGAAAAAGATCGAAGATTACTGAAAGGTCCAACGGTGGAATTAAAACAGAGTTGTTAAAATTCTATCAAGCCATTCAATTCAAAGAACTATGTCATGGAATTTTACACCAACTTTTTTTTAAGGATTTTGAACCTATGCTCATCATTCTATGCTCTGTGTTCCCGGTATGACACAACGCACGGCAAAATCCTGCGTCGCTGTTCGGCGCTCATAAAGCGATAATATTCTGTGACAAAGGCTCTTAGATATTGTAACTATGATTAGCAAGGTCAAAGGGTATTTATTGGCGTGGGAATAATCGAATTTGCTTGAGATGGGATTATCGTAAAATCCTACACTGTGTCAGAGGAAAGACTAGTGCGACACAGAAGCCGAAAATCGAGTTGTCTCTGACTTCAATTGACTAAAAGTGCCAGAGGAAACCTTTGTGTTCCACTGATTAAACTAGCAAATAAAATCCCAAATATGAATTTAATGCCTCAGATAAAGTTTCGATTTCAAAAGATCTTTGTTTGAATAACAGTGAAAGATGATTGGAAACTAAAAGAAATCGCGTCATAAAAATCTTGATGATTTAAACTTGATTTGAAAGTTTGTTCCTTATGCTTTCAGATATCAATCAAATTGCAGACGCGTTCCATCAACATGAAAAGTATATCAATTCAGAATACCGCAATCGTCTTGAAAGCATATTTGTCATATAGGATCTTGTCAATTCTCAGAAAGAGAAAATTGACCTAACTTTCTATTTGTTGTTCGACAATTCCAAAAAATATTTGATTTAGTGACATATTTATCGTGAATGTGTTCTATTGAATGTTTTATCGATAAATATATTTCACTGTGTCAGCTGATGCCGAATGATTTATATGATTTTAGTTACAGTTACTTGTCTAAAGACTTTACACTGCTAAAATTTGTTTTGCATTAACGAGATAAGGAAAATTCATTTTGTTGTTGCGAGAGAACTTCTTACGTTGATCAAAATCTATAGTCTCAAGGTCATGTCAATAAGTGCCGCGATATTATTTTTGTTTTCTTATCAATAAGTACTTCTTTGCTTCTTTTCGTACAGCAAGACAGTAGTTATTTTGATCGAGACATTTTTGCCACTGAACTGTTGAGGAGACATTTGATTACAAACACAGGAATCGGAAATGCAAAACCATAGAAAAGTTTTGATCATTTTTCGAGTGAAATGCAAATTTTGATCAACACCATTGAGTTATACTTAGTTTTATTTGAATGCAAGGAACTCTTTCTTGAGTCACTAGGTAGAAAATTTTATTTCATTACCAGAAATGCTTTAGCATCAACTTCCGAATGTTCAAACTCGATTGATAATCGTTCAGAGAGACTTCTAAAAATTATCGATAATTCTCAAAGTTTTGTTGATTATGTCTCTACTTGGTAGACGTCTGGATAGAGCTTTTGACATTAAAGGCACACTGTCGTGGCACTGATTGGATGAATAAGACATCATGAAAGAATAGAATTAGGCAGGCTTCAGTAATTTCGCTGTACACTGAAATTCACGAGGATGATAACGATCAGACTCCCTTTATTCTCGAAACAAAGTATGATCTAAGAGCATAAAGGCTTTATAATGATCCAGAGGCCAGGTCTTTTGTTAGGGATTCAACAACACAACCAGCCAATTACAGCCACGACAGTGTGCCTTTAAGTCTAGACCGTTGAAATTTTTATGTCGCAGTTTCACTTCGCTGTCACTTTGATTTCTTTATTTCTTCTGATCTTCTTCTAATTGCTAAATTTTTATCAATTTTCTTACATAATTCTTCTGACGACGTGTCTCATCTAGGCAAGCTAAAAAGTACATTTTGCTTGCTAACATCAGACAAGTTAATTTCCAAGTTTAAATCCAATTTACTTATGTTCTAGCTGAATCTTTGTTTCAAAACCAAACCAAACATTTTTGATAATGAATTTCAGTTTGATTATCATATTTTCATTGCATCTTTCCTTTGCAATTAATCATGCTTTAATTGTGATTTTACAATTCTTTCTTGAGTTCGTGCAGCTGACAGAAAAATCGAGTTACTTGCAGGGAAATAATCTTCAGATCAGCAAAAGTAATTTATATGGTAATGTTTCTAAATTGATGAAGCGAAAGCTAATGCGCCTTAAGGATTTGTGTGTGTGTGTGTTTTATTCGTGTTTTATTGAATGTTTTGGCGCCAGCGAAGATATCCCGACCCTGTCTAATTTGCGCCGGAAAATTTGTCAATAGAAACTTGCTTAACTTCCCCACTAGACTTCAAAGCAATTGTCCTCGGACATAAATTCACAATATTTTACTCAAAATTTCGCCATCTTCGGCAATCTTATCACACAAAATTATGAACAAAGGAAGAAGCTTTGTACTTGATAAGGACCCTGTTTACACTGTACTGGTGCACTTTTGAATGCGTAACAAAAGTGTAACGGATCAGCAAACCGTTCTCACTGTTCCTGCTTATTCGTAGCTTGTTTGTGTCTTCTACCGGGTGATTAAACAAAAAGAATCCCCGTTTGAAAGGTCACGGCTCCCTGGATATCAGGACGATTATATCGGCAAATATATAGTTTAATGGTAGACATGTTCAAATCCATTTAGAAATTTACGTGACTGAAATCGGTCACTCTGTTCTGAAAGTATGAAGGATTTTCTCTAGAAAGCCTCTTCAAGAAACCTTGAAAGCGGGCCAAAAATCACGAACAAATTTCCCTAACATTTCTGCCTTACACGGGCTCTACAGCAATGACTTCTGCACGCTTTAGCACGCGCTATTCTCTTGGAATGATGAACAAGTCTTGAATAACCTATTCATGGCAAAATACATGAATACATGTGAGTGTCATCATTTTTAGGAAGGAAAATCAAGGAAATTTAGCCCAGCGTTTTCACTCGTTTTTGCAGGTTTTTAGAAGGGGCTTACTGCAGAAAATCTCCCATATCCATTGGAATGAATGACGGGTTGAAGCCGGGTAGATTACTGAACCTATTTGAACATATTGGCAATAAAACAAGATAGTTTTCAATATTATTGCTTTGATATTCAGGAAGCAGTGGCCTTTCAAACGGGGATTCTTTTTTTTACTCACCCGGTATCTATTGATAAATTTTGTACTTGAATAGTGTTAGCGATAACGTTCTTAAACTGTACCGCTACAGTTTAAACGTGGTCCAAATCCAATTACATGGCTGAATTTCGCGATCTCATTCGAATTTGCTTCATTGACAATCTTGCCATTGTATTTTATCGTCATCGGACATTTCCGATTTTATGTATTACTCATAGCTGAAAAATCCTGGACAAGATTCCTTCTGTAGGAGGCAGTTTGATCTTGTTATATTTTGGATAATGCACACGTGCGTGGTATTTATTAAGTAGCAGGATTATGAATTCAAGGTTTTCATTTAAAGAAAGTTACAAAGGGATTATAAAATAGGCGAATACTTGGATGATGTCATCTAGTATGATAGAATAGAAGATTTATGATATTTGCACACTCCTACTTAATCTCAGGATGGCGAACAGTCCAAAGATACTTTTAAAGGATGAAAGAAAGCTATTATCAACTGTTTGCTGCAGAATAAAATTTCACCTTTAATGATACAACTTTATGAAACGAAATATTTTCAACTCAATTTTTTTCATCATCCATCGGTTGTCCTAAAATTACTCATGTTTTAAAGTTATGCAGATTTTTGGAGGTGTTGTGGCGCAGTGGTGTAGTCCTTTGATTTGGCAGCTAGAACGGTCAGTTGGACAGGGTTTGATCCAAGGTAGAGCCCCACCACTTGGGTGTCATGACAAGGAGTCGCAGACTCGATTAGGTCTTCCCTACTTCTGCCATCCCAGAGCTTGGCGCTTATAACCGCAACTTCACGTTTACCTTCGCCTTCACGGAACTTTTGAAAGTCATCAAATTTATTAGGCGGACCTGATTGAGGTAAAAATAGAAAGCAAGAAAGATGAAACATGGATTTGTAAAACAGCCTTACATTCAACGTGTGGGGCGCCCATAATTTAAAAGTTGGACGGATTGAAATAAATAGGTAGGTTTTTTAATTTTTCAACAGTTACTTAGCTCAAAAGAAAAAATAAAGTTAATCATTGCTAACAGAAATGACGCCTTTGCTTCTCGATTCTCTTATCGTCAATCTACTTGAACGGAAATCTCTCTGCATTAAGTGGGCTGCAGACAGGAGTTTCTGTATATCCCTTTGTGTTTCTGTAACAGATCCAGCCTTCATAGATTCTAAGATTTACTGTTAATCAATTGACAGTGTTGAGATAACTAATTTCGAGCAGGGCTTAAAACGGGCTTTATTGGTAATAGAGAAGTTGATTTAATTGATTTATGTTAACAATAAGTGATTACGTTGATTAAGCTATGATTATTCAGACTAATACAGCTGTCAAGGGCGTAACAGTTTAACAAATGAATCACTCCTTTCATACATGCTGGTAGAACGTGGAGAACGAAATGAATCAGGGAAACATTGTATGAATAATATTTGTTTCAAAAATGATGAACATACAAGGTGTCCGAACAAAATTGTGCCTCGGTGCGTGACAGCTGTGGAGGAGCTGTCCAGTAAGAACCCGCAAAATAGAAACCACTTTATAAAAAACCTCAGGCTGGTATTTTTGATAAATGCCGCCCTCGTATAAGAAACTGCTCAGCCTGATTTTAGGAAGGTTTCTCATAGGAGGATCCCAATAAAATTCATATTTGAAGGGGCTCCGTCGTCAAACAGTAAACAAATCCATAAGCTCACACGTGTCACCAATTATCCATTGTTCATCCATTGTCTTCTGAAGTTTGTTTGGTGGCTTCACCCAAGCCACCAAAAAGTGACCGTTAAAAATCCACTTATATCCGAGCAATCGTAGAAGATATGAATGTTTGGTTTGTTCCTTAGTGAAGTACAATGATTGAAGTCCAAACAGCAACTTTCATTTTGAAAAAAAAACGAAAATCCTGTTTGATATCACCGTTCAAAAAACTGCAAAAATGATCGTTTTGTTTACATTTTGACGACGGAGCCCCTTTAAGGAGAGTCGCCCGTTATGTTGCACTGTGGTACCAAGAAAATGAATCCCATTTGCTATGATATAGATATTGTTTAGCACCATTTGTGTCGTACGTCATCAGGCCTGTGTAAGGTCCCTGCTTCTCAAGAGGACCCTGTTTGACTGGCGTTTAATACTGGATTGATAGGGTGTGTAAAATAACTGACAGAACACGTAGAGACATTAAAGGGGCTCCGTCGTCAAACAGTAAACAAATCCGTAAACTCGCACGTATCGCCGATAATCCATTGTTCATCCATTGTTCTCTGCAGTTTGTTTGGTGGCTTCACCCAAGCCACAAAAAAGTGACCGTTAAAAATCCACTTATATCCGAGCAATCGAAGAAGATATGAATGTTTGGTTTGTTCCTTAGTGAAGTACAATGATTAATGCCCAAACAGCAACTTTCATTTTGAAAAAAATACGAAAATGCTGTGTGATATCACCTTTCAAAAAACTGCAAAATCATCGTTTTCTTTGCATTTTGACGACGGAGCCCCTTTAACAAAGCTCACCTAAAGTTTAGAATTTTGCATCGAAGCTACAGGCTTAGCTTAGAAAAAAGGGAGACAACATGCCTATTTGTCGAAGGTTTGTGCAAAACCAAATCAAATGGTCTATCTCTTGATGAAACATCTTTTTATTCTCTAACCTTTTCATTGAATTGCTTGAAAGAAACGTTAGCTGCTTATCTTTAATTCTACCGTTTGACCTTTCATCGAAAAGTTGAGACATTACGATGGTTTTAAGTTTTTGACAATTTTTGTTCAATGCTTAAAAAAGAACATTCTAATTCTGAAAATATTGAAGATTCCAGAAGAGTCCAACGGTAGAAGTATTGTGGAATAGCTAAGCTGTCTTTGAAGCCGTTCAGCTCAAAGAAATTGGCCATATTATTTCGCACCACCTTTTTAATGATTTCGAACCTATGCTTTCTGGCTGAAGGGATCTCTTTGAAAAAGTCTGATAATTTGACAGCTTTTCCGATTTTATGGCAGCCAGAAGATACTTGGTTATTTCTCAAATTTAGGCAGCTGCTCATTTTTGAAGCATTTCATTAAACAATTCACAGAAAGGTGACCTTTAGATTCACCTTCGTCACGTTTTCTTTGTCTACTGGTAACAGCAAGAGATTCATTCCTGATAACTTACGCACAAAACTGTTAACAACAAATGAAAGCGGCGTGATGCTAATCACTAACTTGCATATTAATGAATAATTCAGACTTTGATTACTTCTGTTCATTGATTGATTCTTTCAGTTTTTCATATCAACGCTCATTCATTTACTCCTTGAATCATTCCTCCATTCATTTATTCTCTCGTTTCTTCATTCCTTCCTTTATCCATTCTTTTATTCATTTATTCATTGTCTGTTTACGGACTAAATTGTGTATGCACCGATTCCATTGTTAATTCTGTGGTTCACATATTCATTCATTCTTTCACTTCTTCGTTCATTCATTCAAGCGTTTAAACATTCATTAATCAATTACTCCACACCATCACTGTTTCTTCCTTCATTTATTCCACCTCTAAGCTTTGAAAGAATTTCTTTCCTTCATCCTCTCCACATTGATACAATCTGTTTAATCTAGTTCTTACAAGAGCCTCAATATCTCTACTCTTTCCAGAATTAGTAAGTAAAAGCGCTCGCTTTGCTCGTTATGTGATATTTCTTGTCTTGCAGAGCAAAATTTGACTGGCAAAATTTTTCCAGCACGCAAAGAAGTATTTCAAAATATTTGTTGCAAGACACTAGATGATGCCGAGGAAGTGTCTGTGGCCTTGTCTTGATTTATGAAAGTTCAGGCGAAGCGCGAACTGTGGTTAATCGATATAAATGCTCTACCCATAAAACTATGCAACGCAATGGAGATTAATATGTGTTATCTATCGTCAGGGTTAGGCAAGTTTTTGTTTGTTTGGGTGCATTGTTTATAGGCCATTCCAGTCAAATTTGTCAACATTATAAACATAAATAAGCCAGATAATTGACTGTAATGATATTGTTTCAGATTGGAGCTGGCTTTGGATCTAGAGAATTACTGCCAGTGCTTGCCAAGAGTATCTTTAAAGTTTCAAAGTTAACAAGCCGAAGGTAAGCATGCTTCTCAATAACTTCTCTTGTCTCATTAGTCAAGTGAAATCTATCGTTTTGAACCAAAGAATAAGTACTCTTTAACTGAGAGATACGAAACCTTATTGAGGCAGAATTGTTAACATATAACACAGGTGGAAAATCAAGATCTTGATTGTTCAAAACTTATCTTATTTTGTATTCCAAGAGCTTCTACAAAGTCTTCCTGAGATTTCAGTTTCCTTGGCTACCTGAAAGTTTCTGAATCGTTCTGAATATTTCAACAAGTTTTCAACAAGTTTTCTCAATAATTTAGGCAATTTTCTTTTTCCAAAACTATTTCTCTTGCATCTTCCTTCTTATAAAGATGCAACATGACCATAAAACGTGAATTATTATGTCAACATTTTAAGGATTCTTCCTTTACAAAAGCGGAAAGTTTATTAAATCAGGAATAGACAAATTCATCTCACGTTGTTTACACCATACCAATAAGGACAGATTTTGCAAGACAATAGCTTGAGCTGCTTTTGATTGACACTGCAAATCAAAGCGATTAGCGATCGCAGACGAAGGAAATTCTCTCGTTGTGCATTCCAGAAATTGTTTTTGAGAGCAAGCATGAGCATAGATCAAAAGAAGAAGGATATATCTACACATCTGCATCGGGCATATAATTTTTTGGTTCAACAACCGATTGGGAGGCGATTCAGCTCTCTTATTTTTTTGTGTAATTAAGATACGTACTGCCCAGCTTCTGAATCAAACAAATAAAATGCCCGAGGTAGATGTGTAGATGTATGCTTGTTCTTTCGATACATGTTCATGTTTGCTCTTAAAACAATTTCTGGAATGCATAACAAGCGAGCTAGCTACCTAGGTTCAGAGAAACTTGTGTGGCTTTGTTTGTTTTGAATTACTGGCTGAGAGAATTTCCTTTTTCTGCAATCGCTGACCGCTTTGAGTTCAGTTCAGATGTCAACAAAAGCAACTCATGCTATTGTGCTCAAAATCTGTCCTTGTTCACCATGCCTATTCAGGCCATGTGATTGTACCATGAGCAATAGGATACATACCGATCGGGTGATTTGAATGGCCTAAGTAAGCAGCTACTCTCACGCTGTGTTTATTCAGTTTGCAGCGTAGTATGTTCAGTTTGCAAAGAACATTAAATACAGTAATTGCGACATCAGGAAATGACAAAGAAGGAGACAAGTAAGTTGTCATTTAATGTTCTTTGCAAACTGAATATTCTTCGCTGCAAACTGAATAAACACAGCGTGAGAGTAGCTGCTTACTTAGGCCATTCAAATCACCCGATCGGTATGTATCCTATTGCTCGTGATTGTACTCTCGAGGAAACGTTCTTTTCGTGCAAGTTAAGAACTTTGTACTATGCAAAGCATGATGCAGGTGACTATATCAACAATTAAAGAGATTATTTCTTAAGTGTAGGTCGCTTGACCTGAAGTGTGTATAAACAACGCTTGCTGATTTTGCTATTGTCCATGTTTTGGCAATAAAGCTAATGGAAACCACTTATAAAGTAATGGTGATGAAAGTGGGTAACTTTGCATTCAAGTAATTGGATATCTTTCATATTGCCTTTCTTGTTGTCCATACAAACTGTCTCCATGTCGTTTGCCAATAAAGCAGATGAAAACCACTTGTGCAGTAATGGTAATGAAACGAAGTAACTTTACATTAAACTAATCGCATCTCTTTCATATATATTGCCTCTACAGCTGTTGTCTCTACTTGTTTGTTATCCAAGGAGCCCTTCAAAGAAGTTAGCCACACCTTCCCTAAATCCAAGGGATTTTATTTCGATAAGGCAGGATCTTCTGAAGCCACTGGAGATTTATCTCTAATATCACTTCGATATAAGTACTTTTATCAAAAGCTTCTCTGTGTGAATGCTGACATGTTGTTGAGAACTGTAGAAATAGAGGATGTTTATGATTGGATGATGGGTTTGGGTTTTGGAGAGAGAGTCTTCTTTTTCAAATGCTTCTGATCTTGTAATGCCCACGGCTACACGAGTCTGCTCTTAATTGTTTGCCAAAGTAGTGATGTGGTATAATATATTAAAGTTAGTTGGTGGAGATAAATAGCAAACTCGAGGGCTTGGTATGCAAGTCTAAACATAGCTTAGTGTATTTGATGATTTCGACACGTGCGTGCATATCTTTTCACTTGGAGAGCAATTACGTGCGTAGGCTTTTCTGTGTCCTATTTATAGATTGCCTCTACTTGGCTCCGTCAACTAACTTCAAGGTTCAAATTTGAAAGGTTATATATCCACGAGAGTGCAGGTTAGAGAAGGTTAGAGTAACACCATAAGAACGTCTAAGCGCTCTGAGATGGTAGATGCTAATTTATTGCTGTATTTCTGTTACTACATACTTGAATTAGTTCTTTCGTTGCTGTTGTTGCTGTTGCTGTTATAATTAGCTTCTTTTATTTTAAAGTATAACGTTAGACTCACGAAATAGTCCCAGTTATCGCAACAACAACAACAACAGCAACAGCAAATAGCAATAACTACGAACTTGCAATCAGTCTAGTATAACGTCGCTCCTGTAAAGTGTAGCAAGTTATCATCATGAAATTGAATTGAATTGAATTGAATTGGTAGAGAATATCGACAGTAGGCTTAGAGCAGCATGGGTGGCAAAGTATCTTTCTGACACTTTTTATGTTTTTTGTTTAAAAATGTGAAAATTCAGCATGTGTTACTAATATCAATAAGGCCTTCTTAGAGCTTTTTTAAGGAGTTTTACAGAGCTATACTGCAGAAAACTGCTCAATCTTACCTCATTTATGTACTTGGTTTTAGAGTAGGAGGGGCTGCTGGCCTAAAACTATCAAGTATATTTCTGACACTTTTTATGTTTTTTGTTTAAAAATGTGAAAATTCAGCATGTGTTACTAATATCAATAAAAGCTTTTTAGAGCTTTTTAAAGGAGTTTTACCGAGTTATACTGCAGAAAACTAATCAATCTTACCTCATTTATGTACTTGGTTTAGAGTAGGAGGGGCTGCTGGCCTAAAACTATCAAGTATGTTTCGTTTCTGTCACTTCTATTGATTATTGTTTTATGCGTGAAATTTTAGAATATCTTGCTAATATCAGTGAAAACTTTTTAAGGAGTTTGGAAGACCTATACTTCAGAATACTCTTCAATATTGTCTGCTTTATCCAAATTCAATCTTTGTGAATTCTCTAAAGTTATAAACATATCACAGTGGATCCCAGCCACCCATGCAGAAACAATCCTTTTGGTTCTTTTCCACCTGCTTGCAAACTGTGAAGACATATCCGCTGCTGCTTTGTAGTTACTGGTGAGGTCTGTGTGTACAGCAGATTCATCTTAAGTTTCAAAAAATGGCATATGTAAAAGAGCCTATGTCACATGGGAAATTTGTGCGTTATTTCAAACTTTCTTTTTGAAATCCCCTGACAGATGGTCGATGTATGAAATCAAACCAAACAACAGATTAAAGTTGTAAATATTCTCCAAATATTTGGAAGGAAACGGACTTCTTTTATGTGTTTGTCATCTGTGTTTATTTGATGTGGAAGTAAACATTTAATGGCCTTCAGAATGTGCAAATTGTTTAGGCTGCCATCATTATGCTGATATGGCTACGGAGAAATCTGGTTAACAGGTGTGAACATACAATATACTGAGTATAGTAAATTTTGTATTTGAATGATAATCTTCTGTGTGAACGTATAGTTCTTGTGCATAATGAATTTTATTGTTAAAGGGGCTCCGTCGTCAAAATGTAAACAAAACGATGATTTTTGCAGTTTTTTGAAAGGTGATATCACACAGGATTTTCGTATTTTTTTCAAATTGAAAGTTGCTGTTTGGGCATTAATCATTGTACTTCACTGAGGAAAAAACCAAACATTCATATCTTCAACGATTGCTCGGATATAAGTGGATTTTTAACGGTCGCTTTTTGGTGGCTTGGGTGAAGCCACCAAACAAACTGCAGAGAACAATGGATGAACAATGGATAATCGGCGACACGTACGAGTTTACGGATTTGTTTACTGTTTGACGACGGAGCCCCTTTAAGGCCGAGAAAAACGACAAACGCTTTCTCTTCAGACATTCTTTAAAGACGCATTTGAAGACTCAAATCTTGTTAAAGGCAGTCTGTCACGTATCTGATTGGCCGCAACAAAGTCAGAGCTCAACACAACGGATGTCTTTGTGAATCTGTGTATCTGAAGCAAAGGAGGGCTGATCACTCTCACTTTCTACGGTCGTAGAGAGTAAATAGGACTAGCAACCATTCAAATTTCCTATTATTTGTATTGTCAAAATCACCCAATCAAATGTGTGACAGACTGCCTTGAATAAAGGCTAATTGACAGTTCATTGTAATTAGAGCCAAAAGGCCAGGTATTAGAGACTTAAATCATGTTTTTTCTAAATTGACAGGCCAGAGATGTTTCATATCTTACACGATTCATTTTCAAGCCAATTGAATAAAGAGTAAACAAGCTATTTATAGTAACAGGATTTTATAGCACCGCTTGTATCACTTTTTGCTTTCAGATTTTCTTCTCATTGACAGTTTGAGTTGGTGTTATGCGCATACTAACCGGTTTTGTGTTGTACAGAAAAATACAAAGCCCGAGGTCTTCAAAGTACAAACCGAATTTGCGATGCAATATGACCTAGGGCTTTATATTTTCCTGTACAACTACTAAACCGGTTAGTATGAGTTTTATTACCTGATAGCTTCTAATTTTGACTCATATCATTTAGTCAAACGCATTGTGTAACTGTTATGTCGCTTGAGTTTATTGTAAATCTCACAGGCCTAAATCAGTTGCTGTGGTGACAAAAATGCGTCCTTATGTCCAATTAAACCAATGGAATTGGCGGGATTCTTGTGTTGCCTCGTTTTCCTAACGTCAGTCAGGTAACAATAGTTTAGTTATTGGATGATTGTTGGTTTAGAAATAGATCATTGTGAGTGAGTTCTAAACTGATGCCATTTACTTTAAAGGCAATCTGTCTCATTCATGATTGGCTGAAGATTGTTTAGGGGGATTAAAGATTTGTATGGCTGGATGAAGAGAAAATAGATCGTTTCGAAATAAAGTGAATTGTGATCATGCGAAAAATTCAAAGAGTCTCTGCTCTAGCTCCTTTCCTTTGTCTAAGCTTTGTTCTCTAAATCAATCACATGCGTGATAGAGCTCCTTTAAAAGATGGCTACGACGCTCTGTAGGGCTATCTTTAGTTACCCCTTCAATGGATTCCCCACCAGTAAAATCTCTTGAAAAGATGCCCTTCTTTGTTAGACTGATTATATGTTCGTAGGTTATCGCTATTGATAGGCTGATGGACGCTATAACTACGACTCATGGACTTACGCTTCCAGAAACGGACATGGCCTAAATCACCTGCTATTTTTTCTTGAAACCATCGACCCTAAATCGCCGCAAAAAGAGGTTTTCCTGAAGTGCTACACTGCAAAACAAGCTATCAGTACTTAGATGAATGTTTCTTCAAGCTATTAAAGCAAAAAAGTCCTACCCATAAGTGATATTTTGGCTGTTTGGGGACGCAAAAGATCTCGTAAATTCGTTCGCTACTTTGAGATTTTGATCGTTGGAGCAGTTCAGTCGAACGCGTTGTTCGAATTCGTTTGTTTGCCTTTGGCGGGAAGTTTAAATTGAAGAAGAATCAGCCAATCCCATCAAGTTTTTTGAAGTCTTGCATCCTGATTTGTCCAGGAACAAATTTGTTCCTGGCGAGAATTTTTTTGCCTTTTTTTTGCCGTTTTCAGAAGAGTTAGTCCATAAGGCCCTTGACTGGAGCGACAACAACAACATTAATTCACTTCAATTAGATGAGCGTAAGTTGAGGGTCCTTATGTAGTGAGGCTACTTCTTTGTATCGAAGAGAAAAGAGGGAGAATTCATGTTGAGACCGCAGTCCGCAGTAGGTTCTCTGGTCATTTTAGTGGCTCTAAATTTCCGTTTATGTTCTCGTTCCTTGATAAATTATTTCAGAGCTAAGAAAGTTCAGAACCTTAGTTTGGGTTTGAAAAGTCATAATACAGACGGACGAGCATGAAAGAGAGATTTCTTCAAAGCATACTTGATAACATGGATGGAGAACAGGAAGGTTTTGTCTTGATATCTGGGTGGAACTTTCTTGTAGGTCATCGATTGAGTTAGCGTGGTGAGGTTGTGAGAAATCCACTTATTGCAATAGTTTGCATTGAATAGACTTTTGAAAACTGTAATTTTTGGGTCATTCGGTATGGTTGCAACCAGGGAATGAAAAAATATTTTCCTTCCTGTAGCCAGAAAGAATTTATTCTGAATTTTTTCGCAAGGATAGAAAAATGAAAATATTCTGCTTTCTTTAACAGAGGTCAGGATCGTAAGATAGCTATGCAATAACGTGCAACTGGTGTTATGTAGATGCAAATAGGGTATCGAGAAAATAAGTTTATACCGGGTGCGCCAAAATAATCTATGCACGTTTGGCAGGCCACAATAAATCGTAGACTGGACCGATTTTGAAGATGTATGACTTAATCGTTAGCAGAAAGCCTGAATTAGATACTGGGATTTTTTGCAAATTGTTTCATTTTCAGATTTTAGAGCTAGAACGAGTTTCCTAAAATTTTAGTTTTCGAAAACACTGAAAACAATCAAAAAACGTCGATCAAGTTTTCTAACGAATCGACATGAATGGACAAAGAGAGAACTTGTTCGTGGTGACTTGCGATTTAGAAATTGACCAATTGTAATGTGCTGTACAAGAGTTCGTTCTAAACCCCCAAATCCCCCTGAAAACGTTTTCACTTTGTTTATTCATAGTGAATCTTTTAAAATTTGGATCGTCGTTTTTTCATCGTTTTCGATGTTTTCGAAAATGAACATTTTAAGGAACTCGCTTGTTGCTCTAAAAACTGAAAACGGAAAAATGTGCAAAAAGTCCTAGAATCTAATTCAGGCTTTCTGCTAAAGATTAAGTCACAAATCTTCAAAATCGGTCCAGTGTATGATTTATTGTGGCCTGCCAAACGTGCATAGTTTATTTTGGCGCACCCGGTATGAAGTTGGTAACGGTGAAGCTGGGATCCCATGAAACAAACCATTTATGATTTCTAAGAATCATGAAGGAAATCCAGCCCTTCCTGACCTTGTATTTATTGTATACGATATGAACACAAATTCTCCTACAGATACATTCCATGTCGGGTAACTTCTGCTTGACTTTGTAAGATCTTTTCCTTTTTTGAAAAACCAGAAACGGAGCGATTCACGAAAAAGGATATATTTTGAACGTTTCCTTCTCAGGACATTGTGAATTGAAAATTTCCTGCGACCGCTCGGTCGCATGGTCTGGTGGGTGGGTGTTGATGCCCAGCAGCAGAGTAGGATTTGTTTTGTTGAGTCCTACATTCATGCCCCCAGTTATTGTAGGCTAGGTTAGCCCCTAAATGCGGTTATGCTTCTCGGAGAGTCACCGATACAATTCTGGTATCAGTTTTTGATCACTGATCTTCTCAGATATATAAGTCTTCCAAATGAAGCTTCAATGCAAATGTTATTTAATGGCGATAAAGATTTCCCCGACTCACTGAATAGACATGTCTTTGAGCTTGCGTTACATTTATCTACGAAACTGGTCGATTCGAATCATAAGCCACCTAGTTGTTAAGTTTGTTTTGTAACTTGTTTGTAGCATTTGTCTTCAACGTTTGTTTTGTCTTTATTAAGCGTATTGTGAAGTTTTACCCTGGTGGTGGCCACGGGGTAGACATATCTTTGTCAGTATCATAACTTTGTAATTTTATTGACTAGTTTTACTTGTATATATATATATTTCTGTATTTAATTTGTTGGCTTGAATTAGCTTTTGTAGTTATGTAAGTTGCCAACGTGAAATAAATTGGTAATAATAGTAATAATGATAATAATAATAATAATAATAATAATACGGTGTAAGACACAAGATTTAGAAGTCATTCAGTATGAATATTGTAATATAGAACTTTAGTGTATCTGATCATAACAAGGACCGAAAAAAAAAAAATTCAACTGAATAACTTCTTCACCCTGTGTCTCCATATATAGTTGGCCATTATTAAATTTGATACTGAGCACCACTGTAATGTGTTCTTTACAATTAACTTATCTACTGACAATGATCTCATAACAGTCCAAACATCCTTTTTGATACAACCAAGTGAGCCAAAGCAAAGCACTTTCAGATCTACATCCCAACCTAACAACTGTAGTAGACTGCACAGCGGCTGATACCGTTCCTGTTTGGTGTTTAGTGCTTGTTCAAAATACAGATCGTAGCAGACAGTCACCTCTAAGATAATGCATTTACGTGACTGATTGTCAATGACAAGGATATCAGGTTTACGATGCGTAATCCTCCGTAGTTCATCACCATAGTCTGTCATTATTGATTCTGCAAGTTTGTTTTAATAATAGTAATAATAATAATAATAATAATAATAACAATATCCTTATGCACCCCATGGTATCGTTTCAGTAGTATCGAATAGTAATTTGTAAGTGGCGTTGTTAATAATATTGTACTGTAAATTTTTGTTGGAACATATAGCAAAACTATTTTGCAAGCGAAGACTCTTGCATGTTACAGATTAAAATGCTTGAATATTGAGCTAAGTTTTTGGTTTTCTGCATACGAACCTTGAAAACCAAAGTCTTGTTTAATAATAATAATATTGCGTGAAAATTTGGCGATATAGTTATGACCGAATTTATTGAAACGTTAAAAGGCAAACGCTCTGATATATGCAGCTTGTTTTGAGCTATATTTAGCTGCACAGTTCGAAAAGGTTCGATTGCTATAGATACTGATACTGACTTTAGAGGTTACATGGTTCTTGGCAGCTTAAGATGTGTTTTCGCAAACAAGACAATCGTGCCAAGAGTTGATAAGAGAGGGTCTATTACTGCGGGTTTGTCGAATCCCCTTCACACGACACGACAGTGAGCCGAATTGCTACAATCGCATCCTCGGAGGCGGGGGAGGGGGGAGGAAGGGGTTCTTGACCTATCAACTGACAGGGATATGCCATATTGGCCGAAAAATTGGAACCCATAATTCTGCACATTTTGAAGAATTTAGGGTCATACTTCCTCATATTTATCGAAAATCTGGGCCATGGTTCCGCACGTTATGAAACATATCTTGTAATTTGTATATAGTTGCAAATATCTCTGCTGAACAATGTTTGAAAGTGATACCCGTTATTCCAAAAGTACCTCTAAAAATGGCACATCCCCGTCCCATCAACATACTTAAGATACCCCCTGAAGTTGCATCGCATTGAAATCGTAGCTTGCTACTTGCGACTGCGAGACTCGCAGATTCCTTACTAAAACAGATAACAGAAACATCAACAAAGAAACACAAATAGACTCACCAGTTTCTGTCTACTCTTGCCCACTTTCTTACTGCTGGAATTCTTGTCATTTTCTAAGCAGCTGATTTCGCCAAACACTGCTACGATCACTATGTAAACCAACGGTTTTATTATACCAGCCATTGTACAATGATTCTCTCCAACCCTCGTCACTGTACGATACTAAAATAACTGCCTCAAGAGCTGTCTTGAGTATATCTCTCACTACGTTCAACCCTCTGTCTCTTTGTGATATCACTGGCGTCCAGTCTTTACTATCTCCGTATTTATACCAATATTAGGTCTATATGCAGACAAGTAATGTCTAGTTATTCTGATCGGATATACCGCCTTGCGAGTGCCAGTCAGTGTAGCGTACAGGAAACACACACATGCTTTAAATACTCAGTCATTTGTTCTTTAATTTGGCTGTTTTCTTTATTTTACATAGCTGAATGGGCAGGTTTCTCCTTGTCCTGCGCAGCAGTACTGAAATCCAATGTCGACAAATTCATTGTCTACAACCGCAGATGCTAGCGTACACCCTTAATACGATGCTTTATTGATCCTTATTATCTGCATACGATCCATTGAATCAACCATACCGTTATTCGATTTAATTCACAAATAGAGTCACCGTTACTCTCTAACTTTCAAACCACTTTCTTTGTGTATTCTTTATTCATTTGCGTCGACTGTCTTCCTAAGACTAGATTACTATTTTCCCCCGCTGTTTTATTATGGGCCTCTGCTGGGCTTTTTTGCCCTAACTATGAGCGTTCAGAATCGAGATTAGTGAGTAATATGCGCCAATGCTAAAAGCATGTACTATAATGATTACCACGATTCCTTTCGAAGATTAGGCCATTTCACTGAAAATTATCTGTAAAGGTTTTTCGTCCTAACGAAAATCTAGGATACTTACACGTGACTAGTTCCTCTGCTCAGAGATATGTAAAGAAACCAAGGGGTGGGCAAAAGTTAACATGGATAAAAATGATTGAAAAAGATCTTGAGACAGCAAAGGGTGATGGTTGCAAAAGAAGATGGAACGATCTTTTTAGCGACTGATGAATATCTAGCAAATAATAGGCCGTTCTGGCAGTCCGTAGTTAGCCGCGCTATGTTAAATTAAACGAAATGCGTATCAGATAGATAGATAGATAGTTCCTCTGTGCCAAGTTGCAGGTGCATATACTATACGGCCACAAAGTTACGAATTTTCATTCAAGATTAATGCCAATGGCAGCTTGAGCACTCCTTCCACGTCCATGATTGCCATACTCTTGTTCAGAGCTTAGGCCATTTCACTGACAAGAACATTTTACCTGTGAAGGTTTTTCTCCCTACGAAAGTTTAGGATATTTACGAGTGACCAGCTCCTCTTGGCCAAGTTACAGTAGACATACAACTGTGCATACGGCTACAAAATTATGAATTTTAATCCAAGATTAATGCCAATGGCAGCTTGAACAATCCGTCCACGTCCATAATTGCCCAAATTTTGTTCAGGGCTTAGGTTATTTAAGTGACAGGGACATTTCATACAGAGGTATCTTGCCCCAATAAAAGTTTAGAATACTTATTAGTGACCATATCCTCTGGTTCAAGTTTGTATTTAAAGGGACTCCGTTGCCAAACTGTAAACAAATCCTTAAACATTGCACGTGTCCATTTTTCTCCATTGTTTTTTGCAATTTGTTTGGTGGCTTCACCCAAAAATGCTCGTTAAAAATCCACTTATATCAAAGCAATCATAAAAGATATGAATATTTGGTTTTTTCCTCTGCAAAGTACAAAGATTTATCTTCAACATGATGCTTTCGTTTTTGAAAAAACAGGTAAACGCCTGTGTGATATTGCCCATCAAAAACTTCAAAATCACCGCCTCGACCGAAATTTGGAGATAGAGCCCATTTAACTAATACCGGCATACAACTAGACATACTGCTGCAAGATAATGTATTTTAATTTAAAGTTAGCGCTGCTAATGGCAGTTTGAAACAACCTGGCCCTTTACTCCAAAGATTACCACAATTCTGTTCAAAGCTTAGGCCATTTCATTGATAAGGATACTTTATATGCAGGTTTCTATCCTACTACTAAAGTTTAGGATAGTTGTAGGTGACTATATCATCTTGTCCGTAGGCGAAAACCCACCTCCTGCCAATAGGCGAGAGTGTATTGATTGAATCTCTCTCATCATATCATGTAACGTGGTGAATGAGCGAGAATTATGGACTTTTTGGTAGCTATTTTTTAGCTGTTCTATAAGAAGTATATTTTGGTCGTTAGCTCAAAATTCAATGCTCTATCGAACTGAAAGCATCAGTTTTGTGGCCGTTGTTGTGGAGTTTTTCTGTCTTTTTAGGCCTCTGTTTATATTTATTTCATTCCATTCAAACCTTAGTTTTGCAGGGCAACAATTTAGCAAACCGACTGCTTTTCAACTGGCCCTGTTAAAGACATATAACATAAGTATAACTGCGGTAATTAAAAGTAAAAGAATGTAACATGCAAAATTAGATTATGCTTCCCTTGAAGGTCTTAATTCTACATTTGAAAGACTAGATTGATGAGGCTTCTTTGATGTCATCGTAGGTACCAAGACCTATAGCATTACGATAAGAAAACGATTTATGTCCATTTTGCGTTCTCATCAATGGTAGAGCCAAATCTGACCTAGCATCCGAGTTTGTTGGTCCGACAACCTAATGAAAGTTTCATTGAGGTATTGGGGGTGCAAGGGAGTTCATTGATTTATAAACCATGCAAGACCTTTCCTTCTGGATAAGCTAACCTAAGGACAACCTAATGAAAGTTTCATTGAGGTATTGAGGTGCAAGGGAGTCCACTGATGTATAAACCATGCAAGGAGGCGTTTCTTTTGTGGATAAACTGCTTAATATTTCTCCAGCCAAATTGTTGCAGCAATGGGGAAGATGGAGCTTGTTGGGGAGAGATACGGTTTGACCGAGGAAACGTATGTGTCCCCCCGTGCAGTAGGCTAATGCTCATGCGCAGTAACGTTTTGGGTTGGAACTCTGCCGGGTGCATGAGCATTAACCTACTGCACGGGGGAACACATAAGTTTCCTCGGACAAACCTTATCTCATCTCCCCAACAAGAGCGTCGACAGCGCTCCAGTTGCGATTCTTACGGTCCCATTTTACAATCAAACCGCTGCTTCTCAGTTTGGTTACATTTTAGTAATTATTATTTATTCTTATTGGTGGATGTTTATAAATAGATTTACTTTCAGTGTCCCAAGAGCGAAATAATTCGAATAGGAAAGATAGCTTGTACAATATATTGTATAATATTTCGATTCACAAGTGTGATAACCGTCCGCAGGATCGGAGATAAAATTTTGACAACGGCAACAATGGGATTAAGTCTGAGAAAAAACGTCAAGTAGTAGTTTTAAGGGAAGACAATTTTGCGGAAAGACATTTTCACGCTTAGAAAAAAACCGCGAAATTTTTGGAATTAATTTTTGCGGTTTAATCAAATGAAGATATCTGAGAGGAATGAAATTTCGCAGATTTGGTTATAGGTGAAGAGAAACGGGAAAATTTTTGAGTATTATGGATGCAATAGCCAAGGGCCGTAGGAAGAGAAGAGTTTCGTGTAAAATAAAAGCCATACTTGATACCAGAATAGCATAGCTTCCAAATCTTTAACTCGGCGTAAAAAGGTGGGTGTAAAATTCTGTGATCTATTTCTTCTGACTGAGTGGCTTGAAACAAACTTCAGTTACTTATCTTTAACCCTACCGTTGGACTTTTCAGAAGTTTTCAATATTTCTCGAAATTTCAGCGTAAGTTACATTTCAACCCATATGAGGGTGTGACGTCATCAAATTTCTAAATCATAAACCAGAAAAGTGACAGACTTTTGCTTGATACCATATTGTAGACATCCATAAACTATGGGTTTCTTCGAAATTATTTCATGTTGCTTCAAACAGTTTAGAAATTACGATAGTTTTAAGTTTTTTTTGAAACTTTTTCTTGAATTCTTGAAAAAGAAAAACACTCTAATTTTGAAAATATTGAAGATTTCAGAAAATTCCAACTGTAGAATTATAGAGAAGTAGCTGTAGTTTCTTTGAAGTCATTCAGTTCAAAGAAATAAGTAGCTGAATTTTACACCAGCCTTTTTAAAGATTTGGAACCTATGTTTACCAGAATGATCCTAGAGTGGAGTCGCCCATTATGCCCATGTCGTCGCTAATATTCGAATTAGATCACCAAGGAGGTTTCCTTTCATTTCCATGAAGTCATTCAGTTCAAAGAAATAAGTAGCTGAATTTTACACCAGCCTTTTTAAAGATTTGGAACCTATGTTTACCAGAATGATCCTTCGGTGTGTCTTTGTTGATTATTCTCTTGGCTTTGCTTTTCAAACGACATCAATCCCTCGTTTTCTCAAGTTGAAACTCATCTGTTCGCTAGCACACTGGCAGCTTTTGTCTCGCTTTGCCACTGTTTTCATGGAATAAACTTTCGCGTATTTGCTTCAAAAATGCGAAAACCGCGAAAGTTGATTCTCCTTCCCCTGGATTAATCAGTTTGTTTAACTTTGTCGGTTTCTGCATAAATCTAAGATCTGTTGAGCGATTTGAAGATAAAAGATTTAATTAACTTTAAACCACTGAGATACCAGGAAAATTCGATTGAAATCTCTAAAATTTTATCTTTATCCCACTACATTTGGAGAAAGAGTGGCCGATGCCCGGCAAGATACTCAAACAAAATTACTGGGAGGTCTGAAAATATCGCGACGCTTGACAATTGATATTGAAGGAATGAAGTTTGGCTATAAATCGTCAAAGTTTATTTTCGAGTGACTGTGAGCAAGGGTGAATTTTGTAAAACTAAAGAGTCAGGTCTCCGATACGGCAAAGGTTGCGCAGTTGATGCGGTTACAGCTAGATCGAGCTGATTTTGACAACTAGAGTGGAGTCGCCCATTATGCCCATGTCGTCGCTAATATTCGAATTAGATCACCAAGGAGGTTTCAAAAATCCGAATGAACTGGTGATATCACCAACTAATTGAGAAAAATATGTGAAAGTTTGAATCAAATCAATCAAGTCTACATAGCGATTTTTGAAGGTTTGAAGATGGGGGTAAAATGACCTTTCACTAGGCGTCCTCCATTATGGCCGCAGTTCAAACAAGTTACGCCACTCTGCAGAGAAGAGTTAAACTAAGAAAAACAGCTTTAATTACAATTATTTATTCATCGATGAGCACATTAAACGCAAAAATTTCAGTATGATTTACATCAACTTTGCGATAATGGGTATTTTAGGAAAGTATGTAAACAGAAACATGAAATTGGCGAATAATTACAGAATTGATTTAACATTTCCCTGAATTATTTCGTAGGGCTTCGATGCAAAGAAACTGAAACGTCAGTGAAGGTCAAATTATGTTAAAACTGACATCAGCAAAGCTTTCCAGCGCAATTCCAATTTGTTTACTTGTTCCCAGTCCCCTGAAATTTAATTTCTCTTGCTAAGCGGCCATAATGGGCGACCGGCCATAATGGGCGACGATAATCTAGTGTTTATGAATACACAGTCCTTTTCCGTTTGCATTTTTGGTGCTTGTTGCCATTTAACACTGGGCTCGAGCTATGAAATGGCTGGTTCCCTAAAATCCAGGGCGCTTTAAAAAGATGAATATTTAGAGGGGAAATAAGCTTGCAGGCGAAGCTACATTGCATTCATTTAAATAAAAAAAGGAAAGGCCACGATACCAACTTCGGTCGTCGTATCTGAAGATCCTTGCAATGACGTACAAATGAAAGGATTTGTACTGGATTTGTATGTATATAGAGACGCCGCAACACGACGGAAAAACGATAACAAATGTGTGTCAATTTTAAAGCATATTGTTGACGTTTCGTCCTGCCTTGCAGAACTTTTAGTTACACGATAGCTGGATTCCTTGCATTCATTAGTTGGGCTTAAGATTATTCAAGATTCAAACTTGTTGCTTCTAATTGACATCGTCTTGATGCTGAACTGACCAGCAGATTTTTGAAAGGATTTTGAGATTACTTTTAAGTGCCAGCTACAAAGTATCGATTTTACAACTCCTTTTTCTTTCAGATGTTTTGCTGATGACCCAATCCCTAAATTGGCTACTTGATTCCTCTGGCCGAGGTAAGCGTCTACTATACACTATTACCTTCTACCGGGTGACCCAAAAAAACTTTACCAGCTAGATTGCACATACCGGGTGAGCCAGAAAAAAGTTCCCTAGATTGCACATACCGGGTGAGCCAGAAAAAAATTCCCTAGATTGCACATACCGGGTGACCCAAAAAAACTTTACCAGCTAGATTGCACATACCGGGTGAGCCAGAAAAAAGTTCCCTAGATTGCACATACCGGGTGAGCCAGAAAAAAGTTCCCTAGATTGCACATACCGGGTGAGCCAGAAAAAAATTCCCTAGATTGCACATACCGGGTGAGCCAGAAAAAAGTTCCCACATTTGAAAATTCATAGCATCAAGAATACTGGATGGATTGGAATGAATCAATATTTGCTTGACAGCCAAAAGATCGAAGTATTTTTGTGATTTTTTTCGCCTTGTTACAAGCATTGGAAAAATTGGTAAATTCAAATTTATAAAAACTTTGTGGTTGCAAAATGACTGAAAAAGGCCTGAAATACATGATCAAATCATAAAGGATTCTTCGCTCAGAACAACAGAGAAGAAGCAATTTCACATAGGTCTTCAGATTTATTGCCATGGGATTGAAAACCTTTAGTATCTGTTTAAGAATCTATGTCTTATTACTCTTGAGAGAGGTGAAACGCCTTTGCGTACTGTTCTGTGTGAGGAGAGTCCTAACGACTTGATAAAGGGTTTTGGGCCCTTTTTCAGTCATTTTGTAGCCATGAAATTTTGTAAAGTTGAATTTACCTATATTTGCAGTCCTCGTAAGAAGATGAGAAAAATCACAAAAATACTTTGATATTTTGGCTTTTAACTGGAATTCGAATCATTCAAATCTATGAAGTACTTGTGATGCTACGAATTTTCGAAAGTGGGAACTTTTTTCTGGCTCACCCGGTAGGTAGTTTCCTGAAGGCAAATGTTATGAATACGAGCAAGGTATTAGCATGTAGCGCAAAAGCTCAGTTATCCTTTGAGATGTTGCTTGGTCAGCGTAAGTTATGTACTGTCCGAAAAAACAGTTTCAAAGAAATTCATTCATTGGACAATTCCCTCAATTTCCAATCCATGGTTTGGAAGATGTGAAAATAGCTGAATTACAAATTTGCTTTGGGGCACGAAATATGAATGGGGAACAGAGGTCAATGAGCCTATGATTGTTTGGTCAAAAGTAAGTAATTCGTTCTTTGCATTCCTAACTCCAAGCCATAGGTCAAATGTTCCAATTCATATTGTGTGCTGAATAATTTTCAATTCATAGAAACAAACAAGGTTTCACCCTTCATGCTGGCAATTTGCTATGTGTCTGTAAGAATCTACCAGTCATTGTATTTCGCTCCCCATGGTATCGTACCTGTAGTGTTTTATAGTAATTTAAATAGGTATAGTAGAATGTAAGATTATTGTGGAATTTTATATTTGAATAAAAAAAAAGAATCTACCCCTACCAAACAAACCCTGTACAACTGCTTGTTTATTTTGAATTCTATGGATTACTTTTCGTATGTTTGCGTTGGGAATTCTTTTGTCTGATTGTAGTAAGATCCAGGGATATCACTTCCCTTCTTCCTGTACACTACGACCAACGCCTATTTAGGAGAACGATCTATTTCTTAAAATCATGCACTTAATGTTTAATAATTCATGTGCCACACAGAGAGCATTATGACGTCATTTGTTTGCTCTTCCTGTTTATTTAGACTATTTAGACCAACGCCTTTTTGAGAAAGTAAATCTCTTTTTTGAAATTACTTTTTTTTATGCTCAATTATCTTTTGATCTTCCAAAGGACATCTATACTATTCAACCAAATGTAATAAACTACATTTTTAACAGTATTATGACGTCATATGTATGACTATTCAATCAAATGTAATAGACTACATTTTAAACTATATTTTAAACATTATTATGACGTCATTTGTTTATTCTACCTGATAACTGAGATCAACGTCTTCTGAAGAACAGTAAGTCTCCTCTTTAAAATGATGCATTTAATGGTCAGTCATTTATTGATCTTGCAAAGACAGTTTGTTTATTTTTCATTCAAATGAAATATACTGTAGTTGTCAACTGTATTATGACTTCATTTATTTACTCTTCCTGTTTTTTATATCAACTCTTCTCTAACATCATATCTTTAATGGTCAATCATATATTGATCTTAAAGAAGATTTATTTCAAAATGAAGCAAATTCTATTTTTCGACTGTATTATGACGTCTTTTGTCGACTCTTCCTGCTTATTTAGATCAACACCTTCTAAGGACATAGTCTTGAAATCATTTTTTTAATGGTCAATTATTTATTACTCTTCTAAAAAATTTCAAATGAAATAATCTATAGTTGCTCGATCCTCCCTGTTTATTTAGACCAATGCTTTGTGAGAACATAAATCTTTTCTTTATTGCCATGTTTGTAATCTGTTGTCATTCATCATTTATTCAAGTTTAAGATTTTGTTCAAAGTGTTTGCTTGCTCCTAAAAATGATTTAAAAGAAGACCATCGATTTTGATTGCTGACGAACATTAAGGCTTCACTCATCCCACTATTAATCTGTCTGCCTATGAGATCCAATTCCCATGAAAAAATTCTTTAAAAAGGTTGCTTATTTTAAATTATGTCATTTATTTTACAAATGTATATATGTCTCCTTTGGCTTAGCATGATTTTTTTTCTAATTCGTATAAGATGTAAAGATTCGCTTCTATTCTTCTTAAGCACCATGACCAACGCCTCTTTGAAACAAAGATCTTCTTTTGAAAATCTTGTTGTTCATGGTCAATAATTGATGTATCATGCAAAGAGCATGTCTATTTGCTAAGTTGTATTATGACGTCATTTGTTTACTCTTCCTGTTTATTGAGACTAACGCCTCCTAAGAAGATCGAATTTCTTCTCGATCACACTTTTTATCATGTCTTTAATGGTCAATTATTTATTGTACTTCGAAATGAAATGAGTTTGTTTTTCTATCAAGTGAAATAAACAGTAGTTGTCAACTGTATTATGACGTCAATTGTCTTCTTTCCTATTTATTGAGACCAACGCCTTCTAAGAACTTGAGTCTCTTCCTTAAAATCATGTCTTTAATGGTCAATTATTTATTGATCTTCCAAAGAACATTTCTTCTTTCCAAAGAAGCAGAACATGTTGTATTTATAAAGCGGGATTTTGACGTCAAGCGTTAATTTTGGGATCTGCATTTGTGTTGTTCTTCGTAAATAATCGGGAAGTACGGGACAACCCTCGCACGTGATTAGGGACCGTTCATTATTTACAGAGGGGGTTGGTACTGAAGAGAAATATGTTCTTGTCCAAAAAATCTCCTTACCCAACTCTAAAAGTGACAGCAAAAACATCTACCCAACAATTTTCAGGTTGAACAAATGTTGTCCAACCCCTACCTATAAACATGGTTTCAATGTCAAACGATGTAAATTATCAATTCAATACTGTAATTATTGATGACAAAGATGAACAAAGTAGACACTGAAAGTGAAATGGATAGTGTTGATGATGTTGATGATGACATTGATAATTTTGGACTTTAAACATATGGCATTAGTTGGTGAGAAAATTTTGTTTTCCCAACCTTGAAATTAAAAGAAAAAAATATTTACCCAACCTCCTTATGTTAGAAAATTTCTCTTACCCAACCCATTTCTCTTCGGTGCCGACCCCTTTATAGATAATGAGCAGTCCCTTAGAGCCTTCAGATTTAATGGTGGCCAGTTTCATCGCAGCTTTTGCGTAACTTTCACCGACTTTCATCGCACTATTTTCTTGTCTATGACTATGAAATATAATGGAACTTTAACTAAAATTTGTTTGACAAAGATTAAAATGTGTCATAGTTTGAACAGTTTCTTATTGTTTTTGGCAGGGAGTTAATGAAATATAATGGAACTTTAACTAAAATTTGTTTGACAAAGATTAAAATGTGTTATAATTTGAACAGTTTCTTATTGTTTTTGGCAGGGAGTTAGTTTATGTCACTTGTGCCATTGTTTCATGACATGCCATGACATATTTCTACATTGGAAATTTTTTTGTGGATTTCTGCCGAATTATAAAAGCACGAACTTGCTGGACGCTCTTAGAGGATTCAGGTTTTTAGACGCTGCACAGTATGATTTAGTTGCTCTCTTCTTTTCGGTAATTTTCTTTGAGTGGGCAGGAAGTATTTCTAGCTACTTAAAACTAATTTAAGCCCATTATGCATGCCGCATCCAGGCATGGGACCCCTAGGTTAACGCCCCTTCCGAAGGACGGCGAGGTAGTTGCGAGGTCAAGCCTCCCGAGGTCACCCATCCGGAGTTTGACCTGTTTATGAGATTCAGTGAGTGCCTTTCTGAAGGAAAAATCTCTGGTATCATACCATGAATTCTTGAACAACGATTCACTGTGCTAAGTCTGTTCCGTCTGGGAGTCACTAAATATTTACGGCATTTGTTGTGATTTAATTCCTGTGCGCATCCTGTGCATTAGATCGGATTCTTACTGAAGTAGTTCTTTAATATTTTATAGATTAATGGATTCTTTTCAAAGTATACCTTATTTTGATCAGTGGAACACTGTTTGATTCATATCCTTGGCACTCCCTAGATATAATTCTATTTGCCTCATAGACTTGAAATCTAAGCTTGAGTTCACGCGACACCGACACAGTTTGAAAACGTTAGAAAATTCGATGGTAACAACTCGTTGAAATCTCCCCAAGAATTTGATGCCAAAGAAATGTACCTTACATATTAGGAATCGTCAAGCCTCGCTTTGAAAGCGTCAAAAATGGTTCCATTTTGATCGTTTTCTAGTACTCATACCATGCCGTTTTCAAAATGTGCCGGTAAGAGTTCCGTTTTCGAAATCTGTCGTTTTAGGCCACCTCCCGTTCACAAGAAAACGGCAATTTTTACTGGCACAATTTGAGAACGACACAGTTTTAAATTTAACTCTAACCACCACTGTTTGAAAATGGCATTGTTTGAAATCTTGATAATGATGAAAATTGAACACTTCTGAACTTTTGAAGGGAGGCTGATTAACTCTGTAGGCCTAGATAAATTTCTTTTGTTATCAAAATCCAGCTTCTTTGTCGTAGATGTTGCAAAGAGATTGGTAGCGTCAAATTTTCTATCGTTACAAATTTCGACGGTATCGTGTGACTTTAGTCTGCGCCCTTAATAAGATATAATTGTTCTGGTTTCTGATGATCTGTTTCTTGTCATTCCGTATTCAGAATACCTTATTTTCATTATTGAAATATTTTCAATGAATGAATTTTGAAACCAACGCCTATCTAAAATGAAGGTTTTTCTAGTGTCTTGTGATCTTTCACAACTACTTCGCATTTCTTGAAAGAATGCCTAATTTGATTCAATTAAACATTTTCAATCCACATTTCACCACACCCAAGATATCTTTTGCTAATTTTGTGAGTTTTGAAGTCAACGCCCTATCTAAATGAACAATTTCTGCTTTCTTGTGATCTTTCGCAACTGCTACGCATTTCTTGAAAGAACGCCTAAACTTGATTCAATTAAACAGTTTCAATCCACATTTCACCATATCTAAGATATCGTTTGCTAACTTTGTGAGTTTTGAAGTCAAGGCCCTATCTAAATGAACAATTTCTGCTTTCTTGTGATCTTTTGCAACTGCTACGCATTTCTTGAAAGAACGCCTAAACTTGATTCAATTAAACAGTTTCAATCCACATTTCACCACACCCAAGATATCGTTTGCTAACTTTTTGAATTTTGAAGTCAACGCCCTATCTAAATGAACAATTTCTGCTTTCTTGTGATCTTTGACAATTGCTATACGCATCCCTTGAAAGAATGCCTAACTTGCTTCAATTAAACATTTCAATCCAAATTTCACCACACCCAAGATATCGTTTGCTAAAACGTCCTATCTAAATGAACACTTTCTGCTTTCTCACGAGCTTTTTTATCGTCATGTATCATGTATTTAGACTGATTACACGATCGTAGTTATTGCTATTGATAGACTGATGGACGCTGTAACTACGACTCATGTTCCTATGCTTGTAGAATTGGAATATCTCCTCCGTACTGATTCTAATAGACCTTTTCGCTGTTCTACAAAAGGTTCCATTAAATGGCGTTGGAGCTTCTATCACTATTGTGTACTTTCATACATTCTACAAATTTATCAAGATAACGTTCGATTCGGATTCTTTTTCGAATATTAGCTAAAAGATCTATTGGGCCTAAATCGCCTGCTACTTTTTTCTCAAAACCACTGATCTTAAAACGCCATAAAAGCAGTTTTCCAGAACTGCTGTACCTTAGCATAGGGCTCAAATCTTTCAAATCTTTAAAAAGCTCGGTGTAAAATTATATTATATTTTTCTTTGAATTGGATTGCTTGAAAGGAACTTATGGTACTTTGCTGTAAATCTGCCATGGAAATTTTATGATATATTTATTTTTTCCAAAATGGCGGCAATTTGATAATTTTTGAAAAAAATCATGCAAAATTTTGAAAAAATTTAAATCATTGTAAATCCTAAACTAATAGAGGAAACATTACATAACCTTCAAGAAAACCATAGTTTATGGAGGTCTACAAGATGGTTGCAAGCAGAAATCTGTAGCTTTAGGATTTAGAAATTTGATGACGTCATATCCTCAAATTTTATAAATGCCGCCATATTGAAGCTAATCAAGATATCAATAAATTGCCACGGCAGATTTACAGCAAAAAACCATAAGTTCCTTCCAAGCTATTTATTTCAAAGAAAACGGCAATAAAATTTTACACCGACCTTTTTAAAGATTTGAGCCCTATGTTCTGTACCTTAAAACTTGCTTTAGACAGATCTTCATTCTAGCCGCAAATGCAAAAACAGCCTTCCTTCAAGTCATATTCTCATCACCAGATGAGGGCGCGACGAAAACTTGTCGCCAATAGACCTTTTAGCTATTCTACAAAAGAGCCTGGATCGAGCGTTATTTTTATACAATTTTATACGCGAGGTTCGATCGAGTGGCGTTGGAGCTTCTACCACCATTGTTCACATTCGAAAATTCATCAACATGTCTCAGTAGATCGTTCGATTCGAACGTTGTTTTAGAGTAGCTAAAAGGTCTATTGATTAGCGTAGCTTGAGGGTCCTTATGGAGTGAGGCTATCGTGAATTATTTATCTTGTTTACCGCAACTTTTCATTTTGTTTACTTAAATTTTTTTGATCTAAACTGATAAAACATATCAGATGCCCTATCAGTTAGAAACCAGTGTGCCAAATCGAATTGTCTATTTAAGACAGCATTTTAGAAGAATCGAATGATTGTTCCTACGCAGAAACCTATCTCAGATGTTTATTCTTCAATCGATATTTCAATTGTAGAAATATCTGATAATTTTTTATGATACCAGTAACACTTTAAAGTGAATTTTTCACGAGGTTGCTGCCCACGATCTTTTTTGTAGTACAAAATTATCAGCAAGACAAACTGAAAATGTCCGAAAAATCTGTTTCAAACCGTGGATAATGCTTTATACGAAACTAAAAATTGCGTGCAAGCATTCGTGCTTACCATATGGCTACAGGCTTTTTGATCGTTTGTCATCGCAAAATATTGCGGGCAAATTTGGTTATTAGGTGCTATTTAGGCAATTTTGTATCTAATTCTGGTGTATTAAATTCACCTTTGGTGGAATTTGTGTAGACACTCTTTATTTCATTTTTCTAGAAATCCTTAGAAATGCTTTCAACCTACTACGAAAAATGTGAAAGATGTATTTCTGATTGGTAAGTAATTTAATGTTGATGTTGAGCCCTTAATCTTGAGCTCTGGCTAAAAGTGCAAACCTCGTTTTCTAAAATCCGTAGCATTTTCAGGCTTTGAGCTACTTGAAGACCCATTACTAACCGTGTTTCTTTGTGGCGCCAACTTGACTTTTGTATGGTATGAAAGTCGCTTCTGGCCAACAAGGACAGATTTTGTAACACAATAGCATGACTTGCTTTTGTTGACACCTGAATTCAAAGCGATTAGCGATTTTCGACAGAGGAAATTCCCTCCACCAGTAATTCAAAATAAACAAAGCCGCACAAAAGTTTCTCTGAAACCCAGGTAGCTAGCGCACTCTTTGTGCATTCCAGAAATTGTTTATAAAAGCAAACATGAGCATTTATCGAAAGAAGAAGGATATATTTACACATCTACCTCGGGTATTTTATTTCTTTGGTTCAGAAGCTGAGCAATAAGTGTTTTAATCACGCCCAAAATTAAGAGAATTTAATCGCCTCCCAATCGGCTTTTGAACCAAACAAATTAAATGCCCGATTCAGATATGTAGATATATCCTTTTTCTGTCTATCTATGTTCATGTTTGCTCTTAAGTCAATTTCTTGAATGCACAACGAGCGAGCTAGCTACCTAGTTTTCAGAGAAACTGTTGCGGCTTTGCTTGTTTTGAATTACTGGTTGAAAGAATTTCCTTTGTCTGTGATCACTAATCGCTTTGAATTGCGGTGTCAATCAAAAGCAACTAATGCTATTGTCTTACAAAATCTGTCCTTGTTTTTCTGGCCTAGGTTCTTTTTGTCTTCGTCGCACGAAGAATCGTTGACAATGGACCAATGAAGGCATCCAATGATGTTAGATAGTCTGCTTTACCCAAATGTATGATGCTTTTTAATGGCGCATCTGATTGGCTAAAATTTATCAGAAATGAAACTGATCACATGAAATGCATGGTGTTACAACTCTTCTGTCTATTTGCCGCGAATGATACTTCGATCTATATCACATGAGACACATGATGCACGGCAGAGCTGGTCTATTTATGACTCGATGCCTCGAACAAGATGACTGCTTTAGAACCTTTTAGTCTTGCTTAGTCCAAGATATCTCTGATATCTATAGCGCAAAGTTGAGTTCATTATGGATCTTTTTCTCCGAATCGGCAATTACCAACAGACACCATTTCTGTCCTCATGTTCGCGCTAGGAACATTTGCTTTGTGCCAAGCAGAAATTGATTTTCAAAATTTCAAAAACACTTGTCAATAAATTCTGCTGAATTCTGTTGTTAAAGCGTCATTGTGACCCAGGGTCCTTTGCGGGCAAGCTGAAATGTCCGACTGTCCGGCAATCAAATTTGGTTTTAGTGGAAACTACAGATCCACCGCGCAGTAGTTCAACTGATAGATAAGTTCAACTAAAATGAAAGTTTTCTATTTGTTCAAATACTGCAGTGTGGATTAGCATGGTTTTGAAGGTGAAGGTGAAGGTGAAGTTGCGGTTTTTAGCGCCAAATGCTGGGATTGCAGAAGTAGAATTAGCCTACGCGTAGACCCATTATCCCAAAGGAGGAGACCCATTATCCTTTCCTCCTTTGGGATAATGGGTCTACGCGTAGGCTAAAGTAGAATAGGCCTAATCGAGTCTGAAACCGCTTGTCATAACGCCCAAGTGATGGGGCCCTACCGGGTATCAAACCCACTCCGCCTGACTGTTCTGGCTGCAATGTCAAAGGATTACACCACTACACCACAACACCTCCATGAAGCTCAAGTGGTGGGGCTTTACCGGTATCGAACCCTGACCACCTGACTGTTTTGGCTTAGGACAGATCTGATTGTCGGACAGTCTGTGATTTCAGCGTGCTCGCAAAGGACCCTGGGTGACAATGGCTCTTAAACATTCTTGGATCCTTTGACCAAGGCTTTCAGCTCCACAATTTGAGGGGAGCAGACATTTTTAGTCATGCACGAACAATTTTACAAAAACCCTTGAATACTCTCGTTTGGTTGTAAGTAAAGTTTTATGAACACCTTTTCTGCATGCTGCTGAATGTCAGACTGCCATTTTATATGCGAATCCTGCAGAAATTAGTCAGTGCTGGGCAGAATGGTGGTGTTTTGGAATCGCATTCAGGAAGGAATTTCTTCAGGACTTGCGAACGAGAGTTGAACAGAAATTCCAGTCTTTTTAGGATGGGAATAACATCATATAGTTGCAGGCTTAATTCAGATGAGAATTCAATTTATATTCTTGAAGTCTCAAAAGAAGAGCAAAGGTTAGAAAAATATAGGCCAGAAAATATAATCTGTTTGAGAAAGAATTTATATATATTTATTCCTGCTCGTCTTTATTTTTGTTCATCTTTATAATCTGTTTTGATAAATTTAGGCAAAAATGTTAATCTCGTTGTTCAAGGGTGAAAAGAACAGTGAAAGTTTGGGAAAAGAAAACCTGAAAAAGATAAATTTGGTACAGTCAATTCACAAGAGAATTTTAATTTCATCTTGGAAATCTTTGAGCTTTCAATTGAAGAAGAGAGGTCAGGGAAACATAAATGAAAACATTTATAATATTCAATTATAGAGATTCTGCTTCATTTCAGAATATCGTTATTTCTGATTAGTTACAAAACGTAAATTTTATAACGAAAAGTTTAAACCATAAATATTATTATTGTTAGTATCCAAGCCATTTTCCATTTCATCATAACGAAATTTTGAACCTCCCTGTAGCTAACCAACTGTTCAATGAATAATAACGGAAATGTAGAAATTGCAGGGGCTATGAAACTGAAGTGACTTAAGAGAGAATAAATGAAGCCATGGTGTAAGTCTAGATTTAGCCTACTGTATTTGATGATCTTGGCAAGTGGACATTGTCCTATTTATAGATCATTGCATTTTGCTCTGTTCTTTCACTTTAAAGACCAAGAGAAGAACGTTCTCCCCCTTTAGCAACCGTTTAGTGCAGAGCAATTTAAGACCAGTAAAGAAAATGCAAGGGGGTATTACATTAACGAGACCTAAATTTACCTGGATGACACTATCAATATAAGATAAGCTAATTTGCATGCTTTTACCCCCTGAGGAAACCTGAGGAATCGTTGATTAGTCCAAATTGTTTGACTCGCTTCAGGGGTGAACAAGTCGACAGAGAGTTAACATTGGCATCAGCAACTTAACAATATAACCCCAAGAAAAAGTTGTTGTTTTGTCAAATTTTGTCTCTTGGGAGACATGAACTGTTATTTTGTTTCTGCCGAGGATAACGACTGTAGGAAAGCTATTGTCTTCAGCTTTTCACTGTAATTGTTTCAAGTTAGCAAGCTCTCCTAACGTCTGCTTACCTGCAGAATCAAAGTATAGCTAAGGTGAGCTGGGTTAAACTAACAGATGCTTGGGGAAATTGCTACAGGGAAACTGCGATTCAGAAATTGCTATCCTTCATTTAAAAACTCTCTCAAGTCGCCCAAAATCACGAACATTTGAAATAAAGCGTCGTTGTTCTAACGGTTCGATTAGAGTTTTGCGGGTTTCGGTTTTCCACACCCAATCTGATTACGTTCGACATGAATTTGATCAAGTTTATATGATTTCGCTTATTTTCGCAAATATTTCTTCATATTCATCACTCAAGCTAATGAAATTTGTGGCAACACGAGAATTTAAAAGAAATTCATTTTTCAGCATGCGACAAACAAAGGACCCTTTTAACTACTGTAAAACGTGATTTGCAATTAAATTGGAAATTCACAAAGTTTTGTAATTTACATTTCAAACTGATTAGCCAGCAGAAATTGAAGATTTTGTGGTTTTTAGCACGAGATATCCATCTCTGAATTCTGCTGCTAAGCGTGGCATTGAAACTAGGAGAGTTTCCTTGATGATAGCCTAATAAGGCATGCGTTTCCTGACGCTAGAGCCTAATTTTGGAGTTTCAATTAGGCTGCGGCAAGAACGCGTTGGTACGGATTTGGCTTCTTCCCTGCTGCGAATCTACTTAGGGCAGTCGTAATAGACCTTACGGCTAAGGTTTGTTTGCACCCAATTCAAGTCACATGACCAAAACTCCTTAGAAGTTAGGTGTTATTCTAATTTTTGTACTAGAGGCAGCAAGGGTGAACTTAGTAAGACAAGGATACAGTTCTGTTTGAGACAAAGTGATTTGACAGCCTCAAGAATAGATTTCACGCCTCCAATTCAGCCGACCATAATGTTTTGTTTTCTTTGTTTATTTTGATTTAATTGAGTGCATTCAGAGGTGTGAAATATATTCTTCAGAAAGGCAGATCGCTTTGTCTTGTCGGAAATCTGGATCTTTTGTTCTACAAAATTTGCCCTCGCTACAAAGGAACATTGACAGATTTTGTAACACAACCGTATCAGTTACTTTAATTGACACCTCAACTCAAAGCGATTAGCGATTGCAGACAATGGAAATTCTCTCAACGAGTTATTCAAAACAAACAAGGCCGAAAAAGTTGCCCCGAAACCAGTAGGGCAAACTCTCGCCTTGAGCACGCGAAAGGCGGTTTTCGAGAGAAGTTATGTGCTTATAATGAAAGACGAAGGGTAAATCTAAAGTGCTGCCTGGCGGATTTTGTTTATTTGATTCAGAAGCCGAGCAGAAGGTATTTCAATTCTCACGTATTTAGGGCTTAAATGAAACCATTACCACACAGCTACTGAATAGAATAAACAAAGAGATACTGGCACAACTCTTAAGAACCAACTTTGGCGTGCACAAGGCGAGAGTTTGCCCTACTGGTTTCAGGGCAAATTTCGCGGCCTTATTTGTTTAAAATTATTAGTTGATTCCATTGTCTGCAATCGCTAATCCCTTTGAATTGAGGTGTCAATCAAAAGCAACTGATGCTATTGTATTACAAAATCTGCCCTTGTTTACTAAGGGCACAATTTTCATGAATATGTTAAAGAAAGTAAAAATTGTTTTCTCAAGAGATTGATCAATTGTCTTGAAGTGGATGTGGACAATCCTAGTTGCATAGAACATGAAAGTGCTTCAAGGGAAATTCAGCTTAAAGAGCAGACTGCAGTTCTATTAACTAACTAACCAACTAGCCAAGAACCTTGTTCTGAAAAGATTGATAATTCATGCTATGAGCTAAATGAAATCTAACACCACTAGGCTTTAGTAAACGGCTTCTCGTCTTGATATGCACTTCTTGCTGCAAGTGATTGAAACTTCAAGGCCACTTCGTGAGTTCTACACTAACGAGGCTTTTTTAATCAGCTTTGCTAGCGAATACATCTCTTAAGTGGTCTTAAGGATATGCCTTTCGCAAAGCAGGCTTTTTACGTGATAAATTTCTTGAAAAGCAATAATTATTGGCCGAGATTTTCAAAGACTTTCGGCAAGAACTGCATGCTTGGATATCTAGAACGACTCCTATTTTCTGATATCTAAAATGAATCCTACAATACATAATCCGGCAAACAACAAATGATATTTTAGTCAACCGGCAAACTATGAAAATTCTGGGTGAGTCAAAACTTGTGCACATTTTCAACAATAAACCGTCTAGCTATTCTGAAAAGGATCAGAATCGAACAACATTTTGCAACACAACATTTTGTAGGACTTTTAAATGGGCAGAGTAGTGATAGAAGCTCTAAAACCTCGCGTATGAAAATGTCTAAAAATAGCGCTCGATCCAGGCTCTTTTGTAAAATAGCTTAAAGGTCTATTGGAGAAAGTGATCGACCGGTTGTCACAAAAAAGTAACTCCTGTTTGAAAAATCACCAAAATTTGATCATGTGGCCGATCTTTGAATTTTTTTTTGGCAGGAAGATCAAACATGAAAATACTTTCCCACGTACTTTCCCAGGTATAATAGCTGATCTTGTAATTGGTTTAGAAATTTGCAAATTTAGATCATTTTAGGGTGTCCTGGGTTTTAAGCATAGTGCAAAAAGTATTAATGATTACCACATCAATTTCTTTTTGTATGGTGAGCTTCTAGTTTAGTCATCATTGGAGGAAAGAAAAAGAAACTATCAACAAACAATCAACACTTGAATGATCATGAAGGATATCAAGGTCACAGCTGTTGATCAAGGTTTACGATGTTGCTTTAAAGGGTATAGTTTCAACTTGTCATATTATACACTTTAAGGAACGAAAACAAACATTTTGTCACCTTTAAGTATATTTGGATCATTGACAAAGGAGGTCCAAAAGGAAGTTTTATGATAGGTATAATGAAAGATTTTGAGTGATTTCTTAAACGGGAGTACTTGTTTGGGGACACCCGGTAGAATCATCAATGGCTGCAATATTTTGACTCGTCTGTTACAACTACGCTGACCTCTAACGGAGTACATCAAACGTTAAATAGCATTTAGAAAAAATATTAATAATACATGATTCTTGCCACATTCTTTACATATTATTTACAATTTATGAATATTCACTTATCATACATGTTATTTGTGTTATCTATGCCGCCAAAATCTATACTTCACCCCAAAAATATTCTGAAAAATTTTGCTGCGCGCCACAGCCAACGAGAAACTCGTACGTTTATAGCCAGGAGACAAATTCAGCTATTGTTTTTTAGATGAACTTACACGTTTTTTTTATAAGAAACTTGGATCAGCACTTAGTACTAACAGTTTCTTAATTTCGCATGAAAATTTCGGTGTTTTAGTAGTAAAAGTTTCTTAATTAGTTTCTTATTTTTTGGGCCTAAAATTGCAGTATTGTTCGAAGTTGAGCCTTCTTCTCGAGAAAGGGCTTCCATTTTTCATTGACATTGTCATTAAGAAGAAGCCATGCACACCAAGGCAGAAATTTACCAATTTTGCAGTTAAAAGTCAAGAAAAGACGAATGTACCTTTGCTAGAGAGACATAGAATAAGAAAGACAAAAAGAAATAAAGTTTCAGAGTTTCTGAACTGTTCTTGAGCGTAGTACTAGAGTTTCTTAAATTTTTGGTCATCGTAGTACTAGTTTCTTATAAACCAGTTTCTTATAAAAAAAACGTGTACTTGAACATATATTTGACCATGTGCTTGACAATTGGTCAATTGACCATATACTTGGGATATCATCTCTTTACATATTGCTACAATTACTTGTTCGGGATTCTGTGAACTCCCCCTTTTGTAAATCACAATGGAAAAGACGATAACTCTGATTGGTTCGCTGATCAATGGAATGGGTGAAGCGTTTTGGGAAATGCGCGAATTCACAAAGGAAAAATGAAGGATGTTGACTCCGCAATCGCCAGTGCGCATATTTCAAAGCGCTTAAACGGGGGTCTAGCTCTTCTGGAGAAAATCCGTAAGGCTTTCACTGATAGTATCCCGAACAATTACCCGCATCATGATTTTCATGGTGCAAACTAGTGTGCACGAAAAGTTTCATCAACAGGACAATCCTGTGGTCTGAAGTGGGTATAAGGACGTTAGCTGAATTTGTCTATTGATGCCTGTAGAATGGACCATGGACACTTTTCTATGGTATGCCTATCTGCTAAGCCTTTATTACTGTAGCCTATGAGCGTCCTAGGATATCATGTAGATGAAATGAAACGAATGTGTGTTCCCTGCTATACAATATTTTCTTTTTGGTCCTATGCATTATAGCAATTAATTAGAAGTTACTGAGCATCTTCATTTACAGTATTTACTTTTTAAAAAGCCAATGCGAAGTGTTTTCAAATTTTAGTGTTTTAAAGTTAGGAAATTGTTCAGAATGTAGGAAAGATTTCAATACAAATATACGTTGTTCGATTTATTTCAAATGAAACTGTTGGGCATTTTCTTGCGCAAAGTTTTAATATGCCCTGACAAAACATGCTAAATTCAATATCTCATTTTTTTTTACGTTGCATAGTAGCATACCCCAAAACACACTTTTCCACCAAGGCTTGCAACAACGAAACTGAACTTAAACGACATCATATTTTTGATTTACCTTAGAAGAGAGTTGCTCTCTCAAAACACTCTCAAAATCTCTCAAAAATTGCACTTCCATTTGCTCTGAGAATACATACATTCACCGAAATATACACTCGAGATATCATTACATTTCCACATACTGTCTTAAACATCATTTCTGCACGAATCGTTTGATTCCATGTTTTGAGTCCACAGATATGTAAAATGTATTCTTACTTCACAGATTGATGAAAAATCCTGAACCACTTTCGCAATGGTGCAGAAATTTGGCCACCTTCCAAGATTTGTTTTGGTATGATCCGCTGTTTTTTTCTATTTTTCAGCTGTTTGTCTATTTTCTTCTTCTTTCAAACGCCATATTTTCATCTCGCCGTACTACGCATTCGTTTGATTCGCATATCATTGATGCTGAGTTGCAGTGACATTCCGCATCGACTTTGCATGGTGTCTTGAACACTAATTTACACTGCAACAGAATAGGGCATTGTATTATATACAGGGCATAGGGCAGGGTATAAACATAGGGTATTACTGACAATGTACAGCCAGAGAAAGGAGCTAATTTGCGCTGCAAGGGAGAAGGGTTTTATACCATTGATGATGTAATGGGTGCCTTGAACACTAATTTACACTGCAACGGAATAGGACATTATATTATATACAGGGCATAGGGCAGGTTATATACATATGGTATATTACTGACAATGTACAGCCAGAGAAAGAAGCTAATTTGCGCGGCAAGGCAGAAGGGCATGATATTATATTCAGGACATAGGCCAGAGTATATACATAGGGTATATTACTGACAATGTACAGCCAGAGAAAGAAGCTAATTTGCGCGGCAAGGCAGAAGGGCATGATATTATATTCAGGACATAGGCCAGAGTATATACATAGGGTATATTACTGACAATGTACAGCCAGAGAAAGAAGCTAATTTGCGCGGCAAGGCAGAAGGGCATGATATTATATTCAGGACATAGGCCAGAGTATATACATAGGGTATATTACTGACAATGTACAGCCAGAGAAAGAAGCTAATTTGCGCGGCAAGGCAGAAGGGCATGATATTATATTCAGGACATAGGCCAGAGTATATACATAGGGTATATTACTGACAATGTACAGCCAGAGAAAGAAGCTAATTTGCGCGGCAAGGCAGAAGGGCATGATATTATATTCAGGACATAGGCCAGAGTATATACATAGGATATATTACTGACAATGTAAAGCCAGAGAAAGGAGCTAAGTTACGCTGCAAGGGAGATGGGTTTTATACCATTGATGATGTAATGGGTGCCTTGAACACTAATTTACACTGCAACGGAATAGGACATTATATTATATACAGGGCATAGGGCAGGTTATATACATATGGTATATTACTGACAATGTACAGCCAGAGAAAGAAGCTAATTTGCGCGGCAAGGCAGAAGGGCATGATATTATATTCAGGACATAGGCCAGAGTATATTCATAGGGTATATTACTGACAATGTACAGCCAGAGAAAGAAGCTAATTTGCGCGGCAAGGCAGAAGGGCATGATATTATATTCAGGACATAGGCCAGAGTATATACATATGGTATATTACTGACAATGTACAGCCAGAGAAAGAAGCTAATTTGCGCGGCAAGGCAGAAGGGCATTATATTATATTCAGGACATAGGCCAGAGTATATACATAGGGTATATTACTGACAATATACAACCAGAGAAAGGAGCTAAGTTACGCTGCAAGGGAGAGGGGTTTTATACCATTGATGATGTAATGGGTGCCTTGAACACTAATTTACACTGCAACGGAATAGGACATTATATTATATACAGGGCATAGGGCAGGTTATATACATATGGTATATTACTGACAATGTACAGCCAGAGAAAGAAGCTAATTTGCGCGGCAAGGCAGAAGGGCATGATATTACATTCAGGACATAGGCCAGAGTATATACATAGGGTATATTACTGACAATGTACAGCCAGAGAAAGAAGCTAATTTGCGCGGCAAGGCAGAAGGGCATGATATTATATTCAGGACATAGGCCAGAGTATATACATAGGGTATATTACTGACAATGTACAGCCAGAGAAAGAAGCTAATTTGCGCGGCAAGGCAGAAGGGCATGATATTATATTCAGGACATAGGCCAGAGTATATACATAGGGTATATTACTGACAATGTACAGCCAGAGAAAGAAGCTAATTTGCGCGGCAAGGCAGAAGGGCATGATATTATATTCAGGACATAGGCCAGAGTATATACATAGGATATATTACTGACAATGTAAAGCCAGAGAAAGGAGCTAATTTGCGCTGCAAGGGAGAAGGGTTTTATACCATTGATGATGTAATGGGTGCCTTGAACACTAATTTACACTGCAACGGAATAGGACATTATATTATATACAGGGCATAGGGCAGGTTATATACATATGGTATATTACTGACAATGTACAGCCAGAGAAAGAAGCTAATTTGCGCGGCAAGGCAGAAGGGCATGATATTACATTCAGGACATAGGCCAGAGTATATACATAGGGTATATTACTGACAATGTACAGCCAGAGAAAGAAGCTAATTTGCGCGGCAAGGCAGAAGGGCATGATATTACATTCAGGACATAGGCCAGAGTATATACATAGGGTATATTACTGACAATGTACAGCCAGAGAAAGAAGCTAATTTGCGCGGCAAGGCAGAAGGGCATGATATTATATTCAGGACATAGGCCAGAGTATATACATAGGGTATATTACTGACAATGTACAGTCAGAGAAAGAAGCTAATTTGCGCGGCAAGGCAGAAGGGCATGATATTATATTCAGGACATAGGCCAGAGTATATACATAGGATATATTACTGACAATGTAAAGCCAGAGAAAGGAGCTAAGTTACGCTGCAAGGGAGAAGAACATTAGATTAAATACAGGGCAGGGTATATACATAAGGTATATTACTGACAATGTACAGCCAGAGAAAGGATCTAATTTTCGCTGCAAGGGAGAGGGTATTAGATTATATACAGGGCAGGGTATATACATAGGGTATATTACTGACAATGTACAGCCAGAGAAAGGATCTAATTTTCGCTGCAAGGGAGAGGGGTATTATGACATTGATGATGTAACGGATGAACCAAATAAAGTTAAAACGTTTGTAAGCCTGTAGTTTGTTATCTATTCATCAGATACTTATAACTGACTAACATTTTGAGATTATATGTCAACTTAGAAAACAAATTATCAGTGGTTTAAATCAGTTGTATTGCTCCCAAGTTATGGGCAATTTTATGAAATTGTTCAAACCATTTTCAAACTCAGAATCCTCTAAAGCAGGCTGGAAAGATTTCTAATCTAGTGTAAGTGTACTACTATGCATGTCGCACACAGGCGTGAGGCCCCTAGTGTTTGACCGTCCCTTTCGAAGGATGGTGAAGTGAGTTGCTTGGTCAAGCATTCTTTATCACCACCCATCCAGATTTTGACATCGTGCAACCAAGCGTAACTTCAATAAGAATAAGAATACTCTTGGCATTCCTAATGCCAGAACAACTTCTTATGGTATAGAAACTGTAAGATATTTGGGTCAAAAGCTGTGACAAACATTATCTCACAGTATTAGAGAGTCCCAATCACTGGAAGCTTTCAAAATAGAATTAAGGAACTATACAATAGAGTGTGACTGTAGATTGTGCAAAACATTTATTTCTGGATTAGGTTTCATTTAGATTTGCTCCGGGTCTGTTCCGTGGTATTTACTTTAATTAGCTTTAATAGATAGTTGGCATTAATTAGCTTTTACACAGCTATTAGAGTTTTACGCCAATTTTAAACAAATTATTTATTATTATTATTTATATAATTACCTAACGGAAAATGAATAGACCGCTTGGCCACTCACCCCATGCAGGAAGACGCCATAGGCCTCGCTCATTATCAGGTGGTGAGGCGTCATAAACCTTGCTCATATCGCTATGAGCTGAGCTGACGAAATTGAATGAATCTAAGCTCAGCAACTTAAAAGTAATGTGTCCAACTAATTACAACCGCGTATGCATTCTTGTTGAAATATGCTGACACGATGCTGACGGAGAGCCTCGAAGAGCGCGTAGTGATTGGTAGAATTTAACTGATCACATGCAGAACTAGAATTTAAACTTCACAGCGAGGCTGCTTGCTGTGAGCTCCACGGCAAAGTGATCACATGAAATATCTCTTGTAAATGGCTTACATGGACACATTACCTTAAACTAGATCATGTGGTACACTGTATCGATTTGTCGTTGGTACGTCCATTGTGAGTACAACACTATAAGCCTCAATTGTAAACAGAATGCGTTATTGACTACCCAGACATTCGATTCGTCATGCTGACCCTGACAATATTGCTTAAAACTTACGAAACTAACCGAATGTAAGCTAATTCGCTTGGCTTGATCATGTGGTACACTAACGATTCGTATCGATACTATGTCCTTTGTGAGAATTGTATGAAGCTTCAGTTACAAATTAAATGTGTTATCGAAAAGCGAGATCCATGATAAGCCGGAGCCAATTAATATAACCATATCAAAACGTTTGCGAATTGGTACGTTATTGGATTTTGCCGCTAAATAATGACTAGTTTGACGCGTACACTATATCTTTAATCTTTTGGTTAACTGATCCTAATGGACAAACGCAACATTGTTCTTTTGGAATAGCAGTTATAAGAGAGAATAGTAAGATCGAACGTTACAGCCTGGGTTTAGCTAAGTGAGACCTTCCTTATCAAACGCGAGAAGCGTAATTGCGTCGTGTTTGACACTGTAAAACACGTTTGCTTTCTATGATTATTTGGTTAACTGGTCTTAATGGACAAGTTTTACTTTGTTCTTTTTGGGAAAGCAGTTATAAGAGAGGTGGAAGCTCGGAGCCTGGGATTGTTTAGGTAAAATGCGAGAACCAGTAGCGTGCTCAAAAGCAGTTATAAGAGAGATGGAAGTTCGGAGCCTGGGTAAAAATGCGAGAACCAGTAGCGTGCTCAAAAGCAGTTATAAGAGAGATGGAAGTTCGGAGCCTGGGATTGGTTTGGTAAAAATGCAAGAACCAGTAGCGTGCTCGATCTACTTGTCCTTTCGTGCCAAAATGTTTCAGTTGTCTTCTATAGTAATTTTTGAAGACAGAAGGTTATTTAAGCTACCAAATTGTCTCTACCCTATATTCCCTAATGACTCGGTTTGCATCCGTTGTGCCACGGATTTGATTAGTTAACTTTGGAGTAATTTCTCACTTGTATTGGGTTTCTCAGAAAGGTATACAGCTTTCGTTGGGTCCAGCAATGAGACTTTAGCTTCTATTTATAACTAATCAATTTAAAAATGTCCCTTGATAGTTATCTTGAACATAGATACCTCGTTTGTTGATATTGGTGCTTTGAGTGTTGAAATATTAATCTTGAAAGTTCAAATTTGCCTCCACATCCAAACCAGAGCTTTGGCCTTCAGCCTGAGCAAATTCTTGAAGCACAGCGAATAAGTCAATATTATCCTTGAGAAACTTTGAAAAACTTAAGACTATGTTACATTAAACATAGGGCTCAATTCTTTCAAAATGTCGGTGTAAAATTCTATTACAGTTTTTCTTTGAATTAAATGGCTTTGAAGGAACTTCGGTTTCTTTGGTGTAAATCTAACGTGGAAATTTATTGATATCTTGATTAGTTTCAAAATAGCGACATTTACTAGATTTGAGGCTATGACGTCATCAAATTTCTAAATCCTAAACCAGAAAAGCTACTGATTTCTGCTTGCCACCATATTGTAGACCTTCATAAACTATGGTTTTCTTGAAGGTTATATCATCTTTCCTCGATTGGTTTAGGATTTACGATGATTTACATTTTTTTTAATTTTCCATAAATTTTTTCAAAATGATTGAATTGCCGCATTTTGAAAAAAATCAAGATATAAAAAGATGTCCACGGCAAATTTACAGCAAAGTACCATAAGTTCCTTTCAAGCCATATTGAATTTTACATTTACCCTTTTAAAGATTTGAAAGGTTTTAGCCCTATGCTTATTATGATGGCTAGAAGTCACCCATTGTGCCATTTTTTCATTTTCTTTAGTTTAGTTATAGATTTTGATGTTCTTCAGGAATTTGCTTAGACCAAAAGCCCAAAGCTCTGTTGTGGACGTGGAGGCAAATTTGAGCTTTCAAGATTGATATTTTAGCTCTCAAAGCATCAATACCAGCAAGCGAGGTCTCTATGTTCAAGGTAACTATTGAGGAACATTTTGAAATTAATCAGCCATTGATAAACTAATTCTCATTGCTGGACTCAAATTAATCTGTATATCGGGTGTCACAAAAAATGTATTGGTTGACTCCAGTGATGTGAATTTACATTTAATCAATGGCTAATCACTCTCAAAATGTTCCTCGATAGTTAACACGGAGATGGATACCTCGTTTGTTGGTATTGGTACTTTTAGGGAAGAAATATCAATCTTGAAAGCTCAAATTTGCGTCCACTTGCAAGCCAGAGCTTTGGCCTATTGGCCTACGCAAATTCCTGAAGCACATCTAAATTAAGAACTGAAATTAATGAAAAATTAAAGAACTTCCCAATGGGTGACTAAGGGGTGACTTCTGGAAAACAGAATAATACAAGATCTAATGCTGTTCAAATTTTATCAAGGCTATCGTTTATTTATACACTGCGCCTTAAGAAATTGCTAAGGCCAAAAGTCTAAAGCTCTGGTTTGCAGGGAGAGGCAAATTTGAGCTTTCAAGATTAACATGTCTGCTTTCAAAGTACCAATATCAACAAACGAGGTATCCATGTTCAAGTAAACTATCGAGGAACATTTTTAGAGTAATTAGACATTGATTGAAGCTAAATTCACAGCGCTGGAGTCAACCAAATCCGTATACATTTTTTGGGACACACGGTAGATAACAGATATCTGTAGTTACTTACCGGCATTTGTATCGTCTCTTCAAATTCTGCAAATGATTTTACTAATCTGCACATTCCACTATCACATATCCACATAGAACTGCAGTCATCGTGAGTTTGACAACTCTAATTTAGAAAGAAGAACAGCGTTAGTTTTCAATTGGTTTAAAAGGATTTTGTAGAGCCGTATTTGACTCTAATGTTCATTGCTGCATGCAGAGTATATGTAGTGGGCCTCCTCCCTCTTATATGCATTAAATTTGTTCACAAATTGTCCGATTCTTGAAATCGGACCTTACGTAAACCGGTACTGACCTTAAGATTCCACTGTGCAAGACCTCAAGTGGGCAACAGAGCTTTTCGTATCGAAGAGTTACTGTTTGGAACCAGTTGAGCCATGAAGTCAAAACTGCTCCTTCGCTAGCTACTTTCAAAACGAGACTAAAAGCCTTGTTGAAAGATCCAAGAGCTTGATAATCTGAATCAACGTTCAGTACAAACGTTTGACTTCTAAGTCCCTTTCTTTTCAACATGTTTTCTTTTCTTTACCTTCATGTAGATTTGTAATTTATATCCATGTAATTAGGTTAGTTATGATTTAAGCAGGGCACATTGAAAATCAGTGTATTTAAATCTACTGAGCGATGATTCAAGAGCCAATTCACCTAAGCATATACAATTTTTAAAGATAATTCAGAAATATACTACAATTTCTTAAACGTTTCGATTTTCATCTTCTTCAGTACCTGTTCTTACAATGACTTGGGGATCTACCTAAAAACCTGTTTTGTAGAAAAGGAGCGCAAATTTCTTTCAAGCCATTCGCTCGGTTCAAAGAAATAAGTTATAAAGAAACAAGAAAGGAGTAAAAACTATACACGGACATTTTTAAAGATTTGGAACCTATGTATGCTCTTTGACAGCAGAGGGATTCAGATGAAAGCAAACGCAATGCATTGCAAAGTTTCAAAGGTTATTTTTGTTTTCCTCTGAATAAATGAATGAAAGGATGAACGAAAACAGAAAGAAGACGTGGACTGATAGACAAATAATTTAGATGCTAACACAGCTTGTTAGTGCAGATAGTCCGACCGTTACTTAGCACCAACTTACACAAACATTTTCAGGAGTATTACTTGATGGATTTGCAGTTTACTTGTAATATAAATACTCAATGCTATAAAGTTGCTGACAAGTGAAATTGCAAACTTCATGCTGCTATCTTGAAATTAAAGCAAATATTTGAAATGTTTTGACGACCAGGAAACTGCAAACAGAATTTGTGGACTATTCTCTGTCTCTTAAGATGTGTGGGTTGGGAATTTATTTTTCAAAAATATCATGCACGAATGCTACTTTAAGCACTGTGAGAGTTTCTAGTTTCAATAAATGTTTATTGCTGAAATCATAGGTGTTGCGCGGTGCTTTGTCTTTCACAGCAAAATTTTGGCACGTAAACGTTTTCAAGATACCGATTGAATGAAATTAAGTAGGCATGGTTTGAAAATTGCTTTCGAAAATTTTGCTGTATTTTATACATGCTACTACTGTCTATGTTTTGGCTAAATTTATATCTTGCTTGTTAGGGCTAAAGTTTGTTTCTTTTGCGTAAATCAAAACGTAATTTTTAAATGTAAATTTTGTGACTTATTCTGTTGAGTGAATGATTTACCATGAGTGCCATAAATGTGGAGCGTTTGATCAAATATAGCACCATGGCTATTATTTTGATGAATCTAAAATTTGAATAACTTGAATTTTGTTTGTTTCATTTGGCGCTATTGATGCCTTGGGTACTGCGAGATTCACTCTGAAAGTTCAAAACTTTTTTGTCAAAATGAAAATGGTATTATCAATATTCCACCTAAGATCAGATCATTTATGATGAACACAGCAGCCTTGTCTAACACCTGTCTAACACTATCTATCAATTGTTGGACATTTGATTGGGTGAAATCTGCTCGCCCTGTATGAAATTATTGGGAAAAAACCAAACGAGTCAATTCTTGCCTTTACGAGACTTTGTCAACCAAGAAATCGACTTTGAAGATGAAGAGAAATGACTGATGAATCGTTCTTGCAAGTAACTGACAAGGACATTTTGCGTCATGTTCATATACACATACTTAACACTCAATGTAAAGACAGTCTGTCACACATTTGATTGGGTGATAATGACAATACAAGGAATAGGAAATTTGAATGGCTGCTGATCCTACTGACTTTCTACGACGGTGGAAAGTGAGATCGATTAGCCCTCCTTTGTTCCAAATACACAGATTCACAAAGAAATCCATTGTGTTGAGCTCTGATTTTATTACAACCAATCAGATACGTGATAGGCTGCCTTTAATTCCTTCGTAATTTACAATTTACTACTTTTTCGCAGAACAATGGCTCCAAAGCTCCATATTTTTCATCGTTGAATACCTTGATGCATCACGGTTGCTTATTGATAAAAGACACTCGAGAAAAGGTAATTTGACTTCGTTAACGTGCCTAACGAATTTCTTAAGATCTGGAGGTCTTCCTCAAAACATGCTGACTTTAGGTTACATTGATTTTGCAATTGCAACGTTTCGGAGCAACTGCAATCAGGCAATTGTGAAAGTGTTATGCCATTTTGAAAGCTTTTGATTCTGAAAACCTGGCAAAATTACAGAGCAGTTTGCAAACTAAACTGAAAAAGAAAGTCGAGAAACTGATTGAGAAAGAAAGGCTCCTATAGTGTCCTATTAAGTTCATTAAAGGGAATGTAAGTACATATAAGTATTTGATAAAATGACTTTACAAAGACAATAGGCTATCACACGTGCCGCACCATATTTGGGTAACTGATCCACGTCAACATGAAATACTGACATCTGATAGGCTAGAAGCTGACCGCAAGTGGCTTGAGCCACTTTTATATGCTTACATTCCCTTTAAGTTACTGCCTGTGATGTCTATGATTTGTTCTTCAAGTATGCGGAATCCTTTGACTGTTTGCACCCTCTTGCTTTCTTGGGCGTAGCGTAAAAATTATTGCAACTCTGGCTGATCTAGGTTCGACGACTGACCACCTAGTTCTCTTGTTTATTTACTACACGTAGAGATAATCATCTACACACCCGTTCTTAAATGGCTGGAGACCAAAATCCGTTATATATGAACTCAGGAAGGTCAAGATGAGTACCATGACATGATAGATGATATGATATGATATACCATGAGTTTCACCCAATTCAAAGCTATGTCGTGTCTTGTCTTATTTATCCCCTGTCGCTTCATAAAACCCGTCCTGAAATCCCTCTCTAAGCTTTGCGAATTTTTGGCTTTCTCATTAGGCTTAACGTTCCCGTGATCTTAGATTAAGATGGATTTGAATGTCTTGCAGGGAGTATCAGACACTATCATGTAATTTCTTAAGATTTAACTCGTTTTGTTAAGCTTCTTAATCTAAATATGTGCTAGAGATCCTTTTTGATATAGACAGAAACTAAATATAGACAGGTTTCCCGCCCTTAACTGTCAAGTTCTCGTTTCACAATGAATTCTAATCTTTAGTTTTGTAAATCTTTCATATTTGGAACATTGTATAACGGTGACCTGATCAATGATGACTAGTTTGAGGATAAGAGTGAGGAATTTTATGAAATGCGATGTAATACGGATTTTGTGTCAAAGCACGAAACACTGTTTATATTTTATAGCAAGCCAAAATCTGACTCCAAGCCCTTGCAATCTTGCAGTCCAGCTCGGCTTCGTTCGTAGCTAAAATGTCGATTTCCCGCAGGGAGCCAAACATGAATTCCTTTCCTGAAACTAACAAACTAACAAAAACATTTGTTTATGCCTTAGAGCTTTAGTTATCTGAAAGAAGCAAGGACAGATTTGGAAAGACAATAGCACGAGTTGGTTTTGATTGACAACGCAATTCAAAGCGATTAGCGATTGCAGACAAAGGAAATTCTCTCAACCAATAATTCAAAACAAGGAAAGCCGCAAAAGTTTCTCTGAAACCCAGGTAGCTAGCTCGCTCGTTGTGCATTCCAGAAATTGTTTTTAAGAGCAAACATGAGCATAGATCGAAAGAAGAAGGATATATCTACACATCTACCTCGGGCATTTTATTTATTTGGCTCAAAAGCCGATTGGGAGGCCATTCAATTCTTTTATTTTTTTGGGTGTAATGAAAACACTTACTGTTCAGCTTCTGAACCAAAGAAATAAAATGCCCGAGGTAGATGTGAAGATATATCCTTCTTTTTTCGATACATGCTCATGTTTGCTCTTAAAAACAATTTCTGGAATGCACAACGAGCGCGCTGGCTACTTGGGTTTCAGAGAAACTTTTGCTGGTTTTTTTGTTTTGAATTGCTGGTTGAGAGATTTTACTTTGTCTGCGATCGCTAATCGCTTTGAATTCAGGTGTCAACAAAAGCATCTCATGCTATTGTGTTAAAAAATCTGTTCTTGTTTCTGAAAGATCAAATTGGTTTCAAATTTAAGAATGTTTTATTTCCGCGAAAGAAGCTTTCTTTATCGAGAATATCTTGGCTCAGGTTTATCCGACTGTTTCTCAGCAAATATTTTTTTGATTTTGGAAACGATCTTGTAGAATTCAAGTTGAAGCTTCCCCTATCCAATGCAAATAAAGCTCAGACTAATGGAAGTAAGGGTTTCTACAAGGGGTGGTTGAGAAGATGTACGCTACCTAGCAGCACCTGATCAGATGCTGAATACATTGAGCCATTCTTTATCTTTCTCGAACGGTAGAAATTTATTTCTTGATGCTGGTGTGAAAGTCTCATTCGTGGTTGTTGATTAGTCCAGACATAGCAGCACTTCATTTTAAAACACACAAGCTGCTGTTTACCTCTCGTTAATTCTGCTCAACGTTTGACAAGGAAATTAGCATAGATCTTTCGATTCTTTGTGGCGCCACACATTAACCAAACTCATTCCAGAAAGTTGGCAGAGTTTCTTCTCGATTTTCTTCGAGATTTTTTAAGATAACTGTCATTACTTGGTTCCCCTTGTGGTAAACTATCTATAAACATCAGAGTGTCTTTCAATATAGTCATAATTATGTTATGATTGGTCCAGTGAGTCCTAACCTTAGATTGATAGAATGACAAGCTCGACCGTATATTTAGACTTGGCGATGGCAGAAGCCCACCTAGCGAAGATTTCCGTTCCATTCTCCAAGAGCTTAATTGCATGTGGAAGGAACTGGGAAAGAGTTTAGTGGCTTCAATGTGCATATAATTCAATTACGTGACCTGTGTTCTGGATGTGATAAGGCCTAACTGACACTCTTGCCTTTTGCCTTCCTTGTTTCAACTGAGGGGCGTATGAATGACATCTAATTTTGAAGTGAGAAGGGACTAATGAGCAGGGGTGTAGCCAAAGAGGGGTATTGCATCCCCAACTTTTAGTTTCTCGAGAATTTTGTGGTCAAAATTTAATCAATTTGTATCATTTTTATTTCAACAATGAAACCGAAGACATGCCAATTTTTCGGCCAACCACCCTAATAATTTCCTTTAGCTTCGCCCCTGCCAACGAAAGGGGAGCATGTATGGTAAAACATATTTTGGAACGGTTTTTTGGAACTTTAAGATATCTTTAAGAGAAGGAATTGCCTGTTTTGCTTATTAATGATTTAAATGGAAAGTTTCTTTATACTTTACTGGACAGTTCTGACTCGTTCTCGTTTGCTCAACTTATGGACAAAGCTAAAACATTTATCCAGTAGTTTTTGTGTTTCATATCAGAGGTTTCCCAATTTGACTCTGTTCTTTCAGTCCCTTTTTCACAGTGTCTAGATCGCAAAAGATGTTTTGGAGAGGGCCCCTTGTAAATTGCCTCTGCTGAAGGGTCACCCTCCTGTAGGTGAATTGAATTGAATTGAAATGAAGAGATTTGAGTTTAAAGAACTTCCAAAAATTTTTTATCAGTGTTTGAATGGAGGAGAGCATCATGCAGTACCTTTTCTGCACGCTATATGGTAGATCAGTAACCGGGAACTTTCCATGAGTTCAGTGAACAGAGTATAAAGAGTATCAATCCAAATAGCTTTCCATGAAACTGAACTTCCCAGAACTGAACTGAACTTCCCAGGTCTGACGTCATGATTTATCAGTTTATGGAGTGTCACAGGATGAATTAGCAACTCGCTCGTGTCCACTTTTATCCCCTAGTTGTATCTATATCAAAAATTCTAGCCAATTGCTAAAGCTTTGATAAGAATTAGGTAAAATCGCATTGCCATGGTTGTAAATTTGTGGTAAAAGACAATGTCGATTATTGTCTGTCCTCCTTCAAAAATCTTGTCGCACGGTTTTTGTTTCGCAGAAAATTATGGTTTATCTGCAGTGTATCCCAAAGGGCGTCACCAGGTGGTGGACTGGAGTGTTTCTGAAGCTGGTATTTAGTTATAAGCAAAAATGGTGCAAAAAGGCTGGGAATATCTTTCAGGGCATAATTCCTTGTTATGCCCACCCCACTTTTTTAAGGCTGGTGACGCCCCCGGTGTTTCTATCCATCAAATTTAACGTATTTCCTAATGTAAGGCAGCTAGAGATAACTGAAATCAAGCCTTATTTGCCTTTTGCTTTTTGGAATACATCGCTCACTTAGGCAATATTATTTTGTCCAATCTGGCGCTGAAGTTGTTATCTTCCTACGATTTTTTAAATCAAAGCTGCAAACGCTCTCTTCGACATCTCTCTATAAGACCATTACTCAGGGCTACACTATTGTATTTATTAAGGCCTATGTGCTAGATCTAACTGACTGAGAAATTTATTTCTTCCATATGCTACTTTCAAGTACAACAAATGCCTTACTGAAAACATTAACGATACTAACTTATGCAAACACTTTATCTAACTGAATATACCAAAATCTAAATTTGCGTAGCCCGTATGCGATAAAGGTTTGGTGAATATGCAAGGAACAGTCGAGTAAACTTGGCCATCCTGAGTGCCTTGAAAGCTATTCATATCATTACGTTCCCGGGGGGTCTACTTGAGCACATTGAGCACCCGGGGATGTGCCTGCCAATAGGGCCCCATTTTCGGAAGAAAATTCCAGGACAGGGTTATACCTTTTGTGTATTTATTCCGGCACAGGTATGTTCATTAAAGCTTTTTGCCCAGGACAGGTCAGATTTGACATGCAAAATTAAGGTAACTCACAAAAGACACTTGCATTATCCAGGACAGGTACTATGTTTTCAAACATTTATTCCAGGACAGGGTCGTAAAATTTTCTTTTGGCAGGCACATCCCTGTTGTTTTTCTCCAAGGTAGACCCCCGGGATTACGTCCCAAACGTTGTGTTATTTAAGGCTACGTCGTATTAAACGGAGAATTGCTACTCTGCAATTACTTAGTTTTCCAGTTCTTCCAATGCATAGGCGTACACGTAAAGGCAATATGTGCTGAGCAGGGCAGGTTATAGCTTCTTCAATACAACAAGAACATTTGCAAGATTCAGGCTAATTGACAAGCTAACGTCGTGCAAAATATTCATAAAAAATTTTATTGATGCGAGTATCGCTGCTGTGTAGCTTCCTTCCACGTATCCTTTTGATGCCACGCCTAGTGCGGATGAAACAACCAGCAACGGACAGCAAGAAGATAGATAGAGTAACAAAGAGGCGAGTATCAAAGATAGAGAGAGTAACAAAGATAGAGTAACAAAGAGGCGAGTAACAAAGATAGAGAGAGTAACAAAGATAGAGTAACAAAGAGGCGAGTAACAAAGATAGAGAGAGTAACAAAGAGGCGAGTAACAAAGATAGAGAGAGTAACAAAGATAGAGAGAGTAACAAAGATAGAGTAACAAAGAGGCGAGTAACAAAGATAGAGAGAGTAACAAAGATAGAGAGAGTAACAAAGATAGAGAGAGTAACAAAGATAGAGTAACAAAGAGGCGAGTAACAAAGATAGAGAGAGTAACAAAGATAGAGAGAGTAACAAAGATAGAGTAACAAAGAGGCGAGTAACAAAGATAGAGAGAGTAACAAAGATAGAGTAACAAAGAGGCGAGTAACAAAGATAGAGAGAGTAACAAAGATAGAGTAACAAAGAGGCGTACAAACCTTTCGCATACTCATGCATGTCGTTCTTCGTAGACTAGTGATCAGTATCATGAGAGCAATTATAGTGAAAGACTTGGACGCCATCTTGTTCAATCCGTCTTCTGTCTGTCTGGAATGAGAAAGAGTGAAACAGTCTTGTTAAGGCTTTGGCTTTTTCAATATACATTGATAGCCTAAACTGAATAGAAATCTAAAGGCGAGATAAGACATTACTGGTCCTGTCATGATAATTCCTGATTCCCTCAAGGCATGAATAACTCTTTTTAATTTTCAGACAGTAAAATAGTGATGGAAAGATCTCAGATCAAGCCCTCTTTCTTATTCTTCCTAATCTGACATTGTGGGCTCGATTAATGAACAGTTATCTTTCAACTGATTCCCTTGTGAATGTTGCGTACCGTTTTCGAGGGCTAGATATGTCTATGGCTCCTGGTAGATTTGACGATAGAGCATGAAAGGGAGACACTAGCGTAGTGTTCGTAATTGTTTTTACGTAGTCACATTCCAGTCCAGCTGCTGTAAACGTCCAGGCTGTTCAGAAACAGAGTTCTTGGTAGATCTGGCGATAGAATATTAAAGGGATTTCGTTGTGAAACAGACACTAGCATAGCGCTTGTAATCATGTTTAGCGAATCTACATAGTCACATTCAAGTCCAGCTGCTATAGAGATCTAGGCTGTTCGGAGCCAGCGGTTCTCAGAGTTCCTGGTAGATTTGACGACAATCCATGAAAGTGATTCCGATGGGAAACATACACTAGGATAACATTTGTAATTATATTTAGCGAAGCCATGTAGACGCGGCCCAGTGATGTTAATGCTTATTCTCATTGCGATCGTAGTCCAGTCACATAGAGACAAAAATCTATGTACACGAAAGGAATTTTGTAAGCTGGCGTTTGATTGTAGTTAGCAAATGCTTGTAGCAGAGACGTAGGAACCGGGGGGGCACTGGGGGCACGTGCCCCCCCAAGATTTTGAAATAAACAAAGAAGTGCCCTTTTTATTTTCAGGAAATGCCCCTTTAGCTTAATGTAAAAAGTGCCCTTGAAGTGTCGTGCCCCTCCAAGTTTGAGATGCTTCCTACGTCCCTGGCTTGTAGTCATATCAAGGGCAAGTTATCAGAAAGCAGAACACTTGCTAGATTTAACAATGTGAAACACTGCGGATTGTGTTAGTGCTATGGAGGAAGATGTGCAGTACTGCAGTTTCGCGAGAGAAGCATTACGATATAGCTACACTGCACATTCCTTTGTTGAGCCCTAAGTTACATACACTTTCTTATACCTCCACTAGATTTACTTTTTTTTGTTTTTTTCTACATTCCATTAAAAATTTACAATACAAATTTACTAGTTACACTACTTACAAAATACTTTACTACACTACAAGACGATGCCACTAGATGCAAAATATCATGACTATTCTGTGGCATCACGAAAAACTAAGACAATAATACATGGGAAAGCAAAAGAAAGAAAACTACATTCTGTCTCAAATTAGACATAAGGTGAAAAATTGTCCGCGATAACAACAGACAAGATGCCTGCCGCCGTTATGGAAAATTTTGCGCTATCACAAATCTCACCTCATATATAATTTGAGACAGACTTTACATACGATAGTTAATTAAATAATTGGTGGCTTACTAGGGGGATGGGGGCGAGATACTTTATTCAAAGCGACCAGTACTATGTATAAAACGTATCGTCAGCTCAAGGATACTTCTATTCAGTTCATATTTTACTTCATATTTTGCCGAAGCCCCTATGACCCCATTTCTATCGACGACTGCTTACTATTCAACTATGTTTACAGATCTGAGAGCCTTCTCGTTTTGCCCGATATCGCATCCCCGGGGGAGGTACATAACATATTTAGGGTACGGGTATGTGCCGCCCATATGGGTGGGTTTTTGGGCCCAAAATTCTCTAAACAAGGGTCCTTTTTCAGCAGATTTTCCATAAACATGGGTGGGGTTTCGCTGAAATTCGCAAAAAATGGTTAAAATGGGCAGTTTTCCGCAAAAATTAATCATAAAAGTGGGTATCAAAAGCAAGTTTCGGTAATTAGAAGAGGGTAGCTTTCCGAAAACCGGGCGGCAGACCCCCCGTCCATCCTCAAGTCATGTACCCCCCCCCCCGGGATCGCATCCAAAGACCCAAAAGGCTTTATATTGCTTAGGGCCTCTTCCAATGTCAATGCTGACTTGAACTCGTAAGCTGGGGAACATCAGAAACATGCCAGGATATTTATAAACTGGTCGAGTCAAATGTGAAATACTTGCGCAGTTAATATGACTGTAAAAGCTGATCTAATTGATCGTTTTGAATTATCTTTGTTTGCATTAAAGGCAATGTGTCCATGTAAGTACAGCAGCGTATACACTCTTGTCAAAATATGCTGACACGATGCTGACGAAGAGCCTCGAAGAGCGCACTGTGATTGGTAGAATGTAACTGGTCACATGCAAAGTTATGATTTAAATTCTACAACGAGGCTGTCTGCTGTGAGACTTTGGGTTCAGCTCTGGAATCGAAACCGTAAATAAGTTATCAGTCTGCTTATATTAGAGCTGGCTACCTTTTGAGCTGCGGGGTAAAGTGATCACATGAAATATCACGTGAAAATAGCAAAAGTTGCTGTACTTACATGGACATATTACCTTTAAGCGATAAAAGTTTAATTTAGACATAGGTACCATTATTGTACATTTGTGCCAACAATTATGTGTCTCAAAAATTACTTGAATTTAGTGCCAGTTTTGAAACTGGTGATAAGTGCTAGGAAAAGGCTACTTGGCTTTTTCGGCAAGACAATCTTCGTAGCATGCTTTCATACCAAAGAATCTCATAAGGAGATGAATACATTCATTGAAAGTCTAATTCATTAAAATTACGCGCCTAGAGCAGCCTCTAGAATCGGCTCAAAGTGCCAACATTTTTTCCCACCGTGCCGACTTAAATATATTGGCTACGGAAACCCTTCCTCAGTCGTAAGATTCGAACTTTCTGAAAGTTATAAACATTCATTTTTTGATGAAAAGAAATTTGTCATTGGTGACCTTGTGTATTAAATGATATAGCTAAAGAAAGAACTTACATTTTCAAGATTTGTACCAGAGTCTTGACTCCGGGTTACCTGACTCTATGGAGGATTTTCCCGACTATTTTGGGAATCCTCGACTTTACATTGGCGAGACACAGCCTCGAGAACTTCGACTGCTTGGCAATATTGCAATCCACATGACAAGAACTTATGACATGAGTCTATAGGAAATTCCTTGGTAACTAATTGCGTAACTTGCAACTCCTACATTGATATGCTAGAGCATTTATTCAAAGTCAAGGGAGCATTTGCAGAACATTTCAATTGACGAATTTGAGAACTAAATTTTCGGAATCTTTCAGACCCGTCCTGCAAATCTTGTGATGGCAAAATGCTCCCCATTACTTGAGAGATTGAGTTAAAGGTTGGCCAGCAGTTGTCTATGCAAAATATACTAGATTCACGACGGACAATTCACTAAGTTAGAGCAGAGGACGATTTATCTCAGAGAAGGCCTGACATATTTTGAAGCTTTCTCGTATATTTCACTAACGTGGATATCTTGTGCTTCCTTTAATGAAAAGTACGTTTGTTTTTGTGCGTAGCTTTGATAAATTAATCGGATTTAAATGTCTAAATTTTCTACGTTTCATGGTTCCCTTAAACCTCTATAACATCGATTGCTTTGTAGCTGTACCTCCTAATAAACGTCCACATAAGGAAGCTATCTGCCTAACTTGATGCGTACAGACGTTTAGAACTAACAAGAATCAATATTTTGTTAGCTGCTTTGAGAGCAATCCATTAAATTTTAACTCTGCATGATCAGGAAATAGATTGAAGTTCTATCATTTCATGGTATGATCAAATCTAACCCTATTGCGATACACCGAAAGGAATGCAGGTGCGAAGTCTGCAAGGACCCCTGTCTAGAGGTAATGGGGAAAGCTGATATTTTGTCCAGACAAGAGACCAAATGTGAATTCGAGCTCAATCCGAACCAGCGTACTGACGAGCAGCCCCAATGAGTGCATAGACACTTCAAGAAGCCGTATGCAAACATAACCTGCATGAATCATGTACCAAGATATTCAAAAACTGCTGCTTTCATACCCTACTGCAAAAAGACCAAAAATGTAAATTCGGGCTCCATGAAATCAGAAGTTATTGGAAGATACCCAAAAACGCACCATTGCAACTGAACACAACGAGCAAGGATTCTTGACAAGAAGGTAGTCAAAACAACCGATTTACAGCCTACTTACTTCAAGCTGCATAATTTGAAAGCTACCGCATCCAATGAAGTTTCCTTGCTCGAAGTTGACTAAGTTTCAGTCTCTTAATCTACAAGGTCGCAAATCAAAATTCATATTACAAGCGATTAGCCGTCCTTCCAGAATTCTTACCGCCACACCTTAAATTCTATGCAGTGTCCTGGAGTTCAACTATGCAAGTGTATAGCAATCAACAGTATTCAGTATGCAAAAATGCTGGAATTATTTGAATGAAAGGCAAATGAAATTGTCTAAAATATATTAAAATGATGATGAAAAGTGTATTACTTACTATTTGTATGTCTCGAAACTTGGATGCTTCTCCCTCTGTCTTTGTGACTACTTTAACTTCAACTAGCAGCTGTGTGATTTTTGCAGCTATATGTTGACTTGTGATTGACCTCTACCAACAAGCTCCAATAGCTTTTTGTTCTTCGTCGCACCCTTAAAGAAAATCAGACTCCACTGTCAGCTTACGATACTTACAAATTATAATGTACTTTATCACGCACAATCAACTAAGCCGTTTGTTTGATAGAAGTCGTGTTGGACAGTGATATACTGTGCCACAATACGGATCAATAAACTCTTGATAAAGCGGCTTTGTGTGCGCTGCGCAGTCATTTGAAACCCATTAATAAGCTCCTCCTGCTCAAGGTTTTTGTACTCTACATGACCTAACTGTTATGAATCGCTACGAAACGGTTGCTTTCAATTCTTGAAAATTTTAGTTTGTCTTGTAGAAGGTAGCTTTCGAATCAATATAAGATTACAAATTCTTTAATAGGGATCAGCAAGAAATTCCAAAGACCAACAGATCACCTTCTTATTTGAACTAGTCATCGCCAAAAACTTAATATTCTGAGAAAGAATTATTAAGTGTAAGGACTCAGAAGTATTTTTAAATTAACCAGTGGAGAGGCTCGCATAATTTTATGAGGTTTTCAATTAAGAAAGTACCATGAACAGGCATTTTCATTTTTCTCATTTCCACTTTTTCTAGATGATACGATGCGCTGCGGAAAATAATCATTGACGTAAATGCAAATTTTTACAGGACCAATACATTTTTTTCGTTTCCACTACAGGGTGTCCCAAAACAATTGTGCCCCGTTTGTCTGAAGATTGCGACAAAATGGCAAAAGATTTTCGCCAAACTTTTGCATGATGGTGCTCTTCAGATGTTCAATTAAAGTTTGTAACCATCCCCATAAAAATCCGTTCAAAAATGATGGAGCTATGACCTCCAGAAGACCAAATTTGCCTGATGACTGAAACCAGCGGTCGGCCATTTTGTCTTACTATTTTGCAGCGATAAATAGCTTTATGGAATGTAAGAAATGAAACAGCAGACTCCAATATCATAGAACTCTCGTGAACATCCTCGGAGAATTTCCACTATTTCTGACCTCACAGAAATTATTTCTTTGCTCACGTGAAGATACTTATCACTGCAAAATAGTAAGGCAAAATGGCCGACTGCTGGTTTCAGTCGATCAAGCAAAATTGGTCTCCTGAAGGTGATAGCTCCATAATTTTTCAACGGATTTTTATGAGGATGGTTGCAAACTTTAATTGAACATCTGAAGAGCACCATCATGCAAAAGTTTGGCGAGAGTCTTTTGCCGTTTTGTCGCAATCTTCAGACAAACGAGGCACAATTTTTTTGGGACACCCTGTACTTTGAAGAAAACAAATAACAAATAGATTAGATTAAGTTAGCTGAGGTGTTGTAAAAAACAGCCAGCCATAGCTTTCGTGTATTTTTAAAGTGAGTTTCGACTGTGAATGACCAAGAGACACAACATTGAATGAATGGTCGATGAATGTGATAAAGATGCCAAAAATAAGAATTGCGGAACGATTTGTTTGTACATAGATCCTAATTTCTCATTCTGACCTTACAGATGAAGAAAATCTTGATCCTAATTGCTCTCTTTTTCTTTCACAGAATAAGTAAAACCATCACTTATCGAAGAAAAACCAGCCAATTCCTTGAACATGAAGAAATCATTCGAAAGCATCTGCTCTTATTCGTGATGGTATGTACGAATTGTTCAATAAAATCATGTCAAGTTCTTTTGCGTCTATTTTCTTCATGTGACATATCAAGCCATTAAAAGTAGTTTTTCTTTTCTTTCTGAAACTGTTTCTACTTGATATTGATGGTTTAATATGATCTAATTAGAATTATAAAGCCAAAAATTCGGAATTATCTCATTCGTTTTCAGACTATTTCCAAAGCACAGAGTTGTGACGTACGAACACATGTGAATTTGGCAACGAGGCTTTGTTAACGACAGGAAGGCTTATCCATGTTTACGGAAATCAGAAAATTGCCAAATGAACAAAATATTGCAAACTTTCGTTTTGGTAAGTTCAAGTAAATAATTCAATTATTTCAAATCATTTCATTTTATACTGTATATGATAAGAAAATTGATGACGAAAACAGTCAAGATTCCTTAAACAATCCGATCCATGTCAGGAAAGTTTCCTTGTGCAGTTAACTATCACCGATGGTGGTATCAATTGCTTTTCTTGTGACAGTGGAAACATTGGTTTCATTTCAGCTCATTTGAAAATTTAGACTTGCTGCACAATGTTGGAGCGCGGTCCTAGCAGAGATGGAAACAAAACAGTTACAGCAAAACGAACAACAAAGATTCGAACCAAAAACATTTTCAACTATTGCTAAAGAAAACAATGAACAAATAACAAAATCTAATTTAGTGGCCTTAAAGCAGAATTTTTGCCTCTTTTTCATGAATAGGGACAACAAGGTTTGTTGCAAAGCTAATTTCCAGTCAGTGTCCGTTTCTAAGCGGACAAACTTTAGGAGAAAATTCATTTTGAATTGAATAGAAATGTGCGCGTTATTGAGTTTTGATTGTTTAAAATTCTACCAGCTCGGAAAATTCCACCGGTTGGAAGTTAGCTTAAAGGGAATCTAAGCATATATAAGTCCTCGATAAAAATAGCCGCGCGAAGACAATATACTATGACACGTGTCGCTCCATATTTGGGTAATTGATCTACGTCAACAGGAAATACTGATATCTAATAGGCTAGAATTTGACCACAAGTGGCTTGAGCCACTTTTATATGCTTACATTCCCTAAGTAGACGAGTCGAAATTTAGCATAGTTACTTCAAACTATTAATTTCATAAAGACTGTCATTGAGAGATCTTAAAACATAATTCAAAAATTTAAACTAATATTTAGTTCATGCTTAGTAGTTAAAAATACGATGATGTATCTTGTGTGATACTGACTTCTCCTGGAAAAATATATATGATACTGACTTCTCCTGGAAAAATACTCCATGTCTTAATTAGCATTGAAAGACGAGATAGACAACACTACTTCATTGCTATATCGCATACTCTAACAAATTATTATGTATCCAGAATATTATCCCACGTCAATGTTTCGAGGTCAAAATTATTTTCTTTTATTCTTATTTTAATGGAAGCAATTTTGCTAGGACAACAAAATGCACCCAACTGTGTCCCATGTAGAAACAGGAAATTCTAAAAATCTCTGTTTTGCAAAAAAACAGTTTTAGTCTATTTTCAGATTTGCAAACGTATTAGAAAATAACCATATTTGTCTCGTGAAGTAAATCAATTTTCACTCCATACATTTTGTTTTACAAAGTTCGATGATTTTGCAAAATCATGTGGATTGAAATTACTTTCGATAGAATGCTGTGCTGACTGTTTGAAACATGAAGTTAGAAGAAAAACCATTTGTTCAAAAATAGTTCTCAAAGCTAACAGTTAGGCTGCACATATTACACTTAGCTGAAACGGTAGGCATTAAAGTGACTGGAATCAAAGAAACCTGACTGAAGGAACTTTCCTTGTTGTTAAATTTTTGAAACGAGATTTTCCAAATAATCCTTTAATGAGTCTTTTGGATTCTACTTTAAAATGAGATGATTTTTACCAATAACCTACGAGCTTTTTAGGGAGTGGTATATCCCTCAATGATGATGTAGGATTAATGTAATTATTCTTGAAACAAATGCGAATCATTGATCAGAAATACTTAATGATGGTTGATTTCGAATTTGCAGGATCTGAAACTCAAAATCTCCATATTATGGCAAGCTTTGATGTTGCCAGTTTATTTAGTAATAAGGTATTTAGATTGAAGATTCGTTCCTGACGAAGATAGTAGTTGTTTGTTTGTACATGCAGCTATATTTAGCAATGAATGCACACGATAACTTTAAAAACGGAATATAGCCTTATAAAACTATAAGTTTAAAGAAAGCAGCATATATTTCTGAAAAATATGTTTTTCAGAAACACGTAAGCTGATAAGTGCCAGGCTTTACATTGTTTTTGCATCTATTTTGTGCATTTGTTCCTACGGAAGTTTTGTGTTTCTTTTTAGTTATCAATTATAACATTGACGTGCTGAATTTGTTTTTTTCTAGATTCTTGCAACAGAAGGAGAAGGTAAAAACTGCTGTTAGCAAAGAGCTGAATATTTACGATTTGATGGTAAGTAAACTATGACTGTTTGCATCATATTAATGTGACCAAGTGCTAGCTTATTGCAGCCCTGAGATATGAAGGCTCCGAGTTACAAAGGCCTCATTGTGCTAAATTTTCTCCTTTTTTTACATCCGAATCTCTGTACAATCTTTTTAACAAGATAATGTATCATTAAACATTTAGAGGACAAAACATGACATAATGAATATAGTTTGTAAAGTTGACAGAATTTTGATTGTTTCTTCTGAAGGATCAAACTGAATCTTTCATTTGTTGTGGACGAAAATGGACAGGATTTGATGAAGAGTTTGAGAAGGACGTATTCCAGAAACACATCATATTCTGAAGACCTTGGATTGGTTTGCTTCGTTGATTTTCTAGATGGTTTACATTGAGTTTGCTGCATTTCAGAAGGGCTTGAATGAAATGTGTAGGGACTCATGGTGTGTGAAGTCCTTAGACTTCGGAATTTTGTAGAGATGACGCAACATGTTGAGTAAAGAAGTCAAGATCGTTTGCTCAGATCATAGATTCTTATGGCTTGATTTAAATTGCTCGAAGTTTTGGATAGAGGAGGGAATAGATTTCTATGGGGCCTTAGACTATCGTCTTTATGTTATTCTGGAAGGCCGTAGATTTTAGAATGTTGCAGAGATGGCGGAACAATATGAGTAAAGAAGCCAAGACCCTTTGCTCAGATCATAAATTCTTGTGGCATTGCTTTAATTTCAACGAATTGCATAAAGTTTGGATAAAGGAGGGAATAGATTTATCTTGGGCCTTAGAAACTGCCTTTATGTTATTATTATGGAAAGCCGTCCAGCGTAGAATTCAGAATGTTGAAAAGATGATGAAAAATTTGAGTAAAAAAGTCAAGACCATTTACTCAAATCGTAGATTATCGTAGCATTGCTTTAAACTGCTCAAAGTTTTGGGTAGAGGAGGGAATAGATTTTTCTTGGACCTTGGAAACTGTCTTTATGTTATTACAGAAGGCCGTAGATTTTAGAAAGTGTTAGATGTACGAAGCTTCAGAACTGAGATCAGCTAAAAGAAACATGCGACAGAAGATCATATTGTTGCAGTGATTGAGCTTATGACCCCAGATGGCGAAACGGCGGATTCACACAATAGATTTATTTCATAAGTTTCAGATCTGTGGGAAGATAAGACATGGAAAATAATACTGATATGGTCAATGTATGTAAGAAATTGGCTTACTGCGGGATCACTGTCACGGGATTTTCATCATTGCTCTCTTTCAGTATCCAAGAGCTTTTGTGCCGCTTGGTCTCAAGGGATTTTCATAACGGGACTAATTGAATAAGCAGAATAGTTTATGAAGATAACAGCATATAACGGTCCTTTCTTTATTCAATGCAATCCCTTTTCATGTAATTAAGCCGAAGGTTCCTCGACGGCGCTGTTAATCAAGTCCCAAATTCTTGAATGATAACTGACCCAATAAACATTTCCGAATAATCTGGCATCGCCACCACCAAAAACGAACCGCTAGATGAGGGCACCAATTTCGCAAATGATGTTCACCTGTGCGCCCTGAGAGATAACTATCCGCTTCTTTCAAATCCAATACGGACATCCCAACACCATGGTAACTTGCTCGATAGGTTCAAAATATGGTTGCCAAATCTTGCTGAGCCTAAGGGTCCCATAGGATAAGACATTGCGTTGCCAGGAAGAGAGATTCTTACACTAATAAATCTGATATAAGCGTACTGTAGCCATGCAGCTTGACATAAGACCGGATGCTTGTGTATTGTCTGACTCCACCTTCATTCTCTAAACCTCAGAATTTTGGATTAAGATCACGCCATCTGCTTGGGTTGACCTAGTGCTTGATTTTGGTTGATCTAATGGTGGCCAGGTCGAAAACGCGGAAAGCGCGGAAAACGCGGAAAACGCGGAAAAACATGTGAAGACTTTGAATGGCCAGAAATAGCGTTTATTCAACTAAAATAAAGGTAAGAGACCTTCCTTGATAAGCCAAATATTCCACCAAGAAGACAAAAAAGAAATTTCCGCGTTTTCCACGTTTTCGTTTTGGCTATGGGTGATTTTCGAAAACGCGGAAAACACGGAAATCTTTTATGGTAAGTTTTATCAGGTGCTTCTCATAGATATTGGCAATTAATACGTTAAACTTTCTCTCGTCATGAATTCTGTACCAAAATAGACTTCGTAGATCTGAATGAAACTTTTGGATCATGAGATTTAAAATTGATGGGCCTAAGTGGCCTTCGAGGGGCAGTTTGTTTGTAATTTCTTAACCGTATCCATTTATGGTGCTATAGGCGGATACAGCATGTTATGTCGCCAAAATGAAGCACGAAATAAACTGAAAGCTTCCTGTTTTGCAAAATAATTTTTTCCGCGTTTTCGTTTTGGCTTTAGGTGATGTTCGAAAACGCGGAAAACGTGGAAATCTTTTTATATCAACTTTATCAGTAGATTTTCGCAAATAAAGACGATTGATACGTTAAGCTTTCTCTCCTCATGAATTCTGTACCAAAATAGACTTCGTAGATCTGAATGAAACTTTTGGATCATGAGATTTAAAATTAATGGGCCTAAGTGGCCTTCGAGGGGCAGTTTGTTTGTAATTTCTTAACCGTATCCATTTATGGTGCTATAGGCGGATACAGCATGTTATGTCGCCAAAATGAAGCACGAAATAAACTGAAAGCTTCCTGTTTTGCAAAATAATTTTTTCCGCGTTTTCGTTTTGGCTTTAGGTGATTTTCGAAAACGCGGAAAACGTGGAAATCTTTTTATATCAACTTTATCAGTAGATTTTCGCAAATAAAGACGATTGATACGTTAAGCTTTCTCTCCTCATGAATTCTGTACCAAAATAGACTTCGTAGCTCTGAATGAAACTTTCGGATCATCAGATTTAAAATTAATGGGCCTAAGTGGCCTATCAGGAATTCTAGAGACCGTTTATTATTTCGTTGATAGGAGAATGAACATGCCTCAGGGAAAGAAATGATATCTTGCTGATTTTCTTAAGTGGTTTTCATTTGTTCAAATACGGCAGAAACGAGTTCAAACTAGCGAAACTAACGCACATTAGCTAAGATAAAGATGAAATTCTGTTTGACCAAACTAATACCCTTATTCACAACAGTCCTAAAATTAGCTATGTTTCCATCGTTTTTCTGCAAAAGGATGTGTCTTCGGACAATATTTAGTTGTTCTGTTATGAGTCATATTAATTTTGTTTCAGTAAAAACCCGCATAAAAGAACCAAACTTTCCATCTCAGGCTTCATCTGTCCTTATACTGTCTCAAATAACTCCAAAACATTGGATTAGAAAGCATCAGACGAACCTAGACATTAACATGGACTTTCATTTCACCTTCACTAACTACCTGAAAAAGATTATTTTTCGGAAAATGTATTGCTACATTGGAAGTTAATGGTTCTCAAGTCACTGGTTCTTTTGTGTTTACTTTAAGTTTAGTTGACAGCTGCGTCGTTATTATACAAGTTTTAACTTCGATGTTTTAACTTTAATGTTTTGTTGCGTTATTTATCACCCATTGATTTTTCTCCAAAAGTCTCTTACCTGGGGTCATAACTTTACATGTAAGTAACTTTACGTACGAATAACCAAGGAACAACTAGAATTGCTCCAAGTCTATTTAGTGGACCATCAGCATCAAAAGAATATAATTACACTCTTGCGGGGGCGATAGCTAGCTTTGCTGACAGTCCACTGAATAGACTTTGAGCAAGTCTAGGGAACGACAAACTATCCAAAAGGCCTACTTAATGTTCTGATTACTACCAAAAATACTACCAAAGCTCATTTTTCACAGTGTAGAACTACAGAAATTCAAGATCCGTTCGTTGGTATGTGACCACAGTTGATATAAAGAGATTTTCACGATTTCCGCGCATTCGAAAATCACCTATACCAAAAACAAAAGCGCGGTAAAAAATATTGTGCAAAACAGGAGGCTTTCAGTTTATTTCATGCTTCATTTTGGCGACATAACATGCTGTATCCGCCCATAGCACCGTAAAGGGATACGGTTCGAATTCGAATTCATCCCCTCGAATACCTGATAGGCCACTTAGGCCCATTAATTTTAAATCTGATGATCCGAAAGTTTCATTCAGAGCTGTGAAGTCTATTTTGGTACAGAATTCACGAGGAGAGAAAGCTTAACGTATCAATCGTCTTTATTTGCGAAAATCTACTGATAAAAGTTGATATAAAAAGATTTCCACGTTTTCCGCGTTTCGAAAATCACCTAAAGCCAAAACGAAAACGCGGAAAGCGCGGAAAAAATTATTTTGCAAAACAGGAGGCTTTCAGTTTATTTCGTGCTTCATTTTGGCGACATAACATGCTGTATCCGCCCATGGAACCGTAAAGGGATATGGTTAAGAAATTACAAACAAACTGCCCCTCGAAGGCCACTTAGGCCCATTAATTTTAAGTCTGATGATCCGAAAGTTTCATTCAGAGCTACGAAGTCTATTTTGGTACAGAATTCATGAGGAGAGAAAGCTTAACGTATCACTTGTCTTTATTTGCGAAAAGCTACTGATAAAGTTGATATAAAAAGATTTCCACGTTTTCCGCGTTTTCGAAAATCACCTATAGCAAAAACGAAAACGCGGAAAGCGCGGAAAAATTTATTTGCAAAACAGGAGGCTTTCAGTTTATTTCGGGCTTCATTATGGTGACATAACTTGCTTTATCCGCCTATAGCACCATAAATGAATACGGTTAAGAAATTACAAACAAACTGCCCCTCGAAGGCCACTTAGGCCCATTTATTTTAAACCTCGTGATCCAAAAGTTTCATTCAGAGCTACGAAGTCTATTTTGGTACAGAATTCACGAGGAGAGAAAGCTTAACGTATTTTTTTATCGTATTTATTTATTTATTTATTTATCGTCTTTATTTGCGAAAATCTACTGATAAAAGTTGATATAAAAAGATTTCCACGTTTTCCGCGTTTCGAAAATCACCTAAAGCCAAAACGAAAACGCGGAAAGCGCGGAAAAAATTATTTTGCAAAACAGGAAGCTTTCAGTTTATTTCGTGCTTCATTTTGGCGACATAACATGCTGTATCCGCCCATGGCACCGTAAAGGGATATGGTTAAGAAATTACAAACAAACTGCCCCTCGAAGGCCACTTAGGCCCATTGATTTTAAATCTCATGATCCAAAAGTTTCATTCAGATATACGAAGTCTATTTTGGTACAGAATTCATGAGGAGAGAAAGCTTAACGTATCAATCGTCTTTATTTGCGAAAATCTACTGATAAAGTTGATATAAAAAGATTTCCACGTTTTCCGCGTTTTCGAAAATCACCTAAAGCCAAAACGAAAACGCGGAAAAAATTATTTTGCAAAACAGGAAGCTTTCAGTTTATTTCGTGCTTCATTTTGGCGACATAACATGCTGTATCCGCCTATAGCACCATAAATGGATACGGTTAAGAAATTACAAACAAACTGCCCCTCGAAGGCCACTTAGGCCCATTAATTTTAAATCTCATGATCCAAAAGTTTCATTCAGATCTACGAAGTCTATTTTGGTACAGAATTCATGACGAGAGAGAAAGTTTAACGTATTAATTGTCAATATCTATGAGAAGCAACTGATAAAACTTACCATAAAAGATTTCCGTGTTTTCCGCGTTTTCGAAAATCACCCATAGCCAAAACGAAAACGTGGAAAACGCGGAAATTTCTTTTTTGTCTTCTTGGTGGAATATTTGGCTTATCAAGGAAGGTCTCTTACCTTTATTTTAGTTGAATAAACGCTATTTCTGGCCATTCAAAATCTTCACATGTTTTTCCGCATTTTCCGCGTTTTCCGCGTTTTCCGCGTTTTCCGCGCTTTCCGCGTTTTCGACCCGGCCATCTAATGGTTTTGAGTTAGGCTTGTATGCACGACAATCGCATCATTGTGGGCCATTGTGAGTAGTTTGCCTGTACTCTGCTTGTCTTCAACTCAAGGAATCGCACTGTCTAGCATTGAAGCAGCTTCATCCTAAGGACTTCTCCCCACTGGAACAACCCTTTCATCTTTTCATCAGTCTTCACGTTCAGTTTCCCTTTACTCTGCCTGTCTTTAACTCAAGGAATCGCACAGTCTAGCACTGAAAAAGCTTCATCCTAAGGACTTCTCCCCGCTGGAACAACCCCTTCATCTTTTCATCAGTCTTCACGTTCAGTTTTCGTGTTTAGTCTTCATGTCCAGTCTTCACGTTCAGTCTTCAGGTTCAGTTTTCATGTTCAGTCTTCATGCTCACTTAGCATGTTCTGTCTTCATGGCAGTCTTCATGTTCAGTTTTCATGTCCAGTCTTCCTGTTCAGTCTTCATGTTCAGTCTTCTGTTCAGTTTTCATGTTCAGTCTTCATGTCCAGTCTTCTGTTCAGTTTTCATGTTCAGTCTTCATGTCCAGTCTTCCTGCTCAGTCTTCATGTTCAATCTTCTCCCTTTCCTTTAGATTGCAGATCTTTAGATGCTCAATTATTCTTTGAACCTAATCTCTGGTAACTCTTCTGCTATTCTAGTCTCTGTACATGCAATGTTCTTAGTCACAAAAACTGAAATACTCTCGTCCCAAGCCTTAAAGAATTCTATCTCACAGGCTTTATGAGCATAGCTGGGTAGAACGTTTACAGCCACCACACACTGAGCTAGCCAGGGTTCTTACTAAGAACTCTTTCATTGCTAAAGGCCATATTCCTGTCTCTACCTCATGAGTCGAAGAAATGTACACTTGTAACTTATCAACGAATTTAAATGAAACATTGATCATTTGGAAAGGAAAGGCCAACGTAGATGTGAAGTTTTGTTTCATCAAAATCGGTTAGATCGTTCAAGAGTTAAGAGAGATTTTGCTCGTAAGCTGTTTCTAAAAAGACGTGAAAATTGGCAACTAATTCCATCAAACTTTGTCCACCTATCACATGAATTTAACAAACTTCAACTAGCTATCGCTTTATGCTTATTCAGAGGCTGATTTTAGCCAAAGCATTAAACCACGGCCTATATCTAGGCTATCTAAGATGAACTGTCCTGGCATTCCAGAAGAACATGGACACAAAATGTTGAGTCTGGGAACGACAGCGAGGTTATAGGTGAGACCTCCCGTAGTGTATAGTCTAGATCACCGTTTCCTTGCCCAGCCTCTTGATTGATTACGATGAGTGCCAGTAATTGCTCACCGAAACGAGACTTACACCAGCCTCCTTAAGTCGAGGACTTTAACATGAGGAGCTAAGATGGCGGACAATAAATCGAAACAACTCAGCTCCCACCCACTTTGGGATTCTATGCCTCCTGTTGAGCTAGTGTTTTTTATTCGCAGACTACCTAAGCATAGGTTCCAAATCTTTATCTCGGCGTAAAAAGGTGGGTGTAAAATTCAATGACCTATTTCTTCTGATTGAATGGCTTGAAAGAAACTTTAGATACTTATCTATAATTCTACCGTTGGACTTTTCAGAAATTTTGAATATTTTTGGAAATTACAGCGTATCTTACATTTCAACTCATTTGAGGATGTGATGTCATCAAATTTCTAAATCATAAACCAGATGAGTGACAGACTTTTGTTTGACACCATATTGTACGCATTTATGAACTATGGTTTTCTTCTAAATTATTTCATGTTACGTCAAACTGTTTAGAAATTACGATGGTTTTAAGTTTTTTTGAAAATTTTTCTGGAATTCTTGAAAAAGAAGAAAAACGCTCTAATTCTGAAAATATGGAAGTTTTCAGAAAATTCCAACGGTAGAATTATAGAGAATTAGCTAAAGTTTCTTTGAAGTCATTCAGTTCAAAGAAATAGGTCACTCAGTTTTACACCAGCCTTTTTAAAGATTTGGAACCTATGCTGACTACCTACGTATCCAATGCTTGAATATTCAGGGGTCTTTCCTTTAAATAGAGGGTAATTCTATTGTGATACTCAAATGACTTAACAATTGTCAAAGGTTGCTGTTATTCACTTCTCAATACTAACTACTGCTCTGTGAACTGCAGCATTCACCTTGTTTTGTATAAGTCCAAGTCTGCTATTGGCTAATACTACCGGGTGTCCGAAAAGAAGTACTCCCGTTTGAAAAATCACCAAAATTTGATTACACCGCCGATCTTCAATTTTCTTTATTTGTCAAGTAGATCAAGGACCAAATTATATTCCAAGACATAGCTGATCTTGTAAGTGGTTTGAAAATTAGCAAATTTAGGCCTTTTTAGGGCTACCTGGTTTTGAATCACACTGCAAAAAAGCACTGATGATTGCCAGATCGATTTCTTTGTGCGTGTAAAACTTCTAGTTTGGTCATAAATGGCAGAAATGAATGCGCACTATCATTGGAGACTTCACTGATGAAAAAAAACCATTAAAATTATTACTCTTTGGCAAGATTGAGTATATTTGCTTGAAAACTATAGCTCAAGATAAGGTTTTTCAACGTGTAATGTTTCTACCTTTCTGTATCAAAAGCAAACATTTTATCATCTGAGAATATTTTTGGGTCTTTGGCAAAGCAATTCAAAAAGAACATTTTATGAAAGGTTTGATAATCAATTTTTGGTGATTCTTTAAACAGGAATCCTTTTTTGGGACACCCGGTATGAACTATCTTTGTTGGAAAGAAAGACATGGGAGCAATTGCACACCATGTTGATATGCTAAAGAAGCCCTTATAGATCTTCTAGACTACAGTTATCACTGGGTCTTTTGATTCTTCAATCAAACTTTAAGATCCATTGCTAGCCCATGATTCTTTTTGCGATCCCGAAGTCGACTTTCAAAAAAGATGACGTCATTTCTGGCCTAGGTTTTTTGTGTTTTGCCTTTTATTTCGGTGCGCAAAGGATTGTGGTTAGCATTGGGTCTTTAGATATAACATGATGGCACCGTTTGACGATGAAACTAACGTCATGACATGATTGTGTCGGGTCATTTTTCAGCTATCAGATTCAAACCGTCGTTGGTTTTCGCGATCTTTATCATAATTAAATCAAGTGTTAGCTAGACATTGGAATGAGCAGAGAATCAAAAGATTTTAGTTGTTTCTGAAATGATTGGCTTGTGTAACAGTATTGACGTTGGTCGTTGAAATTGTTTTGTGTCCCGTTGGTTTCCAACATTTTTTTGAACAGATATGCTATGATACTGCTTATAATTGACAGAAGCGTTATCTTTCTTCTACGTAAAAACCCAGATCGAGTTTAGCTTCTAGTTCCAAGATATGTTCTCTCTTGTAAGAGAGGATTCAAATTTTGAGACAACTTGAAGACAAGGGTCTGATTTTGGTAGCATTTTGTGAGGTTATTCTAAAATTCTAAACAATAAGGTTGTTCGCGCATAATAGGTTTTCGTAAGTTGTACTCCACGATAACATCACTCATAAGCAGCACAGACTTCTGGTACGAAAACGTAGATCGCAGCAATGTTAATCTCACTATTTTTCTCGACCTTAAGAAAACCTTCGATACAGTTGATCACGATATATTACTCAAAAAATTACGTGCATATGGAATAAGAGGCAAAGCTGGGAATTGGTTTGAATCCTACTTAAATAATAGAAAACAGTTCTGCTCTCTGAACGGTCAGCATTCTAAAGCCAGAGATGTAACCTGTGGTATTCCCCAAGGTTCTTGTTTAGGCCCTCTTCTTTTCATCATTTACTTGAATGACTTGGAAAAGTGTCTTAAATTCTCCAAGGCTAGCATTTATGCTGACGATACCAATATAACGATTGCATCGAACGATGTAGCGAAACTAATTGAGGACGCACATCAAGAGCTTTCCAATCTCTCTGAGTGGATGAGGGTGAACAAACTTAGCCCAAATCCCAAAAAAACTGAATTCATGGTCATAGGGCATCCACTTAAAACCAAAAATTTAGACCTGCCAGAAGTGCTTAAACTAAATAACTCTGATATCAAAAGAGTTGAAAAGACGAAATCCCTCGGAGTGATAGTTGATGAAAAACTAAGTTGGGATGAACAGTTTAAGCGCACCAAAGGCAAACTGAGTGGAGGTCTTGCAGCTTTGAAAAAATTGAAAAATGTCGTTCCACAATCCCAATTGTGTAATGTATATTATGCGTTAATCGAGAGTCACCTGCGTTATGCCGATGTTATCTGGGGTAGTCTTTCAAAAACAAAAGTAGCTGCTCTCCAACGCCTTCAAGACCGGGCGTATTCGATAATTGCAAACGCAAGAATAAAAGATGGCTGGGCGGCATCCTGGTTAAACGTAGAAAATCTTTTCCGTTACGATAGGAATGTCATGACTTACAAGATTATGAACAGACTATGCCCTGAAAACCTCTGGGATAAATACAAGCCAAGATCTTTTCACTCGACCTACAATACGAGGCACTGTAAGGATATCCAGATCCCTAGATATAGGACTGAATTTGCAAAAAAGGGCTTTCATTACGCAGCTCTCAAGTCATGGAATGATACACCTGCCGAAATTCGCGAGTTACCGACACTTGATCGTTTTAAAAAACAACTTAAAACGCATCTAAAGAGCTAGACTCTCAAGCCAAACACAACTCCCTGGAAGAACAGCAAGGATTAAGTTTTATAGGGCTTTAGGTTTTTATTCATAAGGTTTTATCATTGTAAATAGATGTTATATATTTTAATTTGCTAAAGGGTTAATTTGTGTATAAATAATATTTAATGAAAATGAATGAAAATAGGTGGAGGAACACTTGATGATGGGTTTGGGAAATTTTTATCTCCAGGGAGGAAGGTGTTAACACTTCTTATCGATCAATTGCCGTGTGAACACCCCTTGAAAAGTTGCGTTGCGTTGCGTTGCGTTGCGTTCCGGTCCGTTGCGTTCCCGTTCCGCTCCGTTCCGCTCTGTTCCGCTCCGTTCCGCTCCGTTCCGCTCTGTTCCGTTCTCGTGTGAACGGGGCCTCGGTCAATATCTAGAGAATACTTTTCAATCAAATGACAGGGTGGTCTGGCCACTTGCTGCAGCAGACAAAAGCTTAAGAATGAAACTAGAACATGCTGTGTAAGATATTAATGCCCAGTTCATGTTTTCTTTCGAATTAAGGTGATAGGCCTTTAGTCCATCTACCCCCAACAGAGCTGGTTTAGGATCTTTACAACTGGTTTAACCAACAGACTGTTAACTGACGTCATAAGGAGTGCACAAGATAGAAGCTGCGAAAGCCTCCACACGTGTTTGTAATAGGTGGGATTCTTCAAAATACTGCAAAATAAAGCAAAGTATTTACTATTTGATAAGGACGATTAGAACGAGCCAATAGCATTTATTAGGCAACAACATTTTACACGATTCATTTTAAAGTTGTGCAAAGATTCGACTTTTGTGCTTGCTTGTTGGGGAGACGAGACACGCTTCGCCCGAGGAAACCCATTTCCCCCGTGCAGTAGGTTAAAGCTCACGCGCAGTAGCGTTTTGGGATTGAAGCTCTGACGAGCGCATGCGCTTTAACTCACTGCACTGGGGGACATATAAATTTCCTTGGACAAAGCTATCTCGTCTCCCCAGCAATTGCAATGGCTTAATTTGATCTCAACGTAGGTTCCTTGCTCCTTTGAACAAGGGGAGCGAATAGATGTATCCATATCTAATATAACTGTCTCAACAAAGTTGATTAGATTTCTACCAGTTGGGCTTCAAGGAAATTTGATTACTCAAAAATCTTGTTACTTTCGAACGAGTCCATTCTCATTTCAAAAGTGACATTTACTGTGGTTTCGAAACATAATTAATCTACTCTACTCAATAATCTTTGATTTTTTTGGACCAAAATTTCAAAGACAAATGTAAAAACAGCACCAAAAAGGGACTGGGAAAGAGAGTAAAGCATTGTCGAAAGTTTTTCTGGCGTTTCAGGGAACACAAGAACACGTCTGAAAGTTATAAGGGAACTGAGGAACATTTTAAAGGGAACAAAGAAGTGGAAGTTGAAGTACTAACAAGGAACAGCGAAAAGCAAGGGCGAATGCATACGGTTTCAGTAGATCTGCCTTGCTGTTTATCCATAGCTATCTCACCGACAGGAAGCAGAGGGTAAAGGTCAATGGTTCATTCAGCACGTGGACAAAAACTGTCCTGGGTGTACCACAAGGTTCAGTCTTGGGACTCCTTTTGTTTAACATATACCTGAATGACCTATTCATGTTCTTGGAGGAAACCAAAATCTGTAACTATGCAGACGATACAACAATTTATGCGTGTGGTCCTAGGATTGAAACTGTCATTGCGCATTTAGAACATGATGCCTTTAAAATAACTGAGTGGTTTCCAAACAATTGTATGAAGTTAAATGAAGACAAATGCCATTTAATGATTTTTGGTGCGAAGGGAGATAATGAAATAACCATCAAAATAGGCGAGGCCAGTGTGAAAGAGAGTAGAGAGGAAACTCTTCTCGGTATAACCTTTGATTGATCACTATCTTTCAAAGGACATGTGAAGACCCTATGTAGAAAGGCCGGCCAGAAACTCCATGCTCTTGCCCGTATATCCCGCTACATGGACACTGACAATTTGCAGCAGCTAATGAGAGCATTTGTGTTATCGCACTTTAGCTACTGTCCACTTGTTTGGATGTTTTATGACAGAACTTTAAACCATAGAATAAATCATGTTCACGAATGGGCACTGCGCATTGCGTACAAGGATCACGGAAGTGATTTTGGTTCTCTCCTGGAACAGAGCAATTCGGTGCCCATCCATGTAAGAAACCTACAGTTGCTTATGACGGAAATTTTTAAAACAAAGTCTGATCTAAATCCACCTTTCATGAAGGATATTTTTATGGAGAGAGGTATTAGCTGCAACCTAAGGCATGGCAATGACGCTCAAATTCCAAAGGTGTGAACCACGTCCTTTGGAGTTGAGACCATAGCCTACCTTGGAAATAAACTTTGGCAGTTTTTACCGCACGAAATAAAACGATCAAGCACCCTTCCTATTTTCAAAAAACGAATTAGATGTTGGAATGGCGAAAAATGCAACTGTAGGCTCTGCAAAACATACATTCCAAGAGTTGGGTTTCTAACATTATAAACATTTCTTGGACCTTCTCGCGAGGATGGGGGCGGTGCGCTGCTTCCCGGTGGGATGGGGGATGTGCTGTGCGGGATGTGAGGTCCCCTTCACGATGCAGGCACTGGGCTGCGGTTGAACTGGGGAATTGCTCCCTAGCGGCGACCGCAGCTTAGGATATGCGTGTGGGGGTTCCCTCGCGCGGTGTGTCCGCCGTCTCTCTGGGAGGTGGGCGTCGCTCCGTACCTCGTAGGGAAGGCATGCTTTTATCTTGTATATAATCCACTAAATGTTTTTATTGATTAGCTTTAGGAATTAATTTGTAAATTTTGTAAATTTTTGTAAAGTAGGCCTAAATTAGCTGTAATTTAGCTATTCTTTTTATTTTATTTAGCCTACATTAAATAAATTATTGATGATGATGATGATGATGAATTTAGTAAAACAAAGGATACAAGTCTGATTTAGACGAAGCGATTTGGCAGCAAACACACAAGAGGAACACAATTCTCTAACTGCTGAGGCCTTGAGATTTTTTTGAGAGAGCAGGCAGACACGACCCTCGTTGTTGTTTCAAATCCCTTCCATGCCTTACTCTGCCATAGCTTTCGATATAGAGTGAGAAAAGTTACCAGGTCTTTGTAACCCCCAAGAGGGACTTGATATTAGAAGGTGAAGTAGGTCGAACAATTTCTGGGTCTCAAAAAGCCATTTTGGTGTATTTTTGGGGCTGCATTTTTACGCAATTTTTAGTATACTTTTGTGGTAGAATGTGATTTCAGGTTATCGAGTCTCGTTTTGGTTTTTGTTTCGTTTCGTTTCGTTTCAAAATTGGAGGTGGTCCAGGGAACCCTATCCCAGTCAGCAACCCGACAGGTTAATCTAGAATCTGAAAACACAATCTAACTATTCACAGCCTCCATTTCATTGTGAGGCCCCCTTAACACCAGTATCTCTATGGTTTACACCAGTTTAATTCCGTCAGATTTACTCCATGTTAAAACTTTAAAATACGAATGAATCGAGTATGATTTCAATGGAGGTCTGTTATAATCTTTGCAAAAATAATCAAATTATTCCTATCTAAAATCCTAGTGGCTGATGGTTAGAAGGAGTCGCCACTTCTGAATCGGTTCTTTGATATCTTGGAAATATCACCTGGCCTCAAATTAGTTTGGCTTAATCAGGGGCTAAGATTTGTTGCATAATGCTCAACCGTTATCCGCAATAATAATAGGCCTAATTTCTACTAAGAAATCTAATTAGTCCGATATAGTTATCGTTTGTTCCCTAGTTTAAGCTAGTTTAAGCAATGCTACAAAAATTCAATCCAACCAGAAGGAAAAACTCGTCTTAAAGTTGGTTTATTTCATTTTCTTCCTTGGTTTCGTTAGCTTGGCTACCTTGGTTCGTTTCTAAGTTGGTTGACAGAGATAAAGAGCTATCTCAAGAGCTGCATGAGCATGTCTAAAATTAATCCATTATACTTGATGATCTCGACACATAGGTGGATATTTCTTTACCAAAGGAACAATAGCCTGTATAAGCGTCTCCTTTGTCCTATTCATAGACTGCCTCCACTTAGCTCCGTTCGTAGGTATCGTTCGTCCAAGAAACTGAGGGAACTTATGGAGACAAATTCCTTGCAATTACCAAGGTGTGTTAGTTTCGGCTTCGTTGCAGCAGCACTGGCAGCAGACTGGCATTCTATCTCAGTATCAACTTCGGGTTTCTCTCTCGTTTTCCTAAAGTTTGTCGAGCATCATTCGGATGAAGAAAAAATAATAACCTTAGTAAATACCTTACCTTTTGTCAACTAGTGTAAAGCTATTATGAAAGACAAACTTCTTTTAACAACGTTTGTCTGCTTGCTTTGAGTGTAATATTTTAATTTGACAATCATACCAACTCCGGACTTGTCCTTTAAGATGCTATGCTTATCGAAGCAGTTTCTACGCAAAAAAATGGTCCTTCTTCTCGATGTGATCATTCCTCATGACTTTTAGCCTGGAATTCATCATCATCATCATCATGATTTATTTATTTACAAAGTAGGCTGAAACAAAATAATAGCTAAAATTGCAGCTAATTAAGTCCTACTTATTTACAAAATTTACAAATCTAATCTTAAATTTCTCCCAGATGGTCGGACACAGAATTTTAAACAAAAACCCAAAGCTATCCTGGACTTTAGTGGGACGTGGACTCCTTCCAAACTGATGTAAATCATTATCCAGAGGCACTGACTTTCAGAGAGCCCCAAAGTGAAATGGAGCCTGTGAATCGTTAGATTGTGTTTCTTGATTAACTTGTTGGGTTGCTGACTGAGATAGGGCTCCTTGGACCGTCTCAAGTTTTCTCGAAAGGAAAAGAGAGAAAAGGAAAGGAAGGACTACTTGTTCCAAAGTGTAAACCGTGATTAAGAGGCATTGACGTTCAGAGAGCCCCAAAGTGAAATGGAGCCTGTGAATCGTTAGATTGTGTTTCTGGATTAACTTGTTGGGTTTCTGACTGAGATAGGGCTTCTTGTACCATCTCAAGTTTTCTCGAAAGGAAAGGAGAGAAAAGGAAAGGAAAGACTACTTGTTCCAAAGTGTAAACCATGATTCAGTGGCACTGACGTTCAGAGAGCCTCAAATTACAAACCTTTTATTGTGTAAAAATTCCGTCAGCTCAGAAAATTATACTGAGTGGAAATCAGCCCTTAAACAGTAGAAAATTGGAGTATAAGCAGAAGAAGTTCCTTTTTTGTTACTGTTGTGTTGCATTGCGTTCCATTGAATTTTTAACGCTCTTAGGCAACCGTCATCCTAATTTCATGCTACATGAAAATACTTTTGTGATGTCGCTCAAGTCAGTAGCACGTTGCTGCAGCTCCAAATGCTGCTGTATTTCTCGGTAAGGCTAACCTCTACTGCAGTAGTTTTGTTCGGCGACTAGCGCGCTTGTCTAGTGCACATGCTCCCTAACAGCAGAGCATGCGCACTAGGGAAGCGCACTGTTTGCCGACCGAAATTACAACTACTGTCAGTGGAGGTCAGCCTTTACATTTGTTAAAAATTTGACTTGAAAAGAATGAATTCCACAAAAACAAAACAAACGACCCCAATGCATCCCGGTTACCCAAAAGCCTTCAACTGTCACCAACTAATACAGACGCGAGTTTGAATTAGGCCCTAGGGTGGCCAGGTTGTCGCTTTGCCAGCGAAGATAAATGATAATGTATCTATTTTAGTCTCAACTCTCGTTACAGTACTCTCTTTACACTTCTATCTATCAAGGAATCTGTAGTGGAACATGAAGAATGTTAGCGAAGCCGCACGTTAGATGACTCGAATTGAAATTAAATTCCAAGAAGGATAAATGATATAAAGTAGCGGTTATATTGGGACGATAAGATTTATCTTGGTTCTTCACTTACTTAAACACAAAGAACGCGTTTAGGATTCAAGCCAATTGTATCAAAAGTGTTGCCCTAAAAATAGCGGCAAAAAGCTTTTCCCAGCATCATTTGCAGTCACTTATGCAAATCATTGACATCAAAGAGCAATTGTCACCCAGGGTCCTTTGCGGGCACTCTATAATTTCAGACTGTATGAAAATCAACTTTGGCCTAAGAGGAAAATATGGATCCCCTAGTGTCACTACACAGGGGCCCTCAACTTACGCTCATCTCATCTCATTGAAGTGAATTGATGTTGTTGTTGTCGCTCCAGTGAGGTGTTGTTGTCGCTCCAGTGCAGTAGAAACCCGCATAAAAGAACCTAGGTTTTTTCTGGGCAGCCTGAATAGGTTCTTAATTAAATGGCTGCTATTCTAAATTCCAGCCTGTAAGGTTCTTAAAAAGGTTCTTATATACGAGCAGGCCTTGCACACATTAACACTGTTTTCGAGCCCAAGAATTCTTGAGATTTCTTGAGATGTCTTGAGAATTCTTGAGAACAAATCTTTTGTACCAATGAAGAAGTCTGATCAGAATGTGAAGAATTCTAAAAATTCTGGTCATTTTCATAATTTACATGAAAGCTATTATATAAGAACCTTTCCCAGTTTCAGCCTCTTAGAGGTTCTTATTTAGGGGGTTTAAAAGATTGAATTTCAGCCTCTAGGTTCTTATAAAAACAGGTTCTTTTATGCGGGTTTCTACTGTAGTTATGCCGTCCATCATTCTATCAATAGCAATAACTGTGAACGTGTAATCGATGTAGATCCACCCTGCGGTAGTCGAACTGACAGAATAATTTTGATTTATGTGACTTTTCAAGCAGATGGTTCCACTACTGCAGTGTGGATCCGTATTTTTGTTTTGGGAAATTTGATGTTTAGACAGTTTGAAATTGCAGCATGCTCGCAAAGGACCCAGGGTGATAATGGCTCTTTAATGTTTTAGATAGACTTGCTAGCTGTGGATCTCTTCAGTTCTGCCGTTTTTACACAGTTGCAGAGGACAGGCTCAACTAAGAGTTTGAGAAACTCAAATTTGTTCTACATTTTTACAGGGTCAGTAATGTTCTCTATTATGATAAGCATAAATCAGCAACTAGCCTCACTACATAAGGACCCTCTAGTTACGCTCATCTTATTGAGTTGAATTGCTGTTGTTGTTGCCGCTCCTCTGTTGACCGAAGCGCTATCATCAAGTCAAAGAGCACAGGGAAACGAGAGACTCCAGGTAATAAGTCTAATCAGCAACCGTCAATCAATCAATCAATCAATCAATCATTCACTCAAATATGTATTTAAATAGAGCTAATTAACACCTACTAATATTTACGATATGTATAATTTACAATATGGAAAATAAAGCTATTAATAGGTAAAAAAAACCAGTTGTCAGACTGCTTGGAAAGAGGTCTCAAACAAGGGCGGCGCTAGGGGGTGGACTGGGGTGGACATTTCCACCCCAATTTTCTCTGGTCGTATGTATTCTTAAGCAAAAACGATGTACAAAACCTTAGGTATACCTACTGGCAATCAAGTCTATTCCTTTTCCACCGCACTTTTCAGGGCTGGTGCCACCCCTGGTCTCGAATTCTAATTTGAAGCATATCCTATGCAACTGCGTAAAAGTAGAGACAATTGAAGGTACAGCTCCTCCACGGCGGCAATGCAAACGAGGCGCAGCTTCCTTGGGAGAACGCTGCAATAGCTATATTACCTATTTCTACACTCTGATCAATGATTTGCGTTATATTTATTGCTTTTGGTAGGAATGCTTGTCTTTCAAGGTACAAATGCCTCAAAATAGCATTGCATCAATATTCTTCATCAATTTTCCTAGCCTTGTTTCATATGGACGGTGGCTACACGGATACACAAAGATAGTACTTCCAATTTTGAGGAACTATTGATTAAAAGTAACTCAGTATCTGTTCACCAGAGGAATTTACAGCTGCTCCAGACTGAGAAACCGTAAACAACTTGAATTCGGCTTTTATGGCAGAATTATTTGTTAGCAAAGATATGCCATATAGCCTTCGTGGCAATAATAATCTTGTTTTGCCTAAAGCTAGGGCGAATCAATATGGCATTGATACTATCAGGTTTATTGGTCAAAAACTATGGCAGACTCTGCCAAGAGAAATCAAAGAGTCCCAATCATTGGAGATTTTTAAAAGAAATATTAAATCTATCAAAACTTTTGACTGCAGCTGTAAATTGTGTAAAATTTTTGTATCAAATCTAGGTTTTTTGTAATTAGCTTTTGTAAATATTCTGTATAGTTGGCCTTAATTAGCTTAACGCTATTTTCTTAGCTAACTTCAAATAAATTGTTTATTATAATTTATGGCTCGTTAAAGGGCGCAAGGTGTCTTGAGAACTATTCTTCGATGTTACCCCTTTACGTGATTCACTTAATCATATTCTCTATCATGTTGCTATGCAATGTTGCTATGCACGTCCATAACTCTAGACAATGCTACAGTATTTTGTGTAAAGTTAAAAAAACTGTCTTTGCCACAAGTTGAACTATGAGCTGTATAGTCATGCCCTTCACGCTATGGCCTGAATAACACGATTCCCACACCACGATAAGATTCACATGCGATCGTCAAGGTGATCTGCAGGTCGCCATTTTATTCATTACCTTGGTGCACTAGCAACCTTGCTGAGGAGCGGTTCACTTGTTGTTTTATGGTCGAGCGATAAAGTCAAGCCGCATGCTGTTTTTATTTTGTTTTTGTTTTTCATTTCAAGGATGTTTTTCCTAAATTATGCACCTTGTATCTTGTACAGTAATTAAAAACATGTTTTAGCTTGATGAAAAATGTGTCTTCTTATTGCAGGGGTAGCAAAGTTTATTTCGAATTGTCATTATTGAGTTTATTAACTGGTTATTAGTTATTAGGTACATTGTACAAAGTAACTTTTCCAAAACAAATAACAGAGTTGAACATCTTTGGTGAAGATTATAAACGGCATACGCAAGGCACTCGTCAAATAAGAACATTTATACCTTGAAATTAGTCTTAGTATATTTAAATTAAGATTTCAATCTCCTAAATTCCTATTTCAGTTTGAAAAGAAAAATTCCTATTTCAGCCTGGGTGTCAAAAGTAGGTTCTTATATGCGGGGATTTACTAGCCTACGCGTAGACCCATTATCCCAAAGGAGGAAAGGGTCTACGAAACAAAGAGCAAAGGCTTGCTACGGCCGCCCAATTAATAATTCTAATCCCCTTTTCAAATGATTTGTGAAACGCGTTGAAACCAAAGAAATAGAAATATTTATATGGTTGAAACAAAGGCTGCATAAATTAAGTTTCCAGAAATCTAGAAACCTCAGTAGCGAGCCTTTGCTCTTTGTTTCGTAGACCCTTTCCTCCTTTGGGATAATGGGTCTACGCGTAGGCTAGGATTTACTTGCCAAATTTTGATTCAAAATCATACCACTTAAGTAAATATTGTTAATTTCAAAACACCGGGTGAGCCAGAAAAATGTATCATTTTTCATTTTTCATTTTAAATTATTTATACACAAAAACCCTTCAGCTAACAAACGCAATACTTAAATAAGAAAATAAATATCCTAATTACATTAATATAGTCTATATACAGTTAAAGCAAAATTATGTACAGTAATATATGTAGTAGCAGCTGCTCTTCCAGGGCGTCGTGTTTTAGTAAATCCCCTGTTTAAAGAATTGTACAGTTATAGCTATCGAACCAATTTGTACAATTTTGATTTCATTGTCTTGCTGACGCTTCAACTTAATTTTCAAGATTTTTCTCATAATTTTAGTTGCATTACTTCCTTCTGACATCGGGATTTAGCCAAAAGCCTCATTTCTCAATTGGCCAAAAAAGCAGCCAAAAATAGGCTATTTGCTATGGTGTAAATTTTGACTTTTTGATGCTAAGCATTGCTGAGATTGGAGCACAATTAAATTTCAACAATCAGGGACGAAGGAAACATCTCAAACTCGGGGGGGGGCACGACATTTCAAGGGCACTTTTTTCATTAAGCTAAGGGGCAATTCCTGAAAATAGAAATGGCACTTCTTTGTTTATTGTAGAATCTGGGGGGCACGTGCCTCCAGTGCCGGAATTTGCGATAACGCAGAATTACTCATGCAGCACACTTCATTTGTTTTATTGGCAGGCATTTTCGTGTAACATCTAATATAAGACAGACTTTAGATTGCTTGGGAAATCCTTTGCACGTTTAAAGACATTTGATGTTATTTTGTCTGTTGGAGTATCATAACTTTAATTAAAATTAGCCTGAGATCAGGCAAAAAAGGCAAAAGGCCCCGTTAACAGGCTAAATTAAAATGAACTACTTGATTTACGCAAATGGACTGCAATTACAGAAAGATGAAAATCTAACTCATAACGGTTAGAGGTGGATTCGCCAATTTAATACTCATATTAATTAAAACCAGAGACGGGTTACATTAAATTTATCTTAAATGCTACTTTGTATCGAAAACAAAAATTAAGTGGTTGTGGTTGTCTGATGCCATGGTAACGAAATGACATTATAACCATGATGCATTTGCCGACAGACAACGCATCTTCAAACCAGCGCATCTTGAAAAGGCAGAATTGAACATTAGCTAATGAAATGTTGCCATTCAATCTTTCATGTTATTGATCATTTATTGTTAAAGTTAAAAGCTTATTTATTTTGTATTGCAATAGACTTGCTTATGTTATGTAAGACGTACGTGAAGGGCAGAGAAACTGAGCTTATTAGGGGAGCGCTTAAGAAGCTAAAGTGAAAGGAGAGATTTACCACTCTACTCTGCAAAGGTTCCTTTATTTCCGAACTGCATTGAAAGTTCCCGAGGAAGCTTTTTAACTTCTGCATAGGAGGGTAGCACACTTGTATTGTGGTGCAGTGGTGTAATTCCCTGACTTTGCAGCTAGAATAGGCAGGCGGTCAGGGTTCGAACTCAGGTAGAGCCTTGCCATTTGAGCGTCATGACAAGGGGTCGCCGTCACGGACTCCATTATAGATCTTCTCTTCTTCTGTGATCCCAACGCTTCGCGCTATAACTGCAACTTTACTTTCACCTTCACACTCCTACTACACGTATTCTAAGGCACAATGTTCCCTCTAATGCGACCACACCTCGCTGCTCCTCTTTCCTTAGCCTGACTTAGGCCAGAGATAGTATAAAATGTCTAAACACTAGTATACTCCTGAAAAGATGCTTTTTTATTTGTGGAGCTTTACTCAAGATGATTTGTTTTTCGTGTTTTACTTTGTGAACTTTGGAAATAAAACCTTCAAGAAGGAATTGGGAAAGTGTTTGTTTCTTGTATCGGTGAAGAAACTGACGCTTACCTGTCAGAAAACTGTGCGTTCTATCTGGGGTGTCATTTCTGATTCAAGAATTAATGGTCCAAGATGCACATAAAACCTATTTCAAATCTGTAGATGCATGCTACATGTTGCTTCAGGAACAAGTATCTCAAACTAAAGTCGAGATTCTGGTGTCGCTCTCAAATCTAGAGAGCCAAGCAGAAGCGGAGCCAAGGATTGAGAAAAGTGATGGTTCGGGGTTTAGCGATCACGCCCTTAAAACTTTCGGAAAATATAAGGAACGCTCTGTAGATCGCTTGGGTAGAAGCAAATCTGATCTACCTTACCCGTTCTTAGATTTACTCCATGTTTGTCTGAACTAGAGCCTGGCTCTTGCTCGAACCGGATCTGGACTTTCTCCTCCCCCTTCATTATAACAGGCGTTGGTTCATTCCTGCTACACCATTCTAGCCTTGGCTCCGCCACAGGAGCCAAGTAACCAGGAGGAGCTCTAGCAGAAAATAACGGACCTTTATGTACAGCCATATTGGATTCGATGTTATATTTTGAAGATTTGTAGGAATCTGAGACGAAATTTCTTGTACTTCTTGACTATTCCATACACAAAATCGTTGAAATCTCTTCATAAGTGAGAATAAATCAATTGACGAAATGAAAGGGAGAAAGGAAAGCTTCATGAATGCTACAGAGAAACTTCTAAAACAATCACTTTATTACTTACTTTTACTGCTTTGCCGTGCACTTTACTAACTACAGCTTAAATGTTGAGATGCTTCCTGTTAGCGCTTCCATTTTCCAAGGAACGTTTGAATATTCCTGGCCTGGAACAATTAGCAAAAAGAAATGCCGCAAGAAAGCGCATTTCGTAAAGATGCCAAAATGTTTTGTTTTTGCTTTTGGCTTTGCAAATTTATCTATGGGATACATGCTAAATCTGTAGCAAGAATTTCTTCATCCCTCCCTTCCGAAAGCAGCAGTTTTACGCTGAGTAGCAGGGATTATTCTCCACGTTCGATATACCTTTCGATAAGATGAAGAATGAATGTGCGAATCTTCTGTTCTTTAAGGTGGCGACAAAGTGCGTGCTTAATCCGTACCGCAAATATATCGTATCAGATACTCAAAGAAGCTTGATGAAAAATCGTAAAGCTTACTGCATCATGTTATAAATCTATGCAGCAATTTCTATTTTATCAACTAAAACAAATGTACCAAGAAAGAAGTTTTAAATGCATTTGCTTCTGTTTTTGCAGGGAGAAAGTGGGTTCTTTCGTGGCGGAAAAGAATCACAAAACGTCAAATTCAGAATTTATGAATGGAGGAAGCAGCCTTAAATCCAGTGTGGTATGTTTGTAACATAGAAATTTCGTAATGAATGCAAATGTTGGTTGCGCTGCGGAAAAAATTCCACTTTCACAACTCTAACAGATATGGAGGGGAGACATAACAAGTATAAAACTTCTGAATGAAGCTAAATTATATCCTCTTCGTCATACCATTATAGTTATACTAATATAAAATAATTTACAAGTGCGAGTTTCGCTTGTTTCCGAACCAAACAAGTGCACAGCTTAACTCTAAAATATAGATAGGAAGGGAGCCAAGCCATAAATACCTTGAACAACTTGATACATTAATCAATCGAAGAATATCTTTGATGGCTTGTTGAACTCACCAACGTTCTTTCGTTTGTTGACAGTTGTTGTAGGATCTCTTTGAAAGCAAACCTTTGACTTTGTTTGTACGTAGCCAGTGTGACGAGAGGACAGAGATATCTGAACTTGCGCATTTAAGTGCAAGTGTCTTTATCTACAAAAGTAGGTGGTCCAACGTTCCTTTGTTTTAACCTAACTAATTAATTAGTGATGATCTATGTTATACTTAAAGCTGCCTTTTCAAACCAGGCAGGTTAATTTGACTTCGTAATGAGAATACAGTGTATTCCATCAATTGATATCTTTTTACTTTAATATAAACTGACGCGTGCTTTTTGGAAATGACCGTTATCTATATTAATGGGGCGGAAACACGAAAAGAGAACATGCTAGGGCTTGCATGAGCATAAACAAATCGATGTTTGGAAACTTTTCTCGAAGAAAAAACTCACAATTCAAGGAGAAATTTGTTTGAAATTCCTTCCTTACAAGTAGATTACAGAACAATCTGTGTTGCTATGACGAAGTTTTTTGCAATATATTTAGGAAATCTTTTAATTATTAAGTTTTTAATGAATGGAAAATATACTGTAGCAGAATAATGACACACGTTCGAGGGTAATCTCCTAAAACTGGGTGTTCTCAGCTTATCCCACCAACCGTCTTACTAAGGCGCCGTGAACAACCGTGCAAAATAGATTATTTTAAGATCAAATCTATATTTGGAAGGAACTGACGAAAATCGAATAGTTCTTTTTTTCTTTTTCGATTTTGGTGGGCCTGCTTTCCATTGACTGGCGATTTACTTTGTCAGCGCAATAGGTTAACCTCGTATCGTGATTAACACCAGTCGAAAAGTACCAATGATCGCCCCTCTAGGTTGGACACTTTCAATACACAATGCCGGCCAGGATTAATGAACAACCATGCACAAACGTTAGAGGTACATTTTTGCGGTAATCCCATACAATTTCAGTTTTGAACGGGCACTTTCATGCACCAAGTGCTTATGACGTCACGAAAACATTTAAAGGAAGCTTCGGGAATATTCGCGAAACTTCAGGAATTTATAGGAAACTTAGTCCAGTCAGCAGGCATGTCGACTTTGAAAGAAACGGTACCAAGCTCTTATATTTAATGTACATTCAAATGTTAAACTTTCCGAATAATTTCACCATTTCCTGGGTACTATTTTGATTTTCTGAAAGAATACAAAAACGTTTGCCACACAAATGTAGCGTTGCAGACAATGAGTTGACATCTTTACCAATCAATATTTGTCATATATTGATAATTTTTATCAAGCAATCTATAAAATGCATTATTTAATTCAGATTTTTGTTGTAAATCTTGCAGGTTTAACAGTTAATAGAAATATTCTGCCTCCTTTTCTCAGTAGCAGAAACAAAACGTGGATGTTTATAGCGATGAGAACTTATCACTATTATTAGCTGTTAGCGATAATCATCCAACCCTTTTACAACAGAAAATAGACTCAGAAAAGAGACTTTTGAATATGAAAGGTAAATATGTATCTAAACTTTTTATGAGGAACTATTACCCCTTACAAACATTGATTACGACAAATAATTACAGCAAAATGTGATTTAAAACAGTTTACGAAAAGGCAAAACTTTGGCAGCAAACTTGATGGAACTTACACCAACTATATCTCGTCGGTATATAGTTAATTTATTTATTCAAATATCTTCTGAGCAACTGTTCATAAGATTCTTGATACTTTTTTGGAGAAACGAGCTCTATGGTATTGTACCTGAGTGAAATTGCGTAGTACCCGTATCTAAAGAAGTTACACATTTTTGCAAAATTTTCGTAAGTATAGTATCACTGTTGAAGATCGAATACCATTTTTTTTTTGGTTTGGTCTACCAAATTTTCTATTTTCTTCGTAGAAATATTGCCAAGTTTGCTGCATTGTTATTTAAAACCAATACTCAGTTAACTTGTTCATGAAAACAATAAGTATGCAAATAAGCACTTAAAGTAACCATTATTTAATATTATTTACAACCGTACAATTTACCAACAGTTACTAACAGTTAACTTAATCAGAGTTTAATGTAAGACAAACACCTTGAAGCACCCAATGTGATATATGCTCATGTGTTGCCAGGTCAGCTTCGAATACCAATCCAACGCCCATTGCATTTCTTCGCTCTGATGTCACGTATACAGGAGTTCTGAACGTGTTCTGAAAATTAATAGGAATATTATGTTTAAGGTTAAACATTTTCGCGAATAAAAACGATTGAACTGTTTGCTTGAGTCTTTTTGCGTTGTCGCAAATCATGTCTCACATCTAATTTGACATAGACATTAACATACCAGGAAATAAAAGCGCTCGCTTCGCTCGTGCCTCAACATTCCTAGCTCATGCGGAGGGCATATTAAACAGGCAAATTTTGGACAGAAAACGAAAAGCACACCCTGAAGTTAGCTTCCAGTTCGTGAGGAAATTATATGCAATGCTTCCTAAGGTAATAAATTACCACTGACTGCTCATTCTTCTTGCTCAAGAGAATATTTGCATACTTTTGCATCATCAGACTATTGCCTCAAGTAGGGCGTTTGTTGCTATCAATTTCAGTTTCATATATTTTAAATTCATTTCATGCAATTTATGATTTACTATACTAACAGCTAACTAAACTGCAAGGAAAAAGAATGCTATGTTTCTTAGAATGATCTGTATCGTTGTTAAAGGTTGTCTGTCACGTATCTGATCGGCTGCAACAAAATCAGAGCTCAACACAACGGATGTCCTTGTGAATTATTGCACTTGAAACAAAGGAGGGCTGATCGTTAGCACTTTCTACGGTCGTCACTTCCTACGGTTGTAGAAAGTCATTAGGTTCAGCAGCCATACAATTCTCCTATTCTTTATGTTGTCCTTATCACTCAATCATATGCGTGACAGACCGCCTTTAAGGTCGTCGAAACAGGGCGCAACGTCGAAATACTTCTGCTATCGTAAGGGTATTGCTTGTTTGAGGAAAAACTGAAAATCGTTCACGAATGGAGTAATCAAATGTCCAAGCCCTCTCCTTCGATATAGTCTGTTTCGGCAGAAAACTGTTGAGAAAATTTATGTCTCAAAATAACATTAACCTTAAAAATTTGGAGAAACGAAAAGCTCTGTATTGCCTCAACACTGAATCTTGCCGAAAATTCTTTGCACAGATTTTTCAGGAAATTTCGTCCAAGCATATTCTTGCTTACATCTTCAAAATTTTGGTCTGAAATTTGGGCCTTCTTGTAAGCTACTCTTATTTTGCGCTTGTGCACGTCAAGTCTCAGTCTCCTTGCTACTCATGTGAAAGCTTGGTGTGTGGTTTGCTCTTGAGAAACCCTGGCGCCAGACTTGGAACGAGAACGACCCATTAATGATCTTTGCAAATGGGAAACGAAGTATAAGGGTAAATAACAATGGCAATACGCAGAAACCTTATCAAGACTTTATTAGACAGTCTTCTTGCTCTTACAAAGCCGTATTTATGAGAGCAGAAAGAATGCAGACCTAAAGAATAACAACATCAAACAACATCAAACACAACAGACAAACTTTGAGATCAAAATACTTGCAGTCGCCGCAACCATCTCAAAATTGAAGACAGTAAAACCAACATGTTTCATAGCGAAAGTCAGACAAACCCTGAATATAGATCTTTCTGTCCAATGCCTACACACCATGAAATGATAGCCGATTTTAGATACTTAGTGTCTATACGGTTTGTTTTAAAGAAGATAAGACGTTTTTAAATAGCTGGAGGTATCCTTACGAAAACAATTAAAGTGGCTATGCTTATCAGCAGTGGGATAAATATAGAGTAAACTCTTTCAGATTAGATTTAAAGAAGGCTTTTTTGAAAAAGTACATCTTACAGACTCATCAAAAATAATTCTACCCACTAAGTGTCTGCAATTGTTTCAATTGAAAATGATTGATTATTTCGATCATTATAAGATTATACTTATGTTATAGAAGAACAAAACCATAACCTTCGAGAACACTTATACTTTATTGATAAAATTCTAAGACAAAGCAAGCTTGTATGATCCTGAAACGATGACAGATTGCAGTATAGCTAGGATAGAGCATTTAACTAGATTTTCATCCTCCCTTGACGCTATCTCAAGTCATAGTGGACTACAGTGATCTTAAATCATAGCCGTCAAATCACGGGTTGTGGATAAATTTAGGCTCTATGAATGAACTAAATTGGTATTAAAAAAGAATATAAATCACCTTGTATCTTTCTTGTGTTTGTCTATATCTTTACCTTCTGGGGCAGCAAGTAACCTTCTTTCAGGTCTAACACTGTGACATTTACCAAGGCCCATTTTGTTTTGTTTAAAATAACCGCGAAAGTCTCAAATTACAAATTCTTGTTTGCTCCTTCCTAGCTACAATGCCACGCATATGAATTTTGAAATCCAAGAGAACCACTTCTTTCTCCTCTCCTTCTGCTTCTTTCCCTTGCGTGGCATTGTAGCTGGGAAGAAGCAAATCAGAGCGAGATTTTTGTAATTGAGACTTTCGCGGTTACTTTAAACAAAACGAAATGGGCCTAGGTGAATGTCACGGTTTTAGACCTTACAGAAGCTTACTTGCTGCTGCAGAAGGAAAGGATATATATAAACACAAGAAGGAGACAAGGTGATTTATATTCTTTAGTTAATACCAACTTAGCTCATTCATAGAGCCTAAATTTATCCTACAACCCAAGGTCAATTTCAAACCTTTATGGCATAAGCTCCATATCTCTAAAAAGATTGATGTAATATTCTATAACCTATTTCTTTGCACTGAATGGCTTCAAAGAAACTTTAGCTACATTGCTAAAGTTCTACCGTTGGACTTCTCTAAAATCTTCAATATCTTGAGATTTAGAGTGGTTTTATTCTTTGTTTAAAAATTCAAGAATTTCCATATTTCTAATACGTGCGGAATACACATTCACCTGTAACTTCAGCTTATGCGCCTCAATTGGGATAACTTTCAAGATCGGCAACTGCTCCACCAATTGTTTAGGTTTCGGTTTGTCCAAGCATGACGAATCAAGATCCCATGATGCACCTTCCAAATATAGTCCACGAATGAAGCAACCAGTGTGCGCATGCTCAGTCACCTCATCAGGTGTTCTATATTTTGTTACCGAAGTGTACAGCGTTGATCGATCAAGAGGCCAACCGTTTTTGCGGCAAGCAGCTTGTACGAGTGCAGTAAGATATGATTCAGGAATATGTAATCCAGATATCCATAAAACTGGAGGTTCTCCATCCTCTACCTGTAAAAAAGAGCATACATGGTCATGTTAAACGAACAGCTATGCTTTCAGAGCATAGGTTCCAAATCTTTATCTAAGTGCAAAAAGGTGGGTGTAAAATTCAATGTCCTACTTCTTCTGATTGAATGGCTTGAAAGAAAATTTAGATACTTATCTATAATTCTACCGTTGGACTTTCCAGAAAATTTGAATATTTTTCAAAATTACAACGTATTTTAAATTTCAGCTCATTTGAGAATGTGACGTCATCAAATTTCTAAATCATAAACCAGATGAGTGACAGACTTTTGCTTGATACCATATTGTAGGCATTCATAAACTATGGTTTTCTTCAAAATTACTGCATGTTGCATCAAACGGTTTAAAACTACGATAGTTTTAAGTCTTTTGAAAACTTTTCTTGAATTCTTGAAAAAGAAGAAAAACACTCTAATTCTGAAAATAATAAAGATTTCAGAAAATTCCAACGTTAGAATTATAGAGAAATAGCTAAAGTTTCTTTGAAGTAATTCAGTTCAAAGAAATAGGTCACTCAATTTTACACCAGCCTTCTTAAAGATTTGGAACATATGCTTGCCTTCAGGATGTTTTCATTGAGGACCAATAGCTAACTGTGAACCTTTGCGGGCCCAAAGTCGACTTTCGTATGATATGAAAGTTATTTCTGACCAAGGATCTGTTCCTTTGCTTTTCATTCAGCGCACCAAGGACCATAATTAGTAATGGCTTTTTTAAAAGCGATAAAATGGAGTGACTAAATGGTTTGTAGATTGGTGACATGTGACTTCGAAATACCCATACTCTATCTGGTGATGAAAAAGATGACACATTTGGCAATTTGCGTGTTTCCAAGGAGGTCAATCGACTTTCTTGCCTAAAACTATGCACACAAGCAAGTGTTTCCATGAATCACGAGAGAGAGAGCTGGAAAGTGACAGCAAATTTCGCTCAATAGTGAAAAAATCTGTTCACTGTAAAAAGAGGTTATGTGGAGGAGATTTGCGGTGTATTTCTCAACATTCTGAAGCAGGCACATTTTTTATGCCCGTCTTGAAAAAAATGTTCCTCGAAAAAATTGCCAGAATTAATATGCGCATACTAACCGGTTTTGTGTTATACAGGACTACAAAACCGGTTAGTATGAGTTTTATTACCTGATAGCTTTTAATTTTGACTGATATCACTTAGTCAAACCCATTTTGTAACTGTTATGTCGCTTGAGTATATTGTAAATGTCATAGGCCTAAATCAGTTGCTGTGGTGACAAAAACGCGTTTTTGTATCGTATTATACAAGGTTGCGGGAAAACCCCGGGAAATGTGCGATTAACCAATGGGATTAGCGGGATTCTTGCATTGCCTCGTTTTTGAAACGTCAGTCAGGTAATAAGCAAGGATACAACCGATTTCAAGTTAGTTCAAGACCATCTTTACAATGCACCGGTACAATATTGATCCGCCACAAAGTTGCTACGGTTCAAGAGTATTTACACAATTCCAGTACAGGATAATTTTATAAACAGAAGGCGCAAAAGTGTTGTGGATTGGCAATGACAGTGTAAACGCGAAGCTGGTTCGTTACAATAAACGGGGTCTAAGATAGGTTTTTCGCAATTTATAACCTGATAAAGCCATCACATACTCTAGTCACCTAGGAAATATTATTAGTGATGCTAAGGCCATTGATTTCTGGTCTAAATTCCACTGATTTCTAGTCAGTGGAATTTTCCGAGCGGGCGGAATTTTGCACAGTAAAAGGGTGCTCAGCCGTAACTTTCTATCCAACTCCAGAGCGACATTTGCTCTAGCCTGCGTGCAGACTGTAGCCTGCGTGCAGACTGTAGCCTGCGTGCAGACTGTAGCCTGCGTGCAGACTGTAGCCTGCGTGCAGACTCTACTGATTTCTTTTCAGAGAGGTTCTCCTCCAGTTCTCCTCTACTGGAGGAAAACCTCTCTGAAATGAAAAGAAATCAGTAGAGTTTGCACGCAAGCTAGCAGACTGCGACAGGCTTTTTTTCAGAGGGGTTTCTGAGTCTGCACACAGGTTACATTTTCTCTTGTGAACAGTAGAATTTCTGTGCGCTCGGAACATTCCACTGGACTGACAATTAGCCTTTGTAATGACAAATTGCCAAAGAAAATCGGATGTCTTGTAAAAGGCGTGGTTGTTTTCCATGTAAAAAACTTCAGTGGTTTTAAAAATCTAGAAATCCCATATAATGCTTTCAGGAGTGAATCGCAGGAATTATGATGGAGTAGAGAATAATTACTTAAGGCATGGCCACCCAACGAATAACGTGATCAAATATACCACAAAGAGATGGTTGTTATATACAAAATCATTTCACACGGGAAGGCGTGTCATGGGCAATAAAGATCGGTTCTACTTCATCCAGATTATCTGCACGAAAATTGCTACTTTGAAAACCAGAACCACATTCTTTGAAGAAAAATATGGTTCTTTCTGAAGTTCTGACGAGCTATAAAGAATGTATTTTACTAGTCAGTAAAAGAATTTACTGTTAATTCAAGTGATCTTTTAAAAAATATTCATTTTGCGTAGATCTACCTCTTTTATAGTGAAGTTGAGGAACGAAAGAATTTTAGTTTGATGAGAATGAAAAGAACATTTTGGAGAAGCAGCCTAGGCCTTTATTTTGTGGTATTTCTTTGACGTTAAGCTGAGATCAACCGCGACAAACAGTTGTCATTTAGAATTTTTGGTGACATCGAAAAATGCTAAGTATTCATTATTTTGCGTAGATATACCTCTCTAACGGTAGAATTATGGAAGAAAGAATTTGCCTTGATGAGTATTAAACAAGATTTTTCAGAAGCATCAAAAGACCTTACTTTGTGGCTTTATTCTTTTAATATTAAGCCCTGGTCAAACGCGAAGAATTTTATCAACGTCACCAGGAATTAAACATTCCGCAAATGTTTTAGTGTTTTACCACCTGCTTGGATCGAAACAATGCTACCTATTTATCATTTTGTTTACAGGGTGTCCTAAAAAATTATGCCCCATTTATGTGGTTGTTGTGGGCGTTGTGGAGGAGCTGTAACCTCAATAGACCTTTTAGCTATTCTGAAAGGAATCAGAATCGAACAACATTTTGCTACATTTTGTAGAATTTTCGAATGTGTACAATAGTGATAGAAGCTCTAAAGCCACTCGATCGAACGTCGCGTATCAAAATGTATAAAAATAACGCTCGATCCAGGTTCTTTTGTAGAATAGCTAAAGGGTCTATTGTCCTGTTTTTTGTACAGAATTGCATAGGATAGGTTTTAACTTAGAGTTTGAAACTACCCTCCTCACACAAGAAAACTCAGACAGATCTGAGTTTCAGATCGGTTTGAAATTTGGCTGTGTCTGCTAATTTGCCTCCCCCTCACATGAACATTCTCAGACCGGTTTGAGTTCAGCTCACTTGCTCTGCTCATGTGCATTTCACAAAAATTTTCTTAAAATACAAACAATGCGTGCGTTCCCCTGAAGAATTATGATTGCATTGTTGAAGATTTTATCACTGTTTCATTTCAAAACATTTGATCCAGCTGGCTGACTTTGAATTAAATCTTGATTGTTTTGATTGCCTGAGAAACGCAAGGAATGGCACTCGCACTTGTTTGAAAATTCATTTTGCCCCGAAATGAAAAAAAGTTTCTGCTCACATGAAAATTTCATATCGACCTGAAAAGTCAGACTGACCTGAGAAACCGAGATGAGTTTCAGGTCGACCTGAGTTTCATTTCGCCTGCATCAGGTGAGCGCCCCAAGGGCTTCGGCCGCATACCGAAATGAGTTTCAAACCGATCTGAAACTCGAAATTGGTCTGAGTTTGCTCATGTAAGGGTAGTTTGAGTAAATCGGACAAGTGGTTCTTGATTTATGGCACACGAGAGGGAAGATAAGTGGTTCCTTCGAAAACAGCACTGCTATTGTTCTCAAAACATGTCAACATTAAGTAAATTTTGGAAGAAAGGGTTTTAGCACTGCACTGTATTTAATTGTTTTCTTGATTCTTACAAGGGTTAATAGTGTTGTTTAAATGAAAATAAAATGAACAAATGAATATTATGAATACAAGAATATGAATGAAATGAAACGTGCCAAATGAATGAATGACGAATGAATTGGTTAATGAATAACTGAATGAATTAACGAATGAATGAATTAATTAATTAACGAATGGACGAATGAACAAATGAATATGAAACGAATATTCAAATGAACAATTAAACACCCCTCTGTATTCTTTTCTCCCTCTAGTCGAGCCTTTGGTCATAGGCTGAATTTTTGACCGGGGCTTATCAAGAATATGAAATATGAAAAAGAAAGCTTCTATTTGCCATCAAACATAATATCTTACCCATTTCGTATATTGCTGATGCCTGTGTAGGAAATGTTCCATCCAACTTCCGAGCGTTTTCAATGTTGCAGGTGCTAATTTACGCCAACTTGGTGGCAATAGTCCATTGAAGAGAGATCGTGATACTTCATCCAGCTCGTTATCCATTCCTACTTCTCCAGCCAAAGCCTAAAAAATGAATGTTGATTTCTGAGCCTTGCACAACAAAGGTTGTTAATTGTAGGGTCGAATATTTGAGAAGATTGCAAGGAGGAGAGCTTTTGCTACTCAAAAGGACATGCTGCTAAATTTTTACGCTTTGAAATTCTTCCACTAAAGGAAGTGTTTATTTCTTTTTCAATCTGACTGTTACAAATTTGAGAAGCTCAAAAGTACTTAAAAAGCCTTCCATCAATACATTCAGGGCAATGGTTTATTGATCCATGATTAGTGCCGTGCTTTGTGCAGGCAGTAGTTTTTGTGAACGAGGCAGTGACGTGTTTCGATAGTTGATGTGCTGGCTGAGTGTGATCAAAGGCTGCGTGTCCCAAAACATTTCTTTCCAGTCATATCTCTCGGAATCGTACTGCTGTTTTGTAAACAATATGGTATATTGCTCTACAGGATTAAATGAACACAGTAATATAATGATGGAAGGATACTAGAACTGCTAAACGTAGAAAAGATTCCACAGCTTCAACCCACCCTTTGCAAATTCACTAACGTTGTTGACATCTTCTTAATCAACACATTGAATCGATCCAGCTCTTGTAACAACACAATGGTTGTCGGCGTTATATCCCCAATTTGCTTTCTGATTTGAGGCACATCATACAACTGCGGCAATTTACTTTGTATATCCGATGCTATCTTCCCAATGAACTCCTCCCTACTAATACCACCAGCATCAACTCCTGTCTGTGGTTGTAAATCTACAAGATGTGCCCAAATATCTTTCGCTGCATTTGTGTAGTACCCGATCTCAGCATTCGCATGCAATCCAAAGACATTCGGTGTATTAGATAGAGGTAATGTTTCGATAACATCCAAGTATACGTCTCTATTACAATCAGGTCGGATGCCTTCCTTTTTGCTGTTGTTTCCTTTTGATTTCTTGTCTTCAACTTTCTTCATTTCCTCTTTTACCAACTTTGGTTTCGGAATGAAATAGTCAACTTTGTCATCGGCGTAGAAATGGAATGGTTGGAACGTATCAAATATGAAGTCACCCATATATTCATCCATGTATGTGTTGACAACACGCCTGTCGAAATCATCAATCACTCGTCCGCCGTACATCACCTGAAACGGAAATTTGTGAAATTTGTACAAAAATTATTCCAATATTACTTGTTGAAAGATAATCATTATCATAATCACCATCATCATTACTTTACTTTGCTTTGCTTTGCTTTGTTTTGCGTTGCTAACTAGATGCCAAGCAATTAATGCTAATTTAGGCCTATTATGAGCAGTGCATGCTGCATCAGGCATGGGACCTCTAGTTTAACGTCCTTTTCGGAGGACGGGACATGGAGTTGTTTGGTTCGGCATCTGGAAGGTCACCCATCCGGATTTTGACCTCACTCCGCTAAGGATAAGTTCAGTTACCTGACGGAAACTATATAAGCCGCTCGGCTACTTACCCCATAGATAATCTTGGACATGCTTAAATGGCCAATAGCTGCAAAGAATCGCCATCGATAAAAAGTACCCATAATTAAGCTACTGTATTTCTATGGTGATATTAACGCCCTGGAGCCCTTATGAATAGGTAAAGGAGAGCGAAAAAACCTGATGATTGCTGTAATGCTCATAGCAGAATCAAAGTAAACAGGCTAATATTGTATTTCAAACGAAATTTAAGTAAAACATCAATTTGCCTGGTGATTGACGCCTTACCTCTCCAATCAAATACTTCAAACTTCCCCATGGTATTTTATTATCTGCCAAATCATACGCCTTTGTTAGATACGTTCCAAGCAGTTGCATCGATACACGGAAATCAGATTCATTGAAGTCATAAGGAATATTCCATCCTATTTTCCCGTATTTACGTCTTTCTTGAACGACAGCATGGAAGAAAGCCAAGACGTAAACAAGCGCTGGGTAGGCCGTATGAGGACATTCAGAGAGAACGGCATTCGTTATCTTGTGGTATGTGCTTCTTAGGTTTAATTTCAGCCCATTTGGTGGCTCTGTTACTACCTGTGATGAAGGAAACGTTTGATTAGTATCGCAAATGATAACAAATTACTTCTTCGTAGAGCTAGAATGGGCTAGAGAAAAGCAGTACTTCCAGATAGCAGGTACAAAAAACTCTTGAAAAAATTGCATGTTTTCGCTCTTCTCTCCCCCTTCCCCCTTACAATGTTGGTTCCTCGTGCGATTACGCAGTGCTTTAGGGCACGACAACGCTGCCGAATTGCTTTCCTTCATATCTGGTGATCACATTTTCGTACCAACGTTGTTCAGGGGGGCAGGGGGGGGGGGTGGGAAAAAGAGTGAAGCGAAGTTTCCTGCTGTGTATTTTGGATGGTTAATCAGAGGAAAAAGCAGCAAACTGAAGTTGTTTTCAAGTTGTCTTGACAAGGATTGTAACATTTTATCGTTCGGATTTTACGTGTCAATATTGGTGAAAATGAAAAAAAATATTAGAGCTAAGCTGTTGGAAATGTGAAATTTTTTTAGAATTTCATAAACTTTGGGTGAATTTTTTTCATCTAATAATGCTCCATTTCCATTGGTAACTTAAACCAGCTTAAACTAAACCATGTTATCAAATGTTGCGCTCTGATTGGTCAATCCAACAAATTCAATTTATTTGATTGGTTGAAATTTAACATGGTTTAGATAGAGCTGGTTTAACTGTGTCAGAATGAAAGGAGTATAAGTCTAGGAAACTGTGATAAAACTTTAACTTCGGCATTGCAAGTTTTGGTCAACATTAGATTTTAGATGGATAATGACCTGCAAGAAGATTTGCCTAAATTCCGTCAACATCACAGTTACCCTTCTCCGAGGGCCTGTTTGCATGATCCCGCCTACCCGAGATATCTCTCCTACTCGGGATAGCATGGCTGCCTATAAAAATACATCTGATATTAATTTTATGTTTACATAGGAATTTCATCGTGTCCCATCTGAACTTGCCCAAGTCGGACTTGGGCAAGTCCATGTCCCATCTTGCTGGGATGTTGTCATCCCGTATTGGCATGGCGGGGATATCCCGTCTAGCCGGGATGATTTTCTCCATGTAAACAAAAACATGAAACATGACCCGCTTTGCCACGATGAAATTGACGTACATAAAGGCGAGATATCCCTGCCAGTACCCTGGGTGCCACTGCTGCCACAGCTAAAAATTTATATCTGGCTCTAGTCTAGTACCCAGGAGTCCCTGTCAGGCGAGACATCCTGGCAAGGAGGGACCATGTAAACAGGCCCTGATGGTAAATTTCCTATGGTTCGAATTAACCAACTTACCTTAAGCGATCTTTGAAGAATACCAATAGGGAACTCAGGTGTTGGATCGGTGGTGAGCCATAATCGGAAATCTGGATGGGGCTTGGCGATCTTTTCAAGGTCCTTCTCTAGCTCTCTCAACCATTTAACGAGGAGATGGCAATTCTGAAGCATCAACCAATGGCCACGGCTTATCGCTGTTTCAAGTAATTGTAGAGCAAGCTATGGACAGAAAATTGGAAGAGGTTCAAAAGTTGAAACCATCCCATCCTCGTCGTCATTATTGTGTTTGAACATACAGAGCACGAAGCAATAAAATCACATCCCGCCTAGCCATTTCACACAAACGGAAGTAAACAAATATTGTTCTATATGACAATACGATCAGGGGTCTGGGTACGATCAAGAGTTCCAACATCACAACACATGCCTTTTTTAGATCTTCACAACTGACATCAATTCGAGGCGAATGAGGCGAATCCCAGCACAGCAAGAAATCTACAACGTACCTATTTTGATTCATAATCAAACGCCATTATTTTGAAATGACTATACCTGCCTCGTTTCGATAAGGGCCTAGGCAAAAAAGCACAAACATTTGTAGTTTTCCAATGAAAAACATTGATTTGAAAACTTCACAATAAATCAGTTAATGCTTAGCGAAAGCAGCAAAATAGTACGTACGTACAAAATTTGATATTGTCGCCAACTGTTTTCATGGTATTCTTGTTCATAAGACTTTGTTCAGTCCGGCCAAGCTCCTTGAAACTCTGCTTTGAGCTTCGAGTTTCCGTTGGTCAACATCAATCAATCGAATTTGCAGAGATTCTAATGGCGTTGTATTTGGTTGTTTGGTTGTATACTTTGTACATGACTGTGTATAGCAGCCTCGTTCCCAAGGGCGTTCAAAAGTGAAAAAAGTCAGTCCAAAAATATTGCCGTAATATTACGAGTCCCAGTAAGAGCGGTCTCGGTCTGGCGTAATAGTCTCGTTTTGGATAGCGATTACTGGGACTCATAGAGCAATGCACGCTTGTAGGATTTAGCTCCACGTCATATCGAGGCGAATGATGCATTTCAAAAGAAATGATGCAATTTATGAAAAGGGCTATTGGGATGAGGTTGCAACTACGCTTAGAGTTTGAGAAGTTGCCTGTGTCGGAAGGAGTTCTACTTGTCAGACGAAGGGTACGTCGTTCACAACAAGCAATCATTAAAAAAAAGTTAACAGAATATTTCTATCTAATTTTCAAGCCTAATTTCAAATCCATGGAATAAAACTTTGCACACCACTGTAAAACTGCTTGAAAGAAAGATGACGCATCTAGCACCGAACTTGAAAGGGGTATTTGTAGAGGGGGCGCAAAAATGGAATGAAACTTTTGAAATTTGTCACCTCCATAAGCAATTCTTGGGTCTTGCGCCAGAAATAACAACAAGAATACTTCTACATAAATTTTGAATTAGAAATAACTAACCTTTTCCTGGCCTTGTCCCATAGCTAAAAACTTCAATTTATTGCCACTGAATCCAGTCCTTTCTGCTAATTTCATTAAATCACTTGCAGGATCAGAGCCGGGACTCAGAATGAAGATGATAGGGGAAAACGGAGTTGACTGCTCGAAAATAGCTTCAAAGCTAATAACAGGAGGGGTGACAAATTTCTCTCCCATGCTACCAATAACGAAGCTGGTGATGGCACGATAGATACGATCAACTCGGAAACATCGGAGTAATAGAAGTCTTTGGAAGCCAGTCAGATCCTCTTCGTATTTCTCTGGGAATGGTGCAGCTTCGGGTGCATCCAAATCGATCCACTGTGAGAGGAGAAAATGGAACTTTAGTGATGAGAACTCGGGAGAAAATAGACCTATAACAATACAACAATACAGTTATTTACACAGGGTTAGCTCTTCAGCAACAAAAATGATGTTATCAATAAGGGCCCTGTTATAAACATAAAGAATCTAAAAACTTATGCTAAAAGTGAGGTAATTACAATCAAACAATTGTTTGAAAAAGGAAACTCTCCTTCCCTAAAATTAGCATTCAGTCACGTGATAAAAACCGTCCTTTCAATTTAGATTACAAAGTTTTAACTTAGAAATAGATAGAGAACAGCTTCCAAATGGCTGCCAATCTTACGCTTGGCGTCAGCATCTCCTTGTATACTTTCAAAAATCCATGCCAGCTAAATTACCTCTAGGCCCCTTGAATTTGAAACATTCCCGCTTTTGAATGTCCCCGTTCTTAACATCAAAGAGTCATTTTATGCTATGGTTCCATCAATATCACTTTGCCAATTCTGATGAATTTACTGAATGCTACCGGGTGTCCCAAAAAATTTATACGGATTTGGTTGACTCCAGCGATTTGAATTTAGCTTCAATCAATGGCTAATCACTCTCAAGATGTTCCTTGATAGTTAACTTGAACATAAGTACCTCGTTTGTTGGTATTAGTGCTTTGAGAGCAGACATGTTAATCTTGAAAGCTTAAATTTGCCTCTTCCTGCAAACCAGAGCTTTAGCCTTTTGGCCTAAAAAAATTCGTAAGGCACAGCGTATAAATCAATGATAACCTTGATGAAATTTGAACAATATTATATCTTGTGTTATTCTGTTTTCCAGAAGTCAGCCCCCAGTCACCAATTGGACAGCTTCTTAATTTTTCATCAATTTCAGTTCTTAATTTCAATGTTTGCAGGTTGATGTAAATTTGAGCTTTCAATATTGCTATTTCTGCTCTCAAAGCACCAATACCAACAAACAAGATATCTATGTTAAAGTTAACTATCGAGGAACATTTTGAGAGTGATCAGCCATTGATTAAAGCTAGATTCACATCGCTGGAATGAACCAAATCTGTATATTTTTTTTGGAACACCCGGTAGAAAATCTCGATTTTGAACAATACTTGAAGAGAATACGGTAGATTTTGGCCGAGATTTAACATAAACCCATACTTCCATTCAAACTGGATAACTTTTTACTTGATGGAAAGTGAAGTTTAACCAAAGATGCGTTGTAGCTAATATTTGGGAATCGTAACAGATTTTAGAATCCATCATTTATAAAACTGAACTGCTCTTTCGAGTCGAATCCTCTTCAGGATAAGTAAATTGGTCTTTCTACCGATAGCTTTTAGGCTGATGTAGCCTACACGGTTGTTAAAATGTCGCTTTTAGCTTTTGAAAGATCCTTTGTTTCTTTCATAATGTATTCATGCTTTCCAAACATTTAATCGTTGTTTCTCTAATTCAAATTATAAGAAATTACACCATTTTAGGTCCAACTCTTCATACACGAAGTGAGTAAAATTGATCTATTGATCGCATCACATATGACCTGATTCGTCAAGTAATCTTTTTGATTTTTGGCTAGACTTACTAATTTCAAATCCAATTCTGCCCATAGTAGCGCTAAATTAAACCTCTCGTGCCCTAGACAATTATTACGTTAGGAAATTACGCACAGGGATTGGAGGGATAAGCTAGTTTTCCACCCTACGCCTGTGGTTATAAAGACCTGGAGACTATAGCACCACAAATGGGGCCACACACAGATTCATGTTAGACCACACATGGGGCTAGAGATCTTAAGATCGAATGGCTATAGGTTGAAGCCAAAGAAGGTGCATCGTGCATTTATCTATGCACTTTTTACCAGGCAAAGAGGACGGGCACTGAACGATTCGAACTGACAAGGTTTGGTAAATTTTAGAGACTTGATACATTCGTCCAAATCATTGTTACCTTGCTGCAACAAAAACAACATTCATATTTAATTTGTATTTGCTTCGAAATAAGCCAATCAAAACATCGTACGTCAGAAAGGATGTATCTGGCTTTTTTCTTTTAAAAACTCAGCTGGAAACTAAATTCAACCTTCTCATTTCATACTTGTATACGCATTGTATTGAATTGGCTTCTATTCCAACGTGATTTTTCTTTGGCCGATTTGCTTTCCTTGCGCACAACTCAGAAATATGAATTTTGTTGCAACAACGTTTGAACAGACCAAAGCGAAGTAAATAAGATTTTTGTACTATACGTCGAGTCTTCTTAAATGGATATTTCGTTTCTGATATATTGAGTGGCCATCTTAATCCCCGCTCGTGGCAGATTGACGTGACCGAGAGCCATTATGCCACTCAAGTGTATTGGAGAAGTTTCTGTTTGAGTGGCATAATGGCTTTAGTTCACTTCAATCTGCCACGCACGGGGATTAAAATTTCAAGTTATCAGAAGCGAAATAATTATTCAGGAAGGCTCGATGTAGCATAAAAAAGCTCATTTTCAACTCAGAGTTTCCTACAACTCGTGGTTGTCCAACATTTTGGTGTTAGAATTCTGCAAGAAAAGTTCCATGTTTGAATCCGGGGTAGCATAGCAATTTACATTACTCACTTCTTTCCACGTTCCCCCATTCTTTTCAATATCATCAGCTAGCGATCCAAATTTATCCGGAACAACGACAGTTAATTTTTGAATATCCTCCCATCCTTGGTCGGTGAGCCAGACATGTGGTTTTTTCCTGGCTCCTTTCTCTAATGCAATATTTCCTTTGATGAAGAAATCCAGCTCATCGTGGTTCATCTTGTTATCTGCTTCCATTATTTTCACCGTCATTTGGAAAGAGAACAGCAATTTGTGTCGCTCAAACAAACCTGAAACAAGATCAATTTATTCATCACTAAGATGGGTGTGGAGGCCTTGAGTCTAATGAATTTTGGCTGGTTGCCTGTCCAAGCCCAGTCCAACGCTAACTAGCATGCGATTAAAAAGGGAATGAGACGAAGAGCAGGCAATTTGCATGGCTCAAACAAGCCTAAAACTCCTCACTAAAATGGGTGTGGAAGCCTTAAACCTAATAAAGTTTGGCTGGTTGGCTACCTGTCCAAGCCCAGTCCAACGCTAACTAGCATGCGATTAAAAAGGGAATGAGACGAAGAGTAGGCAATTTGCATGGCTCAAACGAACCTAAAACTCCTCACTAAAATGGGTGTGGAAGCCTTGAACCTAATAAATTTTGGCTGGTTGGCTACCTGTCCAAGCCCAGTCCTAAACTGGTTGTCGGAAGTGTAAAACACATCTGCTTTCGATACTTCAATTTTTACAAATTTGAATCTCAGTGACATTGACATTGCAGTAATAGATACAGAATAAACTTACAGTACTCTAGAAAATGGAGGTTTATAAACTCCAGTCGGTTTGAAGTTGCCTTGCAGGCCAAAGGGAGCATTCGGACAGACAATGTGGCAATATTTATAGTGCGCTGTTTTTTCGCTCCATAAAAGTTGCGATTCTTGCGTGAACTGCTATTTGAAACACGATTTATCCATTAAAGCTACCCACTCTCGATTGGCCTAATTAGCCTAAGTTTTCGCTACCTCCTATGGGGAATATTGGTCTAATTTGATTGTAGTCAGCATTGCAAGAAGACAGTTGCATTTGCGCATGAAAACTTGGAATTAGAACTGGCCTTTTTCCCTCTTCATTGATTGTTATTAGACAACTTTAGGACAGCCTAATCTACAGTTTACACTTTGCACTTAGCCGAAAGAAAATGACATGCGATTGGGTAATCTCCACTGGACGACTTTCTGGACGATCGTCATAGAAATTCGCGACGACATATGCGCAGTAGAGCATTTCTGATCGCCGAATCGAACAAATTCACTGCAGGACTTTTCATCTGACGCTTTTGTTCATTGTCGCTCTTGCTGAGTCTCAAGCCTCGCTCAAAATTTTGGAAATTTTGGAAAGCATATTCGTGACGAAAGCAAGGAAAGTGGAGATCAGCTTTCTAGCTGCGAATTTTAAGGGGCTCCGTCGTCAAACAGTAAACAAATCCGTAAACTCGCACGTGTCGGGGATTATCCATTGTTCATCCATTGTTCTCTGCAGTTTGTTTGGTGGCTTCACCCAAGCCACCAAAAAGTGACCGTTAAAAATCCACTTATATCCGAGCAATCATAGAAGATACGAATGTTTGGTTCGTTCCTCAGTGAAGTACAAGGATTAATGCCCAAACAGCCACTTTCATTTTGAAAAAAATACGAAAATCCTGTGTGATATCACCTTTCAAAAAACTGCAAAAATCATCGTTTTGTTTACAGTTTGACGACGGAGCCCCTTTACGGACGATTGTAGAAAAGATTGTCTGGTTGAGATCAGGCGTTAAACTTACCAGTGCACGCATAGTTGTAAAGGTTGACTGTTAAAGTGTCCATGATATTTTTCAATCTCTTTGCTAGTATTGAGTCTGGTAAACTTTTCCTTAATGACAAACCAAACACGTCAAGGAATGCGTTCAATGAATATTGGTACATCGAGTTGATTTGTGACATTTCAGCCAACACAAAGAAAAGGACAGCACCAAGCTTAGCTGCAGGTCGATAACCATCTCTCAGTTTGTCAATATCGATTGCAGTCTTGGCGCCGAGTTTCAGCTTCTCTGCAACCTAAATAGGAGATAATTTTCAGTCATTTAATGGAAAATTCCGGGGTGGGCATGAATTCTGACACAATTAAAGATTATACTGTGATGGATAATGTATCAAACTTTCTCCCAGCATTTTCTTCTTATCTCTGAAAAAAGGACATTCAACTGAGTTGTTAGTGCAGAGTGACACCATCTTGCTAAAATGTAAGTGCGATGTGACCTCATATTTAACTGCACTCAACTGCAAAATTCACGGTATGCAAAGAACTCTTGAAAAATAGTGAAACCTAAAACAAAACTTGGTTAAATTTGGGCAGGTAATCCTTGATTTAAAAATGCTGAAAAGCAAAACAAACCTGGACCAGAAACGAATTTCATTTTGTGATAAATGAATTTATTAACAGTACAGTAGGAAAACGTTCTGAAGTAGCATTGTTAAGTTTCTAAAGGGAAAACTGTTGCACGCTCTCCGTGGAAGTAGTAGGCAAATATTAAAAGCTCTGCAAGGCGTGGAGAATCACAGGTCGATAGCAAGTTTTCTGTGAAAGATAGGATCCCTCCCGCCCATCCCCTCCCTGTTTTCAGTGACATTCAGGTTACATCTATCGAACGAACGCACGAGCGATGGAAATACTGCGCTTTCCGTGTTTGCTTTATTTGGTGCATCTAAATACAATCTTGCTAGACTGACCTCACTTCTATCTGTGCATTGTAGTTTAGTTAATAAGCAAAGTTATTTTCGGCTGAATGTAATAAATTAGAAAATATGTCAACTTTTGGGCCGCAAAGGATCATGGTTAGCTATGGGTCTTTAATCAATGAATGATGAATTTACCGACCTCTGTCGCTTTTCCTTTGGTATCTTCCAGAGTTTGAACAAGTTCTATGTTATCTAACATGTTGCCAGTTGATGTTGCTAACTCCCTTAGAAGTGTATCTTCAAGATCTTTCAAAAGTCGCTTATTATCACTGAAGAAGAAAAAACACATTTTGTATTCATTAATGCTTGTAATAGAGAATACTCTTAAAGTCCGGCTAAAAATTGTACTAGGGGTCCAGTACGAAATGATCTAGCAGCTGCATGTTTACGAATTTAGGTGAAATTTTATGATGTGCAAGATTTATTGACACCAAGAAAGGAGGGAAGAATCCCTGTGTTTATGTAAGAAAAAGTTAGAAATTTGCTTCAAAGATCCTCTGCAAACACATACCGGGTAAGTCAATAAAAATCCTCGTTTGAAAAATATTGCTCCCTGCATATCAAGCAATAGTATTGAAAACTGTCTTCATTCCCGATATATCTAATTAGGTTCAGACTTTACCCGGCTTCAATCGGTCACTCCTTCGCGTTGATATGGAAGATTTTCTGCAGAAAGCCCCTTTCAAAAACCTGCAAAAACGAGTGAAAACAATGAGCAAAATTTCCTAGGTTTTTCTTCCTAGCTATAATGACACTCACATGTATTCATGTATTTTGTCCTCTTGGGAGAAATCCCCAGAATAAGTTATTCGTACTAGGGGGAGACCTGTTCAACCTTCCAAGAGTATAGCACGTGCTAAAGCGTGTTCAAGTAATTGCAAGAAGGTAAAAATATCAGGAAAATTTGCGCATGATTTCAGCACGTTTTTTAAGGTACTCGAAGGGACTTTCTCAAGAAAATCCCTTGCAAAAATCTGAACAGAATGACCGATTGTAACCAGGAAAACGTTTAAAATGATAGAATATGTCCATGGTTAAATGGTATACTTGTCAATTATATCATTGCCTTGATATCCAGGGAGCAGTGGCGTTTCAAACGGGAATTATTTTAATTGACTTACCCGGTAGAAGATCTCAAACTTATACATTAATCAATAAGACTATCCTTTCCGGAAAGCAAATTAACTATAATACCACTCAAAATCCTTCAAAAGTATACCTTGTTTCCTGAATTAATCGTTCTCTTTGTTCTTCCAGTTCTTTCCGTTCAAAACCAACAATTACACTCAGCAGTTGATCTTCAAGACCCTAAAACAGTAAAATAACGAACATTGAATATTCAGCAAAAAGTAAAGAGATCACTAGAACTTGAGGGGTATGTAATAACAGCTGTTGATAACATGCGCCCTTCAAATTTTCAAAAAGCAAATAAGGTGCTGGAATGGTGATAAATGCAACTGTAGTGTAGGCTTTGCAAAACATATGTACAACAGGTTGGGTTCATAACAGGATGGTTAGTGAAATTATTGTAATTATACATATATATATAATTTTTAGATTAGATTGTAAATTTTGTAAATAAGTAGGCCTTAATTAGCTGTAATTTTAGCTATGGTTTTGTTCCAGCCTACTTTGTAAATAAATTAATGATGATGATGATGATGATGATGATGATGATGATGATGCGAATGCAGGCAGTCGGCAGTTTTTGGCAATTGCAACATTCACTGTGAAATCAAGTTGAAATCTCAGGCATAGGCAAGTCCTGGCCGAACAAGCAATTTCCTTACACTGAACCCGTACAAATTTGGATTCATAACAGAAGTTTAGATGATCAGCCTCCAGTTTACATTATTTCTGCTACTCCGTAACACTTTTGCTTCTTCGATCTATAGACAATTAATTTTTTTCTAGAGCAGTGCAAACGTTCTTGAACCGTAACAACTTTGTAACGCATCAAACGGTGCCGATACGGTGTAAATAAAGTCTTAGATTTTGCTTGGTAAATAATGTTTGAGTCTTAGCTCTGTGCTGTAAACAAGAGACAGTCCCTACCTTTAGAGTGACAGTATAATTGACCACCATGCATTTTCCAAAGTGGGCAGGAGTGTATTTTGGATTTGACAATTTCGTATTCAAATACAATCTGAAAGCTGGGTCATAGTCAATCTCTTTATCTCCAAGTATCACGCTCTCTCTCCCGGCTTCTCCTGCAAAAGAAACACGTAGGATTATGAAAAAATAGTTGTCAACCGTTCCATATCAGTTGTTTTGGGTATCTGCAATTTAAATATGCTGAACGATGTCAGAAATTGAAAAGATTATGGGTCCCTCGAAAATCAGCACTTGCTGAAGGGTTACCCTCCCTAAATATATGAGATCAAATCAAATCAAATCAAATCAAATCTGGTCAGCAAGGGCAATTTGGTAAAACAAAGGATACAGGTCTCATTAAGACAAAGCGAGTTTGTGGTCTAAAGAATAGATTTCACACCTTTCAGAGTTGCCAGCCATGTTTTGCTATCTCTGTTTATTTTGATTTGATGGAGTGCACAGGGCGGGAGGAAATCTATTCTTCTGAGAGGAAAATCGCTGTGTGTTTTCAGAGAGCTGAATGTTTTGTTTTACGAAACTTGCGCTTGTTTATCTGGTCATGTAAGAATTTCATACATCAGCCTGTAGTTAAGCAGTCTTCATAAAGGACTATATACGATATATCGCATAATGAAATATTAGCGAATTTCGCATATATCGCATAATAGAATATACCGTAAAATATACTCTTTTAAGCCCCCCGGGGGCTTATTTAATTACGGACAATCCAGAGGGGGGCTTGGTAGAGAAGGGGTCTTATTCACACAATAAAATGACAAGGATATGATAGCTTTTATGCGATATTTTGCCGATTCAACATACAATTTTTCGAGTCAAATACACAAATTCGACAGTTTTTTCTCAAACCATATCAAAATTAACACGAAAACTTATTTAGCTCAATAATTGGAAAATCTTTGGCAACCTCTGGAATTTGATTTAAGTGGGGGGGGGCTTATTTAAAATATTGGCTCAGAGGGGAGGGGCTTATTGGAGTACTAGAGAAGGGAGCTTAATAGAGAGGGGGCTTAATAGAGCTTTTACGGTATCAGCAAATTCCGCATACATCACATAATAAAATATATTAGCAAATTTTGACCATGATCGTCTGCATCATACGATTAATGGACTTTACGGACCAATCAAGTCGATTGAAATTATTTGAGATGCAAATAAATAGAAAACAATTATTAGTTCAAATTCAGTGCACATGATTTTAAATAAAAACCTTAATTGGCTTTGTATGCTATGAACTTACCTTTGATATTTTTCTCCAACACATTATCAATGACTGGATCTAAGTATTCATCAACATCTTTGAACAAGACTGGAAATCCATATTTGATTGCCAACTCAAGTTGCTTCAAGAAGTCTGGATCGTTGAATGTCAGAACCTAATTGAGAGAATAATCCGGTAAACTAATCATGTAAGTCACATTTGTTAAGTGATTTGTTAAGTAAGTCACATATTGAACAGATAGCTAACAAGGACAGATCTTGTAAGACGATAGCATGAGCAGTGTTTCATTGACACCTCCATTCAAAGCGATTAGCGATCGCAGACAAAGGAAATTCTCTCAACCAGTAATTCAAAACCAGCAAAGCCGCAAAAGTTTCTCTGAAACCCAGGTAGCTAGCTCGCTCGTTGTGCATTCCAGAAATTGTTTTCAAGAACAAACACAAGCATAGATCGAAAGAAGAAGAACGTATGTCATAGCTGCCTCTGACATTTAATTTGTTTGGTTTAGAAGTCGATTGGGAGGCGATTCAATTCTCTTATTTCTTTGGGTGTGATTAACATACTTACTGCTCAGCTTCTGAACCAAAGAAATAAAATGCCAGTGGTAGATGTGTAGATATATCCTTCTTCTTTCGACAGATGCTCGTGTTTGCTCTCAAAAATAATTTCTGGAATGCACAACGAGTGTGCTAGTTAGCTACCTGGCCTTCAGAGAAACTTTTGCGGCTTTGTTTGTTTTGAATTACTGGTTGAGAGAGTTTCCTTTGTCTGCGATCGCTAATGACTTTGAATTCAGGTGTCAACAAAAGCAGCTCAGGCTATTGTGTTACTGAAACGAAACTGCATTGCTTACCTTGAGATTGTTCTTTTCTTCTTTCTTCTTGATCCAATTCAATGCTTGTTGTTGTGGATCGATACAAAGGGGATATCTGCTAGCTTGCGTTGTCAGAATACCATTCTCAATAGACAGTTCATCTGGGGGAAGACCCTCAGATGTCCATTTGCTAATCTCCACATCACTGGTCAGTAAAATATCTAGCTTGAATGGATCGCTTTTTGGTATTTCTCTTTGGATAATGTCTGTTTCCCACTCCTTACGAAGGAGATCGTTTCTGAAATCCCAGCTGAAAGCTCCCAAATAACTCAAGAAAGCAGCCCCAAGCAAGCAGTCACCTAATAAACGTTGACGTTGCCTCTTAAGTTCCTCAAGATCTTCTGTCCATCTACAAATCAAGGATAACTTGATGAGAATATCTTGACGAATTATGCAACCAATAAAAAATATTGGCTGCGGTCACACTACTGTATTTTCCCGTTGTAATATGAATTGCTTCACTTTCTTGCAATTTGTTTTGTAGCCAGAAAGTACGGCAACATAACGGTACAATGACACCCGGTCACACAGTGATATGATTTATCATGTGACAACTACGCAAGGCTGTGATTGGTTCATTCTCCAAAATAACGCTGAAATATAGGTCGGGACCTTGTTTTGCCCGTTGCTTTGCATGTGATAATTTTCTTATGGAATCAGCTCTCAGGACCAAAGCGCTGTAACAGCGTTGTATGTGAAAACCAAATGCGGTCACATATCACAGCGTAGTTAACCCGTTGTTTTGAAGGGATACAACGGGGTAAAAACGTCTAGTGTGACCGCAGCCATATTAACAATTGTATTGTATGTATTAACAATTATAAAATACGCTCTCACAAAGATAGATGTTCGTCTGTGTAAATGCCCTATCATTTTCCGGCATCTAAATAGGCACTACTTACAAAAATGTCAATTAAGTAATGAAAATTCAATTAACCCACCCAACCTGGACATCATTGGAAAGCAGATAAATTGTGCTTTCAGATGGTATGCATCAAAATGATTCAAATCTTATCATTTCCTGAAGAATTTCAAATGAAACTGGGTTGCGTTTTTCTGAAACACCCGGTATAGCTCGCATGTTTCTTGGTACTTGTTTCAAAGTAGATCGTCCCAAAAAAGTATACGGATTTGGTTGACTCTAGTGCTGTGAATTTAGCTTTAATCAATGCCTAAACACTCTCAAAGTGTTCCTCGATAGTTAACTTGAACATAGATACTTCGTTTGTTGGCATTAGTGCAATCTTGAAAGCTCAAATTTGCCTCTTCCTGCAAACCAGAGCTTTAGCCTTTTGGCCTAAGCAATTTCTTAAGGCACAGCGTATAAATCAACGATAGCCTTGATAAAATTTGAACAATGTTATATCTTGTGTTATTCTGTTTTCCAGAAGTCAGCCCCCAGTCACCCATTGGGAAATTTCTTAATTTTTTTATTAATTTCAGTTATTAATTTCGATGAGCTTCAGGAATTTGCTTAGGCCAAAAAGCCAAAGCTCTGGTTTGCAAGTGGACGCAAATTTGAGCTTTCAAGATTAATATTTCTGCTCTCAATGCACCAATACCAACAAACGAGGCATCTATGTTCAAGTTAACCATCGAGGAACATTTTGAGAATGATTAGCCGTTGAATAAAGCAATATTCACATCGCTGGAGTCAACCAAATCTGTATACATTTTTTTGGGACACCAGGTAGATAAAAGCCATTTTTCATCTTTCACTCGATAGCAAATACCTTATGCTGTGGCCAGTATCTGTCAAAAGAGCTAGTTAATATGAATTTTTAAGCTCTATAGCTGAGAAAATCCACAGAAGAATCATTCATACCGAATCTTTTCAGATCCAAGACCAGAAATAAGTTTATCTGCAGCTATCAAACGTCGCTCCATGATGTTCGCTTCCTCCTGAAGACTTGCCTTCTCTTTCATTGCCTCTTCATACTTTTCACCAAGGGATTTAAGAAGAGCCTCTATTGCAGTAACCTCTCTTTCGATCCTCTCAAGCTCTCTCTTGCTGAGCATGTAATTTCTCTCAAGTTTTGCTACTTTTTCGCGCTTTGGTTTGATTGTCTTTGCTACGTCACAATATCCTACGATGGCCCAGACGAATTTCAACAATCCAGCACCAGCCTTGCTGATCTCCTTCATGTGTTCTAATGGTGTGTCCATGTCTTTCAGCATTCCTTTCACGTGCTTAACCTAAGGTTTGAATTAGCAATATGTGTCACTTGTCATATTAATATCACTTAACATGAAAATAATGCACTTGTGTACAGCCCAAATCCATCGATTTTGGAAAGATTTGAATTTTTTGGAAATTATATTTCATCCTGCAACAATATTCCGAAACATACTCCGAAATGGCAAGGATTTATTCAATTATTATCCCACACAACACCTTAAAATGATCTTCACCTTGTTAGCAAATTAGATATGATTTCAACATTCACATAAATTCTTAAATTATGCGTTTCGAATTTGCAAGATCAGTGCAAGAATCAAATTTTGTGATTTTTTAGAAGATTTTGGGTTGTCAAGTATATATTATTAATTTTGAAATAAGATTGCGAATAGCAGTTTGGAAGTCAGCACAGATGTTAGTCGAGAGGTTCAGATTGCGCTAGTCAAGAGTCTGGTATGCAGCACATTGCTTTATGGCACAAAATGCTTGACATTGAAAAAGTTATGAAGAAAGTTAAAATCCTTTGAGATGTGCAGTTTTAAGGATGAGCTAGACTGAAAGGAAAAATACATACGTGCAAGAAAGTATTGGGGTACACGAAGAAGATGGCGTTGGGGTTAACGAAGCAGAATCTTTTATTTGTTGAGCAAATAAAAAGGAGAAAGATGTCAAAATATCAACATTGCAAAGAAGACCAGCAAGTATAGTTACGGAATCAATAAAGAGTGGGAAGATAGGAGAAATAAGTGGGGAAGAAGATGAACAGCTTGGGTGGACAACATTAGAGAGTGGCGAGGAATGTCAATGACTTGCAGTAATCCAAGGAAATGCCGACTGGTTTTGACTTTAAATGTGCCTTCAGCTCTGATGGGGCACTAGGATTGAAGAAGATATCACAAAATCAGAAAGCATTTCAGTTCATCATTACTGCAAATTAGTGACTGACCTGTGATTGTGTTATGCCATCCACATCCAACTCTTGAAGTGCTTTTAAAAAGTTGGCTTCCTGCATCATCCCCTTCGCAACTTTCCAGCTTACTTCTTTGACACCTCTGAGAACGACTATCATTTCTGATGTCATTTGAACAGCTTTTGGAGGCTTGGAAAATGACCTGAAACATTGATACCGTTTAATGTTTTGAGAATCAAGAAGGAAAAAGCAAAAAACATTTATTCAATGTAGATTACATCCTGAAAAAAGGGGAGCTCATAAATGTCGTAAACTACGATTTCATATTTTCCTTCCTGCTCCCCTCTTTGGATTTTTGTTTTGGGGGATTTTAACAACAAAATAGACACCCCCCCCCCCTCGAGATGGAATGACACAAAAGGTGAATGCTCTGCAAAGGGCCAAGCAAAATGCTTTTTACAAAACGTTGTAGGTTAAAATTCTTCCAACCATTGGACCACAATTCTAAATAGGGTCCTCTTCGAAAACAAGGATATATAAGTTGCAAACGCGCCGTGAACGATCGACTGCCAAAGAAAAAATGGTTTGTTACACTGTTTTCTTTGTTATGTTTATAGACAAGCCTATTTACCATTGCCCATGGGTTACCCCGAGGGTTACCCAATAGTAAGTCGGTGAATGTTACCTAATTTCAGTGACATCCGATCTATCAAGATCTTGCAATGCCAGTCTTGCTTCTTCTAATGCCGGCAATGCCTCTGCCAATGCATCCTCTGCCTCAGCCTAAAAGAAAACCAAACAAAACGTTTATGGGCAAAATTCTGCTCTATTAAGTATGTTAAGTTAGCTTTGCAAATATTTCCTAATTATTCTATAAACTTAGACTACTTTTGCTCCGTTTCGGCTCTGTTAGTTCACTTTCTAAATATTGACTTGTGGAACGTCCTTCAAAGTAAATTGACTTGTATTGAGAAAAAGCTACGATGCCAGGCTGGCCAGATCCTTGCTTCAAGATGAGTGGTATAAGATATTTGCAGGCAGGAACAACGCGAAAGCAGACCTTTATGTCAAATTATCTATTTTAACTTCTCCGATTCAAATTAACTATTGTTGAGAATTTCACGAATATCATATCTCTTCGTTTCTGTAGTATTTCGCAAATTTTATGGACGTTACTGGATACAACTGCATAGTTTCTCACCTTCTCTTTGGCAATCTTGACTTTCTCTTCAGCAATTTCTGATTTCTTTCCAACAGCCATTCTTTTCTTTTCATTAGCTTGATTTGTCTTCGTTGTGATCTCTTCTAACAAAGTTTCACACGCCTCTGTTTTCTCTGTCACTGCAACCTTTTGAACTTCCAATTTTTCGTTCAGTTCTACCAATTGCTCACTAGCAGCGAGTAGTTTTGACAAGCCTCCATCCAAGCGACGACACTAAGAGAAATTTGATAACTTTTACAGTGTTTTGAAGTATGCAGCACAGAAGGTCTTCAAAAATTGGCAGGTACGCAAAAACAAGCTTCGACGCTTGAAATTCGCTAAAATTCTAATACAATACTAATGCTACAATTTCTCTTTGTACAGTGGGTGAATAGACCTTTTAGCTATTCTAAAAAACAACATGGATCAAGCGATATTTTAAACACATTTTTTTACATTTTGTAGAATTTTCGAATGTGAATAACAGTGACAGAAGCTGAGGTGCCACTCAGTCGAATTTTTCGTATAAAAATGTATTAAATATCGCTCGATCCAGACTCTTTTTTAGAATTGCTAAAACGTTTATTGCCCTGTTTTACAAATATCAATTTTCCTAGAAATGACTTTATATGCCATATATAAGGTACCCCCAAAAGTTGTGCCCCATTTGTGTGGCTGCTACGGAGGAGCTGCAACCTAGATCGATCCATTTTCTACGCAGTTACATAGGACAGGCGTCAACTTCGAGTTTAAGTCTTGCTTGAGTCAATCTGACTGGTGCTTGCTGATTTATGACACAAGGGAGGCAGGGAGCAAAAGAAGCGGTTGCTTCAGAACAGCACTCTCGTTGTTCGTAAGCTATGTCAAAATCAAGAAATATTGATTGTAGGCTGTTCAAATCTTTTCCACATTTGTAAAAGGGTTCATAATATTGTCAATGAGAATTCAAATAACAAGAAATTCGTTTCCTACAGCCTTATTTCACCACTCTAAAGTATAAAGTAATAACTCATTGCAAATGACACAAACAACTAACCTGCTCCAGCACAAATTGATCTTTTTCCTCAAGAAGACGAACATAAGTTTTGATAAAATCTAAATAATTCTTAGGAGTGACGTAATTCACGCGTCGTAGCTTCTGAAGAAACATTTTGCTGTATACGCCAACTGAGCCATGGACCTTGACAACATGTTCTATTACGTCATCTTTATGGTCTTCTGGGATCTTCTCTTGCTGTGAGGGAAAAATTGATAAAGAATATGATTTTATGATAAAGATATCAAAATAGTGTAAAAGTTCTTTCGAAAATTTGATTTTACGGACGAAGAAGGATGAATTCCAAGATTTAATCAGGGGTGGAAAAAATATTATAATTTATGGGACCATGAATTTTTCAAGAGTAATTTAATTGCCGCCATTTTGTAAAAAAATCAAGATATCAAAAAATTTTCACGGCAGATTTACAGCAAAGTACCAAAAGTTCCTTTCAAGCCATTGAATCCAAAGAAAAATGTCATAGAATTTACAACCACCTTTTTAAAGATCCGAAAGATTTGAGCCCTATGCTATTTTGACCAGATTATTCTTCTGGTTCTACCGAGTAAGTTTCAAATCCTGTAGCTCTCAAATCATCTTTCTGATTCCAATAAACTGAGAATACCCACGTTGCTAATATATCAACTCAGATCATGGGTAGTGAGACACTGCTGGTGTGCTCCTATGGAGGAGCGCTGCAACTAATTTATCATTTACGAAAGGAAATGTCGTTTTATAATAGAACAGAAATTTAGGAATTTTGATTGTGAAAGATCCCACCGTCTCGGAAAATTCCACTGACTAGAGACGAGCCTTAAAGGGAATCGACATAGTTAAAGGCTGGCCCGGGCCAAGTTAAAAATATAATCTTATTGTATTTAACAACTTTGACGCCTGCCGTTTCATTGTGTGGCGAAGGAAACAATGGGTTTGTGGGCGTTTCTTCAGCTCATTTATAGCAGCTTGCCGATATAGCTATGGCTATTTCCTTTAAGCCTTGAATGCAACGTCATACCATAAATAGCGACAAATCGCAACATTTGTCAGAAAAATTGTAAGCAGCGTGTAACTCACCGCCTCAAGGAATCTAGATGCGACTGCAAAGAGTGCCTGCTGCGGCCACTCCATAAACCAGTCAATACTTGTATTGTTTACCAAACCAGGGAAATTTCGGCATCTCGTTTTCAAGGTATCTCCAACAGGTGACATTGCCAATACGATATGTAGATTGTTTGAACATTTGCTCACGAAGTATTGCCATACACCTTCACGGCTAGGACCAAGACCGACCTTCTCCGCTTCAGGACGCATCTATAGACGAAGTATCATGTTGAATTGAATTGAAAAGAATGACGTAAACGCCCATTGTCAACCTTGATCCTTTGTGGGTCGAAAGAAAAATACGGCGAAGAGAACCTTTGCCTAAAACGACTTTCAGACCCCGTTTACACGAGAGAAAACTGGATGATCCCAAACTGGTACGGATCGGCCTTGCGTTTACGCGGGATCGCTCGGGATCGATCCAGTTTTCTCTCATGTTTGGGGTATCAGATAATACTACGAAATTTGACTGCCACAAAGGATCATGGCTAGCAGTGGGTCTTTAAAGGGGCTCCGTCTCCAAATTTCAGTCGAAACGGTGATTTTGAAGATTTTGCAGCGCAATTTCACACAAACGTTTACCCGTTTTTTCGAACATGAAAACATCATTTTGAAGATAAATCTTTGTACTTTACAGAAGAAAAAACCAAACATTCATATCTTTTACGATTGCTTGGATATAAGTGAATTTTTAACGAGCATGAAGCCACCAAACAAACTGCAGAAAACAAAGGACACGTGCGGTGTTCACAGATTTGTTTACAGATTTTGTTTGCAGTTTGGCGACGGAGCCCCTTTAAGATTGTGCAAAAACGCGGAACGTCAATAGACGATGATTTCCCAAGTGCGTAGCATGTTCACTTGACCTGCAGTGAGTATAAATAACGTTAGTTGAATTTGTCTATTCAGAGGGATTTCCTGCACAGTTTCTTAGGCCTAGTCGAACATATTTTTGCCGTGTCGAATCGAACTATATCAAAAACGGCAGAATCTGCCGCGTCTAAAAATCTGATTTAAATATCGTTTTTTTTTTGCCGGGTCGGATTGAAATTAAAATGGTTGAAATGGCCAATGTTCAAAATACACAAGCGCAGTTGCTGATCACACGTAGAAACCGCGGACCGTGGCCTAAAATTGAGTACTTAAACGCGGTAGAAATACGATGTTTAAATCAAGTCGTTTTTCTGCCGTCTGATGCGACTGAGCTAGTGAACTCCTGCTGTTTCATCTATTCAAAACGGCAGGTGATTTAAACATCGTTTTTAGTCGAATTTAAATGACACTTGGAAGTATTTAGCAGCATCTATTAAATTCGATACGGCAAAAAACGATGTTTAAACTGGGCCTAGGGAAGTATATATCATGAAGAATGTGAACGTTTCTTGATTCGCATTTGGTCAGAGATAACTGTACAGTTAGAACCCGCAAAATAGAAGAGACCGTTTAAGAAACCTCGGGCTGTTTCGTTGAGAAGTGGTACCCTCATATAAGAAACTTCTATGAGTTTCAACGGGAAACTAAACGGGCTGTTTTGAAAAAATGGTTTTCTTTTTGCGGGTTCTTACTGCATGCATAATAAATTGGTTTGTGTCAAGTTCAGAATCTCAAGCAACGTTTCAAAGCAAACTGTCCTTACCTGAGATATGATAGCGTCTTTTTCGTCATCAGGGAATAGAGCAGGAACCATTCCAGATGTCAGCATGTTATTAATCAACTCCAAGAAACCTGTGTGAAGACAATGATGTGGTTAATGATGGGCGAAACATTTGAAGTCATCGTGAGAATAAACCAAGTAAGACCAATGTTTTTCCAGCATAGCCTGCTATCAATTTGATAAAGGGCTATGCTCGAAACGTCCTGCTTAATTCATTTCGCATCAAAGCGCCTATATTCTACAATATGGCGGTAAGCAGTTCTCTGTAGCCTTTCTGGTTCGCTATTTAGCAGTTTCAGTTTGCGTGCGATCAGTTAAATTCTGCCTATCGCATGGCGCTCTTCGAGGCTCTTTGTCAGCATTGTGTCAGCATATTTTGACAGAATGTATACGTGGCTGTACTTACATGGACACATAGCCTTCAAGAGAAATGTAGCATTGGGTATAATCTTACACATGCTGACACTTTAAAGTAAATCGTTGTCCAAACTCACGAACTTTACTATGCAAACAACTGTACATAGATAACCTGTGAAAAGCCACAACCAACCTACCTTCTTGCGCAACATGAGCATCAGTAAACAAAAACACCATTTTCTTATTTTCCATTCCAAGTTTCTGATAAAGTCCTTTCAAATCTTCTCTGAAGTCATTCTCTGAATATCCTCTGCTTAATGTGATTTCAAAAACCTCGCATCCCGCAGCAAACGCAGCCAACCGCGTTAAACTTTGTTTCCCACTGCCACCTACACCGACTAGAAGTGCGTGCCCTTGATCCATGCGAATAACACGATGTATGCGTGTAAGATGTTCAAGTGCGTCGTCAAACAGAACGAGGTTCATTGGGGTATTCTCCGCGTTATAATCCTCCAAGATCTAGAGGGAAAAAATTGATGCACTTTACAACACAGCATGATGATGCCTTAAAAACAATAGAAAGGCTTGACTTTCTTTGAGGTGCTGCATTGTCATTTTGAGCTGTTATTATTACTATGCAAAAAACCAGATTTAAAGAAAATTCGAATCCTAGATTTCTCATTTAGAGTTAAATAATCACCATCATTTTCCAGTCAACAATTTGTGAAACTTCATGTGGAGATGGATTTGACGTCGTTGACGGAAGTCTATCATCATAATGGAAATTCACAAAGTTACAAACCTCCTCGAAAATAGCTTTGGTTGCATTATAGTCAATAACATCTTCATAAAGTCTTGGTTCTTCAGGCACCAAACAATTGCGATAATCTCCATATAAGATTGGATCCCTCAAAGCAACTTCTCTATGTTCTGCAAAATTGTTATCTATCAGCTCCTTCAAATATCCCTGAAAGGAAAATATTAATTGTCATTCCTCACACCTCAGACCATGCATCCATTAGAAGTGTTTTGAGCAAAGTTTGATGTACATGGGAATTAAAAAAAATGACCCTACGTTTGAAAAATCATCACAGCGAACGTACTTGCGCTAGACTCACGAAATAGTCCTAGTTATCGCAGCAACAACAACAACAATAACAACAACAACAACAATATATTTTTTGCTCAAACTGAGACTTATGGACTTTCACATAAAAATTGTGACGAAAAGAAACAAAGAGGGCACCGATTTTTCTATTCGCATTGAATCGAGGTTAATTCGTAATGGTCTATTACTACTTATTCTTTCCCTTTTCACTGTCGCAAGGTAGAATATAAGAGTGATTTTATGCATGTTTTTGCAAATTTCCAAGAGAAACCTGTAGAAATTTCCTGCAAATTCCCCAAAACAAGATGGCGGCGTGTCTCCATTGGTATTGTGACGTTAGCCGTCAACATAAATTCAGCATTTGAGCTTGTCTTCCTGTACGTTTTCTTTCAAATAACAAATTACAATTTGGAAAAGTATAATCTATGAAGTAAGTGAAGATATCGTTCATTTTTGGTACCTGTACAAGTTCTTTATCCTTATCATTAATCAATCGATCATAAAACACCCTTGAGCATTCATTTCTCCAAACACGAACAAACTGCGAGACATCATCGAATCGATCAGGTGTGCTCAAGCATAATCCATGATATATTCTGGAGAGATCTCTCAAGTTGAAGATGTAATGAAACTTTGATGGTGTGGGAGGCAAACTGTGAACAATCTTCGAGTAAAGTTCCATTGTGCAGTCTGTCAACGTGTTTGCCAAACCTCGAACTTCCTTTTTGAAAGGAGACAAATGTCCGTCGAGTATTGACAAGTAGATCTTCTTTAGTGATTCTTGAGATGGGAATGTCATGTTGAAAACACTAAATAATGAAACGAATCGAGGATCGACTTCATTTCTGCCACCGCCAGCCTGGAGAAGTATATGAAATCATTAGAATTCACAATTGGAACAATTTTCCTTTCACATTTTAATCCAGTTGAAATCAATGTTTTTAGGAGGCAAGGTGAGCCAGAAAAGTTACTTTGAAATACAACTGACATGTACGTTTTGTCTTTGAAATTAATAAAGCTGTTTAAAGCCTTAAACTTTGGCTATAACCTATATGTTTGCCAGTCACTTTACATTTCTTAGCCAAGAAAAAGCCTTTTCCGTTTGCCTACAACGCGAATATTGCTTGAGAAATGGTTCTGCGTTTCAAAGAACATTGCCTAAAATTCGGCTTCTCAAGTGATGTTTGTTGGGTTGGCCAGCAGGGAAACATTGTTCCACAAACATATCTAAACATTTTTGGCAAACATTGTTTCCAGCTATAGCCAGGACTTTAACCTGAAAATTTATCATCAAATATATTGTATCACTGAGCAATATCGACTTTCAAGAAGTAAAAGGATTGGAGTAGAGATATTCATAAGCAGCCATTCCCAATCGATGCTGAATGATAAAATAAGCTTCTTTGTGAATTTATCTGATTTTTCTGTAGTTAACGTTAGATTTTGCAATGAAAATGATATTGCAATGGTCAAGTCCGAGGGACGTATCATTCTGTAAAAATCTCGTACACCTTTGGCAAAAATCCCATTGTTTTCAAGAAAAATCCGTAATAAATCCCTAAAAATCCTAACTGATGAGAGTGCGACGAAACTAGTATTTTGTGATTTCACGTTTATCTTTTCAGCAGTTACTGGTGAGTTATTAACTTATTTCTTTCCTTTCAGGTTTTAAGGTTAATTCGGTTTTGTCTTACAGGATTTAACAGTTTTTCTCTTGTTACAGGCTTATTTTGGTTATTGTTTCTTTGACAGGAGTTAACAGTCTTCTTTCTACTGATTTCGGTGTTTTTGTTGCGTTTATGGGTTTAATATGATGAGTCCGTTATTTAAGGCTATTTTTAAATTTTGTACCACGAATCATTTGTTTAAAAATGCTATTGTTTAAAAAAGATCTTGTTCGCCATTTCGAAAGAAAGATACACCCCTCGGTCAAGTCTGCAAATGAGATATCTGCTCAATTTTTAACTTTTTCATCTACTATCACTTTTCCTACCTTTCCCATGGCTGCCAAAAATCCAATATCTCTGAAATGCTTGAATGTCAATTCTTTACCCCTGTCGTACATTCCTCCTTTCTCCAGTAACAATTTCATGAGTGCAATCGGCTGTTGTGTTCCATATGTGTCGACCTAGGCAAAAAACATGAATGAAAACCCAACTCTGTAGGATATACGGAGCATGGTAAACAAGAAGTAGATCGTGGAATGAGATCGTTGAGCAGATTTTGCTTAAAAGGTACAGTTTCACCTGCTTGGTGGTAGCTATGTTAAATATCAAATTTTCGTACCAGAAGTTTGAAAATGATCTCTCAAGACGAAGGGAATTTTTAATTTTAGCAAGGACAAAGAGAATTTTTAAGTGCAGCAAGAACCCATCAATAAGAATCAAGGAATCCTCTGCTCTGATAATACTGAAATTAGACAAAATGCTTGAAAAAGTAGATGTAATTCAGCAAATTCATTTGTAATAAAGCAGCTGCATGTGGCATTTCCGTGGCATTATTGGTAACCAAGCTCCTGACAATTTGCCAAAATTTAAGACACGGAACAGCCTGACTTTAAAAACCTGCTGTCTTATCAGAAATAATCCCTCACAAAGTTAACTTTCTGATGCTCCATCGCTATAAAAGAATGGTTTACCTGTGGCATATTCATGTCATCCATGAAAACAAGCAATTTCTTTCCCATAGGTGGACCATATGTATCTTTCGTTCTCTTCTCGAAATTTGCTTCCAAATTTCTTTGAACATCCATTGAAGTTGTTCGGGACGAGAAATTGATGTTTAATTGAAGCTGTTGAAATGGAAGAAATATTTCTTACTATTTATGAAGAACCGCCAAAGAACTTTCGGGGGCATGCTGTATACTATATAACAGAGTATCAACGCTTTAAGAAAACTTTTGCAAGCGTTCTAAGGGCTGGCTTTGCTTTTGATTTGTTTTGGAGGTTATACAAAATCTATGAAGTAAATACCGGCGATGTACCTAAATGTGCTAAAAATGTGCCCAAATTATTGGCCGCTCTCAAACCTTACAGACTGTAAAATACTTGAAATAATTTCAAAACTGTATTTCAATGATTTTTGGTATCATTTATGAATGCGCAACACATCAGTTTAATGAGGAACTGAATGAGAACTGAGCGCTGGAAAATGTTTGCCACACTCAGCACTCATATTTTCATATACTTCTCACTGCCTCCATATCAATACAACAATTAGTAATAATGGTGGCAAACTAAGTTTCCTTGAAAATTGTTACAAGAGACAGATAAAATCAATTTGCAAACATTTTCCAAATTAGTTTTTGCTTGAGTTTTGGTTTCAGTAAATGACAGTTCACCAATTCATTTAAACTTTACTTACATAGACCTCACTATCCAGCTTTCTCAAAAAACTTTGCACCGTTGCTGTCTTTGATGTTCCAGTCTCTCCGACCAGCACAACTGGCCTATGAATACCAACCATCAGCTCAACCAACCATTTACTCCTCACGGTGTCAACTGTCGGAACGAGAATCTCATTGAACTTTACCTCCGGATCATGGACATAGTCCGGCACGACTTTCACCCATGGAATCCATTTTGCCTGCGCGGAATCAAAATAGTACTCGTACAGTGTCGGTTGTGAGGTCGGAAGCTCGCCCGGACCAACTGATATTCCTTCAGCCGGGTTTGTGGAAAGCGCGGAAAGTCGTTTAACATAGCCATCGAATTTAATACGGCCGTCTTCGAGTAGACCGGCTCCTACTGACCAGATGAGAGATGTGATGAAGATACCCTCTGTTATGTCAGGCCCGAGGTATGACGCGCTTTCAAGTGATGGTAGTAGAGCATTCAGCATCATTGCAAGTTGTGTGACCTGTTGGAGACAACGATGTAGCATATTAATTTACTGCAGAGGAGATTAAATGAAGGAAGATACTTTGCAAAACATTGGGAGGACGATGCTGTTGTTTTAGTTGGCAAGAACCATTGTACTTAAATTGTTAGCGGTGCCTTTTACAGGAAGAAAATAGATTTTAGGATGTCAGTTTTTGGTAGATCATAAATATCCATAAATTTTGGGGTATAATTTTAAAAATCAATTCTGCAATTAATTTGATCCAATTTTGTATACTTGTTAAATTTCTAGATGTTTGTCACAATTTTCAGGTGTGCATTTTGCATGGCCTATTAATTTTGGAGTGTGGTTGTTGGAAGATTTATAAATCTTAGGGTGTGATTTTATATCTCAAAATTGGCACAGCTGCCTATTGAAGTTAAAGTTATCCCCCCGTCCCAGTGTATCAGGATTCTTTAAAGGAATGAAATATTTGCAAATTCAATGCATATCAAGAGATTATTGAATCGGAAGAAAACCTAAGGATCTCACCATGTTTAGATTTGTCTGTGGAACAATCGTCTTTAGCTTTTGTCCTTGTCTGCCGTCCACAATTCCATCTAATACCAAATCGATACATTGAGGAACATATTTCTCAAATAAATCCAGCAATACTTTCTGTTCGTTTGTGTTTACTCTTGCATTGCACCACTTTTCCCAGAATGGCCGATATCCAAGGTTCTTTGGGTCAACATATACCATTCCGCAACGGGAAACTGTAGCTGGGGAGGCGTATCTCAGGTCTGCAACCTTGCAAAGGAAGATTTATTTGGTGAAATTATGCACATGAAAAATGAAGGTAAAAATTAACGGTGAATTCCTGTCTACACCATCAAAGATTTAATTAGGTTCAGAGGCAATCAGTTGTGTTCAAAGTATATCTGTAGAATACTAAGAAAGCATGTGGCTGAAGGAGAAATTGCCACCAACTTTACGATATTATGTCAAACAGATTCAGGTCAGGCCAAAATAAAGCTGTTAACTTTACTCTCGAGTCCGGAATAGACGGGGTGCGTTGTAAGTTTCCTAAATCTTATGACTATGAAGATAGGCCTAATCGGTTAAGGTTTGTTTATACCCAGAAGTACAGTGATCAATCTCTTGATAAGCATCTTTTGATTTCTGTATTCGTGCCGTGAAAACTTGTGCGAAGAACGCAAAAGGTAGAATAATACTAAAACTTCCCAAGAGTATGGTCACGTGACTTGAAGCAGGTAAAACAAGCCTTAGCCGACTTCGTCTATTGCATACCTCAAAAAGCAAAGCACAATGTTTCTGCAGTCGAATCCTTTCTCCATTTGCCAGTGTAAGAAGCTTGTTATCATCCATGACAGAGTTCATATTTTCAACCCACAAAGCATCCACATCTCCATCGAAAAGAATATATTTTCTCTCGTTTTTGTCAGTTGGTTTGTTCATCTCTCTGAATATATTTGACAACAAACCATCGGTCCAGTCACGTGTTACTGGATCAAGTGTTCCATATAATTCGATGACAGAGCATGCTTTTGCATTCATTATGTACGACTTCGTAGGTACGCCAAGTCTGAATTAGAGAAAAGAAATAACGTGGTTTATAGAATTTTATGTGTTTTGATAAACAGCTTTAGAAGAGACTTCAAAGGGGCTTGGCAATGGACCTGTCAAATATCTCACAAAGTTGCGGTTTTCTGATGGCTTAATTTGCCCCATCTTTAAGATCTGTAGAATAGGTTTGTCCATCGACCATGATTTTACAGTTCGATTAATCGTATTCGAAACTGCTGATTAGTCGAATGGCCTAAAATGCAATAATTTCGTCAAAGGCTGGAACAAACAAGGTAGCAATAGAATAGGACTACAGCAATAAAGGTAAGCAAGTAAATAAAGTAAAATATAAGCACTTTGATGCGAATTGAAATAAGCACGGCGCTTCGAACATAGCCCGTTATCAAGCCAAATAACTCACAGCGCCCCCCATGCCCCCAGCTGGTCATGTGTTTTTCTAGTACCATCTTATTTTTCGTGCCAGCCGCCACCGACTAAAAGGGTAAAATAAGCCAAAGACCATTGGTTACCTAACCAACATGGTGTGGAACGTCGTTCTCTGAAACGTACAAGTTACGCACCTTGTTTGAGCTTGACACAGAGTGTTGATGACAACAGATTTTCCACCGCCTGTTGGTCCAACAATCATCGTTGTGTGCCTTGTCAGCATTGTCTCATACATTTGTACCACTTTGTCAACCTAAAATAAAATTCAGTTTGTCACTCCGTTTGGAAGAAATGGAGAAATTACTGTCTCTTCACCACCAAGATATTTTCATGGCCAAAATTTGTAAAGTCACGTGGAATGATGGACCAGTTTATTAGATATTTGGTTTGAAATATGTCAACGAAGACAAGTGTCTCATAACATCCAAATGATAAGAAAAAACGGCATAACTACGTCCATACTTTAGATTACGAAGCAGAATCCTTGAAGTATTACAACAGCACAGTGGCTGCTTGCGAAAATGGCTGATCCGTTGCTTGTATGACAAAGATTTAATTTTGAATTTTGGGAAACAGTGCTGTCCTAAACATACTGCAGAGAGCCAAGAAACAGGATGGGATCCTGCGTTGCATTACTGTCTAATAAGACGAACTATCTACAATGCCTGCAAAAAGTGTTGGAACACCTTTGCTAATTTTGCCTTGTTTGCGAATGTAATCCAAATGAAATTATATCTGTACAACAACTAGTTCATGGGGACCACTATCCTCATTAAAATAAATAGAAATTTAGCTTCTTACCAATATTGGGTTAAAGATTTAGAATTAGGAACGTGGAATCATGAATAAACCCCTACCTGCTCTGGCAATGGGACATATTTATTGTCTTTCAAACAATCTTCTACTGCATCGTTGAAATTTGGATATCGTACGCGTGGACAGTCGAGTCCAGGAAACAAATCTGCTATCAGTCCAAGGAACAGTGGAACATCTTCGAACACAAATTTTGGCAGATTCATGTCACGAAGAGCACGCATCAGCACAACATCCTAGGGAAAGAAAAGACGATACATAAAAGCAGGATCTCATAAAATTGAGTGCCTGCTACAACTCATAAATTCTAAATTCCATTGAATCTGTCGAAAATTTACCAAAATAATTTTGCCATAGGGAGAGAGATATCTTGCACAGTTCTTGGGGCAGCCATTTAATACAGAGCTTCCCCTCTATTACGATTTTTAAAGAACACCTGTTAATGTAAGTCACTTGAGCGTGAATGTTTTGTCAGAGATTTCACAATGTTTCAGCTTTTTATTCATTATACGTAGAGATATTGGGTAAACGTGTGGATGTATCCAGTTGACATCATTCATGTTGATGCAAAAATTTTATTACTTAAATAAGAACAAATAAAAGTGAAAGAATACCGTAAAAGCTCTATTAAGCCCCCGGGGCGTATTTAATTTTGGACAATCCAGATGGGGGCTTAAAAGAGAGGGGGCTTATTAGAGAGGGGAGGCTTATTCACAAAATCAAATGACAAGGATACATATGATAGCTTTTCAGTTCTTTTACACCATATTTTGCGGATTCAACATACAATTTTACAAGTCAAATACATAAATTCGACACAGTTTTATCTTAACCATATCAAAATTAATATGCAAACTTATTTAGCTCAATAAATGGAAAATCTTTGGTAACCTCTGGAATTTGATATAAGTGGGGGGGGGGTTAATTTTGGCTCAGAGGAAAGGGGCTTATTAGAGAGGGAGGCTTAATAGAGAGGGGGCTTAATAGAGCTTTTACGGTATACGGACTGGGTGCAAACGGGAAACCACAAAGTATTTACAAACCTCTGGTAGATCGGGGGATCCTCTTTTCAATTCACCAGCCATAACCAAGACTGCTTTCAATGCTCTCAAACCAAAATCGTAATGAGATTGTTTTGATAATTGCCCAGCAGCTAATTTGTAAAGGACTGTCATCTTTTTCGCTAGGACCTAAAGGAACAAGGAATTCACTGAGTAGGTAATTTGTAAAGGACTGTCATCTTTTTCGCTAGGACCTAAAGGAATAAGAAATTCACTGAGTAGGTAATTTGTAAAGGACCGTCATCTTTTTCGCTAGGACCTAAAGGAACAAGGAATTCACTGAGTAGGTAATTGGTAAAGGACTGTCATCTTTTTCGCTAGGACCTAAAGGAATAAGAAATTCACTGAGTAGGCAATTTGTAAAGGACTATCATCTTTTTCGCTAGGACCTAGAGAAATAAGAAATTCACTGAGTGGGTATGTTACAAAATATTTACTTCAAATACATTCAAGCCAAAACTATAGTCAATTTTCAAATCAATTTACATTTAATTGCATACTATTGCCACAAGTTCATGACTATTGATAACATTATATTAGGTATATTCTTGCTTAAATTTGAGCATATGATAAAATATTATCGCATTGTTCTTAGAAACGATGATTGGAACAGTTAAGTGACAGCATGCCTTGTAGAGTGAATACGCATGAAAGCTTTATTCTTGGGTGAAAATTTTTTTCTGATACCTGTGGAAATCACTGAATCTTTTCAGGCTAAACACAGAAGCTCTGGTTTGGAGGTGGATGAAAATTTGAGATTTCAAGATTAACATTTCTGTTCTCAAAGCATACCAAAAATGAGGTATACCTATGTCTATTGGGAACATTTTGAGAGTGACTAGCAATTGATTAAAGCTAAATTCATATCGCTGGAAGCAGCCAAATCTGTATACTTTTGTTTAGGACACCCAGTATATTAAAGTCAGTCTCAAATTAGATGTCACCTGAGATTTGCGATAATGCAAAATTCCTTTGCAAAACACTTATATTGTTGTTATTCGCGGGCATTTGCAGGTGACATCTAAAGTCAGTCTCAAATTAGATGTCACCTGAGATTTGCGATAATGCAAAATTCCTTTGCAAAACACTTATATTGTTGTTATTCGCGGGCATTTGCAGGTGACATCTAATTTGAGACCGACTAAAATTACCTTTGCCATTAGGAAACCTTCTGAGAAGAGCATAATTTCGCAAATTTGTTGAAGATCTGGTACAATACAGACAACAGGTCTGAACAATGCTTTGACGCTTTCCGGCAGCTCAGTTCGACCAGCATATCCTGGATTCATTGTAATGAAGATTCCCATGCGATGATCCAAATTGATTTCAGTACCTTCGAACTAAAACAAGGAGATACAAGATTAAGATGAGTTCTAATTAAAGGCAGTCTGTCACACATCTGATTGGCTGCAATAAAGTAAGAGCTCAACACAACAGACGTCTTTGTGAATCCGTGCACTAGAACAAAGGATGGCTAATCGTTATCACTTTCTACGGTTGTAGAAAGTCAGTAGGATCAGCAGCCATTCAATTCTCCTATTCTTTGTATTGTCCTTATCACCTAATCAGATGCATGACAGACTGCCTTTAATACGATACAGCTGTGTATAATGATATGAAGCAACTCATTTCAGTGCATAGTAGCAAACAGATCTGAAAAACTTCCCTTGATTTTACAGTCAACGAGATTGCTAGTCTTAAAAAACAACATAATACTGGTGAGTCAAAAACAATCCCCATTTGACACTGCTCCTCGGATATTAAAGGCAGTCTGCCATGCATCTGATTGGGTGATAAGGACAATACAAAGGATAAGACAATTGAATGTCTGCTAATCCTAGTGACTTTCTACGGCCGTAGAAAGTGCTGACAATCAGCCCTCCTTTGTTTCAAGCGCACTTCATTGCAACCAATCAGATGCGTGACAGACTGCCTTTAAGGCAATAATATTGACAAATATACTATGTAATAGCGGACATGTTCAAGTGAATTTTTTAATTTACTTGACCGAAATCGGGCACTCCGTTCTTGAAATTATCCAGAATAATTTTGTTATGGTCCTATGGATGACATTGTCATCCTTTTGAAGGAATAACAAATGCTAAAGCGTGTACAAGTCATTGCTGTAAAGCGAAGACATCATTCATAAAAAAGTGCAAATATTTTACGTTATTTAGTCGTTTAGTTCTTTATTATCGCACTAAAAGCAGCCTAGAGAATTGATTCATTAGTAACCAGGCATTCCCGACAATGAAGAAACTGTAAAATTTCCTGATTCGTTTCACCCGAAGAGTTAAAGACAAACTTGATTATAAGGCCTTACTTGCAGTCTTTTCAGATTGGTTGCTATAGCATTTTGCAACGTCTTGATTTGTGTTGAGATGACAGACAAGACTGAGACATCGATTCTGTTGAATTCATCAAAGCATCCCCAAGCACCACATTGTGCAAGTCCAGAGAAGATTTTACCAATTGACTGAAATTTAGGAAGGATTTGAATAATTGTGTTATATATAGATGTAAAGCGAAAGGCATTGAAAACTGATTAATCTATATACAGTTCAGGTCTTGCACACATTAACATGGTTTCCCTGCCTAAGAATTCTCGTTTAGAAAAATGTACAGTCTTTCATATGGCTCAGGAATTCAAGTCATCATGTAAAGGATTCTGGTCATGTCTTGTACTGTAAGGATGAAATAGGGATGCACATAGATAGATGTCGCGCGTCCGGATTATGTGGAATGGAATTAAGGAACGAACTTTTAGGACCTCAATGGCTGCTAGTTTGCAGACCACGAACAGTAAATCAAATGACACTCAAGGCAGAATAACTAGTAACTGAAGATTGTCATGAATCATTGTTCTCCATTCACGTATCGTTAAACTTTACGATACCTTTGATCAACATATGTCATTTAAAACGGATCACGAACAATCCCACTTCACTTTGTCAAACCATAATTAACGCACCAACGTAGAATACAAAAAAAAACTACATTTTGAATGGATTTCATGAGAGCAGTTTCTGTAAATGCTAGCAATTATTGTGCATAAGGAAACAACTCTAGCAGGCTGCAGAAAAAATAATTCAATCTATATGCAAAATTGTTACATCTAATATTAACTGCACCCACCTTGAAATCCATCCCTTCTCCGCAATTCGTAACAACACAGAGCAATCCAAGAGCCTTTGCTAAATCCTTGGTTGTTTCAGTTTTGCCAGTTCCAGCAGGACCAGCTGGTGCACCTCCAAGGTACATTGACAATGCCTGAAGTAAATGGAGACATCATTTGAGCAATTCACGAAACAAGAAGGCCTAGTGTAGGCCTAGACTTACGACGTGATTCCTTGTATTAGTTCAACGTTTTCAATCTGATTTTTTTCTTAACCATTCAGTTCAATGAGCGATGCTGAGACTTATGGAATGAGTCTAATGTGGGCCATACATTAAAAATCACAATCATAGAAAACGAAAATTTGGTTTAACATTTTGCAACTTTTTCTGAAATTTGGAATGCTTAATGGAAATTTCAGACATTTCCTGAAATAGTGCAGAATGAATGAATATACAATTTCCGACGCAAATTCCACTTTCAAGGCTCTTTTTGAGATTAGGTATTTCATTGTACAAAATTCATCGTCGAGAAGGACCTTTCGGACCAGTGAATATTGTTTTCCATTGGCAATTTAGAAGGGAAAGTAGGTGTGCTTACACAATAAAGGTGCTTACACTCTAGCAATTCAGCTCACATAAATATCTACTGTACCAATCGAGAAGCAAAGAGTAAACTATTGGTAAACTATGGACGATGTAAAAAAGGAATCTCTACATTCTTTCCATTTGCTACTGTCCACTTTAGAACATGTTTTTAAACAGACGCATGCAAATACTCTTGCCTAGTTGATTCTGAAATTCAGAGAAAGCTTGTAAAGGAAAATAAAATGAATATAGGAACAAGAATTGGTCCTTTGTCCCATTCTTGACATATCATTTATAATAGTTAATTTCTATTTTCTTAATGAATAGAAGAAAACATCTCAACAAACGTTTACCTGTGATATGGTCAAGTAAATTCTGTCTGTAAGCGGTGTGATAACGAGTCTTCCATTCAAACCCATATATTCGTATCCATATCCAAACTCTCCAGTACATTGCATAACAATCAGCTCATCCGGTTCCTTCTTCCAGTAAAATCTCAGCTGACTTTCCCATTCAAATTCTCTTGAATCCATGATACTAAAAATAGGAGTCAGGGATCAGGAAACCGAATGAAACGTTAATGTTGGACCCACTATTTCACACATTTTTTACCGTTTAAAAGTCCATGTATAATGAAGTAAATGATAAAATATTCCTGACCAAAACGAAACATCGAATGGGCTTGTCATTGGCTATAGTATCAAACAAGTGCACCAGCTAGGTCTGGTTTCATCCTCGTCCAGATCTCATTGACGATTTTAGTTTGGTCAGGGTCATAGAACTTTATCTACGATGCAGAGCGATACAGAATGCAAACAAATATTGTGCAGACGAGGCAATTCTCTTCCTGACAAGTCTTTATGTGGTACAAAACTTCAGAATCACATTAAGCAACGGAATCATTAATCATATCGTACTAAATATTTTGTCAACGTATTTAGCAAATGAAATGGCTCTATTTTCATTCAGAGAATCGTCCGTTACGCAATGCGATTTTTGAATCCTATACTCTCTGTGAAATACTTACTGAACGGTATAAACCTCAGAAAATCTCCTACTATCAGCAAAAAATTAACGAAACAGGATTCACAAGTTGTTCTATAATAGAATCGTGTGTAAGATAATGTTAAGTAAAATCTACAGTAAAAACTGTGATATGCAAGTAGTCCTACCTGTCACGGACGAATCGATCGATGATATCTCTAGCATGGACTTCAATGATCAAGACTGTGTTGTATTTCTTTCTGTCATTGCTGGACAAATTTGATCGAATCTGAATAAAAATCAGAATAATGTGAAAAGTGTTCACAAAATGTTTCATTGCGAAAAAAATTGGCTCGTGTATCTTGCAAGTATTGTAGGAGACAATAAATAAATAAACCAATAAATAAATCAATCCATCAATCAATCAATCAATCAATCAATCAATCAATCTGTGTTGATGGCACGCATGGCGGTGACAGTCTTTTTGTGGATACAAGGTCACCTTTTTTGCCTTTAGTACAGGGTGGCCCTTTGCAATTAAAATCAACAGATTCTCTTTCTTTATATAAAACTATTTTTCGATACATAGAGTAGCCTACGACTAGACCAATTATCGAAGAGAATAAAGGGTCTCCAAAGCAAAGAGCAAAAGCTTGCTACATCGGTTTCCAGATTGCTGGAAATTCAACTTGCATTGCCTGCTGAGACGCGTCTCACACATCATTAGAACAGAGGATGAAAATAATTGATTGGTCGGCCGTACCAAGACATTGCTCTTTGTTCCGTATACCCTTTCTTCTTTTGGAGGATGGGCTTATTCGTAGGTTGTACTTGGATAAAAATCGTGCCTATTTCTGGCAAATTCCTTATCGACCGAACTTTTCGACCAAGTTTCGACCAAGAATTACGAATATTACGACTACTACAATAATACCACAAACCTTCACGACAAGATCATCAATTTGCGAATGCATTTTATTGGCAAAAGTCTTCATCCCCATTTTGTCTCCTTTTCGCACTTTTTCAAAGACATCTTCAACTTCCCAAGTCCACCAAACTTGACTGCCAGCTAATACAACCATTCCTTGGTACTTTAACATCCAATCTGGCCTAGAATGAAATTTAACTTCTTTAGATTAAAGAGAATGTGTAATGGTATCTTGTCTACAAATAGAAACAAGTAAATAAATTGAATATAAGCACTTTGATGCGAATTACGATACGTGCTTATATTTTACTTTATTTACTTGTTTATCTTTGTACAATTGCACTGCACGCAACAAGAAGATTTTTTGTCTACAAATAGAACAAAGAAAAACACTCAGACACCACTTTGTTTATTTGGCTATCCACTGTACACGGCGCGTGTGCAGCTTCGATTTGAATGGGACATTTGGCAGGTTTTCTGCCACTTGAAAAAAACATGTCCTTATATCCACTGCTAAATCCTTCAAGTTAGAGATTGATTTTAGGGGAGGAGAGAGGTTGTTCCAGAGGCGTAGTCCTATGTTTTGTAACATGTTATCCCCCCAATTTTTACTAGAATCGAATACTTTATAGTCATATGTCTATCTAGTAAATTTAAAGGCAATAGGCACGTCGCAGTCAAATGTCTGTCAAAGGCAATAGGTACGTAGGTAAATACGTTCGTCTATAATAGAACAAAGAAATACCCACATACACTTTGTTTTCTGAGGTCGGCACGAGCTAATTTCGATAATTTCAATGCATTCTCAAAATAGATGGGGCACAAGACCAATTTACATGTGTCTAATTCTCTTAAGCCGAAATTAAACTGTGATTCACCTTGTAATTTCGTGGCAATAATGGAAGATTGCTTCTTTGGTAATCAATCTGTTTGTTCTTCGCATTTCTTCGAGAACTTTCGTCATCCAATCTTCAACTCTGCCTTCAGCAGGGACTGCTTGTCTGAATTCCATCACTTCACCTTCACCTGATATCATCGCTGTTGCTATCTTCTCATTTGCGTTTCCATCTTGGAAGCGAAGTTTCGCAATGTTATCAAACATCTGTATGTAAAAAAGGAACATGTTTTTAGCAATTATAAGGGGATTTTCTCCGTTGCTCCGTGATTTTTTAGATCATACCTGAAGAAAATCGGTTTGAAAAAATGCCAGGGGTCTACCTTGCAGAAAAGTAACGGGAGTGTACCTCCCAAAGGAACATTTTCAGGACCTGTCCTGGAACGAAATGTTGAAAACACAATACAGGTCCTAGAATAAGGTGCAGCAAAATGGCTAAAGTCGCCGTTGACCTGTCCTGGAAAAAGTGGTTTTGTTGATTCCTTTGATTTGATTTGATTTGATTTGATTTGATTGATTGATTGATTGATTGATTGATTGATTGATCGGTTTATTAGAATCTGACCAATGGTTTGAGAGCTACGGGATTTCAAACGTCTGTACTTGTTGTTTACTCACGCGGTAGAATATTGCAGGAAATAAGAACTATACTATTAAAGGCGTTGTTCGGAGGTAGTAAATTGTTGACGAATCCCAAAAGCCTTACTTTAGGGTTTAATGAAACTGGACACCTTACCTTTATCATGTGCTCTTGAACACAAGTTGGTTCATGACTTCCCAAAATTGACAACAGTTCGTCATCAGATATGAAGAAAAATCTGGGAAAAGCGTTTCGCTTGCTATCCAAATAATCGTTCAAACTCTTCTGGCATTTTTCTAATCCTGTTGCCAAGGATTGCATTGTCTCAAGTCGGTCCGGTGCATGGCAGGATTCCAGTACTTTGGCATTTTTGGCTGTTTCGTTCATGATCTAGGAGAAAATGAGATGGGCTTGCGATGACGAGAGATATTCAAGTGAGAAGTCGAATAAGAATAAGAGTATTTATCGGACGCTAATCCACTGTGGTACGTTAGCCTAGTGTTTAGTACGCTCGCTTTCCGTGGAGAAGGTTGAGGGTTCGAGTCCTAGGCTGGCTGCCTGGGGGTGGGGGCACCACCACTAATCCTAAATAAGTTATGTGCGCCTCTGTCTTTGGAGAAAAACCCAAAGTCCTTGAGGTGAATGAGAAGCCAATAGGAATGGTCGTGCTTTGCTTCGGCAATGGGTCTCTTGCGGGCGCTAGGAGCAGATGATACGCTTAAACATGCGCATAAAAATTCCCTTGACAAACGGCCTTGATGTAGTCAGCAATAAAGCATATTAGAGTTTATCGAGCAACAAATACACCTGTTAGAAAACTTGCTGTTGACGATTCATCAACTACAAAATGTCACTTTACAGAACATGATTTTAGCGTTTGTTTTTCATTTCCTCCAATCTTTTGCAAACTTTCGAGAGCTCGAAGCAGATTAAGTTTGTTGAACAAGATTTTTTTTAAGTCGAAATTGAAGGATTATGAAAGGTAACTTAATATGCTGCATGTTTTCGTATTCAGCAATTCGTCTTGTGAAAATTCAACCATTTTACGAACAGAGGGAAAAACCAGACCCGAATCTTTTGTGCCGTGGTTTTTTAATGTAGGATATTACTGTCAAGAGAAAATAGGGCCAAAAAATATGTACCTTCTTGAAGACTTTATCAATGTCGTCAAATTTCTTTGCCTCCTCGGGCAATTGTGACCTGATATCACCGCCAATGAAGATACTTTCAAGATACATCCATTTTCGTTGCACTACCATCCATACCTAAAAAGATGACCCAAAACAATTACAGCGAAATATTTCGGTAAAACTTTTCAAGTTACAGAAAACATTATGTTTGAATGTCCATCGAAATCTCAAGAAAAAAGTCTTTATACTGTGATAAGAAACTTTGACAATGAAAATATCGTATGACAGACTACAAGTCACACTACAAATGAGGAGGTTTTAAAACGTGTCAATGAAAAAGGTCTGTCACTAGAAAAGAACATAAAAATGAGAAAGATGCAATATTTTGGACATTTAATAAGAAAAGACAAAATGCAAAAATTGTTATTGGAAGGAAGAGTATGTGCGAAAAGATCTAGGGGACGTCCTCGTAAAACGTGGATGAAGAGGTCAAGTCAGTGAGCACAGGGAACAAGGGAATCAAGGTAATAAGTCTGGACTAAAGCCAAATTCGAATACATCATTCCATGCCATCTGGGCCGGAACTCAAACATCTGAGCTATCAAACCATAGATTCTCTTCAAGGTTCAATCTTTCCAAAATACAGCTTTTTCTTGAGAGTGAATGAGAATTTTAAAACGTGAACAACGCTTCTAAACTGCACTCTTACCTCAACGACTTCACTGATATGTGATAAACTTTTCTCCCAATCATTCACGCTTTTAAGGAATGGTCCAACAAACCGTGATGCTGTCATACTTTGTAAGTTCATCGCGTTGTCATCAAGAATTTGAGTGATCTCATCCACTGTACCAAGGATGTAGCCTACGCACAAGTGTTAGAAGAGAAGATCAAAACAGATTCTATTAAATGTTCTGGGGTAAATGTTGTGATGCACAATGCTTTTGGCTATTTGATAATGGTGTATTTTTTTCACATTGATTTAACCCAATAAACAATGCAAGAAAGCAAAATCCTAGAAAACTGTCGAATAGTAGTTTTGAATACGTCTGAAGGTGCTCCAGAACAGAAATAACGTTTGAAAAATATGCGCAAAATTTATGATTCGTTTCGAAATAATTTGAAGGAAAGGAATAAAAAGGATTGTTTGGGATTGTTAATCAACCAGAAAGTGTTGTTATTGTCCAAAAGATTTCAGGTGTCCTTTAGGAAAAGATTTTAAAACCCTTAGTCTTGTAAGAATTTCAGTGAATTGGTGACACAGCCCATTTTAAAGCGAAGAGACATAGCTATATCTCGTAGCCGCTATAAAAAGGCTAAAGAAAACGCCTACGCACCAATAGTTTATTTAGCAACACAATGAAGCAGTAAGTGTCAAAGTTGTCAAATACAATCTAACTTATGTTTTTAGCTAGACCTGGGCCAGCTTTAACTACAGTGGAACCTCCATATAACGGACACCTGTGGGACCAATGCTATTGTCCGTTGTAGAGAGTGTCTGCTGTATGGAGGTGTCATCTTTTTTCATACTGTACTTTAGGACGAAAATATTTGTCCGTTGTTCGGAGGTGTCCGTTGTCTAGAGGTGTCCGTTAATGGAAGTTCCACTGTATGTCGAGTCCCTTTAGGATTGGCAGTTTAAACATGTATTGTTGGTTTTGAAAAATACATATAAACCAAAGCCAAGGATACCTCTTTCTTGCGTTCCTTTCATGTATTTTGAAACTGAAAACTTCATATTGTTCCACGTTTCCGCAACTTCATTGATGCCTTTTTCAACACTGAGCTCCTTCGCAGCACTGGCTGTGATATCTGCAATGATTTCATGGAAACGATGCAGTTCCATCGCGAACATGTTTTCCAATGTGAATGTTTCTGGATTCAAATCAAAGTCCATGTGTGTCAGCTCCATCAATTTGCGCCAATGCCTTGAAAATAACAATGAATAATCGCAATAAGTTGGTAGCATAACAAGGACAGATTCGGTAAGACAATAGCACGAGTTGGTTTTGATTGACACCACAATTCAAAGCGATTAGCGATCGCAGACAAAGGAAATTCTCTCAACCAATAATTCAAAACAAGCAAAGCCGCAAAAGTGTCTCTGAAACCCTGGTAGCTAGCCCGCTGGTTGTGCATTCCAGAAATTGTTTTTAGAGCAAACACGAGCATAGATCGAGAGAAGAAGGATATATCTACACATCTGCCACAGGCATTTAATTTATTTGATTCAAAAGCCGATTGGGAGGCGATTCAATTCTCTTATTTTTTTGGGTGTAATTAAAACACTTACTGCTCAGCTTCTGAACCAAAGAAATAAAATGCCCGAGGTAGATGTGTAGATATATTCTTCTTCTTTCGATGTATGCTCATGTTTGCTCTTAAAAACAATTTCTGGAATGCACAACGAGCGCACTAGCTACATGGGTTTCAGAGAAACTTTTGCGGCTTTGTTTGTTTTGAATTACTTGTTGAGAGAATTTCCTTTGTCTGCAGCCACTAATCGCTTTGAATTCAGGTGTCAACAAAAGCATCTCATGCTATTGTGTTACAAAATCTGTCCTTGTTTGGTAGCATAGGTTTTTAATATCACCGTGAAACAACCAAGCGCCAAAAAGATTACATTTTACTGTACCATTCACAGCAGGAAAAGACACAAGGTCATCTGGTCCCCAATGTGAACGAAACTTATAATTGCAATACTTTAACAAATTAAAACATATAATTTAAGGTAGCTTGGTACCAAATAACAACAAACACAATCTGTGGTAACATGCAAAATCATAAGCATGAAGTTAACAGTACCTTTCTCGCAAGGCTTCACTCTTCAGATCAGAAAACAGTGGGATCGAGTTCTTGAATTCCTTCATTCTTTCTTCGATAATACGACCAATGGGTAATGCTTTTATTTCACGTGGCAATTTCCTCAATTGTTTGATGAATCCATCAATGCCATCGGATAGGATATTCACATCGAGATTTGCCCATAATGTGTTTGCCCATTCGTCTCTTGCAGCCTAAGTCAACAGAACAACATGACAAAACATTCTAAACCAAAACATTTTAAAAACATGTCAAAACATTATTTAAGACGACAACCATTAGCTTGCTGTAAAGAGTTTGCAACGAAATGGAAAGTTAGAGGAAAATATTTCTGTCTGCAAACAGCAGGAGGAAAGCTGGAAGTCGTGAAAGAATATAAACCCAGGGTGGCGCCAGAGACTTTGTCGGACACAAGGGCTAGACTTTCAAATCTAAAACAGATTACGTTCTCATTCAAATCAGATTCTCTATTTGATATCCCCAACGAATTATCGATTCTTCCCCGACGGGGGAAGAGGCTAGAGCTCCCCGGTGGAACGGCTGTAGCCTTCACATAGCGCCACACCACAGTGATCCAGAATGGGAAAATTTTGGAAAAAATGGATGAAATTAAGATTTAAGAAAATGCATTGCACTTATTTTTCCTTCAAAGAATAGACGTTCTTTAGTAAGGCACAAAAAATTTCAGTTCAATTGGATGAACCAATTTTTTGAAAAAAATTAACAAAGTTGACCAAAACTGCAGAGTTGCAACATCTAATCAATTTCAGGAAGAAACTGGCAATCAACAACAAAATTCCTAATTTTCAAAACGGCATTTCTTTGCTTAACTTTGACCGATTTCCAAAAACTTTTTTTTACTGAAGGACAATATCCTACTCTTCCTTAAAATCGTTCTGATTATGCTATATTTCGTATTATTTTGGGCAATTTTTGCTGTTTTTGAATATATACACATTTCTTCAAAAACGTTGCTTAAACTGCCTTAATTTGTGGTTAAATGCTGAAAACATAAATTACGCATCAAAACACACCTTAAAATAATCATCCACCCTAAAATTCAATGTATTTTGTAACATATCACAAAATATCTCGTTCAGAATCGTACCCAGAAAAATGTCACGACTGTTTTAAAAATGCTGGGGATTTTTTTTATTTCAGCAATAATTGGTACAAAAACATAAATCCTCTATGTATCAACAAATTATTTACGAAATGTTCTCTCAAGTAAAATTAACGAATAGTACAGGTGCTAGCGCAAACTTTGACCATTAAAAAATTCACATTCTCCTCCACAGCGGCCAGAGAAATCACGAGAATAAAAGGAGTAATGCATTTCCCCTTTCATACCATTCAAGGAGTTTTGTTTTCTCCAGACAAGAATATGTTATATACAATTAGAGATTAGAAATCCAAAAACTATCCAAAAACCATCCAAAATTTGAGCCCAGAAGCAAACATCTTTTTTTTATTTTTTTAAGAGCTTAAAATTGTTGAAAGGAAAATTCTGATCAAGTTATATCCTGTAATAACAACAGTGAAATAAGAGATTCCCAACCTATTTTGTTCAATGTTCAATCTGGGTATGCTAATTCTATAATTAATTCAACCATTTTCTTCAAAGCCAGTTCTGGGAACTTTCCCAGTTTTCTTGCTCCTTTGGGAGCTTGGGGGGCCAGAGGTTATATAGAAAACTTAAAACATGGTTATAGAAACGTAGCTGGAACATTGGTGCCATTTTATTGAAGTAAATTTTATTTAAGGAAATTTACAATTTCATGACAACAGTGCACCATCTTGCATATCTTGCTCGATATGAAATTTGGCTAGTCAAATTGAGCTCCATTTTCCTCATAATGTTTGCAAGGGAAAAAACACATCAGAAGTTTTCATATGGACGTTGCTTGCTGCGCCCTCCAAAACTCAGTGGAAAATAACTTGCATGATATTTTCACTCAAATGTTGATTGCATCCGCTCCAATTATCAAACAAGGAAGGCAAAGTGTTTTGAAGAGAGGGACAGAGAAAACACTATAACTTTGAAAGTAGCGACACTGGATGATGCAATGATTGAATCCATGTACTGTAGCTAGCGCTGAGCATATAGGAAACGTTTCATAGTCTATTAGTTTGTATTATTTACTTGTCTTAGTCCTGCCTCTGCGGAGGAGAGTGTAATTCGTTTTGATGTTGAAAGTTTGCCCTAATGGCTATACTATTCGTTAATTTTGCTTGAGAGAGAATTTTGTGAACAATTTGTTGATACGTAGAGGACATCATGTTTTTGTACCAAATATTTCTAAAATCACAAAAATCCCCAGCATTTTAAAACAGTTGTGACATTTTTTTGGGTACGATTCTGAACGAGATATTTTGTGATATGTTACAAAATACATTGAATTTTAGGGTGGATGATTACCTTAAGATGTGTTTTGATGCGTAATTTATGTTTTCAATATTTGAATAAAAATTAAGGCAGTTTAAGCAATGTTTTTGAAGAAATGTGTATATATTCAAAAACAGCAAAAATTGCCCAAAATAATACGAAATATAACGTAATCAGAATGATTTTAAAGAAGAGTAGGATATTGTCTTTCAGTAAAAAAAAAGTTTTTGGAAATCGGTCAAAGTTAAGCAAAGAAATGCCGTTTTGAAAATTAGGAATTTTGTTGTTGATTGCCAGTTTCTTCCTGAAATTGATTAGATGTTGCAACTTTGCAGTTTTGGTCAACTTTGCTAATTTTTTGCAAAAAGTTGGTTCACCCAATTGAACTGAAATTGTTTGTGTCTTACTAAAGAACATCTGTTCTTCGAAGGAAAAATAAGCACAATGCTCCATCGCAAGTTTCATTTTTTGCATTTTTTCCATCCTCTGGATCACTGTGACACCTGCATACAACTCTCAATATACAGCGTGGAGGGACAGCTTCTGACCCCCATGAAAATTTAATGGTACTTTCACGAACCAAAACAAATTAATGAATTTCGTGTTACCTATTAGGTAAAGTCATATCCTTTTGGGAACATACGATCGAGACCATGTTCTTTTTTTCAATTAAATTTGATATCACAGTTCACTCGAACTGAGATTAACTTTCTATGTGATCTTTGTTGGTAAACTAGATGGCACGAAAGGCAACAAAATCGCTCTTACCTTTTGCTTTTCATAAATAGCATATATTTGCTCCATTCCTCTGATTTCTCTTTCCGTTTGTTGCATATCTTGGTACATCGTAATGTCCAGGCCGAATAGTCTTTCAGCATTGGTCAGCTCTTGTCGTTCTTTCTCGTATTTCTTGAATTCTTCTCTGTATTGCTTCAATAATTCAACACCTGCAAAAAGCAAAATGAGACCGGGTGAGTAAAAAAAAGCACGACGCTTGAAAAATTACTGTGCCCTGAATATCAAAGCAATTACATTGACGAATGTCTTGTATTACAGCTGATATGTTCAATTAGATATAAAAATTTACCTGACTTAAACTGGTTTCACCTTTCCGGAGTTATGACCGGAAAGGCTATTTACATAGTTATGATTTATATAGTTACGGATAGTTATGACCGGAAAGAATATAAAGAATATTTATGATTAGCTCAAAGAAGGCTCCTTCAAAATTTTCAAAACCGCTTCAAATGATGGTCAAATTTCGTGGGCTTTCTTGCCTCGCAGTAATGACAATTACCAGTGTTACCATGTGTTATCTTTCTAAGGAGGATGGAATTCCCTTCTAAGAATACAACGCGTTCCGCAGCATTTTCAAGCCATCGCTGTAAGGCAGATATTTTAGGGAAATTTGATCGCAGTTTTAGGCCGTTTCAGGGTTTTCGCAGTCATTTTCTCGAGCAAATCCCTTGTAAAATCGGAACTGAATAACCAATTGCAGCTAGGAAAAATCCTAAAATCAACATGTCCACCATTCAATGACATAATAAATTCCGTCTCCAATTAGACGTCACGTGATACCAACGATAACACAGAATTACTCGTGCAAAATTTCAATCGTTGTTAGTCGCGGCCATTTTTGCATTAAATCTTATTAGAGACAGGCCACACCATATATCATTGCTTTGATATTCTGACAATAATGGCCTTTCAAACGACGTGCATTTTTTTCTGACTCTTATAGTCTGTCTCAAATTAGATGTCACCTGCAAATGCCCGCGAATAACAACAATAAAAATGTTTTGCAAAGGAATTTTGCGTTATCGCAAATCTCAGGTGACATCTAATTTGAGACAGACTTTAACATAGAAATAAAGTGGCGTAAATATTGCAAATAAGCAACACACAGGGCCCCAAATTCCACAACTTACGAACTGCCACATCTATTACTGTCATTTCATTGGACACATTTTTATCATGAAAGTAAACTTGGTGAGATACCTTCATCCAGATTAGTCCCAACTGCGCCAGGACCCTCAGTCATGAAGCTTTTCCTGAATTTGCTCACTTCTGCAGTGAACTCTGTTACTTGTTCCTTTGTCAACTGTAATAGGAAAATGGGTACATACTATAAAGACAATGGCGATATGAAAATGCACAATTTCATTCCTCCAAATAACAAGAAAGCTCCTAGAAAACTGTATTTAAGGCCTAGTTTTCTAACTAAAACTAAAAGTTCATATTAGCAACGGTTTATAGAAGAAAACATCTCAGGTGTGAGATACGGTTAATGAACTACAAATATACTTCTCAGAACTAAGCAAACCTACCTCTGTGAATTTTGTTTTCACCGATACGAGGCTATGGTCGACGTCTCTTCCTTGTTGGTATAGATCCTCCCAGATGTTTGCAATATTGTTCGATAACTCCAGTTCAGATTCAGGTATCTACAGAAACAAAACAAATGCTCGTTGTATAAGATATCAAGTTTCAGGAAGATTCTATGCGAAGCTGGATCTGCACTATTTGAAGCTTGTTGAAATTTTCATGAAATCCGGACAAGTCTCTCTTTAACTGCCAAATAACGATGGTGGAAAAAGTTTTCTTTGAGCATCTTTTTCAATTACAACTCAGAGGCTCGTTACATGACAAATTTCGGCCCTCCTTGAGTTCGACACGGGTGTAATTTAAGATAGCGAAACCATTTCATATAATCAACATTGCAATCGTATTTTGGTTGTAATTTTGCAATCATTTTTATAGTTTTCACAGTACGAGTTTTTAAACAGTGGATGCATTTTCTGGACCCAGTGTTGCATAGTAGTTAAAGTATAGTAGAATGTAGCCGTAATATTTTATATTGATAAAAAAAATAAAAAAAAAAAAATGAAGTCAACAGATAAAACAAAAATAAGACAGAAGCTTGTGAATTAACACTAGCAGAAAAAGCAATTTATTGATAAATGCCTTCGTACATTGGGAAACTTTTTGGATGAGAAATTGAGAAAATAAAGACATCATGATAGTATTTACCTCAATATCATACATGCTCAATGTGCGATATCTTTCTTGAATATCAAATATCCGGAATTCTACATTCAGTTGTATGTCTTTGATTTTTGCGATGATACTGAGAACGAATTTCAAATCTTCAAGAGTGTCAGGAGCACGAACGAGGTCGTTTGACAGCGCCTACAAAGTAATGATCAGGTTGAAAAGTTTGGTGGACAAACAGAAAGCTAATTTAACAAAACACACCAGATAAGTTCAATTTCTACACTTTAGTTCATTAAAATCGACGATATTGTTCCCAAGTAAAAACGATTTTCAAAAGGTGATTCATATCTAAAATCCATGATCAAATATTCTACCAATTCAGCCTGATGGTACTGAAAACATAGCTGAAAACAGCTGAATGGCTTTTCGAGGGCTGATGAAATAATCAGACAAGCTCCGTATCAAGATAACAGACTGCCTTAGGCAGCAAAATAGCTTGATTAATTTGCAGTTGATGTGGAGCTGAAATTTGATTTGGGCCTGGAGTGAAGGATTTCACACAATCGCTTTACACTGCAGAACGACAGAATCGATTTTAACAAACAAAATCTTCATATCTTAGTTGATACGTTAGCTACACAGATATTATAACTTTATTAGAATCTAACAAATAATTCTGGAAGCTACAGGGTTTCAGACGTCCAAACATTTTATGTCTCACCCGGTATAGTCTTACAACATGAACCATAAAGACTTACATCAATCTGCATGTCTTTGATATAAATCCTCGAAACGTACCTCAAGCTCCGATTTTAGTCCAAGCAAATTCTCTTTTGCACTTTCATTCAACAGTTTACCAAATTCCTTTGTCCATTCTCGTGCAGAATTCTGAATGCTGATTGCCAATGGTTCGAGGTTCAGATGAATGAAATCGAGGTCTTTTGTCATGCCTTGAGCTCCAATCTAATGATATGCAGAAGCAATTAGGTTGATGAAACTTAGAAGCCAGGCAAAGTGAAAGATTCAAACGGCCTATGCTATCTCGAAGTATGAAACTAGGGCAGATTCTATAGCCTTAACAGTAGGCTATAGGCTGCTAACAGTAATAGTAGCTAGCTATAGCTACAGCTGCAGTTATCAGACAGCCACCATCAGATAGAAAGCCATCAGACAGCTGATCAGAAAGATTCAAACGGCCTATGCTATCTCGAAATATGAAACTAGGGCAGATTCTAAAGCCTTAACACTAGTTCTGTAGGCTGCTAACAGTAGGCTGTAGGCTGCAACAGTGATAGCAGCTATAACTACGGCTGCAGCTATCAGACAGCCACCATCAGACAGAAAGCCATCAGACAGCTGATCAGAAAGATTCAAACGGCCTATGCTATCTCGAAATATGAAACTAGGGCAGATTCTAAAGCCTTAACAATAGTTCTGTAGGCTGCTAACAGTAGGCTGTAGGCTGCTAACAGTAATAGCAGCTATAACTAAGCTATCAGACAGCCACCATCAGACAGAAAGCCATCAGACAGGTACAGCTATCTGTAGGCTACTAACAGTAATAGCAGCCTAAATATTCTAGAGATGGAAGTGTTACTTTCAAGGCATGTGCACAGTAATTTAAGTTCACCAAGTGGGAAGGACTAAAATTCGATCTTAATTTTTAGCTCTTCTCAGGATTCTCCAAAAATAGCTTCCTAGTAAAATTGTACATGATTCTTGAACAACTTGACCGATTTTAAGGCAATAAATGTCTTCATCTAAGTTAGCTTTTTTGCTTTAGAATAAGTTGTGCTTAATTCAAATCGAGGCATATTTCATCGGCACTATTCGACAAACGCCCATACATCGATTTGGGACACCTGGTATATGTTTAAGCTGTACAAGATGTTAGTGAGCAAACGACATTTGGGCTTTCATGTTTTAATAGGCTAAACACATCTGAAACTTATCACTCAGAATCCAGCTGTATCTTTGTAATTGTTGATGCCATAAAAAATCTGACAGCACTGGCTGATTCTACGGAGTCTAAACATGTGGAAAACATCTTCATTTGCAATGTATCTGCTGCTATTTGCCTGCATTAGAGAGAGAAAGTCATGATTTTTTAGAAGTTTAGCTTCTACAGCCCCTTTAAGATTTTATGCTTGTGAATAAATGCGATTTTATCATCAAAAGTATTACATAGGTTAATATTTGTTTGTTAAAAAAAGACTTACCTCCGATACAAGATTTGTATAAAATTGCAGTTTATCATCGAACTGTACACACGTTGGTTTCTTCGATGCAAATTTCTCCATCAGGGAACCCTGCAGGAAAAAGCTCGAGGAATTAAAAGAGGCTCACCATCAAGTGCAGTTGCTAGCAGGCTACTAAATGAACAGATTTAATGGATTTTCATAACCACGTTGACTTGCGTCGCATGGATATGCATCCATGCACAAGGATCTCACGACTCTTAGTACTTTGAGCACACCCAGTCATATTGATGAGGCTGCTAACACTTGCTAGACTACAGGGTGTCCCAAAAAAATTGTGCCCCGTTTGTCTGAAGATTGCAACAAAACGGCAAAAGATTCTCGCCAAACTTTTGCATGATGGTGCTCTTGAGATTTTCAATTAAAGTTTGCAACCATCCCCATAAAAATCCGTTGAAAAATGATGGAGCTATGACCTTCAGGAGACCAAATTTGCCCGATCACTGAAACCAGCGGTCGGCCATTTTGTCTTACTATTTTGCAGCGATAAATAGCTTTATGGAATGAAAATGAAACAGCAGCCTCCAATGTCATAGCTCTCGTGAAAATTCCGATAATCCTCGGAGAGTTCCACTATTTCTGACCTCACAGAAATTATTTCTTAGCTCACGTGAAGATACTTATCACTGCAAAATAGTAAGGCAAAATGGCCGACTGCTGGTTTCAGTCGTCAGGCAAATTTGGTCTTCTGAAGGTCATAGCTCCATCCTTTTTCAACGGATTTTTACGGGGATGGTGGCAAACTTTAATTGAACATCTGAAGAGCACCATCATGCAAAAGTTTTTCGAGAATCGTTTGCTGTTTTGTCGCAATCTTCAGACAAACGGGGCACAATTTTTTTGGGACACACTGTATGTACCCGGAGATCTGCCCGCCAACAGAGGAATTATTGTTCGATGTTGGTGGATTATCTGTCCCTTGAATTGAATATATACATATTTTTGGTAAAAACTGTGGAACATGATCGTATGTTTTGCCTGTCTATTCTAAAACAGGTATACTGAATAGCGGTCCGAGAGATAAAAATGTTTTGCTAGATAAACTTGAAAAAGCACGAGTATGTGTATAATGCAAAACAATTTAGATGTAAATTTGCAGCTACCGACGGCTATTTCTCAACAGCTATTATGTTTCCAAAATTTTGCTCCAGGACAGATACTTGATTGCTTCATTTTCGCATCATATTTGTTTATACTCTTCTCCTATAACCAGGGATGGCGAAACTTCGTCAATAAATGAGTATAAATTACCTTGTCACGACTCCAGAGTAGCCTGTATCTTTTCCATCTGGCTAGATATTTGTTGACTCCACCAAGCGATGTCTGAATTGTTTTAGGGATTGTAATGCACAAATCAATGACACTTGGCGTCAAAGAAATGTCACTGAAGAAACTAAAAACAACTGGTTCATCCTCTCCTTCTGCTTTCTGCGGCGCTGTCTCTACACAAGTTCCATTCATCCATCGTACAAACAGTTTTGTGCTGCAATAAACATAGAGATGATGATGTTATTTGAACAGCAATGACTTGAGCACAATCTCAACACTCTACAGCCTGGTTGAGAAGCATTCAGGGTATGCATATATATACAACAAGCAGCGCTCTCTTTTAACCCGGGGAAGGGGGAGGGTACTTCATAGTGAACGTGGTTCAACCTGCATCTGGACCTTGAGAAAAGAGCCCACTACTGTTGTCAACATTTTTATAGGCCTATGAAAATAGCAACGGCAAAAGCTAATCAAGAGATAGCAAGTGCAAGGCATGCTGGTTAAAACAAATATTTTAAAATGTGAGAACATACAGTACAGAACTCGAAAAAGCAAACTTCCCCGAGTTCTTTGTCTGTCAGGGAACTGTTTTCAAACACTGCATAGAAGAGAGCAACAGTAGAATTTTAACTTCAAGTCCTTTTGCGATGTAATCTACAGTAAGAACCCGCAAAATAGAAACCAGATTTTTTTAAAACAGCCTCTTTGGTCTCCCATTAAAACGTACAGAAGTTTCTTATAATTCTTATAAGTTTCTTAAAATCAGTCTGATATTTCTTAGAAAATAGTTTCTATTTTATGGGTTCTTACTGTATTTGCATCCTCGTAAAGAAGGCAATTCATTCATCAAATGAACTCATCTAAATGATATCTTTCCCCAGCGGATGATATCTCTGTCATCTTTCAGTAGCAGACAGGATAACGATTCTAACAGAAAATTATCTTCCATCATCAGACTTTGGTTTGGTCAACTCACTCAGATTTTTACAAACGCCAAAGAAAGTAGCTTATCTTTTACGGCACTTTCCTGCTTTCGAAAAGTTCGTCCTCTTGTCTGATTTTCAATTAAATAAATATTCAAGTGAGCTAATGCTATTTAGGTGGAAATAACGATAAAAGACATCATCTACTGACCTTTCCACTGTGTCCCTCATTGACTGTACCATCATTTTGAACAAGTCACCAGCAGGGGGCGAAAGACCAATTTCAGGAGCCGATAACACAGTTTCCAGTTTGAACAAAGGTTCTTTCGATTGCAGTTGATTTAGGAATAGCTGCAAATTTCTTGTGATCAACTGAAATGAGAAACATATTGCTTGAAAATCCAATTATGCCAAAAATTTATGCTCATCTTTTGATCAAAAATTTTCACGTTTTCACGTTCGGCAAGATGAATGTCTACATTAGTGTGATTATTTGAATTTATCTAAGCAAAGACTGATGGTAACACAGTCTGTTTTCGTTAAATGCAGATACACTGTTTACGTTTTGTTCAGATAAAACAGATCAGCCTAAAAATAGCTACCTGGCTGGACTATGGCAGAACTCTGGCTGGAACAAATCTTCGTTTCTCCAATAAAATCTGCACCAGGCGAATCTGCCTGCTAAATGACACCTTGCATCTTGACAATCGTTTGATGATTTGACTAGCTAACGCTAGTACAGCAGATTATATCTAGTCGATTTCTAAATCCCCAAATCACCATAAAAAAGTTTTCTCTTCGTCCATTCATGTCGATTCTGTAGGAAAATTTGATCGATGCTTTTTGATAATTTTGAATGTTTTTGAAACTAGCTTCTAGCTCAAGAAACAGGAGACTAAAATTTTTACCAAGGACCCTAGCAGATAATTCAGGATTTTAGCAAAAGAATAAGTCATAATTCATCAAAATAGATCCAGTGCACGATTGATTGTAGCCTTTTAAAAGTGCATAGTTTTTGGCGCATACAATAGTTTGGCGCTGTTAAAATACATGATTGCTGCTTTGCTGGAGCATATTTCCCTGGGGGAGCCTTCCATAAAAAGGCATCTGAAATCTAACCAATTAAAATCAAGACTAGACTGATTGCCTGAGTCCTTTATTCCCCTGTGCTCTTTGGCTTGATGATGTCACTTCGGTCAACTGAGCATAGTTTACCAATCGAGCAAGTTTTACCTCCGGGATACTATAAACCTATAAACACTCCCAACAGCTAGCGTACCTTCAGAAGTGCGTCATAAATCCTTGTCTCCCAGTAGGCGTAATACGCATGCATCTTGAATGATTTACCAGTGTTTGTGTGTGCAATAAGTCCTTCCATTTTCGTGAGAAGTGGTCCAATAGCACGATACTTTCGAGCAAGGCTCTCCATCTCTTTGGTTCGGTGATTATGAATGAATTCAAAATAGTCCTTTGAAGAAAAAGAGAAAATAAGCTTTTGAAACAACGATGGCGTTGCGTTAGAAACTAACATATTCAAATAATGAAACCATTTTACTTTTTTAGTTCTGACTGTGAGTTTCGAAAACTGTACAGTTCTCTTCGCTAATATAGCAATTTCTGAATTAACTGCTCCTAGTTAGAGCCGGAAAATATGCAGTTGATTATTCTTACTGTGCTCGAAATCTTTAATGTTACGAAGTTTCAACGCTAAAATCTTAAAAAACTCTATTTGCTGAAGCCATTTTATCAGAACGCATTGCATTTTCTGCTATATCTTCAAGGGCATAATTAGGAATCAAACCTTCTATTGCGTTTCTGTGGCATAACCAGATCGACATAACTAACTCAACAGAGGGGACCGTTCTAACTGAATCGAGAAGTCTCATAAATAATTCAATGTTAAGCAACATTTTACCTAGGCTTCTTATTTTAGATATGTAATATATGATTTAGGCTCCTTATTTTAAATATGTAACATATGGTATTAATACAATTGCTGTAAATTTTTCATTTTTTTTATATATATAATATCTTTTTACGTTAATCAGGACACACATTGATAACAGCAGTAACGTTGAAGTGTTAATCCTGTATAAAGATTCGTGTTATTATTATATTATTATTATTATTATTATTATTATTATTATTATTATTATTATTACTGACGAAGATTTTTATCGAAACGTTTGAGGCATTTAACAGTTGTGTTTTTATATTTATTTTCTGTTAACACATGATGGTGGTTTAGTTTATTATTATTATTATTATTATTATTATTATTATTATTATATTATTATTATTATTATGATGACTATATTGCAGTGAAACATAGGGACCCTGAGAATCTAGAATTACCACAGTCAACAACAACACACTTTGATAACATTTATAATTGTGTATCTTAACCCATTTCAAATTATTACAAAATCCAGTAACGAATCCATTACCTTCGCATCAGGGTACATAATTCCATTTTTCTTTGGAGGTCTCTTGAAAAGAACTGTCTTTTCGATCGCTGACAATCGATTGTTGATGTCTTTGGCATTTTTCTGCACTTGGTTCATCAACGATTCGAATTTGCTGATTGCCTGTAACACAAATCATGTACTAATTTTCTTTGAAAAGACGAGGAAGAGGTTTACTGGACCATGAAAATACATTTTGACCGCAACGGTTGGCAAGGAGTTAAGTAGCATAGGTTCAAGCACTTTAAAAAGGTCTGTGTAAAATTATATGACCTATTTCTTTGAACTGGATGGCTTTAAGAAACTTTAGCTATTTTGCTATAATTATACCGTTGGACTTTTTTGAAATTTTCAATATTTTCAGAATTAGGGTGTTTCTCTTTATTTTAAGAATTCAGATTTCTAAATTTTCCGATGAAACAGGAAATAATTTCATGAAAACCGTAGTTTATGGATAAACAAGTAAATAAAGTAAAATATGAGCACTTTGATGCGAATTGAAATAAGCACGACGTTTCGAGCATAGCCCATTGTCAAGCCAAAATGGCCTGATAACGGGCTATGCTCGAAACGTCGTGCTTATTTCAATTCGCATCAAAGTGCTTGTATTTTACTTTATTTACTTGTTTATCATTGTACAATTGCACTACACACATCATTTATAGTTTATGGATGTCTACAATATGGTATCAAGCAAACGTCAGTCACTCTTCTACTTTACGATATAGACATTTGATGACGTCACATCCTCAAATGAGTTGAAATACAAAATACACTGTAATTTCGAGAAGAAAATTAAGATTTCTGAAAAGTCCAAAGGTAGAATTATGGATAAGTAGCTAAAGTTTCTTTCAAACCATTCAATCAAAAGAAATGGGTCACAGAATTTTACACCCTCCTTTTTGCACCGATTTAAAGAATTGGAGCCTATGCTGTTTAAAGTTAGACGACAAAACGTAAAGTCTTGGGAGAATTTGAAAAGCCAGTTCCAAAGCAAAAAAATCATTGCCATCATACCGCCTTGAGACTGGCTTCAACTTTGTCGTTTGGATCGCCTTGTGCAGAAAATCCACTGGGATATCGTAATTTGGATGGTCATTTCCTGGGTCGTTTGAGTCATTTCAAAACTAAAGTTGGAAAATATATTTTTTCGCTTCCTTTAATTTTCGCTCCCTCTAATTTTCGCCCCCCAAAAATATTTCCGTATTTCGCCCCCTTTAATTTCGCCCCCCTCCGGGACGAAAATTAAAGGCAGGCGATTAGATATCAATTCATTCTGGTATGTTGCGCCTTTAGATTTCTTTTGGAAGTGAGCAAGTCACACTCTTTATCAAACCCCTCCGCCAAAACTTAAAGGGAATCTAAGCATATATCAGCCCTTGATAGAAATAGCCGTGCAAAGACAATAGGCCTTGACACGTACCGCATCATATTTGGGTAGCTGATCTACGTCAACAGGAAATACTGATATCTGCTAGAATTTTACTGCAAGTGGCTTGAGCCACTTTTATATGCTTACATTCCCTTTAAATACAGTCATAACATCCGTTTCGAAAATGTCTGAATTTGTTCAACTGATTCCTTTTCACGTGAATTTTCACATTCCTTTTGTAGAGTCTTCGTGGAAACCAAGAAGGATTGAAAGTTGTTGCGGTGAAAATGAGTAAGTAAAATATGTCTAAAGTTCAAATCGTGTATGGGCACGGGCAATCGTTAGAATATTTAAGTCGCTGATAAATAGGGCCTATCGTAGATGTACCTGTTCGCATTTGGTGATGTAATCTAATATTCCAAGAGAATTCCAATTCAGTCTCTTTGCTCCTGGCTTCAAAACTCGTTGAAGTTCTTTGATATGATCATCCAGTAGCTGCACCTAGAAGTAAAGAACACACAAACTTCCTGAAAAGTTCCTTAAAGGGAATCAACATAGTTAAGAGCTGGCCCGGGCCAAGTTAAAAATATAATCTATTGTATTTGCCAACGTTGATACATGCCGTATAATTTTGTAGCGAAAGAAACGATGGGTGTGCAGGCGTTTCTTTAGCCTATTAATCGCGGATACGAGTACAGTTTTATTGATTCCTTTTAAATGGCATAAGTGATGAACCTGATTGGTTCATATAATATAATTTCCTTTACTGTTTATTACAAAGCACAGAATGTTTATTGCAATAAAAGTTCATGAAGCAGAAATAAAAAGTCACGAAATAATGGAATTCCACACCAAAGTAGTTCGTTGTATTTTAAACCAATTTCTAACGTGACATATATGTCCTTTAAATAGATGAAACTTTCATCAAAATTTAAACATTTAAATAAAACGTCTTCAATCAAATGATGATATGTGAAAAAACATAAAAGAAAGGGAATGAGCAAACCAATCACGAACGATGACTTATTTGGGTTTCATGAAAATCTACAAAATATATGATAAGGGGTTCATTCATGCCATCAGAGCAAACACTTCGGCTAGAGTGCAGTTTAGCGGGCGGCATTCGAATGTTGTGTTGTTGTTTGGCATACGGTAAGGGTTAGGGTTAGTTTCAGAAAAGCGTTTTCGGCGTAATTTAGCGTTAGTTAGGGTAAGTTAGGGTTAGAAAGGGTAAGTAAGGGTTAGGGTTAGGGTTAGGGTTAGGGTTAGGGTCAGGGTTAGGGTTAGGGTTAGGGTTAGGAATGGAATGGAATATGACATTTAACGCCGCCCGCTAAACTGCACTCGTCCCAACACTTCCAGTAAGATTCACATTTCAAAAAGCTCAAGATTAATGAGAAGAATGTAAAAGTTGTATAGAATAAGGATGTCCTGACCTCGGCGTGATTCATTGCACCCAGACACACATGATATCTGCTCAGCATACGTTTAAGATGGTCCACATATCTGTTGTATTTATCTTCCTAAAAATATGAAAAGAAGTGGTTAGAGAATATTCTAAAATGTTGGATTGCCAATGAATTCAGCTTGAATCATTAAATGCTGATATCGACTTGAAATGTGATGGAGGACAAATACGGCTAGCTATCGAGAGTAATATCACAAATAGGGCCATATTATAACTTAACTACACTCTTTTTTTATAAGAATACTATAATTTTTGTCCAGCCTCAATATTCTTAAGAAATTTTCGTTTTGAGCCTTAACAAATTCTTAAAGTATTCTTATGTTTTTCAAATCTGATATGGTAGTAGTAGTAGTAGTAGTAGTAGTAGTAATTTATTTTAAGTGGGCTGATAGGGTTTTCTAGCTATTTAAAGCTAATTTAGGCCCACTATGCATGCCGCATCCAGGCATGGGACCCCTAGTTTAACGTCCCTTCCGAAGGACGGCGCGAGGCCCCGGTTTCAGGTGAACATAGTTAAAAGAAATGCCATGTCATGGTCATGTCAGAAATTTAATGGTCGAACGAAAGAAACATTTAAGCAGTAACAACAATAAGAATGTTCTTAACAATCATAAAGTTTTGAACATGCTTTTTGAAAAAATGAGATACGTCAGTTATGCGATTCTCTGTTATGAACATCGCAAAACAGGCAACTGCTGAAAAATGAGACACAAATATGCGAGCTGAGGCTGAGCAATATTCTTATAATATTCTTAAGATTTGGATAATTCTGAGCTTGAATATTCTTATAAATAATATTCTTATAAAAAAAGAGTGTATCACTAAATACTGTTAAGCATCGTGACCCATTTTGTACAAAGAGACAATAGTGTAACGACTAAATGACTCTAGCGTACATGAACATTAATGACGTTACCTGTAAGGCCACATTTCTTGCTAATTCAGGAATGGAGTAGCCAAGCTGTTCCAAGTATTTGGACTCTGTTATGATCTCAGCTAACTCGGGAACAAAGTCAACGGCATAGCGAACGAACAGCAGACCTAAAATTTAAAATATACATCTAATTAATCGCAAAGAATTTCGAAATTATCACTCAGCTCTTGATTGCAGCAAGTATAAATATGGATCTTGCAAAAGGATGTCGACGAGGATTGGAAAGGGTGGTAAAACGGTTGATTGATTGGTCGATTGATTGATTGATTGATTGATTGATTGATTGATTGATTGATTGATTGACTGATTGATTGATTGATAGGTTCCAAACAAAATTTTTCATTCAATCTATAGTCTGTCTCAAATTAGATATCACCTGCAAATGCCCACGAACAACAACAATAGAAATATTTTGTAAAGGAATTTTGCATTATCGCAAATCTCAGGTGACATCTAATTTGAGACGGACTATAGTGCAACCACTCCAAAGACAAAAGTCAAACAAATAAACTCGCCTCAAACTTTCTCCTGCTGTTAGTTTAAACCCCAAGGGGGAATGGTCATTTGCCTGACCGGAAAATCGTTTTTAGTTATTTTTCTCTTAAACAGGTTCCATTTTCATCAAAAATTTTCCTGAAAGGGTATATCATTTCACCATAATTGCTCTGGAAGCGAATTTTGAAAAGAAATTTCCATTTTGCTATTTTTTTCTCGCCAGTTTGCTCTCAGACAGGGTCAAATAAATTGCTCTCATAGAATAGGAATCCCTTTACCCCAGTGGCACCTCCCGTACATTTCTGGGCCAAGGGGCTTTAACAAACTGGCATTTTATGGTGACAGACTTCTTAGCATATTTTGAGAGCTGTTTGTACAACGGAAGCGTGATAAACCATGCTTGAATTTTTTTTGAAGGAAGCGTTTTCGTCCACTATAATGTTTATACCACTATCGCAATTAAAAAAACATTCTCTACCTGATCCAATTGTTGTATTCGAGACTGTTGGATTTCCATCATCAACACTAGGCCTTTCTTCATCCTTTAAACTGTTTGTCTTCGACGAAGGAAGACTTGCTACAACCAAGAGATTTTTCTTCAAATATGTCATCAACGTAGTTTCAAGGTTTTCTCTCCACACTGCATATTTCTTTTCCTCGTATTCCTTCATGACTCGGGCAACGGATACATATTTCCGTATAACCTGGTGAGACGAAAGGAATTAAAGTCACGTTTCCAATCATTGAATTGTGAACATGTTACATAATGGGTGAGTAAAAAAAAAACAAGCCCCGTTTGAAAAAGTCGCTACTCACTGGATATCAAGACGATGGTGTTGATAAAGTTACCGGGTGAGTCAGAAAAAAGGATCCCCGCTTGGAAGGCCACTGCTCCATGAATATCAAAGCAATGATATTGAAAAATGTCTTGTTTTATTGCCAGCATGTTCAATTAGGTTCAGTAATTTACCCGGCCTTAATCTGCCATTCCTTCCCGTGGATATGGTGATTTTCTGCAGAAAGCCCCTTAAAAAAACCTGCAAAAACGAATGAAAACAATGAGCACATTTTCCTTCCTAAAATTGATGACACTCACATAAAAATCCATGTATTTTGTCCTCTTGGGAGAATGGAATCCCCTGAATAGGTCATTGATACTAGGGGGAGAACTTGTTCATCCTCCCAAGAGGATAGCACGTGCTAAAGCGTTTACAAGTCATTGCTTTAAGGCCATTGTAAGGCAGAAAGGTTAGGGAAATCTGTTCCATGATTTTGGGCACGTTTTGAAGGTTTTTTGAAGAGGCTTGCTAGAGAAAATCCCTCATAATTTCAGAATGGAATGGCCGATTTCAATCAGGTAAATTTTATAATAGATTTGAACATTTCTACCATTAAACTATACATTTGCCGATATCATTGTCTTGATATCCAGGGAGCCGTGACCTTTCAAACGGGGATTCTTTTTCTGACTCCATTTTAAAATTCATCTGACTAAAATCAGCCATTCAGTTTTGAAATCATGAGGGACTTTTTAAAAACCCCTGCAAGGGACCTTGAAAACAGGGCTCAAATCGTAAGTCTAAGCAAGGCCTTTTTGATGTTCAAAAGATCGCGGACATTTCCCATGGCATGTAATTTGAGACAGATCTCTATGTCCAAATGGCTTCGGGGGGTAGTCATAGCCTTTTACTCCTCGGGGTATCGTTCCAGTAGTATTGTATAGTTGTATAGTAATTTTGTGAAGTAGTGTAGCTTGTAAATTTATATTGTAATCTTCAAGTGGATATATGAAAAAATGTTCAAAAGCCTTTGTCGTGTCTCTGCAACTAAATTATCTGCAATCAAAAGGAAATATCTACATAAAAGGAAATAAAAGGAGCTTTATCTACTCCAGGTTACAGATTGACCAATTAGAAGGTCCCTTTCGATAACCTGGTTTAGCTTAAGCTGATTTAACTTGCAGTGTGAATGAGGTATAAGCAAGGCCTTCTTGATGTTCAAAAGCCTTTGTCGTGCCTCTGCAACTAAACTATCTGCCATCAAAAGGAAATATAAGGAGATAAAATTTGATTGATCCAAACCTGCTTTCCTATTTCTGTATTCAGCATCTCATCCATGGTCTGAAACTTCAAAACTGTTCTTTTGATTCGATGAAACAATGATCGTTCCCACATGATTGCCCCAGCAACTGGCGGTTGATTCTTTGATATTGGTGGCGAATCTTCATGTTCCTTAAACATCTCGAAAGCTTGATCAACCTGAGTGATTTATAGAGGTATACAATAAGCTAAATATGTAGTGTACGGTTAAAACCACTCGGGCATCTCCAGAGCAACTGAATAAATTCAACAAGTCACCCTACAGTTAAAGACAAATGACGGAGATATAAGGTGATTTAAATCAGGGGCCTGGGCAATCTAAATATAACCTATTGAATTCCATTGTATTTGATGATATCGAGAGATTAGCAAATCAATTAGACAAATGAAAGCACTAAGCCATCTTTTGTTCTATTTTTAAACTAGGCGCGATATATCCGTCATTTGTCTTTAACTATGCCAAATTCTGAGTATTTTGCATCGTTCTATTTAAGGACCAATTTTATTGTGGCTGAAGTTGCGTAAGAATGTGATAAAAGGCTGAAACAAGTGCTACAAGAGACATTTCAAGGAATGAAATATCTTGTGAATTGGTTAGCAAATATAACGATTGAAAATACTCCACATTTGGCATAGGTATGAATAATTTCGGGCTTAACTGTATATCTATAGTCAAAGAGTTTAAAATGACCATAAAAGGTTATTCATACAAAACGTTTAAGTTTCATCTATAGACATCTATAGCTGATGCCGAATGATTCTATATACGTATGCATGGCTCTGATGAAAGATTAATGCCGAAACACGAAAAAACAAAAAATGGCTTCTGCCGTGGTGTAAGACCCAGGGATCTGAATGACTGCAGATTTCTCCAACATTTCATTGCGCTTGAGTGGCACAGTGGAGTGTTGGAGAAACTTTTGACACAAAGATCCCGGGTTCGATCCCAGGCAAGGGCACCTTTTAATTCTCCAATTGTGGTAGCCCACTCACGATAAATATATTTCACCGTGTCAGCTGATGCCGAATGATTCTACATATATATCTAAAATATCTGAAACTTGGGGAAAATTTATCAAAATTTTCAATTCCCACTGAAGAATATTCGAAAATAACTCCACAAGCAAAAAATTCTGGAATGGTATAACCGATTTTAATGAAATGACTTTCTCATCTAAGTTAGGATTTCTGCTACAAAATTATAAGTAATTTATTCAGATTGGTGCCAAATTCATGACAGTTCATCAGACTAACTACTTCAGTCCCAATTTCCGCTTCGTTCATTGAATTGGATGATGGCATTACGCTTCAAGTGGTTATAGCGCCCATCAGTCTATCAACAGCGATAACTACGAATGTGTAATCAGTCTAACAGTTCATGTTGTCAACAGTTTAAATGCTTGGCTTACCTCTTTGCCATACTGAAGCAAAATATCAGTGAATTTCCTCATCATTTGAGAATTGATTGCTTCTCTTGAACGAATGTGTCGAAAATTCAGCAGCATGTCAAAAGCTCCTTCGGCTGACCTCAGCGTCTTGAAAGAATCGTCAATAAAATGCTTCGCTTCGTTTTCAATCGCAACAACTTGCTTTCTGAACCAACCCATCACATTGTTCCAGCTACTTGAATGACGAATGCTGAATGGATCGAATGCAACCTGAATCGAAAAAGGTGAATATCTAATGAGCTAACTCTCGAATGCTTTGACATTCAATGGGAACTAAGACTACGTTCACGACACTGGCACAATTTGACATCGGCATGAAATTGTTCGTTCGAAGTCCCTTCGAGAAAGCTTAAAAAACGTGCCAAAATAGTGAGCAAATTGCCCTTATGTGTTTACCTTACAGCAATGACTTGAACACGCTTTAGCACGTGCTATCCTCTTGGGGGAATGAAAAAGTCTTCCTCCTTGTATGAATAACTTATTCAGGGGGATTCCATTCTCCCAAGAGGACAAAATACATGAATGTATGTTAGTGTCATTATTGCCAGGAAGGAAAACAACAGGAGATTTTGCTCGTCGTTTACATTTGTTTTTGCAGGTTTTCGAAAAGGGTTTTCTGCGGAAAATCTCCCATATCTACGGGAAGGAATGGCCGATTAAACCCGGGCAAATTACTGAATCTAATTGCAAATATCAGGAATAGGGAGCAGCATTTTTGCAAACGCCGGGCCTTTTTGTAGTCTCTGACATAAATTTTGTACTTACAGATTCAATAGGCACGATTAACGCATCAACTCGTTTCAAGACATCTTCTATCCTCTTTGGATCTCCAGTGACAGCTTTCAACTCCGGTCCAAAAATGTTGTAAAATTCTTCCATGACCTATAAAGGAGATAAGAAGTCTTCGTTATAGGACTGGAGCTGGTCTTCGCCTAGCTGTAAAGAGTGCGAATACAGTAAAGTCCCACCTTTAAGAAAATACTTTACGAGAAACTCAGGCCCAGGATTTTTGCTACAACCATTGGAGAGCAATAGGCTGATGTAAAAAATATGAGTTCCTTAAAGGTGGGATTTTACTGTATTTCATCCTGCTGCAAATCCCAAAAACCCATACTTGAGAGAATCTTTTTGAGTCACCCGGTAGTCTAAGAGTAGTTGTAAGAGTAATGGTATGAGTCCCTATGACCAAGTGATATCAGCAAATCAAAGAACGCAGGGAAATAAGGGATGAAAAGTCATAAGTCTACTATCTTACCTGTGCGACTTCATGAAGATCTTCGCAAATCTTGGCCATGTAATCTGTTCTTTCAAATAATCGTTTTCGATCAAATTCCCATCTAGCATCTCTGCCTGATGCTTCAATTTTCGACCTGATTTCAAAATATGAGTCCTTCCAGACTGTCAGTGATTGTTTTGCTTCGGATGTTTTCTTTTTCACAACCATTGGAGGCTCCCTGAAAGATAAATTTTGAAAAATCATTTTTAACATCATTTTGAATCTTAAATAGCTGCCAAGTGCAAAAGAACAAACAAAATGGGCATAGGAATCATATCTTTAAGAAACATTGCACAATTTGGTTGATTCATCTCTCATTCGATTTAATGGCAATATCGGACCAGCTTCTTTAAAGGAATTGTTTATCAGTAGAGAAAAGCTCCCAGAACACTTCGATCAGCAGAGCTTTCCCTACTTGAAATCCCAAGGGTTAGAACTGAGACTTTCGGTAAGAGAGCATTTGAATATGCGGCACCTCGCACCTGGAGCTCTTTGCCACTCCACATCAGACAATGGAAGAAAATCACTGTTTTCAAGAAGGCATTGAAAACATAGTTGTTGAACAAGCATTTAATTTCTAAGTTATCTTGTATGTTGAAAAATACTGTAATTTTTAAAGACCTTAATTATAATTTTGATAGCGTTATTTTAACTTGATGTAACTTCTTTGTACCTAAAAATTGTATGGGCCGCAGAATATTGTACAATATAGGGGCGCATTATAAAATCAACTATTTATTATTATTATTATTATTATGGCTTGAAAAAAATCTTGATTATTTTCAGAATTATTGCCTTGCAAGAAGCTTTGAAAAAGAAAATCGTTGTGAATCCTAGATTAATGAAGAAAAAACGGCACGGTCTTCAATAAAACCATAGTTTATGATAGTCCATAATATGGCGATAAGCATAAATCTGTCGCTTTTGTCGCCTCCGATTTAGCAATTTGATGATGTCACAACCGGAAAACTTTTTGAAACAAAGAAGACGCTGTGGCCCTTGTCAAGGTCCATCGTCTTTGCAAAGTTACTAGGCTGTTTTAGCAACAAGGCGCGGACGTCTTCGAAGACGGGGACGCTCAGAGGTTTTTGGAGCATTTCAATTTTCCAGCCTTTTTATCTCAAATAGCTGCTCATAAAGAGGAATACTCCTTGGAAATAGTTTGTGTTCTCGTGTCTCCATTGGTTATGAATATGCTCACACAGTTTTTACTTTCCATTTCGACGTTCTATTTTTGGTGAGCGAGCAGCCTTCAAAAGAACACTTTTCAGGTTGTTGATTTCATAACAGAACTTACACAAAGCCCCAGGAGATTCAAAAAAGTTTTGAAGTTGATTTCGCTTTGTATATTACATCCTCGAACAAAAGAATTCTGCTGGCGTCTGCTCAACTCACGTCTTCTTGCTAAACTAGCCTACTTTTATCAAAGGCCATATTCCCTTCAAGCTCTAATATTTTACCTCAAGATTCGTCTGACGTTGATGACTCTAGTCACCCGCTCAGCAACTTCCCAAGCGATTCTTTCCATGAGGGGTACCATTCTCTCATCTTTGTTATAATGGCGTGATATGATCCACACCATATGAAGTGCAGTCATCAAGGAAGGTATTGTATCGAGTACAATTTGGAAGCTATTTCCTTGCGAGAGATTCTTGAAATGTCTTTCCAAGGTCGATAGAAATCGGACGTTGTCTTTCGCTTCAACGTAGTATTTTGTCAACTCAGTTCTGTAAAAATGAGGAACGTGGAGTAGAAAAAGATTATTCTAACATATGAAAGTTCTAAATATCAGAAAATTCTATTCAGAATGATGCAATGTCAACATAAATATAGTAGAAGAAAGATTCATCAAAAAGCCAGCATTCCCAAGAAAATATTCCTTTCATTTTCCCATTCATGCCAATATCAGAAACTTCCAGCTTTAAAATTGTTGACCAAAATTCTTGCTGACAATTTATTTGTCTAAACTATGATCCTTACATTCGTTTTTCACTGAAAAATGGTACCTTAGGCTAATGCGAAAATGTAGAGAGAAAGCTGCAAACAGTTCTCAAATTCCTTAAAGGGGCTCCGTCGTCAAAATGTAAACAAAACGATGATTTTTGCAGTTTTTTGAAAGGTGATATCACACAGGATTTTCGTATTTTTTTCAAAATGAAAGATGCTGTTTGGGCATTAATCCTTGTACTTCACTAAGGAACAAACCAAACATTCATATCTTCTACGATTGCTCGGATATAAGTGGATTTTTAACGGTCACTTTTTGGTGGCTTGGGTGAAGGCACCAAACAAACTGCAGATAACAATGGATGAACAATGGATAATCGGCAACACGTGCGAGTTTACGGATTTGTTTACTGTTTGACTACTGAGCCCCTTTAACGTTGATAGTAAAACGTTTTGAATAAGAGAGAAGAGAAAATCTGCATACATAGGCAATCCAAAGTACTGCAAAAAGCCAACTGTTGTGTTTTGCTGAGAACAACGAGTCCGATAAAGAAACTTTAGTTAATACTCAATGAACCATTTTTCATTGATAAGAAATGTGCAATTGCTCTAGATTTTGCAAAAATGCAAAACATTGGTCAAAATTTGCAGAAAACCTTTGATCATGATTTGTAAAAACTTCATTAAAAAATTTGTAAAACTTTGGTAAAAATTACAAAAAATTCGTCATAATTTGCAAAAAGTTTCGTAAAAATTCCTTTTCGTTTTCACTTTCATCGTTTTCATTAATTCTTGGCAAAATGTTTTTGCTGATAGTCATTAGCTAAACTGTTGTCCAAAGAAATTTTCCATTTTTCCCATGAAAAGCTTTTCTGAGAATCGTTTTCTCAATAAGCATCATAGTACTTACTTGTGGTAATCATATCCAGCCAAACTATCAGACTGTGCATCTGTCAGGATATCAACAACCTTTTTGACAACAGGCAGGTTTAATTGCTCGTACAATGCACTGAGAGTAGCGTTTCTTTCTCTCCAAAAATCCACCTCTCCAAGTGGGCCATTACCTTGTGCTGTGCGTCGTAAAACATGCTCACTAGCCGATGCTACAGTCTTTTCCCAGCTGTATAAAATCTCTTCAAGCTTTACCACCACACTTCTGTCTTTGGCATAATATTTTGAAGATTCTGTTAAATTCATGACCATCGGTGCAATGTCAAGTTTAATGTCTCCTTCGATTTGCTTTATTGTTCGATTTATCGTCAAACCAAACTTTTGCAAGCTAATCAAGAAATCATCTCTCACAAACAACTTGTTTTGTTTCTCTAAAGCCTTTTGCTGTGCGATAATATCAGTTTCAGACATGCCTTCGTAGCTCTCGTTTTTATGACTGTTGTAACTCAACAACATATTGTATACATTGCCAAGAACCTCTTCTAGAGTAAACAGTGGAGGGGCATCAAGGATACCAAACTCAAACACCAATGGAAGAGTTTGCTCTGCTTCCTCTGGGGAAGAAGGGACTGGAACAGGAATTTCAGTGTTGTGAAGGAAGAAAAAGATTTCACTGTCCACCCAGTCTGGGGATGACCCCAAATGCATGTGGAGGTATGTCCTCTTTACCTTCTGGGTGATTATTTTCTAAAGAAAGAAATATAAAAATATGATTAAGGATAAATAGATCTAATCAGCTAATCTATCTAATCAGCACTAATCACACATCTAATCACAGATCTAATCTAATCACATCTAATCACTGCACAGATCTGATCAGCTAAGGTTTGTTTACATGCAATTCAAGTCAAGTACTCAATCTCTTGATAAAAACATTTTCTTTATTCGTGACATGAAAACTTGATCAAGAGCGAGACTTGGAGCAAGTCCATATGGTCATATGACTTGAAATAAATAAAATAAACCTTAGCCGATTAGAATGATCGCACCACAATCACATGTAATCACACCATCTGACATCGGGAAGTGTTTGAAAAAAAAGTTCTTAAGATTCTTGTTATGCTGATGTATTCACGATGTAAATGTAGTGGAAAAACAAGCTCCACCTAGCTCTAGGAAAACATCCAAATTCACTGGTTCAGATGAATGGGTACATTATTTTTTCAAACAGGCGTACAAGATTTTGTTAAATGTTGGGATCTTTATGGACTTTGTAATGACTTTTCTATAAAACAAAAGGAATCCTGCTGAGAGTGTAGGATTTTATGGAGTGATGTGCCCCTTAGCTCAACAAGGCATATTTTTTATACAATAGCAGCAGTTGTGTTTGATTGACATCTCAGTTCAAAGCGCTTAGGGACTGCGGACAAAGGAAATTCTCTTAACCACTAATTCAAAACAAACAAAGCTGCAAAAGTTTCCCTTAAACTAGTATGGCAAACTCTCGCCTTGTGCAAGCGAAAGGGGGTTTTAAGAGAAGCTACTGTACATATAATGAAAGAAGATTGGTAAATCAAAAGTTCTCTCTGGCGGATTTTGTTTATTTGATTCAGGAGCTGTTTTGTAATTGTTTCATTTAAGCCCTAAATATGCGAGAATTATTATGCCTTCTGCTTGGCTCCTAGATTTACCGTTCTTCTTTTGTTATGAGCATTAAACAGTAACTTCTCTTAAAAACCACCTTTTGCTTGCACAAGGCGAGAGTTTGCCCTACTCGTTTCGGTAAGAATTTTCCAGCTTTGTTCATTTTAAATCATTGGTTGAGAGAATTTCCTTTGTCTGCAGTCCCTAATCGCTTTGCATTGAGGTGTTAATCAAATGCAACTGTTGCTATGGTATTATAAAATCTGCCCTCATTCCTTAGCTCAGATAAGAATAACTAAGAGTTACCGTCTTTGGGATAAATTTAGTTTCATCTGCAAGCTCATCTGTTTCCCCTTCAATAACAGCATCAATTCCTCCAGCATCCATAATATTACCAGCTGTTACTGCAGCATCAGCAGGATTACTAGGTTTCCTGGCTCCTTCAGTTCCATTTACATCAGGTTTTTTTGCTTCTTTGTCAGTAGGATTACTGGGTTTTCTTGTTTCTGCGTGACTTTCAATAACAGCTTGAGTCTTTGAACTTGCTTCTTCGTTTGCATGGCCTTCGATAACAGAATGCGTCTTTGAGCTTGCTTCATCATCAGGCGAGGAAATGTCGTCAACTGGAATTTCAGGCTCTATAAAAAATTCAGTGTACTATGAACATCAAACACCAAAAATCTTGGTCATTAAAATTTTCAGATCCAAAATGTTTATTGTCGGAAATTTGTCATAGTGCAAAATATCTAGTGTCTGAAAACATTTGCACCATAGAAATATCACAGCAAAGCAATTCCACTGTTTGAAAATGTAATTGTTGCTCACGTAAATGTTTCCAATAATAATAATAATAATAATACACAAATGTTTATACAGGAATAACCTATCAGTATGACAAGCATCCTGTTATCATTAGGGTCCTGTGCGTAAGGAAATATACAAACTAAAAGGATTAAATTAAGCTAGCTAAAAATTTCATATAATTAAATAAGATCATGTACTTGTGTTCTGAATAAAACCCTAGAGTCTAATTTTCTTGCTGAAATAGGAATGTTGTTGTAAACATGCGCAGCAGTCACAGAAAAACTTTTACAACCAAATGAACAGCAATGTTACGAGAGTGCTGATAAGTGAAAAATATTATATTTTCTTGAATCATTCAAATCATAGCATTATTAAATGCTTGGATTGATCAATTTAAGAAAAACCAAACAAAATTGAGCTTGTGAGGTTTTGTACAGAGGCTGAAGGTTTATATTTTCAGTATTGCCTGAAGGAAACATTACTATATACAGTAGTTTGTTACCATATGGTCAGGGCTGGGTGCAGAGATTTTGTTTGGTAACAAAGTAAAAAGATAATTTTAAAACCAGAACGATGGTTGGCTTAGAGTGAAGCCATTGCAGACGAAGATGAAACCCACTTGCTGCTGTTCAAATTGTTCTTCAACATGTTTAGTTTGCAGCACTAATATATGGTTCAAAGCTGAATTATGGTGCAATAACCGTACCAGGCATTGCCGTATAATAATCCCATATCATTAGGGGTCGTCCAAAAATCCACTTGTGATCGCTTAACGGCATTTGGCCGCTAAGGGGGGGAGGGGGTTTCATCAAAATCCGTTAAGTGATCATTGGTGGAACTTGGGAATCCTGATCAAGAAAATGTATGTTGAGGCTTGATTTCATTCACTCTTTACAATGATTTTTACCAACTTTTGCTGGTGTTGCTTTAAATGTCCTGCACTCCAATGCAAGGCGCGCGCGGCCAATGTAGGCCCATAACAAAGATTTGAAACTTGCATCTTGGAAAATACGTAAGTCCGCTAAGGAGGGGGGAGGGAGGGGGTTGAGAAGTTAGCGGCCAAATGCTGCTAACTGATCACAGGTGGATTTTTTGATGACCCCTTACATCAAATTCGAAAATTTTCAGCCAACCGGATTGTATTACAGAGTTGCTGCCCTGACAATAGGATAATAAATATTAGATATATTGTTTTCAGTTGCCCAAAATTTCTATACAAACATCCAAAATTCCATCATAAAATGTTCAGAATTTTTTGTCCGATGCAATCCTTTTTAACAGCAAATATGTGGCCTACATCAACTGAAAAGTTTGTGTCCATAAGCACATGGGAAGAGAAATATATAGGGGGCTGCCCGACAATAATTCCATTGTTTACCAATATCTTTTGCCCGACTGAGGGTAGATTTTTGCCTGATTGGGGCTGATTTTCGATAATTTCTCAAAAGTTGGGGGGCTGCCGCCCCCCCCCCATCTCCTACGCTTTTGTTTGTGCCATAGTGGTGTAATTCTCAGAACTGCAGAGCCAGAACGATCAGGTGGAGAGCCTTCAATCCAAGGTAGAGTCTTATCACTTGAGCGTCATGACAAGGGGTTGTTGTGAACTTGATTAGCACTTAGCCACAAGCTAGACATGTAATATTATTACGAGTCCTTGTTTTCACTCCATTCCCCCACGCTACCCGGAACGAAACTTAGACTAACATCATCAATGTAGCTACCAGTTCTCTGTGATTCCACTGCTTTTAGCACCAAAAATGGCAACTTTCCTTTCACCTTCAGTTTTTTATATGCTTAAGTTATTGTGTGTAAACAGCAAACTTCCATTTCTACGTTTTCAGTTTTTGCCCCCTTTGACAAGGTTTGAAACCTTTAGCATATACCTACCTATTTCAACTTCAATTTCCTCCTCCTCCTCTTTTTCTTCAGAGTAAAACATGACACCCCTTTCATCTGTTTTATTATTCAAAAAACTTTCCAATATGCTCTCATTGTTCCCATCCTCCCTTGTTATGAATTCTTCAAAAATAGCTGAGTTCTTCAGGATGGGTAACCCTTCTTCAAGCTTTAGTTTCATCCATTCTATCCGATCATCCATTATTGCGTTTATTATAGCAGCAGGCAGGCCTTCAGCCCGCCAAAACAAGATTGCCTAGGCCCTCACAGCTTGCAGCATTATTTTCAAGTTAGCAGGCTGAGTTTAGGTAAATTTCACATTTTCAACGCATTTCTGGTATCTGATTGTATGCTTGCAACGGTTTATTCGATGATAACACGTTTTCCCGGACGAATTAGTCGTATAGTTGCAAATTATTCACTGTGAAGGTAAGGTCAATCAAAGTGGCTTCTTGCAGTCTTCTTGCTTGCAGTGACACAAATCCAGTTGTGTTGTCATGGAGATATGATGCGAGTGAATATCAACGCATGCGCTAAACTAAGCGTTCATTAATGGCGGACCAGAAACCTGGACCTGAGAGCGAAAAGGCAAGGACTAACTAACCCCATACGTGCACCCATACTCACTAACCACTCCGTTCAACGACTTCAACGGATCGGTTCAGCCCAGGGGAGAGGGAGGGGCATAAAAATTCATGGGTCCCGGTATGTGACGCCCAAATGAGTGGGATTTTGAGCCCAAAATTCTCGATTTATTGACCATAAATTCTTAAGATTTCAACCATAGACCGTGTTCTGACTTCATTTTTCTGGCCCCATTTACTATGACTTAAGCATCATTAGCCTGATGAGGTTAAAATCTTTTAAGAAATATACCTCGTCTTGACTGGATTGCATCAAACCAAGTTTCATATGTGATTCATTGACAATCAATTCGTAAGATTTCAACATTGATTGGTTCTGACATCATTTTTCTCGAAAAAGTTTACCATCACTTGAGCCTCACTGATGTGGTGTCAAATGTTTTAATAAATATACCTCGTCTTGACTGAATTGCACCAAACCAAGTTTCATATCCCGGGGGGGGGTACTTTACTAGGGCAGTGACGGGGGTGTGCGGAAAACCTCTCCACACCCTGCACCCAGTCGCATAAAAAATAGGCCAAAAGTATACCCTGTCGCATAAAAATTTTGCATCTCAAATATAGTGTAGAACGCAATTTTTGCTTGTGATACCCTGTCGCATAAATTTTTTACCTATTATAATACCTTGTTTTCTACCGGGTGAGTCAGAAAAAAGGATCCCCGCTTGGAAGGCCACTGCTCCGTGAATATCAAAGCAATAATATTCAAAACAGTCTTGTTTTATTGCCAATATGTTAGGCTCAGTAATTTAACCGGCTTAATCGGCCATTCCTTCCCGTAGATATGGGTGATTTTCTGCAGAAAGCCCCCTCCAAAAGCCTGCAAAAACGAATGAAAACAATGAGCAAATTTTCCCTCCTAAAATTGATGACACTCACATAAATTCATGTATTTTGTCCTCTTGGGAGAATGGAATGCCCCTGAATAGGTCATCGATACCAGGGGGAGGACTTGTTCATCCTCCCAAGAGGATAGCACGTGCTAATGCGTACACAAGTCATTGCTGTAAGGCCATTGTAAAGCAGAAATGTTAGGGAAATTTGTTCATGATTTTGGGCACGTTTTGAAGGTTTTTTGAAAAGGCTTTCTCGAGAAAATCCCTCATAATTTCAGAATGGAGTAGCCAATTTCTGTCGGGTATATTTTATAGTAGGTTTGAAGTTCAAACCTGCTATAAAATATACCCGACAGAAACATTTCTACCATTAAACTATATATTTGCCGACATCATTGTCTTGATATCCAGAGAGCCATGACCTTTCAAACGGGGATTCTTTTTTCTGACTCATCCGGTAGTATTTCGAAAAGCCTCATCTTGGCGGTAGTCACAATATTTCCTGGATTCGCCCCTGCATAAGGTTTAAACAATATATTGGTTATGACTTCATTTTTCTCGACAAGTTTACCTTCACTTCAGCATCATTAACCTCATGATGTTTCTAATGTTTTAAAAATTTACCTCCTTTTGAAGAATTACATCAAACAAAGTTTCATATGTAATTCATTGACCATCAATTCATAAGATTTCAGCCATAGACTGTGTTTTGACTTCATATTTTCTCGAAAGTTTACTATCATTTGAACCTCATTAACTTGGTGAGGTTTCAAATGTTTTAGAATATATACCTCAATTTGACAGAATTGCATCAAGCCACGGTTCATATTCGATTCATTGATCATCAATTCATAACATTTCAAACATAGACTGTTTTTGACTTCATATTTTCTCGACAAGTTTACTATCATTTGAACCTCATTAACCTGACGACGTTTCAAATGTGTTCAAATATATACCTCAATTTTACAGAATTGCATCAAGCTACGGTTCATATTCGATTCATTGACCATCAATTCATAAGATTTCAACAATAGACTGTGTGTTGACTTCATATTTTCCCGAAAAGTTTACTATCATTTGAACCTCATTCACTTGATGCGGTTTCAAATGATTCAAAACATATACCTATTTTTGAAGAATTACATCAAGCCAAGTTTCATATTCGATTCATTGATCATCAATTCATAACATTTCAAACATAGACTGTTTTTGACTTCATATTTTCTCGACAAGTTTTCTATCATTTGAACCTCATTAACCTGACGACGTTTCAAATGTATTCAAATATATACCTCAATTTTACAGAATTGCATCAAGCTACGGTTCATATTCGATTCATTGACCATCAATTCATAAGATTTCAACAATAGACTGTGTGTTGACTTCATATTTTCCCAAAAAGTTTACTATCATTTGACCCTCATTAACTTGATGAGGTTTCAAATGATTCAAAACATATACCTATTTTTGAAGAATTACATCAAGCCAAGTTTCATATTCGACTCATTGACCATCAATTCAAAAGATTTCAACCATAGACTGTGTTTTGACTTCATATTTTCTCAAAAAGTTTACTATCATTTGAACCTCATTAACCTGACGACGTTTCAAATGTGTTAAAATATATACCTCAATTTTACAGAATTGCATCAAGCTACGGTTCATATTCGATTCATTGACCATCAATTCATAAGATTTCAACAATAGACTGTGTGTTGACTTCATATTTTCCCGAAAAGTTTACTATCATTTGAACCTCATTAACTTGATGAGGTTTCAAATGTTTTAGACTATATGCCTCATTTTGAAAAATTACATCAAGCCAAGTTTCATATTCGACTCATTGACCATCAATTCAAAAGATTTCAAACATAGACTGTGTTTTGACTTCATATTTTCTCGAAAAGTTACTATCGATTGAACCTCATTAACTTGATGAGGTTTCAAATGTTTTAGAACGTATACCTCAATTTAGCAGAATTGCATCAAGCCACGGTTCATATTCGATTCATTGACCATCAATTCATAAGATTTCAACAATAGACTGTGTGTTGACTTCATATTTTCTCGAAAAGTTTACTATCACTTGAACCTTATTAACCTGATGAGGTTTCAAATGTTTTAGACTATATGCCTCATTTTGAAGAATTGCATCAAGCCAAGTTTTCTATTCGATTCATTGACCATCAATTCAAAAGATTTCAAACACAGACTGTGTTTTAACTTCATATTTTCTCAAAAAGTTTACTATCATTTGAACCTCATTAACCTGATGAGGTTTCAAATGTTTTAGAATGTATACCTCATTTTGAAGAATTGCATCAAGCCAAGTTTTCTATTCGATTCATTGACCATCAATTCATAATATTTCAACAATAGACTGTGTTTTGACTTCATATTTTCTCGAAAAGTTTACTATCACTTGAACCTTATTAACCTGATGCAGGGGTGGCGTGGCAAAAATGAAGGGCCCTGGAAAATTCGTCGAGAAGGAGGGGCCTATGCTTTGTTTCACACCCTTTTCTGAAAATAAGATCTAGCAACTTCTGGTTCGGCAGAAACGATCAATGCAACTAATTGCAAAAAACATGGCGAACGAACAGCAGCGGCGTGGCCAGGGTAAATTAAGTGGGTGGTACTGAAAGGTAGGGGGTCTGGGGGCCAAGCTCCCTGGAAAAGTTTTAGGGCCACGCCCTTCACTTTGGCTTAGAATGCATCTCCCAATATCATGTTTGCATTTAGCGACAAGGAATCCTTGATCTATTTGTGGCAGGGCAGTTATGCTATAAATCAGAGCACGAGAAAAAAGGTTTTCTTGGCCCAAAGATAACCTCAACCTGGTCTTGATCAGGCTCAATTTTGAGAAATTTCTTTTCTTTAACATTCAACCTGTGTATCTACAAGCATCAGCAAAAACTGACAGTCTGTATAAAGCTTCAAGTATGTTGCACAGTTCAAATTATGCTCATGCAGAACTTTATATGCACAAGTGAAACACGAGAGGCAGCTTTGACGTTTGCTTGCAAGCGGCCTCTGCTCCATCGTCAACTTCCTCCCATCTTATGGTTTTGAATTCTTCTGGCAATAGCATAGCGAGTATCGAAAACGAATTGACAAAACTCTCAAGCTGCAACAACAAATCATTTTTGTCGACTCTATTCCAAAGGAGATCACAAATTTGGCCATTAAAGCTACTGGAATTCCTGATGCTTTGAGCTCCTTGAAGCGTTTTAGATCAAAGCAAGAGAAACCTTTGTACAGCACCTAGATTATTCTTATATTGCACTATACGATTTGCTATAACAATGTTTCCATTCAAAATTGAATGCTGATTTAAAAATCGCACTTAGATTCCTGTAAGTAGTTTAGGAGCAGGGATTTTCCACTTTTCGAAAGATCGTAATGATTCTAATGTCCCATTACAGATAGATTATTCTTATATTGCACTATATGATTTGCTATAGCAATGTTTCGATGCAGAATTGAATGCTGATTTCAAAAATGTCAATAAGAAGTCTGTAAATATTTTAGGAGCAGAGATATTTAACTTTTCAATAGATTGTAACGATTATAGTGTCCCAATTTAGAATTATTACTCTTATATTTAAATAAATGATTTCTATCAGCAATGTCTCGATGCAGAATTGAATGCTGAGTTCAAAAATGTCAATAAGAAGTCTGCAAGCATTTTAAGAGCAGATATATTTAACTTTTTGATAGATCGTAACGATTATAACGTCCTGTTTCATAATGATTATTCCTATATTGCAATAAAAGATTTCTTTTATCAATGTTTCGATGCAGAATTGAATGCTGAGTTCAAAAATGTCAATAAGAAGTCTGCAAGCATTTTAAGAGCAGATATATTTAACTTTTTGATAGATCGTAACGATTATAACGTCCTGTTTCATAATGATTATTCCTATATTGCAATAAAAGATTTCTTTTATCAATGTTTCGATGCAGAATTGAATGCTGATTTCAAAAATGGCACTTAGATTTCTGTAAGTATTTTAGGAGCAGAGATATTCAACTTTTCGTAAGATTGTAATGATTCTAATCTCCCATTTCAGATAGATTATTCTTTATTGCACTGAATGATTTACTATAGCAATGTTTCGATTCAAAATTGAATGCTGAGTTCAAAAATGTCAATACGATTTCTGTAAGTATTTTAGGAGCAGAGATATTCAACTTTTCGATAGATCGTAACGATTATAACGTCCTGTTTCATAAGATTATTCCTATATTGCAATTAAGATTTCTTTTATCAATGTTTCGATGCAGAATTGAATGCTGATTTCAAAAATGACACTTAGATTTCTGTAAATATTTTAGGAACAGAGATATTCAACTTTTCTAAAGATCGTAATGATTCTAATCTCCCATTTCAGATAGATTATTCTTATAGTGCACTGTATGATTTGCTATAGCAATGTTTCGATTCAGAATTGAATGCTGGTTTCAGAAATGTCAATTTGATTTCTGTAAGCAATTTAGGAGCAGAGATATTCAACTTTTCGAAAGATCGTAATGATTCTAATGTCCCATTTCAGATAGATTATTATTATAGTGCACTGTATGATTTACTATAGCAATGTTTCGATTCAGAATTGAATGCTGATTTCAAAAATGTCAATAAGAAGTCTGTAAATATTTTAGGAGCAGAGATATTTAACTTTTCGATGGATTGTAATGATTATAGCGTCTTAATTCAGAAGTATTACTCTTATATTTAAATAAATGATTTCTTTCAGTAATGTGTCGATGCAGAATTGAATGCTGAGTTCACAAATGTCAATAAGAAGTCTGCAAGTATTTTAGGAGCAGATATATTTAACTTGTTGATAGATCGTAACGATTATAACGTCCTATTTCATAATGATTATTCCTATATTGCAATAAAAGATTTCTTTTATCAATGTTTCGATGCAGAATTGAATGCTGAGTTCAAAAATGTCAATACGAAGTCTGTAAGTATTTTACGAGCAGATATATTCAACTTTTCGATAGATCGTAACGATTATAACGTCCTGTTTCATAATGATTATTCCTATATTGCAATAAAAGATTTCTTTTATCAATGCTTCGATGCAGAATTGAATGCTGAGTTCAAAAATGTCAATACGAAGTCTGTAAGTATTTTACGAGCAGATATATTCAACTTTTCGATAGATCGTAACGATTATAACGTCCTGTTTCATAATGATTATTCCTATATTGCAATAAAAGATTTCTTTTATCAATGTTTCGATGCAGAATTGAATGCTGAGTTCAAAAATGTCAATACGAAGTCTGTAAGTATTTTAGGAGCAGATATATTCAACTTTTCCATAGATCGTAACGATTATCACGTCCCGTTTCATAATGATTATTCCTATATTGCAATAAAAGATTTCTTTTATCAATGTTTCGATGCAGAATTGAATGCTGAGTTCAAAAATGTCAATACGAAGTCTGTAAGCATTTTAGGAGCAGAGATATTCAACTTTTCAAAAGATCTTTATTATCCTTATGTTTCACTTCAGATATAATATTCTTATATTGACTGAATTGATTTCTTCTAGCAATGTTTCGATGCAGAATTGAATGCTGGTTTCAGAAATGTCAATTTGATTTCTGTAAGCAATTTAGGAGCAGAGATATTCAACTTTTCGAAAGATCGTAATGATTCTAATGTCCCATTTCAGATAGATTATTCTTATATTGCACTATATGATTTGCTACAGCAATGTTTGATGCAGAATTGAATGCTGAGTTCAAAAAAGTCATTTAGAATTCTATAACTATTCTAGAGGTAGAGATATTCAACTTTTCAAAAGATGGTAATGATTCTAATGTACCATTTCAGATAGATTATTCTTATATTGACTGAATTGATTTCTTCTAGCAATGTGTCGATGCAGAATTGAATACTGGTTTCATAAATGTCAATTTGATTTCTGTAAGCATTTTAGAACCAGAGATATTCAACTTTTCGAAATATACTTTCATACATATACTTTTCGTAATGATTCTAATGTTCCATTTCAGATAGATTATTCTTATATTGCATTATATGATTTGCTATAGCAATGTTTCGATGCAGAATTGAATGTTGATTTAAAAAATGTCAATAAGAAGTCTGTAAATATTTTAGGAGCAGAGATATTTAACTTTTCGATGGATCGTAACGATTATAGCGTCCCAATTCAGAAGTATTACTCTTATATTTAAATAAATGATTTCTTTCAGCAATGTGTCGATGCAGAATTGAATGCTGAGTTCACAAATGTCAATAAGAAGTCTGCAAGCATTTTAAGAGCAGATATATTTAACTTTTTGATAGATCGTAACGATTATAACGTCCTGTTTCATAATGATTATTCCTATATTGCAATAAAAGATTTCTTTTATCAATGTTTCGATGCAGAATTGAATGCTGAGTTCAAAAATGTCAATACGAAGTCTGTAAGTATTTTAGGAGCAGAGATATTTAACTTTTTGATAGATCCCAGCAATTGGAAGACTATATAGACTTCGTCCCATTTCAAAAAGGTTTTTTTCTATATTGAGCCAATTGATTACTTTTAACAATGTTTCGATGCAGAATTGAATGCTGATTTCAAAAATGGCACTTAGATTTCTGTAAGTATTTTAGGAACAGAGATATTCAACTTTTCGTAAGATTGTAATGATTCTAATCTCCCATTTCAGATAGATTATTCTTTAGTGCACTGTATGATTTACTATAGCAATGTTTCGATTCAAAATTGAATGCTGAGTTCAAAAATGTCAATACGAAGTCTGTAAGTATTTTAGGAGCAGAGATATTCAACTTTTCGATAGATCGTAACGATTATAACGTCCTGTTTCATAATGATTATTCCTATATTGCAATAAAAGATTTCTTTTATCAATGTTTCGATGCAGAATTGAATGCTGATTTCAAAAATGGCACTTAGATTTCTGTAAGTATTTTAGGAACAGAGATATTCAACTTTTCTAAAGATCGTAATGATTCTAATCTCCCATTTCAGATAGATTATTCTTATAGTGCACTGTATGATTTGCTATAGCAATGTTTCGATTCAGAATTGAATGCTGGTTTCAGAAATGTCAATTTGATTTCTGTAAGCATTTTAGGAGCAGAGATATTCAACTTTTCGAAAGATCGTAATGATTCTAATGTACCATTTCAGATAGTTTATTCTTATATTGCACTATATGATTTGCTATAGCAATGTTTCGATGCAGAATTGAATGCTGATTTCACTAAAGTCATTTAGAATTCTATAACTATTCTAGAGGTAGAGATATTCAACTTTTCAAAAGATGGTAATGATTCTAATGTACCATTTCAGATAGATTATTCTTATATTGACTGAATTGATTTCTTCTAGCAATGTGTCGATGCAGAATTGAATACTGGTTTCATAAATGTCAATTTGATTTCTGTAAGCATTTTAGAACCAGAGATATTCAACTTTTCGAAATATACTTTCATACATATACTTTTCGTAATGATTCTAATGTTCCATTTCAGATAGATTATTCTTATATTGCATTATATGATTAGCTATAGCAATGTTTCGATGCAGAATTGAATGTTGATTTCAAAAATGTCAATTTGATTTCTGTAAGCATTTTAGGAGCAGAGATATTCAACTTTTCAAAAGATCGTAATGATTCTAGTGTACCATTTCAGATAGATTATTCTTATATTGCACTATATGATTTGCTATAGCAATGTTTCGATGCAGAATTGAATGCTGATTTGACTAAAGTCATTTAGAATTCTATAACTATTCTAGAGGTAGAGATATTCAACTTTTCAAAAGATGGTAATGATTCTAATGTACCATTTCAGATAGATTATTCTTATGTTGACTGAATTGATTTCTTCTAGCAGTGTGTCGATGCAGAATTGAATACTGGTTTCATAAATGTCAATTTGATTTCTGTAAGCATTTTAGAACCAGAGATATTCAACTTTTCGAAATATACTTTCATACATATACTTTTCGTAATGATTCTAATGTTCCATTTCAGATAGATTATTCTTATATTGCATTATATGATTTGCTATAGCAATATTTCGATGCAGAATTGAATGTTGATTTCAAAAATGTCAATAAGAAGTCTGTAAATATTTTAGGAGCAGAGATATTTAACTTTTCGATGGATCGTAACGATTATAGCGTCCCAATTCAGAAGTATTACTCTTATATTTAAATAAATGATTTCTTTCAGCAATGTGTCGATGCAGAATTGAATGCTGAGTTCAAAAATGTCAATACGAAGTCTGTAAGTATTTTAGGAACAGAAATATTCAACTTTTCTAAAGATCGTAATGATTCTAATCTCCCATTTCAGATAGATTATTCTTATAGTGCACTGTATGATTTGCTATAGCAATGTTTCGATTCAGAATTGAATGCTGGTTTCAGAAATGTCAATTTGATTTCTGTAAGCAATTTAGGAGCAGAGATATTCAACTTTTCGAAAGATCGTATTGATTCTAATCTCTCATTTCAGATAGATTATTATTATAGTGCACTGTATGATTTACTATAGCAATGTTTCGATTCAGAATTGAATGCTGATTTCAAAAATGTCAATAAGAAGTCTGTAAATATTTTAGGAGCAGAGATATTTAACTTTTCGATGGATTGTAACGATTATAGCGTCTTAATTCAGAAGTATTACTGTTATATTTAAATAAATGATTTCTTTCAGTAATGTGTCGATGCAGAATTGAATGCTGAGTTCAAAAATGTCAATACGAAGTCTGTAAGTATTTTACGAGCAGATATATTCAACTTTTCGATAGATCGTAACGATTATAACGTCCTATTTCATAATGATTGTTCCTATATTGCAATAAAAGATTTCTTTTATCAATGTTTCGATGCAGAATTGAATGCTGAGTTCAAAAATGTCAATACGAAGTCTGTAAGTATTTTAGGAGCAGATATATTCAACTTTTCGATAGATCGTAACGATTATAACGTCCCGTTTCATAATGATTGTTCCTATATTGCAATAAAAGATTTCTTTTATCAATGTTTCGATTAAAAATTGAATGCTGGTTTCAGAAATGTCAATTTGATTTCTGTAAGCATTTTAGGAGCAGAGATATTCAACTTTTCAAAAGATCGTTATTATCCTTATGTTTCACTTCAGATATAATATTCTTATATTGACTGAATTGATTTCTTCTAGCAATGTTTAGATGCAGAATTGAATGCTGGTTTCAGAAATGTCAATTTGATTTCTGTAAGCAATTTAGGAGCAGAGGTATTCAACTTTTCGAAAGATCGTAATGATTCTAATGTCCCATTTCAGATAGATTATTCTTATATTGCACTATATGATTTGCTACAGCAATGTTTGATGCAGAATTGAATGCTGAGTTCAAAAAAGTCATTTAGAATTCTATAACTATTCTAGAGGTAGAGATATTCAACTTTTCAAAAGATGGTAATGATTCTAATGTACCATTTCAGATAGATTATTCTTATATTGACTGAATTGATTTCTTCTAGCAATGTGTCGATGCAGAATTGAATACTGGTTTCATAAATGTCAATTTGATTTCTGTAAGCATTTTAGAACCAGAGATATTCAACTTTTCGAAATATACTTTCATACATATACTTTTCGTAATGATTCTAATGTTCCATTTCAGATAGATTATTCTTATATTGCATTATATGATTTGCTATAGCAATGTTTCGATGCAGAATTGAATGTTGATTTAAAAAATGTCAATAAGAAGTCTGTAAATATTTTAGGAGCAGAGATATTTAACTTTTCGATGGATCGTAACGATTATAGCGTCCCAATTCAGAAGTATTACTCTTATATTTAAATAAATGATTTCTTTCAGCAATGTGTCGATGCAGAATTGAATGCTGAGTTCACAAATGTCAATAAGAAGTCTGCAAGCATTTTAAGAGCAGATATATTTAACTTTTTGATAGATCGTAACGATTATAACGTCCTGTTTCATAATGATTATTCCTATATTGCAATAAAAGATTTCTTTTATCAATGTTTCGATGCAGAATTGAATGCTGAGTTCAAAAATGTCAATACGAAGTCTGTAAGTATTTTAGGAGCAGAGATATTTAACTTTTTGATAGATCCCAGCAATTGGAAGACTATATAGACTTCGTCCCATTTCAAAAAGGTTTTTTTTATATTGAGCCAATTAATTACTTTTATCAATGATTCGATGCAGAATTGAATGCTGATTTCAAAAATGGCACTTAGATTTCTGTAAGTATTTTAGGAAAAGAGATATTCAACTTTTCGTAAGATTGTAATGATTCTAATCTCCCATTTCAGATAGATTATTCTTTAGTGCACTGTATGATTTACTATAGCAATGTTTCGATTCAAAATTGAATGCTGAGTTCAAAAATGTCAATACGAAGTCTGTAAGTATTTTAGGAGCAGAGATATTCAACTTTTCGATAGATCGTAACGATTATAACGTCCTGTTTCATAATGATTATTCCTATATTGCAATAAAAGATTTCTTTTATCAATGTTTCGATGCAGAATTGAATGCTGATTTCAAAAATGGCACTTAGATTTCTGTAAGTATTTTAGGAACAGAGATATTCAACTTTTCTAAAGATCGTAATGATTCTAATCTCCCATTTCAGATAGATTATTCTTATAGTGCACTGTATGATTTGCTATAGCAATGTTTCGATTCAGAATTGAATGCTGGTTTCAGAAATGTCAATTTGATTTCTGTAAGCATTTTAGGAGCAGAGATATTCAACTTTTCGAAAGATCGTAATGATTCTAATGTCCCATTTCAGATAGATTATTCTTATATTGCACTATATGATTTGCTATAGCAATGTTTGATGCAGAATTGAATGCTGAGTTCAAAAAAGTCATTTAGATTTCTATAACTATTCTAGAGGTAGAGATATTCAACTTTTCAAAAGATGGTAATGATTCTAATGTACCATTTCAGATAGATTATTCTTATATTGACTGAATTGATTTCTTCTAGCAATGTGTCGATGCAGAATTGAATACTGGTTTCATAAATGTCAATTTGATTTCTGTAAGCATTTTAGAACCAGAGATATTCAACTTTTCGAAATATACTTTCATACATATACTTTTCGTAATGATTCTAATGTTCCATTTCAGATAGATTATTCTTATATTGCATTATATGATTTGCTATAGCAATGTTTCGATGCAGAATTGAATGTTGATTTAAAAAATGTCAATAAGAAGTCTGTAAATATTTTAGGAGCAGAGATATTTAACTTTTCGATGGATCGTAACGATTATAGCGTCCCAATTCAGAAGTATTACTCTTATATTTAAATAAATGATTTCTTTCAGCAATGTGTCGATGCAGAATTGAATGCTGAGTTCACAAATGTCAATAAGAAGTCTGCAAGCATTTTAAGAGCAGATATATTTAACTTTTTGATAGATCGTAACGATTATAACGTCCTGTTTCATAATGATTATTCCTATATTGCAATAAAAGATTTCTTTTATCAATGTTTCGATGCAGAATTGAATGCTGAGTTCAAAAATGTCAATACGAAGTCTGTAAGTATTTTAGGAGCAGAGATATTTAACTTTTTGATAGATCCCAGCAATTGGAAGACTATATAGAATTCGTCCCATTTCAAAAAGGTTTTTTTCTATATTGAGCCAATTGATTACTTTTAACAATGTTTCGATGCAGAATTGAATGCTGATTTCAAAAATGGCACTTAGATTTCTGTAAGTATTTTAGGAACAGAGATATTCAACTTTTCGTAAGATTGTAATGATTCTAATCTCCCATTTCAGATAGATTATTCTTTAGTGCACTGTATGATTTACTATAGCAATGTTTCGATTCAAAATTGAATGCTGAGTTCAAAAATGTCAATACGAAGTCTGTAAGTATTTTAGGAGCAGAGATATTCAACTTTTCGATAGATCGTAACGATTATAACGTCCTGTTTCATAATGATTATTCCTATATTGCAATAAAAGATTTCTTTTATCAATGTTTCGATGCAGAATTGAATGCTGATTTCAAAAATGACACTTAGATTTCTGTAAATATTTTAGGAACAGAGATATTCAACTTTTCTAAAGATCGTAATGATTCTAATCTCCCATTTCAGATAGATTATTCTTATAGTGCACTGTATGATTTGCTATAGCAATGTTTCGATTCAGAATTGAATGCTGGTTTCAGAAATGTCAATTTGATTTCTGTAAGCAATTTAGGAGCAGAGATATTCAACTTTTCGAAAGATCGTATTGATTCTAATCTCTCATTTCAGATAGATTATTATTATAGTGCACTGTATGATTTACTATAGCAATGTTTCGATTCAGAATTGAATGCTGATTTCAAAAATGTCAATAAGAAGTCTGTAAATATTTTAGGAGCAGAGATATTTAACTTTTCGATGGATTGTAATGATTATAGCGTCTTAATTCAGAAGTATTACTCTTATATTTAAATAAATGATTTCTTTCAGTAATGTGTCGATGCAGAATTGAATGCTGAGTTCACAAATGTCAATAAGAAGTCTGCAAGTATTTTAGGAGCAGATATATTTAACTTGTTGATAGATCGTAACGATTATAACGTCCTATTTCATAATGATTATTCCTATATTGCAATAAAAGATTTCTTTTATCAATGTTTCGATGCAGAATTGAATGCTGAGTTCAAAAATGTCAATACGAAGTCTGTAAGTATTTTACGAGCAGATATATTCAACTTTTCGATAGATCGTAACGATTATAACGTCCTGTTTCATAATGATTATTCCTATATTGCAATAAAAGATTTCTTTTATCAATGTTTCGATGCAGAATTGAATGCTGAGTTCCAAAATGTCAATACGAAGTCTGTAAGTATTTTGCGAGCAGATATATTCAACTTTTCGATAGATCGTAACGATTATAACGTCCTGTTTCATAATGATTATTCCTATATTGCAATGATTTCTTTTATCAATGTTTCGATGCAGAATTGAATGCTGAGTTCAAAAATGTCAATACGAAGTCTGTAAGTATTTTAGGAGCAGATATATTCAACTTTTCCATCGATCGTAACGATTATAACGTCCCGTTTCATAATGATTATTCCTATATTGCAATAAAAGATTTCTTTTATCAATGTTTCGATGCAGAATTGAATGCTGAGTTCAAAAATGTCAATACGATTTCTGTAAGCATTTTAGGAGCAGAGATATTCAACTTTTCAAAAGATCGTTATTATCCTTATGTTTCACTTCAGATATAATATTCTTATATTGACTGAATTGATTTCTTCTAGCAATGTTTCGATGCAGAATTGAATGCTGGTTTCAGAAATGTCAATTTGATTTCTGTAAGCAATTTAGGAGCAGAGATATTCAACTTTTCGAAAGATCGTAATGATTCTAATGTCCCATTTCAGATAGATTATTCTTATATTGCACTATATGATTTGCTACAGCAATGTTTGATGCAGAATTGAATGCTGAGTTCAAAAAAGTCATTTAGAATTCTATAACTATTCTAGAGGTAGAGATATTCAAATTTTCAAAAGATGGTAATGATTCTAATGTACCATTTCAGATAGATTATTCTTATATTGACTGAATTGATTTCTTCTAGCAATGTGTCGATGCAGAATTGAATACTGGTTTCATAAATGTCAATTTGATTTCTGTAAGCATTTTAGAACCAGAGATATTCAACTTTTCGAAATATACTTTCATACATATACTTTTCGTAATGATTCTAATGTTCCATTTCAGATAGATTATTCTTATATTGCATTATATGATTTGCTATAGCAATGTTTCGATGCAGAATTGAATGTTGATTTAAAAAATGTCAATAAGAAGTCTGTAAATATTTTAGGAGCAGAGATATTTAACTTTTCGATGGATCGTAACGATTATAGCGTCCCAATTCAGAAGTATTACTCTTATATTTAAATAAATGATTTCTTTCAGCAATGTGTCGATGCAGAATTGAATGCTGAGTTCACAAATGTCAATAAGAAGTCTGCAAGCATTTTAAGAGCAGATATATTTAACTTTTTGATAGATCGTAACGATTATAACGTCCTGTTTCATAATGATTATTCCTATATTGCAATAAAAGATTTCTTTTATCAATGTTTCGATGCAGAATTGAATGCTGAGTTCAAAAATGTCAATACGAAGTCTGTAAGTATTTTAGGAGCAGAGATATTTAACTTTTTGATAGATCCCAGCAATTGGAAGACTATATAGACTTCGTCCCATTTCAAAAAGGTTTTTTTCTATATTGAGCCAATTGATTACTTTTAACAATGTTTCGATGCAGAATTGAATGCTGATTTCAAAAATGGCACTTAGATTTCTGTAAGTATTTTAGGAACAGAGATATTCAACTTTTCGTAAGATTGTAATGATTCTAATCTCCCATTTCAGATAGATTATTCTTTAGTGCACTGTATGATTTACTATAGCAATGTTTCGATTCAAAATTGAATGCTGAGTTCAAAAATGTCAATACGAAGTCTGTAAGTATTTTAGGAGCAGAGATATTCAACTTTTCGATAGATCGTAACGATTATAACGTCCTGTTTCATAATGATTATTCCTATATTGCAATAAAAGATTTCTTTTATCAATGTTTCGATGCAGAATTGAATGCTGATTTCAAAAATGGCACTTAGATTTCTGTAAGTATTTTAGGAACAGAGATATTCAACTTTTCTAAAGATCGTAATGATTCTAATCTCCCATTTCAGATAGATTATTCTTATAGTGCACTGTATGATTTGCTATAGCAATGTTTCGATTCAGAATTGAATGCTGGTTTCAGAAATGTCAATTTGATTTCTGTAAGCATTTTAGGAGCAGAGATATTCAACTTTTCGAAAGATCGTAATGATTCTAATGTACCATTTCAGATAGTTTATTCTTATATTGCACTATATGATTTGCTATAGCAATGTTTCGATGCAGAATTGAATGCTGATTTCACTAAAGTCATTTAGAATTCTATAACTATTCTAGAGGTAGAGATATTCAACTTTTCAAAAGATGGTAATGATTCTAATGTACCATTTCAGATAGATTATTCTTATATTGACTGAATTGATTTCTTCTAGCAATGTGTCGATGCAGAATTGAATACTGGTTTCATAAATGTCAATTTGATTTCTGTAAGCATTTTAGAACCAGAGATATTCAACTTTTCGAAATATACTTTCATACATATACTTTTCGTAATGATTCTAATGTTCCATTTCAGATAGATTATTCTTATATTGCATTATATGATTAGCTATAGCAATGTTTCGATGCAGAATTGAATGTTGATTTCAAAAATGTCAATTTGATTTCTGTAAGCATTTTAGGAGCAGAGATATTCAACTTTTCAAAAGATCGTAATGATTCTAGTGTACCATTTCAGATAGATTATTCTTATATTGCACTATATGATTTGCTATAGCAATGTTTCGATGCAGAATTGAATGCTGATTTGACTAAAGTCATTTAGAATTCTATAACTATTCTAGAGGTAGAGATATTCAACTTTTCAAAAGATGGTAATGATTCTAATGTACCATTTCAGATAGATTATTCTTATGTTGACTGAATTGATTTCTTCTAGCAGTGTGTCGATGCAGAATTGAATACTGGTTTCATAAATGTCAATTTGATTTCTGTAAGCATTTTAGAACCAGAGATATTCAACTTTTCGAAATATACTTTCATACATATACTTTTCGTAATGATTCTAATGTTCCATTTCAGATAGATTATTCTTATATTGCATTATATGATTTGCTATAGCAATATTTCGATGCAGAATTGAATGTTGATTTCAAAAATGTCAATAAGAAGTCTGTAAATATTTTAGGAGCAGAGATATTTAACTTTTCGATGGATCGTAACGATTATAGCGTCCCAATTCAGAAGTATTACTCTTATATTTAAATAAATGATTTCTTTCAGCAATGTGTCGATGCAGAATTGAATGCTGAGTTCAAAAATGTCAATACGAAGTCTGTAAGTATTTTAGGAGCAGAGATATTCAACTTTTCTAAAGATCGTAATGATTCTAATCTCCCATTTCAGATAGATTATTCTTATAGTGCACTGTATGATTTGCTATAGCAATGTTTCGATTCAGAATTGAATGCTGGTTTCAGAAATGTCAATTTGATTTCTGTAAGCAATTTAGGAGCAGAGATATTCAACTTTTCGAAAGATCGTATTGATTCTAATCTCTCATTTCAGATAGATTATTATTATAGTGCACTGTATGATTTACTATAGCAATGTTTCGATTCAGAATTGAATGCTGATTTCAAAAATGTCAATAAGAAGTCTGTAAATATTTTAGGAGCAGAGATATTTAACTTTTCGATGGATTGTAACGATTATAGCGTCTTAATTCAGAAGTATTACTGTTATATTTAAATAAATGATTTCTTTCAGTAATGTGTCGATGCAGAATTGAATGCTGAGTTCAAAAATGTCAATACGAAGTCTGTAAGTATTTTACGAGCAGATATATTCAACTTTTCGATAGATCGTAACGATTATAACGTCCTATTTCATAATGATTGTTCCTATATTGCAATAAAAGATTTCTTTTATCAATGTTTCGATGCAGAATTGAATGCTGAGTTCAAAAATGTCAATACGAAGTCTGTAAGTATTTTAGGAGCAGATATATTCAACTTTTCGATAGATCGTAACGATTATAACGTCCCGTTTCATAATGATTGTTCCTATATTGCAATAAAAGATTTCTTTTATCAATGTTTCGATTAAAAATTGAATGCTGGTTTCAGAAATGTCAATTTGATTTCTGTAAGCATTTTAGGAGCAGAGATATTCAACTTTTCAAAAGATCGTTATTATCCTTATGTTTCACTTCAGATATAATATTCTTATATTGACTGAATTGATTTCTTCTAGCAATGTTTAGATGCAGAATTGAATGCTGGTTTCAGAAATGTCAATTTGATTTCTGTAAGCAATTTAGGAGCAGAGGTATTCAACTTTTCGAAAGATCGTAATGATTCTAATGTCCCATTTCAGATAGATTATTCTTATATTGCACTATATGATTTGCTACAGCAATGTTTGATGCAGAATTGAATGCTGAGTTCAAAAAAGTCATTTAGAATTCTATAACTATTCTAGAGGTAGAGATATTCAACTTTTCAAAAGATGGTAATGATTCTAATGTACCATTTCAGATAGATTATTCTTATATTGACTGAATTGATTTCTTCTAGCAATGTGTCGATGCAGAATTGAATACTGGTTTCATAAATGTCAATTTGATTTCTGTAAGCATTTTAGAACCAGAGATATTCAACTTTTCGAAATATACTTTCATACATATACTTTTCGTAATGATTCTAATGTTCCATTTCAGATAGATTATTCTTATATTGCATTATATGATTTGCTATAGCAATGTTTCGATGCAGAATTGAATGTTGATTTAAAAAATGTCAATAAGAAGTCTGTAAATATTTTAGGAGCAGAGATATTTAACTTTTCGATGGATCGTAACGATTATAGCGTCCCAATTCAGAAGTATTACTCTTATATTTAAATAAATGATTTCTTTCAGCAATGTGTCGATGCAGAATTGAATGCTGAGTTCACAAATGTCAATAAGAAGTCTGCAAGCATTTTAAGAGCAGATATATTTAACTTTTTGATAGATCGTAACGATTATAACGTCCTGTTTCATAATGATTATTCCTATATTGCAATAAAAGATTTCTTTTATCAATGTTTCGATGCAGAATTGAATGCTGAGTTCAAAAATGTCAATACGAAGTCTGTAAGTATTTTAGGAGCAGAGATATTTAACTTTTTGATAGATCCCAGCAATTGGAAGACTATATAGACTTCGTCCCATTTCAAAAAGGTTTTTTTCTATATTGAGCCAATTGATTACTTTTAACAATGTTTCGATGCAGAATTGAATGCTGATTTCAAAAATGGCACTTAGATTTCTGTAAGTATTTTAGGAACAGAGATATTCAACTTTTCGTAAGATTGTAATGATTCTAATCTCCCATTTCAGATAGATTATTCTTTAGTGCACTGTATGATTTACTATAGCAATGTTTCGATTCAAAATTGAATGCTGAGTTCAAAAATGTCAATACGAAGTCTGTAAGTATTTTAAGAGCAGAGATATTCAACTTTTCGATAGATCGTAACGATTATAACGTCCTGTTTCATAATGATTATTCCTATATTGCAATAAAAGATTTCTTTTATCAATGTTTCGATGCAGAATTGAATGCTGATTTCAAAAATGGCACTTAGATTTCTGTAAGTATTTTAGGAACAGAGATATTCAACTTTTCTAAAGATCGTAATGATTCTAATCTCCCATTTCAGATAGATTATTCTTATAGTGCACTGTATGATTTGCTATAGCAATGTTTCGATTCAGAATTGAATGCTGGTTTCAGAAATGTCAATTTGATTTCTGTAAGCATTTTAGGAGCAGAGATATTCAACTTTTCGAAAGATCGTAATGATTCTAATGTCCCATTTCAGATAGATTATTCTTATATTGCACTATATGATTTGCTATAGCAATGTTTGATGCAGAATTGAATGCTGAGTTCAAAAAAGTCATTTAGAATTCTATAACTATTCTAGAGGTAGAGATATTCAACTTTTCAAAAGATGGTAATGATTCTAATGTACCATTTCAGATAGATTATTCTTATATTGACTGAATTGATTTCTTCTAGCAATGTGTCGATGCAGAATTGAATACTGGTTTCATAAATGTCAATTTGATTTCTGTAAGCATTTTAGAACCAGAGATATTCAACTTTTCGAAATATACTTTCATACATATACTTTTCGTAATGATTCTAATGTTCCATTTCAGATAGATTATTCTTATATTGCATTATATGATTTGCTATAGCAATGTTTCGATGCAGAATTGAATGTTGATTTAAAAAATGTCAATAAGAAGTCTGTAAATATTTTAGGAGCAGAGATATTTAACTTTTCGATGGATCGTAACGATTATAGCGTCCCAATTCAGAAGTATTACTCTTATATTTAAATAAATGATTTCTTTCAGCAATGTGTCGATGCAGAATTGAATGCTGAGTTCACAAATGTCAATAAGAAGTCTGCAAGCATTTTAAGAGCAGATATATTTAACTTTTTGATAGATCGTAACGATTATAACGTCCTGTTTCATAATGATTATTCCTATATTGCAATAAAAGATTTCTTTTATCAATGTTTCGATGCAGAATTGAATGCTGAGTTCAAAAATGTCAATACGAAGTCTGTAAGTATTTTAGGAGCAGAGATATTTAACTTTTTGATAGATCCCAGCAATTGGAAGACTATATAGAATTCGTCCCATTTCAAAAAGGTTTTTTTCTATATTGAGCCAATTGATTACTTTTAACAATGTTTCGATGCAGAATTGAATGCTGATTTCAAAAATGGCACTTAGATTTCTGTAAGTATTTTAGGAACAGAGATATTCAACTTTTCGTAAGATTGTAATGATTCTAATCTCCCATTTCAGATAGATTATTCTTTAGTGCACTGTATGATTTACTATAGCAATGTTTCGATTCAAAATTGAATGCTGAGTTCAAAAATGTCAATACGAAGTCTGTAAGTATTTTAGGAGCAGAGATATTCAACTTTTCGATAGATCGTAACGATTATAACGTCCTGTTTCATAATGATTATTCCTATATTGCAATAAAAGATTTCTTTTATCAATGTTTCGATGCAGAATTGAATGCTGATTTCAAAAATGGCACTTAGATTTCTGTAAGTATTTTAGGAACAGAGATATTCAACTTTTCTAAAGATCGTAATGATTCTAATCTCCCATTTCAGATAGATTATTCTTATAGTGCACTGTATGATTTGCTATAGCAATGTTTCGATTCAGAATTGAATGCTGGTTTCAGAAATGTCAATTTGATTTCTGTAAGCATTTTAGGAGCAGAGATATTCAACTTTTCGAAAGATCGTAATGATTCTAATGTACCATTTCAGATAGTTTATTCTTATATTGCACTATATGATTTGCTATAGCAATGTTTCGATGCAGAATTGAATGCTGATTTCACTAAAGTCATTTAGAATTCTATAACTATTCTAGAGGTAGAGATATTCAACTTTTCAAAAGATGGTAATGATTCTAATGTACCATTTCAGATAGATTATTCTTATATTGACTGAATTGATTTCTTCTAGCAATGTGTCGATGCAGAATTGAATACTGGTTTCATAAATGTCAATTTGATTTCTGTAAGCATTTTAGAACCAGAGATATTCAACTTTTCGAAATATACTTTCATACATATACTTTTCGTAATGATTCTAATGTTCCATTTCAGATAGATTATTCTTATATTGCATTATATGATTAGCTATAGCAATGTTTCGATGCAGAATTGAATGTTGATTTAAAAAATGTCAATTTGATTTCTGTAAGCATTTTAGGAGCAGAGATATTCAACTTTTCAAAAGATCGTAATGATTCTAGTGTACCATTTCAGATAGATTATTCTTATATTGCACTATATGATTTGCTATAGCAATGTTTCGATGCAGAATTGAATGCTGATTTCACTAAAGTCATTTAGAATTCTATAACTATTCTAGAGGTAGAGATATTCAACTTTTCAAAAGATGGTAATGATTCTAATGTACCATTTCAGATAGATTATTCTTATGTTGACTGAATTGATTTCTTCTAGCAGTGTGTCGATGCAGAATTGAATACTGGTTTCATAAATGTCAATTTGATTTCTGTAAGCATTTTAGAACCAGAGATATTCAACTTTTCGAAATATACTTTCATACATATACTTTTCGTAATGATTCTAATGTTCCATTTCAGATAGATTATTCTTATATTGCATTATATGATTTGCTATAGCAATATTTCGATGCAGAATTGAATGTTGATTTAAAAAATGTCAATAAGAAGTCTGTAAATATTTTAGGAGCAGAGATATTTAACTTTTCGATGGATCGTAACGATTATAGCGTCCCAATTCAGAAGTATTACTCTTATATTTAAATAAATGATTTCTTTCAGCAATGTGTCGATGCAGAATTGAATGCTGAGTTCAAAAATGTCAATACGAAGTCTGTAAGTATTTTACGAGCAGATATATTCAACTTTTCGATAGATCGTAACGATTATAACGTCCTGTTTCATAATGATTATTCCTATATTGCAATAAAAGATTTCTTTTATCAATGTTTCGATGCAGAATTGAATGCTGAGCTCAAAAATGTCAATACGAAGTCTGTAAGTATTTTACGAGCAGATATATTCAACTTTTCGATAGATCGTAACGATTATAACGTCCTGTTTCATAATGATTATTCCTATATTGCAATAAAAGATTTCTTTTATCAATGTTTCGATGCAGAATTGAATGCTGAGTTCAAAAATGTCAATACGAAGTCTGTAAGCATTTTAGGAGCAGAGATATTCAACTTTTCAAAAGATCTTTATTATCCTTATGTTTCACTTCAGATATAATATTCTTATATTGACTGAATTGATTTCTTCTAGCAATGTTTCGATGCAAAATTGAATGCTGGTTTCAGAAATGTCAATTTGATTTCTGTAAGCAATTTAGGAGCAGAGATATTCAACTTTTCGAAAGATCGTAATGATTCTAATGTCCCATTTCAGATAGATTATTCTTATATTGCACTATATGATTTGCTACAGCAATGTTTGATGCAGAATTGAATGCTGAGTTCAAAAAAGTCATTTAGATTTCTATAACTATTCTAGAGGTAGAGATATTCAACTTTTCAAAAGATGGTAATGATTCTAATGTACCATTTCAGATAGATTATTCTTATATTGACTGAATTGATTTCTTCTAGCAATGTGTCGATGCAGAATTGAATACTGGTTTCATAAATGTCAATTTGATTTCTGTAAGCATTTTAGAACCAGAGATATTCAACTTTTCGAAATATACTTTCATACATATACTTTTCGTAATGATTCTAATGTCCCATTTCAGATAGATTATTCTTATATTGCATTATATGATTTGCTATAGCAATGTTTCGATGCAGAATTGAATGTTGATTTAAAAAATGTCAATAAGAAGTCTGTAAATATTTTAGGAGCAGAGATATTTAACTTTTCGATGGATCGTAACGATTATAGCGTCCCAATTCAGAAGTATTACTCTTATATTTAAATAAATGATTTCTTTCAGCAATGTGTCGATGCAGAATTGAATGCTGAGTTCACAAATGTCAATAAGAAGTCTGCAAGCATTTTAAGAGCAGATATATTTAACTTTTTGATAGATCGTAACGATTATAACGTCCTGTTTCATAATGATTATTCCTATATTGCAATAAAAGATTTCTTTTATCAATGTTTCGATGCAGAATTGAATGCTGAGTTCAAAAATGTCAATACGAAGTCTGTAAGTATTTTAGGAACAGAGATATTCAACTTTTCTAAAGATCGTAATGATTCTAATCTCCCATTTCAGATAGATTATTCTTATAGTGCACTGTATGATTTGCTATAGCAATGTTTCGATTCAGAATTGAATGCTGGTTTCAGAAAAGTCAATTTGATTTCTGTAAGCAATTTAGGAGCAGAGATATTCAACTTTTCGAAAGATCGTATTGATTCTAATCTCTCATTTCAGATAGATTATTATTATAGTGCACTGTATGATTTACTATAGCAATGTTTCGATTCAGAATTGAATGCTGATTTCAAAAATGTCAATAAGAAGTCTGTAAATATTTTAGGAGCAGAGATATTTAACTTTTCGATGGATTGTAACGATTATAGCGTCTTAATTCAGAAGTATTACTCTTATATTTAAATAAATGATTTCTTTCAGTAATGTGTCGATGCAGAATTGAATGCTGAGTTCACAAATGTCAATAAGAAGTCTGCAAGTATTTTAGGAGCAGATATATTTAACTTGTTGATAGATCGTAACGATTATTACGTCCTATTTCATAATGATTATTCCTATATTGCAATAAAAGATTTCTTTTATCAATGCTTTGATGCAGAATTGAATGCTGAGTTCAAAAATGTCAATACAAAGTCTGTAAGTATTTTAGGAGCAGAGATATTTAACTTTTTGATAGATCCCAGCAATTGGAAGACTATATAGACTTCGTCCCATTTCAAAAAGGTTTTTTTCTATATTGAGCCAATTGATTACTTTTAACAATGTTTCGATGCAGAATTGAATGCTGATTTCAAAAATGTCAATACGAAGTCTGTAAGTATTTTAGGAACAGAGATATTCAACTTTTCTAAAGATCGTAATGATTCTAATCTCCCATTTCAGATAGATTATTCTTATAGTGCACTGTATGATTTGCTATAGCAATGTTTCGATTCAGAATTGAATGCTGGTTTCAGAAATGTCAATTTGATTTCTGTAAGCATTTTAGGAGCAGAGATATTTAACTTTTCGATGGATCGTAACGATTATAGCGTCTTAATTCAGAAGTATTACTCTTATATTTAAATAAATGATTTCTTTCAGCAATGTGTCGATGCAGAATTGAATGCTGGTTTCAGAAATGTCAATAAGAATTCTGTAAGCATTTTAAGAGCAGATATATTTAACTTTTTGATAGATCGTAACGATTATAACGTCCTGTTTCATAATGATTATTCCTATATTGCAATAAAAGATTTCTTTTATCAATGTTTCGATGCAGAATTGAATGCTGAGTTCAAAAATGTCAATACGAAGTCTGTAAGTATTTTAGGAGCAGAGATATTTAACTTTTTGATAGATCCCAGCAATTGGAAGACTATATAGACTTCGTCCCATTTCAAAAAGGTTTTTTTCTATATTGAGCCAATTGATTACTTTTAACAATGTTTCGATGCAGAATTGAATGCTGATTTCAAAAATGGCACTTAGATTTCTGTAAGTATTTTAGGAACAGAGATATTCAACTTTTCGTAAGATTGTAATGATTCTAATCTCCCATTTCAGATAGATTATTCTTTAGTGCACTGTATGATTTACTATAGCAATGTTTCGATTCAAAATTGAATGCTGAGTTCAAAAATGTCAATACGAAGTCTGTAAGTATTTTAAGAGCAGAGATATTCAACTTTTCGATAGATCGTAACGATTATAACGTCCTGTTTCATAATGATTATTCCTATATTGCAATAAAAGATTTCTTTTATCAATGTTTCGATGCAGAATTGAATGCTGATTTCAAAAATGGCACTTAGATTTCTGTAAGTATTTTAGGAACAGAGATATTCAACTTTTCTAAAGATCGTAATGATTCTAATCTCCCATTTCAGATAGATTATTCTTATAGTGCACTGTATGATTTGCTATAGCAATGTTTCGATTCAGAATTGAATGCTGGTTTCAGAAATGTCAATTTGATTTCTGTAAGCATTTTAGGAGCAGAGATATTCAACTTTTCGAAAGATCGTAATGATTCTAATGTACCATTTCAGATAGTTTATTCTTATATTGCACTATATGATTTTCTATAGCAATGTTTCGATGCAGAATTGAATGCTGATTTCACTAAAGTCATTTAGAATTCTATAACTATTCTAGAGGTAGAGATATTCAACTTTTCAAAAGATGGTAATGATTCTAATGTACCATTTCAGATAGATTATTCTTATGTTGACTGAATTGATTTCTTCTAGCAGTGTGTCGATGCAGAATTGAATACTGGTTTCATAAATGTCAATTTGATTTCTGTAAGCATTTTAGAACCAGAGATATTCAACTTTTCGAAATATACTTTCATACATATACTTTTCGTAATGATTCTAATGTTCCATTTCAGATAGATTATTCTTATATTGCATTATATGATTTGCTATAGCAATGTTTCGATGCAGAATTGAATGTTGATTTAAAAAATGTCAATAAGAAGTCTGTAAATATTTTAGGAGCAGAGATATTTAACTTTTCGATGGATCGTAACGATTATAGCGTCCCAATTCAGAAGTATTACTCTTATATTTAAATAAATGATTTCTTTCAGCAATGTGTCGATGCAGAATTGAATGCTGAGTTCAAAAATGTCAATACGAAGTCTGTAAGTATTTTACGAGCAGATATATTCAACTTTTCGATAGATCGTAACGATTATAACGTCCTGTTTCATAATGATTATTCCTATATTGCAATAAAAGATTTCTTTTATCAATGTTTCGTTGCAGAATTGAATGCTGAGCTCAAAAATGTCAATACGAAGTCTGTAAGTATTTTACGAGCAGATATATTCATTTTTTCGATAGATCGTAACGATTATAACGTCCTGTTTCATAATGATTATTCCTATATTGCAATAAAAGATTTCTTTTATCAATGTTTCGATGCAGAATTGAATGCTGAGTTCAAAAATGTCAATACGAAGTCTGTAAGCATTTTAGGAGCAGAGATATTCAACTTTTCAAAAGATCGTTATTATCCTTATGTTTCACTTCAGATATAATATTCTTATATTGACTGAATTAATTTCTTCTAGCAATGTTTCGATGCAGAATTGAATGCTGGTTTCAGAAATGTCAATTTGATTTCTGTAAGCAATTTAGGAGCAGAAATATTCAACTTTTCGAAAGATCGTAATGATTCTTATATTTCACTTCAGATAGAATATTCTTATCTTAACTGAAATGATGTCTTTCAGCAATGTGTCGATGCAGAATTGAATACTGGTTTCATAAATGTCAATTTGATTTCTGTAAGCATTTTAGAACCAGAGATATTCAACTTTTCGAAATATACTTTCATACATATACTTTTCGTAATGATTCTAATGTTCCATTTCAGATAGATTATTCTTATATTGCATTATATGATTAGCTATAGCAATGTTTCGATGCAGAATTGAATGCTGGTTTCAGAAATGTCAATTTGATTCCTGTAAGCATTTTAAGAGCAGAGATATTCAACTTTTCAAAAGATCGTTATTATCCTTATGTTTCACTTCAGATATAATATTCTTATATTGACTAAATTGATTTCTTCTAGCAATGTTTGATGCAGAATTGAATGTTGATTTCAAAAATGTCAATTTGATTTCTGTAAGCATTTTAGGAGCAGAGATATTCAACTTTTCAAAAGATCGTAATGATTCTTAGGTCCCTTTTCAGATAGATTATTCTTATATTGCACTATATGATTTGCTATAGCAATGTTTGATGCAGAATTGAATGCTGAGTTCAAAAAAGTCATTTAGATTTCCATAACTATTCTAGAGGTAGAGATATTCAACTTTTCAAAAGATCTTTATTATCCTTATGTTTCACTTCAGATATAATATTCTTATATTGACTGAATTGATTTCTTCTAGCAATGTTTCGATGCAGAATTGAATGCTGGTTTCCGAAATGTCAATTTGATTTCTGTAAGCAATTTAGGAGCAGAGATATTCAACTTTTCGAAAGATCGTAATGATTCTAATGTCCCATTTCAGATAGATTATTCTTATATTGACTGAATTGATTTCTTCTAGCAATGTTTCGATGCAGAATTGAATGCTGGTTTCAGAAATGTCAATTTGATTTCTGTAAGCAATTTAGGAGCAGAGATATTCAACTTTTCGAAAGATCGTAATGATTCTAATGTCCCATTTCAGATAGATTATTCTTATATTGCACTATATGATTTGCTACAGCAATGTTTGATGCAGAATTGAATGCTGAGTTCAAAAAAGTCATTTAGAATTCTATAACTATTCTAGAGGTAGAGATATTCAACTTTTCAAAAGATGGTAATGATTCTAATGTACCATTTCAGATAGATTATTCTTATATTGACTGAATTGATTTCTTCTAGCAATGTGTCGATGCAGAATTGAATACTGGTTTCATAAATGTCAATTTGATTTCTGTAAGCATTTTAGAACCAGAGGTATTCAACTTTTCGAAATATACTTTCATACATATACTTTTCGTAATGATTCTAATGTTCCATTTCAGATAGATTATTCTTATATTGCATTATATGATTTGCTATAGCAATGTTTCGATTCAGAATTGAATGCTGATTTCAAAAATGACAATAAAAAGTCTGCAAGTATTTTAGGAGCAGATATATTTAACTTTTTGATAGATCGTAACGATTATAACGTCCTATTTCATAATGATTATTCCTATATTGCAATAAAAGATTTCTTTTATCAATGTTTCGATGCAGAATTGAATGCTGAGTTCAAAAATGTCAATACGAAGTCTGTAAGTATTTTAGGAGCAGAGATATTTAACTTTTTGATAGATCCCAGCAATTGGAAGACTATATAGACTTCGTCCCATTTCAAAAAGGTTTTTTTTATATTGAGCCAATTGATTACTTTTATCAATGTTTCGATGCAGAATTGAATGCTGATTTCAAAAATGGCACTTAGATTTCTGTAAGTATTTTAGGAACAAAGATATATTTAACTTTTCGTAAGATTGTAATGATTCTAATCTCCCATTTCAGATAGATTATTCTTTATTGCACTATATGATTTACTATAGCAATGTTTCGATTCAAAATTGAATGCTGAGTTCAAAAATGTCAATACGAAGTCTGTAAGTATTTTAGGAGCAGAGATATTCAACTTTTCGATAGATCGTAACGATTATAACGTCCTGTTTCATAATTATTATTCCTATATTGCAATAAAAGATTTCTTTTATCAATGTTTCGATTAAAAATTGAATGCTGGTTTCAGAAATGTCTATTTGATTTCTGTAAGCATTTTAGGAGCAGAGATATTCAACTTTTCAAAAGATCGTTATGATCCTTATGTTTCACTTCAGATATAATATTCTTATATTGACTGAATTGATTTCTTCTAGCAATGTTTCGATGCAGAATTGAATGCTGGTTTCAGAAATGTCCATTTGATTTCTGTAAGCAATTTAGGAGCAGAGATATTCAACTTTTCGAAAGATCGTAATGATTCTAATGTCCCATTTCAGATAGATTATTCTTATATTGCACTATATGATTTGCTACAGCAATGTTTGATGCAGAATTGAATGCTGAGTTCAAAAAAGTCATTTAGAATTCTATAACTATTCTAGAGGTAGAGATATTCAACTTTTCAAAAGATGGTAATGATTCTAATGTACCATTTCAGATAGATTATTCTTATATTGACTGAATTGATTTCTGCTAGCAATGTGTCGATGCAGAATTGAATGCTGGTTTCAGAAATGTCAATTTGATGTCTGTAAGCATTTTAGGAGCAGAGATATTCAACTTTTCGAAAGATCGTAATGATTCTAATGTCCCATTTCAGATAGATTATTCTTATATTGCACTATATGATTTGCTACAGCAATGTTTGATGCAGAATTGAATGCTGAGTTCAAAAAAGTGAGCCAGACTGCTGTAACTGTAGCAGGAGTAGAGATATTCAACTTTTAAGATAGATTGCAATAGATGTGAGAATTTGGTAGAGAATCACTACCACAGAAAAACATCTATTCAGAAATTTATAGAGAATCATTAATTGATTTCTTCTAGCAATATTTCGATGCAGAATTGAATGCTGATTTCACTAAAGTCATTTAGAATTCCATAACTATTCTAGAGGCAGAGATATTCAACTTTTCGAAAGATCGTAATGATTCTAATCTCTCATTTCAGATAGATTATTCTTATAGTGCACTGTATGATTTACTATAGCAATGTTTCGATTCAGAATTGAATGCTGATTTTAAAAATAGCACTTTTATTTCTGTAAGTGTTTTAGGAGCAGAGATATTCAACTTTTAGAAGGATCGAATTCATTCTAATCTCTCATTTCAGATAGATTATTCTAATAGTGCACTGTATGATTTACTATAGCAATGTTTCGATTCAGAATTGAATGCTGATTTCAAAAATAGCACTTAGATTTCTGTAAGTATTTTAGGAGCAGAGATATTCAACTTTTAGAAAGATCGTTATGATTCTTATGTTTCACTTCAGATATAATATTCTTGTATTGACTGAATTGATTTCTTCTAGCAATATTTCGATGCAGAATTGAATGCTGATTTCACTAAAGTCATTTAGAATTCCATAACTATTCTAGAGGCAGAGATATTCAACTTTCCGAAAGATCGTAATGATTCTAATCTCTCATTTCAGATAGATTATTCTTGTAGTGCACTGTATGATTTACTATAGCAATGTTTCGATTCAGAATTGAATGCTGATTTCACTAAAGTCATTTAGAATTCTATAACTATTCTAGAGGCAGAGATATTCAACTTTTCGTAAGATCGTAATGATTCTAATCTCTCATTTCAGATAGATTATTCTTGTAGTGCACTGTATGATTTACTATAGCAATGTTTCGATTCAGAATTGAATGCTGATGTCAAAAATAGCACTTAGATTTCTGTAAGTGTTTTAGGAGCAGAGATATTCAACTTTTAGAAGGATCGAATTCATTCTAATCTCTCATTTCAGATAGATTATTCTAATAGTGCACTGTATGATTTACTATAGCAATGTTTCGATTCAGAATTGAATACTGATTTCAAAAATAGCACTTAGATTTCTGTAAGTATTTTAGGAGCAGAGATATTCAACTTTTAGAAAGATCGTTATGATTCTTATGTTTCACTTCAGATATAATATTCTTGTATTGACTGAATTGATTTCTTCTAGCAATATTTCGATGCAGAATTGAATGCTGATTTCACTAAAGTCATTTAGAATTCTATAACTATTCTAGAGGCAGAGATATTCAACTTTTCGAAAGATCGTAATGATTCTAATCTCTCATTTCAGATAGATTATTCTTATAGTGCACTGTATGATTTACTATAGCAATGTTTCGATTCAGAATTGAATGCTGATTTCAAAAATAGCACTTAGATTTCTGTAAGTATTTTAGGAGCAGAGATATTCAACTTTTAGAAAGATCGTATTGATTCTAATCTCTCATTTCAGATAGATTATTCTTATAGTGCACTGTATGATTTACTATAGCAATGTTTCGATTCAGAATTGAATGCTGATTTCAAAAATAGCACTTAGATTTCTGTAAGTATTTTAGGAGCAGAGATATTCAACTTTTAGAAAGATCGTTATGATTCTTATGTTTCACTTCAGATATAATATTCTTGTATTGACTGAATTGATTTCTTCTAGCAATATTTCGATGCAGAATTGAATGCTGATTTCACTAAAGTCATTTAGAATTCCATAACTATTCTAGAGGCAGAGATATTCAACTTTCCGAAAGATCGTAATGATTCTAATCTCTCATTTCAGATAGATTATTCTTATAGTGCACTGTATGATTTGCTATAGCAATATTTCGATGCAGAATTGAATGCTTATTTCACTAAAGTCATTTAGAATTCTATAACTATTCTAGAGGCAGAGATATTCAACTTTTCGAAAGATCGTAATGATTCTAATCTCTCATTTCAGATAGATTATTCTTGTAGTGCACTGTATGATTTACTATAGCAATGTTTCGATTCAGAATTGAATGCTGATTTCAAAAATAGCACTTAGATTTCTGTAAGTATTTTAGGAGCAGAGATATTCAACTTTTAGAAAGATCGAATTCATTCTAATCTCTCATTTCAGATAGATTATTCTAATAGTGCACTGTATGATTTACTATAGCAATGTTTCGATTCAGAATTGAATACTGATTTCAAAAATAGCACTTAGATTTCTGTAAGTATTTTAGGAGCAGAGATATTCAACTTTTAGAAAGATCGAATTCATTCTAATCTCTCATTTCAGATAGATTATTCTTATATTGCACTGTATGATTTACTATAGCAGTGTTTCGATTCAGAATTGAATGCTGATTTCAAAAATAGCACTTAGATTTCTGTAAGTATTTTAGGAGCAGAGATATTCAACTTTTCGAAAGTTCGTAATGTTTCTAATCGCCCATTTCAGATAGATTATTCTTATATTGCACTGTATGATTTACTATAGCAGTGTTTCGATTTAGAATTGAATGCTGATTTCAAAAATAGCACTTAGATTTCTGTAAGTATTTTAGGAGCAGAGATATTCAACTTTTAGAAAGATCGTTATGATTCTTATGTTTCACTTCAGATATAATATTCTTGTATTGACTGAATTGATTTCTTCTAGCAATGTTTCGATTCAGAATTAAATTCTGGTTTCAGAAATGTCAATACGAAGTCTGTAAGTATTTTAGGAACAGAGATATTCAACTTTTTGATAGATCGTAACGATTATAACGTCCTATTTCATAATGATTATTCCTATATTGCAATAAAAGATTTTTTTATCAATGTTTCGATGCAGAATTGAATGCTGAGTTCAAAAATGTCAATACGAAGTCTGTAAGTATTTTAGGAGCAGAGATATTCAACTTTTCGATAGATCCCAGCAATTGGAAGACTATATAGACTTCGTCCCATTTCAAAAAGGTTTTTTTTATATTGAGCCAATTGATTACTTTTAACAATGTTTCGATGCAGAATTGAATGCTGATTTCACTAAAGTCATTTAGAATTCTATAACTATTCTAGAGGCAGAGATATTCAACTTTTCGAAAGATCGTAATGATTCTAATCTCTCATTTCAGATAGATTATTCTTATAGTGCACTGTATGATTTACTATAGCAATGTTTCGATTCAGAATTGAATGCTGATTTCAAAAATGGCACTTAGATTTCTGTAAGTATTTTGGGAGCAGAGATATTCAACTTCTCGAAAGATCGTAGCGATTCTTATGTCTCACTTCACATAGAACATTCTTATATTGACTGAAATGATTTCTTCTAGCAATATTTCGATGCAGAATTGAATGCTGATTTCACTAAAGTCATTTAGAATTCCATAACAATTCTAGAGGCAGAGATATTCAACTTTTCGAAAGATCGTAATGATTCTAATCTCTCATTTCAGATAGATTATTCTTATAGTGCACTGTATGATTTACTATAGCAATGATTCGATTCAGAATTGAATGCTGATTTCAAAAATGGCACTTAGATTTCTGTAAGTATTTTGGGAGCAGAGATATTCAACTTCTCGAAAGATCGTAGCGATTCTTATGTCTCACTTCACATAGAACATTCTTATATTGACTGAAATGATTTCTTCTAGCAATGTTTCGATTCAGAATTGAATGCTGATTTCAAAAACTCTACAACTAAAATAGTCACAGCAATCTGGGTAACTTTTCAAAGCTCAGCATTTAATTCTGCATCGAAACATTGCTATAACAACTCAATGAATGATTCCCTATAATTTTATCAGCCTTAATGGAACAGATGTTTTTCTGTAGTAGGATGGATTGTAAATACATAGGAATTCAGCCAAAGATTTTGTTCTGACTTCATTTTTTCTGAACAGGTTTAGTATCACTTGAACATCATTAACCTGATGAGGTTTCATTTTTTTTAGAATATATATCTCATTTTGAAGAATTGCATCAAGCCAAGTTTCATATTCGATTCATTGACGATCAATTCATAAGATTTCAACAATAGACTGTGTTTTGACTTCATATTTTCGCGAAAAGATTACTATCATTTGAACCTCATTAACTTGATGAGGTTTCAAATGTTTCAGAATTTATACCTGATTTTGAACAATTTCATCAAGCCAAGTTTCATATTCGATGCATTGAACATCAATTCATAACATTTCAAGCATAGACTGTTTTGACTTCATATTTTCGCGAAAAGATTACTATCATTTGAACCTCATTAACTTAATGAGGTTTCAAATGTTTTCAGAAGATATACCTCAATTTGACAGAATTGCATCAAGCCACGGTTCATATTCGATGCATTGATCATCAATTCATAACATTTCAAGCATAGACTGTGTTTTGACTTCATATTTTCTCGAAAAGTTTACTATCATTTGAACCTCATTAACTTGATGAGGTTTCAAATGTTTCAGAATATATACCTCAATTTGACAGAATTGCATCAAGCCACGGTTCATGTTCGATTCATTGACCATCAATTCATAATATTTCAACAATAGACTGTGTTTTGACTTCATATTTTCTCGAAAAGTTTACTATCATTTGAACCTCATTAACTTGATGAGGTTTCAAATGTTTCAGAATATATACCTCATTTTGAAGAATTGCATCAAGCCAAGTTTCATATTCGATTCATTGACCATCAATTCATAATATTTCAACAATAGACTGTGTTTTGACTTCATATTATCTCGAAAAGTTTACTATCATTTGAACCTCATTAACTTGATGAGGTTTCAAATGTTTCAGAATATATACCTGATTTTGAACAATTTCATCAAGCCAAGTTTCATATTCGATGCATTGAACATCAATTCATAACATTTCAAGCATAGACTGTGTTTTGACTTCATATTTTTTTTGTCGAAAAGTTTACTATCATTTGAACCTCATTAACTTGATGACGTTTCAAATGTTTCAGAAGATATACCTCATTTTGAAGAATTGCATCAAGCCAAGTTTCATATTTGATTCATTGATCATCAATTCATAATATTTCAACCATAGACTTTGTTTTGACTTCATATTATCTCGAAAAGTTTACTATCACTTGAACCTCATTAACCTGATGAGGTTTCATATGTTTCAGAATATATAACTCAATTTGACAGAATTGCGTCAAGCCACGGTTCATATTCGATTCATTGGCCATCAATTCATAATATTTCAACAATAGACTTTGTTCTGACTTCATATTTTCTCGAAAAGTTTACTATCATTTGAACCTCATTAACTTGATGAGGTTTCAAATGTTTCAGAATATATACCTGATTTTGAACAATTTCATCAAGCCAAGTTTCATATTCGATGCATTGATCATCCATTCATAATATTTCAACCATAGACTTTGTTTTGACTTCATATTATCTCGAAAAGTTTACTATCACTTGAACCTCATTAACCTGATGAGGTTTCAAATGTTTCAGAATATATACCTCAATTTGACAGAATTGCATCAAGCCACGGTTCATATTCGATGCATTGATCATCAATTCATAATATTTCAACCATAGACTTTGTTTTGACTTCATATTATCTCGAAAAGTTTACTATCACTTGAACCTCATTAACTTGATGAGGTTTCAAATGTTTCAGAAGATATACCTGAATTTGACAGAATTGCATTAAGCCACGGTCCATATTCGATTAATTGACCATCAATTCATAATATTTCAACAATAGACTGTGTTTTGACTTCATATTTTCTCGAAAAGTTTACTATCATTTGAACCTCATTAACTTGATGAGGTTTCAAATGTTTTAGAAGATATACCTCTATTTGACAGAATTGCATCAAGCCACGGTCCATATTCGATTCATTGACCATCAATACATAATATTTCAACAATAGACTGTGTTTTCACTTCATGTTATCTCGAAAAGTTTACTATCATTTGAACCTCATTAGCTTGATGAGGTTTCAAATGTTTCGGAATATATACCTCATTTTGACAGAATTGCATCAAGCCAAGTTTCATATTCGATTCATTGACCATCAATTCATAATATTTCAACAATAGACTGTGTTTTGACTTCATATTATCTCGAAAAGTTTACTATCATTTGAACCTCATTAACTTGATGAGGTTTCAAATGTTTCAGAATATATACCTGATTTTGAACAATTTCATCAAGCCAAGTTTCATATTCGATGCATTGAACATCAATTCATAATATTTCAACAATAGACTTTGTTTTGACTTCATATTATCTCGAAAAGTTTACTATCACTTGAACCTCATTAACCTGATGAGGTTTCAAATGTTTCAGAATACATACCTCAATTTGACAGAATTGCATCAAGCCACGGTTCATATTCGATGCATTGATCATCAATTCATAAGATTTCAACAATAGACTGTGTTTTGACTTCATATTTTCGCGAAAAGATTACTATCATTTGAACCTCATTAACTTGATGAGGTTTCAAATGTTTCAGAATTTATACCTCATTTTGAATAATTGCATCAAGACAAGTTTCATATTTGATTCATTGATCATCAATTCATAATATTTCAACCATAGACTTTGTTTTGACTTCATATTATCTCAAAAAGTTTACTATCACTTGAACCTCATTAGCCTGATGAGGTTTCAAATGTTTCAGAATACATACCTCAATTTGACAGAATTGCATCAAGCCACGGTTCATATTCGATGCATTGATCATCAATTCATAAGATTTCAACAATAGAATGTGTTTTGACTTTATATTTTCTCGAAAAGTTTACTATCATTCGAACCTCATTAACTTGATGAGGTTTCAAATGTTTCAGAATATATACCTCAATTTGACAGAATTGCATCAAGCCACCGTTCATATTCGATTCATTGACCATCAATTCATAATATTTCAACAATAGACTGTGTTTTGACTTCATATTTTCTCGAAAAGTTTACTATCATTTGAACCTCATTAACTTGATGAGGTTTTAAATGTTTCAGAATATATACCTGATTTTGAACAATTTCATCAAGCCAAGTTTCATATTCGATGCATTGAACATCAATTCATAACATTTCAAGCATAGACTGTGTTTTGACTTCATATTTTCTCGAAAAGTTTACTGTCATTTGAACCTCATTAACTTGATGAGGTTTCAAATGTTTCAGAATATATACCTCAATTTGACAGAATTGCATCAAGCCACGGTTCATATTCGATGCATTGATCATCAATTCATAACATTTCAAGCATAGACTGTGTTTTGACTTCATATTTTCTCGAAAAGTTTACTATCATTTGAACCTCATTAACTTGATGACGTTTCAAATGTTTCAGAAGATATACCTGATTTTGAAGAATTGCATCAAGCCAAGTTTCATATTCGATGCATTGATCATCAATTCATAACATTTCAAGCATAGACTGTGTTTTGACTTCATATTTTGTCGAAAAGTTTACTATCATTTGAACCTCATTAACTTGATGACGTTTGAAATGTTTCAGAATATATACCTCAATTTGACAGAATTGCATCAAGCCAAGTTTCATATTTGATTCATTGATCATCAATTGAATAATATTTCAACCATAGACTTTGTTTTGACTTCATATTATCTCGAAAAGTTTACTATCACTTGAACCTCATTAACCTGATGAGGTTTCAAATGTTTCAGAATACATACCTCAATTTGACAGAATTGCGTCAAGCCACGGTTCATATTCGATTCATTGGCCATCAATTCGTAATATTTCAACAATAGACTTTGTTCTGACTTCATATTTTCTCGAAAAGTTTACTATCATTTGAACCTCATTAACTTGATGAGGTTTCAAATGTTTCAGAATATATACCTCAATTTGACAGAATTGCATCAAGCCATGGTTCATATTCGATGCATTGATCATCAATTCATAAGATTTCAACAAAAGAATGTGTTTTGACTTTATATTTTCTCGAAAAGTTTACTATCACTTGAACCTCATTAACCTTTTGAAGTTTCAATTGTTTTAGAATATATACCTCAATTTGACAGAATTTCGCCAAGCCACGGTTCATATTCGATTAGTTGACCATCAATACATAAGATTTCAACAATAGAATGTGTTTTGACTTTATATTTTCTCGAAGAGTTTACTATCATTTGAACCTCATTAACTTGATGAGGTTTCAAATGTTTCAGAATATATACCTCAATTTGACAGAATTGCATCAAGCCACCGTTCATATTCGATTCATTGGACATCAATTCATAACATTTCAAGCATAGACTGTGTTTTGACTTCATATTTTCTCGAAAAGTTTACTGTCATTTGAACCTCATTAACTTGATGAGGTTTCAAATGTTTCAGAAGATATACCTCATATTGAAGAATTGCATCAAGCCATGTTTCATATTTGATTCATTGATCATCAATTCATTATATTTCAACAATAGACTGTGTTTTGACTTCATATTTTCTCGAAAAGTTTACTATCATTTGAACCTCATTAACTTGATGAAGTTTCAAATGTTTCAGAATATATACCTGATTTTTAACGATTTCAACAAGCCAAGTTTCATATTCGACTCATTGAACATCAATTCATAAGATTTCAAGCATAGACTGTGTTTTGACTTCATATTTTCTCGAAAAGTTTACTATCATTTGAACCTCATTAACTTGATGAGGTTTCAAATGTTTCAGAATATATACCTCAATTTGACAGAATTGCATCAAGCCACGCTTCATATTCGATGCATTGATCATCAATTCATAACATTTCAAGCATAGACTGTGTTTTGACTTCATATTTTCTCGAAAAGTTTACTATCATTTGAACCTCATTAACTTGATGAGGTTTCAAATGTTTCAGAATATATACCTCAATTTGACAGAATTGCGTCAAGCCACGGTTCATATTCGATTCATTGGCCATCAATTCATAATATTTCAACAATAGACTTTGTTCTGACTTCATATTTTCTCGAAAAGTTTACTATCATTTGAACCTCATTAACTTGATGAGGTTTCAAATGTTTCAGAATATATACCTGATTTTGAACAATTTCCTCAAGCCAAGTTTCATATTCGATGCATTGAACATCAATTCATAACATTTCAAGCATAGACTGTGTTTTGACTTCATATTTTGTCGAAAAGTTTACTATCATTTGAACCTCATTAACTTGATGACGTTTCAAATGTTTCAGAAGATATACCTCATTTTGAATAATTGCATCAAGCCAAGTTTCATATTTGATTCATTGATCATCAATTCATAATATTTCAACCATAGACTTTGTTTTGACTTCATATTATCTCGAAAAGTTTACTATCACTTGAACCTCATTAACCTGATGAGGTTTCAAATGTTTCAGAATATATACCTCAATTTGACAGAATTGCGTCAAGCCACGGTTCATATTCGATTCATTGGCCATCAATTCATAATATTTCAACAATAGACTTTGTTCTGACTTCATATTTTCTCGAAAAGTTTACTATCATTTGAACCTCATTAACTTGATGAGGTTTCAAATGTTTCAGAATATATACCTCAATTTGGCAGAATTGCATCAAGCCACGGTTCATATTCGATGCATTGATCATCAATTCATAAGATTTCAACAATAGAATGTGTTTTGACTTTATATTTTCTCGAAAAGTTTACTATCATTCGTACCTCATTAACTTGATGAGGTTTCAAATGTTTCAGAATATATACCTCAATTTGACAGAATTGCATCAAGCCACCGTTCATATTCGATTCATTGACCATCAATTCATAATATTTCAACAATAGACTGTGTTTTGACTTCATATTTTCTCGAAAAGTTTACTATCATTTGAACCTCATTAACTTGATGAGGTTTCAAATGTTTCAGAATTTATACCTGATTTTGAACAATTTCATCAAGCCAAGTTTCATATTCGATGCATTGAACATCAATTCATAACATTTCAAGCATAGACTGTGTTTTGACTTCATATTTTCTCGAAAAGTTTACTATCATTTGAACCTCATTAACTTGATGAGGTTTCAAATGTTTCAGAATATATACCTCAATTTGACAGAATTGCATCAAGCCATGGTTCATATTCGATGCATTGATCATCAATTCACAACATTTCAAGCATAGACTGTGTTTTGACTTCATATTTTCTCGAAAAGTTTACTATCATTTGAACCTCATTATCTTGATGAGGTTTCAAATGTTTCAGAATATATACCTGATTTTGAACAATTTCCTCAAGCCAAGTTTCATATTCGATGCATTGAACATCAATTCATAACATTTCAAGCATAGACTGTGTTTTGACTTCATATTTTGTCGAAAAGTTTACTATCATTTGAACCTCATTAACTTGATGACGTTTGAAATGTTTCAGAAGATATACCTCATTTTGAACAATTTCATCAAGCCAAGTTTCATATTTGATTCATTGATCATCAATTCATAATATTTCAACCATAGACTTTGTTTTGACTTCATATTATCTCGAAAAGTTTACTATCACTTGAACCTCATTAACCTGATGAGGTTTCAAATGTTTCAGAATATATACCTCAATTTGACAGAATTGCGTCAAGCCACGGTTCATATTCGATTCATTGGCCATCAATTCATAATATTTCAACAATAGACTTTGTTTTGACTTCATATTATCTCGAAAAGTTTACTATCATTTGAACCTCATTAACTTGATGAGGTTTCAAATGTTTCAGAAGATATACCTCAATTTGACAGAATTGCATCAAGCCACGGTCCATATTCGATTCATTGACCATCAATTCATAATATTTCAACAATAGACTGTGTTTTGACTTCATATTTTCTCGAAAAGTTTACTATCATTTGAACCTCATTAACTTGATGAGGTTTCAAATGTTTCAGAATATATGCCTCATTTTGAAGAATTGCATCAAGCCAAGTTTCATATTCGATTCATTGACCATCAATTCATAATATTTCAACAATAGACTGTGTTTTGACTTCATATTATCTCGAAAAGTTTACTATCATTTGAACGTCATTAACTTGATGAGGTTTCAAATGTTTCAGAATATATACGTGATTTTGAACAATTTCATCAAGCCAAGTTTCATATTCGATTCATTGACCATCAATTCATAATATTTCAACAATAGACTGTGTTTTGACTTCATATTATCTCGAAAAGTTTACTATCATTTGAACCTCATTAACTTGATGAGGTTTCAAATGTTTCAGAATATATACCTCAATTTGACAGAATTGCATCAAGCCACGGTTCATATTCGATGCATTGATCATCAATTCATAACATTTCAAGCATAGACTGTGTTTTGACTTTATATTTTCTCGAAAAGTTTACTATCACTTGAACCTCATTAACCTTTTGAAGTTTCAATTGTTTTAGAATATATACCTCAATTTGACAGAATTTCGCCAAGCCACGGTTCATATTCGATTAATTGACCATCAATACATAAGATTTCAACAATAGAATGTGTTTTGATTTTATATTTTCTCGAAAGTTTACTATCATTCGAACCTCATTAACTTGATGAGGTTTCAAATGTTTCAGAATATATACCTCAATTTGACAGAATTGCATCAAGCCACCGTTCATATTCGATTAATTGGACATCAATTCATAACATTTCAAGCATAGACTGTGTTTTGACTTCATATTTTCTCGAAAAGTTTACTGTCATTTTAACCTCATTAACTTGATGAGGTTTCAAATGTTTCAGAAGATATACCTCATATTGAAGAATTGCATCAAGCCATGTTTCATATTCGACTCATTGAACATCAATTCATAACATTTCAAGCATAGACTGTGTTTTGACTTTATATTTTCTTGAAGAGTTTACTATCATTTGAACCTCATTAACTTGATGAGGTTTCAAATGTTTCAGAATATATACCTCAATTTGACAGAATTGCATCAAGCCACCGTTCATATTCGATTCATTGGACATCAATTCATAATATTTCAACAATAGACTGTGTTTTGACTTCATATTTTCTCGAAAAGTTTACTATCATTTGAACCTCATTAACTTGATGAGGTTTCAAATGTTTCAGAATATATACCTGATTTTGAACAATTTCAACAAGCCAAGTTTCATATTCGACTCATTGAACATCAATTCATAACATTTCAAGCATAGACTGTGTTTTGACTTTATATTTTCTTGAAGAGTTTACTATCATTTGAACCTCATTAACTTGATGAGGTTTCAAATGTTTCAGAATATATACCTCAATTTGGCAGAATTGCATCAAGCCATGTTTCATATTTGATTCATTGATCATCAATTCATTATATTTCAACAATAGACTTTGTTTTGACTTCATATTATCTCGAAAAGTTTACTATCACTTGAACCTCATTAACCTGATGAGGTTTCAACTGTTTCAGAATATATACCTCAATTTGACAGAATTGCGTCAAGCCACGGTTCATATTCGATTCATTGGCCATCAATTCATAATATTTCAACAATAGACTTTGTTCTGACTTCATATTTTCTCGAGAAGTTTACTATCATTTGAACCTCATTAACTTGTTGAGGTTTCAAATGTTTCAGAATATATACCTCAATTTGGCAGAATTGCATCAAGCCACGGTTCATATTCGATGCATTGAACATCAATTCATAACATTTCAAGTATAGACTGTGTTTTGACTTCATATTTTCTCGAAAAGTTTACTATCATTTGAACCTCATTAACTTCATGCGGTTTCAAATGTTTCAGAATATATACCTCAATTTGACAGAATTGCGTCAAGCCACGGTTCATATTCGATTCATTGGCCATCAATTCATACTATTTCAACAATAGACTTTGTTCTGACTTCATATTTTCTCGAAAAGTTTACTATCATTTGAACCTCATTAACTTGATGAGGTTTCAAATGTTTCAGAATATATACCTCATTTTAAAGAATTGCATCAAGCCAAGTTTCATATTCGACTCATTGAACATCAATTCATAACATTTCAAGCATAGACTGTGTTTTGACTTCATATTTTCTCGAAAAGTTTACTATCATTTGAACCTCATTAACTTGATGAGGTTTCAAATGTTTCAGAATATATACCTGATTTTGAACAATTTCCTCAAGCCAAGTTTCATATTCGATGCATTGAACATCAATTCATAACATTTCAAGCATAGACTGTGTTTTGACTTCATATTTTGTCGAAAAGTTTACTAGCATTTGAACCTCATTAACTTGATGACGTTTCAAATGTTTCAGAAGATATACCTCAATTTGACAGAATTGCGTCAAGCCACGGTTCATATTCGATTCATTGGCCATCAATTCATAATATTTCAACAATAGACTTTGTTCTGACTTCATATTTTCTCGAAAAGTTTACTATCATTCGAACCTCATTAACTTGATGAGGTTTCAAATGCTTCAGAATATATACCTCAATTTGACAGAATTGCATCAAGCCACCGTTCATATTCGATTCATTGACCATCAATTCATAATATTTCAACAATAGACTGTGTTTTGACTTCATATTTTCTCGAAAAGTTTACTATCATTTGAACCTCATTAACTTGATGAGGTTTCAAATGTTTCAGAATATATACCTGATTTTGAACAATTTCATCAAGCCAAGTTTCATATTCGATGCATTGAACATCAATTCATAACATTTCAAGCATAGACTGTGTTTTGACTTCATATTTTCTCGAAATGTTTACTATCATTTGAACCTCATTAACTTGATGAGGTTTCAAATGTTTCAGAAGATATACCTCTATTTGACAGAATTGCATCAAGCCACGGTCCATATTCGATTCATTGACCATCAATTCATAATAGTTCAACAATAGACTGTGTTTTGACATCATATTTTCTCGAAAAGTTTACTATCACTTGAACCTCATTAACTTGATGAGGTTTCAAATGTTTCAGAATATATGCCTCATTTTGAAGAATTGCATCAAGCCAAGTTTCATATTCGATTCATTGACCATCAATTCATAATATTTCAACAATAGACTGTGTTTTGACTTCATATTATCTCGAAAAGTTTACTATCATTTGAACCTCATTAACTTGATGAGGTTTCAAATGTTTCAGAATATATACCTGATTTTGAACAATTTCATCAAGCCAAGTTTCATATTCGATTCATTGACCATCAATTCATAATATTTCAACAATAGACTGTGTTTTGACTTCATATTATCTCGAAAAGTTTACTATCATTTGAACCTCATTAACTTGATGAGGTTTCAAATGTTTCAGAATATATACCTCAATTTGACAGAATTGCATCAAGCCACGGTTCATATTCGATGCATTGATCATCAATTCATAACATTTCAAGCATAGACTGTGTTTTGACTTTATATTTTCTCGAAAAGTTTACTATCACTTGAACCTCATTAACCTTTTGAAGTTTCAATTGTTTTAGAATATATACCTCAATTTGACAGAATTTCGCCAAGCCACGGTTCATATTCGATTAATTGACCATCAATACATAAGATTTCAACAATAGAATGTGTTTTGATTTTATATTTTCTCGAAAGTTTGCTATCATTCGAACCTCATTAACTTGATGAGGTTTCAAATGTTTCAGAATATATACCTCAATTTGACAGAATTGCATCAAGCCACCGTTCATATTCGATTCATTGGACATCAATTCATAACATTTCAAACATAGACTGTGTTTTGACTTCATATTTTCTCGAAAAGTTTACTATCATTTGAACCTCATTAACTTGATGAGGTTTCAAATGTTTCAGAAGATATACCTCATATTGAAGAATTGCATCAAGCCATGTTTCATATTCGACTCATTGAACATCAATTCATAACATTTCAAGCATAGACTGTGTTTTGACTTTATATTTTCTTGAAGAGTTTACTATCATTTGAACCTCATTAACTTGATGAGGTTTCAAATGTTTCAGAATATATACCTCAATTTGACAGAATTGCATCAAGCCACCGTTCATATTCGATTCATTGGACATCAATTCATAATATTTCAACAATAGACTGTGTTTTGACTTCATATTTTCTCGAAAAGTTTACTATCATTTGAACCTCATTAACTTGATGAGGTTTCAAATGTTTCAGAATATATGCCTGATTTTGAACAATTTCAACAAGCCAAGTTTCATATTCGACTCATTGAACATCAATTCATAACATTTCAAGCATAGACTGTGTTTTGACTTTATATTTTCTTGAAGAGTTTACTATCATTTGAACCTCATTAACTTGATGAGGTTTCAAATGTTTCAGAATATATACCTCAATTTGACAGAATTGCATCAAGCCAAGTTTCATATTTGATTCATTGATCATCAATTCATAATATTTCAACCATAGACTTTGTTTTGACTTCATATTATCTCGAAAAGTTTACTATCACTTGAACCTCATTAACCTGATGAGGTTTCAACTGTTTCAGAATATATACCTCAATTTGACAGAATTGCATCAAGCCACCGTTCATATTCGATTCATTGACCATCAATTCATAATATTTCAACAATAGACTGTGTTTTGACTTCATATTTTCTCGAAAAGTTTACTATCATTTGAACCTCATTAACTTGATGAGGTTTCAAATGTTTCAGAATATATACCTCAATTTGACAGAATTGCGTCAAGCCACGGTTCATATTCGATGCATTGATCATCAATTCACAACATTTCAAGCATAGACTGTGTTTTGACTTCATATTTTCTCGAAAAGTTTACTATCATTTGAACCTCATTAACTTGATGAGGTTTCAAATGTTTCAGAATATATACCTGATTTTGAACAATTTCCTCAAGCCAAGTTTCATATTCGATGCATTGAACTTCAATTCATAACATTTCAAGCATAGACTGTGTTTTGACTTCATATTTTGTCGAAAAGTTTACTATCATTTGAACCTCATTAACTTGATGAGGTTTCAAATGTTTCAGAATATATACCTCAATTTGACAGAATTGCATCAAGCCACCGTTCATATTCGATTCATTGACCATCAATTCATAATATTTCAACAATAGACTGTGTTTTGACTTCATATTTTCTCGAAAAGTTTACTATCATTTGAACCTCATTAACTTGATGAGGTTTCAAATGTTTCAGAATATCTACCTGATTTTGAACAATTTCATCAAGCCAAGTTTCATATTGGATGCATTGAACATCAATTGATAATATTTCAAGCATAGACTGTGTTTTGACTTCATATTTTCTCGAAAAGTTTACTATCATTTGAACCTCATTAACTTGATGAGGTTTCAAATGTTTCAGAATATATACCTCAATTTGACAGAATTGCATCAAGCCACCGTTCATATTCGATTCATTGACCATCAATTCATAATATTTCAACAATAGACTGTGTTTTGACTTTATATTTTCTCGAAAAGTTTACTATCATTCGAACCTCATTAACTTGATGAGGTTTCAAATGTTTCAGAATATATACCTCAATTTGACAGAATTGCATCAAGCCACCGTTCATATTCGATTCATTGACCATCAATTCATAATATTTCAACAATAGACTGTGTTTTGACTTCATATTTTCTCGAAAAGTTTACTATCATTTGAACCTCATTAACTTGATGAGGTTTCAAATGTTTCAGAATATATACCTGATTTTGAACAATTTCATCAAGCCAAGTTTCATATTCGATGCATTGAACATCAATTCATAACATTTCAAGCATAGACTGTGTTTTGACTTCATATTTTCTCGAAAAGTTTACTATCATTTGAACCTCATTAACTTGATGAGGTTTCAAATGTTTCAGAATATATACCTGATTTTGAACAATTTCATCAAGCCAAGTTTCATATTCGATGCATTGAACATCAATTCATAACATTTCAAGCATAGACTGTGTTTTGACTTCATATTTTCTCGAAAAGTTTACTATCATTTGAACCTCATTAACTTGATGAGGTTTCAAATGTTTCAGAATATATACCTGATTTTGAACAATTTCCTCAAGCCAAGTTTCATATTCGATGCATTGAACTTCAATTCATAACATTTCAAGCATAGACTGTGTTTTGACTTCATATTTTGTCGAAAAGTTTACTATCATTTGAACCTCATTAACTTGATGAGGTTTCAAATGTTTCAGAATATATACCTCAATTTGACAGAATTGCATCAAGCCACCGTTCATATTCGATTCATTGACCATCAATTCATAATATTTCAACAATAGACTGTGTTTTGACTTCATATTTTCTCGAAAAGTTTACTATCATTTGAACCTCATTAACTTGATGAGGTTTCAAATGTTTCAGAATATATACCTGATTTTGAACAATTTCATCAAGCCAAGTTTCATATTCGATGCATTGAACATCAATTCATAACATTTCAAGCATAGACTGTGTTTTGACTTCATATTTTCTCGAAAAGTTTACTATCATTTGAACCTCATTAACTTGATGAGGTTTCAAATGTTTCAGAATATATACCTCAATTTGACAGAATTGCATCAAGCCACGGTTCATATTCGATTCATTGACCATCAATTCATAATATTTCAACAATAGACTGTGTTTTGACTTTATATTTTCTCGAAAAGTTTACTATCATTCGAACCTCATTAACTTGATGAGGTTTCAAATGTTTCAGAATATATACCTCAATTTGACAGAATTGCATCAAGCCACCGTTCATATTCGATTCATTGACCATCAATTCATAATATTTCAACAATAGACTGTGTTTTGACTTCATATTTTCTCGAAAAGTTTACTATCATTTGAACGTCATTAACTTGATGAGGTTTCAAATGTTTCAGAATATATACCTGATTTTGAACAATTTCATCAAGCCAAGTTTCATATTCGATGCATTGAACATCAATTCATAACATTTCAAGCATAGACTGTGTTTTGACTTCATATTTTCTCGAAAAGTTTACTATCATTTGAACCTCATTAACTTGATGAGGTTTCAAATGTTTCAGAATATATACCTGATTTTGAACAATTTCATCAAGCCAAGTTTCATATTCGATGCATTGAACATCAATTCATAACATTTCAAGCATAGACTGTGTTTTGACTTCATATTTTCTCGAAAAGTTTACTATCATTTGAACCTCATTAACTTGATGAGGTTTCAAATGTTTCAGAATATATACCTCAATTTGACAGAATTGCATCAAGCCACGGTTCATATTCGATGCATTGATCATCAATTCATAACATTTCAAGCATAGACTGTGTTTTGACTTCATATTTTCTCGAAAAGTTTACTATCATTTGAACCTCATTAACTTGATGAGGTTTCAAATGTTTCAGAATATATACCTGATTTTGAACAATTTCATCAAGCCAAGTTTCATATTCGATGCATTGAACATCAATTCATAACATTTCAAGCATAGACTGTGTTTTGACTTCATATTTTCTCGAAAAGTTTACTATCATTTGAACCTCATTAACTTGATGAGGTTTCAAATGTTTCAGAATATATACCTCAATTTGACAGAATTGCATCAAGCCACCGTTCATATTCGATTCATTGACCATCAATTCATAATATTTCAACAATAGACTGTGTTTTGACTTCATATTTTCTCGAAAAGTTTACTATCATTTGAACCTCATTAACTTGATGAGGTTTCAAATGTTTCAGAATATATACCTGATTTTGAACAATTTCATCAAGCCAAGTTTCATATTCGATGCATTGAACATCAATTCATAATATTTCAACAATAGACTGTGTTTTGACTTCATATTTTCTCGAAAAGTTTACTATCATTTGAACCTCATTAACTTGATGAGGTTTCAAATGTTTCAGAATATATACCTGATTTTGAACAATTTCATCAAGCCAAGTTTCATATTCGATGCATTGAACATCAATTCATAACATTTCAAGCATAGACTGTGTTTTGACTTCATATTTTCTCGAAAAGTTTACTATCATTCGAACCTCATTAACTTGATGAGGCTTCAAATGTTTCAGAATATCTACCTCAATTTGACAGAATTGCATCAAGCCGCGGTTCATATTCGATGCATTGATCATCAATTCACAACATTTCAAGCAAAAACTGTGTTTTGACTTCATATTTTCTCGAAAAGTTTACTATCATTTGAACCTCATTAACTTGATGAGGTTTCAAATGTTTCAGAATATATACCTGATTTTGAACAATTTCCTCAAGCCAAGTTTCATATTCGATGCATTGAACTTCAATTCATAACATTTCAAGCATAGACTGTGTTTTGACTTCATATTTTGTCGAAAAGTTTACTATCATTTGAACCTCATTAACTTGATGACGTTTCAAATGTTTCAGAAGATATACCTCATTTTGAATAATTTCATCAAGCCAAGTTTCATATTTGATTCATTGATCATCAATTCATAATATTTCAACCATAGACTTTGTTTTGACTTCATTATATCTCGAAAAGTTTACTATCACTTGAACCTCATTAACCTGATGAGGTTTCAAATGTTTCAGAATACATACCTCAATTTGACAGAATTGCGTCAAGCCACGGTTCATATTCGATTCATTGATCATCAATTCATAAGATTTCAACAATAGAATGTGTTTTGACTTTATATTTTCTCGAAAAGTTTACTATCATTCGATCCTCATTAACTTGATGAGGTTTCAAATGTTTCAGAATATATACCTCAATTTGACAGAATTGCATCAAGCCACCGTTCATATTCGATTCATTGACCATCAATTCATAATATTTCAACAATAGACTGTGTTTTGACTTCATATTTTCTCGAAAAGTTTACTATCATTTGAACCTCATTAACTTGATGAGGTTTCAAATGTTTCAGAATATATACCTGATTTTGAACAATTTCATCAAGCCAAGTTTCATATTCGATGCATTGAACATCAATTCATAACATTTCAAGCATAGACTGTGTTTTGACTTCATATTTTCTCGAAAAGTTTACTATCATTTGAACCTCATTAACTTGATGAGGTTTCAAATGTTTCAGAATATATACCTGATTTTGAACAATTTCAACAAGCCAAGTTTCATATTCGACTCATTGAACATCAATTCATAACATTTCAAGCATAGACTGTGTTTTGACTTTATATTTTCTCGAAGAGTTTACTATCATTTGAACCTCATTAACTTGATGAGGTTTCAAATGTTTCAGAATATATACCTCAATTTGACAGAATTGCATCAAGCCACGGTTCATATTCGATGCATTGATCATCAATTCATAACATTTCAAGCATAGACTGTGTTTTGACTTTATATTTTCTCGAAAAGTTTACTATCACTTGAACCTCATTAACTTGATGAGGTTTCAAATGTTTCAGAATATATACCTGATTTTGAACAATTTCCTCAAGCCAAGTTTCATATTCGATGCATTGAACATCAATTCATAACATTTCAAGCATAGACTGTGTTTTGACTTCATATTTTCTCGAAAAGTTTACTATCATTTGAACCTCATTAACTTGATGACGTTTCAAATGTTTCAGAAGATATACCTCATTTTGAAGAATTGCATCAAGCCAAGTTTCATATTTGATTCATTGATCATCAATTCATAATATTTCAACCATAGACTTTGTTTTGACTTCATATTATCTCGAAAAGTTTACTATCACTTGAACCTCATTAACCTGATGAGGTTTCAAATGTTTCAGAATATATACCTCAATTTGACAGAATTGCATCAAGCCAGGGTTGATGTTCGATTCATTGACCATCAATCCATAATATTTCAACAATAGACTTTGTTCTGACTTCATATTTTCTCGAAAAGTTTACTATCATTTGAACCTCATTAACTTGATGAGGTTTCAAATGTTTCAGAATATATACCTCAATTTGGCAGAATTGCATCAAGCCACGGTTCATATTCGATGCATTGATCATCAATTCATAATATTTCAACAATAGAATGTGTTTTGACTTTATATTTTCTCGAAAAGTTTACTATCATTCGAACCTCATTAACTTGATGAGGTTTCAAATGTTTCAGAATATATACCTCAATTTGACAGAATTGCATCAAGCCACCGTTCATATTCGATTCATTGACCATCAATTCATAATATTTCAACAATAGACTGTGTTTTGACTTCATATTTTCTCGAAAAGTTTACTATCATTTGAACCTCATTAACTTGATGAGGTTTCAAATGTTTCAGAATATATACCTGATTTTGAACAATTTCATCAAGCCAAGTTTCATATTCGATGCATTGAACATCAATTCATAACATTTCAAGCATAGACTGTGTTTTGACTTCATATTTTCTCGAAAAGTTTACTATCATTTGAACCTCATTAACTTGATGAGGTTTCAAATGTTTCAGAATATATACCTCAATTTGACAGAATTGCATCAAGCCACGGTTCATATTCGATGCATTGATCATCAATTCATAACATTTCAAGCATAGACTGTGTTTTGACTTCATATTTTCTCGAAAAGTTTACTATCATTTGAACCTCATTAACTTGATGAGGTTTCAAATGTTTCAGAATATATACCTGATTTTGAACAATTTCATCAAGCCAAGTTTCATATTCGATGCATTGAACATCAATTCATAACATTTCAAGCATAGACTGTGTTTTGACTTCATATTTTGTCGAAAAGTTTACTATCATTTGAACCTCATTAACTTGATGACGTTTCAAATGTTTCAGAAGATATACCTCATTTTGAATAATTTCATCAAGCCAAGTTTCATATTTGATTCATTGATCATCAATTCATAATATTTCAACCATAGACTTTGTTTTGACTTCATATTATCTCGAAAAGTTTACTAACACTTGAACCTCATTAACCTGATGAGGTTTCAAATGTTTCAGAATACATACCTCTATTTGACAGAATTGCGTCAAGCCACGGTTCATATTCGATTCATTGGCCATCAATTCATAATATTTCAACAATAGACTTTGTTCTGACTTCATATTTTCTCGAAAAGTTTACTATCATTTGAACCTCATTAACTTGATGAGGTTTCAAATGTTTCAGAATATATACCTCAATTTGACAGAATTGCATCAAGCCACGGTTCATATTCGATGCATTGATCATCAATTCATAAGATTTCAACAATAGACTGTGTTTTGACTTCATATTTTCTCGAAAAGTTTACTATCATTTGAACCTCATTAACTTGATGAGGTTTCAAATGTTTCAGAATATATACCTCAATTTGACAGAATTACATCAAGCCACCGTTCATATTCGATTCATTGACCATCAATTCATAATATTTCAACAATAGACTGTATTTTGACTTCATATTTTCTCGAAAAGTTTACTATCATTTGAACCTCATTAACTTGATGAGGTTTCAAATGTTTCAGAATATATACCTGATTTTGAACAATTTCATCAAGCCAAGTTTCATATTCGATGCATTGAACATCAATTCATAACATTTCAAGCATAGACTGTGTTTTGACTTCATATTTTCTCGAAAAGTTTACTATCATTTGAACCTCATTAACTTGATGAGGTTTCACATGTTTCAGAATATATACCTCAATTTGACAGAATTGCATCAAGCCACGGTTCATATTCGATGCATTGAACATCAATTCATAACATTTCAAGCATAGACTTTGTTTTGACTTCATATTATCTCGAAAAGTTTACTATCATTTGAACCTCATTAACTTGATGAGGTTTCAAATGTTTCAGAATATATACCTGATTTTGAACAATTTCCTCAAGCCAAGTTTCATATTCGATGCATTGAACATCAATTCATAACATTTCAAGCATAGACTGTGTTTTGACTTCATATTTTGTCGAAAAGTTTACTATCATTTGAACCTCATTAACTTGATGACGTTTCAAATGTTTCAGAAGATATACCTCATTTTGAATAATTTCATCAAGCCAAGTTTCATATTTGATTCATTGATCATCAATTCATAATATTTCAACCATAGACTTTGTTTTGACTTCATATTATCTCGAAAAGTTTACTATCACTTGAACCTCATTAACCTGATGAGGTTTCAAATGTTTCAGAATATATACCTCAATTTGACAGAATTGCATCAAGCCACGGTTCATATTCGATTCATTGACCATCAATTCATAATATTTCAACAATAGACTTTGTTCTGACTTCATATTTTCTCGAAAAGTTTACTATCATTCGAACCTCATTCACTTGATGAGGTTTCAAATGTTTCACAATATATACCTCCATTTGACAGAATTGCATCAAGCCACGGTTCATATTCGATGCATTGATCATCAATTCATAAGATTTCAACAATAGAATGTGTTTTGACTTTATATTTTCTCGAAAAGTTTACTATCATTCGAACCTCATTAACTTGATGAGGTTTCAAATGTTTCAGAATATATACCTAAATTTGACAGAATTGCATCAAGCCACCGTTCATATTCGATTCATTGACCATCAATTCATAATATTTCAACAATAGACTGTGTTTTGACTTCATATTTTCTCGAAAAGTTTACTATCACTTGAACCTCATTAACCTGATGAGGTTTCAAATGTTTCAGAATATATACCTGATTTTGAAGAATTTCATCAAGCCAAGTTTCATATTCGATGCATTGAACATCAATTCATAACATTTCAAGCATAGACTGTGTTTTGACTTCATATTTTCTCGAAAAGTTTACTATCATTTGAACCTCATTAACTTGATGAGGTTTCAAATGTTTCAGAATATATACCTGATTTTGAACAATTTCATCAAGCCAAGTTTCATATTCGATGCATTGAACATCAATTCATAACATTTCAAGCATAGACTGTGTTTTGACTTCATATTTTCTCGAAATGTTTACTATCATTTGAACCTCATTAACTTGATGAGGTTTCAAATGTTTCAGAAGATATACCTCTATTTGACAGAATTGCATCAAGCCACGGTCCATATTCGATTCATTGACCATCAATTCATAATACTTCAACAATAGACTGTGTTTTGACTTCATATTTTCTCGAAAAGTTTACTATCATTTGAACCTCATTAACTTGATGAGGTTTCAAATGTTTCAGAATATATACCTCATTTTGAAGAATTGCATCAAGCCAAGTTTCATATTCGATTCATTGACCATCAATTCATAATATTTCAACAATAGACTGTGTTTTGACTTCATATTATCTCGAAAAGTTTACTATCATTTGAACCTCATTAACTTGATGAGGTTTCAAATGTTTCAGAATATATACCTGATTTTGAACAATTTCATCAAGCCAAGTTTCATATTCGATTCATTGACCATCAATTCATAATATTTCAACAATAGACTGTGTTTTGACTTCATATTATCTCGAAAAGTTTACTATCATTTGAACCTCATTAACTTGATGAGGTTTCAAATGTTTCAGAATATATACCTCAATTTGACAGAATTGCATCAAGCCACGGTTCATATTCGATGCATTGATCATCAATTCATAACATTTCAAGCATAGACTGTGTTTTGACTTCATATTTTCTCGAAAAGTTTACTATCACTTGAACCTCATTAACCTTTTGAAGTTTCAATTGTTTTAGAATATATACCTCAATTTGACAGAATTTCGCCAAGCCACGGTTCATATTCGATTAATTGACCATCAATACATAAGATTTCAACAATAGAATGTGTTTTGATTTTATATTTTCTCGAAAGTTTACTATCATTCGAACCTCATTAACTTGATGAGGTTTCAAATGTTTCAGAATATATACCTCAATTTGACAGAATTGCATCAAGCCACCGTTCATATTCGATTCATTGGACATCAATTCATAACATTTCAAGCATAGACTGTGTTTTGACTTCATATTTTCTCGAAAAGTTTACTGTCATTTGAACCTCATTAACTTGATGAGGTTTCAAATGTTTCAGAAGATATACCTCATATTGAAGAATTGCATCAAGCCATGTTTCATATTTGATTCATTGATCATCAATTCATAATATTTCAACAATAGACTGTGTTTTGACTTCATATTTTCTCGAAAAGTTTACTATCATTTGAACCTCATTAACTTGATGAGGTTTCAAATGTTTCAGAATATATACCTGATTTTGAACAATTTCATCAAGCCAAGTTTCATATTCGATTCATTGAACATCAATTCATAACATTTCAAGCATAGACTGTGTTTTGACTTCATATTTTCTCGAAAAGTTTACTATCATTTGAACCTCATTAACTTGATGAGGTTTCAAATGTTTCAGAATATATACCTCAATTTGACAGAATTGCATCAAGCCAAGTTTCATATTCGATTCATTGACCATCAATTCATAATATTTCAACCATAGACTTTGTTTTGACTTCATATTATCTCGAAAAGTTTACTATCACTTGAACCTCATTAACCTGATGAGGTTTCAATTGTTTTAGAATATATACCTCAATTTGACAGAATTGCGTCAAACCACGGTTCATATTCGATTCATTGGCCATCAATTCATAATATTTCAACAATAGACTTTGTTCTGACTTCATATTTTCTCGAAAAGTTTACTATCATTTGAACCTCATTAACTTGATGAGGTTTCAAATGTTTCAGAATATATACCTCAATTTGGCAGAATTGCATCAAGCCACGGTTCATATTCGATGCATTGAACATCAATTCATAACATTTCAAGTATAGACTGTGTTTTGACTTCATATTTTCTCGAAAAGTTTACTATCATTTGAACCTCATTAACTTGATGAGGTTTCAAATGTTTCAGAATATATACCTCAATTTGACAGAATTGCATCAAGCCACGGTCCATATTCGATTCATTGACCATCAATTCATAATATTTCAACAATAGACTGTGTTCTGACTTCATATTTTCTCGAAAAGTTTACTATCATTTGAACCTCATTAACTTGATGAGGTTTCAAATGTTTCAGAATATATACCTGATTTTGAACAATTTCATCAAGCCAAGTTTCATATTCGATGCATTGAACATCAATTCATAACATTTAAGCATAGACTGTGTTTTGACTTCATATTTTCTCGAAAAGTTTACTATCATTTGAACCTCATTAACTTGATGAGGTTTCAAATGTTTCAGAATATATACCTCAATTTGACAGAATTGCATCAAGCCACGGTTCATATTCGATGCATTGATCATCAATTCATAAGATTTCAACAATAGAATGTGTTTTGACTTTATATTTTCTCGAAAAGTTTACTATCATTCGAACCTCATTAACTTGATGAGGTTTCAAATGTTTCAGAATATATACCTCAATTTGACAGAATTGCATCAAGCCACCGTTCATATTCGATTCATTGACCATCAATTCATAATATTTCAACAATAGACTGTGTTTTGACTTCATATTTTCTCGAAAAGTTTACTATCATTTGAACCTCATTAACTTGATGAGGTTTCAAATGTTTCAGAATATATACCTGATTTTGAACAATTTCCTCAAGCCAAGTTTCATATTCGATGCATTGAACATCAATTCATAACATTTCAAGCATAGACTGTGTTTTGACTTCATATTTTCTCGAAAAGTTTACTATCATTTGAACCTCATTAACTTGATGAGGTTTCATATGTTTCAGAATATATACCTCAATTTGACAGAATTGCATCAAGCCACGGTTCATATTCGATGCATTGATCATCAATTCATAACATTTCAAGCATAGACTGTGTTTTGACTTCATATTTTCTCGAAAAGTTTACTATCATTTGAACCTCATTAACTTGATGAGGTTTCAAATGTTTCAGAATATATACCTGATTTTGAACAATTTCCTCAAGCCAAGTTTCATATTCGATGCATTGAACATCAATTCATAACATTTCAAGCATAGACTGTGTTTTGACTTCATATTTTCTCGAAAAGTTTACTATCATTTGAACCTCATTAACTTGATGAGGTTTCAAATGTTTCAGAAGATATACCTCATTTTGAAGAATTTCATCAAGCCAAGTTTCATATTTGATTCATTGATCATCAATTCATAATATTTCAACCATAGACTTTGTTTTGACTTCATATTATCTCGAAAAGTTTACTATCACTTGAACCTCATTAACCTGATGAGGTTTCAAATGTTTCAGAATATATACCTCAATTTGACAGAATTGCGTCAAGCCACGGTTCATATTCGATTCATTGGCCATCAATTCATAATATTTCAACAATAGACTTTGTTCTGACTTCATATTTTCTCGAAAAGTTTACTATCATTTGAACCTCATTAACCTGATGAGGTTTCAAATGTTTCAGAATATATACCTCAATTTGACAGAATTGCATCAAGCCACGGTTCATATTCGATGCATTGATCATCAATTCATAAGATTTCAACAATAGAATGTGTTTTGACTTTATATTTTCTCGAAAAGTTTACTATCATTCGAACCTCATTAACTTGATGAGGTTTCAAATGTTTCAGAATATATACCTCAATTTGACAGAATTGCATCAAGCCACCGTTCATATTCGATTCATTGACCATCAATTCATAATATTTCAACAATAGACTGTGTTTTGACTTCATATTTTCTCGAAAAGTTTACTATCATTTGAACCTCATTAACTTGATGAGGTTTCAAATGTTTCAGAATATATACCTGATTTTGAACAATTTCATCAAGCCAAGTTTCATATTCGATGCATTGAACATCAATTCATAACATTTCAAGCATAGACTGTGTTTTGACTTTATATTTTCTCGAAAAGTTTACTATCATTTGAACCTCATTAACTTGATGAGGTTTCAAATGTTTCAGAATATATACCTGATTTTGAACAATTTCATCAAGCCAAGTTTCATATTCGATGCATTGAACATCAATTCATAACATTTCAAGCATAGACTGTGTTTTGACTTCATATTTTCTCGAAATGTTTACTATCATTTGAACCTCATTAACTTGATGAGGTTTCAAATGTTTCAGAAGATATACCTCTATTTGACAGAATTGCATCAAGCCACGGTCCATATTCGATTCATTGACCATCAATTCATAATAGTTCAACAATAGACTGTGTTTTGACTTCATATTTTCTCGAAAAGTTTACTATCATTTGAACCTCATTAACTTGATGAGGTTTCAAATGTTTCAGAATATATACCTCATTTTAAAGAATTGCATCAAGCCAAATTTCATATTCGATTCATTGACCATCAATTCATAATATTTCAACAATAGACTGTGTTTTGACTTCAGATTATCTCGAAAAGTTTACTATCATTTGAACCTCATTAACTTGATGAGGTTTCAAATGTTTCAGAATATATACCTGATTTTGAACAATTTCATCAAGCCAAGTTTCATATTCGATTCATTGACCATCAATTCATAATATTTCAACAATAGACTGTGTTTTGACTTCATATTTTCTCGAAAAGTTTACTATCATTTGAACCTCATTAACTTGATGAGGTTTCAAATGTTTCAGAATATATACCTCAATTTGACAGAATTGCATCAAGCCACGGTTCATATTCGATGCATTGATCATCAATTCATAACATTTCAAGCATAGACTGTGTTTTGACTTCATATTTTCTCGAAAAGTTTACTATCACTTGAACCTCATTAACCTTTTGAAGTTTCAATTGTTTTAGAATATATACCTCAATTTGACAGAATTTCGCCAAGCCACGGTTCATATTCGATTAATTGACCATCAATACATAAGATTTCAACAATAGAATGTGTTTTGATTTTATATTTTCTCGAAAGTTTACTATCATTCGAACCTCATTAACTTGATGAGGTTTCAAATGTTTCAGAATATATACCTCAATTTGACAGAATTGCATCAAGCCACCGTTCATATTCGATTCATTGGACATCAATTCATAACATTTCAAGCATAGACTGTGTTTTGACTTCATATTTTCTCGAAAAGTTTACTGTCATTTGAACCTCATTAACTTGACGAGGTTTCAAATGTTTCAGAAGATATACCTCATATTGAAGAATTGCATCAAGCCATGTTTCATATTTGATTCATTGATCATCAATTCATAATATTTCAACAATAGACTGTGTTTTGACTTCATATTTTCTCGAAAAGTTTACTATCATTTGAACCTCATTAACTTGATGAGGTTTCAAATGTTTCAGAATATATACCTGATTTTGAACAATTTCAACAAGCCAAGTTTCATATTCGACTCATTGAACATCAATTCATAACATTTCAAGCATAGACTGTGTTTTGACTTTATATTTTCTTGAAGAGTTTACTATCATTTGAACCTCATTAACTTGATGAGGTTTCAAATGTTTCAGAATATATACCTCAATTTGACAGAATTGCATCAAGCCAAGTTTCATATTTGATTCATTGATCATCAATTCATAATATTTCAACCATAGACTTTGTTTTGACTTCATATTATCTCGAAAAGTTTACTATCACTTGAACCTCATTAACCTGATGAGGTTTCAACTGTTTTAGAATATATACCTCAATTTGACAGAATTGCGTCAAACCACGGTTCATATTCGATTCATTGGCCATCAATTCATAATATTTCAACAATAGACTTTGTTCTGACTTCATATTTTCTCGAGAAGTTTACTATCATTTGAACCTCATTAACTTGATGAGGTTTCAAATGTTTCAGAATATATACCTCAATTTGGCAGAATTGCATCAAGCCACGGTTCATATTCGATGCATTGAACATCAATTCATAACATTTCAAGTATAGACTGTGTTTTGACTTCATATTTTCTCGAAAAGTTTACTATCATTTGAACCTCATTAACTTCATGAGGTTTCAAATGTTTCAGAATATATACCTCAATTTGACAGAATTGCGTCAAGCCACGGTTCATATTCGATTCATTGGCCATCAATTCATAATATTTCAACAATAGACTTTGTTCTGACTTCATATTTTCTCGAAAAGTTTACTATCATTTGAACCTCATTAACTTGATGAGGTTTCAAATGTTTCAGAATATATACCTGATTTTGAACAATTTCCTCAAGCCAAGTTTCATATTCGATGCATTGAGCATCAATTCATAACATTTCAAGCATAGACTGTGTTTTGACTTCATATTTTGTCGAAAAGTTTACTATCATTTGAACCTCATTAACTTGATGATGTTTCAAATGTTTCAGAAGATATACCTCATTTTGAATAATTGCATCAAGCCAAGTTTCATATTTGATTCATTGATCATCAATTCATAATATTTCAACCATAGACTTTGTTTTGACTTCATATTATCTCGAAAAGTTTACTATCACTTGAACCTCATTAACCTGATGAGGTTTCAAATGTTTCAGAATATATACCTCAATTTGACAGAATTGCGTCAAGCCACGGTTCATATTCGATTCATTGGCCATCAATTCATAATATTTCAACAATAGACTTTGTTCTGACTTCATATTTTCTCGAAAAGTTTACTATCATTTGAACCTCATTAACTTGATGAGGTTTCAAATGTTTCAGAATATATACCTCAATTTGGCAGAATTGCATCAAGCCACGGTTCATATTCGATGCATTGATCATCAATTCATAAGATTTCAACAATAGAATGTGTTTTGACTTTATATTTTCTCGAAAAGTTTACTATCATTCGTACCTCATTAACTTGATGAGGTTTCAAATGTTTCAGAATATATACCTCAATTTGACAGAATTGCATCAAGCCACCGTTCATATTCGATTCATTGACCATCAATTCATAATATTTCAACAATAGACTGTGTTTTGACTTCATATTTTCTCGAAAAGTTTACTATCATTTGAACGTCATTAACTTGATGAGGTTTCAAATGTTTCAGAATATATACCTGATTTTGAACAATTTCATCAAGCCAAGTTTCATATTCGATGCATTGAACATCAATTCATAACATTTCAAGCATAGACTGTGTTTTGACTTCATATTTTCTCGAAAAGTTTACTATCATTTGAACCTCATTAACTTGATGAGGTTTCAAATGTTTCAGAATATATACCTCAATTTGACAGAATTGCATCAAGCCACGGTTCATATTCGATGCATTGATCATCAATTCACAACATTTCAAGCATAGACTGTGTTTTGACTTCATATTTTCTCGAAAAGTTTACTATCATTTGAACCTCATTAACTTGATGAGGTTTCAAATGTTTCAGAATATATACCTGATTTTGAACAATTTCATCAAGCCAAGTTTCATATTCGATGCATTGAACATCAATTCATAACATTTCAAGCATAGACTGTGTTTTGACTTCATATTTTCTCGAAAAGTTTACTATCATTTGAACCTCATTAACTTGATGAGGTTTCAAATGTTTCAGAATATATACCTCAATTTGACAGAATTGCATCAAGCCACCGTTCATATTCGATTCATTGGACATCAATTCATAATATTTCAACAATAGACTGTGTTTTGACTTCATATTTTCTCGAAAAGTTTACTATCATTTGAACCTCATTAACTTGATGAGGTTTCAAATGTTTCAGAATATATACCTCATTTTAAAGAATTGCATCAAGCCAAGTTTCATATTCGATTCATTGACCATCAATTCATAATATTTCAACAATAGACTGTGTTTTGACTTCATATTATCTCGAAAAGTTTACTATCATTTGAACCTCATTAACTTGATGAGGTTTCAAATGTTTCAGAATATATACCTGATTTTGAACAATTTCATCAAGCCAAGTTTCATATTCGATTCATTGACCATCAATTCATAATATTTCAACAATAGACTGTGTTTTGACTTCATATTATCTCGAAAAGTTTACTATCATTTGAACCTCATTAACTTGATGAGGTTTCAAATGTTTCAGAATATATACCTCAATTTGGCAGAATTGCATCAAGCCACGGTTCATATTCGATGCATTGAACATCAATTCATAACATTTCAAGTATAGACTGTGTTTTGACTTCATATTTTCTCGAAAAGTTTACTGTCATTTGAACCTCATTAACTTGATGAGGTTTCAAATGTTTCAGAAGATATACCTCATATTGAAGAATTGCATCAAGCCATGTTTCATATTTGATTCATTGATCATCAATTCATAATATTTCAACAATAGACTGTGTTTTGACTTCATATTTTCTCGAAAAGTTTACTATCATTTGAACCTCATTAACTTGATGAGGTTTCAAATGTTTCAGAATATATACCTGATTTTGAACAATTTCAACAAGCCAAGTTTCATATTCGACTCATTGAACATCAATTCATAACATTTCAAGCATAGACTGTGTTTTGACTTTATATTTTCTTGAAGAGTTTACTATCATTTGAACCTCATTAACTTGATGAGGTTTCAAATGTTTCAGAATATATACCTCAATTTGACAGAATTGCATCAAGCCAAGTTTCATATTTGATTCATTGATCATCAATTCATAATATTTCAACCATAGACTTTGTTTTGACTTCATATTATCTCGAAAAGTTTACTATCACTTGAACCTCATTAACCTGATGAGGTTTCAAATGTTTCAGAATATATACCTCAATTTGACAGAATTGCGTCAAGCCACGGTTCATATTCGATTCATTGGCCATCAATTCATAATATTTCAACAATAGACTTTGTTCTGACTTCATATTTTCTCGAGAAGTTTACTATCATTTGAACCTCATTAACTTGATGAGGTTTCAAATGTTTCAGAATATATACCTCAATTTGGCAGAATTGCATCAAGCCACGGTTCATATTCGATGCATTGAACATCAATTCATAACATTTCAAGTATAGACTGTGTTTTGACTTCATATTTTCTCGAAAAGTTTACTATCATTTGAACCTCATTAACTTGATGAGGTTTCAAATGTTTCAGAATATATACCTCAATTTGACAGAAATGCGTCAAGCCACGGTTCATATTCGATTCATTGGCCATCAATTCATAATATTTCAACAATAGACTTTGTTCTGACTTCATATTTTCTCGAAAAGTTTACTATCATTTGAACCTCATTAACTTGATGAGGTTTCAAATGTTTCAGAATATATACCTCAATTTGGCAGAATTGCATCAAGCCACGGTTCATATTCGATGCATTGATCATCAATTCATAAGATTTCAACAATAGAATGTGTTTTGACTTTATATTTTCTCGAAAAGTTTACTATCATTCGTACCTCATTAACTTGATGAGGTTTCAAATGTTTCAGAATATATACCTCAATTTGACAGAATTGCATCAAGCCACCGTTCATATTCGATTCATTGACCATCAATTCATAATATTTCAACAATAGACTGTGTTTTGACTTCATATTTTCTCGAAAAATTTACTATCATTTGAACGTCATTAACTTGATGAGGTTTCAAATGTTTCAGAATATATACCTGATTTTGAACAATTTCATCAAGCCAAGTTTCATATTCGATGCATTGAACATCAATTCATAACATTTCAAGCATAGACTGTGTTTTGACTTCATATTTTCTCGAAAAGTTTACTATCATTTGAACCTCATTAACTTGATGAGGTTTCAAATGTTTCAGAATATATACCTCAATTTGACAGAATTGCATCAAGCCACGGTTCATATTCGATGCATTGATCATCAATTCACAACATTTCAAGCATAGACTGTGTTTTGACTTCATATTTTCTCGAAAAGTTTACTATCATTTGAACCTCATTAACTTGATGAGGTTTCAAATGTTTCAGAATATATACCTGATTTTGAACAATTTCATCAAGCCAAGTTTCATATTCGATGCATTGAACATCAATTCATAACATTTCAAGCATAGACTGTGTTTTGACTTCATATTTTCTCGAAAAGTTTACTATCATTTGAACCTCATTAACTTGATGAGGTTTCAAATGTTTCAGAATATATACCTCAATTTGACAGAATTGCATCAAGCCACCGTTCATATTCGATTCATTGGACATCAATTCATAATATTTCAACAATAGACTGTGTTTTGACTTCATATTTTCTCGAAAAGTTTACTATCATTTGAACCTCATTAACTTGATGAGGTTTCAAATGTTTCAGAATATATACCTCATTTTAAAGAATTGCATCAAGCCAAGTTTCATATTCGATTCATTGACCATCAATTCATAATATTTCAACAATAGACTGTGTTTTGACTTCATATTATCTCGAAAAGTTTACTATCATTTGAACCTCATTAACTTGATGAGGTTTCAAATGTTTCAGAATATATACCTGATTTTGAACAATTTCATCAAGCCAAGTTTCATATTCGATTCATTGACCATCAATTCATAATATTTCAACAATAGACTGTGTTTTGACTTCATATTATCTCGAAAAGTTTACTATCATTTGAACCTCATTAACTTGATGAGGTTTCAAATGTTTCAGAATATATACCTCAATTTGGCAGAATTGCATCAAGCCACGGTTCATATTCGATGCATTGAACATCAATTCATAACATTTCAAGTATAGACTGTGTTTTGACTTCATATTTTCTCGAAAAGTTTACTGTCATTTGAACCTCATTAACTTGATGAGGTTTCAAATGTTTCAGAAGATATACCTCATATTGAAGAATTGCATCAAGCCATGTTTCATATTTGATTCATTGATCATCAATTCATAATATTTCAACAATAGACTGTGTTTTGACTTCATATTTTCTCGAAAAGTTTACTATCATTTGAACCTCATTAACTTGATGAGGTTTCAAATGTTTCAGAATATATACCTGATTTTGAACAATTTCAACAAGCCAAGTTTCATATTCGACTCATTGAACATCAATTCATAACATTTCAAGCATAGACTGTGTTTTGACTTTATATTTTCTTGAAGAGTTTACTATCATTTGAACCTCATTAACTTGATGAGGTTTCAAATGTTTCAGAATATATACCTCAATTTGACAGAATTGCATCAAGCCAAGTTTCATATTTGATTCATTGATCATCAATTCATAATATTTCAACCATAGACTTTGTTTTGACTTCATATTATCTCGAAAAGTTTACTATCACTTGAACCTCATTAACCTGATGAGGTTTCAAATGTTTCAGAATATATACCTCAATTTGACAGAATTGCGTCAAGCCACGGTTCATATTCGATTCATTGGCCATCAATTCATAATATTTCAACAATAGACTTTGTTCTGACTTCATATTTTCTCGAGAAGTTTACTATCATTTGAACCTCATTAACTTGATGAGGTTTCAAATGTTTCAGAATATATACCTCAATTTGGCAGAATTGCATCAAGCCACGGTTCATATTCGATGCATTGATCATCAATTCATAACATTTCAAGCATAGACTGTGTTTTGACTTCATATTTTCTCGAAAAGTTTACTATCATTTGAACCTCATTAACTTGATGAGGTTTCAAATGTTTCAGAATATATACCTCAATTTGACAGAATTGCGTCAAGCCACGGTTCATATTCGATTCATTGGCCATCAATTCATAATATTTCAACAATAGACTTTGTTCTGACTTCATATTTTCTCGAAAAGTTTACTATCATTTGAACCTCATTAACTTGATGAGGTTTCAAATGTTTCAGAATATATACCTGATTTTGAACAATTTCCTCAAGCCAAGTTTCATATTCGATGCATTGAACATCAATTCATAACATTTCAAGCATAGACTGTGTTTTGACTTCATATTTTCTCGAAAAGTTTACTATCATTTGAACCTCATTAACTTGATGAGGTTTCAAATGTTTCAGAATATATACCTCATTTTGAAGAATTGCATCAAGCCAAGTTTCATATTCGATTCATTGACCATCAATTCATAATATTTCAACAATAGACTGTGTTTTGACTTCATATTATCTCGAAAAGTTTACTATCATTTGAACCTCATTAACTTGATGAGGTTTCAAATGTTTCAGAATATATACCTGATTTTGAACAATTTCATCAAGCCACGTTTCATATTCGATTCATTGGCCATCAATTCATAATATTTCAACAATAGACTTTGTTCTGACTTCATATTTTCTCGAAAAGTTTACTATCATTTGAACCTCATTAACTTGATGAGGTTTCAAATGTTTCAGAATATATACCTCAATTTGGCAGAATTGCATCAAGCCACGGTTCATATTCGATGCATTGAACATCAATTCATAACATTTCAAGTATAGACTGTGTTTTGACTTCATATTTTCTCGAAAAGTTTACTGTCATTTGAACCTCATTAACTTGATGAGGTTTCAAATGTTTCAGAAGATATACCTCATATTGAAGAATTGCATCAAGCCATGTTTCATATTTGATTCATTGATCATCAATTCATAATATTTCAACAATAGACTGTGTTTTGACTTCATATTTTCTCGAAAAGTTTACTATCATTTGAACCTCATTAACTTGATGAGGTTTCAAATGTTTCAGAATATATACCTGATTTTGAACAATTTCAACAAGCCAAGTTTCATATTCGACTCATTGAACATCAATTCATAACATTTCAAGCATAGACTGTGTTTTGACTTTATATTTTCTTGAAGAGTTTACTATCATTTGAACCTCATTAACTTGATGAGGTTTCAAATGTTTCAGAATATATACCTCAATTTGACAGAATTGCATCAAGCCAAGTTTCATATTTGATTCATTGATCATCAATTCATAATATTTCAACCATAGACTTTGTTTTGACTTCATATTATCTCGAAAAGTTTACTATCACTTGAACCTCATTAACCTGATGAGGTTTCAAATGTTTCAGAATATATACCTCAATTTGACAGAATTGCGTCAAGCCACGGTTCATATTCGATTCATTGGCCATCAATTCATAATATTTCAACAATAGACTTTGTTCTGACTTCATATTTTCTCGAGAAGTTTACTATCATTTGAACCTCATTAACTTGATGAGGTTTCAAATGTTTCAGAATATATACCTCAATTTGGCAGAATTGCATCAAGCCACGGTTCATATTCGATGCATTGATCATCAATTCATAACATTTCAAGCATAGACTGTGTTTTGACTTCATATTTTCTCGAAAAGTTTACTATCATTTGAACCTCATTAACTTGATGAGGTTTCAAATGTTTCAGAATATATACCTCAATTTGACAGAATTGCGTCAAGCCACGGTTCATATTCGATTCATTGGCCATCAATTCATAATATTTCAACAATAGACTTTGTTCTGACTTCATATTTTCTCGAAAAGTTTACTATCATTTGAACCTCATTAACTTGATGAGGTTTCAAATGTTTCAGAATATATACCTGATTTTGAACAATTTCCTCAAGCCAAGTTTCATATTCGATGCATTGAACATCAATTCATAACATTTCATGCATAGACTGTGTTTTGACTTCATATTTTGTCGAAAAGTTTACTATCATTTGAACCTCATTAACTTGATAATGTTTCAAATGTTTCAGAAGATATACCTCATTTTGAATAATTGCATCAAGCCAAGTTTCATATTTGATTCATTGATCATCAATTCATAATATTTCAACCATAGACTTTGTTTTGACTTCATATTATCTCGAAAAGTTTACTATCACTTGAACCTCATTAACCTGATGAGGTTTCAAATGTTTCAGAATATATACCTCAATTTGACAGAATTGCGTCAAGCAACGGTTCATATTCGATTTATTGGCCATCAATTCATAATATTTCAACAATAGACTTTGTTCTGACTTCATATTTTCTCGAAAAGTTTACTATCATTTGAACCTCATTAACTTGATGAGGTTTCAAATGTTTCAGAATATATACCTCAATTTGGCAGAATTGCATCAAGCCACGGTTCATATTCGATGCATTGATCATCAATTCATAAGATTTCAACAATAGAATGTGTTTTGACTTTATATTTTCTCGAAAAGTTTACTATCATTCGTACCTCATTAACTTGATGAGGTTTCAAATGTTTCAGAATATATACCTCAATTTGGCAGAATTGCATCAAGCCACGGTTCATATTCGATGCATTGATCATCAATTCATAAGATTTCAACAATAGAATATGTTTTGACTTTATATTTTCTCGAAAAGTTTACTATCATTCGTACCTCATTAACTTGATGAGGTTTCAAATGTTTCAGAATATATACCTCAATTTGACAGAATTGCATCAAGCCACCGTTCATATTCGATTCATTGACCATCAATTCATAATATTTCAACAATAGACTGTATTTTGACTTTATATTTTCTCGAAAAGTTTACTATCATTTGAACCTCATTAACTTGATGAGGTTTCAAATGTTTCAGAAGATATACCTCATATTGAAGAATTGCATCAAGCCATGTTTCATATTTGATTCATTGATCATCAATTCATAATATTTCAACAATAGACTGTGTTTTGACTTCATATTTTCTCGAAAAGTTTACTATCATTTGAACCTCATTAACTTGATGAGGTTTCAAATGTTTCAGAATATATACCTGATTTTGAACAATTTCAACAAGCCAAGTTTCATATTCGACTCATTGAACATCAATTCATAACATTTCAAGCATAGACTGTGTTTTGACTTTATATTTTCTCGAAGAGTTTACTATCATTTGAACCTCATTAACTTGATGAGGTTTCAAATGTTTCAGAATATATACCTCAATTTGACAGAATTGCATCAAGCCAAGTTTCATATTTGATTCATTGATCATCAATTCATAATATTACAACCATAGACTTTGTTTTGACTTCATATTATCTCGAAAAGTTTACTATCACTTGAACCTCATTAACCTGATGAGGTTTCAACTGTTTCAGAATATATACCTCAATTTGACAGAATTGCGTCAAGCCACGGTTCATATTCGATTCATTGGCCATCAATTCATAACATTTCAACAATAGACTTTGTTCTGACTTCATACTTTCTCGAGAAGTTTACTATCATTTGAACCTCATTAACTTGATGAGGTTTCAAATGTTTCAGAATATATACCTCAATTTGGCAGAATTGCATCAAGCCACGGTTCATATTCGATGCATTGATCATCAATTCATAACATTTCAAGCATAGACTGTCTTTTGACTTCATATTTTCTCGAAAAGTTTACTATCATTTGAACCTCATTAACTTCATGAGGTTTCAAATGTTTCAGAATATATACCTCAATTTGACAGAATTGCGTCAAGCCACTGTTCATATTCGATTCATTGGCCATCAATTCATAATATTTCAACAATAGACTTTGTTCTGACTTCATATTTTCTCGAAAAGTTTACTATCATTTGAACCTCATTAACTTGATGAGGTTTCAAATGTTTCAGAATATATACCTGATTTTGAACAATTTCATCAAGCCAATTTCATATTCGATGCATTGAACATCAATTCATAACATTTCAAGCATAGACTGTGTTTTGACTTCATATTTTCTCGAAAAGTTTACTATCATTTGAACCTCATTAACTTGATGAGGTTTCAAATGTTTCAGAATATATACCTCAATTTGACAGAATTGCATCAAGCCACGGTTCATATTCGATGCATTGATCATCAATTCACAACATTTCAAGCATAGACTGTGTTTTGACTTCATATTTTCTCGAAAAGTTTACTATCATTTGAACCTCATTAACTTGATGAGGTTTCAAATGTTTCAGAATATATACCTGATTTTGAACAATTTCCTCAAGCCAAGTTTCATATTCGATGCATTGAACATCAATTCATAACATTTCAAGCATAGACTGTGTTTTGACTTCATATTTTGTCGAAAAGTTTACTATCATTTGAACCTCATTAACTTGATGAGGTTTCAAATGTTTCAGAATATATACCTGATTTTGAACAATTTCCTCAAGCCAAGTTTCATATTCGATGCATTGAACATCAATTCATAACATTTCAAGCATAGACTGTGTTTTGACTTCATATTTTGTCGAAAAGTTTACTATCATTTGAACCTCATTAACTTGATAATGTTTCAAATGTTTCAGAAGATATACCTCATTTTGAATAATTGCATCAAGCCAAGTTTCATATTTGATTCATTGATCATCAATTCATAATATTTCAACCATAGACTTTGTTTTGACTTCATATTATCTCGAAAAGTTTACTATCACTTGAACCTCATTAACCTGATGAGGTTTCAAATGTTTCAGAATATATACCTCAATTTGACAGAATTGCGTCAAGCCACGGTTCATATTCGATTCATTGGCCATCAATTCATAATATTTCAACAATAGACTTTGTTCTGACTTCATATTTTCTCGAAAAGTTTACTATCATTTGAACCTCATTAACTTGATGAGGTTTCAAATGTTTCAGAATATATACCTCAATTTGGCAGAATTGCATCAAGCCAAGTTTCATATTTGATTCATTGATCATCAATTCATAATATTACAACCATAGACTTTGTTTTGACTTCATATTATCTCGAAAAGTTTACTATCACTTGAACCTCATTAACCTGATGAGGTTTCAACTGTTTCAGAATATATACCTCAATTTGACAGAATTGCGTCAAGCCACGGTTCATATTCGATTCATTGGCCATCAATTCATAATATTTCAACAATAGACTTTGTTCTGACTTCATATTTTCTCGAAAGTTTACTATCATTTGAACCTCATTAACGTGATGAGGTTTCAAATGTTTCAGAATATATACCTCAATTTGACAGAATTGCATCAAGCCACGGTTCATATTCGATGCATTGATCATCAATTCATAACATTTCAAGCATAGACTGTGTTTTGACTTCATATTTTCTCGAAAAGTTTACTATCATTTGAACCTCATTAACTTGATGAGGTTTCAAATGTTTCAGAATATATACCTCAATTTGACAGAATTGCGTCAAGCCACGGTTCATATTCGATTCATTGGCCATCAATTCATAATATTTCAACAATAGACTTTGTTCTGACTTCATATTTTCTCGAAAAGTTTACTATCATTTGAACCTCATTAACTTGATGAGGTTTCAAATGTTTCAGAATATATACCTGATTTTGAACAATTTCATCAAGCCAATTTCATATTCGATGCATTTAACATCAATTCATAACATTTCAAGCATAGACTGTGTTTTGACTTCATATTTTCTCGAAAAGTTTACTATCATTTGAACCTCATTAACTTGATGAGGTTTCAAATGTTTCAGAATATATACCTCAATTTGACAGAATTGCATCAAGCCACGGTTCATATTCGATGCATTGAACATCAATTCATAACATTTCAAGCATAGACTGTGTTTTGACTTCATATTTTCTCGAAAAGTTTACTATCATTTGAACCTCATTAACTTGATGAGGTTTCAAATGTTTCAGAATATATACCTGATTTTGAACAATTTCATCAAGCCAAGTTTCATATTCGATGCATTGAACATCAATTCATAACATTTCAAGCATAGACTGTGTTTTGACTTCATATTTTCTCGAAAAGTTTACTATCATTTGAACCTCATTAACTTGATGAGGTTTCAAATGTTTCAGAATATATACCTGATTTTGAACAATTTCATCAAGCCAAGTTTCATATTCGATGCATTGAACATCAATTCATAACATTTCAAGCATAGACTGTGTTTTGACTTCATATTTTGTCGAAAAGTTTACTATCATTTGAACCTCATTAACTTGATAATGTTTCAAATGTTTCAGAAGATATACCTCATTTTGAATAATTGCATCAAGCCAAGTTTCATATTTGATTCATTGATCATCAATTCATAATATTTCAACCATAGACTTTGTTTTGACTTCATATTATCTCGAAAAGTTTACTATCACTTGAACCTCATTAACCTGATGAGGTTTCAAATGTTTCAGAATATATACCCCTTTTTGAAGAATTGCATCAAGCCACGGTTCATATTCGATTCATTGACCATCAATTCATAATATTTCAACAATAGACTGTGTTCTGACTTCATATTTTCTCGAAAAGTTTACTATCATTTGAACCTCATTAACTTGATGAGGTTTCAAATGTTTCAGAATATATACCTCAATTTGACAGAATTGCATCAAGCCACGGTTCATATTCGATGCATTGAACATCAATTCATAACATTTCAAGCATAGACTGTGTTTTGACTTCATATTTTGTCGAAAAGTTTACTATCATTTGAACCTCATTAACTTGATGACGTTTCAAATGTTTCAGAAGATATACCTCATTTTGAATAATTTCATCAAGCCAAGTTTCATATTTGATTCATTGATCATCAATTCATAATATTTCAACCATAGACTTTGTTTTGACTTCATATTATCTCGAAAAGTTTACTATCACTTGAACCTCATTAACCTGATGAGGTTTCAAATGTTTCAGAATACATACCTCAATTTGACAGAATTGCGTCAAGCCACGGTTCATATTCGATTCATTGGCCATCAATTCATAATATTTCAACAATAGACTTTGTTCTGACTTCATATTTTCTCGAAAAGTTTACTATCATTTGAACCTCATTAACTTGATGAGGTTTCAAATGTTTCAGAATATATACCTCAATTTGACAGAATTGCATCAAGCCACGGTTCATATTCGATGCATTGATCATCAATTCATAAGATTTCAACAATAGAATGTGTTTTGACTTCATATTTTCTCGAAAAGTTTACTATCATTCGAACCTCATTAACTTGATGAGGTTTCAAATGTTTCAGAATATATACCTAAATTTGACAGAATTGCATCAAGCCACCGTTCATATTCGATTCATTGACCATCAATTCATAATATTTCAACAATAGACTTTGTTTTGACTTCATATTTTCTCGAAAAGTTTACTATCATTTGAACCTCATTAACTTGATGAGGTTTCAAATGTTTCAGAATATATACCTGATTTTGAACAATTTCATCAAGCCAAGTTTCATATTCGATGCATTGAACATCAATTCATAACATTTCAAGCATAGACTGTGTTTTGACTTTATATTTTCTCGAAAAGTTTACTATCATTTGAACCTCATTAACTTGATGAGGTTTCAAATGTTTCAGAATATATACCTGATTTTGAACAATTTCATCAAGCCAAGTTTCATATTCGATGCATTGAACATCAATTCATAACATTTCAAGCATAGACTGTGTTTTGACTTCATATTTTCTCGAAATGTTTACTATCATTTGAACCTCATTAACTTGATGAGGTTTCAAATGTTTCAGAAGATATACCTCTATTTGACAGAATTGCATCAAGCCACGGTCCATATTCGATTCATTGACCATCAATTCATAATATTTCAACAATAGACTGTGTTTTGACTTCATATTTTCTCGAAAAGTTTACTATCATTTGAACCTCATTAACTTGATGAGGTTTCAAATGTTTCAGAATATATACCTCATTTTAAAGAATTGCATCAAGCCAAGTTTCATATTCGATTCATTGACCATCAATTCATAATATTTCAACCATAGACTGTGTTTTGACTTCATATTTTCTCGAAAAGTTTACTATCACTTGAACATCATTAACCTGATGAGGTTAAAAATGTTTGGAATATATACCTCATTTTGAAGAATTTCATCAAGCCAAGTTTCCTATTCGATTCATTGACCATCAATTCATAATATTTCAACCATAGACTGTGTTTTGACTTCATATTTTCTCGAAAAGTTTACTATCATTTGAACCTCATTAACTTGATGAGGTTTCAAATGTTTCAGAATATATACCTCAATTTGACAGAATTGCATCAAGCCACGGTTCATATTCGATGCATTGATCATCAATTCATAACATTTCAAGCATAGACTGTGTTTTGACTTCATATTTTCTCGAAAAGTTTACTATCACTTGAACCTCATTAACCTTTTGAAGTTTCAATTGTTTTAGAATATATACCTCAATTTGACAGAATTTCGCCAAGCCACGGTTCATATTCGATTAATTGACCATCAATACATAAGATTTCAACAATAGAATGTGTTTTGATTTTATATTTTCTCGAAAGTTTACTATCATTCGAACCTCATTAACTTGATGAGGTTTCAAATGTTTCAGAATATATACCTCAATTTGACAGAATTGCATCAAGCCACCGTTCATATTCGATTCATTGGACATCAATTCATAACATTTCAAGCATAGACTGTGTTTTGACTTCATATTTTCTCGAAAAGTTTACTGTCATTTGAACCTCATTAACTTGATGAGGTTTCAAATGTTTCAGAAGATATACCTCATATTGAAGAATTGCATCAAGCCATGTTTCATATTTGATTCATTGATCATCAATTCATAATATTTCAACAATAGACTGTGTTTTGACTTCATATTTTCTCGAAAAGATTACTATCATTTGAACCTCATTAACTTGATGAGGTTTCAAATGTTTCAGAATATATACCTGATTTTGAACAATTGCATCAAGCCAAGTTTCATATTCGACTCATTGAACATCAATTCATAACATTTCAAGCATAGACTGTGTTTTGACTTTATATTTTCTTGAAAAGTTTACTATCATTTGAACCTCATTAACTTGATGAGGTTTCAAATGTTTCAGAATATATACCTCAATTTGAATAATTGCATCAAGCCAAGTTTCATATTTGATTCATTGATCATCAATTCATAATATTTCAACCATAGACTTTGTTTTGACTTCATATTATCTCGAAAAGTTTACTATCACTTGAACCTCATTAACCTGATGAGGTTTCAATTGTTTTAGAATATATACCTCAATTTGACAGAATTGCGTCAAACCACGGTTCATATTCGATTCATTGGCCATCAATTCATAATATTTCAACAATAGACTTTGTTCTGACTTCATATTTTCTCGAAAAGTTTACTATCATTTGAACCTCATTAACTTGATGAGGTTTCAAATGTTTCAGAATATATACCTCAATTTGACAGAATTGCATCAAGCCACGGTTCATATTCGATGCATTGAACATCAATTCATAACATTTCAAGCATAGACTGTGTTTTGACTTCATATTTTCTCGAAAAGTTTACTATCATTTGAACCTCATTAACTTGATGAGGTTTCAAATGTTTCAGAATATATACCTCAATTTGACAGAATTGCGTCAAGCCACGGTTCATATTCGATTCATTGGCCATCAATTCATAATATTTCAACAATAGACTTTGTTCTGACTTCATATTTTCTCGAAAAGTTTACTATCATTTGAACCTCATTAACTTGATGAGGTTTCAAATGTTTCAGAATATATACCTGATTTTGAACAATTTCATCAAGCCAAGTTTCATATTCGATGCATTGAACATCAATTCATAACATTTCAAGCATAGACTGTGTTTGAACCTCATTAACTTGATGAGGTTTCAAATGTTTCAGAATATATACCTCAATTTGACAGAATTGCATCAAGCCACGGTTCATATTCGATGCATTGATCATCAATTCATAAGATTTCAACAATAGAATGTGTTTTGACTTTATATTTTCTCGAAAAGTTTACTATCATTTGAACCTCATTAACTTGATGAGGTTTCAAATGTTTCAGAATATATACCTCAATTTGACAGAATTGCATCAAGCCACCGTTCATATTCGATTCATTGACCATCAATTCATAATATTTCAACAATAGACTGTGTTTTGACTTCATATTTTCTCGAAAAGTTTACTATCATTTGAACCTCATTAACTTGATGAGGTTTCAAATGTTTCAGAATATATACCTGATTTTGAACAATTTCATCAAGCCAAGTTTCATATTCGATGCATTGAACATCAATTCATAACATTTCAAGCATAGACTGTGTTTTGACTTCATATTTTCTCGAAAAGTTTACTATCATTTGAACCTCATTAACTTGATGAGGTTTCAAATGTTTCAGAATATATACCTCAATTTGACAGAATTGCATCAAGCCACGGTTCATATTCGATGCATTGATCATCAATTCATAACATTTCAAGCATAGACTGTGTTTTGACTTCATATTTTCTCGAAAAGTTTACTATCATTTGAACCTCATTAACTTGATGAGGTTTCAAATGTTTCAGAATATATACCTGATTTTGAACAATTTCCTCAAGCCAAGTTTCATATTCGATGCATTGAACATCAATTCATAACATTTCAAGCATAGACTGTGTTTTGACTTCATATTTTGTCGAAAAGTTTACTATCATTTGAACCTCATTAACTTGATGACGTTTCAAATGTTTCAGAAGATATACCTCATTTTGAATAATTTCATCAAGCCAAGTTTCATATTTGATTCATTGATCATCAATTCATAATATTTCAACCATAGACTGTGTTTTGACTTCATATTTTCTCGAAAAGTTTACTATCATTTGAACCTCATTAACCTGATGAGGTTTCAAATGTTTCAGAATACATACCTCAATTTGACAGAATTGCGTCAAGCCACGGTTCATATTCGATTCATTGGCCATCAATTCATAATATTTCAACAATAGACTTTGTTCTGACTTCATATTTTCTCGAAAAGTTTACTATCATTTGAACCTCATTAACTTGATGAGGTTTCAAATGTTTCAGAATATATACCTCAATTTGACAGAATTGCATCAAGCCACGGTTCATATTCGATGCATTGATCATCAATTCATAAGATTTCAACAATAGAATGTGTTTTGACTTTATATTTTCTCGAAAAGTTTACTATCATTCGAACCTCATTAACTTGATGAGGTTTCAAATGTTACAGAATATATACCTAAATTTGACAGAATTGCATCAAGCCTCCGTTCATATTCGATTCATTGACCATCAATTCATAACATTTCAAGCATAGACTGTGTTTTGACTTCATATTTTGTCGAAAAGTTTACTATCATTCGAACCTCATTAACTTGATGAGGTTTCAAATGTTTCAGAATATATACCTGATTTTGAACAATTTCATCAAGCCAAGTTTCATATTCGATGCATTGAACATCAATTCATAACATTTCAAGCATAGACTGTGTTTTGACTTTATATTTTCTCGAAAAGTTTACTATCATTTGAACCTCATTAACTTGATGAGGTTTCAAATGTTTCAGAATATATACCTGATTTTGAACAATTTCATCAAGCCAAGTTTCATATTCGATGCATTGAACATCAATTCATAACATTTCAAGCATAGACTGTGTTTTGACTTCATATTTTCTCGAAATGTTTACTATCATTTGAACCTCATTAACTTGATGAGGTTTCAAATGTTTCAGAAGATATACCTCTATTTGACAGAATTGCATCAAGCCACGGTCCATATTCGATTCATTGACCATCAATTCATAATAGTTCAACAATAGACTGTGTTTTGACTTCATATTTTCTCGAAAAGTTTACTATCATTTGAACCTCATTAACTTGATGAGGTTTCAAATGTTTCAGAATATATACCTCATTTTGAAGAATTGCATCAAGCCAAGTTTCATATTCGATTCATTGACCATCAATTCATAATATTTCAACCATAGACTGTGTTTTGACTTCAGATTATCTCGAAAAGTTTACTATCATTTGAACCTCATTAACTTGATGAGGTTTCAAATGTTTCAGAATATATACCTGATTTTGAACAATTTCATCAAGCCAAGTTTCATATTCGATTCATTGACCATCAATTCATAATATTTCAACAATAGACTGTGTTTTGACTTCATATTATCTCGAAAAGTTTACTATCATTTGAACCTCATTAACTTGATGAGGTTTCAAATGTTTCAGAATATATACCTCAATTTGACAGAATTGCATCAAGCCACGGTTCATATTCGATGCATTGATCATCAATTCATAACATTTCAAGCATAGACTGTGTTTTGACTTCATATTTTCTCGAAAAGTTTACTATCACTTGAACCTCATTAACCTTTTGAAGTTTCAATTGTTTTAGAATATATACCTCAATTTGACAGAATTTCGCCAAGCCACGGTTCATATTCGATTAATTGACCATCAATACATAAGATTTCAACAATAGAATGTGTTTTGATTTTATATTTTCTCGAAAGTTTACTATCATTCGAACCTCATTAACTTGATGAGGTTTCAAATGTTTCAGAATATATACCTCAATTTGACAGAATTGCATCAAGCCACCGTTCATATTCGATTCATTGGACATCAATTCATAACATTTCAAGCATAGACTGTGTTTTGACTTCATATTTTCTCGAAAAGTTTACTGTCATTTGAACCTCATTAACTTGATGAGGTTTCAAATGTTTCAGAAGATATACCTCATATTGAAGAATTGCATCAAGCCATGTTTCATATTTGATTCATTGATCATCAATTCATAATATTTCAACAATAGACTGTGTTTTGACTTCATATTTTCTCGAAAAGTTTACTATCATTTGAACCTCATTAACTTGATGAGGTTTCAAATGTTTCAGAATATATACCTGATTTTGAACAATTTCAACAAGCCAAGTTTCATATTCGACTCATTGAACATCAATTCATAACATTTCAAGCATAGACTGTGTTTTGACTTTATATTTTCTTGAAGAGTTTACTATCATTTGAACCTCATTAACTTGATGAGGTTTCAAATGTTTCAGAATATATACCTCAATTTGACAGAATTGCATCAAGCCAAGTTTCATATTTGATTCATTGATCATCAATTCATAATATTTCAACCATAGACTTTGTTTTGACTTCATATTATCTCGAAAAGTTTACTATCACTTGAACCTCATTAACCTGATGAGGTTTCAACTGTTTTAGAATATATACCTCAATTTGACAGAATTGCGTCAAACCACGGTTCATATTCGATTCATTGACCATCAATTCATAATATTTCAACAATAGACTGTGTTCTGACTTCATATTTTCTCGAAAGTTTACTATCATTTGAACCTCATTAACTTGATGAGGTTTCAAATGTTTCAGAATATATACCTCAATTTGGCAGAATTGCATCAAGCCACGGTTCATATTCGATGCATTGAACATCAATTCATAACATTTCAAGTATAGACTGTGTTTTGACTTCATATTTTCTCGAAAAGTTTACTATCATTTGAACCTCATTAACTTGATGAGGTTTCAAATGTTTCAGAATATATACCTCAATTTGACAGAATTGCATCAAGCCACGGTTCATATTCGATTCATTGGCCATCAATTCATAATATTTCAACAATAGACTTTGTTCTGACTTCATATTTTCTCGAAAAGTTTACTATCATTTGAACCTCATTAACTTGATGAGGTTTCAAATGTTTCAGAATATATACCTGATTTTGAACAATTTCATCAAGCCAAGTTTCATATTCGATGCATTGAACATCAATTCATAACATTTCAAGCATAGACTGTGTTTTGACTTCATATTTTCTCGAAAAGTTTACTATCATTTGAACCTCATTAACTTGATGAGGTTTCAAATGTTTCAGAAGATATACCTCATTTTGAATAATTGCATCAAGCCAAGTTTCATATTTGATTCATTGATCATCAATTCATAATATTTCAACCATAGACTTTGTTTTGACTTCATATTATCTCGAAAAGTTTACTATCACTTGAACCTCATTAACCTGATGAGGTTTCAAATGTTTCAGAATATATACCTCAATTTGACAGAATTGCGTCAAGCCACGGTTCATATTCGATTCATTGGCCATCAATTCATAATATTTCAACAATAGACTTTGTTCTGACTTCATATTTTCTCGAAAAGTTTACTATCATTTGAACCTCATTAACTTGATGAGGTTTCAAATGTTTCAGAATATATACCTCAATTTGGCAGAATTGCATCAAGCCACGGTTCATATTCGATGCATTGATCATCAATTCATAAGATTTCAACAATAGACTGTGTTTTGACTTCATATTTTCTCGAAAAGTTTACTATCATTCGAACCTCATTAACTTGATGAGGTTTCAAATGTTTCAGAATATATACCTCAATTTGACAGAATTGCATCAAGCCACCGTTCATATTCGATTCATTGACCATCAATTCATAATATTTCAACAATAGACTGTGTTTTGACTTCATATTTTCTCGAAAAGTTTACTATCATTTGAACGTCATTAACTTGATGAGGTTTCAAATGTTTCAGAATATATACCTGATTTTGAACAATTTCATCAAGCCAAGTTTCATATTCGATGCATTGAACATCAATTCATAACATTTCAAGCATAGACTGTGTTTTGACTTCATATTTTCTCGAAAAGTTTACTATCATTTGAACCTCATTAACTTGATGAGGTTTCAAATGTTTCAGAATATATACCTCAATTTGACAGAATTGCATCAAGCCACGGTTCATATTCGATGCATTGATCATCAATTCACAACATTTCAAGCATAGACTGTGTTTTGACTTCATATTTTCTCGAAAAGTTTACTATCATTTGAACCTCATTAACTTGATGAGGTTTCAAATGTTTCAGAATATATACCTGATTTTGAACAATTTCATCAAGCCAAGTTTCATATTGGATGCATTGAACATCAATTGATAACATTTCAAGCATAGACTGTGTTTTGACTTCATATTTTCTCGAAAAGTTTACTATCATTTGAACCTCATTAACTTGATGAGGTTTCAAATGTTTCAGAATATATACCTCAATTTGACAGAATTGCATCAAGCCACCGTTCATATTCGATTCATTGACCATCAATTCATAATATTTCAACAATAGACTGTGTTTTGACTTCATATTTTCTCGAAAAGTTTACTATCATTTGAACCTCATTAACTTGATGAGGTTTCAAATGTTTCAGAATATATACCTGATTTTGAACAATTTCATCAAGCCAAGTTTCATATTCGATTCATTGACCATCAATTCATAATATTTCAACAATAGACTGTGTTTTGACTTCATATTATCTCGAAAAGTTTACTATCATTTGAACCTCATTAACTTGATGAGGTTTCAAATGTTTCAGAATATATACCTCAATTTGGCAGAATTGCATCAAGCCACGGTTCATATTCGATGCATTGAACATCAATTCATAACATTTCAAGCATAGACTGTGTTTTGACTTCATATTTTCTCGAAAAGTTTACTGTCATTTGAACCTCATTAACTTGATGAGGTTTCAAATGTTTCAGAAGATATACCTCATATTGAAGAATTGCATCAAGCCATGTTTCATATTTGATTCATTGATCATCAATTCATAATATTTCAACCATAGACTGTGTTTTGACTTCATATTTTCTCGAAAAGTTTACTATCATTTGAACCTCATTAACTTGATGAGGTTTCAAATGTTTCAGAATATATACCTGATTTTGAACAATTTCATCAAGCCAAGTTTCATATTCGATGCATTGAACATCAATTCATAACATTTCAAGCATAGACTGTGTTTTGACTTCATATTTTCTTGAAAAGTTTACTATCATTTGAACCTCATTAACTTGATGAGGTTTCAAATGTTTCAGAATATATACCTCAATTTGACAGAATTGCATCAAGCCAAGTTTCATATTTGATTCATTGATCATCAATTCATAATATTTCAACCATAGACTTTGTTTTGACTTCATATTATCTCGAAAAGTTTACTATCACTTGAACCTCATTAACCTGATGAGGTTTCAAATGTTTCAGAATATATACCTCAATTTGACAGAATTGCATCAAGCCACGGTTCATATTTGATTCATTGACCATCAATTCATAATATTTCAACAATAGACTTTGTTCTGACTTCATATTTTCTCGAGAAGTTTACTATCATTTGAACCTCATTAACTTGATGAGGTTTCAAATGTTTCAGAATATATACCTCAATTTGGCAGAATTGCATCAAGCCACGGTTCATATTCGATGCATTGAACATCAATTCATAACATTTCAAGCATAGACTGTGTTTTGACTTCATATTTTCTCGAAAAGTTTACTATCATTTGAACCTCATTAACTTGATGAGGTTTCAAATGTTTCAGAATATATACCTCAATTTGACAGAATTGCATCAAGCCACGGTTCATATTCGATTCATTGGCCATCAATTCATAATATTTCAACAATAGACTGTGTTTTGACTTCATATTTTCTCGAAAAGTTTACTATCATTTGAACCTCATTAACTTGATGAGGTTTCAAATGTTTCAGAATATATACCTCAATTTGGCAGAATTGCATCAAGCCACGGTTCATATTCGATGCATTGATCATCAATTCATAAGATTTCAACAATAGAATGTGTTTTGACTTTATATTTTCTCGAAAAGTTTACTATCATTCGAACCTCATTAACTTGATGAGGTTTCAAATGTTTCAGAATATATACCTCAATTTGACAGAATTGCATCAAGCCACCGTTCATATTCGATTCATTGACCATCAATTCATAATATTTCAACAATAGACTGTGTTTTGACTTCATATTTTCTCGAAAAGTTTACTATCATTTGAACCTCATTAACTTGATGAGGTTTCAAATGTTTCAGAATATATACCTGATTTTGAACAATTTCATCAAGCCAAGTTTCATATTCGATGCATTGAACATCAATTCATAACATTTCAAGCATAGACTGTGTTTTGACTTCATATTTTCTCGAAAAGTTTACTATCATTTGAACCTCATTAACTTGATGAGGTTTCAAATGTTTCAGAATATATACCTCATTTTGAAGAATTGCATCAAGCCACGGTTCATATTCGATGCATTGATCATCAATTCATAACATTTCAAGCATAGACTGTGTTTTGACTTCATATTTTCTCGAAAAGTTTACTATCATTTGAACCTCATTAACTTGATGAGGTTTCAAATGTTTCAGAATATATACCTGATTTTGAACAATTTCATCAAGCCAAGTTTCATATTCGATGCATTGAACATCAATTCATAACATTTCAAGCATAGACTGTGTTTTGACTTCATATTTTCTCGAAAAGTTTACTATCATTTGAACCTCATTAACTTGATGAGGTTTCAAATGTTTCAGAATATATACCTCAATTTGACAGAATTGCATCAAGCCACCGTTCATATTCGATTCATTGGACATCAATTCATAATATTTCAACAATAGACTGTGTTTTGACTTCATATTTTCTCGAAAAGTTTACTATCATTTGAACCTCATTAACTTGATGAGGTTTCAAATGTTTCAGAATATATACCTCATTTTGAAGAATTGCATCAAGCCAAGTTTCATATTCGATTCATTGACCATCAATTCATAATATTTCAACAATAGACTGTGTTTTGACTTCATATTATCTCGAAAAGTTTACTATCATTTGAACCTCATTAACTTGATGAGGTTTCAAATGTTTCAGAATATATACCTGATTTTGAACAATTTCATCAAGCCAAGTTTCATATTCGATTCATTGACCATCAATTCATAATATTTCAACAATAGACTGTGTTTTGACTTCATATTTTCTCGAAAAGTTTACTATCATTTGAACCTCATTAACTTGATGAGGTTTCAAATGTTTCAGAATATATACCTCAATTTGGCAGAATTGCATCAAGCCACGGTTCATATTCGATGCATTGAACATCAATTCATAACATTTCAAGCATAGACTGTGTTTTGACTTCATATTTTCTCGAAAAGTTTACTGTCATTTGAACCTCATTAACTTGATGAGGTTTCAAATGTTTCAGAAGATATACCTCATATTGAAGAATTGCATCAAGCCATGTTTCATATTTGATTCATTGATCATCAATTCATAATATTTCAACAATAGACTGTGTTTTGACTTCATATTTTCTCGAAAAGTTTACTATCATTTGAACCTCATTAACTTGATGAGGTTTCAAATGTTTCAGAATATATACCTGATTTTGAACAATTTCATCAAGCCAACTTTCATATTCGACTCATTGAACATCAATTCATAACATTTCAAGCATAGACTGTGTTTTGACTTTATATTTTCTCGAAAAGTTTACTATCATTTGAACCTCATTAACTTGATGAGGTTTCAAATGTTTCAGAATATATACCTCAATTTGACAGAATTGCATCAAGCCAAGTTTCATATTTGATTCATTGATCATCAATTCATAATATTTCAACCATAGACTTTGTTTTGACTTCATATTATCTCGAAAAGTTTACTATCACTTGAACCTCATTAACCTGATGAGGTTTCAAATGTTTCAGAATATATACCTCATTTTGAAGAATTGCATCAAGCCACGGTTCATATTCGATTCATTGACCATCAATTCATAATATTTCAACAATAGACTTTGTTCTGACTTCATATTTTCTCGAAAAGTTTACTATCATTTGAACCTCATTAACTTGATGAGGTTTCAAATGTTTCAGAATATATACCTCAATTTGGCAGAATTGCATCAAGCCACGGTTCATATTCGATGCATTGAACATCAATTCATAACATTTCAAGTATAGACTGTGTTTTGACTTCATATTTTCTCGAAAAGTTTACTATCATTTGAACCTCATTAACTTGATGAGGTTTCAAATGTTTCAGAATATATACCTCAATTTGACAGAATTGCGTCAAGCCACGGTTCATATTCGATTCATTGACCATCAATTCATAATATTTCAACAATAGACTTTGTTCTGACTTCATATTTTCTCGAAAAGTTTACTATCATTTGAACCTCATTAACTTGATGAGGTTTCAAATGTTTCAGAATATATACCTGATTTTGAACAATTTCATCAAGCCAAGTTTCATATTCGATGCATTGAACATCAATTCATAACATTTCAAGCATAGACTGTGTTTTGACTTCATATTTTCTCGAAAAGTTTACTATCATTTGAACCTCATTAACTTGATGACGTTTCAAATGTTTCAGAAGATATACCTCATTTTGAAGAATTGCATCAAGCCAAGTTTCATATTTGATTCATTGATCATCAATTCATAATATTTCAACCATAGACTTTGTTTTGACTTCATATTATCTCGAAAAGTTTACTATCACTTGAACCTCATTAACCTGATGAGGTTTCAAATGTTTCAGAATATATACCTCAATTTGACAGAATTGCGTCAAGCCACGGTTCATATTCGATTCATTGGCCATCAATTCATAATATTTCAACAATAGACTTTGTTCTGACTTCATATTTTCTCGAAAAGTTTACTATCATTTGAACCTCATTAACTTGATGACGTTTCAAATGTTTCAGAAGATATACCTCATTTTGAAGAATTGCATCAAGCCAAGTTTCATATTTGATTCATTGATCATCAATTCATAATATTTCAACAATAGACTGTGTTTTGACTTCATATTTTCTCGAAAAGTTTACTATCATTTGAACCTCATTAACTTGATGAGGTTTCAAATGTTTCAGAATATATACCTGATTTTGAACAATTTCAACAAGCCAAGTTTCATATTCGACTCATTGAACATCAATTCATAAGATTTCAAGCATAGACTGTGTTTTGACTTTATATTTTCTTGAAGAGTTTACTATCATTTGAACCTCATTAACTTGATGAGGTTTCAAATGTTTCAGAAGATATACCTCATATTGCAGAATTGCATCAAGCCATGTTTCATATTTGATTCATTGATCATCAATTCATTATATTTCAACAATAGACTGTGTTTTGACTTCATATTTTCTCGAAAAGTTTACTATCATTTGAACCTCATTAACTTGATGAGGTTTCAAATGTTTCAGAATATATACCTGATTTTGAACAATTTCAACAAGCCAAGTTTCATATTCGACTCATTGAACATCAATTCATAACATTTCAAGCATAGACTGTGTTTTGACTTTATATTTTCTTGAAGAGTTTACTATCATTTGAACCTCATTAACTTGATGAGGTTTCAAATGTTTCAGAATATATACCTCAATTTGACAGAATTGCATCAAGCCAAGTTTCATATTTGATTCATTGATCATCAATTCATAATATTTCAACCATAGACTTTGTTTTGACTTCATATTATCTCGAAAAGTTTACTATCACTTGAACCTCATTAACCTGATGAGGTTTCAAATGTTTCAGAATATATACCTCAATTTGACAGAATTGCGTCAAGCCACGGTTCATATTCGATTCATTGGCCATCAATTCATAATATTTCAACAATAGACTTTGTTCTGACTTCATATTTTCTCGAAAAGTTTACTATCATTTGAACCTCATTAACTTGATGAGGTTTCAAATGTTTCAGAATATATACCTCAATTTGGCAGAATTGCATCAAGCCACGGTTCATATTCGATGCATTGATCATCAATTCATAACATTTCAAGCATAGACTGTGTTTTGACTTCATATTTTCTCGAAAAGTTTACTATCATTTGAACCTCATTAACTTGATGAGGTTTCAAATGTTTCAGAATATATACCTCAATTTGACAGAATTGCGTCAAGCCACGGTTCATATTCGATTCATTGGCCATCAATTCATAATATTTCAACAATAGACTTTGTTCTGACTTCATATTTTCTCGAAAAGTTTACTATCATTTGAACCTCATTAACTTGATGAGGTTTCAAATGTTTCAGAATATATACCTGATTTTGAACAATTTCATCAAGCCAAGTTTCATATTCGATGCATTGAACATCAATTCATAACATTTCAAGCATAGACTGTGTTTTGACTTCATATTTTCTCGAAAAGTTTACTATCATTTGAACCTCATTAACTTGATGAGGTTTCAAATGTTTCAGAAGATATACCTCATTTTGAAGAATTGCATCAAGCCAAGTTTCATATTTGATTCATTGATCATCAATTCATAATATTTCAACCATAGACTTTGTTTTGACTTCATATTATCTCGAAAAGTTTACTATCACTTGAACCTCATTAACCTGATGAGGTTTCAAATGTTTCAGAATATATACCTCAATTTGACAGAATTGCGTCAAGCCACGGTTCATATTCGATTCATTGGCCATCAATTCATAATATTTCAACAATAGACTTTGTTCTGACTTCATATTTTCTCGAAAAGTTTACTATCATTTGAACCTCATTAACTTGATGAGGTTTCAAATGTTTCAGAGTATATACCTCAATTTGGCAGAATTGCATCAAGCCACGGTTCATATTCGATGCATTGATCATCAATTCATAAGATTTCAACAATAGAATGTGTTTTGACTTTATATTTTCTCGAAAAGTTTACTATCATTCGTACCTCATTAACTTGATGAGGTTTCAAATGTTTCAGAATATATACCTCAATTTGACAGAATTGCATCAAGCCACCGTTCATATTCGATTCATTGACCATCAATTCATAATATTTCAACAATAGACTGTGTTTTGACTTCATATTTTCTCGAAAAGTTTACTATCATTTGAACGTCATTAACTTGATGAGGTTTCAAATGTTTCAGAATATATACCTGATTTTGAACAATTTCATCAAGCCAAGTTTCATATTCGATGCATTGAACATCAATTCATAACATTTCAAGCATAGACTGTGTTTTGACTTCATATTTTCTCGAAAAGTTTACTATCATTTGAACCTCATTAACTTGATGAGGTTTCAAATGTTTCAGAATATATACCTCAATTTGACAGAATTGCATCAAGCCACGGTTCATATTCGATGCATTGATCATCAATTCATAACATTTCAAGCATAGACTGTGTTTTGACTTCATATTTTCTCGAAAAGTTTACTATCATTTGAACCTCATTAACTTGATGAGGTTTCAAATGTTTCAGAATATATACCTGATTTTGAACAATTTCATCAAGCCAAGTTTCATATTCGATGCATTGAGCATCAATTCATAACATTTCAAGCATAGACTGTGTTTTGACTTTATATTTTCTCGAAAAGTTTACTATCACTTGAACCTCATTAACCTGATGAGGTTTCAAATGTTTCAGAATATATACCTCAATTTGACAGAATTGCATCAAGCCACCGTTCATATTCGATTCATTGACCATCAATTCATAATATTTCAACAATAGACTGTGTTTTGACTTCATATTTTCTCGAAAAGTTTACTATCATTTGAACCTCATTAACTTGATGAGGTTTCAAATGTTTCAGAATATATACCTCATTTTGAAGAATTGCATCAAGCCAAGTTTCATATTCGATTCATTGACCATCAATTCATAATATTTCAACAATAGACTGTGTTTTGACTTCATATTATCTCGAAAAGTTTACTATCATTTGAACCTCATTAACTTGATGAGGTTTCAAATGTTTCAGAATATATACCTGATTTTGAACAATTTCATCAAGCCAAGTTTCATATTCGATTCATTGACCATCAATTCATAATATTTCAACAATAGACTGTGTTTTGACTTCATATTTTCTCGAAAAGTTTACTATCATTTGAACCTCATTAACTTGATGAGGTTTCAAATGTTTCAGAATATATACCTCAATTTGACAGAATTGCATCAAGCCACCGTTCATATTCGATTCATTGGACATCAATTCATAACATTTCAAGCATAGACTGTGTTTTGACTTCATATTTTCTCGAAAAGTTTACTATCATTTGAACCTCATTAACTTGATGAGGTTTCAAATGTTTCAGAAGATATACCTCATATTGAAGAATTGCATCAAGCCAAGTTTCATAGTTGATTCATTGATCATCAATTCATAAGATTTCAACAATAGACTGTGTTTTGACTTCATATTTTCTCGAAAAGTTTACTATCATTTGAACCTCATTAACTTGATGAGGTTTCAAATGTTTCAGAATATATACCTAATTTGGCAGAATTGCATCAAGCCACGGTTCATATTCGATGCATTGAACATCAATTCATAACATTTCAAGCATAGACTGTGTTTTGACTTCATATTTTCTCGAAAAGTTTACTATCATTTGAACCTCATTAACTTGATGAGGTTTCAAATGTTTCAGAATATATACCTCAATTTGACAGAATTGCGTCAAGCCACGGTTCATATTCGATTCATTGGCCATCAATTCATAATATTTCAACAATAGACTGTGTTTTGACTTCATATTTTCTCGAAAAGTTTACTATCATTTGAACCTCATTAACTTGATGAGGTTTCAAATGTTTCAGAATATATACCTGATTTTGAACAATTTCATCAAGCCAAGTTTCATATTCGATGCATTGAACATCAATTCATAACATTTCAAGCATAGACTGTGTTTTGACTTCATATTTTCTCGAAAAGTTTACTATCATTTGAACCTCATTAACTTGATGAGGTTTCAAATGTTTCAGAAGATATACCTCATTTTGAAGAATTGCATCAAGCCAAGTTTCATATTTGATTCATTGATCATCAATTCATAATATTTCAACCATAGACTTTGTTTTGACTTCATATTATCTCGAAAAGTTTACTATCACTTGAACCTCATTAACCTGATGAGGTTTCAAATGTTTCAGAATATATACCTCAATTTGACAGAATTGCGTCAAGCCACGGTTCATATTCGATTCATTGGCCATCAATTCATAATATTTCAACAATAGACTTTGTTCTGACTTCATATTTTCTCGAGAAGTTTACTATCATTTGAACCTCATTAACTTGATGAGGTTTCAAATGTTTCAGAATATATACCTCAATTTGGCAGAATTGCATCAAGCCACGGTTCATATTCGATGCATTGATCATCAATTCATAACATTTCAAGCATAGACTGTGTTTTGACTTCATATTTTCTCGAAAAGTTTACTATCATTTGAACCTCATTAACTTGATGAGGTTTCAAATGTTTCAGAATATATACCTCAATTTGACAGAATTGCATCAAGCCACGGTTCATATTCGATTCATTGGCCATCAATTCATAATATTTCAACAATAGACTTTGTTCTGACTTCATATTTTCTCGAAAAGTTTACTATCATTTGAACCTCATTAACTTGATGAGGTTTCAAATGTTTCAGAATATATACCTGATTTTGAACAATTTCATCAAGCCAAGTTTCATATTCGATGCATTGAACATCAATTCATAACATTTCAAGCATAGACTGTGTTTTGACTTCATATTTTCTCGAAAAGTTTACTATCATTTGAACCTCATTAACTTGATGAGGTTTCAAATGTTTCAGAAGATATACCTCATTTTGAAGAATTGCATCAAGCCAAGTTTCATATTTGATTCATTGATCATCAATTCATAATATTTCAACCATAGACTTTGTTTTGACTTCATATTATCTCGAAAAGTTTACTATCACTTGAACCTCATTAACTTGATGAGGTTTCAAATGTTTCAGAATATATACCTCAATTTGACAGAATTGCATCAAGCCAACGGTTCATATTCGATGCATTGGCCATCAATTCATAATATTTCAACAATAGACTTTGTTCTGACTTCATATTTTCTCGAAAAGTTTACTATCATTTGAACCTCATTAACTTGATGAGGTTTCAAATGTTTCAGAATATATACCTCAATTTGGCAGAATTGCATCAAGCCACGGTTCATATTCGATGCATTGATCATCAATTCATAAGATTTCAACAATAGACTGTGTTTTGACTTCATATTTTCTCGAAAAGTTTACTATCATTTGAACCTCATTAACTTGATGAGGTTTCAAATGTTTCAGAATATATACCTCAATTTGGCAGAATTGCATCAAGCCACGGTTCATATTCGATGCATTGATCATCAATTCATAAGATTTCAACAATAGAATATGTTTTGACTTTATATTTTCTCGAAAAGTTTACTATCATTCGAACCTCATTAACTTGATGAGGTTTCAAATGTTTCAGAATATATACCTCAATTTGACAGAATTGCATCAAGCCACCGTTCATATTCGATTCATTGACCATCAATTCATAATATTTCAACAATAGACTGTATTTTGACTTCATATTTTCTCGAAAAGTTTACTATCATTTGAACCTCATTAACTTGATGAGGTTTCAAATGTTTCAGAAGATATACCTCATTGAAGAATTGCATCAAGCCATGTTTCATATTGATTCATTGATCATCAATTCATAATATTTCAACAATAGACTGTGTTTTGACTTCATATTTTCTCGAAAAGTTTACTATCATTTGAACCTCATTAACTTGATGAGGTTTCAAATGTTTCAGAATATATACCTGATTTTGAACAATTTCATCAAGCCAAGTTTCATATTCGATGCATTGAACATCAATTCATAACATTTCAAGCATAGACTGTGTTTTGACTTCATATTTTCTCGAAAAGTTTACTATCATTTGAACCTCATTAACTTGATGAGGTTTCAAATGTTTCAGAATATATACCTCAATTTGACAGAATTTCCTCAAGCCAAGTTTCATATTTGATTCATTGATCATCAATTCATAATATTTCAACCATAGACTTTGTTTTGACTTCATATTATCTCGAAAAGTTTACTATCACTTGAACCTCATTAACCTGATGAGGTTTCAAATGTTTCAGAATATATACCTCAATTTGACAGAATTGCATCAAGCTAGGGTTGATATTCGATTCATTGGCCATCAATTCATAATATTTCAACAATAGACTGTGTTCTGACTTCATATTTTCTCGAAAAGTTTACTATCATTTGAACCTCATTAACTTGATGAGGTTTCAAATGTTTCAGAATATATACCTCAATTTGGCAGAATTGCATCAAGCCACGGTTCATATTCGATGCATTGATCATCAATTCATAACATTTCAAGCATAGACTGTCTTTTGACTTCATATTTTCTCGAAAAGTTTACTATCATTTGAACCTCATTAACTTCATGAGGTTTCAAATGTTTCAGAATATATACCTCATTTTGAATAATTGCATCAAGGCAAGTTTCATATTTGATTCATTGATCATCAATTCATAATATTTCAACCATAGACTTTGTTTTGACTTCATATTATCTCGAAAAGTTTACTATCACTTGAACCTCATTAACCTGATGAGGTTTCAAATGTTTCAGAATATATACCTCAATTTGACAGAATTGCGTCAAGCCACGGTTCATATTCGATTCATTGGCCATCAATTCATAATATTTCAACAATAGACTTTGTTCTGACTTCATATTTTCTCGAAAAGTTTACTATCATTTGAACCTCATTAACTTGATGAGGTTTCAAATGTTTCAGAATATATACCTCAATTTGACAGAATTGCATCAAGCCACGGTTCATATTCGATGCATTGATCATCAATTCATAACATTTCAAGCATAGACTGTGTTTTGACTTCATATTTTCTCGAAAAGTTTACTATCATTTGAACCTCATTAACTTGATGAGGTTTCAAATGTTTCAGAATATATACCTGATTTTGAACAATTTCATCAAGCCAAGTTTCATATTCGATGCATTGAACATCAATTCATAACATTTCAAGCATAGACTGTGTTTTGACTTCATATTTTCTCGAAAAGTTTACTATCATTTGAACCTCATTAACTTGATGAGGTTTCAAATGTTTCAGAATATATACCTGATTTTGAACAATTTCATCAAGCCAAGTTTCATATTCGATGCATTGAACATCAATTCATAACATTTCAAGCATAGACTGTGTTTTGACTTCATATTTTCTCGAAAAGTTTACTATCATTTGAACCTCATTAACTTGATGAGGTTTCAAATGTTTCAGAAGATATACCTCATTTTGAAGAATTGCATCAAGCCAAGTTTCATATTTGATTCATTGATCATCAATTCATAATATTTCAACCATAGACTTTGTTTTGACTTCATATTATCTCGAAAAGTTTACTATCACTTGAACCTCATTAACCTGATGAGGTTTCAAATGTTTCAGAATATATACCTCAATTTGACAGAATTGCATCAAGCCACGGTTCATATTCGATTCATTGGCCATCAATTCATAATATTTCAACAATAGACTGTGTTTGACTTCATATTTTCTCGAAAAGTTTACTATCATTTGAACCTCATTAACTTGATGAGGTTTCAAATGTTTCAGAATATATACCTCAATTTTGCAGAATTGCATCAAGCCAAGTTTCATATTTGATTCATTGATCATCAATTCATAATATTTCAACCATAGACTTTGTTTTGACTTCATATTATCTCGAAAAGTTTACTATCACTTGAACCTCATTAACCTGATGAGGTTTCAAATGTTTCAGAATATATACCTCAATTTGACAGAATTGCATCAAGCCACGGTTCATATTCGATTCATTGACCATCAATTCATAATATTTCAACAATAGACTGTGTTCTGACTTCATATTTTCTCGAAAAGTTTACTATCATTTGAACCTCATTAACTTGATGAGGTTTCAAATGTTTCAGAATATATACCTCAATTTGGCAGAATTGCATCAAGCCACGGTTCATATTCGATGCATTGATCATCAATTCATAACATTTCAAGCATAGACTGTGTTTTGACTTCATATTTTCTCGAAAAGTTTACTATCATTTGAACCTCATTAACTTGATGAGGTTTCAAATGTTTCAGAATATATACCTCAATTTGACAGAATTGCATCAAGCCACTGTTCATATTCGATTCATTGGCCATCAATTCATAATATTTCAACAATAGACTTTGTTCTGACTTCATATTTTCTCGAAAAGTTTACTATCATTTGAACCTCATTAACTTGATGAGGTTTCAAATGTTTCAGAATATATACCTGATTTTGAACAATTTCATCAAGCCAAGTTTCATATTCGATGCATTGAACATCAATTCATAACATTTCAAGCATAGACTGTGTTTTGACTTCATATTTTCTCGAAAAGTTTACTATCATTTGAACCTCATTAACTTGATGAGGTTTCAAATGTTTCAGAATATATACCTCAATTTGACAGAATTGCATCAAGCCACGGTTCATATTCGATTCATTGATCATCAATTCATAATATTTCAACATAGACTGTGTTTTGACTTCATATTTTCTCGAAAAGTTTACTATCATTTGAACCTCATTAACTTGATGAGGTTTCAAATGTTTCAGAATATATACCTGATTTTGAACAATTTCATCAAGCCAAGTTTCATATTCGATGCATTGAACATCAATTCATAACATTTCAAGCATAGACTGTGTTTTGACTTCATATTTTCTCGAAAAGTTTACTATCATTTGAACCTCATTAACTTGATGAGGTTTCAAATGTTTCAGAATATATACCTGATTTTGAACAATTTCATCAAGCCAAGTTTCATATTCGATGCATTGAACATCAATTCATAACATTTCAAGCATAGACTGTGTTTTGACTTCATATTTTCTCGAAAAGTTTACTATCATTTGAACCTCATTAACTTGATGACGTTTCAAATGTTTCAGAAGATATACCTCATTTTGAAGAATTGCATCAAGCCAAGTTTCATATTTGATTCATTGATCATCAATTCATAATATTTCAACCATAGACTTTGTTTTGACTTCATATTATCTCGAAAAGTTTACTATCACTTGAACCTCATTAACTTGATGAGGTTTCAAATGTTTCAGAATATATACCTCAATTTGACAGAATTGCGTCAAGCCACGGTTCATATTCGATTCATTGGCCATCAATTCATAATATTTCAACAATAGACTGTGTTTTGACTTCATATTTTCTCGAAAAGTTTACTATCATTTGAACCTCATTAACTTGATGAGGTTTCAAATGTTTCAGAATATATACCTCAATTTGACAGAATTGCATCAAGCCACGGTTCATATTCGATGCATTGATCATCAATTCATAAGATTTCAACAATAGAATGTGTTTTGACTTTATATTTTCTCGAAAAGTTTACTATCATTTGAACCTCATTAACTTGATGAGGTTTCAAATGTTTCAGAATATATACCTCAATTTGACAGAATTGCATCAAGCCACCGTTCATATTCGATTCATTGACCATCAATTCATAATATTTCAACAATAGACTGTGTTTTGACTTCATATTTTCTCGAAAAGTTTACTATCATTTGAACCTCATTAACTTGATGAGGTTTCAAATGTTTCAGAATATATACCTGATTTTGAACAATTTCATCAAGCCAAGTTTCATATTCGATGCATTGAACATCAATTCATAACATTTCAAGCATAGACTGTGTTTTGACTTCATATTTTCTCGAAAAGTTTACTATCATTTGAACCTCATTAACTTGATGAGGTTTCAAATGTTTCAGAATATATACCTCAATTTGACAGAATTGCATCAAGCCACGGTTCATATTCGATTCATTGACCATCAATTCATAATATTTCAACCATAGACTTTGTTTTGACTTCATATTATCTCGAAAAGTTTACTATCACTTGAACCTCATTAACCTGATGAGGTTTCAAATGTTTCAGAATATATACCTCAATTTGACAGAATTGCATCAAGCCACGGTTCATATTCGATTCATTGACCATCAATTCATAATATTTCAACAATAGACTGTGTTCTGACTTCATATTTTCTCGAAAAGTTTACTATCATTTGAACCTCATTAACTTGATGAGGTTTCAAATGTTTCAGAATATATACCTCAATTTGACAGAATTGCATCAAGCCACGGTTCATATTCGATGCATTGATCATCAATTCATAACATTTCAAGCATAGACTGTGTTTTGACTTCATATTTTCTCGAAAAGTTTACTATCATTTGAACCTCATTAACTTGATGAGGTTTCAAATGTTTCAGAATATATACCTCAATTTGACAGAATTGCATCAAGCCACGGTTCATATTCGATTCATTGACCATCAATTCATAATATTTCAACAATAGACTGTGTTTTGACTTCATATTTTCTCGAAAAGTTTACTATCATTTGAACCTCATTAACTTGATGAGGTTTCAAATGTTTCAGAATATATACCTGATTTTGAACAATTTCATCAAGCCAAGTTTCATATTCGATGCATTGAACATCAATTCATAACATTTCAAGCATAGACTGTGTTTTGACTTCATATTTTCTCGAAAAGTTTACTATCATTTGAACCTCATTAACTTGATGAGGTTTCAAATGTTTCAGAAGATATACCTCAATTTGACAGAATTGCATCTAGCCACGGTCCATATTCGATTCATTGATCATCAATTCATAATATTTCAACATAGACTGTGTTTTGACTTCATATTTTCTCGAAAAGTTTACTATCATTTGAACCTCATTAACTTGATGAGGTTTCAAATGTTTCAGAATATATACCTGATTTTGAACAATTTTCAAGCCAAGTTTCATATTCGATGCATTGAACATCAATTCATAACATTTCAAGCATAGACTGTGTTTTGACTTCATATTTTCTCGAAAAGTTTACTATCATTTGAACCTCATTAACTTGATCGTTTCAAATGTTTCAGAAGATATACCTCATTTTGAAGAATTGCATCAAGCCAAGTTTCATATTTGATTCATTGATCATCAATTCATAATATTTCAACCATAGACTTTGTTTTGACTTCATATTATCTCGAAAAGTTTACTATCACTTGAACCTCATTAACTTGATGAGGTTTCAAATGTTTCAGAATATATACCTCAATTTGACAGAATTGCATCAAGCCACGGTTCATATTCGATTCATTGGCCATCAATTCATAATATTTCAACAATAGACTGTGTTTTGACTTCATATTTTTTCGAAAAGTTTACTATCATTTGAACCTCATTAACTTGATGAGGTTTCAAATGTTTCAGAATATATACCTCAATTTGACAGAATTGCATCAAGCCACGGTTCATATTCGATGCATTGATCATCAATTCATAAGATTTCAACAATAGACTGTGTTTTGACTTTATATTTTCTCGAAAAGTTTACTATCATTTGAACCTCATTAACTTGATGAGGTTTCAAATGTTTCAGAATATATACCTCAATTTGACAGAATTGCATCAAGCCACGGTTCATATTCGATTCATTGACCATCAATTCATAATATTTCAACAATAGACTGTGTTTTGACTTCATATTTTCTCGAAAAGTTTACTATCATTTGAACCTCATTAACTTGATGAGGTTTCAAATGTTTCAGAATATATACCTGATTTTGAACAATTTCATCAAGCCAAGTTTCATATTCGATGCATTGAACATCAATTCATAACATTTCAAGCATAGACTGTGTTTTGACTTCATATTTTCTCGAAAAGTTTACTATCATTTGAACCTCATTAACTTGATGAGGTTTCAAATGTTTCAGAATATATACCTCAATTTGACAGAATTGCATCAAGCCACGGTTCATATTCGATTCATTGACCATCAATTCATAATATTTCAACCATAGACTTTGTTTTGACTTCATATTATCTCGAAAAGTTTACTATCACTTGAACCTCATTAACCTGATGAGGTTTCAAATGTTTCAGAATATATACCTCAATTTGACAGAATTGCATCAAGCCACGGTTCATATTCGATTCATTGACCATCAATTCATAATATTTCAACAATAGACTGTGTTTTGACTTCATATTTTCTCGAAAAGTTTACTATCATTTGAACCTCATTAACTTGATGAGGTTTCAAATGTTTCAGAATATATACCTCAATTTGACAGAATTGCATCAAGCCACGGTTCATATTCGATGCATTGATCATCAATTCATAACATTTCAAGCATAGACTGTGTTTTGACTTCATATTTTCTCGAAAAGTTTACTATCATTTGAACCTCATTAACTTGATGAGGTTTCAAATGTTTCAGAATATATACCTCAATTTGACAGAATTGCATCAAGCCACGGTTCATATTCGATTCATTGACCATCAATTCATAATATTTCAACAATAGACTGTGTTTTGACTTCATATTTTCTCGAAAAGTTTACTATCATTTGAACCTCATTAACTTGATGAGGTTTCAAATGTTTCAGAATATATACCTGATTTTGAACAATTTCATCAAGCCAAGTTTCATATTCGATGCATTGAACATCAATTCATAACATTTCAAGCATAGACTGTGTTTTGACTTCATATTTTCTCGAAAAGTTTACTATCATTTGAACCTCATTAACTTGATGAGGTTTCAAATGTTTCAGAATATATACCTCAATTTGACAGAATTGCATCAAGCCACGGTTCATATTTGATTCATTGATCATCAATTCATAATATTTCAACCATAGACTGTGTTTTGACTTCATATTTTCTCGAAAAGTTTACTATCATTTGAACCTCATTAACTTGATTAAGTTTCAAATGTTTCAGAATATATACCTGATTTTGAACAATTTCATCAAGCCAAGTTTCATATTCGATGCATTGAACATCAATTCATAACATTTCAAGCATAGACTGTGTTTTGACTTCATATTTTCTCGAAAAGTTTACTATCATTTGAACCTCATTAACTTGATGAGGTTTCAAATGTTTCAGAAGATATACCTCATTTTGAAGAATTGCATCAAGCCAAGTTTCATATTTGATTCATTGATCATCAATTCATAATATTTCAACCATAGACTTTGTTTTGACTTCATATTATCTCGAAAAGTTTACTATCACTTGAACCTCATTAACCTGATGAGGTTTCAAATGTTTCAGAATACATACCTCAATTTGACAGAATTTCAAGCCACGGTTCATATTCGATTCACCATCAATTCATAATATTTCAACAATAGACTGTGTTTTGACTTCATATTTTCTCGAAAAGTTTACTATCATTTGAACCTCATTAACTTGATGAGGTTTCAAATGTTTCAGAATATATACCTCAATTTGACAGAATTGCATCAAGCCACGGTTCATATTCGATGCATTGATCATCAATTCATAACATTTCAAGCATAGACTGTGTTTTGACTTCATATTTTCTCGAAAAGTTTACTATCATTTGAACCTCATTAACTTGATGAGGTTTCAAATGTTTCAGAATATATACCTCAATTTGACAGAATTGCATCAAGCCACGGTTCATATTCGATGCATTGAACATCAATTCATAACATTTCAAGCATAGACTGTGTTTTGACTTCATATTTTCTCGAAAAGTTTACTATCACTTGAACCTCATTAACATGATGAGCTTTCAAATGTTTTAGAATATATACCTCATATTGAAGAATTGCATCAAGCCAAGGTTCATATTCGATTCATTGACCATCAATTCATAACATTTCAACCATCGACTGTGTTTTGACTTCATATTTTCTCGAAAAGTTTACTATCATTTGAACCTCATTAACTTGATGAGGTTTCAAATGTTTCAGAATATATACCTCAATTTGACAGAATTGCATCAAGCCACGGTTCATATTCGATTCATTGACCATCAATTCATAATATTTCAACAATAGACTGTGTTTTGACTTCATATTTTCTCGAAAAGTTTACTATCATTTGAACCTCATTAACTTGATGAGGTTTCAAATGTTTCAGAATATATACCTGATTTTGAACAATTTCCTCAAGCCAAGTTTCATATTCGATGCATTGAACATCAATTCATAACATTTCAAGCATAGACTGTGTTTTGACTTCATATTTTCTCGAAAAGTTTACTATCATTTGAACCTCATTAACTTGATGACGTTTCAAATGTTTCAGAAGATATACCTCATTTTGAAGAATTGCATCAAGCCAAGTTTCATATTTGATTCATTGATCATCAATTCATAATATTTCAACCATAGACTTTGTTTTGACTTCATATTTTCTCGAAAAGTTTACTATCATTTGAACCTCATTAACTTGATGAGGTTTCAAATGTTTCAGAATATATACCTCAATTTGACAGAATTGCATCAAGCCACGGTTCATATTCGATGCATTGATCATCAATTCATAAGATTTCAACAATAGACTGTGTTTTGACTTCATATTTTCTCGAAAAGTTTACTATCATTGAACCTCATTAACTTGATGAGGTTTCAAATGTTTCAGAATATATACCTCAATTTGACAGAATTGCATCAAGCCACGGTTCATATTCGATTCATTGACCATCAATTCATAATATTTCAACAATAGACTGTGTTTTGACTTCATATTTTCTCGAAAAGTTTACTATCATTTGAACCTCATTAACTTGATGAGGTTTCAAATGTTTCAGAATATATACCTGATTTTGAACAATTTCATCAAGCCAAGTTTCATATTCGATGCATTGAACATCAATTCATAACATTTCAAGCATAGACTGTGTTTTGACTTCATATTTTCTCGAAAAGTTTACTATCATTTGAACCTCATTAACTTGATGAGGTTTCAAATGTTTCAGAATATATACCTCAATTTGACAGAATTGCATCAAGCCACGGTTCATATTCGATGCATTGATCATCAATTCATAACATTTCAAGCATAGACTGTGTTTTGACTTCATATTTTCTCGAAAAGTTTACTATCATTTGAACCTCATTAACTTGATGACGTTTCAAATGTTTCAGAATATATACCTGATTTTGAACAATTTCATCAAGCCAAGTTTCATATTCGATGCATTGAACATCAATTCATAACATTTCAAGCATAGACTGTGTTTTGACTTCATATTTTCTCGAAAAGTTTACTATCATTTGAACCTCATTAACTTGATGAGGTTTCAAATGTTTCAGAAGATATACCTCATTTTGAAGAATTGCATCAAGCCAAGTTTCATATTTGATTCATTGATCATCAATTCATAATATTTCAACCATAGACTGTGTTTTGACTTCATATTTTCTCGAAAAGTTTACTATCATTTGAACCTCATTAACTTGATGAGGTTTCAAATGTTTCAGAATATATACCTCAATTTGACAGAATTGCATCAAGCCACGGTTCATATTCGATGCATTGATCATCAATTCATAACATTTCAAGCATAGACTGTGTTTTGACTTCATATTTTCTCGAAAAGTTTACTATCATTTGAACCTCATTAACTTGATGAGGTTTCAAATGTTTCAGAATATATACCTCAATTTGACAGAATTGCATCAAGCCACCGTTCATATTCGATTCATTGACCATCAATTCATAATATTTCAACAATAGACTGTGTTTTGACTTCATATTTTCTCGAAAAGTTTACTATCATTTGAACCTCATTAACTTGATGAGGTTTCAAATGTTTCAGAATATATACCTGATTTTGAACAATTTCATCAAGCCAAGTTTCATATTCGATGCATTGAACATCAATTCATAACATTTCAAGCATAGACTGTGTTTTGACTTCATATTTTCTCGAAAAGTTTACTATCATTTGAACCTCATTAACTTGATGAGGTTTCAAATGTTTCAGAATATATACCTCAATTTGACAGAATTGCATCAAGCCACGGTTCATATTCGATTCATTGATCATCAATTCATAATATTTCAACATAGACTGTGTTTTGACTTCATATTTTCTCGAAAAGTTTACTATCACTTGAACCTCATTAACCTGATGAGGTTTCAAATGTTTCAGAATATATACCTGATTTTGAACAATTTCATCAAGCCAAGTTTCATATTCGATGCATTGATCATCAATTCATAATATTTCAACAATAGACTGTGTTTTGACTTCATATTATCTCGAAAAGTTTACTATCATTTGAACCTCATTAACTTGATGAGGTTTCAAATGTTTCAGAATATATACCTCAATTTGACAGAATTGCATCAAGCCACGGTTCATATTCGATTCATTGACCATCAATTCATAATATTTCAACAATAGACTGTGTTTTGACTTCATATTTTCTCGAAAAGTTTACTATCATTTGAACCTCATTAACTTGATGAGGTTTCAAATGTTTCAGAATATATACCTCAATTTGACAGAATTGCATCAAGCCACGGTTCATATTCGATGCATTGATCATCAATTCATAATATTTCAACAATAGACTGTGTTTTGACTTCATATTTTCTCGAAAAGTTTACTATCATTTGAACCTCATTAACTTGATGAGGTTTCAAATGTTTCAGAATATATACCTCAATTTGACAGAATTGCATCAAGCCACGGTTCATATTCGATTCATTGACCATCAATTCATAATATTTCAACAATAGACTGTGTTTTGACTTCATATTTTCTCGAAAAGTTTACTATCATTTGAACCTCATTAACTTGATGAGGTTTCAAATGTTTCAGAATATATACCTGATTTTGAACAATTTCATCAAGCCAAGTTTCATATTCGATGCATTGAACATCAATTCATAACATTTCAAGCATAGACTGTGTTTTGACTTCATATTTTCTCGAAAAGTTTACTATCATTTGAACCTCATTAACTTGATGAGGTTTCAAATGTTTCAGAATATATACCTCAATTTGACAGAATTGCATCAAGCCACGGTTCATATTCGATTCATTGACCATCAATTCATAATATTTCAACCATAGACTTTGTTTTGACTTCATATTATCTCGAAAAGTTTACTATCACTTGAACCTCATTAACCTGATGAGGTTTCAAATGTTTCAGAATATATACCTCATTTTGAAGAATTGCATCAAGCCACGGTTCATATTTGATTCATTGACCATCAATTCATAATATTTCAACAATAGACTTTGTTCTGACTTCATATTTTCTCGAAAAGTTTACTATCATTTGAACCTCATTAACTTGATGAGGTTTCAAATGTTTCAGAATATATACCTCAATTTGGCAGAATTGCATCAAGCCACGGTTCATATTCGATGCATTGATCATCAATTCATAAGATTTCAACAATAGACTGTGTTTTGACTTCATATTTTCTCGAAAAGTTTACTATCATTGAACCTCATTAACTTGATGAGGTTTCAAATGTTTCAGAATATATACCTCAATTTGACAGAATTGCATCAAGCCACCGTTCATATTCGATTCATTGACCATCAATTCATAATATTTCAACAATAGACTGTGTTTTGACTTCATATTTTCTCGAAAAGTTTACTATCATTTGAACCTCATTAACTTGATGAGGTTTCAAATGTTTCAGAATATATACCTGATTTTGAACAATTTCATCAAGCCAAGTTTCATATTCGATGCATTGAACATCAATTCATAACATTTCAAGCATAGACTGTGTTTTGACTTCATATTTTCTCGAAAAGTTTACTATCATTTGAACCTCATTAACTTGATGAGGTTTCAAATGTTTCAGAATATATACCTCAATTTGACAGAATTGCATCAAGCCACGGTTCATATTCGATGCATTGATCATCAATTCATAACATTTCAAGCATAGACTGTGTTTTGACTTCATATTTTCTCGAAAAGTTTACTATCATTTGAACCTCATTAACTTGATGAGGTTTCAAATGTTTCAGAATATATACCTGATTTTGAACAATTTCATCAAGCCAAGTTTCATATTCGATGCATTGAACATCAATTCATAACATTTCAAGCATAGACTGTGTTTTGACTTCATATTTTCTCGAAAAGTTTACTATCATTTGAACCTCATTAACTTGATGACGTTTCAAATGTTTCAGAAGATATACCTCATTTTGAAGAATTGCATCAAGCCAAGTTTCATATTTGATTCATTGATCATCAATTCATAATATTTCAACCATAGACTTTGTTTTGACTTCATATTATCTCGAAAAGTTTACTATCACTTGAACCTCATTAACCTGATGAGGTTTCAAATGTTTCAGAATATATACCTCAATTTGACAGAATTGCATCAAGCCACGGTTGATGTTCGATTCATTGACCATCAATTCATAATATTTCAACAATAGACTGTGTTTTGACTTCATATTTTCTCGAAAAGTTTACTATCATTTGAACCTCATTAACTTGATGAGGTTTCAAATGTTTCAGAATATATACCTCAATTTGACAGAATTGCATCAAGCCACGGTTCATATTCGATGCATTGATCATCAATTCATAAGATTTCAAGAATAGACTGTGTTTTGACTTCATATTTTCTCGAAAAGTTTACTATCATTTGAACCTCATTAACTTGATGAGGTTTCAAATGTTTCAGAATATATACCTCAATTTGACAGAATTGCATCAAGCCACGGTTCATATTCGATTCATTGACCATCAATTCATAATATTTCAACAATAGACTGTGTTTTGACTTCATATTTTCTCGAAAAGTTTACTATCATTTGAACCTCATTAACTTGATGAGGTTTCAAATGTTTCAGAATATATACCTCAATTTGACAGAATTGCATCAAGCCACGGTTCATATTCGATGCATTGAACATCAATTCATAACATTTCAAGCATAGACTGTGTTTTGACTTCATATTTTCTCGAAAAGTTTACTATCATTTGAACCTCATTAACTTGATGAGGTTTCAAATGTTTCAGAATATATACCTCATTTTGAAGAATTGCATCAAGCCAAGTTTCATATTCGACTCATTGAACATCAATTCATAACATTTCAAGCATAGACTGTGTTTTGACTTTATATTTTCTCGAAAGTTTACTATCATTTGAACCTCATTAACTTGATGAGGTTTCAAATGTTTCAGAATATATACCTCAATTTGACAGAATTGCATCAAGCCACGGTTCATATTCGATGCATTGATCATCAATTCATAACATTTCAAGCATAGACTGTGTTTTGACTTCATATTTTCTCGAAAAGTTTACTATCATTTGAACCTCATTAACTTGATGAGGTTTCAAATGTTTCAGAATATATACCTGATTTTGAACAATTTCATCAAGCCAAGTTTCATATTCGATGCATTGAACATCAATTCATAACATTTCAAGCATAGACTGTGTTTTGACTTCATATTTTCTCGAAAAGTTTACTATCATTTGAACCTCATTAACTTGATGAGGTTTCAAATGTTTCAGAAGATATACCTCATTTTGAAGAATTGCATCAAGCCAAGTTTCATATTCGATGCATTGAACATCAATTCATAACATTTCAAGCATAGACTGTGTTTTGACTTCATATTTTCTCGAAAAGTTTACTATCATTTGAACCTCATTAACTTGATGAGGTTTCAAATGTTTCAGAATATATACCTCAATTTGACAGAATTGCATCAAGCCACGGTTCATATTCGATGCATTGATCATCAATTCATAACATTTCAAGCATAGACTGTGTTTTGACTTCATATTTTCTCGAAAAGTTTACTATCATTTGAACCTCATTAACTTGATGAGGTTTCAAATGTTTCAGAATATATACCCGATTTTGAAGAATTGCCTCAAGCCACGGTTCATATTCGATGCATTGAACATCAATTCATAATATTTCAACCATAGACTTTGTTTTGACTTCATATTATCTCGAAAAGTTTACTATCACTTGAACCTCATTAACCTGATGAGGTTTCAAATGTTTCAGAATATATACCCCTTTTTGAAAGAATTGCATCAAGCCACGGTTCATATTCGATTCATTGCCATCAATTCATAATATTTCAACAATAGACTGTGTTTTGACTTCATATTTTCTCGAAAAGTTTACTATCATTTGAACCTCATTAACTTGATGAGGTTTCAAATGTTTCAGAATATATACCTCAATTTGACAGAATTGCATCAAGCCACGGTTCATATTCGATGCATTGACCATCAATTCATAACATTTCAACATAGACTGTGTTTTGACTTCATATTTTGTCGAAAAGTTTACTATCATTCGAACCTCATTAACTTGATGAGGTTTCAAATGTTTCAGAATATATACCTCAATTTGACAGAATTGCATCAAGCCACCGTTCATATTCGATTCATTGACCATCAATTCATAATATTTCAACAATAGACTGTGTTTTGACTTCATATTTTCTCGAAAAGTTTACTATCATTTGAACCTCATTAACTTGATGAGGTTTCAAATGTTTCAGAATATATACCTGATTTTGAACAATTTCATCAAGCCAAGTTTCATATTCGATGCATTGAACATCAATTCATAACATTTCAAGCATAGACTGTGTTTTGACTTCATATTTTCTCGAAAAGTTTACTATCATTTGAACCTCATTAACTTGATGAGGTTTCAAATGTTTCAGAATATATACCTCAATTTGACAGAATTGCATCAAGCCACGCTTCATATTCGATGCATTGATCATCAATTCATAAGATTTCAACAATAGACTGTGTTTTGACTTCATATTTTCTCGAAAAGTTTACTATCATTTGAACCTCATTAACTTGATGAGGTTTCAAATGTTTCAGAATATATACCTCAATTTGACAGAATTGCATCAAGCCACCGTTCATATTCGATTCATTGACCATCAATTCATAATATTTCAACAATAGACTGTGTTTTGACTTCATATTTTCTCGAAAAGTTTACTATCATTTGAACCTCATTAACTTGATGAGGTTTCAAATGTTTCAGAATATATACCTGATTTTGAACAATTTCATCAAGCCAAGTTTCATATTCGATGCATTGAACATCAATTCATAACATTTCAAGCATAGACTGTGTTTTGACTTCATATTTTCTCGAAAAGTTTACTATCATTTGAACCTCATTAACTTGATGAGGTTTCAAATGTTTCAGAATATATACCTCAATTTGACAGAATTGCATCAAGCCACGGTTCATATTCGATGCATTGATCATCAATTCATAACATTTCAAGCATAGACTGTGTTTTGACTTCATATTTTCTCGAAAAGTTTACTATCATTTGAACCTCATTAACTTGATGAGGTTTCAAATGTTTCAGAATATATACCTGATTTTGAACAATTTCATCAAGCCAAGTTTCATATTCGATGCATTGTACATCAATTCATAACATTTCAAGCATAGACTGTGTTTTGACTCCATATTTTCTCGAAAAGTTTACTATCATTTGAACCTCATTAACTTGATGAGGTTTCAAATGTTTCAGAAGATATACCTCATTTTGAAGAATTGCATCAAGCCAAGTTTCATATTTGATTCATTGATCATCAATTCATAATATTTCAACCATAGACTTTGTTTTGACTTCATATTATCTCGAAAAGTTTACTATCACTTGAACCTCATTAACCTGATGAGGTTTCAAATGTTTCAGAATATATACCTCAATTTGACAGAATTGCATCAAGCCACGGTTCATATTCGATTCATTGGCCATCAATTCATAATATTTCAACAATAGACTTTGTTTTGACTTCATATTTTCTCGAAAAGTTTACTATCATTTGAACCTCATTAACTTGATGAGGTTTCAAATGTTTCAGAATATATACCTCAATTTGACAGAATTGCATCAAGCCACGGTTCATATTCGATGCATTGATCATCAATTCATAACATTTCAAGCATAGACTGTGTTTTGACTTCATATTTTCTCGAAAAGTTTACTATCATTTGAACCTCATTAACTTGATGAGGTTTCAAATGTTTCAGAATATATACCTCAATTTGACAGAATTGCATCAAGCCACGGTTCATATTCGATTCATTGACCATCAATTCATAATATTTCAACAATAGACTGTGTTTTGACTTCATATTTTCTCGAAAAGTTTACTATCATTTGAACCTCATTAACTTGATGAGGTTTCAAATGTTTCAGAATATATACCTCAATTTGACAGAATTGCATCAAGCCACGGTTCATATTCGATGCATTGAACATCAATTCATAACATTTCAAGCATAGACTGTGTTTTGACTTCATATTTTCTCGAAAAGTTTACTATCACTTGAACCTCATTAACTTGATGAGGTTTCAAATGTTTCAGAATCATATACCTGATTTTGAACAATTTCATCAAGCCAAGTTTCATATTCGACTCATTGAACATCAATTCATAACATTTCAAGCATAGACTGTGTTTTGACTTCATATTTTCTCGAAAAGTTTACTATCATTTGAACCTCATTAACTTGATGAGGTTTCAAATGTTTCAGAATATATACCTCAATTTGACAGAATTGCATCAAGCCACGGTTCATATTCGATGCATTGATCATCAATTCATAACATTTCAAGCATAGACTGTGTTTTGACTTTATATTTTCTCGAAAAGTTTACTATCACTTGAACCTCATTAACCTGATGAGGTTTCAAATGTTTCAGAATATATACCTGATTTTGAACAATTTCCTCAAGCCAAGTTTCATATTCGATGCATTGAACATCAATTCATAACATTTCAAGCATAGACTGTGTTTTGACTTCATATTTTGTCGGAAAGTTTACTATCATTTGAACCTCATTAACTTGATGAGGTTTCAAATGTTTCAGAAGATATACCTCATTTTGAAGAATTGCATCAAGCCAAGTTTCATATTTGATTCATTGATCATCAATTCATAATATTTCAACCATAGACTTTGTTTTGACTTCATATTATCTCGAAAAGTTTACTATCACTTGAACCTCATTAACCTGATGAGGTTTCAAATGTTTCAGAATATATACCTCATTTTGAAGAATTGCATCAAGCCAAGGTTCATATTCGATTCATTGACCATCAATTCATAATATTTCAACCATAGACCGTGTTTTGACTTCATATTTTCTCGAAAAGTTTACTATCACTTGAACATCATTAACCTGATGAGGTTAAAAATGTTTGGAATATATACCTCATTTTGAATAATTGCATCAAGCCAAGTTTCATATTCGATTCATTGACCATCAATTCATAATATTTCAACCATAGACCGTGTTTTGACTTCATATTTTCTCGAAAAGTTTACTATCACTTGAACATCATTAACCTGATGAGGTTTCAAATGTTTCAGAATATATACCTCAATTTGACAGAATTGCATCAAGCCACGGTTCATATTCGATTCATTGGCCATCAATTCATAATATTTCAACAATAGACTTTGTTCTGACTTCATATTTTCTCGAAAAGTTTACTATCATTTGAACCTCATTAACTTGATGAGGTTTCAAATGTTTCAGAATATATACCTCAATTTGGCAGAATTGCATCAAGCCACGGTTCATATTCGATGCATTGATCATCAATTCATAAGATTTCAACAATAGAATGTGTTTTGACTTTATATTTTCTCGAAAAGTTTACTATCATTCGAACCTCATTAACTTGATGAGGTTTCAAATGTTTCAGAATATATACCTCAATTTGACAGAATTGCATCAAGCCACCGTTCATATTCGATTCATTGACCATCAATTCATAATATTTCAACAATAGACTGTGTTTTGACTTCATATTTTCTCGAAAAGTTTACTATCATTTGAACCTCATTAACTTGATGAGGTTTCAAATGTTTCAGAAGATATACCTCATTTTGAAGAATTGCATCAAGCCAAGTTTCATATTTGATTCATTGATCATCAATTCATAATATTTCAACCATAGACTTTGTTTTGACTTCATATTTTCTCGAAAAGTTTACTATCATTTGAACCTCATTAACTTGATGAGGTTTCAAATGTTTCAGAATATATACCTCAATTTGGCAGAATTGCATCAAGCCACGGTTCATATTCGATGCATTGATCATCAATTCATAAGATTTCAACAATAGAATGTGTTTTGACTTTATATTTTCTCGAAAAGTTTACTATCATTCGAACCTCATTAACTTGATGAGGTTTCAAATGTTTCAGAATATATACCTCAATTTGACAGAATTGCATCAAGCCACCGTTCATATTCGATTCATTGACCATCAATTCATAATATTTCAACAATAGACTGTGTTTTGACTTCATATTTTCTCGAAAAGTTTACTATCATTTGAACCTCATTAACTTGATGAGGTTTCAAATGTTTCAGAATATATACCTGATTTTGAACAATTTCATCAAGCCAAGTTTCATATTCGATGCATTGAACATCAATTCATAACATTTCAAGCATAGACTGTGTTTTGACTTCATATTTTCTCGAAAAGTTTACTATCATTTGAACCTCATTAACTTGATGAGGTTTCAAATGTTTCAGAATATATACCTCAATTTGACAGAATTGCATCAAGCCACGGTTCATATTCGATGCATTGATCATCAATTCATAACATTTCAAGCATAGACTGTGTTTTGACTTCATATTTTCTCGAAAAGTTTACTATCATTTGAACCTCATTAACTTGATGAGGTTTCAAATGTTTCAGAATATATACCTGATTTTGAACAATTTCATCAAGCCAAGTTTCATATTCGATGCATTGAACATCAATTCATAACATTTCAAGCATAGACTGTGTTTTGACTTCATATTTTGTCGAAGAGTTTACTATCATTTGAACCTCATTAACTTGATGATGTTTCAAATGTTTCAGAATATATACCTCATTTTGAAGAATTGCATCAAGCGAAGTTTCATATTTGATTCATTGATCATCAATTCATAATATTTCAACAATAGACTTTGTTCTGACTTCATATTTTCTCGAAAAGTTTACTATCATTTGAACCTCATTAACTTGATGAGGTTTCAAATGTTTCAGAATATATACCTCAATTTGGCAGAATTGCATCAAGCCACGGTTCATATTCGATGCATTGATCATCAATTCATAAGATTTCAACAATAGAATGTGTTTTGACTTTATATTTTCTCGAAAAGTTTACTATCATTCGTACCTCATTAACTTGATGAGGTTTCAAATGTTTCAGAATATATACCTCAATTTGACAGAATTGCATCAAGCCACCGTTCATATTCGATTCATTGACCATCAATTCATAATATTTCAACAATAGACTGTATTTTGACTTCATATTTTCTCGAAAAGTTTACTATCATTTGAACCTCATTAACTTGATGAGGTTTCAAATGTTTCAGAATATATACCTCAATTTGACAGAATTGCATCAAGCCACGGTTCATATTCGATGCATTGAACATCAATTCATAACATTTCAAGCATAGACTGTGTTTTGACTTCATATTTTCTCGAAAAGTTTACTATCATTTGAACCTCATTAACTTGATGAGGTTTCAAATGTTTCAGAATATATACCTGATTTTGAACAATTTCAACAAGCCAAGTTTCATATTCGACTCATTGAACATCAATTCATAACATTTCAAGCATAGACTGTATTTTGACTTTATATTTTCTCGAAGAGTTTACTATCATTTGAACCTCATTAACTTGATGAGGTTTCAAATGTTTCAGAATATATACCTCAATTTGACAGAATTGCATCAAGCCACGGTTCATATTCGATGCATTGATCATCAATTCATAAAATTTCAAGCATAGACTGTGTTTTGACTTTATATTTTCTCGAAAAGTTTACTATCACTTGAACCTCATTAACTTGATGAGGTTTCAAATGTTTCAGAATATATACCTGATTTTGAACAATTTCCTCAAGCCAAGTTTCATATTCGATGCATTGAACATCAATTCATAACATTTCAAGCATAGACTGTGTTTTGACTTCATATTTTGTCGAAAAGTTTACTATCATTTGAACCTCATTAACTTGATGACGTTTCAAATGTTTCAGAAGATATACCTCATTTTGAATAATTGCATCAAGCCAAGTTTCATATTTGATTCATTGATCATCAATTCATAATATTTCAACCATAGACTTTGTTTTGACTTCATATTATCTCGAAAAGTTTACTATCACTTGAACCTCATTAACCTGATGAGGTTTCAAATGTTTCAGAATATATACCTCAATTTGACAGAATTGCATCAAGCCACGGTTCATATTCGATTCATTGGCCATCAATTCATAACATTTCAAGCATAGACTGTGTTTTGACTTTATATTTTCTCGAAAAGTTTACTATCACTTGAACCTCATTAACTTGATGAGGTTTCAAATGTTTCAGAATATATACCTGATTTTGAACAATTTCCTCAAGCCAAGTTTCATATTCGACTCATTGAACATCAATTCATAACATTTCAAGCATAGACTGTGTTTTGACTTTATATTTTCTCGAAGAGTTTACTATCATTTGAACCTCATTAACTTGATGATGTTTCAAATGTTTCAGAAGATATACCTCATTTTGAATAATTGCATCAAGCCAAGTTTCATATTTGATTCATTGATCATCAATTCATAATATTTCAACCATAGACTTTGTTTTGACTTCATATTATCTCGAAAAGTTTACTATCACTTGAACCTCATTAACCTGATGAGGTTTCAAATGTTTCAGAATATATACCTGATTTTGAACAATTTCCTCAAGCCAAGTTTCATATTCGATGCATTGATCATCAATTCATAACATTTCAAGCATAGACTGTGTTTTGACTTCATATTTTGTCGAAAAGTTTACTATCATTTCAACCTCATTAACTTGATGAGGTTTCAAATGTTTCAGAATATATACCTCAATTTGGCAGAATTGCATCAAGCCACGGTTCATATTCGATGCATTGATCATCAATTCATAAGATTTCAACAATAGAATGTGTTTTGACTTCATATTTTCTCGAAAAGTTTACTATCATTCGAACCTCATTAACTTGATGAGGTTTCAAATGTTTCAGAATATATACCTCAATTTGACAGAATTGCATCAAGCCACCGTTCATATTCGATTCATTGGGCATCAATTCATAATATTTCAACAATAGACTGTGTTTTGACTTCATATTTTCTCGAAAAGTTTACTATCATTTGAACCTCATTAACTTGATGAGGTTTCAAATGTTTCAGAATATATACCTCAATTTGACAGAATTGCATCAAGCCACGGTTCATATTCGATGCATTGATCATCAATTCATAAGATTTCAACAATAGACTGTGTTTTGACTTCATATTTTCTCGAAAAGTTTACTATCATTCGAACCTCATTAACTTGATGAGGTTTCAAATGTTTCAGAATATATACCTCAATTTGACAGAATTGCATCAAGCCACGGTTCATATTCGATTCATTGACCATCAATTCATAATATTTCAACAATAGACTGTGTTTTGACTTCATATTTTCTCGAAAAGTTTACTATCATTTGAACCTCATTAACTTGATGAGGTTTCAAATGTTTCAGAATATATACCTCAATTTGACAGAATTGCATCAAGCCACGGTTCATATTCGATGCATTGAACATCAATTCATAACATTTCAAGCATAGACTGTGTTTTGACTTCATATTTTCTCGAAAAGTTTACTATCATTTGAACCTCATTAACTTGATGAGGTTTCAAATGTTTCAGAATATATACCTGATTTTGAACAATTTCATCAAGCCAAGTTTCATATTCGACTCATTGAACATCAATTCATAACATTTCAAGCATAGACTGTGTTTTGACTTTATATTTTCTCGAAGAGTTTACTATCATTTGAACCTCATTAACTTGATGAGGTTTCAAATGTTTCAGAATATATACCTCAATTTGACAGAATTGCATCAAGCCACGGTTCATATTCGATGCATTGATCATCAATTCATAACATTTCAAGCATAGACTGTGTTTTGACTTCATATTTTCTCGAAAAGTTTACTATCACTTGAACCTCATTAACTTGATGAGGTTTCAAATGTTTCAGAATATATACCTGATTTTGAACAATTTCCTCAAGCCAAGTTTCATATTCGATGCATTGAACATCAATTCATAACATTTCAAGCATAGACTGTGTTTTGACTTCATATTTTGTCGAAAAGTTTACTATCATTTGAACCTCATTAACTTGATGATGTTTCAAATGTTTCAGAAGATATACCTCATTTTGAATAATTGCATCAAGCCAAGTTTCATATTTGATTCATTGATCATCAATTCATAATATTTCAACCATAGACTTTGTTTTGACTTCATATTATCTCGAAAAGTTTACTATCACTTGAACCTCATTAACCTGATGAGGTTTCAAATGTTTCAGAATACATACCTCAATTTGACAGAATTGCGTCAAGCCACGGTTCATATTCGATTCATTGGCCATCAATTCATAATATTTCAACAATAGACTTTGTTCTGACTTCATATTTTCTCGAAAAGTTTACTATCATTTGAACCTCATTAACTTGATGAGGTTTCAAATGTTTCAGAATATATACCTCAATTTGACAGAATTGCATCAAGCCACGGTTCATATTCGATGCATTGATCATCAATTCATAAGATTTCAACAATAGAATGTGTTTTGACTTTATATTTTCTCGAAAAGTTTACTATCATTCGAACCTCATTAACTTGATGAGGTTTCAAATGTTTCAGAATATATACCTCAATTTGACAGAATTGCATCAAGCCACCGTTCATATTCGATTCATTGACCATCAATTCATAATATTTCAACAATAGACTGTGTTTTGACTTCATATTTTCTCGAAAAGTTTACTATCATTTGAACCTCATTAACTTGATGAGGTTTCAAATGTTTCAGAATATATACCTGATTTTGAACAATTTCAACAAGCCAAGTTTCATATTCGACTCATTGAACATCAATTCATAACATTTCAAGCATAGACTGTGTTTTGACTTCATATTTTCTCGAAAAGTTTACTATCATTTGAACCTCATTAACTTGATGAGGTTTCAAATGTTTCAGAATATATACCTGATTTTGAACAATTTCAACAAGCCAAGTTTCATATTCGATTCATTGACCATCAATTCATAACATTTCAAGCATAGACTTTGTTTTGACTTCATATTATCTCGAAAAGTTTACTATCACTTGAACCTCATTAACCTGATGAGGTTTCAAATGTTTCAGAATATATACCTCATTTTGAAGAATTGCATCAAGCCACGGTTCATATTTGATTCATTGACCATCAATTCATAATATTTCAACAATAGACTTTGTTCTGACTTCATATTTTCTCGAAAAGTTTACTATCATTTGAACCTCATTAACTTGATGAGGTTTCAAATGTTTCAGAAGATATACCTCATATTGAAGAATTGCATCAAGCCATGTTTCATATTTGATTCATTGATCATCAATTCATAATATTTCAACAATAGACTGTGTTTTGACTTCATATTTTCTCGAAAAGTTTACTATCATTTGAACCTCATTAACTTGATGAGGTTTCAAATGTTTCAGAATATATACCTGATTTTGAACAATTTCATCAAGCCAAGTTTCATATTCGATGCATTGAACATCAATTCATAACATTTCAAGCATAGACTGTGTTTTGACTTCATATTTTCTCGAAAAGTTTACTATCATTTGAACCTCATTAACTTGATGAGGTTTCAAATGTTTCAGAATATATACCTGATTTTGAACAATTTCAACAAGCCAAGTTTCATATTCGACTCATTGAACATCAATTCATAACATTTCAAGCATAGACTGTGTTTTGACTTTATATTTTCTCGAGGAGTTTACTATCATTTGAACCTCATTAACTTGATGAGGTTTCAAATGTTTCAGAATCTATACCTCAATTTGACAGAATCGCATCAAGCCACCGTTCATATTCGATTCATTGGACATCAATTCATAACATTTCAAGCATAGACTGTGTTTTGACTTCATATTTTCTCGAAAAGTTTACTGTCATTTGAACCTCATTAACTTGATGAGGTTTCAAATGTTTCAGAAGATATACTTCATATTGAAGAATTGCATCAAGCCATGTTTCATATTTGATTCATTGATCATCAATTCATAATATTTCAACAATAGACTGTGTTTTGACTTTATATTTTCTCGAAAGGTTTACTATCATTTGAACCTCATTAACTTGATGAGGTTTCAAATGTTTCAGAATATATACCTCATTTTGAAGAATTGCATCAAGCCAAGTTTCATATTTGATTCATTGATCATCAATTCATAATATTTCAACCATAGACTTTGTTTTGACTTCATATTATCTCGAAAAGTTTACTATCACTTGAACCTCATTAACCTGATGAGGTTTCAAATGTTTCAGAATATATACCTCATTTTGAAGAATTGCATCAAGCCACGGTTCATATTTGATTCATTGACCATCAATTCATAAGATTTCATCAATAGACTGTGTTTTGACTTCATATTTTCTCGAAAAGTTTACTATCATTTGAACCTCATTAACTTGATGAGGTTTCAAATGTTTCAGAATATATACCTGATTTTGAACAATTTCATCAAGCCAAGTTTCATATTCGATGCATTGAACATCAATTCATAACATTTCAAGCATAGACTGTGTTTTGACTTCATATTTTCTCGAAAAGTTTACTATCATTTGAACCTCATTAACTTGATGAGGTTTCAAATGTTTCAGAATATATACCTGATTTTGAACAATTTCAACAAGCCAAGTTTCATATTCGACTCATTGAACATCAATTCATAACATTTCAAGCATAGACTGTGTTTTGACTTTATATTTTCTCGAAGAGTTTACTATCATTTGAACCTCATTAACTTGATGAGGTTTCAAATGTTTCAGAATATATACCTCAATTTGACAGAATTGCATCAAGCCACCGTTCATATTCGATTCATTGGACATCAATTCATAACATTTCAAGCATAGACTGTGTTTTGACTTCATATTTTCTCGAAAAGTTTACTGTCATTTGAACCTCATTAACTTGATGAGGTTTCAAATGTTTCAGAAGATATACCTCATATTGAAGAATTGCATCAAGCCATGTTTCATATTTGATTCATTGATCATCAATTCATAATATTTCAACAATAGACTGTGTTTTGACTTCATATTTTCTCGAAAAGTTTACTATCATTTGAACCTCATTAACTTGATGAGGTTTCAAATGTTTCAGAATATATATACCTCAATTTGACAGAATTGCATCAAGCCACGCTTCATATTCGATGCATTGATCATCAATTCATAACATTTCAAGCATAGACTGTGTTTTGACTTCATATTTTCTCGAAAAGTTTACTATCACTTGAACCTCATTAACCTTTTGAAGTTTCAATTGTTTTAGAATATATACCTCAATTTGACAGAATTTCGCCAAGCCACGGTTCATATTCGATTAATTGACCATCAATACATAAGATTTCAACAATAGAATGTGTTTTGACTTTATATTTTCTCGATAAGTTTACTATCATTCGAACCTCATTAACTTGATGAGGTTTCAAATGTTTCAGAATATATACCTCAATTTGACAGAATTGCATCAAGCCACCGTTCATATTCGATTCATTGACCATCAATTCATAATATTTCAACAATAGACTGTGTTTTGACTTCATATTTTCTCGAAAGGTTTACTATCATTTGAACCTCATTAACTTGATGAGGTTTCAAATGTTTCAGAATATATGCCTGATTTTGAACAATTTCAACAAGCCAAGTTTCATATTCGACTCATTGAACATCAATTCATAACATTTCAAGCATAGACTGTGTTTTGACTTTATATTTTCTTGAAGAGTTTACTATCATTTGAACCTCATTAACTTGATGAGGTTTCAAATGTTTCAGAATATATACCTCAATTTGACAGAATTGCATCAAGCCACGGTTCATATTCGATGCATTGATCATCAATTCATAAAATTTCAAGCATAGACTGTGTTTTGACTTTATATTTTCTCGAAAAGTTTACTATCACTTGAACCTCATTAACTTGATGAGGTTTCAAATGTTTCAGAATATATACCTGATTTTGAACAATTTCCTCAAGCCAAGTTTCATATTCGATGCATTGAACATCAATTCATAACATTTCAAGCATAGACTGTGTTTTGACTTCATATTTTGTCGAAAAGTTTACTATCATTTGAACCTCATTAACTTGATGATGTTTCAAATGTTTCAGAAGATATACCTCATTTTGAATAATTGCATCAAGCCAAGTTTCATATTTGATTCATTGATCATCAATTCATAATATTTCAACCATAGACTTTGTTTTGACTTCATATTATCTCGAAAAGTTTACTATCACTTGAACCTCATTAACCTGATGAGGTTTCAAATGTTTCAGAATATATACCTCAATTTGACAGAATTGCGTCAAGCCACGGTTCATATTCGATTCATTGGCCATCAATTCATAACATTTCAAGCATAGACTGTGTTTTGACTTTATATTTTCTCGAAAAGTTTACTATCACTTGAACCTCATTAACTTGATGAGGTTTCAAATGTTTCAGAATATATACCTGATTTTGAACAATTTCATCAAGCCAAGTTTCATATTCGACTCATTGAACATCAATTCATAACATTTCAAGCATAGACTGTGTTTTGACTTTATATTTTCTCGAAGAGTTTACTATCATTTGAACCTCATTAACTTGATGAGGTTTCAAATGTTTCAGAAGATATACCTCATTTTGAATAATTGCATCAAGCCAAGTTTCATATTTGATTCATTGATCATCAATTCATAATATTTCAACCATAGACTTTGTTTTGACTTCATATTATCTCGAAAAGTTTACTATCACTTGAACCTCATTAACCTGATGAGGTTTCAAATGTTTCAGAATATATACCTGATTTTGAACAATTTCCTCAAGCCAAGTTTCATATTCGATGCATTGAACATCAATTCATAACATTTCAAGCATAGACTGTGTTTTGACTTCATATTTTGTCGAAAAGTTTACTATCATTTCAACCTCATTAACTTGATGAGGTTTCAAATGTTTCAGAATATATACCTCAATTTGGCAGAATTGCATCAAGCCACGGTTCATATTCGATGCATTGATCATCAATTCATAAGATTTCAACAATAGAATGTGTTTTGACTTTATATTTTCTCGAAAAGTTTACTATCATTCGTACCTCATTAACTTGATGAGGTTTCAAATGTTTCAGAATATATACCTCAATTTGACAGAATTGCATCAAGCCACCGTTCATATTCGATTCATTGGCCATCAATTCATAATATTTCAACAATAGACTTTGTTCTGACTTCATATTTTCTCGAAAAGTTTACTATCATTTGAACCTCATTAACTTGATGAGGTTTCAAATGTTTCAGAATATATACCTCAATTTGACAGAATTGCATCAAGCCACGGTTCATATTCGATGCATTGATCATCAATTCATAAGATTTCAACAATAGAATGTGTTTTGACTTTATATTTTCTCGAAAAGTTTACTATCATTCGAACCTCATTAACTTGATGAGGTTTCAAATGTTTCAGAATATATACCTCAATTTGACAGAATTGCATCAAGCCACCGTTCATATTCGATTCATTGACCATCAATTCATAATATTTCAACAATAGACTGTGTTTTGACTTCATATTTTCTCGAAGAGTTTACTATCATTTGAACCTCATTAACTTGATGAGGTTTCAAATGTTTCAGAATATATACCTCAATTTGACAGAATTGCATCAAGCCACGGTTCATATTCGATGCATTGAACATCAATTCATAACATTTCAAGCATAGACTGTGTTTTGACTTCATATTTTCTCGAAAAGTTTACTATCATTTGAACCTCATTAACTTGATGAGGTTTCAAATGTTTCAGAATATATACCTGATTTTGAACAATTTCAACAAGCCAAGTTTCATATTCGACTCATTGAACATCAATTCATAACATTTCAAGCATAGACTGTGTTTTGACTTTATATTTTCTCGAAGAGTTTACTATCATTTGAACCTCATTAACTTGATGAGGTTTCAAATGTTTCAGAATATATACCTCAATTTGACAGAATTGCATCAAGCCACGGTTCATATTCGATGCATTGATCATCAATTCATAACATTTCAAGCATAGACTGTGTTTTGACTTCATATTTTCTCGAAAAGTTTACTATCACTTGAACCTCATTAACTTGATGAGGTTTCAAATGTTTCAGAATATATACCTGATTTTGAACAATTTCCTCAAGCCAAGTTTCATATTCGATGCATTGAACATCAATTCATAACATTTCAAGCATAGACTGTGTTTTGACTTCATATTTTGTCGAAAAGTTTACTATCATTTGAACCTCATTAACTTGATGATGTTTCAAATGTTTCAGAAGATATACCTCATTTTGAATAATTGCATCAAGCCAAGTTTCATATTTGATTCATTGATCATCAATTTATAATATTTCAACCATAGACTTTGTTTTGACTTCATATTATCTCGAAAAGTTTACTATCACTTGAACCTCATTAACCTGATGAGGTTTCAAATGTTTCAGAATACATACCTCAATTTGACAGAATTGCGTCAAGCCACGGTTCATATTCGATTCATTGGCCATCAATTCATAATATTTCAACAATAGACTTTGTTCTGACTTCATATTTTCTCGAAAAGTTTACTATCATTTGAACCTCATTAACTTGATGAGGTTTCAAATGTTTCAGAATATATACCTCAATTTGACAGAATTGCATCAAGCCACGGTTCATATTCGATGCATTGATCATCAATTCATAAGATTTCAACAATAGAATGTGTTTTGACTTTATATTTTCTCGAAAAGTTTACTATCATTCGAACCTCATTAACTTGATGAGGTTTCAAATGTTTCAGAATATATACCTCAATTTGACAGAATTGCATCAAGCCACCGTTCATATTCGATTCATTGACCATCAATTCATAATATTTCAACAATAGACTGTGTTTTGACTTCATATTTTCTCGAAAAGTTTACTATCATTTGAACCTCATTAACTTGATGAGGTTTCAAATGTTTCAGAATATATACCTGATTTTGAACAATTTCATCAAGCCAAGTTTCATATTCGATGCATTGAACATCAATTCATAACATTTCAAGCATAGACTGTGTTTTGACTTCATATTTTCTCGAAAAGTTTACTATCATTTGAACCTCATTAACTTGATGAGGTTTCAAATGTTTCAGAATATATACCTGATTTTGAACAATTTCAACAAGCCAAGTTTCATATTCGACTCATTGAACATCAATTCATAACATTTCAAGCATAGACTGTGTTTTGACTTTATATTTTCTCGAAAAGTTTACTATCATTTGAACCTCATTAACTTGATGAGGTTTCAAATGTTTCAGAATATATACCTGATTTTGAACAATTTCATCAAGCCAAGTTTCATATTCGATGCATTGAACATCAATTCATAACATTTCAAGCATAGACTTTGTTTTGACTTCATATTATCTCGAAAAGTTTACTATCACTTTAACCTCATTAACCTGATGAGGTTTCAAATGTTTCAGAATATATACCTCAATTTGACAGAATTGCGTCAAGCCACGGTTCATATTCGATTCATTGGCCATCAATTCATGATATTTCAACAATAGACTTTGTTCTGACTTCATATTTTCTCGAAAAGTTTACTATCATTTGAACCTCATTAACTTGATGAGGTTTCAAATGTTTCAGAAGATATACCTCATATTGAAGAATTGCATCAAGCCATGTTTCATATTTGATTCATTGATCATCAATTCATAATATTTCAACAATAGACTGTGTTTTGACTTCATATTTTCTCGAAAAGTTTACTATCATTTGAACCTCATTAACTTGATGAGGTTTCAAATGTTTCAGAATATATACCTGATTTTGAACAATTTCATCAAGCCAAGTTTCATATTCGATGCATTGAACATCAATTCATAACATTTCAAGCATAGACTGTGTTTTGACTTCATATTTTCTCGAAAAGTTTACTATCATTTGAACCTCATTAACTTGATGAGGTTTCAAATGTTTCAGAATATATACCTGATTTTGAACAATTTCAACAAGCCAAGTTTCATATTCGACTCATTGAACATCAATTCATAACATTTCAAGCATAGACTGTGTTTTGACTTTATATTTTCTCGAGGAGTTTACTATCATTTGAACCTCATTAACTTGATGAGGTTTCAAATGTTTCAGAATCTATACCTCAATTTGACAGAATCGCATCAAGCCACCGTTCATATTCGATTCATTGGACATCAATTCATAACATTTCAAGCATAGACTGTGTTTTGACTTCATATTTTCTCGAAAAGTTTACTGTCATTTGAACCTCATTAACTTGATGAGGTTTCAAATGTTTCAGAAGATATACTTCATATTGAAGAATTGCATCAAGCCATGTTTCATATTTGATTCATTGATCATCAATTCATAATATTTCAACAATAGACTGTGTTTTGACTTCATATTTTCTCGTAAGGTTTACTATCATTTGAACCTCATTAACTTGATGAGGTTTCAAATGTTTCAGAATATATACCTCATTTTGAAGAATTGCATCAAGCCAAGTTTCATATTTGATTCATTGATCATCAATTCATAATATTTCAACCATAGACTTTGTTTTGACTTCATATTATCTCGAAAAGTTTACTATCACTTGAACCTCATTAACCTGATGAGGTTTCAAATGTTTCAGAATATATACCTCATTTTGAAGAATTGCATCAAGCCACGGTTCATATTTGATTCATTGACCATCAATTCATAAGATTTCATCAATAGACTGTGTTTTGACTTCATATTTTCTCGAAAAGTTTACTATCATTTGAACCTCATTAACTTGATGAGGTTTCAAATGTTTCAGAATATATACCTGATTTTGAACAATTTCATCAAGCCAAGTTTCATATTCGATGCATTGAACATCAATTCATAACATTTCAAGCATAGACTGTGTTTTGACTTCATATTTTCTCGAAAAGTTTACTATCATTTGAACCTCATTAACTTGATGAGGTTTCAAATGTTTCAGAATATATACCTGATTTTGAACAATTTCAACAAGCCAAGTTTCATATTCGACTCATTGAACATCAATTCATAACATTTCAAGCATAGACTGTGTTTTGACTTTATATTTTCTCGAAGAGTTTACTATCATTTGAACCTCATTAACTTGATGAGGTTTCAAATGTTTCAGAATATATACCTCAATTTGACAGAATTGCATCAAGCCACCGTTCATATTCGATTCATTGGACATCAATTCATAACATTTCAAGCATAGACTGTGTTTTGACTTCATATTTTCTCGAAAAGTTTACTGTCATTTGAACCTCATTAACTTGATGAGGTTTCAAATGTTTCAGAAGATATACTTCATATTGAAGAATTGCATCAAGCCATGTTTCATATTTGATTCATTGATCATCAATTCATAATATTTCAACAATAGACTGTGTTTTGACTTCATATTTTCTCGAAAAGTTTACTATCATTTGAACCTCATTAACTTGATGAGGTTTCAAATGTTTCAGAATATATATACCTCAATTTGACAGAATTGCATCAAGCCACGCTTCATATTCGATGCATTGATCATCAATTCATAACATTTCAAGCATAGACTGTGTTTTGACTTCATATTTTCTCGAAAAGTTTACTATCACTTGAACCTCATTAACCTTTTGAAGTTTCAATTGTTTTAGAATATATACCTCAATTTGACAGAATTTCGCCAAGCCACGGTTCATATTCGATTAATTGACCATCAATACATAAGATTTCAACAATAGAATGTGTTTTGACTTTATATTTTCTCGATAAGTTTACTATCATTCGAACCTCATTAACTTGATGAGGTTTCAAATGTTTCAGAATATATACCTCAATTTGACAGAATTGCATCAAGCCACCGTTCATATTCGATTCATTGACCATCAATTCATAATATTTCAACAATAGACTGTGTTTTGACTTCATATTTTCTCGAAAAGTTTACTATCATTTGAACCTCATTAACTTGATGAGGTTTCAAATGTTTCAGAATATATACCTCATTTTGAAGAATTGCATCAAGCCAAGTTTCATATTTGATTCATTGATCATCAATTCATAATATTTCAACCATAGACTTTGTTTTGACTTCATATTATCTCGAAAAGTTTACTATCACTTGAACCTCATTAACTTGATGAGGTTTCAAATGTTTCAGAATATATTCCTCATTTTGAAGATTTGCATGAAGCCAAGTTTCATATTTGATTCATTGATCATCAATTCATAATATTTCAACCATAGACTTTGTTTTTACTTCATATTTTCTCGAAAAGTTTACTATCATTTGAACCTCATTAACTTGATGAGGTTTCAAATGTTTAAGAATATATACCTCAATTTGACAGAATTGCATCAAGCCACCGTTCATATTCTATTCATTGGACATCAATTCATAACATTTCAAGCATAGACTGTGTTTTGACTTCATCTTTTCTCGAAAAGTTTACTGTCATTTGAACCTCATTAACTTGATGAGGTTTCAAATGTTTCAGAAGATATACCTCATATTGAAGAATTGCATCAAGCCATGTTTCATATTTGATTCATTGATCATCAATTCATAATATTTCAACAATAGACTGTGTTTTGACTTCATATTTTCTCGAAAAGTTTACTATCATTTGAACCTCATTAACTTGATGAGGTTTCAAATGTTTCAGAATATATACCTGATTTTGAACAATTTCATCAAGCCAAGTTTCATATTCGATGCATTGAACATCAATTCATAACATTTCAAGCATAGACTGTGTTTTGACTTCATATTTTCTCGAAAAGTTTACTATCATTTGAACCTCATTAACTTGATGAGGTTTCAAATGTTTAAGAATATATACCTCAATTTGACAGAATTGCATCAAGCCACCGTTCATATTCTATTCATTGGACATCAATTCATAACATTTCAAGCATAGACTGTGTTTTGACTTCATCTTTTCTCGAAAAGTTTACTGTCATTTGAACCTCATTAACTTGATGAGGTTTCAAATGTTTCAGAAGATATACCTCATATTGAAGAATTGCATCAAGCCATGTTTCATATTTGATTCATTGATCATCAATTCATAATATTTCAACAATAGACTGTGTTTTGACTTCATATTTTCTCGAAAAGTTTACTATCATTTGAACCTCATTAACTTGATGAGGTTTCAAATGTTTCAGAATATATACCTGATTTTGAACAATTTCATCAAGCCAAGTTTCATATTCGATGCATTGAACATCAATTCATAACATTTCAAGCATAGACTGTGTTTTGACTTCATATTTTCTCGAAAAGTTTACTATCATTTGAACCTCATTAACTTGATGAGGTTTCAAATGTTTCAGAATATATACCTCAATTTGACAGAATTGCATCAAGCCACCGTTCATATTCGATTCATTGACCATCAATTCATAATATTTCAACAATAGACTGTGTTTTGACTTCATATTTTCTCGAAAAGTTTACTATCATTTGAACCTCATTAACTTGATGAGGTTTCAAATGTTTCAGAATATATACCTCATTTTGAAGAATTGCATCAAGCCAAGTTTCATATTTGATTCATTGATCATCAATTCATAATATTTCAACCATAGACTTTGTTTTGACTTCATATTATCTCGAAAAGTTTACTATCACTTGAACCTCATTAACCTGATGAGGTTTCAAATGTTTCAGAATATATACCTCATTTTGAAGAATTGCATCAAGCCACGGTTCATATTTGATTCATTGACCATCAATTCATAAGATTTCATCAATAGACTGTGTTTTGACTTCATATTTTCTCGAAAAGTTTACTATCATTTGAACCTCATTAACTTGATGAGGTTTCAAATGTTTCAGAATATATTCCTCATTTTGAAGATTTGCATGAAGCCAAGTTTCATATTTGATTCATTGATCATCAATTCAAAATATTTCAACCATAGACTTTGTTTTTACTTTATATTTTCTCGAAAAGTTTACTATCATTTGAACCTCATTAACTTGATGAGGTTTCAAATGTTTAAGAATATATACCTCAATTTGACAGAATTGCATCAAGCCACCGTTCATATTTTATTCATTGGACATCAATTCATAACATTTCAAGCATAGACTGTGTTTTGACTTCATATTTTCTCGAAAAGTTTACTGTCATTTGAACCTCATTAACTTGATGAGGTTTCAAATGTTTCAGAAGATATACCTCATATTGAAGAATTGCATCAAGCCATGTTTCATATTTGATTCATTGATCATCAATTCATAATATTTCAACAATAGACTGTGTTTTGACTTCATATTTTCTCGAAAAGTTTACTATCATTTGAACCTCATTAACTTGATGAGGTTTCAAATGTTTCAGAATATATACCTCATTTTGAAGAATTGCATCAAGCCAAGTTTCATATTTGATTCATTGATCATCAATTCATAATATTTCAACCATAGACTTTGTTTTGACTTCATATTATCTCGAAAAGTTTACTATCACTTGAACCTCATTAACCTGATGAGGTTTCAAATGTTTCAGAATACCGGGTGAGTCAAAAAAAAGTTTGCCTGTTTGGCGGGCTGTGGAATAATATGTATGCGGCTGATATTCAAAACTGAAATGTTAATCTATCATGCAAAGGCTAACTTAGATGAGAAAATTTTGTTTGGTAGAATTGCTCATCTCCAAGACCCCAAAATTAGAAAAATTTCTCTAAAGGACATGTATGGGAACTAGAATTCCACATTCCATTCCGGTCCATGATTTACTTGCTATTGAAATCAAATTCTATTTCTGAAACTGACAATTGTAGTGAACTCAAATTTCCATGCCAAATAAATCATGGACCAGAATGGAACGTGGAATTCTCGATTCCCATACAAACCCCTTACAAGCATTTTTCCAATTTGTGGGTTTTCAAGTGAATGATTCTGCCAAACAAAATTTTCTCATCTAAGTTGGCCTTTGAATGGTAGATTAACACTTTAGTTTTTAATATCGGCCACTTACTTTTTATTTCACAGCCCGCCAAACTGGTAAACTTTTTTTTGACTCACCCGGTATATACCTCATTTTGAAGAATTGCATCAAGCCACGGTTCATATTTGATTCATTGACCATCAATTCATAAGATTTCATCAATAGACTGTGTTTTGACTTCATATTTTCTCGAAAAGTTTACTATCATTTGAACCTCATTAACTTGATGAGGTTTCAAATGTTTCAGAATATATACCTGATTTTGAACAATTTCATCTAGCCAAGTTTCATATTCGATGCATTGAACATCAATTCATAACATTTCAAGCATAGACTGTGTTTTGACTTCATATTTTCTCGAAAAGTTTACTATCATTTGAACCTCATTAACTTGATGAGGTTTCAAATGTTTCAGAATATATACCTCAATTTGACAGAATCGCATCAAGCCAAGTTTCATATTTGATTCATTGATCATCATTTCATAATATTTCAACCATAGACTTTGTTTTGACTTCATATTATCTCGAAAAGTTTACTATCACTTGAACCTCATTAACCTGATGAGGTTTCAAATGTTTCAGAATATATACCTCAATTTGACAGAAATGCGTCAAGCCACGGTTCATATTCGATTCATTGGCCATCAATTCATAATATTTCAACAATAGACTTTGTTCTGACTTCATATTTTCTCGAAAAGTTTACTATCATTTGAACCTCATTAACTTGATGAGGTTTCAAATGTTTCAGAATATATACCTCAATTTGGCAGAATTGCATCAAGCCACGGTTCATATTCGATGCATTGATCATCAATTCATAAGATTTCAACAATAGAATGTGTTTTGACTTTATATTTTCTCGAAAAGTTTACTATCATTCGTACCTCATTAACTTGATGAGGTTTCAAATGTTTCAGAATATATACCTCAATTTGACAGAATTGCATCAAGCCACCGTTCATATTCGATTCATTGACCATCAATTCATAATATTTCAACAATAGACTGTGTTTTGACTTCATATTTTCTCGAAAAGTTTACTATCATTTGAACCTCATTAACTTGATGACGTTTCAAATGTTTCAGAAGATATACCTCATTTTGAATAATTGCATCAAGCCAAGTTTCATATTTGATTCATTGATCATCAATTCATAATATTTCAACCATAGACTTTGTTCTGACTTCATATTTTCTCGAAAAGTTTACTATCATTTGAACCTCATTAACTTGATGAGGTTTCAAATGTTTCAGAATATATACCTCAATTTGGCAGAATTGCATCAAGCCACGGTTCATATTCGATGCATTGATCATCAATTCATAAGATTTCAACAATAGAATGTGTTTTGACTTTATATTTTCTCGAAAAGTTTACTATCATTCGTACCTCATTAACTTGATGAGGTTTCAAATGTTTCAGAATATATACCTCAATTTGACAGAATTGCATCAAGCCACCGTTCATATTCGATTCATTGACCATCAATTCATAATATTTCAACAATAGACTGTATTTTGACTTCATATTTTCTCGAAAAGTTTACTATCATTTGAACCTCATTAACTTGATGAGGTTTCAAATGTTTCAGAATATATACCTGATTTTGAACAATTTCATCAAGCCAAGTTTCATATTCGATGCATTGAACATCAATTCATAACATTTCAAGCATAGACTGTGTTTTGACTTCATATTTTCTCGAAAAGTTTACTATCATTTGAACCTCATTAACTTGATGAGGTTTCACATGTTTCAGAATATATACCTCAATTTGACAGAATTGCATCAAGCCACGGTTCATATTCGATGCATTGATCATCAATTCACAACATTTCAAGCATAGACTGTGTTTTGACTTCATATTTTCTCGAAAAGTTTACTATCATTTGAACCTCATTAACTTGATGAGGTTTCAAATGTTTCAGAATATATACCTGATTTTGAACAATTTCCTCAAGCCAAGTTTCATATTCGATGCATTGAACATCAATTCATAACATTTCAAGCATAGACTGTGTTTTGACTTCATATTTTGTCGAAGAGTTTACTATCATTTGAACCTCATTAACTTGATGATGTTTCAAATGTTTCAGAAGATATACCTCATTTTGAATAATTGCATCAAGCCAAGTTTCATATTTGATTCATTGATCATCAATTCATAATATTTCAACCATAGACTTTGTTCTGACTTCATATTTTCTCGAAAAGTTTACTATCATTTGAACCTCATTAACTTGATGAGGTTTCAAATGTTTCAGAATATATACCTCAATTTGGCAGAATTGCATCAAGCCACGGTTCATATTCGATGCATTGATCATCAATTCATAAGATTTCAACAATAGAATGTGTTTTGACTTTATATTTTCTCGAAAAGTTTACTATCATTCGTACCTCATTAACTTGATGAGGTTTCAAATGTTTCAGAATATATACCTCAATTTGACAGAATTGCATCAAGCCACCGTTCATATTCGATTCATTGACCATCAATTCATAATATTTCAACAATAGACTGTATTTTGACTTCATATTTTCTCGAAAAGTTTACTATCATTTGAACCTCATTACTTTGATGAGGTTTCAAATGTTTCAGAATATATACCTCAATTTGACAGAATTGCATCAAGCCACGGTTCATATTCGATGCATTGAACATCAATTCATAACATTTCAAGCATAGACTGTGTTTTGACTTCATATTTTCTCGAAAAGTTTACTATCATTTGAACCTCATTAACTTGATGAGGTTTCAAATGTTTCAGAATATATACCTGATTTTGAACAATTTCAACAAGCCAAGTTTCATATTCGACTCATTGAACATCAATTCATAACATTTCAAGCATAGACTGTATTTTGACTTTATATTTTCTCGAAGAGTTTACTATCATTTGAACCTCATTAACTTGATGAGGTTTCAAATGTTTCAGAATATATACCTCAATTTGACAGAATTGCATCAAGCCACGGTTCATATTCGATGCATTGATCATCAATTCATAAAATTTCAAGCATAGACTGTGTTTTGACTTTATATTTTCTCGAAAAGTTTACTATCACTTGAACCTCATTAACTTGATGAGGTTTCAAATGTTTCAGAATATATACCTGATTTTGAACAATTTCCTCAAGCCAAGTTTCATATTCGATGCATTGAACATCAATTCATAACATTTCAAGCATAGACTGTGTTTTGACTTCATATTTTGTCGAAAAGTTTACTATCATTTGAACCTCATTAACTTGATGATGTTTCAAATGTTTCAGAAGATATACCTCATTTTGAATAATTGCATCAAGCCAAGTTTCATATTTGATTCATTGATCATCAATTCATAATATTTCAACCATAGACTGTGTTTTGACTTCATATTTTCTCGAAAAGTTTACTATCATTTGAACCTCATTAACTTGATGAGGTTTCAAATGTTTCAGAATATATACCTCAATTTGGCAGAATTGCATCAAGCCACGGTTCATATTCGATGCATTGATCATCAATTCATAAGATTTCAACAATAGAATGTGTTTTGACTTTATATTTTCTCGAAAAGTTTACTATCATTCGTACCTCATTAACTTGATGAGGTTTCAAATGTTTCAGAATATATACCTCAATTTGACAGAATTGCATCAAGCCACCGTTCATATTCGATTCATTGACCATCAATTCATAATATTTCAACAATAGACTGTATTTTGACTTCATATTTTCTCGAAAAGTTTACTATCATTTGAACCTCATTAACTTGATGAGGTTTCAAATGTTTCAGAATATATACCTCAATTTGACAGAATTGCATCAAGCCACGGTTCATATTCGATGCATTGAACATCAATTCATAACATTTCAAGCATAGACTGTGTTTTGACTTCATATTTTCTCGAAAAGTTTACTATCATTTGAACCTCATTAACTTGATGAGGTTTCAAATTTTTCAGAATATATACCTGATTTTGAACAATTTCAACAAGCCAAGTTTCATATTCGACTCATTGAACATCAATTCATAACATTTCAAGCATAGACTGTATTTTGACTTTATATTTTCTCGAAGAGTTTACTATCATTTGAACCTCATTAACTTGATGAGGTTTCAAATGTTTCAGAATATATACCTGATTTTGAACAATTTCCTCAAGCCAAGTTTCATATTCGACTCATTGAACATCAATTCATAACATTTCAAGCATAGACTGTGTTTTGACTTTATATTTTCTCGAAGAGTTTACTATCATTTGAACCTCATTAACTTGATGATGTTTCAAATGTTTCAGAAGATATACCTCATTTTGAATAATTGCATCAAGCCAAGTTTCATATTTGATTCATTGATCATCATTTCATAATATTTCAACCATAGACTTTGTTTTGACTTCATATTATCTCGAAAAGTTTACTATCACTTGAACCTCATTAACCTGATGAGGTTTCAAATGTTTCAGAATATATACCTGATTTTGAACAATTTCATCAAGCCAAGTTTCATATTCGATGCATTGATCATCAATTCATAACATTTCAAGCATAGACTGTGTTTTGACTTCATATTTTGTCGAAAAGTTTACTATCATTTCAACCTCATTAACTTGATGAGGTTTCAAATGTTTCAGAATATATACCTCAATTTGGCAGAATTGCATCAAGCCACGGTTCATATTCGATGCATTGATCATCAATTCATAAGATTTCAACAATAGAATGTGTTTTGACTTTATATTTTCTCGAAAAGTTTACTATCATTCGAACCTCATTAACTTGATGAGGTTTCAAATGTTTCAGAATATATACCTCAATTTGACAGAATTGCATCAAGCCACCGTTCATATTCGATTCATTGGCCATCAATTCATAATATTTCAACAATAGACTTTGTTCTGACTTCATATTTTCTCGAAAAGTTTACTATCATTTGAACCTCATTAACTTGATGAGGTTTCAAATGTTTCAGAATATATACCTCAATTTGACAGAATTGCATCAAGCCACGGTTCATATTCGATGCATTGATCATCAATTCATAAGATTTCAACAATAGAATGTGTTTTGACTTTATATTTTCTCGAAAAGTTTACTATCATTCGAACCTCATTAACTTGATGAGGTTTCAAATGTTTCAGAATATATACCTCAATTTGACAGAATTGCATCAAGCCACCGTTCATATTCGATTCATTGACCATCAATTCATAATATTTCAACAATAGACTGTGTTTTGACTTCATATTTTCTCGAAGAGTTTACTATCATTTGAACCTCATTAACTTGATGAGGTTTCAAATGTTTCAGAATATATACCTCAATTTGACAGAATTGCATCAAGCCACGGTTCATATTCGATGCATTGAACATCAATTCATAACATTTCAAGCATAGACTGTGTTTTGACTTCATATTTTCTCGAAAAGTTTACTATCATTTGAACCTCATTAACTTGATGAGGTTTCAAATGTTTCAGAATATATACCTGATTTTGAACAATTTCAACAAGCCAAGTTTCATATTCGACTCATTGAACATCAATTCATAACATTTCAAGCATAGACTGTGTTTTGACTTTATATTTTCTCGAAGAGTTTACTATCATTTGAACCTCATTAACTTGATGAGGTTTCAAATGTTTCAGAATATATACCTCAATTTGACAGAATTGCATCAAGCCACGGTTCATATTCGATGCATTGATCATCAATTCATAACATTTCAAGCATAGACTGTGTTTTGACTTCATATTTTCTCGAAAAGTTTACTATCACTTGAACCTCATTAACTTGATGAGGTTTCAAATGTTTCAGAATATATACCTGATTTTGAACAATTTCCTCAAGCCAAGTTTCATATTCGATGCATTGAACATCAATTCATAACATTTCAAGCATAGACTGTGTTTTGACTTCATATTTTGTCGAAAAGTTTACTATCATTTGAACCTCATTAACTTGATGATGTTTCAAATGTTTCAGAAGATATACCTCATTTTGAATAATTGCATCAAGCCAAGTTTCATATTTGATTCATTGATCATCAATTCATAATATTTCAACCATAGACTTTGTTTTGACTTCATATTATCTCGAAAAGTTTACTATCACTTGAACCTCATTAACCTGATGAGGTTTCAAATGTTTCAGAATACATACCTCAATTTGACAGAATTGCGTCAAGCCACGGTTCATATTCGATTCATTGGCCATCAATTCATAATATTTCAACAATAGACTTTGTTCTGACTTCATATTTTCTCGAAAAGTTTACTATCATTTGAACCTCATTAACTTGATGAGGTTTCAAATGTTTCAGAATATATACCTCAATTTGACAGAATTGCATCAAGCCACGGTTCATATTCGATGCATTGATCATCAATTCATAAGATTTCAACAATAGAATGTGTTTTGACTTTATATTTTCTCGAAAAGTTTACTATCATTCGAACCTCATTAACTTGATGAGGTTTCAAATGTTTCAGAATATATACCTCAATTTGACAGAATTGCATCAAGCCACCGTTCATATTCGATTCATTGACCATCAATTCATAATATTTCAACAATAGACTGTGTTTTGACTTCATATTTTCTCGAAAAGTTTACTATCATTTGAACCTCATTAACTTGATGAGGTTTCAAATGTTTCAGAATATATACCTGATTTTGAACAATTTCATCAAGCCAAGTTTCATATTCGATGCATTGAACATCAATTCATAACATTTCAAGCATAGACTGTGTTTTGACTTCATATTTTCTCGAAAAGTTTACTATCATTTGAACCTCATTAACTTGATGAGGTTTCAAATGTTTCAGAATATATACCTGATTTTGAACAATTTCAACAAGCCAAGTTTCATATTCGACTCATTGAACATCAATTCATAAGATTTCAACAATAGAATGTGTTTTGACTTTATATTTTCTCGAAAAGTTTACTATCATTTGAACCTCATTAACTTGATGAGGTTTCAAATGTTTCAGAATATATACCTGATTTTGAACAATTTCATCAAGCCAAGTTTCATATTCGATGCATTGAACATCAATTCATAACATTTCAAGCATAGACTTTGTTTTGACTTCATATTATCTCGAAAAGTTTACTATCACTTGAACCTCATTAACCTGATGAGGTTTCAAATGTTTCAGAATATATACCTCAATTTGACAGAATTGCGTCAAGCCACGGTTCATATTCGATTCATTGGCCATCAATTCATGATATTTCAACAATAGACTTTGTTCTGACTTCATATTTTCTCGAAAAGTTTACTATCATTTGAACCTCATTAACTTGATGAGGTTTCAAATGTTTCAGAAGATATACCTCATATTGAAGAATTGCATCAAGCCATGTTTCATATTTGATTCATTGATCATCAATTCATAATATTTCAACAATAGACTGTGTTTTGACTTCATATTTTCTCGAAAAGTTTACTATCATTTGAACCTCATTAACTTGATGAGGTTTCAAATGTTTCAGAATATATACCTGATTTTGAACAATTTCATCAAGCCAAGTTTCATATTCGATGCATTGAACATCAATTCATAACATTTCAAGCATAGACTGTGTTTTGACTTCATATTTTCTCGAAAAGTTTACTATCATTTGAACCTCATTAACTTGATGAGGTTTCAAATGTTTCAGAATATATACCTGATTTTGAACAATTTCAACAAGCCAAGTTTCATATTCGACTCATTGAACATCAATTCATAACATTTCAAGCATAGACTGTGTTTTGACTTTATATTTTCTCGAGGAGTTTACTATCATTTGAACCTCATTAACTTGATGAGGTTTCAAATGTTTCAGAATCTATACCTCAATTTGACAGAATCGCATCAAGCCACCGTTCATATTCGATTCATTGGACATCAATTCATAACATTTCAAGCATAGACTGTGTTTTGACTTCATATTTTCTCGAAAAGTTTACTGTCATTTGAACCTCATTAACTTGATGAGGTTTCAAATGTTTCAGAAGATATACTTCATATTGAAGAATTGCATCAAGCCATGTTTCATATTTGATTCATTGATCATCAATTCATAATATTTCAACAATAGACTGTGTTTTGACTTCATATTTTCTCGTAAGGTTTACTATCATTTGAACCTCATTAACTTGATGAGGTTTCAAATGTTTCAGAATATATACCTCATTTTGAAGAATTGCATCAAGCCAAGTTTCATATTTGATTCATTGATCATCAATTCATAATATTTCAACCATAGACTTTGTTTTGACTTCATATTATCTCGAAAAGTTTACTATCACTTGAACCTCATTAACCTGATGAGGTTTCAAATGTTTCAGAATATATACCTCATTTTGAAGAATTGCATCAAGCCACGGTTCATATTTGATTCATTGACCATCAATTCATAAGATTTCATCAATAGACTGTGTTTTGACTTCATATTTTCTCGAAAAGTTTACTATCATTTGAACCTCATTAACTTGATGAGGTTTCAAATGTTTCAGAATATATACCTGATTTTGAACAATTTCATCAAGCCAAGTTTCATATTCGATGCATTGAACATCAATTCATAACATTTCAAGCATAGACTGTGTTTTGACTTCATATTTTCTCGAAAAGTTTACTATCATTTGAACCTCATTAACTTGATGAGGTTTCAAATGTTTCAGAATATATACCTGATTTTGAACAATTTCAACAAGCCAAGTTTCATATTCGACTCATTGAACATCAATTCATAACATTTCAAGCATAGACTGTGTTTTGACTTTATATTTTCTCGAAGAGTTTACTATCATTTGAACCTCATTAACTTGATGAGGTTTCAAATGTTTCAGAATATATACCTCAATTTGACAGAATTGCATCAAGCCACCGTTCATATTCGATTCATTGGACATCAATTCATAACATTTCAAGCATAGACTGTGTTTTGACTTCATATTTTCTCGAAAAGTTTACTGTCATTTGAACCTCATTAACTTGATGAGGTTTCAAATGTTTCAGAAGATATACTTCATATTGAAGAATTGCATCAAGCCATGTTTCATATTTGATTCATTGATCATCAATTCATAATATTTCAACAATAGACTGTGTTTTGACTTCATATTTTCTCGAAAAGTTTACTATCATTTGAACCTCATTAACTTGATGAGGTTTCAAATGTTTCAGAATATATATACCTCAATTTGACAGAATTGCATCAAGCCACGCTTCATATTCGATGCATTGATCATCAATTCATAACATTTCAAGCATAGACTGTGTTTTGACTTCATATTTTCTCGAAAAGTTTACTATCACTTGAACCTCATTAACCTTTTGAAGTTTCAATTGTTTTAGAATATATACCTCAATTTGACAGAATTTCGCCAAGCCACGGTTCATATTCGATTAATTGACCATCAATACATAAGATTTCAACAATAGAATGTGTTTTGACTTTATATTTTCTCGATAAGTTTACTATCATTCGAACCTCATTAACTTGATGAGGTTTCAAATGTTTCAGAATATATACCTCAATTTGACAGAATTGCATCAAGCCACCGTTCATATTCGATTCATTGACCATCAATTCATAATATTTCAACAATAGACTGTGTTTTGACTTCATATTTTCTCGAAAAGTTTACTATCATTTGAACCTCATTAACTTGATGAGGTTTCAAATGTTTCAGAATATATACCTCATTTTGAAGAATTGCATCAAGCCAAGTTTCATATTTGATTCATTGATCATCAATTCATAATATTTCAACCATAGACTTTGTTTTGACTTCATATTATCTCGAAAAGTTTACTATCACTTGAACCTCATTAACCTGATGAGGTTTCAAATGTTTCAGAATATATTCCTCATTTTGAAGATTTGCATCAAGCCAAGTTTCATATTTGATTCATTGATCATCAATTCATAATATTTCAACCATAGACTTTGTTTTTACTTCATATTTTCTCGAAAAGTTTACTATCATTTGAACCTCATTAACTTGATGAGGTTTCAAATGTTTAAGAATATATACCTCAATTTGACAGAATTGCATCTAGCCACCGTTCATATTCTATTCATTGGACATCAATTCATAACATTTCAAGCATAGACTGTGTTTTGACTTCATCTTTTCTCGAAAAGTTTACTGTCATTTGAACCTCATTAACTTGATGAGGTTTCAAATGTTTCAGAAGATATACCTCATATTGAAGAATTGCATCAAGCCATGTTTCATATTTGATTCATTGATCATCAATTCATAATATTTCAACAATAGACTGTGTTTTGACTTCATATTTTCTCGAAAAGTTTACTATCATTTGAACCTCATTAACTTGATGAGGTTTCAAATGTTTCAGAATATATACCTGATTTTGAACAATTTCATCAAGCCAAGTTTCATATTCGATGCATTGAACATCAATTCATAACATTTCAAGCATAGACTGTGTTTTGACTTCATATTTTCTCGAAAAGTTTACTATCATTTGAACCTCATTAACTTGATGAGGTTTCAAATGTTTAAGAATATATACCTCAATTTGACAGAATTGCATCAAGCCACCGTTCATATTCTATTCATTGGACATCAATTCATAACATTTCAAGCATAGACTGTGTTTTGACTTCATCTTTTCTCGAAAAGTTTACTGTCATTTGAACCTCATTAACTTGATGAGGTTTCAAATGTTTCAGAAGATATACCTCATATTGAAGAATTGCATCAAGCCATGTTTCATATTTGATTCATTGATCATCAATTCATAATATTTCAACAATAGACTGTGTTTTGACTTCATATTTTCTCGAAAAGTTTACTATCATTTGAACCTCATTAACTTGATGAGGTTTCAAATGTTTCAGAATATATACCTGATTTTGAACAATTTCATCAAGCCAAGTTTCATATTCGATGCATTGATCATCAATTCATAACATTTCAAGCATAGACTGTGTTTTGACTTTATATTTTCTCGAAAAGTTTACTATCACTTGAACCTCATTAACCTGATGAGGTTTCAAATGTTTCAGAATATATACCTCAATTTGACAGAATTGCATCAAGCCACCGTTCATATTTGATTCATTGATCATCAATTCATGATATTTCAACCATAGACTTTGTTTTTACTTCATATTTTCTCGAAAAGTTTACTATCATTTGAACCTCATTAACTTGATGAGGTTTCAAATGTTTAAGAATATATACCTCAATTTGACAGAATTGCATCAAGCCACCGTTCATATTTTATTCATTGGACATCAATTCATAACATTTCAAGCATAGACTGTGTTTTGACTTCATATTTTCTCGAAAAGTTTACTGTCATTTGAACCTCATTAACTTGATGAGGTTTCAAATGTTTCAGAAGATATACCTCATATTGAAGAATTGCATCAAGCCATGTTTCATATTTGATTCATTGATCATCAATTCATAATATTTCAACAATAGACTGTGTTTTGACTTCATATTTTCTCGAAAAGTTTACTATCATTTGAACCTCATTAACTTGATGAGGTTTCAAATGTTTCAGAATATATACCTCATTTTGAAGAATTGCATCAAGCCAAGTTTCATATTTGATTCATTGATCATCAATTCATAATATTTCAACCATAGACTTTGTTTTGACTTCATATTATCTCGAAAAGTTTACTATCACTTGAACCTCATTAACTTGATGAGGTTTCAAATGTTTCAGAATACCGGGTGAGTCAAAAAAAAGTTTGCCTGTTTGGCGGGCTGTGGAATAATATGTATGCGGCTGATATTCAAAACTGAAATGTTAATCTATCATGCAAAGGCTAACTTAGATGAGAAAATTTTGTTTGGTAGAATTGCTCATCTCCAAGACCCCAAAATTAGAAAAATTTCTCTAAAGGACATGTATGGGAACTAGAATTCCACATTCCATTCCGGTCCATGATTTACTTGCTATTGAAATCAAATTCTATTTCTGAAACTGACAATTGTAGTGAACTCAAATTTCCATGCCAAATAAATCATGGACCAGAATGGAACGTGGAATTCTCGATTCCCATACAAACCCCTTACAAGCATTTTTCCAATTTGTGAGTTTTGCAAGTGAATGATTCTGCCAAACAAAATTTTCTCATCTAAGTTGGCCTTTGAATGGTAGATTAACACTTTAGTTTTCAATATCGGCCACTTACTTTTTATTTCACAGCCCGCCAAACTGGTAAACTTTTTTTTGACTCACCCGGTATATACCTCATTTTGAAGAATTGCATCAAGCCACGGTTCATATTTGATTCATTGACCATCAATTCATAAGATTTCATCAATAGACTGTGTTTTGACTTCATATTTTCTCGAAAAGTTTACTATCATTTGAACCTCATTAACTTGATGAGGTTTCAAATGTTTCAGAATATATACCTGATTTTGAACAATTTCATCAAGCCAAGTTTCATATTCGATGCATTGAACATCAATTCATAACATTTCAAGCATAGACTGTGTTTTGACTTCATATTTTCTCGAAAAGTTTACTATCATTTGAACCTCATTAACTTGATGAGGTTTCAAATGTTTCAGAATATATACCTCAATTTGACAGAATTGCATCAAGCCACCGTTCATATTCGATTCATTGGACATCAATTCATAACATTTCAAGCATAGACTGTGTTTTGACTTCATATTTTCTCGAAAAGTTTACTGTCATTTGAACCTCATTAACCTTTTGAAGTTTCAATTGTTTTAGAATATATACCTCAATTTGACAGAATTTCGCCAAGCCACGGTTCATATTCGATTAATTGACCATCAATACATAAGATTTCAACAATAGAATGTGTTTTGACTTTATATTTTCTCGATAAGTTTACTATCATTCGAACCTCATTAACTTGATGAGGTTTCAAATGTTTCAGAATATATACCTCAATTTGACAGAATTGCATCAAGCCACCGTTCATATTCGATGCATTGACCATCAATTCATAATATTTCAACAATAGACTTTGTTTTGACTTCATATTTTCTCGAAAGGTTTACTATCATTTGAACCTCATTAACTTGATGAGGTTTCAAATGTTTCAGAATATATACCTCATTTTGAAGAATTGCATCAAGCCAAGTTTCATATTTGATTCATTGATCATCAATTCATAATATTTCAACCATAGACTTTGTTTTGACTTCATATTATCTCGAAAAGTTTACTATCACTTGAACCTCATTAACCTGATGAGGTTTCAAATGTTTCAGAATATATTCCTCATTTTGAAGATTTGCATCAAGCCAAGTTTCATATTTGATTCATTGATCATCAATTCATAATATTTCAACCATAGACTTTGTTTTGACTTCATATTTTCTCGAAAAGTTTACTATCATTTGAACCTCATTAACTTGATGAGGTTTCAAATGTTTCAGAATATATACCTCATTTTGAAGAATTGCATCAAGCCAAATTTCATATTTGATTCATTGATCATCAATTCATAACATTTCAACAATAGACTGTGTGTTGACTTCATATTTTCCCGAAAAGTTTACTATCATTTGAACCTCATTAACGTGATGTGGTTTCAAATGTTGTGAAAAATATTCCTTGTTTTGTTTGAATTACATCAAACCAAGTTTCATATTCGATTCATTTACCATCAATTCATAAGGTTTCAACCATAGACAGTGTTCTGACTTCCTTTTTTCTCTTCAAGTTTACTATCACTTGGACCTCATTAACCTGATGAGATTTCAGATGTTTTAAAAATTATACCTCATTTTCAAGAGTTGCATTTAGCCAAGTTTCATATTCGATTCTGGAACCATCAATTCATAAGGTTTCAACCATATACTGTGTTCTGAATTTATTTTTTCTCGACAAGTTTACCATAACTGGAGCAATTGACAATCCCGAAGCAGATAGTCGCAGCTGTCTGGATCCGCCCCTGAAGTTAAAGTTTACCAATTTTTTGTAGTCAATAGTTAGAAAAAGATGAAAGTAGCTTTGTTAGAGAGACATAAATAAGAGAGAGATAGAGAAATTAAATTTTATAATTTCTTAATTGTTCATGAACGTAATGCTAGAGTCTCTTCAAACTTTCATCATCATCATCATAGTCAGTCATTCAGGCCACTGCAGGCCGACGACCTCCCCAACGTTTTCCAGCATACTCTGTTCCCAGTTCTTCTCATCCAATTGAACCCTGCTGTTTCTGTGATTTCATCTCTCCATCTCTTTTTTGGTCTTCCTCTGCTGCACTTCCTTCCATACGGTGTCCATTCTGTGGATTTCTTTGCCCATCGGTTATCTGCCATCCTTCCTATGTGACCTGCCCACTCCCACTGCAGTGATTTCGCCTTGGCTATGATGTTCACTACTCTTGTTTGCTCCCGTACCCATTCGTTTCTCTTCCTATCTCTTTTCTTGATATTCAGCATTGCTCTTTCCATGCTTCTTTGAGCGACTTGCAGTTTTTGATGCAAGCCTGTTAGTTAGTGACCACGTTTCTGCGTCGTATGTCATCGCTGGGGTTTCAAACTTTATTTATATGAAATATATTATAGATAATACAATGCACTGTATAACTTCTGCGATTAAGAAAAAGCAATGTTTATCTAGTTTGGGCCCCTTTGAGAACAAAACAAGCGAAATATATACAAAACGTTACGAGTAGAATATTAGTAGCTAACTGGTAAATGTATAATTGTTAATGTTATAAAAAGCGTTGAAGGTTAAGTTATTTTGTCTTTCATTTTTTGTAGTTTTTTTTCTTTTCTTTTTTGGTATTGAAGCAGTCTAAGATTCTTTATTTCGTTAGAAAAGGATTTTACGTTATTGATATGTTTTATTTTCTCTGGGAGATTATTCCAGAGTCTTGCACATTTGTTTTAAAGCGTTTGATCACCCCAGTGTTTGCGTGTTCTGCATAATTTATTATGTTTTCTTTGTTTTGTTTCTTGTTTATATTTACATTCTTCAATTGTTGGTTATTGTAGTACTAGTTTCTTATAAACCAGTTTCTTATAAAAAATCGTCTATCTCACTTGTCAGGAATATTGAAGTGAATCAAATTACTTTCAAAATTGAATTGAATGATAGCCTTCTTTCTACGATTATGACGTCAGATCATTCCCGGCGGCACCAAGGGTAACAAAATACAAGAGCATCAACGAACGAAAGACACAGCTGCATAAATCTGCCTTCGAAAGATCAGTGTTATCGTTAATTTAAAGATACTCTTCGCCATCATTTGCTTGAATAGATTGTTTGATATCTTGTTCAAACATTGGCGCTATTCCAAAGAGCTTTAATCAGCCTAAAGGAAGAAGAACGTTGACGAAAGCTTCGAATATATATTTTTTAGGCCTATTTCCATAGCCTCACAGCATAACAAACAAGCGAACGAAGATGCTTGCAGAAACACAGTTACAGTTGCAAAATGCTCAGCATTCTATGTTGTTTCTACAAAATGAACACGCAAAGACAATTGCAGGATTGCATGAAGAAATCAGGAATTTACAGACTAAATGTGGAGGTGAGATGAGTCATTTTGAAGGATGAAATAATGAAACTTGGAATGGAAGGAAACGGAAGGAAACAGGAAAGTGAATGAATGGTTTGGATCTGGTCTGTTGCTGCAGCCTCAACACTGCTCCTGGAATGCGTCGAGGCTGCACACAGGCTAGTCTTGTGGTGCATTGTGAAATCAAAATATTAACACTTTGAATTTTGAAAATTGCTTTTCAAAGAGGAAATTTTTGCATGCAAATTTACCTCGTGTGCTTGTTGGGATGGGATGAAAGTAGGTCTGTTGATCTGTTTCCAAAATTCCCACCTTATTGTCTTTGAAACATGGCACCAAAATTCTGCAACACTCTGCGACCAATGGAAACGTCCTGTCGCAGAGAGTCTCAGAGTTCAGCAAACCGAAATTATGCGACACTTGTGACACTTTGCAATTTAATGGAAACCAGGCTTAAGAATGTGCTCAATTTGGCAAAGTGTACTTTCACATCATCTTCTGTAATCATCTATTTATATGTATGTGTAGTCAACAATTTTTTAACATGGATCATTCCCCCATTCACACCTATTTTTAGAATCCTTTATTCATGGCTAATCTAATTTTTTTCAAGAACTCACATTCCAAGTAGCAATGGCTGGAGGATCAAATGGTAAATCTCAGTCAGAAAAAGGTATGTCCATTCTTCTATTACAAAATGCTTTATACAAAATACAACACAGAAAGAACATTTGGGTCCACTGCCAAACCTAGGGGGTACTTGGGGAAATCTCAGACAGGAACACCAATGGTCATGAAAGCTCATGCAAATATGAAAATATTTTTGGTGACATTAGAATACATCAACGCTTCAGAACGCTTTTAGTAAATAGATTTGAAAATATAATCCTTGTTTCCATATACCTGTTGTCCCAAAAAAGTACTCCTGTTTTTAAATCACCAAAAATTGATTACACTCTTTTTTTTTATAAGAATATTGTTTATAAGAATATTCAGGCTCAGAATCATCCAAATTTTAAGAATATTATAAGAATATTGCTCAGCCTCAGCTCGTATATTTGTGTCTCATTTTCCAGCAGTTGCCTGTTTTGCGATGCTCATAACATTCTTATTGTTACAAATGCTTAAATTTGTCTTTCGTTCGACCATTTCTTCATAATGATATGACACTTCTTTGAACTATGTTCCCCTGAAGCCATATCAGATTTGAAAAAATAAGAATACTTTAAGAATATGTTAAGGCTCAAAACGAAAAATTTCTTAAGAATTTTGAGGCTGGAAAAAATTTATAGTATTCTTATATAAAAAAAGAGTGTATGAAACCTTTGATAAAATTTTCTTTTTTGAGTTGTTTTTCAAAGACCCAAAAATGTTCATAGAAGATCAAATGTTTGCTTTTGATACAACAAGGTAGAAAAATTGCATATTGAAAACCTTATTTTGAGCTATATTTTCAAAGCAAAATACTCAATCTTGCCTAAGAGTCAAAACTTTCAGATTTTTTATCAGCATTGAAGTTTCCCATGATAGTACAAATTTCTTTCTGTCATTTACAGTATGACCAAACTAGAAGCTTTACATGGACAAAGAAATTGATCTGGCAATCATATCAGTCCTTTTTGAAGTATGATTCAAAACCAGGTAGCCCTAAAAAGAGCTAAATTTGCTCATTTTTAAACCACTTACAAAATTAGCTATGTCTGGGAAAATAATTTGGTCCTTGATCTACTTGACAAAAAAGAAAATTGAGGGTAGGTCGTGTAATAACATGTTGGTGATTTTTCAAACCGGATTACTTGGGACAGCCGATAGTTTCTTCTCTCATGCAACGGTATATATCATCTTGTACCTGTAATTTTGTTTTGAGTAACTGTATTCATTGCAATATTAATTTTTTTTTTTTTTTTTTTTTTTTATTCAAATATAAAATTTTACAATAATCTTACATTCTACTATACCTATCTAAATTACTATACAACACTACAGGTACGATACCATGGGGAGCGAAATACAATGGCTACCTCATGGCCAATATATAAAAACATGAAACATTAAACTGTATACAGACACATTACGAAACGACGAAACAATTAAAGATTAATGGATACTATACTAGATTCTGTCTCATATCAGATGACAGGTCAGGGTTTAAATGGATTTGAAAGATGTCACGAGTGCAAATCGTTTAAATGTTGATTTAGGAAGGTAAAATGGCCGACATCTGATGTGAAACAGAATTTACAAAGGAAAGAGCTATTTACGATAAAGGACTTGGTGGTTGCTTAGTACATAGCTGTAATCTCAAAAGATTAATCAAAGCGACCAGTTTCGTGGATGAAACGTAAAGTTAATTCGAGTATATTTCTGTTCAACTCATCAGAAAGGTCTTGATCACCATACAATAAAAGATGTGTCAAAGAATCGTTTGAAAGATTGGTGATTTGTGTAAATGGTCGTAATAATTCAACAATTCCAGCGAGAAGATTTTGTCGTTGAACACCAAAAGAAGGGCAGAGCAACAAAAAGTGCTCAGTGTCCTCAATGCCATCGTTTGTTGGGCACATCGGGTTTATTGTATCCCTAAAATTATGCTTGAATTTATGGAAATTTAACTTGCTATATTTAACTTAACTTAATTTAACTTACAATATTAATTGTATGTATGTGTAGCATTTTGCAATTGTTGGTCTGGTTGCATGTCTTTATGTTTTGCCCATGGGGCTGTCATTGTCTTTTACTCCTTGTGGCATCGTCCCTGTTTGACCTAGACAAACGGAACTGAAATAGGTCAGTTAAAAAGCAAAATAGCTGCAACTACAGCATATCAGAACCCCACAAAATAACCCAAGAAGCACTTAGGAACCCAAAATATGTATATGCAGAATTGTGTATGAAGTCAAAGAGAATTGGCCTAAAGACAGATCCTTGAGGAACTAATCAGCTGATGTAATACTCAGACCTTCAAAGCATCAAACTACCACCCATGAATACGGAGAAATTTCTGAAAAGTATACCCATAAATCGAGAAGAGCCAAAAAAGTTCACCCATAAATGAAGTTTTACAAAAAATCATATCCATAAATCCGGAAATTATAAAAGCCGTTGAAAACCATACCCATAAATCCGGAATCCATCATAAAAAAGGTAGGGCCAGTAAGGATATTGATATTTTCAACGTTATATTTCTTTTCAGATATGCAAAACAAATTGCATGATACGATGCAGAAAGAACTGATTGCTGTGAAAGATGAGTCTTTACAACTAAAAGGAACCATCGACGCTCGAGATAAGAGGATTTTATTGTTAGAAGGTCAGCTAAAAAGTAAAGAACAGAAATATCAGAATGATTTGAAACTCGTTCAGAGAAATTTTGCAGAACTGAAAAGTGAGTTGGATGCGAAATCGAACACAATCGGTTATCTCACTGCACAACTGCATCAATTAAAGCTCAGAGGAATAAATCAAGCACACAACGAGCCAATGATACCAGCCCCGCCTCGAGAAGGAACGCCGACGGGACGCAGCAGACTACTACGCAGATCTGTAACTTCTCCCATCGCGCGTAGTATGACCCCAGAAGATTCTCTAGGATTGACTTCGCATCAAGTTGACGTATCCGAAATACAAAACGCGGCTGCCACAAAAGGCAAAAGTTATCCAGCACGGCCGCATCATCAATCTATATCCGACCCACCAAGACCTGCTTTAGGGCACTCCGCCGCGCGGCGAGAACGGGAGCTTGTAATTAACTCACGACCAAAACCGACTGATTACAAGGAACTTATTGCTGTACAGAGAAATGCTCAACCACCAATTTTTCCAAAACCACCGGCTGAACCTCTGCCGCCGATATTGGCGTCGAAAATCGGACGACGGCATCCAGGCCAGGCCCGACAATCTAGAGATACAAAGAATTCGAAAAATGCTTCAAGAGGTGGCGAGATAACAGAAATGGTTGTCGAACCTGTTAGCTCGCCAGAACGAACATGGAGAAAGGCGCAGGACTCCAAATATAAATGAAAATAAGATGCTTTGTAAATGCTGTGTGATTTTAGTAATGTATGTAGTGTATAAAGAAGTATTGAAAGTCTCAAAAGTTAAAAGGTTGAACCTCTGGGTTGTTTTTCTTTTCCTTTGGAAAATTCATCATATAGGTCACATAGGCATGGAATAGATAGGCTTTGCAAAATGAAAGTTTGCTTGAAAACTGTGTAATGTAGAAAGTTGAAGCCAAAGTGAAAAGCTTTTAATTTCTTTTGTTTAATACTATAAAGCCGGGTTTACACGCAACGATTTTGCCCCCATTTTTATCAGGGTGATAGGAAATCGTCTGTTCCCAAGCACGCGATTTTCGAATCGTGAGCAAATCGCAGAAACTGGAGTCGTCTGTTCTGTTACACTGCAACAGATTTTGAGCCAATCTTGCCATGTGAGCAGATGTTCTAGCAATCGCAGACATGACTTGCAGAGCAGCAAAGTTGAAAGAAAGAGGCCAACAACATATGCAGGAACGTTTACCCGTGAAGAAATGGAATTTTTGATACAAGTTTCCTCGATCTCTAGCCGATTCAGTTCACATAGAAGACTGTTCATAATACATTCTTGCCTTTTTCTATCAACTCCTGATTATGTCTGGTCTTCCAGGAAAATACCTGAAATAAAAAGCATTTCCTCGACTCAGAAAATTGACGGTGCTTGCCCCCCCCCCACTCAAAAAGCTGAATTTCCGCCACTGATTCAATGTACGGCCGCAAAGGATCTTGGGGAGCACTGGGTCCTTAAATTCGAATTCGAAAATGTACGAGTTTGTCCATTCAGTGCTACGCATAGTTTGTCTATCCTGAAGATAAAGGGTAGGTTTTTCGTTTTTCAAAACACGAATCAGACGTCAGATTCAGCTCAGCAGTGTGAGCGAAATTTCGAGAGATGCCTTTCCCATATTTTTAGCCTGAGGAACTGAAGTAGAGTTTCACTTTTGAAAATAACGAAACCCTTTCATTTTTCGCTTGAAGATTTGTAGTAGGGTTTCTTTAAGTTTGGGTCCAATTCTAATAGTAAAAGTTTCTTGCTGAGTTTGTAAACTTTCATAAAATTGATTTATCGAAGTTCATGGAAGACTGCCCTCCTACCAGAATTACGATAAAGGAACCAAATCAAAAGCAGAAATAGAAAGTTTTTAGTATCATTATGGTTGGTAAAACTTGCTGTTTCTACCTCGGTGATACCCTGAGTACCAGACTCTCTAACATAGAGTCTGGTACGGTACCCAGGGTACCTGGGTGACAAAATGACTCAAAAGTTTCCTCGGTCAAAAGATGTTTCGAAGCTAAACCCTCAGCCACAAATCCTGCAAAAAGCCGGCAAGAAATTCGGCTTCATATTCATCTATTTATTAATTTTCATCATTTATAGATGAAACGTTCAGAGTTTTTACTTAAAGCACAGAGTTCTCTATGACATAAAGTCACTGCATCTCGTGGGTTGCACCTCTCCATCTCTGGGTGACAAAATGACTCAAAAGTTGTCCTCGGTCAAAAGATGTTTCGAAGCTAAACCCTCAGCCACAAATCCTGCAAAAAGCCGGCAAGAAATTCGGCTTCATATTCATCTATTTATTAATTTTCATCATTTATAGATGAAACGTTCAGAGTTTTTACTTAAAGCACAGAGTTCTCTATGACATAAAGTCACTGCATCTCGTGGGTTTTACCTCTCCATCTCCCCTTCATCTCCCTAATTTCCCAACAGCGACGAAGCAGCAGTGGCGCTGCGGTGGTTTCATGACGTCACGGAATGCCTCTTGTTCGCTTCACAAACCCAAAGAGAGGCCTGGGCCTCAACTCGTTCCTCTACAATCTTTAGCAAGAAAAGGTGAGCGATATCGTGAACATTACTTTTAAATCCATATAATCTGTCTTTATTTTGCCTCAAAACCTGCCAAAATTGTCGTTATTTGTTAGCAACTGCCCTTTTCTTTGATCTATGAGCAATATTTCACTATATTATGTTGTCACGTAGTCTAGATTTGCGAAAGTATATCTTAGGCCCATTCCTGCTGGATTGGATGTTTTGTGTTGGTCGGTGAAAGACGCTCTTATTTCACGAGATGAAGATTGGCGAAGACTTTGAAACATTGTCATTTGAATTGGCGAAGATGCCAAAAACTGAAAGTATCCAAGCCCAATTAAGGACAACATTTGTCATACAAGCTGTCTGTACGTATGTATATATATCCATGTATATCGTGCCCAGTCTACAGAGTATGGCACTTTTTGACGAGATCTCCGGTGTGCAACGAGAAATTTCTTTTGTTATCTATTGTCTAATTTGAATAGCCTATTGAAAATCTCTGCTACGTGGAAAATGCCATACTCTGGCTCTAAATACTAGGCTGCTGTCTTCCCCTTTTGTGCCCTTGCGTTGTTGGTTGTTTCTCATTTATATTTTGGACCAAGTAAATCTGGGTAAAAGGCTCCAGATAGGAAACAAAATGTTAAACCCAAAATGCTAAACCCAGCTACCAGGATTAGATAGATTAAGAAATGTATACACAACTTGGTTCCCAAGCAGTTCTTCAATCTTGCGTGGGAAAACTTTTATTTAAAGTAAACTAAAGAGCTGTTCTTTTGTTCTTGGTTTAGATGGCCAAGCCACATTCTTCAAGAAACCGAAGCCTTGCCGGCAGCATTAGCCGCTTCAGCAGGACTGCTGTTTACAAGAAAAGGGGTCTTTACAAGCGTAAAAAGACTGGTGTTGCAAAGAAAGTCATTGAAGCTGAAAAGCTGAAAGTGAAGCCCATTGGTGGTGAGAAGAATGGAGAAAATAGAACTGTACCAGTAACAAGAGAGGTATTACCTGTACTGTAGTCAGATTGAAGAGTTTATGTTCAGTCATTGGTATTTTTAATCATTGGGTTGGCTAAGACCACATTTACGCTGTTCTGGTACACTCTTGATCCGCTACAAAAATGCTAAGGTTCAAGAGCATTTAAACTGCTCCAGAACAAAATTATTCTATAGGTACGGTAGCAGGAACAGAAGTGTTTTGAATTAGCAACATCAGTGTAAACAGGAGGCTGATCTGTTATGATTTTGTTTCTGATCCAAAGTTGTACTGGTGCAGTGTAAATGGGGTCCAAGTCTAAGACCCTGTTTACACTATGCTGGTACGAAATGAATACAGCATGAAACTGTGCTGTATTGGCCTCCCGTTTACACTATGCCGGCATAGTTTTCACTTGAATATGGCACAAAATGAATACGGCATACTAACTGGCTTCGTCACTCAACCGGCATAGTGTAAATGGCGACTACAGCATCATTTCATATCGTATTCACATCAAGTAGATAACCTGGCAAATGAGAGCATGCGCCTTGACAAGCCCTCCGTCTGCGCATGGTCAAAACCTATCGTATTCATTTCGTGCTGGTACAGTGTAAATGGCGATTCCGTTTTGACAGAAAAACCAATACGGCACAGTTTCATGCTGTATTCATTTTGTACCTGCATAGTGTAAACGGGGTCTTAGGTTTGTCAAATTGTGTGAATGCAATACATGGATGATTATGCCACAGTTGGCGGTGAGGAACCTTTTACGAAGATGGGTTGCATTGCATTGCAATGACAAATCTTCGACAATTCTGTAGGAATTCAAGAAGGAAGGAACACAATACATCTTGGTAAAAATTTACTTGACACAATCTTTAGTGTAATGGTAAAAATTATCAATTTGCTGAAACTTGATGTACAGAAGTAATGTTTACTCTGAATGTTCAAATTTATTTTGGTTGAAGTGTTACCTTTCCATGGTTATATAGATCTTATTAAGGGGTGTTTCCAAGGTTCCTTTGAAGCAGCCAGAGACTTTAAATGAATTTGTCTGGTGAGGTACCGGTTGCTTCAAAATAAACTATGCACGTTTGGCAGGCCATAATAAATCAAAAACTGGACCCATTTTGAAGATTCATGATTTAATCTTTAGCAGAAATCCTGAATTAGATTCTAGGATTTTTTGCAAATTTTTCTGTTTTCAGTTTTTAGGGCTAGACGCAAGTTTCTTAAAATTTACGTTCTTGAAAACACTGAAAATCATCAAAAAACTTTGATCAAGTTTTCTAAAGAATCGACATGAATGGACAAAGATGAAACTTTTTTGGTGATGATTTGAGATTTGGAAATCGATTAATTGTATCGATTAATTGTATCAATTGATTAATTCCATTTTTAGATCCCAACGAACATTTTAAGAAACTCACGTCTAGCTCTACAAATTGAAGACAGAAAAATTTGCAAAAAATCCCAGAATCTAATTCAGGCTTTTTGCTTAAGATTAAGTCAGGAATCTTCAAAATCGGTCCAGTGTATGATTTATTGTGGCCTGTCAAATGTGTATAGTTTATTTTGGCGCACCTGGTATATCTTTCACCATATTAACTACCATTTGTCTTCCAGTCAAGATTCTACCCAACTGAAGATAGACCAAAGAAGATAAAGTCTCGCAGAACACCAAAACCAACAAGACTGAGAGCTTCTTTAACCCCAGGAACCATTGTAATTCTTCTTGCTGGCAGACACAAGGGCAAGGTGAGATTTTGCTATCTTCATTCTGTAAATATATTTTTAAACAATGTATGTAAGTTTCAACATTAGACTGATTACAAGTTTGTAGTTATCACTATTGATAGATTGATTGACGCTCAAATTGCGACTTGAGGACTTTCACATTGAAAATTAGGACACATTTGTTTCCCTCAATTTTATGTATCGAAACATATTGCAACACTGTTCAGATAGCTGAGTGCTCTAGGCATTGGCGGATGGACCTAAGTTGTCAGCTCAAGCCTTGGATGATGAAATGTCTCAAAAATCAAGTTTTCAGTGATGTTAGCCATGCCTAAAAGCCACAAGTATCTGGATGAATGTTTCATCAATCCAATAATTAAACTTTTCGCTTTCAACCATTTTGTAGGCCACTTAGCTCCCAATCAGCTTCACCGCAAGAATGAAGATTTACAACTGTCAAAGGTTGCCATGACTATGCCTTGCCTCGTTTATGAGCGAACAGAAAACTCTGTGCCCTTTTTGTCCCAATTTTTATGTCACAGTCCATAAGTTCCAGTTTGAGTAAAAAATGTAGACAAAGGGAACTTACTAGAGCCCAGACTCTTTAGATTTTGCATGATAATTATTGATGCTGATTCTTTTTCCATTAATCCTTCCATGCAAATTTTCATCCCCCATAACAATCTTTAGACAATTATGAATGAGACAAATTGCTTTTAAGTGGAAATCCGCTTTGATAATGAACATACTGCACAATATCACCTCGGTGGCAAAACTAATGGAAGTCTATCTTTGTTTTCTAGCGGGTTGTCTTCTTGAAGCAGCTAGCATCTGGACTTCTTCTTGTGACTGGTAAGATAGTTCAAGCAGAGGTCTTGTTCTTTTTTCTTACATCCTTGAAAATACATCATCCATACCGTTGATATTGATATCCAAAATTCATAGCACTCAACAGCACTATCACCATTGATCACCATAAGCTGTTTCGCCCAATTTTTATAGAACAGTTAGTCATGAGCTCCTTTGATAAACTTGATAGGCAAGATAAAGATTTTGCTGCAAAGTTCACTATTGCTTCTTTGGAAAGAGAATAAGCAAAACGTTAAAACTAACACTATGTTTTTGAAGATCTTTAGATTAACATTGTTGAAGGGTCTGTCTTAACCAGCATGCCTTGTGCGCCACCTCTTGGTTTGCCATTGTTGTTGGCATGAAAATGACAACAACAAAGTCTACCAGACATGGTACGTGCAAGACAGGTTGGTTGAAGCAGACCCTTTAAATGGTATATTAAGGTCCACAGAAAATTATGTAGAGCATGGTGTGTACGTCAGTGTCTGATGTATTGTCAGTGTTAAGGGATCTGCTTATGATCTGTTTGCCAAAGAATTAATACCAAACTATTGCGTAGTCTGATAGTAAACTCCAACCTATCCTATTGGAAGAATCAACCTATCCTATTGGAAGAATTTTGAGAAGACTGCAAGGAAGATAGCCTGTGTGCAGTCTTACTTTTGTGTAAGATTTAGCAAATGAGAAAATAGAAAGACTGCGCATTTGTAAGTGATTATTCATATTTTGAATCATAAATCCATTGTGATATAAACCAATTAAAACCTGGGTACAGATTTTCAGAACCGCAACACAATCAGCTTACATAGCGTCTATGTTTTGTATTTGTTTTGAAATTGAACAGTTTGTTAAAACCGATTACATTTATTGATATCATTTTGCTGTGTTAGCCATACAAGAAATCTATTGGTGATGCGCAGTCTTTCTACTTTCTGGTTCTTTCAACTTTACAGAAGAAAAACTGCACGCAGGCTATACAATGAAGACTAAAAGCAAAGGCAAATTTTGTAAAGCAAAGGATTAAGGTTTCCAAAAAAGCAAAGCGGTTTGCCTTTCTGAGGAAGAGATTTTGTACACCTCTGAATGCAATCAATCAAATCAAAATAAACAGAGAAAGCAAAGTGTTATGGTTTGCTGCATTGAAGATGTCAAATCTATTCTTGAGGCTCTCAAACAGCATTGTCTTTTACAGAACTGTATCCTTCGTTTTACAGAACTGTATCCTTTGTTTTACAGTATTAAGTGAGATTTACAAACTCTTGATTACTTACTTCTTCAGGCCCATATCAAGTTAATGGAGTACCTCTTCGAAGAGTCCCACAATCGTATGTCATTGCTACACAGACAAAAATTGATGTTGCTGCTGTAGGAAAAGATCTAAATGATGATTTTTTCAAGCGACAAAAAAGTCCAAAGAAGAGGGGTGATGATATGTTTGAACAGAGCCAGGAGGTATGTAAAACAAAATTATGTTGTTAAGCAGGATTCCTCTGTAGGGAGGAAAGCAGTTGTAACCACTTGATTGATGCTCCGAATGGAAAAGCTATGGACAGACAACTTTTTGGCAAAGATAGAATTTTTGTGTCAAAGCTAATTGCAATTGTACTGATAAAGTTTTAGGCTCTTTGGCAGCTTATTGATGAAATCTTCACTTGAAATCATATCAGTTCAGTTTATTTTAAAATTCCATTACATACATATCCTTTATAAAATTGACAAACAAATCAACTAAGTTTAACAAATTAGAGAAGATGACAAGATCTGAATAGAAAATTTACAGCAAGACTGAGATAATGGATGGGGTTTTGTATGGGAGGAGCTCTCTCTTGTAGATACACTAATTGAAGACAAAAATGCTTGAAGCTTTTACCGCTCAAATGTCTTCGATTTTATTGTACATGATTACATTTGCATTTCTTACTTTGCATTTCAAAGTTTTATAGGAACTGGCCTGGAGCTGTTGTTTTTACAACTTAGGGAACATCCGAATTGATTGGTTAAAGGCAGTCTTGTCATGGATTTGATTGAGTGATAATGACAACACAAAGAATAGGAAATTTGAATGGCTGGTGAGCCTACTGACTTTCTGCGACCGTAGAAAGTGAGAACGATTAGCCCTCCTTTGTTTCAAGTGCACAGATTCACAAATAGATCCGTTGTGTTTGGCTCTGACTTTGCTGCGCTGAATCAGATTTGTAACAGACTGCCTTTAACTTTTATCACTGTGAAATCTCTTCAATAAGAGGAAGCTGCAGGAAAACATCCAATAGAACCGCTAAGATAGCAGCACTTTGATGATACAGCATTTGCCAATTTCATGCTGAAAATATGAAGTGTGGGATGTTTTGATTAAGTTTCTAGAAAGTCTGATCTTTATCGCTGAGATTCAATTGTTCTTCGCTCAGCAGCCGAATGCGCTTACCAAATAACTGATTTCCAAAATTGCAATATCCGAATACTAGCATAGAGCTCAAATCTTTCAAACCTTTGAAAAGGTGGATGTAAAATTCTATGGCACTCTTCTTTGAATTGAATTGCTTGAAAGGAACTTGTGGTACTTTGCTGTAAATCTGCCATGGTAATTTTTTGATATCTTGACTTTTTTCAAAGTGGCGGCAATTTAATTATTTGTGAAAGAATTTAAATCATCGTATATCATAAACCAATGGAGGAAAAATGATTTAACCGTCAAGAAAACAATAGTTTATGAAGATCTAGCTACAGAATGGTGGCAACCAGAAATCTGTAGTTTTTTGGTTTATGATTTAGACATTTTGATGACATCATAGCCTCAAATTTGATAAATGCCTTCATTTTGAAACAATTCAAGATATCAATAAATTTCCACGGCAGATTTACGGAAAAACCTTAAGTTCCTTCCATGCCATTTATTCCAAAGAAAACTTTGATAGAATTTTACACCAAGTTTACTTTCTGTAGAAGTTGGATGAAAAGCAACGGATCATTTCGGACGACCCTTATTTGGCTGGTATTGCTTTTGCGAGTTTAAAGACAATCTGTCTCATTCATAATTGGCTGAAGATTGTATAAGGGGATTAAAGATTTGTATGGCAGGATTAACAGAAAAGAATTTGAAAGAGATCGTTTCGAATTGAACTGAATTTTTATCATGCGAACAATTGAAAGGGTCTGGGCTCTAGCTCCTTTCCTTTGTCAAGCTTTGTCCTCTAAACCAATCACTTGCGTGACAGAGCTCCTTTAACGAAGAGTTTCTCCTTATTAGGGATACCAAGTGAGTGATGAAAGAAAAGAAAAGCAAAAGACCACCGATGAAACAATTGCTGCGGAAATTGCCAAAGTCCCAAACTTGAAGAAATACATGCGATCAGTTTTTACACTTCGTAAAGGACAGTACCCCCATAAAATGCAGTTTTAAGGTGGATTAAGATGTATAAAGAAATTATAAAATTGAATTTTTGTTTTGATTTTCTTGAACTCGTTGAAATCGTCAGTTTTTTGGGTCAATTTCCGTAAATTCAATGAAAGACTGGGATATAGGTCCGTGAGTCATGGAACAATAGACCTTTTAGCTATTCTGCAAAAGAGCCTGGAACGAGCGTTATTTTTATACATTTTTATATGCGTCATTCGATCGAGTTGCGTTAGAGCGTCTATCACTATTGTGCACATTCGAAAATTCTACATTCGAAAAAGCACCCACAATTCCGCAAAATAGTACAGTAAATGGTACAGTAAGAACCCGCAAAATAGAAACCAGTTTTTTCAAAACAGCCTGTTTAGTTTCGTATTAAAAGGTCATTAATCTTGAAACAGGCTGAAAGGTTTCTTATCACATGTTTCGCTTGAAAGTTACTCAACCTTAGCTTACATGCCAAGTATATACGTAGATTGAGATGCTTTTGATGAAGTCTCTAAAATGTTTGGCGCCTGATTTTAACAAAGATTATTAGATATGAATTTATTTGGGATCCTCCCATAAGAAACCTTCCTAAATCAGGCTGAGAAGTTTTTTATATGAGGGCATCATTTCTCAAAAAAATCAGCCTGAGGTTTCTTATAAAGTGGTTTCTATTTTGCGGGTTCTTACTGTACCCACAATTCCGCATTTTATTGACAAAATTACCCATGATGTACAAATAAAAACATAACAAGATACTCCCTGAGGCGAGCAGCTGATTTTAATGGACCAAAAAAATTCTTTATTCTAAGGTTGAAGTTAAAGAATAGTGCAATCATTTTTAAATGACATTCTTCTATTGCAGCTATAATTTTGAAACAGCTCCTTTCACTCAAAATGGCACCTAGAGCTTTCCGAAAGTTTATCGATTAAAAACTTTTTAATCGATAAACTTTCGGAAACAGCATATAAATCGCTACAGTCCGTCTTAAATTAGATATTAGGCGGAAAATTTGGCGACCGATGGAGTACACGTAGTTTTTTTTAAAGAAACTGCCCATAAGAAATTAACTCTCAGATTGCCAAAAAATTAAGAAACTCCAGTAATGGGTAAACTCCAGTAATGGGAAGATAAATATAACTTATAAAATTATTTATTTTGATGAAAGAAATCCTTGCTGGCATATTTGAGTGAATTTGGTCAACAGGGTCAAACTTCGGCTGTGAAATTTTTGAGCATTTTTCAGGCAGCTGCTATCAGACCTGTCAATCAGAATATTTGGTCAGTATCATCAGAACGAAACCTTAGCCTGCAAATTATTATTTTGTGAAAGCAGAAACATGAAGGAATCAAGGAATTGAGATTAAAAATCGTGGGAAGTTTACTTTACCCCGGACCCCGGTTGAAGAAATATGATCGACTCAAAATTGTTGCTGCTGTTGTTGCATTTACGCCCATCCCATGCCCGGCAGGGCCTAAGAAGTAGAAGTTTAGAAGAAAGATCGTCCTGTTATATTCTCTCAAGAGTTGTTTCTTTGGAATCAAAGAAGTATTGGTAGAAGTTATGGCTGGTTTAAACATTCTGAGAAGTCTTGATAAAGATTTTTTGATGGCAGAGCCGTTAACTGATTTTGATGGACTAAAATCGAGCATGGAAGGTTCGATGAAAAGTAGAATGATATTGACTGTTATGTACGTGCAGGCACGTGTTTGCAAACGGTTAGCTGTGATTGAAGATAGCAAAGATTTTCTGGTTGATCGATGGGTTAGGAAGGAAGGTGGAGGTGGAATCACATGTATCATACAAGATGGTGGGTTCATTGATTGGGTTCACTTCAATCATGACTCGTTCATAAGCAAAATATGGTCACCAAATTGTGATAAATTTGATGAATTTGGCACACCTTGTTGATGAATTGAGCCATTTAGGACCACGCACCCCCCCCTCCTATTATGTGGGTCAGAACAAAAAGATTTTGTTTGAAAACAATATGAATAAACAATAATGCTTTCAGAATTGAAACAACTTGGGTCACCAGTAACTGGCAAAGTGCCCAGTCCACTGACATTCTGCAGAGTGTAGCAATTGCACTCACATGATTCTTTGCAAGAATTTGTTTTATGTGCACACAGATTTTGCATGAGATATTGTGTTCATAATAGTTTGAAATAAAAACCTTGCACATGAGCACGCGACTGCTTTGTTTGTTGATTTGTATGCACACCCGAGATCTCATCAAGAACTGCCATACACTACAGACTACTGGCATCCTCTAGTAGTCGTGTCTGTTATATTGATGTTCCTCATAAAACCACACAATTTTTTATCATTAGGCAAACATTTTGAAAAGGCTGGTGTTAATATTTCCATTGTCCATGGAAGGCTACCACCAGCGGCTGTTAAGCAGATGAAAAGTCGTGGAAAAGATTTGGGGAATGAAGAAGTGAATTTCTTTGCAACTGGTTTGTATAACGCCGGTCAACCAGCATCCTTTGCGGTCGCGCTTTGCTAAGCACTGCTATGTACGATGTCATATGAAAATAGCTGCCGCAGTCGAAAGGCAAAATGCGATGCGCACAAAGGATGCTGGTTGACCGGCGTTCTTTAAGTTTGCTTGCTGAGCAGTGCTGACCACAGCTATATCCATGCTTACTGGATATAGGACCATATGTATGATTTTGGGTTGACTGGGCCGGGATAGGTTCCCAAGATCTTGGTTACTTCCTAGGAGTGGTGATAGAACTCTTCTGACAGAGGGGTTGGAACTTCTGACAGGGGGGCTGAAATGACTACAAAATGCCATTTGTATCAGTCATTTTCCCAAATTGCTCCAAAAATAACCCAAAAGTTGCTCTGATGGGGTGCTAGATGCTTCTGATAGAGGGCTGTAGCCCTCCTGGCCCTGCCCTGATACCCTGCTTACTTGCTTGCTTCCTCACACCTTGCTTGCTTTGACAATTTGCTCTTGACCGCCCTTTCCTTTGAGGGCACCACCTGGGGGTGGAGTGGGGTAGACATGTCCACCCCACTTGTCTCTAGGTTGTACTTATTCATAATGAATAACAGTATAAAAATGGCCAGGTATATTGTTCAGAACATATTTCCGTTAGTAAGTCCGCCCCATCTTTTTATGGTTGGTGATGTCCTTTATTGCTAATTTTATTGTAGAAACGCAATTTAGTAAAATTAAGTGGTGCCTGTTTGAAAAATTTGAAATTTTCAATAGAATCTGAAAGAACACTGTTTGACTGCATTGCAATGGTTGTCCTCTGATAATGGTTTCAAACTTTCAAAAAATGGTTTCAAATTGGAAGTTTTGTTTTTGATGCACTTTCATAGAAATTTTGAATATTTTGCTTCGACAGGTGTCAGCTGTGTGCTGCATGCAGTCAATCCCCATGTTCCAACGTTTCATTTCAATTACCGATATTTTGAGACAGAAGATTCCACAGGAAAGAAAGCGGCATGGTTTGGAGGAGGACAAGATCTTACACCAATATTTCTAGATGAGCAGGTATGCTGCTAATTACAGTAAAGTATTCTCTAAATTTACAAAGAGCAAACAAATGTTTTAGCAATGGAACTGCTGCAAAGGAATCAAATCTTTAAAATACCTCACATGATTGGTTGCTGCCTCTTTTGTTAATCTAATGGCTTTAAAGGAACTTCAGGTACATGTACTTTCTTTTACAAGTGTGCAAAGCAATCTTTGATATATTTTTACAATTTTCTGAACTAATTGTGTCTTTCCTTATTATTGAAAGAATTCACAAAAGCATTGCAAGAAGTTTATATTATTGTGAATCCTAAATTAATGGAGGAACAATGATACAATTGATGAAAAGTATAACTCCAAATCATGAAGATTTGACCAAAAACAACCCGATCTAACAAAATATCCACTTTTGATATGTTTTGATAACCTGCTCTAGAAAAATTGCCTTATTTTAATACCTCGTGCTAGAAAAGATTGGTGAAAATGAAACAATACCTTGAAAAACGGCGCATCCCCGTCGGACAAATATACTAAATACCCCCCCCTCCCCGGGCAATGAACACTTACAGTATAAATAGACACCTGAAGTTTCTTTCAAGCCATCGAAGCAAGCAAGAGCTGCATTAACCAATCATGTAAATATTTGTTAGAGATATGATTCCTATGCTTGGAACTACCACCTTATTGCAAAATAATGCATCCATGGCAACCGGAACTTTGAAATTTTGGTGACTGTAGATGGGTGTAGTCTTTTGGGAATTAGTTGAGGTTATTTGTTTCGTCTTTGCAAACCAAATTAGACATTTGTGAAACTGTTCACGAGGATTCTGAAATGAAGCAGTCTTCGTAAAATTACTTTTTTAACTTGAGGAAGCTGTATAACGATCGTAATCTTGGGGAACGTCATCAACAATTGCTAATAAACTGCAGGCTTGCAAACGTTTGACTTTTTTGACTTTGGGACAGTGCAAAATTTGTTAAATGACATGGCTGATGGAAAAGAAATATTCTTGCTTAAAAATCTGCTCGCCCCATGTGGAATTATTGTAAAAAAAAGACCAACTGCCCCGTCACCCTTTCCTTGACAAATGTATCTGCCCCGTGTTCACAAAGAACAGATTTTGTATGGTACCATCGATGAATTAGCTAAAGAGCATAACAAAATCAATTCTTGTCCTTACGAGTCTTTGTTAACGAAAAAATTGACTTTGAAGATGAAGAGATAGGGCTGATGAATCGTTCTTGCAAACACTGACAAGGAATCTTTGCATCATTTTATACACATCCTTAGACATCCTTCCAAGCATTTCTCATCTTGCATGATTTACAACTTCATCCTCAAAATGAAGAATTCTATATTTCAAACTTCACCTTAAGCTCATAGAATGTTACTGCCCCGTACATATTTGCTTTATAAAAAGTGTTGACCTTTCGGGGTCTTACCTGGTAATTGGAATTTCACCAGTAGCAATTTTCTTTGACAGGATGCGAAGCATTTCCACACAGTAATCAAAGATACCTGTGACAAACATGATTCATTGTATTACCCCCGGTTCAAGAAATGGTGCGATGATTATTTCTGGAATGAATTCAGAGGTACGTTGGTCAGATACGAAATGTATTTTTTGAAGAAACTTTTCATAAGAAACCTAACACTTACAGTAGATCATTAAAAATTTAGGACACTTCAGAACTGAAAAAAAGTTATCAAAATGTTATCAAATCTTATCTAATCAGGTGATTTTATCTGAAACAAAATTTTATATTATTATTTTATCTAATCTAATTTATCAAAATTTATCAAAAATGTTTGAAATTGCATTGATCATATTTTTTTAAGAAACCGCTTATAAGAAACGGTAGGCTCGATATTTCGAATGTTAAGACACCATGCTACCTTCATTGAATAAGCTAAAAAACATTCTTAATTTGGAAAGATAATTTTCCTGGATCACTTGTGGACACTGTAGAGTAGTAGCAAATGTTTTGACGTCGTCAAATGTTTATGTTTTTCTTATGTTTTGAAGTGTGAATTATGTTATTTCTTTCTTTGAGATCGTACTAAGAAACCTTCTCAGAAAAATATGTTAACTCTTCACTTCGGTTATTGAAAGTATGAGAAACTTTTGGTAGCAAAAGTGTCCTAAGATTTAAGAAACTGCCTACGAGCCCGGAACCCTAGTTTCTTGTACAAACGAATGTAATTAATCTTGGAAAGGCAAATCATAATTTTGTTCTGTCTGGACAATGGTTTGGTTCGAATCCTACCCCAAAAAGGATCTTGTCTATATCTTACCCCAAAAAGATGGAGTGGTACCCATTGATTCCACCTATGGTTATGTCCCCCTAATTATGGATTGGTTATCTAAAATTAGGGGGCATACCCCTATATAAAAGTTTGTCGGGAATCTCCCCTTGGATCTAACGCCGGAATTTAATCTAGTTCCAACCCGATAACTCGAAGTCCTCCAATTTTTGTCTCCTTGAAGCTTCTCCTCCTCTAAAATCGCTGTACTTTTGATGCACCCGCTAGAGTTTCTTAAAATCGTAGCCATACAACTTATAATTTCTTGCAGCGATGTGGCCATGGCAAATGAATTGGTGTTGTATCGCTGATCAAAATGAAGAGATTTGGGAGTAAAGCCCTCAGGAAAATGTTTGAAGACACAGCCTCCAGTTTGGCTAAGAACTCTTCTTCTGATCCCATGCTTGCCGCTCGTAGAATGGCATTTTTGGCCATTTCTAACAGTATTTGTATGAATTAGTATCTCTTGGAAAACATTCGAGGAAACATCTTCTTCTTTGGGTTAGAAAGCCTATGTCCCTGGTCTCTATACCACAGCTAAATTGGAAACTTTGACCTTTTGTAACAGTTTTCTATCAATCACTGCCCGTAGGAGATGTTCAGTGCAAACACTTTTACTTTGTCTTAGAACACTTCTCACAATCCAATGTTACCTGTCTCCAAATTGGTAAAAAGAACATTTTTGAAATCGCCAACCTTGACTTTGGCTTAGAATCACTTTCCTAAGCACTTTCCAGCATTTGTTGGAAAAGTTCTTACCTTGCCCTAGCTATATCCAACTACTTCCTCATTCTACTCGTTTCTGAATGAATCTCACGAACCATCTTTTGACAGAACTAAGGGGCATTCCCCCCCCCCCCATCCTCACCCTTGGCCTCGCCACTAATTTCTTGTAATTTTGTGTCTGCAGATGAGCGCCGTGGAGTTGGTGGGATTTTCTTCGACGACCTTGAAGAGCCTAACCACGAAGCATGCTATGATTTCTTGTTTTCCTGTACAAATGCAATTATTCCAGCTTATATACCTATTGTTGAAAAGCATCTGAATGACGAATATACGGACCAAGACAAACAATGGCAACAGGTGCGGAGAGGAAGGTAAATGTCTCAGAATTGATGATTCCGCAAAATATTGCAGTGAAATGCATTTTACAAAGATACACTGCATGCAAAGATTTTAGTTGAGCAAAAAAAATTTGTCTGGGAGATTGTGCAAATGCTAACAATACTCCCGTCTACCCGTCTATGTACCCAAATGAGAGCTCAGATGTTCGCCGACGCCGAGTGATCGAAAAATGGCAGAATTTTCACCATGGAGCCTTAATTTCGTACCAACGACAGTATATGATTATTGGCGGCTACGCTTAGGGTTTCTTGGCTACGTGGTCTAAAAATGGCGGCTTTGGTTTGGGCCTAATACCGGGTGACCCAACGCAATCTGCTTCAGAAAAATTAAGTACGTCGCTGATAGAAATGCTTCAAACGTTGTTCTGTCGCTTGAAGACTAGCCTATATTATGAGTATTTTTTAAATTTTTTCTGCACTGTAAATTTCCCGAATTAAGGATTTTTAGAAAATGGGCAAGCTTGAAATCCATAAAAAGCTGTCAAAAACCGGGGATCAATTTAAAGCCATTTCAGATCTTCAAAACAATGAGGAGGGTGTTTTATTTCAGCCTGGAATAGTAAACTCAGTTAAAGTTTTCCAGAGCAAGTTTATGGTCCCTAGGTACCTAAGCAAAGGAACTCAATTTTCCACGCAAGTCGAAATCTTCAAGAATTGCTTCAGAAAAGCAATAGTATTCTTGTCCCTTTGAGACAAGAATATTTTTTTTTTATATTCAATATAAAAATTTACAACAAAGTTACCTAAACACTACCTACAACAATCTACTATACCACACTACAAGGACGGGGACCAGGAGGAGCAAAATGTCATGTCTACCCCCTGGAATTAATATACAATAAAATACAACTAATACAAACTACTATACATACGCTACAACTAATACAGATAGAAATTCTAATTATAAAAACATTTTACAAATAAATATTTGAGCCGGTTTCACATTAGATGTCAGGCCAAAATATAATAGTGAACAATCGGTACGCCGGCCGAGGAAACAACAACGACAACAACTGTCCCCGTCACTGCTCCCCACCCAAGGTCCCCATCGCTCGAGACACCGCTATCGTGTCTGGATTTCTAATATAAGCCTAACATCCAATGTGAAACAGGCTTGCAAAGGAATATATGGACAGGACAAGAATATTGTAGGTATCTAGGGACTAGAAACTTGCTCTGAAAATATTCGACTGAGTTGCCTATTCCCAGGCTGAAATGAAACACGCCCCTCATTGTTTTGCAGATCTGAAAAGGCTCCAAATCGATCCCCTGTTTTTGACGACTTTTTGAAGATTTCAAGCATGCCCTTTTTCTCATAATCTTTAATTCGGAAAATTTACCGTGCCGAAAAAAATTGCGAAAAATACTCATAACGTAGGCTAGTCTTTTAGCAACAGAACAACGTTTGAAGCATTTCAACAGCCACTTACTTTTTTTCTATAACAGATTGCGTTTGGTCATTTTTTTTGGGGTCACCCGGTATAAGAGTAAATTTAGCGTTTGCTGATTTATAGCTCTACAACCAAACTCCCACAGTGGTCAGAAAAATATCAAGATTTTATTTAGCCAATGAAGGTTGACAAAAAATATGCTTTGGGTAATTATGTTTAGTCTGTGGGCGTCAGAACTTTTCAAATTTGTTTACAGTTTTTTGGGACACCCGATAGATATACACGTTTTTTTTTTATAAGAAACTTGGATCAGCACTTAGTACTAAAAGTTTCTTAATTTCGCATGAAATTTTCGGTGTTTTAGTAGTAAAAGTTTCTTAATTAGTTTCTTATTTTGTTGGGCCTAAAATTGCGGTATTGTTCGAAGTTAAGCCGTTTTCTCGAGAAAGGGCTTCCATTTTGCATTGACATTTTCATCAAGAAGAAGACATGCACATCAAGGCAAAAATTTACCAATTTTGCAGTTAAAAATCAAGAAAAGACAAATGTACCTTTGTTAGAGAGACATAGAATAAGAGAGACATACAGAAATATATTGTACAACACACCTATAAAAAGATTGTTCGTACATTAATAGTTTATACACGAATCTTTATTATTCTCTTTCTTAGATACGTCGAATTCAACCTCGTTTACGACCGTGGCACCAAATTTGGATTAGCGACACCGGGTGCAAGAATCGAAAGCATTCTGATGTCACTTCCGCTGACAGCGAGATGGGAGTACATGCATATTCCAGAAGAAGGTACACGAGAACACGAGTTATTACAAGCTTTGAAAAATCCAAGAGACTGGGTTTAGTAGTTTGAAAATTATCAAATTCAAAATTGTCTAAGGGCCTGTTTATATGGGGGAAAACATCTCACCTGCCAGGCGAGATTCCTCCTTCCTATAGAATCCCACTGTTTTTTCACTTCGCGTTTATATTACAAACGCGACACCAGACACCACCGGTATTGTGAGATATCGCCTCACCAGAGGTGGAATCTCACCTGGGCGAGGTGAAAATCTTTCCATATAAACGAAATACTTCCGGTAGGTTGAGTTGTATTGGCTTACTTCGTTGATTTCTATTAGTTAATTCGTACTGATTTCACGGATGAGAGACTTTACTGCTGACAGGCGAGGTAAAAATCTCATATAAACAGTGGCTGAAATTTACCTCGCCGGTCAGCCCCGGGTCTGGCAGGTGAGGTGTTTAAACATATAAACATTCCCTAAGTCGCTGAGGATACTCGTAGGGCTGTTTAGCTTGAAAGAAAACCCAGGGAGAGGGGGGGGGGGTGTACTCACTATCATTCACCGATTGGTATGTGCCCCTCTTTAAGATGGGTTTTGCAAGGAAAATTCTCTAACATTGAGACTGGGTGTGATTAAGGATGAAGGATGTGTCCAAACATCTGCCGTCTAATTTCTTTTCAATGGATTTAGAAGCCGAGCATTGAATGGTTGAATTACACTTAAGAATTTGCGGTATCGGAAATTCTTACGTTCTAGCTGATGAATTAAATAAATGACATCTAGATGGAAGCTGTTCAGCAGACATCAAGGACAAAAGGCCCTGGGAACGAGGTTGTTCAGACATATCCTCCTTGTTTTGATAAATATTGGTTTCTTTCCTTGAAACTCAACTTTGCGTGCACAACGGTTGAGTTAGCTACTTAGCTATGTTTTCAGGGCATCTACACATTCTAAGCTTGAATACTCGTCGTTGAATTGCGCAAATGTTGTCCTTAAAGAGAGACGGCTAACTCAAGTATTGTGCACGCGAAAAGGAAATTTATCATGCCAAAAATAGAAGGCTATTGTTAAGCTTGGTTTCTGTGAAATGTATGAACAATCTTATTGTTCATTATTTTTGTGCTACATGTAGTTTTTTGTTTTTTTAGTTTACCCCCCCCCCCCCGCAAAGAGACACTTGTTGCAATATCGATTAAGTCATCGATCATCGATCGTTTTTCTGTATCTCGTTTTGGTTTTGGAGTGCGTTTCTATTGGTGCCCATGTTGCTCATTTGGTTTCAACGCGTGAACGTGAAACCAAAACAAACACTAAGGAGCCGAACAATTTCAATTTCACACCGAACCACCCAAATTTTCCAAAGTGCTGGACTTTCGTCGTCATTGTACCATGTCCAGTTGCCATTTGATGGTACAAAACTGATAGAAGTCTATGATATATAAGGGTTAGACCCATTGCATGGTTTGGTGTGGAATTGCCAGTCCCCTTCTTTTCTCTTGACCGTTTGTATGTTCTTTTTTTGTTCCCTGTATTGCTTTTTTGTTTTGTTTTTTGTTTGTTGAAGTTGTATCCGAAGTTGACAGAAGGCCCTGGGGACGAGGTTGCGTTCTTGGTGGAGGCCAGATGACCTTGTATCTTCCTGCGCCAAGAGCGGTACAATATTTACGTATTTAGATTACTTGGCTTTAAAGGGTCTTTTTCATCCAGCATTTTTTATCCATAAAATATTACAATAAATCTTACATTCTACTATACCTTCCTAATACTGTACAACAACACTACAGGGACGATGCCAAGGGGAGCGAAGGACAATGACTACCCCATGGCCAATAGAAAAGACACGCAACGTTAAACTACATACAATTAGGTACACAACGATTAAAACCTAATGGATACTATGTTAGATTCTGCCTAGCATCAGATGCCACAGGTCAGGTTTGTGATGAAATTTGAAAAGTCACGAGCGCAACTCTTCCTTGCCATCAGCATCCCAGCATTCATTCCTTGTCTCTTGGTTTTCCTTTTTTGTCGCCATTTTCATGAATTGAAAAAGAAAACAATTTCAAGTGGAAACCAGGTTTTACTATAGAATCGGCATTTGTTTTTGTGGCATGTTGTTTTTATTGATTAGGTGCTGTTGAAATGTATGTTTTTGAAATTGAATTTGAGATGGTATATTTTGAATATCGATATTCTTCATGCTGCAAAACTGACTGCTTTCTTCATGGGTAGTTAGACACTGCTGGTGTGCTTCTATGGAGGAGCGCTGGATAATATGTATCTGCGGGGGAAATTTTTTATAGAAGTGCGGAGGAGATATCGAAAGCGAAGCGAAGAGAGAAGGAGTGAAGGAGTGAAGGGGAGAGTTCGTTCTTTCTTGAACAAGAAGCTGCCTTTACTTAGGGACCGTTCATTATTTACAGACCCGGCACCTGCACTCCTATTACCTGGTGTATGTCATGCTTGCCCATAGAATCTACTTCATATCTCTGACGGAACCTTTCAAATTAACCCCTTTCTCCGACTCTATGGGAAAATATCACCCCTTTTTCATACAATCACTGACATCCCTGAAATGGTGATTTTGTGATACATTCCAAATTTAACACTTAAGCTGAGCACCCTGACATTGGCCAGTAGATAAGATGATTTACAGAGGGGTTGGTACTGAAGAGAAATGTTTTCTTGTCCAAAAAATCTTCTTACCCAACTCTAAAAGTGACAGCAAAAACATCTACCCAACAATTTTCAGGTTGAAAAAACTTTTCCCTACCCCTACCTATAAACAAGGTTTCAATGTCAAACGATGTAAATTGTAAATTCAATACTGTAAATATTGATGACAAAGATGAACAAAGTAGATACTGAAAGTGAAATGGATAGTGTTGATGATGTTGATGATGATATTGATAATTTTGGACTTTAAACATTTGGTATTAATTAGTGGGAAAATTTGTTTTCCAAACCTTGAAATTACATGAAAAAATGTTTACCCAACCCTTTTAAGTTAGAAAATTTCTCTTACCCAACCCATTTCTCTTCGGTACCAACCCCTTTATAAATAGTGAACAGTCCCTTATGCTTTAGAGTCTAGAGGAGTCGCTTTACACAAGTTCAAAAAAATGTGATTCAGCGTAAGTACTAAGTAGTAAAGTGTTCGGCTTAGTTTTTCACAAAAAGAAACTTTACTACCGGGTGTCCCAAAAAACGGCATGTTGTAAAAACCGGACCCTAAGACTCTAGGACCCCTGAGACCCCTAGGACCTTTAAGTACTAAAATGAAAAGGACCCTTAACACCAGAGGGACATCACCACAGACAAACAATAGATCAACGTCATCAAGCTGTCAAAAGAGAGGCTTCATGTTGTATGAACTTCCCATCTTTCATCCTACGAACTTTCGACCGTTAAAACCAACGTCAGGATGCCTTTATTCATGCAGAAAGTCTTTAAAATAACACAATAGGTCGGAGATACTCAAAATAGTACTTCTTCATGGTATAAACTCTCTGCATCATTCCTGGCATTGGTTTGAAAGAGTGGAAGTTCATGGGATGGAAGAGGGGAAGTCAATGATACACAACTTCCTCATTATGACACTCTGGTGTTCAAGGTCCTTTTCATTTCTAGTACTTAAAGGTCCTAGGGGTCTCAAGGGTCTTAGGGTCCGGTTTTTACAACATGCCCCAAAAAACGCAACAGATTTGAAAAATTCTAATGCAAACTGTTTCATAATCATTGTCGAACAATTATTTTTATTCAAATCTTCAGTAATTAGATTAGATTTTGACACCTCGTCCAATATTTTTGGTGACTTGGTTGAAAAGCTAAAAATCAGCGAACTTCAAAATTGCCCCAGCGTCAAAACCAGAGCTGCTACATTGACAGTGGTGAATTATAATGTCAAATTAAAAAGGTGACAATGCTTGAGCATTGCTGACAAGCACACATACACAATCTCAAACAGCCACTTTCATACATATTTCTGTCGAAACTACAGAGTTGAGATTCTTTTAGTGCCCGCATCGGCGTAGGGGAAGATAACATTTGTCGGGCTGCCCGACAAGAAATCCATTGTTTGAGAAAATTTTGCCTGACTTGAGGCGGATTTCTGCCCGATTATGGCTGATTTTTGCAAATTTTTCTGACGTTGGGGGGGGGGGCTGCAGCGAGCCCCCCCTAGCCCCCTATCTCATACGCCTATGAGTGCCCGTAATGGTACCGAATGCAAATGATTCGCTGACGCATCGCCGGCAGTGCGCCGCCTCATGTTCTCATATAATTTCCATTGGCGCCGGTGCCGCAGCAGAGTGAAACAGTTGAACTCAGCTCAACTTTTTCGAATGACTGCGGCAGGACGCCGGCAGTCGGCGCCCCATCGGCGCTGAGTGTTCTCATTAAAATTAGACTACCGTAGCAAGGTCGCCGGTGGGTCGCCGATGGGTCGCCGGCAGGTCGCCGATGGTTTGAAGCTATATGAGAACCAGGCTTTACTGTTTCTAAAATGGCTAGGCCATATCTCTCTCGGGACTGGATAACACTCACGAATCAGCAAGGGATCCCTCTTTGTTATAGTTTCCCAATCAAGTGATGTGCTTGTTCTTAATCCTGTGAAATTGCAGATATTGCCATGCTTTTAATTTTGCAGTGTACTTTGCACTAATGCTGGTGGCTCTAGTTTTGCTCTGCCAGCAAATTTGAAGTTTGTTAATTTCTAACTCTGCAACCAAGTCACCCAAAATATCGAAAATATATCAAATATAATTAAAATATATGAAAAATATATCAAAATATATCAAAATTTAATCTAATCATTGCAGATTTAGATACAAATTATCATTTGACTATTGATTTGAAACAGTGTGCGTCATAGTTTTTTAAATCTGTTGCATTTTTTGGGACACCCGGTATTTGTGAAAAAGTAAGCGAAACAGCGAAACACTTCGCTTACTTCTGCACAACAACGAAACAAGGATAGACTTGAAAAAGGAAGCGAAACGCTTCGCTTAGTTTTTCGCACGAATGCAAAAGTTCGCTTGATTTTTCACGACAGTAGGGAACTATGATTTAGCTTAGTATGCGAAGTAACAATGTCTCGGGTATGACAGGGTAGATTGTATTGATCTTGGTGTTACATAGGCCTATGCCCTCGTGAAGCTTTAAACAGAGTCTTTGAGCACTGAAAATGTTTAGACAAGCACGCATTTTCATAAGAAACTAAAAATTTGAAACTGCACGGAAAGTTTTTTGAAAGAAAATTTCCCGCCACTTCTAAATCTAAAATTTATTTGAATGGACAGGATTTTGAAAGGATCACGTGACCTGGCGGTCCACCTCTATTTCGAAATCCACGCCTGGCTGGTTGGCAATAAGCGAAGAGCCTTGGAGATCACTTGAAAGAAGATTTCTTCGTCAGTTGTTTCTACAATGGCCGATAAAGAAGATAAGATATACTGTGCAAAGCTTGCTGAACAAGCAGAGAGATATGATGGTATGATGTGGGCTATGAATTGTTAGAAATTAAAGTTGTTTTGTTGGAAGTTGGGGTATCTACGTTGGTAAAAGTTAGGCCCAGATGCTTGGGTAAGACAACAGTGTCATGCTGTATAAGGTTGGCGGGTGGGAGTGGTGATTGGAATGGTTTGCATTTAAAAATACTTGCTTCAAACAACGTGGACATATGTTTGCTGTTTTGTGCGAACGCAGTAAGCTATGGTATCACGCTGTAGACCATTTTTGCAAGTATTTTTAGTGAAAGCTAAGCCATCACGAGAAGCATGCCATGTTGTTGTTACTGGAAACCCAACCAGCCTCAATTTAAAGCCCTTCACTTTACCGTACTTTCTTTCTTTCTTATACCGGATCATCATTGCTTGTACAATAACCTCGACTGCAGATTTCATTTATGTTGCTTCAGTTTTTTTACATTTCAATAAAAATTTGCTTCAGTTTGCTACAGGTTCGAAACATTTTGTTCATAAAGTATGGCATCAAAAGCTGTGATACAATAACAGGCAATAATAAGAGCAGCAAGAAAGATGCCAACTGTTTTTGTTTAACATATAAAATGCCTTTCTAATAAGATACCACAATAACTGTGAAGGCAGCTTTTGCAGCATCCAAACGTTGCATAATTGCATAAAGAAAAGCATTACTAAAAGTTCTGATTTCATCATTGCTGCTATATGCATTGATTGAGTTTTAGAATGGTGGTTAAAATGATTAAAGCTTATACTGAATGATGCCAAATCTGCATAGATAATTCCAGATGAGGTAACCCAACTATGTGCATCTGTAAGTGAAATTTCTGCTTTGTTGCCAGCTGGCATACACGCAAACTAAGAATTTAAGTCATTACGGAATGTCTCTTAGAATACTTAAAGTTTCTTATGAGTTTCTTACATGTTCCATAGTACACCCTAACCCTAGCCTAATCTTCAGGACCATTGAGAGGAGGGGGTAGCTAGGGTAGTTACCAGGGGCCCGGGGCTTCTAGGGGCCTGCACGAAATATGGTTTGTATTTTTTCTTAGTTGTAGCTTTCTTTCAGGATCGTTTCAGGCCCACTGGCCCACTGAAATTGTAAATGAAATTTAAAACAGCATTTTACCAGTGCGTAGGGGGTCATGACTCAGGGATAAAAGGGTGTGGTCCCCACCCTAACCCTGGGGCCCAGCCCCTCTCTCGACGGCCCTGCTAATCTTCATGCTTACTTTCTGTGCCTATTTCTGTGCCCATATCATAAACATATCAAAAAAAAACATTTTGTTAAGTCATTCTGATGTTTAGACAGTACTCATGTATCTTGCAAGAAATATGATGCTGGTCACAAATGAAAACAAAGTTGCAATGTGCTTAAAAAGGTTATGGTTTTCTTGACTAAAGTAGTTGCTCAAATAACTTTTCCTAGTACTGGAGTTTCTTAATTTTTCAGCAGTATGAGAGTTGAGTTTCTTATAAGCAGTTTCTTTTAAAAAGAGGATTGCAGTCCACAAGAATATACATGTTTGTGCATTCTTCCTTGCAAGAAATTTGTGTTGCATTTCTATAGATGGAAAACAATCCAAAACTTTAGCTGTGATGTTTAAGAGTCATATTCAAAAATTTGTAAAAAGATAAATGAAACTGCACAAGGGGATAGATATTCACCCTAAAAATTCCACATTGTATGATTAAATCATGCAGGAATCTTTTACACTGTTATGGGATATGATTCCCCTATTGAGGAGAACCCAGATATCTATGCAATCTGGAGGGTTAGAGGATGGCATTTTTCATATAACTGTGTAACTTAAACTGCAAAAAATATCCTTGCAACATTTAACTATTTGTGTGTAAAATCCTGACTTGGTAGTTGGAATTCAAGTCTTGCTTTGAATCTGGCTGGCTTTGAGTCTGGCTTTCTTACAATTTCTTATGTCCAGACGAAAAAAGAATTTTACTACAACCCTGTATTTTTCACAATGAAGTGCAGGCTTTACCGATCAACTTTAGCAAGGTATTCTTGTCTTCAAACAAATTGTAAAACAAATGAGCAGAGGCCATATTCATTGAGGGGAGCCTGGAGAAGAGAGAGTGAATATGGCTCTCCTCAAATGTCCACACCGTGGCTCTCCTCAAACGGCCAGACCTTTATGGCACATGCCACTTACCTGACTTGCATAATAAAAGGAAAGAGTTTCACAATAGATGCTCAATAAGACCGCAATATGATATGGTGTATGGCCTGCATTTATGCTGTTTAGAGTACACTGTTGTATCTTTGTTCATGTATATTTTACAACTTTCTAGCTCTGAAAATACTTTGCAGACAAGGGTTCTATTTTTCTCACCAAGGGACTTACTGTAGCAATTGCCATCAGGGGAATTATAGCCCTCTCTTGCCCTGGAATCTAATTCCCTTGCAGAATGTTCATGAATTGACTGTATTCCACTAGACCATTCTACACACAATAATTTGTACTGTAGAAGGTCCATTTCATTTGCAAATATTATTCCCAAGGGTTTCTGAATATGAAACGATGAGGCAGTATGGCTTCATTAATATTTCAGGAGATTTCTCACCATGATCAGTTCATTTCTCATTCTCAAAGACATGTTACTAAATTACTTATGTTTTCAATGATCCTTTATGAATTATGAAATTGAAGGCTGTTTATGTGCATAATCTTTAAAACAAAGAAGTGCAAGCATGTGCTAAGGATTAATATTAATCTTTTAGATAAGAAACATTATAGGGCACTAATTATGAAGTGAAGCCATTTAAAATGCATGACTCAGTTATAAGAAATTGTCTATTATTTATTACTAAACTGGACTCAATTTTAAGCCAAATACAGTTGTTTCATTAGGATGACTGCAGCAAGCATTTTACTGGTTCAGTGAAGACTGCATACAGGATTTTACACAAAGAAAAACCTGCTGATGTTTAGGTAGAAAAGAGATGCTAAAACTGAATTCATATAATGAATAGTTTTCCGTGATATTCCCCGATAAATATCCTGTTACAAACTATGACTGCTGATGCAAATTATTGGAAAGGCCATAGACCTTTTAGCAATTTGAGAAAAGAACCTGGATCGAAAGTTATTTTATACATTTTGCTAAGAATTTTGAATGTGAAGTACAGTTATAGAAGCTATAACGCAAATCAATCAAACGTTTCACATAAAAATGTATAAAACTATTTGCTTTACCCAGACTCTTTTGCAGGATAGTTAAAGGCCTGTTGGCTGTTTTTGTTTTTGAAAACCGATACCAACTTCTGAAGATTCTTAAAGACCCTCTGCTAACCAATAGGCTTTGCGAGCATTCTTTGTGCGCATTCTTTGCTGTGCAACTACAGATGGCACGTGCGAGGTATGCGAGGTATGTCCATTGCAAAGGACCCTTTGAAATTGGATAAAGGGAAATATCAACTCTTGGACTCTATGCTTTTGTCTACGCTAAAAACCCATTGTCAAACATGATCATTTGTGTGCCGATTGAAAAGCAAGGCGAAGTGAATTTAGGCCAGAAACGACTTTCAGATAATACAAAAGTCGACCTTGGTGCCACAAAGGATGATGGTTAGCAGGTGGCTCTTTAAGAAACGTTTTAAATTTCTCAAAAATTTTTGTTTATGAATTTCCAATCAGGTGAACTTTTTAAATAGTTTTTATCAACAGAATTCTCAAGAATGTCCATCATAAAAGACAAATTTGTCTTTAAACGTTCTTTCAGGGATGTAGGAAGGCACTTTTTTCATCAAGCTAAAGGGGCACTTCCTGAAAAAGAGATGGCACTTCTTTGTTTATTGCAAAGTCTTGGGGGGGGGGTGGTGGGCATGTGCCCTCAGTGCCCCCTGGTTCCTACGTCTATGAGTTCTTTCATACTACTCAAGACTCTAAATGAGATTTAGTTTCAGAAAAGTTCTCACGAATTCTTGAGAAGTTTTGTCTTGTCATTGCGTGCAAGACCTTACTTTATTTGCATACCAAAACTTCTGTTATCTGGCGTAATTTTTGTTGAAATATTTGAAAATGATTGATGAATTAACTGATTCATGCAGAGATGGTACAAGCTATGGAAGAAGTTGCTCGCTCTGACGTTGAGCTGACTGTAGAGGACAGGAACCTTCTTTCAGTTGCCTTCAAGAATGTAATTGGAGCAAGAAGAGCCTCATGGAGGATTGTATCCAGTATATTGGAAAAGGAAGGAAAGAATGAAGCAAAGGTTGAAGTCATTGAAAGCTTTAGAAAAGAAATTGAAGATGAAATTATGAAGATCTGTAAAAACATTTTGTCATTACTTGACGATCATTTAATTCCAGCCTCAAAGAAATCAAAAGAAGAATTTGAGGCATGTGTCTTCTACAAAAAGATGTAAGTACCCAGGAAAATTTTTCTGTAATGTTTTTGACATACTGTAGGAACACACTAATTTGCTTGTGCATTACATCATATGGACATGGCTGCATGGCTAATCATCCACCCTCAGCATAATGTTTTAGGACAACAACAACAAATTTGTTTGAAACTAGACTCTGGCCTACTAGGCCTGTATTTTCATGCACAGACAGTTAGATAGCAGTTTTTCTCTTGCCTAGAAATAAGAATTAGCAATCAATAAACAAGGAGTTATTTTCGAGAAAATTATTTTTCTGGGAAAGGAAAACTAAACTTCGAGAATGTTTTAATTGTTTTTAATGAATTTGGAACCATTTTATTATGGCTAGTCAGGAAGAAGAAATTAGTCTTCCAATGTTAAGAGAAGGTACCTGAGGCCTCTAATCTCTAATTTTCAGAAGTGCCCAGAGGCAACTTCGTTCCCAAGGGTATCTGTTGTTGTAAATAGGAGGCTAGACCTCAACAGATACCCTTGTGACTGGTTGCCAAATTTTTGCAAATTTTGAATTCTATATTCGAGTCCCATATTATTTGACATTTCGAAATGTATATTCCATGGTTTGAACACCACTTATTGAAAGCAAAGCCATTTGAATGTTCTTCATTTCGACTGAAAGCCAGGTTTTGAAGGTGAGAAAGTTCTTTTGTTTCAAAAAGAGCCAATAAAATTGCAGAATAGCCTAACGGGTTCCAGGGTCAATGTAGGTGTTGCAGTTCATAAGTTCATGAGTTGAAAACCTTCATTGTCACTGGGTACGAGGTTGGCCCAGAAGTAATGTGACAAAAATATTTTTGAAAACAGATGGACCAAAAAGTACAAAATGATCTGAAGTCTCATATCTCTACTTTTTGAACAATAATTCAAAAAAATGCCTGTTGCAGTAAACACTTACCTTTAAAAGACACCTCTCACCCTCTCGCACAAATATGCATCATCATCATCAGCATCATTATTTTATTTTTACAGCAGGCGAGAAGTAATTATAGCTCTAGATTATAGCCAATATAAGCCTACTTTACATTATACAATATACAAAATTATAAAATATCTACCAATACTACTTTATTACATGAGGATAAAGGCATAATATTCTACAGGGTGTCCCAGAGAAATTGTTTGACGTTTGATTGAATAGCAGGAATTAATGATAAAAAGTACAGGTTTCTGGTTAAACAAGCATATTCCTAAGATTTTAGATTGATTTTTGACGCGAGAATCTTGCGAATCCGCTAAGAATTCACGGAGTTACAAGCTTTTGAAGTTCAAGTTTGTGCGAAAGCTGAAACCAGATGCCCCTAACTGAATTGTTTTTCAAAAAGACTTCCCAAAATCGAGGTAAAAGAAGACTGTCCAATGTTTAACCTCTTGCTTATGTCAGAGCAAACCAAATAGGACTTCAAAAATATTTTAATTCTTGTAACCGTTGCCAACAGTTGTTTAAGAATGCAAGGATTCCAAAAACATGGAATGAAAACTTAATCAATGAGAGACGGAACCATTCCAAAATGTGCTCAACAGGATTCCTCCAAGCATCCATAACTTTGATTCAATGTCAGAGAAAGCTAATTTATCGAAATTGCTTTTTAAATTCCATTGATTTGGTTTTATAAATGAGATGCTACTTTCACAAAACATGCAATTTAGGGGCGTCTGGTTTCAACTTTCGCACAAATTTGAACTTCAAATGCTCGTAACTCCGTGAATGTTAAGCCGTTTTGCTAGCTTCTAGTGTCTAAAATTAATTTAAAATCTCTGCAATATGATTATCTTACCATGGAATCTGTTCATTATTTCGTTATTTTTTATTATTTAATCAAACATCAAACAATTTTTTGGGACACCCTGTATCCTGTTAGGCACCCAACTTGTGGTACATATATTTTGCAGAATCTGCAGTTGCATTGCATTTATTGCCTTTCCAGCATCCTATTTTTCTTTTTTTTAATTGGAAGGGTGCTTGAGTCCTTTATCTTGTGTGCTAATATCGTCCACATTCTATGCAACATAGCGGGTTCGCTGAAATTAACTATCCACGCTTGACAGGCCATGATAGATAGTACACTTAAGACTGATTTTGAAGATTTATGATTTAATCTTTAGGAAAAGCCTAAAATCGATTGTAGGATTTTTTGCAATTTGTTTTCAGCATAGTTTTCAGTTTTTAGACCTAGGAGCGAGTTTCTTAAAATTTCGTTTTGAAATCACTGCACACGATAAACAACGTCGATCAAATTTTCTAAAGAATCGACATGAATGGAAAAAGAGAAAACTTTTTTGTGGTGATTTGGGATTTAGAAATCGATTGGCTTTAAGATGCTGCACGAGCGTTGGTTCTATATCAAGTGCTTTACGAGTCAAATACACAAATCCGCACAATTTTCATTATTTGTCATCCCTAACCATATAAAAATTAACGTCAGACTAAAAACAACAGATTTCGTAACACAATAGCATCAGTTGCTTTTGTTGACACCTGAATTCAAAGCGATTCGCCATTGCAGACAATGTAAGGTCTCTCAACCAGCAATTCAAAACATCGAAGCCGAAAATGTTGCCCCGAAACCCAGGTAGCTAGCTCGCTCCTTGTGCATTCCAGAAATTGTTTTTAAGAGTAAACATGAGCATATATCGAAAGAGGAAGGCTATATCTAAGCTTCTACCGCGGGCACTTTATTTCTTTGGTCCAGAAGCTGAGCAGTAAGTGTTTTAATTACACACAATAATACGAGAATTGAATCGCCTCCCAATCGGCTTTTTTACCAGACAAATAAAATGCCCGCGGCAGATGTGTAGATATACCCTTCTTCTTTCGATAAATGCTCACGTTAGCTCTTAGAAACCATTTCTGGGATGCACAACGAGCGAGCTTGCTACCTGAGTTTCAAAGAACTTTTGCATCTTTGTTTGTTTTGAATTTCTGGTTGAGAGAATTTCTTTTGTCTGAAATTGTGAATCGCTTTGAATTCAGGTGTCAACAAAAGCAATTGATGTTATTGTGTTGCAAAATCTGTCCTTGTTCGTGAGACTTGTTTAGCTAAATAATTGGAAGATCTTTGGTATCCTCTGGTATTTAATAAAAGTGGGGGGGGGCTTGCTTAGAATGGATGGGCTTATTAGGGAGGGCACTAAATAGAGAGGGGCAAAACAAACTTTATGGTATTTATTTAAGAGAATCATGTAAGGCAGGTAATCTTGGAAGGTGCATACGAGGGAAAGCGAATTTCAAAATGCACGTTTTTTGTTTTCGCTCCATTTCCCCTACCGATACCCCCAACGATTCAATTCAATGGAGCAAAACTTCAACGAACGTCATCAGTCTTCGCGGCATTGTGCACTTGTAGCATTTTCAAAGTACCCCCCCCCCCAGAAGGGCGTGGATCCTGGTTGTTGCTAATAGCGTTGTCAAGCGAGCGGTCAGCGGTTTTTTTGTCGCCATTTCCCCGCGCCGCGCCCATCAAATTGTCGGAAGATCTCAGTGGAAGGAAAGGCTGACACAGCGAGCGTAAAGAAGCGAGAAAACTCAAAGAAACATGGACGAAAGAAGTGAATACGTGTATCAAGCTAAATTAGCTGAACAAGCAGAACGATATGATGGTAAGGATTGTTTAGGTTTTCCTAATTAATCATCACAAGGCCTAAGCTAACGATTCACCTGTCATGCTGTTTCGGCCTGACTCATGTGAGAGAAATGGGCCTACCTACTGCCAGTGCCAAGTAAATGTGTTTCCGAGCAGCGATTTAACGCCATACTACGGCCTCTATCACTGTTTTTGAGTATATTGATATCTTAGCAATCAGATGTAATTTTTCTGTAATTTTTTTTGCATTTTGCCTCGTGGATATCGTGGAACAAAGAAGGGGTTCTCCATCATCTTCACAAGCCCCAGATGATGAAATAGCATATAGGGGATATGTGATAGTTTCGGTATTCCATATGCATAGCATTGTCATGGCGTCTCGTGTTTATTTACACCAAACTTCATAAAATATGTACAGCAGTGATATCTCTATTCAATGCTTTGGTAGCTTAAGGATGGATAAGTTTAATGTTTTATCCACATTTGAGCGGAGCTGAACTGAAAGAAAGCAAACAGACATGCCCATTTCATCTCCGGGACTTATTTATTCCTGGAATGCACTGAAAGCATATTGAAGCAGTGCTAAATGCAAAGGTCTCGATTGCTTCATCATAGGGTTCTTGAGAAGCTAAATTTTCAATTCAAAAGCGAGGAATTTGGTCCAGATAATTTGAGGATTTGTTTCAAAGAGCTGGAAAAGGAAAAGTAAACGATTTGCTTGTCAGTTTCGACGCGTTTGGTAACGGAAACATAATTCCGTGTAGAAAATGGTATTTTGCCCATTTCTTCCTTTGGCGTCTGAAAGATTGTGCAATTCATTTTGTGAGATGAAATTGATGTAAACTGTTTTGAAGCTGCCAGTTGTCATAGCTGAGTAATAAGATTGACATCATGAGTATCTTCGTTTCTTGATTGCATCGGAAGAACATATTTTATTGTAAATCATCTGCTAATTTGAGTCGCTCTGAGAGAAATCCACATGATTTGTTACATAATAAACCAATGAAGTTTGGTACTGATAGCCTTGGGGCCTCACACACATATGGAATGGACTCAAAAATGAAATGAAGTCTGCGCAAAATATACACATTTATAAGAGATTGAATGATAAACAATTGGATGGAGTTGAATTGAATGCAAAAAATTGCAATGCATGTTAATTTGAAAAACACAACATTTATCAAAATCGATAAAAAAATCCATGAATTAGTATTATTAAAATTGTGCAGCATTTTTGATTATTAGCTATATTTTCTATTTTATTCCAAATATTTTTGAAATTGATTAGCTTCTCTTACATTCAGTCGCTATTTGTATTAAAAGTTTCATTCAAAGTATGATAACATGACATGCTCATTCACACACTCACACACTAATTCAGAGACAAATATTTCTCCATTTGAGTTCGGAAAACCCCAAGTAAAACATTTTTAATTGGTGAGTACCAACTTTGAGGTGAAGAAAAATTAGAACCAGAAGAGAAAGCTTTCGTGGCACAGTCGTGCAGTCCTCTGACTTTGCAGCCAGAACAGTCAAGCAGACAAGTTGCGATCCTAGGCAGAGCCCCACCACTTAAGTGCCATGATGACAAAGGGTTGTTGAATAGACCTTTTAGCTATTCTACAAAAGAGCCTGGATCGAGCGCTATTTTTATGCTCGAGGTTCGATAGAGTGGCGTTAGCGCTTTTATCAATATTGTGCATATTCGAAAATTCTACAAAATGCACTTTGTAGAATTTTCGAATTTGCACAATAGTGATAGAAGCTCTTCACACCATTCTATCCAGCCTCATGTATAAAAATAACGCTCGATCCAGGCTCTTTTGTAGAATAACTAAAAGGTCTATTGATTTGGTCTTCTCTACCTCCTGAATCCTTGTGATGGGTGCTAAAAACAGCAACTTCACCTTCAGAAAAGAATACCCTATGGGGATGTGCGAAGATCTCTGGTGCATGTAAAATATTGGGACAAAAATTGATATTTTGTGTTGCCCAACAGGACCATTGTTTGTTTGTTGTTGTTGTGTTTGTATTCTTTTGATTATCGATAAAGAAGAGGAGGAAATCTGAAACATGGAATCCGTGAATCTGAGCATTGAAATTGGGTCTTTTGTAGTCAAGAGTTGGAATTCTTTCACACAAGTTACTTAAATTTTCATGTTCATTATTAGGATGTGATGCATCCATTGTTGAAACATTTGCACCTGTTGCAGCTAATCACTCAAACATAGGCGTAGAAGACAGGGGGACAGGGGGGCTGCAGCCCCCCAACATCAGAAAAATTTGCAAAAATCAGCCATAATCGGGCAGAAATCTGCCACAAGTCGGGCAAAATTTTCTCAAACAATGGACTTTTTATCGGGCAGCCCCCCCAAATTTTATCTCCCCCTACGTCGATGCACTCAAATACCTACTGTCATTATATAGGGAAATCAAACTCCTACCCCGAAATATCAGTTTTAAAATTCATTTGGGTGGGCAAAAAAGGACTTCACTTGTTTCAAAGTTTGGTTCATAGCCAAAAGGCAGTTGTAGTTTTGTGATTTTACTTCTATTTTCTGGAAATATTTGTTAAATGCAATTCCAGAGAATCCTTTACTCCCACATATGTCAAAAATGGACCTGAAACCCCTTAATCAAATTATAAACAATCTCCTTCCTCAGATACATTTAATCTCTTTTTCAAGAATCAAGGATGGAAAGAGGATCACATTTTCATAAATGAAATAATTCTGGTACAACAATCAATTTTACACTAATCAATTTTTATATCCCCAAATTATCCCAAAAATGTTTTCTCTTTGCCCATTCATGTCAAGTCTTAAGAATATTTGATTGATGTGTTTTGATCATTTTCACTGTTTCAAAAATGAAAATTTTAAGAGACTTGCTTCTAGCTCTAAGAACTGAAATAAAAAACTTTGCAAAAATCCTAGAATCTAATTTGGGCTTTCTGCCAAAGATTGAATCAGAAATATCCAAAGTCGGTCCAGTGTAATATTTATCGTGACTTACCAAACGTGCATAGTTTATTTTGGTGCACTGTGTAATTCAATATCGTTTGATGCTTAAAAGTACAAAGTGGCTTTAAAATCACAAATTTTCCAGTGAAAATATTTTTTGCATTCATCTGCCACTGCATCTTGAGAATCTTCATGTTGCTTTGTTTTGGTGCCAAACGGTATTCAAACAGTGTTTGTGCAGTGTAAATTCTCAGCCCGGACCGCAAATATTTATGATCACATGAAAGATCTCAGTCTGTTTACCAGGGTGGGAAATCCCAACCCTTTTAGCATAAGGGGGCTGAAATTCCAGTCTGGGCTGAAAACCCTCATACAATCAATCCCTAAATACCCTTCTGCTTGCTTCTTGCAGAGTTATTTATTCAATACTATTTCCACATGCATTTTTCCTCTGTTTCCGTGTGTTCTTCAGCAAGTGTCCCCCTTCTGTTTTCAGAAATGGTAGAGGCTATGAGGAAAGTGGCTGCCATGAAGATCAATTTATCCTTTGAGGAGCGCAATCTGCTGTCAGTTGCTTACAAAAATGTGATCGGAGCAAGAAGAGCCTCGTGGAGAATCATATCAGGAATAGAACAGAAAGATAAGGGCAAGGGCGAAGATGTTAGCAAGGAAAAATTGGAGTTGGTTGAAGCTTATAAGGAAGCAGTTGAGCAAGAGATTGCAGATGTCTGCACTAGTATCCTCAGTGTGATAGATGATTATCTGTTAAAGAATATAGATAAGGGGGAAAGCAATGCAAATGAGGCAAATGAGGCTGAAGTTTTTTACAGAAAAATGTGAGCTTTTGTACAGTAGTTGATCAAAATTACTTTTTTGTATAATATTCTTATGATAACTTAGAGGCCCTTTACATTGCAAATTTCAACTCGTGTTGAGTTGAACAGTGGTGGAGTTTCAACTGGGTTGAGGTGTAAGGCTTCCTTGCATGCTCAACTCAGCAACTCAACCCATGTTGAATTTTTGTCATGTAAATGCAACAGTTTTTCAACTCAGGGCGTGTTGAAATCAAAGATAGAATGTGAACAATAGAGATTGAATCTATTTCCGCAGTCAGTAAAATTTTTGAACGGGGCTTCCTGTACGTAAATACAAGGCCATGTAATAGCCACGTACAAGCCTTCTTGCAGTTATGGCCTTGTAACCTTGTTCTAGCCTAAAAAAGCCTTGCTGTAACCTTGTAAATGGCTCGTAAAATGCTAATTAGCCTTGTGGAAACCTTGTGTTACACTGGTTGTAACTTGTTCAGTTCAGTTTCATTTTAAAAATTCCACTACATACAAAGATCCTTTAACTAACAACAATTAACTAAAATTACAATGGCAAGTTACAGAAGATGACAATGGTAAACATTAACTTTAAACAGAAATAAAATTACAGAAATAGGAATGTGTACGGAGAAGAATTTTCTTGAAGGAGGAGCTCTCTCAATAGATAAACTAATCGAGGAGAGAGCACCCCCTTTGGAATCTTTACTGATAGCCTGGTAATTTTCTTCAAAGGTTAGCACAAGGTCATAACAAGGTCATAATCCCTGCTTACATGTGAACAATTATAATAACATTAGGTTTTATTCTATTGTAGGTTATGCAGGGGGGAGTTTTACATTCTATTGAGCTTTAAGTAAAGAACAAGAGACATATTCGTATATTTAACAGTGCTTACAAGCCTTGTATTTTTGTACAGGCCACATTCCTTTTTTTTGCAACCATGTGACCTAATCGGAACCGGCATAAGTAAATTACAAACATAGTACATAAAGCACATAATTACAAATAACATGCGAACAAAATGTATTGTATGAAGTGTCGTCAAGGTCAACCCTATGACAGCGGAGAAGCAACCCCAACAAACAGAAACCAAAACTGAAACCCCAACACAGACATTCACAGTTGTCTATGAGTACCTATACACAAATACAAGGTTAAGCTTGGCCCTGTACATGCTAAGTTTTAGCCTTTTAGCGGGCATTATGACCTTGTCCTAACCTTTGAATAAAATTACGAGGCTATCAGTAAGATTATCATTTACAAGGTTACAGCAAGGCTTTTCTAGGCTAGAATGAGGTTCTAGGCCACAACTACAAGGCTTGTACCTAGCTATTACCTGGTGTTGTATTTTTGTATTGGCTGCCGTTTACAACTTACAGGGTAGAGGATATTAGAGGATATTAGAGGATATAGAGGATATAGAGGATATCATTCATCGAAGGGGACAGATTGCCTTGTTACAGCGAAAACAGCTGGGTTGCTACACAGCATATGAATAAAAACATGCAAAGGCCTAAGTAAGGGCATCAACATAGCTTCATTGACTAACCTCTATAAATATGCTAAAGAAACACCCACACACCTATTGTTTCTTTAGCTACACAATTAAGTGGCAAGTGTGAAAGTCTTCAAATACAATTAATTATATTTTTAACTTTGCTCGGGCCAGCTTGCAAAACTACAATATATTGATTCCCTTTAAAAATGTGGTAACCTTTTTTTCTTCAGTAATTTGTTTTGAGTGGGCAGGAAGTCTTCCTAGCTACTTAAAGCTAATTAAAGCCCATTATGCATGCCACATCCAGGCTTGGGACCCCTAGTTTAACGCCCCTTCCAAAGAACCTATTCTTGAGTCTGGAATAGAGGATGCACCCCCCTTCTTATTGATTATATGTTACTGTTTTTGTGATGTTCTTTACGGTAAAAGAAACTTGTGTTTCTTAAAAGCAATCTGTCCCCTATTGTTCTGACCTTGGTTACTGCTTTATTTACCTTATTTACACTGCAGCTAAATTCATGCATCACTGAATCTCTGTGACTCTGATTTCTTTGGATAAAGCGAATTAACACCAACTTCTGGAATATACAATAGAGATCTTTATCGATTTTATTTTCATTCATCGAAGGGGACAGATTGCCTTTAATTTTCCAAATCCCTTTATCTAAGATTCAGGAAATTATCACCCACCCCATTTATTCCAGGCTACTGAAGGTCTGTGATGGAGCTTCTGTGCTCACACCTTTGACTGCAGTAGAGCTATCTCTGTAAAAAATTTTCCCAGGTTATGTGGTATATTTTAAAGATTATGCTTTGGTTATTGGGTTTCGTCTTCAAAATCATGTCCTTGTGATCAGTCTCTCTTCTAGATTTCTTAGGGTCAAATGCATGCTGTGCTCCTGATGGGAGTTCCCCCTCCCCTCCTTTAGGCCCTGGCCCACCAATCCACCTTTTCTTGGCTCACCATAAAGCAGTCAGATGGTCAGAAAACCCACAAATATGATTGGTTCAATTCACATGGCACGCAACACATTGTGCAACTCAATTCACATTTGCTCTTGCTTAGTAGCAAAATACAATTCGCACCAACTTTTGCAATAATTTTGCATAAGAATTCTTTATCTTCAATTTTTATTTATAATTTTCAAATCTGCAGATTTTCAGGTACAGTAGTTTCAGGTGCAGTAACTTCGAACTTATGCAAACTGGTTTGTTGCAAGATTTTAACTTTGTACAAATAATTGACAAGCTCCCCCTGTCATTTGAGTCTGAAACATGCTCAAAATACACTCACAACAAAATGTGTGCAAATTTGCTGCAAATTAAATGCAGACCTCATTTAGTATCAAGGGCTGTGTGCAGCATCATTCCAAATATTTAAATTGGTGTGAAAAGGTGGTTGTGAACTTTCACTGCTATTTCATTGAATAGAAGTGGCTTGAGGAAACTTTAGCTACTTTTCTATAGTTCTCCCATTGAACTTTTCATTGTCTTGAATGTTTCTCAAAAATGCTGCAGGATTTAATTTCAGCAGATTTGAGGATGTGGCATCATTAAGTTTCTTAATTGTAATCCAGAATGGTGACAGACTTTTGTTGATACCATATTGTAAATATTCATAAACATTCTTGGAAACTGTTCTGTGATTCCTCAAAATGCTTTAACCTATTCTTTTTTGCTCATAAAAATGCGAGTAAGATAAAAATAAAAGACTAAAAAAGACTAGTTTTTCTGCTATAAAGCAAAGCTGGATTCCTTCAAATCCATGTGAACCATCCACTTCTCTAAGGTGTTTATCAGTCAACATTAGCAGCATGGCTGAAAAAATAGGTTGTGATGGTTTTATGTTTTTTTTTCAAATTTTTCTTGGATTCTTGGATAAGAATACAATCACGTTGATTCTGAAGGTCTTGAAGATTTCAGAAAAATTCATCAGTAGAAAAAGAATTATAGCATAATGGCTAAGGTTCCTTCTTTGAAGCCATTCAGTTCTTTGAAGCCAAAAGTAACACTGACCAAAAAATGCCTGTCCTACTTGGGGCTAAAAATGTGGAATAATGTGATTAATGTGCATTTGAATTGTATTTTATCTATTTTTAGCTTTTTAAACTAGGGGTGTTTTTATACTAGATCTTAGTTTTTATCATATTGTACGCTTGTAAATAGCCTTTCATTCATTCCGTAAATTTTTTCTTTTAATTTTTAATTTGTATGGCAAATTTTTACATACATACATACAAACATAAACTTGTAAATTTTATTTATTTCTTTTTGGCAAAAATGTATGTGCCAACCTCGTACCCAGTGACAATGAAGGTTTTCCTTAAACTGCAATGCCTCCATTGACCCCGGAGCCTGTTAGGCTATTCTGCAATTTGATTGGCTCTTTTCGAAAGAAAAGAAGTTTCTCACCTTCAAAACCTGGCGCTTAGTCAAAATGAAGAACATTCAAATGGCTTTGCTTTCAATAAGTGGTGTTCGAACCATGGAGTATACATTTCAAAATATCGAATATGAGATTAGAAAAGAACCTGCTGTCTGCCAAATTTTGCTAATTATTCTGATCAAAATCTGCCAAAATTTGGCAACCGGTTCCAAGGGTATCCCTTGAGGTCTAGACTCCTGTTGACAACAACAGATACCCTTGGGAACGAGGTTGGCTATGTGCTAAACTTAGCTTTTTTGTTGCAGGAAAGGAGATTACCACAGGTATCAGGCAGAAATTACAAATGGCAATGAAAGAAAACAAGCAGCAGAGGCATCACTAATTGCTTACAAGGATGCAAATGATATTGCAAATGGCAAATTAAACCCAACACATCCAATCAGGCTTGGTCTGGCACTCAATTTCTCTGTATTCTACTATGAAATTCTTGGTTCGCCGGATAGAGCTTGCCGTCTTGCAAAAACTGCTTTTGATGAGGCAATTGCAGAACTTGATACACTAAGTGAAGAAAGCTACAAGGACAGTACTCTCATTATGCAACTGCTAAGGGATAACCTCACACTGTGGACATCAGATGTGGACGCAGCTGGTATGTGATATCATTATTGAATTTATGATTGCAATTTCAAATTTCTGATTTCTAAATTATAACTAATTGTTTGTCTCAGAAAAAGTACTCCTGTTCGAAAAATTGCCAAAATTTGATGGTCATACGGTCATAAAATTTTCTTTTGATCCCTTTAATGATCCAAATAAAATACATTTAAACATGATGAAATGTTTGTTTTCCTTTCTCAAAGGGCATGACGCAACACATTGAAAACCACATTCTGAGCATGGGCAATAATGCACCATTGATGTGGTCTATATTATGATCAAAATTGTATTCTTACTCACTGTGTTGTTTCTCTTGCATGGGATTGCGAGTAAAGCTTGATAATGTTGCTGTCCCTTCGTTCTTCTCTCGTTTACTTAGATGGCTGGGCTAGCATTAAAGTGGTCAAGGAGAGACATTGTTTCCATGTCCGTTTTAGAGGAGGAAGTAAATTGGTAAATTAGTCACGAAACATGGATTTAACTTGTTTAAGTTCAGCTGCAAAATTTGGGCTAATGCACCACATCTTCAATACTTTGTAACAGATATATCAATTTTCCTCTCGTTTTGCTTAAATCTTTCGTTTTATGCTTGAAACTGTTTAGATTTTTGACAGACTTCAGATCAAAGCAAGGGCCCTTGGACGAAATTAATGTAGATAAAGGATCATACCTGATGCTAGAACTGTCCTTCTTGGTTGTGTCTTTGTTGATTATTCTCTTGGCTTTGCTTTTCAAATGACATAAATCCCTTGTTTTCTCGAGTTGAAATCAACTGTTGGCTAGCACACTACTGGCAGCCATTTGCAATTGCAATTTCGAAAACTAAACGAAGGTGGGGTTGGGGCCAAGGTCCACCACTGTTCTGAGGTCCTCGTAAAGGAGAGATGGATTAGTCATGTGTTGTTTATTATCCAATCAGGAAGCCATAAGCATGTCATGTGATGGTAGAAGGCTTGTTACCTTGGTACATTTTGAAAAGCGCGCACAACAATGCAACCCTGGACACGCTTTGTGTATGGTAGGGGCTGGTAACAAGCCTTGGTATACAAGGAAACAACGAGAAACAGTGCATGACTAACCCATCTCTTCTTTACGTGGACCTCAGATCAATGGTGGACCTTGGGCCAAACCTCACTTTCGTTTAGTTTTCAAAATTGCAGTTGCAAGTGGCTCCCATTAGTGTGCTGTGCTAGAAAACTGTTTCAGTTTCAACTTGAGAAAACAAGGGATTTATGTCGTTTGAAATCAACAAACAAACAACCAAGGACAATTCTAGTATATACCTAGGAGGGCTAGCCTGCGTGGAGACTCTACCGATTTCTTTTCAAAGAGGTTTGAGGGGAAAGCTCTCTGAAAAGAAATCAGTAGAGTATGTGCACAGGCTAAGGAGGGCTGGCTCTGCTCATGTAAACATATCGACTTGGAACCAAGAATTTCTTTCTATTTCAACAGATGGTGAAAAAGAAGGTCCTGATGCAGTTCTGCAAGACATGGAAGAGCAAGAGGAACAGAGTTAGTAGGTAATTTTGCATCATCAAAAGTTATTGGGCATACAGGGCATGGATTAATGATGTTCAAAGTGGCACGAGGCTCATGGACAGATTTTGAACTGTAATTTATTTCGGCTGTGATTTGATTCTTGTTGCTGTAAGCTTGATTAGCATAAAAACATGTTGAAAGGCTTTAAATTGGGAAACGTGGTTGGTTGGTTGGATGTGACGGTTGCATCTAGGCGTATTATTTTTGTCGTAGTTTCACTCCCCTAAATCCCCTTCAGGGCCGTAGGAAGCATCCTAAAGTTGGGGGGGGGTATAGCACTAAAGGGGCACTTTTTTCACAAGAAGAGCATGCACTGAATTTAAACGTCGATGGTTTGATACACAGCAGAAAATGGTATGAATCCTGATAGATGTCCGAGTTCTTCGCACTTCACAACAAAGCAAAACGAGAGGTGGAGAAAACTAAATCACTAAGTATAACTGAAATGATAAAAAATCTGAACAACATTCTGGCCCCACCTCAGCCTTGAAAGGGGGCACCTACCGAAATAGAAAGGAAGTTTTTAGATTTATTGCAAATAATGGGCATGTGCCCCCAGTGGGGGTTCCTACGTCTCTTATCTCCGCACATTCAACATTGTTTCTTCTCGAATTGGGGATGCCGTCTAGCAGTAGCGCTATCTATGATATTGTGAGCAGGTTATCCATGTACCATACAGACATAAGCCCAACCGCTTGCCTTGAAAGTCGTTCACTTAACAAATAGACAATATTATGTTATATAGTGCAAAGGGATGACAATGAATGTATCCTTTTGGAGTGACAAAACAAAATTCTATGTTAGTTTGTGATGGACTTGTTTCGCATGATTTCAAAACCCCCTCTCAAATCTCTTTTAAGCACAGCGAAACAAATTTCCGTTCGATCGCAGTCAGAGTTTTGTTCTGTTTTTCAATGAGAAATTCAGTTGTTTTTCCTCCGATATTGAAAGGTGGTTGTAAGGTTTTGTCAGGTAGAGTAGAAGATTGCTTCTCGAATGCATGTTATCGTTTTCGAAGTTTCGTTGCAGATTTGCGAAAGTTACAGAATCAAATTTTAGTGTGTCAAGGGCAAACTCGAAACTTTAATCGAATATTTACACATGATGTGTACTTCAACATGTTAAAAACTGCTGCTATCAATGTTTGTCCTATTCCTGAACGTTAACTCCCAAAATATTATCTTATTTAAGCAGGGCATATCCGCAAAATCTACCCATTTGCTTTGAAATGATATAATGAGATTCTTGTTCTACAGTAAATCCCCGCATATAAGAACCTACTTTTTTGAGAGCCAAGCTGGAAGAGATTCTTATTTCAAAGGTACTAAGGCTAATTTCAAGGTAAAAAGTTATTATTCAAAGGGTGCCTTGTGCAGGCCATTTTAGAATCTTCACCAAAGATGCTCAACCTTGTTATTTGTTTTGGCAAAGTTATTATGTACCTTATAACCAATCCTAAGCTTACAAACAGCAGCGAAGGAGATTCAAACTTTGACGACTTAATTGGACAAAAATAAATTTAGTACGGCAATCCAAAATCAACTTTGCTACCCCTGTAATACATAAGAACATATTTTTTATCAAACTGAAACAGGTTCTTAATTGCGAGGTGCATAATTTAGGAAAAACAGCCTCTGGGTTCTTGTTTTTGTAGGTTCTTATATGCAGGGATTTACTGTATAGAAGATAATAAGATCCTCAAGGCAGATATTTGTGAAACGATTTCGCAAATTCTACCAGTTTTGTCGCTCTAAAAGCATCCATGCTACAACTATACAAGTAGTCAAGTACGCTAGAACGTAGTTTAAAAACTTTAGCACTGTTGAATCATCGTATAATTTTCAAGCTTGCAACTGCACGGAACTTATTTACAATTTTGAAAACCATTAAGAAACGTATTGTTATCCAAAGAAGAGCTAGAAGCCCTGTATGACGTTGTTGATATAAGGAAAGATTCAGTGATTGTTTGCTGCGTTGAGTTCCAATGTATGAAGTTAGAAATACTAATGCCCCATTCACACTTGCAAGCTAAAGCAACTTAAAGAACGCCGGTCAACCAGCATCCTTTGCGGTCGCGCTTTGCTGAGCACTGCTATGTACGATGTCATATGAAAACGGCTGCCGCAGTCGAAAGGCAAAAAGCGACGCGCGCAAAGAATGCTGGTTGACCGGCGTTCTTTAAACTGGACCAGGTTATCGAATGAGGACTTCTGATCGTTCAATCCAACAGATCAAATGCATTTGATTAGCTAAAAATCAAGCTGGTTTAGGTAAAGCTGGTTTAACTGTTTCATTGTGAATGCTTCATTGTGAATGCGGTATAAAGCCTAAAATTTCAACGTGTTAACAACTGGCCTTGAACAAAACTAGTTAATTTCGAAGCTGTTTTAGTTGTTAACTTTCAGTTGCTGAAGTTTCAAATCGAAGTTATCTCTACCTTTCTACGATCTTTCATGGCTTTATCAAGCATTTTCCCGGTACTGCCTAAGATGATGTACCAGGATGTCGTTGCAATGAAACAACGTTAGGTTGCCTCCAAGAAAAGGGGAAAACAGGTCTCAAAAGTTAGCTGCGTTTAACTGGTTTTCATGAAATCGTAATTCGTTGCCGATGTTCTGTTTTCATGAGAAATTAGTTGTCTCTGGAAGCCAAATTGTTTGATTCTGAAAGTAACCGGCGATGCTATCGATGAATTACGATTTAACGAAAACCAGGCGTTAAATGCAATAGGTCAACGCAAAGTACTTTTGTAGACTTGTTTTGTTCAAAAAGATGAATCCTTCAATGAAAGTAAGCTTTGGGCACGTTCTCCTTTGATTGAAAAGTATAGCAAGAATGAATTTTGTAAAACAATTACGTCTCTGATACGACAAAGAGATTTACGGTGCTGAAGAACAGATTTCACACGATAGCCAACTATAATGTTTTGCACGCTCTCTTCATCTTGATTTGATTGAATGCACTCGGAGGTGTGAAATTCATTCTACCGTAAGTTGCTTCGTTCTCTCGGGGACCTTTTTTGTGTTTATAAAATTCGCACTTGCTGAGAAGATTTCTTTGCTTGGGTGGCCTGGGAAAACAAAACTCTGTGAAGGGAGAACAGCGAACCTTTGTTTATTCATTTGTTCTTTGTACTAAAATCGTGAAATCGTTACCGTTCTTCATACGAGAAACGATACTGTTCCTTACACCAAACTCACGAAAACAATACCCTAGTAGACGCTGCTCCTTGAGTAGAAAGTGCAACGGTTCTCTATCTCAGGGAATTTGTGCCACAGCATCACTCTCCTCCGTAGAGGCTCTCGTTGAGGAGCAGAAAAGTTAGGAAAGGAAGAAAGAGCCTCGCTTTCTTCTTTCTCACCTACCCTCCGCCACCTCGAAAGAAAGGGCCTCTACGAAGGATAGTGCCACAGTATCATAATTTAGTTGAGAGTTTATGCTGCAATTATTAAGGGTTAATAGGTTACGTGTTGTCTTCGCCAGTGAATTGACTGTTGCCCACCATGTTAATAGTGATTGCATTAGTGAGTGTCTTCATAAATAATTATTGGTCTTCTATATCCCACAAGATTCACATTCATGATTCATTTCCATATTTCTGTCTCTGTTCTTCGTGACTTCTACAGTGTTCAAGTCAACAACGGCAAATTTTGTAAGACAGCATCAGTTGCTTTTGATTGACACCGAAATTCAAAGCGACTAGCGATTGCAAACGAAAGAAATTCTGTCAACCAGAAATTCAAAACAAACAAAGCCGCAAAAGTTCACCTGAAACCAGCATGGCAAAAGCCAACTGTCGCCTTGTGCACGCGAATGATGGCTTTTCAAGAGAAGTCGTGAGTTAATAACGAAACAAGAAGGATAAATCTAAAGATCTGCCCGGTGTATTTTGTTTATTTCATTAAGAAGCTGAGCAGACGGCATTACGATTCTCGCATATTCAAGGCTTAAATGAAACTACCAACCAGCTCAGGAATCAAATTAGCAAATTTCGCCAGGCAGATCTTCTTTGATATATCTTCTTACGTTATAACCCCTGACTTCTCCTGAAAACCACTTTTCGCGAGCTCAAGGCGACAGTTTGCCCTACTGGTGTCAGGCAACTATTGCGACTTTTTTGCAATCGAGAATTTTTATAGCTGCGCAGACACTGCCCTACCGGACTAGTTGCAAAAATTATTTGCTTCATACTCGAGCACTTCGTTTATAAGAAAGTAGTGTAAGATGGCCAAAATCTAAAACGCTCTGCCTGGTGTTCCACAACAAAGTAAACAGATTTGGTCGGGCTTAGAGATGAAAATTTAGCTTTAGTTTGTCGCCAATCATTTTTAAGATGTTCCTCAATAGTTAACTTGAACATAGATACCTTGTTGGTTGATATTGTGGTGCTTTAAGCGTGGAAATATTAATGTCAAAAGTTCAAATTTGCTGGCACCTCCGAGCAGGAGCTTTGGGATTTTGTTTGGCCTTAGCCAATTCACGAAGCACAACAACAACAACCTTGATAGAATTTGAACAAAACTTGGATCGTTACCCTATGGGTACCAGAGCCAAAAAGGCAAATGAAATTGAATAAAATGGAAGTGTATTGGTTTTTATCTTCTATTTTGGCTCTAGTTCCCAGAGGGTATCAAATTGTTATTTTGTTGTTTCTTAATAAAAAATAGGTGTATATTCAATTCAATTTTCTTTGTAGAACACAAATCCTATTACAGTGCATAACATAATAAAAAGCTGTATTCTACACGACCCAAGAAAAGCAGGGCTTATCTAGCTTGGGCCGTTAACAGAATAATAAAGGACAATATACATTTAATTCAAACATGTACAAGAAAGTATGCACAAGAAAGAATACAATACAAATGAGGCAAAAAGTATCTTTCTGGTCAAAGTTTGGTTGCATTTTATTTTATGCTTGGTTAATAGGTAGCAAATGTCGTTTCTTTAAATTTGATACTAAAGGATTTGGAGTCTGGAATTAGAGGCGAGCTCCAACATTTCTCAGCATTTTGTCTCCTCACTTTTTATTTGTCTTGCAAATCTTATAGTCAAATTTATGTCTAGTTTCGTATTTGTGAGAATCTTCGTCGTTTGTTTTGAAGTAATTTTCAAAAACTTCAGGTATGTTATCATTTTTAGAATGTATATCACACATCAACTTCATATAGAGTAATGTCCAAGTAATGTCCAAGAACTATTTAAGTAAGTAAGCAAGTAAGCAATGTCTCAGTAATGTCCAAGAATTATTTAGGCCCAAAAAACGGCAACGCAGTTTGCATATTGCAGGTTGCAGAAAGCAGGTTGCAGGCTATCATTTATCACCAAAAGGGCTGTATGGCCGTAGTAAGTAGGAATTTGGAAGCTATTTTGGACAACCCTAGAAATAAAATGCTATTGTATTGCAATCTCCTGATCAAACCAAATATAACAAAACTTGTGATTGCTATCCTGCTTTAACCTGCTTGCTTTATGCAACCTACATTATGCAACCTGCATATTATGCAACCTGCATATTATGCAACCTGCATTATGCAGATTACACCAGCCGCCCAAAAACGAACCACAATGCTTTTCTCGCCCGAATGTTTCCTTATTTTGAAAATTGTGTTAATGCATTGCGGTCAGAGAATTTTCTCATCTATCTCGACCTGTAAATATGGCGGAATGAAGGAAGGTCGGCTCAGCCATCAAACATTCAATTTATTCGCTTTATAAAGAGTACGAAGACGGTTGTAGTGAACGTTACAGTGAACGTCAAATATCAAAGAACAAGCTAGTCCTCAGTTAAATGGCGAAGCTCATTGCGGTTTGCAGGGACGAAGAATTTCCATTTGAACGTCGACAAATCCCGCTCATGATAGAAGAAACGCTGACGGTGAGAGATGCAAAGTTTCGGAGTATTTGCAATCAATTGCACCGCTAATAATGCGGTGATTTTGCTGCCTGAACCACTAATAGACACTGCTACAGTTCGTAGTGCAATATTGCGCTAGATAAAGCGATTAATACAGCCTACAGCGTCCAAAATAGCGAGACAAGAAGGCGCAGTGTCGGCCTGGCGTTGCAGTGCTTTTACCACACACCCGTAGGCCTACTGAAGTTCGAGTACGTCGTGACATAAAGGCCATCTTTTGGTTAGAAATAAATTATTCCAAACTTTCGCTTCCTAGTCATGACATGGAAGCCCCATATATGGCATCCATTTTTAAATGTTGTGCTAGACCTGGTGTTAATAAATACAAATACAGGAAACCAAAAGAGGGACAGCATCTGTGAGACACCATATATAACCATACTCATCATACTGGGAAGTTTGTTTTGACTTTGTGCATGACAAATTTTCTGCCAATAATTAAACAAATTCATTCCAATGCCAGAAAACCACAAAGAAGCAAAATAATTATTTTAAACAGATATTTCCATTGGGTTATGCAAATATGCACAAAATATGTGCCAAATTCCGCAAATAGATGTTCTATCACAGATTTTCAAAACAATCTTAACCAATTCTTTTCAAGGCTGCGACGATTTCAGGTGTAATTCCCTTCAATGTCATCTTTTCCAGTATTGTCCACATACTGTAAACTCTTCTGCAATAGACTATCCGGGAAAAGATGGTTTCTGGGAGCATTTGACCAAGATGCATTTTTGTCTGTAATGGAATCAACAATGATTATATAGAAATTCTATCATTTTGGTCAAATGCCCCCTGATGCCATCCTCTGGAATCGTCTATGGGGATTCAAAACCTTGAGTGATGATGGTGGTAATTTTTTTAAATTTTGGTGCTAAATAGCTATGTGCAGTAGAAGATAAAAATTACTATACTAGCTAATCCAAGCCAACTGTTAAAATGCTACAACCAGTGGTGTGGCCACGGGGGGGTATGGGGGGGGCACCCCACTTTTGTCAAAAGATGGTCCTCGAGATTCCTCTAAAACCGAGGAGAAAATAGCTGGGTATAGGTTGGGTAAGAATTTTCCAAGAAAGTAAAATCTTCCATTTTAGCACTGGCAAGCGTGATATTGGGAGACGCATACTAAGCCAAAGTAAAGGATCTTTCTTCAAAGATTTTCCTCATGCTCTGATTCATAGGATAACTGTTCACAAACCTATCAAAGTTTTCTTGTCGCTAATGGCAAGCATGATATTGGGAGATGCATTCTAAGCCAAAGTAAAGGATCGTTTTCAAAAATTTTCCTCATGCTCTGATTCATAGGATAACTGTTCACAAAACTATCAAAGTTTTCTTGTCGCTAATGGCAAGCATGATATTGGGAGGGCATTCTATGCCAAAGTAAAGGGCGTGGCCCTAAAAATTGTCCTGGGGGCTTTGCCCCCAGACCCCCTCATTTCAATTCCCCCCCACTTAATTTACCCTGGCCACGCCGCTGGCTACAACTATTATAATCCAATACAGACAAGATTTAAAACACAAACTACATATTGTGGAATGTCCAAACATTAATTAACAGCATTGTGCAGACCTCCTTAAGCTGCATGAGCGCCGCTCGCAGGCACAAAATGTTATGTTCCGATTTTCTGCAGGCACTACTGAAGCGAGCATGTCAGAGTCCTAGAAAGGCCTGAAAGGTAATTCCTGACACTTTGTACGATGATCTGAAACTTAAATGATTTTATTGCATCAAAAGTCATCAGTCGTGAGATAAGCACACAACCAAAACTGCCATTCATGTCATGACTATCGTTTGATCTTCAGAATGCTAACATCAAAGTAGATAAAATGAAGGACGAAATAACATCATGAAAAGTTCATTGATATGTGGGTTTGATTTCAAGCTTGTTTAACTTTGAAAAAGTGATAAAGCTTGGTAAGATTGATAAGCTCACAGTTAGAAAACAGAGTGTGAAATTATAATTATATGTGGATTTCTTGCAAGTCACTATATTGATTGAGTCTCAGAAATATTTTAACAGAGCTTGCTGGGGAAAGAATTGTGCATGCCATAAACCTTTTACCTTGAACTGATAAAAAATTAATTCAATGTTCAAATCCTCACAACACGTATGTTAACGAAAGGAAAAGTGAAACCCTATCCTCAGCTTCCGTGGAAACAGATTTTGTAAATGGAAAACATGGCCTTTTTAGTTTATAGTGAAGCGTTAAAGCTATTTTACTGAAGGTGTCTTTGTTTGATAAAATCACAAATACCAATAAGACTGCTTAACAACTCGATCCACCAGCAGAGAAAACCTTGATCATTTAATTCCCTTTTCTTATGTTATGTTATAATAACAATATACTTTGAATCTCTCTCTGCATTTGGCATGTCATTACAGCTAACGATCATATTGGATATCGTATTTGCTTGTGACAGACATACAGTACTGTATGTTAGTGTTTACAGTACTCATCATAACCAGTGACTAACCGAAAAGGCAGACATGCGATTTATCAGCATCTTATGACAAATTTCCATTCAATTTTTATTTGCAGGCACATTTTGTACTGGGTTTTGCGCTTGCTGGGACGAAGTATTTTTCATGAGCCCTGGCATTGTGTAATAAAAACATCAAATTTGTGGTATAAGTCAGGGCCAAGCTTTGTTATGAAGATGACATAAAAACATAGTATCATAAAAATTGTAGCTGTGATGGGTATGTTCTACATAATCTGCATGCGCATTTAGTGCTATTCCAACTTTTTATTTTTTTCATAAACTCAATAACATAATGAGAATTCTTTATATGCTGTGAGAGAGACAGCCAAAGTAAGTGCGCTCTATATTTGATAGTTTCTGAGCCATAATTGACTGTTTTGTCCTTGGTAATGCATGCATTTTGCTGAGAAAGAGGCTTGATTAAAACAGCTAAATATTCTATTGCCGGCCTCTCACATGCAAACCTAAGGTGTGCTACCTATAGCCACTAAGCGAAGCGATAAGCAAAAATAAACTAATTGTAAAAAAAAGATAAATAATGGATGTAATGCAACAATGTAAGATCAAATAAATTTTAGATAAATTTTACAGAGAATTTATTGTAACTCACATTGTTCACAAAAACATAACTCCTGTTTATGTTTATTTTGCTACCTTTATTTGCAACTGTTTTGAAAACATTTGGTTTATATCTTTTCTCAGATGGTTATGGAAATTCCTGAAACAGTCATATCAACAGAGTGTGTGGTTGAAGGAGATGTCAAGCAGTTTATCGTGGCAAGTTGCTATTTTGTTAACATGAGAAAATTTGTAGTTCTGAGATCAGACTCAAACATACTGTACAGTTATTTCGTAACTTAAGGTAACTCTTCTTTCCGCTCTAGTGCACAATGAGATGCAGTTTCACAAAACTACTCTCCCCAGAAAACAGATAATTTCTCCCATATTATTCGGCCTATTGAAAAGCGGTAAAAAGGATGTTGTTCTTTACAGTCTGGGCAATCGAAAGACGCATAAATCGCAATGTTTCCGTCGACGCTGGCCTCGCAAATCCTAGTTGAAATCTTTTTGTTGATTTTAGAAAAGTGGATTTATCTCCAAAACTACTTGAAAAGTGTTCGATTTTTTTCGCTCTTTCTTTAGCTAGGTAGTTGATCTACAAAGTTGCCAAGTCTGATTGAGAAGGCTGGGCTAGAATTGCTGCAATCGAATTTCATATTTCTGTTTACTTTTCGACAGCTAAAGGAAGAATCCTTGGTCAACAGAAGCACGCTTGCAAAAGCTCAGGCTTGAAGTAACTTTCAGAAATGTTTCCAATGGCAAACAAATGAACGTCATCTGTTGGGAATACCATACCTAAGTCTCAATAGACATCCTTAGTGCACTCGTGAAAGTATCATTTGCATCTATTGATTAAAAGTTACTGACTCTTATCAGCAACTTCACAAAACCATCCCTTGGGTGTCTTTCGAGACTACCTGTACGAAAATACAAGGCCATGTAATAGCCATGTACAAGCCTTGTAGTTATGGCCTTGTAACCTTGTTATAGCCTGGAATAGCCTTGCTGTAACCTTGTAAATGGCTTGAAAAATGCTAATTAGCCTTGTAGAAGCCTTGTGGAAACCTTGTGTTAGACTGGTTGCAGCTTGGAATCTTACTGATAGCCTTGTAATTTTCTTCCAAGGTTAGTACAAGGTCATAACAAGGTCATAATCCCCTCTACAAGGCTAAAACTTGGCCTGTACAAGGCCAAGTTTAGCCTTGTATTTTTGTACAGGTATTCATGAAACATCAATTTCTTTAAGATTTCACAATGAGCATTGATATTACTGCTTTATTACTGCTTTCTGATCAATAGAATATTTGAGACAACCCAATTAAATTGTTTACAATATTTCCTTGAATTGCTTTTGGAAAGTGATTGTAAATTTTTGTGTTCTTTTCCATTGCAGAGGTATGATCTTCTAACATTTGAAGAGCTGAATTGTGCTTTGATGGTGCCTCAAAAAGAGTTATTTGCTTTGCTGTCATTATCAGTGCCTTGTGTTGGCTGCAGAAGAAGGTTTGTGGGAAAACAACTTTTTTCTAGCCTTGATACTTTAAGTTCTTGGAATTGAGTTTCATTCAAGAAGATTATAGCCTATGATTAGACCCATCATCAAAAAGAAGAAAGCACAGTGATCCTGCAAATGGAATCTTCAAAAAAGGTTGTCGTAAAATTCTGTTGCAGTCTTCTTTTAATTAGATGGCTTGGAAGGAAGTAAGGGTTTTTTGCTGTAAATCTGCAGTGGAAATTTATATCTTGATTGATTAGTTTCAAAATGGTAGAATTTATTAAATTTGAGGCCATGACGTCATCAAATTTCTAAATCCTAAACCAGAAAAGCTACTGATTTCTGCTTGCCACCATATTGTAGACCTTCATAGACTATAGTTTTCTTGAAGGTTATATCATGTTTCCTCTATTGATTTAGGATTTACGATGATTTAAATTTTTTTCAGAATGTACAATGAATTTTTTTTAAAAACGATTAAATTGCTGCATTTAAAAAAATCAAGATATCAAAAAATTTCCATGGCAGATTTACAACAAAGTACCATCAGTTCCTTTCAAGCCATTCAATTCAAAGAAAAATGTTCTAGAATTTTACACCTACCTTTTTAAAGATTTGAAAGATTGCCGAGGTATACCATCGAAGGAGTGCAATTATTTTTTTCAAACACACATTTAAACAGTATTGTCACAACTCTAATTTGATTCATTTTGCCATATTTCTCTAGTGTTGAGAGGCTCTACAACCAGTTGCTTGACTCTCGACAACCAGCCCTTGAGCCTCTGATCATCAAAAATTCCAGAGGTAAGTCATGTAAGCATCAACTCTTTTTGTGCTTGAGACGTTATCTTATCAACCATTTTTATAGTTGCTTGTCTTGGACAAGAAACTATATACAGGGTGTCTCAAAAAAATTGTTCGACGTTTGATTAAATGTAAAAAAATAACGAAATACTGAACGGGCTCCATGGTAAAACAACCATATTGCTGAGATTTTAAATGAATTTTAGACACCAGAAGCTAGCAAATTGGCTAAATATTCACAGAGTTACGAGCTTTTGAAGTTCAAGTTTGTTCGAAAGCTGAAACCAGACGCCCCTAAATTGCATATTTTGTGAAAATAGAATCTTGTTCATTCAAAGCAAATCTAATGGAATTTCAAAAGCACTTTTGATAAACTAGCTTTTTATAACATTTAATCAAAGGTTATGGATGCTTGGAGGAATCGTGTTCAGCACAATTTGGAATCAACCCATCTCTTATTTATTAAGTTTTCATTCAATGTTTTTAGATACTTGCATTGTCAAGTAAATTTTGGCAACGGTTACATGAATTAAATATCTTTGGAAGCTCTATTTGGTTTGCTCAGATATCGACGAGAGGTAACACATTGGACGGTCTCCTGTTACCTCGATTTTGGACGTCTTTTTGGAAGACAAGTCAGTTGGGGGCATCTGGTTTCAGTTTTCGCACAAATTTGAACTTCAAAAGCTTGTAACTCCTTGAGTTCTTAGCGGATTCATAAAATTCTGGCGTCTGAAATTAATTCAAAATCTTAGGAACAGGGTTATCTAAGAAGGAGCCTGTACATTTTATCTTTATTTTTTAACAGTTAATTAAACGTCGAACAATTTTTCTGGGACACCCTGTATTTAGAAAATATTACGCAAATTGTTCCACGAATCAAGGCAGCGTATGGTTCAATCTTTAAACAGTGGTTTTAAATTATGTTGTTGCTTTCTTTGAACTGATTGGCTTGAAATGAAATCTAGATATTTTACCATAACTCTACAATATATGAATGAATGTTATTTTCAAAATGGTGGGTGTCTTTCTTTTCATTAAAAGAATTTTTGGAAAGTTCTGAAAAACTCAAATCAACATAAATCCTAAATTGATAGAGGAAAAACAATACAATCTTGAAGAAAAGCATATAATTTCTGAAAGTTTATAGTATGGTGGCAAGCAGAAATCTGTGGCCCTACTGGTTTACAATTGAGAGATTTGATGAGGTTGCAGCCTCAAATAGGATAAATGCCACCCTTTTGAAAATAATGAAAATATCTAAGAATTGCCATGTTAGGATTACAGCAAAATACCCTAAGTTCCCTCCAAGCTATTCAGTTCAAAGATATAGGTACAGTAACAAAGAGGTGATAGAATTTTGCACCACTTTTTCGTAAGATTTCAGGCATATGGTAACCAAAATACTATTGTCTGCAAGAATCATATTTATGCCAGTTTTCTAAGAATGGAATCCGGAACCCTTAAATTTTGAAACTGTCGTTTTTTAATGTTACCTCATTGATGCTATGTCATTGCGTCATCTTTCTTCACCTTCATGTTTCAGTTTTGACATTGTCTGACAGTTTCCTGTTTGACCCAAGACTGATTTATGCACTGTTCTATATTCATGGGTAAGGAGAATTTATCATGTTCATAAAGTGAAATTATAAATACGACTATTCCATCAGTACTCTATCTTCAAAGGTCTGTTATCATAGTTTTTATTTCTATGCAATCTTTTGCTTTGTGGTTTGTTTCACTTTTTAAGAAGTCTTCACAGTTTCTTCTCGTTTAATTCTTGCTCTATTGCCTTCAATTATGCCTTCAGAACTTAAGCAGCAAGACTTCAAGTTAATTTTCTTGTTGCCTTGTAAATTGAAGCATCTGAGGATCTTATCTACAAAACAGATTGTTGAACCAGGAGTAAAAATGCTTTTGAAATTCAAAGACCAATTTCTTAGTAATGAATTTCTAATTTCAACTCTTTAGCTGAGAATTGTAATTAGGTTTTTAAGTTTTACCTACATACCAAAAAAGTATGTTTGCATTCGCACATTTATGTGTGCATTTGTACATATATGTATGTATCATCTCCTAGGTCCCATTTGAATGACATGGTTGATACAATACCCAAAAGCAGACGAAATAGGTATGTGTTTTTTTGGTGCTTGGACAGTAATTGCATAACATTCCCTGTGAACTGATCATGATTTTTGGTAATAATCACATAATTCAGTTATGTTTTAGTAAAGTTTCAATATAAAAAGTTAACTGCCTTGTTTATAAATTTACAGAGATGTTTTTTCGTTGCAAACAAATCAAGTTTTTTTAAATCTTATTTTAAATAGATAAATATCAATAGCTTTCTATTTACAAATTATACATCTTACAAAAGGAAATAAACAATACGGGGATGAAATAGAAAATACGAAATAAACAATAAAACGGGAATGGTAGCAAACTTCAATTGAATATCTGGAGAGCAACATCATGTGAAATTTTGGCGAGAATCTTTTGCCGTTTTGTTGCCATCTTCAGGCAAACGGGGTACAATTTTTGGACACCCTATAGAACAGATTAGTTTTTGCTGCATTGTTGATGCGATTCTTTGTATTGCAGGAGGTGCATCTTGCATTCATTGGAGACACACAAGACAAGATCGTTAGGGTAAGCAGTAGGGCTTGAATCTTTAAAAAAGTGGGTGTAAAATTCCATTACCTTTTTTAAATTAAATTGCTTGAAAGGAACTTAGAGTGTTTTGCTGTAGATCTGCCGTGGAAATTTTTTATATCTTGATTATTTTCAAAAAGGAGGGCATCGTCATTCTTCATGGAAAATTTGTGGAAAAAAATTCGTGGAAAATGTTTTGAAAACATTAAAATAATCATAGATCCTACATGGATTGAGGAAAATGATATAATCTTCAAGAAAACCATACTTTGTGAAGGTCCACAATATGGTGACAAGCAAGATTCTATCGCTATTCTGGTTTCCGATTTATAAATTTGATGACGTCACACCCTCAAGTTTAGTAAATGCCGCTATTTTGAAACTAACTAAGATAAAGAAGATACTAAGATTTCCACGGCAGATTCACAGGAAAGTATGCTGAGTTCCTTTCAAGTCATTTAATTCAAAGAAGGAAAAACAAAATACATGAATACATGTGAGTGTCATCATTTTTAGGAAGGAAAACCAAGGGAAATTTGCTCATTGTTTTCACTCGTTTTTGCATGATTTTGAAGGGGCTTTCTGCAAAAAATCTCTCATATCCACAGGAAGGAATGGCCAATTAAAGCCGAGTAAATTACCGAACCTAATTGAACATATTGGCAATAAAACAAGAAGTTTTGAATATTATTGCTTTGATATTCGGGGAGCCTCTCAAACGGGGATTTTTTTTTTTACTCACGCGGTAAAGCAATTTAATTTGTTGTCTTTTAGATGGATGGATGTGTGGGATTTGCTGTCACAAGAATGTCGAGATGAGGTAAGTTAAGAATGAAGTAGAGAGTTTTTGAGTTGATTGTTACACTTTAAGTAATTCATCACTACAAGTCCTACGTTACAGAGCATAGCTTCCAAATCTTTGAAGGGGCTCCGTCGTCAAAATGTAAACGAAACGATGACTTTTGCAGTTTTTTGAAAGGTGATATCGCACAGGATTTTCGTATTTTTTTCAAAATGAAAGTTGCTGTTTGGGCATTAATCCTTGTATTTCACTAAGGAACAAACCAAACATTCATATCTTCTACGATTGCTCGGATATAAGTGCATTTTTAACGGTCACTTTCTTGTGGCTTGGGTGAAGCCATCAAACAAACTGCAGAGAACAATGGATGAACGATGGATAATCCCCGACAAGTGCGAGTTTACGGATTTGTTTACTGTTTGACGACTGAGCCCCTTTAACTCAGCGTAAAAAGGTGGGTTTAAAATTCTATGACCTATTCCCTGTGATTAAACGGCTTGAAAGAAACTTTATATACTTATCTATAATTCTACCGTTGGACTTTTCAGAAATTTGGAATATTTTTCGATTCCAAATTTTTCGAAATTTGGACTGTATCTTGCATTTTAGCTCATTTGAGGATGTGACGTCATCAAATTTATAAATCATAAACCAGAAGAGTGACAGACTTTTGCTTGATACGGTTTTGTAGGCATCCACAAACTATGGTTTTCTTGGAAATTATTTAATGTTGCATCAGACAGTTACGATGGTTTTAAGTTCTTTCGAAAATTTTTCTAAAATTCTTGACAAAAGAGGAAATACATTCTAATTCTGAAAATATTGAAGATTTCAGAAAAGTCCTACGGCAGAGTTTATGTTATAGATAAACAGCTAAAGTTTCTTTGAATTCATTCAGTTCAACGAAACAAGTCATTGAATTTTACTTCAACAACTTTAAAGATTTGGAACCCATGTTACGTTACTGCAATGGCAAGAGAAACGTTATCGTGGTGGGAAGATTAAATTCGATGGTGTGATTGTTAAGGCTCACGACTTTGTATTTTTTATGCATCACATTTTGATTTTCTTAAAGACAGAACACGTATTACCGTTACTGCTGCAATAAAACCTCAACAGAAGCAAATGTTTGCTCACTGCGTTGATCAATGAAGGACGTTCTCTATTTCCTAAGTGATGAAATTAAGTAAATTTCGAATTATTTGCACCCGGGGGTACTTCATTGTTAAGTGATACTGGACGTGCCGTTCATATGGGTCTGTTTTTAGCCATGATAGTAGTAGATGGGTAGTTATTTTTAGAATTTTCTGATCATTGGGCCCCATAATGATAATCCACGGCAAAGAACTGAAATTTTCCTTTGTTTCAAATCGACAAATTCATGCTCATTGGTCAGAAATTTCCTGATATTCATGCAAATGGGCTCGGAATTTTTTGAAATATTCTGTCATACGAATGGGTCCTTTTCTCGAAGTCCAGATTCAGGTCGAATCATGCTCACAATGAAGTAGCCCCCCCCCCCCCCCGGGGATTTGCATGGCTATAATCAAGGCCAACTTAAATGCAGTGATATTGATTATGGTAAAAATGGCTTTGTGAGCCACCTCATTTTGAAGCATACTAAAAATAGCACAGAATCTTAAACAAGCCACAATTTTCCTATCCAACATGGTTATTTTGACCATTGTTTGAAAGAGCCATTATCACACTGTGTTCTTTGCGAGCACGCTGCAATTTGAAACTGTCTGAAGATCAAATTTGACCTTAGCGGACCCCGGGTGACAATTAGACTCATTACATAAATCGCTTCGGCTCTTCATTGATTGGTTTCTATCATTTTCTCTCAGGTTGTGCTAATTGATTCTGACGCTTTATCGGAGACCCTCGAAAACTATCTACGCAAGCATCGGTAAGCAGTTTTATCTTATTTTGTATTTCTTTTTGATATTTATAATTTTTGCTTTTGATTTGACAACAGCTGGCTTTCTCAAACGAGGGGGACTTTGTGGGTGCCAGAACTTGCCAACCAGGACTAAACTTAGTCAAATTCTGAAAAACCTGAAAGTGAAAACCTAACCCCGAAACAGTACCTTTGAATGGAAATCTTGCATTTTTGCCATTATTTTTCGATTTTTTCCAGCATTTTTTTTCTCCACGAGTTTTCCTGGTTGTTTCCAGCATCCGACGGCCTGCTATCCAATTTCAATTGATTACACATTTAACTTCGAAAACTCGAAAGAGAACGTATTTTGAAACAGATACCAAGACAGGCTATTGCATTCAAACTATAGTACGAGAAACTGCAGGAATCTCCAAATTCCAAGATACAACCTCGAATATGTGAAAAAAGGCTTTCATTATTCAGCTCTTACTGCATGGAACAGCATCCCTATTACCATCAGGGAGCTGCCAACCTTGCCACAGTTCAAAAGAAATCTAAAAACTCACCTTAAAAGCTGAAGCAAACTTGAAACACGACTCCCTGGAAGAGCAGCAAATAGGCCCCTAGAACAGTTTTGAACTTTCTTTTCTTCTTGTAAATATTATACTGTAATTACTGTATCATAACTTTGATTTGTATTTAATTCAGCTGAAGGGATTTTGTGTTTAAATAATTTGATATGATATGATATGATATGATATGACAGGCCAAACTTGAAATTGTGCCGTTTTCAAGCGTTTACCCTGAGACGTTTCATACCGTTTTAAATTGTGCCGTTTTCGAAATCGTTTTCATTTTGTGCCGGTTACGAAAACGTTTCAGTGTAAACGGAAGGCCAAAACGGCACGATTTCGTACCGTTTTTGTTTGACAGTGGTAGAGTGTAAACGGGGCCTTAGACAGAAAACATAAACCCAAAACCCAATTACTAAAACTGGCTAAACCCAGGACCTGCGAGACCCTAAAACCTCCCTCTTGAATAATGGCATATCACTTGAAACTTGTCTCTGATGCAGAGTGCAAATCTTCGACATCATTTGTAAACAGTTCCCAAGGGTATCTATTGAGCGCTGACCTTGCGTTCCCAACGGATTTCATTTGATTTCATTTCATGGATACCCTTAGGAATGAGTTTCTTTGAATTACATTATCATCTTTCTATTCTCGTAGATTTTGCTCAGAATGCAAGTCAAAAGTCTTGAAAGCTTATAACATACTCACTGGTGATATAGAAGGAGATGCAGAAAAAGGGTGAGTTGAATTGGATTGTTTTGCAAATTGTGAAAATTTAGCTATTTTTATCTGCTTCCCAAATATCGATTCTAACACATCACTTGCGAGATAAAGATTTGTAAACGTTGTTTTCCGAGCTTTTAACTCCATCTGAACAAAATGTGTCCGAGTATATACATTTATATAGTTTGCATTGCACACTCAGCCATCGTTGTTCCATTTGAAAAGTTGACTAGGGATATTGCAAAGTGTCAATTCGTTTTTTAAGATGTTAAAGGACAAGTCCTGGGTCGGTATGATTGCTGATAAAATGCAAGATTATACTGTTATGAATGGTGTGGCGTACTTTTTCTTACCATTTTTCATCTTTTCCCTGCGAAATTGCTTTTTCAAACAACCGACCTGAGCGAATTCTGAAGTTATCATTCTGAGGTTCATCTGGTTTATTATTTTATCTAAATGTCTTTAGTTGCTTTGTTTCTATGGGGGGGGGGGGGGGGGGCTCTTTCTCGATTAGTTAACTTATTTAGAGAGCTCCTTCTTAATCAATCCACATTGCCTGCCAAAAGTCTTGGAACACCTTTGCTAATTTTGCCTTGTATTGCTATTTCCCCCTTTCCCTCTCAAAGCAATTGCTATGTAATGTGATGATATGTGATGATAAAATGGAGATGGCAGGACGATTCGCGACTCTGATGGAATGCTGGGACAATAACCTTGCAAATCAACATTGTTTCAGGTGGGGTGAGGGGGTTTTGAACCTGCTGGCTATGATTAGAACTGTGGATTATCAAGAAATGGCCTGAGTGTTCCAAGGACTTCTGGCAGGCCTTGTATCCTACATTCAATCATGTAATGTCCTTTTCTATTTTTGGTTTTAGCTTTATAATTTTTAGTTAGTTCGACTTATTGTAATGTAATGTATTGGATTGTATCGTATTTGTTTATAATTGTTTATAATTCAATGAAACTGAACCGAAAACTGAAAATTCGAAAATGATTTTAGCATGATGTAATTTTTGTATTTGCAGATATTGTGCAGCGCTGTATGACGGTTTAAAAAGTTGTCCTAAAGAGAGACACATTCACGTTCTTTGTGACACAGATTTTATTGCCCATTTGATTGATCGAGCTGAACCAGAATTGACGGGAGGGAGAAGAGAACGACATGCAAGGACCATTGAAATAGCCCAAGAAGAGGTTTGTTTATAGTTGTTTATCTTTCATTAAAGACCCACAGCTAACCATGATCCTTTGCGACCCCAAAGTCATCTATGATAGAAACTCTAGACTTATTACCTGGAGTCTCTTGTTTCCCTTTGTTCTTTGACTTGATGATGGCACTTCGGTCGACAAAGACTCATTCTCTCACGCGTGTAGAAACGGAATATCTCCGTACTGATTCTAAGAGACCTTTTGGCTATTCTACGAAAGGCTCGATTATGTGGCGTTGGAGCTTCTATCACTGGTATACATTCGAACATTCTACAAAGGTTTTAGTCTCTATTTTCTATGGCGTTACACGTTTTTTTTTATAAGAAACTGGTTTATAAGAAACTAGTACTACGATGACCAAAAATTTAAGAAACTCTAGTACTACGATCAAGAACAGTTAAGAAACTCTAAAACTTTATTTCTGTACGTCTCTCTTATTCTATCTCTCTCTAACAAAGGTGCCTTCGTCTTTTCTTGACTTTTAACGGCAAAATTGGTAAATTTTTGCCTTGATGTGCATGGCTTCTTGATGACGATGTCAATGCAAAATGGAAGCCCTTTGTCGAGAAGAAGGCTCAACTTCGAACAATACCGCAACTTTAGGCCCCAACAAATAAGAAACTAATTAAGAAACTTTTACTTCTAAAACACCGAAATTTTCATGTGAAATTAGGAAACTTTTAGTTCTATGTGCTGATCCAAGTTTCTTATAAAAAAACGTGTAGAAGAATTTTTCTCTAATTGAGATAATCAGTTGTTTTCGTTATTTATACGTCGCCACACGCTTCACTGTTATTTAAATTCTTCATAAGTATCAAGATATCGTTCGATTCGGATTCGTTCTTCGAATATTAGCTAAAATGGAGCGACAACAGCAACAACAATTCAACTCAATGAGATGAGCGTAACTCGAGGGTCCTTACGGAGTGAGGCTAATGAAACTCGTTTCTGGCCTAGGTTCTCTTTGTTGTGATTTTCATTTGGCGCACAAGGCTAACTGTTAGCAATAGATCTTAAATGCGCAGGCTCCCACCCCATCGCACGATTATCATTATTGCGGTGGAGCGTAAGTGGAGCCGCAATGCTATTCTATGCGAATCATGCTCGTGCGATGTCCTTATGTCAAGACAGAAAAAACAAGGTCTAGATGACTTACAGTTAAGCCCGAAATTATTCATACCTATGCCAAATTTGGAGTATTTTCAATCGTTATATTTGCTAGCCAATTCACAAGATATTTCATTCCTTGAAATATCTCCTGTAGCACTTGTTTCAGCCTTTTATCACATTCTTACGAAACTTCAGCCACAGTAAACTTGGCCCTCAAACAGAACGATGCAAAATACTCAGAATTTGGCATAGGTATGAATAATTTCGGGCTTAACTGTACATCATTCCACTTTGTTCATCCGCTGCAGGCTAATACGGGGGTGAAACGAAATTGTTTGTTAACAGCATATTGTGATCTCACAACATGGTATAAAATTTGCAAAACCTAACTGTTCTGGCTGGAAAGTCAGAGGATTACACCACTTCGCCACAACACCTCAAACAGCTTGTTGGCAATGTTATGAGGTTGTCGTATTAGGGTCAAGATCTTCTAAAATTATTTTCATAGCCTCACATGCTAAGAGGCCCTTTACATGGAGACCCGACATGAAACTCATGCCGGCATGAACTCGTGCTGCCATGAAAATGCACTTTGTTTACATGAGAGCCGATATGAAAATCACGCCATCATGAACTTATTTCGCCATGAGAGCCGACATGAAAATTTCCAAATACGCATACATTTGTCACGTCCATTTAGTTTTCATATCGCCCCGATATGAAAAAAAATTGTGTTTATATGAAGTTTTCATCCCATTTCCATGCCGGCCATGAAGAAGCCCCCGAAATGAAAGTTTCGTGTCGCCCCGACATCATGTAAACACAACAGTAGCTCAGACCAGCACCCGATATGAAAACTCGTGCCGGCATGAAACTCATGCCGGCATGAGTTTCATGTCAGGTCTCATGTAACTAGGGCCTCTAAGTTGCAGCGAAAGGCATGATTTCTTTCTAAGAGGCAATAGTTTCCCCACATCTTGAAATCATTGTCTTTTATTCTTTTTAGGTGCTGACATGCCTGGGGATTCACCTTTGGGAAAGACTACATCGCCTTTGGCAGAAACTTCGTGCTGAGGAACAAACATGGCAAATGTTGTTTTACTTAGGAGTTGAAGCTTTGCGGAAAAGTTTTGAGGTAAAATAATAAACCCATTTTTGCATTCTCTTTTGTAGCAAATTAATTCCAAACTGAGAAAGTTTTGTTGCATTGGTTAGAAAGGGTCTACTGTGAGGTCGCGTTAGTCCAAACATGGCACCAAGAACTATCGCGGTCGCAAAAAGTTGGGGCCGTTTGCCTGGGTTTTGAGCCCTTAAGTTTTAAGGTTTGGTTTATAGTTTAAGCAATTAGGAAAATCATAGCGAAAACTACGAATCAGGTGATAAGTCTGAATGAGTTGATTGAATAATTGATTGGTTGATTGATTGATTGATTAATTTATTTGTTTTCCAGATGGCAGTTGAAGAAAAGCAAGGGATTTCACGCTTAGAACAAGTGGTCGAAGAAATATCCGAAGCAGAAAGAGCCAAAGAATTGAAAAAAGAGAATAAGAGACTGAAGAAGAAAAAGAGAAAGGAAAATAAATGCAAATTTGCGAACGAAGCAGCCAAGGAAAAGCTAACAAATGGGCATGATGATAATGATAATGGAAAAGAAAATGAATGTGAAAATGTTCAAGAAGACCAAGTTTGCAAAATAACAGAGGACTCAACCCCGTGCAGAGAAGAAAAGCCCCCGTGTAAGCCTATTCAAACTAATGGTAATGTAATTGAAGATTCTAATGGTAGTAGTGACCCAGGGGGTAGTAGCGTAGAGTCTAGCCCAAAGGATGTCAGTCGTTGTCAAAAGAATCACTGTAGTGAAAAGAACTCTCAAAAAGATTCGTCTGAAATCGAGGCTTGCCTCTGTGGAGATGAAGCGAAAGCTAAGATGCACAAAAAGAATGGCTACATCAATCCTCCTTTGGAAGAAAAGCCTCGTATTCAATGCAAGAAACAAAAGGGTCCTCATCAACCCAATGGATACATAAATCCCCCTGGTTGTCGCTCATGTGGGCAGCCGCTGTCCCCCAGGGACAAATATGACAAAGGGAGACCAGATCGTGGTAAAGATGTGCCGGACAGCTCGGATATTTGTGCCAAATGCGCATCAATGAATTCTGAAGGAGGGAATCGGAGGAATAGGAAGAAATATGGTAGATCCAAAGAGGTATGGTATTTTGTCCTTTTTTTATTTCGGCTTTTTTTTACTCAAATATAGAATTTTACAATAATCTTACATTCTACTATACCTATCTAAATTACTATACAACATTACAGGTACGATACCATAGGGAGTGAAATACAATGACTACCCCATGGCCAATATATAAAAACATGAAACATTAAACTGTTACAGACACATTATGAAACAATTAAAGATTAATGGATACTATACTAGATTATGTCTCATATCAGATGTCAGGTCAAGGTTTCAAGGGGTTGAAAGATGTCGCGAGTGCAAATCGTTTAATTGTTGATTTAGGAAAGTAAAATGGCCGACATCTGATGTGAAACAGAATTTACAAAAGAAAGAGCTATTTACGATAAAGGACTTGCTTTTGGAAAACGACTCAAACTTTCACCGAGTGAGAATTTATTGAGATGTTTGTCAGGTCTTCCAACAGCTCATACAGTTTTCGTCAGGTAACTCAAGTTATGCTCGGTCGTATGAGGTCAAATCTGGATGGGTGACCTTCCGGGTGCCTGACGAAGCAACTCACTTGGCCGTCCTTCGGAAGCGACGTTATTCTTGGGGTCCCATGCCTGCATGCGGCGCATGCATAATGGGCCTAAATTCGCTTTTAGGTACCTAGAGATCCTTCCAGCCCACTTAAAATAAAATACTGCATGAATAAAAAATGAATGAACAAATGAACAAAATACTTAAATAGACTTTTTTGAGTCTGAAAAACTATATTATAGTTCGTTAAGTGAAGCAACTGACGATTCAACAGAGCATTTTATTTTCAAACAAGGACGTTTTTCATGATTTGCCCTTGTATGTTACCATAGAATATGCAACGGAAGAACTCGTTGTAGAACAGAGTAATTTCCATTGCTATAGCTCTTGAGAACGACTGACGGTATGAGGCCAAAAAATGTACGAAAAACGTTTTCTTGTATCAAGATTTTTATGAACGTTGTTCGTTATTTTTGCCTCATTTATTATTTTTGACCCTGAAGACTCTATACTTGTTAATCTTTCCGGCGGATATATGGACGTAATTTATTGGCTTTCTCTGGATTTAAGAATGTAGTTCTTCATCTTTTTCCTTTTTTGTGGACGCGTTTTTCAGAATTATTTCTACATTTGCGTCTAAGAACCTAACAAAATCATTCATATTGTAACCTTGAATCCCTCCTTGTTCTGCTAGGTGCATGAAAACTTCAATCCAAGGCCAAAGAATGATGTGAAAAATGCCAAGAGGCATCCAATTCGGCAAGATCCAGCTGATGATGATGATGCTGAACTAAAGTTATTGAAATCAATGGGATGGCATCGCTTGGATGATGAGTTTTCAGAGGTATGCCATTGCTAATTTAACTCCCCCCCCCGCTATATTCTATTGTACTTCACTTTTTGCCCAGCCCCCCGGGGGGCACTAGACCCATAAAGGCCCGGGGGGTACATAACATGTTCAAGGTACGGGTATGTGCCGCCCATATGGGTGGGTTTTTGGGCGCAAAATTCTCTAAACAAGGGTCCTTTTTCGGCAAATTTTCCATAAACAAGGGTGGGATTTCGCTGAAATTCGCAAAAAATCGTTAAAATGGGCAATTTTCCGCCAAAATTCATCATAAAAGTGGGTACCAAAGCAAATTTTCGGTAATTAGAAGAGGGTAGCTTTCTGAAAATCGGGCGGCAGACCCCCGTCCATCTACAAGTCATGTACCCCCCCCCCCCCCCGGGCATAAAGGTACGGCGGTATGTCGCTGGAGTAAAGAGATTCTTAACTTGTGTGGCAGCAATTTTTTTAAATTGATTACCTTGTCCAAGGGCGCCTACCTTGTAGGAACTGCATTTAAAGCTTTTATGTCGCTATATAAAGATAATGGCAGACATTTAATCATTTGTCACGAGAGAGCGTAGCGTGCGGAGCTCATGAACACGCGGTTTCTTTTGATGTCTCCTCAATTTTCAAGTCACAACACCAGTAGTTCGCGCCTTAGTTCATCCACTCACAAAGCCGGTGATTGTCGAATGAGCAAAACGAGGCTGCCGGTCTTAATATAGTGACATAAAAGCTTTAATCCCAGTACTGTAGAGCAATTGGTGTCCTGTGACCCAGTACACAGAGTAACCCAATACTGTAAGGTCAAGATGACGTGTGAATAACTTTTTGGTTTCAAATTCCTGTGTTGATGTAATACGAGATCAACTGTCATACGAGTTGGCCACAGGGAACCAGACAGCGTGATTTTTGATTGGTAAACACTAACAGACGTTAGAATTTAAAATCCTTCACAGATTAACAGGACTAGGTCACAGGACACCAATTGCTCTGTGTACTGGGCCAATTGCTCTGGGTCACTCTGTGTACTAAATCACGGGTACAGTACTGGGAATAAACACACTTCCTACAAGGTAGGCGCCCTTGGACAAAGTTTATATCTTTGAGTTTCAACATCAGAAACAGTACTACCAGAATTCTAGAAATTTATGGTATGGCTTTGAAATAGAGAATTGGCATGGAAAGGATGAGTTCTTGGAACAAGACGTGGTGTTTTTCAGTGTAAATTTAGGTATTATCTTTAATAACGCAAAATGCCAAAAGTGGGACACCATAACACATATACTTGCCTAAAACTGGAATATGTTGGGCAGACATGAATACAATTGGTTCATTGTTGCACTTTTGACATTTTGAAATTTTAGCTGTTAAACATTTCCTCTGACATTTTTTGTAGTTCTAAAGATTTTGTGCGAGAATTCGGATATCCTGGGTACCAGAGCATTCGGCAAATTGCTTTGTAAACCTGAATAGACATTTCAAAATAAAGATATATATATTTGGTAAAGGTGGTACGATGGAATATGGTATTAAACTGGCAGATGCAAAGAAACGAAGCAAGTCTAAATAATTGGCACACTGAGGCCTTTCAAACTTATGTTATCATCAGAGTGTGAAAACATAAGACTCTGATGATAACATAAGTTTGAAAGGCCTCAGTGTGCCAATTATTTAGACTTGTTTCGTTCGTTGCATCTGCCATTTTAATACCATATTTCAAAATAAAGATTGGTTTTTAATGGAATGATTCCCTTTTTTTACTTACAGGATCCTGGTTTATCATCGTTCTCCGACGAAGCCTTCATATCTGAGCAGGAAATCAAAGAGTTCCAAGCGAAAAAGAAAGATTTGCAAGGTGAAAGAGAGCAATTGCGAGAAAAACTGCGTCAACAGTTTCAAATGATGTGTGTACATCATTCAACACACTGTTTTTGTAAGAAGCCTGTTAACGGAATCCAAGTGGCAAAATGAGTTTATGGTTTTACTTGATATGCTTAAAACCCAAATTTTACGGAGTTTTTAGTAGCCAGGACAAGTTGATTGGGACGCTGATTTGTCTGTAAAAGAGATGCATTAGATCTAATTAAATATCACCGATGCGGTTTCTTTTTGCGTTTATTTCTTTCGTGCTCATATCTTGCCTTCGTCACCAGGGCATGAAAACCCACCCGACCATGCGGCCGGGCGGTCGCAGGAAATTTTCGATCATAATGTCCTGCAGAAAATTTCTCCAAATCAATCTTGCTTCTTGTATCGAGCTCTGTTTTCTCATTTCTCGAAATAAAAATATAGCTTATAAAATCAAGCAAGTTGCCTAACATGGATTGTATCTCATGCACAGTTTTTATGACTATTGAATACGACAAATATAAGAGAAGTGCGGAACTTGATTTTGGCTGGTGCCTTTTAGAAATCATAGATGATTTCGTTCATGGTTTTCTAGCCAAATCGGCTGCAAACTTCCTTGAATTTACTGTCCACCATGTTTCATTCGCATTTACAGAAAAACCAGTTAGCCGTTTATTGCCTATCGTTGGAACATGACCTCTCTTTAAGAAAGTTCAATATTTTCACTTTTGTGTTTTTGCAGGAAATTTAGGCATGATCTTTGTCTGGTCGCAGAAATATTTTGTCATGCCCTGTTCGTCATTTTCCTTCTACCTTTTTCGAGAGAGCGAGTCCATTATGGATGTGTTCACTGGTTAGTCAATAGCAAAGACACAAATGTGCCAAAATAGAACGAAAGCATGCGGAACTGGATTGATTATTGAAGCACCCTGGGGGCACTATTTATATTCTGGGGAATGGAGACATGCTATCGGGAGGGGTATAGTTTTCACGATTTTGCGTTAAGGAACGGTATCGACTTTTGTCATTTTGGTACAAACAACAAATGTTTTGGCCATTTTTGGAAAAATGTGTACACGTTTTATTTAAGAAACCACTTGTAAGAAACCCCAGCACTGGGAAAATGTAACTGAAGAAACTATTTGTTTTAATAAGGGAAATGCTCAGCATCATAACTGTGGGAGCAGCTTTACTTTGTTTCCCCTTGTTTCCTGTAACATTTTACTCGAAATGTCTACACTAAACACCCGGGGGGGGAGGGGTACTTCACATATTTTGGGTGCGGGGACGTGCCATCGGGAAGGGTATCGATTTTCGCGATTTTGGTATAAGGAACGGTATCGATTTTCACGATTTTGGTATAAGGCACGGTATCGATTTGCACGATTTTGGTTAAAGTATAAGATCGGATATACATTATCGGAAAATTGGTATAAGGTCGGGTGTACTTTTTCGGAAAATTGGTATAAAGTCAGGTATGCTTTTTCGGAAAATTGGTATAAGGAACGGGTATGTTTTTGAACCTTCGATGGCACGTCCCCGACCAAAACCTGGTCAAGTAACCCCCCCCCCCCCCCCCCGGGACTAAACATCGGAAAGGGTTTCAGAACATTTGATTTCAAATTTTCTGGAGTAGTGAACAGTGAGCATGAAGACACATTCTAAAAGTTGGTTTGAGGTTTATGAATAATGTTCAAGTATGCTTCTTCTGCGGCACGTCCAGGACCGAAACTTTTTCAAGTGCCCCCCAGGGGGGAGCGCTACCCTTCTCCTCGATGCTTTTCATTCAATGCGCCTTCGCACGATTCCGTGCACAAAAATATTGTTTGCCTTCGCAGCCAAACTTGGAACGAGGCTATGAATGAACTTTGATCATTGGCCTAAGAGTCGGCGAAGAAAAAAGTTACATCAGTGAAGGATCGAATTATAAATAAAACCACTGTTATGCAATCGCAATAACTTAAACAGAGAAGAAAATAAAGCTAGAAAGGACACATTAAAGAAATGGCGTTATTTATCCCGAGATGTAGCCGACAGATTTGTCGCCAGATGTCCAAAAAAGAAAGTTTTCTACCTTGCATTGCTGGATCAATGAAATCACAGTTGAAAAGAAATCAGACAAGACAATTTCATGCACTCGCTGAATTACCAGAAACACATGAAATGCTGAGAAAAACATGTCGGGATTATGCTGATGAAGTTTTGAAACCAATTGCTGGTGATATCGATCGAAATCATCGTTATCCAGCTGAACAGGTCTGCGATGCGATAAAACGTCATAAACACTTCAAAATATTAGTAGTGTGCCTAACTAAAATAGAATAGTCCTTTTTTGTTGGGTGGGTTGGCCGTGTTTGTCATCAGCATATACGATGACTATACTCCAGTTGCTGAATTTTAAAAGCACTGAAAGCCTTTGGAATATTGTACCAAAGAATTAAGACCAATCCTTTATGGAAAGTGTGACAAACAATAGGGTATTCAAAGCAAACAATAGATAAACAATAGAGGACCCTTTTTGCACACCTGAGGTCTCAGCAAAAACAGCCCTACTTTCCATACTGGAGACCAATAATTGACATTAGAATTTTTCTCTCAGCACCAGATTGCATTTTATGTTGATTGTTTGGAAGATCTTCTGCCAATCAGCAGATTGTATTGTGGCAACTGGATGCACAAGATTTTTGCAAAAATTTTATGTGCACACAATTTTTGAATGAGATCTTTTGTTCAGTACTTTGAAAATAAACAAAGAGCATGCAAGCACACCATTGCTTTTTTGGTCTGCAGGTGTGAGATCTCATTGAGAACTGCCAGACTCTGCAGACTGGATCTTTCATGTTCAATTTCAATTTTGACAAAGGGAGAACAATAGATTCATTGTTTTTAAAACAATAGCCAGGAGCGCATCTTCTGTGTGTACTGCACAAACTTTTCAGTCTGGTCTCAGCATATCCAAGATCTGCAAACATTGCTGTGAGGAAAATTTCTGTGGGATATTTCACTTTTTGTAAATGTGTTTCTTTTAGTCCCAATAAAGAATATCAAAAATTTCTATGTTTTGAAATGTTAAGTATGGCACAGGAAATAGATGGTATGAAGATTGTCATGGAACCTTTGAGAAACTTGTAAGAAACTCTGAGTACTCAAATCTGATAATTTTAAGAAACTTTGAGTACAGCCTAAGTTTCTTGTAAAAAAATTGGTGCAGTAGTAAGATCCAAAGAAAAATCTACTCAAATTTGGCCTTTATTATTGTTTTTCAAAACTTTAAGTATCAAAAGAGCAAAATAATCATGAATGTGATAATTAAGATGTTAAAAGGACCCCTCTTCCCCGTGCCAATATACGCATGCATTGAGAAAATTCTTTGAAATACTGATAGTGACCCTTGCTTCAATCAATTTTGTAGGTTAAAGAGATGGGTGATTTGGGCCTTCTTGCAATGGATATACCCGAAGAAGAGGGAGGATCTGGTCTTGACTATTTAGCATATGCCGTTGCAATGGATGAGATTAGCAGAGGATGTGCAACTGCTGGTGTCATTATGAGTGTAAATAATGTAAGTTGATCTGTAGCATGAAAGGGTTATGTCATAGTTATATACCCCCTATCTACTGGTGGTGTGGCCAAGTTTCTTCGGCACAACGCAGCGTTTCATATTTGATAGGGTCTTCCTGCATGGGCTTGAATCCTGTCATTGGAACTACAAAGCAAATAAAAAAATGCAGGTGATGCCGGGAAGTGTGAGAATATCTAACTTATAGGCGGTAACTAATTTATTTCCTTGTGATCAAATCCCATTAGAAAGAAGGGTTTTCATGATTGAGTGATTTTTATATACAGTGCTTCAATCATGAGTTTCTGTGTGGCTTCTGAACATGAACAGTATTTTTGTTGTTTCTAATGAGCATTTCATCAAATGAAGCATTGAATAGTCTTTCAGAAAGATACAAAGTGCTCGTTTTTTATGTGAACAATTACAATTACATCAGGTTTTGTTCTATTGTAGGTTATGCAGGGGGGTTTACATTATATTGAGCTTTAAGTAAAGAACAAGAGACATATCCGTGTATTTAACATTATAAACCCTTAAATAATTTCTTTATTGGCAGTTCTTCCACAAAACATCCAAATACAAGGGGTACCTGAAGTTTGACATGACAAGAGAATTATAACGCAATTTACATCTGGGTGGGTCATTTATTTATTTTTTCATGAAATAACGGGCTAAAATTTTCATTTGCAGTCTCTGTACCTAGGACCAATCAAAAAATGGGGAACGAATGCTCAAAAAGAGATCTTTCAAAAACCATTCCTCAATGGTGACAGAGTTGGATGTTTTGCTTTGAGTGAACCAGGTTAGTTCTGCATGTGCACCTTCTACAGTACAGGTCTAGGGCTCATTAACATGCTTTTCCTGCCAAAGAATTCTTGTTCAGAAAAATTTAATGTCTTTCATATGGCTCAAGGATTCTTATATAATGGTAATACCAGGCTCATACTGCCAGTACATGAAATAGCCTCTTGATTTTTTTCTTCTTGGAGAGGGACTGATGTTTGAAAATAGCCTGTACGAAAATACAAGGCCATGTAATAGCCATGTACAAGCCTTGTAGTTATGGCATTGTAACCTTGTTTTAGCCTGGAATAACCTTGCTGTAACCTTGTAAATGGCTTGAAAAATGCTAATTAGCCTTGTAGAAGCCTTGTGGAAACCTTGTGTTAGACTGGTTGCAGCTTGAAATCTTACTGATAGCCTTGTAATTTTCTTCCAAGGTTAGTACAAGGTGATAACAAGGTCATAATCCCCTCTACATGGCTAAAACTTGGCCTGTACAAGGCCAAGTTTAGCCTTGTATTTTTGTACAGGAGCCTTAAATAGGGGACTCATTATACTAAATACATAAATGCAGCACAAACACCTTATCTGTGGAAAGAAGACTGTTAACTTCAGTAAAAGAACAGCAACCAAAATAAACCTGTAACTAGAGAGAAAACTATGGTTGAATCCTGCAAGAGAAAAACGAGTTAATCTTGAAACCTGACAGGAAAGAAATAAGTTTCAATAACTCACCAGTACCTGCAATAAAAGGAACAGCATTGAATAACCAAAAACACATTCGTCACACAATCAACAATTTGGTTTGTGTGAAGAACAAATTAACGATACAAACAGACCAATTTATTACCAGATGAACAAAAGTTTGGAACCTATTGATATTTGGAACCTATTGGAACCTGATGTTAGGATTGATGTTTGGAACCTATTCAAACCTGATGTTTGGATTGATTTTTGGAAAGCATAGGTTCCAAATCTTTTTCTCGGCATAAAAAGGTGGGTGTAAATTTCAATGACCTATCTCTGCTGTTTGAATGACTTGAAAGAAACTTTAGATACTTATCTATAATTCTACGGTTGGGCTTTTTAGAAGTTTTGAATATTTTTCGAAATTACAGCGTATCTTACATTTCAACTCATTTGAGGATGTGACGTGATCAAATTTCTAAATCATAAACCAGATGAGTGACAGACTTTTGCTTGATACCATATTGTAGGCATTCATAAACTATGGTGTTCTTTCAAATTACATCATGTTACGTCTAACAGTTTAGAAATCATGATGGTTTCGAGTTTTTTTGAAAATTTTTCTTGAATTCTTGAAAAAGAAGAAAATCACTCTAATTCTGAAAATATTGAAGATTTCCGAAAAGTCCAACGGTAGGATTATAGAGAAATAGCTAAAGTTTCTTTGAAGTCATTCAGCTCAAAGAAATAGGTCTCTCAATTTTACACCAGCCTTTTTAAAGATTTGGAACCTATGCTTGTTTGGAACCCATTATGTTCTCTTGCTACACAGACAATGGTAGTGATGCTGGAGCAGCAAAGACAACAGCAGTATTAGATGGTGATCATTGGGTACTGAACGGTTCAAAGATGTGGATAACAAATGCCTTTGAAGCAGAAGCAGCAGTGGTAATGCATTTCGATCATTTCATTTGTTTGCATGAAGTGTGCATGATATTTCATTGAATAGCTTGTTATGATTGTATCTTGATAGAATCTAATCTATCTATCTATCTATCTAAGTTTCTCAAAAGATCTTGATAGAATCTAAGTATGAAGAGAAGCCAATTCATGGGCAGATCCAACTCAAAGTTTAAGGGGTGCAACTTGCAAAGAGGGTCTAGCCAGTTTTTGTTAGTTTATGTATGTTTATAAAAATACAACAATAGATTTTGAAAGTAACTGCTGCACCAGAAGTTTCTCAATATGCACAATACCCTTTTCTAGTTGTAAGTATGAAGAGAAAAATAGAACAAAGTTTAAGGGGTTTTACAACGGAAAGTTTAAGAACTTTTATTTAAGAAAATTGTTTTGTTTCTCTACCAAATAAGCCTTGATTTATGTTTCCCCACATTGAGAATGAAAAAGTTAAAAAGGACTGTCTTAGGGGTCAGTATGAGGGGTGCAGTTGCCTTCTTGCCAAAAAAGATGCCAAGATAAATTTTCATTGTGGGGGGCAGTTGCCCCAGTTGCCCCCTAGATCCGCCAATGAGCCAATTCTCATCTTACCATGTAATTTTTCTTCTAAGCATAAGATTTATTTAGCCTGATGTGATAATTACATTGTTTGTTTGTTTGTTTGTTTGTTTGCTTGCGTGTTTGTTTGTTTCTGTAATAACACACTTGTTGGATAGGGTAAAATGCATCTTTAGCATGCAGATTATTTGCGTAATCCAAAATTACAGAACGGACAGCTTCCTTGAAAGTGCATCATAAGGTCCTCTTTCAGAACTGTGAAAAACACTTATACAATCTTTCCCTTGCCTTTCCGCTCCTTGTCCATCCCCGTTTAAGTACAATCTCATGCACATATTGTACCCACTTTACCTGAAAGAAATGATGGACTCATAATTAATTTTGTTGCAATCTGTCATAATTTTTGTAAATGAAAATGTGTGGTCTTTTTTAACAACGAATGTGTTCATAAATCATCATCATCATCATCATCATCATCATCATCATCATCATCATCATCATCATCATCATCATCATCATCATCATCATCATTATCATCATCATCATCGTGAGGCTTCGGCAGTCGCCGAATTCATGCTTTACTATTTTTCTATTTGTAGGTATTTGCAACGACTGACAGAACTAAAAAACACAAGGTATGCTTTGCAAAATGTTTGTTGGTGAATCTTATGGCAAAACTGTTGCCTGTTCTTTCTTTTCTTTCTTCCAAGAATCCAAAGATAGTTTTAAGAAAGGAGTAGAAAATCAGGAACAACGCAACACGACAAAAAGCAAAAGTCATTATAGTACGATTCATAACGATGAATATATAAATCACCAAAGTTTCATCGTTCCACTTATTCATTTATTCTTTATTTATTTTATTTTAAAATTATTTACCCAGGGCTACAATTCAGTTTAAGTAACTGTTTTACAATATACCCTGCAACTAAGAATAAAATAACCTAATGGAAATATTTAGGGTTATCCATGCAGGACTTCTTCAGGGCTGTTATAACAGAAAGATTCCAAAGCCAGAGAGCTTCCCTTACTCTTGTTCGCTGTCGCTAGCATTTGAAAAATTCGACGAATTTCTACTGGATATATAAAGATAGTGCTCCACTCAGACTCTTGCAGGATAGCTAAAATGCTGCTCTAATTTGTTCTAGGGAATTAGTGCATTTCTCGTCCCAATGCCGACAGAAGGCCTAACCCTTGGAAAGAAGGAAGACAAGCTGGGTATAAGAGGAAGTTCAACTTGTCAGCTGATCTTTGAAGACTGCAGAATTCCAAAAGAAAATCTTCTTGGAGAACCTGGCTTTGGCTTCAAAATTGCAATGGTATATGTTTTTTGTATATTTATGTCATTTCGTTGTCTCCTGAACAGTATATCTTTTCCCCTACTTTTGCTTCAAGTTAAACCAATAAAACGTTTATTCAATTAATGTATGTTTGTTCCTAACACAGCAAAACACGTCTAAAAATTCTGAATCACCTGGTTTATCTGAGTTAGAAATTCTTCCGGTACACACAGAAAAAATGCACGCCGTTTGAAAGGCTACTGCGCCCTAAATATAATGCCAATGATATTTTGCAATATCTAATTGAAAAGGCAACATGTTCAATTATTTTTAGAATTTTTCCTGGCTGAAATCGGTCACTCCGTTCATATTTTACAAGGGATCTTCTCGAAAAAGTCCCTTTGAGAAACCTTCAAAGCGTGCTAATATCACGAGCAAATGTTCTTAATATTTCTACCTTGCAGTGATGACTTGAACACGCTTTAGCACGTGCTTTCCTCCTGGCAGGATGCGAAAGTCTTCCTCCTGGTATGAAAAACTTATTCAGGAGGATTTCATTCTCTCAAGAGGACAAAATGTATGCGGAAATATGTACGTAAATGTCATTATTGTTAGGGAGGAAAACAAAGGAAATTTTCGTCGTTGTTTTCACCAATTTTTACAGGTTTTTGAAAGCTGTTTGATGCGGAAAATCTCCCATATCTACGGGAAGGAATGACCGATTAAAGCTGGGTAAATTGTTTTATATAATTGAACATATCGGCAATGAAACAAGGCAGTTTTCAATACTATTACTCTGATATCCAGGGAGCAATATCTTTCAAACTTCAGGCGTTTTTTTAACTCACCCATCGTAATTAGTTACTGTTGTTGCAATGATTATATTGACGTGTCTTTTCCAGATGACATTGGATGCTGGCAGGATAGGTGTTGCTGGACAAGCCCTTGGCATAGCTCAGGTATTTACTTTCACCAATTGTAATATTTGGTAAGGATCAAAAGAGGATAAATTACTCTGTCCTTGCAAACCTTTATGAAAAAAGTATGGCAAGTTGCTTTGTTTCAACCACGTTTTTTGCTAATTTCGGTTAGTGAAATTATCAAAATTTATCTCTGCGTTGAAATCCCCGAGAAACAGATGCTATGGAACGTATTTCGATTCATTTCTCCGTGAACAAGTATTTTTGCTAGGGCAATTGCAGATTCAGAAGATCCTCAAGAAATACACATTTTCATATGAAATTTGGTTAAATATCTGCTACCTGGATTAGAACAGCTCGTATTGTTCCATAACAATTTGGTTAGTATTGCAGATTTTGTTGAATTAAAAAGGCTCCTTCCTGGCTTCACCAAATACAAAAACTTTAGGCTAATGAATTTATGGCAAATTTTTTTGGGGTAAAATTTTACGGAAATTTTTCACGGAATTTCGGACGTTTTTACAGAAAATTTGGACGACTAATAACGATATGATTACAGTTCATTTTGCTTGTTTTACATTAATTAACAAAGTCATACATTTATATATCGTGCTTTATGTAAAATCTCCAAAGGGTTCCTGGTAAGTCATTTCCACAAACGATTATCGTTTCAGCAACATAGGATTTCTTTCACTAGTTATCACTCTCAACACAACCCTTTTCAATGCAAAACATTTCACAAGCAAGACATTACGCCTTTTCAAACAGCAAAAATGCTTTACTGGGACTGTTCTATGCTGCGAAGAATTTCAAAAACTATTATTTCGGACGACGAAAAGTTTCGGACGTTGAAATTCCCGGACGTTTGAAGTGTCTGAAAATATCAAAATTTTTGGCGTTTAATATTCTTCTTTCAAAGTCAGATGCAAATAATTTTACTTGCCTTTTTATGAAGCAAGCATAGGGCTTAAATCTTTCAATTCTTTAAAAAGGTGGGTGTAAAATTCTATTCTATGTTTCCTTTGAAATGAATGGTTTGAAAGGAACTTATAGTATTTTGCTGTAAATCTCCCGTTGAAATTTTTTGATATCTTAATTTTTTCAAAATGGTGGCAATTTAATGATTTTTGAAAAAATCGATGGAAAATTTTGAAAACATTTAAATCATCGTAAATCCTAAACCAAAGGAGGAAAAATCATTTAACTTTCGAGAAAACCATAGTTTAGGAAAGCCTACAATATGGTGACAAGCAGAAATCAGTATCTTCTCTGGTTTAGGATTTAGACATTTGATAACGTCATAGCCTCAAATTTGATAAATGCCGCCATTTGGAAACTAGTCAAGATATCAATAAATTTCCACAGCAGATTTACAGCAAAAATGCTAAGTTCCTTCGAATCCATTGAATTCAAAGAAAACTGTAATAGAATTTTACACTTTAAAGATTTGAGCCCTATGTTTATGAAGCATTTGATTGTCTGTTATAGGCTTCCCTCGATGTGGCTGTAGATTATGCAGAAAAGAGGCTGGCATTTGGTGTCCCTATTTCAAAGCAGCAGGCTATTCAAGTAAGTAATTGAATAAAAGAACATGGGTGTTGCATGAATTGGAATTTGGATTGCGTTTTATCACCTAGCGATAGTCTCCCTTACATAATATATATTCCAATTCTTTCAAGAGGTCGGTGTAAAATTCTATGACCTATGTCTTTGAATAACTGTATAAGGGAAGTTCAGATGCAAAAAAGACAAGATATTTAGCACACTGAGGCCTTTCTGACTTGTGTCTTCATCAGAGTGTGACTTACAAAACTAAAACTACATAACTTTGAATAAATTGGCGTGAAAGAAACTTAGCTATGCTATAAGTGTGTGGCATAAGTAATGTCATAAAAGCCCTGAAGAAGTCCTGCATGGCAAGACGAAATATTGGCAAAAGATTAATTCATACATTTGCTGTTGTTTTTTGTCATATTTCGGTGTTTCTGCCTACAAATTTATTCATGTGACATAAGCTACTTGTTCTACGCTTTTTACAGTTTTTGATTTTACGTGGAAATGTAGCACTGTTTTTAATGCTTGTTTTGTGTTCTTAGATGAAAATTGCTGATATGGCTTTGAAGCTTGAAAGTGCAAGACTTCTGACGTGGAAAGCTGCTTTACTGAAAGATGCAAATAAAGACTTTACAAAGGTAAATAACGTTTTGTATGTATGATATTTTTACTGCGAAAACAAAATTGTAAGAATCTGCCGAGTGAATGAAAATGACGATCTCCGTTTGAAATGCCAATGCTTCCTGGAAGTAAAGACGATAATATTGGGGAGCATGTTATTTAATTATGGAAATATTCAAATCCATTTTGAAATTACCTGATTGAAATCGGCCATTTTGTTCTGAGATTGTGAGGGATATGCTCGAGAAAGCGCCTTCAAGAAACCTTAAAACAGGCCTAAGATCACAAGCAAATTTTGCAATACTTCTTCTTTGCAATACAGCAATGACTCCAACGCATTTCAGCACGTGTAGGATAAAATCACCCAAAAGGTTGTTGCCATGCTCCCAACGATGACACTTTCGTCCTCCCAGAGGGATAATTCGTTGATAAAAAGTCATCGCTGTAAGGTTAAAAATTTGATTGTGATTTTAAGCCTGTTTTGAAAGTTTCTTGAAGGGCTTTTCTTGAGAAAATCCCTGATGATTTAAGAACGAAGCAGCTGATTTCAGTCAGATAAATTTTTTAGATTTATTTGAACATGTCCACCGTTGAATGATATGTTACCTAATATTATGTCTCGTTCAATTCCTACCCTGACCATCCCCCCCGGGCAGCCCGGGGGTCAACAAAAATTCCTTGCTCAAATGCCCGGGGGCCGTGGAAAAATTGATGGTCAAATGCCCGGGGGCCGGGCACTGAAAAAATGCTATATTCCCAGTTACTGTATAAGCAAAAGCTCTTGTTCTTGCCAAATGCTCCTCAAATGCCCGGGGGCCAAGGAAAAATTGATGGTCAAATGCTCGGGGGCCGGGCACTGAAAAAATGCTATATTCCCAGTTACTGTATAAGCAAAAGCTCTTGTTCTTGCCAAATGCTACTCAAATGCCCGGGGGCCAAGGAAAAATGTACGATCAAATGCCCGGGGGCCAGGAAAATTTTTTTGCAAATGCCCGGGGGTGTCCCGGTGGGATGGTCAGGGTAGGAATTGAGACATTATTGCTTCGATATCCAGGGAGCAGTGGCCTTTCAAACGAGATTTGTTTTGTTTTACTCTCCCGGTATTGCATTCACACTGTGTCGTTGACTGTAAAACGTTACCCCTTATTATCGCATTACTTTGCATATAAAAAAGCTGACCAAAGTGTGCCTTTTTTCTAATAATTTTCGTTTTAAATCCTCACACGTGTTTTTGTTCCTTAGGCCAATCAAAAATCTTTATTTTTTCTGTCATTTTCATTTAATATATACACTATCATTTTCATTTACTATATACACACAAATTAATCCTCTAGTAATTTAAGATATGTAACGTCAATTGACAGTGACAGAAACTTTAAGAATAAAAACCAACAGCCCTAAGAATCTTAACCATTGCTGTTCTTCCAGGGAGTTGTGTTTGAAAGCCTAGCTCTTTCTATGCGTTTCAAGTTGTTTTTTAAAACGATCTTGTGTCGGTAGCTCACGAATTTTGGCAGGTGTGTCATTCCATAACTTGAGAGCTGCGTAATCCTGTCCTATATCTAGGGATCTGGAAATTGTTACAGTGCCTTGCAGGTCGAGAGGAAAGATCTCGGTTAGTATTTGTCCCATAGGCTTTCAGGTCATAGTCTCTTCATAATCTTGTAGATTATGACATTCCGATTGGAACGGAAAAGATTTTTGCTTGTATCAGGTTTGGAATGATCTGTGCACAGGTAACGGGGAAAAATTTGTATAAAAGTAACAAGTACCTCCATCTTTACTTCAGTGTTTACTAAATTTGCTGATTTTGTCTAGATTCATTTAGGCCAACCACGACAATGTTTTTGAGTGGAAACCGGAACTGTTTGTATCACAAACATTGTCGTGGTTGGCCTAAATGAATTTAGACAAAATTAGCAAATTTAGTAAACACTGAAGTAAAGATGGAGGTACTTGTTACTTTTACAAAAATTTTTCCCCGTTACCTGTGATCTGTGTTGAGTTTTGTCGATTTTTTACCTTCAAGGAAGCAGCGATGGCAAAGCTTGCAGCATCCGAAACAGCAACTTACAACGCACATCAGGTATATTGTTGTCTTTGTAATTTCTTGTTATTCCTTGAAAATTTAAAATATAGATTTTGATCTCGTTTTTTAAAGCCATGCTCACTGAATTCTATTGATTTCTGTTCGGCACTCTTGAAACAACTTCAGGATAGATAATAGCCCATTTCAAGAAGATTAGGGAGAGCGGTTTGTTCTGGTAAAGGGCGGACATAAGCCTGGTAAATGGCGGACACAAGTCTGGTAAATGGCGGACACAAGTCTGGTAAATGGCTGGCACGGAGCTTCTACGAATGATAGATTTCCCTCCAAATAACTGTTGGCTTTCAGTTCATTGTTGAAATTAACTTACCCTTGCTTGAGAAATTATTTTCTAAAGGGTAGCCAGAAGGATGTCCCATGACTCATATGCCTCGTAATGAAAAGGAGACCTCACCTGAAACAGCTTTGGCGGGAAAGTATTCATCATTTCCTTCGAAGTTGTTTTATTTTATATTTTATTTCACCAGTGATTATCGCCAATGAGCTTGCTAGACCCCGTGTGTTATTAGCCTTGAGGTCCGGCTCGCCAAGGAATAGCAAGAAAAGAGAAAAGGAGGCTTATCTCAGGCTAGTGTGTTGTATGCTAAATCATATTTTGGTAATTGGATACCTTCTGTTTCCCAAAATTTATCACCGCCCTCCGTTGGCTTCTTCAGCGAGTCTTCGATGTCAACGAAAACGAACTTTGACTCTAGCAGCTTCTAGCAGACTTACCTGCATAGAAGTTTTCCCTTCTATTTCCCAAAATTTATCACCGCCCTCCGTTGGCTTCTTCAGTGAGAAGTCTTCGATGTCAACGACAACGAACTTTGAGCAGCTTCGAGCAAACGACCTAATGTAATTTGTATCGCGCAAAAAGATTATTGCACAGAAGTTGTAAACTTTTTTGGGTCAAAGGAACATTTTTCTAAGTATTACCAACTAGTTTTTTCATGTTCGAATCCCGGAATTCGGAATTCTGAATTCTGGAACGTTCAACATCTGTGCTTTCGACCAGATAGCTTAGGCCATATCCAAGTAGTCATCTCAACTTAAAGTTAGATCATGAGTCGTAGTTGTAGCGCTATATACAAGTTCAGGCGAGGAGCGAAACTGCGACGATGTAATGAGCCTACGCAACGGAGTGAAAGAGCTCTTTTCCAATATTTCAGGCTATACAAATACTTGGTGGTATGGGTTACGTCACTGATATGCCGGCAGAGAGGCATTACAGGGATGCAAGGATCACAGAAATATACGAGGGCACAAGCGAAATTCAGAGACTCGTTATTGCTGGAAAAGTACTCAAAGAATATGCTTCTTAAATTCAACTGCAATGTTTATTTCCTTTTCGCTTTTATTTCTCAATTTTGTGCCATGTAATAAATTTGTAAAAGATATCTTTTGAATACCGAATCAGATATTTTCGTTGCCTACACTGTCTTTTCAGGGCCTGATTACATGAGAGCAGGGCTGGCCCTATTATCCGAGGTGGGCAATTTTGGGTGAGATCCCTTTGTCAATAGGAAAAATTATACCGGATGTCCCAAAATGATATATTATTGTTTGATTGCTTACATGTCCAAAACAAATGAACCGATTTACAAAAAGTTTGTTTCATTTGATTGCCTAACAACGGCTGAATTGCATTTAAAGATGTTGGTTGCGGTTTTACCAAGGCGTTTTCATGTCGAAAAGAAGATCGATAAACTTGCTCAAATCCAAGCCTTAGATGTCATGAGAAAGAAACGGCCTATTTTTCCAGTCAGCATTTTAGATGTGATACAAAAGGCTGAAATCGTATTCGTATTAACTGAACTCAGTATTAACTGAATTCCTATTCTCTGAACGCCAAATATTCTAGGAACGACACGTAAGTTCAGCCTTTAGCATCACATCTGACGACTGGCAAAGAAGGCCGTTTCTTTTTTATGCTATCTAAGGCTTGAATTTGAGCAGCTTTATCGATCTTCTTTTCGACATGAAGAAATCGGCCTAAACCACAGCCAACATCCTCAAATACAATTTAGCCTTTCAGCAATTGGATAAAATAAAGCTTTTGAAAATCGGTTCATTGGTTATGAATATATTAGCAATCAAACGATAATACATCATTTTGCGACACCCCCGGTGTAGTAAATCTAAATCGCTGTTGTTATATGGTAAGTAGGCCAGCTCTGGCAGCTAGTAGCCCAGACTCTGCTCGAAGGGATGAAATAACAACGTTATTATTATGTAATCGCTTGACAGAACTGAAAACAGGGCTAGGACAGGGCTGGCTTCCCAGTATTTTTACTGAACATGCACCAAGCAGCCATAATTTGATTTTCCCTCCAAAATTACTTCACAGCCCAGGGGTGAATTACTCCATGTAAGCATGTGCAAGATTCATCCCTGTTTACTGAAGCGGCCATCCTATTAGAAGAAACTCAAACTGGATACGTTTTACATAGGAAAATGGGCCTTTATTGTTGGTCACATCGAATCTTCCTAGGACCCATTGTCAAGGTAACATTTTCAAATAAAAACTGCATCAAATAGCAGCTGTAAAGCTTTTAGTTGAGGACCTCTTTTGAAATAATACAAAAATAGACTGATTTGCAAAAGAATATAAGATGGAAGCACATGAAAATATTACGATTTTTTGCCAGGAATAATTGCGTGCTTTTGAAACAGCCAGAATATTGCGACCACATCAGCCCATAGCATTCTGTGGCATCAGTCTGGCTCCCTGGTGTCATTTTTTACTGAAGGGACTTGGGTCGAAGGATACTCCATTTGCATCATAGTCTATCATAGGCGACTAGGTCTCAGGCTACGACTGCATCGTGCTGTGATTTGAAAACAGCATGTGTGTGTACGGAACTCAATTATGCAATATTCCGTTCGATTCCCGTTGTTATTCGATTTTGAGCAAGAGAGCTTGCGGTTAACACATACCATAGTCACGACCATGCACAAACGCATAAAAACGCTTACATGGACAACGATGCTTTGCTTCTTCTGGCTGGTATAGTTTCCTGGAAGAGAAACCCTGGAACAATTGTCAGTCCTTTTGTTGTTAAAACTGGTTTTGACGTCATAGAGCTACGCATGCGCACAAGTGTTGCTGTGCCTTCCCCAAAATCAAAGGTCTGTTTGGTCATCGAGACTAACTGCCTGTCTGTGTCATATTGGGAGAGCCGTAAGTTTTTCTGCGAGGTGTGCTGAGATAAAGCGGATTGGCTGCAGCAGTAAATAACTCATTGTTATTATGCTGTCAATAATGCAATTGAAATACAACCAATCAAGCAATCAAGTGCCTGGACTTTTCAGACAGTTGCTAAAGTACCATAACCTACCTCATTCAGAAAGGGATGGGCCATTAGATTTGATTGATTCGGTAACGGGGGTTGCCTGATGCAAACTTTTTTGGAAGGAAACCTTTACTTGATACACGTGGAACAATTACTTTGTAGTGCTGGAGAGGAGAGCTGAATTCAACCTTGCTCTTCCAAGTAATAATGATGGGAATATGATACAGGAAACAAGTGAAACTAAAGTATAAATATGGTCACGATTTAGTACTTCTGTAATTTTTCCCATTACTAGAGTTTCTTAATTTTTTAGCGATCTTAGGCTTGAATTTCTTACAACAACAATAAATACGTCATACGTGCACAATCAATTTTTACGAGAAACCGACCGAGTAGTACTGAGAAAAAATTAGTCAAGAAACTACAGCAAAATAGAAATCACTTTTTCAAAAGGGTACCATATCTCAACAAAGTCAGCCTGAGGTTGAGGTTTCTTAAAAAATGGTTTCTATTTTGCAGGATTTTAGTGTATTGATTTTATTGCAAGCTTGCACGAAATCATTGGCTTGAAAGTCCAACATATTTTTACTTTACTTTCATTTGTTTCTTGTACCATATTACTCGGAAGGGCTTCAAAAATCTTCATTTCGAAATTTTCAAGAGGGCACAAGAAGCAAGAAGTCAAAAATTGTTCTGGAACACGCAAGAAACTCGTAAGAAACTCGAAGGAAATTGTTTTTCATAGTAGAACCAATGGTTCTGGACACTTGTTATAACAAAATAATTGAAATGAATTCATTTGATATTAGCCTATTAGCAAGCCCCTAGAAGTTTTGATATGGTCGATAGAAGGTCGTCGCAAAGTCTATACATAGACAAGTATTCGTATTTTTAAAATGAAACTCGAAAATAAGATACAGAACTTCCATTTCGCTTGAGTCAAATTGCAGAAAAAGCGATGGCTCTACTTCTACCAAAGATGGAAGCCAAAAAAGTTGCAGTGCAACAGACAGGCAACTGTTGGTGGGGGGGGGGGGTGAAAGTTTAAAAGCAAATTGTTTTCAAGGACAGAAAGCAAGAAGCAGCTTTAGAACCTTTTAATGAAGGAACTATCAAGGGACAAAGATGATTCTTTGCAAATGGAAAAACCAAGCTACATCCAGGCCAGACAATCAACAACAACAACCAACCAGGATATTTGGCATTCAACAGACAAGTGATACTTTGTTGCACCAAACTGCACCAAATTGGCTTATTACACAAAATGAGTTGCTCTGAAGATGCCCTTATGGGCGAAACTAGTCACCACTGGAAAAGAAAGAGCGCAAAAGACCAAACAGATGCCTGTTTCTTCGAGTAGTGAGGCCCTCTTCTAACCGTACACTGTATATAAAAAAGATACGTGTGTAACTAAGAAAACGACTATTTTCTCCCCTGATTATTCCAGCGCCCTGATTTGTATCACATCGAACCATTTCCAACCCCCTGATTATTCTCATCCCCTCCCATTTATTCGGTACGTGATAGTACTTAAATTTGAGAAGTTCTAGGTTAATAACCTTACCCTTTAAGTAAAGAAAGTTAAATGTAATAGTCCAAATGATTAGTCTATCATCATCATCACCATCACCATCATCATCATCATCATCATCATCATCATCATCATCATCATCATCATCATCATCATCATCATCATCATCATCATCATCATCATCATCATCATCATCATCATCATCATCATCATCATTATCATTATCATCATCATCATCATCATAAATGCTAAGATGCACTACCTATACCGGTTACCGGTGAGTCAATAAAAAGTATCCCTGTTTGCAAAATCACCATTTCCTGAATATCAAGATGATGATATTGGGAAACATAACATTTAACAACAGACATGTTCAAATGGACATCAACATTTACCTGACTGAAATCGGCCACTCCGTTCTGAAGTGATGAGGGATTCTCTTCAGAAAGCACTTGCGAGAAATCTTCAAAACAGGCTCAAACAACACGACCAACATTTCCCTAGCTTTCTGCCTTATCTCAATGAGTTCAGCACATTTTAACATGTTTTATCCTCTTGGGAAGATGAAATCGTCAGGAATGATGTTGTTTTGCCCCCAGGAATGATATTTTCATCTCCCAGAGGGATAAAGCATGTGCAAGTCATTGCTATGAGGCATAGACATACGAAAAATTTGATCGTGATTTTATGCAGTTTTTTTAGAAGTTTCTTGGAGGGGCTTCCCGGGGCTTCCTCGAGAAAATCTCTTGTAATTTCAGAATGGAATGGCCGATTTCAGGCAGTTAAAATTTAGAATATATTTGAACATGTTCACTATTGAATGACATATTTGCCAACATTATTGTCTTGATATCGATGGATCTGTGGTCTTTCAAACAGGGATTCCTTTTTTGATTTCACACGTTCTTACTGACAAGTTATGGTCTATTTTGTTTATTTTGATGTGATCAAGTTAGATCCAGTGCACTCGGAGGTGTGAAACCCATGCTTCATCAAGAAGAAATGCACTTCATTTTCTGGCATTGTTGTTAGCTCTCTCACTATCTGCTTCTATGTATTTATATGTACGTTTAGGTTTGCCACGTAAAATGAGAACTTTACAAGAAATAAATAAAATTTACAAGTTTTAAAAGCTAAAAATAGATAAAATACAATGACAATTCACATTAAATAAATACTGTTAAAAACACCCCTAATTGTAGTGGCAGGGATAGCATTAAAAGGTCATATTGACCTTATTTCCATAATGGTCCCCCAAGAGGTGCCCATTATTTGATCGAATGCACTCTTCTGCTGAGGTTGAGGTGTGAAAACCATTCTTCAAAAATAAAAAATCTTTTTGCCACCCAAGAGGGGAGAGGAGGCGTGAAGTTTACTGACAAGGCGGGGAAGTCCCTTTTTGATTACAAAATTCAACCTTTCTACTCAAAGAAGGTACTTGAGTACACATGAAGATGTTTGTGGCTATGGAAGTGGTAAGAAGCTCGTAACAAACTCTGAGTACTCAAAATCTGATAATTTCAAGAAACTTTCTTGTGTATGCTCCCCCGCCTTTAATTCTGGTTTGCCAACATCTGGAGAGTCATGACATGACATAACTGTACGAAGTAGCGAAGGCCTGCATTTACCAATTGGCGAGACGTGTTATCGATTCACTGCCGCCAAAATCAGGTATACTTGATGGTTTACAGTTCTAAAGTAGTATTACAATATCAAGAATCAGTCGAGAAGAACAAGGTGATCAGAAAGACAAAGACGCAAGCTGAAGGAGCACGAAGTACAAGAGAAAAACAGTTTAAAACCTTGCTTGAAAGTAGGTAGGCCCAGAAACAGGCGAGGTGTCGTCGTCGTGAAAACGAAAAAGGCAGACGAATCGTAATGGACTGCCATCACGATGACTGGTCCATTGCAAGTTCGTCTTCGTTCTTGGAGAGTACATTTGCTGGATTGGCAATATCAAAACCTATTGAAGCCTGTGTGCAGACTACACTCGAGGCAAAACCCATTGCAGAACACGAAGACCAATTTCAATTACCAGCGCCTGTCATGTGTACTGAAGACAGATTGGCAGTGGAGGTATTGATGTCGTCATCGGACAGCTCGGGTAAATTTTGATTGAATAGCCAGTAAAAAAGTTGTAGTTTTACCTCCTTTTTTGCTAATAGAAATACAAGTGCTTTTCATAGACATTACATTGACAGTTCTCGAGAGCACAGACACATTGATCCACGGCTTATGCGAGACTGCGTTTCATGTCGGTTCCGCCACAGATCAAAATGTGTTGGGAAAGATTGTCACAAATAACAGAACAAAACAATCCAAACAATAGGATCTTTTGTTCTGTGGCGGGACAAATGCAATGCTATCTGGATACAGTTCGGTACAAGTTCCTGATCCAAGAGATTTATTCCCTATTGGGATACTATTCCTAATCGGGAGTCAGGGGAAAGACTCCCAATTAGGAATAACTGTCTGATCAGGAATGTTAACGCCTGCTGAAGAACTTGTCATTATTTTGCAAAAAAGACAAATATAAAATATAACGTCTAGTATTTAGTAATGGTTTCAAACTCAAACGGAAAAACAAATCGTGAAAATTTATCTTCTTGGTCACGACATAGTTGAAGTCCTCCTCATTCGGCTAAAAAAGTTTGTATGATTCGGAGTTGGCGAAGCGATTCTACACACTTTGATGTAGAAAATGGTAAATTTCATCCTGAAATTTATTGGATGTTGCATTTCATCCGTTTATGCTACATTTGAGAATTTTTAGCTCCGCAAATAGGACTCCTCTATTAAAATGAGTTTTTTGCATTAGACTACAGTACACGTTTTTTTATATAAGAAACTTGGATCAGCACTTAGTACTAAAAGTTTCTTAATTTCGCATGAAAATTTCAGTGTTTTAGTAGTAAAAGTTTCTTAATTAGTTTCTTATTTTTTTGGGCCTAAAATTGCGGTATTGTTCGAAGTTGAGCCTTCTTTTCGAGAAAGGGCTTCCATTTTGCATTGACTTTGTCATCAAGAAGAAGCCATGCACATCAAGGCAAAAATTTACCAATTTTGCAGTTAAAAGTCAAGAAAAGACGAATGTACCTTTGTTAGAGAGACATAGAATAAGAGAGACATACAGAAATAAAGTTTTAGAGTTTCTTAACTGTTCTTGAGCGTAGTACTAGAGTTTCTTAAATTTTTGGTCATCGTAGTACTAGTTTCTTATAAACCAGTTTCTTATAAAAAAAACGTGTAATCCATGTGTGAGGATAGGAATCAAATGTTTCCACCAATTTTTGCTTGTGGCCCATGGTCGAAACTCTAAAGCCTTATGTTCATGGACCAATCAGACCGCGGATAAGCGAAGAAGACAAAAGCAAAGACGCAGCTAGGTTTCAAAAGCTAGTATGAAAACAAGAACACATTTTTCCTGGCCTGTGCTCCCAAGCAGGAGCCATTAGCAGGGGCTTAGTCATCCTCCTATTGATACCATTCTAAAACACACCTTTTTCAATTTATAGAGTTCTAAATCATTCAGATTTACCGCAAATACTCTTTTGCTCCCTTTTGCATTACATTGTTTGTGTGTGTATAAATATGATAGCAATTTCCAATTTATCTTTCAAGATTGTGACTTGGGAAAAGAGCTTGAACATGAGGTTCCTCAAAGCAGCAAGAGCAAATGTGAGAAACCGTTGGCTGTGGATGTGTCAAAGCCAAAAGTGCAGACAGGGAAGCCAACATGGAGAAGAAAGAATAAGAAAAAGAAGAAGAAGAGATCAAAGAAACCGAAGGCATTTGGACGTCAGCATGGCAAAAGCAATGATTATCATGGCAAGAAAGATACAAAAGGTACTGAAAACTGCAATCATGGTGGAGAAGGAGTATGTGGCAATAATCCCAGGAAAGCAAACTATCAAGGAAGGGGACCATCAAGAGAATTTCACGGTGATGATAGCGATAGCGATGATGAACGGAGAAGAAGGGATCCTAAGTTGCCAAGAGGACATTACGCAGGCATTCAACAACAGGAGGATGAACCAATGTCTGTCGAATCTCATCAAAATAGATGTGAAGAAATCAGTGAAACTGCACCTCTTGTGGCTCAAGAACGATGTGTGCCTGAAGTCTGTCAGCTTCTAGATGTAAGTTTCTAATGAAGTAGTATATATGTATAGCCAATTGCGCACATTAAAATGACAGCAATTCTAAAGAATTTGCAAGAATTTTGAAGAATTCTTCACTTGCCGATGAGAAATTTTGATGCATATGAAAGACTAAATTCTTTCAAGCAAGACTTCTTAAGAAGCTACTGTAAAACTTTTTTTTAGAATTCTTGGAGAGTTCTTAGGAAGGAAAACTACCACTGAATAACTTGAAAGCATTGATGTATTGTAGTGATTCACTTTGCAAGCAAAATTGCAAGTTCCAGTTTCTTAAAGTTTACACTTTGTTGGTAATGCTTTGTATTCACAAGTTGTCATTCTTTATGACTCACCATTTGCTCAAATACTGGAAGGTATGATTCTAGTATGAGCATATTTGAGGTTTGCTGATATTAAACACTGCAATCAAGTTGCCAAAGATTCTAGGAGATTATCAAAATCTCATCTCATCCCATTCAATTCAATTCAATTCAATTCATTTCAATTCAAATCAAAATCTCATCTCATCCCAAAATGTCATATATCAAAATCTAGAAGATGTATCAATGTCTAACAACTAAGATTTTTAGCAGGGAAGCAGTGAGTACGTAGCTCTCCTGGTTATGTTGAGGTGAGCTTTTTCTAAATGAACACACAGAAGACAACTTGGGAAAATGGATTTCATGGGGAGCAATTTTACTTCTTTGAGCAATTCAGGAGAGCCAATTAGTGTACAGCTCCAGCATCTAAGGAGAGCCTGGAAGGTATGCAAGAGCTATATGGCTCTCCTCAAACCGCCCGGGCTGCTGATATGAAACATTTTACATTGGAATTTGTCAGATTAGTTGTATTTTTTCATTCACAACCAACAAGGACAGATAATGTTACAATAGAACTCGCTACTTTTCATTGACACCTAGATACAAAGCAATTTGTGATTGCAGACAAAGGGAATTCCATGCTCGGTTGGTCAAGACATAAACAAAAACAAAGCAAGCCGCAAAAATTGCCCTGAAACTCGGGTTGATAGTGCGCTCGTTGTGCATTCCAAATATGGTTTTTGAAAGCAAATATTAGCACATATCGAAAGAAGAAGGATATATCTAAACTTCTGCCTTGGGCATTTTATCTATTTTGTGCAGAAGCCGATTGGGAGTGGATTCAAATTCTCTTACGTTTTAGGTGTTATTAAAACACTTACTGCTCAGCTTCTGTACGAAAAGAATAAAATGCCTGAAGCAGAAGTATAGATATATCCTTCTTCTTTCAACATGTGCTAATATTTGCTCTTAAAAACCATTTTTGGAATGCACAACGAGCGCGCTAGCGACCCGACTTTTAGGGCAATTTTTGCGGCTTGCTTTGTTTTTGTTTATGTCTTGACCGACCGAGCATGGAATTCCTTTTGTCTGCAATCACAAATTGCTTTGTATCTAGGTGTCAATGAAAAGTAGCGAGTTCTATTGTAACATTATCTGTCCTTGTTTTCACAACCTGGTACACAAGACATGATAACAAACATTACAGCTATAAAACCTCTAATTTCAGTTGTAAAGTTATGATTATTGATAATCTTCAATTATGTATTGGATTTGTTTTTTCCTCATAGTTTGCAAAAATCTTATTTTTCAGCCCAAAGAAGTTGGATTTCAGAGAATCCTAGAGCACAAATCACAAGGAATAGACCTGGCATATATTCCAGCACTGGTATGTTATTTCAATAGTAGCCATTTATTTATTGCAAATTTGTGGTAGAGTTTATAAGTCCTGTCATATGTTCAGATTGTATCCACTGTACAGGATGTCTCAAAGAATTGTGCCCTGTTTGCCTGAAGATTGTGGCAAAACTGCACAATATCCTTGCGAATATTTTATATGATGTCGCTCTTCATTGTTCAAAAAAAAGTTCCCATAAAAATCCGCTGAAAAGTGATGGAGCTACTGTTAGACCTTCAGAAGACCAAATTTGCCTTATGACTGAAACCAGCGGTCGGCCATTTTTTCATACTATTTTCCAGTGATAAGTAGCTTCACGTGAGGTAAGAAATAATTTCTGTGAGGTCAGAAATAATGGAACTCTCTGAGGATTATCAGAATTTCATGAGAGCTATGACATTGGAGGCTGCTGTTTCATTTTCCATCCATGAAGTTATTTATCACTGAAGATAGTAGACAAAATGGCAGACCGCTGGTTTCAGCCACCAGGCAAAGTTGGTCTTCTGAAGGTTATAGCTCCATCATTTTTAACGAATTTTGAGGAGGATGGCAGCAAACTTTATTAATACATCTGAAGAGTAACATCATATAAAAGTTTGGCGAGAAGCTCTTGTCTTTTTGTTCCAATCTTCAGGCAAGCAGGGCACACATTTTTTGGACACCCTGTATAAGATGATACATACAGTGGTATAGTATAGCGTGTCCCAAAAAGTTGTTTGACCTGTGATTATATGCAGTAGCATAAGTCCTTGAATAAGCCCCCACCTTCCATTAAAACTACCCCTCCGCTAGCCCCCACCCAAAAATATTGTTTGCGATATAAGCCCCCACCCGCAAACAAACCCCCCATGGGAGGTTAATTGATTGTTATTTTAGTGAATACTTTAGATTCTCTTCCTTGACTGACTTTCTTCATGTTTTTTTCAACATACTCGTGCTTAGTTAGATATACACATGTTTTTATAAGAAACTAGTTTATAAGAAACTAGTACTACCATGAGCAAAATTTTTAGAAACTCTTGCACTACGTTCAAGAACAATTAAGGAACTCTAACATTTTATTTCTAGAATAAGAATCGGTAGATTACGGTTTGCATAGCATTGCGTATGTAAATATCAAGTTGTGAAGCAAAAATTGGTAACTTTTTTGGCTTAATGTGTATGGCTTATTCGTGATGACTATATTAATGCAAAATGAAGGCCCTTTCTTGATAAGAAGGCTCAACTTCGAACCATAATGCAGTTTTAGACCCCAGCAAATAAGAAACTAATTCAGAAACTTTCACTACTAAAGCACCAAAATTTTCATGCAAAATTTAGAAACTTTTAGTACTAAATGCTGATCCAAGTTTCTTACAAAAAACTTGTAAAATTGAAAACAATATATCCCAATATATCTGCTCTGTTAAGCATACTGACCAGCCTCGAGTAAAAGAAGACAGTTAGTGCTGGTAATATTTTGGCTGCTGGTAAATAAGTCCCACCACAAAATATTTTTCGCAAAGTAAGCCCTCGGGGGCTTATTTGAGGACTTGCCTTATTTGCAGGACTAGATAGTGTATATACAGTTTTCCTGCCCGAGAATACACAAGAATTCGTAAAGAGTGAGACTATTTTTAGTTTCTTTAGCATACTTGATTACAGTCTCTCATATGACTCAAGAATTCTTAAATCAGAATCTGAGGAATTCTTAACCCTATCTCACCTGGGCGTTTTGAAGCGGTCAATACCTGAAGAGAGGTAGATTCCACCCCCCCCCCTCTTTTTCTTCGCTGGCATAGTAGCTATGATCTTTAAACTTGGTAAATAGATGTACTTTGATGCAAAGAATCAGAATCACATGATTAAATCAAATTATCTCTCTCGTTGCTATGACAATAAGAAGATTTTAAATTATGATTATCATGATTGTTACCAACATGATTGAAAAAATGAAATGAGGCACTAAGTTGAAATTTTTGTTTCAAATTGAGTTGTATATCATCAAATACATGTGTAAGTATAATTTGGTATATATTTGAGAATAATATTTGCAGCAATTAAAAAAAGTATACAAATTTTGTTGACTACACGGTAAAACATTGGTTGCCATGGTTACGAGGCTATATTTAGCATCTTGAAATTTTCATCATTTGATACAGTATAGATATGAAGTCAAAGTAGCGGAGTCTTAGCATCCTGCATTGCATATTTTAGCATAGGAGAATAAAAATTTGGTTGGGGGACGCCCCCCCCCCCAGTTGAGATAGGGTTAAGAATTCTTGAAAAGTCCTGAGAATTCTTGTCATGTTGTTGTGCTTAAATACAAATGATGGATATATAGCATCTATATATAGTATGGATATATAAAAATAGAACAAAAGGGGACTGCATTCCTTTATTTGTCCAATTGATTTGATAATCTCTCGAGATGACAAATACAATGGAATAGGTTATATTTAGATTATCCTGGCCTCTAACTTAAGTTGCCTTGTATCTTGGTCATTTATCTTTAATGCTATATTTAGCATTGTTTATGATGATAACTATTATCTACTTAATTTTTAGATTTCCAAAAAGTGTATACATTGTAGTCATTCTACAAATTGTGATAATTGCATGCAACCTGACTTATGCAAGCTCGTAAGTTTGAAATTATTTATGAAAATTTTGCTCCTTCTTTCTTTCAAGCCATTTTTCTGTCCTAAACATAAGATCCTTTTGGATGATTACAAAGTCCGTCCTGAGCTAAACAAGCATAAGAAAATCTGAATAATGATTTCTTCATAACCCCAAATGATCGTTGTCATGCTGTTTTTAGCTACAGTCAGAGAGATGAGTGTTGCTGCTAAAGTCGCCTTCAATAGCAAATCAAGCGCCTTGTATAACGACAAGAATCGCCCGAAAAGCAATTTTTTGATCTTTATGTCAAACGAAGATGATACGCAAAAAATCAAAATTCATTACCCCTAGTTTGCTTGGTTCGTGCATGAAACTATTTGTGCACCTGTCTCAAATTAGATGTTATGTGAGATTTACGATAGCGCAAAATTACTTATGCAGAACCAGGGATAAATAGTACTGTGCAGAACTCTGCAGATCGTTTCTATTCACGGGCATCTAATTTGAGACAAGCAGTCACGAAGATAACATCTGTGCAGAATCATATGCATGCAGATGTTTTGGTTCAGTGTGATCATGTGCCTTCCCCCAGTCAATGGCGCCATTGTTTGCTGGTATTCTGCACCTTTCCTGTCAACTTCACCTGCGACATTTGCATCTTTGCATCTGTAGCTGTGTAGGAAGGGGTCCTTATACCTTCGGTGATGCTGCGAATGCGAGCCTCTGTGCAGGCCGCCGGTTACATCATCCTCCATCCTCTAAAGTTGACTTATTTGCATAATGAGTACTATCAATAAGTGGCTAATGATGCATTCGTTCTAGAAAACGATTGTTTTAACATAATTAAGCTACTAATGACGTCAAGAACGTGCCAATTCTGCATAAATTTGTTGTTGTGCCAGGGTAAACATCATGGTGATTTGTCCATCTTATGGTGTCAAATCTGTCTATCATGAAATAAGCCGACGTCAAATGTTGCTATAGGATAGCGGGAAACGTCTGTCGTGTGTGCGCTTTCTGTGCGCTTTCTTTATTTCAGTGCCAATTAGCAGAGGTAAAACGTTAATCAATTGCCTTAACGAGCGTGACAGACTTTCTTTCTTTCTTTCTTTCTTTCTGACTTTCTGACTGACCTGGAGCCCCCTCTTAGATTACAAAGTTGGACTTTGTAATCAATAAAAATGAGAATCTCTCTGGCGTCTGCCAACACGCCGTTGACTTTAGCAGAAGTTTCAGAAGGCTTTGAAACCTGCCAATCCTACTGTTTTTATAATTTTTAGGTCAATCAAAGATACATAGTTTTTTCCTATCAAATCTTAAAAGCTAAAACTACAAACTACAATTAAACTGTGCCAATCACAGGGTCATCAAGTTTCCACTACGACTGGCACTTACAATATTACTTAGAATTGGATACATTAAGAAAACAGAAATATGAAAACGGTTAATGAAAACAAAATACAAGGTATCAGACACAAGCTGCTGCGTTCCAACCTTTAATTATTATTCTACATTCGTTTTGTGTTTTTGAGAAAGCAACTCGTTTCCTCCAAAATCGTTTTATTCCCATTCAGGTCTAAATCAGAACTTCCAAAAAGGAGTAGATTTTTAAGAAGTAAAAAGGTCTATTCAGGTTGAGCTCTTTTGTAAGTTTGTGCTAGTTGATAATGATTTAGATGCTAACTGAATATTTGATTAGAGTTGATTGCGAGGGAAGGCATGTTTCATGATACTGGGTGTGGCACACCCCTTTTCCCCTTTGTGCACCATGACAACAGCAACAACTGAAGGTTCTAGAGGACACATCGCGAATAGAACTATTCTCATCATTTTTGATTACAAAGTCCAACTTTGTAATCTAAGAAGGGGCTTCGATGTCAGGCTGTCAGAAAGAAAGAAAGAAAGTAAGTAACCCACTTCCGTCACGCTCGTTAAAGCGATTGATTAACGTTTTATCTCTGCTAATTGGCACTGAAATAAAGAAAGCGCACATAAAGCGCATACAAGACAGAAGTTTCCCGCGATCCTATAGCAACATTTGACGTTGGCTTATTTCATGTTAGACAGATTTGACACCATAAGATGGATAAATTACCATGATGTTTACCCTGGCACAACAACAAATTTACCCAGAATTGGCACGTTCTTGACTTCATTAGCAGCTTAATTATGTCAAAACAATCGTTTTCTAGAACGAACGAATCATTAGCCACTTATTGATAGTACTCATTATGCAAATAAGTCAACTTTAGAGGATGATGTAACTGGTGGCCTGCACAGAGGCTAGCATTCGCAGCATCACCGAAGATAGAAGGATCCCTTTCCTACACAGCTACAGAAAGGTGCAGAATCCCAGCAAACAATAGACCTTTTAGCTATTCTAAAAGGAGCCTGGAACGAACGTTATTTTTATACATTTTTATACGTTACGTTCGATCGAGTGGCGTTAGAGCTTCTATCACTATTGTGCATATTCGAAAATTCTACAAAGTGTAGCAAAAGTTTGTTCGATTCTGATTCTTTCCTGAATAGCAAAAAGGTCTATGGCGCCATTGACTGGGGGAAGGCACGAGATCACACTGAACCAAAACATCTTCATGCATATCATTCTGCACAGAGGTTATCTTCGTGACTGCTTGTCTCAAATTAGATGCCCGCGAATAGCAACAATTGAAACGTTCTGCAGGGTTCTGCATAAGTATTTTTGCGTTATCGTAAATCTCACATGACATCTCATTTGACACAGATGCACCAATAGTTTCGTGCACGAACTAAGCAAACTAGGGGTAACGACTTTTTATTTTTGCGTATCATTCTCGTTTGACATAAAGACCAAAATATTGCCTTTGAGGCGATTCTTGTCCTTATACAAGGCGCTCGATTTTCCATTGAAGGCGACTTTAGCAGCAACACTCATCTCTCTGACTGTAGCTAAAAACAGCATCCACGATCATTTGGGGTTATGAAAAAATCCATATTTAGATATCCTTATGCTTGTTTAGCTCAGGACAGACTTTGTAATCATCCAAAAGGATCTTATGTTTCTTCCTCATGAGAGTTCAATTTCAATAGATACACCCATTTACTTGCCAAAGCTTTTTCACTTGGGGGAATTGGGTACGTGCGTATAAAAGTTAAACAGAAGCTTGATAGGCACTCCGTTTAGGTAACCTGCAAGCTTTAGAGAGCGCGTGGCCGAGTTTAGAGAGTGCGTGGCCGAGTGGTTAAGGCGACTGACTCGTAAACCAAAGTTCAGAACGGCCGAGGTTCGAATCCCGCGCTGGACAGTTTGGTCGCTGTCCGTAACTCTAGCCCCGGTCGACCATAGCCATGTGAGGGAAATCTGGTAGTTGCGGCGGGTTGATGGTAAAACTGCGGCGGGTTGATGGTAAAACATCCGTGGCCCCTGCTGGAAATAAGTCTCTCTCAGACTTTCGCAGGCTAGGCACGTTAAATATGATTACCTACCTACCTACCAAGAAAAAGCGATGCAGCCATTTCGTTGCCCACCCACCCACTACCTCTGATTTTCTCTTTGCTTTTCTACTCCCTCTTCCAATTATCTCTCTGTTCTTTCCACAATCTCGGTGGAACGGTGTATTGGCCCTGAAATTTGGTATTTCAATTCAATTCAATTCTAACTTTATTCATAAGAAATACATGATACATAATACAATGTACTGTAAAACTTATACGACTCAGAAAAAGCAAAGCTTATCTAGTCTGAGCCGCTTTGAGAACAAAAACAAGCGAAATATATACAAAACGTAACAAGATGAATAGTAGTAGCAAACTGGTAAAAGTATAATGGTTAATATTATAAAGCGTTAAAGGTTAAGTCATTTTGTATTTGATTTAATTTGTTGTTTTTTTTTCGTTTCTTTAATTTATTGGTATTGAAGGAGTCTAACATTTTTTATTTCGTTAGAAAATGATTTTACGTTATTGATAAGTTTTATTTTATCTGGGATGTTATTCCAGAGTCTTGCACCTTTGTTTTTAAGCGTTTGGTCACCCCAATGTTTGCGTGTTCTGCATATTTTATAGTCTTTTCTTTGTCTTGTTTCGTATTTATGTTTACCCTCATTAGTTTCAAAATAGCTATGAAATGCAGCTGGAAGTTTTTCTGGGTTATGGGGTGCACTTTATGCATGAAGTTAAGAATCAATGGCAATCACCAGCCTCAAAGAAGCAATTTGTGGCAGGCAACGTGGGCCGCAGCGCTGACATCCCAGTTTACTGCAGTTAGCCAATTTGATAGGGGTTTGATCAAATTAAAAAATCCTACACGGTGTACCTTTGATGATGGCAAACAGTGGATCTCTTTCTTTTGGAGACAGAGCTTACTCTGAGGGGTGCTTTTCAAGCTTCTAATTTCGAGTGTAATTAATAAGAAAGTGATTTTTGAGCCCATGAAATAGTACCTATTATAGAAGTAAAAGCCACTCTTTCTGCAAGTATCTTTTCAGTGGTTTCTATTCTTTTACAGGTTAAATGGCTCATTGGCCATTACAGGTTGTGTCCACAAAAAGACATACAATGCAGACATTGCCAATTTGTTATTTGCGGTGTAATGCAACATGCGATCAACTGTGACAACAGCAACTGCCAAGTGCCAGGTTGCGAGTTTTACAGGTAAGGATGAAGTTTCTGATGCCTTTTTAATGCAGCTATCATTTCATTGTTTTACTGTCAAGCAGAATTAAGTTGGAATTGCTCAGTGGTAGTTCACTTCCCAATTGGAAGGCTAGTGGTTTAATCTGCCACCAAAAGAGAGGAGAGTTGCCAACTCTTGTAATTCCAGGCTAAAGGCAGGGACGTAGGAAGGATCTCAAACTTGAGGGGGCACGACACTTCAAGGGCACTTTTTTCATTAAGCTAAAGGGGCACTTCCTGAAAATAAAAGGGCACTTCTTTGTTTATTGCAAAATCTTGGGGGGGGGCACGTGCCCCCAGTGCCCCCCTGGTTCCTATGTCTCTGGCTAAAGAAAGTGTGGTCACATCAAGAGGAAGGACCATAGGAAGCTGCTTCAATCGTCTTAAATCGTCGTTCCTAAAATTTACCATCAGATGCTAGGCAAAAACAGTCGGCAGCGTTTGACGGCAGCATAAAATTCAGCTTCTTTTCAAAAAGTTCTTGCAGCCTAAAAATCTTGCAAGAATTCCTGGGAACAGCATTCCCCTGTCCCCACACTTTTTAGGCCTCTGGATAAAGGCTGACGTCTCTCTTAAATTAGGTGCCAGATGACAGTGACCGCGAATAGTAAATTGAAGAGTTTTGTATGAGTAATTAATTGTGCATTATAACAAATCTCACCTGACATTTTATATAAGGTAGAGTTTAAATTAGTCAGTGGTATTATTTCATTTCAGTTCATGTTCTTTTTATTCCTAGGAACTCACTACAGTTTCGCAATAGGAGAAAGTCTATAGAAGGAAAAGTCATTTATTCGGTGAGTGTCGTTTCTTTGTTTTGCTTCGAAGCCAATGTTGAGAATTTTTAGAAATTTTCAAATTTTCCCATATAGCGATATCCTAGAATCTGATATCTGCCATAACCACTGATCATTAAAGGCCAACTTTGAGATGGGGGGGGGGGGGAGGGTGGAGCAAGTTGCTTTCTCAAAATACCCAGTGACACTGAAGGTTTTCCGTAAACTTCAGCGCCTACATTGACCCTGGGGCCCGTCAGGTCATTTTGTTATTTGATTGGCTCTTTTCAAAGCAAAAGAAATTTCTCACCTTCAAAACCTAGCATTCAGTTGAAATGAAGAACATTCAAATGACTTTGGTTATAACAATGAGCAGGTGTGCATAAACATGGGAATGTGGGAACAAAGTTCCCAGGCAGCTTTTTCCAAAGCAATATTTTGCAGGCAGTTTTTCTAAAATAGTTTTTGATGAAATGTAATTGCAGTAAGATGATGAATAATAGCAAACAAATGGTACAAATTGCTTATGTTCTGCTGTTGAATATATGATTAATCGTTTCGTTGCTCCATGTAAAAACTGTTTGATACCTGCATTACTACTGGTTCTGGTAATAGGCTTTTCTACCCTACAAAATTACAAAATTGATATGCAGGCAGGTTTTCAGAGAATTTCTACCGCTCCCAGGCAGGTTTGAACATTATGCACGCCTGACAATGAGTTGTGTTCGAACCATGGAACATACATTTTGAATGTTGAATATGGGATTCTGAAAGGACCTGCTTTCTGCCAAATTACGTTAATTATTCCAATCAAAACCGATCCCAAAGGTATCTGTTGAAGTCTAGCCTCCTACTGACAAAACAGACCCTTGGGAATGAGGTTGCTTTTGTCAAGGATTGTAGGCACCAAAAAGGATGTTTTATGTTAAAATCTGGATGAAAGTAAATCGCCCTTTTTAAGGTTTTTGCATAGTTGTGTACTTTTGCAATATGAAAGGTTGAGTGAGATAATGGATTAGTGAGATAATGGATTAGTTTCCTGTAGCATTTGGTAAAATGGGTGTGTATATATTTTATTTTAATTGTTTATTATTTATTTTTCTATATTTTCTACTAAAACTGCACGTCCTCCCCCACATTCATGATTTCGGCCTTACTAAATTATACTTTATCCATGATCACACTAACATCTGTTGATTTTTTTTTGCAACCACCTCTAAGGGGACCATTAGGGAAATAACGTCAACTCGACCTTTTAATGCTATCCTTGCCACTTTAATTAGGGGTGATTTTAACTTGTATTGATCAATGCTGTTTTTATGTAAATTGTATTGTATCTTTTTTATTATGATTTAAATTTTGTAAATCTTTACTTTTGTGGCAAATGTTAACATACATACATACATACATACATATTTTAATTGTAGCAAATGATACATACCTAGACTGATTGGAAGTTCGTAGTTATTGCTATTGATAGGCTGATGGACGCTATAACTACGACTCATGGACTTTCACATTGAAAATTGGGACGAAATTGTTTTCCTCGATTTCATGTCCGATATGGAAACCATAGCAACGCTGTATGAAAAGGCGACTAATGGCGGTGGGCCTAAATTGTCAGCTCAATCGTCAGATAATAAAACGCCTCAAAATTCAAGTTTTGAGTGACGTTAGCAATGAACAAAAGCCACAAGTATTCGCATGAATGTTTGTTTAACATAAGAATTAACAAACCTTTCAGTTTCAACAAGAATTTCTTCATTTTGAAGGCAATCTTCATCTAGCAATAGTGCACGCCAACACGCACGGCTCCTGAAATTCTCCAACTACCGAAAAGAGGCCATTAACCTCGTTTCCAAGGGCACAGAAAAATCTGTGCGCCCATTGTTTATTTTCGTCCCACTTTTTTATGTGAAAGTCCATAAGTCCCAGTTTGAGCAAAAATATATATTGTTGTTGTTGTTGTCATTGCTGTTGCTGTTGTTGTTGCGATAACTGGGACTATTTCGTGAGTCTAATACATACCTATAATTAAGTGAATATTTTTCAACAGGTGACATCGATTTTCAAGGAAGGACAGTCAGTTCACCAGGATGTGGATTACGCATATCTCCATAAACAGAAGTTGGGCCGTGGTACTCATGGTGATGTTTATAGGGTGTGGTTGTATCACCTAATGAAAGAGGTTGAGGCTGACATTGTTGTCAAAGAGGTATTTGAATATTTACATACTTTTAAACCAAATGACCTGAGGAAAACTGTTATCAAAAATAAATTGATTGGTTCAAAAGAGTGATTCAAATGTCATTTCATATTGGGTGAGTCAAATAACAACGCCTAGCTTTTGAAAAAATACTGCTCCTTGATTATCAAAGCAATGATATTGGAAACTGGTTTGTTTCATTATTGCTGATATGTTCAATTAGATTCAGTAACTTACCCAGCTTTGATTGGTCATCCCGTGGTTATGGAGGTTTCTGCAGAAAATTCCTTTCAATATCCTGCACAAACGAATGAAAATGACGCTCAACATTTCCTTGGTTTTGCTTCCTAATGATAATGACACTTGACAGTATTCATGTATTGTGTCCTCTTGGGAGAATGGAGTCCCCCTTAATAAGTTATTCATACCAGGGGGGAGACTTTTTTATTCCTCCCAAGAGGATAGCATGTGCTAAAGCGTGTTCAAGTCATTGCTGTAAGGTAGTAATATTTCGGGAATTTGTTCGTAATTTTAGCACGTGTTTAAGGTTTCTCAAAAGGACTTTCTTGTCAAATCTAAACTGCCTAAAGTGCCTGATTTCAGCCAAGGAAAATTCTAAAAATAATTGAACGTGCTGGCTTTTCAATCAAATATTGGAAAATATCATTGCTTATAAATTTAGGGAGCAATATAGCCTTTAAAACGGGGGTATTTTTTCTGACTAACTTACCCAGTAGAGTAAAGCGATTCATTCATTCATTTATTCATTCATTACTGACTTTATTTTGAGTAGGGTGCAAAGATTTCTAGCTATTTCAAGCTAACTTAGGCCTACCATGCATGCTGCATCCAGGCATGGGAACCCTAGTTTAACTTCCCTTCCAAAGGACTACAAAGTGAGTTGCTTGGTCAAATATGATGGATCATTTTCGTTCTTTGCTCTTTAGGTCAAGTATGACCCAGAAGATGAAGCCAGAATTCATCAAGTAATAAGGTGCGACCATCCTAACTTGCTTGGTGCACTGATGGTGGTTAGGTTTCCAGGTCTGTGGGATGTTGGCAGTGGAAAGAAGCTACATGGCTACATCTTTATGGAGCGTGGAGGTGAGTATGGTCAGCCAAGCACACAAAGCACACATGTCAAATCTTTAAAAGTATTGCATAGATCAAGTATAGGTTACAATCCAAATATTTAAATTGGTCCAAAAAAGTGGGTGTAAAATTCTATGACCTCTTTCTATGAATTGAATGGCTTGAAGGAAACTTAAACTTCAGTTACTTTCCTTTAATTCTGCTGTTGGACTTTTCAGAAATCTTGAATATTTTTCAAAATTGCAGAATATTTTATATTTCAAATCATTTCAGGATGTGACATCATCAAATTTCTAAATCATAAACTAGAAGAGTGACATAATTTTGCTTGATACCATATTGTAGACGTCCATTAACAATGGTTTTCTTGGACACGTTTCCTCAAAAAGTTAGGGAAAACTTTTTCTTGAATCCTTAAAAAAAGAGAAAAACATTCTAATCATGAAAATATGGAAGAGTTTAGAAAAATCCAATGGTAGAATGATGGTCAGATGGTTATTGCATCTTCTATTTTACGCAATTGCTTGAAAAAGCTGCTTGTAAATAAGATTATTTAATTTTTTATGCTTTTTTTAACATTTAATTATTGTATGTATTTGCATGGCCCACTGTAAATCAGTCCTTTGACTGACGTAGCCACTGTGCTGCCTAAAAAAATTGAAGTTAAATCATATCCTTTTTGATTGTTTTCAGAATTGCAGCACCTTCTGTGTTTCAACCAGTTTCGTGGTGACAAAAGCTACAGATGTCTTGTTATCACCATATGATGGACCTTCATAAACTATAGTTTAACTAGAATTTGCGTCATTCTAATCCTTAGTGCAAAACAAAACAAGTCAAAGAAAGTTAAATCCATAATATCTCACAGAGGTAGTTGCGACTGACTGGTAATAGGCAATATATGATGGGCTTGATTTCACGTTGTTTGAATATTTCCTTCCTAGAGTGCACACTTTTTGAGTTGAAGAAACGCTACAGGGAGAAGCATGGGTGTGGACTGCCTATGCAAGACGCTGTTTATTATCTGAGGCAGACCCTGGATGGCATTAGGTTTCTGCATGATAAGAAAATTGTCCACAAGGACATTAAAGGTGAGAGGCTATCCATGATTGTATGAAAGTACACCGTAAATCTCTATTAAGCCCGGGAAGGGGGGCTTATATTTATATATGTAGTATCGGAGACTCCAGCCAGAGGGAGAGACTATATAAAGTCAATCAAAAATCTGTAAATGACAGCTTTGGGGTCGTCTGCCTCATCGTATTCGGAGTCAACGGACACTTTTGCGAGTCAATTATGCAGATTTAACACAGTTTTAATTTTCTATCTTGAAAAAGGAAGCACCTTGGTAAATCCTTGCATTGGATACTAGATGGGGAGGGGGGGGGGGACTTCATCGAGAGGGGCCAAATAGAACTCATCAGTGGTACCAATGAATAAACTTATTACTCTTGTCCCATATTTTCCTCCAGCAAGACTTGGTCGATGAAACCTCGTGGTGAAAGAGGTACCAAGTACCAAGCCAGTCCTGATTTGTGCTAGAATCTCTGCCCAGGCCTGTTTGAAGGTGTTGTGGCGCAGTGGTGTAATCCTCTGACTTTGCAGCCAGAACAGTCAGGCGGACAGAGTTCGACCCCAAGTAGAGCCCCATCATTTGAGCGTCATGACAAGGGGTCGCGAACTCGATTAGGTCTTCTCTACTTCTGCGATCCCAGTGCTTGGCGATAAAAAACGCAACTTTACTTCACCAACCGTCAATTTGCAATTTTGAAGACCGATTGCTAACCATGAACCTTCCTGGCGCCAAAGTCGACTTTTGTATTATTTTACCGGGTGTCTCAAAAAAAAGTACCCCCTTTTGACTCAACAAGGCAACAAAACGATAATATTTCGGGACTTTTTCAATTCATGGCTACATTTGTTGATCTTCAACTTAAATGTACATACCTTGCATTTGGAAATCAACCACCAAACACCGAAGATATGAGTTCACAAGGTCAAAATTCGGAGTGCACCCGAAACCAGAGGTTTTGAGAAATGGCCTAGCCATAATTTGACAACAAACAGGCATTTTGCAAACGAATTTTCGACTTTGACCTTTACTTTTTATTTTTGAAAAGATTTATATCATGAATTACTTCAATTGTTCTTGAAATGACTTTTCTTTTGAGGAAACGGTCCTTGCATTGCATTTGATCCCAAGTGTTTTGTATTAAAGAAGAGGAAAAGGAGCACATGCACGCTTATTTTGGAGATGTGGCACGCCTTTATCACTCTTACCACATTGTTACTATATTTGTTTAGTCAGAGCCATGTCCATGCATCTTTTATTCTTTTCAAAAGCAAAATACGGAAACTTAAAATCTACAGGTACTTTGGAAAATGTCCACGATACAAATCATGACTAGGCCCTTTTTCAAAACCTCTGGTTTTGGGTGCACTGTAAATTTTGACTTTGCGAACCTGTATCTCCGATGTTTGGTGGACAATTTCTAAATGCAAGGTACGTGCATCTAAGTTGAACATTGATAAATTTAGCTGTGAAGTCGGGGAGCAATGATATCTTATTGCTTGGTTCCTATTTCCAGTCAAAAGGGGGTACTTTTTTCTGAGACACCCGGTAGTAGAGACCTTGTACATTCTGTAAATATATTTGATACACAAAACCGAAAATTTAATTGACCGAGATTTATGAAAAGAAACTTGTAAGGCGAGAATTTGTCTATTGTCTTGATGCGCACGTGCCGCAGAAAAGTGTGGGGACAAATACGTTGTTTTTCCTTTCGTTTTACCGTTTTATGATACTTCTAGAAGTCGTGCGAAACTACTAAATACATTTTCAGAATGTACAAGGTCTCTTCTTTATGCATGGAGAATCTCGTTGAGATTTTCCGACATCAAAAATTTGCCATCGTGTCTCTTTAACACACGAAGGAAGATAATCATGAAAAGTACAAAGAAATATTTACTTTTGCCTCCTGAGTGAAAGATGTGATGTTTCAAGTCAAAATTTTACTCTTGGCAGCCCAATAGGTTAGTGTAATTTCTCCGCCGGCGCATTTTGAGAGTGGCGTCATGTGAACACCCAAAGAAGCTGGTCGGCTCTTTGTACCGAAATACATTTCATTTGTGTCAAATTCCAGCCTCGTTGTTGAGGAGATCGCAAAGAGTTGATTGCCGCCAAAGTTTCTACCGTTTTCGGATTGTGTTGGTATCCTGTGAGCGTAATTGTGTGAAATCGTTCTTGTTTTTCGTAGATATGAATGTTATGCTTTTTGAAGAAAACCAGCGTGTAAAGATCGCGGACTGGGATGGTGCCCTATTCATTGAAAATGAGATGTCAGCTGCTGATCTGAAACCCGTAGGAACCCCGGGGTTTTGTGCTCCAGAGGTAAGGTTTACATTGATTATGCTTGTTGCACACGGGGGTAATCATTCTTCCATTTGGGTCGGTAATTGCCCCAGGAAAACATTTTTAGTTGATGAAGACCACCTTTGGAATATTTTTTTTTTGACACACGTGGAAATGTGAGAAATATGAAAAAGCTGGACACGAGATCAAAGGAAGATGAAAACGAAATTGTGAGAAGAAGGGAGAGATTAACTGGATGCAATTAGGGATGCAAGAATCAAACAAAAAAGGGGAATGGGTACCTAGTGGCTGATGAGAACATTCAAGAAACTATTCTGTTTTTAGATGTGTATTGTTGCATTGAATAGTAATTCGAACAAAAATTTCATATTCTTAACAAGTCTGTACTGTTTATCTACGTAGGCCTTGATATGAGTTAAGTTTACTTTTTCCTTAATTCAGTGTTCCTCTTCCTCTTCAACCAAGTTATTCAGTGGATGGGATGTAGACCCTGAGGTCTTGCATAGCAATGCAACAGATGACCGAACAAATATCTCATTTTCTTAACAAGTCTGTACTGTTTATCTACTTAGGACTTGATATGAGATAAGTTTGCTCTTTCCTTAATTCTGTGTTTCTCTTCAACCAAGTTATTCAGTTGATATGATGTAAACCCTGAATTTATTTGCGTGCACAGTGGTCTTGTGCAGTCTTTGCTTTGTGAGGATCAATGTTAGAGCTCCCATGTAAACATGCCAAAACGTGGATAAATGATCACCTCTAGCTGCACAAAAACAACTTTCATGTGTTTTATATTCGTATACTTAGCGTATTCTAATTTTTGTATTCTAAGTTTGTATCCATTAAGACGAAAACAACTAACAGTGCGTTTTGATCAATCCAACGCAGAGAGTACATATTTTCGCAAGCCTGAAGGACGATACTAGAAACATATTGAAAACGTTTTACGTACAACTAATCCAGTGATTAAATGCCTTCTACCATCACTGATGTTTATTATTTCCGTTTCAAGGAGGTTGAACCAAATGTGAACCCTCTCTACATATGAATTCCAGGCCTAGCGAGGACAAAACACGGGAGCTTGACAATTAGAACACCTTGCAATTGCTTGATTTTGCACCTGGGAAAGCAATTTTGCCCTGGCCATCGAGAAGTTACTGTTGATACACAACAAAGCAAAAGAGAGAGCAAGAATTGGCCAAATATATAAGCAGACTTGTTGCAATGAAATGTACTTGCAAAACATTATCCAAAACGTTTGTCAAACGATCTTAACCAAGGTGTTCAATTCATCCAGCTCCTAGAATTGTCCCGTTGCTTGTGGAGGCGCTTGATCAAGCTTTAGCGCCTCTTCTTGCAAGGCCTGGAATTCATTCAGCAGTAGACTTATTCATCTTTCGCGCGCATCTCACGTTTATACATTTCACTCCTTAGGTACTGGAAAAAAAGCCCCATGGATTCCCAGCAGATATTTTTAGCACTGCTATAATGTTCCTAGAGTTACGTTATGGAGGACAGTACAAAAGCAGGGCCGAAATTTCATATGAACCTGTTCTGCAGCGAAGGAGAGAAGCTGTAAGTTTGCATTTAGATATTTCTTTTTGACCGTAATGACTTCACAAAAGAGGCTGACCAACGTTCTTCGTAAAGAATCTGCTTTGTGGCAAGAACCATCAAATTAGAAACTGATATTTAAAAACTAGCGTTTTGAGTTTTGTTGCATTTTGCATTTTGCATTTTTAATTTTGGATAGTGAGTGGTGTCAGATTTGCTTTCAATCAAAATTTGGCATGCCAAACATTGATCAATTTGGCGAGAATGGCCGTCGAATCTTTGCATAACTTTAAATTTAATCATGTGAAATGCTATTGCCCTACTATTTCAACTGACTTGCTCGAAAGAATCTTCAGGCAATTTCCGTAACTCCAGAACGAGTTTTTTTGACATCGTCCTTGTTTTGAGAATTACAGCATTTTTACAATTTCTGCTAATTTTGAAGTATTTTGAAGAATTTTGAATATTAGTGGATGTTTGTGATCTTTCATTTTGGCCAACATGCCTGCCTGCAACTTCTGTAGAAGTGGTTTCTTATTTGCAGATGCTTACTGTAGTTAACATTTAGAAACCGTCTTTCGTGTATTTTACTGAATTTTAACATGCAACAACGGCCCGGGAAGTTCATTGGGCTTATCGGATTGCCATTCATATCAGTGCCCAACACAGTGAAACAAATAGTAGGATTCCTATCAGGCTAGGACTTTATATGAAGCTGAAAGAAAAGAGTTTGTTAATAATAAGTCGATTAATTTAACAGGTAGCTATTTTATCTTTCAGCTCGAACGACTCCAACAGGAGCATCCAAAATTAGGCGAATTGATCAAGAAATGTTTGGCTGTAAGTACACTAGCCTTACTCCACTAAAAGCGTCAACTCTCGCTCATCTCGTTAAATTGATGTTGTTGTTGTTGCTTAATCAATGAAGGCCTTGTTTCCCTAGAGCTGTTTTGTCGCCTTTGTGTTCCAATCAGAATATTGCTTGAAGGAAGTCATCTAAGTATGATAGGTAATTTTATGGAACAGCAGTTCAAAGAAACTGCTTTGAAAAAATGGGAGGCGATATAAGCCCCCGGACACCAGGGGGGTACTTGACTAGGGAAGTGACGGGGGTGTGCGAAAAACCTCTCCACACCCTGCACCCTGTCGCATAACAAATTGCTCAAAAGTATACACTGTCGCATAAAAATTTTGCCTCTCAAATACTGTGTAGAACGCAATTTTTGCTTGTGATACCCTGTCGCATAAATTTTTTACCTATTATAATACCCTGTCGCATAATTTTCGTAAGAAAAGGACACCCTGTCGCATAATTTTACCGCAAAAGGACACCCCGTTGAGCGGCACATCCTGTCAGGTCAAGTATGGGGTACCCCCCCCCCGGATTTAAGCCATAACGAAGCTATGACATGTATTGAGTCTATAAGCATAAACCGGTTAGACTGATTACCCGAGTCCCTTCTTTCCCAGTGCACGTTTACTTTAGAGGGATACAACGGACTTGGGTAATCAGTTTTTTTACCGTTCTTGCTAATTCTATTTTGTTTTTGAAGTCACAGCGTTCTTCTGGTTTATTATCTATTGGCATTTGAATGAAGCCAAAGAATCAATAAAAACCAATACTAATAATGCGTACTTTGTTAAATATCATGTAGTTTCTTTTTGACTTTGTGGAATATTTTACCCCAGCCTCTTGACAAGCATTCCGATGAACGGACGGGGCCACCGTGCTTAAAGGTGGTGTGAAGCGAAAATTTTTATTGATGCAAATGAATAGCGCAGTTGAATGATAAAGAATGTCGTTTAAATTGTTTTGATACCTCATTTCGTTTTCAAGTTATCCACTGATATTAAGTTGCAGCTGATGGCGTCATTTTGTTTGCAAATTACTAGGATAACATATGGAGATATAACTGTATCTGATCTTTGAAAGGTTACAGTGGTAAGAAATATTTCAGCTGAGCTGAATAGATGTTATATAAATTGCCTTATGACTTAATATGATGTTTAGAAAGGCATGTTGATTGTACAAAGTTTTTTAATTAGATTTCTCTTTGGAAACATGGCCAACCTTGTATACTTTCTTTACATTTTGCAAACAAAATGACGTCATCAGCAAATCGTACAAAACAGTGGATAACTCTAAAATGAAACAAGGTATCAAAAAAATTTAAACGACATTCTTTATCATTCAACTGCGCTATTTATTTGCATCAATAAAAATTTTCGCTTCACGCCACCTTTAAATGATTGAAATGAAATCAGACATCTAATGTGAGACAGTGGGATTGAAAAGTTCTAGTTTATTTCATGTAAATGTTCTTTTTGTTCATGGCATGTGTTGTTTTAGTTGTAGTTTAAGGTGTTTTGCCATCTCTTTGTAATGGCCTCGGAGTAAACACAGCCTTTTGCTCTCTCGAGTATTTTCATTTCACTTTCATTTTAACTTTTTTATGCATGGTAATCCACTCAATATTTACATACTGCTTTACAGAGAGCCATGCTAAAGTAATATTAAAAATTAGAAAATAACTAAATATATAATACACTCCTATTTACAATAGATCGTTGACAGAAAAAGAAAGAAAACCGAGAAAAGTCATAGTTTGGCTTTATATTTTCTTTGAAAATTGCGGAGCGATGATGACGCCTTGACACCACTATCTAGGTCACTCCATACCTTAGCCCCTCTGTAAGCAAAAGATCTCTGACCAGTTGATGTTCGTAGTAATGGTAATCTAAGGCCCGTTTTAGAGTTCCTCAGCTGACGGTTAGTAGCTTCGGATACACTTTGAAATATGTTTCTCAAGTAATCAGGGGCAAGGGTGTTAAGAGATATATAAACCATCTTGCTAGTCTCAAAATCGATCAGTTCTCTAATAGTAAGCCAACCGAGATTCCTTATTAAAGGCAAAGCTGAAGTGTCATAGGGGCTGTTTGTGACTATCCTGGCGGCTCGATTTCGAAGTTTTTGCAACTTATCGAGGGCTGATGCACCGCAAGATCCCCAAGCAGGGCAACAATACCTAAAATAGGGTGCAACGAGACTTCTATACAGCATAATGAGATTTTCCTTACGTAGGTATCGTTTAGAATACTTCAACATACCGATACCTCTAGATACTTTCTTGATTGTAGAGGACAAGTGAGCGGACCATCGTCCTGGTAGTATCGTATCGAGTATAGTATGGAGTATCGTCCTAGTAGTATAGTGAAGAGTACGCAGTGCAGCGCGTAATGTGTATTGTAACATTTTATTGGAATATGAAGAAAAGAAATTCTTTATTTTGATGTACGCAACGTAAAAACAGGCATCGTTTATGATTGCATGTAAGCCTTGTCTTTGGTATCAAAATATACCTTTTTCTACTTTTTAGGATGACCCAGCAGAGCGCCCAACTGCATTGCAGCTTGTTCATCATCCATTGCTGGCATATGAACAAAATTACAAAGTGAATTTGCCTCTGAGAAGTAACTCAGGGGGCAATGATTTCGAATCGGCTGACTTTTGTCAATACGCTGATTTGGCTGGTGAAGTCGGTGACAGAATAAGAACACGTGTTGCTCATCTTAGCTGCAAGAATGATAGCCAGTAAGTGCTTTTACACTTTGTAAGATTATCCAGTTAGCCAGAAATTTTCATTATGGGACAAGTTGAGACTTCGGACGTTAATATCTTCGGACAGCATATATTTTTTGCAGCATATAATAATCACAGCAGAACATTTCCACTGATTGATTCCGTACTGTCTTGCTCACGAAGCGTTTTGCATTGAAATGGGATGTATGTATCGAAAGTGTTAATTAGTGAAAAATATTGCATTGTCTAATAGTAAATGCATCTTAACAACCATTCTCATCATCCTTTACAATACTCATTTGTGGAAATATCTGACAAAGAACCCTGAAAATGAAGCACGATCTATAAATGTATGACATTTTTAGTATGACGTAAGCAAAGGTAAACTGTAAATATGTCGTTTTTTAGTCGTCCGAAATTCCGTGAACGAAAATTTTTTGTCTGAACATATTTTGTCTGAAATTTATCCGTCCGATATATTTTGCGTTTAATGTACACATTTCTGCAGCTTTTGCATTGGAGTGACGAGGCTCGTGTTTCAGACATAGGGAAATCCCCACCAATTGGTCCAGTGGAGATCCATCTTTAGAACGAATTTCTTTCAATGACGTTGTTTCTCATTTTCTAGGATCTCATTGTTAATGGATAAACTGCCCAAATCTCTGCCAACAGAAAATGTGCCGCAATCAAGTGACTGGATTGGAGCAGCCACTGTGGAGGAGGCATCGGAGCAGTCTGAACCTGTTGAAATGGATACGATGTAAATGCATGTTGCGAGATTATTTTCCACTGCGATTTGCACATAGTTTTAGGAGAGACACAACTATATAGTCAACGCACCTGATTATAAGTAAGAGTAATAACCGGCAGTCTTTCTAAACATTTCCATAGATGTATTTTCCATCAGCAACTGTTCTTTAGAGTAACCTGGACCCTGTTTTCACTCCACGGGTGCAATGTTTTATCGATAACAAAATTGTATCGGATCATCTTCCCCTTTACATTGTTCTTGCTACTCCGTTCCGTAACACTATTGTTACTTCTATCTATATAAAATAGCCTTAAATAACTTTAATAAACGCAACAAAAACAAAATAAACCTTCGTTAAATCAGTAGAAAGAAGACTGTTAATTCCTGTAAAAGAAACAACTGTAAAAGAAAACCGAATTAATCCAAAATAAACTTGTACAAGAGAAAAAACTGTTAAATCCTGTAAGAGAAAACCGAATTAATCTTAAAATCTGAAAGGAAAGAAATAAGTTAGTAACTCACCAGTAACTGCTAGACTCACGAAATAGTCCCAGTTATCGCAACAACAACAGCAACAGTAATGACAACAACAACAACAATATATATTTTTGCTCAAACTGGGACTTATGGACTTTCACATCAAAAAGTGGGACGAAAATAAACAATGGGCGCACAGATTTGTCTATGCCCTTTGAAACGAGGTTAATGGCCACTTTTCGGTAGTTGGAGAATTTCAGGAGCTGTGACGTGTTGGCGTGCACTATTGCTAGATGAAGATTGCCTTCAAAATGAGGAAATTCTTGTTGAAACTGAAAGGTTTGTCAATTCTTAGATTAAAGAAACATTCATGCGAATACTTGTGACTTTTGTTCATTGCTAACATCACTCAAAACTTGAATTTCGAGGCGTTTTATTATCTGAGGTTTGAGCTGACAATTTAGGCCCAACGCCATTACTCGCCTTTTCGTACAGCGTTGCTATGGTTTCCATATCGGACATGAAATCGAGGGAAACAATTTCGTCCCAATTTTCAATGTGAAAGTCCATGAGTCGTAGTTATAGCGTCCATCAGCCTATCAATAGCAATAACTACGAACTTGCAATCAGTCTAAGTAACTGCTATAAAGATCAACGTGAATCACCAAGTACGTGTTTCGTCGCACTCTTCGTCAATTCGGTTCGTGCGAAGAACAAATTAAAATAAAACAGGGCACTTTTAATTAGCAGACGAACAAAAGAAAATTGAAAATCACACGCCAATAACACCTAAGCCACTTATTGGCTAAACTTAACAACCGCCAAAGATCACAGCCTTTTGCGCAAATTAGAACAATTCAACTGGAGTTGATAATCAAGGCTTGGTAATCTATCTGTGTAATAATTTTGTTCTGGAGCAGTGTAAATGTCTTAGCAACTTTGTGACGGATCAAAAGTGTACCGGTATGGTGTAAACGTGTTCTTAGCGGCCTGCCTTGGTTACCAACTCCAATTTATGCTGATGAATTTGAATATTGAAACGTTTAGAAAGCTCGAAGCCGTGTAGATATCAATTTCATTCCATTGATAATGATTATATGCTGAAACGCCATATTCGTATATTACCATGCACCGTATATTGTAGTTCTTTGACACTAGAATATATATTTTAGATTTTAGAATTTTAGTATGTACCGGGTGTCCTGAAAAGTGCCCCCTTCTTGTTATCTCGAATGGCATATCATGCAGAGAGATACATGAACTACAAACACTTATTTTTGAACTACCAGTTTCGTAAATTACAAAATTATAAACTGAAAGTTCCTTCAGCTTGTGAACTCTTTTAAAGATGGTCTGCGAAAGATATGAGGACACGCAAAATTGTTCTTCAGTAAATCACAGAAACCTGCCAAAATTTATTTTGTGAGAGAATAAAAACAAATTTAGCAAGGCAGAGTCCCAAAAATGGGCTAGCGTCAAATTTGAAACCCTCTCTTTTCTGCTTCCAGCATTATGCCCCTTAGGTAGCCCCTTGTGGGTTCGTTCCGAGTGCAGAACTCAAATACTTTAAGTCTGGTTCACATTAGATCGTTGCAATCGCTGGGCTGGGTTGTTGAAGCCTTTGGTAATGAAATGAATGTAAACGGCAAAACTCAGTTGGCAGGGTCGTGGAGGGGTTTATCTTTGCCATTCATATTCAGTCTTACGAGTCTTTCAGGTAGTTATGGTCATTTAATCCAGCTACATCAACGACTCCAGTGACTTCGACGCCCATATGTGAGCCAAGTGGCAAAAAGTAAGGTGTCAAAAGTAGTTTGCAGCTCCTTCAGTCCTTGGTCTTCCACAGGATTTATAACCAAACGAGGTAAGGGGACATGTTTTGGGACACTCGGCAATATAGCGTAGAATTTTTTAGTCCAGTGCGTTTCAGCAGAGTGTAGATTTGTTCAATAGACTAGCATGTGTAATTTTCATCGAGATTTGTTACACATTTATGATTTATCCTGGAACTTTTTTCTTTTCTTTCTTCCCGCGTTCTTTTCTTTTATTGCATTTTTCGTTAATGCTAGTGTTAGAAAAAATCATATTCATTAATAGACAGAGGCAACAGGCACCTTGCCTGAAAGCTCATCAGAGTTCTTTTTGGGCTCTTCTAGCAGAAAGTAAGAATTTGAGCCGGACTGAAATTTTCGTAAAATTATCAGATTTTGAGTACTCAAGAGTTTTGCGAGTTTCTTACGACTTTCATAGCAAGATTTCATGTTTGCTACCTTACCTTGCGCTCATCGACCGTTCAAAATGAAGCTCTCTGAAGCCTTTCCACTGATATGGTACAGAAAACAGGTGAAAATGATGGAAAAATTTGCTGAGGATTTCATCTATATAATAAAGCAAATAGTTTCTAAGTATTTGGCGATCTGAGAGTTGAGTTTCTTATCAGCAATTTGTTATAAAGAAAATACGTCCAATGTATCGAGCATTGTGTTTTAAAACTTTATCTGTAAAGTAATAAATATCTTCAGGATTGAAAGCGAGGAAATGTGTTGATAAATGTTAGTAACAAGGGCTATAGTCTAGCCAGTTCTAAATATGGTTATTGCAAAACAGCATATGTACCTATGTACAGAATTTGACACGAGAGGTCTTTTCGGAAGGAAATAACTTCTTGCCTTCAAAAGCCTGTACATACCTGCACTTTTCACCAGTTTGCAGCAACATCCTTCCATTGGCAGTAGTTAACAGCATAGCAGTTCAGATATTTTAGTCTTGTAGAAGTAAGTGACAATCGAGCTTGGCTAAATGTAAGATCGATCGACCCACACATGTCTTTTGGAAATACCCACTGCCAAGTCATGCTTACACCTCGTGCTGCAACAAAATCTATGAAATGTGCTACTTTTGCGATTTTGACTCACTGTCGTTTCAGCCTTCATTTCATATCCTTGCGCAATATCTCTGGATCATTACGTCATGGTTATTCCAGGAATTCTAGCAATTTCTAGAAAGATGACTTTTAACGATGCATATATGCATGGGCCATAGAACCTTTGCTTCCTTGTTTAGCAATTTCCAATTTGAAAAGGGGCATCTTAATATGGAATACAACAAACCAGTTCAAGTTTATTTTAAAACACACCATCAGATCAAAATTATCAACAGTGGTGGTGTTTTATTTTCGCCACAGAGAGCTTTCTTATGTAAAAGTCACCCCCATTGCGCAGCGAAGGAGAAATTAATCCGCCCAAGCAACATGACTCTTATTGTCGAAGCAGCCAACATGGCCGATCGAGTAGTGCATTATGGCGGATGTCACTGTGGGAAGATACGGTACAAAGTTGAAGCTACGGCTCATCTTGAGTGTATAGATTGCAAGTAAGTCTCTTGGTTTTGTCATCAAGATGCTGTTGTGCCCTATAAACTCTAGAGATTCACATACTGATTACTGTATGTAATACAGTATAATAGGCCTATCAGTATCACTATCAAATCATGCACAAAATGTGTTAAAATTTCTGATCCTGTCACTCTCACCCTCCTGGTGTGGTTTAATGGTTATTCCCGTTTCCTCAAAATTATGGAAAAGTATATCTTGAATGAGATTTCTTCTTAATTGTGTTGTTTAATCAGTTGCAGCATATGCAAGAAGAAGCAAAATATACATTTCATCGTACCAGAATCCAGATTTACCCTTTTGCAGGTATGAACTATTCAATCCTTACAGTGTTAGAGACTCTTGTCCTGTCCAAGAATCTTGTTTTTAACTGGTCAAACCAGTTATGGTTACCATGTCTGGAAGCAAACTTGCGCAAAGAACAAGTAAAGTGGCACAATCACTTCATAAAGGCGAGGGGGTAAAGGGTGGTAGCCCCCCAACCGCTGGAAAATTTTGAAAATCAGCCCCAATCAGGCAAAAATGTGCCCTTGTCAGGCAAAAATATTGGTAAACAATGCTGCTGCTTCCTATAAAAGGTACACTGCTTCAACAAGGGCCTCCTTTCTTTCTCACGTTGTATCTGCCTATTCCTCTTCGGGCATGAAAACTGTTTTTTCAGATGTTGTTCTATCCTTTGAGAAAGTATCCTTTCATTTTCAGGGAGAGGATAACCTGACTTGCTACACCTTCAACACCCACAAGGCCAAACATTTGTTTTGCAAATCATGTGGTGTTCAAAGTTTCTACAGACCTCGATCTAATCCTGACGGAGTTGGTGTAATGCCTCATTGCTTAGACCCAGAAACGGTAACTGAAATCAAAATAAAGAAGTTTGATGGTAAAGATTGGGAGAAATGCATGGAAGAACATGGAAAAGAATTAAGGAAAATGTCCGAGAAATAAGATTTTTTTGAAGCGATAATGGAAATTGAGGTCACAACTACTACCTGATTTTACCTTTGACCCTGCCAAAAAGCGGACCAAAAAATATGTTTCGCCAAAATTTTGAAGAAACCTTTTTTTTATATAATCCAATAAGATACTGTATTACAATACATATTACAACCTACACTACTTACAAGAATTCGTCTACAATACTACTAGGGGGAATATCCCCCGGGGAGCAAAGGACTGTGTCTACCCCAAGGCAATGAACATAAATATAAAGAAGAAAGAAAGAAAACTAAAACAATACATGACAGAATATAAATGTGATTTTATACCAAAGTCTGCTTCATATTAGACGTCAGATGAAAACGATTGTGGGAAAAGTTTCTTTCAGCAGGGGCAAAGCTAAAGAAAATTAAAACGTAGGTGCAGATGCCAAATTTGCTGTCAAAATGGGCATCTCTTGGGTTTGATTGTTGAAAACGCCGATAAATTGTTGAAAATGCCGACAAATTTGCCAATATTCCGGCAAAATTCTAGAAGTTGGAGGAGAGGAACGTGGTAGCCCCTGCGTCTCCCTTTAGATACGCCTCTCCCTTTCAGAAAATTGAAATTGACTTTGATCTGCCAACCACAAATTTTGTTAATTACGAAAGGCTAACCTTGATGTAAAGACCTACTTCGCTGAAAGCGTTCACATTACTGTGAAGTTAGGGACCATTTTGTTTGAAAGCTGTATTTAAATATCCTCTGAAGATGGCTTGGGAATCTTTCTAGCAAAATCATCAAAAAAGGCTGGAATGACCCAGAAGGATACGAATTGATTCTGATGTTACATCTGTTTTACCCTTTCCGTTATTTGTAGGGTCTGCAGGGGTAAAGTGGGTAGGGTAAGGTAAAATGGGCAGCATTGTTTGCCAGAATATGTAGATTGGGAACTGGTATATCAACTTTCACTATGTCAAGGAAGGTAGTTCGAACGTTAAAAAAGGATATTTTTTCTTACTCAACAGTTTAAGCCAGAAAATTAGACAATTAGAGCTCTTTATCCATGCTCTTCGACTTTCGCAGCTGTGTCGTTTACTCTTTTGGTCATCAAAGCAACGGTCTTTATTTCACCTTCAACCTGTTTTTTAATTCATACAAACAAGGGCAGATTTTGTAATACAATAGCAACAGTTGTGTTTGATTAGCACCTCAATTCAAAGCGATTAGCGATTGCAGGCAGACAAAGGAAATTCTCTCAACCAGCAATTCAAAACAAACAAAGCCGCAAAAGTTTCTTTGAAACCCTGGTAGCTCGCTCGCTCGTTGTGCATTCCAGAAACTGTTTTTAAGGGCAAACATGAGCGTAGATCGAAAGAAGAAGGATGCATCTACACATCTGCCGCAGGCATTTTATTTGTTCGGTTCAAAAGCCGTTTAGGAGGCGATTCAATTCTCTTATTTTTTTGGGTGTTATCAAAACATTTACTGCTCAGCTTCTGGACCAAAGAAATAAAATGCCCGCGGCAGATGTGTAGATATATCCTTCTTCTTTCGATCTATGCTCATGTTTGCCCTTAAAAATAATTTCTGGAATGCACAGCGAGCGAGCTAGCTACCTGGGTTTCAGAGAAGATTTTGCGGCTTTGTTTGTTTTGAATTACTGGTTGATAGAATTTTCTTTGTCTGTGATCGCTAACAGAGACGTAGGAACCGGGGGGGCACTGGGGGCACGTGCCCCCCAAGATTTTGAAATAAACAAAGAAGTGCCCTTTTTATTTTCAGGAAATGCCCCTTTAGCTTAATGTAAAAAGTGCCCTTGAAGTGTCGTGCCCCTCCAAGTTTGAGATGCTTCCTACGTCCCTGATCGCTAATCGCTTTGAATTGAGGTGTCAACAAAAGCAACTCGTGCTATTGTATTAAAAATCTGCCCTTGTTAATTCATACACGATATAGCAAACCTACTGCAATTCCTATTCCAAGTTTAGTTACTTCTGGTCTCTTTTTATATTCATTAATTTCTCTAGAGTCTGGAATTCAGTTTACTTGTTTTTTCACATGAGGAACTGGTTTATAACAACCTAGCACTATCATCGACAAAAATTGAGATTCTGGTACTATGTTTCAGAAGAAGCGCTAAGAATCTTTGAATGCTAAATTCAAGAACATCATATGGCCAAGTTATCGTTGAACTTATATTCTTCAGTTTCAGTAAGATTTGCTATAATTTTATGCTTTCAGCCAAATATTACTTTCTTGCATCTTGCGAAATGCTATGCTGTGAATCCAGATACCAATACGAAGTAATGATGGAAGCTACAACTTAATTCCTAGACACCCAAAAATAAGGAAAACATTAAGCAACTTTGATACTAAAAAGCGGAAATTTTCATGTGAAATGCCCCCCCCCCCCCGGAGGACCGAGTGTCGTTTGTCTGCACGATTACAGCGCCAGCTTGCTGCGTTGCGTTAGCATCCTCCATTGCCTTCGCCTCTTGTAAAAAATTTTGGAGCCTCGTTTTCGCAAGCAAATAAAATTTCAATTTCTTTCAAGATGTCTGCGAAAAGGGAAAGTTGAAAGAAAAGAAGTCAGTGAAGCCAAATGCCATCTGTAGCACTGATAGTCCTCAGATTGGAAATTGAAGATGGTTTTCTTGAACCTAAATCGCTCAATTTTGTCGCAGGTAAATATCGAAGTACTAAGGCGTACCAAGCAACAAGCAGGAAACTCTGGAAACTAGCAGGAATTGGGAAGAAAATCCTCCTTGTGACCTTGCTCCTTGTTTCATGCCCCATGCAATGCATATACCAATAATCAAAGGAAAAAAGCAAAACTTTGATTGAAGTATATTGGAAAGCCTGTAAATGTAGTCCTAACTTAGCTTATTTTTGAGGCAAAAATCTTCTGATACACTCTTTTTTTTATAAGAATACTATAACTTTTTTCCAGCCTCAATATTCTTAAGTAATTTTTCATTTTGAGCCTTAACATATTCTTAAAGTATTCTTATTTTTTTCAAATCTGGTATGGTTTGAGGGGAACATAATTCAAACAAGTGTCATATCATTATGAAGAAATGGTTGAACGAAAGAAAAATCTAAGCAATTGTAACAATATGAATGTTATGAACATTGCAAAACAGGCAACTGCTGGAAAATGAGACAAAACATGCGAGCTGAGGCTGAGCAATATTCTTATAATATTCTTAAAATTTGGATGATTCTGAGCCTGAATATTCTTATAAACAATATTCTTATAAAAAAAAAAGACTGTATGTGATGCTGCAATAAATAATTGCCAATCATAGTTGGGCCCAGCCCAGAGTGGTTTCAGGTACTACACTCTTCTTTTTATAAGAATAATGTTTATAAGAATATTCAGGCTCGGAATCATCCAATTTTTAAGAAAATTATAAGAATATTGCCAGCCTCAGCTGGCATATTTGTGTCTCATTTTTCAGCAGTTGCCTGTTTTGCGATTATCATAACAGAGAATCGCATGACTGACATAAATACTTTAAGAATATGTTCAGGCTCAAAACGAAACTTTCTTAAGAATATCGAGGCTGGACAAAATTTTAAATATTCTTATAGAAAAAAGAGTGTATGGGACGTTGGATATTTTGGGACATTATTCGGTAAATGAAGCTTACGGGCCTGGGGATGAGAAAGAAACTTGTTAATTTCACTTGATGCAAGTCTTCATACATCTTCTGTCATATTTTGATTGATGTTAGGTTGCTGTAGCATTTTGTGTACTCTCCATATCGCTGATAATGAAGGACATCAGATGAAAATGATTTCTGGTTGCCATTTTCTTGAGATATCTCAAACATCAACCAGTATGCAAGCAACAGAAAAATCTTGGTTCCAAAATACCTGACAGTGTTCCATAATGCCCAACTCAACCCGGGTTCATTTTTTCATCTCATTAATTAACAACCAAAGTTTCAGAATCAGAGCATTAGAGCATGCTTAGGTCTAATTGCTATTACCAAGTATGGCCAAATATGTCTTGAATTATGCTGAAAATTATTTTTTTCCCATTAAGTGTTCCATAATACCTGAAACTACTCTAGTAATACCTCTTTATGTTGTTACATGCCTTGTATAAATCAGAAAAATAAACTCTAACTTTAACTCGTAAAAGTCACACTCTGATGAGAACATAAGGTTTAAAAGGACTCAATGTGCCAAATATTATTAGTGTGCTAAATATTAATAAATATTAAGTCTGCTCCTTTGCATCCGCCTCCTCCATAGTATATAATTTTTAGTAACCATATTTACAGTAGTATCAAGTTTTTTATAAAAAGAAACATGTTTTTAAATTCTAGATAAATACTTTGATGCATTACAAGCTGATGATGGCAACAGAACGATAGATCCAACAGAAACAGAAGACAAGAAAACATTTCTATCTGATGATAAACATTTGGAGAAGCAGACTCACAGAGTAAACAGAATAGTCTCTAACTTCACAGTAGAAACATACATGGAGAAAGGTAGAATATCTTTTTTAAAGCTGTTTTTATCAATTTATTTTTTATATTACTGTTAAAACTAAAATGACAACAATCTACAAATAAAATCTGTGCTGTGCATAGCAGAAACAGGCATGATGTCACCTGGTTGTAGCTATGAACTAGACTGATTACGATTAGCTATGAACAGCACTTAACAAAATTCTGTAACAACAATCTTAGAAAACATAGTAGAATAAAAAAGATTATTAAGCACTTTGTGTACCATGGCACCATTCCCTTTTGACAGGCACTAGCATGCACCAGTTTAAGGTGGGTGATTTGATGTCAGAACTATGCACTGCTGCAAGACCTGTGCAAAGATGGTTTGAGATTTGAATTACCAACAACTGATTCTATGGTTCAAAAAGAGCTTACTTAAATCAAATCTAAACATAAATCATAAATAAGAGGTTGCTAATCGTCAAATACTCAAGTACCTTCAGATTAAAAATGATACAGCAAAGAACTTAAAATGAAGTAGAAATATGGCACTGAAAGAAAATCAATACAGTAAGTGCAAAAGACCAAATTGATGCATGTTTTCTTTGAGTATTAGGCCCCCTTTCACGGTAGACTATATCCATATTCTTTCAGTTTATAGATTATGTCAACAAGATACATTTTGCAAGAAAATTTATTGCTTTGAAAGAATTTGAAATTTTTTAGAAATTTAAGTACCTGTACGAAAATACAAGGCCATGTAATAGCCATGTACAAGCCTTGTAGTTATGGCCTTGTAACCTTGTTATAGCCTGGAATAGCCTTGCTGTAACCTCGTAAATGGCTTGAAAAATGCGAATTAGCCTTGAAGAAGCTTTGTGGAAACCTTGTGTTAGACTGGTTGCAGCTTGGAATCTTACTGATAGCCTTGTAATTTTCTTCCAAGGTTAGTACAAGGTCATAACAAGGTCATAATCCCCTCCAAGTTTAGCCGTGTATTTTTGTACAGGTAAAGACATTTTTTTTTTTTTTTTTTTCTATATTCCTCTAAAATGCTACAATACATGCTACAACCTACTATACTTTCTAATTACTACACAACCATACAACACTACAAGGACGGTAACCACAGGGAGCAACAGACAATGACTACCCCATGGTCGTAACATAAAGAAACATCCAACTTAATTATAAATAAATATACAATTACAAGAAGCTACACATAAATGATTAATACCAGTAAATACTGAGGCGTGTTTCACGTCGGATGCCAGGCTAGCAAAAGCACATGATCCAGGATCAGGGGTGCCTCCATTCACAATATAAAGACATTTTCATGTGAAACGAAAAGGTTGTTCATTTAAACAAATTTCCTTCAGATACTACTATTGACAGCAATGAAAGCACAATGGAAGAAGATCAATCAGCAACTGCAAAGCCAACACAAAAGGAAGAATCCCTCTTACCTGCAATGAGTGGCATGAAGCGATCAAGAACATCCCCACTTCCTTTCTTTTCTGGTAATCCAATGGTAGAGCACACATCAGGAATTTTGCATCTTTACAAAGACAAGTATGATCCTTCAAATCCTTTTTCAAATCCCCTTGTAGACCTTTTAGCTGTTTAAAAAGTCATCAGGATCAAATGATAATTTTGTACAATACCTTACTACCTTTTGTACATTTTGAAGAATTTTTGTATATGCAGCATAATAGTGATAGAAGTTATCCAACTCAATCAAACATCCAGTATAGTGTAATGTATGAAATATCACTTGATCCAGGCTTTTTTCCAGAATAGCTGAAAGCTGAAAGGTCTCAATTGTTTTTTCCAATGAAGTGTATACATTTGTGTCTACAGTCCTGTTGTATGAAATTTGGTGGTTTTCTGTTGTTTTCCAAAGTTTAGGCATGCATTGGTGTGTGATTAGAAAAACTAATTTTCATTTTTTAGGACACTTTATAACATTTTAATCGTCACATAATGCTGGAACAGCTCATCGATGTCAAGATAAAATACACAGAAGAAGATTGGCATTCTTAGATTCTATGAAAACGATGACATTATTCTTTTAATTAAGTTAGGAATAAATCAGGACTACAAAAATACTGTATTTCTACTGCCTGTGCATCCTTTTGCCTATATTTCAATATGTTTGAATCTTGGCATTCCAAATAGAACTGAATCAAGTTATTTTGATGGCTCTTTATTCAAAAATTAAACTCCATGGTTGCCTCTTCATCTCTTCGTTTTGAGCCTGAGTTCTCGTTCTTGAAAAAGATGTAGAGGAAAACATGCAGAATTGTTTATAGGTTGTTGAACACATTGAAGAGAAAATTATATTGCACCAGCCCCCAAGATGAAATCATTAATTATCGTGCATCACAGCAACAATAGTGCCCATAGGCCAGAGCTGTTGATCAATTTGCAATCTGAAACTGTTTGTTTCAAGTGGCATTTCACTCACAAAAAGCCTGTACTCCTTCAGCAAGAATCCTTTTAATTTCAAGAAAATTCCATTGAAATTCCGTTTGTCATGACAAAGTTGCGTACATTGTTTGGAAAGACTGAAATACCCCTTGGTTCATTCAAATATCACTAAACTATTGTATTAAGGTTTCAAGGAATTATTTGAAAATTTTTCAGTTAATTGTGAAACAATCTCTCTCTTCAGAAAATAACATTTTCTCCTGATAAAAGTCTCATTTTGATTCCAATTTTCATTGCAGTCAGATGACCCCATTGGATGAAGATGTTGCAAGAAGTGAAATGATCTGTATGATGTCTGTGCCTGCTAAATTGACTTTGACTGATCTGCAACAGTTTACACAGCCAATCAAGTATGTTTAATATGGCCTTTCAAATTTGATATTCAGCAGTCAAAATCGCAGAAGTCTGACTCCCATAAGTCAGATTTGTTATTAGTTGGAAAAAATGTATCAGTCCCAGCCCCATTGGCATGAATCCTATTCAAATGGCATGAATCCTTTTAAGATTTCTTTGCCTAACTCAGATTTTATAAGTCGGATATTTGTGTAAATCGAATCTTTTGGGCATCCTGTGAGTAAATATGATGCCTGTGGCTAAACCGTGGCAAGACCAAAATTGCAGTAAAGTACAGGGTGTCCCAAAAAAATTGTGCCCCGTTTGTCTGAAGATTGCGACAAAATGGCAAAAGATTCTCACCAAATTTTGCATGATGTTGCTCTTCAGATATTCAGTTAACGTTTGCTAACATCCCCGTAAAAATCCGTTGAAAAATGATGGAGCTATGACCTTCAGGAGATCAAATTTGCCCGGTGACTGAAACCAGCAGTTAGCCATTTTGCCTTACTATTTTGCAGCGATAAATAGCTTCATGGATTGAAAATGAAACAGCAGCCTCCAATGTCATAGCTCTTGTGAAAATTCCGATAATCCTCAGAGAGTTCCACTATTCCTGACCTCACAGAAATTATTTCTTACCTCACGTGAAGATACTATCACTGCAAAAGAGTAAGACAAATTGGTCGACCGCTGGTTTCAGTCATCGGGCAAATTTGGTCTGCTGAAGGTCATAGCTCCATCATTTTTCAACGGATTTTTACGGGGATGTTAGCAAACATTAATTGAATATCTGAAGAGCAAAATCATGCAAAAATTTGGTGAGAATCTTTTTGCGTTTTGTTGCAATCTTCAGGCAAACGGGGCACAATTTTTTGGGACACCCTGTACACCCTTGGCTGATTAGAAGTCCGAAAGAGTATACCCTTCAGCACAGCATATCCCTAGGTACCTTTACTATGGAAGAAACCTCTCCCCCCATGGACTATTAGACTGATTATATGTTCGTAGGTTATCGCTATTGATAGGCTGATGGACGCTATAACCACGACTCATGGACTTACGCTTCCAGAAACGGACATGGCCTAAATCACCTGCTATTTTTCTTGAAACCACCGACCCTAAATCGCCGCAAAAAATGGTTTTCCTGAAGTGCTACACTGCAAAACGAGCTATCAGTACTTAGATGAATGTTTCTTCAAGCTATTAAAGCAAAAAATCCTACCTATAAGAGCTATTTTCGTTGTTTGGGGACGCAAAAGATCTCGTAAAGTCGTTCGCTACTTTGAGATTTTGATCGTTGGAGCAGTTCAGTCGAACGCGTTGTTCGAATTCGTTTGTTTGCCTTTGGCGGGAAGTTTAAATTGAAGAAGAATCAGCCAATCCCATCAAGTTATTTCAAGTCTTGCATCCTGATTGGTCCAGGAACAAATTTGTTCCTGGCGAGAATTTTGTTGCCGTTTTGAGAAGAGTTAGTCCATAAGGCCCTTGACTGGAGCGACAACAACAACATTAATTCACTTCAATTAGATGAGCGTAAGTTGAGGGTCCTTATGTAGTGAGGCTAATGGACTATAGCAACTTTGTAGCAGATCAAAACTGTACCAGTACAGTGTAAATGCGCCCCAAGTATATCGAAACTTTTTCCTGGTCGTCCTCTCGATATGACCATGAAATGCGTTTTTTCACACTCAGTACTAAATATTTTGGCCAAAGGAAGAAGGCCAAAGGAAGAGGGATTTCAGTAAAATTGCATGAATTTGGCGAGTGCAACTAATGTAAATTTTTCATTTCAGGGACTCGATACAACACATGCAGATCATCAGAGACAATTCTCCCAACCAGTATATGGTTCTTCTCAAATTCAAAGATCAGGTTGGTGCCCGTGCATTTTTCAAGCACTGACTTAAATCCTCCATTTTGAGCTTCTTCTTTTTCATTTTAAAGATATTTACACTCATCTTAGTGATAAGTTCAATTACTGCTTTCAAACTTCTCCAGGAAAAGCATGGAAAAAAGATTATGGTAGGCCTGAACATTTCTAGATATACAGTCGTGGCCAAAAATTTAAGACCACAATTTTGTCAACAACGTTTCTTGGCGTCACGTTATGGAACCCTACCACTCTGCCTAGTTTACTCTTTTGGAGTTGATTTAGATCAACTTTCCACGTAGATTCCAAATTTTGATGTTGTTTTTTGAAGTTCGGTGCCTTTTTGATGTGACGTCGCAATGAAATCTATAGAAATTATCGGAAATTACTGTGTTTCTGCCGACAAGGGGTGTGACCCAAAAATTGTGTTACTCAGCTGGATTTTACATCAATCTATACACAATTCATTTCTATGATTTGTTTGCAAAATATCGAAACTCCACAAAGAATATCGCTTCAGGGGGAAGGTAGTGGAAGGCCTTCAGTCCACAGCTATGGCCATAAGTTTGGCCATAATGCACTTCAAGAGAGAAAAGTAGGCAGAGTGTTAGGGTTCCATATCGTTACGCCAAGAAACATTGTTGACGAAAATGCGGTCTTAAATTTTTGGCCACGAATGTAAGCCTGTTTACAACTGTCATATTAGATTACTACTGGATAACTACTACACTTAAAAAAGAAAAAGGAATGGTTATAGTTGCGATACAGATCTGCATTCGTTGCATATTCCAAGTTCAAGGCTTTTAGTTTTGTCATGAATGACTTGATCAATGGGGCTAATTTGATTTCCGAGACGAGTTTATTTCATGCATTGGCTCCACCAAACGCAAATAACTTTCGGTCATAAGCTCTTCTCCTTTTTGGCACAAAAAGTTTGCATTTACGCAAAGTTTGCTATAAGGTAAAACCCGGGTATGAACATCAGACTTCCTCTCGTTTGCCAACCCATCGTTTCTGTGGACAAGGGAGCTTGCAATTATATCTGACTGATCGTAAGCCTTTTCGTTGTTCCACTTTCCGTCAAGTTCTTTCATAAAATAACACTTCCTAGGCATTGTCTATATCTTTCTTCTCTCTAGCGAAGTGCTGACGGCTTTTACAAAGATTTTAATGGAAAGCCATACAATATGCTGGAGCCAGAGGTAAAACTACTTCTTTTTAGTATCGTTTTGTTTTTCTGAGAGGCAGAGTTCAAATGCCCTTTCAAAATATCAAAAGCCAAAATAGTGAATTTGATCTTACTGAGGGATTTATCACTTCAAAGGTGTGGGAGAAGTTTTGTTTCAGGTTTTGAATCATATTGCAATCCTTTCCAAACATTTCGTTGATTTGTTTGAACATTTTTTGGAGTTTTCTTTTAATGTTTATACTTTCTAATATTTGTTATTGAAATTTTTGAGCGATGTTTTTGACTTACACGTATTTTCTTAAAAAGAAACTTAGATTTTGAACCAGTACTGAAAGTTTCATAACATAGCAAAGTTTTGAGTTCTCAGAGTTTCTTACGACTTTCTTAAAGATTCCATAACAATCTTCGTGTTTATTACCTGTACCCTGATGAACATTTCAAAACAAGCTTTTTAAGCCTTTCCAATGTTTAGACATTACTCAAGTACCTTACGAGTAAACTGATACAGGAAGAAAATGAAAATAAAGTGAGAATATGCTAGGAACATTTTTTATTGAAATAAAGATAATTTAGAAAGATAATTCAAGAGCCAATTCACCTAAGCATATGAAATATTTTAAAGACAATTCAGAAATACACTATGACTTTTTAAACGTTTCGATTTTCATCTTCTTCAGTAACTGTTCTTACAATGACTTGGGGATCTACCTAAAAACCTAGATTACGATAGGGTAACAAAAGAAACAACTTAACAAGGGGACCTACCTAATACACATGTTCCCAACTGAACTATAAAAAGCGGGTGGGCCGGAAATGCAAAGAGAAGCAAAGCTGAGATAAAGATGGACTTGATACAGGAGCCAGATGTGCTGCCGTCTCCTGAAAATACTACAACGATAATTCAGAAACATACTACAACTTCTTAAACGTTTCGAAACGCTTTATTGAATTAGCTTTATTGAAATAGAAAGTTTTTTAGGTTATATTATTCCAGTACTTGAGTTTTTTAATTTTTGGCGATCTGAGAGTTGAATTTCTTATAAGCGGTTTCTTATGAAGAATACGTGTATGCTGGACGCTGGGGGTTACACAGACTGTGGGGCATTTTTCGGATTTTTAGATTCTTATCAAAGTATATTCTTTATTCATATCAAACGTATTAAATCTCACTTTTAGACTGCACGTTTGGTCTACGTTGCAAAGATGGAATCCGTAAAGTCTTCTGAGGTATCTTTCCTTGTTTTTATTACCAATAAATCAAGGATTGTTGAGACTTGAGTATATACTATTTGATAATGATAATAATAGTAATAATAATCGATTTATTTTAAGTTGGTTAAAAGTTTTACTTCTAAGCGCATAGGTTCCAAATCTTTTAAAATGATTGTTGTAAAATTCTATGACCTATTTCTTTGAATTCATTGGTGTGAAAGAACTAAATCTACCGAATTTGGACTTTCCTAAAATCTTCAATATTTTCAGAGACAGACGGCTTTCTTTTTTCAGAATTTTAGACAAATTTTGAAAAAACTTATTTCAAGAATGATTTCAAGAAAGTCCAACAGTAGAATTATAGCACAGTGGCTAAAGTTTCTTTCAAGCCATTCAATTCAAAGAAATGAGTCACTGAATTTTACACAAACCTTTTTAAAGATCTGCACCCTTTGTTGACAAAAAGAAAGTAAGCTTTCACGAGCAGCGTATTACTTTGTTCTAGGGTGGCTACCTTCCTGTCTCTGGCCTGACAGAACTACCTACTTGTCCAGTTTGTCTTGAAAGAATGGTATGTCCTTCCGTGTACTTCCGTAATCCCACTATGTTTGTTGTTTCATACGAAAGCTGGCCAATTTGTAAGAGTCTTCTTAGAAAGAAAAGTGTCTGAAGAAGGGCGTTTTTGATTCGTACCAATTCTGAAAATTGTAGACTTGTTAGGCTCGAAATTTGTGTTTGATTGACTCTGAAATAGACTTTTTAACTAGTCTGAAAAGAATCAGAACTGAACAACATTTTGCTACATTTTTAGAAGTTTTGAATATGCACACTAGTGATTGAAGCTCTAACGCTGCTCGATTGAACGTCGCGTATAAAAATGTATACAAATGACCTTCGATCCAGGTTCTTTGTCTTTTGCAGAATAGCTAAAAGGTCTATCCTCAAAAAGGATGGTTGGTAGGTTTGGAAGACTTCCTGAACCTTTTTGTTCCTGAAGACAGAAGATTTGGGAGACTTTGGAGAGATTCTCGTTTTAAAGGGGCTCCGTCGCCAAACAATAAACAAATCCGTAAACTCGCACGTGTCACCAATTATCGGTTGTTCATCCATTTGTTTTTGCAGTTTGTTTGGTGGCTTCACCCAAACCACCAAAAAGTGACCGTTGAAAATCTATCTATATCCGAGCAATCGTGGAAGATATGAATGTTTGGTTTGTTCCTCAGTGAAGTACAATGATTTATGTCCAAACAGCAAATTTCATTTTGAAAAAAATATGATAATCCTTTCAGGAAACTGCAAAAATCATCGTTTTGTTTACATTTTGGCGACGGAGCCCCTTTAATTTACAAACTCTGGTGGTAAATGCGAGACTTGCTGTTTCAAGATTTCTATGTTTGATTGGGGAATATATTCCCGTCTCCAAAGCCTGCTTATTTCAGAATTTGGTAAGTTTGATATTACCAATCAAAGACACCCTATGTACTGTGTCTGCCACCAGGGATGCGGGCAGTACCACTCTTGGCTATGAACTGTTGTGGTCTTTCTCTTGTTGTGGTCTTTCTCCATGTTGAATAACCATGGAGAGTTCAACTATTACTTCATGCACGGAAAATTTGTATTTCTTAGATAGATGTTTGTTTGTATGAGAATGGATTGTTTTTTTACATTTATTAGGAGCTGCCTCAGACCTTTTAGGCCCAGTTTAAACGTCGTTTTTTACCGTGTCGAATTTGATATATGCTGCTAAAAACTTGTGAGTGTCAATTAAATTCAACATAAAAAAGATATTTAAATCACCTGCCGTTGTGAATAGATACGGCAGGAGTTCACCAGCTCTGTCGAATCAAACGGCAGCAAAACGACTTGATTTAAACATCGTATTACTGCCGCATTTAATTAATCAATACCAGGGCATGATCCGTGGTTTCTACGTGTGATCAGCCACTGCGCTTATGCATTTTGAAAAAATGGCCATTTTATTTCAATCTGACACGGCAAAAAAACCATGTGTAGATCAGATTTTTAGACACTGTAGATTCTACTGTGTTTAATACAGTTCGATTCGGCACGGCAAAAACGATGTTTAAATTAGGCCTTGTAATCTTTTCTAGGACGAATCAGTTGAAGGCATATTGACTATTCTCTGCAATCATTCATTCCACGGTGCCTGCTTAGTTCAATGGTCAGATTCAAGGTACTGTTTAGTTTAATTATGTCAGTTCCACCAAGCTCATCCTAGACTCAATACATGGTCGTTGTTTCATTCTTTGACTAAACTGATACCGCTACAACTTAGACTCATTTCGCTACGTTTCCAGACATGGATTAGCCTCGTACTGATTCGATATGGCCTAAATCACCTGCTATTTTCTGCTCAAAACCATCACCAATTTGATTCTGCAGAGACATGGCATCTTCCACAACCAAAAAGAGAGAGCAAGACAAATTATGAAAAAGCCATCATTGTGTTTATGAAAGGATCAGATTTTTAACGAAGTTGGAAAATGTCGCATCACTTATTTCTGAAAGACAGCTAAATGTGATGAAAAAGATGGCGTCTTAGTTTTCTACCGAACGAAGGGGCTGATAGAGGAATTACTAAGGATTTTTTAAGTACATTAGTTTATAGTACGAAGGGAAGAAATTGATTTTAATTATTTTGGATTACTAAGTGAAAGAATTGATTGATTTGGATTATTATCTGGTAAATTTGATTTTTGGATTTGTATTTTCGTCAGCATAGGTTCCAAATCTTTAAAAAGGCTAGTGTAAAATTGGGTGACCTATTTCTTTGAACTGAATGACTTCAAAGAAACTTTACTTATTTCTCTATAATTCTACCGTTGGACTTTTCTGAAATCTTTCATATTTTCAGAATTAGAGTGTTTTTCTTCTTTTTCAAGAATTCAAGAAAAATTTTCAAAAAAACTTAAAACCATTGTAATTTCTAAACCGTTTGACGCAACATGAAGTAATTTTGAAGAGAACTAGTCTATAGTTTATGGATGCCTACAATATGGTATCAAGCAAAAGTCAGTCACTCATCTGGTTTATGATTTAGAAATTTGAAGACGTCACATCCTAAAATGAGCTGAATTATAAGATACGCTGTAATTTTGAAAAATATTCAAAAGTTCTGCAAAGTCCAACGGTAGAATTATAGATAAGTATCTAACGTTTCTTTCAAGCCATTCAATCAGAAGAAATAGGTCATTAAATTTTACACCCACCTTTTTACGCTGAGTTAAAGATTTGGAACCTATGCTATTTTCGTCCGTATCGTACTTGATGTTGGGGCCCACTTTAATTGAAACCTTCTTAAATGAAACAGTATTTTTCAAATTTGATATTCCTCCGTTGATATCCTTCTGTTTTGCATCTCCAGTTGTCCAGTATGCAGATACAGTCAGACTCCGAAACCAGTTGCAGAGCAAAGATGTTTTCAATGCGATTCGACTGAGGTGATTCCTTCTGCTGATTTCATTGATACAATATAGACTGATTACGATGAGTCCCAGTAATCGCTATTCAAAGCGAGACTATTACACCTTCAATAGCGATAACTACAACCATATCATCAGTCTAGATACAATAGACCTTTTCGCTATTCTAAACAAGAATCTGAATCAAACGATCCTCTCATACATTTTGTAGAATTTTCGAATGTGCACAATAGTGATAAAGCTCTAACGCCACTCGATCGAATCTGTCGTTTGAAAATGTATAAATACATCGCTCGATCTCGATCCAGAATCTTTTGTAGTATAGCTAGAAGGTCTATTACATTATTTTCACTTTAAAGCAAGTGTGCAATGGTAAATAGGCTCATTTATAAATAGAACAAGGAAATAACTCAGACAGAGCATTGTTTCTTAGCAAGATAAAAATCTCATTCTTAGGCTACTATCTGTTGACATTGTGTGCAACTTCGATTTGAATGGGGGTATTTTTAGATTTTCTGCTCTCTGCAAATGCAAGCTTTTAACCTTGCACAAACCCTTTAATATCATTCATAGAGTACATTGGATACATTAATTTACTTTTCAATGATATTTAACCTGTATAAGCTAGCAGACTGATTGATAACATTATTAACCGATTATACTTGGTGAAATGAAATGTTAACGAATACGTAAAAATATCAACACATCTTCAACTAAGTTTTATGATGGCATCATTTTTCAAAGCAGGTGTCAAGTCTCCTTAACAATGAGGTCATTCTTAACAATAATACCCCAGAATGTCCAGTTCTACTCTCATAATTTTTTAGCTTACCTAAATCTCTATCCTTGGATGAGAAAACTTTTTTGGTGCATGCATCCTTTTGCAAAACTATGCATCAGCTGCAACACTTTGCTTCCCCCATCTGATCGCCTTTTTTATTCCCAGAGTCTTTGGATCTGTCTCATTTGTGGGCATATTGGATGTGGAAGATACAAGGATCTACATGCTTACCAGTATGTAACCCGTATTTGTTCGTTCATATCGCGCTGTAGTGATGGTAAATTTATGTTATTAAATGGAATCAACGACGGGGGTAGAGTGATTGCAAGCTACAGAGGACAGTTCCGGGGCTTTTAAAGTGTATGTTAGAAAACAAATGTACAACTACTAAATCCAACTGCAACCTTTTCTCCACATTTTGACATCTGTAACATTTGTCAATTCGTTAAAATTGTTCATTAGCTAGGCCAAATCTCGCCATTATTTTCATAGAGCATCATGATAGAGCATCACGATACAGATTTCTGCTTGCCACCATATTTTAGACCTTCATAAACGATGGTTTTCTTAAAGGATTTATCATTTTTCCTCTTTTGGTCTAGCAGTTACGGTGATTTAATTTTTTTCCAAATTTTCCATGAATGTTTTCAAAAGTAATCGAATTGCCGTTATCTTGAAAAAGATCAAGGTGTCAAAAACGTCCACAGCAGATTTACAGCAAAATACCATAACTTCCTTTGAAGCCATTCAATTTAAAGAAAAATGCCATAGAATTTTACACCCACCTTTGAAAGATTTTGAGCCCTATGCTTCCCCGATGATATTCCCGATAAGATTCCAAATCAAGAGGTTTTAACTGATCCCAAATGAAACTATGATTTCACACGGAATTGTGTTTGATCAGCTATATTTTAGACCCTCAAATCTGATTTCCAACTATTCTTTTTCAGGCACTACCAGCAAACAAGTCATACATTTTCAATGCAGCTCGAGAATCAACGAGTATGGGACTATACTGGAGGTATTTATCTCCTTTAGATGATAAATTTTTCAAGTCATGCTTTATAATAGCCTGCGTGCAGACTCGATAGTCGACTTTAGGATAGTCGAGTCTGCACGCAGGCTAGCTTTATAACTGCTTCGGAAAGGCCATATTTCAGAAATATTCCAAAGAGTCCCTCCTTGACGAAAAATATTTGAAACGTCAGCATCATAACTGATAAGAAAATTCTGTTAAGTGTTAAGGAAACCTCTCACGCCAGAAGAACATGCTTATATGCAATTATTTTTCCTGAGAGGTAACATTTGAACCATCTAAAATAATACAGACATTTGGACATCACCATTTTGTTTTCGGATTTCCAATCTATTTTGACATTTGCTGTTTTTTAATAAGCTGTTTCATTTTACCAAGATAAATCGGGATCTTTCGTCTACAGACAACAACCAGCAAGGAAACATGCTGGTTACGTCGCGGTAAACTCTTTCCATCCGTGATGATAAAACATAGGGCTCAAATCTTTAAAACGGTCGGTGTAAAATTCTATTGTAGTTTTCATTGAAATAAATGGCTTGGAAGGAACTTAGAGTTTTTACTGTAAATCTGCCGTGGCAATTTATTGATATCTTGATTATTTTCAATATGGCGGCATTTATTAAATTTTAGGCTATGACGTCATCAAATTTCTAAATCCTAAACTAGAAAAGCTACAGATTTCTGCTTGCCATCATATTTTAGACCTTCATAAACTATGGTTTTCTTGAAGGTTATATAATGTTTCCTCTATTAGTTTAGGATTTGCGATGATTTAAATTTTTCCAAAATTGTCCATGAATTTTTTCAAAAATAATCAAATTGCCGCCATTTAAAAAAAAATCAAGATATCATAAAGTTTCCACGGCAGATTTACAGAAAGGTTCCTTTCAAGCCATCCAATTCAAAGAAAAGTGCACTAGAATTTTACACCGACTTTTTCAAAGATTTGAAAGATTTGAACCCTATGCTTGATGATGGTGAAGGTGAAGTTGCGTTTTTCAGCGCCAAGCGCTGGGATCGCAGAAATAGAGCAGACCTAATCGAGTCCGCGACCCCTTGTCATGACGCTCAAGTGGTGGGGTCCTACCGGGTATCGAACCCACTCCGCCTGACTGTTCTGGCTGCAAAGTCAGATGATTACACCACTGCACCACAACACCTTCAGACTCATGGAGCTCGCATGTGCAACATCGCTTTGTTTATACGAGAGGACTTTTTTATTGCACATTAGTTGCAGTATCTGCGTTGATATTATTTTTGACTTTCATGTTCTTGATTTGCAGATAATTACGTGCACCGACTCGTTCAGAGCAAGAGTGATGGAAAACTCGTTGCCGTGGATGGAGAGCATGAGGTGACTTTTCCTTTATCAAAGCCTGTAAGTGCAAACATTATGCAGTGCGAGAAGCAAAGGCGAATCTTGTAAAGCAAAGGATCAATCATTTAATAGACCTCCTGTACGAAAATACAAGGCCATGTAATAGCCATGTACAAGCCTTGTAGTTATGGCCTTGTAACCTTGTTATAGCCTGGAGTAGCCTTGCTGTAACCTTGTAAATGGCTTGAAAAATGCTAATTAGCCTTGTAGAAGCCTTGTGGAAACCTGGTGTTAGACTGGTTGCAGCTTGGAATCTTACTGATAGCCTTGTAATTTTCTTCCAAGGTTAGTACAAGGTCATAACAAGGTCATAATCCCCTCTACAAGGCTAAAACTTGGCCTGTACAAGGCTAAGTCTAGCCTTGTATTTTTGTACAGGCTTTTAGTTATTCTACAAAAGAACCTGGATCGCGTTACTTTTATACATTTTTATACGCGAGGTTCGATTGAGTGGCATTAGAGCTTCTATCACCATTGTGCACACTCGAAAATTCTACAAAATGTAGCAAGACATCGTTCGATTTGGATTCATTTCAGAATAGCTAAACGGTCTATTGTTGTGTCGTATCTGATTACAGACGTTGACGATCAGTTCCTTCGAATGCTCCCTGTCATCAGCTTTTTGAAGAAATATTCCTGCGTTCTTTTCATTGGTCAGCAATTTTAAGCCATTAATGTATGTTGTTCTTTACTTTCCTCTGTCTCTTTTACCGTTAACAGCTGCACATAATTTTTTTTTTATATATTCTATATAAAAATTTACAAGAACGAGGTACTTAAGACTATACTTACAAATTACTTAACTACATAACTAACATAATAACCTGGGAAGCAAGAACCCATGACTATCCCCCAGGGTCATGACATAGAACACTAAACTAAATTACATCTGAATATACAATTACGAAAAGCTACAGATAAACGATGAACGATGTTTACTTAGACTGATTACATTTCGTCGTAAATTCCGCTTGTTTTCATTTTGACTTTAACCTTTCGCTGTTTGAGCGAGCTGTTACATTCAATAATGTGGTGAAATGACTCTACTCAATAGATAAAATTGCTAGCGAAAACTAGGAACGAAATGTAATAAGTCTAATGTTTACTTAAAAATACAGACAAAACGAAAATGGAAATGAAAATGAAGGGACTATGCATTGGGAATATGCAAAGGACTATGCACAGAATTGCATTGAGCTGCAGTGCAAATCCCGTTAACAGCTGCTGTTCTAAACCTTTCTTTCTGCATACGTTTCCTGAAAACTCAAGTTGTCTTCTTCTAATAAGTGTTTCTATGAATGACCTCTTACTCTTTGCTTTGATTAGTACATCCTTATTGCTGACTTTGTGCGTCCATGATATTTTCAAAACAAAGGATACACAGGTCGGATTAAGACAAAAGGGATCTGGCAGCCTCAAGATAAGATTTCACTCCTACTGTGGAGCCAATCATCATGCTTTGCCTTCTTTGTTTACTTTTTTGATTCGATTGAGTGCACTCAGAGGTGCGAAATCTATTCTTCTGAAGGCAAATCGCTTTGTCTTCTCGGAAACCTAAACTTCGGTTTCACAAAATTCTCCCTTGCTACTGCGAGAGATTATAAAGTCCCTATCGTGTCCTAGACTCCATTCCAGATTAGACATGTAAGAACAGGCCCAACTTCGCGATGTTTCTTTGATTATTGTTATGATTCTGAACCTGTGCATTGCTTTGCTGTCGAATGCTGAAACTATCTAGTAACTTTACTAGCCATGAACTAATTTTGCGTTGATTTTCTGGAATTTTCTTTTGAAGGTAATCGACGATGAAAAACTGGACTCCTTGAATTTAGAGGTAAGCCCTAATAAAGTTCAAGTTATCAACTCTTCCCAATTAGGTCATAGATGACTAAAAAGTGATACTCCTCTAATTAGATTGCCTGCGAAGTTAGACTTGCCCCAAGTCTATCTTTCAGTCCGTCGACCCGTTCTCTTTTCGGTAGTTCCTGGATCCGCCATTCCAACATTCCGGAAGAGGGCGCGAGAGATCTCTCGAGCTCTCTTGACGGAATGTTGGAATGACGGATCCAAGGGAGTGGTCCGAAGAAATAGACTTGGGACAATTCTACTGCGAAGTGTGCCTGTAAATAAACAATCTAGTTTCAAATTTAGTTCTTTGCTACTAATTTTGGTGCAGTCTTTTTCTATCTGCTTGCTAATTTCCTTTTCAGTATACTTACCTGCTGACAAGCCAGCTTGAATCACAGCGACTTTATTTCGAAGAAAAGATGACATTTTTAGAGAAAGATGCCATGGAAAGGGTACGTAGATAATACTGTCATCGACCTGTCTTTGGTACGCTTGTTGTCATGGCACGGAGGAAGAAGCAAGGTTCTAGCTTGTAATTTAGCTAAATTTCTTTAGCTGAAATTACGTCAGGATGTTTGAAAAATATTTAGGTCAGAAAAACGGTAGTCTCTCCTTGAGATTAGCATTCCCTTGGCGGAAGGGGATAAGTGATCTTCGGTCGAATGGTGATCTGCCGCTCAGTTTCCAATATGCGACCACTTCTAATTGCTAAAATTTGCCATGGTACCCATTTCTATAACAACCTTTTGGCGGATGTTGCTTACTTGTGTCATTTTTTAGCAAAAAAACCCATTGTTAAGGACAATCTGTCAGATTTCGAACAGGAAACCGATGCATATGAGCAGTGCCCTATATGCTATCTCCCCCACCCCAGGCACTTTTGTCGCTAATGATGAGGGGGCTTGGGTTTGAAGGAGGGGGCTAGGGGATGGTCATTGCTCTGTAATGATTATCAAACAAATTTATATTTCAAATTTAGGGAATCTTTGGGAAAAGTTGCGACTTTATTAAAAACCCTTCCTTTGGTTGGTTTAACCATATTTGGTGTAACTGAATTTATTTAGTCCCAAGAGAGGGAGAAAGAGCAGAGTCTTAAGTAGGTTACAATGGAGTCTTGTATACAAGCGTGCCAGTGATTTTAAGTTGTGTTCTGGCACTTGAAATAGTGACAGTATAAATAGTCTGTACAGGAGTCTGAACGTCACACGTCGATAGCTCGTGCGCTGATCAGAAACCCCTCCCCATCCCTCCCATAAGATTTTAGAGCAATGGCAATATCAAGTTGTGGATCTTGATTCTGTTTTGATAGATTTTCGCCACTCAATTTACCAGTCCATAATGATAAGTCCTGACAGGCTACTATATTGATCAAACCAGGATAGGCACAGCAATGTAGTGTAAAATTGAGAATATGCTAGGTAATGCAACTTGTAGAATTTTTTGCTAAGCTTATTTATCGTATTACTCGTTTGTCATGCACTCGTCTTTTCACAAACTTGCTAAACTGACTAGTACTACTGGCATGAAAGATTCTTATAAGAACTGTAATTAGTTACTAAATAAATGTAGTTATTTTCGGTTGAATGAAATGAATTGGAAAATAACTGGATTTATTGAATTCCAGGTTATGATTGTGGAAGAGCGAATGAAGAAGATTTTTGATGATTATGAGAAATTAGAGCAAAGAGTTCAGCATTCTGAGAAAGAAAAGAAAACCTTGGATAAGAAATACACGCAGGTATATCAGATGAAGTTAGTTTTACCGGATGCATTTGGGGGTCATCAACAAAGAAGTATACAACAGTATCACAGGTTCGGGCAAGGTGAAAACAGGGAATGGGAAAGAGTCCTAAATTGTCCTAATCCGGATAATACAAGGTATCTCGAGGCATTTTTATAGCAGTTTTTATTGATAATTTAGCTGACTTTGGGACATCAGGGCGATTTTTCCTTCTCATCCTCCCTGTGTGGTGCCCTTAGCTGGATTCCTTATTTTATAAGCACTTTCAGTTTTCTTCGTTATTTAGTTCCCAAATCCACAGATGTTTTATAAAGGCCTACTTGAGTATTATCCTTTCTTCTATATGCACCGTACAAACGTTATATTTTCGTCAAAAATACCCAAATCAAAGATTTTCAAATTTTCCCCAGGTTGTTGCTAAAGTTGGAAATTTGGTTCGCGACTTAAAAGAAGAAAAAGAGGTTAGTATTTCTCACATATTCAATATTCATTTTTTATGCATTTAAACTTAATTCTTATTCACCCAGTCGGTTTGACGCCACAACAATCCTATGAAAAAAAATGCATTGGAATTCTTTAAGTACAGTAAATCCCTGCAATTTAGAACCTACCTTTTGAGAGCCAGACTGAATTAGGTTCTTATTTAAAGGCACTTTACATGATAATTTTCAACCCGTGTTGAGTTTCAACACGGGTTAAGTTTTAACAGCATTGCTTATTTTGCCTTGCGTTTACATGAAATCTCAACACGGGTTGAGATTAGGTCACATGGTTGCAAACAGTAGAAGAAGGAATGTGAGCCCCAATCAAAATTTGTTTGCGTTACATGAGAATTTCAACCCGTGTTGAAATTTCAACACGGGTTGAGTTGCCGAGTTGAGTTGAATCCGTGTTGAGTTTCAACTCGGCCTCCTTCATGTAAACGCGATGAAGGCTTACACCGTCAACCGAGTTGAAACTCAACCTGTGCTCAACTCAACCCGGGTTGAGATTTCTCATGTAAAGGGCCTCTTAGATTAATTCCAGGGTATAAAGGGTCCGTTATGTAACGAGTATAAAGGTTCTTATTGGAAGGGCTCCTTGTGTAAACCTCTCAGGATTATCACCACGAGATTTCCAACCCTCTTATTTGTTTTGACAATGTTATTATATACCTTTATCTGTAAGGTTTGAAAGTCTATAATAACATTGTTTTGACGATGTTATTGTATACCCAATAACTAATTACATGTTTGCAAATAGTAAGGGAAGAGGCTCAGATTCTAACAGCCAACTGGGACCAAAGTGAATTTAATAAGGATAATAAAAAAATCAATTTTATTACCCTTGTAATAAGAACATATTTTTCATCAAATTGAAAAAGGTTCTTAACTGCAAGGTGCATAATTTAGGGAAAACAGTCTGTAGGTTCTTATTTTGTAGGTCCCTATATGCAGGGATTTACTGTAATTCAAAGAGGATGCACACATTCATTCACCACACTGTTTCTTGCGCTAATAGACTTTTAGCTATTCTCAAGAGAATCAGAATCGAACGATATTTTGCTACATTTTGTAGAATTTTCGAATGTGCACAATAGTGATAGAAGTTCTAACGCCACTCGATCGAACCTCGCGTATAAAAATGTATAAAAATAACGCTCGATGCAGGCTCTTTTGTAGAATAGCTAAAAGGTCTATTAAGGAGGAAGGGTTTGTGTAATTCTTTAATAGCAAATGCGCCCAAGGTATTTTTAATATATATCTTTCTTTTGTAGATGAATTCGTGTTTATCGGAAAACCAGAAAATATGGCAGCAAAAATTTGAAGAAACATCAGAAATGATGAAGCACTTGGAAAAAACTAAGAATCAGGTAAGAACGTGAAGTACAGTAAGAACCCGCAAAATAGAAACTAGGTTTTTCAAAATAGCCCGTTTAGTTTCTTATCAAAAGGTCATTAACCTCGAAACAGGCTGAACGGTTTCTTATCACATGGTTAAAGAACCTGCAATGATTTCAGCTTAATCTTTCATGAAAACCCAGAGCACATATTAGCTGACAGTATGTTCTAGTTACCTAGCATTTCCTCTAAATTTGCTCAACATGCCAAGCCAAATTTATCATTATAGATAGAGATGCCTTTGCATGAAATGTCTAAAAATGTCGGGCACCTTAGTTTCACAAAGATTTTCAAATCTGAAATTATTTAGGGTCCTTCCATAAGAAACCTTTCTAAAATCAGGCTGAGAAGTTTCTTATATGAGGGCACCATTTCTCAAAAATATCAGCCTGAGGTTTCTTATAAAATGGTTTCTATTTTGCGGGTTCTTACTGTATTTTCCTTGTGTATCTTGTTCATTTTTCGTACGAAAGTTCCACAAGTTATTTATAAGAAATTTTTCTGTAAGAGCTCTATGATGACTAAAACTCTAAATCTATGTTTGAGAAGCACTAGTGAACTCTTAAAAACTGTTTTGAAACCTCGTCATAACAAAGTTTCCTTTCAATATTGTTTGCCCAACAACTTTAGTGATTTATGAACAAAACCTGCACAATCATAGTTTTGTATTATACAATAAGATATAAAGCCGGAGATTCCGCGCTCGCGAGGATCTATACTTTAAAGTTAATGTGTCCATGTATTTGCAGCGGTTGCAAGCCTGTAAAATTCTATGACATTTTCTTTGAATTGAATGGCTTGAAAGGAACTTATGGTACTTTGCTGTAAATCTGCCGTGGACATTTTTTGATATCTTGATTTTTTTCTTCGTGACTTTTTCATCATTTTGAAACTAATCAAGATTCTTACACCGGCCTTTTTAAATATTTGAGCCCCATGTTGGCTTTGCGGGGGCATGCCAATTTCACTTGGTATTTCATGTGATCACTTTTGTATAGGAGCTCACTACGTGGCAAGCAATAATCTAAGCAGACTGATGACTTACTTGCGGTTGCACTTTCAAAGCTGAAATTTTAGTTTGTATTTGATCAGTTAAATTCTGCCAATCACACGCGCTCTTCGAGGCTCTTATCTTTTAGACCCAGAAATAAGGAAAACGCGGTGAGGGAGTTGTTTTGGAGCAAGGATTCTACATTCAATTCTGGTCCATGATTTACTGGCCATTGACACATTTAGACCCCGTTTACACTATGCCGGTACGAAATGAATACGGCATGAAACTGTGCCGTATTGGCCTCCAGTTTACAGTATGCCGGCATAGTTTTTAGTTGAATACGGCACGAAATGAATACGGCATGCTAACTGGCTTTGTCGCTGAACCGGCATAGTGTAAACGGCGAATACGGCATCATTTCGTGTCGGATTCACATAGAGGCGATAATCTGGCAAATGAGAGCATGCGCCTTGACCAATCCTCACTCTGCGCATGGTCAAAACCTATCGTATTCATTTCGTGCCGGTATAAACGGCGATTCCGTTTTGACAGAAAAACCAATGCGGCACAGTTTCATGCTGTATTCATTTCGTACCGGCATAGTGTAAACGGGGTCTTAAGTTATATTTCTGAAACTGACAGTTGTATTTATAAATAATATTCCCGTTTGAAAAATCACCAAAATTTGATTACGCGACCGATCTTCAATTTTCTTTCTTGTCAAGTAGATCAAGGGATTTTTTAATTGGCTTGAAAATGAGCAACTTTAAGCTCTTTTTAGGGCTACCTGGTTTTGAATCATACTGCAATGTAAAACATCTTGTTTGGTTATAAATGACTTAATTAAATGCGCACTATCATTAGAGACTTCAATGATTATAAAAAATCTCAAAATTTGGACTCTTAGGCAAGATTGAGTATTTTGCTTCAAAACTATAGCTCAAAGTAAGGTTTTTCAACGTGTAATTTTTCTACCTTGTTGTATCAAAAACAAACATTTTATCATCTATAAATATTTTTGGGTCTTTGACAAAACAAGTCAAAAAAGAAAATTTTATCAAAGGTTTGATAATTGATTTTTGGTGATTTTTAAACAGGAGTACTTTTTTGGGACACCTGGTATATGTCAGCAGATTTTTCATATATAGTATACCGTTGAAGAGGGCCTAACCATTCGAAGAAAACAGGCATCAATTTGGTCTTTTGCGCTTTTTATTCTTTATTTCAGTGCTGACTAGTTTCGCCCACTAGGGCATCTTCACAGAAAAATCAGCAGATTTTTTAGATTTAATTGATTTTTTTTCAAAACAGGAAATTGCCGATCTGAACGAGCAGCTGCGAGACTTAATGAGACATTTATCTATTCAATCAGCAGTGGCCACTGCTTCAGATGACACTCAGAAGGTAATATACTTTAGATTGACAATTTCGATTGAAAAGGCGTTTATATTAAAGAGTCATTGTCACCCAGGGTTCTTTGCGGACGCGCTGAAATTTCGAATTTGTCGATTCGAAGGTGTTGTGGCGCAGTAGTGTAATCCTCTGATTTTGCAGCCAGAACAGTCAGATGGACAGGGCTCGATACCCGGAAGAGCCCCACCACTTTAACGTCATGACAAGGGGTCGCTGACTCGATTAGGTCTTCCCTAATCCTGCGATCAGCGCTTGGCGCTAAAAGACGTAATTTCACTCCATGGCCAAAGCGGAAGCCATCGATCCACACTACAGTGCCGGGCGAGTCAAAAGAATTGTGTGGAATAAGAAATACGCGGCTGATATTCAAAACTGAAATGTTCAGCTATCAGTCAAAGGCTAACTTAGATGCGAAAATCTTGTTTGGTAAGATCATTCATCTTTCAGACGCAGAAATTAGGGAACTGCTGGTATGGGGTTTTTATGGGATTGAGAATTCCACGTTCTGTTCCATGATTTACTTGCCATTGCAATACACCTTTTCAATTAACGGTCTAGTTTTGCAAATTTTTGACAATTTCTTCCTACGAAACTTTTGACCACGAATTTGGATTCAGCAGCCAAAGTTTAGTTTAGATGCAAATTTTCATAATCCTACTGTTCGCGATTTTGATGTTATGACGATAATAAGTTCGAAAATCTACAAGGGATTTGACCGTGAAAATTGCTCGGGGTGTAACTTTACACCCTCAGTCATTATTTAGGGTCAAATCCCTTATAAATTTTCAACTTTATTATCGTCATAAAATCAAAACTGTGAACACTGGAACTATGAAAATTAGTAACCAGATTAAAATCTAGGTGCTGAATCTAAATCTGATGTCAGAAATTTCATATGAAGCAATTTGGAGAAATTTTGAAAATTTCCAAAACGAGGCCGCTTAGTTGAAAAGGTGTATTGAAGTTCAATTTTTTAAAAGTGACAACTTTATTGATTTTGAATTGTATTGAACCGGAAATGAAAACGCATACAAACGGAGTCATGGAAACACCTACGTTTTCATGCTCTTCGCGAAAACAGAGTAATGGAAACTACCCAGCAAGATCATCTGAAAACAGATTGATTTGAAAACGGAGACATTTGAAAATAGAGTAATAAAGACATGGCCATCGATGTATATCCTAACCACACTGACAAATTAGACCAGCTTAAATCAAACCAGTTTATGGAATGTTGCACTCTGATTGGTCAATCCAACAAATCGAATTCATTTGATTGGTTAAAATTTAACATGGTTTAGATAAAGCTGGTTTAGCTTGTCAGTGTGTTGTGAATAGAGCTTTGTGAAGATATTACACCATGGGTAGCTAGACACTACTGGTGTACTTCTATGGAAGAGCGCTGCAACTTATATGTACCTGCGGAGGAATAATTTATTTTGTCCTGCGGAGGAGGTAACGACGCTAGCCCCTCCATAGTAGTACATAATGTTCTCCTCCGCAAAAAACAAAGCTGTGCGAATCAAGTACAACTGCGGCGTCCAACTACCCATGATTACACCATATCCATATAAACTGGTTTTGATAGAAAATTTGTAATTCCTACAATTGTTATTTCCTTTAGGAATTACAAGATGGGCAGTTATTTGTTCAAGAAAACCAAAGGACTTCTTCCAATAAGACCAAAGCTTCCCCAAGGGGCAAAGGGAGAGCTACAAAAGAAAGGTAGTCTTTACTTTTTGTTCATATAAAATCAGATTTAGGAATTGATTGTAATTTTAGAATTAAATCTGTCTCAAATTCTCATCTCACTGATTTTCCAAAATATACCGGGTGTCCCAAAAAAATGTATACGGATTTGGTTGACTGCAGCCATGTGAATTTAGCTTTAATCATTGTCTAATCACTCTAAAAATGTTCCTCGATAGTTAACTTGAACATAGATACCTTGTTTGTTGATATTGGTACTTTGAGACCAAACATGTAGATCCTGAAAGCTCAAATTTGCCTCCTCCTGCAAACCAGAGCTTTAGCCGTTTGGCCGTTAAGTCGTTTTAAGGCACAGTGTATAAATCAATGATAACCTTGATAAAATTTGAACAACATTAGATCTTGTGTTGTTCTGTTTTCATGAAGTCATCCCACAGTCACCCATTGGGAAGTTTCTCGATTTTCATTAATTTCAGTTCTTAATTTCAATGTGCTTCAGGAATTTGCTTAGGCCAAAAGGCCAAAACTCTGGTTTGGAAGTGGACGCACATTTGAGCTTTCAAGATTGATATTTCTGCTCTCAAAGCACCAATACCAACAAACGAGGTATCTGTGTTCAAGTTAACTATCGAGGAACATTTTGAGAGTGATTAGCCATTAATTAAAGCTAAATTCACATCACTGGAGTCAAGCAAATCTGTATACATTTTTTGGGACACCCGGTAAAGAGCACCATGATAGTATTCAGTATTTATTTGTATATTAGGAAGTTAGCTGAAATCAGTTACTTGTATATAGCTGCTGAACCTCAGTTAAGTTTGCTACGTATATGAAATTTATGGTTCATTTTGTCAAATTTTTTTGCAGCCTCTTACTCTCATGGAGCAGGTCTTTGAAATCATTAGAAGGGTGGTGTAAAATTCTGGTTCACGTGTCCATGAAAGAGTACAACGGCATCTTGTCGGTAGATAGTGATTTACGTAGATGATTCGTTAAGAAATTAAATCATATCTTTCATTTTCGAAAATAATTGTGTCAAGAGATATCTGCACATAAGTATAAAAATATTGAAGGCCTCAGGCTTTGACATAAAGATATTCTCAAACCTTCGTTTCAACAAAGTTTAAAGTTATTTTTCTGAGCTTATTTAACTCAACTGTCTGAAGACTTGTTTTGAGATGAATCAATATTTGCAAGTCTTTTTCTTTCATCTTTGGGAATAAATAGGAAAACGCACTGCCTGGTCTGTAGAGTTTTGCTCAAAATATCCTTAGGCCCAGGTCAAATGTCCCTCTTCCCATGCGCCGAATCCAATGCTCAAAGTCTTTTCTGCTAATTCTGCGGGCTGGCTCGTTTCTCCTTCGCATCACCCTCTTAATGGCTTACGCCCCCGCAGAAGCAATTATATTATTTTAGCTCTGATAGAACACGGAATAGACTCAGACTTCTCAATGCAATTAAGTGCGACTGTAGGGAACCTCCATAGCAACATCGAATCCAATGTCATTCTTAATTGCGTCGCTCCTAATTCACTTAGAACTTGAATTGAATTATTCTCCCTATAATAATATAATATAATATAATATAATATAATATAATATATATACCTCTTCTCCATTTCGGAGCAATTACTACTTTAAAACTACTTTGCACAAGTGCAGTGAGAGTAGTAACACGGGTTTTTGACTGGTCTTGCTTTAGTTCAGAAAGCAAAATTGTTCCACACATTTCACTGTAGCAACAGCCAAACTTGTTGATCACAACTAAATCCAAAATGGCTCCCTTTGTTAGTTATACTTGACATCAGAGATGTAGCTCTGGAAGAAAGCTTTGCAGAAAAGTAATTCATATAAACGACTATATTTCCTAATTCCACACAATTAAACTGAGACAATTATAGCATTATTATCATGAGCGAAATTTCCAGATGAAGAGAAAAGTGAACGCTTAATTTTTTTACATCGAAATTTTAAGTAAAGTGGGAAAATGTTTGAAGCTATTACCACAAGAAGCAGTATGAAGTTCACCTGAAAACAGAAGAAATAAAGATCATAAAAATCATAAAAGTCAATTTGAACGATATTTTGTTACATTTTGTAGAATTTTCGAATGTGCACAATAGTGATGGAAGCTCTAACGCCACTCGATCGAACCTCGCGCATAAAAATGTATAAAAATAACGCTCGATCCAGGCTCTTTTGTAGAATAGCTAAAAGGTCTATTATCAGGCATACCGGGAGATTCAAAAAAATGTTTCCACTTTTTTTATTCATATAGAATATTTACAATGAATCTTACATTCTACTATGCATATCTAAATACTATACAACGCCACGGGGATGATGTCAAGGGGAACGAAAGGCAATGACTAACCCCATGGCCAGACACGCAACGTTAAACTACATATATCTACATATATCTACATTACAGCCTATTAAAAACTGATGGATACTAAACTAGATTCTGTCTGACATTAGATGTCGGGTTAGGAATGGGATGAATTGAAGAATGTCACTTTTAACACGATAAAATTTGTTTACACTATGTCACTTATTTGAAGATCGTACAAAAAATCATGAGATCAATGTAAAAAATTAGAAATCCGTTGTCTGGTTGAGCAGTTAGACTTTCTTTTGAGAATTCAGTTATAATTTAAAATGCATTATCTGATCTCGAATGAACATTTTCCAAAAAGTTCCATGGGCATTGGCTAAAACTATAAGTGTACAGTAGAAACCCGCATAAAAGAAACTAGTTTTATAAGAACCTTGAGGCTTAAATTCCATTATTACAACTTTTTAAACAAGAACCCCCAAGATTCTGAAATTTCTAAATATTCTTATGTAATAAAATGGTACTTTGGTTAAAAACTGCAAAATCATGGATTATGTAAGCTTTATCACAAAGAAATCTATTGATAAACTATTCAACTCATAGAAGGAATGCACTGACATGTATAAGAACATATTTTCACTGTACTAACTATAAGCACCTTATTAAGAACCTTGCAGGCTTGACTTGAGTATGGCATCAGTTAATCAAGAACCTCATTCAGGCTGCCTCAAAAAAAATCTAGGTTCTTTCATGCGGGTTTCTACTGTATATGAAAATGACTTACCCAAAATGGGTCAGCTCCAAAATGTTTGTGTGTGATTGCGTACAACGGATATTCAAGAAGGCCAAAGATGCCAGCAATGAAAATGCCAAGGCCATATAGGGTTGCGAAACGCTCTGGTCGAAACCTATGTGATGAAAAGCAAAGGGACATAAACACGCTCCTTCGCAGCATCCCTGCATCAGATTTCGCAAGATGACTACATATACAAAATACTATAAAGTCAATTGTGAAAATAAGAGTTTGGAAGTTAGTTTAAGAATAAAAGGGGGTTAAGCAAAATAAACAAATTTGTGACACAAGGACTGACAAAATCAAATTAGAGGACGCTGCGGAGGAGCGTGGGGACATTAAGCATTTGAAGAGGCAGTTATATGCACTGACGTCAAATCTGTGGTGCGTAATTCAGACCACCTGGTGGACCAAAAAAACTTGACATGTTTGAATATTCGTTATGTGGAAATGCTTGAGATAATTGAAATCAATCAAAGTTTGGTTAACAAGGACAGATTTCGTAAGACAATAGCATAAGTTGCTTTTGATTGACACCGCAATTCAAAGCGATTAGCGATCTAAGACAAAGGAAATTCTTTCAGCCAGTAATTCAAAACAAACAAAGCCGCTAAAGTTTCTCTGAAACCCAGGTAGCTAGCTCGCTTGCTGTGCATTCCAGAAATTGTTTTCAAGAGCAAACATGAGCATAGATCGAAAGAAGAAGGATATATCTGCACATCTGCCTCAGGCATTTAATTTGTTAAAGTTTTACTTACGCTAGTGCAATGTATGATGCGTGTGAAGAATACAAGAATCCTCGCGCTGTCACGTGAAACACAAATGAGACGATCTGAAAAAAGAAATATATGAAATAGCCTTTTATACACGTAGCCTATTGTGGGGTGAGTGGCCGAGCGGCTTATACAAATTTCCGTCAGGTGGCTGAAGTTAAGCTTGGTCGAGGGAGGTCAAACTCCGGATGGGTGACCTCGTAGGCCTGACCTCGCAACTCATCTCGCCGTCTTTCGGAAGGGACGTTAAACTAGGGGTCCCATGCCTGGATGCGGCATGCATAGTGGGCTTGAATTAGTTTTAAGTTGCTAGAAATCCTTCCTGCCCACTCAAAATAGATTACTGAAAAAGAAGTCCTCAGAATTCCGAAAAATCTTCAGCCTGCCTCCGGTAAATGAAGACTTCTTCTTTGACCGTGTGACCGTGGTGTTTTCCTGACTCTGGCCAGCCCCAAGTTGTTGTAAAAGAGTAAGTTGTAACATTTCCAAAAACGCCTGAAAAATCTGTCTCGCACATGTAAGGTGAGCTTAGTAAAAATGCAAAGTTACACAGGGAAAACATATTTAGTGTCTTTATTTGCAGAAATTTTCACGTCACATCGCGTAAAGTTCACTTCTTTTTATTAATATTTTTGATCTGCACCTTTTTTTGCTCAATCTGCTCGCCTGTTTGAGCGAGCAATTCAGTTCAATAGATAAGTAGGTAAAGCAATTCAGCTCAGTACGTAAAGATGTTTTCGTACAAAACTGGGATGAATCGTAATGATCGTAATAACTCTAACCTTCTCTGCATGGGTAGTTAGACACCGGAGGAAAGTTTATATCGTTCTGCTGATGGAGTTTATTACAAATTGCAAGAAAGGAAGAGAACCGTCGTTTCTTTTCTTTGTTTTCTTATGCTAGCTCCTCCGTATGAAAGTATAAAGCTGTGGCAATCAAACACAACTGCGGTGTCTAACCGCCCATGCTTCGAGAACGAAATAAAATGCTTTATCCGTTTTTGAGAAGATTTCAAGAAATTTGTTAGGCTAAAACATCGACTTACCAGCCCCCATTTCCATGGCGATAATGACAGAACAGATACCACAAGACAAAATAAATTCGTCAAAAAGAATGGAACAACACTTTCTTCGATTCTTCTAATCCGTAATTCTGCCGATTGTTTAACGATCGGACTGCTACTGTCTACTATAGTGTCATTCCTGCCACACTTGATTGAATTTCTGTCAAATAGCAGTCCAACAAACGGCCCAACTATGATGCCAGAGACTTGCGCATAGCCAAAATATGTGATGTAGCTGCTGACTGCAAAGAAAGAAACCCATATCTTAGCTTTCCTTCGGATTTCGAAACCTTGATATTTGATGATAATTGATGAGTGAGTTTAATAATAATAATAATAATAATAATAATAATAATAATAATAATAGTAATAATAAAACCATATTTATACAGTTAAACTGGTTCAGCAAAATGGATTTGCTGCTATCAACCAAGGACCTGTCAACCTAAAATACCTAAATATATATTTTACACCAATATAGATAGTTTTAAAAGTTATTTACAATGATAGAGTTTAAAGAAAAAGTTAAAAATCAAAGTTAAAATCCTTGCAGTAAGTCTTGAACTTCAAAACCGATGTTTCACTCTTTAGTTTGTTGGAAACTTTATTAAATATTTTTGCACCCTGGAATGCAAAAGTTTTCCGTCCTGCTTCAAATTTTACTCTTGGGAGCAATAAATTGTGTTCATTTCCACGAGTTCCTTTGCAGTAAGTAAGTAGTACACGCTGAAAGTATTCCCTAAAGTCAGGTGGTGCAAGACCGTTCCAGCATTTGAAGACCTCAACTGCGCACATTCTATTTGCTTCGGGAGCTCGAAATTGGCTGAGAATCACTAGACTGACTACACTGGAATATAAGATGTCAATTGTTGGTTGTATCATAGCGTTAGTTGCAAAGTAGTGTTGATAAGTAAACTAGCTGTTAATAAAGTTAGGTGAGTGCAGCTAGCTGTTAATAAAGTTAGGTGAGTGCAGCTCATGCTCTTTTCCAGTGCAATTTTCTGCAAATGCTTTGAGGAACAAATGCTCCGAGTTTGAAGCATTACAAAATTACAACCGTTTGCAAATTACGAGACAACTTAGCATGACTACAACATTGATCATACTCGATGAAATATTGGTCTCAATTGAAGCATTAGATTGCAATTTTCAGTCAGACACAGTAAATTATCGTTCATGTTAAAAGTCCTTTGGAGTTCACAGCTTTATACTGCTCTGGGTGGTACCTCGCATGATGGGTCTGTTATTCGCCAAAGAACAACACTGACATCAACTTTTGAAGCCATCCAGCAACACGCCATTACTCCTTCTACCTTATTTCAAAACCTCCCGGAGGTGCATTTTGAAATTAGGCCTGATGATTAATGGCGGGTTTGTGGATCGTGACTTGACAGTTTCGATAATACGAGAGCAGATGAACACAGAAAAAGAACGAACATGGTGCTTTCGACATCTAATTGATGCTAAGCATGCTTTAGTCAACAAAAGACTGGACGTATGTTGCGAAGGTTGTTGATTTTTGGACATTTGGCCATAACGGACAAAAACTAATAAGGTAGGCCAATATTTGATCTTCCCGTTGCCCGTGCTATGATTTGAAAATGGCACAAACCTGACTTTTTGTCATTTGGGAAATGAAGGTTTACAAGTTCATCGAGACTGCCAATGAAATACCAAAGTCGAAGTTGACAGAAACACAGAAACATTAATTCCAGCAGAATACAGTGGGGATGCTATAGATTTCAGCAAAGTTTCTACAAAAAATGGAATTATTAGAAATTAGAATTGCTATAATCATGAACTTGCTCACAACGAAAAGGATGATAAGAATTCTCAAAATGATAACTTGTCAACAAAATTGTCATGTTGTTGAAAGATTTTTTCCCATGTTTCCGTTGCTTGAAGAAACATTCTGTCTTGGCTTTGGAGGTGTTTTTTCTCTTCAATGAGGATGAACTTGCTGCCAAATTTTAAATCAATTTGAGTCTGAAAATCTGAATATTGATGATTTGGTCTTGCATTAATTTGTGCTCAAGACGTTAAGTTGAGAAAGAATTTACAACCTGGTACAACTGCACTTGATATGGACTCCTCTGCAATAAGTACTTCTTCGCTCCTGGTTCGCCTGCAAAAAAACGTCCGGTCAGGTTGATCAAATTTTGTTGCAATTGTTGCAAATCTTGGGCCTGGTCGATACCCAGGGTAGTCACGTGCCTTCACAAACAACCATTGTAAACATAAAGTAAGATTATTGGACATTATAGCAGTTTGATCAAATGAAAAGAAGCCTTGTGGTGATTCACGAGGTATGTTTTAATGAATAATATGAATAACGAATGCCATTAGGCCTGGGCCTAAATTCAAAATTTCTAAAAGTCTATCTTAAATTAGATGATTCGTGAAAAGATCGTGAACAGAAACAATCTAAGTGTCTGTATCATTAAGTTTGCGTTATCGCAAATCACACGTGAGATCTAATTTGTGATAGACTTGGGATCTGAAGGCTTTGGACTCTGAGAATCTCATGCTATTATTATGCAAAAATATGACATTTTGGCACTTCATGGGTGACCTGAGCACGTAACAGCATTTGCATCAAAACTACAATAAGAATACAAAAAGAACAATTTGTTTGCGGATTTGAAGAAATATGAAGCTAAAGAGCCATTGTCACCCAGGATGCTTTGCAGGCATGCTACAATTTCAGACTATCTGAAAGTCGAATTTGGCCTAAATGGAAACAATAGAAACTAAACTAATGGAAATTACAGTTAAACTTTTCTATCAGTTCCACTACTGTACAGTGTGAATCCGTATTTCCTTTTTTGACCGAATTTGATTTTTCGACAGTCTGAAATTTCAGCGTGCTTGCAAAGGACCCTGGTTGACAATGGATCTCTAAGATAAGAGCTACCTTTTCCCTGATGGCTCGATGCGTTCAGCTTCAGTTAGCAAGGCCTGATGTGCTGGTGTTAGGAACGATGTTGATAATGCGACTAACACACAGCAGAGTATCGTGTAGAATAGACTGATATCTCGTAAGCTTATTCCGCCTTCAAAAGCCAGCTGGAAGAAAGAAATTCGGAAAGTGTAAAAGAACTGAAAGCTATCATATATATCCTTGTCATTTGATTTTGTGAATAAGCCCCCATTTTCTAATAAGCCGCCATCTCTTTTAAGCCCCTCCCCTATTAAGTGTCCGAAATTGAATGAGCCCCCCCCCCCCCGCGGGGGGACGTATTAAGAGCTTTTATGGTAGTGTATAGTGTGAAAAGCAGTATTTGGTGGGAAGACAAGCCAGGAAACTCAAGACTGAGACTTGAATCGTAGATATACACAATCAAACTTGACATATTATTTGGTAAATCAAAGGCGGGAAGAGATGCAAAGTTTACCTTGAAGAATACTAGCACAATAGCAGAAGAATCAAAAGTTCCATGCAGTATTGATAGCACAAGTGATCGTGCTCGAGTGTAGATTATTCTGCTGACCTAAAAGGAATAAGTTTGGAGATTTAAATAAGCCTTGATAGTGTGAATGACCGGCCAGACTAGGCGGAGAGAAGGAGAATGGTTGCCCGAGAGCGAAATTTATGGGACCAAATGCATTTAGTCAACTCGAGGGGGCTGATTTCGATGCAAATCTTCTTGAGGACAATGTCGAAAAAACTGTATTCATCAGCCTTTTTAGTAAGTTGGAACAAGGGCGCCTACCTTGTACTGTACGCGTGACCTACTGTTCACAGAGTGATTGGTGTCCTGTGACCCAGTCCTGTTTATCTTGTATATCATAAGAAAGTTTTTCTTGTTACAGGGAGTTTCAAATTCTAACGTCTGTTAGTATTGACCAATCAAAGATCACGCTGTCTGATTCCCTGTGGCCAACCCGTATAACAGTTGATCTCTTATTACATGAACACCGGAATTTGAAACCACAAAGTTATTCATACGTCATCTCGACCTCAAAATTTATAAATCAAATAAATCAAAATTTAAAGCTTTAATCCACCTGATATTTTGATACAGCAATGAACCCTCCACCAACGCATATGAATATGAAAATAGGAAATAATATATCAGCAGTCTCTAAAATAGAATTGAAAAGTAATTTATGCATCACGTTCCTTTCATACTCAATAGATCGTCCCATGGCGTTTTAGTAGACACACGAAATAGTCCCATTATCGCGACAATGACAACAGCAACAACAACATATATTTTTAGCTCAAACTGGGACTTATGGACTTTCACATTAAAAATTAGGACGAAGACGAACAAAGAGGGCACCGATTTTTCTATTCGCATTGAAACGAGGTTAACTCGTAGTCATGGCAACCTTCGGCAGTTTGAAATTCTTATCGCTGTGTGGTGCGCTGTGGTGGGCTCACGGAAGCCAAGTGACCTTCAAAATGAGGAAGTTCTGGTTGAAAATGAAAGATTTGTTGATTCTTAGATCGAGGAAACATTCATCTGGATACTTGTGGCTTTTTTTCGTTGCTAACGTCACTGAAAACTTCAATTTTGAAGCGTTTTATTATATGAGGCTTGACCCAACAAGTTAGGCCCATCCGCCATTGCCTGGAGCCTTTGGCTTTCCGTACAGTGTTGCTATGATTTCCCTATCGCACATGAAATTGAGGGAAACAATTTCGTCCCAATTTTCAATGTGAAAGTCCATGAGTCGTGGTTATAGCGTCCACCAGTCTATCAATAGCAACAACTACGAACTTGTAATCAGTCTAGCGTCTTCCTACTGCGTTGAAGATGAAAAAGCGGGAACAAAGTCTCCCCTTGTATGAAAAGCTTATTCAAGGGGATTCTATTCTCCCAAAGGGACAAGATATATGCTAATATACATGTATGTATCATTGTAAGGAAGAAAAACCGATGGAATTTTTATCATCGTTTTCACTCGCGTTTACAGGTTTTTGAAAGTTTCTGCAGAAAATTCCCATATCCACGGGGTATGTTTTTTTACTCACGAGGTACAAAAGAGTCTAGAGCGAGCGATTCTGGCGATGCTTTTATACATTCTATTCAACATGTTCGATCGAGCAGCGTTAACATTTCTATAAATATTGTGCATATTCGAAAATATGCCACATTTCTGCAAGACAGGCTATTATTCGATCCAGACTAATTTGTCGAACAGCTGCAAGCAGGCAAGGTCTCTTGCGCAAGTAGGTAGCGCACAGAAGAATCGAAGCTATCAAAAAGCGACATGGGTTTTAGCGGTTTGAGCAGATCTGAGTAGAGTACAAGGAAGCCTACCCTACCATACCCTTGTTGTATTTGTGGCAAGGGCATTGTAACAGAATCAATGAAATATAGTCCAGATAACTTATGTGTTACCTGGAGGGCCCCTTGTAAAACAGCTCCGGCTGAAGGGCAACCCTCCTTAAAAGAATCAAATATCAAAATACACTGCTACCATGTGTTCGCAAATGCATGATGGCGCAAGGGTGGGGTTTCCTCAGCAATCTGTTCTGAGACTGTCACATCGCTTTGTCTTAATCTGAATACGAACTGTATCCTTTGTCTTCCGAAGTTCACCCTTTTGCTGCCCTTATTTACGAGCAGCATTTGAAAAGTTACAAATCACTAGACTGACCTTACTGTAGGGGAGACCGGGGTCAATTGTAACACTTTTTAGAAAATCAGCCGCATCGTCTAAATAATGATTAATTGTGCTCTTGAAGTTAAATTATATTGCAGTTGCATCCCTTAGAATAAAATAGACAGTAGGGAACCAATTTTTGTGACGCTGTGATAGTTTTAAAATGAGTGGTCAAGTGCTACAATTGCGCCGGTAACACGAGGCAATTGTAACAGATTGTTAAAGCAATTGTTACATATCTTTAAAATCCCAGATGATTATGGCACGACTCTGCTTTTCCTTTGTACAAAATGTAGCACCAGGAGGAGGCAGATCATTCATGGTTTTGAAAGTATCAAATTTAAAATAAGACGTGGTTATTATTTCTTCGTAAATTTGGATGCATTTGTTGAAAAAAATTGAATCGATTGAGAAAAAAACGTTCTTTTTTTACAGATTTCAACTTTTTAACTCGTTAATACAGCATAGTTGCACAATGTTCGACCAGATTAGAAAAATGAATAAAAAATAAACCATCGGCCAGCTTACACTAGGGCAATTGTAACAGCATGTTACAATTGCCCCTGACCTGGTCAGCTATCGTTATTTTCCATTTTCACGTCTCATAAGTCGTGCAACTTAAAATTTTTAACCTAGTTTTGATCCTAAATAGATGCCATGTCTGTGATGTGAAAATGACATTCTTTACTCAAGAGCAAAATCTTTCAGACACAAATTTACAGTGAAAGCACGTATTTACTTTCGTACTCAAAAATATGCTTTCCCCCGAAAATGTTGCAGACTTAGCTGAACTTGGCTGTATCTCAAGTTGTATATAGAGTAGAGGGTTAGAATGAGCAGGTTCTGTGCAAAAATCAGAATTTTTGCACTTTTCTGCAAGGCGTGAGAGTCAGTGTTACAATTGTCCCCGGTCTCCCCTACTGTAAGATATCAATTGTTAGTTGTCTTAGTGTTAGTTATTAAGTAGTGTTGATACGTAAATAAAGTTATTTTCGATTGAGTTAGACGAATCAGAAAATAACGACATATAAAAAAGTCCAAAATGCTTTCCGGGTGGCTCTTCCATTAAAGAGAGAGATAGAGAGTCGCGTTTCACCTCGTTCACCCCATTCACCCCTCCCCCTTTAGCAGGGATGGCGCCAGCGGGGGTGCTAGGGGGCATGAGCCCCCCAAAGTTTCACTCAGTCGGCACTTAAATTTTCGACAATTTCTACGTACTGTCGGCATTTTCATAACCTAAACCTCCAGATTTCTTTGCTGCGTTTTCATTTCAGTGAACTTGAATTGAACTCATGCATAAAAAATTTCTGACTGTCGGCACTCTGGCAGTATTTGCCCCCTAGCATTTCTTCCCTGGCGCCATCTTCGCCATCTCTTTAGTTTTTTATTCTCTATTCTCAACTAAACCACAGATACCTTTATTAACGAATGCCAGTCCAAGGCCACCGATGACGTACAGGGAGCTGCAAAGAAGACGAGAAGTCTAGAAGATAAAGATAAAGAAAGACAAGAAAGACCCTATGTTAGATAGGCTACGCTACGTTGGGCCAAGAGAGATCATGATTTTTCCTGAAGTGAAAACGAGGCATTTAGGCCTGTGTGAAACCCAAGCTGTTTCTGGTTCCCTTGTGGCTTCAGTGTATTCCATTGGATAATAATTATTTATAGTTTGACTTTTTCTTTCTGGGGTTTGATACAGCTTGTTAACCTCTTTTGAAGCGCGTGCATTGGTTAGCATCAGCTATTGCTGGTTCAAGCTCCTAATGTTTTAGGCGAAATACCGATACACGTTTTTTTGTATAAGAAACTGGTTTATAAAAAACTAGTACTACGATGACCAAAATTTAAGAAACTCTAGTACTACGCTCAAGAACAGTTAAGAAACTCTAAAATTTTATTTCTGTATGTCTCTCTTGTTGTTGTCTACTCTAACAAAGCTACCTTCTCTTTTTTTAACTTTTCACTGCAAAAATTGGAAAATTTTTGCCTTACGTGCAAAACTTATTCGTCTAACATTATGTCTCTCTAACAAAGCTACCTTCATCTTTTTTTAACTCCTCACTGCAAAAATTGGTAAATTTTTGCCTTATGTGCATGACTTATTCGTGGTGACAATGTCAATGCAAAATGCAAGCCCTTTGTCGATAAGAAGGCTCAAATTCGAACAATAACGCAATTTTAGGCCCAAAAAATAAGAAACTAATTAAAAAACTTTTACTACTAAAACACCGACATTTTCATGTGAAATTAAGAAACTTTTAGTACTAAGTGCTGATCCAAGTTTCTTATAAAAAACGTGTAGCTCTGTTTTACTAACTTCGTTGATTTTGCGAGTCTCAGTGGTATGATATGTATCATTTTTGATTACAAAGTACTTTGTAATCTAAGAGGGGGCTCCAGGTCAGTCAGAAAGAAAGAAAGAAAGAAAGAAAGTCCGTCACGCTCGTTAAAGCAATTGATTAACGTTTTATCTCTGCTAATTGGCACTGAAATAAAGAAAGCGCACAGAAAGCGCATACAAGACAGAAGTTTCCCGCGATCCTATAGCAACATTTGACGTCGGCTTATTTCATGTTAGACAGATTTGACACCATAAGATGGATAAATCACCACGATGTTTACCCTGGCACAACAACAAATTTACCCAGAATTGGCACGTTCTTGACTTCATTAGCAGCTTAATTATGTTGAAACAATCGTTTTCTAGAACGAACGCATCATTAGCCACTTATTGATAGTATTCATTATGCAAATAAGTCAAGTTTAGAGGATGATGTAACCGGCGGCCTGCACAGAGGCTAGCATTCGCAGCATCACCGAAGGTAGAAGGACCCCCCTCCTACACAGCTACAGATGCAAATGTCGCAGGTGAAGTTGAGAGGAAAGGTGCAGAATTACAGCAAACAATGGCGCATTGACTGGGAGAAGGCACGTGGTCACACTGAACCAAAAGATCTCCATGCATATGATTCTGCACAGAGGTTATCTTCGTGACTGCTTGCCTCAAATTAGAAGCCCGCGAATAGAAACATCCTGCAGGGTTCCGCATAAGCATTTTTGCGTTATCGTAAATCTCACATGACATCTAATTTGAGACAGATGCACCAATAGTTTCATGCACGAACTAAGCAAACTGGGGGTAATGACTTTTGATTTTTTGCGTATCATCCTCGTTTGACATAAAGATCAAAATATTGCTTTCAAACGATTCTTGTCCTTTTACAAGGCGCTTGATTTTCTATTGAAGGCAACTTTAGCAGCAACACTCATCTCTCTGACTGTAGCAGCATCAACGATCATTTGGGCTTATGGAGAAATCAATATTCAGTTTTCTTATGCTTGCTTAGCTCAGGTCGTACTTTGTAATCATCCAAAAGGATCTTATGTTCGATTTAAATAGAATATCTAGTTCATGATTAGTTATTGAATAAAAGGGTAGATTAGATAACATATACTCAATCATGATGTAGGTTCACTAGGGGTTCACTACAGGGGCGGATCCAGCCCAAAATCAGATGTACGCACTGACGAGCGCGAAGCGCGAGTAGAGCGGGGGTCCGGGGGCAGAGCCCCCGGAAAATTTTTTGGGGCCACGCCCTTCAGACTCTCAGACAACGCCCCTTTTTCAATTTTTCACGGAAACGCCCTATCAGATAAAAAGGGAGTGTCTTACATACAGACGGGAGCTACTTTTCTAAATTCCTTGTCTCGTAAATCCTATTATCAAGTAAGCTCAAAACAACATCATAGACTACAACAAACTTTTGTCTCCCATACATAACTTCTTTGAAATGGGCCTATTATGTCTGCAACACAACGTCTTTTATTTTGTTTGAAATTGAATGAATTAAATTACTGGTGATAATAAGTAACCTTAAAACAACATGGAAATGTTTAAACAAAATAACTGCTTACCAAAAACAAGAAATTCATCCTGTTGAACTTTTTGATGGGATTCTCATTCAGTCAAAAGAGCAGAGGAGACGGAACATATAATCACCGGTTCTTGCTTGCAATTTGCAAATCATATTAAAATGCCTTGTGCTGTCAAGATGAGCAGTTTTGAGCGCTCTTGCAAATAAAGAACAACCTCCTCTCCTTGGTTTCCAACTTGGTTTCCATCATCATGCGATTAAAACAACAACATTTCTTTTTCACCATATAGGATTATGATTGTTTATATCTTCATGATCAAATTCGTCATTTAGGCCATGCACGAGACAGGAAAGAAACTTTCTCCTAGAACGAGGTTAGCCCTTTAGTGGGTGGTCGTGTGACAGGGACTTCATATAATATTGGCCATTCCCAGGACGTGCTTCCACATTTTCGCCGTCAAGCTTTTCCTATACATTTCTATTGCGTTGCTAAAAAGCATCGGTCGCCTCATGTGCTTACAAAAATCATCCCTGAAAAGTTGGTACTGCTTTTCCATTCATCTCATATGTCAGCGCAGTTTCTTAATTCATCCGAGGTCGCACACAATTTATGCACAGATTCGCCTTTGTTGAAGTAATTTATTCGGAACTTGATGCTCCCTACGAATTTATGCAGACACAAAGTTTCAGAAACGAGGTTTGTGGAGGTGTGGCTCTCCACCGCAGTACCGTTCAATATCCTCCATGAAGCAATTCGTGTTTGGAGCTTGAGGGACTCGACCAACTAAAGGATTGAGTTGGCGAAATAGAAATATCGAGCATACATGTTCTGAGAATTTGCTGAGGATTTCATTAAACTGAAAGAAAAAGGTTCGCCGCCATTTATAAAGTTCTCATAGAATTTCTTTCTTCAAACTTGAACTAGCAAAAGAGACATGCTTACGCAAGCACAGTGCGAACGTCTGGATCCGCCCCTGCACTACGAGTTTAGGCTGGTGGATGTCCTAAGGTTGTGGATTGCCGCAGTTACTGAAAAGGAAAGAAATTTTGTGTTGGAAAGTTTGGTTGTTGTTGTTCTCCAAATGATATGAAAAGGAAGAATTTTACTTTAGCATTGCTTCGCAGGGAAGGTAAATAATGTTTCCACCATTGCTCAAAATAATGTCCAAACAGTTGCTATAACTGTGCATTTTTGAGTGCGATAGGAAAATTAAAACTGCAAATGACCACAGTTACTTAGCTTTTGAAATTCAGGTAGGGGGTTGTTTGTTAACTTTCGAGAAATTGAGCCTACCGTTTCTTATAAGCGGTTTCTTATAAAAAGAAATACGTGTATTATGTTATTTTTGTGCAAATGGCGTTCCATATATGTCATATATGTATCCACAAGGTTAAATTGGAGATCAATAAAAAGGTTCTGGACAACATTTGGAATCAAATGTAAACAAACAAAGGAGGCGTAACTTACCACCCTAATATCTGGCTTGCCCTTGGTCCATATTTATCCGCAAAAATCCCAATGGGAAACTTGAAACAGCATAAAAATGCAACTGCCACATTGAAAATCAGATTTAATCTTTTGCTTTGGAGTGAACATGTTACTCCCTCGTACCTCCCTGGCACTCCCTGTGTTGCCGTCACTGTTGCAATAGTGGTATTAGCGTCAATCGAATAATTACTGCGTCGTGTTTGGTATGGACATAGATATTTGAAAAAACCTTCTTCTTTGAAAACAAGAGCGATCGATGCCCATCCATAAGTTATTCCAGACAGCAACAAAATCTCAATTATTGAGCTGATGAGATAAATAATCTGGAACGGCAGTTTATTTCTTAGATCATACAGCATCATCATATTGCTTGTAAAGAATTGTAAAAGTTTCAATTTACCAAACTTTGCGTGACGAGTGTTGCGTGCCTGGTTTTTCTCGATTCGTACGCTACTGCAGTCATTGGCTTTGTCAGGGCATGTTGTAAAAACCGGACCCTAAGACCCTAGGACCCCTAAGACCCCTAGGACCATTAAGTACCAAAGATGAAAAGGACCCTTAACACCAGAAGGTCTTCACCGCACACAGACAATAGGCCAATGTCATCAAGCTGTCAAACAAGAGATCGTGATTCGTAAACTTCCTCCCTTCCATCCCAGGAACTTCCGCTCATACGAGGCAATGCCAGGAACCATGCAGAGAGTTCTCAAAATACTACGACGGGGGAATATAACATATGACAGCTAATACATAGCAATAGGCAAGTGTCATCAAGCTGCCAAACAAGAGATCGCATTTCGTAAACTTCCTCCCTTCCATCACATGAACTTCCGCTCCAAGCTAAAGCAATACAAAAACAATAACATACTTTTGAGTATTATTTGGTTGAATTACACGCTTTTTGCTTGAAACTCGGCATCTCATAGCCAAAACTTGGCAAGTTTCTTCACTTCGAATTGACTTCTTATAGCATCTGGTAGGCTTTTGGTAGTGGCTACAGTAGCTCCTTATGAGCAGTTTCTTATACAGCAAATATACACGCCAAACGTGGTCAAATCTCTTGCAAATCGTAAAAGCTCCATATTAAGCACAAGCACCTATTAAGCCACCGGGGACTCATTTTATTTCGGAGACTTCAGAGGGGGTTTAATAGAGATCAATGGGCTGGTTATCAGGCTACCCCCGTCGTAGTATTTTGAGAACTCTTTGCATGGTTGCTGGCATTGGTTCGTATGAGCGGAAGTTTCTGAGATGGAAGGGAGGAAGTTTACGAAGCACGATCTCTTATTTTACAGCTTGATGACATCGGCCTATTGTTTGTATGTGGTGATGACCCTCTAGTGTTAAGGGTCCTTTTCATCTTTAGTACTTAATGGTCCTAGGGGTCTTAGGGGTCCTAGGGTCTTAGGGTCCGGTTTTTACAACATGCCCTTTGATTTCAGCACCGTTTAAAATCGCTTTGAAAATAGCCCTGAAGAAGTCCCCAAGAAGTCCTGCATGACAGGACGAAATATTGGTATGAAATAAATTCACTCATTTGCCGATGTTTTTTGTCGTATTGCGCTGCCTTCAAATTTATCGCTTTGTTGATGTAGTCGAAGACTCGAAACTTGTTCTCTCTGAATCATTCCCGTGTGAGTAGACTTGTCCCAAGTCTATTTCGTCAAAAAAAATTTCGTCAAAGAAAATTGAAGGGAAAAGTGAAAAGCGAAATAGTAATATACCGTAAAAGCTCTATTAAGCCCGCGGGGGGGCTTATTTCATTTTGGACACTTTTTAGTCCTTTTTGCACCACATTTTGCGGTTTAATCATACAATTTTACGAGTTGAATACATTAATTCGACAAAGTTTTATCTCAAAACACATCAAAATTAACATGCAAACTTATGTAGCTAAATAAATGGAGAATATTTGGTAGCCTGTGGAATTTGATATAAGGGGGGGGGCTTAATTGAGAGGGGGGCTTAATTACGGTACTAGTAATATATTAGTAATATACTTTCCGGTAGACTTATTACAGTTGACAAAACAGACTTGGAGCAAGTCTACCGTGTGAGTGATGTTCTTATATCAAGGACAAGGAGAATACATGGCCAAGGTCGGTCGCGCCAAAACTTTGCAGGCCCGGAATATAATGCAACTAATGACTAATTTGAACAGACTTGTTTTCGGAAGTAATATTTCGCAACTATATTCATTATCTGCCATCAAGGTTTTCATTTGAGTAATCTCTCAAATCATAAACATAATCACCCTCCTAAAATGCCGTAATTGTCACAATCTGTGAATTGGAAATTTTGAGAATACCTGTTACGGCATGGGTAGTTAGACACTGCTTGTGTGCTTCTATGGAGGAGCGCTGGATAATATGTATCTGCGGAGGAAATTTTTTATAGCACTGCGGCGGAGGTATCAAAAGAACGAAAATCTCCTCTGCGGTGCTATAAAACATTTCCTCCGCAGATACAGTTGAAAAATATTCTGAAAATATTCAGAAAGTTTGAGAAGAAGGCTGCCAAAACCACTCTTCTTAGAAAACAGTAAATTCTCCAATATCATTTGGCCTATCGAAAAGCGGTAAAAAAGGATCTGTTTATTTTTATTTCAGAAAAGTGGATATCTCCAAAAAAAACGTTTCGATTTTCTTTCGCTCTACAAATCAGCCAAAGTCTTGATGAAAAAGTTATGCTCGATTTCTTGCAATCGACTTTCATATTTCTGTTTTGTTTACTTTCAACGCAACGTGCTTCGCTGTCATTGCAACGTCAAACTGCGATTTGATGGTGCATTGATGAAAAGTTATGATAGATAGAACGGTTAGACTCAATGCATGGTTTGATGGTGTATATTGGGTGCCAGCAGAGCCAAAAATTTAGATTTATAAAAATTAAAAAAAGGAAAAAAGGGAAAACCTTCCCTCTTCCTTCTTCCTTTTTTAATTTTGTTTCATTTTTTTGGCTCTCATACCCAGAGCAGAGGGAAGGTTTGGCATGGAACTGCCCTTCTACTTTTTGATTACAAAGTCCACTTTAATGAGAAAGTGATAAAGTTACCCTGGGTACCAGCCTCTCTAACGTAAAAACAGAGATCTCTGTTTTTATGTTAGAGAGGCTGGTACCCAGGGTATGATAAAGTAAGGAAGAAAGAAAGTCTGTCACGCTCGTTAAAGCAATTGACCAAATTCGTGGATGTGCGTTGCCAGCCAAGCCAGTCATAATTTGGTACATTTTTGGCCTGTCTTCCAGGGGTCTGGGACACAGGCTATTATATTTGCAAATGATGACGTATGGGAATATGGAAAACATGGATGCAGAAAAGCGACGCTGCGAAGGAGAAATAAAACAATCTTGCGGTTCCCTGTGACCAAAATGAGTAATACCCGATCATTGGCGTGCTGAGAAAAGCATCGGTCTGCTTGTTGTCAGCGAAAATCACCTTAAAAAGGGATTTAAACATCACAACAATTAAAGATACAAGTACAGACGAATCACAGATACCCTATACTTCATTCCTGTTGAAAAAGGAGCTCGCTAACTGGTAACTGCTTGGCAGAATAGACCAATCAAGTTGATTCAAATTTGGGCCTAGCGTCGTGCTTAGAGAAGTGTTCGCATCTGGCTGGACTTTGAACGAATTAAGATGTCGGATTGTAGTGACCTTGATCGGTAAGCATGTATGATTGTTGGTCATTGATAGAAAAATAGAATTGACGTTCTTTGAGGTCATTATTGAGAAAAAGAAATGTTTCCAAAAAGGCTTTTCGAAGTGAGCGATGATGGATGTTGGCTTGCTTATGCTTGCTTCAGAATTGGTCCGTTCGTTGCTGCGAAGGAGAGTTGCACAACTCTATCTATCTATGCCATTCTTGGCACAAGGAAGGCGGCATTCTGGTTAATAACCGGGTTATTGAATATTGACCAAATTACTTCCTGTAAAGTTGTCATAGTTATGAATGGCTAGTGGTAGCAATGGCATGGAATTGTTGGGAAACTTTGAAATTAATTCCTCTAAAATACTATCTTAAAACATATAAAAACATTGCAATTCCATCCAAAAATTATTATGATATCACCATTGTTTTATCTGGAACAAAGGCATATTGCCAGAAATTCACTTTGAGCAATGACCTGGTTCACAGTGTTGGCTTTGTGCACATTAACATGAGAAGAATTCTTTACGTTATGATAAAAATTCTTGAGCCATATGAAAGGCAGGTATATTTTAAAGCAAGAATTCTTAGGCAGGAAACCATGTCAATGTGTGCAAGGCCTGTAATGTACATTAACGTACTGTTTAACAAGAGATAAATATGAATTCATTTGTCATCAACATCTCTTTGAGACAAACTTTTTAGAGATACAGTTATGTGGGTTGCATTTATTGATATGAATTCTATGTTACAGGCAAATCGAACAACTTAGAAGGTGTGAAATAATAAAAGAAAGTGAAGTTAAAGCTCTTTGTGCAAAAGCAAGGTATGAATGTTTTATTTTTTGGTTCATAAATTCAAAAGATAAATTTACCTAGTATTCATTGTTTTGTACTAAATGAAAATTTAGCCTGTAGTCTATCTGGAAGCCAAACTCTGGCTAAGATGTCTGAGATCCTAATGATGGAATGAAAGCGAGGTACCAAATTTTTGCTGCTGATTTTTCATCCCCATTGGAAGTTTCAGTTTCAGTTTTCATTATCAACAAATATATCTAAATACATCAATACATCAAAGACTACAAATAAATTACAATTTTTACCTAAATTAAATAAGACAATCAATATACAAATGACAATATATTAGTACACAAGGCTACACTACAAGGATACACTTACACCCAACACAAAAGAAATGAAAAGAGACATGGTACAGTACAAAACATAAGTATTTAGATATATTTGTCTAAGGAGGAGCTCTCTAATAGGTAAACTAATTGAGTGAGAGCCCCCCCCCCCATCTAGAAACTAAAAAACAAGGAAAAATTTTCTCAAAAAATGAGCTGCAGAAACGATTGAATTCTTCTGGAACTGTGTTGATTTGGTGGTGCAAAACAAGAGTAGAAACATAGGAAATCTGTGTTGGGCAAAATGATACACACTATTGTACTGATTGTTGTCTCTATTAAACTGTTGATTGTTGATTAGACCAACTGACACACTGTTGGACTCATTTTTGTGCATCAACATGGTTTTACTGCCAAAGAATTCTCAAGAATTCTTGAGCCTATTTATAGCTTCTTGAGAAAAATTGCTGAGTTTCATATGATGCAAGGATTAATATTAATAATAATAATAATACAGATATTTACAGAGGAAGGCCTCAGTCACTCGAGAGTGCTTTTCATGAGGGTCCTCAAGGATTCTTATCATAATCTGAAGATTTCTTCAAATTTGTAACAATTTTTGAAATTCTTAAGAATAACGAAAATTCTTAACAGTTCTTGGAAAGTCTTAAAAATTCTTTGAAATTATTGGAGAATTCTTATTATGTTTTTGAGGCTGGCCTGTATATCCTACTATATTTAAGTACTCTGTGACGTCTTTTTAATTTACAGGGAAATTCTTATTGAAGAGAGCAATGTTCAAAAAGTTGATTCACCAGTAACTGTAAGTTTATTATATGCAGTATTTAGTATCTGTGTTAAAGTACCCTTCATAACTTCCTATGAAGAGAATTAATAAATATGTAGCAAAGCTGCAAGTGAGAAATTGAATTAACAACATGAATCCATTAACAATGGAGAAATGTAGTTTTAATAACTTTTGACTTTTATATTTTCTAGGCTTCTGCTACATTTAATAGCAAGGTTTCATTTCATATCTATTTTCTATAAATTAGTCACCTTTTTACTGATGAAAGTTTTAAGAAATGTTATGCTATGCTAAAAAATTAGGGAGACAAAAGCAATACCATGCTTCTTCGTATTTCCTGTTTCTTATTTCCAGCCTGGTTGCAGTCCTTTCCATGCAAACAGTATTTTTCCTCTATCAATTGATTAAAATTTACCTCTTCTTCCAACAGGTATGTGGCGATATTCATGGACAATTTTATGATCTGAAAGAGTTGTTTAAAGTAAGTCATTTTATTTTGCCGAGAAATGCGATCTCCACCCCCAGTTTTGTCTTGTTTATTACATTTTGATGATTTATTGAATTGGTAAATACATCAATACGAACACCAAGAAAAGGTTACTGAAGACGTATATAATGTTACTGTTAACATACGGTTGTGAAGCATGGACAATAGGTAAAGAAGCTGCAAGAAGGATAAATGCATTTGAAACATGGTGTTATCACAGAATATTAAAAGTCAGCTGGATAAACAAAGTTACGAACAAAGAGATATTTGACAGAGTAAAAGAAAAACCAAATCTATTAAAGCAGATTGCTCAACGTAAATCATCATTCTTTGGCCATATAGCAAGAAGCCCAAATCGAAATTTATTTGTTAACATCATAGAAGGATTCATAAATGGCAAAAGAGCACAGGGTAGATCTCGAAGAATGTGGATAGACGACATCAAAGAGTGGACCAATATCAAAGACATAATAAATATAATAATAAAATGATAAAATAAAATAATAAAATAAATTAAACATAAGATCAAAGAGAATTTTTTCCAAAACATACAAAAAGAGGAAGATGACATATATGTCTTCTATTAAGACTTGTCATCATCTCTCCCCATCATGGTATGGTATTATAAACCATGTTTTATACCGAAAACAAACGACAGTTTAGTATATTTTTTTTTCTTACGGTTTTCGTTGTACCAGCACCTCTAAGGGGACCATTATGGAATTAAGGTCATCTTGACCTTTTAATGCTATCCCTGCCACTGTAATTAGGGGTGCTTTTCCTTTACGTTTTTAACATTATTTATTGTATTGTATCTATTTTTATATTATATAACTTGTAAATAATTGTAAATATTGTGGCAAAATGATACATACATACATACATAAAGAATATGGACAATTGAAAATGACAGCACAGAACAGAGAACAGTGGAGATCCATGATAAGCAACCTTCGGACTTACGAGGACGCTACATAGATAGATAGATTGAATTGGTTTTGATTGATGTTGAAATTTTCATTGAAGTTGGTAACTATCTATGATTTGTTTTTGCAATATGTTACATGTGCAATTGAAAGTTGAATAACAGTGCAACAGCGCTTGGCACATTAACATGACAAGAATTCTTTATGTCATGATAAGAATGCTTGAGCCATGCGCTAGACTGTAAAATTTTCTAAAGAAGAATTCCTGGGCAGGAGAACCAAATGTGCACAAGGCCCATACTGTATAGGTGTGCAACTGAATGGGGCAGGTTGCAATGTTATAAATACACAATTAAAAAAAAGTACAAAAATTTTGTTGCATAAACACTTTAAGATAGTGGTAAGGAGATTTTTACCAAGATGCATTGTGAACATAGGGCTCAAATCTTTAAAACGGTTGGTGCAAAATTCTATTGCAGTTTTCTTTGAAATAAATAGCTTTGAAGAAACTTAGGGTTTTTTGCTGTAAATCTGCCGTGGCAATTTATTGATATCTTGATTAGTTTCAATATGGCGGAATTTATTAAATTTGAGGCTATTACGTCATCAAATTTCTAAATCCTAAACTAGAAAAGCAACAGATTTCTGCTTGCCACCATATTGTAGACCTTCATAAACTATGGTTTTCTTGAAGGTTATGTAATGTTTCCTCAATTAGTTTAGGATTTACGATGATTCAAATCTTTTCAAAATTGTTCATGAATTGTTTCAAAAATAATCAAATTGCCGCCATTTTGAACAAAAATCGATACATCATAAAATTTCCACAACAGATTTACAGCAAAGTACCATAAGTTCCTGTCAAGCCATCCAATTCAAAGAAAAATATAATAGAATTTTACACCGACCTTTTTAAAGATCAAAAGATTTGAGCCCCATGCTAGAATTGTTAGATTCTCTAACTGAACAGAATGGATCTCAGTAAAATGTTCCTTGCCACCATCTTTAGAGAATTGTCTACTGTACTTTCAAGTGGAAATCACAGCAACATTTAATATGCAAAGTGGATTCATAAAAATAAATGTATGGATTAAAAATCAACACATTTGTGGACAAATTTGACTGAAAACAACAACATAAAGATCAATAATGTATTAAAACCATCTAATTGTTGCCCTCTCATTTGCATCCATCTGGCAAAAGTCTTCAGATTCGTATCATTTTTAATCATCATGAATTGAACTTTTTATCTTCTTTAAACCACAGATCTTCAAATACTACCTTACTGAGATTAACCAGCTGTCTCTAAAATTCTAGCCACTTTCTTTGTTTTCCCAGCAAGCAATACCGAATGTGCCCTAAAAAGTGTACAAATTTTGTTGGCTCCAGCGATGTGAATTTAGCTTCAGTCAATGGCTCATCACTCTCAAAATGTTCCTTGATAGTTAATTTGAACATAGGTATCTCGTTTGTTGGTATTGGTGCTATGATCGCCAACATATTAATCTTGAAAGCTCAAATTTGCATTCACCTGCAAACCAGAGCATTAGGTCTTATGGCCAAACAAATTCTTGAGTCACAGCAAATATATCAACGATAACTAACTATCAATTAAGTTAACTTTCAAGGGACATAGCCATTGATTAAAGCTAAATTCACATCGCTGGACCCAACTAAATCTGTCCCATGCTTTTTTGGGACACCCGGTATATCTCCTTAAAGTTTGCAATTCTACCAAGGTCTTCTAAAATTTTACACACATTTGAAATATTTCCAAAATGGTATCAAAACACCAGTCTTCAAATACTCTGTTTGTGCATTGGATCAATTAATGACTGAAGTATGTTTATACTACAACTTATATGTTTGTGATTGCTCTAGATTTGTTAATCTGGCTGTTTTGAGGAGCTGTCTTCTTTCAAGCATACCTGTAAAGATTTAGAGAAAATTAGATCAATTTATCCACCCGCATATAGTACGGGCCTTGCGCGCGCACATTAATATTTTTATCCTATCAAATCATTCTTAAGAATCTTCTAGTTTCTCAAGAATTCTCAAGTTCTCAAGAATTCTTGTTTTGTAAAAATTTACAGTAGGAAATATTAGCATGTGGCTGAAGAAGTCTTATCGTAATGTAAATATTCTTGAAAATTCTTATAAGAAATCTTGAGAATGTTGATATTGGCAAGGCCTGTGCTTTATTCTTCTCAAGAATTCTTATCAGAAATGTGAAGAATTCTTGTCATGTTGATATGTGCAAGGCTCTAATTATTTGTAAATATCAGAAAGGAATGCACTCTCTGTCTTAAAATGGTATCCTTTAAATATGGTTTTTCATGTTCTCACTGTATACCCGATCACTCGTGGAAACAAAAATGTTATTTTGCCAAAATTAAGTTTCCTTAGTAATGTTGGCAGTGACCAAGTATCTAATATGAATATTCTCTTGCATTTTTAGGTTGGTGGGGATGTGCCTGATACAAATTACTTATTTCTTGGTGACTTTGTTGACAGAGGATTCTACAGTGTTGAAACATTTCTACTGCTATTAGCATTAAAGGTTTGTTTTTGCTTTTCTTGGGCCAATTCATGCATGTTTTTTCCTGGGTTTTTGTAATCACAAATCCTTAAGTGGATATCCTTGTAGCTTATTTTGGTGTGTCAGAAGGTCATTTTCTCCTTTATAATTGCCCAATGATGAAGGTCAAGGCCACTTTTTTTGTCTGGCTCAGATAACTAGGTAATACAGTAAAAACCCGCACATCGAACCTTCTTCATCTATTAAGAACCTACAGCCTGAAATAATATATTTTGCACCCAATAAATAAGAACCATTCCAGGCTAAAATCTTAACTAGGTTCTTAAAAATGCGTTTCATTCATTCATTGGGAAATAAATGCAACTTTTTTCCAATCAACCTCCTTCATGGACTCCAAAACATTGCTTACAAAACTGTGATAGGCAGGGCCTGCAGAGGTAAACTGGCTAAACTTGGGTTGAAGTGGATAGGGCCAAGAATGTAAATAAATTTGGGTAAGGTTTAGATTCGCATATTTCCCTGTGTTAAGAACCTACACCCTGATTACTGGATGTGCCTCATTGCATAAGAACCGAAACAGGCTGAGTTCGAGATTTTAGGTTCTTATGTGCAGGTTTTTACTGTATTTTGAGTTAACTATTTGAAGACCAAACCTCTTAAACATTTCAGACATCAGTGTTGCACATAATTGAGAATATTATTATGATTCAAGTTAACATACTTTCCAGTAGCATAGATGGCAGAAGAGGTTTTAATAGCTATTCCACAGAAGAGTCTGAGTTGAGGGGTATTTTCATACTATTTAATATGAAAGGTTTGATTGGACAGCTTTAATAGCTTCTATCACTGTTGTACACATTGAAAAATTTGTCAGATTTCTGCAAAAGATCTGAAAACTCGTTCAATCAAGAGTCTTTCGTTGAACAGCTAAAAGGTCAATCATACTGTTGTTTAATTGAAAATGAAGCCATTCCCTTCCTCCAACACCAAAGGAACTTTTAGAAATTTTGGGGCCTCAACTTTGAAACTAAAATTTGTTTTGATTGCTGTTTGCTTCCTTGTATAAACAAGTAAATATAGAAAATAAGCACTTTGATATGAATTGAATTAAGCATGGCCCATTGTCAAGGTTGATAACAGGCTGTTGTGCTTAGTTCAGTTCATATCAAAGTGCATATATTTACCTCTTTATCTATGTACAGTTGCATTACACGCAATAAGGGGAATTTTTGCTTCCTTTTTAGGTTAGATACCCTGACAGAATAACCTTAATTCGTGGCAACCATGAAAGCAGACAAATAACACAGGTAAGACTGGCTTAGAAACGCTAGTTTAAAGGCATTGAGTCATGATGAATGGACCTGCTCTGCTGAATATCATGTGACCCATGTGATAAGGATCAATCATCACTCCTAACAAATTAAAAGGACCTGCTGTTGCACAATGCGTCTCATGTGATCAGTTTCATTTCACATGAACGTTAGCCAATCAAATGCAGCATCAAGAACCATGAGTCTGCAGATTCTTGATGTTTGGGTATACACAGTCTATTTAACATGACTCAATGCCTTTTTTAATCTCACTCATGGGTTAAAGGCAATCTATCCCCTTGATAAATGAAAGAAATCGATAAAGATCTGTATTAAATATTCCACAAATTTACGCTAATTTCCTTTATTCAAAGAAGGTAGGATCATTCATGCGTAATTTTCATGGCCATGAAAATTATGCATGAATGACTTTGCTTTCTTTGGATGAAGCAAATTATTGAGGGGACAGTGTGCCTTTAAGTTGAGGGAGAAAAGATGAAGCCTTTGCGATATTTGCATGTATACCAGGTAAGCCAGAAATAAGTTCCCACTTTCGAAAATTCATAGCATCAAGAGTACTTGATGGATTGGAATGAATCAATATTTGCTTCACAGCCAAAACATATAAGTATTTCTATGATTTTTCTCGCCTTGTTACAAGCACTGAAAAATTGGTCAATTCAAATTTATAAAAACTTGGTGGTTGCAAATGACTGAAAAAGGCCTAAAATACTATATCAAATCGTTAGGACTCTCCTCACACGGAACAATATGCACCAGCGTTTCACCTCTCTCAATGGTTATAAGACATAGATTCTCAAACAGATACTAAGGATTTTCAATCCCATGGCAGTAAATATGCAGACGATATCTTTCACCGTGAGAAATTGCATTTTCTCTGTTGTTCTGAGCGAGGAGTCCTTTATGATTTGATAAAGTATTTTCGGCCTTTTAAGTCATTTTGCAACCATCAAGTTTTTATAAATTTGAATTGACCAATTTTCCCAGTGCTTGTAACAAGGGGAGAAAAATCACAATAATACTTCGATGTTTTGGCTGTGAAGCAAATATTGATTCATCCCAATCCATCCAGTACTCTTGATGCTATGAATTTTCAAAAGTGGGAACTTTTTTCTGGTTCACCCGGTAGATTAAATTTGGTCGCATGGACCTAAACATGTAATTAAACATTACCATTGGACACCTATTCAAATTGATACTTTTCAGGGAACTCAGTAAGAAATATTCTCTATAAAGTGCCTTGGACACCTATTCAAATTGATAATTTTCAGGGAACTCATTAAGAAATATTCAGAGTGTGTTTGGTTGGTAATTCAAAGCTTAGAAAATTCTTAAAACAGTAGACTTCACACAGACGGAAATAGACTGCACAATCAAACAAAAACATCTTTGGAACAAAAGGTTTTAAATTCACCATTGCGATTTGCTTATGAAAAGAAGAAAATGGAAAATGAAAGTCTCCCAAACCTTCTGCCTTTTGGAGCAGAAGGTCCCGGAGGCCTTCCAAACCTAACCAAACCTACCGTTTTGATAATTTCAAAGTCAATCAAACACAAATTTCGAGTCTATCAAGTCTCCCGTTTTTAGGATTGGTACCCTTTAGCGTGAGAAATGCGACCAAAATCTTGGAATTCTCAAAGTACTGAGATACTTGTAATCTCAAAAACGTCACGTGCTCGTTGAAAGAATGACACAAGGAGCATCTATTTGAGGGGCTGCTTCTTCAAAAACATGCTCATAAAAGAATCTATTTTGTTTTAGGTTTATGGTTTTTACGACGAATGTGTACGAAAATATGGATCTGTAACTGTGTGGAGATACTGCACTGAAGTCTTCGATTTTCTCAGTTTATCGGCAATAATTGATGACCGAGTAAGATCAATATTAATATTTCTGTTCTTATCATCATTTATTTTTGATTCGCGAGCCGGAATCAATGAGGCTATATTTGGGAAAGTTTCCTGCAGTACACTAGCCTCGTTTTCCACCAACCACAATGCTTTGTGCTCTCTCGATACTCTCACAGCATGATGATGGATGCCGATGTCAGAAGAGGTTTACAAATTTTTTAAATTCCAATTTTTATTGTCAATATTATCATCATCAATTTTCCCCTGACTGTGCATTTGTAATGCGGGCAAAGTGGTGTTCTGTCTTGGGATCTGTAATTTGTTGGTAATTTTGTGACTTGTATAGCATGGATTTTCGCCGCACAAAATAAAGATTCCCAGGGAGCTGACTTGTTGTATCATTTGTACAAGTTTTGTGACTGGGAACCAAAACTTATTATTTACCGAAAGTCATTGCCATAACCGTTTTGCGTTAGAAAAAATTGTTATACCGGGTGCGCCAAAATAAACTATGCACGTTTGGCAGGCCACAATAAATCGTACACTGGAACGATTTTGAAAATTTATGACTTAATCGTTAGCAGAAGCCTGAATTAGATACTGGATTTTTTTACCATTTTTTAATTTTCAGTTTTTAGAGCTAGAAGCGAGTTTCCTAAAATTTTAGTTTTTGAAAACACTGAAAACGATAAAAAAACATCGATCAAGTTTTCTAAAGAATCAACATGAATGGACAAAGAGAGAACTTGTTCGTGGTGATTTGAAATTTAGAAATCGACCAATTATAATCTGCTATACGAGAGTTCGTACTAAACCCCTAAATCTCCCTGAAAACGTTTTCCTTTGTTCATTCATGTTGAATCTTTTAAAATTTGATCGACGTTTTTTTATTGTTTTCAATGTTCTCGAAAACGAACATTTCAATAAACTCGATTCTAGCTCTAAAAACTGAAAACCGAAAAATTTGTAAAAAGTGCTAGGGTCTAATTCAGGCTTTCTGCTAAAGATTAAGTCATAAATCTTCAAAATTGGTCCAGTGTACGATTTATTGTGGTCTGCCAAACGTGCATAGTTTATTTTGGCGCACCCGGTATGCTATTGAAAAGTTCGTGCAACGCTGCAGGCTGTTTCATTCCTTCAAAACAGTGTTTGGTATAGTCATTGATATGCGAATTCCAAGACATGAAAATTCATCGTTAATGAGCCTAATTTGTTTCAAATTCTTCTTAACCTTTTTCAGATATTCTGTGTTCATGGTGGACTTTCGCCTTCAATAACCACACTTGACCAGGTATATATCATTTTTTTATCCATGCAAAAGTAGCTTTAACTGGACCTTGTTAAACTGTTATGGTAAATAAAAACAGTGATTTATATTCCAGAAAAGTTGCTAGACAATCATGTCCCAAAGTTTTCGTCAAGCTTTTTTAGTTGCCGAATATGTGGTTAGTCAAAAAGTTACAACGTTCAGCGAGCTTTAGAATGGAAAGCATGATTCTGATATTTATACTAAAATGTTAATCTATTAGTCAAAGGCTAACTCAGATGTGAACATTTTGTTTGGCAAAGTCATTCATCTTTTACACCTAAAAATAAGTGAATGCTGGTAAGTGGTTTGTATGGGAACTGTCACGAGTACAGTGAATGGCCTAAAAGTGACTTGAAACGAAGAAACCAAACTTCGGATAAATGTAAATTAACGACATGTTTTCAACACGCTAAGCAGCCCTTATCTCCCTAAAAAACGGTAAACAACTCCATTAACTCAGCGTTGCGTTCAAAATCACGCCTTCTGATATGTCCAGTCCTCTTGGGGCCTATACTATATATTCAGTGATAGCGCTTACTGCAAAAGCCATAATACAATAGGGTATACAATGTAATACAGTAAAAACCCGCACATAAGAACCTAAGATTTTGAACTCAGCCTGTTTAGGTTCTTATGCAATGAGGCACATCCAGTAATCAGGGTGTTAGGTCCTTAACAAAGGGAAATATGTGAATCTAAATCTTAGCCAAACTTATTTACACTCTCCATTTCAACCCAAGCTTACCCAGTTTACCCCTGCAGGCTCTGCCTATCACAGTTCTGCAAGTAATGTTTTGGAGTTTGGTCGATTGGCAAACAGATTGCATTTATTTCCTAATGAATGAATGAAACTTTTTATTAAGAACATAGTTATGGTACCAGGCTAAAATAGTTCTTATCCATTGGGTACAAAATATATGATTTCAGGTTGTAGGTTCTTAGTAAATGAAGGTTCTTATATGCGGGTTTTTACTGTACAATGCAAGACATGTAACAAACAAAAATTAGAACAAACAACACAACACACGACTGAACATAAATATGTGACAGGAACGAAAATTCTTCGTTTGATTCTGGTCCACGATTTACTCGCCATTGAAATATATATTCAATACAATTGTCCGTTTCAGAAATAGAATAGAATAATCATGGAATAGCATTGAACATGGAATTTAACTTTTCTTCTTTTATATTTGCCATTGATCATGATAATTAATAATTATTATATCATTATAAAAATGATTGTTACTTTTTTTTATATTCATCTAAAATATTACAATACATATTACATCTACATTTTACTATACTTTCTAATTACTATACAACTATACAACACTACAGGGACGGGACCACAGGTAGCAAAAGACAATGACTATCCCCGTGGCAATTAACATAAAGACATACAAATAGATCAAAATTAAGTTAGGAACTACAAAAGCTACAAATACGATTAATTACTGATAAATACTGGGATCTGTTTCACATTGGATGTCAGGCCAGCGTAGGCTGATGATGGCGAACAACAGGAACCCCAGACGAGAGAACCACAGCGACAGCAGTTGCTACCACCACTGATCCCCCTCCAGAGTCCCCACCGGCCAACACACTACACATATGCTGTCAGGTCAGGGTTTCTGATTCTGATTCCCAGTGTCATTGATCTGAGATACAGTTTTACCCCGCCACTAAGAAACTCATTTTGTAAAACCAGGCTGTTTGGTTTCTTATAAATACACGTTTTTTTATAAGAAACTTAGATCAGCACTTAGTACTAAAAGTTTCTTAATTTCGCATGAAAATTTCGATGTTTTTGTAGTAAAAGTTTCTTAATTAGTTTCATATTTTTTTTGGGCCTGAAATTGCGGTATTGTTCGATGTTGAGCTTTCTTCTCGACCAAGGGCTTCCAGTTTGCATTGACATTCTCACCACGAATAAGCCATGCACATTAAGACAAAAATTTACCAATTTTTGCAGTTAAAAGTTAAAAAAAGATGAATGTACCTTTGTTAGAGAGACATAAAATAAGAGAGACAAACAGAATATAATTTTAGAGTTTCTTAACTGTTCTTGAGCGTAGTACTAGACTTTCTTAAATTTTTGGTCATCGTAGTACTAGTTTCTTATAAGCCAGTTTCTTGTAAAAAAAACGTGTATCATATAAATGTTATATTAAACCAAATGTTGGAAGATGACCATGGTACCATCTGGCAGGCTGCAGTTTCTTATAAGTCAGTTTCTTAGTGGCGTGGTAATATTGTACTTTCGACTTTGTGTGGATGAACTTTGATTGACACTTTTTGTGCCTAACATCAAATATGAAATAAATATGATTGTTACTCCTTAGATACGAACGATCGACAGAAAACAAGAAGTACCTCACGATGGCCCAATGTGTGATTTATTATGGTCAGATCCAGAAGGTATGAAGGTTTACTTTCCCTTTGAAATTCCCTCTGTAGTTATATGCTATTGGTTTTCTTAAATTGCAAATTGTCTCATAAACCGTAGACTTAAGATCTGCGTCCTAGTTGTTGCTACTACTACCGTAACCTCGAGCTTTCTCATAATATTACAGTTCAAACACAGGACTTCGCTTTTCTGCCTCGATCTTGTTTTCTCGTCAGTCAGTCAAACCAGCAGTCGAACCAGCAGTTTAATTCTCTCATTCTTTCTCCAGATACACAGGGATGGGGTGTTAGTCCACGAGGAGCTGGATACCTATTTGGGAGTGACGTTGTCGCTCAGGTTGGTACACATCTTATTTTTTATGAATAGATCTTTACGTAATATTCCACAGTCCATCGTCAAAATAACATAGGGCTCAAATCTTGAAAAAACTCGGTGTAAAACTCTATTACAGTTTTATTTTAAATAAATGGCTTGGAAGGAACTAAGAGTTTTTTGTTGCAAATCTGTCGTGGAAATTTATTGATATCTTGAATAGTTCAAAAAGGGTGGCATTTATTATATTTGAGGTTATAAAGTCATCAAATTTCTAAATCCTAAACCAGAAAAACTACAGATTTTTGCTTGCCACCATATTGTAGTCCTTCATAAACTATGCTTTCCTTGAAGTTTATATCATCTTCCCTCTATTGGTTTAGGATTTACGATGATTTAAAGTTTTTCACAATTTTTCATTAATTTTTTCAAAAATGATTAAATTGCCGCCATTTTGAAAAAAGTCGGTATCAAAAAATTTCCACGGCAGGTTTACAGAAAAGTACCATAAGTTTCTTTCAAGCCATCCAATTCAAAGAAAACTGCGATGGAATTTTACACTGACCTTTTTAAAGATTTGAAAGATTTGAGTCCTATGCTCGTAAAAATAGGAGAATCTATTGGAAGAATGACTTCGTGGGTCTCTAACGGCAACCCACATTAGATTGAAAAACAGAGCGCCTTGTTCGTTACAAACCCTTAGCAAATGGCAAATTTTGTAACTGCATCAAATTTTGTAAGACCACTTTTGTGTTTCATAAAGCACAGTTCACTAGTTTCTTATCGTTGAGATTAACAAAGACTGTCCTTCCAAAAATATTACAGTGAATTAATCGCCAAATAGCATTGACCCCGAATCTTTTAAAAATGTTTGTTTAAGATTCTAGGACCTATTTGAAATAAACTTTATCTACTTCGCTATAATTCTACTGCTAAACTCTTCAATGCTTTTAGATTTAGAGAATTTTTTCGTCTTCTTTAAGAATTCGAGAAAAACGTTGAAAACTTGCAATATCCGACTACTTGAATTGCAGATGAATTTACTGTCGGTGGAATTCAGAAAATAGCAACCGATCAATTTCGAACGATCCCTGAGGGGAAATTAGGTTTAGTTATGGTAAAGGAAGCATTTTATCTCATATCTGCCTGAGTAATATGACAAACGTTCTGTTGACTAAACTGCACTTACGCCAAACCTGTTCTAACCATCGCTTACATTACATTTTTTTCTCTCAGTTCAATGCGACTAATAACATCGATCTGATATGTCGGGCTCATCAACTGGTCATGGAAGGTTATAAATGGCATTTCAATGAAACTGTGCTAACTGTATGGTCAGCGCCAAATTACTGTTACAGGTAACTTAAAGTTTTATTATTTTGAAATCTGAGGCTACAATCCCGGCTAAAACTTGTAGAGACAAATGAATTTCGTGTTGAAAGATGCCTTTCCTGCATTTAAACTGCTGCCCGACACTGCTAAAGGCCCCCTCCCTCCCGTTGCAATATTGAGTTGATTGAAGAGCACATGCTTGTGAACTCATCTGTGAGAATTTCCATCAGCTTCCAACGTTGCACGATAGGGCGAGGAGGGGGGCCTTAACTTGAAATTTCCGAGGAAATTCCCCCCAAAAAGCAAGTGTCTCAAAGGCACACTATCGCGGCTGTGATTGGCTAGTCTTGTAATTTGCAACTAAGTTTTTGTGATAGTTTTTGTTTGAATGACGTCTTGCCACTATTTCAAACTATTTATACAATACAAATGCCGGGTGACCCAAGAAAACTTCGAGAGCTAGACCATAGCTAGCTTTCTGAAAACAAATTGAGCTATGATTAATCACATAAGTTAAGAGGTGGACTTGAAGTCATCTGGGAAATTTGTTGTTTAACTACCATCCAAAAGAACCTGGTCTCTGAAGAATTACCAAGCCTTTATTCTCTTGAATCATATTTTGTTTCGAGAATAAAGGGAGTCAGATCGTTATCGCCTTCATGAATTTCAGTGTGTAGCGCGAAATTACTGAAGCCTGCCTAATTATAGTCTTTTATATTGTCTTATTCATCCAATCAGTGCCACGATAGTGTAACTTCAAGTTTTTGTCCGCGATTGTAGAACCATTCAGCTACGTGATTCCCTTTACTTTTAACGCCACTTATATTCTTATCTCGAAAATTGATGATGTAGGTATGAGGAACAGATGATACCCAACAAGTTAATTTCTTCAAAAAACTCAACAAACCATCCATTGAATATTGTTGATCGATCTTATAGAGATCTATCAACTTTTTCCACACTTGGTTTGAATGAAGAGTGATTTCAAATGTAAAGAAATGTAAATTTTCTTTGACATACCGACAACTGCAATTAAACTATTTGCGTAAAGTGACATCACAAAATTCCTTTCACGCAGCATGAAATTATGCCATATTCACAAATAGGGCCGCAATGCATGAAGGTTGTCTGAGAGCCTTTAAGACGTCAAATGACTTCATAATCAGTTTTCAACAACTTAGCGAAAAACAAACAACCGCGGTATATTTCTAAGTTTAGTTAGGTCCGTTGACAGCTGGGAAACCCAAAGAAATCGAAAATCGTCATACAACAACAACAACATACAACTGGCTTTCAAAATTGTGAGGTTTCACCCGGTATTTCGTAGGGTGAGTGAACCAGCGGTTTACACAGTGGGGTGGGTGTAGACTTATTACGATGAGTCCCTTGTATCCCTGCGGTAATCCTTGCTAAAAAAAAGCTGACCCTATCTTCTGCATTCGATCGATTCGGTTTTTCAGAGTAATATTATGAGTCTCTGTTGACCGAAGTGCCATCTTGAAGTCAAAAAGCACAGGGACAGGGGAAACATGGGACTCTAGGCCATAAGTCTAGGGTGAGTGGCCGAGCGGCTTATACAATTTCTGTTTGGTAACTGAAAGTTAGCTTGGTCGCGTGAGGTCAAAATCTGGACCTTCCAGATGCCCAACCAAGTATCTCACTTTGCCGTCATTCAGAAGGGACGTTAAACTAGGGGTCCCACGCCTGGATGCGGCATGCATAGTGGGCCTAAATTAACTAGAAATGACTAGAAATCTTCCCAGCTTACCGTAAAACAATGTAATGAATGAAACATAAAGAACTGAAAATTTACTATAATTTGTAGATGTGGTAATGTCGCTGCCATCCTTGAACTCGACGAACATCTAAACAAGGATTTTACGATTTTCGAAGCTGCACCACAGGTATGTTTTACCTTCACTTTTTGTTGTGTACTTCAAACTCAATGGACCATTCTGCAATTTGGTGAAATAAAGTGGCTCAAAATACACTGTAAATGGGCAAAAGCATGACAAAGCAGCTGCATAATTCAGTTACAGCACTTGCCATACTAAGCAGGTATCGTATAACTCTTGAAAAGTGCAAATAAATCGAAAACAACTCAAGTTTGCAGAGAGATATGACTGAGCCACAAGCTGTACACTTGTCACTGTAGAGCATTCCCCAGATTTCCTACTTGTTACCAAGGCTGGCAGATCTGGGTGTGCTCTCTTCAGTCCCTTTCGGAGACGTTTGCCCCACTGCAAACAAACAGAATCTAGTGTTCCTCCTGACATTGTTTCTCCTTTCCTCTTACTCCGCCCACACACAGTGGAAATTTTACAGATTAATCCTGTTTTACTTCGTTGAAATTATGGCCTTAAATTGTTTTCTTTAATTCAGCTTGTAGCCTGGTTTAATCAGCATGAGACTGAAAGCTTTAAATGGTTATTTCATCTTTCTTCGTACTGAGTGGCATTGAAACCACCGCCAAAGGGGCCTTTGCAACACTGAAAACATAGGTAAATTCAATTTTACGAAAACTCCTTGGTTGTGAAATGCCTGAGGCTAAAATACTTGATCAAAGTGTTAGGGGTCTCCTCACACAGAACAACACGCAAGGGAATTTCACCTGTCGCAGGAATGATTAGAAATAGATTTTCAAATAAATACTAAAGTTTTAAATCCCATGGCAAAAGATATGCAAACGGTATCTCTCCCCCGTGAAAAATCTTGTTCTGCGTGAGAAGTTCTTCATGGTGATGTTATTTTTCAGGAGGTTCGTGGTATCCCAGCGAAAAGACCACAAGCAGATTACTTCCTATGAGAATGCAAATATAAACATTGGACAGCCTTGAGTATGATATCTAGTACCTGGAGTATGCTTTTTATCACAGAGTGTCATTCGTTCATGAGCAGGATTGTTATTCCTGTTATTTTGAGTCACGTGAGTTGGACGGAAGAGTTCTCTTTGAGGCTAATCACGTTGGGAAGTTGATATTCGGTGATATGAAGACTGTAGTTAGTTGGACCTTATGTAACTTTAAGATTTTAGTTGAATGCATAACCTAGACTGATAAACCTGCACCCTTGTATTCTCGTAAACCTTGGTAAACAGTAACTCACAAACAGTAAACATGATAGCGCTGTTTATGCATGCACCAGTCATGGTACTGTAATGGTAAGCCTGCTTTGAGCCATCAGATGAAATGCGACAAAGACCCTTTTCAGCAAATTGTTAATCAATAAACGTTATATGAAGAAGAACGCCCAGTTTACCTTATGAATTGGCGCCACAAGATTTTCTGGCGTGGGCCTAAATGTGGCCAAGATTTTCATTTTGATATTATCAATTCCTGTTCACCGAAGTAGTTTGAAGAACACAGGGAAACAAGGGAAACAGACAATAAATCTATGCATACCCTACTGGACTATGGAGTCCTTGGTAATCTTCGTGCATGACTAATAATGTTGTAGTGCAATACTGACTTTAAGGAGGCTGGGTCATAGAGTTTCTGTCGAAACTGTAATTTTGCAGTTTTCAGGTAGGCCTTATCACACAGATTTTCTGTATTTTCTCAAAATGAAAGCTCTATTTTGAAGAGGAGGTCTTGTATCTCATAGATGAACAAACGAAACAATTGTGTTTGTAAGATTACAGAGAAAAAAGTAGACTTTCAACAGTCACTTCGGACTGGATTTATCCCATCCACTAAAATAGATGCATAAAGCAACGAACACGTGTCTAACACAATAAAGAGTTCAAGTTTGTTGACATGTTTGATTTACACCATCCACAAGCTTCAGCGCAACAACATTGTCCCGCGGCCTTACATGTGACCCAGCCCCTTTAACCATTGTCACCCAGAGTCCTTTGTGGGCATGCTGAAATTTCTGACAGTCTGAAAATCAAATCTGGCCTAAGTGAAAAATATCGATTCAAACTGTAGTAGTTGAGCTGATAACAAAAGTTTAACTTTCGGGTGACACTTCTGGCAGCTCAATTTCTGCAGCGTGGGTCAATATTTCTGCTTGGACCAAATTGGATTTTCAGACAGTCTGAGATTGCAGCATGCCTTCAAAGGATCTTGGTTGATAATGAATTTTTAAGAAATGAAGAGTGATAAATTCACCAGCGTCTTGCCACAATCGCACTCTCGACATTATCTTTCATCGCAACGCCTGTGCTCATTGAAAGTGACAGATTTCGATTTGAAACCGCATTTTTGACAACTTTGCCTCAAGGTGAAAAGTGTAGTTGAATAGGCCGTAAAAGCCAAGAACTTAATTATTTTATATAAACGTCGCATTAATCTACCTATCTATTAGTGAAAATCGTTAACGAAATTAATCATAGCCTGCTTAGTTTCATGTATTTAGATACTTGTAAGAAAATTACTCTATGTTCATGATCAGCTAAGCTTGTTCTTTAGATGTGCAATGTCTGCTACAATAACAAGCCACCAAAAGAACTTTATATTTTCGTCAAAAAAGTAAGGCTGTAGTCTTGGCTTTTTTGGTATAAATAGCAGATTTTGAATATAAATATTTTTGGCAACAAAGTCAGGTTAACCCCTTTGCCCTTTTGCAAAAATAGCCCTGTCCCGAAACCACCGATTTCTCGGAAAAGGCCTATTTTTGCAAAAAAGCAAAGGGGTTAGCCTTACCTTTTTGCCAAAAATCTGTATTTTCAGAATAGGCCTATTTTTGCAAAAAAGCAAAGGGGTTAGCCTTACCTTTTTGCCAAAAATCGGTATTTTCAGAATAGGCCTATTTTTGCAAAAAAGCAAAGGGGTTAGCCTTACCTTTTTGCCAAAAAATCGGTATTTTCAGAATAGGCCTATTTTTGCAAAAAACCAAAGGTGTTAGCCTTACCTTTTTGCCAAAAATCGGCATTTTAATAATAGGCCTATTTTTGCAAAAAAGCAAAGGGGTTAGCCTTACCTTTTTGCCAAAAATCGGCATTTTAATAATAGGCCTATTTTTGCAAAGAAGCAAAGGGGTTAGCCTTACCTTTTTGCCAAAAAATCGGTATTTTCAGAATAGGCCTATTTTTGCAAAAAAGCAAAGGGGTTAGCCTTACCTTTTTGCCAAAAATCGGTACTTTCAGAATAGGCCTATTTTGCAAAAATGCAAAGGGGTTAGCCTTACCTTTTTGCCAAAAATCGGTATTTTCAGAATAGGCCTATTTTTGCAAAAGAGCAAAGGGGTTAGCCTTACCTTTTTGTCAAAAATCGGTATTTTCAGAATAGGCCTATTTTTGCAAAAAAGCAATGGGTTAGCCTTACCCTTTGGTCGAAAATCGGTATTTTCGGAATAGGCTTATTTTTGCAAAAAAGCAAAGGGGTTAGCCTTACCTTTTTGCCAAAATATCGGTATTTTCAGAATAGGCCTATTTTTGCAAAAATTCAAAGGGGCTAGCCTTACCTTTTTGCCAAAAATCTGTATTTTCAGAATAGGCCTATTTTTGCAAAAAACCAAAGGGGTTAGCCTTACCTTTTTGCCAAAAATCGGTATTTTCAGAATAGGCCTATTTTTGCAAAAATGCAAAGGGGTTAGCCTTACCTTTTTGCCAAAAATCGGTATTTTCAGAATAGGCCTATTTTTTGCAAAAAAGCAAAGGGGTTAGCCTTACCTTTTTGCCAAAAATCGGTATTTTCAGAATAGGCCTATTTTTGCAAAAATGCAAAGGGGTTAGCCTTACCTTTTTGCCAAAAATCGGCATTTTAATAATAGGCCTATTTTTGCAAAAAAGCAAAGGGGTTAGCCTTACCTTTTTGCCAAAAATCGGCATTTTCAGAATAGGCCTATTTTTGCAAAAATGCAAAGGGGTTAGCCTTACCTTTTTGCCAAAAAATCGGTATTTTCAGAATAAGCCTATTTTTGCAAAACAGCAAAGGGGTTAGCCTTAACTTTTTGCCAAAAATCGGTATTTTCAGAATAGGACTATTTTTGCAAAAAAGCAAAGGGGTTAACCTTACCTTTTTTGTCAAAAATCGGTATTTTCAGAATAGGCCTATTTTTGCAAAAAAGCAAAGGGGTTAGCCTTACCTTTTTGCCAAAAATCAGTATTTTCAAAATAGGCCTATTTTTGCAAAAAAGCAAAGGGGTTAGCCTTACCCTTTGGTCAAAAATCGGTATTTTCGGAATAGGCTTATTTTTGCAAAAATGCAAAGGTGTTAGACTTACCTTTTTGCCAAAAAATCGGTATTTTCAGAATAGGCCTATTTTTGCAAAAAACCAAAGGTGTTAGCCTTACCTTTTTGCCAAAAAGCGGCATTTTAAGAATAGGCCTATTTTTGCAAAAATTCAAAGGGGCTAGCCTTACCTTTTTGCCAAAAATCGGCATTTTGAGAATAGGCCTATTTTTGCAAAAAACCAAAGGTGTTAGCCTTACTTTTTTGCCAAAAAATCGGTATTTTCAGAATAGGCCTATTTTTGCAAAAAACCAAAGGTGTTAGCCTTACCTTTTTGCCAAAGATCGGTATTTTCAGAATAGGCCTATTTTTGCAAAAAACTAAAGATGTTAGCCTTACCTTTTTGCCAAAAATCGGTACTTTCAGAATAGGCCTATTTTGCAAAAATGCAAAGGGGTTAGCCTTACCTTTTTGCCAAAAATCGGTATTTTCAGAATAGGCCTATTTTTGCAAAAAAGCAAAGGGGTTAGCCTTACCTTTTGGTCAAAAATGTGTATTTTCAGAATAAGCTATTCTTTGCAAAGAAGCAAAGGGGTTAGCCTTACCTTTTTGCCAAAAAATCGGTATTTTCAGAATAGGCCTATTTTTGCAAAAAAGCAAAGGGGTTAGCCTTACCTTTTTGCCAAAAATCGGTATTTTCAGAATAGGCCTATTTTTGCAAAAAAGCAAAGGGGTTAGCCTTACCTTTTTGCCAAAAATCGGTATTTTCAGAATAGGCCTATTTTTGCAAAAAACTAAAGGTGTTAGCCTTACCTTTTTGCCAAAGATCGGTACTTTCAGAATAGGCCTATTTTGCAAAAATGCAAAGGGGTTAGCCTTACCTTTTTGCCAAAAATCGGTATTTTCAGAATAGGCCTATTTTTGCAAAAAAGCAAAGGGGTTAGCCTTACCTTTTGGTCAAAAATGTGTATTTTCAGAATAAGCCTATCTTTGCAAAGAAGCAAAGGGGTTAGCCTTACCTTTTTGCCAAAAAATCGGTATTTTCAAAATAGGCCTATTTTTGCAAAACAGCAAAGGGGTTAGCCTTACCTTTTTGCCAAAAAATCCGTATTTTCAGAATAGGCCTATTTTTGCAAAAAACCAAAGCTGTTAGCCTTACCTTTTTGCCAAAAATCGGCAGTTTAATAATAGGCCTATTTTTGCAAAAAAGCAAAGGGGTTAGCCTTACCTTTTTGCCAAAAATCGGCATTTTGAGAATAGGCCTATTTTTGCAAAAAACCAAAGGTGTTAGCCTTACCTTTTTGCCAAAAAATCGGTATTTTCAGAATAGGCCTATTTTTGCAAAAAACCAAAGGTGTTAGCCTTACCTTTTTGCCAAAGATCGGTATTTTCAGAATAGGCCTATTTTGCAAAAATGCAAAGGGGTTAGCCTTACCTTTTTGCCAAAAATCGGTATTTTCAGAATAGGCCTATTTTTGCAAAAGAGCAAAGGGGTTAGCCTTACCTTTTTGTCAAAAATCGGTATTTTCAAAATAGGCCTATTTTTGCAAAAAAGCAAAGGGGTTAGCCTTACCCTTTGGTCAAAAATCGGTATTTTCGGAATAGGCTTATTTTTGCAAAAATGCAAAGGTGTTAGACTTACCTTTTTGCCAAAAAATCGGTATTTTCAGAATAGGCCTATTTTTGCAAAAATTCAAAGGGGTTAGCCTTACCTTTTTGCCAAAAAATCGGTATTTTCAGAATAGGCCTATTTTTGCAAAACAGCAAAGGGGTTAGCCTTAACTTTTTGCCAAAAATCGGTATTTTCAGAATAGGCCTATTTTTGCAAAAAAGCAAAGGGGTTAACCTTACCTTTTTTGTCAAAAATCGGTATTTTCAGAATAGGCCTATTTTTGCAAAAAAGCAAAGGGGTTAGCCTTACCTTTTTGCCAAAAATCAGTATTTTCAAAATAGGCCTATTTTTGCAAAAAAGCAAAGGGGTTAGCCTTACCCTTTGGTCAAAAATCGGTATTTTCGGAATAGGCTTATTTTTGCAAAAAAGCAAAGGTGTTAGACTTACCTTTTTGCCAAAAATCGGTATTTTCAGAATAGGCCTATTTTTGCAAAAAAGCAAAGGGGTTAGCCTTACCTTTTTGCCAAAAAATCGGTATTTTCAGAATAGGCCTATTTTGCAAAAATGCAAAGGGGTTAGCCTTACCTTTTTGCCAAAAATCGGTATTTTCAGAATAGGCCTATTTTTGCAAAAAAGCAAAGGGGTTAGCCTTACCTTTTTGCCAAAAATCGGTATTTTCGGAATAGGCTTATTTTTGCAAAAAAGCAAAGGGGTTAGCCTTACCTTTTTGCCAAAAATCGGCATTTTAATAATAGGCCTATTTTTTGCAAAAAAGCAAAGGGGTTAGCCTTACCTTTTTGCCAAAAATCGGCATTTTGAGAATAGGCCTATTTTTGCAAAAATTCAAAGGGGTTAGCCTTACCTTTTTGCCAAAAAATCGGTATTTTCAGAATAGGCCTATTTTTGCAAAACAGCAAAGGGGTTAGCCTTAACTTTTTGCCAAAAATCGGTATTTTCAGAATAGGACTATTTTTGCAAAAAAGCAAAGGGGTTAACCTTACCTTTTTTGTCAAAAATCGGTATTTTCAGAATAGGCCTATTTTTGCAAAAAAGCAAAGGGGTTAGCCTTACCTTTTTGCCAAAAATCAGTATTTTCAAAATAGGCCTATTTTTGCAAAAATGCAAAGGGGTTAGCCTTACCCTTTGGTCAAAAATCGGTATTTTCGGAATAGGCTTATTTTTGCAAAAATGCAAAGGTGTTAGACTTACCTTTTTGCCAAAAAATCGGTATTTTCAGAATAGGCCTATTTTTGCAAAAAAGCAAAGGGGTTAGCCTTACCTTTTGGTCAAAAATGTGTATTTTCAGAATAAGCCTATCGTTGCAAAGAAGCAAAGGGGTTAGCCTTAACTTTTTGCCAAAAATCAGTATTTTCAGAATAGGCCTATTTTTAAAAAAATGCAAAGGGGTTAGCCTTACCTTTTTGCCAAAAATCGGTATTGTCAGAATAGGCCTATTTTTGCAAAAAGCAAAGGGGTTAGCCTTACCTTTTGATCAGAAATCGGTATTTTCGGAATAGGCCTATTTTTGCAAAAATTCAAAGGGGTTAGCCTTACCTTTTTGCCAAAAAATCGGTATTTTCAGAATAGGCCTATTTTTGCAAAAAACCAAAGGTGTAAGCCTTACCTTTTTGCCAAAAATCGGTATCTTCAGAATAGGCCAATTTTGCAAAAATGCAAAGGGGTTAGCCTTACCTTTTTGCCAAAAATCGGTATTTTCAGAATAGGCCTTTTTTTGCGAAAAGCAAAGGGGTTAGCCTTACCTTTTTGCCAAAAAATCGGTCTTTTCAGAATAGGCCTATTTTTGCAAAAAACCAAAGGTGTTAGCCTTACCTTTTTGCCAAAAATCGGCAGTTTAATAATAGGCCTATTTTTGCAAAAAAGCAAAGGGGTTAGCCTTACCTTTTTGCCAAAAATCGGCATTTTAAGAATAGGCCTATTTTTGCAAAAAAGCAAAGGGGTTAGCCTTACCTTTTTGCCAAAAATCGGTATTTTCAGAATAGGCCTATTTTTTGCAAAAAAGCAAAGGGGTTAGCCTTACCTTTTTGCCAAAAATCGGTATTTTCGGAATAGGCCTATTTTTGCAAAAATGCAAAGGGGTTAGCCTTACCTTTTTGCCAAAAATCGGCATTTTAATAATAGGCCTATTTTTTGCAAAAAAGCAAAGGGGTTAGCCTTACCTTTTTGCCAAAAATCGGCATTTTGAGAATAGGCCTATTTTTGCAAAAATTCAAAGGGGTTAGCCTTACCTTTTTGCCAAAAAATCGGTATTTTCAGAATAGGCCTATTTTTGCAAAACAGCAAAGGGGTTAGCCTTAACTTTTTGCCAAAAATCGGTATTTTCAGAATAGGACTATTTTTGCAAAAAAGCAAAGGGGTTAACCTTACCTTTTTTGTCAAAAATCGGTATTTTCAGAATAGGCCTATTTTTGCAAAAAAGCAAAGGGGTTAGCCTTACCTTTTTGCCAAAAATCAGTATTTTCAAAATAGGCCTATTTTTGCAAAAAAGCAAAGGGGTTAGCCTTACCCTTTGGTCAAAAATCGGTATTTTCGGAATAGGCTTATTTTTGCAAAAATGCAAAGGTGTTAGACTTACCTTTTTGCCAAAAAATCGGTATTTTCAGAATAGGCCTATTTTTGCAAAAAAGCAAAGGGGTTAGCCTTACCTTTTGGTCAAAAATGTGTATTTTCAGAATAAGCCTATCGTTGCAAAGAAGCAAAGGGGTTAGCCTTAACTTTTTGCCAAAAATCAGTATTTTCAGAATAGGCCTATTTTTAAAAAAATGCAAAGGGGTTAGCCTTACCTTTTTGCCAAAAATCGGTATTGTCAGAATAGGCCTATTTTTGCAAAAAGCAAAGGGGTTAGCCTTACCTTTTGATCAGAAATCGGTATTTTCGGAATAGGCCTATTTTTGCAAAAATTCAAAGGGGTTAGCCTTACCTTTTTGCCAAAAAATCGGTATTTTCAGAATAGGCCTATTTTTGCAAAAAACCAAAGGTGTAAGCCTTACCTTTTTGCCAAAAATCGGTATCTTCAGAATAGGCCAATTTTGCAAAAATGCAAAGGGGTTAGCCTTACCTTTTTGCCAAAAATCGGTATTTTCAGAATAGGCCTTTTTTTGCGAAAAGCAAAGGGGTTAGCCTTACCTTTTTGCCAAAAAATCGGTCTTTTCAGAATAGGCCTATTTTTGCAAAAAACCAAAGGTGTTAGCCTTACCTTTTTGCCACAAATCGGCAGTTTAATAATAGGCCTATTTTTGCAAAAAAGCAAAGGGGTTAGCCTTACCTTTTTGCCAAAAATCGGCATTTTGAGAATAGGCCTATTTTTGCAAAAAACCAAAGGTGTTAGCCTTACTTTTTTGCCAAAAAATCGGTATTTTCAGAATAGGCCTATTTTTGCAAAAAACCAAAGGTGTTAGCCTTACCTTTTTGCCAAAGATCGGTATTTTCAGAATAGGCCTATTTTTGCAAAAAACTAAAGATGTTAGCCTTACCTTTTTGCCAAAGATCGGTATTCTCAGAATAGGCCTATTTTGCAAAAATGCAAAGGGGTTAGCCTTACCTTTTTGCCAAAAATCGATATTTTCAGAATAGGCCTATTTTTGCAAAAAAGCAAAGGGGTTAGCCTTACCTTTTGGTCAAAAATGTGTATTTTCAGAATAAGCCTATCTTTGCAAAGAAGCAAAGGGGTTAGCCTTACCTTTTTGCCAAAAAATCGGTATTTTCAAAATAGGCCTATTTTTGCAAAACAGCAAAGGGGTTAGCCTTACCTTTTTGCCAAAAATCGGTATTTTCAGAATAGGCCTATTTTTGCAAAAGAGCAAAGGGGTTAGCCTTACCTTTTTGCCAAAGATCGGTATTTTCAGAATAGGCCTATTTTTGCGAAAAACTAAAGGTGTTAGCCTTACCTTTTTGCCAAAGATCGGTATTCTCAGAATAGGCCTATTTTGCAAAAATGCAAAGGGGCTAGCCTTACCTTTTTGCCAAAAATCGATATTTTCAGAATAGGCCTATTTTTGCAAAAAAGCAAAGGGGTTAGCCTTACCTTTTGGTCAAAAATGTGTATTTTCAGAATAAGCCTATCTTTGCAAAGAAGCAAAGGGGTTAGCCTTACCTTTTTGCCAAAAAATCGGTATTTTCAAAATAGGCCTATTTTTGCAAAACAGCAAAGGGGTTAGCCTTACCTTTTTGCCAAAAAATCCGTATTTTCAGAATAGGCCTATTTTTGCAAAAAACCAAAGCTGTTAGCCTTACCTTTTTGCCAAAAATCGGCAGTTTAATAATAGGCCTATTTTTGCAAAAAAGCAAAGGGGTTAGCCTTACCTTTTTGCCAAAAATCGGCATTTTGAGAATAGGCCTATTTTTGCAAAAAACCAAAGGTGTTAGCCTTACCTTTTTGCCAAAAAATCCGTATTTTCAGAATAGGCCTATTTTTGCAAAAAACCAAAGGTGTTAGCCTTACCTTTTTGCCAAAAATCGGTATTTTCAGAATAGGCCTATTTTGCAAAAATGCAAAGGGGTTAGCCTTACCTTTTTGCCAAAAATCGGTATTTTCAGAATAGGCCTATTTTTGCAAAAAAGCAAAGGGGTTAGCCTTACCTTTTTGCCAAAAAATCGGTATTTTCAGAATAGGCCTATTTTTGCAAAAATTCAAAGGGGTTAGCCTTACCTTTTTGCCAAAAATCGGTATTTTCAGAATAGGCCTATTTTTGCAAAAAACCAAAGGGGTTAGCCTTACCTTTTTGCCAAAAAATCGGTATTTTCAGAATAGGCCTATTTTGCAAAAATGCAAAGGGGTTAGCCTTACCTTTTTGCCAAAAATCGGTATTTTCAGAATAGGCCTATTTTTGCAAAAAAGCAAAGGGGTTAGCCTTACCTTTTTGCCAAAAATCGGTATTTTCGGAATAGGCTTATTTTTGCAAAAAAGCAAAGGGGTTAGCCTTACCTTTTTGCCAAAAATCGGCATTTTAATAATAGGCCTATTTTTTGCAAAAAAGCAAAGGGGTTAGCCTTACCTTTTTGCCAAAAATCGGCATTTTGAGAATAGGCCTATTTTTGCAAAAATTCAAAGGGGTTAGCCTTACCTTTTTGCCAAAAAATCGGTATTTTCAGAATAGGCCTATTTTTGCAAAACAGCAAAGGGGTTAGCCTTAACTTTTTGCCAAAAATCGGTATTTTGAGAATAGGCCTATTTTTGCAAAAATTCAAAGGGGTTAGCCTTACCTTTTTGCCAAAAAATCGGTATTTTCAGAATAGGCCTATTTTTGCAAAACAGCAAAGGGGTTAGCCTTAACTTTTTGCCAAAAATCGGTATTTTCAGAATAGGACTATTTTTGCAAAAAAGCAAAGGGGTTAACCTTACCTTTTTTGTCAAAAATCGATATTTTCAGAATAGGCCTATTTTTGCAAAAGAGCAAAGGGGTTAGCCTTACCTTTTTGTCAAAAATCGGTATTTTCAAAATAGGCCTATTTTTGCAAAAAAGCAATGGGTTAGCCTTACCCTTTGGTCAAAAATCGGTATTTTCGGAATAGGCTTATTTTTGCAAAAATGCAAAGGTGTTAGACTTACCTTTTTGCCAAAAAATCGGTATTTTCAGAATAGGCCTATTTTTGCAAAAAGTCAAAGGGGTTAGCCTTACCTTTTTGCCAAAAATCGGTATTTTCAGAATAGGCCTATTTTTGCAAAAAACCAAAGGTGTCAGCCTTACCTTTTTGCCAAAAAATCGGTATTTTCAGAATAGGCCTATTTTGCAAAAATGCAAAGGGGTTAGCCTTACCTTTTTGCCAAAAATCGGTATTTTCAGAATAGGCCTATTTTTTGCAAAAAAGCAAAGGGGTTATCCTTACCTTTTTGCCAAAAATCGGTATTTTCGGAATAGGCTTATTTTTGGAAAAAAGCAAAGGGGTTAGCCTTACCTTTTTGCCAAAAATCGGCATTTTAATAATAGGCCTATTTTTTGCAAAAAAGCAAAGGGGTTAGCCTTACCTTTTTGCCAAAAATCGGCATTTTGAGAATAGGCCTATTTTTGCAAAAATTCAAAGGGGTTAGCCTTACCTTTTTGCCAAAAAATCGGTATTTTCAGAATAGGCCTATTTTTGCAAAACAGCAAAGGGGTTAGCCTTAACTTTTTGCCAAAAATCGGTATTTTCAGAATAGGACTATTTTTGCAAAAAAGCAAAGGGGTTAACCTTACCTTTTTTGTCAAAAATCGGTATTTTCAGAATAGGCCTATTTTTGCAAAAAAGCAAAGGGGTTAGCCTTACCTTTTTGCCAAATATCAGTATTTTCAAAATAGGCCTATTTTTGCAAAAAAGCAAAGGGGTTAGCCTTACCCTTTGGTCAAAAATCGGTATTTTCGGAATAGGCTTATTTTTGCAAAAATGCAAAGGTGTTAGACTTACCTTTTTGCCAAAAAATCGGTATTTTCAGAATAGGCCTAATTTTGCAAAAAAGCAAAGGGGTTAGCCTTACCTTTTGGTCAAAAATGTGTATTTTCAGAATAAGCCTATCGTTGCAAAGAAGCAAAGGGGTTAGCCTTAACTTTTTGCCAAAAATCAGTATTTTCAGAATAGGCCTATTTTTAAAAAAATGCAAAGGGGTTAGCCTTACCTTTTTGCCAAAAATCGGTATTGTCAGAATAGGCCTATTTTTGCAAAAAGCAAAGGGGTTAGCCTTACCTTTTGATCAGAAATCGGTATTTTCGGAATAGGCCTATTTTTGCAAAAATTCAAAGGGGTTAGCCTTACCTTTTTGCCAAAAAATCGGTATTTTCAGAATAGGCCTATTTTTGCAAAAAACCAAAGGTGTAAGCCTTACCTTTTTGCCAAAAATCGGTATCTTCAGAATAGGCCAATTTTGCAAAAATGCAAAGGGGTTAGCCTTACCTTTTTGCCAAAAATCGGTATTTTCAGAATAGGCCTTTTTTTGCGAAAAGCAAAGGGGTTAGCCTTACCTTTTTGCCAAAAATCGGCATTTTAATAATAGGCCTATTTTTTGCAAAAAAGCAAAGGGGTTAGCCTTACCTTTTTGCCAAAAATCGGCATTTGAGAATAGGCCTATTTTTGCAAAAAACCAAAGGTGTTAGCCTTACCTTTTTGCCAAAAAATCGGTATTTTCAGAATAGGCCTATTTTTGCAAAACAGCAAAGGGGTTAGCCTTAACTTTTTGCCAAAAATCGGTATTTTCAGAATAGGACTATTTTTGCAAAAAAGCAAAGGGGTTAGCCTTACCCTTTGGTCAAAAATCGGTATTTTCGGAATAGGCTTATTTTTGCAAAAATGCAAAGGTGTTAGACTTACCTTTTTGCCAAAAATCTGTATTTTCAGAATAGGCCTTTTTTTGTAAAAAAGCAAAGGGGTTAGCCTTACCTTTTTGCCAAAAATCGGCATTTTGAGAATAGGCCTATTTTTGCAAAAAACCAAAGGTGTTAGCCTTACCTTTTTGCCAAAAAATCGGTATTTTCAGAATAGGCCTATTTTTGCAAAAAACCAAAGGTGTTAGCCTTACCTTTTTGCCAAAGATCGGTATTTTCAGAATAGGCCTATTTTGCAAAAATGCAAAGGGGTTAGCCTTACCTTTTTGCCAAAAATTGGTATTTTCAGAATAGGCCTATTTTTGCAAAAGAGCAAAGGGGTTAGCCTTACCTTTTTGTCAAAAATCGGTATTTTCAAAATAGGCCTATTTTTGCAAAAAAGCAAAGGGGTTAGCCTTACCCTTTGGTCAAAAATCGGTATTTTCGGAATAGGCTTATTTTTGCAAAAATGCAAAGGTGTTAGACTTACCTTTTTGCCAAAAAATCGGTATTTTCAGAATAGGCCTATTTTGCAAAAATGCAAAGGGGTTAGCCTTACCTTTTTGCCAAAAATCGGTATTTTCAGAATAGGCCTATTTTTGCAAAAGAGCAAAGGGGTTAGCCTTACCTTTTTGTCAAAAATCGGTATTTTCAAAATAGGCCTATTTTTGCAAAAAAGCAAAGGGGTTAGCCTTACCCTTTGGTCAAAAATCGGTATTTTCGGAATAGGCTTATTTTTGCAAAAATGCAAAGGTGTTAGACTTACCTTTTTGCCAAAAAATCGGTATTTTCAGAATAGGCCTATTTTTGCAAAAATTCAAAGGGGTTAGCCTTATCTTTTTGCCAAAAATCGGTATTTTCAGAATAGGCCTATTTTTGCAAAAAACCAAAGGTGTCAGCCTTACCTTTTTGCCAAAAAATCGGTATTTTCAGAATAGGCCTATTTTGCAAAAATGCAAAGGGGTTAGCCTTACCTTTTTGCCAAAAATCGGTATTTTCAGAATAGGCCTATTTTTTGCAAAAAAGCAAAGGGGTTAGCCTTACCTTTTTGCCAAAAATCGGTATTTTCGGAATAGGCTTATTTTTGGAAAAAAGCAAAGGGGTTAGCCTTACCTTTTTGCCAAAAATCGGCATTTTAATAATAGGCCTATTTTTTGCAAAAAAGCAAAGGGGTTAGCCTTACCTTTTTGCCAAAAATTGGCATTTTGAGAATAGGCCTATTTTTGCAAAAATTCAAAGGGGTTAGCCTTACCTTTTTGCCAAAAAATCGGTATTTTCAGAATAGGCCTATTTTTGCAAAACAGCAAAGGGGTTAGCCTTAACTTTTTGCCAAAAATCGGTATTTTCAGAATAGGACTATTTTTGCAAAAAAGCAAAGGGGTTAACCTTACCTTTTTGCCAAAAATCAGTAGTTTCAAAATAGGCCTATTTTTGCAAAAAAGCAAAGGGGTTAGCCTTACCCTTTGGTCAAAAATCGGTATTTTCGGAATAGGCTTATTTTTGCAAAAATGCAAAGGTGTTAGACTTACCTTTTTGCCAAAAAATCGGTATTTTCAGAATAGGCCTATTTTTGCAAAAAAGCAAAGGGGTTAGCCTTACCTTTTGGTCAAAAATGTGTATTTTCAGAATAAGCCTATCGTTGCAAAGAAGCAAAGGGGTTAGCCTTAACTTTTTGCCAAAAATCAGTATTTTCAGAATAGGCCTATTTTTAAAAAAATGCAAAGGGGTTAGCCTTACCTTTTTGCCAAAAATCGGTATTGTCAGAACCCGGGGGTGAAGCTACCCAAAACCGGGGACGGGGACTTGAGTAGGTCATCTAGGCAAGAGTACCCAAAACCGGGGAGAATATTTTGAAAAGACCACCCAAAACTGGGGTAACTTTTATGATGAAATACCAAAAATTGTGGAATTCCTGTAATCCCACACCTGCAACATATTTCATATGAAAAAACCTTTCTTCCTAATTCAAACAGATTCAAACTGTGTAGAAGCTCTACAAATGTATTCTGTACAAAAAGTAATGTGCTGGAGCCAAACTATTATGGACCATTATGAGGGACCATTATGGAAACAAGGTTGCACTGATCTTTTAATGCTTATCCCTGCCATTTTCAATTGGGAGTATTTTTAGGTTCAAGTTTTAACTTTTATATTATATGGTACACTTGTAATTAAACTGATTATTTTTCCTAAATTCATGTTACATCAAATTTTTAATTCATAGCAAGGCCAAATTCTAAAAAATACATACATACATAGAACAAAACAGCAAATTCTTGGGTCAACAGGTATATCCCAATCTATATACAATAATATAATTATGAGCAAATGCAGAGCTTAATCAGTGACAGTGGGCCACTTTGGTCAACACTATGCTGTATTCGTTTTTTCTATTTGCTTGATTAATATTTACTTTAGTGCTTTAGTGCATATCTAAATGTCTAAATATCACAACAAACACAGCAACCTGCAAGATTATTCCAAGTGTGTACAAAAACTGCACAAGAAATCATCATCAGTAGTTTGCCTTTCATGAATAAGCTTGATGAGATGGAGAGGGCTTCACCATGCTTGCTGATCAAGATAATAACCATCTGTTATACTATTTTGACAACAATTATTGAGCTCTCGCCTCTCTGTTTGCTTAATCAATAATGAGGCAAGATCTGGCAGCCAAAGAAATCTGAGGTTGAGGTAACGCCCAAGGCCTATAGGCCAGTAGAGGAGGCCTAATAATTTACATACTTCCCCTTTAGTGTGAGTGTAACAGCAAAAATCCTGTTCAGTTATGGCATAATTTGAACTTATAATACAATAAAAGCGGAGACATACCCTCCCTGGTGTGTGGCATTGCTATCTTTCGCCTTTTGTAATTTTGCCATCTCTCCAGTTTTCAAGTTTTCAAAATTTACAACAACATAACAACAACAACAACAAGTTTAGTTTCGCGCCCTTTAGGGCGAAAGCGAGGTCATTCGAAAATGACCGAGCAAAATTTTTCAGAATATTTCACAACTGATTGAGGCAATTGTCTGAAAGCAACGAAAGAAGGCTTTTACTGAAGATTTCATCTCATCTGATGTTATTTGATGGAGTAATCTTGAATATTTCAATGAACTTGAAAATAGTGTGGATTAATAATACTATCAACCTGAAACCACAGGTTGGCTTGGCTTGTTGGCTTGGCCTTTAGGGTATGTATGTGTGAAACACACATATCCCATCCAGCATTGATATGATTTCATGCCATGGTAGAATGACAACGATGGATGGCGAAGCATCAGACAGAGCAGGCAGATAACAGTCACTAATCTATAGTAGAGTGCATATAATGTGGTGTATTAACAAGAGCAGAAATGCTCCAGGAGAAGTAGTTACTACAGCAAAGACTTTGTATCAAAGAGAACAGGGAATATATGCTCCACTTCACCAGTAGTGTCAAACCATGTGATATTATGAACTTCAAAAGACTTCGAAAACTGCTTTATTAGTAAAAACAAAAAATGAATTGGCATGAGTTGTCAAGCAATAAGCATCAGTAACTAATCAGACCTCTTATAGAGATGAGCTTAAACTTTAGTTTGCATTGGACAAGTAAGGAGTGGTAGAATTCCTACCCAAAACTGAGGATGATAGGATCTTCCTGAAAAAAAGGTGTTGGTATGAATTTATAACCCAAAACCGGGGATTGTGAGAAATTTATGACCCAAAACTGGGGACTGATCGGAATTTATGACCCAAAACCGGGGTCCACAAGTCCCCGTACCCTGGTTTTGGGTAGCTTCACCCCCGGGTGTCAGAATAGGCCTATTTTTGCAAAAAGCAAAGGGGTTAGCCTTACCTTTTGATCAGAAATCGGTATTTTCGGAATAGGCCTATTTTTGCAAAAATTCAAAGGGGTTAGCCTTACCTTTTTGCCAAAAAATCGGTATTTTCAGAATAGGCCTATTTTTGCAAAAAACCAAAGGTGTAAGCCTTACCTTTTTGCCAAAAATCGGTATCTTCAGAATAGGCCAATTTTGCAAAAATGCAAAGGGGTTAGCCTTACCTTTTTGCCAAAAATCGGTATTTTCAGAATAGGCCTTTTTTTGCGAAAAGCAAAGGGGTTAGCCTTACCTTTTTGCCAAAAAATCGGTCTTTTCAGAATAGGCCTATTTTTGCAAAAAACCAAAGGTGTTAGCCTTACCTTTTTGCCAAAAATCGGCAGTTTAATAATAGGCCTATTTTTGCAAAAAAGCAAAGGGGTTAGCCTTACCTTTTTGCCAAAAATCGGCATTTTGAGAATAGGCCTATTTTTGCAAAAAACCAAAGGTGTTAGCCTTACCTTTTTGCCAAAAAATCGGTATTTTCAGAATAGGCCTATTTTTGCAAAAAACCAAAGGTGTTAGCCTTACCTTTTTGCCAAAGATCGGTATTTTCAGAATAGGCCTATTTTTGCGAAAAGCAAAGGGGTTAGCCTTACCTTTTGATCAGAAATCGGTATTTTCGGAATAGGCTTATTTTTGCAAAAAAGCAAAGGGGTTAGCCTTACCCTTTGGTCAAAAATCGGTATTTTCGGAATAGGCTTATTTTTGCAAAAATGCAAAGGTGTTAGACTTACCTTTTTGCCAAAAATCTGTATTTTCAGAATAGGCCTTTTTTTGTAAAAAAGCAAAGGGGTTAGCCTTACCTTTTTGCCAAAAATCGGCATTTTGAGAATAGGCCTATTTTTGCAAAAAACCAAAGGTGTTAGCCTTACCTTTTTGCCAAAAAATCGGTATTTTCAGAATAGGCCTATTTTTGCAAAAAACCAAAGGTGTTAGCCTTACCTTTTTGCCAAAGATCGGTATTTTCAGAATAGGCCTATTTTGCAAAAATGCAAAGGGGTTAGCCTTACCTTTTTGCCAAAAATTGGTATTTTCAGAATAGGCCTATTTTTGCAAAAGAGCAAAGGGGTTAGCCTTACCTTTTTGTCAAAAATCGGTATTTTCAAAATAGGCCTATTTTTGCAAAAAAGCAAAGGGGTTAGCCTTACCCTTTGGTCAAAAATCGGTATTTTCGGAATAGGCTTATTTTTGCAAAAATGCAAAGGTGTTAGACTTACCTTTTTGCCAAAAAATCGGTATTTTCAGAATAGGCCTATTTTGCAAAAATGCAAAGGGGTTAGCCTTACCTTTTTGCCAAAAATCGGTATTTTCAGAATAGGCCTATTTTTGCAAAAGAGCAAAGGGGTTAGCCTTACCTTTTTGTCAAAAATCGGTATTTTCAAAATAGGCCTATTTTTGCAAAAAAGCAAAGGGGTTAGCCTTACCCTTTGGTCAAAAATCGGTATTTTCGGAATAGGCTTATTTTTGCAAAAATGCAAAGGTGTTAGACTTACCTTTTTGCCAAAAAATCGGTATTTTCAGAATAGGCCTATTTTTGCAAAAATTCAAAGGGGTTAGCCTTATCTTTTTGCCAAAAATCGGTATTTTCAGAATAGGCCTATTTTTGCAAAAAACCAAAGGTGTCAGCCTTACCTTTTTGCCAAAAAATCGGTATTTTCAGAATAGGCCTATTTTGCAAAAATGCAAAGGGGTTAGCCTTACCTTTTTGCCAAAAATCGGTATTTTCAGAATAGGCCTATTTTTTGCAAAAAAGCAAAGGGGTTAGCCTTACCTTTTTGCCAAAAATCGGTATTTTCGGAATAGGCTTATTTTTGGAAAAAAGCAAAGGGGTTAGCCTTACCTTTTTGCCAAAAATCGGCATTTTAATAATAGGCCTATTTTTTGCAAAAAAGCAAAGGGGTTAGCCTTACCTTTTTGCCAAAAATTGGCATTTTGAGAATAGGCCTATTTTTGCAAAAATTCAAAGGGGTTAGCCTTACCTTTTTGCCAAAAAATCGGTATTTTCAGAATAGGCCTATTTTTGCAAAACAGCAAAGGGGTTAGCCTTAACTTTTTGCCAAAAATCGGTATTTTCAGAATAGGACTATTTTTGCAAAAAAGCAAAGGGGTTAACCTTACCTTTTTTGTCAAAAATCGGTATTTTCAGAATAGGCCTATTTTTGCAAAAAAGCAAAGGGATTAGCCTTACCTTTTTGCCAAAAATCAGTAGTTTCAAAATAGGCCTATTTTTGCAAAAAAGCAAAGGGGTTAGCCTTACCCTTTGGTCAAAAATCGGTATTTTCGGAATAGGCTTATTTTTGCAAAAATGCAAAGGTGTTAGACTTACCTTTTTGCCAAAAAATCGGTATTTTCAGAATAGGCCTATTTTTGCAAAAAAGCAAAGGGGTTAGCCTTACCTTTTGGTCAAAAATGTGTATTTTCAGAATAAGCCTATCGTTGCAAAGAAGCAAAGGGGTTAGCCTTAACTTTTTGCCAAAAATCAGTATTTTCAGAATAGGCCTATTTTTAAAAAAATGCAAAGGGGTTAGCCTTACCTTTTTGCCAAAAATCGGTATTGTCAGAATAGGCCTATTTTTGCAAAAAGCAAAGGGGTTAGCCTTACCTTTTGATCAGAAATCGGTATTTTCGGAATAGGCCTATTTTTGCAAAAATTCAAAGGGGTTAGCCTTACCTTTTTGCCAAAAAATCGGTATTTTCAGAATAGGCCTATTTTTGCAAAAAACCAAAGGTGTAAGCCTTACCTTTTTGCCAAAAATCGGTATCTTCAGAATAGGCCAATTTTGCAAAAATGCAAAGGGGTTAGCCTTACCTTTTTGCCAAAAATCGGTATTTTCAGAATAGGCCTTTTTTTGCGAAAAGCAAAGGGGTTAGCCTTACCTTTTTGCCAAAAAATCGGTCTTTTCAGAATAGGCCTATTTTTGCAAAAAACCAAAGGTGTTAGCCTTACCTTTTTGCCAAAAATCGGCAGTTTAATAATAGGCCTATTTTTGCAAAAAAGCAAAGGGGTTAGCCTTACCTTTTTGCCAAAAATCGGCATTTTGAGAATAGGCCTATTTTTGCAAAAAACCAAAGGTGTTAGCCTTACCTTTTTGCCAAAAAATCGGTATTTTCAGAATAGGCCTATTTTTGCAAAAAACCAAAGGTGTTAGCCTTACCTTTTTGCCAAAGATCGGTATTTTCAGAATAGGCCTATTTTTGCAAAAAACTAAAGGTGTAAGCCTTACCTTTTTGCCAAAAATCGGTATCTTCAGAATAGGCCTATTTTGCAAAAATGCAAAGGGGTTAGCCTTACCTTTTTGCCAAAAATCGGTATTTTCAGAATAGGCCTATTTTTGCGAAAAGCAAAGGGGTTAGCCTTACCTTTTGATCAGAAATCGGTATTTTCGGAATAGGCTTATTTCTGCAAAAAAGCAAATGGGGTTTTTTGCAAAAAGCAAGGGGGTTAGCCTTTCCTTTTTGCCAAAAAATCGGTATTTTCAGAATAGGCCTATTTTTGCAAAAAAGCAAAGGGGTTAGCCTTACCTTTTTGCCAAAAATCGGCATTTTAATAATAGGCCTATTTTTGCAAAAAAGCAAAGGGGTTAGCCTTACCTTTTTGCCAAAAATCGGCATTTTAAGAATAGGCCTATTTTTGCAAAAATTCAAAGGGGTTAGCCTTACCTTTTTGCCAAAAATCGGTATTTTCAGAATAGGCCAATTTGTGCAAAAATTCAAAGGGGTTAGCCTTACCTTTTTGCCAAAAATCGGTATTTTCAGAATAGGCCTATTTTTGCAAAACAGCAAAGGGGTTAGCCTTAACTTTTTGCCAAAAATCGGTATTTTCAGAATAGGCCTATTTTTGCAAAAAAGCAAAGGGGTTAGCCTTACCTTTTTGCCAAAAATCGGTATTTTCAGAATAGGCCTATTTTTGCAAAAAAGCAAAGGGGTTAGCCTTACCTTTTTGCCAAAAATCGGTATTTTCAGAATAGGCCTATTTTTGCAAAAAAGCAAAGGGGTTAGCCTTACCTTTTTGCCAAAAATCAGTATTTTCAAAATTGCAAACATTTACGCCTCAGAGTAAATGTGGTTTAACTACAAGGGTTAGCACAGATATTTCCTTCCCCCCTCTCGGTCCCTTCTCCCCCTGTCACGCATCTCATACTTCCCAGCATGCATCATGCTGCGAGTCCTCCTCGTGCATCAAGACTCGATCAAAAACGAATTTCAAGGCGAAGCTGCAGAAGAATTTCGATGATTATTCAATCAAATGCAAAAATAACGACAAGTTCAGCGAATAGATCTTCTATCAGTACCTTGTGGTCACTGATGTAAAAGAAAAGTCGACCATTTTGAAGGTTACCACCGAAAGATGAAGGATTGCTGTCTGCAGCAGAGCGCGCCACAGTTGGCCTAAGGAATTTGTATGAACCTTGCCCAACACCAATTCAAATTGCGTTCGCTTCAGTCCAGCGTAGCACCACCATAACGCCTTATGCCTCATCTGCAAGAAGTCGCTGTAACTGAACATTGATTCGAGGTGGAACATTGTTCTATTTCAACCCGAAAGGTTAACAATGCAGCACAAGGATCAATTCAAGTTCTTCTTCCCGACACAAACACTAATAGAAGTCACAAGATACCACAAACAAAATCTTTCCTTACGAACGAGCAAAAAGGAGTAAAGAAAGAGAAAGGAAAGTCAGGTCTGTCAACAGCAGAACTAAAACTGGTAACAATGTCAATCATCTGACAGACAACAGTAAAAATGAAATCAAAAAAGAGAAAAGCAACAAATAGTATTTTGAACTTTTGAGCAATTCTCTTCGTTATTGGCTGGCAGCCAAACTCTTCAATCATTGGTTGGCAGGTTGGATCAAACTGCATCAAGCATCACCTATCCTCTTTGTGGCTGGTGGCATTATCCACATGTAAAGATTCACAGTTACAGCCAGGTGACGTATTTCAAATTTCTCTCCGCAGTTACAGCCAATTTTCTTAAAGAGAATCAACGGGGATAAAAGCACGGCGCGGAAGGAGTCTGCGCATTCTATTATTAGCCTATTGTATTTGATTTGTCAAGACGTTAATGGATATTGTTTATCCAGAGGAATAATAACGTGCGTAGGAGTTTCCTTGTCTTATTTATAGACTGCCTCTACTTAGCTCCGTTGATTCACTTTGAGTTGCCTATCCATTTAAAACAAAGAACTAAACAATACAGCAAAACAACAGCAAAACTGTCACACACACAAGGAAATTAAACACCTAGACCCCCATCCCCCCTTTTCTTCTTGCTGCCCAATAACCTTGGCACAAGTAACATCCAGCACACAAACTCCACTACTCCCTTTTTGTGCCAACGGCTCAAAGAACAAGAAATTCGCGAGCCAACATGAGCCAGCATTCAACCACCCATCAATCAAGGGCCAGGAGGGTTTTCAAAGGCCAGCGCGCGATGGGCTACACCAATATTGCTGTGTCCCCTAATATCCACATTGAGTGAGGGTCATATCTGGAAATCTGCAAAACTCGTCAGTCACCCGAGCAGTTTATTCACCTTGGGACAGGTAACACCCAGCACAAAAACCCCATCACCCCCTGTTTTTGTGCCAATGGCCCAAGGGACTATAAATTCACAAACATGACCCAGCATTCAACTACCCTATAAATTTTTCAAGAAGGCCTAATTACTGTGGGCTGCACAAATGTTGCTGTGTGACCTAATATCCACATATGTCATAATCATAGGGTGTGTCATGTCTGCAAAAATTTGGAAAAAGCCAACGAACTCCTCCCCCCCCCCTTTTTGCGTCCTTCTGTGCATGGCATGTATAAGCTCTGTTCTGCGTCGCAGGCGTTTGCCTATGAATATGCACTCATATAATAACCCCTCATTGTTGTTGCACGTCGAAGTGGCACTTACACACCCAAAATCAGGCAAAAACAAAAAACAAAAACAACAGGGTTTTTCGAAAACTACAACCATTCTGGAGGATTCCGTTCATTCAAAGTTGTTCCTTATTGTAGCTACTAACTTATTTCTTTCCTTTCAGGGTTTCAAATTATTTGATTTAACTGTTGTTGTTGTTTTTTACAGGAACTACCAGATTTCTTTCCATAGATTAAAGCGTCTTTGTTGTGCCTCTGTTCTGCGTCGCAGGCATCTGCCCATGAATCGTTTGCGCTCATATAATAACCCCCCATTGTTGTTGCACGCTGGAGTGGCACTTATACACCCAAAAACAAAAACAAAACAAACACAACAGGGTATTCAAGAACTACAACCATCCTGGAGAATTCCGTTCATTCAAAGTTGTTCCTTATTGTAGCCACTAACTTATTTCTTTCCTTTCAGGGTTTCAAATTATTTGATTTAACTGTTGTTGTTGTTTCTTACGGGGACTACCAGCTTTCTTTCCACAGATTAAAGCGTCTTTGTTGTGTTTATGGGTTCATTGCAATGAGTCTGTTATTCATTACTATCAAGATTTCTATTAGCATAAAAGGACTACCTCCTCCACATAAGGGGGAATGCTGCTTTGTGCTTCCCTGGTCTACTCCCTCCTTCCAGATCAGCAAAGGTGCCCTTGTCATTTGTGGTCTTAACTGGTCTCAAAACATAAATAATGTAGGCCTCATTCTACCTCCCAGGGTGCTTTCCCTGCAGAGGGGTCACCAGTCCGTCCGCGTTTTTTATGAAGTGCCCACCTTACATGCATGCCAGGGTTTTGCTAAGGACAATGTCCATATTGTTTAGCCTCTGTCAGACTTGTACTGTACATTGAAGGTCTTTTAGGCGCACGTCATACAATGCAGTCTGGGTTTGCTGATCTGTGACAGCCATTAGCACTGTTACCAACATCAACGCGCTACAAATTTGAATTGTCCAAAAGCCAGGATTCCACCACCTTTCCAGGGGTATCCATTAAGTCTTGTGTCATCAAGGGATAAAAGCAAAACACATCAAACTCAAACAAACAAACAGACCAAAGGCAAGCAGTCAAGCAAAACCAGACAAACAAACAAAACACAAACATACCAAAACAAACAAGCAAAACCACACAAACAAGACAAACACTAACATACCAAAACAAACAAGCAAAACCATACAAAACAAAAAACAAAAAAACAAAAACAAAACACAAAAACAAGTAACAAATCACAAAAAACAAACGAACAAGAAACAAAGCAACAAAAAAAAAATCAAAGGAAGCAAAACATACAAACAAACCAAACAAAAACATACCAAAACAAACAAACAAAAGGAACAAAACACAAACGAACAAGACACAAATCACAAGTAGTAACAAAAAACAAAAACAAAGCAAGCAAAACATACAAACAAGCCAAAACAAAAACAAAACATAGGAAAACAAAACACAGACATCAAAACTGTGCCAGTGTCACAATAGGCACTTGTATACAGTTGGTCAATATGTATGTCTAAACAACCCAACTTACCCATTGTCTCAGGAAATTATGCATTACAAGGGCACTGGACAAATATACTATCAGTGTCAGCTAATTACCATGTATCAACAATTTTCTGCCTGATTCTCCTTCTCCTTGACAGATAAGCAAGTTTCATGGACTTACACCCGGAGCAGAATCAGAGACCTTTCATCTATGGGGCTAGAAGCTTTGCAGTCACAATAACAGTTTTTCCCACAAAAGGCATACCAGCAAGTGACGAATGTAAAGTGCTGCCTTTGTTACCAGCATTTAAAGTCCATTCTCGTGAAGGTCAGAACACTCAGCAGCAGCCAGTCCCAAAGCCAAACAAGTACTCTTTATGTGTCATGTAGATTTCGGTCGGGCAGTATGGCAACCCTGGTTATGTGGTTCCGATCAGTGGGGTCCGTATTTTGGCGATATTTTGGCGGTAAGGGCCACCCCATTCTGGGTGGCCTTAGGGTTTGACATTATCTTAAGTCTCAGGGACTGACCTACTCCCCAAGGGGGGACGGCAGCATTGCATTTTGCTGGCCTACTCCCTCCTTGCAGGACGGCACTACAAACCGCAGTTACCAAATTGTATAATCGCTTGTTTAGTTAAATGATACGACCCCACAGATCGCCAACCCAGTGTGTTTTTTCTCTCCAAGCTCTGAGTGTCCCGCAGGAGTTAATGCAAACATTTACGCCTCAGAGTAAATGTGGTTTAACTACAAGGGTTAGCACAGTTGTTTCCTTCCCCCCTCTCGGTCCCTTCTCCCCCTGTCACGCATCTCATACTTCCCAGCATGCATCATGCTGCGAGTCCTCCTCGTGCATCAAGACTCGATCAAAAACGAATTTCCCCTCCCTCCCTCCCCTTTTCTATACTCTTAAATCCATTGAACAGTAAGAGGCTCTTTCATTCTTTAGGTTCCCCATCCCCATTGTACTGAAACTTCAGCAAAGGGTTGCCAAACTCAGCCATTCTTATGTTGTCATCAAATGTATTTTGTAGCACAGTAAGGGCCACCCCATTCTGGGTGGCATTAGGGTTGATATTATCTTAAGCTTGAGGGACAGCCTTGCCTACTCCCCAAGGAGGATGGCAGCAGTGCATTGTGCTGACCTACTCCCTTCTTGCAGGATGGCAGAACAAAGTAACACAGATGACAAGAATTGGTCTATTACCCAATTGGGGATGGGAGAATCGCCTTTGCTGACCTACTTTTTTCTTGCAGGATGACAGAATTAAGTGACACAAATGACAAGAAAAAAGAAAACAAAAACAAAACAAAAAATTCCAAAGGGGGACGGCAGCATTGATTGCTGGCCTACTCTCTCTTTGCACTATGGCAGAACAAACCGCAATCCATTGAACATTTTATGGGTCGTATCATTGTAAGGGGCTGCTAAACTCGAACATTTTTTATGTTGTCATTCAATATATGTATCGTAGCGCGGTAAGGGCCACCCCATTCTGGGTGGCCTTAGGGTTTGACATTATCTTAAGTCTCAGGGACTGACCTACTCCCCAAGGGGGGACGGCAGCATTGCATTTTGCTGGCCTACTCCCTCCTTGCAGGACGGCACTACAAACCGCAGTTACCAAATTGTATAATCGCTTGTTTAGTTAAATGATACGACCCCACAGATCGCCAACCCAGTGTGTTTTTTCTCTCCAAGCTCTGAGTGTCCCGCAGGAGTTAAAGGCCTATTTTTGCAAAAAAGCAAAGGGGTTAGCCTTACCTTTTTGCCAAAAATCGGTATTTTCAGAATAGGCCTATTTTTGCAAAAAAGCAAAGGGGTTAGCCTTACCTTTTTGCCAAAAATCGGTATTTTCAGAATAGGCCTATTTTTGCAAAAAAGCAAAGGGGTTAGCCTTACCTTTTTGCCAAAAATCGGTATTTTCAATAATAGGCCTATTTTTGCAAAAAAGCAACGGGGTTAGCCTTACCTTTTTGCCAAAAATCAGTATTTTAAGAATAGGCCTATTTTTGAAAAAAGCAAGGGGGTTAGCCCTACCTTTTTGCCAAAAATAGGCCTATTCCGAAAATACCGAATTTCAGCAAATAGGTAAAAAAGGAGGTCTATAGGCATCGATTTTTCGGTAAAATAGGCCGATGTTGAAATACCTCATTTTGGGCAAAAAGGCTGTCCTTTTTCGCTGAAAGAGGCTGATTTGAAAATACCAATTTTTAGTCAAAAAGTAAGCCTGTAGCCTCTGCTTGCTTGCAGAGATAGAATGGTTTTGATGAAGACCATTTGATCAAAATGTAATGTCAGAAACAAATGATCGAGATGTTGATAATAAAAAGAAACGAGGGTGTATTCTACGTTTAGTACAACATGAACACGGATACAGCTTTTTGTACATTCTCTCGATGTTCCCAACTAAACTGCTAAGTAATATTTACAACTTACGAAAAAATAAATTCTATATTTGCCATCAATCAATTTGACTTTCAAATAATTGGTCGTTCCCATTGAGGAATAGAACTGGGAGATTTTGATAAAGAAATGGGCTTCTGTGATGATAAGAAACTGTGTGTGAGTTTGTTATATTTCAAGTTTTTACAAAGAAGCCTATTTCAAATCGTCTAAAAACAACCCTTGTTATTGAGCATTAGGGATTTCAAGGGCACATTCGGGGGAGGGGGGAAGAGGTGGCTTTGTTGTCGAGAAAACTTGACGGGGGTACTCACAAAAAACTTTCCTTCATTGAATTCACCTGAATTGAAGTCACTTGGTCCTGACTAGGAAAGAGCTTCCGGCATTAAGCCGGGATTCTTAGGGGGAGGGGGCAGTCAAAAATGTATCACATTTTCAATCCATCAAGAAAGCATTATTAATGTAAACTATTTCAGCTGCAAAGGGGAGGCGCCGTAGCTCTTTTGTGCTTCTTTCTGTAGCTACGTCCTTGTGATTTCTTTTGGAAAAATATTAATCGTAATGCATTGCATTGAGATACCAGTCCTGTTACAAAAATGTGAAAGGCACTGAGTGTCGCCGAAAAAATTACTCGCGTTTAAAAATCACAAACATTTGATTATGAAACCAATCAAAGAATTCATTTTCATCTCTTTTGTCAATGATGTAAATGAATATAAAGATGAGCTATGACCAATCCAGAAGCTTATCAAAGAACGAGAAATAAATCTGGTAATCATCTCTGCTGTTTCACAGTATGCGTCAAAACCAGGCAGCACTAGAAATTCTAATTTTAAAACAAATCACAAGGTAAGCTATGCCTGGAAAAACAATGTGGTCTTTAATCTACTTGCCAAGAAAGGAATTTCAAAGATCAGACGTGTAATCAAATGTTAGGGATTATTCAAACAGGAGTACGTTTTTTGGGACGCTCGGTATAATCCGGCTGCGGAATGTTCAACTTAAATTGGAACCCCATCAGCAAGCGAATCACAGGGTGCTCAATCTTTAAGCAGACACATAGGGCGCCCAAGAGAATTGGTTTGAATTTAATTAAGCACTTTACACTACTACGCTAGAGAATACTAAGTATTATAATAAATACTATTGTCAAATGGAAGCATGACTTTTATTTGCACTGAACTTTCACCACGTGTCAGCAATCAGAAATCCTAAAAACAGTTTTTAATCAGATGTTAAATTTTTGTCAAGTTCTACGATGTTAGGGGGAAGGCCTTTGTTGAAACAAGGGAGGTTACGGCCTGGTTAATCAAAAGAGCTTGCATTCGCAAAACTGTATAAGCATAAATCATCCAAGAATTTCGATGTATAATGGGTCACTTTATGATGGGAAGGTTGATTTACAGTTGAAACAAGAGAAGCGTGACCAGCATAATCCTAAAAAATCTGATTATTCCAAGGGCGCCTACCTTGTAGGAAATGTGTTTATTCCCAGTACTGTAGAGTAATTGGTGTCCTGTGACCCAGTACAGAGAGTGTCCTAGAACCGTACCGTGACCAAGCAGTACACAGCGTCAGTCCTCTCAAGGTCAAAATGACGTATGAATAACTTTGTGGTTTCAAATTCCGGTGTTTATGTAACACGATATCAACTGTGAATAACTGACTATACGAAAGTCACCAAAACAAATACAAACGATGGCAAAGGCTGCTGGTCTTTGTACTCCCTTTAAAGGGCATAAAATGACACGTTGAAAAACTTTCTTCGGAGCTACAATTTTTACGCAACATTGTAAATCTTGCCAAAGAGCCATGATGTAGAGATTTTCCATCATCCTTAAAGTCTAGACTGATTATATGTTCGTACGTTGATATACGTACGCACGTCTATTGATAGACTGATAGTGACAACAACAACAACAATTCACTTCAATTAGATGAGCGTAAATCGAGGGTCCTTGTGTAGTGAGGCTACTTGAAGTCTACAATGATAGTTTAGGTTCCTGAGTCTATATTATAAAAGCCTACCAATTTACAACCTTAAATTACCATATCATGAATGTTCTGAATAGGCAAAACTACCTCTTTCGTGAAGCTCTCGTGACCATCGTTCTATTCTGCACCATCATTGCTTTATGGATCTTTCAAATATGCTCAACGAAGTAGCTTAGGCCTAGGCCAAAGTCAATTTGCATCCGTCTTCTACTCGCTTTGTCAAATCAAACATTAAAGAAGCATAAAGCAATCGAAATGGTCATGATGCTGAAAAAAGGGCTATCTCTAAAATATGGAATCTGGAAACTGGAATCTTTAAAACATGGAATCTTTCAAACATGGAATCTTTAAAATGATTGGAAATATAAAACGGAAATGATCCTAATTGATCGTAGACCCAGAATTCCGATGAAGTGCGATGAAATACGATACATGGGATCAGCTTGGGAAGTGATTTGAAGCTTTTCAATGTAGATGACTGCGAAATTTGAACGGCAAAGTCTCGTCTTTTCTTCCCCCAAATAAATTCCAGGTCCTACGTAGATTCCAGTTTCCAGATTCCAGATTTCATGTTTTAAAGATGGCCGAAAAAAGGCAATGGTCCTGAAAGCTTCATCTAAGTTTGCGTCTTTTTTAATTTATGAGGAGTGTTATTTGGGTGTTGAAAGCTAAACTGTCTGATCTATCCTGCTGCCTGACAAATCCCGTCAGTACCCTAGCTATCATCTAGCCACGTTAGCAGCATTCAGTCATTGAGGGCTGTCGTTTCAACCATGGTGGCACAATCTCAAGGTAAATCTTATCGTTCGCTTGGTGTTTACTTTTGATGGTTGTTGTTTGCAGCTGGTTATCGTCAGCGTTGGAGGTGCCTTTCTATCGAAATCTAAAGCGATGTTGCGTAGACATTCGCACGGCTGGTCAGCTGAACTTTCGTTTCACTGTCTATCGTACCATTTCCATTCCTATGCCCGGAACTCAAGCTGTCGGTCTTGTTGTATGTGACTGAGTCAAAAGAGCTGTCGGTCTTCTTCGTTCCTGCCGATGTGCTTTGCGCATGTTTTCTCTTATGGACAAGACCGAGTTTATCTGTCCAGGATTTTCGCACATTCTCGTTCTTGAGGCCGTAAAAGACGAAGATGAAGAAACCTTGCAGCGAGTTAAGGATACAGAAGATGTATTGAAATGCGATGATTCCATTTGCGACAACGAGAAATCCGAATAACCACGTGAGACTGAACAAGAGGATGAACGCAGCGATGATGCGGAGGCGATGTAATGCACTTATTGCATTGTGCGGATACATTTTTGAACTTTTGTGTAAGGCTACCATTATGGATACGATTGAGGCAAAGTTAACCACCATTACGAGGCCTACTGGAACTATGAGTGTAGCGTATAATGGCATGCCTTTCACTGCACAACTGAAATGGGAAAATATTGACACTAATGATTCCAGTAGCTAATTGTTACAATCTTAGGAAAAAAGGACTCTTACAGTAGAAAGATAAATAGAACGGTAAAAGAAGCATCGGCTCACCGATATTACATTACAGTAAAAACCCGCACATAAGAACCTTTTTCTATTAAGAACCTACAGCCTGAAATAATATATTTTGTACCCAATAAATAAGAACCATTTCAGGCTGATATCTAAACTAGGTTCTTAATAGAGGGTTTTATTCATTCATTGGGAAATAAATGCAACATTTTTGCCTCTTTCGTGAACTCCAAAACATTACTTACAGAACTGTGATAGGCAGGGCCTGCAGGGTTAAACTGGGTAAGATTGGGTTGAAATGGATAGGGTCAAGAGTGCAAATAAGTTTGGCTAAGATTTAGATTCACATATTTTCCTATATTAAGGACCTACACCCTGATTACTAGATGTGCCTCATTGCATAAGAACCTAAACAGGCTGAGTTCAAAATCTTAGGTTCTTGTGTGCGGGTTTTTACTGTATATCATATCTTATCATTATAGCTCACCTAATGTGTGTCTTTAAGTGCAATGTGTTGTTGACCATCACCTTAACTACCCCCAGCATATTGCTTTGCAGTGCATTGCGGTATTTATTCCCCTGTGGCCAAACAGAGCACGGCAAATGACTATGCACAGGCAGTTAAGGGGGCGGTGGCGCTCAACAACACATTGCACATAAAAACACGAATTACAGTAGGTAAGTATTCGCTAATCGCTTTGAATTGCGATGTCAATCAACGCAACTGATGCTAATGTCTTCAAAAATCCGTCCTTGCTGATCTGAAATCAGTATGGCCAACTGTCTTGTTGTGCACGGAAAATGGACTTTTAAGACAAGTCACGAAAAGGAAGATAGATCTAAACACGTGTCTCAAGGATCTATTCATCTACTTCAGAAGCTGAGCATCAAAGTGTCAAAAAAATACCTGACTTACCTCTGTGCATCACCGTATTCACTTGTCCATGCAGCAATACCAATTACTGGGAAAATAACTGGTACACCTAGACAAGGAGAAGAAAAAGTAAACAAATGGTTACCTCCTGACCATTTGTTTGAAGCGCCATTTTCACCCAGCTGATCCTTTGCGGAAACGCTACAGTTCCAGACTGTCTGAAAATCTAATATGACCTAAACGGGAACTATACCGGGTGGGTCAGAAAAAAGTTCCCACTTTCGAAAATTCGTAGCACCACACCACACGTACTTCATGGATTTGTATGATGCAAATTCCAGTTAAAAGCCAAAAGATCAAAGCATGTTTGTGATTTTTCTCGTCTTCTTACGCGCACTGCAAATATAGGTAAATTCAACTTTAAAAAATTTCATGTCTTCAAAATGACTGAAAAAGGGCCTAAAACACTTGATCAAATCGTTAGGACTCTCCTCACACAGAACAATACACACAGGCGTTTCACCTCTCTCAAGAGTAATAAGACATAGATTCTTAAACAGATACTAAAGATTTTCAATCCCATGGCAATAAATCTGCAGACGATATCTCTCACCTATGAGAAATTGCTTTTTCTCTGTTGTTCTGAGCGAGGAGTCTTTTATGATTTGATCATGTATTTTAGGCCTTTTTCAGTCATTTTGCAACCACAAAGTTTTTATAAATTTGAATTTACCAATTTTTCCAATGCTTGTAACAAGGCGAGAAAAATCACAAAAATACTTCGATCTTTTGGCTGTCAAGCAAATATTGATTCATTCCAATCCATCCAGTACTCTTGATGCTATGAATTTTCAAAAGCGGGAACTTTTTTCTGGCTCACCCGGTAGGTTCACAGTGCAGTACTTCAAATGATTGGGTTCAACTGCAGTAAAAATTTTCGATCAGTTCAATTTCTGCGGCATGGATACATCGTTTCCGCTTTTAGGCCCAATTTGATTTTCAGACAGTCTGAAATTTCAATGTGCCCGCAAAGAACTCCGGATGGCAATGATTTTTAAGGATTCCAAGAACAGTACAGGGTGTCCCAAAAAATTGTGCCCCGTTTGTCTGAAGATTGTGACAAAACGGCAAAAGATTCTCGCCAAACTTTTGCATGATGGTGCTCTTCAGATGTTCAATTAAAGTTTGCCACCATCCCCGTAAAAATCCGTTGATAAATGATGGAGCTATGACCTTCAGAACACCAAATTTGCCTGATGACTGAAACCAGCGGTCGGCCATTTTGTCTTACTATTTTGCAGTGATAAGTATCTTCACGTGAGGTAAGAAATAATTTCTGTGAGGTCAGAAATAGTGGAACTCTCCGAGGATTATCGGAATTTTCACGAGAGCTATGACATTGGAGGCTGCTGTTTCATTTTCAATCCATGAAGCTATTTATCGCTGCAAAATAGTAAGACAAAATGGCCGACCGCTGGTTTCAATGATCGGGCAAATTTGGTCTCCTGAAGGTCATAGCTCCATCATTTTTCAACGGATTTTCATGGGGATGGTGGCAAACTTTAATTGAACATCTGAAGAGCACCACCATGCAAAAGTTTGGCGAGAATCTTTTGCCGTTTTGTCACAATCTTCAGACAAACGGGGAACAATTTTTTTGGGACACCCTGTACATGGCCAGCAGTTGCCAAGGTACCCTTTAACTTATAATGCGAAGAGTGTGGAGCCTCTTGAGAGGATGAAAAATTCATCTCCACTGGTGCAACAAATCTATTCAAGGGAATTTCAAATTCAACCTACCAGCCCCGGGCCTTGGTTACTTATTAAAAAATGAGTGTGCGCGTAGAGCCAAAATGTCATCAGTTACTCTTTTTATATAATCAATTACAATTAAAATACAAACTAAAAAACTACATCTACTATGCCTATCATGGCGGGAATAGACACTAGGTCACCGGAGTTCCCATCATGAAAGGCACTGAAAGGCGCATCAGTTACTTACCCCAACCGAAGATTGAAGCTCTAAACATCAAATTCTGTATTTCTGATTTCATAGGCATGACAATTCCACGATACGAGAAGAATCCTTCGACAGCACTCCAAGACAACACACACAGCAACGCATAATGGAGTAAGAACGCCACTGTTTGACATCCTGCTCGAGGCGATGTTCTTTCAATTCCAGCCAAGAATAAGACTTCAAGCAAAATGAGAGCGGCACATAGATTCATAAGGATCTTTGGAGGATCGTTTTCTCGCAGTTTACTGGAAAAGAAGATCAGAATTTATAAAAATCATGACTAGAAGATGAGGTTTTCGAGACTACCGGGTGAACCAGAAAAAAGTTCCCACTTTTGAAAATTCATAGCATCAAGAGTACTGGATGGATTTGAATGAATCAATATTTGCTTGACAGCCAAAAGATCGAAGTATTTTTGTGATTTTTCTCACCTTGTTACGAGCACTGGAAAAATTGGTAAATTCAAGTTTACAAAATCTTTGTGGTTGCAAAATGACTGGAAAAGGCCTAAAATACTTGATCAAATCATAAAAGACTCTTCGCTCAGAACAACAGAGAAGGAGCAATTTCACATAGGTAAGAGATATCGTCTGCACATTTATTGCCATGGGATTGAAAATCTTTAGTATCTGTTTGAGAATCTATGTCTTTTAACTCTTGAGAAAGGTAAAACGCCCGTGCGTATTGTTCTGTGTGAGGAGAGTCCTAACGATTTGATCAAGTGTTTTAGGCCATTTTTGAGTCATTTTGCAATCATGAAATTTGTGTAAAGTCGAATTTACCTATATCTGCAGTACTCGCAAGAAGACGAGAAAAATCACAAAAATACTTCAATCTTTTGGCTTTTAACTAGAATTTGAATCATTAAAATCCATGCAGTACTTGTGGTGCTACGAATTTTTGAAAGTGGGAACTTTTTTCTGGCTCACCCGGTATTTGAGAAGTGTTTAAATTCAAGAAGACTTTTGAAAAAATTTTAAACAATCGCAATTCCCTAACATCTTCAAGAAACATACAATAACTTTAAAGAAATCCATAGTTCATGAATGTCTACAAATCTTTCATTCTTCTTGTCTACGATTTAAAAATTTTGATGACGTCACAAAATCCTCAGATGAATTGAAATATAAACTTCGCTGTTGGTTTATCGAAGGTCTGCAAAAACTGCAACGGTAGACTTATAGCAAAGTAGCTAAAGTTTCTTTCAAGCCATTCAATTCAAAGAATCAGGGCATATAAACTTAAACCCTTTCAAAGATTTAGAGCCCATGCTATCGAGGTCTGTCAATGATCTTCAACTGCAGACATAGATAGGCCCTGAATTTAAGAAACCACTTTTTCACATCTTAGCAAGGATGGAAAAAATATTCTAATTTCTGGGACCGAAAATTCGTTGAAAAAACTTTCTGTCACAGCAGGGTGCTCCAAACCAGAATCCACTTTTTGGCAGGTAATGATAGAAATATGTGGGACACATTTTGAAGATTGGTCAGTATCAGTAATCCTCAATCTCAGTTGTAAAGGATGTTTAGCGAAATTTGTTGACTTTGCGACTGACTAGTTACCAAATTACAAACAGTATTGTTGTAGTCTGGAGACAGCCTAAATTAACCAAACATCTATCCAATTTCTAAAGACTTTAGTTTGAAATGCAAAGAGCAAATGCAAATTTTGGATTTTCACACAAATCAAATCATCAATTCCCCTTTCTTCTCGCATTTTTTTCTTTCTTTCTGGAGACCTGAAAAAATTTCTGGGACCATTGGTGCCGTGGTCCGCTATATTTTCCACCCATGCATCTTAGCCTAAACAGTTTCTTATAGCTATGATACTTTTTACTTGTTAGGCTGAAAATTTCTTAAGTTTCTAATTTCTTTTCTGGAAAGTCCTGGAAAATAGGTTACAACAGAATGAGGATATTTGTAGATATATTAGCCATATGTGTATGTTATCAATGATTGTCAAGAACATCAATTGAAATTTAGGTAAAAGTCGGTAAAAATTTAGGCATCAAAATACAAGAAACTTAATTTTGGGAATGAGCCTCAAGAGCTTCTTATAGGTAGGGGGGCTAATTATTTTTCAGTTGGCTAAAAGTTTCTTTCAGGTGGTTTCTTAAATGCGGAGCCCTACTGTAGATCGTTTGAAAGAAGGGGGTAAGAGAGCAAAAGAGGTGAATGAAATAGTTAAAAATAAAAATGTATGTTGGCAGGAGCCCCACGTGATTACTACACTGTGTTATATCAGTATATAGTCGGTTGCGTGACACATCAACGTTTATCGTCCTTTTTCACTGAAGATAGGATCTGCAAGGCTTCATAAGTCAAGCCAATCAATAGCCCTTTCAAATATAAAATTAAATCATGGAATGGAGAATATTGTAAATGTAACATCTGTAATTACAAAAATCCTAAATCCTAAATATTGTTACCCTGGGTACCAGACTCTCTAACATAAAAACAGAGATGTTTCTATGATAGAGAGTCTGGTACCCAGGGTAAAATATTGTATTTCTGTAGATAGTTGGTTTGAATTGGTTACTCTATTCATAGCATAAAATATCCTTGGGTATAGTGTGCACGCAGGCCAATTTTCATACGGCTACGGAGGACTCAGCGAAAGAGATAAAATCTCCTTCACAAAGCAATTCAAATTTTCCTCCACACAAGCATCACTGCAGTGTCTGACCCATGGCTTGACACCCTGTACATCTGCGCTTTTTTGCGTTTCAATGCCGCATAATTAAGGTAATCACGGGGGGCTCCTTGGTGTGTGCGTGAGACAGATGATACGCCCAACATACTCGTTCAAATCAAGGTACACATACGGAAAAATGATGTAGCTAATCAAGGTGAAAGTCGCTCCAACCAATGAAATTGCCACACCAACGTAACTGATTATTTTCAACGCAAGATGGTGTGCTGAATCTTTGACGGGGGTCTTCGCACCAAGCAAAACAGCGAAATTCGTCAAATGGCTGCAATGGCAAGTGACGTATCCATTTTGATAACTATGTAATGAACACCCTGATGTTGACCAGCCTACAATTAACGAGAAGAAAAGTATTAAAGGAGCTCCGTCACAAAATTGTAAACACGTCTGTGAACATCATTGTCTTAGGCACGTGTCCATTGTTTTCTGTGGTTTGTTTGATGGCTTCATCCATTCCACCAAAAAGTGACCGTTAAGAATCCATTCATATTTGGGCAATTGCAAAAGATATGAATGTTAGGCTTGTTCCTCTTTGAAGTAAAAAAGATTTATCTTGAAAATAACGCTTTCATTTTTGAAAAATAAGTCTGTATGATATTGGTTATTGCCGATCATCATTTCAACCGAAATTTGGAGATGAGAGGCCCTTTAAAAAGATATTTTTCAGAATATAGACATCAAAGACACGCGAGAGAAAAGGTCCCGGACCTTGTAGACATAACTCAAGTGCTTGACAGGCAGAGCAACATGACATTTTTGGGCATATTATTGAGCTCCTGAGAAAAACGGAAACATATAGTGAAAATCAAAACATGAGGTTGATTGAGTTTTATCATAAGACAGTAATAAATGTATGTAAGAACATGGGTATCGGGACACCCAACGTTTTGATTAAATATTCAATTATTTTCTCTAAATTGTTTTCGTCTAATTTTGCTTTCTTTCTTTGAGCAACATTTTAAACTACCGGCCTGGCCATTTTCAGTTTGGTCATTCAAATCTCATTCTCTTGCATTCCTGTGTGTTAGTGCGTCTTCGCAGAAGAAAAGGGTTCAAACTGCCTAACTTGAAAACGGCTAGGCCATCAGTTGAAATGTCACAGAACCTTTCAACACAAATAATAATCCCCCTTGTGTTTTTGTCAGTATTGGCTGATGAATACGTGTAGAAAAAACGCTGAAGAGAACACTCACGTGACTGAGAAAAATCCCACCACGCGCACAGGGATGCAAGGCCAGAAGAATCATTGGATGTTTTGTACTTTGTCACTACCGGCTCACTGAGTCCAGATATCTTCACACCCGATACCTCTGCGGAGATGACTTTGCTGTTTAATCTGGACGGTCCGACCTCTTGAAACAATTTACCATGATCATACGCCACAAACAACATTTTACTCAAATCGTTCTTTTGCGCCAATATGAGGCTCTTTGGCAAGCTAATAGCCGCTGTGGTTTCTTTAGGTTGCTGGGTAGAGCCTCGTTCCAATGAGATACCACTTGAAGAGTTGATTGAAGATCCGGATTTGTAGCTGATCGTTATTCCTTTGAATCCGGATTTGCTTTCACGTGCACCGGCTAAAGCAAATCCTTTCTTTGCTAGGCTGAACTCGGTTTTGTTAGTGAGCAAGGCCCCACAAACTGTAGAGAGCACATTCACCATTCTGGAGAGAAGATGGTCAGAAATACTTAGACCCCGTTTACACGTTAGCGGATCAAAAGTGTTGCGGATCACGGTCTCGTTTACACGGTAGCGGATCAGCGGTCACCATAGAAATAGGACGAGGTCACATTCAAGAAGTGATTTCCTTTCAACGTCAAAATTTCAAAACAAACTGCAATTATGATTAAACCTCGTTTGTATGGAAAATACCCTCGTAATGAATCCGAATCAAAATTGATGCGGATCACTTGCGGATCACACGGCGCAGAGCAAGAGTGATCCGATACAGGAGTGATCCGACACAAAACGAGTTCGCTTTCGTAGCACGATCAAAATCAATGCGGATAGCGGAGCAGAGGTGTATCGGATCACTTCGAGCTCGTGTAAACGGGAGGCTGATCCGCAACACTTTTTGTATCGGATCAAAAGTGATCCGCTACCGTGTAAACGGGGTCTTAGTCTATCGGGTGACAAAAAAACAAGCAAGATCGCACATAGTTTCATGAAAGCAAATGTTATGAATAAAAACAGGGTGTCAAAAAATGTACCGGGTGTCCAATTACCCGAGTACTCCCGTTTGAAAAAACACCAACATTTGATTTCACGGCCGATCTTCAGATTTATTTCTTGTCAAGTAGATGAAGGACCTAACTATTTGCCCAAACATAGCTGATCTGGCAACTGGTTTTTTAAGCTTAGCAAATTTAGCTCTTTTTATGGCTATCTGGTTTCGAATCATACTTCAAAGTAGCACTGATGATTGCTAGATCAATTTATTTGTTCGTGTAAAGCTTCTAGTTTGGTACAAACGACAGAAATAAATGCAATTATCACTGGAGACTTCAAGAATAGTAAAAAACCTGAAAATCTTGACTCAAAGGTAAGACTGCGTATTTTGCTGAAAAGTATAGCTTAAAAGAAGTGTTTTCAACGTGTAATTCTTCAACCTTGTTGTATCGAAAGCAAACATTTTATCATCTACAAATATTTTAGGGCCTTTCAAAAAACAAGTCACAAAGAACATTTTCTCAAAGGTTTGATGATTGATTTTTGGTGATTTTTTAAACAGGAGTACATTTGAGAGGTTTGAGGGGCTTATTCAAAATATATGCTTAGAAGAGAGGGGAGTGGTCGAGCGGCTTATACAGTTTCCGTCAGGTGACTGAAGTTAAGCTCGGTCGAGTGAAGTCAAACTCCGGATGGGTGACCTCGGAGGCTTGACCTCGCAACTTACCTCACCGTCCTTCGGAAGGGATGTATGTATGTATGTATCATTTTGCCACAATTACAATTATTTACGAGTTATATAATATAAAAATAGATACAATACAATAAATAATGTTAAAAACGTAAAGGACAAACACCCCTAATTACAGTGGCAGTGATAGCATTAAAAGGTCAAAATGACCTTAATTCCATAATGGGACGTTAAACTAGGGGTCCCATGCCTGGATGCGGCATGCAAGTGGAGGGGCTTCAAAATAAATAGAAAGGATAGAAAGGAAGATTTAATAGAGAGGGGGGCTAAATAAAGCTTCTACGGTAAGCACACAATCAAATGAACATTACATCGTTTAGCCATTTTCAAAAAGAATCTGAATCGAACTATATTTTCATACATTTGAAGAATTTTAAATGTGTACAACATACAATAGTAACAGAAGCTCTACCGTCACTCAATCGAACCTCTGGTATAAAGATGTAAAAAATATTGCTCAATGCAGACTCTTCTGGAGAATTAGAAAAAAGGTCTATTTAAATGCTTGTCAAAAAATCGAATGCTTTGGAAACTATAATGAAATCATTCTCGGTTTGCAATCGAGTGCTTCAATAACTCGGGTGGTAGGTTACCTTTGAGAAACGTTGTTGCTTTGTTGTCCTTCACGCAAAGACTCTTCTGATGCTTCCATTATATTGTCAACCGTCTCAAGCATTTCATTTGCGACCTGGAAAATAAAATAACAATTTTTACAATTCAGATTACTGTACTCATGGAGTATTGCTTTTGTTAACACCTTAATTCAATGCGATTTGCGATGGCAGACAAAGGAAATTCCCTCAACCAGTAATTCAAAACAAACAAAGCTGCAAAAGTTTCTCTGAAACCCAGGTAGCTAGCTCGCTTGTTGTGCATTCCAGAAATTGTTTTTAAGAGCAAACATGGGCATAGATCGAAAGAAGAAGGATATATATACACATATACCTCAGGCATTTTATTTATTTGTTTCAAAGCCGATTGAGAGGCGATTCAATTCTATTATTCTTTTGGGTGTTATCAAAACATTTACTGCTCAGCTTCTGAACAAAATAAATAAAATGCCCGTGGTAGATGTTTAGATATGTCCTTCTTCTTTCGATGTATGCTTACATTTGCTCTTAAAAATCATTTCTGGAATGCACAACGAGCGCGCTAGCTACCTTGCTTTCAGAGAAAATTTTGCGGCTTTGTTTATTTTGAATTACTGGTTGAGAGAATTTCCTTTGTCTGCAATCGCTAATCGCTTTGAATTCAGGTGTCAACAAAAGCAACTCTTGCTATTGTGTTACAAAATCTGTCCTTGTTGGCTATGGAGGGTTCAGAATTGGAGCGTCCTTGAGTAACCACCCCCTGGGGGGGGGAACTTGGCTAGATTTTGGTTGGAAGGGGGTGCTAAGTGCCACACAATCGTCAAAAACATAACGATGTCTTGAAAGAGTATACCCAAACCAAACCTTGTACCAATTTTTCAAAAATGGCCTAATCATTCGTTATTTTTGCCAAAATCACAAAAATTGATATAATTCTTTCTACCACAATCTTGAAACTCGACGGATACCGTTGCTCATACCAAAATCGTGAAAATTGACAGCCTTCCCAACGGCACGTCCCCAATACCCAAAATTGTACATGGAACAAATATGTGAAGTTTGCATTCCTTAAAATGACTTTGGTAGGTAAGGTACTTAATAATAAATTGTAAAGAGATTCGGATGCAAAAAAACGAGAAGATTTAGCACACTGAGGCCTTTCTGACTTGTATCGTCATCAGAGTGTGACTTTAAACAGAACTAAATGAAATTTTGTTCTACGGTCTTACTTATACATGGTTATGATTAGGTGACAGATTCACTGATTTCTTGATGAGTGATATTTGGCATGCGGTTAAATGCTAGTTCAATATCGCATGTCCGGCTTTGAATAACTTGTCTTAAAATGAAGTTGACTACAACGGCCTTGCTGCTAATGATTTCGATCATAAACGATACTGTAGCAAACAAACAAACGAACAAGCAAGCAAGCAAACAAGCAAGCAAGCACGCAAGCAAACAAGCAAGCAAGCAAACAAGCACGCAAGCACGCAAGCAAGCAAGCAAGCACGCAAGCAAGCACGCAAGCAAGCAAGCAAGCAAACAAACAAGCAAGCAAGCAAGCACGCAAGCAAGCACGCAAACAAGCAAGCAAGCAAGCAAGCAAGCAAGCAAGCAAGCAAGCAAGCAAGCAAGCAAGCAAGCAAAACAACAAATGTATTTACTAACCTCCTGATCACTAGCAAAAGCAGACAATTGCTCTAAGATATCTGTAACTTTGCTTATCTGTCCAGGGGGTAGAGTTGAAGGATCGTCTGTTGTGAGTGTCTTCAGTTTCTTTGCTTTTTTTGATGCATTTGTTGCATTGATTGGGACCTAGAAATTGTAAAATGAAAATTATAGCCTACTCTACGAAAATAAATGTTCACAGCTATTCAGTAAATCCCCGCATATAAGAACCTAAAAAAATAAGAACCTAGAGGCTGTTTTTCCTTACTTATGCACCTTGTAATTAAGAACCTGTTTCAGTTTCATGAAAAATATGTTCTTCTAGCAGGAGTAGCAAAGTTGATTTTGGATTGTCATTACTAAGTTCATTTTTGTCCCAGTGGGCTTTTAAAGTTTGAATCTCCTCCCCTGCTGTTTGAAAGCTTAGCATTGGTTATTAGGTATATTATAACCTTGTCAAAACAAATAATAGGGCTGAAAATCGTTGGTGAAGGTTCCAAAATGGCCTTCAAATAAGAACAATTATACCTTGCAATTTGACTTAGTACCTTTAAAATAAGAACCTATTTCAGCATAGCTCTCAAAAAAATAGGTTCTTATATGCGGGGATTTACTGTATTAAACGCCAAGACGCCAAAAATTTCGGAAGTAAATATTTTCGGAAATTTGAAACGCCCGAAGATTTTAATGTCCGAAATTGTTTGGTCCGCAATCGTTCCAAAATGTTTAGAGTCAGAAATAGCTTTGCAGTAAGGAAAATCACACGGAATGTAATTGCTGTTTAATGATGTATTGTCTTGCTCACGAAATATTGCTGTTTTTCAACAAAATCGTTCTCTTCATTGTCTACACTAATTATTGAATGTAAATTCATGGCCACGTGGGTAGATTAGTTGTTGTCAGTTGTTGTTGTTCCAAAAATGTAAATGGAAGAGGAAAAAGCAAATGGAAACCAGCTTTTTTAAACATTTCCAATTATGAGCTTTGAGTTTGGCTTTAAAGGCAATGTGTCCATGTAAGTAGCATGCTTCAAGGGGGCCATTTCGCAAACATGTGATATTTTCCTATGTATTCACGTGACTCATGTGCTCAGCTTTCGATTAAATACGAAGTTGAGTATTGGATGACGTCCCACGTAGTCTAAAGTCCAATGTGTTTCATGTGATCAGTTTGAAACAGACTCAGTCTAAACCAATCAAATCGTCCAAAATCTGCATGCATGTCAGCAGTTTCAACGAGTGTGCATGCAACTGATATCTATATGGACACACTGCCTTTAGATGACTTGGTAGAAGGGGCATGAGTTGTCCTTGATTGTCACAGCTTCTACGGAGGATAAATGTATATACTGCAACGGAGGAGATACAAGAAGAGATCGAGTGGAAAGACCAGGGATAAGTAGATAAATAGTATTTGTCCCTGGACGAAACCTCTGAAACCTCCTCTGCAGAACGATGTTAAATTTTTCTCCGCAGAACAATACAAGCCGAAGCATAACTGATGTGTCTAACTATCCATTATAGGATTTACACAGAGGCGTCAGAACGAGGAAGTACTGGGGGCACATGCCCCCCAAAGATTTTGCAATAAACGACAAAATGTCCTTCTTGTCGCAGGAAGTGCCCTTTTAGCTAATGAAAAAGTGCCCTTGAAGTGTCGTGCCCCCTAGTTTAAGATGCTTCTTACGGTTCTGGATCAACAGTACTTACATTTGTAAGTCCTTCTAATTCTTCAGAACGCTTTGCATTGACAGCCTTGCAAGCTTTGTCATCAACAGGCCCCCATTTGGACGACTTCTTTTTCTGTCTTATACATGCACGTGTTGCATTCCCCTTGCCATTTTGGCATGCTACCATGGCAGTAGTATCAGCGAGTGTCCAAGGCCATAAATAAACGTTGTTGGAAGATGGGATTTTGGTAGTTTCGGGTTTGCATGCTTCTGCAAGAAAAAAAATGTTAAATACTAGAATTTCATCCCATCGGGCGCGCAAAAACATAGTTTAGGCGCTCGAAAAATTGTAGTGCCTAAAATCCTGGATTGATTTGATTAAATCGAGTTTCGCTGTAAAGCAGAAAGACAGTATTTCTGTGATGTTTATCGCGTTATGAGGAACAAGGACAGATTTGGTAGGACAATAGCACAAATTGGTTTTGATTGACACCGCAATTCAAAGCGATTAGCGATCGCAGACAAAGGAAATTCTCTCAACCAGAATTCAAAACAAACAAAGCCGCAAATGTTTCTCTGAAACCCAGGTAGCTAGTGCGCTCGTTGTGCAATCCAGAAATTGTTTTTAAGAGCAATCATGAGTGTTTATCGAAAGAAGAAGGATATATCTAAATATCTACCTCGGGCATTTTATTTCTTTGGTTCAGAAGCTGAGCAGTAAGTGCTTTAATTACACCAAAAAACCAAGAAAATTGAATCGCCTCTCAATCGGCTTTTGAATAAAATAAATTAAATGCCAGTGACAGGTGTGTAGATACATCCTTCTTCTCTCGATCTATGCTCATGTTTGCTCTCAAAAACAGTTTCTGGAATGCACAACGAGCGAGCTAGCTACCAGGGTTTCAGAGAAATTTTTGCGGCTTTGTTTGTTTTGAATTACTGGTTGAGAGAATTTTCTTTATCTGTGATCGCTAATCGCTTTGAATTGCGGTGTCAATCAAAACTAACTCGTGCTATTGTCTTACCAAATGTGTCCTTGTTGTTATGAGGAGCGAGAAAAACATAGGAAAAAATTCATCGGTTGCGAAATGGTTGAAATCGTCTTCAAATTGTGACGGAATTGTTTGAACGCAGTCTTAAAATAATAAAGAAATCTAAAAAGTTCCCAGTACAGTTAGGAAAGCGACAACAAAGTGAATGGAGTTCCTTTCAACCCAAACGACATGTAACGTGGTCTTATAAATTTGCGTTGAAAGTCAAACTTTTGAGAATGTTTCATTGTTTATCGAAATTGTTGGGGACATGAGATACAGTTTGTCCGAGGAAACTTAAGTGTTTCCCCGTGCAGTAGGTTAATGCTCATGCGCCCATTAGAGTTCCAAGCCAAAGCGCTACTGCGCATGAGCATTAACCTACTGCAGGGGGGGGGGGTAAAAACCGTATCTCGTCTCCCCAACAAGAAATAAATCAACTGAAAGGTGTTCATATCATTCCAGAACTTTAGCGTATCGACAGGCGAACGTCAAAAAGGAAAGTTTCAAAGAAGCAATAAGCAAGCTATAACTGATCGAGTTTGCAGGGCTGTTTACAAAATTATTGTGCAAAAGGCAAGTTTCTCACAGCTTTCTTGGACCAAATTTATGGTTTGTTTCAGCAATTGTGTTTTTGACCAATCATTGATTTAATTCTGACTAACAATCGCGGGCTATTCCTTCCCTTCTCACTATCATGAGAGGGGATACAAGAGCAATTTCATGCAACCTTTTTCAAATTTTGTGCAGAACCTACAGAAACTTTCTCGCAATTCCTAACTAAAACATGCCACCACCCAGCTGGATGAATACACCTCTTCAATATAGCAGCCTCGTTTTGGAAATGTATCAAAATTTCTTTCTTTTGTTCATATGAAAATTTCAAGCCCAGATTCGGATTTAGCACTCAAACTTTAGTCTAGCTTCGTGTTTTCATAGAACTGCTGGCGATTGTGATGTTCATTTTATGGCGATTTAAAGTTTTAAAACTTATAAGGGATTTGACCATGAAAAATCGTTCAGGGTGAAACTTTACACCCTGAGTCATTTTCACGGTCAAATCCCTTACAGGTTTTCAAACTTTGCATCGCCATAAAATCAAAATTACTACCGATCGCAACATAAAACTTACGCCCGACAACACCAAGCCTGAATTCTGACGTCACTTCCGGCCTCTCTTGCAAGAAAGCTGTGGCGCGAAAGCAAAATTTTGTGATAAATGGCGTCAGCAGGCGTCCCAAGTGTCCCAAAGCAAAATATCGAGATATAACGCAATAGCTGTATCTTCGCTCTTTCAAGTTCTTTGAACATTTTGGACTCAGAGCTTCTTGGTTTTTCATATTTTTCAAAGGCCGTGGACAACTCTGTTTACAAACTCGGGATTCAGCACAGCAGGTAAGCAGACTTTATCATAAATTTAACGTTTGTCCTTTGTTTCATGGAAATTTTGTAGAAAGTTTTGGATTCCTCGATGTCGTTTTGTCCTATTTTGCCACCTTTCGCCAATTGTTGACGAAATAAACTTGTCTTTTTCTCGTCTTGAACTTCGGCTTGCAGTTTCAAGAAAATGAACTTTTGTTGGCCTAAATTTAACCGAAATTTTTTCAAACTCCAATATTTTCTAAACTAAGAAAGGAATTCTCCTTTTGGAGATATAACGCAATAGCTGTAAGCATCTAGTTTCCAGGAATGTTGCCTGTTTTGCTGTAGCCTTTGCCGGTTTCCCACAATTTTCAAAGGCAATTTTTCCTCGAGAGCCATGACTATTTAATCTGCGTTAACTTTACGTGCTTCCTTTTACAAACTTGTCTGCTTTTTAGTCAGAAAACAAACGTTGACCTTGGTTGAATGTATCACTTTCGAACTTAATCGGATGTTTTCAGAAATGAAAGTATTTTAGAGTACTTGCTACCTGTTTTGGCCACCAGGGCAATAAGAATAATAACAAAACTTTGACTTCGCTCTCAGATAACTTTTCGTCGGGTTTGGCCTAAATGTAAACAAACATAAAGTTGCATTGTTGCTTATTTTCTTCAAGACTAATGGGGAAGCTCTGACCTAGAAATAGGAGATTTGCTTACTAAAACAATGTTATCAAGGCTACCTTGTACAAAAAATTATCAGCTTTGATTATTTTGCCTATAAATACGATAGTTTACTGCAATTATTTGCCCTTAAATCTGTTTTCTTTTTCTTGAGCAGGGTATTGCTGCTCTGATTTTAGTTTGCAAAGACATCTCCTATTTTGGTTTGCTGCTCTTTTTTGTACATGCAATACTCTATGAGACAAAGTGAAATTTGCTATGCAGCAAACGTTTCTAGTAGGAGGAAATAATATTGTCTCTGTTTTATTTTAGGACCCAAACAGAACAGGATTATCCTTTACCAATCAAGCCCAACCTTGAAGCAACATTTGACAACAACCACAAAAGACTGCAATTCTTGCTTTTCAATGCCTGAAGACTGATGCAAAACTGATGGAACATGACTGTTTCAAACAAAGCATTCAATGAAAAACAATATTATGATATATCAAAAAATTTGAGTAATCCAATAATTGATACTCTGATGATTTTACTCTGATGATAGGAAGATGGTAAGATAATAGCAATTGAATCATCACAAAATTGAAATGTTAATGCTTCCAATTCTGAAACAGTCTGAAACTTATTCTGAATTTGATCTCCAAAGACAATTGTTTGCAAAGACAAAGACAAAGCTCGCCCGTTTCACCCTGTAGCCCCTACTGCCATGCTTATTCATGAGTTTCTGAAAATTACCAAAAAGCAGTTATTGCCGTTGTCCATTCAGAAATAGTCATTGCAATTTCGATAGACAGCATCCTTCCCTATCTTCTTTGTTTGTGAGTTTTTAGAGCCAACAAGAGAAGATTTCCAGACTGCATTGAGTTGCTCCATCATTGAGAGGAACTTGCCTAGTACAAATAACATATTTTCTATAATTTGCTATCCATTTGTCCATCAAAGACATCTGCCATCATAAACAAAACGATTTTAGTTCTTGATCCATAAATATCCGAGTTCTTTCGTTGGAAGCTGCTTCTTCTTGTCTCATTCTTTCTGGCGGGTTGGAGACTTATTTGAAAACATGAAAGCATCTCTTGTCCTTCACTGGCAGTAAAAGGATCGCTAGTGCTCTGCATATTGGTTTATTGCTTCGTTTCGTTCAGAATTAAAAAGTTTTCTTGAAAGCAAGCAGCAAGCAGGCCACGCCGCTTCAAAACAATTTCTACGATCTACGGCATTTTCTAAATGTCATGGCTTTCAAGGCGCTATTTACTTCACCAAAAACAATGAATTCGAAAAATTTGCCCAAATACGGATGAAAATCTCTTAAAATAAGACCATCACTCCTGTCAAATTGCGTGGAGTTTACCAGGAAGTTTAAATCAAAACGATTTTAGTTTTAAACATTTCTTAGATAAATTCACTACCTTTTAAGATTAAATTAACGCGGAAAAAGCACACCGCATCACTGCAAGAAACGTTCAAAGTCGACGAAAATATTCACTTCCGGTCATTTTCCTATACATTTGTATAGGGGCATCAAAGCGAGGCTGAACTCCTCGAGAAAGGTGTTGTCGGGCGGAGTGCTAAATCCGAATTCGGCCTCTAAAATTTTGTATCAAAGAATTTTGAATATTTTCCAAAACGAGGCTGTATATTGAATTGGTGTATTGAATTTTGAATAACAAACTTACCGAAACATGATGAGAAGGAGGCTACTGGATCCACTTTTGATGACGGTGCTGGCTGTGACTTGTCAACACACGGTTGCCGAGAGAAATTTGTCATCCACGTATCATAGTTCTTCAAACAGCCAGGCTTTGAACAGAACCCATACGTAGATACAAACATGCTTACAATATGCAGGGGTCCTGCGATATCAAGATCTCCTTTCTGTATCTTTACTGTAAGATAGGTGCTATTTCGTGGGATCACTGAATTGACATCAAGTCTCGTGACCTCCGTCTTGATTTTCAATTTCACATCTTTTAAAAGTATTTTTCTCTCTCCATTTGAAGCATAAATCTTCACTTCCAATTTTGTGTTCTTTGCTATAGTAGAACCAAAACTTCTCACAAATATATGAGATATTTTAACAAATGGGCTATCTTCCATACTGACATTTAGCCAGTATTTAAAACCATTAACGAGCGGCGTAAAAATTTCTATTATTTTAGGCTTACAAGCCAGTAATTCATTGCGTAGGTTATTTTCCTCCCAACACGGCTCTAATGTTTTTGTCAATGAAGGAACACTGGGTTTGGTCGTTGAAAATTTCGGATTTGTAGAATGAAAAGTCGTCTCTATTGGAGTGTTACTCGGTGAGCTTTCCGTGCTCCTTATCGTTTCGATGTGCCGTGTTGTCTCGCGAACCGTTATCTCTTCAGTTCTTTTTGTTGTTTGTGTTGTCGTTTGTGTTGTTGCTGCATCTGTTGTTGTTGTTGTTGTTGTTTTTGCTGCTGTTGTAGTCGTCGGCGCCTTCATTGCTTTTGTTGTCGTCGACTGCGGCTGCGTTGCTGCCGGTTTGTTACCTTTGTAGTAATGCAATGTGCATCCTGCTAACAGCTGTTCATTAAAACCAAGCACTAAAACTGACATTGACAATTGTGTGCCATTTCGGACTTGTGAAAATTGAGAATCTCTCCGAATTTTTACTTTACCCCTTTTTGTAATACAAAGATATTTTCTCTCATCGTTATACGGTTGTCGATTGCATCTATAGTTCGTGGAATTATTTATGTAGTATTTTGTATCGTCATAAGCATACCATGATATTGAAAAGTCGTCTGGGGTACCAGGGAATCTGAAGGAAGCTAAATCGGTCAATACAGTTCCATCTTTAGTGCTCGCATCCAAGACAGTTTGATGATTTGAACATTCATTTCCTAAAACGAAGAAAAACAGTACTTCAGCCATGGGTATTAGGAAAAGTGGTTGTATGGGATTCTATATTGTTCTAAGGAATCAGAATTATCAGACCTACCTTTTTGTATCATTTGTGTATCGATAAGCAAGGGCAAATTTCGTGACACAAAAGATTCAGGTTTCTGAAAAGACAAAGCGATTTTCCCTTCTGAAGAATAGATTTCACACCTCTGTCTGAGTGCTCTCAATCAAATCAAAATAAACACAGAGTGAAAAGCTTTATGGCTAGCTGCAAACAAGGTGTGAAATCTCACGGGGGGGGGGGGGGGGTTCTTGGCCAAATTTTGGGCAGGGGTCTGCCGCGAGCATATTCAAAATGGTACCGTAGGCTAGACTAATTTTTACGAAAATGGTACCCTTGGCTAGACCATTTTGACCATTTTGACCATTCTCTGGACCAATTTTTACGAAAATGGTACCCTTGGCTAGACCAATTTTGACCATTTCCTGGACCAATTTGTCAAATTTGTACCAAATATGTTATCATGACCGTTCGCTAGACCAATATTGTCAAAAATGATACCCTTGGTTAGACTGCTGCTAGGCCAAAATTGCAAAAAAGGATACCCTTGGCTAGACTAGAAGTCCGAAAAAGTATACCCTTGCTCGCGGCACATCCCCAGGTACCTTTACTATAGAAGAACCCCCCCCCCCGTGTGAAATCTATTCTTTAGGAGTTCGAAATCGCTTTGTCTTGAACAAACCTGAATCCTTTGTTTACAAAATTTGCTCTTGTTGTATCGATATTATCATCTGTCCTCTGGACTTGCCCAAGTCTCTCCCGTATTTATAACGAAACAAATTGCCAACAAAAATTGCCCCGCTGCGTATGAGAGTAGGAAAGCCTCTGCGAAGGAAGGAGAGAAAGGAAAGCGGGAGAGACTTCCGCTTCTCGCTCTCTCCTTCGCAGAGGTTGTTTTGGTTCCTATTTTCGCGGAAGAAACTTGGGGCAAGTCCATCTGTCCTCTCGATTTTGGATACTCATGAGGCTGCATTCCCATTTGTGAGGACGGGAAGGGAGTGCGTTTCCAGTCAGCCTCGTTTTGCATTTTATATCTTTGTTGGCACATTAGTTTTGTAATTAGATTATTTATTTTGTTTGCAGATTTGTACACTCCTTTTTTATAAGAAACAAAGGTCCGGTGCTGGTAGGCAGTTTCTTAAATTTTTGGGCCATTTTGCTTCCAAAAGTTTCTTATTTGTTTCTTATATTTTTAATGCCAGAAATGTAGAAGTAATGTTGTTTTGTCTATAGGGCTCCCAAATTACTTAGTAAGATCTCAAAACAAATAAATAATATACTTCGCACTCAAAGTAATGTCCAAACAGTTGCTATAAATGTACACTGTCAAAACATTTTTGAGTGCGATAGGAAAATTAAAATTGTAAATTACAAAAGTTTCTTAGCTTTTTCAAGTCAGGTAGGTTTGTTTCTTAACTTTCAAAGAATTGAGCCTACCATTTCTTATAAGCGGTTTCTTATAACAAAATGAGTGTAGATTAACTTGTAAGTTTTAATTGTAAATTTTTGTGTCTGAAGAATATAAAATGAATAAATGAACATTGTAACTTGTAAATCAGTTATTTTTTCATTACTGAATGTACTACCTTTTCAAATAATTAAAGATCAAATCAAATCAAATCAAATCAAATCAATCAAATCAATCAATCAATCAATCAATCAAATCAATCAATCAATCAATCAATCAATCAATCAAATCAATCAAATCAATCAAATCAATCAATCAATCAATCAAATCTACATTTGTAGCGTGCCAGCAAAGGATCCTGGGTGACAACAGATCTTTAATGCATCTTGTATATAAAATATAAATATAAGAAGAATATAAAATGATAAATGAACATTGTAACTTGTAAATCAGTTATTTTTTCATTACTGAATGTACTACCTTTTCAAATAATTAAAGATCAAATCAAATCAAATCAATCAAATCAATCAAATCAATCAATCAATCAATCAATCAATCAATCAATCCAATCAAATCAATCAAATCAATCAAATCAATCAATCAATCAATCAAATCTACATTTGTAGCGTGCCAGCAAAGGATCCTGGGTGACAACAGATCTTTAATGCATCTTGTGTCCGATTTCGTCGCCTGCTATCAGCAGATAGGCTGTCTTGGATACCCAATCCCCCTCTCCCTATTAAGCCCCTCTCTCTAATAAGCCCCTCCCTTTTAAGCCAAAATTTCAAAGAAGCCCCTCCCCCTTACTTATATCAAATGCCACAGGTCATCAAACAGTTTCCATTTATTTAGCAAAAAGGTTTGAATGTGGTTTTGCTACGAGTCTCTCTTTGGTCCTGTCATCCACCCAATTTTGGTCAAATGTAATGCCTTGCAAATGTAGTGCCTGCAAGTGCCAACCAGTTTAGAGTTTTAGTTATAAACGTAAGAAAAAAAAAAGTTTGTTTTTATTTTATCATTAGTTATGTAAATTCGATTTAGATTAGTTAACTTGTATATATTATTAAATAGTGTATATATTGTTAGCTACGTGTATATAATTGAATTAAAATAATGCTACACACACACACACATTTGGTCCTGTCTTGGCCCCCGCCTCACTTTCGTTTAATTTTCGAAATTGCAAATGGCGGCCAAAACAAGCCAAGCAAGCCAACGGTTGAGATTCAACTTGACAAACAAAGAATTTATGTGATTTGAAAAGCAAAGCCAAGAGAATGTGGCATGAATAGTGGGCCTAAATTAGCATTACATGGATAGAAATCCTGTCAGCCCACTTAGAATAAATTACTAACAAAAAGGCAGTTTGCATGTGAATTTCGATATGGCACACACGTGTCGTTACTGAATTTACGAATGAATAATTACTTACCTACTGGATCCACTTGCGGCGATGCAGGGGCAGCATTTCCTAAAAGATGGGAATAAATATCAACATTGTGAAAAAGCTCGAAGAAATGTGGAGATACCATGGGCAGTGAGACACTGCAATTATGCTTCAGCTTGTACACTTCTGGGGAGGAACATTTAAATTGTTCTGCGGAGAAGGTTTCGAAAGGTTTGATCTCTTTCACTGCCTCCTCCGTGGCGGTATATAAAATAATCCTCCGCTGAAGCAAAAAGCGACGACAATGAAGAGGATGAGACTCACGCTCCTCCAAAACATTCTACTAATTTTACTTTGTCAGTCCTTGTGCCACAAATTTGTGTGTTTTGCTTAAACCCCCGTTATTCTTAAACAAAGTTCTAAACTCTTATTTTCACAATTGATTTCATAGTAGTTTGTATGTGTTGTCATTTTGCGAAATCTGACGCATGCGCAAAGAATAGCGAAAGACGCTGCAAAGGAGCGTGGGATGAGACTTGTAGCAAGTCCATCCATCCATGGAAATCAAAAGGCGCTGAAGAGTGAGTTACCTCCTGTTTTAACTTAACTCAAGAAACAAAAGGTCAATAGTTTCGCGTTTAGTATGATCAAATTTACGAATGCGGAATGAGATAACACCTCGCAACAGGATGTCCTAACTTTCAAGCAAAACCTAATCAAAGCCATATCCCTCGTATCCATCGAGGATAACAACATCATGAAATTTCATCAGTGTACGTCATTGGTCTTGTTTCCATTGAAAGGAGAAGCTCTAAAAGAATTTAGCTATTTCCTTCGATTCCAAGGTCGAAATGAGGGGGATGAGCGTGGCATCCTACTCAGCTCTGTCATACACGTTTTCTTTATATAAGAAACTTGGATCAGCACTTGGTACTAAAAGTTTCTTAATTTTGCATGAAAATTTCGGTGTTTTAGTAGTAAAAGTTTCTTAATTAGTTTCTTATTTTTTGGGTCTAAAATTGCGGTATTGTTCGAAGTGGAGCCTTCTTCTCGAGAAAGGGCTTCCATTTTGCGTTGACATTGTCATCAAGAAGAAGCCATGCACATCAAGGCAAAAATTTACCAATTTTGCAGTTAAAAGTCAAGAAAAGACGAATGTACCTTTGTTAGAGAGACATAGAATAAGAGAGACATACAGAAATAAAGTTTTAGAGTTTCTTAACTGTTCTTGAGCGTAGTACAAGCGTTTCTAACATTTTTGGTCATCGTAGTACTAGTTTCTTATAAACCAGTTTCTTATAAAAAAAAACGTGTAATCGGATACAGCTCGCAGTAACTCGATAAGGTAATCAAACAGAGCTCTGCCCGTGCCAAACACAGGCCCTTGGCTAACACCTATGATTTCATCATATTCTGTAACTTGAATTTATTACTGTGAAGTTCTATATAGTCCCCCCATTCTACCAAGCCCCCCCCCACTTACTTACCGGGTGTCCCAAAAAAATTTATACGCATTTGATTGATTCCAGTGCTGTGAATTTAGCTTCAACCAATGTCTAATCACTCTAAAAATGTTTCTCGATAGTTAACTTGAACATAGATACCTCGTTTGTTGATATTGGTATTTTGAGAGCAGACATGTTTATTTTGAAAGCTCAAATTTGCCTCGTCCTGCAAACCAGAGCTTTAGCCTTTGGCCTAAGCAATTTCTAAAGGCACAGCGTACAAATCAACGATAACCTTGATAAAATTTGAACAATATTAGATCTTGTGTTATTATGTTTTCCAGAAGTCATCCCCCAGTCACTCATTGGGAAGTTTCTTAATTTTTCATTAATTTCAGTTAGTTGGGTCGAAATCTACGGTCCCGTGACAACTTTTAGGAGACCTTGTTTTGAAAGTTTCTTTTGGTATTTTAAAGTATGCTCTACAAAATGGGCCTGGGTACATTTTGATTTTCGATGGGCGTTGGCCGGAACTGACGTCATAAGATTGGCACCTAGAAAATCCTTTTTACGGTCATAACTCGGGACAGATTAGTTGAATTCATCCAAGTAATACACCATTCGACTCCTTGTGAGACAAGCTTTCGATTGATGTACACTAAATCCTATTTTGATGATATCAGCAATTTGTGTTATGACATCACTGAGCGTTGATGACGTCACAAACAAGATACAAAGCATGCAATTCTGACATCACTGAGATCGAACACATTTCAAATTTGATAATTGTTTTGCAATATTTATGTCTGTCTTTTAATACAAACTTATCAACTTTCCATGTCAAAAATTGGAATTAACATATCATGTGCTGAAGTCACTGCATTAACAGAAATAACTAAGTATCATTATAACAAATGTTTTTGAACTGTCTGAAATATAAAGCGGGATGCTGATGTGAAGAAACATGCAGTTCTTCACATCCTGTCAAGTAGTCAATCCATGATTAGTTATCAAAAACATCAATTGCACCATCTGGTTCTGAGTTGCTGTCTGAAAGCACCTCAGACTCTGGTTCGGATTCATAGTCAATGTTCTTAGCATCTTATTCGTTGAAACGATTCACCCGAGGAACTATCACATAATCGGGAATTGCTTACAGCTGGGAGTGTTGACAGAATAGACCTTTAGCTATTCTACAAAAGAGCCTGGATCGAGCGTTATTCTTATACATTTTTATACGCGCGGTTCGATCGAGTGGCGATAGAGCTTCAATTATTATTGTGCACATTCGAAAATTCTACAAGATGTAGTAAAATATCGATCGATTCTGATTTTTTTAGAACAGCTATAAAAGGTCTATTGGTTATAACAGCCCTACTGAACTGAACTTCCATCCATGCGGTCAAGGAGTTGGAAGTTGGAGTTGCTTCATGAAAACGTCTCCAAATGTTACATTGGTAATTGGCTCCTCGGTAATGCTGTGCCAATGAATCTTCGTTAGGAAGAAGCCTCTCTGTACTCTACCACTTCATTGAAAGTCATTCTAAGAATCTTAGTTGTGTCACGTCTGCAAGGATTGGCTTGATACATCACGATAATCACATTTGGTGGTCAAATTCGGTAACTTTTGCACAACCTCTGGACATAGTTCAGTTTTTTATCCAAGATCAGAAATCAAACTGCAAACTCTGGGGGTTTTTTCGCTTTCTCCAACGTAAAGACTAGTCCATGACCAAATAAACCGTTGATTGCATCTGCACCTGTGAAAGCAAGAACACGCTTGGCCAATCAAACAGATAGCCTTTCCGATACATAAAAGAGCATTTGGCCAGGAAGCTCATGAGCAGATTGCGCAGCAATTGCACCAAGATCCATATCTTCACTGTCAATTATGATCGGGTTTCGGCATTGCAGGAGCACTTTAGAGGCATGAAAGAAAAGCCTCAGGGTGTCGGCGGTGGTAATCGGACGGCGGTGGTAATCGGACATTTGCCAAAATATCTCGAAAACCGACACAAAAGTATGTTACAAATGAAATCCATCAAAATGGGTATTTCTTGCTATTGAAAGCTAACATTACAGATACTAAACAACTGTACAAAAAGCCTTCATGAATTTAAAACACGCTAAAGAAGTTGCTTTCGTTGTGCTTGGCAGTGTAGAAGCTGTTGTTGTGAATATCACACACCAGATTCAAAACTCTGGATCCGTTCCAGAAAGAAGCAATCATCTGAAACAATCACTTGAATTGGATGTCTAGCATTTAAATAACGCACAGCATTATGCAAAATAATATTGCCAAAATTGATGTATTTTTGGGTCCAAATAAACTGAAATTATGGCCATGATAGTTTTTGGCATAAAATATTGTGAAGATGATATTTTTGGGTTCTTTAGAGGCAATTCCGACTTTCTAACTTGCATTGTGTCGGGATATCTTATGTTCGTGTAAAGAAATAAAATTAAAAAAAGGAGCTAATATTTTTTGGTTGCAATGAGACTAAACTGATATTTTTGGGTTTCCTGAAAATTTCTCAAACTGACCCCGTATTCGCATGTATTGAGTGCTCCTCTGGGACACTGGCTTTCATTTGGTTTGCACTGGCTGTGCTTTATTGGTTTCTCTTGTGTGAAGAAATTGTAACAACCGTTTTCTTTATTGTCTGATATTGGCCTCTTTGATGAGAAAAATCTTCCTTAAAAATGACTGGACCCGCTTTTCACCTTCTTTGTATGCACTTGAGATCTCTTCAACAAGACTTGGGGATGCAAGTAATCCAGATTCAAGTGATTGAAGGTGCTTGTGTTGCTCGTCAAAAGGATCACACCTTTCATTTCCCATTTCATTCGTTCATAGGTAGGTAGGTAGGTAGGTAGGTAGGTAGGTAGGTAGGTAGGTAGGTAGGTAGGTAGGTAGGTAGGTAGGTAATCATATTTAACGTGGCTAGCCTGCGAAAGTCTGAGAGAGACTTATTTCCAGCAGGGGCCACGGATGTTTTACCATCAACCCGCCGCAGCTACCAGATTTCCCTCACATGAATCTGGTCGACCTAGGATAGAGTTACGGACAGCGACCAAACTGTCCAGCGCGGGATTCGAACCTCGGCCGTTCTGACCTTTGGTTTACGAGTCACTCGCCTTAACCACTCGGCCACGCGCTTCTCTTTCTAGGTCATCAGTTTCGGTGCCACGACAAGACCCGATACCTGCCATGACGGCATAAGGGGCAAAGAACAAAAGTTTTCCGACAGAAAATCATTAATTACAACAGCAACAACAACAGTTTTACGAACGTACGTTGCATTCATGCGTGATAGGGCTGAGCCAAGCATTACCTCGCAATCCAATCTTGCAACTCACACAATTAATAAAGATTTATCAAATGCATGCCACAAATTCAATAATTCCTGCTAGACTTGATCTTTTAACGTTTAAAAAATCATGTTCTTTGCATCATTTCTCCTTCAAAATCTTCCAAAAGTAGACCTGTAAATCATAAAAAATCCGACCAAAGAGTAAAATTCCGACAAATAGTCTGCAGGGGGCGCTCCTCCCCCGGTGGCTTCGACCCTGGTCGCAACTTTATGTACTACTATTTCAACCAACCAGAAACCAGAGAAGGCACCATTCTTTTGTGTTAGAACCAGTTCTGTCGACACTGCAAGCTGCGAGCAATTCCCGATGATGGTATAACTCTACGAGTTAATGGTTTCAACGAACAAGAAGATGTTAAAAACATTGACTATGGATCCGAGCCAGAGTCTAATATGAGATGCTTTCAGACAGCAACTCGGAACCAGATGGTGCAATTGATATTTTTGATAACTAATCATGGATTGACTACTTGACAGGAGGTGAAGAACTGCATGTTTCTTCACATCAGCATTCCGATTTATATTTCAGACAGTTCACAAACATTTGTTATAATGATACGTAGTTATTTCTGTTAAGGCAGTGACTTCAGCACATGATATGATAATTCTAATTTTTGACATGGAAAGTTGATAAGTTTGTATTAAAAGACATAAATACTGCAAAACAATAATCAAATTTGAAATGTGTTCGATCTCAGTGATTTCAGAACTGCATGCTTTGTATCTTTTTTGTGACGTCATCAACACTCAGTGACGTCATGACACAAATTGCTGATATAATCAAAAAAGGATTTAGTGTATATCAATCGAAAGCTTGTCTCACGAGGAGTCGAATGGTGCATTACTTGGATGAATTCGACTAATCTGTCCCGTGTTTTGACCGTAAAAAGGACTTTCTAGGTGCCAATCTTATGACGTCATTTCCGGCCAACGCCCATCGAAAATCAAAATGTACCCAGGCCCATTTTGTAGAGCATACTTTAAAATACCAAAAGAAACTTTCAAAACAAGGTCTCCTAAAAGTTGTCACGGGACCGTAGATTTCGACCCAACTAAATTTGCTTAGGCCAAAAGGCCAAAGCTCTGGTTTGCATGTGGACGCAAATTTGAGCTTTCAAGATTGATATTTCTGCTCTTAGAGCACCAATAGCAACAAGCGAGGTAGTTATGTTCAAGTTAACTATCTAGGAACATTTGGAGAGTGATTAGCCATTGATTAAATCTAAATTCACATCGCTGGAGTCAGCCAAATCTGTATAAATTTTTTTGGAACACCCGGCATGTCAAATGTGCCAAAGAGTTTCCATCTGTTTGGGTGAACCTCGGGCTGAACAAGTTTGTATGCTAAAAACTGTGTCGAATCTGTGCTTTTGACTCGTAAAATTCTGTTTGGCTCCACAAAATATGGGGTGAAATAACACTGGAGTCTCCGAAATTAAAGCCTGGTTCTCATATAATCTCAACCCGACGGCGACCCATCGGCGTCACTACTGCGTAGCAAAAGTTGAACTGCCGGCGACTCATCGGCGACCTATCGGCGACATACTGCCGGCAGGGCGCCGTCAACCGTATCCCATAGTGCATTCCCCGCTGATCCTGGTATTTGATTGGCTTGCTATGGTCACCTGATCACAGGGAATGCAAATGATTTGCTGGTGCATCGCAGGCAGTGCGCCGCCTCATGTTCTCATATAATTTCCATTGGCGCCGGTGCCGCAGCAGAGTGAAAAAGTTGAACTCAGCTCAACTTTTTCGAATGACTGCGGCAGGACGCCGGCAGTCGGCGCCCCATCGGCGCTGACTGTTCTCATTAAAATTAGACTACCGGAGCAAGGTCGCCGGTGGGTCGCCGATGGTTTGAAACTATATGAGAACCAGGCTTAATAAGCCCCATGAGGGAAATTAAATAATCTCCCTTTTTTAGTCGAGCAAACTTTGTTGGTAAACAAGGACGTTTTATCAAGCAGTCCCCCTAGATTTTATCTTCCTGTACGCTAATGTAAATGGATTCCAATCCAGTGACCGTTTTGAAAGCTGTTTGGCAAAAAAATGTTTACAGTAATCATGTTTTCACAGAACAGCAATCTTTTATTAACATTCTCTAAAAAATGTTTTGCTTGAATATACACACCGACAACGCTTAATCCCACTTACAAAGCATACAAGAAACCAAAGAACTGTAAGATTTAATCCTAACTGTTTTAACACGGTAAAATCATTCCTAAGAACAGACAGTAACAGTACTATTTATTTTGGGTTGTTCGTTGTTATTACTTTAAATGGATTTGGGGAAACAAGGCCATAACAATTTCTGTGCAACACTGTGACTGAAATACAATCTTTCTTTTCGAGGTTCAATACGTAAAAGTCCAGAAATCTTAATCTATTAAGCATAGAGTCTAAGCCCTAGACTACAAACTGAGCCGAAATCTATAATTACGAAGTTTACGGACACGGACTTTGTTTAGGTAACTTCATTTATATCAGGATTAATCATTTTACATTGAAATTGATTTATTTCTAGACTCCATGAATTAATTGAAATATTGTTACAATGGTTACATTGTGGCTCAGGTTCATAACAGGGGTAACCCCGCGGGTAACCCAAGGGGTAAGCATGCCAAGCAAACACTCTGCAGATCACAACCTCGTCCGTCCCAACATGACATAAAAGCTGGAAACGAGGCTGGCCTTTGTTCATACTGTCTGGGGCACCCTAACAACCTCAACTCATCAACTCTAAAGGGCTCCTTGATATTGGCCAATGGGGCCTTTCGATAGCACTGCCCTACATCTCCGTGGCATTCAGGTTTTTGAATAATGTTTAAAGGCAATCTGTCCCCTTCGATGAATGAAAATAAAATCGGTAAAGATCTCTATTGTATATTCCAGAAGTTGGTGTTAATTCGCTTTATCCAAAGAAATCAGGGTCATAGAGACTCAGTGATGCATGAATTTAGCTGCAGCGTAAATAACGTAAACAAAGCAGTAACCAAGGTCAGAACAATAGGGGACAGAATGCTTTTAATCGAGGCAATATCAATATCCTTTCATGCTCTTTTTGTTATATTTCGCATTTCCTTTTCAGCTGTTGAGAAACCAGGGGGTCGAAGAAACAAACGTTGGCTAGGGAAAAACGAATCGGGATTAGTGCCTTTTGGGCACCTCAGAGCATACCACATTTCTCTAAAGGTCTATTATGAGCTATTCTTGACTAATAATGTGGTGATGCTGCTTCCTGGATGGTTGATTAAATAAGATAAAAACCTTTAAAAGTTAAATATGTTACAATTCTTTATTCATGTATTGTTCATGGTTAACACCAACAAACTATTAGGAGGTATTTGCCCCCAAGTCTTGTCTACTGTCTTGCCAAGTGATCAGAAAGTTCTGGAATGGAAATGCTTTTCAAATGAAGCACAGGGGGTTTTGATTGGCTGATGAATCAAACACACTTCCCTCAAATTGGACCAATCACACATTGCAATTGCAGGCTGAAGATCCAAATCGACGTTTTCTCACATCATTTTTTTTCAGGTATCACTACTTATGGTATTACCCCCTCGTTGCTCATTCCAAATTTTCAATTTTTCGTTTCAACAGACTGGATGTTTTGAAGAATTCAAAGAGCCACTCAACCTCGTCCCCAGGGCCTTTTGTCATATTGGGACGGAGATGAAAAGTCCCAATATGACAACGGCCCGGGGACGAGGTTTACAGCCACTGTCACCCAGGGTCCTTTCCTTTGCGGGCACGCCGAAATTTCAAACGGTACAATCCACGGGGGGGGGGGGGGGGAGGGGCGGTCTTGTTCTTCCATAGTAAAGGTACCTGGGGATGTGCCGCGAGCAAGGGTATACCTTTTCGGACTTCTAGTCTAGCCAAGGGTATCCTTTTTAGCAATTTTGGCCTTGCAACGGTCTAGCCAAGGGTATTATTTTTGAAAATATTGGTCTAGCGAACGGTCATGACATCATATTTGGTACAAATTTGACAAATTGGTCCAGGAAATGGTCAAAATTGGTCTAGCCAAGGGCACCATTTTCGTAAAAATTGGTCCAAAGAATGGTCAAAATGGTCTAGCCAAGGGTACTATTTTCGTTAAAATTAGTCTAGCCTACGGTACCATTTTGAGTATGCTCGCGGCAGACCCCTACCCAAAATTTGGCCAAGAACCCCCCCCCCCCCCGGTGGTACAATCAAATTTGGCCAAAGTGGACGAGGGGCGTATCACGCTTCCGAAAAAGCGTACGAGATTGTTTAAGACAACAGGATTTTCAGGGATTTTCTACGGATTTTTCTTGAAAACGAAAGAATTTTTTCAAAAGGTGCACGAGATTTCGACAGAGTGATATGCTAAATGAAAGCTTCTCACACCCGAACAAAAATTTATTTATATGATGTCATGTGAGAATCTTCAGATAATTAAATGGGTAGCATGTTTCATAAACAAGTCTACTGAATTACGTTCAGACGACAATGCCAATTGCACTTGAGTACTACCCCTTTCCCATTCCTACGCCAACGACTGAAGAGAGTTAGCAACATGCACAGTCGAAATTAGATTTATTCATTTTATATTTATATTTAATTTATTGCTGTATTTCTGTTACTACATATTTGGATTAGTTCTTTCGTTGCTGTTGTTGCTGTTGCTGTTATAATTAGCTTCTTTTATTTTTTTATGTTAAAGTATAACGACGCTCCTGTAAAAGTGTAGCAAGTTATTATCATGAAAATTGAAATTGAATTGCTAAACACGGAAACCATGGATCCACATCACAGTAAATGAACTGATGCTCGCAAAGGACCCTGGATAACAATGACGCTTTAACTTTCTAGAATTTTCTTGCAAACAAGATTTGAAAAAATTCCGGTCGCCAAAGAAAATGACTTCGCCAAAGAAAATGACTTTTCTTTCATTATTTTGCTGATTACAAAGAAAGTCTGACCCAAATCCAATATTTCTTCCTTCAATGCCGAAATCAAAGAAGTATGCATACCCCTTTGTACTGAAAAAAATTCCCAATTATCGTACAATATCCAGAATCGAATAAGTCAATAAAAATTCGATCATTCGAATGCAACACGGCACGTCAAGAGATTTTCCCGCGCCATTGAAATGATGCTAAAAATTGTAGGCCCTTTTTGATTACAAAGTCCACTTTGTAATCTAAGAAGGGGCTTCGATCAGTCAGTGAGAAAGAAAGAAAGAAAGAAAGAAAGTAAGTAACCCACTTCCGTCACGCTCGTTAAAGCAATTGATTAACGTTTTATCTCAGCTAATTGGCACTGAAATAAAGAAAGCGCACATAAAGCGCATACTAGACAGAAGTTTCCCGCGATCCTATAGCAACATTTGACGTCGGCCATGTTAGACAGATTGACACCTTAAGATGGATAAATCACCAAGATGTTTACCCTGACGCAACAACAAATTTACCCAGAATTGGCACGTTCTTGACTTCATTAGCAGCTCAATTATGTCAAAACAATCGTTTTCTAGCGAACGAATCATTAGCCTTATTGATAGTACTCATTATGCAAATAAGTCAACTTTAGAGGATGATGTAACCGGCGGCCTGCACAGAGGCTAGCATTCGCAGTATCACCGAAGGAAGAAGGATCCCCCTCCTACACATACAGAAAGTTGCAGAATCCCAGCAAACAATGGCGCCATTGACAGGGGGAAGGCACGAGATCACACTGAACCAAACCATCTTCATGCATATCATTCTGCACAGAGGTTATCTTCGTGACTGCTTGTCTCAAATTAGATGCCCGCGAATAGCAACAAATGAAACGCTCTGTTGGGTTCTGCATAAGTAAGTAAATCTCACATGACATCTCATTTGACACAAATGCACCAATAGTTTTGTGCACGAAACTTTTGATTTTTGCGTATCATTCTCGTTTGACATAAAGACCAAAATGTTGCCTTTGATGCGGTTCTTTTTCTTATACAAGGCGCTTGATTTTCCATTGAAGGCGACTTTAGCAGCAACACTCATCTCTCTGACTGTAGCTAAAAACAGCATCTACGGGAATTTGGGGTTATTGGGGTTACGCTCTCAACATTGCACTGAACATCGCTCTACATTTGTAGAGGACAAATGTTGAGAGCATTTTAACACCCTGTTCAGTGATGTTCAGTGATGTTGTGTGGTGTTCAGCGATGTTGAGTGGAGTTTGAAAGAAGTCAAAAATGTTCAGTGGGTCGACTCGACATTTCTATTGTTCTAGGTGTTGTTGAGCGATGTTGAGAGCATTTTAACACTCCGTCCAACAATGTTCAGTCGGCGCAAGCGCACTAACCATTACTTTTTGCGCCAAAGAAAGAAAGAAACAAATAAACTTCCAGAACATATCGAGAGCGTGATCGAATAGTGATGAGGGAGGAGTTTAATTTCATTTAAAAATTCCTACCGCCATTTTGAACACAAACTAACACAAACTACTGTATATGGCGCCAAAACGATTGTACCCAAATAGAGGTTTGCCTCGTCTTGGCTCTCCGAAAGTGAGAAGTTACGTCGCTCAACAAATTTTCAGTCAAATTGTTGAGAGCGTTTTAACACCCCCACTAAACACCACTCAACATCGCTGAACATCGCTCTACAAATGTAGAGCGATGTTCAGTGCTTTTTATGCTATGAAACTCGTATTTGGTGAATTCTGCATAGAGCAAAATCCCTGATCCCAGTATTGATTAAAATACAGGCTAAAGTTCGAAGCGAGTTTACTTTTTTGACAATGCTGGCTGATAAACAAAAGAGTGAAGCTTCCAAAAGTTTGTCTTCGAAGCGAGATTATTTTTTTGACAATGCTGGCTGATAAACACAAGAGTGTAGCTTCCAAAAGTTTGTCTTCGAAGCGATTTTACTTTTTGACAATCCTGGCTGATAAACACAACAGTGAAGCTTCCAAAAGTTTGTCAAATTTTGCAAATTCCGCACGTTACAATCCATGTTAATCTCCCGACTATGTGAAGTTTCAAGACAGAGAGAATTATTTGCTGCGTTGCCTAACCAGCTGCACAACAGCTAACGGAATTTGTTAGCATAGGTTCCAAATCTTTAAAAAGGCTGGTGTAAAATTGGGTGACCTTATTTCTTTGAACTGAATGACTTCAAAGAAACTTTAGCTATTTCTCTATAATTCTACCGTTGGAATTTTCTGAAATCTCTAATATTTTCAGAGTTAGAATGTTTTCCCTCTCTTGTCAAGAATTCAACAAAAAATTTCCAAAAAAACTTAAAACCATCGTAATTTCTAAACGGTTTGAAGCAACATGAAAGAATTTCGAAGAAATTCATAGTTTATGGATGTCTACAATATGGTATCAAGCAAAAGTCTGTCACTTTTCTGGTTTATGATTTAGAAATTTGATGACGTCACATCCTCAAATGAGCTGAAATTTGAAATACGCTGCGATTTTGAAAAATATTCAAAATTTCTGGAAAGTCCAATGGTAGAATTATAGATAAGTACCTAAAGTTTCTTTCAAGCCATTCAATCAGAAGAAATAGGTCATTGAATTTTATACCCACCTTTTTACGCTGAGTTAAAGATTTGGAACCTATGTTGAATTTGTTGGCTTCCTAACAGATTACATTAGAGTAATGGCTGGGACTTAGAAGATGTGTGGAACTCCTTGAAGCAGTTTATCAAGTGGAAAATTACTCCTGCATACCAGCATACGCACTTGAAGTTCTTGTTTAGGCCGTATACAATGTAGTATTGTATTGTGCTTTATATAAAATGAAATCAGATCTTAAAAAATCTTTCTGCAGTACTCAATACTCATTTTCTCGAGAAAGAGCAATAGATACTAAAAGAATGCTGTTTATCTTTCTGAGTTTTCTCAAACGCCCATAAGCATACGAGGAGATACAATTTGGGGGGGGGGGGGGGCTGCCCGATAAAAAACCCATTCTTTATGAAAATGTTGCCCGATTTAAGACCGATATCTGTCCGATTATGGCCGATTTTTACACAGCACCCTTTCTGCTACTCCTATGCAAAATCCATGTTCCATATTCATAGCTAGTTAAGGCATTGTGCACAGAAAAAGTTTTTCTCTTTCTGATCCGTGAGTGGGCACGTTTCAATGCCCTGTAATGTCTTTTTCGGTGCCTCTGTCCTTCTTTCGGTTTCGACCCGATGAGGTAATTTAGGTAACAGGTTCCATAAACATGAAAAAGTACAGCCGCATACTCAAACTGAATTTTTGAAAACACAATAAAAACAACGGTTTATGTACTTTACACAATTAAAAACATTGGTTCACTAACGGGCCCTTACGTAGTCCAGATCAGCACACACACAGCAAGGTAGTTTGATGAAGTAGCTATCGACGGCTTGTTACATTACGTCATAGAATTTGATACATTAAGGATTATGAAAGCAAAGGGTCTCGGATCTGGCTTTGTGCAGAAAATTTTCAAAGTTGAGTTAGAAACTATATGAATAACTTAGTCGCATTTTTAATGATCTTCAATCATGACTTGTGTCTGAATCGGTACTTCAATTCGTTCTTCCTTCCGCGCTTCCTTCAACGAAAGCACGTCCCTTCGTCGAATGCTTGTGTTAAAATAAATATTTCTCGCAGAGTTTCTCATTTGGTCATTAAACTGAACTTCACAATTTGCCAAAACTTGTCAAAACTCATCAGCCCTGGGGACGAGGTTGAACTTTTCTGAGCTTTAAGAATTACGGAAAAGAACCTGATCGCAATTAACATTATACTGCTCAGCTCAGTACCATTTGCGTTGGTATGGTACGCTTTCTGTCTAATATTTCGCAACCATACCCAAAATTGAAAACATTGTAAACAGAGTGGAAAGAAGAGGCTATTGCAGTTTCTTGTATGCTTTTCTTATAAATCTTATAAAAGAATGTTTTTCCGAAATATGGACACTCATTTTGAAAGAAACCTGAAGTTAGAAGGAGTGCCCTTGAAAAGAACGTCTTCCCCCCAAAAGATGAGCCTAAAAAGCCACTGACCGCACCAAACAGCTAGAAGATTAGCCGAAAACTCGACAGCGAAGAACAGACAGACACGACACCCTCAACTGCTCAAGCAATCAAGCCAAATAAAACAAATATTTGTGCTTAGAATTCGGGATTCAAGAAACTCGTAAACAAGAACAGGCAAACTGATCTGTCAACTGTGTAAACAAAACAGACAAGAACTCTTCGCAAGTTAGTGGGATTTTCCTTAAATTTTATGGTAAATATTTGTCAATTTGTGAATGACTTAAAACCGTGATGGACTAGTGGGCTAGGCTCAGATCGGATAGACTGATGAGCTCACAAACGCTTGAAGTTGATAAGTAATAAATTGCGGGTTTAATCGAGAAATTCTTGACATACTTACCAAGACGGATGACAACCAAAATTATGAAGCTTTGAACTTTCAGGAGACTCTGCATATTTCTTGATTGATATTTCGAGATCGTGCTCTCAAACTTGACATTCAAATGATAATGAATCCTTCTCTCTTTATGACATTCCTTCAGGGAATCAACAGCCACAAATGGCGTTTCACTTTCAATTTCAACACAATAATATCCAAGGTTGTTTCTTTCTCGGCAATTAGCTGATTGCGATCCTCCTGGATAATTAACGAGACACCAATCAAAAACAAGGATTTATAACCTAACGCCTTGATGTAGAAGGTATCGTCTGGAGAAAACAATTTCTGTTGACAATCACTAAACTCTCCGCTAAACTTTCCGTTTCTGGTCATAAGTAATGAAAGGACGCCTTTTCTCTTCTGTGGGCTGTGTATATTGTACGCTACACAAGGCAATTACAGAATATCAACCAATTAAAAAAGTGTACCGGGGGGATAGCTATGGTGACGTATTAGATGGTGACCAATAGACCGCTTTGTGACCTGACCTCGCTGTCCGTCTTATGGCGCGGAAAAGAAACGAGGCAGGGGGTAAACTAAATCGTGCCAGGGGGAGTATGATAAACAAACATCCAAAGAGGAGAATTAGCTAAAAACAATGAACTCGTTGTCCATTTTGCTAAACCACCGAGGAGAATGAGGAGGCGAGGAGGCTACTTTTTAAGCCCGAGGATCCGAGGATTGGCATTTTTCTTGCGAGGGAGGAATCCCCAAAAATTGCTCAAACCAATGAGGTGCGAGGAAAAAATAAGTTTATAGATTGAAAATCGAGGAGCTTAGGTTCCTTTCCATTAAAATGCGAGGAGGAGCAATGATTTGAAGACATGTGGTCAGAATTTCTTGCCCGAAATCTGACCCAATTACGCTACATTGCGCATAGCGCTGCAAAGTATCATTTGTATGGAAACGAGCCTTCAAAAGTTCAGTGATGAGTTGCACAGATTACTCTTGGTACTGTTGTCGAAAGATGGTCCTCGAGATTCCTCGTAAACCGAAGAGAAAAAAGCTGGGTATAATAACCCATCCAGTATAAGATCATAACCCACCCAGTATAAGATCGTAGCCCACCAAGTATAGGATCATCCACCCATTTAGGCGCATATGTTCCATAGCGTGTATAGGTTGGGTAAGAATTTCAAATCTTTCACTGGCAAATATGGAATCAGGGAATGCATTCTAAGCCAAAGTAGAGGATGTTTTTTCAAAAATGTTCCTCATTCTCGAATTGATAGGATAACTGTCACAAAACTATCAAAGTTTCATTGTCGCCAATCGCAAGCATAATATTGGGAGATGCATTGTAAGCCAAAGTCAAGGATGTTTCTTCAAAAATGTTACTCGTGCAAAGGATAACTGTCACAAAACTATCAAAGTTACTTGTCGCTAATAGCAAGCATGATATTGGGAGATGCATTTTAAACCAAAGTAAAGGGCGTGGCCCTAAAGATTTTCCTGGGGGCCCTGCCCCCAGACCCCCTCATTTCGATGTATTCCCACTTAAAATGTACTCTTTTTCTTTATTCCTATTTTTCTTAAAATTAAAGGCTTTTTCACTCCGTACTGACATGCTTACTAAAGTGTACCAATGACTGGTATCTAAATTTCGACAAAGGGCTTTTTTCTGGAGTCACTTTCATCGACTTAAAGAAAGCCTTTGACACTGTTGATCACGACATTCTCATCGCTAAGCTGCGTTTCTATGGAGTTGAAGGCGTGGAGCTTGACTGGTTCATATCATACCTAAGTAATAGGAAGCAATGCTGTAAGGTAAATGGCAATATATCTGAAATACAGGACATCAAATTTGGGGTGCCTCAGGGCTCTTGCCTTGGTCCACTCCTATTTTTGATCTATATTAATGACTTGCCGTTTGCCTTACAAAGAACTAAGGTCACAATGTATGCAGATGACACAAGCATTTCCTATTCCTCGAAATCTATCTCCGACCTGAGCAATGCTATCAACTCAGATCTTCAGAATCTTTGTTCGTGGCTACAGGGAAATAAACTGTCTCTTAATGTCGCAAAGACACAGAGCATGATCCTTGGTACCGCACCCAACCTCAGAAAACTAGATTACAATGATTCAACTAATCTTCCCACCTTTCAAATAAATGACGAAAAGATTGAATCCACGGGAAAAATTAAATATCTTGGGGTACAAATTGATCCATTACTAAATTGGAAAGAGCAAATCAACGTTGCTATTGGTAAGATTTCACGAGGAATAGGAATGCTGAAGCATTCCAAGAAATATCTCTCGTTGGAAACCATCCAAAGGATGTATTTTAGCATAGTAGACTCGCATTTTAGATATTGTTGCTCTGTTTGGGGATGTGCAGGTGATACCACACTAAGAAAATTGCAAATGCTGCAAAATCGAGCAGCGCGTGTCGTTACAAACAGTCCCTTCGATCAATCATCGCTGCCATTAATATCACAACTAGGGTGGTTAACAGTCAAAGAAATGATCGACTTCGAGACAGCTTGTATAGTATATAAAGCCTTGAATGGGCTTGCACCCCCTTACATGCAGTCAATGTTTCACAAATTGTCCGATTCTTGCAATCGGACCTTACGTAATACCAGTACTGACCTCAGGATTCCACTCTGTAAGACCTCAAATGGGCAGCGGAGCTTTTCGTATCGAGGAGTTACTGTTTGGAACCAGCTGAGCAATGAAATAAAAACTGCTCCTTCGCTAGCCACTTTCAAAACGAGGCTAAAAGCATTTTTGAAAGATCAAAGAGGCTGATAATCTAATTCAACATTCAGCACATACGTTTGACTTCCGAGTCCCTTTATTTTTACATATATTTCTTTCTTTTATGTAGGATCTTCAAGTTTATTTGTAATATCATGTATTTAGGTTAGTTATGTTTTTAAGCAGGGCACATTGTAAATCAGTTAATTTATATTTACTGAATGTATTTAACCCTGTTAAAATAAATCAAAATGAAATGAAATGAAATGAAACTCTAATCACCGCTGCTCACGAGAATTCACGATGAGTTTTGTAAATCAAATGAGTCAAATATTAAGTCAATCTTACACAACAGGCTTGACAAAGTATCCTTATCCTGTCGTAGTTTGATTTTAGCTAGCCTGGTTGATATATATTTGAATTCGTAAGTTTCCTATATTTTCTCCAGGACCTCTGAGCATGAAATGCCCTTTCAGCAATGCACAGAAGGGCGTTGCCAAAAGAAAAGACGGCAGCGGCAAAGAAGATTTTCCGGGGGCTTCGCCCCCGGACCTCCGTAGCCTTCAGCGCGAATTATTGCCCCCCCCCCTTTAATCTGAAAAACGCTCCTACGGGTCTGTGGAGTTAAAAGATAAACCAAGTAGAGAACAAGAGAAAAAAAGGAAACAAAAGGGTGATGATTGTTATCTGCCAAAGAAGAAAAAGAGAGAAACATAAAATGTATTTATTTGTATCCGAAGGATATTTCTTTCCAAAAATGTTCCAGTATGAAAACTTCTGTTTACATAAGATTTACAAGTTGGTTGCAAATTTATTTTGGATCTAGTTAAAGGCACATCCAAAAGTCTCATTTTCAAATCTTTTGATTTTACGCCAGAATTTAGCGTGTCCTTTGATTTGTTAGATTTGTTTCGTTGTGACATCAAACCAAAGCGGAAAGGGGGTGTTTTGGGCAAGGTAGGTGTTGTAAGGGGCGATAAAAAGAGACACCGTAATCTTATACAGCTCATAAGGAACTTTTTTGTGAGCATACACGTATTTTTTCTTATATTATTATTATTATTATTATTAACAATTTCTTTTACGTTGGCAAGATAAAAAAGAAAAAAAAATATATATATAGCTAATAAGCTAATTAACGCCAACAAATAAGTTAAAACTTAATTTACAATTTTTTACATTAAAACCTACAAAAACCCTAAATCTTTAATGAAAACTTTGCACAATCTGCAGATGCAAGTATTTCCATGCCATAATTTTATTTTTCGCTTGAATTCAAATAATGTGTTGGAATCTTTAATTTCCTTTGGCAACGAGGACCACAAAAGGTGACCTCTGTACTGAATATTTTCTATTCCGTATGTTGTTGTCTTTATATTCGGCAACTGCAAATGATTCTCACTTCTCAAACTGTAGTGAATATTTCTCTCAGTAAAAATGTTTTTCATAAATGTTGGATTTAGATTGTTTTTTGTTTTGAATATTTCAAGCATTAGCAATTGCAGATTGTGCTGATGAATGGTAACATATTTTTTCTTCAACTTTTCTAGCTCTGATATACTATCTCTGCATACCAATCGCAGTGCTCTTTCGTGAATGCGATTTAATTTTGAATTAGTTGACCTATCATTAAACATCCATACAAGTGGGCAATAATTGAATTGTGCCCTGATGAAGGAATTCATTAAAATTTCTGATTTGATAGGATCAATGTAATTAGACAAGCGAGCCAGTGCGTGAAGCTTTTGGTTAGCCTTTTTATATAAATCTTCAACATGTTTTTTGAAACTTAATTTCTTATCAAAAGTCACACCTAGCAGCTTTTCATAATCACTTTCCTTAATTCTTGAATTTCCAATTGTGACCGTTGTTTCGGTGCTTTTATCACCAAATATCATCAGGTGGCACTTATCATTATTTAGCTTCAAAAAGTTGTCAGAAAACCATTTTACTATCACAGAGCTGTCTGCTTCTAATTGTCTAACAATAGTATCAAGATCCGCATGGCATGCAAAGATTGTGGTATCATCAGCATAGTTACATATCTTTGTGTGATATGCAAAAAAGAAGATATCATTTATGAAGATGTTAAATAGCAAAGGCCCCAGGACCGACCCTTGCGGTACTCCAACTTTAATTTCTTTCCAGTCACTAAAATAGCTGTTGATCTTTACTCTCTGTTGTCTTTTTGATAAATAGCTTCTTATGAGTTGAAGGGCGTCCAGATCAAGTCCATAGGCACTCAGTTTTGCTATTAAAAGCTCGTGGTTTACACAATCAAAAGCCTTTGAAAGATCCATGAACACTGCCCCTGCAAGTCCCTTGTTATCAATGCTGTTCTTACAATATTGCAAAAAGTTTAACAAAACATGCTGCGTGTTGTACCCTTGTCTAAACCCTCCTAATAGTGGTGAAAAAAAGCGTGCAGTAAATTCAGACAATTGTCTATGCATTAGTCGCTCAAATATTTTCGTGATTGTAGGAAGGAGACTAATTGGTCTATAATTCTTTTTGCTCATATTATCATCTTTTTTGAAGAGCGAAGAAACATCAGCATTTTTTAGATCATCTGGGAAGCGGCTTTCCTCAACAAGTTTATTGAAAAGCTCTGCAAGTGGAAAACAAAACAGATCTGCGTTAGACTTTAATATTCTTGCAGGGATTGCTTCCTGTGGGGAAGCCTTCTTGGGATCTAAATTTTGCAACTGTTCTTGCATTTCTTCGACTGTGATCTTCCTGAAGGAGAAATTTATGGTGCTTTTGACAGACGACTTTATTTTAAGGATACTGGGGTGTGACTGAAAACGTTTTATCATTGTTAAGCAGGGATCTTCTTCGTGAACATTCAAAGGCTCTTGATCGTCTTCATTAGCTATACACAAAGTTTCCGTTATATTTACAAAATAGTCATTTAAAATTTCAGCAACTCTACCATCATCTGATTCAACAACACCATTTTCTAGAAGGGTGATACAAGAGCTACTTTGAATCTTATTTGAAAACAAGGGTTTTACAGCTTTCCAGAACCTCTTGTTGTCACTGACAACTTTAGGATCAAGTTGAGCATAGTAAGACTTCTTATTTTGACGAAGGATTTTAACACACAGGTTTCTTTGCCTCTTATATGCAGTCCAATTTTCATTTGTTCGAATTCTATTGAATTTGTTTTTTAGTCGTGTGCGCTTCATGTTAGCCTTTCTAAGTTCTTTGGTCATAAAAGGTCCATCATTCGCTCTAAGGTATTTTTTCTTTAGAGGTGCATGCTTATCTAGTATGCTCTTAACGAAAATCCGATAAACCAGTTTCAATTGCTTTAATATTAGATAAGTAACTGCTTATAAGAAACTCAACTCTCAGATCGCCAAAAAATTAAGAAACTCCAATACTAGGAAAATATAAGCTAAGAATAACTATTTATTTTAATAAAGGAAATCCTCGACATGTTTTTACTTTACTTTCACTTGTTTCCTGTATCATATTACTCGTAAGGTACTTGAGTAATGTCTAAACATTGGAAAGGCTTAAAAAACCTTGTGTTGAAAAGTTCACGAGGGCACAGGTAGTGAACATGAAGATTGTTATATGGAACCTCTAAGAAACTCGTAAGAAACTCTGAGTACTCAAAATCTGATAATTTTAAGAAACTTCCAGTACTGGCCCAAATTCTTAGTTTCTTATAAAAAAAATGCGTGTATGCTGCTCAAAAAGCCTAAAGCTGTTTAAAAGGAACTAATTTCTTTCTCAGATAATCGAAACTTCTTCATTTAATCTTTCAAAAATGCAAAGCATATTCTCGATTTTTTCTTCACACGAACTTCCCTGTTGATGCAAAAACAACCAGAATGCTAAGAATCTTAGATAGAATGGATACTCTTTTTTATAATGAAGGAATAATGAATCCATATCGTGAATAAATTTTTGCAAGCACGTTGATTCTGATAAGCACAGAGAAGAATACTGATGCCATGGGGTGCTTTCGAAAATTTTTCTTCAGAAAAAGGTCAAGTCAACCGCAGATAGCAAATCACAAAAATCAGCCAGAGGCTTGCTATCCATATTCACGCAACGAACGATGCCACACTCCGGGGCTACCTAATCTCACTCATTCTTTTCTCTGTGAAAACCATGAAAACCTGAGGAAAGTGCTGACTCAAGTATATTTTATATGCTCCCATCCCTTTTTAGGACTTGGACTTGGTACTATTTGGTACTGTGCTCGTAAAAATTCCCCACCAGAGTCTCAAAGATTGCTCAACTGTTATTCGAATTCGAGCGTCAGTTGTCCTTATCGAATCTTGAATCTTGGCCAAACTGGCCAAACTTTAGGCCTATTACTTCCTGACCAGCGGTCATTTTTATTGATGCTGTTCTGTTGCCCTGGTAACAGCTACGTCACATCGAAATGAAGTCATGCAGCTCAAATAGTGACAGGGGCCAATCAGATGCTCCCGTAAGAAGGTATCGTTGTTGTCAAAATTTAGGCATCGCCTTTCATATTCTTGCCCTTATCCACGTTGCGTTTCGAAATTTCCACACTTTAGGCAACAGATACCCAAGATATCCCTAATTGTGGCACCACGGCGGGGGGGGGGGGGGGTTGGGGTAAACGTCCCCCCAGATTCCAAAAGTCGGCAAAATTGTCAAAGAAAAATGACATAAAAATAGCTGGGTATACCTTCAGGCTGAAAAACTACGTCGTAGCAGCAGGAAAGTTCATAAAACTGCGAAAAAACAAGCAAAACCCCCTGCAGATTGAGCTCATGATAAGCCCAAAGTGTGGGAACCCTTTTGGCTGCAACTATTTTGAGCTGGTGAGGTTTTCGCGGTGCCCAAAATTCAATTAATGGTTTATGATGTTTCTTTTATTGAAATTTCATAATTAAAATAATTTCACTTCAAATGCTGACTACAAACATTGATGTGTTAATATAAAGAATCGTCGTTGTTCTAGTTTTCACTCCCTTTCGCATCTCTCATGATTGGGTCCACGCTTTCGCAATTGCGAGTAAAAACTACCAAAACTGGACGAATGTGGTAAGTCTAACCGTTCAACGGAAAAACAGATGATAGAGCGAAAGATTCATGCCGCTTTGGACTTTTTATTGAATCGAGGAGGTGTAGAATATCCGTTCTCAAATTGCATGGTTCTGCTCTGTTGCTGAAAATGAGGTGATTTCAGCATCAAAATGCAAATGTTGAATTTTCCAAAAGCCTTGTCATTCCACACTCACAGTGGTTTCTAGTCTCTATAAACACTAGCCTACGCCCCTACGCCAGGGGCGTCGTGGGGCCTGTATATTAGGGGGGGCCAAAGGTCACGAAATTTCCGAAAAATGAATTTTTAGCGTCGCCTTTTTCTCCGTTTGCGAGACGCTTGCAGTGGCTAACGAAAAAATTGTTGGGTTTGTTGCTGTTATCAGCGGCGTGGCCAGGGTAAATTAAGTGGGGGGGGTCCAAATGAGGGGGTCTGGGGGCGAAGCCCCCAGGAAAATTTTTTGGGGCCACGCCCTTTACTTTGGCTTAGAATGCATCTCCCAATATCATGCTTGCCATTAGCTACAAGAGAACTTTGATAGTTTCGTGGACAGTTATCCTATGAATCAGAGCACGGGGAAAATTTTTGAAGAAATATCCTTTACTTTGGCTTAGAATGCATCTCCCAATATCATTATTGCCAGTGCTATTGCCATTATTTCTCCGAAAATTCTTACCCAACCTATACCAGCTATTTTCTCCTCGGTTTTAGAGGAATCTCGAGGATCATCGTTCGCAAAAGTGTGGGGGGGGGGCAATTGCCCCCAATCCCCCCCCCCCCCCCCCCCGTGGCCACGCCACTGGCTGTTATGTTAGGAATAGATCCATATGAACCGCGACGAAGAGGCCAATCCTACTGAGATGAAACCCAAAGGTTAGGCCCGTCGGAACGAAATTGATATTCGGGTTTGCTGAACTCAAATGCGAGCGAAGCAAGCAAAAATGGGGTCCAGGGGCCCGCCCCTGGGCAAATTTTTTACGACGACACTGTTTACATCATTACAAACTGCCCCTTTTTGCAAAGAAGTTGCCGCTGAAAGGAGCAGCAGAACTTGACTGACGGAAGGCACCTTGGAAATTTTCAATCTTCCGAAGCGATAGATGAGCTTTTTCTAAAATGTCTTCATACAAAACTTACAAAAAGTCTTGTTTTGAATTTTTAAGGCTCTGCTACCCTATGATAAGTGATACGCATTGTATGTAACTCTGCTTTGCTAAAACCATAACAGACGAGAACAGATATGTGGAAAATTTCTACCGGAATGCAACGAAAAGGGCACGTGTTGCAGAACCCAAAGTCAGTTGTTTTCCGACGAAAACGTTAAAATTTCCGAAAAATCTAACGATGTGAATTTTAGGGTGGGCCATGGCCCCCCCTGCCCCCCGGCCACGACGCCCCTGCCCTACGCGTACGCGTAGCCTACTAAACACCTGATCCAAACAGTATCTCTTCTCCAAATATCAAGCGTTTCACCATGATCACTATGATTTCACTGGAGGACGCTTAGTGCCTCACTCTGGGATGTGAGAGAGAGGTTGTAAAAACGGCCTAAACTGCACGCAACTGCAGGGTCTTTGGAAGCATCTTCGCAAAAGCCAACGGATTCAAAACAACTTGAAAACCAAGAAAACACGAGAGAAATTGTTCATCTAAGAAGTTTCTGTTGCGTTGAAAACGAGAGGTTTTTGAGGTGTTTTTGGGATTGTTCTCGACAATTTCAGACAAGACCACTGTCGAAGATAAGGCTGAGCAGCAAGGTGCCAATAATGGGTGCAACCCCCGGGTTATACCTTCGAAGTTAAAACTATTAAATATTGGTACACTGTATATCAATAAGACTTTCATTTCACGCAAATACTGTAGAATGCGCAATGAACAATATTTTTTCATGAAATTTGCTTCAATAAAAACACAAAACAGAATGAAAATTAGAAATTTAATATTGGGCGTAGGTTTCGGGTCATTTTAGCAATAAACATGACTTGAATGCACGGAAACATGCTCGGAAACATGAATTTGCCTGAAGTCATTCCTTTCGAGATAAGCAAACAACAAAAGTTACTAAAGTGTAGGAACATTGTCCAAGCAACGGATTGAGTGAGCTAAATATAAACCCTGACAAAACCACCCCAAGTCTTCGATTCAATTTTGGAATAAAGCGTACCTAGAAACTGTGACCACAAAGGTTGGCTTAGAATCTACCGAGAGAAAAGACAAGCCAGGTCGTAGTCTAGAAATAGAAATTTTTATTCAATTTCTTCAGCTGATATTTTTCAATAACTTTTCTTCAATAATTCACATTCATGAATTACAAAACCACGATAGAAATATTGATAGAAAGCAAATGCATTTTTTATAAATTCAGGTTATCGCTGGATTAGAATGAAATAAACGCCAAAGCTCCTGTGTTTCTCGCATCCGATCGCATCAGGGTTGCTCTCCAGTAGGCCATCCCCTCAATTTACGCTCATCTCATTGAGTTGAATTGTTGTTGTTGTTGTCGCTCCACTGAGAGCCTTATTTCCCTTTTTTAAAGCCGGACAAAAATGCCAATCTGCGACAAGTTTTTGTCGCAAAAACGTGTGGTGATCAGAATATGGCTTAGAGGAAGGCGGTTTTTGCATTTATGGCTAGAATGAACATTGATCTAAGTTCTGATAGCAAGCTTTATGGTACAGCAGTTATGGAGAACTGCTTTTATGGCGTTTTAAGATCAGTGGTTTAGAGAAAAAAGTAGCAGGCGATTTAGGCCCAATAGATCTTTTAGCTAATATTCGAAAAAAAGAATCCAAATCGAACGATATCTCGATAAATTTGTAGAATGTTCGAATGTATACAGTAGTGATAGAAGCTCCAACGCCACTCAATCAAACCTTTAGTAGAACAGTTAATAGGTTTATTAGAGGCCAATACAAGAGAGACAGGAGCTATTCTGTTTCTACAAGCAGAATAGCTCCTTAACACTTGACCTTTCTTTGCACGGTCCTCAACCATTTTTACCAATGTGGTAGGACCACGCCCTTCCCATGAAAAATTTACATGCCACGCCCTCTTTCAGCCATAGCAAAGTAAGCTTCAAATTTTGCTATGAACCATGAGAAACAGACAATCAAAAAGTTCGATCTGCAGATAAACGAAGGTAACGCCCAAACACTGACCATTCGTCCACGACTTCGGCTTATTATCTATAAATGTTTAAAAAGCTTTGAATTTCCTAACCAATGCAACATTACGTCTCTTGCACTTTGCAAGAGTTAGACGCTATATTTTTATTGCGGTGCTAACTGATTAGATGTTATTGATAAATTCCTCTTTCTTGAATTTAGCTTATGTCTAACAAATAGGCTTAAAATCTATGAACTTCAAGTTTAGAGATTCCTTTAAAAATGCAGTGTTTTATAATTCGTTTGGAGAGCACACCCAAACTAGGGAATTAGGCTGAAGTGGTACATGGAGATCCAAAACGAGGATGGGGCCCGGGGGAACCACTCTTATACTTTCCTATAGTATCATGCTCGTACAAAGGCTTAACATATGCACCCTAAACGCTGACCTGTTTTAGCAAAATACATACCCTAATTGCGGAAGATTGTCTTGAGAACATACCCTTTCCCGTGTCAAAATAAGAATTCCTTGTTCAGGTACCCCTGACGTCAGTTACTAAAATTGCTAATATTGCCATGGTATGATTTGAAGAGGAGGTCTTGTGCTGACAAGTCAGTTCTGCTAATATTAATGATTTGAAGAGGAGAAAACTGCTTCAACGACTTCTACCCACATCTTGTGCTGTTCTGCTAAGTTTTTTGACTCATTACGAATTCTATTTTATAAATTTTGATTAAAATATCATTGTAGAGGAGTTTAAATTTATCAAATGCAGAAAAGTGCACCTTTATGGTCGAATTGGCATCCCTAAACACGGGCCCGCGCGGGTCCGTGCCTACTGTCAACAAAGGCACCCTTTCCCGCGCTTTTTTGTACGAGCATGATAACACATCAGGTACCCAGTGGTCCCCCCGGGGGATGGGGTTAAAGTTTTCATCATATCAAAATGGGAACTGATTACTGAAAGCCAACAGATACTTCTTTGTAGAATCTCTGCCATATGTTATATGTAACCGTCACACTTTTGACAACATATTAGCTTTTTAACCTCCATCGACCCCGCTTAGGCCATATTTGATTTTTAGACAGATTGGAATTGCAGCACGCTAGCAAAGCACCCTGGATGACAATGGTATTCAAGTAAGAATCATTCTTGTTCGACGTTCGATTAAATATTAAAAAATAACGAAATAATGAATGGGCTTCATGATACGATAACCATATTGCTGAAATTTTAAATTAATTTTAGACACAAAAAGCTAGCAAATTGGCTAAATATTCACAGAGTTACGAGCCTTAGAAGTTCAAGGTTGTGCAAAAACTGAAACCAGACGCCCCTAAATTGTATATTTTGTCAAAGAAGAATCTCGTTTGTTCAAAGTAAATCAAATTGAATTTGAAAAGCACGTTTAATAAACTAGCTTTCTCTAACATTGAATCAAGGTTATGGATGCTTGGAGAAATTCTGTCGAGCACAATTTGGAATAGCCCCGTCTCTCATCGATTAAGTTTTCATTCCATGTTTTTGGATACTTGCATTCTAAGTTTTTCAACGGTTACAACAATTGAATAACTTTTGAAGTCCTATTTGGTTTGCTCTGATATCATTGAGAGGTAAAACATTGGACATTCTTTTACCTTGGTTTTTAGGACGTCTTTTTGAAAAACAATTCAGTTAGGGGCGTCTGGTTTCAGCTTTCGCACAAATTTGAACTTCAAAAGCTTGTAAATCCGTGAATTTTAGCAGATTCGCAAGATTCTGGCGTCAAAAATTAACTTAGAATCTTAGGAACAGGGCTATTTAACCAAGAGCCTGTACATTTTATTGTTGATTTTTAATATTTAATCAAACATCGAACAATTTTTCTGGGACACCCTGTATGCTTCAAGTTAGTCTTGATTAAAAAAGATAAACGATTGGATCTTTTGATTGAAAAAACTGGCGTCATAAATTAGTTGTATGCCCTGGTTTTCATTTAAAAACATCAATAGCTTGTAACTTCCAGACAGATGACATGAACAAATATTTATTGAAAGTTCCTTGAAAATCAATCCTTGCAGCACAAAATCACTAATTGTCCGCAATAAATTTGCTTGTCTCGATTATCTTTCAATTTAATTTTGGATTAAAAAACGAGGCGTTTCTTTATCCAATCAATCTGTTCTCTTGCATATTGCCATTGAGTGATCGTTCAGGGAGATGCCTGAATTTCCAGAAAATATTGAAGGAGCAAAGACAAATATTTTTTTGAAGCTTTCTTTGATGAATCTTGCTAGCAGTGATAATTTTGCTTTTGAAGGTTCTCTGAAACCCAGGTAGCTAGCTCGCTCGTTGTGCATTAAATTGTTTTTAAGAGCAAACTTGAACATAGCAGATCAAAAGAAGAAGGATATATCTACACATCGGTCTCTGGCGTTTAATTTGTTTGGCTTAGAAGCCAATTGGGAGGCCACTCAATTCTCTTATTTTTTCGGGTGTGATTAGAATACTTACTGCTCACAGCTTCTGAACCAAAGAAATTAAATGCCAGAGGCAAATGTGTAGATATATCCTTCTTCTTTTGATCTATGTTCAAGTTTGCTCTTAAAAAGAATTTCTGGAATGCACAACGAGCGAGCTAGCTACCTGGGTTTCAGAGAAACTTTTGCGGCTTTTTTTGTTTTGAATTATTGGTTGAGGGAATTTCCTTTGCCTGCGATCGCTTATCATTTTGAATTCAAGTGTCAATAAAAACAACTCATGCTATTGTTTTACAAAATCTGTCCTTGTTCCTTGGGCAAGAGCTCCTTGAGCTATACTGAACAAAGATAAGGCTCAAATCCTTACTAGCTGCTACAGCATTAATTAGCTGTAGTAGGCCTTAATTAGCTGTAATTTTAGCTATTGTTCTGTTCGGTTTTGTTCAGCCTACTTTGTAAATAAATAAATGATGATGATGAGCATGCGGAAATCATCCAATTTCATGCTAATAAACCAATGAGATCGCCACTTTCTAACCCATTCAGAAAAAATCGGTCGTATGGGGTAAAATTTCTAGTATCCTCACAAAAACTGAAATGGATGCTAAATTACTTCAGTCATTTGCATTTGTTTGATACATCGTCTGGACTGGAGGTCTGGACTTGTTTACATGTTTAGGCACATAGCTCATTTGGGGCCGGAGCTGCATTCATTTTCCGGTCGAAGAATATTGACCTTCGCTGAATATATATGAGATATGCAGATAAGAATTTCATTAATTATGCATACTGACCTGAGCAATAACCCAAACTCATTCACTACTGTCATATCTCAAAATTGGAGGCAATTTCTAACGATTTCCAGCAGAGACATCATTTCGATCAAAGTACGCTTAAATCTGTGATGTTGCATCAACGAGGAACATTTGAAAATATTCCCCACACAGCATAAACATTGACAACAAAGATTTCAAATTTTATCAACAAACAAGATTCGACCAGCATACCAGGACACCAGCAAGGTTCTGTAGGGCAAAGAAAGCGACGATTCAGGGTCGGGTTCAGGGTATCATATAAAGACAAACAGATAAATCAATGGCTTGGCTGGTCATATCTAGCAATGCGTCACTCTATTGATGTCATTTAGGGCTTTGGAAACGAAAACGATATCGGATATTTATTCACCATGACAACTGGTCTTCGCTGAGTAGATATTGCGTATCTTTTCCCGACGCATACCCGCACACGGAGAAGTATCATGACGCCTGGTCTGGTGTCTGGTACCATGGCAACCTGCGGCACATTATCAAGAATTCGATGACTTATCAAATGATTTCGAAGTTCGATTTACGTTGACATTATTTTTGGCAATCACAACCCTCACAACCGAACTTCGATGTAAACAAAAATACTTTCTCGTAGTTGGTGTGAGGTGTGAACGAAATGATTGTTTGACTTGATTTGTTTTGTTTCACAGAGAAAACCTTTCCAAAATAAGCTCTTTTAAACGATAAAACAGTCATCTTTAATTGGAATGTCGATTTTCGAGGCCTTCCCGGGGGTTTAGGGATTAGGGGATGCTCGGAATTTTTGACCTGAGAAAAAGGGAACATTTGTAACGATAGTCTGGGAACAAGTAAGGGAACAAATTCGTGAAAATTCATATTTTTAGGGAACAAATTGGTGAATTTTCTGAGCTGAGCCTCGAGTGTTATTTAGTCTTTGATGATTCTTCCTGAGAATCGTTCTTAATCATATTCTAGATCCAAAACTACAGAATCCTTTTCTTTAAAAAAGCCCCCTGCTAATAAACTAAAAGCCATGTATAGTACATCCAACAATGTTTGTTGATTGCACCAAAACTTGCCTTATGGTACCTTGTTGCTGCTGTACGTTCTCAAATTTAGGCCTGATACAAAAGTCTCTCATACAAAATGCTTTTATAAAGAGAAAGAGTTCGATTGTCCAGTAGCTCTTGCAATGATTCTAAAAGGGCTCAAGAAATTATTGCATTATTTTTATAAGAAACTGTTCATAAGAAACTATACTGTTGATTTTTCAAAGATTAAGAAACCAGGCCACGGAGATCAAAAAGTTGAAAAACTTGTCTAATTTGCAGCTCTCAGGACAATACCCTGGGTACCAGACTCTCTTTAACATAAATTTCATGTTAGAGAGTCGGGTACCCAGGGTATCAGGTCAATGAAAATTATCAAGAAACGTTGGCAGCAAAAAATATCCAAAAACTTAAGAAACTTGCTACCAGCCCTGGACCTAGAACAGTAAAGTCCCACCGATTAGAAACTACTTTGTTATAAGAAACCCAGAACCTGAATTTTCGCAAAAAAAAATGCAAAACAATAAGTTAATTAAGGAAGAACAATAGGCTGAGGTAAGAAAGTGGGTTTCTCAAGTGGGCGAGGTAAGAAAGACTGGATTTTACTGAACTCATAAAAAAAGGAGTGGTGTTTCTCTTCAGAAGTTCTATTTTTGTAAAACGACCTCTTGAAAGTTGATTTCTTCAAAAAGAACTTTGTTGGCATTTTATCGACTCACTCATTGACCAAACATGAGTCATTTTGTAAAATAGAAATAGGCTTGGCTCCTGAGTAAGAATGCGGTATATTGCATGAAAACAAGTGTGGAATTGACCCGAAAAAGAAAACCTGATCTATGTCATTCTGGGTCATTTTTGCAGGAATTTCACGAAAAATTTTGCATGACATCTTTGAAGGCTACATGCGGATTCAACAACTGAGACCACGAGCAACAGGACGCCAATTGTTTATCAGTGTGAAATTTTTATCAGATTCTGAAATTTTCCACCTTAAAAACCATGAAAAAGCGACAAGGTGGCTCACTACCAAGTAAAAATAAGTTCAAAACGCACACAAAATAATTGTTTAAGGTGGCTCGCTACTGATATAAATTTCACACCGATACACACTTGGTGTCCTATCGCTCATGCTTACACCCATGACTTTAGGGACTGTATTTGTTGAGGAGACGAGCAAGGGTTTGTCCGAGGAAACTTATGTGTCCCCCCGTGCAGTACGTTAATGCTCATGCGCCCGGCAGAGTTCCAACCAAAACGCTACTGCGCATGAGCTTTAACCCACTGCACGGGGGGACACACACGTATCCTCGAACAAACAGTATCTCGTCTCCCCAACAAGTATCTTTTGAATACCATTGGGTTCCAGGAAAAAAATTCAAATTTTGATTAGAGCACCTAACCCAACTTTTGAGCTTGTCATAACACAGGTAGTATCATGGATGGTGTATTATGGTGTTAATTAGAATCACAGAAGAGTTGAAATACCTTTGTTTTTTTCCCTTGTTTTTCCTGTCCAAACTTCACTCCAATTGTAACAGTACTTTCTAGGCCAGTCAATCCCCAATACCTTGTTTTCTTCATTGCGTTTCCTTTCCAAGCTGCACTCTAATCCGGAAAGGAAACACAATGAAGAAAAGAAAGTATTGGGGATTGACTGGCCTAGAAAGTACTGTTAGATTGACTTGGAGTGCAGTTTGGACAGGAAACACAACGAAAAAACAAAGGTATTTCAACTCCTCTGTGATGTATGTATGTATGTATGTTTGTAATAATATCTTTTACGTGGAATACAGGGCGAAGCTAAAGCTTGTTTACACAGCCTGGTCCACTAATTAACACCATAATATACCATCCATGAATCATGATACTCACTACCTGTGGTTCTAACAAAGGATTATAAATCATTTATATCAGGGGCGTAAATTCATACTGCGCAAAACCATAAGCATGTCAAGTACATGTATTGTGCATCTACCATTTTGGGATGCCTTCCTTTCCAGTTTTAATATAATGTTCACAAAATTCCTGTACTCTAAGAAGTTCAGAATTTGACCCAAGACTGAAAATGCCCATTATTTGAGTACTAAACGTTTCTTAAAAAGTTTAATGAGATCATCGAGCGTTCCACAGCGAATTTTATGAACCAGAATCATTTCTTTAGTAATACTGGTAACAGAGACTCAATTTTTTGTTGATTTGAGAATTTTTCATGCAAAGAGTTTCTTAAAAAATACCTGTATCATAGAATAAGTAACTGCTGGGTATAGAAACCAAAACTATGATATCTTTGTTGCTGATATCTTTGTTAATGAGTATTGCATGCAGACATTATTCAACTTTCTCAATAGCCGCAGAATCCCCACCCTTCGATGTCTTACTCTTGAGTATTGCATGCAGACATTATTCAACTTTCTCAACAGCACCAGAACCCCACCCTTCGATATCATATTTATCAAAGCAGATTAAGACGATCTCCTGACCAGTTTGACAAATATAAGCTTGCTTGAGATATCACGACCGATTGGAGGCCTGGTGCCCGTAGAAAGATAATTGTGCGTCTATTTCTTGATTGATGTAAGTGGTTGTTGCAGTTGGAACTTATTGGGAAGACGAAATACGTTTTGTAAGAGGAAACGTATGTGTCCCCCGTGCAGTAGGTTAATGCTCATGCGCAGTAGTGTTTTTGGTTGGAACTCTGACGGGCGCCTGAGCATTAACCTATTGCACGGGGGACACATAAGTTTCTGAAAAAATCTGGATTAAGCGATATTCTTATACATTTTGAAGAAATCTTAGAGCTTTGTGTACGTTCTGTTTGTGAAACCATGTGAAACTACACGAATTTTTCTTCATAAGAAACTGAGGTCCGGGGCTGGTAGGCAGTTTCTTAAAATTTTTGGGCCATTGTGCCACCAAAAGTTTCTTACGTGTTTCTCATATTTTTAATGCTGGAAATGTACAGTTAATTTTGTTTTGTCTAAAGGGCTCCCAAATTACTTAGTAAGATTTCAGAACAAGTAAGTAACATAATTCGCACTCAAAATAATGTCCAAAAAGTTGCTATAACTGTACACTGTAAAACCATTTTTGAGTGCGATAGGAAAATTAAAACTGTAAATTACAAAAGTTTCTTAGCTTTTTCAATTCAGGTAGGGTTGTTTCTTAACTTTCGAAAAATTGGGCCTACCGTTTCCTATAAGCGGTTTCTTATAAAAAAATGAGTGTATTCTTATACATTTTGAAGAAATCTAGGAACTTTGTGTACGTTCTGTTCATGAAACTAGTAACAACCTGAAATGCACGTTTGAAGGAGCTGATTTGATTTCCCTGACAAAATAAATATAAAGAGGAATGTCTCAACAATTTCTTGATGATCTGAACATGATACACGTATTTTTTCTTATAAGAAACTGCTTATAAGAAACTCAACTCTCAGATCGCCAAAAAATTAAGAAACTTCAGAACTGGAAAAATATAAGCTAAGAAACTATATATTTTGATGAAGGAAATCCTCGACATGCTTTTACTTTACTTTCACTTGTTTCCTGTATCATATTACTCGTAAGGTACTTGAGTAATGTCTAAACATTGGAAAGGCTTAAAAATAAAAAAACCTTGTTTTGAAATGTTCACGAGGGCACAGGTAGTGAACATGAAGATTGTTATGGAACCTCTAAGAAACTCGTAAGAAACTTTGAGTACTCAAAATCTGATAACTTTAAGAAACTTCCAGTACTGGCCCAAATTCTTAGTTTCTTAAAAAAATACGTGTATTAGAAGTTGGTTTCTTACCAAGAGTTTCTCGTAAAAATAGGTATATCTCACCTCACCGCCACTCCAAAATGACTCCACTGCATCTACTCAGCAAACCTTCGATAGACTTTATCCTGCAGACGACGAAAGCAAACCTTAGTTGAAATATATCGAGTAAACTGATATGAGGCCAATAAAACGTGGTGGCAGAGTTGTCTTGGCAAAAACATGGACACCAGTCATTCAGCAACAAATTACGAAACGCACCCTTCAAGTATTTGATGATATTTTAAAGATTTATAACATGTGGTTTGAAACTGTATCCTATCAGGTTAAATAAGGATATTAAAAATAGCGCTTACGTCATTGTTTACGTCTTTTCCTGGCAGGCAAGATTCTAGCAGTTGGCTGCTGTTTAGTTTGAGAAAGTTACGCTGGAGTAACTTTTACTGTGTAAAATTCCAACCGTTCGGAAAATTCCTTCGACTAGGAATCAGCCTATACTTCACGCACACCCATTTCAGATCATGTGACCTCTCGTGGAAACTTTCTTTTAGGGTACATCACTTAGAAATCTCTGCCGTTTCTTAGACTTTAAATTTTCCCATGCACCTTTAGGGAGTTAAAATATTCTGCTAATGGTTGCTGGTTGAAAACGTTGTTTTAAATCGTCCTGGTTAAATTTCTTATTCGAGTTGTTTGTTAATCATTAGCAAATATTGTCAAAATACACTCAAAATGGATTACAAAATCTATTGCAAAAACTAACAGACAGATTTTGCTGCTAGATAAATCTCGATAAGTTTGGATTTCGAATTGTTTTCGTCGCAAAAAATAAACAAAACACATCTATTATTAAAGTTTTACGTCGTTGATCTGTGCCTCTTTTAATGAAGACCAAGCCATTGGCATTTCAAAAGTAATCTACTTAAAACTTTGCAGATTAGATTAAATTAAATGAATTACACTTTTTTAGCAATTCTTCCAATATTTATCAGACAGAATGCATCACGATTTAGGTTTTCATTGAGAAGTATGCATAACAGTTCTCATAGTTTATTCCGTGTAATTTAGATATTTACTGCACAGCTTCTGAATTCGAGAAAAAACTTTCGACGGGAAATGTTTAGATTTATCCGTCTACTTTCGATACATGCTCAAATCTATACCCATTTCGTATGTGCACAGGTTGAGTTAGCCACCTGAGTTTCACGATATCATTTGTGCTTCGGTTTATTTACATCTGTGGCTTTAGCCGGAGAAACAATTTTATTTGCAGTCGATCATCGCTAAAACGAGACTGATCTTGTAACAAAATACCATCAGTTGCTTTTGATTGCCACTGGACTTCAAAGCAATTAGCGATCGCAGACAAAGGAAATTCTCTCAACCAGTAATTCAAAACAAACAAAGTCGCAAATATTGCTCTGAAATCCAGGTCGCTAGCTTGCTCGATGTGCATTCCAGAGAGAAAACATGAGCATATATCGAAAGAAGAAGGATATATCTAAATATCTACCTCAGGTATTCTATTTGTTTGCTTCAGAAGCTGAGTAGTAAGTGTTTTCATTATTCCCAAAAATACGAGAAGTAAATCGCCTACCAATGAGCCTGCGTGCATACAAATTAGCTTGAGGTAATTCTCTGAAAAGAAACTAGCCGAGTCTGCACGCAGGCTACTAGCAATCGGCTACAAATGAAATGAAATGGCTAAGGTAGATGTTAAGATATGTACTTCTTCTTTCAAAATATGCTCATTCCTGTTCTTGAAGACAATTTCTGGTATGCACAATGGGTGAGCTAGCTACCTGGGTTTTAGAGCAATTTTTGCGGTTTGCTTTGTTTATGACTTGATCTACCGGGCATAGAATTCCATGTGTCTGCTATCGGTAATCACTTCGTACTTGGGTGTTAATCAAAAAAGGTAACGGATCTTATTGTAACAGTATCTGTCCTTGTTTTAAAACAGGAATTATGCATTACTGTGAGATTTTATAGGTATTGAGCGTTCTAAACCTTCTGTTTATGCGTTGTGGTGAGTACCCTATCGCTTGTTAACGAACTTAATTTTTGTTGGTAGCGAGCCACCTTAAGTGAAAGTGCAGACGATGAGGCGCCCACCGAATTTCAAAACTGAGGCCAAAATAATTTGATGCGTTTTTCCAACACATTTATACATCTCCTTGGGCTGATTTCCACTCAGTAGGACTTTCTGAGCGGGCGGAATTTACACAATAAAAGGCTGTCACGCGTAACATTCTATTCAAATCCAAAGCGATATTTTCTTTCGTAAACAAAAAGATTTCCAGTCCGCCCGGAAATTATAATTTTGCTTTCCAATCGGCTATGAATAAGCATACTAAATGTACTAAGCATCCTTTATGTAGAAAATCCCAAGGTAGACTTTTCCGGCTGCCATTTTCAAAAGAAGAACGTGTCTAATTCTCTAGAGGATCATCAATTTTTAAATTTGACTTCTCTTTCTGATTGATCTTCTGAATTTAGAAATCAGATGGCGACTTCTTGAATTGTATTATTATTGTATCTTCTTGAATTATAGTCTGTCTCAAATTAGATGTCGCCAACGAGAACAGATTTGGTAAGACAATAGGACGAGTTGGTTTTGATTGAAACCGCAATTCAAAGCGATTAACGATCGCAGACAAAGGAAACTCTCTCAACCAGTAATTCAAAACAAGCAAAACCGCAAAAGTTTCTCTGAAACCCAGGTAGCTGGGTCCCTTGTTGTGCATTCCAGAATTTTTTTTAAGAACAAACACAAGCATAGGTCGAAAGAAGAAGGATAGATCTACACATCTACCACGGACATTTAGTTTATTTGATTCAAAGCCGATTGGGAGGCGATTCAATTCTCTTATTTTTTTTGGGTGTAATTAAAACACTTACTGCTCAGCTTCTGAACCAAAGAAATAAAATGCCCGAGGTAGATGTGTAGATATATTCTTCTTCTTTCGATATATGCTCATGTTTGCTCTTGAAAACAATTTCTGGAATGCACAACGAGCGCGCTAGCTACTTGGGTTTCAGAGAAACTTTTGCGGCTTTTTTTGTTTTGAATTTATGGCTGAGAGAATTTCCTTTGTCTGCAGCCACTAATCGCTTTGAATTCAGGTGTCAACAAAGTATCTCATGCTATTGTCTTACAAAATCTGTCCTTGTTGATGTCGTCTGGAAATTCCCGCGAATAACAACAATAACGATGAAGAGCCTTTGTCGACGCACATCAGTATGGGTGAATTTTATGAAAAAAATTCAGGTTTCTGGAAAGACAAAGCGATTTACCTTACTGAAGAATAGATTTCACACCTCTAAGTTTCCTCAATCAAATCAAAATAAACAGAGAGCAAAACGTTTTGTTTGGATGCGCTGAAGGTGTGAAATATATTTGTTCAAAACCGAAGATCGCTTTGTTTTCTTGGAGACCTGATTGTTTAACGAAATTAGCCGCCGTTGCTACCAGTAGCGCCAGCATCGTAACAAAATTTCATCAGTTGCTTTTGATTGACATTGACACCGCAATTCAAAGCGATTAGCGATTGCAGACAAAGGAAATTCTTTCAACCAGTAATTCAAAACAGCAATACCGCAAAAGTAGCCCGGAACCAGTAGGGCAAACTGTCGCCTAGTGCACGCGAAAAGGTGGTTTTTAAGAGAAGTCACGAGTTTATAGCAAAAATCTACCAAATATTACAGAACACCGAAGTTAAATAAAAATATACATGCAAACGAAGAGAGAAAATTACGGAAATATTAAAGAATAAAGTTAGAATTAACTTACGTTTTTCAAAATCCAAGAATCACTCGATATGCGAACCAAAGCTGTAAGGAACGAAAAATTTCATTGGCAGTTAATATCTTGTTTAGTTAATTCATTCATTTGAGTTTCAAAGGCAAACTCTCTTTTACCTACGAGCGGGCGTAATGAAGCCATCAAGAGTCTTTGTTGATCAAAGAGAATTTGCCGAAGTTGTCCGTCATCGCTTAAGTTCGACTCATTGACGATATCGACGTCAGTGAGAGGATTAGACACAGGTACCAAACTACGTAAAAAAAGATAACTTAGCAATGATGATAGGTTATTTGAACAAATATCAAAGAATCTAAGCGTAAAGAAACTCACATTGCTCGAAGAAGTTCTCTGACGGACCAAAGCTGTGAAGAGCAGTCAACTTCTCTGGCAGATATCCTTCTTATTTTATCACACGTAATTCAGCTGATACCTGTCAGCAAACTAAACAATATCAAAATGGATGAGTACTTGTTTACGCACCTTGACAATCATGACGATATCGTCAACAGAAGGTGACCTGTTCTTGCACTTACAAATAACAATGTTTATCCAGATTTTCAAGTAGCATGTTCATGAAATAAATACTTGAAATTGAGTCTGAATAAACATTATTTGAAGCTTTCATAACTTCAATGCAGACAGGACCGTCAATAAGGGGCGTTGTTTTCAATTTTCCTTGAGGAACGTTTCTAGGCCTGCGGGCCCACAGGCATTCTCAGCTTGGTCTATACACACGAGAAAAATAAATTTCTATCTAAAAATGATGTTTTCTAAAAGCATCCTTTCACCAGTGCACATGATGGCGTGATCCGAGAGAAAAGGGCGTGGTCAGAAAAATTTGTCAGTGGCCGGGGGGCCTCTTCCACCTCCACCCCTAAGACCCGGTCCATCTCTCGACGGCCCTGGGTGCAGTAGAAGCCTTCTTTTACGAAAAACTGTGCTCAAACTCTTGCTTCAAGGAATCTTGTGGAACAATGCTCCTTTGCCAAACGAAGGATTCACAAATATTTATAAATTTCAAATGCTTTCTTACAGGAAGTATCATTATTTGATGTCCTGATTATAAAAACTGTTGCGTTTTCCTCGCCCAAATTCTTCCGAATTGCAACGTTTAGCCACCTTTGAAGGTGTTTCACTAATCAATCTGCTTGAAAAATGCAGAGGACAATTGATTTGTAGACTTCTCTATAAATAGAACTAACAAACATTTAGACATAACATTGTTTCTTTGACTATCAACTGTACTGTTCACAGCACGTTTTCTGCTCTTCTCTTTGCAAATGCGCTTGCACAAACCATTTAGCATCCCCGAATTCCGAAGAATTAGTTTCAGGATTCATAAGACTCCATTCTTTAAAATGCAGAAATTTGCAAAGGACAAAACCTTGACCTCTTTCCCAGTTATCTTTAATTCCCATGGTTGTCTTGGAAATGCATGATTTATTTTTATCACTACTGTGATGAAATCGACACTCTCTGAACTCGGGAAAATTGTGCGAATTCTTACGAAAGTTCTTTGCAATATACTGAATTTAATATTACTTTTTTAAATGCAAAAAAATGAGTTAAACTCTACTCAATCATCTCAATCATGGCCTTCCAAGCATTTATAATCTTTGGTGCCTTACCCGGTTCACAACAAAGCCTGCATGCTTAAAGAAAGTACAAAGACCAGCAGCCTTTGCCATCGTCTGTCTTTGTTTTTGTGAACTTTGTACAGTCAGTTTAGACTCACGAAATAGTCCCAGTTATCGCAACAACAACAGCAACAGCAATGACAACAACAACATATATTTTTGCTCAAACTGGACATATTATAGACATGTAGTTATAGCGTCCATCAGCCTATCAATAGCAATAACTACGAACTTGCAATCAGTCTACAGTCAGTTATTCTGGAAGCTGTGCAGAGCAAGTCACTGACTGTGCGAAAGGCATGCTGGTCTTTGTACTCCCTTTAATGAACATCAATGACTCTGGCACTTATAAATCAAGGTTTCCAACATTGCAATGACTGGACTGGAAATTGGGAAAACAAGCTTTAAGACGCAAGAAATATCATGAATAATGGTTTCATTGACGAAACGAAGGTGTGGTTTTAAAACCAAGAAGTTGGAAAGTGATAAGGAAGGGCTTGGTAATGAGTTTGACGGTTAAATTCCTTTCAGTCTTATTGCGATATATTCGTGAACAATACATGCACGGATTGGGCCTTACTTGTTCAAAATGCATCATTTCCTGAACGAATATATTTTGTAGACTAAGAAAAGAGATCGATGGTTACCACAATTTGAACTTTCACTTCTCAATTTTGAGGTGAATTTTAAAGTCCCTTGGAGATTCAATATTGCGTCATCCAAAAGCCCTCTCAGGCAGCAAATCAAAACAAACGAAATACGAAAGGTGCCCCGAACCTGGCTTCTTGTACGTGGTTTTGGTTTTGGTTTTGGTATTGGAAAGGGCGTGGTTTTCAAGAGCAAAGAGTAAGAGTATACATCGATAAAAGGGGACTAAATCTAAAGATCTTCCTCGGGTATGTTATTTGTCTATTCCAGAAGTAGATTTGTTACATTAAGTCCTAATACTCGAGTGTATGAGGGGGGGGGGGGGTGGTAGCAATTACTAGGATACAAGGACTCAAGGTCATAAGTCTATTTCTGAAGTTGAGCATTACATATATTCTTGACGCCCAAAAATACAAGCATTGTAGCTTTTCAGGTTCTAAATAGAAATGCCAAACATTGATATTTAGCTTTATCCTTCTGCTTTCGATATACATTTATTCCTTCCCATAATAACCTCTATTGGCGTGCACAATACGACAGTTAGCCACACAGGTATGAAGCATCTTTGTTTGTGCTGATGTGTTGGTGAGAGGATTTCCTTTGTCTGCAATCGCTAATCTCTTTGAATTGGCGTGACAAAACAAGGGCAGATTTTGTAATACAATAGCATAAGTTGCTTTTGTTCACACCTCAATTCAAAGCGATTAGCGATTGCAGACAAAGGAAATTCTCTCAACCAGCAATTCAAAACATACAAAGCCGCAAAAGTTTCTTTGAAACCCAGGTAGCTAGCTCGCTTGTTGTGCATTCCAGAAACTGTTTTTAAGGGCAAACATGAGCGTAGATCGAAAGAAGAAGGATGCATCTACACATCTGCCGCGGGCATTTAATTTGTTTGGTTCAAAAGCCGTTTAGGAGGCGATTCAATTATCTTATTTTTTTGGGTGTTATCAAAACATTTACTGCTCAGCTTCTGGACAAAAGAAATAAAATGACCGCGGTAGATGTGTAGATATATCCTTCTTCTTTCGATCTATGCTCATGTTTGCCCTTAAAGATAATTTCTGGAATGCACAGCGAGCGAGCTAGCTACGTGGGTTTCAGAGAAAATTTTGCGGCTTTGTTTGTTTTGAATTACTGGTTGATAGAATTTCCTTTGTCTGTGATCGCTAATCGCTTTGAATTGAGGTGTCAACAAAAGCAACTTGTGCTATTGTATTACAAAATCTGCCCTTGTTGCGTGACAATCAAACACAACTTATGATATTGTTACGGAACCTGCCCTTGTTTAAATCACCCAGAATAATGAAAAGATTTATCCGACAAAGGCTGTGGGAGCAAGGGCAAAGTTTGCAAAACAAAAGATTCATGTTTCGAAAAGACAAAGCGATTTCTCTTCCTAAAGAATAGATTTCACACCTCTTAGTGCACTCAATCAAACTGAAATAAACAGAGAGAGAATAACATTATGGTTCGCAGCGCAGAAGGTGTGAATTCTATTCTTGTGGCCTGCAAATCGCTCAGTCTTAACAAGGGTGATAGGACACCCATGTTTTGATTAAATTTTTATTTACATTGTAATTTACCTATTGTCTTGATATTTGTTTCCTCTTTGTCTCGTCTCAACTTGTGTCTTCAATTGGCCTAACCATTTTGTTGTATGGTTATTCAAATCTAACTCCCTTGTATTCCTGTGTGTTAGTGCGCCTTCGCAGAAGAAAATATTTCAAACTGCAAACCATAAGGAAAATATTATGTGGTTGAAATATAGAGTTTCTGAAGCTATATTTTCCCAGTACTGGAGTTTCTTAATTTCATGCAATCTGAAAGCTGAGTTTCTTACAAGCAGTTCCTTATAGAAAATACTTGTAGAACACCATACAAAGGCGTATCATTACCTCTTGCAATTACAAGGAAATTTCACTCTTTTCGGATCCTTTTGCGACAGACAAAATATCCTAAAATTCATTTTGAAAAGCTCTAAAGTTCACCAAGACAACTTCATCTGGCAAAACTCATAACGAAATCAAATCAATCTCGCATTAGGAAGCCCTCTAATTAATCCTCATAAAAACATCGACAATGTGGTAGAAATAAACGAATTTCAATGAACTAGGAGCCGAAACTCGTCTTTTTCAACAAAAACATAATATTATCAGCGAGGTGGTTTGAGATTTCAACCGTTCTGTGGTCAAAATGACGCATGATTACTGACTAGATGCAAATCTGAGTGAAATTTTCGAAAGATAAGTCAACACTGAAAGGGTTTTCATCCAATTTTCTTCCCACTAACGACCATAGTGGCGACGAAATCTAAAAGAAATTGACCAATTTTGAGTCAGTTTAAAAGGATCCTTGTTTTGCAACTTTTAAATGAGATGTGCTTGCATTATCACTAGGCATTGTGAATGCGCACGCGTGCAATACGATTTGGAAGAAGGCCTAATTTTGGTCCAGATGTTGAAAACATTGTTGTCTTTCTAAAAACCTGTGAGCATTTGCAAAGAAAAACGGCTTGATATTATTTATCATTGTTGCCTGTTGGCTCGAAAAGAACTGCATAATTCAAAGAGTTTAAAACATTGAGTGCTTTCAGGAAAGTTGGTTTCGTTCGGCAGAAAGGAGAAAAATCCTGAATACCAAATCTGGGAACAATCATAGAGTTCTCTTCGTTCATTTATCTATAAATCCATTCATTTATTCATTTCATTCTGCCTGTTCCTTCCATAAGAACATTTATTAATGCTTTCCTTCAGTCCTTCTGGTGTTTAGAAATAGACCCATCCGTGGATTCAAAAGAATTGTACCCAACACAGATGCCCGAGAAACAGTTACATATTTTGTTCTTCTCTTCATTCATGTATTTATCAATCCATTCATTTATTCATTTTCTCTGCCTGTTCCTTCCATAAGAACATTTATTAATGCTTTCCTTCAGTACTTCTGGTGTTTAGAAATAGACTCATCCGTGGATTCAAAAGAATTGTACCCAACACAGATGCCTGAGAAACAGTTACATGTTTTCTTCCTCTCTTCGTTCATGTATTTATCAATCCATTCATTTATTCATTTTTCTCTGCCTGTTCCTTCCATAGTACATTCATTAATGCTTTCCTTCAGTCCTTCTGGTGTTTAGAAATAGACCCATCCGTGGATTCAAAAGAATTGTACCCAACACAGATGCCTGAGAAACAGTTACATATTTTCTTCCTCTCTTCGTTCATGTATTTATCAATCCATTCATTTATTCATTTTTCTCTGCCTGTTCTTTCCATAGTACATTCATGAATGCTTTCCTTCAGTACTTCTGGTGTTTAGAAATAGACTCATCCGTGGATTCAAAATAATTGTACCCAACACAGATGCCTGAGAAACAGTTACATATTTTCTTCCTCTCTTCGTTCATCTATTTATCAATCCATTCATTTATTCATTTTTCTCTGCCTGTTCCTTCCATAGTACATTTATTAATGCTTTCCTTCAGTCCTTCTGGTGTTTAGAAATAGACTCATCCGTGGATTCAAAATAATTGTACCCAACACAGATGCCCGAGAAACAGTTACATATTTTCTTCTTCTCTTCGTTCATCTATTTATCAATCCATTCATTTATTCATTTTTCTCTGCCTGTTCCTTCCATAGTACATTTATTAATGCTTTCCTTCAGTCCTTCTGGTGTTTAGAAATAGAACCATCAGTGGATTAAACGGAATTGTACCCAGAATCGATGCCCGAGAAACAGTTACATATTTTCTTCTTCTCTTCGTTCATCTATTTATCAATCCATTCATTTATTCATTTCTCTCTGCCTGTTCCCTCCATAAGAACGTTTATTAATATTTTCCTTCAGTCCTTCTGGTGTTTAGAAATAGACTCATCCGTGGATTCAAAAGAATTGTACCCAACACAGATGCCTGAGAAACAGTTACATATTTTCTTCCTCTCTTCGTTCATCTATTTATCAATCCATTCATTTATTCATTTTTCTCTGCCTGTTCCTTCCATAGTACATTCATTAATGCTTTCCTTCAGTCCTTCTGGTGTTTAGAAATAGACTCATCCGTGGATTCAAAAGAATTGTACCCAACACAGATGCCTGAGGAACAGTTACATATTTTCTTCTTCTCTTCGTTCATCTATTTATCAATCCATTCATTTATTCATTTCTCTCTGCCTGTTCCTTCCATAGTACATTCATTAATGCTTTCCTTCAGTCCTTCTGGTGTTTAGAAATAGACTCATCCGTGGATTCAAAAGAATTGTACCCAACACAGATGCCCGAGAAACAGTTACATATTTTCTCCCTCTCTTCGTTCATCTATTTATCAATCCATTCATTTATTTATTTCTCTCTGCCTGTTCCTTCCATAAGAACGTTTATTAATATTTTCCTTCAGTCCTTCTGGTGTTTAACAATAGAACCATCAGTGGATTAAACGGAATTGTACCCAGAATCGATGCCTGAGGAACAGTGACATATTTTCTTCTTCTCTTCGTTCATCTATTTATCAATCCATTCATTTATTCATTTCGCTCTGCCTGTTCCTTCCATAGTACATTTATTAATGCTTTCCTTCAGTCCTTCTGGTGTTTAGAAATACAACTATCAGTTGATTCAAAAGAATTGTACCCAACTCAGACACAGATCCAACCAAGGTCTTAGACTGGCTACACAATCTCTGTATGCTCCTTAGAACTGATTTGTCGCTAATACAGAGACTTGTTGCCAAACAGTGTCTGAAATCAGACTAACTTGATAGCCTCGTTTTCATAAGCGCTACATGCGTAAAACGCGGACCACGGAAATAATATTTGGTTGTTGTTGCTGCTGTGATCAGCAATCATCAAAATGACTCAAGAAAACAACACATTGATACCAATTTTTATTCATGTGAATTTGAAAGAATTTTAGACAGTTTATGACTCTGACAAAATTGAGCATGGACAGTGAACATAAATTTGAAATTTTAGAGGAGTTCAGAGTGACCAAAGATAAAGGAATCAAATATTTGACAAGATTAGGCATTACATCATCATTATACATTATCATTAGCAATCAGTTAAGTGGTATCTGAAGTGCAAGGAATTTTCAAAGGAACTGTCCTTTATATTTGCTCCAAGTGATATAGACAATCTCTCTCCAAGAAAAGTGCCATCTAAATGCATCCTGGTACAAGGTCTGATAATAATGAAGCAGGTATCTTGCTTTAAACAAACCCCTATGGATTAAAGATATCAACATCAATGTGATGAAGTAACAAATACTTGTTAAATCACAAGCAAAAAATTATATCACCCTTTCCTTTCCCTATGTGATCCAAACACGGGGGGGGGGTTGGATCACATAAGGAACTTCCATAGTAAAAGTACCTGGGGATTTTTAGTCATGTTCACAAAAAACCATAAAATTTCTTACTAAAATATCTAAAGATTGTTTCATTTGGCAAATCAAGTGCATTCAAACCAAAACAACTGTAAGGTGATAAAGTACAACAGCCCAACATTGCCAAGTAACATGCTTGCAGTTAGGTAATATTAGAAATTGAAATACACGAGCCAAATGTAAACGAAAAAATCACTACTAACCTGAACTTAGAGTAGGCCTACACCTACACTACACTGCAGTTTTGTACTGACAAATGACACTCACTGCTGTCTTGAAAATGCCTCTCAAGTATTGCAACAGCATTACATTTTGCCATTTCCTGTTAGAGCACAAACAAATATCTCTTCCCAGTGCCCACTTTATCATGCCAAATGGCTGGCTAAATTCCTTCAGCTTCATTTGCTTCTGGTCGATCAAGCTGCGACGACAGCGCCGGTCGCCATTGCTTCTCCTTGAAAAACTCAGACCAAACAGGCCTCTACTTCAAAGGGAGGTTTTCCAGTAAAAATAAGTAAAGAGAGGAAAAATTGATTGGCTACAAAAAAATTTACCATTGTTTTAGCCGAAATGCTCCAATCAGATTTACAATTCGGTTTTTCGTTCTGAAAATTCCGATTTGAGACACTCTCTGGCAACTAGTCCCTCATTGAGCTGGCCATCAGCAACAACAACAACAGCGAAATCGAGGGACTAGTGTAGCTAGTCTACCAAGGTCTCTCAAAGGTTCTGAAAACTGCTTGAACACTCAAAAGAAACAGACCCAACACGGAGCCCTGAGAAGCAGTATATTTTGATTAGTCAATCAATCAAAACATACTGCTCCTCAGGGCTCAGTGTTGGGTCTGTTTCTTTTGAATGTTCTAGCAGTTTTCAGAAACGTTAATGCGCAGCTGTGGAATTCAATCGTTACTCGTCACGCAGTTTACAATCCAATATATTTTTCAAGTGCATGGCAAACTAACAACCTCTGCTTCGCCAAAACACCAGACACTATTTAATGAATTTGAGATGAAATTTTGTAAAGATGTCATCCACTTTAATTTACCTTATCGTTCAAGTTTTACAGCAAATTAATCTGGATTACTATATTCTATCCTTAAATCCATGTATAATTAATATTTCGTATCCGTTATGCGTGTCTGGATTGGCTAGACAGTAAATTAAAAATCTTGAATAATCGTTTTCGTTAAAAACGTGAATTTTGAACCGGGGCTCATTTGCACTTCTTCAACTCTATTACAGAGAACAGCCTGAAAACGATTTCAGTTTATTTATAGTCGAGTTAGTTTTAAAGACATCTATAAATAAAGAAGGGGACAAAGTCTAATGAAGTAGCAAAGTCTATGTAAACAGTGAATCGTTATTGAAGACATTGCAGTAGACGGTTCGCAACATTTTACGCATCCCCCTACAATTTGTATTGATTCATCTATAAGTCTTCCTTCAACGAAAACTACCTCTTTACACAGTAAGAATCCACCCTTCGAATGCGACACGTATTTTTGAAACCATGAGTCTGATCGAACAACGGGGATGCCGGGATAGTCAACTGGTAAATCTGAAGGTTGGTGGTTGGTGTTCCAACTCTGTTCCTCTGCCCCCTGCTAAGTAGAGTGAGAGTCACCAACTCTCCGTAATTGCAGGTCAAAGGAATCACATGGTTTGAACATATCGAGAGGAAGGACCAAAACTCTGCAAGTCCGAATTTCCAATCCGTTGCAAATAGGCCTACAAACGAAAAATTCCTCCAAATTTTTGTGGAAACAGTGAATTTGCAGTTTTTTTTAGGCAATATCACACAAACTTGTCAATCTTATTGTTTCAAACTGAAAGCGTTATTTTGAAGATAAATCTTTGGACTTCATAAAGGAACAAACCAAACAATCATTTCTCTTACGATTGCTCGGGGATATTATGATTTTTGACGGTTATTTTTTGATGGCTTGGGTGAAGCCACCAAAGAAATTGCAGAAAAAATGGACACGTTCATAAACCAGTGGTGGTTACAAATTTACAATTTAGCAACGGAACCCTTTAATAATCTCAATTCTAAGTGCAAGAAGGGATCCTTTCATATGTTCTAAATATAGAACATGTAGATTTAGACATGTCCTATCTTGCCATTTGAAGAATTCAAAAGAAAGATTACAGAGAATCTCGCAAGAAGAGAAGGACGAACAGTTATTCCTATTTCCAACAGTTCAAGCCATAGTCTCTCTGAGTCCTTTCGTAGCAAGCGATAAAATTAGAAACAATGTCTAAGTCTAGAAAGAAATAACCACAACAGTTGGTTAATTATTTAGAAATTCTTATCTTCATGAAATCATGTAGGAAATATGACAAACATGAGCTAAGAATAGATTTGTAAAGCGCGGCAAAAAATGAGGGATGATCTTTGGGGGATTAGAAATATCTTTTGCTTTGATGATCTCCTTCAATTGTAGTTGATTATGTTAGTACTAAAGATTTATCAAAATTTATTGCGATGATTATTTGTACAGATTGTAATAATGTTTGTAACTGTTGCCGAAATTGTGCAGAAATAAATCTTAAAAGCTTCCGAAATACAAACTTGTATTTCAGACTATAATAACTATTTTGTAAATTTTCTAATAAATGTGCGACAGAGATCTGTTTGTTTGTCTGTCTGTGGAGAGGTAAATTGCGATGCATAACGCGAAAATAGATGGCAACTATAATAATTCAACATAAGGGTCATCAGAGTTCATTGGTTATTTTGCTTCTGAAAGTGTCTTTTGTTGAAAATTGGCTGCTTGTCCCCCAAAGATAAAGTTCCCTTTCTTAACGAAAGAAAGTTAGGCCCCATCGACACTGTACCGGTACAACTTTGTATCCAGAACGAAACTGTGCCGGATCAGCCTCCCGTCTACATTGCTCCTGATACAGTAGTGTCCCGCATATAAGAAACACAAATTTAAGAAACACAGGCCCTGATTTTCAAAATAATACCCCATTTTATAAGAAACTTGTACAGGTCTGAAAAAAGCTTGTTTCTTACTTAAAAACTATGGATTGAAACCTTGGAATTGTTCAGCTTTCCAGTTGTACTGTACCTATTCAAATGAAAAAAAGAATTTTGTATGCAAAAAGCACCTTCCTGAAACAACTATAGCATTTTCTGTAAGTGAAAATTTACAAATACAATTCAAAATAATAATCATCAATAGAGAACATGTCTGGTTCAACAGTATATAATTTTTGTAATAAGAAACTTTACCCTGATTTGCAAGTTTATCTCATTTTAGAAGAAACGCATCAGACCTGAAATTGAAAGTTGTTTATTAAATGAGGGACACTACTGTAATCCGCAACACTTGTGTGTTCCTTCTATCTATAGAAGAACCTCGTTCTGGAGCAGTGAAAACGCTCTTGAACCGCAACAACTTTGCAACGGATTAAAACTCTGCAGAGCAGCATCAACGTGGTCTAACTTTTTCTTGTCCTTCCATCATTTTTTCTCACGAAATATCACGTCTTCTATGCGCAGCAGATATTTTCCGGTTATTTTGAACTATTTATAATTTATCATTCCATTTCTTGCGTTGTGACTCTTTGGACTAACAACAGATTTAACTTCGTCACGTATGAAATCAACTAGCCGTACTTTTACCTTTTACCAGGAAGCCTTTTACGGGGATGCACTGCTTTGCTTTCTTATCAAGAATCTTTAACGAACCGAAGCGAATTCGATTAAATAGCGCAATGCATTTTGGTAAAAAGCTCTCCTTTGCCACCTTTTGCTAGACTCATTCCAATAAAATCTCTTGTTTCTCTCCCACTGCAGACTTGTCGCTACAACAGACGTACTCAACTGAAGCGATATCAACAACAACAACAACAACAACAACAACAGCGAAAGTTAGAGGGACTTACGTCATGATTCTAACCTTTTGCGTCGTCATCTATATAGAGTTTAACAGAAAATCCGAAAGTTCCAGGGGAGTTGGATTCATAGTGAAACATTTCACATGTTCTGAAGATATAGTCCGGTAAGGCAACCTCATGCCTCGATATTACTAAAATTAGTAAGTCATAAGTAAGTCTCTATGACAAATGATCAAAGTAATGACCATGAAATGATACAATAGACCTTTTAGCTATTCTACAAAAGAGCCTGGATCGAGCGTTATCTGTACACATTTTTATATGCGAGGTTCGATCGAGTGGCGTTAGAGCTCCTATCACTATTGTACACATTCGAAACCACGGCCCCTTGAAAAGCAGTTCTTTAGGACTGATGGGGCTACCGTGCCTAAAAAAGTAAAAATAGAATAGAATAGAAAAAATTCTACAAAATGCAGCAAAATATCGTTCGATTCTGGTTCTTTTCAGAATAGTTAAAATGTTTATTGCTTCAAGTTAAAGTACCAAAAGCCATGGAAATTCTTAAATTAAAGAGCAGAAGAGCCAATATTGCTAGAAGTTACGGCAAAATGAACTGGACTCATAGTGAAACATTTCACACCTCTTCAAGTGTAAGGGAAGCAATTAGCGGCTCCTCTTAGCCATTTTCAATGCAGCCTAAAGGGGCGCAGGAGTGATCGCCTTCCTCAAACAGCCAGGTCTGCAACCTTTACCAAGACGTCAAAGCATCTATGAACCATGAATCTACCTTTACGAAAAACCACTACACACTTACTGACATATAAATCAGCCACTTGATGTTGACAGTAATCCATTTTACATGAAGGATATAAGCAATAAATGTTTGTCTTTAAGCTTGATCCCTTCGATAGAAACCGTTGCACGAGATCTTCAGAGAAAAGTCACAGAATCCTGTATAATTGCGTTAAAAATTCATGCTTTGTGTACCAAAATATCTTAAACCCTGTCTAAAAGATATGCAAATTGCAGAACTAAGGAACAAGGTCTTATTATAGATTTTCTGGTTTTGAGGATTTCAAGGACTTTCAGTTTAAAATGTTCTTATCTGTTAAGAAGGTAGTAACGCAGTATAACCTATTTTGAACGGAAATCTCTTTGCGGTGGCAAAATAATGGATGCCTAGTTACAAACCCTGAAATAGATTTCCCCAAGGGCAAAGGCAACGAGCATACTGTGTGAGTCAAAAATGTCTCGTTTTACTGCCCATATTTTCAATTCGATACAGTAATTTACCTGGCTTTAATTGGTCATTCCTTCCCGTGGTGGATATATAAGATTTTCTGCAGCAAGCTCTCTTCAAAATTTGCAGCCGACAGAGGCAGACTGAAGACCGTCTGAGACCTTCTCCTTTCCGATGCAGGGTCATGTTAGGCCGATATTGGGTCATGTTGGGCCGATATTGGGTCATGTTGGGCCGATGTTGGGTCATGTTGGGCCGATGTTGGGTCATGTTACTCCATGTTGAAATTCTGTCTCAAAAGCATTACAACCCGATGAGAGATTTGCCACGAGACTGCAGCAAGCACTAAGCCTGCCTTGCAATGTGCTACAGGTAACGTGCTTGTAGTATCTCGTAAAATTGAAGAAAATATGCCATGAGAGAGTTGTGAGCTGGTGCCATGTACGTTTGATATGGTTTCCGCTCAGGAGATGCGCAGAGCAGAAACAAGTTCTCAACGTGTAGCATTCTTTTGAAACTCATGAGCCAACGCTACATTGCACGCACTAATGGCAGATTTGGGATCCTGCACGAGGGATCCTGCGCTGGAGCTCAACAGAAAGCATACGAGATGAGTTTCTGCTGTATTTATTCAGGTTTCACCCAAATTCAAATGCTTTAAGTGTTTTCGTAAAATATGGTGTTCCTCGACCTCGTTGCAAAAACGTTTAGAGAACGCTCAGCCGTGCAACCAGGGAGATTAAGTGCCAAGGAGATTAAGTGCGTGCAACAGGGCCTAGCGCAGAACCAGGAAGTCAGAGCAGCTTTCATCCATGTCTTGTAAAGTCAGCAAGAATCGACAAAGACTTTTTTCATATCGATCATATTTCTAATTAGTTGACCTACGACGGTTGCACCTTTGAACCAATATTGATTATTCTCAATGATATCTTGGAAGTATCCAGACTTTTAAGCGTATAAACTTTGTAATCTCATTCTTACGGCTGTGAGATAAGATATGAAGACTCTTTATAGAAAGGTTACTTTGTTTCATTATATCTCTTAAATCTGGATTAAGACAACTTAAGACATTGAACGGTGATAGGAGCAACTGCCGCAGGAAGATCGCGACCATATATCTTTGTTTTAATGTGGTTTTTTCAACAAATTTACGTCTGTTACAATTTCATAGGAAAACTTATTGTCCCGCGTTTATTTGAATGTCTTCAATGCCATTCTTGCAAACGCGTTGAGCTAAGTAATTTGAGAGATAAGGGAAGGGAGAGTCAAATATACAGAGTGCGAGCTGATCTGCCAATCAATCTCAAGGTTGATGGTCTAGAAAAGTGAGAAGAGTTACCAAATCTCTATACTTCAAGGCTAAAGGAATCACGAGGTGTGATGACATCACAAAGAAAGACTAGGGACACTGCTTCAATAAACTGAGTCACTTCTCAGTGTTCTTAAAAGCTACCTTCGAATGATAGCCTGAAAAAAACAAACATGTCCTCTGATGGGCCTATCAGATTGGATGCTTTTGTACCCTCGTTCCCAATATCAACTACAAAATGAATACGAGGTTTGGCACAGTATAGTTCGCAGCAACTCCCAGCCTTGAAAGAATGCGGGAAGTTCTTAAGGGATGTCCGATCGGCTTGAAGGCATTGATCTTTGGCGCGAAATGCAACTTGCAAAAAATCAAGTTGAAAGAAGATAGATAAAAAAAAAGTTTCATAACTACCTTGAATCATTAAAAGTTCGCTTTCCCATTACATAGCTAACATGAAGTTCTTAAGGAATGTAAAGTTTGTCACAGGGGTTTTGAGAAAGAACTTTTTGAACACTTTTGGTGCGAAATTCCACTTGCAGACAATCCAGTTTTGAGATAAAAATAAAGAAATAAGGTTTGATAGCTACCTCGAATCACTACATGCAAGTTTTCCCATTATACTGCTACCTGCTATTTCTGTGAATGTTTTCTCTATTTCAATGAAGAGTTTTTCATCTAGTTTGAGGCCTAATTCTTCGAGATCTTTCGAAGCTTTTGTAAATGTCTTTGTTTCGGAAGCTGACGCCATCTCTTCGTCTTGAAATCCTTTATCATCAAGTTCATCATCTGTTGTGATTGATAACGAGGCAGATATTCTTCGTATCCCTGTGGTATGAAAAGTAAGCATGAAAATGTGCTTACATAGTCTTAGAAGAAATCTCGGCCATAAAGTTTGAACAAGAGCACAAATTATTCGCCACTTGATAGCGCATTGAAAACTAATTTGTTTGGAAATCTCAGAATTCACTTTTGAAGCCAGGCGACTTTTGAAGTCATTTTTATGAAAAGTCAACAGTTTAAAGACATGCATTGCTAATCATGATAATTTAAGCCCCAAACTTGAATTCCGAGTTACATCAAAGTCGTTTCTGGCCTAAAGTTGTGTTTGTTTTTGCTATGTTCATTTAGCATGGAAAGGATCATGACGGTTAGCAATAGATCTTTAACAAAGAACTGAGTGAAATATCTTTGTCAGAAGAACAATGACAAATTTTGTAATACAATAGCATCAGCTGCTTTAATTGACACCCCAATTCAAAGCGATTAGCGACTGCAGACGAAGGAAATTCTCTCAACCAGTAATCCAAACAAAGCCACAAAAGTTGCCCTGAAACCAGTGGGGCAAACTCTCGTCTTGTGCACGCGAAAGGTGGTTTTTAAGAGAAGTTATGTGTTTCTAACGAAAGAAGAAGGGTAAATCTAAAGGTACGCCTGGCGGATTTTGCTTATTTGATTCAGGAGCAGAGCAGAAGGCATTGCAATTCTTGCATATTTTGGGCTTAAATGAAACGTTTACAAAACAGCTCCTGGATCAAATAAACAAAATCTGCTATAAGCAGATCTTTAGATTTACCCTTCTTCTTTCGTTAGAAGTACATAGATTTCTCTTAAAAACCACCTTTCGCATGCACAAGGCGAGAGTTTGCCCTACTGGTTTCAGGGCAACTTTTGCGGCTTTGTTTGTTTGAATTACTAGTTGGGAGAATTTCCTTTGTCTGCAGTCGCTAATCACTTTGAATTGAGGTGTCAATCAAAAGCCATTAGGCAGGTGCATTTTGAAAAATTGCAATTTTAACCATTTTAACTTCAATCCGCTTGCAAAAAAAACGATGTTTAAGTCAGACTTTTAGACACGGCAGATTCTGCTATTTTCAATATAATTCGATTCAACACGGTAAAAAACGATCTTTAAACCAGGCCTTAGAGTTAGCTACTTATGGTCTATGCAGCTGGATTTTAACTTCTAATGTGGACAGATTCTAAAACATCCTCAACCGACAGCCCTCAACAGATAACTTTCAGTATCAGTAATCCAAGTTTTCTTTCAAGGACCAATCATTGCACGATCCAGCTGATTGGAGAATCTTAAAATAGCAATGGGGCTCTAGCGATAAACTGAGGATGAAATAATATGAAAAAGCAAATACAAATCAATTTCTCTCATAAAAACAGCGGATGGCAACCCCCTCTTCTACGCCACCGGCATAATATCCAGCGATGGGCAGTATCTTATCTTTTTATCTTGAAGACAATAATTAGATACTGAAAACAGTAACAGTATCTTGTAATAAGATACTTTCCGTACTTAGTAACTGTACATTGTAATAAGATAATAATTTGACTGAATAGTAGTATCTTGTAATAAGATATTTCCAGAAACACTTCAAAGTTACAAGATACTTGTGTCAATTTTTTTGGACAAGGCAGCTGGAGTATGAAAATGAAATAAAACCATGATGTTGCAAAACTACAGGAATAAAATCGAACATGAACCTGAAACAAAGTACCTTTCTAGCCTTTCTCAGGAGACAGGCTTTTTGAGAGACTCCTGATCTTGAAGGCAAACAAGGACTTTTTTGAAAGTATCTAGTATCTTGTAATAAGATACATTTATTTGTGACTAACAGTATCTTACAATAAGATACTTAATTTCCCCAATAACAGTATCCTGTAATAAGATATTTCTCAGAGTATCTTGCCCATCTCTGACAATATCATAATCTGACAATACCTAACATAGGGCTCAAATCTTTAAAGAGGTCGGTGTAAAATTCTATTGCCGTTTTCTTTGAAATAAATAGCTTGGAAGGAACTTAGGGTTTTTTGCTGTAAATCTGCCGTGGCAATTTATTGATATCTTGAATAGTTTCAATATGGCGGCATTTATTAAATTTGAGGCTATGACGTCATCAAATTTCTAAATCCTAAACTACAAAAGCTACAGATTTCTGCTTGCCACCATATTGTAGACCTCCATAAACAATGGTTTTCTTGAAGGTTATGTAATGTTTCCTCTATTGGTTTAGGATTTACTATGATTTGAATTTTTAAAAAATTTTCTTTGAATTTTTCAAAAATTATCAAATTGCCGCCATTTTGAAAAAAATAAAGATATCATAAAATTTCCACGGCAGATTTACAGCAAAGTATCATAAGTTCCTTTCGAGCAATCCAATTCAAAGAAAATATAATAGAATTTTACACCGACCTTTTTAAAGATTTGAAAGATTTGAGCCCTATGCTACAATACCCATATGTTTGGATCTTGAAAAACCAAGAATAGAAACAACTCACTCATGCTTGTAGACGAATCTTTGCTTATCTGCGTATACGTCAAGTTGCCAAGGATTACCAATAGCTCCGTGGATTCTTCACGTAATGGCGGGAAAGCGTTGCAAATTCTCACCAGGCAAGGCATTGTGGGAAGGAAAAACTGCGTCCTCTTTTTGGCGGGAAGAGCAGCAGATAATGACGACAGTCTGTTGATTGCATGTTTGGCAATGCTCAGTGATTTCGGGATTGGGTATTGCAGGGAGAGATAGGAAAGTAATTGAACTGCAAACAGCTAGAAAAGAAATGAAAGGGAAATTAAATTATCGTTGATACGGGATTGATTTGAGGTTACCGATGAAAAGGTCAACAAATGGCCAGAAATGTTTTTCTTAAAGAGGTGCTAAACTATGGAATAGCCTGTCAGCCGAGTCAAAGCAGGCAGGGGTGGCGCCAGGGGAGGGCTAGGGGGCTACAACCCCCTCGTCGGAAGCATCCAGCCCCCCGTCGGCGGACAGTTTGGGTTCTTGTCGGAGGAAATTTGGTAAAATGACGTATGAAAGCTGCATTTTCTAGCCATTTTAGCCCCCCTGTCGGAAGCTCCAGCCCCTCTGTCGGAAGATTCCTGGCGCCACCCCTGAAAGCAGGCAACCTCTCTGTATAGTTTCATAAAAACTGTTTAGAAGCAAAAGTTTTTTTCCTTCGTTTTCATTGTAAATCTTGAAAATTATTGTACATAGGTTTTGAATATTGTAAATAAGGGTTTTAAAGTTTAATTTAATTAATAGCTTTTACTTAGTTTCCTTAGATTGTAATCAATGTTTTTATTGGAGGGCCCCTTGAACACCAACTTGTTGAAGGGCAACCCTCCTTAAAAGAACTAAATATGAAAATATGAAATAAAATATCATTGATATAGAACGTTGGAGTCTAGTCGGTCTTGTGGTCTCCCTACTTACTTCCTAAATGCTTTAGTAATTAGAGGGACAATTTGGCAGCTAGGCAAATCACCAAACTTTACTATGTTCCTGAAATCAACATCTTCTTTCTGTATAATCAAGTCGAGGAATTTAAGTATGTTCAAGGAATTCTAACTCTGATATCACAAAATTCGAAGCACAAGAGCTGAACCTTCAAATAAAATCACAGAAGTAGGCGTTATGGCCCTTTGCTAAGAAAGGTTTCCCAGCAAAAATTTACTCAGAATTTTCTATTAGAGATAATCTAATAAATAATATATTAGAGAAGTACTGTCACGCAGTTGATTGGCTCATCGAAACGATAGATCCCATTGTTCCAAGCAGCCAATCAGGTGTGCAACAACTTTGGTCCTTCAAACGCAAAATACTTATCTGAGTGTCCCCCGTGTTAATGAAATTTATCTAAGGTTGCCCCCGTCTGCAAATGTAGATGATGCGCTATCAGATAAGAATTAAATTTGTCGGAACGAGGCTAAATCTCCCAAGCAAGAAACCTTCCGTAACTGTTCCCCGGCTTAGCGGAGAGAAAGGAATTCTCGAAGATCCTCTTCTATTCCATAAGACATTAATAGGATATTCCTGGGAAAGGTAATCATGCACGCAAAATGGTAGATAGATACCGATTGAATAAAGATTTATATTTTGGTAAACCATTATCCTAAAAGAAGATCACTGAAGCTTGCATGCAGATGGCTAACCTAACGATTGATGATTCGTGTTTAAAGGGGCTTTGTATTTAATGGGGCTTTGTGGGTTAGGGCCCCTGCTATATTTGTAAAAGCTCTTGGAAGGTTTAGGGGCTTAATAAAGAGATGGCTTTAACAGGGTTGTATTGTGATTTCACTGATATTTGTATGCAGATGGCTAACCTAACGACTGATGATTCGTATTTAGAGGCGCTTTGTGGGTTAGGACCCTTGCATTATTTGTAAAAGCTCTTGGAAGGTTTAGGGGGCTTAATAAAGAGATGGCTTAAAGAGGAGTTGTGTTGTGTTCCTTCATTGATACTTATATGCAGGTGGCTAAGCATTTAAGCAAAGGATTGATGATTCATATTTAAAGGGACCTTGTGGGTTATGGCCCCTGCTTTATTTGAAGAAGCTCTTGTAAGCTCCAGAGGGGACCCAAAGACGGGGCCTACTGAAGCAAAGAGCAGAGCTACTAGATGAAGCTTATTTTAAACGCTGCTGTAGGCTTTGACATTTGTCGCAATATCCCTGCTTTCCCTGTTCCCCGTCTCTTCATATCTAAATCAAAGGAATCCTTTTCATCGCTTCTAGAGTTCAGCAATAAAACGTTATTGTTCAGTGAAATGAACTTGTTTCTTTTCGCACTTCCAAAACGAATAATTCAATTTCCCTGAAGGGAGACCTTTAGTCTCCCGAGTTGTATCCCCACGGGGGGGGGGGTCCCTTCCATGGTAAAGGTACCTGGGGATGTGCCGCGAGCAAGGGTATACTTTTCGGACTTCTAGTCTAGCCAAGGGTATACTTTTTTGCAATTTTGGCCAGCAACGGTCTAGCCAAGGGTATCATTTTTGACAATATTGGTCTAGCGAACGGTCATGACATCATATTTGGCACAAATTTGACAATAATGGTCGAGAATATGGTCAAAATTAGTCTAGCCAAGGGTACCATTTTCGTAAAAATTAGTCTAGCCAACGGTACCCTTTTTGAAGATGCTCGTGGCAGACCCCTACCCAAAATTTGGCCGAGAACCCCCCCCCCCCCGTGTGTATCCCAACCTCTATTTGGGCTACCCAGGGCTACCCCCGTATCAGAGTAGAAAATGGTAGACCTTTCTCTTACGGTTAACTTTTGCTATCTCTGAATTAATCTGTGGTTTTCTAGAAAGTAAACAAGGTTATAAAAATTGGTCATAAATAAGTGTATTGCCTTTTGTGGATACAATCGATACGGTGGCATTTGGATAAAGATCTAACAATGTTAGTCTCCTGCATAGAACTTGTTGTTTTGTCCTGTATCGTTATTTTGTTTACGGAAAAGATATACATCTATGCAAAGGGCTGCGAATATTCAATCAACCCGCCACAAACAGATGAGATACACGATATCTTTTATAGTATTCCTCGCCATCGTTTCACAAATAAATCACAGCTAGAGAATTGTAGCCAAAAGAGCAATACCGCATTCATCAAAGGGGGCATGTTTTTAAAGAACATCAATGTTCTTAGTCAAAGAGCAACTAGAAGAGAGAGAGAGAGAGAGAGGGGGGGGGGCTTTGTGCTTTCATGGGTTGCGGGTTGACCAATTTTAGCCCTCGGCTTTTGGGTATTGCGTTTAGAATGTGTGGGTCCTTTGGGTCACTGGTTGCAGTTTTGAGCAATTTTTGAGCTGGCTTTAGGGTATTCCATTTAAAATCGCAATCCTTTTCCAGTCAACCTATTGTGAAAACTGAACGTAAAGATGCATTTGAAGTCGTCTGGGGGCATTTTGGTCTGCAAAAACGTTCCTAGTTCTGATGTTTTGTTCCCAGGAAAACTTGGAATTCGGCATTTTTCACAGCTTCCAAAAAATGGAGTGGAAGAGGAGCAGCAAAAACACTAAAACCCGAAGCTGCACTTTTTAACAAAAATCATTGAACCAAAAATCATTTTTAACAAAAATCTTGTTTCCGTGAATCTTGCCACGTTGTTTAAAGAAGCTCAAAGCTGATTCTTCGGTCTCAGTTATCAACACAGACTATATGACTTAAAAAACGCAAAAGCCTATGGATTATTTAACTCTGAACAAGAAAAGCAGGATTCGAATTTTTTTGTTTCAATTTAGTTTTTCGGATGGTAATCATAGCTTGAAGTGACCATGCAGCATTTCAAAAGATAGTCAAGACTTTAGCTACAGTAAGAACCCGCAAAATAGAAACCAGTTTTTTCAAAACAGCCTGTTTAGTTTCCTATTAAAATGTCATTAATCTTGAAACAGGCTGAAAGGTTTCTTATCACATGGTTAAGAAACCTTCAGTTATTGCAACTTAAAGCTTTAAAGAAAACCCAGAGCAAATACTATCAAAAAGTATGTTCTTGTTACCTAGCATTCGCTCGAAATTTACTCAACCTTAGCATACATGCTAGGTATATGCGTAGATGCTTTTCATGAAGTCTTTAAAAATTTTTGGCACCTGATTTTAACAAAGATTGTTAGATATGAGTTTATGTGGGATCCTCCTATAAGAAACCTTCCTAAATCAGGCTGAGAAGTTTCTTATACGAGGGCACCATTTCTAAAAAAAATCAGCCTGAGGTTTCTTCTAAAGTGGTTTCTATTTTGCGGGTGCTTACTGTAAACAGTGATGCAATACATTTGTCACTAACTTCTTATTTTAGAGAGCTGGTTTGGTTATGATCCAGCCCGTGAAGCTGTTTCAGGTCAGCCGGTATAAAAAATACGCGTACGTTTTTGAATAGTCAGGTTCAAATTAGGAATAAATTTGCCAAAGTTCCTCAAGGTTGGACTTCAGTTGACTGGATACTGAAAATGTTTTTATTTATTTCCTCTTTGTTTTTTGGTCAATTTAAAACATATCCGATTTGATAACACTCCAATTCCAGGTCAAGAAGGTTGTACATGAAAACATCCTTCTGACGTAATTTATGACCAGTCTTATCCTCAAATGATAGATATCTCATTTCCTCGTCACTTTACTGGCCAAAACACGAAAACAGATGTGGCAGAATGAAGTATTTAAATCGTGCTTTATAGACTACCGGGTAAGTAAAGAAAAGGCCAGTCGTTTGAACGGCTACTGCTCCATGAATATATAAGCAATGATATTTTGCAATATTTAGTTGAATAGCTAACATGTTCAATAACTTTTAGAATTTTTCCTGGCTGAAATTGATCACTCAGTTACGATTTTAAAAGGGATTTTCTGAAGAAAGTCCCTTCGAGAAACCTTGAAAAACGTGCTAAAATCATAAGCAAGTTTCCCTAATGTGTTTACCTTACAGCAATGATTTGACAACGCTCTAGCACGTGCTTTCTTTTTAGGGGAAAAGTCTTCCCCCTAGTATGAATAACTTATTCAGGGGGATTCCATTCTCCCAAGAGGACAAAACGCACGAATGCATGTGAGTGTCACTATTGCTAGGAAGGAAAACAAAGGGACATTTTGTTTTGTCGTTTTCCTTTGTTTTTGCAGGTTTTCGAAAGGGGCTTTCTGTAGAAAATCTCTCATATCGACGGGAAGGAATGGCCAATTAAAGCCGGGTAAATTACTGAACCTAATTGGACATATCGGGAATAAAACAAGACAGTTTTCAATATTATTGTTTTGATATTCAGGGAGCAGCATTTTTTCAAACGCCGGGTCTTTTTATTGACTCACCCGGTGCCAGAAAGCATTCGATAGAGTGAACCACCAGGAGATGATTGAAAACCTTATAAGGGTTGTAATACCAGAAAGGGATATCAAATTCATGAGAAATCTGTACTCGACTCAAAAAGCCTTTGTGAGCATGGTTGACGTGAAGATCAAATATTGGCCTACCTTAATAGTTTCTGTCCGTTATGGCCTAAAGCCAAAAATCAACAACCTTCGTAACATACCTCCAGTCCTTTGTTGACTAAAGCATACTTAGCATCAATTAAATGTTGAAGGCATCATGTTTGTTCTTCTTCTGTGTTCCTCTACTCTTGTATTATTTTTCCCTCCTGGAGGCGCATTTTAAAATTAGGCCTAAGGAGTGATGGCGGGTAGCTGCATTGCTTGCAGTGTGACTTGACAGTTTCGATAATACGAGATCAGATGGACACAGAAGAAGAACAAACATGGTGCTTTCCACATTTAATTGATACTAAGCATGCTTTAGTCAACAAAGAATTGGAGGTATGTTGCGAGGGTTGTTCATTATTGGGCATTTGCACACAACGGACAAAAATCAAAATAGGCCAACATTTGATCTTCACGTCGCCCCGGTTGTGAGACTAGAAAATGGACTGTCTGATGAAGTGATGATAAAATGCGGAGTAAGACAGGGATGTGTGCTGTCCCCTGCTCTCTTCAACCTATAGACAGAGATGAATTTCAGAGCAATAGAAGATATGGATGATGTAAAGATAGGTGGAATTAAAGTGATATTTATTGTAATTTGAACAGAGTATGATATTTCAAAGACGTTTCGAGCCAAGCTGTCTTGATAACGGGCTTAGCTTGTTTGATTCTTTGTATCTATGATAAATATTGTACAACGTGCATCCAAAATGTTGTTCGTGAAGTGATGCTGATAGACCGCAAAGAATAGTGGGATATATGACCATGCCCTAATCTTTTCCGTGGTACGTGGAACATTTTTAGCTATTTGATATTTACCTGCTTCTCCAGTTGGGGCATATTTAGTAATTCAGGAATGAAATCCAGGCATATATGCATCGATGGAACTCCGGCTACAGTCACTGAAAGAAGGTCGGCAGGATAACCCTATGAAAAATTGAATTGAATATGAAAATTAACGTAATAAAGTGACATTGTTGGGGCCTATTCTAAAGGTCTTTTTAAAAATATGTCCATTCTTCCGAGGAGCATAACATTGGAAGCAACGTGAACAAATACTAGTTTATAACTAGTGTCAATCTTCAGCAGAAATTATGAAATTTTATCAAACTTGTTTGCGTAAAAATTATTCACGACCATAATACCTCTTTCTTTCTGCTATATGTATATAATGGCGTTTTGCTTCACTAGTGTTCGACCAGCATAAGGATAATCAATTCCCCGCAGAATAGACATACCGTAAGAGCTCTATAAAGCCCCCGAGGGGCTTATTTAATTTCGGACACTCCAGAACACCCCCGTCTAAGTACCCCGGCACATTCTACCCCGGTGATTTCCCCGGTGAAAAATATGAAGCAAAATCTGTCCCCGGATGAAATTTGAATCTCCCCGGTACAAAATGAAACCTCGGCAGCGAATTGGCAAACCCCGGAGAAAAATTTGAGAAACTTTTTTCAGGCCGAAAGATGTCCCCGCCAATAATGATGCTGTCCTTGGTACAAAATAGGGGCTCCCCGGAAAAAATTGATTGTGTATTTCGATCATAAGGTCCCCGGCGAACATCTGACCTCTCACCGGGGCACTTAGACGGGGGTGTTCCAGAGGGGGCCTACTAGAGAGGGGGTTTATTTACAAAATCAAATGGCAAGGATTTATATGAGATCTTTTTGAGTCCTTTTACCCCATATTCTGCGGATTCCACATACAATCTTATGAGTCAAATACATAAATTCGACACAGTTTTATCCCAAACCATAACAAAATTAACATGTAAACTTGTTTAGCTCAATAAATGGAAAGTCTTTGGTAGCCTCAGAAATTTGAAAAAAGCGAGGGCGGCTTAATCGAGAGGGGGCTTATTTTAAATTTTGGCCCAGAGGTGAGGGGCTATTAGAGAGGGGGCTTAATAGAGAGGGGGCTTAATAGAGAGGGGACTTAATAGACCTTTTACGGTATATGAAAGAAGATGCAGTTATAAGTTGGAATGTGTAGCAATTTTTCTTATCATTAGCCTGCATCTTTAAAGTCCGTCTCAAATTAGATGTCACCTGCAAATGCCCGGGAACAACAAAAATAGAAATGTTTTGCAAATCTCAGGTGACATCTAATTTAAGGCAAAGTTCACTTTATGCAGAATCTGTTGATACAAACATTCAAGCATCGATTCTGCCCTAAACTCAATAATTCGCAATCTTACCTGGAAATGTACAAGTTTGATCATATTGGGATCAGCAATGAAAATTTGATGCAGAAATGAACAGACACGACATTGTATTTCACGAATGTTACACATCACTGCACTGTTCGATACCTGAAAGTCAAGTTCTCAACGTTAAACAAATCGATAATAATAACAATAACTGCAAAGAAGACATTACGTGATCTTAAAGTCACATTCTTGGGCACAATTCTGGACGGTGAATCTTTGCTTACTGATAAGGTACATCATTTTCTGGTATTCATCCATTGATAGAGATTGATAGTTTCAGTTTCTGGATCAATATTCATAAAACGCGCGTGGCAGATTTTTTGGTCAACCCTTCTTCTTTCGACATCCATACATTCTCTAAACAACCCCATTTCGCATGTGCTACAAGAGAGTTAGCTATCCTTGTGTTGGGTTATCTTTGCGGCATGTCTTATCTCCATTTTTAACTTGAATAATTAGCCGTACAAATGCTAATGCTAGCAAGCACTAATCATTTTGCAAAGAATGATAGTGTCAAAAATCTAGTCTTGTTTTCAGACAGTGGCATGGGTAGAAAGCGCATGCATGATTTGCAATCGATAAACGTCAGGGGACCTTTTACCATGATCCTTTGCGTCTCATAGAAATTTTGCTGATCTGATTGGCTGAGTCATCAAAGGACGCAACAGATCATAAGAAAGATTCCCTGACGCTATCTTCGCCACAATCTTCAACCAGACAAGACGATTGTGAGGATCTGTAACAGACTCATTACATCAGTTCATCTAGCTTTTCCTCGTTGTTGCAGTTGTTATCGCTGTAGCTGTCGCAGCGACAGATCAGTTCGGGGAGCCAAACGATAGACTTCTGATATGAGTTTAGATCAGTAACATACCAACAAAATTTTTGTGTTTAGAAACTTGATAACAACAATAATAACAACAATTTTTGTTTACGAACCTGTTTTTCAGTATTAGTAGGCAAACAAATTTCCAACAATAGCTGAACGATAGCACTCTCCTGCGCAGAGACCAAAGCACTCTTAAGCTCCTCCCTCTCGACCTCAGCATTATTTGCACTCGCAGCTGTCGTTCTGTTTGATGCTGGAATCGGATGTGATTGGAGATGATGCGAGAGAAATGCGCGGGATGCGTCCATATACGCAGATAAGACGCGGAGCAGGATGTCAAACACAGGTGTGCATCTACGGGAAAATAAAACGAAATACTGGGTGAGAGCAGAGGTTTAAATCTTTAAATCAGTGTAATAAAATAGTGGGAGTAAAATTCTAAGAATTATTTGCGTCACTTGAATGGCTTGAAAGAAAGCTTAGTTACTTATCTATAATTCTGCCATTGGAAATTTCAGAAATTTTGAATGTTTTTCGAAATTACAGCGTATTTCATATTTCAGCTCATTCGATGATGTGACGTCATCAAATTCCTAAATCGTAAACCAGAAGAGTGATAGAATTTTGCTTGATACCATATTGTAAACATCCATAAACTATGGTTTTCTTTAAAATTATTTCATGCTTCATCAAAGAGTTTAGAAATTACGATGGTTTCAATTTTTTTCAAAATTTTTCTTGAATTTTAAAAAAAGAAAAAACTCTCATTCTGAAAATATGGAAGATTTCAGAGAAGTTTAAAGGTAGAATTATCGCGAAATCATCTTTGAAGCATCTTTGAAGCCATTCAGATCAAAGAAATAGGTCATAAAATTTTACAACAACCTTGTTATTAAAGATTTGGAGCATGCGCTCTAAGTGAGTGAGAAAAATGTCTCGACGTCTATGAGGCTACAATCTTCCAGCATAGGGCTCAAATCATTCAAGTCTTCAAAAGTTGGGTGTAAAATTCTTTGACATTGTCCTTTGAATTGAGTGGCTTGAAAGGAACTTATGGTAATTTACTGCGAATGTACCGTGGAAACTTTTTCTGATATCTTGACTTTATGGCAGAAGGAGAACTTCTTTGTAGCAAACTCAATTGGCTAAATATCTGGACTTGATACAAGTCTCTCTCTTGTCAGCACAAGATGAACGCAGATAAACGCAGATAAACGCAGAGCAGGAAGAAGGAGAAAAGTCTCTCTTGTCAGCACAAGATAAACGCAGATAAACACAGAGCAGGAAGAAGGAGAAAAGTCTCTCTCTTGTCAGCACAAGATAAACGCAGATAAACACAGAGCAGGAAGAAGGAGAAAAGAAAATCTTATGACTTGCGCTGAGAAGAGAGAGAGAGAGACTTCTAGCAAGTTCACTAAACATCTCACTCTAATATCGTTGATTGTAAATTTGTTTGGATTAAAATTTTATAAGGCCTAACTTGGTAATTTTATAAAATAGTAACTAAAATTGATTAAAAACATGAGATAAGAAATATGATAAAAGACTCGTGGAGAGAATGTAAATTTGATTTTCTTTTGTGTGAGACCGCCGCCGAAAAATGGGACAATATCTGCAACGAAAACCAACATTTATATCAAAGATAAAGTTTCTTAAAATTACTAATTTTGATAAAGGTTTTTGATAAAATCTGGGCAATAAAATATCTTTTTCAAAAAAGTTATTTAGAAGTTTGCCAGATTCCTGTTGTTTAAACTGGTGGAGATCTTCCATGCCTGAGAATTTCACCAAAGATTATATGAAATTATGCCCAAATATTACTCAAGTAACTAAGACGCAAAACGGTAAACAAGAAAAACAATGCTTTTTGTTCTCTAGATTAAATGAAAAAAAGGTTCTTCGAGCAATCCTTTCCAGTTCCATATCTTCTCGCCTTTAATTTCTTATTTTTTTTGATGGTCTGAGAATTTGGTTTCTCTTTTATATGTTTCTTAATTTTGTCACATCTGAAAATTTGAAAAACTACGGTAAAGAGGTTTCGTATAATGATGTGTAACATCTCTGACCTGAACAACTGAGGATCACATCTTAAGATGATGAGAGGATCTTTGGTGATTTCTTCATCAGTGTAAGGTTGAGGACGTATAGGTCCTCGTTGTTGATTGCATAAAGTATTGACAGTATGTAGCCATAATCTAGGGACAGAATAAAAATATGAAATATACCAGGTGACACAGATGAATAAAGTTTGAAGATCGATGATATAATCAAATTTTGGTTAGGTTTAAAAAAAGTTTCAGTTTTTAAGAATTACTCGGTAGATAAGTTAAATAAAGGCCAGGAGTCTCATTTGTGTAATATCGATAGACAGAATCAATTTCCAATCAATTAATAAAGTTTGTGACAGACACAATCACATATGAAGACATTTTAAAAGACAGAAATGAAATCGAATTTTGGTTGGGTTTCAAAGAGTTTGAGTTTTTAGAATTACCCGGTAGATAAACTAAATTAATGCGACGAAGTTTAATAGCCGATTACGCTAAAGATGGTGGCAAGGAACATTTTACCAAGGTGCATTGCGTTCGAATAACGAATCTTTAACGATTCTATAGGAATTCAATTTAAGAACGCAGTGCATCTTGGTAAAAAGTTCCTCGCCGCCATCTTTAGCGTAATCATCTATTGTTTAGTTACAGAACATCTACAGACAGGATCATTTTCCAATCAATTAAAAAGAGTGTGATAGAAACGATTGCATATGAACTGATTTTGAACCTCAGTAATATGATCGAATTTTGGTTAGGTTTCAAAAAATTTCAGTTTTTAGAATTACCCGGTAGATACACTAAATTCATGCGACGATGTTTAATTGTTTAGTTACAGAGCATCTACAGACAGAATCATTTTCCAATAAATTAAAAAGGGTGTGACAGAAACGATTGCATATGAACTGATTTTGAACCTCAGTAATATGATCAAATTTTGGTTAGGTTTAAAAAAATTTCAGTTTTTAGAATTACCCGGTAGATACACTAAATTCATGCGACGATGTTTAGTTACAGAACATCTACAGACAGGATCATTTTCCAATCAATTAGCAAAGTTTGTGATAGACACGATCACATATAACAAAATTCTCGAAATCGGTATTATGATCGAATTTTGGTTAGATTTAAAAAAGTTTCAGTTTTAGGATTAGTCGGTAGATAGGTTAAATGAAGGCCAAGATTCTTAGTTGTGTAATATCAATAGACAAAATCAACTTCCAATCAATTAACAAGTCTCTGACAGACACGATTGCATATAAAGAAGTTTTCAAGATCAATAAGGTAATCGAATTTTGGCTAGATTTAAAAAAGTTTCAGCTTCTAGGATTGCTCTGTAGATAAGCTAAATCAATGCGACTATTTTTAGTTATAGAACATCAGCAGACAGTCTCAATTACTAATTAATTATGAAGTCTGCAATAAACATTGAAAATAGAAATTTTCAGGATCACTGACATTATAAAATTTTGGGGATTTTTAAAAATGTAAAGTTTTTGGGTCATTCCGTAGAATTAAAATATGTTTCCCATTAGATGTCAGGTGCAAATGTCCGTAAATAAAACAAGTGTTCTTGATGATTAGTTTTGCGTTATCGCAAATCTCACGTCATACCTAATTTAGGACAGACTTTGAGCATGCAGGCGACAACTATTAATCAATGAGGAGAAGTTATGGGACAGAAAATGTGGGATCGGTGGGATTTGTAAAGGTCCATTGACTTCCAAGAACAGATAAGCCTCTCGGTGTTCAAAAGCAAAACTAATCAGTCGAATGCTCAAAGGGACAAATTTTTACAACTTAAATCTAGGAAAAGGTACTTTGAAACATCGATTATATGATATTAAATGTTTAGCTTTTTAATAACTTCGAAAAGAAACGAGGCTGGAGTCTTTGGGAACGAGGCTTGATGATACTTAAAGACTTAGTGATAAAAAAATTAACAAACAAACCTTCTGGGCATTATTGTGTTGAGTTTATACCAAATCGAACAACAAAGGGTTTGGACTTTTCTTGGTACACCAGGATGTAATAAGGATTGAAGACTTTCCACAATTGCTTCACAGAATGGCACAAGAGCACTGGGTTCTAATGTAATGAGTTGTGATAACAGTATAACTGCTTTTGGCCATGACTTGTCAGCAGCTTGGAGAGCTAAAAAATACAACAGAGTTATGCTTGCGACATTTGTTTTGAGTTAATACAGCCCCAAACTGACATCTAATGTTATTTTCTAATTCATTTCATTCAACCGAAAATAACTACATTTATTTAGTATCTAATTACAGTTACTTGTAAGAGTCTTTCATGACAGTAGTACGAGTCACTTTAGCAGTTGTGAAAAGACGAGTGCATGACAAACAAGTAATAAAATAAATAAGGCAAAAGAAAAATTCTACAAGATGCATTACATAGCATATTCTCAAATTTAGCACAATATTGCTGAGCCTATCCTGGTTTGAGCATTATAGTAGCCTGTCAGGGCTTATCATTATGGACTGGTAAATCGAGTGTCGAAAATCTATCAAAACAGAATCAACATCCACAACTTGATATTGCCAGTGAAAAAAAAATATTTACAGCAATCTGACGGATATTTCAGTCATCATTTAAAAATTCATAGCAGCAAGACATAGTTGCTGGATGAGAAAAGAGTATCTGCCTTTATTTTTTGTATAAAAGGAAGCACCTCACATCTATCAAAGGGCCAAATTCCAACTGCACTATAACACTCAGACCTAGGTAGTTGATTTCCTGTTATCTCCACGTAGTTTTAAAGAGTCCTCCTATAAATATTGGAGGATCTTGAAGAGTTCAAAACGACTGGACAAATCTGCAAGAAATTAAAGCATTTGCTCGATTTAAAATGAGTCTTCAATGCCTGCTACAATTTAATCCTTAGATTCTAAATGTGATGTGAACAAATTAACATAGGGCTCAAATCTTTAAAAAGGTCGGTGAAAAATTAGTTGTCTTGATTAGTTTCAATATGGCGGCATTTATTAGATCTGAGGCTGTGACGTCATCAAATTTCTAAATCCTAAACTACAAAAGCTACAGATTTCTGCTTGCCACCATCTTGTAGACCTCCATAAACTATGGTTTTCTTGAAGGTTATGTAATGTTTCCTCTATTAGTTTAGGATTTACAATGATTTAAATTTATTCAAAATTTTCCATGAATTTTTTCAAAAATTATCAAATTACCGCCATTTTGCAAAAAATAAAGATATCATAAAATTTCCACGGCAGATTTACAGCAAAGTATCATAAGTTCCTTTCAAGCAATCCAATTCAAAGAAAAATATAATATAATTTTACACCGACCTTTTTAAAGATTTGAAAGATTTGAGCCCTATGCTGAACAAATTGTGCCATCGCAAGTGCTATCAAAAATGGATGAAAAAGATTTGTTTTAGAGTTCCAAGGATTAACACATTTTCAGTCAATGTTTGTTATTTTTGAAGAGCAATCACCTCAGATATTTCGAATCATTCAAACAATGAATCTTGCTGAACAGCTTGCATGAACGCACGATCAAAACATTCAGTCCCTTTATATCAACGAATTACTTTCATGCGAATTCAAGCTATTTATCAACAATCTTATCCCTAAACGCAGACTTCATATGAAAACTAAACTCTAAAATCTTCAAAAAATAATGGATTTAACAATCTGGGCTTTCCTTCGATGGGAGGTTCTTTTGCAACTGATTGCATATTCCACCAACTTTCCAACTGTTTTGAAAGATTAAATAGTTGTAAATTTCAAAACATGAGCCAATACGTCATCAAAAGTAACAAATATTACAGAAATAGCTTCAATCTATATACCTAGTAAAAGAATCTTGTTTGAAGATTAGAAAACAACTCATTCTGCAGCTAAAATTTTTAAAACAAGGGAAGTTTTTGAGGATATGGTAGAAGTTGTTTCAAACTATAAAATAAATTGCCCGCAAGACAAATTAGAGGTCACATTTTTGGCAAGTTTAAATTTGGAAAGAATATTTTCAGACCAAAAAATTTCGGAAAGGTTCGAAGAAGACGGATCACTGGTTATGGTTAACTAATTTAACGTTAAAAGGGGTATTAGAACCCACAGTATACGTCAGTGATCTAACCATAAGCGTTCTGGCCACAAATTCTCCCCAGCAGTCCAGCATAGGGCTTGAATCCTTGCAAAAATTCAAGATCATTTATGTAAAATGTTATTGCCCCGTTCTTTCAACTGCATTGATCAAAGGAGCATAGGTTCCAAATCTTTAAAAAGGCTGGTGTAAAATTGAGAGACCTATTTCTTTGAGCTGAATGACTTCAAAGAAACTTCAGCTATTTCTCTATAATCCTACCGTTGGACTTTTCGGAAATCTTCAATATTTTCAGAATTAGAGTGATTTTTTTCTTTTTCAAGAATTCAAGAAAAATTTTCAAAAAAACTTAAAACCATCATGATTTCTAAACTGTGAGACGTAACATGACGTAATTTCGAAGAACACCATAGTTTATGAATGCCTACAATATGGTATCGAGCAAAAGTCTGTCACTCATCTGGTTTATGATTTAGAAATTCATCACGTGACGTCACATCCTCAAATGAGTTGAAATGTAAGATACGCTGTAATTTCGAAAAATATTCAAAATTTCTGGAAAGTCCAACGGTAGAATTATAGATAAGCATCTAAAGTTTCTTTCAAGTCATTCAAACAGCAGAGATAGGTCATTGAATTTTACACCCACCTTTTTATGCCGAGAAAAAGATTTGGAACCTTGCTCATCAAAGGTAACTTCATGCAACTTACCATAACCCCAGAGAGCGCATTTTGATATCGTCTATATTTTTAGAATTACAGTGTTTTAAACATTTCTATTAATTTTGACGCTGTTACGTCATCAAATTGCTAAAACTCGCGGAGGAAAGTAGCTTACTTCAAAGTTTCAAAAAAGGCGTAAAGCCTTACCATTTCTTAATTCTTCTGGTGAACAAGATGGCTTCCTTGATTCAGATCGAATATGTTTATACCAACTGACATCAATTTCTCTGTCTTCCTTTATCTCCTCCTCAAACATATAATCTTCCACCAGGCATAGATGAGGGTAATTCTTCGTAACGAGTCTCAGCAATGGTGGATAGATATCTTCATATAGGTTTTGATTTTCTCTTGATTTTAGAAGTAATTGTTTTATTGGCATCGTTGTGTAGATTGTTGTTGAGTATTCCATTGGCCGCTTTAGATCGTTAACTACAGAGGATAGAGTAAAAAGTGATTTGTTACAATTAGTTATTTCTTCAAGCTATCTCAACGAGCAAATTCATATAATAAATCCAAGAACGTTCAAAGATGCTATGGAAGAGCTGTAACAACAAATGAAATTTTAGGAAAATTTCAAACATTTAACAACAAATGATGTTCTCCACCAGCACAGGGCTCAAATTTGTCAAATCTCTAAAAAGGTGGGTGTAAAATTCTATGAAATTTTTCTTTGCAATAATTGGCTTGAAAAGAACTTATAGTACTTTGCTGCAAATCTGCCGTGGACATTTCTTGATATCTCGATTATTTTCAAATGGCGGCAATTTAATTATTTTTGAAAAAATTCATGGAAAATGTTGAAAAAATTTAAATTATCGTAAATCCTAAACCAATAGAGGAAAAATGATCTAACATTCAGGAAAACCATAGTTCATGAAGGTCTACAATATCGTGGCAAGCAGAAATCTGTAGCTTTTCTTGTTTAGGACTTAAAAATTTGATGACGCCATGGCCTCAAATTCAATAAATGCTACCATTTTGAAACTGATCAAGATATCAATAAATTTCCACAGCAGATTTACAGCAAAAACCCTAAGTTTCTTCAAAGCCATTTAATTCAAAGAAAACTGTAATAGAATTTTACAACCAACCTTTTTAAAGATTTTAGCAGGTCTTCCGTACTTGCTTTCTGTTTTGTTTTGCAGTGCATTGTGCCAAGGAAAGTTATTACTATCTATAATGCAAGTACCCTAGGCAGGTTATAACCTGTTGGGAAGACAGTGCTAGCGACAGTTCTAGGCTAGTGAAAGTGACAACACCAGTGACAGTGCCAGTTGGTAAGATAGCAAGAGAATTATGAAATGCTATGGTATGGAGTACCCTATATAATGTAGTAGAGACATGGAATATAACAAAAACACCTGAGATACGTCTTGAAGCATTCGAGACGTTGTCGAACAGAACATTGAGAACAATGCTGAAATTGTCATGGACAGAGAAAGTAACAAATGTAGAAGTGCTCCTCAGAATGAATGAAAAAGAAAACTGATCAATATCTTGAGAGATAGAAAGCTAAGATATTTTGGGCATCTGATATAGCAAAATAACATTTACAGAACGCTGTTAGAGGCAGAGGTCACCTAAGGATTAGTTGGTCTGACAACATCAAGGAGTGGACTGGTATACAGTATGAATGGGCAACAAGAACAGCAATGGACAGAGATAAGTGGAGGGCTACTGTGTCATCCAACATCGAAAGATACGGAGCATGAAGAAGAAGATAGTGATAGGAAGATATAAAGAACTGAGGTTTTAGGAATTAATGAGCCAGAATAAGAGATAGTTTGAGGTTTTAGAGGTAAAACACAGTATTCTTTATGAATAAGGCCAGATCTGGTGGGGTAACTTGCTCCAAGAGGCTCAGGCATGATACTTCCAGTTTAAACGGCTTTTGGGCGAGGGGTGTATCACTCTTCTGAAAAGACGTTTCAAAACAATAAGATATTTGGAATTTTTAAAGGATTCTTGCCTAAGGTGTACGACATTTTTACAGAGTGATACGCCTCGGCTTTGTGGACCTACGGTGGCTAATTTTCAGCAAAGACATGTTTACGTAAAGAGAGTGAAAGTAATTTGGTCTTCAATAATTTGGTCTTCAAAGTTTGCCTAAAATTCCATCGTAATGAATATCCAATACAATCTTACCAAGTGTTGCCATATTAGCAAGCAAATAATCTTGATAGGACAATGTGTATAATAACATCAATAGCTGACTGGTTGTTTGGCAGGTAAGCTTAGCATCATCGGGGTCCTGCAAACAAATTCAAAATTAGTGGCACCTCGAACAGTGATTATCTAACAGGACTAACAACTAGGCTGAGTTTAGCAGTTTATGTAAGCATATTCGTGCCTTTGTTGGTTAAAGCTTTGATGTGGAGATGAAAGCAAACTTAGGCCTAGCTTAAACATCGTATTTTTGCCTTGTCGAATCGAACTTTGCTAAAAACGGCAGAAGCTGCCGTGTCTAAAAATATGATTTAGGCATCGACTTTTGTCGTGTCGGATTCAAAAAATAATATGGTTAAAATTGCCATTTGTCAAAATGCGCGAGGGCAATGGCTGATCACATGTAGAAACCGCGGAGCATGACCTAGAATTGATTAATTAAACGTGGTAGAAATACGATGTTCAAGTCAAGTCGTGTGTAAACTTGAAAGAACCAGAAAGTAGAAATCTATTTTCTCGTTTTTTTCAATCTTACACAAAAGAAAGACTGGCACACGAGCTAGCAGTTGTACGAAAAATAAAGCAAACCTATATAGTTCTTTAGGAATCCTTCAAAACATGTTTATAAAAGTGCTAATAAATTTGGAATGGAGAGACAGATCTCAACCAAGTAAATCTTTACAGGTGGCCTTCTCGTTCATGCCAAAAACCTTTACCACGAAGCAAGGGGCAAATTTTGTGAAACAAACCATCAAAGTTTCCGAAAAGACAAAGCGGTTTGCCTTTCTCAAGATAGATTTCAAGCCTCTGAGTGCGCTCAGTCAAATCAAAATAAACAGAGAAAGCAAAATATTATGAACGGCTGCATTGAAGGTGTGAGCTCTATTCTTGAGGCTGTTAAATCGCTTTGTCTTAAACAGAACTGAATCCTTTGTTTTACCAAATCCACGAAAGATTTATTGCAGCGCAATGCAAACTGGCAATTGGCCAAGTTTCTGTAGCTCATACGATAAGTCACTTCTTTGTCTGATCTGAGACATAACCTGTTTTGCCTTATAGCAGAAAGCTCTAAAAATGGATTTTAACCAAATACGAATCAAACTAGAACAGATTTGAGGATATCGACCACACCTTAGAAATACCGGATAATTAGGTTTGGAACAATTTGCTGTAGTGGGCCACAATAACAGGATTTATGCAGTATATTTGGCTCCAAGGCTGAAGTGGTCTGGCTGGGGGATATGACTTCCTGTTTTAGCTATCAATGTGTGTCATTGTTAGTCAAAAAATCGTTTTAGTATTCAGAAAAAGAAATGTAAACTGTGGCTGCAAAAATAAACTGCTTTTAAAAATCCTTTAGTAGATTCTTGAAATGAACTGTGGTCTGGCAAGCACTTCCAAATCCTACACACGGCGTAAAAAGGTGGGTGTAAAATTCTATGACCTATTTCTTCTGATTGAATGGCTTGAAAAATCTTTAGATACTTATCTATAGTTCTACCGTTGGACTTTTCAAACGTTTTGAATGTTTTTCGAAATTACAGCGTATCTTACATTTCAACTCATTTGAGGATATCACGTCATCAAATTTCTAAATCATAAACCAGAAGAGTTAAAGACACTTGCTTGATACCATATTGTAGGCATCCATAATCTATGGTTTTCTTCGAAACCATTTCATGTTGCGTGAAACAGTTTAGAAATTACGATGGTGTTGAGTTTTTGGAAAAATTTTTCTTGGATTCTTGAAAATATAAGAAAGAAACTCTAATTCTGAAAATATTGAAGATTTCAGAAAAGTCCAACGGTAGAATTATAGAGAAATAGCTAAAGTTTCCTTGAAGTCATTCAGTTCAAAGAAATATCAAAGAAATAGATCACTAAATTTATACCAGCCTTTTTAAAAATTTGAAACCTATGCTGGTCTGGCAATTCTTCCATAAATGATATCAACTGCAAAAACTTGGCAGTTAGGGTGCTAGTGTTCAGACCACACCGGCTACGAGAACGATTCTTCTGGTAATTTAAAGTCAACGAAAAGTTGCTAGAACACGGAGAAACATTCCCATAAAGACCCACTCTGAAAAAAAATGAGCAGAATCTAGGAGACAAGAGAGGAAACATTCTACAAGGACAACCATTTTCAAGAAACGTTAGAACTATAAATTGAAGATATTGCAACTTTCTTTGCTATCGAATCCAAGATTACTTTAACAATTCTATCTTTAGCTATACCCACGTTTTGGGGTGGTAAACGAGGCGACTTCTAATCACTATGATCTGTCACACATTCAGATTGTGCCCCCTTATGGGATCTTTCTCTCAGAATAACGTCAGCAAAATTTCTAGACTTTAGATGCTCAAAAGAACACACCTCGCACAATAAGTCAACCCCTCTTCTATTAACCTTTCTGCTAGTGAAATGCCGCATTAGCTTAGGACTTTTCAATTCGGAATTTTAATCGTCAAATTCTTACCTGCACGAAAATACGAGAGACCTGCTCTTCTGAGAAACGATCAAGATTTGCAGTCTTATGGTGCTTCCCAGTTTTACCAACTTGAATTGGTTGAATGATAGAATGAACGAACGCTTCGACGAGGGGTACCATCAACGGATGTAAAGGGGCGCTTGATGAGCATATCTGATTGTAGATCCAATCCTTTGAAATAAAATGAAATTATTGTTATCCTTTGAAATAAAAAGGCAGTCAATAATAAATCGTCAAATTTCTAACAAGTATGATACATGGTTGATACGGTGCGCCAACATAAAATATGCACTTTTGGCACAGGACCGATTTTGAAGATTTATGACTTAATCTTTAGCAGAAAGCCTGAATTAGATACTGAGATTTTTTGCCATTGTTTTCGTTTTCAGTTTTTAGAGCTAGAAGCGAGTTTCTTAACATTGTAGTTTTCGAAAACACTGAAAACGATCAAAAAACATTGATCAAGTGTTCTGAAGAATTGACATGAATGAACAAAGAGAGAACTCGTTCGTGGCGATTTGGGATTTAGAAATCGACCAATTGTAATCTGATATACGAGAGTTCGTACTACGTCCCCAAATCACCCTGAAAACGTTTTCTCTTTGTTCATTGATGTTGAGTCTTTTAAAATTTGATCGACGTTTTTTGATCGTTTTCAATGTTTTCGAAAATGAAAATTTTAAGAAACTCGCTTCTAGCTCTAAAAAATGAAAACGGAATAATTTGCAAAAAGTCCTAGAATCTAATTCAGGCTTTCTGCTAAAGATTAAGTCGTAAATTTTCAAGATCGGTCCAGTGAACGATTTATTGTGGCCTGCCAAACGCGCATAGTTTATTCTGGCGCATCCGGTACAAGGAGGACCGCATTAGTGAACTCGATCGAATAGATATAAAGAAATTGGACGCACAAATGAAATGACAATCAATGGAGTGAATGAAATCAGGATACAAAATAAAAATGGCCTAGTATCAAATATTTCACATATTTCTTGAATATTTTCCATACCTTCACATCAACATGGTGTTTGCTAAAAACTCTTGATTTGAGAAGCTGATGAACGCAATGCACTGGAAGGAATCCTGATATATTTCCATTCAAATTTTTCGTCACTGGAACAGTCAAAACATGCTCTGCTGCAACCTAGAAACATAAATGTTCAAGATAATGATTAAATTGTGCAGATGAGCATTGGGCTCAAATATTTCGAATCTTTAAAAACATGGGTGTAAAATTCTATAGCATTTTTCTTTGAAGGAATGGCTCGAATAGAACTTATGGTACTTTGCTGTAAATCTGCCATGGAAATTTTTTGATACCTCAGGCATTTTATTTGCTTCGTTCAAACGCTGAGCAGTAAGTGTTTTAATCACACCCAAAAAATAAGAGAATCGAATCGCCTCTCAATCGGCTATTGAACCAAACAAATTAAATACCCGAGGCAGATGTGTAGATATATCCTTCTTCTTTCGATCTATGTTCACGTTTGCTCTTTATAACAAATTCTGGAATGCACAACGAGCGAGCTAGCTACCTAGGTTTCAGAGAAACTTGTGCGGCTTTGTTTGTTTTGAATTATTGGTTGAGAGAATTTCCTTTGTCTGCAATCGCTAATCGCTTTGAATTGCGGTCTCAATCAAAAGCAGCTCATGCTATTGTTTTACAAATTCTGTTCTTGTTGAATAACGTGTTAATATGAGATCTTCCCCATGCTTTCTTACCATTTAGCATTTTAGCGCCAAATCAAATGCAATTAAATTTTCTTAAAACATACCTTTTCGGGAAACAATTGCTGTGTAAAAAGGATCTTCATTTTAGTCAATGATCCTGGTCTGAGTTTCATACTAAGAGTTGTGGTAACGAGGTCAACAATGGCTTCGAGGTTGTTGCTATGGAAATGAATTGCGATAAGTAGAAGCATCTCTCCAAATGATGAATTCACAGCCACTGCGTTTCCAAAGTCTGCCTGGTGGGCGCATAACCATTCGATCCATTTCGTTGCTTGTTCTTCACGATCTGCGTTGCTAGTGTAAAATAAAATAACGTCATTGTCGAAATATAAACTCAGATGTCTTATTGCATGTCTCTTTTCCAAATTATAAAAAACTGTCACTACTAAGTTCCAAATGACTCAGAGATTCAGTTCAGTACACAAGCTATTAAAAGCTGGACCGGAATTAGAAATCAGGGGTGGCTCTGCAAAATCGAAACAGCGGAAGAACAAGGCATATAAGAATCTTACTTGATGATGAAGGTGCATCGCCAAGCGCTGGGATCACATAAGTAGAATAGGCCTAGTCGGGTCCGTAACCCCTTGTCATGACGCTCAAATGGCGCGGCTCTACTTGGGCTCGAACGCTGTCCGCCTGACTGTTCTGGCTGCAATGTCAGAGGATTACACCACTGCGCACAACATCAGTCATGCATGGCTCTGAAAAATCGAAACAGTGGAAGAACAAGGCATATAAAAATCTTACTTGATGATGAAGGTGCAAGCCAACAAAGCACATAAGCCAACAACGACATATCTAACACCACCAGCGGAAGCAGGAGGATGACACGTAATCAACTTCAGAAATGCATCAGATTCTTCATTCGAAATTTTGTATCCAACCATTCCTTTGAGTGCACAGAATAATCGCATGAGAGCAATACCTTTAGCGATATCACAGTCTTGTTCTTGATTATCGACATCCATTGCTAAGAAGAAATAATTGAAACGTCAACATGGGCTCAAATCTTTGAAAGGTCGATGTATAGTTCTACTACAGTCGCTCCGACCAGGCCTGCCAACCAGGGGCACCCGACACCCCGTCGGTGTATAGTTTTATTACAGTTTCCTTTTAACTAAATGGCTTGGAAGGAACTTAGGGTTTTTTTGCTGTAAAACAGCCGTAGAAATTCATTGATATCTTCATTAGTTCCAAAATGGTGGCATTTATTAAATTTGAGGCTATGATGTCATCAAATTTCCAAATCCTAAACAAGAAAGCTACAGATTTCTGCTTGCCACCATATTGTAGTCCTTCATAAACTATGGTTCTCTTGGAGGTTATATCATTTTTCCTCTACTGGTTGATGATTTATGATGATTTGAAGTTTTTCAAAATTCTCCATGAATTTTTTCAAAAATAACCAAGGTGCCGCCATTTTGAAAAAAAACAAGATATCAAAAGATTTCGACGGCAGATTTACAGCAAAGTACCAAAAATTCCCTTCAAGCCCTCCAATTCAAAGCAAAATGCTATCGAGTTTTACACAGACCTTTCTAAAGAATTGAAGCATTTGAGCCCTATGCTTGAAAGGTCTTCAAAGTCTATGAGCTTCAAAATAAATTCGATTGATATTTCGTTCTTTTCGCACTGCTGCGACACATTTCTCATTATTCTGACTGGGTCTGCAACTAGGATGTTAATCTTGGCATCTTGAGAAATTGCAGAATTTTTACTGGTCATACTTTCATTTGCAATTCTCTGCATGTAATGTGAATGAAGAATTTGATTTCGTGTTACGCTATCTACTGTTACTTGCTCAACAAATTGTTGTAGACCTATGCAGACCTATTGCAGATTATCGCAGACCTAGTCAGAGTAAATTCGAGTGAGATTTTGTTAAATCAACTGAAAATGGTTCTGGTACTTAGAGAGATTATTCTAAGATAATTTCCTTGGCTTCCTGTCAACTTGAACACAGGGTCAGAATTAAAGCACAACCCCTAGGAAAAGCAGCCCATTAGGCTTCTAAATATTTTTCTGTAATTACATAATTAGTTTATTCATTATTTGTATTATTAGGTGACGGGGCATCGGGCCTAAATATTTATGATATGATCTGAAGGGTTCAAAATCTCTCTACCAAGTGGTAAAAACTGTAAACATTGTGAAAGTGGTAAAATATCTCTATTAAAGGCTACAGAAAAGTTGTCTTGTCTCATATTTCTTGCATCAAAGAAGTAGCTCCCCAGTTTGATACGATTGAAATCTCACCACATCTAGGGAGATCAAAGAAGCTGACAACACAAGTCTATTACTATTTACCAATATATCTCCTTATATGACCAAAGATTCCTTGGTCAAAAATTAATCTAAGTTGCTTTTGTTACTACAAATTTCAAGGCAAATTATACTATGCTTTCTGTCATTGGGATCTTTTTAAGCAATCGATTTGACCAGGTTCCATTACGTTTCCCTGTCGTATACTTCAAGTTGGATATGACCCCTGATCTCGATAGACCTATCTAACATATGAAACCTATAGTTTAGAGAGGCCAGTAACAAAACTTAAGTCGACTTGATACCTTCTGGACGATGTGCAAACGTCTGTACAACTTCCATTGTATCTTTCAGCAATTGCGTTCGAAGAGAATGTATAGACGAATTTGGTGTGTCCTGCAATAAAACATATTAATTTTACAATGACAGTATTTCCCTGTCTCTAAAGAATTCGATCAATCCAGTCATTATAACTCTACATGCTGATGCAGCAGTTGTTGATTTCTTGCGATGCAAAAAGGTTTTATCTATCATTTTATTTATCATTTCGGTATTTCATTTCACCCTCATTTCAATCATCCAGCAAGCAGTTTAACAAAGAATTTTCTAAGAACGTTAGTTAGCAGCAAATCTTTCAACTCATCAATTAACACGATCCCCGACCCCTTACACCACAAAAGCAAATGGCAAAATGAAGGAACACCAAAAATGAAACTCTTTCTTAATTCCAGCATTTTTGGTAAGATAGTGTTTTGATAGAAGCTCCGCTCAAAGAAAACTTTTCATTCTAATAACAATAGATAGCTTTAAGAATTACCTTCTGGGCATTACGTATGTACTCTGTTAGCCAGTCTTTTACTCTGCTGTCACTTGTCAGTAACAGACCAGAAAGAAATGGCACCAAGTCTGATCTACAATCTATCAGAAAAAGAAATATGAATTAGAAGATGGTTGATGATTAAATTGTTAACGTTTCGTGCTGAATAAAAGATCAATTCAATTCTTGGAAAAGTTGCTGAATTCTTTTATTTTGATGCTGTACTAAAATTACAATTTTCGTCAGCTTGTACTGTTTGGCGAAGTTAATTTTGTTCCAAGTTATTCAAACTCATTCTGTTTCAGCTGACATCTCATCATGAACGAAAAACTTTTTCAGGATGAAAAATTAGTTTTAATGTTCTTTATACAACATACTTTCTACATTATTTTACTACAATACCCCCCCCCCCCCCCCCCCCCTCCTTCACATCACCTTAACTCCTGTAAATGTATTATGCCTTAACTTCTAGCATCAGTAATTTAGTCCTTAAGATTTTCTCATAAATTGCATTCCAACTGATCAACCAATGAATTGACATATTTTGCAATTTTCTATTGCCGTCATAGCTAAAAATGGAAACAAAACATTAAACAAGCTTTCCATACCATGTGTTTTACTGGAAACCGATAATTCAATTGTTAGTCCAGGAAGCTTGCATCTTGAAATAGCCTCAGATCTGAGTGATTTGCAAAATGCTGGATTCATTGTGCATAGTAACTTGAGTGTCTTTGTTCTGATTTTTGTATCTTGATTACTTTCATCAGATGATGTTGAGTTTGAAAGGATGCCAATACAAACTAGGATATAAATTAATTAAAAATCAAAAAGTTTACCAAGCATAAAGTTTTAGACAACTGTCAAGAACAACTGAATTTGAAAACAGTCCTACATGGCTAAAAATTGGGCAACAAAGAAATGCTTGTATCTCTTCTGTTACTTGATCAATCTAATTCCATAAAAAGTATTTTCTACAGTAGTTCCCCCTTTCGGTCACACTTACTAGTGTTTGGTATCACCTCAAAGGAGCATGCTTTGCACAATAAAGTCATCAAATCAATATCATCGAGACGTCTTAGATTCCTAATACACAAGTTTAGATATATAAATGACTTGCCTTGTTCAAAGCAATCAGGAGCATTGCCCACCAGACGACAAAGCAACCATGGTCCACATTTTACTTTGAGCAGTGCTTCCGCAAGTTCCTTCACAGGCAGCAAATCTGGTAGCTCTGAAATGAGATTGAATTACATTGAAACACACTAATTCATGTCACATACAGTACAGGCATTGTGCATATTAACATGATTTTCCTGCCTAAAAATTCTCGTTCCGAAAAAATATGGCTCAAGTATCACCTCAAAGAAGCATGCTTTGCACAATAAAGTCATCAAATCAATATCATCAAGATATCTAGGTTTTTCATAAAAGTCAAAAATAAACTTCTAGTCATGTTAATGTGCACAAGGCCTGTACTGTAAGTGAGATTATGGTGAACGTTTGGAGGCCCAGAATGTTGATTATTGAATTTCCTCAAATCTCAGCAGCCAAACTTTTAAGAAACACAAAGATATCATATTTGGCAGTAACAGAAATGTCGAAAAAGGAGAAATCTGTATTAAAAGAAAGAAATTACAGTTTTTCATGCAAAGTTTTCCCATGTGGCTCAAATGCTAATCCTAAATGGTTGACCTAATAAGCTGGTTATATGCTTTTGTAAGGGCAGAGCAATTATATGCAAATATTTAGAAGTATATATTTCAAAGGTAGAAGGAATTTGAAAAATCTGAGACACACTTTGGGAGCTTAGGATCTGCACTTTCTATTGACAGATTTACATTTTGTTACCTAAAACGCAAGGGTGCAGAGTATCTCTTAAAGGTGGTATACTCTTTTAAGCAATAACTTTGCCTGGAAAATATCAATCTATCTAGATATGGCTAGAATCCCTACATATTCTTATGCATCAAATGATGTATAGTCTAACTAGATTCCACAACAGTTTGTCTTTTGGGGAGAGAGAAAACACAATATCCGTAACCTTATGTGTATTGTGCATTGCCTTTATCGTGTACCTCAAAGAGAAAAAGTTTTTACGTGAAAAATAAACATGACTTGGTGCCAGTTAATCAGAGTAAAGAAACAAAATTTGGAGATACCTGCAAAACATATGCACAAAATGTCTGAAATTTCTTGAAGATAAACAGCACATTCAAATAGTTCCAAAGTGTCTTGTTGTACATTCTGTGATTCTGTGACCTAGAACAAAATTAATATTGAAAGATTATACAATTTTGGCTTGTGATACTATATGAGGAAGGCTACAGACAACCCTTTTATTTCCAAACTGATAGAACAATGCAATAGTGCATCCAGTCCTAGTATGCATCTCTCACTTTGCAAAGTGGTTTAGTAGCTATAATCGCACTTTTTCGCCAAGAATCTACAGGAGTTCAATGTTCCAGAAAAAGATTTAGGCCAGGAATTCTCTTTGCTGCTATAGGTAAATCACCCATTCTTCAATCAGTTTCACAAACATGTGCAGAAGATCAAAACTTTTTCAAAACTAAATGAAAAGAAAACTTCTTTCTCTGAACACATTTGCTCATTGAAGTAAAATAAAGTGAAAAAAGTTGGACTCACCAAAGTGCAAAGTCTCAACAATTCACTCAGAACTAATCTAATCCTTCTGGAAGGTTCACTCCTTTCGAATTCTGCCAACAAGCCACCATTTTCAAATGAATCTGCCAAGAAACTTTCAGCTAAAGAATTTCCACCAAGTTTTCTTCTCAATTGCTGCTCTTTGATAGCATCCTCTCTTACAGTTGAAAAGTCAATTGATAACAATGAAACAATAGAATTGGCAGCTTCAATACCAGCCATTATTCTCTGTATCTGCTTTCTAACCAATCGGAACTTGTCGCTTATATCCAAAGGGCTGCAAAGAGCTGCTCTTGCTAAGCATGGCAGGATTGATCTGAGCTCCTTATTGTCAAGTTTTGAAAGTTGTTGGATTGAAGCTGCTTGAATCGCTTTGAATGCATTGCTGGTTGGAATAAAGCTGGTTGTAACTGGAGCATCCATCTTGCTTTTATGCCAGGACTTTTCAGATTCACCTTTACTTATTCAAATTTCAAAAATGTCATTTCGTTGACTGACTGCTATCTATGAAAGAAAAGGCTTGCTATTCAGATAGAAAAATGTATGCTTAAAGGATATCAGCGGGGCTAAAAGGGGTATTCATGAACAAAGGGCTGGGTCTGGTCAAGAACAAGAGTGAAGAATGTATTGAAATTTGCATGTGCACAAACAAGCTAAGATGACACAGAGTGTGTGCATATTTCTTTGTCCCATTTATAGAGTAGCATCGCCGAGCATCGCCCTGGTCCATCCACTAATGGATTCCGGGTTGTGCAACCGCCTTGCATAATACTTTGAAATCAAAGGGAGCTTGAGCCTAGCTTTTCCAAAAAGCGCGCAAAAGTTGTTTGCTGATGTCATCTCTTTGATATTTTTTCGATTTCGCTGCTTTGTGTTGCTCAGAAGAGTTGCAATAGAGTTTTGAAGTTGACCTACCTGCAGCGTAAGTACAATTCCCTATCCCTTGATGTTTCCACGTACTATGTCTATTTTGTGTCGCTTCTCGGTATATCTTACAGCTAAAACAGAATTGGCTTCAGGAAAGTTTCCTCCAACTCTTCTGGTTTCATATCCAAAGAAATCTCAAGAATCGCACACAAATTTTCAGACCTAGGGCTCATTTTGGAAGAGCACTGTAACTGACTTAATGGTACCCAGGTGTGTCCACACCGTGAAACCCTTTAGTTCTGTAGGCTGTTGATGTGCAATGTGCTTTAGAGGTGACTGAGGTCAAGGATAAGAGAGTTAAAAGCGGGACTGAAATCAACAATATTTTGAAATCATTTTCAATAAAATTAGAATTTGTTTTGTAACTTTCCGGTCTTCTGGGAAATGAAATGATACTGTGGTAAACTGGTGAACGGCTTGAAAAATTTTTGATGTACTAAAACAATCAATTCTGCCGCGGTCTGACCAGGGCGCTACAGCCTAATTTAGGCGTTCAAGACATGTCCATATTTGTGTGGTTCCAGCATGACAAAAAGGAAACATATGATACAGATCTCACAGTGAGGTTTGTAGCACGAGTTGAGAAGCCTATTTAAGGTGAGATCCTCTCCAAAAACTTCTTTGACCTCACAGAAGATCTTCCTTTTCTGAAGACTGGATGGACCAGGGCGACACCACTCTACTTTAAATGAATGAATTGGTAACCTTCTCTGAATGCTTCACAATCTTTTTTGATGCAAATTGCAAATCAAACAATTAACAAAAGATTATTTCACTTTCCTATTGTATTCAACCGGGATTTAACCACATTTAAATAGCTGAAACTGTTATGAATTTCATCAAAGAATCCCAGGGGGGGGGGGGTACTCTGGTTTATTCAGGATAGGGGTGCTCAGGTTACTTTTTTGGGTCTAAACTTTGGGCAAGGATTATTTTTTGGGTCAACCATTTGTACAGTTATTTTTTTGGGTTCCTGAAATTCTGGCTTACTTTTTTGGGTCTCAAATGTGAAAAAAGGAAAAAGATTGGGAAAAATTATTTTTTTGGGTCTATTTTCACGGTAGAAATTATTTTTTTGGGTTGATGCATTGTACCTCAGCCTGAGCACCCCTATCCTAAATATAACTGAGTATCCCCCCTGGGCAAAGAATATGGTTATAACAAGCCACCCAAAATTGTACATGTTATGTTATGATAAAAGATTACCCTCCACTCCAACGACTTTTTAGGCCAGTAGTGGTAGCAGAGAATGCAGATTACTGCTGTGGCTTGCGATGAAATATATGCAAGGCTTTTATGCCAATGAGGTTGGCATTATTTGTTTGATAATACATGTAATGATATGTAAACAGTTACTGCCAACCGCATCAACCAATGTTGAAACATATAGAAAACATGTAGAGTAGCGTCGCCCTGGTCTGTCCACTAATGGATTCCGGGTTGTGCAACCGCCTTGCATAAAACTTTGAAATCAAAGGGAGCTTGAGCCTAGCTTTTCCAAAAAGCGCGCGAAAGTTGTTTGCTGATGTCATCTCTTTGATATTTTTTCGATTTCACTGCTTTGTGGTGCTCAGAAGAGCTACAATAAAGTTTTGAAGTTGACCTACCTGCAGCAGGTGTAAGTACAATTCAATTTCCCTTGACGTTTCCACATACCATGTCTATTTTGTGTCGCTTCTCGATATATCTTACAGTTAAAACAAAATTGGCTTCAGGACAGTTTCCTCCAACTCTTCTGGTTTCATATCCAAAGAAATCTCAAGAATCGCACACAAATTGTCAGACCTACGGCTCATTTTGGAAGAGCACTGTAACTGACATAATGGCGCCCAGGTGTGTCCACACCGTGAAACCCTTTAGTTCTGTAGGCTGTTGATGCATAATGTGCTTTAGAGGTGACTGAGGTCAAGGATAAGAGAGTTAAAAGCGGGATTGAAATCAACAATATTTTGAAATCATTTTCAATAAAATTAGAATTTGTTTTGTAACTTTCCGGTCTTCTGGGAAATGAAATGATACTGTGGTAAACTGGTGAACGGCTTGAAAAGTTTTTGATGTTCTAAAACAATCAATTCTGCCGCGGTCTGACCAGGGCGCTACGGCCTAATTTAGGCGTTCAAGACATGTCCGTATTTGTGTGGTTCCAGCATGACAAAAAGGAAACGGATGATACAGATCTCACTGTGAGGTTTGTAGCACGAGTTGAGAATCCTATTTAAGGTGAGTTCCTCTCCAAAAACTTCTTTGACCTCGCGGAAAATCTTCGTTTTCTGAAGAGTGGACGGACCAGGGCGACACCGCTCTATATGAATGAATTGGTAACCTTCTCTGAATGTTTCACAATCTTTTTTGATGCAAATTGCAAATCAAACAATTAACAAAAGATTATTCACTTTCCTATTGTATTCAACCGGGATTTAACCACATTTAAATAGCTGAAACTGTTATGAATTTCATCAAAGAATACCCAGGGGGGGGGGGGTACTCTGGTTTATTCAGGATAGGGGTGCTCAGGTTACTTTTTTGGGTCTAAACCTGGTTGGGCAAAACAGTTATTTTTTTGGGTCATGTTGGCGTATTTTGGGTCTCAAATGTGAAAAAAGGAAAAAGATTGGGAAAAAGATAGGAAAAATTATTTTTTTGGGTCTATTTTCACGGTAGAAATTATTTTTTTGGGTTGATGCATTGTACCTCAGCCTGAGCACCCCTAAAATATAACTGAGTATCCCCCCTGGGCAAAGAATATGGTTATAACAAGCCACCCAAAATTGTACATGTTATGTTATGATAAAAGATTACCCTCCACTCCAACGACTTTTTAGGCCAGTGGTAGCAGCAACTGGCAACGATTGCCGCGATATGCTTCCTTTCGTGGAATGAAGCTTTCCAATTTGTTTGTAAATAAATATAATACTTCAGTTGCCCGAGTACACATTAAACCCTTACCTCGACTACCAGAGTTTTGAGCGCATACTTTGATGTGTCGCGTGGTGCCTTCGCTATTTTGTTCCCGCTTGTTTCTCATTTGGCCTAAATCAAAAAGTTAAGGTGGTAAATACCCAAACAACAACAACATGAAATTTAAAGATGGCGCATTAATAATTTGAATAAAAATTTTACACCATCTTCAACCATATCAGTGTAAGTAGGTGGTTTTTTTCAAATATTTTGTACTGATTAGTTTCTTTTTGATTTGCATTTATATTTTAATTAATGTTTTTATAGAGGGCCCCTTGAAAATCAGCTCTGCTGAAGGGCAACCCTCAAATGAAATTTGCAAGCGATCAAAGCTTGTGCTAACATATACTTAGTTTGTATGGTTTGTTATCGTTGAAAACCAGTGCAAAATATCATCAATATTGAAATTTGAATAAATAAAAATTGCATCAAAAATTCGAGTTTGAAAGATAATTTCAAATTTGGGTAAAATGACTACCTGTTTCACTCTGGTAGCATTACAACGTAACTGAATCCTAGGGGGCCACTTGACCATATTTTGGCCAGGGACGGGCCATGCAAGCTTCAAGAATATGTCCGTTCCTTATACTATTTTTTCAACAAGGCCAGCAAGGTATACCCGACCTTAGACCAATTTTTCCAAAGATGGACTATTTATTTGATATACCAAAATCGTGAACATCGATACCCTGAATTGAACGCCCCCGTACCCAGAGGCGTAGCTAGGAATTTTCGGCGGGGGGGGGGGGGCAAAGCCCATTAATGATCCGACAGGCGAGCATGGTAAGTTGGGCAGGGGCGGATCCAGAGAAAATCTTAACTGGGTCCAATCCGAAGGCGAGCGAAGCGAGCCGAAAACTATAGGGGGGTCCGGGGGTACCCCCCGGAAAATTTTTTGTGACCACGCCCTTCAGATTGGCTTAAAACGCTATTTCAGGGAATTTCCTTCGACCGCGCCCTCCAGGTTTGCACACACTAAATGTTGCAAAGTCATGATTCAAAACTAGATTACTTTATTGATTAGAGTTTGAGGTTGTGTGATATTTTTTGGTCATGATTATGAATATTTCAAGTCTCCAAAATCATCAAAGAATTTCTTGCGATGCTTGAGGAATAATATATCATTTTGAAATACTACGTCAAATCAAAGTGTACAGCATGACTTTTTACTAGCTTGATTAAAGTCTTAAAATGAAACTTATGCTATCATTCATACACGAACACGATCAACTCATATAAACATACATAGATCATACATAGATGGATAGAAGGTCAGCTCCTTGGATGCCTTTAAAAAGGTGAACACTTGATTTAAATCTGACACATCAGCTCTCTCTCTCTGCTCCATATTCCTCAGTTCCTACCACAGTTAGTAGTCGTATTCATGACCCTGTTCCGCCTTCTCTATATGCGAAACTTCTTACGATGCAATCACAGCGTTATCCATTTCAGTGGACCCAGACAGATATTTGTAGCTACACTCATCTCTATTGAAACGTCAGAAAATTGCTAAATTTAGTCTGCACTGGACCCAGCCACTGCGGAATCCGTCGCAGTGGCTGGGTCCACAGTAGGCTAAATCCCGGGGGGGGTACATAACATATTTCGGGTACGGGTATGTGCCGCCCATATGGGTGGGTTTTTGAGCCCACAATTCTCTAAACAAGGGTCCTTTTTCGGCAGATTTTCCATAAACATGGGTGTAGTTTCGCTGAAATTCGCAAAAAATGGTTAAAATTGGCAGTTTTCCGCCAAAATTAATCATAAAAGTGGGTATCAAAGGCAAGTTTCGGTAATTAGAAGAGGGTAGCTTTCTGAAAACCGGGCGGCAGACCCCCGTCCATCCTCAAGTCATGTACCCCCCCCGGGGGCTAAATTTGGAAGTTTTCTGACGTTGCAATAGAACGAATGTAGGTATAAATAGCTTTTATGGGTCCATGAGCACTGAACAAAGAAGGATTGACATCATATTTGAAACCATTGTAACTGGATATTCGCTTTTAGTGCCATTCACAGAACATCATCGCTAGAAATAATCACCGACAAGCAGAATTACCGGACCATTGACTCAAGAGCCCTTGGATCAAATCCAAAAGATACGAAAAGAACTTGATCTGCTTGTTTACCGCTTGAAGATAATTTACAATCTCATTTTTCAAAATCTATTTCACTCAGAAAAGATTGTGACTGCATAACCTATTGTCAAAAAGATGGTGAACTTTCTATTAATAGCCAAACTTTGATTTCTTTAAGTGGGTCCAGGGACCCAGTGGACCCACCCTGGATCCGTCACTGTTGGGGTATAAGTTGCCTGTGTTTGGTACCTGGGGGGGGGGTGGCACCTGGTATAATTTGCCATATTTTGCTGACGGGATGTGCACTCCCACGTACGGAAAGAAAAAATATAGGGGGCTGCCCCACACAAATTTCATTGTTTACCATAATTTTTGCGCGATTGAGGGCATTTTTTTGCCCGATAGAGGTGGTTCGCACACCCAGTTAAAGCTTTATCCATAACGATTTTGATGATTTTTTCAAGAATTTCGGTGAATTTTCCATTGGCGTAGCCAGTTTGGATTAACTAGGGACATTGAAATTAGGGGTCTTTTACCCCTGGGAAAATTTTTAGGACGCGTCTTTTACTTTGGCTTAGAACGGCTCTCCTGATCTCATTTTTGCCAATGCTAGAGTGGCAACTTCGAACAATTTGTAATAGCTTTATATGAACCACCACCATCTTCAGAAAAATTTTGAGTAAACAATACCTAGCTTGGCTCAGAATGTCTCTCTCGATCCAATGTTTGCTAATGCGAAAATGGGAAATATTACAATTTTGTGATATTTCTTCTATTATCAACGTCAGTTAGAAAATTTTTGGGATATCAACCTTTACATTGGCTTGGACTCTTCTTGCCTTGCAAATTGAATTTTCTCATATTCTTATCTTTTGAAATAACCTTCCTCGATATTTTGCTCAAAACTTCCACCAAACCAGGTTTGTGGGTGTGTAGCGTTTTTGCATCTCTGAGGGCTCAAAATCAAAAAAGTTAGCAAGCTAAGCACACCATCGTTTCTTCTCACGCACTTTCCTCTTCTTTCCCTGTATACCTCCCAATCCTATCCCTTTTTCCTCTTCTATCTGTCCATTTTCCCTTTTTCCCTTCTTCCTTCCTGAGAAATTTAAGCATTTCAGTTACCTCCCTCGGAGCGCTGCTACCATGCTACTTCGTTTTTGTTAGACCTGTACACGAGCATGAGAAACAAAGAAATTTACCTGCAACCGTGAATGGAGAGTGCAATAAATTGCAACGAACAGTCAACAGTTTCCAAAAAGGCGCATCCGTTTGATGTCCAAAGCCATGTATTTCCTTTTGTTCCCGTGGTTTTGAATCGACTTGTCAGTTTAGTGTTCTTGTAGGAGCCTAACAAATTTTCCTTCTTCGACTGCTGGTCATTTTAAGTGTCTAATGTTGTATCTGTAATTTATAACGATGAGTCCGTTTTAAAGGCTATTTTGAACTTTTCTACCGCAAATCATTTGCTCAAATATCCTGCAGCAACTGGAGAAGCATTCAAAAAGAGAGACCTGTCTTTTCTCTTCAAAGTGTATCAGTCATCGTTTTCAGGCAAAAGTGAAAATCTTATCGTGCAGAAATCTTTCTCAATTTTTGCTATAAAATGTATTTTGCAGTTCTCTGATGTCAATATTAGTAACTACTTCTCTGTTGATTGAAATGCATGCTATAAGTCAGAGTCTCTTTTGAGATATTGTGCTGCGCAAATAAGTCATGATCATTGTGCTAAGAGTCTGGAACACAGGCTGAATTGTGTTGTGCTCGTAGTTCTACAGGTATTTTCAACAGGCAGCAATTTCAATGAAAGTTTTTATTTCAGATCTTCCGATAGCTTTCCGACAGTCGTTTCCAAGCAAGAAAAATTTCCGACAAATTTTCCGACAAACCTCTTTTGAGTCGCTGTGGGGGGGCCGCTGCCCCCCTGCCCCCCCTCTATCTCCGCTACTGCGTACCCCAAAGACATGAAGTGCCCCCCCCCACCGAACCAAATTGCAATATTGATGATCTTAGATTCAACAGCTAACTGCTACACTTCGTTAATTTGCATAGATCAAGCTTAAAAACCGAAAATTTAAAAGCAACTCCTTAGTTAGTCATTATATCCACAGACTACAATACGAGAAAACGAATATCAGAAAAAGTGCGAGCTACTTTCAGAGATAGGACAGACTCATTCTACTCAATCATATCTTTCCTGTTAAAAAGTACCACAAAAGCAACTGAAACAGAGCTGCTATTTTCTTTTTTACATCATTTGTAAAACTCAAACACCAATGTAACATTTCTTAATACGCATACAACGAGTTCAACTTCTGAGAACGAAAAGTATCATTAAGTGTAACTATCTATAAGAAAATGGTATGAAATAACACCAAAAGGTTCCCAATTGGAATACCGAAAATGTAAGACTATGCTTGAGAAGCACTAAGAAACTTAAAAAGAGTTAAATTCAAAATGATTGTCACTGGTACTGTCAATGGTCTGCTCGTTACGTTATAATCACAAAAGTATCATCTTTGAAAATAATATAATACCACAAAAGAAAATTTGTCCTACATATTTGTCAGGGAGCTCATATGTGGGATAATGCACCTTACAGTGCCGCTTTCGTCCCAAAACGTAGAAAGCAATTTATGAATTTCCAGTACGAAAAGACAAAACAAAACAGCTTTTCCTGAAAATTAAGAACATCTATATTGAGGGCAAATGCAAAAACGATTGAGATCCCAGGATTTATTTCAAAATGATCACAACTCTCATCATAGATGAAAACAATTAAATTCATTCTGGAGAATTTGACAAACAGGTGCATAATTTTTCACAAAGACGATGCCAATTTTACCAAATCTTGGCATTTTGCAATTCATTTTAAGATATCTGATTTATTCTTCTAAAAAATAATTAGCGAGGTCCTATGTTTCGTGGATCAAAACATATAAAAACAAGGGCATTGATTTTACGTCTCAATTCTGTGTCGAATTTCTGCCAATCTTTTTCTGCCTGATACTAAAATAAATCCACCACGCAAAGACTTTACAATACTGGGGGTTCCAGAATCATATATCAGCGTTTGCTAAAATGCACTATCACGAGTTATGCATCGCTTTGAATTGCACCAATTTTAATGACTTTGTGGCAGAAAGGCAACATTTGATGTAGAAATTCATTTCATTAAATCGTCCATACCATTCTAGAGTAAAAGGTCACTTTGCTAAGGAATTAATTCTGGACATATTTCAAAGAGAACAACAAATTTGATAACGTCTTTCCCAAGTTCTACCTTAAAAAGTGAATGCATCCTCCAAGAAGAAGGACCTAATGATAAATATATGCCTATTGCATGTAAATGTATATGCTTAAGTTTCTTAGAAAATACCTCATGCAATGTTAATCCTTTTGAAGCTGAAAGTGGAATGAAACTTGATCAATAGCTTCCAAGTAAATTATCCAGGACTCCAGAGAAGAGCGATAAAACCGATTTTAGTGAAGTGAATTTCAATATCTACGTTTGAATCTTTTCTTCAAAATGAAGCACAACTTATTCAAATCAGCGCGTAAGTCATAATTTTATTATTCAGCAAACACTGATACATCATTTTGGGATAGTCAGTAGTTCAGAGAGATACTAGACTTATTACAATTCGTCCCAGAGATACCAGTCCAAAATACAAAGACAAACATCCACTAATCAAACATAAATTGCTCTTCTAAATCATCAAGCAACGCTGGATCATCTGCATCTAAAAAATCTTCAGCCATGTCATGGCTCATAGGGTGATGACGTAATGTATGGTCTTCTAAATCACTGGATTGGACAGTGTCTTCAGCCGTGTCATGGCTCTGAAGTAATGAACGGCCTTGTAAATCGTTTGATCTTACAGTGTATCCTTTTGGACTGAATGGATGAAATGGTCTTGTATCTTCGAGATCATCGTCATCCCCATCTTCATCACTTGAGTAAAATGGAGCTATGAAAAAAACAGAATTATAAAAATATTTGATTTTGATTGGAGTACAAGAAAAAGGCCAAATTAAATGCCTGAGGCAAATGTATAGATATATCCTTCTTCTGTCGATCTATGCTCATGTTTGCTCTTGAAAACAATTTGTGGAATGCACAACGAGCGAGCTAGCTACCTGGGTTTCAGAGAAGCTGTTGCGGCTTTGCTTGTTTTGAATTACTGGTTGAGAGAATTTCCATTGACTACCATCGTTAATCGCTTTGAATTGCGGTGTCCATCAAACACAACTCATGCTATTGTCTTACAAAATCTGTCCTTGTTCTTGGCTATTTAATCAGATATTGGAGTGGGTATCGTAAAAGCTCTCTTAAGCCCCCGGGGGGCTTAATTAATTTCGGACACTCTAGGGGAGGCTTAAAAGAGAGGGGGCTTAAAATCAAAGGACAAGGATACATATGATAGCTTTTAAGTTCTTTTACACCATATTTGCGGATTCAACATACAATTTTACGAGTCAAATACATAAATTCGACACAGTTTTATCCCAAACCATATCAAAATTAACATGCAAAGTTGTTTAGCTACATAAATGGAAAATCTTTGGTAGCCTCTGGAATTTGATATAAGTTGAGGGGCTTAATAGGGGCTTATATTATTCACAATTTTGGCTCAGAGGGGAGGGGCTTTATAGAGAGGGGGGGTAAATAGAGCTTTTATGGTAAGTGGGAACTGATACAAAATTACTTTCTTAAATATTAATCAAACATAATAAATGCAACGACGTTCATACCAAATGAAGTCGGGTCATAATCATTCCGAAGACGACTGTTATATCGTTTTTCAAACACAACTTGACAGTTACCAATCCTTTTCTGGAGTGCAATTGCACCTTCCTGTGTCATCGACGTCCCTGTGAAAAAATGTTCGAAAATCAAAATTTTGTCGTAATTTTCGCAATAAATGAGCAACGAGAAATTAATTTTTTTCTATTCATAATAAATTAAAACTAACTAAGCTAAATACATTACTACTGTACCGCTCTTGGTGTAAGAAGACAATTAAGTAAACGAGAATTCGGTGGATATCTCAAGTAATACTGCCTACGGGATAACCCAATGATTAGTGAATCTTTTTCAACAATTCACCTAAATTCGATTATTTTACGGATCATATTACCAACTGATTATTGAACGAATACTTACAGGAATTGGATCAACATAAGACGGCAAAGTATACCCTATCTGTCAGAATTTGCTGACTCATGGTTCTGGATGGCGCATCTGATTGGCTACCGCTCATGTGAAATGAAACTGATCACATGAAACGCATTGTGCAACAGCAGGTCCTTTTAGTTTGTTGGGAGTGATAATTGATCTTTTTCACGTGGGTCACATGATACACGGCAAAGCAGGTCTATTTATCATGACTCAATGCCTTTAAAGTTTTTTTCTGGCGCTAAAACCTTTTCTCTACTTTTCTTTTAACTTTTACGAAAACTAAATAAGTTTTTAAACGAGAAAGCCCTTTTTTCAACTCCCAATAATCATTACAAGGTTGAGTATCTTTGTCAAAAAACTACTAAGTACAATTTATCCTACCTCCAAGATTGATCTTTAATTCCGGCAGACTTTCATATCTCCTATTCAGCAATTCATCGTTTACCAAATTATCATCAATTGTATAACATCCACTCATATCTACTTGCATCAGCGAACTTCCAGCGAAAGTTAGCAGCGAAACCACGCCTATAAAAGTGTATAAAGCTCTTGTATTTTGAAAGAAGAGATCAGAAATGTATTGATGATAACGAATTTCCAGACAGACTCTCTCATGAGTAACTTAATCATAAGAACCTCGACGATCTGGTGTTAGGGAATGCGTATAAACAGCAAACAATTACAACTTGCTAAAAAAGGCATAGGGCAAAATTCTGTGACAGTTTTCTTTGAATTGAATGGCTTGAAAGGAGCTGATGGTATTTTGCTGTAAATCTGCCGTGGAAATATTTTGATACCTTGATTTGTTTCAAAATGGTCGCAATATAATTATATGTGAAGAAATTCTTGGGCAATTTTGAAAATAATTAAATCATCTTAAATCCTAAACCAACAGAGGCAAAATAATATAACCTTCAAGAAAACCATAGTTCATGAAGGTCTACAATATGATGGCAAGCAGAGATCTGCAGCAGCAATATGGCGAAATAATAATAAGAACACGAAGTGGTAGACTTGAAACCTAAAAACACTCAAAGACAACACAATAAAAGATAATAGTTAGAGATTTTTTGGGTCAATGCACTAAATAAATACAAGGTAAACGAATTTGTTACCTTCATTCGTAACTTTCGAACACGCTCTGCAAACCAAGGAACTCAATGTAGAACTAGCAGCTAAATGTTCGATACTACTATTGGTGATATTAGCTAAGTAACTAATGTTCAATTCTTCAAGACATGTCAGACATGAAACTGATTTAACGCCATTATCTGTCACTTGACCATGGCAAGCTTCCAGGTTGAGGTACCTACGTACAAGAAAAGAAATTGTAAAAAGATTCGGATGGAAAAAACGAGAAGATTTAGCACACTGAGGCCTTTCTGACTTATGTCGTCATAAGAGTGCGACAAGAAAGACAATGCAGAAAATTCCACTGGACTTTGTTCCATGTTTTGTTTTGATAGGAGCATCTCTTTTGATAAAACTTTCCACATCAAAATAATTGCAATGGAATTTAGCCACATTCACTCTCCTTCAAAATTGTATACCTTTAATATTTTAATACGCAGTTTCCTAATGACACTAGATTTTTTCAGTGCAAAACACACGGGGAATAGCAGTTACTGACTGGAACATTTCAAAGGAACAATTCGGCTAAAATAAAGTAAGGTAAATCGTATCAATATTAAAGTGGCAAGGTTTATAAAAATTATGTGCTATCTAACAAAAGTAGGCGTGAGAAGCAAGGCAATTCTGTTTCTTGAACAATATTCTTGTGCCCATTTTTGTTTGTTTGTTCACTTATTTTATATCGATTATTTACATCTAGCTTACTATATACAATTTCATATGTACACGCAAACTAATCCAAATCGATGATTAAAAAAACTAAATACATAAATTAGCTGTATTGTGAGACAAATGTACATGAATGAATATTTTTACAATGTTTTACTAATTAATAAGAATAAACTAAAGCTAACTTTCGGAGGCATATTGGCAAGCATTACATTTACAGTTTGGGCCATTCCACATTTTTGTCATACGAATATATCACATTTTATCACATTTCATCACATATCATAAGATTTTCAACATGTGCAAGTCTCCCCCTCTCCGCAGAAGTTCATGACAGCAAGGTCACTCAAAAGATCATTGCGCAGTAAGCATCAGTTTTTACCCCCCCCCTGAAGATATAACGCAATTTTCTTTTTCTACTTGGCGTTACAAATTTTTCAGGGGTGAGAGAGATACAGTAATTATCTTCGTTCACTTACCTGAGTTTTGTGCATTGCTTTACCAAATGCTGTATGACATTGTCAGTAATACTCTGATTCTGTGATATATTCAGGAATTCCTAAATTGTTGAGATGAAATGATTAATAATAGGTCCAAAAAGAAGCCAATCCACAGACCGTTTAAGGTAATCGTCAGATTATCAGTTAATCATTCAGTCGATCAGTCGATCAGACGATCAGTCAATCAATCAATCAATCAATCAATCAATCATTTTATGCTGTAATGCTGTGATCTTTGTTGTGGATACAATGATTTGATAAGCTATTTTTGTAACAAAATTTCAAGATTCTCAACTGTTGCAATATAATAATTTATTTATGAAAGGATCAAAATTAAAAAAATATCTCTGGGTACAGTAAAAAGCCGCACATAAGAACCTTCATCTATTAAGAACCTACAGCCTGAAATAATGTATTTTGTACCCAATAAATAAGAACCATTTCAGGCTGATGCCTTAACTAGGTTCTTAATAAAGTGTTTCATTTATTCATTGGGAAATAAAATGCAACTTTTTGCCCATCAACCTCTTTCGTGAACTCCAAAACATTACTTACAGAACTGTGATAGGCAGGGCCTGCAGAGGTAAACTGGCTAAGCTTGGGTCGAAGAAGTGGATAGGGCCAAGAATGTAAATAAATTTGGTTAAGATTTAAATTCACACTTTTCCCTGTGTTAAGAACCTACACCCTGATTACTGGATGTGCCTCATTGCATAAGAACCTGAACAGGCTGAGTTCAAAATCTTAGGTTCTTATGTGCGGCTTTTCACTGTAGCCGTTATGGAGGCAAATGTCCTTATCAAGTCATCTACGATAACAATGACTCACCAGATCCTTAAGCTGACCAATAGCTTTCATCCCCTCTGATGTAACTGTGGAAAATAAAAGAAATTTTCTGGTTGAGTTCATTGAAGTGCAAGATCGCAGAAATTCTTATGCTTATGTACCATTATAACTGAGGTCTGCGAACCTTGTCACTTGCATTCTTAATCTGGGGTGGGAAAACATGCAAACACGGCTAACAGGATATGCTGCAATATCACGACGTCTAAATTATTCTGCAGGAAATTTCGGTCAAAGCTTTCTGCACAAAACTGAAAATCTTGACATAAAAAATGAACAAGTCCTTGCAAGACTATTGCATCCATCCGTTTGGGTCGCAAGCAAAAAAAATATTTTCTCCACCACCGTTCTTAATTTCAATAGTTGCAAGAACGATTCCGCATATTCTATAAAATGCACGAGACGTATATTCCGCTTTTTGTACGGCTACCAAACAGTCGCCTTTTGAGCAAAAATAAGAAGTTCTAAATTATACCTGCGTTTCCAGTTCCACACACAACCAGTTTTCGTAGCAGCTGATTGTGCTAGGGTAAAATATATTATCATTGTGAGCAAGGGGAAATAATGATGAAAGTACACAAAAAAGATACCGTAAAATATGTCGTCATTTCGTTCTATTAAAGATTACTCGAAGTGTTTGAATGTCTTGGCCTATCAGATCATCTCCAACATTTTCCATCAACTATTGCAGGTTTTAGCAAAATGAGTTTCGTCAACAATTTACATCAAGAAAATCAAACAATCTTTTTGCTTTCCTACAGGGCTTTAACCCTATTGTACCGGGGCTCATAGGGTCAGACCATTGCCCGGGGGGGGGGGGCAAAAAATGCCCCCCTAATTATCTCCAAAACCATAAATAGTATGCCATTGTAACTTCGTACAATAGTAATTATATCTATTAGGAGTCTAATTATAGACTTTAATCTTAATTGGTCACGTGGTTTGTTGCCAAGCTACCAAACAATAGGACCATGTCAGATATAAGCTTCAGTACTAAAAACAAAAAAAGTCCTAATACCTATTTTTGTAGAATTACATCAAGCCAAGTTTCATATTCGGCTCATTGACCATCAATTCAAAAGATTTCAACTATAGACTGTTTTGAATTCAAATTTTCTCAAAAAGTTTAGTATCATTTGAACCTCATTTACATGATGAGGTTTCAAATGTTTCAAAATATATACCTATTTTTGAAGAATTACATCAAGCCAAGTTTCATATTCGACTCATTGACCATCAATTCAAAAGATTTCAACCATAGACTGTGTTTTGACTTCATATTTTCTCAAAAAGTTTACTATCATTTGAACCTCATTAACCTGATGAGGTTTCAAATGTTTCAAAATATATACCTATTTTTGAAGAATTACATCAAGCAAAGTTTCATATTCGACTAATGGACCATCAATTAAAAAGATTTCAACCGTAAACAGTGTTTTAACTTCATATTTTCTCAAAAAGTTTACTATCATTTGAACCTCATTAACCTGATGAGGTTTCAAATGTTTCAAAACATATACCTATTTTTGAAGAATTGCATCAAGCCAAGTTTCATATTTGACTCATTGAACATCAATTCAAAAGATTTCAACCACAGACAGTGTTTTAACTTCATATTTTCTCAAAAAGTTTACTATCATTTGAACCTCATTAACCTGATGAGGTTTCAAATGTTTCAAACATATACCTATATTTGAAGAATTACACCAAGCCAAGTTTCATATTCGACTCGTTGACCATCAATTCAAAAGATTTCGACCATAGACTGTGTTTTGAATTCATATTTTCTCAAAAAGTTTACTATCATTTGAACCTCATTAACCTGATGAGGTTTCAAATGTTTCAAAACATATACCTATTTTTGAAGAATTACATCAAGCCAAGTTTCATATTCGACTCATTGACCATCAATTCAAAAGATTTCAACCATAAACTGTGTTTTGACTTCATATTTTCTCAAAAAGTTTACTATCATTTGAACCTCATTAACCTCATGAGGTTTTAAATGTTTCAAAACTTATACCTATTTTTGAAGAATTACATCAAGCAAAGTTTCATATTCGACTCATTGACCATCAATTCAAAAGATTTCAACCGTAAACTGTGTTTTAACTTCATATTCTCTCAAAAAGTTTACTATCATTTGAACCTCATTAACCTGATGAGGTTAAAAACGTTTCAAAACATACACCTATTTTTGAAGAATTACATCAAGCCAAGTTTCATATTCGACTCATTGACCATCAATTCAAAAGATTTCAACCGTAACCTCTGTTTTAACTTCATATTTTTCTCAAAAAGTTTACTATCATTTGAACCTCATTAACCTGATGAGGTTTCAAATGTTTCAAAACATATACCTATTATTGAAGAATTACATCAAGCAAAGTTTCATATTCGACTCATTGACCATCAATTCAAAAGATTTCAAACACAGACTGTGTTTTAACTTCATATTTTCTCAAAAAGTTTACTATCATTTGAACCTCATTAACCTGATGAGGTTTTAAATGTTTCAAAACTTATACCTATTTTTGAAGAATTACACCAAGCCAAGCCTCATATTCGACTCATTGACGATCAATTCAAAAGATTTCAACCATAGACTGTGTTTTGACTTCATATATTCTCAAAAAGTTTACTATCATTTGAACCTCATTAACCTGATGAGGTTTCAAATGTTTCAAAACATATACCTATTTTTGAAGAATTACATCAAGCCAAGTTTCATATTCGACTCATTGACGATCAATTCAAAAGATTTCAACCATAGACTGTGTTTTGACTTCATATTTTCTCAAAAAGTTTACTATCATTTGAACCTCATTAACCTGATGAGGTTTCAAATGTTTCAAAACATATACCTATTTTTGAAGAATTACATCAAGCCAAGTTTCATATTCGACTCATTGAACATCAATTCAAAAGATTTCAACCAGAGACAGTGTTTTAACTTCATATTTTCTCAAAAAGTTTACTATCATTTGAACCTCATTAACCTGATGAGGTTTCAAATGTTTCAAAACTTATACCTATTTTTGAAGAATTACACCAAGCCAAGTTTCATATTCGACTCATTGACCATCAATTCAAAAGATTTCAACGGTAAACTCTGTTTTAACTTCATATTTTCTCAAAAAGTTCACTATCATTTGAACCTCATTAACCTGATGAGGTTTCAAATGTTTCAAAACATATACCTATATTTGAAGAATTATATCAAGCCAAGTTTCATATTCGACTCATTGACCATCAATTCAAAAGATTTCAACCGTAAACTCTGTTTTAACTTCATATTTTCTCAAAAAGTTTACTATCATTTGAACCTCATTAACTTGATGAGGTTTCAAATGTTTCAAAACATATACCTATTTTTGAAGAATTACATCAAACTAAGTTTCATATTCGACTCATTGACCATCAATTCAAAAGATTTCAACCACAGACTGTGTTTTAACTTCATATTTTCTCAAAAAGTTTACTATCATTTGAACCTCATTAACCTGATGAGGTTTCAAATGTTTCAAAACATATACCTATTTTTGAAGAATTACATCAAGCCAAGTTTCATATTCGACTCATTGAACATCAATTCAAAAGATTTCAACCACAGACTGTGTTTTAACTTCATATTTTCTCAAAGAGTTTACTATCATTTGAACCTCATTAACCTGATGAGGTTTCAAATGTTTCAAAACATATACCTATTTTTGAAGAATTACATCAAGCCAAGTTTCATATTCGACTCATTGACCATCAATTCAAAAGATTTCAACCGTAAACTCTGTTTTAACTTCATATTTTCTCAAAAAGTTTACTATCATTTGAACCTCATTAACCTGATGAGGTTTCAAATGTTTCAAAACATATACCTATTTTTGAAGAATTACATCAAGCTAAGTTTCATATTCGACTCATTGACCATCAATTCAAAAGATTTCAACCACAGACTGTGTTTTAACTTCATATTTTCTCAAAAAGTTTACTATCATTTGAACCTCATTAACCTGATGAGGTTTCAAATGTTTCAAAACATATACCTATTTTTGAAGAATTGCATCAAGCCAAGTTTCATATTTCACTCATTGAACATCAATTCAAAAGATTTCAACCACAGACAGTGTTTTAACTTCATATTTTCTCAAAAAGTTTACTATCATTTGAACCTCATTAACCTGATGAGGTTTCAAATGTTTCAAACATATACCTATATTTGAAGAATTACATCAAGCCAAGTTTCATATTCGACTCATTGACCATCAATTCAAAAGATTTCGACCATAGACTGTGTTTTGAATTCATATTTTCTCAAAAAGTTTACTATCATTTGAACCTCATTAACCTGATGAGGTTTCAAATGTTTCAAAACATATACCTATTTTTGAAGAATTACATCAAGCCAAGTTTCATATTCGACTCATTGAACACCAATTCAAAAGATTTCAACCATAAACTGTGTTTTGACTTCATATTTTCTCAAAAAGTTTACTATCATTTGAACCTCATTAACCTCATGAGGTTTTAAATGTTTCAAAACATATACCTATTTTTGAAGAATTACATCAAGCAAAGTTTCATATTCGACTCATTGACCATCAATTCAAAAGATTTCAACCGTAAACTGTGTTTTAACTTCATATTCTCTCAAAAAGTTTACTATCATTTGAACCTCATTAACCTGATGAGGTTAAAAACGTTTCAAAACATACACCTGTTTTTGAAGAATTACATCAAGCCAAGTTTCATATTCGACTCATTGACCATCAATTCAAAAGATATCAAACACAGACTGTGTTTTAACTTCATATTTTCTCAAAAAGTTTACTATCATTTGAACCTCATTAACTTGATGAGGTTTCAAATGTTTCAAAACATATACCTATTTTTGAAGAATTACATCAAACTAAGTTTCATATTCGACTCATTGACCATCAATTCAAAAGATTTCAACCACAGACTGTGTTTTAACTTCATATTTTCTCAAAAAGTTTACTATCATTTGAACCTCATTAACCTGATGAGGTTTCAAATGTTTCAAAACATATACCTATTTTTGAAGAATTACATCAAGCCAAGTTTCATATTCGACTCATTGACCATCAATTCAAAAGATTTCAACCACAGACTGTGTTTTAACTTCATATTTTCTCAAAAAGTTTACTATCATTTGAACCTCATTAACCTGATGAGGTTTCAAATGTTTCAAAACATATACCTATATTTGAAGAATTACATCAAGCCAAGTTTCATATTCGACTCATTGACCATCAATTCAAAAGATTTCAACCGTAAACTCTGTTTTAACTTCATATTTTCTCAAAAAGTTTACTATCATTTGAACCTCATTAACCTGATGAGGTTTCAAATGTTTCAAAACATATACCTATTTTTGAAGAATTACATCAAGCTAAGTTTCATATTCGACTCATTGACCATCAATTCAAAAGATTTCAACCACAGACTGTGTTTTAACTTCATATTTTCTCAAAAAGTTTACTATCATTTGAACCTCATTAACCTGATGAGGTTTCAAATGTTTCAAAACATATACCTATTTTTGAAGAATTGCATCAAGCCAAGTTTCATATTTGACTCATTGAACATCAATTCAAAAGATTTCAACCACAGACAGTGTTTTAACTTCATATTTTCTCAAAAAGTTTACTATCATTTGAACCTCATTAACCTGATGAGGTTTCAAATGTTTCAAACATATACCTATATTTGAAGAATTACATCAAGCCAAGTTTCATATTCGACTCGTTGACCATCAATTCAAAAGATTTCGACCATAGACTGTGTTTTGAATTCATATTTTCTCAAAAAGTTTACTATCATTTGAACCTCATTAACCTGATGAGGTTTCAAATGTTTCAAAACATATACCTATTTTTGAAGAATTACATCAAGCAAAGTTTCATATTCGACTCATTGACCATCAATTCAAAAGATTTCAACCATAAACTGTGTTTTGACTTCATATTTTCTCAAAAAGTTTACTATCATTTGAACCTCATTAACCTGATGAGGTTTCAAATGTTTCAAAACATATACCTATTCTTGAAGAATTACATCAAGCAAAGTTTCATATTCGACTCATTGACCATCAATTCAAAAGATTTCAACCGTAAACTGTGTTTTAACTTCATATTCTCTCAAAAAGTTTACTATCATTTGAACCTCATTAACCTGATGAGGTTAAAAACGTTTCAAAACATACACCTGTTTTTGAAGAATTACATCAAGCCAAGTTTCATATTCGACTCATTGACCATCAATTCAAAAGATATCAAACACAGACTGTGTTTTAACTTCATATTTTCTCAAAAAGTTTACTATCATTTGAACCTCATTAACCTGATGAGGTTTTAAATGTTTCAAAACTTATACCTATTTTTGAAGAATTACACCAAGCCAAGCCTCATATTCGACTCATTGACGATCAATTCAAAAGATTTCAACCATAGACTGTGTTTTGACTTCATATATTCTCAAAAAGTTTACTATCATTTGAACCTCATTAACCTGATGAGGTTTCAAATGTTTCAAAACATATACCTATTTTTGAAGAATTACATCAAGCCAAGTTTCATATTCGACTCATTGACGATCAATTCAAAAGATTTCAACCATAGACTGTGTTTTGACTTCATATTTTCTCAAAAAGTTTACTATCATTTGAACCTCATTAACCTGATGAGGTTTCAAATGTTTCAAAACATATACCTATTTTTGAAGAATTACATCAAGCCAAGTTTCATATTCGACTCATTGAACATCAATTCAAAAGATTTCAACCACAGACAGTGTTTTAAATTCATATTTTCTCAAAAGGTTTACTATCATTTGAACCTCATTAACCTGATGAGGTTTCAAATGTTTCAAAACTTATACCTATTTTTGAAGAATTACACCAAGCCAAGTTTCATATTCGACTCATTGACCATCAATTCAAAAGATTTCAACCACAGACAGTGTTTTAACTTCATATTTTCTCAAAAGGTTTACTATCATTTGAACCTCATTAACCTGATGAGGTTTCAAATGTTTCAAAACTTATACCTATTTTTGAAGAATTACACCAAGCCAAGTTTCATATTCGACTCATTGACCATCAATTCAAAAGATTTCAACGGTAAACTCTGTTTTAACTTCATATTTTCTCAAAAAGTTCACTATCATTTGAACCTCAGTAACCTGATGAGGTTTCAAATGTTTCAAAACATATACCTATATTTGAAGAATTATATCAAGCCAAGTTTCATATTCGACTCATTGACCATCAATTCAAAAGATTTCAAACGTAAACTCTGTTTTAACTTCATATTTTCTCAAAAAGTTTACTATCATTTGAACCTCATTAACTTGATGAGGTTTCAAATGTTTCAAAACATATACCTATTTTTGAAGAATTACATCAAACTAAGTTTCATATTCGACTCATTGACCATCAATTCAAAAGATTTCAACCACAGACTGTGTTTTAACTTCATATTTTCTCAAAAAGTTTACTATCATTTGAACCTCATTAACCTGATGAGGTTTCAAATGTTTCAAAACATATACCTATTTTTGAAGAATTACATCAAGCTAAGTTTCATATTCGACTCATTGACCATCAATTCAAAAGATTTCAACCACAGACTGTGTTTTAACTTCATATTTTCTCAAAAAGTTTACTATCATTTGAACCTCATTAACCTGATGAGGTTTCAAATGTTTCAAAACATATACCTATTTTTGAAGAATTACATCAAGCCAAGTTTCATATTCGACTCATTGACCATCAATTCAAAAGATTTCAACTATAGACTGTTTTGAATTCAAATTTTCTCAAAAAGTTTAGTATCATTTGAACCTCATTTACATGATGAGGTTTCAAATGTTTCAAAACATATACCTATTTTTGAAGAATTACATGAAGCAAAGTTTCATATTCGACTCATTGACCATCAATTCAAAAGATTTCAACCATAGACTGTGTTTTGACGTAATATTTTCTCAAAAAGTTTACTATCATTTGAACCTCATTAACCTGATGAGGTTTCAAATGTTTCAAAATATATACCTATTTTTGAAGAATTACATCAAGCAAAGTTTCATATTCGACTAATGGACCATCAATTAAAAAGATTTCAACCGTAAACAGTGTTTTAACTTCATATTTTCTCAAAAAGTTTACTATCATTTGAACCTCATTAACCTGATGAGGTTTCAAATGTTTCAAAACATATACCTATTTTTGAAGAATTGCATCAAGCCAAGTTTCATATTTGACTCATTGAACATCAATTCAAAAGATTTCAACCACAGACAGTGTTTTAACTTCATATTTTCTCAAAAAGTTTACTATCATTTGAACCTCATTAACCTGATGAGGTTTCAAATGTTTCAAACATATACCTATATTTGAAGAATTACATCAAGCCAAGTTTCATATTCGACTCGTTGACCATCAATTCAAAAGATTTCGACCATAGACTGTGTTTTGAATTCATATTTTCTCAAAAAGTTTACTATCATTTGAACCTCATTAACCTGATGAGGTTTCAAATGTTTCAAAACATATACCTATTTTTGAAGAATTACATCAAGCCAAGTTTCATATTCGACTCATTGACCATCAATTCAAAAGATTTCAACCATAAACTGTGTTTTGACTTCATATTTTCTCAAAAAGTTTACTATCATTTGAACCTCATTAACCTCATGAGGTTTTAAATGTTTCAAAACTTATACCTATTTTTGAAGAATTACATCAAGCAAAGTTTCATATTCGACTCATTGACCATCAATTCAAAAGATTTCAACCGTAAACTGTGTTTTAACTTCATATTCTCTCAAAAAGTTTACTATCATTTGAACCTCATTAACCTGATGAGGTTAAAAACGTTTCAAAACATACACCTGTTTTTGAAGAATTACATCAAGCCAAGTTTCATATTCGACTCATTGACCATCAATTCAAAAGATTTCAACCATAAACTCTGTTTTAACTTCATATTTTTCTCAAAAAGTTTACTATCATTTGAACCTCATTAACCTGATGAGGTTTCAAATGTTTCAAAACATATACCTATTATTGAAGAATTACATCAAGCAAAGTTTCATATTCGACTCATTGACCATCAATTCAAAAGATTTCAAACACAGACTGTGTTTTAACTTCATATTTTCTCAAAAAGTTTACTATCATTTGAACCTCATTAACCTGATGAGGTTTTAAATGTTTCAAAACTTATACCTATTTTTGAAGAATTACACCAAGCCAAGCCTCATATTCGACTCATTGACGATCAATTCAAAAGATTTCAACCATAGACTGTGTTTTGACTTCATATATTCTCAAAAAGTTTACTATCATTTGAACCTCATTAACCTGATGAGGTTTCAAATGTTTCAAAACATATACCTATTTTTGAAGAATTACATCAAGCTAAGTTTCATATTCGACTCATTGACCATCAATTCAAAAGATTTCAACCACAGACTGTGTTTTAACTTCATATTTTCTCAAAAAGTTTACTATCATTTGAACCTCATTAACCTGATGAGGTTTCAAATGTTTCAAAACATATACCTATTTTTGAAGAATTGCATCAAGCCAAGTTTCATATTTCACTCATTGAACATCAATTCAAAAGATTTCAACCACAGACAGTGTTTTAACTTCATATTTTCTCAAAAAGTTTACTATCATTTGAACCTCATTAACCTGATGAGGTTTCAAATGTTTCAAACATATACCTATATTTGAAGAATTACATCAAGCCAAGTTTCATATTCGACTCGTTGACCATCAATTCAAAAGATTTCGACCATAGACTGTGTTTTGAATTCATATTTTCTCAAAAAGTTTACTATCATTTGAACCTCATTAACCTGATGAGGTTTCAAATGTTTCAAAACATATACCTATTTTTGAAGAATTACATCAAGCCAAGTTTCATATTCGACTCATTGACCATCAATTCAAAAGATTTCAACCATAAACTGTGTTTTGACTTCATATTTTCTCAAAAAGTTTACTATCATTTGAACCTCATTAACCTCATGAGGTTTTAAATGTTTCAAAACTTATACCTATTTTTGAAGAATTACATCAAGCAAAGTTTCATATTCGACTCATTGACCATCAATTCAAAAGATTTCAACCGTAAACTGTGTTTTAACTTCATATTCTCTCAAAAAGTTTACTATCATTTGAACCTCATTAACCTGATGAGGTTAAAAACGTTTCAAAACATACACCTGTTTTTGAAGAATTACATCAAGCCAAGTTTCATATTCGACTCATTGACCATCAATTCAAAAGATATCAAACACAGACTGTGTTTTAACTTCATATTTTCTCAAAAAGTTTACTATCATTTGAACCTCATTAACCTGATGAGGTTTTAAATGTTTCAAAACTTATACCTATTTTTGAAGAATTACACCAAGCCAAGCCTCATATTCGACTCATTGACGATCAATTCAAAAGATTTCAACCATAGACTGTGTTTTGACTTCATATATTCTCAAAAAGTTTACTATCATTTGAACCTCATTAACCTGATGAGGTTTCAAATGTTTCAAAACATATACCTATTTTTGAAGAATTACATCAAGCCAAGTTTCATATTCGACTCATTGACGATCAATTCAAAAGATTTCAACCATAGACTGTGTTTTGACTTCAGATTTTCTCGAAAAGTTTACTATCATTTTAACCTCATTAACCTGATGAGGTTTCAAATGTTTCAAAACATATACCTATTTTTGAAGAATTACATCAAGCCAAGTTTCATATTCGACTCATTGAACATCAATTCAAAAGATTTCAACCACAGACAGTGTTTTAAATTCATATTTTCTCAAAAGGTTTACTATCATTTGAACCTCATTAACCTGATGAGGTTTCAAATGTTTCAAAACTTATACCTATTTTTGAAGAATTACACCAAGCCAAGTTTCATATTCGACTCATTGACCATCAATTCAAAAGATTTCAACCGTAAACTCTGTTTTAACTTCATATTTTCTCAAAAAGTTCACTATCATTTGAACCTCAGTAACCTGATGAGGTTTCAAATGTTTCAAAACATATACCTATATTTGAAGAATTACATCAAGCCAAGTTTCATATTCGACTCATTGACCATCAATTCAAAAGATTTCAACCGTAAACTCTGTTTTAACTTCATATTTTCTCAAAAAGTTTACTATCATTTGAACCTCATTAACCTGATGAGGTTTCAAATGTTTCAAAACATATACCTATTTTTGAAGAATTACATCAAGCTAAGTTTCATATTCGACTCATTGACCATCAATTCAAAAGATTTCAACCACAGACTGTGTTTTAACTTCATATTTTCTCAAAAAGTTTACTATCATTTGAACCTCATTAACCTGATGAGGTTTCAAATGTTTCAAAACATATACCTATTTTTGAAGAATTACATAAAGCCAAGTTTCATATTCGACTCATTGACCATCAATTCAAAAGATTTCAACCACAGACTGTGTTTTAACTTCATATTTTCTCAAAAAGTTTACTATCATTTGAACCTCATTAACCTGATGAGGTTTCAAATGTTTCAAAACATATACCTATTTTTGAAGAATTACATCAAGCAAAGTTTCATATTCGACTCATTGACCATCAATTCAAAAGATTTCAACCGTAAACTGTGTTTTAACTTCATATTTTCTCAAAAAGTTTACTATCATTTGAACCTCATTAACCTGATGAGGTTTCAAATGTTTCAAAACATACACCTGTTTTTGAAGAATTACATCAAGCCAAGTTTCATATTCGACTCATTGACCATCAATTCAAAAGATTTCAACCGTAAACTCTGTTTTAACTTCATATTTTCTCAAAAAGTTTACTATCATTTGAACCTCATTAACCTGATGAGGTTTCAAATGTTTCAAAACATATACCTATTTTTGAAGAATTACATCAAGCCAAGTTTCATATTCGACTCATTGACTATCAATTCAAAAGATTTCAACAATAGACTGTGTTTTGACTTCATATTTTCTCAAAAAGTTTACTATCATTTGAACCTCATTAACCTGATGAGGTTTCAAATGTTTCAAAACATATACCTATTTTTGAAGAATTACATCAAGCCAAGTTTCATCTTCGACTCATTGAACATCAATTCAAAAGATTTCAACCACAGACAGTGTTTTAACTTCATATTTTCTCAAAAAGTTTACTATCATTTGAACCTCATTAACCTGATGAGGTTTCAAATGTTTCAAAACTTATACCTATTTTTGAAGAATTACACCAAGCCAAGTTTCATATTCGACTCATTGACCATCAATTCAAAAGATTTCAACCGTAAACTCTGTTTTAACTTCATATTTTCTCAAAATGTTTACTATCATTTGAACCTCAGTAACCTGATGAGGTTTCAAATGTTTCAAAACATATACCTATTTTTGAAGAATTACATCAAGCCAAGTTTCATATTCGACTCATTGACCATCAATTCAAAAGATTTCAACCGTAAACTCTGTTTTAACTTCATATTTTCTCAAAAAGTTTACTATCATTTGAACCTCATTAACCTGATGAGGTTTCAAATGTTTCAAAACATATACCTATTTTTGAAGAATTACATCAAGCTAAGTTTCATATTCGACTCATTGACCATCAATTCAAAAGATTTCAACCACAGACTGTGTTTTAACTTCATATTTTCTCAAAAAGTTTACTATCATTTGAACCTCATTAACCTGATGAGGTTTCAAATGTTTCAAAACATATACCTATTTTTGAAGAATTACATCAAGCCAAGTTTCATATTCGACTCATTGACCATCAATTCAAAAGATTTCAACCATAGACTGTGTTTTAACTTCATATTTTCTCAAAAAGTTTACTATCATTTGAACCTCATTAACCTGATGAGGTTTCAAATGTTTCAAAACATATACCTATTTTTGAAGAATTACATCAAGCAAAGTTTCATATTCGACTCATTGACCATCAATTCAAAAGATTTCAACCGTAAACTGTGTTTTAACTTCATATTTTCTCAAAAAGTTTACTATCATTTGAACCTCATTAACCTGATGAGGTTTCAAATGTTTCAAAACATATACCTATTTTTGAAGAATTACATCAAGCCAAGTTTCATATTCGACTCATTGAACATCAATTCAAAAGATTTCAAACATAAACTGTGTTTTGACTTCATATTTTCTCAAAAAGTTTACTATCATTTGAACCTCATTAACCTGATGAGGCTTAAAATGTTTCAAAACATACACCTGTTTTTGAAAAATTACATCAAGGGAGGTTTCATATTCGACTCATTGACTATCAATTCAAAATATTTCAACCATAGACTGTGTTTTGACTTCATATTTTCTCTAAAAGATTACTATCATTTGAACCTCATTAACCTGATGAGGTTTCAAATGTTTCAAAACATATACCTATTTTTGAAGAATTACATCAAGCCAAGTTTCATATTCGACTCATTGACCATCAATTCAAAAGATTTCAACCGTAAACTCTGTTTTAACTTCATATTTTCTCAAAAAGTTTACTATCATTTGAACCTCATTAACCTGATGAGGTTTCAAATGTTTCAAAACATATACCTATTTTTGAAGAATTACATCAAGCTAAGTTTCATATTCGACTCATTGACCATCAATTCAAAAGATTTCAACCACAGACTGTGTTTTAACTTCATATTTTCTCAAAAAGTTTACTATCATTTGAACCTCATTAACCTGATGAGGTTTCAAATGTTTCAAAACATATACCTATTTTTGAAGAATTACATAAAGCCAAGTTTCATATTCGACTCATTGACCATCAATTCAAAAGATTTCAACCACAGACTGTGTTTTAACTTCATATTTTCTCAAAAAGTTTACTATCATTTGAACCTCATTAACCTGATGAGGTTTCAAATGTTTCAAAACATATACCTATTTTTGAAGAATTACATAAAGCCAAGTTTCATATTCGACTCATTGACCATCAATTCAAAAGATTTCAACCACAGACTGTGTTTTAACTTCATATTTTCTCAAAAAGTTTACTATCATTTGAACCTCATTAACCTGATGAGGTTTCAAATGTTTCAAAACATACACCTGTTTTTAAAGAATTACATCAAGCCAAGTTTCATATTCGACTCATTGACCATCAATTCAAAAGATTTCAACCGTAAACTCTGTTTTAACTTCATATTTTCTCAAAAAGTTTACTATCATTTGAACCTCATTAACCTGATGAGGTTTCAAATGTTTCAAAACTTATACCTATTTTTGAAGAATTACACCAAGCCAAGTTTCATATTCGACTCATTGACGATCAATTCAAAAGATTTCAACCATAGACTGTGTTTTAACTTCATATTTTCTCAAAAAGTTTACTATCATTTGAACCTCATTAACCTGATGAGGTTTCAAATGTTTCAAAACATATACCTATTTTTGAAGAATTACATCAAGCCAAGTTTCATATTCGACTCATTGACGATCAATTCAAAAGATTTCAACCATAGACTGTGTTTTGACTTCATATTTTCTAAAAAAGTTTACTATCATTTGAACCTCATTAACCTGATGAGGTTTCAAATGTTTCAAAACATATACCTATTTTTGAAGAATTACATCAAGCCAAGTTTCATATTCGACTCATTGAACATCAATTCAAAAGATTTCAACCAGAGACAGTGTTTTAACTTCATATTTTCTCAAAAAGTTTACTATCATTTGAACCTCATTAACCTGATGAGGTTTCAAATGTTTCAAAACTTATACCTATTTTTGAAGAATTACACCAAGCCAAGTTTCATATTCGACTCATTGACCATCAATTCAAAAGATTTCAACCGTAAACTCTGTTTTAACTTCATATTTTCTCAAAAAGTTTACTATCATTTGAACCTCATTAACCTGATGAGGTTTCAAATGTTTCAAAACATATACCTATTTTTGAAGAATTACATCAAGCCAAGTTTCATATTCGACTCATTGACCATCAATTCAAAAGATTTCAACCGTAAACTCTGTTTTAACTTCATATTTTCTCAAAAAGTTTACTATCATTTGAACCTCATTAACCTGATGAGGTTTCAAATGTTTCAAAACATATACCTATTTTTGAAGAATTACATCAAGCTAAGTTTCATATTCGACTCATTGACCATCAATTCAAAAGATTTCAACCACAGACTGTGTTTTAACTTCATATTTTCTCAAAAAGTTTACTATCATTTGAACCTCATTAACCTGATGAGGTTTCAAATGTTTCAAAACATATACCTATTTTTGAAGAATTACATCAAGCCAAGTTTCATATTCGACTCATTGACCATCAATTCAAAAGATTTCAACCATAGACTGTGTTTTAACTTCATATTTTCTCAAAAAGTTTACTATCATTTGAACCTCATTAACCTGATGAGGTTTCAAATGTTTCAAAACATATACCTATTTTTGAAGAATTACATCAAGCAAAGTTTCATATTCGACTCATTGACCATCAATTCAAAAGATTTCAACCGTAAACTGTGTTTTAACTTCATATTTTCTCAAAAAGTTTACTATCATTTGAACCTCATTAACCTGATGAGGTTTCAAATGTTTCAAAACATATACCTATTTTTGAAGAATTACATCAAGCCAAGTTTCATATTCGACTCATTGACCATCAATTCAAAAGATTTCCAACATAAACTGTGTTTTGACTTCATATTTTCTCAAAAAGTTTACTATCATTTGAACCTCATTAACCTGATGAGGCTTAAAATGTTTCAAAACATACACCTGTTTTTGAAAAATTACATCAAGGGAGGTTTCATATTCGACTCATTGACTATCAATTCAAAATATTTCAACCATAGACTGTGTTTTGACTTCATATTTTCTCTAAAAGATTACTATCATTTGCACCTCATTAACCTGATGAGGTTTCAAATGTTTCAGAACATATACCTATTTTTGAAGAATTACATCAAGCCAAGTTTCATATTCGACTCATTGACCATCAATTCAAAAGATTTCAACCATAGACTGTGTTTTGACTTCATATTTTCTCTAAAAGATTACTATCATTTGAACCTCATTAACCTGATGAGGTTTCAAATGTTTCAAAACATATACCCATTTTTGAAGAATTACATCAAGCCAAGTTTCATATTCGACTTATTGAACATCAATTCAAAATATTTCAACCATAAACTGTGTTTTGACTTCATATTTTCTCAAAAAGTTTACTATCATTTGAACCTCATTAACCTGATGAGGTTTCAAATGTTTCAAAACATACACCTGTTTTTGAAGAATTACATCAAGCCAAGTTTCATATTCGACTCATTGACGATCAATTCAAAAGACTTCAACCATAGACTGTGTTTCGACTTCATATTTTCTCTAAAAGATTACTATCATTTGAACCTCATTAACCTGATGAGGTTTCAAATGTTTCAAAACATATACCTATTTTTGAAGAATTACATCAAGCCAAGTTTCATATTCGACTCATTGACCATCAATTCAAAAGATTTCAACCATAAACTCTGTTTTAACTTCATATTTTTCTCAAAAAGTTTACTATCATTTGAACCTCATTAACCTGATGAGGTTTCAAATGTTTCAAAACATATACCTATTTTTGAAGAATTACATCAAGCCAAGTTTCATATTCGACTCATTGACCATCAATTCAAAAGATTTTAACCGTAAGCTCTGTTTTAACTTCATATTTTCTCAAAAAGTTTACTATCATTTGAACCTCATTAACCTGATGAGGTTTCAAATGTTTCAAAACTTATACCTATTTTTGAAGAATTACATCAAGCTAAGTTTCATATTCGACTCATTGACCATCAATTCAAAAGATTTCAAACACAGACTGTGTTTTAACTTCATATTTTCTCAAAAAGTTTACTATCATTTGAACCTCATTAACCTGATGAGGTTTTAAATGTTTCAAAACTTATACCTATTTTTGAAGAATTACACCAAGCCAAGCCTCATATTCGACTCATTGACGATCATTTCAAAAGATTTCAACCATAGACTGTGTTTTGACTTCATATATTCTCAAAAATTTTACTATCATTTGAACCTCATTAACCTGATGAGGTTTCAAATGTTTCAAAACATATACCTATTTTTGAAGAATTACATCAAGCCAAGTTTCATATTCGACTCATTGACGATCAATTCAAGAGATTTCAACCATAGACTGTGTTTTGACTTCATATTTTCTCAAAAAGTTTACTATCATTTGAACCTCATTAACCTGATGAGGTTTCAAATGTTTCAAAACATATACCTATTTTTGAAGAATTACATCAAGCCAAGTTTCATATTCGACTCATTGAACATCAATTCAAAAGATTTCAACCACAGAAAGTGTTTTAACTTCATATTTTCTCAAAAGGTTTACTATCATTTGAACCTCATTAACCTGATGAGGTTTCAAATGTTTCAAAACTTATACCTATTTTTGAAGAATTACACCAAGCCAAGTTTCATATTCGACTCATTGACCATCAATTCAAAAGATTTCAACCGTAAACTCTGTTTTAACTTCATATTTTCTCAAAAAGTTTACTATCATTTGAACCTCAGTAGCCTGATGAGGTTTCAAATGTTTCAAAACATATACCTATTTTTGAAGAATTACATCAAGCCAAGTTTCATATTCGACTCATTGACCATCAATTCAAAAGATTTCAACCGTAAACTGTGTTTTAACTTCATATTTTCTCAAAAAGTTTACTATCATTTGAACCTCATTAACCTGATGAGGTTTCAAATGTTTCAAAACATATACCTATTTTTGAAGAATTACATCAAGCTAAGTTTCATATTCGACTCATTGACCATCAATTCAAAAGATTTCAACCGTAAACTCTGTTTTAACTTCATATTTTCTCAAAAAGTTTACTATCATTTGAACCTCATTAACCTGATGAGGTTTCAAATGTTTCAAAACATATACCTATTTTTGAAGAATTACATCAAGCCAAGTTTCATATTCGACTCATTGACCATCAATTCAAAAGATTTCAACAACAGACTGTGTTTTAACTTCATATTTTCTCAAAAAGTTTACTATCATTTGAACCTCATTAACCTGATGAGGCTTAAAATGTTTCAAAACATACACCTGTTTTTGAAAAATTACATCAAGGGAGGTTTCATATTCGACTCATTGACTATCAATTCAAAATATTTCAACCATAGACTGTGTTTTGACTTCATATTTTCTCTAAAAGATTACTATCATTTGCACCTCATTAACCTGATGAGGTTTCAAATGTTTCAAAACATATACCTATTTTTGAAGAATTACATCAAGCCAAGTTTCATATTCGACTCATTGACCATCAATTCAAAAGATTTCAACCATAGACTGTGTTTTGACTTCATATTTTCTCTAAAAGATTACTATCATTTGAACCTCATTAACCTGATGAGGTTTCAAATGTTTCAAAACATATACCCATTTTTGAAGAATTACATCAAGCCAAGTTTCATATTCGACTCATTGACCATCAATTCAAAAGATTTCAACCATAAACTGTGTTTTGACTTCATATTTTCTCAAAAAGTTTACTATCATTTGAACCTCATTAACCTGATGAGGTTTCAAATGTTTCAAAACATACACCTGTTTTTGAAGAATTACATCAAGCCAAGTTTCATATTCGACTCATTGACGATCAATTCAAAAGACTTCAACCATAGACTGTGTTTCGACTTCATATTTTCTCTAAAAGATTACTATCATTTGAACCTCATTAACCTGATGAGGTTTCAAATGTTTCAAAACATATACCTATTTTTGAAGAATTACATCAAGCCAAGTTTCATATTCGACTCATTGACCATCAATTCAAAAGATTTCAACCATAAACTCTGTTTTAACTTCATATTTTTCTCAAAAAGTTTACTATCATTTGAACCTCATTAACCTGATGAGGTTTCAAATGTTTCAAAACATATACCTATTTTTGAAGAATTACATCAAGCCAAGTTTCATATTCGACTCATTGACCATCAATTCAAAAGATTTTAACCGTAAGCTCTGTTTTAACTTCATATTTTCTCAAAAAGTTTACTATCATTTGAACCTCATTAACCTGATGAGGTTTCAAATGTTTCAAAACTTATACCTATTTTTGAAGAATTACATCAAGCTAAGTTTCATATTCGACTCATTGACCATCAATTCAAAAGATTTCAAACACAGACTGTGTTTTAACTTCATATTTTCTCAAAAAGTTTACTATCATTTGAACCTCATTAACCTGATGAGGTTTTAAATGTTTCAAAACTTATACCTATTTTTGAAGAATTACACCAAGCCAAGCCTCATATTCGACTCATTGACGATCATTTCAAAAGATTTCAACCATAGACTGTGTTTTGACTTCATATATTCTCAAAAATTTTACTATCATTTGAACCTCATTAACCTGATGAGGTTTCAAATGTTTCAAAACATATACCTATTTTTGAAGAATTACATCAAGCCAAGTTTCATATTCGACTCATTGACGATCAATTCAAGAGATTTCAACCATAGACTGTGTTTTGACTTCATATTTTCTCAAAAAGTTTACTATCATTTGAACCTCATTAACCTGATGAGGTTTTAAATGTTTCAAAACATATACCTATTTTTGAAGAATTACATCAAGCCAAGTTTCATATTCGACTCATTGAACATCAATTCAAAAGATTTCAACCACAGAAAGTGTTTTAACTTCATATTTTCTCAAAAGGTTTACTATCATTTGAACCTCATTAACCTGATGAGGTTTCAAATGTTTCAAAACTTATACCTATTTTTGAAGAATTACACCAAGCCAAGTTTCATATTCGACTCATTGACCATCAATTCAAAAGATTTCAACCGTAAACTCTGTTTTAACTTCATATTTTCTCAAAAAGTTTACTATCATTTGAACCTCAGTAACCTGATGAGGTTTCAAATGTTTCAAAACATATACCTATTTTTGAAGAATTACATCAAGCCAAGTTTCATATTCGACTCATTGACCATCAATTCAAAAGATTTCAACCGTAAACTCTGTTTTAACTTCATATTTTCTCAAAAAGGTTACTATCATTTGAACCTCATTAACTTGATGAGGTTTCAAATGTTTCAAAACATATACCTATTTTTGAAGAATTACATCAAGCTAAGTTTCATATTCGACTCATTGACCATCAATTCAAAAGACTTCAACCGTAAACTCTGTTTTAACTTCATATTTTCTCAAAAAGTTTACTATCATTTGAACCTCATTAACTTGATGAGGTTTCAAATGTTTCAAAACATATACCTATTTTTGAAGAATTACATCAAGCTAAGTTTCATATTCGACTCATTGACCATCAATTCAAAAGATTTCAACCACAGACTGTGTTTTAACTTCATATTTTCTCAAAAAGTTTACTATCATTTGAACCTCATTAACATGATGAGGTTTCAAATGTTTCAAAACATATACCTATTTTTGAAGAATTACATCAAGCCAAGTTTCATATTCGACTCATTGACCATCAATTCAAAAGATTTCAACCACAGACTGTGTTTTAACTTCATATTTTCTCAAAAAGTTTACTATCATTTGAACCTCATTAACCTGATGAGGTTTTAAATGTTTCAAAACTTATACCTATTATTGAAGAATTACATCAAGCAAAGTTTCATATTCGACTCATTGACCATCAATTCAAAAGATATCAAACACAGACTGTGTTTTAACTTCATATTTTCTCAAAAAGCTTACTATCATTTGAACCTCATTAACCTGATGAGGTTTTAAATGTTTCAAAACTTATACCTATTTTTGAAGAATTACACCAAGCCAAGCCTCATATTCGACTCATTGACGATCAATTCAAAAGATTTCAACCATAGACTGTGTTTTGACTTCATATATTCTCAAAAAGTTTACTATCATTTGAACCTCATTAACCTGATGAGGTTTCAAACGTTTCAATACATGTACCTAGTTTTGAAGAATTACATCAAGCAAAGTTTCATATTCGACTCATTGACAATCAATTCAAAAGATTTCATCCACAGACTGTGTTTTAACTTCATATTTTCTCAAAAAGTTTACTATCATTTGAACCTCATTAACCTGATGAGGTTTCAAATGTTTCAAAACAGATACCTATTTTTGAAAAATTACATCAAGCAAAGTTTCATATTCGACTCATTGACCATCAATTCAAAAGATTTCAACCGTAAACTGTGTTTTAACTTCATATTCTCTCAAAAAGTTTACTATCATTTGAACCTCATTAACCTGATGAGGTTTAAAACGTTTCAAAACATACACCTGTTTTTGAAGAATTACATCAAGCCAAGTTTCATATTCGACTCATTGACGATCAATTCAAAAGACTTCAACCATAGACTGTGTTTCGACTTCATATTTTCTCTAAAAGATTACTATCATTTGAACCTCATTAACCTGATGAAGTTTAAAACGTTTCAAAACATATACCTGTTTTTGAAAAATTACATCAAGCCAAGTTTCATATTCGACTTATTGACCATCAATTCAAAAGATTTCAACCATAGACTGTGTTTTGACTTCATATTTTCTCGAAAAGTTTACTATCATTTGAACCTCATTAACCTGATGAGGTTTCAAATGTTTCAAAACATACACCTGTTTTTGAAGAATTACACCAAGCCAAGTTTCATATTCGACTCATTGACGATCAATTCAAAAGATTTCAACCATAGACTGTGTTTTGACTTCATATTTTCTCGAAAAGTTTACTATCATTTGAACCTCATTAACCTGATGAGGTTTCAAATGTTTCAAAACATATACCTATTTTTGAAGAATTACATCAAGCAAAGTTTCATATTCGACTCATTGACCATCAATTCAAAAGATTTCAACCACAGACTGTGTTTTAACTTCATATTTTCTCAAAAAGTTTACTATCATTTGAACCTCATTAACCTGATGAGGTTTCAAATTTTTCAAAACATATACCTATTTTTGAAGAATTACATCAAGCAAAGTTTCATATTCGACTCATTGACCATCAATTCAAAAGATTTCAACCATAAACTGTGTTTTGACTTCATATTTTCTCAAAAAGTTTACTATCATTTGAACCTCATTAACCTGATGAGGTTTCAAATGTTTCAAAACTTAGCTATTTTTGAAGAATTACATCAAGCCAAGTTTCATATTCGACTCGTTGACCATCAATTCAAAAGATTTCGACCATAGACTGTGTTTTGAATTCATATTTTCTCAAAAAGTTTACTATCATTTCAACCTCATTAACCTGATGAGGCTTCAAATGTTTCAAAACTTAGCTATTTTTGAAGAATTACATCAAGCCAAGTTTCACATTCGACTCATTGACCATCAATTCAAAAGATTTCGACCATAGACTGTGTTTTAACTTCATATTTTCTCAAAAAGTTTACTATCATTTGAACCTCATTAACCTGATGAGGTTTCAAATGTTTCAAAACTTATAGCAATTTTTGAAGAATTACATCAAGCCAAGTTTCACATTCGACTCATTGAACATCAATTCAAAAGATTTCAACCATAGACTGTGTTTTGACTTCATATTTTCTCAAAAAGTTTACTATCATTTGAACCTCATTAACCTGATGAGGTTTCAAATGTTTCAAAACATATACCTATTTTTGAAGAATTACATCAAGCAAAGTTTCATATTCGACTCATTGACCATCAATTCAAAAGATTTCAACCACAGACTGTGTTTTAACTTCATATTTTCTCAAAAAGTTTACTATCATTTGAACCTCATTAACCTGATGAGGTTTCAAATGTTTCAAAACATATACCTATTTTTGAAGAATTACATCAAGCCAAGTTTCACATTCGACTCATTGACCATCAATTCAAAAGATTTCAAACACAGACTGTGTTTTAACTTCATATTTTCTCAAAAAGTTTACTATCATTTGAACCTCATTAACCTGATGAGGTTTCAAATGTTTCAAAACTTATACCTATTTTTGAAGAATTACACAAAGCCGAGTTTCATATTCGACTCATTGACCATCAATTCAAAAGATTTCAACCATAGACTGTGTTTTGACTTCATATTTTCTCGAAAAGTTTACTATCATTTGAACCTCATTAACCTGATGAGGTTTCAAATGTTTCAAAACTTATACCTATTTTTGAAGAATTACATCAAGCCAAGTTTCATATTCGACTCATTGACGATCAATTCAAAAGATTTCAACCATAGACTGTGTTTTGACTTCATATTTTCTCAAAAAGTTTACTATCATTTGAACCTCATTAACCTGATGAGGTTTCAAATGTTTCAAAACATATACCTATTTTTGAAGAATTACATCAAGCCAAGTTTCATCTTCGACTCATTGAACATCAATTCAAAAGATTTCAACCAGAGACAGTGTTTTAACTTCATATTTTCTCAAAAAGTTTACTATCATTTGAACCTCATTAACCTGATGAGGTTTCAAATGTTTCAAAACATATACCTATTTTTGAAGAATTACACCAAGCCAAGTTTCATATTCGACTCATTGACGATCAATTCAAAAGATTTCAACCATAGACTGTGTTTTGACTTCATATTTTCTCAAAAAGTTTACTATCATTTGAACCTCATTAACCTGATGAGGTTTCAAATGTTTCAAAACATGTACCTATTTTTGAAGAATTACATCAAGCAAAGTTTCATATTCGACTCATTGACCATCAATTCAAAAGATTTCAACCACAGACTGTGTTTTAACTTCATATTTTCTCAAAAAGTTTACTATCATTTGAACCTCATTAACCTGATGAGGTTTCAAATGTTTCAAAACATATACCTATTTTTGAAGAATTACATCAAGCAAAGTTTCATATTCGACTCATTGACCATCAATTCAAAAGATTTCAACCGTAAACTGTGTTTTAACTTCATATTCTCTCAAAAAGTTTACTATCATTTGAACCTCATTAACCTGATGAGGTTTCAAATGTTTCAAAACATATACCTATTTTTGAAGAATTACATCAAGCCAAGTTTCATATTCGACTCATTGAACATCAATTCAAAAGATTTCAACCAGAGACAGTGTTTTAACTTCATATTTTCTCAAAAAGTTTACTATCATTTGAACCTCATTAACCTGCTGAGGTTTAAAACGTTTCAAAACATACACCTGTTTTTGAAGAATTACATCAAGCCAAGTTTCATATTCGACTCATTGACCATCAATTGAAAATATTTCAACCATAGACTGTGTTTTGACTTCATATTTTCTCGAAAAGTTTACTATCATTTGAACCTCATTAACCTGATGAGGTTTCAAATGTTTCAAAACTTATACCTATTTTTGAAGAATTACATCAAGCCAAGTTTCATATTCGACTCATTGACGATCAATTCAAAAGATTTCAACCATAGACTGTGTTTTGACTTCATATTTTCTCGAAAAGTTAGCTATCATTTGAACCTCATTAACCTAATGAGGTTTCAAATGTTTCAAAACATATACCTATTCTTGAAGAATTACATCAAGCCAAGTTTCATTTTCGACTCATTGAACATCAATTCAAAAGATTTCAACCACAGACAGTGTTTTAACTTCATATTTTCTCAAAAAGTTTACTATCATTTGAACCTCATTAACCTGATGAGGTTTCGAATGTTTCAAAACTCATACCTATTTTTGAAGAATTACATTAAGCAAAGTTTCATATTCGACTCATTGACGATCAATTCAGAAGATTTCAACCATAGACTGTGTTTTGACTTCATATTTTCTCGAAAAGTTTACTATCATTTGAACCTCATTAACCTGATGAGGTTTAAAACGTTTCAAAACATACACCTGTTTTTGAAGAATTACATCAAGCCAAGTTTCATATTCGATTCATTGACCATCAATTCATAATATTTCAACCATAGACTGTGTTTTGACTTCATATTTTCTCGAAAAGTTTACTATCATTTGAACCTCATTAACCTGATGAGGTTTCAAATGTTTCAAAACTTATACCTATTTTTGAAGAATTACATCAAGCCAAGTTTCATATTCGACTCATTGACGATCAATTCATAAGATTTCAACCATAGACTGTGTTATAACTTCATATTTTCTCGAAAAGTTTACTATCATTTGAACCTCATTAACCTGATGAGGTTTCAAATGTTTCAAAACTTATACCTATTTTTGAAGAATTACATCAAGCAAAGTTTCATATTCGACTCATTGACCATCAATTCAACAGATTTCAACCGTAAACTGTGTTTTAACTTCATATTTTCTCAAAAAGTTTATTATCATTTGAACCTCATTAACCTGATGAGGTTTCATGTGTTTCAAAACATATACCTATTTTTGAAGAATTACATCAAGCTAAGTTTCATATTACACTCATTGACCATCAATTCAAAAGATTTCAACCGTAAACTCTGTTTTAACTTCATATTTTCTCAAAAAGTTTACTATCATTTGAACTTCATTAACCTGATGAGGTTTCAAATGTTTCAAAACATATACCTATTTTTGAAGAATTACATCAAGCAAAGTTTCATATTCGACTCATTGACCATCAATTCAAAAGATTTCAACAGTAAACTGTGTTATAACTTCATATTTTCTCAAAAAGTTTACTATCATTTGAACCTCATTAACCTGATGAGGTTTCAAATGTTTCAAAACATATACCTATTTTTGAAGAATTACATCAAGCAAAGTTTCATATTCGACTCATTGACCATCAATTCAAAAGATTTCAACCGTAAACTGTGTTTTAACTTCATATTCTCTCAAAAAGTTTCCTATCATTTGAACCTCATTAACCTGATGAGGTTTCAAATGTTTCAAAACATATACCTATTTTTGAAGAATTACATCAAGCCAAGTTTCATATTCGACTCATTGAACATCAATTCAAAAGATCTCAACCACAGACAGTGTTTTAACTTCATATTTTCTCAAAAAGTTTACTATCATTTGAACCTCATTAACCTGATAAGGTTTAAAACGTTTCAAAACATATACCTATTTTTGAAGAATTACATCAAGCCAAGTTTCATATTCGACTCATTGACCATCAATTCAAAAGATTTCAACCACAGACTGTGTTTTAACTTCATATTTTCTCAAAAAGTTTACTATCATTTGAACCTCATTAACCTGATGAGGTTTCAAATGTTTCAAAACTTATACCTATTTTTGAAGAATTACACCAAGCCAAGTTTCATATTCGACTCATTGACCATCAATTCAAAAGATTTCAACCATAGACTGTGTTTTGACTTCATATTTTCTCGAAAAGTTTACTATCATTTGAACCTCATTAACCTGATGAGGTTTCAAATGTTTCAAAACTTATACCTATTTTTGAAGAATTACATCAAGCCAAGTTTCATATTCGACTCATTGACGATCAATTCAAAAGATTTCAACAATAGACTGTGTTTTGACTTCATATTTTCTCGAAAAGTTAGCTATCATTTGAACCTCATTAACCTGATGAGGTTTCAAATGTTTCAAAACATATACCTATTTTTGAAGAATTACATCAAGCCAAGTTTCATCTTCGACTCATTGAACATCAATTCAAAAGATTTCAACCAGAGACAGTGTTTTAACTTCATATTTTCTCAAAAAGTTTACTATCATTTGAACCTCATTAACCTGATGAGGTTTCGAATGTTTCAAAACTTATACCTATTTTTGAAGAATTACACCAAGCCAAGTTTCATATTCGACTCATTGACGATCAATTCAGAAGATTTCAACCATAGACTGTGTTTTGACTTCATATTTTCTCGAAAAGTTTACTATCATTTGAACCTCATTAACCTAATGAGGTTTCAAATGTTTCAAAACATATACCTTATTTTGAAGAATTACATCAAGCCAAGTTTCATATTCGACTCATTGACCATAAATTCAAAAGATTTCAACAATAAACTGTGTTTTGACTTTTAATTTTCTCAAAAAGTTTACTATCATTTGAACCTCATTAACCTGATGAGGTTTCAAATGTTTCAAAACTTAGCTATTTTTGAAGAATTACATCAAGCCAAGTTTCATATTCGACTCGTTGACCATCAATTCAAAAGATTTCGACCATAGACTGTGTTTTGAATTCATATTTTCTCAAAAAGTTTACTATCATTTGAACCTCATTAACCTGATGAGGTTTCAAATGTTTCAAAACATATACCTATTTTTGAAGAATTACATCAAGCAAAGTTTCATATTCGACTCATTGACCATCAATTCAAAAGATTTCAACCACAGACTGTGTTTTAACTTCATATTTTCTCAAAAAGTTTACTATCATTTGAACCTCATTAACCTGATGAGGTTTTAAAATGTTTCAAAACATATACCTATTTTTGAAGAATTACATCAAGCCAAGTTTCACATTCGACTCATTGACCATCAATTCAAAAGATTTCAACCACAGACTGTGTTTTAACTTCATATTTTCTCAAAAAGTTTACTATCATTTGAACCTCATTAACCTGATGAGGTTTCAAATGTTTCAAAACTTATACCTATTTTTGAAGAATTACACAGAGACGAGATTCATATTCGACTCATTGACCATCAATTCAAAAGATTTCAACCATAGACTGTGTTTTGACTTCATATTTTCTCGAAAAGTTTACTATCATTTGAACCTCATTAACCTGATGAGGTTTCAAATGTTTCAAAACTTATACCTATTTTTGAAGAATTACATCAAGCCAAGTTTCATATTCGACTCATTGACGATCAATTCAAAAGATTTCAACCATAGACTGTGTTTTGACTTCATATTTTCTCAAAAAGTTTACTAACATTTGAACCTCATTAACCTGATGAGGTTTCAAATGTTTCAAAACATATACCTATTTTTGAAGAATTACATCAAGCCAAGTTTCATATTCGACTCATTGAACATCAATTCAAAAGATTTCAACCACAGACAGTGTTTTAAATTCATATTTTCTCAAAAGGTTTACTATCATTTGAACCTCATTAACCTGATGAGGTTTCAAATGTTTCAAAACTTATACCTATTTTTGAAGAATTACACCAAGCCAAGTTTCATATTCGACTCATTGACGATCAATTCAAAAGATTTCAACCATAGACTGTGTTTTGACTTCATATTTTCTCAAAAAGTTTACTATCATTTGAACCTCATTAACCTGATGAGGTTTCAAATGTTTCAAAACATGTACCTATTTTTGAAGAATTACATCAAGCAAAGTTTCATATTCGACTCATTGACCATCAATTCAAAAGATTTCAACCACAGACTGTGTTTTAACTTCATATTTTCTCAAAAAGTTTACTATCATTTGAACCTCATTAACCTGATGAGGTTTCAAATGTTTCAAAACATATACCTATTTTTGAAGAATTACATCAAGCAAAGTTTCATATTCGACTCATTGACCATCAATTCAAAAGATTTCAACCGTAAACTGTGTTTTAACTTCATATTCTCTCAAAAAGTTTACTATCATTTGAACCTCATTAACCTGATGAGGTTTCAAATGTTTCAAAACATATACCTATTTTTGAAGAATTACATCAAGCCAAGTTTCATATTCGACTCATTGAACATCAATTCAAAAGATTTCAACCAGAGACAGTGTTTTAACTTCATATTTTCTCAAAAAGTTTACTATCATTTGAACCTCATTAACCTGCTGAGGTTTAAAACGTTTCAAAACATACACCTGTTTTTGAAGAATTACATCAAGCCAAGTTTCATATTCGACTCATTGACCATCAATTGAAAATATTTCAACCATAGACTGTGTTTTGACTTCATATTTTCTCGAAAAGTTTACTATCATTTGAACCTCATTAACCTGATGAGGTTTCAAATGTTTCAAAACTTATACCTATTTTTGAAGAATTACATCAAGCCAAGTTTCATATTCGACTCATTGACGATCAATTCAAAAGATTTCAACCATAGACTGTGTTTTGACTTCATATTTTCTCGAAAAGTTACCTATCATTTGAACCTCATTAACCTAATGAGGTTTCAAATGTTTCAAAACATATACCTATTCTTGAAGAATTACATCAAGCCAAGTTTCATTTTCGACTCATTGAACATCAATTCAAAAGATTTCAACCACAGACAGTGTTTTAACTTCATATTTTCTCAAAAAGTTTACTATCATTTGAACCTCATTAACCTGATGAGGTTTCGAATGTTTCAAAACTCATACCTATTTTTGAAGAATTACATTAAGCAAAGTTTCATATTCGACTCATTGACGATCAATTCAGAAGATTTCAACCATAGACTGTGTTTTGACTTCATATTTTCTCGAAAAGTTTACTATCATTTGAACCTCATTAACCTGATGAGGTTTAAAACGTTTCAAAACATACACCTGTTTTTGAAGAACTGCATCAAGCCAAGTTTCATATTCGATTCATTGACCATCAATTCATAATATTTCAACCATAGACTGTGTTTTGACTTCATATTTTCTCGAAAAGTTTACTATCACTTGAACCTCATTAACCTGATGAGGTTTCAAATGTTTCAAAACTTATACCTATTTTTGAAGAATTACATCAAGCCAAGTTTCATATTCGACTCATTGACGATCAATTCAAAAGATTTCTACCATAGACTGTGTTTTAACTTCATATTTTCTCGAAAAGTTTACTATCATTTGAACCTCATTAACCTGATGAGGTTTCAAATGTTTCAAAACATATACCTGTTTTTGAAGAATTACATCAAGCTAAGTTTCATATTCGACTCATTGACCATCAATTCAAAAGATTTCAACCGTAAACTCTGTTTTAACTTCATATTTTCTCAAAAAGTTTATTATCATTTGAACCTCATTAACCTGATGAGGTTTCATGTGTTTCAAAACATATACCTATTTTTGAAGAATTACATCAAGCTAAGTTTCATATTACACTCATTGACCATCAATTCAAAAGATTTCAACCGTAAACTCTGTTTTAACTTCATATTTTCTCAAAAAGTTTACTATCATTTGAACTTCATTGACCTGATGAGGTTTCAAATGTTTCAAAACATATAGCTATTTTTGAAGAATTACATCAAGCAAAGTTTCATATTCGACTCATTGACCATCAATTCAAAAGATTTCAACAGTAAACTGTGTTATAACTTCATATTTTCTCAAAAAGTTTACTATCATTTGAACCTCATTAACCTGATGAGGTTTCAAATGTTTCAAAACATATACCTATTTTTGAAGAATTACATCAAGCAAAGTTTCATATTCGACTCATTGACCATCAATTCAAAAGATTTCAACCGTAAACTGTGTTTTAACTTCATATTCTCTCAAAAAGTTTCCTATCATTTGAACCTCATTAACCTGATGAGGTTTCAAATGTTTCAAAACATATACCTATTTTTGAAGAATTACATCAAGCCAAGTTTCATATTCGACTCATTGAACATCAATTCAAAAGATCTCAACCACAGACAGTGTTTTAACTTCATATTTTCTCAAAAAGTTTACTATCATTTGAACCTCATTAACCTGATAAGGTTTAAAACGTTTCAAAACATATACCTATTTTTGAAGAATTACATCAAGCCAAGTTTCATATTCGACTCATTGACCATCAATTCAAAAGATTTCAACCACAGACTGTGTTTTAACTTCATATTTTCTCAAAAAGTTTACTATCATTTGAACCTCATTAACCTGATGAGGTTTCAAATGTTTCAAAACTTATACCTATTTTTGAAGAATTACACCAAGCCAAGTTTCAAATTCGACTCATTGACCATCAATTCAAAATATTTCAACCATAGACTGTGTTTTGACTTCATATTTTCTCGAAAAGTTTACTATCATTTGAACCTCATTAACCTGATGAGGTTTCAAATGTTTCAAAACTTATACCTATTTTTGAAGAATTACATCAAGCCAAGTTTCATATTCGACTCATTGACGATCAATTCAAAAGATTTCAACAATAGACTGTGTTTTGACTTCATATTTTCTCGAAAAGTTAGCTATCATTTGAACCTCATTAACCTGATGAGGTTTCAAATGTTTCAAAACATATACCTATTTTTGAAGAATTACATCAAGCCAAGTTTCATCTTCGACTCATTGAACATCAATTCAAAAGATTTCAACCAGAGACAGTGTTTTAACTTCATATTTTCTCAAAAAGTTTACTATCATTTGAACCTCATTAACCTGATGAGGTTTCAAATGTTTCAAAACTTATACCTATTTTTGAAGAATTACACCAAGCCAAGTTTCATATTCGACTCATTGACGATCAATTCAGAAGATTTCAACCATAGACTGTGTTTTGACTTCATATTTTCTCGAAAAGTTTACTATCATTTGAACCTCATTAACCTAATGAGGTTTCAAATGTTTCAAAACATATACCTTATTTTGAAGAATTACATCAAGCCAAGTTTCATATTCGACTCATTGACCATAAATTCAAAAGATTTCAACAATAAACTGTGTTTTGACTTCTAATTTTCTCAAAAAGTTTACTATCATTTGAACCTCATTAACCTGATGAGGTTTCAAATGTTTCAAAACTTAGCTATTTTTGAAGAATTACATCAAGCCAAGTTTCATATTCGACTCGTTGACCATCAATTCAAAAGATTTCGACCATAGACTGTGTTTTGAATTCATATTTTCTCAAAAAGTTTACTATCATTTGAACCTCATTAACCTGATGAGGTTTCAAATGTTTCAAAACATATACCTATTTTTGAAGAATTACATCAAGCAAAGTTTCATATTCGACTCATTGACCATCAATTCAAAAGATTTCAACCACAGACTGTGTTTTAACTTCATATTTTCTCAAAAAGTTTACTATCATTTGAACCTCATTAACCTGATGAGGTTTTAAAATGTTTCAAAACATATACCTATTTTTGAAGAATTACATCAAGCCAAGTTTCACATTCGACTCATTGACCATCAATTCAAAAGATTTCAACCACAGACTGTGTTTTAACTTCATATTTTCTCAAAAAGTTTACTATCATTTGAACCTCATTAACCTGATGAGGTTTCAAATGTTTCAAAACTTATACCTATTTTTGAAGAATTACACAAAGACGAGATTCATATTCGACTCATTGACCATCAATTCAAAAGATTTCAACCATAGACTGTGTTTTGACTTCATATTTTCTCGAAAAGTTTACTATCATTTGAACCTCATTAACCTGATGAGGTTTCAAATGTTTCAAAACTTATACCTATTTTTGAAGAATTACATCAAGCCAAGTTTCATATTCGACTCATTGACGATCAATTCAAAAGATTTCAACCATAGACTGTGTTTTGACTTCATATTTTCTCAAAAAGTTTACTATCATTTGAACCTCATTAACCTGATGAGGTTTCAAATGTTTCAAAACATATACCTATTTTTGAAGAATTACATCAAGCCAAGTTTCATATTCGACTCATTGAACATCAATTCAAAAGATTTCAACCACAGACAGTGTTTTAACTTCATATTTTCTCAAAAGGTTTACTATCATTTGAACCTCATTAACCTGATGAGGTTTCAAATGTTTCAAAACTTATACCTATTTTTGAAGAATTACACCAAGCCAAGTTTCATATTCGACTCATTGACCATAAATTCAAAAGATTTCAACAATAAACTGTGTTTTGACTTTTAATTTTCTCAAAAAGTTTATTATCATTTGAACCTCATTAACCTGATGAGGTTTCAAATGTTTCAAAACATATACCTATTTTTGAAGAATTACATCAAGCCAAGTTTCATATTCGACTCATTGACTATCAATTCAAAAGACTTCAACCATAGACTGTGTTTTGACTTCATATTTTCTCAAAAAGTTTACTATCATTTGAACCTCATTAACCTGATGAGGTTTCAAATGTTTCAAAACATGTACCTATTTTTGAAGAATTACATCAAGCAAAGTTTCATATTCGACTCATTGACCATCAATTCAAAAGATTTCAACCACAGACAGTGTTTTAACTTCATATTTTCTCAAAAAGTTTACTATCATTTGAACCTCATTAACCTGATGAGGTTTCAAATGTTTCAAAACAGATACCTATTTTTGAAGAATTACATCAAGCAAAGTTTCATATTCGACTCATTGACCATCAATTCAAAAGATTTCAACCGTAAACTGTGTTTTAACTTCATATTCTCTCAAAAAGTTTACTATCATTTGAACCTCATTAACCTGATGAGGTTTCAAATGTTTCAAAACATATACCTATTTTTGAAGAATTACATCAAGCCAAGTTTCATATTCGACTCATTGAACATCAATTCAAAAGATCTCAACCACAGACAGTGTTTTAACTTCATATTTTCTCAAAAAGTTTACTATCATTTGAACCTCATTAACCTGCTGAGGTTTAAAACGTTTCAAAACATACACCTGTTTTTGAAGAATTACATCAAGCCAAGTTTCATATTCGACTCATTGACCATCAATTGAAAATATTTCAACCATAGACTGTGTTTTGACTTCATATTTTCTCGAAAAGTTTACTATCATTTGAACCTCATTAACCTGATGAGGTTTCAAATGTTTCAAAACTTATACCTATTTTTGAAGAATTACATCAAGCCAAGTTTCATATTCGACTCATTGACGATCAATTCAAAAGATTTCAACCATAGACTGTGTTTTGACTTCATATTTTCTCAAAAAGTTTACTATCATTTGAACCTCATTAACCTGATGAGGTTTCAAATGTTTCAAAACATATACCTATTTTTGAAGAATTACATCAAGCAAAGTTTCATATTCGACTCATTGACCATCAATTCAAAAGATTTCAACCGTAAACTGTGTTTTAACTTCATATTCTCTCAAAAAGTTTCCTATCATTTGAACCTCATTAACCTGATGAGGTTTCAAATGTTTCAAAACATATACCTATTTTTGAAGAATTACATCAAGCAAAGTTTCATATTCGACTCATTGACCATCAATTCAAAAGATTTCAACCGTAAACTGTGTTTTAACTTCATATTCTCTCAAAAAGTTTCCTATCATTTGAACCTCATTAACCTGATGAGGTTTCAAATGTTTCAAAACATATACCTATTTTTGAAGAATTACATCAAGCCAAGTTTCATATTCGACTCATTGAACATCAATTCAAAAGATCTCAACCACAGACAGTGTTTTAACTTCATATTTTCTCAAAAAGTTTACTATCATTTGAACCTCATTAACCTGATAAGGTTTAAAACGTTTCAAAACATATACCTATTTTTGAAGAATTACATCAAGCCAAGTTTCATATTCGACTCATTGACCATCAATTCAAAAGATTTCAACCACAGACTGTGTTTTAACTTCATATTTTCTCAAAAAGTTTACTATCATTTGAACCTCATTAACCTGATGAGGTTTCAAATGTTTCAAAACTTATACCTATTTTTGAAGAATTACACCAAGCCAAGTTTCATATTCGACTCATTGACCATCAATTCAAAAGATTTCAACCATAGACTGTGTTTTGACTTCATATTTTCTCGAAAAGTTTACTATCATTTGAACCTCATTAACCTGATGAGGTTTCAAATGTTTCAAAACTTATACCTATTTTTGAAGAATTACATCAAGCCAAGTTTCATATTCGACTCATTGACGATCAATTCAAAAGATTTCAACAATAGACTGTGTTTTGACTTCATATTTTCTCGAAAAGTTAGCTATCATTTGAACCTCATTAACCTGATGAGGTTTCAAATGTTTCAAAACATATACCTATTTTTGAAGAATTACATCAAGCCAAGTTTCATCTTCGACTCATTGAACATCAATTCAAAAGATTTCAACCAGAGACAGTGTTTTAACTTCATATTTTCTCAAAAAGTTTACTATCATTTGAACCTCATTAACCTGATGAGGTTTCAAATGTTTCAAAACTTATACCTATTTTTGAAGAATTACACCAAGCCAAGTTTCATATTCGACTCATTGACGATCAATTCAGAAGATTTCAACCATAGACTGTGTTTTGACTTCATATTTTCTCGAAAAGTTTACTATCATTTGAACCTCATTAACCTAATGAGGTTTCAAATGTTTCAAAACATATACCTTATTTTGAAGAATTACATCAAGCCAAGTTTCATATTCGACTCATTGACCATAAATTCAAAAGATTTCAACAATAAACTGTGTTTTGACTTTTAATTTTCTCAAAAAGTTTATTATCATTTGAACCTCATTAACCTGATGAGGTTTCAAATGTTTCAAAACATATACCTATTTTTGAAGAATTACATCAAGCCAAGTTTCATATTCGACTCATTGACTATCAATTCAAAAGACTTCAACCATAGACTGTGTTTTAACTTCATATTTTCTCGAAAAGTTTACTATCATTTGAACCTCATTAACCTGATGAGGTTTCAAATGTTTCAAAACATATACCTGTTTTTGAAGAATTACATCAAGCTAAGTTTCATATTCGACTCATTGACCATCAATTCAAAAGATTTCAACCGTAAACTCTGTTTTAACTTCATATTTTCTCAAAAAGTTTACTATCATTTGAACTTCATTAACCTGACGAAGTTTCAAATGTTTCAAAACATATAGCTATTTTTGAAGAATTACATCAAGCAAAGTTTCATATTCGACTCATTGACCATCAATTCAAAAGATTTCAACAGTAAACTGTGTTTTGACTTCATATCTTCTCAAAAAGTTTACTATCATTTGAACCTCATTAACCTGATGAGGTTTCAAATGTTTCAAAACTTATAGCTATTCTTGAAGAATTACATCAAGCCATGTTTTATATTCGACTCATTGACCATCAAGTCAAAAGATTTCAACCATAGACTGTGTTTTGAATTCATATTTTCTCAAAAAGTTTACTATCATTTGAACCTCATTAACCTGATGAGGTTTCAAACGTTTCAAAACATATACCTATTTTTGAAGAATTACATCAAGCCAAGTTTCATATTCGACTCATTGACCATCAAGTCAAAAGATTTCAACCATAGACTGTGTTTTGAATTCATATTTTCTCAAAAAGTTTACTATCATTTGAACCTCATTAACCTGATGAGGTTTTAAATGTTTCAAAACATATACCTATTTTTTAAGAATTACATCAAGCTAAGTTTCATATTACACTCATTGACAATCAATTCAAAAGATTTCAACCGTAAACTCTGTTTTAACTTCATATTTTCTCAAAAAGTTTACTATCATTTGAACCTCATTAACCTGATGAGGTTTCAAATGTTTCAAAACATATACCTATTTTTGAAGAATTACATCAAGCAAAGTTTCATATTCGACTCATTGACCATCAATTCAAAAGATTTCAACAGTAAACTGTGTTATAACTTCATATTTTCTCAAAAAGTTTACTATCATTTGAACCTCATTAACCTGATGAGGTTTCAAATGTTTCAAAACATATACCTATTTTTGAAGAATTACATCAAGCCAAGTTTCATATTCGACTCATTGATGATCAATTCAAAAGATTTCAACCATAAACTTTGTTTTGACTTCATATCTTCTCAAAAAGTTTACTATCATTTGAACCTCATTAACCTGATGAGGTTTCAAATGTTTCAAAACTTATAGCTATTCTTGAAGAATTACATCAAGCCATGTTTTATGTTCGACTCATTGACCATCAAGTCAAAAGATTTCAACCATAGACTGTGTTTTGAATTCATATTTTCTCAAAAAGTTTACTATCATTTGAACCTCATTAACCTGATGAGGTTTCAAATGTTTCAAAACATATACCTATTTTTGAAGAATTACATCAAGCCAAGTTTCATATTCGACTCATTGACCATCAATTCAAAAGATTTCAACCATAGACTGTGTTTTGAATTCATATTTTCTCAAAAAGTTTACTATCATTTCAACCTCATTAACCTGATGAGGTTTCAAATGTTTCAAAACATATACCTGTTTTTGAAGAATTACATCAAGCTAAGTTTCATATTCGACTCATTGAACATCAATTCAAAAGATTTCAACCATAGACTGTGTTTTGACTTCATATTTTCTCGAAAAGTTTACTATCATTTGAACCTCATTAACCTGATGAGGTTTCAAATGTTTCAAAACATATACCTGTTTTTGAAGAATTACATCAAGCTAAGTTTCATATTCGACTCATTGACCATCAATTCAAAAGATTTCAACCGTAAACTCTGTTTTGACTTTTAATTTTCTCAAAAAGTTTATTATCATTTGAACCTCATTAACCTGATGAGGTTTCAAATGTTTCAAAACATATACCTATTTTTGAAGAATTACATCAAGCTAAGTTTCATATTACACTCATTGACCATCAATTCAAAAGATTCCAACCGTAAACTCTGTTTTAACTTCATATTTTCTCAAAAAGTTTACTATCATTTGAACTTCATTAACCTGACGAAGTTTCAAATGTTTCAAAACATATACCTATTTTTGAAGAATTACATCAAGCAAAGTTTCATATTCGACTCATTGACCATCAATTCAAAAGATTTCAACAGTAAACTGTGTTATAACTTCATATTTTCTCAAAAATTTTAGTATCATTTGAAACTCATTAACCTGATGAGGTTTCAAATGTTTCAAAACATATACCTATTTTTGAAGAATTACATCAAGCCAAGTTTCATATTCGACTCATTGACCATCAATTCAAAAGATTTCAACCACAGACTGTGTTTTGACTTCATATATTCTCAAAAAGTTTACTATCATTTGAACCTCATTAACCTGATGAGGTTTTAAATGTTTCAAAACATATACCTATTTTTTAAGAATTACATCAAGCTAAGTTTCATATTACACTCATTGACAATCAATTCAAAAGATTTCAACCGTAAACTCTGTTTTAACTTCATATTTTCTCAAAAAGTTTACTATCATTTGAACCTCATTAACCTGATGAGGTTTCAAATGTTTCAAAACATATACCTATTTTTGAAGAATTACATCAAGCAAAGTTTCATATTCGACTCATTGACCATCAATTCAAAAGATTTCAACAGTAAACTGTGTTATAACTTCATATTTTCTCAAAAGTTTACTATCATTTGAACCTCATTAACCTGATGAGGTTTCAAATGTTTCAAAACATATACCTATTTTTGAAGAATTACACAAAGCCGAGTTTCATATTCGACTCATTGACCATCAATTCAAAAGATTTCAAACATAGACTGTGTTTTGACTTCATATTTTCTCAAAAAGTTTACTATCATTTGAACCTCATTAACCTGATGAGGTTTCAAATGTTTCAAAACATATACCTATTTTTGAAGAATTACATCAAGCCAAGTTTCATATTCGACTCATTGACCATCAATTCAAAAGATTTCAACCACAGACTGTGTTTTAACTTCATATTTTCTCAAAAAGTTTACTATCATTTGAACCTCATTAACCTGATGAGGTTTCAAATGTTTCAAAACATATACCTATTTTTGAAGAATTACACCAAGCCAAGTTTCATATTCGACTCATTGACGATCAATTCAAAAGATTTCAACCATAGACTGTGTTTTGACTTCATATTTTCTCGAAAAGTTTACTATCATTTGAACCTCATTAACCTAATGAGGTTTCAAATGTTTCAAAACATATACCTAATTTTGAAGAATTACATCAAGCCAAGTTTCATATTCGACTCATTGACCATCAATTCAAAAGATTTCAACCATAGACTGTGTTTTGACTTCATATTTTCTCGAAAAGTTTACTATCATTTGAACCTCATTAACCTGATGAGGTTTCAAATGTTTCAAAACATATACCTATTTTTGAAGAATTACATCAAGCCAAGTTTCATATTCGACTCATTGACCATCAATTCAAAAGATTTCAACCACAGACTGTGTTTTAACTTCATATTTTCTCAAAAAGTTTACTATCATTTGAACCTCATTAACCTGATGAGGTTTCAAATGTTTCAAAACTTATACCTATTTTTGAAGAATTACACCAAGCCAAGTTTCATATTCGACTCATTGACCATCAATTCAAAAGATTTCAACCATAGACTGTGTTTTGACTTCATATTTTCTCGAAAAGTTTACTATCATTTGAACCTCATTAACCTAATGAGGTTTCAAATGTTTCAAAACATATACCTATTTTTGAAGAATTACATCAAGCAAAGTTTCATATTCGACTCATTGACCATCAATTCAAAAGATTTCAACCATAAACTGTGTTTTGACTTCATATTTTCTCAAAAAGTTTACTATCATTTGAACCTCATTAACCTGATGAGGTTTCAAATGTTTCAAAACATATACCTATTTTTGAAGAATTACATCAAGCCAAGTTTCATATTCGACTCATTGACCATCAATTCAAAAGATTTCAACCATAGACTGTGTTTTGACTTCATATTTTCTCAAAAAGTTTACTATCATTTGAACCTCATTAACCTGATGAGGTTTCAAATGTTTCAAAACATATACCTATTTTTGAAGAATTACATCAAGCCAAGTTTCATATTCGACTCATTGACCATCAATTCAAAAGATTTCAACCACAGACTGTGTTTTAACTTCATATTTTCTCAAAAAGTTTACTATCATTTGAACCTCATTAACATGATGAGGTTTCAAATGTTTCAAAACTTATACCTATTTTTGAAGAATTACACCAAGCCAAGTTTCATATTCGACTCATTGACCATCAATTCAAAAGATTTCAACCATAGACTGTGTTTTGACTTCATATTTTCTCGAAAAGTTTACTATCATTTGAACCTCATTAACCTGATGAGGTTTCAAATGTTTCAAAACATATACCTATTTTTGAAGAATTACATCAAGCCAAGTTTCATATTCGACTCATTGACCATCAATTCAAAAGATTTCAACCATAAACTGTGTTTTGACTTCATATTTTCTCAAAAAGTTTACTATCATTTGAACCTCATTAACCTGATGAGGTTTCAAATGTTTCAAAACATATACCTATTTTTGAAGAATTACATCAAGCCAAGTTTCATATTCGACTCATTGACCATCAATTCAAAAGATTTCAACCATAGACTGTGTTTTGACTTCATATTTTCTCAAAAAGTTTATTATCATTTGAACCTCATTAACCTGATGAGGTTTCAAATGTTTCAAAACATATACCTATTTTTGAAGAATTACATCAAGCCAAGTTTCATATTCGACTCATTGACCATCAATTCAAAAGATTTCAACCATAGACTGTGTTTTGACTTCATATTTTCTCGAAAAGTTTACTATCACTTGAACCTCATTAACCTGATGACGTTTCAAATGTTTCAAAACTTATTCCTATTTTTGAAGAATTACATCAAGCCAAGTTTCATATTCGACTCATTGATGATCAATTCAAAAGATTTCAACCATAAACTTTGTTTTGACTTCATATTTTCTCAAAAAGTTTACTATCATTTGAACCTCATTAACCTGATGAGGTTTCAAATGTTTCAAAACTTATAGCTATTCTTGAAGAATTACATCAAGCCATGTTTTATATTCGACTCATTGACCATCAATTCAAAAGATTTCAACCGTAAACTCTGTTTTAACTTCATATTTTCTCAAAAAGTTTACTATCATTTGAACCTCATTAACCTGATGAGGTTTCAAATGTTTCAAAACATATACCTATTTTTGAAGAATTACATCAAGCCAAGTTTCATATTCGACTCATTGATGATCAATTCAAAAGATTTCAACCATAAACTTTGTTTTGACTTCATATCTTCTCAAAAAGTTTACTATCATTTGAACCTCATTAACCTGATGAGGTTTCAAATGTTTCAAAACTTATAGCTATTCTTGAAGAATTACATCAAGCCATGTTTTATATTCGACTCATTGACCATCAAGTCAAAAGATTTCAACCATAGACTGTGTTTTGAATTCATATTTTCTCAAAAAGTTTACTATCATTTGAACCTCATTAACCTGATGACGTTTCAAATGTTTCAAAACATATACCTATTTTTGAAGAATTACATCAAGCCAAATTTCATATTCGACTCATTGATGATCAATTCAAAAGATTTCAACCATAAACTTTGTTTTGACTTCATATCTTCTCAAAAAGTTTACTATCATTTGAACCTCATTAACCTGATGAGGTTACAAATGTTTCAAAACTTATAGCTATTCTTGAAGAATTACATCAAGCAAAGTTTGATATTCGACTCATTGACCATCAATTCAAAAGATTTCAACCACAGACTGTGTTTTGACTTCATATTTTCTCAAAAAGTTTACTATCATTTGAACCTCATTAACCTGATGAGGTTTTAAATGTTTCAAAACATATACCTATTTTTTAAGAATTACATCAAGCTAAGTTTCATCTTACACTCATTGACAATCAATTCAAAAGATTTCAACCGTAAACTCTGTTTTAACTTCATATTTTCTCAAAAAGTTTACTATCATTTGAACCTCATTAACCTGATGAGGTTTCAAATGTTTCAAAACATATACCTATTTTTGAAGAATTACATCAAGCAAAGTTTCATATTCGACTCATTGACCATCAATTCAAAAGATTTCAACAGTAAACTGTGGTATAACTTCATATTTTCTCAAAAGTTTACTATCATTTGAACCTCATTAACCTGATGAGGTTTCAAATGTTTCAAAACATATACCTATTTTTGAAGAATTACACAAAGCCGAGTTTCATATTCGACTCATTGACCATCAATTCAAAAGATTTCAACCATAGACTGTGTTTTGACTTCATATTTTCTCGAAAAGTTTACTATCATTTGAACCTCATTAACCTGATGAGGTTTCAAATGTTTCAAAACATATACCTATTTTTGAAGAATTACATCAAGCCAAGTTTCATATTCGACTCATTGACCATCAATTCAAAAGATTTCAACCACAGACTGTGTTTTAACTTAATATTTTCTCAAAAAGTTTACTATCATTTGAACCTCATTAACCTGATGAGGTTTTAAATGTTTCAAAACATATACCTATTTTTTAAGAATTACATCAAGCTAAGTTTCATATTACACTCATTGACAATCAATTCAAAAGATTTCAACCGTAAACTCTGTTTTAACTTCATATTTTCTCAAAAAGTTTACTATCATTTGAACCTCATTAACCTGATGAGGTTTCAAATGTTTCAAAACATATACCTATTTTTGAAGAATTACATCAAGCAAAGTTTCATATTCGACTCATTGACCATCAATTCAAAAGATTTCAACAGTAAACTGTGTTATAACTTCATATTTTCTCAAAAGTTTACTATCATTTGAACCTCATTAACCTGATGAGGTTTCAAATGTTTCAAAACATATACCTATTTTTGAAGAATTACACAAAGCCGAGTTTCATATTCGACTCATTGACCATCAATTCAAAAGATTTCAACCATAGACTGTGTTTTGACTTCATATTTTCTCGAAATGTTTACTACCATTTGAACCTCATTAACCTGATGAGGTTTCAAATGTTTCAAAACATATACCTATTTTTGAAGAATTACATCAAGCCAAGTTTCATATTCGACTCATTGACCATCAATTCAAAAGATTTCAACCATATACTGTGTTTTGACTTCATATTTTCTCAAAAAGTTTACTATCATTTGAACCTCATTAACCTGATGAGGTTTCAAATGTTTCAAAACTTATACCTATTTTTGAAGAATTACACCAAGCCAAGTTTCATATTCGACTCATTGACGATCAATTCAAAAGATTTCAACCATAGACTGTGTTTTGACTTCATATTTTCTCGAAAAGTTTACTATCATTTGAACCTCATTAACCTAATGAGGTTTCAAATGTTTCAAAACATATACCTAATTTTGAAGAATTACATCAAGCCAAGTTTCATATTCGACTCATTGACCATCAATTCAAAAGATTTCAACCATAGACTGTGTTTTGACTTCATATTTTCTCGAAAAGTTTACTATCATTTGAACCTCATTAACCTGATGAGGTTTCAAATGTTTCAAAACATATACCTATTTTTGAAGAATTACATCAAGCCAAGTTTCATATTCGACTCATTGACCATCAATTCAAAAGATTTCAACCACAGACTGTGTTTTAACTTCATATTTTCTCAAAAAGTTTACTATCATTTGAACCTCATTAACCTGATGAGGTTTCAAATGTTTCAAAACTTATACCTATTTTTGAAGAATTACACCAAGCCAAGTTTCATATTCGACTCATTGACCATCAATTCAAAAGATTTCAACCATAGACTGTGTTTTGACTTCATATTTTCTCGAAAAGTTTACTATCATTTGAACCTCATTAACCTGATGAGGTTTCAAATGTTTCAAAACATATACCTTATTTTGAAGAATTACATCAAGCAAAGTTTCATATTCGACTCATTGACCATCAATTCAAAAGATTTCAACCATAAACTGTGTTTTGACTTCATATTTTCTCAAAAAGTTTACTATCATTTGAACCTCATTAACCTGATGAGGTTTCAAATGTTTCAAAACATATACCTATTTTTGAAGAATTACATCAAGCCAAGTTTCATATTCGACTCATTGACCATCAATTCAAAAGATTTCAACCATAGACTGTGTTTTGACTTCATATTTTCTCAAAAAGTTTACTATCACTTGAACCTCATTAACCTGATGACGTTTCAAATGTTTCAAAACATATACCTATTTTTGAAGAATTACATCAAGCCAAATTTCATATTCGACTCATTGATGATCAATTCAAAAGATTTCAACCATAAACTTTGTTTTGACTTCATATCTTCTCAAAAAGTTTAGTATCATTTGAACCTCATTAACCTGATGAGGTTACAAATGTTTCAAAACTTATAGCTATTCTTGAAGAATTACATCAAGCCATGTTTTATATTCGACTCATTGACCATCAATTCAAAAGATTTCAACCGTAAACTCTGTTTTAACTTCATATTTTCTCAAAAAGTTTACTATCATTTGAACCTCATTAACCTGATGAGGTTTCAAATGTTTCAAAACATATACCTATTTTTGAAGAATTACATCAAGCCAAGTTTCATATTCGACTCATTGATGATCAATTCAAAAGATTTCAACCATAAACTTTGTTTTGACTTCATATCTTCTCAAAAAGTTTACTATCATTTGAACCTCATTAACCTGATGAGGTTTCAAATGTTTCAAAACTTATAGCTATTCTTGAAGAATTACATCAAGCCATGTTTTATATTCGACTCATTGACCATCAAGTCAAAAGATTTCAACCATAGACTGTGTTTTGAATTCATATTTTCTCAAAAAGTTTACTACCATTTGAACCTCATTAACCTGATGAGGTTTCAAATGTTTCAAAACATATACCTATTTTTGAAGAATTACATCAAGCCAAGTTTCATATTCGATGCATTGAACATCAATTCATAACATTTCAAGCATAGACTGTGTTTTGACTTCATATTTTCTCTAAAAGTTTACTATCATTTGAACCTCATTAACCTGATGACGTTTCAAATGTTTCAAAACATATACCTATTTTTGAAGAATTACATCAAGCCAAGTTTCATATTCGACTCATTGAACATCAATTCAAAAGATTTCAACCACAGACTGTGTTTTGACTTCATATTTTCTCAAAAAGTTTACTATCATTTGAACCTCAATCAAAACCTCAATAAACTACTTAAAAGTGAAGAAAATATGTTTATCTATTGATTTATATCAAAACTTAAAAATTTTGTATTAATTTACATGACGTCATGGAATCTACAATTTGCTGATGTCAGCAAATATGAATAATGTATATATCAAACGAAAGTACTTTGCAAGGGGAATCGTTTGGTACCAAGCACAGCTTCATCAAGGTTAAGACAAAGAAATTATGCCGGTTTTTGTGATTTTCTTTGTGACTACTCTCTAAATATGGGTATCTGCTGATCCCGTGACTTAAATTATGACAATTGAAAGTCTAAAATTTAATTGCCAATTAAAAATTAGGAAAAGTCATGGATATTTCAGCTCATTCTTTATTTCCTCTCTGTTTTTTAATCAAAAGTTTGGTTGGGGGGGCATTATTTGCCCCCCCCCCGGGTACAATAGGGTTAAGGTGCATTCATGAACAAGGGGTTTAGCACGAGTAAAAAATCTATCGAAATGAGTGAAACTGACACATGCAAGAACTTAGGGGACAAGGAGGACGTGGTATTTCTTTGTACTATTTATACGGACGTATATATTCTCGGTCTATTTTACCTTTAAGAACATATAGGGCTCAAATCTTCAAAAAAGTCGGTATAAAATTCTATTACTGATTTCTTTTAATCAAATGGCTTGGAAGGAACTTTGGGCTTTTTGCTGTAAATATGCCATGGAAATTCATTGATATCTTGACCAGTTTCAAAAGGCGGCATTTATTAAATTTGAGGCTATGACGTTATCAAATTTCTAAATCGTAATTCCTAAACCAGAAAGGCTACAGATTTCTGCTGGCCACCATATTGTAGACCTTCATAAACTATGGTTTCTTTAAGGTTATATCATTTTTCCTCTATTGGTTTAGGATTTACGATGATTTAAATTTTTTAAATTTTCCATGAATTTTTTCAAATTAATTGAATTGCCACCACTTTGAAAAAATCAAGATTTCACAAAATTTCCAAGGCAGATTTACAGCAAAGTACCATAAGATCCTTTTAAGCCATTCAATTCAAAGAAAAATGTCATAGAATTTTACACCCACCTATTTAAAGATTTGAAAAACTTGAGCCCGTTGCTACCTTTAAGGTCAAACTTCAACTCAGTTTATGCTAATAAAGGCAGGTCCATTTTTGCTGGATCATTTCTGCAAGAGCTATCCCATAGATGAGCACGAGAAGCAGAAGAAGTATATTAGAAGAAAGTTTATACTCAACTGTGCATATTTTTGCCAATCCCATATCAGTTATCAGAAGACAATTTGAAATATCCAAGGTGACAAGACTTGGTGCCTTGGTGCTGATGTTTATCAATCCGTTGTCACTTATCTGAAGAAAACCATGCAATAGTTATTGAGGCAAAAAAGGAGCGTAACTTGCAATCAAACCGAGCAAGTAATTTTTTAATGCTTCTTTTTGTCATATAAAAATACAATAAATCTTGCATTCTACTATTTTACCTTCCTGATTTATTCAACACTACAGGGACGATACCAAGGGGAGCGAAAGACAATGACTACCCCATGGCCAATAAAAAGAGACATGCAAAGTTAAGCTACATACAACTAAGTACACTACGAACAATTAAAACCTTATTGATACTATACTAGATTCTGTCTAACATTGGATGTCAGGTCAGGTATGCGATGAAATCAAAATGCCGGGATTACAGCTCATCAAGTTCCCTTCCTTTCTTGCCTCTACTTTTAGAGACAAGAAATGGTTTTTAAAATATCCAGCTTGATAAATGGTGTATCTCAAAAAACTGACTGGAAACTAACAAGATGGAGAAGCTTTCCATATTTTCTACATCACGCAAAATAGATGACCTGTGCCTTCTGGTGTTTGCTCAACTGAAGTTGTACAAGACCTTATTACCTGACTGACGTTTCAAAAACGAGGCAATACAAGAATCCCGCCAATCCTATTGGCTAATCGCACATTTCCCGCGGTTTTCCCGTAGCCTTGTATAATACGATACAAGGACGCGTTTTTGTCACCACAGCAACTAATTTAGGCCTGTGAGATTTACAATGAACTCAAACGACATAACAGTAACAAAATGAGTTTGACTAAATGGTATAAGTCAAAATTAGAAGCTATCAGGTAATAAAACTCATACTAACCGGTTTTGTAGTTGTACAGGAAAATATAAAGCCCTCGGTCTTATTGCACAGACCTCGCAAGCTCGGTCTGTACTTTTAAGACCTCGGGCTTTATATTTTCCTGTACAACACAAAACCGGTTAGTATGCGCATAGTACAGTAATGCAGGATACAGAAGTAAAAAAGAGATTGCAACTACCTATAGTAGGAAAGAGAAAGCAAGGTATTTAGACTTGAAACCAAGTAATTTATGAAAAAGACAGAAAAAATATGCAATAAACTGTAAACCTAAATTGCGGCGAAAGAAAATATCTAACCTTTACACAGTTTTCGAGATTCAACACTTGACAAGTATCAGAAAGCATCCACAAACTCTGAAAAAGGAGATAGGAACATTAAAAAGGTTTTATATCGATGAGAAAAAATTCCACAACTGGAGTTGAGCACAGTAAAATCAAGTAAATAAGACGTTTTCTGTCCATTCACCATCTAGATTTTTTCTTGTAGGCCTACCAGGCGAATTAGAGTATATTTTCTATGGTGTCTATATGTTTTTCAAAACAAATGTGAAGTGTTAAATCGCTAGATATCAACTCTAGATGAACAATGAGGACTGATCTTACAGGCGAATGTTGCAGACCAGGGAGGAGAGTCAAAACAAATGAATAATATATTCATTTCTAAAGTTTTGAAATAAAAACAAATTTCTACTTACCTTTCCAGTAACTCGCACATTATCTTTAACTTCAAGGTATTTGAGATGTTTAGCTTCTTTGAGAAACCACCATAGCCTTGAAAAGAACAATTCGATATTCATGCTAACAGAAACATAAATTCAGGAATTTTTTCATCATATATAGACTAACTTAGAAAGCGAGATTTTAAAGCAGTCTGTTCCCTTTGATGAATGAAAATAAACTCGATTACGATCTCTATCGTATATTCCAGAACTCTGCCCTAATTTGCATTATCTTGACCAGGCAGGGTCATAGAGGCTCGCTGATGCATGAATTTCATGGCCACGTAAATAAGCAGTAACTAAGCTCAGAACAATAGGGGACAGATTGCCTTTAATCGGAGGTGGAACAAATTTAATCTCCCGAGAAAATACTCCCCCAGAAAATGTCACTTTTCTGAGATACATTAAAAACAATTATCTAAGGATCAACTTACCCTTTTTCGCCGAAATCTTTACATCTTCCAAGTATCAGAGTCTACAGAATAAAAGAAATACAATGAAAAATTTCCTGAAATCTCTTTGGGAGAAAAGTAGCTTTTGATGCTGAGATCAATAGCGAAGCAAGCTCTACCAAAGTCAATTGAAAATAAGATAGTTCAACAAAGCTACTCCCTAGCATCTTATAGTCTGGATATCATCTATAAATAGGACAAAGAAAATGCCTACGCACGTCATTGTTCCTCTGCTGAACAATACCAACACACGTGTCGAAATCATAAAATACAATAATCTAATTTCAGACCTGCATATGCAGCTCTCGAGTTAGCTATGCCATTTCTATTTTTCTCCATGTCTCTGCGTCTCCGGCAAAGGTGCCATCTAAAAATCCCCGCGGGTGGCAGATTGACTCAGATTGACATGACCTGGAGGGCCCTGGAGCAATTGTGCCACTCAAACGGAAAGACCATACTTGAGTGGTATAATGGCTCTGGCATGATTAAAGTTGCGAAAACTTACTTCTAAATGTGAACATTTGAGACCAATCTCTTTGAGATTCTGATTTGTGACAGCAACATTCGTCAGATCCAACAATCGCAGCTCCGTACAAATGTCAGCTGAAAAATCAATAATTTCATAATCACAAGCATTCAAAACAAACTACCCGAAACAATTGATCTAAGTTTCCCATAAAAATGGTTTATACCGGTAAACATTCATTTCCAATAGACGATTACGGTGAAGATGGCGGCAAGGAACATTTTGCCAAGATGCATTGCGTTCTTTGATCGAATTCCTGTAGGATTATGAAGAATTCTCAATTAGAACGCAATGCATCTTGGCAAGTTCAGTTCAGTTTTATATACCGGGTGAGCCAGAAAAGAGTCCCCACTTTTGAAAATTCATAGCATCAAGAGTACTTAATGGATTGGAATTAATCAATATTTGCTTGACAGCCAAAAGATTGAAGTATTTTTGTGATTTTTCTCGCCTTCTAACGAGCACTGGAAAAATTGGTAAATTCAAGTTTACAAAAACTTCATGGTTGCAAAATGACTGAAAAAGAGCCCAAAATGCTAGATCAAATCATAAAGGACTCCTCGTCCTGATGATTTGATCAAGTGTTTTAGGCCCTTTTCAATCATTTTGTAACCATGAAATTTGTGTGAAGTTGAATTTACCTATATTTGCAGCGCTCGTAAGCAGACGAGAAAAATCACAAAAATACTTCGATCTTTCGGCTTGTAACTAGAATTTGAATCATTCAAATCTATCAAGTACTTGTGGTGCTACAAATTTTTGAAAGTGGGAACTTTTTTCTGGCTCACCCGGTAATTTCAAATTCCTCTACATACAATTTATCAATAATAACTACCATGACAAACAACTAAACTACAAGAAATATACAACAATATTACAGCAAATTAATACATCAATACAGGAAATTAATACAATATACCAATGCAAAACAGAGAAAGTAAAAAGCTCCCTACCGCTCTCTTTAGCGTAATCGTCCATTGAAATCTATAAATTCTAACAAAAGTGAACAACCACTTTAAAGGGAATCGACATTGTAAAATGCTGGCCGGGGCCAAGTTAAAAATATAGTCTATTGTACTTGACAACTTTGACACTTGCTCTGTCATTGTGTGGCGGAAGAAACAATGGGTGTGTAGGGGTTTCTTTAGCCTATTTATAGCGGCTACGAGATATAGCTATGTTGATTCCCATTAAACTAATTCCTACAATCAGTAAAACGGTCTTTTAACGATTTTTCAAATGGAAAGAAACTAAAAAAGAAAGCAAGACCCAAAGAGCTAATTTCCTGCTGTATTGAAGGGCATGGGTGAATCAATTTTTTACCTATAGAATGCAGACCAAAAGATGTCAGCAAAAATGGTGAACCCGATAAATCCAGTTCTTGCAAGTTGTGGCAACCTCTCTTTAGAACTGAATACAAGATTCTATCTGTTAGACCTGCAAAATAAACAAGTGGTAAAAATTCAAATGTTGGTCAGGGCTAGAAAAAATACAAAGTAGCATGGTAGCGGTGCTACCAGGAAGGTGGCTGAAATGCTCAAACTTCCCAGGAAGGAAGAAGAGAAAAGGGGAAAAGACACAGAAGGGAGGGAAAGAAAGAAGGACAGAAAGACAAAGAATATAATGGGGTGGTATATAGGGAAAGAAGAGATAAGTGCGAAAGAAGAAACATAAGTGGCTAGCTTGCTACCAGGAAGGAACAATTTTCTTAGCTCTGTTGTTGGTAGTAGAAACCTCGCCATACCAGGCATGTATCAAGACGAAAATTCCAATTGAAGCTTTGAAAAATAGCCTAAATTTTTACGAAATGTTTAAAATGAAGAGTAGTGCTGAAAAATTCCTCTTGTTACTGAATTAAGCACTTTAGTAGACCTCTTAGCTATTCACAGAAGAGTCTCTATCGAACAATATTTTATGTATTTTGTAGATTTTCGTATGAGAACAAAAGCGAAAGAAGCTCGCAAGCCTTTCATATAAAAATGTATAAATATATCGCTCGATCCAGACTCTTTTGTAGAACAGCTAAAAGGTCCACAAAATTCAATTTATATCAAGGTGCTCATATTGTATCGTATTTAATTGTTTAAAACGAAATACTGAGAAGAAAATGTTCGTTGCCTTTCTGTTGAATTTCCAATCATAAGATGGAAAAGCTTTCAACTGTCTCAAGTACGGAAGAATACAAGATTTGTATCTTCTATAAATGCATTACCAGCTCTTCAGTTTCAAAGCAGAATATACGTTCTGAAAAACTTTGTTTTGACACTTTCAAAGAAAATTTTTCTGACGTTATACTTTGATAGTTAACTTTGGGCTTGAAATAGATTCTAAAACTGACCTCCAGCCCCTTCAAACGCTCTGAACATTCCTTTGAAGCTTAGTGAAGTAAGCAACTTCCAAGTCTGTCGCGAAACATTTTGCCATCGCTTGCAAACTAAAAAATAAGGAAATTCGAGCAATGAATGAATTTTAATCGGCACTAAATGGAGCACAATACAACAACATGAACTTCAATCAACTACAGGTGATCTAAGAACTACCTAAGAGCTATGGATGATAGACAAGTAAGAACCAATTCTCCTTTTTGGTAAATCACTGTTAAAGGGGATCGATGGGGCACTTGCGGTTACATTTTATCTTTTAGATATCAGTATTTCCTTTGACGTAGATCAGCTAACCAAATATGGTTTGACACGTGTCAAGGCCTATTGTGTTTGCACAGCTATTCAAATCAAAGGCTTTCATGTGCATTGATTCCATATTTCTATGATCGATTCCCTTCAAGCAAACAAAAGACCATTTCAAAGTACGACAAATATGTGCATGCAAGATTGCTATCACATAGATACGAATGGGTTTGTATGACCTTGAGCGATCTTTCGAGAAATATTTCTCCCATCATCAATGCTGTTAAAAAACAACAATCCTCAGAATTAAAGATAAACAACTTTATTCCGTCAACATACCCCGTTCTACTTGTATTCTGTTGGTCAGTTGAAGATATGAAAAGATGTGCAAAAGAATATCGTCATTCAGTTTATTGATCATCGCGTCTTCATCCCTGAAAATTGAAATCCATTCGAATAAGCAACTGCCAAAAATGGAAAAATTAACGTGCTTGCTGCTTTGACAGATTAGACATGACTCATCATTTTCAGATAGAAAATCAAGGAAACGGACAAGTTGAAAGTTCTTCTTCGAAAGCCCAAAGTTCCTTCAAAGCAATTTATTTCAAAGAAAACAGTAATAGAATTTTACACACAGAATTTTTAAAGACTCGAGCCCTATGTTATCGCTGTGCAATGATAACAATCAGCGGCAGACACTTGGGGGGGCGAGGGGGTGTGATTGCCCCCCAATGTTGGCAGGGACAAAGGTCTTTTGTTCGAAAACAATAGAATTAAACAATGCTTTTCAACTGAAACAATAGCTCTGCCCCCAATATTTGGCAAAGTGTTCGCCACTAATATCAATGATAGCTAGAAAATAATAAAAGATGATTGAAAGACTTAAGTACCTTTCTTCTCCAGATTCCAATTCCTTTGACATCAATTTAAAGATCTCTTCATTTTCAAGAAAAGACCTTGCCAATTCCTACAGAACAGATTTACAAAACATATGTGTCAATGTTACAAACATATCGTTCTGTCTATCTATTTCCCATACACCTGCTAAATCTATCAGAAATAAAAAAAAAATTGGTAAACTTAACAGTAAAATCCCTCAATCATTTGAGGAAATTTTGTTCCTGTTGGTGCCACTTCTAACATCAATTTAGAAATGTGTTCTATTCAGATCCCTTCGTTTTGAATTACTATTGAAACACTAAGGTAATTCTGCAGAATTTTGGTAACGTTATTCATCTTGCAATATTTTTTCTCAATGATGTATTTCAAGTGGGCTGGAAAATTCCTGGCCATTTGAAGCCAATTTAAGCCCACTATGCATGCAGCATCCAGGAATGGGACCCCTAGTTTAACGTCCCTTCCAAAGGACAGCGAGGTGAGGCCTCCGAGAGGTCACCCATCCACAGTTTGACCTCACTTGACCAAGCTTAACTTCAGTCACCTGATGGAAACTGCATAAGCCGCTCAGCCACTCACCCTGGTGTTGGATACCCTTAGGCTTGCTTACAGAGTTTCATTTGACATTTTGAAATACTAACGCAATATTTCTTGGGTATGATTGTTGCATACTTTGCAGTTGGATGAAAATAGATAAGAGTAAAAAAATACAACTCATACCTCAAGTGACTGTTCCTCATTTTCAACTTCTCTGGAAAAGGATTTTCCTGAAAGGGAACATAAATCTAGTCAAAAGTTAGCAGGAAAATCTTGTTGCTCTTAACTATCGTTGGTTCCAAACACTATATTTCATTCTTTTTAACTGAGTTAACTGTGCGCTAAAGACTAAAACTTAGGATGGCATATAATATAATACTTCCTTTTAATGAATTGCAATTTCATACGCTTCAAATATATATGATATTGTAAATCACCTTGTGCCTAGTTTGCAAAACATTGCTACTCCTGGTATCAATTAGTAAACATCAGGATATCATAAAGACATCAACAGTATGCAATTTTTGATAAATATAAAAATCCATTTTACATATATACCTTTCCTTTTTCTCTCTGCCCAACAAACTTTCATCAGCCTATAAGGAAAAGTCATTTGGTAATAAAGCTACTCTCCTCCGCCTGTTTCTAGTTCCATAGTCCATGGTTCTTGGTTCCGTAGTTCTGTAGTCCATGGTTCCGTGGTCCGTAATTTTATAATGAAGCCCTATTTCAAGCCTGGAAGAATCTGACAATAACATTTTATATCATCACAGTCACTTCTCATCCTAGCCAGTGTTCGTAGAAAAGATACTATTTTAAACACTGTAAACTGCCTTTTACAAAGTCAACTTTTTATAGTTCTTCACTTTTACAAAATTTTAGGTTTTCCTATGGCAGAATAAATAAATCTAAGTTTTAGTGTTTACATTTGAGATAAAAAGTAAGTGCAAACCTTCCATCATAGGTTAGTTCATCATCTGGTGCATTGATAGCTCTCTCTGCATTTTCTCTACTTGCAAAGATGACAAAACCAAACCTGGAAAGATAAATGGATCAAACGACATTGATACGATTGGGTAGTACTTAGCCTGCGTGCAGACTAGACTATCCTAAAGTGTAGGATAGTCGAGTCTGCACGCAGGCTAGGTAGTACTGGGCACATCTGCCAGTGGGTTTATAAACAGCTAATTTCAAAATTAGATCCTACTAACCATGGCTACCTGGAACTGTTTGGAAGTGTGCTAAGAGTGGAAAAATTTTGAGGGGAACAAAGCAGGGTGTTTTAACTGACATTTTATGATAACAATGTATTTATCAACTAAAGTCTATCTAAAAATAGATATTAGGTTAAATTATATAATAAACTGAAATTGTACATGCAATACTCTTTCAATTATTTCTATGCATGGAAATTTACCCCTGCCACTTCATTTTAAGATTCATATCCTTCTTCTGGCTTCAAGAATATGTTAACCCTAGGGGCTTTGGAGTTTCTAGGATTCCGAGTTTGGCCAATGTTAGCCCTTGGGTCCACGATTCTCTGTTTTAAACATGCAGCATTATGGGTTTTGAGGTGCTTCATGGGTTGCGGTTTTACCCTATCTTTTCACTAGGATTTAGGGATTTTATCCAAAATCCTTTGTCCAAAAGATTTTTGGGTTTTCCAGGTCATATGGTTTGCCCAACTGAATGAGACTGAAGAACCCCTTTTGGGTGCTTTCAACAAGGAAGAATTTTGGAAACCAAAAAGCTGAGAATAATTGAGAAATATTAGCAAAGATTCAAAACTTTTGTTGAGAAAATTCAGTTTCAGAGCTTTGGGAATCGTTGCCTCCAGGTTTGCGGGTTTATTCAAATTTTGGTTTGGGTTTGCAGGTTCTAGTAAACCCTAAACCCCCCTCATAAAAAAACAGGGCTGTAATACACGTTTTTTTTTTATAAGAAACTGGTTTATAAGAAACTAGTACTAAGATAGCCAAAATTTTAAGAAACTCTAGTACTATGTCTGAAAAGGCGTAAGAAACTTTTAAATCTTAAATTCAAGTATATTATGGCAAATACGTCGTTGAATCCTTATTCTTGAGTAATACCAACTAGCTTTTGATGTTTTCAACGTAATCGAACTCTGTTTATTCCTATCTGATGTTTTAAATGTCAAGAAACATATCTCCAGAAGTATTAGAGACTTTATGACAATTCGTGCATTCAAAAAATAAGAAACAAATTAAGAAACTTTTAGTACTAAAATACGGAAATTTTCATGTTGAATTAAGAAACTTTTAGTACTATGGCCTGATCCAAGTTTCTTATAAAAAAAAAACGTGTAGTTTAACACCAACCCTCTTGATCTCTTGGTTCTCTTGTCCTTGCAAATACTTGCACGAAGAACTTTCCCAAACAGTTCAAAACATTCCCTGAACTCTTTATCTTTCACCCGGTAGCTGACATTTCCAACAAAAACTTTCCCATTCCAGCCATCAACTGTCCCTCCTTTGCAAAACTCTGCTGCTGTATCGACCAATGACTTCACAATCACCGATGATGATCGCCCCTTTGCAGGAGAAAGCAAATTTTTCATATTTTCCTTTTCTGGGCATGGCGATTTGTAGTAATATCTTTCTGTGGCTGCAACTTTTGCTTTTTCTTTCCTAAGTATTACAGAATCAGCTAGATTGGCACTTCCTAATGAAAGTCGTCTTTGTAAGATGGGAGTCTTCTGCAGCTCATTGACCCCAACCCCAAGCGAGGTTGCATCTTGGCCGACTAGGCCTAAGCCACCCAGTCCGACAATATCTTCCAAGCCGGCAGCACCTTCGTTCAGATGCAGCTTTTGCAACTTTTTCACGACTCTCGAAGACATTTGAGGTATGTTGCTACATTTCTATGAGTTGTGGATTCGATGTTTTCCAATAAATTCTGAAGACTTTGAAGGCAGATGTTTTGAAGCTCTTCTCTTCGGAGGCAATGAAAATAATCACCTTTATGAGAACGAGGCTCAAACATAATAGGTCCCTTCCCTTGTTCAATTTGCCACTGAATTCAGTGAAGAATACACTCTTCATATGAAGAATACGCTCTTTGTTTATAAGAATATTTTAAATTTTGTCCAGCCTCGATATTCTGAGGAAAGTTTCGTTTTTTTTTTATATCAACTTAAAACAACTACAACTCTAATATTTACATTCAACTGTGCCCCTCATAGCGGGAAAAGGCCCAAGGTCATCGTGTTCCCACCATAGAAATATGGTTCCCACTATGAGGGACACTTACAATAAACAATCCATTACAAAGAATATATACAACAAAATAAAAAAAGTTTCGTTTTGAGCCTGAACATACTCTTAAAGTATTTATGTCAGTCATGCGATTCTCTGTCATGAACATCAAAAAACAGGCAACTGCTGAAAAATGAGACACAAATATGCCAGCTGAGGCTGGAAATATTCTTATGATATTCTTAAAAATTGGATGGTTCTGAGCCTGAATATTCTTATAAACATTATTCTTATAAAAAGAAAAGAGTGTAATCAAATCAAAAGATAAAAATAGATATATTAGAACTTTGGTACAAATAAGGTAGATACCTATAAAACACCCGTAATTGTAATGACACAGGGATATCATTAAAAGGTCGAACAGATGTAAATTTATTTTTTGAATTCAGTTCTTGACAGGTCAATTTGCAAAACAGTTTCTAACTGGAATCTGCAACCTGAATAAATATTGAAAAATGAAACGAAAATGAAGGTCTGGACCCTCGAATGATGAATTTGTTTAGAACATGGTTTGAAAGATCAAGCATTAAATTTAGATCGATCTGTCCCTGTGTTTCTATTCAAAACTTGTCAATCACTCGATCAAGATTCTTTTGAAGAATAGCTAATCTATCTGTTAGAAGACGAAAAACTATAATTTGACATGCAGGCCTTGCAGGATTTAAAAAGCAGCCAAAATTGACCTCTTCGACATCTTTTTTTGGGGTCAGTCAAAAATATCTTACAAAGTGTTTTATTGATATTTTTACCCTGGGTACCAGCCTCTCTAACGTTTTTATGTTACAGAGGCTGGTACCCAGGGTATGATGCTTTATGCTTCTGGGAGGAAACATTCATATAGTTCTACCCTGGTTCTATGTAGGAAGTGTGTAGAAAAAGAAATGTGGTAGTGTTACTTAGTTAAAAATATCATATTTTCATCCATCGTGGCTATCATTCTCATCATCTTCAACAATACTCATTTGTGGAAATTTCTGATCAAGAACCTCTAAAATGAAGCACGAATGCACGACATTTTTAGTATCAGATACGCAAAAATAAACTGAAAATATATCGTTTTTAGTCGTCCGAAATTTCTGTAAAAACGTACGAAATTTCGTGCAAACGCGTCCAACAATTTTTTGTCGAAAATATTTTGTCCGGAATTTATTTCTCTGAAATTTTAACTTTTAAAGGGAATCGACATAGTTAACCCTATAGTGGTTGGGCTATCTGACATGTCCTATTTTGGTTGGGAGGGGGCAAAAAAGCCCCCCCCCCCTACCTAGCTCTTGACTGGAAATAGATAGAGCAACCAGATTTGTTAAAAACTGGCCCGGGCCAGGTCAAAAATATATTCTATTATACTTGACCACTTTGACGCATCCGGTCTCATTGTGTAGCTGAAGAAACAATGGGTTTGTGGGCGTTTCTTTAGCCTATTTATAGCGGCTACGAGATATAGCTATGTCTATTCCCTTTAATGTACAAGACATAACTTGACCTAAAGTGCCGTGAAGTAAATTTTCTATTTGTTTGTAATTTCTGTCTCACATTATATGTCAGGTATGCTATCCAAATAAAATGAACAGAAGAGTTTTGCTCGTGACATTTTTTGGGTTATTACAGCCCCAACCTGACATCTAATGTTAGACATGCCACAGTGTAGTAATCGTCGTCTTTCTCTTTTAATTGTTTGTAGCATTTATGTAAAATTGTATGTAGTGTAGCGTTTTTCAAAAAATGTCATGGGGTAGTCATAGTCTTTTGCTCCTTATGGTATCGTCCTTGTAGTATTGTAAAGTAGTTTGTAGGTAGAGTAGTCCGTAATATGCATTGCAAATTTTTAATGGAATCATGGGTAGTTAGACACTGCTGGTGTGCTTCTATGGAGGAGCGCTTGATAATATTTATCTGCGGGGGGAATTTTTTATAGTACTGCGGAGGAGATATCGGAAGCGAAGAGAGAAGGAGAGAGAAGTTTAATCAAGGGCGCCTACCTTGTAGGAAGTGTGTTGATCCACGGTACTTTACGCGGTGTCCTATGACCCAGTCCTGTTAATCTTTGTATAATTTTCAAATTCTAACGTCTGTTAGAGTTGACCAATCAAAAATCACGCTGTCTGATTCCCTGTGGCCAGATCGTATAACAGTTGATATCTTGTTTCATAACACCGGAATTTGAAACCACAAACTTATTCATAAGTCATCTTGACCTTGAGAGGACTGACTCTGTGTACTTCTGAGTACGGCTTTAGGACACTCTCTGTACTGGGTCACAGGACACCCATTACTCTACAGTACTGGGAATAAACACACTTCCTACAAGGTAGGCGCCCTTGGTTTAATAGTTCATTTTAATATTTTCGTTCTTTCGATATCTCCTCCGCAGTACTATAAAAAATTTCCCCCGCAGATACATATTATCCAGCGCTCCTCCATAGAAGCACACCAGCAGTGTCTAACTACCCATGATGGAATAATAAAAAAGACCTAACTGCGGTGCCTTACTACCCATGCTGATATCATTCTTCGGGAATGCATTACATGATAGCAATGTTTCTGTGGTGCAGTTGTAATTTGTATTGAAGTAAATGATCTTGATTCTCTATTCATGAGAGAATCACTGTGGAACTCTGTTGTGGATCAATAGATCGATAAAAGGGCATAACGGAATAACCAGACCCAGGACCAGTAGGACCGGACCCTAACGGACCAGACCCTAGGGGAATACCCATTACTTTCCTTCCAGCGTTTGTTTGTAATGGCGGCCACCACAGAAGTTTCGCTCCAAAGTAAGATAAGACAGTCATTGCTTTAAATAAATTCTTAAATAAATCCTTCTGGATGCCACGACAATCGCAGCAATGCATGGTATATGAAATCGTCTAACCAGCAGACAAAATTTGATCCGGCCTCAAGCCATTGCCCACTGGGGCTAAGCATTTAACTACATGGCCTAAATATTTTACCTCTCTGCCTTGCTTGGTGATTCAAGTTGTTGCAATGACGTCGTGATGCAAGCAACGTTGTATTCCATCTCCACAATCTCAGTTTCTGGACTTGATTCTGGCTTCTCCATGCTCTTTGCAAGTTAGTTTGGGACTGCCAAATCATTTAGCAGGCAGCTTTTTGACAACATATTTGTTCGTAATGTTTATTGTGAAGGTGGTAATTGGCAGATATATGGGGTAAGACGATCTCGAAAGAGAGAGTGATAATTTTGGAAATGTTAATAGAACCATTCTCTCAAACCACGCATTGACCAGGGCATTGACCCCACTTGTCTTTGGTAAATCCCATGATCACAATATTGCATCTCAGAATGTGCATTTGTGTGCATTTGTTTTCTCGTATCATGCATGTGCAATCACCTTTTTTAGGGCCGTAGGAAGCAGCTTCTGATTGGGGGATTGTTCTTAGAACAACAGAGAGCACTACATCTAATTAATACTTGTAGCGTGGCACCATTGTTTTCAAAATTATTGGGGGGCTTGCACCCCCCTGCCCCACGCTTCTTACGGGCTTGCATTTTTATGAGAAACAGCTCATAAGAAACAGTAGGCTAAAATTTTCGAAAAATACTACCCCACCGCCTGTTTCAAAATGCTAAGAAACTTTCGTAATTTTCATTCAAAAATTCTATTACTGTTGCTATTACTGTACCGTGTCCAATTATTTTTGGGTGTCAATTATGTTATTACTTAATGTTTTAGATCTTATTAAATAGTTTGGAAACCCTTCTAACAAAACGAAATTAATTCTACATTTTCTGCACTAAAAATTGAAAGAAACAAATTTCAAACTTTGGCAGCGAAATGTCCTAAGATTTAAGAAACTACCTAACGAACTCGGACCTCAGTTTCTTATCGAAAAAGATGAGTGTAACCCATATTTTAGAAGATACATGTGACCAACTTCCCCCTATTGATTTTCTGGGGCCACCATGGGGCCACCATGGGAGCTAACAAAGTCCCTAAGTATTACCTGCCAGCCTGATCAAATTGAACTCTAAGTGCTGAGATGAAGGCTGGGCAGTCTGAAAGCTTCTCTTCGATGAACTCAGTTGAGTGGCCTGAGTGTGTCGCAGAACATGAGTCACTAATTCGCAAAAGTGTACGAGATTTTTTCATAACAGAAAGATTTCATGTACGAGATTTTTTGAGAGAAATTCCCCTCCTTTCGGTGATTGACTTCCTATCTAACGTCAAAGCGAGGGTAGGGCATTCCCCTAGGGTCTGGTCCGTTAGGGTCCGGTCCTAGTGGTCCTGGGTCTGGTTATTCCGTTATGCCCGATAAAAGTACCTTGGAATGGTTTTGAATAAATCATTTGAATGACTTAATCCTTGCTTCATAGGCATAGGACAACATTGTGTGGTAAACCATACGAAACCTAGTCATAAGCTTTTTATTCTAACTTGCTTTTTGAATACTCTAGATGCTGATCCCCACTGAATCCTTTATGGTATTAATGTAATACGGTAGTGGTCATATTCGGTGCTCTTTTCATACAAATCCCACGAAATCCAGTGTGCTTTGTATACAGGTCAAGATGCTTGAGATTATAACGTAAACAGAAAAGTCACGGAGGTGCCAAAAGCTTCCATTCATTTGTTATTCTATCTCAATTTGATACAGAGTCCTTTTGGTGGTGATGAGATGAGGCTTAAGGCCTGCTGCCTGCAAAAATTGATGGAAATTTCAAGACGAGAAATGAGGTTGCCACAGAAATCACTGAATATGTTTATATTTGTGTGTGAATAATGTTAGAAATGAGTACATCAGGAATTAAAGGAAACAGTAAAAAAACATTGATAATCTTAAAGAAAAGAGAGATAGTTTGGCGTATTAGGTCTAAATGAAAAGTTGTTGATGTGGAACATATGAAATGAAAAAAGAATGGAGACTTCATGAAGATGCACGCGAAAAGAGATTTAATGAAGGTGCAAGTTCCTCTGACTGAGAGAAGATAAGAGACAGAGGGGGTCATGGATCAACACGTGCATCAAGAGAAGGACAAGTTGGAGAAGGGTTGTATTTTGTCTCTAATAACCCAAATTAGAAGCACCCACTGCAATGACCGAGGAAGTGATGGTGACGTTTATTCCAAATCGAGCAAAGAGTTGTTGGACATTTTGGAAGCTGAGGTTAAAATGTTAATGTTGGAATCTCATACGGTTAAACATAGTTTTGAAAAGCAAGAACTGAGGAATATTGCATTTCTAAGTCATGAAATTAAGCTACAGGAAAATTGCTCGACATACGAAAAAGTTCTTGCTGCAAAGGAAAATATCATTGAAGAGTATGAATCACAACTTCGTCGGAAAGATGAGGAATTGAAGGATTTAAGGTCTATTTTAGAGCAACGAATCGAAAAGGAAAACCAAACAAATATGGAGCGAGATATCAAAGAAATGGAACTATCAGTGAGTATTGCCAGACAAGAAGAAATGTTAGCTGAGAAAGAGGCCATGTTGATTGAGAATGAGGCATTAATAAGCAGACTTGAGCTGAGTACACAGCAGTTAACGGACGAGATCCTTCATGTAAATGACGTCATAGATCAGCAATATTTTGAGATGGAAGAAAGCGAAATAGAGGTTACTGAAGCGAGGGAGAGGATTAAAATTCTTGAAGATGAGAATAAAAATTTGATGTGCAAAATAAACAGCATTAAGGATAAGTCTGAGATTTTGAAAGGAAGTTTGGAAGATTTAGAATGCGGGTTGAGTGAAAAAGAAACTGAGATTACGACTCTAGCAGAAAGAAATGAATTTGACAAACAAAAATATGAACATGAAATTTTGATTTTGATAGAAAAAAACTTCTGTTATGAGCAACAGCTTGCTAAATTTAGAAATGTGTTCACGAGTGCTACAAATGCAGGAATGGACGATGAAGAATTTATGGCTAATATACCTGAAAATTCGATGAATTCAAAATGGTGTGACGATGATGTAAACAATATAGTGAAAGTATACACGGAAGATAAAGCTACATTGCAGAGAGAAATGCGGGTAGCTCCGCGGGTAGAAACCTCAAACGCAGACATGCAAAGTGAGGAATTTATTGCAAATGAGGTTACACGTAGTTGTTTGTGTAATGAACATTGTGAACAAGCTGAAATTGGAGACAAACCGTTAGAGTTAAATTTCACAAAACAGCTAAAGCCTAATGCCGCAAGTCATAATTCAAACCAAAAACTTTTTGATAAAATTTCAGCAAACCACGAAATATTTTCATCCCCGAATCCGGTTAAAAAACGGGTCCTATGCGTGACATCAGAGAACGAACACAAAGCAGAATTGACCGCTAAATTCAACTCTTTATTACAAGATAACAGAGAGGAACAGAATAAGCTTGAGTATGAATTCCATCTTCCTCACCACACATTACACTCAGGAATTTCAAAAGCATACAAAGACATAAGAACAGAAAATAATAGAGACTCAGGCGCAACAGATCTAGTAGCAGGGACTATTTGTGTTCAAAATAAAGCAACGAAAACAAAACTGAGCATGGCTTCTTTAGAACTGCATTTAAATGGCAATGGGCTATCAAATCGAAGTGAAATTGAGATAGGAAAAGAAGTAAACATAGCGCCTGTGGTTGGTGTAGAGGAATCGGAGAAAGCTGTTCCAGTTTCTGAAGAAAATGCGAAGAATTCGACAGAGTTAGAAGCAAAGACAGTTGGCCTAGAAATCTCTAACAACGCAGAGACCGCAGTTGTACAGGACAGAGATGTTTTGAGAGCTAGTGATGCAGACTTAGACATAAACGGAGCTGAAGAAGGAGATTCCGTAAATGTGACCATAGCCATTGAGAATGCGGGAGACATGAATGAGACAGTCGTTTGTGGAGCATATGAAATCAATTTGCGTGATGCTGAAGGTCACACCGATCAACTCTTATCTGAAAAAGAAGTCAATGGAATTGAAATTCACCACCCAGCTGTAGATGCAGATGCAGGTTTAATTCGCTCACCAGAAGAACCTGATATTATTCCTCCTTCAGCAAAAATGGAAGTATCTGTCCCAGAAATTGAAGCACCTTCCAGCGAGGCTCCCCCAGCAGAACCCCCTTCCATTGAAACACCAGAAGCAGCAGAGGAGATCGAAGTATCTATCCCAGAAGATGTAGCTCCTTCACTTGAATTGCCTCCAGAAGCAACCCCCTTTATTGAATCACCGGAGGCAGCAGCAGACATCGATGTATCTGTCCCAGGAGATGCAGCCCCTTCCGTTGAAGTGCCCCCAGAAGAAATTCCTTCAACTGAAACACTAGAGCCAGCAGCAGAAATCAAACCATCTGTCACAGAAGCTCCTTCAATTGAGGTGCCCCCAGCAGAAATTCTTTCAACTGAAACACCAGATGTATCGGCAGAAATTAGAGTATCTGTCCCAGAAGCTGTAGCTCCGTCAGTCGAGGTGCCCCCAGCAGAAACCCAATCCATTGAAACTCCAGAGGAAGCAGCAGAAATCGAGGTATCTGTCCCAAAAGTTGCAGTTCCGTCAGTCGAGGTGCCCCCAGCAGAAACCCCTTCCATTCAAACGCCAGAGGCAGAAGCAGAAATCAAAGGACCCATTCCAGCAATTGTAGCTCCATCAGTCGAGGTACCCCCAGTAGAAGCCCCCTCCATTGAAACACCAGAGGCAGAAGCAGAAATCGAGGTATCCATCCCACCAGTTGAAGCTCTTTCTGTCGAGGTGCCCCCAATCGAAGTCCCCTCCATTGAACCACCAGATGCAGCAGCAGAAATCGATGTATCTGTTCCAGAAGATGCAGCCCCTCCCGCCGAGGTAACCCCAGTAGAAATTCCTTCCATTAAAACGCCTGAAGCAGCAGCAGAATTCAGACCATCTTTCCCAAAAGATGTAGCCCCTTGCATCGAAGCACCCCCAGCAGAAATTCCTTCAATTGAAACACAAGAGATAGCAACAGAAATCGAAGTGTCTGCTCCAAAAGCCGAAGCCCCCTCCGTTGAAGCACCTACAGTAGAAGTCCCCTCAACTGAAACACCAGAGGCAACAGCAGAAATCGAGGTGCCTGTCCCAGAAGTTGAAGCTTCTTCAGTCGAGCTACCCCCAGCAGAAACTCCTTCCATTGACATATCTGAGGCAGCAGCAGAAATCGAGGTATCTCTCCCAGAAGTTGTAGCTCCTTCCATTGAGGTGCCCCCAGCAGAAGCCCCCTCTATTGAATCAGCAGAGATAGCAATAGAAATCGAGATATCTCCCCCAGAAATTGAGTCTCCTTCAGTCGACGTGCTCACAGTAGAAACCCCATCCATTGAAACTCCAAAGGCAACAACAGAAATAGAGATATCTCTCCCAGAAGTTGAGGCTCCTTCAGTCGACGTGCCCCCAGTAGAAACCTCATCCATTGAAACACCAGAGGCAACAACAGAAATCGAGGGGCCTGTCCCAGAAGTTGAGGCTCCTTCAGTCGACGTGCCTCCAGTAGAAACCTCATCCATTGAAACACCAGAGGCAACAACAGAAATCGAGGGGCCTGTCCCAGAAGTTGAAGCATCTTCAATCGAGCTGCCCCAAGCAGAAACTCCTTCCATTGAAATATCTGAGGCAGCAGCAGAAATCGAGGTATCTGTCCCAGAAGTTGTAGCTCCTTCCATTGAGGTGCCCCCAGCAGAAGCCCCCTCTGTTGAATCAGCAGAGATAGCAACAGAAATCGAGATATCTCCCCCAGAAATTGAGTCTCCTTCAGTCGACGTGCCCCCAGTAGAAACCCCATCAATTGAAACACAAGAGGCAACAACAGAAATCGAGGTGCCTGTCCCAGAAGTTGAAGCCTCTTCGATCGAGCTGCCCCAAGCAGAAACTCCTTCCATTGAAATATCTGAGGCAGCAGCAGAAATCGAAGTATCTGTCCCAGAAGTTGTAGCTCCTTCAGTCGACGTGCCCCCAGCAGAAGCCCCCTCTATTGAATCAGCAGAGATAGCAACAGAAATCGAGATATCTCCCCCACAAATTGAGGCTCCTTCAGTCGACGTGCCCCCAGTAGAAACCCCATCGATTGAAACACCAGAGGCAGCAGCAGAAATCGAGGTATCTGTCCCAGAAGTTGTAGCTCCTTCCATTGAGGTGCCCCCAGCAGAAGCCCCCTCTATTGAATCAGCAGAGATAGCAACAGAAATCGAGATATCTCCCCCAGAAATGTCTTGAGTCCCAGAAGTTGAGGCTCCTTCAGTCGACGTGCCCACAGTAGAAACCCCATCCATTGAAACACCAGAGGCAACAACAGAAATTGAAGTATCTGCCCCAGAAGTCGAAAGCCCCCTCCATTGCAGTGCCCGTAGTTGAAGCTCCGGCAGTAGAAACACCAAGTTTAATCTTGCACACTAGTGACAAGTCAGCTGAAATAGGGGAGCCTGAAGAGGGAGACAAAAAACCCAGTGCACCATCAATTGACATTAATAACAATGAAGGTGGTGTTGAAATAAGGAGATCCATAAGTATTGACGTCGTAAGAAGGGAAATATCTGCAAAATCCCCGGCAAAGGAGTCGTTTAATACCCGCCGAAGTTCAGTTGAGGTTCCATCAAATTTGGTTACAAGTCTAATCAAAGAGAATTTACAGCTACGGCAGCAAATCGCTCAGGTTAATTCAGAGAAGATGCAATTAACAAAAGAGGTCGATTCTATTAAAAGCACGGAGGAAGAAATGCAGATGAAAAGAGAATTGGATGCTGCAAATGCTGAGAAGGTAATCATACCTATATACCGGGTGTCCCAAAATGATGTATTATCATTTGATTGCTCATATGCCCATAACCGATGACCCAATTTTCAAAAACTGGTAAAACCACAACCAACATCTTGACATCCAATTTAGCCTTTAGGCAATCAAATAAAACGATGTTTTTGAAATCCGTTCATTGGTTATGGACATACAAGCAATCAAACAATAATGCATCATTTTGGGACACCCGCTATTTATTTTATATGTACGTGGTAGCCGAAAGAAGAGTGAAACTTTTCGAAAAATCATCAAAATTTGATTGTAAAACAGATCGTGAAAATTTCTTTTTGTTCATTCATGTCAAGGATCAAATTAATTTTGGACGTATTGCAAAGTGTTGACATTATGCTTTCAATTTTTCGCAATAATCAAATTCCATTTGAGCTGCTTGAAATCACCTGGCTTGGCTCTGGTACCCAGGGTATTGGTTTTGAAGCATTCTCAAAAATAACAGGGAATTATGTTCAATTTAAATTTTTACCCTGCAACACCTCTTAGATGTTTTGCCTGCATCCTTAGACAGGCTCTTTACAGGATCTAAAACTCGACAATTCATAACAAATTGCCAGGAATAGCTTTTTCGCGAAAATTCCAATATTTTGTAAAATACTAACTGGTGTCCCAAAAAATGCATAACCGTTTGAAAGTGCTTGATTTAAAAAAAATATTTTTTGTTTATGGTATAGATGAGATCATAACTCAGATTTTGCGACCTCACATGTCCAAATCGGGTTTGTTGTAACTGCATCTTACATTTTCTCTAATCATAGTTAATCGATATAATAGTTTAACTGATCAAGAGACTTTTAAGGATGTAGATTTTAATGGCTGATCTGACTAAAAACCCTAAAAACTAGACCTTCAAATTCCACAGAGATAGTTGCAACATAAGTCTCAATAATTTTTACCTCAACAGGTTCTTCTACTGGAGCAGATCAAAGCTCTCAAAGGAGTGATGTTAGATTTTGATGAAGAGTACAAAGATCAAATCGTCACATTACAACAAGAGAACGCAACCTTCTCAGCTGAAGTCGAAAAGCTGAAGAAATTGCTAGAGTCACGTGATAATGATATAAAAGCTGCGAAGGAGAATGAGAAAACCCTCGTTTCTGAAAACAACAAGACGTTGGCTGAATTGAAAGATCTAGAAGAGAGGCTAGCAACTATAGGGAATGACGCTTATGGGATCAAGGATTGTCAAGAATGCATCGCTTTGCAGAAACAGTTGGAGGAAGAAAGCAAAAAGTTTGGAGATTTGGAAAAGGAGTTGAAGGAGGCCAAAAATATGCCGTCGGCAAGTTCACCATTGCCATCACCAGTTTCACCGGGTGCAGATGCTGTAGAGTTAGATGAATCATATGGTGCTAATGAACCAATTAGCCCTGGTGGTCCCAAAAGGAAGAAGAAAAAGAGCAAGCTGTCTATTTTCTGTGGATAAGGTAAGACACCTTTTACCTATAGACCAGTGGCTGAAAGGGGAGCATTGCCACCCGAAAGGGCAATTAACGGGATAATGTTTTTCTGGGGTAGTTTGGGCGTAGAATTCGAATCTGGGTGTTGATAAGAAACGTAGTACTGATGATATGGTCGTAGTTATCGCTATTGAAATACTGTACGGACGCTCCTAACTACGACTCATAAGAAACGCCATTATTTTGAAATGACTATGCCTGCCTCGTTTCGATAAGGGCCTAGGCGCAGACAAAGCACAAACATTTGTAGTTTTCAAATGAAGCACACTGATTTGAAAACTTCACAATAAATCAGTTAATGCTTAGCGAAAGCAGCAAAATAGTACCTACGTACAAAATTTGATATTGTCGCCAACTGTTTTCATGGTATTCTTGTTCATAAGACTTTGTTCTGTCCGGCCAAGCTCCTTGAAACTCTGCTTTGAGCTTCGAGTTTCCGTTGGTCAACATCAATCAATCGAATTTGCAGAGATTCTAATGGCGTTGTATTTTGTTGTATACTTTGTACATGGCTGTGTATAGCAGCCTCGTTCCCAAGGGCGTTCAAAAGTGAAAAAAGTCAGTCCAAAAATATTGCCGTAATATTATGAGTCCCAGTAAGAGCGGTCTCGGTCTGGTGTAATAGTCTCGTTTTGAATAGCGATTACTGGGACTCATCGTAATCAGTCTAGATCGGGCGTACGAGGTAGCGTTTCCGAACATCAAATGCTTTCCCCGATATTTACCAATGGATTCAAATAACAGTGAAGCGTGTGGCGATGTATGATAAATAGCAAAAATAACTGATTACTCATCAAAAATTAAACTTCTATCGCCATAGAAAAACGAAACTAAACGTATCGGGCCGTGCCCTTCGTCAGTAGTAAAGGAACTTAGTAGAAGCGAAGATTATAGAAAAAGAAAGAATGTTTAATAGAACGCTAGGATCGAGCAAGTAACGGAAGAATTAGAATTAGATTTACCAATGGACCCTGGCCGAAAATTCCGAAAGCCTCATTTTCACGGACCAATCAGACAGCGAATAAGCGAAGAAGACGAAAGAAACCCGTGAAGATTTTCTGAACGTTATAGCTACCTTCATAAAACGAAACAAGGACACAGTAGATGTCTTTAAATTTCCCAGATTATTTTGAAGAAATTTCTCCAGACGTTGGTGGTACACTTGTTTAAATTTCTGCTTAAATATCTCAAGGTTTCGGGGAGTTATGGCGTCTCAAATTCACACACAAACCGCTAGGGTCTGCATGGGTTTAAATTTGGTAGGCTGGGGGTATAAAGGCCTATAAATGGTAGTGTTGATGCAGGCCCGTAGGAAGCGGGGGGCAGGGGGGCTCAAGCCCCCCCCAATAATTTTTCAAAACAATGGTGCTACGTCACATGAATTAATTAGATGTATTGTTCTCTATTGTTTTGAGAACAATTGCCCCCCCCCCAATCCGAAGCTCCTTCCTACGGCCCTGGTTGATGAAAGGAAAATAACAGAGCGTAAGCTGTTAAATCAATATTTGCGATATCAAAGAGGCTAATTCGAACAGTTGCAGCAAGGAAAAAATCTATCCATCCATATTTTTACTAAATTATTGGAAATGCTCTAATTGTTCAATATGGCGTTTAAAGGGAGTACAAAGACCAGCAGCCTTTGCCATCGTTTGTGTTTGTTTTTGTGAATTTCGTACAGTCAATTATTCTAGAAGCTGTGGAGAGCAAGTCGATGACTTCGCGCAAAGCATGCCGGTCTTTCTACTCGTTTTAAAGATAGCTTTGATTCGTTACCCTTCCTGTAGGCCTAACTTCATGAGCATTAACGAATAAAGATTTGATTACACTTCTACGCTCTTTTTCAGCATGTTGAACAGGAATTGTCATCCTACAAAAAGGAATTTGATATCAAGACAGCAAGAAAACACCCAACTTCATCAAATCAAGGAGTAACAATATCGTAATCAAATTTGACATACTTTTCAAATCTGAATCTGAGGATTTAACATTGGCGAAATTCACTGACAAGTATCAAATTAGTGCAAAGTTATACTTTCTTCCCAGTGTGATCAGAGTGACATTCTCGTTCTCGTACAAATCCCTTACAAATCAAAATTTTCAATCATTGACTGATGGATTAGCAACCCAGTTTTGAATATCGGTCGCGTATTTTTATCCCACAGGCCCAGTGGCGGAGCCACGGGAGGGTATGGGAGGGGGGTAAATACCCCCCACTTTTTTGAAAATGTGGTAATTTAGATTCGTCCAAAAATGACATAAAAATGTTAAGGTAGGGGTAGGTCTGCGTTCAGTCTTTAATATCGCTTTCTTGGTCATCTAATGCTAAATATAATCCATAATTCTGAAATCTTTGTGTGTCGTTTGTGATCGCATAGCAAAGTGAAGTTGATCAACACATCCTTGCATGCAAAAATGGGAGAAGAACGACTCGAGCAGTTGGTGCTCATCAGCAGTGAGCGGTATATCTCCAATTTGCTATCAAGCCAAAAAAAGTTCCCCTTTGAGCATTATCAACGTTGCGTTGCAGCCTGACTTCTTTAGACTACATACTTTGGGGAACTTGGGTTCAAGATCAAATGTATATTTCAGATACATTCTCATCCGCCAAACGTGAAACGTCTGAACTCTTTTTCACTCCCCCGGTTCCCAGGCATAATCACGTGTAAAGTGGGGAAAACCATTCAAAACTTTGACCAAACATACAGCAGCGAGCAGCAGGCAGTTCGAACCACAAAAAGAAAGGCCAAGAAAGGTACCAAGGAGCATAAACAAGCCAGCAATGAAAGTAATACCCAATTCACACTTGCAAATTAAACCAATATAGGATGGGGCCTTCTGATTGGTTAATCCAGCAAATTGAATCCATTTGATTGGTTGAAATTTAACCTGGTTTAGATTTAGATCAATCTTGTTCGGCTGTGTCAGTGTGAATGCGGCATAAGACTTTCTATTTAGGCCTCCCCAAATCGTTTCCAAAGACTGCTAATACATTTATGGAGATCCAATATCTGACATTTAGCTGCACTCTTTTAACGAAAGCTTTAACGAAGAAAGTTCATGTAGCAAAACAAACTATACTTTCATTTTGTATATTTTATATTCAAATCTTATCTTATCATATAATATACTTTTAGTTTCAATAGGGAACCTTGTATAACCTTATGAACGTCTAACAGGGAGGGGAGGGTGTGTTTTGTAACATTATTGTATACCTATAATCGAATAATATACATTTACTATATCAATGTTTGCTTAATACTAATTAAATATTGTTTAAGGTTTTTAAGAGAAATTAAATGTATCATTACAGCTCCCTATTTATGGAGACTATTTGTTATGGATCAATTCTCAGATTCACAAATGCTAGAGGCAAATGTTTTGATTGCACCATGGGTAGTTAGACACTGCTGGTGTGCTTCTATGGAGAAGAGCTGGATAATATGTATCTGCGGGGGAAACTTTTTATAGTACTGCGGAGGAGATATCTGCGGGGGAAATTTTTTATAGTACTGCGGAGGAGATATCTGCGGGGGAAATTTGTATAGCACTGCGGAGGAGCTATAGTTTAATATTTTTGTTCTTTCGATATCTCCTCCGCAGTACTGCAAAAAAAATTCCCCCGCAGATACATAATATCCAGCGCTCCTCCATAGAAGCACACCAGCAGTGTCTAACTACCCATGATTGCACTGTAACTACAACTTGACTGATAGCTGATGAAGAGTTAAACGTTTGAGTTTGAGTTATTTAAACGTTAAAGTAGGTACCTGATGAAGAGTTAAACGTTGCAACAATTCTTTATCTTCGTACGAAGTCGTATTTTTAAATGAATCTATGTATTATTGACTGACAGTACCCTGGGTACCAGAGCCAAAAAATTAAAGGACAAAATTTAGGTACGACAGAGCGATGGATGCAAAATAGTATGGATAACATTATGGTAAGCTTTTCCCTGATACCATTTCAGAACAACCATCTATTTGATCAGGGTTTGTTGCAAATGGGAGCAGCACGAGATTAGCACGTTTTCCATATTACATGTCTAGAAGTTATTCTTTAAGCTAACGAATTCCCTGATCGAGAGGGGCTTAGGCCTAACACTTTCCACAGAGCAATCCCTCAATGAGTTCAACTGCCAGAAGTCAGACTGGCGTAAGATACCTGTCTTCCACCTGAATTCTCAGTTTCTCAAGTCTTTGAGGAATAATGTCCATTACCTGCATCATTGTGATGTGAGAGGGCAAATATCCTATACAACTGCATTGGGCTAGGCGTTTATTAGTGGCCTTGCCATCACATTTGGGCTTGGCAAATAGTACAGAGTTTGATAATTTTGCAGAACATCTGGGTGATAATTTAGGGTAAAAAACTAAAGGTCATGCATGTGCTTTTGACCTCACGAAGTACCGTGATAAGGACCCTACCAACCCCCTCTAAAGATCTGTAGTTCTGGTCAGTGCCCTTTAATCTAGGCCTAAACTTTTAGCCATTCTCTCGTGCAGGTGCTGACAGTATTTTGTTCAACCATGGCTCTGCCCCGTCAGTCGTAGACTTGGAAAATGGCGATAAGAGTCTCTAGTGTAAATTCGAATGTAGCTTAGGGCAGGTATTTACGTAGAATAGAAATATCAACTATAAACATAATTTTATGTCATTGTTTTCATATCAAAGAGTAAATTTTTCGTACGAACTGTTGGTCTTGTCGAGGTCTTGTCTTGTCTCTGATCAATGTTTTCCCAACGCACAGTCTAGTCTTGTTGTGGCTGGTTTCTTGTGACTGACAACTGCGGTAAACCGTTCCATATGGTAAAGTTCGTTTGCAAAGTAAGCTCAGTTTACGTTGATTTTTGTTTTTCCAGCATGTATGAATACGTATGTAGCCAAAATTTAATTACATTGATCTTTATCCTACCATGATTCAAGACATTCAAGATTAAATGTTTGTTTTACCATAAAAGCAAGATAAAATAAGTAACTTTTTTTCCTTATTTTATCGTTATAAAAGTGCATGCAAACCATTGCCCCTTGCTTTTAGCAGTTGAAGGCGCTTCCCCCATTCTGCAGGCCTGGCGTTTGGGTTGACCCTACTACCAACCGGAAAAAATTCATTTTTGTTACATTTTGGTAACATCTAAAAACTAATGAATTATTTGACATAAAAAAGATGGTTCGTGGAAAACTTGTATTATGTGTTTTGTGTTTAGGGGCCTGGGAATAGCACCCACATCTAAAGACAAATGACGGATATAGCGCCTAGTTTAGAAAAAGAACAAAAGACGGCTTAGTGGTTTCATTTGTCTAATTGATTTGTTAATCTCTCGTTATCAGCAAATACAATGGAATACAAAAGGCTATATTTAGATTGCCCAGGCCCCTGATTTAAATCACCTTATGTCTCCGTAATTTGTCTTTAACCCAACCTCGTTCCCAAAGGTATCTGTTGTTTTCAATAGGAGGCTACTCTCAAGTACCGAATAAACGGGGGGGTGAGAATAATCGGGGGGGTTGGAAATGGTTCAATATAATAATAATCGGGGGGGCTGGAACAATGGGGGGGGTCGGAAAAATTGAGAATAGTCGTTTTTCGTTTTCTTAGTAAAACACGTATCTAACATGGGTACCACGTCTGTAAAACACGTATGTAACACGGGTCAGACAAACAAAGGAGAATAAAGTTAATAAATACAGTAAGTACATTTGCTTAGCAGGAATTATTAAAAAAATTTGTTCACTATTACTTCTATTTTTCAAAAATTAATAAAAGGGGGGGTTGGAACCCTTGGGACCGGTTTACAAATTCTGTCAATTTTGATCGGAATAATTAGCATAATTTGGCAGACAGCAGGTCTTTTCGAATCCCATATTCGACATTTTCGAAATATTATATTCCATGGTTCGAACAGCACTCATTGTATCCAGAGCCATTCGAATGTTCTTTATTTCGACTGAACGCCAGGGCTTCAAAGGTGAGAAACTTCTCTTGTTTCGAAAAGAGCCAATCAAATAGCAGAATAGCCTAACAGGATCCAGGGTCAATGTAGGCGTTGAAGTTTACGGAAAACCTTCATTGTCATTGGGTACGAGGTTGTCTTTAACCAGTTCCTTTTCGCCCCTGTTGGACAGAAATAAACAACTTTTTGCCTCAAAAGCACAACAGAATGGTAAATATGGATAACCACGGGAGATATGAGGAAATTCGGGAGGAAGTTTCATCAAGTTTGGGCTATTTTTGTCCATTACAAGCAATGCACGAAAGCCCATTGTCGAGTTTCATCAGAAAGTGAAAACTTCCCTTCTGTGGTAAATGAAGCTTCCTGATTGGTTAATTCACCAACCCACGTGATATTTACAACCAATCAGCGACTGCCACCCTGGCAGCTGTTGAAAGAAGATATGAGTATTGACGTCATATTCTTTTGTTCTGTGCCGGAAGATAAGATCGAAGGAAAACCGAAGGAAACTTCAGTTGATGAAAAGATTTTGAAGACGTCGCGAAGGGTTGGAAATAAAATTTATTTATCCACATGTTCTTACAAGAAGATAACTTATTTCAAAGTAAAATGGGTCTCTTAGAGATTAATGGTATCGACAGCAAGAAAGTCCTGGCAACTTTAGATGAGCCGTGCTCAGGAACGCCAAGGAAAAGAAGGCGGTTAGACGATTTGACTTCAGAAGAAAGAGTCCTGCGAAGGTAGGTAGGGCCTAAATCGTACTTACAGTATGGTTTCGTATACTAAAACTACTTTCGTTGTTATTTTCTCGCAATGAGCACAAGCTACAAACATCCAAAGATCTTTAATACAATCTCCATAGATTTTTAATTTTATTTTTAAGTATATATTCCTGATTTTGTGTTAAGAAAACTTTCGTGTCGGCACAAAATCTTCCTGTTTGTTGTGTTGTATTTATCAAATTGGATCAAAAAAGTCATTACGCAATTATAGGGTGCTTTTGTGATTAAAAGTTTGCCATTCTTTGCTACTTTGGAACCGGCATAACTGCCTGCGATTCATTCAGACCTTGAGGCAGTTCCATCTCAGTCTAAACCACGAGATTTCTGGAGAGCTTGCAAGTTTTAACAGACACTATCTTCCTCCCACTACTTTAGGAAACTGAAAAATCGTGTCGCCGCCCAGACAGCTAGAGACAGGAAGAAAGCCCGAATGACAGAATTAGAAGATATTGTAATACAAATAGAAAAAGAGGTAAGGCTTTTGTAAAATTTTAGCTGTGGGTACAAATCTCTCTAATTTTGCCGTGAGGAAATAAACAGCTGATTCTCGAAAGTTCTGTGCAACAGCAAGAGAGATGTCTTCCTGCCCTGAAGGTTCTGTCCTGGGTGCTTTTGTGGTTTCGATTCTTTAGCGCAATTGTTTGGAGATTTGACAGACAAAAGAACAAAAGATGATTTAATTTTCGTTGCCATGGTTGAACGAGGAAGTGTAGGAGGACTTGAGAGATATGAAGCTGAATTATTGGCAATTTAGCAAATTCAGTTGCTGCTTTGCTTGTGAAATGGCGTCGCAGGCCAAAGAAACCGTAGAGCAAATCACATGAAATGCGCATTGTACACGAGTTACACAACACAGACACCCCTGTCCAAAGATCAAACTGCCTTTTCAGCTGAAATAGATTTGTTTGAACACATGATAAATGTGTGAAAGATTACTGCTCCATTGAAAAGTTTGAAAAGAGCAATATGAAATCAGCTGTGACAGGTGTGTCAATATCAAAAAAGTAAAAGGTGATGTCTTGAATGAATGGCTGGGCGAAGGCATGTTCTGGTGCCATATCTCATGGCTTTGATTGCGATTTGAATAATAAGACAGTTATGGTACCTGCTTTGTATGTGCCTGCCTATGATCATGAAGTTTCAATTTGTTAAACCAAACAAGGGCAAAACTGGTGGCAATTGTGAAGAAAGAACAATAATCTAGTTTATGAATTTGTCTGGAGATCAGCAGACCAGTCAACCTCAGCAAAATATTCATGTTGTAAAATGCTTCAAAATAGACAATAGACCTTTTTACCCAGTAAAAAATGAGCTCTGAAGGCTCTGAATATGGGCAATTCTTTCTAACAGATCATGGAAGTAAAAATTCAACCCCAACTGCATACACACTCATTTTTCATAAGAAACAGCTTATAAGAGGAAAACACGATTGCAGTTTTACTTATGTACATAAACACTGCACCAAGAAATATACACACAACTTTGTCTGTACATGCTCATGTGATCAGAAGTGTCAAATGAAAAGCCATCCATAAAGATTTGCAGATTTTTATACCCTGTTTGCAAGAAAGGCAACAGACCAGACCTCGTTAATTTGTGCGAGTGCCGCTCATAGGCACAACGCACATGACTCATTATTTGCTAGCACCTTAATTGAACTGAGAGTGACTTGATTGCAGGCAAATTTTTCTAAACCATTTGCTCGCAGGCACATATTTTAATGAGGCCTGCAGCAGAGCTATTGTTTGACTACAATGGATTGCTGTCCCCCCTTCCTTCACGCAGATGTAGCATTTGCTAAGCCATTCCTTTTCCTTACAGAACAATTTACTGAAAACAAGCAATGAAGAACTTCGAGCCAGACTTCAAATGGCATCAGAAGAAAATTTAAAGTTAAAAGATCGATTAGGCATGGCACCACTTTCAACATCATCTGACCATGAATACGCAGCCCCATGTCCATCAAAATCAACATCAGAACAAATAGCACAAATGAAATACGACACAAACAGCGATGACAGTGATTCAAATCATATTGTGATCAAGACAGAAGAAGCGTCTCCTGAATATGCATCATTCAGAATGATTTCTCAGCAGCAGAAATTCCAGATTCTCCTCCTGTCTTTGATCACGATTTGGTTGCACAGTCTAAGGTACGTGTTTGTCTCCATAAATTATTATTTCACATTGTGTGAATCTAGATGTTTATGAAGAAGATTTATAAAAAGGGCATTTTCCAAGAATTTTATCGTGTCTTGAAAGGAACCATGTTCAAGGATTTGTGAAAGCTAGCATTTGCAAAGAGCGAAACAATTTAAAAATATCCTAGCTATTCAAATTTAAGTTGCACACAGACCATGAACAATGGATAGCCAAAAAGCCAGTGCTGTGTCTGTTTCTGTATCTACATTCCATTATAGACAGGCCTATAAGCCACAATGCCATCTTTGAAAAATCCTCCTTTCAAAGGCAATAGCTATTTGTTTTCTTTTTGGGTTATAAAAAATGACTAACCATAACCATTAACAACTTCACCATTCAACCAAACGAATAAGTTGTACTATTGGTGAATTGTGAAATTGAAACTTTTCTTGTGCCAAACAATGTCTGTGTAATTGCCAGTTAAAATCTTGGCAGTATATTAAATGCTGTGGAAGAACAGGTGGATAGGATAAAAGATAGGCAAGAAAAGAATCTTATGTTGAGCAAGAGAGCAATGCATTTCTAGATGTGCAAGAACAAGCAATGTTTTTTGGTTTGCAAGTTTAACTTTATAACAAATGCTCTTTCATAATCCGGCTAATTATCAAACAGATTCTAAATCATTCAAAAGAAGTATAGGGATGCAGGGGTAAAATGCGGGTAAAATGCGGGTAGTCTGAGGTCAAATGTGCAGTGTTGGTTACTGGAGGAGGCTAGCTCAGAAGCTGAAATGAGAAGAAACCTGTGAATGAAGATTTTAGCAAAATTCATCCACACCCTTTACCCTAACCATTTTCCCCAAGCTCGCCCATTTTACCCTAGTAGATCCTAGAATTTAGGCTTTGATTCCTTTACTCCATCAACTAAAATATTCCAATCTTTCATTTGTAGCCTGAAGACGTCAGTATCATTTACCACAAAATCTGCGAAGAAACTGAGATGGTTGAGATCCCTGACACAATTGATATCAAAGTTGAGGAATGTGACAGCGATATTGAGGATGCTTTGTCTTCCCTCTCAGAAAGCTCTCCAAGTTCCCCAGACTCAGGAATTGACGGGGACTCCTTTGAAGATTTGTGCCTCTTTGGTGACATCGGAAGCTTGGTGGGCGACTCGACCCTTGATGAAATACTGGTGAGCGAGGATGAAGTGAAAACAATTGCATCCAGTTTAGAGCCCCAAATAGATGACGCAGTAGTGGATAACATGACATGGGGGGAGGATCCTTTTATGGATCTTTTTCCATCTCTAATGGCAGTCTGAAGAGCAAGACAGCTGAAATGATCCGAAGAGTTCAAGAGGACTTTTGCTTTGTGGCACTTAGTATACTTGACTACTCTAGAATGGCCTGCCACCCCTGGGCTTCCTCAATCAGAGCCTTCCATTCAACAGAATGTTCCTGATGTTTGTTGCTGAAAGATTTCATTTAAGACCCATAGCTAACCATGATCCTTTGCGACCCAAAAGGTGACTTGCATGTGACTTGAAATTCATTTTTGGTGCAGCTTCATGGTTAGCGGCTGGCTTTAAAAACATAATTAAAACTTACGTACTGTCTTAAACAATTAAGTTGCCAGGGCACTAACGGTGCTCTTGAAGACATTATGAATGTTTGAAACATTTTAGATCAAAATGTACTGCTTATGAACAACCCAAAATGTTCCCTTTCAGCACATTCATAATTTACTGGAAAGTAGCCTCTCGAAAAGAGCTGATGCCGTTTTGAGTATGAGTTATCTTGCATCAGTTGACAGAAGATTATATAGCTTCTTCTGGCTAGGGACGGTTGACATCCATTATTGAATGTAGAAATTGCCAAAAGAGAGATTCCAGGGTGATAGATGGGCAGATTGTAAATTGTATATACATCAGAGAAAAGAATTTTAGATTGCTAGGCAACACCAAACAGTTGGTTGTGTTATTGTATGTGTGTTGGAAAAGTAGGGTGAAGGCCATTTATTTTGCCCCAACTCCCAGTCATTCCACTTCCAGTTGATTATACCTGAAGGTAAATCCATTTCAGATATTGGGTCATTAATCTCAAATTCAGTGTGATCACCCCTTCCTTCCCCCTACTTTTCCAACATCCCAGTTCTGAGTAAAATTCACTGTGTTGAGTTTAGATTTAGAATTTGCTTTTTGAGCTGTCAATGTCATGTGATTCATAAATTGTATTATTTTACTTGGGGTTAGGTTTAAATGGATGCTACTACTACATACTTTGGCTTCTTTTGTTGCGTTGCCTTTATTTTCCTGAGGATAATTAATTTCTTCAAAAAACAATGATCTCGAGGACAATAGACCTTTTAGCTATTCTGAATAGAATCAGAATCGAACTACATTTTGTAGAATTTTCGAATGTGCACAATAGTGATAGGAGCTCTAACGCCACTCGATCGAACGTCGAGCATAAAAATGTATAGAAATAACGCTCGATCCAGGCTCTTTTGTAGAATAGCTAAAAGGTCTATTGAAAAATCAATTAATCGACATAAGGTATATTTTTCATTTTATTTTGAACATATTTACGCTGAGATACAATTCAGTTTAGTAACATTAAACAACTGCTTTCCAATTGTCCCAGCAACAAAATGAATAAATAAATAATAAACCTAAACATTTTCAAGATATAAACCTATTTACAACTTTCATGAAACAAATAAGCTTGAAAAAGAAAAGGACAGATTATACTTCAATCACCATCATAGGTCGGTCATAGGTTCAAAATCTTTAACAATGTTGGTGAAATGTTCAAACTTCGAAGACCTGTTTCGTTGAACTGTGTGGCTTCATGGAAACTTTAGCTAATTTTTAATAATTCTACCGTTAGACTTTTTCGAAATCTTCAACATTTTCAGGAGAGAACGAGTTTTCCCATTTTCAAGAATAAAAGAGTTATTGAAAAATCCAAAATCGTCATAATTTCTAAACTTTTTGAGGAAACAAAGTAACGAACAACAATTTTCAAGAAAACCATTGTGGAACCTATCATGCAACATTTGTGACAAACTTTTGGACTGCATGGAAATAGGTACAAAAAAGGCATCATTATAATGTGGTCCGATAATGTACCTTACAAATCTGAGTGAACAGGTGAGCGACTGGTACCAGTGTGACCTGCTCATCAATCAAATCTTTGCACGGAGCTGTGCAGCAATGAAAAATTAATCTACCATCACCTTGACCACTGCTAATTGCCTAGGAAACCTGTTAAAACATCAGGTACCAGTTAACTTTGGCTACAGTAGGTCTGGCTACTAACATTATCCACACAATGGGAAGTCTCTTAGACTACTTTCTTAAAGAGCCATTATCACCCAGGGTCCTTTGCGGGCACGCTGCCATTATAACTACTGCACTGTGGATCTTTTGTCTCTGCTTAGGCCACACACTTTGTTCTCAGACTGGAATTGCAGCTTGCCTGCAAAGGACCCTAGACTGAATCCACTCGTCCCAATGTTTTCACTCCATTCCATTTTTACAGTACGATCATGACTGCAGCAAAAAAATTCAATTCAATTATAAAAACGTTGTTGTTGCTGTAACTGGGACGTTGTGTTGAGTCTAAAAGGACCGTAGTTGACAATGGCCCTTTGAGAGAGCTCCTCCAAAAGTCTCCAAACAATTTAATATGTTTCTTAGTATTAAGTAAATCAAAGTTGCAATGTATTTAGAGCATATGAGTCAAATCTTTCAATAGGGCACAGGGAAACCCGCAGATCTTCCAATTTCACGCTTATAAGCCAATGATATCGTCGTATTCCGATCACATGACTGAAAATAAGGCTTTCGAGATAAATTTTCGAGTACCTTCACGAAAATTAAAATGGATATTCGAATAATAAAGATACAGAGCTGGTTTTACCACGAATCGATTCGAGAGGCCCCACTCCACATTTGTTTTTCTGCGTTTGGTTAAGATCTCATCAGGGATCGGCGTTACATCGAGTTTCATTCCTTCGAAAATTCGCCTATGTTCAAGAATTCTTCAGTAACGCTACAAATAAGATATAGCTTTCAAAATTTCGTATGTTACGTGAATTATGTCCAAGAATAACATGAAAATATTTGTTTTTGTGATTTTCGAAAATTCTAGACGAATTAAAGCTATTTGCTGCGAAGAAAGCTAATGGGCCTACCTTCACCCGCAGCAGAATCCCAGTAATCGGCATTAAATCCCTCTTTTTCGCAATAATAACCAGTGGATACATTAACGAATAACTTCACCACATATCCAATTTCTTTCCACAATTTTATAATCGATAATTTCGATAAAATGTGATAAGACTTTACAGCCTCTGCAGCAAACCGTCCAACTACCGTCGATTCAAAGTTTTCTTGTTGCAAACACGCTGGAAGTCTTGCAAGACTTGCATAAAACAAAAGGTTTGGCAAGACTTAGGTCTCCCATATGACACAGCAAAATGATACCTTTGAGAATAGATAGCACACTCCTAAAGGCATTCTATCGTTGCAAAATAAAGAGAAAATAAGACATTTCTCAAAGATTGCAAATTTCTTTGTCACATCGGAAGAGTGCACAATTTGTGTAAAGAAGTTTCCCCTGCAATCTATTCTCAAAGGTGTACAATCTATTATCAAAGGTAACAATTTGCTTGTGTCATATGGGAGATCTGAGCCTTGCACAACCTTTTGTTTTATGCAAGCTTTCCCTGGTGTTTGCGACAAGAAAACTTTGAATCGACGGTAGTTGGACGGTTTGCTGCAGAGGCTGTAAAGTCTTGTCACATTTTATCGAAATTATCGATGATCAAATGGTGGAAAGAAATTGAATTTGTGGTGAAGTTATTCGTTAATATGTCCGCTGGTTATTATTGCAGAAAAGAGTAATGTAATGCCGATTACTGGGATTCTGCTGCCGATGAAGGTAGGCCAATTAGCTTTATTCGCAGCAAATAGCTTTAATTCATCTAGGATTTTCGAAAATCACACAAACAAATACTTTCATGTTATTCCTGGACATAATTCACGTAACATGTGAAATTTTCAAAACCGTATCTTATTTGTAGCGTTCCTGAAGAATTATTGAACATAGACCAATTTCCGAAGGAATGAAATTCGATGTAACGCCGATCCCTGATGAGATTTTAACCAAATGCAGAAAAACAAATGTGGAGTGGGGCCTCTCGAATCGATTCGTGGTAAAACCAGCTCTGTATCTTTATTACTCAAATATCCATTTTCATTTTCGTGAAGGTACTCGAAAATTTATCTCGAAAGCCTTATTTTCAGTCATGTGATCGGAATACGACGATATCATTGGCTTATAAGCGTGAAATTGGAAGAGTTGCGGGTTTCCCTGTGCCCTATTGAAAGATTTGACTCATATGCTCGTATTTAGGCATCAAAAATTAAAACTCTTGGGTACATAATTTTCATAAGAAATTGACCCAGTATTTAAATTCGCATTACTCGAAGTTTCTTAAAAATCTGGATGTTTCTGAACAAAATTTAAAGACATTAAATGGAAAATGAAGTCAAATTGATGCTTGAGTCATTGGTAAGTCAATCATTTAGCTCAAGAAAACTAAGCCTTGTTGGGGGCAACGTATGAGTTTTAATCGGTGAGAAGCTAAGGCACAAATGACATTTCTGACAGAAATCGCTGAAAATCGCCTGCGATTTTGAGATGTAATTGAAGGGAAAATGTTTGGGTAATTTTTCAGGGCAATATCCATAATCGCTGAGATTTTTATCCTTATATCTTAATTGTAGCGACTGTTATCAATGTTTGAACGAAGGTCAATATTAGTCGACCGGAAAATGAATACAATTTCGGCTCCAAATCAGATATTATGAGCACGCTACAAACTGCAGTGGGGCATCCCTTCTACCGATTTTTCAAAAAGCATTCCATGTAATTATTGTAACTTGGTAACTGTTTCAATTTTCAAAGAGGCGATTTGATTGGCTGAATATCGTGAAATTGGGTTATTCCGCGTGCTTCAGCAATTCAGCAAGGATTTGAACGGTATGCTGGCTTTGGCAGTTTCGACCATGGGCCACGAGCATTCAGCTATGTATGACAAATGACTCCTATGCTTGCCAGGAACATCGAGAGAAATTCAAAGATCGAACTTATCTTCACTATATACTTTTTAAGCTTCTATAACTTGAATTTACAAACAGTTAATTTCACAGCATTTTTTTATTCTATATCAAAGTCAGAGCTGCTCATTCATGTTGTCAGTTTTATTTGGAACCAAAACAAATCGGGTCAAAAACTATCCAATGCACAGTCCTCTTTATCTGTTGCCAAAATGTTATCTGTCCTGTCTGTCTATCTGTCCTTCGAAGTGCATTACGACCAATTGTTTCTTTGGCTTCTCTGGACGCTTTTAAACTTCCCTCGTTTTTTTGTTCCTGGGGCAAATCACTTCAAAAACAGCGTACGAGTGTTTTTGGGATTAAAATCTTTCACATTTTTCGAAGATTTTTCAGATTTTTTCTCAGATTTTCGAAAAATGTTCAAGATCACTAGGATTTTAAGATTTTTTAGACTTCTTTTCGAGAGTTTCAAAGATGTTCGATACTTTGCTGGATTGTTGAGGATTTAGACGATTTTTGAAATTTTCAAAGGATTGTCAAAAGATTTTTTGAGAATTTCTATCATTTTTTGCAAAGACTTCTTAGATTCTTTAGCTTTTCGAAGATTTTGAATGATTTTTATCTCGAAGTACCGGGTGTCCCAAAATAAGTACTCCTGTTTGAAAAATCACCAAAATTTGATTACACGACCGATCTTCAATTTTCTTTTTTTGTCAAGTAGATCAAGGGCCAAATTATTTTCCCAGACTAGCTGATTTTGTAATGGGCAGCTTCAAGCTCTTTTTAGGGTTTCCTGGTAAGATTCTGAAAATTTGGACTCTTAGGCAAGATTGAGTATGTTGCTTAAAAACTATAGCTCAAAGTAATGTTTTTTTCAACGTGTAATTTTTCCACCTTGTTGTATCAAAAGCAGACATTTTATCATCTATAAATATTTTTGGGTCTTTGTAAAACAAGTCAAAACGAAGATTTTATCAAAGGTTTGATAATTGATTTTCGGTGATTATTTAACCCTAATCCATATGGGCTTTTTTCGAGCTACCATTTATATGGGGGGGTGCTTTCCACCCCCCCCCCCCCCCCTCTGAAAGCTGCCTTAGACTCATCCGAATTCAATACAACTTGGCACAGTTATAGAACAGGTAATTTGCAGCTCGTAGCTTAATTTGGGTGTGGCTGCCACACCTTGTGACGTCACAGTGACGTCACGAAGCTGAAAATCTGTGAAAATCAGGCTTCCAAGTTGAATTCAAGTTTAATGAAGATTTTGCATGAACTTTATGCAGTTTTTGGTTCAGTTTGTCAACATATTTGATGATAAAATATTATTTCATTGAAAATAACGATTTTGGAGTGATATTTTGGCAGAAATTAGCCGATTCTTATGACGTCATTTGTGCGATTAATTTATTCTATGTAAAAAGAGACCAAAAGAACCTGAAAATTGGTGATTATCTATAACAAATGTATCCTTAGAGTGTTTTTCATTGAAAAAGCTCGAAAAAACTTGAAAAAATTGCTAATTAGTCCAAAATGGCGGCCAAAATGACGTCATTATCAAAAAATGCTGACATGATCAAATTCCAGAAATTCCGGTATCAAATTGAAGCCCTTTGTTTGCTGATTCATTTGCTGTATTATACTTCATAATTAAATCAAATAATTCCATTGAAATCATTGAAAACAATGATTTTGCTGCTACCTCCTTCCAAATATGGGCATGTCACGTGACCTGTGAGTCCTATTGTTCAAAAAATTTTCCACCAAAATGTGGCTAATAGATAATTAGTAAAAGTCAAGGAGGCTGGGGAACATAGCAAACGTCGTTTAAAAACGTGGCAAATAAAACCTCAAGGGGGGGTGGAATCCACCCCCCCCCCATGTGGATTAGGGTTAAACAGGAGTACTTTTTTGGGACACCCGGTACTTCGAGATAAAAATGATTTAAAATCATTTTTTGAAAATTTTTGAGATTTAAAGATTTTTAGAAATTTTGGGGTTTTCAGGATTGCTTAGGATTTTTTCAAAAGTAAAAGAGATTTTAAGAGTGATTTGCCCCTTACTCTGGTCTTCCCTTGGAGGACCAAACCTATCATCTCTTTTCAGTTCTTTTGAATCACAGTTCTTCTTTTTTGTTTGCAGCGAATTGAAATGATGCAAGAATATTTAATTTGCTTTCAAACGATTTCTTCTTTTTCTCTGTGATTTTCTCTGCTATCATTTTTGTAATTCTTCTAATTTCGTCTTCAATGTACATCAAACCTTTCTCTTTTATTTTCTTCATAACATTAACATATTTCTTTCCATTTTCTTTGCTTTTCTTCTCATTTTGTGCAGCAGCTATTTTCTCAGCTTCTAAGATCATGTCAGAGTATTCTTCGGCATTGGCTTTCACAAATCTTTTTGCCATCTTATCGAGCTCTTCTATAGCTCCAGGCAAGCCTGTTTAAGACGTACATTAAAACATTTTCTGATTGCCCAAATTCAACTATTGCTGAATGAAATTAATGACAACTTGTGTCATCAAGAGAGTACCTTCCTATTATACCGGGTGTCCCAAAAAAATGTATACAGATTTGGTTGACTCCAGCGCTGTGAATTTAGCTTCAATCAATGTCGAATTACTCTAAAAATGTTCCTCGATATAGATACCTCGTTTGTTGGGATTGGTGCTTTGAGAGCAGAAATATCAATCTTGAAAGCTCAAATTTTCGTCCACTTGCAAACCAGAGCTTTGGCCTTTTGGCCTAAGCAAATTCCTGAAGCACATCGAAATCATGAACTGAAATTAATGAAAAATTAAGAAACTTCCCGATGGGTGACTGGGGGTGACTTCTGGAAAACAGAATAACACAAGATCTAATGTTGTTCCAATTTTATCAAGGCCATCATTGATTTATACAATGTGCCTTAAAGAATTGCTCAGGCCAAAAGGCTAAAGCTCTGGTTTGCAAGGCGAGGCAAATTTGAGATTTCAAGCTTAACATGTCTGCTCTCAAAGTACCAATATCAAGAAACGAGGTGTCTATGTTCAAGTTAACTATCGAGGAACATTTTTAGAGTAATTGGACATTGATTGAAGCTAAATTCACAGCGCTGGAGTAAACCAAATCCGTATACATTTTTTTGGGACACCCGGTACACCAAATGACATAATTTCTCTATCAATTAAACTAAAATGCCAGGACTTAATTACATAAGCGTACAGGGCATAACCCTTCATCAGTAGCGATGAGAAATAGAACGCACAGGGCATGGCAGTTAAGTGGAAAGGAGGAGGAAAAGATGATGCTAAAGTGAAAATGCGTTCTATTTCTCATCACTACTGATGAAGGGTTACACCTGATATGTTTAGTGTAATTAAATCCTGGCATTTTAGTTTAATTCATAGAGAAATTTATGTTTATTCATTGCAACTATTGCCACACATCACCCTCAATCTTTTATTGAACTGGATTATAACTCAGACATGTTTATTGCTGCCTCTCTCTGCTCCTACTATACACCAACATCATTTTGTTCTATATATACCTAACAATTAAATATATTTTTAAAATATGAATTGTTCCCTATGTTTAATAAATTAATCAATTTAATGTATTTTCCTTATTTCATATTCTAAGGGAGCAGAATGATCATCTGTTCATAGATTTTTGTTGGAATCTACTTGAAAATTAGCCTGCGCACAGACTTTACTGAACAACAACAGCAACAGCAACAACAGTAAAGTCTGTGCGCAGGCTACAAGAAAATCAGCATTTGGCTGAGGCATCCATCCAAAATAACTAAATGGTTGTTTTCAGCCAGACCTTCTTCACCAAAGTCGGATGGGTAGGTGGGTTGGATGGATGGGTAGCTATATGGATGAAAGCATGGGTTTCAAATCTTTAAAAAGGTTGGTGTAAAATTCATTGACCTTTTCTTTGAACTGAATGAGTCATAGAGAATTAGCTGAAGTTTCTTTGAAGTCATTCAGAATGACTTCAAAGAAACTTCAGCTATTTCTCTATAATTCTACCGTTGGATTTTTCTGAAATCTTCAATATTTTCAGAATTAGAGTGTTTTTCTAATATTTCAAGAATTCAAGAAAAATTTTCAAAAAAAACTTTCGTAATTTCTAAACTGTCTGAAGCAACATGAAATAATTTCGAAGAAAACCATAGTTTATGGCTGTCTACAATATGGTATCATGCAAAAGTCTGTCACTTTTCTGGGTTATGATTTAGAAATTTGATGACGTCATACCCTCAAATGAGTTAAGATGTAGCATATACGTTGAAATTTCAAAAAATATTGACAATTTCTGATAAGTCCAATGGTAGAATTAAAGATAAGTACTAAAGTTTGTTTCAAGTCACTCTGTCAGAAGAAAAAGATCACAGAATTTTACACCCATCTTTTTACGCAGAGTTAAAGATTTGGAAGCTATGCTATGGATGGATTGATTAATGGCTTGATTGATGATCGAATGGCTGATGGAATTGTTCATGTGTAAACATAAAAATTAAAAATTCTGTGAGAAATTATTTCAAAATAACTTACCAAACCAAAAACCAGTAGCGTCTCTCACAAATTTGGTTAATCCTTGCTCAGTGACTTCTCCATTGAAGCTTAATGGATCTTTTCCCTTCAGGAACATCTTAAATGTCGGAAAATCTTCTTCTTTCACATCAAATCTATTAATTATGTCTTGGTTTTCTTTCTCTCCCCAGTCTGAGATGAAATAAATTATCAATCATTTGTGTGCGGTATAACAAAATACGGTACTATTCTTTTCTACTTTTCAAAACATGATTATCATGTCAGAAAAAATTCAAGCTGCCTTTCTAACAAAATTTACAAAAACTTTTACAAACAATTATTAAAGGTAATGTGTCCATGTAAGTACAACGACTTTGCTATTTCACGTGATTTTTCATGTGATCACTTTACCCCAATTTCAAAAAGATAGCCAGCTCTAATATAAGCAGACTGATGACTTGCTTGCTTGCTTACTTGCTTGTGGCTGCGAAGCAGCATCATTGTGAAATTCAAATTCTAGTTTGCTGGCACATTTTTGATTGCTGGCACATTTGCCCCAATCATTTGCTCAAAGGCACAGAAATTTTTAATAGGGTCTGGTAGGAAATATCATTACGTAAAGGAAATTACAGGTTGAGAAACTTTGAACAAGTTTGATATGAGGAATGAAACTTTTGATAAACTATCAATTCTTAATTATGAAAATCTTAAGAAACTTAAAGCAGGAATAGCTGACATATTTAGTTTCTTACATAGACCATACTAAATAGCAAAGGTATTTTTAAATTAATTTCCATGAATTCGTAAAAAAAACTCATAAGAATTATGATAAATTCTTACAAAAGAACTTCAAATGAAATCTGAAAACCTGAAATCAGACACTTTTTTGACCCAGTCCATCACGCTTGCTGTGATGCTCCAGATGTGCTGGTAGGGCTTAACCCTCATGGACTACAACACGGTGCCACAGCACCTTCAAGATGTTTTCAGGCTGGCTATCTAAGGAAGGGTTCAAATAAAATAAATGTACCTGTTGCTCCAACTTCTGCAATCAAAAGATCTGGATGAGAGGCAGCTTTAGTTGCAAATTTCTTGAATTCATCTTCCTTTTCTCCATAAGCGTACTTTTTATCAAATTTCACAAAGGTTGCTTCATGCAGTCCAATGATCTGAAGAAAGATGACAAAAACATTTTAATCACAACATATACCCTTTCATGAGACCTTCAAAACAGGCTTTAAGCCACAACCAAATTTCCTGCCTTACAGCAATGGCTTTGACGTGCTTTAGCAAGAGTGTCATTCCTTTGGCAGGGACCGTGCAGTGGTTTCAAAGTTGGGGGGCAAATGGCGAGCGAAGCAAGCTGAAATGGGGGTCCAGGGGCTTGCACCTGGAGAATTTTTGGAGACCACGCTCCTTAGAACGTTGGAAAATGCCCCTTTCGAAAATAACTGGCCTCTTTTGTCCACATTCATATGTAGGTCAGTTCAGAAAAGATTTCAATTACTATGAACAGAGATATATATCAGTACAACTAACAAAATCAACAACAACGCGTTTTTTCTCATAACAGAACAATTACAACTGAACATCTGTCAGAGCAAACTTTCGAAAGTTGTAATGCATTTTCTAATGTCTAACAAAATTGTTTTTCAGAGGGACTTGGTGTCTGCTCGTTGTTTATGAAAGAAAAATTCAATATAGCTAGATTGTTGAATCATGTTTGGTTCATCTCTCAGCAAGTGCAGCAGAGCAGCTGCGTGTTAATGACCATGTTTTGCGTATGCTAAATTTACCACGGCTGCTGACACATAAATTGTGTACAAGTTGTTTTTCTCCATTTTCATTGATTTATTTAATGGAAAAAACATGCAAAATCTCATATTTGAGAAAGTTTTTAGACCTATCTTTGAAAAAAGTGGGGGGGGGGGTTATAGCCCCCTAGCCCAATGGGTGTGCAATCCCTGCTTTGGGGGAGGATGAAAGTGTCATCCCTAGGAGCATAAAAACATTATTCAGGGCCATTTCACCCTCCTCATCTGCTAAAACATGTCGGAGTCATTGCTGTAAAGGCATACATATATTTACCCTGGGTACCAGAGCCACATGTGTTGGGAAAATTTTGTCGTGACTTTAGGCACGTTTTGAAAATTGAGGGTTTCTTGAAGAGGCTTTTTTGAGAAAATCCCTCATAATTTCAGAAAGAGCTGGGTGATTTAAGTGAAGTAAATCTTAAAATGGATTTGAAAATTTCCATCAGTAAATAGTAGATTTGCTAATCGATACAAACCGTGATGCTATCCTCCTGGCTGGGGGAGCATCAATTATTTTTTACTTCCTCTCTTTTTTTAGATGAACTCAGTTTTTTGCGTGATAAATTTTATGCAAATGCAGATAATAACTAAAGTAAATTTCAGGTCGTGATGAGAAAGTATTATATCACGATGTTACTTTATGAGGGCCAAGGCAAGGATGAAGGCCGGTGAAAGCACCTAGGCCTGTCTATCTGTCTATTATAAGTCAAGTGGCAGTGGCCTAAACTATACACACACACACAAATTGCACATAATAAATGATGCCTACCTTATCAAAAGTGACACTGTCAAGTGATACAATCCCTCGATATTCAGAGAACACAAAAGAGAAGATCGAACTCATGAAAATTGCTTGTACTAGTCTGGCAGCCATCGTCTCGAGTGTTTCGCTCGCCTTGCTTGAATTCGAGAATGTTCACCTTCCAATTTAAAATTCAAAATAGTTTAGACTTCTTGGTAAATTCTGATTGGTCTATAACAGTCATGTGATCAATAAAGACAAATGTATACTTTTAGAGAGTTGGGACGAGTCTCGATATCGAATCTTGGCGCGAAAAGGGGCTGTACTCGATGTATCAGGTACGAAATTAAACATAGACATCTCTAAAAAACATTATGATTTCTTACATGCCAAACCAGTTGCTTTTATTGTGTTTGGCAGTAATTTGGCAGAAGATGTCGTTGTAAATATCACGCCCAGATTCAACACTCTGAATCAGTTGCTGCACGAAACCAAAATCTTAGTAAAAAATTGAATGTCTAGCATATGAATAACGCATAGGATTGTGCCAAAGATTCATAACGATTTCGCTGGAAGGGGGACAGACTGAATACTTACGAAATATGCATAGAACAATAAATTCATTGGCATATTCTGCATTGTGAACCCACTGTCCGAAAACCACCGCCACTGTTCGAAAACCACCGCCAAGATCAGTCTAAAAAACATCATTGTCAAAGAAAAGCAGGCAAAGTAAATAACCAAAACATTTCGATAAAATATGACCAAACACCTGTCCATTCACCTGGTACTTTTGGTTTTTGTTTTTGATTAAAGTTTCTTATAAAAATATTTAGTTTTTCTCACGCGTCCGATTACGACCACCGGCACCCTAGTAGTGATTCTTTATAAAATTCTCACATCTATTGCTATCTGTCGGATCGGATCTATCGAAAAATATGAATATCTCTGCTTCTATAACAGTAACAGGAGCCGGAGTGACATTTTCGAACTCAGCATTCAATTCTGCATCGAAACATGGCTTTAAAAAAGCAATTGAAGATTCTCTATCAATAGATGCTTTTCTGTGGTAGTGATTCTCTAACAAATTCTCACATCTATTGCAATCTATCTTAAAAGCTGAATATCTCTGCTCCTAAAACAGTTACAGCAGCTGGAGAGACATTTTCGAACTCAGCATTCAATTCTGCATCGAAACATTGCTATAAAAAAAGCAATTGAAGATTCTCTATCAATTGATGCTTTTCTGTGGTAGTGATTCTCCAACAAATTCTCACATCTATTGCAATCTATCTTAAAAGCTGAATATCTCTGCTCCTAAAACAGTTACAGCAGCTGGAGAGATATTTTCGAACTCAGCATTCAATTCTGCATCGAAACATTGCTATAAAAACAATTGAAGATTCTCTATCAATAGATGCTTTTCTGTGGTAGTGATTCTCTACCAAATTCTCGCATCTATTGCAATCTATCTTAAAAGCTGAATATCTCTGCTCCTAAAATAGTTACAGAGTTTTGAATGACTTTTTTGAACTCAGTGTTGAATTATGCATCAGAACATTGCTATTAAAAATCAATTGATGATTCTCTCTGCCTTAATGGAATAGATGCTTTTCTGTGGTAGTGATTCTCTACCAAATTCTCGCATCTATTGCAATCTATCTTAAAAGCTGAATATCTCTGCTCCTAAAACAGTTACAGCAGCTGGAGAGACATTTTCGAACTCAACATTCAATTCTGCATCGAAACATTGCTATAAAAAAGCAATTGAAGATTCTCTATCAATAGATGCTTTTCTGTGGTAGTGATTCTCTAACAAATTCTCACATCTATTGCAATCTATCTTAAAAGCTGAATATCTCTGCTCCTAAAACAGTTACAGCAGTTGGAGAGATATTTTCGAACTCAGCATTCAATTCTGCATCGAAACATTGCTATAAAAAAGCAATTGAAGATTCTCTATCAATAGATGCTTTTCTGTGGTAGTGATTCTCTAACAAATTCTCACATCTATTGCACTCTGTTTAAAGCTCAATATCTCTGTTCCTAAATTAGTTACAGAGTTCTGAATGACTTTTTTGAACTCAGTATTGAATTATGCATCGGAACATTGCTGTTAGAAATCAATTGATGACTTTCTAAACATTTCTCAGGTTTAATGGCATAGAATTATTCGGTGGTAGTGAGTCTCTACCAAGTTCTCACATCCATTGTAATCTGTTTAAAGCTCAATATCTCTGTTCCTAAAATAGTTAAAGAGTTGTGAATGACTTTTTTGAACTCAGTGTTCAATTTTGCATCGGAACATTGCTTTTAGAAATAAATTGTCGATTCTCTCTGCCTTAATGGAATAGATGCTTTTCGGTGGTAGTGATTCTCTACCAAATTCTCGCATCTATTGCAATCTATCTTAAAAGCTGAATATCTCTGCTCCTAAAACAGTTACAGCAGCTGGAGAGACATTTTCGAACTCAACATTCAATTCTGCATCGAAACATTGCTATAAAAAAGCAATTGAAGATTCTCTATCAATAGATGCTTTTCTGTGGTAGTGATTCTCTAACAAATTCTCACATCTATTGCAATCTATCTTAAAAGCTGAATATCTCTGCTCCTAAAACAGTTACAGCAGCTGGAGAGACATTTTCGAACTCAACATTCAATTCTGCATCGAAACATTGCTATAAAAAAGCAATTGAAGATTCTCTATCAATAGATGCTTTTCTGTGGTAGTGATTCTCTAACAAATTCTCACATCTATTGCACTCTGTTTAAAGCTCAATATCTCTGTTCCTAAAATAGTTACAGAGTTCTGAATGACTTTTTTGAACTCAGTATTGAATTATGCATCGGAACATTGCTATTAGAAATCAATTGATGATTTTCTAAACATTTCTCAGGATTAATGGCATAGATATTATTCGGTGGTAGTGATTCTCTACCAAGTTCTCACATCCATTGTAATCTGTTTAAAGCTCAATATCTCTGTTCCTAAAATAGTTAAAGAGTTGTGAATGACTTTTTTGAACTCAGTGTTCAATTTTGCATCGGAACATTGCTATTAGAAATCAATTGATGATTCTCTCTGCCTTAATGGATAGATGCTTTTCGGTGGTATTGATTCTCTACCAAATTCTCGCATCTATTGCAATCTATCTTAAAAGCTGAATATCTCTGCTCCTAAAATAGTTACAGAGTTTTGAATGACTTTTTTGAACTCAGTGTTGAATTATGCATCAGAACATTGCTATTAGAAATCAATTGATGAGTTTCTCTGCCTTAATGGAATAGATGCTTTTCGGTGGTAGTGATTCTCTACCAAATTCTCGCATCTATTGAAATCTATCTCAAAAGCTGAATTTCTCTGCTTTTAAAATAGTTACAGAGTTCTGAATGACGTTTTTGAACTCAGTGTTGAATTATGCATTAGAACATTGCTATTAGAAATCAATTGATGAGTTTCTCTGGCTTAATGGAATAGATGCTTTTCGGTGGTAGTGATTCTCTACCAAATTCTCGCATCTATTGCAATCTATCTCAAAAGCTGAATATCTCTGCTTTTAAAATAGGTACAGAGTTCTGAATGACGTTTTTGAATTCAGCATTCAACTCGGCATCGAAACATTGTTATAAGAAAGCAATTGAAGATTCTCTCTGCCTTAATGGAATATATGCTTTTCGGTGGTAGTGATTCTCTACCAAATTCTCGCATCTATTGCAATCTATCTTAAAAGCTGAATATCTCTGCTCCTAAAATAGTTACAGAGTTTTGAATGACTTTTTTGAACTCATTGTTGAATTATGCATCAGAACATTGCTATTAGAAGTCAATTGATGAGTTTCTCTGCCTTAATGGAATAGATGCTTTTCGGTGGTAGTGATTCTCTACCAAATTCTCGCATCTATTGCACTCTGTTTAAAGCTCAATATCTCTGTTCGTAAAATAGTTACAGAGTTCTGAATGACTTTTTTGAACTTAGCATTCAATTCCGCATCGAAACATTGTTATAAGAAAGCAATTGAAGATTCTCTCTGCCTTAATGGAATATATGCTTTTCGGTGGTAGTGATTCTCTACCAAATTCTCGCATCTATTGCAATCTATCTTAAAAGCTGAATATCTCTGCTCCTAAAATAGTTACAGAGTTTTGAATGACTTTTTTGAACTCAGTGTTGAATTATGCATCAGAACATTGCTATTAGAAATCAATTGATGAGTTTCTCTGCCTTAATGGAATAGATGCTTTTCGGTGGTAGTGATTCTCTACCATATTCTCGCATCTATTGCAATCTATCTTAAAAGCTAAATATCTCTGCTTTTAAAATAGTTACAGAGTTCTGAATGACTTTTTTGAATTCAGCATTCAATTCCGCATCGAAACATTGTTATAAGAAAGCAATTGAAGATTCTCTCTGCCTTAATGGAATATATGCTTTTCGGTGGTAGTGATTCTCTACCAAATTCTCGCATCTATTGCACTCTCTTTAAAGCTCAATATATCTGTTCGTAAAATAGTTACAGAGTTCTGAATGGCTTTTTTGAACTCAGCATTCAATTCCGCATCGAAACATTGTTATAAGAAAGCAATTGAAGATTCTCTCTGCCTTAATAGAATATATGCTTTTCGGTGGTAGTGATTCTCTACCAAATTCTCGCATCTATTGCAATCTATCTTAAAAGCTGAATATCTCTGCTCCTAAAATAGTTACAGAGTTTTGAATGACTTTTTTGAACTCAGTGTTGAATTATGCATCAGAACATTGCTATTAGAAGTCAATTGATGAGTTTCTCTGCCTTAATGGAATAGATGCTTTTCGGTGGTAGTGATTCTCTACCATATTCTCGCATCTATTGCAATCTATCTTAAAAGCTAAATATCTCTGCTTTTAAAATAGTTACAGAGTTCTGAATGACTTTTTTGAATTCAGCATTCAATTCCGCATCGAAACATTGTTATAAGAAAGCAATTGAAGATTCTCTCTGCCTTAATGGAATATATGCTTTTCGGTGGTAGTGATTCTCTACCAAATTCTCGCATCTATTGCACTCTCTTTAAAGCTTAATATCTCTGCTCCTAAATTAGTTACAGAGTTCTGAATGCCTTTTTTGAACTCAGTGTTAAATTATGCATTAGAACATTGCTATTAGAAATCAATTGATGAGTTTCTCTGCCTTAATTGAATAGATGCTTTTCGGTGGTAGTGAATCTCTACCATATTCTCGCATCTATTGCAATCTATCTTAAAAGCTGAATATCTCTGCTCCTAAAATAGTTACAGAGTTGCGAATGACTTTTTTGAACTCAGTGTTGAATTATGCATCAGAACATTGCTATTAGAAATCAATTGATGAGTTTCTCTGCCTTAATGGAATAGATGCTTTTCGGTGGTATTGATTCTCTACCAAATTCTCGCATCTATTGCAATCTATCTCAAAAGCTGAATATCTCTGCTTTTAAAAAAGTTACAGAGTTCTGAATGACTTTTTTGAACTCAGTGTTGAATTATTCATCGGAACATTGCTATTAGAAATCAATTGATGATTGCTTAATGGAATAATGCTTTTCTGATTCTCTACCAAATTCTCGCATCTATTTAATATCTCTGCTCCTAAATTAGTTACAGAGTTCTGAATGCCTTTTTTGAACTCAGTGTTAAATTATGCATTAGAACATTGCTATTAGAAGTCAATTGATGAGTTTCTCTGCCTTAATGGAATAGATGCTTTTCGGTGGTATTGATTCTCTACCAAATTCTCGCATCTATTGCAATCTATCTCAAAAGCTGAATATCTCTGCTTTTAAAATAGTTATAGAGTTCTGAATGACTTTTTTGAACTCAGTGTTGAATTATGCATCGGAACATTGCTATTAGAAATCAATTGATGAGTTTCTCTGCCTTAATGGAATAGATGCTTTTCGGTGGTATTGATTCTCTACCAAATTCTCGCATCTATTGCAATCTATCTCAAAAGCTTAATATCTCTGCTCCTAAATTAGTTACAGAGTTCTGAATGCCTTTTTTGAACTCAGTGTTAAATTATGCATTAGAACATTGCTATTAGAAATCAATTGATGAGTTTCTCTGCCTTAATGAAATAGATGCTTTTTGGTGGTAGTGAATCTCTACCATATTCTCGCATCTATTGCAATCTATCTTAAAAGCTGAATATCTATGCTCCTAAAATAGTTACAGAGTTGCGAATGCCTTTTTTGAACTCAGTGTTCAATTTTACATCGGAACATTGCTTTCAGAAATAAATTGATGATTCTCTCTGCCTTAATGGAATAGATGCTTCTCGGTGGTAGTGATTCTCTACCAAATTCTCGCATCTATTGCAATCTCTCTCAAAAGCTGAATATCTCTGCTTTTAAAATAGTTACAGAGTTCTGAATGACTTTTTTGAACTCAGTGTTGAATTATGCATCAGAACATTGCTATTAGAAATCAATTGATGAGTTTCTCTGCCTTAATGGAATAGATGCTTTTCGGTGGTATTGATTCTCTACCAAATTCTCGCATCTATTGCAATCTATCTCAAAAGCTGAATATCTCTGCTTTTAAAATAGTTATAGAGTTCTGAATGACTTTTTTGAACTCAGTGTTGAATTATGCATCGGAACATTGCTATTAGAAATCAATTGATGATTCTCTCTGCTTTAATGGAATAGATGCTTTTCGGTGGTAGTGATTCTCTAACAAATTCTCGCATCTATTGCACTCTCTTTAAAGCTCAATATATCTGTTCGTAAAATAGTCACAGAGTTATGAATGACATTTTTGAACTCAGCATTCAATTCCGCATCGAAACATTGTTATAAGAAAGCAATTGAAGATTCTCTCTGCATGAATGGAATAAATGCTTTTCGGTGGTAGTGATTCTCTACCAAATTCTCGCATCTATTGCAATCTATCTTAAAAGCTGAATATCTCTGCTCCTAAAATAGTTACAGAGTTCTGAATGACTTTTTTGTACTCAGTATTGAATTATGCATCGGAACATTGCTATTAGAAATCAATTGATGAGTTTTTCTGCCTTAATGGAATAGATGCTTTTCGGTGGTAGTGATTCTCTACCATATTCTCGCATCTATTGCAATCTATCTTAAAAGCTGAATATCTCTGCTAATAAAATAGTTACAGAGTTCTGAATGCCTTTTTTGAACTCAGTGTTAAATTATGCATTAGAACATTGCTATTAGAAATCAATTGATGAGTTTCTCTGCCTTAATGGAATAGATGCTTTTCGGTGGTAGTGATTCTCTACCAAATTCTCGCATCTATTGCAATCTATCTCAAAAGCTGAATATCTCTGCTTATAAAATAGTTACAGAGTTCTGAATGACGTTTTTGAACTCAGTGTTGACTTATGCATCGGAACATTGCTATTAGAAATCAGTTTATGATTCTCTCTGCCTTAATGGAATAGATGCTTTTCGGTGGTAGTGATTCTCTACCATATTCTCGCATCTATTGCACTCTGTTTAAAGCTCAATATCTCTGTTCCTAAAATAGTTACAGAGTTCTGAATGACTTTTTTGAACTCAGTATTGAATTATGCATCGGAACATTGCTATTAGAAATCAATTGATGATTCTCTCTGCCTTAATGGAATAGATGCTTTTCGGTGGTAGTGATTCTCTACAAAAATTCTCGCATCTATTGCACTCTCTTTAAAGCTCAATATATCTGTTCGTAAAATAGTTACAGAGTTCTGAATGACTTTTTTGAACTCAGCATTCAATTCCGCATCGAAACATTGTTATAAGAAAGCAATTGAAGATTCTCTCTGCCTTAATGGAATATATGCTTTTCGGTGGTAGTGAATCTCTACCATATTCTCGCATCTATTGCACTCTCTTTAAAAATCAGTATCTCTGTTCCTGAAATATTTACAGAGTTCTGAATGACGTTTTTGAACTCAGTGTTCAATTTTGCATGGGAACATTGCTTTTAGAAATAAATTGATGATTCTCTCTGCCTTAATGGAATAGATGCTTTTCGGTGGTATTGATTCTCTACCAAATTCTCGCATCTATTGCAATCTATCTTAAAATCTGAATATCTCTGCTCCTAAAATAGTTACAGAGTTGTGAATGACTTTTTTGAACTCAGTGTTCAATTTTGCATCGGAACATTGCTTTTAGAAATCAATTGATGATTCTCTCTGCCTTAATGGAATAGATGCTTTTCGGTGGTAGTGATTCTCTACCAAATTCTCGCATCTATTGCAATCTATCTCAAAAGCTGAATATCTCTGCTCCTAAAATAGTTACAGAGTTCTGAATGACTTTTTTGAACTCAGTGTTGAATTATGCATCAGAACATTGCTATTAGAAATCAATTGATGAGTTTCTCTGCCTTAATGGAATAGATGCTTTTCGGTGGTATTGATTCTCTACCAAATTCTCGCATCTATTGCAATCTATCTCAAAAGCTGAATATCTCTGCTTTTAAATAGCTACAGAGTTCTGAATGACTTTTTTGAACTCAGTGTTGAATTATGCATCGGAACATTGCTATTAGAAATCAATTGATGATTCTCTCTGCCTTAATGGATAGATGCTTTTCGGTGGTATTGATTCTCTACCAAATTCTCGCATCTATTGCAATCTATCTTAAAAGCTGAATATCTCTGCTCCTAAAATAGTTACAGAGTTGTGAATGACTTTTTTGAACTCAGTGTTCAATTTTGCATCGGAACATTGCTTTCAGAAATAAATTGATGATTCTCTCTGCCTTAATGGAATAGATGCTTTTCGGTGGTAGTGATTCTCTACCAAATTCTCGCATCTATTGCAATCTATCTCAAAAGCTGAATATCTCTGCTCCTAAAATAGTTACAGAGTTCTGAATGACTTTTTTGAACTCAGTGTTGAATTATGCATCAGAACATTGCTATTAGAAATCAATTGATGAGTTTCTCTGCCTTAATGGAATAGATGCTTTTCGGTGGTATTGATTCTCTACCAAATTCTCGCATCTATTGCAATCTATCTCAAAAGCTGAATATCTCTGCTTTTAAAATAGTTATTGAGTTCTGAATGACTTTTTTGAACTCAGTGTTGAATTATGCATCGGAACATTGCTATTAGAAATCAATTGATGAGTTTCTCTGCCTTAATGGAATAGATGCTTTTCGGTGGTATTGATTCTCTACCAAATTCTCGCATCTATTGCAATCTATCTCAAAAGCTTAATATCTCTGCTCCTAAATTAGTTACAGAGTTCTGAATGCCTTTTTTGAACTCAGTGTTAAATTATGCATTAGAACATTGCTATTAGAAATCAATTGATGAGTTTCTCTGCCTTAATGAAATAGATGCTTTTTGGTGGTAGTGAATCTCTACCATATTCTCGCATCTATTGCAATCTATCTTAAAAGCTGAATATCTCTGCTCCTAAAATAGTTACAGAGTTGCGAATGCCTTTTTTGAACTCAGTGTTCAATTTTACATCGGAACATTGCTTTCAGAAATAAATTGATGATTCTCTCTGCCTTAATGGAATAGATGCTTCTCGGTGGTAGTGATTCTCTACCAAATTCTCGCATCTATTGCAATCTCTCTCAAAAGCTGAATATCTCTGCTTTTAAAATAGTTACAGAGTTCTGAATGACTTTTTTGAACTCAGTGTTGAATTATGCATCAGAACATTGCTATTAGAAATCAATTGATGAGTTTCTCTGCCTTAATGGAATAGATGCTTTTCGGTGGTATTGATTCTCTACCAAATTCTCGCATCTATTGCAATCTATCTCAAAAGCTGAATATCTCTGCTTTTAAAATAGTTATAGAGTTCTGAATGACTTTTTTGAACTCAGTGTTGAATTATGCATCGGAACATTGCTATTAGAAATCAATTGATGATTCTCTCTGCTTTAATGGAATAGATGCTTTTCGGTGGTAGTGATTCTCTAACAAATTCTCGCATCTATTGCACTCTCTTTAAAGCTCAATATATCTGTTCGTAAAATAGTCACAGAGTTATGAATGACATTTTTGAACTCAGCATTCAATTCCGCATCGAAACATTGTTATAAGAAAGCAATTGAAGATTCTCTCTGCATGAATGGAATAAATGCTTTTCGGTGGTAGTGATTCTCTACCAAATTCTCGCATCTATTGCAATCTATCTTAAAAGCTGAATATCTCTGCTCCTAAAATAGTTACAGAGTTCTGAATGACTTTTTTGAACTCAGTGTTGAATTATGCATCGGAACATTGCTATTAGAAATCAATTGATGAGTTTCTCTGCCTTAATGGAATAGATGCTTTTCGATGGTAGTGATTCTCTACCATATTCTCGCATCTATTGCAATCTATCTTAAAAGCTGAATATCTCTGCTAATAAAATAGTTACAGAGTTCTGAATGCCTTTTTTGAACTCAGTGTTAAATTATGCATTAGAACATTGCTATTAGAAATCAATTGATGAGTTTCTCTGCCTTAATGGAATAGATGATTTTCGGTGGTAGTGATTCTCTACCAAATTCTCGCATCTATTGCAATCTATCTCAAAAGCTGAATATCTCTGCTTATAAAATAGTTACAGAGTTCTGAATGACGTTTTTGAACTCAGTGTTGACTTATGCATCGGAACATTGCTATTAGAAATCAGTTTATGATTCTCTCTGCCTTAATGGAATAGATGCTTTTCGGTGGTAGTGATTCTCTACCATATTCTCGCATCTATTGCACTCTGTTTAAAGCTCAATATCTCTGTTCCTAAAATAGTTACAGAGTTCTGAATGACTTTTTTGAACTCAGTATTGAATTATGCATCGGAACATTGCTATTAGAAATCAATTGATGATTCTCTCTGCCTTAATGGAATAGATGCTTTTCGGTGGTAGTGATTCTCTACAAAAATTCTCGCATCTATTGCACTCTCTTTAAAGCTCAATATATCTGTTCGTAAAATAGTTACAGAGTTCTGAATGACTTTTTTGAACTCAGCATTCAATTCCGCATCGAAACATTGTTATAAGAAAGCAATTGAAGATTCTCTCTGCCTTAATGGAATATATGCTTTTCGGTGGTAGTGAATCTCTACCATATTCTCGCATCTATTGCACTCTCTTTAAAAATCAGTATCTCTGTTCCTGAAATATTTACAGAGTTCTGAATGACGTTTTTGAACTAAGTGTTCAATTTTGCATGGGAACATTGCTTTTAGAAATAAATTGATGATTCTCTCTGCCTTAATGGAATAGATGCTTTTCGGTGGTATTGATTCTCTACCAAATTCTCGCATCTATTGCAATCTATCTTAAAATCTGAATATCTCTGCTCCTAAAATAGTTACAGAGTTGTGAATGACTTTTTTGAACTCAGTGTTCAATTTTGCATCGGAACATTGCTTTCAGAAATAAATTGATGATTCTCTCTGCCTTAATGGAATAGATGCTTTTCGGTGGTAGTGATTCTCTACCAAATTCTCGCATCTATTGCAATCTATCTCAAAAGCTGAATATCTCTGCTCCTAAAATAGTTACAGAGTTCTGAATGACTTTTTTGAACTCAGTGTTGAATTATGCATCAGAACATTGCTATTAGAAATCAATTGATGAGTTTCTCTGCCTTAATGGAATAGATGCTTTTCGGTGGTATTGATTCTCTACCAAATTCTCGCATCTATTGCAATCTATCTCAAAAGCTGAATATCTCTGCTTTTAAAATAGTTATAGAGTTCTGAATGACTTTTTTGAACTCAGTGTTGAATTATGCATCGGAACATTGCTATTAGAAATCAATTGATGAGTTTCTCTGCCTTAATGGAATAGATGCTTTTCGGTGGTATTGATTCTCTACCAAATTCTCGCATCTATTGCAATCTATCTCAAAAGCTGAATATCTCTGCTTTTAAAATAGTTATAGAGTTCTGAATGACTTTTTTGAACTCAGTGTTGAATTATGCATCGGAACATTGCTATTAGAAATCAATTGAAGATTCTCTCTGCCTTAATGGAATAGATGCTTTTCGGTGGTAGTGATTCTCTACCATATTCTCGCATCTATTGCAATCTATCTTAAAAGCTTAATATCTCTGCTCCTAAAATAGTTACAGAGTTCTGAATGCCTTTTTTGAACTCAGTGTTAAATTATGCATTAGAACATTGCTATAAGAAATCAATTGATGAGTTTCTCTGCCTTAATGGAATAGATGCTTTTCGGTGGTAGTGATTCTCTACCAAATTCTCGCATCTATTGCAATCTATGTCAAAAGCTGAATATCTCTGCTTTTAAAATAGTTACAGAGTTCTGAATGTCTTTTTTGAACTCAGTGTTAAATTATGCATTAGAACATTGCTATTAGAAATCAATTGATGAGTTTCTCTGCCTTAATGGAATAGATGCTTTTCGGTGGTATTGATTCTCTACCAAATTCTCGCATCTATTGCACTCTCTTTAAAAATCAGTATCTCTGTTCCTAAAATAGTTACAGAGTTCTGAATGACGTTTTTGAACTCAGTGTTCAATTTTGCATGGGAACATTGCTTTTAGAAATAAATTGATGATTCTCTCTGCCTTAATGGAATAGATGCTTTTCGGTGGTAGTGATTCTCTACCAAATTCTCGCATCTATTGCAATCTATCTTAAAATCTGAATATCTCTGCTCCTTAAATAGTTACAGAGTTGTGAATGACTTTTTTGAACTCAGTGTTCAATTTTGCATCGGAACATTGCTTTCAGAAATAAATTGATGATTCTCTCTGCCTTAATGGAATAGATGCTTTTCGGTGGTAGTGATTCTCTACCAAATTCTCGCATCTATTGCAATCTATCTCAAAAGCTGAATATCTCTGCTCCTAAAATAGTTACAGAGTTCTGAATGACTTTTTTGAACTCAGTGTTGAATTATGCATCAGAACATTGCTATTAGAAATCAATTGATGAGTTTCTCTGCCTTAATGGAATAGATGCTTTTCGGTGGTATTGATTCTCTACCAAATTCTCGCATCTATTGCAATCTATCTCAAAAGCTGAATATCTCTGCTTTTAAAATAGTTATAGAGTTCTGAATGACTTTTTTGAACTCAGTGTTGAATTATGCATCGGAACATTGCTATTAGAAATCAATTGAAGATTCTCTCTGCCTTAATGGAATAGATGCTTTTCGGTGGTAGTGATTCTCTACCATATTCTCGCATCTATTGCAATCTATCTTAAAAGCTTAATATCTCTGCTCCTAAAATAGTTACAGAGTTCTGAATGCCTTTTTTGAACTCAGTGTTAAATTATGCATTAGAACATTGCTATTAGAAATCAATTGATGAGTTTCTCTGCCTTAATGGAATAGATGCTTTTCGGTGGTAGTGATTCTCTACCAAATTCTCGCATCTATTGCAATCTATCTCAAAAGCTAAATATCTCTGCTCCTAAAATAGTTACAGAATTCTGAATGACTTTTTTGAACACAGTGTTGAATTATGCATCAGAACATTGCTATTAGAAATCAATTGATGAGTTTCTCTGCCTTAATGGAATAGATGCTTTTCGGTGGTATTGATTCTCTACCAAATTCTCGCATCTATTGCAATCTATCTCAAAAGCTGAATATCTCTGCTTTTAAAATAGTTATAGAGTTCTGAATGACTTTTTTGAACTCAGTGTTGAATTATGCATCGGAACATTGCTATTAGAAATCAGTTGATGAGTTTCTCTGCCTTAATGGAATAGATGCTTTTCGGTGGTATTGATTCTCTACCAAATTCTCGCATCTATTGCAATCTATCTCAAAAGCTTAATATCTCTGCTCCTAAATTAGTTACAGAGTTCTGAATGCCTTTTTTGAACTCAGTGTTAAATTATGCATTAGAACATTGCTATTAGAAATCAATTGATGAGTTTCTCTGCCTTAATGAAATAGATGCTTTTTGGTGGTAGTGAATCTCTACCATATTCTCGCATCTATTGCAATCTATCTTAAAAGCTGAATATCTCTGCTCCTAAAATAGTTACAGAGTTGCGAATGCCTTTTTTGAACTCAGTGTTCAATTTTACATCGGAACATTGCTTTCAGAAATAAATTGATGATTCTCTCTGCCTTAATGGAATAGATGCTTTTCGGTGGTAGTGATTCTCTACAAAAATTCTCGCATCTATTGCACTCTCTTTAAAGCTCAATATATCTGTTCGTAAAATAGTTACAGAGTTCTGAATGACTTTTTTGAACTCAGCATTCAATTCCGCATCGAAACATTGTTATAAGAAAGCAATTGAAGATTCTCTCTGCCTTAATGGAATATATGCTTTTCGGTGGTAGTGAATCTCTACCATATTCTCGCATCTATTGCACTCTCTTTAAAAATCAGTATCTCTGTTCCTGAAATATTTACAGAGTTCTGAATGACGTTTTTGAACTCAGTGTTCAATTTTGCATGGGAACATTGCTTTTAGAAATAAATTGATGATTCTCTCTGCCTTAATGGAATAGATGCTTTTCGGTGGTATTGATTCTCTACCAAATTCTCGCATCTATTGCAATCTATCTTAAAATCTGAATATCTCTGCTCCTAAAATAGTTACAGAGTTGTGAATGACTTTTTTGAACTCAGTGTTCAATTTTGCATCGGAACATTGCTTTCAGAAATAAATTGATGATTCTCTCTGCCTTAATGGAATAGATGCTTTTCGGTGGTAGTGATTCTCTACCAAATTCTCGCATCTATTGCAATCTATCTCAAAAGCTGAATATCTCTGCTCCTAAAATAGTTACAGAGTTCTGAATGACTTTTTTGAACTCAGTGTTGAATTATGCATCAGAACATTGCTATTAGAAATCAATTGATGAGTTTCTCTGCCTTAATGGAATAGATGCTTTTCGGTGGTATTGATTCTCTACCAAATTCTCGCATCTATTGCAATCTATCTCAAAAGCTGAATATCTCTGCTTTTAAAATAGTTATAGAGTTCTGAATGACTTTTTTGAACTCAGTGTTGAATTATGCATCGGAACATTGCTATTAGAAATCAATTGATGAGTTTCTCTGCCTTAATGGAATAGATGCTTTTCGGTGGTATTGATTCTCTACCAAATTCTCGCATCTATTGCAATCTATCTCAAAAGCTGAATATCTCTGCTTTTAAAATAGTTATAGAGTTCTGAATGACTTTTTTGAACTCAGTGTTGAATTATGCATCGGAACATTGCTATTAGAAATCAATTGAAGATTCTCTCTGCCTTAATGGAATAGATGCTTTTCGGTGGTAGTGATTCTCTACCATATTCTCGCATCTATTGCAATCTATCTTAAAAGCTTAATATCTCTGCTCCTAAAATAGTTACAGAGTTCTGAATGCCTTTTTTGAACTCAGTGTTAAATTATGCATTAGAACATTGCTATAAGAAATCAATTGATGAGTTTCTCTGCCTTAATGGAATAGATGCTTTTCGGTGGTAGTGATTCTCTACCAAATTCTCGCATCTATTGCAATCTATGTCAAAAGCTGAATATCTCTGCTTTTAAAATAGTTACAGAGTTCTGAATGTCTTTTTTGAACTCAGTGTTAAATTATGCATTAGAACATTGCTATTAGAAATCAATTGATGAGTTTCTCTGCCTTAATGGAATAGATGCTTTTCGGTGGTATTGATTCTCTACCAAATTCTCGCATCTATTGCACTCTCTTTAAAAATCAGTATCTCTGTTCCTAAAATAGTTACAGAGTTCTGAATGACGTTTTTGAACTCAGTGTTCAATTTTGCATGGGAACATTGCTTTTAGAAATAAATTGATGATTCTCTCTGCCTTAATGGAATAGATGCTTTTCGGTGGTAGTGATTCTCTACCAAATTCTCGCATCTATTGCAATCTATCTTAAAATCTGAATATCTCTGCTCCTAAAATAGTTACAGAGTTGTGAATGACTTTTTTGAACTCAGTGTTCAATTTTGCATCGGAACATTGCTTTCAGAAATAAATTGATGATTCTCTCTGCCTTAATGGAATAGATGCTTTTCGGTGGTAGTGATTCTCTACCAAATTCTCGCATCTATTGCAATCTATCTCAAAAGCTGAATATCTCTGCTCCTAAAATAGTTACAGAGTTCTGAATGACTTTTTTGAACTCAGTGTTGAATTATGCATCAGAACATTGCTATTAGAAATCAATTGATGAGTTTCTCTGCCTTAATGGAATAGATGCTTTTCGGTGGTATTGATTCTCTACCAAATTCTCGCATCTATTGCAATCTATCTCAAAAGCTGAATATCTCTGCTTTTAAAATAGTTATAGAGTTCTGAATGACTTTTTTGAACTCAGTGTTGAATTATGCATCGGAACATTGCTATTAGAAATCAATTGAAGATTCTCTCTGCCTTAATGGAATAGATGCTTTTCGGTGGTAGTGATTCTCTACCATATTCTCGCATCTATTGCAATCTATCTTAAAAGCTTAATATCTCTGCTCCTAAAATAGTTACAGAGTTCTGAATGCCTTTTTTGAACTCAGTGTTAAATTATGCATTAGAACATTGCTATTAGAAATCAATTGATGAGTTTCTCTGCCTTAATGGAATAGATGCTTTTCGGTGGTAGTGATTCTCTACCAAATTCTCGCATCTATTGCAATCTATGTCAAAAGCTGAATATCTCTGCTTTTAAAATAGTTACAGAGTTCTGAATGTCTTTTTTGAACTCAGTGTTAAATTATGCATTAGAACATTGCTATTAGAAATCAATTGATGAGTTTCTCTGCCTTAATGGAATAGATGCTTTTCGGTGGTATTGATTCTCTACCATATTCTCGCATCTATTGCAATCTATCTCAAAAGCTGAATATCTCTGCTTTTAAAATAGTTATAGAGTTCTGAATGACTTTTTTGAACTCAGTGTTGAATTATGCATCGGAACATTGCTATTAGAAATCAATTGATGATTCTCTCTGCCTTAATGGAATAGATGCTTTTCGGTGGTAGTGATTCTCTACCAAATTCTCGCATCTATTGCACTCTCTTTAAAGCTCAATATATCTGTTCGTAAAATAGTTACAGAGTTCTGAATGACTTTTTTGAACTCAGCATTCAATTCCGCATCGAATCATTGTTATAAGAAAGCAATTGATGATTCTCTCTGCCTTAATGGAATAGATGCTTTTCGGTGGTAGTGATTCTCTACCAAATTCTCGCATCTATTGCAATCTATCTCAAAAGCTGTATATCTCTGCTCCTAAAGTAGTTACAGAGTTCTGAATGACTTTTTTGAACTCAGTGTTGAATTATGCATCAGAACATTGCTATTAGAAATCAATTGATGAGTTTCTCTGCCTTAATGGAATAGATGCTTTTCGGTGGTATTGATTCTCTACCAAATTCTCGCATCTATTGCAATCTATCTTAAAAGCTGAATATCTCTGCTCCTAAAATAGTTACAGAGTTCTGAATGACTTTTTTGAACTCAGTGTTGAATTATGCATCAGAACATTGCTATTAAAAATCAATTGATGAGTTTCTCTGCCTTAATGGAATAGATGCTTTTCGGTGGTAGTGATTCTCTACCATATTCTCGCATCTATTGCACTCTGTTTAAAGCTCAATATCTCTGTTCCTAAATTAGTTACAGAGTTCTGAATGACTTTTTTGAACTCAGTGTTCAATTTTGCATCGGAACATTGCTTTTAGAAATAAATTTCTGATTCTCTCTTCCTTAATGGAATAGATGCTTCTCGGTGGTATTGATTCTCTACCAAATTCTCGCATCTATTGCAATCTATCTCAAAAGCTGAATATCTCTGCTCCTAAAATAGTTACAGAGTTCTGAATGACTTTTTTGAACTCAGTGTTGAATTATGCATCGGAACATTGCTTTCAGAAATAAATTGATGATTCTCTCTGCCTTAATGGAATAGATGCTTTTCGGTGGTAGTGATTCTCTACCAAATTCTCGCATCTATTGCAATCTATCTCAAAAGCTGAATATCTCTGCTCCTAAAATAGTTACAGAGTTCTGAATGACTTTTTTGAACTCAGTGTTGAATTATGCATCAGAACATTGCTATTAGAAGTCAATTGATGAGTTTCTCTGCCTTAATGGAATAGATGCTTTTCGGTGGTATTGATTCTCTACCAAATTCTCGCATCTATTGCAATCTATCTCAAAAGCTGAATATCTCTGCTTTTAAAATAGTTATAGAGTTCTGAATGACTTTTTTGAACTCAGTGTTGAATTATGCATCGGAACATTGCTATTAGAAATCAATTGAAGATTCTCTCTGCCTTAATGGAATAGATGCTTTTCGGTGGTAGTGATTCTCTACCATATTCTCGCATCTATTGCAATCTATCTTAAAAGCTTAATATCTCTGCTCCTAAAATAGTTACAGAGTTCTGAATGCCTTTTTTGAACTCAGTGTTAAATTATGCATTAGAACATTGCTATTAGAAATCAATTGATGAGTTTCTCTGCCTTAATGGAATAGATGCTTTTCGGTGGTAGTGATTCTCTACCAAATTCTCGCATCTATTGCAATCTATGTCAAAAGCTGAATATCTCTGCTTTTAAAATAGTTACAGAGTTCTGAATGTCTTTTTTGAACTCAGTGTTAAATTATGCATTAGAACATTGCTATTAGAAATCAATTGATGAGTTTCTCTGCCTTAATGGAATAGATGCTTTTCGGTGGTATTGATTCTCTACCAAATTCTCGCATCTATTGCAATCTATCTCAAAAGCTGAATATCTCTGCTTTTAAAATAGTTATAGAGTTCTGAATGACTTTTTTGAACTCAGTGTTGAATTATGCATCGGAACATTGCTATTAGAAATCAATTGATGATTCTCTCTGCCTTAATGGAATAGATGCTTTTCGGTGGTAGTGATTCTCTACCAAATTCTCGCATCTATTGCACTCTCTTTAAAGCTCAATATATCTGTTCGTAAAATAGTTACAGAGTTCTGAATGACTTTTTTGAACTCAGCATTCAATTCCGCATCGAATCATTGTTATAAGAAAGCAATTGATGATTCTCTCTGCCTTAATGGAATAGATGCTTTTCGGTGGTAGTGATTCTCTACCAAATTCTCGCATCTATTGCAATCTATCTCAAAAGCTGTATATCTCTGCTCCTAAAGTAGTTACAGAGTTCTGAATGACTTTTTTGAACTCAGTGTTGAATTATGCATCAGAACATTGCTATTAAAAATCAATTGATGAGTTTCTCTGCCTTAATGGATAGATGCTTTTCGGTGGTATTGATTCTCTACCAAATTCTCGCATCTATTGCAATCTATCTTAAAAGCTGAATATCTCTGCTCCTAAAATAGTTACAGAGTTCTGAATGACTTTTTTGAACTCAGTGTTGAATTATGCATCAGAACATTGCTATTAAAAATCAATTGATGAGTTTCTCTGCCTTAATGGAATAGATGCTTTTCGGTGGTAGTGATTCTCTACCAAATTCTCGCATCTATTGCACTCTGTTTAAAGCTCAATATCTCTGTTTCTAAATTAGTTACAGAGTTCTGAATGACTTTTTTGAACTCAGTGTTCAATTTTGCATCGGAACATTGCTTTTAGAAATAAATTTCTGATTCTCTCTTCCTTAATGGAATAGATGCTTCTCGGTGGTAATGATTCTCTACCATATTCTCGCATCTATTGCACTCTCTTTAAAGCTCAATATCTCTGTTCCTAAAATAGTTACAGAGTTCTGAATGACGTTTTTGAACTCAGTGTTCAATTTTGCATCGGAACATTGCTTTTAGAAATAAATTGTCGATTCTCTCTGCCTTAATGGAATAGATGCTTTTCGGTGGTAGTGATTCTCTACCAAATTCTCGCATCTATTGCAATCTATCTTAAAAGCTGAATATCTCTGCTCCTAAAATAGTTACAGAGTTCTGAATGACTTTTTTGAACACAGTGTTGAATTATGCATCAGAACATTGCTATTAGAAATCAATTGATGAGTTTCTCTGCCTTAATGGAATAGATGCTTTTCGGTGGTAGTGATTCTCTACCATATTCTCGCATCTATTGCACACTGTTAAAAGCTCAATATTTCTGTTCCTAAAATAGTTATAGAGTTGTGAATGACTTTTTTGAACTCAGTGTTCAATTTTGCATCGGAACATTGCTATTAGAAATCAATTGATGATTTTCTAAACATTTCTCAGGATTAATGGCATAGATGTTATTCGGTGGTAGTGATTCTCTACCAAGTTCTCACATCTATTGCACACTGTTAAAAGCTCAATATTTCTGTTCCTAAAATAGTTACAGAGTTCTGAATGACGTTTTTGAACTCAGTGTTCAATTTTGCATGGGAACATTGCTTTTAGAAATAAATTGATGATTCTCTCTGCCTTAATGGAATAGATGCTTTTCGGTGGTAGTGATTCTCTACCAAATTCTCGCATCTATTGCAATCTATCTCAAAAGCTGAATATCTCTGCTCCTAAAATAGTTACAGAGTTCTGAATGACTTTTTTGAACTCAGTGTTGAATTATGCATCAGAACATTGCTTTCAGAAATAAATTGATGATTCTCTCTGCCTTAATGGAATAGATGCTTTTCGGTGGTAGTGATTCTCTACCAAATTCTCGCATCTATTGCAATCTATCTCAAAAGCTGAATATCTCTGCTCCTAAAATAGTTACAGAGTTCTGAATGACTTTTTTGAACTCAGTGTTGAATTATGCATCAGAACATTGCTATTAGAAATCAATTGATGAGTTTTTCTGCCTTAATGGAATAGATGCTTTTCGGTGGTAGTGATTCTCTACCATATTCTCGCATCTATTGCACTCTGTTTAAAGCTCAATATCTCTGTTCCTAAATTAGTTACAGAGTTCTGAATGACTTTTTTGAACTCAGTGTTCAATTTTGCATCGGAACATTGCTTTTAGAAATAAATTTCTGATTCTCTCTGCCTTAATGGAATAGATGCTTTTCGGTGGTAGTGATTCTCTACCAAGCTCTCGCATCTATTGCAATCTATCTTAAAAGCTGAATATCTCTGCTCCTAAAATAGTTACAGAGTTCTGAATGCCTTTTTTGAACTCAGTGTTAAATTATGCATTAGAACTTTGCTATTAGAAATCAATTGATGAGTTTCTCTGCCTTAATGGAATAGATGCTTTTCGGTGGTAGTGATTCTCTACCAAATTCTCGCATCTATTGCAATCTATCTCAAAAGCTGAATATCTCTGCTTTTAAAATAGCTACAGAATTCTGAATGACTTTTTTGAACACAGTGTTGAATTATGCATCAGAAAATTGCTATTAAAAATCAATTGATGAGTTTCTCTGCCTTAATGGAATAGATGCTTTTCGGTGGTAGTGATTCTCTACCATATTCTCGCATCTATTGCAATCTATCTTAAAACTGAATATCTCTGCTCCTAAAATAGTTACAGAGTTCTGAATGCCTTTTTTGAACTCAGTGTTAAATTATGCAATAGAACATTGCTATTAGAAATCAATTGATGAGTTTCTCTGCCTTAATGGAATAGATGCTTTTCGGTGGTAGTGATTCTCTACCAAATTCTCGCATCTATTGCAATCTATGTCAAAAGCTGAATATCTCTGCTCCTAAAATAGTTACAGAGTTGTGAATGACTTTTTTGAACTCAGTGTTCAATTTTGCATCGGAACATTGCCTTCAGAAATAAATTGATGATTCTCTCCGCCTTAATGGAATATATGCTTTTCGGTTGTAGTGATTCTCTACCATATTCTCGCATCTATTGCAATCTATCTTAAAACTGAATATCTCTGCTCCTAAAATAGTTACAGAGTTCTGAATGCCTTTTTTGAACTCAGTGTTCATATTTGCATGGGAACATTGCTTTTAGAAATAAATTGATGATTCTCTCTGCCTTAATGGAATAGATGCTTTTCGGTGGTAGTGATTCTCTACCAAATTCTCGCATCTATTGCAATCTATCTTAAAAGCTGAATATCTCTGTTCCTATAATAGTTACAGAGTTCTGAATGACTTTTTTGAACACAGCGTTGAATTATGCATCAGAACATTGCTATTAGAAATCAATTGATGAGTTTTTCTGCCTTAATGGAATAGATGCTTTTCGGTGGTAGTGATTCTCTACCATATTCTCGCATCTATTGCACTCTGTTTAAAGCTCAAAATCTCTGTTTCTAAATTAGTTACAGAGTTCTGAATGACTTTTTTGAACTCAGTGTTCAATTTTGCATGGGAACATTGCTTTTAGAAATAAATTTCTGATTCTCTCTTCCTTAATGGAATAGATGCTTCTCGGTGGTAATGATTCTCTACCATATTCTCGCATCTATTGCACTCTCTTTAAAGCTCAATATCTCTGTTCCTAAAATAGTTACAGAGTTCTGAATGACGTTTTTGAACTCAGTGTTCAATTTTGCATGGGAACATTGCTTTTAGAAATAAATTGACGATTCTCTCTGCCTTAATGGAATAGATGCTTTTCGGTGGTAGTGATTCTCTACCAAATTCTCGCATCTATTGCAATCTATCTTAAAAGCTGAATATCTCTGCTCCTAAAATAGTTACAGAGTTCTGAATGACTTTTTTGAACACAGTGTTGAATTATGCATCAGAACATTGCTATTAGAAATCAATTGATGAGTTTTTCTGCCTTAATGGAATAGATGCTTTTCGGTGGTAGTGATTCTCTACCATATTCTCGCATCTATTGCACACTGTTAAAAGCGCAATATTTCTGTTCCTAAAATAGTTAAAGAGTTGTGAATGACTTTTTTGAACTCAGTGTTTAATTATGCATGGGAACATTGCTATTAGAAATCAATTGATGATTTTCTAAACATTTCTCAGGATTAATGGCATAGATGTTATTCGGTGGTAGTGATTCTCTACCAAGTTCTCACATCCATTGTAATCTGTTTAAAGCTCAATATCTCTGTTCCTAAAATAGTTAAAGAGTTGTGAATGACTTTTTTGAACTCAGTGTTCAATTTTGCATCGGAACATTGCTATTAGAAATCAATTGATGATTCTCTCTGCCTTAATGGAATAGATGCTTTTCGGTGGTAGTGATTCTCTACCAAGCTCTCGCATCTATTGCAATCTATCTTAAAAGCTAAATATCTCTGCTCCTAAAATAGTTACAGAGTTCTGAATGCCTTTTTTGAACTCAGTGTTAAATTATGCATTAGAACATTGCTATTAGAAATCAATTGATGAGTTTCTCTGCCTTAATGGAATAGATGCTTTTCGGTGGTAGTGATTCTCTACCAAATTCTCGCATCTATTGCAATCTATCTCAAAAGCTGAATATCTCTGCTTTTAAAATAGCTACAGAATTCTGAATGACTTTTTTGAACACAGTGTTGAATTATGCATCAGAACATTGCTATTAAAAATCAATTGATGAGTTTCTCTGCCTTAATGGAATAGATGCTTTTCGGTGGTAGTGATTCTCTACCATATTCTCGCATCTATTGCAATCTATCTTAAAACTGAATATCTCTGCTCCTAAAATAGTTACAGAGTTCTGAATGCCTTTTTTGAACTCAGTGTTCAATTTTGCATCGGAACATTGCCTTCAGAAATAAATTGATGATTCTCTCTGCCTTAATGGAATATATGCTTTTCGGTTGTAGTGATTCTCTACCATATTCTCGCATCTATTGCAATCTATCTTAAAACTGAATATCTCTGCTCCTAAAATAGTTACAGAGTTCTGAATGCCTTTTTTGAACTCAGTGTTCATATTTGCATGGGAACATTGCTTTTAGAAATAAATTGATGATTCTCTCTGCCTTAATGGAATAGATGCTTTTCGGTGGTAGTGATTCTCTACCAAATTCTCGCATCTATTGCAATCTATCTTAAAAGCTGAATATCTCTGTTCCTATAATAGTTACAGAGCTCTGAATGACTTTTTTGAACACAGTGTTGAATTATGCATCAGAACATTGCTATTAGAAATCAATTGATGAGTTTCTCTGCCTTAATGGAATAGATGCTTTTCGGTGGTAGTGAATCTCTACCATATTCTCGCATCTATTGCACTCTGTTTAAAGCTCAATATCTCTGTTTCTAAATTAGTTACAGAGTTCTGAATGACTTTTTTGAACTCAGTGTTCAATTTTGCATCGGAACATTGCTTTTAGAAATAAATTGTCGATTCTCTCTGCCTTAATGGAATAGATGCTTTTCGGTGGTAGTGATTCTCTACCAAATTCTCGCATCTATTGCAATCTATCTCAAAAGCTGAATATCTCTGCTCCTAAAATAGTTACAGAGTTCTGAATGACTTTTTTGAACTCAGTGTTGAATTATGCATCAGAACATTGCTATTAGAAATCAATTGATGAGTTTCTCTGCCTTAATGGAATAGATGCTTTTCGGTGGTATTGATTCTCTACCAAATTCTCGCATCTATTGCAATCTATCTTAAAAGCTAAATATCTCTGCTCCTAAAATAGTTACAGAGTTCTGAATGCCTTTTTTGAACTCAGTGTTAAATTATGCATTAGAACATTGCTATTAGAAATCAATTGATGAGTTTCTCTGCCTTAATGGATTCCGCATCGAAACATTGTTATAAGAAAGCAATTGAAGATTCTCTCTGCCTTAATGGAATAGATGCTTTTCGGTGGTAGTGATTCTCTACCAAATTCTCGCATCTATTGCAATCTATCTCAAAAGCTGAATATCTCTGCTTTTAAAATAGCTACAGAATTCTGAATGACTTTTTTGAACACAGTGTTGAATTATGCATCAGAACATTGCTATTAAAAATCAATTGATGAGTTTCTCTGCCTTAATGGAATAGATGCTTTTCGGTGGTAGTGATTCTCTACCAAATTCTCGCATCTATTGCAATCTATCTCAAAAGCTGAATATCTCTGCTTTTAAAATAGGTACAGAATCCTGAATGACTTTTTTGAACACAGTGTTGAATTATGCATCAGAACATTGCTATTAAAAATCAATTGATGATTCTCTCTGCCTTAATGGAATAGATGCTTTTCAGTGGTAGTGATTCTCTACCAAATTATCGCATCTATTGCAATCTATCTTAAAAGCTGAATATCTCTGCTCCTAAAATAGATACAGAGTTTTGAATGACCTTTTTGAACTCAGTATTGAATTATGCATCAGAACATTGCTAGAAATCAATTGATGAGTTTCTCTGCCTTATGGAATAGATGCTTTTCGGTGGAAGTGATTCTCTACCATATTCTCGCATCTATTGCAATCTATCTTAAAACTGAATATCTCTGCTCCTAAAATAGTTACAGAGTTCTGAATGACGTTTTTGAACTCAGTGTTGAATTATGCATTAGAACATTGCTATTAGAAATCAATTGATGAGTTTCTCTGCCTTAATGGAATAGATGCTTTTCGGTGGTAGTGATTCTCTACCAAATTCTCGCATCTATTGCAATCTATCTCAAAAGCTGAATATCTCTGCTTTTAAAATAGTTACAGAGTTCTGAATGACTTTTTTGAACTCAGTGTCGAATTATGCATCAGAACATTGCTATTAGAAATCAATTGATGAGTTTCTCTGCCTTAATGGAATAGATGCTTTTCGGTGGTAGTGATTCTCTACCATATTCTCGCATCTATTGCAATCTATCTTAAAAGCTGAATGTCTCTGCTCCTAAAATAGTTACAGAGTTCTGAATGCCTTTTTTGAACTCAGTGTTAAATTATGCATTAGAACATTGCTATTAGAAATCAATTGATGAGTTTCTCTGCCTTAATGGAATAGATGCTTTTCGGTGGTAGTGATTCTCTACCAAATTCTCGCATCTATTGCAATCTATCTCAAAAGCTGAATATCTCTGCTTTTAAAATAGTTACAGAGTTCTGAATGACTTTTTTGAACTCAGCATTCAATTCCGCATCGAAACATTGTTATAAGAAAGCAATTGAAGATTCTCTCTGCCTTAATGGAATATATGCTTTTCGGTGGTAGTGATTCTCTACCAAATTCTCGCATCTATTGCAATCTATGTCAAAAGCTGAATATCTCTGCTTTTAAAATAGTTACAGAGTTCTGAATGACTTTTTTAAACTCAGCATTCAATTCCGCATCGAAACATTGTTATAAGAAAGCAATTGAAGATTCTCTCTGCCTTAATGGAATAGATGCTTAACGGTGGTAGTGATTCTCTACCATATTCTCGCATCTATTGCACCCTCTTTAAAGCTCAATATCTCTGTTCCTATAATAGTTACAGAGTTCTGAATGACGTTTTTGAACTCAGTGTTCAATTGTGCATGGGAACATTGCTATTAGAAATAAATTGATGATTCTCTCTGCCTTAATGGAATAGATGCTTTTCGGTGGTAGTGATTCTCTACCAAATTCTCGCATCTATTGCAATCTATCTTAAAAGCTGAATATCTCTGCTTCTAAAATAGTTACAGAGTTGTGAATGACTTTTTTGAACTCAGTGTTCAATTTTGCATCGGAACATTGCCTTCAAAAATAAATTGATGATTCTGTCTGCCTTAATGGAATAGATGCTTTTCGGTGGTAGTGATTCTCTACCAAATTCTCGCATCTATTGCAATCTATCTCAAAAGCTCAATATCTCTGCTCCTAAAATAGTTACAGAGTTCTGAATGACTTTTTTGAACTCAGTGTTGAATTATGCATCAGAACATTGCTATTAAAAATCAATTGATGAGTTTCTCTGCCTTAATGGAATAGATGCTTTTCGGTGGTATTGATTCTCTACCAAATTCTCGCATCTATTGCAATCTATCTTAAAAGCTGAATATCTCTGCTCCTAAAATAGTTACAGAGTTCTGAATGCCTTTTTTGAACTCAGTGTTAAATTATGCATTAGAACATTGCTATTAAAAATCAATTGATGAGTTTCTCTGCCTTAATGGAATAGATGCTTTTCGGTGGTAGTGATTCTCTACCAAATTCTCGCATCTATTGCAATCTATCTCAAAAGCTGAATATCTCTGCTTTTAAAATAGCTACAGAATTCTGAATGACTTTTTTGAACACAGTTTTGAATTATGCATCAGAACATTGCTATTAAAAATCAATTGATGATTCTCTCTGCCTTAATGGAATAGATGCTTTTCAGTGGTAGTGATTCTCTACCAAATTATCGCATCTATTGCAATCTATCTTAAAAGCTGAATATCTCTGCTCCTAAAATAGTTACAGAGTTCTGAATGACTTTTTTGAACTCAGTGTTGAATTATGCATCAGAACATTGCTAGAAATCAATTGATGAGTTTCTCTGCCTTATGGAATAGATGCTTTTCGGTGGAAGTGATTCTCTACCATATTCTCGCATCTATTGCAATCTATCTTAAAAGCTGAATATCTCTGCTCCTAAAATAGTTACAGAGTTCCGAATGACTTTTTTGAACTCAGTGTTGAATTATGCATCAGAACATTGCTAGAAATCAATTGATGAGTTTCTCTGCCTTATGGAATAGATGCTTTTCGGTGGAAGTGATTCTCTACCATATTCTCGCATCTATTGCAATCTATCTTAAAACTGAATATCTCTGCTCCTAAAATAGTTACAGAGTTCTGAATGACTTTTTTGAACTCAGTGTCGAATTATGCATCAGAACATTGCTATTAGAAATCAATTGATGAGTTTCTCTGCCTTAATGGAATAGATGCTTTTCGGTGGTAGTGATTCTCTACCATATTCTCGCATCTATTGCAATCTATCTTAAAAGCTGAATGTCTCTGCTCCTAAAATAGTTACAGAGTTCTGAATGCCTTTTTTGAACTCAGTGTTAAATTATGCATTAGAACATTGCTATTAGAAATCAATTGATGAGTTTCTCTGCCTTAATGGAATAGATGCTTTTCGGTGGTAGTGATTCTCTACCAAATTCTCGCATCTATTGCAATCTATCTCAAAAGCTGAATATCTCTGCTTTTAAAATAGTTACAGAGTTCTGAATGACTTTTTTGAACTCAGCATTCAATTCCGCATCGAAACATTGTTATAAGAAAGCAATTGAAGATTCTCTCTGCCTTAATGGAATATATGCTTTTCGGTGGTAGTGATTCTCTACCAAATTCTCGCATCTATTGCAATCTATCTCAAAAGCTGAATATCTCTGCTTTTAAAATAGTTACAGAGTTCTGAATGACTTTTTTAAACTCAGCATTCAATTCCGCATCGAAACATTGTTATAAGAAAGCAATTGAAGATTCTCTCTGCCTTAATGGAATAGATGCTTAACGGTGGTAGTGATTCTCTACCATATTCTCGCATCTATTGCACCCTCTTTAAAGCTCAATATCTCTGTTCCTATAATAGTTACAGAGTTCTGAATGACGTTTTTGAACTCAGTGTTCAATTTTGCATGGGAACATTGCTATTAGAAATCAATTGATGAGTTTCTCTGCCTTAATGGAATAGATGCTTTTCGGTGGTATTGATTCTCTACCAAATTCTCGCATCTATTGCAATCTATCTCAAAAGCTGAATATCTCTGCTTTTAAAATAGTTACAGAGTTCTGAATGACTTTTTTAAACTCAGCATTCAATTCCGCATCGAAACATTGTTATAAGAAAGCAATTGATGATTCTCTCTGCCTTAATGGAATAGATGCTTTTCGGTGGTAGTGATTCTCTACCAAATTCTCGCATCTATTGCAATCTATCTTAAAATCTGAATATCTCTGCTCCTAAAATAGTTACAGAGTTGTGAATGACTTTTTTGAACTCAGTGTTCAATTTTGCATCGGAACATTGCTTTCAGAAATAAATTGATGATTCTCTCTGCCTTAATGGAATAGATGCTTTTCGGTGGTAGTGATTCTCTACCAAATTCTCGCATCTATTGCAATCTATCTCAAAAGCTGAATATCTCTGCTCCTAAAATAGTTACAGAGTTCTGAATGACTTTTTTGAACTCAGTGTTGAATTATGCATCAGAACATTGCTATTAGAAATCAATTGATGAGTTTCTCTGCCTTAATGGAATAGATGCTTTTCGGTGGTATTGATTCTCTACCAAATTCTCGCATCTATTGCAATCTATCTCAAAAGCTGAATATCTCTGCTTTTAAAATAGTTATAGAGTTCTGAATGACTTTTTTGAACTCAGTGTTGAATTATGCATCGGAACATTGCTATTAGAAATCAATTGAAGATTCTCTCTGCCTTAATGGAATAGATGCTTTTCGGTGGTAGTGATTCTCTACCATATTCTCGCATCTATTGCAATCTATCTTAAAAGCTTAATATCTCTGCTCCTAAAATAGTTACAGAGTTCTGAATGCCTTTTTTGAACTCAGTGTTAAATTATGCATTAGAACATTGCTATTAGAAATCAATTGATGAGTTTCTCTGCCTTAATGGAATAGATGCTTTTCGGTGGTAGTGATTCTCTACCAAATTCTCGCATCTATTGCAATCTATGTCAAAAGCTGAATATCTCTGCTTTTAAAATAGTTACAGAGTTCTGAATGACTTTTTTGAACTCAGTGTTAAATTATGCATTAGAACATTGCTATTAGAAATCAATTGATGAGTTTCTCTGCCTTAATGGAATAGATGCTTTTCGGTGGTATTGATTCTCTACCAAATTCTCGCATCTATTGCAATCTATCTCAAAAGCTGAATATCTCTGCTTTTAAAATAGTTACAGAGTTCTGAATGACTTTTTTGAACTCAGTGTTGAATTATGCATCGGAACATTGCTATTAGAAATCAATTGATGATTCTCTCTGCCTTAATGGAATAGATGCTTTTCGGTGGTAGTGATTCTCTACCAAATTCTCGCATCTATTGCACTCTGTTTAAAGCTCAATATCTCTGTTCGTAAAATAGTTACAGAGTTCTGAATGACTTTTTTGAACACAGTGTTGAATTATGCATCAGAACATTGCTATTAGAAATCAATTGATGAGTTTCTCTGCCTTAATGGAATAGATGCTTTTCGTTGGTAGTGATTCTCTACCAAATTCTCAAATCCATTGCAATCTATCTTAAAAGCTGAATATCTCTGCTCCTAAAATAGTTACAGAGTTCTGAATGACTTTTTTGAACTCAGTGTTGAATTATGCATCAGAACATTGCTATTAAAAATCAATTGATGAGTTTCTCTGCCTTAATGGAATAGATGCTTTTCGGTGGTAGTGATTCTCTACCAAATTCTCGCATCTATTGCACTCTGTTTAAAGCTCAATATCTCTGTTTCTAAATTAGTTACAGAGTTCTGAATGACTTTTTTGAACTCAGTGTTCAATTTTGCATCGGAACATTGCTTTTAGAAATAAATTTCTGATTCTCTCTTCCTTAATGGAATAGATGCTTCTCGGTGGTAATGATTCTCTACCATATTCTCGCATCTATTGCACTCTCTTTAAAGCTCAATATCTCTGTTCCTAAAATAGTTACAGAGTTCTGAATGACGTTTTTGAACTCAGTGTTCAATTTTGCATGGGAACATTGCTTTTAGAAATAAATTGTCGATTCTCTCTGCCTTAATGGAATAGATGCTTTTCGGTGGTAGTGATTCTCTACCAAATTCTCGCATCTATTGCAATCTATCTTAAAAGCTGAATATCTCTGCTCCTAAAATAGTTACAGAGTTCTGAATGACTTTTTTGAACACAGTGTTGAATTATGCATCAGAACATTGCTATTAGAAATCAATTGATGAGTTTTTCTGCCTTAATGGAATAGATGCTTTTCGGTGGTAGTGATTCTCTACCATATTCTCGCATCTATTGCACTCTGTTTAAAGCTCAATATCTCTGTTCCTAAAATAGTTACAGAGTTCTGAATGACTTTTTTGAACTCAGTGTTGAATTATGCATGGGAACATTGCTATTAGAAATCAATTGATGATTTTCATAACATTTCTCAGGATTAATGGCATAGATGTTATTCGGTGGTAGTGATTCTCTACCAAGTTCTCACATCCATTGTAATCTGTTTAAAGCTCAATATCTCTGTTCCTAAAATAGTTAAAGAGTTGTGAATGACTTTTTTGAACTCAGTGTTCAATTTTGCATCGGAACATTGCTATTAGAAATCAATTGATGAGTTTCTCTGCCTTAATGGAATAGATGCTTCTCGGTGGTAATGATTCTCTACCATATTCTCGCATCTATTGCACTCTCTTTAAAGCTCAATATCTCTGTTCCTAAAATAGTTACAGAGTTCTGAATGACGTTTTTGAACTCAGTGTTCAATTTTGCATGGGAACATTGCTTTCAGAAATAAATTGATGATTCTCTCTGCCTTAATGGATAGATGCTTTTCGGTGGTATTGATTCTCTACCAAATTCTCGCATCTATTGCAATCTATCTCAAAAGCTGAATATCTCTGCTTTTAAAATAGTTACAGAGTTCTGAATGACTTTTTTGAACTCAGTGTTAAATTATGCATCGGAACATTGCTATTAAAAATCAATTGATGATTCTCTCTGCCTTAATGGAATAGATGCTTTTCGGTGGTAGTGATTCTCTACCAAATTCTCGCATCTATTGCACTCTCTTTAAAGCTCAATATATCTGTTCGTAAAATAGTTACAGAGTTCTGAATGACTTTTTTGAACTCAGCATTCAATTCCGCATCGAATCATTGTTATAAGAAAGCAATTGATGATTCTCTCTGCCTTAATGGAATAGATGCTTTTCGGTGGTAGTGATTCTCTACCAAATTCTCGCATCTATTGCAATCTATCTCAAAAGCTGTATATCTCTGCTCCTAAAGTAGTTACAGAGTTCTGAATGACTTTTTTGAACTCAGTGTTGAATTATGCATCAGAACATTGCTATTAGAAATCAATTGATGAGTTTCTCTGCCTTAATGGAATAGATGCTTTTCGGTGGTATTGATTCTCTACCAAATTCTCGCATCTATTGCAATCTATCTTAAAAGCTGAATATCTCTACTCCTAAAATAGTTACAGAGTTGTGAATGACTTTTTTGAACTCAGTGTTGAATTATGCATCAGAACATTGCTATTAAAAATCAATTGATGAGTTTCTCTGCCTTAATGGAATAGATGCTTTTCGGTGGTAGTGATTCTCTACCATATTCTCGCATCTATTGCACTCTGTTTAAAGCTCAATATCTCTGTTCCTAAATTAGTTACAGAGTTCTGAATGACTTTTTTGAACTCAGTGTTCAATTTTGCATCGGAACATTGCTTTTAGAAATAAATTTCTGATTCTCTCTTCCTTAATGGAATAGATGCTTCTCGGTGGTAATGATTCTCTACCATATTCTCGCATCTATTGCACTCTCTTTAAAGCTCAATATCTCTGTTCCTAAAATAGTTACAGAGTTCTGAATGACGTTTTTGAACTCAGTGTTCAATTTTGCATGGGAACATTGCTTTTAGAAATAAATTGTCGATTCTCTCTGCCTTAATGGAATAGATGCTTTTCGGTGGTAGTGATTCTCTACCAAATTCTCGCATCTATTGCAATCTATCTTAAAAGCTGAATATCTCTGCTCCTAAAATAGTTACAGAGTTCTGAATGACTTTTTTGAACACAGTGTTGAATTATGCATCAGAACATTGCTATTAGAAATCAATTGATGAGTTTTTCTGCCTTAATGGAATAGATGCTTTTCGGTGGTAGTGATTCTCTACCATATTCTCGCATCTATTGCACTCTGTTTAAAGCTCAATATCTCTGTTCCTAAAATAGTTATAGAGTTGTGAATGACTTTTTTGAACTCAGTGTTCAATTTTGCATCGGAACATTGCTATTAGAAATCAATTGATGATTTTCTAAACATTTCTCAGGATTAATGGCATAGATGTTATTCGGTGGTAGTGATTCTCTACCAAGTTCTCACATCCATTGTAATCTGTTTAAAGCTCAATATCTCTGTTTCTAAAATAGTTACAGAGTTCTGAATGACTTTTTTGAACTCAGTATTGAATTATGCATGGGAACATTGCTTTTAGAAATAAATTTCTGATTCTCTCTTCCTTAATGGAATAGATGCTTCTCGGTGGTAATGATTCTCTACCATATTCTCGCATCTATTGCACTCTCTTTAAAGCTCAATATCTCTGTTCCTAAAATAGTTACAGAGTTCTGAATGACGTTTTTGAACTCAGTGTTCAATTTTGCATCGGAACATTGCTATTAGAAATCAATTGATGATTCTCTCTGCCTTAATGGAATAGATGCTTTTCGGTGGTAGTGATTCTCTACCAAATTCTCGCATCTATTGCAATCTATCTTAAAAGCTGAATATCTCTGCTCCTAAAATAGTTACAGAGTTCTGAATGACTTTTTTGAACACAGTGTTGAATTATGCATCAGAACATTGCTATTAGAAATCAATTGATGAGTTTTTCTGCCTTAATGGAATAGATGCTTTTCGGTGGTAGTGATTCTCTACCATATTCTCGCATCTATTGCACTCTGTTTAAAGCTCAATATCTCTGTTCCTAAAATAGTTACAGAGTTCTGAATGACTTTTTTGAACTCAGTATTGAATTATGCATCGGAACATTGCTATTAGAAATCAATTGATGATTTTCTAAACATTTCTCAGGATTAATGGCATAGATGTTATTCGGTGGTAGTGATTCTCTACCAAGTTCTCACATCCATTGTAATCTGTTTAAAGCTCAATATCTCTGTTCCTAAAATAGTTAAAGAGTTGTGAATGACTTTTTTGAACTCAGTGTTCAATTTTGCATCGGAACATTGCTATTAGAAATCAATTGATGAGTTTCTCTGCCTTAATGGAATAGATGCTTTTCGGTGGTAGTGATTCTCTACCAAATTCTCGCATCTATTGCAATCTATCTCAAAAGCTGAATATCTCTGCTCCTAAAATAGTTACAGAGTTCTGAATGACTTTTTTGAACTCAGTGTTGAATTATGCATCAGAACATTGCTATTAGAAATCAATTGATGAGTTTCTCTGCCTTAATGGAATAGATGCTTTTCGGTGGTAGTGATTCTCTACCATATTCTCGCATCTATTGCACTCTGTTTAAAGCTCAATATCTCTGTTCCTAAATTAGTTACAGAGTTCTGAATGACTTTTTTGAACTCAGTGTTGAATTATGCATCAGAACATTGCTATTAAAAATCAATTGATGAGTTTCTCTGCCTTAATGGAATAGATGCTTTTCGGTGGTAGTGATTCTCTACCAAATTCTCGCATCTATTGCAATCTATCTTAAAACTGAATATCTCTGCTCCTAAAATAGTTACAGAGTTCTGAATGCCTTTTTTGAACTCAGTGTTAAATTATGCAATAGAACATTGCTATTAGAAATCAATTGATGAGTTTCTCTGCCTTAATGGAATAGATGCTTTTCGGTGGTAGTGATTCTCTACCAAATTCTCGCATCTATTGCAATCTATGTCAAAAGCTGAATATCTCTGCTCCTAAAATAGTTACAGAGTTGTGAATGACTTTTTTGAACTCAGTGTTCAATTTTGCATCGGAACATTGCCTTCAGAAATAAATTGATGATTCTCTCCGCCTTAATGGAATATATGCTTTTCGGTTGTAGTGATTCTCTACCATATTCTCGCATCTATTGCAATCTATCTTAAAACTGAATATCTCTGCTCCTAAAATAGTTACAGAGTTCTGAATGCCTTTTTTGAACTCAGTGTTCATATTTGCATGGGAACATTGCTTTTAGAAATAAATTGATGATTCTCTCTGCCTTAATGGAATAGATGCTTTTCGGTGGTAGTGATTCTCTACCAAATTCTCGCATCTATTGCAATCTATCTTAAAAGCTGAATATCTCTGTTCCTATAATAGTTACAGAGTTCTGAATGACTTTTTTGAACTCAGTGTTGAATTATGCATCAGAACATTGCTATTAGAAATCAATTGATGAGTTTCTCTGCCTTAATGGAATAGATGCTTTTCGGTGGTAGTGAATCTCTACCATATTCTCGCATCTATTGCACTCTGTTTAAAGCTCAAAATCTCTGTTTCTAAATTAGTTACAGAGTTCTGAATGACTTTTTTGAACTCAGTGTTCAATTTTGCATGGGAACATTGCTTTTAGAAATAAATTTCTGATTCTCTCTTCCTTAATGGAATAGATGCTTCTCGGTGGTAATGATTCTCTACCATATTCTCGCATCTATTGCACTCTCTTTAAAGCTCAATATCTCTGTTCCTAAAATAGTTACAGAGTTCTGAATGACGTTTTTGAACTCAGTGTTCAATTTTGCATGGGAACATTGCTTATTAGAAATCAATTGATGATTCTCTCTGCCTTAATGGAATAGATGCTTTTCGGTGGTAGTGATTCTCTACCAAATTCTCGCATCTATTGCAATCTATCTTAAAAGCTGAATATCTCTGCTCCTAAAATAGTTACAGAGTTCTGAATGACTTTTTTGAACTCAGTATTGAATTATGCATCGGAACATTGCTATTAGAAATCAATTGATGAGTTTTTCTGCCTTAATGGAATAGATGCTTTTCGGTGGTAGTGATTCTCTACCATATTCTCGCATCTATTGCAATCTGTTTAAAGCTCAATATCTCTGTTCCTAAAATAGTTAAAGAGTTGTGAATGACTTTTTTGAACTCAGTGTTTAATTTTGCATCGGAACATTGCTATTAGAAATCAATTGATGATTTTCTCTGCCTTAATGGAATAGATGCTTTTCGGTGGTAGTGATTCTCTACCAAATTCTCGCATCTATTGTAATCTATCTCAAAAGCTGAATATCTCTGTTCCTAAAATAGTTACAGAGTTCTGAATGACTTTTTTGAACTCAGTGTTCAATTATGCATGGGAACATTGCTTATTAGAAATCAATTGATGATTCTCTCTGCCTTAATGGAATAGATGCTTTTCGGTGGTAGTGATTCTCTACCAAATTCTCGCATCTATTGCAATCTATCTTAAAAGCTGAATATCTCTGCTCCTAAAATAGTTACAGAGTTCTGAATGCCTTTTTTGAACTCAGTGTTAAATTATGCATTAGAACATTGCTATTAGAAATCAATTGATGAGTTTCTCTGCCTTAATGGAATAGATGCTTTTCGGTGGTAGTGATTCTCTACCAAATTCTCGCATCTATTGCAATCTATCTCAAAAGCTGAATATCTCTGCTTTTAAAATAGTTACAGAGTTCTGAATGACTTTTTTGAACTCAGTGTTGAATTATGCATCAGAACATTGCTATTAGAAATCAATTGATGAGTTTCTCTGCCTTAATGGAATAGATGCTTTTCGGTGGTAGTGATTCTCTACCATATTCTCGCATCTATTGCAATCTATCTTAAAAGCTGAATATCTCTGCTCCTAAAATAGTTACAGAGTTCTGAATGCCTTTTTTGAACTCAGTGTTAAATTATGCATAGAACATTGCTATTAGAAATCAATTGATGAGTTTCTCTGCCTTAATGGAATAGATGCTTTTCGGTGGTAGTGATTCTCTACCAAATTCTCGCATCTATTGCAATCTATCTCAAAAGCTGAATATCTCTGCTCCTAAAATAGTTACAGAGTTCTGAATGACTTTTTTGAACTCAGTGTTCAATTTTGCATCGGAACATTGTTATAAGAAAGCAATTGAAGATTCTCTCTGCCTTAATGGAATATATGCTTTTCGGTGGTAGTGATTCTCTACCAAATTCTCGCATCTATTGCAATCTATCTTAAAAGCTGAATATCTCTGCTCCTAAAATAGTTACAGAGTTCTGAATGACTTTTTTGAACTCAGTGTTCAATTATGCATGGGAACATTGCTTATTAGAAAGCAATTGATGATTCTCTCTGCCTTAATGGAATAGATGCTTTTCGGTGGTAGTGATTCTCTACCAAATTCTCGCATCTATTGCAATCTATCTTAAAAGCTGAATATCTCTGCTCCTAAAATAGTTACAGAGTTCTGAATGACTTTTTTGAACTCAGTGTTGAATTATGCATCAGAACATTGCTATTAGAAATCAATTGATGAGTTTTTCTGCCTTAATGGAATAGATGCTTTTCGGTGGTAGTGATTCTCTACCATATTCTCGCATCTATTGCAATCTATCTCTAAAGCTGAATATCTCTGTTTCTAAAATAGTTACAGAGTTCTGAATGACTTTTTTGAACTCAGTGTTCAATTTTGCATCGGAACATTGCTATTAGAAATCAATTGATGATTCTCTCTGCATTAATGGAATAGATGCTTTTCGGTGGTAGTGATTCTCTACCAAATTCTCGCATCTATTGCACTATATCTTAAAAGCTGAATATCTCTGCTCCTAAAATAGTTACAGAGTTCTGAATGACTTTTTTGAACTCAGTGTTGAATTATGCATCAGAACATTGCTATTAGAAATCAATTGATGAGTTTCTCTGCCTTAATGGAATAGATGCTTTTCGGTGGTAGTGATTCTCTACCAAATTCTCGCATCTATTGCAATCTATCTTAAAAGCTGAATATCTCTGCTCCTAAAATAGTTACAGAGTTCTGAATGCCTTTTTTGAACTCAGTGTTAAATTATGCATTAGAACATTGCTATTAGAAATCAATTGAGTTTCTCTGCCTTAAGATTTCTCTGATTCTCTCTGCCTTAATGGAATAGATGCTTTTCGGTGGTAGTGATTCTCTACCAAATTCTCGCATCTATTGCAATCTATCTCAAAAGCTGAATATCTCTGCTTTTAAAATAGTTACAGAGTTCTGAATGACTTTTTTGAACTCAGTGTTGAATTATGCATCAGAACATTGCTATTAGAAATCAATTGATGAGTTTCTCTGCCTTAATGGAATAGATGCTTTTCGGTGGTAGTGATTCTCTACCAAATTCTCGCATCTATTGCAATCTATCTCAAAAGCTGAATATCTCTGCTTTTAAAATAGTTACAGAGTTCTGAATGACTTTTTTGAACTCAGTGTTGAATTATGCATCAGAACATTGCTATTAGAAATCAATTGATGATTCTCTCTGCCTTAATGGAATAGATGCTTTTCGGTGGTAGTGATTCTCTACCAAATTCTCGCATCTATTGCAATCTATCTTAAAAGCTGAATATCTCTGCTCCTAAAATAGTTACAGAGTTCCGAATGACTTTTTTGAACTCAGTGTTGAATTATGCATCAGAACATTGCTATTAGGAATCAATTGATGAGTTTCTCTGCCTTATGGAATAGATGCTTTTCGGTGGAAGTGATTCTCTACCATATTCTCGCATCTATTGCAATCTATCTTAAAACTGAATATCTCTGCTCCTAAAATAGTTACAGAGTTCTGAATGACGTTTTTGAACTCAGTGTTGAATTATGCATTAGAACATTGCTATTAGAAATCAATTGATGAGTTTCTCTGCCTTAATGGAATAGATGCTTTTCGGTGGTAGTGATTCTCTACCAAATTCTCGCATCTATTGCAATCTATCTCAAAAGCTGAATATCTCTGCTTTTAAAATAGTTACAGAGTTCTGAATGACTTTTTTGAACTCAGTGTCGAATTATGCATCAGAACATTGCTATTAGAAATCAATTGATGAGTTTCTCTGCCTTAATGGAATAGATGCTTTTCGGTGGTAGTGATTCTCTACCATATTCTCGCATCTATTGTAATCTATCTTAAAAGCTGAATATCTCTGCTCCTAAAATAGTTACAGAGTTCTGAATGCCTTTTTTGAACTCAGTGTTAAATTATGCATTAGAACATTGCTATTAGAAATCAATTGATGAGTTTCTCTGCCTTAATGGAATAGATGCTTTTCGGTGGTAGTGATTCTCTACCAAATTCTCGCATCTATTGCAATCTATCTCAAAAGCTGAATATCTCTGCTTTTAAAATAGTTACAGAGTTCTGAATGACTTTTTTGAACTCAGCATTCAATTATGCATTAGAACATTGTTATAAGAAAGCAATTGAAGATTCTCTCTGCCTTAATGGAATATATGCTTTTCGGTGGTAGTGATTCTCTACCAAATTCTCGCATCTATTGCAATCTATCTCAAAAGCTGAATATCTCTGCTTTTAAAATAGTTACAGAGTTCTGAATGACTTTTTTGAACTCAGCATTCAATTCCGCATCGAAACATTGTTATAAGAAAGCAATTGAAGATTCTCTCTGCCTTAATGGAATAGATGCTTTTCGGTGGTAGTGATTCTCTACCATATTCTCGCATCTATTGCACTCTGTTTAAAGCTCAATATCTCTGTTCCTAAAATAGTTACAGAGTTCTGAATGACGTTTTTGAACTCAGTGTTGAATTATGCATTAGAACATTGCTATTAGAAATCAATTGATGATTCTCTCTGCCTTAATGGAATAGATGCTTTTCGGTGGTAGTGATTCTCTACCAAATTCTCGCATCTATTGCAATCTATCTTAAAAGCTGAATATCTCTGCTCCTAAAATAGTTACAGAGTTCTGAATGACTTTTTTGAACTCAGTGTTAAATTATGCATTAGAACATTGCTATTAGAAATCAATTGATGATTCTCTCTGCCTTAATGGAATAGATGCTTTTCGGTGGTAGTGATTCTCTACCAAATTCTCGCATCTATTGCAATCTATCTCAAAAGCTGAATATCTCTGCTCCTAAAATAGTTACAGAGTTCTGAATGACTTTTTTGAACTCAGTGTTGAATTATGCATCAGAACATTGCTATTAGAAATCAATTGATGAGTTTCTCTGCCTTAATGGAATAGATGCTTTTCGGTGGTAGTGATTCTCTACCAAATTCTCGCATCTATTGCAATCTATCTTAAAAGCTGAATATCTCTGCTCCTAAAATAGTTACAGAGTTCTGAATGCCTTTTTTGAACTCAGTGTTAAATTATGCATTAGAACATTGCTATTAAAAATCAATTGATGAGTTTCTCTGCCTTAATGGAATAGATGCTTTTCGGTGGTAGTGATTCTCTACCAAATTCTCGCATCTATTGCAATCTATCTCAAAAGCTGAATATCTCTGCTTTTAAATAGTTACAGAGTTCTGAATGACTTTTTTGAACTCAGTATTGAATTATGCATCGGAACATTGCTATTAAAAATCAATTGATGATTCTCTCTGCCTTAATGGAATAGATGCTTTTCGGTGGTAGTGATTCTCTACCAAATTCTCGCATCTATTGCAATCTATCTTAAAAGCTGAATATCTCTGCTCCTAAAATAGTTACAGAGTTCCGAATGACTTTTTTGAACTCAGTGTTGAATTATGCATCAGAACATTGCTATTAGGAATCAATTGATGAGTTTCTCTGCCTTATGGAATAGATGCTTTTCGGTGGAAGTGATTCTCTACCATATTCTCGCATCTATTGCAATCTATCTTAAAACTGAATATCTCTGCTCCTAAAATAGTTACAGAGTTCTGAATGACGTTTTTGAACTCAGTGTTGAATTATGCATTAGAACATTGCTATTAGAAATCAATTGATGAGTTTCTCTGCCTTAATGGAATAGATGCTTTTCGGTGGTAGTGATTCTCTACCAAATTCTCGCATCTATTGCAATCTATCTCAAAAGCTGAATATCTCTGCTTCCTAAAATAGTTACAGAGTTCTGAATGACGTTTTTGAACTCAGTGTTCAATTATGCATCGGAACATTGCTATTAGAAATCAATTGATGATTCTCTCTGCCTTAATGGAATAGATGCTTTTCGGTGGTAGTGATTCTCTACCAAATTCTCGCATCTATTGCAATCTATCTTAAAAGCTGAATATCTCTGCTCCTAAAATAGTTACAGAGTTCTGAATGACTTTTTTGAACTCAGTGTTGAATTATGCATCAGAACATTGCTATTAGAAATCAATTGATGAGTTTCTCTGCCTTAATGGAATAGATGCTTTTCGGTGGTAGTGATTCTCTACCATATTCTCGCATCTATTGCAATCTATCTAAAAGCTGAATATCTCTGCTTCCTAAAATAGTTACAGAGTTCTGAATGACTTTTTTGAACTCAGTGTTGAATTATGCATTAGAACATTGCTATTAGAAATCAATTGATGAGTTTCTCTGCCTTAATGGAATAGATGCTTTTCGGTGGTAGTGATTCTCTACCAAATTCTCGCATCTATTGAAATCTATCTCAAAAGCTGAATATCTCTGTTTTAAAAGAGTTACAGAGTTCTGAATGACGTTTTTGAACTCAGTGTTGAATTATGCATCGGAACATTGCTATTAGAAATCAATTGATGATTCTCTCTGCCTTAATGGAATAGATGCTTTTCGGTGGTAGTGATTCTCTACCAAATTCTCGCATCTATTGCAATCTATCTCAAAAGCTGAATATCTCTGCTCCTAAAATAGTTACAGAGTTCTGAATGCCTTTTTTGAACTCAGTGTTAAATTATGCATTAGAACATTGCTATTAGAAATCAATTGATGAGTTTCTCTGCCTTAATGGAATAGATGCTTTTCGGTGGTAGTGATTCTCTACCAAATTCTCGCATCTATTGCAATCTATCTCAAAAGCTGAATATCTCTGCTCCTAAAATAGTTACAGAGTTCTGAATGACTTTTTTGAACACAGCGTTGAATTATGCATCAGAACATTGCTATTAGAAATCAATTGATGAGTTTCTCTGCCTTAATGGAATAGATGCTTTTCGGTGGTAGTGATTCTCTACCATATTCTCGCATCTATTGCAATCTATCTTAAAAGCTGAATATCTCTGCTCCTAAAATAGTTACAGAGTTCTGAATGCCTTTTTTGAACTCAGTGTTAAATTATGCATAGAACATTGCTATTAGAAATCAATTGATGAGTTTCTCTGCCTTAATGGAATAGATGCTTTTCGGTGGTAGTGATTCTCTACCAAATTCTCGCATCTATTGCAATCTATCTCAAAAGCTGAATATCTCTGCTTTTAAAATAGTTACAGAGTTCTGAATGACTTTTTTGAACTCAGTGTTCAATTTTGCATCGGAACATTGCTATAAGAAATCAATTGATGATTCTCTCTGCCTTAATGGAATATATGCTTTTCGGTGGTAGTGATTCTCTACCAAATTCTCGCATCTATTGCAATCTATCTTAAAAGCTGAATATCTCTGCTCCTAAAATAGTTACAGAGTTCTGAATGACTTTTTTGAACTCAGTGTTCAATTATGCATCAGAACATTGTTATTAGAAATCAATTGATGATTCTCTCTGCCTTAATGGAATAGATGCTTTTCGGTGGTAGTGATTCTCTACCAAATTCTCGCATCTATTGCAATCTATCTTAAAAGCTGAATATCTCTGCTCCTAAAATAGTTACAGAGTTCTGAATGACTTTTTTGAACTCAGTGTTGAATTATGCATCAGAACATTGCTATTAGAAATCAATTGATGAGTTTCTCTGCCTTAATGGAATAGATGCTTTTCGGTGGTAGTGATTCTCTACCAAATTCTCGCATCTATTGCAATCTATCTTAAAAGCTGAATATCTCTGCTCCTAAAATAGTTACAGAGTTCTGAATGACTTTTTTGAACTCAGTGTTCAATTATGCATCGGAACATTGCTATTAGAAATCAATTGATGATTCTCTCTGCCTTAATGGAATAGATGCTTTTCGGTGGTAGTGATTCTCTACCAAATTCTCGCATCTATTGCAATCTATCTTAAAAGCTGAATATCTCTGCTCCTAAAATAGTTACAGAGTTCTGAATGACTTTTTTGAACCCAGTGTTGAATTATGCATCAGAACATTGCTATTAGAAATCAATTGATGAGTTTCTCTGCCTTAATGGAATAGATGCTTTTCGGTGGTAGTGATTCTCTACCAAATTCTCGCATCTATTGCAATCTATCTTAAAAGCTGAATATCTCTGCTCCTAAAATAGTTACAGAGTTCTGAATGCCTTTTTTGATCTCAGTGTTAAATTATGCATTAGAACATTGCTATTAGAAATCAATTGATGAGTTTTTTCTGCCTTAATGGAATAGATGCTTTTCGGTGGTAGTGATTCTCTACCAAATTCTCGCATCTATTGCAATCTATCTCAAAAGCTGAATATCTCTGCTTTTAAAATAGTTACAGAGTTCTGAATGACTTTTTTGAACTCAGTGTTGAATTATGCATCAGAACATTGCTATTAGAAATCAATTGATGAGTTTCTCTGCCTTAATGGAATAGATGCTTTTCGGTGGTAGTGATTCTCTACCAAATTCTCGCATCTATTGCAATCTATCTCAAAAGCTGAATATCTCTGCTTTTAAAATAGTTACAGAGTTCTGAATGACTTTTTTGAACTCAGTGTTGAATTATGCATCAGAACATTGCTATTAGAAATCAATTGATGATTCTCTCTGCCTTAATGGAATAGATGCTTTTCGGTGGTAGTGATTCTCTACCAAATTCTCGCATCTATTGCAATCTATCTTAAAAGCTGAATATCTCTGCTCCTAAAATAGTTACAGAGTTCTGAATGACTTTTTTGAACTCAGTGTTGAATTATGCATCAGAACATTGCTATTAGAAATCAATTGATGAGTTTCTCTGCCTTAATGGAATAGATGCTTTTCGGTGGTAGTGATTCTCTACCAAATTCTCGCATCTATTGCAATCTATCTTAAAAGCTGAATATCTCTGCTCCTAAAATAGTTACAGAGTTCTGAATGACGTTTTTGAACTCAGTGTTGAATTATGCATTAGAACATTGCTATTAGAAATCAATTGATGAGTTTCTCTGCCTTAATGGAATAGATGCTTTTCGGTGGTAGTGATTCTCTACCAAATTCTCGCATCTATTGCAATCTATCTCAAAAGCTGAATATCTCTGCTTTTAAAATAGTTACAGAGTTCTGAATGACTTTTTTGAACTCAGTGTCGAATTATGCATCAGAACATTGCTATTAGAAATCAATTGATGAGTTTCTCTGCCTTAATGGAATAGATGCTTTTCGGTGGTAGTGATTCTCTACCAAATTCTCGCATCTATTGCAATCTATCTTAAAAGCTGAATATCTCTGCTCCTAAAATAGTTACAGAGTTCTGAATGCCTTTTTTGAACTCAGTGTTAAATTATGCATTAGAACATTGCTATTAGAAATCAATTGATGAGTTTCTCTGCCTTAATGGAATAGATGCTTTTCGGTGGTAGTGATTCTCTACCAAATTCTCGCATCTATTGCAATCTATCTCAAAAGCTGAATATCTCTGCTTTTAAAATAGTTACAGAGTTCTGAATGACTTTTTTGAACTCAGCATTCAATTCCGCATCGAACATTGTTATAAGAAATCAATTGATGAGTTTCTCTGCCTTAATGGAATAGATGCTTTTCGGTGGTAGTGATTCTCTACCAAATTCTCGCATCTATTGCAATCTATCTCAAAAGCTGAATATCTCTGCTTTTAAAATAGTTACAGAGTTCTGAATGACTTTTTTGAACTCAGCATTCAATTCTGCATCGAAACATTGTTATAAGAAAGCAATTGAAGATTCTCTCTGCCTTAATGGAATAGATGCTTTTCGGTGGTAGTGATTCTCTACCAAATTCTCGCATCTATTGCAATCTATCTTAAAAGCTGAATATCTCTGTTCCTAAAATAGTTACAGAGTTCTGAATGACTTTTTTGAACTCAGTGTTGAATTATGCATCAGAACATTGCTATTAGAAATCAATTGATGAGTTTCTCTGCCTTAATGGAATAGATGCTTTTCGGTGGTAGTGATTCTCTACCAAATTCTCGCATCTATTGCAATCTATCTTAAAAGCTTAATATCTCTGCTCCTAAAATAGTTACAGAGTTCTGAATGGCTTTTTTGAATTCAGTGTTAAATTATGCATTAGAACATTGCTATTAGAAATCAATTGATGATTCTCTCTGCCTTAATGGAATAGATGCTTTTCGGTGGTAGTGATTCTCTACCAAATTCTCGCATCTATTGCAATCTATCTCAAAAGCTGAATATCTCTGCTTTTAAAATAGTTACAGAGTTCTGAATGACTTTTTTGAACTCAGTGTTGAATTATGCATCAGAACATTGCTATTAGAAATCAATTGATGATTCTCTCTGCCTTAATGGAATAGATGCTTTTCGGTGGTAGTGATTCTCTACCAAATTCTCGCATCTATTGCAATCTATCTTAAAAGCTGAATATCTCTGCTCCTAAAATAGTTACAGAGTTCTGAATGCCTTTTTTGAACTCAGTGTTAAATTATGCATTAGAACATTGCTATTAGAAATCAATTGATGAGTTTCTCTGCCTTAATGGAATAGATGCTTTTCGGTGGTAGTGATTCTCTACCAAATTCTCGCATCTATTGCAATCTATCTCAAAAGCTGAATATCTCTGCTTTTAAAATAGTTACAGAGTTCTGAATGACTTTTTTGAACTCAGTGTTGAATTATGCATCAGAACATTGCTATTAGAAATCAATTGATGATTCTCTCTGCCTTAATGGAATAGATGCTTTTCGGTGGTAGTGATTCTCTACCAAATTCTCGCATCTATTGCAATCTATCTTAAAAGCTGAATATCTCTGCTTTTAAAATAGTTACAGAGTTCCGAATGACTTTTTTGAACTCAGTGTTGAATTATGCATCAGAACATTGCTATTAGAAATCAATTGATGAGTTTCTCTGCCTTATGGAATAGATGCTTTTCGGTGGTAGTGATTCTCTACCATATTCTCGCATCTATTGCAATCTATCTTAAAAGCTGAATATCTCTGCTCCTAAAATAGTTACAGAGTTCTGAATGACTTTTTTGAACTCAGTGTTGAATTATGCATTAGAACATTGCTATTAGAAATCAATTGATGAGTTTCTCTGCCTTAATGGAATAGATGCTTTTCGGTGGTAGTGATTCTCTACCAAATTCTCGCATCTATTGCAATCTATCTCAAAAGCTGAATATCTCTGCTTTTAAAATAGTTACAGAGTTCTGAATGACTTTTTTGAACTCAGTGTTGAATTATGCATCAGAACATTGCTATTAGAAATCAATTGATGAGTTTCTCTGCCTTAATGGAATAGATGCTTTTCGGTGGTAGTGATTCTCTACCATATTCTCGCATCTATTGCAATCTATCTTAAAAGCTGAATATCTCTGCTCCTAAAATAGTTACAGAGTTCTGAATGCCTTTTTTGAACTCAGTGTTAAATTATGCATTAGAACATTGCTATTAGAAATCAATTGATGAGTTTCTCTGCCTTAATGGAATAGATGCTTTTCGGTGGTAGTGATTCTCTACCAAATTCTCGCATCTATTGCAATCTATCTCAAAAGCTGAATATCTCTGCTTTTAAAATAGTTACAGAGTTCTGAATGACTTTTTTGAACTCAGCATTCAATTCCGCATCGGAACATTGTTATAAGAAATCAATTGATGATTCTCTCTGCCTTAATGGAATAGATGCTTTTCGGTGGTAGTGATTCTCTACCAAATTCTCGCATCTATTGCAATCTATCTCAAAAGCTGAATATCTCTGCTTTTAAAATAGTTACAGAGTTCTGAATGACTTTTTTGAACTCAGCATTCAATTCCGCATCGAAACATTGTTATAAGAAAGCAATTGAAGATTCTCTCTGCCTTAATGGAATAGATGCTTTTCGGTGGTAGTGATTCTCTACCAAATTCTCGCATCTATTGCAATCTATCTTAAAAGCTGAATATCTCTGCTCCTAAAATAGTTACAGAGTTCTGAATGACGTTTTTGAACTCAGTGTTGAATTATGCATCAGAACATTGCTATTAGAAATCAATTGATGAGTTTCTCTGCCTTAATGGAATAGATGCTTTTCGGTGGTAGTGATTCTCTACCATATTCTCGCATCTATTGCAATCTATCTTAAAAGCTTAATATCTCTGTTCCTAAAATAGTTACAGAGTTCTGAATGACGTTTTTGAACTCAGTGTTCAATTATGCATCGGAACATTGCTATTAGAAATAAATTGATGATTCTCTCTGCCTTAATGGAATAGATGCTTTTCGGTGGTAGTGATTCTCTACCAAATTCTCGCATCTATTGCAATCTATCTTAAAAGCTGAATATCTCTGCTTCTAAAATAGTTACAGAGTTCTGAATGACTTTCTTGAACTCAGCGTTTAATTTTGCATCGGAACATTGCTATTAGAAATCAATTGATGATTCTCTCTGCATTAATGGAATAGATGCTTTTCGGTGGTAGTGATTCTCTAGCATATTCTCGCATCTATTGCAATCTATCTCAAAAGCTGAATATCTCTGCTCCTAAAATAGTTACAGAGTTCTGAATGACTTTTTTGAACTCAGTGTTGAATTATGCATCAGAACATTGCTATTAGAAATCAATTGATGAGTTTCTCTGCCTTAATGGAATAGATGCTTTTCGGTGGTAGTGATTCTCTACCAAATTCTCGCATCTATTGCAATCTATCTTAAAAGCTGAATATCTCTGCTCCTAAAATAGTTACAGAGTTCTGAATGACTTTTTTGAACTCAGTGTTAAATTATGCATTAGAACATTGCTATTAGAAATCAATTGATGAGATTCCGCATCTCTGCCTTAATGGAATAGATGCTTTTCGGTGGTAGTGATTCTCTACCAAATTCTCGCATCTATTGCAATCTATCTCAAAAGCTGAATATCTCTGCTTTTAAAATAGTTACAGAGTTCTGAATGACTTTTTTGAACTCAGTGTTCAATTATGCATCAGAACATTGCTATTAAAAATCAATTGATGAGTTTCTCTGCCTTAATGGAATAGATGCTTTTCGGTGGTAGTGATTCTCTACCAAATTCTCGCATCTATTGCAATCTATCTCAAAAGCTGAATATCTCTGCTTTTAAAATAGTTACAGAGTTCTGAATGACTTTTTTGAACTCAGTGTTGAATTATGCATCAGAACATTGCTATTAGAAATCAATTGATGATTCTCTCTGCCTTAATGGAATAGATGCTTTTCGGTGGTAGTGATTCTCTACCAAATTCTCGCATCTATTGCAATCTATCTTAAAAGCTGAATATCTCTGCTCCTAAAATAGTTACAGAGTTCCGAATGACTTTTTTGAACTCAGTGTTGAATTATGCATCAGAACATTGCTATTAGAAATCAATTGATGAGTTTCTCTGCCTTATGGAATAGATGCTTTTCGGTGGAAGTGATTCTCTACCATATTCTCGCATCTATTGCAATCTATCTTAAAACTGAATATCTCTGCTCCTAAAATAGTTACAGAGTTCTGAATGACGTTTTTGAACTCAGTGTTGAATTATGCATTAGAACATTGCTATTAGAAATCAATTGATGAGTTTCTCTGCCTTAATGGAATAGATGCTTTTCGGTGGTAGTGATTCTCTACCAAATTCTCGCATCTATTGCAATCTATCTCAAAAGCTGAATATCTCTGCTTTTAAAATAGTTACAGAGTTCTGAATGACTTTTTTGAACTCAGTGTTGAATTATGCATCAGAACATTGCTATTAGAAATCAATTGATGAGTTTCTCTGCCTTAATGGAATAGATGCTTTTCGGTGGTAGTGATTCTCTACCATATTCTCGCATCTATTGCAATCTATCTTAAAAGCTGAATATCTCTGCTCCTAAAATAGTTACAGAGTTCTGAATGACTTTTTTGAACTCAGTGTTTAATTATGCATCGGAACATTGCTATTAGAAATCAATTGATGATTCTCTCTGCCTTAATGGAATAGATGCTTTTCGGTGGTAGTGATTCTCTACCAAATTCTCGCATCTATTGCAATCTATCTTAAAAGCTGAATATCTCTGCTCCTAAAATAGTTACAGAGTTCTGAATGCCTTTTTTGAACTCAGTGTTAAATTATGCATTAGAACATTGCTATTAGAAATCAATTGATGAGTTTCTCTGCCTTAATGGAATAGATGCTTTTCGGTGGTAGTGATTCTCTACCAAATTCTCGCATCTATTGCAATCTATCTCAAAAGCTGAATATCTCTGCTTTTAAAATAGTTACAGAGTTCTGAATGACTTTTTTGAATTCAGCATTCAATTCCGCATCGAAACATTGTTATAAGAAAGCAATTGAAGATTCTCTCTGCCTTAATGGAATATATGCTTTTCGGTGGTAGTGATTCTCTACCAAATTCTCGCATCTATTGCAATCTATCTTAAAAGCTGAATATCTCTGCTCCTAAAATAGTTACAGAGTTCTGAATGACTTTTTTGAACTCAGTGTTGAATTATGCATCAGAACATTGCTATTAGAAATCAATTGATGAGTTTCTCTGCCTTAATGGAATAGATGCTTTTCGGTGGTAGTGATTCTCTACCATATTCTCGCATCTATTGCAATCTATCTCAAAAGCTGAATATCTCTGCTTCCTAAAATAGTTACAGAGTTCTGAATGACTTTTTTGAACTCAGTGTTGAATTATGCATCAGAACATTGCTATTAAAAATCAATTGATGATTCTCTCTGCCTTAATGGAATAGATGCTTTTCGGTGGTAGTGATTCTCTACCAAATTCTCGCATCTATTGCAATCTATCTTAAAAGCTGAATATCTCTGCTCCTAAAATAGTTACAGAGTTCTGAATGCCTTTTTTGAACTCAGTGTTAAATTATGCATTAGAACATTGCTCAATTATTTTCTCTGCCTTAAATTCCGCATCGAAACATTGTTATAAGAAAGCAATTGAGATTCTCTCTGCCTTAATGGAATAGATGCTTTTCGGTGGTAGTGATTCTCTACCAAATTCTCGCATCTATTGCAATCTATCTCAAAAGCTGAATATCTCTGCTTTTAAAATAGTTACAGAGTTCTGAATGACTTTTTTGAACACAGTGTTGAATTATGCATCAGAACATTGCTATTAAAAATCAATTGATGAGTTTCTCTGCCTTAATGGAATAGATGCTTTTCGGTGGTAGTGATTCTCTACCAAATTCTCGCATCTATTGCAATCTATCTCAAAAGCTGAATATCTCTGCTTTTAAAATAGTTACAGAGTTCTGAATGACTTTTTTGAACTCAGTGTTGAATTATGCATCAGAACATTGCTATAAGAAAGCAATTGAAGATTCTCTCTGCCTTAATGGAATATATGCTTTTCGGTGGTAGTGATTCTCTACCAAATTCTCGCATCTATTGCAATCTATCTTAAAAGCTGAATATCTCTGCTCCTAAAATAGTTACAGAGTTCTGAATGACTTTTTTGAACTCAGTGTTGAATTATGCATCAGAACATTGCTATTAGAAATCAATTGATGAGTTTCTCTGCCTTATGGAATAGATGCTTTTCGGTGTAGTGATTCTCTACCATATTCTCGCATCTATTGCAATCTATCTCAAAAGCTGAATATCTCTGTTCCTAAAATAGTTACAGAGTTCTGAATGACTTTTTTGAACTCAGTGTTGAATTATGCATCGGAACATTGCTATTAGAAATCAATTGATGATTCTCTCTGCCTTAATGGAATAGATGCTTTTCGGTGGTAGTGATTCTCTACCAAATTCTCGCATCTATTGCAATCTATCTTAAAAGCTGAATATCTCTGCTCCTAAAATAGTTACAGAGTTCTGAATGCCTTTTTTGAACTCAGTGTTAAATTATGCATTAGAACATTGCTATTAGAAATCAATTGATGAGAAATCGAAACATTGTTTGCAATTGAAGATTCTCTCTGCCTTAATGGAATAGATGCTTTTCGGTGGTAGTGATTCTCTACCAAATTCTCGCATCTATTGCAATCTATCTCAAAAGCTGAATATCTCTGCTTTTAAAATAGTTACAGAGTTCTGAATGACTTTTTTGAACTCAGTGTTGAATTATGCATCAGAACATTGCTATTAGAAATCAATTGATGAGTTTCTCTGCCTTAATGGAATAGATGCTTTTCGGTGGTAGTGATTCTCTACCAAATTCTCGCATCTATTGCAATCTATCTCAAAAGCTGAATATCTCTGCTTTTAAAATAGTTACAGAGTTCTGAATGACTTTTTTGAACTCAGTGTCGAATTATGCATCAGAACATTGCTATTAGAAATCAATTGATGAGTTTCTCTGCCTTAATGGAATAGATGCTTTTCGGTGGTAGTGATTCTCTACCATATTCTCGCATCTATTGCAATCTATCTTAAAAGCTGAATATCTCTGCTCCTAAAATAGTTACAGAGTTCTGAATGCCTTTTTTGAACTCAGTGTTAAATTATGCATTAGAACATTGCTATTAGAAATCAATTGATGAGTTTCTCTGCCTTAATGGAATAGATGCTTTTCGGTGGTAGTGATTCTCTACCAATTCTCGCATCTATTGCAATCTATCTTAAAAGCTGAATATCTCTGTTCCTAAAATAGTTAAAGAGTTGTGAATGACTTTTTTGAACTCAGTGTTCAATTTTGCATCGGAACATTGCTATTAGAAATCAATTGATGATTCTCTCTGCCTTAATGGAATAGATGCTTTTCGGTGGTAGTGATTCTCTACCAAATTCTCGCATCTATTGCAATCTATCTCAAAAGCTGAATATCTCTGCTTTTAAAATAGTTACAGAGTTCTGAATGCCTTTTTTGAACTCAGTGTTAAATTATGCATTAGAACATTGCTATTAGAAATCAATTGATGAGTTTCTCTGCCTTAATGGAATAGATGCTTTTCGGTGGTAGTGATTCTCTACCAAATTCTCGCATCTATTGCAATCTATCTCAAAAGCTGAATATCTCTGCTCTTAAAATAGTTACAGAGTTCTGAATGACTTTTTTGAACTCAGCATTCAATTCCGCATCGAAACATTGTTATAAGAAAGCAATTGAAGATTCTCTCTGCCTTAATGGAATATATGCTTTTCGGTGGTAGTGATTCTCTACCAAATTCTCGCATCTATTGCAATCTATCTTAAAAGCTGAATATCTCTGCTCCTAAAATAGTTACAGAGTTCTGAATGACTTTTTTGAACTCAGTGTTGAATTATGCATCAGAACATTGCTATTAGAAATCAATTGATGAGTTTCTCTGCCTTAATGGAATAGATGCTTTTCGGTGGTAGTGATTCTCTACCATATTCTCGCATCTATTGCAATCTATCTTAAAAGCTGAATATCTCTGCTCCTAAAATAGTTACAGAGTTCTGAATGCCTTTTTTGAACTCAGTGTTAAATTATGCATTAGAACATTGCTATTAGAAATCAATTGATGAGTTTCTCTGCCTTAATGGAATAGATGCTTTTCGGTGGTAGTGATTCTCTACCATATTCTCGCATCTATTGCACTCTGTTTAAAGCTCAATATCTCTGTTCCTAAAATAGTTACAGAGTTCTGAATGACGTTTTTGAACTCAGTGTTCAATTTTGCATGGGAACATTGCTTATTAGAAATCAATTGATGATTCTCTCTGCCTTAATGGAATAGATGCTTTTCGGTGGTAGTGATTCTCTACCAAATTCTCGCATCTATTGCAATCTATCTCAAAAGCTGAATATCTCTGCTTTTAAAATAGTTACAGAGTTCTGAATGACTTTTTTGAACTCAGTGTTGAATTATGCATCAGAACATTGCTATTAGAAATCAATTGATGAGTTTCTCTGGCTTAATGGAATAGATGCTTTTCGGTGGTAGTGATTCTCTACCATATTCTCGCATCTATTGCACTCTGTTTAAAGCTCAATATCTCTGTTCCTAAAATAGTTACAGAGTTCTGAATGACGTTTTTGAACTCAGTGTTCAATTTTGCATCGGAACATTGCTATTAGAAATCAATTGATGAGTTTCTCTGCCTTAATGGAATAGATGCTTTTCGGTGGTAGTGATTCTCTACCAAATTCTCGCATCCATTGCACTCTGTTTAAAGCTCAATATCTCTGTTCCTAAAATAGTTACAGAGTTCTGAATGACGTTTTTGAACTCAGTGTTCAATTTTGCATGGGAACATTGCTTTTAGAAATAAATTGATGATTCTCTCTGCCTTAATGGAATAGATGCTTTTCGGTGGTAGTGATTCTCTACCAAATTCTCGCATCTATTGCAATCTATCTTAAAAGCTGAATATCTCTGCTCCTAAAATAGTTAAGAGTTGTGAATGACTTTTTTGAACTCAGTGTTCAATTTTGCATCGGAACATTGCTTTAGAAATAAATTGATGATTCTCTCTGCCTTAATGGAATAGATGCTTTTCGGTGGTAGTGATTCTCTACCAAATTCTCGCATCTATTGCAATCTATCTCAAAAGCTGAATATCTCTGCTTTTAAAATAGTTATAGAGTTCTGAATGACTTTTTTGAACTCAGTGTTGAATTATGCATCGGAACATTGCTATTAGAAATCAATTGATGAGTTTCTCTGCCTTAATGGAATAGATGCTTTTCGGTGGTATTGATTCTCTACCATATTCTCGCATCTATTGCAATCTATCTTAAAAGCTGAATATCTCTGCTCCTAAAATAGTTACAGAGTTCTGAATGCCTTTTTTGAACTCAGTGTTAAATTATGCATTAGAACATTGCTATTAGAAATTAATTGTTGAGTTTCTCTGCCTTAATGGAATAGATGCTTTTCGGTGGTAGTGATTCTCTGCCAAATTCTCGCATCTATTGCACTCTCTTTAAAGCTTAATATCTCTGTTCCTAAAATAGTTACAGAGTTCTGAATGACGTTTTTGAACTCAGTGTTCAATTTTGCATGGGAAAATTGCTTTTAGAAATAAATTGATGATTCTCCCTGCCTTAATGGAATAGATGCTTTTCGGTGGTAGTGAATCTCTACCATATTCTCGCATCTATTGCACTCTCTTTAAAGCTCAATATCTCTGTTCCTATAATAGTTACAGAGTTCTGAATGACGTTTTTGAACTCAATGTTCAATTTTGCATGGGAACATTGCTTTTAGAAATAAATTGTCGATTCTCTCTGCCTTAATGGAATAGATGCTTTTCGGTGGTAGTGATTCTCTACCAAATTCTCGCATCTATTGCAATCTATCTTAAAAGCTGAATATCTCTGCTCCTAAAATAGTTACAGAGTTGTGAATGACTTTTTTGAACTCAGTGTTCAATTTTGCATCGGAACATTGCTTTTAGAAATAAATTGATGATTCTCTCTGCCTTAATGGAATAGATGCTTTTCGGTGGTAGTGATTCTCTACCAAATTCTCGCATCTATTGCAATCTATCTCAAAAGCTGAATATCTCTGCTTTTAAAATAGTTACAGAGTTCTGAATGACTTTTTTGAACTCAGCGTTGAATTATGCATCGGAACATTGCTATTAGAAATCAATTGATGAGTTTCTCTGCCTTAATGGAATAGATGCTTTTCGGTGGTATTGATTCTCTACCATATTCTCGCATCTATTGCAATCTATCTTAAAAGCTGAATATCTCTGCTCCTAAAATAGTTACAGAGTTCTGAATGCCTTTTTTGAACTCAGTGTTAAATTATGCATTAGAACATTGCTATTAGAAATTAATTGTTGAGTTTCTCTGCCTTAATGGAATAGATGCTTTTCGGTGGTAGTGATTCTCTGCCAAATTCTCGCATCTATTGCACTCTCTTTAAAGCTTAATATCTCTGTTCCTAAAATAGTTACAGAGTTCTGAATGACGTTTTTGAACTCAGTGTTCAATTTTGCATGGGAAAATTGCTTTTAGAAATAAATTGATGATTCTCCCTGCCTTAATGGAAAAGATGCTTTTCGGTGGTAGTGATTCTCTACCAAATTCTCGCATCTATTGCAATCTATCTTAAAAGCTGAATATCTCTGCTCATAAAATAGTTACAGAGTTGTGAATGACTTTTTTGAACTCAGTGTTCAATTTTGCATCGGAACATTGCTTTCAGAAATAAATTGATGATTCTCTCTGCCTTAATGGAATAGATGCTTTTCGGTGGTAGTGATTCTCTACCAAATTCTCGCATCTATTGCAATCTATCTCAAAAGCTGAATATCTCTGTTCCTAAAATAGTTACAGAGTTCTGAATGACTTTTTTGAACTCAGTGTTGAATTATGCATCAGAACATTGCTATTTGAAAGCAATTGATGAGTTTCTCTGCCTTAATGGAATAGATGCTTTTCGGTGGTATTGATTCTCTACCAAATTCTCGCATCTATTGCAATCTATCTCAAAAGCTGAATATCTCTGCTTTTAAAATAGTTATAGAGTTCTGATAGACTTTTTTGAACTCAGTGTTGAATTATGCATGGGAACATTGCTATTAAAATCAATTGATGAGTTTCTCTGCCTTAATGGAATAGATGCTTTTCGGTGGTAGTGAATCTCTACCATATTCTCGCATCTATTGCACTCTCTTTAAAGCTCAATATCTCTGTTCCTATAATAGTTACAGAGTTCTGAATGACGTTTTTGAACTCAGTGTTCAATTTTGCATGGGAACATTGCTTTTAGAAATAAATTGATGATTCTCTCTGCCTTAATGGAATAGATGCTTTTCGGTGGTAGTGATTCTCTACCATATTCTCGCATCTATTGCACTCTCTTTAAAGCTCAATATCTCTGTTCCTATAATAGTTACAGAGTTCTGAATGACGTTTTTGAACTCAGTGTTCAATTTTGCATGGGAACATTGCTTTTAGAAATAAATTGATGATTCTCTCTGCCTTAATGGAATAGATGCTTTTCGGTGGTAGTGATTCTCTACCAAATTCTCGCATCTATTGCAATCTATCTTAAAAGCTGAATATCTCTGCTCCTAAAATAGTTAAGAGTTGTGAATGACTTTTTTGAACTCAGTGTTCAATTTTGCATCGGAACATTGCTTTCAGAAATAAATTGATGATTCTCTCTGCCTTAATGGAATAGATGCTTTTCGGTGGTAGTGATTCTCTACCAAATTCTCGCATCTATTGCAATCTATCTTAAAAGCTGAATATCTCTGCTCCTAAAATAGTTAAGAGTTGTGAATGACTTTTTTGAACTCAGTGTTCAATTTTGCATCGGAACATTGCTTTCAGAAATAAATTGATGATTCTCTCTGCCTTAATGGAATAGATGCTTTTCGGTGGTAGTGATTCTCTACCAAATTCTCGCATCTATTGCAATCTATCTCAAAAGCTGAATATCTCTGCTTTTAAAATAGTTATAGAGTTCTGAATGACTTTTTTGAACTCAGTGTTGAATTATGCATCGGAACATTGCTATTAGAAATTAATTGTTGAGTTTCTCTGCCTTAATGGAATAGATGCTTTTCGGTGGTAGTGATTCTCTGCCAAATTCTCGCATCTATTGCACTCTCTTTAAAGCTTAATATCTCTGTTCCTAAAATAGTTACAGAGTTCTGAATGACGTTTTTGAACTCAGTGTTCAATTTTGCATGGGAAAATTGCTTTTAGAAATAAATTGATGATTCTCCCTGCCTTAATGGAATAGATGCTTTTCGGTGGTAGTGAATCTCTACCATATTCTCGCATCTATTGCACTCTCTTTAAAGCTCAATATCTCTGTTCCTATAATAGTTACAGAGTTCTGAATGACGTTTTTGAACTCAATGTTCAATTTTGCATGGGAACATTGCTTTTAGAAATAAATTGATGATTCTCTCTGCCTTAATGGAATAGATGCTTTTCGGTGGTAGTGATTCTCTACCAAATTCTCGCATCTATTGCAATCTATCTTAAAAGCTGAATATCTCTGCTCCTAAAATAGTTAAGAGTTGTGAAAGACTTTTTTGAACTCAGTGTTCAATTTTGCATCGGAACATTGCTTTCAGAAATAAATTGATGATTCTCTCTGCCTTAATGGAATAGATGCTTTTCGGTGGTAGTGATTCTCTACCAAATTCTCGCATCTATTGCAATCTATCTCAAAAGCTGAATATCTCTGCTTTTAAAATAGTTATAGAGTTCTGAATGACTTTTTTGAACTCAGTGTTGAATTATGCATCGGAACATTGCTATTAGAAATCAATTGATGAGTTTCTCTGCCTTAATGGAATAGATGCTTTTCGGTGGTATTGATTCTCTACCATATTCTCGCATCTATTGCAATCTATCTTAAAAGCTGAATATCTCTGCTCCTAAAATAGTTACAGAGTTCTGAATGCCTTTTTTGAACTCAGTGTTAAATTATGCATTAGAACATTGCTATTAGAAATTAATTGTTGAGTTTCTCTGCCTTAATGGAATAGATGCTTTTCGGTGGTAGTGATTCTCTGCCAAATTCTCGCATCTATTGCACTCTCTTTAAAGCTTAATATCTCTGTTCCTAAAATAGTTACAGAGTTCTGAATGACGTTTTTGAACTCAGTGTTCAATTTTGCATGGGAAAATTGCTTTTAGAAATAAATTGATGATTCTCCCTGCCTTAATGGAAAAGATGCTTTTCGGTGGTAGTGATTCTCTACCAAATTCTCGCATCTATTGCAATCTATCTTAAAAGCTGAATATCTCTGCTCATAAAATAGTTACAGAGTTTTGAATGAATTTTTTGAACTCAGTGTTGAATTATGCATCGGAACATTGCTATTAGAAATCAATTGATGAGTTTCTCTGCCTTAATGGAATAGATGCTTTTCGGTGGTATTGATTCTCTACCATATTCTCGCATCTATTGCAATCTATCTTAAAAGCTGAATATCTCTGCTCCTAAAATAGTTACAGAGTTCTGAATGCCTTTTTTGAACTCAGTGTTAAATTATGCATTAGAACATTGCTATTAGAAATTAATTGTTGAGTTTCTCTGCCTTAATGGAATAGATGCTTTTCGGTGGTAGTGATTCTCTGCCAAATTCTCGCATCTATTGCACTCTCTTTAAAGCTTAATATCTCTGTTCCTAAAATAGTTACAGAGTTCCGAATGACGTTTTTGAACTCAGTGTTCAATTTTGCATGGGAAAATTGCTTTTAGAAATAAATTGATGATTCTCCCTGCCTTAATGGAAAAGATGCTTTTCGGTGGTAGTGATTCTCTACCAAATTCTCGCATCTATTGCAATCTATCTTAAAAGCTGAATATCTCTGCTCATAAAATAGTTACAGAGTTGTGAATGACTTTTTTGAACTCAGTGTTCAATTTTGCATCGGAACATTGCTTTCAGAAATAAATTGATGATTCTCTCTGCCTTAATGGAATAGATGCTTTTCGGTGGTAGTGATTCTCTACCAAATTCTCGCATCTATTGCAATCTATCTCAAAAGCTGAATATCTCTGTTCCTAAAATAGTTACAGAGTTCTGAATGACTTTTTTGAACTCAGTGTTGAATTATGCATCAGAACATTGCTATTAGAAAGCAATTGATGAGTTTCTCTGCCTTAATGGAATAGATGCTTTTCGGTGGTATTGATTCTCTACCAAATTCTCGCATCTATTGCAATCTATCTCAAAAGCTGAATATCTCTGCTTTTAAAATAGTTATAGAGTTCTAAATGACTTTTTTGAACTCAGTGTTGAATTATGCATGGGAACATTGCTATTAGAAATCAATTGATGAGTTTCTCTGCCTTAATGGAATAGATGCTTTTCGGTGGTAGTGAATCTCTACCATATTCTCGCATCTATTGCACTCTCTTTAAAGCTCAATATCTCTGTTCCTATAATAGTTACAGAGTTCTGAATGACGTTTTTGAACTCAGTGTTCAATTTTGCATGGGAACATTGCTTTTAGAAATAAATTGATGATTCTCTCTGCCTTAATGGAATAGATGCTTTTCGGTGGTAGTGATTCTCTACCATATTCTCGCATCTATTGCACTCTCTTTAAAGCTCAATATCTCTGTTCCTATAATAGTTACAGAGTTCTGAATGACGTTTTTGAACTCAGTGTTCAATTTTGCATGGGAACATTGCTTTTAGAAATAAATTGATGATTCTCTCTGCCTTAATGGAATAGATGCTTTTCGGTGGTAGTGATTCTCTACCAAATTCTCGCATCTATTGCAATCTATCTTAAAAGCTGAATATCTCTGCTCCTAAAATAGTTAAGAGTTGTGAATGACTTTTTTGAACTCAGTGTTCAATTTTGCATCGGAACATTGCTTTCAGAAATAAATTGATGATTCTCTCTGCCTTAATGGAATAGATGCTTTTCGGTGGTAGTGATTCTCTACCAAATTCTCGCATCTATTGCAATCTATCTTAAAAGCTGAATATCTCTGCTCCTAAAATAGTTGAGAGTTGTGAATGACTTTTTTGAACTCAGTGTTCAATTTTGCATCGGAACATTGCTTTCAGAAATAAATTGATGATTCTCTCTGCCTTAATGGAATAGATGCTTTTCGGTGGTAGTGATTCTCTACCAAATTCTCGCATCTATTGCAATCTATCTCAAAAGCTGAATATCTCTGCTTTTAAAATAGTTATAGAGTTCTGAATGACTTTTTTGAACTCAGTGTTGAATTATGCATCGGAACATTGCTATTAGAAATCAATTGATGAGTTTCTCTGCCTTAATGGAATAGATGCTTTTCGGTGGTATTGATTCTCTACCAAATTCTCGCATCTATTGCAATCTATCTCAAAAGCTGAATATCTCTGTTCCTAAAATAGTTACAGAGTTCTGAATGACTTTTTTGAACTCAGTGTTGAATTATGCATCAGAACATTGCTTTCAGAAATAAATTGATGATTCTCTCTGCCTTAATGGAATAGATGCTTTTCGGTGGTAGTGATTCTCTACCAAATTCTCGCATCTATTGCAATCTATCTCAAAAGCTGAATATCTCTGCTTTTAAAATAGTTATAGAGTTCTGAATGACTTTTTTGAACTCAGTGTTCAATTTTGCATCGGAACATTGCTTTCAGAAATAAATTGATGATTCTCTCTGCCTTAATGGAATAGATGCTTTTCGGTGGTAGTGATTCTCTACCAAATTCTCGCATCTATTGCAATCTATCTTAAAAGCTGAATATCTCTGCTCCTAAAATAGTTAAGAGTTGTGAATGACTTTTTTGAACTCAGTGTTCAATTTTGCATCGGAACATTGCTTTCAGAAATAAATTGATGATTCTCTCTGCCTTAATGGAATAGATGCTTTTCGGTGGTAGTGATTCTCTACCAAATTCTCGCATCTATTGCAATCTATCTCAAAAGCTGAATATCTCTGCTTTTAAAATAGTTATAGAGTTCTGAATGACTTTTTTGAACTCAGTGTTGAATTATGCATCGGAACATTGCTATTAGAAATTAATTGTTGAGTTTCTCTGCCTTAATGGAATAGATGCTTTTCGGTGGTAGTGATTCTCTGCCAAATTCTCGCATCTATTGCACTCTCTTTAAAGCTTAATATCTCTGTTCCTAAAATAGTTACAGAGTTCTGAATGACGTTTTTGAACTCAGTGTTCAATTTTGCATGGGAAAATTGCTTTTAGAAATAAATTGATGATTCTCCCTGCCTTAATGGAATAGATGCTTTTCGGTGGTAGTGAATCTCTACCATATTCTCGCATCTATTGCAATCTATCTTAAAAGCTGAATATCTCTGCTCCTAAAATAGTTACAGAGTTCTGAATGCCTTTTTTGAACTCAGTGTTAAATTATGCATTAGAACATTGCTATTAGAAATTAATTGTTGAGTTTCTCTGCCTTAATGGAATAGATGCTTTTCGGTGGTAGTGATTCTCTGCCAAATTCTCGCATCTATTGCACTCTCTTTAAAGCTTAATATCTCTGTTCCTAAAATAGTTACAGAGTTCTGAATGACGTTTTTGAACTCAGTGTTCAATTTTGCATGGGAAAATTGCTTTTAGAAATAAATTGATGATTCTCCCTGCCTTAATGGAATAGATGCTTTTCGGTGGTAGTGAATCTCTACCATATTCTCGCATCTATTGCACTCTCTTTAAAGCTCAATATCTCTGTTCCTAAAATAGTTACAGAGTTCTGAATGACGTTTTTGAACTCAGTGTTCAATTTTGCATGGGAAAATTGCTTTTAGAAATAAATTGATGATTCTCCCTGCCTTAATGGAATAGATGCTTTTCGGTGGTAGTGAATCTCTACCATATTCTCGCATCTATTGCACTCTCTTTAAAGCTCAATATCTCTGTTCCTATAATAGTTACAGAGTTCTGAATGACGTTTTTGAACTCAGTGTTCAATTTTGCATGGGAACATTGCTTTTAGAAATAAATTGATGATTCTCTCTGCCTTAATGGAATAGATGCTTTTCGGTGGTAGTGATTCTCTACCAAATTCTCGCATCTATTGCAATCTATCTTAAAAGCTGAATATCTCTGCTCCTAAAATAGTTAAGAGTTGTGAATGACTTTTTTGAACTCAGTGTTCAATTTTGCATCGGAACATTGCTTTCAGAAATAAATTGATGATTCTCTCTGCCTTAATGGAATAGATGCTTTTCGGTGGTAGTGATTCTCTACCAAATTCTCGCATCTATTGCAATCTATCTCAAAAGCTGAATATCTCTGCTTTTAAAATAGTTATAGAGTTCTGAATGACTTTTTTGAACTCAGTGTTGAATTATTCATCGGAACATTGCTATTAGAAATCAATTGATGAGTTTCTCTGCCTTAATGGAATAGATGCTTTTCGGTGGTATTGATTCTCTACCATATTCTCGCATCTATTGCAATCTATCTTAAAAGCTGAATATCTCTGCTCCTAAAATAGTTACAGAGTTCTGAATGCCTTTTTTGAACTCAGTGTTAAATTATGCATTAGAACATTGCTATTAGAAATTAATTGTTGAGTTTCTCTGCCTTAATGGAATAGATGCTTTTTGGTGGTAGTGATTCTCTGCCAAATTCTCGCATCTATTGCACTCTCTTTAAAGCTTAATATCTCTGTTCCTAAAATAGTTACAGAGTTCTGAATGACGTTTTTGAACTCAGTGTTCAATTTTGCATGGGAAAATTGCTTTTAGAAATAAATTGATGATTCTCCCTGCCTTAATGGAAAAGATGCTTTTCGGTGGTAGTGATTCTCTACCAAATTCTCGCATCTATTGCAATCTATCTTAAAAGCTGAATATCTCTGCTCATAAAATAGTTACAGAGTTGTGAATGACTTTTTTGAACTCAGTGTTCAATTTTGCATCGGAACATTGCTTTCAGAAATAAATTGATGATTCTCTCTGCCTTAATGGAATAGATGCTTTTCGGTGGTAGTGATTCTCTACCAAATTCTCGCATCTATTGCAATCTATCTCAAAAGCTGAATATCTCTGTTCCTAAAATAGTTACAGAGTTCTGAATGACTTTTTTGAACTCAGTGTTGAATTATGCATCAGAACATTGCTATTAGAAAGCAATTGATGAGTTTCTCTGCCTTAATGGAATAGATGCTTTTCGGTGGTATTGATTCTCTACCAAATTCTCGCATCTATTGCAATCTATCTCAAAAGCTGAATATCTCTGCTTTTAAAATAGTTATAGAGTTCTGAATGACTTTTTTGAACTCAGTGTTGAATTATGCATGGGAACATTGCTATTAGAAATCAATTGATGAGTTTCTCTGCCTTAATGGAATAGATGCTTTTCGGTGGTAGTGAATCTCTACCATATTCTCGCATCTATTGCACTCTCTTTAAAGCTCAATATCTCTGTTCCTAAAATAGTTACAGAGTTCTGAATGACGTTTTTGAACTCAGTGTTCAATTTTGCATGGGAAAATTGCTTTTAGAAATAAATTGATGATTCTCCCTGCCTTAATGGAATAGATGCTTTTCGGTGGTAGTGAATCTCTACCATATTCTCGCATCTATTGCACTCTCTTTAAAGCTCAATATCTCTGTTCCTATAATAGTTACAGAGTTCTGAATGACGTTTTTGAACTCAGTGTTCAATTTTGCATGGGAACATTGCTTTTAGAAATAAATTGATGATTCTCTCTGCCTTAATGGAATAGATGCTTTTCGGTGGTAGTGATTCTCTACCAAATTCTCGCATCTATTGCAATCTATCTTAAAAGCTGAATATCTCTGCTCCTAAAATAGTTAAGAGTTGTGAATGACTTTTTTGAACTCAGTGTTCAATTTTGCATCGGAACATTGCTTTCAGAAATAAATTGATGATTCTCTCTGCCTTAATGGAATAGATGCTTTTCGGTGGTAGTGATTCTCTACCAAATTCTCGCATCTATTGCAATCTATCTCAAAAGCTGAATATCTCTGCTTTTAATAGAGTTATAGAGTTCTGAATGACTTTTTTGAACTCAGTGTTGAATTATGCATCGGAACATTGCTATTAGAAATCAATTGATGAGTTTCTCTGCCTTAATGGAATAGATGCTTTTCGGTGGTATTGATTCTCTACCATATTCTCGCATCTATTGCAATCTATCTTAAAAGCTGAATATCTCTGCTCCTAAAATAGTTACAGAGTTCTGAATGCCTTTTTTGAACTCAGTGTTAAATTATGCATTAGAACATTGCTATTAGAAATTAATTGTTGAGTTTCTCTGCCTTAATGGAATAGATGCTTTTTGGTGGTAGTGATTCTCTGCCAAATTCTCGCATCTATTGCACTCTCTTTAAAGCTTAATATCTCTGTTCCTAAAATAGTTACAGAGTTCTGAATGACGTTTTTGAACTCAGTGTTCAATTTTGCATGGGAAAATTGCTTTTAGAAATAAATTGATGATTCTCCCTGCCTTAATGGAAAAGATGCTTTTCGGTGGTAGTGATTCTCTACCAAATTCTCGCATCTATTGCAATCTATCTTAAAAGCTGAATATCTCTGCTCATAAAATAGTTACAGAGTTGTGAATGACTTTTTTGAACTCAGTGTTCAATTTTGCATCGGAACATTGCTTTCAGAAATAAATTGATGATTCTCTCTGCCTTAATGGAATAGATGCTTTTCGGTGGTAGTGATTCTCTACCAAATTCTCGCATCTATTGCAATCTATCTCAAAAGCTGAATATCTCTGTTCCTAAAATAGTTACAGAGTTCTGAATGACTTTTTTGAACTCAGTGTTGAATTATGCATCAGAACATTGCTATTAGAAAGCAATTGATGAGTTTCTCTGCCTTAATGGAATAGATGCTTTTCGGTGGTATTGATTCTCTACCAAATTCTCGCATCTATTGCAATCTATCTCAAAAGCTGAATATCTCTGCTTTTAAAATAGTTATAGAGTTCTGAATGACTTTTTTGAACTCAGTGTTGAATTATGCATGGGAACATTGCTATTAGAAATCAATTGATGAGTTTCTCTGCCTTAATGGAATAGATGCTTTTCGGTGGTAGTGAATCTCTACCATATTCTCGCATCTATTGCAATCTATCTCAAAAGCTGAATATCTCTGCTTTTAAAATAGTTATAGAGTTCTGAATGACTTTTTTGAACTCAGTGTTGAATTATGCATCGGAACATTGCTATTAGAAATCAATTGATGAGTTTCTCTGCCTTAATGGAATAGATGCTTTTCGGTGGTAGTGATTCTCTACCAAATTCTCGCATCTATTGCAATCTATCTCAAAAGCTGAATATCTCTGCTTTTAAAATAGTTATAGAGTTCTGAATGACTTTTTTGAACTCAGTGTTGAATTATGCATCGGAACATTGCTATTAGAAATCAATTGATGAGTTTCTCTGCCTTAATGGAATAGATGCTTTTCGGTGGTATTGATTCTCTACCATATTCTCGCATCTATTGCAATCTATCTTAAAAGCTGAATATCTCTGCTCCTAAAATAGTTACAGAGTTCTGAATGCCTTTTTTGAACTCAGTGTTAAATTATGCATTAGAACATTGCTATTAGAAATTAATTGTTGAGTTTCTCTGCCTTAATGGAATAGATGCTTTTTGGTGGTAGTGATTCTCTGCCAAATTCTCGCATCTATTGCACTCTCTTTAAAGCTTAATATCTCTGTTCCTAAAATAGTTACAGAGTTCTGAATGACGTTTTTGAACTCAGTGTTCAATTTTGCATGGGAAAATTGCTTTTAGAAATAAATTGATGATTCTCCCTGCCTTAATGGAAAAGATGCTTTTCGGTGGTAGTGATTCTCTACCAAATTCTCGCATCTATTGCAATCTATCTTAAAAGCTGAATATCTCTGCTCATAAAATAGTTACAGAGTTGTGAATGACTTTTTTGAACTCAGTGTTCAATTTTGCATCGGAACATTGCTTTCAGAAATAAATTGATGATTCTCTCTGCCTTAATGGAATAGATGCTTTTCGGTGGTAGTGATTCTCTACCAAATTCTCGCATCTATTGCAATCTATCTCAAAAGCTGAATATCTCTGTTCCTAAAATAGTTACAGAGTTCTGAATGACTTTTTTGAACTCAGTGTTGAATTATGCATCAGAACATTGCTATTAGAAAGCAATTGATGAGTTTCTCTGCCTTAATGGAATAGATGCTTTTCGGTGGTATTGATTCTCTACCAAATTCTCGCATCTATTGCAATCTATCTCAAAAGCTGAATATCTCTGCTTTTAAAATAGTTATAGAGTTCTGAATGACTTTTTTGAACTCAGTGTTGAATTATGCATGGGAACATTGCTATTAGAAATCAATTGATGAGTTTCTCTGCCTTAATGGAATAGATGCTTTTCGGTGGTAGTGAATCTCTACCATATTCTCGCATCTATTGCAATCTATCTCAAAAGCTGAATATCTCTGCTTTTAAAATAGTTATAGAGTTCTGAATGACTTTTTTGAACTCAGTGTTGAATTATGCATCGGAACATTGCTATTAGAAATCAATTGATGAGTTTCTCTGCCTTAATGGAATAGATGCTTTTCGGTGGTATTGATTCTCTACCATATTCTCGCATCTATTGCAATCTATCTTAAAAGCTGAATATCTCTGCTCCTAAAATAGTTACAGAGTTCTGAATGCCTTTTTTGAACTCAGTGTTAAATTATGCATTAGAACATTGCTATTAGAAATTAATTGTTGAGTTTCTCTGCCTTAATGGAATAGATGCTTTTTGGTGGTAGTGATTCTCTGCCAAATTCTCGCATCTATTGCACTCTCTTTAAAGCTTAATATCTCTGTTCCTAAAATAGTTACAGAGTTCTGAATGACGTTTTTGAACTCAGTGTTCAATTTTGCATGGGAAAATTGCTTTTAGAAATAAATTGATGATTCTCCCTGCCTTAATGGAAAAGATGCTTTTCGGTGGTAGTGATTCTCTACCAAATTCTCGCATCTATTGCAATCTATCTTAAAAGCTGAATATCTCTGCTCATAAAATAGTTACAGAGTTGTGAATGACTTTTTTGAACTCAGTGTTCAATTTTGCATCGGAACATTGCTTTCAGAAATAAATTGATGATTCTCTCTGCCTTAATGGAATAGATGCTTTTCGGTGGTAGTGATTCTCTACCAAATTCTCGCATCTATTGCAATCTATCTCAAAAGCTGAATATCTCTGTTCCTAAAATAGTTACAGAGTTCTGAATGACTTTTTTGAACTCAGTGTTGAATTATGCATCAGAACATTGCTATTAGAAAGCAATTGATGAGTTTCTCTGCCTTAATGGAATAGATGCTTTTCGGTGGTATTGATTCTCTACCAAATTCTCGCATCTATTGCAATCTATCTCAAAAGCTGAATATCTCTGCTTTTAAAATAGTTATAGAGTTCTGAATGACTTTTTTGAACTCAGTGTTGAATTATGCATGGGAACATTGCTATTAGAAATCAATTGATGAGTTTCTCTGCCTTAATGGAATAGATGCTTTTCGGTGGTAGTGAATCTCTACCATATTCTCGCATCTATTGCACTCTCTTTAAAGCTCAATATCTCTGTTCCTAAAATAGTTATAGAGTTCTGAATGACGTTTTTGAACTCAGTGTTCAATTTTGCATGGGAAAATTGCTTTTAGAAATAAATTGATGATTCTCCCTGCCTTAATGGAATAGATGCTTTTCGGTGGTAGTGAATCTCTACCATATTCTCGCATCTATTGCACTCTCTTTAAAGCTCAATATCTCTGTTCCTATAATAGTTACAGAGTTCTGAATGACGTTTTTGAACTCAGTGTTCAATTTTGCATGGGAACATTGCTTTTAGAAATAAATTGATGATTCTCTCTGCCTTAATGGAATAGATGCTTTTCGGTGGTAGTGATTCTCTACCAAATTCTCGCATCTATTGCAATCTATCTTAAAAGCTGAATATCTCTGCTCCTAAAATAGTTAAGAGTTGTGAATGACTTTTTTGAACTCAGTGTTCAATTTTGCATCGGAACATTGCTTTCAGAAATAAATTGATGATTCTCTCTGCCTTAATGGAATAGATGCTTTTCGGTGGTAGTGATTCTCTACCAAATTCTCGCATCTATTGCAATCTATCTCAAAAGCTGAATATCTCTGCTTTTAAAATAGTTATAGAGTTCTGAATGACTTTTTTGAACTCAGTGTTGAATTATGCATCGGAACATTGCTATTAGAAATCAATTGATGAGTTTCTCTGCCTTAATGGAATAGATGCTTTTCGGTGGTATTGATTCTCTACCATATTCTCGCATCTATTGCAATCTATCTTAAAAGCTGAATATCTCTGCTCCTAAAATAGTTACAGAGTTCTGAATGCCTTTTTTGAACTCAGTGTTAAATTATGCATTAGAACATTGCTATTAGAAATTAATTGTTGAGTTTCTCTGCCTTAATGGAATAGATGCTTTTCGGTGGTAGTGATTCTCTGCCAAATTCTCGCATCTATTGCACTCTCTTTAAAGCTTAATATCTCTGTTCCTAAAATAGTTACAGAGTTCTGAATGACGTTTTTGAACTCAGTGTTCAATTTTGCATGGGAAAATTGCTTTTAGAAATAAATTGATGATTCTCCCTGCCTTAATGGAAAAGATGCTTTTCGGTGGTAGTGATTCTCTACCAAATTCTCGCATCTATTGCAATCTATCTTAAAAGCTGAATATCTCTGCTCATAAAATAGTTACAGAGTTGTGAATGACTTTTTTGAACTCAGTGTTCAATTTTGCATCGGAACATTGCTTTCAGAAATAAATTGATGATTCTCTCTGCCTTAATGGAATAGATGCTTTTCGGTGGTAGTGATTCTCTACCAAATTCTCGCATCTATTGCAATCTATCTCAAAAGCTGAATATCTCTGTTCCTAAAATAGTTACAGAGTTCTGAATGACTTTTTTGAACTCAGTGTTGAATTATGCATCAGAACATTGCTATTAGAAAGCAATTGATGAGTTTCTCTGCCTTAATGGAATAGATGCTTTTCGGTGGTATTGATTCTCTACCAAATTCTCGCATCTATTGCAATCTATCTCAAAAGCTGAATATCTCTGCTTTTAAAATAGTTATAGAGTTCTGAATGACTTTTTTGAACTCAGTGTTGAATTATGCATGGGAACATTGCTATTAGAAATCAATTGATGAGTTTCTCTGCCTTAATGGAATAGATGCTTTTCGGTGGTAGTGAATCTCTACCATATTCTCGCATCTATTGCACTCTCTTTAAAGCTCAATATCTCTGTTCCTATAATAGTTACAGAGTTCTGAATGACGTTTTTGAACTCAGTGTTCAATTTTGCATGGGAACATTGCTTTTAGAAATAAATTGATGATTCTCTCTGCCTTAATGGAATAGATGCTTTTCGGTGGTAGTGATTCTCTACCATATTCTCGCATCTATTGCACTCTCTTTAAAGCTCAATATCTCTGTTCCTATAATAGTTACAGAGTTCTGAATGACGTTTTTGAACTCAGTGTTCAATTTTGCATGGGAACATTGCTTTTAGAAATAAATTGATGATTCTCTCTGCCTTAATGGAATAGATGCTTTTCGGTGGTAGTGATTCTCTACCAAATTCTCGCATCTATTGCAATCTATCTTAAAAGCTGAATATCTCTGCTCCTAAAATAGTTAAGAGTTGTGAATGACTTTTTTGAACTCAGTGTTCAATTTTGCATCGGAACATTGCTTTCAGAAATAAATTGATGATTCTCTCTGCCTTAATGGAATAGATGCTTTTCGGTGGTAGTGATTCTCTACCAAATTCTCGCATCTATTGCACTCTGTTTAAAGCTCAATATCTCTGTTGGTAAAATAGTTACAGAGTTCTGAATGCCTTTTTCGAACTCAGTGTTAAATTATGCATTAGAACATTGCTATTAAAAATCAATTGATGAGTTTCTCTGGCTTAATGGAATAGATGCTTTTCGGTGGTAGTGATTCTCTGCCAAATTCTCGCATCTATTGCACTCTCTTTAAAGCTTAATATCTCTGTTCCTAAAATAGTTACAGAGTTCTGAATGACGTTTTTGAACTCAGTGTTCAATTTTGCATGGGAAAATTGCTTTTAGAAATAAATTGATGATTCTCCCTGCCTTAATGGAATAGATGCTTTTCGGTGGTAGTGAATCTCTACCATATTCTCGCATCTATTGCACTCTCTTTAAAGCTCAATATCTCTGTTCCTAAAATAGTTACAGAGTTCTGAATGACGTTTTTGAACTCAGTGTTCAATTTTGCATGGGAAAATTGCTTTTAGAAATAAATTGATGATTCTCCCTGCCTTAATGGAATAGATGCTTTTCGGTGGTAGTGAATCTCTACCATATTCTCGCATCTATTGCACTCTCTTTAAAGCTCAATATCTCTGTTCCTATAATAGTTACAGAGTTCTGAATGACGTTTTTGAACTCAGTGTTCAATTTTGCATGGGAACATTGCTTTTAGAAATAAATTGATGATTCTCTCTGCCTTAATGGAATAGATGCTTTTCGGTGGTAGTGATTCTCTACCAAATTCTCGCATCTATTGCAATCTATCTTAAAAGCTGAATATCTCTGCTCCTAAAATAGTTAAGAGTTGTGAATGACTTTTTTGAACTCAGTGTTCAATTTTGCATCGGAACATTGCTTTCAGAAATAAATTGATGATTCTCTCTGCCTTAATGGAATAGATGCTTTTCGGTGGTAGTGATTCTCTACCAAATTCTCGCATCTATTGCAATCTATCTCAAAAGCTGAATATCTCTGCTTTTAAAATAGTTATAGAGTTCTGAATGACTTTTTTGAACTCAGTGTTGAATTATGCATCGGAACATTGCTATTAGAAATCAATTGATGAGTTTCTCTGCCTTAATGGAATAGATGCTTTTCGGTGGTATTGATTCTCTACCATATTCTCGCATCTATTGCAATCTATCTTAAAAGCTGAATATCTCTGCTCCTAAAATAGTTACAGAGTTCTGAATGCCTTTTTTGAACTCAGTGTTAAATTATGCATTAGAACATTGCTATTAGAAATTAATTGTTGAGTTTCTCTGCCTTAATGGAATAGATGCTTTTTGGTGGTAGTGATTCTCTGCCAAATTCTCGCATCTATTGCACTCTCTTTAAAGCTTAATATCTCTGTTCCTAAAATAGTTACAGAGTTCTGAATGACGTTTTTGAACTCAGTGTTCAATTTTGCATGGGAAAATTGCTTTTAGAAATAAATTGATGATTCTCCCTGCCTTAATGGAAAAGATGCTTTTCGGTGGTAGTGATTCTCTACCAAATTCTCGCATCTATTGCAATCTATCTTAAAAGCTGAATATCTCTGCTCATAAAATAGTTACAGAGTTGTGAATGACTTTTTTGAACTCAGTGTTCAATTTTGCATCGGAACATTGCTTTCAGAAATAAATTGATGATTCTCTCTGCCTTAATGGAATAGATGCTTTTCGGTGGTAGTGATTCTCTACCAAATTCTCGCATCTATTGCAATCTATCTCAAAAGCTGAATATCTCTGTTCCTAAAATAGTTACAGAGTTCTGAATGACTTTTTTGAACTCAGTGTTGAATTATGCATCAGAACATTGCTATTAGAAAGCAATTGATGAGTTTCTCTGCCTTAATGGAATAGATGCTTTTCGGTGGTATTGATTCTCTACCAAATTCTCGCATCTATTGCAATCTATCTCAAAAGCTGAATATCTCTGCTTTTAAAATAGTTATAGAGTTCTGAATGACTTTTTTGAACTCAGTGTTGAATTATGCATGGGAACATTGCTATTAGAAATCAATTGATGAGTTTCTCTGCCTTAATGGAATAGATGCTTTTCGGTGGTAGTGAATCTCTACCATATTCTCGCATCTATTGCACTCTCTTTAAAGCTCAATATCTCTGTTCCTATAATAGTTACAGAGTTCTGAATGACTTTTTTGAACTCAGTGTTCAATTTTGCATCGGAACATTGCTTTCAGAAATAAATTGATGATTCTCTCTGCCTTAATGGAATAGATGCTTTTCGGTGGTAGTGATTCTCTACCAAATTCTCGCATCTATTGCAATCTATCTCAAAAGCTGAATATCTCTGCTCCTAAAATAGTTAAGAGTTGTGAATGACTTTTTTGAACTCAGTGTTCAATTTTGCATCGGAACATTGCTTTCAGAAATAAATTGATGATTCTCTCTGCCTTAATGGAATAGATGCTTTTCGGTGGTAGTGATTCTCTACCAAATTCTCGCATCTATTGCAATCTATCTCAAAAGCTGAATATCTCTGCTTTTAAAATAGTTATAGAGTTCTGAATGACTTTTTTGAACTCAGTGTTGAATTATGCATCGGAACATTGCTATTAGAAATCAATTGATGAGTTTCTCTGCCTTAATGGAATAGATGCTTTTCGGTGGTATTGATTCTCTACCATATTCTCGCATCTATTGCAATCTATCTTAAAAGCTGAATATCTCTGCTCCTAAAATAGTTACAGAGTTCTGAATGCCTTTTTTGAACTCAGTGTTAAATTATGCATTAGAACATTGCTATTAGAAATTAATTGTTGAGTTTCTCTGCCTTAATGGAATAGATGCTTTTCGGTGGTAGTGATTCTCTGCCAAATTCTCGCATCTATTGCACTCTCTTTAAAGCTTAATATCTCTGTTCCTAAAATAGTTACAGAGTTCTGAATGACGTTTTTGAACTCAGTGTTCAATTTTGCATGGGAAAATTGCTTTTAGAAATAAATTGATGATTCTCCCTGCCTTAATGGAAAAGATGCTTTTCGGTGGTAGTGATTCTCTACCAAATTCTCGCATCTATTGCAATCTATCTCAAAAGCTGAATATCTCTGTTCCTAAAATAGTTACAGAGTTCTGAATGACTTTTTTGAACTCAGTGTTGAATTATGCATCAGAACATTGCTATTAGAAAGCAATTGATGAGTTTCTCTGCCTTAATGGAATAGATGCTTTTCGGTGGTATTGATTCTCTACCAAATTCTCGCATCTATTGCAATCTATCTCAAAAGCTGAATATCTCTGCTTTTAAAATAGTTATAGAGTTCTGAATGACTTTTTTGAACTCAGTGTTGAATTATGCATGGGAACATTGCTATTAGAAATCAATTGATGAGTTTCTCTGCCTTAATGGAATAGATGCTTTTCGGTGGTAGTGAATCTCTACCATATTCTCGCATCTATTGCACTCTCTTTAAAGCTCAATATCTCTGTTCCTATAATAGTTACAGAGTTCTGAATGACGTTTTTGAACTCAGTGTTCAATTTTGCATGGGAACATTGCTTTTAGAAATAAATTGATGATTCTCTCTGCCTTAATGGAATAGATGCTTTTCGGTGGTAGTGATTCTCTACCATATTCTCGCATCTATTGCACTCTCTTTAAAGCTCAATATCTCTGTTCCTATAATAGTTACAGAGTTCTGAATGACGTTTTTGAACTCAGTGTTCAATTTTGCATGGGAACATTGCTTTTAGAAATAAATTGATGGTTCTCTCTGCCTTAATGGAATAGATGCTTTTCGGTGGTAGTGATTCTCTACCAAATTCTCGCATCTATTGCAATCTATCTTAAAAGCTGAATATCTCTGCTCCTAAAATAGTTAAGAGTTGTGAATGACTTTTTTGAACTCAGTGTTCAATTTTGCATCGGAACATTGCTTTCAGAAATAAATTGATGATTCTCTCTGCCTTAATGGAATAGATGCTTTTCGGTGGTAGTGATTCTCTACCAAATTCTCGCATCTATTGCAATCTATCTCAAAAGCTGAATATCTCTGCTTATAAAATAGTTATAGAGTTCTGAATGACTTTTTTGAACTCAGTGTTGAATTATGCATCGGAACATTGCTATTAGAAATCAATTGATGAGCTTCTCTGCCTTAATGGAATAGATGCTTTTCGGTGGTATTGATTCTCTACCATATTCTCGCATCTATTGCAATCTATCTTAAAAGCTGAATATCTCTGCTCCTAAAATAGTTACAGAGTTCTGAATGCCTTTTTTGAACTCAGTGTTCAATTTTGCATGGGAACATTGCTTTTAGAAATAAATTGATGATTCTCTCTGCCTTAATGGAATAGATGCTTTTCGGTGGTAGTGATTCTCTACCAAATTCTCGCATCTATTGCAATCTATCTTAAAAGCTGAATATCTCTGCTCCTAAAATAGTTAAGAGTTGTGAATGACTTTTTTGAACTCAGTGTTCAATTTTGCATCGGAACATTGCTTTCAGAAATAAATTGATGATTCTCTCTGCCTTAATGGAATAGATGCTTTTCGGTGGTAGTGATTCTCTACCAAATTCTCGCATCTATTGCAATCTATCTCAAAAGCTGAATATCTCTGCTTTTAAAATAGTTATAGAGTTCTGAATGACTTTTTTGAACTCAGTGTTGAATTATGCATCGGAACATTGCTATTAGAAATCAATTGATGAGTTTCTCTGCCTTAATGGAATAGATGCTTTTCGGTGGTATTGATTCTCTACCATATTCTCGCATCTATTGCAATCTATCTTAAAAGCTGAATATCTCTGCTCCTAAAATAGTTACAGAGTTCTGAATGCCTTTTTTGAACTCAGTGTTAAATTATGCATTAGAACATTGCTATTAGAAATTAATTGTTGAGTTTCTCTGCCTTAATGGAATAGATGCTTTTCGGTGGTAGTGATTCTCTGCCAAATTCTCGCATCTATTGCACTCTCTTTAAAGCTTAATATCTCTGTTCCTAAAATAGTTACAGAGTTCTGAATGACGTTTTTGAACTCAGTGTTCAATTTTGCATGGGAAAATTGCTTTTAGAAATAAATTGATGATTCTCCCTGCCTTAATGGAAAAGATGCTTTTCGGTGGTAGTGATTCTCTACCAAATTCTCGCATCTATTGCAATCTATCTTAAAAGCTGAATATCTCTGCTCATAAAATAGTTACAGAGTTGTGAATGACTTTTTTGAACTCAGTGTTCAATTTTGCATCGGAACATTGCTTTCAGAAATAAATTGATGATTCTCTCTGCCTTAATGGAATAGATGCTTTTCGGTGGTAGTGATTCTCTACCAAATTCTCGCATCTATTGCAATCTATCTCAAAAGCTGAATATCTCTGTTCCTAAAATAGTTACAGAGTTCTGAATGACTTTTTTGAACTCAGTGTTGAATTATGCATCAGAACATTGCTATTAGAAAGCAATTGATGAGTTTCTCTGCCTTAATGGAATAGATGCTTTTCGGTGGTATTGATTCTCTACCAAATTCTCGCATCTATTGCAATCTATCTCAAAAGCTGAATATCTCTGCTTTTAAAATAGTTATAGAGTTCTGAATGACTTTTTTGAACTCAGTGTTGAATTATGCATGGGAACATTGCTATTAGAAATCAATTGATGAGTTTCTCTGCCTTAATGGAATAGATGCTTTTCGGTGGTAGTGAATCTCTACCATATTCTCGCATCTATTGCACTCTCTTTAAAGCTCAATATCTCTGTTCCTATAATAGTTACAGAGTTCTGAATGACGTTTTTGAACTCAGTGTTCAATTTTGCATGGGAACATTGCTTTTAGAAATAAATTGATGATTCTCTCTGCCTTAATGGAATAGATGCTTTTCGGTGGTAGTGATTCTCTACCATATTCTCGCATCTATTGCACTCTCTTTAAAGCTCAATATCTCTGTTCCTATAATAGTTACAGAGTTCTGAATGACGTTTTTGAACTCAGTGTTCAATTTTGCATGGGAACATTGCTTTTAGAAATAAATTGATGATTCTCTCTGCCTTAATGGAATAGATGCTTTTCGGTGGTAGTGATTCTCTACCAAATTCTCGCATCTATTGCAATCTATCTTAAAAGCTGAATATCTCTGCTCCTAAAATAGTTAAGAGTTGTGAATGAATTTTTTGAACTCAGTGTTCAATTTTGCATCGGAACATTGCTATTAGAAATCAATTGATGAGTTTCTCTGCCTTAATGGAATAGATGCTTTTCGGTGGTATTGATTCTCTACCATATTCTCGCATCTATTGCAATCTATCTTAAAAGCTGAATATCTCTGCTCCTAAAATAGTTACAGAGTTCTGAATGCCTTTTTTGAACTCAGTGTTAAATTATGCATTAGAACATTGCTATTAGAAATTAATTGTTGAGTTTCTCTGCCTTAATGGAATAGATGCTTTTCGGTGGTAGTGATTCTCTGCCAAATTCTCGCATCTATTGCACTCTCTTTAAAGCTTAATATCTCTGTTCCTAAAATAGTTACAGAGTTCTGAATGACGTTTTTGAACTCAGTGTTCAATTTTGCATGGGAAAATTGCTTTTAGAAATAAATTGATGATTCTCCCTGCCTTAATGGAAAAGATGCTTTTCGGTGGTAGTGATTCTCTACCAAATTCTCGCATCTATTGCAATCTATCTTAAAAGCTGAATATCTCTGCTCATAAAATAGTTACAGAGTTGTGAATGACTTTTTTGAACTCAGTGTTCAATTTTGCATCGGAACATTGCTTTCAGAAATAAATTGATGATTCTCTCTGCCTTAATGGAATAGATGCTTTTCGGTGGTAGTGATTCTCTACCAAATTCTCGCATCTATTGCAATCTATCTCAAAAGCTGAATATCTCTGTTCCTAAAATAGTTACAGAGTTCTGAATGACTTTTTTGAACTCAGTGTTGAATTATGCATCAGAACATTGCTATTAGAAAGCAATTGATGAGTTTCTCTGCCTTAATGGAATAGATGCTTTTCGGTGGTATTGATTCTCTACCAAATTCTCGCATCTATTGCAATCTATCTCAAAAGCTGAATATCTCTGCTTTTAAAATAGTTATAGAGTTCTGAATGACTTTTTTGAACTCAGTGTTGAATTATGCATGGGAACATTGCTATTAGAAATCAATTGATGAGTTTCTCTGCCTTAATGGAATAGATGCTTTTCGGTGGTAGTGAATCTCTACCATATTCTCGCATCTATTGCACTCTCTTTAAAGCTCAATATCTCTGTTCCTATAATAGTTACAGAGTTCTGAATGACTTTTTTGAACTCAGTGTTCAATTTTGCATCGGAACATTGCTTTCAGAAATAAATTGATGATTCTCTCTGCCTTAATGGAATAGATGCTTTTCGGTGGTAGTGATTCTCTACCAAATTCTCGCATCTATTGCAATCTATCTCAAAAGCTGAATATCTCTGCTTTTAAAATAGTTATAGAGTTCTGAATGACTTTTTTGAACTCAGTGTTGAATTATGCATCGGAACATTGCTATTAGAAATCAATTGATGAGTTTCTCTGCCTTAATGGAATAGATGCTTTTCGGTGGTATTGATTCTCTACCATATTCTCGCATCTATTGCAATCTATCTTAAAAGCTGAATATCTCTGCTCCTAAAATAGTTACAGAGTTCTGAATGCCTTTTTTGAACTCAGTGTTAAATTATGCATTAGAACATTGCTATTAGAAATTAATTGTTGAGTTTCTCTGCCTTAATGGAATAGATGCTTTTCGGTGGTAGTGATTCTCTGCCAAATTCTCGCATCTATTGCACTCTCTTTAAAGCTTAATATCTCTGTTCCTAAAATAGTTACAGAGTTCTGAATGACGTTTTTGAACTCAGTGTTCAATTTTGCATGGGAAAATTGCTTTTAGAAATAAATTGATGATTCTCCCTGCCTTAATGGAAAAGATGCTTTTCGGTGGTAGTGATTCTCTACCAAATTCTCGCATCTATTGCAATCTATCTTAAAAGCTGAATATCTCTGCTCATAAAATAGTTACAGAGTTGTGAATGACTTTTTTGAACTCAGTGTTCAATTTTGCATCGGAACATTGCTTTCAGAAATAAATTGATGATTCTCTCTGCCTTAATGGAATAGATGCTTTTCGGTGGTAGTGATTCTCTACAAAATTCTCGCATCTATTGCAATCTATCTCAAAAGCTGAATATCTCTGTTCCTAAAATAGTTACAGAGTTCTGAATGACTTTTTTGAACTCAGTGTTGAATTATGCATCAGAACATTGCTATTAGAAAGCAATTGATGAGTTTCTCTGCCTTAATGGTATAGATGCTTTTCGGTGGTATTGATTCTCTACCAAATTCTCGCATCTATTGCAATCTATCTCAAAAGCTGAATATCTCTGCTTTTAAAATAGTTATAGAGTTCTGAATGACTTTTTTGAACTCAGTGTTGAATTATGCATGGGAACATTGCTATTAGAAATCAATTGATGAGTTTCTCTGCCTTAATGGAATAGATGCTTTTCGGTGGTAGTGAATCTCTACCATATTCTCGCATCTATTGCACTCTCTTTAAAGCTCAATATCTCTGTTCCTATAATAGTTACAGAGTTCTGAATGACGTTTTTGAACTCAGTGTTCAATTTTGCATGGGAACATTGCTTTTAGAAATAAATTGATGATTCTCTCTGCCTTAATGGAATAGATGCTTTTCGGTGGTAGTGATTCTCTACCAAATTCTCGCATCTATTGCAATCTATCTTAAAAGCTGAATATCTCTGCTCCTAAAATAGTTAAGAGTTGTGAATGACTTTTTTGAACTCAGTGTTCAATTTTGCATCGGAACATTGCTTTCAGAAATAAATTGATGATTCTCTCTGCCTTAATGGAATAGATGCTTTTCGGTGGTAGTGATTCTCTACCAAATTCTCGCATCCATTGCAATCTATCTCAAAAGCTGAATATCTCTGCTTTTAAAATAGTTATAGAGTTCTGAATGACTTTTTTGAACTCAGTGTTGAATTATGCATCGGAACATTGCTATTAGAAATCAATTGATGAGTTTCTCTGCCTTAATGGAATAGATGCTTTTCGGTGGTAGTGATTCTCTACCATATTCTCGCATCTATTGCAATCTATCTTAAAAGCTAAATATCTCTGCTCCTAAAATAGTTACAGAGTTCTGAATGCCTTTTTTGAACTCAGTGTTAAATTATGCATTAGAACATTGCTATTAGAAATCAATTGATGAGTTTCTCTGCCTTAATGGAATAGATGCTTTTCGGTGGTAGTGATTCTCTGCCAAATTCTCGCATCTATTGCACTCTCTTTAAAGCTTAATATCTCTGTTCCTAAAATAGTTACAGAGTTCTGAATGACGTTTTTGAACTCAGTGTTCAATTTTGCATGGGAAAATTGCTTTTAGAAATAAATTGATGATTCTCTCTGCCTTAATGGAAAAGATGCTTTTCGGTGGTAGTGATTCTCTACCAAATTCTCGCATCTATTGCAATCTATCTTAAAAGCTGAATATCTCTGCTCATAAAATAGTTACAGAGTTGTGAATGACTTTTTTGAACTCAGTGTTCAATTTTGCATCGGAACATTGCTTTCAGAAATAAATTGATGATTCTCTCTGCCTTAATGGAATAGATGCTTTTCGGTGGTAGTGATTCTCTACCAAATTCTCGCATCTATTGCAATCTATCTCAAAAGCTGAATATCTCTGTTCCTAAAATAGTTACAGAGTTCTGAATGACTTTTTTGAACTCAGTGTTGAATTATGCATCAGAACATTGCTATTAGAAAGCAATTGATGAGTTTCTCTGCCTTAATGGAATAGATGCTTTTCGGTGGTATTGATTCTCTACCAAATTCTCGCATCTATTGCAATCTATCTCAAAAGCTGAATATCTCTGCTTTTAAAATAGTTATAGAGTTCTGAATGACTTTTTTGAACTCAGTGTTGAATTATGCATCGGAACATTGCTATTAGAAATCAATTGATGATTCTCTCTGCCTTAATGGAATAGATGCTTTTCGGTGGTAGTGATTCTCTACCAAATTCTCGCATCTATTGCACTCTCTTTAAAGCTCAATATCTCTGTTTGTAAAATAGTTACAGAGTTCTGAATGACTTTTTTGAACTCAGCATTCAATTCCCCATCGAAACATTGTTATAAGAAAGCAATTGAAGATTCTCTCTGCATTAATGGAATATATGCTTTTCGGTGGTAGTGATTCTCTACCAAATTCTCGCATCTATTGCAATCTATCTTAAAAGCTGAATATCTCTGCTCCTAAAATAGTTACAGAGTTCTGAATGACTTTTTTGAACTCAGTGTTAAATTATGCATCAGAACATTGCTATTAGAAATCAATTGATGAGTTTCTCTGCCTTAATGGAATAGATGCTTTTCGGTGATAGTGGTTCTCTACCAAATTCTCGCATCTATTGCAATCTATGTCAAAAGCTGAATATCTCTGCTTTTAAAATAGTTACAGAGTTCTGAATGACGTTTTTGAACTCAGTGTTGAATTATCCATCGGAACATTGCTATTAGAAATCAATTGATGAGTTTCTCTGGCTTAATGGAATAGATGCTTAACGGTGGTAGTGATTCTCTACCATATTCTCGCATCTATTGCACTCTCTTTAAAGCTCAATATCTCTGTTCCTATAATAGTTACAGAGTTCTGAATGACGTTTTTGAACTCAGTGTTCAATTTTGCATGGGAACATTGCTTTTAGAAATAAATTGATGATTCTCTCTGCCTTAATGGAATAGATGCTTTTCGGTGGTAGTGATTCTCTACCAAATTCTCGCATCTATTGCAATCTATCTTAAAAGCTGAATATCTCTGCTCCTAAAATAGTTAAGAGTTGTGAATGAATTTTTTGAACTCAGTGTTCAATTTTGCATCGGAACATTGCTATTAGAAATCAATTGATGAGTTTCTCTGCCTTAATGGAATAGATGCTTTTCGGTGGTATTGATTCTCTACCATATTCTCGCATCTATTGCAATCTATCTTAAAAGCTGAATATCTCTGCTCCTAAAATAGTTACAGAGTTCTGAATGCCTTTTTTGAACTCAGTGTTAAATTATGCATTAGAACATTGCTATTAGAAATTAATTGTTGAGTTTCTCTGCCTTAATGGAATAGATGCTTTTCGGTGGTAGTGATTCTCTGCCAAATTCTCGCATCTATTGCACTCTCTTTAAAGCTTAATATCTCTGTTCCTAAAATAGTTACAGAGTTCTGAATGACGTTTTTGAACTCAGTGTTCAATTTTGCATGGGAAAATTGCTTTTAGAAATAAATTGATGATTCTCCCTGCCTTAATGGAAAAGATGCTTTTCGGTGGTAGTGATTCTCTACCAAATTCTCGCATCTATTGCAATCTATCTTAAAAGCTGAATATCTCTGCTCATAAAATAGTTACAGAGTTGTGAATGACTTTTTTGAACTCAGTGTTCAATTTTGCATCGGAACATTGCTTTCAGAAATAAATTGATGATTCTCTCTGCCTTAATGGAATAGATGCTTTTCGGTGGTAGTGATTCTCTACCAAATTCTCGCATCTATTGCAATCTATCTCAAAAGCTGAATATCTCTGTTCCTAAAATAGTTACAGAGTTCTGAATGACTTTTTTGAACTCAGTGTTGAATTATGCATCAGAACATTGCTATTAGAAAGCAATTGATGAGTTTCTCTGCCTTAATGGAATAGATGCTTTTCGGTGGTATTGATTCTCTACCAAATTCTCGCATCTATTGCAATCTATCTCAAAAGCTGAATATCTCTGCTTTTAAAATAGTTATAGAGTTCTGAATGACTTTTTTGAACTCAGTGTTGAATTATGCATGGGAACATTGCTATTAGAAATCAATTGATGAGTTTCTCTGCCTTAATGGAATAGATGCTTTTCGGTGGTAGTGAATCTCTACCATATTCTCGCATCTATTGCACTCTCTTTAAAGCTCAATATCTCTGTTCCTATAATAGTTACAGAGTTCTGAATGACTTTTTTGAACTCAGTGTTCAATTTTGCATCGGAACATTGCTTTCAGAAATAAATTGATGATTCTCTCTGCCTTAATGGAATAGATGCTTTTCGGTGGTAGTGATTCTCTACCAAATTCTCGCATCTATTGCAATCTATCTCAAAAGCTGAATATCTCTGCTTTTAAAATAGTTATAGAGTTCTGAATGACTTTTTTGAACTCAGTGTTGAATTATGCATCGGAACATTGCTATTAGAAATCAATTGATGAGTTTCTCTGCCTTAATGGAATAGATGCTTTTCGGTGGTATTGATTCTCTACCATATTCTCGCATCTATTGCAATCTATCTTAAAAGCTGAATATCTCTGCTCCTAAAATAGTTACAGAGTTCTGAATGCCTTTTTTGAACTCAGTGTTAAATTATGCATTAGAACATTGCTATTAGAAATTAATTGTTGAGTTTCTCTGCCTTAATGGAATAGATGCTTTTCGGTGGTAGTGATTCTCTGCCAAATTCTCGCATCTATTGCACTCTCTTTAAAGCTTAATATCTCTGTTCCTAAAATAGTTACAGAGTTCTGAATGACGTTTTTGAACTCAGTGTTCAATTTTGCATGGGAAAATTGCTTTTAGAAATAAATTGATGATTCTCCCTGCCTTAATGGAAAAGATGCTTTTCGGTGGTAGTGATTCTCTACCAAATTCTCGCATCTATTGCAATCTATCTTAAAAGCTGAATATCTCTGCTCATAAAATAGTTACAGAGTTGTGAATGACTTTTTTGAACTCAGTGTTCAATTTTGCATCGGAACATTGCTTTCAGAAATAAATTGATGATTCTCTCTGCCTTAATGGAATAGATGCTTTTCGGTGGTAGTGATTCTCTACCAAATTCTCGCATCTATTGCAATCTATCTCAAAAGCTGAATATCTCTGTTCCTAAAATAGTTACAGAGTTCTGAATGACTTTTTTGAACTCAGTGTTGAATTATGCATCAGAACATTGCTATTAGAAAGCAATTGATGAGTTTCTCTGCCTTAATGGTATAGATGCTTTTCGGTGGTATTGATTCTCTACCAAATTCTCGCATCTATTGCAATCTATCTCAAAAGCTGAATATCTCTGCTTTTAAAATAGTTATAGAGTTCTGAATGACTTTTTTGAACTCAGTGTTGAATTATGCATGGGAACATTGCTATTAGAAATCAATTGATGAGTTTCTCTGCCTTAATGGAATAGATGCTTTTCGGTGGTAGTGAATCTCTACCATATTCTCGCATCTATTGCACTCTCTTTAAAGCTCAATATCTCTGTTCCTATAATAGTTACAGAGTTCTGAATGACGTTTTTGAACTCAGTGTTCAATTTTGCATGGGAACATTGCTTTTAGAAATAAATTGATGATTCTCTCTGCCTTAATGGAATAGATGCTTTTCGGTGGTAGTGATTCTCTACCAAATTCTCGCATCTATTGCAATCTATCTTAAAAGCTGAATATCTCTGCTCCTAAAATAGTTAAGAGTTGTGAATGACTTTTTTGAACTCAGTGTTCAATTTTGCATCGGAACATTGCTTTCAGAAATAAATTGATGATTCTCTCTGCCTTAATGGAATAGATGCTTTTCGGTGGTAGTGATTCTCTACCAAATTCTCGCATCCATTGCAATCTATCTCAAAAGCTGAATATCTCTGCTTTTAAAATAGTTATAGAGTTCTGAATGACTTTTTTGAACTCAGTGTTGAATTATGCATCAGAACATTGCTATTAGAAATCAATTGATGAGTTTCTCTGCCTTAATGGAATAGATGCTTTTCGGTGGTAGTGATTCTCTACCATATTCTCGCATCTATTGCAATCTATCTTAAAAGCTAAATATCTCTGCTCCTAAAATAGTTACAGAGTTCTGAATGCCTTTTTTGAACTCAGTGTTAAATTATGCATTAGAACATTGCTATTAGAAATTAATTGTTGAGTTTCTCTGCCTTAATGGAATAGATGCTTTTCGGTGGTAGTGATTCTCTGCCAAATTCTCGCATCTATTGCACTCTCTTTAAAGCTTAATATCTCTGTTCCTAAAATAGTTACAGAGTTCTGAATGACGTTTTTGAACTCAGTGTTCAATTTTGCATGGGAAAATTGCTTTTAGAAATAAATTGATGATTCTCTCTGCCTTAATGGAAAAGATGCTTTTCGGTGGTAGTGATTCTCTACCAAATTCTCGCATCTATTGCAATCTATCTTAAAAGCTGAATATCTCTGCTCATAAAATAGTTACAGAGTTGTGAATGACTTTTTTGAACTCAGTGTTCAATTTTGCATCGGAACATTGCTTTCAGAAATAAATTGATGATTCTCTCTGCCTTAATGGAATAGATGCTTTTCGGTGGTAGTGATTCTCTACCAAATTCTCGCATCTATTGCAATCTATCTCAAAAGCTGAATATCTCTGTTCCTAAAATAGTTACAGAGTTCTGAATGACTTTTTTGAACTCAGTGTTGAATTATGCATCAGAACATTGCTATTAGAAAGCAATTGATGAGTTTCTCTGCCTTAATGGAATAGATGCTTTTCGGTGGTATTGATTCTCTACCAAATTCTCGCATCTATTGCAATCTATCTCAAAAGCTGAATATCTCTGCTTTTAAAATAGTTACAGAGTTCTGAATGACGTTTTTGAACTCAGTGTTCAATTTTGCATGGGAACATTGCTATTAGAAATCAATTGATGAGTTTCTCTGCCTTAATGGAATAGATGCTTTTCGGTGGTAGTGAATCTCTACCATATTCTCGCATCTATTGCACTCTCTTTAAAGCTCAATATCTCTGTTCCTAAAATAGTTACAGAGTTCTGAATGACTTTTTTGAACTCAGTATTGAATTATGCATCAGAACATTGCTATTAGAAATCAATTGATGATTCTCTCTGCCTTAATGGAATAGATGCTTTTCGGTGGTAGTGATTCTCTACCAAATTCTCGCATCTATTGCAATCTATCTTAAAAGCTGAATATCTCTGCTCCTAAAATAGTTACAGAGTTCTGAATGACTTTTTTGAACTCAGTGTTGAATTATGCATCAGAACATTGCTATTAGAAATCAATTGATGAGTTTCTCTGCCTTAATGGAATAGATGCTTTTCGGTAATAGTGGTTCTCTACCAAATTCTCGCATCTATTGCAATCTATGTCAAAAGCTGAATATCTCTGCTTTTAAAATAGTTACAGAGTTCTGAATGACGTTTTTGAACTCAGTGTTGAATTATCCATCGGAACATTGCTATTAGAAATCAATTGATGAGTTTCTCTGGCTTAATGGAATAGATGCTTAACGGTGGTAGTGATTCTCTACCATATTCTCGCATCTATTGCACTCTCTTTAAAGCTCAATATCTCTGTTCCTATAATAGTTACAGAGTTCTGAATGACGTTTTTGAACTCAGTGTTCAATTTTGCATCGGAACATTGCTATTAGAAATCAATTGATGAGTTTCTCTGCCTTAATGGAATAGATGCTTTTCGGTGGTAGTGATTCTCTACCATATTCTCGCATCTATTGCACTCTGTTTAAAGCTCAATATCTCTGTTCCTAAAATAGTTACAGAGTTCTGAATGACTTTTTTGAACTCAGTGTTGAATTATGCATCAGAACATTGCTATTAGAAATCAATTGATGATTCTCTCTGCCTTAATGGAATAGATGCTTTTCGGTGGTAGTGATTCTCTACCAAATTCTCGCATCTATTGCAATCTATCTCAAAAGCTCAATATCTCTGTTCCTAAAATAGTTACAGAGTTCTGAATGACTTTTTTGTACTCAGTATTGAATTATGCATCGGAACATTGCTATTAGAAATCAATTGATGAGTTTTTCTGCCTTAATGGAATAGATGCTTTTCGGTGGTAGTGATTCTCTACCATATTCTCGCATCTATTGCAATCTATCTTAAAAGCTGAATGTCTCTGCTCCTAAAATAGTTACAGAGTTCTAAATGTTTTTTTTGAACTCAGTGTTAAATTATGCATTAGAACATTGCTATTAGAAATTAATTGTTGAGTTTCTCTGCCTTAATGGAATAGATGCTTTTCGGTGGTAGTGATTCTCTGCCAAATTCTCGCATCTATTGCACTCTCTTTAAAGCTTAATATCTCTGTTCCTAAAATAGTTACAGAGTTCTGAATGACGTTTTTGAACTCAGTGTTCAATTTTGCATGGGAAAATTGCTTTTAGAAATAAATTGATGATTCTCCCTGCCTTAATGGAAAAGATGCTTTTCGGTGGTAGTGATTCTCTACCAAATTCTCGCATCTATTGCAATCTATCTTAAAAGCTGAATATCTCTGCTCATAAAATAGTTACAGAGTTGTGAATGACTTTTTTGAACTCAGTGTTCAATTTTGCATCGGAACATTGCTTTCAGAAATAAATTGATGATTCTCTCTGCCTTAATGGAATAGATGCTTTTCGGTGGTAGTGATTCTCTACCAAATTCTCGCATCTATTGCAATCTATCTCAAAAGCTGAATATCTCTGTTCCTAAAATAGTTACAGAGTTCTGAATGACTTTTTTGAACTAAGTGTTGAATTATGCATCAGAACATTGCTATTAGAAAGCAATTGATGAGTTTCTCTGCCTTAATGGAATAGATGCTTTTCGGTGGTATTGATTCTCTACCAAATTCTCGCATCTATTGCAATCTATCTCAAAAGCTGAATATCTCTGCTTTTAAAATAGTTATAGAGTTCTGAATGACTTTTTTGAACTCAGTGTTGAATTATGCATGGGAACATTGCTATTAGAAATCAATTGATGAGTTTCTCTGCCTTAATGGAATAGATGCTTTTCGGTGGTAGTGAATCTCTACCATATTCTCGCATCTATTGCACTCTCTTTAAAGCTCAATATCTCTGTTCCTATAATAGTTACAGAGTTCTGAATGACGTTTTTGAACTCAGTGTTCAATTTTGCATGGGAACATTGCTTTTAGAAATAAATTGATGATTCTCTCTGCCTTAATGGAATAGATGCTTTTCGGTGGTAGTGATTCTCTACCAAATTCTCGCATCTATTGCAATCTATCTTAAAAGCTGAATATCTCTGCTCCTAAAATAGTTAAGAGTTGTGAATGACTTTTTTGAACTCAGTGTTCAATTTTGCATCGGAACATTGCTTTCAGAAATAAATTGATGATTCTCTCTGCCTTAATGGAATAGATGCTTTTCGGTGGTAGTGATTCTCTACCAAATTCTCGCATCTATTGCAATCTATCTCAAAAGCTGAATATCTCTGCTTTTAAAATAGTTATAGAGTTCTGAATGACTTTTTTGAACTCAGTGTTGAATTATGCATCGGAACATTGCTATTAGAAATCAATTGATGAGTTTCTCTGCCTTAATGGAATAGATGCTTTTCGGTGGTAGTGATTCTCTACCATATTCTCGCATCTATTGCAATCTATCTTAAAAGCTGAATATCTCTGCTCCTAAAATAGTTACAGAGTTCTGAATGCCTTTTTTGAACTCAGTGTTAAATTATGCATTAGAACATTGCTATTAGAAATTAATTGTTGAGTTTCTCTGCCTTAATGGAATAGATGCTTTTCGGTGGTAGTGATTCTCTGCCAAATTCTCGCATCTATTGCACTCTCTTTAAAGCTTAATATCTCTGTTCCTAAAATAGTTACAGAGTTCTGAATGACGTTTTTGAACTCAGTGTTCAATTTTGCATGGGAAAATTGCTTTTAGAAATAAATTGATGATTCTCTCTGCCTTAATGGAAAAGATGCTTTTCGGTGGTAGTGATTCTCTACCAAATTCTCGCATCTATTGCAATCTATCTTAAAAGCTGAATATCTCTGCTCATAAAATAGTTACAGAGTTGTGAATGACTTTTTTGAACTCAGTGTTCAATTTTGCATCGGAACATTGCTTTCAGAAATAAATTGATGATTCTCTCTGCCTTAATGGAATAGATGCTTTTCGGTGGTAGTGATTCTCTACCAAATTCTCGCATCTATTGCAATCTATCTCAAAAGCTGAATATCTCTGTTCCTAAAATAGTTACAGAGTTCTGAATGACTTTTTTGAACTCAGTGTTGAATTATGCATCAGAACATTGCTATTAGAAAGCAATTGATGAGTTTCTCTGCCTTAATGGAATAGATGCTTTTCGGTGGTATTGATTCTCTACCAAATTCTCGCATCTATTGCAATCTATCTCAAAAGCTGAATATCTCTGCTTTTAAAATAGTTACAGAGTTCTGAATGACTTTTTTGAACTCAGTGTTTAATTATGCATCGGAACATTGCTATTAGAAATCAATTGATGATTCTCTCTGCCTTAATGGAATAGATGCTTTTCGGTGGTAGTGATTCTCTACCAAATTCTCGCATCTATTGCACTCTGTTTAAAGCTCAATATCTCTGTTCGTAAAATAGTTACAGAGTTCTGAATGACTTTTTTGAACTCAGCATTCAATTCCGCATCGAAACATTGTTATAAGAAAGCAATTGAAGATTCTCTCTGCCTTAATGGAATATATGCTTTTCGGTGGTAGTGATTCTCTACCAAATTCTCGCATCTATTGCAATCTATCTTAAAAGCTGAATATCTCTGCTCCTAAAATAGTTACAGAGTTCTGAATGACTTTTTTGAACTCAGTGTTGAATTATGCATCAGAACATTGCTATTAGAAATCAATTGATGAGTTTCTCTGCCTTAATGGAATAGATGCTTTTCGGTGATAGTGGTTCTCTACCAAATTCTCGCATCTATTGCAATCTATGTCAAAAGCTGAATATCTCTGCTTTTAAAATAGTTACAGAGTTCTGAATGACGTTTTTGAACTCAGTGTTGAATTATCCATCGGAACATTGCTATTAGAAATCAATTGATGAGTTTCTCTGGCTTAATGGAATAGATGCTTAACGGTGGTAGTGATTCTCTACCATATTCTCGCATCTATTGCACTCTCTTTAAAGCTCAATATCTCTGTTCCTATAATAGTTACAGAGTTCTGAATGACGTTTTGGAACTCAGTGTTCAATTTTGCATGGGAACATTGCTATTAGAAATCAATTGATGAGTTTCTCTGCCTTAATGGAATAGATGCTTTTCGGTGGTAGTGAATCTCTACCATATTCTCGCATCTATTGCACTCTCTTTAAAGCTCAATATCTCTGTTCCTATAATAGTTACAGAGTTCTGAATGACGTTTTTGAACTCAGTGTTCAATTTTGCATGGGAACATTGCTTTTAGAAATAAATTGATGATTCTCTCTGCCTTAATGGAATAGATGCTTTTCGGTGGTAGTGATTCTCTACCAAATTCTCGCATCTATTGCAATCTATCTTAAAAGCTGAATATCTCTGCTCCTAAAATAGTTACAGAGTTCTGAATGCCTTTTTTGAACTCAGTGTTAAATTATGCATGGGAACATTGCTATTAGAAATCAATTGATGAGTTTCTCTGCCTTAATGGAATAGATGCTTTTCGGTGGTAGTGAATCTCTACCATATTCTCGCATCTATTGCACTCTCTTTAAAGCTCAATATCTCTGTTCCTATAATAGTTACAGAGTTCTGAATGACGTTTTTGAACTCAGTGTTCAATTTTGCATGGGAACATTGCTTTTAGAAATAAATTGATGATTCTCTCTGCCTTAATGGAATAGATGCTTTTCGGTGGTAGTGATTCTCTACCAAATTCTCGCATCTATTGCAATCTATCTTAAAAGCTGAATATCTCTGCTTTTAAAATAGTTATAGAGTTCTGAATGACTTTTTTGAACTCAGTGTTGAATTATGCATGGGAACATTGCTATTAGAAATCAATTGATGAGTTTCTCTGCCTTAATGGAATAGATGCTTTTCGGTGGTAGTGAATCTCTACCATATTCTCGCATCTATTGCACTCTCTTTAAAGCTCAATATCTCTGTTCCTATAATAGTTACAGAGTTCTGAATGACGTTTTTGAACTCAGTGTTCAATTTTGCATGGGAACATTGCTTTTAGAAATAAATTGATGATTCTCTCTGCCTTAATGGAATAGATGCTTTTCGGTGGTAGTGATTCTCTACCAAATTCTCGCATCTATTGCAATCTATCTTAAAAGCTGAATATCTCTGCTCCTAAAATAGTTAAGAGTTGTGAATGACTTTTTTGAACTCAGTGTTCAATTTTGCATCGGAACATTGCTTTCAGAAATAAATTGATGATTCTCTCTGCCTTAATGGAATAGATGCTTTTCGGTGGTAGTGATTCTCTACCAAATTCTCGCATCTATTGCAATCTATCTCAAAAGCTGAATATCTCTGCTTTTAAAATAGTTATAGAGTTCTGAATGACTTTTTTGAACTCAGTGTTGAATTATGCATCGGAACATTGCTATTAGAAATCAATTGATGAGTTTCTCTGCCTTAATGGAATAGATGCTTTTCGGTGGTAGTGATTCTCTACCATATTCTCGCATCTATTGCAATCTATCTTAAAAGCTGAATATCTCTGCTCCTAAAATAGTTACAGAGTTCTGAATGCCTTTTTTGAACTCAGTGTTAAATTATGCATTAGAACATTGCTATTAGAAATTAATTGTTGAGTTTCTCTGCCTTAATGGAATAGATGCTTTTCGGTGGTAGTGATTCTCTGCCAAATTCTCGCATCTATTGCACTCTCTTTAAAGCTTAATATCTCTGTTCCTAAAATAGTTACAGAGTTCTGAATGACGTTTTTGAACTCAGTGTTCAATTTTGCATGGGAAAATTGCTTTTAGAAATAAATTGATGATTCTCTCTGCCTTAATGGAAAAGATGCTTTTCGGTGGTAGTGATTCTCTACCAAATTCTCGCATCTATTGCAATCTATCTTAAAAGCTGAATATCTCTGCTCATAAAATAGTTACAGAGTTGTGAATGACTTTTTTGAACTCAGTGTTCAATTTTGCATCGGAACATTGCTTTCAGAAATAAATTGATGATTCTCTCTGCCTTAATGGAATAGATGCTTTTCGGTGGTAGTGATTCTCTACCAAATTCTCGCATCTATTGCAATCTATCTCAAAAGCTGAATATCTCTGTTCCTAAAATAGTTACAGAGTTCTGAATGACTTTTTTGAACTCAGTGTTGAATTATGCATCAGAACATTGCTATTAGAAAGCAATTGATGAGTTTCTCTGCCTTAATGGAATAGATGCTTTTCGGTGGTATTGATTCTCTACCAAATTCTCGCATCTATTGCAATCTATCTCAAAAGCTGAATATCTCTGCTTTTAAAAGAGTTACAGAGTTCTGAATGACGTTTTTGAACTCAGTGTTGTATTATGCATCGGAAAATTGCTATTAGAAATCAATTGATGATTCTCTCTGCCTTAATGGAATAGATGCTTTTCGGTGGTAGTGATTCTCTACCAAATTCTCGCATCTATTGCACTCTCTTTAAAGCTCAATATATCTGTTCGTAAAATAGTTACAGAGTTCTGAATGACTTTTTTGAACTCAGCATTCAATTCCGCATCGAAACATTGTTATAAGAAAGCAATTGAAGATTCTCTCTGCATGAATGGAATATATGCTTTTCGGTGGTAGTGATTCTCTACCAAATTCTCGCATCTATTGCAATCTATCTCAAAAGCTGAATATCTCTGCTTTTAATATAGTTACAGAGTTCTGAATGACGTTTTTGAACTCAGTGTTGAATTGTCCATCGGAACATTGCTATTAGAAATCAATTGATGAGTTTCTCTGGCTTAATGGAATAGATGCTTAACGGTGGTAGTGATTCTCTACCATATTCTCGCATCTATTGCACTCTCTTTAAAGCTCAATATCTCTGTTCCTATAATAGTTACAGAGTTCTGAATGACGTTTTTGAACTCAGTGTTCAATTTTGCATGGGAACATTGCTATTAGAAATCAATTGATGAGTTTCTCTGCCTTAATGGAATAGATGCTTTTCGGTGGTAGTGAATCTCTACCATATTCTCGCATCTATTGCACTCTCTTTAAAGCTCAATATCTCTGTTCCTATAATAGTTACAGAGTTCTGAATGACGTTTTTGAACTCAGTGTTCAATTTTGCATGGGAACATTGCTTTTAGAAATAAATTGATGATTCTCTCTGCCTTAATGGAATAGATGCTTTTCGGTGGTAGTGATTCTCTACCAAATTCTCGCATCTATTGCAATCTATCTTAAAAGCTGAATATCTCTGCTCCTAAAATAGTTACAGAGTTCTGAATGCCTTTTTTGAACTCAGTGTTAAATTATGCATTAGAACTTTGCTATTAGAAATCAATTGATGAGTTTCTCTGCCTTAATGGAATAGATGCTTTTCGGTGGTAGTGATTCTCTACCAAATTCTCGCATCTATTGCAATCTATCTCAAAAGCTGAATATCTCTGTTTTTAAAATAGTTATAGAGTTCTGAATGACTTTTTTGAAGTCAGTGTTGAATTATGCATCGGAACATTGCTATTAGAAATCAATTGAATAGTTTCTCTGCCTTAATGGAATAGATGCTTTTCGGTGGTAGTGATTCTCTACCATATTCTCGCATCTATTGCAATCTATCTTAAAAGCTGAATATCTCTGCTCCTAAAATAGTTACAGAGTTCTGAATGCCTTTTTTGAACTCAGTGTTAAATTATGCATTAGAACATTGCTATTAGAAATTAATTGTTGAGTTTCTCTGCCTTAATGGAATAGATGCTTTTCGGTGGTAGTGATTCTCTGCCAAATTCTCGCATCTATTGCACTCTCTTTAAAGCTTAATATCTCTGTTTCTAAAATAGTTACAGAGTTCTGAATGACTTTTTTGAACTCAGTGTTCAATTTTGCATCGGAACATTGCTTTTAGAAATAAATTGTCGATTCTCTCTGCCTTAATGGAATAGATGCTTTTCGGTGGTAGTGATTCTCTAGCATATTCTCGCATCTATTGAACTCTGTTTAAAGCTCAATATCTCTGTTCCTAAATTAGTTACAGAGTTGTGAATGACTTTTTTGAACTCAGTGTTCAATATTGCATCGGAACATTGCTTTTAGAAATAAATTGTTGATTCTCTCTGCCTTAATGGAATAGATGCTTTTCGGTGATAGTGATTCTCTACCAAATTCTCGCATCTATTGCAATCTATGTCAAAAGCTGAATATCTCTGCTTTTAAAATAGTTACAGAGTTCTGAATGACGTTTTTGAACTCAGTGTTGAATTATCCATCGGAACATTGCTATTAGAAATCAATTGATGAGTTTCTCTGCCTTAATGGAATAGATGCTTTTCGGTGATAGTGGTTCTCTACCAAATTCTCGCATCTATTGCAATCTATGTCAAAAGCTGAATATCTCTGCTTTTAAAATAGTTACAGAGTTCTGAATGACGTTTTTGAACTCAGTGTTGAATTATCCATCGGAACATTGCTATTAGAAATCAATTGATGAGTTTCTCTGGCTTAATGGAATAGATGCTTAACGGTGGTAGTGATTCTCTACCATATTCTCGCATCTATTGCACTCTCTTTAAAGCTCAATATCTCTGTTCCTATAATAGTTACAGAGTTCTGAATGACGTTTTTGAACTCAGTGTTCAATTTTGCATGGGAACATTGCTATTAGAAATCAATTGATGAGTTTCTCTGCCTTAATGGAATAGATGCTTTTCGGTGGTAGTGAATCTCTACCATATTCTCGCATCTATTGCACTCTCTTTAAAGCTCAATATCTCTGTTCCTATAATAGTTACAGAGTTCTGAATGACGTTTTTGAACTCAGTGTTCAATTTTGCATGGGAACATTGCTTTTAGAAATAAATTGATGATTCTCTCTGCCTTAATGGAATAGATGCTTTTCGGTGGTAGTGATTCTCTACCAAATTCTCGCATCTATTGCAATCTATCTTAAAAGCTGAATATCTCTGCTCCTAAAATAGTTACAGAGTTCTGAATGCCTTTTTTGAACTCAGTGTTAAATTATGCATTAGAACTTTGCTATTAGAAATCAATTGATGAGTTTCTCTGCCTTAATGGAATAGATGCTTTTCGGTGGTAGTGATTCTCTACCAAATTCTCGCATCTATTGCAATCTATCTCAAAAGCTGAATATCTCTGTTTTTAAAATAGTTATAGAGTTCTGAATGACTTTTTTGAACTCAGTGTTGAATTATGCATCGGAACATTGCTATTAGAAATCAATTGATGAGTTTCTCTGCCTTAATGGAATAGATGCTTTTCGGTGGTAGTGATTCTCTACCATATTCTCGCATCTATTGCAATCTATCTTAAAAGCTGAATATCTCTGCTCCTAAAATAGTTACAGAGTTCTGAATGCCTTTTTTGAACTCAGTGTTAAATTATGCATTAGAACATTGCTATTAGAAATTAATTGTTGAGTTTCTCTGCCTTAATGGAATAGATGCTTTTCGGTGGTAGTGATTCTCTGCCAAATTCTCGCATCTATTGCACTCTCTTTAAAGCTTAATATCTCTGTTCCTAAAATAGTTACAGAGTTCTGAATGACGTTTTTGAACTCAGTGTTCAATTTTGCATGGGAACATTGCTTTTAGAAATAAATTGATGATTCTCTCTGCCTTAATGGAAAAGATGCTTTTCGGTGGTAGTGATTCTCTACCAAATTCTCGCATCTATTGCAATCTATCTTAAAAGCTGAATATCTCTGCTCCTAAAATAGTTACAGAGTTCTGAATGCCTTTTTTGAACTCAGTGTTAAATTATGCATTAGAACATTGCTATTAGAAATTAATTGTTGAGTTTCTCTGCCTTAATGGAATAGATGCTTTTCGGTGGTAGTGATTCTCTGCCAAATTCTCGCATCTATTGCACTCTCTTTAAAGCTTAATATCTCTGTTTCTAAAATAGTTACAGAGTTCTGAATGACGTTTTTGAACTCAGTGTTCAATTTTGCATGGGAACATTGCTTTTAGAAATAAATTGATGATTCTCTCTGCCTTAATGGAATAGATGCTTTTCGGTGGTAGTGATTCTCTACCAAATTCTCGCATCTATTGCAATCTATCTTAAAAGCTGAATATCTCTGCTCCTAAAATAGTTAAGAGTTGTGAATGACTTTTTTGAACTCAGTGTTCAATTTTGCATCGGAACATTGCTTTCAGAAATAAATTGATGATTCTCTCTGCCTTAATGGAATAGATGCTTTTCGGTGGTAGTGATTCTCTACCAAATTCTCGCATCTATTGCAATCTATCTCAAAAGCTGAATATCTCTGTTCCTAAAATAGTTACAGAGTTCTGAATGACGTTTTTGAACTCAGTGTTCAATTTTGCATGGGAACATTGCTATTAGAAATCAATTGATGAGTTTCTCTGCCTTAATGGAATAGATGCTTTTCGGTGGTAGTGAATCTCTACCATATTCTCGCATCTATTGCACTCTCTTTAAAGCTCAATATCTCTGTTCCTATAATAGTTACAGAGCTCTGAATGACGTTTTTGAACTCAGTGTTCAATTTTGCATGGGAACATTGCTTTTAGAAATAAATTGATGATTCTCTCTGCCTTAATGGAATAGATGCTTTTCGGTGGTAGTGATTCTCTACCAAATTCTCGCATCTATTGCAATCTATCTTAAAAGCTGAATATCTCTGCTCCTAAAATAGTTACAGAGTTCTGAATGCCTTTTTTGAACTCAGTGTTAAATTATGCATTAGAACTTTGCTATTAGAAATCAATTGATGAGTTTCTCTGCCTTAATGGAATAGATGCTTTTCGGTGGTAGTGATTCTCTACCAAATTCTCGCATCTATTGCAATCTATCTCAAAAGCTGAATATCTCTGTTTTTAAAATAGTTATAGAGTTCTGAATGACTTTTTTGAACTCAGTGTTGAATTATGCATCGGAACATTGCTATTAGAAATCAATTGATGAGTTTCTCTGCCTTAATGGAATAGATGCTTTTCGGTGGTAGTGATTCTCTACCATATTCTCGCATCTATTGCAATCTATCTTAAAAGCTGAATATCTCTGCTCCTAAAATAGTTACAGAGTTCTGAATGCCTTTTTTGAACTCAGTGTTCAATTTTGCATGGGAACATTGCTTTTAGAAATAAATTGATGATTCTCTCTGCCTTAATGGAAAAGATGCTTTTCGGTGGTAGTGATTCTCTACCAAATTCTCGCATCTATTGCAATCTATCTTAAAAGCTGAATATCTCTGCTCCTAAAATAGTTACAGAGTTCTGAATGCCTTTTTTGAACTCAGTGTTAAATTATGCATTAGAACATTGCTATTAGAAATTAATTGTTGAGTTTCTCTGCCTTAATGGAATAGATGCTTTTCGGTGGTAGTGATTCTCTGCCAAATTCTCGCATCTATTGCACTCTCTTTAAAGCTTAATATCTCTGTTTCTAAAATAGTTACAGAGTTCTGAATGACGTTTTTGAACTCAGTGTTCAATTTTGCATGGGAACATTGCTTTTAGAAATAAATTGATGATTCTCTCTGCCTTAATGGAATAGATGCTTTTCGGTGGTAGTGATTCTCTACCAAATTCTCGCATCTATTGCAATCTATCTTAAAAGCTGAATATCTCTGCTCCTAAAATAGTTAAGAGTTGTGAATGACTTTTTTGAACTCAGTGTTCAATTTTGCATCGGAACATTGCTTTCAGAAATAAATTGATGATTCTCTCTGCCTTAATGGAATAGATGCTTTTCGGTGGTAGTGATTCTCTACCAAATTCTCGCATCTATTGCAATCTATCTCAAAAGCTGAATATCTCTGTTTCTAAAATAGTTACAGAGTTCTGAATGACGTTTTTGAACTCAGTGTTCAATTTTGCATGGGAACATTGCTATTAGAAATCAATTGATGAGTTTCTCTGCCTTAATGGAATAGATGCTTTTCGGTGGTAGTGAATCTCTACCATATTCTCGCATCTATTGCACTCTCTTTAAAGCTCAATATCTCTGTTCCTATAATAGTTACAGAGTTCTGAATGACGTTTTTGAACTCAGTGTTCAATTTTGCATGGGAACATTGCTTTTAGAAATAAATTGATGATTCTCTCTGCCTTAATGGAATAGATGCTTTTCGGTGGTAGTGATTCTCTACCAAATTCTCGCATCTATTGCAATCTATCTTAAAAGCTGAATATCTCTGCTCCTAAAATAGTTACAGAGTTCTGAATGCCTTTTTTGAACTCAGTGTTAAATTATGCATTAGAACTTTGCTATTAGAAATCAATTGATGAGTTTCTCTGCCTTAATGGAATAGATGCTTTTCGGTGGTAGTGATTCTCTACCAAATTCTCGCATCTATTGCAATCTATCTCAAAAGCTGAATATCTCTGTTTTTAAAATAGTTATAGAGTTCTGAATGACTTTTTTGAACTCAGTGTTGAATTATGCATCGGAACATTGCTATTAGAAATCAATTGATGAGTTTCTCTGCCTTAATGGAATAGATGCTTTTCGGTGGTAGTGATTCTCTACCATATTCTCGCATCTATTGCAATCTATCTTAAAAGCTGAATATCTCTGCTCCTAAAATAGTTACAGAGTTCTGAATGCCTTTTTTGAACTCAGTGTTAAATTATGCATTAGAACATTGCTATTAGAAATTAATTGTTGAGTTTCTCTGCCTTAATGGAATAGATGCTTTTCGGTGGTAGTGATTCTCTGCCAAATTCTCGCATCTATTGCACTCTCTTTAAAGCTTAATATCTCTGTTCCTAAAATAGTTACAGAGTTCTGAATGACGTTTTTGAACTCAGTGTTCAATTTTGCATGGGAACATTGCTTTTAGAAATAAATTGATGATTCTCTCTGCCTTAATGGAAAAGATGCTTTTCGGTGGTAGTGATTCTCTACCAAATTCTCGCATCTATTGCAATCTATCTTAAAAGCTGAATATCTCTGCTCCTAAAATAGTTACAGAGTTCTGAATGCCTTTTTTGAACTCAGTGTTAAATTATGCATTAGAACATTGCTATTAGAAATTAATTGTTGAGTTTCTCTGCCTTAATGGAATAGATGCTTTTCGGTGGTAGTGATTCTCTGCCAAATTCTCGCATCTATTGCACTCTCTTTAAAGCTTAATATCTCTGTTTCTAAAATAGTTACAGAGTTCTGAATGACTTTTTTGAACTCAGTGTTCAATTTTGCATCGGAACATTGCTTTTAGAATTAAATTGTCGATTCTCTCTGCCTTAATGGAATAGATGCTTTTCGGTGGTAGTGATTCTCTACCATATTCTCGCATCTATTGCACTCTGTTTAAAGCTCAATATCTCTGTTCCTAAATTAGTTACAGAGTTCTGAATGACTTTTTTGAACTCAGTGTTCAATTTTGCATCGGAACATTGCTTTTAGAAATAAATTGTCGATTCTCTCTGCCTTAATGGAATAGATGCTTTTCGGTGATAGTGATTCTCTACCAAATTCTCGCATCTATTGCAATCTATGTCAAAAGCTGAATATCTCTGCTTTTAAAATAGTTACAGAGTTCTGAATGACGTTTTTGAACTCAGTGTTGAATTATCCATCGGAACATTGCTATTAGAAATCAATTGATGAGTTTCTCTGGCTTAATGGAATAGATGCTTAACGGTGGTAGTGATTCTCTACCATATTCTCGCATCTATTGCACTCTCTTTAAAGCTCAATATCTCTGTTCCTATAATAGTTACAGAGTTCTGAATGACGTTTTTGAACTCAGTGTTCAATTTTGCATGGGAACATTGCTATTAGAAATCAATTGATGAGTTTCTCTGCCTTAATGGAATAGATGCTTTTCGGTGGTAGTGAATCTCTACCATATTCTCGCATCTATTGCACTCTCTTTAAAGCTCAATATCTCTGTTCCTATAATAGTTACAGAGTTCTGAATGACGTTTTTGAACTCAGTGTTGAATTTTGCATGGGAACATTGCTTTTAGAAATAAATTGATGATTCTCTCTGCCTTAATGGAAAAGATGCTTTTCGGTGGTAGTGATTCTCTACCAAATTCTCGCATCTATTGCAATCTATCTTAAAAGCTGAATATCTCTGCTCATAAAATAGTTACAGAGTTGTGAATGACTTTTTTGAACTCAGTGTTCAATTTTGCATCGGAACATTGCTTTCAGAAATAAATTGATGATTCTCTCTGCCTTAATGGAATAGATGCTTTTCGGTGGTAGTGATTCTCTACCAAATTCTCGCATCTATTGCAATCTATCTCAAAAGCTGAATATCTCTGTTCCTAAAATAGTTACAGAGTTCTGAATGACTTTTTTGAACTCAGTGTTGAATTATGCATCAGAACATTGCTATTAGAAATCAATTGATGAGTTTCTCTGCCTTAATGGAATAGATGCTTTTCGGTGATAGTGGTTCTCTACCAAATTCTCGCATCTATTGCAATCTATGTCAAAAGCTGAATATCTCTGCTTTTAAAATAGTTACAGAGTTCTGAATGACGTTTTTGAACTCAGTGTTGAATTATCCATCGGAACATTGCTATTAGAAATCAATTGATGAGTTTCTCTGGCTTAATGGAATAGATGCTTAACGGTGGTAGTGATTCTCTACCATATTCTCGCATCTATTGCACTCTCTTTAAAGCTCAATATCTCTGTTCCTATAATAGTTACAGAGTTCTGAATGACGTTTTTGAACTCAGTGTTCAATTTTGCATGGGAACATTGCTATTAGAAATCAATTGATGAGTTTCTCTGCCTTAATGGAATAGATGCTTTTCGGTGGTAGTGAATCTCTACCATATTCTCGCATCTATTGCACTCTCTTTAAAGCTCAATATCTCTGTTCCTATAATAGTTACAGAGTTCTGAATGACGTTTTTGAACTCAGTGTTGAATTTTGCATGGGAACATTGCTTTTAGAAATAAATTGATGATTCTCTCTGCCTTAATGGAAAAGATGCTTTTCGGTGGTAGTGATTCTCTACCAAATTCTCGCATCTATTGCAATCTATCCTAAAAGCTGAATATCTCTGCTCATAAAATAGTTACAGAGTTGTGAATGACTTTTTTGAACTCAGTGTTCAATTTTGCATCGGAACATTGCTTTCAGAAATAAATTGATGATTCTCTCTGCCTTAATGGAATAGATGCTTTTCGGTGGTAGTGATTCTCTACCAAATTCTCGCATCTATTGCAATCTATCTCAAAAGCTGAATATCTCTGTTCCTAAAATAGTTACAGAGTTCTGAATGACGTTTTTGAACTCAGTGTTGAATTTTGCATGGGAACATTGCTTTTAGAAATAAATTGATGATTCTCTCTGCCTTAATGGAATAGATGCTTTTCGGTGGTAGTGATTCTCTACCAAATTCTCGCATCTATTGCAATCTATCTTAAAAGCTAAATATCTCTGCTCCTAAAATAGTTAAGAGTTGTGAATGACTTTTTTGAACTCAGTGTTCAATTTTGCATCGGAACATTGCTTTCAGAAATAAATTGATGATTCTCTCTGCCTTAATGGAATAGATGCTTTTCGGTGGTAGTGATTCTCTACCAAATTCTCGCATCTATTGCAATCTATCTCAAAAGCTGAATATCTCTGTTCCTAAAATAGTTACAGAGTTCTGAATGACGTTTTTGAACTCAGTGTTCAATTTTGCATGGGAACATTGCTATTAGAAATCAATTGATGAGTTTCTCTGCCTTAATGGAATAGATGCTTTTCGGTGGTAGTGAATCTCTACCATATTCTCGCATCTATTGCACTCTCTTTAAAGCTCAATATCTCTGTTCCTATAATAGTTACAGAGTTCTGAATGACGTTTTTGAACTCAGTGTTCAATTTTGCATGGGAACATTGCTTTTAGAAATAAATTGATGATTCTCTCTGCCTTAATGGAATAGATGCTTTTCGGTGGTAGTGATTCTCTACCAAATTCTCGCATCTATTGCAATCTATCTTAAAAGCTGAATATCTCTGCTCCTAAAATAGTTACAGAGTTCTGAATGCCTTTTTTGAACTCAGTGTTAAATTATGCATTAGAACTTTGCTATTAGAAATCAATTGATGAGTTTCTCTGCCTTAATGGAATAGATGCTTTTCGGTGGTAGTGATTCTCTACCAAATTCTCGCATCTATTGCAATCTATCTCAAAAGCTGAATATCTCTGTTTTTAAAATAGTTATAGAGTTCTGAATGACTTTTTTGAACTCAGTGTTGAATTATGCATCGGAACATTGCTATTAGAAATCAATTGATGAGTTTCTCTGCCTTAATGGAATAGATGCTTTTCGGTGGTAGTGATTCTCTACCATATTCTCGCATCTATTGCAATCTATCTTAAAAGCTGAATATCTCTGCTCCTAAAATAGTTACAGAGTTCTGAATGCCTTTTTTGAACTCAGTGTTAAATTATGCATTAGAACATTGCTATTAGAAATTAATTGTTGAGTTTCTCTGCCTTAATGGAATAGATGCTTTTCGGTGGTAGTGATTCTCTGCCAAATTCTCGCATCTATTGCACTCTCTTTAAAGCTTAATATCTCTGTTCCTAAAATAGTTACAGAGTTCTGAATGACGTTTTTGAACTCAGTGTTCAATTTTGCATGGGAACATTGCTTTTAGAAATAAATTGATGATTCTCTCTGCCTTAATGGAAAAGATGCTTTTCGGTGGTAGTGATTCTCTACCAAATTCTCGCATCTATTGCAATCTACCTTAAAAGCTGAATATCTCTGCTCCTAAAATAGTTACAGAGTTCTGAATGCCTTTTTTGAACTCAGTGTTAAATTATGCATTAGAACATTGCTATTAGAAATTAATTGTTGAGTTTCTCTGCCTTAATGGAATAGATGCTTTTCGGTGGTAGTGATTCTCTGCCAAATTCTCGCATCTATTGCACTCTCTTTAAAGCTTAATACCTCTGTTTCTAAAATAGTTACAGAGTTCTGAATGACTTTTTTGAACTCAGTGTTCAACTTTGCATCGGAACATTGCTTTTAGAATTAAATTGTCGATTCTCTCTGCCTTAATGGAATAGATGCTTTTCGGTGGTAGTGATTCTCTACCATATTTTCGCATCTATTGCACTCTGTTTAAAGCTCAATATCTATGTTCCTAAATTAGTTACAGAGTTCTGAATGACTTTTTTGAACTCAGTGTTCAATATTGCATCGGAACATTGCTTTTAGAAATAAATTGTTGATTCTCTCTGCCTTAATGGAATAGATGCTTTTCGGTGATAGTGATTCTCTACCAAATTCTCGCATCTATTGCAATCTATGTCAAAAGCTGAATATCTCTGCTTTTAAAATAGTTACAGAGTTCTGAATGACGTTTTTGAACTCAGTGTTGAATTATCCATCGGAACATTGCTATTAGAAATCAATTGATGAGTTTCTCTGGCTTAATGGAATAGATGCTTAACGGTGGTAGTGATTCTCTACCATATTCTCGCATCTATTGCACTCTCTTTAAAGCTCAATATCTCTGTTCCTATAATAGTTACAGAGTTTTGAATGACGTTTTTGAACTCAGTGTTCAATTTTGCATGGGAACATTGCTATTAGAAATCAATTGATGAGTTTCTCTGCCTTAATGGAATAGATGCTTTTCGGTGGTAGTGAATCTCTACCATATTCTCGCATCTATTGCACTCTCTTTAAAGCTCAATATCTCTGTTCCTATAATAGTTACAGAGTTCTGAATGACGTTTTTGAACTCAGTGTTGAATTTTGCATGGGAACATTGCTTTTAGAAATAAATTGATGATTCTCTCTGCCTTAATGGAAAAGATGCTTTTCGGTGGTAGTGATTCTCTACCAAATTCTCGCATCTATTGCAATCTATCTTAAAAGCTGAATATCTCTGCTCATAAAATAGTTACAGAGTTGTGAATGACTTTTTTGAACTCAGTGTTCAATTTTGCATCGGAACATTGCTTTCAGAAATAAATTGATGATTCTCTCTGCCTTAATGGAATAGATGCTTTTCGGTGGTAGTGATTCTCTACCAAATTCTCGCATCTATTGCAATCTATCTCAAAAGCTGAATATCTCTGTTCCTAAAATAGTTACAGAGTTCTGAATGACTTTTTTGAACTCAGTGTTGAATTATGCATCAGAACATTGCTATTAGAAATCAATTGATGAGTTTCTCTGCCTTAATGGAATAGATGCTTTTCGGTGATAGTGGTTCTCTACCAAATTCTCGCATCTATTGCAATCTATGTCAAAAGCTGAATATCTCTGCTTTTAAAATAGTTACAGAGTTCTGAATGACGTTTTTGAACTCAGTGTTGAATTATCCATCGGAACATTGCTATTAGAAATCAATTGATGAGTTTCTCTGGCTTAATGGAATAGATGCTTAACGGTGGTAGTGATTCTCTACCATATTCTCGCATCTATTGCACTCTCTTTAAAGCTCAATATCTCTGTTCCTATAATAGTTACAGAGTTCTGAATGACGTTTTTGAACTCAGTGTTCAATTTTGCATGGGAACATTGCTATTAGAAATCAATTGATGAGTTTCTCTGCCTTAATGGAATAGATGCTTTTCGGTGGTAGTGAATCTCTACCATATTCTCGCATCTATTGCACTCTCTTTAAAGCTCAATATCTCTGTTCCTATAATAGTTACAGAGTTCTGAATGACGTTTTTGAACTCAGTGTTCAATTTTGCATGGGAACATTGCTTTTAGAAATAAATTGATGATTCTCTCTGCCTTAATGGAAAAGATGCTTTTCGGTGGTAGTGATTCTCTACCAAATTCTCGCATCTATTGCAATCTATCTTAAAAGCTGAATATCTCTGCTCATAAAATAGTTACAGAGTTGTGAATGACTTTTTTGAACTCAGTGTTCAATTTTGCATCGGAACATTGCTTTCAGAAATAAATTGATGATTCTCTCTGCCTTAATGGAATAGATGCTTTTCGGTGGTAGTGATTCTCTACCAAATTCTCGCATCTATTGCAATCTATCTCAAAAGCTGAATATCTCTGTTCCTAAAATAGTTACAGAGTTCTGAATGACTTTTTTGAACTCAGTGTTGAATTATGCATCAGAACATTGCTATTAGAAATCAATTGATGAGTTTCTCTGCCTTAATGGAATAGATGCTTTTCGGTGATAGTGGTTCTCTACCAAATTCTCGCATCTATTGCAATCTATGTCAAAAGCTGAATATCTCTGCTTTTAAAATAGTTACAGAGTTCTGAATGACGTTTTTGAACTCAGTGTTGAATTATCCATCGGAACATTGCTATTAGAAATCAATTGATGAGTTTCTCTGGCTTAATGGAATAGATGCTTAACGGTGGTAGTGATTCTCTACCATATTCTCGCATCTATTGCACTCTCTTTAAAGCTCAATATCTCTGTTCCTATAATAGTTAAAGAGTTCTGAATGACGTTTTTGAACTCAGTGTTCAATTTTGCATGGGAACATTGCTATTAGAAATCAATTGATGAGTTTCTCTGCCTTAATGGAATAGATGCTTTTCGGTGGTAGTGAATCTCTACCATATTATCGCATCTATTGCACTCTCTTTAAAGCTCAATATCTCTGTTCCTATAATAGTTACAGAGTTCTGAATGACGTTTTTGAACTCAGTGTTCAATTTTGCATGGGAACATTGCTTTTAGAAATAAATTGATGATTCTCTCTGCCTTAATGGAATAGATGCTTTTCGGTGGTAGTGATTCTCTACCAAATTCTCGCATCTATTGCAATCTATCTCAAAAGCTGAATATCTCTGCTCCTAAAATAGTTACAGAGTTCTGAATGCCTTTTTTGAACTCAGTGTTAAATTATGCATTAGAACTTTGCTATTAGAAATCAATTGATGAGTTTCTCTGCCTTAATGGAATAGATGCTTTTCGGTGGTAGTGATTCTCTACCAAATTCTCGCATCTATTGCAATCTATCTCAAAAGCTGAATATCTCTGTTTTTAAAATAGTTATAGAGTTCTGAATGACTTTTTTGAACTCAGTGTTGAATTATGCATCGGAACATTGCTATTAGAAATCAATTGATGAGTTTCTCTGCCTTAATGGAATAGATGCTTTTCGGTGGTAGTGATTCTCTACCATATTCTCGCATCTATTGCAATCTATCTTAAAAGCTGAATATCTCTGCTCCTAAAATAGTTACAGATTTCTGAATGCCTTTTTTGAACTCAGTGTTAAATTATGCATTAGAACATTGCTATTAGAAATTAATTGTTGAGTTTCTCTGCCTTAATGGAATAGATGCTTTTCGGTGGTAGTGATTCTCTGCCAAATTCTCGCATCTATTGCACTCTCTTTAAAGCTTAATATCTCTGTTCCTAAAATAGTTACAGAGTTCTGAATGACGTTTTTGAACTCAGTGTTCAATTTTGCATGGGAACATTGCTTTTAGAAATAAATTGATGATTCTCTCTGCCTTAATGGAAAAGATGCTTTTCGGTGGTAGTGATTCTCTACCAAATTCTCGCATCTATTGCAATCTATCTTAAAAGCTGAATATCTCTGCTCCTAAAATAGTTACAGAGTTCTGAATGCCTTTTTTGAACTCAGTGTTAAATTATGCATTAGAACATTGCTATTAGAAATTAATTGTTGAGTTTCTCTGCCTTAATGGAATAGATGCTTTTCGGTGGTAGTGATTCTCTGCCAAATTCTCGCATCTATTGCACTCTCTTTAAAGCTTAATATCTCTGTTCCTAAAATAGTTACAGAGTTCTGAATGACTTTTTTGAACTCAGTGTTCAATTTTGCATCGGAACATTGCTTTTAGAATTAAATTGTCGATTCTCTCTGCCTTAATGGAATAGATGCTTTTCGGTGGTAGTGATTCTCTACCATATTTTCGCATCTATTGCACTCTGTTTAAAGCTCAATATCTATGTTCCTAAATTAGTTACAGAGTTCTGAATGACGTTTTTGAACTCAGTGTTGAATTATCCATCGGAACATTGCTATTAGAAATCAATTGATGAGTTTCTCTGGCTTAATGGAATAGATGCTTAACGGTGGTAGTGATTCTCTACCATATTCTCGCATCTATTGCACTCTCTTTAAAGCTCAATATCTCTGTTCCTATAATAGTTACAGAGTTCTGAATGACGTTTTTGAACTCAGTGTTCAATTTTGCATGGGAACATTGCTATTAGAAATCAATTGATGAGTTTCTCTGCCTTAATGGAATAGATGCTTTTCGGTGGTAGTGAATCTCTACCATATTCTCGCATCTATTGCACTCTCTTTAAAGCTCAATATCTCTGTTCCTATAATAGTTACAGAGTTCTGAATGACGTTTTTGAACTCAGTGTTCAATTTTGCATGGGAACATTGCTTTTAGAAATAAATTGATGATTCTCTCTGCCTTAATGGAATAGATGCTTTTCGGTGGTAGTGATTCTCTACCAAATTCTCGCATCTATTGCAATCTATCTTAAAAGCTGAATATCTCTGCTCCTAAAATAGTTACAGAGTTCTGAATGACGTTTTTGAACTCAGTGTTCAATTTTGCATCGGAACATTGCTTTTAGAAATAAATGGTCGATTCTCTCTGCCTTAATGGAATAGATGCTTTTCGGTGGTAGTGATTCTCTACCAAATTCTCGCATCTATTGCAATCTATCTTAAAAGCTGAATATCTCTGCTCCTAAAATAGTTACAGAGTTCTGAATGCCTTTTTTGAACTCAGTGTTAAATTATGCATTAGAACTTTGCTATTAGAAATCAATTGATGAGTTTCTCTGCCTTAATGGAATAGATGCTTTTCGGTGGTAGTGATTCTCTACCAAATTCTCGCATCTATTGCAATCTATCTCAAAAGCTGAATATCTCTGTTTTTAAAATAGTTATAGAGTTCTGAATGACTTTTTTGTACTCAGTATTGAATTATGCATCGGAACATTGCTATTAGAAATCAATTGATGAGTTTCTCTGCCTTAATGGAATAGATGCTTTTCGGTGGTAGTGATTCTCTACCATATTCTCGCATCTATTGCAATCTATCTTAAAAGCTGAATATCTCTGCTCCTAAAATAGTTACAGAGTTCTGAATGCCTTTTTTGAACTCAGTGTTAAATTATGCATTAGAACATTGCTATTAGAAATTAATTGTTGAGTTTCTCTGCCTTAATGGAATAGATGCTTTTCGGTGGTAGTGATTCTCTGCCAAATTCTCGCATCTATTGCACTCTCTTTAAAGCTCAATATCTCTGTTCCTAAAATAGTTACAGAGTTCTGAATGACGTTTTTGAACTCAGTGTTCAATTTTGCATGGGAACATTGCTTTTAGAAATGAATTGATGATTCTCTCTGCCTTAATGGAAAAGATGCTTTTCGGTGGTAGTGATTCTCTACCAAATTCTCGCATCTATTGCAATCTATCTTAAAAGCTGAATATCTCTGCTCCTAAAATAGTTACAGAGTTGTGAATGACTTTTTTGAACTCAGTGTTGAATTATGCATCGGAACATTGCTATTAGAAATCAATTGATGAGTTTCTCTGCCTTAATGGAATAGATGCTTTTCGGTGGTAGTGATTCTCTACCATATTCTCGCATCTATTGCAATCTATCTTAAAAGCTGAATATCTCTGCTCCTAAAATAGTTACAGAGTTCTGAATGCCTTTTTTGAACTCAGTGTTAAATTATGCATTAGAACATTGCTATTAGAAATTAATTGTTGAGTTTCTCTGCCTTAATGGAATAGATGCTTTTCGGTGGTAGTGATTCTCTGCCAAATTCTCGCATCTATTGCACTCTCTTTAAAGCTTAATATCTCTGTTCCTAAAATAGTTACAGAGTTCTGAATGACGTTTTTGAACTCAGTGTTCAATTTTGCATGGGAACATTGCTTTTAGAAATAAATTGATGATTCTCTCTGCCTTAATGGAAAAGATGCTTTTCGGTGGTAGTGATTCTCTACCAAATTCTCGCATCTATTGCAATCTATCTTAAAAGCTGAATATCTCTGCTCCTAAAATAGTTACAGAGTTGTGAATGACTTTTTTGAACTCAGTGTTCAATTTTGCATCGGAACATTGCTTTCAGAAATAAATTGATGATTCTCTCTGCCTTAATGGAATAGATGCTTTTCGGTGGTAGTGATTCTCTACCAAATTCTCGCATTTATTGAAATCTATCTCGAAAGCTGAATATCTCTGCTTTTAAAAGAGTTACAGAGTTCTGAATGACGTTTTTGAACTCAGTGTTGAATTATGCATCGGAAAATTGCTATTAGAAATCAATTGATGATTCTCTCTGCCTTAATGGAATAGATGCTTTTCGGTGGTAGTGATTCTCTACCATATTCTCGCATCTATTGCACTCTCTTTAAAGCTCAATATCTCTGTTCCTAAAATAGTTACAGAGTTCTGAATGACTTTGTTGAACTCAGTATTGAATTATGCATCGGAACATTGCTATTAGAAATCAATTGATGATTTTCTAAACATTTCTCAGGATTAATGGCATAGATATTATTCGGTGGTAGTGATTCTCTACCAAGTTCTCACATCCATTGTAATCTGTTTAAAGCTCAATATCTCTGTTCCTAAAATAGTTACAGAGTTCTAAATGACGTTTTTGAACTCAGTGTTCAATTTTGCATTGGAACAGTGCTTTTAGAAATAAATTGAAGATTCTCTCTGCCTTAATGGAATAGATGCTTTTCGGTGGTAGTGATTCTCTACCAAATTCTCGCATCTATTGCACTCTGTTTAAAGCTCAATATCTCTGTTCGTAAAATAGCTACAGAGTTCTGAATGACTTTTTTTGAACTCAGCATTCAATTCCGCATCGAAATATTGTTATAAGAAAGCAATTGAAGATTCTCTCCTACTTAATGGAATATATGCTTTTCGGTGGTAGTGATTCTCTACCAAATTCTCGCATCTATTGCAATCTATCTCAAAAGCTGAATATCTCTGTTCCTAAAATAGTTACAGAGTTCTGAATGACTTTTTTGAACTCAGTGTTGAATTATGCATCAGAACATTGCTATTAGAAAGCAATTGATGAGTTTCTCTGCCTTAATGGAATAGATGCTTTTCGGTGGTATTGATTCTCTACCAAATTCTCGCATCTATTGCAATCTATCTCAAAAGCTGAATATCTCTGCTTTTAAAATAGTTATAGAGTTCTGAATGACGTTTTTGAACTCAGTGTTCAATTTTGCATGGGAACATTGCTTTTAGAAATAAATTGATGATTCTCTCTGCCTTAATGGAAAAGATGCTTTTCGGTGGTAGTGATTCTCTACCAAATTCTCGCATCTATTGCAATCTATCTTAAAAGCTGAATATCTCTGCTCCTAAAATAGTTACAGAGTTGTGAATGACTTTTTTGAACTCAGTGTTCAATTTTGCATCGGAACATTGCTATTAGAAAGCAATTGATGAGTTTCTCTGCCTTAATGGAATAGATGCTTTTCGGTGGTATTGATTCTCTACCAAATTCTTGCATCTATTGCAATCTATCTCAAAAGCTGAATATCTCTGCTTTTAAAATAGTTATAGAGTTCTGAATGACTTTTTTGAACTCAGTGTTGAATTATGCATCGGAACATTGCTATTAGAAATCAATTGATGATTCTCTCTGCCTTAATGGAATAGATGCTTTTCGGTGGTAGTGATTCTCTACCAAATTCTCGCATCTATTGCACTCTCTTTAAAGCTCAATATCTCTGTTCGTAAAATAGTTACAGAGTTCTGAATGACTTTTTTGAACTCAGCATTCAATTCCGCATCGAAACATTGTTATAAGAAAGCAATTGAAGATTCTCTCTGCATGAATGGAATATATGCTTTTCGGTGGTAGTGATTCTCTACCAAATTCTCGCATCTATTGCAATCTATCTTAAAAGCTGAATATCTCTGCTCCTAAAATAGTTACAGAGTTCTGAATGACTTTTTTGAACTCAGTGTTGAATTATGCATCAGAACATTGCTATTAGAAATCAATTGATGAGTTTCTCTGCCTTAATGGAATAGATGCTTTTCGGTGATAGTGGTTCTCTACCAAATTCTCGCATCTATTGCAATCTATGTCAAAAGCTGAATATCTCTGCTTTTAAAATAGTTACAGAGTTCTGAATGACGTTTTTGAACTCAGTGTTGAATTATCCATGGGAACATTGCTATTAGAAATCAATTGATGAGTTTCTCTGCCTTAATGGAATAGATGCTTTTCGGTGGTAGTGAATCTCTACCATATTCTCGCATCTATTGCACTCTCTTTAAAGCTCAATATCTCTGTTCCTATAATAGTTACAGAGTTCTGAATGACGTTTTTGAACTCAGTGTTCAATTTTGCATTTGAACATTGCTTTTAGAAATAAATTGATGATTCTCTCTGCCTTAATGGAATAGATGCTTTTCGGTGGTAGTGATTCTCTACCAAATTCTCGCATCTATTGCAATCTATCTTAAAAGCTGACTATCTCTGCTCCTAAAATAGTTACAGAGTTCTGAATGCCTTTTTTGAACTCAGTGTTAAATTATGCATTAGAACTTTGCTATTAGAAATCAATTGATGAGTTTCTCTGCCTTAATGGAATAGATGCTTTTCGGTGGTAGTGATTCTCTACCAAATTCTCGCATCTATTGCAATCTATCTCAAAAGCTGAATATCTCTGTTTTTAAAATAGTTATAGAGTTCTGAATGACTTTTTTGAACTCAGTGTTGAATTATGCATCGGAACATTGCTATTAGAAATCAATTGATGAGTTTCTCTGCCTTAATGGAATAGATGCTTTTCGGTGGTAGTGATTCTCTACCATATTCTCGCATCTATTGCAATCTATCTTAAAAGCTGAATATCTCTGCTCCTAAAATAGTTACAGAGTTCTGAATGCCTTTTTTGAACTCAGTGTTAAATTATGCATTAGAACATTGCTATTAGAAATTAATTGTTGAGTTTCTCTGCCTTAATGGAATAGATGCTTTTCGGTGGTAGTGATTCTCTGCCAAATTCTCGCATCTATTGCACTCTCTTTAAAGCTTAATATCTCTGTTCCTAAAATAGTTACAGAGTTCTGAATGACGTTTTTGAACTCAGTGTTCAATTTTGCATGGGAACATTGCTTTTAGAAATAAATTGATGATTCTCTCTGCCTTAATGGAAAAGATGCTTTTCGGTGGTAGTGATTCTCTACCAAATTCTCGCATCTATTGCAATCTATCTTAAAAGCTGAATATCTCTGCTCCTAAAATAGTTACAGAGTTCTGAATGCCTTTTTTGAACTCAGTGTTAAATTATGCATTAGAACATTGCTATTAGAAATTAAATGTTGAGTTTCTCTGCCTTAATGGAATAGATGCTTTTCGGTGGTAGTGATTCTCTGCCAAATTCTCGCATCTATTGCACTCTCTTTAAAGCTTAATATCTCTGTTCCTAAATTAGTTACAGAGTTCTGAATGACTTTTTTGAACTCAGTGTTCAATTTTGCATCGGAACATTGCTTTTAGAAATAAATTGTCGATTCTCTCTGCCTTAATGGAATAGATGCTTTTCGGTGGTAGTGATTCTCTACCATATTTTCGCATCTATTGCACTCTGTTTAAAGCTCAATATCTATGTTCCTAAATTAGTTACAGAGTTCTGAATGACGTTTTTGAACTCAGTGTTGAATTATCCATCGGAACATTGCTATTAGAAATCAATTGATGATTCTCTCTGCCTTAATGGAATAGATGCTTTTCGGTGGTAGTGATTCTCTACCAAATTCTCGCATCTATTGCAATCTATCTTAAAAGCTGACTATCTCTGCTCCTAAAATAGTTACAGAGTTCTGAATGCCTTTTTTGAACTCAGTGTTAAATTATGCATTAGAACTTTGCTATTAGAAATCAATTGATGAGTTTCTCTGCCTTAATGGAATAGATGCTTTTCGGTGGTAGTGATTCTCTACCAAATTCTCGCATCTATTGCAATCTATCTCAAAAGCTGAATATCTCTGTTTTTAAAATAGTTATAGAGTTCTGAATGACTTTTTTGAACTCAGTGTTGAATTATGCATCGGAACATTGCTATTAGAAATCAATTGATGAGTTTCTCTGCCTTAATGGAATAGATGCTTTTCGGTGGTAGTGATTCTCTACCATATTCTCGCATCTATTGCAATCTATCTTAAAAGCTGAATATCTCTGCTCCTAAAATAGTTACAGAGTTCTGAATGCCTTTTTTGAACTCAGTGTTAAATTATGCATTAGAACATTGCTATTAGAAATTAATTGTTGAGTTTCTCTGCCTTAATGGAATAGATGCTTTTCGGTGGTAGTGATTCTCTGCCAAATTCTCGCATCTATTGCACTCTCTTTAAAGCTTAATATCTCTGTTCCTAAAATAGTTACAGAGTTCTGAATGACGTTTTTGAACTCAGTGTTCAATTTTGCATGGGAACATTGCTTTTAGAAATAAATTGATGATTCTCTCTGCCTTAATGGAAAAGATGCTTTTCGGTGGTAGTGATTCTCTACCAAATTCTCGCATCTATTGCAATCTATCTTAAAAGCTGAATATCTCTGCTCCTAAAATAGTTACAGAGTTCTGAATGCCTTTTTTGAACTCAGTGTTAAATTATGCATTAGAACATTGCTATTAGAAATTAAATGTTGAGTTTCTCTGCCTTAATGGAATAGATGCTTTTCGGTGGTAGTGATTCTCTGCCAAATTCTCACATCTATTGCACTCTGTTTAAAGCTCAATATCTCTGTTCCTAAATTAGTTACAGAGTTCTGAATGACTTTTTTGAACTCAGTGTTCAATTTTGCATCGGAACATTGCTTTTAGAAATAAATTGTCGATTCTCTCTGCCTTAATGGAATAGATGCTTTTCGGTGGTAGTGATTCTCTACCAAATTCTCGCATCTATTGCACTCTGTTTAAAGCTCAATATCTATGTTCCTAAATTAGTTACAGAGTTCTGAATGACGTTTTTGAACTCAGTGTTCAATTTTGCATGGGAACATTGCTTTTAGAAATAAATTGATGATTCTCTCTGCCTTAATGGAATAGATGCTTTTCGGTGGTAGTGATTCTCTACCAAATTCTCGCATCTATTGCAATCTATCTTAAAAGCTGAATATCTCTGCTCCTAAAATAGTTACAGAGTTCTGAATGCCTTTTTTGAACTCAGTGTTAAATTATGCATTAGAACTTTGCTATTAGAAATCAATTGATGAGTTTCTCTGCCTTAATGGAATAGATGCTTTTCGGTGGTAGTGATTCTCTACCAAATTCTCGCATCTATTGCAATCTATCTCAAAAGCTTAATATCTCTGTTCCTAAAATAGTTACAGAGTTCTGAATGACTTTTTTGAACTCAGTGTTCAATTTTGCATCGGAACATTGCTTTTAGAATTAAATTGTCGATTCTCTCTGCCTTAATGGAATAGATGCTTTTCGGTGGTAGTGATTCTCTACCATATTTTCGCATCTATTGCACTCTGTTTAAAGCTCAATATCTATGTTCCTAAATTAGTTACAGAGTTCTGAATGACGTTTTTGAACTCAGTGTTGAATTATCCATCGGAACATTGCTATTAGAAATCAATTGATGAGTTTCTCTGGCTTAATGGAATAGATGCTTAACGGTGGTAGTGATTCTCTACCATATTCTCGCATCTATTGCACTCTCTTTAAAGCTCAATATCTCTGTTCCTATAATAGTTACAGAGTTCTGAATGACGTTTTTGAACTCAGTGTTCAATTTTGCATGGGAACATTGCTATTAGAAATCAATTGATGAGTTTCTCTGCCTTAATGGAATAGATGCTTTTCGGTGGTAGTGAATCTCTACCATATTCTCGCATCTATTGCACTCTCTTTAAAGCTTAATATCTCTGTTCCTAAAATAGTTACAGAGTTCTGAATGACGTTTTTGAACTCAGTGTTCAATTTTGCATGGGAACATTGCTATTAGAAATCAATTGATGAGTTTCTCTGCCTTAATGGAATAGATGCTTTTCGGTGGTAGTGAATCTCTACCATATTCTCGCATCTATTGCACTCTCTTTAAAGCTTAATATCTCTGTTCCTAAAATAGTTACAGAGTTCTGAATGACGTTTTTGAACTCAGTGTTCAATTTTGCATGGGAACATTGCTTTTAGAAATAAATTGATGATTCTCTCTGCCTTAATGGAAAAGATACTTTTCGGTGGTAGTGATTCTCTACCAAATTCTCGCATCTATTGCAATCTATCTTAAAAGCTGAATATCTCTGCTCCTAAAATAGTTACAGAGTTCTGAATGACGTTTTTGAACTCAGTGTTCAATTTTGCATGGGAACATTGCTATTAGAAATCAATTGATGAGTTTCTCTGCCTTAATGGAATAGATGCTTTTCGGTGGTAGTGAATCTCTACCATATTCTCGCATCTATTGCACTCTCTTTAAAGCTTAATATCTCTGTTCCTAAAATAGTTACAGAGTTCTGAATGACGTTTTTGAACTCAGTGTTCAATTTTGCATGGGAACATTGCTTTTAGAAATAAATTGATGATTCTCTCTGCCTTAATGGAAAAGATGCTTTTCGGTGGTAGTGATTCTCTACCAAATTCTCGCATCTATTGCAATCTATCTTAAAAGCTGAATATCTCTGCTCCTAAAATAGTTACAGAGTTGTGAATGACTTTTTTGAACTCAGTGTTCAATTTTGCATCGGAACATTGCTTTCAGAAATAAATTGATGATTCTCTCTGCCTTAATGGAATAGATGCTTTTCGGTGGTAGTGATTCTCTACCAAATTCTCGCATCTATCGCAATCTATCTCAAAAGCTGAATATCTCTGCTTTTAAAATAGTTACAGAGTTCTGAATGACGTTTTTGAACTCAGTGTTGAATTATGCATCGGAACATTGCTATTAGAAATCAATTGATGAGTTTCTCTGCCTTAATGGAATAGATGCTTTTCGGTGGTAGTGATTCTCTACCATATTCTCGCATCTATTGCACTCTGTTTAAAGCTCAATATCTCTGTTCCTAAAATAGTTACAGAGTTCTGAATGACTTTTTTGAACTCAGTATTGAATTATGCATCGGAACATTGCTATTAGAAATCAATTGATGATTTTCTAAACATTTCTCAGGATTAATGGCATAGATATTATTCGGTGGTAGTGATTCTCTACCAAGTTCTCACATCCATTGTAATCTGTTTAAAGCTCAATATCTCTGTTCCTAAAATAGTTACAGAGTTCTGAATGACTTTTTTGAACTCAGTGTTCAATTTTGCATTGGAACAGTGCTTTTAGAAATAAATTGAAGATTCTCTCTGCCTTAATGGAATAGATGCTTTTCGGTGGTAGTGATTCTCTGCCAAATTCTCGCATCTATTGCACTCTCTTTAAAGCTTAATATCTCTGTTCCTAAAATAGTTACAGAGTTCTGAATGACGTTTTTGAACTCAGTGTTCAATTTTGCATGGGAACATTGCTTTTAGAAATAAATTGATGATTCTCTCTGCCTTAATGGAAAAGATGCTTTTCGGTGGTATTGATTCTCTACCAAATTCTCGCATCTATTGCAATCTATCTTAAAAGCTAAATATCTCTGCTCCTAAAATAGTTACAGAGTTCTGAATGCCTTTTTTGAACTCAGTGTTAAATTATGCATTAGAACATTGCTATTAGAAATTAAATGTTGAGTTTCTCTGCCTTAATGGAATAGATGCTTTTCGGTGGTAGTGATTCTCTGCCAAATTCTCGCATCTATTGCACTCTCTTTAAAGCTTAATATCTCTGTTCCTAAAATAGTTACAGAGTTCTGAATGACTTTTTTGAACTCAGTGTTTAATTTTGCATCGGAACATTGCTTTTAGAATTAAATTGTCGATTCTCTCTGCCTTAATGGAATAGATGCTTTTCGGTGGTAGTGATTCTCTACCATATTTTCGCATCTATTGCACTCTGTTTAAAGCTCAATATCTATGTTCCTAAATTAGTTACAGAGTTCTGAATGACGTTTTTGAACTCAGTGTTGAATTATCCATCGGAACATTGCTATTAGAAATCAATTGATGATTCTCTCTGCCTTAATGGAATAGATGCTTTTCGGTGGTAGTGATTCTCTACCAAATTCTCGCATCTATTGCAATCTATCTTAAAAGCTGACTATCTCTGCTCCTAAAATAGTTACAGAGTTCTGAATGCCTTTTTTGAACTCAGTGTTAAATTATGCATTAGAACTTTGCTATTAGAAATCAATTGATGAGTTTCTCTGCCTTAATGGAATAGATGCTTTTCGGTGGTAGTGATTCTCTACCAAATTCTCGCATCTATTGCAATCTATCTCAAAAGCTGAATATCTCTGTTTTTAAAATAGTTATAGAGTTCTGAATGACTTTTTTGAACTCAGTGTTGAATTATGCATCGGAACATTGCTATTAGAAATCAATTGATGAGTTTCTCTGCCTTAATGGAATAGATGCTTTTCGGTGGTAGTGATTCTCTACCATATTCTCGCATCTATTGCAATCTATCTTAAAAGCTGAATATCTCTGCTCCTAAAATAGTTACAGAGTTCTGAATGCCTTTTTTGAACTCAGTGTTAAATTATGCATTAGAACATTGCTATTAGAAATTAATTGTTGAGTTTCTCTGCCTTAATGGAATAGATGCTTTTCGGTGGTAGTGATTCTCTGCCAAATTCTCGCATCTATTGCACTCTCTTTAAAGCTTAATATCTCTGTTCCTAAAATAGTTACAGAGTTCTGAATGACGTTTTTGAACTCAGTGTTCAATTTTGCATGGGAACATTGCTTTTAGAAATAAATTGATGATTCTCTCTGCCTTAATGGAAAAGATGCTTTTCGGTGGTAGTGATTCTCTACCAAATTCTCGCATCTATTGCAATCTATCTTAAAAGCTGAATATCTCTGCTCCTAAAATAGTTACAGAGTTCTGAATGCCTTTTTTGAACTCAGTGTTAAATTATGCATTAGAACATTGCTATTAGAAATTAAATGTTGAGTTTCTCTGCCTTAATGGAATAGATGCTTTTCGGTGGTAGTGATTCTCTGCCAAATTCTCGCATCTATTGCACTCTGTTTAAAGCTCAATATCTCTGTTCCTAAATTAGTTACAGAGTTCTGAATGACTTTTTTGAACTCAGTGTTCAATTTTGCATCGGAACATTGCTTTTAGAAATAAATTGTCGATTCTCTCTGCCTTAATGGAATAGATGCTTTTCGGTGGTAGTGATTCTCTACCATATTTTCGCATCTATTGCACTCTGTTTAAAGCTCAATATCTATGTTCCTAAATTAGTTACAGAGTTCTGAATGACGTTTTTGAACTCAGTGTTCAATTTTGCATGGGAACATTGCTTTTAGAAATAAATTGTCGATTCTCTCTGCCTTAATGGAATAGATGCTTTTCGGTGGTAGTGATTCTCTACCAAATTCTCGCATCTATTGCAATCTATCTTAAAAGCTGAATATCTCTGCTCCTAAAATAGTTACAGAGTTCTGAATGACTTTTTTGAACTCAGTGTTAAATTATGCATTAGAACTTTGCTATTAGAAATCAATTGATGAGTTTCTCTGCCTTAATGGAATAGATGCTTTTCGGTGGTAGTGATTCTCTACCAAATTCTCGCATCTATTGCAATCTATCTCAAAAGCTGAATATCTCTGTTCCTAAAATAGTTACAGAGTTCTGAATGACTTTTTTGAACTCAGTGTTCAATTTTGCATCGGAACATTGCTTTTAGAATTAAATTGTCGATTCTCTCTGCCTTAATGGAATAGATGCTTTTCGGTGGTAGTGATTCTCTACCATATTTTCGCATCTATTGCACTCTGTTTAAAGCTCAATATCTATGTTCCTAAATTAGTTACAGAGTTCTGAATGACGTTTTTGAACTCAGTGTTGAATTATCCATCGGAACATTGCTATTAGAAATCAATTGATGAGTTTCTCTGGCTTAATGGAATAGATGCTTAACGGTGGTAGTGATTCTCTACCATATTCTCGCATCTATTGCACTCTCTTTAAAGCTCAATATCTCTGTTCCTATAATAGTTACAGAGTTCTGAATGACGTTTTTGAACTCAGTGTTCAATTTTGCATGGGAACATTGCTATTAGAAATCAATTGATGAGTTTCTCTGCCTTAATGGAATAGATGCTTTTCGGTGGTAGTGAATCTCTACCATATTCTCGCATCTATTGCACTCTCTTTAAAGCTTAATATCTCTGTTCCTAAAATAGTTACAGAGTTCTGAATGACGTTTTTGAACTCAGTGTTCAATTTTGCATGGGAACATTGCTATTAGAAATCAATTGATGAGTTTCTCTGCCTTAATGGAATAGATGCTTTTCGGTGGTAGTGAATCTCTACCATATTCTCGCATCTATTGCACTCTCTTTAAAGCTTAATATCTCTGTTCCTAAAATAGTTACAGAGTTCTGAATGACGTTTTTGAACTCAGTGTTCAATTTTGCATGGGAACATTGCTTTTAGAAATAAATTGATGATTCTCTCTGCCTTAATGGAAAAGATACTTTTCGGTGGTAGTGATTCTCTACCAAATTCTCGCATCTATTGCAATCTATCTTAAAAGCTGAATATCTCTGCTCCTAAAATAGTTACAGAGTTCTGAATGACGTTTTTGAACTCAGTGTTCAATTTTGCATGGGAACATTGCTATTAGAAATCAATTGATGAGTTTCTCTGCCTTAATGGAATAGATGCTTTTCGGTGGTAGTGAATCTCTACCATATTCTCGCATCTATTGCACTCTCTTTAAAGCTTAATATCTCTGTTCCTAAAATAGTTACAGAGTTCTGAATGACGTTTTTGAACTCAGTGTTCAATTTTGCATGGGAACATTGCTTTTAGAAATAAATTGATGATTCTCTCTGCCTTAATGGAAAAGATGCTTTTCGGTGGTAGTGATTCTCTACCAAATTCTCGCATCTATTGCAATCTATCTTAAAAGCTGAATATCTCTGCTCCTAAAATAGTTACAGAGTTGTGAATGACTTTTTTGAACTCAGTGTTCAATTTTGCATCGGAACATTGCTTTCAGAAATAAATTGATGATTCTCTCTGCCTTAATGGAATAGATGCTTTTCGGTGGTAGTGATTCTCTACCAAATTCTCGCATCTATCGCAATCTATCTCAAAAGCTGAATATCTCTGCTTTTAAAATAGTTACAGAGTTCTGAATGACGTTTTTGAACTCAGTGTTGAATTATGCATCGGAACATTGCTATTAGAAATCAATTGATGATTCTCTCTGCCTTAATGGAATAGATGCTTTTCGGTGGTAGTGATTCTCTACCATATTCTCGCATCTATTGCACTCTGTTTAAAGCTCAATATCTCTGTTCCTAAAATAGTTACAGAGTTCTGAATGACTTTTTTGAACTCAGTATTGAATTATGCATCGGAACATTGCTATTAGAAATCAATTGATGATTTTCTAAACATTTCTCAGGATTAATGGCATAGATATTATTCGGTGGTAGTGATTCTCTACCAAGTTCTCACATCCATTGTAATCTGTTTAAAGCTCAATATCTCTGTTCCTAAAATAGTTACAGAGTTCTGAATGACGTTTTTGAACTCAGTGTTGAATTATGCATTGGAACAGTGCTTTTAGAAATAAATTGAAGATTCTCTCTGCCTTAATGGAATAGATGCTTTTCGGTGGTAGTGATTCTCTACCAAATTCTCGCATCTATTGCACTCTGTTTAAAGCTCAATATCTCTGTTCGTAAAATAGCTACAGAGTTCTGAATGACTTTTTTTGAACTCAGCATTCAATTCCGCATCGAAATATTGTTATAAGAAAGCAATTGAAGATTCTCTCCTACTTACTGGAATATATGCTTTTCGGTGGTAGTGATTCTCTACCAAATTCTCGCATCTATTGCAATCTATCTCAAAAGCTCAATATCTCTGTTCCTAAAATAGTTACAGAGTTCTGAATGACTTTTTTGAACTCAGTGTTCAATTATGCATCAGAACATTGCTATTAGAAAGCAATTGATGAGTTTCTCTGCCTTAATGGAATAGATGCTTTTCGGTGGTATTGATTCTCTACCAAATTCTCGCATCTATTGCAATCTATCTCAAAAGCTGAATATCTCTGCTTTTAAAATAGTTATAGAGTTCTGAATGACGTTTTTGAACTCAGTGTTCAATTTTGCATGGGAACATTGCTTTTAGAAATAAATTGATGATTCTCTCTGCCTTAATGGAAAAGATGCTTTTCGGTGGTAGTGATTCTCTACCAAATTCTCGCATCTATTGCAATCTATCTTAAAAGCTGAATATCTCTGCTCCTAAAATAGTTACAGAGTTGTGAATGACTTTTTTGAACTCAGTGTTCAATTTTGCATCGGAACATTGCTTTCAGAAATAAATTGATGATTCTCTCTGCCTTAATGGAATAGATGCTTTTCGGTGGTAGTGATTCTCTACCAAATTCTCGCATCTATTGCAATCTATCTCAAAAGCTGAATATCTCTGTTCCTAAAATAGTTACAGAGTTCTGAATGACTTTTTTGAACTCAGTGTTGAATTATGCATCAGAACATTGCTATTAGAAAGCAATTGATGAGTTTCTCTGCCTTAATGGAATAGATGCTTTTCGGTGGTATTGATTCTCTACCAAATTCTCGCATCTATTGCAATCTATCTCAAAAGCTGAATATCTCTGCTTTTAAAATAGTTATAGAGTTCTGAATGACTTTTTTGAACTCAGCATTCAATTCCGCATCGAAACATTGTTATAAGAAAGCAATTGAAGATTCTCTCTGCATGAATGGAATATATGCTTTTCGGTGGTAGTGATTCTCTACCAAATTCTCGCATCTATTGCAATATATTTTAAAAGCTGAATATCTCTACTCCTAAAATAGTTACAGAGTTCTGAATGACTTTTTTGAACTCAGTGTTGAATTATGCATCAGAACATTGCTATTAGAAATCAATTGATGAGTTTCTCTGCCTTAATGGAATAGATGCTTTTCGGTGATAGTGATTCTCTACCAAATTCTCGCATCTATTGCAATCTATGTCAAAAGCTGAATATCTCTGCTTTTAAAATAGTTACAGAGTTCTGAATGACGTTTTTGAACTCAGTGTTCAATTTTGCATGGGAACATTGCTATTAGAAATCAATTGATGAGTTTCTCTGCCTTAATGGAATAGATGCTTTTCGGTGGTAGTGAATCTCTACCATATTCTCGCATCTATTGCACTCTCTTTAAAGCTCAACATCTCTGTTCCTATAATAGTTACAGAGTTCTGAATGACGTTTTTGAACTCAGTGTTCAATTTTGCATGGGAACACTGCTTTTAGAAATAAATTGATGATTCTCTCTGCCTTAATGGAATAGATGCTTTTCTGTGGTAGGGATTCTCTAACAAATTCTCGCATCTATTGCAATCTATCTTAAAAGCTGAATATCTCGGTTCCTAAAATAGTTAAAGAGTTGTGAATGACTTTTTTGAACTCAGTGTTCAATTTTGCATCGGAACATTGCTTTTAGAAATAAATTGATGATTCTCTCTGCCTTAATGGAATAGATGCTTTTCGGTGGTAGTGATTCTCTACCAAATTCTCGCATCTATTGCAATCTATCTCAAAAGCTGAATATCTCTGCTTTTAAAATAGTTACAGAGTTCTGAATGACTTTTTTGAACTCAGTGTTGAATTATGCATCGGAACATTGCTATTAGAAATCAATTGATGAGTTTCTCTGCCTTAATGGAATAGATGCTTTTCGGTGGTAGTGATTCTCTACCATATTCTCGCATCTATTGCAATCTATCTTAAAAGCTGAATATCTCTGCTCCTAAAATAGTTACAGAGTTCTGAATGCCTTTTTTGAACTCAGTGTTAAATTATGCATTAGAACATTGCTATTAGAAATTAATTGTTGTGTTTCTCTGCCTTAATGGAATAGATGCTTTTCGGTGGTAGTGATTCTCTGCCAAATTCTCGCATCTATTGCACTCTCTTTAAAGCTTAATATCTCTGTTCCTAAAATAGTTACAGAGTTCTGAATGACTTTTTTGAACTCAGTGTTCAATTTTGCATCGGAACATTGCTTTTAGAAATAAATTGTCGATTCTCTCTGCCTTAATGGAATAGATGCTTTTCGGTGTTAGTGATTCTCTACCATATTCTCGCATCTATTGCAATCTATCTTAAAAGCTTAATATCTCTGCTCCTAAAATAGTTACAGAGTTCTGAATGACTTTTTTGAACTCATTGTTGAATTATGCATCAGAACATTGCTATTAAAAAGCAATTGATGAGTTTCTCTGCCTTAATGGAATAGATGCTTTTCGGTGGTATTGATTCTCTACCAAATTCTCGCATCTATTGCAATCTATCTCAAAAGCTGAATATCTCTGCTTTTAAAATAGTTATAGAGTTCTGAATGACTTTTTTGAACTCAGCGTTTAATTTTGCATCGGAACATTGCTATTACAAATCAATTGATGATTCTCTCTGCCTTAATGGAATAGATGCTTTTCGGTGGTAGTGATTCTCTACCAAATTCTCGCATCTATTGCACTCTCTTTAAAGCTCAATATATCTGTTCGTAAAATAGTTACAGAGTTCTGAATGACTTTTTTGAACTCAGCATTCAATTCCGCATCGAAACATTGTTATAAGAAAGCAATTGAAGATTCTCTCTGCATGAATGGATTATATGCTTTTCGGTGGTAGTGATTCTCTACCAAATTCTCGCATCTATTGCAATCTATCTCAAAAGCTGAATATCTCTGTTCCTAAAATAGTTACAGAGTTCTGAATGACGTTTTTGAACTCAGTGTTGAATTATGCATCAGAACATTGCTATTAGAAAGCAATTGATGAGTTTCTCTGCCTTAATGGAATAGATGCTTTTCGGTGGTATTGATTCTCTACCAAATTCTCGCATCTATTGCAATCTATCTCAAAAGCTGAATATCTCTGCTTTTAAAATAGTTATAGAGTTCTGAATGACTTTTTTGAACTCAGCATTCAATTCCGCATCGAAACATTGTTATAAGAAAGCAATTGAAGATTCTCTCTGCATGAATGGAATATATGCTTTTCGGTGGTAGTGATTCTCTACCAAATTCTCGCATCTATTGCAATCTATCTTAAAAGCTGAATATCTCTGCTTTTAAAATAGTTATAGAGTTCTGAATGACTTTTTTGAACTCAGTGTTGAATTATGCATCGGAACATTGCTATTAGAAATCAATTGATGATTCTCTCTGCCTTAATGGAATAGATGCTTTTCGGTGGTAGTGATTCTCTGCCAAATTCTCGCATCTATTGCACTCTCTTTAAAGCTTAATATCTCTGTTCCTAAAATAGTTACAGAGTTCTGAATGACGTTTTTGAACTCAGTGTTCAATTTTGCATGGGAACATTGCTTTTAGAAATAAATTGATGATTCTCTCTGCCTTAATGGAAAAGATGCTTTTCGGTGGTAGTGATTCTCTACCAAATTCTCGCATCTATTGCAATCTATCTTAAAAGCTGAATATCTCTGCTCCTAAAATAGTTACAGAGTTGTGAATGACTTTTTTGAACTCAGTGTTGAATTATGCATCGGAACATTGCTATTAGAAATTAATTGTTGAGTTTCTCTGCCTTAATGGAATAGATGCTTTTCGGTGGTAGTGATTCTCTACCAAATTCTCGCATCTATTGCAATCTATCTCAAAAGCTGAATATCTCTGTTCCTAAAATAGTTACAGAGTTCTGAATGACGTTTTTGAACTCAGTGTTGAATTATGCATCAGAACATTGCTATTAGAAAGCAATTGATGAGTTTCTCTGCCTTAATGGAATAGATGCTTTTCGGTGGTATTGATTCTCTACCAAATTCTCGCATCTATTGCAATCTATCTCAAAAGCTGAATATCTCTGCTTTTAAAATAGTTATAGAGTTCTGAATGACTTTTTTGAACTCAGCATTCAATTCCGCATCGAAACATTGTTATAAGAAAGCAATTGAAGATTCTCTCTGCATGAATGGAATATATGCTTTTCGGTGGTAGTGATTCTCTACCAAATTCTCGCATCTATTGCAATCTATCTTAAAAGCTGAATATCTCTGCTTTTAAAATAGTTATAGAGTTCTGAATGACTTTTTTGAACTCAGTGTTGAATTATGCATCGGAACATTGCTATTAGAAATCAATTGATGATTCTCTCTGCCTTAATGGAATAGATGCTTTTCGGTGGTAGTGATTCTCTGCCAAATTCTCGCATCTATTGCACTCTCTTTAAAGCTTAATATCTCTGTTCCTAAAATAGTTACAGAGTTCTGAATGACGTTTTTGAACTCAGTGTTCAATTTTGCATGGGAACATTGCTTTTAGAAATAAATTGATGATTCTCTCTGCCTTAATGGAAAAGATGCTTTTCGGTGGTAGTGATTCTCTACCAAATTCTCGCATCTATTGCAATCTATCTTAAAAGCTGAATATCTCTGCTCCTAAAATAGTTACAGAGTTGTGAATGACTTTTTTGAACTCAGTGTTGAATTATGCATCGGAACATTGCTATTAGAAATCAATTGATGAGTTTCTCTGCCTTAATGGAATAGATGCTTTTCGGTGGTAGTGATTCTCTACCATATTCTCGCATCTATTGCAATCTATCTTAAAAGCTGAATATCTCTGCTCCTAAAATAGTTACAGAGTTCTGAATGCCTTTTTTGAACTCAGTGTTAAATTATGCATTAGAACATTGCTATTAGAAATTAATTGTTGTGTTTCTCTGCCTTAATGGAATAGATGCTTTTCGGTGGTAGTGATTCTCTGCCAAATTCTCGCATCTATTGCACTCTCTTTAAAGCTTAATATTTCTGTTCCTAAAATAGTTACAGAGTTCTGAATGACTTTTTTGAACTCAGTGTTCAATTTTGCATCGGAACATTGCTTTCAGAAATAAATTGATGATTCTCTCTGCCTTAATGGAATAGATGCTTTTCGGTGGTAGTGATTCTCTACCAAATTCTCGCATCTATTGCAATCTATCTCAAAAGCTGAATATCTCTGTTCCTAAAATAGTTACAGAGTTCTGAATGACTTTTTTGAACTCAGTGTTGAATCATGCATCAGAACATTGCTAATAAAAATCAATTGAATAGTTTCTCTGCCTTAATGGAATAGATGCTTTTCGGTGGTATTGATTCTCTACCAAATTCTCGCATCTATTGCAATCTATCTCAAAAGCTGAATATCTCTGCTTTTAAAATAGTTATAGAGTTCTGAATGACTTTTTGAACTCAGTGTTGAATTATGCATCGGAACATTGCTATTAGAAATCAATTGATGATTCTCTCTGCATGAATGGAATATATGCTTTTCGGTGGTAGTGATTCTCTACCAAATTCTCGCATCTATTGCAATCTATCTTAAAAACTGAATATCTCTGCTTTTAAAATAGTTATAGAGTTCTGAATGACTTTTTTGAACTCAGTGTTGAATTATGCATCGGAACATTGCTATTAGAAATCAATTGATGATTCTCTCTGCCTTAATGGAATAGATGCTTTTCGGTGGTAGTGATTCTCTGCCAAATTCTCGCATCTATTGCACTCTCTTTAAAGCTTAATATCTCTGTTCCTAAAATAGTTACAGAGTTCTGAATGACGTTTTTGAACTCAGTGTTCAATTTTGCATGGGAACATTGCTTTTAGAAATAAATTGATGATTCTCTCTGCCTTAATGGAAAAGATGCTTTTCGGTGGTAGTGATTCTCTACCAAATTCTCGCATCTATTGCAATCTATCTTAAAAGCTGAATATCTCTGCTCCTAAAATAGTTACAGAGTTGTGAATGACTTTTTTGAACTCAGTGTTGAATTATGCATCGGAACATTGCTATTAGAAATCAATTGATGAGTTTCTCTGCCTTAATGGAATAGATGCTTTTCGGTGGTAGTGATTCTCTACCATATTCTCGCATCTATTGCAATCTATCTTAAAAGCTGAATATCTCTGCTCCTAAAATAGTTACAGAGTTCTGAATGCCTTTTTTGAACTCAGTGTTAAATTATGCATTAGAACATTGCTATTAGAAATTAATTGTTGTGTTTCTCTGCCTTAATGGAATAGATGCTTTTCGGTGGTAGTGATTCTCTGCCAAATTCTCGCATCTATTGCACTCTCTTTAAAGCTTAATATCTCTGTTCCTAAAATAGTTACAGAGTTCTGAATGACTTTTTTGAACTCAGTGTTCAATTTTGCATCGGAACATTGCTTTTAGAAATAAATTGTCGATTCTCTCTGCCTTAATGGAATAGATGCTTTTCGGTGGTAGTGATTCTCTACCAAATTCTCGCATCTATTGCAATCTATCTCAAAAGCTGAATATCTCTGTTTCTAAAATAGTTACAGAGTTCTGAATGACTTTTTTGAACTCAGTGTTGAATTATGCATCAGAACATTGCTATTAAAAAGCAATTGATGAGTTTCTCTGCCTTAATGGAATAGATGCTTTTCGGTGGTATTGATTCTCTACCAAATTCTCGCATCTATTGCAATCTATCTCAAAAGCTGAATATCTCTGCTTTTAAAATAGTTATAGAGTTCTGAATGACTTTTTGAACTCAGTGTTGAATTATGCATCGGAACATTGCTATTAGAAATCAATTGATGATTCTCTCTGCATGAATGGAATATATGCTTTTCGGTGGTAGTGATTCTCTACCAAATTCTCGCATCTATTGCAATCTATCTTAAAAGCTGAATATCTCTGCTTTTAAAATAGTTATAGAGTTCTGAATGACTTTTTTGAACTCAGTGTTGAATTATGCATCGGAACATTGCTATTAGAAATCAATTGATGATTCTCTCTGCCTTAATGGAATAGATGCTTTTCGGTGGTAGTGATTCTCTGCCAAATTCTCGCATCTATTGCACTCTCTTTAAAGCTTAATATCTCTGTTCCTAAAATAGTTACAGAGTTCTGAATGACGTTTTTGAACTCAGTGTTCAATTTTGCATGGGAACATTGCTTTTAGAAATAAATTGATGATTCTCTCTGCCTTAATGGAAAAGATGCTTTTCGGTGGTAGTGATTCTCTACCAAATTCTCGCATCTATTGCAATCTATCTTAAAAGCTGAATATCTCTGCTCCTAAAATAGTTACAGAGTTGTGAATGACTTTTTTGTACTCAGTATTGAATTATGCATCGGAACATTGCTATTAGAAATCAATTGATGAGTTTTTCTGCCTTAATGGAATAGATGCTTTTCGGTGGTAGTGATTCTCTACCATATTCTCGCATCTATTGCAATCTATCTTAAAAGCTGAATATCTCTGCTCCTAAAATAGTTACAGAGTTCTGAATGCCTTTTTTGAACTCAGTGTTAAATTATGCATTAGAACATTGCTATTAGAAATTAATTGTTGTGTTTCTCTGCCTTAATGGAATAGATGCTTTTCGGTGGTAGTGATTCTCTGCCAAATTCTCGCATCTATTGCACTCTCTTTAAAGCTTAATATCTCTGTTCCTAAAATAGTTACAGAGTTCTGAATGACTTTTTTGAACTCAGTGTTCAATTTTGCATCGGAACATTGCTTTCAGAAATAAATTGATGATTCTCTCTGCCTTAATGGAATAGATGCTTTTCGGTGGTAGTGATTCTCTACCAAATTCTCGCATCTATTGCAATCTATCTCAAAAGCTGAATATCTCTGTTCCTAAAATAGTTACAGAGTTCTGAATGACTTTTTTGAACTCAGTGTTGAATTATGCATCAGAACATTGCTATTAAAAAGCAATTGATGAGTTTCTCTGCCTTAATGGAATAGATGCTTTTCGGTGGTATTGATTCTCTACCAAATTCTCGCATCTATTGCAATCTATCTCAAAAGCTGAATATCTCTGCTTTTAAAATAGTTATAGAGTTCTGAATGACTTTTTGAACTCAGTGTTGAATTATGCATCGGAACATTGCTATTAGAAATCAATTGATGATTCTCTCTGCCTTAATGGAATAGATGCTTTTCGGTGGTAGTGATTCTCTACCAAATTCTCGCATCTATTGCACTCTCTTTAAAGCTCAATATATCTGTTCGTAAAATAGTTACAGAGTTTTGAATGACTTTTTTGAACTCAGCATTCAATTCCGCATCGAAACATTGTTATAAGAAAGCAATTGAAGATTCTCTCTGCATGAATGGAATATATGCTTTTCGGTGGTAGTGATTCTCTACCAAATTCTCGCATCTATTGCAATCTATCTTAAAAGCTGAATATCTCTACTCCTAAAATAGTTACAGAGTTCTGAATGACTTTTTTGAACTCAGTGTTGAATTATGCATCAGAACATTGCTATTAGAAATCAATTGATGAGTTTCTCTGCCTTAATGGAATAGATGCTTTTCGGTGATAGTGATTCTCTACCAAATTCTCGCATCTATTGCAATCTATGTCAAAAGCTGAATATCTCTGCTCCTAAAATAGTTACAGAGTTCTGAATGACGTTTTTGAACTCAGTGTTGAATTATCCATCGGAACATTGCTATTAGAAATCAATTGATGATTCTCTCTGCCTTAATGGAATAGATGCTTTTCGGTGGTAGTGATTCTCTACCAAATTCTCGCATCTATTGCACTCTCTTTAAAGCTCAATATATCTGTTCGTAAAATAGTTACAGAGTTCTGAATGACTTTTTTGAACTCAGCATTCAATTCCGCATCGAAACATTGTTATAAGAAAGCAATTGAAGATTCTCTCTGCATGAATGGAATATATGCTTTTCGGTGGTAGTGATTCTCTACCAAATTCTCGCATCTATTGCAATCTATCTTAAAAGCTGAATATCTCTGCTCCTAAAATAGTTACAGAGTTCTGAATGACTTTTTTGAACTCAGTGTTGAATTATGCATCAGAACATTGCTATTAGAAAGCAATTGATGAGTTTCTCTGCCTTAATGGAATAGATGCTTTTCGGTGGTATTGATTCTCTACCAAATTCTCGCATCTATTGCAATCTATCTCAAAAGCTGAATATCTCTGCTTTTAAAATAGTTATAGAGTTCTGAATGACGTTTTTGAACTCAGTGTTCAATTTTGCATGGGAACATTGCTTTTAGAAATAAATTGATGATTCTCTCTGCCTTAATGGAAAAGATGCTTTTCGGTGGTAGTGATTCTCTACCAAATTCTCGCATCTATTGCAATCTATCTTAAAAGCTGAATATCTCTGCTCCTAAAATAGTTACAGAGTTGTGAATGACTTTTTTGAACTCAGTGTTCAATTTTGCATCGGAACATTGCTTTCAGAAATAAATTGATGATTCTCTCTGCCTTAATGGAATAGATGCTTTTCGGTGGTAGTGATTCTCTACCAAATTCTCGCATCTATTGCAATCTATCTCAAAAGCTGAATATCTCTGTTCCTAAAATAGTTACAGAGTTCTGAATGACTTTTTTGAACTCAGTGTTGAATTATGCATCAGAACATTGCTATTAGAAAGCAATTGATGAGTTTCTCTGCCTTAATGGAATAGATGCTTTTCGGTGGTATTGATTCTCTACCAAATTCTCGCATCTATTGCAATCTATCTCAAAAGCTGAATATCTCTGCTTTTAAAATAGTTATAGAGTTCTGAATGACTTTTTTGAACTCAGCATTCAATTCCGCATCGAAACATTGTTATAAGAAAGCAATTGAAGATTCTCTCTGCATGAATGGAATATATGCTTTTCGGTGGTAGTGATTCTCTACCAAATTCTCGCATCTATTGCAATCTATCTTAAAAGCTGAATATCTTTACTCCTAAAATAGTTACAGAGTTCTGAATGACTTTTTTGAACTCAGTGTTGAATTATGCATCAGAACATTGCTATTAGAAATCAATTGATGAGTTTCTCTGCCTTAATGGAATAGATGCTTTTCGGTGATAGTGATTCTCTACCAAATTCTCGCATCTATTGCAATCTATGTCAAAAGCTGAATATCTCTGCTTTTAAAATAGTTACAGAGTTCTGAATGACGTTTTTGAACTCAGTGTTGAATTATCCATCGGAACATTGCTATTAGAAATCAATTGATGAGTTTCTCTGGCTTAATGGAATAGATGCTTAACGGTGGTAGTGATTCTCTACCATATTCTCGCATCTAATGCACTCTCTTTAAAGCTCAATATCTCTGTTCCTAAAATAGTTACAGAGTTCTGAATGACGTTTTTGAACTCAGTGTTCAATTTTGCATGGGAACATTGCTATTAGAAATCAATTGATGAGTTTCTCTGCCTTAATGGAATAGATGCTTTTCGGTGGTAGTGAATCTCTACCATATTCTCGCATCTATTGCACTCTCTTTAAAGCTCAACATCTCTGTTCCTATTATAGTTACAGAGTTCTGAATGACGTTTTTGAACTCAGTGTTCAATTTTGCATGGGAACACTGCTTTTAGAAATAAATTGATGATTCTCTCTGCCTTAATGGAAAAGATGCTTTTCGGTGGTAGTGATTCTCTACCAAATTCTCGCATCTATTGCAATCTATCTTAAAAGCTGAATATCTCTGCTCCTAAAATAGTTAAGAGTTGTGAATGACTTTTTTGAACTCAGTGTTCAATTTTGCATCGGAACATTGCTTTTAGAAATAAATTGTCGATTCTCTCTGCCTTAATGGAATAGATGCTTTTCGGTGGTAGTGATTCTCTACCAAATTCTCGCATCTATTGCAATCTATCTCAAAAGCTGAATATCTCTGCTTTTAAAATAGTTACAGAGTTCTGAATGACTTTTTTGAACTCAGTGTTGAATTATGCATCGGAACATTGCTATTAGAAATCAATTGATGAGTTTTTCTGCCTTAATGGAATAGATGCTTTTCGGTGGTAGTGATTCTCTACCATATTCTCGCATCTATTGCAATCTATCTTAAAAGCTGAATATCTCTGCTCCTAAAATAGTTACAGAGTTCTGAATGCCTTTTTTGAACTCAGTGTTAAATTATGCATTAGAACATTGCTATTAGAAATTAATTGTTGTGTTTCTCTGCCTTAATGGAATAGATGCTTTTCGGTGGTAGTGATTCTCTGCCAAATTCTCGCATCTATTGCACTCTCTTTAAAGCTTAATATCTCTGTTCCTAAAATAGTTACAGAGTTCTGAATGACTTTTTTGAACTCAGCATTTAATTCCGCATCGAAACATTGTTATAAGAAAGCAATTGAAGATTCTCTCTGCATGAATGGAATATATGCTTTTCGGTGGTAGGGATTCTCTACCAAATTCTCGCATCTATTGCAATCTATCTTAAAAGCTGAATATCTCTACTCCTAAAATAGTTACAGAGTTCTGAATGACTTTTTTGAACTCAGTGTTGAATTATGCATCAGAACATTGCTATTAGAAATCAATTGATGAGTTTCTCTGCCTTAATGGAATAGATGCTTTTCGGTGATAGTGATTCTCTACCAAATTCTCGCATCTATTGCAATCTATGTCAAAAGCTGAATATCTCTGCTCCTAAAATAGTTACAGAGTTCTGAATGACGTTTTTGAACTCAGTGTTGAATTATCCATCGGAACATTGCTATTAGAAATCAATTTATGATTCTCTCTGCCTTAATGGAATAGATGCTTTTCGGTGGTAGTGATTCTCTACCATATTCTCGCATCTATTGCACTCTGTTTAAAGCTCAATATCTCTGTTCCTAAAATAGTTACAGAGTTCTGAATGACTTTTTTGAACTCAGTATTGAATTATGCATCGGAACATTGCTATTAGAAATCAATTGATGATTTTCTAAACATTTCTCAGGATTAATGGCATAGATATTATTCGGTGGTAGTGATTCTCTACCAAGTTCTCACATCCATTGTAATCTGTTTAAAGCTCAATATCTCTGTTCCTAAAATAGTTACAGAGTTCTAAATGACGTTTTTGAACTCAGTGTTCAATTTTGCATTGGAACAGTGCTTTTAGAAATAAATTGAAGATTCTTTCTGCCTTAATGGAATAGATGCTTTTTGGTGGTAGTGATTCTCTACCAAATTCTCGCATCTATTGCACTCTCTTTAAAGCTCAATATCTCTGTTCCTAAAATAGTTAAAGAGTTGTGAATGACTTTTTTGAACTCAGTGTTCAATTATGCATCAGAACATTGCTATTAAAAATCAATTGAATAGTTTCTCTGCCTTAATGGAATAGATGCTTTTCGGTGGTATTGATTCTCTACCAAATTCTCGCATCTATTGCAATCTATCTCAAAAGCTGAATATCTCTGCTTTTAAAATAGTTATAGAGTTCTGAATGACGTTTTTGAACTCAGTGTTCAATTTTGCATTGGAACAGTGCTTTTAGAAATAAATTGAAGATTCTTTCTGCCTTAATGGAATAGATGCTTTTTGGTGGTAGTGATTCTCTACCAAATTCTCGCATCTATTGCACTCTGTTTAAAGCTCAATATCTCTGTTCGTAAAATAGCTACAGAGTTCTGAATGACTTTTTTTGAACTCAGCATTCAATTCCGCATCGAAATATTGTTATAAGAAAGCAATTGAAGATTCTCTCCTACTTAATGGAATATATGCTTTTCGGTGGTAGTGATTCTCTACCAAATTCTCGCATCTATTGCACTCTCTTTAAAGCTCAATATCTCTGTTCCTATAATAGTTACAGAGTTCTGAATGACGTTTTTGAACTCAGTGTTCAATTTTGCATGGGAACATTGCTATTAGAAATCAATTGATGAGTTTCTCTGCCTTAATGGAATAGATGCTTTTCGGTGGTAGTGAATCTCTACCATATTCTCGCATCTATTGCAATCTATCTTAAAAGCTGAATATCTCTGCTCCTAAAATAGTTACAGAGTTCTGAATGACTTTTTTGAACTCAGTGTTCAATTTTGCATCGGAACATTGCTTTCAGAAATAAATTGATGATTCTCTCTGCCTTAATGGAATAGATGCTTTTCGGTGGTAGTGATTCTCTAGCAAATTCTCGCATCTATTGCAATCTATCTCAAAAGCTGAATATCTCTGTTCCTAAAATAGTTACAGAGTTCTGAATGACTTTTTTGAACTCAGTGTTGAATTATGCATCAGAACATTGCTATTAAAAAGCAATTGATGAGTTTCTCTGCCTTAATGGAATAGATGCTTTTCGGTGGTATTGATTCTCTACCAAATTCTCGCATCTATTGCAATCTATCTCAAAAGCTGAATATCTCTGCCTTTAAAAATAGTTATAGAGTTCTGAATGACTTTTTTGAACTCAGTGTTGAATTATGCATCGGAACATTGCTATTAGAAATCAATTGATGATTCTCTCTGCCTTAATGGAATAGATGCTTTTCGGTGGTAGTGATTCTCTACCAAATTCTCGCATCTATTGCACTGTGTTTAAAGCTCAATATCTCTTTTCGTAAAATAGCTACAGAGTTCTGAATGACTTTTTTGAACTCAGCATTCAATTCCGCATCGAAACATTGTTATAAGAAAGCAATTGAAGATTCTCTCTGCATGAATGGAATATATGCTTTTCGGTGGTAGTGATTCTCTACCAAATTCTCGCATCTATTGCAATCTATCTTAAAAGCTGAATATCTCTACTCCTAAAATAGTTACAGAGTTCTGAATGACTTTTTTGAACTCAATGTTGAATTATGCATCAGAACATTGCTATTAGAAATCAATTGATGAGTTTCTCTGCCTTAATGGAATAGATGCTTTTCGGTGATAGTGATTCTCTACCAAATTCTCGCATCTATTGCAATCTATGTCAAAAGCTGAATATCTCTGCTCCTAAAATAGTTACAGAGTTCTGAATGACGTTTTTGAACTCAGTGTTGAATTATCCATCGGAACATTGCTATTAGAAATCAATTGATGATTCTCTCTGCCTTAATGGAATAGATGCTTTTCGGTGGTAGTGATTCTCTACCAAATTCTCGCATCTATTGCACTCTCTTTAAAGCTCAATATATCTGTTCGTAAAATAGTTACAGAGTTCTGAATGACTTTTTTGAACTCAGCATTCAATTCCGCATCGAAACATTGTTATAAGAAAGCAATTGAAGATTCTCTCTGCATGAATGGAATATATGCTTTTCGGTGGTAGTGATTCTCTACCAAATTCTCGCATCTATTGCAATCTATCTTAAAAGCTGAATATCTCTGCTCCTAAAATAGTTACAGAGTTCTGAATGACTTTTTGGAACTCAGTGTTGAATTATGCATCAGAACATTGCTATTAGAAATCAATTGATGAGTTTCTCTGCCTTAATGGAATAGATGCTTTTCAGTGATAGTGATTCTCTACCAAATTCTCGCATCTATTGCAATCTATGTCAAAAGCTGAATATCTCTGCTCCTAAAATAGTTACAGAGTTCTGAATGACGTTTTTGAACTCAGTGTTGAATTATCCATCGGAACATTGCTATTAGAAATCAATTTATGATTCTCTCTGCCTTAATGGAATAGATGCTTTTCGGTGGTAGTGATTCTCTACCATATTCTCGCATCTATTGCACTCTGTTTAAAGCTCAATATCTCTGTTCCTAAAATAGTTACAGAGTTCTGAATGACTTTTTTGTACTCAGTATTGAATTATGCATCGGGACATTGCTATTAGAAATCAATTGATGATTTTCTAAACATTTCTCAGGATTAATGGCATAGATATTATTCGGTGGTAGTGATTCTCTACCAAGTTCTCACATCCATTGTAATCTGTTTAAAGCTCAATATCTCTGTTCCTAAAATAGTTACAGAGTTCTAAATGACGTTTTTGAACTCAGTGTTCAATTTTGCATTGGAACAGTGCTTTTAGAAATAAATTGAAGATTCTTTCTGCCTTAATGGAATAGATGCTTTTTGGTGGTAGTGATTCTCTACCAAATTCTCGCATCTATTGCACTCTGTTTAAAGCTCAATATCTCTGTTCGTAAAATAGCTACAGAGTTCTGAATGACTTTTTTTGAACTCAGCATTCAATTCCGCATCGAAATATTGTTATAAGAAAGCAATTGAAGATTCTCTCCTACTTAATGGAATATATGCTTTTCGGTGGTAGTGATTCTCTACCAAATTCTCGCATCTATTGCACTCTCTTTAAAGCTCAATATCTCTGTTCCTATAATAGTTACAGAGTTCTGAATGACGTTTTTGAACTCAGTGTTCAATTTTGCATGGGAACATTGCTATTAGAAATCAATTGATGAGTTTCTCTGCCTTAATGGAATAGATGCTTTTCGGTGGTAGTGAATCTCTACCATATTCTCGCATCTATTGCACTCTCTTTAAAGCTCAATATCTCTGTTCCTATAATAGTTACTGAGTTCTGAATGACGTTTTTGAACTCAGTGTTCAATTTTGCATGGGAACATTGCTTTTAGAAATAAATTGATGATTCTCTCTGCCTTAATGGAATAGATGCTTTTCGGTGGTAGTGATTCTCTACAAAATTCTCGCATCTATTGCAATCTATCTTAAAAGCTGAATATCTCTGCTCCTAAAATAGTTACAGAGTTGTGAATGACTTTTTTGAACTCAGTGTTCAATTTTGCATGGGAACATTGCTTTTAGAAATAAATTGATGATTCACTCTGCCTTAATGGAATAGATGCTTTTCGGTGGTAGTGATTCTCTACCAAATTCTCGCATCTATTGCAATCTATCTCAAAAGCTGAATATCTCTGTTCCTAAAATAGTTACAGAGTTCTGAATGACTTTTTTGAACTCAGTGTTGAATTATGCATCAGAACATTGCTATTAAAAAGCAATTGATGAGTTTCTCTGCCTTAATGGAATAGATGCTTTTCTGTGGTAGTGATTCTCTAACAAATTCTCACATCTATTGCAATCTATCTCAAAAGCTGAATATCTCTGCTTTTAAAATAGTTATAGAGTTCTGAATGACTTTTTTGAACTCAGTGTTGAATTATGCATCGGAACATTGCTATTAGAAATCAATTGATGATTCTCTCTGCCTTAATGGAATAGATGCTTTTCGGTGGTAGTGATTCTCTATCAAATTCTCGCATCTATTGCACTCTCTTTAAAGCTCAATATATCTGTTCGTAAAATAGTTACAGAGTTCTGAATGACTTTTTTGAACTCAGCATTCAATTCCGCATCGAAACATTGTTATAAGAAAGCAATTGAAGATTCTCTCTGCATGAATGGAATATATGCTTTTCGGTGGTAGTGATTCTCTACCAAATTCTCGCATCTATTGCAATCTATCTTAAAAGCTGAATATCTCTACTCCTAAAATAGTTACAGAGTTCTGAATGACTTTTTTGAACTCAGTGTTGAATTATGCATCAGAACATTGCTATTAGAAATCAATTGATGAGTTTCTCTGCCTTAATGGAATAGATGCTTTTCGGTGATAGTGATTCTCTACCAAATTCTCGCATCTATTGCAATCTATGTCAAAAGCTGAATATCTCTGCTCCTAAAATAGTTACAGAGTTCTGAATGACGTTTTTGAACTCAGTGTTGAATTATCCATCGGAACATTGCTATTAGAAATCAATTGATGATTCTCTCTGCCTTAATGGAATAGATGCTTTTCGGTGGTAGTGATTCTCTACCAAATTCTCGCATCTATTGCACTCTCTTTAAAGCTCAATATATCTGTTCGTAAAATAGTTACAGAGTTCTGAATGACTTTTTTGAACTCAGCATTCAATTCCGCATCGAAACATTGTTATAAGAAAGCAATTGAAGATTCTCTCTGCATGAATGGAATATATGCTTTTCGGTGGTAGTGATTCTCTACCAAATTCTCGCATCTATTGCAATCTATCTTAAAAGCTGAATATCTCTGCTCCTAAAATAGTTACAGAGTTCTGAATGACTTTTTTGAACTCAGTGTTGAATTATGCATCAGAACATTGCTATTAGAAATCAATTGATGAGTTTCTCTGCCTTAATGGAATAGATGCTTTTCGGTGATAGTGATTCTCTACCAAATTCTCGCATCTATTGCAATCTATGTCAAAAGCTGAATATCTCTGCTCCTAAAATAGTTACAGAGTTCTGAATGACGTTTTTGAACTCAGTGTTGAATTATCCATCGGAACATTGCTATTAGAAATCAATTTATGATTCTCTCTGACTTAATGGAATAGATGCTTTTCGGTGGTAGTGATTCTCTACCAAATTCTCGCATCTATTGCACTCTCTTTAAAGCTCAATATATCTGTTCGTAAAATAGTTACAGAGTTCTGAATGACGTTTTTGAACTCAGTGTTGAATTATCCATCGGAACATTGCTATTAGAAATCAATTGATGATTCTCTCTGCCTTAATGGAATAGATGCTTTTCGGTGGTAGTGATTCTCTACCAAATTCTCGCATCTTTTGCAATCTATCTTAAAAGCTGAATATCTCTGCTCCTAAAATAGTTACAGAGTTGTGAATGACTTTTTTGAACTCAGTGTTCAATTTTGCATCGGAACATTGCCTTCAGAAATAAATTGATGATTCTCTCTGCCTTAATGGAATAGATGCTTTTCGGTGATAGTGATTCTCTACCAAATTCTCGCATCTATTGCAATCTATGTCAAAAGCTGAATATCTCTGCTCCTAAAATAGTTACAGAGTTCTGAATGACGTTTTTGAACTCAGTGTTGAATTATCCATCGGAACATTGCTATTAGAAATCAATTTATGATTCTCTCTGACTTAATGGAATAGATGCTTTTCGGTGGTAGTGATTCTCTACCAAATTCTCGCATCTATTGCACTCTCTTTAAAGCTCAATATATCTGTTCGTAAAATAGTTACAGAGTTCTGAATGACTTTTTTGAACTCAGCATTCAATTCCGCATCGAAACATTGTTATAAGAAAGCAATTGAAGATTCTCTCTCCATGAATGGAATAGATGCTTTTCGGTGGTAGTGATTCTCTACCAAATTCTCGCATCTATTGCACTCTCTTTAAAGCTCAATATATCTGTTCGTAAAATAGTTACAGAGTTCTGAATGACGTTTTTGAACTCAGTGTTGAATTATCCATCGGAACATTGCTATTAGAAATCAATTGATGATTCTCTCTGCCTTAATGGAATAGATGCTTTTCGGTGGTAGTGATTCTCTACCAAATTCTCGCATCTTTTGCAATCTATCTTAAAAGCTGAATATCTCTGCTCTTAAAATAGTTACAGAGTTCTGAATGACTTTTTTGAACTCAGTGTTGAATTATGCATCAGAACATTGCTATTAGAAATCAATTGATGAGTTTCTCTGCCTTAATGGAATAGATGCTTTTCGGTGATAGTGATTCTCTACCAAATTCTCGCATCTATTGCAATCTATGTCAAAAGCTGAATATCTCTGCTCCTAAAATAGTTACAGAGTTCTGAATGACGTTTTTGAACTCAGTGTTGAATTATCCATCGGAACATTGCTATTAGAAATCAATTTATGATTCTCTCTGCCTTAATGGAATAGATGCTTTTCGGTGGTAGTGATTCTCTACCAAATTCTCGCATCTATTGCACTCTCTTTAAAGCTCAATATCTCTGTTCCTAAAATAGTTACAGAGTTCTGAATGACTTTTTTGAACTCAGTATTGAATTATGCATCGGGACATTGCTATTAGAAATCAATGGATGATTTTCTAAACATTTCACAGGTTTATTGGCATAGAATTATTCGGTGGTAGTGATTCTCTACCAAGTTCTCACATCCATTGTAATCTGTTTAAAGCTCAATATCTCTGTTCCTAAAATAGTTACAGAGTTCTAAATGACGTTTTTGAACTCAGTGTTCAATTTTGCATTGGAACAGTGCTTTTAGAAATAAATTGAAGATTCTTTCTGCCTTAATGGAATAGATGCTTTTTGGTGGTAGTGATTCTCTACCAAATTCTCGCATCTATTGCAATCTATGTCAAAAGCTGAATATCTCTGCTCCTATAATAGTTATAGAGTTCTGAATGACGTTTTTGAACTCAGTGTTCAATTTTGCATGGGAACATTGCTATTAGAAATCAATTGATGAGTTTCTCTGCCTTAATGGAATAGATGCTTTTCGGTGGTAGTGAATCTCTGCCAAATTCTCGCATCTATTGCAATCTATGTCAAAAGCTGAATATCTCTACTCCTAAAATAGTTACAGAGTTCTGAATGACTTTTTTGAACTCAGTGTTGAATTATGCATCAGAACATTGCTATTAGAAATCAATTGATGAGTTTCTCTGCCTTAATGGAATAGATGCTTTTCGGTGATAGTGATTCTCTACCAAATTCTCGCATCTATTGCAATCTATGTCAAAAGCTGAATATCTCTGCTCCTATAATAGTTACAGAGTTCTGAATGACGTTTTTGAACTCAGTGTTCAATTTTGCATGGGAACATTGCTATTAGAAATCAATTGATGAGTTTCTCTGCCTTAATGGAATAGATGCTTTTCGGTGGTAGTGAATCTCTGCCAAATTCTCGCATCTATTGCAATCTATGTCAAAAGCTGAATATCTCTGCTCCTAAAATAGTTACAGAGTTCTGAATGACGTTTTTGAACTCAGTGTTGAATTATCCATCGGAACATTGCTATTAGAAATCAATTTATGATTCTCTCTGCCTTAATGGAATAGATGCTTTTCGGTGGTAGTGATTCTCTACCATATTCTCGCATCTATTGCACTCTGTTTAAAGCTCAATATCTCTGTTCCTAAAATAGTTACAGAGTTCTGAATGACTTTTTTGAACTCAGTATTGAATTATGCATCGGGACATTGCTATTAGAAATCAATGGATGATTTTCTAAACATTTCACAGGTTTATTGGCATAGAATTATTCGGTGGTAGTGATTCTCTACCAAGTTCTCACATCCATTGTAATCTGTTTAAAGCTCAATATCTCTGTTCCTAAAATAGTTACAGAGTTCTAAATGACGTTTTTGAACTCAGTGTTCAATTTTGCATTGGAACAGTGCTTTTAGAAATAAATTGAAGATTCTTTCTGCCTTAATGGAATAGATGCTTTTTGGTGGTAGTGATTCTCTACCAAATTCTCGCATCTATTGCACTCTGTTTAAAGCTCAATATCTCTGTTCGTAAAATAGCTACAGAGTTCTGAATGACTTTTTTTGAACTCAGCATTCAATTCCGCATCGAAATATTGTTATAAGAAAGCAATTGAAGATTCTCTCCTACTTAATGGAATATATGCTTTTCGGTGGTAGTGATTCTCTACCAAATTCTCGCATCTATTGCAATCTATCTTAAAAGCTGAATATCTCTACTCCTAAAATAGTTACAGAGTTCTGAATGACTTTTTTGAACTCAGTGTTGAATTATGCATCAGAACATTGCTATTAGAAATCAATTGATGAGTTTCTCTGCCTTAATGGAATAGATGCTTTTCGGTGATAGTGATTCTCTACCAAATTCTCGCATCTATTGCAATCTATGTCAAAAGCTGAATATCTCTGCTCCTATAATAGTTACAGAGTTCTGAATGACGTTTTTGAACTCAGTGTTCAATTTTGCATGGGAACATTGCTATTAAAAATCAATTGATGAGTTTCTCTGCCTTAATGGAATAGATGCTTTTCGGTGGTAGTGAATCTCTGCCAAATTCTCGCATCTATTGCACTCTGTTTAAAGCTCAATATCTCTGTTCCTAAAATAGTTAAAGAGTTGTGAATGACTTTTTTGAACTCAGTGTTCAATTTTGCATCGGAACATTGCTATTAGAAATCAATTGATGATTCTCTCTGCCTTAATGGATAGATGCTTTTCGGTGGTATTGATTCTCTACCAAATTCTCGCATCTATTGCAATCTATCTTAAAAGCTAAATATCTCTGCTCCTAAAATAGTTACAGAGTTCTGAATGCCTTTTTTGAACTCAGTGTTAAATTATGCATTAGAACATTGCTATTAGAAATCAATTGATGAGTTTCTCTGCCTTAATGGAATAGATGCTTTTCGGTGGTATTGATTCTCTACCAAATTCTCGCATCTATTGCAATCTATCTTAAAAGCTGAATATCTCTGCTTTCAAAATAGTTATAGAGTTCTGAATGACTTTTTTGAACTCAGTGTTGAATTATGCATCGGAACATTGCTATTAGAAATCAATTGATGATTCTCTCTGCCTTAATGGAATAGATGCTTTTCGGTGGTAGTGACTCTCTACCAAATTCTCGCATCTATTGCACTCTCTTTAAAGCTCAATATATCTGTTCGTAAAATAGTTACAGAGTTCTGAATGACTTTTTTGAACTCAACATTCAATTCCGCATCGAAACATTGTTATAAGAAAGCAATTGAAGATTCTCTCTGCATGAATGGAATAGATGCTTTTCGGTGGTAGTGATTCTCTACCAAATTCTCGCATCTATTGCACTCTCTTTAAAGCTCAATATCTCTGTTCCTAAAATAGTTACAGAGTTCTGAATGACGTTTTTGAACTCAGTGTTCAATTTTGCATTGGAACATTGCTTTTACAAATCAATTGATGATTCTCTCTGCCTTAATGGAATAGATGCTTTTCGGTGGTAGTGATTCTCTACCAAATTCTCGCTTCTATTGCACTCTCTTTAAAGCTCAATATATCTGTTCGTAAAATAGTTACAGAGTTCTGAATGACTTTTTTGAACTCAGCATTCAATTCCGCGTCGAAACATTGTTATAAGAAAGCAATTGAAGATTCTCTCTGCCTTAATGGAATATATGCTTTTCTGTGGTATTGATTCTCTACCATATTCTCGCATCTATTGCAATCTATCTTAAAAGCTTAATATCTCTGCTCCTAAAATAGTTACAGAGTTCTGAATGCCTTTTTTGAACTCAGTGTTAAATTATGCATTAGAACATTGCTATTAGAAATCAATTGATGAGTTTCTCTGCCTTAATGGAATAGATGCTTTTCGGTGGTAGTGATTCTCTACCAAATTCTCGCTTCTATTGCACTCTCTTTAAAGCTCAATATATCTGTTCGTAAAATAGTTACAGAGTTCTGAATGACTTTTTTGAACTCAGCATTCAATTCCGCGTCGAAACATTGTTATAAGAAAGCAATTGAAGATTCTCTCTGCCTTAATGGAATATATGCTTTTCTGTGGTATTGATTCTCTACCATATTCTCGCATCTATTGCAATCTATCTTAAAAGCTTAATATCTCTGCTCCTAAAATAGTTACAGAGTTCTGAATGCCTTTTTTGAACTCAGTGTTAAATTATGCATTAGAACATTGCTATTAGAAATCAATTGATGATTCTCTCTGCCTTAATGGAATAGATGCTTTTCGGTGGTAGTGATTCTCTACCAAATTATCGCATCTTTTGCAATCTATCTTAAAAGCTGAATATCTCTGCTCCTAAAATAGTTACAGAGTTGTGAATGACTTTTTTGATCTCAGTGTTCAATTTTGCATCGGAACATTGCCTTCAGAAATAAATTGATGATTCTCTCTGACTTAATGGAATAGATGCTTTTCGGTGGTAGTGATTCTCTACCAAATTCTCACATCTATTGCAATCTATCTTAAAAGCTGAATATCTCTGCTCCTAAAATAGTTACAGAGTTCTGAATGACTTTTTTGAACTCAGTGTTGAATTATGCATCAGAACATTGCTATTAAAAATCAATTGATGAGTTTCTCTGCCTTAATGGAATAGATGCTTTTCGGTGGTATTGATTCTCTACCAAATTCTCGCATCTATTGCAATCTATCTTAAAAGCTGAATATCTCTGCTCCTAAAATAGTTACAGAGTTCTGAATGCCTTTTTTGAACTCAGTGTTAAATTATGCATTAGAACATTGCTATTAGAAATCAATTGATGAGTTTCTCTGCCTTAATGGATTCCGCATCGAAACATTGTTATAAGAAAGCAATTGAAGTTTCTCTCTGCCTTAATGGAATAGATGCTTTTCGGTGGTAGTGATTCTCTACCAAATTCTCGCATCTATTGCAATCTATCTCAAAAGCTGAATATCTCTGCTCCTAAAATAGTTACAGAGTTCTGAATGACTTTTTTGAACTCAGTGTTGAATTATGCATCAGAACATTGCTATTAGAAATCAATTGATGAGTTTCTCTGCCTTAATGGAATAGATGCTTTTCGGTGGTAGTGATTCTCTACCAAATTCTCGCATCTATTGCAATCTATCTCAAAAGCTGAATATCTCTGTTCCTAAAATAGTTAAAGAGTTGTGAATGATTTTTTTGAACTCAGTGTTTAATTTTGCATCGGAACATTGGTATTAGAAATCAATTGATGAGTTTCTCTGCCTTAATGGAATAGATGCTTTTCGGTGGTATTGATTCTCTACCAAATTCTCGCATCTATTGCAATATATCTTAAAAGCTGAATATCTCTGCTCCTAAAATAGTTACAGAGTTCTGAATGACTTTTTTGAACTCAGTGTTCAATTTTGCATCGGAACATTGCTATTAGAAATCAATTGATGATTCTCTCTGCCTTAATGGATAGATGCTTTTCGGTGGTATTGATTCTCTACCAAATTCTCGCATCTATTGCAATCTATCTTAAAAGCTAAATATCTCTGCTCCTAAAATAGTTACAGAGTTCTGAATGCCTTTTTTGAACTCAGTGTTAAATTATGCATTAGAACATTGCTATTAGAAATCAATTGATGAGTTTCTCTGCCTTAATGGATTCCGCATCGAAACATTGTTATAAGAAAGCAATTGAAGATTCTCTCTGCCTTAATGGAATAGATGCTTTTCGGTGGTAGTGATTCTCTACCAAATTCTCGCATCTATTGCAATCTATCTCAAAAGCTGAATATCTCTGCTTTTAAAATAGCTACAGAATTCTGAATGACTTTTTTGAACACAGTGTTGAATTATGCATCAGAACATTGCTATTAAAAATCAATTGATGAGTTTCTCTGCCTTAATGGAATAGATGCTTTTCGGTGGTAGTGATTCTCTACCAAATTCTCGCATCTATTGCAATCTATCTCAAAAGCTGAATATCTCTGCTTTTAAAATAGCTACAGAATTCTGAATGACTTTTTTGAACACAGTGTTCAATTTTGCATCGGAACATTGCTATTAGAAATCAATTGATGAGTTTCTCTGCCTTAATGGAATAGATGCTTTTCGGTGGTAGTGATTCTCTACCAAATTCTCGCATCTATTGCAATCTATCTCAAAAGCTGAATATCTCTGCTTTTAAAATAGCTACAGAATTCTGAATGACTTTTTTGAACACAGTGTTGAATTATGCATCAGAACATTGCTATTAGAAATCAATTGATGAGTTTCTCTGCCTTAATGGAATAGATGCTTTTCGGTGGTAGTGATTCTCTACCAAATTCTCGCATCTATTGCAATCTATCTCAAAAGCTGAATATCTCTGCTTTTAAAATAGCTACAGAATTCTGAATGACCTTTTTGAACACAGTTTTGAATTATGCATCAGAACATTGCTATTAAAAATCAATTGATGATTCTCTCTGCCTTAATGGAATAGATGCTTTTCAGTGGTAGTGATTCTCTACCAAATTATCGCATCTATTGCAATCTATCTTAAAAGCTGAATATCTCTGCTCCTAAAAAAGTTACAGAGTTCCGAATGACTTTTTTGAACTCAGTGTTGAATTATGCATCAGAACATTGCTAGAAATCAATTGATTAGTTTCTCTGCCTTATGGAATAGATGCTTTTCGGTGGTAGTGATTCTCTACCAAATTCTCGCATCTATTGCAATCTATCTCAAAAGCTGAATATCTCTGCTTTTAAAATAGTTACAGAGTTCTGAATGACTTTTTTGAACTCAGTGTCGAATTATGCATCAGAACATTGCTATTAGAAATCAATTGATGAGTTTCTCTGCCTTAATGGAATAGATGCTTTTCGGTGGTAGTGATTCTCTACCATATTCTCGCATCTATTGCAATCTATCTTAAAAGCTGAATATCTCTGCTTTTAAAATAGTTACAGAGTTCTGAATGACTTTTTTGAACTCAGCATTCAATTCCGCATCGAAACATTGTTATAAGAAAGCAATTGAAGATTCTCTCTGCCTTAATGGAATATATGCTTTTCGGTGGTAGTGATTCTCTACCAAATTCTCGCATCTATTGCAATCTATGTCAAAAGCTGAATATCTCTGCTTTTAAAATAGTTACAGAGTTCTGAATGACGTTTTTGAACTCAGTGTTCAATTTTGCATGGGAACATTGCTTTTAGAAATAAATTGTCGATTCTCTCTGCCTTAATGGAATAGATGCTTTTCGGTGGTAGTGATTCTCTACCAAATTCTCGCATCTATTGCAATCTATCTCAAAAGCTGAATATCTCTGCTTTTAAAATAGCTACAGAATTCTGAATGACTTTTTTGAACACAGTGTTGAATTATGCATCAGAACATTGCTATTAAAAATCAATTGATGAGTTTCTCTGCCTTAATGGAATAGATGCTTTTCGGTGGTAGTGATTCTCTACCAAATTCTCGCATCTATTGCAATCTATCTCAAAAGCTGAATATCTCTGCTTTTAAAATAGCTACAGAATTCTGAATGACTTTTTTGAACACAGTGTTAAATTATGCATTAGAACATTGCTATTAGAAATCAATTGATGAGTTTCTCTGCCTTAATGGAATAGATGCTTTTCGGTGGTAGTGATTCTCTACCAAATTCTCGCATCTATTGCAATCTATCTCAAAAGCTGAATATCTCTGCTTTTAAAATAGCTACAGAATTCTGAATGACTTTTTTGAACACAACGTTGAATTATGCATCAGAACATTGCTATTAGAAATCAATTGATGAGTTTTTCTGCCTTAATGGAATAGATGCTTTTCGGTGGTAGTGATTCTCTACCAAATTCTCGCATCTATTGCAATCTATCTCAAAAGCTGAATATCTCTGCTTTTAAAATAGCTACAGAATTCTGAATGACTTTTTTGAACACAGTGTTGAATTATGCATCAGAACATTGCTATTAAAAATCAATTGATGATTCTCTCTGCCTTAATGGAATAGATGCTTTTCAGTGGTAGTGATTCTCTACCAAATTATCGCATCTATTGCAATCTATCTTAAAAGCTGAATATCTCTGCTCCTAAAATAGTTACAGAGTTCCGAATGACTTTTTTGAACTCAGTGTTGAATTATGCATCAGAACATTGCTAGAAATCAATTGATTAGTTTCTCTGCCTTATGGAATAGATGCTTTTCGGTGGTAGTGATTCTCTACCAAATTCTCGCATCTATTGCAATCTATCTCAAAAGCTGAATATCTCTGCTTTTAAAATAGTTACAGAGTTCTGAATGACTTTTTTGAACTCAGTGTCGAATTATGCATCAGAACATTGCTATTAGAAATCAATTGATGAGTTTCTCTGCCTTAATGGAATAGATACTTTTCGGTGGTAGTGATTCTCTACCATATTCTCGCATCTATTGCAATCTATCTCAAAAGCTGAATATCTCTGCTTTTAAAATAGTTACAGAGTTCTGAATGACTTTTTTGAATTCAGCATTCAATTCCGCATCGAAACATTGTTATAAGAAAGCAATTGAAGATTCTCTCTGCCTTAATGGAATATATGCTTTTCGGTGGTAGTGATTCTCTACCAAATTCTCGCATCTATTGCAATCTATCTCAAAAGCTGAATATCTCTGCTTTTAAAATAGTTACAGAGTTCTGAATGACGTTTTTGAACTCAGTGTTGAATTATGCATCGGAACATTGCTATTACAAATCAGTTGATGAGTTTCTCTGCCTTAATGGAATAGATGCTTTTCAGTGGTAGTGATTCCCTACCATATTCTCGCATCTATTGCAATCTATCTTAAAAGCTGAATATCTCTGTTCCTAAAATAGTTACAGAGTTCTGAATGCCTTTTTTGAACTCAGTGTTAAATTATGCATTAGAACATTGCTATTAGAAAATCAATTGATGAGTTTCTCTGCCTTAATGGAATAGATGCTTTTCGGTGGTAGTGATTCTCTACCAAATTCTCGCATCTATTGCAATCTATGTCAAAAGCTGAATATCTCTGCTTTTAAAATAGTTACAGAGTTCTGAATGACTTTTTTGAACTCAGCATTCAATTTCGCATCGAAACATTGTTATAAGAAAGCAATTGAAGATTCTCTCTGAATTAATGGAATATATGCTTTTCGGTGGTAGTGATTCTCTACCATATTCTCGCATCTATTGTAATCTATCTTAAAAGCTGAATATCTCTGCTCCTAAAATAGTTACAGAGTTCTGAATGCCTTTTTGAACTCAGTGTTAAATTATGCATTAGAACATTGCTATTAGAAATCAATTGATGATTCTCTCTGCCTTAATGGAATAGATGCTTTTCGGTGGTAGTGATTCTCTACCAAATTCTCGCATCTATTGCAATCTATCTCAAAAGCTGAATATCTCTGCTTTTAAAATAGCTACAGAATTCTGAATGACTTTTTTGAACACAGTGTTGAATTATGCATCAGAACATTGCTATTAGAAATCAATTGATGAGTTTCTCTGCCTTAATGGAATAGATGCTTTTCGGTGGTAGTGATTCTCTACCAAATTCTCGCATCTATTGCAGTCTATCTCAAAAGCTGAATATCTCTGCTTTTAAAATAGGTACAGAATTCTGAATGACTTTTTTGAACACAGTGTTAAATTATGCATTAGAACATTGCTATTAGAAATCAATTGATGAGTTTCTCTGCCTTAATGGAATAGATGCTTTTCGGTGGTAGTGATTCTCTACCATATTCTCGCATCTATTGCAATCTATCTCAAAAGCTGAATATCTCTGCTTTTAAAATAGGTACAGAATTCTGAATGACTTTTTTGAACACAGTGTTAAATTATGCATTAGAACATTGCTATTAGAAATCAATTGATGAGTTTCTCTGCCTTAATGGAATAGATGCTTTTCGGTGGTAGTGATTCTCTACCATATTCTCGCATCTATTGCAATCTATCTCAAAAGCTGAATATCTCTGCTTTTAAAATAGGTACAGAATTCTGAATGACTTTTTTGAACACAGTGTTAAATTATGCATTAGAACATTGCTATTAGAAATCAATTGATTAGTTTCTCTGCCTTAATGGAATAGATGCTTTTCGGTGGTAGTGATTCTCTACTATATTCTCGCATCTATTGCAATCTATCTCAAAAGCTGAATATCTCTGCTTTTAAAATAGGTACAGAGTTCTGAATGACTTTTTTGAACTCAGCATTCAATTCCGCATCGAAACATTGTTATAAGAAAGCAATTGAAGATTCTCTCTGCCTTAATGGAATATATGCTTTTCGGTGGTATTGATTCTCTACCATATTCTCGCATCTATTGCAATCTATCTTAAAAGCTTAATATCTCTGCTCCTAAAATAGTTACAGAGTTCTGAATGCCTTTTTTGAACTCAGTGTTAAATTATGCATTAGAACATTGCTATTAGAAATCAATTGATGAGTTTCTCTGCCTTAATGGAATAGATGCTTTTCGGTGGTAGTGATTCTCTACCAAATTCTCGCATCTATTGCAATCTATCTCAAAAGCTGAATATCTCTGCTTTTAAAATAGCTACAGAATTCTGAATGACTTTTTTGAACACAGTTTTGAATTATGCATCAGAACATTGCTATTAAAAATCAATTGATGATTCTCTCTGCCTTAGTGGAATAGATGCTTTTCAGTGGTAGTGATTCTCTACCAAATTATCGCATCTATTGCAATCTATCCTAAAAGCTAAATATCTCTGCTCCTAAAATAGATACAGAGTTTTGAATGACCTTTTTGAACTCAGTATTGAATTATGCATCAGAACATTGCTATTAAAAATCAATTGATGATTCTCTCTGCCTTAATGGAATAGATGCTTTTCAGTGGTAGTGATTCTCTACCAAATTCTCGCATCTATTGCAATCTATCTCAAAAGCTGAATATCTCTGCTTATAAAATAGTTATAGAGTTCTGAATGACTTTTTTGAACTCAGTGTTGAATTATGCATCGGAACATTGCTATTATAAATCAATTGATGAGTTTCTCTGCCTTAATGGAATAGATGCTTTTCGGTGGTAGTGATTCTCTACCATATTATCGCATCTATTGCAATCTATCTTAAAAGCTGAATATCTCTGCTCCTAAAATAGTTACAGAGTTCTGAATGCCTTTTTTGAACTCAGTATTGAATTATGCATCGGAACATTGCTATTAAAAATCAATTGATGATTCTCTATAAGTTTCTCAGCTTTAATGGCATAGATGTTATTCTGTGGAAGTGATTCTCTACCAAATTCTCGCATCTATTGCAATCTATCTTAAAAGCTGAATATCTCTGTTCCTAAAATAGTTACAGAGTTCTGAATGACGTTTTTGAACTCAGTGTTCAATTTTGCATGGGAACATTGCTATTAGAAATCAATTGATGAGTTTCTCTGCCTTAATGGAATAGATGCTTTTCGGTGGTAGTGAATCTCTACCATATTCTCGAATCTATTGCACTCTCTTTAAAGCTCAACATCTCTGTTCCTATAATAGTTACAGAGTTCTGAATGACGTTTTTGAACTCAGTGTTCAATTTTGCATGGGAACATTGCTTTTAGAAATAAATTGATGATTCTCTCTGCATGAATGGAATATATGCTTTTCGGTGGTAGTGATTCTCTACCAAATTCTCGCATCTATTGCAATCTATCTTAAAAGCTGAATATCTCTGCTCCTAAAATAGTTACAGAGTTCTGAATGACTTTTTTGAACTCAGTGTTCAATTTTGCATCGGAACATTGCTTTAGAAATAAATTGATGATTCTCTCTGCCTTAATGGAATAGATGCTTTTGGGTGGTAGTGATTCTCTAGCATATTCTCGCATCTATTGAACTCTGTTTAAAGCTCAATATCTCTGTTCCTAAAATAGTTACAGAGTTGTGAATGACTTTTTTGAACTCAGTGTTCAATTATGCATCAGAACATTGCTATTAAAAATCAATTGATGAGTTTCTCTGCCTTAATGGAATAGATGCTTTTCGGTGGTAGTGATTCTCTACCAAATTCTCGCATCTATTGCAATCTATCTCAAAAGCTGAATATCTCTGCTTTTAAAATAGTTACAGAGTTCTGAATGACTTTTTTGAACTCAGTGTTGAATTATGCATCGGAACATTGCTATTAGAAATCAATTGATGATTCTCTCTGCCTTAATGGAATAGATGCTTTTCGGTGGTAGTGATTCTCTACCAAATTCTCGCATCTATTGCACTCTCTTTAAAGCTCAATATCTCTGTTCGTAAAATAGTTACAGAGTTCTGAATGACTTTTTTGAACTCAGCATTCAATTTCGCATCGAAACATTGTTATAAGAAAGCAATTGAAGATTCTCTCTGCCTTAATGGAATATATGCTTTTCGGTGGTAGTGATTCTCTACCAAATTCTCGCATCTATTGCAATCTATCTTAAAAGCTGAATATCTCTGCTCCTAAAATAGTTACAGAGTTCTGAATGACTTTTTTGAACTCAGTGTTCAATTTTGCATCGGAACATTGCTTTTAGAAATAAATTGTCGATTCTCTCTGCCTTAATGGAATAGATGCTTTTCGGTGGTAGTGATTCTCTACCAAATTCTCGCATCTATTGCACTCTGTTTAAAGCTCAATATCTCTGTTCCTAAATTAGTTACAGAGTTCTGAATGACTTTTTTGAACTCAGTGTTCAATTTTGCATCGGAACATTGCTTTTAGAAATAAATTGTCGATTCTCTCTGCCTTAATGGAATAGATGCTTTTCGGTGGTAGTGATTCTCTACCAAATTCTCGCATCTATTGCACTCTGTTTAAAGCTCAATATCTCTGTTCGTAAAATAGTTACAGAGTTCTGAATGACTTTTTTGAACTCAGCATTCAATTCCGCATCGAAACATTGTTATAAGAAAGCAATTGAAGATTCTCTCTGCCTTAATGGAATATATGCTTTTCGGTGGTAGTGATTCTCTACCAAATTCTCGCATCTATTGCAATCTATCTTAAAAGCTGAATATCTCTGCTCCTAAAATAGTTACAGAGTTCTGAATGACTTTTTTGAACTCAGTGTTCAATTTTGCATCGGAACATTGCTTTTAGAATTAAATTGTCGATTCTCTCTGCCTTAATGGAATAGATGCTTTTCGGTGGTAGTGATTCTCTACCATATTCTCGCATCTATTGCACTCTGTTTAAAGCTCAATATCTCTGTTCCTAAATTAGTTACAGAGTTCTGAATGACTTTTTTGAACTCAGTGTTCAATTATGCATCAGAACATTGCTTTTAGAAATAAATTGTCGATTCTCTCTGCCTTAATGGAATAGATGCTTTTCGGTGGTAGTGATTCTCTAACAAATTCTCGCATCTATTGCAATCTATCTTAAAAGCTGAATATCTCTGCTTTTAAAATAGTTACAGAGCCTTGAATGACTTTTTTGAACTCAGTGTTGAATTATGCATCGGAACATTGCTATTAAAAATCAATTGATGATTCTCTATAAGTTTCTCAGCTTTAATGGCATAGATGTTATTCTGTGGTAGTGATTCTCTAACAAATTCTCACATCTATTGCAATCTATCTTAAAAGTTGAATATCTCTCTTACTAAAACAGTTACAGCAGCCGGAGTGACATTTTCGAACTCAGCATTCAATTCTGCATCGAAACATTGCTATAAAAAATCAATTGAAGATTCTCTATCAATAGATGCTTTTCTGTGGTAGTGATTCTCTACCAAATTCTCACATCTATTGCACTCTGTTTAAAGCTCAATATCTCTGTTTCTAAAATAGTTACAGAGTTCTGAATGACTCTTTTGAACTCAGCGTTCAATTATGCATTGGAATATTGCTATTAAAAAACAATTGATGATTCTCCCTGCCTTAATGGAATAGATGCTTTTCTGTGGTAGTGATTCTCTAACAAATTCTCACATCTATTGCAATCCATCTTAAAAGCTGAATATCTCTGCTCCTACAACAGTTTCAGCAGCCGGAGTGACATTTTTGAACTCAGCATTCAATCGTGCATCCAAATTTTGCTATAGAAATCAATTAATGGAATTTCCGAAGAAAGAAAACTACCGTCCTTATGTGGTGATCCACCATCCTTCCGACTTGCAATTCAATGATCGAGCTTGATAGTAACCTAACTTACGAATATAGAAAAGTACTGATTAAGTTCAGATGTAGTGACCATACACTTTTGATTGAGGTGGGGAGGCACAAAGGCCTACAAGTAGAACAACATCTCTGCAAAATATGCCAGTTAAAGCTAGTCGAAGACGAATTTCACTTTTTGACAATATGCCCAGCATATGAAAATTTAAGGGCTGGCCTACTATCAGCTGCGAGCGTCGAGTTATTAGACCCAGAGACACAGTTTTCCAATATTATGAGTAGCGAAAACACTACAGTTATTACTTGCCTAGCTAAGTTTATCATGGAAGCTAACAAACTGAGAGACTCACTCCAAACTGCGACCTAGATGGGCCCAGCCTGGAGCTTCCAAGACGCCTAAACCGATTCTTCTCGTTTGTCGTTCTACACTTTACCACAGTTTTTATTTGATTCATTTTAGTTCATTTCTATCTTATTTTAGTTCGCTTTTTTGTTATTGTATTTTGTATTAGTTTCATTGTGCTAGTTTACTTGATTCAGTTTAGTTTAGCTGCCATGCCTGTAAAGGTAGTGCATAATGCTATGGTGATGATGATGATGATGATGATGATGATGATGATGATGATGATGATGATGATGATGATGATGATGATGATGATGATGATGATGATGATGATGATGATGATGATGATGATGATGATGATGATGATGATGATGATGATGATGATGATGATGATGATGATGATGATGATGATGATGATGATGATGATGATGATGATGATGATGATGATGATGTGTAACGATCAAATAAAGATGTTTGCACTATGTTTCCAATTTGCTGGTTACAAGACAGCAAGCGCAGTAACAGCAAACCCTTTTTTGCATTTTAGACACAAAACAACGTGGCAGGTTGAATAAAAGTGCGAAAATTTTAAGCAATTGAAGGCTTCGTTGAATTTGAATTATGGCTGAATTCTCAGTTGGCCAACATTTCCAAACCTGGTAAAAAATAAACATAATGAAAAGAACCATCGCTTCAATGACTTTGAAATAAACGTTCTTTCATTTGCAAAAGACCAAACTTTATTACAATAATAATAATCGATTTATTTAAAGTTGGTGCTACAGCTATGTACAGCAAAAGTTTAAAGTAATTACTACACTGGCTAATCCAAGCCAACCGCTAAAAACTAATACAAGTCCAACAAATATAGACATGATTAAATAAAGAAGATTTCAAATACAAGGGATACAATTTCAAAACAGAATTAAAAACGTAGGACGTAGGAATATAAAAATCCGAGCTGTTTTCGCCTCATGTTCACTAAATGGACCAGAAAAGCAAAATAACAGTGGTAGGAGAAAGTTTCTCTGGGCTTTGAGATTCTTGCACAGTAGGCCGTTCAGTAAAATTTTTTAATAAAATGAGTGGAGATACAATGCTGCCCTGTAACGGCCATCAATAGTTTTACTAAAAAGATAGAACTTTCCCTATGTCGACACAGAGATGGCTCTATGTCGACATGGAGAGGGTTCTATGTCGACAGAGGGATGGCTCTGGAGAGGGCTCTAGATATGTCGACATAGAGAGGGCTGTATCTACACGTATTTTTTTTATAAGAAACTGCCCATAAGAAACTCAACTCTCAGATCGCCAAAAAATTAAGAAACTCCAGTACTGGGAAAATGTAAGTTAAGAAACCATTTATTTTGATAAAGGAAGTCCTTGACATATTTCTACTTTACTTTCACTTGTTTCTTGTATCATATTACTCGTAAGGTACTCGAGCAATGTCTAAACATTGGAAAGGCTTAAAAACCTTGTTTTGAAATGTTCACGAAGGGAACAGGTAGTGAATATGAAGATTGTTATGGAGCCTCTAAGAAACTCGTAAGAAACTCTGAGTACTCAAAATCTGATACTTTGAAGAAACTTTCAGTACTGGCCCAAATCCTTAGTTTCTTATAAAAAAAGTACGTGTATGTCGACATAGACGAAGTTCTATCTTTTCAGTAAAAACATTGTTGGCCGTTACAGGGCACCGTACCCCACCGTACCCTATTGAGTGAAAATATTGAGTGAAAATATTGAAAATATTTTATTGAGTGAAAATAAAACATAAGATTAAAAACGTTGAACGAATACAAGGAATCAAGTCGTCAGTTCACTGATCAGTGTATATTTCGTACTACCACTGTTTTTCGTACCTGATACATCGAGTCCGAAAAAGTTACTAATTGTTGTTGTTGCTGCTATGTTGATTGATGTGCGGAAAAGAAATGCGAGGACAGAGAGCCGAACGGAATTATTGCGTCCCAAATACAAATTTCAAGGCGGCAAGTTAGCCTTCCTCTTTGCTCGGACGTGGATATTTTATGCAGCTAGAAGTTATGCAGCAAATGGCAGTCATGATTTACAAGAAGACATGTTTCACAGTAAGGTTTGCTCTCATGTTTATGATGATTTTGTACACCCTAAAATTTGGCCTAGGGGTAGAATGGCTGGCTTCTTACTGCAGTTTAGCACTAGCAACGACAAATGCTTATTGGTTTATAGTTGTCATGTGATTATCAATAACGAGAGAATGAAAATGCTTCAGGTCTAGAGATTAAATTTAAAATCTATCTATATTCGCTTTTAAAAGCGAGAATTCGAGCAAGGCGAGGCCGCTTTCAATTTTTGAACGGTGGTCTGAAGACATTTTTGACGACAAATGCTTATTGGTTTATAGTTGTCATGTGATTATCAATAACAAAAGAATCATTTGAGACCGAGGTCGAATCTATTGTTTCGATATCAAATTTTGGCGCGACACATTGACGTAGGTTGCTGTTGCTGTTGCTGTTAGACATGCGGAACAAAAATGTGACACATCTAATCTTCTGTCAAGAAGATTGTCCCAAGTGTCGTCCCAAATGCCAATCTGGACAAATCTAAGAGCATCTGTTAGCCTTCCTCTGGTCAGAATTCTGGTGGGACATTTCTTGCAGTTAGCAATCTTGCAGTTAGCAATATGCAGAGCAAGGAAGGTTGAAAAATCTCATTGGTTAGCTTTTACAAATTTACAGGTATTATTGCATTATTACAAATCAGTGTAGTAGTTTCACATTTTAAGTTCAGCTGGGTGGACATTGAAAAGAGACTCCTGAAGAGACTTGTGTATAAGAAATTGATGATGCAAGGATGGCCAAAAATTTAGGAAAATTCTAGTGGCGCTATGTTTCATGAGCACTAGCAACCTTTTAACATGCTTTTAAAAGCTAAATTTAAAGCTTATTATTAAGGATAAGATTCGTGAGTAACATTCGTTGCACAGTAAAAACCTGTGTGCAAAAACTTAGTGGAGCTTGTAGCAACTGTTTGGGCATCTTGAGTGCGAATTATGTTATTAACTTGTTTTGAGATCTTACTAAGTAATTTGGGAGCCCTCTGGACAAAACTGAATCAACTCTACACTTTTGGCATTAAAAATATAGGAAACACATAAGAACATTTTTTTCATTCAATACATTTAATCAATACAGGTATTAATTTCCTGTATTGTATTATTATTAATTTTCTGTAGAGTTGGTTGATATTCTTGAAGTTTAATCCTTTGTAGTTATGATAAATTGTATATAGTAGTGGAATTTAAAATATAAAGTGAACTTAAAAAAACTGAACTGAACTGGTAGCAAAGTGGCCCAAAAATGTAAGAAAATGCCTACCAGCCTCAGACCTTGCTTTCTTATGAAAAAATATGTGTATTTGTCTTGATGTCAAGACTATTGAATTAGAATTTTGCACTGGCAAGCGTAAGCTCCAAAACTTTAAATTGGTGTAAAGAAGCTTCCTCTACTTTTATTTTACTCAATTCTGCTGTTTAGACTTTTTAGAAATCTTGAATATTTTCCAAAGTTACAGGATATTTTGAAGTTCAAGTTATTTTTAAGGATAAATATGACGTCATCAAATTTCTAAGTCATAACCCAGAAGAGTGAAAGACTTTTGCTTGATAACTTATTTTAGACATCCATAAACATGATTTTCTTGAAAATTATTTCATATTTCATCATGAAGTATAGAAATTACGATGGTTTAAATTTTTTTTGAAAAAGAAGAAAAATATTTTAATTCTGAAAATATTAAAGGTTTCAGGAATCTCCAATGGTAGGATTATAGCAAAATAACAAGAGTTTCTTTGAAGCCATTCAGTTCAAAGAAATAGCTTATAGAATCTTACACCAACCTTTTTTTAGAGATTTCGAGCTTATGCTGCATTCGCATATACTAAAGTTGATAATAAGATCATTCAGAAACAGTCACATTTTAATTTAAGAGAGACAAGAAAAATTAAGTACCACATATTAAGGCAAAACCACATATTAATGGACTTTTTGTCCACTTAATGAGGAAATGAGCAGTTTTCACATCAATAAAGATATTTGACTACCTCTTGACTACTCACTCTATTTTATGAGAAAACTACAGGGTGTCCCAAAAAAAGTACTCCCATTTGAAAAATCATCAAAATTTGCTTACACAACCGATCTTAAATTTTATTTTTTTGTCAAGTAGATCAAGGACCAAATTATTTTCCCAGATATAGCAAATTTTGTAAATGGTTTAAAAATTAGCAAATTTAGCTCTCTTTGGAGTTACCTGATTTTGAATCACACTGCAAAAAATCACTGGTGATTGCCAGATCAAATGTTTGTGCATGGAAAGCTTCTACTTTGGTCATGAATGAAAGAAAGAAATGAACACTATCCTTAGAGACTTAAATAATGTTATAAAATCTGAAAATGTTGACTCTTAGGCAAGATTGAGTATGTTGCTTAAAAACTATAGCTCAAAATAAGATTTTTCAACCTGGAATTTTTCTATCTTGTTGTATCAAAAGCAAAACTTTTACAATCTAGAAATATTTTTGGGTCCTTGAAAAAACAAGTGAAAAAATAAATTTTATCAAAGGTTTGACAATTGATTTTTGGTGATTTTTTAAACCGGAGTACTTTTTTTTGGGATAAATTTTGTGCAGCCTCGATATTTTTCAGAACTTTTCGTTTTGAGCCCGAGTATATTCTTAAAGTATTCTTATTTTTATTCAAATCTGATGTGGTTTCAGGGGAAACTATATTTTTGAAAAAAACGAGATATATCAGTCATGCGATTCTTATTATATTTTTAAAGATTGGATGGTCCTGAGCCCGTATATTCTTATGAACATTATTCTTATAAAAAAGAGCGTAACATGACAGGAATTCTTCACATCATATGATAAGAATTCTTTTTATAGTTACCAGGCACATTTTTTCCGCTTTCAGCAGCGCCTACTACTCCTTCTGTTGATCTCATTAATTTTTTTCTTTACCTACGCAAATCAATGCTTCCCCGTGTTTGTATCATCTATTGTCTTATTTTTTCCGTTTGCTTCCGTGGAACTTAAATTCAGAAATAGCCAATATTCGGATGGCATCCCCAGCATCCCCAAATTTGGATATGTTTTCATCTCCGTTTCAATTCAGTTATGTAATCAACTCCAAGACCCGTTTAAGGCTGGCAAGAATAATGTTTGGATTTAGTTACACCAGAGCCAGCAACACGAATTTTCAAAGAGATTCACTCTAAAAGTGATGTGTATCAAACAAACTCTTTTATTTTTACCTACCAACTAAAACTAACGTATAAAAATATGTTCGTTGCGTGTGGTACTATGTAATTGACCCGGGGGGGGGGTACTTAGTATATTTGTCCGACGGGGATGTGCCGTTTTTAAGGGTATCGTTTTCACCAATTTTTTCTAGCACAGGGTATCAAAATGAGGCAATTTTTCTAGAGCAGGTTGTCAACTGCTAGATCGGGTCGTTTTTCGGTCAAATTTCATGTTTTTGAGTATACTTTTCATCAATTTTTTCTAGAACAGGTTATCATTTTGAGCGAAAAATTCTGGAGCAGGGTAAAAAAAAATTTTTCGTGGGCACACCCCCGTACAAATTTAAGTCAAGTAACCCCCCCCCCCCCCCGGGGTAATTGAACAGTAATATAATATATAAATGATTTAAGTACCAAAAATAGCTTAGATGTTTAAAACACGACGTTTCGAGCATATACTCGTTATCAAGTCAAAACTAGCGTATGTTTCATAGAATCTCTCGCGATAGTTACTGTCAAGTCTTTGGGTTACTGCCCGTTACCGTTGAGTTAGCTCGTTTCAATGTCGCGCAGAGGCAAATATCTTACTTTAGCGCTGATAGACAACGGAGTAGACTTGGGGCAAGTCTATTAAACGATTAACGAATACACGTTCTTTTATAAGAAACTAAGAATTTGAGCCACTACTGAAAGTTTCTTGAAAATCATCAGATTTTGAGTACTGAGTGTTTCTTACGCGTTTCTTACGACTTTCATAACAATCTTCATTTTTACTCACTGTGCCCTTGTAAATATTACTCAATCACCTTTCGATTAATGTGATACAGGAAACGAGTGGAGATAAAGTATTTTCCTCCTCGAGCACGCCTACCCGCTCCACTGTATTACGAGGATAACAAACACATCAGGAAGTGTTGATGGCTTCACTGTTTATCCATATGTGGTGAGCAACTTGACCTGAAAAATGCAACTTTTCTCAAAGCAATTACAAGTAGATTTGAAGTGGAACCTTTATAGGGAACATCAAAGCATTTTGTTGAAACCGTGATTTTGCAATGTTTTGGCAATATCACAGAATTTTTCTTTTTTTTTCAAAATGAAAGCGTTATTTTAAAGATGCCATCTTTGTACTTCACAGAGGAACAAACCAAACATTCATATCTCTCACAATTTCTCGGATATGTAGCTGATTTTTAAGGGTACCTTTTTGGTGGCTTGGTGAAGCCACCAAACAAGCTGCAGAAGACAATGGACACATGCCTAAAACAATGGTGTTTAAAGATTTGTTTATAGTTTGGCGACGTAACATCTTCTTCAAATTCCGTTCACACGTTAAAGCATCAGAACAAGCTGAAAGATGAAGCGTGATTTTTGGCCCAGCTTTGTTTGCTCTAAACCGTTTAAAGCTTACTTCACGAATGTTTGAAGCTAGAGTATTCCGCTTCTGTTTTGAATGTTTGAATATATGAATATAGATTGAATCTGAATATGTTTGAATGTTATGGCCGCAGGGAAACTTATTGAATCAACTGTGTAAAAAGACTGTGTGCAGGGAGACCAAGAATTACGCTATGATTCTGAGCGAGAAAGCAAAATCTTCCTGTCTTCACAGCATTATTTTTTGTTGATAAGAAGTAAAAGGATCCACCTTTTGAACGGGAGAACAGGGTCGAGCAGGATTACACAAGATTATTGTTACTTTTTCTGAAAGAACCTTTGGATTTTTCGCTTTGTTATCACAAGATCAGAACCATATCCCAAAGGTCATAAGGAAAATTGTCTTTACTTTCAATGTTTAAAGTGAGCTCTATTTCAACGCCCATGGCTAATCTATTTCTTTTTATTGTAGGCGGAATAGAAATTCGAAAGATCATGCTTCGTTGTGATTGGAGAAGATATCTGTATGCGTTGATGTGATTGGACGAATATGTGTCAGTTAATCAAGAAAATGGGAATCTCCTGCTACCGATTCATTCTTTTGCTTCTGGGAAAGAAAATAAAATGGTATGAGGGAATTGTCTTTCATTGTTTGGTCATTTAATTCACATATTTATAACAATGTCAACTTTTTCACCTTATGTGTTGGAACGAAAGAACTAATGGCGTGTGAATGTCTTGCATGTATTGGACTTGCCCGAACCCTTTTTCGTCAAAGAAATGGTGAAAGGGAAACGCGAAATCGTAGTTTACTGTCAGATAGACTTATTACAGTTGATGAAATGGACTTGAGACAATCTACTACAGCGCTAGGGTAAAAGACTTAAAGTCTAAAAACTAAGGTAGAGGATTAACGAAGTTAATGTGAAAAGGCAGACAAATTTCGGTTAGAGCATGATTTGAGAAAGCGGGCAAAGAATTCGAGGCAGTATTGAACGTTTGTTAAATTTATCAGATTTTGAGTTCTCAGAGTTTATTTCGAGTTTCTTACGAGTTCCATAACAATCTTCATGTTTACTCCCTGTACCAACGTGAACATCTGAAAGAGAGGTTTTATGACGCGTTTCCAGTGTTTAGGTATTACCTATGGTATTACCACCCGAGTACCTCCAGAGTGATGTTAATGTTATCCAGGAAAAAGTGGGGGAAAAGTGAGATTAAACGATTAAAATAACAACTTGCTTAGGATTTGCTTCACTAATTTCTTGGTGATCTCTTTTCATATGTCATCAATTAAAAATTTATGATACTTGGTGAATAAAAAAAAAAGAATCCCTGTTCGAAAGACCACAGATCCCTGGGTATCAAGACAATAATGTTGGTAAGGACGTCATTCAATAGTGAACATGTTTAATTATATTCTAAATTTTACCTGGCTGAAATCGGCCACTCCGTTTTAGAAATATAAGAGATTTTCTCGAGGAAGCCCCTCCAAGAAACTTTCAAAAACTGTATAAAATCACGAACAAATTTCTCGCTTGCTTATGCCTTATAGCAATGACTTGTACATGCTTTGGCACGTTTCATCTCTTTGGGAGATGAAAATGTCATCCCTGGGGGCAAAACAACATCATTCCGAACGATTTCATCTTCCCAAGAGGATATAACATGTTAGAATGTGTTGAACTCATTGCGATAAAGTAGAAAGCTCGGGGAATGTTGGTCGTTGTTTTGAGCCTGTTTTGAAGATTTCTCGAAAGGGCTTTCTGGAGAAAATCCCTCATAATTTCAGAATGGGGCGGCCGTTTTCAGTCAGATAAATGTTGAGGTCCATTTGAACGAGGATCTCCATGAGGATAGAAGTTAGATTTGAATTTTTCTGTCCTTGCCTATTTTCGCCCGATTACATCCTATATAATTTGTTCGTGACGATATCCCTTCAGTTAAAAATACCACAAAATCCTAAATATGAAAATACAAAGCTGAAACTAAATTATTACAAGTAAAACATTTCAGCAAAACTGATCTTCCAGAAAGTCGTTCTTAACGGGGCTTGAATTAACTATCAAGGCTCATCAAATGCATTTTTAGATGTATTTTAAACAGGCGTAGCGATGCCAGTTCTCAGATATTAATTCGAATATTTTTTTTTATAAGAAACTGGTTTATAAGAAACTAGTACTACGATGACCAGAAATTTAAGAAACGCTAGTACTACGCTCAAGAACAGTTAAGAAACTCTAAAACTTTATTTCTGTATGTCTCTCTTATTCTATGTCTCTCTAACAAAGGTACCTTCGTCTTTTCTTGACTTTTAACTGCAAAAATTGGCAAATTTTTGCCTTCCTGTGCATGGCTTCTTCTTGATGACATTTTCAATGCAAAATGGAAGCCTTTTGTTGAGAAGAAGGCTCAACTTCGAACAATACCGCAGTTTTAGGCCTACAAGAATAAGAAACTAATTAAGAAACTTTTACTACTAAAACGCCGAAATTTTCATGCGAAATTAAGAAAATTTTAGTACTAAGTGCTGATCCAAGTTTCTTATAAAAAAACGTGTATCAATCATCGTTTTTGGTAATCTGAGGGTTGAGTTTCTTATCAGCAGTTTCTTATAAAAAGAAAAGACATGTAATGCCGTATTGATACTATTGATGATACTGTTGAGAGACTGGTGATTTTTTCTTTCTTCCACAATTGCCAGCTGTTATATATAAGCGCCCCTTCGTAGAAACAGTAAGATAATTCAATCCTAAATCTTACTAAAATAGCTCCAGATGTATGGATTAAAGTATTCACCTGGTTAGCTTAGATCGCCCACAAGGGTTAAGCAGTGCAAAGACAAGATGGTTACATTTCAAATGGATCTAATCTTTCGCTTTCGTGTAATGTTTTACTGGGACGACTGTTGAGTCGAGAGAATACACGGGAATCCAGTGATCACATCCTAGGCGCTGGAAGGAGGATAGATACAGAGACCAGAAAAATGCCCAACCTTCCTCAAGACAAGAAGATGTGTTTTTCTGAAACTCCTTGTTTTCTTTTTCAGATAAAACGTTGGATGTTGGGCGTGGTACACTGATTTTTATATGAAACTAAGAAACTGAAAATTTCTTGAGTTGATCAGATTTTGAGTACGAAGAATTTCTTAACAGTTCGTTTGGTTCCACGGATTCACGTTGTATTTGTATCTATCGGTGGAGGATCTCATTTCATGGCCATTTTTATGAAACCAACTCCTCTGTTTATGCATTGCTCAAATAGTACCGAGTACTAAACTCTAGCAAACAAACACAAGTATCTTTCAGACGAAATTAAAAAAGCTTCCGACGAACTATAAAAGTTTCTTAAGTAATCTTCTTCCAGTTCTCGGAATTCTTAATTTTTTGGTTATCTGAGTTTCGTACATCGAGTTTCTCAATGTGAAGATAATTAATTACTGGAAGTTTCCCCTTTTTTCATGAATGTTTCTGCGTTCACTTTGATAATGTCATCGTAAAAGTTTTCCTACACTGGCTAGAGGCAATTTCCCTGTGCGGAACCCTTGTCTAACCAAGGGGAATCAAAGCACATTTAGACCTTGATTGGCAAATGATACTTTAGGCTCAAACGGTCGTTGCATTACGAAAATGGACGAGATTTTTAGAGTGATGTGCCCCTCGTAGTAGACCAACGCAGCATAGATTCCAAATCTTTAAAACGGTTGGTGTAAAATTATATGATCTATTTCTTTGAACTGAATTTCTTCAAAGAAACTTTAGCTATTTTCCTATAATTCTACCGTTGTACTTGTCTGAAATCTTCAATATTTTGAAGTCTTCAGTTGTAAAACATCGTAATTTCTAAACCTTTTGACGAAACATGAAATAATTTTCAGAAAAACCATAGTTTATGGATGTCTACGATATTGTATCAATATCAAACCAAAGTCTTTCCCTCTTCTGGTTTACGATTCAGAAATAAAATGAGTTGAAATATAAGATACGCTGTAATTTCAAAAAAAGTGATGCCGATCTTTGAAAAATCCAACAACATCAAATAGAGATACCATGAAAGATCTATTTAGCCCCTTCTTTATAAACCCCCTCCCTTCTAAGACAACATTTTGAATAAGAAACCCTCTCTATTAGGCCCCCCTTCCCCGCTCTACTTGTATCGAATGTCACATGTTATTACCCAAGATTTTCCATTCATTTAATTAAACAACTTTACATGTTAATTTTGGCATGGTTTTGGATAAAAACTGTGTCGAATTCATATATTTGACTCCTAAAATGGTGTGTTGGTTTACCCAAAATATGGGGTAAAAGAACCAACAGGCTGCGATTTGTATCCTTGTCATCTGACTTGGTGAAGAAGCCCTCCCTCTCTTTTAAGCCCCCTCTGAAGTCACCGAATTTAAATGAGTCCCATAGGGGCTGGAAAGAGCTTTTACGGTAGTTGCCTGTTGCTTTGTTGCTTCGCTGTGGTGTAGCTTGGAAGGGAGGCAGACTCGTTTTGTGTTGTTCGAAAAGGAACGCACCCTGAATTCCTAAAGTGCTGATTTGAAATATTTGAAATCCCAATCTCGTGCTCTCATGTGATATTTTACATTGATGAAAATAACATTGTGTCATCTTTCAGTCACAAAATCATTCGATATGACGTCATAGATTAAATTCCAATTCCAACAATTCTACTGATCAACCAGGATCTCCCCTGATTTATTTCCAAATAGTCCAAAGTTTGTGATGATTTGCCATGATGCTGCAATTTTAGCTGCACATGGGGAAATTTTGTATGTATACCTCGGATTTTTCAGCCCTCAGCCTGCCATTTTACCGAACTTTGTTTCCCATCGAATTCTATTGAAGGCGTATACCTATTTGGCAATGGTTATCAAACAGCATTTAGTTTTAGAACGAACTTCAACAATTAAAACAGTTAAAGATATTTTACCAATCAATATTTGCCGTTAACTTTCTCTTGAAAGATGGATGTATCATCTTTTATTGAATTTGGGACTGATTTTAATTGCAAAAGTTTCTTATGAGATTTTTGCTTTTCTCAATTATTTAACTGTAGACTTTACTTAATTTTCGTCAAAAATGCTTTATAGGTAGCTAGTTTATTCGCGAAACAATTGTAAACAGAAGTTACAGTCGAAACAAAAAATTCACGGTACACTCATACTTTTATAAGAAACTTGTTTTAAGAAACTGTTATGTTTTGAGACTATCTGAGAATCACACGATGAGTAACGACTGCATGTTTGAGAACCGAACATAACTAAATATATAATGCAGCGTAACAAGTCATGAATAATATCTTACTCAGTCCTTAGCATCTCTCTTTGTGCTATGTGCTCCTTCGCATCATCAGAACATAACAGAAACCACAGTAGCCTCTTCCAGAAAATTAAGAAACTAGAAGCGATCAGAGGTTACTTCAAAGTTAAGAAACTTTTCCATTTTTCGTTACGATCGTACAGAAAAAATGCATAGCTAACCCAAATGATACTAAAAACCATGATTCTCGTTTGGTTGTTTCTTGTAATTTTCCATTCTCAAATACGGTCCTCTGTGAATTATGATCAACTGTGAAATTCACTTTTATGAAAATCAAGAAACTCCACAAAAAACTTTCACCATGAGAATTTGGCCCAAAGTTAAGGAACCGTAATACCGTAAGAGCTCTATTAAGCCCCCCTCCCCGGGGGGCTTACTGAATTTCGGACACTCCAGAGGGGGGCTTATAAGAGAGGGAGGGCTCATTCACAAAATCAAATGACAAGAATATATATGATAGCTTTTCAGTTCTCTTACCCCATATTTTGCGGATTCAACATACAATTTTAGAAGTCAAATACCTGAATTCGACACAGTTTTATCCCAAACTATGTCAAAGTTAACATGCGAACTTGTTTAGCTAAATAAATGGAAATCTTTGGTAGCCTCTGCAATTTGATATAAAAGGGGGTTTGATAGAGAAGGGGGCTTATTTGAAATTTGGCTCAAAGGGGGGGGCTTATTAGAGAGGGGGGCTTGATAGAGAGGGGGGCTAAATAGAGCTGTTTGGGGCAGCTCAACAGTGCATTATTTTTTGGACGTTTATTGAGCTGTGAATGTGAAATTTACTCTTTACTACCGGGTGTCCCAAAAAAAGTACTCCGGTTTAAAAAATCACCAAAAATCAACTATCAAACCTTTGATAAAACTTTCTTTTTCACTTGCTTTGTCAAGGAACCAAAACTATTGCTAGATAATAAAATTTTGCTTTTGATACAACAAGGTAGAAAAAATACAGGTTGAAAAACCTTATTTTGAGCTATGGTTTTTAAGCAAAATACTCAATCTTGCCTAAAATTCAAACTTTCAAATTTTATAACATCATTTAAGTCTCTAATGATAGTGAGCATTTTTTTCTGTCATTCATGAAAAAATTAGAAGCTTTTACATGCACGAAAATTTGATCTGGCAATCACCAGTGATTTTTTGCAGTATGATTCAAAACCAGGTAACCCCAAAAAGAGCTACGTTTACTAATTTATAAACTTATTATAAATTTGCTATATCTGGGAAAATAATTTAGATTCTTGAGAAATGATGTATTTTCATATATTTTGAATGCTTCCTCTTTATGGTTTGTCTTCGAAAATTCCCTGGTAATCATGTTGGTTTTGTATACGCCGCAGTCTAGACGTGGTAAAAGGCTTTTTCGAGAAATAGGTTCCGATTCAGCTGGAAAAATCTATTAAAATCGATTCTTACGTTTTATAACCAAAATAGAATAGACGTTTGTATTCCGCCAAGATTCCTCTTTATGGATCCTTCAAGAAATGCGAGAAGGTTTTTTAACGGGGTTCCGTCTCCAAATTTAGGTCGTCACGGTGATTTCAAGTTTTTTGATGGGCAATATCACACAGACGTTTACCTGTTTTTTCGAAAGTGAAAGCATCATTTTGAACATACAGGGTGTCTCAGAAAAATTGTTCGACGTTTGTTTAAATGTTGAAAAGTAACAATAAAAGGTACGGGCTCCTGGTTAGATATCCCTGTTCCTCAGATTTTAGATTAATTTTAGGCGCCAAAATCTTGCGAATCCGCTAAGAATTCACGGAGTTACAAGCTTTTGAACTTCAAATATGTGCGAAAGCTGAAACCAGACGCCCCTAACTGACTTGTTTTCCAAAAAGACGTTCTAAAATCGAGGTAAAAGAAGGCTGTCCAATGTTTTACCTCTCGTCGATATCAGAGCAAACCACAAAAGACTTCCAAAGTTATCTAATTCTTGTAACCGTTGCCAAAATTTACTTAAGACTGCAAGTATTTAAAAACACGGAATGAAAACTTAATCATTGAGAGATGGGGCAATTCTAATTTGTGCTGAACAGGATTCCTGCAAGCATCCCTAACCTTGATTCAATGTTATAGAAAGCTAGTTGATCGAAAGTGATTTTCAAATTCCATTTGATTTGTTTTGAATAACCGAGATTCTACTTTCACTAAATATGCAATTTAGGGGCGTCTGGTTTCAGCTTTCGCACAAACTTGAACTTCGAACGCTCGTAATTCCGTGAATATTTAGCCGATTTGCTAGTTTCTGGTGTCTAAAATTAATTTAAAATCTCAGCAATATGGTTATGTTAACAGGGAGCCCATTCATTATTTCGTTATTTTCTTATATTTGATCAAACGTCGAACAATTTTTTGGGACACCCTGTAGATCTTTGTACTTCACAGAAGAAAAATCCAAACATTCATATCTCTTACGATTGCTTGGATATAAGTGGATTTTTAACGAGCATTTTTTGGTGGCTTGGGTAAAGCCACCAAACAAACTGCAGAAAACAATAGAGAACAATGGCCACGTGCGGTGTTATCAAATTTTTTTTACAGTTTGGCGACGGAGCCCCTGTAAAGAAGGCTGGTAGAGAGAAAAAAGCCCTGAATCCATTTGAGTACTGGAAAGATACAAACTAAGGGACTTTTTACTTTCTTTTTATTTTATTTCCAGGAATCTGAAACATACTTCCGCCTGGCGACCACAAGCTGCAAAATCGAAGGGGACATCACGCCAGAAGTTGACTGTGGATTGTAACCCAGGGGGGACACTCGGCAACTGCACATACGGGAAGGTAAGTCCGATATTTTTGGACAGAATATTCCTGAAAGTGTTGTTTTTTAATGCCAAATAAACTAAAATTATGGCCATGAGATCTTTTGGCATCGGATATAGTAATACTCTGATACTTCTCAGTTCTTTGAAGGCAATCCTAACCTTGGTTTGCATCTTTTCGGGATATTTATCTTCGTTTACAGGTGTCTAAGTATAAAATGAGCTGATATTAGGTTGCAATGAAGCTGAACTGATATTTTTGGGTGGCTTGAAAATTTTTTTCGGACTAACCCCTCCCCCATATTGTATATGCTGAGTGCCACCCCCCTCCCCCAAGGGTATTGCTACAACGAGGATTGTGACATTGGCTTCGAACTTATTTCTAAACAGACCTTTGCTTGGTAACACTTTTACGGCGGAGGTGCGGGCAGTTGAGGTCACGCCCAGTCAGGAGATTTTCGCAGTCCCAAATACCAACCGACAGGCGACATGCAATTTCAATTTACAAGTAAACATGCAATGCATGCAGAGAATAAATGGTACTTTTTATAAATTTCAAATGATCCCTCTTTATGGTTTCTCTTGGAAAACGCCCTGGTAAATCATGTCGGTTTTGTATACACCACAGTCCGGATGTGGTACAAAAGCTTTATCAAAAAATATGTTCCGATGCAGCAGGAAAAATCTATTAAACACTAATTCTTACGTTTTCAGGCCCACTGGAATGGAATGACGTTCGTTGTGTCAAAAGATTTTGCAACTGTTTTTCAATAAAGATGGGTTTGAGAAAAGATTAAAATCCATTGCAAGTTTTGAAAAATGTAATTGGCTTTAGCACAAAATGTTGGTTGAGCAATGAGGTTTAAGTCCGTCAAAACTGATCATATATAATATATTGATTTCTTATCGCAGGAAACTCTGGTATTTCTAATAATGAATCCATCGCAGACTTTTGTTGCAATAAAGTTAGGTCCTGGTGCAAGTTTCTTTAATTTTAGGCCATTTTGCTGCCAAAAGTTTCGTATGAGTTAAGTTTCTTTAAATATTTAATGCATGAACCTTACAAGTAGTTCGTTTTTGTTAAAGGATAATTCCTTGGTTGGTATGATTGATGATAAAGAGCAGATTATACTATTATGAACACCCCCCCCCCAGTAACCACACCGCTGGTCATTAAAATACAGCGCGGGGAGAATTTTGAAATTATACATTTTCAATAGGGATCAGAATTATCATGACGGGGAAAGGAAAATTTTCGGCAATTATCTGATGGAGCTTTGAACATTTTTGGCTGGGAAACAAAAATTTCAGTGGGGAAATAACAGAAACAAGGCGGGGAAATTCTTAGACTCCAACTTAGTGGGGAAAGAAATTTTCTTGGCGGGTCACCCTCGTACCTTGGCGGGGTATCGTTTCAGTGGGATTGTTACTGGGGGGTGTATGAATGGTGTAACTTACTTTTTCTACCATTTTCGTCCTTTCTTTCTTAAATTTGGTGTTCAAATGAGCGACTTGTGCGTAATGACGTCATCACGCACAAATATTGGTGCCATCTGATGTCACGTTCAACGGGAACGAGGCTGCTGTCCTATTTTTTCTTGCCTCTTGGTTGTATTGGCAAAAAACAACAGGGCAGCAGCCACATTGGCATTTACCTTGAAATCAGAAAGTGTCGATCTGCTGTCCACCAGTCATAACAGTATGATTTTTATTTCATCATAAATCGTGACAACCCCGGAATTGTCCTTTGAAGGTATTTTCCAAGTGTCTGCAAATATCTCAAAACTAGTTTCGACAAAATTTGCACTCAAAATGTGAAAACATTCGTCAGTGCTGTACAGTGTCAAACATTTTGACAACCCTAGGGGAAAATTTCAAGCTTCAAAATACTACAGTGTCTTTGCTTTTTGAATCCAGGAAGCACGATTTCGCAACTTTTGAAACATTGAGCCTACAGTTTCTTGTGAAAGAGTTCTAATTATAAATTTTTTGCAAACTTCCGTTGGACACAGCCGCAATATCAGTTTTCCACTGTGTTCCGGACCGTAAGAGCACAATTTGTTCCAGCTTCTAACGCAAGGGAAGTGGATAATGTGTGGTGAAACGTATCAGTGTATTATCATTATGCGCTCATAGCACATTGTCGTATTTTAAAGGATTACTTGTTGGCATACTATTTTACCAGGCAGCGGTAATTGCTTACGTGACGTCGTTGACAATTCCCGAAAAAGGAACCTGGACATTTTCTTAGAAATTGCGCAAACATGCATAAAGTGAAGTCAGCAATTTTCTTTTGTAGTTCCCCTTGCCTGCCATTGCTGTTACCTCTCTTTATTATTTCTTTCTTTCAGAAAATACTTTCTTGTCTGCTCAGGGTTATCGGGTTTCCACTAGCCAGCGGGTTAACGGTTACGGGTTAAAGGTTAAAGGTTATCCGTTTTTAAAATGAATCAAAGGAGACGCCAGTTTTACAGTGAACCCGTTTTTATTCGTTTTCAGTTGTTTCTACTGGTCGTTTTTAGTCGTTTGATTCCCCCTTTCATCGTTTTAACTGTTATTTAAAAGTGCCAAAAATCTCCAAAAATAGAACATATCATTGCTGTTGCAACGTCGTTAAAAGTTATCCGTTCATTGCGTTTCCATTAACCCACAGGTGGGTTAAAAGATACCTAAAGTTATCCGTTTTCAAAATGGGTTTGTGGAATTGCAACGTGCAAATGGAAATGGATAACTTTTGAAAGAAAGGAAAACCGTTCTTTATGTTAACCCGGGTTAGTCGAAAGGCAGCCTCTTTGCATCTGAATAATTCTATCAACAATTCTTTGTTCCACTGATAGAGTCTGGCGCGTTTCTCATTCTTTCAATATTTGGCCCCTCTGCAACTTGCCCTCTTCCTTCATGTTCGGGTTGGATCCGCCCCTGCGGAAAAGCACTCTCGTTAACGATATTAACAGATAGTTTATCAAATTTAAAGTGAATAACCTGAGTTAAAAGATGAGATCTCATAGATTTATAAATAGCCTATTGTATTTGATAATCCAGCTCGTGGCGAATGAAAGCAATGCTGAAGAAAACAATAGAGGGATTAGGAGTTTCTTTGTCCTATTTATAGACAAGCGCTATATATCTCAGGTCATTCACTTTAAGTCTACCCTTGCCTTGATAATGTCGCCTTCTCTTCATTCTTGCCTCAGTCAGCTCCTACGCAGCGACGGTCCTCTCGACAAACTTCAACTTGATACAAGAAACATTCTTATCAAAAAGACATGGTTCACAATTGCCCATGCCTTGCGTTGTTTAAAGGGGTTCCAAAGACGAGCCTGCTGTGCCCAAAGTCGTGACTTGCTCTACACAGCACAGTTGCCAGAAAAAACTGACTGTACGGAGTTCACAAAAACAACACAAACTATGACAAAGGCTGCTGGTCTTTGTACTCCCTTTGAGGGTTGCCAAATACATGAAGTGTCATGTTGTAAGTTGCGTTATAGCGTTCTTCTGTTGAGAATTTCGAGTTACCCCCTTGATTTGTAAAGCAATGTGAAAGTACTGTTTTGCGCTGAAAGTACGATGGAATATATTGTTCGCACCGTTAAGGATTTCGCAACTGTTTTCAAAAATTTCTTTTCAAGGTTTATATTTTTGATGAAAACTTATCAAACTCTGAAAGAAGTTTTGCTGCAAGAAGTGGTCGAAAGTTAAGGAACCTTTCTTCGAAGTCCATATAAAGTGACTACCGTTATTTGGCCTACGACGGATGAATAAACTTGTGATACACCAAAACTCCCTCTTATAATCAGAGTCTTTATCGCAGATTGAAAGTCCTAAAATCGCAGAGTGTCCAAGACGACTTCTTAGGCCCCAACGAGGAGGGTTGAAATTTTACACCCCTTGTACACCCACAAATGAAACTGAGTATATGATCTTTTGATAGTGTGATCTGCTCACAAGAAAAAGAAAGGAAACATTTTAATTTAATCTGACCTTTTAATCTGAACTTTCTTTCGACCGTGGATAACCCTTTTTCAGGGTGTTGTATTAAGGAGTAAAACGTGTAGACGAAAGTCTGGAAGATATAAGGCTTCGATCATTTTAATGTGCTAAAATTTCACCTCAAATTTCAATTTACTTCCCTACTTCCTTGTATTTTAGGCTTTAGCTCCGCGTCAATCAACCACGTTGATTAGTTGGAAGCCAGGAAGTTGCAACGTCACATCACATGGCCAAGCAAAGTATAGGTAATTCCCTAGAGAATAGCCAGCCAATCAGAATCGATTGCCCAACCCACATGATTCCGCATGATTCAAAACAAAGGCAATGCACTGGGGGCGTTTGGTATAAAAAGGGGTCGAGCGAGAGGAGAAAATTAGATCTATGTTGTCTGCTGAAGAATCAGTACAAGATTATTTTCAAGAGAACTGAAGTGTTTGCTGACTCTCAAGAAATCGTTCATCAAGAAAAGACAACTTTTTGAAGTAAGTGATTATTTTTCTAATTTCTTATCAATATTCATAATTATTTTTCACGTTAGTTTTTCTATTTTGTATTGGAATGATTAAATGAGGGTCAGTTCACCTACAAAAAATATCGTTGACTTTATACAAAAATTCGTTTAAAGATTAGATTAATATTTCTAAAAAAATCCGTGTGTAAAAATTGAAAAAAATGTTTCTCATTTTTAGGCAAGTATTTTTATATAAAAAGTAGTTCTATGAAATTCGCAGTTCTGCTGGAGTGACGTGTCACTCCCTAAAAATTTAATACACCTTTGGAAAAAAATTCTTTTTTTTTCAAGAAAAATCCGTAAACAATCGCTGAGAATTCTATTGTTTTACAAAATCTCGTTCGCTTTTTCGAAAGACAAGTACACTTCACTGTTTTGCTTTTAAGACAATTTGTTTAAGCCTGAAGGAAAATACAATCATAGTATATAACTGTCATTTCACTGTCATGCTTGGGTCAATTTCACTGCAATCACATGCTTTGTGCCTTGGTGTAAGATTTTTTTCTCAAAATTATTGCTGAAAAGTACCTTCTATACTAGGAAAAACCATATTGTCAAGTAACATAAATAAAGGACAATTCCTGTCTGACTGCTTCAAGAAAGGATGAAAAAAGTAACTCTTGATGAAAGATCAACTGAAACAGTGACACTGTAACAGTCAATGATTGCCAATTGCTTCCAAATTTGGAAGCGGCTAATTCTAATTATTATATATGCTAAGAAGTGTGTTCCTAAAGGCCAGTTTCCAGTTTGTGGAATTTTCCGCACGGGCGGAATTTTACACAATAACCCTAAATTTCTATTCAATTACAGAGCGATATTTTCTCTTGCACGCAAAAGAATTTCCGTCCGCTCGGAAAATTCCACTGAATGGAAACTGGCCTTAAGACTCGCTTCATTAAAGAGGCGCGCTTCTCGTTACATGTAACTGATTAATAAACTCTATCTTTAATTTTTCTATCGTAATTTGTTGTTTCTCGCAAAGGAAATTTTTCTAACGAAAAAGAAAGTTACGGAAATTGAAATGAAAAATGAGTGAAGACAACTGAAATTTCTATTTGGATTTTCGTTTTCATCATTTTTTGTTTTTGTTCCTTCTCATGACGCGCCGATAGAAGGCTCCATGTCTTCAAGCCTTGTTGGGGAGACGAGATAGGCTTCGCCCGAGGAAACCCATGCTTCCCCCCGTGCAGTAGGTTAAAGCTCATGCGCAGTAGCGTTTTGGGTTAAAGCTCTGACGGGCGCATGCGCTGTAACCCACTGCACGGGGGACACATAAGTTTCTTCGTACATGGCATCGTTATAACGATAACTTTGCTGAATTTCCACTGCACGGAACACTCCTCCCAAAAGGAGCTCCATGTTCTATGTTTATTTGTTTGGGTGACGTCACTTCTCAAAAAGCCAATCATGTGGCTGAAAATGTCATTACGCGTGGAATTTTCCGCCTCGTCGAAATTAGAGGCATGTCATCGCTCTGCACGTCAGTGGAATTTTCCGAGGTGTCAGAATTTCAAACAATCAAAAGTCATTCAACCCTGATTTTCTGTTTAATTACAGCGCGAAATTTTCTCTAAATAAAAGAATTTCTGCTCGCTAGGAAACTTCCACTGACTGGAAAATGGCCTTTACCTAAACAAAATATTTCTTCTCACTACGCAAAAAGAATTGAAACAGCTAAGATCCTTGTGGTACACCCAGGATGTTCAGCACATGCCCAGGTGACCGCAAGTAAACATCGACTCAACATACACCCAGGTTCTTCGTTGTCAATGATAGCTGCGGAAAGCTATGTAGGAGGTTTTAAATGGTCCAGTCCCCAAGCGGAAGTGACGTCAGGGAACCAGGTTCGGTCAAGATAGTTAATAGCCTGCGCAGGAGGAACAATCCAAACATAAGAATTTGTGGCCATTTTGATTGGTAATCATGTGACAGTTATTTGATTGATAGTCATGTCATATTTGGATGTGGCAAGCTACCACTGTCAATCATTCTTTACAACGGAGAAAGAAGAGTTGGGTGGGTCACATGATAGTCATGTGATATTTGTCACGTGATAGTCAATTTCTGGTATATTCCAACATTTTCTGACAACAAGAATAAAGTAGGCGAAATCGGCTAAGGTTTGTTTACGCCTAATTCAATCTCATTTCATTCATTTCATTTTTATTTATTTAGGCACGGTATTTATTTAGGCAATCCATATGAATCTCTTCATATAACTTCTTTTGAATCCTTAGCTAAGTAGAGGCAATCTATAAATAGGACAACCTACGCATGTTATTGTTCCTCTAGCTAAACAATATCCACGAACGTCTCGAAATCATCAAATACAATCGGCTAATAATAGAATACCCAGACTCCTTCCACGCGGGGCTTTAATCTCCGTTGATTCTCTTTAAACATATTTCACGCCATGAAAACTTATGCCATGAATGCACTAAGTAGTATGATGCTGAAGCTTCCCAGGAGTATGGTCACATGACTTGAAATGGGCAAAAAACAAACCTTAGCCGATTTTGGCTATGGACATGCATTTGTTTAGCCTACGTGTAGACCCATTATCCAACTAGCATTTGTTTTGTCTAACAGGGTGGGTGTCCCAAAGCATAAGTGCAGCGTTTAAATAGTAAGCCTGTCATGGCGCAGATTGGGTATATAAGACAACCCAAAAGAAAAGAATTAGGCAAGCTTCAATCTTTTCAGTTACCACAGAAATAAATTCGATGGTAACGATACGACTCCTTTTATTCGGGAATGAACGCATGACTCCAGCCCACAAAGGATTGATGAAAACAAACCCACAAGATCTGTTGTTATTGTTTTATCTGAAGATCTAGCCAATCACATCCATGATAGTGTGCCTTTAACCCGATCAATGTTTTTTATCGATTCAAATAACAGTGAAGCGTGTGGTGACGTATGAATAGCAAAAACAACTGATTACTCAATCGAAAAAAGTACTTCCAACGCCATAGGAAAAAGAAACTAAATGTATCGCGCCGTGCCCTTCGTCAGTAGTAATGTCTTTTATCCTTGGAATGAGTTGCCAGTAAGGTTCGTTTGCTCAACCTTGGTCTTTGGTAATAGCCCTTGAGAAAAAAATCAGCATGATTCAAGCCTGATACTAACTTGTTTTCTTTCTTTCTTTCAGGTGTAATATCAATCAAAATGCCTGCTATAAAACCTCCATGGGATGCGACTGAAGAACTTCCAACAGCAGTCCAAAATGGTAAATGCCCTCCGGTTGCAAATTTTGACAATCATCAAATGGCATCCTGCCATAGACATCGAAGTAGCAGTGCTATCAATGGTTTTGAGGATGATAATGCAATGCTTGCAGCAATGGACTTTGAGTTACAAGCATGGAAAAACTCAGGTAAGAAAATTTTGAAATAAGACGACAAAGAGCCCCTTAAAGGGAATCGACATAGTTAAAAGCTGGCCCGGGCCAGGTCAAAAATATAATCTATTGTACTCGACAACTTTGACGCATCCGGTTTCATTGTGTAAGTAAAGAAACAATGGGTTTGTGGGCGTTTCTTTAGCCTATTTATAGCGGCGATGAGATATAGCTACGTCTATTCCCTTTAAGAGCATAGGAATCCCTAAATGCGCTAGTTCACTTTATCTAAAGAAATCAATGTCATAGAGACTCAGTGATGCATGAACTTAGCTCTAGTGGACATAAACTTAAAGCAATAGGGGACAGACTGTATTCAAAGAGCCATGGTGTCCCAGGGTCCTTTGCAGGCACGCTGAAATTCCAGACTGTCTGAAAATCAAATTTGGCCTCAGTACCGACTGTCCCAAAAAAATGTATACGTATTTGGTTGACTCCAGCGATATGAATTTAGCTTTGATCATTGGCTAATCATTCTCAAAATTTCCTCGATAGTTAACTTGAACATAGATACCTCGTTTGTTGGTATTTGTGCTTTTGAGAGCAGAAATATCAATCTTGAAAGCTCAAATTTGCTTCCACTTGCAAACCAGAGCTTTGGTCTCCAATTGGAATGTTGTTTGCTGCTTGTAAGATAATGTAATGTATCTAATCGTGCATTTGATGATTCAGAGGTTATGATTTCTTTTCAGCAATGATTTTATTGGTCTTGTCTCCTTTTGGAGTGAAACATCGGCGCTAACTCACGAAGGAAAGGAATGGGCATTCCCCAGGGGTCTCGTCCGTTAGGGTCTAGTCCTAATGGTCCTGGGTCTGTTAATTCTGTTATGCCTTTAAAATTGTTCATACGTACTAAAATGTAAATTAAACGATAAATAGCTCCATTAATGTAACCAAACTGCATATCACTGGAAACGTGGAAAGAAGAGAGGTTGTACTTTCAAATGGTATGCATTACATCTATTCAAATTTTCTCACTTTGTGAGTATTTTTAATTATAGGTAGTTGCTTTTTTCTGAAGTACCCTGCGTGTACTTTGTCTTATGTAGTTGGTGCTTGATTGGCCAACAATCAGCTTGGGAGTTCTTGATCCGCATTTTCTTTTATGCGGGTTGTTATTGTAATACAGTAAAAACCCGCATATAAGAACCACCTAAGGCCTAAAATGTTCTAATCTCACCCCATTACAGAAGAACCTATTTGTCCTGAAATTCAACAAAGGTTCTTGTCTTAAAAAAGTTAAATATAAACTACTGGTTGGTAATATGCGATAAAATGTTTTTAAGAAATTTAGCCAAATACTTAAGTAGATACAAAGCATATGTAAAACATTCCTTGTATGAATGGATGTGATACAGATAGGGCTAGGTAGATATGTTTGTTCTTTTTAAAATTATGTCATGATAGTGAGTATGTGAAAACCTTGTTTTCTTATATTTGGCCTAAATTCCCGAAGATCTGTAATTAATTCTTTTGATAAGAACCTATTTAAGAACCTTGCATCCTGTTTTCAAGAATAGTATCATATGCACAAGAACCTAAACAGGGTGATTTCAAAATGTAAGGTTCTTATATGCGGGTTTTCACTGTATATCGGGGTTAACCTTCCAGACGTTCAGGTTGTGGTTTAACGACTATGTAGAAAACAATTCCTTACAGATAGTTTCTTTGTGTGTGGTTGCTGCAGGAATATCCAAATTCCAAGATACAACCTCCAATATCAGCATCCCTATTACCATCAGGGAGCTGCCAACCTTGCCACAGTTCAAAAGAAATCTAAAAACTCACCTTAAGAGCTGAAGCAAACTTGAAACACGACTCCCTGGAAGAGCAGCAAATAGGCCCCTAGAACAGTTTTGAACTTTCTTTTCTTCTTGTAAATATTATACTGTAATTACTGTATCATAACTTTGATTTGTATTTAATTCAGCTGAAGGGATTTTGTGTTTAAATAATTTTATATGAATGATATGATATGAATATGTTTAGTCCTGAATGCCTAAGCGCATTTTTGGTTATGGTAGTACAACTTTGATTTTCAATTTAGATGCCGAAACAAACGGAAGAAAAGGCTCGCAATTGAATGGATGGGAAAAAAATCAATCACAAAAGCTTGAGGAGTATGTCAAAACACTTGATAAAAGTTGCAACAGATGTGGTATGGTGTGGCCTAAGAAGCAGAACGGCTTGAGAAGCATGGTAATTAAAGAGCAACAGTTTGAGATGATGAATGGTGAAAGCCATGATAATGATGGCAATCGACTTAATGGTCATCAACATGCAGTAGATTTGATCAAAAATCCTTCAAAGTCTAAATGCCCAGTTGAATTTGACACTAATTCGAATCTCGTGAAATCCCGCATATCATTCTTTGAGCGCAAAGACAACGCAGATCTCCCGAAGAAAAGTGGTGCAAAACTCAGAAGTGCCAAGTCAATGTCAAACTTGTTTGACGAGAAGCCAGAACTTGAGAAAAAAGAGGAACGTGTAGAAGTGCAATGGAAGAATTTTCCAACCGAATTGCCAAAGGTGTCCAAATGCCCATTTGCTGGGAAGAACGAGCTCAAGAATATTCGGCTGAAGAATTATGTACAAGGCACTCAGCTGAATGATACATTGCACCGAAAATCTCAGGTAAATAAAGGAAATGCTTGATAGATCTATTACCTATTCTGCGAGATACTCTTGGAAGGTATTGTGGCGCAGTTGTGTAATCCTTTGACTTTGCAGCAAGAACAGTCAAGTGGACAGGGTTTGATCCCAGGAAAAGCCCCACCATTTGAGCGTCATGACAAGGGGTTGCGGACTCAATTAGGCCTATTCTACTTCTGGAATCCCAGCGCTTCGTGCTAAAAACCGCAACTTCACTTTCACCTTCACTCTTGAGCAAGCGATATTTTTTATATTGGGACGGGTAAGACGGGTGAAAAATCGATGCAAAATTATGTTCTAATTTCCGGACGCTCTTACGATATCGCGAGGTGAAGTGAAGTGAAGTGATAAACCTCTTCATAAAACATCTTTTGTATTATTTAACTTATTTCGCTCCATGAAAACTTGTGCCATGAATGCAAAAAGTAGTTTAAAACGGAAACTTCCCAAGGGTATGGTCACCCGACTTCAACTAGGTAAAAACAAACGGTATCTGATTTTTACCACGTTTACCCTTCACCGGTACAGTTTTGATCCGCTATAAGGTTATCACGGTTTCATTCATTTCATTTCTCTTTAAAATCATTTATCCACGGTAGCCCCGTCAGTCAGTATGATTGATTTTCAGGGGGCCGTGCCAAAAACTTTACAAATTAAAAATCTACCAAACTAATAACGAGAAAAGGAACCTAATTACAGTCATGAATAATTTATCTGCAACTAATTACAATATATTTACAATCAACCCTTTATCTTGTTCTTAAAAGAAGGTAAAGAGGGAGCTTGCTTGGCCTTGCGGCGAAGTTGATTACAGGTTTTCGCTCCGCGAAATACGAACGCTTTCTGCCCGTTACTAGTTTTCATGAATGGCAATAGCAAGTCAGTTCGGCATTTCTAAGGTTGATAATATTGTGATCAGAATTTCTAACAAACAAGTGCGAGAGATAATCAACCGCGAGACTATTAACAGACTTAAATACAATTGTTGCAGTCTCACTACTGATCATATCCCTCGCAGTTGGTCATTTTAACTCTGTAATCAAAGCTTCGGCAGGAGCATCGTAGCTGCTATTTGTAATAATTCTAGCGGCACGATTCTGCAATTTTTGAAGCTTAACCAGTCGGAACTCAGCACAGTTCCCCCACACAGAACAGCAGTACTGAAAATGTTGCTCTACAACACCTCTATATAATTTGCAAAGAACAGTTTCTGGCAAAAATTTCTTTGCATATTTTAGAAATATGCAAAGAGAATTTTTTCAAAGGTTCGCGGGCGTTTACACTGATCCAGAACAGCAACATTCTATAGATTAATCACGCGTTGTAGGATAAATTTAGGGAACCCATGAATGAAGAGATTGGTATGAAATATCACCTTGTCTCTTTATCGTGTTTATCTTTCTCTTTACCTTCTGGGGCAGCAAATAAGCTTCTTTCAGGTCTAACACTGCGACATTCAGCTTGGCTAGGCCCACCTCGTTGTTTGAAATAACAGTGAAATCTCAATTTACAAAATCTCCTCCCTAGCTACAATGCCACGCAGGGGAAAAAGAGGCGAAGCAGAGGAGAAGCAGAGGAGAAAGGAGACTCTCCTTTCTTCTGACCTTCCCTTTCTTCTCCTTGCAAACCAGAACGAGGCTGTCGTAATTTGAGACTTCGGCACTTTTGGCAATTCGGCTTAAGTGAATGCTTGCAGCATGTTAGACTTGAAAGAAGCTTATTTGCTGCCCCAGAAGGTAAAAAGAAAGTTAAATACAAGAAAGAGACAAAGTGATTTATATTCGTTATTTCATGCCAATTTAGTTCATTCATGGGTTTCCTAAATTTATCCTACTACAACTCGTGGATAGATGGAGCAAATTGCTTATCTCAAATTACACGAGATTTGTGACAACGCAAAATTACTCATGCAAACACTTCAATTGTTGTTATTCGCGGGGATTTTCACATGAGATCTAATTTACAATACATACAAGAAACTTGAAAAAAACTAATACTGGAGGTCTACAAATGCTTAACCTCTGGCAAGGCAATCCTTCCTTCTTATGGGACCTCTTCGAACGTAAACCCGTAAAATATAATCTTAGAGTAAAGGATCTCGTCCAACTTCCTAATACGAGGACTTTTAAGATACGGGAATGATTCGTTGGCATTTAGCAGAGGAATACTTTGGAACATACTCCCTGACACAATAAGATCTGCAAATAGCGACAGGCAGCTCCTTATTTCCTACTCTCGCATCATTCGGAACAGCTATGTCAATGATTTTACACTCCTTTTTCAACTTCTCAACAACGACAATATCTGGTCTTCGGCTCTGGATAAAATGATCACATTGAATGGTAAAGTTCCATAATATCTTGGTCTCTTCATTTTCTAGCACACTTTGTGGCTCATGCTCGTACCATTTCTTTTCTCTTTCAAAACCATACATACCACATAGTTCCCAATGAATGATTTGCGCAACACTGTCATGCCTTGCTTTGTATTGTTTTTGAGCAAGTTTACTGCATTCGCTAACGCGGTGGGAAATGCTTTCCTCTTTATTATTATTATTATTATTATTATTATTATTATTATTATTATTATTATTATTATTATTATTATTATTATTATTATTGGCTGTCCTGTGGTTGTAAACAACTGATGAAGATTTTATAATCGAAACGTTTTGCTTTTAACAGTTTTGTTTTTCATATTATTATTATTGTTATTATTATTATTTAAAGCAGACTTTAATTGTTTTGCATCTCTATCAGGCGACACACTGCAAGGAAAGCAGATGCATGGGATCCCTGATGTACCCCTACGGAGGAGGTGATGACGACAGACCTTATGGAGTCGCACGAAAAGGAGAAGAAGTGAAGAGACAAGCTGTTGAATTTTTAGATCAATATTATGCATCTATCAAGCAGTATGTATTTCTAGTAGTTTCCATGTTCCGCTTGAGATAAATCTCGTTTTCAAGGCTCATCACCTCTTTCTAGTGCAAGACTTGCCACTCAGTACCTAGCCCTGGAGTGGTACACGACGTGGGAATGGACGAGGTTCTACTGTCACGTTTTTAGAAAGCTGACTACCTCTAATTACCAAAATGTACCTTGCTACCCATTTTCAAAACAAATTTTAGTTGATTTCAGCCAAACCATGTTTCAGAAAAATCTGCCGAAAAATGACCCTTGTTTAGAGAAATTTTGGCCAAACACCCACCCATATGTGTGGCACATACCTGTGCCCTCAACATATTTTTCCCCCTTCTGGGTATATAGCATATTGGCCTTGCTCCCTACAACCCTCTACTCGATCAAAGAATTGGGCATCAAATAGGGCTATTACTAAAGTGGTAGCTGATTAAACTGTGACTCAGGTCGTAAGTCTAATTTGTCGCTGCAACGCAGTTGAATAGAATCATCTTAAAAGGGGCTCCGTCTCCCAGTTTTTGTCGAAACAGTGCTTTTGCGGTTTTTTGTGAAAAGCAACATCACACAGATGCGTTTCATCTTTTTTTCGATATGAAAGCGTTATTTTGAAGATAAACTCTGCACTTCACAGAGGAACAAGTCAAGCATTCAAATCTCTTACGGTTGCTCGGATATAAGCGGATTTTTGACGGTTACTTTTTGATTGCTTGTGTGAAACCACAAAACAAACTGCAGCAAGCAATGGACCCTTTCCTCGGACAGTAGTGTTCACAGATTTGTTTAAAATTTGGCAACGGAGACCCTTTAAGTTTGCAAGAATATGTATCTTGTTTTATTGTCTATATAATGATATAGAATGGACACGTGAACTACCAATCCTTGGTCTCTGATGCTACTTTGCCCCCTCCCCAGTCATCAGTTTGATTCTACTGTCAATTTCGACATCTTTTTCCCAAGGAAAGATACACCGGCCCACCAAGAGCGCCTTGACAACATTTCCAGAGAGATCGCAGCAACTGGGAGATACGACCTCACATTTGATGAGCTGTCTTATGGTGCAAAATTGGCATGGAGGAATGCAGCTCGATGCATCGGTCGTATTCAGTGGAACAACCTCAAGGTATTGTCTTAGCTGAGATCGTAGAGTAGACATTGAACTGTAGACCTGGTATGAACATTTCAACAATTAAAAACTTGGTAAAATATATAACTAGAAACTTGATGTAGAGAGGTTGGACAACAAAACACACTATAAGCTATGTTTTAACACACTGAGGCCTTTTGGACTTGTGTCCTCATCATCAGAGTGTGATTTCAACAATTAAAAAGGGAACTGGGGAGAGCGGTTTGTTCTGGTAAATGGCGGATATAAATCTGCCAAATGGCTGCAACGAATGATAGTTTTCCTTCCACAAAACCGTTCGTTTCAAATCCATGATTGAAATTAAGAAACCCTTAAGAAATAATTGCCTAGAAGGTAACTGAAAACCAAAAGTATGTCCCACGACATACTAAATTGAAATCTAAAATTAAATCTAAATTCAATTCAAATCAAATCAAATAAAAAACGACTCATATGCCTCGTAACGAAAGGGAGACCTCGCCTCAAACAGCGTTGGTGGGAAATTAGTCGTCATCATTTCCTTTGAAGTTGATCGATCAGATTAGAATGTGGAATCACCTTCAGCTTAAACAATTTCTAGTTTTAATCTCTAAACTATACCTGGCTAGATACAGCATGCCATTGTTTTTATATTTTTCGAAGTTTTGTTCAGTTAACTAAGTTTGTTGATTTCCATTTTTGTAGCTATTTGATGCACGATCAGTTGAAACTGCGAAGGAAATGTTTGATGCAATCTGCGAGCATCTTGATTATGCAACCAACGGAGGTAACCTCAGGTAAAACGAGTTTAATTATCGTTGTTGTTGTTGTTGTTGTTGTTTTTATGTTGTTTTCTTTTTGCGAGTTTATTTACTGATGGTAAATATACCAGCTTGAAAAAGAGTAATCTCAAGGATGTAAAATGGCAGGCATTGGAATTAAAGTCTCCCATGAAGCCGTTCTTTCTCATTTTCATCCAACAAATAAAACAAATGAACATACACTGTTTTTTTTTTGCATTCGAACTTTGGAAGAGAAGAATATTGAGGTGTTGTCGTGCAATGGTGTAATCCTTCTGAATTTACAGCCAGAATATTGGGGGTCACACGGTTCGATCCCAAGGAGTGCCACACTACTTGAGTATCATGACAAGAGGGGTCGTGAACATGATAAGGTTTTCTCTATTCCTGTGACTCCAGCAACTTCACCTTCACCTCGCCAATAAGATACAATGGTGCTGATACCCATTTCAGTTTGTGTGTTTTGCCTGCTTTTCTCTATACAAGCTCCAAACAAGTCATGCACGAACATGACTGGCAGACATTTTCCTGTGGCATGTAATTTGAGACAGACTTTAGTTTTAATCTCCATGTCCAAATGGCTTCAGGGTAGTCGTAGCCTTTTGCTCCTCGGGGTATCGTTCCAGTAGTATTGTATAGTTGTATTGTAATTTTGTAATGTAGTGTAGCTTATAAATTTATATTGTAATCTTTAAGTAAATATGAAAAAGAAGAAATGCACAAACAGAAAACTGAATAGATTTGGTATGATTCTGTACTAGATTCTTTATACAGTTTGCAGGTGTATATGTGTGTGTATGTGTGGGCTGGAGAAAGAGAAATCGAATTGAAAGGAGGCAACAAACAAAGGTAACAACGATTTTTTTTATGTCGTAGGTCAACCATCACAATTTTCCGCGAAAGACGCGAAGGACAGAAAGATTTCCGATTGTGGAATTCACAGTTGATCAGATATGCTGGATATGAACAAGACGACGGAAGCATCATTGGGGACCCGGCTGGGGTTGAGTTTGCTAAGGTTGGTAACCACGTTTCATAGCATAGCATTCTGTTTAGGGGGGCTCTCTCCTTAGGGGGGACTCTCTCCTCGATTAGTTTACCTATTGAGAGAGATCCTCCTTTAAGTAATTCCCTGTATACAATTTATTTAGTTAGGACTATAAATTGTATATAGTGGAATTTAAAATATATGAACTGAACTGAACTGAACTGAACTGAACTGTTTAGCTATGTCTTTGCCGTATAAGTTTATGCAACCTAAAAACAAATTCATTAACCCCATTCTTGGCAGTTACACCACAATTTTCTTGCTATAGATTGCAGATATGATATCATTAATGAAAGCTCGATGTTTTTGTAAAATCGAAACCAAAAAGCATTCTAAACCGGAAGTAAGGAAATCCTAAGGGGTCTAACCTGCAACAGGCATCAATTTGATGTATCATTTCTTGTGATTTATTTTTCAGCTGTGCATGAAATTAGGATGGAAAGCTCCTGGTGGAAGATTTGATGTTGTCCCACTTGTAATCCAAGCTGGTGATCAGCCTCCACAGGTCTTTGACATTCCAAAGCATCTTGCTCTTGAAGTCCAAATCAAACATCCAGAGTAAGCAGATTTCCTTCTTGATAAATGATAAATGCAATTGTTCAGTTTGTGTCCTTCATTATTATCTGATTGACGTTTCAAAAACGAGGCAAGAATTCCGCCAATCCCATTGGTTAATCGCGCCTTTCCCGCGATTTTCCCGAAGCCTTGTATAATACGATACAAGGACGCGTTTTTTGTCACCACAGCAACTGATTTAGGCCTATATGACATTTACAATAAACTTAAGCGACATACCCGTAACAAAATGCGTTTGACTAAATGATATGTCAAAATTAGAAGCTATCAGGTACCCTCAGGTACTAAAACTCGTACTAATCGGTTTTGTAGTTGCACAAGAAAATATAAAGCCCTCGGTCTTATTATACGGACCTCGCAAGCTCGCTTTGTACTCTTAAGACCTCGGGATTCATAATTTCCTATCTTATTTCACGATTTCATTCGACTAATATCAAACGATACCATCGAGTTACTTGTTTCACGTTACCTGAATGCCTGCACAAGAAGGAAAGTTTGTCGATTCTCTTTGAATACGGTATTTCCCAAATTAAGAAAGGTTCTGATTTGAATGAATCATGCAATACATCTACTGCTAAATTATTCTTGGATATCGAAATCATCAAATATTCTTTCAGGGGAAATGTTTTAATTCAGCCCTGCACGAAGACATGGAGAAAATCAAAAGGGAAGCAATCGTGTTAGGGGTATAGAAGAAAGTTAGAAATCTCTCAAGGTAATAATGACCCATGCTTTCACTTTCAGTTACCCTTGGTTCGAAGATCTTGGCCTACAATGGTATGCGTTGCCCGCAGTTGCTAACATGAAGCTCGATCTTGGTGGCATCGAATTCCCATGCTCTCCATTCAATGGATGGTAATTACATTTCTTTTCATTATGATATTCCCGTAAACTTGATTGATAAACAATGTTTCCAGCCTTAAAGGACAAATCCGGGATCCTTTGAAATAGTTTCATGAAAGAAGGTTTTATTCTGTGTAAATATTTATCAACGCCTTTTTACCTTTTCACACTCTTAACTTTGAAATTTAATTTTGTACTAAAATGTGTTTCAAATTTTGTACTATTGCACAATAAGGAGGCTAGCCACGACTTTGGAAGCAACATTGCGACGTCGACGTCAGGACGGGACACGCCTGAGAAAGTAGATCTGCCTTGTTCGGGTTGAATATAACGTCACAGCACAGATGCCTATTTGACATTGTTGTTTACAATAAAATGCAAATTCTTTGTTGTTAAGTGGTGTGTTAAGGGGTGTGGTAAGTTAAGGTGTTATCCACCTTGGTAGATAGATCACAATAAAAGTGTTTTAACACAAGATCATAATGGATAGAAGACGAGATTTTCTAAGCTAGCCGTTTCTAAATTTTAGGTACATGGTGACAGAAATTGGAGCCAGAGATCTGGGCGATTCTGCAAGATACAATATGCTTGAGGTATTGTCAGCTGTATTTCGAAATTCTTTCCTATACATTTTCTTCTCGTTTTATTTTTTACGATGTTACGTTAAGATGTAACTAGCAACATTATAACATGAATGTTTTTGTTTCAGCCAATTGCCAAAGGAATGAATTTGGACACGAGATCAAACGCTTCTCTATGGAAAGATCGTGCAGTGACAGAACTCAATCACGCCGTACTCCATAGCTTCAAGGTAAGAAGCAAATTGTCTCAGGCAATTGGGGTGATTGCTCAAGGGAATTAGTTTAATTCTTGATGTTAACTTTTACATTATTTGTTTAATTGCTAACTTTTCTAACTTCGATATCACATTTTACTTTCACATAATCTACTTGAAAAATATGGGAGAACTACATGTCATAAACTGTACGTTTTGACCAAGTGGAACACATTCGACGATTTTCCATTTGCTGGCTTCTTTATGTGTTAGGATACCAAATTTAGGAATTTTAAGCAGTATTAACCAGTTTCTACCCTGATACAGTTATATGTGTAGAGAGATCGTATTTGAGACAGAATTGTTTAACCAGGTGTGTATCAAGCAGCATGCCTTGTGCACTCCATCTCTTGGTCCCAAGTCCATTTTGTTGTCACCTTTTGAATGGCCCATGAAAATGGCGACAACAATGGCCAGCCAAGAGATGGCACATGCAGTGCAAAGCATGCTGGCTGAAAAACTTCAAACTGGTTCTTACAAAAGGTATTTGTTTTCAGGAAGCAAAAGTCACCCTTGTCGATCACCACACTGCTTCAGAATCTTTCATCAAACATATGCAGAACGAGGTATTTTTATTATTATTTCTTCGTTTTTATTTGATAAACGATTGTCTGTATTTTACGGATGAGCTAACAATACTTTGATTCATATGTTGAAACTGGTTCTCTGGATATGAAGATGATGATATTGGCAAATATTATTCAATGACGGACATGTTCAAATCCATCTTAAACTTTACCTGACTGAAATAGGCCCAGCCGTTCTGAAATTGTGAGGGATTTTATGGAGAAAGCCCTTTCAAGAAACCTACAAAACGTGCCTAAAGTCATGACCAAATTCCGCTTCTTGATGTGAATCACGCCTCGAGCCATGACTGCAACACAGTTCCACTGTGTAATTTTTCCAATATTTCTGCCTGACAGTAATGACTTTGACACATTTCAGCACGTGTTATCCTCTAAGGAGGCTCAATTCGCCCGGAATGATGCTGCTATGCTCCCGGGCATGACATTTTCATTCTCTCAAAGGGACAACACGTGCTAAAGCATGTAAAAGTCATTGCTGTAAGGAAGACAATTTGGTCATGATTTTAAGCCTACAGTAAAAACCCGCACATAAGAACCTAAGATGTTGAACTCAGCCTGTTTAGGTTCTTATGCAATGAGGCACATCTAGTATTCAGGGTGAAGGTTCTTAATATAGGAAAATATGTGAATCTAAATCTTAGCCAAACTTATTTGCACTCTTGACCCTATCCATTTCAACCCAATCTTACCCAGTTTACCCCTGCAGGCCCTGCCTATCACAGTTCCGTAAGTAATGTTTTGGAGTTCACGAAAGAGGTTGATTGGCAAAAATGTTGCATTTATTTCCCAATGAATGAAAGAACCCTTTATTAAGAACCTAGTTTAGATATCAGCCTGAAATGGTTCTTATTTATTGGGTACGAAATATATTATTTCAGGCTGTAGGTTCTTAATAGATGGAGGTTCTTATGTGCGGGATTTTACTGTTTCTTGAAGGGACTCTTTTGAGAAAATCTCCGATGATATCAGAACGCATGAGCCGATTTCAGTCCGGTATGTGTTAGAATCTATTTGAACACGCTAATTCACTATTACTTGATATACTAGCTAATATCATAATATCAAGTTTTTTATGATATTAACTATGTAGATTAAAATGATTTTTGGTCATTAGGGAAAACTGGCCTTTCAAACTGGGATTGGTTGTCTTGAGTTACTCGTTACCATTTTGCTATTCTTTAACAGCAAAAGCTCCGTGGTGGTTGCCCAGCAGATTGGGTATGGATCGTACCCCCGTCAAGTGGCTCAACAACAGAAGTCTTCCATCAAGAAATGTTGAATTATCTTGTGAAGCCATCTTACGATTATCAGGATGATGCATGGAAACATTATCAGTTTGAAGATGAAATTGATCACCAGAAAATGACTTTCAAGCAAACTGCAATGTAAGTGAGCTTTTTCACTTTTGTGCCCCCCCCCCCTGTTTAGTTTTTCAAATCAAATATGCCGGAGATATATCAGGGACCAAGGGAATTCTGGCCATTTCTTCAGAAGCTACACGCTTTTGCGTGAAAGCACATTGGAAGATTGTCTCTAAAACGTCAAATTTCTCAATGGCTTATTGGACCACTTGCTATTATTTTTTCTATTCCTCCACAGTTTGGTTAAAGTTGCAAAAGTCCTGATGAACGGTATCATGGCCAAAAGAGAAAAAGCCACAGTCCTCTATGCAACAGAAACTGGGAAGTCTGAGAACTTTGCTAAAATTCTTGGAAATCTACTGTCTGGTGCATTTGATGTCAAAGTTCTTTGCATGGCTGATTATGAATTCAGTAAGCTGCACCAAGAGAATCTACTCATGGTAGTGACAAGTACTTTTGGAAATGGAGAAGCACCAATGAATGGAGAGGTAAAGTCGTGTTTGGATCTTCTTCTTCCTCTTCTCTCCTTTAGTCTAATGAACCAGTGAACCATTAAACTAGTGAATTCTCTTCAACATACCAAGCGAATTCTAGTGAAACTCTAGCGAAATTCTGTGAAACCAGTGAATTCTCTTCAATATTGATCTTTTCTTGCCAGATAGAGAATTAGAGAATTAGCAATAGTCTTTCATACATGATATCTTCGTTCCTTTTGTAATCTGTCCATTTTATATCAAGCATTCTCCTCTTGCACCACATCTCAAAGCTTTCAGTTATCTGTATGTCAACTTTCTTTAAGGTCCACGTTTCCCTTGCATACAAACCGATACTCCATATTAGATATTTTGTAAGTTTTTTCTTTGTATCAAAGCTCGTGCTTTAGTGTGTATGGCTCTTTTTTCTCTGGTGATTGGAATTTTATTGCAAAAATAAGGTATCATCAGTTAATTTTTATCTGACATTGCATGCCGTGAACATTTTCTGACGATGAAATTTGAAGCGAGAAATGTTCCAATGTGGAAAGGTGTGTGTTTTGTATCGACATTGATTTGTGAGTCATCGTTCCTAATGCTTCATAGTATCATTTTTTCTATGTCCTTTTCAGGGATTTGGAGATATGCTTTACAAGCTTGGAAACTCGTCAACAAAGTAAGCATGGCTTTAGATTTTCTCAGCTTAAACAACAAGAATATCTTTCTGTAAAATGATCTTATATCAATGTGAAATTTCACTGAATTTTTAAAAGGCCCTACAGTAAATTAGCAAACTAATTTAGTGAACTGGAAAATTTCATCACATTCATGCATATTTGGTGTAACAAAATTTGCAAAATATATGTTTCATCTTTGCCGATCCTACACGTTGGTTTTTCTCCTATCAGGCTTGCGACGAGGAACGGAACAAGTGCTGAGGCAAAAGTTCTAGAGGGCATGCGGTAAGTCTATATCCTATGCTCTCTTTTAGAAGATAGATACTAGAAGAGTCGGATGCAAAAAACGGACACTTTTCTTAGCACACGATTGTTAGAGTTGCTCTCTTTTAGAATGTTTAGAAATTTGAAAATCTCTTAGATTTAGGATCTTCAGCAAGTCATCGTTTTGCCGATTCACACACTTTTTTCAGTAATTTATTTAAAGTGGGCTGGAAGTATTCCTAGCTATTTAAAGCTAAAAAAATAATGCCGCATCCAGGCATGGGACCCCTGGCTTAATGCCCCTTCCGAAGGACGGACACTACTATCAACTCCTTGGACAGAATGACATATTAGTTGGAACAGTCAGTGTAAACTGCAGGCTCATCAAGTTTGTCTTTCAACTTCAGGTTCGCTGTGTTTGGACTTGGTTCAAGTGCTTACCCAAGCTTTTGTGCCTTTGCTCATTCATGCCGCAACTTGCTGCATACACTCGGTGCGACCGAAATTCATCCAGTCGGGGAAGGAGATGAGCTTTGTGGACAGGAGGAGTCCTTCAAGAAATGGGCCAAGACTGCATTCAAGGTAAATACGGTAAAAACCCGCACATAAGAACCTTCATTTGTTAAGAACCTACAGCCTGAAATCATATATTTTGTACCCAATGGATAAGAACTATTTCAGCCTGATATCCTAACTAGGTTCTTAATAACGGGTTTCATTCATTCATTGGGAAATAAATGCAATCTGTTTGCCAATCAACCTCTTTCGTGAACTCCAAAACATTACTTACAGAACTGTAATAGGCAGGGCCTGCAGGGGTAAACTGGGTAAGCTTGGGTTGAAATGGATAGGACCAAGAGTTTAAGTAAGTTTGGCTAAGATTTAGATTCACATATTTCCCTTTTGTTTAAGAACCTACACCGTCATTACTGGATGTGCCTCATTGTATAAGAACCTAAACAGGCTGAGTTCAAAATCTTAGGTTCTTATGTGCGGGTTTTTACTGTACTAACGATGTTGTTGTCAATATTAGCAGGAATGTCTTCGTTACGTTATCAAAGTTTAGATTTAGTGAGCTCTTGAAAAGCAAATTACTTTAAAACCTTCAGGATTTGAATTTGATTGTTAGAGTTGCAGCAAGCCTCTTGGATGTGCAAGAAAGCCTTTTGCCTATTTTTGACAGCCCAAGGGTGAATAAACTATTGTACTTTTTTCCAAACTTTGGAAAATGTTTTTCTTGACGTGTCACATGACGTATGAGCAGCTTTTGGTTATAATAAAACGGGAAAAAATAAAATTTTCTGTGTACTGTCAACTCTATTTCTGTGGAACTTAACTTTCACTGTTTGGTAAGCATAAGACTCGTGGTTTGCTGTCAGGGAAGTTTTTATTGCAAGGCAAATTTTAGCCTGCAAAGGCTATTAGGTCTGCAATGCTCTCAAAAATATTTCAGAAGCTTTTTTGTGTGTCTAGAGTATCTTTGATACGGCTCATGAGGTGACTGCTATAGTGACTGCACTAAAACAGGGCATTCAGAACTTTTTCCAGAGTCTCTGAAAGCATGTTTAACTCTCTGCAACTCCCTTGCATAGTCCGAGTCTAAAGTTTGAATGCACTACTTTTATCATATCCACAACCAGCGTTGAATACATTAAGAACGTGAATTTCTCATTCCATTTCAGGCTGCGTGTGACGAATTTGCAATCGATCAAAGCAAGCTATCAGGAGATGCTGCAAAAAGCCTTGATTCTGGAAAGGTCGATTACGATCCAGCAAATTATAAATTTGCCTATGCTGAATCTGAAGAGACTATTGAACTATGCAAAGGTATTTGAAATTGTCACTTAGAATGAAATTCGAATTGTTTGTTTGCTGAAAGCGTTAGACAGTAAACAATCAGAGTAAACAATAAACAATTAGCTGACAAAAATAGATTGCTACCGGGTGACAGAAAGAAAACTTCACGAACTTGATCATAACTAGACTTGCTCCAAGTCTCGTTCGTTATCTTATTCGGGCCTACTCGGATAGTGAGCTGCGAACGTCACTTTCGTTTATTTATTACAAATTTTATAAGTTTATAATAAAGATATAGTTTATTTGGTCTTTGATGCAAAGACACAAAAAGAAAGTTTAAATATCGATGACAATGTTGATGACTTTTCAAAAAGTTTCCCTATTGATCGAAGTTTCATTAATGATTCACAATACGCCATATTCTCAATTTTTCCCTAGCCAGCTTTGATGCCAGCTTGATAATGTAAGCAACGGCGTATAGAGGTTTTGGGTGATTGACCAAACAGAGACAGATATTAAAGGTTATTAAATCGTGTTCCATACCACACTAATACTCATTTGACCACTTATTCAATAGGCCTATCATCTTTGCATGGAAAGGAAGTTCAATCGATCGCAGTGAATGCTGTCGAAGAATTGCAGTCGGAACGTTCAAGGTAATAACTTTAAAATGCGATTGATATAGACTACCGGTTGAGTCAATAAAAATAATCCCCGTTTGAAAGGTCACGGCTCCCTGGATATCAAGACAATGATATCGGCAAATATATAGTTTAATGGTAGATATGTTCAAATCCATTTCAAAATTTTCCTGACTGAAATCAGCCACTCTGTTCTGAAATTATGAGGGATTTTGACCAGAAAGCCTCTTCAGGAAACCTTAAAAGCATGTTCAAATCCATTTTGATATTTACCTGACTATCAATCAAAAATCAAAGTAGCTAAAGTTTCTTTCAAGCCATTCAATCCAAAGAAATAGGTCACAGAATTTTACACCCACGTTTTTACATCAATTTAAAGATGCTTGCTGTCCCCAAAATGTATATTTCACCATAAAGTTTGCGTGCCAGCATGAAGATTTCACAAAAATTCCAGAACTGCAACGATCACATTTCTTATTTCGTTTACAGCCGATCTACAGTTTTGGTGAAACTTGAAAAAGGCAACAACGCTGCATGTGACTTTGAGCCTGGTGATCATTTGGCCATTTTCCCATCTAATGAAGCAACAATGGTCGAGAAACTGATTGGCCAACTTAATAATGCACCTGATGCAGATAAACCAATCAGACTTCAGATATCAAAGGAAGCCAGTGGTATGTATTGTTGGCAGTAATTTTAGGATTGTTCGAATGAAATAAACTAAATATCTTTCTGCGCGTAGTAACTAATTATATTTTGTTCGTTTAGAAACATGTTTACGTCTTGCTAATTTAGCAATTTCTTTTTTGCTGTTTATGTCTGAAGAATTGTCAACTTAGACCCCGTTTACACTATGCCGGTACGAAATGAATACGGCATGAAACTGTGCCGTATTGGCCTCCCGTTTACACTATGCCGGCATAGTTTTCACTTGAATACGGCACGAAATGAATACGGCATGCTAACTGGCTTCGTCGCTCTACCGGCATAGTGTAAACGGAGAATACGGCATCATTTCATCTCGGATTCACATCGAGGCGATAATCTGGCAAATGAGAGCACGCGCCTTGACAAATCCTCGCTCTGCGCATGGTCAAAACCTATCGTATTCATTTCGTGCCGGTATAGTGTAAACGGCGCTTCCGTTTTGACAGAAAAACGAATACGGCACAGTTTCATGCCGTATTCATTTCGTATCGGCATAGTGTAAACGGGGTCTTATATATTTACAACAACATGGAATACCAATAAAATGAAGTTCAACATTATTGTCGTCGCTTGCCTCATTCTTAGATATATAATCAACCTTTCCACGCTTTCCACCAAACTGACTAGATGTATTGTAGGATGGTTTTTCATGCAGAGTTTAACTTAAATGATTTTGATTTTAGGAGCAGCAAGGAAGAACTGGGAACCACTCAAAAGACTTCCAGAGCCTTGCACACTGAGGCAAGCTTTCACGAACTTCATCGATATAACTACGCCACCAACGCAAGACTTCCTGAAGATTCTAGCAACGATGGTGAGCTTTTAAAGTCAGCCTTTGTTGTAACAATCTTTTTATATCAATATCAATTTATAAAAATTTATCAAAAACTGAAATAAAATCAGATAAAAGATAAACGGACAAACGTTGTTCACCAAGCATTTGAGATTTTCCTTTTCAAGTAAAAAATTTGTCTGATTAGACAACACATGTCAAATGTTTTTAATTTTGACTGGTAGAAAACGTTTTTGGACCGTTCCAAAAAGACAGTTTCCAGCAACGAAAGATATTGTTTGGCAAGCAATCACAACACCTTGGAAATAAAATGTTCTCATTTTCAGCCAAGGTTTTAATCTGATAAACAGAACCTTATCGAAATCATGTTATATGGGGGCGTTTTGGTAGCAACACTTGAGTCGAGAGTATACAAGCATCTTTTGCAATTTTTCTTTCTCTTTTTACAGGCCAAATGCCCACCTGAACAAGAAACACTGAAGAAGCTTTCAGAGGTAATAGAACCCAAAAGTTTCATTCACTGACGTAATTGTTTGTGGACAGTTTCATCTGACACTGGTCACAGAAAAGCTATTACATAGTTCTCCATGAGATAGAATCTGATAAATTTCCTGTGACCAGTGTCACACGTTCTGTTCTTCAGACATTGGTACGAGAAAGCAGAAAAATTGTGTCTTGTGAATGACACGGACAACTTCAACTCTTAATAGTGTCAGAATTCTGAATGGTGTTTTTATGGTGTGAATTGCTCTTACCCTGAGTTTCAATTTTTGTTGTTGTATTTCACATTAGGATTCAAAAGCTTATGAAGAATGGAAATATGAGCATTACCCAACAATTACCGATGTTTTGGATGATTTCAAATCAGTCAAACTCAGTGGCATGGAATTGCTCACACAGCTCCCACTTCTTCAATTGGTAGGTATCACAACTACAAAATATTTTCAGCTTACTGATAAGTGGATACATTGGTACAATTAGGTGTCTTTTTGCATGGGTTGGTCTGTGAGATGAGCTAAAAGGGGTTCCGTCGTCAAACAGTAAACAAATCCGTAAACTCGCACGTGTCGGGGATTATCCATTGTTCATCCATTGTTCTCTCCAGTTTGTTTGGTGGCTTCACCCAAGCCACCAAAAAGTGACCGTTAAAAATCCACTTATATCCGAGCAATCGTAGAAGATATGAATGTTTGGTTTGTTCCTTAGTGAAGTAAAAGGATTAATGCCCAAACAGCAACTTTCATTTTGAAAAAAATACGAAAATCCTGTGTGATATCACCTTTCAAAAAACTGCAAAAATCATCGTTTGTTTACATTTTGACGACGGAGCCTCTTTAAAGCGGGTTAAAGGTGGCTAAATTTTCACTAAGTTCCAGATGTTTTTCTTGTTGCGTAGGATCTAATCATATGCAGTCCTTAGCAGTTCACTTTGCAAAAACTGTTCTCTCGTCAACGATGGTAAAACAACAGAGAAAATCTATTTCAAAAGTTACTCAGAACAGTGTATCGACTTGGAAACAGGCCCTTTAGAAATATGGAACACTTTAAGTTTGCATAACGAGCCTTCGTTCATCTTAGTCTCAACTTTTAAGGCATTTTAGTCCCTCAGCTTTCAACTAATATACCTGTTAGCCAAGCTACACAGGAGTCTTGGATTTAGCACACTGCACACTTTCATTCGAAAGGTTCGACTCAGTGGCACTGTAATTTCTATTTCTATCACTATTACACATATTCAAAATGTGTCATATTTCTGCGTACAAGTGTATGAAATATAGCTCGATTCAGACCCCTTTGTTAGCTAAAATGTCTATTTAGTGGAGGTACGCCAGTATTCTGCTATTTGGCAAAAAATTTACATCACTTCTGTCTGCAGTTGTTCATAAAAATTATTGTGTAGCGTGGTCATTTTTATTTTTATTTTGTTTATCTTACAGAGGTACTACTCAATCTCATCATCTCCCTTGATGTACCCTAATGAGATTCATGCTACAGTCGCCGTTGTTCGATACGAAACACAAGGTAAGAGCCGAACTTGGCCTGCGAACAGCCTCAACTCCTCGCCGAACTGAGTTATCTGTGGCAATTATAATGATACTGCTCTTGCATCTTAACCTATAGGTTCAAGCTAAAACGTCAGGAAAAAGAAAACGAATTGTTTCATCACAAGAAGTAAACTCACTGTACGCATTTCTACTTTCTTCACGAGCAATAGGATACATACAGATTGGGTGATTTGAATGGCCTAAGTAAGCAGCTACTCTCACTCTCTGTTTATTCAGTTTGCAGCGTAGTATATTCAGTTTGCAATGAACATTTAATTACTTTAATTACCTTTCAAAAAATAAAGGTTACTTGCGGAGGAGCGAAGTGACGACACAGTACGACGGTTTGAAAAATGACGGAAGAGGGCAAAGCTTGCTTCGGTGCTGTCTGTATTTGGCTTGGAGAATACAGTAATTGTGACATTAGGAAATGGCAAAGAAGAAGACAAGTAAGTTGTCATTTAATGTTCTTTGCAAACTGAATATACTACGCTGCAAACTGAATAAACACAGCGTGAGAGTAGCTTACTTATTAGGCCATTCAAATCACCCAATTTGTATGTATCCTATTGCTCATGCTTTCTTGAGTAGACCCATCAAATTGTGTTGTTCCAAAATTGTTGGATCTGTAGGTTTCTCCATACTTATTGCATTTCCAAATTGCATGCACTCACGCTCAAAATTATTTTTATTTTAAAATTTGTTTTTCTGATAGGCAAGCCAAAGAGAATTCATAACGGAGTCTGTTCTTTCTGGCTGAGTAACTTGAAGGCAGGAGATTTGGTTCCATGCTTCGTCAGACAGTAAGTTTCATTCGTATATAATCTTTGTTATTCTTAGCTATTTGGAAAATCGTTTTTTCAGCTCTTAATTCGACCACTTTTACATTACACAGTGACGCAGATTCGTTTTCGCCATTATTTTCCAAGCAATCTCTATGGACCTTTTATCCATCGGACCGAATCTGAATCGGACGATATTCTTGTGCATTTGAAACTTGTTCACATGTGCACAACAGGACAGAGCAGAAACTGTGCAAAATGACATCATTGAGCAATCTGATATAAGGAAGTGTTTGGATGCATAAGCTTTTTGAAATGAACAATCGAGAGTTGAAGGCCCAAGGAACAAAATATCAATTATTGCCTAATTTTGGGATCCGTTGCAGGGAGCTAGGGGAGCGTAAAGTTACGATTTTTGCGCATGCTCGCACAGTTTCTGCTCTGCCCGCACAATAGTGATAGAAGCCCTAACGCCACTCGATGGAACTTCGCGTATATAATAGACGTTTACGCTAAAGATGGCGGCGAGGAACTTTTTACCAAGATGCATTGCGTTCGAATAACGAATTTTGCATCTTGGTAAAAAGTTCCTTGCCGCCATCTTTAGCGTAATCGTCTAATAGACGGTTATATAAAAACATCGGTCGATCCAGGCTCTCTGCTAAAATAGCAAAATGGTTTATTATCATCTCCTCTATCCTACAGAGCAACATCCTTCCGTTTGCCATCTCAAAATGACTCCCCAGTCATCATGGTAGGCCCTGGGACTGGTATTGCACCACTGCGCAGCTTTTGGCAACATCGACAAATGCAAAGAGAAGCGGAGGAGAACAAAAGCAGCAAATGGGGAAGCATGGATCTTTATGCAGGATGCAGAGCAAGTGCTGAGGATAATATTTATGAAGAGGAAAAAGCAGAGGCAGTTGACAATGGCACATTGAGTAATGCTTATTTGGCACTTTCAAGAGAGCCAGGAGTCCAAAAGGTAAGCATAAAATGTAGGGCAATAACAAAGTAAATGATGATATTTATGAAGAGGGAAAAACAGAGGCAGTTGAAAATGGCACATTGAGTAATGCTTATTTGGCACTTTCAAGAGAACCAGGAGTCAAAAAGGTAAACAATAAACATAAAATGTAGGGCAGTAACAAAGTAAATGATAATATTTATGAAGAGGAAAAAGCAGAGGCAGTTGACAATGGCACATTGAGTAATGCTTATTTGGCACTGTCAAGAGAACCAGGAGTCCAAAAGGTAAACATAAAATTGTAGGGCAATAACAAAGTAAATGATAATATTTATGAAGAGGGAAAAACAGAGGCAGTTGAAAATGGCACATTGAGTAATGCTTATTTGGCACTTTCAAGAGAACCAGGAGTCCAAAAGGTAAGCATAAAATGTAGGGCAATAACAAAGTAAATGATGATATTTATGAAGAGGGAAAAACAGAGGCAGTTGAAAATGGCACATTGAGTAATGCTTATTTGGCACTTTCAAGAGAACCAGGAGTCAAAAAGGTAAACAATAAACATAAAATGTAGGGCAGTAACGAAGAAAATTGCAAGTGCAGAAAGCTATCATTGTTATAGCCTGCGCTTGATAAGCTTCTCCCGGGAGAAAGGGTGAATTTCGTAAAACAAAGGATTCTGCTCTCTGAGGTCATAAGTGGTTATTGGGAATCCTTGATATCTTGATTAGTTTCAGAGTTACAGCGTCTTCTTGGTTTCAAACAGTTTTTCAGTTGTGACGTCATCAAATTGCTAAATCATAAGCCACAAAAGCTACTTCTGCTTACCGCCATATCATAGACCCTCGTAAACTATGGATAAATTACTGAACCTAATTGAACATATTGGCAATAAAACAAGACTGTTTTCAATATTATTGCTTTGATATTCATGGAGCAGTGGCCTTCCAAGCGGGGATTCTTTTTTCTGGCTCACCCGGTATATATATCAAAAACTATTAAAGATATTTTAAACTGTAATCTTTGTCTCCTTTTCAGACCTACGTTCAACACATGGTTGCAAAGAATGGAGAAAGTGTTTGCGATAAATTGATGAAGCAAGGAGGTCATATTTATGTTTGTGGAGATGTTGCTATGGCAGCTGATGTGAACACAACGATTTGCGAGTCACTTCAAGAAAGAATGGGTTATTCGAAAGAACAAGCACGAGAATGCATCAAGAAATTGAGGGTAAGTTTTTTCGAAGAATTTTACAAAAGGCACGGGAAGATTGGTGAAAAATATATGTTTATTTGCTGAGTCGTAGAACCATGAAGTACAGTATTGCCCCGCCACTAAGAAACTCATTTTGTAAAACCAGGCTGCTTGGTTTCTAATAAATATCATGTAAATGTTATATCAAACCAAATGTTGGAAAATGACCATGGTGCCATCTGGCAAGCTGCAGTTTCTTATGAGTCAGTAATCAAGAATCATTTTGTGGTGGAAAGCTAGAATTTAGAACGAAAATTTAATTCTGGCGAACAGTTATTTGGTTCCAAGGCTATTGAAAATTTTGCCCTTTTATGTAAATGCATGAAAATGGACATGACATTTCGATCAAACTTGGTCCATCTTTCAACTTTAGGTAATGAGAGTTATATCGTTTATTGTTTATCATTGATAACTGAAATACGGTGGCCTTTCTACCAGCCAGGGTTAAAAAAACTGGTTAGAAGTTATCAATTTGTGCGTTCCCACTAACCCTTTTTAAAATGGATAAGTTTAGTCCGGCGGGGGTGCTCTTTTTCACGTGCAAATTATACGCATTAATCACTTGACTTGCCCCCCCCCCCAGTTAGTCGTCCATTCAATCGAGGTACATTTGTCCCACTGCTTGTGCTGAATTTAACTGACCCCTCTCACTCCATCCATGATTTCACTTTCGATTTTTTCTAATTCATCCCGTTTCCTTTTTCAGAGCTCCGGTCGTTATCATGAAGACATCTTCGGCGTCACCAAGATTCCTACACGTTCAAACCACCAACGTAAATAAGGATGCCATGGGCACCATAAACAGGACAATCCTTTCGAGTTCCAAACTCGAAATCTTCGTAGTTTTCTTAATTTATAGACAATACTTGCTTATCTTGTTCGTTCAAATGTGTTTAGAAGGCACAATTTTCATATTTGTAGGTGTGGTTTGTTCAGTTTTATGTTTATATTTGCCATTTTTAGTTTGCGTGAAGGCAAAAGTAGAGGACACAAGAAAACTTTACTTGATTAATTTTTGGTTCTTAAAATTGGTATTTCGCAAAGAGAGCAAAACATTGAACGATTTTTATGCTCAACCATATAAGTTTCCTCTTTGAAGGTTTGGAAGAATATTATTCAGATAAGAAATTGAAAACACACATGTAGCGCAACGTGAGACTTTTCTTCCGATGAAACTTATGCCAGCATAGTTCTATAAAAGCAAACTACAAGAGTGCAAATACTCAATGAATTATTTAGAAATAACTGTACAATAAGCTTAAATTTTTTTTCGTTATAATTTGGTTTTAGATTAAGCAAAAAAGCTTTTTCTTCAATATATTTGTAATTATTCAGATACAGAGATGAATATTCGTCTGGGGAAATCCATACTTTATAAGATTTTTCAAATATCATTTTCCCTTGTAAATTTGAGGGTGGCAGGGAAACGGACTTTTAGCAGACTTTTTTTTCCTGAAACAACGTTTTGTACACAGGCCAAAACAAATTCCAATTCTTAGCAAAATTTTGAGACACACTAGAGGGGTGGGGGGGGGTTAAACCCTACCCATATACGTGGTAGGACTTTGTATCTTTGTCCCTGATAAACTGCGACGCCACCCTCCGTCATAATGCAAAGTTTTTCAATAACCAAGGGCTTACTAACTGTTTGATCGCATCCCGACAAATATTCGTTTCTGCTTTGACAATGTTTTAAGTTAATTTCATATACAGAAGCTTAATTTCTATCGCTTATAGATAGTCGCACACTAAAAATTTGTACATATAATTTTGTCTGATTATTTGCATGTCGTATATTGTATATCTTAAATTAGGAAATTAGAAAATATTTATGTACTTGCAAAGAAATGCGGGACATACAGATGCGAGTAAACGAACATTCAGCTTTTTAGGAAACAGATTCAAGAACGAGTTTCATTTTCATGATAAAAAAATGGATTTCGAATCCAAGCAAACAACGTCAACTCATGCAGCCTGCGTGCAAACTCTTGGACAGGACAAGATTGCACGCAGGCTACAAATCATGGGGAAGTGTTCTACTTTTGAATCTGTATTCCTATATAGCTAAATGGTCTGTTCAGATATTTAGTTCATACGAGACTTATTACCTTAGTGTATTGGTGGGATAATTTCGTATGATACAGAATCTCTTCCTTGTTTCCCTGTGTTACTCTACATACAGCTCTGCAGCAAGAGCGGATCTTGTAAAACAAAGGATTACAACAAAGCGATTTGACAGCCTCGATAATAGATTTCGCACCATCAACGCAACCGACCATAATGTTTTGCTCTCGGCTTATTTTGATTTTATTGAATATACTCAAGATGTGAAGCCTATTCTTCAGAAAGGTAAATCGCTTTGTCTTTTCAGAATCTTTTGTTTTACAAAATTTGCCCATGGGTAGCTAGACACTGTTGGTGTTCTTCTATGGAGGAGAGCGCTGCAACTAATATGTTCCTGTGGAGGAACAATTTATATAGTTTTACAGAGGGGGTAACGACGCTAGCTCCTCCATAGTAGTAAATTATGTCTGCCTCCGCAAAAGAACAAAGCTGTGGGAATCGGGTTCCAGTACAACTGCGGCGACTAACTACCCATGATTTGCCCTTGCTACCTTGCTACCGGGAAAATGGATCACATAGTAGAATCTAAACATTTCGCTAACGATCTTTGTGACTCACTCCTAGACTGTTCTATACTAATGCTAGTTGTTTGATTATTTGAGCTATATCGAGCGAGTTTCTTGTTCATGTTACCGTCCTTCATGTTTCTCTTGAAAACATTTCTCCATTCTTTGCGGACATCTTCGTTTCTCGCACAGAAAAATACAAAAATGAAAAATCCTTGAAGGGAGTTGAAAATGCAGAAGAGTAACTGGAATGTGAATTTGAGATCTTCAACTGCAATTAGGCCAAATAGCCATGTGCAGCCCAATAAGATGGAGAAAATGAGAGCAATCTTTGCTTTCGATTTGCCAGTCATAGTCTTCCCTGCCGCCATTCCAGATTTTCGGCCTAAGGCCAACATTGTTGTAAACAGCACAATGAAGTTTGCCAGCAGTATTAAACTTATCGGTGATAGATATGTGATGTAGAATGGTAAGCCAGTGACAACACATCTAAGAAAAAAGGGTGAGACGTTTTCAGAAGCTGACAGAGTGGACGCAAATGTAGAGGTCAATCAATCAATCAATCAATCAATCAATCAATCTACCTTAAAATTAGTCAATCAATCAACTACCCAATCGAAAAAGAAATCACGAGTATTCCATAGCAAGTGTCAACGATTAAATTTTTGAAAAGATGAAAATCTCGGGCCAAAATAGGCTAACAAGCAATGCCTAATGCCCGCCTAATGCCTTGCCTGCATCAACAGACTTGGGAAGATGTTCGCCCCTGTCCTATTGTGCCGTATTGTGCCCCCAGTATCATGTGAACTTTCTTCCGAAGCAAGTTTGTGTTTCTGGCTTACCCCAAAATCAAACAATCGAAGTTAGCCAGACAAAGCTTGCTAAAGACGTTTTTGAACGATAATTTTTAGAACCCTTGCAGTCTTCGTCGGTCCTTAGAATTATCACACTTCATGCATTCCCCAAAGTTGTTGGGGATACGAACAGGCTAAGTTGAGAGCCTCAGGGAATCCCCCAAAAAGGGCTCCAGATCGCATGCGTAGTAGCCATTTACTTCACTTGTGTAACATGCAAATTAGCTTGACCGTTGAGAACAAGGGAAGAAACAAAAGCAGTGACGCGCATGACAACGTGAGCCCAACGTCGATTCGCTCTCAACAAAGCTGAAACACAATGTATCAAAACAATAGGGTCAGCACTTCATCTCCCCAACAAAAAGAGGGTTTACAAGAGCACGAGAAATCAAATTTGGAAATCATCAAAAACACTTACATCCAATTCCCAGGGGTGATATCGAGCCTCGCCAAACAAAGTGTTCTGGAGACGTTTTTGAATGGTAATTTTTAGAATCCTTGCAGTCTTCGTCGGTCCTTAGAATTATCACACTTCATGCATTCCCCAAAGAGGGTTTACAAGAGCACGAGGAATCAAATTTGGAAATCATCAAAAACACTTACATCCAATTCTCAGGGGTGATATCGAACCTCGCCAAACAAAGTATTCTGGAGACGTTTTTGAATGGTAATTTTTAGAAACCTTGGAGTCTTCGTCGGTCCTTAGAATTATCACACTTCATGTATTCCCCAAAGAGGGTTTACAAGAGCACAAGAAACAAAATTTAGAAATCATCAAAAACACTTACATCCAATTCTCAGGGGTGCTATTGCTGTAATTTTCCAACCGAGACACAAGCGTAGTCGTCAGCACAATAACCAGAGGAACTCCTGAAAGCGAAGCGAAAAACAAATCAAGGTAAAGTTTATTTTGTATATTATGAATGTTAATTTTCTTTTTTTGCAAGTCTTTGGGAACCAAATATAATGATATCTAATTACCTTAATATTCCCTTGAATAAAATAGGCCGAAATACGGAAAAAAATCTTGTCTAGATAGGCTATTTGGCTATCACGCGGAGAAAGATTACAGGCCTACAGCATGCGCCTCTCGATGCCTAAAGTTCTGGCCAATAACGGAAAAAGTTTTTTCGTTGAATATTTGAATAAAACAAATGCATTTGTATAAAGCAAATAAATGCATTTGTTCCAGCTCATTTTTACAACGTTTTGAAACACATGTTGCCAGTGATATGTATGCAGCCTAATAATATCATCGAGTACCTTGAAACATCATAGTTAACAATTTGTTTGGAAGTCCCGGGGTAGGGTACTTGACTTACGGGGGTGTGTCCACGAAAAAATTTATTTTTACCCTGCTCCAGACATTTTGTCGCTCACGAATGATAGCCATGCACATTCAGGCAAGAAATTACCAATTTTTGCAGTTAAAAGTATAAAAAAACATGAAGGTACCTTTGTTAGAGAGACATCGACATAAAAAAGACATACAGAAATTGAATCTTTAAGAATTTCTTAACTGTTCTTGATAGCGTAGTACTAGAGTTTCTTAAATTTTTGGTGAAATCGTAGTACTAGTTTCTTATAAACGGCAGTTTCTTATCGGAAAAACGTGTAGTTGACTAACTTGTGCTTCCCTCGCCCTGTCTTTTAATTTTGCAAAAAGATTGGAAGTCTTTGCTGTAGCTTCGTGTGATTAAAAAAGTGAACAAAAATGTCCTTGTCTTGTGGCCCTTGAGCTTTGGGTCACACTCACACGGATAACGTCACCGAACGTTTGCTTTTTTGTAGTCAGCCAAATGAAACTTAGCAAACCAAGGAGCTAAACAGCAGAAGGAAGAAAAATTGAAAGTGAACTCACCCCATGCAAAAATATTAGCTTTGATCATAAATTTCGAAGCTGCAGGACGGAAGACGATGACAAAACTTCGATAAATATTGAATGCTTCAACGACCATCCAACAAAAAGAAGCCAACACAAAGTAGTGAAGTAGCACTGCAATGGTTTCACAAGCAATCGTGGACTGAACTAGGCCACCACCAAGAAATATGACCATCGTCATCATTAATGAGAATGATAAACATAGGAGGATTCGGTTCGGTAACGTTTGTCGGAGCTTTCTGCAATGAAAGGTAAAAATCAGAACTGCAAGAATTCTCTTGAAAACATAGCAGGGAACAGCATAGGTTCCAAATCTTTAAATCGGCATAAAAAGGTGGGTGTGATATTCTATGACCTATTTCTTCTAACTGAATGGCTCAAAAGGAACTTTAGGGACCTATTGATAATTCTACCGTTGGACTTTTCAGAAATCTTGTATATTTTTGGAAATTACAGCATATGTTACATTTCAGCTCATTTGAGGATGTGACGTCATCAAATATCTAAATCATAAACCAAAAGAGTGACAGACTTTTGCTTGATACCATATTGTAGACATCCATAAACTATGGCTTTCTTTGAAATTACTTCATGTTGCGTCAAACATTTTAGAAATTACGATGGTTTTCAGTTTTTTTGAAAATTTTTCCTGAATTCTCGAAAAAGAAGAAAAACATGCTGAAAATATTGAAGGTTTTAGAAAAGTGCAATGGCAGAACCATAGCAAAATAGCTGAAGTTTCTTTGAGGCCATTCAGTTTAAAGAAGTAGGTCATTGAATTTTACACCAGCCTTTTAAAATATTCGGAATCTATGTTGCAGGGAACTGGAAAGGAAGGACGATTTTTTGCACACACAAAAAATTTGGATGCCCGATATCACAAAGCTATTTGCAGTTTGAACAAAAAATTTCACACCTAGTGTCAACCTCCTAGTGTCACCTAGTAATCAAATCAGAATAAACAGAAGCCAAGATTAATTGTATCGATTAATTGTATGAATTAATTAATCGATTTCTTGATCCCAAATCAACACGAAAATGTTTCTCTTTGTTTATTCTTTAGAAAATTTGATCGACGTTTTTAGATCGTTTTCAGTGTTTTCGAAAACGAAAATTTTAAGAAACTCGTGTCTAGCTCTACAAAATGAAAACAAAAAATTTGCAAAAATGCTAGAATCTAATTCAGGCTTTTTGCTAAAGATTAAGTCATGAATCTTCAAAATCGGTCCAGTGTACGATTTATTGTGGCTTGTCAAACGTGCATAGTTTTTTTTTGGCGCAGCCGGTATAATAATTCAATTCAATAACCATCACAATGACTTTTATAATAAGGATATGGCAACAGTAAGACTACCTGAACGCCGAGTAAGTGACGATTGTGATAACCAAGCTCAAGAACGAAATAGTGCATCCAATATACGTGACAATGCTTAGCGCTTTGGTTTCTGATTGGCTAAGAGGTCGTGGTATGACATCCAATAAGATTGCAAAGTTAGTCATGTGATTGCAACTGCATTGAAACATGTTGTTGTTGTGAAGGCCTTTCGCTGTGCAGCCTTTTGACGACCAGTCTCCTGTCCCATCTAGAAAATAAATTTGATAGGGTGAAATTAATTAAATCATTGCTAGTTTTGCATAAGTTTTCTTTGATGATTTCAGCAAAAGTGATCAGCCTCTCAGCCTATTTCCAATATATTTACCCACCTTGGTACTGTTTTTGTACCCAGTAAACTCTTATCAAGTGATTCCTTGGACGCAGCCAACTGAGGTTTTGCAACACTACCTGGTGAGTCCAAAAAGGATCCCTGTTTGGTAGGCCATTTCTCCCTGAATATCAAAGCAATGATATTGAAAACTGTCTTGTTTTATTGCCAATGTGTTAAATTGGTTTCAGTACTCTACCCAGTTTTAATCGGCCATTCCTTCCCGTGGATATGGGAGATTTGCTTCAGAAAGCCCATTCAAAAAACGTGCAAAAACGAGTGAAAACAATGAGCAAATTTTTCTTGGTTTCCCTTCCTAAAAATGATGACATTACCATGCTTTCGTGTATTTTGTCCTCTTAAGAGAATGGAATCCCACTGAGTAGGTTATTCATACTGGGGGGAAGACTTGTTCATCCTCCCAAGAGCATAACACGTGCTAACGCATGCAGAAATCGTTGCTGTAAGGCTCGTGTGGGGAGATCTGTTCATGATTTTGGGCACGTTTTTAAGGTTTCTTGAAGAGGCTTTCTAGTCAAAATCCCTCATAATTTCAGAACGGAGTGGTTAATTTCAGTCAGGTAAATTTCAAAATGGATTTAAACATATCTACCATCAAACTATATATTTGCCGATATCATCTTCGTGATGCTGGGAGCTGGGAGCTGTGACCTTAAAACGGGGATTCTTTTCATTGGCTCACGCGGTGGGGTTTGTTGCTGTCCATATGCATGTCAAAACAAGCGATTTTCAAGAGCTGTGATTTTACGGTCTACTAGTCGAGATGCAAGTGTAAACAAACAAAGTAGTATGAAATGATCTGAAATATGGGTTGATGGGGTTGATTAAGGACGTATTAAAAACATGTATAGATATTTCAGGAGAAATTATTTTCATAATGGTTAAAAATATACTTTACTTTTTGCTTTGAAATCCCAGTAGACACAACTATAAGTTGCATTCTTCAAGCTTGAAGTCGGTTTGAAATAATTCTGTATTTCTTCATCACCATTCAGATTTTGTACTCGTCTTCCGTTTACAGTAATTGAAATAATTTTGCTGTCGACAATCTTCAAATTGTTAGGCCCAGTGCCGTTTTTACTTGTCGTTTGAAAGAGAACAGACTTTGTGAACAAGAAACTGGTTATTTTCTTCTGTTTCAAACTCCCGCCCTTGTTTATTTTGCGAAGAGATGTTGGGGAGAGAAAAACGTAGGCCATTTGGTCAATGGCAGTGGTTTTATCGTTGAAGTTAAGCTCTGCAAGTCCTGTGCTTTTGTTGACATAACCATGTATGTTGAGCCCATTTTCAATTGTTTTCTCATCAAAGATGTTGATTCCCATTGCAAGGTTTTCTTGTTGGTTTTTCATCATTTTGCCAACTTTCATGTCGTCTGATAGTTTTTCCATGAGAAGCAGCAATCTGAAAAAATTAATTCAAAGCAAGTCCATTCATTGGGTCAACTCAAAAGGCCAGAGATTGAAAGCACAGTAAAGGTCTTCAGTTAAAAATCGTTTTCATAAATCATTTTGATTAAAACCTTGTAGATTCTAAGAGGTCGATTTTCCATCCAACCGGAGCGGGACGTGAAAGTAATAAATCGTTGGCTAATGACATGGAGTGACTGCACGCAGGCTACGTGTACAAGAAACATTCGTTTTTTTTTTCAGTAATTTATTTTGAGTGGGCGGGCAGCATTTCTAGTTACTTAAGGCTAATTTAAGCCCACTATACATGCTGCATCCAGATATGGGACCCCTAGTTTAACGTCCCTTCCGAAGGATGGCGAGTTGAGTTGCAAGGTCAAGCCTCCGAGGTCACCATCCGGAGTTTGACATCACTCGACCGAGGTTAATTTCAGCCACCTGACGGAACTGTATAAGCCGCTCGGCCACTCACCCGACATAAACGTCTCGGAAACAGTTATTAACTTACTCTGGTTGAAGTTCTTGCTGTACTTGTTTCTTGGGTCTTTTTTGGGGACTTCTTTAATTTCAAAATGTACAGTCACTTTTATGTCACAGTTGAACGTTACGGTTGTTTGATCCAAGTGGTGAAAAGTATTTTCTCAATAAAGTGCACCTTGTTACTCGGAAATTAGACATGTTTACATTATGTTCTGCAATGGCAATCAAGCCAATTCTTCTGCAGATGTTGTTCAAATTCAAAGTTCAATGTTTTCAAACAAACTTATCTCAGAAATTTAACAAAAAGCTCAGAAGTACCAAAATACCTAAGCATTTATGTCTAAATTCTATTTGAAGCATCCTTGTCCTAGCATAGGTTCCAAATCTTTAACTTGGCGCAAGAAGGTGGGTGTAAAATTCAATGACCTATTTCTTCTGATTGAATGGCTTGAAAGAAACACTAGATACTTCTCTATAATTCTACCGTTGGACTTTTCAAACAGTTTGAATATTTTTGGAAATTACAGCGCTTACTTTTCAAGTCATTTGACGATGTGACGTCATCAAATCTCTCAATCATAAACCAGATGAGTGACAGACTTTTGCTTGATACCATATTGTAGGCATTCATAAACTATGGTTTTCTTTGAAATTATTTCATGTTGCGTCAAATAGTTTAGAAATTACGATGGTTTTAAGATTTTTTTGAAAATTTTTCTTGAATTCTTCAAAAAAGAAAAGCAAGCGAATTTTGAAAAGATTGAAGATTTCAGAAAAGTTCAACGGTAGAATTATGGATAATTAGTTCAATTTTCTTTGAAGTCATTCAGTTCAAAGAAATAGGTCATTGAATTTTACACCAGCCTTTTCAAAGATTTGAAACCCATGCTCCTTGTCTTACCATGGGTAGTTAGACACTGCTAGTGTGCTTCTATGGAGGAGCGCTGGATAATATGTATCTGCGGAGGAAATATTGTTCAGTACTGCGGAGGAGATATCGAAAGAATGACCTCCGCAGTACTAAACAATATTTCCTCCGCAGATACATATTGTGCAGCGCTCCTCCATAGAAGCACACTAGCAGTGTCTAACTACCCATGGTCTTACCTTGTCGACGTGTTTGACACCTGCTGCCCTTCTAACACTAAACTTTCATTTGTATTCATCAGATCACTTGCTGTACCAAGAATGTCGTCTGCCATCTGCAACAAAAGAAGCCAAGTAAGAAATATGTTTTTTTTTAATTGATTGCCTAGCTTTAGTGTAATTGATAAATTAAATGAGAAAATGAAATTCGGCAAACTGAGACATTCTCACGAAGGAGTATAAAGTTCAAGTGTGCTATCACAAAGATATCCAAACTTTATGACCAACCAAAAGAAATTAATCTGGTAATCATCAGTGCTTTGTGCAGTGTGCGTCAAAACTACGCAGCCCTAAAAAGGGCTACAGTTACTAATTTAAAACCTTTCACAAGATCAGCCATGACTGGCTATTTAATTTGCTCATTAATCTATTTGTCGAAAAATTAATGTGAAGATCATCCTTATAATAGAATTTTGGTGATTTTTCAAACTGAAGAACTTTTTTCATGAACTAACTCAAATACTTCTTCATATCTTTGCATTAGCCCTGTCCAAAAGTTGCTCGAAATATCTCGAAAAGTTGCCCAAAATTTCCTGAAAAGTTGCTCAAAAGTTGCCACTATTTCAAAAAGTTGCTCAAAAGTTGCTCATTTGTTGTCATCTTTTTAAGGCCAAGTGCTACAGATGTATGAATAATTGATAAATGTGCATAAGATTAGCGCAAAGGATGCTTCGAGAAGTGTCTTTTTATTCTATTTCACCATTTGCCCTTATGAGGCAACTGCAGTTTCCTAAAAGTTTGAGCCTTTTGACCCTAATACTGTTGAAACCCTGTAGCACATCTTCAGTATTCCAGCAGGAACCATTTGTTGCTTATAAACAACAACAACAACAACAACAACCACAACAACAACAACAACAACAACATTAATTGATGATTAATAATAATCATCGTGATCATCATCATCATTGTGATCATTCTGATCATAGTCACAAATCGTTAATTTCAAAGACGAGTTCTTCACAAACCAAAAGGCTTAATCCCACCATGACCAGAAAACAGATCGTTTCTTTGTAAAATTTTCATTTCTGTTGCAGAGAATAAACAAAATATCATAGAAATTGTTCTAATATTGCTAAAATAAGGACAAGTTTCTCAATGTTGCAAATTTTGCCAAAATTCCCAAAAGTTGCCCGAAAGTTGCCGAGCAACTTGTAGACAGGGCTACTTTGCATACCTCATCCTGTTCGTCAGGAATCTTCATTGCATTTTCCAGTACTTCAGTTGAAAATTCCATATCATATCGATCTTTGAAATCTTTAGCTTTTTTCGTCATCTGACGAAGTTCTTTCATTGTGTTTTTCATGTTCCCTTTACTCATTTGCCTCTGTGAAGAAATCAAAATTGCATATAACTGTTTGATCAACCTGTATTGAGTTGAGTTAGCTACACATAAATTTCCTAAATTTGCTACCCTCGCCCCATTTATTGCTTTATCTCAATTTGCTACCCTCGCTCCACTTATATGCTCCATGTTGAGATCCTTACCCTACCCTACCTCGTCTATATTAAACTTCTTTCTCATCACTTTGAAAGAATCTTGAGGACCATCTTTCGACAGAAGGACAAATGCCTCCCATCCCAACCCGTGGCCTCGCCACTGCTTAGGGTTTCCAATGATGTAGCCAGATGTCCATTTTCATAGGGGGCAACGGTGAGCAAATCAAGTGAAGCGAGGGCCTGGGCCTTGGTCTTGGGAATTTTTAAGACCATGCCCTTTATAAAGCCGCTGAGCACCCATATTTTTGAGCCTCCTGATCAATAGATGTTATGTCAGTCTTTGACAAGTTGATGCTCACTAACTCAAGCAGTCAAGTGAAATGAGATGTTTTTGAAAAAGTGAATTCATGAGTGAGGGAAACTTTCGTTAGCAGCTTCAGAACAAATGACAGTTGTTTTACCACATTCTCGTCATATCTTGGCGTAGGCAACGAGAAAGAAGCAAGCGAAATGAGCTGAAACGTATCAAATCAAAGTACCACTTGATTCAACTCCTTTTCTTTGGGCCAGTCCGTCACTGTCAATTAAACAATTCGAACGTGTTTGATTGGTTGAGATTTAAACTGGTTTAGATAAAGCTTAAGTTTATCTGTGTCAGTGTGAATACTGGTGCTAGCAATTTGTAAACATAACTTTTCGCTGAAACATTTTCGAATGGCACAAACTCTAACCTATACCAAAAAAGCCAGAATTTTAGTCGAATCTCATAGACTTTGCAGGATTAAGACTAGTGACAAGAAAACTGTACCTTTGCCAATTTGTTTAATTTTCTTGTAATTTCTGACACCCCACGACAGTTTTTCACTTCTGGTTTTTTCCAAGAAGGAAGTTTCTTGGGGTCTGTCCCACACATCCTGTACGCAATTGCTCTTTTTGATTTGTAGCTGAAGGGACAGTTTCGTTGAGCAGTTTTGCCGATCAGTGTGATAGGCCAATCTATTTCACCAGTTGATGAGTTTTGCCCTGTTGTAGTGGCCATACAGCAATCTGCAAGCAAAAATAAAGTATTCAGTTTGTGAAGAAATCTCAGTACGTAGGTATTTCAACTTGAAGGTGTTGTGGCGCAGTAGTGTAATCCTCTGACTTTGCAGCCAGAACAATCAGGCGGACAGGGTTCGATACCCGGTAGATCCCCACCACCTGAGCATCATGACTAGGGGTTGTGGACTCGATAAGCGCTCAGCTACTTCTGTGATCTCAGCTCTTCGTGCTAAAAATCGCAACTTCACCTTCACCTTTACAAATAGTTCTTATAATTTTCTACTTGCTTTCTCGTTCTCCGAGATAACCCGTTTTGCTTAACTTGGTTGTGTGGTTTTAGTATGTTTCTACCTTCCCATGTTATAGCGTTGACTCATCGCTACCATCTATTGTTGATGGATCTATTAAATTTGAGGGAATGATAAAGAATTTACAAGGTTACTGTTAATTTCCAACAATTTCTTGATTTGGACCGATGCTGTTTTAGAGTTAATTGAAGACAAGCAAAACATAGCTATCATAAATCGAAATATAAAGAATTTTCACAAAATTTAGCAACCTTGTAGCCTACTAGCCGGAATCAGTTTGTTAGCCTGGACTAACAAACTTCAGACACTCAGAAATATTTCGGAATTGATACTATCCTTATACCTTCAACCAAATATTAACCGTAATAGCTAATGTAAATTTGGTGGTAGCACCAGTAGCCCAATGCTTAGCGCAGGCGGCTGGTCTTTGTACTCCCTTTAAAGGCAGCATTCGATTCCTTGCTTTGACAAGAGAAGAACGAAGGAATAGCAACATTATCAAGCTTTACTCGCAATCCCGTGGAAGAGAAACAGCACAGTGAATAACAATACAATTTTGATAATAGCAGGCCACATCAACGGTGCATTATTGCACATTTTGCAATCAATCATTTCATGTGTAACTATATGGTTTAAAGTTTTGACACATTATTTAAAGTTACCTAGAGTAGTGGCATTGAACTTTCTTGATGGTCTGCGTCGTGACACAATCTTGCAGATTCTTAACCTCTCAGATTCATTTGCTTGTCGATAAAAGGCCTTTACTGTAAGAATTGCTTGTCTCCTGAAAAAATACCAAAAAAATATCGTTTTATTGCTTCTTCAAATTTATTTTGGCTTTGTTGCCCAGAGGAGGTTGGGGCAAAGGTACTTTCACGCTATGATAGTAGGCAAAAGATATGCAGTTAATTTCCTTGTCAAGCAGAGGTCGTTTGACTCTTTTTCTGCTTGATGTTATCCCCACTCAATTTTATTTTCAGTTCAATGGTTATCTCTTGAAACAGGAAAATGTGTTCAGAATTTACGACCTCGTTTTGACATTGAGCCTCTCTCTGAAGATGAATATTAACAAGGAACTTACCCATCCATCTTTGTTTTCGCTGGATACAAATCGAGATTCGCAATTTTGAGCTGCTGTTCTTCAAAATTCTTTTTGAGCTGAAGCAAGAGACATCAAAATTCTATCAGAAAGAATAATGTCAACCATAATCAGACATGTATCCAATCAAAAACAGCATGTAAGCTTACCAACACCGTAAACAACAGACACAAGGGGCTTAAATTAGACTGACGACGTGATTCCTTGTATTCGTTCAACGTTTTTAATCTGGTGTTTTTATTTTTAAAACGCCATCCATCCAATGAGATAAACTGAGACTCATGTAATCAGTCTAGGCTTGAATCATGGGAGGCAGGACACGAGGGCCTAGGTGACTAACACAGCATGGCAATGAAATTAGGCTGATTAATTTGCCAAGAAACGAAAACATTTCAGAATTTTAACTGGAAAATAGAATGGATTTTTGTCCACCATATTAAACAAATGATAACAAATGGGGATATCAAGAATATCAAGGAGAGTTTCTGTGTAAGTTTCAAGGGATTTCAAACTGGTACATGGAATCTTATGCGACCCGCCAGAAAAAGCAAATGCTTATCTAGCATGGGCCACTTAATAAAGAAAAACAATGTGCAGCATGGTATGTAAGGGATATGAAAACTTGCAACAGGCTATGGAGTTTTTTTTCAAGCTGTAGGACCTACAACAAAGAAAATAGCAAATTATTTCACATATTTACGACATGAAATTTCTTTAAACTGACTAAAGTTTATTTCTTACTCTTATGTTTGTAATATTTTCGAATTCTTCGCCTGTGATATGAGTCTTGTTCAGCAGCCTACTTGCAACTATCTTAGTTAGTCTGATGTCCCATTGCATCGATGCCACATCTGCAAAAAAGAAGCAAGCAGGAAAATAATCATTCCTACCGCTCACAATCACAAACTCTTACATTTGCCCATGTTCTTGCGCTCCGGTGTACCTTTACATAGCTGTAGGAACCGGAGGGGGCACTGGGGGGGGGGGCAGAGAAATGCCTTTTTTATTTTCAGGAAGTACTCCTTTAGCTCAATGAAAAATGTGCCCTTGAAGTGTCGAGCCCCCAAGTTTTAGATGCTTCCTCCAGCCCTGTGCCTTGAAGTAACTGACTGGAGATATAGGGATCCAGTCTGAGAACAGAGCAACAGAAGATGACGTGCCACTCGTTATTTATTGCTTTCATCTGTTGAGAACATCAAATACAATAGGCTATATTTAGATTGTCCCAGTCCCCTCCCCCCAGCTGAGCAGCTTTAACCCCGTTTATTTACTTTAAAAGCCCCCAAAACCGAGGCGAAATCGTTCCATGATAAATTTCCATGTCTTCAAAGTTTACAAATTGTGTTCATAACGTTTTTGAAGCAAGCTGCAAGCATGTAGGAAACACGTTCTTTACTAGAAAGGAACTGTCCACCGCCTATTTGACACAGAATCTAGTTAATTTTGCTGGTTGGCTTGTGCTGCGCGATCGTGTGCTCATATCTGATGAAATTTATTGATAGATGGTAAATTCTACTCTAGGCAGTTAATCCTACAGTAGAGATGTTTAAACACTAAGCTTTCAGAGGATTTGGATATATCAAAATTTTTAAGTTTCTGTGTTAGTCATCGATAAACTCTAATGGTTCAGGTTGATCGAAAGCCGACATGAGCAATTTTATGCCTTTCGCTGTCATATTTTGAACGAGTTTCCTACCAATCATTGATCTTTCCTTTGTCGTACTAGGTATCATAGCTTGCTTTGTTGTAGTTTGCATTTTTGAGGATGTGTACGGCGTTGTCGCGGCTCTAGTGGTTGCTGTTGTTATGGTCTTCAACTTTGTTGTTGTTGCAGTTGTCTTTGGGGCTGTTGTTGTCGTTGGATGAGCCATTGTTGTTGTGGCTGCATTTGTTGCTGTAGTAGTGCTCTTTAACCTTGTTGTTGTTGCAGTTGTCTTTGGGGCTGTTGTTGTCGTTGGATGAGCCATTGTTGTTGTGGCTGCATTTGTTGCTGTAGTAGTGCTCTTTAACCTTGTTGTTGATGCAGTTGTCTTTGGGGCTGTTGTTGTTGTTGAACGAGCAGTCGTTGCTGTTGTTACGGTTGTTGCGGTTGTTGAAAGAGAAGTGGTCGGGGGGACAGAGATGGTTATCTCTAAGCTGCAGTCTTTCCGATTGCCCCCGTCATCTTGTATGCTTCTTCTCTGTTTTGCATAATAATAATAATCATCATCATCACTACGCCACTCTACTCTAATTTTATATGTAAAAGTTGATCCACCCAAATTATTCTGCCGTAGCTTTGAAGTGATTTTCATTGTATTGTCGGATTTCTCAAAGCAAAAACTTTGTTCCAACTTGTTTCCCGACGATACCCGCTTGCACTCCTTTATGGACCTGCTTGAAAACTCCCTGGTCGTGCTGTCTGCAAACTTGACTTTCAGGCTTCGCATTGAAAATTTGTTACATGTTGGACGGCATGGGCTAAAATTCTGGAGATTAGCAACTGTTGTTCCGTCTATTGCGTATGGATCAGCTGTTTCTACCATTGTGCAGGAGCCTGTGAAGGAAAGTTGAAAGATGGAACGAGAAATGCAACCCTGCTGTGTTTTGAAATAAGCCAGCAAGAAGCATTCTCAGACTATACTATACACCATTTCAACAAAGCGACCTCGTTTTGGAATTGTCAAAGTTTATTCAAATTTCTTCACGGGCAATGTGAAGATCAAATCTTGGCCTATACTTTAATAGGCATAAAGCATACTTAACAACTTTTGTCCGTTATGGCCTAATGCCAAAAAATCAACAAATCCGTGGTTATGGGGTCAAATTTTCAAAATGTTGCCTTGATCGAGCCCTGGTTATGGGTCCTAGCCCTGAATTCTTTATTCATTTCATTTCATTTCAAAATCTTTATACACGGTGGCCCCATCAGCCAAGAATGGCTGCTTTTCAGTGGGCCGTGGTAAATGTCATGATAAATAAAAAAGAAATATTTGCAGTATCAAGGGCGCCTACCTTGTACTGTAGCCGTGACCTAGTTTACAGAGTAACTGGTGGGATTTTCAAATTCTAACGTCTGTTAGTGTTGACCAATCAAATATCACGCTGTTTGATTCCCTGTGGCCAACTTGCATAACAGTTGATCTCGTATTACATCAACACCGGAATTTGAAACCACAAAGTTATTCATACGTCATCTCGACCTTGAGAGGACTGACTCTGTGTACTGCTGGGTCACGGTACGGTTCTGGGACACTCTCTGTACTGGGTCATAGGACACCAATCACCCTACAGTACTGGAAATTAACCAACACACTTCCTACAAGGGAGGCGCCCTTGATAAATTAGAATACATAAAGAAATTAAAAGCTATTTGCAGCGCAATCTGCGTTTAAAAGTAGATAGAGAGGGGGCTAGCTTGACCTCAGTTCATAATTTATTCCAAACTGTTGATCCACAAAATTCTCAAAGGCACATAAATAATACCAAACCCGCTTGTAGGAGTTGCCCCCTCTCGCTAACGATTATTATCTCCTACATCTTGAATGATCTATGATTGATGTCAGGCAATGATGTGACGCTGTAGTTTTTAAAAATCGTACAAATTCTGCACATTCAGAATAAAAGAATCGAACTTACTTGCATTCGCAGGATTGGTGGTAAGAATTGCCACGATAAATATGATTATGAAGCCAAAGAGCAACGGACTTGGGCAGTATTGAGTTGTATATGAACGATGAGGCATTTTAGTCCAATTTGTAGCCACTTCAAAGGCTTCTCTGTCTTCTGTCTTTAGCTGAGCTCCGTGCAACGAAATGCCATATTTCCAAGCAATGAAAGTTTAAAAGATTCTAGAAGAATGCTATCCGAAGGTCCATACTTGCCAGCTCCAAATCCGCTTCTCTTCTGCTCTAGCATCCAGCAATCTTTTGCCAGAAGTCTTGGAGCTGCTCTATTTTGAAAGTGATGGTGCACGAAAAACAATATATTGCCAGAGAGAAAAATAAAACCAGGAAGTATCGAATATTTGTTGCTGAAAGTGCTACCCTTTGGCCTTGTCAAGCTGTCGAGATTAGCTCTACCATTCTACGTCACATGTTTAGCCGCTGGCTTTCGTCAGTCGCACAATTTAATCTTATTTCCTCGTTACATCCGGATTTTTACATGGCGGTAGAGATCTGTGTAAAAGAACACTTGTTTACTCTGGAAGATTCTGCGAAAAGCACCGAAGACAAATCTTTAGGAAGTGAGGGCTATGGAACGCCGTTTGCACAAAAATGACATAAACATAGTTTATGTTACATAAACTCAGTTTATGTAACATAAACATAGTTTATGTGCACATAAACATAGTTTATGTACATAAACTATGTTTATGTGCACAAATGGTTTGGGTACTTGCACATTTTAACGATAAATTTGATACTAAAATATTCGACGAATGGAGAAAAATGGAAAAATTGAGGTGAGACCGAGATTTGAACTCGGGGCCTTCTGCTTTCATGACAGACGCTCTACCAGTTGAGCTATCTCACCATGCGAATACGTGTACGCACGGATCATAGATATCCATACTGGTGTGGTGACGTAATCTCTGTTATGTCTGGCCTGCGTGACTAAGTGATGTCCAAACGCAGGTTGGCGCGCTGCCTTCGACTTGACCAGAAATCACAACACCTTAACACCCCAATTTTACCTCTCCATTGTATTTACATATGGTTTGGGTACTTGCACATTTTAACGATAAATTTGATACTAAAATTTTCGACGAATGGAGAAAAATGGAAAAATTGAGGTGAGACCGAGATTTGAACTCGGGGCCTTCTGCTTTCATGACAGACGCTCTACCAGTTGAGCTATCTCACCATGCGAATACGTGTACGCACGGATCATAGATATCCATACTGGTGTGGTGACGTAATCTCTGTTATGTCTGGCCTGCGTGACTAAGTGATGTCCAAACGCAGGTTGGCGCGCTGCCTTCGACTTGACCAGAAATCACAACACCTTAACACCCCAATTTTTCCTCTCCATTGTCTTTACATATGGTTTGGGTACTTGCACATTTTAACGATAAATTTGATACTAAAATTTTCGACGAATGGAGAAAAATGGAAAAATTGAGGTGAGACCGAAATTTGAACTCGGGGCCTTCTGCTTTCATGACAGACGCTCTACCAGTTGAGCTATCTCACCATGCGAATACTTGTACGCACGGATCATAGATATCCATACTGGTGTGGTGACGTAATCTCTGTTATGTCTGGCCTGCGTGACTAAGTGATGTCCAAACGCAGGTTGGCGCGCTGCCTTCGACTTGACCAGAAATCACAACACCTTAACACCCCAATTTTTCCTCTCCATTGTCTTTACATATGGTTTGGGTACTTGCACATTTTAACGATAAATTTGATACTAAAATTTTCGACGAATGGAGAAAAATGGAAAAATTGAGGTGAGACCGAGATTTGAACTCGGGGCCTTCTGCTTTCATGACAGACGCTCTACCAGTTGAGCTATCTCACCATGCGAATACGTGTACGCACGGATCATAGATATCCATACTGGTGTGGTGACGTAATCTCTGTTATGTCTGGCCTGCGTGACTAAGTGATGTCCAAACGCAGGTTGGCGCGCTGCCTTCGACTTGACCAGAAATCACAACACCTTAACACCCCAATTTTTCCTCTCCATTGTCTTTACATATGGTTTGGGTACTTGCACATTTTAACGATAAATTTGATACTAAAATTTTCGACGAATGGAGAAAAATGGAAAAATTGAGGTGAGACCGAGATTTGAACTCGGGGCCTTCTGCTTTAACTATGTTTATGTGCACATAAACATAGTTTATGTACATAAACATAGTTTATGTCCATTTTTGTGCAAACGGCGTGGTGCCCATTGTTCTGAGACGCGTCTAAATTATTCCCCGAGGATCAGTTTGCAAATTACGGCACTCTTTCTTGTGAATGCTTGGGAGAATTTAGAGTGACGTCGGTTAACACGTTCCTCATAAAAGAGGGGAAAGACAGCGCGTGCCGCGTCAATTTTGCACAGATTTGTTTAGAATATTGTTGGAAAGTATGGAAATTACGTTTTTGCGTTTTCGGTCCTAAATAAATTATGATTAACGGTAAAATTAATTTTATGAATACTAAGAAACTAAACAAGGAGTCTTGTTCGCGAAGAATTAGGCCCAAAGTTAAGAAATCGAAATACAAAGTTCAGAGCCCAGGGGAGCGACTCGGTAGTTTAAGGTGAGGTGCCCGTACAAAATTCGTGACGACGTAAAAAATTTGCCAAAATTATTTGAGAGCTTAGTCTACTTAGCCCTTTTGCAAAAGTGTTTACAATAGATTAAATTTGATTCTGCAATAGGGTTTACAAGAAGTCTGAAACATAGATGTTTTGTTTTTAATGTTGAAAAAGCGTTTCATATGATTCAGTTCTTTAGTCTTTTTTAAACGTTTGGTAACCATTATGAATTCGCAAAATTTGCACATCTCAAGATAAAATTTTCAACCGACTTTTTCACTACATATTCTGCAAGGTTTAATCTTTCAAACAAAACGAAGATCATGAAAATCGAGTGAGTGCAAGCTAAGAAATTTGAATTTGAAATTTAATGCTATTTTGTGCCCTAACCTCAGGCTACGAATGGAAATCTGGATCACATTGCACAGGTGCTCTGAATGCGATAAGTCCGCTATTGTTACCGACGTGACGCTACAGGGACTCATTATGACTATGATTATGACGCCTTCTAGAACAATGACCATGACGCCGTTTGCACAAAAATGGACATAAACTATGTTTATGTATATAAACTATGTTTATGTACATAAACTATGTTTATGTGCACATAAACATAGTTTATGTACATAAACTAGGTTTATGTGCACAATATTGGACATAAACTATGTTTATGTACATAAACTATGTTTATGTGCACATAAACACAGTTTTTGTACATAAACATAGTTTATGTGCACATAAACATAGTTTATGTAACATAAACTATGTTTATGTCATTTTTGTGCAAACGGCGTTCCATAGAGGGCAGGGCACTGAATGCAGGCAGATTCATAGGTGATTTCTTTTTAGGCCAAAAAGTTACTGTCACAAGCTGCCCTTTAACTTCAGTCTAAACCGTAGAATAATTTGCCAAAAGTTGAACCTAAGCTGCGAAGCAGGGGCAGAGTTTGCAACGATAGCATCCCTGGACTCTCCGTCTTGATCAATAAACAAACTGGAATGGGAAAGGAAGGCTTCTTCCTCTTCTCCCCCCCCCCCTTGTTTGTTTTTCATCAAGAGTGAGACTTGGGGCAAGTTCATAGCATCCCTTGCTTTAGAAAGCGATTTGTGATGCAGACAATTTGGGAGTAGTAAAGCTGTAATTGTAAACAAAGCAGACCTTAAAAGATAGCTCAACACCTGGCCGGCTAACTCACCTGTTGTGCATATGAAAAGAGGCTATTTAAGGAATGTATGAGTAGATATTGAATCATCAAAGATTGGTGTAAACATCTGCTATAAAAAATCAGTCACTTTTTCTAGGCAGATGAAATGAATTCAGACAGTTTTGCTCTGTTAAACTGGATTGCTATTTATTTGGTTTTGTTTGTGAACTTGCCCGAGTCTCGTTTTATTCTTCAAAGCCCATTTCTGGGTCAGAGCTAGTCAGAGCCTTACCGACAGTGATATTTTTGAGTGTAAATAAACTGAAACTATGGTATGGGCATGATGATTTTTAGTATATCAAACATAGTCAAACTGATATTTCTGGGTTCTTAGAGGCAATCCCGACCTCAATTGGCATCGTTTCGCGATATTGCAAGTTCGTGGACAGGTTTCTATTCTAAGGGAGCTGTCATAAAGTATGGAACAGACCGGGGCGGAAGGGATTCAACAGGGTCACCAAAACTTTTGAGGGGAAAATGTTGGGCTAACAAATTATTTCAAACATTAAAGAGAATCAACGGAGATAAAAGCCCCGCGCGGCAGGAGTCTGGGTATTCTATTATTAGCCTATTGTATTTGATTATTTTGAGACGTTCGTGGATATTGTTTAGCCAGAGGAACAATAACGTGCATAGGAGTTTTCTTTGTCCTATTTATAGATTGCCTCTACTTAGCTCCGTTGATTCACTTTAAACATGGGCCATGAAATTGTTCATTTAAAATATTCAAAAAAATTTCAGTCACCATCAATTTTCTATCACTACTGTCAGTATCACTGTCACCACTCTCTTCAGTTTCTACCATAGTGGTATCTTCTGATATTTTCATTGCTGCCCTCTGAAAGCATTGTGTAATGGTACTGTTTTCTTTCCTGTTAAACTTTTCAGGGCTATCAAATTTTTTTAGAAGGGCATCGGGGGCCATGAAATTTTTTTCCTTTCTTGCATTGGGCTACATAATTTGAAAGTGAAGTTTGAAATCCCTTCCGCCCTGGTCTGTTCCATACTTTATGACAGCTCCCTAAGTATAAAATGAACTGATAATTTTGGGTTGCAATGACGCTAAGCTGTTATTTTTAGGTTGCCTGAAAATTTCTCGACTTATCCTCCCAACCCCCCCCCCTCCTCCCCACCCCCCCCCCCACTCCCGTGAATGCGTGTATGCTGAGTGTCCTCATTGGGCTTCAAAGAGAATCTTTATTTTTCAAAAAGAAAAGGAAAAACAGCGAATGGGGAAAATCTTTCTCTGTTTTCCCGTTCTCTTCAAAGCAGGTTCTCTGCGAAGAATAGAGCGAGACTGGGGCAAGCCCATATTGTTGGGGGAATATAACAAAGAAGCACGCATGTATAAAATCTAGATGGCTACCTTGGGTATCATTGGTCGGTTTCGGGCTTCCTGTTGCCACTACATCAACAATTTCTAAATGCAGAACGCAGGAGATATTTGGACTATCTTTCGTACCCACATAATATTCAAACACATTCGACAGCAGCTTCTGGGATAACTTTGAGCTAATCTGCAAAGTCTTGTTTGGTCCTTGACAGAAATACTTGCGAGCATCATTGCCTTGAATCTTAGTGCATGGAAAAATTGCCTCACTTCGAAAATCCTTAATGTCAGCTCTGCCTCCAAGTTTTCTTACAAGTAGCCTTTTTACAACTGGATTGCACCCACTGTGAGAGCATTTTGCAACAGAAATGAGATTGGCAACAACTTGATTTGCAGGAGAGTTGACTGAAATCTGCTTGGTCTGGATGCAGTCGCCTACAAATGGATCATAACAAGTATCGATATTAAGGAACGCTTGAAAAAAACTAAGCTGCACAAAGGAACAAATGCAAACAAGATAATGTAACTTAGAAAGAAATAAGAGGGGGGAGAGAGAGAAAATTTCCAAAACCGTTTTATATGTCTCAAGTGGGGGAAAAGCTGCAATCTTTGTAAGGACAAAATGACTTAAAGAGACACAATCGCAAATTTTTGACGTCGGAAAATCTCAACGAGACTCTTCATGCATAAAGAAGAGAATTTGTACATTCTGAAAATGCATTTAGTAGTTTCGTGTGACTTCTAGAAGTATCATAAAACAGTAAAACGAAAGGAAAAACAATGTATTTGTACCCACACTTTTCTGCGGCACGTGCGCATAAACAATGGAATGACAATAGAAAAATTCTCGCCTTGCAAGTTTCTTTTCAAACATCTCGGTCAATTAAATTTGCGGTTTTGTGTATTATATATATTTTTATAATGTACAAAGTCTCTACTTCATGCATGAGGAATCTCGTTCAGATTTTCAGACACAAAAAATTTGCGATTGTGTCTCTTTAAGGCTGTCAAGGATAAAATGATTTAAAGGAATGTCCTTTGTACGAAAATGAAGAAAAAGCAGACCACAACAAGGAACAATTTGTTTCAAATCAAGCTACCTCTAGTTTCCTTGAAATTTTGAAATCATAAGAGGATGAAAAACAAAAAAGCTCCGTGTAACACCTAAAGGTTTGTCATAGCCGTTGCTGTATTTAGAACCCAGGGGGGGGGGTACTCATTGACATTCAATACGGGAGGGTCCATGCCAATATTTGGGGTCCGAAATTTTATGTTCAATCAATATTTGGGGTCTGTGAATTACAACATGGACAAAAATTCAATATTTGGGGTCCACGAATCTGAAGAAAGGAAGAATCGTGCAATTTGGCCCTGGAGTTGCGAATCATGAAATAAATGTGTTGGTTTTATTCAAAAAATGAGAAGGATCAAGAAGCTCAAATTGAAATCATTCAAAAACCTTTCAGGGACCCCAGAAATAGATAGCAATATTTGGGGTCTCCAAAATGTTAGACTCAATATTTGGGGTCTCCAAAAAATCAGGCTTAATATTTAGGGGTCAGCAAAGAAATAGTGGCATTGACCCCCCTGTATTGAAAGTTAGGGAATACCCCCCTGGGATTTAGAAAGGACTTTTCTTCGACAAACTGCGCCCCTGTTGAATGTTCTATCCAACATAGTTTTTGATTTTTGTCTCTAAAATCATCCTTGCTTTGCTGTTCCTAAGAAGTCAATGTCTTAAAAGTGGGCTGTTACATTACAGTATAGTCATCAATGCGGGTGGAAGGGGCTGCGTGCTCCAGGGGCGGTCAAGTAGTTTAAATTATTGACCCTGGTGGGGGTACTACCTGCTATTTCAGGAGTTCGGTGATTTGAGGACAAAATATCAGGCCATCAAAATCAAGTTTCCACAATTTTCATTGTGTCCTCCTAACAGTTTCCTAACAGCAAAAGATCCACAGCACCTCAGCCTAACTGTTATAAGCAGAGCACAAGTACTTGAAAATGATTTAAGTTTGCACCAGATGCGATTTGCCAAACAAAAAGACAATCCCTGCAAGGAGAGGTCATTTTAGTGGCTTGGAGCTTTGGGAACGGAAAGTTTGTTTTGACTCTCGTAAAACGTAGCTTTACTTACAACTAAAGTCCAAAGCGTTGGTGTGCTTGCTGTTGGCGAAGAAGAGAACAGCTAAAAAGATTGCTTCCAATGCAAAATCCATCCTGTACTGCATAAAGGCAAAGCTGGGTGTATGAGTTTGGAAACCAGACTGTCCTCTGAGACAAACGGTATTACGAAAGTGAGCTTGCAAATCTGACTAAACTTGCCCAGATGAGTAATATTGAAACTCTTGATGAAGTCTCTCTGTCTGTCTCTCTTGTTTCCAAGAATTATCTTGCTTTGGCAACTTAAGATTGGTAGCGAATGGCAGAAAGTAAGCCGGACCATCAAAATAGCTACGATACAACAAACTGTGCTTGATAAATTTGCTAAGAGTCAAGATGCATTTCTTTGAGGAGATTCCTTGTTTCCAGCTATCTGGCGTCGGCAATGGAGTGCGGAGGTGCAGAACATTTGCAGCAAATAGGCCGAACTACAAGAATACCCCAGACATAACAAAATCTGTTTAGCTTGGACACATCCACAATCTCATGACAACGTGTTTTTAAAAGTTAAGAAAACTTGCCAAGAAGGGTGACGATGAATTTCTTTGAGGAGATGCTTGTTTACGACTTTCTTGCCTCGGTAGTTTCAATGCAAAGTTGTAGAATGTATGCTGCAAACAGGCCGAACTACAAGAATATCCCAGACATGACAAAATCTGCTTAACTTCAACACCTACACAATACTATAATGACGATATTTTCGAAAAGCTGAGAAAACATGTTGATATATTATTTAACAATCCTGCGCCTGCTTTATGATTTAACGACGCATCAAGAACCTTGGCGATAGTACAAATGAAAATAAATATTACAGCGACATATTGATTGAAGTCTATCGAAGATATTTTTAACATGAGTGGGAATAAAACCACATGTAAATAGTCTATTCATACAGTTTTCCTAGCTGCACATCAGCTGAGTAAGCAGTAAATTCCCACGATCTCTACCTTGCTGAAATTTAAATCCCTATTGTTCCCGGGGGGGGGGGGGGGTACTTGACTTTCAATTGTACGGGGGGGGGGGTGCACTCCAAGAAAAAAAATTTTCACCCGGCTTTAGAAATTTTCCCTCGAAATGATAGCCGGCTTTAGAAAAAATCGGCGAAAAGCATATCCCAAAACGTAAAAATCGGCAAAAAGCGTACCCCAAAACGTAAAACTTCGTCGAAAAACAGTGAAATAACACGTTTGACAACCGGCTTTAGAAAAATTGCCTTCTTTTGATACCCGGCATTAGAAAAAAGAGGCGAAAACGATACCCGGAAAGGAGTGCACATGGCGTCAGCAAAATATACTAAGTACCCCCCCCCCCCGGGCTATTGTTGCAACATCGATACAAACTGGCTAATATCCTCGGACTCCGTTGCAACTGTCTGAACCTTTGGGAAGCCTTCTGGGCTCCTATAAGGAATTGAAGCTAACGCAATAGCAAGGAGGGGTGATTCCTGTGGCACCCCATGATTGATTCATGCTTACGTTAAAGGGAATAGACATAGTTATATCGACAAGCTGCTATAAATAATCTGAAGAAACGCCCACAAACTCATTGTTTCTTCCGTCACACAATGACACAGCACATGTCAAAGTTGTCAAATACAATAGATTATATTTCTAACTTGGCCCGGTATGTCGATTCCCTAACTTTTGGGCGAGTATGTTAATTCATAAGTTAAAGGCAGAAACACCGCAATGCGACAAAAAACAACAGCGAATACGATGAATTTATTAAGTGAGATCTCTTTTTTCACAAATTTAGTGCCAATCTTCTCCGACATTTACGTCTAAATCAACTGGCAAAAAATAAATTCATCGTATTCGCTGTTGTTTTTTGTCGCATTGCGGTGTTTCTGCCTTTAACTTATTCATTTTTTCGTCACCGCAAGCATCTTCGGATCCGACAATCGACGCTGGTATCGTGGCCTTTACTTTTTCAAATTATGTTAATTTATGTTAATCACGTGCTATCATATCAATCATGTACTGTCATGTCACCCCTTTTCACTCTAACTCAGACGAAACAGGTTGCGTTGCCAAGAATGTTTAGTTATACGAAATTCTTCTTTGTGATATTCAAAAGACAGCTGGAGAGGGACAGAGCAGTGTCTGCTGGGGCCCTCCGATGTGAAACAAGGGGGACGTTTAGTGCCGTGGTTAAAGGTTTAGTGCCACGGCCCCCTGAAAAGCAGTTCTTATGGACTGACGGGGCTACCGTGCCTAAATAAATAAATAAAAAAAATAAAAAATGAAAGGAAATCGACATGGTCAAAACCGCGGTCAAAACTGGCCTGGGTCAAATTAGAAATATACCCTATCGTATTTGATAACTTTAACACGTGGCATTTCATTGTATAGCTAAAGAAACAATGGGTGCTTAGGCGTTTTTAGCCTTTTTATAACGGCCACGCGAAAGTTTCTAGATTTGTGTACGAGTTGTTTACAAGCTGCAAACCACTGCAATAAATAAACACAGATTCCAAAACAGTATGCAAACACCATGAATCTCCATATATTCAGAAAATAAGCATTTACCTCGATGAATATACTAAAACCTGAAAGCTAGCTAAGTGAATATAATACCATATTGTGTTAATCATTATACAATATGCGAAGCCACTGCGATACACTCCTACGTAGCGTCAGTGATCTACGAAAGCAGCCTGGTTCCCAGCGTTAACTTGACCGCATTCGAGTGAGAGTCCTTGTAGCAATTTGTCTACTGCAGTCATTTTAGGCCATGCTTTCATTCTACCGGTACAGTTTTGATCCGTTACAAATGAACAGCACAATTTTTTCCACCGACAGAAGGAACAAAAGTGTTACAGATCAGCAGGAACGGTGGAAACGCGAGGCTGATCCGATACACTTTTGTTCCGGACCCAAAATCGTACCGGTGCAGTGTAAACGCAACCTCATTCCCAAGGGTATCTGTTGTTGTAAATAGGAAGCTAGCCCTCAATGTAGGCGTCACAGTTTACGGAAAACCTTCATTGTCACTGGGTACCAGGTTGGTGTAAAGGCCTGCAAACGGTGTCTTAGACTGCCTCCGTGGAGCCCAGTCCCCCTAGCTGAAAAATGACGTAAAGGAACCAAACTGCTACGAAAGGTACATGATATAACACTGCGTAGGAGCGCCAATACTGCAAGCAATATATAATACAACTTTCATTACTGTCCAGTCATTGTGCGATGTCTAAACTAAAGATAACTTAGAGTGAGGTTCGGGAGATTGGAAGTGATGGGTGGAAAAACGGATGCATGTATGGGTGTTATTCTTTGGCTTGAAGTAAACAGCAGCTCAAGACTTGTGACTTACTGATAGATTGATTCTGAATCACTATGGAAAATTTTGTAGTCAACGAATTTTAAGATTTTTGGGGGTATTCTAAAAAGGTGAGCCACTGCTCGTTGCTGGGTCTAGCCAATCATTGTCAACTATTGTTTTCAACTGAATTATTAGCTTGTTGAGGATCGGTTCGATCATTGTCAACTACTGTTTCCAACTGAATTATTAGCTTGTTAAGGATCGGTTCGTTCAGAACTAGTAAGTTAGTTCATGGTCTAATGTGTTTGACCAACAGTTTCATTTCAAAGCTAACGAAAACAGACGTCTATTTTTATCTGCATTGGCCATTAATGCGTTTGAAAATAAACAATGTTCTAAGTAATGTATCGAAAGGGGTCTAGCACCCTGAATAGAAATAGTTATCCGCACTCCTCGTTTATCACTAAATTTATCTTAAAAATAAAAGATCAATACCATTAAAATATATTCATAAGTTCATTTCAAACTTCGCTACACGTCACGCAAACCACCAAGTGCCTTTCCTTTGCAACCTTTTTGGGTTTCTTCATGTTTGCAATAGTTGCGTCTATTTCATATAAATGTTCTTTTCTCGGTCCTTCGCGTAAATGGCGATTGGCGAATGAATAGTAGTTGTCTTTTGCTTCTCAATGCGCCATGCAGATTTTTAGATGGAAAATAGAAAAGTGGAAATGTTTTTGACCCGCAACAATTCTGTTATGGTGATAGCATGGGCAATAATGCACCGCTGATGTGGCCTATATTATGATCAAATTGTATTTTTGACTGTGTTGTTTCTCGTCCACGGGATTGCGAGTAAAGCTTGATAATGTTGCTATCCTTTCATTCTTCTCTTATCACAGCAAGAAATCAAATGCTGCCATTATCAAAATTCAGTTGAAACGATTGGAGCTCCTACGCAGCGATACGTCTCACTTCAAACTTCCCTTCAAATATTTAAAGGGAAGTTTGAAATAAGACATAGGGAGCTCCAACCGTTTCAACTGAATTTTGATAATGGCAGCATTTGATTTCTTGTTGTGACGAGAGGAGAATGAAGGGATAGCAACATTATCAAGCTTTACTCGCAATCCCGTGGACGAGAAACAACGCAATGAGTAAAAATACAATTTGATCATAATATAGGCCACATCAACGGTGCATTATTGCCCATATGGTAATGCATGTGGAAACGTTTTTGACCCGCAACGATTCTGTTATGGTGATATATGTACAGTGTAAATGGGCCTAAGCGGCCAAAGAATTTAATGACGTCTTTGGTTGTTTACCATCGACCACGGCACCATCAAGTGTCGTTAGTAACAATTACATGCCAACAAACTACTTTTTGAAGGAATTACAATTTTCCCAAATAATTATTCCTGATCGATGAAAATATCCAATAAAAGCTGAACCCGAATAAATCGGGAAATATGAAGATATAATTCAAAATGTTTTGCTTTGTTGATGCAGTTTGAAGATTAATTTACGGTATATCATTTTAGAAACTTGAGCATCGTCTGTGATTAATGAGCCGAGGTCATGGCACCAGGAAGTTTACCAAGGGCCTAAAAATGAGAAAAAATAACAATACGATAACAAACATAGGCATCAACTCTTTAAAAACATCGCACGATTAGTTTAAAGGTGACCTGAAGCAAAATTCTTATTGATGCAAATAAATAGCACTGTCGAATGATAAGAAATCCTGTTTAAATTTCTTTGATATCTCATTTCCTTTTCAAGTTATCCACTGATTTTATATTTTAGTTGATGACGTCATTTTGCTTGCAAATTACTAGGATAACATAGGGAAATATAGCTTTATCTGATCTTTTAAAGATTACAGTTGCAGGAAACATTTCCGCTGAGCTAAATAGATTCAATAAAATTACCTCATGACTTAATATGATGTTTAGAAAGGCATGTTAATTGTGCTAAGTTTTTCAATTAGATTTCTCTTTGGAAAAATGGTCAACCATGTAAACTATCTTTACTTTTTGCAAACAAAATGACGTCATCAGCCAATGGTACAAAACAGTGGATAACTCGAGAATGAGACAAGGTATCAATAAATCTTTTCCTATCATTCAATGGCGCTGTTCATTTGCATCTATAAAGAATTTCGCTTCAGATCACCTTTAATGCATCTTTCATTCGATTTATTTGCTTGAAAGGAACTTCAAGTATTTTGTTACTGGCTTGAAAGGAACTTCAATCTTTTGTTATCAGTCTTTGTTGACACACTTTGATATACCTGGATTATTTTCAGAATTACAGCACTTTTCCTTTCATTGAAAGAATCCATACAGAATTTTGAAAAAAATTTTAAATCGTTTTAATAATGGGGGGAAAGGTACAAACTGCAAGAAAACCATAGTTTATGAAGGTTTATAATATGGCGGTAAGCAGACATCTGCAGCTCTTCTGGTTCATGAATTAGTCATTTGATGACGTCACAACCAGGGGTGTTATACAGGCAACAACAACAACGGAGTAGTTAACCTCCATACACCCACCTGGGAAACGAAAATGTGAACTCTAGGAATTGAGTTTTGCAAGCCTTGCCAGCAAGGGTAGCGACAAAGCAATAGTTCTCATGCAAAGCTCTCAAAATACTGAATGCACGAACCACAGTATTACCCCGCCACTAAGAAACTGACTTATGAGAAACTGCAGCCTGCCAGATGGCACCATAGTCATTGTCCAACATTTGGTTTGATATAACATTTATATGATATTTATAAGAAACCAAACAGCTTGGTGCTACAAAATGAGTTTCTTAGTGGCGGGGTAATACTGTATCGTATCTAACATTAGTTTTTGCAATAAACATAGCAATATTTACCTTGGAGAGATCAACTCCAGTAAGGGCTTGAACAGCAGGTGGAAGTTGTCCAACGAGTTTGGTGAGTTCATTCGTCAGTTTGCCACCACCAGAATTATCATCATTAATGAGAACAATTTCCTCTGTTCTGCCAAGTGGTGCGGCGATTTCTGCAGCGATCTAACAAAGAGGAATAAATTATGGTTTTTAAAGTACAATGTAAGGTTTATATTAGCAGAGAACTTGGATACAGGCAGCACAATCCTTTTTACAAGGGGCCAGGGTTCCAATAATTTGAAAAAGGAAAGGCCACGCTACCAGCATCGATTGTCGGATCCGAAGATGCTTGCAGTGACGAGTGAATGAATAAGTTTGAAGGCAGAAACACTGCAATACAGTAAAAACCCGCACATAAGAACCTTCATCTATTAAGAACCTACAGCCTGAAATAATATATATTTTGTACCCAATAAATAAGAACCATTTCAGGCTGATATCTAAACTAGGTTCTAATAAAGGGTTTTATTCATTCATTGGGAAATAAATGCAACATTTTTGCCAATCAACCTCTTTCGTGAACTGCAAAACATTCCTGATAGAACTGTGATAGGCAGGGCCTGCAGGGGTAAACTGGGTAAGATTGGGTTGAAATGGATAGGGTCAAGAGTGCAAATAAGTTTGGCTAAGATTTAGATTCACATATTTTTCTATGTTAAGTACCTACACTCGATTACTAGATGTGCCTCATTGCATAAGAACCTAACAGGCTGAGTTCAAAATCTTAGGTTCTTATGTGCGGGTTTTTACTGTATGACAAAAAACAACAGCAAATATGATTGAATTGATTAAATACCAATATTTCGTCCTGCCATGCAGGACTTCTTCAGGGCCAGGGTTACCCTTCCACTATGGGTCGACATTGCATTTGTTAGCGTGTTCAGTATCAGCGTGTACATTTTGAACAATATTGTATATAGGTTTCAAATATCGTAAATAAGGTTGATAGTTTAATTCAATTGCTAACTTATTACTTTGTTTCAGTAGATTTTAATTAATGTATTTATTGGAGAGCCCCTTGAAAAACAGCTTCTGAAAAACCCACGATGGGCCAAATGAATATCGAGCATACCTTAGGCATAGCATCGAGGACAAGTGCCATAAGTGCAGCATCTCCGTATTGTTTGTAGGCAGCAGCTTTTTGTCTCATTCTTTCTGCTTCGGCTTTACCAATAGCCTCGATTGCAGCAGCTTCAGAAGCACCAATCATCTGAAGAATGAGAAAGGAGCATTGAAAATAGTCCCAAACAAAGCAGACAAACAAGGCAGCACATGCCGTCGAGAACATGCTGAGAGCCAATGGGGAAGAAAGTGTGGTCTCTAATTCCGATGACGTTAGATTACTAGCGGCCCTTGTTTGTAGATTATTAAACCACTTTAAAATATTTTTTTACATTTCAATCCATGCAGATTTATAGAAAAACGTTCAATCATTTCATCCAAGATTAGCGGGAACAACATTGGCAAACACATAGATAAACATATCATAAATGCATCCAATGATGCCGAACGAGCAACATCAACATCCTTTCTATTTAAATAAGATTTTGTATTTTCAGGTGCCAAAATCGCAACAATAAGGCTTTTCCTCCTGAATGATGCCGCCTGGGGAAGTCACCCTTATAGGTGATCTGAAGCGAAAATGTTTATTGATGCAAATGAATATGACAGTTGAATGATAAAGAATATCGTTAAAAGTTCTTCAATACCTTGTTTTATTTTCTCGAGTTATCCAATATGATTGGCTGATGACGTCATTTTGTTTGCAAAAAGTAACGAAAGTATACAAGGTTGACTATGTTTCTAAAGGGAAATTGACTCTAAGAACTTTTCTTCATTTGAAATGCCTTTCTAAACATCATATCAATTCATGAAACAATTTCTGTCGCATTTATTCAGCTTACATTAAATGTCTCCTGCAACTGTAATCATTCAAAGATTAGATACAGCTATATTTCCATACGTAACCAAGTGATTTGCAAACAAAAGGACGTCATCAGCTGGCACTTAGAATTAGTGGAGAACTTGAAAACGAAATGAGATATCAAAGAAATCAAAACAGGATTCTTTATCATTTGACAGTGCCGTTCATTTGCATCAATCAGAATTTTCGCTTCAGATCACCTTTAAGAATTCTGCGCACTTTCTCCTTGGGAAAAGCTTGACGTCCTTGGAATGAGGTACCAGTATAGAAGGGCAGCGGGTCTGCATGGCTTGGCCCTGAATAGTCCTTCAAGCGGACAATAACCCAAATTGCAGAACCAAGTTGGCAGGCTAGTACAGCTGGTCTCAAAAGGTTGGATCAACTACGAGTGAATGAAATTATTTTCCAGATACAAACCTTGATTTTTTCAGCTTCTGCTTGAGCTGCCAAAACTTTCTGCGTTCTAAAATAAGATGAAATACATGAGACGTGGTTAACAAATCAAAGACCGGTGAGAATGAGAATCGTCCAGGATGAGAATTGTCTAAACATGAATTTGTCTCAAATGGGCTGGATAAGAAATAAGTAAACAAATCCACGATTTGTGCATCAAGTATCGCATTTTGAAAGGAGAAATTCTTATTTGCAATAAGCTAAATGCAAAAGATTGGATCCTTATCTGGATACAGGTTGATCTTTTGGTGACAGAGCAACGAAAATACTTGTTGGTTGGAAATCCATTTATATCGCAGCAATCCCAAAACACATGGAGGCTTAATTGGTATCAGAATAAAGTGCAAAGGCTAATCTCCAAGATGAGACATTTATTTTGAATTTTCGTTGAATAGTCGCAATGAATCAGCTCATCAGAAAACAGCAAAATCAAAAATTTCACCGATAGTTTTTTAGCCAGTCCCTTATTATAATGACAATGATACTCCTCACAATACTTGTTATTAAATTCAATTCTATTCATTGAAATACATCCAAGTACCAAGCCGTCAGTAAAAATGCGTGTTCTATCATCCCTTTTTGGATGAAACTCGCTTCCCTGCCAATACACCGATTTCTAGAAATAAAACACTAGCAAGTACCTCTTTCCTTGTGCAATAGTTTCCACTCTGTAACTTTCTGCTTCAGCAGGACTCTTGACAGTTGCGATCAACTCCTTTTCTTTCCTTGAGATTTCCTTTTCTTCGACTTCAATAGCCTTTCTTCTCTCCACAACTTGGATTTGAATCTCTTCTGCTCGAATCTTCTGTTTCTCTTTTGCACCCTTAAAAATAAAAGGAAATTAGTACAGCCGGATAGTATCGGGCAGGGCTAGAGCTCCAATCACTTTTGGCTATATGGAGTGACTAAATCTGAAAGATTATACTGCTATGAATGGTGATAATTCAAGAGCCAACTCACCTAAGCATATACAAATTTTAAAGATATTCAGAAATATAATACAACTTTGTAAACGCTTCGATATGCATCTTCTTCAGTAACTCAGTTACTATCTGTTATGAACGGTGTATCGTAATTTTTGCCAAATTTGTTGTCTTTTCTCTGCAATGGCCAGATCTATGGTCAGAGCGCTCTGCCGTCACGTTGAAAGCAAATGAGGTTGCTTATCGTGTACTCTTGCAAAATGGCGACGAGATTTGGCCTAACTTATAGTGTAAAAATTTTAACGAATTGACAGCTGCAATGTATGTCAAAATGTGTGAAAAATTACAGCTTCTCTTCAATACAGCTGTTTCAAGACATCAGTCATCGCAATCAGGCAATCAGTTAATCAATGACTGAAAATCAACAAGAAGTTGCTAAACTACAGTATATCTTACCTGCAATTGATAGGCCAATTCAGCCTCTGCCTTCTTTGTATTGACCTCTTGATCAAATTCTGCTGAACGCATTTCAAATTCCCGATTTGAATTGGCAATCTTTGTGTCTGCTTGGAATCTTGCGTCCATTCTTACTCTCTCACATTCAGCTTCCTGTAGAATTTGGAAAGATTACATCTTTTACACTGAGCACGAGGAAGAATGGTATACTGCAGAGACGTAGGAAATGGGGGAGCACTGGGGGCGTGTGCCCCCTCAAGATTTTGCAATTCTAACGAAAGAGAGCACTCCCTGTAGAATTTGGAAAGATTACATTATTTACACTGAGCACGAGGATAAATGGTATACTGCAGAGACGTAGGAAATGGGGGAGCACTGGGGGCATGTGCCCCCCCCCTCAAGATCTTGCAATTCTAACGAAAGAGAGCTCTTCTTGTTTCAGGAAGTGCCCCTTTAAGACCTTTACCTAAAAAAACAAGTGCCCTTGAAGTGTTGTGCCCCCCTAGGTAGGGATGCTTCCTATGGCCCTGGTATACTGTTGTGTTAATAGAGAGCTTACGAAAACAGGATGGCAACGCTAGCCAGAACCTCATAAAAAAATTCGATAAATGATAAACCTACCCTGATTCCAGCATCCCTCTTCGCCTCAGCAACACCAATATCTGCATCTCTTTTGACAATTGCAGTTTGTGTTTTCCCGAGGGAATCCAAGTAGTTCACATTGTCGTAAATATCCTTGATGGTAAAACTGAGGATTTCGATTCCCATTCGACCAACATCTGGGGCTGCTACTTCTCTCACAAGGCTTGCAAATGTGTCACGATCTATAGGAGAGAATAAAGTCCTCATCAACCACTCGGTTTCGGTTAACAGTTTTTCTCTTGTTACAGGCATATTTTGGCTATTGTTTCTTTTACAGGAGTTAATAGTCTTCTTTCTACTAATTTCGGTGTTTTTGTTGCGTTTATGGGTTTAATATGATGAGTCCGTTATTTAAGGCTATTTTTAAATTTTGTACCACGAATCATTTGTTTAGAGAATAAAGTGTTGAAAGAATACGTCTTACCTCATCAGAAGAGTTTATGGCAAAATACAACAAACTTTCTCCAGTATAGGTTCCAAATCTTTAAATCAGTATAAAAGGTGGGTGTAAAATTGTATGACTTATTTCTTCTTATTGAATGGCTTAAAAGAAACTTTGGCTACTTATCTTTAATTCTACCGTTGGACTTCTCATAAATCTTCCATTGTTTCGAAAATACAGCATATTTTGTATTTCAACTCATTTGAGGATGTGACATCATCAAATTTCTAAATCGTAAACCAGAACAGTGACAGACATTTACTTGCTACCACATTGTAGACATTCATATACTATGGTTATCATAAAAATTGTTTCATGTTTCATCGACAAAGTTAGAATTTACGATAGTTTTAGTTTTAAGATTATTTCAACATTTTTCTTGAATTCTTAGAAAAGAAAAAAAACACTAATTCTGAAAATATTGAATTTTTTCAAAAGTCCAACGGTAGAATTATAGCAAAGAAGATAAAGTTTGTTTGGAGCTCTTCGGTTTAAAGAAATAGGTCATACAATTTTACACTCACCTTTTAAAAGATTTGAAATCTATTCTACTTTCTTCACTAGTTATTTACGGTTCAACGGAGGATTTTACAAATATATCGCACAATATATGGTACATTTAAAGAGCCTGTTTCAACCAGCATTGTATTGCACATGCTATTTCTTGGCTGCTGTTTGTTGTCGCCATGGCCATGTTCATGGGCTATGAAAATGGTAACAACAGAGCCCAACCGTGAGATGGCATATGCACGGCATACTGAATGAAACAGACCCTTGGTTTCTTCAGCAAAAAGCTACAAGGTACGTCGAGTCACGGCCACCATGCCAATTAAGCATATCAAATTTCAGTGGGTTCACTTCACTCTTCGTCGATAAAAATATAATAAAATTTGGAGTGCTTAAAATCTCAGCTCATTGAAGCTATCAAAATTTCAATACTCTTCAATATCCGTCAATTTGCTTTCATGCAAGTTGAATTACATTAAAAACTATAGCAGCTAAAGGCCATCTATCACGTATTAGATTAGCCACAACGAAGTCAGAGCTTAAAAGCAATCTGTCTCCTATTGTTCTGACCTTAGTTACGGCTTTATTTACCTTAGTTACGCTGCAGCTAAATTCATGCATCATTGAGTCTCTATGACCCTGATTTCTTTGGATAAAGCGAATTAACATCAACTTCTGGAATATACAATAGAGATCTTTATCGATTTTATTTTCATTCATCGAAGGGAACAGATTGCCTTTAACACAATGAATGTCTTTGTGAATCTGTGTATTTGGAATCAAAGAAAATGATCTTTATCACTTTCTAGGATCGTAGAAAGTCATCCAATTTCTCCTGTTGTCCTTATCGCCCAATCGAGTGCGCGACAGACTGCCTTCAAGCATGAAATAAAGAATGGGTAAACTAATGTGATTGAAATCTTTTCAAATCAGATGTCACATGAGATTTGTGATAATGCAAAATTACTCAACGTGTAAAAGACTTCAATTGTTGTTATTCGCGGGTATTTTCACGTTATATCTTTCTTTCTTTCTTTGTATACATTTCTACCTAGCATCCGAAGGTAGTTTTTTAGGATGCTGAGAAGCTAAGCTGATTGAAGCAGCGTTTTGGTCCTTCCTCTCGATGTGACCATACCGCACCGTATGGTTCCTTTAGCTTCGAATTACAGAGAATTGGCGACTCTCCTCACACTTTGTAGCAAGTTCGGCACAGGGCGGGGACTCGAACCATCAACCTTAAGATTGGTAGTCAAGCGTGCTACCACTGAGTCGTCCCCGCTACAACGTGACATCTAATTTGAGACAAAATTTGAGACATGATGCTATAAACACTCACCTTTGTAAATTTCTTCAACTGTCAGCGTTCCAAGAATGGCCCTTAGATGTCCCTCCAAAGTCTGCAGCAAGATACCTTCAATTTCGTGGGTACCTTTCCCTAAAAACTGTTCACAGGCTGTCTTTAGCAAATCATGTTCTTTGATCACTTTTACTTGCGCCACACCAGTGACAGTAATAGCAACACCTTTGGCTGTTTCCACCTGCTCACATTTTGGGTTTAGTGTCATCACTTCCAGCGATATCCTGAATAAAAACTCATTATAACCACCAAAGGGTATCACACCGTATTTGTAAAGCATTGTAGATTTGCTCCAAGTCTATTCAGTGGACTATCAGCAGTAAAAGGATATAATTACTCCTGCGGGGGGGGCGTAAGCTACTAAGGTGAGCCTGCGAAGGAGAACGTACTCATTTCTCCTTCGCAGCGTCACCTTAGTAGTTTACGCCCCAGCATGAGTAATTATATTCTTTTACTGCTGATAGACCATTGAATAGACTTGGAGCAAATCTAAAAATATTTAACAAAACTATTCTTTGTCTAACTACTCAAAAAAGCTAACAGCAAACTCTCCCCATTATGCCATGTTTGGCATCATGACTAAAACGGATAACATTGTACCATACCATAAATCCTTCAACAAGCAGGTAAAAATGACTTCTTGACTGGGGAAAATTGGAGGTGTGGCATATTAGAGAGGGAAATATATCCTAGCTATTGTTAGATGGGAACATATGGAGAAAGATGAAAAACACAAGTTTTGCACTAGAATATACAAGATGGGACATTGTTTAGTAGCTTCTATTGCAAAATTTATCACCGAAGGATGACAGTGAGAGCACAATACATTGTATACCGGGTGAGCCAGAAAAAAGTTCCCACTTTCTAAAATTCGTAGCACCACAAGTACTTTGTGGATTTGAATGATTCAAATTTAGTTGAAAGCCAAAGGATCGAAGTATTTTGTGATTTTTCTCGTCTTCTTACGAGCACTGCAAATATAGGTAAATTCAACTTTACAAAAATTTCATGGCTGCAAAATGACAGAAAAAGGCCTAAAACACTTGATCAAATCGTTAGGACTCTCCTCACACAGAACAATACGCACATGCGTTTCACCTCTCTCAAGAGTTACAAGAAATAGATTCTCAAACAGATACTAAAGATTTTCAATCCCATGGCAATAGATGTGCAGACGATATCTCTCACCCATGAGAAATTGCATTTTCTGTTGTTCTGAGCGAGGAGTCCTTTATGATTTGATCAAGCATTTTAGGCCTTTTTCAGTCATTTCGCAACCATCAAGTTTTTGTAAGCTTGAATTTACCAATTTTTCTAATGCTCGTAGGAACGTGAGAAAAATCACAAAAATACTTCGATCTTTTGGCTGTCAAGCAAATATTGATTCATTCCAATCCATTTAGTACTCTTGATGCTATGAATTTTCAAAAGTGGGAACTTTTTTCTGGCTCACCTGGCACATTTCCATACTGTTTAATTTTGTGTTGAATTCAAATACCTTTATTAAAGACAAAATTTCAGAGGGGGCTTGCCTGTCAAGACATAGCCTGAAGCGAGGGGTGTATCACTCTTCCGAAAAGGAGTACGAGATTTTTTTAGACAATAGGATTTTTCGGGATCTTTCAAGGATTTTTCTTGAAAACAAAAGGATTTTTGCCAAAGGTGTACAAGATCTTCATAGAATGATTGCCTCTCTGCCTGAAGTGGGGAGTAATTTGCTGAGGCAGTGTGGCAGATATATTGTCAAGACTTTTGATAATGAGAAAAGGGGATTTTAAGTATATTGTTCATGGTTATAAGTCCAGAGCCATTGTGGGACTAAAGAATTCAAAACAAAGCATGGACATGTAATCTGTAAGGTGTCCTCAACGAAATTTTGACAAGTTTGAAAAATCACCAAAATTCCATAACAATATCAACAACCCATAAATATATTTTGAGGCAAACAGATAAAATGCAACATCAACCTGAAAGTTATCTTTAATTTGCACTGACAAAGCACGGTAAAAAGAAACTTTGATGATCAGTTTGATAATATAATTTTGGTGATTTCTCAACTGTGCCCTTGTTTGGGACACCCGGTAGTATATTGTAATTGATCCAAAGTTGAAAGCATGCAGGCATGGTGATCGATTGATACAAAAAATATAATGCTGATCGCACCAACAGCTAGTTTGAGTTGAAACACTCCAACACTCCACACACACAAAGAATTTGTGCTTGACATGTTAGTGACTGTATCTGTTTACTGTATGTATACTATGTGTGAATGCATCTGTGGGTGTGTATTTTGCATGTTAAGTCCCTATGTGTATGTGTGTATTAGTCAAATTAATTTGATATATTTGAAATTGTAAGTGTCATTCACAGTGGGAACTCGCTGGCAATACCTCATTTCCCGCTATGGATGGCACATAGTTTATAAATCTTGTTTGTTTCTTTTAAATGTTTTCATTGAATGAAGAAAAAAACACTCTGTGTTGCTGCACCTGGAAATGTGCACCTCAACAGTATGTGGCATTATGATTACACAGTTGATGTGGAACAGTTTAGCTCTCAAAGTTTTTAATTTTATCACAATATTTCAAATTATTCTGGGTGTGCCAGAAACAAGTTCTTGCTAGTCTGCACCTTTGTGGATCAGCTTTCAATATTGGCATGATTATGTATCATTCCCATTGAGCAAGCGTTGGTTTTGGAAATGGGGTTTTTAGGGTAAGTTGAGGTTGGTTAGGTTAGTAAGGTCAAGTTACGGTTAGTCAGGGTAAGGTAGGGTTGGTGTAGTTAATAGGGTTAATAGGGTTAATAGGGTATTTGGTCAAGTGTGTCCCAGAGAGAAATGGCATAAAGTTGGTCCGCTGGAGTGCAGCTTTCCCAAGTGTTCCCAATTTTACAAACTCTTCTGCTGAATATAAAAGCAATTAAATCATCTTAAGGATAATAAACTAATTCCTTTATTAGTCGCATTTCATTAATCAATCAGATAATTAATCAATTAATCGCTTAATGAATTTGAAGAACACTCAAATACCTCTGGGTGTCACTGACAAGTGCCCAAGCCCAGGCGTACCCACCAACGATGGTTCTCTTTTTGGCACTACCACAGCAGCCACCTAAATTCAAAATTCAAAAAAAAACCGTCAAGAATGAGTCTGAAACCAAAGGAATCTATTCATACTACCTTTGAGTATCCGTCACACAGGCCCAAGCCCATGCATAGCCTCCGACAATAGTTCTCTTCGCTTCACCACTACCACAACATCCACCTAGATGCAATGATCTCATAATTGTCAGGCAGGTATCAATCAAGTTTGTGTGTTAGCATCAATGCGATTATCTGGCGATAAACTCTATTTCTGTAATGTGCATACTGACACATACTAGAGAACTCCTGCTAGAATCTGCATTGCATAAAAAGTCTATCTCCTCTGATCTACATTTTGCTAAATGCAAACCTTGCTTGTCTTTGTGACACACAATTTTTCTTTCCTTGGTTAACATAGTTTGTGCATTAGCGTTGGTGCGGTCATCTGGCGATAAACACTATCTGTGCAATGTGTATACTGACAAAAAATCTCAGAACTCCTGCTAGAATCTGCATAAGAAGTCTATCTCCTCTAATCTACATTTTGCTGATGCAACCTTGCTTGCCTTTGTGACACCTGATGTTTCCTTCCTTGGTTAACATACGTAATGTTAGCATCGGTTATCTGGCAATAAACTCTATCTAGTGTGTAATCTGCATACTGACAAAACTACAGAACTCCTGCTAGAATCTGCATAAGAAGTCTATCTCTTCTGGTCTACATTTTGCTATATAATGCAAACCTTGCTTGTCTTTGTGACACACAGCTTTTCTTTCCTTGGTTAACATAGTTTGTGTGTTAGCATTAATTTTGGTTATCTGGCGATAGACTTCATTTGCGTAATCTGCATACTGACAAAAACATACAGAACTCCTGCTAGAATCTGCATAAGAAGTCTATCTCCACTTCATTTTACTATGCAAACCTTGCTTGTCTTTGTGACACACAACTTTTCTTTCCTTGGTTAACAATTACAGTAAAAACCCGCACATAAGAACCTTCATCTGTTAAGAACCTTACAGCCTGAAATAATGTATTTTGTACCCAATAAATAAGAACCATTTCAGGCTGATATCTAAACTAGGTTCTTAATAAAGGGTCTTATTCATTCATTGGGAAACAAATGCAACATTTTGCCAGTCAGCCTCTTTCGTGAACTCCAAAACATTTCTTACAGAACTGTGATAGGCAGGGCCTGCAGGGGTAAACTGGGTAAGATTGGGTTGAAATGGATAGGGTCAAGAGTGCAAATAAGTTTGGCTAAGATTTAGATTCACATATTTTCCTATATTAAGAACCTACACCCTAACAACTAGATGTGCCTCATTGCATAAGAACCTAAACCGGCTGAGTTCAAAATCTTAGGTTCTTATGTGCGGGTTTTTACTGTATAGCTCCCTCTATTTTCTCTATCTAAAATGTGTCCTCCTCTGTTTTCTTTCTTGAGAGTTATTCAACTGTACAATCTGTTCCTTCAACTCAAGGACAATTTTAGTAGCCTATCTGATAAACCATGATCCTAGCATGCAAAAGGTGATACCGCATGCCCTTTGTGTCTTAAATGTCAAAAGCTGTGAATCTTTTTGGGGAAGATAGACCTAGATAGTTCTTCCTAAGCTGAATGATAATCTTTCCTGCTTGAAGATTTTCAAACTGAATCTATTACGACTCCCCACCACGCCCTTTTTAACCCAGGAAACGCCCCTTTTCCCACAAGAATGGGGACAACGCCTACCCCTTTACAGGTTAAATATGCACTTGAACACAAGGGAAAACTCCCATTTTCAAAAATTTCAGGTTAAGATTTGGTTTTCAAATGCTTTTGTTTTGGTTTCAAGTCTGACATTTCAGAGGCATTTAAGCTTGTCATAAATTTGGCAGGCATTTTGTGTCAAGATTTTCACATTTTGTATCTGAACACAGAGGGAAAACTCTTATTTTCAAAAAATGTTAGGCCAAGACTTGGTTTTCAAATGTTCTTGTTTTAAGTCTGACATTTCAGAGGCATTTAAGCTTGTCATAAATTTGGCAGGCACTTTGTGTCAAGATTTTCACATTTATGCACCTGAACACAGAAGGGAAAACTCTATATTTTCAAAAAATTTTAGGCCAAGACTTGGTTTTCATATGTTCTTGTTTTAAGTCTGACATTTCAAAGGCATTTTAAGCTTGTCATAAATTTGGCAGGCATTTTGTGTCAAGATTTTCACATTTAATTTTGTTGAACATTTGCAAGGCAAATTAGCTTGAGTTTTCCATTTTTAAGCATAAGGAACCCCACCAGCTCATGGCAACAGTAAAACTGGGGGGGGGGGTAATCAAACTGCATTACAATTGACCATAAAAGAAAATTGGCTGTTGTGGGAGGAAGCTGTTCTAATAAGTAAAAAATTATGATAATACTGCAATAACCAACAGGAAAGTTCCTTGTGAAATTTCTCATAGTCAGCAACAAATTATGAAAATACTGCACAAACAGGAAAATTCTCTTGGAAAGTTCCTTTGATCAGCAATTATGATAATACTGCAATCATCAACAGACAACAGCAAACAAAGTTCCTTCGCCATGGTGGGCATGTGAAAGTTCTCATAGTCAGCAACAAATTATGATAATACTGCACCAGTGCACCTAGCCAGTTTTGCAATCAGAGAGGAACACATGCCATGAATGTTGGTATAGCCTGTTTCTGTCCATTTTTGGGATACACCTGGCCTAATTAATGTACATGACTAACAAAACAGCCCCTTTCATACCTTCACTCGCACACAGCCAATTTCCGCATTGGTCGCTGTTGTTGGTAGATGTGCTTCTGCTCAGCAACAGTCCTCGAAGCAAAGGACATTCTTAATAACTGAGACACAAGGTCTCGATCAGCAATAATTCCCTGAGCTTGAACTTGCGCCATAATCGGCTAGGCCTAAACACACTTGTCAGAGTGAAACTCACGAAATGACACAGGGTTGCCCTGCATACGACACTCATGCCCTGAGAACTTGACATGCCTTGATGTAGAAAATCTTTGCAATGATTTTGCAGAATAAAATATTCAGCCAATCAAAACGAACCATTCATCGAAATTGTAGGACTAGGTTATGATGATTATAACGACGAGGTCATGCTCTTCTCGTTTGCCAGACCAAGCTTTGTTCATTCCTTTTGTTTCAGAAGTGGATTCTTTTGTCGAGCATGACTGAACATAGGGTACCAACCTTATGGGCATGACCGTATTCATAGGGGGATTTCCGGTAGGTCGGGCTCAAGAATGAGGACAAGACCAGATTGGATGCCCTGTTGACTTTCTTCCTGCTCTCAGTAGCGAATCTCATTGGCTTAGCCGAACTGAATACGGGGGATATCATCAGAGGCCATATTGACCAGGGGGGGGCTCATTCGATCAATCGTTGTAGTTTTGAACTGGTTAGGCGATAAGAAACTGCGTTTTCGAGCAGAAAAACCTATTTTTTGTGATTGAAAAAAATGTTATTTTTGAAAATGTTTGGTCATGCTGAGCATGACGAGCATGCCCTCTAACTTCGCCACTGCGACTCCCCCTTATCTGATTGATACAAATTTCACAACCCTTGGCTTGGCAAATACAACTATTTCAGCTTGCACATTTTATCTTCAGAATGCTTTTTTGCCTGTATGGAGTGACTAAACACCAGACAAATTTCCCAAAAAATCCCTAGACTGGATTCCTTTCTGCAATTTTCTTTTGATAAAAGCCATCAAGTAGTTTGAATATTTGTTTTTGCTTTTTACAGCATACATTGTTTGGGCATCAGCTTCAACGGCTTGTTTCAACCAGTATGCTTTGGAAGTGCCATCTCCTGGCTGGCCTATTATGCTATCACCATTTTCATATTGTCATGGGCCATGGAAATGGCATGGTGACAATAAAAAACCTAAACTAGGATAAATTATTTCACATAATCTGCAGTGGCAGGCTTGGCATATATGGGCTTTTATAAGTCTTTTGAATATCTGAAGGGGGTCTGAATTTTTCAGTTCTGGTGGTAGTGTCTCCCACACTTTTCCCCATAAATCTGAACATATCTATATTCCAAGGCAAGTTGTTTTCACCTTTAGTATTGTAGTTTATCAGAACACCTTAGATTGTAAGGCATTTCTTTTTCCTCAAAAACTTCCTTCATGAAGCAGATTATAGTTTGTTTTGCAGATCTATACCATGAACAAATGCGATTCATCTGATGAACGGTTATCGAATCATCCATTTCTAATAAGTTGTTGAAAACTAGAAACAGTGTCCTTGTATATGAGACTAGCAAAGAGAACATTTGCTAGGATGAGAAATGGCACAGGAATAAAAGCAACATGGCAATAATTTGATTGACCTCTTGAAACATTCTAGGGTCAGCAGGGGTAAATTGGGTAGGCTCTGGGTAAAATGGCTAATAGTAATGTTGACTGCTGGAAAACAGTAGACCCTTAAAGTAAATCAACGGGGTTAAAAAGCAACTTAGCTAGGGGGACTGGGTCCATCTAAATATAACCTATTGTATTTGATGTTCTTGATCGATGAAAACAAAAGGAAGATTAATGGCGCCTGCCATTCTTTTGTGCTATGTTTAGATTATGTCGCTATATCTCCGTTCATTGACTTTAACTGATAAATCAGCATTCACTATATCAAGAAGTCAGTAAATGAACGGGAAATATCACAGTGGGACCTGGATTCAATAATCAGGCAAAAAATAGCAAGATAACCAGACCCTACTGAGGTGGTTATCAGGCTAGCAAAAACTGTGAAAAAAGATTTTAGCAAAGTCTTGCCAAATTTGTTGCCCTGCTCATTTCACAACCAAACCGACCCATTTTACTCCAGTAGACCCTGCCTAAAATTGCTATATGCATGGCCAGCCACTGTAACAAATTTATGACACAACTGAAAATACTCAGTTTGCTGAATCAGCTAATACTATTCAAAACCCTTCGCAACTACTGGTGAAGTGACCTTCAATTTTTAACTTCTGAATTTTACATCCAGTCATTGTAACAAATCATGACACAACTCAAAATACTTGTTTTGCTGAATCAGCTAATACTATTCAAACCCTTCAAAACTACTCTGGGTGATGAAGTGACCTTCAACTTTTAACTTCCTGAATTTGACAACTCACAACAACTACTACATTGCATTGGTAAGAACTACAACGAAAAATTCTTCCTGAACAACTGCCACCTACTTGGTATTTCTGTATACAATTTCCTTCCTTCAAAATTTACTTTATGTTTTCGTGCTTCTACAAATCACAAAGGGCCTAAAAATACACGCCCAGTACGGAGCTAACATGCCAAACTACGCAGGATAAATAAAATAACTCTGTGTCATCCAAATACGTACCAGATACTACCAAAGCTTCATTCGGTCCTACAGTGTGCAAATTCCCCATCTTTGAAGATATCTAACGACCTGTAACACATAAAAACAGGTTAAGTTTCGAGTTATTGTTTCGAACGAAAGGTTTTGTCCTACAGAAGGAGGCGAGCGAAGTTAGGCCCAAATCATTTGAAAGTTTTTGTTAGTTTTGCCTTGGTTACGTGGCCAGTAAAGAAGCTTAGAATGACCTTTAAAGTATTGGCAGATGTGTGTAGGCCGCCATGGCTGGACCTGCAACTCACCTGCGCGTATAATAACTGTTTGCAGTACTTGCTATGAATGGCGTCGACTTTGCTTGAGTTCCTTGCGTAGCAGTAAAAGTCGTACGCCCAACCTTATTGATTTAAATTGATCAAGGGATTGTGGTTTTTGTTTTGTGTGTCATACTCTAGTAGCTGATTAATGAATGATAGCTTTGTGTGGCCATATTTGAATGACTTGATTTTCGGTGTTTGATGCTTGATGCCAGATCCATGTTTATAAATATCACTGGTTTTTGCAAATATCCCTGCAAAATATCCTTGCGGTGCTCCCTGGCTTGGGATATGCAATGTCCATAAGCCCCCGAAAATTGGCTTATTTAATTTTGGAAACTCCAGAACAGAAGGTGCAGAATGGAGGCTTAAATCAAAGAATGACAGGAAAAGGATATAAATGATACCGTTTAGTTCTTTTATTTACCCCATATTTTGCAGAATAGAAATCAATGTACAATTTTTCTAATACAAAAAAGTTAGTCAAAATTAGTTATTGTGAAAAACAAACAAACAAATTTCCTCCGACGGCAAGAACCCCAAAATGTTCTCCGATGGGAGGGGAGCCTGCTGCCCCCCAGCCTTCCCCCGGCACCGAAGAAGTCTTTAGATTTTTCTCACATTTTCAGAAAGATTTGTTTTTGGAGGAAAATTTTTGATTTGAGTATCTGTGCGGATTGGCCATGACACTCAGCAGCAAAACTCCTCACGTCGGCACAAATTGGCCTTTTCGCTATTCCAAAAAGAGCCTGGATCGAGCTTCATTTTTATGCATGACAAAAGTTGAAGTTTAGAAGTTTTGGAACGATTTATTCATCGCAATAAGTATTGAAAATAATCGAAAAATGATATGCTGTTAGTTGTGAGGAGTGTGTACACAGGGCGGAAGGAGGAGGGGTTATGTGACTGTGATTTGGGCGCTCAACAACCCCAACCTCGTCCCCAGGGCCTTTTGTCATATTGGGGCGGAGGCGAAGCTCCGTCCCAATATGACAAAAGGCCCTGGGGACAAGGTTGCCACCCGGGGGTTGACCTGACGGGATGTGCCGCTCAACAGGGTGGGTGTCCTTTTGCGGTAAAAATTATGCGACAGGGTGTCATTTTCTAGCGAAAATTATGCGACAGGGTATCATAATAGGTAAAAAAATTATGCGACACGGTATCACAAGCAAAAATTGCGTTCTACACCGTATTTGAGAGGCAAAATCTTTATGCTACAGGGTATCACAAGCAAAAATTGCGTTCTACACAGTATTTGAGAGGCAAAATTTTTATGCGACAGGGTAGACTGATGATATGGTCGTAGTTATCGCTATTGAAATACTGCCGGACGCTCCTAACTACGACTCATAATCAAACGCCATTATTTTGAAATGACTATGACTGCCTCGTTTCGATAAGGGCCTAGGCAGAAAAGCACAAACATTTGTAGTTTTCAAATGAAACACATTGATTTGAAAACTTCACAATAAATCAGTTAATGCTTAGCGAAAGCAGCAAAATAGTACCTACGTACAAGATTTGATATTGTCGCCAACTGTTTTCATGGTATTCTTCATCGTAAGACTTTGTTCTGTCCGGCCAAACTGCTTGAAACTCTACTTTAAGCTTCGAGTTTCCGTTGGTCAACATCAATCAATCGAATTAGCAGAAATTCTAATGGCGTTGTGTTTGTTGCATACTTTGTACATGGCCGTGTATAGCAGCCTCGTTCACAAGGGCGTTCAAAAGTGAAAAAAGTCAGTCCAAAAATATTGCCGTAATAATATGAGTCCCAGTATGAGCGGTCTCGGTCTGGTGTAATAGCCTCGTTTTGAATAGCGATTACTGGGACTCATTGTAATCAGTCTAGCGACAGGGTATCACAAGCAAGAATTGCGTTCTACACAGTATTTGAGAGGCAAAATTTTTATGCGACAGGGTATGCTTTTGGCCTATTTTTTATGCGACAGGGTGCAGGGTGTGGAGAGGTTTTCCGCACACCCCCGTCACTTCCCTAGTCAAGTACCCCCCCGGGGGTTGCCACAGCCCGACAACTTTTTAGAATATGCTCAATGTCGTGAGAGAGTTTAGCCTTGACCCTGACTAATCTGACTGATCAATGGTTGCAGTGTGTAAAGGGATTTTGATGGGTATGCAAGGTATTTTGAGTAAACCGACAAAAGCTAATTTCCGAAGTTTATGGCAGTGTATTTATTGTCTTGTTTGTGTAATATCATATCATATTTTCTTTGTCCTTTTCTCTTTCCTAATTCTATCCATCACAGCTAGCAAAAGGAAATCAAACAGATGCCGATGATGGTTTTGACAGATCGAAGCTGTTACGCATACTTCATCAACAAATATGACCAAAAACACAAGACGAAGAATCGAGAAGCAAGGTGAACGATGAAAAGCAATTCAAATACCGTGGAGAAGTTGAGAAGAACTTTCTCCAATGAAACCCAAGATCATGTTGTTTCTAAAATAACGATAAGCAGACAGAGTCGAAGGTCAAGGGATCGAGCAAGCGTGAGCAGTCAGAACGGCCAATCCTCAGGAAGCTCCAGATCGTCTCGTGGTAAGAAACTGCTTCAAGGTATTAGCCTAATAGGAAGTAAGATGTCGGACTGTTGCGAGTGAGAGCGAATGGTGTTATCGTTTGGATTTGGGTTTTTTCGATGTAGGTTTCACCGAAAGATGACGTTTGGGGTCTGGTCATAACTTCAAAGAACCCATTGATTTTGTGCTCCAGTAATAAAAAGTTTCACACTGGCATACTAGAAATTAGAATAGAAATATATATAATCATGATATGATGGCACAAAAATTATAAAACAAAACACGAAAGTTCTGAAGACAAATGGAGGGAGATTGCAACGACAGATCCCTGCTCTCCATGAAATACGTACAGCACCATCATACCACTGAAAGAATTTTAATTTCTTGTGGTAGAGATACAACAAGGACAGATTTTGTAAGACAATAGCATGAGTTGCTTTTGATTGACACCTCAATTCAAAGCAATTAGCGATCGCAGACAAAGGAAATTCTCTCAACCAGTAATTCAAAGCAAGCTAAAGTGCAAAAGTTTCTGCGTAATTTAGGTAGCTAGCTCGCTCGTTGTGCATTCCAGAACTCGTTTTTAAGAGCAAACATGAGCATAGATTGAAAGAAGAAGGAATTATCTCCACATCTGCCGTGGGCATTTAATTTATTTGATTCAAAAGCCAATTTGGAGGCGACTCAATTCTGTTATTTTTTGGGTGTAATTGAAACACTTACTGCTCCGCTTCTGAACCAAAGAATTAAACTGCCTGAGGTAGATGTGTAGATATATCCTTCTTCTTTCGATCTATGCTAATGTTTGCTCTTCAAAACAATTTCTGGAATGCACAATGAGCGAGCTAGCTACCTGGGTTTCAGAGAAATTTTCTTCTGAAAACGACACATTCCCGTCGAGCTAATATACTAAGTCCCCCCTCCCCATCCCGAAATACTGAAATAAATTAGTCGTTGGAGCTTATTTCGAGTACGAAACAATGACTCACTCAGAAACAATAAGGTGGTCTATTACCCGTGCATTACGGTCCAGCAGCGCCTCTAATTTTGATTAACAACAGCAACAACATTTTATAAGTAACCAAACAAAAGTTTTGGCGTCCTAATCAAAAGTTGAAGAAAGCAAGGCGGGAGGCAGATGCGAAAGAACGCTTTTCTCTGCAAAGATAAAATAAAGAGATTTAATCTAAGCAGGGAGGAAACCACAACATATGCATGGTCATCTGCTCGCATTGTGGTTGATGTAGAATTTACATTATGTCAAATACACCTGGTGAGTGAGTCGCACTTTATTTTAATTTTGTTTTCAAATGACCACAATAGCACACTCGAAGCAGCTCACCAAGTCAAGAGGCCGCCGGTTTTATTTTTGTGCAGTGTTGGAATAATACAGGTGATCTCGGAAGTAGATACGTTATTATCATGTCTGGAAAACGAAGTTCATCATCCATCGTGAGATCAGAGATATCGATTGGAAGGATAAATTCAATCGGGAGAAGTGATCGTTATAATTACGAGAGTAAGCAAGCTTCTGCAGCAGCAGCAGGTAGGCCTATGGGTATTTGTATTGTGGCTGGTTTTCAAGTGTTTTGGCATTGTAATAATGAGATGGTTTGTACATGAATGAAAGAAGGCGTTGGCAGTTAGGAGAGTTGCTTTAGATTCAAGGGTTGAGATGGATAATAAAGAATGATATAGTTCTGAAGTGAAAATGACAGGAGTTTGTGCTCAGTTCAGTTTAATTTTAAAATTCCACTACATACAAAAATCTTTCTAAAATACATACAATTAACTAGAATAACAAATTACAACAGATGACAAAATATGACAAATTTTACAATAAGAGTACATAGAATTTCGTATGGAGAGGAATTTCTTAAGGAGGAGCTCTCTCAGTAGGTAGACTAATCGAGGAGAGAGCACCCCCTAAGCTAAAAACTTATCATTCAATTTATGAAATCTTCTAGTGATTCGATTGATCAATGTTAGGAAGAATTATCGTTTGATAACTTTGTTTGGGCTTCACAAGGACATACAGTATTTTAGATTTTTAGCAATATCTGTTTTGCTATCTTATTTGACTTTGTATTGTAAGATATGTGAATTATATGGATGAGTGCAAAATTATAACATTTAAATTAAGCTGACAGTCATAACAGTAGAAAGCTCCTTTGAGCCTTGTCCCTTGATGGATTGTCTGTAAAATTTCCAAAATTTGATATATTAAAATGAACATTTTATTGTGTAATGAAAAAAGGGAGCATATAATTCCCTTTAAATTGGTTGTGCAGTGAAATGCTGATTAGAACATCTTGAGCAATTTATAGTACGAAAATAGACTGTACCATAGGAAGTACATTTGAGCCCAGGATTTGAGTGCTTCATTTGATGAGTCAAGAAAGTCTTTACTTTCTCGCTGTCTCTCTCATGCAATGTCAAACCAAAGTCTTAACTACTGAATATCATTTCATAAAACTGCAAACATGATAGCTTTTTTTTTATATCATCATCAAAATATCATCATCAAAACAATTAAAACACAAAAGATTACTTGTTACTGTGCCATCCAAAGCCGGAAAGGACACAAGGTCATCTGGTCCCTACTTTGGATAAAGATGATAGCTCAAGTAACAAAATCAAAACAGTGGTTATTTTATTTGATTTTCTGCTCTTTTTCAATGTAGTTTCACAAGCAGCATCATCTTCAATCAAATTCTTATTATCTACTTGGAAGCTTTGTACTTTTGTGATATTTGAGAGTCAAGATTGTGTTTACTAAGTAATTCTCTTCTGCAAACAGAATGATTATTCTCTGATGGCTCAATGAGATTTGAATGAGCAAACATTGCATTCCATCCTATGAAATTTTATAAATAAACTTGACAAATAGTCTCTTGGCAGCTTTCATCATTTGAAACTCTATCTTGTTCAGGGATATTATTGATTTTGTACCCAGACAATCAAAGATTGTGGATTTTGGAGGGATTTCGCATCACACCTTCAATAATAGATCGCCAATAGTTCTGAGTTTCTTTCGGTTGAAAATGCCCATCACATTGCATTGTATGCAAAATACTGTAGGGCTAGACACTTGGAAAAGAACTGTACTTAGCCCAGGGGCAAAACTGACCTTCAACATTTGGCATAATGTAATTTAAATGTGGAGAAAACAATGGTAGGCATTTAAGGGAACAGGGGTGTGATCACCTCCCCCAATCATAGGCATAGGAGACAGGGGGCTGGCCAAATATTGGAAAGCCAAGCCTCACAGATTTGGACAAATTTGCAAAAGTCAGCCATAATCAGGCTAAGTTGGGCAACAATTTGGTAAACAATGGATTTTTTATCAGTCAGCCCTGCCCTAAATTTGATTTCCCCATACATGTTTATACCCCCAGTGTTGCTCAGAAGAAAGATCTCTTGTTTGACAACAGTCTTTACACTTCTATAATTTTCAGGTGGATGAGACCCTCAATCATTTTCAGAGAAGCACACTGCACCTCCTTTGTTTCATACCATTTCAAGTTATCATCAGTTTTTGTAAAAACACCCAATATTTCTAATTGTTTAAAACAAAATCGTTTTTGGTGATATCATGTTTCATAATAAAGTCCAAATAATCCAATAGGAAATGGTCTATTTTGTGGTCACCTTTAGATTTGCCCTTGTGGCCTTAACTTCTATTAATGGATTTTATTAAATCACTAAACTTATGAGAAATCTTCATTTAATTTCTTTTCCACAAATCTAGCTCTACTTCTGTTTTCAGGAGAATTAAGAGACTTGTGATTCTTTTACTTAGATCTAATTGATTTCCAAAGGCTCATGGTTTGTGCCAAGAATGTGCTTTTGTATAATTTTTTCATTAACTTGAGTGGATGTTTTTATAGCTTTAAATTCTTTTCTACTAACAGTAACTAAAGATATTTAACTGGCAGAAGATAGTATTCTGAGACAATTTAAAACCTGAATTTTGTGAAAACTTGTCGCATCAAAGTAGATTCATAACCTGACTTCACTTTCCCAATCACAAAAACTACTGTAGAGAATGATGGCGTTACTGCCAAATATCACACTTAACTTCCAAAGCATCAAATTTTATTATTTCCAAGATCTATTTGAAAGATGTAGTCAGGGATTCAATCTTGGAGATTTATTTGAAAGATTCTATCTGAAAGATTAATTGAATGTTTATAATATAGGTTCAGCTCAGCAATTTAATGCTTACTGATTTCATCATCACAAAATCATATTGCTGTGCTGTGATTGGTAGGGGATTGGTACTTTTCAAATTGTGTCTGACATCCGTCTGAGTTGTGATGTCCTTAGTCCCTAGTTGAAATGACGTATATCAGGATTTTTTCAAGAAAAATGCAAAGCATAGAGGCTCTGGTAATAAGTTTAAAACAAAAGACTTATTTCTCCCACATCAAAAAGCAATCTGCCTTTCTAGAGAATAGATTTTCATGCCTTTTTATGCATTCAATCAGATCGCAATACATAGTTTGAGCAAAGCATCAAGGTCAGCTTGCCTCAAGGTGTGAAATCTATTCTTTAAAAAGGCAAATTAGTCTGTAATGTAAGACAGCTGAATATTTTGTTTTACATAATATCCTATCCCTATCATTTCCTAAATCAGTTGCTAATCTGTAATCGCTGAATAATCTTGAGGATATCTCTTTATTTACAGTGGTATGATTCTGTTCATCTTTTTCTTATTTGCAGAGATGAAAGAGTCAACGGAAAGTAAGGAGAAGGTATGATGAGGATGTACTTGATAATTCCACCCTGTTGCATGCCTGTTCTTGTCTTGCGATGAAAGAATGAAGGTGTTTTGGCGCAGTGGTGTAATCCTCTGACTTTGCAGCCAGAACAGTCAGGTGGAGTGGGTTCGATACCCGGTAGGACCCCACCACTTGAGCATCATGACAAGGGGTCGGGGACTCTATTAGGTCTGCTCTATTTCTGTGATCCCAGCGCTTGGTGCTGAAAAATGCAACGTCACTTCACCAATGAAATTTGATGGACTTGTCCAAGTTTTATTTTCTTTCCTCAGCTGATTGAGCGATAAAAATTCAAACGATAAAAAGTGCTGCTGGGGAAGGGAGAAGAAAAAAAAATGGCTTCTACCTTCCCCTTCAGCGCCTCATTCCATTTGAAATTTTTATTGCTCAATCAACTGAGAAATAAAGTGAGACTTGGGCAAGTCCAGAAATTTGATCAAATGTCTTTGAGCAGCACAAGCTTCAAGTATGTGTTTAGTTACGCAGTCTTTGGTGGAATATTCATTTTGTGGATTGGCCAGTGCAAATTAAGACCTTAAACCCCTTAAACAAGTAAGAAAGACTGCATATAAATTGTTTTGTTATGAAATTGTTGTTGCTAATAAGGAAACCCAATAAAAATTTTTTTCATAATGATTGAAAGTACATAAAGGGTATATGGCTTCGTTTAACTTCAGGGAATGGATTTTTAAATTTTGACCTTCACGACCTCAGGCCCGTAAATGGAATCGTGACATATTTTTTTGCTGACAAATAAGATTGCTAGTAACAGCTGTACATTCCTGGAGAGCCTTGCACAGCCCTAAGCATGGAGGTAGACAATAGACATTTGATGTCAAGTCATGGTCAAGTGCAAGCATAGCCTTTTCTGGACCAACAAATAGTGCAATCTTTTCACGGAACTCATACACAATTCTCAGTTTATGGTCCGATGAACTAACAAACGGCATGCAAAAAGTTCCTGGTACATATGTTCTTTTTCATTCAAAGACACAGTTGTTCGAAAATTCTTTACAGTTAAAGATCTGTTTCATCTAATAAGTGCTCACAATGTGGCTGCAAGAACAGTCGGACCTTGAAGGAAAGCAAGCATAAGTTTGACGAGCTTTAATGAACCAAATGTCTAGTTTTGTCGGTTAGTTGAGCAAAGAGACTGTACTCAAAGACTGTACTCAAAGACTGTCCTCAAAGACTGTACTCAAAGACTGAGAGTATTAGGTGCCTTGAGCAGGTGTGAATGAATATTTTTCTGATAGTACAAAACTTTAAAATCGTATTAATGGGTAAAACGAAATTGAAACATACTGAAAAGTTTCTTCGTCAAACACTTATCACAACAAGAACTCTGCTAGTAATCAAATGATTGGGTAAAATCTAATCACCGCCACTGTGCATTATACGTTGTTCACAACCCCCAGCACTTTCGTTTCACGTTTCAAAGCAGTAGTATTCCATCAAGTGCAATATACCATTACACTAAAGATGGCGGCGAGGCACTTTTAACGAGATGCATTATTGCATATATTTAACTATTCTATGGAAATTCCATTTTAGAATACAATGCATTTTGGTGAAAAATTCCTTGCCGCCATCTTTAGCGTGATCGTCTATTGATGTTATCTCCCCAAATTTTTATTTTGAGGTGAAATCACGGACAAATTGTTTTAATTTTGGTCATCCTTGTTGACGTGACCTAAGAATCTATTTTTCATCACACCAAGCCACAGACCAATTGACACCGCCTTCTAAAGTTCAGTTTTCGTCATCGACATATGTGATGTCTAGGAGTCTAGGAGTTCTTGATCTCAGTTTGTCTAACATAGCAGTTGATCGTGTTTGCTTGGAGAACAAGGATTTTAGTGGGGTAGTCGAAATTTGGCACTTTGGTTAGGGAAGTTGAGTTACGGAGATTTAGAGAGATTCTTGAGAGATGGTAAGCATAAATGCTGGCTTCTTCTGTTTTGATTTAGTTTTGTGTTTTATTGCAAAATTTTGTCACCGCATTTATCCGAATGTACTTTCGTTTGAGTTGGAGGTAAGGGCTAAACAATGGTTCAGGCAAGTAACATCCGCCTGCGAAACGTAACATGTTAGAGTTATCTACCGAGTGTCCCTGAAAAGTACCCCTGTTTGGAAAATCACCAGAATTGGACTACATGGCCGATGTTTAAATTTATGTCTATGGCAAGTATATCAAAGACCAAACTATCTTCCCAGGCGTAGCTGAAGTGTAAGTTCTTTTTGGTGTGTTAAGTTTCTTGTTGGTCATAAATATCAGATAGGAACGCAAACTTTCATTTGTAGACTTGAAGGATAGTAAACATCTTATGATAATTAGGCAAGATTTGCCCTGTTGCTTAAAGAAATATAGCTCAGAATAGGGGTTTTCAACGCGTAATTTTGTACCCTTTGAGTATCGAAAACAATCATGGTGCCAGTAAGGCAGCTTGGCGTTCCATTCTCCCTACTGACTTTCTCCCCTTGCTTTGCAGTTGCAATCTTAATTGAAGAAAATACTTACAGCCCCCATCTGAGAAAATTTGATATCGATTTTAAAGAATTTAAACTTAACTGCCAAAGTTTAGCGCACGTGTACGTTTTTGTGATAAAAATTTCCAGACAGACTATAACATGGAGGAGTGAGTTCAGACAGGCTTGAATTTGGGCAACTATTTCGTGGCCTCTCGTGGTCATTATCAACGAATAAGCCATGCCTATGTGCTGTTCTTATCAACTGAACTTCTGCTCAACACACTTTTTGGTAAATCGCCCACACAAGATTATCATTAGTTTCATTTGGTGATCTATCTAATTGGTCCAGTGGCTTAGACATGTCTGCAAATCATAACTCATAATTTGCAAATCAATGCAACAGTCTGTTTGCAGTTTGGAAGTTAGATTTGGAGTCGTTTGCGAGCTGTTTGCAAAATGGTGTGGTCTTGCACTGTTGGTCAGTTTAAATCTTAAGATAAGATCTTAATTGAGAATGATTAAGAACATAAATGTGAAATGTGTATGTATTTGAAATTAACCAATGAGGGAGCTCGCTAAACTTTCCCCTGCCGTTCTAGCCTCAAATTCTTAAAATCTTCGATTGAACCTTATCACTTCATTTGTGGCTGAGTTCTTCTGGAACTGATGTTGCTGCTTTTAGTATTCTCTTTCCCTTCGGTTGTTGTAAATGCTCCCTGTGGATTAATCAGAAGCTATTGATTACAGCATAGGAATCAAACCTCATTTTCACGGACCAATCAGACGGTGAATAAGCGAAGAAAACAAAAGAAACCCGTGAAGATTGTTCTAAATGTTACTTACCTTCATAAAACGCAACCAGGACAAAAACTGCTTGAAATTTCCCGATATTTTTCAAGAAATCTACTGTCCAGATGTTTGGGTATACAAGTTTGGATGCCGGTTTAGATATCTCACCGTTAGCATCCGCAAAATATGAGGTAAAAGAACTGAAAAGCAATCATATATATCCTTGTCAGTTAATTTTGTGAAGAAGCTCTCCTCTCTAATGAGCCCCCTCTGGAGTATCCGAAATTAAATATGCCCCCGGGGGTTCAATAGAGCTTTTACGGTGCTTAAGGTATTTTCTCTACTGGTATGCATTCATTTTGGCCTTTTTCAGTAATATGCATGTAAATAATGTGCATAGGTGTAGGAGACAGGGGGCTGGGGGGCTGTAGCCCCCCCCCCCCCCAACGTCGGAAAATTTTCCAAAAATCAGCCATAATCAGGCAGAAATCTGCCTTAAGTTGGGCAAAAATTTTCTTAAAAAATTGATTTTTTATCGGGCAGCCCCCCCAAAATTTATCTCCTACGCCGATGATAATGTGCCCTAAAGCCCTAAAACATCAGGTCAATAGAACACAAATGTATTGCAACCTTTCATTGGGGAATTCGTGACCATAGATTACGATCGGAAATCTCATTTCGTTTTCTTGAATTGTTTGCTGCTGAAAATCTTTGGGTATCTCGTGACACATGTTTTTATTTGCGGCAACATTGAGGTGGATATCAACAATGGCTCCTTTCTTGTAAAGCTGATAATGTTAAACTAGGAAACAGCACATACCACTAAATTAACTTTGCCAGTGAAAATATGTGCTGCCTTCCGATGCTGGAATGTTATTACTTGTTGACATGGTATATTTAATGCATGAATCTATGCGTTCAGCCCTTGTCTTCAACCAAAAAAAACAACACTTACCATCAAATTTTACACCCTTATCTCCAAATTGTGGTCAAAACGGTGATTTTGCAGTTTTTGACGAGCAATATCACACAGCAGTTTACCTGTTTTTTCAAAATGAAAGGGTCATTTTAAAGATGGATCTTTGTACTTCACAGAGGAAAAAAATTTCAATGCTTTGATCTTTTTTCAGGAACCAAACAATTATGTTGGATTTGCAAATTTGCCAAACCAAGTACATCGAAAATCAGTGAAGAAAGGATTCGAATTCACATTGATGGTTGTAGGTAAGAACTTCCTAACAACTATTTTCAAATCAGAAATGAGTTACATTCCTTTATGTCAAGAAAATCTCACAAGAGCATCTTTAAACTTTGATTTCAGGCCACGCTTCAAATTTCTTTGAATTTTGAATCCTCGAACAAATACGTCTACTCTATATGCTCTTTTCCTGCTTGTTATGTTTTAACGTACTTTTTTCGTTTTTGCTGGTGAAGAGTTAAGCCCATACATACATACATACATACATACATTAATTATTTGGTAATGCAGGTTTACCTAAAGGCAGCTAACGCTGATGTGGACCTGCAACTACAAAAAAAAAGAAAGAAAGAAAAAAAAAAAAAACTTAATTACATTTTTCTAAGATAAAGAGTGAAAAAAAAGTTTTTATATAATTTAAAATATTTAAAATGTCAAAAGTAGTTAAAATCGTTGTTCTTATTATTAATGATACAAGCCTCTTTTTCAAATGAATGTTGGTTTATTTTATTTTTGTATTCTTTTATCTTGTTTTTGAAAGTTGTTACATTTTCTTGACTCTTCAGGTCATTTCCAATTGAGTTCCATAGCACCCCACCTCTATACTTGAATGAATTCCGTCCAATTTCTTTCTTGTATCTTCTGATTTCAACTTGAAGAGGGTTTCGTAAATTTGTTTTTCGTTCAGTAAATTGTTCATGGATTTGTTTGGGACATGTTCTGTAATAATAAATTCTATTCACCCAAAAACTGTTCAGTGTTATAAATCCAGAGCTATATACCGTTATAAAGGTTATTTTATGTATTCATTGCTCAATATAACGTAAACAAACAACTGATATCAAATACGTCCTACTGTTGTAAAGATGATAAACAAGTAAATAAAGTAAAATTCATAGAAGCACTTTGATGCAAATTGAAATAAGCACAACGTTTCGAGCATATTCCGTTATTAAGCCAACGTGCTATGCTTGAAACGGGCTATGCTCGAAACGGGCTATGCTCGAAACGGGCTATGCTTGAAACGGGCTATGCTCGAAACGGGCTATGCTTGAAACGGGCTATGCTCGAAACGGGCTATGCTCGAAACGGGCTATGCTCGAAACGGGCTATGCTCAAAACGGGCTATGCTCGAAACGTCGTGCTTATTTCAATTCGCATCAAAGTGCTAGTATTTTACTTTATTTACTTGTTTATCATTGTACAATTGCACCACACGCAACAAGAAGATTTTTTTGATAATTTTACGTCCTACTGTTGATGCCAAATTCGACTAATAGTTCGACTAGAGCTCGATTGATTAACGTGAAAACGATCGCCTTTGAATGTGTGTATGGTTTGTATGACTTTACAAGCCCTTGACCGTAGATCTGTTCTATTCATCAGGTGAATCTGGCCTTGGAAAGTCGACCTTGGTAGACAGCCTCTTCTTAACAAATATGTACAATGACAGGATCGTTCCAGGTGCTGTAGGTATGTATCAGTATGCACTTAAGCGGACACAACTTCCAAGGAACTTCAGTAAGTATACGGGGTGTCCCAAAAAATGTATACAGATTTGATTGACTCCAGCGATGTGAATTTAGCTTCAATCAATGGCTAATCACTCTCAAAATGTTCCTCGATAGTTAACTTAAACATAGGTACATCGTTTGTTGGTATTGGTGCTTTGAGAACAGAAATATCAATCTTGAAAGCTCCAATTTGCTTCCACTTACAATCCAGAGCTTATGGCCTAAGCAAATTCCCGAAGCACATCGAAATTAACAACTGAAATTATTGAAAAATTAAGAAACTTCCCAATGGGTGACTGGGGAGTGACTTCTGGAAAACAGAATAACACAAGAACTGATATTGTTCAAATTTTATCAAGGCTATCGTTGATTTATACGCTGTGCTGAATTTGCTTAGGCCAAAAGGCTAAAGCTCTGGTTTGCAGGAAGAGCCAAATTTGAGCTTTCAAAACTAACATGTCTGCACTCAGACTATCAATATCAACCAACGAGGTATCTATCTTCAAGTTAACTATCGCGGAACATTTTTAGAGTGATTAGACATTGATGGAAGCTAAATTCACAGTGCTAGAGTCAACCAAATCCGTATACATTTTTTTGGGACGCCCGGTACAATCTAAGTACTGATACATTTTCCATCCAAAATTGGTACGAAATTCAAACACGGGAAAATGCTAAAAATGTGTCCGTTAAAATGCGTCCATGCAAGTGCAAACCAGCTACATGCTTCTGTCAAAATTATTCATAATGACCACTGGTGTTTGTAATAGTGAGGATGAGGATAATCTTCAGACAATACTAATCAATTCGACCTCTATTTTCTATGGAAGCTGTTTCAGCTAGTTCGCACTTTAGCGGACACACTTTTACCATTTTTTCCGTGTTTTAATTATGTACCGATTTTGGATGGAAAATGCACCAGTATACTAACTGAACCAGCGTGAGTTTGGGGGCCGCAGCGCCGAAAATAATCTGCCAAAAGAGTGCATAGATTAGCGGTTCCTGCTGCAGATTTAGGCCATGTTTTGACGACATTTTGATGTCCTCTCGCAAAAGTGTGAATCGTTTGAATCACGATCGAATTTCTCATATCCAATCAGATGATATGATTTTGTTGCTATTGTTTAGTAAGCCAGTCAGCAATCAGCTCTAACAATTCATTCAATTCAAGCTTTGTTTTCCTTGAAAGCTATGTCTGCTAAAGTGCATTTGATTCGCAATGTGTTCCGTAATGTAACGCACCTTTCAGAGTTTGTTATGCTGCATTTTAGCGGACCTGCTTTATGTCATACCTTTGAAGAACATATTTAATCAAATGCCGTATCAACGCTATCTTACCATAACTAACTTCTCTTGAGACCCTTGTTCTGCAGAGCTTTCCTATTTTTCACTTAATAGTTTCTATTTGTTGGCAGAACGAATAAAGAAAACAGTTGAAATAAAACAATCAACAATTGAAATCGAAGAAAAGGGAGTTCGACTGAAGCTGACTGTTGTAGACACGCCTGGATTTGGGGATTCAGTTAATAGTGATAAAAGGTTTGTTTACGTTAGGTGAGGTGAAAACCTCCTTGTAAAGGGAAAATTTCGGAGCTGGACTTCGGTAAATTTAAGGAATATGATTTGAAATCGATCAATTGGATCAACTTCTACCGGGTGAGTCAGGAAAAAGGCCTGGCGTTTGAAAGGCCACTGCTCCCTGAATATATAAGCAATAATATTTTGCAATATCTGATTGAATAGGTAACATGTTCGATTCTTTTTTTAATCTTTCCTGGCTGAAATTGGTCGCTCCATTGAGATTCTATATGGGATTTAAAGAAAGTCTCCCTGCGAGTAACCTCGAAAATCGGGCTAAAATCACAAGCATATTTCTCTAATATGTGTTTACCTTACAGCAATGATTTGAGCATACTTTAGCATATGCTATCCTCTTGGGGGGGGGGGGGGATGAAAAAGTCTTCCCCTAGTATGAATAACTCGTTCAGGGGGATTCCATTCTCCCAAGAGGACAAAATATATGAATACATGTAAGTGTCACAATTGCTAGAGAAGAAAACAAAGGGACATTTTGCTCGTTGTTTTCTTTCGTTTTTGCAGGTTTTCGAAAGGGGTTTTCTGCAGAAAATCTCCCATATCGACGGTAAGGAATGGCCGATTAAAGTCAGGTGAATTACTGGACCTAATTGGACAAATCGGGAATAAAACAAGAAAGTTTTCAATATTATTGCTTTGATGGGAGCAGCATTTTTTCAAACGCCGGGCCTTTTTGTTAACTCGCGCGGTACAATTATCTAATTTGTTCCTTGTTTTATTCAGTCAGCAGCAAGAGGGTAAATTGGTTGTTAAGTTACAAACTGAAATATAGGTAATCTAAAGATAGGGCAAAGAAAATGCCTATGCACGTTATTGTTCCTCTCGCTAAGCAATATCTACGCACGTGTCAAAATTATCAAATAAAACAGTTAAATTTTAGAACTGCATGCAGCTCTTAAGATGTCTGTTTATCTCCGTCAACTAACCTTAATACCTGATTAATTTTCAGCTGGGAAACGATTGTGAATTATGTAAACAAACAATACGAAGGATATCTCACAGATGAGTCTGGTCTAAATCGAAGGAATATTGTTGATAATAGAGTTCATTGCTGTCTTTACTTTATAAATCCTATTGGCCATGGGTAAGTATTAGTTGCTTGCTTTGAATTTCATTTGGGTTATAACTCATAACTAATTTGTAAAATTCTTAATTTCGTAAATTTCTCAGAGTTAGATCTTTTGATATCTACTTCCTAGATGCTTTCCCCTTAATGTCTTTCATGTTCCAACTCTCCCAAATATATCTGCAATCTTCATATATTCGTTTTGAATAAGTAATCCAAGAACCATATAACTTTGAAGGTAAAGTTCTTTAAGTAGCTTTAATAAAGTGAGAAAACTCTGGAAGCGCGTGGACTTTTTTAGGACACCAACTATATACTCCTATTCATAATGTTGTATGATGTTTTTAAATATTTTCAAATCCAAAGACTTTATACATTACTATGGTTTTATATTTTAGACTGTGGCCACCAAAACTATTTGGAAGGTTTCATTGTATATGTTTTAATTGTCCTTTACTTTTATTTGATCTTGGTGTTTTTGCAGGCTAAAACCATTGGATGTAGTTATGATGAAGGCTTTGCATGATAAAGTGAATATCGTTCCAGTAATTGCAAAAGCTGATACATTAACGAAGAAAGAAGTTAAAAAATTAAAGGAAAGAGTAAGTCTGAGTTCAAGTTTATTTCGTTGCAATTTATCAAGTTTACAAAGTTTGATAAAACCATCTCCTTGCAGACAAAACCTCTTGTTTGCGTCATCTCCTGAATTTTTATGATTTAGTTTATTTCTCTTGTTTTACAGGCTTTAAATCTTTCAAATCTTTAAAAGGATGGGTATAGAATTCTATCACATCTTCCTTTTAGTTGGATGGCCTGAAAGGAACTTGGGGCTCTTCGCTGTACATCTGCCATGGAAATATTTCTATACCTTGATTATTATCAAAATGGCGGCATTTTGATTATTTTTGATAAAATTCATGGAAAATTTGAAAAAGTTAAAATCATCGTAGATCCGAAACCAACAGAGGAAAAATGATACAATCTTCAAGAAAACCATAGTTTATAGAGGTCTACGATATGGTGGCAAGCAGAAATATGTAGCTCTTTTGGTCTAGGATTTAGAAATTTGATGACGTCACAGCCTCAAATGTAATAAAAGCCGCCATTTTGAAATTAATCAAGATATCAGCAAATTGCCACGGCAGATTTACAGAAAATTACCTGAAGTTCCTTTCAAGCCATTTAAGTCAAAGAAAAGTGTAATAGAATTTTATACCCACCTTTTTGAAGATTTGAGCCCTAATCTTTGTAGCTTTCGGACCATCACAATATTTATTTTACATGGTGTTTGAATAGTTTTCGCTATAAAACTCGGTATAAATAATAATCCTGAGACAAACTCGTCTCGAAACTCACTTTAGGTAATCATGGCCTAGTCATTGCTATTATATGATAGAACAAAGCTGCATTTTCGTACTAATTTTTCAAGTCCTAATCGTGTTTAATTCTATATTGAGTGCTGGGCAAGCTCGTCTCCAAATATCTTGCAATATCGTCAACTGAATTTGTCGTTTTATTTATGATTTTTATCATGACCTAATCATTAATTACAACTGAACACGTTTCAAAATGAATTGAAATAAACATAGGGCTCAAATTTTTAAAAAGGTCGGTGTAAAATTTATTTGAATTAAATGGCTTGGAAGGAGCTTAGGGTTTTTGCTCTAAACCTGCCATGAGAATTTATTGACATCTTAATTAGTTTCAGAATGGCGGCATTTATTAAATTTGAGGCTATTACGTCATCAAATTTCTGAATCCTAAACCAGAAAAGCTACAGATTTCTGCTTGCCATCATATTGTAGACCTTCATAAACTATGGTTTTCTTGAAGGTTATATCATGTTTCCTCTATTGGTTTAGGATTAACGATTATTTAAATTTTTCAAAACTTTCCATGAATTTTTTGCAAAATGACTAAAATGCCGCCATTTTGAAAAAAATCAAGATATCAAAAATTTCCACATAGACTTACGACGTGATTCCTTGTATTCGTTCAACATTTTTAATCTGATATTTACCATCCAATTCAATATGAGCGATGCTGAGACTTATGTAATGAGTATATCTCACACCCACCATTCTACAGATTTGAAAGATTTGAGCCCCTTGTTATCGAGCTCAGAAAATTTCGTTTAATTCTTTTATCCGCATCCGCATCCGCTGTGTTGGTCCTGACATGATTTCCTTCGCATTCTTACCAATAAAAGATCCTTTTTCTCATTCAGGTACTACAAGAAATACAAAGGCATGGCATTCAAATTTACCAATTTCCAGAAGCTGACGAGGAAGAGGATGATGCTGAATTCATTCAAATAAACAAAGAATTAAAAGAAGGAATTCCATTCGCTGTTATTGGAAGTAACAGCGTAACTGAAGTCAATGGTCGGAAAGTTAGAGGAAGAATTTATCCCTGGGGCATTGTTGACAGTAAGTTTTTGGGCAACTTTCCTCTTGCAACTTTCCTCTGGGCCCAGAAGAGTAGTGCTACTGAACTGATACAAGTTTTATAATATGTATTTTGTATTTTGAATCTTGTTTATATGGGATTGTAGCAGTTGCAGGATTTTAGTTGTTGGGTTTTAGCAGTTGGCTTGGATTAGTTAGTGTAGTTTTTTTATCCTCAGTGTATATAGATACCGGATGGATGAAAAGGAACTTCAGCTGTTTTGACATTAAATGCGCAGAAAACTAGAATACTTGACGTATTCGTGTTGTGGTTTTCCTGCCAAGCGCCAAAAACCTTTGGAGTCGAGGTCTGGGTTGGAGAGAGAGTCTCCCTCCTGTCAAGAGGCTGATGGGTCATAGGATAGCTTTTCAGAAACATTCTAGGCAATTTATTTCCTTATTTTTCACCGTGAATTTGAAGCCAATAGTTTCGTAGGGTTCAATTTATCGTTCGTGAAAGACCTGTGGCAGCCATTTACCAGAAAAATATCGCTCTCCCCAGAACCTTTTTCTAAATGTTAAAATGGTCTTTGGTGTGACCTTCTGACTTTGAAGACAGAACAGTCAAGCGGTCAGGGTTCGATACCCGGTCAGAGCCCCACCACTTGAGCGTCATGACAAGGGGTCGCGGATTCGATTAGGTCTTCTCTACTTCTGCGATTCCGGCGCTTAGCGCTAAAAACCGCAACTTCACTTTCACCTTCATTGGAATGAACCAAAAATATGATTGATAGCCGAAAGTGTGAAGTATAGTTTTTGATTTGTCTTCTGTTTTTTTTAATATTGTAGAATGCAACTAAAGTTGGATTTGTGAAAGTTCCTTTGCCTTGAAATGCATGACAAAGGATGAGTAATCTCCTCTTTTAGAGCAACATGGAAATACTTTGCATTTCCCTCGAGGCTTAAAAACTGATATTTGGAAAGGTATCAGATCATATACGCTGTTGCTTTTGTAAAGATTTGATTCTTAGTTCTTGAGAGGAACGAAATGTATTTGAATGATGAAATTGCTTATAATTTGATCGACGGTTTTAGGCTTCTTTTCGCGCACTTTAAAATTACGAATTTTTTGTAAATTAGATTTTATCTGTATTTCCAATGCTCAGAAGAAAAATTGAAGAATAATGACGAAAACATTTTTGACATCGGTAATCTTTGATTCCGTCCAAAGCATTTTCCGCGTAACAAAGTTTTGAACAGTTGAAGTTTTTAAAAAGATTATGTTTTGTCCATCCGGTAAGGTTTTAGCAGTTGGCTTGGATTAGCTAGTGTAGTATTTATTATCATTTTACTGTACATAGCTATGTAACGCCAAATTTAAGTGAATTGATTACTGGTATTATTATTTTCATAACCATGTTATAACTGACGAGGCTAGCTTGTTTGAATTAGTAAACATGAATGAATGGTTAAAAAAATGAACTTAGAATTGTCACTTTTTGTTTTCATGTGGTATCAGAAACTTTTTATCCTTGGAATTGAGTTCTCCTTCGAGTATTTGAATTTATTGTTATTTAGCCTAAGTTTTAGTGATGAAGATTAGCCTTGTTCCAGGCAGATTATTTACACTATTTGCAGTATTGTGAAAACTGCAGTGCCCCCAAAACTTTACTGTAATAGAAATATTTCTTCAAAGCCAGAAGTAAAATAGGCCTAATCGAGTCCGCGACCTCTTGTCATGACGCTTAAGTGTTGGGGCTCTACCTGGGATCGAACCCTGTCCGCCTGAATGAACTGTCAATACTTTTTTTTCTTGAAATCTATTTGTCAGTTTCTGTATATTCGGAGGGTTAGGATTACATTGAGTAAAGTTAAGCCCCCCCCCCCACCTACACAACTGCAGCTGCCTCATAAGGCCATTTATCGACTGTGTATCTTAACTTGTTATTCCGGCTTTGTAAGTGACTATTTTACCGTTCATACCTCTTGATGATTCATTTTTCTTTGGCAGTCGAAAATGAAGATCATTGTGATTTCACGATGCTACGAAATATGTTAATAAGGTGAGCATTTAGAATTCTTACGGTCCTAACGATAGCAGCCATGTTGATTTTACCTCGTTCTGCAGAAGGGGAAAAGTGCGTGAAGCCGCGAAGCAGCTTTGAAGGAAGCTTGTTTGTCTGGAAGGAAGAGAAGGGAAGGAAAGAGAGCAAGCAGAATAGAAGGAAGGAAAAGAAAGGAAACGATGAAGGGAGGAATGAATGAAGAAATGGAAGGAAAAAGGTTATAAAAAAGGATGGAAGAATAAAGGAGACGAGGGAGATAGGATGACAAAGAAAACAAAAATTGAAAATATAAAGAGACAGGAAGGACTAAAGGAAGGAAAGAATAGAAGAAAACCAATGTTTGGATGATGCTATTTTTATTTACAGTTTTGGCATCCAGGGAGCTGTAAAAGTAATTTTAGTTCCTAGTGGATTGTCAACTACACTGAAATCTAGGACCACATAAAATTGATAAAACAATGGAAGGAAGAATTCTGGTTTTACGTTCCTTCGCAGGAAAGCAAATATTTTTTCCATCATTGATGGGGAATAATGAATAATGAACTGGTTCTTATCTTACTGAGAAAGGAGACATTTCCGATGAAAAAGATGCAGTTATCACGGTAAATTGCAAATCTTTACGCAATAAAAGCTTGATTCTCGACTTCGATTGCATCGATAGACGAAACATTCAATAGACCATTTTGACATTTAGAAAAAGGATCTGGGGAGAGCAATATTTTTCTGGTAAATGGCTGCCACAGGGCTTTTCACCATCGATAAATTGAACTGTGGCAGCCATTTACCAGAAAAATGTTGCTCTCCCTAGGCCCTTTTCTAAATGTCAAAATGGTCTATTGATATTTTTTATTTGCAGAACGCATATGCAAGATCTGAAAGACGTTACACAAGAAATTCATTATGAGAATTTCAGAGCACAGAAACTGGCAGGAGGCAGCTTTAACCCTTCAAAGATGATCAAAGTTGATGATAGGTATGGAAGTTTTGTTTTGCAGAAAGTTTTTTATCCTTTTACTTTCAAAGGAAACTTGGATGCTCTTCTTTACAAAAGAGGAATGGCCAGAAAATAGCTGCTAAGGGCTTTGGCTAAGACTATGAGTCCGTGGCTCATCCATATTACAACCAGTTAAATGGTAAAATATTGCTATTTAAGCCCAGTCCCCGTCCACATTGCTCCGTTTTTCTACAAAAACTGTGAGAAAAACCTCCGTTTTTATGAAAGCGTTCACACTGATCCGTACAAAAATGGCACAAGAACGGAGGTTTTCGAAAATGCACTTGATCAGTAAGAACGCACAAAAACGGAGGCTTTTGAAAACACTCCAATATTGAGCAATGAGTTTCACAAAACCGGAACAATGTGAACGCACAAAGCGGATATCTATGGCTCCGCATTTTTAATCATGTGGATCAATGTGAAGGGACAAAAATGGATGTTTTTCCCTCCATTTTTGTACAAAAACGGAGCAATGTGAACTGGTAGCTTCGATGCATCAAAAAGGATCATAACAAAAACGGAGCAGTGTCAGTCACTGCTTTTCTACTGACAGGGAAACTGTTGAAATGTAATTACTCTCTACCGTCTATTCTGAGCATGAAACATTCTTAATTCATATGAAAGTGAACAGCCCACTGTTGGATGTTTCTTTTGGCAAATAGAGAGATCTGAATGTTGGCAAAATCCTGATTTCAGAAGGAAATTATTCACCTACAACCATGAGAAAGATATCAGAAATTAAGTTGCAGCGACTTTGTTTTACTTTCCCGGTACGGTTCTCGTACTGTTTCGTGGTAGTTGCTTTATTTGAACAATGCGATGCCGTATTAAGCCAGGTTTAACTGCATAGCCATGCAATTTACCTGCTAACTTAAAGGCATCGAGTCCGCATAAATAGCACGCTCATGAGCAATATCAACTTCTTTTCAATCATAAAACAAAAGTTGTGATTTAATCGCTATTGAAATTAAACCAAAGAAATTCCCGAGGATAATTCAACGATTAAGAAGCCTTTAGTCTTCACTACTAATGACTTTAGCACTATTGTGCGATTACAAAGGGCCGTCAGTGGTTTGTCAGCAAAAATTCAGGACAGCGTTGACGCTCAGCTATTGGTATGGACTCAATTCCTTTAAGGCAGTTTTGTTGACAAAGCATAACGCCCGAGTATTCTTCTTCCAGGAGAAAACGACAAAGTGGTATTCAAGATGAAAGAGATATGTTACTTATGGAGAAAGAAGCAGAGGTGAGTGCATGGAGTAGCTTCATTTTGGAGCCGTTAGACAAGACACGAAATTTTGCGCAATTAACAAACAAGCAAATTTAATTCTAGCTAAGGGTTTTGGTTCGTCAGAAGCCTTATTTTCTTGTCTATAACCTTGAGAAGTAAACAATTTTCTGTATGGATAAACTAAAATCCAGTTCTACCGCACTGAACACGGCAACTCTCGTAGTGAGAGTTTTTGCCCTATCTTTAACATCAAAAGTTTAGATGTGTTGATTTATCTGTTGAAAATTGACACCACGAAAGATAAAATGCCACAGAAGGGAAGCTATACTTTCAACTCAAATTTTGACTGTGCTTGGTACGGAACCATGCTGAAAAATCCCAGAATAAAGCAATAGAGAATAGATTTAATTTCTGGTAGAAGTTTTTGCAGAACGAGCAATTCAATTTTACTTTTATTGATCCTGCTGTTGATCCAAATTTCTCCCAGGTAAATATTAACTTCTTTACATTCTTAAAAGGGTTGATGGTGTTGTCCTAAAGATAAACAGCAGTATTAACCCTTTTAAGAATAAAGACAAAATAGTACGTAGACAAAATTTACGTACAACGCTGGAATCCTTTATTTGAAAATTTACTTAGTTTTGACTTCGCTAGAGAACAACAGAAGTGCTGTTTTGAAGCAACCACTTAGTGTGCCTTTCCTTTGCCATGAATCTGCAACATTTGTCAGATTGACTCAAACGAGGTCGCAAACTCTAAATTGAGGCCTGGCCTATGCAACTGAAGGTGAAGGTGATAGTGAAGTTGCGGATTTTAGCGCCAAGCGGTGAGATCACAGAAGTAGCTAAGCGCCGATCGAGTCCGCGACCCCTTGTGATGACGCGCTCAAGTGGTGGGGCTCTACCAGGTATCGAACCCTGTCAGCTTGACTGTTCTGGCTGCAAAGTCACATGATTGCACCACTGCGCCACAACACCTTCCACAACGACTGCTTAAAACCCGAGACAATTAAAGCTAGAGCTCCGCCACAGCGGCCACACAAATGCACCACTGCGCCACAACACCTTCCACAACGACTGCTTAAAACCCGAGGCCACACAAATGGCACACTATTTTCGGGATACCCTGCAGAGAAAACATGTTAATGTATTCTATTTCCTTGCAGCTGCGAAAAATGCAAGAGATGCTGGCAAGGATGCAGAAAGAAATGATGCAGGCGGGTAATTAGTCTAACTTACCAGAAAGAAGGTATGTAAGTCTGTATTTGTCCAGTTATTGTTTTGATGTCATTCTTAAGGGGACCCCCCTGAAAGCTCTGAGATGCACGAATCAAAGATTGACAATACGGGAGTTAGGATGCCATTTCGTAGAACTCAAACTATGCAAATTGGTACAGGTTGTCTCAAGAAATTGTGCGACTTTTGTTGATTGTTTCATTCGTGAGCTAACCGTCAACTTTAACAAACTATAAGTTATTTTATAGTGGAAAGGCTGATTTAGATAGAATATTTGTTTCGCCAAAATTGATTGTACCGTTTCAATATTATTGGTGATTTTACATGGAAACAGTTTTTGAAGAAAGATGAAACGTGGCTAAAATGAACTTCATCAGCTCTCGTCAATTTTTCGCAATTATAGCGATGTGAAAATTGTTTATTCTCAGAAATAAGTCATTTTGTCATCTTCGTGGACAGTAGAGAAGCGAAATATCAGTTTTGTGGGCAATAGAGACACAATTTATTGATCGCACCCCACAGGGCACATGTTCCCGCTTGATTCTGTTATTCTGAAGCTGAACATTGGACGTAAATTCGCCAACGAAAGTCTGGCTTCTTAGCAAAATTTGATATCTTGTTTTATATACAATTAAAAACGTTTACAGAACAAATAGCTTATAGACTAGCTACATATTAGTTACTCTACAACATTTCAAGGACAATACCACGAATAGCAAGAGATAATTGACTACCTCGCAGCCATTACATAAAGACGTGCAACTAAATAACAATGGGTGAGAAGAAGCAAGAAATTTATTGTTTAATGAAATACCTGTATCTTTATCGTTATTTCCATCTTCTTTTCCTTGCAGCTACCTCAGCTCGTCTTGATTCAAATTTGCAACGGCCTAATGGCTGGCCTAATTTTATTTCTTGTAACAGCGAAGCTGTCCTCGTTTGAAATTAGGCCAACCATTAGGCCGTTGCAAATTTGAATCAAGATGAGCTGAGATGGCTGCAAGGAAAAGGAGATGGAAATAACGATACAGATACAGGTATGATTTATGTATACATTTCATTAAGCGATAAACATGTTGTTTCCTCTCACCCATGAAATAGCAACTAAGAAATTGATATCTGAGACGGATATGACCGACTTCAGTGAAATGAATGTTTATATCTTGGCTAGCTTTTCCATTATTAAATGATTCATATCATTTTTAATTGATTTATAATTCATTTCCGCACACTTTAGCTTACGTCGAATAATGTTTTGAGACTGCCTGCGATAAGACATTTTAAAGCATTGATAATACCGACAACATGTGCAATATGTAGAATATTTTATTTAGTTTGAAAGGACAATATCATATCGGGTGAGTAAAAAAATGTGAACATGTTTAGCGGGCTGTGGAATAAAAAGTACGCGACCGATATTCAGAACTAAGATGTTGATCTATCAGTCAAAGGCGAAGCTTGATGTGAATATTTTGTTTGGTAACATCATGCATCTTTTAGACCCAGAAATTAGGAAATGCTGGTAATGAGTTTATATGGGAACGAGAATTCCACAGATGCAATCTTCTCACTGATGTTAATGTTGTACTTCAAAATAGTGGGCATTCTGTCTGGAGCAACAACTTTTTGCAACTTCTTTTGTACGGTGATGAGAGTCTGTCTTATGAGGTAAACAAATCAATTCTAACTTTGACTATTACGTACATCCTCAAGACAGAACTTCTTGATTAAAGATTTTTCATATTATCCGAATAAATTTTCCCGTTTCCTTCCATTTCCTTCCATTCCCTTCTTCACGTCGTTACGTGTAGTGCTATGTTCGTATTTCCCGTTTTATGTTGCCACGAGTAGTAGGGTATAGAATTTTGTAAGTAATGTAATTAAGTAATGTGTATTGTAAGTTTTTAGATTGAATGTAGAAAAAAAAAGAATTCCACGTTCGATTCAGGTCCATGATTTACTTGCCATTGGAATTTGAATTCTATTTCTGAAACTGACAGTTGTATTGAGTTTAAATTTCCATGGAAGGTAAATCATGGACCAGAATCAAACATGGAATTCTCGTTCCCATACAAACCCCTTACCAGCATTTTCCTAATTTCTGGGTCTAAAAGATAAGTTAGTTTACCAAGCAAAATTTTCATCTCTAAGTTAGCCTTTGACTGATACATTAAAGGACAAGTCCGGGGTTGGTATGATTGATGATAAAATACGAGATAATACTGCTATGAATGAATTATACTTTTTCCATTATTTTTCACCTTCTCCTGTGAAATTAAGTATTCAAATAAGCAATTTGAGCGAAGTGACTTCATATCGCACAAACGAAAACGAGGCTGGGTGATTGTTTTTTCGCCTCTTTATCGTTACAAGCCTCTTTATCGTGTTCTTGAGCCATTTTCAATGCATGAATACACGATAAAATGGCTAGTAGCGATTTAGAGGCGAAAAATAGTCGCACAGCGTCGTTTTCGTTTGCGCGATATGACGTCACTTCGCTCAAATTACTTATTTGAATACGCAATTTCACAAAGAGAAGGCGAAAACTAGTGGAAAAAAGTATCATACATCATTCATAGCAGTATTATCTTGTATTTTATCATCAATCATACCAACCCTGGACTTGTCCTTTAACAATTCAGTTTCGAATATCGTCTTTGTGATTTTTATTCCACAACCTACCAAACGTCTTAAACTATGTTTTTGCTCACCTCACCCGTTAAGGCTAATTTCCAGTCAGTGGAATTTTCCGAGCGGGCGGAATTTTAGACTCGCTCAGCCATAACTATTCAATTACAGAGCGACATTTTCTCTCGCATACAATAGAAATTCCGCCCGCTCATTTCAGTGACTGGAAATCAGCCTTTATTTCGTATACAGTATATATGCTTGTAACTATCTTGTGCCTCATTTCATTGTACTTTCATATGCAGATATATTTAATCAGTATTAGTATAGAATGCGAATATTGATAATTTAATTATTATACTAGTGAGGTTGTTGAAATATCGAATGATATTCTTTGAAAGTTTCTGGAATATTTCTGTGGTGGTAAACGAGAAATGCAAGTCCAAGGCACAGCATAGATAAATCAGCAATTTCTTAGCACTACTACTACAATAGATCCCCGCATATAAGACTACCCTCACATGAGAAAACTCAGACCGATCTGAGTTTCAGATCGGTTTGAAATTTGGCTGTGTCTGCTAATTTCCCTCACCCTCACATGAACATTCTCAGATCGGTTTGAGTTCAGCTCACTTGCTCTGCACATGCGCATTTGACAAACATTTCTTGGATACAAACAATGCGCGCATTCCCCTGTCATTCAGAACAATTATGATTGCATTGTTGAAGATTTATCTTGATTGTTTTGATTCCCAAAGGAACGCAAGGAATGTCATTCACGCTTGTTTTCAAATTTCAATTCGCCCCGAAACGAAAAAAGTTTCTGCTCACATGAAAATCTCAGGTCGACCTGAAAGCTCAAACCGACCTGAGAAACCGAAACGAATCTCAGGTCGACCTGAGTTTCAATTCGCCTGCGTCATGTGAGCGCTCCAAGGGCTTAGACCGCAGACCGAATTGAAACTCAAACCGATTTGAAACTCAGACCGGTTTGAGTTTGCTCATGTGAGGGTAGTCTAAGGACGTACTTATTTGACAGCCAGGCTGAAATAGACTCTTATCTTAAAGGAACTATGACTAATTTCAAGGTATAAGGGTTCTTATTCGAAGAGTGCCTTGCGTAGGCCGTTTCAGAATCTTCGCCAAAAATGTTCAGCCATGTTATTTGTTTTGGCAAAGTTAGTATGTACGTAATAACAATTTTAAGCTTACAAACAACAGGGGACCAGATTTAAACTTTAGCAGCCAATTGGGACAAAAATGAAATCAACATTGAGAATCCAAAATCGACTTTGCTGCTCCTGCAATAAGAACATATTTTTCATCATACTAAAACAGGTTCTCAATTACAAGGTGCATAATTGAAGAAAAATAGCATCTACTGTATGTTCTTATTTTTGTAGGTTCTTATGTGCGGGGATTTACTTAGACTGATGATATGGTCGTAGTTATCGCTATTAAAATACTGCCGGACGCTCCTAACTACGACTCATAATCAAACGCCATTATTTTGAAATGACTATGACTGCCTCGTTTCGATAAGAGCCTAGGCAGAAAAGCACAAACATTTGTAGTTTTCACATGAAACACATTGATTTGAAAACTTCACAATAAATCAGTTAATGCTTAGCGAAAGCAGCGAAATAGTACCTACGTACAAAATTTGATATTGTCGCCAACTGTTTTCATGGTATTCTTGTTCATAAGACTTTGTTTTGTCCGGCCAAGCTCCTTGAAACTCTGCTTTGAGCTTCGAGTTTCCGTTGGTCAACATCAATCAATCGAATTTGCAGAGATTCTAATGGCGTTGTATACTTTGTACATGACTGTGTATAGCAGCCTCGTTCCCAAGGGCGTTCAAAAGTGAAAAAAGTCAGTCCAAAAATATCGCCGTAATATTATGAGTCCCAGTAAGAGCGGTCTCAGTCTGGTGTAATAGCCTCGTTTTGAATAGCGATTACTGGGACTCATTGTAATCAGTCTAAGGCTCCTTATCTGTATCTGTGTAAAAAGGTGGGCATGAAACTCCATGACCTATTTATTTTCACTGAATGGCTTGACTAAACATTTAGCTACGTATCTATGATTCTACCGATGGACTTTCCAGAAATATTGAATATTTTTCGAAATTACAGCGTATTTCATATTTCAATCCATTTGAGGATGTAACGTCATCAAATTTCTAAATCGTAAACCAGAAGATTGATCGATAGACGTTTTCTTGAAAGCATATAGACTATGATATACTAGACTTCTATATAATGTGATTTTCTGCAAGAACTATTTCATGTCTAGTCAAAACGTTTAGAAATTACGATGCTTTACAAAATTACGAAAATATTTCTTGAATCCGTAAAGCGAAGAAAAACATTCTAATTCTGAAAATGTTAATAATTTCAGAAAATTCCAACGGTAGAATGATAGCGACATAGCTAAAGTTTGTTTTGAGCCATAGTTCAATGAAATAAGTCATATAATTTTACACCAACCTTTTTAAAAACCGCTGTCTGAAACGAAAAAATCGAAACAAGCTAAAATTTCAGAGAAGAGGCTTTTTCTCAAACAGGAATTTATGGAGTTAATTTCGATGGATGACTTAACGACGCATTCTTTCAAAAGGGTTATGTCTTTGAGTCACTTTGTATGGCAACCATGCGATAAAAGTATCTATCGCTTGACAATGTAGATGTTAATTAGATATAAAACCCAGGAAATCTCTCCCTTTGAAGAAAATTTAGTTTTAAGGAATACGAAACCACACCACGCTAGATCTAATTCATTATTTATGTCGTACGATCTTGTCTAATAATGTACTTTGTGTCTGGGGTTTTTAATTATTTTGACACCACGCTGTGATGCTCTGGAATTTAACGTCGTTACCCCCCAGATAACATCTGTGCAGTAAGTTAGTGGGTGTTTGGGGATGGATACGACACCAATTTCCACAGTTTTTGCCTAACAAAGGTACCAAGAAATATACCCCTTCCAGACCAAATTTGCCAAAAATTGTACCCTTGGCTAGACGTCAGGGTGTCCCCAAACAGTTGTGCTCCTTTTGCATGGCTGTTATGGGGGTGCTGTTTTATTAATTGTCTTGGTTTTTACATTGTTGCGTAGAATTGTCTTCAACTTAAAGTTTGAGACCTTGTTTGAATCAATCTGACAAATGGTTGCTATCTATGGCAGAGGAAAGGCAGAATAAATGGTCGCTTCAAAAACAGCACTTCTGTTGTTCTCTAGACTTGCCCCAAGTCTATTTCGTCAACTGTAATAAGGGAAGGGAAAGGGAAGGGAAGGGCTTTCCGGTACTAGACTTATTACAGTTGACGAAACAGACTTGGGGCAAGTCTAGTTGTTCTCCAGCGATGTCAAAACGGGGTCAGAACGTTCAAAGAAAGGGTTCTAGCGTTGTCTGTAGATTTTTTCTACATTCTTAAGAGGGTTGATATCGTTATTTATCTATAAGTATAAGGAAACACTGTAAACCCTTTTAGAAATGAAAAGAATTTGATTACCACGCTAGAATCCTTTCTTTCAAAATCTGCTTGATTTGACATTGCTAGATAACAAACGAAGTGCAGTTTTTGAAGCAACCAATTATTTTGCCTTCCCTCTGCCATAAATCAGCAACCACGTATCAGACTGACTCATACACAGGGATGGCGCCAGCGGGGGTGTTAGTGGGGCAGGAGCCCCCCAAAATTTCACTCAGCCCCCCCATCGGCACTTAAATTTTCGACAATTTCTACGTACTGTCGGCATTTTCATAACCTAAACCTCCCGCTTTCTTTGCTGCGTTTTCATCTCAGTGAACTTGAATTGAACTCATTCATAAAAAATTTCTGACTGTCGGCACTCTGGCAGTATTTGCCCCCCCTAGCAATTCTTCCCTGGCGCCATCTCTGCTCATACAAGGTCGCCAACTCTAAGTTGAAGCCTGTCATGTGCAACTGTGTAAAAAAGAGGACAATTGAAGTTACAACTCCTCCACAGCAGCCAAATGAACTGGGCACAACTTTTTTGAGACACCCCAAAGTATCCCAGGCTACGTTGGAGTTTTCTTTGATATATCAAAGCAAGAATGACTGTGGTCGACCGAATAAGTTGGCTCCCACAATCGGCCAAAATCTACATGATATTTTTACTCATCCAAGAAGGCCACACATGTTTCTATTTCTAGACTCCCAAAGTACGATATTTTTCAAATAAAGTTGTGGCTGTTTTAGGAAATCTAGTAATAATTAGATAAGAAGAAACCTTATCGTAATTGGTATGAGGAGAGATATGTTATCAAATCAAATGCGAGGGAGGGTTGAAAGATTGTTGCCACCACACCAAAATGAAATTTGTAACAATGAAAAGTACCATTTCTATGGATCAAGACACCCTCGCCATACCTCGCTGTAAAAACACAGTTATCTTATCCTATCCTTTGTCTTTCAGTACACGTATGAATGGAAACAGTTCCTTTCCTTCAATATTTTCTCCTGTTTACATGGGAGTATTCAGCCCGGGCTGAAAATTTAGCCCTGCTACCTGAGGTGAAAATAATTTGCCATTACATGGAGAGTTTCAGCCCGGGCTGAAACTCTGTTTAGTGCGAAAAGTAGACAAAAGCGCATGCGTCATTGATTTTTCAGCCCTGGCTGAAAAAATATTGGCCATTACATGGGCGCGCGTCACGTAAAACAATGTGGATTAACATGCTAATTAAGGGATTAACGTTTCCTCTCGGCTAGCACAAGGTGAGATGAAATTTCAGCCCGGGGCCAATTTTCAGCCCGGGGCGAAACATTTTCCATGTAATGGCAAATTGATATTTACAAGCTTTTGACCGTAGAGGAGGGCTGAAGTTTCACCTCGGTTAAACGGGCTGAATTTTCAGCCCGGGCTGAAAACTCCCATGTAAACATGTAAAATGGATGGAAAAACTTGACTAATTTGAATTGTAGTATCGCGCAAGGTGAACAATGATACAGTTGCAAGCCGAATGCGCAGTGTGAGAGAGAGAGAGAGATGAAGAGCTTCGTTATTTTGAACATATATGCGTAGTTTTCAGGCCCGTAGGAAGGAGCAGGGGGCCCAGCCCCGCAATAATGTTGCAAACAGTGGTGCCACCTCGCAAGAATTAATTACGTGTATTGTTCTCTATTGTTTTAGGAACAAAAGTCCTCCAATGAGCAGCTGCTTCCTACGGCATAGGTAGTTTTGAAACACCCTTTGACAGTTAGCCTCACTTCAAGACGACTGATTCTCTGAAGTGAGGCTAACGAACCTTTATTTCATTGATCTTTTGAATTATTTCAGGACCGCACATAAGGTATTCAAATTTGCCATGCTATCAGCACTTGCAATACTCTGATCCAGGGTGGTCCCAGTTCTGTTACGATAAATCAACTCGGCCTATTCATTGGTTCGTTTCTCCTACTAAAATCCTTACCCAGTGGTGCACATCATTACCCAGCGGCACACATCTTTGCTTTTGATCTTGACAATAATTTCTTCATTTGGTTCAGCAATTGTCCGTTGTCCAAATACGTCCAATATTTAGATGTGTTCACTGATCATAGTCCTTGATGGGGAGATGAGATACGGTTTGTCAGAGGAAACTTGTGTCCCCCCTTGCAGTAGGTTAATGCTCATGCGCTCGTCAGAGTTCCAACCCAAAACGCTACTGCGCATGAGCATTAACCTACTGCACGGGGGGATGCACACGTTTCCTTGGACAAACCGTATCTCGTCTCCCCGATAAGTCCTACGTTACCCAAGGGCGCCTACCATGTAGAAAGTGTGTTTATTCCCGGTACTGTACGCGTAGTAATTGGTGTCCTATGACCCAGTCCTGTTAATATGTGTATATCATAAGAAAGTTTTTCTAGTTACAGGGATTTTCAAATTCTAACGTCTGTTAGAGTTGCCAATCAAAAATCACGCTGTCTGATTCCCTGTGGCCAGATCGTATAACAAATGATATCGTATTACATAAACAACGGAATTTGAAACCACAAAGTTATTCATACGTCATCTTGACCTTGAGAGGACTGACGCTGTGTACTGCTTGGTCACGGTACGGTTCTAGGACACTCTCTGTACTGGGTCACAGGACACCAATTACTCTACAGTACTGGGAATAAACACACTTCCTACAAGGCAGGCGCCCTTGCGTTACCTAGGTATTTTTCTAGGACAATCAACAAAAAAGGCCAATGCATTACATTGTTTTTCTTTGAAAATTCTGACTCAGCGGCAGCCCTCTTAGCTTGATTTAATTATTTGTTGCCGCCAGTGGTAACCTCTGAGGATACTCAATCGCTGATTATCTTGACCCAGTTAAAAATCTGCTGTCTTATAACTTGGAGTTGTTAATGGTTGGAGAGGAATTTTGGTTTGAGATGTTATTAGATTTCATGGCCTACTTTGAGGTTAGTTGCTTTTATATGTATTTGGCTTTCTTAATTGATTAGATTACCAGAAGCTGTTATGTCTCAAAAGTTCCAGGATTTTTGCCATTCAAACGCACTTTCAAGAAACCAGACGTTGGCAACTTCAAGCCTCGACGTTTAGCATTAAAAACGAGCTTTGCAGATCTTTGCAGCTCCATAAAGGTATAGGTTTATGGATGGTTTAATTTAGAGGAAGGGGAGGGTGGACCTTTCAGCTAAAAGTCATGGGGATCTATCACAACTTAGACCGATAAAAATGTATCCTACATTCAAGCCACGCTCAAGACTCTAAAATGTGGGACCTTACTGTACTTCAAATGGTCATGGCCTATCAGAGCCGAATGCCAGGAATTCTGATAGTGAAATTGCAGTTTTGCTATTGATTTCTTGCTAATTTGCTCCCAGACAGGGTACTTATGTTAAAGAAATTGCTCCTAAAGAGGACAAGAATTTCTAATCCTCAAAGGCACACCCCAGCACATTTGAAGCAGTGGTTTTTAGCCATACAAAAAATAGGGAGGGTAAGAGTCCACAATTTTCCGACTGGGGTGTAAAAAGGAGGTACACCCAGACATTTTTAGATTTTTCGATTACAATTTTAGCCAGACTTTAGAAAGTAGGGGTGTATTTACCCCCTCATACACTTAGGGGCTCTGCCAATGATTTGGGGGTCATGTGCCCTTTTGGGAGTATCATTATGGACAAGCAGAGCTTGAACTCAGAATGCCTAATGATGATTTTTACCATTCTTAAGACAGAAACATAACATCGACTGCATGGCCGATTTCCAGAGCCTAAAATAATCCAAGCAGATTACCAAACAATTTGAAAACAACGAGATTGCGCAAGTTTACAAGGAATGAAAACAAAACAAAACAGGCTTATCCCCACATTGCGGATATTTTGTATAGGAGTCCAAGTTCTATGCCAAATAAAATCCCCCCTCAGTCTGAAAAGCCGAGAAATTCCGGGTTCAGACTCCAAATGAAGGTAAATGCGGCCGTAGGGCTGTTGATATTCTGTGCAAAAATCAGATTTTTTGCAATTTTCTGCAAGGTGTGATAGCCAGTGTTACAATTGCCCTGTGTTACAGTTGTCCCCGGTCTCCCCTTTAGAATTGCTTCGTAAATATGACTTTTACGCATCCCATTCTCAGATACAGAAAGAGTGTTTTAGTAAACGCACAGGAAAAAATATTTTCCCCTTCGTCACCATATCGTGTGTTATTTTCTTACGCCTATCCAATTTGTTTATTTGTGAAATGAATACTTTTTGGGAGAGTGCAAGGAAACCAGGGAGTCAAAAGTAAAAACGGACGAACGAGAGAAAGAGAAAGAGTCTCTTTGTTCCTTTTTACTCTCGTTCGTCCGTTTTTACTTTTGACTCCCTTGTTTCCTTATTGCTCTCCCAAAAAAGTATTCATTTCACAAATAAACAAATTGGAAAGGCGTAAGAAAATAACACACGATATGGTGATAAAGGGGAAAATATTTTTTGAAATGAAATATCTTTGAAATATTTTTTGAATTAACTGTAATATGGGCTTCCTGTGGTAAACGTGGCCCCATTTCACATGATAAGCATGGGCGAGTAACGTAACTGAAAGTAACTCGCCCGAATCGCTTTCTCTTCTCTAGGAAATGCCATAAAAGATGGTCTCTGTGACAGGAAAAAAGATCTCAATCAAAGCTGTTCCAGAAAGAGAGAGAGAGAACTTTGAAGCAAGGTCACTGAATGAAACAACATCGGCGAAGGCAACATTCAAAATATTGACTCGTGATACTGAAGATATGAGCGGTAAGAACTTTGTCCTATTGTTTACGACAGGCATTCGATAATCCCTGCGACGTGAATTCATCCTAGCGGATAGTATATGAAAGCGAAGCCCACATCTTGCGATTTTCTTTCATCTGTTTGGATTTAGTTGACTATCAAAAGCAATAATGATCAATTGATTTTTATTTGCAGAAGATTACCCTTCAAAGCGATGTCATTTTTATGCACTCATGAAGTGAAGTATTGTCATATGAGCAAAGTCATCCCATATTCAAGGGCGTCACCAGAGGGTGAACTGTGGTGGACACATACGCGGATACATCTACCCAACTCTCTCAGATTAACATATGTTCTTAAGTAGAACAACGCCAAAAGCGCCAAAATGCGACTTTACTGGGTTTCGAACACAGAACTGATTTGACTGCACATATGGGACTTATGATGTCAAAGTGTACGAATTGAATTCCAATGGCTGCACTTTTCATAATGGTCTACTTGCTTTTACGTTGCCCAAATTTATTATATGAAGACATTTTACTTCAATAACTATTCACAGTGATTGGTAAATGGCTACTAGAATTATTACATGAGTCCTTGTTTTCACTCCGTTCCCCATAACAATATCCTCACAGTATCCACATGACTATAACAATATATAACAATTCAATTCAATGTAGCAAAACTTAGACTTATATCATCAGTCTTGGTGGCTACATCCTGCCCTGCATCCTGAGAAACAAACGCATATGAATTTTGCTTACTCCCACAACAAGGGGATGATAAAATGCCAACAGTGGTCCTCTTTTTGTCGATTGATGGTCCTTGAGATTCCTCTAAAACCGAGGAGAAAATAATTGGGTATAGGTTGGGTAAGAATTTTCCGAGAAATGTCAAATCTTCTATTTTAGCACTGGCGAGCATGATATTGGGAGATGCATTCTAAGCCAAAGTGAAGGATCTTTCTTCAAAATTTTCCTCGTGCTCTTGATTCATAGGATAACTGTTACAAAACGATCAAGGTGTCCTTGTCGCTAATGGCAAGCATGATATTGGGAAATGCATTCTAAGCCAAAGTAAAAGGCGTGGCCCCAAAAATTTTCCCAGGGGCTTCGCCCCCACACCCCCTCATTTAAATTCCCCCCCACTTCATTTACCCTGGCCACGCCGCTGAATGCCAACAAACCTCAAAATTTATGTTAAAGTACAGAAACAAATCACAAGGAGTGGGTCTCTAACACCCACACTCGATCTTACAATCCCTGCCCAACACTGTAACATTGTAACAAAACTGCGGTCTGTGACGTAAAACCTCTTCAGTGACAACGAATGAAAGAAAAGGATGTTTGGGGATTTATAAATAAAGAGAAAACACACTAAAGAAAGAAAGAACAATCACGGGAGAGCAAAATAACAAATAATAAAGATAATAATCTTATACACAGTTCATTTGAGTTATCTCATAATTGAAGTTAGTTACTGTGAAACTTTGTTTTTGTTGCAGAGAGCAAGGTAGCAAGCATACGAAGCAAGAGGGTCAATTTGGAACTCCTAAAGAATTTCTGATCGTAAGTGATCTTTCATCTTTGCTTTGCAAGATCATAATTTCTGTGGTTCATTTGTTCTACCAAGCAAGTGACTTTTATTAAATTTTGAAATGTGACTTTCAAGTTTCTCGCTTCGTCATATTGGAATATTTGTTTTCAAACTATTGGGTGCGTCAGATTAAAGTTTCGACGTTTGAAAAATCAACAAAACCTTATTTCTTCCAAGCCAATTTATAAACAGAGATAGGACATGGATTTTGCACTCACTTTTTTAACACCAACTAACATAGAGCTCAAATCCAATATGCCCCACAAATGACGGTGTTGAGGATACTGAACACTTTTTGTTGCATTGCCCTTCTTTTGATGAGGAACGACGTGATCTTCTCGCTGGAGTCCTTTCGCTACTGAGACCATTTGGGTACATTAATCCTTCAAATAAGGTTCTTACGGAGCTCTTACTGTATGGTGCTAAAGAACTTTCCAATGAAGTTAATAGGAATATATTACAATTAACTTTGCAGTATATCCATAAAACTGGTCGATTTGATTTAGATAATTCCAAACTTCATTACATGCCACCACCTTTCCCCGTTTAGTAGTAATTTACGAGTAGATTTTATATAGTTGTTCTTTTTGTTCATGTCATTTATTTTCTTGTCTTATATTTTGACTAGTTTCTTCTTTTTCTTATATTATATATCTATATGTTAATGGCCTCAGGGTAGACATTGTAGTAGTATTGTAGGGTAGTTATGTAAGTAGTGTAGGGTAGCTCATATTGTAAAGTAGTTCTGTAAGTAGTGTAGTGTAGCTCGTAAATATATTGTAACTTTTTATTGGAATATATATAAAAAAAAAAAATTCTTTGAAAAGGTTGGTGTAAGATCCTACCACAGTTTTCTTTTAATTAAATGGCTTGAAAGGAACTCAGGGTACTTTCCTGTAAATCTGCCTTGGAAATCTATAGTATCTAGATTTATTTCAAAATGGTGGCATTTGTTAAATTTGAGGCTATGCCGTCATCAAATTTCTAAATCCTAAGCAAGAGAAGCTACAGATTTCTGCTTGCCACCATATTGAAGACCTCCGTAAACAATGGTTTTCTTGAAGGTCGTAAACAATGGTTTTCTTGAAGGTCGTAAACTATGGTTTTCTTGAAGGTTATATCATTTTTCTTCTATTGGTTTAGGCAGGGCCGTCGCGAGGGAAGTCGAGGAAGTGGGGTGTAAACCTTGAATTTGCCGACAAGGGGCGTGGTTATTGGGTGTGGTCGTTGAAAATTCAACCTTATCGTTGATACATGTTCTGTGATATGACAGTCACCCTTTGAAACGTGATTGTCGAAAAAGACTTTTGGCTGTCGGTTAATCCTTTGGCTAATCTTCTTGTAAAACTAAAAGGGTACCAAAATTGGGTAGGGAACTTCTGTAGGGCAGCGCGAGCGAAGCGAGCAAAATATTTGCGCATCTGCAACGGTTATACTAGGGTTATACTATCCTACATGTATGTAATCAAGAGACCATCTTAATTTACAGTCTGAAATTCTCGTAGTATCAGCGATCTGGAGAATAGAATAGCTGAATTGGGGCTTCTCACATTTGGATGGACATTTGTCGGCAAATGCTGGCTTGAGGATCGAGCTTGATTTGCCGACAGCCACTTTTCCAGGGGGGGTGTCACACCCCCTACACCCCCCTATGGCGACGGCCCTGGGTTTAGGATTTAGGGTGATTAAATTGTTTCAAAATTTTCCATGAATTTTTTCAAAAATAATTAAATTGCTGCCATTTTGCAAAAAATCAAGATAGCAAGAAATGTCCACGGCAGATTTACAGCAAAGTACCATAAGTTCCTGTCAAGCCATTCAATTCAAAGCAAAATATCATAATTTTACACCCACCCTTTTAAAGACTTGAAAGATATAAGCCCTGTGCTACACCCTATCGTTAGACCGACTTAAAAAATTGGAATCTATGCAATAAATTTTGCCAATTTGTAAAATCAACGAAATCAATGTATATTTGCCAACAGATTTACGTGAAAGATCTAACACATGCATTTGGATCAAATTAAGCTGATTACACAGGCTAAAACTGCACTTCCAAATGTACTATTTATTACTCGAATGCAAATGTCTGCTTAGTTACAATTATAAAGCAGAGGCGAAAAAGAAATCTGAATTTTTTGTGCAAATATTCGTCAATATTTCGCGTATTGTCATGACAAGGGCAAGTAAATATGAATGAAATCCACGTGTTCTTGTTAGTCCAAGTATTAGCTACGACCTACCATAATTTTCTTTATTTGTGTTTTGTTTTTGATACAGAAGTTAATATGAAAGTACAGCACTCTCCGTCGCAGAGGCTGTTTATTGGAAACCGAGCTTTCAACTAAAGCTTTCAGAACTGCGAAGGGGCCTCAGCCTTCGCAAGTTCCGACAGCTTTTCGTAGTTCTGAGAGCTTTAGTTGAAAGCTCGGTGTCAAACAAACAGCCTCTGCGACGGAGAGTGAAAATGAGAGTAAATAGCACAACGTGTGTAAGGGAAGAAACTGAAAGCATGAGGTACCAGTAGTGAACAGAGAATGAAGAGAGAACTGCGAGCAATGAAGGCAATTTTCACTTTCATTTCCAGACTGTACCTTTGACGTTCAAGCTCATTGGTGATGCGCTCGAGTCCTACTATGGTCATTGTTGTTGCGCCCATTTTCTCTTCATCTCTTATTTTTCCCATATACCATTCCTACCAACTGGTTACAATTAGCCAGTGATTTTGCAAACTGGGATTATCCTCCAAAAATAGTTTTGTTATTTAAAATTTCTGAGCTAGATTGATTGCCTACCCATTCAAATTCAGAAACTGGAACTATCTTAGATGGGTCTTCGACAAAGATTTAAAGGCTTTCGAATTGTGCTTCCACGAATCATGTTGGTAACGATGATTTTTGCAGACACTTTTGGTGATGAGTCATTCTTAGGCTGATTATATGTTCGTAGTTGTTGCTATTGATAGACTGATGGACGTTCAAACTACCACTCGTGGACTTTCACATTGAAAATTAGGACGAAACTTTTTCCCTCGATTTCATGTCCGGATATGGAAACCATAGCAACAGTGTCCGAAAAGCTGAGTGCTCCAGGGCAATGGCGGATGGGCCTAAGCTGCCGACTCGAACCTACGAAGCTAAAATTCTTCAAAATTCAACTTTTCGGTGATATTAACCATGAAGAAAAGACACAGCAGAGTTGCAAAAAGTCTTTGACCTTCCTCCCAACCTGGATTTTATGGTTCAACCTTCCTCATATCAAAGATTTGTGAAAAAAGGGAAAAGAGCCTTTATACATCAAGAAAGGTATTGATTGATCTTTCCATGATATATCAGGACCGTTGCATGTCTTACAAACTTTTGCCTGCAGCGATTTTGGATGATTTTTTCAAGAATGTCAGTGAATTGTGAAATGTGCAGTGGCATAGCCAGGGTAAATTAACCAGGGACATTGGCACGAGGGGGTCTTTATTCCTGAGACATTTTTGAGGACACGTCCTTTATTTTGGCCTAGAACAGCTCTCCTGATCTCATTTTTGCCAGTGCTAGAGTTGCAACTTTGGAAATTTTGTAATAATTTTATATGAACCACCACTATCTTCAGAAAAATTTTGAGTAAATACTCCTTAGGTTGGCTCAGAATGCCTCTCTCCATCCAATGTTTGCTGATGCGAAAGTGGAAAATATTACAATTTTGTGACTTTTCTTCTTTAAATTAACGTCAGTTAGAAAATTTTCGGAAAATCAACTTTTACATTGGCTTAGAACGACTCTCCCAGCCTTGCAAATTCAATTTCCGAATTTTCTTATCTTTTCAAATAACCTTCCTCAATTTTTGCTCAAAACTTCCTCCAAACCTGGTGTGTGGGTGTGTAGTGTTTTTGCGTCTCTGGACACAAGTATCCAGATGATTTTTTCTTCAATCCAAGAATCAACAAACCTTTCAATTTCAACCGGGAGTTCCTCATTTTAAAGCCACTTAGCTTCTATGAGCTTCACCACAGCAATTGGAGAAATTTACATGTACCGAATGCACCAACAAATTAGTAAACGTTTGACAACCTTGATACGACGGCCATTACTCTTGCATCGATACTGATGAGATTGCGAGAAGACTGTTTGGGGCCTGGGAACGAGGTTGAACGTTTGATTGATTATCGACAAATAACGATAAAATCGACGAGCTTCACGGTCAGATGAACCTGTCCCTAAGATCTTAAGAAATTGATTTTATGTGAACACCAGAATGTTGAACATTTGCTGAAATTGCTGAAAAAGTTGTGAGCTTTTTTGAAATCAACTTTGTGCGAAGGCTGAAACCAGAGACTCCAAAATTGACCTGATATCCTGAAAAGCCCAAAACCAGTTTAATGAAGATTGTTCAGTGTCATTCTCGTGATGTCAAAGCAAACCAAGTAGTATTTCGAAAATAACATTATCAAAATTTGCGTTAGAATGAAGGTACCCAAAGACCATTAAATGAAAATCTGATGACGAAAGACCGAGTCATTTTCAAACGTTTCTCAACAGAATTTCTCGAAGCAGAGCTCCTAAACAATAGCTTTGGTTACTGTTTACTGCTTCTTAGAAGTACGCTATAACTTTAAATCATTTGGTTCCATGCAGGTGACCTTCACCCGACAAATTTTACCATTTTTATTCATAAGTAGCCTCAAATAATTTTGTGGATTTCCACAGCCCTTTCACAAGCTTTGATTTAAAACTTGAAAATTTTGTATCCTGAAACTTTGTACAGTGTTTGATTAAAATCTAGCGTGAAGAATTACAAAATCGACAGTGTTAGACCTCAGAAAAGGGTTCACTTTCTCCATTACAGACATTTTTAGAACAGTTGTATTATTTAAAAAGCCGTGTTGGCGTTTTTATAAAATTTAAAACCCTGAGGGCCTGCGATCAGTTGCAAGATTGCCCTGCCATTTTCAAAAAAGATCAATTTTCTCCCTCGACCCGTATCCTTTCGGGCGCGTAGTAATTTTTTCATAATTCACGCTAATTCTAAAGGATGATAACCCTGTCAACGAATAATGAAAAAAATTTAAAGGACAAGTCCGGGGTTGGTATGATTGATGATAAAATACAAGATAATACTGCTATGAATGATGTATGATACTTTTTCCCACTATTTTTCGCCTTGTTCTTGTGAAATTACGTATTCAAATAAGCAATTTGAGCGAAGTGACGTCATATTGCGCAAACGAAAACGAGGCTGTGCGATTGTTTTTTCGCCTCTTAATGGCTGCTAGCCTCTTTATCGTGTACTCATGCATTGAAAATGACATTCTGAAACAGACAACAAAATTGCATAATCATATGAAAGATTCTTTTCAAGATTTGATCTTATGCCAATCTTGTTCAAAAACATATAATGAAAATCCAGCCCTTTCTGACTCACACAACAACCAACAGAGACATACTTCTCCTGTAACAAGGCTGGAACAAAAACTAGCCAGTGCAATGAGCTCAGTATCAAGCCATAGGAAACGACTTATCCTGTGTATTTCCTATGTCCTTTATCTGATTATGTTTTCGCTGTGAAATAAATCTTGGTCACTGTTTCCATTTAAAAGGGTTCATTTTTGAGTTGTTTTAATACACATTCAGTTCTCTTTTATATGGGTAAACGGATAGACCAACCCTATCCGATGGTAATCTGCCTGCATGCTGACTCGACAAAAAGCTTCTTTACAAAGTGAGAATTGAGTTGAATAGAAATGCACGCAGGCTACCAATAATGGGAATGTATGTGTTTTCTGCGACTCGGTTTTGATAAGCATAGCAACAACAGCAACAGGTAGACAAGTTAACATGTGTTCGGGATACCCTTACGCAAAAGGATTGAAAATTGGACGTTTTATAGATAATTTGTTTCTGAAGGGGGAATAATTTGAAAGGAAATGAGGTGAAGAGAAGAAAAGACCCCTCTCCCCCTGTCTTGTAGGTCCACCAGCACCAACTTCTTAGTAGGAGGTATCCTAAACTTTCTCAAAAGGCTCAATTTTAGTTTACATACAATTAAACGCGCTTGTAGAAGCATAGATAAAGAAAGATAAAAACGTTCAAAGCAACTAAAACCAAAGGAATCCTCATTCAAAGAGAGTCGCATTCAACTGTTTCATCTCACGTGAAAACATTATGCAACAGTGTAACCACTGGTCTCTTCTGTGACAAAGCTTTTTTGATACATTAGTTTAAAGAGATAATACATGTTTATGTTAGTGTACTGTTTGTCTCTCAATATAGCTTTCACCAGTGTGAAATGGAATTTGCTTATTTGTTGATGAAGAGATAGAAGATGGTTGTATGTTTGCTTTGGTAAGAACTTTTAAAATTGTTTCTAATATTCTATTCATCTGAGCCACACATACTCGAAGTTTTCATGAAAACCGATTTGTAAAAAACTCAACTCGCAGCCTTCGAGCAGAAGAAGTAGAACTCAACTACAATGCCTGCAAAAGTCTTGGAACACGTTTGCTATTTTTGCCTTTTTTGCGATTTCCACCTCTCTCCCCCTCACAACGATGTTGTTCGGTGATGATAAAATGGGGATGGCAGGACCATTCACGACTCTGATGGAATGCTGGGACAATAAACTTGCAAATCAACAGTGTTTCGGGGGTGAGGGGCCGTTTAAACCTAAAGGCTAATTTCCAGTCAGTAGAATTTTCCGAGCGGGCGGAATTTTAGACAATAAAAGGTCGCTCAGCCGTAACTTTCTATTCAATTCCAGAGCGACTTTTTCTCTCGCATACAATAGAAATTCCGCCCGCTCGGAAAATTCCATTGACTGGAAATCAGCCTTAATAGCTTATGGTTTGAACTGCGGATTGTCAAGAAATGGCCTAAGTGTTCCAAGGACTTTTGGCAGGCAGTGTAGCAGCTTCGCGTCGCTTTTTGGAACCAACAAAGCACACTCCTCCGCAGTGACGTTCTAAACACGTTTCCATCGGAAGTAACAAAATGATAATATACGTATACACCTGCACACTCAACTGTGAAAATGAAGCTCTAAGACTACACAAGATAAGGGAAGGAGGATGGTGATGAACAACGTATCATAGGAAACTGACCTCGAAACTGACTGTCGAAGTCAAATTATTGGGGTACTGCGGAGGAGTGTGACCAACACAAAGGTCAGCCTCTCTTCCAACCCACATCACTTGGCAACAGGAGCAACAGCATTTATTTTTACCAGAAACTTGACTGTGAACTTTAGTAACTTTTATAGTACGGCTCGGCTTCTAAACTTTGTGCCCAATTTCGTACACGTTTTCTTGCAGGGTTCCTTGACTTTCATAAATCAAAGCTCAAAGTTTATCACAATCTATTGAGGACTGCAGATACTATATGGCTTTTGAGCCGAAATGGTCTAATCCTCTGACTTTGCAGCCAGAACTAGCTAGCTTTTGAGCCGAGAGAATTGAGCGGGTTTCTGGTTGATGTCGCAACAAAATTTTGATCATAATCAATTATTGAAAGCTTGCCTATTTGTTTTGTTTGCACAGCTATTTGTTTGTGGATTTAACTGATGCCATATCGTTGATTTTACACCTATGTGCTTGAACAGAATTCGTTTCAGCAATGTCAGTTTGATTATCAACTGATTTATAACTATCAATATTTGTATTCAGGCATTTTGGCACATTACTGGGAGGGCATCAAAGGCAAATATTGCAAACAAAATATTCAGGTGTCAGAAAAGATAAAACGATTTCTATGCTGAATGTCTGAAGAACAGATTTCACACCTCTGGGTGCATTTGATCAAATTGAAATAAAAACAGAGAACGGAGAGCATTATTGTTGGCTGCGCAGAAGGTGTCAAATGCATTCTTCCCGAGGGGGTAATTTCTATAGGGGGTTTGGTATATAATATAGATGCAGCTGAGAGTCAGGAGGGGAGCCCATAGCCAGGGTAATATTTTCAAAATATAATCCCATAACCAGAGCAAAATTTTCCCGAACAATTTTGACTAGAATACACGTATCGCCAAAAATTCAAGAATCCTCATTTACTTGGAAATATAGCATAAGAAACTACCGGGTGCGCCATAATAAACTATGCACGTTTGGCAGGCCACGATAAATAGTACACTGGACTGATTTTGAAGATTTATGACTTAACCTTTAGTAGAAAGCCTGAATTAGATACTGGGATTTTTTGCAAATTTTTTTCGTTTTCAGTTTTCAGAGCTAGAAGCGAGTTTCCTAAAATTTTAGTTTTCGAAAACACTGAAAGCGATCAAAAAACATCGATCAAGTTTTCTGAAGAATCGACATGAATGGACAAAGAGAGAACTTGTTCGTGGTGATTTGGGATTTAGAAATCAATCAATTGTAATCTGCTGTACGAGATTTCGTACTAAATCCCCAAATCACCCTGAAAAAGAGTTTTCTCTTTGTTCAATTCAAGTTGAGTCTTTTAAAATTTGAACGACTTTTTTTTTCGTTTTCAGAATTTTAAGAAACTCGCTTCTAGCTTCTAACATTAACTGCGCACAGGGTATCAAATATACCCCCCCCCCCCCCTCCACATACAGAGGGACTCATCTTTTGTAAGTCCTCCGCCTCTCTGATTGATGTATCTCGACATTTCCCTCCCTGCTGGAGTTAGATAAGGCTTTGTGGCAGAATTTGATCAACAGCTATCCCCCCGATCGGCGTGGACACAACTAGTTTATAAACACATCAACCACACTGTCTGTGACTGCGGCAAAATCTGAAAAAGATGAAGCAAGATCTGTACTTAATGTTGCCGCAACATCGTAAAATGTTTTGATTTGAAGATTCAAATAATTTTTGGTTTACTTGCTTGACCTCACTTATCCAAGGTCATCAGATTTGAAAGAAATGTTAAACCTGGGTTTATTTTCATAAATTTGAAATTTGATGCCTTGCTTGAATTGTCCCGTTTCTCTCACAGATGAAGCGACCTTTGGAACAGTTTGGAGATTGCAAGAGAAGTCTGTAATATTTGGTTCAATTCTGCAATGGATTTGACAGGAGTTTTGGTTTTTACTTTGATGATATTTCATGGTGAGTAACTCACAAATTTTGATCAAAGTTATTTATTTGATTTTCTGTACAAGCGGCTTAAAACAATGACACCTCCGTGCTTGTCCACCTTCCTGTAAGGTTCCTGCACCAAAGACAATCAAACGACCCATACACCTTGCTTGCATCGTAAGGATAGCTACACAGCTTCAATGCGTTTTTTAAATTTATACATTTTCGCTGACAAACTTTAGACTATAGAGCTGTGTGTGCTATCAAAATGAGGTGAATAAGTCCAAAAGTTATTCTAGCTTTTTACACGAAGGCGATCGAGTTGTAATAGGAAGAGTTTATCTATGTCTCGTGATTGTAACGGATTTGAGTTACTCTTTATACGTAGCTAAATAAGTAAACGCGCTTGAATCCTTCAAAATTTCGAGTGCCTAGCGCTCCCTGGTCTCGACTTCCGGCATTAAATGCACCATTTTCGTGCTGAAGTTTTGACGAGTCCCTGACGCTGACGAGATGCTGTTTGGCACCATAATGCTTTATCGTTGTCAGTGTTTTACCAGTTCTGTTCGTTTTAATGCGGAAAATTCGATTTTTTGGGTGTAGCCCAGACGTTACTCTTTTAGTCACCATGATGCTCACAACAACGCTTGAATTTCATTTGGTATGTCAGTTTTGGAGAGCTTTTTGCAGGGCACTCACTTTACCTCATGTAAAATTACTTAGAATGTCACGAAAATTTCCTCAGATTTCGAGAAAATTCCTCAGATTTGTAAATCCTATTGTTTTTGTCATTAGATGGTGTGCTTTGACAATTTTTCAATGCAAAACATCACGTCAACAAAAAAGGGCTTCTTTCACAATTGAAAAGTTTACATACTATTCTTGACAATTTGGTTTCATCTTTCATCTCATGGCATTTTGCCGCAATGCGATGGGGTAGGTGGTAAAGGCCAACAGCATCTTCATTACTTGCATTTTCAGGACGAAAATTGAATTGCATTTTCAGGACTTCAAAGAAACCTTAGCTATTTCTCTATAATTCTACCTTTGGACTTTTCTGAAATCTTCATATTTTCAGAATTAGAGTGATTTTCTTCTTTTTCAATAATTCAAGAAAAGTTTGCAAAAAAAACTTAAAACGATCGATTTCTAAGCTGTTTGACACAAGGTGAAATAATTTCGATGCAAACCATAGTTTAGGAATGCCTACAATCTGGTATCAAGCAAAAGTCTGTCACTCATCTGGTTTATGATTTAGAAATTTGATGACGTCACATCCTCAAATAAGTTGAAATGTAAAATATGCTGTAATTTTGAAAAATATTCAAAATTTTCAAAATTTCTGGAAAGTCCAACGGTAGAATTGTCGATAAGTATCCAAAATTTCCTTCAAGCCATTCAATCAGAAGAAATTGGTCATTGAATTTTACACCCACCTTTTAACATGGAGTTAAAGATTTGAAACCTATGCTAGTCCTATCCTATGCTGTACCATGGTTTTATTTTTCTATTTTCAGCTGAGCAAAGAGCTCATTAATAGCACGTTTAAGCCACTGTAACTAAACCTATATGACTCATGAATGCATTTAATATCTTGAAAACCACATGGAATCGATGAGCTATGCTTTCGGACAGGTCTAGACAACCCTCAAAATGCCCCATGTCATCTTAAGCTGAATTTTGATGACTGGAGGTTGGTTGAGCTGTGATGAAGATGACCTTAATGAAAGTGATCTCATTTGAGTTTAAAAGTCATTTAAAAGTCAGTTTTAGAAGTGTCCCTTTAGCTTAATGGGAAAAGTGCCCTGGAAATGTAGCCCCCCCCCCTCCCCCGGTTTCAGATGATGCTTCCTAGGGCCCTGCAGACGTAATATTGACTATGTAAAAGTAAAATTATCCTGGGTTTATAGTCCGTTACACGATGCACTTCATGCAGAAGGCTCAATGTCACTATCAGGGGCGTACAACATCCATGGTCTCATTGAACCAGGGATTCATGCAGATTTAAAACCATCCTTCAATTTTCTTGTCCTCTAATTTTCGCCCAGAAATTCGCGAAAATTTGAGGGAATATTTTGCATCATGGCTGGTAACGCTACAGTTACAGAAACATACAGAAACAGGACCATAGTTACAGAAAGAAAGTGCCCGAAAATTACAGAAAGTAAACTATTGAAGCTTATAAGTTCACGAACATTTTATCAACAAAGAAATCGACGTATTGAAATAAGGGGACAAGACAATTAAAGAATATAAGATAGCAGCAGTTTTCAAAGAGCCATGTTTACCCAGGGTCTTTTGAGGGACGCTGCTATTTCAGACTGTCTGAAAATAAACTTTGGCCTAAACGGGGATTCTATAGATCCACAGTTGAAGTGATAGAGCAATGCACCTTAATTGAAATTGTCTATCAGTTCAACTACTGCATTGTGGGTCCATGATTTCAGCTAACGCTAAATTTGATTTCAGAGAGTCTGAAATTGTAGCATGCCCGAAAAGGACCCTGGGTGACAATGGCTCTTTGAGGGAAGGCAGCGAGGAGAGTTTGCTCTGAAAATGACAAATTGAAACAAGTTTATGTCTGCAGTTTATAGTGAAAGAGAAGAGCCTGCTGTGGTTTCAAAACAACTTTGGTTCCCAGCCCCCAAGTACCCCGTAGAGCGCACCCGTGCAGTAGTCTGGAGTTTATCATCATCCATCATCATCATCTTTAAGGCGGAGGTTGTTCAGCGCGATGGAGGGATCACATTATTTTGTTGGAGGGATAACAAGCCGTATGTTTGAGGATAATCAGTTATTGGAAAGGATAACATGCAGTAAGACAGAGGCTATTCAGTGCAATGAAGGGATAACCCAACCTCGTTCTTAGGCCCCAGACGGTCTTCTCGCAAGCTCAACCGTCGACCGATTTGCAGCATCCACGCAGGAATAATGGCCGTTGTATCAAGGTTGGGGATAACCTCCATTTCTTGCACAGACGTTTTAGGGTGCCTGTAGTTCAACTTTAGTCTATATATAGACTTGCTCCAGGTCTATTCCGTGGTTTACAGCGTTAAAAGAATATTGCTTACACCCCCGCAGGGGTAATCATATTCTATTAACGCTGATAGACCACGGACTAGACTTGGAGCAAGTCTATAGTCTATATAGGTTGAGTCATGGTTCTCAGTGACTACCATGAAAACCACATTGCCTATTATGATGATACATTCTTTCGTTCATTTCCTTAAACTCAACTGTTACATCGTTGATTTCCTTTCCTTGTCTCAAAATGAATAAATCAGTGCCTTTCTTAATTACTCGTAACATTTCTCAATAAGTCTTCGGTTTTATCTTTCAGGGGATTTTTATACCAGGATTTTTGTTAAGTCTTTAAAATAGTCCTAAAGCCCTCAAGAACCTCGTTTAGTTGATACATGATCAACACTTTAAGCGTTGTCTTTCCGCTCGAGATAATGTTCAATGTTACTTCAGCGCTCCAAGCCAGAAAGAAAAGCAATACTTCACTTGAGACGCTTGAAATAAGCGAAGATTCTTATGCTCCTTTTTTACGATCTGCTTTCTTTGCACCTTGCAACCAATAGCAGAGCTACGTAAGGGTATGAGGGGGTGAATACGCCCCCTATCCCCCATTCTAACCCATTTTGCAAGCCCAAAAAGACCAAAAACTGAGCTAAAATTGTCAGTGAAATTGCAGTGAAAATTTCTGGATAAAGCCATGGGTACTTAGACACCGCAATTGTGCTTGATTGCCATAGCTTTGTGCTTTTGCGGAGGAAACATTGATTTACTCCTATGGAGAAGCTACTGAAAGAGATTCGAAACCTCCTCAGCAGAACTGTATGAATTTTCCTCCGCAGGAGCATACAAGCTGAAGCATAACTATAGTGTCTAACTACCCATGGTATAGCCAGTGTGAAAATTTCGACTTTTACTAGACTTGCCCCAAGTCTATTTCATCAACTGTAATAAATCTACCTGAATTTAACTTAGGAACATATGTCGCTTTTCCTATTTCCTATAACCTATTTCACTTTTCCCTTTTACATTTTTTTTTTACGAAATACGAAATAGACTTGGGGCAAGTCTAGACTTTTACCAGCTCACTATCTTTTGTTAGGCTCTACCGCTGCTTGCAGTCTCTTGCCACGGTATGTAAGGGTGGGAGGAGGGATGGGCATCCATTTAAAGTTTGGTGGTTACGCACTTTACAGACGGTCCAAAAAATGTCAACTCGCAGCACGAATTAAGTCTCCTAATTTGTTCTCCTTTTCAGGTGTACGACATTGCAACTCATTAACATATCGCACGTACTGGTTTTGTGAGGGTTCTGGTGCCCATGCCTTAAAATGTAGTGGAGCACAAGAGCAGTTTATCAATGTAACAAACGCAATGTACGGCCGGTTACGAACTGATATCTGTGCTAGTGGATCAAGGGTAACTACCTGTCAGTCGCCGTTGTCCACGCAGGTTGTCGCTCGCCAGTGTCATGGACTAAATTTATGCAAAATTGAAGCAACAAATGCTTTTTTTGGGGATCCATGCGTCACTGTTCGGAAATATCTAGAAGTGACGTTCAGCTGTTTACATGGTAAGTTGCTTATTTTTTATTTATTACAGGGTATCCCAAAAATATTGAGCCCCGTTTGTGTGGCTGCTGTGGAGGAGCTAATTATTCTACGAAAAGAGCCTGGATCGAGCGATATTTTTATGCACATTTTGATACAAGGTTCGATTAAGTGGCGGTAGATCTTCGACCACTTTTGTTCACATTCGAAAATTCCACAAAAGTTATCAAAAAGATTTCAGGGCCCTTTCTGGTATCGTTAAGGTATCTACCCTGTATAAACATGTATATATATAAAAACACAACTGTTAAAATCAGGGAACGTTTCGATTAAAAATCTTCGTCAGCGCTCATGTATATATATATTATTATTATTACATATTACAAATTTGTTGTCAAGTCATTTTAATTGGAATTAATACAAAAAGCTAGCTTCTTGAATATAAAATAAAAGAAACTAATCAAATTCGAATATTACAGTAAACTAAATTATAAGCTAAATTAAACAAAGGTACATACATATCTACAGTTATCCCCTAGGTTTCAAACAGGCAGAACCCACCCTAGGACCTCTAAGGCATATTGTACTGGCATACTTTGCATGTACATTGTAACAAACTATCGATCGATTCGGACTCGTTTGTAGAATAGCTAAAAGGTCCATTGTTAGACTCATTCCTAAAGTCTCTTGTTTCACTCCCCGAACTGACTTATCGCTAACAACAACGAGCGAAAGTTAGAGGGACTTATGTAATGAGTGTAATCTATTTTATTATATGGCGTTCGAAAATACGGCTCTTCGGACCGGCAACGCAGCAATTCGATTGGTTCTTGATCGGTCCGTAAAAGCCATATTTTTCGTTCGAAGCCGTATTGGACTGGGCGTTGCCTTAAAAATCAACAACAAGGGAGGAGCTTCTTGTGCAGGCTTAGGCCGTAAGAAGTGTCAGCCAAAGTTTAGCTTATTCATCGAAGATTTCTTTTCTGTAAACTTTGAAGACGAACTTGCAATTATACACGAAGAAAATGCCAATGTAGTTAACGTTGCAACGAGCAACTACAGTGATGCACAGGATCAAAGACACAACAGAAAAGTACGATACTATAAACAACGTTCTCAAAAGGTTCTGCCATATAATAAAGCCTTTATTAAACGATTACTCGATCCATGCTGGAAAATATTTGGACCTTAGTTCATTGTACGGACCTCACTGCGTTCGGTCCGTACGTCAAACTGCAGTCCAAATATTTTCCAGCATGGACCTCGTAATCGTTTAATAACCGCATAGTCTCGTTCTCTATTCAGTTGTATAGGATGGGTTAGACTGATAATATACGTCTTAGTTCTCCGCATTGAATTGAATGATGGTTGTATCTTCAAACTGTATGAGTGAAAATTAAGCATCAGATTAAAATATTCAACGATTTCATGGGATCACGTCGTCGTCAGTCTTAGGTTTGGCTTCAACGTAGGGTTTGAGTACTTGTTTGGGTTAATCTGACCTGACAAGTGGCTGCTGATTTATGGTGCAAGAACATTAAAATAAACGGTTGCTTAAAAACAGCCTTACTAGTGATACCAAGATATAATAAATATTGAAAGAAATGGTTCTTGCGTTGATTGTATTTCGATGTTTTTTTTTAAAAAGAGTTGATATTGTCAGTTTATAAACAAACAACAGTATTAACTCTTTTCCAAGTATAGAAATCTTCAAATACAATCATTTTATTTCTTTTTTATCTGTTACAGGTGATAGTTACCCTGAAATCGAAAAACTTCAAGATGGTTATGTGTATTCAAACCAAGTACCAAACCGAGCCATATTGCATATGTACTCAAAAAGTTCTGATTTGGCAGTAGGCCCGTATTATTTTACGATATACAAAATAACAGAAATTGCTTCAAATGCTCAGTATAACAAGACTATTTACCAAGACGCTTTAAATTTCTTGCAAACGCAGATCAAGTCACCAACTATAGCCCAAGGTGCTGTTTGCAAGCCTAATTTGAACGACCCAGCTAGCAAATTTTGTGTTCATTCCGACTTAGGATACATATTTACGTCAGCAACTTTCATACCCGGCATGTATCCTGGAAAAGCTTATGAACTCGGTATCGTTGTGAGAGATCATTCGTCGGTCGTACCGGTCGTCCGGAAAACCACGCAAAGAATCAGCGTTGTTCCTGCGTGTTTTCCCATGACAGAGCTTTACAAGAGTGTCAAAACATCGTGTCCACACGATGCTCAGAAAGCCGCGTTTCCTCCGGGTTACTCGTGGTCAAACGCGTACTACACGAAGATCCTAATGCGTGTTGTCCCGCCTATGATTATAGCGAGAGTTTATTTTGATACGAACTTATTGGCAGACTTCAAGCGTGACAGCTCGTATTGGACTTATAACATCACTTTTACAATCAGTGGAGTAAAGCATAAGCGAGCCTTCACGTATATTCCTTTAAATTTGGACAAGCTGTTTTACCATGACAAACCAACGGCCAGTGGTTTTAAATTCAACGTCACCATCGAGCCTCCTATTGAAGTTGCTACTGCAAACAATGTGTATGTCGAGCTAAAACTTATCAATTCTGGGAGTACTACTGCAGTGAAATACAATTCTCCGAATGCTGTTTATCTTTATGGGACTAAAAAGCTGACCACATGTCCAGGAACTGCTTGTATGGCCTCGTATAAAACATGGGTTGATGGAATAGTCATGCTGAAAACTTCTCAAAATTCTGATTGTGTTGAAGACCATTTTATGCAAGAAATTTACCTCAAGCCTTGCGATAGTAAGTATAAATGATATGTTCTTTTTGATGACTGAGATGCCTTTGAATGGATAATTACTGAAAAGCTGGCAGCCTTGGAGAGGACATTTTCCCATAAGTCTCAATTGTGGAATCTCAAAAAGAATTGTACCTGGTACTTTTTGAGAATGCTATGAATTCTGGGAAAATGCTCCTCCCCAATGCCATTGTTTGCGTAATCGTCTATTGTAGAGAACTTAGATTTCGTACTGAGTAACGAATTCATCTTCTAGATTGTTTGCTCTGACACTTGTCACGAGTTCATGACGCTTACCCCAACTTTTAACAATCTTTTAGTTGACAAATGGGTGCTTGGACGCAGCAGTTGTGTTCGACAGCATAGGTTTCAAATCTTTAAAAAGGCTGGTGTAAAATTGAGTGACCTATTTCTTTGAACTGAATGACTTCAAAGAAACTTTAGCTAATTCTCTATAATTCTACGGTTGGAATTTGCTGAAATCTTCGATATTTTCAGAATTAGAGTGTTTTTCTTCTTTTTCAAGAATTCAAGAAAAATTTTCAAAAAAACTTAAAACCATCGTAATTTCTAAAATGTTTGACGTAACATGAAATAATTTTGAAGAAAACCATAGTTTATGAATGCCTACAATATGGTATCAAGCAAAAGTCTGTCACTCATCTGGTTTATGATTTAGAAATTTGATGACGTCACATCCTCAAATGAGTTGAAATGTAAGATACACCGTAATTTCCAAAGATATTCAAAGTTTTTGAAAAGTCCAACGGTAGAATTATAGATAAGTATCTAAAGTTTCTTTCAAGCCATTCAATCAGAAGAAATAGTTCATTGAATTTTACACCCACCTTTTTTCGCCGAGTTAATGATTTGGAACCTATGCTGTGTTCGACTGCCGCAGCTGTATGCTTCTGCCGAGCAAACATTCATGTACGTCGGAGGTAGTTCGATATTTCATACATTTTTATACGAGAGGTTCAACTGAATGGCGTTAGAGCTTCCATCCGCTTCCATCACTTTTATGCACATTCTTCGTAATGTGTAATCATGGGTAGTTAGACACTGCTTGTGTGCTTCTATGGAGGAGCGCTGGATAATATGTATCTGCGGAGGAAATTTTTTATAGTACTGCGGAGGAGATATCGAATCCGCAATACTATAAAAAAATTTCCCCCGGAGATACATATTATCCAGCGCTCCTCCATAGAAGCACACCAGCAGTGTCTAACTACCCATAGTGTAATCGTGCTATTCAGATGTTTCCATGATATATTATACATTTTTTAGAATTTTCAATTGTGCACGATAGTGATAGAAGCTCTAACGGCATTCAATCGAACCTCGTGTATAAAAGTGTATACAAATATAGCTCGATCCAGGCTCTTTTGTAGAATAGCTAAAAGGTCTATTGCTTCTCACTGGGCAGTTTGAAATGATTTCACCAATTGATCAGTGTCAGAGGAATATGTTTAGTGAATGCTATCGTTATGACACGTAATTCTTTACAGTTCACAACAACAAGGACAGATTTTGTAAGACAATGGCACGAGTTGTTTTTGTTGACAACTGAATTCAAAGCGATTAGCGACTGCAGACAAAGGAAATTCTCTCAACCAGTAATTCAAAACAAACAAAGCCGCAAAAGTTGCTCTGAAACCCAGGTAGCTAGCTAGCACGCTCGTTGTGCATTCCAGAAATTGTTTTTAAGAGCAAACATGAGCATTTGTCGAAAGAAGAAGGATATATCTACACATCTGCCACGGACATTTTATTTCTTTGGTTCAGAAGCTTAGCAATAAGTATTTTAATCACACCCAAAACTATAAGAGAATTTAGACGCCTCCCGATCGGCTTCTGAACCAAATAAATTAAATGCCCGTGGCAGATGTGTAGAAATATCCTTCTTCTTTCGATCTATGCTCATGTTTGCTTTTAAAAACAATTTCTGGAATGCACAACGAGCGAAGTAGCTACCTGGGTTTCTGAGAAACTGTTGCGGCTTTGCTTGTTTTGAATTACTGGTTGAGAAAATTTCCTTTGTCTGCGATCGCTAATCGCTTTGAAATGAGGTGTCAATCAAAGGCTGCTCATGCTATTGTCTTACAAAATCTGTCCTTGTTTGCTCACAACGTAACTGCATTGCATTGAACACTTATCAGTACTAACAGCAGGTTACGCATTTTATCCCTCTGGGTACCCTATGGATACCAAGAGCCAACCTATAATGTCTTAGTGGACCCCATATGTTCATTCTCGAAGAAGCTAGTAAAAACAAACTCCTAAACGTCCTGTACAGTAGATGCCCGAAAAATAAAAAACACCGCACTTTCACGAAAAATCATTGTTTTACACATTAGTTTTTCAAAAAATTGATTACCTTAATTTTTCATGTACTTTCATATTTGCGGATACCAATATACCCTGCATCTCGAGAGCTATTTCCTTCCCACTGCACATATTGCCTGGATGGGGGCCTAAGAACCTATGTAGCCATGTTAGTATAATGGCAACGGGAATTTGACTTAGTTGACACGGTCTATGTTAGCTGAAAAAATAGCACGTACATTGAACAACGACAACCTTGGCATGACGACACCCATAGAGTAGCACTTAACATAAACCACTTTTGCTGCCCAACAAGACATTTGAAACGTCATACGATATGCCAACAACATAACAACCGCCTTCTTATGCCTTGTTATGCTTCAACTGTCTCAACACAACGATTGAACTAGAACAACAGTGAGAAAAAGCCTGAATCCAAACTTTAGCATCCAACCAGCGCCCAGATGAAGTGATGGAGACTGTAGAGACAAAGACAGAACGTGACTTTTACAGGACAATAACAGCTTTTAATTAAAAGCTGTAAATCCATAAAACCATGGTTTTATATGAATCGAGCTAAAGTTGTTTGCTTCCCAAAATAGAAACGAACATTTGATTTCAACCTAAACCCGGGGTTCTAAAAGATATTACATACGAGCCTTCTTTTCTTAAAACAATGTAGTCAATCAAAATTGGTGATCCGTTGACCTTAGCCTAACCAACCCATTAAAGAACCATTTTCACGTAGGGCCCTTTGTGAGCACGATGCAGTTTCATACGTTTTAAAAATCAAATTTGGTTTAGCGAAAGTATGGATCACACTGCAGTAGTTAAATTGATAACTCTTCCAACAATTCCAGTACTGCAATGTGGATCCATATTCTCGCTGAGGCCAAATTTAATTTTCCGACAGTCTTAAATTGCAGTGAGCCTGCAAAGGACCCTGGGTGACAATGGTTTTTTAAAACATCGTTGTAACTGCAGGAATCAAAACGTCTAAACGTATCAAAAGCTGAAACTTTCATTTTATTCCAATATTTCCTGAAGAGTGAAGTATATGAGAAATTCAACTTCAATAGACATTGTCAAAGATAGTTTCTTTGCTAAAATAACACTAATGCTTATACTAACACTCGTAATGTTTCATCCCGCCAGGTGAAACTTGTAACAGAAATGTTGATGTGCCTATTTCGACGCCAGCAGACACCATCATTTACCATTTCCAAAATGAAGGAGTATTTACAGATCTACAGCCAACATTTTATCGTGTTGTCAAATTTGAATATGATGGGGAGTCATTTTCTGGCTATTCCGATAAATACTTTTGCTCTCCTGCCCCATTTGATGGCGCTCGTCGATTCATATGCCTTAATAGATACAAGGGAAGGCTTCGGATACGGAAATCTAGTGCTGCAGATTTTATCTATCTGGCCCAATGGACCCATTTCAATATAACCATCCAAGCGGAGAGAACAATTAATGGCACAGTGCGATTTAAACTTTGCACAGTTAGGATCTTTTTGACTGCACCTATAACAACCACTGCACAACCATCCACAAATAACCCTTCGCTACCTACATCATCCACCCCATCCACAGTAACTCAAATAATAACAACAACAACAACACCGACAAAGACGACAACGACAACCACTAAAGCAACAACAACAACAACGTCTCCTACGTTGCCACCAACAACAACCAAAGCAACAACAACAAGCTCTCCAACGTTGCCACCAACAACTACCAAGGCAACAACAACAACCTCCCCAACGTTGCCACCAACAACAACAAAAGCAACAACAACAACGTCTCCAACTTTGCCACCAATGACAACTAAAGCAACAACAACAACGTCTCCTACGTTGCCACCAATGACAACTAAAGCAACAACAACAACTTCTACGTTGCCACCAACAACAACAAAGGCAACAACAACAACGTCTCCTACGTTGCCACCAACAACAACTAAAGCAACAACAACAACATCTCCTACGTTGCCACCAACAACAACTAAAGCAACAACAACAAGCTCCCCAACGTTGCCACCAACAACAACCAAAGCAACAACAACCACGTCTCCAACGTTGCCGCCAACAACTACAAAGGCAACAACAACAGCATCTCCTACATTGCCACCAACAACTACCAAGGCAACAACAACAAGCTCTCCAACGTTGCCACCAACAACTACCAAGGCAGCAACAACAACGACAGAGAAATTCGAGATACCGCCTCCCGACAATGGTAGGATGGCCGCCTTCCTTTCTGACCCATCTTGGAATTGGTGTTGCCTAAGTCAACAGTCTTTTCTATTATTTTATAAGTTTCGTTCTAGTCAACTCAGTTGACCCTTTAACCGACTAACAAACCAGCTAGAATTTTAAGTTTAAGTTTTGCATGGACTTGCCCGGGAGTAATAGTAACCTTGAAAGGAAAGAGAAGACGACTTGTTTCCAACAGGTCACGAGAGCCGGATGGGCCGGCAGACGGCATTTATGTCTATTTATGTCTATTTATGTCTATTTATGTTTATGTCTATGTTTATGTTTATTTATTCCTGCTTAGCTGACTCAACAACGTAGTAATGTTTTGTTAAAGAGCTATTGTCACCCAGGGTCCTTTTCGGGCACGCTACAATTTTAGACTATCTGAAAATCAAATTTGACGTAAACGCAAACTATTGATCCACACTGCAGTGATTGAACTGACAGAGAAGGCAACTTGATTTAACAGAATACCGGGTGAGCCAGAAAAAAGTTCCCACTTTTGAAAATTCATAGTATCAAGAGTACTGGATGGATCGGAATGAATCAATACTTGCTTCACAGCCAAAAGATCGAAGTATTTTTGTGATTTTTCTCGCCTTGTCACAAGTAAACTTGTAAATTCAAATTTAGAAAAATTTTGTGGTCGCAAAACGACTGAAAAAGGCCTAAAATACTTGATCAAATCATGAAGGACTCATCGCTCAGAACAACAGAAAAAATTCAATTTCTCATGGATGAGAGATATCGCCTGCATATTTATTGCCATAGGATTGAAAATCTTCAGTATCTGTTTGAGAATCTAAGTCTTATTACCCTTGAGGGAGGTGAAACGTCCGTGCGTATTGTTCTGTGTAAGGAGAGTCCTAACGATTTGATCAATTGTATTAGGCCCTTTTTCAGTCATTTTGCAACAATGAAATTTTTGTCAAGTTGAATTTACCTATCTTTGCAGTTCTCGTAAGAAGATGAGAAAAATCACAAAAATACTTTGATCTTTTGGCTTTTAACTAAAATTTGAATCACACAAATCCATGAAGTACTGTGGTGCTACGAATTTTCGAAAGTGGGAACTTTTGTCTTCTTCACCCGGTATGGTAAATTTAGAATTATCAAGCAAACACTTCGACGCTTCATAGGCACCCTCGACTATTTGCAAATAATTAAAACGCCTTCAACTGCAATTCTTATCCCTCTCCATCTCTTGCAAATAATTAAAACACCCGCAACTGCAATCCTTATCCCTCTCCATCTTTTGCAAATGATTAAAACACCTTCAACTTCAATCCTTATTCCTCTCAATCTCACTTACAGAATCACTGAAAGTCATTGTCCCAAAGACTGTGCTATTCTCGAAGTCATTCAACCTCACCTGCGAAAGAAGTACAGGATTTGACTCGTTAATCACATGGTTCAAAGATGACATGCTACTGACAACGACTGGTCAAAAGCTTGCAATTGATGGAAAGGATTATGCTTCGCAGGGGTATTACAAATGCGAAACAAGGATTGGTGATGTCATGTTTTCATCTGAAAAAGCTCTTGTGGTATATGAGGGTATGTATGCTGTTGTATTTTGTTTTTATCTTCGATTTTGCAGAGCAAGGATGTGTTGCTGTCTTTGAATAGCCTTGAGAAATTTGATATTGCAAACGAGAGTGTAACATAGACGTTTCCTGTGCGAGATTTGGAGTAGAGTTTTGGAGTTCCGCTATCATTTTCAAAATAGATCCTTTAGCCAATCAAAATTTTGCATGCATGCAGTTGGCTTACTTCGTGTTCTTGCTTTCAGATGTATCTACAACAACGGTATATTTGCAAATCATCAACGAAGCATTTAGCTTAGATTTGGAGAATCGAAACAGCGTAGCCTTTCAATTGCTTAGCAGTGACATCATTAATGCGGTATGTGTCAATTTGATCTCATCTACCGGGTGAATAAAAAACAATACCCTTTTGTCAAAGGCTACTGCTCATTGGATATCATGACAATAACATTGGCAGATTTTGTAATACAATAGCAACATGTGCGTTTGATTGACACCCCAATTCAAAGCGATTAGCGACTGCAGACAAAGGAAATTCTCTCAACCAGTGATTAAAAACAAACCAAGCCGCAAAGGTTTCCCCGAAACTAGTAGGGCAAACTCTCGCCTTGTGCAAGCAAAAGATGGTTTTTAAGAGAAGTTACGCGCTTATAACGAAAGTAGAAGGGTAAGTCTAAAGTTCTATCTAGCGGATTTTTCTTATTTGATTCAGAAGCCGAGTAGAGGGCATTGTTAATTCTGGCGTATTTAGGGCTTAAGTGAAACGATTACAAAACAGCTCCTGAATCAAATAAACAAAATCCGCCAGACAGAACTTTAGATTTACCCTTCTTCTTTCGTTATAAGCACATAACTTCTCTTAAAAACCATCTTTTGCTTGCACAAGGCGAGAGTTTGCCCTACTAGTTTCGGGGAAACCTTTGCGGCTTGGTTTGTTTTGAATTACTGGTTGAGAGAATTTCCTTTGTCTACAATCGCTAATCGCTTTGAATTGAGGTGTCAATCAAACGCACATGTTGCTATTGTATTACAAATCTGCCCTTTTTCATGACAATAACATTGGCAACTATGTTATTTAATGATAGACATGCTCAGATCTATTTTGAAATTTACCTGACGGAAATCGGCTACTCTGTTCTGAAATTATTGGGGATTTTCTCCAAAATGCCCCTGCAAGAAACCTTTAAAACATAGGCCTAAAATCAAGACTAAATTTTTCTAGCATTCCTGCCTCACAGCGATGACTTCAACACGTTTTAGTACGTGTTATTCGATTAGGGGGATGAAATCGCCCGGAATAATGTTTTTTTTTTTATTTATTTTTTTAAATGCAAATGCACTAGCATAGCCGTCAAATCTTTTCTTTTGTCCAAAGCTCCCGTGGGGTTCTGACTCACGCTCTGATCAGATCGCATTTTCTCCTATGATTGACCAATCAGGTGCCGTCGTTGTGTCTACTTCCGCGTTTCGCAGCAAAACTTAGGCCATTTTCAGCCGTTTTGACCACTCTCCGGAAAAAATCATTGCACGATTGGATAAATCGAATTTCGTCAAAATTTCAATCGGAGAAGATTCTCCATGCTTTGGACCATAAGTGTTTTCGGTATGGCTTTGCGATCACTAAAAATAGCAGAATTGTGGCATTTTTAAGCTCAATGCAGTCATTCATCGGTTACAGACTCTATGGTTAGCAAAAAGAAGAGTAGAAAACTGAAAACCTGAAGAAGAACTAGTGCATACACATACCTCAGATGATTTAATAACAAACATCTACTTTTTCTGCTGTGATCTACAGCGAGTTTCACGAGCAAATAACACAGTCAACAAAAATGGGCGCGAGAACTTGAATGATCAGCTACATGCAATCGTCGAGTGAGAACAACATCCGATTCCAATGAGCAGAAATATCTGGAAATATGAATAAATCAACGGTGAATAACGAATACATGAACTTGCCATGCTGAAGATTATGGGAGTAGCTGTACGTCCACTCTGGCCCAGAAAGAACAATTTCGTGATGTCTTTTTCGATAGTGCCACCATTCCTTTATCCAACTGCGGCTATCGTTGCCAGATGGAAACCGGCAATAACATTACCAAAACGATGTACGAATTGATCGGTCACATCCCATCTTTTATTGCAAGAAAAATGTCTATCGTCTTATGGTCTAGCAGCTTCATGAAACAAACTGAAATGCTAGGTTTAGTGTTCTTACGAATACGAATAACAAGAAGAAATGTACATATTATTTTCATAACGAGTAAAATATCTTTTCGACATTTGAAATATTATTTATAGAAACTCCTCATGTCAATTTCACATTTTGGGCGGATATCATAAAAAATATTTATATTTTAGAAGTCCTTCATTAGAAAATCACCCCTTCACAGTCAAGCAACACAGTAGCATCAAAGCAAAGTTGGGCAGTTTGCAAACTCATTGCCCATTCATGGAAGAACAACCCTATTTTTGTAAGACTTTGCAACTTTGATCCAATAAAGAAAGCTCCTCAAAATTCTCATTTTCTGAGCACAAAATGTTTCGTAAGAGTTTCTTAAAAGTTCCCTCAAATTTCTGTCGGTGGTGTAGGATCTCTGGGATCTCCTGTGCCTTCGATAAAATTGTGCGGCAAATTAAGAAATCATGCCACAGTGTAGATCATGTACGAAGTCTCATGTAAGAAATTACTAAATGAAAAGTGAAATTAATTTGTTCCAGTACCCAAGATTTTATATTCTAGGTGACCTGAGAGTTCAGTTTCTTAAAAAGTTTCCTTTGATAGCGGACCTCTATCAATGCAACTGCATACAATTTTTCTGCAGGAAACTGCTTGAAGGAAACCGTTGCTGCCTCTTCCATAAATTAAGAAACTCTATTAGAAGCGACGAAAGGTCATTTCAAATTTAAGGAACTTTTTCAAAGTAAGTTATCAGTTGCAAAACATGTTTTGCATGAAATTGCATTACCCACTCAACTATTACTAAAAGTAATATTTTTTGTTATTATTTCGTTTTTTAACAATTCATTGGTTCAAAATGTGGTTCTGAATGAACGTCGACAAACTGTCAGTTGAAATTTTGAAAAATTTGGGAACCTTAGAAGAAACCTTTCTATTAGAATCAAGCCTAAAGTAAATATAACTTTTTTGGAAACTGAAACAAATTAATTTCACTTTTCGTATGGTAACTTCTTACATGAGATGTCGTATGTGATCTACACTGTGGCATGATTTCAAAATTTGCCGCGCAATTTTTATCGAAGGCACAGGAGATCCCAGAGATCCTACACCACCCATAGAAATTTGAGGGAACTTTTAAGAAACTCTTACGAAACATTTTGTGCTCAGAAAATGAGAATTTTGAGGAGCTTTCTATTTTGGATGAAAGTTGTAGAATCTTACCAAAAATAGGGTTGTTCTTCCATGAATGGGCAATGAGTTTGCAAAATGCCCAACTTTGCTTTGATGCTACTGTGTTGCTTGACTGTGAAGGGGTGATTTTCTAATGAAGGACTTCTAAAATATAAAATATTTTTTATGATATCCGCCCAAAATGTGAAATTGACATGAGGAGTTTCTATAAATAATATTTCAAATGTCGAAAAGATATTTTACTCGTTATGAAAATAATATGTACATTTCTTCTTGTTATTCGTATTCGTAAGAACACTAAACCTAGCATTTCAGTTTGTTTCATGAAGCTGCTAGACCATAAGACGATAGACATTTTTCTTGCAATAAAAGATGGGATGTGACCGATCAATTCGTACATCGTTTTGGTAATGTTATTGCCGGTTTCCATCTGGCAACGATAGCCGCAGTTGGATAAAGGAATGGTGGCACTATCGAAAAAGACATCACGAAATTGTTCTTTCTGGGTCAGAGTGGACGTACAGCTACTCCCGTAATCTTCAGCATGGCAAGTTCATGTATTCGTTATTCACCGTTGATTTATTCATATTTCCAGATATTTCTGCTCATTGGAATCGGATGTTGTTCTCACTCGACGATTGCATGTAGCTGATCATTCAAGTTCTCGCGCCCATTTTTGTTGACTGTGTTATTTGCTCATGAAACTCGCTGTAGATCACAGCAGAAAAAGTGGATGTTTGTTATTAAATCATCTGAGGTATGTGTATGCACTAGTTCTTCTTCAGGTGTTCAGTTTTCTACTCTTCTTTTCGCTAACCATAGAGTCTGTAACCGATGAATGACTGCATTGAGCTTAAAAATGCCACAATTCTGCTATTTTTAGTGATCGCAAAGCCATACCGAAAACACTTATGGTCCAAAGCATGGAGAATCTTCTCCGATTGAAATTTTGATGAAATTCGATTTATCCGATCGTGCAATGATTTTTTCCGGAGAGTGGTCAAAACGGCTAAAAATGGCCTAAGTTTTGCTGCGAAACGCGGAAGTAGACACAACGACGGCACCTGATTGGTCAATCATAGGAGAAAATGCGATCTGATCAGAGCGTGAGTCAGAACCCCACGGGAGCTTTGGACAAAAGAAAAGATTTGACGGCTATGCTACCGATTTGAGTCAGGTAAATTTTGGAATAGATTTGAACATGTCCACCTTTAAATGATATATTTGTCCATATCATTCCCTTTGATATCCAGAGAGTTGTGGCCTTTCAAAATGGGATTGTTTTTTATTCACCTTTCAAAGGGTGCAAGTTTTGTCTTTATTTTCTTACAAGCATTTACCAAATGGTTTAGCCACTCGTGAAAACGATTCGTAATTTTTTAACTCTCTATTGTTTAACTTAAGTACGATTGTGTTCTAGAACATATCGAAAAACTTTGTTTCCTGGCGTAGAAAATGGCATTGCAAAAGCAAAAGGTTGTTCTCTAGAACATATGGAAAAACTTTGTTTCCTGGCATAGAAAATGGCATTGCAAAAGCAAAAGGTTGTTCTCTAGAACATATGGAAAAACTTTGTTTCCTGGCGTAGAAAATGGCATTGCAAAAGCAAAAGGTTGTTCTCTAGAACATATGGAAAAACTTTGTTTCCTGGCGTAGAAAATGGCATTGCAAAAGCAAAAGGTTGTTCTCTAGAACATATGGAAAAACTTTGTTTCCTGGCGTAGAAAATGGCATTGCAAAAGCAAAAGGTTGTTCTCTAGAACATATGGAAAAACTTTGTTTCCTGGCGTAGAAAATGGCATTGCAAAAGCAAAAGGTTGTTCTCTAGAACATATGGAAAAACTTTGTTTCCTGGCGTAGAAAATGGCATTGCAAAAGCAAAAGGTTGTTCTCTAGATCATATGGAAAAAACTTTGTTTCCTGGCGTAGAAAATGGCATTGTAAAAGCAAAAGGTTGTTCTCTAGAACATATGGAAAAACTTTGTTTCCTGGCGTAGAAAATGGCATTGCAAAAGCAAAAGGTTGTTCTCTAGAACATATGGAAAAACTTTGTTTCCTGGCGTAGAAAATGGCATTGCAAAAGCAAAAGGTTGTTCTCTAGAACATATGGAAAAACTTTGTTTCCTGGCGTAGAAAAATGGCATTGCAAAAGCAAAAGGTAGTTCTCTAGAACATGTGCAAAAACTTTGTTTCCTGGCGTAGAAAATGGCATTGCAAAAGCAAAAGGTTGTTCTCTAGATCATATGGAAAAAACTTTGTTTCCTGGCGTAGAAAATGGCATTGTAAAAGCAAAAGGTTGTTCTCTAGAACATATCGAAAAACCTTGTTTCCTGGCGTAGAAAATGGCATTGTAAAAGCAAAAGATTGCAGACATGGTCAAAAGGGGACTAAATTTGCTTTCGTTGTTGTGTTTTTGCAATTTGATTGGCTCATTTTTTGGACTCTTGTCTGAACTGTCAATGCTTGTTAGATTGATATTATGTTTTAAATATTAACAAAAGACATGCAATCTATGGAGTTGTGAGAATATCTTGAATTGAATTATTGGTTGGATTTCAAAATCACTAACACGTAGTATTCTTCTTTAAATTGTAGGTGAAGAAAGTATTGTTAGGTTTGTCTTCAAAAGGACAACATTACGTCGAAATAGAAAAGTTTACGTGAGTATTCTCGATCATGTATTATGCTTTGTTTGGTAACATAGGGCTCAAATCTTTAAAAAGGTCGGTGTAAATTTCTATCGCAGTTTTCTTTGAAATAAATGGCTCGGAAGGAACTTAGGGTTTTTTACTGTTTATCTGCCGTGGCCATTTATTGATATCTTCATTTGTTTCAATATGGCAGCATTGATTAAATTTGAGGCTATGACGTCATCAAATTTCTAAATCCTAAACTAGAAAAGCTCCAGATTTCTGGTTGCCACCATGTTGTAGGCCTTCATAAACTATGGCTTTCTTTAGGGTTATATAATGTTTCCTCTATTTGTTTAGGATTTACGATGATTTAAATTTTTTCAAAATTGTCCATGAATTTTTTCAAAAATTTTTAAATTGCCGCCATTTTGAAATTAATCAAGATATCAATAAGTTGCCACGGCAGATTTACAGCAAAGTAACATAAGTTCCTTTCAAGCCATTCAATTCAAAGAAAAATGCCATAGAATTTTACACCGACCTTTTTAAAGATTTGAAAGATTTGAGCCCTATGCTTTGTTTGGTTTTCACTTTGTTAGTAGACCTCAGACTGCGTTCACACGATGCCGGCACATTTTGAAAATGATGAAAAATGTGACAGATAGGCCTCCCGTTCACACGAAAACGGCACATTTTTTGCCGGCAGATTTTGAAAACGGTCTGTAGATTTCGAAAATAGAACTCTAATCTAACTGGCACATTTTGAAACGGCATCGTGTGAACACCCGAAAATGATGAAAACTGAGCATCTTTCAACGCTTTCGAAACGAGGCTGGCTCGAAAATATAGCCTCGTTCTCGTGGAGCTTGCTAATAGTTTATTGCCGTCACAATTGACGTCACAATTCCTGACAGTAAGCAAGTGAAACTTTTTGCTCACATTTTCCTTGAGATCAACTAGCAGAGGGGTCCTTATAAGGCTTGGGGGATGTGTAATACTGCTAATTTTGGCGAAAGGATATTTCACTCGTAAGATTCTCTAGCTTTAGATTTAGGCCCATTTTGGAAGAATTCACTTAGGCCCTGTTGCGTCATTTTGCGTAATCATCGGGTGTCGTCTATTACGTGTCATTATCTGTATTGAAATAGACATCCCCACTTGCGTCAGAAAGGCATTAGATGCAATGCGTGGAATCCCCCGCCTCTGTTTCTTTTGTTTTGAAGGATTAGGGATTTATTTTGCAAGATCGCGATCACCCTGTAACCTTATTTGGAAGTATTGCACCTTGTGACAATCTGTGGTGCAACATTCGGAACATTCTAGAGTATTCCTTTGTTTTAGTCATGAGCCCCTTTACTGTATAAATAGTGCCTGTATCGTTAGATTCGAGGAACAGCAATGGATTAGAAAGGCTACTGTCGGACGAATTAGTTCTGGGCGCAAGAGGCTTGTGAAAGCTCTTGTTGCCCAAATTTTGTTAGGTGTCATGAGGTTGGCATGCTAAGGCTTCGGAGAAGCCACCAGAATCACTATAGCCTTGGGATTTAGTGTAATATGAGAGTTGAATTTAAAGATCAAGAAACGAGCGCCAAGAATATGTGTATTTTCTGAAGAGTGCCTGTAGCTGCTTCTGCTTCTTTGTCGTCGTAAACATGAAACAGTTTACAGATGGGAAGATTTTTCAAAATCTATTAATCTATTATGTATTACAAAAGATGAATACGAAAAGATCGCTGATAAATACAATAAAGCAGAGAAAATGTGCTTATTTTGGGCACCTGATAAGGGGAGACGGGCTTCAAAGGCTTCTCCTTGAAGGGAAGTTCAACGGGAAAAGAGGAAGAGGCAGGCCAAGATCAACGTGGTTTGATAACATCAAGGAATGGACACAAATGAACTATGCCGAAGCCACAAGAAAGGCACAGCATAGAGAGAACTGGGCATCCGTGACAGCCAACCTGCTCAGAGCAGAAGGCACCTGACGACGACGATTAAACGGGGGAATGTCTATTCGGCACCTTCGAGTAATTATTTACTTATGAAATTTTTTTATTTCTTCAGCAAAGGGTCAGTTGTTGCTCAAGTTATCATCGCAAGTCAGAGAGAAAGTGGAGTCGAAATGGGTGCCTATTACAACCAGATGACTAAATTATTATCAGATGCTGCAGCACAGAATACATTTGGTAGATTTCAGATCCCTGCTACAAGTATTGTTATTGCTAGTAAAGGTATTCAATTCAATTTAATTTAATTCAATTCTCTTTGCAGAATACCAAACCCAATACAATCTACGCTAATATAGAAAAATTGTACACTACGCGACCCAAGAAAAGCGAGCTTGGGCCTAGCTTGGGCCATTAAAAAGTTACACGAATATAACAGTTTCTAAGATACAAATACATATGATTATCATCTGGAAAATATTTAGTCGAATTTAATTGTGATATTAGATTTAAACTATAGACTTTGGGCCATTTGTGCCTCTTCCATTCTACTGAAACAAGGACAGATAATGTTACAATAGAACTCGCTACTTTTTATTGACACCTAGATACAAAGCAATTTGTCATTGCAGACAAAGGGAATTCCATGCTCGGTTGGTCAAGACATAAACAAAAACAAAGCAAGCCGCAAAGAACTGCCCTGAAACCCGGGTCGCTAGCTCGCTCGTTGTGCATTCTAGAAATGGTTTTTAAGAGCAAATATTAGCACACATCGAAAGAAAAGGAATATATCTAAACTTCTGCCTCGGGAATTTTATTTTTTTCGTACAGAAGCTGAGCAGAAAGTGAGCAGAAATTCTTTTGGTTCACTAGAGAAAATGTTTCTTTGTAACTGAAAAGAAATTCAAGGTTGTATTGTGTAAAATGCCGCCTGGTCGGAAAATTCCACTGACTGGAAACTGGCCTTTACGTCCAAGAACTCAAGATTAATAACTCATATTTTCTCCTCCATAGAGTATTGCATACAAGAGACATCAAACGTCCAGTCAAGCAAAGGTCCGTACAACTGGCCAATGACAAAGACTGGACAAAATGCAACCGTTGCTTGCCCAAATGGCCTTGCTGGTTCAAATGCAACGAGGGCTTGCAAAGGAAGTTACGTAAATGGTGCCAGTTGGGGCGATGTCGCTGATTCACTTTGTGCTTTTAACAATAAAATAAGTGAAGAGTTAAATCAACTCTCAGAGGTAAACATTCTTCCTTAGGATATAAAATCTTGGTTTTGGAGGAAAAGGAATAGACAAAATTGGCTGAGGGTTGTTTTATTTACCCATTTCAATTGATGTGACAATAGTCTTGAGTAGTTTTAGTTTTAAACTACTTTTTGCATTCATGGCATAAATTTTCATGGCACGAAATATGCCAAAGAGATCAAAAGATGTTTTATCAGCAGATTGATCACTTGACTTCAAGTTGGTGTAAGCAAACCTTGGCCAGTTAAGTCTTACGAAGATCAAGTTCTAGCAAGCTAATAATATTTGATTTTTAATCTTTTGAGAAAGATATTTGGAACAACAGTAACCCTTCATTGCTTTCTATTTATTAAGGCTGGAAATCTTGTTTATTTTCTAAGCTATTTGTTTTGCCCCAGAAATAATTATTCTTTATTTTACAGGTTACAATAAACGATACAAATGCCGAAAGTACTGCCACTGCACTTGAAAAATTGACGAAAAATGCAACAAGTTTCACTGCTGATGATACCGTATTTGCAGCAACGACTTTTGTTAAACTTATATCTGTTAATGTCACGACAGACAAGGTAAGACTACTTTATTTATGGGCTGCGTCCCTGTCTTTCTCGAATATAGATATTTAGGATTGTAGAGGAAACACTTAAAATGGTTTACAGGTGTACAAAGGATGAGGCCCCCTCGTATCTTGCATGCCCGTTCGACAGGCTGTCTGAAGCCAATACTTGGTGACTTCGGAACACAGAAACCGATCTATGGGTCCCGTTTCTACGAACAACATGTGGCCAAAAATGCTTTTCTTTCAGAGCAGCGAAATCATGGAATGGCCTTGACGCAAAATAGGATTTAACGAGAACCTTCAAACAATTCAAATCCTCTCTCAAAAACTCAAGAACATGAAGGACGTTTTGATCCTTGTAAATCGTTCTACTATATCAAACTGCTTTTACTTTGTTATTCTATATTGTATTTGAATCGTAAATTTTGGGATTTTATCTTTTTCTTTGTACTGGGCAGGTTTGAAAACAATATCCACGATTATGTTGTATTCAATTGATAACTTTACCTTGTTTAAAAGCAATCTGTCCCCTATAGTTCTGACCTTGGTTACTGCTTTATTTACCTTATTTACGCTGCAGCTAAATTCATGCATCACTGAGTCTCTATGACCCTGATTTTTTTGGATAAAGCGAATTAACACCAATTTCTGGAATATACAAAAGAGATCTTTATCGATTTTATTTTCATTCATCGAAGGGGACAGTTTGCCTTTAAATGAATAAAAATGAAATTAGATTAAAGAAATGAGGAAAAGTTGATTTGAAGTTAGCCAATCAAAAGATACACTGTGTAGAGGCACCCAACATATAGCGTAATTTGACCTTTTTCCGACTTCATTTAGTCAGATCCATTTCAAGTTTGCAAGAAACAAGAATTCTTGAGATCATGGATTCTGTATGATAGGCCATTCTTTAGCTTTGATAGGCCACCGCTTTAGCTTTTCTCAGTTGTAATATTCACATAAATCTAGGGTATTACGAACTACTTCTTCGTTTTGGACCTAATAGGACCATTTTTCTATGCAAATTATGACAAGCTTTCTTCTCCATAGATTGTTAATGACATCCTCGAAACTGCCAGCAATCTCCTACAAGCCAATGAAACTGCTTTAGCTACATCACAGGCCCAAGGAAAAGCTTTGTCAAGGTACAATCAGTTCTGATATTATGCTCATCTTGAAGTTGTGGTCTCGTGTTTTCTCGATATTGTAGCATATGTCTTGCTTCGATTACAATGTCTACCGGGCGAGTAAAAAAACGATTAACACGTTTGATGGGCTGTGGAATAAAAGGTAATTGGCTGATATTCGAAACCAATATGTTAATCTATCAGTCGAAGACTAAACTTAGATGTGGCAATTTTGTTTGGTAAAAGTACTCACCATTTAGACCCAGATATAGGGAAAATGCTGGTAAGGAGTTTGTATTGGAACAAGTATTCCAAGTTCCATTCTGGTCCATGATTTACTTACCATTAAACATAAATTGAATGTAGTAGTCTGTGACAGAAGTAGCATTTAAATGTCAATGGCAAGTAAATCATGGACCAGAATCAAACATGGAATTCTCGTTCCCATACAAGCCCCTTACCAACATTTTCCTAATTTCTGGGCCTGAATGATGAGTGATTTTACCAAACAAAATTTCAGGTCTAAGTTAGCCATTGACTGATAGATCAACATTCCAGTTTTGAATATCGGCCACGTACTTTTTATTCCACAGCGCAATAAACGTTGACCTTTTTTCAGTCACCCAGTCACTGAGACTTTTTTCAGTCACTGAGACTTTGCAATGAGTCTATCGATCATCTGAACGATAGACTCATTGCAAGTCTCAAGATCGCTCATTGAATTGGATGGTTATCGAGAAAATAGAAAATCAGATTTAAAATGTTGAACGAATACAAGGAATTTTGTCGTAAGTCTAGTTGATCGATGTGGCTAAAGAAGAAACCCGTTTGAATGTAAAAACAACCACTTCAATCAATGTCTAATCATTCTAAAAATGTTCCTCGATAGTTAACTTGAACATTGATACCTCGTTTGTTGATATTAGTACTTAGAGAGCAGAAATTTCAATCTTGAAAGTTCAAATTTGCCTCTTCCTGCAAACCAGAGCTTTAGCCTTTTGGCCTAAGCAATTTCTTAAGGCACAGCGTATAAATCAACGATATCCTTGATGAAATTTGAACAATATTAGATATTCTGTTATTCTGTTTTTCAGGAGTCACCCCCCAGTCATCCATTGGGCAATTTCTTAATTATTTATTAGTTTCAGTTCATAATTTCGATGTGCTTCAGAAACTTGCTTAGGCCAAAAGGCCAAATCTCTCGTTTGCAAATGGACGCAAATTAGAGCTTTGAAGATTGATATCTCTGCTCTCAAAGCACCAATACCAGCAAACGAGGTATCTATGTTCAAGTTAACTATCGAGGAACATTTTGAGAGTGATTAGCCATTGATTAAAGCTAAATTTTTGCTAGCTGATGTTTCACCTGAGAAGTGATTTTGGAAAGCATTATGTTACTGCAAATTTCAATGAAAGTTTTGTAGATCTTACAATCTTCGTCTATTAGACATTCTATAGTTCTCTATCTTTCGATTTTTCGACCTCTTCCGCTTAACTGCCCTGTGCGTTCTATTTCTCATCACTACTGATGAAGGGTTATGCCCGACACGTTTAGTCCAATTAAATCCTGGCATTTTAGTTTAATTAATAGAGAAATTTGTGTTTATCAACTGTAACTATTGCCAACGCCAACGGCATGTTTTTATTCGTCTAGGCCAGTTTGTCATTTTTATCATCGTTCCAATATTGAACAATCTAAGCACTAAATATTTATCTCTATTGGAACTTGACTCGGCGTATATTTGGCTAGAAATTCGTTGAATCTAAACAGGCTTGAATTTCTTACTTTGAATGCTGTTTGAATTCTGCCCTTTAGCTGATGTCTTTTCCATTTTTCCCAAACGAACAGCATAGTCCAAGGCATCGAGACATTAGCAGATAAGATACCATTACCGAATACGACCGGTACCCCTGTTGTGCGAGTATCGTCAGGTGTTGCAATTCAAGCATTGAAAATCGACAAATCATCAAACACTCCACTGAAATTTGGCATGAAGAATGCTTCATTCTCCTTAAACAATGTCGTTTCAAACCAAGCTTATGATTCAAGTCAAGTTCAAGTTGGGTTATCCTTACCAGAGACCTTGGCATTGTAAGTTTACACTTGATGATTTTATTCATACGATCAGGTTCAGTTGAGTTGAGTTCAGCTCAGTTCAGTTCAGTTCAGGTCAGTTCAGTTCAGCTCCCGGGGGGTCTACTTAATACATTGAGCACCTGTGGATGTGCCTGCCAATAGGGTCCCATTTTCGGTTGAAATTCCAGGACAGGGTTATACCTTTTGTGTATTTATTCCGGCACAGGTATGTTCATTGAAGCTTTTTTCCCAGGACAGGTCAGATTTGACATGCAAAATTAAGGTAACTCGCAAAAGACACTTGTATTATCCAGGACAGGTACTATATTTTCAAACATTTATTCCAGGACAGGGTCATAAAATTTTCTTTTGGCAGGCACATCCCCGTTGTTTTCCTCCAAGGTAGACCCCCCGGGGTTCAGCTCAGCTCAGTTCATTTCAGTTCAGTTCATTTCAGTTCAGTTCAGTTCAATTCAATTCAATTCAATTCAACAAATAACCAAACTACAAGGAAATAAGACAATATTTCAGAAAATCAGTACATTGATATTAATAAGACAATATTTCAGAAAATCAGTACATTGATACGGAAAATTAATACAATAGACGAATACAGAGAAGGGAGATAAATTGTATGGAGGGAATTACTTAAAGGAGGAGCTCTCTCGATAGGTGAACTAATCGAGAACTAATCTAGGAGAGAGCTTCCCCCGCTAAAGAGCCCTCCTATGTCACGCATGAGTCGTTTATCTCCATGCTTTTAGTTCTCAGCTTAGGCTCCAAATAGATTAAATGCCCGAGGCAGATGTGTAGATATATCCTTCTTCTTTCGATATATGCTCATGTTTGCTCTTAAAAAATTTCTGAAATGCACAACTAGCGAGCTAGCTACCTAGGTTTCAGAGAAACTTTTGCGGCTTGCTTGTTTTGAATTACTGGTTCAGAGAATTTCCTTTGTCTGCGATCGCTAATCGCTTTGAATTGCGGTGTCAATCAAAAGCAATTCATGCTATTGTGTTACAAAATCTGTCCTTGTTATTCCCCAGCATTCAATGATTTTGACATCGAAATGAAATTCTCCATCAATAGGAATTAAAAGTCTGTCTCAAATCAGGTGTCACCTGAGATATGCGATAACGCAAAATTGCTGTTGCAAAATTCTTGAATTATTCTTATTCGCGGGCATTTTCACATGACAACTAATTTGAGACAGACTTTAGTGGACTCTACCTTCGACCTGCCATAAGTACCATGTCAAACGATACACTGACCGGATTTGATTGAAATTGAATCAGCTAGCAAATGTAATCCTCGAAGCTCATCAATATTTCATCGATTTCTTTTCAGAGATATTATTGGCACAGACGAACCAAGAATAAGCTTTATAGCTTACAAAGGCAGTCAGTTTTTCCAGACAACAAAAACTGATTTTCGTGGAAAAAGAAATGTGGATAAATCCCAAAATCCTAATAGTATGGTGATATCTGCGCATGTCAAAGGTTCTAAAAGGGTTAATCTGTCAAAGAACCTGACTGGTACTTTCAAAAAGATTTCTCCATCACAAGCTGACAAATGTGTGTTTTGGGATTTTGCAAAAAATGGTTAGGGTTTTTATTTCTTTGGTTTCAATTCATTCTTGCATTTATATATGGGCTCATTTGTTCATTAACAAAATTGCTCAAGATCTTCTATTCGTTCATTTTTCCACTCACTACGAAGATACATGTCAAAGGTTCACCAATCAAATCATGCGAGATCTCGAGCTCAGCTGACAGCTTCAGGTGTTGTTGCTCAGTGGTTACCCTGGGTACCAGAGCCTCAAAATTAAGGAAAGGAAGATACTCACTGGTGCAATCATCTGACTTTGCAACCAGAACAATCAGGTGAATGAGGTTCAAGCCCAGTTAGAACCGCATCATTTGAGCATCATGACAAGGGGTCATGGACTCAATTAGCTCTTCTCTACTTGTGTCATCCCAGTGCTTGGCGCTAAAAATTTGCAGCTTCATCTTCACTTTACTACACCCGCACGTGCCTAGCATTGTTGACTGTATTCTGTTTTAAGAATACCTCATGTATGGTGGTTGATTTTGCTTAAAGCCCCTCTTCGCATGCAGTGCTAGTGAGATAGCCACATATGTTTCAGAATTTGACAGTGTTCTTCGTTTACATTCACATCTTAACTAACTGGCTGTGAAAATCTCTTTGAATGCATGGCTTTGTCTGTGATCAGTTTCACTGTGTGTTAAAGCGTCTTTTTCATCCAGCATGCCTTGCTTCATCCAGCATGTCTCTTGGTTGGCCTTTGTTGTCGCCATGCTATGGCTTTATCTGTGACCAGTTTCACTGTGTGTTAAAGCGTCTTTTTCATCCAGCATGCCTTGCTTCATCCAGCATTGTTGTCGCCATTTTCATGAAGGACAACCAAGAGACGCCATGTGCAAGGCATGCTAGATGAAACAGACCCTTTAACCAGAAGCAATGAATGCTTTCATATTTCATTCTTTAAAGGAGCGTTGCCCTTCAGCAGAAGCTGTTTTTCAAGGGGCCCTCCAATTAAAACTTAATTACAAAAAACCATTAAAAACCATAACTTTAAAACCCTATTTACAATTATGCAATATTTACAATTGAAAGAAAAATTAACCCTTTATTGACTTTTTAAAACCATTCAGGGAGGATGCCGTCTTAGATTCAGTTGGGAGGCTATTCCATAGTTTAGCTGCCCGGAAAGAAAAGCATTTTTGCCCATTTGTTGACTTTTTCTTTGGCAACCTTAAATCAGAGCCTGAGACTGCGGCGAACTTGTTGAGTTTTTGATAAAAAGGTTACACAGGTATTGTGAAGCCAAATCATTGAGCGACTTGAAGACCATCGTTTTAGACTCAAAATCAATGAGTTCTACCATAGTCTTCCAGCCCAACTCCTCGATAAGTTGTCTGCTTGGGGTATCAAAGCTGCTATTTGTAATTATTCTAGCAGCAGGATTTTGAAGCTTTTGCAACTGGTTTATGTCTGTAGAACCAGCACAACCCCAAACAGAACAATAAATGCTATTGCTAAAAGTCTGCTAATTTAATTAATTATCATTTTTCATTTGAATCGTAGATGGTTTTGGTGCTTGGTCTTCTGAAGGATGTCGTCAAAAGGAGGTCAGTTCTGGCAGGGTTATTTGCGAATGTGATCACATGACTAATTTCGCCATCCTGTTCGATGTTTACGCGGGAAGAAAGACGGTTGAAGATGAAACGCATGAACAAATTCTTGGCATTATTTCATTCATTGGAATTGGGTTATCACTTGGTGGTCTTTTCCTGGTACTTCTTACGATGGCTATGTTCAGGTATGTCCTCTGTGCGGTACTTTATACTATTACCCTTTATGTTATGTTTGTTAATGGACTTTAATCGACAATTTAGCTAATAAAAGCATTCAACTAACAAATTCTTTCATTCATGTAGTCAAGAAAAACACATTCGAGTAAACGTTTAGGCGTAAGCCTTCATCAGTAATCAATGATTACTGATGAAGGCTTACGCCGACGTTTACTCGAATGTGTTTTTCTTGACTACATATATCTTTTTTATTACATATTGTGAATGAGCTAATGAGAATATATTCTTTTATTTATATATATTTCACATTTAATTCTTTTAAGGAGGGTTGCCCTTCAGCAGAAGATGGTTGGTCCTCCAATAAAAACAATAATTAAAATCTACTGAAACAAACTGAAAAGCTATTAATTGAATTACACTATAAAACCTCATTTACAATATTTAAAACCTATGTACAATAATGTTTAGAATTTACAATGGAACACCCGATTACAAGCTTCTTTCAAGGTTGCTCTTGCGCAATGCGTCATGCCTAACGACATCGGAACACTCACCAATTCCATTTACTTTACAGCCGGCTACGACGCAACCTCCCTTCGAAGATCCTAATCCATCTCTGTCTCGCATTAATGCTGACACTGATATGTTTTGTCGCTGGTGCGGATAGAACTGAGCCTGTTTACTTGTGTCGTGGCTTTGCAGTTGCAATTCAGTATTTCCTTTTGGCTTCATTTTGCTGGATGAGTGTGGAATCTGTCAATCTTTATTTGTCATTTGTTGTTGTCATGGGATCATACATTACCAAGTTCATGCTCAAGGCTGCAGTTTTTGCATGGGGTAAGTCCAGCAGAATTATACATCTTCATAGTTTTGCTATTTACCTGAACTGATGTATCGCTAGACTTTTGACCTGGAGTCTTTTGCTTCCCTGTGCTATTTGACTTGATGATATCACTTCGGTCAACAGAGACTCATGATATTATTCTGAAAAACCTGACGCTGTTTAGGCCCTCGCAGTCGGTTTTCTGTTGTCCAATCAGATTGCGAGATTTGGTAAAGACTAATTGTTTTCGAACTTTTGATTCGATTGGTGCAATTGATTAGATTTGAACAAAATTGCTAAAGAGCACTGTTCGTTTTTTTCAGGGCTGCCAGCCGTGATTGTTGCAGTAACAGCGTCACTACGAATTCAGGATTATGGCAACGAACGATAGTAAGTATAGGGTGGAAAAGTTCTTCTTGTTGCGTTTAAATGCCGAGTGTCCCAGAAAAATTATACAGATTTGGTTGGGTTGTGGGTCCAGCGATGAGAATTTAGCTTTGATGGCTAACCATTTTCAAGAAATCCCTCTATATGAACATAGATAGACCTCGTTTGTAGGTAATGGTGCCTTGAGAGCGGAAATATTTATCTTGAAAGTTCAAACTTGCCTCAACATCCAAACCAGAGCTTTGGCCTTTGGCCTGAAGCACATCGAGATTTAGAATTAAAATTTAAGAAAAATGGAAAACGGCACAATGGATGACTTTTAGCAAACAGTATAATATTATCGAAGATATGTTTTCATTTTATCAAGGATATAGTTGATATATTCGCTGTGCTTCAAGAATTGGCGTAGGCCATAACGCTGAAGTTCTGGCTTGGAGGTAACAGGAAATCAAATTTCAACATTAATATTTAAACACTCAAAGCATCAATATAAACGAGGTATCTATGTTCAAGTTAACTATCGAGGAAGCTTTTGAAATTGATTAGCCATTGTTTAAAGCACAATTATCATTGCTGGACCAACCCAATCTGGGTGCAGGGAATCATTTCGTAACTTCTTTCCCGCAGTCCTTATGTCGCAAACGTTTATTGTAGTTAACTTATGTAGCATTTAGCATTTAGCGTATAGTGATTGATTTCAATTATTCTTTTTTCTTGTTTTTCTTGTTGCGTATTGTCCTGTAGTGTTTGTTGTTTTTGTTGTATGTAGACCATGGGGTAGTCACGCCATTTTGCTCCTCATGTTATCGTTCCTGTAGTGTTGTATAGTTGTATCGTATCAATATGTAGAGTAAGTTGTAACATGTATTGTAAGAACTTTATCTGGATATAAAAAAAACCCAATCTGTACACTTTCCTGGGAGACATGGCATCATGCTGTATCATTAAAAGAGATATGGCTTGTTCCCTAAACGAGTCCATATATTTCGCTCTATTTTATGTCACCTGATAAAAACTTCAGTCGTCAGTGTGATTTTACAGGCAAGGGACTGATTATGACTCTCTGTTTATCGTAGCTGTGTTGTTTCTGGTTGGGCAGCATACGGAACAATGTTTGCCCCAATTTGCCTGATTGTCATCCTAAACATCGGCGTTTTCATCAGGGTCTTCTACGCCTTGCAATCAAGTGCTAAAGGAAAGAAAATCAGCAAAGATCAGAAGCGTACAGGAATATCACAATTACGAATTGCAGCTACATTCTCTTGTATTCTTGGCCTTACCTGGATTTTCGGCATTTTCGCTATTGCTGATGCACGTATATTCTTTCAATATCTTTTCTGCATCTTCAACTCGCTTCAGGGGTTTATAATATTCTATTTACACGTCGCACGGCAGCAAGAAGCAAGGAAGCATTGGATCTTCTTCCTCACAGGAAAGGGCCTAAATTATCATCGAGCAACAATGTCATCCTCTACCGCGCGAACCATGCGGACGAACAAAGGGGAGACGTATCGGCTGCGCACACCGTCAGCGGATAAAAATGGCACATTGACAAGCACATTGGGACGTTCGAACGAATATTCGAATAACAACTTCAGACCATCACAATCTGAGGCTTGAAAAACCAAATTCTGCAACATTTGAATCCAGTTAATCTGAAATGCAATGAAGGTAATTACGATTGATCGAAAGATTCCCAACGATTTGCCATCCTGCAGCGCCCCCGTTGGCAAGATGCTTCTGGAAGACCAAGATGCTAAAAGATCATAGCCTGCTGACGTCCGCCTGCTGCTGCACACTTTACAGCCGACAAATATCGTTAACCATCAACACACAATCACTTTCATAAAGATTCCAATCAAGTTTGAGTGCCCTACCTCTCCTCTTAAATGACTTAGTTTAATATTTGAGGATAAACCTTAACAATATATCTGCACGAACAAATTATTTCACCTTGTGTAGCTTGTAAAGTTACCATATTGTAAGTAGAAATGTTTTGCAAAGTTGTGCCAGTTAATGAGACGTACTACATGAAGTCTTAAGTAGGTATTGCTTATCAAAACGAGACTGCAATCCAAGTAAAACCGATGAAACCCACATTTTAGCATTTGTGTCCAACATGCAAGTCGATAGTGATACTTACGGCGATTTTAGTACGCCTGCTTATACTAATAATAGGCCATTTTAGCTGTTAATGAAACCGATTTTTAAGATTAATTTCTATTTTGACAAAAAAGGAGCCAATCATATTGCAGATAAGAGAAATCGAACAGTTCAAAGCATTTTTATTTGCACTCATGTTTTATCAAGGTTGCATACCTTGTAGGAACTGTGTTTATTCCCAGTATTGTTTTCGTGCATAGTACACTAAGTAATTGGGGTCCTATCAAGATGATGTAATAATAATTTTGTGCTTTCAAGTTCCGCTGTTGATGTATTACGTGATCAACTGTTATACGAGATGACCACAGGGAACCAGAGTGCATGATTTTTGATTGGTCAACACTAATAGACGTTACAATTTGAAAATTACTGTCACTAAAGAAAGTTTCTCAGGTTATACTCAGATATGTGACGAAAACAATACTGGGAATAAACACAGTTCCTACAAGGTAGGCGCCCTTGGCTTTATCAGAAACTTTGCTTTGAAGGAATTTTTAATTTTGGGCCCAATAGACCTTTTAGCTATTCTGAAAAGAATCAGAATCAAACGATATTTTGCTACATTCTGCAGAAGTTTTGAATGTGCACAACAGTGGTAGAAGCTCTAACGCCACTCGATCGAACCTCGCGTATAAAAACGTATGAAAATAACACTCGATTGAGGCTCTTTTGCGGAATAGCCAAAACGTCTATTCTTATAGTAAAAGAGGAGGCTCAATGTTTCTTAGATAAAATATGAGTGTATATAATAAAACTTGCTGTGTGTACAAGGTTTGCCAAAAAGGTTAGCTGAAAGGTTCTACGAAAATTAGAGCACTATTCATTGAATTTATAAGTGGTGTAAATATTGCAAGAAATCCTTAAGATTTTAGATTCCCTCGCGTATTTTTGTAACAAGTGAAAATAATGTAATTAATGCTGCATGTTGATACAAGCGTGAATCGCTTGAAGTAGAATGCGCAGCTCTGGGGTAGCAGAGTGTTAGCATAGACAGTATCATGGGTATTGTGGACACAATTTGTGTCGATCTTGTCCACAATACCTGGCCTAAATGTTACTAAATGAATGAATGCATTTCGTTACCTTGCTCGTCTTCATTCCATGAGTATCTCTGCGCTTTTGCCTCGGCATTCATTCTTGCTTACTCAAGTTGGTAACGGCCTAAGATTTTTGAACAGTGCCGCGCTCTAAACTAGTTCCCAGCCCAGACCGCTTGAGTAAGCAAGAATGAATGCCGAGGCAAAAGCGCAGAGATACTCATGGAATGAAGACGAGCAAGGTAACGAAATGCATTCATTCATTTAGTAACATTTAGGCCAGGTATTGTGGACAAGATCGACACAAATTGTGTCCACAATACCCATGACAGTATTCGGTACTCTATTTGTATCTAAAGAAGGATGAGAAATTATAGCTAAAAGAGGCGCATTACCGTGGCAATCATATGTAGTTCTATGACAGTTTTCATTGCACCAAATGCACTATTAGCACAAGGGGAGAGTTCTCATCTCATTGATATTGATAACATGTAATGCACCTCATCAGTGTTGGGAAAAGTTCTCTAAAACAGGGTATGGTTTGCAAAAGCAAAAAAAAAAGAAAAAAAAAGGATAGGTTTAAGCGCAAAATTTCTTGAAAATCTACCATTCAACATCATTGTGACAGCATCATAAGGTCTGGTGGGTTTTCAAAAAATTTGGAGCACAGCCCTGCACAAAAGTGGGTCCCTCTTTGGAACATATGGCGTGCTGTGTGCGATCCCAAGTAGAACGTATTCACACCAGCACATAAAGAAGATAAAATCAATTTAAACTAGCCAACCAGCAAGTATATTTGAGTTTCGGATATCCAGTGCATAAATGATAAAAAGTAAACAAATTAATCAATATAGGCCTATAAGAGCTTTTGAATCTATTTAAGACCTTCCAATTACTGTTCCAAAACATAAAAGAACCCTCAAAGGCCAGCCCTGAAACTTTATCTTAGGCCCAATTCGTGAGATTCATAGCTAAAGCCACAACAAAATATTGCAATATCTTTTAACACAAACAGTGCCTTGTACTTTGTACCGTGTATTTTTGCATCATATCTTCAGTGGCAGGCCACTATAAATTTTTACTATTTAACGTAATATTACTGACGGAAACCCTCTGTTTTTCTTCTTATTTTTGCTTCAGCACTTTCAAAATTAACCGGTTTGGGTGAAATATGCAAGCCTGTAGCCATAATTTTAGGTCCAACATAAGGATTTTCAAGGAAAGCCCATTTTGACAAAAAGCAAAGCCTTATAGCCTTACTTTTTGGGCAAAAATGGGTATTTTCAAAATTGGCCTATTTTACCGAAAAAGCAAAAGGGTTAGCCTTACTTTTTGCCCAAAAATCGGTATTTCTGAAAAGGGCCTATTATAGTAAAAAATCAAAGGGGTTAACCTTACCTTTTTGCCAAAAAATTGGTATTTTCGGAATGGGCCTAAAAGGCTATAGCCTTACCTTTTTGCCAAAAATCGGTATTTCCGAAATAGGCCTATTTTTGCAAAAAAAGCAAAGGGGTTAGCCTTACCTTTTGGCCAAAAATCGGTATTTCCGGAATAGGCCTATTTTGCAAAAAGAGCAAAGGGGTTAACCTTACCTTTTTGCCCAAAATCGGTATTTCCGAACAAGACCTATTTTTGCAAAAAAGCAAAGGCTATAGCCTTACTTTTTGCCCAAAAATCGGTAATTTCAAGATGGGCCTATTTTTGCAAAAAAGCAAAGGCTATAGCCTTACCTTTTTGCCAAAAATTGATATTTTCGGAATGGGCCTATATTTGCAAAAAAGCAAAGGGGTTAGCTTTACCTCTTTGCCAAAAATCAGTATTTTCGAAATGGGCCTATTTTTGCAAAAAAAAGCAAAGGCTATAGCCTTACTTTTTGCCTAAAAAATCGGTAATTTCAAGATGGGCCTATTTTTGTAAAAAAGCAAAGGCTATAGCCTTACTTTTTGCCCAAAGATCAGTATTTTCAAGATGGGCCTATTTTTGCAAAAAAGCAAAGGCTATAGCCTTACCTTTTAGCCAAAAAATCGGTATTTCCGAAATAGGCCTATTTTTGCAAAAAAGCAAAGGGGTTAACCTTACCTTTTTGCCAAAAATCGGTATTTTCGAAATGGGCCTATTTTTGCAAAAAAGCAAAGGCTATAGCCTTACTTTTTGCCCAAAGATCAGTATTTTCAAGATGGGCCTATTTTTGCAAAAAAGCAAAGGCTACAGCCTTACCTTTTAGCCAAAAAATCGGTATTTCCGAAATAGGCCTATTTTTGCCAAAAAGCAAAGGGGTAAACCTTACCTATTTGCCAAAAATCGGTATTTCCGGAATAGGCCTATTTTGCAAAAAGAGCAAAGGGGTTAACCTTACCTTTTTGCCCAAAATCGGTATTTCCGAACAAGACCTATTTTTGCAAAAAAGCAAAGGCTATAGCCTTACTTTTTGCCCAAAAATCGGTAATTTCAAGATGGGCCTATTTTTGCAAAAAAGCAAAGGCTATAGCCTTACCTTTTTGCCAAAAATCGGTATTTTCGAAATGGGCCTATTTTTGCAAAAAAGCAAAGGCTATAGCCTTACTTTTTGCCCAAAAATCGGTATTTTCAAATGGGCCTATTTTTGCAAAAAAGCAAAGGCTATAGCCTTACTTTTTGCCCAAAAATCGGTAATTTCAAGATGGGCCTATTTTTGTAAAAAAGCAAAGGCTATAGCCTTACTTTTTGCCCAAAGATCAGTATTTTCAAGATGGGCCTATTTTTGCAAAAAAGCAAAGGCTATAGCCTTACCTTTTAGCCAAAAAATCGGTATTTCCGAAATAGGCCTATTTTTGCAAAAAAGCAAAGGGGTTAACCTTACCTATTTGCCAAAAATCGGTATTTCCGAAATAGGCCTATTTTTGCAAAAAAGCAAAGGGTTAGCCTTACTTTTTGCCCAAAATCAATATTTTCGAAATGGGCCTATTTTTGCAAAAAAGCAAAGGCTATAGCCTTACCTTTTGCCAAAAATCGGTATTTTCGAAATGGGCCTATTTTTGCAAAAAAGCAAAGGGGCTAACCTTACCTTTTTGCCAAAAATCGGTATTTTCGAAATGGGCCTATTTTTGTAAAAAAAAAGCAAAGGGGTTAACCTATAGCCTTACTTTTTGCCAAAAATCGGTATTTTCGAAATGGGCCTATTTTTGCAAAAAAGCAAAGGCTATAGCCTTACTTTTTGCCCAAAAATCGGTAATTTCAAGATGGGCCTATTTTTGTAAAAAAGCAAAGGCTATAGCCTTACTTTTTGCCCAAAGATCAGTATTTTCAAGATGGGCCTATTTTTGCAAAAAAGCAAAGGCTATAGCCTTACCTTTTAGCCAAAAAATCGGTATTTCCGAAATAGGCCTATTTTTGCAAAAAAGCAAAGGGGTTAACCTTACCTTTTTGCCAAAAATCGGTATTTTCGAAATGGGCCTATTTTTGCAAAAAAGCAAAGGCTATAGCCTTACTTTTTGCCCAAAAATCCAAATGGGCCTATCAGTATTTTCAAGATGGGCCTATTTTTGCAAAAAAGCAAAGGCTATAGCCTTACCTTTCTGCCAAAAATCGGTATTTTCGAAATGGGCCTATTTTTGCAAAAAAGCAAAGGCTATAGCCTTACTTTTTGCCCAAAAATCGGTAATCAAGATGGGCCTATTTTTGTATTTCCTATTTGCCAAAAATCGGTATCGAAATGGGCCTATTTTTGCAAAAAGCAAAGGCTATAGCCTTACCTTTTAGGGTATTTCCCAAATAGGCCTATTGTTGCAAAAAAGCAAAGGGGTTAACCTTACCTTTTTGCCAAAAATCGGTATTTTCGAAATGGGCCTATTTTTGCAAAAAAGCAAAGGGGTTAGCCTTACCTTTTCCCCAAAAATTTGTATTTTCGAATTGGGCCTATTTTTGCAAAAAAGCAAAGGCTATAGCCTTACCTTTTAGCCAAAAATGGGCCTATTTTTGCAAAAAAGCGGTATAGCCTTACCCTGCCAAAAATCGGTATTTTCGAAATGGGCCTATTTTTGCAAAAAAGCAAAGGCTATAGCCTTACTTTTTGCCCAAAAATCGGTAATTTCAAGATGGGCCTATTTTTTAAAAAAGCAAAGGGGTTAAATTTGCCAAAAATCGGTATTTTCGAAATGGGCCTATTTTTGCAAAGAAGCAAAGGCTATACCTTACCTTTTGCCAAAAAATCGGTATTTCCGAAATAGGCCTATTTTTGCAAAAAAGCAAAGGGGTTAACCTTACCTTTTTGCCAAAAATCGGTATTTTCGAAATGGGCCTATTTTTGCTAAAAAGCAAAGTAGACCTATTTGCCAAAAATCGGTATTTTCGAAATGGGCCTATTTTTGCAAAAAAGCAAAGGGGCTAACCTTACCTTTTTGCCCAAAAATCAGTATTTTCAAGATGGGCCTATTTTTGCAAAAAAGCAAAGGCTATAGCCTTACCTTTCTGCCAAAAATCGGTATTTTCGAAATGGGCCTATTTTTGCAAAAAAGCAAAGGCTATAGCCTTACTTTTTGCCCAAAAATCGGTAATTTCAAGATGGGCCTATTTTTGCAAAAAAGCAAAGGCTATAGCCTTACTTTTTGCCCAAAAAGTATCGAAATGGGTATTTTGCAAAAAAGCAAAGGCTAAGCCTTATAGGCCTATTTTTGCAAAAAAGCAAAGGGGTTAACCTTACCTTTTTGCCAAAAATCGGTATTTTCGAAATGGGCCTATTTTTGCTAAAAAGCAAAGGGGTTAGACCTATTTGCCAAAAATCGGTATTTTCGAAATGGGCCTATTTTTGCAAAAAGCAAAGGCTATAGCCTTATGGGCCTTTTTGCCCAAAAATCGGTATTTGCAAAAGAGGAAAGGCTATAGGCCTATTTTTGGGCCTAAAAAAGCAAAGGCTATAGCCTTACTTTTTGCCCAAAAATCGGTAATTTCAAGATGGGCCTATTTTTACAAAAAAGCAAAGGCTATAGCCTTACCTTTTTGCCCAAAAAGTATTTTCGAAATGGGCCTATTTTTGCAAAAAAGCAAAGGCTATAGGCCAAAAAATTGGTATTTCCCAAGTAGGCCTTTTTGCAAAAAAGCAAAGGGGTTAACCTTACCTTTTTGCCAAAAATCGGTATTTTCGAAATGGGCCTATTTTTGCAAAAAAGCAAAGGCTATAGCCTTACTTTTTGCCCAAAAATCGGTAATTTCAAGATGGGCCTATTTTTGCAAAAAAGCAAAGGCTATAGCCTTACCTTTTTGCCAAAAATCAGTATTTCCGAAATAGGCCTATTTTTGCAAAAAAGCAAAGGGGTTAACCTTACCTTTTTGCCAAAAATCGGTATTTTCGAAATGGGCCTATTTTTGCAAAAAAGCAAAGGCTATAGCCTTACTTTTTGCCCAAAAATCGGTAATTTCAAGATGGGCCTATTTTTGTAAAAAAGCCTTACTATTTGCCCAAAGACCAGTATTTTCAAGATGGGCCTATTTTTGCAAAAAAGCAAAGGCTATAGCCTTACCTTTCTGCCAAAAATCGGTATTTTCGAAATGGGCCTATTTTTGCAAAAAAGCAAAGGCTATAGCCTTACTTTTTGCCCAAAAATCGGTAATTTCAAGATGGGCCTATTTTTGTAAAAAAGCAAAGGCTATAGCCTTACTTTTTGCCCAAAGACCAGTATTTTCGAAATGGGCCTATTTTTGCAAAAAAGCAAAGGCTATAGCCTTACCTTTTAGCCAAAAAATTGGTATTTCCCAAATAGGCCTATTGTTGCAAAAAAGCAAAGGGGTTAACCTTACCTTTTTGCCAAAAATCGGTATTTTCGAAATGGGCCTATTTTTGCAAAAAAGCAAAGGCTATAGCCTTACTTTTTGCCCAAAAATCGGATTTCAAGATGGGCCTATAAAAAAGCAAAGGCTATAGCCTTACTTTTTGGCCTATTTTTGCAAAAAAGCAAAGGCTATAGCCTTACCTTTTAGCCAAAAAATCGGTATTTCCGAAATAGGCCTATTTTTGCAAAAAAGCAAAGGGGTTAACCTTACCTTTTTGCCAAAAATCGGTATTTTCGAAATGGGCCTATTTTTGCAAAAAAGCAAAGGCTATAGCCTTACTTTTTGCCCAAAAATCGGTAATTTCAAGATGGGCCTATAAAAAAGCAAAGGCTATAGCCTTACTTTTTCAAAAGATTTCAAGATGGGCCTATTTTTGCAAAAAAGCAAAGGCTATAGCCTTACCTTTTTGCCAAAAATCGGTATTTTCGAAATGGGCCTATTTTTGCAAAAAAGCAAAGTCTATAGCCTTACTTTTTGCCCAAAAATCGGTAATTTCAAGATGGGCCTATTTTGTAAAAAAGCAAAGGCTATAGCCTTACTTTTTGCCCAAAATCGGGAATTTCAAGATGGGCCTATTTTTGCAAAAAAGCAAAGGCTATAGTCTTACCTTTCTGCCAAAAATCGGTATTTTCGAAATGGGCCTATTTTTGCAAAAAAGCAAAGGCTTTAGCCTTACTTTTTGCCCAAAAATCGGTAATGTCAAGATGGGCCTATTTTTGTAAAAAAGCAAAGGCTATAGCCTTACTTTTTGCCCAAAGACCAGTATTTTCGAAATGGGCCTATTTTTGCAAAAAAGCAAAGGCTATAGCCTTACCTTTTAGCCAAAAAATTGGTATTTCCCAAATAGGCCTATTGTTGCAAAAAAGCAAAGGGGTTAACCTTACCTTTTTGCCAAAAATCGGTATTTTCGAAATGGACCTATTTTTGCAAAAAAGCAAAGGCTATAGCCTTACTTTTTGCCCAAAATCGGTAATTTCAAGATGGGCCTATTGTTGCAAAAAAGCAAAGGCTATAGCCTTACCTTTTGCCAAAAATCGGTATTTTCGAAATGGGCCTATTTTTGCAAAAAAGCAAAGGCTATACCTTACCTTTTTGCCAAAAATCGGTAATTTCCGAACATGGGCCTATTTTTGCAAAAAAGCAAAGGCTATAGCCTTACTTTTTGCCCAAAAATCGGTATTTTCAAGATGGGCCTATTTTTGCAAAGAGCAAAGGGGATAGCCTTACCTTTTTGCCAAAAATCGGTATTTCCGAAATAGGCCTATTTTTGCAAAAAAGCAAAGGGTTTGGCCTTTGCAGAGAGGTAAGCGGACAGAAAAACAAACGAAAAAGAGGACAAATCCAGCAATGTCTAAATAAAGATGACAGCTAAAGATACAAATTTATGAGCTTTGAAATTTGAATTAAACACATAGAGAAAAGCCTTTTTCTTATCTTTAAGCCCCATAGCTAACCATGAACCTTTGCGGGCCAAATGAAAAGTAAAACAAACAGAAGTTGGACGAGAAATTCATACGAAGTCGACTTTGGGGTTGCAACACTCTCCGTCGCAGAGGCTATTTGTTGGAAACCGAGCTTTCAACTAAAGCTTTGGCGCGTTCGCAGTTCTGAAAGCTTTGGCTGAAAGCTCTGTTTCCAAAAAACAGTCTCTGCGATGGAGAGTGGGATTGCAAAGGAACACGGTTAGCTATGGGTCATTAACTAGGCCATTTCACTTATTTGTAAGGAACAAGCTTATGCATGGGGGGATACTCATAATGGATCAATATGTTGTAAAAATAACGGTGCATTGTTGATATTTTGCAGCTGATGATATGTAAAAAAAAGTCCTAATGAGAGATACAGAAGATGCATGAGCGTAGCGGAAGATAAAATTTGGGGGGCTGGCCTACAAAAATTAATTGTTTACAAAACTTTTTGCCCGACTTAAGGCGGATTTCTGCCCGATTATGGCGGATTTTTGCAAATTTTTCCAACGCTGGGGGGGGGGGCTTTCCAGCCCCTTGTCTCCTACGCCTATTAGAAGGTCCCCAAGTTGCTTGATCTTGCTTGAGCTCTAATGTTTGCCTCAAAATTTCATTGGCAAGGGGAACAAAATAAATTTTAATTATGTTTGAATAAAGCTATGGATACGAAGATCTATATATTTTCTACAAAACAAACTTTCACAATAAACTAGCTCCACTATCGTAGAAACTCGAAGAAGGGATAGTGCAATGTTTGCAAAGTACTAAGAAATTAAATCTATCTATCTATTGCACCCTTGTTTTTCAGTAATATTCACTACTTTAAGTGAATTTTTAATGAGTATATTTTGAGCATGAAGAATTCTTTTTCTGATCAAATCACATGCTTCATATGTCAAGAAATTTATCTGTAGTGATTTTAGTAATTTTACAACATAGGGATCAAATCTTTAAAAGGGTCAGTGTGGTGTAAAATTCTGTTGCAGTTTTCTTTCAATTAAATGACTTGGAAGGAACTTAGGGTTTTTTGCTGTAAATCTGCCGTGGAAATTTATTGATGTCTTGATTAGTTTCAAAATGGCGGCATGTATTAAATTTTCGTCTATGACGTCATCAAATTTGTAAATCCTAAACCAGAAAAGATACAGATTTCTGCTTGCCGCCATATTACAGCCCTTCACAAACTTTGGTTTTCTTGAAGGTCATATCACTTTTCCTCTATTGGTTTAGGATTTACGATGATTTAACTTTTTCAAAATTTTCCATGAATTTTTGCGAAAATAATTAAATTGCTGCCATTTTGAAAAAATGAATCTTGATATCAAAAATTTTCCACGGCAGATTTACAGCAAAGTACCATAAGTTCCTTTCAAGTCATTCAATGCACGGAAAAATGTCACAGAATTTTACATCCACCTTTTTAAAGATTCGAAAGATTTGAGCCCTATGCTTAATTTCACCCAAATTTTCACGAAGAAAAATGACATACCACATGCAAAATTAAAAAACTTTGGCGCACATGTCCATCAGCAATAAATCCAAGCGAGGCTGTTTGCAAGTTATTCAAATTTTACCTAAAATAAATATTCAAATCTTGAATCCACTGTGAATTGCTACGACACCAAACAACAGATTCTCATGTGTTACATTTGCAAATCCTGCATCTTCAATCATGCTTGTAAACGTCTCCTGAAAGATAAACAAAATACACAATTAACATCAATGAAATTCGAAAACAGATTCACAGGAGTGAAAATTTGATTAAGCTTCTAGACGATTAAAGCCTTTCTGCTAACCACAAGGCCTTGCGCGCTGTTGCTGTCCCATAATTCACTGCGAGAGGACTTTTCGGTTATCTGAAAGTCTGCGAAGCTAGGCCAGTGTTTGCTTATACACCATTCGAGTGAAAAGTCGAGTTATTGATAATTTGTTTTATGAGAAACTTTCCCATTGAATTTCATTTGGATTGCATAAAATTTTACGTTAAAGGCAAAGGGAAAATGAGGAGTCATAAGGGGATGTCATAATAATCATAACAATGTGACGCAATGCATCTTGGTAAAAACCACTCGTTGCCATCTTTTGCGATATCGCCTTTTTGTAGACTGGTTAAGCGAGTCCGTTGTATCCCTGTGGCAAACATTCCTAAGCAGACCGAAGTGACATTATTATTATTACTATTAATTTATTTAAAGTAGGAATATAAACAATAGCTATAAAATAAAAGCTAATTCAAGACTACTTGCCATCATAAAGGTAAAGAACACAGGGAAACAAGGGATTCTCGTAACAAGATAAGTATTTTTGTAGCATTAAATATCAATTTGACGTCATAATAGGAAAGAGCGGCATATTCTAATCAATTTTGCACCCCAATCAATATTACGTCACAATGCAGTATAAGCCTATAAAAGCCCCCACATCGGGCCAAAATATCAGAAATCACTTCACAGCCCTAAGAGTGAGTCGCAAGTGGATTAATAAGTTTACATTCGTGAATTTCGTTAAAATGGACGCTAAGAATCGAGATGAAAGTTTACAGAGAATGTCTGAGATGGATAGTGGTATCAATCTTCTTGAAAATGAGTCGTTGATTGGTGCAAGTGAGCAACAACAACTGCAGCTTAGGCTGAAAGACAGGAAGATCGAACAACTTGAGGAGAGAATCGAGGATCTGGAAGATGTTGTCACTGGCTGTAAGTTTCATTTAAATATCTGTAACAAAGATCTCCTGTGTTCTCTACTTGTTGGGGAGACGAGATACGCTTCGTACGAGGAAACTCGTGCGTCCCCCCGTGCTGTAGGTCAATGCTCATGCGCCCGGCAGACTTCCAACCCAAAACGCTACTGCGTATGAGCTTTAACCCACTGCACGGGGGGGGGGGGGGGCACCAAAGTTTCCTCGGATAAAGCATATCTCGTCTCTCCAACAACTACTGTAGTTAGTTAGAAGATAGTCATCGATAGTAGGTCCTTCGTTTAAGGGGCTAACGTCCATTCAACAACTTGCGCTTCTTCTTCTCTCAGGAAAAATAGATCGTTGAGTGACCAGGGTTATAAAAGGAGATAAATCGAAAAAGGAAAAGCCACGATACCAACGTCGATCGCCGGATCCAAAGATGGTTGCGATGATGAATAAATGAAAATTTGTAGGCAGAAACACTGCAATACGATAAAAAACAACAGCAAAGAATATCTATTGCCAATATTTTCGTCCTGCCATGCAAGGAGACCTCGTTTCGTTTCTTACTTTTGATACACACTGATATTTAGACTTCATTACCATGTTAATCAAAAGCAAATAAAGCATGGCAAATGGAAAGTGCAATGGTGAATAGCCTGGTCTATAAATAGAACAAAGGCAACACTCAGACACAGCATTATTGCTTTGGCTACCCATTGTTCATGGCGCGTGTGCAACTTCGATTAGAATGGGATATTCTTAGATGATTTTGCTCTTTGCAAATGCAGGCTTTTAACCTTTAACAACAGAGAAGCAAAAGCTGACTTGCACAGGTACAGTAAAACCCGGCAAACAAGAACATTGGAAAGTAAGAGCCCACAGACCGATTTCTTGAAAAAGGCACCCAAAGATAAGAACCAGAAACAGCATGATTTCTTTCCATGTTCTTATAAGTTGAGATATTTATCAAGAACAATGGAATATGTCTTTGGAATAAGAACCTCACCTTGAATGAAGGAATAGCACCACGTTTATCAGAACACAGTCAGTCTGTTTTGAAGAAAAGTTTGTTCTTATTTGCAGGGTTTTACTGTGCGGGGGGGGGGCGTCTTTCGTACTTCACGATTTATGAGAATGATCAGAAATTTAACCTGATGTGTCCTTCTCAGATGCAGAAAAGATGAGTGAACTTCAAATGGCAGAACAAGATGTCAACTGCAAACTATATGGTAGGAAAGTAAATGAGTAAAACTAACACAGAAAATATTCTCTTTTAGACAAGAAACAAATCGAAGACTTGAAGAAGACATCCCAGGAGAAACCAGAAACATCGTGGATGAAGAAACTCGTAGCAGAAAATACGCAATCAAGAGAAGAAGTCAAATTACTGTTGACAACAAATGAAGATTTGACAAAAGAAATGATGTGCTTAGCAACCGACCTCGAGGAGAAATCGAGGCGACAAGAAAACATGGAACTGAGAATCGAAGAATTACAATATCAGAAGAATCTAATGGAGATGGACTTTGACAAACGACAAGATACTTGGAAAGGTTTGATTGAAGGCGTAATGAAAGATCTTGTGGCTAAACAAGAAGAATGTGAGACGATCAAAAAGGAATCAGGAAAGATGGGCAAATTCGTCAACAAAATATGCGTGTTGTTGGACATTCAAGAAAGACTGGAGGTTGATGAAGGTGGCCTAGTTGTCGGGAATACTGCAAAAGATTTGGATCGCTCTCTCAAGGTTGTTGATATGGAAGTTTTTAAGATGGTAGAAGAAAGGAAGATGTTGAGAAAGAATAACAAAGAACTGATTGAGATGGTCGAGTTCTTGGAATTTGAAGGAAAGGTACTCCTTGATGATCCTGAGATCTGCAAAGAGAAGGCCAAGGAAATTGAAGTTGAGAGAAATTGCTTCACCAACGATAACAGTTTGATAGTTCCGGTGACAATGTCAGATCACAAAGAGAAGCTTTCTTGTTGTGATGAGCGGGCTAAACAAAAGAAAGAACTCGAAAACAAATTCACCTTCTTGAAAGGTTGCCTGGAAGTAAATAAAGCAGAAAATCAAATTGTTAAAGCTGGATATGAACGATGCGAGACCACGTCTGCAACGGAGATGAAGAAGAGAGTCATGCTGGAGAGGAAATCGCGTGAATTTGCCACCAAAAAGGATGAGATTGAAGCTCAGTCAGAAAGTGTAGCTAACGTGAAACATGATTCAGCGCCAGAGAATGCCAGATGTGATACGTCACTGAAACAGAATCGTCGTAGGCCAAAACTTAACTTTCTTCGACGTATTTTTGGTAACCGTTCTTAATTAGACTTTCATTCGTAAAAGTACTGTAAAAATTATTAATTTAGATATTGTTAGATTTTTTAGAATAGTAGTTGATATGTTCATGATAATTGTTGATGTTCAACATGGTATCTTATCTTGCCTGATCTGTATGAAAATTCAGGGAAGAACCCCGAAGAATAACTTCAATGGGAAGATGACGGAGGTGTGCCATTTTGATTTGTGAAATCACACCCTAAAATTCATAAATTTTCCGAAAACCCCCGCCCCCCTTGGTTCATGGCCTAACAAACAAACATAGCATGCCAAACGTTAGGCCCTTACTTGCCAAGCCAACTGTTTGTCCACGTTGTAACATCGCAAAACATTGCTTGACAAACAAATGATATTCCTGAACTGTTTCAAAAACATTACCCAACAAACTCTTCTTCCTACTACTTGTCAAGGTATGTTTTACGATCAAAAAAATCTTCTTGCTGCGTGTAGTGCAATTGTACAATGATAAACAAGTAAATAAAGTAAAATATAAGCACTTTGATGCGAATTGAAATAAGCACGACGTTTCGAGCATAGCCCGTTATCAAGCCAATTATTGAATTATTGAAGCCAGTTATTTCAATTCGCATCAAAGTGTTTATATTTTACTTTATTTACTTGTTTATGTATGTTTTACGACGTGGCAAAACGGACAAAACTTTCTTGGCAAGCAAATCTCAAATGTTTGGCAAACAAGCTTCGTGGCCAATAACGTAGATTTGGCCAATAACGTAGCGAGACGCCATCTTTGAAAGAGAGACTTTCAACACACGATTGCGCTAAAGATGGCGGCATGGAACGTTTTACCGAGATGCATTGTGTTCTAAAATCCAATCCCTATAGAGTCGTTCAGGATTCATAACTAGAACGCAATGCATCTTGGTAAAGATTTCCCTGCCAACATCTTTCGCATAATCGTCTAGTGAAAGAAGGATGGCCAAGTTTATTAGTCCAAACAATTTATTAGTCCAAACAAAGTGTAAAGAGATACCGCGTTTAGAAGTTGTATACATCATGGTCCATTTCATTGATATAAATTCTCTTGTAAAACACACAAACATACCTGATCGGGAAATTGACGAATGCTTTCAACAAGATATTGATATGATTTCCAATCTTGAGCGATGATTTGACCCATTACGGGGATGACTTGAAATGAATATGAATCGTAAACGCTGAAAAAGAATTCACAAAATGAACTCCATAAAATGGGATAGTGTTGGACAGCAGTGACCTCATCGGGTCAAGTATGACGGAACATAGGCCTCAAATCTTCAAAAAGGTCGGTGTAAAATTCTATTACAGTTCTCTTTGAAGTAAATGGCCTGGAAGGAACTTGGGGTTTTTGCAGTAAATCTGCCGTGGAAATTTATTGATATCTTGATTAGTTCCAAAATGGCGGCATTTATCAAACTTGAGGCTATGACGTCTTCAAATTTCTAAATTCTAAACAAGAAAAGCTACCGATTTCTGCTTGCCACCATATTGTAGACCTTCGCAAACTATGGTTTTCTTCAAGGTTATATCATCTTTTCTCTATTGGTTTAGGATTTACGATGATTTAAAATGTTTCAAAACTTCCCATGAATTTTTTCAAAAATATTCAAACTGCCGTCATTTGGAAAAAAATCTAGATATGAAAAAATGTCCACGCACGGCAGATCTAAATCAAAGTACCATAGGTTCCTTTAAAGCCATTAAATTCAAAGCAAAATGTTACGGAATTTTAAACCCATCTTTTTAAAGATTTGAGTTCAATGCTGTATGACGGGAACAATTTGCTAAATATTTTACTGTGATACATTCCACATATAGTTTGTTCCTTAACCTGATTTTCAAGCTCTATACCTCATGAAGACTATCCTAACAGATCATCTGGCCGACTGCCGGTTATTTAGAAGTTAAATGTAAATCAAAGGACCCTTAGGAGGACTCACGGACCTTTAGCAATCAAATCAAAGCTAATCAAATCATCCGTTATCAGATCTAATCATAAATCAGCAATGGATTAATTTTACACTGCCACAAAGTGACATCAATTTGTTTCACATCTAGTGTGACTTAGCTATGAAGAAAAAGACCGCTTCCGTTTGGGTTTCTATTCAGAACAAAGGTCCAACAATTTTCACATGAGGTTTTCTATTCAGAACAAAGGTCCAACAATTTTCACATGAGGCAAAAAAGAGAACAACTACCTTTTGATGAATGGATTTGGGACATCTGAAAACTCCAGACACATAAATCTTCCACCTGGTTGAAGAACACGATATGCCTCATCTAAAACCTGCAAAGAAAAATATAAATGTACCGGGTAGGTCAGTCAGGAAAAACGTGTGGCATTTAACAAGCCATAATCTGGTGAAAAACGAGTAAAATGGGGTGTGTAGAGGTTCTATTTTACAGAAGAAAGGTTGAATTGGTCATAGAAATCTAGTTCGTTAAAATCAGTCATTTCTTTCTGTACTGATTTGCGATTTTGTGATATAGCTATTTTGGCGAAGGTATCGCTAGCACAAGAGCTTTCTGTTTCCTAGCAATGACAGCTAAATTAGCAGTCCCCAAGAGATACAACATATGTTACCACAAATTTCCTGTCTGTGCTCTGACAAAATATTTTATGCGTGCCGTCTCTTGGTTGTCCTTTGTTGTCGCCATTTTCATCGGCCATGAAAATGGCGATGACAAAAGACAACCAAGAGAGGGCACGTGCAAGGCATGCTGGATGAAGCAGACCCTTTAAAAGAAGTTTGCCATTGGGTTTAATAGTGAGAGAATTCAGGACCGCGGGATTTTTAATTTTCCTCTGCATGAATAACACAAAAACGAATCAAAGGAGAACACAAGGAGAAAAGTACATAAACTCAAACGACAAGATGATAAATACGTAATTTTAGCACCAAAAATGAAGTATGTGTTAAAACTCACCCTGTCTATATGAGTCACATTTCTGATTCCAAATGCAATGGTGTATAAATCAAACGTGTCTTCTTCAAATGGTAACTTTTCTGCATCACCAACGACAAAACTGAGAGCTAGAAAGAAAGAACATGTTTTAGAATCAGATACATGAAATAAAAAGAAAGAAAGCAGGAGTTATTGATAGTGGTGTTGAGTGAACTGAACTCTGGTTTATAGCCAAATGACTAAAGTATCTATTTCATGAGCTTTGTGAACCCTGGAAAATAGATACATTTGATTTAAAGAAAATGTTCGAATTTTCCATGCCCAAAATTAAAATAAAATTGCTATAAATCTTTTATTCTTTTATTCATTTGATACTGCTGGTCAGCAAATTCAGCTAAAAAGTTGTTGTGGAAATATAATAGTTGTTTTGTTATCAAGGAGAAGTCAATCCATTTCAATCCAGCCAGGATTCTAGGTGTTATGAATTTTCAAACAATTAGCATGTTTTGGCGGACCACGTACAGTTAAAATAACGAAAATGCAAAACAAACCTTCATGAATTCCTTTGTTTTTTGCCCTCTGTTTTCCAACTTCTAACATTGATTTATTGATATCACTGATAACTATATCATTTTTGAGTGAATCTTTGTTAATTTCACTCTTTCTTTGTTTTGCCAATACACCATCCAAATATCTGAATGCAATGTCACCTGAAATTTAGCACAATACCCCATCATTAATGTTAGTTGTAAAATTATATCAGAAAGTAAGATGACATGAAGTTGTAAAAATAAAATATTTTCCAAGGGCACCGTCTGTTAATTGAAGCATGTATCTTTTTTCTTTGTTCACTTCTATTTAGAAAAAACTACCCTACATTTACTGATTACACTAAGCTTCTCTACCGAATCATTTTATAGTACTTCTAGATAATACCACAAGGAGCAAAAGGCTGTCTCTGCCCCGTGGCCATTACAGACAGTATAATCCTGGGTATAATAACCATGTCTCTACCTGGTACCGAACTTATGCCAAAATTTTACAGAATTTTTCCTCCATTATCTCTTGATGCCTAGCCTTCTTGTTAAATGCCAAACTTTTCACATTCATTCACAAAATAAACTAGCTACAAATACTTTGTTGTTTTGCCAAGACCTTAAAATAGATTTAAGAGTGTGCTCTTTCTAAATCCAAACTCTTTTGGCCCTAAATTTGTGAGTAATTTTCTGAAAAAGACCTCAGTGTGAATACTTGCAAAAACAGCAGAGAACCTTGATAAAATTTCTGCAACTTTCTGGCAACTACAACATTGTCTTAAAGAGCATTTGATGTGACCTGCGCTGTGCTGTATGGACAGAAAACATTCCACTTCTACTCTGGATTCAAAATTGGATATTTTCTTTGAAGCACTTTACTAAATTCAGTTGAATTCCACATTCAGTTTAGACATGTTTTTGGGACATCGGGTAATGTAAACACAAACACTGTTTTAAGCATGCATCTCTTTTTAAATATTACATACCAGTTCCTCCTGCAACATCAAGAAGCTTTCTTCCAGGTGTTGGATTGCATTTTCTTACAAAATGATCTTTCCACAGTCTGTGTAAACCACCACTCATGACATCATTCATCAGATCATAAGATTCTGCTACATTTGCAAATACATCATAGACTGAAAAAAACAAAAATTCTTTATGACTTATTATTTTTACAAATAATACGCCATTCATGGTTTAGTAAGCACAAATAAGAAATACTTTCCATTCAGTTACCCTTGATGAGCTTTGAAGCTTCGTGAGTTGCAGCTTAAGGGACTTTGCTATTTGAGTTTGCAAAATTGGACTTCAAGTCTGAAATGTCTCTTAGGTCATATGCTTTTACTGTTCTTTGATTCAGTTATTCTTTCAAATGTATGGATGTTCTTAAATTGTTTCATGATGGTGCATGCATTATTTGGACAAGTCACCATGTACCTAAAGGCTGAAATTTATCTGGTAATTTTAAAAAGATATTGACTCTATTGTATTTCCCTTGTTCTACTTGGAATTGTGCCTGGAATATCTTCCGCGTGCACAACATAAAATACAGTCTGGATACATGCCTTGGCAGCAAATAAAAAAGGAAATGCTTGTTTTGACTTGAGAGATTTTTCTTTTTTGTTATATGAATGCAATTGCACAATTCTAATGCTAATGACTTAAGCATGATAAATTTTTGTTGGATTGAAAGGCTGGTCTCATCAGACGATTTATTCACCTTTATACTTACCCTTCTGTTTCTTTTCCGATTCAAGAACATCTTCATATCCAAAATGCGTCCATGATTTCTGGTCATCTTTGTGAGAATGGTGATCGTCGCTGTCGTCAGGTGGTGGAGAAGCTTTCTCGGGCTGGCCTAAAAGACTCGAACACCCCGAAAACCCTCTTGTTTGACGAAGTGGATTTGCCTGCCAATATTCATTTGCCTCTTTCTTAGTTTGTCTTTGTAATTTGCAACAGGATACACATCTGTTTGGGTGAATTTTTTGAAGATTTCGAAGCAGTGCTCCTCGCGCGGCGGCAGCCATTTTTGGGCCTAAATAAAAGGTGTGCCTCGTCTCCGTGTAAATTCTGGAAACGAGATTAAAACGCCCTTGCAAAAACGCATAAAAAACGCGCCAAGCGCTGGAAAAATATGTGCGAAATGGTCATGGCGAACCGAAAAAGACATGCATTTTCTCCCAAAAATCTTTCATTATCGTTAGGTTCATGTAATGTTGTGTCCTTATGTTTTGTGGATTTTCGTGAAAGTAAACCTAATTCTAATTTTTATCGTAATCTTATGCAGAATATCGTCTTTACTCGAAGCAAATTCTTTACCACAGAGATGGTCTTTGTCTTTACCAACTGTGCCAAAACCGGGCCAAAAAGATGTTTGCAAATTTCAAAGTTCACAATCTACTCACCCTTCACAAAGGTACTTTATAAGAATTTGCTTATAAGAAACTCTACATTCAGATCGCAAAAAATCAAGAAACTGGGAAATCTTGAGCCTATTTTCCTGTATCATACTACTGGGGAGGTACTCGAGTATTGTCTGAACCCTAAACATCAGAAAGGCTTAAAAACGTTGCTTTAAAAATTCAGAAGGGCACAGATAGTAAACATGAAGATTGTAACAAACCATGGACATTCAAAATCTGAAACGTTCAGTAATGACTCAAATTTGAGCCACTTCTGGAAGCTTCTTACAATTATCAGAATTTGAGTACTCAGAGTTTCTTACGAGTTTCTTGAAGGTTTCCTAACAATCTTCGTGTGAACTACTTGTTGCCTCGTGAACTTTTCAAAGCAAAGTTTTTATGCCTCTCCAATATTTGGACACCACTCAGGTATCTTCCGAGTAATATGAAACAGGACACAAGTTATAATAAGCAGAAATATACTAAGGTTTTCCTTTGCTAAAATAAATAGTTTCTTCAGCTATAATTACGCAGACTGGAGCTTTCTAGTTTCTTATAAAAGAAATACGTGTATAATTCAAACCCAAACCTCATACAGTAAACACCAGTGTAAAAGAACTTTAAGAACCTGCAGGCTGAAATAGACCTTTTAGCTATTCTACAAAAGAGCCTGGATCGAGCGTTATTTCTATACATTTGTAAATGCGAGTTTCGATCGAGTGGCGTTAGAACTTCCGTAACTATTGTGCAGATTCGAAAATTCTAAAAAATTTAGCAAAATATCGTTCGATTCTGATTCTTTTCAGAATAGCTAAAAGGTCTGTTGTCAAATCAAACCCTCATTTTACAAAAACCAATCCATTGCACTTATTGTATAAGGACCCACGTGGACTTGCCCAAGTCGTCTTGCAGGAAAGAAAGACAATGCTTTCTTTCTTCTCTCTTTCTTTCTCACAAGACGACTTGGGCACGTCCAGAACCCAGGCTGCCTTGCAAACTTGTAGGATCTTATATGATCTGAACGGGTGTTTACTGTATTCCTCGCACACTCCTCGTAAATCTCAAGAAGCTGAACAAGAAAATACAAAACATTCCTCTATTCAATAAATATTAGCAAAATGGTACATCCCCCGTGCAAAAATATTTACAAGATTGTTAAAAACATACGAGTACTATGGTACTATACATATGCATATTTTTTACAGCAATGCTAGAATATAACACAGTTTGAGGCCAGCCTTCTTTGCTCTGGAGCCCCCTCCTCCTGGGGGCTTATCTAATATCGGAGACTTTAGGTGGGGCCCTTTTTAGAGGGGGCACTTATTCACAAATTCAAATGACAAGTATATAACTGAGAGCTTTTTAGTTCTTTTTTTGTCCCCATATTTTGCAGAATCAACAGATCATTTTACCAATCAAGTACACAAATTCAACACAGTTTTATCCCAAACCACATCGAAAACTTCCGGCATTTGATATAAATTGGGGGGGGGGGTCTTAATAGAGAGGAGGATTTATTCAAAATTTTGACTTAGAAAGAAGGGGTTTATTAAAGAGGGGGCTTCATAGAGAGGGGGCTAAATACAGCTTTTATGGTATTTGAATATTTCTACAGTGAATATTTCTACAGTTTCCCTTGTTAGGCCAATCTCGGGCCACCTCTCTGTGCTCTGATATACACGCTTTTGTGCAGGGAGTCGATGGCACCCTGTCACATTTAACTAGAGGGTTAGGGTTAGGTCACAGCTTTTGTTTCTGCATAATCAATTATGTTAGGGTTTTATTGCGCTTCTTGTACTAACTTCAACTGAAAACAAGCCCAAACCAACCTGGACAAAATCTCAAAATATATTCTTCAGAAAGACAAACTGCTTTGTAATGAACAAGGGTACATTCTGTAACACAAAGGATACAGTTCTGTTTAAGACAAAGTGATTTGACAGCCTCAAGAATAGATTTCACACCTCCAACGAAGCCGACCATGATGTTTTGCTTTCTTTATTTATGTTGATTTTATTGAGCGCACTCAGAGGTGTGAAATCTATTCTTCAGAAAGGCAAATCTCATTGTCTTTTCGTAAACCTGAATCTTTTGTTTTACAAAATTTGCTCTTGCTTTTGTAATGTGGGAAAACCGAATGTTTTTTTTTTATGAAATTTGCCTCGTTGTTGTTTCCCATTTCCAGGTCAAGTAATCATACACTTGGGAAATATACAGTTACCCGCATCACGCCTTTTGTTTTCATGGTAAAAAGTCTCCAGGGAAAGAAATCGCTTGGTCTTTTTGAAAAAGTCAAGTCATCATACACTTGGGAATATACAGTTACACGAATCACGCTTTTCATAGAACAAAGTTCTTATCTTCTTGTATGAAAATTTCCCCCAAGAGGACAATCGTGTGATCTTGGGAACAAGAGCAGATTTTGTAATACAATAGCAAAAGTTGCGTTTGATTGACACCTCAATTCAAAGCGATTAGCGGCTGCAGACAAAGGAAATTCTCTCAACCAGTAATTCAAAACAAACAAAGCCGCAAAAGTTTCCCCTAAACTGGTAGGGCAAACTCTCGCCTTGTGCAAGCAAAAGATGGTTTTTAAAGGAAGTTATGTGCTTATAGCGAAAGAAGAAGGGTAAATCTAAAGTTCTGTCGCTTAGATTATGTTTATTTGATTTAGGAGCTGTTTTGTAATCGTTTCATTTTAAGCCCTAAAGACGCGAGAATTACAATGCCTTCTGCTCCGCTCCTGAATCAAATAAACATAATCTAAGCGACAGAACTTCAGATTTACCCTTCTTCTTTCGCTATAAGCACATAACTTCCCTTAAAAACCATCTTTCGCTTGCACAAGGCGAGAGTTTGCCCTACCAGTTTTGGGGAAACTTTTGCGGCTTTGTTTGTTTTGAATTATTGGTTGAGAGAATTTCCTTTGTCTGCAGCCGCTAATCGCTTTGAATTGAGGTGTCAATCAAACGCAACTTTTGCTATTGTATTACAAAATCTGCTCTTGTTGATCTTGGGTGAATTTTGCAAAAGAAGGATACAGCTCTGATTTAAAGACAAAGCGATATGGTCGATATGCCTTCCAGAAGAAAAGAATTCAAACCTTCTGCACAGCTAGCCATAAAGTTTTGCTTTCTCTGTTTATTTTGACTTGATCGAGTGCATTCAGGGGTATGAAATCTATTCTCTTGAGAAAGAAATCGCTTGGTCTTACAAAATGTTCAATTGCTGGTGTAAACAACAACTGAATTTGTCTTTGCAGCCTCCAGGGCCTCTTTTAAGGGACCAGGATTTGGGGACAATCAATTGTTTCCATGGAAGGTAAAACAATAGATGTAAAGAAGAGACTAGGGGGCAACTGCCTACCCAGCTAGTATTTGACAAGAGACCCTGGCGGCCTCAATACATTGGCTCTTTCCCATGACCCTGATATACCTTTTCGATCTTTCCTCTGTGCCTGCACAGTTCAGTCCCACTTGACGTAAGATTACAGACAGATATTACAAGTCTTCGCTATCTTACCAGGATGGTGCGTCATATATACCTCTTTGTGCATCGTGGATTCAGGCAGTAATGACGCGTCTTACCGCCCAAACGGTGGCCTTGGTGCAAAAATATTGTTGCTCGCTAAATGTTTTTCTTTAGTTGAAGGACTATTTGGTCGCGGAATATGAGATATTCTTTCACGTCCGTCAAATCCAAAGCGAGGTGACTGAGGGCTTCCCTGAAAATAGAAGAAAATTCTCAGCATATTCGCCTGGCAACAGATTGAGCTGGCTCGCGCAGTGTTAAAGATGATATGAAAACAGGTGCTATCGAAGCACACATATCGAAAAAGCTCTGTTTAGCCCCCCTCTCTATTAAGCCCCCCTCTCTGAAAGGCCTTCTTTTAAGCAAAAATCTTGAATAAGCCAACATAGGGCTCAAATCTTTAAAAAGGTCGGTGTAAAATTTTATAGCAGTTTTCTTTGAAATAAATGGCTTGGAAGGAACTTGGGGATTTTTGCTGTAAATCTGCCGTGGCAATTTATTGATATCTTGATTCGTTTCAATATGGCGGCATTTATTAAATTTGAGGCTATGACGTCATCAAATTTCTAAATCCTAAACCAGAAAAGCTACAGATTTCGGCTTGCCACCATATTGTAGACCTTCATAAACTATGGTTTCTTTGAAAGTTATACAGTGTTTCCTCTATTAGTTTAGGATTTACGATTGTTTAAACTTTTTCAAAAATTTCCATGAATTTTTTCAAAAATAATGAAATTGCCACCATTTTGAAAAAAATCAAGATATCAAAAAATTTCCACGGCAGATTTACAGCAAAGTACCATAAGTTCCTTTCAAGCCATCCAATTCAAAGAAAAATGCAAAAGAATTTTACACCGGCCTTTTTAAAGATTTGAAAGATTTGAGCCCTATGCTGAATAAGCCCCTCTCTATCAAGCCCCTCCCCACTTATATCAAATGCCTGAGGCTACCAAAGATTTCCATCTATTTAGCTAAATAATTTTGCGTGTTGATTTTGTTATGGTTTGCAGTGAAAATCGTGTCGAATTCTGCATTTGACTCGTAAAATTGTACGTAAACTTATATGTAAAATATTGGGGGAAAAGAACCGAAAAGCTATCATTTATATCCTTGTCAATTGACTTTGTGAATAAGCCCCCTCTTTAATAGGCCCCACTCCGCAGTGTCAGAAATTAAGTAAGTCCCCAGGGGGCTTTAGAGCTTTTACGATATTGTTACAACAGCACACAGCCCCGGGGGGTTACTTGTCCAGGTTTTGGTCGGGGACGTGCCATCGAAGCTTCAAAAATATACCCGTTCCCCATACCAATTTTGCGAAAAAGTATACCCGACTTTATACCAATTTTCCGAAAAAGTATACCCGACCTTATACCAATTTTCCGAAAAAGTATACCAAAATCGTTCTTTAAACCAAAATCACGAAAATCGATACCGTTCCTTATACCAACATCGTGAAAATCGATACCGTTCCTGATGCCAAAATCTTAAAAATTGATACACTTCCCCATGGCACGTCCCCATACCCAAAATATGTGAAGTACCCCCCCCCCCCCGGGCACACAGCACCCGTCGTACCTTCTAACTGAAATGCGATTAGCTTTTGCAAACAAAGAGACTTGCTAGAAGAGGTTGAAACCCTAGATGGCTAATTCACGCATTTTGCATGTGAAAAGAGTTGTTATCTAGGGTTCTCGACAGGAATGTTATCTATCTAACTCATAACGTAAAAAAGCAAGAACTGCAATTATAGTATATCATTTCGTGTAACTTAAATACTCAATGTTTCGCTTCTAAACAAAATTTATTATAACACACTATTTTGCAGTACTCTGCTGAGCAAGGAAAAATAAATACCTTTGATCGCGGGCTTTCCACAGGACTTGATAGGGCATTTGCTCTGTCGTGGGAGGCACGAGGTGAAATAGGCAGCATCGAATCTATGGTGTAAATAGAATAATTGAGGTAAAGTGTATCGAATCCATAGAACAATTAGTTAACCTTGCATACGCATTGTAGATAATACTCATGATTCAGGGGGGGGGGCTTAAATTCATCATGAGGATGAAAGGGTCGAGGAGGGAGAGCAAATACGACTACACTCATTATTTTCATAAGAAACTAAGGTCCGGGGCTGGTAGGCCGTTTCTTAAATTTTTGGGCCATTTTGCTACCAAAAGTTTCTTACATGTTTCTTACATTTTTAATGCCAGAAGTGTAGAGTTAATTTTGTTTGTTTTTTACTAAAGGGCTCCCAAATTACTTAGTAAGATCTCAAAACAAGTAAATAACATAATTCGCACTCAAAATAATGTCCAAACAGTTGCTATAACTGTACACTGTCAAAACGTTTTGAGTGCGATAGGAAAATTAAAACTGTAAATTACAAACGTTTCTTAGCTTTTTCAATACAGGTAGGGTTGTTTCTTAACTTTCGAAAAATTCTTATAAGCGGATTCTTATTAAAAAAAAAATGAGTGTATTTTCTTTCGATTAAATATTGAGCCGATCTTTCACCTCGGCATACGAGGCTTCTTCAGGGCCAAATAAGAGGAACCTAGCTTTCTCGCAGACTTTAATTTGCGCTATCTACGAACAAATTGGATAAATCAAAGTTCAACAAAAATAGGTAGAATTAAAGGCTTAGCAATTCTAGCGACCTTCTTTAAGCCTTGTCCATTATTCCCTAGGAACAGTTGCAAATACATCAAGTTATTTAATAAACAAACACAGTTTGCTTACGCGTATTTTTCTTCGTAAGAAACTAAATGTTTGAAGTACTGAAAATTTCTTAAAATTATGCGATTTCGCGTACTCCAGAGTTTCTTATGAGTTTCTTACGAGTTCCATAAAAATCTTCTGCCTTCGTGAACATTTAAAAACGAAGGTTTTCGACGCCTTTCTGATGTTTAAACAATTTTAAACATTACTTCAGTACCTTTGAGTGATATGATACAGAAAACAAGTGAAAATGAAGTGAAATTATGCAAAGGATTTCCATTACTAAAACAGATAGTTTCTTACATGACTTTTTCCCAGTACTGGACTGGACTGACTGGAATTTCGATTTTTGTAGCGAGCTATAAATCTGGTTTCTTACTAGCACTTTCTTATAAAAAAATACGTATATTCCTCTTCCTCCATCTTCGGACCATCTGTTCAATACTGTAAAAAAATCACTTGAAGAAAAGCAACTTAAAGTTCTCACCATACGCTTTTCCAGGAAATCCACCTTGACTTCCACCTACGCTTCTACTTCCTGGAAATCCATGTGGAGGCATGATCGGTTGTAATGGTTTCATTGGCTCTAAGGCACCAATCGGCAATTTTGGAGAATTTTGATTCGATTTTCCTTTAGGTGACAACTGTTTCTCTTTATGGCCTCCCTTTTTATCTTTCCTTTTCGCATGACTTGTTTTCGGTCGGTTCTCTTCCGATCTCTTCAAATGTGGTGCTGTGTCATCAAACTTTGGTAAAGGTTTAGGCCTTGCAAACGGGTCTCTGTACTCAAGCTGGTTAACGGGTCTTTCTTCAAAGGTTTGTAGGGGAAGCTGAATTAAAAAATGTATCAGTTATAGCTTCATTCGCAACGAGTTAGGATTGATGCATAGAGATATGTTGAAGACAAACAACCAGCAGCGTTTTGCTAAGGTATTTTGCGTTATCGCAATCTCAGGTGACTTCTAATTTGAGACGGATTTTATCGTCTGATTATTTCGGGGCAGCGAGGAGATGTGCTCTGCAAAATAAAGTAATCGACTGAAACCATTGATTCAAACGTTGTTTGGTGTAGAGATCGCGAACTGACGAAAAGAAGGATTTAGTGAATACAGGCAGCTCTGAAACCCGCCGAAAATAATCGAAAACAAGGGACTGGCCTCGACCAGCAGCTGCAGAGTAAAGACACCGACGAGCATACCTTCCAGTAAATATGAACTCATAATGAATGCATCTAAACGATTCCCTTGTGGTACCGGGTGCGCCAAAATAAACTATGCACGTTTGGCAGGCCACGATAAATCGTACACAAGACCGATTTTGAAGATTTATGACTTGATCTTTAGCAGAAGGCCTGAATTAGATTCTAGGATTTTTTGCAAATTTTTCTGTTTTCAGTTTTTAGAGCTACAAGCGAGTTTCTTAAAATTTTTGTTTTCGAAAACACTGAAAACGATCAAAAACCGTCGATCAAGCTTTCTAAAGAATCGACATGAATGGACAAAGAGAACATTTTTTCGTGGTGATTTGGGATTTAGAAATCGACTAATTGTAAATTGCTGTACGAGAGTTCGCACTATCTTGTGAGCATAATAATATTTTCAAGAATATAAAGAAATGTCTTTTCATTTGTAATGTCATTGAATTTATGCTTTGCTGCAGGCTGTGTTCCTGTATCAAGGGGGTTAAAAGACAAGCGAGGAAGCGTCATGGGGCCAGCAAGCATGGAGTTTTGTTACATTTTTGATTTTGTGACTGCTTTTGGGGCGGCACTTTATTGTAACTACTACAGAATTTCGCAACAAGCCAATCTTTGAAATAACACTCGTGCAGAAGTTTACAATGATCAATTTCCAAATCCCCATATCACGCTGAAAACGTTTTCTCTTTGTGTCAATAAAAAGCAAAGAATAGTAGGGATGTAGCCAAGTCATTTAGCTACCAAACAAAGTTTGAATCGCTGATTTCTGTTAATTGCTCGGAGCAGCAATAAAGATGTTATTTGTTACAGCTATTCCCACACATTTTGCTGCTAACTTTGCATCAGATCAGGGTGAACAAGGACAGATTCGTAACACAATAGCATCAGTTGCTTTAATTGACACCTCAATTCAAAGCAATTAGCAATTGCAGACAAAGGAAATTCTCTCAACCAATAATACAGAACAATCAAGGCCGCAAAAGTTGCCCCGAAGCCAGCAGGGCAAACTCTCGCCTTATGCACGCGAAAGGTGGTTCAGAAGCAATCATTTTACAAGACAAACAAAAGAAAGTCACCTTTGAATCAAGTTTTGATATCCTCTCCTTTCCAGCATCTATCTCCTCCTCATCTTCACTGTCGCTGCGGAGACTCGACACGCTCATATTCACGCTAACACTATGATTAGCCGGTGCTGTATTTGTCTCCATAAGACCAGTCACACTTTCAACCCTTGGGCTTAGTCTTGAAGTTTCAAACAAGTCACGATCCACACCATCTTCAACTCTCAAGACATCGTTATGATCACTGATATTAGGCTCCTTATCATTTACTTCCTGTTCTAAGAAACCAGGGCTTTCTGCTTCGTTTTCCTGGAATTCTAAATCGTCTATATAATCGTTACCATCACCATAATCAATTTGAAAACCTTCATCTCCTTCATGATGGGCAACGAGAACTATTTTTTCATCTTCCATCCCAATGCTGACTTCCTCTACACTAAAGTTCTCTTCTTCATCTCTCTCGTCATTTTTGTCTACAGGGGCTGCTGTATTCAACTGCGGCCTTTGCACAAAGTCAATTTGCTCTTCAATGCCCCCAGACCTTTGGCCACCGGCTGTTTCCCGATCACCATTCTCCTTTGTACCTTCAGTTTCATTTGCACTGTACGCTGGCGGCTTGTTAGCTCTACCTAACTTTTTATGTGAATTCTTTTTAGCATCTTTTGGTGAAACTTTTTTGTTGGATTTTTCCTCTGGGTCGGACTTCTGCCTCTTCTCTTTATCATCTTCTTTATTGACATCCCTCACGGTTGATTTCTGATCACCGTCTTTCATAGCAACAGGACTGCTTTCTCCTTCTGAAGTTTCAAACTCGATGTCTTCAGCTATGTCTTCTTCAATATCTCCTTCGATTTCAAACCCAACTGCGTCTTGACAATCAATTTTCAGTGATTTGTTAGCTGCATCGGACGATTGACTAGAAGCAAAAGAAAACAATGAGTACAAACTTAGTAGGCCTTTCCCGATTTAAAGGAATGATTCTGCGGTAACAAACAAGGGCATTCGAGGATAAAAGCAACTCGGTCAGTCTGGAACACATCCAACAGTGAGGAAATTTCTGTGTTTTAAACCTTTGTAAACTTTAGCCAGACTATGCTTCAAATAACAATGATTATATTCAAATTGAACAGTTTGAAAAATCGGTTGCTAGGACGCAATGATCTTGAATATAAAAATTGCTTGCATCACTGCATGTGCGAAGAAAGAGCACAATTTTCTGGATCCTTGTGAAATTTTGAAAGTCTAGAAATGTGTCATCATTGAGCAAATTAGTACCAAAATCTCTTCGTAGGTCATTTGAAAAATTAGAAATTTGTTGCAGGTATAAAATGATTTGCATAACAACTTTAAATCAAGATTTTACCTTTTTTCATCTTGATGGAAATTTCCTTTCTGTTGTGGCTCGACATCTCTGCTTTCATCTGCTATTGTTGCATTTTCTTCAATTTTTGCATCCTTGTTTATCAAACTATCGTTTCCAGACACATTTGCCTCCGGTTTTGCGGAATTCAATTTCGCATGCATATTTGCTAGCCTCTCTTTGTAACGTTGATATGATGTGAAGACGAGGTTGCAGTAATTCAATTTTCTGTTACGAACATAGTCTAATGACGAAGCACCTTGGTTGTCCAATCGATCAACTGCCGCTGAAAGAACGAAAATATGAGATTCATTTGGTAGTTAGAATCAGACGCAGGGGAAAGAAGTTTTAGAATTATCACCTGGAGTCCCTTGTTGCCCTGTGCTCTTTGAATTGATGATGTCACTTCAGTCACTAGAGTCAATCGAATCCTGTTGACTAAGGTTTACCGCAGAGATACCAGGGACTCAAGTAATCAGTCTAGGATTGTATACTACTGCGAATGGATGCAAAGCATAGCAATGCAAATATATATGGCTGGTAAGATGCTAGGACTCCTGGTGCTCCAGTAAAGCCAGATTAACCTTAGGTTACTGCAGCTGCTGGAGTCCCTGGGGTTGCAAAATGTCGTTGGAAACGAACGACTCAAAAGACCGAATGTGAACGACAAAAAGTCTGTCATTTGGGCCGTCAGGGTCGTTGAGGAGTTAATTTCCACCTTTCATATTCAGTCTTCTCTGTCTTTCGGGTTTTGGAATTGTTATGGCCGTGTGTTGCAACGAATTCAGTGACTTCAACGATCTAATGTGAAGCAGGAAAAACACCTTGCTTTTGATTGGCTGAATCACTTTGTATTGGCGTGTACAACTCTTTTGCAGCCCAATATCAATACCTGTATCTTCAATGTCTGCTCAACTAGCACGGTATCGTATCTTGTGCGACAGCCATGAGTTAATGCTTTGACGAAGCAGTCTTCCATTTCATCATTGCTTAGCAGATGTTGACTATCAGATATCCATTTTTGTGATCTATGACTTTGGTATAAGGAAAGAATAATTATCCATTTTTTTTTGAAAAAATTGTTGCAAGGCAGGTATACTCTTTCAAAAATTGGTATAAAATTCAGGTATACATTTGGAACTATGGAACGGGTTTGTTTTTGAAGCTTAGATGTGCGCCCCAACCAAAATCTGGTCGTCAAGTGCCCCTACCAGGTTGTTTTAGTAGAAAATGAAAACAGAGTAGGATTACGTCTAAATGGCGCAGTATCATATTCTTACCTCCTCTACTCAAAAGAAAGTCAACCACTTCACCATGTCCACCCAAGCTGGCAAGGTGCAAAGCCGTCCTTCCTTGATTATCCATATCCTCAATAACATCATCAGAGCATAGATCCAAAATCTCCTCGCAAGCAGCAAGGCAGCCTAGGAACAAACATACGTGTTGTTTATGGTTGCAAAGAGGTTGCAGCTCACTCAGCAGCAAGGCATGAAAAACCACCCGACCATGTGACAGGGCAGTCGCAGGAAATTGTCCATTAACAATGTCATGCAGGAAATTGTTCAAATATATCCTGCTCATTCATGCTCTCGTGTTCATTTTTTCATGGAAATGAAAAAGGTATCCCAAATTCAAGCAAAATTAACTTATCGAGGTACGTACTATTCATATTCATGGTGTAATAACAAATATGAGATCAGTAAAGAAAGTAATTGAACCCAATGTTAATCATGATAGTTTCTGTGACTGGACTCAAACTTAATTCAAATCCAATATTTGATAAATGCTATGGGCATGGGGATTTAAAAACGAATCGTTTGGAACCTGTGAAACTTAACTCCTTTTTAAGAAAGCTGGACATTTTAATTATTCTATGCTTGCAGGATTTTCAAGCATGATTTCTGTCCGGTCGAAGGAAGGAACATATTTTTTCATGCCCTGCTCAGCACTGATATTCGCTTTTGATACTGAAGCTGTTCATTGGACTGCGTTGGAAGACCAAGGTGTAATTTGTTCACATTAATAGTGAGCAATTTGAATCAGTGTAATTCAAAAATAGATATAGCTAGATGTAGAGAGCGGGAAGAATCTATTCTAACTACAGTTTATATCTTAAAGGTATAAGACCATTTAAAAAAAATACCCCTGTATCGAGAATGGTTGCAAAGGAAATTGTTGACAAGAAACTTTACAAGTTTAGTAAGAGTTTAATTTAAATTCCTATGTCACCTCAAGGAGCTTCTCCTTGTGCTTTCATGTACAGTCTTTAGGAAATTTGATCAATGCATTCAATCGATTAAGAATAAGAAATTTTGAAAACTTGGTAATAGCATAAATATGTTATAATAATTGCCATCTGGGATTTAGCATTAGCTAAAACAGTTTTTAGCTGTTCTGCAAATCCTTAGAGGGCTATTGGGCGGGTGTCTTTTCTCAAAGGTCTTGGCTCCAATAACAGAAGAGTTTCCAGTCCCAGGTGTGCTAATTAATGGTGCCACGCATATATCTCAACATGGTTGTTTACTGGGAGTCATCTGAAACTTAAAAACTTTCTTTTAACAGTGGTGGCGGTAAATGCTTCATTGTTTGTAATATAATTTGGCATGATTTTTGCTTAGGTTGTGTAAATATATTGTCATGTAAATAAGATTTTTAAAATGTGTAAATACTCGGCTGTCCTCTGGTTTAGTTTAACTGAAGAAGATTTTAATCGAAACATATTCAAATAAACAGTGGTGTTTTTATATGTTATAATATGTTATGTTAAATACATAAACCTTTGAGAAAACAAAGGCAAGACCCTTCTGGCTACATCTACATTTACACCATATCCCTCCATTTACCTATCAATAATATAAATATGTTATTAAGGTAAACGTACCATGTTCAGCAGCGCAGAGGAATATTGTCTTTCCTTCTTCATCATACAAATGAGCAGTTTCAGCATTCAATAAATACTAAAATGAAAAGATAATGATCTGATCAGTATAAGTTAACAAATGATGAGCAATGAAAGCCTTGAGAAATCGTGTGAGAACTCCCAAATCTGCAGTCAACGTTCTTGCAAGGACTGTCTTTTTGCAGTGATTAATTTTAAGTGGGCTGGATGATTGGGGAGGATTCCTAGCTTTTTAAAGCCAATTTAGGCCCACTATGCATGCCGCATCCAGACATGAGACCCCTAGTTTAACGTCCCTTCCAAAGGACGACGAGGTGAGAAGTGAGGTCAGGTCTCCGAGAGGTCACCCATCCGGAGTTTAACCTCACTCCACCGAGCTTAACTTCAGTCACTTGACGGAAACTGTATAGGCCGCTCGGCCTCTCACCCCACACACCCTTCCTTCCACACCCTGATATTGGCCACTATTGATCACGCCAGTATAGGCATCGATTCTTTGCAAAACTTTGAAATCAAATTCGTAAAATTTTATTATTTACCCATTCTTTCAAGTGAATTGGTCTAAGGGACCATTATGTGATTTGTTATAATTCTCGAAAGAACATAGATTCCACACCATATCTACTGCTCAGATTCTAAGATTGATACAAGAAACTACTCTACTACACAGAGGTCCTTTTTTGCAGCAATGTCCTAATCCTTGCAATGCAAAATGACAGGGGAACCTCTGCATAGGAGAGTAACAAGAAACTCTCATGGCGACAACAAGGACAGATTTTGTAAGACAATAGCATGAGTTGGTTTTGATTGACACCGCAATTCAAAGCGATTATCGATCGAGGAAAAAGGAAATTCACTCAACCAGTAAATCAAAACAAACAAAGCCGCAAATTTTTCTCTGAAACCCAGGTAGCTAGCGCGCTAGTTGTGCATTCCAGAAATTTTTCTCAAGAGCAAACATGAGCATATATCGAAAGAAGAAGGATACATCTACACATCTACCTCGGGCATTTTGTTTCTTTGGTTCGGAAGCCGATTGAGAGGCGATTCAATTCTCTTCTTTTTTGGGTGTAATTAAAACAATTACTGCTCAGCTTCTGAACCAAAGAAATGAAATGCCCGAGGTAAATGTGTAGATATATCCTTCTTCTTTCGATTTATGCCCATGTTTGCTCTTAAAAAAAAGTTTTGGAATGCACAACTTGCGCGCTAGCTACCTGGGTTTCAGAGCAACTTTTGCAGCTTTGTTTGCTTTGAATTTATGGTTGAGAGAATCTCCTCTGTCTGAAGTCGATAATCGCTTTGAATTCAGGTGTCAACAAAAGCAACTCGTGCTATTGTCTTACAAAATCTGTCCTTGTTCATGGCGACTTCCTTTCGATATATCTTCTTCATTGTCAAAAGTAAGAATCTTCTAAAGTGACGAGAAGCAGAGCAAAAACCATAATCCGTCTCAAATTAGATGTCGCCTGCAATGCCCGCGAATAACAACAATAGAAGTGTTTTGCAAAGGAATTTTGCGTTATCGCAAATCTCAGGTGATATCTAATTTGAAATGGATTTTACCTTCATGCAGCTAATGTTGGTCATTTTTGTAACAGCCCAATGCAGAATAGTTCGTCCATTTTTATCAACGACCTGATATCTCGCTTCTGGGGCAGGATTCGCCTTTTCTTGAACAGCAAATAACAATTGAAGGTTATCTAATTGATCAAAATGACAGGCCCACATTGCAGCAGTTAATCCTTCGTTATCTTGAATCTTTGGGTCTGCTCCATTTACAATAAGCAACTGAAAAGAATATTGATATTTTTATCAATGACAGGATACAAGAGTATTACCCCGCCACTAAGGAACTCATTTTGTAAAACCAGGCCATTTGGTTTCTTATAAATCAAGGTGTTGTGGCGCAGTGGTGTAATCCTCTGACATTGCAGCCAGAACAGTCAGGCGGACAGGGTTCGATCCCAGGTAGAGCCCCACTACTTGAGCGTCATGACAAAGGGGTCGCGGACTCGATTAGGCCTATTCTACTTCTGCGATCCCAGCGCTTGGCGCTAAAAACCGCAACTTCACCTTCACTTCACCTTCACCTGCACCTCTTATGGATATCATATAAATGTTATATAAAACCAAATGTTGGATAATGAACATGTTGCCATCTGCCAGGCTGCAGTTTCTTATAAGTCAGTTTCTTAGTGGCGGGGTCATACTGTACAAGAAACTGCATAAGATGGCATTAAAGGATGCAAAGAAAATGATATTCATAGCGTGACAGATCGAAGCTACAAGAGCCCTTTAACATTCTTCATTGGTTTCGTACCCAGGGGGGTGGGTGCTTCATTGCTAAATGGTGCTGGACGTGCCGCTCATGTGAGTGGGTCTTTTCATCTGAAATTTCATATGAGTCCGTTTTTAACCATAAAGGCTGATTTCCAGTCAGTGGCATTTTCCGAGCGGGCGGAATTTCTATTGTATTCAAGAGAAAATGTCGCCATGGCATTGAATAGAAAGTTACGGCTGAGCAACCTTTTATTGTCTAAAATTCCGCCCGCTCGGAAAATTCCACTGACTGGAAATTAGCCTTAATCCTGGTAGATGGGTGGTTTTTTGAGAATTTTCTTATCAATGAGTCCCATGATAATAATCCGCACCAAACAGCTGAAATTTTCCTTTGTTTCAAATCGACAAATTCATACACACGGGGGAGAAATTTCCTGATTTCATGCAAATGGTTTCAGAATTCCTGAATATTTTATCAAACAAATTGGTCCTTTCTCAAAGTCCAGATGCAGGTCGAACCACGTTCACAGTGAAGTCCCCCCCCCCAGGGTTTCGTATAGCATTCTTGACAAGGTAGAAATCTGCTCCAACTATGCTTGGGTCCTCCATTAGATCAAGAGTTATTGCAAATATCGTACTTTCCTTCGCTGGCTGAATGACAAATATTCATTGCTAGAACTACAATACACCATCGTCATTGATTAAGGGAACATAAAGAAAAAAGGTAAAATGGGAAAAAAGTAAGGTAAGCCAGACAAACAGAATGATGATAAGATAAAGGGAAAGTAAAATGAAAGGAACAGAGGTCAACAAGAAGAAAATACGATGCTTTGGAGTTCACAAATGCAGCAGACAGTTCAAATGACATCCTAAATAAAAAGAATCAAAACTATGCCAAGACTGCAAACAGGTATTTGTGGGAGATATTTCACCTGAATGAGATCCTGTGACCAATAACCAGAAGCCCAATGAAGGGGGGCTCTGCCATCCGAATCTTGAACATTTACATCAACCTGCAACATAAAGAACCAGTAAGAACATCGATGAGAAGATCTCTCGTCATTGAACAATCAGTTGCCATTATTTGCATGGCTATATGGGTTTGAAGGTGTTGTGGCGCAGTGGTGTAATCCTTTAATATTGCAGCCAGGACAGTCAGGCGGACAGGGCTCGATCCCAGGTAGAGCCCCACCATTTGAGCGTCATGACAAGGGGTCGCGGACTCGATTAGCGCTTAGCTACTACTGTGATCCTAGCGCTAGGCGCTAAAAACCGCAACTTCACCTTCACCTTCATTTCACTTCACCTACCACCAGAACTTGAACAGATATCAACTCCTACCTGATATAAAGTAAAAGAATTATCAATGTAATTACAGGAGTTATGAAGCCTTGTGTACTCTTCTTCTGTCACTCTATATTGCCCTTCTTTCTTTTGATTCACATTAAGGGACAGTGCAAAATTTATTATATTACATGGCTGGTGGAGAAGAAAAATTTTCGCAAAAAAAGCTGCTCGCCCTGTATGAAATTATTGCAAAACAACCAACTGCCCCGTTACCCTTCCTTAAAAATGTATCTGCTCCATATTTGTGAACAACAGATCCACCGATGAATTAGCAAAAGACCATAACAAGATTAATTCTTTTCCTTACGAGTCTTAACGAAGCTTCATTATGTCAACAAAAAATTTAACTGACAAGGAAATTTGGCGTCATTTTTATGTACACATTCTTCCAAGCATTTCTCAACTTGCGCGATTCACAACTTTGTCCTCAAAATGAGCTATTTTATATTTCAAACTCCACCTTGAGCTTATAAAAGTTACTGCCCCGTTCATATTTGCTTTGTAAAAAGTGTTGACCCAGCTCTGTACAAGCCCAAAAAGTAGTTACCCCGTTACATTTTGCACTGGCCATGTTATATCATAAACCTTGCCCTGTCCCTAATGTCATGATCTTATGGAGCCCTTTATCTCACCTTTTCCTTCAATAGTGCTTCAACAAAATCTTTGTGGCCATAGTAGCACGCAATATGAAGACATGTGAAGCCATCTTTGAAGAGAAAAACAGATTAGATTCACAAGGTGAGTCAGGAAAAACGTGTGGTGTTTAACAAGCCATATTTGGATCACAAACAAGCCAAATCAGATGTGTCAAACCTTCATTTCAGATAAAACGTTAAATTAATTATAGAAATTTAGTTTGTTAAAAACGGTCATTTCTTTTCGTATTCATTTGTGATATAACTAATTTTGTGAAAAGTATCGCTGCAAGGTGTTGGAAAAAGATGTGGACATTTGATTAGATATTGGAAATAACGATAAAATGAACTGTTAGACTGACAACGATGAGTCCCTTTCATCCCCAAAGGTAAACCTAGCATATCATTATTATTATTATTAGAGCTAGGATCTGCATGGGTGGGGCACTTCAACCTATTTATATATTTTGCAACGGCAATTCTCTCCATTCAATTTTTTTATGCATGACTTGAAGGATCAGGCGGATAATGACATAGACGGATATGGAAAATGTAATAGTAAATGAGAAATTCATTCAGGCTATTGAGACATCATCTAACTAACAAAAGATAAATCAATAATTTGTGTGTGATAAGTTTCAGGTCAGAACATTCATGATGCACATTAAAACATAAGGCTCAAATCTTTAAAAAGGTCAGTGTAAAATTCAGTTTTCTTTGAAATAAATGGCTTGGAAGGAACTTGGGGCTTTTTGCTGTAAATCTGCTGTGGAAATTTATTGATATCTTGATTCGTTTGAGAATGGCGGCATTTATTAAATATGAGGCTATGACGTCATCAAGTTTCTAAATCCTGAACCAGAAAAGCTACAGATTTCTGCTTGCCACCATATTGTAGACCTTCACAAACTATAATTGTCTTGAAGGTTATATCATTGTTTCTCAATTAGTTTGGAATTTACGATGATTTAAATTTTTTCAACATTTCCGTGAATTTTTCAAAAATGATTAAATTGCCGCCATTTTGGAAAAAATCAAGATATCAAAAAATTTCCACGGCAAATTTACAGAAAAGTACCGTAATTTCCATCCAAGCAATTCAATTCAAAGGAAAATGTCACCGAATTTTACACCCACCTTTTTTAAGAATTGAAAGATTTGAGCCCTATGCTGCACATTAATCAATAATTACATCAAAATATTAGCGGCAATCTCTTACCATTGCTTTGATGTTGTAAGTCTACTTCTTTGCTGATGAGAAACTGCAACATTTCTAAATATTCTGGAGTGCCTCCATTTGCAGCATACATTGCTGTCGTTCTGCCAATTGCATCTAATTCATTTACTTTGTCAGGATCTAAAAACAGGCAATGCTATCAGTAGCTAGATTCATGTGTGAAACTACCTTAACCCTATTTTAACCGGGTAAAAAAAAGTGATTTTCTACCGGGGGGGGGGGGCGTTTTTCGCCCCCCCTGTTTTTCTCCGCAAGCATAACGGCTATGACAATGAAACTTGCACTGTGTCATAGTTGAACAAAGGAGAATCTAAAAATAGCATCAATCAATCAATAGTCACGTGATTGGTTGTTAGGCAACCAAAAACAATGCAAATTTTGAGAAAATCGAGCTATTTGCAGAAAAGGGCCAATTATTAGCAAATAGCTTGATAAAATTGGAGCAAAAAACCATCCAAATACCTGCTTGACACCAATAATTTGTAGTTTCATATGGTTTCATACTTTTTTTGTGGTTTCTAATAAATTAACTAATTAAATAATGAAAATTTGATTCAATGCAAACTGTTTGCTCAATAATTATGATTTAAAACCATTAATTTCGCATATTATTGATGAAATCAAGTACCTTCATCAATATTTGAGGTAATTCCATCAGTTTTGCATGCAAAAATTACTCATTCATTAGGAATATGACGTCATAAAGATTGATGACGTCATAGAAATAATAAAGTGCTGATGTCAGCAAATATGATGAAATTATATATCAAATGAAAGCATTCATCGAGACGAATTGAATGGTATATATATTGTTGAGATTTAGTAACAAAGAAAGAAATTAGAGCCGTTTTAAAGAATTTCTTTGTGATCACTCTCCAAATATGGGCATGTGGTGGTCACGTGGTCGAACAATAGGTCTTGAAATTTTTATTTTCTGATTGCCAACTAAATTTTAGGAAAAGTCAAGGCGTTTCAGCATTGTAGGTAGCATTGTTTGGGAGCTATTTAAAAAAATCCGACAAGGGGGGTGAAAAACGCCCCCCCCCCCCGGTTAAAATAGGGTTAAAGGGCATATGTCACGATAGCAGTTGGTTGATACAATAAAGAAGTTTGGAGTGGAATTCCATTGTTTCGTGACATTATATTTCTGCTTCATGAATTTTTACTGCCGTAAAAATGCAGCCTCGGTCCTGTGTTTTGTACTAAACAAAAGAGATAATTGTATTACACTTCTATCACTATTCTACTAGAACGTGTTTTGATCTTCCAAAAATGTTGCAGAATAGCTTCATGAAAAGAGTTTTGGTACACCTCATTGTGCATGAATTTCCATAAATGGCGGCACACAGCCCCATTAAACTTTCAAGATAACTGTGCAAACAAAAAAATATTTTAACTTACCATCATCAATTATTTTCTTCAACTGTTCCATGTCACCATCTTTTATTGCATAAAATATTTCAGGAACAAAATTTGTCATTTCACCATGGCCAAAACTGGCACTCAGTTTGCTGGGATCAAGACTGAGCCACCTCCAATCAAATCTATCCAGCGGAGGAATATATGGTGACATCGGACTTGCAGCACCAGTGAGTGAGCTTGTGAGAGAAATGCTCCCTTCCAGAGTGTTCCCACCATTTTGGCATCTGATTTTAACTCTTTTGTAATACTTGTGCATGTGAAGAAGTGAAAGATTCAATGCATCACGAAGCTCCGCTGAAGTTTCATCACAAGGCAGTTTGTTTTGGAATTCTTTTATGAAGTTAACAAGTTTTTGGAAATCTACAAATCGAGGAGGATCATGATAAGATAAAGAAACGTATTTAGAGGAATTAAATGGTTTGTCTGACAAATGATAACAGGTGAGGTTTATATACAAATTTTTTTGTTTTCTAACCTTCTGAATAAATTAAGAGGCTCTTTAAGATCAGGCTGCAATGGACATGATAAGCCAGATATGATAAGCATGTTTGGAAAATGTATTTTCTATGCTATAGCAATAAACCAACAGGATTTTCCAAGATTTTAAACTATATAAGGCCATTTGAATTTTGTATACATGGCCAAATTTATATTTCACGGCTGCAAGACCAGGGCATTTAATGGTTCTGAGTTGTTTGCCAAGGGTGTGGAATTTGACCACTGAGAATGAAAACATTGAACGGTGATATCCAGGCATTGATTTGAATCTTATGCTGAGAGCTGATTCCAGATTTATAGTAGCATTTTTACAAGTTCACAGTATCTTTTCCCCATTGTTTCCAGGCATAGACTTACCATTTCGGGTTTAAATCATCTAAAATGTTATGTTTGCAAAGAGTGCAATGAGCTGCAGAATTGCCTTTTGAACTTTACCTCTTTTCTTCAGTACCATTTCTGCTATTTTCTGTTAATTTGCATCATGAATTCTCCATATCTTTTCCCATCAGTCAGAGTTCATTATTGACCTAAAATGTACACAAACTTTTGCATATTGACATGTTTCTAGTTCAGTCTTAAAACCTACACCATTATTTACTTCTCATACATACATACATACATACATACATACATGGGTAAAAGAGAGGTGCAATCCGTACTGATCAAATTTAATGCAATCACACAGTTCTTCGTAGTCTTGCACTGGCAAATCATACTATTATTGTTCAGTGCAATCCTTCCTGGCTGATTGCATGATTTCACCAAGTCTACTCTAGTGATGCAGTTTTTACTGATTCCAAGATGTACTGTTCAATGGCGACCTGATGATTGCACTGCCACGTATGTGATTGCATAAATTCGTATACAATTCGTATATGATTCGTATAGAATTCGTATATGAATCGTATACAATTCGTATAGCAAATTCGTATACAATTCGTATAGCTAATTCCTATACAATTCGTATAAGAAATTCGTATACAATTCGTGTAAAAAATTCGTATACAATTCGTATAACAAATCCCTATACAATTCGGGTTGTATACAATTCCCACGCAGCTCACCACGGGATCAAAGTTCAAATCTGATTTCGAATACGTAGTCTCTTTGAAAATTTTTGCGATGCGGTGTTGATACGACAGTATTATCCCGGTACAGTGAAACTCCAATAAAAAGTTCCTGATTTATCGAACTAGGGCGTATCAATAATGACAATAATGATTGATAAAAAACGAAGCGATTCAATTTCATCTTTTCTGTGAGAATGGACATTTTCTAAATTGAGTCGATATCTATGCTTACAAATAATGATTCGGCTGTTTGTGAGTGAAGATAAATCACCTCTCAGTTATGTTGAGAAATACGTACACCTGGCATCCGAAAAGTTAGGATCAGCTTTTTGTTAAAAACCTGCCGTAACGGGTGCAGTTTTGAATAACTGGTGTGACGAGAATTGAAATCAAAGACGTGAAACGGCGACCTTTGTGGAGCATGATTCCGAAAACAATCTGGCTCCCTTGACCTTCTCCTACCTGTAAAGCGCTGCAAACGCCAGACAAATATATTCAATGTGTGGCAAAGCTATTTCACAGCAACTGCTTGTTTATTTAGTTACTGTACTTTCTTGGATGAGAAAGCTCCAAATCAAAGAAATGATATCTCACTAAATCGAAAACACTAATAACCGTGTTGATTGGGAAGGGGCTGATCTTACCGGCTTTATTAAAGCCACCATTCCTTTTCAACTACACATAACAACAAAACTCTGCAAATCATATCCTATTGTAGTGTATGGTAAAGTTCTGAAAACCGGGCGACAGACCCCCTTCCATGTAAACGTATACGTAAACAAAAGGACGACGTATACATTTATCGATTGCAATTTTTCACTTTTTGGTTTGTACGAAAGTTGAAAGGAAGAAGAAACGCATCATGGATTTAGCGTTTGGTTATTATGTTGTTAAAAGCAAATGGGCCTAATCCTACTATTGTTGTTTCGTATCGTATATTTTGACTGAGGTCTCTTTTCATTCATGGATATCTTTATTTAGCCTGCAGTGCAAACATTTGTGTCTTGTGGAGATAGTCCTTATATGACCAGAGCAGAGAGGGAACCGTTCATACTCACCTTCAAGTAGTCATTAAAGGCAAGCCACTCTAAGCTTTATTATCTTGCAATGGAATATAACATCTGAAGTCTTCCATCTTTCATTATTCCCGCTTATTCATTATTGATGATTATTGATAACCTTGCACTTCAAATTCAATGGGAATTGATTTGTTGATAGTAGAGCTCCCATTATTTTTCAGCCTCGTTCTGAATGCTCCTTTATGACGTCATGGAGACGGAACTTTTTCAGTGGAGCTCGTTTCGATTTTCTTCAAATTTCGAACCAATATCAAGAGAGAGACGCATAAAGTTTCTTTACGACAACATAAACGACTGTTACGCTCGTGGTCACGACATGCTGATTATCGCAACTAGTATCGCCCAATCGAAACAAGCCTTAATGACAGGCGTTTACGTTATCGCCATCTTTTGGTTTTACTATAACTGGATTCGTCACTGTCTCTCTTTGGTACTTCATCCAAATCGGTTCATGGCTCATGATGGCACATTTTGACAACGCCGAAATAATTGAATTCATTGCAATTATCCAGAGATTTATCGTATGACTGGCAATTGGTATATCAAACAAACCGTAGCCGATTTTGTCTATTCAAGGATTTCTCGCAAAAACTGAAGGGTTATTCCGTCGAAACATGTACGAAATTTTCTGGCTGGGAATGTTGTAGCCCTCGTCTGTGCCAGTTACTTTCCAAGAAAAGCAGCTCCCGAGAAAGGACACACGAAAGACAAAGTTATTCAATTCTATTTCATTTCAGTCCATAAAGTATTTAAAATCCATCATGTTTTGTCTCTTATCACACATGCAACTAATTCTAGTGCCTATATTTACAAAGAAATTTGCTTTTCGACGACATAATAAACAATACTAACGAAAAAATGTGCTCCATCTTACAGCCTATAAAACTCAACGGTCTTCATACAGAGCATATCCAGATAAGTTTTCCTTACACACGTATGAAACCAAGAAATTGACCTTGTACTAAACGTTTCTGAAAAAACCATCAGATTTGCTTTTGAACACTTTCCATTTTCAGAATTCCTATTCTCTTTAGATCTTTCCTGCGAAGCCTGCCAACTCGTTGCCTCGGTAGACCTCGGTTTGTTTGATTGACTGTGAAATTCTCTGAAACGGTGGGTTTGGAAGACATTTTGGACCTTCTGCTCCACAAGAAAGCAGATTTAGCAGACTTTGAAGAGATTTCCGTGTTCATCAGCAAACCCTGGTGGTTGATCCGAAATCAACCGTTTCAGGATTTTTGTTTGATTATAAATATATTTCCGTCTTTGCAAAGTCTAAGGTTTTTAGCATTTCGTACGTTTGCAATTACCAATACATAGATTTTTCTCTGCGAAGTCTACAGCTTTCAGAAGACTTCAGAAACTTCAGATGCCCAAAATAATACGCCCTAAACTCTTTATAAAAAACACGATACCAGAAATTAAGTGATCAAAATTGCAGCCGCTTCAAGCACGATTATAAGCATCAGCTACGTCAAGCTAAGTGCTGCACTTGCAAGTTCAAGATTATTGCCGACATACTGGGCCTTATCAGAGAAATCTTTCGTCATCCAATTTCAATTTACGGGATATCGAACAGGTTAATCTTAAATCCTAGGTTAAGCTTCCACAAATCAGTTTTATTAGGTGAGATTCAAGAGGCCTAGAACAAATTACACTGCCCCTTGTGGACTTGTGGTTGATAAACCTGGGAAAAATGAGCTATAAATCCTGTGTTTTTGATCTATGCAAGATTTCGTGCACTTATATTAATTGTGATCTTAATTCAACGAAAAATACATTAAATTTGGTAAGCAGAATCGGTGCTCAGACCTTATTTAATCTGGAAGCGGTTTATCATCGTAAAAATGTAAAAAGCTCTACTTTGAATCACTACCTAGTGAGTCAAAAAGATAAAATGTTCGCAAGCCTGTTGTTTAGCAGATATTGATCAAATTCTTTCAAACTCGTTCTTACTGTGAAGCTAACATGTTAACTTAGATGACAAAACTTAGTTGCTTAAAATAGGTCGTATTATTCTCACGGTACAAGCGATTTCACAAAACTAGTTAGTTTGAGAATTCCTCAAAACAGGCCTAAACTCCTTTGCTAACATTTCAGAAAGACGATGCAGAGAACGAGCTTAAAAACGGCCGGAAGAAATTTCCAACTGTAAATGATACTACGGTAGCTTCTGTATACACACAACGAGTTGCTCAGGCTATAAGGTAGCCCTGCTGAGTTTAATTTCCATCGATGTTGAGCTTAAATGATTGCAAATTTGATCCAATAGCTTGAGCGTATTTTGAAGGATTTTGACACTTTCATAGGGCGTGCTTTTCATTTGAGAACAACATTACCAATTTTAACAAATTAAATTATATTATCTTAGTTGAAGCTTGCAAACTACTGGCTTGCCGACATTTTACCTTTTGCTACTCACTTGCTGTAAGGATGAACCAATTCTAAGAAATCACATCCAACAGAATCATGTTGACGATTCTACATCTTCGTGAAACAGTTGCAGTAAAAATCCGGACACAAGAACTGTGATTCAACAGTGCGGCCAAAATAAGAGTCTCCTTTTAGTCATCATTCAAGCATGGTAGTAGAAAGAAGTGAAGTGAAACTGTTATAAATCACACCTTAAACCATAGTTAATGATTCAAAAACTGTGAAACTGATTTCTTGATGTATTCAGAATGGTTGTTCGCGCAGCGGATTCAGCCTATAGGATTTAGAAAACGGGCTTTCAAGATCCGATTTCTTTTTTGCGGGCTTTTACCGCTATACTCAGTCAGTTTGCAACTGTTTCACTCTGAGAATCACTGCTTCTGTTCTGATAACTGCATAATTCTAAGGATTACTGAATCTAATTGATGTTTGTTAGAAAGATCAAAAATCTCTTTAAGTCTGTCTCAAATTAGATGTCACGTGAAAATGCCCGCGGATAAAACAATTGAAGAGTTTTGCGCAATCTTTTGCGTTATCGCAAATCTCACGTGACACCTTATTGGAGACAGACTTCAGATAATAACAATAATTTCAAAGCAACTCTATGTACACACTAGAAATAGACACAAATCTTGGGGCATGAAACAAGCGAGTTTGAAAGAAACTTCTGGGGCATAGATCTGTCCCACTGAGCCTGTATTGGATATTTTGCTAAATATTGGGGGGCAAGCAACCGTTTTAGTTGAAATGCTTTTCTAACAACAAAAACTTTGATGATTACATGTAACGAGCCAGCCCATCTTACCGGGTTGACTTGCTTTTTAAAAGATGGTCAACCCGGCTTGGCGAGATGCCCTGTGTCAGCTAATCGTAGTAACCATAGTCACAGCAGTAAACAATTCCACACTGACTTGATCAACTGCTCATGAATGCATTTTGACCGTTTGAATTGTTCCATCATTACGTGGAATGCATCTTTTAGGTTTTAGCCAGGTCGGATCAGGGCCAGATGCTCCTAAGTCGCGAGGTTTGGCCTACATTTGCCAAAGTAATATATAAATCCAATTCTAATAAATGCAATAGAATTGCTGACGACACATGTTAGATTTATCAATTGGGTTACCTATTGCAAAGAGACTATGTACAACCTGTGCAACAGAACCCACTAGCAGACTTTATATATACGATCTTACTCAGGACTTTGCTTTCCCTTTTGCTTTGTTTCCTTGCCCTCTCGGCGGAGTAACAGGGCGTCCAGAGTTGAAACCACCATAAGCGAATTTCTTCTTATCTGCAGGCTTGAGAATCTGGAAATGAAATATCACAACAAAAGTTAGGGACGTCACGTCATCAAATTTCTATGATTTTGCTTGAAATAGTTTATTTGAAGTCATCAATCATCATTTACAAGAAATATTAACAGACATCTGGAGATGATGAATCTCTCGACCGTATGAAAATTGCCTTAGACAACTTGGTATAAAGAGGTCTGGATGGAGTATCAAATTTTCTTAAAAATAAAAGGAAAACCCTCTAGGGCTGAAAATACAGTAAATTCCCGCATATAAGAACCTACTTTTTGAGAGCTAGGCTTAAATAGGTTCTTATTTTAAAGGTACTAAGCCAAATTTTAAGGTATAATAGTTCTTATTTGAAGAGTACCTTGCGTAGGTCATTTTAGATCCTTCGTCAATGATTTTCAGCCCTATTATTTGTTTTGGCAAGTTATAATACACCTAATAACCAATGCTAAGCTTTCAAACAGCAGGGGAGGAGATTCAAACATTAAAAGCCCACTGGGACAAAAATGAACTTAACACTGACAACCCAAAATCAACTTAGGGCCTGTTTATATGAGGCGAGCCAGCCCGCCTGACCGGGCTGGCTCGTCTAGGCGGGATGATTTTAGTTTGTGTTTATATGAGTGAAAACTATCCCGGTCAGACGGGCTGGCCTCGTAATGCTGCATGTTATGACGTATCAAGGGATTTTGAAAGACAATGGCCAGACAACCACTTTCAAATTAAACAATGCAATCTCGCCTACGCAAATCAGTTACGCATATCAATCAATCAATTATACCGTGGCCAGCCCGCCTGACGCTGTTTATATAAGCTCGCTTCACCGGGATCCCGCCTACCCAACTCACAGATCTCGGCTGACCGGGCTGGCCCGCTGCTCATATAAACACAGCTTTATTTAATAAAAGATGTCTTTGTTCTCTCAGATCTCACCTAGGCGAGCCAGCCCGGTTAGGCGGGCTGGCCCGCCTCATATAAACAGGCCCTTACTCCTGCTATAAGAACATATTTTTTCATCAAACTGAAACAGGTTCTTAATTACAAGGTGCATAAGTTAGGAAAACAGCCTATAGGTTCGTATTTTTTTAGGTTCTTATATGCGGGGATTTACTGTATCGTAGATTTCTGATGAGACAACGGTAGAATAAAGGCAAAGTTTCTTTCAAGCCATTAAATCCAAAGAATGTATCAAGTCTAAAAATAATGTATTGTATTTGAGAATCTCAAGGGCGCAGAGAAAACTGTAGCCGGAAAACCATGTGTGGTATGTGGGTGCAGTCTTCATCCTGCTTGAAGGTCACTATATTCAACACAATTTATTCCATTTAAAACAGCTACTATCGTATCAAACAGCGCCGACAAATGTATCTATCTGAGAAGTATTCGAGGGCTGGCAAAGCAAAATATTACATTTTTAAATCCCCTGCGTAGAAGTCAGAAAGCTATTTCATACAGAAACCAGGGCAGGTGGAGATAAAGTGACAAACCCAAAAGATAAAAAGGTTTGAAAGGAAACCAGGATTAAGCTTCATGGGACATTAAATAGAAATTTACGCCATGAGAAATTAAACTTATCACAAACGCAAACCAAGAAGATTAACGAATGAATTGACAGAAAGAAGCGGCAGGATTATAAAAGAAAATACTGATGGGGAGATTGAGATTATGAAAAGATGAAGCGGGCACGTCGCCAGATACCCAACAATAAGGTCAATGAATGTCTGGGAATAAGGACCACTACTGGGCGAAACAAAAACATGCTGAATTCCGAAATAATTAGTCCCCTCATTTCAATTTTTCAATTTATAACAATTATGCACAAAAACCCTATCAGCTTCTAAAAGCAACAACAAAACCATAATACCCTATATGCTATAATACAAAAGTTAAAATACAAATCTACAGAATGCTGTTCTTGCTAGCGATCGTGCTTTCGGTATCATTGCCGACTTAGCAAGAAATCCTTCAATTTATTTTTTAAAGTGTAAATTGTAGGACTAGTTCTGATGTTCAACGGAATTTCATTCCAAACTTTAGCTTCTGAATAATGGAACTCCTCTTTGAAAATTCCAAATTTTGCCTTACAAGTTTCTAACGAGTTTCCCTCCTAACGAACTTCCCGGAGTAACAAATCGAATATCTAGTCCCTATGATAAAAACCTTTCAATATTTCCAAATGCACGAACTTCCGATAAACAAAGGTTTGAAGGTTTCCTCCAGGGTCGTTACAGCGGGATTCGATTTTTGAAACTTTAGAAGATCACCACAATTTTACTTAAAGGGATGTATGAAAATAATAATGATGGATATTCAAAGGAAAAAGATAGCGGATAAGCCGCAAAGTTTAAGTTTTATGTATGTCTGAAAGTTTAAGTTTTATGTATGTCTGAAAGTTTAAGTTTTATGTATGTCTGAAAGTCAGAGTTACCATTTGGGGAAACCAACCGCTGCAACTTTTTAAAAATTACGAAAATCTGATCATGGATTTCTGAAATTTTTTTCAAAAGTTTCTTTTCTTGGTATTCCTATATTTTAGGTGAATGTTTGAATTTGTCTTTGTTGCCCCCCCCCCCCAGACAAGGCATAATTAATTCCTGCAATCACTTTGGCTTAAAAATTTTAAACGGGGGTTAAAAACTCACCTGAAATGAACACATCAAAGTTTCATCGACACTCATCATCGAACCTGCATTGTCAAATTCACCGCAATAATTTGGAGCTGAAAACAATGTGACTAATTGTCTCTTAGCGAAGAATTCATATCCATCTTCCACTACCTGGAAATGTCAAATGAATAACATAAATAAGATTAAACTACCGTAAAAGTTCTACATAAACTTGAGATATGTTTGTTTGTACAGAGTTAATTTTGATAAGCATAGGTTCCAAATCTTTAAAAAGGTTGGTGTAAAATTGAGTGACCTATTTCTTTGAACTGAATGACTTCAAAGAAACTTTAGCTATTTCTCTATAATTCTACCGTTGGAATTTTCTGAAATCTTCAATATTTTCAGATTTAAAGTGCTTTTCTTCTTTTTCAAGAATTTAAGAAATAATTTCAAAAAAACTGAAAACCATCGTAGTTTCTAAACTGTTGGACGCAACATGGAGTAATTTTTAAGAAAACCATAGTTTATGAATATCTACAATATGGTATCAAGTAATATGGTATCACTCTTCTGGTTTATGATTTACAAATTGGATGACGTCACATCCTCAAATGAGTTAGGATATAAAATACGCTATAATTTCGAAAATATTCAAACTTTCTGAAAAATCCAACGGTAGAGTTATAGGTAAGTATCAAAAGTTTCTTTCAAGCCATTCAACTAGAACAAACAGGTCATAGAATTTTACACCCACCTTTTTATGCCGATTTAAAGATTTGGAGCCTATGCTATTTTGATATTGGTAAGCTTTGTTTGTAACTAGATAGAACTGGCGACAATTAAAGTTTGTTCCAAATTAGATGTCACGTGAGATTTGCAATAACACAAAATTAAACATCAAAACAATTTAATAACCATTTAGCAACTCTTCAAAAAGAGTCTACCGGGTGCGCCAAAATAAACTATGCACATTTGGCAGGCCACAATAAATCGTACACTGGACCGATTTTGAAGATTTATGACTTAATCTTTAGCAGAAAGCCTGAATTAGATTCTAGGACTTTCTGCAAAATTTTTCCGTTTTCAGTTTTTAGAGCTAGAAGCGAGTTTCCTAAAATGTTCGTTTTCGAAAACATTGAAAACGATAAAAAAAATGTCGATCAAATTTTAAAAGATTCAACATGAATGAACAAAGAGAAAACGTATTCAGGGGGATTTGGGGGTTTAGTAAGAACTCTCGTATATCAGATTACAATTGGTCGATTTCTAAATCGCAAATCACCACGAATAAGTTCTCTCTTAGTCCATTCATGTCGATTATTTAGAAAACTCGATATATGTTTTTTGATCGTTTTCAGTGTTTTCGAAAACTAAAATTTTAAGAAACTCGCTTCTAGCTCTAAAAAATGAAAATGAAAAAATTTGCAAAAAATCCCAGTATCTAATTCAGGCTTTCTGCTAAAGATTAAGTCATAAATCCTCAAAATCGGCCCAGTGTACAATTTATTGTGACATGCCAAACGTGCATAGTTTATTTTGGCGCACCCGGTAGATCAAATAATATTCTTATACATTTCTTTAAGTCGAATCGACCCCTTATAAGTTTTGAAATACTCTTAGAAAGTTAACTTGAAGATTGATACCTTACTTGTTGATATTGGTGCATCAAGAGTTGGAATATTGATCTTGAAAGTCCAAATTTGCCTCCTACTCCAAACCAGAGCTTTTGGGGTTTGGCCTAAGCTGCTAACTCACTGTGCTGTGGAATCTCCTCAATCATAGCCAAGTACAAACAAGAAAGCTCGTGCTTAGGAACACATTTTAGTGGAAATCTGATTTTGACCTTCACAATCAGACTCAAGAATTTAGCCCCGAAGGGACCCCTTTCTTGATTCTACAAAAACTTCAAATTACACCTGCCTGAGAAAAATTATTCATCAGCGAAATAAGTCCCGTAGGCTTTAACACATAGACTTTCTTGCAATCTTCATTGCTTGAATGACATGTTTTTGCATCATCTCTCACGAAATTATTACGAAACAAGCGATCGTATATGCCCAAGGGAAAATAAAAAATGTATACGAAATGCTCGACTAAATTGCGTGAAAGCTCCTATCACTATTATGCAAATCCGAGAATTCTACAAAATTCTATTCGCAGACATTTTCACGTGACAGTTAATTTCAGATAGATTTTAGTCTCTATTATTTTGTAAACACATACTCTTAACAATAAAAACGAAGGCACACATGAATGCATGAGTGAAAAAAACAAATACAAGAACAAACGGACGATTGAATGAACGAATGAATGAATAAATTAATGAATGAACGAATGAATGAATGAATGAATGAATAAATTAATGAATGAACGACTGAATGAATGAACACAAGAATGAATTAATGAAAGAATAAAAAAGTGAATGAATGAGCAAATGAATAAACTAACAAATGAATGAGTTAATAGAATAATGAAAGAACGAACGAACGATTGAATGAACGAATGAATGAACGAATGAATGAACGAATGAATGAATAAATTAATTAATGAATGAACGATTGAATGAATGAACACAAGAATGAATTAATGAAAGAATAAAAAAGTGAATGAATGAGCAAATGAATAAACTAACAAATGAATGAGTTAATAGAATAATGAAAGAACGAACGAACGATTGAATGAACGATTGAATGAACGAATGAATGAACGAATGAATGAACGAATGAATGAATAAATTAATTAATGAACGAACGAACGAATGAACGAACAAATGAACGAACGAACAAATGAACGAACGAACGAACGAACAAACAAACGAATGAATGAACAAATGTATGACAGCCTCCGTGACCTATCCTCCTGAATCCCAATTTTGCATTTCTTTATTTAAAAAATTTCCTGATATACTCAAAAAAATAACGTTTCCAAGATGGATGCTTGTCTTCATACAAAAAATAAACAAACTCAAATTTGCTGTAAGACCGTTAAAAGATAAACAGATTTCCAACATCAGATTTTCTTTCTTGAAGAACAATGGAGCAGGTAGATTGTTTTAGCCACGATTTGCCCTTTTGAACTCTCCACTTAGAAAGGAATCATCAATTTTTTCTCAAGATTTTCCAAAATATACAGTAGACACTGGATTGAACGTTCCACTTTCAGTTCATCAGAACTCATGATTTTTCTCAATATTTACATCTCAGTGGCTGAGCTCCTTTAATGACTAAGATTCACAAGATAATGATGTGCTTGTTGTTAAAAATATCGAGAAGAGTTAATTGACTATTTCTGTCATTTCACAGGCAACTTTGATCGACAAGATGAAGCTAAGCTAATTATCAAGAAACAGCTTTGAATCTAGCGATTTTCCCAAGTACTTTGGTGAATAGTGGGTGGCTTGCATGCATTTTAGGGTTAGACTCAACAAGGTATGTATTAAGAAACTCACACAAATTCTTTTTTCGTTATGAAAGGTATGCACATGCTTGAACCAATAATGAATATTTCCTTTATGATATAAGGAATTAATACAAAAACAAACCTGATGTGCCCTGCATATCAGATCAAAATCATGTTTATGGAGATACTTTGCTACAATATCTTGTCCAAATGTATATGAGACACCTCTGTCATTCTCTCCCCATCCAGTGACCTCTTTATCAGGATCAGACCACAGTAGATCACAAAGCAGTCCTGTAGTTTAAAGAATGTATATGTTTTGAAGAGCTGAATTATGGGACGAGGAGATCACATACAGTACAAGCCTTGCACACATTAACTGGACAAGAATTCCTAAGACTGTAAATTTTTCTGAAAAGGATTCTTAGGCTGGAAAACCATTTTAATGTGGGCAAGGCCTGTACCGTACATGGACTTACATACAGTAACAAAAAAATGTGTGACTACTGTACAGGCCATTAAAATTTTGCAAAATAAGCTACTTTTCATATTTTCAAATACTTTGGTCAATTGAATATTTTGTTACAGCCAATGGGTGCAGCAAATCTGCTTAGTATATAAGAAGAGCATGCTGTCGTCAGTAGCAAATAGAGATATAAAATTCTACTCCAAAGGGGTGGGTTGAGATGTACTTCAGATTGGTTGTTAATTCTAAAGATTCAAACTATTAGAGCACAGGAGATAAAGGGGGGAAGGGAGGGATACAGTTGTCTGAAACTGCACACTGCTATTGCAGAAGTGCCAAATGCAGAATGATAAAAATGTCAAGCAAGTGTATTTTGCATCTTCTTAAAAGATTAGACTTTCATAAGTCATTCTATGAACCATTAAACGATAAACAATACCTTGATCTGGAACATCTGTAGGTCTCATTATCCTCCTTATCTGTTCCATGGATTGAAGATCAGGAGACAAACCTGGAGAAAAAACTCAGTAATTATGAAGCCATTTTAGTCTTTTTAAAAAGAGAGGAAAGAGAGGTAAGATAAAGGATGCTCAATGCGCATTTGAAAGCTTTCAAGTTGTATGTTGGGGGAAGACAGAGCCAGGAAGGTTATTCCGAAAGAAAGAAGCTATAGGAATGAAGTTCTAGTAGAATGTGATACAGTACAAGTGTTAGGGATAGAAACAGAATATCAATAATGGACACCAGAGGACTAAGATGGGTTATTTGCTCTCAAAGGCCCAGCCATAATGATAATGAGTTCCTGAGAGCAATGACTATGAAAGTACCAAAAAAAGAGACAACAAGCAAGGTGAATGGAATAAAGTGGGACTTGCCCAATTTGCATGATACAAGATACTGTAAAGCAAAATAGAATGAAGATCTGGTGGGAAAAATTGGGACTTTTCAATAATCAAAGGGAATCACCAAAAAATATCAGCAAATGAGTTCATACAGTCATCACTAGAATGGCTTACCTCCGTGACAACAGAAAATTTTTTCATCTAAGATAGCAGCAATAGGCAGACAGTTGAAACAATCTGTGAATGTCTTCCATAATTTTATGTTATATCTTCTTTTACCTGTTGAATAACAAAAGTTTATCATTAATATTTATCATACACATTTGTATTTCTTTTTCATTTTCTCTTTGCTTGCTGTGTGTGATAACTAAACAATGCTGTTAACTTATTTGATCCTAGTGTCTGATGGCGGAACAGAATCAAGTTGCCGGACAAATGTCACAAACGGAATTCAGCTGGATGCCTTTGTCATGAGATTGGTTGCAAATGTATCACATTAACACATGAACATGGTTCTACATGTTCTCCTGCCTAGGAATTGTCAAAGATTTTAGGATTTTTTTAGTTTTTGTTAACAATTCTTTTTTATAAAGATTATCATGTGGCTCAAGAATTCTTATCAAAATGTGAACAATTCTCAAAAATTCTTAAGAATTCTTGAGAAACCTTGAGAATTCTTGTCATTCTGATGTACGCAAGGCATGTATTGTAGCTTATCTATTTGGAGATATAAAAGAGCTTGTGACATTAAATCTACCACTCAACACACTATCTAAAAATCAACTTACATTCATCATAGAAGCCATAGATCCTGTTAATACTTGCACATTCATGGTTACCTCTTAGCAGAAAGAAGTTTTCAGGATATTTTATCTTGTAGGCTAACAAAAGACATATAGTCTCTAGTGATTGCTTCCCTCTATCCACATAGTCTCCAAGGAATAAGTAATTTGCTTCAGGAGGAAAACCACCATATTCAAATAACCTCAGTAGATCATAGTATTGTCCATGTATGTCACCTGGAATTAAATTAGAGTTTTGTAGAAAAAACTATCAAAAGAAAGTTGCAATTGACTGAAGGTTTATCAACTATATGCTGCAAACTTTTATGAGCAAAATAGATCAAATGGCCATGGAAAAGATATTGCCACTGTCAAGTGGCATTTGGCAATTAGATGAATTTTGTTTCCATGGAATCATTGTTGAATCCATTATGACTTGCAACTTGGTCAAAAGCTCCTGTATACCACTGTCTATTCATCAATGGAGTGGTAATGGAGTTAAGCCTTGACTAAATATTTCTAATCAAAAATATTTGCCATACATACTGTATGCGCTAGAAAGAGACTGTCTATCCAAGTCAAAGTGGCTTAAATTAAACCAGGTTATCAATTATTGAATTCTAATTGGTCAATTAAACAAATCAAATCCATATGAATGAGTCAAATCTAACCTGATTTAGGTAAAGCTGGTTTTATTGTACTTGTATGAAAATACAAGGCCATGTAATAGCCACCTGTACGAAAATATAAGGCCATGTAATAGCCATGTACAAGCCTTGTAGTTATGGCCTTGTAACCTTGTTATAGCCTGGAATAGCCTTGCTGTAACCTTGTAAATGGCTTGAAAAATGCTAATTAGCCTTGTAGAAGCCTTGTAGAAACCTTGTGTTAGACTGGTTGCAGCTTGGAATCTTACTGATAGCCTTGTAATTTTCTTCCAAGGTTAGTACAAGGTCATAACAAGGTCATAATCCTCTCTACAAGGCTAAAACTTGGCCTGTACAAGGCCAAGTTTAGCCTTGTGTTTTTGTACAGGCATGTACAAGCTTTGTAGTTATGGCCTTGTAACCTTGTTATAGCCTGGAATAGCCTTGCTGTAACCTTGTAAATGACTTGAAAAATGCTAATTAGCCTTGTAGAAGCCTTGTGTTAGACTGGTTGCAGCTTGGAATCTTACTGATAGCCTTGTAATTTTCTTCCAAGGTTAGTACAAGGTCATAACAAGGTCATAATCTCCTCTACAAGGCTAAAACTTTTGTAACCTTGTTATAGCCTGGAATAGCCTTGCTGTAACCTTGTAAATGACTTGAAAAATGCTAATTAGCCTTGTAGAAGCCCTGTGTTAGACTGGTTGCAGCTTGGAATCTTACTGATAGCCTTGTAATTTTCTTCCAAGGTTAGTACAAGGTCATAACAAGGTCATAATCTCCTCTACAAGGCTAAAACTTGGCCTGTACAAGGCCAAGTTTAGCCTTGTATTTTTGTACAGGTAGAGGCAATCTATAAATAGGACAAAGAAATGCCTACAAATGTAATTGCTGCGCAGGTGTTGAAATCATCAAATACAATAGGCTAATTTTAGACCTGCATATGCAGCTCTTGAGTTAGCTATTCATCTCTGTCAATTAATTTTAAAGGCAAAAACCACATGTTGGAAGGAAATCTCCTTGGAATTATTTTGACATTCTTTATGTTGCAACTTGCAAAATTGTGTGATCATAACTGTTTTCTCATAACCCTTATCCACCTGTGTGAAACAAAACCCAAACTTTGCAAAATGACAAAGAAATTCAGTAATTCTTGTGAGGATTCTCTTCCCCCCTCTTAGAATAAAACATAAGATCCTTTTGGATGATTACAAAGTCCGTCCTGAGCTAAGCAAGCATAAGAAAATCTGAAAATTGATTTCTTCATAACCCCAAATGATCGTTGATGCTGTTTTTAGCTACAGTCAGAGAGATGAGTGTTGCTGCTAAAGTCGCCTTCAATAGAAAATCAAGCGCCTTGTATGTCTCAAATTAGATGTCATGTAAGATTTCCGATAATGCAAAACTACTTATGTTTATGCAGAACCCAGCAGAATGTTTCTATTCGCGGGCATCTAGTTTGAGACAAGCAGTCACGAAAATAACCTCCGTGCAGAATCATATGCATGAAGATGTTTTAGTTCAGTGTGATCATGTGCCTTCCCCCAGTCTATGGGGCCATTGTTTGCTGGAATTCTGCACCTTTCCCTCAACTTCACTTGCGACGTTTGCATCCGTAGCTGTGTAGGAGGACGGTCCTTCTACCTTCGGTGATGCTGCGAATGCTAGCCTCTGTGCAGGCCGCCGGTTACATCATCCCCCAAGGTTGACTTGTTTGCATAATGAATACTATCAATAAGTGGCTAATGATGCGTTCGTTCTAGAAAACGATTGTTTTAACATCATTAAGCTCCTAATGAAGTCAAGAACGTGCCAATTCTGAGTAAATTTGTTGTTGTGCCAGGGTAAACATCATGGTGATTTATCCATCTTAGTCAAATCTGTCTAACATGAAATAGGCCGACGTCAAATGTTGCTATAGGATCGCGGGAAACTTCTGTCTTGCATGCGCTTTCTGTGCGCTTTCTTTACTTCAGTGCCAATTAGCAGAGATAAAACGTTAATCAATTGTTTTAACGAGCGTGACGGACTTTCTTTCTTTCTTTCTTTCTTTCTGACTGACATCGGAGCCCCTTCTTAGATTACAAAGGACTTTGTAATCAAAAAGTGGCTTAAAAAATAACAGCTACTTAAAATAAATAAGTGCAATCTCCAAACAATTCCTTTTGTTCTTTGATGGTTTTGTTGCTACACTACTGCCAGAAATAAACGGCATTTAACTATATTCTAACAATTCAATTACCAGGAAAATGGTTTAAAGATTTACTGAAAACCAAGAGCATTTTAGCATGAATATGAATTTTAATACCACAACGTTGACAGCTGGAAAATTTATGTGGAAAAATATCCCACATTGTGCGTGCCCTTATTACACACCATCTGTTTGTTGAGAATTGCCAATTGAGGGTTGTTAAACCATTTTACTTGTCGTGATTAATGAAAATAGATTTAAATGAGACAATGCATTGGAATCAAATCTTTAAAAATCTTTAAAAATTTTGCTATAAGTGTTCTAAGGCAATCTTTAATATCTTGACTATTACTTTCAGCATTATCACACTTTTCTTTTCATTGAAAGAATTCACGAAAACTTTTGAAAAAATTAAAATCATTGTTAATCCTAAATTAATGGAGGAAAAATGTTACAGTCTTCAAGAAAACCATAGTTTATGAAGATCTATATCATGGCGTAAGCAGAAATCTGTAGCTTTTGTGGTTTACAATTTAGCAATTTGATGATGCCACTACCAGAAAACTTTTTGAAACAAAGAAGACACTGTAATTATGAAATAATCAAGATATCAAAAGATTGCCAATGATAACTTATAACCAATGATTCCTGAAGTTCCTTTTGAAACAATAAATCAAACAGATGCATCAACCAATCATGCAATGTTTTTTAAAGATTTGATTCCTATGCTGTTAACAAAACATAAAAGAACGCATTTCGTGCTTTGAAAGCAATCTAAACAGTTCTTCACACTTTGAACTAAAATATCAAACACCACATCCAATAAAACTCTTCATACAAAGGATGCCTCTTGGAGCATTTTGTGCTTTGAAAGCAATCTAACCAGTTCTTTACAATTTCCACTAAAATATCAAACACCACATCCAATAAAACTCTTCATACAGAGGATGCCTCTTGGAGGCAACTGTTTTTGCTTCTTTAAAAACATTCAATAGTCCTGTTCAATTCCTAAAAAGTTTGATTGATGTTTGTAGATAGATGTGCATGCATTACTTACAGGAACTAACTTCAATGTGGCTTGAAAAACACCTAAATCAAAAATGGTATCCTAAAGAAATCTAAATGCTGGCAATCACAGGAAGCTTGCTTATGACAAGGTCTACTATTTTGAGTGACCATTAGCTCTATTTGTTCTGCTAAAACAGAAGGGAGACTAAAGCTATACAGAGATGAAGGCTCTTTAATTGGGAATATCCTTCACCTCACAAAGAACTCTTTTCCAATTTGCAAAGTGTTTTCTCCTTTGTTCTTCATGACTTTTATACAAGGTGAGTAAGATGTGAAAATTTTGTTTGGTAAAATCATACCCATCTTTGAGACCCTGAAATAAGGAAAATTCTGGAAAGGGGTTTTTTATATAATGTTCATAACTTTCAGTTTTTGGTGACAAATATTGATAGCCTACGCGTAGACCCATTTCCCAAAGGAGGAAAGGGTCTACGAAACAAAGAGCAAAGCTTGCTACGGCCGCTCAATTAAAATCATTCTAATCCCCTTTTCAAATTATTTGTGAAACTTGCCTTGTACACGCCTTGTAGAGGGGATTATGACCTTGTACTAACCATAGAAATAGAAATATTTCTATGGTTGAAACAAAGGCTGCATGAATTAAGTTTCCAGAAATCTAGAAACCTCAGTAGCAAGCTTTTGCTCTTTGTTTCGTAGACCCTTTCCTCCTTTGGGATAATGAGTCTACGCGAAGGCTAAAATATTGACTGATGGTGATCTTTCTATATCTACAGGAATTTCATTCCAGCGTTTTGCTCCGTGGCAGCATACTGATCTGAGACCATATCAATTGGGATTGTTCTGAGTTAAAAATATTTTGCCTTTGACAGTTGTTTGACAGATTTTTTACTCACACGGTACAGCTATTGGCTATAGATTGTAAGATGCTTTTAGCTTTCAAGTCCACAAATATTTCCTTCACCACAAAAATCAATTGTGAAGCCTTCAGGTGACTACATTTTGACCTGCTTAGCAATAACTCAAAACAAACAAAAAATCAGTCAAACAATCATGGAAGCAAATCAAACCATTGTGGCAATGGAAGAATCCTTTTCGCAACAGAAGACTTGTTGAAAGCCAACCTTATTCATTGCCTAATAATAGCAGCACCTGTCTGATGACAAAACTGACTTTTTTGTGATATCACATACTGAAACAAAATGGACCACATTTATCAAATTTTACATTAATATCCAACCAAGCATTTATCAATATTTAATATTTGGCTGAGTTGCTTGGCAAAACGTTGATATGAGTATTAACCAAATGGCAAAAAGTGATAGACTTTCAACAAAATTTTATCTCATATGAATAATGCATTAATGCAAGGAGAAAATTCAAATTTTACCCTGAGAAATATCTTGTGTATCAGTTTGAGTCTATACTTTTTACACTTGAATGGTATCATTAAATGCATCATTTATTGACAAACAAATTCTTCGCTTCTACAGTACAAGCCTTGCACACAGTAACATGACAAGAATTCTCAATAGTTTCAAGAATTCTACACATTGTGATAAGAACTCTTGAGTCACATGAAGAAAGATTGCAAATTTTCCTGAACAAGAATGAAAACCATGTTAATGTGTGCAAAGCCTGTACTATACTATCATTTGCTCAGTCTTAATTATGGGTGCTTCAACAGAGTAGACAGAAACTGCGTAAAATGACGTGATGTAATCAAGCAATCTAATACCAGGAAATGTTTGGATACATAAGCTTTTTGAAATGATAAATCAAGAGTTTAAGGCCTAAGAAGAAAATAACCAGTGTTGCCTAATTTCAGGATTTGTTACAGGGAGCTGGGGGACACAAAGTTACCAATTTTTGCGCATGTGTACACAGTTTCTGCTTGATCAGATGTTTCAAATTCAACCATTGAAAGGTTCCTAGTGCACCAGAAAAGATATCCACTTTTGGCAATGATAAATCCTACATTTAATACAAATTTTGACATGATTGATGATTTAATCCTGCTGGCAAAATTACAGATGATACTTAGGGAGATTGTGCATATTTTTCAGCCTGCTTCCCAAGCAGAAAGTAATCCTTCACAAAATCATTGGCCTGGAAACAGATTGAATTGATCAACATCAAAAGCTGCTTTCCCTGGCAGCATAAGTACTTTTGTCTGACAGGATACAAATGATTATCAAGGACACTGTTAATTTTGCTCGCAACTGAGAAACAGTTAATTTTGAAGCTCTCATTTTGTTCATTCGAAGCTTTCATTTTGTGCCCCTTTCAGCTTCTACAGCCCCAGTGCTGCCTGGATTGCTTCCTCAAACTTTGTACATATCTTCCATATGAAATTAAAGGAGTGGACAATCAAACAGAATGAGGTATTGTGTTTAAAACTCAATCATAGCTGTGAAAACTCTTAATCCTCCTGATATAATATCTAGCTTGAGCTAAAATCCACAAGGTGGTCAATGGAAATACTTCATCTCTCTTTCAGCAATTGGTGTTTAAGACAATAGGTATGGCTGACAACATCATATATTTAATTGAATGGCTTTATTTTCACAATAAATAATTGATGGGGTGATAAATAAATTATTGTGATTTGCATTTTATGCAGAATTGGCTCAATACATCTTATATCATCTTATAGAGTTAAGCATATGCCCAGGAAAAGTTTTTAAAACCAAAACTGACATATTTGAGCATTCCAAAAACAAATTTGTTTCTCTGTTAAAGTTTGCTGACAGAGCCAAGTAGAGGCAATCTATAAATAGGACAAAGAAACACATACGCATGTAATTGCTCCACCAGTGAAAGATATGCACGCATGTGTAGAAATTATCAAATACAATTGGCTAATTTTAGACCTGCATATGCAGCTCTTGAGTTAGCTATTTATCTCCGTCAACTAACTCTAAGCTCCTCAAATCTGTTTGGTTTAAACCATTCTACAACTCTGACATGCACTGCACTGCAACAATCCTTGTAAAGGCCTGGCCATGAGAATTTTAGCAGATGTACAGTAATTGGCTCTCCTGGTACGGTCCAGGGAAGCTATACATGATTAACCTGCACAGCAACCTCAACTATTGAGGCTGCACACAGACAATTCACAAATGACTTAACAGAAATGAAAGAAAAATAGATTTCAAGTGCTGGGAATTCTTTTTGAGCAAATGCCCCGTGGTGTCCTGGTGGTGTCCCGGGGGATGGTCAGGGTAGGAATTGAAAGAGACAATTGATACATATGGACTTTGTACCAGGAAAAGCCTGCTTGATGAGGCGCTAACAAGGAAGAGATTGTGCAACATCTATAAAGACAGGATAAAAGAGGTGCCTGATTTGGAGGCAAAACCTATTTAGGTGTGTAACAGATCACACATTTTGAGGATATGAGGTGCCTGATGAGGCGCAAACAGCCAGGTGATTGGGCACCTCAAAGGGTTGGGTCTGGTTTTTATCAATTTATAGAGTTGCTTTGAGATTTCACAACACTATAGGGCCTAATCATTCCATGCTGGAATCAATGTACATGTTCTTTTAATAAGAAACTACTGTATGAATTTGAGCCAGTATTGAAAGTTACTAAAATGTTTACATTTTGAGTACTCAGAATATCTTATGAGTTTCTTACAAGTTCTGGAAAAATCTTTTTAAGTTTACCTCCAGTACCCTCATAAACATTTCAAAACAAGGTTTTCTGAAGTCTTTCCAATGTGTAGTCATTCAAATACCCTCTGAGAAATATGATACAGTAAACAAGTGAAAATAAATACGTCAAGGGTTTCCTTGATTAAAATAGACAGTTGCTCAAATAATTTGTCCCAGTACTTGACAAAGCTACATGAAAGTTGCATTTGTTACAAAGAGCTTTCAATAAAAAACTTGCAAAATTCCCACATAAATGTGCACGCCCCAAATGCAAATTTGGAGTGACTTTGGTGTTTTGAACAAATTTATTTTCAAGATCTGCATTCAAGTGTATATGCCTGCAATGAAATTTGCACAGCATGCACCAATAATGGCAAATGGTGAAGTTCTTTCTAAGGTTATGCCATCAAACAGAAAATTTGGTTTGTCAAAACAATAATACATAAAATTGCAATACTAACATACAAAATGATGAAAAGATAAATCAAAGTTTGCCATATTTGCACCGCTCCAAGGCAGCCCAAGCAAGCCTGAAAGGTAGCAGGGCCCAAACAAGCTGCGGCAAGCGTTTTTTGTCAATATTGGATGTTTTAGAGGTACAATTGTCAACTGATCATTCCGCATGAAGCGTATAAAATGAGTAAGTTTGGGGTAAAATGGGAAAATTTCGCCAAAATCTATGTGCAGGGTTTTCCTCTAGCTAAAAACGCTTGAACTACAATCTATGACATACAGTAGTGAATGTTGATTTATCAGTTCCGGGTCTACCGTTTTCCAGCAATCAACAATACCAATTTTACCCCTAGCCTACCCATTTTACCCCCAGTTACCCTAGCAATCATTTTATGATCATCACAAGCCTTTGTTCCTCCCCCTTGAAGCACTCTTTACTACTATCATGATAGTTTGGTATGAATTTTTCAAGGGGGAAATGAATTTGGTTTCAAATTTACAAACCAAGAATGCTTCATAAAGTTAAATAAATGCTCCACCTCGGGACGATTTTCAAAAAATGAAACGAAAGAATGAAAGCCGTTACTCGTTTATTTCTACAGCAGTTTTGCTTGAATTATTTGTCAATAAAGGTTTACATGTGTGAGAAAATCGATCGAAAATGGAAGTCTTCAAGTGCATCGATGACATTAATTCAGCACAAATTTGGAAACTTGAAAACACATTTCGACAAACTCCCAAAACATTTACAACAAACAACAAGTCCAAGGGAATTTCTAGCCTAAAATACTCGAGCTTCTGTATGACCTGTTAGACGCCTTTCAACAGCCAAAGTAAACACGGAATTGGGAGTCGTCTCGTCTTGTGAAAAGTTTCATCAGATCAAAACAAAGCCGTTAGCCTAGGTGCAGAAAACTTTATCGCATTGCGAAAGGATTGCATTGTAATTTGCGATGCTTGGGTGCGAAGTAGTTCAGTATTGTGCAGTGGAAGCTTATTGCGAAATCTAATTGGGATTTAGCCCTTGAAGTAGGCCGGGTCATAATTAGCAAGAATATTTTACTTACCACATATTTTCAATGGCGCTTCGAGCTCCAAAAGAATCGGTTGACTAAGAAATATTTCTCTTGATTTCAAGCAAAGTCCACGCACTTCTGCTTCTGTAAGTTGCACATTTTTGCCAGGTCTTGAGCCACGAACTGCAAAGGAAATTTGTAATGATTTGAGATGATTCTAAATTGACGGGTATGTATGAAGTTAGGTTGCTAACAAACCGGCCTATTGATGCTGAACAACAACAAACATACCTTCTAAAAGTCTTGAAATGATGCTATCGACATTGAGTTTATCTGTTTCCGACATTTTCCAAAAGTCCAAGGTAAAGCTTCAGGTAGAAAGAATGGTTGCAGAGTTGAAGATCGCTAAGATTCAGGCGGATTCCGGTTGATGACCTTGATGAGAAGATCAATGGCCGCCCTTGTCGACAAAGTTAAATTCTGCGCTTCATGCGTTCATGCGAAAATTGTTATCTTGCGTACGTCATAGATCACAGGGAACCAAGGTGTGATGGTTTCAAGTTTCACCAAAGGGTACCAAATGTCAACAACGAAATAACAATATGTTTTAGACACGAAATGAAGCCGTAAACAAGCGGTTATAATTCGGTAATTTGAAAATCCGTTTTATTACCATACTGACCATGAGACCAAGGTGGTTAGACTATGGTTAAACAATCCCGAAGATTCCTACGTCATCATCTCAATGAAAGCCTCAGTAACAGTACTTTGTTTTTGCCTTTTTTGGTTTATGGAAAGGTTTTCTCATTTCTCACATCACAACTATTTGAAAATCCTTGGTCGAGAATCGATAACTTGATTTGATGGCAACCGCCTGAAGCCTGAAGACGAGAATAAGAATTTTAGAAAAAGCCCGTGGGGGGGGGGGTTACATAACATATTGAAGGTACAGGTAGTGCTGCCAAATATGGGTAGGTTTTTGGGCCAAGTATTCTCTAAACGAGGGTCCCCCTTCGGCAGCAAAATATAGTTTAAATGGGTAATTCAATCACCATTCACCAAAATTCATTATGAAAGTGGGTATGAAGGCAAGTTGTGGTAACTGAAAGGGGATAGCTTTCTGAAAACCGGGCGGTAGACCCCCGTCTATTCAAAAGTCATGTACCTTCCCCGGGAAAGCAAAGAGAATTTTCTTTCCTTTTTCTGAATGTTGTTTTGTTTCTCAAGTCAAGCACATGTCACTTCACACGCCTTCTTCAATCTACGATGTTTGCAAGTGATTCCATCGAATCTTCCCACTCATATCAACAGAAGCACAAAATCACACAATTCTAACTTCAAGAAAATTGTGTACATTGAATCATCTTTTATGTTCTTTGGTTTTCTTTCACTTAGTTTCTTAACTTTTTCATGGGAGGGGGGGTTCTCGGCCAAATTTTGGGTAGGGGTCTGCCGCGAGCATCTTCAAAAGGGTACCGTTGGCTAGACTAATTTTTAGGAAAATGATACCCTTGGCTAGACCAATTTGACTATTGTTTGAACCAATTTTCACGAAAATGGTACCCTTGGCTAGACCAATTTTGACCATTTTCTCGACCAATATTGCAAAATTTGTGCCAAATATGATGTCATGACCGTTCGCTAGACCAATATTGTCAAAAATGATACCTTTGGCTAGACCGTTGCTGGCCAAAATTGCAAAAAAGTATACCCTTGGCTAGACTAGAAGTCCGAAAAAGTATACCCTTCCTCGCGGCACATCCCCAGGTACCTTTACTATGGAAGAACCCCCCCCCCCCGTGAACTTTTTGGGCCCACTTCTTAAAAGCAAAAGTTTCTTGTATTTCTTAACTTTTCATGACAATTCATCAGAATCTGAGAATTACAAGAGAACACTACATCGTAAATAAAAGTTTTAAAACACTTTTCATACCAAAATTCAAGAATTTTTCACTTTGAAATGACCTCTGATAGCTTCTGGTACAGTTCCTTCATTTTCTTGGAGAGGCTACTACAGTTTCTCATGAGCAGTTTCTTGAAAGTGAGTAAGTGTATTTCTACTTCGAATTACGCTTTTTTTGCTAACTTCGAAGACGAAAGCTCACTAGATCAGTTATACCTTATGTTGACTGCACTCTTTTTTATAAGAAACCAAAGATAACTTAGGTCCGCTGGTAAGTAACTTTTTAATTTTAAGACACTTTTGAGCCTTGCTGCCAAAGTTTCTTATATTTTGAGTTGATCTGTTTTTGTGACAAGGTTTTTGCATGCAAATCATGTCATTACTCATTACATGTATCTTTTTTCTAAGAAACCGCTTATAAGAAACTCAGACTCTCCGATCGCCAAATAATTAAGAACTCCAGCATATTTGTCTTAATTCTCACTAACTCATTCTTATTCTCATTGGCTTGATAACGGGCCAAGCTCGAAACGTCGTGTTTTATCATCTCTGTTCAAGGTACAATTATTTTATTTTAAATAGTTATAGTGCCAAAACGTACCTAGAAAAAGTAAAACTCCAAATTGCAGACGTTTCTTAGCTTTTCTATTCTAGGAAGCACGCTCTCTTGATTTCTGAAAAATTGAGCCTACAGTTTCTAAAAAATAGGATATGAATGACAGTGCCGGTTGATTCCAGAAAAAGTTTGACAGAATGCAAACAGCCGTAAATTTAAGAAACAGCCAAGAAACCGTTGAGAAATTTTGTGCAGTCAAATAATGGAGATTTTAGGGAACTTTCAGCTGTGTGTGAGTCAAATTCTGTATTTCATATTTTAAAATGAAATGCAACATATTCGTAATTGCACAGATCTCTTGTTCTTAATTCCAATTCTAAAATCTTTTTCAGGTGTGTTCGGAGTGACCATCAGGTCTGCAAGCTATTTAAAACATAACATCTAATGAACCGACACGGATTTTGCCTAGCTATCCATTCTAACGAGAACAGCGAAGCAGTTGCAGAGATGTCAAAAACGTGAGAATGTTCACAGCACTCTTCAGCACTCTTGAAGGGGGTCTCCTCAATCTGATCTTCCAAGTCATGTTTTGTGGGAAAATTCCAGTAACTTTTTAAAGATATAAAGTCGGTGATTATAACCAAGTATTAACATCTGTCACGTCGAAACGCGTTTAAGAAGTGGAAATTTTCACGAGCTACGGGTTTTTAAACGAATTTTGGTACAATGATTTATGATAAATTTATCTTAATGCATAAGTTCTCGCAAACAAACCGTTGCATAAGATGATGGTATTAAAGAAAACACAAATTCAATGTCACAGCCTTTTGAAACTTTGCTTTCTACGGAATTATGGTCCTCTTTTCTGCTTCCATCCGCATAATGAGCTGTTTCAGCAACTTCATCTTGAGCAATATTGTCTTCACTGCTTTGCGTTCGCGGCATTCCTTTGCCAGCTGTTTTATCATCCACATAAAATCCCCAACGAAGATCTGTCGGATAGGAAAGCAACTTCCGATAAACACCAGGCACGTTAAGTCTTAATTTCCGAAGGCGAAAGTCCTCTCTCTTTAGGCCATCTTCTTTTGAGATACTTTCATAAATTTCTCCAACATTCTTTGGGATGTCAATCTTGAATCCTGGGAGTGGAAGGATGACGTGTGAGATATCATAGTTCCCGTCTTGGACATCATCCTTTGAAATTATATGGAAATTATCCTCTGTGCTGCCTTTGTCCTTATTTTTTTGGACAATATCTCCTTCTGCTAGAGTTAATCCTAACGTCTTTAATCGGTAGGTTGCAGTCCTGTTCCAAACTAAACTGCAATAGCTATGGACATACATTAACCTCACAGCGTATGGCAAACCAAACAATGCTTTGAGACAACCATCTTCATTAAAACCATACTGATTCAAAGCTTTCAGCATGGATAGTTCTCGTGTTTTCCAAACAGGCATTTTCTTTATTGTCCCAGCAACATCTCTTGTTTCTCGAAAATATTTCTTTGCCTGGTCAACATCATCATCATAACCTGACGGTGTCAGTAGCAAATCAACAGCCTTTATAAAATCTCCTTTCAACATCGCTAAACCGACATCAGCAGAATTAACCGGACTGTCTTCAAATCCGAATCGTTGTGAACCGAAGTAATTCACAAATCCGTTTTTCCTGATACTCGTAACTGCAGTGTCTATAACTTTCGTCAGATGGTCCATATCTCTGCTTTTCCCTGCCTCTACATCACGAACTACTATTCTGAATAGATTCCCCGAAAGATCTCCCAACCGTAACCTTCTATCAACGTTCTCAACGTTTGAAATCTCGAGCTCATTGGCTGGTGAATCTTTGTTGAAATTCGTCAGATCTTTTAAATTAATTCCTTCTACCGTCATATTCTGGTGAGTGGCTGCTTTCTTGTCTTTAACACCGGCATAACTAAAATCTGATGGCTTCATCTTCAACACACGTGATAGCTTGTTTATTGCATCAGACATTTCAACATTTCTTTTGCAAAGAGTAAACTTGTAGATCGAGCCTTGCTCATCTCTGTCATTGCTCCCTGGGCTTACTTCTTTAAAACCACGCTTCCTTCTGAATCGAACATTTATTTCACTGATCTCTTTATCACCGGATGATGAGCTGAAAGTTTTTGACTCAAGAAAGGATCCAAAATGTTTGTTTATCAAATGATGTATCTTCGCTCGCTGCTCTCTCTCTGCCCCAGCTTTCAAGACGAATGTTGATTTGTTCTTTAAAATCATCTGACTGTGCACAAACTTAAAGAAATCGTCGACATATTCTGACCGAATCCCAAGTGAGACAAATTCGTTATAAACAGGATCATATGACACATGTATTTCGCATTTTCCAGTCTCATTTCTCGTTGTCATTGTTTTTAAATATGGGAATAAAAACCTTGTACATTGGTGAAGTTGAGTTCTGCTATTTTTATCATCAAAAATTCCCAAACAAACAGTATCTCCACTTTCTTTTCCGAACTTCATGTCAGCAACTCTGTTGAAAATTTCTTCAGACAAGAGTTGCTTCAAAACTTCCTTGGGATCCTTAGAATGCTCGATTTCTAATTCAGAGTAGTGACTTGCTCTCGGTTTCTCATCAGTCTTTCTTGGAGCATTATCGCTATTTGTAGAAAAGTGAATTTCCGGCAAAGAAGAACGATTTTGGAGCTTGTCTTCATCAACTATTTTCACTCTCTCGGCAGAATTTGGCAGCAAAAGTTGTCCTTCTGGAGCACCATTAATAATACTTTTGGTATCTTTATTATAAGGGGACCCTAATCCAGCAATCTTTCCATCAGTACCTACTTCCCTTACTTCAAAGTCTTGCCAATTTTCTTTAACTTTTCCAGTGAAACCATCGTGTTTTGAAACAAAATATTCAGTTCCAAACATCCTTGCATTCTTTTTCTATAAGTTTATAAGCATTGAATGACGTGGATGTTTGTAGATCATTTACTGTATACGCTAGGGACTTCTTTAACATTGAGGTGCCATCTGCAAAAAAATGTTATTTTGTTAGTCCATCAAGAATATCTTTCAAAATAAAACTGAAAGTTTTCTTATTGAACATAGTCAGCCGATGATTCTAAGCTATTTTGATAGTGCCACAACTTCTATTAATCTATATGAAAGGAAATGCACAATTATCTAAATTAATCTGATGATATCTTAGGATAGGGGGGGGGCTCTCTCCTCGATTAGTTTACCTATTGAAAGAGTTCCTCCCTTAAATAATTCCCTGCATACATATTGTTTTGCTCCTCTTTGTATTTGTATATTGTATTAATTTTCTGCATCATTGTATCAATTTTCTGTAATATTGTCTTACATCCCTGTAGTTTAGTTATTTGTTTGCATAGTTAGGATTATAAATTGTATGTTGTGAATTTAAATCATATATGAAAATGAGACTGAGTTAGTAGATTGATTCAAAATAATTACAGTTGCAAATCACTTCAGAAGAATCCATTCCCATGCATGTGAATTAACCAACTGTTGTTAAAAACATCAAAACTTTTTCCAGCAGCAGCTTGTGAAAGATACAGCTGCAATGTGGAATTCTCATTCTCAAGAAAGAGTAAAGTGAGTGGGAAAGAGAGAAACTTGCAACAAATCTTGATATACTGTATAAAAAGCATTCAATGATCTGTTCTAAAAATTGTACAAAAGATGGACACATGCCATTCCTCTTGCCTGATTCTTTTATTTTACAATGTACATCAGGCAAGTGGCCCACACACCACATATTTCAACTTCAGAGTTTAGAGGTGGAAAAGCAGCTGTTTTAATTACGTAGGTGTCTGCAGGTTGCAGGGGCGGATCCAGACTGCTGCGACTACTGCTGAAGCAGTAGTCAGATTGTCAGATTCTTGTATCTAGTTATTAAGGTCCACCCCTATTTCTAAAAGGCCACACCCTAGTATTTTCGAAAAACCTCACCTTGGCAGTAGTCAGAATATTTTCTGGATCCGCCCCTGGGTTGTATTTTCCAAATTGCTTTCTTTGTTTTTCGCATTTTTCTAGAAAGCCTTTCAGAGGTTATTTCAACTTGCAAAATTTGTAGACTCACAAACCTCCACAAAAACATGTATTTCTCTTTCAATTGTTGATGTAACCAGGCAATTTAAGATGGTGAGGGGCAAACGTTCAAAATTTCAAAACTGGGAACCATATGGAAAGAAAGGCTTCCGTGTCTGGCGCAAAGAGCACTTAGTCCCTATTACTTTCATTGTTTTATCGGCGCAATGTGTGGCACAAATTTAATTTTCTATATGGGCTTGGAGGGGGTTTAAAAAGTATACATTTTTATTGCATTTTTCGTTTACAATGACTAAGGTAACTTTCTTGGTGCGATGCAGTACCTACGGCAAGGTGAATCAATCCAACTTTGCTGCATTGCCACACTTCAATAAATGTTATCTGGAATGCACCAAGAGCGACGCTTTAAATGTGAATTCTAGCATTTAACCCTCTCTTGGCAACTCTTGCCAAAGAACATCATTGTAGCGCAGAATTCAATATCACAATGAACTCTGAAACTCCATATTCCTTAGTGAAGTAGTTTAAATTTTGGCTAAAGGGAATCAACAAATCGACATAGTTAAAAGCTGGCGCACCAGGCCAAGACCAAGTTAAAAATATATCTATTGTATTTCACAACTTCGACACATGCGGTTTCAATGTGTGGTGAAGGAAACAATCGGTTTGTGGACGTTTCTTTGGCCTATTTATAGCAGCTTATCAATATAGCTATGTCTATTCCTTTTAAAATTTAGATCCTTTCCTTTGCATGGCTTTCTGTTTTGTTTTGTTTCTATATGGACTATCCATTCATTCATTCATTGCTATCAATTTTTTTGTAAAAGTTGTTGCACGTTCTTTGTCACATGTTCTACAGTATTTCTTAAAATTTGTTCACTTGGTTTGGAAAGCCGTATCAGCTGCATACTGTACCTGACTATGCACTCTTCATGCACGTTCTTCATCCACCATCTTGGTTTCCGCGTTACATTTCTTTGGAAATGGAGGCCTGGTACTGAGTGACGAAATCATCCCGCCAAAAATTCACTGATGGCCTAAGTTAGCGTGAAGCGTACAGCGTGAAAGAGTACGGGAACAAGATAGAGTGCTAAAGCTAAACCAATGGCTGCATCGTCGAAAAGAAAAGCTGATGAAGATGGAGATCTTTTCAAGTATGGAGATGCCGTGCAGTTCTCTTTCGGTAAAAAGCCGCGGATAACGAAGCCCTCCGTTGTGGCGGAGGATCTCTCCTCCCAGAGCGAATCTGATGATGAGAACAGTTCCTCGGACTCTGAAGATGAGGATCAGTGGAAAAGAACTGAACATGTTTCATCAGACGAAGAGAGTGACACTGAAGAGATTAGAGGTGTTGGTACTGTAGATGGGTGAGTATGAGAGAACTCTCCAACCCTGGCCAACATAGATATAAATCCATATGCCAGCCTGGCTGGTGGGCCTAAACCATGAAAATGAACAAATAATACAGTGTTTACTTTGCACAATGAAACATTGCCATGCAAATTGAAATATACCATATTTTATGCAAATTTTTTAATCCATGCAAGAAAATCACAAACAAACAAAATTGATTACTGTTTAAACAAAAGAAATTAACCTCTTGGGCTTTTGCTGAGCCTGTATGGAAAGTGTGGTCTTGCTCTTGCACACCCAAGAAAATAAATTAATTGGATATCCAAAGCAGACACAAGATACAATAGAGGATTCTTCTTGCACACCCAAAGTCTCGGCAAAAATTGCCCCTCTTATAATAATGGCCAATGAGGAATGTGGCATGATGGTATGAGGAAGATCTAGCTAGAACTTTTTTACTATCTTTCTTGGCCATAGGGGGCCTAGAAATATTCCTTCAAGAAATTTGAAAAGAAAGAACAAATGTATACTTTAATTTTCTGGGCCTCTATAGGCCCGGGGGCCCCTGGTAACTACCCTGGCTCCCCCCCTTCTCAACGGTCCTGCATTTAAATTTAGAAAATAAAAACTTGTCACCCATTAACTGTTTATTTATCACTATTTTTTCAAGGACAAATGATTCTCAAGAGTTTCTTTCCCCTTCACCACCACCTCCACCAAGAGTGATGAATGTAAATGTGAACAAAAAAGTTAGCAAGCAGACTGCATCATCTCTTAAGTAAGTAAACTCAAGAATTTTTGTTGTTTACTTGAAAAAGGAACCATATCTGTTGCATTTAGCCTTTCGTGCATTAAAACTATTCACTGCCTTCCTACACCAAACAGTACTGCTAGCTTAATACAGTTTGTAGCAGTAATATGGTGATACTCTAACCATGCTACTTCTAAGGTAGAAGTAATTCTATAATACAACAATAAAATATGAATCTTTTTATTGCTTAAATTCTGTTTATTGTACTGCTAAAGTACTGCAAATTGGAGCTAATTAGCATAATTTGTTAAAAAATACTGTTAAGGTCAGGTTCTACTGTTGGAGAGCTGCCAAACAATTGAAAATTATGACCATAATACTGCTAAACTTCTGCCTGACTGCTTTCATCCAAGTTCTTTCTGACATAAGTCTCTCAAATCTTTTATCAGAATGGAAGAAATTCATAAAATTTCATGAAAATTCTAAGAATTAAAATTAGCTTGAAAATAAGACTTGATAACAATAGAGAAGGAAATTTTGCACTGCATATGGCATATATTTCATATTTTTGAACAGGCCTTAGTGGACATTGAATTTAAGAAGGCTTTCAAGAAACTGGGAGAAATACTTTCATGTTATTGAAGACACAGAGCATTTCTTTATTTTCTTTATCAAATCAAAGATGAAAATATATCTGTCAAAAAGTAATTTGATGATCATATTTTAACAGGGGTGAATCACATATCGTTACATTTTTCTTTTTTTCAGAACACTGAATAATGTCCTGAGGGTTTTGAGTGAAGAACAATCGCCAAGCCCAACAATGTTCACACCAGGGGCAAGAAGCCGTCTGGGAAACGGTGTCACATTCTTAGATGATGCAAGTCCCTCAGGAAGAGAGATAATGGTCAAAATTAAATGTCATGGCATTGTCAATAAGTACAAAATAAATGAGGTAAATATGAAGTTTGTCAAAAATGTGGTATTGTCAAGTTTGTTAATGTTGCTTGGCTAGCCAGGAGCCTTCATGGGACCCAGGGCAGGAAACCAAATTAGGTCCTGAAAAAAACAGGGATGGATGAAAGATATTGAGAACGACATGTGGTAATACTGTAGTTTCAGCAAATAAGCATGAATTTATGTTTTTAATTAAAAACTAAAATGCCAGGAATAAAGACACTAAACATGCCATGGTGAAGGGTTATGCCTGATACATTTAGTGTATTTTAATCCTGGCATTTCAATATAATTATAATACATAACAGGAAGATTTACGTTTATAAATGAAAAAAAACACAATCTAAAATTTCTAGAAAATGTTTCAACAACAAGCTCAAGATGTTTGGAAAATATGTACATTTGGAACCACCAATTTCAGGACTCAATAACCTTCTTGAGACCGCTATGAAGTTAGGACCTTGTTGCAATTCTCCCTCTAGCCTCGTATCCATAGGCCTGGCTCCTTTCAAGCAGCAATCCTTTTCAAGTACAAGTAAAAAAGAATTATTTTTTGTATTTATCAATTACAGAAAGAGAGTTTCACAAAAGTTATCAATCAAATAGCAACAAAAGAAAATGTATCATCAGAAAGGGTCCTTTTATATTTTGGTGAAAAAACAATAAATGGACATGAAACACCAGCTGGTATTCATTTCACGGTTGCAGATATTTTAGGTGAGTTATGCAGCTTTACAAGAATCTTCAATGTTTTTTATGTGGCCAGAAGTCAGCATTGGATCTTCTGCCCAGTGCTGTGAGCATTTGGTTACAGTAAAGGCCTTGTGAACATTGACATGGTTTTCCTGCTTAAGAATTCTCTTCTCTTTAGTGTTTTAAGAATTCTTCTTTGAAAAAATTTAGTCTTTCATGTTAGTTTAGAAGTCTTATCATACTATGTAGAATTCTTGACAATCCTTATTAATTCTTGTTATGTTAATGTGTGCAAGGCATGCACTGTATTTGCCAATAATGTCTTGTTCAATTCCTTCCCTGACCATCCCCCTCAGCAGCCTGGGGGTCAACAAAAATTCCTTGCTCAAATGCCCGGGGGCCAGAGAAAAATTGATGATCAAATGCCTGGGGGCCGGGAAATTTTTTTGTGCAAATGCCCGGGGGTGTCCCAGGGGGATGGTCAGGGTAGGAATTGAACGAGACATAACACTTTCTTATTTTGTGTAAAATGTGTCAAATCATGACATTAATGCTTGGTTTTCAATGCATTTATTGGGACAATTTTTTCGTTTCTTGTTTCAGTTTCCCGTTGAAACCAAAACTGATCACAGACCTGTTATAAGGCCTGTTATTTAACATATGGTACAGGCCTTGTGCACATTAACATGACAAGAATTCTTTGCTGTACAAGTGATAAGAATACTTGAGCCATATGAAAGACAGAGTGAATTACTCTAAACAAGAATTCTTAGGCAGAAAACCATGTTGATGTGTGCAATGCCTTTACTGTAACAGGCAAGAATCTCCTCAATAACTTTGTTCTTGTCTTCTATGTTAACATACACTGCACCACAAATGAATTAAATACAGAAAATGTGAAAAGATATCTAACAGTGTAACTATGCTCTAGATATCTTACATGCACGCTATTTCCGGCTCGGCCACGGAATATCTAATAAGATATCTTACAGTGTAGCAGGGCCTTACCTGTACATAAATACAAGGCCATATGGTCTTGTAACCTTGTTATAGCCTGGAATAGCCTTGCTGTAACCTTGTAAATGGCTTGAAAAATGCTAATTAGCATTGCAGAAGCCTTGTGGAAACCTTGTTTTAGACTGGTTGCTGCTTGGAATCTTACTGATAGCCTTGTAATTTTCTTCCAAGGTTAGTACAAGGTCATAACAAGGTCATAATCCCCTCTACAAGGCTAAAACTTGGCCTGTACAAGGCCAAGTTTAGCCTTGTACTTTTGTACAGGTAAGAAAGGTAATAGTGCCAGATTTAATTGAATCATTGTGGAAGCCAAAGACCTTCAATCAGGAAAGTTTTGTTCCTAGCTTTATTACTTTCATTTGGTCCAACTGTTTTTAACCACCCAAATTTTGGAGAGGCGTCTAAGCCCTAAAAATGTTGGGAGAATTACAAACCCCTGTACTTAATTATCTAATAGATTCCTCATGGATGTTTGCTTTCTACAGAATGTGTAATTGCAATTGAGAATGATGATGCTGATGATAAAGATGATAACGATGGAAAAATAACAATAAAAATACAATCAAATGAAGCACATTCTAAAAAAGAATATCAAATTTTTAAGGTAAGTACATTTCATTTTTCAAAAATTAACGATTTTTCTTTCTGATCAAAGAATGAGTTGAGAGAAATGGCCTTTCTGTGAAAACTATGGATGTGGTCATACTGGACGTTTTTACTTCGTAGTATCTTTAAACTAGAAGTAACAAATCGTTAGTATGTGCGCGTATCATGTATTTTAATGAAGATTCTTAAAAATCCTTGTAGTTTGAAAAATCTTGCACACTTTTTAGTGAGTGTCCAAGACCCTTGCTCACCGTTGCATAGGGCCTAAACGAAGGAACTTAACGTAAACAATTTCTATTTCAGTTCGTTTTCAGACATTGATTGAGATCAAACAACAAACTATTTTGAATCTCTTTATTTGATTGAATAAAGAGTTGTAAAGCACGACATTCAAAATTGAAAGCAATGTTGCCTCAAGGAAATACCTGAAATACCGCTAATGGGCGAGTCAACTTCCTTTCAAACAAGGATCAACCAAAACAATAAGTTCACTTAAACCATTAGTAATGACGCAATAAACCATCAACTAAAATCATGTGAGCACAATGTGACTTCTTTTGTTATATTATGCAAATTTATGACGCAAACCTTTTGACCAGCGGAAGATAACAATGAATAACAATAAAATATGCGTGGACCAGGAACGAAGCTCGGGTGCTTCCTAATAGTAAGCCCTCGCTTCGCTCGCGCAAAAACAACAGGTTTATTATGCTGTAATATGTGACTGCATTTCTTTTCACATACAATGATGTTACAGCGTTTTGGCCCTGGGAGCTGATTCCAACTACAGTATTATATTTTAGCGCTGTTTTGGAGAATGAACCAATTGCAGCCTCGCGTAGTTGTCACATGATCAATCATATGACTGCGTGACTGGGTGTCATTGTACCATTATATTGCCATACTGTCAACAAAAGTACATTACATGAAAGTGATCATCAGTTCTTTTGCAGTATGGTTCAAAACCAGGCAGCCTTGAAATGGGCTAAATTTTCTCATTTTAAAACATATGACAAGATTAGGTATACCTGGGAAGATTATTTGATCTTTGTTCCACTTGATAAAACAGGACATTTTAAAATTGGCCATGTATTCAAATTTTGGTTATTTTTCAAACAGGAGTACTTTTTGGGACACCCAGTGGTATTTTCTCATTTCATAAGAAATTAAGCTAATGTTTCCGAAAAATGCTGTATGTTTTACAAATTGTCTTTTGTTCCAGTCTGCGCCCCTACAAACAATCGTCGAAAAGTACTGCACAGAAAAGAACCTACAATTGGATAAAGTAAAGATAAAGTTTGATGGTGAAGTCATCAGTTTAAAAGATACACCAAAAAGTTTGGACATGGATAATGACGATATTTTGGATCTTGTACAATCATGAATCAATTTTTGATTTTATTATAATTTCTTCAAATCATTGATTCGATCAGCTAACTTGGAAACTGCTAACAAGGAGATACCTGGTAAATAAAAATAACATTCCCAGCAAATAGATACAGTGCAATGAAGACATCAAAAACATCTATGCAACAGCTTTTCATGATTTGAAAATGTTGCATTTTCCCATTCATAACCAGAATACCCCAGCAGTTTCTATCTTAGCTTGACAAAACTTTGTAAATAATTTGTTAGTAAAAATACAAACTATATGTATTGAGCTCAGCATCCTAGTCACACAGCAATCTTTTACTAGGTCCCTGCGAGATTCAGGAATAAAATCTCGAAAGTGACCCCCTGATGTAAAAAATTCTTCGTTTTACTTTAACAGACTTAGATAATTAGCAGCAAAATTTTTCTTAACTCGAGTGGTGGTGATTTATCAATTTCTCTTATATATTGTTATATTGTAGTTCTTCTCTGTGATCAGCTACGTAATACCATGGTGTTATTGATAGTAAAAACAAGGAACATATATAAAACAAATAAAACTGATCTTGGTGGCTGTACCAAGTTTACTAAATTTTTAACAAATTTTTAAATTTCAAGATTGGTGACGTTATTGTCTGCACAATAGTTACGAGACCTCTGAGCTTTCATTCAGCAAAGGCTGATTTTCACCTGGGGGGGGGGGGGTTCATTACATGTTTAAGGTACGGGTATGTGCCGCCCATATGGGTGGGTTTTTGGGCCCAAAATTCTCTAAAAAACAAGGGTCCTTTTTCGGCAAATTTTACATAAACAAGGGTGGGTTTTCGCTGAAAATTCGCAAAAAATGGTTGAAATGGGCAATTTTTCGCCAAAATTCATCATAAAAGTGGGTACCAAAGCAAACTTCGGTAATTAGACGAGGGTAGCTTTCTGAAAACCGGGCGGCAGATCCCCGTCCATCCACAAGCCATGTACCCCCCCCCCGGATTTTTAAGGAGCCCTCTATCCCAAGCTGGTATACACTCAACAACCTGGTTTTCAAATCGATCCCATTTGAGTCTACAATCAAAGTATAACTGCGGTGTTATATGAGCGATAGTATCGAGGATGGTGGGATGACTCTGTGGTAGCACGCTTGACTACCAATATGAAGGTTGGTGTTTCGAGTCCCCGCCCTGTTTGAACCTGCTACTTAGTGTAATGACAGTAGGAATGACGAAGTGCGGTCACATCGAGAGGAACGACCAGGGCACTGCTTTGATAAGGTTTACTTTTCAATGTCCTAAAGCTACCTTTGGATCCTAGGCAACAAGGCCAGATTTCGTAATACAATAGCATCAATTACTTTTAATTGACACCTCAATTCAAAGCGATTAGCGACTGCAGACAAAGGAAATTCTCTCAACCAGTAATTCAAAACAAACAAAGCCGCAAAACTTGCCCCGAAACCAGTAGGGCAAACTCTCGCCTTGTGCACGCGAAAGGTGGTTTTGAAGAGAAGTTATGTGCTTATATCGAAAGAAGAAGGGCAAATCTAAAGTTCTGCTTGGCGGATTTTATTTATTTGATTCAGGAGCCGAGAAGTAATTGTTTCATCTAAGGCCTAAAGAATCTTAAACATGTCAACTAACTAAAGTCCGTCTCAAATTAGATATCACCTGCAAATGCCCGCGAATAACAACAATAGAAGTGATTTGCGAAGGAATTTTGCGTTATCGCAAATCTCTTGTGACATCTAACTTGAGACGGACTTTAGTGCGGTGAACTTAAAATGAAAGCGTGGGTTTCGTGTCCACATGGAAAGCAGGACGTTTCAGAGTAGGCGTATATCCCCCGAGAGAGGCGATGTATAGTCAATTAGTTGACAGCGGGATCACTGTTTAAATTCAAGGAAATTTCCCCCATTCTGCAAAAACGAAGCAGTTATTTGACGCAGTTTTAGTTAATCGTGTCTTTTTCGACAACTAACACAATGAAAAGATTTTGGCTTGCTATCGTATGTCATAAAAAAATTTGATTTCAGCACACCGTGCCGACGAGAATTGCTTACATACGCAAATGTACTGGGTGATTTTGTTTTTCGAGGGGCACGCGACGTTCTTGATTGCTGCAAGCATGCTTTCTGAGACAAACACGAAGCTGTTTGCTCGTACTTGTTTTGGTGAATTGTAAATTCAAGATTGAATGCTGAGGGGTAGGATGAACAACAGAAAAGTGCACTTTACGGGCCTAACAAAACCGCACCGCGGCTGCCAATAAAACCGCCGAACAGCCAACCGTCGTTGCAAAGTAGAGACAATCGAATGGCGTAAGAGCTTTTATCACTATTGGGCACAGTACTTATGTTTCTATCTCGCAAAGAGGGCCACAAACAGAAAATGTGAAAGCAGCACAACTGCTAAACGTACTTTAGGTTTTGATAGTAAAAGTCCACTTTTCCTACCGCAGTCTGTTGCCAGTTTCACAAAAATGATTTGTCGTGAATACAATAATTAGTAAAATACTAAACCGGTGGACTTGTTCGTGGTGATTTGGGATTTAGAAATCAATTAATTGTATCGATTGATTGTATCGATTTCTAGATTCCAAATCACCACGAAAAAGTTTTCTCTTTGTCCATTCATGTCGATTCTTTAGAAAACTTGATCGACGCTTTTTGATCGTTTTCAGTATTTTCGAGAGCGAAAATTTTAAGAAACTCGCGTCTAGCTCTAATAAAAGGAAAACAACAAATTTGCAAAAAATCCTAGAATCTAATTCAGGCTTTTTGCTAAAGGTTAAGTCACGAATCTTCAAAATCAGTCCAGTGTACGATTTATTGTGGCCTGTCAAACGTGCATAGTTTATTTTGCACGTTATTTGACACACCCGGTATTTTTTTTTTTTTTTTTTTTTTTTTTGTATGCTCATAATATTTACAATATATCTAAACTACAAATACAACCTACATACACACAATCACATACGATTACACAACGATGCCACAGGGAGCATGGAATTTCACAACAACCCTGCGGCCATTTAAAATTAACTCAAAGTTTGTCCCAAAATAGACGCCAGGCCAGACATTCAGGAAAATTTCGATATTTCTCTGACTTCAAACTCCAGCGGTATAGCATCACAAACGACAAGAGAAGATTTTCTCTCTAAAAAACATTGGATTTGCTCAATGATAGTAAGATACGTTACCGATATGCTGATTTACAAAATTGTAGAGATTATGTACAAAGTCATCTTGTTTTCCTTCTAAAATCACTCATTTCGACGTTCTTCACACCAGCAATGCAGATAGCGCATCGAAGAATTTACTCCTGTCTTCGCTTTTGATTTCAATCACTGCCGAGGAAAAAATTCATCATTTAGGGGCTGTCAACATTCCGTTTTCGTATTTAGCGACGCTAGGCCGTGAAGAGTGGAGGGGGTCGCGTGTTGCGCCGCTAAGATAGGAGGAAAATCTCCGCAGCAAAAGTTTCACTTAAAGGGTCTGTTTCATCCAGCATTCCTTCCAGCATCCAGCATTCAAGGGTCTGTTGATGTTCCTTTGTTGTCCGCCATTTTCATGGGCCATGAAAATGGCGGCAACAAAGACCAACCAAGAGATGGCACGCCCGATGGCACGTGCAAGGCATGCTGGATGAAACAGACCCTTTAAGCATTTATAGCGATTTTTGTTTATTACAATGCTGAAGAATTTAAAGGCCATATATTGAGACTACCTGGCAAAATTTAGCAGGCTATTGTAGCCTAGGCTCAAGCGTTCTATACCTTGCTTACTATTAATATTTAGGACATAGCCGCTAAGTGATGGGGAGGGGAATAGGAAATTGCATACCCTACAACGTTTCCAGGACCGAACTTTGTCTATAATAATAAATGCAAGAATTAAAGATGAATGGCCAGGAAACTGGTTAAAAGTTGAGGATCTCATCAAGTTTGACCGGGCAGTAATGATTTACAAAATCAACAACAAACTATGCCCAGAAAGCTTGTGGAATAAATTTCAGCAAAGACGTGAGATCTCTTCTTATAATACCAGAAACTGTAGGAACCTCGAAATCCCGAAGATGAACTTAGAAAAGACGAAAAAAGGCTTTCACTACACCGGTCTTAGCGTGTGGAATAACATTCCAATTGAAATTAGAGAACTCCCCTTGATCTATCAATTTAAAGAAAATCTAAAAAAGTGTATGGAGCCTGAAAACGAAAACACGACTCCCTGGAAGAACAGCATCTAGACACATTTATTTAGGTATATATTCTTAGATCAATCTACTATGTATATAATTATGTATTTAGCTTGTAATTTATTCTCGCAGCTGAAGGGATTACGTGTATAATGAATAGAAATGAAATGAATGAAGGGGCCAGGTCTCAAATTGGCGGGCAAATGCCGCTATGAAATGTGAAAATCGAATGTTGACGACCCACGACCCTTTGCTGGGTAATGCTAAAACTTTACAATCATGAAGTAGAGTGAAAGCTCACACAAAAGAAACGGCAGATTTAAAGGTAATTTTTGGCTAAGTAAGCACAGCAAAGGTTCCAAATCTTTAAATCGGCTTAACAAGGTGGGTGTAAAATTCTATGACCCATTTCTCCTAGTTGAATGGCTTGGAAGACACTTTAGCTACTGACCCATAATTCTACCGTTGGACTTTCCAGAAATCTTGCAAATTTTTAGAACTTACGGCTTATTTTATATTGTAACTCATTTAAGGATGTGACGTCATCAAATTTCTAAATCATAAACTAGAAGCTACAGGCACTTTTCAGAAAAATACATGCAAATTTGGGCACTCATATCATGATCTTCTATATCTCTCATATAACTCTAAATCCAAAGACTAATGTGATTCTGGTGGCTTCTCCAAAGCCTTAGCATGCCAACCTCATGACACCTAACAAAATTTGGGCAACAAGAGCTTTCACAAGCCTCTTGCGCCCAGAACTAATTCGTCCGACAGTAGCCTTTCTAATCCATTGCTGTTCTACGAATCTAACGATACAGGCACTATTTATACAAAAAAGTATCTCATTATTAAAACAAAGGAATCTTCTAGAATTCTCTAAATGTTGCACCACTGACAATAATATTACGCGAGAACTTGCAATACTTCCAAATAGGGTAACTAATGATTATAACCTCACAATAACATAGCTTGGGCAAGGCAAATTACTAATCCTTCTAAACAAAAGAAACAGAGGCGGGGGATTCCACGTATTGCATCTAATGCCTTTCTGACGCAAGTGGGGATGAGTGACAGGCTTTTGCTTGATACTATAGCGTAGGCATTCATAAACTATGGTTTTCTTGGAAATCATTTCATGTTGCGTTAAACAGTTTAGAAACTACGATGGTTTTAAGATTCTTTTAAATTCTTTCTTGAATTCTTGAAAAAGAAGAAAAAGACTCTCTAAACCTGAAAATATTGAATATTTGAGAAAAGTCCAACGGTAGAATAGTAGCAAAATAGCTAAGGTTGTTTTGAAGTCATTCAATACAAAGAAACAGGTCATTAAATTTTAAACCAACCTTTTTAAAGATTTGCAACCTATGCTTGTAAGCACTTCTTGAATAAGAAGTATTGCATAAATGTACAAGAACCATTCCAGTCTGTTACAGAAAACCACAGGCTCTGCATGCTTCAATCATAGGTGGTTAGACACCACAGTTGAGCAGGATTCCCACAGCTTTGTTCTTTTGCAGAGGAAAACATTATTTACTACTACGGAGGAGCTAGCATAAGAGATTGTCTCCTCCGCATAGCTATAGAAAATATTCCTCCGCAGGTACATGTTAGTTGCAGCGCTCCTCCATAGAAGCATACCAGCAGTGTCTAAATACCCATGCTTCAGTTTCCGTGTACAGTAAAAACCCGCATATAAGAACCACCCATTTATAAGAACCTAAGGCCTAAAATGTTCCAATTTCACCCCATTACAGAAGAACCTATTCATCCTGAAATTCAAGGAAGGTTCTTATCTTAAAAGAAGTTAAATGTAAACTACTGGTTTTTAATAAATATGTGATAAAATGTTTCAAGAAATTTAGCCAAATACTGAAGTAGATACAAAGCATGTGCAAAAAATTCCTTCTAGAAATGGATTTGATACAGATAAGGCTAGGTAGATAAGGTTGTTCTTTATAAAATTGTGTTATAATAGTGAGTACGTGAAAACCTTGTTTCTTATATTTGGCCTAAATTCTCGAAGATCTGTAATTAATTCTTTTGATAAGAACCTGTTTGAGAACCTTGCATCCTGTTTTCAAGAATAGTATCATATGCATAAGAACCCATACAGGGGTGATTTCAAAATGTAAGGTTCATATATGCGGGTTTTTACTGTATCAAAGATTCTTCTACAGCAGATCAATATTTCATGACCACTCAAAATTTTCATGCATTGGAAACAAAATTAAACAGCACGTATCAAAACATGTTTTATTTGTTATTCGAAATGTTTGCACTTGCAGGAATTTTAGACACTAAGTCATAGTTTCTGCACTCACAATGTTTAACAATAATAAAGAAATATTCAATACTAAATCGTTGAAATTTCCAGGTAGGCATTTTTAGGAACATTTTCGGACTAAAAGCTGATATTCAGTAATCTGTTATCATCCTTTGCTTAGAAAATGCATATTTTTCATCGATGTGTTATTACAAATTTTGAAGAATTAACAAGAACAAAAAGAAAAGGCGAACCTGTAGGATCAAAATAATCCTGACTTGTTCGTGCTTTAGTCTTTTCAGCTGCCTGGTCGAAAGCTGCACCAAAGAAGCTGCAAAATGATATAAATATTTAGCAAAGAAATAGCTGGTGAGCAAGAAGCTTTCCCTGTTTAAATTTTGTCTCACACCATGAAATCTGCATTAAAGGGGCTGGGTCACGTAACCATAAACAAATCTGTTATCTCTATGATCTATATTGTTGCCCGCACGCGCCAGCACGCACCTATTGTGTTCTGCACAGATTTTGGTGGATGGGGTGAATCCACAATAAAGCTACTTCTAAAAATCCATCAATATCTTTGCAATCTTACAACATATGGTTGTTTCGTTTGTTCCTCTCTGAAGTTCAAGAGTTCATCTTCAAAATAGCACTTTCATTTTGAGAAAAATAGTGGGAAATCTGTGTGATATAGCCTGTTAAAAAGACTGCAAAATCATCATTTCGAAAGAAGTTTGTTTACTTTACGTGACCCAGCCCCTTTAAACCGTTATTTGGAAGATTGATAAAAACTCGCGGGAGCAGATCTCTACGTGGTACCACAAGGGAAGGGCAGAGCAATGAAAAGTGTTCTGTATACACGGTACCATCGTTCGTGGGGCATATTGTGTTTAGACATTACATTGGAAACAGAACATGGTTATGTGGCGTTGAGGATTGTAAATCGCGAAGTATCTATTAAGCTGGGTGCAATTTTGTAGTACGATGCGGCGTGCGCGGTAAAGTTTAAGGTTGCATTATCACGCTTTATCGTGGTCTGCCTAGCCTGGCTAGATCTACCGGGTGTCTCAAAAAGTATGGAACAGGTTTTGTTGAGTCCAGTGACGAGAACTTAGCTTTAATCAATGACTAATAAATTCAAGACGTTCGTCGATAGTTACCTTGAAGATAGGTACCTCGTTTGTTGGTATTGGTGCTTTGAGAGCTGAAATATTAATTTTGAAAGCTCAAATTCATGTCCACCTCCAAACCAGAGCTTTGGCGTTTTGGCCTAAGCAAATTCTTGAAGCACATCGGATAAATGAACGAAATCGTTGATAACCTTTGAACAATATTAGATGATGTTTTATTCTTTTTGCTGAAAGTCACGCAGTGTACAGTTTTTTCCAATTTATCTTTGAAGATTAATTTCAGTTTTTAATGTCGATGTTCTTCAAGACTTTGCTTAGGCCAAAAGGCCAAAGCTCTGGTTTGGATGTGGAGGCAAATTTGAGCTTTCAAGATTAATGTTTCTGCTCTCAAAGCATCAATACTAGCCTGCGTGCAGACTTTATTTTCCACTGCGAAGGAGAGCCATGGCGGCTCTTCCTTGGCTCTCCTTTGCAGTGGAAAGTAAAGTCTGCACGCAGGCTACATCAATACCAACAAAAGAGGTATCTATGTTCAAGTTAACTATCGAGGAACATTTTAAGAGTGATTAGCCATTGATTAAAGCTAAATTCACATTTCTAGCCCCAATGAAATCTGTATACTTTCTTTTGGAACATCCCGTACAATGCGTCAAGAACGACGCTGCTTCATGTGAATTCACAACGATGCGAATTCAGCTTTAGGCAGCAGCATCAAGAGAATCAAAGTGTGACTTAAACAGTACTTACTTCCGCGTGAAGTCTTCTCCAATCGGAGGGACACCAGTTAAAAGACAAGTACCTACAATGAAAATTTTGTAAGGTTAGATATTTCATAACATGACGGGAAAAAATTAATGGGCAAACAGAAAATACTCTTCGCTGCACGAATTTTTTTCAGAAGAATTCACTTGTAAGAAACTGACCTCTCCGATTGACAAACATTAGAAAGCTTTAGTGTTGGGAAAATATATAACTTAAGAAGACAATTATTCTGTAAAGTAAATCAATAGCATGTTTCTACTTTATTTTCACTCGTTTCCTGTATCATATTCCTAGAAAGATAGTACTTGAGTATTGTCTAAAAATTGGAAAGGCTGCAAAAAACTTTCCTTTGCAATGTTCACCAGGGTTTAGGTAGTAAACGTGAAGGTTGTTATGGAGCCTTTAAGAAATTCATAGGATACTAGGATAGTTTTCATGATCTGATAAATTTGAGAAACTTTCAGTACTGACTTAAATTCTTATCTTCTGATAAAAAATACGTTTATTCCAACATGTGAAAGAAAATCGTCACATAATCTGGCATGAGGGTTTGCAACACAAGTTATACTAAGTCATAAGTACAGGACAGTATACAAACTTAGGCCAGCTGGCCCTACTATTCAAGTTTTTTAATCTGAGCTTTTAGTTTAAAGCGAAATCAGTAATTGATTCTGATGAAACCCAATCCTTTACTGATCACCGTGGTAAAAAGAGCAGTTCACAGCCAACTTACTTGTCGTAATCATCTAGTCTCAGCCTGTTAGCAATGTACACCAGTGCAAAAGTCTCCGTTTCTAAATTTCGTTCGAAACGATGATTTTGCAGTTTTTTGAAAGGTAATATCACGCAGGCTTTTCATCTTTTTCTTCAGAAGGAAAGCATTATCGGAAGATACCGGGTGTCCCAAAAAAAGTACTCCCGTTTGAAAAATCACCAAAATTTGATTACACGGCCGATCTTCAATTTTCTTTTTTTATCAAGTCAATCAAAGACTAAATTATTTTGCAAGAAATAGCTGATCTTGTAAGTGGTTTAAAATGAGCAAATTTAGCTCTTTTTAGGGCTACCTGGTTTTGAATCATACTGCAAAAAAGCACTAATGATTGCAAAATCAATTTCTTTGTGTGTGTAAAACTCCTAGTATGGTCATAAATGACAGAAATAAATGCGCACTATCATTAGAGACTTTCATGAAGATAAAAATCTGAAAATTTGGACTCTTAAGCACGATTGAGTATATTGCTTAAAAACTATAGCTCAAAATAAGGTTTTTCAACGTGTAAATTTCCTACCTTACTGTATCAAAAGCAAAAATTTTATCATTTGTGAATATTCTTGGGTCTTTGACAAAGCAACTCAAAAAGAAAATTTCATCGAAGGTTTGATAATCAATTTTTGGTGATTTTTTAAACAGGAGTACTTGGGTTTTGGGACACCCGGTATATCTGTTTACTCCACAAAGGAACAAACCAAACATTCATTGCTCTTACAATTGCTCGGATATAAGTGGATTTTACACGATCACTTTTTGATGGCTTGGGTGAAGCCAACAAACAAACTGCAAAAAACAATGGGTGAACAATTATGGCGCTTCAAATGATGGTGTTTACAGATTTGTTTACAGTTTGGGGACGGAGCCCCTTTAAAGACCCACTGTTAACCATTGGGCTTTGTGCGCCGCTACGCATGAGAAAACAACACGAACACAACAAGCTGAACAATGGCGGTGGGACATGTTTACGGTTCTCCTATCAGGCTTGAAAAAGGACACGAAAAATATACCACTCTCCTTTTCTTGGGACTCATGGACGATCCATTCTCTTTTCTGTGTCCATTTTAGCTTGACTTTGCACTCTTTATGGAAGAGGCAATCTTTATAGAAGAAGTTTTTTCTCTTGCCACAGGTTTGTTTTGGTGGTTGTTCTTTTACAGGAGTTAACAGTCTTCTTTCTACAGATTTGGGCGTTTCGTTGCGTTTATGGGTTTAATACGATGAGTCCGCTATTTTCAAGAACTATTTTCAATAAGAAGCAATCTACTTTCAAGAAGCAATCTAAAATCAAACACTGGCCTAGCTTCGCAGAATTTCAGATAATCTAAAAGTCCTTTCGCAGTGCACTATGGGACACAGGGCCGTCGAGAGAGGGGCCGGGCCCCAGGGTCGGCGCCAGAAAATGTTTTGAACCACGCCCTTTTATCCTTGGGCCACGCCCTCCTATGCACTGGTAAAACGCTGCTTTTAGATTTTATTTAGAATGTCAGTGGGCCCACGGGCCTGAAAACGTTACTGAAAGAAAACTACAACAAAGAAAAAATACATAACTTATTTCTTGCGGGCCCCCAGATGCCCCGGGCCCCTTGGTAACTACCCTGGCTACCCCCCTCTCTCGACGGTCCTGATAAGACAGCAACAGCGTGCAAGGCCTTGTGGCTTGTAGAAGGTCTTTAATTCGACTCCTTTATTCATGTGGGATGAAGAACACCTGGGGAATTTTTTGAAGGATGTGAATTATCATTATTCAAATCTATTGAAACACAGGCGGGTGGCGCTTCCATTTATCATAAAAATATCTATTTTAGAAGGACAACGTGGAGAATTACGGCTGATGAAGAAGGATATTGCACAATATCGAAAGTTATTCCCAGTTTGCTGTCCCACGGTTTTACTTTTCACAGTGTGCCGCCTCGATTATTTCAATCAGTTTTTACATATGTATCATAGAGATCAGGATCGAAATCTTTGAAAAAGGTGGCATCAATGGCTATTACAACTTTCTTTGGCTTTAAAGGGGCTCCGTCGTCAAACAGTAAACAAATCCGTAAACTCGCACGTGTCGGGGATTATCTATTGTTCATCCATTGTTCTCTGCAGTTAGTTTGGTGGCTTAATCCAAGCCACCAAAAAGTGACCGTTAAAAATCCACTTATATCCGAGCAATCGTAGAAGATATGAATGTTTGGTTTGTTCCTTAGTGAAGTACAAGGATTAATGCCCAAACAGCAACTTTCATTTTGAAAAAAATACGAAAATCCTGTGTGATATCACCTTTCAAAAAACTGCAAAAATTAATCGTTTTGTTTACATTTTGACAACGGAGCTCCTTTGATGGGTTAAATGGAACTTTGGGAGCTTTGCTATTAGTCTACCGCTGGACCTTTCTGAAAAAGTGTATACACTACTTTAGTTAAGCGGCCTCGTTTTGAAAATTCATTAAAATTTCTTCCAATTCGTCATATGAAATTTTCGAGCCCAGATTGGTATTAAGCACCCAAACTTTAGTCTCGTTACATCTTTTAAACCGCTGGCGCTTGTCATGTTTTTTTTATGACGATTGAAAGTTTAACAATTTCTAAGGGACAATGACCACGAAAAATCGTTCTGGGTGAAAATTTACACCCCGAGTCGTTTTTTACGGTCAAAGTTTAAATTTTAAATAGACTTTAAATCTTCATAAAATTAATATTACGACCACTAGCAGCATAGAAACTGGTAGTTAGACTAAAGTTTTGGTGCTGAATCCGAATCTGGCCTCTAAAATTTCGTATGAAATAATTTTGAATAATTTCCAAAACGAGGCTGTTCATTGTAGTGGTGCATTTGGTGCATTCTACCGGGTGAGTAAAACAAAAAAATCCCCGTTTGAATGGCCACTGCTCCCTGAATATCAAGCGGTAATATTGAAAACTGTCTTGCTTTATTGACAATATCTTCAATCAGGTTCAGTAATTTACTCAGCTTTAATCGGCCATTCCTTCCCGTGGATATGGGAGATTGCCTGCAGATAGCCCCTTCAAAAAGCCTGTAAAAACGAATGCAACAATGAGCAAAATTTCTTTGGTTTTCGATCCTAAAAATGATGACACTCACACAAGGACACTCGCATGTATTTATGTATTTTGTCCTCATGGGAGAATAGAATCCCCCTGAATAGGTTATTGATACCAGGGGGAAGACTTGTTCATCCTCCAAAGAGGATAGTACGTGCTAAAGCGTGCAAAAGTCATTGCTATAAGGTCCGTGTAAGGCAGAAATGTCAGATAAATTTGTTCGTGATTTTGGGCAAGTTTTGAAGGTTTCTTGAAGGGGCTTTCTCGAGAAAATCCCTGATAATTTCAGAACGGAGTGGCCGGTTTTAGTAGGTAGCTTTCAAATGAGTTTGAACATGTCTACCATTAAATTATATATTTTTCGATATCATCGTCTTGATATCCAGGGAGCCATGACCTTTCAAACGGGGATTCTTTTTATTGACTCACCCGGTATATTTCAACTCATTCGTGGATGTGACGTGACAGAATTTCTGTATCGTAAACGAGGAGAGCGAAGAAAGCGTCTTCTCGAATAAAATCTTCTTGCTAAGATAGCCCATTGGCGCAGCAAAAGCGGCAAGATATATTGCATTAGCGGCGATTTCGTTGTAAAAATCTTGAAATTGGTAAACCTCATACCTGAATCATTATCGAGTGGAACAGCAAGAATAAATGGAAGACTGTTTGTTTTCTTGCTCTTTGTCTGAAAATAATTCAAAATAAATTAGTGACTAAGAAATGAAAATGTGATAAAATAATCAAGCTGGTTGCGACAGCTAAATCTGCTCTGGCCGGAATTTGAATGCACGCTGATTTGAAAGCGAACTAGAATCCTTGTCCAAGAAAGCGGTGAAAGATACGTATTCACGAGCATAATTTGTGAACAATTCCACGAAATGATTCAACAGCTTTCGAGGATAGATAACTCAGCATCGAAAGCGAAAGCATTTCGCAGTTATCGGAGTTTTTGGAACTGTTCACAAGTTATCGTCGTGAATGATCTCAACTAATAGGATTCAAAAGTGATATAATTCGAAAATGAAATAAACGAATTAAGTAAAACCTTTTATAACAGCTTTATTTCTGCAAGATGATTAAAGGACAATTCCGTGGTTGGAATAGTCGTTCATAAAATGAAAGATCACAATGTTGTGAATGGTGTGCCGTACTTTTTTCCAACCTTCTGTCTTTTTTCAGTGAAATTGCGGATTTCAATACGTGACATTAGCGAAATGACGTCATTATTCATGACGTAATTTCACCCATTTTGCCTTCGATCTGAACGAGGCTGTTTTCTTATAGAATTCTCATAGTAATTTCCGACGTCACATTCGAACCTCCAAACCGAGGCTAGCTATTTTATCGCGCTTTATAAAATGGCGTCGACATTGGGTCTAACTTACGAAAAATGACGTACGAATTTACAACAGAAAAACATCCCAAAACGTCGAAAGAAGTAACAAGTGATGTTTGGCAGTTGGTAAGGTTGCTTTTTGACATTAATTGTAGAAACCCCGCCCGGATTTGTCCTTTAAACCGTGTATAGTTAACTGGACAGTTTGGTACAGCGCTTGCTAAGCAGCACAGGGACCGTGTTTCAATGTTAGACTGTGTCGATTAAATTCCCTTCCAATAGACAACTAAACAAATTTTAGTTTAATAGAGTGATAAAATGTGACGTACCATCACGGAATAGGCATTTAGAGTGAATCTTGCAAGTTTTTGAATAACAGTTGGCCTTGCAAATTGATGTGCGTTCGGCGTTCCCTGGAAAAAAGAAAGAACATTCAAGAAGAATAGTCCAAGTGGCGTATCTACCTCCAAGTTAACTTTCCAAAATTAGCTTAAAAATTGTTGCGAACTGCGAGGTAAATTCGAATTCGTAAAAGTCATCTTAGAGATTGCAAAAGAGAGTGCAAAGTTGCGGATTACTTATTTTTCGTAATAATGATCAAGCAATGAGGAAAATGAAAACAAGTTTCACAACAGGATACCTTAAAATCATTGCAGGAAGAAAATGTCGCAGGAATTAAAAGTTGCGAGTGTTTTTGTCTAAATTCGCAACTCTTAATTCCCGTAATAATTAAATTTTTCCCCAATTTGCAAGTCTGCATGCCCGCAACTTTTAAACATTTACCATTCGCAACTTTAATTCAAGCGACTTTTTCTCGAAGAAATTTCTTTATCCGCATTCTTCTTATACAGTTTGTTCTATGAGAACATTTTTTATACAAAATAGAAGCTTTTGAGATTCAAATCGTGAAACTTGACGTTGCGTTGAGAGATTTTCAAATTGAAAACATTAAATTCCCGCAACCTTGAAAGCTTTACCCAATCACAATATTTAATTCCCGCAATTTCCAGATGAAAAATGTTTCTGAGGAAAAACTTCGACTTCGCAAGTTTTTCTTCCTGCGTCAATTTCTGACAATAAAATAGCAATTTCTGACAATAAGGTATCAAGGGAAGGAAGTCTACAATTTTCTACCATATGCACCACAAACAGCGTCCACCTTTGACAAGCTACGACAAATCGCAAACACAACCGATTTTGAAGATTGGCGATTTTCTCCGATTAAATCCCACCTATTACCCGACAACGATTTTCGATTTTTCGGCAGCCTACAACTCGTGTTATAATAGATTTTTTGAAAATCCTTAATCTACAGGGCATCCCAGAAAAATTGTTCGACGTTTGATTAAATATTAAAAGGTAACGATAAAATGTACAGGTTTCTGGTTAAACAACCCTGTTCCTAAGATTTTACATTAGTTGTTGACGCCAGAATCTTGCGAATCCTCTAAGAATTCACGGAGCTACAAGCTTTTGATATTCAATTTTGTGCGAAAGCTGAAACCAGAAGCCCTTAACTGACTCGTTTTTAAAAAGACGCCCCAAAATCGATGTAAAAGAAGACTGCCCAATGTCTTACCTCTAGTTGATATCAGAGACACAATTAAATCTACAATGCCTGCCAAAAGTCCTTGGAACACTTAGGCCATTTCTTGACAATCCGCAGTTCTAACCATAGCGATTAGGTTTACACACCCCCTCACCCCCGAAACAATGTTGATTGGCAAGGTTATTGTCCTAGCATTCCATCAGAGTTGCGAATCGTCCTGCCATCCCATCTTATCATCACAGAACAATATTGTTCTGAGGGGGAGAGGGGGAAATCGCAAAAAAAAGGCAAAAATAGCAAAGGTGTTCCAAGACTTTTGGCAGGCATGTAGCCAAAGAATTAACCAAACCAAATTCGACAAGGAAGACATAAAATCTAGCTTGCCTAGGAGTAGAGTATGCGCTGAGGGATAGCTTGAGATCATATCAAATCAAAATTGATCCAGCCTTACCTCTTGAACATGAGCATACAAGAATGGACCTGCGCAAACAATTTGATGCATGTCAATAAAAGAACGAACTTGATTAACCATCGCCTCTGTCTGTAAGAAAAATTAGCTAAACGTCAGTCAAAAGTACTTTCACAACAGAACAACAAAACTAAAAAACTTTTTCTTTTTTCCAAGACATGTTTTGGTTGAATCATCATTTTTTTCATTTTTTTTTTTCATTTTAAAATATTTATACAGGTTTCAAAGTTTCATACAAATATGTTTTTCAATCTGACATGTTTAAAGCGAAGTAAAATTAAAGGAAAGAACTAAACTAAACTAAGAACAAAACAAATCAATATACCTAATTTACAATATAATGCAATAAAAAGTTTATAAAAAAGAACGTAAAAATGAAATTAAAGTTACTTCTATAGTTCTTCTTTAAAAATTCTCAGGGAGAGTACCAATTTTTCTCTCTTCTAGATTGTTCCATTGTTTCACATCGCGATACGAAAAGGCCTTTTGGCCATTGATCGTTTTAGTAACGGTATCTTAAGATCAGTTTCTGATGAGCACAGAAACCGTTCACTGTCATCCGAACATTTTGTGAATAATTTTCTCAAGTGGTCTGGGGCAAGCGAATTCAGAGATTTGTAAGTTAGCGTGGCGGTCTCTTTTCTTGTAAGACTAATATTAGTTGACCCGCCAAGATTCTGAAATAGCGGAGCAGCAGAAGCACCGTATGGGCTGTTTGTTACAATTCTTCCAGCTCTAATCAGGCCTAAATATGTTAATGATATTTTGTGCCTGTGAGCAAATGGTTTGGAAAAACGTGCCTGCAATCAAATCATTCTAAGTACAGTAAATATGCCAGCAACAATCGTGAATGATATGTTGTGCCGGCAAGCGGCAATCGTGTGCTCATATGCATTAATATGGTTTGTGAATCATCGACCATCTTTAGTCATATGGAATATCTCTGAGTTGGAAAGGATTAAATATGTCAGTATGATAAAAAAGAAAGAAACGTTCTTTGTCTTCACCATCTTGTATTTCAAAATTCTGTGTAGCTCAAATATTCTGCTCAACTGATGATGATTAATGAATAAATTAAAATACCGGGTTCACCAAAATAAACTATGCACGTTTTGCAGGCCACAATAAATCGCACACTGGACCGATTTTGAAGATTCATGACTTAATCTTTAGCAAAGAGCCTGAATTAGATTCTAGGATTTTTTGTAAATTTTTCTACTTTCAGTTTTTAGAGCTAGACGCGAGTTTCTTAAAAGTTTTGTTTTCAAAAACACTGAAAACGAACAAAAAACGTCGATCAAATTTTCCAAAGAATCGACGTGAATTGACAAAGAGAAAACTCGTTCGTGGTGATTTGGGATTTAGAAATCGATTAATTGTATCGATTAATTGTATCGCTTAATTAATCGATTTCTAAATCCCAAATCACCACGAACAAGTTTTCTCTGTGTCCATTCATGTCGATTCTTTAGACAATTTGATCGACGTTTTCTGTTCGTTTTCAGTGTTTTTGAAAATGAAACTTTTAAGAAACTCATCTAGCTCTAAAAACGGAAGAAGAAAAATTTGCAAAAAATCCTAAAATCTAATTCAGGCTTTTTGCTAAAGATTAAGGCATGAATCTTCAAAATCGGTCCAGTGTGCGATTTCTTGTGGCCTGCCAAACGTGCATAGTTTATTTTGGCGCACCCGGTATGTCTTGGAACATAAGATCCTTTTGGATGATTACAAAGTCCGTCCTGAGCTAAGCAAGCATAAGAAAGTCTGAAAATTGATTTCTTCACAACCCCAATTGATCGTTGATGCTGTTTTTAGCTACAGTCAGAGCGATGAGTGTTGCTGCTAAAGTCGCCTTCAATAGAAAATCAAGCGCCTTGTATGTCTCAAATTAGATGTCATGTGAGATTTACGATAATGCAAAATTAGTTATGTTTATGCAGAACCCTGCAGAACGTTTCTATTCGCGGGCATCTATAGTTTGAGATGCCTTCCCCAGTCAATGGGGCCATTGTTTGCTGGGATTCTGCACCTTCCTCTCAACTTCACTTGCGACGTTTGCATCCGTAGCTGTGTAGGAGGACGGTCCTTCTACCTTCGGTGATGCTGCGGATGCTAGCCTCTGTGCAGGCCGCCGGTTACATCATCCTCCAAGGTTGACTTATTTGCATAATGAATACTATCAATAAGTGGCTAATGATGCGTTCGTTCTAGAAAACGATTGTTTTAACATCATTAAGCTGCTAATGAAGTCAAGAACGTGCCAATTCTGAGTAAATTTGTTGTTGTGCCAGGGTAAACATCATGGTGATTTATCCATCTTACGGTGTCACAGCTGTCTAACATGAAATAAGCCGACGTCAAATGTTGCTATAGGATCGCGAGAAACTTCTGTCTTGTACGCGCTTTCTGAGCGCTTTCTTTATTTCAGTGCCAATTAGCAGAGATAAAACGCTAATCAATTGTCTTAACGAGCGTGACGGACTTTCTTTCTTTCTTTCTTTCTGACTTTCTGACTGACCTGGAGCCCCCTCTTAGATTACAAAGTTGGACTTTGTAATCAAAAATGAAACATGCCATATTCATTATTTGTCAAATTTCTGACTGTTTGTTTTCCGTTATTTGAAAAAATATAAAGATTTTTGAAAAGCCCAATGATAGAATCATAGCAGAGTCGCTAAAGTACCATGAAAATAAGATTGACGTACCTGGCGTTTGGCCTTGTCCAAAGCCTCTTGCAGTTTTTCAGGTCTATTTCTGCGATGATAAGAAATAAGTTATATGGGGCTATGGGTTTTCCCTGGCTTCTGAACTAGACCCTCATTGTGTTGGACTTGCTTACGAATTCAGTCTTGAGGACTCATTACTAACGCGCCAAATGAAACTCAAAACAAACAGAACGTAGGCCAGAAGCGACTCTTAAATCATTCACTTGCCACGTGCACCACAAGTTGCGTTTTTCAGCGCCAAGCGCTGGGATCGCAGAAATAGAGCAGACCTAATCGAGTCCGCAACCCCTTGTCATGACGCTCAAGTGGTGGGGTGCTACCGGGTATCGAACCCACTCCGCCTGACTGTTCTGGCTTCCAAGTCAGAGGATTACACCACTGCGCCACAACACCTTCAGATTGAAAAATCGCCACAGGCGTGAATTCACCTTCAGTGTTAGGTATATTTTGGTTGTAAGGCCTAGTTTAAACATCGTATTTTTGCAGCGTCGAATCGAACTGTATTAAAAAAGGCAGAAACTGCCGTGTTTAAAAATCTCATTCAAACATCGTCTTTTTGCCGTGTCGGATTGGAACTAAAATGGTTAAAATGGCCATTTTCCCAAATGCGCAAGCGCAGTGGCTGATCACACATAGAAACCGACGACCATGGAATAGAATTGATTGACTAAACGCGGCAGGAAAACAATGTTTAAATCAAGTCGTGTTTATTCCAGTGTCAGTTAACTTGTTTTGATAATGAAAACCATGCTTTTATCATTGAATCGATATAAGGAATGATTTAAAGCCTACAAAGGACTGAAGGTATGTTGATTAGTGGACTCTAGGCCTTTATGTCGATTACTGGGCTCTAGGCCTAAATTTCAATCTTCGGATTGCCCATGGTCACATTTTGCACCTGATTCAAATTGTGCCAGGATCGTGTGACCGCAGTCTAAAAACTACCGGGTGTCCCAAAACCCAAGTATACGGATGTGGTTGACTCCAGCGCTGTGAATTTCGCTTCAAATCAATGTCTAATCACTTTGAAAATGTTCCTCGATGGTAAACTTGAACATAGGTACCTCGTTTGTTGATATTGGTACTTTGAGAGTAGACATGTTAATCTTGAAAGCTCAAATTTGCCTCTCCCTTCAAACCAGAGCTTTAGACTTTTGGTCTGATAATAATAATAATAATGATTTATTTATTTACAGTTGGTGGGAGCAATAGTTTTAAAGAAAACTAATAAATACCAACTATTTACAATACAAAATTCAAACATGATATAAACGTAAAATATATACATGAATCTATGTACACATCATCTGCAGATGTTGCAACTGAAAGTGTCTCCTTTCCAGCTCTTAATCATATTTCTTAAGGCACAGCGTATAAATAAATGATATAACCTTGATAAAATTTGAAAATATTAGATCTTGTGTTATTCTGTTTTCCAGAAGTTACCCCAGTCACCCACTGGGAAGTTCCTTAATTTTCATTAACTTCAGTTTTTAATTTCGATGTGATTCAGGAATTTGCTTAGGCCAAAAGGCTAAAACTCTGGTTTGCACGTGGACACAAATTTGATTGATATTTCTGCGCTCACAGCACCAATTCCAACAAACGAGGTATCTTTCTTCAAGTTAACTATCGAGGAACATTTTTAGCGTGATTAGCCATTGATTAAAGCTAAATTCATATCGCTGGAATCAACCAAATGTGTATACATTTTTTTGGGACAGCCGGTATGACTTCTCGTTCTTTTAGTCAATAGTTTATAAAGTTTCAAACAAAATATATAGTGTAAAGACTCACCTTGCTAAGACGTCTAACGCATCGAGAAAGTTGTCTGAATATTTCTTACTATCATTCTGCAAAACAAAATAATGAGCAAACTAAACCAGGAAGGTCGTAATACATGATTGAAATTCATAACCTTGGTAGGTGATTACCACATTGCTTTGCAGTCGTTAAGGACCTTCTTCGGTCTCTTTCATTTGTCTCCTAGTTTGGTTGGCCTTCTGAAAATCGCCACAAAAATCGAACAAAATGGCCTCAATTCCCAATGGCGGTACTTGGTCTACGAACATACGGGGAGGTGACGCTGGAAAATCTGAAAAAGCACCCTGTCCTGGAGTCAAATTCCCGAAACGATACCCTGTCTCGGAGTAAATTTAAGAAACTATACCCTGTCCTTGAATTTCTTCACACAAAAAATTGTGCGCTGCCATGGAAATTTGTTAGAAATCTATCAAAAATGTGGCAATGCTGCCATCTAAACAATTTCAATCATACCCATGAAGTGCAAATGGCATACAACTACGTTAAAGAGTCAATCATGAGAGTATGAACCCATTCATGGAGGGAGCTGGCTATGGAAAAATGATACCCTGTCCTGGAGTAAGAATCCTGAAAATGATACCCTGCTCAGCGGCACGTCCCCGTATGGAAAAAGTTCACTTAGAATAGGAACCGCACATGGAAACAAAAAATGACGCATTTGTATTAGAATGTTCTCCAAATGCAGATATCTGTGCCATAATGCAACGATCTGCCTGACACCTTGTCTCTTCTAGATTCGATTATTCACCTTTTCACTACTAAAAATGTTCCAGCACCTCGCTGTGTCCCACGCAAATGCTAGCAGGCCACTCTGGAGGTAATGGGTGGGCGTTTATTCTATGCATTGATCAGAAATAACAGCAATAGGTTTACTGGTATTCCGTAAAATGCAATGAAAGTTGACCCCTGGGATCTCAGCTTGGGGATTGATGATGAAGTACATAACAAGGATTGTGGGATTATTTTTGTGCTATTCGTACACGCATGCGTACAGTCTACTGAACAATCATATAGCATGCACTAAGGTGTTACCGTATGCCCAAACCAAAAGAAGTTTTTAGGCAAGTTCTGTTGTACAAAATGCTGTTTGCAAAAGGGACCAAAAGAAACTGTCCACTGGAACCCTTCTGACATGGGAGATGATTAACCATGTCCATATTGAATCAAGTTTCTGCATTTGTCCACGAGTTGAATGAACAAACAATTCTCGCTTAAATTGCGAATGTACGTTAAGTCAATCATATCCATAGAAGAGGGAGAGCAGACCTGTGAAACAGTTTCCAAGGAATTATATGAATACAGTAAAAACCCGCGTATAAGAATCTACAATTTTGCAAGTCAGCCTGAATAGGTTCTTATGTTTTGGGTACTTGCAGGTTCTTAATCCACTACGTTCTTATACGCGGGTTTTTACTGTAATACAGAAGTCTTCCTGTAACCATACAAAAAATTGTATATAGGAATACTCACGAAATCTTCCAGTACAGCACTCACTGCCAATACGATATCTGCTGCACAGAACTGTAAACGAACGATAAAAACGTTCAAAATTTATACCGTTAATACCACGACGAACATCATCTTGAGGGTCATTTCAGAACAGAAGACAAATAAGTGTAAAATCAACATTTCAATTATAGTTATCAAGACATTGCCAAATCAAGATATTTCCAGTATATTTTGAGACGAACTTGTCTTATCCTCAGCTAAATAAAATGATATGTGCGAAAATTTGATACTACAAAGAGTTCAAGGACCATGCATGTGTAATTCTTTTGGCTGAGGATGAGACAGGCTCATCTCGAAACGTGCTAGGTATCACCATGGCCTTGTCCAATCAATCAGAATTTCTAAAATGATAGAAATAAAGCAGCATTTTCCAGCCAATGTTTCAATTTATAAATTTAAAGGCAGAAACACCGCAACACGACAAAAAACAACAGCAAATACGATTAAATTAATTTTTGCCAATATTTCGTCCTGCCATGCAGGACTTCTTCAGGGCTGTAAGGTTTCAATTTATATCGTTAACTCGTAAAATCATGACTGCCAACATGAGTGATTGCTAAAAAGCTAAAAATGCAAGGAAGAATCTCGCTAAGACAGACATGCATTTCTATGTTTTTTCAGTAATTTATTTTAAGTGGGCTGAAAGGATTTCTAGCTATTTAAAGCTAACTTAGGCCCACTATGCATGCCGCATCCAGGCATGGGACCCCTAGGGTCAGGCCTCCGAGAGGTCACCCATCCGGAGTTTGACCTCATTCGATCGAGCTTAACTTTAGTCACCTGAAGGAAACTGTTTAAGCCACTCAGCCACTCACCGAGTATTTTGAGATAACAAATATAAATGTGCCAATAATCACCTTATTCTTGAATCCATATTGTGCAGTAAATGATGCGCAACTTATGTCTTCAATTCTGTAGATGAGAAAAATTGAAAAATATCAGCCTTAAACTAAGATCTAAAAAACAATGATTAAAAATTTAAGAAAAGTTCTAGAGACATCACAAAGTGTCGAAGTTGTAAGTAGTTCCGATATGAACAATCTTTTTTATGTATATTTGTATGATATCTCATCAACAGAAACAATCAAAGTAACATGAATCCTACTTGGAAAAGAGTATGATAATTTTGATGACATTTCGAGCGAAGCCCGTTATCAAGTGAAGCAAGGTTAGTACCTGCGAGAGTTAAAGGAAGAGTTCTTCCAATATGATTTGTCAAGATTCTGGTCGATGTCATACCGTATAGACGAGGGTATAAGTGCCCTTAAGGTGCTACATGGGCAATTCCGGACCAAAAATTGCAATTTTTGGAGTTGACTTTTTACAATGTAAAATTTAATGGAGAATCTAATAAAAAGGTTTGTTTTGTCATAATGTATAGAGATTTAAAGAAATAAGTCAATTTATGGCGTTGGTACCCGTTTTTACTCCATAGCAACCACTTAGCAACCGAATTAATATTTTTCTATCCGTTTTGCAAGGGTCATGAGCTCCAAGATCCTCCAATCTTCTATTCCTTATTTTATCTCATAGAAAAGAGGTAAGTAAAGGCTTAAAACGAGGCTCGTGACTGTTGTCCATACTTGAGAAATTTCAGTTGCAGCAATAGTGCTGGGTCGTCAGGAATTCTCGTTGTTGACAACAAAAAGAAAAGATGCCCAAGGAAAAGAATATTTCACGGAAACAAGCACATTGGGAGTCTTCAAACTGTAGAGGAAGAGTCAGCAAGTATAGGTCTAGGGGTGCTGCTTTTTTACAGGCCCCCTTTTTATGCCAACAACTGTTTAGGCCTAATTAATGACTATAGGCCAAGGCCTACTGAATGAAAGTTTCAATGCTGATGTTTACGAGTCAGCTGATTTACACTACAGCAGGTTCTTCAGCGAGCGAAATAAATTGAGCTTAATGAAAGAAGATCAATGTAAAAGCAGTGATGACTGCCATTTTGTTCAATTTTACAATGTTGACACACTGATTGTTGACATGATTTGAAAGTGACATGCCCACAAGGAAGTCAAATCCATTTTGGATCAAAAAAGTCAAATGATCTGAAGAAAAGGAGGATTTTGGCAGTAATTGATACTAAGTTGCCTCAAATGTAAATAGACAGACAAAATATACATTCCAAAGAAGATGCAAAACAATGCTAAAGCAGGATCAAACATCTTTGAGAATGAATAAAAGAATTGTGGCATTTCCATTTAGGAAATTGGACAGGGGGCAAAGTTGAATGGAGACATTTGCCTGGGCTAGTCTTGCTTAGTATGACAAGCTGCGATGAACTGAGAGAAGTTAGGAGAAGCTGAAACAACAAAGATGGTTGACTCTGACTGTCAAGCTTCAATGGGGCTGTCACTTTTCTTTCAAGGGAGAATCGAAATTGCCTTGATATATGTATATGTTTATTGTCTGAAATATTCAAATTGTTGAAGTAGCAGCATCCTCAAGTAGCTATATTCAATGATGGTGCAAGAGGGATTGAAGAGACTATGAAAAGGCTTGGCATACAGTTTATCCCGGATGATTCATGACAAGAGCTCAAAAGCGTAAAAGATATGAAAAGACTTTATGTAAGTTCTGAAAGTCAAGTAAAGGAAAGAAGAGATGAAGAACATTTAGGGTAGTCAAGAAAGGTTTTGAGGACAAGGAGAAACAATAGGACAGCTATAACACTGGCTCATATTTAGTTTTTGACAAAATATTGAGCAGCCTGTATTAGCAAATATGACTTGAAACTTTGCAGCCTTTTTTCTACATTTGCCAAATTTATTTCAAAACTTGGCAGCTTCTAAAACCTAGAGGAGATGCTTGATATGGTAGAAATTTGGCAGATATACTCATCATGGATGTATTCATCCATTGAAGTAGCGATTTTAAATTCATGATTCTATAAATAGAATTATGCCGATTTGCGCACCATTGCGTCAATAGGTAAAGAATTGTTTCAACCTTAACTTTTTTCAAACAAAAGCTATCAAGTTGATTTTACTTCATTTGAAGCACATACCGGGTGTCCCAAAAAAAACGCAACGGATTTGATCGGGACTAGCGACTAGAACTTAGGTCCAATAATCCAAAATAATTTTTGATATGATCCTCGATAGCTAACTTGAAGATAAATACCTTGTTTGTTGATATTGGTGCCTGGAGAGTTGGAATATCAATCTTGAAAGTCCAATTTGCTTCCATCTCCAAACCAGAGGTTTTGGATTTTGGCCTAACTGAAAACGCGCTTGAGGAATCTCCTCAGTCATACGCAAAGTGTAGTTGCGCGAGCATGCTAAGGCACACATGTTTAAGTACACATTTCAATTGAAATTTGAAAGCTAAAAATTGACAAACATAACAATGCCGAAGGGAAAATTCACAAAGGAATATATTTCTTCAATCATAATGCACCTGCAAAAGAGCCAAGCGCGAATGAGCATTTTTAAGGATCTTATCCATGGATAATTTTCCCTTGGGTATATTTGAGTTATTGTTTCGTAATAATTTGAGGAAAGATTATACAAAATGCATTTCATTAAAGTCGTGAAGATTGCAAGAACTAATTCATTTTTCACACCAAAGCAAACTATTTCGCGGATTACTTTCTTTTATGAGACAGATGCAATGCTAACTTTCGAAACTTTTGAAGCATAAAAAAGATGTCTTTTCAAGGCCAAAACTGACGAATTTGATTGAATTTCAATTCAAATCTTTTCCTCAGCACGAGGCTTTATTCTGTTATCTCACGGTAATTCAGGAGATTCCCCAAAAAAGCGCATTTGCAGTTTAGGCTGAAAGCCACAAGCTCTGGTTTGGAGGTTCAGGCAAATTTGAACTTCCAAGATTAATATTCCAACTCTCCATGCACCAATATCATCAAACAAGGTATCTATCTTCAAGTTAGCTATCGAGGATTATATAAAAAATTATTTTGGATTGATTGGACCTAAATTTTTGTCGCTAGTCCCATTCAAATCTGTTGCGTTTTTTTTGGGACACCCGGTAGTAGTTGCCCAACTTCCTGCCAAATTTCAACCATTTTGATAACTCTCATGCTTCTTAATTAATTGTTTCAGTTTAAAAAACTGATGGTGTGCCCACCTTAATTTATGCATAAATTCTAAAAATAAAGTTTGCCAAAATTCTTCAAAAATTATTGTCTTCAAGTTGTGAAGTTTTGGTTTTGATAACATCTATGCTTCCTATCAAACTGGCATAGGCAAATAATTATCCATGTAGCACCTTAAATACGAGCTTGTTTTGAGGAAATCAGAACATGAGAGGTGATGCATTGTTCACCTTAACTTCTATTAATTCCTGCTAAATACCGGGTGAGCCAGAAAAAAGTTCCCACTTTCAAAAATTTGTAGCAGCACAAGTACGTGATGGATTTGAATGCTTCAAATTCTTGTTGAAAGCCAAAAGATCAATGTATTTTTGTGATTTTTTTCGTCTTCTTACGAGCACTGCAAATATAGGTAAATTCAACTTTACAAAATTTCATGGTTGCAAAATTACTGCGAAAAGGCCTAAAACACTTGATCAAATCGTTAGGACTCTCATCACTCAGAACAACACGCACAGGCGTTTCAATTCTCTCAACAGTTATAAGACATAGATTCTCAAACAGATACTAAAGATCTTCAATCCCATGGCAAAAGATGTGCAGACGATATCTCTCACCCATGAGATATTGCATTTTCTCTGTTGTTCTGAGCGAGGAGTCCTTTATGATTTGATCAAGCATTTTAGGAATTTTTCAGTCATTTTGCAACCATCAAGTGTTTGTAAACTAGAATTTACCAATTTTTCCAGTGCTCGTAAGAAGGCGAGAAAAATCACAAAAATACTTCGATCTTTTAGCTGTCAAGCAAATATTGATTCATTCCAATCCATTCAGTACTCTTGATGCTATGAATTTTCAAAAGTGGGAACTTTTTCTGGCTCATCCGGTAGTCTTCTGTCAACAGCTCTCCTTTTGCATATTTTCATTTAGTCCATTAACAAAGTAAGTACATAGCATTTCAAGACAATTTTCTCCCATGTTTTTCTTTTTCCCAATAAACAAAAACAGGGATAAAGATTTATAAAAAGGCATGCCCTTATTTGCGAGTCGGTTTGGACAAATAAAACGCGTCGCTTTTTAATCTTTTCAATTACGAGAGTATGCTGTTGTACGCGAGTCTGTGTGGTACATCAATTCTTAGACGAATGAACGAAATTTTCATTGCATTTTCACATTTCACTTCTACATTTTCACTACACGATAAACAGATGATGAACCAGAAAATGAACTCTAAAAACTTACCCAAACTTTTTGCTATGTTTATCGATTAATTCTTTCACGTCAGTTCGAAGTTCAACATCCATCGAAGTGAAATTTTGTTTGCATTGAACGATCGGCAATCTATCGGAAAGAAACAGAATTAGAAATTGATTTATTCAGATTATAGCACTCAATATATTCCAGGATTTTTGAAGGTTTGTGACAAAAATCATCATTTAAATATTCAAGCATCTGAAGAAAAATATATGTAAACTTACCCGAGATTTGCCAGAAAATCGTGGAGTTTCTTCTGTCCCCTCATCGTCCATATTCGAAATCTGAAAAAAGAGTCAGTATTTCTCAAGAGACAACATGACATCTTTATCTCCTCCGAAGAAGGAGTTTTATATAATGGGTATCCACATGGGAGACACAGTAAATGCAGCGAAACTCTCTGGTTTAAAGAAACTATATTTTAGGTAAGAAGCTTGTTTGAAAATTTACATCTCCAAAAATATTTCATAATTTAAACGACCTTAGATATATATATACTGAGACAAAGTTCCTCTCCCTACTTTATTATCGCTTGCTACATTTGTACTCTAAGGCTCTGAAGGAAATACATGTGAGCAGCAAAGAGTGCTTGATTAGATTTCTTTTATGGCTCTAAGCAGAATATGAGTAATGATCTCTTCCAGTATACCTAATCGATGATTTCTTAAAAGTAATATCTGAAAGGAATATCTTAGGAAACCCACTTGCAAGCTGTATATCTTGTATTGCATATACTATCAAACAGAGACCAATGTCTGTACAGTGATATGCTGAGACTGGCGAACATGTTAAGGACTTCTAAGGCAACGTTGGCTAATTTTTAACAAACGAAAAGGTGAGTGCCAAGAAAAACACTGGAAATCCTATTACCTTAAAGTACCACTGTTTGCAATGAATACCAAGCAGCAAGAAAGAGCAAAAGGCAGCAATTGGAAGCTACAATCTTGGCGAAAATACTTGAGACAAGTCACAAAATTGCACTACTTCGGTCTTTGATTGCGTGCCTCCCACTCCCCACGTTTCAATGTTGCTTGAATCAAACGCCATTCGACCCTCTCAACACTGAATTAGGGGTAAGGGGAGATCAGAAGCTTCTAAATGTATGTTTTCCCTTCGATATTTTAGGAAACATCAAGAAAACACTGAAATTTGCCTTTGTCCCATCTTCTTTTGGCCAGAATTGTAGTTTGTCCGATACAAATTCTGTCCTCGTAAACGTGAAAGTTAGTTGACGGAGAAAGGTAGAGGTAATCTGTAAATAGAACAAAGAAACGCCTACGCAAGCTATTGTTCCTCCAGCTACACAATATCCATACACGTGTTGAAATCATCAAATACAATAGGCTAATTCTAGACTTGCATATGCAGTTCTCGACGTAGCTATTCATCTCCGTCAAATAACTTTAAATATAAAAATCAATCGAAAGTAAATAAAGTAAAATATAAACACTTAAATGCGAATCAAAATAAGCACGACGTTTCGCGCATAGCCCGTTATTAATGATGCATCATCTCTTTTTTATTATTATTATTATAACATTCTTTAAAGTTGGTTATTAAAAATAGCTCTACTTCAAGAACTAATAAAGACCAACTATTTACAAAAACAAAATAAATTACAGTTCATGATAAGAAACGAAAATACCCTAAAATACCCTATTTACAAATTTTGCAACGGCAAGTCTCTCCAATCCATTTTTTTATGCATGACTTAAAAGAACAGACGGAGGTGGCAATTTTTGTATCATTGGGCAGGGAATTCCATAATATGCTACCACGAAAAGATAAACTATCGTTGCCATAAGTAGTTGTTTTAGTTTGAGGCAACATCAACAGATTCTTTGATCGTAGATTGTAATTATTGTCCGTTTCATGGCACATATCCCACAAAAAAGAAGGGTTTTGTTGTGTTAAACTGCTATAAACCTCGAGCATTAACTTTTGCAAGTTCTTTTGATGAATAGTGCACTCCTTTCCTCTCTGTAACAACTCATCAAAAGAAGATATAAAATCGTTGAAGAGAATTCGAAGCGCTCTCTTATGGGTGCGATTCTTCCTTGTAAACTTTTTCTTTTCTAACCAGAACATATTGTATATAAATATTTATTCTTCTTTGTAATACAGGTTGCTTTGTAATTTATTCATGTAATTAGGTTAGTTAGGTTTTTAAGCAAGGCACATTGAAAATCAGTGTACATTTAATTCTACTGAATGTATAAACCCTGTTGAAATAAATAAAAATGAATGAAATGAAATGAAATCAAGCCATAACGGGCTATGCTCGGTGTACACACATTGGCTTGATAACGGGCTCGCGTGCTTATTTCAATTCGCATCAAAGTGCTTACATTTTACTTTATTTACTTCTTTATCGTATCGTTAAAATCATACCCAAAAATCCGGATCCTATCGTTAAAAAGTAACCCTAAAAAAAGGCACAACTACCATGGATTACTTAAGTAACCCCCCCCCCCCCCCCGGAGACAGTCGCGAATTTTCTAAAATTGTCCATACAGCAGGAAGTCATTGCGGTTTCAAATGACATAAAGAACAATTTCGAAATAAAGGCAGTTGTGAAAAGGATACTCTTCCTCATAAGCAAGCCTGAGACAGTTGATTGAATATGATGAATCATCTTCGTTTACGTTTAATCTTAAAATATGTTCGTGAAGTCCTGAAGCATTGCTGATATATGTTTCCCTATAAAAAGTAAAAAGTCAAACATTTTTAGGCTGAATAATGTGCGCAATAAATCACAGAAGGAAACATCATTAGCTGTGAAGGCTTGAAATTGAATAAAAAATTGCTACATTCTGTGCTTACCGTAATATTTTTTCATGAAGATATTGCTCTGTGAGTCCAATTGTTGCCCACCTAATGTACGATATAAGGTTAAAATTAGAATATTCTGAAAATTCAAGCAGAAAACTTTATGCAGAAACATAAATGGTTAAGCACCAAATTCCAAGGAACCTTTAAAACACGATTCCCACGACACAGCAGAAACTGCGTGAGCATGCATCAAAAGTTGTAACTTTGAGCCCCCCTAGTTCCCTGAAAGAGGTCCCGAAATTAGGCAAAGCATGATATTTTGTTCCTTGGGCCTTAAACTCTTGACTTATCATTTCAAAAAGCTTATTCATCCAGACACTTCATTATATCAGATTGCTCAATATTGCTCAGATTTCTCATTTTACGCAGTTTCTGCTCTAATGATTCACACATTAATATCTTGTGGCTGTGTTCTTACTGATGTGGCGCATTGGAGACATTTGGAACTCATAGGGTCTTTAGCTGTTAAAATGTATCCAAATACAGCACATTTCGTCGTCTAAACACAAAGCAAAAAAAGAAGCTCCACATCTTTAAAACCGTTGCTGTAAAATTCTATGACCTATTTCTCAAAACTGAATGGCTTCAAGCAAACTTTAGCTATTTCGCTATATGTCTACGATTGGATTTTTCTGAAATCTTCGAAAATTTCAGAATTAGAGTGTTTTTACTTTTTAAGAATTCAAGAAAACTTTTGAAAAAATCTTAAAACCATGGTAATTTCTAAACTTTTGAGGAATCACAGAACAATATTCAAGGAAGACATAGTTCATCAAATCTACAGTATGGTATCAAGCAAAAGTCTTCCATTCTTCTGGTGTACAAGTTAGACATTTGATGACGTCCAATCTCCAAATGAGTTGAAATATGAACTACGCTGCAATTTTGAAAAGCATTCAAGGCTTCTGAAAATTCCTGCGATAGAATTATGAAAAAGTAGCTAAAGTTTCTTTCAAGCCATTCAATTCAAAGAAATAAGTCATAGAAATTTACATCCACCTTTTTAAACCAATTTAAAGATTTGAACTTATGCTTAGCAAAAGGCAAAATAAAAACTATCTGGCCTTAGAGGTCCATCGTTTCGGTTTTGCAATGATAATAACGAAGGTCCGTTTTGCCATCGAAACAGATGGACGATTTTCGTAATGGCAAAAACATTGAATTACGCAGGATTTTACCAATGTGCAAAGGCTAATGTTCAAAGCATCCATAACAAACACACGTAGATAATTCTAGTATCAAAATTATGAAAACAACAAAGGTTTTTAAATAAAAAGAAGCCTTTTGCATACCACAACAAATCATTATTGTCTTTACTCATTTTCCATGCAAATTCATACATCACGACTGCAGACTATGAAGAGAAAATATAAACCAGTAAATCAATGAGGAAAAACATTGAAAAACAGTCTAAAATGCCAAGAATAAATATTGGAGTGAACACAAGACCAAGTGCGTAAATGAGTGCAATTGTCAAGTTTGAAAATCAATTTGACATAGTTCAGCCAAAAGACCGAATTCAAGCCACTGCTTTAGTTTTATCAATAAAGAGTGATTGGACAGTTTTTGATATGATATCAACCAATCAGAGTACAGAAATTAGCAAAAATGTCAATCAATCTAAATGTATAAGTTGTCCATCTATTGATAAGGTTTTCAAGTTAAAAATATGTTATATGCGTTATTATATACACTTACGGAAGTTCCATGAAAAGTAAATTCATAGTATTCAAATAACAGCTTATCTCTGAAAAATAAATAAAATCGTGAAAAAAAGAGAAATATTTTGTGTGATGTTGATGATGATGATGATGATATTTATTCACAAATCAGCTAAATCTAAATACTTGTTGATTTGTACGCCCTAGAAGAAGCAATGCTTATCTAGTCTAGGGCGCTTACAAGAACAAGAACACAACAAATCATTTAACTTTTATAAACTGTATGAAAGAAGTTCGGATGCAAAAAAGACAAGATATTTAGCACATTGAGGCCTTTCTGACTTGTGTCTTCATCAGAGTGTGACCTAGAAAGCTTTTATATATTGATACATGTAGAAAATTCCAGAACAATTTTCAAGTAAAATTTAAAATGCTTATAAAAGGGAACAATGAAAAAGATACGAAGCGGCGACAAAAAATTTCGACACAATCTTTGGCAGACATGATAGGAAAGACTCGGGCATTTGTAGCCTGCATGCAGACTTTACTTTCCACGGCGAACTGCACGCAGGCTTGGGTATTTGTAGAGTAGAGAATATCACTGAGTTAGAAAATGGTAAATGTTGAACGGCAGCAAATCCATTTCATGGGGAAATGTGAACAAGGATGTAAAGGATATTTTAGCATACCGTTCTTGTTGCCATTTTCTTTTTCTTGCTTTCTTGCTTCTGTATGAACCCTGGAAAAGAAAGCCACGAGCCTTGTAAATTGTTTCGGGTGCATGATGAAAATGTTTGTGAAGGTGAAGTTTTTAGCGCTAAGCGCTGGGATCACAGAAGTAGAATAGGCCTAATCGAGTCCGCAAGCCCTTGTCATGACTCAAGTGGTGGGGCCCAACCGGGTATCGAACCCTGTCCGCCTGACTGTTCTGACTGCAAAGTCAGTGGATTAAACCACTGCTCCACAACACCTTCCAATCGTGAAATCTAGGCAAAAGGCAAATTGGCAAAATTAGCTGATGTTGTTTACATCCATTTCAGATCAGGTAATTGTCTTCTTGAGGAAGCTTTCTTTTCATAAGAACTTCGTACAGTGAAAAAGTGTATCGCCACTTTACCTGAAGTGGGTATAATCAATGGTAGCAGAATTTCTCTATTAGGCCACATGGAATATAATATGTAAGACCGTGTAAGACATTAAAATGGTCATTCTGCAGCCAACATTTGCACCTGGATATAATGCATATTCCTCCCAAAATAACAATGACAAAGGTATAAAATACCGGCACAGTTTGAAAACGTCGAAAGATGTGACATGCCCAAGGAATTTACCTACATCATAAGAATCGTTCATCCTTGTTTGAAAGCGTCGACAAAATTTCCGTTTTCGCCATTTTCAAGTGTTCACACAATGCCGTTTTCAAAATGTGTCGGTTAGGGTTTCGTTTTCAAAATCTGCCGCTTCTAAAATTTGCCAGCAAAAATGTGCCGTTTTCGTGTGAACGCAGTCTGAGATATAAAGTGCAAATTTAAGAGGGAAATCCAGGAGAATTATTTGTTACCTCGTTCGTCTTTTGTCTTTTTGATGATGGTTCTGATTCATCTTCTTCGTTTGATATTTCATCTTCATCTTCCTTCTCAGAATTGTTGTCCTCCTTCAAAAAGAATGGCTTTCTCATTAAAGGAGCTGTACAACCCGTCCTCTCTGCGTGGCTCTGTGCGTCAAATCATCGAATCTGTTTAGGCTAAACACAACATAGCTAATGGCGATTGGTTGTCCTCCTTCAAAAATAATGGGTTTCTCATTAAAGGAGCTGTACAACCCGTCCTCTCTGCGTGGCTCTGTGTGTCAAATCATCGAATCTGTTTAGGCTAAACACAACATAGCTAATGGCGATTTGTTGTCCTCCTTCAAAAATAATGGGTTTCTCATTAAAGGAGCTGTACAACCCGTCCTCTCTGCTTGGCTCTGTGTGTCAAATCACCGAATCTGTTTGGGCTAAACACAACATAGCTAATGGCGATTGGTTGTCCTCCTTCAAAAATAATGGGTTTCTCATTAAAGGAGCTGTACAACCCGTCCTCTCTGCTTGGCTCTGTGTGTCAAATCATCGAATCTGTTTAGGCTAAACACAACATAGCTAATGGCGATTGGTTGTCCTCCTTCAAAGATAATGGGTTTCTCATTAAAGGAGCTGTACAACCCGTCCTCTCTGCGTGGCTCTGTGTGTCAAATCATCGAATCTGTTTAGGCTAAACACAACGTAGCTAATGGCGATTGGTTGTCCTCCTTCAAAAATAATGGGTTTCTCATTAAAGGAGCTGTACAACCCGTCCTCTCTGCGTGGCTCTGTGTGTCAAATCATCGAATCTGTTTAGGCTAAACACAACATAGCTAATGGCGATGGCTAAACACAACATAGCTAATGGCGATTGGTTGTCCTCCTTCAAAAATAATGGGTTTCTCATTAAAGGAGCTGTACAACCCGTCCTCTCTGCGTGGCTCTGTGTGTCAAATCATCGAATCTGTTTAGGCTAAACACAACATAGCTAATGGCGATTGGTTGTCCTCCTTCAAAAATAATGGGTTTCTCATTAAAGGAGCTGTACAACCCGTCCTCTCTGCGTGGCTCTGTGTGTCAAATCATCGAATCTGTTTAGGCTAAATACAACATAGCTAATGGCGATTGGTTGTCCTCCTTCAAAAATAATGGGTTTCTCATTAAAGGAGCTGTACAACCCGTCCTCTCTGCGTGGCTCTGTGTGTCAAATCATCGAATCTGTTTAGGCTAAACACAACATAGCTAATGGCGATTTGTTGTACTCCTTCAAAAAGAATGGGTTTCTACATCTATCAATTATATTAAAAAACCTTAAAGATTTACAATCAGCCTACGGATAGTATTTATAAAAACTGATATTTCTAAGGACTACCATCAACAAATGATCTAATAAATCTTATTGATCAGTTCAAACTCTGGGAGGTTGACACATGCTATTTTACATGAAACTACACTCTCAAATCGCTAAAAATTAAGAAAATCCATTACTGTTAAGAGATTACTTAAGCAACGGTTTACTTTAGTCAAGAAGATCACTTGCACATTTCAAATATTTTTCATTCGTTTCCTGTATCATATTACTCAGAAGGTACTCGAGTAGTGTCTAAACATTGGAAAGGCTTAAAACTTCGTTTTGAAACGTTCATAAGAGTACAGGAAGTAAAAGTGAAGATTGTTATGAAGCTTGTAAGAAACTTCCAAGAAACTCAGACCCCTGTTTACACTATGCCGGTATGAAATGAATACGGCATGAAACTGTGCCGTATTGGCTTTTCTGTCAAAACGGAATCGTCGTTTACACTATACTGGCACGAAATGAATACGATAGGTTTTGACCATGCGCAGAGCGAGGATTTGTCAAGGCGCATGCTCTCATTGGCCAGATTATCGCCTCGATGTGAATCCGACATGAAGTGATACCGTATTCGCCATTTACACTATGCCGGTAGAGCGACGAAGCCAGTTAGCATGCCGTATTCATTTTGTGCCGTATTCAAGTGAAAACTATGCCGTCATAGTGTAAACGGGAGGCCAATACGGCAGAGTTTCATGCTATATTCATTTCGTACCGGCATAGTGTAAACGGGGTCTCAGATGAAAAGTTTAATCTGGCTGTAATTCTTAATTTCCTGTTAAAATATGTGTAATAGATGACTGATGATAGTTAAGTTTATTGCGTCTTGTTACCTTAAGCTATAAATTCATGGTCAAAAATGACCTGCAAATCTTTGAATTTGCTGAAAGACAATAACTGTCCAAATTTCAGAAAGATTCAATATGTTGAAAACAATATTCTCTGCATTAATTACAACAAGATTAAATGTTCTGGCATTCAAAGTCAACAAATAATTACTCAGAGTCTTAAAGGGGCTCCGTCGCCAAAATGTAAACAAAACGATGATTTTTGCAGTTTTTTGAAAGGTGAGATCAAACAGGATTTCATTTTTTTTTCAAAATGAAAGTTGCTGTTTGGACATAAATCATTGTACTTCACCAAGGAACAAACCAAACATTCATATCTTCTACGATTGCTCGGATATAAGTGGATTTTTAACGGTCACTTTTTGGTGGCTTGGGTGAAGCCACCAAACAAACTGCAGGAAACTATGGATAAACAATGGATAATTGGTGACACGTGCGAGTTTACGAATTTGTTTATTGTTTGGCAACGGAGCCCCTTTAAACAACTGGAAAATTTCACTCACCTGTGTATCAAAAACTTTTTCAAAGTCAGGTATTTCATCAAATGTATCTCCTTCTTTTATCATAATCCTAACTTGATTTTGATTATAGACATTATCCAGATCCAAAGGACGATGACTGTAAAAGAACAAAATATGACAATCATGTTCTCAAATTAATTGAAATAAAAGATGTGCTGTAATTAAAAAAATAAATATTCTGAAAAGTCCAACGTAGAATTATAGCAAAGTTATTAAAGTTTCTTTCAAGCCATTCAATTCAAAGAAAAGGTCACAGAATTTTGCACCAAAATTTTCAAAGATTTGGAATATATGCCCTCTTGCACATTGTCAACCACATGAATGGCATATTTACATCTGATCTGTTTGGGTAATTTACAAACTTTTACTGTTTGAATGCTGATTGTGGTCAAAATTTGTTGATTCAATTACCAACTCACCCTAAATTGGACAGTTTTTGAAGGGAAAAGAAAGAATACCATTGTTTACGGTACAGGTCTTGCACACATTGGTGTTTCTGCCCAAGAATTCTTGTTTAGAAAAATTTACAGCTTTTCATATGGCTCAAGAATTCTTATCTTAATGTAAAGGAGTTGTCATGTCAATGTGTGCAAGGCTTGAACTGTATCATCTAATTATTTTCTCATTTTCTTACCTGTCTGCAACATAAAAAAATGCATCTTCTTCTGGATCTAAAGTATCAACAAGATTTATTGTTCCTCCACAGTTGATAAACAGGAAATGTTTTACCTTGAAAGTAAAAATATTGCAAATAAGAAAGCTTGCATTCAAAGAAAAAGAAGTTGAAGGAGAGGTTTTCTCAGAAGCACATCCATCTACACATCCAGTGTCAGTTAAACCTAATCAAAATATCTGTCTCAATCAATCAATCAATCAATCAATCAATTATTATTATTACAACATTCTTTAAAGTTGGTTGTTAAAAATAGCTGTACTTCAAGAACTAATAAAGACCAACTATTTACAAAAACAAAATAAATTACAGTTCATGATAAGAAACGAAAATACCCTATTTACAAATTTTGCAACGGCAGGTCTCTCCAATCCATTTTTTTATGCATGACTTGAAAGAACAGACGGAGGCGGCAATTTTTGTATCATTAGGCAGGGAATTCCATAATATGCTACCACGAAAAGATAAACTATCGTTGTCATAAGTAGTTGTTTTAGTTTGAGGCAACATCAACAGATTCTTTGATCTTAGCATAGGCGTAGGAGATAGGGGGCAAAGGGGGGCTGCAGCCCCCCCAACGTCAGAAAAATTTGCAAAAATCAGCCATAATCGGGCGGAAATCCGCCTCAAGTCGGGCAAAATTTTCTCAAACAATGGATTTTTTGTCGGGCAGCCCCCCCAAATTTTATCTTCCCCTACGCCGATGGATCTTAGATTGTAATTATTGTCCTTTTCATGGAACATATCCCACAAAAAAGAAGGGTTTTGTTGTGTTAAACTGCTATAAACCTCGAGCATTAACTTTTGCAAGTTCTTTTGATGAATAGTGCACTCAATCAATCAAGAAAGGCAAAAAAATGTAAGAAAAGCTACAAAAATTGCAAGAGATGCTTTTTCTGGAGAGCAAATTTCAGATATAGTCCAATTTATTTGTGAAAACCTCCTTCAAATATAAGAAAATCCTTGGTCATCTTTACCTCTGCGGAACTTGAAATACACTCATTCGTTTTTCAGTTAAAGAGAAATTACAAAATAATGAAGTATAAACCTGTTCTTTGTGCTCTAAGAATGTTGCTTTCAAATCTTCTAATCCATTTATTGGCACAATTGTGTATTGAACATGATCCCTCTGAAACATCCACTGCAAAATAACAATCTTGGAATGAACATCAAAGGTAAGCAATAAACAATTTTAATACATTAAAATTCAAAAATCTTTCAGATGGGAAAGTTTCAAATAAAAACTTTAGACAACACATTTTGCACACTTTTTGTTTTTGAAAAATCGGACACAATTTCCTTCTTTGCGGCTCATGGATCAAACCTTTTGCTTGAAATGAGATACAATATTTGCATTGAGTTAATCTAATTTCAACAATTGAAATATCATGAGCAAAAAATTTAGCCAAAAGGTTTTTTTTAAAAAAACATGTAAAGGCAATTCAGACAAAAAGAAACTTTGTCCTTCAAAGTCTAGAGTTTTGCGATTCTTTTTGCAATATTTGAATAGCACAGGAAAATAGCCTGCATGCAGACTCGACTAGTCTGGTTTCCTGGTTTGCGAAATTGAATTGAGTTGAATGGAAAATTGAAAACTCAATTTGATTTTGTAAACCAGGAAACCAGTCGAGTCTGCACAGAGAATGCAGGAAAAGCTGAAGAAAAATTGCTCTACATGAGGAAATTAAGAATGACGGATGAAAAGTCAGCTGATTTTCAACAAAAGGTACACGTTTTTTTTTAATAAGGAAACTTGGATCAGCACTTAGTACTAAAAGTTTCTTAATTTCGCATGGAAATTTCGATGTTTTAATAGTAAAAGTTTCATAATTAGTTTCTTATTTTTGGGCCTATAATTGTGGTAGTGATCGAAGTTGAGCCTTCTTATCGACAAAGGGCTTCATTTTGCATTGACATTGTCACAACCAATAAGCCATGCACATTAAGGCAAAAATTTACCAATTTTTGCAGTTAAAAGTTAAAAAAAGATGAATGTACCTTTATTAGAGAGACATAAAATAAGAGACACATACAGAAATATAATTTTAGAGTTTCTTAACTGTTCTGGAGCGTAGTACTAGAGTTTCTTACATTTTTGGTCATTGTAGTACTAGTTTCTTATAAACCAGTTTCTTATAAAAAAACGTGAACATGAATTTAATGACCATAATAAAGTTTTTTTCTTGCATGTACAACATCTGGCCTGTACAAAATAAAATAGACAAAACTTTTAATTGCTCTTTTTTCATAACCAGTGCATTTTTCAAACTTTCAAAATCTAGCTGAGTAAAAACAAACCTGTAAAATCTTGCATGAACACAATGCATCAACGTCAAGTGATACCAAGATGAGAACTCTCTGAAACAAGGATAGAGAAAGATTAATTATGTCAGTAATCATTTAAAGTAGATACATTTTCCTGGTAGATACTACTGTCCTTTGCAATTTCCTTTTGTTTACCCCAGTCTGCAGGATCTGCTTCATTAGCCTGCAAGCGTAAGATCTCATTGAGAACTGCCATACTCTGCACTGCAGACTGGCATTTACCTTTGTATTAAAAACAATAGCCAGGCACACATCTTTTGGGCGCAAATTGCAAATTTATCGAGTGCACAAGTCAGGTCATGTGAAAATTGAAAATCCCTTGCTTTTGGCAACATTAGTTTTTTGTACTCCTCTTAAAGGGAGTACAAAGACCAGCATGCTTTGCGCGAAGTCAGCGTTTTGTTCTTCATAGCTTCCAGAATAACTGACTGTACGAAATTCACAATAACAAAAACACAACAGACGATGGCAAAGGCTGCTGGTCTTTGTACTCCCTTTAAGTCAATCAAAAGCAACGAAAAGCGATGTTACACACTCTGCATTTTCTTTGAGCTAGCTCTTTCTTTGTAAGCTTGGACCCTACTAGGCCTCCTAAGGCACAACAGAGAAAGTCTAACAAACGTCCCCAAACAGTCCAAAACTTAGGCCCGGCCAGCCAGATTAAATTTTTGAGGCCGACAAAACGTAGAACAGACATGGTAGACTACCTCCGTAGATAGGACATCGTATACTTCTTCTTTTGGTCTTTCAATGAACATCTTGAATTTTATTGAACCCGTGAACAGCAGTTATTTCATCGTCCTTTATTCACACACAGCGAGCTCGTTGACGTTTGTCCTCCATTTTGTTAGAAAAAAGCGCGCGAAATGCTCAAAACGATGACGCAAAGCTCCTTCGCGTGATAGCTTGTACAAAAGCAAACACAGGGAGCCCACTTCTGAAACGTCAAAGATTGTAATAGCAAATGTAAATATCTTAAAGCAGAACTTCCAGCTTTCAGCAAACATCCATACAGCATCAAAAATCTTGAATTTGTCGTCAAAATATGTTGTTGGTCTATCAAAAGCTCTGAAAGCTATTTTGTGTAATTTGATTAAAATTAAATAAATCTTTCTATCAGAGAAACCATGATACAAAATTGTTTTTATACATCATTTAACAACTTACAAAATTTCTGTGTTAAGAAAGGAATTTGCCTTATCCTTTTCCCTAAATAGCAAATGAGAAAGCATTATCTTTCTAAGCATTTTGATATGTTTTCCATGGATATTTTCTCAACACATTTACATACAAAACTTTGAGTTTAGACATCATTCAAATTCAGGTTTAAAAGTAATAACGACATTCTTTTAAACTAGGTCATCTTCTAACCTTACTTCTCTTAAAAGTTCTTTAGCATACAGTATACTGTATCATTACAATGAAATGGCGACGTCTGTATCTTTTGCTGTGCTTCTAACGATTGTGATGAACATTAAATCCTTGTAGATCTGCAGAATACATGTTGCAGAATTTTGCCACCACAATATGCTATAAAAGTTCATTTCGTTTGCTTTTTCATTTCATATTTTGCAATCCTCTCAAAGTCATCCAAACTCATCCCTTCTATCATACTTCCATATAATTCATTGAACTTCTGCAACACTTTGTCAGCATCTTGGTGATGGAAGTGCTTTTTCAAAACTTCTTCCAACCTTTTATTGAAATCGGGACCTTTTATCGTTCCAAGACTATTTTGAACTGACTTCGAAGCATTTTCACTTGATTTTTTAATCGATAGATGTAATTTACTATTTTCAGTTATTCCATATTCCCCAAGTGTCTTCCCTTCATCCGTCAAGGCCCTTCCTTTGAAAAGCAGTCTTTGTTCGCTCACAAGTACTCCTCTTTGTTTGTGAATAAGTTCTTTGAGTTCTAATATCTTTGATGAATTCTCTAACAAGTTGATGTTGAATTCTTCGTTTCCATTGAGTACTTTTATTATCAGATTCATTGTGAAGTATCCAAATGTAGGAGGTTGAGGTTGTGATGTTGAAAGGCCGGAATGTTTTGAAATTAGCTAGAATTTTGCATTTGCCTCATGTTGAATTCTTCAAACGAGATTCACCACAGGACGCTCACTTTTAGAAATATTTTTTGAAACTTCTTGCTTACCAAAAATATCGTATTTCCGACAGATATACGAATTTCAGACGCTAGGGGAGGCACGTGCTGCAAATCCCCCAAGAGAAAAGGATTTATACTTTATCGATAGATGTATCGATAGATGTATTTTTTGTTTTTACTTAGTTCATAAATTAGGTTTGTAGATTTAGCTTGTAGTTATATTCTTAAATTTAGCTTGTAGAGACCGCCATGTACCATCGTGTATAGTGTCATTGAGTTAAAAAAAAACTTCATTGTATTTTCGAATGTTTTGCAAACTTTTTCATTCACGACATGAGGTTCTTTGCAACAGGGACGTAGGAAGCATCTCAAACTTGGAGGGGCACGACACTTCGAGGGCACTTTTTCCATTAAGCTAAAGGGGCATTTCCTGAAAACAAAAAGGGCACTTCTTTGTTTATTTCAAAATCTTGGGGGGGCACGTGCCCCCAGTGCCCCCCCGGTTCCTACGTCTCTGCTTTGCAATCTCTCGGGAGTCTACCCAGGTTTCCGAGGCCTCGGAAGTCTACAGTTTTCAATAGAATGGAACCACAAGAATTGGATTTTAGCTCCTACCAACTCTACCGTTTTCAGAAGATGACCTAAAGAATACGCCCTGAAATGTTGTGTTGAAGAGGGCACATGGAGTAAACATGAAAATTACAGTTGAATATGAATGATTTTCAACAGCAGGGACAACTTTCGTAAAAACAAAAAATCAAAGTTTCCGAAAAAACAAAGCGATTTGCACAACAAGGATAGATTTTGTAAGACAATAGCTTGAGTTGCTATTGTTGACACCTGAATTCAAAGCGATTAGCGATTGCACACAAAGGAAATTCTCTCAACCAGTAATTCAAAACAAACAAAGCCGCAAAAGTTTCTCTGAAACCCAGAAACCCAGGTTGCTAGCGCGCTCGTTCTGCATTCCAAAAATTGTTTTTAAAAGCAAACATGAGCATATATCGAAAGAAGAAGGATATATCTACACATCTACCACGGGCATTTTATTTCTTTGGTTCAGAAGCTGAGCAGTAAATGCTTTAATTGCACCCAAAAATATAAGAGAATTGAATCGCCTCCCAATCGGCTCTTGAATCAAATAAATTAAATGTCCGTGTGCCCGTGTGCCCGTGTGTCCGTGTGCCCGTGTCAGAGGTGTAGATATATTCTTCTTCTTTCGATCTATGCTCATATTTGCTCTTAAAAACAATTTCTGGAATGCACAACGAGCGAGCTAGCTACCTGGGTTTCAGAGAAACTTTTGCGGCTTTGTTTGTTTTGAATTTTTGGTTGAGAGAATTTCCTTTGTCTGCAATCGCTAATCGCTTTGAATTGTGGTGTCAATCAAAACCAACTCGTGCTATTGTCTTTCCAAATCTGTCCTTGTTTATCTGCACCAGATTTCACGCCTTGGGGTGCACCCAATCAAAATAAACAGAAAAGCAAAATATTGTGGTCGGCTCATCGGCGTAGGGGAAGATAAAATTTGGGGGGGCTGCCCGACAAAAAATCCATTGTTTGAGAAAATTTTGCCCGACTTGAGGCGGATTTCCGCCCGATTATGGCTGATTTTTGCAAATTTTTCTGACGTTGGGGGGGCTGCAGCCCCCCTTTGCCCCCTATCTCCTACGCCTATGGGTCGGCTGCTTTGAAGATACAAAACTTATTGTTGAGGCTGTCAAATTGCTTTGTCTGTTGCCTATCGAAAAATTATGAAAAGTGTGAGGTAAACAAGCTTGATCCTCTGCTATTTTTGGCAGCACAGCTATAGAAATATATGAATTCCTTGATAATTTCTATCGATCCTGATTGAATTTGTCAAAAGTTATGGCAATTAGCAACTTCAAAGAGCTCGCGTTGCAGTTTAGTCAACAATTCAAATATCCGGGAAACCTTGTTAACGCTTTGCGAGCATTTCTTTTGTTGTTAACATCTTTGAACATAGCCTGCGTGCAGACTTTACTTTTCACTGCGAAGGAGAGCCAAGGCGGATCTTGTAAAGTCTGCGAATTAGCGCCCATTATTGAGTTCTGAGATCTTGCGCAATGATACTCGCCTTTGTCCGGCTATTGTCTGTTAGCCAATCAGTATTTAGTTTGAGATTCTAAGGACCCAATAAAAAGCCGACAGGATCGTCACGTTTTTCGCAAACCTTTGTGGTCATTGTTTGCGACACAACACGAAACCGTTTTCGTAAATTCAAAATTGAGGAAGTTGCTGTGCGTGGTAAACAAGTTCGCTGATGATGAAGTGTGCCGCCCAGTTTGCCTGTCTTCGGGACTTGATAACTTGGGATGAAACTTTGTTTTGAAGGAATTATAAACAGTTAAGCATATTCTAAAGGTGAAGGAAGTCTACAACGATCACGAGGCAATTCTTTGAAAGTTTCTCCGCTCCAAGGACAGAATGTTTACTTCAGGCTAGGCCTAAACTTTCATTTGATGACCTGATCATCAGATGGGTAATGGTGTGTTGGTAGTACCCTTAGCTTAGACATGTGTCAGCAAGTGGGGTTCTTGAATCACTGGTGAGTCTTTCATGCCTATTACCTCTGCAGTTTGCAGGCTCTTTGAACAAAGACCAGTTGAGTTTTTGATAGTCTCTTTCAATCCATTTGTATAAAATAACAAAAGGCCCTGTTGCTTCAAGAAAATCCTTTGAAAGACAACGCAATATGCTTCTTTTGATAAAGACCCAACAGAATAGCGCTGTGTCAGCTAGTGTCAACACGATATGGCCACACTGCGGGTTACATTCAACATTCAACGATGTCATTATAAACAGAAATTAGACTGTTAGAGGCCGAAATGACGTGAACAGTTTGTTGCTATTTGCACTTTCGAAAGGAAGACGAACTGCACAACGGCTGAAATAGTTTATCTTCAAACATGGATATTATCACTGCCTTTTTCAGTTTTGTTTGCATCGTTATCTGTTTGTTAGCATTCTTCAAACCTGCCAGAAAATTGCTTCTACATTTAGTTAAAGACACAGACAAACATCGTATCGATGAAATTAGACAACGCAAACTTGCTGCCAGATATAAACAAACAACACTATGGAGAGAGGTGTTAAGATTTCTTGATGATCAAACGCTGGATGCAAATTTGAATTTTCAAGCGATTGAAGACAGGTTCGAGAGTTATGAGGAATTATCCGAGGCAATAAAGAAAGCCGGGTTGGCTAGTTGCAACTTAATCATTGGTGTTGATTTTACTGCGAGTAACGAATGGCAAGGAAGAAAAACATTCGAGCACAAATCCCTGCATCATATTTTCAAAAATGTTAGACGCGTTAATCCTTATCAACGAGTTATTTCTGCGATGGCAGAAACCTTGAGTACATTCGATGAAGACAACCTTATTCCATGTTACGGATTTGGGGATAAGATCACAAAGGATAAAGGGGTGTTTCCCTTCACAGAAGATGGTTCCCCTTGCAGAGGATTCGAACATGTACTGCAACTGTATAATGATGTGGTCCAGAAAACAGAGCTCAGTGGCCCAACGAGTTTTTCACCTATAATAAGAGAGGCTATCAAAATTACTGAACAGAAAGGGGGATATCATATTTTGTTGATAATTGCAGACGGACAGGTCATTGAGGAGCAAGACATCGAGACGAGAAAAGCCATAGTGGATGCTTCAAGTTTTCCCTTGTCAATAATCCTGGTTGGGGTAGGGGATGGCCCCTGGGATGTGATGGCAGAATATGATAGCCACCTTCCCAGAAGGAAGTTCGACAATTTCCAATTTGTTGATTACAACAAAGTGACTAAAAAGGCGAAGAATCCAGGCCTAGCCTTTGCCCTGAACGCCCTTATGGAAATACCAGACCAATACAATGCTATACAAGATGCTGGATTGTTATTTCGATAAGAATTTTTGCACATCAAAGCTGATAGTTTGTAAACATATTAAAAATTTATTCTGTAAAAGTCGTTTCATTAATTTTTTGGGGGAAAGACAAAATATGTTCGTTGTGTTTGGCTGTCTTAAATAGCTTGCATTTCTGTTGTCATGACTATTTCAGGGCAAAAGATGACTAGATTTGATGTAAATAATATAAACGATTCTTCTAAAATCCATGTTTTTACTGTATAGTTTCAACATCACTTCCTCATCAGGACACACATAGATAACAGCAGAAACGTTAGACTTGCCCAAGTCTATTTTGTCAACTGTAATAAGTCTGTCTGAAAGTATTAAATACGCTTTTCCGTTTTACAATTTTTTTGACGAAATAGACTCGGAGCAAGTCTACAGAAACGTTGAAATGTTTAATCCTGTATAAAAAAGCCGTATTATTATTATTATCCTCGTAAATCATTAGCAAATTTAGGGGGAAAACCAGCTGGATGCATGTTCCTGTAATCGTTGCAAAACTTCAAAATTAGATGTGTAAAATTTTATTGCCCTATCCTTTCAAATGAATTACTCACAGGAAACTTTTGGTAGTGTCACATAATTCCAGAGAGAGCATTTTTCATTTCATCCTTATTCAGCATTTTTAGAATGTCTGCTAATTTGAAGTTGTGACGTCATCAAATTGTTAAATTGCAAACAATAAACGCTTGCTACCATCTTGTTGATCTTCAAAACCTGAGTGTTTCTTATACCCTGTGTGTTAGTCATATTGACTTTCCGCAATCAGTTTAAAATTTATGGAGCTTTTTAATGTTTAAGCTTTTAGATACTTCCTCTCTCCTGCCTCCTGTTCTTAAAATATAAAAACACTGTAATTCCGAAAATAATGATAGTATCAAAAATTCTCTTTCTTTAAGTTGAAAGAATGGAAAATATAACATTTTTAATGGTTAAGTTTTGCAAATATTCGGCGACAATGCTTGTTACCGAGGGGTGTATCACTCTTCCAAAAACAGTGTACGAAATTTTTTAAAACAACAGGATTTTCAGGGATTTTTTGCGAATTTTTCTTGAAAGCAATGTGATGCGCCCCTCGCTTGTTACCAGAAAACTTGCACCCGTGTTAACATACTGGTTGTTGTGAATATTTTCTTTCGTATTTGACGGTTGTTTGGATACCTGCAGGTTGATACGCGGTGTGTTTGAATCTTTAAAATCCACCCGAGAGGGTCCTCAGCTCAGCTCAGCTCCTGTTTTTCAGATCAAAGCCACACCTGCGACTGAAATGTTAAAGAACCCTTTGTCACCCAGGGTCCTTTGCAGGCGCGCTGAAATTTCAGACTGCCTTAAAAATCAAATTTGGCCGATTCAGAAACCATGGATCGACACTGCAGAAGTATCAACCTCTGTCTGGGCCAAATTTGATTTTCAGACAGTTTCAAATTGTAGCATGTCCGCAAAGGACACTGGGTGACCATGGCTCTTTCAGCCTGGTTTCTTCGTCGATTGGGTCCTTGCAGTGGTTTGGGTTGCTGGAAAATGTACCTTTCGTTTCAGTGAGGTTCACGAGGGCGTTGCACCGATCAGTTATATTTTAAACGAAACCATGAAAAAGGAGGGCGTCTAAAAGCAGCGTATTGAACAGTGTGGCACGGGCAGAAGGGAAAAGGGGGTCGATCTGAAAGGATTTCGGTGTAGTTGGGACCGCAACCGTGGTCTCTCACTCAACAGCCCTGCAGTTTGGTAGTCAAGCACGCTACCACCTACCACTCAGCTGGACTTGCTACAAGTCTCCGTTTTAATCTCAGGGACCGAGAGAGCGTAGTTATACAGAAGGGGCGTGGCATGTTCAATCTTGTCCTTGCCTTGCCTGACGCTGAACTCGGACTTGGGCAATCAACCACTGAGCCATCCCGAGGTGGAATCTTTCTTAATTCTTATCTATGTAGTAGAAATAAGTTCGGTCAGTTTCGTTTGAACGATTTGAAAGTCCGGTTTGAGCACACTACTTATACATTACGGGTCAGTAATGAATTTCGTCCATGTAAATCCAAAACAGCTTTGCGGTTTGTCTGCTTTCGAAGTTTCAGGTTTCACGCATTTATGACTCACATTCATTATGTGGACCATTGTACAAAACAAAATACTCTCTGGTGTCATTATTCACCGTTCTGCGTCATCATCAACGACAATCACAAGGAACTGAAGTTTAATCGGAAAGGCTCGCAAGCAGGAGTTGTGCTCCAGAAGGCCCTCCGCCACCAAGAATTTGTTTAAGGCGACGCTTTTATTCCTTGGGACGCACCTTCCTATACACAGTTCAAAACGCTGTTTTCAGATGGAAATGCTCTCCTATACGTGAACATGATTATTCGATGGAAAGACCTCCACATCTCAACATCAATTTTCGAACGGAAAGAGGTGGAAGCGTAAGGACTACTTTGCAAATAGAGGCTAAGTTCAGTTTTAAAAATGACTTAGGCGTAACGGCTTAGAAATATTCCTGAAGCTGAAACCTGAAAACTGAACAGAAGAAAAATGTATACTTTATGTTTTCCGGGCCCTCAATGGCTCCAGACCCCTGAATAACTGCAACAAAGGATTCAGCCACAGGGACCCCAGGAAATTGTATAAACCTCCCATTAATAAAAGAGGCCATACTCGGTAGCCTCCTTTGCGATCGTGAAGCTATGATGTAATGCCTCAATCACAAAGGAGGCTACGGAGCAGGGTCTCTTTCTTTATCAATGGTGGGGGGGGTTTAAAATTTCCTGGGGTCCCTGTGATTCAGCTCTCCCAAATTACAAAGCTGTTTGCTCTTTGGAAGAATAAATTTTACATCTCAGCGCAGCCACCCTAGACTCACGAAATAGTCCCAGTTATCGCAACAACAACAGCAGCCACCCATATTTTGCACTTGTTGTTTCTTTTGATTTGATTGAGTGCACCCAGAGGTGTGAAATCTATTCTTTAGGAAGGCAAATCACTTTAGGATCTCAGAGGGCTGAATCTTTCATTTTACAAAATTCATCCTTGATAACAAGGGCAACATTTGCAAAACAAACAGGTTTGGAAAAGAAAGCGATTTCTCCTCCTTGAGAATAGGATAAACTGACAGGATAAACTAACAGGATAAACCTTTAACAGGATAAACCTTCCTATGTTTTTATCCTCATGTAATTAGTATTAATATCTATTTTGTAATCTTTCATAAATTGTATAGTGTAAAGTAGGCTTAAATTAGCTGTAATTTAGAGCTATGATTAATTCTCGCCTACTGTAAAAGTAAAGTAATGATGGTGATGATGATAGGTTTCACACTTTGAGTGCACTCGATAAAATTAAAATAAACGGAGAGAGAGAGAAAGAGAGATAGAAAGCACTATCACTGTGGCTGTCAAATCGCTTAGTCTTAACCAGAGTTGAATCTTTTGTTTCACAAAATTCACTCTTTTGCTACGTCGATGATGCTTGTTTCACGGTCTATTGCGAAACACTCGAGAATAAGCAACTAAACTCTTGGTAACTCGATGAAAATACGTGTTTTCTGGTAGCGCTGTCAAGAATCATTCACATTTTCTTTATTTTTGTGAAATCAGAATATCACCACCTGGCTCTATTTCAACAAAAATGTTTCCACCATGAATCCGTTGTTCAAATATTTACAGAAACTGATTTTAGGCCCTCTTGAAGTGCTGCATAAATCAAACAAAAAATTCTCTTTTTGCTTCCAAGATTCTGTAAACGTTATTAAATTTTAACTTATTTCTTAATACGGCGCTTCTTTGACAATTGTCGGAGTGGTTGAAACGTTTGTAATCCGTCAGTGTAAACCCGCTCAATGAACGCTGCGTTAGGCCTATTTCCCACCTTAATAGAGATGGCGAATGTGTGATGAAGTTTCCCGAGCAAACAAAACTTTTGAAACGTATCTTGGAAGAAGGTCCCTTCAAAAACACAAATGCTACCTTTAAGCTGGGAGAAAACTGAATTAATCTTAAAACCTGAAAGGAAAGAAATAAGTTAGTAACTCAACAGTAGCTAACTGCTGTAAAGATCAAGCAGTTACTGGTGAGTTACTAACTTATTTCTTTCCTTTCAGGTTATAAGATTAATTTGGTTTTCTCTTGCATGATTTAACAGTTTTTCTCTTGTTACAGGTTTAATTTTGGTTGTTGTTTCTTTTACAGGAGTTAAAAGTCTTCTTTCTGCTGATTTCGGTGTTTTTGTCGCATCTATGGGTTTAATATGATGAGTCCGTTTTAAGGCTAATTCGAATTTGTGAGTTCAAACGTGGAAAGACTCCTAGAAGCAAACAAACGATGGATTAATCCCACAAATATTCGTGCTAAATTGCTTTACATATAAAAAATTAACGAGGCAAACAAAATTTGTCACATTTCGCGTTGTAATCGCTGCGAAAAAATGGACATATGTAAATTAATACATCGCAAGAAACATTTATTATTCAGGATTACAATCAACAGGGTTCCTAATCTAGCACATTCAATTTGCTTCTAACAATAGCTTTTAAGATAAGCGCAAAGTTGTGTTAAAGGGGCTGGGTCACGTAACCGTAAACAAATCTGTTATCTCTATAATCAATATTGTTGCCCGTACTTATGCACTCTGTTCTGCACAAATTTTGGTGGATGGGGTGATTCCACAAAAAAGTTACCTCTAAAAATCCACCATATCTCTGCAATCTTACAATACATAAGTGTTTCGTTTGATTCTCTACGAATTGCAAGAGTCCATCTTCAAAACACTTTCATTTTTAGAAAAATAGTGGAAAATCTGTGTGATAAGGCCTGTCAAAAAAACCTGCAAAATCGTCGTCTCAACAGAAGCTTGCTTACTTCAAGTGACCCAGAGCCCCTTTAAGTTTAGAGTCACTTAATGTACCAACTTTTATGACAGCTATCACGAGGCATGCTGTAGCTTTAGTAAGGTCAGTCCCAATGATTCCCAACACGCTTTTTGGCGTGAAATGTTAGTTGCGACAACCAACAATACCCACATACTCTATCCTTACACTGGGTAACTAAAAAAATGTTAAAACTGTTGGCAGCCTGTGGGACCAAACGTAAGTGGCCGATATTCAAAACTAAAACGTCAATCTATCAGTCAACAGCTAACTTTGATATGAAAAGTTTGTTTCGTAAAATCACTCATTTTTTAGTCGCATACAAACCCCTTACCATGTTTGCAAAATTCACCATGTTTGGCTCTAACTTTCAAACCTACACTTGCAATTACCGTACTTGATTGCAAGCTACCTTCGCTTGTACCTTGTTTTCCGTTTGTATTTACACATTCCTTTTATTTGTAGTAGCAGTTACGTGTAGTTTTAAGTAGGTAATTAATTACTTTTAGAATTGCCACAGGGTAGACATTTCGCTCCCTGAGGCATCGTCTCTGTAGTATTGTAGCGTAGCTTGTAAGTATTGTAATTAGTAATATTGTTGTAAAATCTTAATGGGACAGAAAAAATACCTTTTACTAGCATTCCTTGATTTCTGAGTCAAATGATCACTGATTTTACCAAATAAAATTTTCACATCTAAGTTGGCCTTTAACTAATAGATTAACATTTCAGTTTTGTTTATCAGCAGCCAGAATATTTCCGAGGGGAATGACTTTGTGCCCCAGTGTGCGCCAAAAAATAATTGATATCTATTGTTTAATACAATGAGACATTGAATTTTCCATTGTTTTAGGCCTCTTTCTACGCCAGAAATGTGCGCCAAAAATCAGATGAGTTCTTTCCCTGCGCCGGAGATCTTCCGAAAAGATTCACCCTGGATCAGCAGCATACATTACATTCCACAGCCCACCAAATGTGTTAGTTACCTCTTTTTTACTTACCCGGTCCGAAATGGTAGCGTGGAAGAGAAACAACAACGAATCGTGCAAAATGTCTTGTGTCAAACAAGTCAAAGTGAGATCACACTGCTTATAAATTGAATGCGGCGAAGGAAGCTCGTCAGCAAAACGATCTTTAATTACTTACGAATTTAAAGTTAGATAGACAATACTACATTGAGGTCCTATGAAGGCCAGTAAGGAGTCATACTTCTCTCTTGGTCTGCTGCCACTGTTTAGGCTTCAGTCAAAATCTCTGTCTTGGAAAAAGACAGGGGCCAGCAATGTCCAGGCATAAAGCAAAAAACAAATCCATGAGGAGCTCATCTTCACCCAGAATGCTGCGACAGAGCTGCTCAGTTTCTTTAAGTCAGAACCATTAGGCCTAGGGAGAACAGAAATCAAGGGGCTTGAATATCCTCGTCTTGAGGGAAGGGCTTGACGATAATAGAAGGGAAATTTCACCTGACGACGATAATATCTTGGTTGAAAAATGCTTGAAAAAGGCTCTGAAACGCTTCAATAAAAATCTTAAAGAAACTTCTTACATAGAGCAACGCACAGTTTATTCTTGGTAGCAATAAAATGGATCTATCAAGAACCTCAAAATTGAATTCAAAGGAAAAGTATATTGTAATCCTAGTTGAACGGTTTGGCTTGTCATAACAACAATGTACAACAACAATGTACAACAACAACAACAACAGCAACAGCAACTAACAAAAATGTATAAAATGTCAGATTTCTGGTTAAAAAGATCGTAGGTAGCACTTAGCAATGTTTCGGTCTTCCTGATTACCTCTTTTCACCTCATTGGAAACAGTAAATTGAACTTTAGAATTTTGCAAACTCCAATGAAGCTATCGTCAAAGTTGCAAGATAAAAATATGATTCTGACAAGGGCAACTCAGCTTCATACAACAGCGTACAGCAATTTACAAATAATGAATTAGGATTCTGGCGAATTTTCGCGATTGCTTCCCTAAAACAGAAAGATTTTGACTGAAACTTACGAGATCTCTTGTCAGTGACTTACCACTCGAAAAAATATCAAAGTTATCAAGGCCAGTGGCGTACACCTGGGGGAAGGGGGTGCGATCGCCCCCAATGTTGGCTAGAACAAATATATTTTTGTTCGAAAACAATAAATCCCTTTTAAGCGAAACAATAGCTTCATCCCCCAATATTTGGCAAAGTGTCCTCCACTGCTCAAGGCGATCGGAAACCGATACAATATAGAAAATTCGAACAAATTTCATTGATTATAACCGGGCTTAAAATTAGAAAGGATATTGAAAAAAATTGAAGATACTTACTTGTACCAGTTGGTAATTGTCATCATGATGTACAAAGTTGCCAAAAACATCATAAAATGGAAGAATGAATAGTTGTAGGCAACTGCATTTTCTTCATCATCAACAACGCGATGGCCTAAGAGGAAACAATTTTTTTCGATCAAACCTACAGAAGGCAAAACGTTGTTGTAATTTAATTTGAATTTGATTATCTAAAAAATAGTTAACAATATATACATTAAATGTATACATAATTCCAGATCTGTGGTCCAACGGTCTTCAGACTCCTGGACCCAAACGTTGCCTGATTGGGCCTAACATGGGCTAAGTTGCTTAGATTTCTTAACGAATAATTTGAAGAACGTAATTCAAAATGGATCTGCATAAAGAGTGGATTCAAACGATCAACGACATCGAGCTTCTAAGTTTACTGAGTGTAAAACCAATCACAAGATCAGCTCTGCTTGGAAAAATAATTTGGTTTTTGATCCATTTGGGTAAAAAGACATCTGAAGATAGGCCGTGTAATAAAATAATGGTGATTTTTCGAATAGGAGTACTTGTCTCTCCCTCACCTGGTGGAACTTGTGAGTTGCTCCTCAAAAATATTCCTGGTAGTGTTGTAAAATGTTTAATTGAATAAAAAAGAAATCACGAGCAAACATGTCCTCTTAAGATAAGTGTCCTTTTTGTCTTGTGTATTTCAACGTCTATCTCAAATTAGATGCCAAGCAATATTCGTCACAACGCCTAAATTATCACAGATATTTTCAAGACATCTACAGTAATTTAAGACAGATTTTCGCAGTAGTTTTTATCCCTATGTCTTAATAGCATCGGGTTGCCCAGGGTGTTATCCACTACACCAGCATAGTAATTTTGCATAGTAATTGCATAGTAATTTTGCATAGTAATTGCATAGCAATTGCATAGTAATTGCATAGTAATTGCATAGTAATTGCATAGTAATTTTGCATAGTAATTGCATAGTAATTGCATAGTAATTGCATAGTAATTTTGCATAGTAATTTTGTAAATAGTGTACAGGGTGTCCCAGAAAAATCGTTAGATGTTAGATCAAATGTTAAAATATAAAAAATACTGAACGGGCTCCATGGTAAGATAACCATATTGCTGAGATTTTAAATAAACTTTAGACACCAGAAGCTAGCAAATCGACCAAATATTCACGGAGTTATGAGCTTTTGAAGTTCAAGTGTGTACGAAGCTGAAACCAGACGCCCCTAAATTGCATGTTTTTGAAAGTAGAATCTCGTTTATTCAACGCAACTAAAATGGAATTTAAACAAGCATTTTCGATAAACTAGCTTTCTCTAACATTGAATCAAGGTTATGGATGCTTGGAGAAATCATGCTGAACACAACTTGGAATGGCCCAGTCTCTCATCGATTAAGTTTTCATTCCATGATTTTGGAAACAGTTAGAAGAATTGAATTACTTTTGAAGCCTTATTTGGTTTGCTCTGATATCAACGAGGGGTACACACATTGGACAGTCTTCTTTTATTTCGATTTTGGGATGTCTTTTGAAAAACAAGCTTCTGGCGTTAAAAATTAATCCAAAAATCTCACCAATATGGTTATCTTGCCAGGAGTCTGTAAATTTTATCGTTACTTTTTAATATTCAATCAAATGTCGAACAATTTTTCTGGGACACCCTGTAGCTTGTAATACGTATTGTAGCCTTTTAGTGGAATATAAAAATAGGAATCAACACAAGATCATTTGATTTGAACAAAATTGTTTACCTGGCTGAGCTTCTTCAATGTTATCCTCTTTTGTACTCGCTTTGCTATCAGCCAAAATAGTTGACTCTGTATTTGGGGAGGATGCTCCTCCACCGAGGCCTAGCTTGCCAACTTGAGAAGAGCTTGAAGTTCGAATGCAAGAAAATAACACGAGAATGAAAGTGACAACAAGGCCAATAATTGACTGAGCATCAAAGTTTGGTGATATGTTTTTGGTAGCTGCCAGAATTGATCCTCGAATAGAGTTGCATGAACCTAGAAAATATAAATTTAAAGATTTAGATTTTATCGTGAGAATTTTTGTGGTTTTTTCTATTGATCAGAATAGGGCGATAGGACTCTGGTTAAGACTTTTGAAACCGTTTCCTACAAGGTGAGTCACAAAAAAGGCATGCTATTTTCTGGATGAAATTGGTCACTCCATTCCGATTTTACAAGGGGTTTGCTTGAAACAGGCTAAAATCATCATCAAATTTCCCTAATATTTCCACCTTACAGCAATAACTTGTCTATGAACAATATACAGACCTGGTTGATAAGACAAGGCACTCCATGTGATATATGTTGTGTATGCTGAGATCACTGCAGCTTGAAGAAGTCCTGGAAATATGATAAACAAATTTCAAAATTATAGCAGCTTCTAGATGTTGATGTTTTTATTCAGATCTTAATTCAATATTTACAAAGCAAAAATATGTACAATGTATACACAGAGTTGCAAAAAGTATTTGACCTTCCTCCAAACCTAGATTTTAAGGTCTGACCTTCCCCATTTCAAAGTTTTATGAAGAAAAGGGAAGGAGTAAAGGTATTGATTGATCTTTCCATGATATGTCAGGACCGTTGCATGTTTTATAAACTTTTGCCTGCATTCTGGAAAGAAATTCAAAAAATGGTTTGCACACCCAGTTAACGCTTTAACCAGAACAATTTTTGATGATTTTTTCAAGAATGTTGAAAGGATGCAAAAACGGCAGTTTTGGGATATTTTTCTATGGATTAACGTCAGTTAGAAAACTTTTGGGACATCAACATTTACATTGGCTTAGAACGACTCCCCCAGCCATGCAAATTCAACTTCCCTATATTCTTATCTTTTCAAATAACCTTCCTCAATTTTTGCTTGAAACTTCCTCCAAACCAGGTTTGTGGGTATATAATTTGAAAAAGTAAAGGCCACGATACCAACGTCGATTGCCGGATCCGAAGATGCTTGCGATGATGAAAAAATGAATAAATTTGCCATGCAGGATGAAATATTGGCAAAAAATAAATTAATCATATTTGCTGTTGTTTTTTGTCGTGTTGCGGTGTTTCTGCCTTTAAATTTGTGGGTATATAGTGTTTTTGCATATATGTGTACTATACAAAATTAAATAATACTCATGTTCTGCAATACACATCTTTCAAAATTACCAAGGGACTATTGCTCTGAAAATCATCAAAATAAATAGTAAGTACAGTACTTCAATCATTTGGCTATTAGAAAAATGAATCTCTATGATCATATAACACAACTATATACTTTGGCTGCAATTATCATTCAAACTGACCAACATTTTTCTGAGAGTCACCCAATATTTTGAATGTCCAAATCTTTCTACACCAAGTTCGTAAATCTATTTTATACAGATCAAAGTTAGGAATATGAATTTTATTGAGGTGAATTACCTGATCTTGGTTGACGCTCTTGCACTTGAGGCAAGATGGCCATGATGGATACAATCACACAGAGAATCAAATGGAAGCTGATGACAAATTTCTGGGTGGTGCATGAACTATCAGTTGCATCGGTGAAGAAAACAAAGAGCAGAGCAATTCCAGTGATTGATGCAATGTAAAGGATTGCTGTGCTTCCCAACAGGAGGACGTACCAACATTTTGAATTCCCTTGTTCCGCATTTTCAACCCAGGTTTCATTCCAGGCATGGGCAAAGTCAATCAAAAGTACCAATTGAATGATAATGAAGAGGAACCCACCAATAAGACCTGTGTACATCCAACCTACCAAAGAAATAGACCAAACTACTGTATAACGATAGGACATAAGAAATGCATATGTTTTTTTGAAAAATCAAATACTCCAAATTTTTTTTTTTTTTTTTTTTTTTTTATATTCAATATAAAATTTTACAAGAACGAACTACTTAAGACACTACGTACAAGCTACTTTACTAAACTACGAGGACGATACCACGGAGTGCAAGAGACCGTGACAACTCCGCAGCCATTAACATAGAGAACATGTAACTAAACTAGAATTAAATATACGGCTACGAAAAATACTCCAAATTGATTGTATCAACATTCACAGGTTTCTAGTCCAATGGATATGGCCTAGCACAGTACTACCACTCACTCTAAATTTTCTACATATACATCAAAAAGACAGATTCTAATACGAATGCTTGCAAGGTATACAGTACAGGCCTTGTACACATGAACAGGACAAAGATTCCCTACATTAAGATCAAATTCTTGAGCCATACGAAAGATTGTAAAATCTTTCTCAACAAGAATTTTAACCCAGGAATACCATGTTATTTATTTGCAGAAAGCCTTTATTGTTAAAGTAAATTTATGGATTTTAAAACAAGAATTCTTTAAGAAACTTAAACATTTCCTGACAGTTCTTCTCAAGGCAAGAAAACAGTCTCCTGTTAATACATGCAAGGCCTGTGATCTTTGTACAAGTTTGTGAGAACAAATTTAGTGGCATACAGACTCCAGCTGCCTTTTTTTAAATAACTTAATGTCAATTTGTATAAAAACATTTCAATCACACAAATCCAGTAAGAATAAAAGCACCTCTTCTGAAACTTACCTTCTGAGAAGGAGCCTGCATTTGGAATGAAGAAGGCACCAACAACTCCTCCAATCACAAGCAACAGTTTTATCCCCCAGAATCCATTTTGTATGCCAGAACGAGCATCTTTGCTGCTCTTGACACCACACATAATCAACATGAATAGGAGAAAGAAGCAACAAACTGCAAACATCACTCTGTAAACTGCGAGGTAACCAACTATGTCTTTGCAATTCACCTTTGCCTAAGAGATAAGAGAAGGCAAATTGATGATCTTTATCCATGCACTGAGAAGGCATTCTGCCTTGATAAGATCAGATCTTATGAAGGCATAATGTGTTCTCAGTGCATGGATGCGCTCCATCTCAAGCTAAGGCGTTGTGGGGCAGTGTTGTAATCCTGTGACTTTGCAGCAACAACTATCAGGAGGGCAGGGTTTGATCTTGATGACAATGGGTCCTGGACTTGATTAGTGCTTAGGTACTTTTTTATACCAGCGCTTGCAGTGGCTGAAACTTTGCCAAATATTGGGGGGGGGCCAAGCTATTGTTTCCGTGAAAAAGCATTGTTTGTTTCTATTGTTTTCAAGCAAAAGATCTTTGTTCTAGCCAAGATTGGGGGGGGGGGGGCGATCGCACCCCCTCGCCCCCCCAGGTGTCCGCCACTGAGCGCTTGGTGCTAAAACCCACAAAAATTTATCCAAATCTATGGACAATACCATAATTTCATGATGACAAAAGTGATATTTTCCTTGAAATTGACAATGAGAGTTCCCCCTTATGACCCCTATTTTCCTTTGTCTCCCTTAGCATTCCACAGCTGCGACTTCCACTATATCTATGGTCTGTCTACAGTCCAAATTTTCCATAGCTGTATGCTTAAAAGATTGTCTCCCCATAAAGGTGTACCAGTACTTTTTCCAGAAAAATATCCAACAGCCATTTGGGTGTGGGGGGGGGGGCAAAAGATTGCTTGCTCCAAGCTTTTGTTTTATCATATATTTGTGATCAGATTTTTGGAAAAACTGTGCTCGAAAGGTGACTTCAGTCTGTTACTTTAGGCAAATTCAAAATGTGCAATGATGCAAAATATTCTTGCAACTGGTAAAACTATATTGATTTTCAACAGGATCATTTGGCAGCTGGGGGGATATTTTGAAACCATTCAAATGCACGGGGGGGGGGGGATGGCCAAAATTTTTAGGGGTCTGCCACGAGCATATTTAAAAAGGTACAGTTGGTTAGACTAATATTTTGAAAATGATCAGTGGCGGACTGGCCCACCCTCAAAATCTTGCAAAAATGGAAAAGGGCCCCTTTGTGAAATTAGGAAGTTCTTTAGTAGATCTGCATTCTTGAATAATGGGCATCTCATTTCACATTTGAATCCTTCCATGTCAGTGAACTTGTTTTTTCGAGAGTGAAGATACGGTAAAGGTTCTAGTCAAAAGTCCACTTCTGTCAAAAGATGGTTCTAGAGATTCTTTCAAAGAAAATACTGTAAGACTCTCTGCAAAAAGCTAGAAAATGACTGGGAGAATCGCTCTAAGCCAAAATAAGGCTGTCAGCTTCAAAAATTTTCCGGGAAAAACTTTGTTAAGGCCTCCACTTTGGGGACACGCAAAAATTGGATTGCTGCAGCAATAAAAGCTTTTGCGTGAAAATGTTTATAAGAGTCTTGATTTAGAAAAATGCTAAAGTAATTTTGAAAATTTCAGCCAAAGAACAGATATTTATTTACAAAATTGCCCTGTGGATACTAATTCATAAAACTACTGTTACACTTGCTAAAAATTTAATTAAGCACCTCCATACATGGGATTGGAAGAAGCGTTCTAAGCCAAAGTAGAGGGAGTGTCCTTAGAGATTTTCCTAGAGACTTTGCCCCCAGACACCTCATTTTGATACTCTATCAGTCAGTGGCGTGGCCAGGGGGGTATGGGGGTAATTGCCCCCTCCCCACTTTTGTCGAAAGATGGTCCTCGAGATTCCTCTAAAACCGAGGAGAAAATAATTTGGTATAGGTAGGATAAGAATTTTCCGAGAAATGTCAAATCTTCCATTTTAGCACTGGCAAGCATGATGTTGGGAGATGCATTCTAAGCCAAAGTAAAGGATCTTTCTTCAAAAATTTTCCTCGTGCTCTGATTCATAAAATAACTGTTACAAAAGGATCAAGGTTTCCTTGTCGCTAATGGCAAGCATGATATTGGGAGAATTCTAAGCCAAAGTAAAGGATCTTTCTTCAAAAATTTTCCTCGTGCTCTGATTCATAGGATAACTGTTACAAAACGATCAAGGTTTCCTTGTCGCTAATGGCAAGCATGATATTGGGAGATGCATTCTAAGCCAAAGTAAAGGATCTTTCTTCAAAAATTTTCCTCGTGCTCTGATTCATAGGATAACTGTTACAAAACGATCAAGGTTTCCTTGTCGCTAATGGCAAGCATGATATTGGGAAATGCGTTCTAAGCCAAAGTAAAGGGCGTGGCCCCAAAAATTTTCCTGGGGGCTTCGCCCCCAGACCCCTTCGTTTAGATTCCCCCCACTTCATTTACCCTGGCCACGCCGCTGCCATCAGTAACCTTTCCCTGCCCACACTGCTGGGCGATGCCATAATAAGGTATAAGCCTCATTTTCAAAGAAAGTGAGTTTAGCTTTGCTATTGGTAAGAAATCGAGGAATTGCGACGAAGCTGACCACACCCCATGACGTAGGCCACACCCACTTAGGGCCCCCATAACTCATCCATGGCCGGTGCAAAAATCAGAGCCAGTCCGCCACTGAAAATTATATCCTTCACTAGACCAATTTCATTATCTGGACCAATTTTTACGAAAATGGTACCCTTGGCCAGACCAATTTGACCATTTTCTGGACCAAGGATCAATTTTATCAAAAATAATACCCTTGGTAAGACTGTTGCTAGGCCAAAATTGCAAAAAGTTACCCCTGGCTAGACTAGAAGTCCCAAAAAGTATACCCTTCGTTGCGGCACATCCCCAGGTACCTTTACTATGGAAGAACCCCCCTCCCCCCTCCGTGCTCAAATTTACAAGGCCCTCTTTCAATTTTTCCCCAGAGCTGAAACCTGTAAGACCTATCTTTATTTGTCATATTGCTTATCATAACCAATGAGTTAAAAGGATTCTATATTTACTTTTGCTTTCTATTGTGTGGAATATAAAAGTAAATGTCCATCAGCTCCGTGAATCACCACAAGGTTTCCTTTGTTTGGATGAAAAAACTTCTCCCTTCAAAACTCGTCAAAAACAAGACACAAATCATTATTTCTAGTTCTCATGACACAAATACATACCTGATCACAAAACCACTTTATCTTGGACAACTTTTCATCGACTCCAGGTGCTAGCATGATGCAAGAAACTATCGTAAACATCAAAAGCACCAACGAATACCCCATTCGGGCTGCTGTCGAGTTATTGCATGATGGACAGCAACTGCAGCAAAGACTGCAAGCAGCAGAAGTGAAGCAACATGCTAAACTTGCTACACAACCCATTTTTAATCAGATCAGCACCTCAGCTTTCTTTCTTTACGTTTATTTCGACCTTTTCTTCGCTGTTTTCCGTTTCTGTTTACGGCGGCCTAAATTTGTTTTTTCTCTGTGGCTTCCGTTCTCTGCGTGCGCAGCTGTTATTATTCTTCTTCTTGCGTAATGATGTCACGAGAGGATCATGGGATATTCCCGCGTAAACAAGTGCGTGTTCGCGCGCCTTCTTGTTAGTACTGATTTTGCCTATTGTACAATCCTCAGAGTCACTGCCCTTTTTTGAAGCTAGAAAATTTAGACATTATTATGAAATCTGACGCGTCGATTGAACCATAGTCTATGATTGAACATTATTGAACCAGATAAAGATGTCACTCGATCCCAACCTCGTCCCCAAGGCCTGGGGACGAGGTTTACTCGATCCAAGACTCTTGTAAAATAGCCAAAAGGTCTTTAGTGATATTGTTGGGGAGATGAAGTGCTGACCCTTTTGTTGTGACCCACTGTGTTTCAGCTTTGTTGAGAGCAAATCATTGTTGGGGCTCACGTTGTCATGCGCATCGCATCGCTTGTTCTCAACGGTCAAGCTAATTTGCATGTTACGTAATTGAAGTAAATCGTCACTGCACATGCGATCTGGAGCCCTTTTTGGGGGATTCCTTGAGGCTCACAACTTAGCCTGTTCGTATCCCCAACAAGATAGAGGTTTTATAAATATTCGGTTCATGTGCTGAATGCGAGAAAAGGAAAGAAACACAAAAAACCTATTATACTGATCGTATCTGTAGGAATTCTAGCATTATTAACCTGATTGTTTATTTTCTCTCATATAAACAGTCAAATTTTCTCTAATTTTCTCTCGAATTTTCAGAAACTCGATATTCTCTCATATTTCTCTTTCATGTTCTTTATTTTCTCTCAGTATGAGCGATAACCATCCAATTCAATGCGCGATGCTGAGACTTTTATTATGAGTCTACATTGCTGATACAAACTGTGGACAATCAAAGAACATTTGATTTTTGGTTACCGTCAAGCATTTTCAGATATAGTTTCAAGCAAACTTGCTGATCATTTTCCAATAGAATGACGTAGAATGATCCATTTCAATGAAATAAATTTCGACATTTAAGGTTATCTTTTCGCTATAAAACGAGCCAGACTTCCTTGAGATTAGTGGATCACAATTCTACATCAAATTTCGGGTAGGGGTCTGCCGCGAGCATCTTCAATAGGGTACCGTTGGCTAGACTAAGTTTTACGAAAATGGTACCCTTGGCTAGACCAATTTAACCATTGTCTGAACCAATTTTTACGAAAATGGTACCCTTGGCTAGACCAATTTTGACCATTTTCTCGACCAATATTGTCAAATTTGTGCCAAATATGATATCATGACCGTTCGCTAGACCAATATTGTCCACCAATATTGTCCAAAATACAGAAAGGAATTTGGAAATGAAGCAACTGGAAAGATACCCTGGGTACCATACTCTCTAACATAAACAACGGAGCATCTCTGTTTTTTATGTTAGAGCGTCTGGTACCCAGGGTACTGGAAAGAAACTACGAAGACTTTGGATACAGATTTACCACAATTCTACATTCAAGCATTGATTATAATCTATCTACAAAGATAAATTTACAGTTTTTGTTTGGAAAAATGATTTGAAGTTCTCGTACTGTTGGACTAGTATACCCCCTGCCTATGTAAATAGTACGTCCTTACGTATTCTTGTTTGTGTTTTGTATTCATTTATTCGGTTACAGTTCTCTAATAGTGAAGTCACCAAATAAGAAGTGTCTCTTGCAGAAGTCTCTCTTGCAGCAATCTGTTAAATAGGATCCGAGCAATGAATATCGAGAGTGTGAATGTGAATATGAATGAGAATAAACGTGAATATATACTTTGTTGAACAGATTGCACTTGACAATACGGTTAACAAACGACGATTCTATATCAGCTCCTATCCAAGCATTCGTTCGAACTATACAAGTTCTCTAACTTCTATGCAAGCATTCGTTCTAACTGTACAAGTTCCCTAACTGCTATCTAAGCATTTTCGTTCACGTTGCTATTCAAGCAACCGTTCCTCCGTTCACACAGTCCAATCTCCCCTCACTCGTGTCCAAAGGTTACATTTCATTCAGATACGTTACACATATTATAAATCCATCAGGTTACAATCTTAAATGGAAGAGAGGCTCAAACATCTTTGTAACAAATCTTTAGGCAACAGTACAACTGTTTTAGACCTAGAGGTGGGGAGAGTTCCTAATACGCTGCAGAAATCTTTCCCTCTAACTATGAAAATAAAGAAGATTTTCTCAAGAGTCTGATGGAAGAACCATCGCGTAATAGCCAAAATCTCTTTCACGCTATTCAAATCAAAGAATTAGGGCATATATTTTACACCAACCTTTTAAAGATTTAAAACCCATGCTTTGCATACTCTTTCTTTAATTAGTTTTCAAATGGTCTACTGCTTGGTCTTGATAAGAGGACTCATTTGGAACTGTTCACACCATTTCTACTTTTGTTTGCCAACACATGTGACCACAATATTTATTCTTTTAAATTGATATACACAACACAAAGATTACTGTCACTGTCAATATTGACACTGATAAGTCCAAAACGTTTCCAGATTCATTATGTACCAAACCTAATATAACTTGACAATGTGCGCGTTTGTCTCTCGCAATTCTATGTAGCAATCTACGAGGGAATGAGAGACACTTTAAAGATAGAAGAGAAATCAAGATGCATAAAGGTAAAAAGAAGCCACGTGGAAGAGTACATAAACTAGTTGGGCCAAATGTGTTCGTGTGGAGCGGGGAGAAGGGTTAACACCCATGGGAGTCTGCTCCAACCTCAAGAATCGATATTATTTTGCACCATTGCTACTTGGCAAAATGCATAGAAAAGCTGGCCGTAGTTTGGTGCAGACCTTTTTGAAACTTTACAAATTGATAGGTTAAGATTTTCGAGAAAAGCTGACTGTTTTATGAACCTCTATTGTGTGAACGCTAGCTACAATTGTGGTACCGTATATATTATTTACATTTTCAAATTGGGCCAGTATTCTTTTTTAGCACTTATCCATCAGCTCATCAAATCTCAAGGTATTAGCAGTTTCAGAATATAAATAATTCTTGATAATATTTGTTGACATCCTGTTGAAATGTTTCATCATTCTACGTATGAAATTAAAAAACAAAAGATTAATCAAGAGATCCCTCCAATAATTTGTAAACTTTTATATATGATATACCGGGCATCCTAACAACGACAGATTTTGTAACACAACAACATGAGATCCTTTTGTTGACACCTGAATTCAAAGCGATTAGCCGATCACAGACAAAGGAAATTCTCTCAACCAGTAATTCAAAGCAAACAAGGCCGCAAAAGTTTCTCTGAAATTCAACTAGCCAGCGCGCTCGTTGTGCATTCCAGAAATTGTTTGTAAGAGCAAACAAAAGCATGTATCGAAAGAAGAAGGATATATCTACACATCTACCTCGGGTATTTTATTTCTTTGGTTCAGAAGTTGAGCAGAAAAGTGTTTTATTTACACCCAAAAAGATAAGAAAATTGAAACGCCTCCCAATCGGCTTTCGAACAAAACAAATTAAATGCCCCAGGCAGATGTGTAGATATATCCTTCTTTTTCGGTCTATGCTCATGTTTGCCCTTGCAACAATTTCTCGAATGCACAACACGCAAGCTAGCTACCTGGATTTCAGAGAAACTTTTGCGGCTTTGCTTGTTTTGAAGTACTGGTTGAGAGAATTTCCTTTGTCTGCAATCGCTAATCCCTTTGAATTGCGGTGTCAATCAAAACCAATTCGTGCTATTGTCTTACCAAATCAGTCCTAGCTGGGCATCCAAAAATAATGTAATATTAGCTGTAAATTAGCTATTTTCTTTAATGTAGTCTACTTAAAATAAATTAATGATGATGATGATGATGATGAAGAGACGGAAAGATCGATCTGTTCAAAATTCTGTACAATTGTATATGCTTTTAAGTTAAGTTAAGTTAATTGTATATGCTTACCTTTTTCAGATGTTTATACGACTTTCCTCTAATTGCAGCAAAGAGTATTAATGAAAGTAAAATAACAAATAGAAAATAGCTTGCAAGTTGCAGCCTCAGATTCAATTTCGTCTTTTCAGCCTGAAAGAGAAAACGATTTCATTACGTTATAGACTGCTTAAAAATAACTAAATCACATCGACATGCTTTTTCAGCAATGTTTTGTCAGGTTTCTGTTCAGATAAATACAGAGATGAAGCCACAAGCTCTCGCACGTAATTCCAGATAAATATAGAGATGAAGCCACAAACTCTCACACGTAATTCCAGATAAATACAGAGATGAAGCCACAAGCTCTCGCACGTAATTCCAAGTCTTATTCATAGCAGAAAGATGAATAACAAAATCAATAGGCTGCACGAGAGAGCCTTACGAATTGCGAATAAAGATTATCCTTCTAGCTTCGTAGCCTTATGAGAAGAAGATAGATCTCTAACAATACATTAGAAAAATGTGCAATTGCTAATGACTGAGTGTTCAAAACTACTAATAATTTAAACCTATGGACGAAACTTTCCTGCAAAGAAGTGTCACATATAATTTGAGAAATGCCAATAATACATTCTTACTTCTTATGGTACGTACTGAAACAATCCGATGCAGGGGGCAGCGCATTTGGCACTCTCCTCCACAAGAAGTTAAGGATTCAAATTCTGTGCAACAATTTCAGAATAAAATCAAACATTAGAACAATGAAGGCTGCGACTGCAGACTTTGCAGGCAGTACATTCCTCAACTCGGCTTTTTATAGTTTTACACCTTTTTTATATGAACTTTGTAATTTGATTTGAGCATTATAATTTGATCTGAACTTTGTAATTTTATTGACTAGTTTTCTTGTATATATATATTTCTGTATTTAATTTGTTGGCTTGAATTTTTACACCACTCTTATCCATAACACCATTTTTAATATGAAGTTTGTTTTCCATTTGGTCCCTTCATATTCAATTCCTCTTTGTATTTTTAATCTTTTTTCTCCATCATCCAATCTTCATTCCATCCTTTGTTCTTCCTCTTCTCCGCTTTCTTTCTTTCCTTTTTCTTTTCATGTTTTCTATCCTCTCTTTGTCGTTTCCTTCCTTCCACTCTATTTTTTCCCTCCCTTTTTTCTTTCTTCCAAACAAACGAACTTCCTGCGAAGCTGCTTCGAGGCTTCACGCATTTTTTCCAAAAAGAAATTAACCTTATAATCATTGGTTCTTTTAAGCTGCAAAACCTGGCAGCCCTGAAGAATCACGAGATCAGCCTATAGAATGAACTGGAATCTGAAACTAGGCTGGCACCATCTGTTGTCGTTTTCGAAAAGAAAATGTTATCAAAAAAAATCCGCCCCCCTGGAAAACCTGTATATGGGATTCACGACCCAAAAGGTCTGTCCTATCTAACTCAACTTAGAGTCAGTATCAGCAAGTTAAATTTTCATAAATTTAAACACAATTTTCTAAAGATACCACAAATCCTATGTGTCCGACAAATGATGGTATTGAAGATACGGAACAATTCTTGTTGCTCTGCCCTTGTTTCGATGTACAAAGACGAGACCTCCTCGCTGGAATCTATGCATTAATACGACCACTTGGATATGTAGATCTTGCAAATGAAGCTTTATGGCAATAAAGATTTTTCCATTTCACTAAATAGACATATTCTTGAGCTTACGCTACATTTTATCCATGAAACTGGTCGATTCGAGTGATTTTCTGTAGCCACTTACCCATCCCTTCATAACCCACCCGATTCTGTCGCGTAGTTAAAGTAGTTTCTTTCCTTTATTATCTTTATTTAATGGCCTCGGGGGAGACACAGCCTTTTGCTGCCTGAGGTTAATCGTCCTAGTGGTATTCTAGAGTAATTTTGTAAGCAATGTAGTTCGTAACATGTATTGTAAATTTTGTTTGGAATATATCATATAAAAGAAAAAAACATCAGCCATACCTGGTAAAATAATCTGGTCTTTGATCGACTTGCCAAAAAAGAAGCTTGAAGATCGGCCATCTATTCAAATTTTGGTGATTTTTCAAACAGGAGTACCTTATTTGGGACACCCGGTATAAAGAAGGGGTGCTATAGGGGTTACAGCACAACGAAGATCTCCTACAGTATAGTATCCATTAATCTTTAATTGTTTCGTAATGTGCCTGTATACAGTTTAACGTTTCATTGTTTTTATATATTGGCCATGGGGTAGTCATTGTATTTCGCTCCCCATGGTATCGTACCTGTAGTGTTGTATAGTAATTTAAATACGTATAGTAGAATGTAAGATTATTGTAAAATTCTATATTTGAGCAAAAAAAAAAGATCTCCTACAACTTTATAGTGATTAAAAAACTTACCAAGCTGAGCAAAACTCGGGTATCATATCCCCTCTGTTTTGTTAATGACAATTCTATCTGACCCTCGCATATTGATTTGTCAGTGTCTTCAGTCTGTTGTTTAAGACCCATAACAGACATCTTCGCAGCACGTGGAGTTGGAGATGTGTAATTACAGCTCCGAGGTTTCCTGTAGAAGAAAAGTATTGCATGAAAGAGCAGCGCAGGAAGTAGACTACAATAAAAGCGAAACCGATTTGACCAGAATATTCCGACAATAATTTTTCTGAAACAATCGGGTGAGTAAAAAACAATTTATAACAAACATTTATAACAAACATTTATAACAAAAATTTATAACAAAAACAATAAAGGCTTAATAGTGAAAATGATTATCATTGCAATTTTGGATATCCGCTTTCTTGTTAAACATTGGTTTCCTGCAAATACACTGATTTTAATACAATATTCTGACCTAGTTTCCTATAAAAAGATGTGTCCAAAAGGGGGATGATGGTAATGGTTTTGATGAGAAATTATTTTCATCTCGAGTATCAAAGAAATGTAGACTTACACAAGAGGGAGAATTGCACTGGGCAATAGGACTGTAACACAAGTAGGATAAGTCATCTCCCTACAACGAGGGCTTGCTTGATCTTCTTCCATAATGCAATGCCCTGTAAATAACAAATAACTACTGAGACTTATACCAACGGCAGAGGCCGACAAAGTGTGTGGGAGCAGAGGAACGCCGTTCCCAGGAAATTTGTGCAACATGTTTAGGCTGCAGGAAATCTTTTGAAAGGAAGCTAAATTTTATGTTGCCGTCAAAACACGGCAGAACCTGAACCTGTCATAATTGTTATCTAGAAAAAAGATTGAATTGCTGCAGTAACTTTGATTTCGCAGAATCTTGATCAACAAGCTTGTATCAAGAATTTGAAAATGATTGGTCGTTGCAAGTAGTAGATTTCGTCTTAGTCAACCCTATCATTGAGCTGTTAAGTTGCTTTCCGTGCATAGGTAGAACTTTTCGTTTCAAGGCAGGAAGAAAATGGTAGACTTGTATGTGCACTTTGGTAGCTCACCTACAGTTACTGTGTCTATTTTGAGCTACCCATTTAGCAATCTTCTTAAACTTACAGGCAATATAAGCATTTGTTTTATATGTTGAATTTAGACCTTAACCCTAATCCATATGGGCTTTTTTCGAGCTACCATTTATGGGGGGGGTGCTTTCCACCCCCCCTCTGAAAACTGCCTTAGACTCATCCGAATTCAATACAACTTCGCACAGTTATAGAACTGGTAATTTGTAGCTCGTAGCGTAATTTGGGTGTGGCTGCCACACCTTGTGACGTCACAGTGACGTCACAAAGCTGAAAATCTGTGAAAATCAGGCTTCCAAGTTGAATTCAAGTTTAATGAAAGTTTTGCGAGAACTTTGTGCAGTTTTTGGTTCAGTTTGTCAACATATTTGGTGATAAAGTATTATTTTAATGAAAATAACGATTTTGGAGTGATATTTTGGGAGAAATTAGCCGATTCTTATGACGTCATTTGTGTGATTAATTTATTCTATGTAAAAAGAGACTAAAAGAACCTGCAAAATGGTGATTATCTATAACAAATGCATCATTAGAGTGTTTTTCATTGAAAAAGTTCGAAAAAACTTGAAAAAATTGCTAATTAGTCCAAAATGGCGGCCAAAATGACGTCATTATCAAAAAATGCTGACATCATCAAATTCCAGAAATTCCGGTATCAAATTGAAGCCCTTTGTTTGCTGATTCATTTGCTGTATAATACTTCATAATTAAATCAAATAATTCCATTGAAATCATTGAAAACAATGATTTTGCTGCTACCTCCTTCCAAATATGGGCATGTCACGTGACCTGTGAGTCCTATTGTTCAAAAATTTTTCCACCAAAATGTGGCTAATAGATAATTAGTAAAAGTCAGGGAGGCTGGGGGACATAGCAAATGTCGTTTAAAAACGCGGCAAATAAAACCTTGAGGGGGGGTGGAATCCACCCCCTCCCATGTGGATTAGGGTTAAAGCTGTTGACTTATGAACGTGTTCAACAGCATAAAGTAATTTTTGAAATATCTTCTACCTATAACTTGCACGAACTATGCTGTACAATCCACTAAATCAATGTAGAATAAAAAATTTTACACGAAGTTTGGACGAAATTTTGCCATTCCTAGGAAGGAAAAAATTTGTCGGCCTCTGACTACCGGGTGAGTCAATAAAAAGAATCCCTGTTTAAAAAATCACCATTCCCTAAATATCAAGATAATGATATTGGAAAACATACCATTTAACAGCAGACATGTTCAAATGGACCTCAACATTCCCTGACTGAAATTGACCTCTCCATTCTGAAATTATGAGGAATTTTCTCCAGAAAGCCCTTTCGAGAATTCTTCAAAACAGGCTCAAAACAGTGACCAACATTTCCCGAGCTTTCTACCTTATCTCAATGAGTTCAACAAATTCTAACATGTGTTATCCTCTTGGGAAGATGAAATCATGCGGAATAATGTTTTTTTGCCCCCAGGGATGACATTTTCATCTCCAAAGGGGATAAAACATGCCAAAGCATTGCTATAAGGCATAGACATGCGAGAAATTTGGTCATGATTTTATGCAGTTTTTGGAAGTTTCTTGGAGGGGCTTCCTCGAGAAAATCTCTTATAACTTCAGAACGGAGTGGCCGATTTCAGGCAGGTAAAATTTAGAGTATATTTGAACATGTTCACTATTGAATGATATATTTGCCAACATTATTGTCTTGATATCGAGGGATCTGTGGTCTTTCAAACTGTGATTCTTTTTCGACTCACCCGGTAAAATCCTAAACTTTCTCCCCCTAATGCAGTCAGGTAGCAGCAGATATATTGCAAATGAAGATGTTTTCTACATGTTTGAACCCCGTAGAATTCGCCAGTGCAATCAGATTTTTATGCCGTCAATGATTATAAAGATACAGCTGGATTCTGAGTGATGAGTTTCAAATGTGTTTAGCCTAAACACGCAAAAGGTAACAGGCAGGCTAAAGAAATTGTACGCCACACGCTACCCTGGATCAGAGTATTTTTAGTATATGGAAAAAAAATAAAATGAAAAAAAAAATAAAAAAAAATTTTTTTTTTCGAATACTTTAATTTTTTCCATTTTTTTCAAATACTTTAATTTTTTCCATTTTTTTCAAATACTTTAATTTTTTACAAATACTAAAAATACTCTGATCCAGGGTAGCCACACGCCAATAACAGAGGAATTTCTCATTGAATTCATGATATTGGCCACCTGATCTTTTATCTTTGTTTAAAGAAATCTTGAGCAGCCCCTTTAAGTTTAAACATGCCCTTTCAGTCCTTAAAAGTGGCTCTTCTTAGAGCTGTGCCCTCAAGTGAGAACTGCTTCCTACATCCCTGAAAACTGCTTTCCTGTAGCTTCTGCTGTGTCACAAAGAATTTAAATCCAGTGAAATATGTTTTAGAATATGAAAAAGGAACTATTCACTGATCACTATAAGATGAAAAAGAACAGAGACGTAGGAACCGGGGGGCACTGGGGGCACATGCCCCCCCCCAAGATTTTGCAATAAACAAAGAAGTGCCCTTTCTATTTTCAGGAAGTGCCCCTTCAGCTTAAAGAAAAAAGTGCCCTTGGAGTGTTGTGCCCCCCCCCCAAGTTTGAGGTGCTTCCTACGTCCCTGAACAAGAATAAATCACTCACCAAATAATACATCTGATTGTATGCTTATCCACACTGGATTTTCATGTACAAAATTACCTAAAATGAAGAGGTATGGCAAACAATGTAAATAAATATCTGTTTTACAAAAGTCTTCAACTCTCTGATTTAAAAGATTTTCCCCTGCTTACTGTACGTCTGTTACAACTATGCTCCTCAAAGTTGATTAACAGTTCATGATCAACTGTTCTCCAGCAACCAAACACTTTGCTGAACAATAGGGCCACCAAGAGCCAGCTTGGGCCCTGAAGTAATTTTCACAATTTGGTTCCCAGGGAAGTTCTTTGTGACCACACCATTTACGCACCCCATCACATCATAAGCCACCCAATTTTGCAACTTGTTTGTAGGAATTGTTGTGTAGCTAAAGTATTTTTTCTTTTACTATCTTTTATTAAATAGCCTTGTGGCAGACACAGCCTTTTACTCCACAGGGTGGGTCATCCTTAGTAGTTTTATTGCAGAGTAATTTTGCAAGTAGTGCACTGTAGCTCGTAATGTGTATTGTAAAATTCTACTTGGAATGTATATAACAAACCTTTTGAGGGCACAGGTAGTGAACATGAAAATTGTCATGAAAGCTACTTGTAAGAAACTCTGAGTACTCAAAATCTGATAATTTTAAGAAACTTTCAATACTGGCCCAAATTCTTTAGTTTCTTGCAAAAAGAATATGTGCAAGCATGGTCAAATAAAACAAAGAAGGACAAACCATCAAAAAAGATCAAGTGTACTTACGTCCAAATTTGAAGTTGTAGAATGGTATCAATCCAACCAAATCGGTTGTATTTAATGGCAATGATCCAGGGTATGGTCTAGCAGTGAGCTCAAATGGAAGGGATATATTCACCATTTCATAGTCTCTGCCATAATTTGGAATGTCCATGTTATTGTAGTGCTTCTCAGCTGTTGTGCCATTCAAGCAGAAAGCCAAGGAAGATAAATTTGAATATAAATGGTTCCATCCCTGAAAAGGATTGGAGCAGCAAATAATAAATACATAGTATAATCAAGCTACTGGGTGTCCCAAAAAAAGTACTCCTGTTTAAAAAATTACCAAAAAACCAAAAAATCATCAAACCTTTGATAAAATTTTCTTTTTGATTTGTTTTGTCAAAGACCCAAAAATATTTATAGATGCTAAAATTTTTGCTTTTGATGCAATGAGGTAGAAAAATTACACGTTGAAAAACCTTATTTTGAGCTATACTTTTTAAGCAAAATGCTCAATCTTGCCTAACAGTGAAAATTTTCAGATTTTTCATTGTCATTGAAGTCTTCAATGGCAGTGTGCATTTCTTTCTGTCATTTATGATCAAACTAGAAGCTTTATATGCACAAAGAAATTGATCTGGCAAGCATAATGCTTTTTTGCAGTATGATTCAAAACCAGGTAGCCCTGAAAAGAGCTAAAATTGCTAATTTCAGACCATTTACAAGATCAGCTATGTCTGGGAAAATAATTTGGTTCTTGATCTACTTGACAAAAAAAGAAAATTGAGGATCGGCCATGTCATCAAATTTTCGTGAATTTTCAAACGGGAGTACTTTTTTTTGGGATACCCGGTATATATTGTACAAAGTACAACATACAATTTTCAGCCAAAATTGTTTTTGGAAATCCCCAAAATTGTTTGGTCTTCCCTACTTCTGAGATTGCAGTGCTTGGTGGAACTCCAATGGCAACTTCACCTTCTCTTTGCATGAAAGTACGCTTTCCTTCAAAAATAGACTTATTTCCAACAAACCTAAAAAAGTTTGCTTTCAGCAACCCTGGGCAGATTTCAAGGTACAAGGTAAAGTTGTGGTTTTAGTGCCAAGTGCCGTGGAATTGCAAAAGTAGAAGTCCACAATCTTTTGTTTTTAAGTAGTAGCGGAAAAAAACATCTCATTCAAAAACTGCAATGCTTGACAAAAGTATTTGAACACTTTTAACTTCTTTTGCCTTGTGTGGCAATTTCCCCTCTCTCTCTAAGACCAATGTTGTTCTGTCTAAAATGGGAAGGACATGGCAATTTGCAACTCCACTGGAATGCTATGACAATAACCTTGCAAATCAATATTGTTTGTGGGAAGGGCCAAGGGGTCAGACTGTACAGTTTGTATTTTACGCGTGAAAGTTGACATGGCCTAACTAAAATTTTTGCGGAAATTTTGCAGTCTACACAATTGAGAACAATAGGCTAAAACAATTAATCTTTTGTTTATTGCCAACTGCGCAGCTCAGATTAAAAACTGCGTAAGTTCCTGCATGTGCAAGATATTGCATGCGCTATACAAATTTTCCAGTCTGAGGGAGGGGACGCTTCAACCAATCACTATGGATTTGGATTTGAAATGTAGAAAAGTGTGTCTTGACCAAGAAATGGCCTTAGTATTCCAAGAACTATTGGCAACCATCTTACATCCACATCACAATTTTGTGGAGAAACTTTTGCTGTGCGTACAGTTGCCATAACGCATATGCTCTGCAGACAGACTGGGATATAGGTACGAATCTTATCATGTATACTCTGGAATCAATCTCAAAAACAATTCTCCTCTTTTAGCCATATTGAAGTAATAATCTACCTTTGTAGCCTCAGCATCAACTATGTTGTTATGTTGTACATAATATCCAAGTGCAAAACATCCCAATGCAAACACACCAAGAAATAGAGCACAAATAACTGGTGGTGGTCTTGTGGAAACAACACCATGGAAGTTTCTCCAAAGAAAATGTCTGTCATTGGTCATCTTTACATCGATTTATGATAACTGATCTGACTTGTCTTTCATTTGTAGTGTTTAATAGTTAAATTCATGACCAAACCGGCCTACGCTTCTTCTTTTGTTTGCGAAATTTAGGCCATCTTCACAGCTCCATACAAAGTAACTTCAAACACTTTAATTTACGATTGAGGGTCATAAATCAACACAGCTGGGTTAATCAACTTTTATCTAACCAAATGAGATCCATCTAAGTGATAAGGTAGTCTTTCTTCAAGCAATCCTTGCTGTTTTTGTAGCGCCTCTTCTCCGCTGTTGGCAACGTCGCTTCCCATCTGAACAGTTTTTTGAGAGTTGAATTGAATGAATTGATGAATTGATTTGCTCCGCAGAGGTTCATCACTTTTTAACAGCCTGGTTCCCTGTGCGTCAACTTGACCGCGTTCGCGTGAGGATACTGGGCGCCAGGGAAGCGATTTGTTGATTTGTTTTGGATTTGTTAGGATTTGTTATTTTGGACCGCTTCCGTGGAGCCCAGTCCCCTTAGTCGAAAATGACGTCAGGGAACCAGACTGACTTTTTAAGACGCTGCGCAGGAAGTCCCCAACACATGTTGTTGACACCATACAACAACAACAACAATTTCATTGGCCACACTTCTCCACAGGAAGTAAGAAATGTTGGTCATCGCAAACTTCGAAGAAATGATTAAAAAGAATGGCAGAAAAGACGACATTAGACAATCTTCTTGAAGCTGTTAATATGATAGAAACTAATCAAGGTAATATTTTTATCTTACAATCATCCAATTAGATTCAGCTTCAATTTCAAAATCGCACACAAAAATATGTTGCTGTTAGGCCGTCTGGTTGGCTTGCATGTCGGCATCGATAAAGAGAGGCCAAGCACGTGGCACTTCGTGCCACACCCGCGTAATTGGAGGCCGTATTAACGTAACCATAGTTTCTTCAATGGCAATCCCCTTGTTTGCAAAGTGAAAAATTGGAGGCCATTTCTTGGAACCCTATTTGCAAATGAAAATGTATAGATTTGACGAAAAATGGGGTCAATTTTTCAGAGCACACTGAACTGGGATAATAGTGTTTTTGAGTTCATTTGCAAGCACGTGGCGGCCTCGACTTCAGGAAATTGTAAACCTTTGCACTATTGGGTCATATGGTGGGGGTGTGCACTGCAAGGATTTGCTGTCAAATCGTATGAAAAGGGGATATTTTGTTACATCACTCATCAGGTCCTTTTTGCGGAAGGAGGCAATGTTGGGGAAGGAGGCATCATTAGACTTCGGCAAAAGGCCATTATTGATGTAGGAACAGGAGAGCAAAGCAAAGGATACACGATGTGATGTCCTTCGTAAGTCCCAAATTTAACCTCAAAAGTGCCCTTTTCCCCCTTTTCAATTGAAAGGCAACCATTCAATTAAATATGGTGCTTCGTAGAGTTGTATCCTTCCAAGTGAGCAATGCGCAGTTCTTCTCAGAATACTTTGTGAAATTTCTATTTTTCTTCCATTTTTAGGAGACAGTCTGGAAGATGACCAGAGCAGGCATTCAAATTCAAGTGAGGGTGAAAAGTAAGACTTCAAATAAATTCTGTTCTGCAACTGTAAAATCCATCATCAAATTCATCGATCCCTTAATTTAAAGCCAGAGAAAGCACTGGCATGCTGTAAAAATGGCATAGTACAAGCATGTTTTGTTATGTCATTTTTTGGCACAGTTTTTGGCTTTTCTATGTTATTTGTCACTCATAGTGAAAGAAGGCCTTTGCATGGTTTCATTGCGTGGAGAAAGTGACCCCAACCCTCCTCACCACAATGTCATTTTTTCTGCATTTTCTTGAATGCATTATGTATTTTGGCGTTGACATAAACAAGGAGTAGAGAAATAACTGTAGTTACATTGACAAGAGCAGAATTAAATGAAATATCTTTTAAAAAACAGTGGTGCAGTGGGTAGTAGTGCGCCACCTTCAAAACCAGTGGAAAGGCCCCCTTTTATCTTTTTAAACATTTTGCCAACAAAACGCACTGGAGTGCTTAGTGGTTGCCTGACAGGGGGACCAAGGGTGCCACAACGCCCCAGCTGACTTTTAAAGGGGCGCCAAAGTTTAGGAAGAGCGCCAAAAACTTCATGAAGTTTGATCGCATTTCAAAATCACCTGCTGCCTTTCAAAATACACCATTTGATTTGACTTCTGTCAGTGATTTGTGCTCTTGTTCCTTTGTAGAAGTTCGAGTAGATCAAACCATAATGTCCTTGAAAGAAATAGGTAATGTTCTCACTGACAGCTTTCACATTCAACTGGACTTACTTCAAGTATCTCTTGGGAAAAAAACGAGAGGAGGAAAAAAGCGATAGAGACTCGTAATACCTGGCAAGCTCATTAATAATCGCAAGTTATTGAGCCTTTCATCCGCCATTGCCAAAGAACATTGCAGAGCCCCGCTCAGACCATGTGACCAGACTATCAGAGGGGACCCCCCTTACAGTCTTTTGCATCATTGTTATTTCTAAGCATATGATTGGATATTAGCTTTTTTAAGGATGCCGACTGGACACAATCCTGTCCAGCCAGCAACTCAGCTTGCCAAGTATTACAAGTCTCTCTCGCTTTTTCCCTCCTGTCATTTTCTCGCGAGAGAGACTTGTAGCAAGTCCAACATTCAACCAAATCACATTGCTTCAAGATATCACATCAGATCATGAGCGGTACAGTAGGACACCAAGTGTGTATCAATTTGAAATTTTTGTCAGTAGCGAGCCACCTTAACCAATCGTTTGGTGTGTGTTTTCAACTTGTTGATGCTTGGTAGTGAGCCACCTTGTCGCTGTTTCATGATTTTGAAATTTTCAGTTAAGTTCAGATCCACCTTAAGCATGAGGTGGCTTGCTACTACAGAACCATGGACTACAGAACTATGGAACCAAGAACCATGGACTGCAGTACTAGAAACCGGCGGAGGAGAGTAGATTTCGTATGATGAGTCCGTTATTTAAAGCTATTTTCAAACTTTGTACCACAAATCATTTGTTTACGAACTTGTAATCAGTCTATAGAGTTGTTAAAGATTCACAATTTGAACGCAATGCATCTTGGTAAAAAGTTCCTCGCCGCCATCTTTAGGGTAATCCGCTATTGAAATGGTGCAGCTCTCTGAAGCTCTTTTTCAACCTATGATTGAGTAATTTTAGGATTCTATTGTGAAAATTTTGTTACAAAATATTTCGTTTAATTCAGCTCAGAAATTCCTTTTTTTCCTTGAAGATTTTGTACGCTAGATTTATATGCAACTTTTTTCTCATCGCTGTTTGTAGGAGAGCGCAGATGAGAGACAATTTCAACGTTTTGCAAGATTTACTTCCTCAGCTTGCTGGACAGAGAAAGGCATCTAATGTCAGTATACTAAAAGAAGCAACTGGAGAGATTAAGGTTAGAAATTAAGACTTTATTCTCAAGGCGATTCCATTGCCTTTCTTGTTAGAAATTTGAATGTCAAAGCTGGAGGAAATGAGAGTACATGATTTTGATTTATTTTAGGAGGGTTGCCCTTCGGTAAAAACCGTTTTTCAAGGGGCCCTCCGATAAAAACTATTACTATACAAAAATACCAAATAAATTACCTTAACCCTAATTACAATAGAAACCATAATATTAAAAACCTATTTACAAGAATTGATTATTTATATACATATTAGAAATAAAAACAAGAAAGAAAAACAAATCCTAAGTCTCTGACAGGGGCAGAACCTGCAGCGCCAGCACCGGCAGCCCCCCGGCGACACGACAACCCGGAGCGAACAGCGATCGAAACCATGACCGCCATTCGCCCCAAGCCGGCCCGCCACCCAAGGACAACCAGCGCCACCGCCGCAGGCCCCACCCCTGTAGTTATCTAAATAGATGTTTTGAAGCTATTCAGAGAGGATGCCTGCTTTGACTCAGCTGAAAGGCTATTCCACAATTTTGCACCCCTAAAAGAGAAACATTTCTGCCCATTTGCAGATGTTTTCTTTGGTACCCTCAGGTCAGTCTCGGTATTTCGAAGGCAACGGGTGGAGCATTGTGAATTTCTTTTGAAAAGGCTACTCAAGTATTGCGGAGCCAGGTCATTGAGTGACTTGAAGACCATTGTTTTTGACTCATTACTGATGAGTTGTTCAATGGTCTTCCAGCCCAGCCTTTCGATAAGTGGCCTGCTTGGGGAGTCAAAGCTGCTATTCGTAACAATCCTGGCAGCTCGGTTTTGAAGCTTCTGTAGCTGCTTGATTTCACTAGAACCACAACAACCCCAAACAGAACAACAGTATCGAAAGTGTGGCTCAACAATACCTGTGTAAAGATTCTCAAGAGTTACCCTTGGTAGAAACTTCTTGGCATGCTTTAAAAAGCCGATGGCCCTTGAGACCTTGGCAGAGACAGCCTTTATTTGCTCTTTCCAATCTAAAGAGAAATCAATTTGGACACCAAGGCATTTTGTTTTTTGAACAACGTCAAGCTCATTGTCACGTATGTTCAATTCCAAATTCTGATTTGTACTTTTGAGAACGTTACGTTTTTGCCTGGTAGTAATAAGCATGGCATGTGAACGAGTACATGATAACGAGTATATGCTCAAAACGTCGTGTTTTAAACATCTAAGCTATTTTTGGTACTTAAATCATTTATATGATTTATTACTGTTCAATTACATAGTACCACACGCAACGAACATATTTTTATTGAAGAAGCACTTTGGCCTGCTTCAAAATTACGTCTATATCTACATAGTATATACCGTGCGAGTCAATAAAGAATCCCCGTTTGAAAGGTCACGGCTCTCTGGATATCAAGACGAGGTAATCAGTAAATATATAATTTAGTGGTAGACATGCTTAAATCTATTTCAAAATTTGCCTGACTAAAATCGGGCACTCCGTTCTGAAATTATCAGGGATTTTCTCGAGAAAGCCTCTTCAAGAAACGTTCAAAACGTGTTACGGCAATGACTTCTGCACGCTTTAGCACGTGCTATCCTCTTGAAAGGAAGAACAAGTCTTCCCCATTGTATGAATAACATATTCAGGGGGATTCCATTCTCCCAAGAGAACAAAATACATGAATGCATGTGAGTGTCATCATTTTTAGGAAGGAAAACCAAGGAAATTTTGCTCATTGTTTTCGCTCGTTTTTGCCAATTTTTGGAAGGGGTTATCTACAGAAAATCTTCCATATTTACGGGAAAGAATGGCCGATTAAAACCGGGTAAATTACTGAACCTAATTGAACATATTGGCAATAAAACAAAACAGTTCTCAATATTAGTGCTTTGATATTCAGGGAGCAGTGGCTTTTCAAACGGGGATTCTTTTTCTGACTCACCCGGTCGAGTAATTGGCTCAAATTTGGTCTCTAAGGTCGTTTGCTCCAACCATGTTCCAACGCCTCGGTAGACTTAGTGACCTCTGGAAATTAGGCGTTACTCATTCATACCCATCATCCAATCCCCATCGTCAACGAACGGCTATCTGTAAAACATGGAATGTGGAATGAAATAATGGAATGGAATGATGGAATAAAATAATGGAATGGGATGATGGAATGGTATGGTGTAGATGGAGTGGTAGAGATGGAATAGCCAAACTACTGGTCGCTTTTGAAAAAAATTACACCAATGTGTTTCTCAAGATCTTCTTAGTCTATTTTGCATATATTTTCTTGAAAGTCTCATGAAATTCCCTTAAATTTTGACTGAAACAACAAGCATGATAGTAACAAGCATTATTCCACACTCCATGTTTTACAGATAGCCGTCAACGAACGGTTATTGTTTGCCCATATGAATTTTCTTGAGAAATTGGCATGTTTTTAATCCCGATATTGCACTTTGGAGAATGTCCATCAAATGCAAACATTTGTTGAGCAAACGAGTTATGGTTAAATTGATTAGAACGCGTGTCAGTCATCGCTCATCAACTCGAGGTTACCACCAAACTGATACAGCATCAGGCAGTTTGAACGATGTGATAAGTCTACACTATGGTAACGCGAAGAACCAATAAAAATTGGAAGCTTTGTAATCACATGATCGATTTTACGAGTCTCAGTTTGGAAATGTTTACGCAAATGGAATATTTGCCGAAAATGTCTATTTTTCGCTTCAGCAATGCTTGTTGCTTTGGCATTTCCTTCGAAGTCCACTATCATTAGACGGTATTATGAGAGCTGGGATTTGATTAGAATGCGCTGACATGCTGAATTTATCTTTTAGAAATTGAACGACGAAGATAAAACGTACCAATCAGAAAAGGCCAAGCTTGACCGTCACAGAGAATGCCAGCTTGCAAAACTGCGACTTCTAGGAAGTCCTTTAGGTGCTTCAATTTTTAATGTAGACTGCCAAACAGGAGTAGCAGAAAGCAGCACAGGGGCTGCATCAGCAACTAGCTACGCAGATGCATCTTGCCAACACGTGACAAGCAAGAAAAATTCATATATTGTAAAACAATGTACAAATACTGCAGAAATTGGTGTCAACACGGACTTCAAAGATGATCTTGTTATTGACGAAGAGGATTGGGGTAAAGATGCCTGTGATTTGCACATTGACATCGAAGATTAGTTGAACTCGCCTTGCAAATTCAATGATCCTCTTCAGGCCTAAATTATGAAATGCAATCGTGATGTCCTCCCAAAGAGCTTCCCAACTACACCATAATAGAAGAAGACACACTTGTTTAGCAGCAAACCTTAGCATTGCAGACGTTGTGGATAGTTGCAGATGGAAGTATAGTATATTCACTACAAAACTGCGTTAAAGGATCTACTTCAACCAGCATGCCTTGCGCGTGACATCTCTTCATTGGCCAATGAAAGTGGCAATAACAAAGACCAATTCACAGATGGCATGTGCAATGCGTGCTTGTTGAAACGGACTGTTTATCATCAAGTGAATATTTAGCAGTATAAATTATGATTCTTCTTTTATATTTTTATGAGCAACATCCTTTCCCTGTCAAATGCATGCTGTCTGAACAATCCGACGAAAAAATTTTGACTTCGCGCATTTATGAATTTCGAACTCTGTCACTTGGTCCCCCTCGATTGGTGGCCCTTGAGCTAAGAAGAACACGGCCTTTGATTCTAACATTGCCTCTACACTTTAACCCCACTACAAAAACATCCGCGAAAACAGAGTTGAGTGGCACCGGATTGCCTCGGCGTCGTGTAACTGCACCCCCTATCCGATGCGAAAAGCAAGCCGGTGTGTGATGAATCCGGTAGCGTGTAACTGGGGCCTAGAAGTTTGAGTGCCCCCTGACGCTCAATCAAGCCCAATTCTTTGCATTTCGCCGAAAAAAACTTATCCTTCGGTCTTACTATACAGTAAAAGATGCAATAGAAATTCCTCATACTTCTAGCTATAATTCTGTTCTGTTGTATAGGACTAACATGATTAATTGTTCTGCAGTTTCCTAGTCCTTTCCTACTGTTTGCCGACAAGGAGCTTGATTGCAGATTGTTCTTGTAAAAACCGAAGGGCTAATTTCTCATAAACGTTGGCGCGAAATCCTTTTGTTTCTGCATAAAGCCTCCAAAAAGTCCCATGAAAATCTGATTTTCCCTGTAGAGATATGCCCCTTATTCTTTGGTCAGGATTGCCATTTCTCCAATTTCCCCCGTGACATTGTCATAGATTGTAAATTTCCCGTTGAAGTTTGATAATAAATCCAGTTAAAAATGTGATGCCGCCAACGAGGGCAGATTTTGTAATACAATACCATCAGTTGCTTTTTCGACACCTAAATTCAAAGCGATTAGCGACTGCAGACAAAGGAATTTATCTCAACCAGTAATTCAAAACAAACAAGCAAAGTCGCAAAAGTTGCCCCAAAACAAGAAAGGCAAACTATCGACTTGTGCAAGCGAGAGTTTTTAAGAGAAGTTGTGTGCTTATAATGAAAGAAGAAGGGTAAATCTAAGAATCTGCCTGACGGATTTTGTTTATTTGATTCAAGAGCTGTGTGGTAATCGCAATGCGTTCTGCTAATCTGCTCGGCTTCAGAACAAGATAAGCAAAATCCGCCAGGCAAAGAGAGAATTTCCTTTGTCTGCAATCGCCAGTCCCTTTGAACTGAGATGTCAATTAAAGCAACTGATGCTATTGTGTTACAAAATCTGTCCTTGTTGGTACCTCCTGCTTTATGCTTTCTAACGGGTGAATAAGAAAATAATCCCGTTTGGAAGGCCACTGCTTCCTGGATGTCAAAGCAATAATATTGTGGCTAGCACACCATTCAATAGTGAACATGTTCAAATATACTTTAAAATGTACCTGACTAAAATCGGCCTCTCCGTTCCGAAATTATGAGGAATTTTCTCATGAAAGTCCCTTCAAGAAACCTTCAAAACTGGCCTAAAATCACGACCAAATTTTCTTCCTTACAGTAATGACTTTGACGTGCTTCAGCACGTGCTATCCCTTTGGGAAGATGAAAATGTCTTCCGTGAGAGCATAACAACATTATTCCGAGGATTCCTCCCAAGAGGATAACACGTGCTGAAAGGCTGAAGCGTGTCGAAGTCATCGTCATTTTAGGCATGTTTTGAAAATTTCTTCAAGGGCCTTGCTCGATAAAATGGAGCACAATTTCAGAAAAGATTTACCATTTTCAGTCAGAAAAATGTAAAGGCAATATTTGTCTGCGATGCAGAACTGCCTGAAGATTTTTTGGCACAAGGTAGCGTATTGGATGCAATATATGGAATAGACCATAAACGTAGATTTTTAACAGGAGATAGAAATTTTTCTTGAAAAGATCATTGCGTGCGATTTGTGTCCCCTTCTTGACTGCTTCTGTATTGTAGACTTATAACATGACTTGTAATTGGAAATGTACTATATTGCTAGATTTGCCCAAGTCGTCTTGTAAACAAAACGACTTAGGCAAGTCCACTAAATTGCTGAATGAGAGTGACCCAGAAGTCTGAGGTTTATGGAAGAAGCCCTATACTGGCCTATCCTAAAAACTTGATGAAAGTGAATAGAACCATCTCAAGAGGAAGCTAACCCTGAACAAAAATACGAGGCTAAACTTGGCCCTTTTTTAGCCTTGCAGCGGGGATTATGACCTTGTCATGACCTTATCCTAACCTTTGAAGAAAATAACGAGGCCATCAAGATTCCAAGTAACATCAAGTCTAACACAAGGCTTCCACAAGGCTAAAGATCAACCTCGTGCTAGCCTAGGTTAAACTTATTAGCATTTTTCGAGCCATTTACAAGATTACAGCAAAGCTTTTCTAGGCCAAAACAAGGTTACAAAGTCATAACTACAGGGCTTGTACATGGCTAGTACCTGGCCTTGTATTTTCGTACGGGACGGGCCGGGATGGTAGAAGACTGTTACAAAATGCAGAAGTCTTTCCTGCAGCTGCCTGTTAAAGTTTATTTTTTGAAAAAAGAAGGCCCCATTAACAGGCTACCTGTATCTTTATAATTAATATTGTGAAAATTCTATATTATATAAAATCTGAAGCTAATAAAACTTTAAACAACTCCATTTGTTCTAATATAATATATAAAAATCTAATTAGAAGTAAATTTTATTATTAAGTTCATCTTTGAATGTATTATCTTTTTCGTACACTTGTGCTTTATAAGAAGCTACTGATGAAAAACCGAAACTGTATAGCATCTTCCAGAAACTTTATCAGAAGCAATCAGAAGTCAATTTTAAGTAAAGAAACCTTTTCAATTTTTGGTTATGACGACTTCTGATGTGTGTCCAATGAAATTGCTAACCCAAATGATGCTGAAAGTACAGTGTGTACATATAAATTTTGTTTATGATTTGATTCTTTCCTTTTCTCTTCTGGGCTTGAAAGCTACAACTGTATATATTACTGTAGCAGTCCTTGATGATTTATTGCAAGTTAAGAAACTCCACAAGAACCTTTTTTACCATAAGGATTGGCCTCAAACTTAAGAAACCCTACTACAAAGCCCACAGCCAAGTTTCTTTTAAAAAATGAGTGCATTCTGATAGCTAATTATTGTTTCCCCCTTTTCATGAAAAAACTGAATGCCAAGTCTTTTGGGGATCCTTCAAAATTGTATTTTGTAGATAAGCATCTTTCATAACGCTCTTTGCCAAGTGATTTATAATCACAAGTTTTCTCATGCCATTGATGGAAAATTCCTTGATCTGGAAATCGATGAATCACTAATGAGCTGTTGCTTAGAAACCTGTAAATAGAAACAAAGTTATTAGAAACATTGATAGGAAATTGTCAAACAAAGTTCAAGCATATTTTTCCAAAATTGTGTTGCACAGAACAGAAAAATTATCTTGAGTACGACAGTATTTTTGCTTGATACTTGTGAGACTACAGTATGCCTTTGTTTTATTCCTATCCTGATCATTTCCCAGGACACCCATGTGTATTTTCTCAGCAAAGTTCCCAGCTCCTGGGTATTTGACAGTTTTTCCGTGGCTCCCAGGGCATTTGACAACACCAGAAGCTTTCAGTCACCGCAAAAGCTCTATTTAGCTCCCCTCTCTAATAAGCCCCCCTCTAAGTCAAAGTTTTGAATAAGTCCCCTCTCTATTAAGCCCCCCCCCCCCCCATTTATATCAAATGCCACAGATTACCAAAGATTTTCCATTTATTGCTGCCGAAGGCAGCTTGACTATTCTGCCGCTTGTGAGTATTTATCCAACAAACAAACAAAAAAGTTCTCCAACAAAAGATAATGAGTTCTTCCTACCTACTGAACTACGTCAATGGCCAACAAAGGTCTATTTCTGACAATGCAGAACTCAATATTACGGACCACGGAACCATGGACTACAGAACTACGGAACCAAGAGCCTTGGACTCAGGAACTAGAAACTAACCCCCCCTCTCTGACTTTGTAAACAAGGTTCTGATACCAACCTTTGATAAAGCTCATCATCTTCAGATCCCCACCCATTCATCTTCGTATTGAAGCCTCCAATCTTCAAATAATCATTTTTATATACGCATAAATTGCCAAGACCGGATATCCTCCAAAGTCCTCTGTTCTTTGATATTACAAACTGTTTTTTCCCTTTTTTCTGAGAAAACTTGGGATTGTATAAAGAAAATATAATCGGAAAGTAGACACTTTTTCCAGGGTCAGCATATAATTGACATCTTGTGAGAAACCCATCATCAAAGGCCATATCAATATCTGCAAAGAGTATAAGTACGTTTCGATTTGGTAATTGTGATACTCCATGATGTCTTCCAGCACCACGTTCAAACTTGTCTTTTGAGTATGATATCTTTGTTTTAATATTTCTCATGCGTTTGCTTGCATTTATAATCTGCTTGGAGAAGAGTTTTGAGTTTTTTGCATTTGCGTAGATCGAAAAATATACAAATATCCACTGGTCCTCTATGTTCAATTTCTGTAGCATGGTAAGAAAATCTTTTAGTCTTGATAATGGTATCACATCTGAGATCATTGTTATGATATGTATCTCATTGTTTTTATTACTCATTGTTTTCATATCATTTATAATAAAATTTTGCGTCAATTTGAAACTGCCACTCACTTTTACAGAACTTTGGTTTGATTCTTTCAAGATAAATGATAATTTAAGGCCAGTTTTTAAGTCAATATTCAGATTGCCTTGCAGCAAATCACATTTAGTATTTTGCCTCAATTTTGCAATTTGGTTGCAAGTTTGGCTCAGTGCTACACCAACCACTTGAGAGAGCTCTTTCTGCTTATTGTTAGCAATTAAAAATTTTGGATTATACAAGGCTGGACTTGCTTGATAGATATATTTCCGATCAAATGACCATGTTGTCAATTTCATATGACCAATGATATGACCCTTATGAGCTCTTGAGAGATTTGAGAATATATTTCCACTATCTGCAGAAAGCTTGCTTGTAGTTGTCTCTTCACTGCTGAGAAATTTCTGGCCTATGTTACTCATAGTCACATCATTTGAATTTATGAACCTTAAAATACTTTCTAGATGTTTCCTTTCTTTTTCAAGCTTGGCAAGGGCTTTATGTATGGTTCTTTAAAGGTCCTGAAACCTATTGACGCATAGGGAGACCATAGCGGTGCACAGCAGTAGTTACATGCATATCCTAGGCTATATTAGTGAACACCCGTGCATAGTAGTGAATAGGCGAGTATACTAGTGCATGGGTGTAGATAGCAGTGCATTGGAGAAAATACTAGCATATTCCAGGCTATATTAGTGCACAACCGTGCATAGTAGTGAATAGGCGAGTATACTAGTGCATGGGTGTAGATAGTAGTGCATAGGAGAAAATACTAGCATATTCCAGGCTATATTAGTGCACAACCGTGCATAGTAGTGAATAGGCGAGTATACTAGTGCATGGGTGTAGATAGCAGTGCATAGGAGAAAATACTAGCATATTCCAGGCTATATTAGTGCACAACCGTGCATAGTAGTGAATAGGCGAGTATACTAGTGCATGGGTGTAGATAGCAGTGCATAGGAGAAAATACTAGCATATTCCAGGCTATATTAGTGCACAACCGTGCATAGTAGTGAATAGGCGAGTATACTAGTGCATGGGTGTAGATAGCAGTGCATAGGAGAAAATACTAGCATATTCCAGGCTATATTAGTGCACAACCGTGCATAGTAGTGAATAGGCGAGTATACTAGTGCATGGGTGTAGATAGCAGTGCATTGGAGAAAATACTAGCATATTCCAGGCTATATTAGTGCACAACCGTGCATAGTAGTGAATAGGCGAGTATACTAGTGCATGGGTGTAGATAGCAGTGCATAGGAGAAAATACTAGCATATTCCAGGCTATATTAGTGCACAACCGTGCATAGTAGTGAATAGGCGAGTATACTAGTGCATGGGTGTAGATAGCAGTGCATAGGAGAAAATACTAGCATATTCCAGGCTATATTAGCGCACAACCGTGCATAGTAGTGAATAGGCGAGTATACTAGTGCATGGGTGTAGATAGCAGTGCATAGGAGAAAATACTAGCATATTCCAGGCTATATTAGTGCACAACCGTGCATAGTAGTGAATAGGCGAGTATACTAGTGCATGGGTGTAGATAGCAGTGCATAGGAGAAAATACTAGCATATTCCAGGCTATATTAGTGCACAACCGTGCATAGTAGTGAATAGGCGAGTATACTAGTGCATGGGTGTAGATAGCAGTGCATAGGAGAAAATACTAGCATATTCCAGGCTATATTAGTGCACAACCGTGCATAGTAGTGAATAGGCGAGTATACTAGTGCATGGGTGTAGATAGCAGTGCATAGGAGAAAATACTAGCATATTCCAGGCTATATTAGTGCACAACCGTGCATAGTAGTGAATAGGCGAGTATACTAGTGCATGGGTGTAGATAGCAGTGCATAGGAGAAAATACTAGCATATTCCAGGCTATATTAGTGCACAACCGTGCATAGTAGTGAATAGGCGAGTATACTAGTGCATGGGTGTAGATAGCAGTGCATAGGAGAAAATACTAGCATATTCCAGGCTATATTAGTGCACAACCGTGCATAGTAGTGAATAGGCGAGTATACTAGTGCATGGGTGTAGATAGCAGTGCATAGGAGAAAATACTAGCATATTCCAGGCTATATTAGTGCACAACCGTGCATAGTAGTGAATAGGCGAGTATACTAGTGCATGGGTGTAGATAGCAGTGCATAGGAGAAAATACTAGCATATTCCAGGCTATATTAGTGCACAACCGTGCATAGTAGTGAATAGGCGAGTATACTAGTGCATGGGTGTAGATAGCAGTGCATAGGAGAAAATACTAGCATATTCCAGGCTATATTAGTGCACAACCGTGCATAGTAGTGAATAGGCGAGTATACTAGTGCATGGGTGTAGATAGCAGTGCATAGGAGAAAATACTAGCATATTCCAGGCTATATTAGTGCACAACCGTGCATAGTAGTGAATAGGCGAGTATACTAGTGCATGGGTGTAGATAGCAGTGCATAGGAGAAAATACTAGCATATTCCAGGCTATATTAGTGCACAACCGTGCATAGTAGTGAATAGGCGAGTATACTAGTGCATGGGTGTAGATAGCAGTGCATAGGAGAAAATACTAGCATATTCCAGGCTATATTAGTGCACAACCGTGCATAGTAGTGAATAGGCGAGTATACTAGTGCATGGGTGTAGATAGCAGTGCATAGGAGAAAATACTAGCATATTCCAGGCTATATTAGTGCACAACCGTGCATAGTAGTGAATAGGCGAGTATACTAGTGCATGGGTGTAGATAGCAGTGCATAGGAGAAAATACTAGCATATTCCAGGCTATATTAGTGCACAACCGTGCATAGTAGTGAATAGGCGAGTATACTAGTGCATGGGTGTAGATAGCAGTGCATAGGAGAAAATACTAGCATATTCCAGGCTATATTAGTGCACAACCGTGCATAGTAGTGAATAGGCGAGTATACTAGTGCATGGGTGTAGATAGCAGTGCATAGGAGAAAATACTAGCATATTCCAGGCTATATTAGTGCACAACCGTGCATAGTAGTGAATAGGCGAGTATACTAGTGCATGGGTGTAGATAGCAGTGCATAGGAGAAAATACTAGCATATTCCAGGCTATATTAGTGCACAACCGTGCATAGTAGTGAATAGGCGAGTATACTAGTGCATGGGTGTAGATAGCAGTGCATAGGAGAAAATACTAGCATATTCCAGGCTATATTAGTGCACAACCGTGCATAGTAGTGAATAGGCGAGTATACTAGTGCATGGGTGTAGATAGCAGTGCATAGGAGAAAATACTAGCATATTCCAGGCTATATTAGTGCACAACCGTGCATAGTAGTGAATAGGCGAGTATACTAGTGCATGGGTGTAGATAGCAGTGCATAGGAGAAAATACTAGCATATTCCAGGCTATATTAGTGCACAACCGTGCATAGTAGTGAATAGGCGAGTATACTAGTGCATGGGTGTAGATAGCAGTGCATAGGAGAAAATACTAGCATATTCCAGGCTATATTAGTGCACAACCGTGCATAGTAGTGAATACGCGAGTATACTAGTGCATGGGTGTAGATAGCAGTGCATAGGAGAAAATACTAGCATATTCCAGGCTATATTAGTGCACAACCGTGCATAGTAGTGAATAGGCGAGTATACTAGTGCATGGGTGTAGATAGCAGTGCATAGGAGAAAATACTAGCATATTCCAGGCTATATTAGTGCACAACCGTGCATAGTAGTGAATAGGCGAGTATACTAGTGCATGGGTGTAGATAGCAGTGCATAGGAGAAAATACTAGCATATTCCAGGCTATATTAGTGCACAACCGTGCATAGTAGTGAATAGGCGAGTATACTAGTGCATGGGTGTAGATAGCAGTGCATAGGAGAAAATACTAGCATATTCCAGGCTATATTAGTGCACAACCGTGCATAGTAGTGAATAGGCGAGTATACTAGTGCATGGGTGTAGATAGCAGTGCATAGGAGAAAATACTAGCATATTCCAGGCTATATTAGTGCACAACCGTGCATAGTAGTGAATAGGCGAGTATACTAGTGCATGGGTGTAGATAGCAGTGCATAGGAGAAAATACTAGCATATTCCAGGCTATATTAGTGCACAACCGTGCATAGTAGTGAATAGGCGAGTATACTAGTGCATGGGTGTAGATAGCAGTGCATAGGAGAAAATACTAGCATATTCCAGGCTATATTAGTGCACAACCGTGCATAGTAGTGAATAGGCGAGTATACTAGTGCATGGGTGTAGATAGCAGTGCATAGGAGAAAATACTAGCATATTCCAGGCCATATTAGTGCACAACCGTGCATAGTAGTGAATAGGCGAGTATACTAGTGCATGGGTGTAGATAGCAGTGCATAGGAGAAAATACTAGCATATTCCAGGCTATATTAGTGCACAACCGTGCATAGTAGTGAATAGGCGAGTATACTAGTGCATGGGTGTAGATAGCAGTGCATAGGAGAAAATACTAGCATATTCCAGGCTATATTAGTGCACAACCGTGCATAGTAGTGAATAGGCGAGTATACTAGTGCATGGGTGTAGATAGCAGTGCATAGGAGAAAATACTAGCATATTCCAGGCTATATTAGTGCACAACCGTGCATAGTAGTGAATAGGCGAGTATACTAGTGCATGGGTGTAGATAGCAGTGCATAGGAGAAAATACTAGCATATTCCAGGCTATATTAGTGCACAACCGTGCATAGTAGTGAATACGCGAGTATACTAGTGCATGGGTGTAGATAGCAGTGCATAGGAGAAAATACTAGCATATTCCAGGCTATATTAGTGCACAACCGTGCATAGTAGTGAATAGGCGAGTATACTAGTGCATGGGTGTAGATAGCAGTGCATAGGAGAAAATACTAGCATATTCCAGGCTATATTAGTGCACAACCGTGCATAGTAGTGAATAGGCGAGTATACTAGTGCATGGGTGTAGATAGCAGTGCATAGGAGAAAATACTAGCATATTCCAGGCTATATTAGTGCACAACCGTGCATAGTAGTGAATACGCGAGTATACTAGTGCATGGGTGTAGATAGCAGTGCATAGGAGAAAATACTAGCATATTCCAGGCTATATTAGTGCACAACCGTGCATAGTAGTGAATAGGCGAGTATACTAGTGCATGGGTGTAGATAGCAGTGCATAGGAGAAAATACTAGCATATTCCAGGCTATATTAGTGCACAACCGTGCATAGTAGTGAATAGGCGAGTATACTAGTGCATGGGTGTAGATAGCAGTGCATAGGAGAAAATACTAGCATATTCCAGGCCATATTAGTGCACAACCGTGCATAGTAGTGAATAGGCGAGTATACTAGTGCATGGGTGTAGATAGCAGTGCATGTGCATAGTGCATATGGCAGAATGTTCAAGAATTCTGAACCCCTTTGCATGAATATCAGGAAGTTTCTATACCATGTGTATGAATTTTGTCGATTTGTAGTTGCAAGGTCTATTCAAATTTTTTCAGTTATGAGAACATTCTGAAAACGCTACCATCTACCACCATTAAGGTTAGAAATACACCCTTATGTAAGGAATTTCGGGTGACAAAACCCGACCATATGAGCGGCACGCCACTTAACAATCAAGAACCCCCCCCCCCCCCCCCCCCCCGGGATGAAGTGAGAGAAACATAAATAGGCTCACAAGGTGGCAGAACTTACCTGAATTTAAACGTTCCTAGGATCCAAGTCAAAATCAAATCAAATTCCATAATTGTCCGGGCACTTTGCTTCGTTAATTGGTTGGACCCGCTCGAGGACTTACATTTCACCTTTCCCCATACCCACTACTGTCGTTCGACTGTTCGACTGATCAATACTAATTAAATGAATTTGAAAAATAGACAGAATCAGCTAAGAAGGTTTATTACATTTCCAGTCATGTGATCAACCTCTCGATGAAACATCTCTTGATTTCTCCAATATTTTTCGTGTCATGCACAAAGCTGTGTTATGAATTAAAAAGTAATCACCTGACTTGAAAACCTTAGCCGATTAAGTCTATTGAGCAACGACAAAAGTTCGAACAAGGCAACACAATCAGAAGGTCTCACCAGCTGGCAGCATAAGAGTACGGGAAGAACAAATCTAGGGGAGCTGCCCGACACAAGGTCCATTATTGTTGACCAATATTTTTGGCGGACTAGGGGCAGATTTTTGGCCCTTTTGTAAGAACACATGTTACCAATTGGGGGTATTCTATGATCCCTGACCCTGGCTTATTATAAGATTCTACTAAATATGCTCCTCCGAATGGCAATATGGTGGATTTGATAATTATGACGATATCAATGATTTTAGAAGGTTTCTTCCTGTGCTAGTTTTACAATGGAAATTATTCAAGATTGCAGAAAATTTTCATTGCTAGATACTACCAAACGACACAATTGTGGCTGCTTGAACTCCAATTTGAAAGTTTTTGTAAACTGTACTACCATTGGAGGGTATTTTGCAAAATTTTTGCGTTGGCCCTCTGTAACCTCTTAAGCAACAATGGCAGTCCCCCCTACCCCCAGCCGAATTGCAACCTAACATATAGGGACACTCCCTGCTGATGCATCCTTAGAGCAACTGCATGTCAATTCGCAACACCTCACTATGTCATGCATGCTTCAAAAACAGTTACTAGGTCTCTCCTACGTCTTTAAAGTCACCACGGCAATAATTTAGAACTGGAATGATACACTAATTCTGCCCACCTTGGTCAGTAACGTCACATAGCATAAACGGGCCTGACATATACTTTAGCTTTATTTCCTTTGCACATACTGGCGTGACATATCCGGGCCTTCCAAAGTAAACAGCAGGTCTGTAACGTTAAAATGACATCGGACCTTGTATATATGGGTATGACATACAAACATACTTGGGTTTTAAAGATAAATACAATAGGACATGATGGGGAGGGGGGCAGAAGTTGATAGAAGCAAAATGGAGCCTGTTAACCAGACCAAATTTCAAAAGTAAATAATGGTAAAATTTATGAAATGAATGGTTCAAGGGAGATCTCTGATTACAGCAATGGTGCTACGAAACAATGGTAGACACCATGGGTACCACAGGCTGATAAAGATTAAAAATATGAACAGAACAAATAAAATGTGTACCGACCGCCGAAAACTCCTTTTCGTCACTATGTTTTCATGAAAGAATGAAAGTTAACTTGTAAATGTGCAAATTCAAGAAGTCTTGAACGAACTGCTTCTACAATCATGTGAACATGTCACCAAAAGTATGAAATATTCCTTATCAGCAATGGAGAAAACATTCATGGGAATGAAGGTAGGGGATACATTTAATCAAGTCTTTCATATAAGAAACAAAGGCTCGGAGCTAGTAAAATCAGGTTTCCTTTAAAGAGACAGATGCACTAATTAGACTTCAGATATGTTAGTATTCTCCCCTATGCACTACAATCTACACCCATGCACTAGTATACTCATCCATTCGCTACTGTACACAATCGTGCACTAATATAGCCTGGAATATGCGAGTATTTTCTCCTATGCACTGCTATCTACACCCATGCACTAGTATACTCGCCTATTCACTACTATGCACGGTTGTGCACTAATATAGCCTGGAATATGCTAGTATTTTCTCCTATGCACTGCTATCTACACCCATGCACTAGTATACTCGCCTATTCACTACTATGCACGGTTGTGCACTAATATAGCCTGGAATATGCTAGTATTTTCTCCTATGCACTGCTATCTACACCCATGCACTAGTATACTCGCCTATTCACTACTATGCACGGTTGTGCACTAATATAGCCTGGAATATGCTAGTATTTTCTCCTATGCACTGCTATCTACACCCATGCACTAGTATACTCGCCTATTCACTACTATGCACGGTTGTGCACTAATATAGCCTGGAATATGCTAGTATTTTCTCCTATGCACTGCTATCTACACCCATGCACTAGTATACTCGCCTATTCACTACTATGCACGGTTGTGCACTAATATAGCCTGGAATATGCTAGTATTTTCTCCTATGCACTGCTATCTACACCCATGCACTAGTATACTCGCCTATTCACTACTATGCACGGTTGTGCACTAATATAGCCTGGAATATGCTAGTATTTTCTCCTATGCACTGCTATCTACACCCATGCACTAGTATACTCGCCTATTCACTACTATGCACGGTTGTGCACTAATATAGCCTGGAATATGCTAGTATTTTCTCCTATGCACTGCTATCTACACCCATGCACTAGTATACTCGCCTATTCACTACTATGCACGGTTGTGCACTAATATAGCCTGGAATATGCTAGTATTTTCTCCTATGCACTGCTATCTACACCCATGCACTAGTATACTCGCCTATTCACTACTATGCACGGTTGTGCACTAATATAGCCTGGAATATGCTAGTATTTTCTCCTATGCACTGCTATCTACACCCATGCACTAGTATACTCGCCTATTCACTACTATGCACGGTTGTGCACTAATATAGCCTGGAATATGCTAGTATTTTCTCCTATGCACTGCTATCTACACCCATGCACTAGTATACTCGCCTATTCACTACTATGCACGGTTGTGCACTAATATAGCCTGGAATATGCTAGTATTTTCTCCTATGCACTGCTATCTACACCCATGCACTAGTATACTCGCCTATTCACTACTATGCACGGTTGTGCACTAATATAGCCTGGAATATGCTAGTATTTTCTCCTATGCACTGCTATCTACACCCATGCACTAGTATACTCGCCTATTCACTACTATGCACGGTTGTGCACTAATATAGCCTGGAATATGCTAGTATTTTCTCCTATGCACTGCTATCTACACCCATGCACTAGTATACTCGCCTATTCACTACTATGCACGGTTGTGCACTAATATAGCCTGGAATATGCTAGTATTTTCTCCTATGCACTGCTATCTACACCCATGCACTAGTATACTCGCCTATTCACTACTATGCACGGTTGTGCACTAATATAGCCTGGAATATGCTAGTATTTTCTCCTATGCACTGCTATCTACACCCATGCACTAGTATACTCGCCTATTCACTACTATGCACGGTTGTGCACTAATATAGCCTGGAATATGCTAGTATTTTCTCCTATGCACTGCTATCTACACCCATGCACTAGTATACTCGCCTATTCACTACTATGCACGGTTGTGCACTAATATAGCCTGGAATATGCTAGTATTTTCTCCTATGCACTGCTATCTACACCCATGCACTAGTATACTCGCCTATTCACTACTATGCACGGTTGTGCACTAATATAGCCTGGAATATGCTAGTATTTTCTCCTATGCACTGCTATCTACACCCATGCACTAGTATACTCGCCTATTCACTACTATGCACGGTTGTGCACTAATATAGCCTGGAATATGCTAGTATTTTCTCCTATGCACTGCTATCTACACCCATGCACTAGTATACTCGCCTATTCACTACTATGCACGGTTGTGCACTAATATAGCCTGGAATATGCTAGTATTTTCTCCTATGCACTGCTATCTACACCCATGCACTAGTATACTCGCCTATTCACTACTATGCACGGTTGTGCACTAATATAGCCTGGAATATGCTAGTATTTTCTCCTATGCACTGCTATCTACACCCATGCACTAGTATACTCGCCTATTCACTACTATGCACGGTTGTGCACTAATATAGCCTGGAATATGCTAGTATTTTCTCCTATGCACTGCTATCTACACCCATGCACTAGTATACTCGCCTATTCACTACTATGCACGGTTGTGCACTAATATAGCCTGGAATATGCTAGTATTTTCTCCTATGCACTGCTATCTACACCCATGCACTAGTATACTCGCCTATTCACTACTATGCACGGTTGTGCACTAATATAGCCTGGAATATGCTAGTATTTTCTCCTATGCACTGCTATCTACACCCATGCACTAGTATACTCGCCTATTCACTACTATGCACGGTTGTGCACTAATATAGCCTGGAATATGCTAGTATTTTCTCCTATGCACTGCTATCTACACCCATGCACTAGTATACTCGCCTATTCACTACTATGCACGGTTGTGCACTAATATAGCCTGGAATATGCTAGTATTTTCTCCTATGCACTGCTATCTACACCCATGCACTAGTATACTCGCCTATTCACTACTATGCACGGTTGTGCACTAATATAGCCTGGAATATGCTAGTATTTTCTCCTATGCACTGCTATCTACACCCATGCACTAGTATACTCGCCTATTCACTACTATGCACGGTTGTGCACTAATATAGCCTGGAATATGCTAGTATTTTCTCCTATGCACTGCTATCTACACCCATGCACTAGTATACTCGCCTATTCACTACTATGCACGGTTGTGCACTAATATAGCCTGGAATATGCTAGTATTTTCTCCTATGCACTGCTATCTACACCCATGCACTAGTATACTCGCCTATTCACTACTATGCACGGTTGTGCACTAATATAGCCTAGTATATGCTAGTATTTTCTCCAATGCACTGCTATCTACACCCATGCACTAGTATACTCGCCTATTCACTACTATGCACGGTTGTGCACTAATATAGCCTGGAATATGCTAGTATTTTCTCCTATGCACTGCTATCTACACCCATGCACTAGTATACTCGCCTATTCACTACTATGCACGGTTGTGCACTAATATAGCCTAGCTATATGCTAGTATTTTCTCCTATGCACTGCTATCTACACCCATGCACTAGTATACTCGCCTATTCACTACTATGCACGGTTGTGCACTAATATAGCCTGGAATATGCTAGTATTTTCTCCTATGCACTGCTATCTACACCCATGCACTAGTATACTCGCCTATTCACTACTATGCACGGTTGTGCTCTAATATAGCCTAGGATATGCTAGTATTTTCTCCTGTGCACTGCTATCTACACCCATGCACTAGTATACTCGCCTATTCACTACTATGCACGGTTGTGCACTAATATAGCCTGGAATATGCTAGTATTTTCTCCTATGCACTGCTATCTACACCCATGCACTAGTATACTCGCCTATTCACTACTATGCACGGTTGTGCACTAATATAGCCTGGAATATGCTATTATTTTCTCCTGTGCACTGCTATCTACACCCATGCACTAGTATACTCGCCTATTCACTACTATGCACGGTTGTGCACTAATATAGCCTGGAATATGCTAGTATTTTCTCCTATGCACTGCTATCTACACCCATGCACTAGTATACTCGCCTATTCACTACTATGCACGGTTGTGCACTAATATAGCCTGGAATATGCTAGTATTTTCTCCTATGCACTGCTATCTACACCCATGCACTAGTATACTCGCCTATTCACTACTATGCACGGTTGTGCACTAATATAGCCTGGAATATGCTAGTATTTTCTCCTATGCACTGCTATCTACACCCATGCACTAGTATACTCGCCTATTCACTACTATGCACGGTTGTGCACTAATATAGCCTGGAATATGCTAGTATTTTCTCCTATGCACTGCTATCTACACCCATGCACTAGTATACTCGCCTATTCACTACTATGCACGGTTGTGCACTAATATAGCCTGGAATATGCTAGTATTTTCTCCTATGCACTGCTATCTACACCCATGCACTAGTATACTCGCCTATTCACTACTATGCACGGTTGTGCACTAATATAGCCTGGAATATGCTAGTATTTTCTCCTATGCACTGCTATCTACGCCTATGCACTAGTATACTCGCCTATTCACTACTATGCACGGTTGTGCACTAATATAGCCTGGAATATGCTAGTATTTTCTCCTATGCACTGCTATCTACACCCATGCACTAGTATACTCGCCTATTCACTACTATGCACGGTTGTGCACTAATATAGCCTGGAATATGCTAGTATTTTCTCCTATGCACTACTATCTACACCCATGCACTAGTATACTCGCCTATTCACTACTATGCACGGTTGTGCACTAATATAGCCTGGAATATGCTAGTATTTTCTCCAATGCACTGCTATCTACACCCATGCACTAGTATACTCGCCTATTCACTACTATGCACGGTTGTGCACTAATATAGCCTGGAATATGCTAGTATTTTCTCCAATGCACTGCTATCTACACCCATGCACTAGTATACTCGCCTATTCACTACTATGCACGGTTGTGCACTAATATAGCCTGGAATATGCTAGTATTTTCTCCTATGCACTGCTATCTACACCCATGCACTAGTATACTCGCCTATTCACTACTATGCACGGTTGTGCACTAATATAGCCTGGAATATGCTAGTATTTTCTCCAATGCACTGCTATCTACACCCATGCACTAGTATACTCGCCTATTCACTACTATGCACGGTTGTGCACTAATATAGCCTGGAATATGCTAGTATTTTCTCCTATGCACTGCTATCTACACCCATGCACTAGTATACTCGCCTATTCACTACTATGCACGGTTGTGCACTAATATAGCCTGGAATATGCTAGTATTTTCTCCTATGCACTGCTATCTACACCCATGCACTAGTATACTCGCCTATTCACTACTATGCACGGTTGTGCACTAATATAGCCTGGAATATGCTAGTATTTTCTCCTATGCACTGCTATCTACACCCATGCACTAGTATACTCGCCTATTCACTACTATGCACGGTTGTGCACTAATATGGCCTGGAATATGCTAGTATTTTCTCCTATGCACTGCTATCTACACCCATGCACTAGTATACTCGCCTATTCACTACTATGCACGGTTGTGCACTAATATAGCCTGGAATATGCTAGTATTTTCTCCTATGCACTACTATCTACACCCATGCACTAGTATACTCGCCTATTCACTACTATGCACGGTTGTGCACTAATATAGCCTGGAATATGCTAGTATTTTCTCCAATGCACTGCTATCTACACCCATGCACTAGTATACTCGCCTATTCACTACTATGCACGGGTGTTCACTAATATAGCCTAGGATATGCATGTAACTACTGCTGTGCACCGCTATGGTCTCCCTATGCGTCAATAGGTTTCAGGACCTTTAAAGAACCATACATAAAGCCCTTGCCTAAATCTTCTATTCGAAGAAGAAACAGAGCAAGGCTGCTGTGAAGAGGGAAGTTGGAAATGCTTGGTTTTTGAAGATTTATTTGACTTTAGAGTTAGCAAAAGACCACCTTGGGCACCAAGAAAACCAGTTTACCACAATGACAAGTAAAGATAGCCTTGAAGCCCAGCACGGCATTGCAATAAAACCATCTAACCGGGAATTCCCTGGCCTAACAGCAAAAGACGAAGGAGCTCACTGGACAGGCCCATTTTATTTCATACAAGCAGCAGACCCTCAATTTGGCCTCATTGACGGTTGGAACGGTGTACCAGAGAATGAAATAACCTGGGATCAAGAGATAGTGCTCACAAATAAAGCAATGGAGTGTATAAACAAACTTAGGCCTGCTCCAAAATTTGTGTCAATTTGTGGTGATCTCGTAGATGCTGCTCCAGGGACTGAAAAACATGAATTGCAAATTGCTGATTTATTGAAATGCTTGCAAAAGCTTGATTCAAACATTCCACTTACGTGTCTTCCAGGCAATCATGATATTGGTAATACACCAACGGTTGAAAGTATTAAAAACTACGAAAGAGATTTTGGTGATGATTATTACACTTTCTTCTCAGGAGGTAAAATATGCTTTATATTTAATTGTCGGAGGTCTGTTGTGTGAAAAACAATATATGTGTAAAAATCTAAAATATAGCAGATAAGTCAACAAAAACAATTTACTATCTTATGGTGGGCACATCAGTCTTCGTCGTTTAATGCGTGCTATCGCACAGGCAATCATTGGCACATGCATGGAGCCGATAATGCGAGCGACCCTTTGCAGGCAGGAGTCAGATGTTTGACAATTATTTTTTGCCTTCTTAGAATATCATATTTGTTCAGCTATTAGAAAGAAAAAATGTTTTTCACAATCTTCTTTCATATGTGATCGTAATCACTGTAGCTAATCTACTTCCTTGTTGCCCCTTTATTCTGCGTTGTGTTGTGTTGTTTGTTGTTTGTTCAACAGCATTGCAACAAGAAGTGTTTGAATTTCTTTCCTTTTTTCTTTGGGAAAGGAGAGACACCATCTTCCTAGTCTTGTCATTTCCTAACGGTGCTTTTCTGTCAGTAAATGTGTCTTTCTCTCCATTCTCATGCCATATTCTCTCTACAGGACCGGACGACAAGAACATTGGACGATTGTCCAATTTTTCCCAAGATGGAAGGAACATGCCGCATTCCCGCCGCATTACGCACCACTTACCAACTGTTGGTAAATTGCTAGTTTTATCCTTATTGAATTATGAAACTGAAATTTATTCCTTATTTCCTTATTGAATTATATGAAACTGAAATTTATTCTTCAGGTGTAATGTTTCTTGTCATTGACAACCAATTCTATCATGATGCAAGCAAGACTCAACATCTCTTTGAGGAACAAGAAATATGGCTTGACAAGCAACTTGAAATTGCAAAATCTAAACAATACAAACACTGCATCATCTTCCAACATATTCCATGGTATCATGATTCTCCAGATGAGGCAGAGGATTATTTCAACATTGAACCAAAGAAGCGAAAAGAATTATTGCAAAAATTCAAAAATGCAGGCATCAAACATGCGTTTGCAGGTCATTATCATCGAAATGCTGGAGGAAAAGATGATGAATTTGAAATGACTGTTTCAAGTGCTATTGGATGTCAAATTGGTGATGACTTGTCTGGTATGAGAATTGTTCGAGTTTTTGAACATAAAATTGATCATAAATATTATGACTTAGATAATTTCCCAACTAATGTTTCACTTAATGAAAATGACAATTTACCATGATTTTTCCATGTATTGCAACGTTATACAATCTTTTTAATGGAATGCACTCATATTTAAAGTACTGCACAGGATTTTGTAGCACGGAATAGAAATACTGGTCATCAATTGAATATTACTTGTGAGCAGCCAAATTTGCTCCAATAATTGTGTACCTTAGCTTTTCAAAACTTGTGATATATTTTGAAATGACCTTGAATAATATTGTGTAATGAGAAGAATATTTTTTGATAATTTTTATCCAATGTACAACAAAATAATAAATTTGCAATTTGAGTTTTGAAGTTCATATCAAATTCATTTGTCTTTGATCTTCTCTAGACTGATTACATAAGTGTCAGTTTTCCACATTGAATTGGATGATTTTTATGGCTTCAAACTGATTATGTCATGTATGCTTGAAAATATAAACATCAGATTGAAAACATTGAACGAATACAAGGAATCACGTCGTCAGTCTAGATGTACTCTATGATAAATTTTGCAACTCTAAGCTTCATATGGTTGGATTAAACAAAAAATAGTTCAGTGTACTATTTAAAAGTATGCTACTTTATTTTCAATTTTGGAGCACTAAAATAAGTTAGAATATCCAATGTGAACTTTACTTTAATTGATAGACATGTTCGTCAAAACTTTGAATGCCTAAGTCAGGGTTTAACATAAAATTTATTGAGCGCTACTCCTTCTCGGAACGCTGCTTGTTCAGAAACAAAGATAGCATGAGGCGCAGAAATTTGTTTCCGAGAAGGAAGTTGAAACGTGTTTTGCTTTTTGCATCTGAAAGAAATTTCGTTTACGAAAAGTCCTTAATTCGTGCTTGGAAAGTGACTATCAAGGAGCTGAAATTTGCCGTGAACGAAATACTGTGTCGTTAAAATGGAAAGTGCAGTTTGCTCCGAGTTGTCGCAAAGATCATTCAACATGCCAAAGAACAGAACATTCCCAAATCAGACGGAGAACGAAGGAGGAGAATGGGATGGACCATTCTGCTTCATCCAAGCAGCGGACATCCAAATGGGTCTTATTGATCGGTTGAATGGTGTGCCAGATGATAAAATAACTTGGGATGAAGAAATGCTGCTCACAAACAAAGCTGTGGATTGTATAAACAAACTTAGGCCACGTCCAAAGTTTGTAGTGATCTGCGGTGATCTTGTCGATGCGTTCCCGGGGTCTGAGAGGCACGAACAACAGAAATTTGATTTATTAAAATGCTTGCAAAGATTGAGAGAAGATATTCTCTTGATGCTTCTTCCTGGGAATCATGATATTGGCAATATACCAACCGAAGAAACGATTCAGAATTACAAGAAAGACTTCGGGGATGATTATTACAGTTCCTTTTTCGGAGGTAAGCTTTGCGTTTCAAATATCTAATGCATCTAATGTTCTTGAATTACTGACCCTACAAATAGCATGGTTTCTTTTATAAAACAAAATAATAAATGCAGTGCAGTGTGTCACTGACACATTCTGATTTTCATGTGCAGAAACGAACCAGAGGGAGGGCTGAATTATCTACTCTTAAAGTAAACATTTTTTTGTGCATGAAGTTATTTTTCCCGAAATAAAAGTTTTACCCAAAAGCTTTCCTTGAAAGTTTTCCCTCGGCTTTGATCTTTAAGTTGCACCAAAGAACTGTTTTCTTGTCGTTCTCCCAAACTTTGAAGCGAAGAGCGTTTTTCTAAAATGCAAATTGACTTGAGCAGTCTTTGAGACTATCACCAAAACATTACTAGTAAACATTCTGCATCTTATTTTCTGGACTCACTGTATCTGTGCATTTCTTCACTTCCACTTTTACATTCTCTTCATCAGTCAAAAGGGAGGACTGCTCTTCTTTTGGTGTTCATCGTCAAGATCTCCCTGGAATTGTTGAAGTTTTACGACCATTTGTACAAATCACCAATCTTTCAAATGGTGTTTTGATGCAGTTTTTATTATATGGTGATCCAGACCTTTCTGATAACTTGAACAGAGAGATATTCGAATTAACTTCACGCGTTATCTTATCCACGAAACTGGTCGGTTTGATTAATGTCTTTTTGAGACTTCAGTTATGTACTAAGCAACCACCAAGTCCTTTCACGTAAATGTTCTTTTTCTTTGTAAATTCTGTTTTCACATTAGATGTCAAGCATATTATTTATTTAAAACTACATTAAATTCATCGCAACCCTGACATGACATCTAATGTTAGACAGAATCTAGTTTGGTATCCATTAGTAGATAAGCGTTCGTAGTACCGGGTGACCCAGAAAAAAGTGACCCAACGCAATCTGTTACAGAAAATTAACTAAGTGGCCGATTGAGATGCTTCAAACGTTGTTCTGTCGCTAAAAGACTAGCCTATGCGATGAGTATTTTTCGCAATTTTTTCGGCACGGTAAATTTCCAAAATTAAGGATTTCGAGGAAAAGAGCATGCCTGAAATCCTCAAAAAGTCGTCAAAAACAGGGCATCGATTTACAGCCATTTCAAATCTTCAAAACAACGTGGAGCGTGTTTCATTTCAAGCTGGGAATAGGTAACACAGTCGGAAGTCTTCAGAGCAAGTTTATAGTCCCTAGGTACTTGAAAATATTCTCAGGCAGAATGAAACACGCTCCTCGTTGTTTTGAAGATCTGAAATGGCTTCAAATCGATCCCTTGTTTTTGACGACTTTTTAAGAATTTCAAGCCTGCCCTTTTCCTCAAAATCCTTAATTCGGAAACCTTCCCGTGCCCAAAAAATTGCGAAAAATACTCATAATGTAGGCTGGTCTTTTAGCGACAAAACAACGTTTGAAATATTTCAATCTGCCACTTACTTTTTTTTCTATAACAGATTGCGTTGGGTCACTTTTTTCTGGGTCACCCGGTATAGATTACCCTGTTGTTACCAGACTCTCTAACATAAACTCTCTAACATAAATTTTAGAGAGTCTGGTACCCAGGGTAAGTATAGATGTATGCTTTATATATTGGCCATAATGGGGTATTCATTGTCGTGCGCTCCCCACGGTATCGTACCTAACTGCAGTGTTGTATGATCATTAGAGAAGTACAGTAAAATGTAAGATATATTGTAAAATTTATATTTCAATAAAGAAAGGCGAGGAACAGCGATAATTGAAAGGAATCGTAATGTTGGTAATGTTTAAAGTCACATTTGACAACAGAAATAACATTTTATTCTCTCTCCAGGCGTATTCTTCATCATCGTGAACAACCAACTTTACAAAAACCCGAGCAATGCTCAAGAATGTCTTGCAGAACACGAAAAATGGTTGCAAAAACAACTCAAAATAAACAAAACAAACAAATACAAACATTGCGTCATGTTTCAACATATTCCATGGTTCTACAATTCCCCAGACGAGGAAGAGGATTATTTCAACATTGAGCCAACGAAACGAAAAGAATTATTGCAGAAATTTAAAGATGCAGGCATTAAACATGCATTTGCTGGTCATTATCATATCAATGCCGGTAGAATGGATGCCGATTTTGAAATGATAGTTACAAGTGCAGTTGGTTTACAGATGGGAAATGAAAAATCAGGGATGAGAATTGTGCGAGTTTTTGAGGATAAGGTTGATCATAAGTATTACGAGTTTGATGATTTTCCAGCAGAGATTTCTTTGGATGAAGATTCAAAGTTGCCTTGATAGAAAGGAAAAGATTCGGAGGTATTGAACCCCAACATAAATAAGTGAATAGTAATTAATACCGGGTTAACCAGAAAAAAGTTCCCATTTTTGAAAATTCATAGCAAGTACTGGATGGATTGTAATGAATCAATATTTGCTTAATAGCCAAAAGATCTAAGTATATTTGAAAATTTTCTTGCCTTCTTACAAGCACTGGAAAAATTGGTAAATTCAAGTTTACAAAAACTTGGTGGTTGCAAAATGACTGAAAAAGGCCTAAAATACTTGATCAAATCATAAAGGAACTCACTCAGAAAAACAGAGAAAATACAATTTCTCATGGGTGAGAGATATCGTCTGCACATTTATTGCCATGGGATTGAAAATCTTTAGTGTCTGTTTGAGAATTTATGTCTTATAACTCTTGAGAGAGATGAAACGCCTGTGCGCATTGTTCCGCTTTAGGACAGTGACAACGATTTGATTAAATGTTTCAGGCCCTTTTTAGTCATTTTGCAACCATGACATTTTTGTAAAGTTGAATTTACCTATATTTGCAGTGCTCGTATGAAGACGAGAAAAATTACAAATACTTCGATCTTTGGCTTTCAACAAGAATTTGAATCATTCAGATCCATGAAGTACTTGTGGTGCTACGAATTTTCAAAAGTGAGAACCTTTTTCTGGCTCACCCGTTATATTTCTAAATATTCCAATTTGCTTAATGACGTCATTACGCACTTGTTGCAGACAAAAATGTGTGAATAACAGTATAATCTTGCAGTTTATTATCAACCATGCCAACCCCGGACCTGTCTTTCAAATTGAAAATGCGTATTTACACAAACAAGGGCAGATTTTGTAATACAATAGCACGAGTTGCTTTTGTTGACACCTCAATTCAAAGCGATTAGCGATCACAGACAAAGGAAATTCTATCAACCAGTAATTCAAAACAAACAAGGCCGCCAAAGTTTTTTTGAAACCCAGGTAGGTAGCTAGCTCGCTCGCTGTGCATTCCAGAAATTATTTTTAAGAACAAACACGAGCATAGATCGAAAAAAGAAAGATATATTTACACATCTGCCGCGGGCATTTTGTTTCTTTGGTCCAGAAGCTGAGCAGTAAATGTTTTGATAACACCCAAAAAAATAAGAGAATTGAATCGCCTCCTAAACGGCTTTTGAACCAAACAAATAAAATGCCCGCGGCAGATGTGTAGATGCATCCTTCTTCTTTCGATCTACGCTCATGTTTGCCCTTAAAAACAGTTTCTGGAATGCACAACGAGCGAACTAGCTACCTGGGTTTCAAAGAAACTTTTGCAGCTTTGTTTGTTTTGAATTGCTGGTTGGGAGAATTTCCTTTGTCTGCAATCGCTAATCGCTTTGAATTGAGGTGTCAACAAAAGCAACTCATGCTATTGTATTACAAAATCTGCCCTTGTTATTTACACAGGCATGCGTTTGCACGAATAAAAATAATCAACGATACGTTTAGTCAACAGAACATTTTCAAAACAGAACATTTTATAGTATACTCTGTAAAATTTCGAAATAACATAAATAAGTGAACAGCAAAACTACTGTGAAAATTCTATGCATCTATAGTTCTAAAACCTTGGTACTGTAGTATAAACTTAATAATAGGTACTAGGAGAAAAACGGACGCAAAAAACTAGTGTGCTGAAAAATCTGTCTGTTTTTTTGCGTACGTTTTTCTCCTAGTACCTATTATATTTCTAAATATTCCTATTTGCGTATAAAAGTATCAGCTTTATAAGCTTCATTAGCATTTGTGTAAGCCAGGGGTGGAGGTGCCCAAAATTGAGCACAGGTATGTGTCTGAAAGATTCTGAGAAATATTTTGGTTTTCTCTTGGAGCAGCCTAAATCGGTGCCAATCCATGTAAGAAACCTACAGTTGTTAATGTCTGAAATTTATAAAACAAAACGCAGTCTGAGTCCACCATTCATGAAGGATATTTTCACGCAGCAAAACATTAGCTACTGTCTAAGGCATGGTAACAGCCAAAAGTTCGAACCACGTCCTTTCGAGTTGACTCCATTACTTATCTTAGAAATAAACTGTGGTAGCTTTTACCGTCAGAAATAAAACAATCAAACAGCCCTCCTATCTTCATCGATCATATCCAAAACAGGAACTTCAAGCCAAAAAATTGGAACTTCAGCTATGGCCATGAATATTTACCCAAAGGATACCGAAAACTGGGGAAATCGTAAAAACTGCAACCAAACCAAAGCTAGGATTCGCACATACCCGTCCTCGATTTTGAGCACCTCCACCCCAGGGTGTATGCTAGAAAATTATCGAAAATAGCAGTATCATTTTGTCCAAAAATTTAAGATTCTAAAACTAGTTAAACCAGCTTGGTGTGTTAAACAAAATGATATCCCTCAACAATCTAAACAAAAATGTCCCTATTTCAGCGTTGATAACTGCTGTCAATTTATATACCCCTGAGGTTATATTTGTTATGCGTTTGGACTAAGTATAAAGCATTCTTCTTGCTCTACTTTCAGATAGAGGGTTTCTACTTCTCATGTCCAGTTGATAGACAATTCCCAAGCTGAGCTGGTCTCCGCAAAAAATTCCTTCCTTGTCCCTTCAATTTGTGAGGCTCCTCGGCAATGAACATTGTTTTTTTCTTAAATCTTTCTCAACTCAAGGAGAGGGACAACATGGGTTCCAACTCTTTAAATTGATGTAAAATGGTGGGTGTAAAATTATATGACCTATTTCTTTGAATTGAATGGCTTGAAAGGAACTTTGGCTTCTTTGCTATGATTCTACCGTTAGACTTTTCAGGAATCTTGAATATTTTTGGAAATTACAGCGTAATTTATATTTCAACTCATTTGAGGCTATGACGTCATCAGATTTCTAAATCGTAAACCAGGAGAGTAAACAGACGTTCGCACGATACCATGTTGTAGAAATTCATAAACCATGGTTTCCTTGGAAATAACTCTGTGATTTCTCGACCAGTTTAGAAATTTTGATAGTTTTTTAAGTTTTTTCGACATTTTTCTTTAATTCGCAAACAAGAAGAAAACCACTCTAATTCTTTTTTTTTTTTTTTTTTTTTATATTCAATATGAAAATTTACAAAAACGAGGTACTTAAGACCATACTTACAAATTACTTAACTACATAACAAAGATGATAACCCGGGAAGCAAGAACCCATGACTATCCCAGGGTCATTACATAGAACATTAAACTAAATTACATCACTCTAATTACTCTAATTCTGAATATAATGAAGCTTTCAAAAAATTTCAACGGTAGAAATATAGCAAAATAGCTAAAGTTTCTTTCAAGCTATTCAATTCAAAGAAATAGGTCATACAATTTTACACCCACCTTTTTGAAGATTTGAAACCCATATTTTTCCTTCATAAAATTTTCTTCTGGTCTGGTCATATCTGCGAGTGTGTTGTTCTTTGCAGGCACGGCCTCCTTTAGGTGACACATCTGTTCCTTTTGCGTCGTGTTGTGCTACCTCTCAGGTTCATTGAACAAAAGAAGTCCCAGTTGCCTTTGCGAGCCCTCATACCTTGCTTTTGCACCAAGGCAATGATTGTATTTTGTTTTACTCAGCGATTTATCGCAATTCTTTGGATGCCACATGTGAAACAATCCTGGGTCTGGTGCTCGAATGATCTTCAATGGAGTCTTCATGAATCTGTTAATAAACAATGCTGGTATGAACATGGGTATTGTGGACACGATTTGTGTCGATCGTGTCCACAATACCTGGCCTAAATGTTAATAAATGAATGAATGTAGTTCGTTACCTTGCTCGTCTTCATTTCATGAGTATCTCTGCGCTTTTGCCTCGGCAGCGATTCTTGCTTACTCAAGTTCATAACGGCCTAAGGTTTTTGAACAGTGCCGCGCTCTAAACTAGTTCAATTTTCAGTTTCAGGATGAGTCGTTCGAGAGCTGCGACGATCTGGGAACTAGTTTAGAGCGCGGCACTGTTCAAAAACGTTAGGCCGTTATGAACTTGAGTAAGCAAGAATCGCTGCCGAGGCAAAAGCGCAGAGATCCTCATGAAATGAAGACGAGCAAGGTAACGAACTACATTCATTCATTTAGTAACACTTAGGCCAGGTATTGTGGACACGATCGACACAAATCGTGTCCACGATACCCATGGTATGAATAAATGCAGGGATTCAAAACGGCCTGCTTCAACCAGCATGCTCTGCGCGTGTCATCTCTTCGTTGTCGCCATTTTAATTTACCAAAAAAAGGAAAATGTATTTGCCAAGCAAACTGGTAAACGGACCCTAAGAAGTAAATGACCTCTTTGTATAAATAGGACAAAGAAAGAAACCTAAACACCTCATTGTTTTCTTTGGCTTTGCTTTCTTTCGCCAAACGCTGGATTATCAAATACAATAGGCTATTGTTAAGTGCTGTAGCAAATCATCTATGCAGCCGATTAGTCAAATTGCGAATGTAAACAAATTGGGCGGTAAATAATAGCTTGAAACATAGGTGGCTATCTCACTGAAGCTGCGTGCTAAAATTGATTTTTGAGAGTTCGAGTTCCCACCCTGTCGAATCTGTTACGCAGAGCGAGAAGAGCTCTCTGTAATTCCAGGCTAAAGGAATCACGAGGTGTGGTCACGTGGAGAGGAAGGACAAGGACACTGCTTTAGCTTCTCAGTGTCTTAAAAACTACCTGCGGATGCCAGCATAGGTTCCAAATCTTTAACTCGGCATAAAAAGGTGGGTGTAAAATTTAATGACCTATTTCTTCTGATTGAATGGCTTGAAAGAAACTTTAGATACCTATCTATAATTCTATCGTTGGATTTTCCAGAAATTTTGAATATTTTCGAAATTACAGTGTATCTTACATTTCAAGTCATTTGAGGATGTGACGTCATCAAATTTCTAAATCATAAACCAGATGAGTGACAGACTTTTGCTTGATATCACATTGTAGACATTCGTAAACCATGGTTTTCTTCGAAATTATTTCATGTTACGTCAAACAGTTTAGAAATTACGATGGTTTTAAGTTTTTTTGAAAATATTTCTTGAATTCTTGAAAAAGAAGAAAAACACTCCAATTCTGAAAATATTAAAGACCTCAGAAAAATACAACGGTAGAATTATAGAGAAATAGCTAAAGTTTCTTTGAAGTGATTCAGTTCAGAGCAAAGGTCACTCATATTTACACCAGCCTTTTCAAAGATTTGGAACCTATGCTGCGGATGCTACATAGAAATAAAGAGAAAAGCTGTTACCGTAAACGCTCTATTTAGCCCCCCTCTCTATAAATCCCCCCCCCCCAATTATATCAAATTCCAGAGGTTACCAAAGATTTTCCATTTATTGAGCTAAATAAGTTTTCATGTTAATTTTGATATGGTTTGTGATAAAACTTTGTCGAAATATTTAACTCGTAATATTGTATGTCTAAACCGCAAAATGTGGAGTAAAAGAACTAAAAAGTGTCCAAAATTAAATAGGCCCCCGGGGGCGTAATAGAGCTTTTACGGTATTACGTTCTGGTTCTTTTGCAGCTAATGGGATCGAAAAGCAACACTACAATTGAAAAATAGACTGTTTTACATTTCATTTTATGCCAAATGGATGAATACTAAAGAGCAAATACCTGCTGAAAAGATCATTATCTTCTCCACCCCAACCCTTGATTTTCAAATTAAATCCTCCAACTTTGAGATAGTCACTTCGGTACATACAAGTCATGCCAAATCCCAAGGGCCTCCACGTTCCTGATTCTTCATCGATCTCGACACTGTATTTATTAGTTTCGTTTCTCCTCGAAATATATGGATTGTACTGCGAAAATATTATAGGGTAATAAACTTGCTTGTTCGGTTGCGTATTGATGCGGCATCGGCGAAGGAAATTACGATCAAACGAAACATCGACATCGCAAAAGAACATTAATACATTCTTGTTGCCGTTCCAGCGTTTTACGCCGTCGTCTAACGCACGACCGCGCGAGAATGGTAAATCTTTTCGCATTATATCGATACCAGCGAATTTTGTATTCTTACTGAATTGAACCATCCTTTCTTTTAATCTAATACTGCTTGTTGCGTTCCCATAAATAACAACTGTTAGGAAGACATTTTCTCCATGTTTCACGCAGATTTCGCGAAACATTTGGATAAATTTATCAAGCGATTCTGCTCGTCCTGATAGCGGTAATATGATGTTGATCAATTCGCGTATTTTCGTGCTCTGGTCAATTATTTTTCCATCTAAGATGTACGGACCAAGCGGTCGTAATACCGGAATATTGAAAGCCTTTCCTTTCTTTGTTTTAATTGTAAATATATATTGATTCCCTTTCATGGGGTCAGATTTGAAAATTACGTCCATAACTCGCGATTTCTCCCCGTTTTCTTTCGTCTTTTTATTAAATTCTTTGAGTCCCCAGTTTAGACCAGCCTTCAAATCAGCGTTTCGATGCTTCGCTCCGAAATTCCCGATATTTTGCCTCGGTTTCATGTAAAGTGGTTGAGCCTCGTATACAGCATGCATATCACTCGTCATATAAATTTCGTCCTTCTGTTTTTCAACTCTCTTCGGCAAGAAATATGTGGAACAATTTTTAGCTATCGTCTGCTTTTTAACAACCTCGCCATATCGTATTAATTTCTCAGTGATATTCGTCTGCTCGTAAATCGCAACTTGGTGTTTCAAATCCCGCGTAATATCCATATATTGCCGTAGAATATCTGACATTCGTTTTAACGCCATACAACAAGGCCGTTTCCCCGTGCTCGCAATTTTAGCGAGATTCTCTGGGAAAGGAGTTGGTTCACTTTTTGTTTTTTTCACCACTTTCAAGTTTTGATTTGCTTCTTTCTGCAAAGCCGCACCTTTTTTATGTAGAGCGTCATCGTTTTTTTCAAGCGACCGCTTCTTCTTCGTTATATTCATATTAACAGCTGCCGCTGACACTGTATTATCCGTTTCCGTGATATTCAACATTGAAATCTTTTTCCGCAATGTGTTTATAACCTTCTCGCGATATTTCAATAGTTTCTCTTTAGTGCGAATCTCTTGTCTAAGATGAAGAACCAGCCGTTTGTCAAGTTCGCAAGTCCAGGTTCCTGCACGAAACGCTTCCAATGATGTCCGCGCGGATAGATAATACGATGTGGAAAACATGAAGCGGAATGTATGTAAAGCGGCGAATACGATAACAACAGCAAGCAGTCCTTTGACGTATACGTAAACCATTTTGTTAAGCGTCGTGCGTTTGGAGTGCCTTCAAGAAGAACCTGTGAGGAAAGAAACAGATAAATCATTATCGTCAATTGGAAGCTGTATGAAGAAATCTCAATTTGACAGTTTACAAAATTGAGACTACGTTAGCTAAATTTAAAAGAACTCATCTTCACAACAGGTGAAATTTTGAATGACATTACAGTATAATGGGGTAGGTAGGCGACACAGCAGCCCTACAGCAGCACGTAAAATGCATATATAGGCTATCAATAAAGTATAAAGTAAGTGTACCGTTGAAGAGGGCCTAACCATTCGAAGAAAACAGGCATCAGTTTAGTCTCTTGCAAGGCTATCAATAAAGGATATAAAAGCAAGAATCAGCTATTTCTGTATGGGGGCTATAACATGAGCGTATGAGATGCAGAACGTTTAGGGAGCTTGTTATGTATTTTGCCCAAGCTTGATATGATGACTGCAGTGAATTGAAAGTGCCTGAATGGGACCTGAAATACGATGAATTTTCTCTGACAAGGGGGCTGCAACCCCCTCTAGCCTCCTATGCATGTATGGGGCTTGTATGACAGGGACATAGACTCAATATCTGCCTTTACCAAACCATGCTTGCTGGCTCACAGTATACATGTACTTTCTGTCAGAAACCATGAAATTGGCCCAGGACTGAAAGTTTGTTACGTATGACTTTGGAGTTGAGTTCTAAAAATGGTCTCTTATCAAAGAAAACACACGTATCCCTCTACAACTTACCATTACCAAAACATGACCGTTCTCGACATAAGTGGCTGCAATGTGTCCCATCTATTCAGACATCAGGTCTAAGGAGGTCTGTAACCTAAGGTGGCCAATTGACTGTCTAGAAGACCAACCAGTCCAGTTTACCTCAAACATGCATGTATAAATCTTCCTCTATAACTGTATTAATTCCGCCGATCAACCAAAGTCCAAAGCCCTTGCTCCTAAGAATCTCCACTACTTCCAGGTTAAACTTGTTGTCCAATCAGATAAGACCTCTCACTACCAAAGCACTTCATGCCAGGCAACCCAGCAGATGTTTAACCTCGAGGCGGAGTTTAACAGCCTCTTTCTAGGTCACAATTGTTCTGTGCACGGCAGAAGCAAGATACTCGTATACCTCTCACAGCCAATGATTCTTACGTCTTTATGGCTTTTCTAAGCGGTTTACTCACAGGAAACGGTGCCCTGTCATGTTGTTGATAAGACAGCCTCACTAAATCGATATAAATCTTTCCAGACCTAATTTTCACAGGGCTGCTAAGAGTTTTGCTTTGTAAAGCCCCTCCTGGAAGAAATAAAAAGATTTGGCCCGTGTGTTTGAGAGATACAAGAAAACAAACGAGAGTTCGGTGGCATTGTGCGTGAAATTATTTGTGGCCATGCCCCTTACATGCAGTAAAACGTTCAACTTAAAAGTCAAGGGGCCTCTCGAAAACTTTCGAGATTCTGTAGGCCATTTTCCTTGGCCTTTGGTTTTCGGCAACAGCATTGGTTTTATCAGTGAGTGACCTAAACTTGCTCCAAATCTATTTCGCCAACTGTAATAAGTCTATCTATATTTGACGAAATAGACTTAGGGCACGTCTTAGACTGATTACGATTGAGTAATTGAGTCCTAGTAATCGCTACCACCCACCCACCCTACTCGCTCATACTAGGACTCATGGCTTCCCAGCCAAATGGCTGGCCCTATTTAGGCCGAGTACCACAAGAAGTTGTGTTACCAATCACAGAGCTTCATTTTGGTCACATGACTTAACTTCGTGGTCACATGATTTTTTTCTTGACAATGATTGGTTTATTTTCAGTAGCTGCCAAAAAGAGGCTAGAAATGATATTTCCCGGACCACTGATTGACACAACCGAAAGATGGCGGCAACTAGTCGCAAAGCTGCGAGGCCGAAGCACTTCAGGGCTTAGGGGCGAAGGCTCTGCAACAACAATTATCTTTCGTTCCTTGGTGAGCTCAATTTAATACTTGCAGCAGTTACAATCATTGAAGAGAAGAGGAAGACTACATTCGTAAGAAAATTAATTCAGTCTCGACAATGCCTTTGATCAGTTCAAAGCCGCGTCGACAGGGTCGAAACCCGGGGGGGGTACTCATATATTTTTCCGTACGGGGACGTGCCGCCGAACAGGGTATCATTTTCAGGATTCCTACTCCGGGACAGGGTATCACTTTTGTATAGTGGGCTCCATGACAGGGTCCATATTTTGTATAATTGACTACGTATCGTCGCTGTAAGCTATTTGCACTCCGCGAATATGATTTAAATCGTTTGGATGGCAACATTTCCGCATTTTCTGATAGATTTCTATCAAATTTCTATGAAATTCCCAGGGCAGCCTACATTTTTTACGAAGAAACCCAAGAACAGGGTATCGTTTTTACAGTTTTACTCCGGGACAGGGTATCATTTTCGGGAATTTTACTCCGGGACAGGGTGCCTTTTCAGATTTTCCAGCGGCACGTCCCCGTATTTTCGTAAATCAAGTACCCCCCGGGGGTCGAAACCCCTTCGCGCCATTTTTCTCTCTCACCCAGACCTCAAATCAGACCGTTGTGAGCCGTTGTGAGTATGACCGTTGTGAGTATGAGCGAGTAGGGTGGGTGGGTGGTAGCGATTACTAGGACTCAATCGTAATCAGTCTAGGCACGTCTACCTATGACCAAGAATGTTGCTCAATCAGGGAAAAATTTCCACCAGAAGACCGCTTGAAACTAAAATATATTTTCCTCAAATAGAACAGAACGTCGGACGTGGCCTAAGTTCCCAATTTTCCCTTTGTTTTCACAGACCTTTCTGCAGTCATTTACTGCATAGCCGTAAGGTTTTATTCTACAGTAGGCGATTTTGACACGTTTCAAGCCATATAAGGTCAGGTCCCTCGATAAGATGGTAACTGTAACATTGCTATATATCTGTTAATCTAGTTAAGTAAGTGCTGCCTGCTAGATATATAGTGTTGTATTTTTTTCAAGTTTCTGACAGGTTGCTACATCTTTTGTTTTGAGGGGGTATCAGTTGTGGGGGAGCTTTATTAACACCAAATATCAAGAAGTTAAAGCCTGTTTAGATTAAATTAAAATGAGGAGGTTGAAACCCGGAAATTCAGGTTTTTTGGAGGAAGGTCTAGGACTCTTCGCAACTCTGATACAAGCCTTGTAATGATATTGATGATGACCTCGTTTCAATATTCCCTCTTTGACGTCAGTACAACGTGACAGACTGTTGGCATCATAATCACACGATGAAAATAGATTCAGAAGGGGAACTCTCTTGAAACAGATGCCCGACGACGCTTTCTGTGGTCTTGAGACCAGTTGATTATTCAGCAAGAAAAGCCACATTATTTGTTGGTGTAACCATATAAAGTTTTCAATAGACTTCTTTGGTGATATTTTGCTTTGCAAGATCTGCAGGGTACCAAAACCACACACAATATATCGCTCACTTGTTGATTATTTCCCATTGTTAATTGCTTGCCCAATCAATGGTGGCCACCATGACTGTACGTATGGCCACTGAACATCTAATAAAAACATAACCAGGGCAACCAGAGGGGCAAGGACCAATAATTCTATGGCCTGCAATGTTGATAAGAGTCTAGTCAGCTGAAATTGTTGAAACCAATGTATGGGATATATTGAATAAAGGGGCCTTTTAATGTATCGGATATATTGAATAAAGGGGCCTTTCAAAATCTTTTATCATAAACCATTTACGATAGATTTCCGTCCCGGCAGCAATTAGTGTTTGTTTGATTGCAAAGAGAAAAGGGATGAGTAATCTAAGAAAAAAATTTTCTGCACAAAACAAAAGGAGTTCTGTTTCTCAAAGGTCGGGTAACCCAACTTCTAAATATAAGGTTTACTCATTATGCTTTATTTACTAGATGTACTCAAAACAGTCCAAAACTCACTTTCTATGGCCGAAAAGAGTAGCCTGCGTGCGGACAGGAAAGAGCCCCTTTTCGTTCCAAGCATTGGTTTATGTAGGCTCCTATCCAGAATTACAACTCAATCAAAAGATGGAGCAAAAGTGCATCCTGTCCCTGCAGGGGTCCTATACCATCATGATTGCTTCAGTACTTTCAAAATGATGAAATCGAATTTCTCAACTTTGCTCTATGCCAATTTCTAAGTGTAATACTTTTGTGTGCCAGGGTGGGCCATGTAAAAGTCATTTCTACTGCAGCCTCTTTCTACCATGTCCAAAAGTGTGCTCCTAAAACCAGACAAGTTGCTTCTCTGCGATCAATATCGCCCTAAAATAGGACGCAGAGCTTGCCAATACTGTATAGGCACTCAAATCGGAGGGAGGTGAGAGATTACTAGATTGGATTTCTGCAGCAATAATTCCATTCCATTATTTGATGTTTCTGTTTAACCTCGGGTTTAACCTCGCTCTTTCATAAGACAAGATAAGACCATATCACAATAATCTATCACCAAACTTTGCACTATTACGTCAAACTCATGCCTACACTACAATATCCTGAATAATATCAAACAGGGATTAGATTTCAAATCCAAGGCAAAATCCTGGAGGAAGTTATCGACCTGTAACCGAGAATAGGCCAAAGAATAGTTTCTTACCAGCCAACTGTTCTTTAAATGCAACGCTTTCAGCAAGTAATTCTTTACGTAAAACTGACGATTTGGTTGAGGGTTACTTGTGGACCCTTTCAAGTGATATATTCATCACCATGTCCATCCTGCTTTGCGCTTTTCCTTGCTGCTAGCATCACTTGAAGTGACTTTCTCTTTGTGGTCTTTGGTCGCGATCTTTTTACCCTGTGCCAGGAAGGCGATCTTGTGTTATTGTCTGACGTCAGTTTAACATTTCTTTCATTCTCTAATCGCCTTACAAACGTCTCAAATAACGTCTATTAAATTCCGATCTGGTTGACAATAAGCTCCGTTAGCTGACCACACAATATGGGACGTTTAAATCCTCAACAAAACAAAGCCCCGCTATCATAGTTTTTTATTTATATTTCTCAGGTCTGCTGATTGCCTTGTGTGATTGATTAAAAACCAATATTATCCACTTAGAAATGCTGTTAGGCTATTGAGTTCAAGCCCTAATTTGCTGAGATCCTGTCAAAGTTTTTCCTCCTTCTCGTCATAAAATATGGAACCTTGAACTCCTACGTTTGCTTGAAGAGCAACGAGAGTTCGGACCACTGTAAGGTGGAATGGTATAGGAGTCATGATGACAAACATAGGATTTTTCATTTCATTTCAATATTTCATCTCCTATTTCAGGACTAGTAGATTATAATTTACATATAAATATACGAAATCTGAAACAAAAGTAACGCTAGAGTTTTAACATAGAATGATAACGAATTTGTACGCGGACAACCAAGAGTTTCATTGCCATGGTCTGCAGTTTATAAAACATGCTTTATGAGACCATAGTCCGCAGAATACCACCCGCAGCATGCTTTTCCAACGGGTAATTGGATAACCAGTGATCAACCAGTGGTTAGGAACAACTGATCTTCAGATCACAAAATTACAGGTGCTACTTTCAAAAGTTAGTCATAGTCTTTGTTTTATTATGCTGCCAACAACTCATAACCTTGAAATTTAAATTAATTACGTCAATGAAAATACGAAAGGATACTTGTTAAAATGAATAATACACATTGTGCACTCCTTCGCAGCGTGTGGCTAATTCCTTGCCCGGAAACCATGTATTGCACGTCAAAATACATTCAGACCTTCGTACGATAAGCTGCGTCTTATTTTTCAAACTGTTAAGAACCATTGTCACCCAAGGTCCTTTGTGGGCACGCTGAAGTTCAGGACGATCTGTAAATAAATTTTAGCCTATGAGGAAACCATGCATTCACACTGCAGTAATTGCAGTGATAGAAAAGTTTTTACTTTTCACAAACTGTTGCATCAGTTCAACTATTGCTCTGTGGATTTACAGTTTCAGTTTAGGCCGAATTTGATTTTCAGACAGTTTGAAATTATAGCGTGCCCGCAAAGGACCCTGGGCGACAATGGCTCTTAAACTGAAGTCATAGCTGTTCAAGATCTTGAGGTTTACGAGTCAAGTACGAGTTTGGCAAAAAATCCTGAAAACCTTATTTATCTGCCAGAAATAGTATTGGGAAGGTAGAAGAACCGAACAAGTGCATGAATTTTCTATTAATTCATAGAGATTTGTTACTCTCCAATTCAGAGGTTCTCTACCCTGGGTACCAGCCTCTCTAACATAAAAACAGAGTCTCTGTTTTTATGTTAGAGAGGCTGGTACCCAGGGTAGAGGTTCTCCTGTCATTTTGCATTGAAAGGATTAGGATACTGCGTAGTGGAATTACTGCGAAGGAGCGTGCGAGTAATTCCCGCTTTTTTTCTTTCCCGCTTTTCAAAAAGGAACATCTGCGTATGAGAGTAGAGATGTGTCTAATCTTTCATCCAATAGTTGATGTCTTTACTTCTCAAAACTGCAGAACGTATGTACACTGATAAAAAGTCGAGTCAAGAAAACAACTGCAATTTAGATATCTTCAGTGTCATTATAAAATCATTTTATGAAATAAAAGACAAAAAAGCAACAATTAACAATAAATAAAGCATAAAATAAGCTAGTCTCTTAGATATTTGGGCTTGGTCCGTTGTGGTGCAAGCTGAATCCATCAAGTCATCAAGTTTAATCATCTAAAACACGTGATGATAATCAAACTTCAGGCAAAATCCGTGAAGCATTATAGACCTAGCCTGCGTGCAGACTCAACTATCCTTTAGGATAGTCGAGTCTGCACGCAGGCTATATAGACCCACCTACAGGTGGGGGCGGGGCATTTAGTATTTATTATTGCTAGTTGATATTGTATTAACGTGACAAACCCATTTGATAATAGTTACAGTCCAGTTCGACAATCCTTGCGTGTAAGACAGTACAATATTTCGGATCCCTTCCAAGGTCTATCATCAGCGTGTAAAAGTGGGCGTGAATCTCCATCAAGTAAGGACAGTAACAAAGGATACCAAAAAAGGCAAAACGTATTATGAAATTCAAAACGCCTGAACTCTTTTTTGGTGCACCCGGTGTAATGAAGAGGTGCATGCTTTATAACATTTTTACTGAAACAACTGACTTAGGACACGAGTTTACAAGAAACAGCAGAAACACCACAACCACTATACTGACGAAGCCTCGAGTCCCTCAGATCTTTTTCATTCACACATGCACATCTGTAATCAGTCTGTCCAGGCTTGAAAAACATCCTTGGAACTCCAACCCAATCTCGCTTGGTGCCACCGCTAGAAGATAAGAAAATGGGAAAGAACTAATTTTGAGTTTCGAAAATATTTGTATCATATTACTTGGAAGGTACTATTTGATTACATGTATCTTTTTATAAGAAACTAAGAATTTGGGCCAGTACTGAAAATTTCTTAAAATTATCAGATTTTGAGTACTCCGAGTTTCTTACTAGTTTCTTAGAGGTTCCATAACAATCTTCATGTTCACTACCTGTGCCCTCGTAAACGTTTCAAAACCAAGTTTTTCGAAGTCTTTCCAATTTTTAAACATTACTCAAGTACCTTACGAGTAATATGATACAGGAAACAAGTGAAAGTAAAGTAAAAATATTTCAAGGATTTTCTTTATCAAAACAAATAGTTTTCCCAGTACTGGAGTTTCTTAATTTTTTGGCGATCTGAGAGTTGAGTTTCTTATGGGCAGTTTCTTGTGAAAGAAAATACGTGTAACGTCTAAAACTTAGCCTGTGTTCCAGCTAAAACTTCGTTTTGAAATGTTCAGGATGGCAACAGGCAGTAAATATGACGATTGTTATGGAACCATTAAGTAACTCGTAAGAAACTCGAGTACTCAAAACCTGACAATTTGAGAAACTTTCAGAACTGGTTCAAATGCTTAATTTCTTATAAAAAATACATGTACTCAAACAAACGCAAACTTGTCGCAAACTTGTTCCGGCGGGCCTGTTCAGTAATATTTTTCTTGCAACTGCCATCCAAAAGATTATACCGGGTTTTGTTAGAGCTGTTAAATATTAGTGACTGGTTGAGGGTAAATAAACTAAGTGCGAACCCCCAAAAAACTGAATTTATGGTTATTGGTCACCAACGTAGAATAAATTAAATAGGTGAGCTTCCTTCGCTTTATAAAATAAAACGTGAGGAGAAAACCAAATCTCTAGGTGTCATTATCAATGTAAGGCTGAAGTGGAAGGATCATTATGTTAGTTGATGGTTTATCATCTTTGAAAAAACTTAAAAACCTTCTTCCCCAAGCAAAGTTATGCAATGTATATCACGCTCTCTTTGAGAGTCACCTACGCTACGGAAACGTAGCATGGGGCAGCTTTTCTTCATCCGAACTTCAAGCACTTCAAAGTTTCCAAGACAGAGCCCTATCAATTATTGAACGCGCAACATTTAAGGAACAATGGACTAAGAAATGGCTAAGCGTTGAGAATCTTATTCGTTTTGGTCGCTCTGTTATGGTATACAAGATTGTAAACAAGCTATGTCCTGGAAGCCTATGGAATATGTTCCAATAGAGATGCTCTGCATCAAAATATAATGCGAGGGATAACAGAGATCTCCATATTCCCAAGCTAAACCTTGAATTTGCCAAGGAAGGGTTTCATTACTCTGGCATTAAGGCTTGGAATAATATTCGAATTAATATCAGAGAACTGTCTTTGCTACGCCTGTTTCAAATACATCTAAAAAGGCATTTGATGAACCTTGATGATTAATTCAAACCCTCTCAAGAACGATTCCCTGGAAGATTCCCTTGGAAGACTTGCCGTATTCATCTACCTCAATGGCAATTAAAGCACGACCCCTAGGAAGAGCAGCCCATTAGGTTTTCAAACATCTACTTTAGGACTTCGTGCCTAAATATTAATGATATGATATATAATATGATACATGATCAGCTGTACTTAAATATTGTATTTATATTAATTTAGGATCAGATTTGTATTTTCATGTTTAGGATTTTTGTAGGGTTTTTCAAATGAAGGGATATCGTCATGAGCAAATTATAAAAAAACTTTTGCGCTTTTCGCATTTTTGGTCAAAATTCACGAAAGATTATGCCGTAAAATTTCTTAAAATATGGAATCAAATATTTATATAATCAAATAATGATTTTCTTCTTGTTATTTAATGAAATGCAAGGAACTTCAATACGATCTTGTTTTGCAACAAACCTTTTGAACTATGCTACAAACGAGCAGAGGAATAGAAGATTCAGAGGGCGCATGGAAGAGTCGAGGGACAATGGAGACATTACAAAATTTGACAAGAATCTTGATTCGCGAAATTTAATTCCCGCGAAATTTCCCATTTTGGCCTATTTGCGAGAGTTAATTCCAAAAATTTCACGTTCTTCCAACTTGCTTCCTGCCTCCCAACTTTCTTCCCGTGCAAGTTTCTTCCCATTAAAGTACTTAGCGGCATATTTGTGCCATATGATTTCGTTGAATAACTTAGATGATTCACAATTGCACGCTGAGAGCATGTTGGAATGGAAATTTAGCGGTCACTAAAACAAGTTTTGCCGTTTGCCGTTATGTAAGATGATGTAAGATGTACGATGAATTATTCACCTAGCGGAATGGACCGAAAAGAACTTCAACTTTCGGGTGAGTCAGAAAAAAGTTGTCACTTTCGAAAATTCGTAGCACCACAAGTACTTCATGGATTTGAATGATTCAAATTCTAGTTAAAAGCCAAAAGATCGAAGTATTTTTGTGATTTTTCTCGTCTACTTCCGAATACTGCAAATATAGGTAGATTTAACTTTACCAAAATTTCATGGTTGCAAAATGACCAAAAAGGGGCCGAAAACACTTAATCAAATCATTAGGATGCTCCTCACACAGAACAATACGCACAGGCGTTTCACCTCTCTCAAGAGTTATAAGACATAGATTCTCGAACAGATACCAAAGATTTTCAATCCCATGGCAATAGATGTGCAGACGATATCTCTCACCCATGAGAAATTGAATTTTCTCTGTTGTTCTGAGCGAGGAGTCCTTTATGATTTGATCAAGCATTTTAGGTTTTTTTCAAAGAAGTTGCCGCTGAAAGGAGCAGCAGAACTTGGTCAGTCTTGTTTTGAATTTTTAAGGCTCTGCTACCCTATGATAAGTGATACGCATTTTGATACCACCAAGTTTTTGCAAACTTGAATTTACAAATTTTTCCAGAGCTTGTAAGAAGGGGGGAAAATCACAAAAATACTTCAATCTTTTGGCTGTCAAGAAAATATTTATTCATTCCAATCCATCCACTACTCTTGATGCTATGAATTTTCAGAAGTGGGAACTCTTTTCTGGTGAAAATTCGTAATGCGAAGGATACTTGAGGTACACGTTTTTTTCTATATAAGAAACTGGTTTATAAGAAACTAGTACTAGGATGGCAAAAAATTTAAGAAACTCTAGTACTATGCTTGAGAATTGCTAAGAAAATTTTAAAGCCAAATACAAGGACATCATGGGAAAATTATCGTTGAGCCTTTATTTTTTGGTAATATTCATGATAAATTTATGTTTTGAGTAAATTAGAACTCTCCTTCTTGCTACAAACTGTGCTGTCTGTCAAGAAACGAATATGAGGCAGTGGTAGAGGCTGCATGCATCAAAGAAATAAGAAACAAATTAAGAAACCTTTAGTACTAAAAAGCTGAAATATTCACGCGAAATTAAGAAACTTTTAGTACTATGGCCTTATCCAAGTTTCTTATAAAAGAAAAAACGTGTAGTGGAATAAATCAAAGTTTGATTGATGGCTGAAAGTCTAAACACGGGCTGTGGGAAATGCTAAATTTAAGAAAAGGTTTATGTATGATACATCGACTTGTAATATATATATTGTATACTCTTAGTAGATTTATTTTAGACATTGTAAAAATTTTGTAAAATTTTAGGCCAGATCTAGCTCTAATCAGCATAGGGCTCAAATCTTTCAAATGTTTAAAAAGGTTGGTGTAAAATTCTTTTGCAGTTTTCTTTGAATTGGATGGCTTGAAAGGAACTTATGGTACTTTGCTGTAAATCTGCCATGGAAATTTTATGATATCTTAATTTTTTTCAAAATGGCCGCAATTTCATTATTTTTGACAAAATTCATGGAAAATTTTGAAAACATTATTTAAACGATCGTAAATCCTAAACTAATAGAGGAAGCATTATATAACCTTCAAAGAAACCATATAGTTTATGAAGGTCTACAATATGGTGGCAAGCAGAAATCTGTAGCTTTTCTAGTTTAGGATTTAGAAATTTGATGACATCATAGCCTCAAATTTAATAAATGCCGCCATTTTGAACTAACAAAGATATCAATAAATTTCTAAAAATGAATAAATAAATGGTGATGATGATGATGTGACGAAAAGGTTTTTATACCTTTCATTTGAGCACCATAGTTCTGTGCCCTCCTCTTTGGACCACTTGGAATTGCAGTCTGGAAAACGAATTTTATCTTCTTTATCTTTTTCCTTAGAAAGTTGAGCTTTCTTGACCTTCTCATGGAAGTTTTTCAGTGCTTCAGTCTCATGGCCAACTTCATCATAAAAGTTTCCAATCACATTGCCCACATATTTGTATTCGTCATTATAAAATTTTGCCCATTCAGACAGAGCAAGACAATCTTCATCCTTCATTCCTTCTAAATCATCAATCAGACCAGCTTTATTAAAGTCCCCTGTGACAAAGGCTCTTGATCCATCCACACCTGAAAAAAGAAAAAAATCTTCAAATCAATAAATGGTACACTCATTCTTTTATGAGAAACCAACGTCTCTGTGGCTGGTACTGTACACAGTTAGTTTCTTAAATTTATGACACTTGCTGCCAAAAGTTTCTAATGAGTTTCTTTACAGGATAAAGTTTTCAATCCCATGGCAGTAAATATGCAGACAACACCCATTACTCACAAAGTGTACTTTTGTGTAACCAGTTATGGAAAGTAGGGCAATTTTCACTGACGTCTCAGGTCTACAAGAAGAGTCATCTATTGTTTATCTTTGACTGCTGTGAATACCCTAGATTGTTTCTCTCAGGTGTGCAAGTACTACATTTTGCACACAGGCTGTTTCAGAAGTTTCTTTTTTGATATGATCAAGCTTTTCATGATGTTTTTTAGGTATTTCACAAACAAGGGATGTCATAAAAGCATGAAAAACATGAAAAAAATACTATGGTCTTTCAGCTATCACACATAATTTATTCAATTCCAATCCATCCAGTTGTACTCTTGGAACAATGAATTTTCCAGTTACACCTGATGATATAACCACAGGGGGTCCAGGTATGCCAGTAAAGACTGTAGTTTTGGTTTCTTTGGTTCCCTGTGATCTGGATTATGAAAACAGCAGCTATGTAATTTGATCATCATTGCGGTCCGCCTGCTATTGTTCCAGTATAATATAGTAAAGCTCTTGGTCTTGTTTTCTTTTCTCTTTTCTTACCGTTACGATGGGCAAAATTTGAAAAATCTATGAACTCAAACGGCAAAAATAGCAGGCCGATCACAATGATGATGTAATCTGTATCAAATTAAACATCTGTTGTTTTCATTATCCGGATCACAGGGAACCAAAGGAACCAAAAACTACATACAGTCTTCACTGACACTCCTCGACTCCCTGTGATACAGATACAAATTATAATTTTTTTGCTGAGAAAAACGTTTATCTTTAAAAAAAAAAGAATTTTTGATAAAAGGTATTTTCTTGAAATGATTATCATTTTAAATAAATGCAAATGCCTTAAATGTCTTTTTTAACTTTCAGACTCTTGTAAAAATCAGACCATTGGATCTATCACAAATCGCTGACACGGTTTCGTAGTTATATGCTTCATAACCCTGTGTGCCAAGTTTCAAGCGATTCGATTGGCCTGTTGGGTACACAAAGATTTTTTATTACCCACCAGTACTCCGGAATCCTGTTTCGAGAAATCAGGCTTTTATCAAAATGAAGCAAAAATTGCGGGAAATACGATTATGCATGAAAAGTCAAGCAATAAGGCTTAAGTGTGGTATTGGTAAAGCATTATATCAATAACATAGCAGCACGGGATGTCACGAACATAGCTGCAAGGTCAAGTGAGTTTACTTTAATCCCCTAATGTATATTCCCGCAGTTTTTGAGAAACATGATTGCTCCTTTTAAAATGCTCAAATTTATCTATAAGTAATTGTGACTATTTCTGGAAGTGAGTTGGTTTAAACAGTCCTCAAATGCTCGTACCATCAGATTATGACAAAAACGAAAAATCAAAAATTTGTCGTCTGAACAGTTACAGTAACCTTAAGAAAAACGTTTATCTTTTCACACATCATTCTGAAACTTTTGTTTGTTGTACCTGTAAAAAAAGAATAAGATCCATCCTTCCCATAATGCTGTTTTCCTGCACTAACATCAAAAACTCTTCCTAAGATTGCCAGATAGATTTTCCCTGTTGAAACTTTTGCACCATATTTTGCTAGTTCTTCTTTCGTAAACACAGGTATGTCTCCTTCATGTTTGAGGCCTCGAATATCGTGAATCATCTGCAGAATTGGATCGTACTTGAACCAAAATGGGAGGATGATACTTGTAGCTAAGATGACAATTGCAGTTGAATAAATTATCATTGTCATATTTGGGTTCCAGGAGAAGAAAGGCTGCTCGTGTTTCTTCTCATCTCCTTCAAGGTTCGCCTGTGACTCCATTTCTTTATATTTTAGGATTGCCTTGCTGTTTCAACGTCTCTGTAGTTTGTCGTGTTTATGTGTTTGTGGTTTGTTTATGCTCAAAAAAGATGCTGAATTATCATTTAGGCCCTTTTAATTCCAAATCCAAATCGAGGCGAGAGGCACATACGTCATAGCTGCGCCCTCGCAGTTCATGCGGAAGAAAATCAGTACTTTGTAGGAAATCCTGAGCAAACTTCCTTCATTTGTTGTCCGCATCATGTTACTTGCAAGGTATTTGATGAGTACAAGCTTGAGTACATTTTTTCATAAGAAACTGATTTGTAAGAAAGAAAGAGGCAAGCACTATATTTTGAACATAACAGATAGTAAGATTTCAATTACGTAATATTTTGAACATAACAACTTACAAGAAACTCGGGGTTCTCAAAATGGTCAAAATCTGATATGAATCGTCAGGAATCATGAGAGAAAACTACCTAAAAAATCTAGTCAATAGATGCGAGGGGTGTTTACGTAATTTGCAACGCTGAAAAACATCTATTCATCACTAGATTTGAGAATTGTGTCTACTACAATTAGGAACACCGAAAGACACCTATGCCAGGGACCGCGCATCGATTTCAAAGTGGGGGGGGGGGGGCTGAACGGCGAACGAAGTGCCCCCGGAAAATGTTTTGAGACCACGCCCTTTAGAACGTTGGAAAACGCCCTTTTCAATAAAAGACTTGCCTCTTAATACGTCCATATTTATACTGTATACAGTTTGGTTCAAAAAAGATTTCAATTACCATGAAAAGAGACATCGTTACAACCAACAAAATTAGCAGCAAAGCCTTCTCAACTCTAAAAACTATTACCACTGAAGATCTGTGAGAGTAAATGTGGCAAAGTTGGATGACTATTCTTATTTTTAACGAAATCGTTAGCAATTTCGAAGGGGGACATTGTGTTTGCTCGTTGTTTATGAAATCTAGCCATTTGAGAAGGTCTCTCAGCAAATGCAGCAGTTGCGTGTATGAAAATATTGAAAATTCCATGTTTGTGAAAATGTTTAGACCTATCTTTGAAAAAAGTGGGGGGGGGGGCTTTAGCCTCCCCTAGCCCAATGGCTGCGCGGTCCCTGCCTATGGGCCTATAAGTATCCGTAATAAATTTGTACAAGATAGATACCAAAAGAGTCAAAACACGGAGACTTTTCTTAGCACACAAAGGCCTTTTAATCTGATGTTATCATCAGAGTGTGACAAATGTATGCATAATTTATTTCTTAAGTAGTATATTTTCCTAGTGCTCTAACTAAAGTTTCGTAATTTTTCATAAAAGTGCATGGGTATTTTCAGGGGATTTTCAGCGAATTGTATACATGGTGTCAAGTGCCAGATTCGGTTGCAACTGAAGAAGACATGAATTATTATCTAGCTGAATGAAAATGAGCTGTTTTATATGCTATGCTTCGATTAGATTAGACGAGAATTCTCACGAAATGGTACTTTATCGTACTCCTGGTGTCAATCTTCGTGTCAACTGTCAGATTCCCAACCGACCGAAAGTGCCAATCTTTTCTATGGTGACAATATTGACGCTGCGAAGGAATACTCCGCAACCACGGTTGGGCCAGACAGAATGGCCTAAAGTTGTGACTTGGAGAAGACATAAAATATTATCTTGCTGAATGAAAATGAGCTGTTTTATATGTTATGCTTTGATTAACTATTAAATGAGCCGCTTGCTGCATTAGAAAATGGCTTAATGGTGGTATGAAATCAAATATTGACAAGCTGGACGAAGAACATCTGCGCTGAGATAAACTTTAATCGAGTCGAGCTCGAGGTGGTGTGCGGTGTGAGCATTGAAAAGACAGACGAGCTCAGCCAGGCAGCCAGCCATTCCCGCCCGTGTGGATTTTGAATGATAAGCCGTGCGCTGTGGCCGGGTTCATTTCAAACTTGCACAACACATTTGCGATAGTTCTCAGTTGAAAGCTGCAATGTCAAAGAAAGGTGAAAGTTTGACTTGACATCGCTGACAGTGTCGTATCTGACTCCATATTTATTAGCTTAGATGGCGCTGAGGTCTGAGGAACCTCGCTACTGCCTGTTTTCAAATAACACAATATCGCATAACTTGCAGTGCTGATGACAACTTGAATTGATTATGTTATGGACAGGCAAGGAATGCAATTGCAGTTTTGAATGAATGTAAAAGGAAAAAGTGAATGAATGATGGAAGTCGAAGATGATGTCAAATTGCCGCTTGAAATACAAATGTGGCTGTTGGAACAGTCAGGGTAAATATCATTAAATATTTTTATGCGTTGGAAATAAATTTAATTTGTATCCTCGTATCACCATCAATCGGAAAGCTCAAAAACAAACGCAGCTTAGAAATTTAAGGCATCTTGCATCGAATTATTCGCTGCTCTTCAGAATGGAAACATAATGATTGCTTGAACATATTTAATTTAACCAGAAGAGAGCTTGTATTGCAGAGCAATCCTTTGCAGTTGACTGCTCAATATCGGAATTATTTGGCTTAGCTTTATACATTGCATCAAGTCATGGCTCATCTCAAATAATTCTTATTGAAACCCTTTAAGATATTTGTAAAACAAAAATTGGCTTGCACACTAAATTCCTTTGCAGTTCATCATTATCTTTGATGGATTTCAAGATTTGGCTCATCTCATCCCTCCCAAATAATTTTCATTTAAACCATCCAAATGTTTATAAAACAAAAAATTGGCTTTAGCACCGAGATCCCTCTGAGTTTTCCTATCAGATTAACAATCTTCAGATATATTTTAATTCAGGTATCAATATCAAAATTATAATTAAAAGTTCAAGCTAATATTGATATATTAATAAAAAAACAGAAATGGAAGCCTGTTCATTAAAATTTTGAGGTCACTTACTGGTGTTATATTCTCTTTCAAAGACATGTATTAAAATTTTAAAGGGCAACACCTAAATCTAACTTGCCTAATTATTTCTACACAGCTGGCATGTTGAAATATTTAAACAATCAAAGTTTCAAATTTTTTCAAAGAAATTTGCAGCCTTGAATATAAATGAGAGTTCAAGGGCTAACAAATACTGGGAATTATATTTGTAGAACTTTAATCAAGTTAAATTAGGAGTAGGTTTTAGCTATGAGCTAGAAGCTAGAGTTAAGTTTTCCTTATCTCAAGATTTAATCTGGTTTTACACTATAAGATACAGTTGGCAGTTTTTATAATAATAGGATGAAAAATTCTACAGTATGGACTTTAAAGTATTTCATGTAATCTGCTTGTTTCATGTCAGCTAAGATACAGACAGATATTTTGCAAGTTTTATTTGTGCGCACATGATTCTATATTCAGCTGCACAATAAGCCTTCAGTTGTTCATAAGGGTTTGTTTAAGCATCCTTCAGTTTTGTTTTATTGTTGGACACTTTTTGGATACAATTGACTTTCTGATGCTAATCATTAGGAGATGTTTTAACTCACTTGTACCCAGCATTTGATTAAATATTAAAGCCTTAAAATGTTTGGGCACGCCAAATGAAAGACTTTTGAAAGTTGAGCAAATAAGTTAAAAATTGAAGGCTAGGGTCCATGAAAAGGTACTATATCTAAACATCAATATTTAATAGATTATCGTCTCTGTTGCATATTTTTATCATGAATATCTTAGTTTGGAAGAGAAAATTTCATGCGTAGCTGGCTATACAGATCACATTAGGTAAACTTCAAGTTGTTGTATCAAACTTTATTTGCTAAGAGAATACTTTCCAAATCTGCTAAAGGACATGATATAATGAGTTCAATTCATATTAAAGGGGCCCCCATCGTCAAAATGTAAACAAAACGATAATTTTTGCAGTTTTTTGAAAGGTGATATCAAACAGGATTTTCGAATTTTTTTTTAAAACGAAAATTGCTGTTTGGGCATTAATCCTTGTACTTCACTAAGGAACAAACCAAACATTCACATCTTCTATGATTGCTTGGATATAAGTGGATTTTTAATGGTCACTTTTTTGTGGCTTGGGTGAAGCCACCAAACAAACTGCAGAGAACAATGGATGAACAATGGATAATCCCCGACACGTGCGAGTTTACGGATTTGTTTACTGTTTGGCGACTGAGCCCATTTAAGCTGCTGCTGGACTGAATTTTTATTGAACCATAACCTCTTTTGCAATGCAATGGTCTGTCAAGTAATTTCCTGACAAAATTATTACCTTCTTAGTTCTGATTGAGGAGGGGAGGGGCTTTTTTTGTTTGCAATACTGCAGACCAAAAACTTATTTTTGGCATTAAAACACCATGGTTCTAAGAATTATTAAGAGACTTAAACCTATATACAGTATTTTGCTCCTATTCTCAGTCATTGCAAGTGTATTTTTTTCAATTTTTCAATTTCAATTTTTTTCAATTTTATGATGCTCAGGTTTGTGATCAATATCATATGTTGCAGAGAGAGGGATTGATAGGATCTAAAATTGATGAAAATGATGTTTTGCAGCAAAATTTTGTCAGAAATAATAGTGATGATAGTAACCATTCTTTCATCTGTAGCAGTACAGACCACACAACTATTTGCTGCTGAAATTTTCACCTGACATCTGATTTGAGACCAAGTTTAAATGCTTTTGTCGAGAAACAAGTTTGCTTCAAATTTTATTTCCTAAAATTAAAACATTTAAAAGTTTATGGCAGAGAAGGCCTGCTTAGTGCCATATGAGCAGTCGATAGTATATTAATGTGGAATTTTGCAAGATTATCATTAATCCAAATCAATTTGAGGTTACCCTAGTAGAGAATGATTCCAAAAATAGATTAGTTCTGGATTGACCCATGAATAATCCATAAGAGTTATGAAAATTTAAAGTTTTCGCAAATATCTTTGACACAAGTCACGTGACTTACTATACATCTGTAGCAGGCCTTGTAAATATCCAAATTAATGTTCTTGAAATCTAGAATTTTATGTTTAGACTTCACCACATATTTTTAGTTTCTGATGAGGACAAAATATGGTGCCTGCTAACCTGTCAGAGTGTCAAAATGATTAATTTTGACTGATTTCAGTTGTTTAAATTTTGACTGTAATATTTAGTTATGCTTGAGGTGGGTATGTCACTGTTCAAACTATCAAAATATAATTGTGCCACCCAAATGCGCTCTTCTTCAGCTGGAAAATTTCCTACTTATATGGGTCTGGGGCCTGGTTGTTAAAAACTGGTTTGATATTAGAGGGCTTAGACTACCACCGGATTAGGACTATGCATAAGACTACTGGATTATGCATTTTAATCCAAGATCGGCGCTAATCAAGGTTTGAGCAACGCTGTTTGATCCAAATCCCTAAATATTGGGAAAATTCATTGATAAAGATGAAACATTTTTAGCCTGGGTGGTATGTCTGGTTCAACCTTCAATGAAAGTATCCCCAAAGGGAATTAAACCTCTAAATATTTTTTGGGGCTGGTTCTCTGACTGTATAAGTTCTAGTTTCCATATTGAAATGTTTGTTATTTTTTCACATGCTTTTATGTACGATTGGTACTATTTGAAACAAATACATTTGTATTTAATGTGTGACATGACACACCCTTCTGTAAATTTGTTGTAAGTTTTTCAGTTCTTTTTGCTTTTTAAAAATGTGCTTGCCATTACTGTTCTGCCAAGTTTAAAGTTTAGTTGGTGGAGATAAATAGCAAATTCAAGAACTCCCTATGCAAGTCTAAGATTAACTTATTGTCGTGGATTATTTCAACATGTGCATGGATGGATATTGTTTGGCTGGAGGAACTTCAGCATATGTAGGCATTTTCTCTGTCCTATTTATAGATTATCCTCAGTTAAAACTAGAACCGTTGCAGAAGTGAATTTACATGCAAGAGCTTTTACACAATTGCCACTGTCAAGCTTAGATTACCCCCCAGTTAGCTTGGTTCATTCACTTTTAAGAATTTATTAAAACTAGAACCGACGCAGAAGTGAATTTACATGCAAGAGCTTTTACACAATTGCCACTGTCAAGCTTAGATTACCCCCCAGTTAGTTGGTTCATTCACTTTTAAGAATTTATTAAAACTAGAACCGACGCAGAAGTGAATTTACATACAAGGAGCTTTTACACAATTGCCACTGTCAAGCTTAGATTACCCCCCAGTTAGTTGGTTCATTCACTTTTAAGAATTTATTAAAACTAGAACCGACGCAGAAGTGAATTTACATGCAAGAGCTTTTACACAATTGCCACTGTCAAGCTTAGATTACCCCCCAGTTAGCTTGGTTCATTCACTTTTAAGAATTTATTAAAACTAGAACCGACGCAGAAGTGAATTTACATGCAAGAGCTTTTACACAATTGCCACTGTCAAGCTTAGATTACCCCCCAGTTAGTTGGTTCATTCACTTTTAAGAATTTATTAAAACTAGAACCGACGCAGAAGTGAATTTACATACAAGGAGCTTTTACACAATTGCCACTGTCAAGCTTAGATTACCCCCCAGTTAGCTTGGTTCATTCACTTTTAAGAATTTATTAAAACTAGAACCGACGCAGAAGTGAATTTACATACAAGAGCTTTCACACAATTGTCACTGTCAAGCTTCAGCTAACCCACCTTCAGCACAGTACAATGTGTACAGTACCAGGGCCGTAGGAAGGAGCTTCGGATTGGGGGGGCAATTGTTCTCAAAACAATAGAGAACAATACATCTAATTAATTCATGTGACGTAGCACCATTGTTTTAAAAAATTATTGGGGGGGCTTGAGCCCCCCCTGCCCCCCGCTTCCTACGGGCCTGTACAGTACTCAAAGTATCTTAAACTTGTTCTCTTTATTCATGCATATTTCATGCAGATATCCTACCATTTCTATTACATGACAACAGGTAAAAGGGAAACGATTTGATAAGAAATTGATACATATTCAAATTGGTGTGAATAAAATATTAAAAGTACAATAAGGGCAGATTTTAAAGATTAAAGAAAACAGTTCCAGATAAGGCTGAGATTGAGATTGCATCTTATCATTGGCTTATAAGACCACACTGTAGCTGGGGAGAGAACAAAGCCAGGTCAGTCTTTGGCAATGCGATATTTTGTTTTCTTTTGCCAATGTAAATGGATCTTGGAAACATTGATTACAATTCTCGTATTCTTATGAAGTTCTTCCTGAGCTCTAAGCCATTTCTTGAATATTCAAACGAGTGAATGTCCTAATAGTTATATTAGGTATGCAACAAGGACAGATTTTGTAAGACAATAGCATGAGTTGCTTTTGATTGACACTGCAATTCAAAACGATTAGCAATCGCAAACAAAGGAAATTCTGTCAACCAGTAATTAAAAACAAGCAAAGCCTGCAAAAGTTTCTTTGAAACTTAGGTAGCTAGCTCGCTCATTGTACACTCTAGAAATTGTTTTTAAGAGTAAATATGAGCATAGATCAAAAGAAGAAGGATATATCTACGCATCTACCTTGAGCATTTTATTTGTTTGCTTCAGAAGCTGAGCAGTAAGTGTTTTTATAACACCTAAAAAATAAGAGAATTGAATCGCCTCGCAATCCACTTTTGAACCAAAAAAAGCCTCAGGTAGATGTGTAGATTCTTTTGATATATGCTCATGTTTACTCTTGAAAACAATTTCTGGAATGCACAACAAGTGAGCTAGCTACCTGGGTTCCAAAGAAACTTTTGCGGCTTTTTTTTTTGAATTACTGGTTGAGGGAACTTCCTTTGTCTGCGATCGCTAATCGCTTTGAATTCAGATGTCAACAAAAGCAATTCATGCTGTTGTGTTATAAACTCTGTCCTTGTTTTGGTATGCATGAAAAGAAAATGTAGATTTAAGTTTCTCAGTTGATCATCACTGTAAGAAAACTGCAGATTCAGTGATATGCAATCTTTATATAATATGCTTTGTAAGGAGTTGATGCAGGGGTGGCGCCAGGGGAGGGCTAGGGGGGCTACAGCCCCCTCGTCGGAAGCATCTAGCCCCCCCGTCGGAGGACACTTTGGGTTCCTGTCGGAGGAAATTTAGCAAAATGACGTATGAAAACTGCATTTTCTAGCCATTTTAGCCCCCCTGTCGGAAGCTCCAGCCCCTCTGTCGGAAGATTCCTGGCGCCACCTCCGAGTTGTTGTTGTGAAAAGCTTTTCTTTTAAACTCTTTCATATGCTAACTTTGTAGTGTCTTTTAAGACACAAGTTGAAACACCTGTCTTTTGAGTGTGAATCAAGTTCTTGGGTCTGTTTGTGAATGTTTTAATATGGTTTTAACGGGCGACACTTGCATTTTGCAGATAGCTTTTTTAAATTGGATTTCCCAAAGTGGGTGTGAAAGTAAATCAGTGGAGATAAAAGTCAAGCATCAGCTAGGGAGACTTGGAGCAAGGATAGATTTTGCAACAAAATAGCAGACAATTCTTTGGCGGACACTTAGCCAAATATTGGGGGCAAAGCTATTGTTTCAATCGAAAAGCATTGTTCATCACTGTTGTTTTCAAACAAAAGACCTTTGATCTAGCCAACATCGGGGGCAACCGCACCCCCTCACCCCCAAGTGTCCGCCACTGACACAATAGCATCAGTTGCTCAATTCAATTGACACGTCAACTCAAAGCGATTAGCGACAGCAGGCAAAGGAAATTCTCTCAACCAACAATACAAAACAATCAAAGCCGCGAAAGTTGCCCTGAAACCACTAGGGCAAACTATCGCCTTGTGCATTCGAATGGTGGTTTTTAAGTCAGAAAGAAAGAAAGAAAGAAAGAAAGTCCGTCACGCTCGTTAAAGCAATTGATTAACGTTTTACCGCTGCTAATTGGCACTGAAATAAAGAAAGCGCACATAAAGCGCACACAAGACAGAAGTTTCCCGCGATCCGATAGAAAAATTTGACGTCGGCATATTTCATGTTAGACAGATTTGACACCGTAAGATGGATAAATTACCGTGATGTTTATCCTGGCACAGCAACAAATTTAACCAGAATTGGCACGTTCTTCACTTCATTAGCAGCCTAATTATGTTAAAACAATTGTTATCTAGAACGAACGCATCATTAGCCACTTGTTAATAGTACTCATTATGCAAATAAGTCAACTTTAGAGAATGATGTAACAGGCGGCCTGCACAGAGGCTAGCATTCGCAGCATCACCATCAGGTAGAAGGACCCCCTCATACACAGCTACAGATGCAAAGATGCAAACGTCGTAGGTGAAGTTGAGAGGAAAGGTGCAGAATCCCAGCAAACAATGGCGCCATTGACTGGGGGAAGGCACATGATCACACTGAACCAAAACATCTTCATGCATATGATTCTGCACAGATATTATCTTCGTGACTGCTTGTCTCAAATTAGATGTCCGCGAATAGAGACGTTCTGCAGAGTCCTGCATAAGTAATTTTGCGTTATCGTTAATCTCACATGAGATCTAATTTGAGACAGATGCATCATGTATGAACCAAGCGAACTGGGGGTAATATATTTTTATTTGTTGCGTATCATCTTCGTTTGACATGAAGATCAAAATATCACTTTTCGGGCGATTCTTGTCGTTATTCATGGCGCTTGATTTGCTATTGAAGGCGACTTTAGCAGCAACACTCATCTCTCTGACTGTTGCTAAAAACAGCATCACAACGATCATTTGGGGTTATGAAGAAATCAATATTCAGATTTTCTTATGCTTGCTTAGCTCAGGACGGACTTTGTAATCATCCAAAAGGATCTTATGTTTAAGAAAATTCGTGAGTTTGTATCGAGAGAAGAAGGGTAAATCTAAAGATCTGCCTGGCGGATTTGGTTTATTTGATTGAGGTGCTGAGTACTAAATGTTTCATTTAAATCCTAAATATGCGAGAATTGCAATGCCTTCTGCTATGGGACCATTACATGAATTAAAGTACACAAAACTGCCAATAACAACCACAAACGAAAGCAAAGTAAAGTGAGTTTTTTTTGCACCCTGTTGATAAAAGTGAACAAGATGCACCTGTCGCATTCGTCTTAATTCACAAGAGATTCACAAAGACAAGTTTTTAACCAAATTTAATCCCCTGTCAACTGTGAACCCCTTCCTGAAATTATCTGTAAATGACTCGATTTTAAGAGGTTGCCCCACAATGCAGACTTCCTTTTAGATCTCAGAGAGGCATTTTTGAGGTTTCTGCACAGTTGACTTTTGGATTTGAAAGTCGTCAAGTTTTGTAATGATAACATGAGCTTACTGTTGAGAGATTTTTACAAGTCACCTACGGCACGAATTGAGCTTTTAAGCAAGGGATATGAAAACTGTTTCCAGTTGTTGATTCTTTGTGTGGCAGCTGTTTTATCGCTGGAATTTGTTCATAATTTATTCACGAAAAAGGAAAGAACAGAGCGAAAGTTATCTTTAAACGTTTCTTTTTAAATGTTCAGTTTTTTGTTACAGCGAAATGTTAAGTTGTTATATATTTCTATTTCTCGATGCAACATTTCCCAACATTTCTTAAGTACTGAATTTTATTCATAATTCAATTCACGAAGCAAGAAAGAACCGAACAAAATTTATCTTCGAATATTTCTGCTCGAAGGTTCAGTTTTTGTTGTTGGAGCGAGGGATTTTGTCGTGTGGGAAGGTGCAGCGAAGGATTTCTTCGTGCAACATTTCTTAATTACAAAATTTCATTCATAATTTTATTCACGAAATGAGAAAAAACTGAACAGAATCTATCATAAAGGGGCTCCGTCGCCAGACGATAAACAAATCTGACAACACCGCTTGTGTCCGTTGTTCTCCTTTTTTTACTATGAAGCAATGATTATATTTTTGGGGTCTATAAATGTCCCAAGTTTAGTATATTGTTGGGTTTTTCAAAACTATGCTATGTCTGACCCCCCCCCGTCACATACAGTAGGGAGTTCCCCCCTGAGGTTAAAAATCAAGTTTGGCTAAACAAGGGCAGATTTTGTAATTCAGTAGCATGAGTTGCTTTTGTTGACACCTCAATTCAAAGCGATTAGCGATTGCAGACAAAGGAAATTCTCTCAACCAGCAATTCAAAACAAACAAAGCCGCAAAAGTCTCTTTGAAACCCAGGTAGCTTGCTCGCTCGTAAAAGGTCAACTCGATCTTTTAATGCTATCCCTGCCACTATGATTAGGGGTGTTTCTTAATTTATATTTAATGTATTGTTATGTAAATTTACGTATTTTAATTACTCTGTAGTATTTTCAAATTGTAAATTTTTAATTTTGTGGTGAATTTAAACATACATACATACATATATTCAATTCTCTTATCTTTTTGGGTGTTATCAAAACATTTACTGCTCAGTTTCTGGACCAAAGAAGTAAAATGCCCGCGGCAGATGTGTAGATATATTCTTCTTCTTTCGATCTATGCTCATGTTTGTTCTCAGAAATAATTTATATGCACAGCGAGCGAGCTAGCTACCTGGGTTTCAGAGAAAATTTTGCGGCTTTGTTTGTTTTGAATTACTGGTTGATAGAATTTCCTTTGTCTGTGATCGCTAATCGCTTTGAATTGAGGTGTCAACAAAATCAACTCGTGCTATTGTATTAAAAAATCGTCCCTTGTTTAGTTTGGCTTAAATTGAACTCTAGATCCACAGCGCTGCAGTTCAACTGATATGACAATTTAACTAAAGTAAACCTTTTTTATCAGTTAACTACTGCAGTGTGGCTCCATGGTTTCCGCTTAGGCCAAATTTGATTTTAAGGCAGTCGGAAATTTCATCGTGCCCGCAAAGGACCTTGGGTGACAGTTGCTCTTTAAATATTTATTTACTGTACATTATTATTGATGCAACTTTCTTTTAAAAAGCTAAACAGTATGATTTAAACATCGCTAGCTTGTTATTTTTCAAAGAAGATGATCAAATATTTATGCTGATCTTGTAGATTTAACAATCTGTTTAACAAAAGCATATCAAAACAGGCTGCTCTGTAAATCAAGTAACATTATGTTTCTATTAAATCTTGAAATCTTGAAAGGATTTCCAGAGACAGTCAGACACAGGGGAGGATTTTCAGAGGATCAAATGCTCACAATTCCATATTTATCTCAATTTGCTGGGAATGATTTGCTCGTTTGTGGTAGCAGATTTCTACTTGAGGAGACTAACAAGGATAGATTTTGTTACACAATAGCATCAGTTGCTTTGATTGACACATCAATTCAAAGCGATTAGCGACTGCAGACAAAGGAAATTCTCTCAACCAATAATTCAAAACGAACAATTCGAACAATATCGATAAATTCTGAGATAAAAACTGATTGAGGAACATCAATATGACCAATACATGAAATACTGTTTTGAAGGATGGAAGCAAGCAAGAGTCTGTAGATTTTATTGTTTACGATTTAGCAATTTGATGACGTCACAACCTCAAATTAGCAGAAATTTTATGCCTATACTTTTCCAAACACGAAAATGTTGATACTGCAATCCTTAGAATTTATAGATGATTACGTTTAAGATGGCGGGAAGGAACTTTTCGCCAAGATGCATTGCATTCCAAAACTGAATCCGTGACAATTCCATAGGGATTCGATTATAGAACGCAATGCACCTTGGTCAAAAGTTCCTCGCCGCCATCTTTAGCGTCAATCTAGCGGATTCATCTTTTCTCTGCACATTTCATCATCATTTGTGGCTGCATAATCACTACCAAACTCTCCTGTTTCCGCATTGTTAGATTTAAGCACCCGCAAAGGATCGTGGGTACTTAGTTAGTCTAGATTTAGAAGATTTTGCCAACCAGTTGACTAATGCTTTCAACTTTAGTTTCGTAAGAAGACTTAAATTTGGAGGCGAAGGGATTTGTTAATGGATTTATTAAAGTCAAACTGTGCAGAGAAGCGAATGTTGAGGGAAGCTTTAAGCATGAACAATGGATCTTTTTTAGTTGTTTAGTCTTTAAATTATCTAAATTTAGAAGATTTTAGCTGACGATTCAGTTAATATTATCAACTTTAAGGAGTCTTAAATTTTGAGGTGAAGGGATTCGTTAACGGATTAATTACAATCAAGCTGTATAGAGAAGGTCCAGGGAAAGTTTAACCTCATGCAAAGGATCTTGGGTAGTTGTTTAGTCTTTAAATTATCTAAATTTAGAAGATTTTAGCATTCAGTTAATATTGTCAACCGTGAAGAAGTCTTGAATTTTGAGGCGAAGGGATTCGTTAACGGATTAATTACAATCAAGCTGTGTAGAGAAGGTCCAGGGAAAGTTTAACCTCATGCAAAGGATCTTGGGTAGTTGTTTAGTCTTTAAATTATCTAAATTTAGAATATTTGAGCTGACCATTCAGTTAATATTGTCAACCGTGAAGAAGTCTTGAATTTTGAGGCGAAGGGATTCGTTAACGGATTAATTACAATCAAGCTGTGTAGAGAAGGTCCAGGGAAAGTTTAACCTCATGCAAAGGATCTTGGGTAGTTGTTTAGTCTTTAAATTATCTAAATTTAGAAGATTTTAGCATTCAGTTAATATTATCAACCGTGAAGAAGTCTTGAATTTTGAGGCGAAGGGATTTGTTAACGGATTAATTACAATCAAGCTGTGTAGAGAAGGTCCAGGGAAAGTTTAACCTCATGCAAAGGATCTTGGGTAGTTGGTTAGTTTTTAAATTATCTAAATTTAGAATATTTGAGCTGACCATTCAGTTAATATTGTCAACCGTGAAGAAGTCTTGAATTTTGAGGCGAAGGGATTCGTTAACGGATTAATTACAATCAAGCTGCGTAGAGAAGGTCAAGGGAAAGTTTAACCTCATGCAAAGGATCTTGGGTAGTTGTTTAGTCTTTAAATTATCTAAATTTAGAAGATTTTAGCATTCAGTTAATATTGTCAACCGTGAAGAAGTCTTGAATTTTGAGGCGAAGGGATTCGTTAACGGATTAATTACAATCAAGCTGCGTAGAGAAGGTCAAGGGAAAGTTTAACCTCATGCAAAGGATCTTGGGTAGTTGTTTAGTCTTTAAATTATCTAAATTTAGAATATTTGAGCTGACCATTCAGTTAATATTGTCAACCGTGAAGAAGTCTTGAATTTTGAGGCGAAGGGATTCGTTAACGGATTAATTACAATCAAGCTGCGTAGAGAAGGTCAAGGGAAAGTTTAACCTCATGCAAAGGATCTTGGGTAGTTGGTTAGTCTTAACTTATCTAAATTTAGAAGATTTTAGCTGACCATTCAGTTAATATTATCAACTTTAAGGAGTCTAAAATTTTGAGGTGAAGGGATTCGCTAACGGATTAATTACAATCAAGCTGTGTAGAGAAGGTCAAGGGAAAGTTTAACCTCATGCAAAGGATCTTGGGTAGTTGGTTAGTCTTAACTTATCAAAATTTAGAAGATTTTAGCTGACCATTGAGCTAATATTGTCAACCTTAAAGGAGTCTTGAATTTTGAGGCGAAGGGATTTGTGAACGGATTAATTACAATCAAGCTGTGTAGAGAAGAATATTTGCCCAATCTGCGAATTTCTGATCTGACAGATAATAGCGACTTGTAGTTTCCAGCGCAACATGTCATCAGTATCAGATGCGTGGACTACAACAATGACTCATGTGTATGCTCTTTGTGAAGTGTGATCTGCCGCAAGCTGGTTTGCCAAGATATTAATCTTTTCATTTGAAGATTTTTATGGTTTTGCTGTATTTGCATAATCTGCAATTTGGATGAAGAAGCCTGGTTGTGAGGCTGGCCTGTAGTATCGAGGCATGGGTTATAAAACCTAGTTAATGAGCAAGGAACAAGGACAGATAATGTTACAATAGGAGCCGCTATGTTTGATTGACACGTTAGTACAAAGCGATTAGCGATAACAGACAAAGGGAATTCAATGCCTGGTGGGCCAACTTATAAGCTAAAACAAAACAAGCCGCAAAAGTTGCTCCTCTGAAACCCAGGTAGCTAGCTCGTTGTGCATTCCAGAAATGATTTTTATGAGCAAACATGAGCATAAATCCAAAGAAGAAGGATATATCTAAACTTCTGCCTCGGGCGTTTTATTTGTTTGTTTCAGAAGCTTAGGAGAATTGAATCGCCTGTCAAGCCGCTTCGGAACCAAACATATCAAATGCCTGAGGCAGAAGTTTAGATATTTCCCTCTTCTTTGGATTTATGCTCATGTTTGTTCATAAAACCATTTCTGGAATGCACAACGAGCCAGCTAGCTACCTGGGTTTCAGAGCAAATCTTGCGGCTTGCATTGTATTGTTTATGACTTGATCAACCAGACATTGAATTCCCTTTGTCTAAGATCGCTAATTGCTTTATACTTGGGTTTCAACAAGGAGTAGCGCCTCCTTTTGTGACATTATCTGTCCTTCTTTGAGCAAGGTTGAATTTCACAAAACAAAGGATTCAATTCTCCGAGAAGACAAAGTGATTTACTTTTCTCAAGGACAGTTCTTGCACCTTTGCGTGCACTCAGTCAAATCAAACTAAACAGACAGAGCAAATATAATAGTCGGCTATGCTGAAGGTATGAAATATATTCTTTAGGCGCTGAAATCCCTTTGTCTTTGTCAGGCCTGTATCCTTTGTTTTACAAAACAAGGCCAGATTTTGTAACACAATAGCATCAGTTGTTTTTGATTGACGCCGCAATTCAAAGTGATTAGCGACTGCAGACAAAGGAAATTTTCTCAACCAGTAAATCAAAACAAACAAAGCTGGAGAATTAACCTGAAACCAGTAGGGCAAACTGTCGCCTTGCGCAAGCGAAAAGTGGTTTTAAGAGAAGCCATGAGTTATAGCGAAAGAACTAGGATAAATCTAAACATTTGCCTCGTTGTTGGAAGATGATGACTTAGTTAAATTTCATCATGTTTTCATTCGTAGGATCAACAAATGAGATTTTCTGCTTGAAATATTGCCATGATTTTAGTCATTTGTTTCTTATGAAAGTGACTATTAGATTCATACAATCGAGCTCTTTCCTTTACCAATATTTTTTGTTTTTAGGTATTTCTTGAAAGCAAAATTGGATGACAGAAAATACGAGGCAGCATGTGTGGTGAGCATATTTTCTAGTCCTACAATTTTCAGATTTTTCTAATCGAAAACTTTCCAGTATTCCTATCCAAGGATTGTACCTGGTGACCCGAAAGAAATTGAACCGAGAAATTGAAACCAAGCAGATCTAAAGCCAGAGAAACTGATGAAAAGTATGAGATCGAATTGATCAGTATAAAACAAGGACAGACTTTGTAACACAATAGCATCAGTTGCTTTGTTGACACATGAATTCACAGCGATTCGCAATTTCAGACAAAAAGAAATTCTTTCCGCCAGAAATTAAAAACAAACAAAGCCGCAAAAGTTCTCTGAAACCCAGGTAGCAAGCGCACTCGTCATGCATTCCAGAAATGGTTTCTAAGAGCTAACGTGAGCATCTATCAAAAGAAGAAGGGTATATCTACACATCTGCCTCGGGCATTTTATTTGTTTGGTATAGAAGCCGATTGGGAGGCGATTCAATTCTCGTACTTTTTTTGGGTGTAATTAAAACACTTACTGCTCAGCTCCTGACCCAAAGAAATAAACTGCCCGTGGTAGATGTTTAGATATATCCTTCTCCTTTCGATATATGCTCATGTTTACTCTTAAAAACAATTTCTGGAATGCACAACAAGCGAGCTAGCTACCTGGGTTTCAGAGAAACTTTTGCGGCTTTGTTTCTTTTGAATTACCCGTTGAGGGAATTTCCTTTGTCTGCGATCGCAAATTGCTTTGAATTCAAGTGTCAACAAAAGCAACTCATGCTATTGTCTTACAAAATCTGTCCTTGTTATTTCTGTTGTAAGGAAAATTCTAACACCACAAGGGATTGTTCGGCTACATTCCAATCTGAGCTGCCTATTCCCAGGATGATAGGCTGATTGTCTACAGTGAACTGCAGCTGATAACAAGGGCAGATTTTGTAATACAATAGCATGAGTTGCTTTTGTTGACACCTCAATTCAAAGCGATTTGCGATTGCAGACAAAGGAAATTCTCTCAACCAGCAATTCAAAACAAACAAAGCCGCAAAAGTTTCTCTGAAACCCAGGTAGCTAGCTCGCTCGCTGTGCATTCCAGAAACTGTTTTTAAGGGCAAACATGAGCGTAGATCGAAAGAAGAAGGATGCATCAACACATCTGCCGTGGGCATTGTATTTGTTTGGTTCAAAAGCCGTTTAGGAGGCGATTCAATTCTCTTATCTTTTAGGTGTTATCAAAACATTTACTGCTCAGCTTCTGGATCAAAGAAATAAAATGCCCGCGGTAGATGTGCAGATATATCCTTCTTCTGTCGATCTATGCTCATGTTTGCCCTTAAAGATAATTTCTGGAACGCACAGCGAGCGAGCTAGCTACCTGGGTTTCAGAGAAAATTTTGCGGCTTCGTTTGTTTTGAATTACTGGTTGATAGAATTTCCTTTGTCTGTGATCGCTAATCGCTTGGAATTGAGGTGTCAACAAAACCAACTCGTGCTATTGTATTACAAAATCTGCCCTTGTTGCAGCTGATCGAAATCGATTCTCTGTTTTGATGAATTTTGACGGGTGCATTTAGAACTGTTTCACAAAATCCTTAGTTTTGCTAATTTGCGGTCTTGATAAAAGCAGCAAGAAATTGTAGCGATGCTGCCCAGTCATATAGCTACCGGGCAACTTTTGGATGATGCTTCAAGAAATGTTCCTATCGTTGTCAACTTTACATTCGTAACTGATCTGTTCTTGCGTCGAACAGTGCTCAGTTTAACTTTTAAACTTATCGGCACTTTTGATGGCGAAACCACAATAAACTCTGCATAATATAATGCAGGGAATTTTTCGTTACGTGGCACTCTTCCGCATAAATGCTGTTTTGATCAATAATTCTTGGATGATTTGACCACAAATGATTTTCTTTCTGAAACTGAAGAAACAGTCAAACAACGATCAGTTTCGATCAATAATGCTCTTCTCAAGATAACAAGATTTAATTTAAGTTCTACATTTTTTAATGACATTTTCTGTTGGTCAACAAAAACGTGTATTTTTCATCACAATTTTAATTTGCTTTGCAGCATATTAAGTTGAGATGCAGCATATTAAAATTATTAACAAGCTTTAACTGATGCAAATAATCTTTAGCAAGAGTTTAAACCACACTGTTGGGCAGCTTTCTTTGAAGATTGTTGACATTTGAGTGTACCGAGGCAACATCAAAAGCATATAGGCTTAAATTCGTGAGTACTTTAAGATCAAGGCTTAGCTCTTTGAACAATTATTGTCAGTCCAGTTTCGAGAGCTTTGCAAAGCTTTGCTCAATATTAGCAAATACGAAGAGAGCTTCAAGAGCAACAATTATTTCGAATTCAAGGGTGTAGATTTCGTGCATTTGGCTCTTCGTTTATTTGGTTCCGGCATGGGCTATAAGAAACTCTGGATTGAAAGTAGGATTTTTTTTATGGCACATCGAGTCTTCCTAGTTGATTATTTCCTTTCTGATATATTATGTGACAATTTTAGTCCACGTGCGTGGCAGATTGACGTGACCGAGAGCCATTATGCCACTCAAGTGTTTTAAATCTGCCACGTGCAGGAATTACGATTTCCACTTGATATATCAGAGACGAAATAATGAGCAAGGAAATTCGATATATCATAGGAAAATTTTATTTTTAACTTGCAGCTTCTTACAGCCCATGGTCTCGGTAGTAATGGAAAAAAGTTCTTTCTAAAGTTAGGCTGTTGACACAATCGCACATATCGAAAATTTTATTATCAGAAACTGAAACAAAGTTCGGCAATGTATAAGATTGGAGTTTTTTACTCTTTACAAGACAAGTTACTTATTACGCTATTATATACCGGGTGTCCCAAAAAAAACGCAACAGATTTGAAAAATCACAATGCAAAGTGTTTCATACTCATGATCCAATCATTATTTTTATTCAAATCTGCAATAATTAGATTAAATTTTGATATATTTTTCAGTATATTTGGTAATTTGGTTGTGGAGCTAAAAATCAGCAAACTTCGAAATCGCCCCCAGGTCAAAACCAGAGCTACTTTATTAGCAATGGTGAATCATAATGTCAAATTGTAAAACATGAATATCTCTGCAATCACAAGGCATTGCTGACAAACACACGATTTCATTAAGCAAGGAACAGACACTTTCATAAAGATTTCTGTCAAAACACAGTCGTACTTCTTAAGTGTGCATGATGGTTGGTTACTTTTCCTAACATGACTAGGCCATTATTAGATGTATACTTTCAATTATAAATGGGCACTGAAAGCTCCCTTGACAATGGATAACTCGTGAATCGCTAAGGGATCTCTTTGTTCAATTTCTCAATGAAGTTGTGTGCTTGTTCATAATTATGCGAAGTTTCAAATATTGCAATGCTTTTTATTTTACACTATACTTTATACTAATGCTGGTAGCTCTGGTTTTGCCCTGACAGCAAATTTGAAGTTTGTTGATTTTTAACTCTTCAATCAAGTCACCAAAAATTCTGAAAAATATATCAAAATTTAATCTAATTATTGTAGATTTAGATAAAAATAATCATGTCATTATTGATCTGAAAAAGCTTGCGTCAGAATTTTTTGAATCTGTTGCGTTTTTTTGGGACACCCGGTATATATAGTTTGTCTCAAATTAGATGTCACCTGCAAATGCCTGCGAATGACAACAATAGAAGCATTTTGCAAAGGAATTCTGCCTTATCGCAAATCTCAGGTGACATCTAATTTGATACGGACTCTAATAACTCTACGAAACACTACAAGGACAATGCCACGAGGAGCAGTAGGCCATAACATGGAAAAATGAAAGGTTTTCTTGGTTCACCGACATGCCAAGGATAAAGTGTACATACATTTCTACTTAGCATCCGAAGGTGTTTTTAAGGACGCTGAAAAGCTGAGCTTATCGAAGCAGCGTCCTGGTCCTTCCTCTCAATGTGACCACACCTCGTGATTCCTTTAGCCTGGAATTACAGAGAATTGGCGACTCTCCTCACACTTTGTAGCAGGTTCGGCAGGGCGGGGACTCGAACCACCAACATTCACATTGGTAGTCAAGAGTGCTATCGCTGAGCCATCCCCGCTAGGATAAAGTGATTCACTTACACTGTGTTCATTCTTTTGCAGCTTTTCGAGCGAGTGCTCTGTGGATATAACAAACGAGAGTTGAAAGGCAAGCTACAAGTTGTTTACAGTGACCTGATAACTCAGCTGGAGCGAATCCAAAGATGGGATTTCGTCAAAGCCGCTTGCCCTTATGTCATCCAATGTGCTGCTCAGATCCTTAGCAACAGAAGCAACCTCGGAATGAGCGACCGGCTTTCGGTAGCCGTTACGAGGTTCTTGGCAACGACTCATTGGTGTTTCCTTGAAGCCCCTTCAGAATGTGGCCTGGACCCGACTCAGGTGGTTTATCCCGCCAAAGTCTTGCAGCTGTTTATCGAGCTGTTGGTTCCCTGTGCTCATAGCATACGAGAAGAGGATCTGACGTTCAGTCTAAAGTGTGGGATAAATATTTGGCAGCCATTATGGAAGAACTCATGTCCGGATATTCCATCATTCAAGCGTCCGGTGTTGCTTGAGAGGTGTAAACAAAGTACAGTTGATTCGTCATCCGGGCCATCACAGAAAGGACTTGTAAAGTATTTTGACATCATTGTTCTACGGAGTCTGTCCTCGTGTTACTTATCAGAAGAAAGTATGTCCTGGTCGTTAATCTATATTCTACAGATTCTGCAAGCCGAGCTATTCTCGTTTTGTGATATTTCAGATGGATGGACAAGCATTAGAAATGCAAGGATAAGCGCTAAAAAGAACGCCTCTGCACAGCAAAGTGTTCCATTATCAATGTCCCATTTAGATACTGGAGGTTCGAGTCCGAGGTCTATCAGTCCGGAGGGTAGCCTTGGTATTCCGGATTTTGTGAATGTAAAGAAGCACTTCGAAGATTTAGAGCCTATTTATTTATCAGAAGAATATGAACAGTGGTTGAGAGAAAGTGGAAGCTTGCGTCATTCATCTATCCTCGATTTGGTGTACAGGATTACCCAGAATGCTAGTTTAAGGCTTTGCGAGACACTTTTGTATATGTTGCACGTGTTGTTGGAATTAGGTATTGTCGCGAAGGATGCAATAGATGGATCAGAAAATGAGAAAGATGGAATGCAAGGGACTATTGATTGCAGACTGGAAACAACTGTATATTGTTTGCTTGATTTGATCACTATGATTGGCTGTGATAACAATGACTCTGGAATGCGGGGCTCGAAAGGACAAAGCCTTCGAATTCTGTCACATGACATGTTTGGGAAACTTGTGTCTGGAAATCGACAGCAGATGAGTTTGTTGTTGGTGTTGTATATTAAGAAGAAATCTGTACGGGATGTTTTGAATTTCTTACATTCATTCACGGGGTTTTGTTTTGGAAAGCTTTTTCTTTCGCCGTCACCAAAGCATGGTAGGCCGAGTCTTGGTGATATTGGGGCAGCTCATAGTAGTCTGCAGAGTGTTTCCAGTGGTGGCAGTACTTCAGAAATCAAGGAACGAAATGAGGAGAATCTTATGAAATGGCTTTGTATGCCATTGCTTGAAAAACTGATGTCTGAGGAGAAATTTTGTAAAGAGGTGAGTTACGATGTTTTTGATATTTTGCTTTTATTGGTCTATGTCGCGTTCAATTCGTTCAATTCCTACCCTTACCATCCCCCGGGACACCCCCGGGCATATGCTCAAAAAATATTCCCGGCCCCCGGAGATTTGACCGTAAGTTTTAATTTTTCCCCCGGGCATTTGAGCAAGGAACTTTACCCCCGGGCTGCCCGGTGGGATGGTCAGGGTAGGAATTGAACGAGACATTACGGGGAAGGGATGTTTATATCTTGAGCCTGGCCGACGCTAGGTAGCCTGCGTGCAGACTCTATAGTCAGTCAGTGCGGAGGACGGAAAAGGAGATAGAAGCTAAGAGTCTGCACGCGGGCTAACGCTAGGTCTTTTAGGTCGTTAGGGAACAACAACAGATTTTGTAACACAGTAGCAGCAGCTGCTTTTGATTGACACCTCAATTCAAAGCGATTTGCGACTGCAGACAAAGGAAATTCTCTCAACCAGTAATTCATAGCAAACAAAGCCGCAAAGTTGCCCTGAAACCAGTTTGGCAAACTGTTGCCTTGTGCACGCGAATGGTGGTTTTGAAGAGAAGTTATGAGTTTATAACGAAAGAAGAAGGATAAATCTAAAGATCTGTCTTGCGGATTTTGTTTATTTGATTTAGAAGCGGAGCAGAAGGCATCGCATTTATTCCATATTTAGGACTTAAATTAAACAATTATTGTTCAGTCCTAGTGTGAAACAGCCAACGACGCAAAAGACCCAACTATTACAGCAGTTTTCTGCTTGCGCGCTTGGCTGATTCTACTCAACGACCGAGCCCTTCCGGATTTTTTGTTAACGACCCAAGACCCCAAAGACCTAGCTCTCCGTTTGGCTGCTGATCCTACTTGTTCAGGAGAAGCCAGCAAAGAAGTAAACATACAATCAGGTCAAAACCCATGAGATCGGTTCGTGGTTAATCATGGAGCCGTATTCTCTTTAAATTAAATTTCCAGACATATTTTATAAAATTAGGGGTAAGTATTGTATCTTTTGAAAATGTTCTTCAACAAAATTCTAGTCTGCAGTATGATATCTACGGGGAAGGCAAAGTCTCTAGAGAAGTCGCACCGCAGACTAACCAGATTCATGATTTAGGGTTCCAGCTCAGCTGCGTCGGCTGTCAGGAATGCCGTATGTTCATTCTTCATAATTTCATCCACTTTTATTTCGCCTTCGACATGAACGAGGCTGTTTTCTTATAGAACTCTCAAGTAATTTCCGACGTCACAATCGAACCTCCAAACCGAGGCTAGCCATTTTATCGCGTTTTCAAAATGTCGACGACATTGGGCCTAACTTACGAAAAATGTCGTACGAATTTACAACAGAAAAAGACATCAAAACCCGGAAAAAAGCTGCAAGCGATGCTTAGCAGTTGGTAAGGTTGCTTTTTAACATTAATTGTAGAAACCCCGGATTTGTCCTTTAAGCGTTTCATCGCTTTAATTTCACTTTACAGGGTTGCAGAGAGGTGGTTTCCAAATTGTTTTCATACATACTGACGCGCCATCCAAAAGCAATACGAAAAATGGTTATGAATGGCATCTTGAATTCATTTTCAAAGACGGGAGCAAAACCCCAAAGTGAGGCAGGAGGCCCAAGAACGTCATCAAGTAGTTCTTTACGAAAGCTTGCGTCAACTCATCACAGTATCAGAAATGCAAAAAGAGAATCGAAGAATAAAGGCAGACTGAGATCAAGGACACATATGGTTCTTGACGCATTGTCACCGACGCTTTCAGAGAGTGGTAGTATCAAGAAATCCAAAAAGGTAGGGCTCAAATCTTGAAAAAGATCTGGTGTAAAATTCGATTGCAGTGTTCCTATAATTAAGAATAAACACACTTCCTTGCTTGGAAGGAGCTCAGGGTTGTTTTGCTTTAAATCTGCCGTGGAAATTTATTGATATCTTGATTAGTTTCAAAATGGCGGCATTTATTAAAGTTGAGGCTATGACGTCATCAAATTTCTAAATCCTAAACAAGAAAAGCTACAGATTTCTGCTTGCCACCAGATTGTAGACCTTCATAAACTATGGTTTTCTTGGAGGTTATATCATTTTTCCTCTATTGGTTTATGATTTACGATGATTTGAAGTTTTTCAAAATTTTCCATGGATTTTTTAAAAATGAATAAATTTCCACCATTTTGAAAAAAATGAAGATATCATAAAATTTCCACGGCAGATTTACAGCAAAGTACCATGAGTTTCTTTCAAGCTATTCAATTCAATGAAAAGCGTCATAGAGTTTTACACCCAGCACCCACCTTTTTAAAGATTCGAAAGATCTGAAAGATGCTAAAAGGGAATGTTTCATGTGTTATCTTGTTTTGATTTTGTACAGAAAATTGAATCATTGATCTGAGAATGCCAGATTGATTTTGTTACAAAGGAATCAATAGCGTTTGATTTTTAATTGCAGAAACAATCGTTTCGTTAGCATGTTGCACAGTATTTGATTAAACACGAACAATTACAGTTTAATAGATGGTAGCTTTAGCAGAATTTTGTTTTTGCTAAATAACACTTAAATTGCAGTTACTGGTGAGTTACTAACTTATTTCTTTCTTTTCAGGTTTTTAAGATTAACTCGTCTTTCTCTTGAAGGATTCAACAGTTTTGTCTCTAGTTACCGGTTTATTTTGTTTGTTGTTCTTTTACAGGAGTTAACAGTCTTCTTTCTACAGATTACGGTGTTTTGTTATGTTTATGGGTTTGGTGCGATAAGTCCGTTGTTTAAGGCTATTTTCAAATTTCGTACCACAAATGATTTGTTTACAAAATAACACTCCGTTCAGAGTAGAGTAGATTTATGATTAATTGGTTTAAAATTAGCAAATTTAGCTCTTTTAAGGCTACCTGGTTTTGAATCATACTGCAAACAAGCACCGATTATTGCCAGATCAAGTTTTTTGTTTATGTAAATCTTCTAGTTTGGTTAAAGATGACAGAAAGAAATGCGCCATATCATTGGAGACTTCAATGATGACACGAGATCTAAACATTTTGACTCGTAGTAGGCAAGATTGAGTATTTTGCTTAAAGACTATAGCTCAAAATAAGGTTCTTCAACGTGTAATTTTTCTACCTTGTTGTATCAAAAGCAAACATTTTATCGCCTTTAAATATTGTTTGGCCATTGACAAAACAATTCAAAAAGAAAATTATAGTCAATTTTGGTGATTTTTTAAACAGGAGTACCATTTTTGGACACCCGCTAGCTCATCCGAGCTGAAGACAAGAGCTGATATCGAAAGAAGAAGGCTAAATCTAACGATTTATGACTGGAATTCCCTTTATCTAATTCAGAAACTGAGCAATAAATGTTTGAATTACACAAATAAATCTACATTCTGTCATACATTGATGAGCTTTTCGTTTCATTTTAGCTGCCACTTACAAGAGCAAAGGGTGGTGTATCGGTCGATGATATGGTAGCCTCCGATGCGGGTAGCCCTGAGACTAATGACTTCGAGTCAACTCCAGTAAAGACGAAATTGTCAAGAGAAATTCCAAGTGTATCAAAAGCTAACAATAACAAATTCAAGATTTTCAAAGGAACGAAAAGATCTCGACTTCAGTCGATTATTTACAGCCCTCTGGACACTGATGACAGCTCGCCTGTTTTTGTGGAGAAAGTAGCGAAACCGAAATTAGTGGATTTGAATGCTCTTCACGAAGGGATGCGTCACTTCCGGTTTATCACGTGTTTTGTAGCGCCGGGTCATCTGCCAGAAGTTCCTTTGATTGGAGCTCTGATGGACTTGGTAAGTATTAGCATTGATCTTTCTCTTAGATAGTTCGTCTGTCTTGTCACATGTTTTCGTACCAGAACTTGAGTTGCATATGTGTCATGCACATCTGCCAAATATTTTCACATTAAGCTGCATTGTTATGGAACATAGTGGGCTGCCACAGTTGGAAAAGTGAAATTTGCTGATGTTAGGAATCGATCCAGGGATTTTCAAATCTCTAGAAATTCAGGCGACAATGCACTACTCCACTCTAACTCAACAAAATGTCGGAGAAATCTGCAGTCAGTCGATTTCCTTGGCTCCACCATGTTTTTAATTCGTGTTTTGTGTTTTCGTGTTTCGACGTAAGGCCTTCATCAGAGTGAGACAAGACAGAGCAGAAGTCATCAATGTAAGGCCCATGTAAGGCAGAAATGTTAGGGGAATTTGTTCGTGATTTTGGGCACGTTTTGAAGGTTTTTTGAAGAGGTTTCTCGAGAAAATCCCTCATAATTTCAGAACAGAGTGGCTGATTTTAGTGAGGCAAATTTTAAAATGGATTTGAACTTGTCTACCATTAAACTACATATTTGCCGATATCATCCTCTTGATATCCAGGGAGCCATGAACTTTCAAACGCTGATTCTATTTATTGACTCATCCGATAGAGTTTTTACGCAAGTTCTTTGTTTCCCAGTGTTTAAAATCTTCCTATATTAGCAGCCATTGCTCCATATTCTGATAACTTGAAGTGAAAATTGATTATCGGGGAGATTCAACCAAATGACCTGATGTTTTGAAGATAACAGATCATTGCAATTGCTATCTAATGAGAACTGAGTTCGCTGTTAATTATTTTGGCGCCTTGTCAATCCTGATAAACGTAACAGCTGTACTGATAACAAAAATTTCTGTTTCGTAAAGAGTTTTTTGCGTTTTTTTCACTGGTTGGCCTTTCTGCTAACCTGCGAAGGGTCGAGCTTGCTGGCGGAGGGCCGGCCTTTCGATACTAAATTATGGATGCATTTTTGACTCACGTACTTGGGTGTGCTCGATTGGTAATTCGAAACGTACCAAATTCTGAAAACAGTACACTTCGCAGAGACGGAAATATATTTTGCAGTCACATGAAAATCTCTAAAACAGCAGGCTTGGATTTACCATTGCGATTCGCTAAAGAAAACGAGAATCTATCAAAATTTTGCTGAACTTTCTGCCTTTTAGAGCAGAAGGTAAAGCAGACCTTTCAAACCTTTCCCTGCATTCGTGCAACCAACACTTCACGTAAAATCAAGTATACCTTTATTTCAGTTCTCATAAAGCATGAGAGAAATAAACAAAGATGCTTCGGTCTTCCGCTACCAAGTAGAATTCGATTGATTCAAATCCATCCAGCCCTCCTGAACGTTTTTGCACACCTGATATATCATCAAACAAGAGGCACAATCTTAGACTTATGACCTAGAGTCCCTCGTTTCCATGTGCTGTGTGACTTCAAGATTGCGCTTCGGTCAGCAGAGACTCATATTATCACTCTGAAAAAGCTGACCCTATTTAGGCCCAAACTCTGACTTCCTAGAATACCAATGAGATTGCGAGTTTTGGCAAAGAACAATAAGTTTCGAGCACTCGATTCGATTGACGCAGTTGATTAGATTTGAAGAAAGTTGCTGCGGCAGGTATTTTCTCTGGTATGTTTTGGTCTTAAAAACATGGAAATTGCAGCATTTAGAGACTTATTTTGCACTCACCAGGTAAAGGGAACTTTCTTCTTCAGATATATACCAGGTTTCGTTGATTAAGTGTCTGCTTGCCGTGGTTTCTATCGCATTTCCTTTCAAAGGAACGACGTTGAACAGAGCCGAAGTAGTCGGACTCGTCGTTATAATTCCAGCACAATCTCAATCGTTCTTGCAGAATGAGTTCCACCAGATACTTTTGAGGAAAATTTGGAATCATAGTCGGGATATCTGCTTCTACCATGGCCAATCCGAAGATAAAAATTTAGGCCAAAAGCCCAGTAATCGACATAAAGGCCAAGAGCCCACTGATCAACATTGTAGGTTTTAAAGCATTCTTTTCATCAATTAAATGATAAAAGCATGGTTGTCACTCCTGTGTCTGTGAACTTGCTTTGGTATCCAAACCTTTAGCTTCTCGTAGCTAGCAAACTACCAACTGCCATGCTTGTTCAAAGTTTAATTAGGCCCAGATTGATAATGCACCTCCAGGAGGGAAGGAAAATGAGAACTTTGCTACAAAGGACTGAAGGTATGTTGATTAGTAGGCTCCATGCCTTTAAGTTGATTACTGGGCATTTGGCCTAAATTTTTATCTTCAGATTTTCCATGCTTTTACCACTAGATTTCTCGTGTCTTTCCCTTTTAGAAAGCACCTGTATTATCCAGGGCTGCTCTTCTCCTTGAGTGCTGCCATTTTGTACATCAGTGCAACAAAGGAGGCTGGGACCCGCTTTCACGACCCGAATTCACAACAAAGAAGGATGTCGCTACCATGTTCTACAAGTGGGGAACTGCTATTGGAGGAAAACTTGAGGAAATTGTTCAAAAGGAAGTTTCTGCCATGAATGCTAATGGTAGTGAGCTCAAGAAATCGGAGGCGATCGAAAGAAACGTCTTACATGAAGGTAAAGTATAGTTCTGTTGATTTTTTGTTTCGTGTTTTTTTTGCAATATCAGTTTCGTTGGAGTGGAATGCTTTCTACTCCAATATATCTCAAGAAGAACTTCAAGGGCATGCTTACACGAATGGACATTGTCTAGAAAACCTTGTTGACACTGTTGGCTTATTTTTGCTAGCATACCATTAGACTTATGACGATGAGTCTCTTCTTTCCCTGTGCTCTTTGACTTGAAGATGGCGCTTCAGTCAACAGAGACTCGTATTATTACTCTGAAAAAGTTGACCCTATTTAGGCCTAATATGCTGGGGTTCCTAGCATACCAATCAGACTGCGAGATTTGGCAAGGAACAATAAGTTTCGAACACTCGATTCAAAAGACGCACTTGACTAGATTTGAAGGAAGTTGCTGCGGTAGGTACTTGAAGATGTCTCTGGTATGTTTTGGTCGTAAAGACATGGAAATTGCAGCATTAAAAGACTTATTTTGCACTCACCAGGTAAAGTGAACTTTCCTCTTCAGTTGAGTACCAAGTTTCGTTGATTAAGTGTCTACTTATCGTGGTTTCTATCGCATTTCCTTTCTGAGGAGTGACCGTTGAACAGAGCCGAAGCAGTCTTTCGATCCAGAATCGATCGATCGAATGCAGAAGATAGGGTCAGGTTTTTAACGGTTTCAATATGAGTCCCTGTTGAGCAAGGCACCGCAGGGATACAAGGGACTCATCGTCCCTAAGTCTAGCATACCATGCTATTTCAAATATAACGCTGCAACTTGACAACAGTTAGATGTGGCTGAAATTGTTGATCTGGAAAGTTTCGTTCGAGCGTTTCTTTGCATATTTTGATGATCAAAGACTTAGCGACGATTAAATCTTCTTTAGCTATGTAGAGTAGCTGTGTGAAAGAACAGTTCCAGAGCAGTTATGTGAAGAATTTAGCTGAGAGTAATGTGCAGAAAATCATTTCATTTTCAAGTCATGCGTTGTTTTATCAGACAGTGAAACAGTTGCAGCTGGTGACCCAAACGAAAGTGCACCAAGAAAATCTTTCACGCATAAATGAGTAGTTTACAGATCGCAGTGATTTAAACATTGTTTAGAGCATAAGGCTCAAATCTTTCAAATCTTTGAAAAAGTGGGTGTAAAATTCTGTTATGTTTTTCTTTAAATTAAGTGGCTTGAAAGGAACTTATGGTATTTTGCTGTAAATCTGCCGTGGGGATATTTCTGATATCTTGATTTTTTTCAAAATGATGGCATTTTAATTATTTTTGAAAGAATTCATGGAAAATTTTGGAAAATTTAAATTCAATTCAATTCAATTCAATTCAAACTTTATTCATAAGAAATACATGATACATAATACAATGTACTGTAAAACTTATACGACTCAGAAAAAGCAAAGCTTATCTAGTCTGAGCCGCTTTGAGAACAAAAACAAGCGAAATATATACAAAACGTAACGAGAAGAATAGTAGTAGCAAACTGGTAAAAGTATAATGGTTAATATTATAAAGCGTTAAAGGTTAAGTCATTTTGTATTCGATTTAATTTGTTGTTGTTTTTTTTTTCGTTTCTTTAATTTATTGGTATTGAAGGAGTCTAAGATTTTTTATTTCGTTAGAAAATGATTTTACGTTATTGATATGTTTTATTTTATCTGGGAGGTTATTCCAGAGTCTTGCACCTTTGTTTTTAAGCGTTTGGTCACCCCAATGTTTGCTTGTTCTGCATAGTTTATAGTCTTTTCTTTGTCTTGTTTCGTATTTATGTTTACCCTCATTAGTTTCAAAATAGCTATGAAATGCAGCTGGAAGTTTGTCTGGGTTATGGTTCACTTTATGCATGAAGTTAAGAATTTTTGCTTCATAGAGATCTTTTACTTTTAAAATTCCATACGATTTATGCAGAATGTTTGTAGAGTATCTATAGTCTTTGAACTGCAAGATTTTAAGCATTCTATTTTGCAGTACTTGGAGTCGCTTTAAATGACATTCTTTAGCCACTCCATAAACTTCTAAGGCGTAGCTTATTTTTGATTGCACTAAGCTGAGAAATAAAGCCTTCAAACATTCAGCTGGGACCAAGTGTCGCAGTTTAGCGAACATAGAGCAATATTTAACTAAGCTGCTAGCAAGTATGTCTATATGGTCATTCCAGTTTAAGTTGCAATCTATTTGCAGTCCAAGATATTTTAGACTGTTGACTTCTTTAAGTTTGGATCCCATTTCGATTGCAAAATCGTTGTCGATGGTTTTATTTCGATTTGGTTTAAAAAGGCAATGATTTGTTTTACTGGTGTTGATAAGCAATTTGTTTGCTTTGAACCACTCATCTAATTTGGCTAGTTCGCTGTTATTACTCTAGCTAAGTCGTTAATATTGTTGCTAAAGCAAAATATGTTTGTGTCATCAGCAAAGAGTCTTGGTTTAACATCATTCATAGCGTTTGCCATGTCATTTACGAATATTGTGAAAAGAATTGGGCCTAGGACTGACCCTTGTGGTACTCCTGTTTCAATGGTTTCTAAGGCAGATTGTGTCTTATTGCAGCACGTGTATTGTTTACGTTTACTGAGAAAGCTGGAAAACCAGTTTCCAACGATCCCTCTAAATCCATAATGATGGAGTTTGTGAAGAAGAATCTCATGGTCAATAGTATCAAATGCTTTTGATAGGTCGAGAAATACACCAAGTGCACAGTTATCTTGATCTAATTTGCTGTAGATTTTATCGGTAATTTCTAAGAGAGCATGCACTGTTGAGTGGTTTTCTCTGAATCCGAATTGGAGTTCATACAATAGTTTGTGTTTTTTGATGAAAGTCATCATACGTTTGACAACCAGACGTTCAAATATTTTTTCAAAGCAAGATAGGAGGGAGATTGGTCTGTAGTTTTCTGCGAGGTATCTTTCACCCTTCTTGAAAACAGGAATTACTTTTGCGACTTTCCAAATATCTGGAAATATTCCAGAATTTATGGGAAGGTTGTAGATGTGAGAGAGTGGGCTAACTAGGAGTTCAAAGGTAGATTTTATAATCGATGGCTTAATACCATCATGTCCTGGAGATTTGTTGCCTTTTAGAAGTTTTATTTCAGTAACGATTTCATGTTCTTTTATTGGCTGGAAAAAGAAAGATTTTTCGACAGGATTTTTCAAGTAGCTGTTAAAGTTCGTTGAACAATTTTTTATCTTTGCAGCAGTTTTTTTTGCCTACTGTACAAAAGTGCTTGTTTAGTGCGTTTGCAATGTCGGTATCATCAAAATACGATTGATCATCATCGGTGGTAATTCTCTTAATGAGATTTTTAGATTTTCCTAAACAAATAGAGGAAAAATTCCTAAATCATCTTAAATCCTAAACAAATAGAGGAAAAATTGTATAATCTTCAAGAAAATCATAGTTTATGAAGGTCTACAATATGGTGGCAAGCAGACGTCTGTAGCTTTTCTGGTTTAGGATTTAGAAATTTGATGATGTCATGGTCTCCAATTTTAATAAATGCCACCATTTTGAAAATAATCGTGATATCAATAAATTTCCGCGACAGATTTACAAGAAAGTAACCTAATTTCCTTCCAAGCCATTTAATTCAAAGAAAAATTCAACAGAATTTTACACCGACCTTGTTAAAGATTTGAGCCATATGCTTGGCATGGCTACATGCTTGCCACTTTGCTACTTTATCGACATGTTGAATTAATCAAAGTAAGGATTTTGTGAATGCAAGCAGTTCAAAAACCCGTCCAAGTTTATCAAAAACATATTGTAGACCTTCATAAACTATGGTGTTCTTGAAAGTTGTGCAATTTCTGCTCCATTAAGTTGGAAGTTTTTGCTATTTTTTAACTTTCCAGAAAAAATTCTACAAGCTGGAGAATAATCAAGATATCTTTCCTGAATTGACTTCGTTTTGATAGACAGTTTTCACTCATAGGGAAATAAAAATCGCAGAAATTTCTGCATTTCAAGTCCTACTTCCACAGTAGTAATTTTTTGTCGGCGAACAGTGCGCTTGTGTGTACTTTGCGCCCTCCGTTGTTAGAGAGCCTACGCACTAGACGAGTGCGCTGATCGCCAACCAAAACCACTGCAGTGGAGGTTGGCCTTTGGCAAGGCATCCTGCTACGAAATTCACTTCATCATCATCAGCACCAGCATTGATTTATTGCCGTAGGCTACATTAAGAGAAATAGCTATATTACAGCTAATCAATGCCTACCTTGCAAATTCTTTTACACTCATTTTCTTCCCCCCTCCCCTATAGGTGATATATCATCGATTTCAAGCGAGTGTCCTTACGGGATCAAACTGCTAGCTTGTCAGTTGCTGGTAGAAATAACTGCATACCTGAGGGATAATTACTTGAGCTACCTGGCAGATAGAGACACTCCGGTTACTGCAACCGCAAAACATAGTGTTGATTACCAACGCAAAGCAAGCTCAGCATCATTGTATAAGTTGAAGAAAACAGCTGCATCTAAGCTGCATGCACCCGTAATCGCTGTTCAAGATGAAACGGGAAATATGGCGGCCGGGAAAAGAAAAATCAGTGGATTTTCTCGCCAAGGTATGTTCTACTGAATTTCTGGAATATTTTTTTCAAATTCGTTTCTCTCAAAAGGCCTAGTGAGAGCGTTAAGCTGAAAAAATGGAATTAAGGGTATGTTCGATCATGGGTAGTTGGACACCACAGTTGTGCTTGATTCCCACAACTTTGTTCTTTTGCGGAATAAAACATTATTTACCGCTATGAAGGAGCTAGCGTAAGAGATTTAGAGAAAGAAATGTTTTCTTTCTTTCTGTCTTTCGTTACCTCCTCCACATAACTACAGAAATTATTCCTCCGCAGGTACATATTAGTTGCAACACTCCACAGTGGGCCAAAATGGCGATTTTGCAGACATTCGTGGATATCTGCAGGGAAATAAATGTTACAGGAACAGTTGGTAGCTCATTTTCAACCTATGAGGAGGATAAATCAAATGGTTCACAAAAAAATTAAAATTTTCATATTTAGGGGGGCTGGGGCCCAATATTCTAATTGCAGACTCTGAGCCAAAAATCCCTTTTATACTCCTCGGTCTAAAGAAAATTAGCAATGGTGACTGATAGCTCTTTTCTAAATATTCTGTTGGAACAATGAATAAAGTTGAATATTTCTCCACATTTAGTGGACTGGGACCTATATTTCAGTTTCAGGAATTCTAACCAAAAATCTCCTTTCTGTTACATTTTTAATATATACCTAAGCTATGTACTGTAGAAGGTTCTTATGCACATAATGTTACCACAATATTGCCTAGTGGATGCTCCTTTATTAAAATATTTTGTAGCATTCTGAAAAAATGAATCTTGTCTCAATATCTTTTCCTGGGACACCCAAAATGTCCCAAAAAAGGCCCTTCCCCCCTGTTTATTTGAATTTTCCGAGGAGAAACAAAATGGAAGCTTGAAAAATAAACTTATCATGAGCTTCTCTTTCAGAAAATGTATTGGTGTTGATGTTTCTCCTCGTACTTTTGGAGATATTGTCGATTGAAGTCAAATTTTGCTGTCTGAATGAGACAACCAATTTGACAAAGTGTCTGAAAAAAATTGTTGCTGTGGTAAAAGTGGACTTCATAAAACTTTTTCATCTTGGTTTTCAACAAACAGTGACTATTTACGTTCTGGTAATGCTGATCAGACAATCTGCAAGCCATTTTCCTAGCCGAAAAACATTTATCCACATTCTTTGCCACTAGAATGCTGGGTGTAACATATTCAAAGAATTTGTCCAATTTACTCAGATTCAAAAATCTATAACTCTGTGATAACACAAGATGAATGAAAACTTTAAAGAGCACACGAAAGCCCAATTATTCAGCTTTCTAAAATTGCATAACAAGCAGTGATTTAGAGAATTTCAAAATTTTTGAATGTCTGCCTCTAACCCACTGTGCACTCCTCCAGAGAAGCGCAGCAGTGTCTAGCTACCCATGGCTCGATCGGTAATTACAAACCTACACAATTCTGGAAAAAACTGCAGACTTCGTAGAGAAACATATTTCCCAATCAAACGAGAAAATCTTAAAAACGGCAGGTTTAGATTCACCAAGACTGTTTGCAAAGGAAAATACGAGAATCTCTCCAAAAATGTCTGCAAAACCTTCTGCCTTGTGGAGCAGAAGGTTCATAGGGCCTACCAATCCTACTGCTTTGAGAATTTCGGCTGACTTATTTCTAATCAGTCAACAAGTGATAAGTAATCACTTTTATCTGGCACCACTGGTATAATCAAGATACGGTAATTTTGTTGCCAAATATGAAATTCCTATGACTTTCTCAGTAGCTTTATTTGCGGTAGAGCTTCTATTTTGGGCCGGAAGGAAAAAGAACTATTCACACAAAATGGATGATACCTGATGCGACCCTCGTATATTTCTTTTGAAGTTTGGAAATTCAATTTTCGATCAAATTTTCGAGAAGCATCTAATGTTTTCAATTAACTGAAAGCTGCTGCGCATATGGTCGGCGGAGTTTAAAAGAAGCTATTTACCTCATGCACAGTTGTTTGTAGAATCATTCGGCATCAGCTGACACGGTGAAATATATTTATTATGAGTGGGCTACCACAATTCGAGAATTAAAATGTGCCCCTGCCTGGGCACAGTTGTTTGAATTTTCTCGACTAATTACTTGCGAAACGAGTAGATTTGAAAAAGTGTTTAGCAAAGCAGTTTTGGCTTATTAGTGGAAAAGGACAAGGAGATGGATAACTAGAAATTTATTTTATTTTTATACCGCAATGTTTGTCACATACAGGGTGCGCCAAAAAGTCTGTGAACGATCTCGCACAAAATGAGGGATTTGAAGGTGTTTAGCACAGCAGCTGTAGCTTATTAGTGAAATAAGAAATCAGCAGGAAGATAGAATGGTGTGATAACTAGAAATTTATTTGATTTTGTACCACAATGTTTGTCACATACAGGGTGCGCCAAAAAGTCTGTGAACGATCTCGCACAAAATGAGGGATTTGAAGGTGTTTAGCACTGCAGCTGTAGCTTTTTATTGAAATAGGACATCAGCAGGAAGATGGAATGGTGTGATAACTAGAACGATATTTGATTTATTGAGAGATGGGATTGAAGTTTACGCCACATTTTAAAAGATTTAGATGGCATGGGTGAATTTTGTTGATCTCCGACATTATTACCTGACTGACGTTTCAAAAACGAGGCAATACAAGAATCCCGCCAATCCTATTGGCTAATCGCACATTTCCCGCGGTTTTCCCGTAGCCTTGTATAATACGATACAAGGACGCGTTTTTGTCACCACAGCAACTAATTTAGGCCTGTGAGATTTACAATGAACTCAAACGACATAACAGTAACATAACGAGTTTGACTAAATGGTATAAGACAAAATTAAAAGCTATCAGGTAATAAAACTCATACTAACCGGTTTTGTAGTTGTACAGGAAAATATAAAGCCCTCGGTCTTATTGCACAGACCTCGCAAGCTCGGTCTGTACTTTTAAGACCTCGGGCTTTATATTTTCCTGTACAACACAAAACCGGTTAGTATGCGCATAATACAAAACGATTTTCTGTTCTGGAGGATAGATTTCACATCTTCAGCGCACCCGAGCAGCATAGGTTCCAAATCTTTAACTCAGCGTAAAAAGGTGGGTGTAAAATTCAATGACCTATTTCTTCTGATTGAATGGCTTGAAAGAAACTTTAGATACTTATCTATAATTCTACCGTTGGACTTTCCAGAAATTTTAAATATTTTTCAAAATTATAGCGTATTTTACATTTCGGCTCATTTTAGGATGTGACGTCATCAAATTTCTAAATCATAAACCAGATGAGTGACAGACTTTTGCTTGATATCTCCATAAACCATAGTTCTCTTCGAAATTAGTTCATGTTGCGTCAAGCGGTTTAGAAATTACGATGGTTTTAAGTTTTTTTGAAAATTTTTCTTGAATTCTTGAAAAAGAAGAAAAACACTCTAATTCTGAAAATATTGAAGATTTCCGAAAAGTCCAACGGTAGGATTATAGAGAAATAGCTGAAGTTTCTTTGAAGTCATTCAGCTCAAAGAAATAGGTCTCTCAATTTTACACCAGCCTTTTTAAAGATTTGGAACCTATGCTCACCCGAGCAAACTGTTTTGCTCTCTTCGTTAATTTTGCTTCGATAGAATGCTCCCAGAGGTGTGAAATCGATTCATTAGAAAGGCAAATCGATTTGTCTTTTCCGAGCACGGATTCTGTTGTTTAGAAAATTCACCCCTGCTGATTTGGATCCTATGTTTTTATGCGAATTTTCAAACGCATTTTTCGGCATGTATGGAATATATTTTTGAGCTCCTTTGTCGAGAAGGAAACTAATATACAGGTGGAATCTTGTTTAAGTCAGTTGGAGGTCAATTCAAATGGGTGTGTTCTTTCTTGAATACACGTTTTTTCTTTTTAAGAAACTGGTTTATAAGAAACTAGTACTAGGATGGCGAAAAAATTAAGAAACTCTAGTACTATGCTTGAGAATTGCTAAGAAACTTTTAAAGCCAAACACAAGGAAATCATGAGAAAATTGTCGTTGAGCCTTTATATTTTAGTAATACTCATGATAGATTTATGTTTTGAATCAAATAGAACTCTCCTTCTCGCTAAAAATTGTGCTGTCTGTCAAGAAACGAGTACTTGGCAGTGGTAGAAACTACATGCATCCTAAATGCATCCAAAAAATAAGAAACACATTAAGAAACTTCTAGTACTAACAAACTGAAATTTTCACGTAAAATTAAGAAACTTTTAGTACTATGGGCTTATCCAAGTTTCTTATAAAAGAAAAAACGTGTACTTTTATAGCATTGTTTCACATTCTCGACTACGCTCGACTTTGAGATCAAATGTCGAGAGATGAATCGAGTGAAAAATCGAATCGTTTGGCCAAGGCTTTAGCAAGGGGGGCTGAGTTAGATTCTAGGATTTTCTGCAATTTCGTTCTATTCTGTTTCTAGAGCTATACTGTAAGCGAGTTTCTTAAAATTTTCGTTTTTAAAATGTCGATGAAAATTGTTGAAGACTCACCATGAATGGATAAAGAGAAAGCTTTTTCTCGTACAGCATACTACAACTAATCGATTTCTAAATCCCAAATCACCACGAAAAACTTTCTCTTTGTCCATTCATGTCGAGTCTTTAGAAGGTTTGATTGACGTTGTTTTATCGTTTTAAATGTTAACAAAATTAAAACCGTTCTTTGCATTTTCCAGGTGTCAGCACAAGTCCAAAATACCAGCGCAAAATCTCACGGCGAACGTCTAAAGCATACTACCTCCAAAGCGAACGACGTGGTTCAAGACAACATAAAGACAATCAACATATTACGTCATCATTCGATGAAGATGATGAGATCCCAGCGGAAGCATCGGATTTCCCTTGGATTACCGGAATAATTGCATTCGTCAAATCTACTCATTTTAGGATTACACTTTCTAGCAATGAGAATGCGCTGATCAGGTTAGAAACTAGACTTACTGAATTCATCGTAGTTGCGCTCCTCCGTCTAAACTGGGGGTGAATAACCGAGCGGTTCATACAGTTTCCGTTAGGTAATAGACCTTTTTACTTCTTGAAAAAGATCGAGCGTCCAAATCTGGTTTTCGAAAAGACATTTTAAACGTCTGTGTGATATTGCCCATCAAAAAACAACACAACCACGATTTCGACTGAAATTTGGAGACGGATTTGAAGACGGATTTGGAGATGGAGACGAACCTTTAAAGGGGCTCCGTCGTCAAAATGTAAACAAAACGATGATTTTTGCAGTTTTTTGAAAGGTAATATCACACAGGATTTTCGTATTTTTTTCAAAATGAAAGTTGCTGTTTGGGCATTAATCCTTGTACTTCACTAAGGAACAAACCAAACATTCATATCTTCTACGATTGCTCGGATATAAGTGGATTTTTAACGGTCACTTTTTTGTGGCTTGGGTGAAGGCACCAAACAAACTGCAGAGAACAATGGATGAACAATGGATAATCCCCGACATGTGCGAGTTTACGGATTTGCTTACTGTTTGACGACGGAGCCCCTTAATAGCTCTATGGGAACTTCAGATACTTTGCTATGATTTAACCTCGGGAATATTTTGGTAGTTACAGCATTGTTCTTTGTTTCAGTCGTTTTTGAAGTTTTGACGTCATGAGATTGCTGAATCTAAACAGGAAGATTGCCAGATTTCTGCTTTTTGCCATTTTATAGACCTCAACAAAGTATGGTTTTCTTGAAGATTGTACCACTATTCCTCTCTTAACTCCACGATTTACGATTTTTTCAAGGTTTTTCGTTTAAGTTTTTCAATGAAAGGAAACACACTGTAATTGTGAGAAAGAAAATCAAATATTGCTTACAGATAATCATGGCACAGAACCTCATTGAGTGTGATGGATTAGTTTTCTTTTTTCTTCAGGTTAGAGAAAAGTTGGCAGGACCTTCGAGAAGGCCTATCCGTGTTGTACAAACCGATACACGAAGAAGGCAAAGCAGCAAACTCAAGAAGGAGTGCTGTGATAACCAATCTCTCGATTTCACCAGATCTAATCAAAGTGGTACCTAAGGATCCTATTCTGGGTTATCTTAGATTACAGGTGAGTTTTCTACCGGGTGAGTCAGAAAAAAGAATCCCCGTTTGAAAGGTCATGGCTCCCTGGATATCAAGACAATGATATCGGCAAATATATAGTTCAATGGTAGAAATGTTCAAATCTACTATAAAATTTACCTGACTGAAATCGGCCACTCCATTCTAAGATTATGAGGGATTTTCTCCAGAAAGCCTTTTCAAAAATCCTTCAAAACTTGCCCAAAATCATGAACAGATTTCCCTAACATTTCTGCCTTACAATGCCTTACAGCAATGACTTGTGAACGCTTTAGCACGTGCTATCCTCATGGGAGGATGAACAAGTCCTCCCCCTGGTATCAATGATCTATTCAGGGGGATTCCATTCTCCAAAGAGGGCAAAATACATGAATTTATGTGAGTGTCATCAATTTTAGGAAGGAAAATATGCTCATTGTTTTCATTCGTTTTTGCAGGTTTTTTGAAGGGGCTTTCTGCAGAAAATCAACCATATCCACAGGAAGGAATCGCCGAATAAGGCCGGGTAAATTCCTGAACCTAATTAAACATATTGGCAATAAAACAAGACATTTTTTAATATTATTGCTTTGATATTCATGGAGCAGTGGCCTTCCAAGCGGGGATCCTTTTTTCTGACTCACCCGGTAAATCACGTGGGTTCTTGTTCTTTCTGTAATCCTTTGTGGATCATCGTCTCGTTTGATCGTCTCATTTGGCGGGGATGGTTCAGTGGTAGCATGCTTGACTACCAATCTGAAGGTTGGTAGTTCAAATCCTCGCCCTGCCAAACCTGCTACATAGAATGAGGAGATTCATCAACTCTCTGTAATTCCAGGCTAATGGAATCACGAGGTGTGGTCACATCGAGAGGAAGGACCAGGACGCTGCTTCGATCAGCTCAGCTTAGAGAGCGCGTGGCCGAGTGGATAAGGCGACTGACTCGTAAACCAAAGGTCAGAACGGCCGAGGTTCGAATCCCGCGCTGGACAGTTTGGTCGCTGTCCGTAACTCTAGCTCGGGTCAACCAGAGCCATGTGAGGGAAATCTGGTAGCTGCGGCGGTTGATGGTAAAACATCCGTGGCCCCTGCTGGAAATAAGTCTCTCTCAGACTTTCGCAGGCTAGCCACGTTAAATATGATACCTACCTACCTAGCTTCTCGACGTCCTCAAACTGCCTTCGGATGCTAGGTAGAAATTTAAAGAAAAGAAATTGTCTCGTGCTCTTACTGGTGCGAACAAAAAGACGATCTTTTCGTTTACACAGGTCTCTATTATTATAGGCAGTCCTGTCTACCCTTTATCCTATTCTAGATTTATCTCAAATTACTATTGAAGTATGTTAGATTATCTCCAAGACAGTGGCGTAACGGAGACACTCGGCGCCCGTAGAAGTTTTTGCAAGATGGGACCCCTTCTGTAGGAACTCAAAGCGATTTCAGCTCTGCATGGAGTGGAGGTTAGGGGGAGAAAATTGTTACCTCGAAAACTGCACGTTATGTGGAATAGAAAGTTTTTACATTGGAAAAACTAACAGTAAATTTAGCACATGTATATGAATTGCGTTTCAAAAAGTTAAGTAGCTTACATAAAAAACTGTTGTTCTTCAGTATGGAATTACATGATATCTGAAAAAACGTTTAAAAGAAATGCGACGATATTCCAAGGGTCGGACGGTACTGTTGTGGTGATTGATCAAAACTACGTTTAATGTTCCTGTGGATGATATTAGTGCAATAGGCGCAGTAAATTTATTGCACTAAGTGTTCTCCCTTTATACATAAAAGCTACATGCGAATGATCACACTAGTTATAAACAGAATCTTAGTAAACATAATGCAAAGTCACAGTATGTTATTTGGTGCTCTTGCTCACAAGTGATGTTGTTTCAGAATTAAAGTTTTGAGACAACTGATAGCGAATAAACATAAACGGAATGAATGAGTCCCGTGATGTGTTAGTAGCACTGGTTAGTGAGGGTTTTTGGGATGGCCTTAGGATGCCTTTTAGCACAGTATGGCCAAAAAACACACTACACGACAAATTTGTTGGGGGGCCCCTTTTGGTCGGGCACCCTTAGTTCTTGAACTGGAGCTTCTTGAACTAAGGTGGCCTAAACTGCGTTACGTCGCCACTGCTCCAAGATATCAACATCGTGTGTCGAAATGTTTTATTTCTGCAAAGTTCGACAAAAAGGAACCGTTCAATTTTAAGAATCTGCAGACTGACATTCTTTATCTTGTTGCTGTGTTGCTCTGTATACTCCAGAAATCAATTTGCACCCGGGAATAGCCTTGCTCCAAGTCTATTCAGTGGACTATCAGCAGTAAAAAACATAATTACTCCTGTGGAGGCATAAGCTACTAAGGTGATGCTGCTCACCTTATTAGCTTACGCCCCCGCAGGAGTAATTATGTTTTTTTTACTGCTGATAGTCCACTGAATAGACTTGGAGCAAGTCTAACCCAGGAAAGGAAGGCAGACCATTTTTACCGTAAAATCGTCTGTTATACTCAATTTTCCATCAACCTTGTTTATTTTCGTTTAGGTTGCAGGGCTGAAACAAGCACCTTTTTCAGTTGTATGCAAAGCTGCATTGGTCACGGATCGAGTTCAAGTCATGGAGTTGATGTCATGTGCATGGCAGATGTTGCTACATCCGGATCAAAATCTTGCCTCCACTGCTGGTAAATGTTTCATCTTTAATTATCATTACTAGAACATATGCAATAATTACGTCGAGGCAACATTTGGCTCAAATCTTTAAACAGGTTGGTGTAAAGTTCTATTACAGTTTCCATGGGTATTGTGGACACAATTTGTGTCGATCGTGTCCACAATACCTGGCCTAAATGTTACCAAATGAATGAATGTATTTCGTTACCTTCCTCGTTTTCATTTCATGAGTATCTCTGCGCTTTTGCCTCGGCATTCATTCTTGCTTACTCAAGTTCGTAACGGCCTAAGATTTTTGAACAGTGCCGCGCTCTAAACTAGTTTCCAGATCGTCGCATTCCTCGAACGACTCATCACTAGTTTAGAGCGCGGCACTGTTCAAAACCTTAGGCCGTTATGAACTTGAGTAAGCAAGAATGAATGCCGACGCAAAAGCGCAGAGATACTCATGAAATGAAAACGAGCAAGGTAACGAAATACATTCATTCATTTAGTAACATTTAGGCCAGGTATTGTGGACACGATCGACGCAAATTGTGTCCACAATACCCATGCAGTTTCCTTTGAATTAAATGGCTTGGAAGGAACTTAGCATTTTTTGCGCTAAATCTGCCACGGAAATTTATTGATATCTTGATTAGTTTCAAAATGGCGGCATTTATTAAATTTGAGGCTATGGCGTCATCAAATTTCTAAATCCTAAACCAGAAAAGATACTGATTTCTGCTTTTCACCATATTGTAGACCTTCATAAACTCTGGTTTTCTTGAAGGTTATATCGTTGTTCCTCTATTGGTTTAGGATTTACGATGATTTAAATATTTCAAAATTTTCCATCAATTTTTTCAAAAATCATTAAATTGCCGCTATCTTGAAAAAATCAAGATATCAAAAAATTCCCATGGCAAATTTACAGTTAGTAAAGCACTATAAGTTCCTTTCAAGCCATTCAATTCAATGAAAAATGGAATAGAATTTTACACCTACCTTTTTAAAGATTGGAAAGATTTGAGCCTTATGCTTACTCCTAATGTCATTTAAAGCCTGTCTCAGATTGGATGTCACGTGAAAATGTCCGCGAATATAAACATTTGGAATGTTTTGTATGAGTAATTTAGCGTTATCACAAATCTCAACTTTGTGCACCTAAACTCAAAATTTTTTATTTTCGATTATGATAGAGGGTGTTGAGCTGAGTTGAGAACCGAAAACTGAATTGAATTCCGATGCGTGGTTCCGGAGTCATGCCCCACTAAAGTCACGTTTTTGGATAATCTTTTGTGGACACTACCGGGCTATTTTGACCAGTCTGGAGTCTGGGACGATAGCGGATGTGACGTCGACTCAGGTATAGACACTCAGGTCTCAGTGTCTCAGTGCGGCCTAAGTGATTTGAACTAAAATTCACAGGAAGTGATACATAAACTATAACGGCCATGAACATTATACCAAGACAAAGAATGATGTAAAATTCAAACTTTTGTGAAATTCAAATACCCCCCATGGGGGCTTATCCGAGAGGGGCTTATTTTTCAAGATTAGATCTGATAGGGAGGCTTATTCGAGGGAGGGCTTATTCGAAGGTGGGAGCTTAATCGATGATTTACGGTATCGGAGAAGACCTCTTAGCTGTTCTAAAAAGAATTCAAATCGAATGATTTTCTTTTTCATTTTTGAATCTAACCTCCGGTCTAAAAGTATATAAAATATCGCTCGATCCAGACCCTTTTGTAGAATAGCTATAACGTCTATTGAACTGATAACTTGTTATCATGTGTGTGACGATTTTAACGAACCTTTACGGGCTTTAGACGGTACCTTTGTTCCATCTCTATGATCTGCTCCATGTACTGTTTTCACAGGCTTACTTTTGTCTGCTCCTACACTTGAGAAAGGATCGTTTTCATTAAAGGCTTCTGCAAAATTGTTATTGTTTGCTAACAGGCTAAATACATAGACGGCGACGGGGCTCTTAGTGGGTCATGCAAATTCAGTAGCGTTACTGTCTTAGTAAATGTTTTATTTGCATCTCTTTGCAGCTGCCGTCGTTCTCATCGCTGGTGCACAGTTAGACAGCTTTGTGACATCATTTATCAAGAAAGAAATGGGCAGAATTGATCCAAACGACAGAGCTAAAGCGATTTTAAGGTTAGAGGAAATTTTCTGATTTGATTACAAATTGTATGTGGAAATGTTGTTATTGGTCATTTGGCTAGTCTGCACTATAGCGGACCAGCTTTCAATATCGGCACGTTGTGTGTCATGGGTTAAGGATTAGTTAGAGTCAGGGTTAGGTTTTAGAAAAGGGGTTTTTGGGGTAAGTTAGGGTTAGTTAGGGTAGCTACGGTTAGTTTGAGTAAATTAGGGCTAGGTTATGGTTGGTAGGGTACTTTGTTATATACGTTCCCGAGATGACATAAAGCTGGTCAGCTAAAGTGCAGTCATCCCTCTTACCCAAACCATGTACGACAGACTTTCAATGGATAGAAATTTGGACGAAGGAGGCGAGATCAAGTTTGCTAATTTAGCCAATTTTACCCGATTTATACACAGCATCCCTAATTGATCTGGGACCTCGCATTTGCGGCTTCAGTTAGGGAGTTTCGTGCTATCGTGATGCAGTTTTTCATCTGCGGCTTTATTTTGGGGTTTAGGTGAGGGTTCTATGGAGATCAGGGCGCCTGGTCTTGCCAAAAATGAGGAAACGAATATGTGTGGGTAGCCCATATGCTTTAGTTTTTAATCTAGAGGTGACAAAAACATCTTTTGATTTAGAATATTATTCCTAACAAACAACTTCTTGACATAATTTTGCTACGTTTGAGGTTTAACCGACCTATTAGAAAATTACTTATCATAAAGTGGTTTCAAAATTTTGCAGTTTTGTTTTCGTGACTTTTAGTTCTACCAAATTATAGCTTGTCGTTCACTCTCAAGTCTGGAATAAACGCCTCCCCTCACTTGTGAATTAACGCCTCCCCTCACTTGTGGTTTCAAAATTTTGCAGTTTTGTTTTCGTGACTTTTAGTTCTACCAAATTATAGCTTGTCGTTCACTCTCAAGTCTGGAATAAACGCCTCCCCTCACTTGTGAATTAACGCCTCCCCTCACTTGTGGTTTCAAAATTTTGCAGTTTTGTTTTCGTGACTTTTAGTTCTACCAAATTATAGCTTGTCGTTCACTCTCAAGTCTGGAATAAACGCCTCCCCTCACTTGTGAATTAACGCCTCCCCTCACTTGTGGTTTCAAAATTTTGCAGTTTTGTTTTCGTGACTTTTAGTTCTACCAAATTATAGCTTGTCGTTCACTCTCAAGTCTGGAATTAACGCCTCCCCTCACTTGTGAATTAATGCCTCCCCTCACTTGTGGTTTCAAAATTTTGCAGTTTTGTTTTCGTGACTTTTAGTTCTACCAAATTATAGCTTGTCGTTCACTCTCAAGTCTGGAATTAACGCCTCCCCTCACTTGTGAATTAACGCCTCCCCTCACTTGTGGTTTCAAAATTTTGCAGTTTTGTTTTCGTGACTTTTAGTTCTACCAAATTATAGCTTGTCGTTCACTCTCAAGTCTGGAATTAACGCCTCCCCTCACTTGTGAATTAATGCCTCCCCTCACTTGTGGTTTTAAAATTTTGCAGTTTTGTTTTCGTGACTTTTAGTTCTACCAAATTATAGCTTGTCGTTCACTCTCAAGTCTGGAATAAACGCCTCCCCTCACTTGTGAATTAACGCCTCCCCTCACTTGTGGTTTCAAAATTTTGCAGTTTTGTTTTCGTGACTTTTAGTTCTACCAAATTATAGCTTGTCGTTCACTCTCAAGTCTGGAATAAACGCCTCCCCTCACTTGTGAATTAACGCCTCCCCTCACTTGTGCTTTCAAAATTTTGCAGTTTTGTTTTCGTGACTTTATTTCTACCAAATTATAGCTTGTCGTTCACTCTCAAGTCTGGAATAAACGCCTCCCCTCACTTGTGAATTAACGCCTCCCCTCACTTGTGCTTTCAAAATTTTGCAGTTTTGTTTTCGTGACTTTTAGTTCTACCAAATTATAGCTTGTCGTTCACTCTCAAGTCTGGAATAAACGCCTCCCCTCACTTGTGAATTAACGCCTCCCCTCACTTGTGGTTTCAAAATTTTGCAGTTTTGTTTTCGTGACTTTTAGTTCTACCAAATTATAGCTTGTCGTTCACTCTCAAGTCTGGAATTAACGCCTCCCCTCACTTGTGAATTAATGCCTCCCCTCACTTGTGGTTTCAAAATTTTGCAGTTTTGTTTTCGTGACTTTTGGTTCTACCAAATTATAGCTTGTCGTTCACTCTCAAGTCTGGAATTAACGCCTCCCCTCACTTGTGAATTAACGCCTCCCCTCACTTGTGGTTTCAAAATTTTGCAGTTTTGTTTTCGTGACTTTTAGTTCTACCAAATTATAGCTTGTCGTTCACTCTCAAGTCTGGAATTAACGCCTCCCCTCACTTGTGAATTAATGCCTCCCCTCACTTGTGGTTTCAAAATTTTGCAGTTTTGTTTTCGTGACTTTTAGTTCTACCAAATTATAGCTTGTCGTTCACTCTCAAGTCTGGAATAAACGCCTCCCCTCACTTGTGAATTAACGCCTCCCCTCACTTGTGGTTTCAAAATTTTGCAGTTTTGTTTTCGTGACTTTTAGTTCTACCAAATTATAGCTTGTCGTTCACTCTCAAGTCTGGAATAAACGCCTCCCCTCACTTGTGAATTAACGCCTCCCCTCACTTGTGCTTTCAAAATTTTGCAGTTTTGTTTTCGTGACTTTATTTCTACCAAATTATAGCTTGTCGTTCACTCTCAAGTCTGGAATAAACGCCTCCCCTCACTTGTGAATTAACGCCTCCCCTCACTTGTGCTTTCAAAATTTTGCAGTTTTGTTTTCGTGACTTTTAGTTCTACCAAATTATAGCTTGTCGTTCACTCTCAAGTCTGGAATAAACGCCTCCCCTCACTTGTGAATTAACGCCTCCCCTCACTTGTGGTTTCAAAATTTTGCAGTTTTGTTTTCGTGACTTTTAGTTCTACCAAATTATAGCTTGTCGTTCACTCTCAAGTTTGGAATAAACGCCTCCCCTCACTTGTGAATTAACGCCTCCCCTCACTTGTGGTTTCAAACTTTTGCAGTTTTGTTTTCGTGACTTTTAGTTCTACCAAATTATAGCTTGTCGTTCACTCTCAAGTCTGGAATAAACGCCTCCCCTTACTTGTGAATTAACGCCTCCCCTCACTTGTGGTTTCAAAATTTTGCAGTTTTGTTTTCGTGACTTTTATTTCTACCAAATTATAGCTTGTCGTTCACTCTCAAGTCTGGAATAAACGCCTCCCCTCACTTGTGAATTAACGCCTCCCCTCACTTGTGGTTTCAAAATTTTGCAGTTTTGTTTTCGTGACTTTTAGTTCTACCAAATTATAGCTTGTCGTTCACTCTCAAGTCTGGAATAAACGCCTCCCCTCACTTGTGAATTAACGCCTCCCCTCACTTGTGGTTTCAAAATTTTGCAGTTTTGTTTTCGTGACTTTATTTCTACCAAATTATAGCTTGTCGTTCACTCTCAAGTCTGGAATAAACGCCTCCCCTCACTTGTGAATTAACGCCTCCCCTCACTTGTGGTTTCAAAATTTTGCAGTTTTGTTTTCGTGACTTTATTTCTACCAAATTATAGCTTGTCGTTCACTCTCAAGTCTGGAATAAACGCCTCCCCTCACTTGTGAATTTTCTGAAGAAAATCTACCCCGGGCATCCTCATTCCAGACCCTTGTTCATTGATTTTGAGCTTCTTGAGATGTGGAACATGTGAAATCATCTGTCCTGACCTTTTTTCATTTTTAATTGTTTCTATGATTTCCAAACTGAAAAGGAAAGGCCACGATACTTACATCGATTGTCGGATCCGAAGATACTCATGATGACGAAATAATAAAAAGATTTGAAGGTAGAAACATCGCAACGCTGCGAAAAACGACAACAGAGACAGCTGTCGTATAGCGACCCTCGAGAAATCTGCTTGGCAGGACCAAGTCTTGGCAATACTGCACATATATTCTTTAATCTGCACATATTTGTTGTCGTTTTTTATCATGTTGTGGTGTTTCCACCTACAAATCTTATGATGTCCAACATTTCTTGCAGTCAAAAGAAGTTGCGTGTTTTGCCCTTCACGTAACTGCATATTGAATTTTCCACCCATCCCGTTTATTGCATCCCGTTCATTTATTACGATTCGGGAAATTCTCCACCCTGCCTGATTATTCCAAACTTGAGAGTGGGACACGAAATCTAATCGAAGTTTGACAGAAACCATATCCTTGTGAGCGAAATTTTCTAAATCTTATCTGGATTTTTTATAGGTTTGGTATTTTGTGGAAGTATCGATTTCATGTTTGGGGTAAAATGGAGAAAAATGCAATGACAACTTTGAAAGTAAGTCTGTTCGTGTGAATGCATTATTTCGAGTTGTGTACCTCAGCCGACGTCTGAAGCTGTCAGTAAAATAAACCTTTAGTAGTCTCCAAATATCGGGCCATTTTTGAATTTTTTTTATACATTGTTAAAAAATTACAATACATATTTACTTAATTACTACAGGGTGTCCCAAAAAAATTGTGTCCCGTTTGTCTGAAGATTGTGACAGAACGGCAAAAGATTCTCGCAAAACTTTTGTATGATGCTGCTCTTTAGATATTCGATTAAAGTTTCCAATCATCCCCGTAAAAATCCGTTGAGAAATGATGGAGCTATGACCTTCAGGAGACCAAATTTGCCCGATCACTGAAACCAGCAGTCGGCCATTTTGTCTTACTATTTTGCAGCGATAAATAGCTTTATGGAATGAAAATGAAACAGCAGCCTCCAATTTCATAGCTCTCATGAAAATTCCGATCATCCTCGGAAAGTTCCACTATTTCTGACCTCACAGAAATTATTTCTTACCTCACGTGAAGATACTTATCACTGCAAAATAGTAAGGCAAAATGGCCGACTGCTGGTTTCAGTCGTCAGGCAACTTTGGTCTTCTGAAGGTCATAGCTCCATCCTCTCTCAACGGATTTTTACGGGGATGGTTGCAAACTTTAATTGAATATATGAAGAGCAGCATCATGCAAAAGTTTGGCAAGAATCTTTTGCCGTTTTGTCGCGATATTTAGGCAAACGTGGCACAATTTTTTTGGGACACCCTGTATACTTATAAGCTACTCTAATCTACTACTTCGACAAGACCACGGGGAGCAATAACTATGTCTACCCATTTTTGAATTTTGGATGTGTTCTTGGCCCTGTTTCGCTTTTACTGCGTTGAGTTTGATTTGTGAAGAATAGTTATTTTCGCAAAACGAAGAACTTTTCAAAAGGGAGGAGAAGGACTGGGATACTCTCAGGAATTAAGTGTGTTTTCTTTTTTACTTTGGCCTATTGATTGTGAAGGCAAATCTAAAGCAGCTTTTTGCCATGATGGTAGCTGCTAAGCTAACAATCCTCGAAAATTAAGACAATGATTTAGATCAGGGCTCAAACAAATTTTTCCTTCCTGGTAGCAAGCTAAGCACCTTTGTTTTTTCTTACGTACTGTCTTCTTCTTTCCAAATATACCGCCCCATTCTATCTCATTTCCTTTCTGTCCTTCTTTCCCTTTCATTTCCTTCTCTTCCTTCATTTTTTCCTCTCTTTTCCTTCTTATTCCATTTCTGTTTCCTTTCATCCTTCCTGGGAAATTTGAATATTTCAGCTACCTTCCTGGGGTAGCGCCGCTACCACGCTACTTCGTTTTAGAGCCCTGATTTAGATAATTATTAGCAGTAGACACTTTAAAATATGATCAAGAATCTTTATCAAACTGCCGTATAGCGATCTGCAGCACTTCTGTGATGAAATCTGTGACTACAGGGCACAAGCATAGGTTCCAAATCTTTCAAAATGTCAGTGTTAAATTCTACAACCTATTTCTTTGAAACGAATGGCTTGAAAGAAACTTTAGCTACTTTGGTATAATTCTACCGTTGGATTTTTCAGATATCTTGGATATTTGTCAAAATTACAGCGTATTTTATGTTTCAACTCTTTTAAGGATTTGACGTCATGAAATTTCTAAATCGTAAACGAGAAGAGTGAAATACGTTTGCTTGATACCATATTGTAGTAGACATTCGTAAAGTATGGTTTTCTAGGAAATTACTCCATGTTTTCTCAAAAAGTTAGAATTTACGATGGTTTTAATTTTTTTCAAAATCTTTCTTGAATTCTTAAAAAGAGAAGGGAAATCCTCCAATTGAAAATATTGACAATATCAGGAAAGTCCAACGGTAGAATTATAGCTAAGTGGCCAAAGTTTAATTTATATATTCTGCTAAAATTTTACGCTATATGTTTACGGAATTTCTCTACTTATAAGCTTCTCTACCCTACTACTAGGACAAGACCACGGGGAGAAACAGCTATATCCAGTCAAAGTTTCTTTACTTTAAAGTCACTCAGTTAAAATAAATTAGTCTCATAATTTTGCATCGACATTTTTAAAGATTTGCAACTTATTTGATTCTTAAAGTGAATGAACGGAGCTAAGAGGAGGTCATCTATAAATAGGGCATTGAAAACTCCTACGCATGTTATTGTTCCTCTTGCTAAACAATATCCATGGTCGTCTCGAAATCATCAAATACAATAGGCTAATAATAGAATACCCAGACTCCTTCCGCGCGGGGCTTTTATCTCCGTTGATTCTCTTTAATATAGCTATTTAATATAAGATAAATTGCACATTGAACAGAGTATGATTAAAACACGACGTTTCGAGCTTAGCCCGTTAACAAGTTATTTGATTCTTGCCCCTTTACAGAACCCGTAGCAACTTTTAGCCACTGTTTTCATGAAAATTCACTTGCAAATGCAAATGATTGTACCTGCGTTCGTTACCGTTACGAATATCATACTAACAGCGCAGTATCACTCTTATTTTAGATTCCACCACCAAAGATCGACTACACACTACCGTCTCCACTGATTGGAAGAGACCCCCCATCGACCACTGACGCACCATGGCTAGCGGGATCACCATTCCCGGACGAAACGGATGACTCTCAAGTCATACAACACGAATGGTATTATGAAGAAGAGAAACGAATCGCTGCGAAGGCGAAAAGAAGATCCGAGAAGCTGACCGAGTTACGTAAAGGTTTTCCGTTGACGACGGTGGCTTTGTCACGTGATGCGAGAACTGAATCGAGGAAGAAATTTGAGGAAGATGAAGACGAAGGTTGGTTCCCATTTTGTTTATGTCCTGTAGACTTACTACATAAGCCCTCTCGCTCCTTACTCTATGCCACCATTATATTGCCATGAAGCCTGTATTTCAGCTTTAGAAAATTTAAGACATATACTATTTATTCCAAACCACTGTTTAATGTTACTATTAGAGAGTCGTGGTTTTATTCTCTGGGAATAGCAATCTTGAAGTGTTTATGTGCTTAACAAATCACTGTGTGAAGCTTTTCCATGACTTCCAAATACAAACGAATCACAACTGTTCAGTTGAAGGCGCTGTGCAGTGATAGAAACTTCCATAATTTTTTTTAAGTAAGAGCTCAGTAATGTTTCTAAAATTACGAATCTGTTATCAGAATTCAAGTTAAGCCCGCAATAGGACTATTGGATTACGAGTTCGGAAATCAGCTAGTGTATATTTTCGTACGATTTTTGAAGTAATATTTAAGATGTCTTGGGTCGTAAGATGTGAACTAAACTGCTGCTATCGGATTAGCGCTTTGCACTATTCAAAGATTACTCATATGAAACAGCGCCACGCTATTCGCAAAAAGAACATGATTTTACAACTGATCCTGAGAGATACCGGGTGAGTCAGAAAAAAGGATCCCCGCTTGGAAGGCCACTGCTCCATGAATATCAAAGTAATGATATTGAAAACTGTCTTGTTTTATTGCCAATATGTTCAATTAGGTTCAGTAATTTACCCGGCCTTAATCGGCCATTCCTTCCCGTCGAAGTGGGTGATTTTCTGCAGAAGGCCCCTTCCAAAAACCTGCAAAATGAATAAAAACAATGAGCAAATCTTCCTTTCTAAAATTGATGACACTCACATAAATTCATGTATTTTGTCCTCTTGGGAGAACGGAATCCCCCTGAATAGGTCATCGATACCAGGAAGAGGACTTGTTCATCCTCCCAAGGGGATAGCACGTCCTAAAGCGGCCACAAGTCATTGCTGTAAGGCCATTGCAAGGCAGAAATGTAAGGGAAATTTATTCATGATTTTGGGCATGTTTTTAAGGTTTTGAAGAGGCTTCTCGAGAAAACCCCTCATGATTTCAGAATGGAGTGGCCGATTTCAGTCAGGTAAATTTATAGTAGATTTGAGCATTTCTACTATTAAACTGTATATTTGCCGATATCATTGTCTTGATATCCTGGGAGCCGTGAACTTCCAAACGGGGATTCTTTCTTCTGACTCACCCGGTAAATTTTCTGAAATTTACTGTTGAACTTTGATAATAAGTCTAACTTCTAACTTTTAGAATGCTCTCTTTCAACAAACGTTAAAACAACAACAAGTAGACAAAATCATTTTAATAACACGAGTCCTCGCTCTTAAGAGTCTAAGAATCCTTCTAAGAGCCTAAGAGCCCAGGATTCCTTCAGTCCTCGCTCCAGCCCTTATATTGCACAAAATGATGGCGCTTAAGAAGCAAGAGTTGGATGTGAAAAACGGCGGAATAACACCATAAAATCTGAAGATTTATTGGTAATTTTTTCTGCCCATGATACTTCGATTAGAGGCATTCATTGCCGATCTTTGGTTAAAATTAGATTGATATAGATTTGGTATTATCTCGTAGTATCATTTATCAAACACGATTTATTCTAGGTTTTTTGGTTCTTAGTTGATTAAGCTTCCCAAAAAGACTCGTAACTAAAAACTCTTTGAAAATTGCCTTAAATAACGGACTCATCGTACTAAACCTATAAACGCCGTAATTTGTAGAAAGAAGACTGTTAACTCCTGTAAAAGATCAACAATTAAATTACCTGTATTACTAGAGAGAAAACTGTTGAATCCTGCAAGAGGAAAACGAGAAAGAAGCTCTTTATTTTATTGATTATCGCACTTTTTTATAAAACTTCTCTTTAATATCGTTGATTTGAGTTTTGGCGGGCAAGACCTTTTAATCAACTTTATCTTTGTTTTCAACAGATCCAATATTGCATCAGCCCATAACAGAGAGCAGTACAGAGCCAGTTGAACTGTTCCCTCCTGCTGTATGTGCTGTAGCGTTAGATGTAATCAGATTGATGGATGATACAACGTTGGATTGCAGTGGGAAATCAGGTTAGGCCTTCAAACACATGTACAGTAAAAAAGGATTATGTGGATACTAACCGGTTTTGTGTTGTACAGGAAAATATAGAGCCCGAGGTCTTAAAAGTACAGACCGAGCTTGCGAGGTCTGTGCAATAAGACCGAGGGCTTTATATTTTCCTGTACAACTACAAAACCGGTTAGTATGAGTTTTATTACCTGATAGCTTCTAATTTAACTTATATCATTCTGTCAAACGCATTTTGTTACTGTTATGTCGTTTGAGTTTATTGTAAATCTCACAGGCCTAAATCAGTTGCTGTGGTGACAAAAACGCGTCCTTGTATCGTATTATACAAAGCTACGGGAAAACCGCGGGAAATGTGCGATTAACCAATGGGATTGGCGGGATTCTTGTATTGCCTCGTTTTTGAAACGTCAGGTAATATCATACAGTATTACCCCGCCACTAAGAAACTCATTTTGTAAAACCAGGCTGCTTGGTTTCTTATAAATATTATATTAATGTTGTATTAAACCAAATGTTGGACAATGACTATGGTGGCATCTGTCAGGCTGCAGTTTCTTATAAGTCAGTTTCCTAGTGGCGGTGTAATGCTGTACCAGATGAACCAAGAGAACTTCGACTGTTTGCAAATTCGTTATGCGGAGAGTACTTAACCATCGCCAAACTGTAAACAAATCTGATAACACTGCACGTTTCCATTGTTTTCTGCAGTTTGTTTGATGGCTTCACCCAAGCTACCAAAAAAATGTTTGTTAAAAATCCACTTACATTCAAGCAATCGTAAAGGATATGGATGTTTCATTTTTGACTTTGTGAAGTAGCTACAAAGATCTATCTTTAAAATGACGCTTTCATTTTCGAAAAAACGGGTAAACGTCTGTGTCATATTGCGCATCAAAAAACTGCAAAATCACCGTTTTGATCGAAATCTGCAGACGGAGCTCCTTTAAGGTATCGGAATAAACCAAAGTTTACTTGATATCCCTTGATATTCGAAGGGCTGAGCTAGTTTTTGTGATTATTACAATGCTTAGAAAAATTGAAGAAAGATCATAAGAAATACTTCCGCCTTTCGGTATCAACAAAACTTTGATTCGTTCCAATACTTCAAGTATTCTCTACATTATGAATTTTCAAACAGTTGAAATTCTTTTTGGTCCACATTTTTTGGTCCACACTTTTTGGTCCACATTTTTTTTGATACAGTCAAAACAAATCTTGAAGAAAACTGATGTACCCAATGCGCAAACAGCGTTGAAAAAACGTTGAAAAAACGTTGCGACAAAAGCGTCACGACGTTGCACCAACCTTGACTAAAACAGCATAGGCTCAAAATCTTCAAACAGGTCTGTAAAATTTGATGACCTATTTCTTTGAATTGAATGGCTTGAAAGAAACTCAAGCTACTATGCTATAATTCTACTGTAGGTTGACTGTTCTCAAATTTTCAATATTTTCAGAATTTGAGTTTTCTTCTTTTTTTTCTAGTTGGTAATTTGGCTTATCAAACTGTTTGGAATTGCTTGGTAGATGATCCCGATCTATTCTTTAGAACCGTTTACGAGAAGATTACGCGGACGGACAAACAAGTAATCTATTTATGGATTTGATAAAACTTATGCATGTTTATGTATGTTTAAATTCACCACAAAATAACATATTTACGATGGTTGAAATAATACAGAATATTTAAAATACACAATTTACATAACAACTTTAATGAATATAAGTTAAAAAACACCCCTAATCATAGTGGCAGGGGTAGCATTAAAAGATTGAGTTGACCTTATTTCCATAATGGTCCCCTAAACATCATTTAAATTTGGTTTCATTCAATGATCAAATTTCTAAAGAATCACCATTGATTCCAATATAGAACGCAACGCTTCTTGGTCAAATACCCCTCGAAGCCATCTTTTCTGTAATCTTCTGTTGCTCTTTTCCTATATTTTTCATGTTGTTGGAGGATTCAGAGGCTTGTCAACAATGGAAAGCTCTAATTTTCTGTTATGCAAATAGACGATTACACTAAAGATGGCGGCAAGGAAGTTATTACCAAGAAACATTGCATTTCAATAAAGGATCTTTAACAATTGTACATGGATTTGATCAAGGAATGCGATGCGTCTGGTAAAAAAATATTTGCCGCTATCTTAGTGTAATCCTGTATTGAAGCTTAGAAGCGTTAATCTTAACCCTATCTGACCTGCCTAGTACATTTTTGTTTACACCGTTTTCCACACATGCAGCAGGCCTCTGATACTTCGTTAGTTTAACTTTGTATTATAGAGCAATAAAATTGCAACAATTTGGACATTCTATTTTTAGCCTTGTCTCCATGGTTACCAATTGTTCATACTGCACTCTGTGAAAAACATACTTTGTATTTCGTTTAATCATGTTTAATTGGTCCAATTGAGTCTAAATTAAGAATTTATATATATTTTGATCTATATCTTTCATTTCTTTATGAAAAATAAAGTTTCATGACCTTTTAGCAACCTTTCATTTATATGACGTCATATGACATCATAATGATCATCATGCTCTAGCAACAACAACAACATCGCTAATTGGATTATGATTTCAAATTTTCATTGTTTACATAATGAACTACCTTTGTGCCAAGTTTGGCTGCCATATCTCTTATGACAACAGAGATAAACAGGTTAGGAAGCTATCTATCATTTAATCACAATTTTATGAAATTTTGAATAATAGCAAGGTCTCATTAGACTGAAACGTTCTAGCACATAGTTTTTATATCAACAGGAAGAAGTGCTGCTTGTTCTCAGAAAATTAATCAGGCAGATGCCTGAATTGCCTCCTGTTGCTGGCACACTGCTGTTTAATAATCTGGTATGGCATAATTACGTTTCTTTGTATCATTTACGTTGAGGCAAACGCAATATCTCTTCAAAGTAATAGTTACGCAAATCACTGTGTGAAGCTTTTAACAGCCCCCATTTGCAAAGCCTTTAGAGCTCATCAATCTGGGCATGTCTTCTCCACCCTTTGAGATGAAGGTCTTCCAAGGAAATTTTCAATCAATTTCTTAAGTAAAAGCTCGCCAGTATATCAGTAGATATGAATGAGTTTTTAGGATTTGAGTTAAGCCCTGATTAAAACTTAAGAATTGAGATTTCAGTAATCAGCTTCAGGGTGATGTTTATTACGAATTTGAGTCGCCCCTTGAAATCTAGTTACTGAGATGGGAGCTGAACAACTCTCACCAGATTAATCTTCCATTTCTCGGTCATGTTTTGGCAATCTTTAAATTTGAATGATTTAATAACATATTTCCCCGAAAGCAATCGCAAACAGTAACCCCTGTCTATTAAAATTGCTATTCTCTCTGTAAGAAAGTCGTACGAAACTAGAACTTGGAAACGTTTGCTACTAGCTTAGGTTGCTAATCTTCAAAAAGATCTTTGTATGTTTAAAGTTTGAATGACAACCACAAGGATTGAGATATAGATTAACATTGTAAAAACATTTCTTTGGACATTGTTGTTTGTCTGTCTTGTTTATCAGTTCTTCATTAAAAAGTTATTGGATTTAGAAATATATGGTTGATCTTTTTTAGGCAGGAGTGATTATGTATTACAACCGAACAAATAAACCTGGTTGTCAGGAAAAGATTTCTGCTGTTCTTAATATTCTGTGGCAAGTAAGTATACATATTTTCCGTTGGCGTTTTCTGTGCTTGTGCAAATTTTCAGCTTCGTTCCTTTGTGCAAGTATTTGTTTCAAAAAAGTTTCAAATTTATGAATAACGGAACTACTTGCAGTTATACCTTTCTGGCGCTGCTGGTCACATCAAGTTTGTCTGATGATATCTGATGGAGACGATCTGACAATGTACATACTGCGTTTTTGTTTGGTGTTTCTTTACCAGAGGCCCCATAAAATCAATGAATGGCTTAGATCCCAGTCCATCGTCTCCTGTTCTATCAGAAGAATTGTTATTTTTATGTCGTTGCTAATGATGTATTGCGATTTGCAGTATTGATGAAATTATCGAATTTCTTTCAGGTCGTCCCAAGTGTTTCAAATCTCTTCTTGAAGGACATGAAGCAAACTCTGAGGAAAGAATATTGTGATGTGAGTATACAACAATTATTGGATAGAAACAAGACGCTCAATATCTTGATGTGGAAAGTTTTTGAGAGAAAACTCGTCAGGCATTTAATACCGCACACCTAGAATATCCCTTGAAGCTCAACTCGACGACAATCTACGTTGACATTGGTCTTGAAAGTTGTAATTGCTTTTGAAGGTTGAATTTTAACGCATTGTTGGTAAATTAAAATGCAACTAAAAGAATATTATTTCTTAAAAGAATGATTATGCTTTTGTTCAAAATGACTTCTTGATTTTTTGTTGCAACATTGCAAAGAATTTTTCAAGAAACCTTGAAAATCTTTAATGTGGTAGATTTACCGCATAACTTTATGTCTTTCAACTCTTGTTGTCTACACCCATACATTTGTTCTCCTTTTTTACACAGCAAATTTTCATGATTACTGCAAATGTGCCAGGAGTTAAGGTAAATTTGTATTATGCGCATACTAACCGGTTTTGTGTTGTACAGGAAAATATAAAGCCCGAGGTCTTAAAATACAGACCAAGCTTGCGAGGTCTGTGCAATAAGACCTCGGGCTTTATATTTTCCTGTACAACTACATAATCGGTTAGTATGAGTCTTATTACCTGATATCTTCTAACTTTGACTTATATAATTTAGTCAAACGCATTTTGTTCCTGTTATATCGCCTAAGTTTATTGTGAAGCTCATAGGCCTAAATCAGTTGCTGTGGTGACAAAAACGCGTCCTTGTATCGTATTGTACAAAGCTATGGGAAAACCGCGGGAAATTTGCGATTAACCCAAGGAGCTATACACTGTATAGCTCCCTGGATTAACCAATGGAAATGGCGCGGATTCTTGTATTGCCTCGTTTTTGAAACGTCTGTCTGGTAATAAGTAATATTAGCAATTTTTATCAGACGGTTGAATAAAAACCTATTTGTAAGAGCATCCATAGACAAATTCTGCTATTGTTGTTTTCACCCACCCACGTCAGATCTTGTGATTGCCCTCTTGAAGATACTTTTCTTTGCATACAAGTTAACTGTATCAACATATAGAGAGATGAGTTTCCAAATATATCGTCACTTGACCTGAAGTGTGTATAAACAATGTTGGCTGAAATTGTGTTTGTCAAGTTTATCCTAGCAAAGTTTCATAATTGCTGAATTTTCAAACAATGTAGTGAATGTGAGATAAAAGGGCATAATTTATTTCTCCTAACCGGCAACGTAGCAAAATATATTCTTATATTCTGATGATATTTCCAATTTTTTAAGAAGCATTTTGAAAAGACTATAACCAAATAGATGTAGCAGCTTTACATGGTATTTGCGAATTTTCATTGTACCATATACAGGGGTTTGCTTCTCTCGCAGACAAACCCAACAATCGTGCAGAATTCTCAGAGCATACCCCTCATCACAAATTTCTTGGACAAAATCATGATACGACTCTTAACAATTTGATATAGACTCTTTGCAGACCAGTAAAGGTATGGCGTAATTAATATTTCAACAATACAACTTTCTCATGCATTTCTCGTTTCTTATAGGAACTTAGTGTGATGCACAACAAACAAAGTAAAAGATTTGAGATCAAAGATGTAAGTCTGGAAACAACTTATTCAGCTACCCCATTTATTCAATTCCATTACGATTTTATTTCTGATAGCTGCGTCTTAGCGGACTAGCTTTATGTCATATCTTTCAGGAAGGTATTTCCAAACCAAACTAAGCCTTAAAGACAAATGACGGATATATACTAGAACAAAAGACCTTTCATTTATCTAATTGATTTGCTAATCTCTCGATATCATCAAAACTAACCTTAAAGGACAAGTCCGGGGTTGGAATAATTGTTGATAAAATGAGAGATTACAGTGTTGTGAATGCGCAAATATTTTCCGACGTCACAATCGATCCTCCAAACCGAGGTTAGCCTTATCGCGTACTCTTACAAAATGGCGACGATAATGAGCCTATCTTGCGAAAAATGTTGTACCAATTTATAACAGAAATAAATCTCAAAAACTTGGAAAGAACTCACAATTGGTGTTCGGCAGTTGGTAAGATTGCTTTTTGACATTAATTTTAGAAACCCCGGACTTGTCCTTTATCCTGCCCTAACTTTCCCTAGTTTACCTTGCAATGAAAGACATGAAGGAAATGTTTTTGCTCGCTATGGTATGTTTTTGTGGAAAATTTCGACTTGATTTCTCGTTACAACTGTACGAATTTTCATCTTTGATTATGCAGGTTTGCTACACAGCTTAGCGATCTATCTTTGTTTACCCTAGATCTAGGCAATCCCTAATTTACCCTAAAAGTACCTCTTTGCTAAAGCCTAACCATGACCCTTACCCTTACACATAACGTACCGATATTGAAAGGTGATCCGCTAAAGTGCACCAGCCTTTAGTGATTTATTCATTTCTGATCTTTGATACTGTGTGAGTCAGAAAAAGTTAACACGTTTGGCGGGCTGTGGAATGAAAAGTACTCGGGCATTATTCAAAACTAAAATGTTAATCTATCAGTTAAAGGCTACCTTAGATGTGAAAGAAGTTAACACGTTTGGCGGGCTGTGGAATGAAAAGTACTCGGGCATTATTCAAAACTAAAATGTTAATCTATCAGTTAAAGGCTACCTTAGATGTGAAAATTTCGTTTGGTAGAATCACTCATCTGTAAGGCCCATAAATTAGGAAAATGCTGCAAAGTGGTTTGTATTCGAACTAGAATTCAACGCTCAATTTTATTCCAAGGTTTTACTTGCCATTGACATCTAAATTCTATTTCTGAAACCGACAATTATATTGAATTTTAGTTTGAATGGCATATAAATCATGGACCAGAATCGAACGTGGAATTCTGGTTGCCATTAAAACCCTTTACTAGCATTTCCCTAATTTATGGGTCTAAGGGAGCTGTCATAAAGTATGGAACAGAGGGGGGCGGAAGGGATTTAACAGGGTCATCAAACCTAATGGGTGGAAAATGTTGGGCAAACAAACTCTTTCAAGTGATAAACATGGGCCATTAGCTAGTTGTTTACGATATTTTACAATTCTTTCAAACAATTTTAGCAAATTTTTGCTGCTCTTTGAATCATTGATATTGTTCTCCATATCAGTTTCTAAAACAGTGGTAACTGAAAGTTCTTTCCTACCTTCTTAACACGTTGTACCGAATGCCCCACAAATTCGGTATTGAGAGCATGGCAGACAGGAAGAAATTGAACCGTACAGTGAAGCAAGTTTTTCTTGAAGAAGTTTCTGAATCACACAGTTCATTTTGAAACTCTGGGGTCATCAATTTTTGGTAGATATGTAGGGGCTATGTAAACAGTTTCTTTTTCTTGCAATGGGCTACATAGTTTTACGGTGAGATTTGAAATCCCTTCCGCCCCCCTCTGTTCCATACTTTATGACAACTCCCTAAATGATGATTGATTTTACCAAACAAAATGTTCTCATCTATATTTGTAATTATTTTTCAGAATGCGACGTTCGCATCGCTGATCAACGATTGTGAAAAAACATTTGACGTCTGTGATCACACATTTGTTCTTGTGGATAAACACTCAGGTACGTTTCATTTTGTCTCCCCTCCCTTCTAAGCCCTCTTCTGTAATTTATCGTTTTCTTAACGCCAAACTGTGAATAACCCTTCCTCCTTTATTAATCATCCCACGTCTATGAAATACAAGGTGAGAAATGTTCTTGACGGCGCATACGATAGAATACATGCGAAATCCGAATTTGCATGTTGCGTGTAAATTCAATTCGGTTAGGCACAGGAAACTGCAGCAAAACTGTGATGCAAATGCTGATCAAGATGGCAGTTAACAAGGCGCAACAGCAACAAAGAACCTACCAGCCATTATAAAAACTTTATTCAAATCTTCTGCAATCAAATTGAGCCACATGCCAACTGTCTTTAAGGCAAGTAAGGCAATCCTCAACTGTTTTCTACTTTGCCGTAGCTTTTGCTCCGTGGCTAGGCCCATTACGAACTTGACCGAAAAGAGCGGGAAACTAGTTTGAAATCTAATCACGCGATCCATCCGTCTGTGCCTTTAAAGTTATTCGTTCGGACGGCAAATAAATGAGGACAAACTCAATAAAAAATCAATTTTCACGAGTTTTGCTGTATCCTGAGGCAGCTGAAATGCAGTCGGGGAGTTCTATCGTGCGATTGTTCAATAGTTGTCTTTACTGATAGATGTATTGAATCGCTGATCGGTTGACATTGAATTTCTAACCGCTTGATTGATTGATTGATTGATTGATTGATCGATTGATTGATTGATTGATCGATCGATTGATTGATTGATTGAATGATCATTGTTTGTTTATTTAACTGATTGATTGGCATCACGTTCTGCTTTCAGGAACTTTGATGGAGAAGACGAGATTAGTTCGTGATATTTTGATGCATAAGAGAGGGTTTCCTCCGCCAGTTATTAAACTTGAAAGTATGGATAGACATAAATGTTATGATCAAAGGCAGAGACAGGTTAGTTTTCTTTGTCATTACCCAGCGGTAAATCTTCTTCGCAATACTGCAATATTCCACTGGGGAGGGGACATTAGCAAGTTACTGCCTTTTCAGAGACTTCAACTAAAGAAAGAACTAGTGGAATTTTTAGGGAAACGTAATGGATTCTTGTGGTGATTGTGTACCCCTGCCATTCTTACCTTTGTAATGCCATGGATTTTGGAGCATTTATGACAATTTCTTGCGGAGAATATGTACCCCTGCCATTCTTACCTTTGTAATGCCATGGATTTTGGAGCATTTATGACAATTTTAAGGTTCATGCCCTATTTGACTGGTTTTCTGTGTATAAAGCAAACGCAAGTAGATTGCCATCAAATTCAAAGGTAGAAGTTATGTTTAACAATTATTAAGCATCAAAGAATATTTTTCTTTTCAGACTCATTCAAGTTCAAGGGTAATCAAACGGTAAATCAGATCAGTCTTCGAGCTACTCGATTTCATTATATATTTTAGACTATACAACCCCCAAAATGTAGGAGACACCTTATGCCATACTTCTATGGTGCGTCCTAAAAACGAAGAGTTGAGCCAAAGCTGTGGATTTCAAGTTGTCCTTGATTGCATTTCCTTTCAGTCTTCTTGAATCCTTGAGTAATAATTGTCGTCTTTTTCAGGCATTCTATACAAAAATGTCAGAAATCAGTCGATTGAATTTATCCAGTTCAATATTCGCTGAAAACCCAAGTCAGGTCAGTAACGTATCTTTCGTGGCATGTTGTTAATTTTTCATTATATTTCACGAGGGTTTCATCGAAATCTTATGTTTTCCTTTAGACCTGGATGTCTAGAATTCCTGTCATCTGATACCTCATTACTCCAATATTAATGACTCCATGATCAGCACTTGCTGAAAGGCCAACCTCCCTAAATATATGAAATCAAATCAAATCAAATCCAACCTTGCATCTTTCCAGCAGTTATCCATGGAATTTGTTTGTTTGTCTTTTATTTTTTGCATGATTCCAATACGTCACCTATCTTTTCCAGGTTTCCTTTTTTATTCGTTTGAAAGAACCTATTTTGAAAATAATTAGATTTATTTCAAATCAACTACGTGCCATCCATCGTGGGAAATGACTTATTGTCAGCGAGTTCCCACTATATATGACACTTAAAATTCAACAATGAAGTATTGCAGCCATAGTTAGAAGAGTCTGGAGGCAATTCGCCTTTTTTCCAGACTAGAGCTGGACCGACTGATCTTCCGTGCTATTTTTCTTGCTATTATATTGCCTGCCAGCAAATTTTATAGGAATGCTAGCTTCTACTGATCAGTACTTCCTTGTCTCTTAAAGGGGCTCCGTCGTCAAAATGTAAACAAAACGATGATTTTTGCAGTTTTTTGAAAGGTGATATCACACAGGATTTTCTTATTTTTTTTCAAAATGAAAGTTGCTGTTTGGACATTAATCCTTGTACTTCACTAAGGAACAAACCAAACATTCATATCTTCTACGATTGCTCGGATATAAGTGGATTTTTAACGGTCACTTTTTTGTGGCTTGGGTGAAGCCACCAAACAAACTGCAGAGAACAATGGATTGACAATGGATAATCCCCGACACGTGCGGGTTTACGGATTTGTTTACTGTTTGACGACTGAGCCCCAATATTAGGCATCGGCAATTAAAATTGTAACTCATCATTTAACTGAGAATTGATTGGATTGACTCTCTACAGAGGCGTAGCACTTTATGCAGTTCATTTATTGAATGAGTGCTTCGTTTGCCCTTGCAGAAACATGTGATCTTCCTGTTCATTGAGTTGTATAGACAAAACACATTTCCACGAAAGGCAATCGATTTTGAGTTCGAACTTTGTCAAGGAAGAGGAATGGCTAAGGTGAGCCTTTTATAACCATTTGGTACGAGCTATTTGATGCCATTTCCCAGAACTGTCTTGGAAGAAGATTTGGCACAGGATTTAGCCATTCATTATTCAACCTCGTTGATGGTTTTATGTATAGAATCACTCTCTATTCCATTGCCGAGATAGTTGATTACAGTGGAGTAAACCTTGGATTCTGAGCAATATTAAAACGAGGCTTGAACAAGCTTTAGGGCGGTGTTTAACAGACCACTTATTTCTTTTGAAATTGGGTCTGGTTATCAGGCTATGGAGTTCTTTGATCTTTGATCATTGAACCTTTAGCAATTGCAGATGGATATTAATTTGATGTTATATAGTTATGTTGATACAGTGGTTATACTGACTTTCAGCGAGAGAGCAACTGATTGGTGAACAGGTAATGATAAATACGAAAAATATCAGGTATAACCGACAGAGTAGAAGCTGCGTAAAATGACATCATGGAGGAATCAGATCTAAGGAAGTGTTTGGATATAAAAGCTTCTTGAAATGATAAATCAAGAGTTTAAGGCCCAAGGGAGAAGATATTAAGTGCTGCCTAATTTCGGGATCTGTTGCAGGAAGCTAGGGGCTCAAAGTTACGAATTTTCACGCATGTGCGCACAGTTTATGCTCTGTCGGCGCAACCCTTTCATGAAGGGTTATACCTGAAACGTGTATTGTTTCATTATCTTGACATTAATAGTTTATTTACAAACAAAGAAAGTTGTTCATGGTTGTTTGCTGATTATTGCCACCTGTAACGATAACTGAAATATGTTTATGTAATAGAAATCATTTTCGTAGGAGCTTCTTGGACTTGATGTTATCTTGAAAGATACTTGGGCAAAGGTTTGTAATTTTCAGACATTCGAAGACTGTCCTACAGGTTTTGAAAAGTGGTTCTTTAAAGGGGCTCCGTCGTCAAAATGTAAACAAAACGATGATTTTTACATTTTTTGAAAGGTGATTTCACACAGAATTTTCGTATTTTTTTCAAAATGAAAGGTTGCTACTACTTGGACGTCACACGCAGTTGATACTGCACAACGCGTCTCACAATGCCACGCCAGTTCATATCTTCTACGATTGCTCAGGATATAAGTGGCTTTTTTAACGGTCAGTTTTTTGTGGCTTGGGTGAAGCCACCAAACAAACTGCAGAGAACAATGGACGAACAATGGATAATCCCCGACACGTGCGAATTTAACGGCTTTCCTTTGTTTTCTGGTTGACGACTGAGCCCCTTTAAGAGTAACAGCTATGATCTTTAATTTCTTCACAGCATGATTCATGATTTTGTTATTGATACTTACCTGCCACTTCAGGCATCTGCCACAGCAAAACTGATTTTTATAATTCATTGACTGCCTTGTAGAAACATTGTCCTACCTTTTTAAGTTGTTTTATTCGATTTTCATAAGAATGCTTTTGCATTGATTGGTGATTAGCAGCAGATCAACCATCTTTGCGTTCTTGCCTGTGAGGGTTTGATTTTTTGCAATTTTTTTGCAGTTTGTATGTACACTACTGCAACATCTGGGAGAATCAACAACAAACGGAGAAGAAATTGAGATGTTTTTAAATGTCTTAAATGGAGCACTGTTATTACTTTGTGAAGACATTGTCATCTTGAGAACATGCTTAGCTGGGTTTCTCAATATGAGCAGACACTTTGGGCAAATCTTCGCAGTTAATGGGTGAGAAAATTTCTTGTCTTTGCAAGGAGTGAATGTTTTTTATATCTTGGTAATTTTTACCAGTTCCTGCATTCATAACCCAGCCAATCTTCATAAAAATGTGAATCAAGAAACGTCATTTATTGTACCATATTTTCGAAATGTTTATGACATTCATTTGAACCGGGTAAGCCAGAAACATGGACCATAACAAGAGCAATGATTGGAAAGATTGAAGCCTTTGAAATGTGGATATACAGGAGAATTCTAAGAATATCATATACAGAACACAGAACAAATGAATATGTATTACGAAAGATGAATACGAGAAGATCGCTGATAGATATAATAAAGCAGAGAAAATGTGCTTATTTTGGGCACCTGATAAGAGGAGACTTGCTTCAAAGGCTTCTCCTTGAAGGGAAGTTCAACGGGAAAAGAGGAAGAGGCAGGCCAAGAACAACGTGGTTTGATAACATCAAGGAATGGACACATATGAACTATGCCGAAGCCACAAGTAATTTCTATTGTGATTTTTGAAACCAAAGTATCAGTTTTTCATCTATGATCCCTGATAGTGTTATGAATACTACAGGTTTATTGTATTTCCGAGAATAAACAAGTTTCGTTTTTATTTAGATACCAATATATACTGCCAACAATGCTCAGAGTCTATGCCCAACATCAAGATAATGCTCTGGTCGTTGATGCTATTGAAGTAAGGCATGTCTAGTCAATTAACGGAATTTGCAAGCTCAATTAACGGAATTTGCAAGCATAGGACTCAAATCTGTCAAATCTTTAAAAGAAAATGGGTGTAAAATTATGGCATTTTTCTTTGAATTGAATGGCTTGAAAGAAAATTATGTAACTTTGCTGTAAATCTGCCGTGGAAATTTTTTGATATCTTGATTTTTTCCAAAATGGCGGCAATTTAACTATTTTGGAAAAAATTCATGGAATATTGAACAAAAATTTAAATCATTATAAATCCTAAACTAATAGAGGAAAATGATATGGCCTTCAAGAAAACCATAGTTTATGAAGGTCTACAATATGGTGGCAAGCAGAAATCTGTAGCTTTTCTGGTTTAGGATTTAGAAATTTAATGACGTCGTAGCCTCAAATTTGATACATGCTGCCATTTTGAAACTAGTCAAGATATCAATAAATTTCCACGGCAGATTTACAGCAAAAAACCCAAAGTTCCTTCCAAGCCATTTATTTCAAAGTAAACTAGTAATAGAATTTCATACCGACTTTAAAGATTTGAGCCCTATGTTGAATTTGCAAGTGTCAATTCTTGACTGTATGATGCGATGTGATATTGTCAGATGCAAGCAGCAGTCTGTGAGATAGATTGTCATTCCTTGCTGTTGTTTGGTAGATGTAGGAAGCTTCCTCGTTTCTTGTGCCCCAAGACAGAACGGAAATTCTTGTGCATTCGGTTAGAGATTATTCGAGAGAATGGTTGACCTGATCCTCAAATTCGGTGGAGAAAGGTATTTTATGAGCTATTAGAAACCAGATTAAATAGAAGTATAAATACCGTAAAAGCTCTATTAAGCCCCCCCCCCCTCCCCCCCACTTATATCAAATTTCAGAGGTTAGCAAAGATTCTCCATGTATTGAGCTAAATAAGTTTGCATGTTGATTTTGATGTGTTTTGAGATTAAACTTTGTCGAATTCATGTATTTAACTCGTAAAATTGTATGTTTAAGCCGCAAAATGTGGTGCTAAAAGGACTGAAAAGTGTCCAAAATTATATAAGCCCCCCCCCCCCCGGGGGCTTAATAGAGAGATTTCACCAAAAGAGAGCTTTACTAGTGTATTTTTTCTTTTAGTTCACAATCAGCCAGCTCCTGACCTTACATCAAAGTCCATTTCTGTTGCAGGTAAATATAATTTTGCTGTAGTGATTGTGCAAACGATCGGGTGCTTCAAAGAAGAACTAACAGCGCACTTGACGAGCTGAAAATGTTGAAAACGAACGCATTGAAACACGACCCTCTGGAAGAACGGCCCATTTTTTATTTGGTTTTTAGCTGGCTGAAGAGGTACAGTAAAAACTCGCACATAAGAACCTTCATTTATTAAGAACCTACAGCCTGAAATCATATATTTTGTACCCAATGGATAAGAACTATTTCAGCCTGATATCATAACTAGGTTCTTAATAAAGGGTTTCATTCATTCATTGGGAAATAAATGCAACCTGTTTGCCAATCAACCTCTTTTGTGAACTACAAAACATTACTTACAGAACTCTGATAGGCAGGGCCTGCAGGGGTAAACTGGGTAAGCCTGGGTTGAAATGGATAGGGTTAAGAGTGCAAATATGTTTGGCTAGGATTTAGATTCACATGTTTCCCTTTGTTAAGAACCTACACCCTGACTACTGGATGTGCCTCATTGCATAAGAACCTAAACAGGCTGTGTTCAGAATCTTAGATTCTTATGTGCGGGTTTTTACTGTATTTTGTATGAATAACAATAATGAATGAATGAATGAATGAATGAATGAATGAATGAATGAATGAATGAATGAATGAATGAAAATTGGAAAATATACTTTCAGAAATTTATTGAGAATCACGAAAGCTCTGTTTCGTCTTTATCCGTATGGGTCTCCTTACAACCCCTTTGTTTTCATCTACAGTTGTTTGCCAGTGCTGCCCCGATTATTCAGTCTGAAGTGACATATGAATTGTGGGATTCTCAAGTAGCAAATCAGGTAATAATTCTCTAAGTTTTTTTGGCATTTGACTTTTGCAAATTTTATTCATTGGATCAGATTCTTCAATTTTTATTGTCCCCATTTTTTGCAATAAAGTGCTCTTGAGAGTGAAGAGAAGTCAAGTGTGCAACCATATCGTTGCTGGAAATTTAAAAATGATTAGTTTTGCACGAAAGGTTTTTCTACCATCTTCAATTTAAAATTTGTTGTCGCTTTATCACAAGTATTTGAAATGGAGGTACCACTGACCAGGCTATTACAGTGATCTTGTCGATTTCTAATTGGCGTGGTTATACCTACATAATATCAATTCCTTCTAAAACGTTGCTTTAGTCCATAGCCGGGATCAGTGATATCTTCAGCACCCTTGGGCCTGGAACAGGTCTCTCTTGTCATATCACAGGGCTAGGTGGGGCCTGGGGGTATCGTCAGGATTACTGGAAATCTCCTGGGTTTTTTTAACTTATCATGCAATAGTATCAAGCTAGAACTTCCCAGGCCTCCCAGCTCCATGGTCCTTTACGGGGAGGTCTCTGTCAAGTCCATAAATCTTAAGTTACCTTTTCTTGCTTTCCTTTCTTTACTAATTTGTATTTTTCTTTTTTTACACCTGAGCACATATACTGCTGTTCGCTCCTGCTCGATATTTTGATAGATTTAGATGTTTATCTAAGAGACTCTAATAATTCTTCCGTTTCTAGATTCCATCAAAAGTATTCTTCAAACTTCTTCTATCATTGGATAGAAAAGTGGAAGACTCGTTAGATATTCTTTGTCTTGTTCACGGTGAAAAGCCAATCCGAGCGTTCGTAAGTATCTTTTCAATTTATTTTGTTATTTAATGTTTCACATCTTCCCTTCATGTTTGAACAACATTTGTTGCTCTGATTTTGGACACAGTAACCCATAGTACATGTGGTAGGCACATCATTGTGGTAGGCATGATTTTGCAAAGATATTTTATGTCCTTGGATGTTTTAACTGAAAATGAAATGAAAATCTTTTGTTTATATTCAGATAAAAATTTGCAGTACAAATTTACTAGTTATGCTACCTGCAAACTACTTAACTACACCACAAGGGCGATGCCACTAGATGCAAAATACTATGACTATTCTGTGGCATCACTAAAATTAAAATGACATATGAATAATCAAAGGAAAAACAACACAACATGGAAAGGAAATTGTATTATGACTCACATTAGATATCAGGTGAAAAAATGTCCGCGAATAACAAGATGTTTGCTGTAGTTATGGGTAATTTTGCGCTATCGCAAATCTCACCTCATATATAGTTTGAGACAGACTTTACGTATGATAGTAAACAAAATGATTGGTGGCTTACCAGGGGTGGCTTACTAGAAATGAACATGATCTGGTTGTTGAACATGCTGTGCCTACTACGGACAGAGATGTGGTAGTTCATGCAATTATGTACCTGTATGTGCCAAGGCATGGTGCGTACGTGGTAGTTTGCAATTACGGGAACTTCACCTAGAGAACTAAGTTTTTTTATATAATATACATTCTGTAGTATTTACAATTACTTAGGAACTTCACCTAGAGAACAATAAGTACCCACGTGGCCACGTGAACTAAGTTGCACGTTTCAGTGGCATACTTCCTGTAATTATCAGCATAGGCATCATGTCTGTAAAAACATTGCACGATTGGTTAAAAGGAGTACAAAGACCAGCAGCCTTTGCCATCGTCTGTTTTTGTTCTTGTGAATTTCGTACAGTCAGTTATTCTGGAAGCTTCGCAGAGCAAGTCGATGATTTCGCGCAAAGCATGCTGGTCTTTATATTCCCTTTAATCCATGGTTCGTTTGATTTTATGGTTTGAAAGGAACTTCAAGTACTTCATAATAAATGTTCATTGGCAATCTTTGATAACTGGATGATTTTCAAACGAAACATTCATTAGCCAATCGTGCAATGTTTTTACAGACATGTTACCTGTGCTTCAATTATCTTAGGTTTTTTGTAAGAATTTGTCTCTTTCTAGTGTCTTTTTTATGATTATATCATAGGATCCTGCCTGTAAGATTGAGAATGTGGAATTCAGCATGATTGACATCGGAATAAGGTTAGCTGTCACAGTGATTGCAGTTCGTCCGGGATCGGACAGAGGAATTCAGATGCTCGTACGTATTTTGACTTATTCAACAGACACTTGATTGTTGTTTGCCATCATGTAATGATCGACGAGTCTTCTTCTTCTATTGGCTTTTTCCGTCTTATTCAAGACATTAGCACTGACATTATTTTCTTCCTTTGAAGGTCGTTCTATCTGCTGTCATCCCACATTACCTCTTTCACCTCAAGCAACAAACAGAGCTAACGAGACAATCAGAAGAGGAAATTGAGGTTCAGGAATTGATGACTAAAGAATTGAAGCAATTGAAGATTCTTGTCAATTATATGAAAGTTATCATTGATAATTCAAAACATCTTGGAACGTAAGTTTTATTTCAAATTTAGCTTTATATGTGAGAGTAGCAATGAAAAAGTGTTGAAAGGTTGCTTGTTTGCGGGGTGCCATACCTTCACTATTTGATACCAGGATAATCTTGATGCATGAAAAACACTGAGCTAAGATCTTTTATTAATGGCCGTTGTTTTTTATAAAACATTGTGTCTGTTTGATACGGTTTTTCAGAGTCATGCTATTTCAATATGTGATTTTCAGCCCAAGGGGCACTCGATACATACGGGGAGGTAAGTCCGATATTTCTCGGTTAGAATATTACCAAAAGTCGTATTCTTTAGGCCCAAATAAACTGAAATCATGTTTTTTATGTTTTTTGTCATCAAATATTGTCAAAAGTCAAACTGATATTTCTTGGCTTGTTAGAGGCATTTGTGACCTCTATTTGCATTGTTTCAAGATATTTTATGTTCGTTTTCAGGTATCGAAGTATAAAATGAGCTGATATTTTTGGGTTGCAATGAAGCTAAACTGATATTTTTGGGTTGCCTGAAATTGGGTTGCCTAAAATTTTTCTGACTGCCCCCCCCCCGTATGCGTATGAGCTGAGTGTCCCCCATGGCATTTTGGGGGACGGCTGTAGCAGCTTAGGTGCTAAATCTTATAAAAAAGATATTGCAAGTATCTTTTTCTGGATCATAAACCAGAAGAGTAACAGACTTCTGCTTGTTACCTTGTTACCATAGAAATTCACCTTCCCCCCCCCATTGATTTAGAAGTTGCGATTCTTTTTATTTGCCTAAAACTGTGCTTGAAATTCCTTCGATAAAGCAGAAAACCTCCTTGCCGCTGTCCAACTTCGACTTTAAATGCTACCATTTAAACATATGAAAAATGTGATGAGAAATCACGCCCATTTAACATGCTTCTTACACAGTTGTATTGATAGCAAACATTTAAAGGGAATCGACATAGTTAAAAGCTGGCCTGGGCCAAGTTGAAAGTATAATCTATTGTATTCAACAACTTTGACGCCTGCCGTTTCATTGTGTGGCGAAGGAAACAATAGGTTTGTAGGCGTTTCTTCAGCCTTTTTATAGCAGCTTGTCGATATAGCTATGTCTATTCCCTTTAACCATTGATTTGAACACTTTGTTGACTTGATACTATGCATGATTTCAGGTCTTTTGCAAAAGAATTCAGTGACACAATAGACACAGACTCTCCTTATGATGACGAATCTTTGATATCAAAGCCGAGAATGTTATCATGGTCATGGTGGGGTGGTGTTATTGGCAATTTTAGATCCTTATTGGGATGGAACTCAGATCGCAAAACGTTGAATGATGAAAGTGACAGAATTTCTGTTTCTGGTGAGTGGCTGCACTTTTTAGCATCAATTTTTTATAAATTGACAGATTTTCAAAAAATTGTGTCCAAATAGTTATTACATTGTTCTTTGGATAAAATAACTCAAATCTTTGAAAAGGTCGGTGTACAATTCGATTACAGTTTGAATTAGATGGCTTGGAAGGAACTTAGGGTTTTTGCTGTAAATCTGCTGTGGAAATTTTTTGATATCTTGATTAGTTTCAAAATGGCGGCATCATTAAATTTGAGGCTACGACGTTATCGAATTTCTACATCCTAAACCAGAAAAGCTGCAGATTTGTAGCTTGCCACCACATTGTAGACCTTCATAAAGTATGATTTTATTGAAGGTTATATAATTTGTCCTCTATTGGTTTAAAATGTACGATGATTTCGATTTTTTCAAAATGTTCCATGATTTTTGTCAAAAATGACTACATTGCTGCCATTCTGAAAGAAATCAAGATATCAAACAATTTCCATGGCAGATTTACAACAAAGTACCATAAGTTCCTTTCCTTTCAAGCGATTCAATTCAAAGAAAAATATCATCGAATTTTACACCCACCTTTTTAAAGATTTGAAAGATTTGAGCCCTATGCTGGATAAAATGGCTTGAACGAAACTTCCGGTGGTCTGCCATGATTCTACTGTGAATTTTTTTGATAGCTTAATTTTGTCAGGAATACAGCTTTTTCTCGAAAAGAGAATGCTTCAAACGATCATATCTTCCAACTTTTTCGAGGCAAAATCATAAGAGGATAAATGTAGGTGTATTTTATTTGTCCTGTTGTGTTTTAGTTACTTTTGGGAGAGATAGAATTTCACAGAACATGTATGGGAGGTTTTTGTTATTTTTCTATAAACTATAATTTTAGAGAAATAACTTCCGTTTTATCTTTGAACATTGAGGGTATTGTGGTGCAGTGGTGTAATCCTGTGACATTGCAGCAGAACAGTCAGGCGGACAGGGTTCCCCCACCACTTGGCGTCATGACAAGGGGTCGCGGACTTGATTAGGCCTACTCTACTTCTGCAATCTCAGCGCTGGGCTCTTAACACCGCAACTTCACTACACTTCACCATCTTACTTTTCAGATGAGCTGCCAATTTCATATGAAGAGAGATATGCACTGAGGAGGTTTTGTCTACCAAGAATGTCTCTTCTTTACCTGGTCGCCGAGTTTGTCACCAACTGTGCATCCAGAGCAAAAGACCTTAAAGATATCATTCGAAAGAAAGTCCCATTTCCAGATGTCATTGTAGAGAGAGCACAAGCTGCGGTAAGAAAATGATATTTGGTTTCAGTTCGGTTTGAAAAATAAACAATACTTTCATCTAACATCCTGAACCTCAATGTTTGCGGTAAGAAAACGATATTTGGTTTCAGTTCGGTTTAAAGAAATAGACGATACTTTCATCTAGCATCCTGAACCTCAATGCTTGCGGTAAGAAAACGATATTTGGTTTCAGTTCGGTTTAAAAAATAAACGATACTTTCATCTAGCATCCTGAACCTCAATGTTTGCGGTAGGAAAACGATATTTGGTTTCAGTTCGGTTTAAAGAAATAGACGATACTTTCATCTAGCATCCTGAACCTCAATGCTTGCGGTAAGAAAACGATATTTGGTTTCAGTTCGGTTTAAAAAATAAACGATACTTTCATCTAGCATCCTGAACCTCAATGTTTGCGGTAAGAAAACGAGATTTGGTTTCAGTTCGGTTTAAAAAATAAACGATACTTTCATCTAGCATCCTGAACCTCAATGTTTGCGGTAAGAAAACGATATTTGGTTTCAGTTCGGTTTAAAGAAATAGACGATACTTTTATCTAGCATCCTGAACCTCAATCTTTGCGGTAAGAAAACGATATTTGGTTTCAGTTCGGTTTAAAAAATAGACGATACTTTCATCTAGCATCCTGAACCTCAATGTTTGCGGTAAGAAAACGATATTTGGTTTCAGTTTGGTTTAAAGAAATAGACGATACTTTCATCTAGCATCCTGAACCTCAATGCTTGCGGTAAGAAAACGATATTTGGTTTCAGTTCGGTTTAAAAAATAAACGATACTTTCATCTAGCATCCTGAACCTCAATGTTTGCGGTAAGAAAACGATATTTGGTTTCAGTTCGGTTTAAAGAAATAGACGATACTTTCATCTAGCATCCTGAACCTCAATGCTTGCGGTAAGAAAACGATATTTGGTTTCAGTTCGGTTTAAAAAATAAACGATACTTTCATCTAGCATCCTGAACCTCAATGTTTGCGGTAGGAAAACGATATTTGGTTTCAGTTCGGTTTAAAGAAATAGACGATACTTTCATCTAGCATCCTGAACCTCAATGTTTGCGGTAAGAAAACGAGATTTGGTTTCAGTTCGGTTTAAAGAAATAGACGATACTTTCATCTAGCATCCTGAACCTCAATCTTTGCGGTAAGAAAACGATATTTGGTTTCAGTTCGGTTTAAAAAATAAAAGATACTTTCATCTAGCATCCTGAACCTCAATGTTTGCGGTAAGAAAACGATATTTGGTTTCAATTCGGTTTGAAAAATAATCCATACTTTCATCTAACATTTTTAATCGAATTCGAATTTAATCGAATCGAACACACACACACACACAAACATCCTGAACCTTAAAGGGGCTCCGTCGTCAAAATGTAAACAAAACGATGATTTTTGCAGTTTTTTGAAAGGTGATATCACACAGGATTTTCGTATTTTTTTCAAAATGAAAGTTGCTGTTTGGGCATTAATCCTTGTACTTCACTAAGAGGCCCTTTTCCATGATAATTTTCAACCCGTGTTGAGTTTCAACACGGGTTGAGTTTTAACAGCATTGCTTATTTTGCCTTGCGTTTACATGAAATCTCAACACGGGTTGAGATTAGGTCACATGGTTGCAAACAATAGAAGAAGGAATGTGAGCCCACTCAAATATTTGAATGATTGCAGAAATAGATTGGATCTCCTTTGTTCGCATTCTAATCTCGCCCCGAGTTGAAAAAATTTTGCGTTTACATGAGAATTTCAACCCGTGTCGAAATTTCAACACGGGTTGAGTTACCGAGTTGAGTTGAACGCGTGTGGAGCTTCAACTCTGCCTCCTTCGTGTAAATGCGATGAAGGCTTACACCGTCAACCGAGTTGAAACTCAACCCGTGTTCAACTCAACCCGGGTTGAAATTTCTCATGTCTCTAAGGAACAAACCAAACATTCATATCTTCTACGATTGCTCGAATATAAGTGGATTTTTAACGGTTACTTTTTGGTGGCTTGGGTGAAGCCACCAAACAAACTTCAGACGACAATGGATGAACAATGGATAATTGGTGACACGTGCGAGTTTACGGATTTGTTTACTGTTTGACGACTGAGCCCCTTTAATTATTGTTGTGGATTGTAGATTCTAAACAGCCATTTCTGAGTTCAAAAGTGACACCTCAGTTTTGAAAACAATCTTTTTAGAAAGCTTATTTTGATTTTCTTTTCTGATTTAGATCCTCACTGAAGTAATGTCATCGATACTTTCATTGGCACCAAAAAACCAAGAGATGCTATCAAATATTGGTCTCCAACGGTTAGTTATATTTGTAGACTTTTTAGAACATAAATTCTCACATTGAGGCTCGCTGTTCCACAATATGTGGTACTGCCTCAAGAATTTCAAGAATTTCTATATGCTTAGAGCCCATGTTACTCAAGATCCGTAATTTGCCATATTTTCTTAGAGATGTTCTTGGAAATTGAGTAATTTCTGTCTGCAAAAAGGTTTTCGTGTATTCTTTTTTTTCTATTCATTTCAAATATTTACAATAAATCTTACTTTCTACTGTACTTATCAAATCACTATACACCACCACAGCGACGACACCAAGGGGAGCAAAAGACAATGACTACCCCATGGCCAAAACATAAAGACACGCAACATTAAACTACATACAACTAAGCTACAAACGATGAAAAAAACTAGTTACACTACTTACAAAGTTACTCTACTAATTACTCTACTTACAAAATTACTCTACAATACATAAAAGCTAAAATACGGGTTATGGTGGTTGTGGAACTCGTAGTGTAGCTTGAGATTTTCTAATCAAATCGTGTATTCTTAGAGCTTGAGTAAAATTGCAAGAATTGTTTAGCAAGGAATCAGGCAATATGTTTAGCAAGGAGAGCAATACCGTGCGTAGGAGGTTTCTTTGTCCTATTTATAGATTACCTCCACTTAGCTCCAGGACAAAGAAAACTCCTGCGCACGGTATCGTTCCCCAAGCTAAACAAATAGCCCGCAAGTGTGTACATCATCAAATGCAATAGGTTAATAACAGAATACCCAGACCCCTTCCGCGCGTGGCTTTTCTCTCCGTTGATCCTCTTTAAAGACTTGACAGCCACATGATAGCGAAATGATAACCATCATCGAACTCTGCTGTTCTAAGACATCGTTTTTGAGTACAGCTGACTTGGGTAGATTTTTCTTGCATGCATTACCCTAAACTTAAGTCACTGACTATAATTCAAATGTTTCCTTAATACATCATTCTGCCTCTTGGTATGTAGGATAAAATATATTGTGGATTTTTATACGCTTTTAGGTTTATGCTCCAAGCTTTGGCTTCAATAAGATGGACTGGAGAAAAGGAAATATTTTTCAGGCAGATTGTTGAGAAAGTAAACAGAATTCTTCAAAAGATACTGAATCGTCCTGAAAGCCATGTGAGTTGAGTGGATGTTGATTTATGAAATTAGAAATTCAAGAATTTTCTGTGGAGCTTCTTTCTACCTTTCTACCTTTGGGAGCCACGAAAACTGCAAGGAAACATACTGCTTGTATTTTTTAAGACTACATATCGTAAGCTAATACATCAAACACAAAAGACGCTAATATTGTCGGACATTTCAAAAGTGGGAAAATTTTAATGTCCGAAATGTTTTCTGCTCCGAAATATTTAGAGTCCGTACCTTTTCACAACATAGAAAAATCACAGTACAGCAATTTTACTGTTTGAACACGTAATGTCTTGGTTACACATTCATATACCTATTAATTTATCTATCACAGGATTGCATCAACTGGCAAGCGCTTGAAATATATCTCAGAGGTAAATTTAATCTATCAGCTTAAATTTCTATTTTATGGCCTTTTGTTAGAAATGCTTGATCGCTTGTAGGTATGCACACTTCAGACGCAATCGTATGTAGCTACAATCCTGGCCATAAGGGTTGAGAATATTCGGCAGATTGCTAAATTTTCCATATAGCGACACCCTGCTCCCCCAATTCAATGTTGTTTGAGGGGATATTGTAAAATCTGATACCTGCAATGACTACTCATCCCAAAAAGCCAACATTGAGATGGGGGAAGGGGTAAAGTGAACAGTTTGACAGAATTTCGGTAGTGAGGTCCAAAAAGCGGAGAAAGTCACTTTTTTCTCAACACCTTATGTCCAGGATTGTAGGCTTCGTGTACTGTATCACACCAAATTAGCATATTGCACTGATTAACGCAAATTGAAAAATGTCGCATTAATCAAAACCACATTAACTTGCGTTAAGCATCGCACACTTGTGAAACTAGCTTCACCATTCGCGTTGATTTGTGATCGCCCAAAGTTCCGCTGCGTTAAAATAGTACCCGTGCTGATTTGGTGTAATAAGTTATTCACGAGTCTATTAGAAGGAGAGAAACCTTGAGATTATTCATCCATTTAAATGAAAATGTTTGCATATTTACAGAGGCTCTGGAAGCGCAACAAAGTCGTTTAACAAATTTAACTGTCTTTAAATGCTTCTTTTTCTGATGCAATTTTCAAGTTTCTCTAACCCAAAGACTTCCCAACGATATCTTCTTAGAACTGAAAAAAGCTAAATGTTTTCGTAAGATTTGATAGTTCTATGATAACTTTAAACGATGACTCGTTCGATTCAGTACATTTTTCACCCTCAGGTATCCATTTTACGATCTGGAAGCAAAGAGAATTATCAGCCGCTCCTCAAGTAAAAGTGAGTAACTTACTTTACTTGTGGAAAATGAATATATATTTAATTTCTTTCACTAGCGTTTATCGCCAGCGATCGTATTTGATCCCGTGTATTGTATGCTATGTTAGGACTTTCGCATAGAAAATTGAGGTGGTCAGGCACAGATTTATCTCTGCACTCAGAAGCGAGGCTAAAGCGTAGCCTTGGCAACCTTCGACAATTGGAAATTCTCATTGCTGCGGTGAAGCTCATGGAAGCCAATTGGCCTTCAAAATGAGGAACTCCTGGTTCACAGTGAAAAATTTGTTCATTTTTGGATTGAGGAAATTCCCAGTCCCAGTTTGAGCAAACAATCCAATTCAATTCAAGTGAAAAGTGTGTGTAAAAGATGTTGTTGTTGTTATTGTTGTTGCGATAACTAGGACAATGTGGTGAGTCTACCTTTGATACCCTTGCATAGGAAGATTTGCATAGATTTAGGTTTTAAAATGCTGTTCACACTGCGTGTGAAAAGGCTCTGGACGTTCAGGAAGAGCGAAGCTCGCTGTTGAGCGTTCATAAGTTTGGGGTTATGTTTCAGAGACCAGGTGATCAGGGCAGATTCCAAAGGCCAGATTCCAAAGGCCAACATCCAAAGGCCAGAATCCAAAGGCCAACATCCAAAGGCCAGAACCCAAAGGCCAGCATCCAAAGGCCATCCAAACATTTGATACAAATATGTTTCTGATAAGATTCAAATAAGATTTAAATAAGTGCTGAGATTCTTTTCAGTATTCTTATAAGTTTCTTTACCACTGACGAAGGGCACAGCTCGATACATTTGGTATATATTGTCTATCATGTTTCAAGTATTTTTAGATAGAAATTATCAATTATTGCCAACCAAACATAGCTGATAACTTGTAATCGTTTCTTCCCCTCCAGGAGCTGATAAATTGGTGCTTACAACTAATCCTCTGTGATCAAATGACTGATTTCTGTTGCCCGATGAGTGTTGCATTCACCACCATGGCTGCCAAGCTGGCTGCAAGGCTAATTCAAGCGAATCCGAGGCTGTTTAGCCTCCCTGTCGTCTGTGGTGATTATTACCTCGAGTCAGATATTGATCGCGGGGAGAAATTCCTCCTCAACTGGTTATTGCCTCTTTGTATAAGACTGGGAACTGGCAGATACGGTGAGTAATTTCTCCTTGTAGATATCTATAGCCTCCTTTGATAAGACTGGGGATTTGGTATTTGTATAGAAGGTTGATAGATAGAGAGAGAGATTAGATAGATGGATTAGGCAGAAGGCTCATAAGTGTTGGGCATTAACAGGAACAGTGACACGGGAGGCTGACTAGGTAGCATAGCCTCCAAATCTTTGTCTCGTCGGCGTAAAAAGGTGGGTGTAAAATTCAATGACCTATTTCTTCTGATTGAATAGCTTGAAAGAAACTTTAGATACTTATCTATAATTCTACCGTTGAACTTTTCAGAAATTTTGAATATTTTTGGAAATTACAGCGTATCTTACATTTCAACTAATTTGAGGATGTGACGTCATCAAATTTTTAAATCATAAACCAGATGAGTGACAGACTTTTGCTTGATACCATATTGTAGGCATTCATCAACTATGGCTTTCTTCGAAATTATCTTATGTTACGTCAAACAGTTTAGAAATTACGATGGTTTTAAGTTTTTTTGAAAATTTTTCTTGAATTCTTGAAAAAGAAGAAAAACACTCTAATTCTGAAAATATTGAAGATTTCGGAAAATTCCAACGGTAGAATTATAGAGAATCAGCTAAAGTTTCTTTGAAGTCATTCAGTTCAAAGAAATAGGTCACTCAGTTTTACACCAGCCTTTTTAAAGATTTGGAACCTATGCTTGACTAGGTACACTTTCATTACGGATCCAAAGTTGCATCAGTATAGTGTAAACGGGGTATAGGACTGAGAACTGGTAGATACCATGAGTAATTCCTTCTTGTAAATATTCGTGGGCTCATTAAACACATTTTGACGCACCCGGTACACACTGATTAAACCAACAAGGACAGATTTTGTAACACAGTACAGAAAAACCCGCACATAAGAACCTAAGATTTTGAGCTCAGCCTGTTTCGGTTCTTATGCTATGAGGCACATCCAGTAATCAGGGTGTAGGTTCTTAACACAGATGAAATATGCGAATCTAAACCTTAGCCATATTTATTGACATTCTTGGCCCTACCCACTTCAAGTCCCATGCTTAGCCAGTTTACCCCTGCAGGCCCTGCCTATCACAGTTGACTGTAAGTAATGTTTTGGAGTCCATGAAGGAGGTTGATTGGCAAAAACATCCTGCTAATTTATTTCATCCAATGAATGAATGACAACTTCATTATTAAAATGAACAATTCTATGTTTCAAACTTCACCATGAGCTTATAACATGTTACTGCCCCATTACATCTTTGCTTTATAAAAAGTGTTGACCCAGTTCTGTACATGCCAAAAAAAGTAGCTGCCTCGTTACGTTTTGCACTGGCCATGTTATAAGATAAACTTTACACTGTCCCTTAGACCAACAAGGACAGATTTTGTAACACAATAATGGCATGAAATGCTTTTGTTGACTCCTGAATTCAAAGAGATTAGCGACTGCAGACAAAAGAAATTCTCTCAACCATAAATTCAAAACAAACAAAGCCGCAATAGTTTCTCTGAAACCCAAGTAGCTAGCGCACTCGTTGTGCATTTCAGAAATTCTTTTCAAGATCAAACATGATCATATATCGAAAGAAGAAGGATATATCTACACATCTACCCAGGGCATTTTGTTTCTTTGGTTCCGAAGCTGAGCAGTAAGTGTTTTTCATTACACCTGAATAAATAAGGGAATTGAATCGCCTCCCAATCGGCTTTTGAACCAAACAAATTATATACCCGAGGCAGATATGTAGATGTATCCTTCTTCTTTCGATTTATGCTCATGTTTGCCTTTATAAACAATTTCTGGAATGCACAACGAGTGAGCTAGCTACCTGGGTTTCAGAGAAACAGTAGCGGCTTTGCTTGTTTTTAATTACTGGTTGAGAGAATTTCCTTTGTCGCGATCGCTATCACTTTGAATTGTGGTGTCAATCAAAACCAACTCGTGCAATTGTCTTACAAAATTTGTCCTTGTTATTAGTCGCTATAACTAACCACTTAAAGCGTAGTGCCATCATCCAATGCAATGAGCGAAGCGGAAATTGGGACTGAGGCAGTTAGTCTACATACTGATCAAAATTCTCTCATTTGTTATCAAATAATCACGTGTTAATGTTGGCAGCCATTTGAAATTCTGTATTGATGACCAATTTTTACTGTGATTTTGAATTTGTTCTCACATTTCACATCTTAGATTATCCACAACTGTCTCCAGACGACATCCAGTTTGCATTGTCAATCATTCTGTCATTTTTGTCACCAACGAGTCCAAATACCGACTTTGGGTCAAACATCAGCCTTGGTTCATCAAGTGCACTTCAATTGGACCGCGATGCAACATTCTCGACTATTCGAACTCGAAGAAACAGTGAGAGTTTAGTTCTATCGTCGAGGACATACAAGATCGTATTTCTAGGTGAGCTATTCGAAATTCTCCTTTCTCTCCAGTACCCTCCCCCCTTCCCACGTTCTCTCCAACACCCTCCCCCTTCCCACGCTCTCTCCAACACCCTCCCCCTTCCCACGTTCTCTCTAACACCCTCCCCTCTTCCCACGTTCTCTTCAACACCCTCCCCCCTTCCCACGTTCTCTCCAACACCCTCCCCCCTTCCCATGTTGATAGCAGAGAAAAGTTGTCCTTCACTCATGCCCCCTGTCTTAATCTCAAAATGAAGAATTCCCAGAAACTAGCTTCTGTGTGCGTTGCCTAAAAATATAAGTGAGTGAGTCAATTTGGTTCATTTCTCAAGGACTAAAATGGTAAAATCATGTTTTACTTAGCTCAGGAATGGCTTTCTAATTATACAGAAGCTGGTAAAGTGTGTTTATGCCTCCCCTGCAATGCTGGGCATCAAAAGGTCAAAATTTCTATGATAGTGAACAGGTCATGTTTTCATGTTTTTAGGCATGTCGAGGAACAAAACGTTTGGTTAAGTCCTAATTTCAGAAGGAACCAATGGACCATGAGAAAAATCTTGAAAATCAGATTGAAGCTGCAATAAGATGGTGAAATTGAGATTCTACATATTGATTGCACCGCTTTTCTTGTATCCTTTTTCAAAAAGTGGAAGCATTTTGGTGACTTCCCCGCTACTTTAGCGGAAACACATACGAATATACATACAAATATACATAAATTGAAAAGGATAGAACAAGTACAAAATCTGGTTATTTATAAATCCTGCAGTGACATTTATCATAAGTCCAGTGCTTAAAGGTAATCGGTAGGGTTAAAAGATGTGTTCATGGACAAGGGGTTGGGCACGAGTAAAGAACAATTGAATTGGGTGAAATTGACACGTGCGAGAGCTGAGACAAAGAGTTCGTGGGTTTTCGATGGACGTATGTATACGTGTCTATTACTTTTAATCACTGTTTTGGTACAGGGACCAGAAATTTTGATGTGTTGATACAGGAGTGCTGGCCATCTGACTATTTACCTTTTAAAAATTTACCTGACTATTTAAATGTTACATCATGAAAACCCTCTATTTTTGTCGGAACTATTCCAGAGAAGAGAGGTCAGGTATAATCTCAGAGTAAATGACACAGTTTTACTTCCAAGCACATCCACCGTGGCCTTCGGCATGAAGTCCATATGTTTTAGGGGTAGCATACTCTGGAACAGCGGTAGCATACTCTGGAACAGCATGCCAGATGTGATAAAGAGCAGCGAAACGGTCGCTTCCTTTTGCAAAAAAATCAAAACTTGGGCTGGGGAAGGATGCAATTGTAAATTATGCCGTTTATTGTAAATATTATGGTTTGCTGTATTTAATTATGTATATAAGTTGGTTTTTATTAGCTTACTCTTTTAAAGAGCATGAGCTATTAGTACCCATACCAACTGTAAATAAGAAGTATTATTATTATTATTATTATTATTATTATTATTATTATTATTATTATTATTACCTGATGAGAACAACATCCGTCCATTTCTCCCTGGTCATCGTAAGGTTGCAAATCCTTCATAAACTGATTTGTAATTTGTCTCTCATATTTTACTTTGTAGGTCTGAAGATTTTGATCATTGCCTTCGAAGAAAATTTTGGTCCACACTGGAAATCAACAGCTGAAATCATGGAGAGGCTTCTGGAATCGAACAAAAGTTAGTTGAACTAATCTCTTTTCAGGAAAGATTATGTATTTTTTGTATATTCATAAAATGTTACATTACACGTTACCTAATATACTTTCTAGTTACTATACCGGGTGTCCCAAAATGATGTATTATCGTTTGATTGCTTATATGTCCATAACTAATGAACCAATTTTCAAAATATTTATTTTATCCGATTGCCGAAAGGCTAAATTGTAGTTGAGGTTGTTGGTTGTGGTTTAGGCTGATTGCTTCATATCGAAAAGAAGATCGCTAAACCGGCTTAAATTCAAGCCTTGGATGGCATGAAAATGACCTAGTTTGGCCTAGTTGGCCTGTTCGAAAACGAACATTTTAAGAAACTCGCTTCTGGCTCTAAAAACTGAAAACAGGAAAATTTGCAAAAAGTCCTAGAATCTAATTCAGGCTTTCTGCTAAAGATTGAGTCATAAATCTTCAAAATCGGTCCAGTGTACGATTTATTGTGGCCTGCCAAACGTGCATAGTTTATTTTGGCGCACCCGGTAGCACATTATCAGGAGAACCAAGACAATGGGTAAGAATACAGTTTTGATCATGATGTAGGCCACATCAACGGTGCATTATTGCCCGTGGTGTAACCACCCAGTTATTTGCTTTGATTGCAAGTATAATTTTTTTTGCCAACCGAAACGAAGCAGAGATTCGCATTTGACCGTTTACTTCCCTTCACGCTCTGTTCTACGTATTTTGACGTCTGTTTTGCCGCAGATTAATGTTTGACGTCTTTTAATCCTGCTTTGTTAATTAATCACGTCTAAAATCTTCTATTTAATCATCAGATCTCTGTTTTTAACGACTAACTCGATCAAGAGATCAATTTTATGAACGGTTTTGCAAATCAACTAGAATTTTGAAGAGCCACATTTTGTAGATTTGCTCAAATGTTAGTAAATTTTGTTAAAATTTCACCGCATATCTGCATAGTTATCTTTAGGTATATGAGGATTAAAATACGCAAAATTTATCATGCATTATCATAACCGCACTTGATTTAGACCAGCATTTGATTTAGAGATGCAGAGTTCGATAATAGAGATATTTAGATTTTGCTCCGTTCTGGTAGGATTTAGATGTTGTTTATATGGAGAAGGGCCCGCCCTTTTCGCCGAGATCTCACCTATTCTGGTCTAATTCATAAACAAGTTCTTTTTCATTTGGACGAGAGGAGAGCTAGCCCTCCTAGACGAGATCTCGCTATCGAGTACCCGAGATTTCAAATAGGAGGGCTGGAAATTTCCCATGTAAACATAATCAAGAGGACTACCGACTAGCCCTGCTAGGCAGGCTGGCCCTCCACGCTCGATTCTTGTCCGTGATTTACTTGCCATTGAAGTATGAATTTAATACAAACGATAACAATCAATAAAAATTTGTTTCTGCTGTATGCGCGCTGTTTTAGTTGAAATTTATCGAGCTATTTGCTTGGATAAAAGACGTTACGCAGGAACTCCCGCTGTGTAATCGGACAAACGAAGTTGCTTTTTAGCGGCCTTTCTATGATTAGACCATATTTTGATGAACTTAGCCCTGAACTGTGTATTGCTCGTTCAATGCTTGCCTAAAGGCTGAAGATATATCCTTACATCGTCGAATAATCTTCACGGTGACGTCATATCATGAAGCATGTGTTGCCTTATGCCTCAAGTCGTGCTGTTTGGAAAGTTCTTGGTGATGCTTTTTAGATTTGATAAATAAGTTGCTTACGTCATTCTTTCATTCAGTTTGTTTATTGATACTCGTGCTCCTCCGCAGCTACTCATGGGCTGAACTCTTTAGAAGGACATATTACAGCATAAATCGCCGCATGCTTTATTCCATGCTGTTTGGAGATTTCTTGGTCATGTTTTAAATCCAATAGACAGGTGGATGACGTCATTCTTTCATACAGCTTGTGTATTGATGCTCATCCTCCTCCGTAGCTACTGTTAGTCTGGATTTTTTGGAAAGGCATTATTGCAACATATGTAACCTTTTGCTGAATATGTTGTTTGGAGATTTCTTGGTGATGTGTTTTAGATGATTCGATAAGCAAGTTGCTTACCTCATTTTTGTTCAGCTTGTGTGTTCATACTCATGCTCATCCGCAGCTATTTTTCTGGCGGATTCCTTTCAAGATCCATGCTTAGTAATCAATGGGAAACATACTTTAGGGAACGTTTTGACTAATGGGGACTAAGTATGGTTTCACAGCGCTGCAGCCATGTATATGTCTATATTTTCGCATATACTGAAGGCTGCGAATTCTCATCAAAGCGACACAGAAAGTAGTGCTAAAATTTATAACAAAAGAAGACCTTGTAAAATCTGTGAAAGATACTTTATCTTGCTGCAAAATTTATTTCTGTCTTGCTGCAACTATCATGCTGATATTTCATGTGTTTAATTTTTCAGACGAACCAGCGATTTGGGATTTCTTCCATTTCATTGTGGATCATCGCTCTCCACTGCTTGTTCATCTGTTGCCTATTGTCGCCGAAAAGGTTTGTTTCTTTCATCATCATTGATTCGTTGATTTATAGTTTGATTGATTGATTGATTGATTGATTAATCAATTGATTTAATGATTGGTTGCTCAGTTTCTTCCCATCTGCATTTGTTTCCAGTGTCATTCATTCATTTCATTACTTTTTACTTATTTAGCCACGTTAGCGCCATCTGTGCATCAGAACTTATTTTCAGGGGGCTACAGATAGACGTCCCATTTGTAAAATCTTTAAAAAAATGTCGACCCCCAAACCATACTATTGATTTTGTTGAAAGTGTGAACAAAGATTGTCCTTTACTTATTTAAAAATTGCTAGAAATACTACTTTCGTTTTGAAATGTTACCCCCCCCCACCAATCAAGATCCCTTATTAGCCCTGTCCACAAGTTGCTCGGCAACTTTTGGGCAACTTGAAGTCTTTTTGGCAACTTTTAGGAATTTTGGCAACTTTTGCAACATTGAGAAACTTGTCCTTATTTTAGCAATATTAGAACAATTTCTATAATATTGTGTTTATTCTCTGCAACAGTAATGAAAATTAGACATGGAAAGGATCTGTTTTCTGGTCAGGCTGGGATTCAACGTCTTGGTTTGTGAAGAACTGATCTTTGAAATTAACGATTTGTGACTATGATCAGTGTGATGACGATGATGATGATGACAACGATGATTATTATCAATCATCAATTAATGTTGTTGGTTATGGCAAGCGAAATGCACAAGAATTCGAAAAACCTAGTTTATCGCCGATAAACCCACTTTTTCGATCGAGAAACTAGGTTTTTCACTGATAAAGTAGGTTTATCGATCGATAAAGTGGGTTTATCGGAGATAAACCTAGATTTTCGATCGATAAAGTGGGTTTCTCGCCGATAAAGTGGGTTTCTCGCCGAGAAACCTACTTTATCGATCGAAAAACCCACTTTATCGACCAGAAACCCACTTTTTCACCGAGAAACCCACATTATCGATCGAAAAGTTAGGTTTTCATCGATAAAGTAGGTTTCTCGATCGATAATGTAGGTTTTTCGATCGATAAGGTGGGTTTTTCGATCGATAAAGTGGGTTTATCAGCGATAAAGTTGGTTTCTCAAGCGAGAAAGTGGGTTTTTCGATGAGAAAAACGTGGTGTTCCAAAGCCGGGTGTGTACGCATAATATTACAAACAGATCGAGTAAAGAATGTTTGCATTGTTGGAATATTTTGAATATAGATTCTTTTCAGCTAAAGTAAATGATAGAATTATCCAATTTATGAACAATTTACAGTCGATTTATCTCGTAATTATGAATGTATAGGACCACAGCGTTTCAAATACGAGTATACAGTTGCGTCACCTGATGAAAATATCCCCCCTAAAAAATATCCTGTAGAAAATATCCTTCCATTGCCGGTACTTGGAGGGGTTTATCATTGTGAGTATCAAAATGATGGCGAACAGCAATGACGATGATGATTTTCAAGACTTGCTATCAAATGCGATTTCAAATGTGCAGAGCTTACGGCATCTGCAGTATGGCAAGAAATTGAATGGGCCATCGCAGGTTAAACCAAAAAAAGCCACGTGGACCAAAGCCAAAATCGTTGCAGCTCAAACTATACCATCTGACAGATGCATCTGGCCTCCCGCATTTTAACTATCCATCCATGTTGCCTTGTGTTTTCAATAGGCCGTTGTAAAGTTGTCATTGAAAGACTGGAATTTTTTATTGAAAAAAAAGGTTTTGATGGAAAGCCAAACTTTCGTGTGAAAAATCCAGCTTTTCCAAACGAGAAACCCACTTTATCACCGAAAAACCCACTTTATCGATCGAAAAACCTACTTTATCGACCGAAAAACCTACTTTATCGATGAAAACCTAACTTTTCGATTGATAATGTGGGTTTCTCGGTGAAAAAGTTGGTTTCTGGTCGATAAAGTGGGTTTTTCGATCGATAAAGTAGGTTTCTCGGCAAGAAACCCACTTTATCGGCGAGAAACCCACTTTATCGATCGAAAATCTAGGTTTATCACCGATAAACCCACTTTATCGATCGATAAACCTACTTTATCAGTGAAAAACCTAGTTTCTCGATCGAAAAAGTGGGTTTATCGGCGATAAACTAGGTTTTTCGAATTCTTGTGCATTTCGCTTGCCATAGTTGGTGTGGTTGTTGTTGTTTATAAGCAACAAATGGTTCCTGCTGAAATGTTGAAGATGTGTTACATGGTTCCAACTGTATTAGCGTCAAAAGGTTCAAACTTCCAGGAAGCTGCAGTTACCTCATAAAAGAAAATGTCGAAATAAAATAAAAAGGCACTTCTCGAAGCATCCTTGGCGCTAATCTTATGCACATTTGTCAATTATTCATACATTCTTAGCACTTGGCCTTAAAAAAATGACAATAAATGAGCAACTTTTGAGCAACTTTTTGAAAAAGTGGCAACTTTTGAGCAACTTTTCAGGAAATTATGAGCAACTTTTAGAGATATTTCAAGCAACTTGTGGACAGGGCTATCCCTTATCATATTTTTTCAATTTTTCCCGCTCCCTTACCAGTTATAGTATTACCCCGCCACTAAGAAACTGACTTATAAGAAACTGCAGCCTGCCAGATGGCACCATGGTCATCTTCCAACATTTGGCTTGATATAACATTTATATGATATTTATAAGAAACCAAACAGCCTGGTGTTACAAAATGACTTTCTTAGTGGCGGGGTAATGCTGTATCAAGACCATCCCTTCTATAAGGCAATCTGGGAATCCCCCTTCAGCTAGACTCAACTGCGCCGTGATTTGCTTCTGTTTCGTTCTCGCTTGAAGCATTGAATCGATTTGCAATCGTATATTTTCTTGTGTACAAGTTTCACTAACTGTTCCATGGTGAGAATTAATGAATTTTGATAGGTGAAGATTAGGCAATTCAGTTTTATGTTTGTAACGATTTGCAATAGCCCTAAACTACAAAAATAGCGTAGCCACTGTGCGAAGATGTCGAAGGGCATATCAAACGACTGCAAGGCTACAAGGTAAAAAAAACCAAGGCAGTTTGAGAATATTTTAGTCACGTACTTGTGCGTTTTGATTCACCTAGCAACCCGTTTGTTATCTAGGCATATGACGTAAGGTCGCTCCTCCTTACAGGTAACACAGGAACAAAGTTTATCCAACGAGATTCGTAGTCACATGACCAGAATAGAGCGTGATTTATGGGACCCAGCCTCATGTCCATGTAAAGGTGATGTGTTGAAGCATCTTCTAGATGAACTTATTGACATTACGCGAGGCGAAGAGGAACCTGAGCCCATAATGTTTTCACCACCGAAGGGAGGCAGACGAAGATCTAAATCGACGCATAACGACAGAGCGATGACATTGATGAAAATCGACAAAGAATGGCAGGATTACGATAAAGTCCCTGCGGATATGGCTGATGCATTTGAAGATGTTGCGGATGGCAGTCCGAAGGCAGAGAGGGCATTGCGACGGAAGCGATCCAGCAAGAAAGTTACCATTGCTTCAGATCCAATCGTATTAGATGAGGCACCGATCAAAGAGAGAAGTCCTGAAGACGAACAGATCCCCAAGCGAGGCAGCAAAAAGATTTTGAAAAGGAGGCCTGTCTTGAAGAGGCAATCAGCCGAAGAAGAACATGGGCTGAATATCAAACCAGATGAGCAGAATGAAGAACAACCAGCTGCAACTGAAAGCGAGGAAAACCACGAACCCGAACCGACGCAAAATCTTAACTTCAACCGACAACGATTCAATTATATTCGTAAAAAAGATGAGAGTAGGTCAAAGACTCGGAAACGAGATCGTTGGAGGCGAGATAACAGTTATCGATACAGGCAAAAAATGCAACATCAAATTTCATTCGATGAAATCGAAGAACGAGAAAGGTCGCAAGATATAGAAAATCATGATTCGGATAATGAGTTTCAACGCATGGGCTCGCCCGACCGGATGTTCGACAGTGGAACTGAAAGTACGAAGGAATCCGATAATTTGCAGGAAACAGGCTCGGAGAGTGAGGAAAATGTCGACACAGGTATTAGTAACAAATTGGACGGATATGTCGAGGAATTGCCAAGCAAGGCTAAGTACGAGGACACTGGCAGTCAACAACAAGATGGAGAAAATAGTCCTGCTGTAAACACAAACTATAGACCTTTTGAAGTTAAGGTGAAAAATGTAGCTCGCATAACATTAAGAAGCTTGTTTGATACTGAACGCCCTGAGCTATCGCCCTCGGCGTCCAGCGATGCTCCGTTGATTCCTGAAGATGATGATCAGGATAGCGTATCGTCACCAGAACATTATGCGAGAATGACAGAGCAACGCAACACATGGGACAGCTCAACTGATAGTACGAAGAAAGGAGCTTTGGAGGCTGGTCTTTCACGGCTTGCAAATGGCTCCACAGTTACAGATCACGAAGGAGAAATGGAAGTCATTGAATCTGAATTAATCCTTGGCCAAGAAGAGGCTCTTCATGGAAACGAGGCTTCGAATTATCAGCACATTGTTTATATTTAGCTTCTGCGCTGTAATTTGTTTCTCGAACGTGATAAGTGACTCTTACGAGTAGATATCACAGGGAGTTCCTCAGGGTTCCGTTCTTGGCCCTCGCTTTAATCAAGATACAGCGAAGCAGCCGGTCTGCTCCAAATAATTCATTTGAAAACAAGTTTATAATCGCATATGTCATATATTTTGTTACCTTTTTCAGCTGAAAATTGTGTATAATGAATTTTGAAATTAAGGTGGACGATGGACTAGGAAATTCGATGTTGTCAATTTAGACTGGAAAATAGTTGTTAGTTAGTTCCGTTGAGCTTTTGAAATTTGACTGGCTTTTTAAAGTTTTTTTTCATTTGTTGAATTTGGATGGAATGGAAAGTTGCTTTGATCAGAATGTCTGTTAGATGCAGTGGGGGTGGGGGGTTCGTCACTTGTATCGTTTCTCGCTTCTAGAATTTAAGTAAAATGTCTTTGGTTGTAAACGTACAGCTTTTTCAAATAAAATTGTTTTTGTTCATAATCCATAGGTAGAAAATGAGTTTCTTCAAATTAAGCACAATGAAAGTGAAGTCCGTGAATTTGCCAGTGGCTCTTTTTCTTTCAACTTGACCTTCATGATTTGGCCAGATCCCCTGCTTACACCAGGAAAGGGTTATCAAATTTCGACTAAAACTTGATTTTCCCCTAACCCCATAAACTTTCGATTGTATCGATAACGATCTTGGGAAATACAGTTTGAATAGTCCTGTTTTGATTGCAATACTTATCAGAGCACATCTCAATCATGGCTTAGAACCTTTATTTTTCGTTTCGATAAGGATTAGGATTTGTATAATTTTGCCTTTGGCCGAGGACCAGAGATAACAAATATGCCTTGAAGAAGAGCCATTTACGTGGGCCCTTTCACGGGAGCTGGAATGGAAATTGGCAATGTAGAATGTTGCATTCGGGTACTTAGAATAAAAGCCCTCCTTTGTCCACTTTAGTAGAGCTAGCAATTTGCTCAGGAACTGCTCTGCGAAGATTACAAACGACTTATTGCAGAGCAACGCAAAATCTTTTGCAGAAAGATTAGTCGACATAGTTTTGAGAAAATTACAAAAATCTATAAGAAATTTGTCCCGTGTTAATCGTAAGCAAAGAGGAGACATTTCATAAACTGTGTTCCTATCTTTTTGCTGCAGCTGTTGCACCCTGGGTGGAGGCCTGGTGCCCAGGGTATAGCTGTTGGTTAATTCACCCTTGGATGCAATATTTAGGGCAATTGTCTGCCGGGTATCCCAAATACTGTAGACACGTTTGAAAAAGCACTAATATTCAATCACAGTATCGATATTTGAATTTTCTTTTTTGGAGTAAAATATGAAACACTAACTTATATTTCAACGTATAGATTATCTTTTTGGTGTGGTTGAATTTGCAAATATGGCTGCTTTAAGAGCTACCTGGTTTTGAAACATGCCCCTGAAAAATTCACACTGTCACGAAACATTTAAATCGTGATGAAAGTCGCAAGATAGGGACTGGAAGTTAGAGATGATAACGTCCCTCAGAGAACATGCTTCAAAATAGGGTTTTCAGGGTAAGATTTCATACTGTTCATGTTAAGAGCACAACTAGTTAGTTACTCTAAAATGTACCGGGTGTCCCAAAAAGATGTATTATCAATTGATTGCTCATAGGTCCATAACTGATGAACAGATTTTCAAAAACTGGTAAAACCACAACCAACATCTTACAATACAATTTAGCCTTTAGGCATTCAAATAAAACAAAGTGTTTGAAAATTTGTTCATTGGTTATGGACATGTAAGCAATCAAACAATAATACATCATTTTGGGATACGCAGTATATCACAACTAGTTATCAATGGTAGAATGGGGCAAAAAGGGAATAGACATAACTATATCGATTAACCGCTATGAATAGGCTAACGAAAACGCCTACATACCCACGGTTTATTTAACTACACAATAAAGCGGACACGTGTCTTAGTTATCAAATACGATTGGGTATATTTTCAACTTGGCCTAGGCCAGTTTTGACCATGTCGATTCCTATAGGTACAAAGCATAGGTTTCAAATCTTTAAAAAGGCCGGTGTAAAATTGAGTGACCTATTTCTTTGAACTGAATGACCTCAAAGAAACTTTAGCTATTTCTCTATAATTCTACCGTTGGACTTTTCTGAAATCTTCAATAGTTTCAGAAATAGAGTGTTTTTCTTCCTTTTCAAGAATTCAAGAAAAATTTTCAAAAAATCCTAAAACTATCGTAATTTCTAAACTGTTTGACGCAACATGAAATAATTTCCAAGAAAACCATAGTTTATGAATATCTACAATATGGTATCAAGCAAAAATCTATCGCTCTTCTGGTTTATGATTTATAAATTTGATGACATCACATCCTCAGATTAGCTAGAATATGAAATATGCTGCAATTTCGAAAAATATTCAAAAGTTATGAAAAGTCCAACGGTAGAATTAAGGTCATAGAATTTTACACCCACCCTTTAATGCCGATATAAAGATTTGGGACCTATGCAAATTTGATGATTTTTCAAATATAACTTTTTTGCTTCGAGGCACCCGGCATTGAAGTTAGGAAAGAGGGGTAGTTAGGAAGAGTGGTAATTAAGTGAGAGATAACTAGATAGGAAACTCAGGATTGGCAGATCTTAGTGTTCATAATCGTAATATGGAAGGATTGCTATTGTAACTGGTGTAACATTCGATTTCATGAGTTACATACACCAATGTATATGCACACTGTATTTGATCAACCATGCATTCACTCTTGAATTGTAACGTATTTAAAAACTGATATTGAATATTAATTATTTTATATACAACCTTTCTCTACTTTATTCGTTTTTTATTAAAGTATCCTGTTATGATTGTGCATGCAACGGACATTTTGAATGTGTGCCCCCTTGAAAGCCACCTAATTTGATGAGCGCTTACCCTTGAATGAGCGTCCCCAAAATAGTGAGGACAGTTGGTTTGAAATTGATAAGTTCCTCTCTTTCTTGCTTCGATGTGTCAGCCCTTGTCTGAATCAAAACAGTAGGCCAACCCCCATATCTTTCGTATCATTTGAAGATTGGCACGCTATGAAAAACATGGTGGTTGGCTTGCTATTTTGATTCAGAGAAATTTTGGCAAACATCAAGGCAAGAAAAAATGTTCTTTTAAGCTTTATGCTGGCTTATCCCAATCTCTTGAGATCGAACTATCAGTGATGGTTCTGGGGAACAGTACAGGTCTTGTGTACCTTAACTTGGTTTGCCTCCTAACAATTCTTGTTTGGAAAAAATTACAGTATTTCATATGGTTCAAGAATTCTCATCACAACGTCAGTCAACTCTCACTCATTAACTCACTCACTCACTCACTCATTCATTCATATATTTATTTAAAGTTGGTATTTACAAAGTTTTAAAAGAATAAAGCTAATCTACACCAACTATTTACAAGTAATACATGCTAAAATTTACAACGCGGTATCAGTTGCAAATCCACTAAATATTATATTCGAAAGTTGCATGTGGTGACAATTTGACCTCGCAATTGTTTGCAAATTCGTGGTATAAGCATTAAATAAACTTGTTCAATAATTTGTGGCTTTGATACTTAATTGATCAACCAAAGTTCGGTATTGTTGTGTCAATTATTTAGGATTAAGTTCCTTATCTTCATCGAACGGCTGAGCCAAAATCTTACCAGATTACTGAGTAAGATTATTAACTATGGTAAGATGTATCTGCGATGCTAATCTAAATTGATTTAAATGCTGCCTGATTGGCTTATATTACAATATCTTTTGTTTGATGTTCCTCAGGGGTCTGGTTTGAGTCTTTTCCTAGCCCTAGCATAGCCCTACAAACACTTTGTAAACTTAAATTATTCTTTGTACAAGTTTTAAGCTTGAACATTATTTGAAAGCAATTAAGAGCATCAGACGTTTCACAGGGATCTGGTTTGAGTCTTTTCCTAGCCCTAGCATAGCCCTAAAACAAGAAACACTTTGTAAACTTAACTGATTCTTTGTACAAGTTTAAGCTCAAACATTATTGAAAGCAATCAAGAGCATCAGATGCTTCACAGGGATCTGGTTTGGGCCCTTTCCTTTTTACAACCATCTGATTATAAAGCACCATGTAGACGAAAATGATTGTTCGCAATTTCGAGCATGGCACTACTTCTTCAGATATCTCTTTCATATCATCCCTATTCTTCCTTTCTTTTACACCAAATGTAATTATTGAATCTTTACAACTGTTCGTGCACAAAAAGGATTTCATAGACTATCTATCTTCTTCGACATCTTGATTGAATTGTTAGAAATATAAATCATCAATATATAAATAAAGATCTTTTCAAACAAAAACAGTTCTTCTTTCCTAGGCAACTTATCTTTGTTGTAATGCATGATCAATCATGCACTGTTTAAATTTTTTCGAGCAAAATAGATCCCAATCTAAATACTTTTATCTGTGACATCCACAAACGAAGGCGTAAATTTCCACCCAATCCACATGTTAGGCGTTAAATGTATTTTTAGCTGACAATTAAAGATGGAAAACTTTGTGATTTTTCACGCAGAAGTGAATCAATACGCTTATATATGACATCAACACACGCGGTAGATTGTTTTGAAATGTATTTCAGTTCTAATCCTTTCTACATGTAGAGGCTAAATATATGTTTAGAACCATCATCATTATTCGAAATCAAAGAAGGAAAACTCATGGCTTCCCACTCAACCTTCATTCAAACAGTTGGTCGAAATCTTTTCAAATAGACCTTACCATCCCACATAAATGTCAATTGAGATAAGATTCCTCGCCTTTCCCTCGTGAAATCAACGTGTTTCTTTGCAGCCGTTCAAACATCTACGTCAGCTGCCGATAAAATCGTCGTTTTCCGCGGAGAGGTGGCTAATTTGATATCCGAAAGCGAGTAATTTTTAGTTTAACCGTTAACTTGAACCCACGCATTCGCTTCGCCACAGTAATCGGCTTTCGGCCTAGTTGCCTTAGTAATGTATCTAGCCTAGCTGCTCATGAAAGATTGATGAGATTTGCGCTCGCTGATTGTCTTTGAATATACACGGACACATAAACTGACATGCCGCGCGAAAGCATTATTCAAACACGAATTTTACAAAACATAGAAGCACCTGCGAACAGAAGCGAAACGGTGGGTTGAACAGATTCTCATATATGTCCAGTTTGAAAAGATTGCTGAGAAGAACTCATCGCATATTATAGACATGAACCCTATCAACACAAGTTTAGCAGGCACGGCGGTTGCACCAAGGTCGCCACGTCTACCACCAAGATCACCTAACCTTCCGCCGCGATTTTCACCGAGAGATGGAAGGAAAGCCCAGACACATCAACCACCGTATTACAGGGCAGAAAGTGGACAGTTAACAGGCTTTGTTTGGGAAAACAAAATCAAGCATGAGAAGCAGAAGAGACAAGTTGAAAAGGAAAATTCTGAAATGAAGAAAAAAGGTAAAAGATGCTCAATAATGTGATGTGTATTTCCAGGGCATCAATTTTTAACCTGTTATGCATGGTGGCAGTAGTTGTCCTAAGCGCAGTTGGCGTCCGGAACAGAGTTTTAATTAAATTGCAAATCACATTGGATGCGGACACTTGGAATAAGAGAACCCGGATTTTGAAACTAGGATATCGATGCTTTGAATATGAGAACAAAAAGTGCTGGGTTTTATGCAGAAATGAGATGTTTTTAGTGTATTTACAACAAGACGCGAAGATCAAAACGGATCATTGGAAATATTATGTATGTCGAGTGTAAATTCGACATTTAGAAGGACGCCTTGTTTTCAAATTTCGGTAACAGATTTTCTAGAAAGTTGTTTCATTAATTTTAAGTTCTTGTGACCTAGAAATTTGGCTCGAGCTTCTACAGTCTAATTCTTTAAGTTATACATAGTTAAAATTAGATTAAACAAATTTCATAAAAATATGGTGAATGGGTTTAAATAAACCTAATAACGGTACAATTTACATGATTGTTTACAGGAGAGCAGCTGTAAACTGCAGCTAAAATTTCTCAGGTACATTCATCTCCGGGGATGCAATCTCAATCAATTTTACTTGGTTTGAAAACATGATTTTGGGGGACTTTATGCTTATGACGATCGTTTGAAAGTTTCTGACATTTTTTTCGCGTTTTGCCCTTTCCTCCCAGGCCATTTTTTAAGCTGAAGACACGGTAGAAATCGATGACAAAATTGTTGCCTTGCGTTTCGTTCTTTTATATTCAGATGAAATAAGGTTTTAAGGCATGATTTTAATTAGACATTTTGTAGAAGGAACCAAATTCTCAGATGACAGGAAAATCATGAAACAAATCTAAGATCTGGCTCACGTTGGATAGGCCCTCCCTTGTGCTCCAGTTATTTCCTGTTTATTCCCTTGTTCCCTGTAAGACAAATCGGAAATGCCACAATTTTTTACCCTGAAAATTCAATTTTCATTAGATTTGTTCCTAGGTTTCAGCATGATGAGTATTGTATGAATATTCAGTTCTGGGTCAAAGTTTTAGCTTATTAATGTTTAGAAAATTCGTGCATGCTAATTTTAGCACAATTTTGGTTTCCGCCGTGCACAGCATTGTTAATTTAGAAATATGGCATGGAACCTCAATAGGATACACAACCTCATTTGTGAATTGTTGACGAATTTAGATCAATAAAGGAACCCCAGAGTAAAAATTGTTCGTTAACGAATTTTACACTGATTAGATGCTAGAGGCTTGTAGCTAAGTCAATTTAAGTTTCTTTAGCCGTTCGCAGATGCTGCCTAATTCAAAAAATTAATTAGAATTCAAATCAAAAGATTAATTAGAGTGCTATTAGGTCTTAAATAAACAAGATATTTTCCAGCGAGTTTGACTTCTAAAGGGAGTGGACATTAGTAAGACACACGAGTTATAAATAGAAGAGATGTTACGACATCTGATTAGACAGGTAAAAATAGGCGTGGCATAAGACCCATTTAACCGTGTCGATTCCCTTAAAGGGGCTCCGTCGTCAAACAGTAAACAAATCCGTAAACTCGCACGTGTCGGGGATTATCCATTGTTCATCCATTGTTCTCTGTAGTTTGTTTGGTGGCTTCACCCAAGCCACCAAAAGTGACCGTTAAAAATCCACTTATATCCGAGCAATCGTAGAAGATATGAATGTTTGGTTTGTTCCTTAGTGAAGTACAAGGATTAATGCCCATACAGCAACTTTCATTTTGATAAAAATACGAAAATCCTGTGTGATATCACCTTTCAAAAAACTGCAAAAATCATCGTTTTGTTTACATTTTGACGACGGAGCCCCTTTAAGATCATGGGTACTTTGTACTTAGACGCCGCAGCTGTGCTTAATTCCCACAGCTTTGTTCTTTTGCGGAGGAAAACATTATTTACTATAGAAATTATTCCTCTGCAGGTACATAAGAGTTGGAGTGCTCCTCCATAGAAGCACACCAGCAGTGTCTAGCTACCCATGATTTGAGTACTTAAAGAGTCGCTTTCACCAAGGGTCCTTTGCGGGCACGTTGACATTTCAGACTTTCTGAAAAACAAATTTTGCGTTTTCCCCCGTTTACATGGGCGAATCGATGAAGGGTCACCTTCTCCACCTTGCGAAAATTTCATGGAAGGTTTTATGAAACATTGGCTTTATCCAGACTCCAGACATTACTAGTATTCGTATATTGAAAAATATACTACTGGAAACGAATCATGTGAAAATATCCTTTGGATTTCCTAAATTGGATGAACAAGTTTCTTGGATATTTTTTCCTGCAATCAAATTATTTGGATTTTAGGTGATCTTATAGTTCGGTCTCTTTCTAGGTCGTTTGCCTGCTCTGGCATAATTCAAAGCAAAATTTTTGTTTTGATCGCGAAGGCTCTATCACTGGTCAATGCAAAATATTTCGATAAGACACAAAGAAACATGAATCAATCACCTGCTTTAGCACTAGCACACACCTTAAAGACCTGTTTACATTATTGAACGAGTAGAAACTAAGGATTTGACCCAGTTCTGAAAGATCCCTAAAATTTTCATTACTTGAGTTTATTCGAATAGACCTTTTAACTATTCTACAAAAGAGCCTGGATCGAGCGTTATTGTTATACATTTTTCATATGCGAGGTTCGATCGAGTAGCGTTAGAGCTTCTATCACCTTTGTGCACATTCGAAATTTCCACAAAATGTAACAAAAAATCGTTCGATTCTGATCTATTGTCATTGTTTACATCGGTGGGTGAGAGCCTCTTGTGCCCTCGTAAGCATTTTAAAGGGAGTTTTGTGAGTCCATGCCACTATCCAGGCATTAGTAAACTTTCAACAGTTCAACGTAAGATTTTGCCCAAAAGATAAGTCTGAGAACCTTGTGGTTTATTTTGGATATATTTACAACAACCAGGCTCTGATGCGATGTAGGGCTAATCGAGAATGCTGAAACTTACAGCGAAGAAAGTCAGGTGATAAAGCCTCATGATAGAACCTCTTTTGAATTTTATAAGTTATTTCGCAACGAGCAAACTTTTGCCATGAATGTAAAAAGTAGTACAATACAGAAACTTCCCTAGAGTATTGCAACATGACTTGAAATGCGCGAACAAGCCTTTGTAGACTTTTTCAATTCACATAGAAACCGTAGGGGCATTGAGTCTTCAATAAAAGGAAATTTAGCGAAAGACAATAACAAGAACAATTGAAAACACAGATTGTGGCGTTTTCGGGTCGTTCTTACAACAATCACTATTGTTAATAATATTGTCTCTCGGCCAGAATCTCTATTGTTCAAGGTTCAGTACCTTGTCGGTTTGTTTGTGGCCATAACTCCACCAATACTGGAGATATTTTAACCGGCATCCAAACTTGTACTCCCAAATATCTGGAGAGTAGATTGCTTTAAAAAAAATCGGGAAATCTCAAGCAGTTTTTTTTCCTGGTTGCGTTTTATGAAGGTAGTACAGCGAAGAAAAGAACGTCAAAAGTCAAGTTAGACTTTGACAAAGTGGAATAATATCATTTTGCAGTTCTTTCTGTCCTCGTTTTTCTTCAAAAATTGATCAAGCTTGGATTATCAAGGATCTGGAATGCATATTGCTTCTGTTTGATTTTTTGCGACGCAAAAGCTTGTCAGATACCCATAGGGAAGCGTAATTAGACAAATTTAGCGTATCATGGGGTAGGATAGACCAAGTATCATTTTTGGACGTTTTACGGTCAAGGGGTATTCGAGGATAGATTATTATTGAATTGTAAATTTGTGTATATTAGAGAATTTAGTTTGAATTTAATTTGTTTGGAATTTAGTTGTAAAAAGAATGGTTGTATATCTTGTTCATTAAAGTATTAATTGTTTTATTTTACGAAACTTTTCTTGTCGCATTTTTCGTGGAAAAGGATTGAATTTAAAAGGAGTACATTAATAGTCCGTCTCAAATTACAGGTCACGTGAAAATGCCCGCGAATAACAATAATTCAGGTGGTTTTGCATGAGGATACAATACAGGCTATATTCTACTATACTTTCTGATTACTATGCAACACTACAGGAACGATGCCACGAGGAGCAAAAGGCACTGACAGCACCATGGCCATTACATAAAGACTTGAAACAGGTCCATTTAGCGCATATCCGAATTTTGTGCTAAGGGCAGTGGGGCCCACATTTCTCTTCCCCCGTACGGGAAATCCTAACACAACGAGCCAATAATAGTCACTTCCAAGCAGAATGCTTATTTCCAAAGGCTCAGAACCACGGGGGGGGGGTTCTTGGTCAAATTTTGGGAAAGGGTCTGCCGCGAGCATATTCAAAATGGAACCGTTGGCTAGACTAATATTTACAAAAACGTTACCCTTGGCTAGACCAATTTTGACCATTTCCTGGACCAATATTGTCAAATTTGTACCAAATATGATATAATGACCTGAGCTGAAGCTCTGCGAGGTGAGGGTAATTGCTTTGCTGTCTCAACACGTTGACCACTTAACGGACTGCATATAAGCAGTACAGAATAGGCATTGATAGAACTCACCTACCCATCAGCATAGGTTTCAAATCTTTAAATCAGCGTAAAAAGGTGGGTGTAAAATCCTATGACCTATTTCTTCTCACTGAATGGCTTAAAAGCAACTTTAGCTACCTATCTATAATTCTACCGTTGGGCTATTCGGAAATTTGGAATATTTTTGGAAATTACAGCGTATTTTATATTTCAGGATATTTGAGGATATGACGTCATCAAATTTCTAAATCATAAACCAGGAAAGTGACAGACTTTTGTTTGATGCCATATTGTAGGCATCCATAAACTATGGTTTTCTTCAAAATTATTACATGCTGCGTCAACCAGTTTAGAAATTACGATGGTTTTAAGATTTTTTGAAAATTTTTCTTGCATTCTTGAAAGAGAAGAAAAACACTCGAATTTTGAAAATATTGAAGATTTCAGAAAAGTCCAACGGTAGAATTATAGAGAAATAGCTAAAGTTTATATGAAGTCGCTCAGTTCAAAGAAATAGGTCACTGAATTTTACACCAATCTTTTTAAAGATTTGGAACCTATGGTCTACCAATGAAGGCGCTGAATTTTGCTACTTACAAATTACTATAATTACTATAAATTACTACAACATCAAGGACTAAAGCAAAAATTAAAGTTGAAAACAATGGTTACAAAAACAACGTTACAATTGGTAGGCTAATGGAAGTTATGAACAAGGGCGCCTACCTTGTAGGAAATGTGTTTATTCCCGGTACTGTACGCGTAGTAATTGGTGTCCTATGACCCAGTCCTGTTAATATGTGTATATCATAAGAAACTGAAAGGGTATTCTCTCAAGCCCCTCCTCAATAGATAAATAGTATGTAACACCTGTTCTGAATGATGATATCATTTTGACACATACGATACTATTTATAGGAAATTTGTTCTGAAGGATATTCTGATTGGAAAAGCAGGTGAGGAAACATTCAAGATTATGTCAACCAGCTAGCTATTGATATTTCATTTTGAATGTTGAAGGTAGAAGGCCAAGGTATTTTACGCATTTTTCATTCATGCAAGCCATTTCTCTAGGCCATTAAATATTTACACTTCGATATGCAAATTTCAATACAAGAATGCAAATCATTTAAAGAATCATTGTTACCCAAGGTCCTTTGCGAGCATGCTACAATTTCAGACTGACTTCAAATCTAATAATTTGGCGTGAAAGGAAACTATAGATCCACCACTCATTTGCACGTCATCTATTTATTCGGTTACCGTTTAAATTTACTTTGGGTAAGTTTACACAGCCAGTTAAACAATAGACGCTCTACTGCTATGCCGCAGGTTGACTGTCCATTGATATCCTTTGCAAACCGCGGCGCAGAGCATTGGCCCAAATTGGCCTAAGCACTCTCCTTATCTTACCCAGAGAGAGGCCTTTCTACCGCTTGGTTACAAAACCGCACGGAGTATCGGACTACGGATTTTCCTCTCCGCGTAAACAAGCTCTACTTTGAGGACTTCATTGATCTTATACGTTTTAAGCTTTCATTTATTTCTCTTTCATAGCAACCAAACCTATATCGTATTTATGAACGGAATGTTTTTGTTTTCAACCAGTGAATCCTACAAATCCAATTTCATTTCAATCCAATAAGAGAAATATTTTGATGCTCAAACTCTGCTAATTCTAGTTAAGAGAAAAGATTATAATTATTATGGAAGGATAACGAATCAAAGATAAACCGATTTTTCATTAAAAGATCAAGAAAAAAAATGGATGATGGTTGCTTAAATTGCCAAAAACAAGCAAAGACTTTCAGCCTAAGCCATCACGGCCAATTCATAATTTGCTTCAGGCGACCTCGTATGGCGTCAGCAGAGGAAAAACTCGAGGGGCTTATCACTTCAAAATAACGTCAGAGATTTTGGGATTTTGAAATTCTCTCAGACTTATCAACGATTTGTGAGATTCTTCAGAGATGTTAAAGGAATTTTTGCGATTTTTGAGAGTTTTTTAAGGATTTTGAAGAATCTGGAAGATTTCTAAGAGTTTTTAGAGATTTCTAGAATATTTGAGATTTTCAAAATTTTTCGAGATTTTCAAAGATTTTTGAGGATGTAGACAATTTGTAGGATTCGTTGGTACTCATCCCAAGTTTTTGATGAAACTTCTTTCCGACATTGCCAAATATTGGATCGAAAATCTATTGGATCGAAATTTGGTCACGAAAGGCTAACAAAGAAACATAATTAAATTGTGTCTTAAATTGGATCTCATCTGAGGTTTTCGATGGCGCAAAATGTATTTTATTTACTTGTTTATCATAGGGAGATAGCTTTAGGAACACCAGCAACGACCTATGTTTCTGAGTGGCGTTTTCATTGTCGACATGTGCTAGGCCTTTTTCATTGATTATGAAAAGATGAGATACAGGAAGCAAAATTGTTAGACTTTTTGTTAAATAATTCATTTAAGATTAAGTGGTTTCATCAATTTGATAATAATCTTCTTATCTTCGAGGCTAGGCTCTAGATTTTCAACACACCAACCCCCGCATACACGAGTTTTGCTGGAATCAAGCTTCATATCAAATCATGTCTGATATATAAATTAATTTGTTAAAATATTACTTGCAAGAAGTGCGTTTCACATATCTCAGAAACTGGTATTCACTTTACATTATGGTATCTCCTCCGAAAATCTTACTGTGCCGCGTCAATAGATATTCCGAATTCTCTTTTCGGTAATTTTCCTGCAACTGTTAACAGTTCATTGTAATGAAAACAGGAAATTCATAAAAAAAAGTTCTTTTTGAATCAGACAGTCTGAAAGTTTTGGCGTGCTCGCAAAGGACACTGCCTCGGTGACAATGACCCCTTGATTTTAAACGCGCCTCGCCGCTATCTTTAGCATAATAGGCCATTTTGACATTTAGAAATAGGATCTGGGGAGAGCAATATTTTTCTGGTAAATGGCTGCCACAGGGCTTTAACGAACGACAAATTAAACTGTGGCAGCTATTTAGCAGAAAATGTTGTTCTCCCCAGGCCCTTTTCTAAATGTCAAAATGGCCTATCATGCTAAAGATAGCGGCGAGGCGCGTTTTAAAATCAAGGAGTCATTGTCACCGAGGCAGTTTTGCGAGCACGCCAAACCTTTCGGATTGTCTGAAAATCAAATTTAGCCCGAGTGGAATCCGTGGATCCAACCTAGTCCCCAGGGCCTTTTTGCAGTAGTTAACCTGATAGAAAAGTTTATTTTAGTTGATCAATTCAACTATTATTGCACTGTGGAGCTGCAGTTTCCGTTTAGGCCAAATGTGATTTTCAGAGAATCTGAAATTGCATTCCACCGTGGAATGCAATTTTAGACTCTCCACCAGCAAAGGACCCTGGGTGACAATTGTTCTTTGATAGTCTTTTTCAAATAGCCCAAAGATAGAGCACTTGGAAAATTCAAAATAGAGTAAAGTCAGATCAAAACCATGAAGGGAAACAGAAAGAAATTTGAGTTGGTACTAGCTCTAATTTTTACTCACACAGTATCGGGAGCGGTGAATACTAAATGTCCCGTTTCTGCACAAGAAGCTCATTTTCCCTTGTTCAAAAAGTGTTCAAGAAAGCCTCAAGATAGTACTCCTGTTGTAAGAAGACCATTTTAAACTATGTGTATACACCATTCCCGTTACTGCAGTAGAAGGACATTTTGCCTTGACCTCAAAAAAGCTTAAAATGAGACTGAGGTGGTGTGGTGGGAAGCAGTTTTTATTAAATGTGTATCCATCACTTCTTACATTATCCATATTTTCCCGCCATCTCTCCAATCACGAGGCCTGGGAACGAGTGAAACTGTTAATCCCATAAGCCAGTGCGAGCATTTGTGCCCACAAGGCAATGCGTGCTTCGATACTTCGAATGCAGAAAGAGGAGGAGATGATATGACATGCAATTTAAAAAGATCACAGAAGAAATAATGCCAATTCATACTTGAAACGTTATTTTATTATAATAAAAGTAGTTGGAAGTTGTTCTCTATAGTTCAGAGTACCTGCTATCGACGTTTCGTTGCGATACAAGAAATTACAAGGTGGGAAAGACGTCGTTTTCTGGCAGCATGATGATGGACACGCTTCTTCGAGGGGCCTATTCTTCTGAATCTGATGATGAATCCAGTGGAGTGAAACCGCCCGGCAATTATTCGGTAATTCTTTGGTTTCTTTAAATTTCATTGATATTGAATTTGGTAACTTCATTAAAGTACGGAACAAGTGGACATCTTATGGAAAGATCTTGTGTTGCAATTCATGCACTTCGCCCCGACGTACAGACGTAACAATTGCGCCTTGTTTGTAGTGTGTGTTGGGAGTGTCTGGCTTTATTAGGCCTAAAGGAGCCTTACCCCAGATGTACGTGAAATCACAGCCACGAGCTGCCACGAGACGAAGGAAGGGAGGCAGCAGTGCCGGGGGGTACTCCAATTGTGGCCTGACAGGGGGGTCCAGTCAGGGTTAAAGAGGGACAAAGCAAAAATTTTGAAAAATACCCCCAAATGGTAGTATCTTCTTATAGAAACCCCCAAATGGTAGTTCTTTTATTTATTTAGGCACGGTAGCCCCATCAATCCATATGAACTGCTTTTCAGGGGGCCGTGGCAGAACATTTACTAATTCAAAAGATCACTATATAATAGTTAACAAAAAAAATAAAAGAATTCTCGTTAAGGCAAGCTTTTGATTCTTCTCTTAAAAGTGGCAAGGGAGGGTGCCTGTTTAGCATCAGGTTCAAGTTGATTCCAAAGCTTAGGTCCACGAAAAGATATAGCCCTCTGCCCATTGTTAGTTTTTCGTAATGGTAACGAGAGATCAGTATCGGTGTTTCTCAGTTTTCTGACATTTCGAGTAGAATTTTTTTCGAACAAGTCTGAAAGGTACTCCGGGACCAGACCATTTAGCGATTTGTACATTGTGGTAGCTGTTTCGCTTCTGATAATGTCATTTACAGTAGGCCAATTTAAACTGCGAATTAATGCCATAGCAGGCGTATCAAATCGACTTTTAGTTACAATCCTAGCTGCTCGATTTTGCAGCTTCTGCAGGGTTTGCAGTTTAGTCACCCCACAGCACCCCCACACCGAACAACAGAACCGAAAATGAGGCTCGACGATACCCCTATACATTGCACTCAACGTGTTTTGAGGTAAAAATTTCCTGGAATATTTCAAAAATCCAATTGCACGAGAAACCTTAGTACGGAGATTGTAAACGTGTTCTTCCCAATCCAAATTTCTATCGATTATCACACCCAGATACGTTGTTCGGTCTACATTTTCAACCTGAGAGTCACCAATAAAAAATAGTGGATGATCAACAGCCTTGTCGGTAATTTTCTTAATTTTGGGCTGAGAACCTACAATCAAAGCTTGAGTTTTTAAAACATTCAAAGAAAGTTTATTACCCTGCAACCATCGCTTCAAATCATTCAGTTCACTATTCAGAGTTTGGTTTATATCTACTAAGCTCGAAGAAGAGTAAGAAATACTGGTATCGTCAGCGTACATGGTCACTTTACCTTTCTTCAGAGAAAACGGAAGATCATTGATATAAATCAGAAACAAAAGAGGGCCAAGACAAGAACCCTGCGGCACACCACAGCGAATATCTTCTGTTTTGGAACCTACCCCATTTACTTTGCAGAATTGCTTTCTATTGGTTAGATAAGACGTAAACCAAGTAAGTTCAAGATTATCAATACCATACTTCCTCAATTTAGCAAGTAAAATGTCATGATCTACGGTGTCAAATGCTTTTTTGAGATCAATGAAAATATTTGCAGTGTATCTGCCATTGTCCATGTTCACATACCAGTCATCTGTGTTGTTAAGAAGGCAAGTGACAACAGAGTGTAAAGCTCTGAAGCCGGATTGGTTAGAAAATAGATGTTTGTTTTTGTTCAAATAATCGTACAGTTGGTTATAAATAAGCTTTTCAAAGACCCTGGCTAAAACAGGCAAGACTGATATAGGTCGGTAGTTAGATCGGTCATCAGGTTGACCACTTTTGAAAATTGGGGCTACTCTGGCTATTTTCCAGCTGTGCGGAGGAGCCTGCTGAGTTGAAATCTTATGACTGACCAGGAATCTTGGAATACCCCCAATTGGCAGTATATGTTTGACAGATAGGGCCATTTGGTAGCCATTTCGTAAGACCCTCAAACCGACTGGACCCCGCTGTTAGAACATAATGGAAGTACCCCTCGGGATGCAGTGGCACCAAAGCCACTCTAGTTTATTTAGCCCTCTAATAAGCAACAGTAAGGGCGATGTTTGTTTTTAAACTGCACTTCTAAAAGGTTGATTTTTCAGGGGTTTCCAGATGAAATTCAGCAAAATGACATGCATGCACAAAACTCAAACAAAGATCAAGAGTTGAAGATTGCAAACAGCAAAAAATATTGGCAGTATCATGACTTGAAGGATAGCGTTGGATGTGTGAACTTGGCTCAAGCGCCTGACTTTTCTTTCTGCAGATCAGGCAGTGTCTGGCTTTATTTCTAGGCAATTATGGCACTGTGCCATACTACCTTCAACATTTGATAACCCTCTAACACATGTTTTCTCTCTTTCAGGCTAAATCATCAAAAAGTAGAGATGCTATAAAAGACAGCCCAGAAAAATCTATCAAGATGCTTGGTGAGGGTACAGTCTTTCTTGTTTCAGTCCAGGTAGCATTGCTAACTGTGCACCAAATGTAAAGAGACTGCCAAGATTTTGCAACCCCAAAAATATGTATTAAGGGTTCATCCCAAGGGGGTACTTGGTCAGCAAAAATACAGGGAGGTGTCGCTGAAAAATCTGGAAAGGCACCCTGTCCCGGAGTAAAATTCCCAAAAATGATACCCTGTCACGGAGTTGAATTTTAAAAGTGATACCCTTTTCATGAGTTTCTTCATACAAAATTGTAGGCTGCCCTGGAAATTTGATAGAAGTCTATCAGAAAAAGCGGAAATGTTTCCATTGAAACGATTTACACATTATCCAAACAGTTCCTTTCATCAGATTGTTCAATGAAGTCATTTTATGCAGTTTCAACTCTGTTACACATGGCCTGTTCTCTAGTTTAAAATATTAACTTTATATTCTATAGGTGCTGCAGATATTGATGAAATGACTTCAAGGCAGAGCAGAATGACAGTGAGTAGATTAGAATTGAAAAAAATTACCAGTTTTGTAGTTATAGTTCAGTCAGATTTGACCTATATATATTTATTTTAGAATCCCTTTTTGTTCTTAATGCTGCAATAATAGATGAATCCTTGCAGTGAAAAGTGGTCTGCAGATCTAAGAGCTAGGAAACGATGCACTATCACAGAAATTTAAATTTGAAGTTGGGTAGAAGACAACTTTTGAGATCAATGATGTCAAGTTATTTTATCAATTTCTTATCTAACAACTGAAAAAAGATAGATTGTTTTCATAAAATTGTATGAAATTTGGGACCCTTCTTTTTGATTCTCTTCAAATTCTGATTTCTTTTCACTTAAAAATCCCCCTTGTTAGAATTGAAGTTATAACATCCCTTTACCACTTTTATTAAGAGTTGTTCCAGTTTTTACCAAGTTTTGCTGGTTATCTCATCTCGTTAAAAGCACTCCTCCTTTATTTCATCTTGTATCAACTTTCAACATTTTTTATCAAATTCTTTCTCCTTGTTTCTATCTTGCTAAAACCTTCCTTCCATTGTTTTCTTTTACTGCAGTTGACTTCTCTAATCCTTCTATTCAGTTCCTTTTCTTCCTCCTCCCTCCATTACTTTACCTTCCTGTGACCAGTTCTCAAAAGTCCTTTGGACTTCAGGATAACTCTAAACTGTTTTTCTTGAACCAATTTGAACTTATGCAAAAGAAATTTTGCCCCATTTGTTTCACAACCTAACTGTTATATAGTCGCTTCATACCAACTTCTCAAAGCATTCTTTGGAGTTATGGTTAATCTAACTTCTTCCCTAATACCAATTTGAAATTATACAAAATATAGCCCTATATCTTCTAAAGCTAAAATAGTAGTTCCTCAATATTAACTTTTTTTGTGGTATAATTATATCAGTCATATCAAGAACAAACCAAGATGTTGACAACACATTGATGCAGCCCTAGGGTAAGTACTGTAATACAACTGGACATGCTGAGAGGTGTGTATTTGGTAAATGATTATGAGTGGCGCAGCTTTGCTCTGGCTGTATGAATTCCTGGAAATTTAACAGGAAGGAAAAGGTGTTGTATATGACCTGTGATTTTTTTTGTCAAGTATTGATTTGAACATAGTTTATCCTTTCAGTATATTAATCAAGAGGGAAAAATTTTAAAAGAACCCCTGCAACTAAGACCCCATACGAATTTGTGGCCATAACTCCGCCAATCCTGGAGATATTTTAACCTGCACCCAAACATCTAGAGAGTAGATTTCTTTAAAAAAAGTTCGGGAAATCTCAAGCAGTATTTTGTCACTATGCCCATATGAAATGAATAGGGCTTAAAACTGCTGCCGGAATCACTGCTTTGGTTTGCACTCTGTTCAAACAAGAATCACATAAAACACAATCTAACATAATGAAACTAATATAAAATACAATAACAATATAGTGAAATAAGATAAGAAAGAACTGAACTAAAATGAATCAAATAGAACTGCGGTGAAAATGTAGCACAAAACTTGTACTAGATATAGGCACGTATACTAGGCTCGTTGCGAATGTTGGAGTTTATGATGACTCCAAAAGGCTTTGTTCACGAAGGTTCTTTGCTTTTCTTTGCTTACACTATACCGGCACAAAATGAATACGATAGGCTTTGATGATGCGCAGAATGAGGATTTGTCAAGGCGCATGCTCTCATTTGCCAAATTATCGCCTCAATGTGAATTCAACATGAAATGATGCCGTATTTGCCGTTTACACTATTCATTTTCTACACTATTCAAGTAAAAACTATGCCGGCATAGTGTAAACAGGAGGCCAATACAGCACAGTTTCCTGCCGTATTTATTTCGTACCTGCATAATGTAAATGGGGTCTAAGCGTTCTGCTTCCAAATGTATTTCCTTCCATCCTAAAATAATTTTGTCACTCTGTTAACTACTTCAATGAAGATGAAAACGCACATAGAGATCATCCAAATTGATGAGTTGTTTTTTCAGGTGAATTCTACTGAATGTAAATTATCTGCTGTTAGTATTTGGATATTGCAATTTTGGTGATGAACAGCCAAATACCAGCTGATAAGATCAAATGTTTTGGAGATTTTTGCTAGAAGCATTCAGCATTTCATATTTTTGGCATGAAATCAGCAAAAATGTTCTCATCCAAATGCCGGTATTCAATCCTTTTTATCAGCTGTTTTGCACAACTGGCCACTATTTAAGATATTTCACCAATTTTGCCAAAAGTCAACCAATTAATTGTTTATAAGTTAATCCACCTTTTCAATGTTAGAGGTGCGAAGCCGAAGTTTTTTATTATGTGAGATATTGCATTTTTAAGGCCAAAATCTTATTGTGCGTACAAAGTTTAGTGTTGAAACAAATTTTCTTCAGTGAGTTGCTTCAACATCTTGATTTTTGCAAGATTGTGAGAATGAACCCATCAAGAGAGATTTTATGTTTCTACCGTTTCGTTCTCGATTATTAACATTTGCCAAAGGTGGTTTTGTCTATTTAACTCCAGTTTTGTATCATGAGTTTTTCTTGCAGGTATCAAAAGATCTTCAATCACCAAATGCTGGTAGGTAATCTTTAGAACTATCAACTTCGTCCGGATGAAATGTTGTGTGACTTTGCCAAGTCATGCATAGAATGAGAGTTGGGTAAACAGCCTTACAAAAATGACATCTTGTTGGGATTTTGAAAGTCTTTTGTTCATTTATCGAAATTGATTTTACTTTGTTTATGTATGGAAGGAAATACATGAAGTTTATAAGCTTCGAAAGTGAAAGAATGTGCAAAGATTATTTTGTTCTTATGGGCAAGAGATGTGAAAATAGTAGATTCAAGATATTATTTTTCACATTGGTCTTTTTACCAGTTCTAAGACCAGAGCTATATCTTTCAATTTATCATAAAATGTGATGTCTACATGAAATGTGAACTTTTTATGCAGGACATGACCCACTATGATTGTAATGCTGGTAGCTGGTAAAATACCTGTTACCTGGTGTCCTGATCGATTTTCGATTTTGAAGCTGTCGTAAAATTTCATTCTTGATCTCTTTCTTAGATGATCCAAATATGTTTATTTAAAGATGATAAAATGTTTGTTCTCTTCACCAAAAGGGTATAAAATAGATTATTGAAAAATAGGGGTGTACCGGATCAGGGTTTTCAGAATCCGGCCGGAACCGGATTTACCGGAATTTTTCATGGAATCCGGCCTCATTTTGCCGGATATCTGGTACATCCCTGTTCAAAAACCTTATTCTAACATTGTAAATCTTGTCTAAGAACCCGAATATTGGGGATTTTTTATTGTCCTTCAAATCTACAATTATAGTTTGCGTTCTTTTCTGACATTGATCATCATCAGTACTTTTTGCAGTATGCTTCAAAACCTGGCAGCCCTAAAAAGAGCTAACTTTGCCAATTAATTAAAAAGCCAATCACAAGATCAGCTTTACCTGGGAGAATAGTTTGAGTCTCAATCTACTTGCCAAAAAAACAAATTTGAAGATCGGCCATGTAATAATATTTTGTGATTTCTTAAACAGGAGTACTTTTTGGGACACCCGGTACAAATTCCCATAAATTCTTTAACTTTTCTAGATGATGCCAAAAATAATGGAAGAGATCCAGAAAGACGAAGGTCCATGGACAAGGACCATGCAGAGAGGAAATTTCGTCGTAGATCAAGTTCCAGAAGTAGCAGTCCAGATGAACGGGGCAACGAAGGAAGGAACTCTAATGACAGATTAAGTCCACGCAAAAGAAAAAGCCCAGATGGAAGGCGCAGTCCCCCGGAAAGGAGAAGAAGCAGTCCTGGTAGGAAACGCAGCCCCTTCAGAAGAAGCCCCGATCGAAGGCGAAGCACAGATGTGAGAGATGATGACAGACGGAGGAGCCCAGAACGAAAGAGAAGTCCAGACCGAAGAAGGAGTCCTGATAGAAGGAGAAGCCCCGATAGGAGGAGAAGCCCAGATAAGAGGAGAAGCCCAGATAAGAGGCGAAGCCCAGATAAAAGGAGAAGCCCAGATAGGAGGAGAAGCCCAGATAGGAGGAGAAGCCCTGACAGGAGTAGGAAGCGAAGCCCAGACAGAAGGAGATCACCTGACAGAAGGAGGTCTCCTGACAGAAAGAGGTCTCCTGACAGAAGGAGGTCTCCTGACAGACGAAGAAGCAGCCCTGGCCGAAGAAGATCTCCAGATAGGCGAAGGAAATCCGTTGACAGGCATAGAAGCCCAGACAGAAGACGAAGCCCACATAGAAGACACAGCCCTGATAGACGGAGGTCTCCCGACAGGCATAGGCGAAGGAGTAGAAGTGGTAGTAGAGGAAGGGACAGATCTGGGAGACCAAATTACAGCCCCAAAAGACGGAGATCAGAGAGAAGCCTCAGCAGGAGCCCACCAGCAAGGGGAAGATATGAAAGTGGCAAAGGAATATGTAGAGCTGTGTTGCCCCCTCCTGGCAGCAAAGGTAAGATTAATGTTTGTGTTGAAAAATTTTAGATCTCAGCTTAACTGTTGGTTGGTATGTATGAGTATGCTTTTTGTTAGAAAATGACATAACTTGCTGATGGCAAAAGGACAAGACGCTCGAATTTTTTAAGGCAACAAAAACTCAATAGACTGCTTTTGATTTCAAGTAATTTTTGGCTAACAAAATGAACAAAATTTACTTTGTCACTTATAATGAAATCAAGACCAGTATCTCCACAGAGTGGCCCCTCACCTGGTCGCTACAAACTACTTTACAAGTATTCAAAAGGGAGAAACTAGTTAAATGTTTACAACATGAAAGCTAAGTTTTAAGAAAATAATAAAATTCAGTTCATTGTAATGTTGAGCTAAAAGTCTCCTCTTTGCTTCTAAGCAGAGACGTAGGAATCGGGGGAGCACTGGGGGCACGTGCCCCCCCCCAAGATTTTGTAATAGACAAATAAGTGCCCTTTTTATTTTCAGGAAGTACCCCTTTGGCTTAATGAAAAAAGTACCCTTGAAGTGTCGTGCCCCCCAAGTTTGAGATGCTTCTAAGTTATTTTTGCGTGTTTGTGTTGAAAATTCCGTTGCAGTCATAGATTGTTTACTTTCTGCCAGCAGTTGCTTGAAAAGTTCTGCCGCATCGTTCCTGAAAGTGTTTGAAGCACGTGACGAGTGACGACGCGATAAGTTACCACAGGGACCGCAGGAAATTGTATAACCCCTCCAATGATAAAGAGGCCCTGCTCCGCAGCCTCCTTTGCGATTGCTGTGCACAATTATATGCAGTTAGAAGACCTGATGAAAATTTGGGGAATTATTAGCTAATTGACCCTGTATTCTCCCCGTATTCAGCATAGCTTCCAAATCTTTAACTCGTTGTAAAAAGGTGGGTGTAAAATTCTGTGACCTATTTCTTCTGACTGAGTGGCTTGAAACAAACCCCGGTTACTTATCTTTAATTCTACCGTTGGACTTTTCAGAAGTTTTCAATATTTTTCGAAATTTCAGCGTATGTTACATTTCAACTCATTTGAGGGTGTGGCGTCATCAAATTTCTAAATCATAAACCAGAAAAGTGACAGACTTGCTTGATACCATGTTGTAGACTTCCATAAACAATGGTTTTCATCGAAATTATTTCATGTTGCTTCAAACAGTTTAGAAATTACGATAGCTTCAAGTTTTTTTGAAATTTTTTCTTGAATTTTTGAAAAATTAGAAAAACACACTAATTCTGAAAATATGGAAGGTTTCAGAAAAGTCCAACGATAGAATTATAGAGAAGTAGCTAAAGTTTCTTTAAAGTCATTCAGTTCAAAGAAATAAGTAACTGAATTTTACAGCAGCCTTTTTAAAGATTTGGAACCTATGCTCCCGTATTCACCCCGTATTTCAATTCACTCATTGAAAATTCTCAGTAAAATGTTCATTTCCATCAAAGAATAATCAATGTTTTCCTTTCAGGCAGCAAAGACGCAAAAGAACCATTGTCATCATCAGAAGTCGAAGCGAAATTAACACTACACATGGAAAAAGTGAAAACGAAAGCAGCTGAAACTGCAAAAAATATTAATTTACCAAGTTACTTGAATCCTGCTATGATTAATGTAAATCAATTTAAGGTGCAGCAAGAGAAAAGGAAACTATTGTGGAGTAAGAAAAAAGAGGTTAGTTGCATTATTCCATTCTTCTTATTCTTCCCCATGGCTAATGCAGTATCTCTGTAAATATTATTGTAAATATTATTGTGTTGTCCTCTTCTTTCAAACGAATTTCGTGACGGGAGCTTGCTTCGTTTGAATGAATAGACCTATTGAATAGACAATGGCAAAACAATAACCTGTCCGCGTGTTAATTTCTGACAAATTTTCCAACCCCCCCCCCCAACCCCCACTTTTATTCCAACTTTTATTCATTCTTGAAAAATAGGAATGATAATGAACATAATTTTTGAATGAATATGAAAAGTTACGTGTTTAACTTGGAAAACGACTATTTTCAATTTTCCCAACCCCCCCCCCCCCATTGTTGCAACCCTCAGATTCTTATTGTATCGAACCATTTCCAATCCCCCTGATTATTCTTGCCCCCGTACCCGTTCATTCGGTACTCGAGAGTAATGGTGGACATGTTCAAATTCATTTCAAAGTTTTCTTGAATAAAATCTTCCACTCTGTTCTGAAATTATAAGGGATATTCTAGAGAGCGCCCCTTTAAGAAACTGAAAGTTGAGGCTGAAAGTGCCATCCCTACGAGCATAACTAAATTGTTCCGGGCGATTTCACCCTCCTGAGAGGATAACATATGCTGAAATGTGTTGAATTCATTGCTGTACTGTCAGAAATATTTGGAAGACTTGATAGTGATTTTAGGCCTGTTTTTGAAGGTTTCTTGAATGGACTCTCTCAAGAAAATCCCTCATAATTTCAGAATGGAGTGGCTGACTTCAAGCGGGTGAATTTTAAGATCTATTTGCACATGTTCGTTATTACTTAAAGGGGCTCCGTCGCCAAACCGTAAGCAAATCTGACAACACCGCACGTGGCCATTGTTCTCCATTGTTTTCTGCAGTTTGTTTGGTGGCTTCACCCAATCCACCAAAAGATGCTTGTTAAAAATCCACTTATATCCAAGCAATCGTAAGAGATATGAATATTTGGTTTTGTCCCCAATGAAGTACAAAGATCTGTCTTCAAAATGATGCTTTCATTTTCGAAAATACCGGTAACGTCTGTGTGATATTGCACATGAAAATACTTCAAAATCATCGTTTCGACCGAAATTTGCAGACGGAGCTTCTTTAATATATTTAGCAGTATTATTGCCTTGATATCTGGGGAGTAGTGGCGTTGCAAACGGGAATCGCTTTTATTAAATCGCTATTATTTCTACTTCTGACTAATAAAATATTTCTTTATTGCAGGACGCAACTGACGGCAAGGCAACAGGGATGTGGGGACAGCAGACGTTTTCAGATGAAGCTACAGATGCGAAATTCAGGCAGTTGATGGGAATCCATGGCGAAGCTGGGGGTGAATCGAGCGAAAAAGTGGAGAAAAGCAGAAAAGCGATGGAAGAACTTGAGAGAGAATATGAAAAGTCACGTGTCTTTCAATTATCACGGGGGGCAGGTGGTGTTACTGGAATCGGACTTGGGTTTGGACAATCTGGTAGTACGTAGCTGGTTTTAAAATTCAGGCTATACGTCAGGTACCTGTAATGCTGAAATTTATTGCGTAGAATAGAAATTCAGGGATCTACTGAGGGGCGATAGACTTGAAAGATGTTGAATTTCCCTCTTCAGCACTAGGCATAGGTTGTTCTCAGAAGAAAATTGAAAGGTTGGGCTTTTTTTTAATCAGGAATACATCGAGATTTGCTTGAAATGGTTACAATGAAGGGGTTTTCTTTGCAATGGGAAGATACCGCGATAGCTCTCCGCTCCTGTAATCCTCCACCGAATATTGGTAATTTGGATTTTACCTCAATTTTGCGTCCATGTGAACAACATTTAAAATGAAGATCTTTCTGGAGCAGAAAAATCTATCAATTTCATGTTGCAGCGAGTCAAAAAATTTCCAAGCAAAATAGGCAAATTTTTAAAGTAGTTTTTTCTTAACAATCGAGGTTTCAATAGACCTTTTAGTTATTCTACAGCAGAGTCTGAATCGAGCGATATCTTTATACATTTGATTCTGTAAAAGTGTTTGATTTGCACAACAGAGGTAGAAACTCCAACGCAACTCAATCGAACCTTTAGTATAAAAATATACAAAAATGTCGCTCGATCGAGACTCTTTGGAGAATAGCTAAAAGGTCCATTGCTCATTCATATCATCTTGTGTTATTAACAATCTAAGGCCTAGTTTAAACATTGTTTTTTGCCGTGTCCAATTTAATAGAGGCTTCTGAAAACTTCTAAATGTCAATTAAATTTGACATGATTACGATGTTTAAATCACCTGACGTTTTGAATAGATAAAACGGCAGGAGCTCATGAGCTATGTCGTATCAAACGGCAGAAGAACGACTTGATTTAAACATCGCATTTCTGCTGCGCTTAATTAATCAATTCTAGGCCATGGTCCGCGGTTTCTACGTGTGATCAGCCACTGCACTTGTGCATTTAAAAAATGCCCTTTTTAACCATTTTAATCTCAATCCGACACGGCAAGAAACGATGTTTAAACGCACACTGTCGTGGCTGTGATGGGCTAGTTGTGATACAAAAGACCTTGCCTTTTAATAATTGCCAAGCTTTTATGCGGTTGGATCATACTTCGTTTATGAATAAAGGGAGTCAAATCGTTATCAACTTCACGAATTTTAGTTTACAGCGAAATTACTGAAGCCTGCCTAATTCTGTTCTTTATATTGTCTTATTTTATCCAATCAGTGCCACGACAGTGTGCCTTTATATCAGATTTTTAGACGCGGCAGATTCCGCCGTTTTTACTACAATTCGATTCGACGCGGCAAAAAACGATGTTTAAACTAGGCCTAAGATTAATTTTATACTTGATATAAAATCAGTAACAGTTACACTTATTTTGGTGTTCTCGAATATTCGTTTGTATTTAGCTAGGATTCGATAGGATTCCATAATTAGGAAGGTTGAAATTGTTTGAAGACGCTAGTAGCAGAAAGATGGCCTATGTTGCCTCTGCATTTACCCCTTGTATATAAAGTAAAGTTTATAGAACGAATACCAAAGTTTGTTTTTCTTTGCCTATTCTCATTTTAGCAGCAGCCTCATTTTAGCTCAATGTTTTCGGTGCGAAAGTCACCACCTTTAACAGAAAATTACTGCCTTTGCATTTGCTTTTCGGTAAAGTAGGCTGGTTTTGATAATACCGATTTTTGCCGATGGCAAGGCTATAGGCTTTGCTTTTTTTGCAAATAATCCGATTTTGAAACTACTGATTTTTTGCCAAAAAGTAAGGCTAACCTGTTTGCTTTTTTTGGAAAAATAGGCCGATTTTGAAATTACCAATTTTTGGGCAAAAAGTAACGTTTGCTTTGCTTTTTGCCCAAACATCGGTATATTCAAAACCGGCCAATTTTTGCAAAAATGCAAAGGTGTTAACCTTACTTTTTGCCCAAAAATCGGTATTTTCAAGATGGGCCTATTTTTGCAAAAAAGCAAAGGCCTTACTTTTTGCCCAAAAATCGGTATTTTCAAGATGGGCCTATTTTTGCAAAAAAGCAAAGGCTATAGCCTTACATTTTGCGCAAAAATCGGTTTTCTCGAAATGGGCCTATTTTTACAAAAAAGCAAAGGCTATAGCCTTACTTTTTGCCCAAAAATCGGTATTTTCAAGATGGGCCTATTTTTGCAAAAAAGCAAAGGCTATAGCCTTACTTTTTGCCTAATAATCGGTATTTTCGAAATAGGCCAATTTTTGCAAAAAAGCAAAGGCTATAGCCTTACTTTTTGCCTAAAAATCGGTTTTCTAGAAATGGGCCTATTTTTACAAAAAAGCAAAGGCTATAGACTTACTTTTTGCCCAAAAATCGGTATTTTCGAAATGGGCCTATTTTTACAAAAAAGCAAAGGCTATAGCCTTACTTTTTGCCTAAAAATCAGTATTTTCGAAATGGGCCTATTTTTACAAAAAAAGCAAAGGCTATAGACTTACTTTTTGCCCAAAAATTGATATTTTCGAAATGGGCCTATTTTTACAAAAAAGCAAAGGCTATAGCCTTTTTTTTTGCCTAAAAATCGGTATTTTTGAAATGGGCCTATTTTTGCAAAAAAGCAAAGGCTAAAGCCTTACTTTTTGCCCAAAAATCGGTATTTTCAAGATGGGCCTATTTTTGCAAGAAAGCAAAGGCTATAGCCTTACTTTTTGCCTAAAAATCGGTATTTTCGAAATGGGCCTATTTTTACAAAAAAGCAAAGGCAAAAGCAAAGCCTTACCTTTTGCCCAAAAATCGAAATTTTCGAAATGGGCCTATTTTTACAAAAAAAGCAAAGGCTATAGCCTTACTTTTTGCCCAAAAATTGATATTTTCGAAATGGGCCAATTTTTGCAAAAAAGCAAAGGCTATAGCCTTACTTTTTGGCGAAAAATCGGTATTTTCGAAATGGGCCTATTTTTGCAAAAAAGCAAAGGCTATAGCCTTACTTTTTGCCCAAGAATCGGTATTTTCAAGATGGGCCTATTTTTGCAAAAAAGCAAAGGCTATAGCCTTACTTTTTGCCCAAGAATCGGTATTTTCGAAATGGGCCTATTTTTGCAAAAAAGCAAAGGCTATAGCCTTACTTTTTGCCCAAAAATCGGTATTTTCAAGATGGGCCTATTTTTGCAAAAAAGCAAAGGCTATAGCCTTACTTTTTGCCTAATAATCGGTATTTTCGAAATAGGCCTATTTTTACAAAAAAGCAAAGGCTATAGACTTACTTTTTGCCCAAAAATCGGTATTTTCGAAATGGGCCTATTTTTACAAAAAAGCAAAGGCTATAGCCTTACTTTTTGCCTAAAAATCAGTATTTTCGAAATGGGCCTATTTTTACAAAAAAAGCAAAGGCTATAGACTTACTTTTTGCCCAAAAATTGATATTTTCGAAATGGGCCTATTTTTACAAAAAAGCAAAGGCTATAGCCTTTTTTTTGCCTAAAAATCGGTATTTTTGAAATGGGCCTATTTTTGCAAAAAAGCAAAGGCTAAAGCCTTACTTTTTGCCCAAAAATCGGTATTTTCAAGATAGGCCGATTTTTGCTAAAAAGCAAAGGCTATAGCCTTACTTTTTGCCTAAAAATCGGTATTTTCGAAATGGGCCTATTTTTGCAAAAAAGCAAAGGCTATAGCCTTACTTTTTGCCCAAAAATCGGTTTTCTCGAAATGGGCCTATTTTTACAAAAAGCAAAGGCTATAGCCTTACTTTTTGCCTAAAAATCGGTTTTCTAGAAATGGGCCTATTTTTACAAAAAAGCAAAGGCTATAGCCTTACTTTTTGCCCAAAAATCGGTATTTTCAAGATGGGCCTATTTTTGCAAGAAAGCAAAGGCTATAGCCTTACTTTTTGCCTAAAAATCGGTATTTTCGAAATGGGCCTATTTTTACAAAAAAGCAAAGGCAAAAGCAAAGCCTTACCTTTTGCCCAAAAATCGAAATTTTCGAAATGGGCCTATTTTTACAAAAAAAGCAAAGGCTATAGCCTTACTTTTTGCCCAAAAATTGATATTTTCGAAATGGGCCAATTTTTGCAAAAAAGCAAAGGCTATAGCCTTACTTTTTGCCTAAAAATCGGTTTTCTAGAAATGGGCCTATTTTTACAAAAAAGCAAAGGCTATAGCCTTACTTTTTGCCCAAAAATCGGTATTTTCAAGATGGGCCTATTTTTGCAAAAAAGCAAAGGCTATAGCCTTACTTTTTGCCTAAAAATCGGTTTTCTAGAAATGGGCCTATTTTTACAAAAAAGCAAAGGCTATAGCCTTACTTTTTGCCCAAAAATCGGTATTTTCAAGATGGGCCTATTTTTGCAAAAAAGCAAAGGCTATAGCCTTACTTTTTGCCTAATAATCGGTATTTTCGAAATAGGCCTATTTTTACAAAAAAGCAAAGGCTATAGACTTACTTTTTGCCCAAAAATCGGTATTTTCGAAATGGGCCTATTTTTACAAAAAAGCAAAGGCTATAGCCTTACTTTTTGCCTAAAAATCAGTATTTTCGAAATGGGCCTATTTTTACAAAAAAAGCAAAGGCTATAGACTTACTTTTTGCCCAAAAATTGATATTTTCGAAATGGGCCTATTTTTACAAAAAAGCAAAGGCTATAGCCTTTTTTTTGCCTAAAAATCGGTATTTTTGAAATGGGCCTATTTTTGCAAAAAAGCAAAGGCTAAAGCCTTACTTTTTGCCCAAAAATCGGTATTTTCAAGATGGGCCTATTTTTGCAAAAAAGCAAAGGCTATAGCCTTACTTTTTGCCTAAAAATCGGTATTTTCGAAATGGGCCTATTTTTGCAAAAAAGCAAAGGCTATAGCCTTACTTTTTGCCCAAAAATCGGTTTTCTCGAAATGGGCCTATTTTTACAAAAAGCAAAGGCTATAGCCTTACTTTTTGCCTAAAAATCGGTTTTCTAGAAATGGGCCTATTTTTACAAAAAAGCAAAGGCTATAGCCTTACTTTTTGCCCAAAAATCGGTATTTTCAAGATGGGCCTATTTTTGCAAAAAAGCAAAGGCTATAGCCTTACTTTTTGCCTAATAATCGGTATTTTCGAAATAGGCCTATTTTTAGAAAAAAGCAAAGGCTATAGACTTACTTTTTGCCCAAAAATCGGTATTGTCGAAATGGGCCTATTTTTACAAAAAAGCAAAGGCTATAGCCTTACTTTTTGCCTAAAAATCAGTATTTTCGAAATGGGCCTATTTTTACAAAAAAAGCAAAGGCTATAGACTTACTTTTTGCCCAAAAATTGATATTTTCGAAATGGGCCTATTTTTACAAAAAAGCAAAGGCTATAGCCTTTTTTTTTGCCTAAAAATCGGTATTTTTGAAATGGGCCTATTTTTGCAAAAAAGCAAAGGCTAAAGCCTTACTTTTTGCCCAAAAATCGGTATTTTCAAGATGGGCCTATTTTTGCAAAAAAGCAAAGGCTATAGCCTTACTTTTTGCCTAAAAATCGGTATTTTCGAAATGGGCCTATTTTTGCAAAAAAGCAAAGGCTATAGCCTTACTTTTTGCCCAAAAATCGGTTTTCTCGAAATGGGCCTATTTTTACAAAAAGCAAAGGCTATAGCCTTACTTTTTGCCTAAAAATCGGTTTTCTAGAAATGGGCCTATTTTTACAAAAAAGCAAAGGCTATAGCCTTACTTTTTGCCCAAAAATCGGTATTTTCAAGATGGGCCTATTTTTGCAAAAAAGCAAAGGCTATAGCCTTACTTTTTGCCTAATAATCGGTATTTTCGAAATAGGCCAATTTTTGCAAAAAAGCAAAGGCTATAGCCTTACTTTTTGCCTAAAAATCGGTTTTCTAGAAATGGGCCTATTTTTACAAAAAAGCAAAGGCTATAGACTTACTTTTTGCCCAAAAATCGGTATTTTCGAAATGGGCCTATTTTTACAAAAAAGCAAAGGCTATAGCCTTACTTTTTGCCTAAAAATCAGTATTTTCGAAATGGGCCTATTTTTACAAAAAAAGCAAAGGCTATAGACTTACTTTTTGCCCAAAAATTGATATTTTCGAAATGGGCCTATTTTTACAAAAAAGCAAAGGCTATAGCCTTTTTTTTGCCTAAAAATCGGTATTTTTGAAATGGGCCTATTTTTGCAAAAAAGCAAAGGCTAAAGCCTTACTTTTTGCCCAAAAATCGGTATTTTCAAGATGGGCCTATTTTTGCAAGAAAGCAAAGGCTATAGCCTTACTTTTTGCCTAAAAATCGGTATTTTCGAAATGGGCCTATTTTTACAAAAAAGCAAAGGCAAAAGCAAAGCCTTACCTTTTGCCCAAAAATCGAAATTTTCGAAATGGGCCTATTTTTACAAAAAAAGCAAAGGCTATAGCCTTACTTTTTGCCCAAAAATTGATATTTTCGAAATGGGCCAATTTTTGCAAAAAAGCAAAGGCTATAGCCTTACTTTTTGCCTAAAAATCGGTTTTCTAGAAATGGGCCTATTTTTACAAAAAAGCAAAGGCTATAGCCTTACTTTTTGCCCAAAAATCGGTATTTTCAAGATGGGCCTATTTTTGCAAAAAAGCAAAGGCTATAGCCTTACTTTTTGCCTAAAAATCGGTTTTCTAGAAATGGGCCTATTTTTACAAAAAAGCAAAGGCTATAGCCTTACTTTTTGCCCAAAAATCGGTATTTTCAAGATGGGCCTATTTTTGCAAAAAAGCAAAGGCTATAGCCTTACTTTTTGCCTAATAATCGGTATTTTCGAAATAGGCCTATTATTACAAAAAAGCAAAGGCTATAGCATTACTTTTTGCCTAAAAATCGGTATTTTCGAAATGGGCCTATTTTTACAAAAAAGCAAAGGCTATAGACTTACTTTTTGCCCAAAAATTGATATTTTCGAAATGGGCCTATTTTTACAAAAAAGCAAAGGCTATAGCCTTTTTTTTGCCTAAAAATCGGTATTTTTGAAATGGGCCTATTTTTGCAAAAAAAGCAAAGGCTATAGCCTTACTTTTTGCCCAAAAATCGGTATTTTCAAGATGGGCCTATTTTTGCAAAAAAGCAAAGGCTATAGCCTTACTTTTTGCCTAAAAATCGGTATTTTCGAAATGGGCCTATTTTTACAAAAAAGCAAAGGCAAAAGCAAAGCCTTACCTTTTGCCCAAAAATCGAAATTTTCGAAATGGGCCTATTTTTACAAAAAAAGCAAAGGCTATAGCCTTACTTTTTGCCCAAAAATTGATATTTTCGAAATGGGCCAATTTTTGCAAAAAAGCAAAGGCTATAGCCTTGCTTTTTGCCCAAAAATCGGTATTTTCGAAATGGGCCTATTTTTACAAAAAAGCAAAGGCTACAGCCTTACATTTTGCCCAAAAATCGGTAGTTTCGAAATGGGCCAATTTTTGCAAAAAAAGTAAAGGCTGTAGCCTTACTTTTTGCTCAAAAATCGATATTTTCAAGATGGGCCTATTTTTGCAAAAAAGCAAAGGCTATAGCCTTACATTCTGCCCAAAAATCGGTATTTTCGAAATAGGCCTATTTTTGCAAAAAAGTAAAGGCTGTAGCCTTACTTTTTGCATAAAAATCGGTATTTTCGAAATGGGTCTATTTTTAAAAAAGCAAAGGCTATAGCCTTACGTTTTGCCCAAAAATCGGTATATTCGAAATGGGCCTATTTTTTCAAAAAAGCAAAGGCTATAGCCTTGTTTTGCCCAAAAATCGGTATTTTCGAATATGGCCTATTTTTGGAAAAAAGCAAAGGGGTTAACCTTACTTTTTGCCCAAAAATCGGTATTTTCGAAAAGGGTCTATTTCAACCTCGTCCCCAGGGCCTTTTCTTTCCAATATGACAAAACGCCCTGAAGACGAGGTTGGGCCTATTTTTACAGAAAAGCAAAGTGGTTAACCTTATTTTTTGCCCAAAAATTTCTTTATTTGAAAACGGTATTTGAAACAATATTGGTATATTTTACCAACTTCTGGGTAAAAAGTAAGGTTAAAACCCTTTGCTTTTTTGCAGAAATAGGCCCTTTTCGAAAATACCAATTTCTGGAACAAAAGTGAAGCCAACCCCTTTGCTTTTTTGCAAAAAAAGGCCGATTTTTTAAATACTGTTTTGGAGCAAAAAGTAAGGCAAAAGGCTTAGCTCTCTTGGTAAAATAGGCCCATTTTGAAAATGCCAATTTTGGCCAGAAAAGGAAGGCTTACCTTTGTCGCGAAAATGGAATGTTTGGAGAAATACTAATCTTTCATGAGGACGCAAGGCTATTGACTTGGTATTGTCATCACATTGCTTTTGAAATGCCAGTTTTTCAAAAGGGCTACAAGAGACTTTATCACATGAAAAACAAGATTTTAACTTCAAGCGCTTCATTCTCTTAAAAACATAGTTGAATTCTAGTGCAAATTCTATTCACAGTGTATTTGAACTGGAAAACATGAAATGTACAGTGGAAAAATGTTATTAGTGCATAAAAATTGTCTTAAAATATTGCTTATATATAAAGCTAGCAGTGAACACAAACAAAACATTAATCAAACCTTTGATCTTGTCCTCCAAAAATAGACCTTTTAGCTATTCTGAATATCATCAGAATCGAACATTCTGTAGAATTTTTGAATGTGCAGAGTAGTGATAGAAGTTCTAATGCCATTAGATCGAAGGTCCCATATGAAAATGTATAAAAATAACGCTCGACCCAGGCTCTTTTATAAAATAGCTAAAAGGTCTATTACTTTCTGAATTTGAGGAAATATAGTTCTAATTATCAAATCTTCAAAAAGGAGTTAGAAAAGTGGGAGATTGAGAGGGATGGGTCATGTTTTCAATTGTCACTTTTAAGAATTCAGAGCGAGGGGGCTAAATCCTTAAGGGGGCTTGGTATGCATGTGCCTGCCCGGATTATAAGTTACCATGTTTTGCCCTGGTTATGGGCCATGTTTCGTGAATTCTGCCCAGGTGATGGGTTTGCTTTATGGAGATTGGCAGTAGTTATGGGTAAATATGAGGAATTTATTGCTATTGTCAGCTATTATGACAAAAATTTTCATAAAACGGATTCTAGCTCCATAAATGATACGCAGCATAGTCTGGTCAGGATACTTGTGGTGGAAAATTTTGCCCTGTTTATGGGGTCATATTTTAAAATTTTGCACTGGATATGGGGTCAAATGAGGTGATATTTTCAAAATGTTGCCCTGGTTATGGGTTCCCCCCTCTGTATTCTCAGAGGCATATATGCAAAACCTCCCACAGGAGTTACCCTCCTCGACTCAGAGTCTGTCTCCAAGATGGATAATCGACTAAGATACATCACCTGGAAAGAGGGCCGAAGGGGCAATGGTCACCAAGGTTCCTTTTTCAGGGCATGCTGAATTTTCAAACTGTCTGAAATAAAATTTGGTCGCAGCAGAAAACTTGGGTCCACATTGCAGTAGTTGAAATGATGGAAAATTTTACTTTAGTCGAACTGTTCTATCAGTGTAACTACTGCAGGGTGGTTCCATATTTTCTACCGGGTGTCCCAAGAAAAAAAGTACACAGATTTGGTTGACTCCAGCGATGTGAATTTAGCTTCAATCAATGGCTAATCACGCTCAAAATGTTCCTTTATAGTTAACTTGAACATAGATATCTCGTTTGTAGGTATTGGTGCTTTGAGAGCAGAAATGTTAATCACGAAAGCTCAAATTTGCGTCAACCTGCAAACCAGGGCTTTTGGCCTTAGCAAATTCCTCAAGCACATCGAAATTAAGAACTGAAATCAATGAAAACTTAAAAAACTGCCCAATGGGTGGCTGGGCAGGGGGGGGGGGTGACTTCTGGGAAACAGAATAACACAAGATCTAATATTGTTCAAATTTTATCAAGGATATCGTTGATTTATACGCTGTGCGTTAAGAAATTGCTTAGGCCAAAAGGCTAAAGCTCTGGTTTGCATGAAGAGGCAAAATTTGCGATTTCAAGATTAACATGTCTGCTCTCAAAGCACCAATACCAGCAAACGAGATACCTATGTTCAAGTTGACTATCGAGGAACATTTTTAGAGTGATTAGACATTGACTGAAGCTAAATTCACATCGCTGGAGTCAACCAAATCCTTATACATTTTTGGGACACCTAGTACTTAGGCCAAATTTGATTTTTTCAGACAGTCTTGAATTTCAGAGTGCCTATGAAGAACCCTGGGTGAAAAAAGCTATAAATAATCATTGACGATTAGGACTCAGGCTGAAAAACGAATTAAATATCCTCGAATTTCTCTTGATCAGTAGTATACCAGCCACTAATAGGAAGGGTGGGGGCGGGCAAGCAAATTATTTATCCCACAATGCCTACCAAAGTCTTTATCAAAATCTACGAAGACTGCGATGAATATCTTCTAAAACTGCATTTTTTATGAGAGCTGTTGATAACTGTAATAGTTCTAAAATTTATCATTTGAAAGTTTATCTCAAAATTTATATCCAAAATTCAATAAATATACAAAATGCAATGTAAAATTGTAAACGCTGTAAGATCGTGAAAAATTGACATGGAATTAGTATAATACATTATTTTAAAATAAGCACAAAGCCACGTGTTACAACGTTAGAGAAATTTAAGGCAAAGTCTTAAACCGGCAGATTTCTTGTGATGTGAGAATCTAAGAAAATCTTGAATTTCAGTAGGTTGTTACGATTACAGGTTCCCTAAAACACACCCTGCAAAATTTGCAAAATTGCTGCACAAAAAGCAAACCTAACGAAGTTTCTTGTAACTTAGAAGTTGAAATGTACCGGGTGATACAATAAAATTTGAAAGTAGTCTGAAAATCACCCAAATTAAGCTTTTACCAGGACTAATAAATATGGAAACAAGTCTCTTTTGTATAGGGGTAGCATGGTTTGGAATCGGCTTCCAGACCAATATAAAGCTGCGAAAAGCGATGATGAATTCAAAATGAAAATCAGAAGTTGGAAGGGATCCGGATGTAACTGCCGCATTTGTGTAATATAGCTTAATTTCAGACATTGTAAATAGGGAAGAGTTGGCCTTTATTAGCATTAGCCATCTCTCTAGCCAACTGTAAATAAATTGTATTATTATTATATATTATTTTAAACTTTTCATATTTGTATCTCCCTCTGATCCGAAATCTTGAATAAGTCTTCATTAAGCCCCCCCCCCACTTGTATAAAAAATTTGAGAAACTACCAAAGATTTTCCATTTATTCAGCTAATCAAGGCTGCATGCTAATTTTGAGGTGGTTTGGGATAAATCTATGTCGAATTTATGTATCTGATTGGTAAAATTTTAATTGAATCTGCAAAATATGGGGTAAAAGAACTGAAAGCTTTCATATATAACCTTGTCATTTGAGTTTGTGAATAAGCCCCCCTCTCTAATAAGGACCCCTCTTGAGTGTCCAAGATTAAATAAGCCCCCGGCGACTTAATAAAGCTTTTACGGTATACATTGTTTTTTAAGGGTTCTTAAATGTTGAAGATGTTCTAAAAGCTCAAAAAATCGTTATAAAATCTAGCGGACCTTTGGAGGAGCTAGAGAGGAGAGAAATTTCTGTCGTTACCACCTCCGCAAAACTATAGAAATTATTCCTCTGCAGGTACATATTAGTTGCCGCGCTCCTCCATAGCAGCATACCAGCAGTGTCTAACTACCCATGAACATATACACTGAAACTCCATTGAACTGAGAAAAGATTAAACTTTAAATCAGGGTACCTGACCCTCATGACTTACAAGCTCAAACTTGACCAACTTCCCTTGAATCTCCAAAATAGTGAATTTCCCATTACTTGTCATGGTCATTGAGCTTATTTTCACATCCGGGGTGAACTCTGTAACTAATGCTCCATTGTTTGTCTTCCACAATCGAATAGATCGGTCACGTGAGTTGAACGCACCGGCAATCGTTAACGCTAAGTTACCGGATCCGGAAAGCAGTATTTGATGAACCGGCCCATTATGTGCTTTCGCTAAGTGTTTTTGTGTTGATTTTTCGATGTCATACAGGAGGATGTCTCCATTCCAAGTACCAAGGATCATTTTCCTGCCGTCAGTTTGCATTGTAAACAGATTTACAGGGATGGTACATGGTAGTGCTTCTGGAAGTTGCGATATGTCTCTCTTCCAAATAACCAAACGGTACTTATTCTCAACAGCATCAAATGCAATATCAGCGACAATTGAACCATCGTTGGAGATTTTTGTATCTGAAAAACAAAAAGAATAGTGCATAAAGATAACATGCTCGGGAACGAACTCGGGAACGAGCCATGATAAATAGAGAAGGTAACCTAGGGAATTTTTTCAAGCAAAGTATCCCGACAATCTGTTTTTCTCGACACATACAGAAGCCGTGTAAAAGGCATTGCAGTTCTCGCATATTAAAGGGGCTCCGTCGCCAAACAATAAACAAATCCGTAAACTCGCACGTGGCACCAATTATCCATTGTTCATCCATTGTTTTCTGCAGCGTGTTTGGTGGCTTCACCAAAGCCACCAAAAAGTGACCGTTAAAAATCCACTTATATCCGAGCAATCGTAGAAGATATGAATGTTTGGTTTGTTCCTTAGTGAAGTACAATGATTTATGTCCAAACAGCAACTTTCATTTTGAAAAAAATATGAAAATCCTGTGTGATATCACCTTTCAAAAAGCTGCAAAAATCATCGTTTTGATTACATTTTGGCGACGGAGCCCCTTTAAGGGTTGAAATGAAACAATTACTCGTCAGTTCCTCAATCAAATTAACAAAATCCGCCCGGCAGATCTTGAGATGTATCCTTTTTCTTTCGTTACAAACGAATGACTTCTCTTGAAAACCACTTTTCGCATGCATACGATGACAGTTTTCCCTACTGATTTCAGAGCAACTTTTGCAGCTTTTGTTTGTTGTGAATTACTGGCGAAGGGAATTTCCTTTGTCTGTAATCGCTAATCGCTTTGAATTGTGGTGTCAATCAAAAGCAGCTGATGCTATTGTTTTACAAAATCTGTCCTTTTTAGATTGCATTGCTAACAAAAAATAGCTGGCAGGTTCAAACATGAAACTCAGCCCTCTCGAATGGAAGCAAAGCGAATACAATTCAAATATCATGCTTTGTAAAACTACAGATTCGCATACCATTAAATTCACTTGAAAATGTCCCATATTCAATAATCTTGCTTTTCTCCAATTTTTCTGCGTCCCAAACTTCAGCGGCATATTCATAATCAGCTGATTTTGCAGATTTTAATCTTCGTAGACATATGATAAAGTATTTTCTGCTTTGACTTGTAATTATTCTGAAATGGAAAGAAATGGTTTATCAACCTTAAATCAGGTATGATCATATCTTTGAAAATACTAATCGCCCATTGATCGGGTTAGCGTTTTAAAAAGGTACGAATGTGCTGCTTCTTCCAACCCACTTATAATAAATTACTGACAAAAAAGCGAATTCATTGGCAATAGAGTGGCCCCAAAAAGAATAAAGTATGGCTTATGATAAATAAAAAGAGGAAGGTTAATTGAGATTTGTTTAGATTACAAAATATGTATGCCGTACACATACTCTAGCCTAGCTTCAGACGAAAGACCTATAAACTGCAAAGGAAAATGATGGAAGAAGGATATATTTACACATCTGCCTCGGGCATTTGATTTGTTTGGTTTAAAAGCAGATTGGGAGGCGATTCAATTCTCTTCTTTTTGAGTGTAATTAAAACATTTACTGCTCAGCTTCTGAACCAAATAAATAAAATCCCCGCGGTAGATGTGTAGATATAACCTTCTTCTTTCAATGTATGCTCATGTCTGCTCTTAAAAACAATTTCTGGAATGCACAATGAGCAAGCTAGCTACCTGGGTTTCACAGAAACTTTTGCGACTTTGTTTGTTTTGAATTACTGGTTGAGGGAATTTCCTTTGTCTGCAATCGCTAATCACTTTGAACTCAGGTGTCAACAAAAAAAGCAACTCATGCTATCGTGTTACAAAATCTGTGCTTGCTTTCTTTAGCTATTCTTCAGCAGCGTCTGAATCAAACGATACTTCTACACATTTTGAAGGATTTTCGAATGTGCAAAACAGTAACAGGAATGCTAACGCAACCCAATCGAACCTCTCCTATGAAAATGTAACACATATCGCTTGATCCAGACTCTTTGTTAGCATAGCTAAAAGGTCTGTTATCTTTGGACAGGATTCTTCTATATAATATCTGTGATAAAACATCAAGGTCACCAAACAAAGAAATACAGTAAGTCCCCGCATATAAGAAACGGACATATAAGAAACTGCAGCCTGCCATCATAGAGAATATTCTCCTCTATAAGAAACCAGGCAGCCTGATTTTTTTCAAGTTTCTTATAAATGATACAAAGTTGAAAAAATAAACAGGCAGTCTCCTGTGTAGCTTCGGCACTAACATTTGTAAACTCTGCTCAACATCCAGATATACAATATTTCATATTTGCTTCATCCATAATCATTTCTTGGGGCATCCTCGTTTACTATGCAGCATAGTCCTTGGATTTAAAGATGGTTTTCACGAAAAAGCATTACGTGAAAGAAATTGTCTTAATGGACCTATAAGAAATCTGCCAGCCTCATTTGAAAACATTTTCTTGCATATAGAAAACCAGGCCGCCTGATTTGAAAAATTTGATTTTCTTATATGCGGGGATTTACTGTCTATAGTATTTACCTGACAATTGTCTCATTTCCACCAACAGTGATGTATTTAATTTGATCCAAACCAGGAGTTGAATACACTTTCACATCTTTTCGTACATTTCCGATTACAAGCACACTCCCATTAACAACGGACACAAGTCTTTCAGAGCTTGCAGCTTCCATATCAAGAGGCTTACATCGGACAAACTCTCCTGTATCACTTTTATAAACAGACAGCACCCCAGATGACATGATGACCAAATGCTCATTCTGCTTTCCGGTGATACACGCTTCAGGATTGTGCAGCTCAGAAACACGTATCCTCACATCAGTACTTAAGTTCCAGACTATTGCGGAGAAAACGGAATCCGAGACTCGCCTCGCAAAGTAAACCATTAAGTTTTCATAACAACAGCAAACACTCAAATCCTCTAAACTTGAGCCACTTTCTTCGGCCAACGTTTGCACAGCAGAACTCAAATTGCTGTAACGCAGTTTCAAGAATTTTCTACCAACAGGGAAACTCGTCATAGGCTTCTGTCCAACTTCAGAATTAAATGATATCTTTCGCTCAGAAACCGTGTTGATATTTTGTCCGTTAGTTTGGATCACCTGTGCGTGATGTTCTGTAAGAGAGGTTGATGATTTCCTGGAAATTGTTGCAGCTTCCGGCTTTTGTTCTTGATCACGTGACTGGACTTCATCAGTTAAGAGACTTGTTTCCGATTGGTGAGATGATTTTCTGAGGTTCTGCCTGCTCTGTGTGAGGTAGACCTCGCTTTCGTTCCCCTCGTTATCAGCAATCAATTTAGTGTCTAATGACTTGCTTTCAATGAAGTTCTCAAATTTTTGAATAACATTATCTGCCTTGACGCTTTCCTCAGTGGTACCATCTCCAACAGAACTCGTTTCCTTGACGAGGCTCCTCTCTAGGTCCCAGACCCTGATAATTTTATCCAAAGATGACGTAACGATACATTTGAAACTGTTCGCACAAATAGCGGTTACTGTGCTCGGATAACTCAACGGCATTTTCAAGGACTGCTTTTCTGTGATTGAGTGAATCTTTATGTAGGCCATAAATTCACATGCAGTTTCAATAAACGTTGAATTACATAACATCACAACTTCGTTTCGATTAGGCGTGACAAACGCACATCTCACTAACTCTTTTTCTGACGTAAGCGGGCTCTTTTGTTTCATCATTTCCATATCCCATAATTCAAGTGTCATTTTTTGCCAGTTCGAGGCTAATGATGGCCTCGCTGATGGTCTCCTGCTCTTATTCAAGTCCTCTTCCATACCAGCGTACGTAACGAGGAGGAGGTTCGCAGTGACAATTTCCAGTGACATGATATCCATTTCAGAGACGATTTTGAATAATCTGTTCTTGTGTTCTGAGTTCAGATAAAAAATTTCGAGCACTAACGACGTTGATGATTCCTTGGTCAAATCTTTATGACCCACAATGCAATTCTCTTTCCATGACGTAAGAATGACTTTCATTGGTCGCTCAGAGTATTTGCTTTTGACTCTTGTCGTATATTGCTTTAGTATCACTCCACTATCAAGTGCTACTATACTCAGAGTCTCCGAGAAGTATGCAGCAAAAGCCTCTTTTCCGTTAAGCTCGCATATTGAAATGGGGGCTGTTTCATCATGGCCTTCGAGTGTAAGTACAGGCTGCCCGGTTGACAAATACCATGCTTTGATGATGCCAACTCGTGAAATGATTATTATGTCTCCTTTTGTTGTCAAACACGAATATGTCGAGCCACCAGCTGTAAATGTGAACAAATTGAAATAAGCAAGTGAATTTTTATGAGTACAGTAAGAACCCACAAAATAGAAACTACTTTTAAGAAACCTCAGGCTGATTTTGTTTAGAAATGGTACCCTCATATAATAAACTTCTAAAAGTTTCGATGGGAACAAAACAGTCTATTTTGAATTTCTATTTTGCGGGTTCTTGCTATATTCAACACAAGCAACTTTATAGCAAATCACCCATGACATTGATTGATGAAATGAAATTTCTCATGCAAGTTAGGGATATTTTCTTTCCTTTCCGGGTTTCAGTTTAATTCGTTTTTTCCCTCACAGGATTTAACAGTTTTCTCCCTTGTTACAGATTTATTTTGGTTGTTATTCTTTCACTAGAGTTAACAGCTTTCTTTCCACATATTACAGTGTCTAATATAGCGTTTGTTGGTTTATTACAATGAGTCTGTTGTTTAAGGCTATTTTTAAATTCTGTACCGCAAATCAGTTGCTTAAAAATCAGAAATGAGAATGCTTGAGCTGAGGGGGTAATGGAATTGTAAAGCATCCATGAATATATTTACTTATAGAAAGGTGCACTACATAAAACGGTAACTTTGCTTTAGTTACAGAATTGCAAAGAACCAAGCAACACACACCGAAATCGATAGAACGGTGTGAATTGAGTTTGCCTTCTACCAAAAACTTGCACTCATTTTTTGAAGTCTCCAGCATCTGTTAGACGTATTGGCGACGTTAAGGAGGAAATGCCGTTTGAGAAATACCTCAGTTTATTTTGTCGAGCTTGGTGATCATTTCAAGATAAACATAACACTTAATCTTACCTGGGCAATCAATAGTGCGGATAAGTCTGCCAGCTCGTACTTCCCAAATAAGCATTTCATTTTCTTCACCAATACTGACAAGGTGCTTTCCGTCACTGCTCAGGCGTAATGCGATATGAGGCTCCGTAGATCCAGACAGGGATTGCAAAAGAGGTCCACCAGGGGATGTCAAGCAACACTGAAAATAAAATGAGCAGCTTGATATGTAATAAAACTTTTCTGTAATGATAAAATTTCCTTTCTAAAACTCAAACCTTATGACTTTGTTTCCACTATAAAGACTCCAAGATAACAGAGATAGATATTAATATAAACATTTAGGCAGTATGGACTGAAATTCTGAAAGTATCAAAAGTCATATGCGGTATGCCAACGTCATTTGGGGGAGTCTTTCCAATTCGAAATTGAAAACCCTCCAACGCCAGCAGGATAGAGCCCGTTCTATTATAGAATAGCAAGGACGGGCATGTCACACTAGCAACATGGTCCTATCATTTTCCGAAAACCGGTTGTTCACGGAAAAAATTTGCATCACCTTTGTCCTAAAAAACTGGTCGGTTTTATTGGCAAATTTCAGTTGTTATTTTTCTTATATTTGACGGACACTTTTAACATGATGTACCACTGACGATGTTTGTCCCAAAAACCGGTAGTTTCAACCAACTACTGTTTTCGAAAGCAAGTGGTAATTGTAGCCATGAAAGTACAAGTGTCCCAAAACTCGTTGCCAGACAAAGGTAAGACTACTTTGATGAAAAACTTGAAATCATGGTCTTTTTTTCGGAAATTTGCCGGACAAAGGTAGGACTGCTTTGGTGAAAAATTGGAATTTCTGGTCTTTTTTTCCGTAAATTTGGCGGACAAAGATAGAACCGCTTATGCAAAAATTTGAGATACTGGCCTTTTGTGCTTAAAGTTGACTGACAAAGGTAGAACCAGCTTACAGGTAAACTTTATTATTCTGATGAGATAGGAGGTTAGAAAATTATTTTTATCACAAACTGATGGAATTGGAAGGATGATATTTAAATTTCACCTTTGTCCCCAAAACAGGTTGTGTTGGGTAGGAAGGTCGTTCTGCGCCATAAAATAATCGGTTATTTTTTCCAATTTCTTTGGACAAACATGGGGTCAACTATTTTACAGTACTTGCCTGGAATAGGCCAGACTAATAAACAAATTGGTGTCATAACTGGTTGACCGTTGAACAATTACTAAAATTCGATCGATCAGTTATGAAACATAAAATAATCAACAGGCAATGTCCTGAAAGCCTTTAGGATAAACATCAGCATAGGATCCAGCACCTGCTGTGTAGATAGGCTATTGTACATCATTTTAGCTTTAATGATGTGGGAATGAATGTGAATTGGAGAGGCAATAACTCTTCCAAACCTGGAGAGATCTTAACCAGCATCCAAAATTTTATTACCAAACATCTGGACAGTAAATTTCTTCAAAAAAATTCGGAAAATTTCAAGCAGTTTTTTGTCCTGGTTGCGTCTTATGAAGGTAGGTAAAGTTGAGAAAAATCTTCACAGGTTTCTTTTGTCCTCTTCGCTTATTCGCCGTCTGATTGGTCCATGGAAATAAGGCTTTGGAGGGTTTCGGCCATGGGCCACGAGCAAAAATTGGCGGAAACATTTGATTCCTATGCTAGCTTTAACTGTATATAATGATATCCTTTACTTACATTTTGTGTATAAAGAAGTTAAAATGAAAATTACATGAATGAATTTCTGGGAGTTAAAAAGCAAATATATCACTTACATTCCTAGGAACAAATGCAGGCATAGAAGGACTCCGTGCTTGCTTTTCCAACAACTGTAAACACTCTGATTTCACGACAGTCTCCTTCGGAATACGAGACAGCAACTGCGATGATAATTGGCCAGGCCATAACATAAGAGCATTGGTTGACAATTTGAGTGTTTCATGTATCGTAATGAGATCTTTATCATCCGGCCAACATGACAAAGCAAAGTCGAAATTGTCTAAAACTTCGCTCAGGCCTTGAGCTCTGAGGTGCGTCAACAGAAATTCGTAATTGCAAAGGCATTCTCTTTTGAGGACATCAACATCCTCCGACATGATAAGATGGAAGGGCAGTTCACTTAGTTTGCGAAGATTGAAAGATGGCGGTCCATGGTGGCAATGATCTGTAGGCATGAAAGTTAGGTTCTGAGAGGCAACCAGTCTGTCTTTGAATTCTATTGAGCCATCCTTGTTCTGAAATGGTTTCTTGCTGCCGTTTGACCATATGCCAAGGAAGAATTCAGCTAATGCTCTATGAACTTTTAGCTGAAATAAGAAAATAAATGAAAAATTTGAAACATAGGACTGACGGTTTAGATTCCGTCCCGGGAAAAGACATTTTTGCTAATATGCCAAGGAAGAATTCAGCTAATGCTCTGTGAACTTTCAGCTGAAACAAGAAACTGAATGAAAAATTTGTAACATAGGACTGACGGTTTAGATTCCGTCCCGGGAAAAGACATTTTTGCTAATATGCCAAGGAAGAATTCAGCTAATGCTCTATGAACTTTTAGCTGAAATAAGAAAATGAATGACAAATTTTAAACATAGGACTGACGGTTTAGATTTCGTCCCGGGAAAAGACATTTTTGCTAATATGCCAAGGAAGAATTCAGCTAATGCTCGATGAACTTTTAGCTGAAATAAGAAAATGAATGACAAATTTGTAACATAGGACTGACGGTTTAGATTCCGTCCCGGGAAAAGACATATTTGCTAATATGCCAAGGAAGAATTCAGCTAATGCTCTGTGAACTTTCAGCTGAAACAAGAAAATAAATGAAAAATTTGCGACATAGGACTGACGGTTTAGATTCCCTCAAGATGACATTTTTGCTTGCTGGATTTCAATGCGCGTTTATAGTCTGTTTTAATGATCTGGTTGTGATTAATTTTTCCGAAATAACTACGAGATGATTGAAAATTTTTTAACGTTTGAAAGGTGGTGGAATAAAAAGTAAGAGGCCGATATTCGAAACTAAAGTGTTAATTTATCAGTCAACGGCTAACTTAGATGTCAAATTTTGTTTGGCAGAAGCACTCATTTTTAGACCCAGAAATTATGCAAATGCTGGTGAGGGGTTTGTATGGGAACAAGAATTCCACGTTCCATTCTGGTCCATGATTTACATACCATTGAAAAATAAATTTAATACAATTCTCTATTTCAGAAATAGAATTTTTATTTCAATAGCATATAAACCAGAATGGAACGTGGAATTCTCTTCCCATACAAACCTCTTCTAGGATTTTCTAATTAATGGGTCTAGAAGATGAGTACATTTACCAAACTAATTTGTCTCATCTAAGTTAGCCTTTGACTGATAGATTAATATTTTAGTTTTGAATATCAGCCACGTACTTTTTATTCCACAGCCCACTAAACGTTTTAACACCTATAACTCGCCCGTTATGTCTCTGTCAAATTGGATCTCTTTAAACGTTTTGGCTAAACTGGGATTTACAACAATGGGCTAAAAAAGCCCGGGGGGGGTACATGACTTGAGGATGGGCGGGGGTTTGCCGCCCGGTTTTCAGAAAGCTACCCTCTTCTAATTACCCAAAATTGCTTTTGATACCCACTTTTATGATGAATTTTGGCAGAAAACTGCCCATTTTAACCATTTTTTGCGAATCTCAGCGAAACCCCACCCTTGTTTATGGAAAATCTGCCGAGAAAGGACCCTTGTTTAGAGAATTATGGGCCCAAAAACCCACCCATATGGGCGGCACCGGCACATACCCGTACCCTAAATACGTTATGTACCCCCCTCCCCCGCGTAAAAAAGTCGAAGTATGCTATAAAAAGCTCTCACCCTTTCTTCTTTGCTTGATAAATATCTTTCATTTGCTGCCTCTTTGAATTGTCGATGATACCAAATTACAACCATTGATTCATCAGCCCCCCGGTCAACCAAGTATGACGATAAATCGTGTTTCAGTCGTAACCAAAGCAAAGGCGGAATGCGTCGGACGGGGGGAACCTGCGGATACAAAAGTAGCATCAAGTTTCTGAAAAAACAAACAAAGCTGATTTTAGACAATATGAACCAAGCAAGGAACGTTCCTAAAAAGGTTTTTACTTCTCGATTCTTTAGGCGCACAACTACAATCCTTGCGACAACAACTTGAATAAAAAACATTTCATTTCTCTTCTTTCTTGTCTGACCAAGTATCCAAAATACATTGTAGGAAACTTATTGTTTCTCTTTTTCCCTGCCCCCCTGAACAATGTTGGTCTGAAGCACTGATCACCAAATATGAAGAAAATGACTTTGGCTGCATTTTTGTGCCGGTGAGAAATGCGTAATCGCACAAGGAACCAGGGGGAGGGGGTAGAGCTGAGCAAAAAATATGTGATTTTGTCAAGAGTATTGTAGATTTTCTTACCCAGTACTGATAAACATCTTCTAGAACTGCATCATCACATGACAAAATATCTTCCAGTTCTGATTCTGTAAGACCATTCTTGGCTGCTGTGATGTATGCAAGGGTATGTGTTACGAATATTTTTCCATGTTGCCGTTCGATCCTCTCAAATAATCCATTGATTGCCCCTGAAATCGAATCAAAGATCGATGTTTCATCAAATGCAAGAAAATAAAAGTGAAGTAGAAAGGAAGCCTCTTGGGAGAATTGAAACAAGAAATGCATTGTCTTGGGGCACAAAAGAAACAGCTATTATCATTGTTGTATCCTTGGGCAAGTTTTCATTAACTTGCCATTATCCTGAAGCAGAGAATTCAGTAAAAATGCAACCATCTATGAAAAAACTAACTTAACGTTAGAGTTGATAGTAACTAAGGACAGGGATGTCAATTTCAGGAAACTAGATATTTTTTGCTAATCTGGTCTTCCTCTCCCATAAAACACTTTAAATCTAAGCAACTGGATGCATTCTCGCTAAAGTATAGCCAGACGAAGGACTCAGTTTTTTCTTGGTTCATCAGGGGACGGGTTCTAAGTTCTGTGGGGTGCACAAAAAAGAATATAGCATTCATAGGAAGGTGTAAGAAGAACTTCATGGAGCACAAAATTAAGGAAATCTTAGAATATATCTTATCTTTTAAAAACTAACTAAGGCCGTGAATGAGCTGACTGATAAGTGAGACGCCGCAGCTGTGCTTGGTTGCAGCAGCTTCGTTCTTTTGCGGAGAAAAAATTTATTTACTGCTACGGGAGAGCAAAAGCTCCTCCACAGAACAATTAAATTTTGCTCCGCAGAAACATATATACTGAAGCATAACTGCATTGTCTAACTACCCATGGTTATTGCTCAAAAATAGCTCGATTGTCATTTGGGGCCTGATTCTGAACCATCTGGGGTTGAAAGTTAGATATTTTGGGGGTCATAAACCGTTTTCATACAAAGAAATCCTAATCCATCCCGGTACCCAGAGCTCTAAATTCCTTATAGTTTTGAGATCGTCCATCAACTCACCACGAACAGTGGACTCTAGCCTGATCTCATCCAATGGCGTATACGATTTCCATCTGAGCGCTTCTTCAAATGAGACTTTGAGGAAAATTGGCAATGAACATTTCTCAAAGGCATCAAGCAGAATATCTCTCTGTTTGTCGGTAAGAGTTCGATGATTTGTTGCAAGCCATTGGTTCATAATGCAAACGGCGTCGTTGATTGGCAGACGAGGAATCGACACAAAACAATGACGAGGAATTAGGCCCTACAAGTAAAAGGAGCGTATTATATACCTAGCTGGTGGGAAATACAACTAATTGCTAATTTTCAAAAATTTGAAACAAAATGCACTAAATTCAATGTCGATCATGGGTTGATTTTTCAAAAAATTGATGAAGTACTAGATACTATTAAATTTCTACCTGGGCTGAAATTTATCCCTTTTAGGTGTTCCCACTAACCCTCAGATCGATTAAAGGAAATACGAATTAAAATGTAAGATCTGCAGGCAAATATTATACTATTCCTCATCAATAACGTAACAGATTCAGTAAAATTCTCAGAATTTGAAATACACATGCGATGAAATAGGATGAAATACCGGTTTCTTGTAAATATATTCATTTTACACTCACTTAGCATTTTCACATAAATGTCCTGAGGACAATAATATTTTTCTTTGAACCAAAATAATCGTTGCCATGTGTGTTATTAGTATGAATGAAGCAGATACCTTCACTTTCTCAAGACAGCTGTATTTATCACTTGAAATTGTGGAAATGACCATTCTGACCCCCGGTGGTAATGCTGTAGGAAGCCATGTGAGTTGAAAAGCGCCATCTTCTGGAGACAGTTGGTCTAAAGAGTCCAGAACGATGATCAGGGGGTTATCGCATGTAAATTTCGAATTGGAAGATTGAAGTAAATTCACGAAGTCATCTTTCAATGATTTCAGATCCTGAAATAAATATGTATATTTCTTTGAAATTCTCACACTGCAAAGTAATTTCCTTCGTTTGTGGTAAGTCTAGAAAATCGGGCATACATTCTTGCTGTTGGAGGGCACGTAATGAAACTGACATTAATATATTTTTCTATTCATCACAAATTAAAACTAATGTAGATAGCAAAGTATTGTACTGTTCTTGCACGGGCAACATGAAGATCAACTGTTAGCCTTTAATAGGCCTATCTTAGTTTTTGTCCGTTATGGCATTATGCCCAAAAAGCAACAACCTTCGCAGCATATCTCCAGTCTTTCGTTGCAGCTACGCACCATCACTCCGCCTAAATCTCCTCCTGGAGGCGCATTTTAAAATTTAGGCCAAGGAACGAGGAGTGATGGCACGTAGCTGCATTGCTTGCAGTGTGACTTAACAGTTTCGATAATACGAGAGCAGATGAACACAGAAGAATAAAGAACATGGTACTTTCAACATTTAATTGATGCTAAGCATGGTTTAGTCAACAGAGGACTGGGGATGTTGCGAAAGTTGCTGATTTTTGGGCATTTAGGCCATAACGAACAAAAACTAGGATAGGCCTATTAAAGGCCAACAGTTCATCTTCATGTTGCCCTTGGTTCTTGGTGATGGAAGACACGAGGTAATCTGGCCTCCACCAAGAACGCTACTTACAATTGTACAAATTCAATTGCAAGACAAGATAAGGAAACAAAAACATGTTGATGATGATGATGATGATGATGATGACAATGATGATGATGATGATGATGATGATGATGATGATGATGATGATGATGATGATGATGATGATGATGATGATGATGATGATGATGATGATAATGATGATGATGACCCTCAAACTTACTTTTCTTTGAGTGACATCATACTCCAAATCCAAAAGAGCGGCAATTTGTTGACATAAACTCAGAAGCAATCTTCGAAGCAAGGAAGAGTCAGGACTTATCCCTAAGAACCTGATCACAACTGCCGTGCTTTTGTCAAACCATTCTTGACACAGTTTCGATACCATTGATAAAACCGATGTTTTTCCGCTGCCTGATTCGCCATGAACGACAATAGGATAACTTTCAGTGCCTGAAATGAGAATAGTCTGGTTGAAATATGAATCCTAAGGCAGCCATCTTTGTTTGTGTTCAGTACAATAAACACCGGCATGCAAGAACCTTCAATTTTGCGAGTCAGCCTGACTTCTTATACCAGGTGAGTCAGTGACAAGCTACACGCTTTGGCGGGCTGTCGAGTAAAAAGTATGCTACCGATATTCGACATTGAAATGTTAAACTATCATTGAAAGGCTAACTCAGATGTGAAAATTCTATTTGGTAAAATGACTCATCTTTTAGACGCAGAAATCGGGAAAATGTTGGCACTGGTTAGACTGATTACATGATCGTAGTTATCGCTATTGATGGACTGATGGACGCTATAACTGCGACTCATATCAATACGCTTCCAGAAACGGACATGGCCTAAATCACCTGCTATTTTTTCTCAAATTTTTTCTATTTTTCCACTTGCAGCGCAGTGCCGTCATCCAATTCAATGAACGAAGCGGAAATTGGGACTGAAGTAGTTAGTCTAGGTAAGGGTTTTGTATGGAACGAGAATTCTACTTTCGATTCTGGTTCGTGATTTACATGACATTGACAGTCAAATTCTATTTCTGAAAGTGACCGTTGTATGGAATTTAAAGGGAGTACGAAGACCAGCAGCCTTTGCCGTCCTTTGTTTTTGTTTTTGTGAATTTCGTACAGTCAGTTATTCTGGAAGCGTGCAGAGCAAGTCGCTGACTTCGTGCAAAGCATGCTGGTCTTTGTACCCCCTTTAACTCAGTAGTTTAGTGGCTCCAGGCAACAGTGGCGGATTTAGGGGGCAAGTGGGGGAAACTGCCCCCCTTCACAATGAAAACTCAGCTTGGCCCCCCTTTTTTGACGAGAAAAGCGCCCCTCATCCTGCCTCTAACGCACAATTCTTTAACTGTTTCAATTTAAATAGGGGGGGGGAGATATAAATAAAGGCGTTATTTAGTTGTAAATCATAGACTTTTCTTTAAAAAGCGTCCAAAAATTTTCGCGCGCCTTCAGTGCGCTCACTTTCTATTATGTATGTTGGCACCCTCTTTGCAAGTTGCCCCCCCCCTTCAACTTCGGGCTGGATCCGCCCTTGCCAGGCAACATACCTTTAACGTAATTATGAATCTTCTCTAGCTGCTCCCCTCTGCCATGAAATATTTCACATCTTGATTTTGCAAATGAGATATGTTGACAAACTTCTTCATAAATGGCCAGATTCACTTCAGTGTTTTGCCTGTTTTTAATAGAATCCTCGGTTGCTTTTGACACAGTCTCAAATACATCATCGCATAACTTTGATAAATAACGAGCGTGATCCGCATTCTCTCTGTTGATCCCTGTGTTCAAATGAAATGATAAGTATACAGGGGTGATTCAGAAAAATGTATGCACTGTTTTCGACTTATGATGATGAGCCCCTTGTATCCCTGTGGTAAACTTTGCTTAACAGACCGAATATACTCGAGAAATCTTCAAGTACCTGCAGCAGCAACTTCCTTCAAATCTAATCAATTGCGTCAATCGAATCAAGAGTTCGAAACTTATTGTTCTTTGCCAAATCTGATTGGTTTGCTAGGAAGCTCAGAGTTTGGACCTAAATAGGGTCAAGTTTTTCAGAGTAATATTATGAGTCTCTGTTGACCGAAGCGCCAACGAGAACGGTACTTCAAAGAGCGCAGGGACACAAGGGACTCAAGGTCATAAGTCTAGCACTGTTTCAAAGATCGTACTACAAAAACTAAGAAACCGAATTGTAAAATGATAACTCCGTTGCCTAGCAGAGGATTTAACTTACTTTTACGAATCTGCCTGGCGTATTTGGATTATTTGATTCAGGAGCTGAGTAGTAATTGTTTAGTTCATGCCCTAAATATGCGAGAATTGCAATGCCTTCTGCTACACTGAATCAAATCAACAAAATCCACCGGGCAGAACTTCAGATTTACCGTTCTTCTTTCGTTATAAGCATATAACTTCTCTTAAAAACCACCTTTTGCATGCACAAGGTAACCGTTTGCCCTCCGGAATTAGAACAACTTTTGCGGCTTTGTTTGTTTGAATTTATGGTTGAGAGAATTTCCTTTGTCTGCAGTTGCTAATCACTTTTAACTCCGGTGTCAATCAAAAGCAACTGATGCTATTGTGTTACAAAATCTGTCCTCTTTGTATAAAGAAATAATAGTGCAATTACCTTTACTATCCCACTTGATTTGGTATTGTTTAATATTTTCATCCCTCATTGTATTCAGCAAGCGGTTATGAAGATTTGCTAGAAATACAGGAATTTCTGGATTTTCCTCGTCTAATTTATCTCTGTATTTGTAAACTTCAAGATCATCACTTTGTTGAAGGCCATCGATGTTTCTCTTGAACCAGAAGCATCCATGGGTTTTTGAATTCGTCTCAAATATGCCTTTCTCAATTTCAATCTCTGAAACTGTGGAAAATAAATGGATGATTTAGGTGAGGGTAACTCGAAATAAACAAACAAACAAACAAACAAACAAACAAAGTTTTATTGCAGAAAGTGAAGGCAAACGTTGTTCTCAGATTTGGGAAAGGATAGAACGAAAGATTATAAAAACATATAAGAGAAGTCATGAGTTAATAACGAAAGAACAAGGGTAAATCCAAAGATCTGCCTGGTGGATTTCCCTTTATTTGGTTCAGAAGTTGAGTTGTAATTGTTTCTTTTCATCCCTAAATATGCAAGAATAACAATGCCTTCTGCTTGACTTATGATTCAAGTAACAAAATCCGCAAGGAAGATGTTTAGATTTATCCTGCCCCTTTCGTTCTTAAAAACCGCTATATGCGTGTACAAGGCGACAGTTTGCCCTGCTGGTTTCAGGGTAGCTTTTGCGATTTTGTTTGCTTGTTTGTTTGATTTTAATTACTGCTTGAGAGAATTTCCTTTATGTGCAATCGCTAATCGCTTTGAATTGCAGTGTCAATCAAAAGCAACTGATGCTATTGTGTTACAAAATCTGTCGCTGCTCTGAAGTGGTGGTTTCATAAACTCGATACTTTTATTTGAAGACAAACCTAAAACGATATTCAACACCTACCCGAAGCGAAATATTTCCTCTTGTCGTTACCAAGCAAACACTTTTGAGCAGCGGCTCTCAAAATTTTAGAAATCATGTTCATCACTTTGGTCCATTCATCAAAAGCTGTCTGTCGAAGTGATTCATCTGATTGGCTGACATAGTCTGGAATACGTGAGCTGATTGGCTGAAGAATGTAAACAGGAGGCACGTGATTTTTGTCGAGTTGATACCATGAGTATAGAATTTCGATATCTGATTCCCTCGGAATGTTGCTTCTCAACGTATTGAATTCGTTCTGTGGGATTTTGGCAGGAATTGGACGATAGCCATATTTTTCGCTCAATAAGCTCTATGAGAGTAAAGTCAACATTAGTTACATCATCAAAAATAAGAAAATGTCCTTAAAATGATAAGAACATTTATTTTCTATTTAATGCGCCAAAGTCCACTTTCCTATCATCTTTTAGACATTCTTGGCCTAAATTCTCTTCGTCTTGCTTCTCATTCGGTGCACAAAAGTTCATGGATGACAAATTCCAAGCAACTCCAGATAAACAAGGGGGAATATTGAGGGGCAAATGTTTCAACTTCCTGAACAGACAAAGCGATTAGCCTTTCTGAAGAATAGATTTCACATCGCTGAGTGCACTTGATCAAATCAAGATAAACAGTGAAAGCAAAACATAATGGTTGGCTGCGTGGGAGGTGCAAAATCTATTCTTGTGGCTGCCAGATTGCTTTGTCGTTCACCCGGGAGGGGGGGGTACATAACATGTTCAGGGTACGGGTATGTACGGCCCATATAGGTAGAATTTTGGCTCAAAATTCTCTAAACAAGGGTCCTCTTTTGGTAGATTTTCCATAAACATGGGTGGGGTTTCGCTGAAATTCGTAAAAATTCCGCCAAAATTCATCATAAAAGTGGGTACTAAGGCAAGTTTCTGTAATTAGAAGAGGGTAGCTTTCTGAAAACTGGGTGACAGACCCCCGTCCATCCACAAGTCATGTACCCCCGACCCTGGGGTCTTTCAAGATCAAACACGTATCCTTTGTTTTACAAAATTTACTTTATTTTAAACATACCAGGAAGGTTGGGCCAGCAGAGAACTTCTGACAATTTTCAATTTCTCTGATACATAATTCAAGAGTTTGATGATCATCCATTGCTTCATTTCGAATGCCCCATCGCATGTCAACAACTTGAAATTCATAACCATGTTCTTGACAAAATCTTTTCAGTCTTGGATACACTTCTTGCATGAGAGCATTTCTTTCCGAAGATGTATCTGAGAAGAATAAATAACATTGATCATAATTTTTATGATAATAATAACCACTACTGTTGCTTTTTTGTTTATTTATTGATTTGTTTGTTGGTTTCTTATCTAGCATCTTCAGATAGCTTTCAGGAAAATTGGGTATCTAACTTATCAAAGAAGTGTGGACTGATTACAATGAGTCCCAGTTATCGGTCACCAAAACAAAACTACATCCAGCCAAACCGAGACCCGGCGAGACCCGGGGTATATCAGTTTGGCGGATGTGCGAAACTAGGCCGGTAATCAGTCTAAAAGCAGTGCCCTGGTCCATCCTTAGACTTATTCCTTTGAGTCTTAGTAATCGCTACCACCCTGCCCCTATTCGTTCATACTATGCGCGAGTACGGGGGTGGATGGTAGCGATTACTAGGATCCAACGTAATAAGTCTTTAGTCTTGTCCTTCCTCTCGATGTGACCGATAAATGTTACTTGCATACTGTCACACTTATGAAGGAAAATCGTGCCTTATCGACCATTTCACGAAACCAGACAAAATCAACCGGTGCCCATTGCGATCGTTTGCTTTGCTTCAAATGGATTTCATGGATGTCTTTCAACTCAAGTCGAATGCATAACACATGTAAGGAGAAATATGGCCACATCTGGAGCTGCAGCGACGCGCTACTGACTTTAACGACATCATAAAATTATTTTGATGCTGCTTGAACTTAGGGCATCATTATAAATAGGGATGCAATGCATGCCAGCGGGGATGGCTCAGTGGTAGCACGCTTGACTACCAATCTGAAGGTTGGTGGTTCGGGTTCGAGTCCTCACCCAGCCGAACCTGCTACGAAATGTGAGGAGAGTCACCAACTCTCTGTAATTCCAGGCTGAAGGAATCACGAGGTGTGGTCACATCGAGAGGAAGGACCAAGATTAAATAACTAGAACGAGTTGCGCTCGCATTGATTGCAACCCTGACCTGACATCTGATGTGGGATGGAATCCAGTATAGTATCCAGTAGTTTTTAAATCGTTCGTAGTGTAGTTGTATTTAGTTTAACGTTGCGTGTCTTTTCATATTGGCCACGGGGTAGTCATAGTCTTTCGCTCCCCATGGTATCGTCCCTGAAGTGTAGTATAGTAATCAGGAACGTATAGTAGAATGTAAGATTTATTGTAATATTTTAATATGAATAAAAAAAAAGGACCAAGATGCTGCGCTGCTTCGATAAGCTCAGCTTCTCAGCGTCCTAAAACTACCTTCGGATGCTAGGTAGAAATGTATAAATAAAAAAAATGCATGCCAGTTGCCTAAGAGCCTTTAAATACCATCCTCATCTTTGACTGCATTTCCAATTCTAATACTGTAAATACTAGTCTTATACGATCTCTTGCCCGGTTTTTCTCCTTTGGTCAAACTGCAAAGAAAGCTTTTAACATTCTCAGACACCACATTGTTTCTTTGGCTATCCATTGTTCACGGCGCGCGTTCAACTGCTATGCTGTTTGAATGGGACATTTTTAGATCTTTTTGCTCTTTGCAAGATAAGGTTTGTCCCCATCAAAATTCGTTCAGATAGGCGTCGCGTTTAGTCCCAAACTATCCGCATGAATTTGAGAGCGGCTATCCCAATAAAATCAGTTCACTTAGGAAAGTGGATCAAATTAGTTCAGATAGCTATCTGGTACAGTGTGAACGGTTTTATCCCGGTAAATTTGATCCACATCGACTACCCATCGACTATGCAGGCCCGTTGGAAGCGGGGCGGGGGGGGGGGGGGCAGGGAGGCTTAAGCCCCCCCAATAATTTCGAAACAATGGTGCTATGTCACAAGCATTAACTAGATGTATTGTTCTCTATTGTTTTAAGAACAATTGCCCCCCCCCCCCAATCCGAAGATGCTTCCTACGGCCCTGCGACTACGAGGTTAATTTGGATCAATAAAGACACTTTTTTAACGAGGGTAAATCAAACCCAAGAGTGACGAGAGTGGCGCCAATCCCGTTCCTCGTCAAAAAAGACCGTACTCGTGTTACAAAGACGTTTGAGCCTCTCTTTCATTTTGTATGTAGCACGATAGATCTATATTCTGTGTGACGTATATAAATGACATGTAACCTTTGCACATGGACGATGATTAGATTGGACTGGGTGAACGGAGGAACGGTTGCTTGAATAGCAGCTAAATTACTAGCGTAGTTAGAACGAATGCGTGGATAGCAGCTAGAGAGTTTGTATAGCAAAAAGAATGCTTGGATAGCAGCTAGATAACTTGTATAGTTAGAACGAATGCGTGGATAGCAGCTAGAGAGTTTGTATAGCAAAAATAATGCATGGATAGCAGCTAGATAACTTGTATAGAGTTCGAACGAATGCTTGGATAGGAGCTGTTGTAGAATCGTCGTTTATTCAACCATATAATCAAGTGTACTCTGTCTATGTTAGGAACGATGATGAGTCCAAGGGTCAAACTCTCCCAAGAGACACTTTTCAGACAAGTGCGAATAAGAAACTCCCTCGAGAGACATGATTTAAACATAGTATGGATAAGAAACTCTCATGAGACATGGTTGTAATAAATAGTAGTATTTTTGGGTTTCCAGACAAAAGCGTCTAGACTTTGTTTACTGGACTTTGAACTGGTTTTTACTATAAATACAAGGATAGTAGATTTGTATTTGCGATTCGTTTTCGTCTTGATTATCGTTGAGATTGATGGATAAAAACTAGACTCTTCTCTTGGTTATGGACGAGACCTCTGACCAAACAGTCTAACAAAGTATATTTCCATGTTTATTCTCATTTATATTCATATTCATACTCTCGATATTCATTACTCGGAGGGATCCTTTTTTAACACTCGTAAACTAAATCACACTTTGACCATCCTAACTATCACTGATCTATGAACAATTCTCCGCCGCCTGTGGGCCTGTGGTTTAAGATTACTTGGTTCTTTTATCGTTGAAAACCACATTAGGCTTGGCTGCACCTTTTGACCCAGGGGGTAACTCAAGTCTTTGGATAACGGGCACGTGCCCCCAACTTTTAGGGGAAGATCCATATTTAAGGATTTTCGGTCGATTTTCATACCCATTATAAGGATTTTGGGGGCAAAAGCCTACGTCGTCCCCAGAGCCTTTTGTCATATATATGACAAAATGCTCTGGGGACGAGGTTGGGCAAAAGCCGGTTGAACTTCCCTTTAAACGTTTGAACGTGCCATTATGAAGATACAGTAAAGTTACAACCAACGAAGTTTCAGAACTAAAGCCCAGGGGGGCACTTCACTATTTGTTCTTATGGGGGTGTGTGCTCCAAGAATGTTTGTAACCCAACCTCAGAATACAGGCTAGCATACAGGCGAGATTTTGAGAGTTAAGACTCAATCCCAGAATATGGATGTGGTTTCTTCCGACAACCGTCTTTGCCACAAAACGATAGGAAAATTGTTGTTTATCCCAAGCCTTAGCATTCCCAGAATGTTTAGCAAAAACTAGACCCCAATCCCAGAATACTTATTTGAAAAGTACATGCCATTCCTTCGTGCCAAAAACCATCCAAAACTGTTCATTTCTAGTGGAACAGTTACATTTTAAAGGCACCAAGTCCGCATAAATAGCGCGCTCATGACCAATATCAACTTCTTTTCAATTAAGAAACAAAAGTTGTGAATTAATCGCTATTGGAATTAAACCAAAGAAATTCCCAGATCAAGAAGCCTTTAGTCTCCACTGCTAATGACTTTAGCACTATTATGCGATAACAAAGGGCCGTCAGCGATTTGTCAGCAAAAATTCAGAATAGCGTTAACGCTCAGCTATATATATGGACTCAATGCCTTTAAGACCCATATTTAGGGATTTTTGAGGATCAAACCCATCCTTATCGGGGCACGCAGCCGTTCCTCTGTATGTAGCAGTAACCCCCGCACCATTTTGATCTCGAATTTCCATTGACCATTACGTGTGTGCGAACACAAAAATTCCACAAAAGCACAGTCATGCATAGATTTGTTCTTTGAAATCATCAAGCATAGCATGGCTGAAGGCATATACAAGTTCGAAATACCGCTTGGCAGCACTCACAAGGTAACATGTAAGGTTAATGGCTATCTTGGAAGTGGGGCCTTTGGCGAGGTGGCGAGAGTAAGGACACAAAATGGTATAGAATTTGCAATGAAAATGATTGAGTGCAAAGACGAAGAGGGCGTCGTAAGAGCAGGAAGGGAGTTTGAAGCCTTGTTAGAAACCAGTCACGAAAATATTGTCCAGTTGTTTTCAGTGGGTGTCTTCTTCAACTGGAAAGATGTTCCTGTTCTACATCTTCTTATGGAATTTTGCGAAGGAGGTACTCTGAATAGGAGACTGGAAGAGGAAGAATCCACAAATGTACCGCAAGATTTGCTACAAAATCTTCGGTGGATGCGTCAAATGTCCCATGCAGTCAAGTATCTACACAAAAAAGGCATTGCTCATCGAGACCTAAAGCCAGAAAACATATTGTTGACAGCAAATCTTGACGTAAAGATTGCAGACCTGGGTCTGGCTGGCGAGTTCATCCCAATGAGTTACTTCGTGGAGGTATATTCAACTGTTTACATGAAAGAGGAAGTTGGCACGCCATTTTGGATGGCGCCAGAAGTATTCGAAAAACGCGGTACGGAAAAATCAGATGTCTTCTCCCTTGGAATAATATTTCACAGCATACAGGAAAGACAATTCTATAAAAGTTTGAAAGGTTCGAAACCACAGAAGATCTTTTGCCTTTATATCGAGAAAGTTAATTCGAAAAATCGACTGAAGAAGAAAGGTCTTGGGGATCAAATGCTGAAGCATGGTGAAGAGGTCCTGAAGAAAGTAACATTCAACCGCAACGGTCCCGACAATGATATATCGAAGCTTATTATGAAAACTCTTACTTACGACTTCCACAAAAGACCAACAGCGAGAGATGTATTTGTGGAGTTGAAAGAGATCACAAAAAAATTTCAAAAGAAACAAAACCTTGAAATGGATGTGGATGAAGAACTTGGGGGCATTGAGGATGATCCAACAACTGAAGCTTTTGTCAATGATGAACATGCAACAACTGAAGCAACTGGCATCAATGACGATATTGTTAGTTTGGGACTTGAATGTACCTGGCAATCTCAGGAGTTCGAAGATCCAGAGGAAATGCCATGAAGACAAAGAGATACAGTTCTGCTTACCTGTAAATGTAGAACTTATAAATATCCTGACAATCTTTGCTTTGAAATAAATGTACTTTGAAAAATCCCCATGAAGAACTGACAGCACATTTTCTTTAGTTTCCGCCTTCAGTGATGAAACAGTTGAAAACTTAAAAGGAGAGATCTGTTTTTCTCCATGATGTGATTCAACACTTCCAGTACTTGCAATGCTCTGTTCTTCTTGTAAACTTTCGTCAATGACATGCACAGCTATGAACCTAAGAATGCAATTGATTGGTCAATATTAATGACAGGAATATATTATGACCAAAACGCTGCAGAGAGAGCCAGGGTGGAATCCAATGCAGCCTACGCCGGAGATCTCCGGCGTGGAATCATGATAATCTATTGTTCTTCCATTGTTTTGGCAAAAATCTCCGGCGTGGACTTTGCATGGTTTCCACCAAGGAGAGAGAGTACTGTATGTACCAGTTGAATAATGGCCTATATTGTTTTATAAATTCTGCAAAATTTCTTAACAAGAATCTGTTTACCCCAGATTTAAATTTAGTCCAAAGAATTGTGTACAAATCTTCTATACTTCTACCAGGGTATGTGACGTTATTCTAGTTTCCCTCCCTAAGAATTCTCAAGAATTATTGGAAACGTTTTCAGCTTATTGTTCAAAACAAATTTGCAGTTTTTTACCTCGCTCAAGAATTCTCATTCATAATTTGAAGAATTCTTAAATATTCTTAAGAACTCTTGAGAATTCTTGTCATATATATATACCCTCTTTGTATATGCTTGTTAGTGAGTGGTAGCTAAGAAATATACAGATACAGCTCTTCCCATGTTAATATGGGCCAGACCTGCACTGTATATGGTGGCAAAGGTTTGAAAAGTAGAAAAAGGATTCAGCCGCAGCTTTAGGCAAAACATTACATTCTTGACCATCCAATTCTTAAAAAATTCTTGAAAAATTGGACAATCTAATAATACCGTTGTTTATACCAACATTTTGAAAATGGTTTCCTCCCAGGCGGGGGGGGGGGATACGTCACTATCGGGTCAGATGGGGATGTGCGCCAGTTTTTGAGTAGTATTTGGCCTGAAAATTCTGGGGATACTTTTACTGGAAACTTTCTGTGATTGGGGTAATACTTCCACTTGGAATTTTCTGGAATTGGGGTTAACTGTATATACTAAAGATTCTGGTAATGGGTGTTGAATGTCCCCATTATTGATTCAGAACAGATTTGATCTGGTTGTGACCATAACTGAGACGAATCCGTTCTTTCGCCATGCATTTTGTTACTTCTTCAAAATTCTGGGATTGGGTATCACAATATCTGACCAAAATTCTGGGAACTTTCTGGGATTGGGTCATAACGGAAATCCTGGTGGCGCACACCCCTGTATGAATTTATAGTGAAGTACCCCTCCCCCTGTAGACTTGCTCCAAGTCTATTCAGTCCACTGAATAGACTTGGAGCAAGTCTACTCCCTCGGGGGTTTCCTTTCCTCCTAAGGGGTCTTATATGTGCTGTCAAGTACTATTTTCATTCACACCCAGCCTGCAACAGAACAGGTGTCAAGCTACAGTTTATCTTTCTTTGTAAAAAAGTCCAAATCCTTGGGAGAGGGGGTACTTGACCTAAATTTGTATGGGGGTGTGCCCATGAAAAAAATTTTCACTCTAAATCATAACCTGTGCTGGAAAAAAATGGTGAAAAGAACACTCCAAAACATTTATATAATTTGACCGGAAAATGACCCAATCTAACAAAATATCCCCTTTTGACATGTTTTGACAACCTGCTCTAGAAAAATTGCCCTATTTTGATACCCCCTGGTAGAAAAAATTGGTGAAAATGATACCCTTAAAAACGGCACATCCCTGTCGGACAAATAAACTAAGTCCCCCCGGCACCCAATACCTATCACACACCCCCTCACCCAGTGGTGTAGAGCTAGATCAATAACTAGGGGGGCTCAAGTAGAGAAAGAGATGTGGTACTAGGAAATTTGTTGGAGCCACGCCTTTTACTTTGGTGTAGAATGCATCTCCCAATATCATGCTTGCAATTAGCAGCGAGGAAACCTTGATAGTTTTGTGACAGTTATCCTATAAATCGGAGCACGAAGAAAATTTTAGAAGAAACATCCTTTACTTTGGCTTAGAATGCATCTCCCAATATCATGCTTGCAATTAGCAGCGAGGAAACCTTGATAGTTTTGTGACAACTGACATTTATCCTACAAATCAGAGCAAGAAGAAAATTTTTGAACAAACATCCTTTTCTTTGGCTCAGAAGGCATCCTCTGACTCCATATTTACCAGTGCTATTGCCGAAGCGTTGCCGAAGCTTTGACAACACAGTTCAATTATGTAATCTCCTTCTAGCATTTGGCATTTTACGGAAAAATTCTCACCGAACCTATACCCAGCCATTTCTCTTCCGTGTTAAAGGAATATCGAGGACCATTTTTGAAACAAGTGGGGGGCACCCCATGCCCCCATCGCCTTGCCACTTATGATGTCTATTTGCACTTCCTTGTTCTATTATCATTTGCAATTTTGTGTTTCTGAAGCCATTTTGATGTAACATTAGTGGCACGGCACCCCATAGATTTACAGGAGACCCATTTATGGTTATAAACATCAAAGGAAGATCAGAGCTTGACAATCATTGAAGATCTCATCTTGGTGCAAACCAGAAACCAGGATCTCTTCTTTAAAAGAATATAACATTACCTTGTTCTGTCATTTTGGTCATAAGAAACAAATTAAGAAAATCAAAATTTCTTCAGAATAACTAGGGGGGCTAAAGCCCCCCCAAAATTGCGGAAAAAATAACTAGGGGGGCTGAGCCCCCCTGAGCCCCCCCAGCTCTACACCACTGCCCTCACCTACGTAGTACTACTGACACAAAGATTTGTGTCAAGCTTACCGATTTTCTGCCTGTGGAACACTGACTTTCTTTGGTCCCTTTCTTTTGGATACTGAAATCCCCATTCTCTCTTCCTTTATAGCTACATCTTGAAATGGATGGTCTTAAAGCACCCAGCAAAGCGCTTTACTGTACATATGCTCTAAGTAAAAAAAAAATGAAACTGATTTGGTACAAAATTTTTTGCTACTTCATGAAGCAATTAATTTTTTGCTCATTATAAGTGGAAAAACAATTAAAAACAAAACATTATCCAAGTGAAAGCAGATGGCTAATTAAGATAAGATAATGGTCAGGTGTACACAATAGTCCTGGGGGGTACACGACTTGTGGATGGATGGGAGTCTGCCACCCAGTTCTCAGAAAGCTCTTCTAGTTACCAATGAGTTCTGACGGAAAACTGCTCATTTTAAACTATTTTTTGTAAATTTCAGCAAACCCTGCCATTTTTATGGAAAATCTGCCAAAAAAGGACCCTTGTTTAGAGAATTTTGGGTCCAAAAACCATGTTCATTAAGGCAAAAAGTTACCAATTTTTTGCAGTCAAAACTTGATATATAGTGAACCGTAATCTACCGACTCTTATTCTGCGCCGGACATGTCGGGCGCACAGAGCACTTAGTTTCTGTAGTTTTCATTGTTTTATCGCTGCAATGTCCGGCGCATGAACATTTAACTTTCCATACAGGCTCTTATTCTAGAAATAAAATTTTAGGGAGTTTCTTAATTGTTCTTGAGCGTAGTAGATTTTCTTAGAATTTTGTCATCATAATAGTACTGATACTAGTTTCTTAAAAGAAAATGTGTATTAGAATCTCCATCAGCATAATATGGTGGCAGCAGTTCTTTAAATTGTTATCACGAGTCACGACATTGCAAAGCACTCTCTATTTTTGACATATATGTTGGCTGTTGAATTGCACGCATACAGCATAGATAGCAGCATGGGGGCATGGCATGGCAATCGGATGGTGGTAAATAGAAGCAGGATGAAACGTCAATATGTACAAATTGTGCCAAAAACTGCTGAACAATCCCCTAGACTACTTCTGTCCTCAACTATACCAATCGCCTTTTCAAGGGAAATAAACACATCATACCAAAACTATTTATATTGGGGTCTTCTGGCGCCAAACAATATCATCTGCAATGCACGGTCTCTACGTTCTGATAGGCCCAAAAACAAGGCAGCTTGCAAACAACAAGAAGGTTGAAGATGAAAGTGCATGAAGGAACCATTTGAACAAACTTATCGGTGAAGTATAAAACAGCCAATGCAAGCATCGAAATGGTACCATGAATTGTTATTATGTAACTGCCATGGTGCTCTCAACCAACTTAACCGCTACTACAAATATCGATTTACTACTCCACAAACAAGTTTCTTCTTCTTACCAACAAGCCAAATGCGTATCTTCCTGCATGGTGACCACAGGGAAATGAGGATCTTCTTCTCCTGCATAGTCATGGTTGCTAGGAAATGGCATGCGGGGTGACCTCTACGATGGAGGAGAAATTGAGGCGGTTTCCCTAATACCAATTTTTAGAAAATGCGTACTACCCAAACTTTTTGCCCAATTTTTCACGAATGTATACCAGATCTTACACCAATTTTTCAAAAAATGCAGACAGGGTTTATAGTTACCCTGTTTAGTCTGTTTAGATTTAGATCTGTATATAGTTACCTTGCGTACTAGAGCCTTAAAATTAGAAGAAAATTGAAAATCATTCCATACTTTTTTGGCTCTGGTACCCAGGGTAGTACACGTTTTTTTATAAGAAACTGGTTTATAAGAAACTAGTACTACGATGACCAAAAATTTAAGAAATTCCAGTACTACGCTCAAGAACAGTTAAGAAACTCTAAAACTTTAGTTCTGTATGTCTCTCTTATTCTATGTCTCTCTAACAAAGGTACATTCGACTCACTTGACTTTTAACTGCAAAATTGGTAAATTTTTGCCTTGATGTGCATGGATTCTTCTTGCTGACAATGTCAATGCAAAATGGAAGCCCTTTCTCGAGAAGAAGGCTAAACTTCGAACAATACCGCAATTTTAGGCCCAAAAAATAAGAAACTAATTAAGAAACTTTTACTACTAAAACACCGAAATTTTCATGCGAAATTAAGAAACTTTTAATACTAAGTGCTGATCCAAGTTTCTTATAAAAAACGTGTATATAGTAAGCTATATTAAAAGATCAATGTCAAGAAACTCTGCATCCACCGTAACATTTTTAATGACCGAAAATCTTTGTCCGACACTGATGATCTTATAGCTTTAAAGGGTTCATGCAAGGATAAAAGCTTGCATCTGCAAAGAGCGAAACTATCTAAAAACATCTCATTCGATTGAAGCTACACGCGCCGTAAACAAAGGATAGCCAAAGAAACAATGCTGTGTCTGAGTGTTTTCTTTGCTCTATTCATCGATCGACAAGCTTTACTGTAGCATAAGGCTCAAATCTTTGCAAAAATGTTATTGCCTAATTCTTTCAACTGAAAAGATCGAAGGAAATTTTGCATCGTTTGCCATAATAGAAACAGCATTTTTGATATCATCATTTTTTTTGGAGTTACAGCATGGGCAGTTAGACCTAGACACTGCTGGTGTGCTTCTATGGAGGAGCGCTGGGTAATATGTATTTGCGGAGGAAATGTTTTATAGCACTTCGTTCTTTCGATATCTGCTCCGCAGTGCTATAAAAAATTTCCTCCGCAGGTACCTATTATCCAGCGCTCCTCCATAGAAGCACACCAGCAGTGTCTAACTACCAATGGTTACAGCGGTTTTAAAGCTTTATGAAAGAACACACGAGAGGAGGCATCAGAAGCTTGTCAAAGATTAAAACCACCATAAATTCTAAACCGATTGAGGAAAATCAATATGACCAATGTAAGGAATACTCAGTCTTTGAAGATCTACAAGATGGTAGCAAGCAGAAGTCTGTAGTTTTTATGGTTTACGATTTAGAAATTTGATGATGTCACAAATTTCAAAACTGGCAGAAATTTGAAAATGCTGCGACTCTGAAGATGATGGCGATATCAAAAATGCTCTTTCTGGAATTATGGCAAACCACCTAAATTCCCTTCGATCTATTCAGTTAAAAGAATTAGGCAATAACATTTCACACATTTAATTTTACAGTTTTGCAGGGATTCGAGCCCTATGCCTGTTACCATAGCACATTCCCGCCAATGCAAGTTTTGGTAAGTAAGAATTACAATTATTCTACAAGGTGAGTAAATAAAAACAATTCCCGCTTGAAAGGCTAGTACTGCTCCCTGGGTATACAGGAAATAAAATTGGCAAATATACCGGGTGAAACAATAAAAAGGCCCGGAGTTTGAAAAAATTCTGCTCCCTGAATATCAAAGCAATATTACTGAAAACTGTCTTGCTTTATTTCCAATATGTCCAATTACGCTCAGTAATTTACTTGGTTTTAATCGGTCATTCCTTCCCGTCGATGTAGGAGATTTTCTGCGGAAAGCCGTTTTCGAAAACCTGCAAATACGAATGAAAACAAGCAAAATTTCCCTTTGTTTTCCTTCCTAACAATTATGACACTTTCATGCATTTATATATTTTGTCCTCGTAGGAGAATGGAATGCCCTGAATAAATTATTCATACTAAGGGGAAAACGTTTTCATTCCCCCAAGAGGATAGCACGTGCTAAATCGTGCTCAAGGCATTGCTGTAATGTAAACATTTCTGGGAAACTTGCTCGCGATTTTAACACGTTTTGTAAGGTTTCTCAAAAAGACCTTTTTTAGAAAATTCCTTGTAAAACTGAACAGAGTGACCGATTTCAGCCAGGAAAAATTCTAAAAATAATTGAACATGTTAGCTATTGAATCAGATATTCCAAAATATCATTGCTTATATATTCTGGGAGCAATAGGCTCTCAAATACCGGGCCTTCTTTGACTCATCCGGTATCATTTAACAATGGACATGTTCAAAATATTCTAAAATTTACCTGGCTTAAAAATCGGTCACTCCGTTCAGATTTTACACCGAGTTTTCTCAAGAAAGTCCCTTCGAGAAACCTCGAAAAACGTGCTATGATCATGGGCCAATTTCCCTCACATTTCTTCTTCACATCAATGACTTGAACAAGTTTTTGCACGAGCTATCCTCTTTGAAGGATGAAAAGTTTTCCCATAGTATGAGGAACCTATTCAAGGAGATTCCATCCTCCCAAGGGGTAAATTATATGCCAAAACCATGGAAGCGTCATTGCTATTAGGAAAGAAAACAAGGAAACTTTGCTCATCGTTTTCACTCGTTTTTGCAGGCTTTCGAAAGGGGCTTTCTGCACAAAATCTCCCATATCCACGGGAAGAAATGACTGATTAAAGTCGGGTGAATCACTGAACCTAATTGGACACAGCGGAAATAAAATAAGACAGTTTTTAACATTATTGCTTTGATATTCAGGGAGCAAAATTTTTCCAAACGCCAGCCTTTTTTTGACTCACCCAGTACCATTACGAAACAAAATTGGAAAGTAGTTAGTTGCCCTGCTGCAGGTCAATATATCATTCTTCCTCTTTCATTAACACGTTTGATGAGCGTTACAAGTGTCATCGTTTAAGTGTTTCTATGATCTTGACCTCGATCTGGATTTCGACCTCGATTTCGATCTGGAATGAGACCTTCCACGTGATCTTGCCGGTGAGCTTGATTTGTGATGTGAGTGTGATCTAGACTTTGATCTCTTTGGTGATCGATCAGTTGACTTCTTGTTTGATCGCGATCGGGCATCTCGGCTATGTGAGCGGGAACGTCGGCTATGGGACCGCGATCTCCTACTGCCAGACCTAGATCTCGACTTCTTTGGGGTTGTTGATCTACCACGCCCAGTGCTGCGGGATCTCGATCTTTTTGGTGTTCTGGATCTCTGCGGTGATCTTGAATGCTTTTGACTTCTCGACCGCTTAGCAGACCTGGATCTTGAACGCCTTGGAGATGTTGAACGCCTTGGAGACTTTGAGCGTCCCTGAGATTCAGAGCGTTTTCGAGATCTAGATCCGGAACGTCTATGAGATCTGGAACGTCGTGGAGATCTGGAACGTTTTCTAGACCTAGGAGATTTAGAACGTCTTGGAGACCTTGAACGTTTTGGGGTTCTAGAACGTTTTCTAGACCTGGGAGACATGGAACGTCTTCTAGACCTGGGAGATCTAGAACGCCTTGGAGATCTAGAACGTCGTGGTGTTCTAGAACGCCTTCCAGACCTAGACATGGAGCGTCTCGGAGATCTAGAGCGTCTCGGAGTCCTTGAACGTCTTCTTTGGGGCGATTTTGATCTGGGACGATCTCCGTAAATGCGATCTGGTGAAAAGCTCCTTGACTGAACAGGTTTATCAGTTTTTACCCGAACGTAAGATGTTTCACCCTAAAATTATAAGAACAAGAATAACATTAAAACAGTAAGAAAAAGACAATCACCTGCCAAGAAAAGTACTTCACTTCTCTTATACCACCAGGTGTCCCAAAAAGATGTACCACAGATTTGGTTGACTCCAGAGATTTGAATGGCTAATCACTCTCAAATGTTCCTCGATAGTTTACTTGAACATAGATACCTCGTGTGTTGGTTATTGGTGCTTTCAGAGCAGAAATGTCAATCTTGAAAGCTCAAATTTGCGTCCACTTGCAAACCAGAGCTTTAGCCTTTTGGCCTAAGCAAATTCCGAAAGCACATCGAAATTAAGAACTGAAATTAATGAAAAATCAAGTAACTTCCCAATGGGTGACTGGGGGTGACTTCTGGCAAACAGAATAACACGAGATCTAATATTGTTCAAATTTTATCAAGGCTATCGTTGATTTATACGCTGTGCTGAAATTGTTCAGGCCAAAAGGCTAAAGCTCTGGTTTGCAGAAAGAGGCAAATTTGAGCTTTCAAGATTAACGTCTGCACTCAGACTGCCAATATCAACAAACGAGGTATCTATGTTCAAGTTAACTATCGAGGAACATTTTTAGAGTGATTAGGCATTGATTGAAGCTAAATTCACAGCGCTGGAGTCAACCAAATCCGTATACATTTTTTTGGGACACCCGGTAACGGAATTAACATCTCACTGTTTCACACTCTTTTTAGAAAATGGACTTTAAATACTCGTACCTTTTTAGACAACAAGAAAGTAATACGGTTCAGCTTTCTATTTTATGCCTTGGATATGTACTTGGTTAGGTCTGCAATTACCACAGTTCTTTACCATATGTGCTATGTGTAGTTCACAATAATCATACAGTGTGCTTTCTTATATCTTTTACATTTTTGTCATTTCAATGCTGGGTAGATTTTAATTACTAAAATGTGGTTCTACCAAATCCAATTCATACTGAAATTGTTCACTTAGAAAGAGAATTTTGAAGAATCTACTTGAACAATAGGGAAAAGGCATATATTTATGGATACAATGGTGCCTTCCTGTGGACAAAAAAGTGACAAAATACCGTTAGTCCATAGGTTCCTCATCTGATTGTCTGTATCCCGTGTTCTTAAAGTTTTGTCATCTGTCTTATTACAGAATCATCTGATTTCCTTAGGCCCTTATCAAATAACTCCTCTGTGATGCATCTGTAAGTAACAGTCTGTTGTCATGCCACACCTAGCAACATAATGCCAGGTGTGAAACAATTTTTGAGGTGTGATCCTGACGCATCTGAACAATTTAAGATATTTCTCATGGGATGATGCATCTGAGTTTTTGGCGCATCTGAAGACCTCCTATGCTCCTCCAGTCCTGAATCAGATCCTTATTTCAAGTGGCAGACTGTTTCAAGCCTGGTCCCGTCATCGGGTCTGGTCATCAGACCTAAATCCCATCCTGAGAGAGAATCGATGAGAACACCACTGGCAAGATGGTCATCCCTGTCTGCCCAGCTGAAGATGGAATAATCAGAGATAAAAAAATTGTAAAGCTTGCTTATCATAAATCAAGTTCTTTGACAAGCTGGCAACAAACTTATTACTGAAAAAGATTTCCCTATTTTCAAGAAAATTGTCAATGTTTTGAATTTATTAAATCTGAATTTTCTAAATTTGCTATTCATTTCTTAGAAGCCTTTCAATCATTCAGACCTTCAAAATCACATCACTTACAAAACAAAATGATGAGCCAAACATTTTCTAACCGCAGTAAATCATTAGATATATTAAAGGAAAAATTTGGGATTGGTATGATCATTGATAAACCAAAAGATTATTGGTGTACCATACTTTTGTCCTCCATTTTTCATCATTTCCTTGCAAAATTACATATTCAAATAAAAGTGACTTGTGCATCATGATATCACGCTGCAAAAAGATTTCTACGAGATATTTGCGTGTGATGACATAAGCTACACAAGAGTTGCTTGTTTGAACATGTAATTTTGCAAGAAAAATTGTGGAAAAAAGTATGATACTGTATTAATACAGCATTTTCATAACAGTACATATACATTATATATAATCTGCTGTTAAAGTATATAGTTAGTATTATAGCACACAGTATATATAATCTGCTGTTTTATCATCAATCATAACAAAGCCAGAATTATCCTTTCAAACCCAAGTGTTGCAAAGAGTAACAATTTCAAAGAAAATTTCAACTGAATATTTTTTCCAATAATCTTCAAAAGTGCATAAAAAAGTTTTGCCTCCTTTCCTTCCTTTCAATCTATAAAATTGATGCATTCAAGGTCAAACTTTGGTTTAAATTAGGTTAATTCTCTAAAATTAAGTAATCTTGCTCCTCCTTCACATGCATTAAGATGCAAGAAGATTCTGTAGGACTTGGAATCATCAAGCAAATGCTTACCTCATGAGATCTAAATTTGGTATCATCAAGATTATTGATTGCCCACTTCATATCATTGTGTCTTGCAAATTCAACGACACCAGATCCATCTTTGAATACATCTGCATATAACACATCACCAGCTTCTCGCATATGATCTTTCAAATCTTGCCAACTTCCAGTTGCTGGTAGACCATATATCAATACCCTGTGATCTGACCTTTTTGGGGGACCAGCTCCACGTCCTCTACCCCTTCCACCTCCTCTCCCTCTAAATGAGTCAGCTCCTCTGTCAGATGGTCCTCTAGGGAATTCAACTTTGATCCTGTAGCCATCTATTTTATATCCATCACGAGCAGCAACTGCATCTTGAGCATCCCTAGAATGAACATATCTTGTCAATCTCCCAAAAACCAAGTTGAAAAATTATACAATATATAATTTCATATTATATACGAAAATTACATTTAATTTTTGGTTGAGTCAGCAATTCAAATTACATCATAATTCATAATTGAATCACAAACAAATCCACCAACTTTCTGACCATTCTGAAAATTTCTGGTGGTTGCGGCCTTTGCAGGGGTCAGGCTCCACTTGGTCAGCTCTTAGTGGCAGTTCTGTGGCCAGGGGAAATTGTGGTCTGCGGGATTTTTTTAGAGTTCTTTGGAGCACTCACAATCAATTACCTCTTATTTATGTTTAGATTAGGTTTAAGTAAGCTCTTTGAGAATAAGAATCATTCGTTGGTAGCTTAGATCTCAACCATATTAGCACAGCTCTTACCAGTGCATACTTTTCACACCAATTTACCTACCCTAAACTGGTGCATACTAGCACCCGTCAAAATGGGATGGTGTGGTAAGCAGAGTGCTTAAATTCTAATATTTTTTCTCAGACTGTAGTTAAAAAAATTGTTAAATGCCATTCATGGCCAGAAACAGATGAAGTTATGTCTTTTTCTGCCATGGACAGCACAGAATATTGTATTTCATTGTTGCTTTAGTTTTAACAAATATAAAAGACATTGCTGATACAAAGAACCTGTTAAGTGGTTTCATTTTGTCCAAATTGATGACTGATATTGCTGTTCTGTTGATTTATCTTTTCAAATAGAACAACAAATACTAGGTATGACTGCAGAGGTCTGTGACAACATGTCTCTGGCCAAGATGTAGACCAGGTTGGCCAGTCTGCAGAGTATGGCACTTTTCGAGGAGATCTCCAGTGTGCAAGGAGAAATTTCTTTTGTTCTTTATTGTTTATTTTGAATAGCCCATTGAAATCTCTGGTGTGCAAGTGCCATACTTTGCATACGGGAAGGTTGAAAAACTTGCTTTCACTCTCAACTATGAAACTGTGTCAAACTCCCTACTCACAGCTATAATAAACGATTCTCACATGTGAGAACAAAAGACCAATTGTAAATTTTGCTTGCAGCTTCAAATTTATTTCAATTCATTTCATTGTTTCACTCGCTACTATACTAGGTGTAGGCTAAATCACCACCTAAATTTTTATACTTTTTCAATATTTTCATGTGGAAGTGCACACCTTTTGTTTTAAAGAAAGTATTTTGGTAAGTGCATAGAATGTGTACGTAGGCTGCTGGAAACTTAACCTTTCATTTTTTCATTGCTTTTTTGCCTGATCTCAGGCTATGGAAACTTTTCCTAAGTTAGTATTCTATTAAAAGCTTCGTGAGTCATCCGAAGGTTCTTTTCATCAATCATGAAATGGGCCTAAATAAAGCATCAACTTACCTGTGGTCTTCGAATTCTACAAAGGCAAAAGCCGGACTGTATCGATTGTGGATATCTACAGCGGCTATCCGACCAAACCTATCGAAGAGATCTTCGACATCTTTATCTCGTATATCTTTTGGAAGATTTCCAATGTAAAGACGACATTCGTTCGTGGTTGAGCGAATCAATTTGCTGCCATCCATTTTGTTCTTTCTTGCGGAAAGAAATCTAGTCTCGATTTCAAGATCTCATCATCCTCTACCCAGGCTCCTCCGCAGTAGCTGTACCAAAACTTGATTGGCTGACATATTTAATACGCTTTCTCCATTTCAGCCAATCACAACGCTGCGAGGAGCCACAGCAAAGATAACTTTAGGCCTGTTTATCCAACCCTACCCTTTACAATCAATATTTTCCATGGCTAGAGTGCAGTTTAGCAGGCAACATTCAAATGTTGTGTTGTATGTGATATGGAAAGGGTAAGGTTAGTTTCAGAAAAGGGTTTTCAGCGTGGCAGCGAATTTTACTAGGTTTAAAGATCCAGAGGATCGCCCAATGTGGTGAGGAACTTTTTACAGAGATGCATCTTCATTAGATAATGCAAAGCATCTTGCGAAAGGTTCTTCACCGCCATCTTCTGAACTAGCTATGAAGAAACTTCTGTACTTTGCCAAAACAGGAACTGCACATATACATACATCAAAAATTAATAACTTTGAGCACCTCTTGCTCCCTGCAACAGATCCCAAAATTAGGCAATATTTGTCCATATTAAACTTTTGATTTATCAGTTCAAAAAGCGTATATATCCAAACACTGCCTTGTATCGGACTGCCTCTTGGTATCATTTTACAGTTTCTGTCTATTTGGCCCGTTTTCTTCTGCAATAATTTGCATAGATGATTGAACTAAAGATAGTGATAGTAAATATTCTACCATGATCTGCTGCATCCCATAGTTAACCCATCAATGACAAGGGAGGGCCCTTTGAAAAACAGCTTCTGCTGAAGGGCAACTCTACTAACATAAATCAAATCAATTTCTTTTAGATACAATGGGTCATGGTAAAAATCCCCCACATCATCTTGAGTGTAACATTCTAATGTGTTGGTCATCAAGTCCTAGTTTTTCCAAAGGACTCAGGGTCAATAAGAAGCAAAATATCAACTCATAGCAGTTGAAACACAGCTATTATAAAACAATCAATGAAAAGTAAAACAACAACAGAGCAACTGACAAAATAGAAAACGCAGAAAACTGAAAGTAAAGAATCAGTATATCAAATTAAAATTAAAGTTGGAAGCACTTCTATCTGACAGACAAATGCAGGCTTCACTCCTAAGCAGTCTTATTTACAGTTATAAACAATGTTAACTCCTTAGGAGCAGTTTTTCTTCTCAACCCGACTTGAAAAGGAGAATAGCAACTTGTCCCATGTAGAAATAGATGAAATGTTTTGTCTCATGCGTCACATATGATCCAAAGTTCCTACCAACAATGCAATGCCATGTTGGGTTGTATTTTTTGTCAAATTCCTTTTTGATGAATGCTGCAATATCTTTTTCTATGTTGTATTTGTCTAATGCCTGCTTTGCACACTCTGTAGCATCATTTTGCATTTCTTCGGACATGTCCGCATTCTTTATCACAGCCTTTTTCTCACTCATCTAGGAAATAAAATTTGATCATTTTTATCATGCATCACCAATGTTAAATAAATCATGTATGGCACATCAATTTTACATTACATATTACATTTTGGTCACTAAGGGTCGTTGAAAAGGACAGCCACCACCCACCTGGGTAGTTACCAAAATACGAAACAAAATAAAACACGAGGTTTCCACAAATCTGGAAACAATCTAGAGTAGCCAAAAAATTGAAGCACTCTCGTTTGCAAATAGCGATGCACGTTTCTGTTCGATCCATAAAATTAAGTGCGTAATGCAGTGTCTTGCAGTGTGTGAAAGTTTGTTCGTAACTTCGCTGATTGCTTGCACTCCATGATATGAAATCCCTCTGTGATGGATGGAGTGGGCCTAAAGGGAGTTTAGCTTCGGCCCAGCAAATATCAACACAACGAAGAAGCTCAACAGGTCTGACAGCTCTACAACGAAAGATTTACTTTGCTTACCTTGGAATTTATCTATTTTCACTTTTCAGGAAGAAATAACCTCTATCTTTGCGTTGCTGTCTTGGTGTTTGTACGTGTCTCCACGAGCGTTTCGTATGATGTTGGCGCGAAAGGTGATTACCACATAAATTTAGTATCCATGCAATCACTATAGCAACTATAATTTACGATTTCCCATTGGTGGATACATGGGAAATTTCTTCGGCCAATTTTATTACCCAGAATGCTTTGGATATCTAGCTTTCTCGTTCCTGGTAAACGAAAACGAGGCAATTCCGTTGGAGATTTCAAATCATATTCAAATTTTTAAATAGAAGAACATTATTTCACCGTTTTCAAACTTTCACTGGGACTTAAAAATTTTCATAAGTCCCATTTCACCAATGAAATTATCGTTACTTTTTAAATCAAAATTAGAAGTTACAACTTTCTGAAAATACTAATTTTTACCCGCAAATTTTTAGTTAATTAATTAGCAAATTTTTAGCAAATTTTTAGAACCTAAATATTTGAGCCAAAGCTGAAAGTTTCTTAGAATTATCTGATTTTGAGTTCTCAGAGTTTCTTACGAGTTCCATTACAATCTTCATGTTTACAGTTAGTTCTCTCCGTTCCTTCCTGAACATTTCAAAACAAAGGTTCTTCCGTTCTTGGTGCCTTTTGGAGAGCTTTTGCAATGTTTAGACATTACTCAAGTAACTTCGAAGTGTTCGAAGTGATGTTATACAGGCAGGGACGTAGGAAGCATCTCAAACTTGGAGGGGCACGACACTTCGAGGGCACTTTTTCCATTAAGCTAAAGGGGCATTTCCTGAAAACAAAAAGGGCACTTCTTTGTTTATTTCAAAATCTTGGGGGGGCACGTGCCCCCAGTGCCCCCCGGTTCCTACGTCTCTGTATACAGGAAAATAGTAAAAACATAAGGATATGATAAGGCTTTGCTTTCCTTCAAATATTTTCTTAGTACTGGGGTTTCTTACCTTAATTTTTTGGCGATCTAAGAGTTGAATTTCTTATGAGCAGAATACGTATATTTATATCGTCCATCTCAAATCGGATATCACTTGAAAGTGTCCGCGAATAAAACAATGTCAGTGCTTTGCAGTATTAATTTTGCGTTATCGCAAACCCCACGTGCAAACATGCAATCTGATTTGAAACAGACTTTAGTTTCCAGCCCCCAATTTTGCATACAATACAACGCGTGTCATGTCATGTAGTTGTTGCTTTTACCTTCCTTCACAAATTACAGCACGCAACAAAGGTCTTGTGGATTTCTGATTCCTCAACAGAAATGTCGTACAGAAGAAGCGCAAGCCCTCCACGAATGAACAGATCAAACACTAATGATTGTCGCTTGTATGTTGGAAATCTTCCCGATGATGTACGAGAAAGAGAACTTGAAGACGTCTTCTACAAATATGGCTCGATCAAAGATGTCGAACTAAAGCTCCCGAAAGGAAGGGGAACACCGTACGCCTTCGTTGAGTTTGATGATCCTAGGTATGAAGATATTTATCAATTTATGCAGCAAGGATCTCTAGGATTATTGTCCAATATCCATTGCACAAAATTTTCATGTTAAATCCAGGTTCTTGCCCAGAAGCCGGTGTGTTTTTGAGGCGGGGATGTGAAATCGCTCAAATTTAGGCCCATTGTTGTTGAGGGAAAGGTCTGGGTTTAACCATTTTTTGTGATTTGAAACGCTTATGTTTGCAAGCTTGGCATGAAAGCATCTTCTAAATATGGAAAATAGGGTGCAACTGGACAGGGATTCTTTCTGCTCTATGGGTGGAAAGTTTGTTTTTGCTGCACTAAAGAAGGTTTATGCCCCCCCCCCCCCCATATATAGACATATAGACAAAGACAATGAACTTTTGTTCAACCTTTGTTTTGATGTTGCTCCATGGAGCTCCTCCTTAATCAACCAATCTTAAGTACAATCTTGTAAAGTTCTTCTTTTCTGTAATTTCTAAGTTTAAAAAATTTTGTATTTATTGTATGGTATTTTGTAATTTGTAGTATAATTGTGTAGAATTGTATTTAGGATTGGTTGATAAATTTAACTAAAACCAAACTCTTTTAATCAGAGTAAATCAGTTCATACCTGATGACACCAGGCATCAGATGATTTTCATGCTAGTACCAATCATACCCACCCTGTTTGCAAAGTATGGCACTTGCTGGACTTGCTCCAAGTCTACTCCTCTGACACTCCTCTGATCCATCCCGGAGACAAAGGGGAGGGGGGCGAGAGAAAAAAAGAAAAGAAAAAAAGAAAGGAGGAGGAGGAGAAATAGACTTGTCAATACATATATCCGAAACGAGGTTTTTAGTTGGCTGTCATCACGTGATTACGGGCGTCATGTGGAAAAATATTTGCTGTTGCGATTCGCGAGTCGTTTCTCAAAATGGCGGCCTGCAGCAGTGGAGCTGTGGTAACAACACCGAGGAAAGTCTTCATGGTTGCGCCAAAGGGAAGCAAAGACATTTGTATAATTTGCCACAAAAATGTCAATCTGTTATACAAGAATCCAAAAGAAATGAAAATGCGACTGTGGGAGATCACTGAGCCTTTCAGGCACAAGAAGACCAGGGCTGGCGAAATATTGGAAAAACACGTCGGCGAGGAACTTCAACCTTCGACCGATCATATGATCTGTAAGAACTGCCACAGAAGCATAGATAGGATCGAGAAAGGGAGAAGGGAAAGATGTCAAATGTTGAAGGCTGGGAGAGCAGCAGGAGCAGTTGAGATGCAAACAAGAACAAAGAGATGTTGCAAAGAAAGCCCCACCATATCGCCCTCGCCTGTTGCTCCGTTGAAAGAAACCCAACATAAGAAATTCAAACGTCAAAGACTAGACTTTGCTGATCAGAATGTTGATGCAGAAGTTAATGGCAGGAAAGAGGATATGATGTCTCATTTGCCTTCAGTATGCACAAATAATTCCAACCAGGAGCTGATGTCTCATTTGCCTTCAGTATGCACAAATAATTCCAACAAGGAGCTGAAGCTTGTGGTAAGTTTTGTTTAAAAAATGAAAGCTGGATTGAGTGACGTACAGCACACGTGTAGGCTAAACTTGCATGATGAATTGATATAAATCAATATATTCTCAAGGATCATTTGGACAATTGGGTAAGCCAACCTCTAAAATAGTATATCAAACTGTACATGTTTCTTCTGAGTTTCTTTAAATGTAGAAGAATCTTAAACTTGGAGGGGCACTGCAATTTAAATGGCAATTATTTTGCAAGAAGGGCACTTTGATATACATCAGATTTTCGGTGGTAAAACTGTAATATATAGAAAAAAAAAATGGTGTGAATGCTGATAGATATCTGATTTCCTTCACAATGAAATAATGTGAGAAGTTAACATAGCTAAATCACAAAGTAAATAATAACATTAAACAACTTTCTGTCCGCATCAGTCTTCAAAAGGCGCACAGCCTGATACAAAAAGGGCACTTGTTGGTTTGTTGCAAAATCTTGGGCGGCACTTTCAATTTATTGTTCTTGAAAGGAAAAGAGTAAAACTATTTTTGAGTCAAGACAATAGAATGCACCCCCTCTATTTTTTGCCTTAAAGCACAATTGTCATATATTTAAAATATTTTTCTCTTAAATTCTAGATTACATTCAAGTCACATGAAACTGAATGCCAGGTGCCAGTCCCTCAACAGTTTATTCCTTTAACACACACAATTGTTTCACAAAATTTGGTTGGTGCTGCAAGATGTGTATGGTCTCATAAAATTTTGCAAGAGAATATTCTCAACATTCTATCACAGGAAGTTGAATTAGAGTTCAAGGATATATGCTCTAAAAAAGAAACACTATTTAAAACAAATGAGATGGAAGAGCTACACGGAAAAGTGGACTTTGTTGAACTTGACTGTGAGTTGAAAAGAAAATGTCCTATATTCTCCAGAATTTTGTACTCGGCAGGGTGCAATGAACGGCAGCTGTCCAAAAATAAAGTGAAAAAGAGAGAAACCATAGTGCCAAAGCTGATAACAGCAGCAGGAGTAATCCTTCATTCAAGAAACCAGACCATGAATACAATTCCACTTTTAAATGGGCTCATTCTTAGAAATGGGGGTGCAAAAAAATCTGCCATTAAGAGATTTCATGCTCGTTCCCTGACCATTTCATATGGAGAAATTTTGAACCGACAATCACAGATTGGTGAAGATTATGCCAAACCCTTACTTAAATGGATTGATAACTTGAGTTTAAGTCATAAATCAGTTCCTGAGCAAACTGTTGTTAACCCTGAAACAGAGCCCAAATCCAACACTGAAGGAAGAGATACTGTTATCCCAGGCAATGAAGCTTTCACAAAAACGAAAAATAATCCCAATGAAGATAGAGACATATTAACATATAGATTAATAGGTGATAATTGTGACATGAGAGTTAAAACACGAAACACGAGCAGGACTCAGACTGGAAAAGATTTGCATATGTTTATCATGCTTGCTATTGCAAACAGAGTTCCTGGGAGAAGTGACTCTGAATTTGGTTATCACCCAAATCAAGGAGTTTGCACTGCAAGATTTTTACCAAACATTGATGAAAACCAGCAGTTGCGAAACGAATTCAAACAAATTGTGGGGAACATTCTCATAGAATACAAAAAGGACCTTGAGTGGATGAGGAAATTCATACCAAAGAATATCACCCATGAGTACTCTGGCATCACAAAAAAGGCCTCAGAAATTGTAAGTTGAAAACAAGTCATATTTACATTTTAACAAGGCAGAATTTGATCCATGCAATACGTTTTCAGTTGAATTTTGGTGGTATTTGCAGGTAATATTTGAAAATGATTTATTGGTTGCACAAATTGCAATAGTTCATAGACATAAAAACAAAGTACTGTAGATCTCTTTAGCGCAAAATCCAGAACATGTCTTTGATTTATCGCTCCACTGTGCTGACCGTTTACTGCATGGAATACAGTATGTTTGCAAGAAATATGATAAGATTCAATCTGGCTCTAAAAAAATTGATTGTCTTTAGTACACAGGCCATTTGCAACTTCTACTGAAAAGAAAACATATTTGACAAAGAAACAGAATATAACCTTCTCCTGACTTGATATGCATACTCGTACCTAAAAATTTCTTGTCTAAGAAATGCATGTCAAAATTTTAATGGCCGGGCCTGTGCTGTACGTGAATTTAAAGAATTTAAAGAGAATTTGGCATTGCTTCAAGATCAGACAGTATGCTTATTTCCCTTTTATTCAGCACATGGTGGCCATGACTATCATACTGTGACCAAACCTTGTCTTAGGTATCAAATCTAGCCCTTATCTAACCCTGATTAGTGGATGTACCTTGTAGCTTAAGAACCTAAACATGCTGGGTTCTTACTGTATGCTAAATAATTCTAATTATTTCATTAGGTCTCTCTTGGTGTGATTGAAAAAAATGAAAACGATTCCTCAGAAATAATTGAAATTCTTCAGCATGCACAGCAGTTCGTACCTTTGGCTGATACTGAAGAACCAGTGCTAACTTTGTTTGGTGGAGATTTGCTGACTGTAGAGAGGGAGCTGAATGGCATCGAAGACAGATCAAATTCTGTCTCTTGTAAAAATCAACTGCATGGGATTATACCATGTTTGGAAGATTTTCATACATTTGGAAACTTCCTTGGGGTAAGATAACTTTCCATTTCAATACAGTAAAAGAGGAAAGGCAGTTCTCACAAAAAAACTTTCTTTACTTAAAGAAGGAAAACTGTAGGATTTATATTTTGCAATTTAATACACACAAGAAATGTTGTTTGATATGCAGTACCGATAAACCTGAAGATACAGTAGCTATTGTATAGCAGCCCTAGCACGACAAAATTTTGGCAATATATTGTATTCTTTACAAAGATGAACAATAAGAAAGACGAACAGGAATATGTACTGTATATAAACATTTTCTCTCAGTTCTCTCAATTCTATTTGTTAAATGTACAGATATTTGCTGTCATGTTTTTTCTGTTGTGGTGTTTTACCTACAAATCTTTTATTTATCAATTGCAAGCATTGCATCGGACGATCATTGTTGGTATTGTGGCCTTTCCTTGACAGCTTTATTCGTTTTCAGGTTGTTTCACATTCATTTTGAACATGTTAAGCATACCTTCAAGCTAAAGAATTAATCTCTGATATCAATTAATAAGTTTTATTGAAAGCAGTCAGAAATGGTTTCTTAATTTGATTATTGAAAATATTTTGCAAGTTCATCAAATAAAGTTTCCTAATTATTTGATCGTAGGTTATATGGCGGTTGCTTATGGACAAAAATAGTTCCAACAATAAAGGAACATTACTGCAAGCAAAGCATTTTTTGAATGCTGTAAATGCCCCCAATGATCCTATGAAGGACCCAGATGCTGCATTTGATTTACTTAGTGACTACACAGATTCCCTGGTTCTTTCTTGCTATGATGGTGTAGAGGCAAGGGTTGGCAGAAGTTCTGGCCTTGCAGTTGAGCAAGAGAAGATATGTGACACAATACTTGATACCATAGTTGATGAATTTGCAATTCCTAAGATGCCAGAGATACCAGAAGATGCAGAAGGTTACACATGTTTGCATTGCAAAAAAAGATACAAGAAGGTTAAAACTCTTCGGAAACACATACTTGAAAAACATAGTAGTGAAACTAAGGATCACCAGCAGGAAATATCTAACGATAGAGATGAGGATGGCATATTCAATTACTCATGCAATGCACTAGCACTGGGTCTGTTGGCAAAGGATTTCTATGCTGCTAGGAAAGAGGGAGATGGAAAGAGAATAATTAGACTTTACAAATTCTTCCTCCTTTTCTTCAGGCTGGAATCAAGAACCAAATATTCTTACTACTCTTTGTACACACTTGCTCAAGCATATCATTTGTTACCTCCATTCTTAGCACACGAGTTGGTATGGAATCGGACAAACAACACAAGCTGTAAGAGCAATGGTAACGTTGAGAATGATAGAACTTGTGAGCACCATGTTAAGTCATTTAAGAGCAACTGCAAGGAATTTCAAGGAAAGGTCACTTCAAGTAGCATAAAGCGAGCGAGTTGCTCTTATACAGGCATGAAGAAATTAATGAAAAAGCATGACACGATGGTGCATTTGCAAAGTGTTTCAGGAAAACATGTGAGGAAAAACAGCAAAGAAGATGTCAAAGATCTGGCTAAACAGTTTTCTAACCACCAAATCTTTTGCAAGGAAGGTGGCAGGTACCATGAAGCATTTCCTGGTTTTAAAAGGAATATTCTCGAACAGCTTGACATAGCTCAAATGGCAGACTGGGTAAAAGAGAAGATATGCAATTTTGAAGAACTTAGCATTTTTAAAAGAATTAGAAACTTAAGGACTTAACTGTCAGATGGAACATTTTCCAATTACTGAAAATGTATGACAAAGTTCATTGCTGGGGGTATTTTTTGGGTGCACAACAAATACCATGATACAATTCTTGAATCAAATGATCTAATAAAACCAACACAAACACAAGCCCCCTTTCTACAATCTGCGAAAATGCTTCAATGGCGTCTTTTGTTTACGTTTGCTTTATTTTGGCAACTGACCTCAAAAGGCTTTGTGATACTTGCAGGGGCTTTTTCAGGCAAAAGTTTGAAAGAGTTTGTTTATAAATTAACAGTCAAGAATTGCAGTGTGGTATTGTTGATGTGCCCAAAGGGTTCTGGTTGGCAGGGTCTTTAATAGAGAGGGTGTTTTTTGAAGAGGGGACAAATTTACAAATCATTAACAAATCAGCTGGGAAATTTAGTTTTAAGTATACCACAAACAAAAACTCTGGCAAAGCAACTAGAGACATCTGTCTAAATAAATGAAATTTAGGGAAGAGTGTTCCATGTTCCAAAAAAGGAGGAACCCCTTTTTGTGGAGCTGCTGCGGGGAAGCTTTTTTGCTTAGTTAACATGTCAAGAACTTTCTTCAACATATGATGAACCACTACTTTCTAGCAAGGGCTTCACCTTATATCTACGTTTCTGAAATGCAAATGATTCAGAGTCATTGGATGAGTTCTCACAGCTTGAATGGTCTGTATCATGTTCAGATAAGGGGTCTGCATTGGAATTTGATGATTCCAAACCAGAGTTTATATCAATCATTGGAAAATCTGTGTCATCAAGAACGGTCTGAATAATATGAAAAATTGGCTCACAGTGATCATCGTTGAATATACAGGTTCTGTCCATGACATCAGAAGGAAGTTTAATAACATCAATTTTGCTAATGATTTCAGGGATTGCCTTTGCTGGGAAACCAGTTGCTATATCATAACCTGTGTATATTTGTTGCTGACCTACATTTTCGAGTAAGTTATTCCTGTACTGGAGTAATTTTGAGCTAAGAATAGCAATGCCTTCATCATTCAGTATCACACGTGACAGATTACTTGTACCATGTTGTTTCCCTTCTTTTGTCAGATGACTAGCCAAAAGATTTTGCTCAAACTTTGATTGGAATGACCTGTTTTCTCTTGAAAGGCACTCCTTGTTTACATCGTCGCATTTACATTTTGATGCACATATGTCACAACAATTGTGCAGTGGATTAATGTTATCATAAGTTCCTTCAAAATTGCTAAAGATGACTTTTCTCCTACAAATATCTTTATTTTTGCAGTAAGCCTTCATTTGAGGGCTTGTTCGTTTTGAAACAGCTTTTGGGAAAAGTATCAGAACTGCGTGACTCTGTTGTCCATCCCTTCCAGCCCGACCAGTCTCTTGACAGTAATTGTCTATGTCACTAGGGGGACCATAGTGTACAATTAAGTCCAGATCTTTACAGTCTACACCCATACCAAAAGCAACTGTTGCTATAAGGAGACGGACATCACCATTTGTTGTTGCCAAAGAAGTAGTAATTAGCTCCTTTTTGTGCTCATCTGTGTTGCCTTGATACTTTTCATACAACTGAAGAGAACTACCCTCTTTCTGCTTGAAACTTTCCATTTGGCTATCTATGCTTCTGTAGAGGGACCTCACATGATTCAATCGTTGGCAAAATACTAGTACACGTCTCATCTCTCTTCCTTTGCTTTTGAGTTCATCTATCAGTGATGATAAGACTTCACTTGGCTTGTCGGCTATAACATTGATGACAGTGTAGCGGAAATTGGATCTGTGGGGTGAATTAATTATTCTGATTGGAGGCTTGAGCTCCAAGTTCTTAATGATGTATTTAACAGTTTGCTGTGTTGCTGTGGCAGTGAGTGCAACAACAGGAATGGGCCTGTTCAATGACCATAATGATCGTAACTGGGCAATATCATTGTACAATTGTCGAAAGCGTTTGGTCTTTTGACTCTCAGAACCCCTGCAACAAAGATATGACATGAGTCAACCAATGGAGATTCAAGAAAAGTGATTCAAGAAAACACATTACGTATATGGAAATTATGCATATCCTTCAATTTTATATTTTTACAATTCAAAGCAGTGGCAAAGAGGAAAATTGCAAATGAGAGCCTGGGGTAAAAATTCAAGAGCAATGATTTAATTCTGTCACTTTAAGTACAAAATTATGACTGTCATTTTATTTGTAATTGTACTTTTCCACTTTGCCATTACTTTTGAATTGCAAGATACAAAACTGAATGACAGTCATAATTTCCATATACTTAATGTGACAAAATTAGATCACTTTCCCTGACTCTTCCATTTTTTGGCTCAATGTCCCATTTTTGTTACAGGGACTCTGAGAGTTGTGGAAAATTTTTGAAGGAACTTATAATATGATAGCCTTAATCCACTACACAGTTTTTGTTGTGACAACATGTGCAACAAATGTGCAATGACGTAAACAAGAAGGGCCCTTCAAGACAAAACAAGTCTTTCCAAACCAAACCAAGTTTGAACAAGATCTTTTGGCTAAGTCATCTGACAATATTGTGTACCAATGAGAGACTGTGAACTTTAATCAACACTCAATACTTCAAGGATGGAAGCTCTCACAGATGAAGCTAGAGAAAATTTGTTGTGAAGGTTGATAACAATTTTTGCACATTCTTTCTTGTTTTTCCCCATTACCCCGGTGCAGAAGACCCTAGCCTAATTTAAATTACAGTTTTTTGCAAGATCTGGGTTGTTTTGTGCCACCCACCAGAGTTAGAGATTACTCAGGGGCAGAAAACGAAGAATACATACCATTTAACCACACAGTGACATTCATCAACAGCTATGCATGCAATCCTCTTTTGAAAATCAAGCTGCCTTAGTTCATCTCGGAATTTTCCAAGAATTGCCTCCGGGGATGTGAACAGAAAGTGATAATTTCCTTGTCTGATTCTCGTTTTTGCATCTTTTTCATCCACCAAAGAAAGTACAGTACAACCAAGTTCTCTCAGTTTGCGTGCCTGATCTGTGATCAAGGAATTCAAGGGGCATATTACCAAACAAAAGTAAGGAATCGGAGAATCGCACGATGCAGCAAGTCCATGAAACGTAGAGCCTGACAAAACAGCTTTTACGTATGGTGCCAAGTGGAAAATGGCAGATTTCCCATACCCAGTTGGTTGCGCAACAAACACGTCTTTTCCTTCGATAATAGCTTTCAAGCCATTCCTTTGGTGATCTTTTATTTTCTCGTAGCCAAACTTTTCACCAACAGCATCGATTATTTGATCTACGGCAGCCATCATCAACAATTAACTGTGCCTTTGCAGCCTCACTCTGGTTAAATACTTACCCCCCTATCGTGGTCGACTCTTTGTCTTCCATGAAGGCATACCACGTTTTGATTGGCTCAAATCCTCTCACAAAGGAATGCCGGTGGACAGAATCTTGTCCACCATACTGGAGAAAACAATAGAGCCTCGTTTCGGATATATGTATCTGACAAGTCTTTTCCTCCTCCTCCTCCTTTCTTTTTTTCTTTTTTTTTCTCTATTTATTTCTCTTTCTCTCGGGATGGATCAGAGGAGAAGACTTGGAGCAAGTCCAGGCACTTGCACACCTGATGAAAACAATAGGTCTTTTAAAATTTAACAACAAGAAGCAAAAGAATGTAGCCTCTGTACACCCAAGATCTGCAACTCTGCAGTCTGGAATCATACCAATCCAGTACACGTTTTGTTATAAGAAACTAGTACTACGATGACCAAAAATTTAAGAAACTCTAGTACTACGCTCAAGAACAGTTAAGAAACTAAAACTTTATTTCTGTATGTCTCTCTTATTCTATGTCTCTCTAACAAAGGTACCTTCATCTTTTCTTGACTGCAAAATTGGTAAATTTTTGCCTTGATGTGCATGTCAATGCTTCTCCTTGATGACAATGTCAATGCGAAATGGAAGCCCTTTCTCGAGAAGAAGGCTCAACTTCGAACAATACTGCAATTTTAGGCCCAAAAAATGAGAAACTAATTAAGAAACTTTTACTGCTAAAACACTGAAATTTTCATGCGAAATTAAGAAACTTTTAGTACTCAGTGCTGATCCAAGTTTCTTATAAAAAAACGTGTATTTGTCGTTTGAAATCAATTAATTATGACTGAAGGTTGATTAGTGACTCATTTGATTATTTCTTTTGATGCAAATTGATTGGATCAAGTGGTTATTAATTGTTCAGTCTTTGTTGATTAATTGATAAGTCAATGATGGATTGGACGGCCTGAACCATGTACGCATGCAGGACATTTCCTTGTAATTACCACAACCACTGTACCAATTTGAATTGAGCCCCTTTCACCAAAGATCTCTGACGGACAGACTCACTATAAACAACAGGAATAACAAGAGAACAAACGAAAATGGCGTAAATCTTTGGCGGAAGGCATACACCGATTCCCCCAAGGCCACTTTACGTAGTAACAAAACTTGTTTCTTGTTACAGAGATGCAGAAGATGCGATGAGAGGAAGGGATGGTTATGAAATAGGTCGTACAAGAATAAGAGTTGAATTCCCAAAATCAGGCAGAGATTATCGTGATGGTGGTGGTGGTGGTGGATTCTGGGGTGGCCGCGGAAGAGGAGGTGGAGGATTTGGTGGGAGAGGACGTGGTAGAGGTGCAGGACCCCCCAAGAGATCAGATTACAGAGTTTTAGTGTCAGGATTACCACCAAGTGGCAGCTGGCAAGATCTCAAAGATCATATGAGGGAAGCTGGAGATGTTGTGTACACTGATGTGTTCAGAGATGGAACTGGTGTTGTGGAATTTACCAGAAGAGATGACATGAATTGGGCTGTCAAGAATCTCAATGACTCAAAGTTCAAATCTCATGAGGTAAGAAGCTTGCTTTGTTTCATGCCTGTCAAGTAGAAGGAGGTAATTCTCTGGTGGTTCTCTGGACTCAGATTCTCAGAGGCTATATTGATGGTCTCAATCCTTTTCAGGAAGAAAAACAGATGCTTGACATTTAGAGTACCTTGAAGGGAATCTAAGTTTGTCACATAAATAGCCATGCAAAGACAAAGGACTGTGACATATGTGGAACCATATTTGGGTAACTAAGCTCAAGGTCAACAGGAAAATACTGATATCTGATAGGCTAGAATTTGACCACAAGTAGCTTGAGCCACATTTATATGCTTACATTCCTTTTAAAAGTTCCGGATGCTTGATTGGATACCAGGGAAAATGTTAAGCCACCCTGTATGAAAATATTTTTAGCCTTGTATTTTTGTATTTTTTGATTGATATGACAACAACAGTGTTTATACAGGTACCTTATTACTATTACGAACGGCTAAATTAAGCCCGCGCATTAATTAAGCCTGAATGCTCTTAAGGTGTGACAAAATATGTATGAATTAAGCCACACCTCTGTAAAAGATATTTGAAAAACATTAAAGGGTAAATTTGATTTTCCAATGAAATATTTTTTACTCATGAAAGTATCAAGGAATCGTAGTTACATCAAATTATTAGGCAGTCCTATCAGACTACGAGTAAAGGTCAAGTAAATTAGATGATCAGTCAGTTACGCCACATTATTGTAAGCTATGGTAAAAAATAAGCCACATTTAATTAAGACTATTTCTTTGTTGTACGGCTTAATTAGGTATGTGGTTTATTTTAGTGTAATAAGGTAATTGGGCACATACAGTAGGAAGGTGGCTAGAGTAAGACAGAATTTTTTATTTGAACTGTTATGCATTCCAGCACCTTACAAGTTATATTTTCTTTAGGGTGAATCAGCTTACGTAAAGGTGAAGGAGGATGGACCAGGAAGGAGCCGGAGTCGTAGCCGCAGTTATACTCCACGCAAGAGGTCCTATTCGAGATCTAAATCAAGATCCCGCTCTCGTTCAAGATCTCGTCGATCAAGATCCAAGTCCTAAACCTGAAGAAATTGCATCTGCTCACCTGCAAACAACAACAAAAAGTTGCCTGTCATTACAAGCATTTCTCTTGAGACTAACTCTGAACTGAGGTAATTGGACTAGCATAGTGCTTTATCCTCCAAGCGTTTGATTTGATAATTTTTCTTCATATTGACATTGTGAACATTTTAAGTTAATCCTGGACTGAGGTACTGAGGTCATTGGTGTTTTGCAAGCCTTTTGGAAAGCTAAAAGCATGGAAAATGAGAAACAGAATAACAAATTCTAAAATTGATAAGATGAGAATTAAAGACCTTAAAAGATGATAGGATGATTGCATTTCTATGTTCTACTTTCTGACAAATGCTCAACTTCATAGCAATGTTGTTGTTTTGTAATGCATCTGTTGTTTACTATATCTTGGTGCTGCACATTCTTTAGCAAAGTTAAGCTCCAATGAACTCATAAATTGCTTAATTGTCCATGCAAATGGTATTGCCAAACAGTTTACAATGATCATTGGGAAAGCTTATTTGCGTTGGTTGTTGTAGCCAATGAAGTTGTAAAATTATGAACAAATCTGTAACACATGTGTGCTGTGCTGTTTCATAGCAAGGCAAACATAGCAAGCCAAACAAGGTCATTGCCTGTGCAATACAACCCTGCCATGTGATGAAAAAGTTTTAAAACCAGCAGCATGAAGTAGTGCCATTAAAAATACAGTTAAACTGCAGACATGCCCTTTGTTCTACAGCTCCATATATCTTCTTGGTAAACATTATTCTTGTATTTTAAAATCACCTTCAGTATCATGTTATTTTAAAGCTTCATATTTTATATACAGATGTTCAGGTATCATGAGTATTGTATGCCCAATTCTACGCATCTTTTGATCTTAACATTAAAGGCTTTAAGTTTAAAGCGTAGGCATCATAAAATCTCTAAAAAAAATTGCATGAATGTTTGATTCATTATTCGTTTGATTTGATGGCTTGAAAGGAATTTTAATTTGAGATATCTTGCTATAATGTTTTGCTGGCAATTTGGTTATCTTGATTATTTGAGAATCACATCATTTTCAATATTTCAACCAGATTTGAAATTGTGACGTCATCTGCAAGCTGCTAAATTGTAAACCAGAAGTGCTACAGATTTCTGCTTACCGCCATGAGCTAGATCTTCATAAGCTATGATTTTCTTGATTTTCTTTTCTGTTATTCCACTATTAATTTAGGATTTGGGATGATTTTGAGTTCTAGTGTAGCTTTCTGTGAATTGTTTTGATTTAAAAATGCTGTGATTTTGAAACTAATAAAAACATCAAAGATTGTCATAAGCAAGCATAGCAAAGTATCTTAAGTTCCTTTCAAGCCATTAAATCAAACGCAAGATGCATTAACAATTTGTGCAGTCTTTTTTAGAGATTTGATCCCTATCCTATAAGTTGCAATTTGGCTGGGAGAGGTTGCAGTGATTCCCCAATGATGAAATCAGTACAGTAAATACGCGCAAAATAGAAATCAGTTTTTTTTCAAAACAGCCCTTTAGTTTCTTTTTAAACAGGCATTAATCTGGAAACAGGCTGAAAAGTCTCTTATCACATGGTTAAGATACCTCAGTGATTTCAACTTAAATCTGCAAAGAAAACCCAGAACAAACTCTATCAAACAGTATATTCTTGTTACATAGCATTCTCTTTAAATTTACTCAACCATAATGGCATTACATGCCATGTGTAGATGGGGATGCTTTTGCATGAAATCTCTAAAAAATGTTTGGCACCTGATTTCAGCAAAGATTATTAAATGTGAATTTATTTGGGATCCTCATATGAGAAACCTTGCTAAAATCAGGTATAGAAGTTTCTTATATGTGGGCACCATTTCTAAAAAACCAGCCTGAGGTTTCTTATAAAGTGGTTTCTATTTTGTGGGTCCTTACTGTAAAGAACACTGAAGCTTTCATGTGGTATGAACTTACATTTTATGGAAGCTCATCTCTTCTCATTTTTTTCTTGCTTCTCAGAAATGCTTCTGAGAATTTCGTGAGCAATTCTGTCCCTATGACTCAGAAACAAGGATGCATTATATTTGATTAGTTTTCTCCGTTAATATTGCGATACAAAGCATCCACAAATTTGACTTTTTTATTGACTTATTTCAGATTGAGATCAGTTCAGGGCAATAACTGCTGAAGAATAGCAGGATATCAATAAACGGAGCCAGCATTTAGAAACACACATTTGAGGACCCACAGAGGACCCAAATACAAGGGAAGCTCAAACATTAACCAACACAAATCATTCTTATGGACCTAACAAACTCGAAAATTCACACACCAGGATTCAGAAATTTAGGACAGATCTCAAATTGCAAGCTCAGAATTCCAGGATCTAAATCACAAACAAAGATTTTGGACTTGCAATGGATTTTTAAATCAGGATCCCAAAATCAGGAATTCATTCAGGATTCTGCTGATTTCTAGCAAAGTGGATCTGGATTCAACAACGGATTTGCAAACTTCACTATTAGGAAGGATAGGGACAAGGAAAATAGGAACTCAAATCCATAAGACAAAACAGGACCCAGGCTCGGAACACTAGAGACCTTCAAAACACAAAAAGGGATTTCAGACTGGAAAACAGTCAGTTGGGACGGACATAAAGAACTATTTTCAAAATTTCAACATTGAAAGTCTTTCAAACAAACATAATTCAGGATTTGGGAAATAAGGATTTTCATTTGACAGGATCTCAAAAATCATTGACACAGGATGTTGTCAAATATTCAAAGGATTTTTCAAATATCAAATAGAGGATTCACAGGCTGAAATCCGAAGGTAAGGACTTTTCCAGTTATTGACGAGACTTCAAATGAAACTTGCAGGCTGCCAGGAGTCTGCACATCAATGTCTGTATTTAGCAGGGATTTCCTATACATCATTTAATAACTTACAATACATATTACTTTCAACATTACTTACAAAATACCATACCCTACTACTAATACAATACCAATTGGAGCGAAAACTACGTCTACCTCATGGCAACATAAAACAGGAAATACGAACTGCAGACTTTTGCGCGCAGGCTAGGATTTCCAAATTGCAGGGAATAAACAGGATTCAGAATTTTGAGCTAATTTCTGCACTACCAAAATGCGAACCCAAAATGAAATACACGTAGTTTTTTTATGAGAAACTAAGAATTTGATCCAGTACTGAAAATTCTTTGAATTATCAGATTTTGAGTCCTTGGGGTTTCTTACGAGTTTCTTAAAAAAGTTGCACAACAGTCTTCATGTTCACTACACACATATTTTACAAGAAAGACAGAGCAGGCAGATAACAGTCACTAATTCATAGTAGAGTGCAGATAATGTGGTGTATTAACAAGAGCAGAAATGCTCCAGGAGAAGTTACTACAAAGTCAAAGGCAAAGCAAAGACTTTGTATCAAAGAGAACAGGGAATATATGCTCCAGTTCACCAGTAGTGTCAAACCATGTGATATTATGAACTTCAAAAGACTTTGAAAACTGCTTTATTAGCAAAAACAAAATATGAATTGGCGTGAGTTGTCAAGCATCAGTAACTAATCAGACCTCTAATAGAGATGAGCTTAAACTTTAATTTGTGTTCGACAAGTAAGGAGTGGTAGAATTCCTACCCAAAACTGAGGATGATAGGATCTTCCTGAAAAATAGGTGTTGGTATGAATTTCTAACCCAAAACCGGGGATTGTGAGAAATTTATGACCCAAAACTGGGGACTGATGAGAATTTATGACCACAAAACCGGGTTCCACAAGTCCCCGTACCCCGGTTTTGGGTAGCTTCACCCCCGGGCAAGAAACCTCTCATAAGAAACTCAGACTCTCAGATCACCAAAAAGCAAGAAACTTTTGCATGTTCTTCTTTATTCTCACTTGTTTCCTGTATCAGATCCTCTGAACATAGTAACCAAGGAACCAAAGGAAAGTTACAATAGGAACCAAGTACTTGAGTAATGTCAAAAAGCATCGGAAGGGCTTCTAGTTTTAACATGTTCAAGAGGGCACATTTCTGATAGTATCAAGAAACTCTCAGTACTGGCCTAGATTTGCCCCAAAGCTATTTCGTCAAAAAAAATTCGTCAAAAATTAGAAAATTTTGACGAAATAGACTTGGGGCAAGTCTAGTACTGGCCCAGATTGTTAGTTAATAGTTGCCTTTACGTGCACCTGTGCTCTGAGTGAAGTGAAAATATGCTGTGGACTTCCTTTTTCAATGTAAACGGTTTATGTTGTATTTTTTTGAGTACTGGAGTATCTTAATTTTTTGTCTATGTGGGAATTGAGTTTCTTATAGGCAGTTTCTGATATAAAAATCCATGCAGTTACGGCACTGGATGAATTGGAAGCAGTCAAAGTCTGCTGGATTTGTCTCGTCCTGTTTTGAGCACTGAAGATTCTGCTTTACGAAAAAATCTTAGTTGCGAAAAAGGGCGCTAAAAAGGGCCGAAGACTCGAGACTGAGGGTTTTCAAGCAGTCATTTGGCAACTTCAGTCTTTGTTTCAAGTTCCTTCTTGTATAAAAATACGAACCAGAAACCGGATGCTATTTATTTGCGGTTGTTTCAAAGAGGTATCTAGGCATACCATCGCAACACCACAAATAAAAAGCTGAAACTTGACACGGACGACACAGAACTCCTTCGAAGTCTTCAGCCTGATGTAAGAACGGTTATTTCTGGGTAATGCGTTCAATGTAGACCCGGGGGGGGGGGTCACTACCATATGTACCAGTACGGGATGTGCCATTTTTTGGGGTACCTTTTTTCAGGCTGAAAATAAATTTTAAGGTGTCATTTTTGGTACAGTGGCGTCGTGGGAGCATGATTTTAGGGGGGGCCAAGGGTCAGAATTTACCGACAAAGAGACATTTTTCCGACAAAAATTAAGTAGGAATATAACGTATAAAAAGTGGCAAAATGTCTCAGAACTTTTGTCAAATAAAAGTTCCGTAATAGCGAAGAATTTTTCAAAGGGACACAGCAGTCCTGTTAAGGGGCGATTTTTGTTGGAGGTGAGGCTGTTTTCGAGACGTGATTGGTGTTGGAGGTGAGGCTGAAGCTAGATGCGCAAGGAAGGAGGAAAACTGGGGGTCCGGGGGCCTGCCCCCGGAAAAATTTTCTGTGACCACGCCCTTTAGATCGTTGCAAAACGCCCCTATTTTGAAGAATCTACTATTTATTTTTCATGGGAAATTTCGAAAAAAGGACCTCAAGAGCACTGGAAAATAGATCGTTTTCAAATTTTAGATAACAACGTGATAGCTTGATATAAATCTTCATTTCTATAAACATCCGTTTACAGAAACTGAAAGTAATCCCATCTTAGCAATCATTTCCATCTTCCTCAACAATATTCACTTGTGCAAATTCTGACGAGCAACTCATTGAAAGCTTAATGCACAAACCATTAATGCATGACATTTCTCAAGTATGAAACGTGCAAAATACATTGTAAATTTATCGTTTTTAGTCACCAAAATGTAGGTAAAGCGACCGAATTTTCCTTGGGAAAAGTCCACGAATGTTTTGACCGAAAGCATTTGTCTGAAATTTATTCGTCCGAAACTTTTTGCGCCTAATGTATCTATTTTTCTAATAGAAAACACACTTTTCTTTCGATTGAAAAAGGATTTTTTGCAGAAAAACGAACGAAGGACCTAGTTTTTGCCGAAAAACCTACTTTTTCATCAAAAACTACGTTTTTGCGATCGAAAAAGTGATATTTCATGTACACATTTCGATTGCCATAAAGTAGCTGCGTAAGGAAAATGGATTACTTCAATTTTTTCGATTTTTCCGACAAGAATGGAAAACTGACGAATTTTCCGACAACATTTTCACAGGGGGGGCCATGGCCCCCCTGGCCCCCCCGGCCACGACGCCACTGTTTTGGTAACATCACAAATGAACATAAATTTTAGGGTGTCATTTTGGAAGAACAACGCTTCAGGGTATTGAATTTGATTTAATTTTAGATACTTGGTTAGAATTTGGAATTTTGGGCACAATTTTAGGGTATCTATTTTGAATGGTCCGTAAATTTTAGGGTGTGGTTTTTGAAAAATTCATAAATTTTAGGGTATGATTTTACTATTTAAAATGGCACACCCCTGTCATCCGCCTATTGAAGTGACCCCCCCCCCGGGAATGTAGAGCACTTCAAAGCACAGCAATTTTGAGCAGCTATTGAAAAGGCGTGGCCAACCCTGTGAACCTTGGATTCAATTTGCTGAGTGTTCTAGTGTCTTGTAGAGTACAGGCCTTAGGTACATTCACCTTGTTTCCTTGCCCATGAATTCTTGGTCAAAAATCCTTACAGTCTTTTATACCTCTCAGTATCACCCCGGGAAATTTCTGTGCAGAAGCCTCCACTCTACTGAACATCCTCCATTGGAGGATGTTCAGTAGAGCGGAGGCTTTTCACTTTCAGTACAGCGGAGGGCTAAGATTAGTGCTCTCGGGGGCTAGCATCAGTAGTGGAGGCTTTTCAGTAGAGTGGAGGCTTTTCAGTACAGCGGAGGGCTAAGATCAGTGGTCTGGAAGCATCAGCATTGGCTCCAAATGGCTTGAAAGAAAGAAAGAAACTTTAGCTACTGTGCAATAAGTTCTAAGGCTGAACTTTTCAGAAATCAACAATATTTTCAGAATTAGACCCTGCTGTTTTTCAGAATTCAAGAAAAATTTCAAACCTGGAAATGCTTTCCAAATTTCATGAATATGGTATCAAAGACAAGTCTTTCACTCCTCTGATTTACAATTTAGAAATTTGATGACGTGACGTCCCACCCTCAAATGAGTAGAAATGTAAGATACTTCGCAATTTCGAAAAATATTGAAGATTTCTGAAATGCCCAACGGTAGAAGTATAGCAAAATGGCTAAAGTTTCTATGAAATCTACCCTGTGTGCCAGGGCCTTGTTTAATTTAGAGCAGAGCCTCGTACAATTTCACACCAAATTTTTCAAAGATTTGGAACTTATGCTAAACCTCTAAAACGTTCTTATTTGAATTTAGAGAATTTTTTTCTTTACAATTCTGTGATGTTAAGTTACACGAGGTTTGTTGACACCTGAGGGGTAGTTGATAAGCAAACATCAAAGGGAGTGCAAAGACCAGCAGCCTTTGCCATCGTTTGTTTTTGTAAATTTCGTACAGTCAGTTATTCTGGAAGCTGTGCAGAGCAAGTCACTGACTTCGCGCAAAGCATGCTGGTATTTGTATTCCTTTTAAACACAGTCTTTTGGTTCCTTAAAGTGCCACTGACATGAAACAATTTAGGTATTTTTTATTAGCGTAATAGAAGCAGAAAACATCGCAGATTTCAAATCTGGCAGTATTTTTTCGATTTGAGGGGCAGAAGTGTACTTTTGGGGGGGTTTTATGGGGGTTGGTCATTCGAAAACAGTCTGGGGCGAGTGACGTATTGCGTTGGGCTCACAAATTGTAACGCAGATATACACAGTGGAAGCACCAGTATCACGCAACACGAAAACGGCGAGAAACCTGACTGACAGCGAGCTTTCGGATACAACTTTGTCTTCAAATGACGAAGAATACCTTTCAGCAATGAGTGAAGCGGACTCTGGTGAAGATGGCAACCTACAAACGGCTTATGAGCCGTACCAAGACGAACCGCTTGCCTCCTCATGACGAAGATGGAGATAATGGCGCCGCAGCAGAAGCAGACATCGATGGGATTCCATTGGAAACCCTTGCGGTTCGCTTTGAAAACAGGCCTGCTGTTGACGAATGGTGAGTAGTTGGCATTGCTTTGCTTAAAATTTTGTGTCTGTAATGAATTGTATGTTCAAGAATTAGGAAGCTTGCTCAACAGACAGGCCGCCGCCATGTTATTGTTAGGCCCTATACTTCGACCCAATCTCACCTTCCCTTCGGTCCTGTGCTAGGTAGTTCCTAAACTTTTTTGTGATTGCTTGGGGGGCAAAGCGAGTTATCTCGATACTGTTATAGATTCTTAGAGAAGTGAAATGTATATATTGTACTGCTGTATAAGTAGCTGTTGCTCCAGAATAAGTCTAGGCCATTAACAAACAAAGCGTTAAAAAGCTGTGTGCACTGCACCTACAGGCCTTCCTTGTTTTTGTTCTACGGAAAATCAAATGGACATTATGCAGGCTGATGTAAGCTACGTGTAGCATACTTCAGGGCATGATTTTATCAACTGATGTTTAATTCCATTTCCTAGGTGTGAGTGTGGTAAATGCAATGTTGAAAAGCTGGTGGGTGCTAGGGAGTATAGATGCCGCTGGGAGTTCCCCCAAGCAATAGGAAAGCTGACATTTTGAGGGCACTGCTGAAGAACTGAGATGTGTGACAAATCATGCTGACTTTCCAGCTCTCATTAGCAGAGCAGTGCTGCAACTTGCAGGGCCCCTGTTAGACAGGAAGAGGTACAGACGCAGAGCAAATCAACCAGAAAACGAGTAAGTAGAAACTTAGTCCTACCGATCTAGTTTCCTACATTCTGTTAAAAGTGTACTTCTCTCCCTATGAAAACAAAATACCAAGATAGCGAAAATACACACATCTGCTTTTTTAATTAATTAAGCATGGCCTTTCTCTGAGGTCCCAAGAGTATAGTTGATATAATTTACAAACAAACTGCCACATTGCGTCTAAGGAAAACTTGATGTTGAAGTCTTTTCCCACAGATGTACCTTTCACAATTTACCCAATTCCTTAGCTATCATGATACAGCAATCTGTAGGAAAACATGTGTATCTAAATAAATTAGTTCAATGTTGGCGTGTAAAACATAACACTCCCTGCATCATCATGATGCTGTCTGGCTGCAGTGTCTTCGGGCGCGTTGGATGGGGCGGGTGGAGTTGTGGCGGGATTGGTTCTGGGGATGGCCGTTGTTTGCGTCATCGGGGGTGGTGCTTCCGGTTGGGGTCTGGGGTGCATCTGGGTCTGATTTTGGTCCCTGTGGTCGGTTTGGTGCATGCTGGGCATGGGACGGGGGTTGGGTGGGTTGCTGGGTGGTTGTGGGAGGTTTCCTGTCTATTATATTCTAGTTTATTGTATTACTGTATTAATTTATTCATAGTTTATATTAGATGTTTTGTAGTCATTGTAACTTGTAATAACTTTAGTTAATGTTGTTTATTATTGAATTTTGTATGTCGTGGAATTTTAAAATGAAAAAACTGAACTGAACTGAACTGATTATGTGCAGTCAAAATAACACAAGTCAGACTGGCATGAGTCAGATGAAATCCCATATTTTTCATTTCAAATCAATTCAACAAGTCAAAGCTCATGTATGTTGGGTAACTTTTCTTGGTTCAAAGCAACCAAAGTATACGTATTTCTTTTATAAGAAACTAAGAACTTGGGTCAGTACTGAAAGTTTCTTAAAATTATCAGATTTTGAGTAGTCAGAGTTTCAAGTTTCTTAGGTTCCATGACACTCTTCATGTTCACTTCCTGTGCCCTTGTGAATATTTCAAAACAAGGTTTTTAAGCCTTTGCAATGTTTAGACATACCCAAGTACCTTATGAGTAATATGATGCAGGAAACAAGTAGAAGTAAAGCAAAAATATGCCAAGGATTTCCTTTATCAAAATAAATAGTTTCTTAACTTATATTTTCCCAGTACTGGAGTTTCTTAATTTTTTGGGAATGTGAGAGTTGAGTTTATTAAGGGCAGTTTCTTATAAACGAAAATACATGCAATTCAAATTTGACTGTACTAAACAAAAGTCTGTTCTGTTATAGATTTCTACGAGCAGTTGCATACATATGGCTTGTTCGGTGGCTGTTTGGATTTTTGGGGTATGACAATGCAAGGCCACTTCCTGCCTGTGTCTATTAGTGCATCAGCAAAACATACGAATCTGGTGTTCAGCATGGATACAAGTCAACAAGGCAACGTGAACTAGCAGATAACTAAATATGTGTATACACAGTAAAATCCTGCAAACCAGAACATAGGAAAATCAGCACCTACAGATTGATTTTCAAGAAGAAAATATCCAAAGATAACAACCAAAAACATACTGGTTTCTTGCCTAGTTGTTATCAAATGATATGGTTACCAAGAGTGAAAACTGCAAAATAGTCAATGACCATACTGTAAATTTCCATCATTACGACAAAGCAAAAGAACAATGACCACCTGCCTGAAAAATAAGTCTCTTTTTTGAACCCAAAAGGGTATTTTATAGATATCTGATGACAGTACTTTCCAACAGTTAGAAGGCAAATTATACTGCCCATAAGTTCATTGAATGTGTGTGTGTATGTGACATAGCTTTGTGCTCACTGTAGTCATAAGGCTCCAGGAAGGAAGAGTGCCAAATTCATAAGAGGTCAGCCTATGTTCTAATAGGTATGTTCTTGTTTGCAGAGTTTTACTGTATTCATTTATCTGTGTTTCTCTGTACAAGCTACTGTAATTGTCTATCATTCCCCAAACCCTGGACAGCCAGCCTATTGTTGACAGCCAAAACTGAGACCATTAATTTTGAAGCGAGTAAACAAATAACAGTTCTACAAAAACAAGCAGATATTTCATCCTCTACTCCGATGCAATGTTCACTCTGTTGCAAATGAGAGGATAGCCCAATTTTGGCTGTCCACAAACTTAGCAGCAGCGCATGCCACGGGGTCGTGTGACACCTGATGTTGAGGCGATCATGTGATTTGCAAGTAGCTGGTCTTGGTTTTCAGCTAAAAAAGAAGTGAAAGGACATTTCAATTGATTGCTCATAACACTTGCCAATGTAATTCCATATAATTTCTAGTGCTGGTTACAGTAACAAGTCATTCTATAATTTCATACATTTGAGTTTTAATGAGAGTAAGAAAGAGAGACATCAGTAATCTGGTCTGCCTCAAAATATACTTTACTGCATATACCTGACATGCATTAAAATTTGTCATGCAAACATTGTTCTAAAAACCTTTTTTGCACTTCTAGTAAATTCACTAAAGTTTAGCAAAACAGTTTTAATGTCACAGAGTAATTACTAGAAAATTACTGACCTGCAGGGTAAAGTTCTGTGACTGGCATCCTTTGGGGTTCCCATTGCCTCACTTCTATCAGCCCTCTCTGTAACATGCTTTGTCATCAGGTAGCTGCCAGTGTTTCCAATGGTGAATTTTGATAAGGCAGAAGATAAAATGATAACAAGTGTGAAAACTAATACTAAGAAATAAAGATAATATCAACAAAAGATAACAAGGGAGGGTAATGCCAACCGAACCCCCCAAGGGCCCACAGCAAATTTTTACCAGTTGTTGTAGAGCCTTGATTATGTTTGATCAGTTTCAGTATGCAAGTATATGTTGAAATAAGAAACATGTTGTAAATATTTTCAATTGGTGTAGTAGTAGGAGTTTGCCTGTGAGTATTGCCTGATTTTATTGAATTGTGTTTTGATTTCAAAGAGGTTGTAGCTCCTCCTAATCAGGTTGTTTCTGAGTGTTTCCGTTTATGAAATCTTTATGCAAGGATTTTTGTTTTTAGTTTGGTGGTTCCCAATTTGAACACGTGTGGGTTCTGAAAGCCTGAGGATCAGCCCGACATAGTGATCCAGTGAGGTCATGGGTCAAGGGACACCGCCTTCTTGTTGTCATAGTATGTCAGTGGCACTTTAAGTAGATCAATGTAAGGTCAAGCATACAAATATTTTTGTATAAGAAACTGCCTATAAGAAACTCACCTCTCAGATCGCCAAAAAATAAAGAAACTCCAGTACTGGGAATATTCAAGTTAAGAAACTATTTATTTTGATAAAAGAAATCCTTGACCATATTTTTACTTTACTTTCACTCGTTTCCTGTATCAAATTACTCGTAAGGTACCTGAGTAATGTCTAAACATCGGAAAGGCTGAAAAAACCTTGTTTTGAAATGTTCATAATGGCACAGGTAGTGCACATGGAGATTGTTATGGAACATCTAAGAAACTCGTAAGAAACTCTGAGTACTCAAAATCTGATAATTTTAAGAAAGTTTCAGTACTACTGGCCCAAATTCTTAGTTTCTTATAAAAAATACGTGTATTGCAATACAGTGCAGTCTTACTTGCAACCAGTGGGGAGGGTGAGCCGAAACAACAGGAGGGAGGGGGATTTGGGAATGAGGACTCCATCATCTATATTTGGCAAAATTATGAATTACAAATGCAATGAAATGACTGGATGCCTTTTAACCTCCTCTCAGTTCGAAAACTTTGAATTTTTCCATGCGTGCAAGTAAATGAAGGTTGCATGCGGAAGTAAATAATTCTGAGTCCCTTTAAACATCGAAGCCCGTGCCTGGCAAATGCTTTACATCCATCTAGGTAAAATCAAAGCTTTATGATTACCGAAACAAGATAAGTTAGTTTATTCCTTACAGGCAGGCACGAGGGATATGCGGTGTTGAGAATCCCCATCACCAAAAACAACGGAGTGAAACTTATAGGCCTATTTAGGCCTATCCTTACCTCTCTCGGTTGTCGCCTTTGATCCCGCCAATCCCGCTTAGAAGGAACAGTTACGGGAGCACTTCCAGCATCAAAATTCCGAACTTGCATCGAAATTCCGGGAGTATGGCTACAATTCGTACAGCTGGTGTCATTCGGTGCACCAGCACAACAATATTTCCCCCCTCTTGGTCGTTTCTTCGCATCCGCCATGCTCAACCACTGTGCTTCACTGTGGTAATCTAACTACGCACGTCGATGTGTCCAACCGAATACGTCACGAATTCCTCAAATTCCTCTTTGACCGCGTATTTTTATTCGAACAAAGAGTCACGAAAATCGACACTTTAGGGATTAAAAAAACATAGTTACAGACACAATATACCGGAAATGATTACACCATTCGATTCAGCGTTCTTTACTTGTTCATAATAGCTCATAATATCGATTTAAAAACAATTTTATTTTTCATGTCAGTGGCACTTTAAAATAGCCCTAACGAGTAATTAACTTGAGGACCAGGACCAGTATATTTGTCCTTCTATAATTTCGTAGTTTCCTAACGTAAGATGTGGCGTACTGGTATGAATGGTGTGAATGTATTTGGTATTCAATATTCATGTGTGGAGTGTTTTTGGAGTGACTACGTCATTATGTCAATACGTCAGATCATGAGAAAGATTATTGAATAGACACCCACACTCGCTGGTTTATTAAAGATTGGTTGCCTGTATATTAAACTGAGAAAATCTTCCAGCAATGTGGAGAAATCCTCAACATGACAGAGATAATCCCACCATCGAGCCTACCCTAGCCTACGAGTAGACCAATTATCCTAAGTAATAAAGGGTCTACGAAATAAAGAGATAAAGCTTGCTACGGCTGCCAAATTGATTATGTTGATCCTCTATTCAAATAATGCGTGAAACCCGTCCAAACAAAGGCAGCATAAATTAAGTTCTAGAAATCTGGAACTGCAGTGGCAGGCTTTCGTTCATTAATTCGTAGACCCTTTCTCCAGTTGGATAATGGGTCTACGCGTAGGCTAGCCTACCCTGGATTGATCACATTTTTGTATTGCATTCCATGTTCTAGGCCTGAAGATTTTCGAGGAGGAAAACAAATTTCCTTGGCTTCCTGTCGTAGAAATCAGTTGAATTCAATCAAAGTGAGTGGAACCATTATTTTCCCAGCGTAAATTTTACTGTACTTCTTCTTTGATATAATTATCGTTCTTGGAGTGTACACGGAATGCACCCTGGTAAGACAATCCTTGGAATGTTTATGAATCCTTTACCTGGACAGAAAAATCCCTGACTGTGCTGTGCTTAGGCCGCTTAGGCCATATCTCGGCAGTTCGTAATCACACAATAATTCTGCATTATGACCCTTTATGACATCAAACAATAAAGAGGCCACTAATGTAATTTCCTGAAGTACATCTGCTTCCGTGTTGTTTCAAGTGTCAATCGTCGTAAAGAAAGGTCACCCTTTATGACGTCAGTGCCCGCAAGTGGTTTCATGTGGACATCAGATTGCGGTTGTAGAAATTTTATCCGTTCCTATTAAATTCCAAACGACAATTCGGTGATCATTTTGAATGTAATTTCACAGCAACAAGAAGACAAGATGGCCTTTGCTTCTTCATTATCGTCACTGCCAATCCTTGCTTTCATGATTGTTAACTATGGTACGTATATTTGTGTGTGTGTGTTTAGTTTTGGTTTCTCGTATTGATCAAATGATCAAAACATGCAAGATCGATTCGTCAATTTATTTGTGCCAGGCCACAAATAAGCAAGTACATTCACAATGATGCAACAAGGTACTTCTCGTCGAAGAATTTAATGTCAGAATTTAAAAACCTAGACGATACTGGTGGTGGTGTCAGTAAATACCAAGGGTGGGCATGTACTGTAATTTTCATGGTCCTATGAATGTCCACGAGAAAAAATCAATCTTCCCATTTTCTGGAGAATTATTGTGATCTACTGTCCACCAAAGACTGGTTTTGGGGACAGACATTTGCAATGGAAACTTTTGCTAGATCTACATGTGTTCAGCTCTTTTTTTAAGTCTAAGTTTGTATCAAACACAATTTCTCCCACCATCTTGGTTCCACCTTTGTCTCTCCAGACACCTTTAATCTACCCAGTCTTAGCAAAACTGTTTCTACCTGTGTCCAAACTATTCTAAAAATATACCAGTTCTTCAACTATCTGCCTCAAATTGTCCTCAAGATACAAGATATAATCTGGACAAACCGCATAAGTGGTTTCACCTCTGTCGTCTTTCAGACATAAAAAAAACTGTATATCCATACTATTTCAAAATGTGACGTTTTTTTGTTTGGGATTTTTCCAGAATTACTTGAGAAATAAACCGTTATTTTCAATGAAATGGCAGCGGATTATCAGACAAGCTTTGTCTACCAAATTCACGAAAAAAGTCCGGATTCTGCGGACATAGCAATTCCGATGACAGCATTGTCTAGGTTCAGGCATTGAAATAAACCCACTTTTGGAGACATAGATCGCAAAATATAGATAGTCCATACTTGCAGTGTAAAATGAACTACTTTTAAAGACCTATAAAAAACCTGGTTTTGAGGACAAACATTGTCAAATTAAGAACAAAATAAACCGATTTTTGGGACATACATAGGACCATTATCTCCATACCTACATGCCCAGCCTTGAAATACCAAAAAACCTTTCAAATCAGTAAAAAAAAATCACTTTCGAAATCACACTTTGATGAGGATACAAGTCCGAAAGGCCTCCGTGTGTTCAACTTGAAACATATCTTGGTATTTTTTTCGTCCAACCTCTCTGCATCAAGTTTTTTAAATCAGTAAAATGATATAAGTTACACGTATTTTTCTATTACTTATTTTTTTGTTAGTAACTGCTTACAGTATACGAAACTCAACTCTCAGATTGCCAAAAAATTAAGAAACTTCAGTACTGCTACTCAGGGCCTTTTTTAACATTAAAACTGGGGGGGCAATTGCCCCCCGATCCCTAGACTTCCCCCCCCCAGTGTCGAAATTTTTGACCCCAGAAAATTATCCCTTATCGTAAGTGATTTTCAGAAAGTAAGCTATTGCCGCCACCACTGCGTAGGCAACCTACAAAAGCCATGTGTAAATGAATGGAATACGATAACAGGACTGTTACCACCAAGAGACAGGATGTTTCAGCCAAAGTCAAGGATCTTTCTTCAAAAATGTTACTCACGCATAGGATAAATGTCACAAAACTCTCGAAGTTTCCTTTTCACTAACGGCAAGCATGATATTGGGAGAGCCATTCTAAGCCAAAGTAAAGGGTGTGGCCCTGAAAATTTTCCTGGGGGCTTTGCCCCCAGACCCCCTAACTTAAAATTTCTGGCCACGCCGCTGCTCACAAGAATGCGCGATGAGTTTTGTAAATCAAGTATGTCAAATATCAAATAAGTCTTACACAACACTTTTTACAAAGTATTCTTGTCCTATTGTAGTTTGATTTTAGCTAGCCCGTTTGATATATATTTGGATTCGTAAATTTCCTATTTTTTAGCTTGCTTTTCTAGCCAATCAGACTAACATATCCCCTTTAGGATTTACCTCCCCACTTAAAACCCCATAAAAAAGGCTCTGTGCTACTGGGAACTATTTATCTTGATAAGGAAATTCCTAAAATTTTTAAGACCCAATATTTTTAGTGATAAATGATTAAAATAATGTTTACTCTATTTTCACTTATTTCCTGTTTCTGTATCATATTGCTTGCTACAAGTCTCCGTATAAATCTCAGAGAGTCCGACCATAGAACTGAGGGACTGAGACTCGAAGTTTGTTTGCATACAGACCCAATATTTTCGTGATAAATGGTCATCCAAACTATACTCTACTCAAAGAAACTATATAGTAATACATGATTAAATATGAAATAATCTCTTGCTTTTACTTTTTCCTATGAATTTTGGATGGGTCAGAATATTCTTTATGTCTTGGCTTGCTTATCTTGACGTTTCTGGTACAGTACTCACGTATTGTATGCGAAAAAGGGATAGAAAGTTTGCATCTTCGTTAGTTGAAAGAAAAATCATCTTTTGATTATCAATAGGGATGCTGGAGAAATTGGGGTAAAGCACTTCTATGGATTCAATAAAGATCTTATTCAATTCAATGCGGAAAACTCCCTCTCTTTACCCCCTGGGGGGAAGGGGATAGAGGAGTGGTATCTTTAGAATCCTTTTGAATGAAATTTTGAACACATTTCCAACATTTCTGAAATTATTGCGCATGTGACTGGCTCATTCCGTGATTTATTTGTTTGAAGAGAACTGATAGAATTTCCTGTTACGGCCCTTTAAAGTCAAACAGAGCTTTCCTCGAATAGTTGAATACCATTCATTTTTGCCACAGTAGGAAATAGACGAAAGATTTAGCACAATTCGACTCCCATTGGCTGCCCTGAAAGGAAATCCTTGGGAGACAGAACGGAGACAATGTTTAATTTTGTGACAAAGTGCTAACGAAGAACGGTTCTAACTAAACACCTTTGAATGGAATGCCTTGATAGCTTATACCTGGTAACTAAAAAAAATGTCCCCCCATTCGAAAAACTATTGCAGCAAATTTACTCGTGCTATATATAGTCATCAAAATTGGTTTTTCGAATAGCTATAAGATCAAAGGAATTGAATCAGCATCCCAGGGGGGGGTACCCAGGTATATATAGGATAGGGGTACTCAGGCTTGGGTACAACGCATCAAACCAAAAAAATAATTTCTAACATGAAAATAGACCCAAAAAAATAATTTTTCCGACCTTACATACCCAAAAGCTATGAAGTCAGTATCTTAAATCTGCGGAAAAGTGACCTAACTGATTAGATTTCTCATAATGTGCTTGGATATTTATGTTTTTTTTTTTATTTTAGTAATGTTACTTGATTCTAATTTTCTTTGTAAATTATATTTTTCTCATTTTTTTTTGTTTTTCTCATATCTGAGACCCAAAAAAGTAAGCCAGAATTTCATAAGTAACCTGAGCACCCTATTCCCCCCAATATCCTCAATATACCAGAGTACCCCCCTGGGATCAGCATAAGACCGCAAGGTATCCCCTACCTGTCAGAATTTGCTGACTCATGGTTCTAGATTGTGCATCTGATTGGCTAATATTCGTGTGAAATGAAACTGATCACATGAAACGCATTGTGCAACAGCAGGTTCTTTTAGTTTGTTGGGAGTGATAATTGATCTTTCTCACATGGCCCACGTGATTCATGGCTAAGCAGATCTATAGTCCTGGGTAAATTCGAAAGATTCAAAAATTAGTCTTCGATTACGTAACAACCAGACAATGGCCTAAAAACGGATGATCAAAGGCATCTTGAAATAAAACAAACGTAACCTGTCAGTTTTACTATTTCGATACTCCTTTTTCAGAGCGATAAATAAGATATCAATTTCAGTTTCCGTCAACAAGGGCAGATTTTGTAATACAATAGCATGAGTTGCTTTTGTTGACACCTCAATTCAAAGCGATTAGCGATTGCAGACAAAGGAAATTCTCTCAACCAGCAATTCAAAACAAACAAAGCCGCAACAGTTTCTTGAAAACCAAGTAGCTAGCACGCTCGTTGTGCATTCCAGAAACTGTTTTTAAGGGCAAACATGAGCATAGATCGAAAGAAGAAGGATGCATCTACTTATCTGCCGCGGGCATTTTATTTGTTTGGTTCAAAAGCCGTTTTGGAGGCGATTCAATTCTCTTCTTTTTTTGGGTGTTATCAAAACATTTACTGCTCAGCTTCTGGACCAAAGAAAAAAAATGCCCGCGGCAGATGTGTAGATATATCCTTCTTCTTTCGATCTATGCTCATGTTTGTTCTTAAAAATAATTTCTGGAATGCACAGCGAGCGAGCTAGCTACCTGGGTTTCAGAGAAAATTTTGCGGCCTTGTTTGTTTTGAATTACTGGTTGATAGAATTTCCTTTGTCTGTGATCGCTAATCGCTTTGAATTGAGGTGTCAACAAAAGCAACTCATGCTATTGTATTACAAAATCTGCCCTTGTTGTTTCCGTCTCAGTTTCAGTTAAGTTTCAAGTGCATCATTAGATTTGATCATACTTTTAAGGCCATTTTCCTGCTGTTCTGTACTGTTGCTGGACGAATTTGCACGCTACTTTCGATATGGTCTGAGATAACAACTGTTGAATTTGTATACATGTTTAGGCTCTGGTACCCAGGGTAATTTGACTCGTAGCTTGTCTGTTGATTCCGCAAAGTATGGTGTAAAGGAACTGAAAAGGTTTCATATAAATTCTTGTCATTTGACTTTGCGAATAAGCCCCCCCCCCCCCCCTCCTCGCTTATCAAAGCCCTCTCACATTCTTCCATCTTTCTAGGTGCCGCATCCTTTTTGCCAAATTTAAACTGCAAGCCAAGAGAGACTGTTATTGAAACAAGCAAAGACTTCAAGTATTTCCCATATTACGTTAATTTAAATCGATGTTCAGGATCTGAAGGACAGAAGCCCCCCGTCTTTGTTCAGTGTGTACCCAGTAAAGAAGAAAAAGTCTATGTTACAGCATCGCTTTCGTCAGAAGTCTCACGAACAAAAAGGGCGGGGATCGAATTGGAGCTGATGAATCATACAAGCTGCAAGACAGAGTGTTTGATCAGAGAAGAAGATTGCAAGGCTCCTGCTGTTTATGATAAGAAACGTTGCCGATGCATTTGTGATACAGGAATTGCCAGACCCTCTCGTATGCGTTGCAAAGATCCCAGGAAAATGTAAGATTTCGTTATTTTATTGAGAGAATTTTTGGTAGATCGTTTGGACTTTTCTCCTCTGTGTCTTTCTTTCACGTAATTATTTATACTAATAGTTAATTCATGTTGTCCTTACGGTAGTTTTATTCCTCCATGTGTCCTTGTGCCCATGGAGGTTGTTGTTGTTGCGCCACTCACTTTAGCAGGACACAAGGATAGAAGAAAAACCAAGCACAGGGACCTAAAGGAACAACAACTACGAACTACCACATTTCTTAAGCCCATATGGCTGGGGTTGCTAGACAGTAAAATATGCAACTAAACTATTTCCTGGCTTTTTTGCGGCATAGCCTTTCAGGGCTACGCATGTTCCTATAAATTCAAAGACATTTTAAGATTTCATAATCTTTCTTTAATCAATTTGGTTCTCAACACAAATGCTGAGACCAAATTTAGATGATTTATCAAGGAGCTGAACTCTTTGGGTTACCAAGTATAACGTTTTGGTAAGAACATCTGATTTCTCGAAGCCCTCTAATTTGGTCTTTGTACATTTAATAAGAAACTTTGAGCTTGTACCGAAATTTTCTTCAAATTATCATATTTGAGTGTTAAGAGTTTATACCTGTGCCCTTTCCTTTACTTGTAGTTGTGAACACTTCAAAACAAAATTTTTTAAAGCATTTCCAGTGCTAAGACATTACTCAAATGCCCTCTGAGTAACACAGGAAACAATTGAAAATAAAGTAAAACGATAGTAAGGATTTTCTCTATTCAAATATACAGTTTCTTAAGTTTCATTTTCCCAGTACAGGAGTTTCTTTTAATGCTTTGGCGATCTGAGTATTGAGTTTCTTTCAATAAGCGGTTTCTCGTAAATGAAAATTCGTGTACACGTTTTTTTTTATAAGGAACTGGTTTATAAGAAACTAGTACTACGATGACCAAAAAATTAAGAAACTCTAGTACTACGCTCAAGAACAGTTAAGAAACTCTAAAACTTTATTTCTTTGTGTCTCTCTTATTCTATGTCTTTCTAACAAAGGTACATTCGTCTTTACTTGATTTTTAACTGCAAAATTGGTAAATTTTTGCCTTGATGTACATGGCTTCTTCTTGATGACAATGTCAATGCAAAATGGAAGCCCTTTCTCGAGAAGAAGGCTCAACTTCGAACAATACCGCAATTTTAGGCCCAAAAAATAAGAAACTGATTAAGAAACTTTTACTACTAAAACACCGAAATTTTCATGCGAAATTAAGAAACTTTTAGTACTAAGTGCTGATCCAAGTTTCTTATAAAAAAAACGTGTAGTGATGCTTTTAACTTCAATCTTATTGATCGTAGATGGAGTGTGCCGCTGTGTGGTTGTTATTGTGCGAACATGAAACCGTGCGAAAACCGGAGGATGAGATTCGATCAGGAAACTTGTTCATGTAAATGCAAGGAACGAAAAAAAGCAAAGGCAAAGTGCATCGCACAAGGTGGAACATTCGATTTGTATTCATGTGGCTGTGTCAAGTTTTCAAAAATCAAGCAGGAAGGTGAAGGTATGATCTTTGAAAAGCTTTGCCCTTTTTGATGTCGAGAAATTGTTAAGGTGTTGTGGCGCAGTGGTGTAATCCTCTGAATTTGCAGCCACAACAGTCAGGCGGATAGGGTTCAACCCCAGGCAGAGCCCCACCACTTGAGCGTCATGACAAGGGTTCGCAGACTCGATTAGCGCTTAGCTACTTCTAGGCGTCACAGAAACTGAATCATAGAAAAATTAGCTACTCTGCTATAATTCTACCATTAGACTTGCCTGAAATCTTCGATATTTCGGAATTAGAATATTTTTCTTCGTTCTTAAGAATTCAAGAAACAGTTTGAAAGAAACTTAAAACCATGGTCGCTCGTTTGTTAACTTTTTGTGGAACTGCGGAATAATTTTCAAGAAATGCTTAGTTTACGAATATCTACAATATATTATGGTATCAAGCACAAGTCTTTCACTCTTCTGGTTTACGATTTAGAAATTTGATGACGTCACATCCTCAGATGAGCTGAAGTATAAACTACGTGTAATTTTGAAAAATATTCAAGATTTCTGAAAAGTCCAATGGTAGAATTATAGCAAATGAGCTAAAGTTTCTTTCAAGCCATTAAATTAAAAGAAATACGTCATATAATTTTACTCCCATCAGGTTACATCAAATTAGAGATTTGCAACATGGAACCTATGCTCGGAATAGCAATACCTAAGGTGCATTTCAAGCCATTTGATGTGCAGAAGTCTCTAACGGCCATAATGCAGAAATGAAAAGAAGGAAAACATTCTAATTCTGAAAATATCGAAGATTTCTGAAAAGTCCAACGGTAGAATTATAGAGAAATAGCTAAAGTTTCTTTGAAGTCATTCAGTTCAAAGAAATGGGTCACTCAATTTTACACCAGCCTTTTTAAAGATTTGGAACCTATGCTGGCTAACGGCCGTTAGACCTTATTGTTGCAATATTTGCTCATCTTACCCAAATTTAACTTGAAGTTCGATTGAGTGCAACCCATGTAATATCGTAAACCCGTGTATAGGCCGCATCATCAAGTTCAATCGAAGTTCTTATGGAGATAATAACTGTAAAGAGATTCGGATGCAAAACGACAAGGCTTGCCACACTGAGTCAGACCTCTCTGACTTGTGTCTTCATAAGAGTGTTACTTTAAAATGACAGAGCATGCGCCCTAGACAAACATGCTGGTCGCCGACAATAGCTAGTGCAATTGGAGGTCGGACTTAAAAGAATGCGAAGAGTTTTCAAAATGTCTCCCCTTTTGGTATTCACACTCAAAAGGGATAGCTTCCAAAACGCATCGTTTTCAGATTTATCCATTTTCAGTACCGGGTGCGCCAAAATAAACTATGCACGTTTGGCAGGCCACAATAAATTGAATACTGGGCCGATTTTGAAGATTTATGACTTAATATTTAGCAGAGAGCCTGAATTAGATTCTAGGATTTTTCGCAAATTTTTCCGTTTTCAGGTTTTAGAGCTAGAAGCGAGTTTCTTAAATGTTCGTTTTCCAAAATATTGAAAACGATAAAAAACGTCGATCAAATTTTAAAAGATCCAACATGAATAAACAAAGAGAAAATGTTTTCAGGGGGATTTGGGGGCTCAGTATGAACTCTCGTACAGCAGATTACAATTGGTCGATTTTTAGATCGCAAATCACCACGAAAAAGTTCTCTCTTTGTCCATTCATGTCGATTCCTTAGAAAACTTGATCGATGTTTTTTGATCGTTTTCAGTGTTTTCGAAAACAAAAATCTTAGGAAACTCGCTTCTAGCTCTAAAACCTGAGAATGAAAAAATTTGCAAAAATCCCAGTATCTAATTCAGGCTTTCTGCTAACGAATGAGACATAACTACGATTTATTATGGCTTGCCAAACGTGCATAGTTTATTTTGGCGCACCCGGTAGCGTCTTTGAAAGCAGCTCCGTTTTCACAGCGGAGTAGTAGTGTGAACGCAAGGGAAAAGCGAATAAAGATGTTTGCTCCGTTTTCATATGATAACGGGGCAGTGTGAACAGGGCCTGAGTTTCTCAACTGAAGTAATAATTTTTTATTTCAGGTGTGCCTACAAACAAGAAGAGCACATTATTCTGGATATCAATTGCTGTGGCAGAATTTTTCGTTATGGCGTGTGTATTTGATGCTTTCCTTTACTCAAAGAATTCTGGCCTAATGTTCACTGCAAAGCAAAAAATGACGAAGCCAAAAGAGAAGAAATATGAGAAAGAAACGCAAGGTATGTTTTGTTTATTGTTTTGCTCTTTCTACCGATATTTTCAGATTTTCAATATCTACTGGTTGCGCCAAGGAATTTCAGATGTATGAAAAACTGAAATGCCCAGGTTACTCAATAGATTTTTTAATGAATCGAATTCCGCTTGATAACAGAAAGACTGAAGTATTTCGGTGGTTTTTCTCTCGTTTTTACGAGCATTGAAATTGGTAAATTGGGATGTACGAAAATTCTTGGTTGCGAAATGCCTCAAAAATGGACTGGAGCATTCAAAAGCAATATGTCCATGTAAGTACAGCCGCGTATACGCTCAGTCAAAATATGCTGACACGATGCTGACGAAGAGCCTCGAAGAGCGCGAAGTGATTGGCAGAATTTAACTGATCACATGCAAACTAAAATTTCATCTCCGAAAGCGCAACCGCAGGTAAGTCATCAGTCTGCTTAGACCACTCCTTGTCACGTAGTGTGCTCCTTTACCAAAGTGCATGGAGTTGGCATGCCCCCCCCCCCTGCAAACCCGCTGTACTTACATGGACACAAATTTTGCATTGATTGCAAACTTTTTGACATTCATTCCTAAAACTCTTGAGAGAGATCAAATGCCCTTGCGTTTTTTTTTTATGTGACAGATTCCTTACCATCTGATCGAGTGTTGTAGGCCTTTTTCAGACATTTGGCAAACAATGAATTTTCGTAATTTTGAGTTGTCAAAAAATTTCCAAGGCAGATAACCCTAAGTTCCTTTCAAGTCGTTCCATTAAAAGAAAACTGTATTAGAATTTTGCACGCACTTTTTGCATATCACACAAAGATATGTAACTATGCTGATGATACCACAATCTTTGCATGCCATGCGGATCTTGATACTATTGTTAGACAATTAGAAGCAGACAGCTCTGTGATAGTAAAATGGTTTTCTGACAACTTTTTGAAGCTAAATAATGATAAGTGCCACCTGATGATATTTGGTGATAAAAGCACCGAAACAACGACAACGGTCACAATTGGAAATTCAAGAATTAAGGAAAGTGATTATGAAAAGCTGCTAGGTGTGACTTTTGATAAGAAATTAAGTTTCAAAAAATATGTTGAAGATTTATATAAAAAGGCCAACCGAAAGCTTCACGCACTGGCTCGCTTGTCTAATTACATTGATCCTATCAAATCAGAAATGTTAATGAATTCCTTCATCAGGGCACAATTCAACTATTGCCCACTTGTATGGATGTTTAATGATAGAGCAACTAATTCAAAATTAAATCGCATTCACGAAAGAGCACTGCGATTGGTATGCAGAGATAGTATATCAGAGCTAGAAAAGTTGAAGAAAAAATATGTTACCATTCATCAGCACAATCTGCAATTGCTAATGCTTGAAATATTCAAAACAAAAACAATCAAAATCCAACATTTATGAAAAACATTTTTACTGAGAGAAATATTCACTACAGTTTGAGAAGTGAGAATCATTTGCAGTTGCCGAATATAAAAATAACAACATACGGAATAGAAAATATTCAGTACAGAGGTCACCTTTTGTGGTCCTCGTTGCCAAAGGAAATTAAAGATTCCAACACATTATTTGAATTCAAGCGAAAAAAAAAATTATGGCATGGAAATACTTGCATCTGCAGATTGTGCAAAGTTTTCATTAAAGATTTAGGGTTTTTGTAGGTTTTAAAGTAGAAAATTGTAAATTAAATTTTAACTTATTTGTTGGCGTTAATTAGCTTATTAGCTATATATATATTTTTTTATCTTGCCAACGTAAAAGAAATTGTTAATAATAATCTTTTTAAAGATTTGAAAGATTTGAGCCCTAATCCCAAATACCAAATCCATTTTCGCTAGGACTGATCATTTTCCACATTGTTTTCAGATCAACTGACATACCAAGACTTGCGAAGACGGCAATCGAGACTTTCTAGTGCTTTAAGGAAACGCTCATCAAGAACTTCAACTGTTCATCCTGTGCCACAGACACCAAACCCGATCTCACCGACCTATGAATTCAAAGAAGAGGATGTATTCTTTGCCCAGTAGCGGACTCGGATAATTTCAGAATAAAAGGCCCAGGTAGTGAGCCTAGTGGAACCCCAAGATTCTACGTTGGAAAAACGAATAGAAGTTTCTTGCAGCAGGTATCACAGAGGATAGGTTGCTCTTGCTAGGTTAAACTCTTCTCTGCTTGTTGAATTAGTTGCGAAAATGGACGTGTTTTTAATAAGTGGGAGATTCACTTGCTTCACATTGTTGAAGTACTCCAGAACCTTGATGGCTTAAAAATCCTGGACGTTTGTTGTAGTCGACAGTAGCAGTGAAACAGAATTCTTTTTCAGTAAAAAGAGGGCACACAAGCGTCATATTTTACATTTATATTTACATTACAAATACGCAACGCAGACATATTTGCTGCAGAGTAAAAGGCCCTGGTAGTGAGCCTTGTGGTACCCCAAGATTCAATGTCCAAGAAAAGTCTGGATGTTTCATGCATCAGACATCATAGGTAAACCTTTCATCCAGAAGAAGAAATCGTTCAAGAAACAAACAGCAAGGCTTGCTTCGGTGGTTTCCAGTTTTCTGGAAACTTGATTTATTTTGCCTTTTTGAGACGCATGTCACATTTGAGTTGAGGATTAGAAAAACTAATTGGGCGGCTCCAGCAAGCGTTTGCTCTTTGTTTCGTGGACCCTTCCTTCCTTTAGAGGTATCGTGCATTCCTCCGTGCACTCTACATAGACGGCTACCATTTGCAAAGTTTTCAGAAGTGTATGGCGTATATTAATGTTTATAGGTTTATAAAAACAAAAACTGTTGGATCACTTAACATTTCGATTTGAAATCTTCATCAGTTTTCACTGTGTATAGGTTTATTTATATTGTAGAATGCATCACAGCTAGAACGCTTATTAAAATATGGAAAAGTCCTGATCATCATGCAAAGTTATCTCTCTGTGTTGTGGTTTTTGTCTTTTTTTGTTCAATCAGTAGAACCCAGTAGCAGGAATAGATATTCATCCATTTCCGAGCAAAACTTTTAATAAATGAGGACTAACTTTGAGGTAAAAGTACAGTAGTGTCCCGCATATAAGAAACAACCTTTTCAATTTCAGGTCTGACATGTTTCTTATCAAATGAGGTAAAATTAAAATCAGGGTAAAGTTTCTCATTAGAAAAATCATGCACTATCGATCAACTACTCGGACACAAGCTTTATGATTGTGATAAATAACATATTATTTTGATTTACATTTGTAAATTGTCACTTCTAGGAAGTGATATGATTATTCCAGGAAGGTGTTTTTTGCTTAGTTTTGTTTAATAAGAAAGAAGGTTTTTTCATACCTGTACTTGTTTCTTATAAATTGGGGTATTATTTTGAAAATCAGGGTCTGTCTTTTTTAAATTTGTGTTCCTTATATGCGGGACACTACTCTATTTAGAAATTCAGTTTTTCAGAATTTCAAGAAAAGAAAGGATTCCTTTCAGTGTGTAAAAGTATTTTTTGTAAGAAACTAAAAATTTGAGCCAGTACTGAAAGTTTCTTAGGTATATCAGATTTTGAGCACTCAAGAGTTTCTTACGAGTTTCTTAAGACTGACTTGCTTGCTCCACGAAGGAAATCGAGCAGGTTTGCCACGGCCCCCTGAAAAGCAGCCAGTTTTGGCTTTATGTCCATGTGTATAAAGAACTTAAAATGAAAAATAAATTTCGGAACAAGTTTGATGTTTACTACTTGTGCCCTCGTGAACATTTCAAAACAAAACTTTTTTCGAGCCTTTCCAATGTTTGGACTCGGTACCTTTCCAGTAATATGATACGGGAGACAAGGGCGCCTTCCTTGTACTGTACGCGTGACCTACTGTTCACAGAGTAATTGGTGTCCTGTGACCCAGTTAGTGTCAGGGACACAAAATTTATTTATTTTTATAAAAACGGTCTGCTCTCCCTGTATGAAGTTATTGCAAAAAAACCAGCTGCCAGGTCACCCTTTCTTTAAAAAAATGTGTCTCCCGTATTCATGAACAACAGATGTTGTCAAGTACTACCGATGAATTAGCCAAAGATCATAACAAAATCAATTCTTGCCCAATACGAGTCTTTGTCAATGAAAAAATCGACTTTAAAGATGAAGAGAAATGACTGATGAATCGTTGCTGCAAACGACTGACAAGCAAATTTTGCGTCATTTTCATACACATCCTTCCAAGCATTTCTCAACGTGCATGATTCACAATTTTGTACTCAAAATGAGCCATTTTATATTTCAAACTTCATCTTGAGCTCATAAAAAGTTACTGCCCCGCTCATATTGCTTTGTAAAAAGTGTTGACCCAGTTCTGTACAAGCTCAACAAAAATAGTAGTTGCCCCGTTACGTTTTGCACCGGCCATGTTATAAAATAAACTTTGCACTGTCCCTGGTACAGGAAACGAGTGAAAATAAAGTAACAAAATGCTAACGATTTCCTTTTTCAAAACAGATAAATTTCTTGAGTTATATTATCACAGTACTGGAGTTTCTTAATTTTGTGGCGATTGAGTTTCTTATGAGCAGTTTCTCATAAGAAATATGTGAAGTTCGAGATGTATGTCTCTAATGTGAAACTGGAACTTAAAAAATACTCCGGAAATTGGCTGAAGATACTTCCATCCTAGAATAGGATTGGTGAGTTCCGTAAATAGTTTCGACCCGATTCACTGGATTTAAAAACCTCTAATTTGTTAATTTGCATCTAATTTTGAAGGCTTCCTTCTGTGACAAATATGATTCTCTTATAATGCAATTAATGGCAAACCACTCAAAAGGGATCATTCATTCTTTCCCGGAAGATAAAACTTGCACAATGTTTTGAGTTTCGAATTGACAGTTTCTAATCTTGTTCCAACGCTAAAGAGAGTCGGATGATAAAGGGTGTTTGTGGCGGAAGCTATTTCTGTGGCACTTCACAACAGCCATGCACATGCATGCTTTTTCTTTCATGAGAAATTTAGACCAGCCAAGAAACTTCTACAATTTCAAGATTGTTTTCTGTTGATACGAATTCTGTTAATACATATTTTGTGATCTCTATTGGGTACTTTAGAGCATAGTCACAGAACAAGGGGCACACTTGTCTCGCACACCTTTCTGACCTTTGGCAACATCTGTAAAAAAATCCTATTGTTTTAATCTCGTACACTTTTTCGGAAGAGTGATACACCCCTCGCTTTAATAGAAGCTTTTAAACAAAAATAATAAACTTGTTGGGGTAAAAATGTTATCAGATCCAAGCAACTGCCCGCCACAAACCTAAGTTCCTTACAAAAATATGAGTGTATTTATGTACGCGAAGTTTCTTAAATGTTTCTTAGCATTCTTATGTTTACCTCCTTTGGAATGTTTCCACATGCAAGAAATGGCCTAATTTAAATAGCAACTCGATGATTTGCGATAGAAGCTTTTTTCCCACGATAGAATATACATAGATATATGAATGATTTATTAATCAAAGGATATTTCATCCGTTATTCATCCTAAGTATTTGCGTCTACAATGAATACTTTTATCAATATTTAGCAACCCGTCCCCTTCACTGCTAACTGTCACTCTTTGACATATCAACGACGTCTTCCCAACCTTCCCGATTTCACAATTTTTGGGAATTTTTGGTTTCGTGGGAATGTGGTTTTACCTCAGCAAGCGCCCTCTGTTGGCTGTTTGCGTCCATTGACAAAATACAGTTCTCCTAATTGACAATTTCAACGTAAAGTTTCTTTCATAAGGGGATAAGAAACCGCTTATGAGAAAACTCAACTCACTGATCGCCAAAAAATTAAGGAACTCCAGTGCTGGGAAATATAACTCAAAGGAAATCCTTAACATATTTCTATTTTATTTACTCCTTCTTCCTGTATCATATTACTTGGAAGGTAGTACTTGAGTGACGTCTGGAAGGGCTTCATAAATATTCGTTTCGTTTTGAAATGTTCACAACACAAGGGCACAGAAAGTAATTATGAAGATTGTTAGGCGTAGGAAACTCAGAGCAGTCAACATTTGATAATTTAGCACACTTTCAGTACTAAAAATGCGTGCAAGGCACTGTATGTATGACAAATGGTTTCTTCGCTATAAGAGTTGGGCTTCTTTTGAGCTGCTTTCTACCGGGTGTCCAAAAAAAGTACTCGTTTAAAAAATCACTAATAATTAATTATCAAACCTTTTGATAAAATTTTTTGAGTTGTTCTCTCAAAGACCCAAAAATATTCATAGATGATCAAATGTTTGCTTTTGATACAGGAAGGTAGAAAAATTGCATGTTGAAAAACCTTATTTTGAGCTATGGTTTCTAAGCAAAATACTCAATCTTGCCTAAGAGTCAAAGTCATAAGACTTTTATCATCAGTGAAGTCTCCAACGATAGTGCGCATTTCTTTCAGTCATTTATGACCCAAGTTTTCAATGAACAAAGAAATTGATCTGGCAATCATCAGTGCTTTTCTGCAGTATGATCCAAAAGCAGGTAGCCCTAAAAAGAACTAAATTTGCTATTGTTTACGCCAATTACAAGATCGGCTATATTTTGGAATATAATTTGGTCTAACTTGTTCTACTTGAGACAAAAAAAGAAAATTGAAGATTGACCGTGTAATCAAATTTTAGTGATTTTTCAAACAGGAGTACTTTTTTGGGACACCCGGTAGCAGGTTATCATCACAGCTTCGTGCGAAGTAAAGTAAGGAGAGACGGAATGGATAGTTTTTAACTGTGAAAAAGGCATCACTTTAAATCTATGGACAAGTGTTAGAGGAACTTGTTCAACTTTCCTCGCTCGGTTATTGGTTTTAGGTGGTTGTTTATGCTAATTTGTTTTATTAGAAACTTGGCTCTGAACTTTGTAGTACGGTTTTTCAATTTCAAGCCCAATTCTTAAATTTCATTGAGGGATGCTAATTTAGCTTTTTGAGGCCAAATAATTGCAAGAAAGAAACCAATCATAAACAAAAAATGTCTGGAAGTTACACAGTTTCTTATTAGCGGTTTCTTAAAAAAAGGAATGAAATTATTATTATTATTATTATTATGAATTTATTACAGTGTCTATGTATTTAGCATATTGTGCTAATTGGGGACACTATTTATTACTACAATGAAATTAAAACACTAAAATAAGGTCGCCTACAAAAGTAAAGTTCTAAAATAGAGCAGGATATTGTTTCAACAGAACAACAACCCAAGAGACACGACAAGCTATCAAACTACCCCCCCCCCCAAAACCCTTCCCCAAGCCAAACCTTTCCCCCAAGAACCCTGCCCCAAACCAAACCTGCAAGTTCTTTCCTTGAGCCTATGTTTCATCTCTTTTACCACCAGTATATACCTCAGCAGAAGAATGGCTCTGGTTGTCCACATCCCCATCCAAATTTCATTGATTTTATGTTCTTAGATGTGAGTCTCCTTATTTTGCCTCTACCTTTGATGTTCTCGAAGATTTTTCTTTCAATAGAACAGTTGCCTTTCTGATTTGTGTTCGGTAAACAGGAAATGCTATTTTGGCTGTGTGAGTGTCTGGTAATTCTTGGAAGTTTGTTTGCATTTGTAATCCGAAGGCGGAAGGCTCGTAGTGTTTCATTCATACCAGGCAAGTTCAGTGGCAGTGCCCAACCCAACCAAAGTTATTGAAGGAGGGGCGAGAGGGCGCCGTAAGTACAACAGAAAGCAAGTACGCCGAAGAAGGTGCACACGTTTTTGGACTAGAACATTTTGTGGTATTTCTACTTGGTAACAGGTGGTAACATGTTGACTTGATTTCCCCACATTCTCATTGAAACAATTGAAAAAGAGTGCCTTAAGTTAGGGTCACGATGAGGGGCGAACTCTCGCCAAAACCGGCGGTGCCAAGCTGAGTTTTCAAGTTTTCAAGGTGAAGGGGGCGGTTACCCCCACTTGCCCCCAAATCCTCCACTGGATAAGTTGAATTATGTTCACCTTCAATAGATGATTACGCTAAAGATGGCGGCGAGGAACTCTTTATCAAGATGCACTGCGCTCCAATATAGAGTCCACTGCAGCTTGGTAAAGTGTTTCTTGCCGCCAAGAATCTTGAGTGCAAGAAAATCCTAAGCATTACCTTCGTTGCTCGTTCCTGCAAAATATTACTCGCCTACTCGGAGGGTAGCCTTGAGTGATGTTTAAACATCGGACTCAGAAAGTCTCAAAAAATTGGTTTTGAAACGTTCACAAGGCAGGCGGGCACCAGGTAGTAAACATGGAAATTGCTATGTAACTCATAAAAAGCTCTGAGTACTCAAACTCTGATAATTCTGAGAGAAAAATTCTTGGTTTCTTATAAATAAAATACATGGATTGCCTTGGTTAGGGTTGTAGACTTGGCGTCATACTATTTTAGATTTGTTATTTTACTTACAGAGACCGTGCACAGTACCCCTAAAAATCGAGCTTGTTGAGAGTGCCTCTGAAACTCCTGAAGGAAGTATCATCATACATTATCATGTGAAAAAAATGCTTGATGCATGAACCTGTGAACCTTCAGAACCAACAGGCCTTCTTTGTTGTGGATTACAAATCGATCCAAACAAGATGAATCAGAGAAACAAGATGAAAAATATCACTCTTGGGATGCCTTTTTAAATCAATTGTATTCACAGGTGTTTACTAGATGATGCAGGATAATACCACAGTTGAGAAACGATGCCACAAAACTGAGGATAATATCACTTTGTGAATGAATGATTGTACTCTAAACACTCCTTCCTACAACTCACTCCATGCTCATCAATAACCCTTTCTTTGCAAGCTAAATATAATGATTTTACGGCACCAAATTAAGCTTATTATCGCAGTCCAAAACATTTACATATCAATGTATCAAAGGATGCATTTTAGTTCCTGCGCTCAGCTGACCATGTTTACATTTTGCATCTCTCACGCGACAGTCTTTCAAATGACCGATTACTGAATCGAAACAGAGGTAGGAAGTACCTCCCATTGAGCACAAATCGTTTGCAATTTCGTTTCTATCACATGGACATTTGTTTGTCCTGTGTCAATATAAGCACAGTTGCGCTAGACATTCAGCCAGTCATTGCAAAATACAAGTGGAAGACGGACGAACGCTCTGCGAACGAAGCAACAAGCGAGAAGATTCAAGAAGATATCAGCAAAGATGAAGATCACCTGCATAATTACATTCTTATCATTACAGATGATAAAACAAGGTAAGCCGTTTGTGAATAATTTGTTATTAATTTTGTGGTTTCCGCAGAATTTTTAGAAGGGATCATGCAGCTTTAGGCCATATATTTTGAGGAAATCGCGAGGAAATATGAGTACATTACTGCTTCAATGAACTGCGATGGATAAATCATTCTCCAGGAAGATGACGACGTTGCTCACAGAAACATTGTTTCGGAGTTCATTGCTGTTTGGGAGTTGGATATTCCACGAATTTACTTCCTGTCGTGCAGGAACACATCGTGAAGTTTAAAACCCGGTGTTTCAGTTTTTATCGGCCCTGTCTGTGTCAGGCTATCATAAGATTCTTCTGTAAAATGTTTGCTTTTCGTGAGATATCTAGAAACAAAGATTTTCAGATTCAGTTATGTTTGGACCTTTTGATCCATTGTGATTTTTACCCCCAATACAGAATTGTATCGCGATAGTATCGAAAATGAAACCAAAACGATCTGGTAATTTTATATCCCAGAGCTCGAGCTTCGATCATGTGACAACTTTTCAAGATGAAGATGTAGTTATTATGGGATGACAGAAACCTGTCAAATATTGTGTTTGCATTAGATCTTCCCAGTATTTCCTCGTTCCACAAGATTTCCATTTCATGCTCGTTTTATGAATTTTAAGCATCGTAAACATAAAAACACTGTGTGGGTTTCGTGCAAGATTAGTTCAACATGTGAGCTGGTGGATCAGTGTTTACACACGTAAAATCACGCAAGATTTGCAGGACAGGAAAGGATGTTAGCTTGGTTCTAATTTTTTCGTGTGAATCGAAATGCCTCGTTTGTTTACGAATAAGTTTACGCAGTTTGCAAATGGTCTTAGAAAAAATGTCGAGCTTCTTTCCTGCTTTCAACCTCCTTCACGAAAGCTCGAATCTCTGCACTGCTAATATTTTAATTTTCCTCAGAAGATTCCCTTTCCCAAGCCCAAGAAACGATTGAAATAGAATTATCTCTGCTTGTTTTGTTTTCTTTTGTTTTATTACTGTTAGTTAGTTAGTTAGTTAGTTAGTTAGTTAGTTAGTTAGTTAGTTAGTTAGTTAGTTAGTTAGTTATTTAGTTAGTTAGTTAGTTAGTTAATTAGTAAGTTAGTTAGCTATTTTTTGTTTTTGTAGTCTCATGTACTGTAGTGCTAGTGCATTTGCAAATAAATCGATAAATGAATAAATTTAAATTAATAGAACACATCCTTTCTGATAGAACCTAAATTTAGAACATGCAATTCGTTGAATACGTACAGTACTGTAGTGGAATCCTGAGACGTCGCGTCGATAAGACTTCGAAAAATCAGGAAATAGGTTTGGTTGGAATTTTGTTTTATTTGAATGATATCCCAGTTAAAGTCTTGGGAGGGTACCGTCTTATTTCAAAGAATGCACATCACAAATGAGAGAATAAAGACACACCTAACATCAATGGGCTTATTTCTCATGAATGGAAAACCAGTTTCCTGTTGCGCCTCAGAAAATTCTTCGCTGGTCAGACAATTTACGTGAAGAGTTTGGGATAGCTATTTATTGAGTTTCATGTTGTTTTTGTTGCCAAAGAACAACAACAACACAAACGAATAAACAATAAACAATTTTATGAAAATAGATAGAAAGTATGCCAAATTCATGACAGATAAATAGTCTCTTATAGCGTTCAACCGTTCAACCTCGTATAAATGATCCTAAAGCATGAAAATTTGAAGTTTACATTGAAAAGCTTTTTATGACGGCTACGTGGTTTAAAATAATTCTTTCAACGACAAAAAAGAAAATTTTTCTCTTTTTGCTATTCAAATATTGCTTGGGAGCTCGCTTGGGAGGTCAGAAATATTTGAAACAACGCACCGAGAGTAACGAAAATTAATTGATAATTTCGCAAAGAGTGGAATAAGCGATACAACAGCTTACTATCTTTTATTGAAAGTTCCTTAATTTCTTAACGCTTCAAATATAGCATTGATTAATACGCTACATGACAGTATAGAAACATTTTTGAGTACAAATGTTTCTTAGCGGTTTGTTTACTTTTGAAACATTAGGCCTACCATTTTGTTTAAACGGTAGGCCTGCTGTTCGTGTCATGCAGACAAGTTAAAGACCTAGAATGAAAATATCTGTCTGGATTAAATAAAATTGTGTCAAATTTTTGACGTGGAAAGAATTTGCCGATGGAGACAACACTGACAAAAATGAGCCATTGCGTAGCGTGTCGGCTCGGCCAAACGCAGGAGTACAACCGGTTTAATTTTGTATGTCATTGCTGAAGGTAGAACGCAATTAGCAGACAGGTACCAGGTGTCCAGGTTTACACAACTTGATATTGGAGAGCAGAATTGTTGAACGATGTTATTATTGGCATGCATGCCCCTCGGAGAGTTCGAAAAGAGACAGACCATGAACGGGCAGAGCCAGACAGAGCTGTCACGGATCAATATTCCTTGCCGTAAAAGCGGCAAGGTTTAACGAAAACATGCCTCGTTTGAGCAATTTTCCATACACGAGGCAAGATTCCATGTGACAGATGCCCCTTCGCTGCCCTTCTGTCAAGACCTTCTTGTTTGTGGAAGTTTTTAAAGTCTTAACGAGCCATTGTTATCCAGGGTCCTTTGCGAGCACGCGGCAATTTCAGACTGTATGAAAATCCAGAAAATCAAATTTATTTATTTTCGCCAACTTTACCTTGATCCAAATTTGATTTTCCGACAGTGCTTTGAGTACCCACTTTGAAACCTATGCCATGTGCGAGATTGCACGCATGATCAAGAAATCGCAAGAACGACACTGACTGAACCTTTGATATGACATCACGTGGCACAGTGCAAAACAGTCACATGGCAAGTTGTTGCACAACAGATGATGTCATAACCAAACCAGTCTTTCCAAGAATTATGGTTATGTGGGCTTGGCTCTCGTAACATTGTAAGCCTTCTTTGCTTGAACTCTTTGTCATTTAGAACAGCTGCATCTCTATGACGCGGTATTGGGTTCAAAAATGGTTGATCGTGATTTCAGGTGTCCGTGGTGTCACATACAAGTCGTAATTATTAGTTCTTGTGATGGTGAGTTATACAGGTTATGCTAACACCGTTGATTGGCCGTAATTATTGCATGTCATGGATGGTGACTCCCAGAGATCATTGTCGGTAGTTGATGTGCCAGTAACTAACACGAGTCATGGTAATCCTTGTTGATCGTAATTAGTACTTTTGTCTTGTTGGGGTAACTTCAGCCTGTCATGGTAGCGTAACCTTGTCGGGGTAACTTCAAATCATGGTTGTAACTTCAGCTGGTCGTGGCAACTTTAGCTGGTCGTGGTAACTTCAGCTGGTCGTGGTAACATGCGCTGTTGGAATGCGCAGATAAAATAAAAGACAAGAGCCGATTAAATAAAGCATTTTTTGTGGACGCAGGCCCGTAGGAAGCGAGAGGGGGGGGAGGGGGGTGGCTCAATAGTTTAGAAACGATGGTGCTAGGCTACAACATGCATAAACTAAATATATAGCTATCTCTATGGTTCACAAACAAAGCCCCATTCTGTGCTTGCCCCTCATCATGGCACTTTTCTACAATTTCTTTTGTCTTTTAATATGTGCAAACATGAATTGCGAAGTGTGAAGTCGAATGAAGCAGCTGCTGTCCGAAGGGCCTAAGTGGCTTCAAACGAGTCAAGACTCTTGGATGTACTGCACGTATTTGTTTGTTTGTAAGAAAATGCACATAAGAAACTAAACTCTCAGATTTTAACTCCAGTACTGGGAAAATAGATCCTTGATAAAGTAACTACTTGTCATTTTTTTACTTTATTTTCACTTGTTTCCTTTATCATATTACTCGCGAAGTGCTTGCAGAGACGTAGGAACCGGGGGTCACTGGGGGCACGTGCACCCCTAAAATTTTGCAATAAACAAAGAAGTAGCCTTTTTATTTCCAGGAAGTGCCTTTGATTGAAGTCTTCCTACATCCGCCCTGAGTGCTCGAGTAATGTTTAAACATCGGAAAGGCTTCAAAACACTTCGTTTTGAAATGTGAAATGTTCAAGAGGGAACATGAAGTAAACGCGAAGACTGTTATGACTGTTAACTCGTAAGAAACTCCGAATATACTCAAATCTGATAAATTTAAAAACTTTCAGTGCTTGCCTATATTCTTAGCTTCTTATAAAAAATATGTGTACCGGGTGTCCCAAAAAAATCGCAACAGATTTGATCGGGCCTAGCGACAAGAATTTAGGTCCAATAAATCCAAAATTGTTTTTGATATTTTCCTCGATAGCTAACTTGAAGATACATACCTCGTATGTTGATATTGGTGCATGGAGAGTTGGAATATTAATCCTGAAAGTGCAAAGTTGCTTCCATCTCCAAACCAGAGGTTTCGGGTTTTGGCCTACCTGAAAACGTGCTTGAGGAATCTCCTCAGTCATATACAAAGTGTAGTAGTGTGAGCATGCTAAGGCACACATGTTTAGGCACTTATTTCAATTGAAATTTGAAAGCTAAAAATTGATAAACATAACTATGCTGAAGGGAAAATTCACAAAGGAATATATTTCTACAATCATAGTGCACCTGCAAAAGAGCCAAGCACGAACGAGCATTTTCAAGGATCTTATCCATGGATAATTTTCCCTTGGGTATATTTGATTTGTTCATTCGTAATAGTTCGAAGAAAGATTATACAAAATGCATTTCATTAAAGTGATGAAGATTGCAGGAATTAATTAATTTTTCACACCAAAACAAACTATTTCGCGGATTTCTTTCTTTTATGAGAGGGATGCAATGCCAACTTTTCGAAACTTTCGAAGCATAAAAAAAGATGTCTTTTCAAGACAAAATTGATGAATTTGATTGAATTTCTACTCAAATATTTTCCTCAGAATGAGGCCTTATTCTCCTATTTCAGGGTAATTCAGGAGATTCCCCAAAATAGCGCGTTTGCAGTTTAGGCTAGAAGCCAGAAGCTCTGGTTTGAGGGTTCAGGCAAATTTGAACTTTCAAAATTAATATTCCAACTTTCCATGCCCCAATATTATCAAACAAGGTATCTATCTTCAAGTTAGCTATCGAGGATCACATAAAAAATTACTATGGATTGATTGGACCAAAATTCTTGTCGCTAGTCCTGACCAAATCCGTTTCGTTTTTTTTGGGACACCCGGTACAAGAAATTGGCGGAACAAAACAATTTGCAAAACAATTTGTAGACATTGATAATGCCGTACAAGAAATACTTTGAAATATTGCAAAGGCGCATTGAGGGATTTTAGAGTTGGGCCTACATGGGGCAAAGGAAGGAAGATTTGAAGGTTGGGCCTAGATCGTAGTACTTGACATTATTTAACATTTTCAACTTTTACAAGTACGAATTCTATGAATTCACCATCTAAAAAATTCACAGAAATTTAAAACTCTTTGTAAAAAGTGTACTGTCAATTCATAACTAACGTTTAGAGTTAAAATAAATGATAAATTTTGCCACATGTGGTAGGTCTACATGAAATTGTTGATTGGGGCTTTGTTTGTGAACCATAGAGATAGCTATATATTTAGTTTATGCATGTTGTAGCCTAGCACCATCGTTTCTAAACTATTGAGCCACCCCCTCCCCCCTCGCTTCCAACGGGCCTGCGTCCACAAAAAATGCTTTATTTAATCGGCTCTTGTCTTTTATTTTATCTGCGCATTCCAACAGCGCATGTTACCACGACCAGCTGAAGTTACCACGACCAGCTAAAGTTGCCACGACCAGCTGAAGTTACAACCATGATTTGAAGTTACCCCGACAAGGTTACGCTACCATGACAGGCTGAAGTCATCTCTCATATCACATTATCACTTTCCATCTCTTTGCAAACTAATCCCAGTCTGTCCTTAGCAAGGTCAACGCAGCATGACACCCAAACGCTCAAGAGGATTTATAAGGGACTTTACGGAGCAGATCTTACTTGGGCACAACTCAACAAAACCATGTTTTTAGTTCGAAGTGAGATCTTCCACGATCTTTCAACTAGTTTTTCAAGGAAATAGTACCCTTAGGCATTTTCGAGGAATGTGGTGCTGCCAGTGGCAGTGTCATGGGGGAATATGGGGGGGGGGGGTGGGGGTGCTCGGACCCCCACTTTTCCCAAGACGGTTCCTGAGATTTGCACAAAAATGCAATAAAAATGGCCGCTGCCTGCGTCTTCAGCACGTTTGAATAGCGTGTTTATACAAATACTTATGCCCTAGACCTCCTCACTTATAGGTACTGGCTCCGCCCCTGGCCAAAGCATGTAAAAGTCATTGCTGTAAGGCAGGACATTTGGTCGTGAATTTAAGAATTTAGACGTGTTTTGAAGGTTTTGAGGGGACTTTCTTTAGAAAACCCTTCATAATTTCAGAACGGAGTGGCCGATTTCAGTCATGTAAATCCTTAAGTATATTTGAACCCCACTAATATTGCCTCAATATTCCGGGAGCGGTAGACTTGCCCCAAGTTTTCCGATTAGACTTATTACAGTTGACGAAATAGACTTACGGACGGTCTACAGGAGCAGTGGCCTTTCAAATCGGATTTATCTTTACTCACCCAATACACGTTTTTTATAAGAAACTTGGATCAGCACTTAGTACTAAAAGTTTCTTAATTTCGCATGAAAATTTCGGTGTTTTAGTAGTAAAAGTTTCTTAATTAATTTCTTATTTTTTTGGGCCTAAAATTGCGGTATTGTTCGAAGTTGAGCCTTCTTCTCGAGAAAGGGCTTCCATTTTGCATTGGCATTGTCATCAAGAAGAAGCCAGGCACATCAAGGCAAAAATTTACCAATTTTGCAGTTAAGAGTCAAGAAAAGACGAATGTACCTTTGTTAGAGAGACATAGAATAAGAGAGACATACAGAAATAAAGTTTCAGAGTTTCTTAACTGTTCTTGAGCGTATTTTTTGGGAGTGAAATGCCCCTCGCGTAGTACTAGAGTTTCTTAAATTTTTGGTCATCGTAGTACTAGTTTCTTATAAACCAGTTTCTTATAAAAAAACGTGTACTAAGAAATTGAAACACGACAAAACGAAGAGTTTGCAAAGAGAAATCAACGAAAAACATGTATTAAGTTTTCTTGATTTGAAAAATGTCATCCTCTCCTCCGTAGGTTTCTGTGAGAAGAAAACAACTCGTGATCTACAAAATGAACCGTGCCATTTGCGGAAAACACTGGTTAATGTTGACCAGGCTGGTCACAAATATTTCCCACTGGTTGTAGAACTACACCGTTGCGGAGGTGCATGCAAAAAGGCTCCACCTACAGAACGCAAATGCATCGCAGCGACACATGAAATGATACCTGTTAAAGTTTCAAAAATATCTGGTGGGCCTAAAGATACTGGAATAATTTACCTGAGGAACGAAACGTCATGCCAGTGCCCTTGTACTTCGAATGCTGAATCTTGCGTTTCTGCGACACAATGGTGGGACCAGAGCCAATGCAAGTAAGCATAATTTGAAGGGAATTTGAAACCAACACGCCAGTTGATGCCGCCACTGCAATGTCTTCCTGGCGATTCGTTCGCCTAGTTTATCAACTGAACGAAAATTTAGTGGAGCAAAACTTTATATTAGCCACAGCAGCAGCGTTCATTAATTCCATGCGTTTCATATTAGAAAGGTCCCAATAGACACCGTTCCCGTTGTCTCATTTTTTCTTATATTCTTTTATTATCCCCAGGGGACTTTACCTATTCTTTACCCAACAAAACGCATTGAGTTCTTTTTCTCAAATGGCAAGCCTATATTATCTTTTTGGCCTTGAAATGAAAGATGACTTTTATCAAGGACGCACATGGTGCAAAATTTCTTTTTCGACATGGCCGATGGAGAAACACAGTCCTCGTTTAAAGAATTGCTCACCCCACCCCATATAAATTTTCTTTAAAAAAACCAACTACCCCATTAGCCCTTCCCTAAAAACTAAAAATATACCTGCCCCGTGCTCCTGGTTGAATAGCGATCTTAAAAATAACAAATGCTGATGGCTGATAAATATGGTATTTCATACATTACAAAACTAAAGAAATTCAGATCAATCAAATTTTCGAACGAATCTTTTAGATTTTACATTATTCGACAAATATTTCTTTGAGAAATTCTCAATGACCCTCTTCTTACTCGTTTTACACATTTGATTTGTCATCACAATGAACCACTTTCTTCTCAAATTATATCTTTTAAACATGTTGATCCCGTTTTTACATGCTCAGAAACGTAGTGGCCCTGTTGCATTTTGCACCGGGCATGAAATAGAATAAATTTTGCACTTTCCTTCACAGTGAAAACCCGCGTATAAGGTCCTAGTGGATGAAGGCCGTCCTCCACTTGCAGTATAGTTTCGGTTGCCGACCAGCGCATTCGCCTTTTTAATGCCTCCAACCTCTCTATTTTAGATGCCGTTGCCGAATGGAAACAAAGAATGATGCCTGGCGATGCCAAGCCCCCTATCAATGGGATGCTGAAGCATGCCGATGCAAATGCAATTTGAAATGCAATCAAAGGCAAGATCTTGACCCTGAATTATGTTCATGCATTTGCAAGCAAGATATCTACAACAAGTGCATGAGAAGAACGAATCGATACCTCCAACCGGACACTTGTAAATGCAAGCGCCTTGATAAATCGATTGGAAAATCCACAGGAACACGAGGTATGTTTTATATCTTTGCGATATACACTCTTTTTTTATAAGAATATTGTTTATAAGAATATTCAAGCTCAGAATCATCCAAATTTTAAGAATATTATAAGAATATTGCTCAGCCTCAGCTCGTATATTTGTGTCTCATTTTCCAGCAGTTGCCTGTTTTGCGATGCTCATAACATTCTTATTGTTACAATTGCTTAAATTTGTCTTTCGTTCGACCATTTCTTCATAATGATATCACACTTCTTTGAACTATGTTCCCCTGAAACCATATCAGATTTGAAAAAATAAGAATACTTTAACAATATGTTAAGGCTCAAAACGAAAATTTCTTAAGAATATTGAGGCTGGGAAAAATTTATAGTATTCTTATAAAAAAGAGTGTATGAGAACATTGAACATATCTTTAGATGCAATAGATTCGCACTTCAAAGCAGTTGTTTTCGGTAGTCGTTTCTTTATGTGGTGTAACGCGACGATAACTTCCCTTCCCTTGAAAGGCCATTTTCACCCATGATCCTTTGCAGGCATTGTCACCCAGGATCCTTTGCAGGCACGCTGCATTTTAAGATTGCCTGAAAATCAAATTTGGCCTGAGCAGAAAATGCGGATCCACCCTGCATTAGTTGAACTGATAAACAAGCTTTACTTTAGTTGAAATTGCTGTCGCTGGGTGACAATAGCTAAGAAGCGAAACGACGACGATGTAATAAGTCTACACCTTATATTCAATAAGCAACTCAAAAACGTCCAATTTTTCTGTTACTGCAACAGAGGACGCTAAAAACCTGAAGTAGCCAAACATAGACATCAATTGAAACCCAAGTCAAATTATAAAACGCTGAGCAAGATGTCATTTTTAGCAATTTGCTGCCAAACACGGTACCGTTCTTTTCCAAAAATGCTCTCAAAGTATTCTGGTATATGATTGCTCGAGTAAACATTTTTTATACATCCAGCTAAAAATCGCGAGTAAATGATTTTGATGACGAAATTGAAGGTTTGCTACCATTTTCTTGCCAAGCTGCTCCCAGAGAAGGTTCTTTAGTTTGAAAAATTTGCTCCCACACAGTGTAGGGATCTTCTTACTCCAGAGGCCCACACACCGTACCATACCGTACCTGACACAAAACACTAGGCCTATCATTCCGAAGAAGTAAGCTAAACTCCAACTTATTTTTTAGATTGCGAAGAATTTCCGATGAAGTGGATCGTAATTCTGATCATAATGGGTGCAGCCATGTTGTTGATTCTTACTTTCGACTGTATTCTTTATGGAAAGAAAATTGGGTTCTTCTACCGAATTTTCCATTGCTGTGGAAAGGCCTACAAACAACGATCCCAAGAAATTGGAGGATGCAAGCTACGTAAGTCAGCATTGTCTTTTACCCTTTTGCTATTCTAAAATCGAACCTGAATCGAATGACATTTCTATATCTCTGGAAGCAACCTCGTTCCCAGGCCCCAAACGGTCTTCTCGCAATCTCAACCGTGGAGTATGGCCGTTGTATCAAGGTTGATCTTGAAGGATTTTCGAATGTACACAGTAGTGATGGAAGCTCTAATGCTCAATCGAGCCTCTCGTATAAAAACGTATACAGATATCGTTGGATCCAGGCTCTTTTGTACTATAAGGTCGGTCCTTCAGTAAATGAAATCTACCGTATGAAAACGGAACAGAAATATCGGGGTTTTTGAAAGGGGCCTTTTCTCGTGAATAGAAAATGCGTTTCTCTTGTAGTCTCTTTTTGTCATCATTTTTGTGGTCCTCGAAAATAGCGACAACAGCCTAGGTTCCTAATCTTTAAAAATATTGATGTAAAATTCTATGACACATTCTTTGAGGGGGATCATTTGAAAGAAACTTTAGCTACTTTGCTTCCACCGTTGGATTTTCCTGAAATCTTTCAAACTTTTTGAGAAAATAACGAATAATTTCCAAGAATTCAAACAAAAGTCTTTCATTCTTCTGGTTTAGATTTTGATGACATCAGATCCTCAAATAAGTTGAAATATAAGATTAGACAGATTATGACGAGTCCCTTGTATCCCTGCGGTAAACCCTGCTCAACAGGGACTCATAAAGGGGAATTGCATGTTTGGGCCTAAGTAATATCATAAGTCTCAGCTCACCGCAGCGCCATCATCATCAGGTCAAAGAGCACAGGGAAACACGGGACTCCAGGTCATGTGTCTAATATAACATATCTTGTAATTTGGAAAACTATTGAATATTCCTGAATTAGAGCTTCGACGGTAAATTCTTACTTTCCTTCTAACTTTATTTTTAGCGTTGACCGCACGTAAAGCTGAAGAGGGCACATAGATGAAATGCCTATGCGCCTCACAAGGGCACAAGATAATACGCCTGCAGAGGGCATGGTTGAATCACGCAAGAAGGAATTGAAAGTCCACTGCTGTTAACCTCATCGTTCGAATTCCAAGTCATAAAAACAGACTGCGTTGTATGAAGAGACATTGTACAAGAATATTGATGATGATGTCAAGAAAGGAGAGATGATACCGGGTGTCCGAAAGAAAGTACTCCTGTTTGAAAAATAACAAAAATTTCGTTATGAGGCCGATCTTCAAATTTCTTTTTGGCAAGTAAATCGATAACTTAAAGAGTATAGCTCAGAATGAAGTTTTTCAGTGTGTCATTTCATACCCTTTAAGTAAATCACAACAAAAATTTTATTAAAGAAGAGGTCAAGATAATTGTTCGCCATTTTTCAAACGGGGGAGTACTTTTCATTGGGACAAATGGTAGGAAAGAAAAGATTGTATGATCGGGATTTGAGTTAACCTCTGTTTACGAATATTTCATTCACACCGAAGAACGCATAAGAACAGCCTAGTTTCCAGTCTCCTCTGAGTTGCTTGCTTTGGTTTTTCAGGTTTCGCGTTAAAGAGCCTTTGCCACCAAGAATCCTTTGCGGGAATGCTGCAAATTTAGACTGTCTGAAAATAGAATTTGGCCTAAATGGAAACTATGGATCCACAGTGAAACAGTTGAACAGATACAACAACTGCAGTGTGACGCCATGGTTTCCGCTTGGACGGACAAAATGTTATTTCCATTTTTCCCGCCATTTTTCCAGATAGTCTGAAATTTCAACATGCCTGCAAACGCCATGACAAAAGGAAAGGAGACGAAAACTTTTCATCTCCGTCCCAATATGACAAAAGGCCCTGGGGACGAGGTTGATGGAAACGCACTCCAAAAACCAAAATGAGCAACAAAAACCCGAAGCGGACGACAAGCAGCCAAAAGCAATGGAATGGAAGTCATGAAAGCAAACGAAAACACTCATTTAACCAGCAGCCTTCACCATCGTTTGCTTTTGTTTTTGTGAATTTTGTACTATTCTGGAAGCTGTGGAGAACAAGTCGCTGACTTCGCAAAAAACATCCTGGTCTTTGTACGCCCTTCAAAATCAAAACGTAGCAATAACGAACAACAACGAACAAGAAAGAGAATTTCGAAGACAAGCCAAATTTCTTCTAATTGCTTTCATTTGCCTGAAATTTAACTCTGGAGAGACTCGAGGTCTGTTTTTGTTGTATTCATATGTTTTTTGGTTATATGTTAATAGCTGCGGGAGCAGGGCACACTTTTATTTGTTGTTTTATTGCTGTAGAGATTGTTTTTAGCGTTAAAGTATTGGTATGTATTATTATAATTATTAGTATAATTATTGGTAATTATTTATAGTGAGATACACGAACACACGTTGAACATTATCATATTTGTAATTTAGTAACATTTAGTATCGAGAGAAATTATCGTACTGCAGCGGTATGATATAATGTTTAAATCTTTCGCGGTTCTTTTTCACCTTGAAATCTATACATATTGTAAGAAAGAAATTTTCAGAAACTTTCGCGAGTTCGAAAAAACGCGAAATTTTTGCAATTAACTTTCGCGAATGGAGCAAAAAGGGAAATTTCGCTGGAATAAACTTTCATGAATTGGGTTTCTTATCATATCTTTAAGATGTCTCAAATGTTCCTGAACACCTCAATGTCCTCAATGACTCTTCCGAATGGTCCAAAAGTATGCTTTCTGTAGCATGGTTCGAAAGGGTTGTTGTTAAAGCAGAGGAATATCAATATCTGAATATATAAATATTTGTTTTCTATAGCTAAGGAAAGTTTGCAGAATAAACTTTCGCAAATTTCTGCCAAAAAGGCGAACGTTTCTACTCGCGAAAGTTTCTTCCCTCAAAGTACAGTAAGCAGTAAATTGGGGTTAATTCTTGGGATCAGAGGATAATAGGCCCCTCAGAGCTTCTAAGCACACTTTCAAACATAAAGTGATTTGCTTTTTCCAACGATAACCAACAGTGGTGTTCTCTCATTCTCTCATCATCGGGGCCTAAGTTTGGGCTGTTAGTGCATTGGCCAAATTTGCACTCAGCTCAACCCCCTAAATTTTGCCAGTTGGGGGTTACAAGAAATAAGCCATATTTTTTTCCACAAACCAATGCACTAAATGTCCATGCCAATGATCCGTGCCTCCGAAAGAGACAACGGAACATCAGCATGAAAAGATTAAACAGAAATAGAGGAGGGTGGGTGGGAAAGCGAAAATCAGCCACCAGCCTATCGATGATAACCAGAGATGTTTGCATTCTCAATGTTGAAATCAAAGTGTGAGAACAATGCTAATTTGCAAATGCCTTTATATAAGTTTAAGACGCATGCTAAGACGCACGTACGCATCCAGGGAACAATCGGAAATTCCCTGAACAATATTGAACCTCGTTTTGCAACGCCACAGGGGCTTTGATCACTCGGTATTTTCTAAATAACATTCTAAGGCACCAAGCACGGCAGGGGGTGTTTTCATGCAGGTACACAGGGGTACAATAACCGATACCCTTCCTTTTAGAGACACCATGACACACGACCTCTTTGCCCGAATTAACTGTGATGTAAAATTGCATTTTAATCCCTATTTACAAGATGGGGTCAAGTTGAAAATCTTCCATCTTTCGATGCCGCATTTCTACTTTAAAAGGATTTTCGTTTTCGATTTTCATTGAATCTATAATTTTGACCATGGATGCTTGCACGCAGCAGTTGTGCTTGATATGCTTCTGAGGAGGAAAAGTTCATTTAGGGAAGCTCCTCCACGGAATGATATAATTATTTCGTAATGATTCTATATGAAACGTTTTTCATACTTTTCAAACCTTTGAATCCAGATTTTTGAAGAACCAAACCTGTTTCAAAAAAACCCTAGATTTATCTGTGTAAGCCTACACGTATCTTTTTTATAAGAAACTGCTCATAAGAAACTCGATTCTCCGATTGCAAAAAAATTAAGAAACTACAATACGGGGAAAATAAAACTTAAGAAACTATTTCATTTTGATAAAGAACATTGTTACTTGAAAGATTGGAACTTTTAAGAAACTCGTAAGAAGCTGTGAGTATGCAAAATTTGATAATTTTAAGGAACTTTCAGTACTGGCCAACTCAATTTACTTGCATATAAGAAACTCAGTTGTTGAACTAAGAGTGCAATTTCTCACAAAAATGTATACACTCGAAGCATTTGAGATAAATTACCCTTAAACATGTCATAATATTCAGCTGCCAACTCCAATGTTATTTGCTCAATAATCAACAAGCTTGCCGGCCTGATCAGCATAAAAACCTTATGGATATTCCTTGTCCCTTGTCCATGACAAACAATATCCATAGGCCATACGTCATGACTTTAAATGATTGTGACAGACAAACCCAGATAATTTCATAATGCTATTTAGCATCATCTCTCAAGATCCAGTTTGCATAGCATAGCACGTCAAATACAATTATGAGCATTAAAAGAAGCAGCAAAGATAGATGCCTGAAAATGTGTCGCGCGGCCTTGCATTTCTCTTGTTACTCAATGCTCACTCGATGGTACAAACATTTTCAAAATGCGCGAACTTTTGTTTCCTTTGTTCCTAACGAGCTATACAAGCTCTATATCCGACCCCATTTAGACTATGAAGATGTTATGTACCATGATCCCCAAAACTATGCGAGTTCAGCGGAAATTTCACCTTGTCTAATGTAATGGAAAAGCTAGAATCCGTCCAATATTCTGCCGCTTTAGCCGTGTCTGGTACATGGAGGGGAACATCTAGAGAGAAGTTGTACGCTGAGCTTGGATGGCAAATATTGTAGAAGGCCTTGCGGAAAGCATGGTAGGGCCACTTGATATTAGTGTATGTTGGCAACACTATGATGTCATCAGAATGATATTTCGCATAATTCTATTTCGCGAAAAAAACCTATTTCGCGTGAAAAGCTAGCCTGAGATCAGGCTCTCCAAACAAATTTTAGCGAAAAGATCTCAGGCTAGTGAAAAGCTAGAAAGGATGGTTCTTGAGACATTATAATGGCAGTTTTTGAGGGGTCGAAAACGTCTTCACAAAAGAGTACCAGGTCTTTATAAGAACTGGTAATTCTACAGTAAGCACAGAATTTCTCATGATAAAACGGCGGTTCCACAATTCCACAGAATGTACGAGACTTCAAGAGAGTATTGGTACACTTTCCTAAACCTTTATCTTCTTTTACATACGTGCAGTCCAGCAAAAGCGTAACGTGCAGCGTGCCCGACGTCAGCAAAGCACTTCATAATTAAACAAACTTAAGTCATATTCCAGTCATAAACAAAGCATACTGTAATAAACAAAAATACAGTCGATGACTAAGCATGGCTGCTCTACCCTTGGAAACACTGATAGAACGATTTTGAATTGATGAAATCATAGCAGAGCCGTACGTTGTACTCAGTAAGGCCATATGTATAGAGGGCACGAGAATTGTGACAGAAGTTACCCGTGGGGGGGGGGGGCAGCGTCAACAGGCAGAGGCCAGGGGTGCGCCATTTTCTCAAATGAAATTACGATTTTAAACTGGATTTGTTTTTAATTTACAGGCCATACGAAATGCTGTCAAAGGAGCTGTCAACATGCATTTTTGTTGTTTGTTGTCTTTGCGAATATAAATTCAGCCTCGTGCTCTGTAATATTGGTAAAATTTGTTTACTTAAAGATAGATACTATAAGAGGCAGATGCAAAAAACCGAAACTTTTCTTAGCACACTGAGGCCTTTCAATCTTATGTTATCATCAGAGTGTGACTAACTGTGCTCTATAATTTGTATATTGTGATGCTGATGCACAACATAAACAACTTGGTTTAATCAAATAAATTGGAATTGTCGTGTTTCAAACATGGAGTTGTCAAATAGTATTTATCTCAACACGGAATTGTCATGAAATAATAATAGAAGAATTTGAAGGAATGAAAATGAGGTTTGTCGTCGCACTCTTCCATTCCATTCCATTCCATTTCATTTCATTTCTTTTCATTTCTTTTCATTTCATTTCATTTCATTTCATTCTAAAAGATAGCTACATACAAGAGCATCATCTTCCGTCCTCCGTCTTCACGGGTCACTATCAATTTGAGGTGTACTCTAGATTGACTTACACACGTCCCTCTTTTAAAACGACTAATGGGCAGAAATCATTCTCATTTTGTAAATAGCACATTCATTTTCAATTTCATACGTATCAAATTTTAAATTTTGGTCACAGCGCCTGAAAAGCAAAATGGTGGCATTTATCATTTTTGAAGCTGAGACGGCATCAAATTTCCAAATCGCAGATGTGCCACAGATTTCTGCTACGGTATTCTTGAAATTGCACCATTTCTCCTCTGTTGATCTAGGATCTACAATATCTTAGTTGGCTGTACAGGATTGGCTGTAAATGTAATGTACCTGTATTGAAGCCCCTTCAAAATTAAGGTCATTGAATGGGGCAAAGTCTTCTTTCTCGCAGTGTAGGCAAAAATTGGAAAGGCCCTACTGCTTTCATCAATTCAAAATAGTTGAAAAAGTATTCCCAATACATTGTCACTTTACATCACTTGCTACTTACTTGGAACGGAAGGAACTAAATCTAAGGATCTTAAACGTATATAAATTTTCATTTAAAGACTTGCTACACAATATAAAGGAGCGTCGGAGACGCGCTAAATTCCAGTACATAATTAAAATCATAAAACTATGATATATCAACAAACAGGAAAACAGCCGCCACACACGGCTATCGTTCCTATCTTTACACGTGTACACGTGTTGAAATCATCAAATACAATAGTCAAATTTTAGGCTTGCATATGCAGCCCTTGACTTACGTTAAACACCAAAGATACCGGACGTTAATACTTTTGGACATTTCAATCGTCCGAAATTTTAATGTCCAAAACATTTTGTAGTCCGAAGCATGTAATGTCCGAAACTTTTTGCATCATCGAAAAATCACAGCAAAACTGGTTGAAAACGTAATATGCTTGCGTAACATTTCGCATTGAAAAGGAATATGGTGTTGATTAGCGAAAATATGATATTTTCTTGAAACTAAATTCATCTTAGCAATCATTCTCATCATCCTTAACAATAATCATTTATGGAAATTTCTGAGCGAAAACTCTCAAAAGGAACTATGATCCATAAATGCATAACATTATTAGCATGAAATAAGCATAAATTAAACTATGAATATGTTTTTTAGTGGTAAAAGCATTTCTATAAGAACTTCAGACATTCCGTGAAAAACGTCCGGAAATGTTTTGTCCGAAAATATTTTGTCCGAAATTGATTCGTCCGAAATTTTTGGCATTTAATGTATCTAATCGTTAGACTCACAGGATAGTCCCAGTCAGCACAATAACAGCAACAACAACGAAATCAACATTGTTTGCTCAAATGTTTTTGTTCGTAGTTTGTGTCTGAGCGTCCATCAGTCTATCAATAGCAATAATTACGAACGTCCTTCTAGCCTGCGTGCAGACTCAACTATCCCAGTCCGTCTGGCTAATTGTCTTCTTCAACTTACTTTGAAGTGCCATCTGGGCTAGTCCATCATAGTCACTATTATCGTTCGATAACACCTTTGAACATAGTACCACAAAAACGCTGGTAGTTGCACCATTAATGAATACAAAATAATATTAATTATAATATAGCAATACACTAAATACTGCGGCCCTTAGGGCTGCACCCAAAAATTAGGGTCGGCTTATTTCTTTGTGTCTGAAATTTGTAATCTTTTATTCTTTTTGGGAAATTAGAATAAAACATAATTTTATAGTAATTAGAAAGAGGAATTTTCGATGAATTTTGAAACATGGACTTACTCTTTAGGTGGCAGATCTTCAGACATATGTTTTAAGAGATTAGAGACCCGGGGGGGGGGGGTACATGACTTGTGGATCGACGGGGGTCTGCCGCCCGGTTTTCAGAAAGCTACCCTCTTCTAATTACCGAAATTTGCTTTGGTACCCACTTTTATGATGAATTTTGGCGGAAAATTGCCCATTTTATCATTTTTTGCGAACTTCAGCGAAATCCCACCCTTGTTTATGGAAAATTTGCCGAAAAAGGACCCTTGTTTAGAGAATTTTGGGCCCAAAAACCCACCCATATGGGCGGCACATACCCGTACCTTGAACATGTTATGTACCCCCCACGGGATTAGAGATTTCTTTGGAGACCACAAAGTTCAAATTCCAGTGGACCACTGGTCGCCTGCATTCATGTACGCCAACTATTAAGGCCAACTTGTTAGAGTATTCTCCTCCTGAGAGGAATTTACAGCTGCTCCTAAAAAAATTAGATTAATATCCACATCCCTTTTTATATACAACGGAAATACAATCAACCTTCCAATAAACTATCTGTACATTTGCTGGGTGTGCCAAAAAGCACTCCTGTTCGAAAAGTCACCAAAATTTGATTACATGGCCGATCTTAATATTTCATCTTAATAATAATAATAATAATAATAATAATAATAATAATAATAATAATAATAATAATAATAATAATAATAATAATAATAATAATAATGATAAAACCATATTTATATACAGGTAAACTTGTTCAGCAAAATGAATTTGCTGCTATCAACCAAGGACCTGTCAACCTAATGTACCTAAGTATATAATTTGCACCAATATAGTTTTGAAAGTTATTTACAATAACAGAGTTTGAAGAAAATGTTAAAAGTCTAAAATCCTTGCAGTAAGTCTTGAACTTCAATACCGATGTTTCACTCTTTAGTTTGTTGGAAACTTTATTAAATATTGTTGCACCCTGGAATGCAAATGTCTTCCGTCCTGCTTCAGATTTTACTCTTGGGAGCAATAAACTTTCGGGGTGTAGATCAAAGACCCAATTGTTTTCCCAGCTGATCTTGCGATTGGTTATGAAAAAGCGGGTTTAGGTTTTGTTAGGGCTACCTGGTTTTGAAGCATACTGCAAAGGCATCGATAATGATTCCATGTAAGTACAGCGACGTTGCTATTCTCGCGTGATATTTCATGTGATCATTGAACCGTATTCATAAAAAGATAGACAGCTCTAATATAAGCAGACTGATGACTTACTTGCGGCTGCGATTCCAGAGCTGAACCCGAAGTCTCACAGCAGGCAGCCTCGCTGAGAAATTTAAATTCTAGATTTGCATGTGATCACTTAAATGCTACCAATCAAAGTGCGCTCTTCAAGGCTCTTCGTCAGCATCGTGTCAGCGAATTTTGACAAGAGTGTATACGCAGCTGTACTTACATGGACACATTACCTTTAAGCTTCTAGTTTGGTCATAAATGTCAGAATGGAACGCACACTATCATTGTAGGCGTAATAATAAAGGATACAAGAATAATAATGAAAAATAAAAAACAATCACTGTTAGGTAACATTTTTCTTCGAAAGAATAGGTCTGAATGTAGAATATAGCTCAGTTTTTAACATATTATTTATTTGTACCATATAAGTATCTAAAACAAATTTTGTCATATTTGAATATATTTCCATCGATGACAAACGCGACCAAAAAGCACGCTTTATAATCCGTATGATAATTGAGTTTGGTAATTTTTTGAGCAGGTATGCCTTTTTGGGCCAACAAGAAAGTTTCGCGTAGCAGTCTGTAGCAGTTGAACATAAGTCCGTTGTATAGATTCTGGGCTGTGGAATGGACGAAAATATAAGTCATATTTATAAATACATAACATACTCCTGATACCTCCTTCCGAACCAAAGTAAATGCGAGTGTATACACAGTGACAAAGGGTAGAGCACCATTAAATAGTACGATTGTTTATAGCAGACAAATCGACATTTACCTGAATGAAGATTGAATCCTTCTTGACATAAGGCCCACTCGCCACTTTCTGCTGACTTACAAACAAAGGGACGCCGGACGCTATATTCATCTCTGATGTTGGGCGGCGAAAGCTGGAGGAATTTGGATCCGGACGGAATGCTTCGGACACATGATTGCTTCCTTCTTGTGCAAGCAACTTCATTGTGATTTTGCATGGGAATGGCCAATCAAGCAAGGCATCATACTCACTACGCATCACAACAAAGAACAGGGATATATGCGAGCCTTTTCCTTGTCCATCACCATTTAAGTAGATCCGAGCACACATTTTGTATCCAAACCGGCTAAAAGAAAAGTAATAGAGATCTGCTTGATATCAAGTAAACAGAGTTTGAATTTGGAGAGCTACACGGGCCCCAAAAAAACTATGCCCCGTCTGTGTTGCTGCTGTGGAGGAGCTGTATTTGTCTCGGTTTTAATATGCATAGGCCAGGCTTCAACTTAGAGTTTGAGTCCTTATGTGAGTCAATCTGACAAGTGATTGCCAATTTATGGGAAAGGAAAGGCAAAATAAGTGGTTGCTTCAAAAACAGCACTTCTATTGTTCTCCTGCAATGTCAAAAACTATCGTAAAAGCTCTATTAAGCCCCCCTCTCTATCACACCCCTCCCCTCTAGGCCAAAATTTAAAAACTCCCCCTCTCTATTAAGCCTCCCCCCACTTATACCAAATTCCAGAGGTTACCAAAGATTTCCCATTTATTGAGCCAAGGGTGTTAGGACACGGATATTTTAATTACGTATTTATTTACCTTGTTTTGATCTTCGTCTTGTTTTTTTGTCTTGTTTTCTACTCTGTTCTGTTTCCTGTGCTGATGTAAATCCCTCGTGTTATTTGAATATATCTTCCTTGTATTCCTGTGCCTTAGCGCACCTTCGTAGAAGAAAGGTTTAAAAATGGCATTGCGGTTTGAAACCTTTCTTCTACGAAGGCGCGCTAAGACACAGGAATACAAGGAAGATATATTCAAATAACACGAGGGATTTACATCAGCACAGGAAACAGAACAGAGTAGAAAACAAGACAAAAAAAACAAGACGAAGATCAAAACAAGGTAAATAAATACGTAATTAAAATATCCGTGTCCTAACACCCTTGATTGAGCTAAATAAGTTTGCATGTTAATTTTGATATGATTTGAGATAAAACTGTGTCGAATTTATGTATTTGACTCGTAAAAATGTATGTTGAATCTGCAAAATATGATGCAAAAGAACTAAAAAGCTATTATATATATCCTTTTCATTTGATTTCGTGAATAAGCCCCCCTCTCTAATAAGCCCCCATCTATTTTAATCCCCCTCTAGAGTGACCGTAATTAAATAAGCCCCCCGGGGGCTTAGTAGAGCTTTTACGGTAAGTTCATTTTCAAATAAAGGGTTCTAGCACTGTATCTAAAATGTTCTGCATTTTAAAAAGGCGAATAGTGTTGTTTATCTAACACTGTCAACCGTTTAACGAACGTCGAGAAAATTGGAATATTACGCAAGACCCTTTCTTTCAAAGATCATATAATTTCTACATTGCTGGAGAACAATGAGAGTGTGTCTGCTGAAAAGTAGTTAATACCTGGCATAAAATGGAGGGCTATACAAAGAAGGTGTTTTGCCAATAACAGCATCTTGTTTCCTTCGATGATAATTATCTATCTTCCAGGTCAATGTTCCATTGTAGGACGTAGATTCCAACAGCTGCAGTTTCAGATTCAATTCTGCCATTTGTACATCTTGTAAAGCGAGCTGGTTTTCGATTCGTTCGGCTCGTTTGTCAATCTCCCCATTACCACTTGGCCTGCCTGCAAATTGTGAAAGAAATTTTACGATTGTATCACAATGCTCTTGAGATCTTTATATCATTCTATTTGTTAGAGTACAGGGTGTCCCAAAAAAATTGTGCCCCGTTTGTCTGAAGATTGCGACAAAACGGCAAAAGATTCTCGCCAAATTTTTGAATGATGGTCCTCTTCAGATGTTCAATTAAAGTTTGCCACCATCCCCATAAAAATCCGTTGAAAAATGATGGAGCTATGACCTTCAGGAGACCAAATTTGCCCGATCACTGAAACCAGCGGTCGGCCATTTTGTCTTACTATTTTGCAGCGAGAAATAGCTTCCATGGATTGAATATGAAACAGCAGCCTCCAATGTCATAGCTTTCGTGAAAATTCCGATAATCCTCGGAGAGTTCCACTATTTCTGACCTCACAGAAATTATTTCTTACCTTACGTGAAGATACTCATCACTGCAAAATAGCAAGTTTGGTCTTCTGAAGGTTATAGCTCCATCATTTTTCAACGGATTTTTACGGGGATGGTGGCAAACTTTAATTGAATATGTGAAGAGCACCATCATGCAAAAGTTTTGCGAGTATCTTTTGTCGTTTTGTCATAATCTTCAGACAAACAGGGCACAATTTTTTTGGGACACCCTGTACACTTGGGGTACAAGATTATCCGGGCGATCAATTTGCAATGGTGTCGAAAATGTCCTTTCACCCATTGGCCTTGAAACAAAACAAACAATTTCTCTCCAACCCAGACCTCAAATCAAATGGGCTTGGCTGGAAAATATTCGTCATTTCTTTGTCTGCTTACCGAATCCAAAAATTGATTTGATACCAATGATGCTCTGAATTATCAAACGAAGACCTCGAAGTGTTGGTATTACAGTACGTTCCCGCATATAAGAAACTCAAATTTTTCAAATCAGACTGTCTGGTTTCTTATATGCAAGAAAATATTTTCAAATGAGGATGGCAGATTTCTTTTAGGTCCAATACGAAAATCTTTCACGTAACGCTTTCTCGTCAAAAAACCATCTTTGAATTCAAGGATCGTGCTGCAAAGTAAACAAGGATGCCCCAAGAAATGATTATGGATGAACAGCATAGGTTCCAAATCTTTAAAAAGGCTGGTGTAAATTTGAGTGACCTATTTCTTTGAACTGAATGATTTTAAAGAAACTTTAGCTAATTCTCTATGGACTTTTCTGAAATTGGAAATCTGCAATGTTTTGAGAATTAGAGTGTTTTTCTTCTTTTTCAAGAATTGAAGAAAAATTTTCAGAAAAACTGAAAACCTTCGTAATATCTAGACTGTTTGACGTAACATAAAATAATTTCGAAGAAAACTATAGTTTATGGATGCCTACAATATGGTATCAAGCAGAAGTCTGTCACTCATCTGGTTTATGATTTAGAAATTTGATGATGTCACATCCTCAAATGAGTTGAAATGTAAGATACGCTGTAATTTCCAAAAATATTCCAAATTTCTGAAAAGTCCAACGGTAGAATTATAGAAAAGTATCTAAAGTTTCTTTCAAGCCATTCAATCAGAAGAAATTGGTCATTGAAATTTACACCCACCTTTTTACGCCGAGATAAAGATTTGGAACCTATGCTTGGATGAGGCAAGTATGAAATATTGTATATCTGGAGAATAGTTACCAACAGTAGCTATGATGCACCAGCAGCAAACTTGATAAAAGAGCTCAAATGGCCGACAGTCCACGACATGATCAAACAAGAGACGGCTACCATTGTTTTCAAATCAATAAGTGGTCTCGCGCCCACTTACCTCTCTACTCTATTCACGAGAAACTCGACAAGGGAGATTGTAAATTTGAGAAATTCTGAGACTGACTTGCTTGCTCCACGAATGAAAACAAGCAATGGCCAAAAAGCATTTTCGTTCCGTGGATCAAAGCTTTGGAATGAGTTGGAGCATGAAGTCAAGCTAGCCCCCTCTCTGTCTACTTTTAAATGTAGACTGAAATGTAAATAGCTTGTAATTTTTTAATTTATTCTAATTTAACATTGTAAATATTCTTTTTATTTTTAATTTTGGTAGTATTGTAAGTAGGTTTTTGCCACGGCCCCCTGAAAAGCAGCCACTTTGGTTGATGGGGCCACCGTGTATAAAGAATTTAAAATGAATGAAATGAAAGGATGTTGAACAGATTTTACAAATGTCAGTGCTGAAGCTACACAGAAGACCAGTTGTGTACTTTTTCAACTTTGTACAATTTATAAGAAACTTAAAAAAGTCAGGCTGCCTGGTTTCTTATAAAGGAGAAAATATTCTCTATGATGGCAGGTTCCAGTTTCTTCTGTGTCCGTTTTTATATGCGGGGACTTACTGTACTTTGACAGAAACTAAATGATATGGCTCGTGTGCTTGCAAAAGGACTCCAAGAGGAAATAACTCTTTAATTACCTTGTGTCTGTAGAATTGTGAATTGAAAATGAAAAAGAATACATACTTGCTGGCAATGATACCGGCCCAGAACTGCTTGACATCAACATCTTAGACGTCTGAACACTCTCAGCTACTCTTTGACTGATTCTCTCAACTTTTTGTTCCATCTGCCTCGCTTGCCCCTTCAAATTTTCTATGTCTCTGACCATACTAGGCCCACTTTTTCTCTCCAATAAAACAAGATTTTCTTGTATACGGCTTCCACGTTGTTTGATATCCGCAACATCCTTCTCGATTGAATCAACCGACTTTTGAATACCAGCATATTGACGTCTCACATGCTCCAATTCCTCACCTTAAAACAGGAATACACGAAAACTTGTGGCAAAATTGGTACCAGACAAACACATCGTTAGAAAATTCGGGTATCTTTGATTGATACCAAGTCAACTGTCAGAATTTACTGTGGAATTCTCACAACGGCAGGTTTGGTAGGTTTTTGGAAGGCCTTCTGAACATTTTGCTCCAAAAGGCAAAAGGTTTTGCAGACTTCAGAGAGATTCTTGTTTCATAAGCAAACTACCATGATGAATCAAAAACCTGCTGTTCTAAAGACTGTTGTGTTTGATTGGGAAATCTGTTTCTACTGTTTTCAGAATTTGGTAGGTTTGGAATTACCAACGAACATACCCAAACACAGCCTAAACGGATGCGTTTCACTGGTAATCCCATACCTACCAAATTCTAAAAATAGCAGATTTGCAGAGATGGAAAATATCTTCCTTTCAAATAGAAAAATCCTAGCAACAGTAGGTTCCAGATTCCCCATGGCGAAACCACTAAGTCGTGGTGAATACTAAAGAATAGAGGCCCAAGCATATTGTTTGTAAAATAACTGTAAACATAAACTGTTTCGTTGAACAAGATTCTTTTAAATTTGTGCAATCCAGGTAACAAACTTTAAAGGGGCTGGATAAGAAATACGTCAGCAAATCCACGGTTTGCGCATCAAATATCGCATTTTGAAGGGAGAAATTCCTTTGTAATTAGCTAAATTCAAAAGGAAAGATCCTTGTCTAGATACGGGCTGATCTTTGGGTGAAAGATCAACAAAAATACTTGTTGGAAATCCATGTATATCACAGCAATCCCAGAACATATGAAGATTTAATTTGTATCAGAAGAAAGTGCAAAGGCGAATCTCCAAGATTATACATTTATTTCGAATTTTCATTGAATAGTCACGATAAATTAGCTCATCTGAAAACAGCCAAATCAAAAATTTCCCCGACAGTTTCTTATCCAGCCTCTTTAAGAAACCAGTTTCTCAAAATTATGTAAGGTTCATTAGTGCCGGTTTCTTACCCTGCTGGGCCATTCTTTCCTGAAGATTTCCAACCCTGATAGCCTCAGCTTCAAGTTTTTTATTGAGCTCTCCATTTTTGACCTCCAAGGAGCTTGCATGATCTGCAGCCATCATAAGATGCTCTTGAGCTTCTTTCTTCAAATGCTCGGCAACTGTAACTTTGGTACCCTGCAAAGGCATTCTTCAATAAGAAACGGAATTTTAGGGGTCGTTCACTTCGATGTTCACATTTTCAGCGGCATTTAGCCGCTAACTTGTGACAAGCAAAACTTTGGACGGCAACAAATTTTGGACTGACAAATATTTGGACTCGAATTTTGCCCGAAAATTTCACTATCAGAGACTTTTAAGAGTTAAGAAAGTCTACCCAGACTGCAGAATGATTACATGATGATGAATGATGAACATTGCTGGAACAATGAAGGCGTTAAAATGTTTTAATAAACAAGTGCTAAATCTGAATCTGCAGCAGGAACCGGTAATCAATATATCCTCGCAGCGGACTATTTTCGGGGGCTGCAGCTGCCGCCACCAAACCCCCGCTGATTCAGCAAGTATACTTCAGTCCATGTACTGATAAGTGTGTCCGCTAAAGTGCAAACTAGCCCCCTTCATCAGTAGTCAGGATTTCGATCATGAGTCGAATAAGAAATGCGTAAAATAGGGTCAGCTTTTTAACTGTTTGGTCATTCTGTTTTTGGTAGACTTCCGAGAGATTTTTGACGTATTCTTTTGGGCTCTAATGAAAACGGTAGACTTCCGAGGCCTCGGAAACCTTCTGCTCCTGACGCTGGTAGACTTCTGAGAGATCGCAAAGAGCCTTGTTTGTTGAATGAAAAGGTTTCAAAACATTCGAAAACACAATGAAGTATTATAAATTATTTTCTCTTGGGATTTGCAAAAAATATATAATGCATTGCAATGGCTTCAATTCGCTCGGCCGAACACAACATTCGAACTCTCAAACTTTCAAAATTCTCATTCTTTTGGGATTTTTCTCTGTGAAGTCTTCCAACTCTACCGTTTTCAGAATGCGCATTCTTTTGGTAACCGACATTTTTCTCTGCGAAGTCTACCGTTTTCAGAAGACTTCGCAGACTTCAGATGCCCAAAAGAATACGCCCTCAGAGGTAATCAGTCTACCAAAACTGTGGAGAACATAACTGAAATAATGTACTTACCCGAAAGACGCATCCACAAAAAGCAAAAGAACAGGCACCCTCTGCGTTGACACAATTCTTCTCATAATGTTCTTGAATCAGTTTGCGAGGGATCTTCAGCTCCCCGCAGTTGTATTTGCAATCAATCGGGTAATAGTCACAGACATCAAAATGATCCTGAATAACAAACCAACATACAAATATTTTTCTACCACTTTTCTATTAATTATTAGATATTGGGTGAGCCAAGCATAGGTTCAAAATCTTTAACTCGGCGTAAAAAGGTGGGTGTAAAATTCAATGACCTATCTCTTCTGATTGAATGGCTTAAGAGAAACTTTAGGTATTTATCTGTAATTCTACCGTTGGACTTTCCAGAAATTTTGAATATTTTTCAAAATTAGAGCGTATTTGCCATTTCAGCTAATTTTGGGATGTGACGTCATCAAATTTCTAAATCATAAACCAGATGAATGACAGACTTTTGCTTGATATCATATTATAGGCATCCATAAACCATAGTTCTCTTCGAAATTAGTTCATGTTGCGTCAAGCGGTTTAGAAATTACGATGGTTTTAAGTTTTTTTGAAAATTTTTCTTGAATTCTTGAAAAAGAAGAAAAACACTCTAATTCTGAAAATATTGAAGATTTCAGAAAAATCCAACGGCAGAATTATAGAGAAATAGCTAAAGTTTCTTTGAAGTCATTCAGTTCAAAGAAATAGGTCACTCAAATTTACACCAGCCTTTTTAAAGATTTGGAACCTATGCTGGTGAGCCAGAAAGAAGTTTCCGCTGGTGAATATTCATAGCACCAAGCATGGACGATGGGCGATGGGCGATGGGCGATAGGCAGAGGGTCAGTTAGGCCCAATAACGCAATCGTTGGATTTGATTTCATGAAAATGTTTACAGAGGTTGCCCCAATCAGCAAGAGGTACTTTTTATGGGGGTCCTCAAAAAAGTGAAAGTTACAGTGTGTAGTTATGAAACAGCAGTTAAAAGTAAACGTAATGAGATCTTACACGGCAATGACAGTCTTTCAATGAGATTCAAAATTGTTCATTCCATTCTTTGAAAATACAAAAAAAAACAGTACGAAGATCTTTGTTTCCCCAGAAGACCTTTTAGCTATTCTGAAAAGAATCAGAATCGAACGATATTTTGCTACGATTTGTCAAATTTCCGAGGACCCTCAACTTAGACTGATTACGATTGAGTCCTAGTAATCGCTACCACCCACCCACCCTACTCGCTCATACTAGGACTCATGGCTTCCCAGCCAAATGGCTGGCCCTGTAAAGGATTTGCCTCGCTTTCAGAATTGACCAGTGCTAAATTACGGAACAGCGCAGAGCATCAACAGCAACAACAGTTGCCCAGCAACCGCCATCGCGATTCTTCATCAAGTCGGTAATGCACATTTTCAGGGAGTGATCTTGATGAAAAAAGGTAAGATAAAGTTCTTTTCGGGTCCTACATTTTGTTTAGGAATACATTAAATGGCAATAACACAGCTAGGTTGATATCTTTCTGCCATGATCTGATCAAAATGTTGGCATTTATAGTATAGACATAGACAACCCAGGTCTCGGTAATGAGAAAATGTTAATAAATATGTATGGCCTACTCTTGTGGCAAAACGTTTTCGCTACGTTTTTAAGCAGTTTGTGTTCTCGCTGTCAAATTGACTTGATCTAGCTTTGGTCAGCTCATGTCAAGAAATTTACCATTGCAGCAGATGAGAAAATCTTTCAAAATAACTGTCAAAGAAAGGTATGAGCAAAAAATTATCATGAATAATCGAAAGTATGAGATTTCATTGTTGACGGGAGGGCTAAAGGGATTAAAGAAACAGAATTTCTACTAGTAAATTTAGTTTGTTATTCTTTCATATGAAGTTTTCTTTCGTTGCATATCTTTTTTTTATCAACAGATCAAATTCCAGGCACATAACAGAAAAAAAACTGCATCAGTGAAACAAATAATCCTATCCTATAGTTTTGATCCATGATGGAGAAAGCAGACAATTCATTATCTTCAAAATCTTACTGCAAACAACTGTTGTTTGCCTAAGCTGCAGGAACAAAGGCAGAGACTGTAACATCAACAATTTTGCATTTTGATATGTGCAATCTAGGATTTAGAATGTTTTCAATATGTACTTTATTTTATTGTGAAAGGAATTGACACTTTGTGAATTTTAGAACATTTTGTTTTTCTTGCATATTGACCTGTGACTCCTTGTCAACATATTTCTGCTATCATTTAACCAATTGATTTTCAATTTTGATTGACAAAAACTGCTCTTTGTAGGGTACATAGGGTGAAATGGCTGGGAATAAAATCGGTAATGCTGATTGTTGGAGTACAGTAGACTGAACTGTTAATTAAACATAGGTCAAGGAGGATTACAGTAGTTCCAACAGTTATGAATAGAGAACAGTTTGTCAGTTAAGTTTTCCTTTTCCATGAAAGTTATCAATACATTTTGCTGTACCCATTTTACTGTACCCATTTTATCCTAAGCTCAACTATTTTACGATTCTTGTCAAGCTTTCATCAAATACTGCAGCAAATACTGCACATTAATTTTGTTATCTAATATCCTTTTTTATCCAAAGCTTGCTTTTACATTGAAAAGCTTGCTTGTACACTGAAAAGCTTGCTTTAGCACTGAAAAGCTTGCTTTGACACTGTAAGGCTTGCTTTTACACTGAAAAGTTTGCTTTTACACTGAAAAGCATCAAGATCCCAGGAATTGAATTTGTCAAACTAGGTTAAAATATTTTGCACAAGAACAAGAAACCTCAGCACAAAATCCTGGAATGCTTTGGAATTAACTGTTTACAAATTTCATTGCATTGCCAAACTTCCAGCCAAACTAAACTTCTAATTGTGTGTGATTTTGAAGTATGAACTCATGAAGTCAAGGTAGTGTTTCAATTATCATAAAAAGTCAACTTATGATGCAAATGTAAACAAAAAATTGTTTGGATTTAGAGAGAAAAAAGCAGTGAAATTGGACCATGGATAGAGGTCAGTAAACAAATTTAATTGAGCAAATGGCCGGTATATGACAAGGAAATATTCCATGCATACTATTTGATATTCAACAAATTGTTGTCCCCTGCCCTTGGATATGCAGCAAAATTAGCAAAAACTTAACTTGTGGCCTACCTGCATAGTGATGCATAAAGCGAAGTGGGCCTGCCTTTTTTACATATTTTTGATCTAACTGCTTTAATCACCAAAAGTGTAAGAAATTCCTGTGCAAAGAAAATGTAAATCGAGAAACTGTTTTGCTTAATGAAGGAAATCCTTGTCCTATTTCTAATTCATTTTCACTTTTTACTGGTGTAATATTACTCGGAAGGCACTTGAATGAAGGTGCCAAAAATGCCATAAACCAATTTCCATTCTGAAAAGATTTTAGAAATGTGCAGTATATTGTTGACTTACTTGCTCGATGCTCGAGGCAGCTTTGGATTTCTTCGCTGAGATTTGGAAAGCTTTCTCAAGTTTGAATATCAAACATTTCAACATGAGAACTGTTTCAAAATATTAATGTCCGGCCTGTTGTTGGCCAATGTATTCTTTGTTGCCCGACCGAGCATTATTTTATCCAGGCACCCATACAACTCTTTAACAAACGATCCGATGTCAGAACATTCATTTTCTCGTCCCGTTCAACATAACATCATCACCTTGTAATATGTTGATAACTCCCAAGAAGCATTCACCTCTGCTTGACTTTTAAATTGTAGTAAAAACAGAACGAGAAGAAATGACGGATACTGAGGAAACTTGGCGCCACAACGGCTCACAACGGTCTGATTTGAGGTCTGGGTGAGAGAGAAAAATGGCGCGAAGGGGTTTCGACCCTGTCGACGCGGCTTTGAACTGATCAACAAAGGCATTGTCGAGACTGAACTCATTTTCTTACGAATGTTGTCTTCCTCTTCTCTTCAATGATTGCAACTGCTGCAAGTATTAAATTGAGCTCACCTAGGAACGAAAGATAATTGTTGTTGCAGAGCCTTCGCCCCTAAGCCCTGAAGTGCTTCGGCCTCGCAGCTTTGCGACTAGCTGCCGCCATCTTTCGGTTGTGTCAATCAGTGGTCCGGGAAATATCATTTCTAGCCTCTTTTTGGCAGCTACTGAAAATAAACCAATCATTGGCAAGAAAAAAATCATGTGACCACGAAATTAGGTCATGTGACCAAAATGAAGCTCTGTGATTGGTAACACAACTTCTTGTGGTACTCGGCCTAAATAGGGCCAGCCATTTGGCTGGGAAGCCATGAGTCCTAGTATGAGCGAGTAGGGTGGGTGGGTGGTAGCGATTACTAGGACTCAATCGTAATCAGTCTAATAATACTATCTCAAATCAGATGTCAGGTGATTCAGGTGATTTGATCAGTTGATTTGATCAGGTGATTTGATCAGATGATTTGATCAGGTGACATGAATACCTAACTATTTTGTCATTACGCAAAAAACCTTCGATGATGCTTGAAACTATTTCTGTTATCTCCTTAAAAATCTCCGATGAAAGACATCAGATTGTGATAGATAACTTCCCGATGTCTTCTACGATCTTCTAATGCCAATTTCTTTCAGAACGTTGAGAAGCTGAGCTTATCGAAGAAGCGTCCTGGCCCGGCGTCCTGGTCCTTCCTCTCGATATGACCACACCTCGTGATTCCTTTAGCCTGGAACTGCAGAGAGTTGGCGACTCTCCTCACACTTTGTGGTAGGTTCGGCAGGGCGGGGACTCGAGCCACCAACCTTCAGATTGGTAGTCAAGCGTGCTTCCACTGAGCTATTCCCGCCAATTTCTTGCACCACAAAGATGTTACATGTCACTTTCCTTCACTGGCAACAATGAAACTTCATCATAGAATTTCCATTAGCAAATTTGAAATATCTAAACAGTGTAGAGCTTGTTCAGCTTCTGGTTCAAATCGCTTCTAACTTTGTTATTTGGTAATACATAGCTTTGGTGTTGTCATCATTTTATCAGTTTCACGTGTCATTTTCTCCAAATCATGTGATCAGATCAGTCGCTATTTTCATATTTCCTATCAATTTTAAATACCTAAAAGTATGGGGCTTGATTCGTCCTGCTTAGATCTCTTCTGACGTTGTTTGTTTCCATAAACTAGCGTACAAGGACGATGGGTTTTGGTTTCTTTACTGTTATTATCATGTTATACGTCTCACGTGTCATTTTGTCCACATCATGTGATCACTCGCTACCTTCATATTTATATGGGGCATGCTTCTTCTCGTTAAGATCTCTTCTGACGTTGTTTCCATAAACTAGCGTACAATGACCATGCAAAAACAAACTTCTTGTACGCGTGTTGCACGATGTTTCACTAAATACAAACAAATAACAGTATAAATAATCGAGCTTTGAACAGAGTTTTATTTTGTACGACGTTTCGGGCTTAAACCCATTATCAACAATGACCATGAGCTTTAGTTTCTTGAGTGTTATTATCATGTTATCACATCCACGTGTCATTTTCTCGAAATCATGTGATCACTTGTTGCTTTAATACCTCCTATTCATTTCAAATACCTAAGCAGTACGGGGCTTGCTTCTTGTCGTTCAGATCTCTTTTAAATTTGCTTCCATAAACTAGCAAAATTCGATTCAGTTGCATTCCAGTTACAAAAGTAATTGCTTTCTCAACAACGTTTTCAAATTTATAACCTGTCTAGTTTCGATATTCGGTTTTTTTGGAGAGAAAACATATGAATATACCTGGAGGTCAGCCATCGTCACTTGAGTGTCACAGAATTCACATACAACTTTCCTGAGTGGGCAAGTTTCCGCCAAATGCTTGTCAAGGAATTGTTTTGCATATCTCTGTCCACATCCATTTGGGCATTCGACGTCTTCGAACTCACAGTTTGCAATGTGATTCTGAAGAAAAATAAAATATTAACTACAAATCATGTACCAGGTGAATACCCCCTCCCCCCTCCCCCAATTTGAGACACCACTGCTACTGCCACCTGTCCACGTCAATTTGGGCATTCGATGTTATCGAACTCACAGTTTGCAATGTGATTCTGAAGAATAATAAAATATTAACTACAAATCATGTACCAGGTGAATACCCCCCTCCCCCCTCCCCCAATTTGAGACACCACTGCTACTGCCACCTGTCCACGTCAATTTGGGCATTCGATGTTATCGAACTCACAGTTTGCAATGTGATTCTGAAGAATAATAAAATATTAACTACAAATCATGTACCAGGTGAATCAGAGGTGGAAAAAATGCGCGAAGCTGCGAAGCAGCTTTGCAGGAAGCTTGTTTCTCTGGAAGGAAGAAAAGGGGAGGAAAGATAAAAAGAAATGAAAGTAAAAAGAAAAGGCAGAAAAGGAAGAACGAAGGATGGAAAGAAGATAGGATTACAGAGAAAACAAAGATTGAAAATGTAAACAGTAAAGGACGGAATAAAGTTAGGAAAGATTAAAGTGCACCTAAACCCAAAATGTTTTATTCTTGATTATGATACATAGAGGATGCTGAGCTGAGTTGAAAACCGAAAACCGAATTGAATTCCGATGCGTGGTTCCGGAGTTATGCCCCACTAAAGTCGCGTTTTTGGACAATTTTTTGTGGACACTGCCGGGCTATTTTGACCAGTCTGGAGTCTGGGGCGATAGCGGATGTGACGTCGACTAAGGTATACACCACTCAGGTCTCAGAGTAGCCTACGTGATTTAGCAGTCAATTTTAGTGCCAGTGGTGGTTGCAGAGGGAAGGAAGGCAAGAAACAACGCAAATATGGTAAACAGATACGTGGCTGCTAATTGTGGAAATACTTCAGATATAAAGAATGGTATAACATTGCATGCCTTTCCGTATCATGGCAAAGACAATCCAACTGCAAAGGAAAGACTACGCTAATGGATAGCGTTCGTGAAACAAAAAAGTGCCAAATGGGAAGCTTCGACACCCGGGGGGGGGGGGGTACTTGGTATATTTTGCTGACGCCATGTGCACTCCTTTCCGGGTATCGTTTTCGCCTCTTTTTTCTAACGCCGGGTATCAAAAGAAGGCAATTTTTCTAAAGCCGGTTGTTCAAACGTGTTATTTCATTGTTTTCCAACGAATTTTTACGTTTTGGGATATGCTTTTCGCCGATTTTTTCTAAAGCCGGCTATCATTTCGAGGGAAAATTTCTAAAGCCGGTTGCAAATTTTTTCTCTTGGAGTGCACCCCCCCCGTACAATTGAAAGTCAAGTACCCCCCCCCCCGGGCTTCGACAGCATCTTGCTTGTGCTCAAAACACTTTAAACCCGATGATTACTTGAGAAGATTTAACTGGTCTGAGTTTCTGATCAGTTTGAAACTCATTTCGGTCTGCTCTCGAAGGCCTTGGAACGCTTACACGACGCAGGCGAAATGAAACTCAGGTCGACCTGAAACTCGGTTTCTCAGGTCGGTCAGATTTTTTAGGTCGATCTGAAATTTCATGTGGGCAGAACTCATTGTTTTTATTCACGAAAATTTGATAAGGCAGAAGATAAAATGATAACAAACAGTGAAAACTGATGCTGAGAAATAACAATGATATAAACAAAAAACACCAAGGGAGGGTAATGCTAGTAATGCCAAGATTCCCATTGCTCAGAGTTACTCCGAGGCGCAAGCATGGTCCGAGGCGTATATTTTAGAGTCTTAGTTTAGTTGATGGAATGTGGTTCTTAAAAGCATATACTGAAATGACTAGAAACTCATAACTAACCTTACCTAATAACACTCTGAACTCTGTTTAGAAGGAACATAAGAAATGTCAAGCCACAGGTGGCGGAGAATGGTTCAGTATTTTTAAAATGGAACTGTTCAGTTTCAAAATTAGTAAAAACAAACCTTTCTTGCCAGTGGCCTAACTAAAGTAAATAGCAGTGGATCAGATTCACAGAGAAATCAGACACATTTAACTGGCAAGAAAGGTTTGTTTTTACTAATTTTAAAACTGAACAGTTCCATTTTAAAAATACTGAACCATTCTCCGCCACCTGTGGTCAAGCCAAGTAATAAGATTCACCAAGGGGCGCCACTAAGATTCACCAAGGGGCGCCACTAAGAACGGGCCTAATTTTTTACTGATCTTGTTTACGTACCTGCACAGATGTTCTGCTTCCGAATCCTAACTTTCCGTTTCATCCTCCATAAAAACAATTTCTTCAGGCGATAGGACATCACGTAATTTCTATTAAAATCTTTATTGGTATTTTCAAACACTTTTCTAATTGGGAACTCTCTCTAAAAACCCCTTTGAAAGAACTTCCATGATCATAAGCCTAACTGTAAACGAATCACAATAGTCAACAAAATTGACCTGCTGACACTAAAATCACAATAACTCCACATTTTAGTACGAACACCCTATTAACATTTGACACCATTGGAAAGCGGATTCTTTACACTTTTCATGAATCATAATTGTTCCCAATTGTTCCATTCAAAAGGTCAATGTTACCCAGGAAAATTTCGTCATCTCTGCTGGACGAAAAATATCGCTCGGCAATGAGGAAAGGACACCTTACAAGGCCTTGTGCGGTCGAGAGATGAAGTTGGCGTCGTACCAATTCCAACAATCCATGCCGAGAAACCTACAACAGACGACTGTGAGGAGGTCTGACTCAAACAAATTCATTTTTGTGCATTTTATTGGAACTTTGACTTCGTCTAAATTTCGATATGAACGCCTCATAACAACTGGTTTATGACAGCGATCAATTCGTTCGATCATTTGTCATCCTGAGTAGTCGTCACTAGTTCCCAGGCCGTAGGTGCCCGGTAGTGCCCACAGTCCAAGCTCGACAAAATGCATTATAAAACGAGTTTGGAAAATGATTTTGGAAAAATTGTTTTGGTAGAATAGCATTTCTTGATGAGTTCTATCAGAAAATGGAATAAAAATTTCTGGGTTTATGTGCACTTTAAAGAGAAAGGAAAACAGTGCTTGGATTATGCCCTGTCCATTTACAGTTGTGTGGTCCAAGGAAGCTATTAAAAGTAATTCTAGACTATTCTAAGTGACTCTAAACAGGTATACGAAATTGAAATATTTGTTGTGCAATAGTTCAACTGAAGTCTGGCATGGAGAAAATTGATTAAACAATGAAAGGAAGAATTTTAGTTTGACGTTGCTTCGCAGGAAGGCAACCATTTTTTCCACCACTGAGGTGAATAAACCCCCCCCCCCCCCACCCCCATTTGAGAGCCCACTGCTACCTGCATATCAAGGTAACAATATTGGTAAGAAAATTACACAATGATGGACATGCTCGAATAAATTGAAATCGGCTACTGCGTTCTGAAATTATGAGGGATTTTCTAAAGAAAGCATCTGCGAGAAACCTTCACAGCAGACCTAATCGAGGCAATGGCTTTTACAGGCTTCAGAAGGTGTTATCCTTTTAGAGGGGATCAAGTTTTCATACTTGGTATCATCAGAACATTATGGAAGCAAGCAAGCAAGTTGTTGATGCAAGCTATCCGCCGATCCAGTCATGTCTGTTTCCCAATCTCGATCCAGTCTACCTCGCCAATACCTGCAATACATCACGCAAACAAAAGACGCCATAGAGATGACGATATACAAAAATCTTCCTCGACAAACAAAACATGTTGAGCAAGGATGAGCATTGAGCAGAGGGAAAGTCCCGATGGACGTTTTTAATAGTGTCGTAAGACGTGAGATCTTTTGAAGAGATAACAGAAAAATGTGTTATTATGTTTGGACATGTTGAGGGACCGGAGGAATTGAGTGATAGAAATTCGATGGGAAAGGTCGTAAAGGCGCCACAGGAGAGCAGGAAGAGGTAGAAGGTGGAGGGAAAGGAAAAGGTACCCCCGTCCCCTGCAACGCCTTTTACCGTTCAACTTTTTATTAATGACTGGACAAAAGAAGATAATCTAGAAATTGTTCCATCAGAATAAAAGAATAAGTAAGGCGGAAACGAGGAAGGAAAAACAAGAAAAGAAGGAGGAAATTCCAAGGGGAATATCCCTGGAATACATCCTTTTTTCGGGATAGCAATTAAAGAGGAAATATGACGATCAGAACGAATATTTTGAACGAAAATGTAAAGGAATAAGTTGTCTGAAAATTTAATGAGCAATGATTTTCGTATGAGAATAATTATAAAATGTTATAAGTCTTAGCATAGTCAATATGGTTTTAAATATCAAAATTTCCAATTTGATCAAAATAGAAATGAGTGGTTCACTTCACTTCTAAGCCATGAAAATGGTACATATGTATTGTCTTCTATTCATACGGAATTTTTGCAAGTGCACAGATGGGAACTTTTTGATGGCTCACCCGGTTTTTTTCAACTTACCAGGTATAAATTAAAAAATTAAGGATTGCACCTTATTCATGAATTTTGAAAAAATGATGAAATTCACCTCGTACTCTCGCACTGGTCCTTTCCATTGGCATCCACTGCCTCGATACTTGCAAAATGTTTGAAGATTAAGCACCTCCCTTTTTGCATATGTATCAGGAAAGACTTCATCTGCTTTGACGATTGTCTCATCAACTGGGCACACAATATCACCGTTTGTTCCACTGAAAATAAATGACAAAATTTACATAGAGCAATGTATTTTACAAAATATTGAATTTTTAGCTGAAAAACTATTCCATTTGATTTCTATAACTATATACTTTGATATAGGCTGAGAGCCTGTCACAGATCTGTGGAGTGACTTCACCCAAGACAGACCATTGTACAGACGGACCATTCGAGAAAAAAAAATCACCAAGCTAAATAAACTCTATATAAAAAAAGTGTAGCACCCAAACTATGGTAGATAAATTGGAGGTCAGGAAAACAGTCTGTCCAGGGAAAGGCCACTCCAATACTCAGCGTATATTCTCAAAATGATAATGTTGTTGTCTTAATCTAAACTATTTGATTTCCAATGAGCTTTTGAGTTGAACACGATGAAAGAGCTTTGTCAAGGATGCAAGTAAAGCAGCAAATTTAAATGGTATTGGAGAGTCTTCAAAAACTGAAAATAATTTCCAGTGATTATGCAGACCAAGAAACAGCAGCAAATGGCTTTTCCAGCAACAGCAGAAAGATTCTAAATAAACTTCTATCCTAGAACAAGCATTGGATTGCAAAATTTTAAAATTGTTTGTCTCTAATGTTATTACTCCATTTTTTCAACTGTATTGCTCTTAAGGGAAATTTGTATAATTTGCCATAACTTCAGAGAGAGCACTTTTGATATTAACAAAAATATCTTTGGCATTACAGTGTTTTTATATTTGAAAGGAACAGAAGCTTTGCAAAAGATTAAAAGCAATCATAAATTCTAAACCAATTGAGGAAAATCAATATGACCAATAAAACTCAATTTTGAAGGTCGACTTGGCAGCAAAAGAGAAGTCAGTATATAATAATAATAATAATAAAGAAGTTATTTAAAGTTGGATACAAAGTTTAGTTTACTCTATAAATAGGGCAACTAATTCAAACCAACTATTTACAAAAATACAATATTTACAATTTCAGCTACTTACAGATATTACAATTGCAACTGTCTCCATTCCAATGTTTGACATGTATTTTGAACGAGGCTATAGATTGGCTTGACTTTATCTCATCAGGTAAAGCGTTCCAAAGTAGCTTTTATGGTTTCGCAATTTGATGATGTCACAACTTCAAAAGTGCCAGAAATGTTAAAGAGTAATTTGAAAACACACAATAACATAAAAATGCTCTCTCTGGGATTGTGGGGAATTACCTAAAATTTCCTCAGATCAATTCAGTTGAAAGGAAGGGCAATAACATATTACACGCAATTAATTTTAGAGTTTTGGAAAGATCCTGGAAGCAAAGATCATTTTGAGCTTACTATGTTGTTTGCAGTTGGATGTAGCAGTCTTTGCAAAGTCTGTGTCCACATTCTGTTTGCATGGGCTCTCGGAGAGCAAATCCGCAGACAGGACATTTGTGGTGATCATCAAGGGGAGAAACAAAGTTCCCATCATATCCTACCATTCTCTAGATGTTTGACCTGAAAGAAATATGAAAATGGGTCCATGCAGATTTGGCCAAAAGTGAATATCTTCATTATTTCAGTGTCGTTAACATTACAGATTGCTGTGGAATTGGTGCATAATTGCTACCATTTATGCATATTGGCTTAACAAAATGGTTTAGTTTTCGGTAGGTCATATGGAAATCGGACACCCTAGAGCCCCAGGGTTTTGCATACCAAAAGGAAAAGTCTTATGCCACACCCTTCACTTTGGAACATCTCGTCTCCTGTTGTATGTATGTAATTATGAAAAATTTTGCCATTACAAAATTAGAGATTAAAAGAAAAAAAGAATTCACAAATGTGAATCTAAAAAAGTACAAATGTAATTTGAAAACACTCCCAGTTTAAAATGGCAAGGATACTCATTAAAAGGTCAGTGTGACCTTACACTAAAGATGGTGATGACCTGTACGAAAATACAAGGCCATGTAATAGCCATGTACAAGCCTTGTAGTTATGGCCTTGTAACCTTGTTATAGCCTGGAATAGCCTTGCTGTAACCTTGTAAATGGCTTGAAAAATGCTAATTAGCCTTGCAGAAGCCTTGTGGAAACCTTGTGTTAGACTGGTTGCAGCTTGGAATCTTACTGATATAGCCTTATAACTTTCTTCCAAGGTTAGTACAAGGTCATAACAAGGTCATAATCCCCTCTACAAGGCTAAAACTTGGCCTGTACAAGGCCAAGTTTAGCCTTGTATTTTTGTACAGGGAGGAACTTCTTACCAAGATGCATTGCATTAATCCAATTCCTTTATCGCTACAGATCCGTGTTTGTGAGTGCAAAACATCCTGGTAAAAGTTCCCACCACCATCTATAGCGTAATCATAAATTGGAATACAAAAAAAGATTTAAATGTGGAAAAGGGAGACAGTATGGTCTATAACTGTCTTAAAGGCAAATGTGCCCGTGTAAGTACAGCCACGTATACACTCTATGTCAAAATATGCTGACACGATGCTGACAAAGAGCCTCAAAGAGAGTGCAGTGATTGGCAGAATTTAACTGATCACATGCAAACTAAAATTTCAGCTCCAAAAGCACAATCGCAAGTAAATCATCAGTCTGCTTAGATCAGCCACGTAATGAGCTCCTTTACCACATCAATATCACATGAAATTGGCATGCCCCCAAAGCCGTACTTACATGGACACATTTAAAAAGATTTTTCCAGCCCAGATGGCCAGATGGTCTCCAACTGGGCTTGGATTGGTTGTCAGCAATGCAATTATTTGATTGAACATAACTTCTCAGAAGCACTTATGGAAAAATTTATTTTAGAAAATGAGATGATCAAATGGCGATTGGCTAAAATAAAACAATGCTATTTAATCTATCCATGCAATGCAACTATAAAGCTATCAGTCAATCAAAAGGCTGTCAATCAAACCATAAGATCTGCTTTAAAGTGATTGACAGACACATCCTGCTTCCCAATCCCTTTTGAGCAACAATGGCGCTCTCTGTTGGTGTAAGAAATCCATCGTTTTGTGATCTCAGCAAAATCTTCCAACATTGTACTGTGCGTTGAGCATGCTGCTGAATGTCTTTGCTAACCATTTTTGTCCCATCATCATTCATGAATGCAGTGGCACCACTCCAAGAAGTGATGGGACAAACAATGATGGGAGTTGGGGGCATTGCCCCCAGGAAAAACTTTCAGGACCACACCCTTCTAGTCAGGAAAGGCCGTGTTTTTCCCTCAGGAAACAGTAGATATCAAACTCTAAAGATACGTACATAAAACCTCCTTAGACATTTTTCAATGGATTTAGACGACTTGGAAGTGACCCAATCAAGACTCCAATAATGAAAGTGAAAGTCCACTTCCTCACTCAAGGTTGAATGATGAGACTAATTTGAGTTACAGAATTCAAAGTGTCCAGTAAATAATAAAGGACGTGGAGGGAGGTTCCCAAGTAAGAAATGCACGAAAAATGACATAAAATTTTAATACAACATGAAATTCTAGATGGCAAAAGAGGTGCATTTTCGCTTGAAGAAACTTCCATGTCTCAAAAAACAACATAAGTGAATTTACATGAAACAAATCAAATCTAGTCTAGGTGGTTAGGAATTGAGTCCAGACTGCAGAGTACGGCAAGTGCACACCCGAGATTTTTTTCCTTAAATCTCACTGCACACCATAGAAAGGGTGTGGCACACTGTGATTTGGGTGTGGTTCTTTTGTTTGATGCTTTTATTGGGGTTTTATTGTGCCACACTGACGACTGAAGAGCTTCAGATGAAAACTACGACAGAAATTTGGAATTTCTGATAAATTTGTAGATGTATTTATCACTTAGCAGTCTCATTCATGGTCAAATTTTCATAAATGGCAACTGGGATTCATTGTAGTAAGCCTCAGTTTCAGTTCAGTTTCATTCATTATCAATTAATCCTAAATACAATTCAACATAAATACTCTACGACTAAAATACATAACAACATTATAACGGAAATCGAGAAAAGACAAACTAAAATGAATATAAAAGATACTTTACATGATTGTATTTAAGATTAATTGACTAAGGAGGAGCTCTCTAAGTAGATAAACTAATCGAGAGAGAGCCCCCCCCACAAAAAAACAAAACAAAGAAACTAAAAAGATTTTATTAAAACAAAGACAGATGATAACCAAATGATAACACGTCATTGGGATAAAGTTATATGTGTGCAGTGAACAGTGAATTAGTTCTGGGAATATGAGTCAATGAAAAAAGTCTTTAATTTTGAACGAAATACTGAAACAGAGCTAGCAACACGTATAAAAAGTGGAAGAGTGTTCCAAAGTTTTGAACCAAAATACTGAATTGTTTGAAGACCATATAAGGTAGTATTTTTAAAAGATTTGAAAAGATCACCTCTAGTAGCCTGACGAGTCCTACAAAATTCCGTCGCGTGGAATCAAATTGTTCGCGATTTTAGGCCCAAAACTCATCTGCCCGAATGAAGCATTTGAATTTGTATATGATTTTCACACTTATTTTCATCTTTTTTGTTAGCCTTTCTTGCAAATATAAAATCAGAATTCATATGCACACTTGAAGTGCACACTTGAATAAAGTGCACACTTGCACACTCGATATTTTTGCTCTTGCACACCCGAGATCTCGTTGGAAACTGCCGTACTCTGCAGTCCGGAATTGAGTACAGTTCAAGCCAGGAATTTTTCAGTAACGAACATATAAATAACGAACACGTGACGGTGCAAGAACAATTATATAACAACAAAATAAAGCAACACACACGTCACAAACACTGCTCACAAAAATCAGATTCAGCACCAGCACAACAGGAGAGGGTGTAGAAGGGGTTTTGACTAGCTGACTAACAGGCTGTTTTGCCCACTGACTAATGACTAATTTTGTTCAAAAGCATAGACTAATGACTAACTATAGTCTGCAGTTTGACTTATGACTAAGCCTAATTTTCACTGCATTTAGTCAAACGTACATTTGCACAGAGGCCAGAAGTTAAGTAATATAATCTAAACTCGTCCCCAGTCCCTTTTCTCATGCCGAAAATATGACAAAAGGCCCTAGGGACGATGCAGCAATTTACAGAATGTCCAAGGCGAGGGAAGTAACACAAAACGTCTAGGTGCTGAATGTCAATTTCTTGTTCCCTCTTTTTCCTCAATTCAGGACAGCACTTCTACCCTGACCGTTCATTATTTTGTGATACCCATATAGTTGCACCTCTCGGTCAAGCAAGGGACACAAACCGACCTAATCGTGTAATACAGACAGTAGTCAGCAACCTGGGTCTATCTTGACGTTTTGGCCTGAGGAAAAAATGTATTTTATCACACACAATTGCAATACAATTTTGGCACTGTCTTGGGACAAAAGTGATGGAATATTTTGGGAGAATAAGTGGTCTTCCTGACAAAGAAATTAGCATCCCAATTGTGAGGTGCATATATTTTGACTGCATGCAATACTATCCGGAGTGCATAACATGTTCCAGTATGTGCCGCCCATATGGGTGGGTTTTTGGTCCAAAATTCTCCAAACAAGGGTCCTTTTCGGCAGATTTTCCATAAACATCGGTGGGGTTTCGCTCGAATTCACAAACATTGTTAAAAAATAGGCAGTTTTGCGCCAAAATTCATCATAAAAGTGGGTACCATGGCAAGTTTCGGTAATTGGAAGAGGGTATCTCTCTGAAAACCGGGCGGCAGACCCCCGTCCATCCACAAGTCATGTACCCTCCCCCCCCCCCGGGAATACAATGTCACTTTTTACGTTGTTTTCAGGGATCTACAACTGTATGATGCTGGTAGGCTGCCACTCGTAGGGGAATTCCCCTACGGTAGGGGATTTTAGCAAAATGTAGGTGGTAGGGGAAACCTACGGGGAAAATAGGTGAGATATAGGGGGGCGTAGGGATTTTGGAAAATTTTCAGAAAAACTGTCAAAAACACAGTGAAAAACAATCATGTTAATCATTTGGTAAAAATAAACGGATCTCCGAGGCACACATGCATATGCATGCAAAGAAAAGAAGAATGCACTGAATTTCTAAATGAAGGAAATCTTTGCTAGCGGTAAGATCAAATATCAGGCAAATTTCAGGGAACTGAAAACTTTGACGTCAGTCGTGTCATTGAAAAGTCACGTAATTGTGGTACCCTCTTGTGTCATTCAACCAGACTCATTCAACCTTATGTCAACCTGTACAAGGGGCCTTGGTGCCATTTACAGCCAAAGTAGAGGGCGTGGTCCAAGAAATTTTTCTGGGGCTCTGCCCCAGACCCCGTTTTGTTTCGTCCTCCCCTAATAAGATATCCTCGCGGCCCAACCGATGCTGTTGGACGTTTAAAAAGCTTACTTCACAAGGATCTGCAAAAAAACTTGAAATTATGTATCGGAATAACTCATATCTTCATAAATCATCCAAATTTTGAAGTCCGGGTAGTTAGATAGGTGAAAAACTGAGGGGAAATTTGATATTTGTAGGGGAACGTAGGGAGAAAAGGCTTCCGAGGTGTAGGGGGAAAGTAGGGGATTTGAGCATGCGCTGTAGGTGGAAAAAGCATATCAAGAGTGGCAGCCCTGTGCTGGTGTCAGCAAGGAAGCCTGGCCTTGAGATACATAGGCCACTTCTGTCATGTTCTAATCGAAAAAGGGGACAGATGAGGTGTTTGTGTATAACAGTTTCACCTCCAGCTTGGCATTCAAATTGATGCACCCATGAAATTGGAGAAAGTTTGATTGATTTTTCATTCAGACGTAGGTAATTAGTGCAATTCATCATACACTTTTGCATAGAAAAGCCCATAACAGAAATTTTACTTACAAAGGAAACTTTGACTAATTGGAGCCAAATGTCTTGACTAGTGACTAACTGAGAGCTTTACTGCTTGACTAGTGACTAGCGGTACCCCCCTTTCTACACCCTCACAGGAGGGCATGTTACTGATCCTTCAGCAGGAATCTTTATTGCAAAGAGGCGAGGCGCGCCCTTGACTTTGTGTAATGCCATTCGTCTTCAGTTGTACGTTTAGGCCTTGACTATGCTAAATGCAAATACCCAACTCACCTTTCTTGTCAAGAATGTTGGTCAAGCAAATATTCTCGAAGCATACGATGAAGGAAAAAATGCCAATGGTTTTACCTTCCACATCTACTGAGACGAAGACGACACAAGTGGACGGAAGGGGGAATTTCCCCTTTACCTGAGTCAGTGTAAGGTGGCCGAAACAGGCTGTGGTTACGGCCAAAGGGAAAAAACCTAAAATTCACTAATAAAACTTCTTTGTCGCAAATTCTGCGGCCTTTTGGGCTCGCCTTTCGCTTTGCTGGGCAGCCAACCTAGCCAACAGTGAAAAATGGCCTTGAAAGTCGTCTACTTCGTGCTGTTGGTGTTGGGCATCGTCACAGTCATGGGTGCACTACCAAAAATAAAATGCCAATACAAGAATGGTGTCCCAGCTGGGATATCATACCGTGGAGAAAAGCATGCCTGTTATGCATCTCCTGACGGGGTCAGTATTTGTGGTGCTCTTGGGTTTCATCTGTACGAGGTGGAAGAGCTTGAAACGTGCTATAAATGCTGCCCAGTCATCACAACCACTGAAAGTAAGAGCATCGGAAGTCCAAAGCCAACAACAGCTCGGACCAGTAATGGTAAGCAGGGTAAGTACAGATATTGCACAGTCGGTGTGTAACTAGCCTGCGTGCAGACTCTACTGATTTCTTTTCAGAGAGGTTTCCCCTCTACTGGAGGAGAAACCTCTCTGTCTCTCTGAAAAGAAATCAGTGGAGTCTGCACGCAGGCTATGTGTAACTACCTTTTTGTATTTTTCTTCCCCTGGTAGAAGGATTTTTCTTCCCCTGGTAGATGGATTTTCTTCCCCTGTTAGTTAGATGGATTTTTCTTCTACAAAGATGAACACACAAATTGTGAGCATGAATGATAATCTTCACAACATTGCAATATGCTTACTTATAAAAAAAGTAATGCAAATTTCATAGATTTTTTAGAGAATTCATTTCAAAGGGGATTGGGAAGAAGCATAGCGCATACACGTTTTTTTTTCATAAGAAACTGGTTTATAAGAAACTAGTACTACAATGACCAAAAATTTAAGAAACTCTCTAGAGTGGTGTCGCCCATTATGCCCATGTCGTCACGAAGTTCTGTGTTAGATCCAAAACAAGCAATTAATGAAAAAACCAAATAGCCAGATTATATCAACAACTAACTGAGAAAAAGATCAAGGAGTCTTGATTTTTTACGTAAACTCTTTATGCTGATTTTAGAAGATTTTAAAGAAGGAGGTAAAAACGTCGTTTTCTTCTAGCGTCGCCCATTATGGCCGCAGGAGAAACGATGAACACTACTCTCCGGTAAAAAATTTTAGTAAGAAAAACAGCTTTGATTACTGTTCTTTGTTTATCATTTGGTACTTTAAACCCAAAAACATCAATAAGAATTCCCATAAACTTCGAGTTTTTGGCAATTGAAATACATGCTTCGAGTTGTTCTAAATCCTGCCCTATCTCTTTTGCATGGATGGATGAATTTTCACATAGTTTCTAAAATGAAAATAGACTTAATATAATGCTGCGTTTTTTGGGTTTCGATTATTTTCCAAGTCAGTAAGTAAGATTTTAACCAAAATCGGTGTTTTTTTAAATAAGTGTTGCATTTTAATATTTTGAAGCGATTGGAAACTTCTCTGGTAAACTGATGGGCATAATGGGCGACAAATTTTGCAATTAGCAGCACTCAGAGTTCATAACCTTAAATCTGAATCAGAAGTCACTTTGCTTTCGTTTCATTGTAGATTTCCTCTCAGGAGGCAGGACTTTTGAAAAATCAAAGCATATTTGAAAAGTTTCAAACCGCAAGGTGCCGAGCGAACGAAAAAGTAGGAAGGAATGTAAATAGAATAATGAAATTTGCAATACTTGAAAGAATCAATTAGAGATATGCACAAACTATCTCGTCGGGCTTCAATGCAAATGAACTGAAACTTCAGTGAAGGTCAAATCATGATAAAACAGATGTCAGCGAAGATTTTCCGCGCAATTGCAATTTTAATGCTAGTCACCAGTCCCCTGAAATGTAATTTCTCTTGCTAGCCGGCCATAATGGGCGACGCTACTCTAGTACTACGCTCAAGAACAGTTAAGAAACTCTAAAATTGTATTTCTGTATGTCTCTCTTATTCTATGTCTCTCTAACAAAGGAACATTCATCTTTTCTTTACTTTTAACTGCAAAATTGGTAAATTTTTGCCTTGATGTGTATGGCTTCTTCTTGATGACAATGTCAATGCAAAATGGAAGCCCTTTCTCAAGAAAAAGGCTCAACTTCGAACAATACCGCAATTTTAGGCCCAGAAAAGTAAGAAACTAATTAAGAAACTTTTACTACTAAAACACCGAAATTTTCATGCGAAATTAAGAAACCCTTTCCTCGCGAAGAGCCGCTTTAGAGGCTTGACCTCGTTTCCCTGTAGATGCGAAAGGCCGCTGCTTTACCGCTTTAGAGGCTTTGTCAATGAATTGATATTACGTAATTTGAACCTTGACTTCCTCAAGCAGGTCGTTGCCATAGATACCTTTCATTGGTATAATCCTGTAGACAAAGGGCTAAACCGCAGCATGGTGTCCTCTTTGTTCTGTGTTCCTATGTGAGCAAATGAGGAGGGGTCTGAAAATTTTTAGGGTAAATTTATTGGGGTCTGAAACTTTTAGAGGAATTTATGCTGGGGTCTGAAAATAAATCTGCCAAAGTTTTCAATATTTTCGAAAAAATTCATTTTTGTAGATTTTAGCTCAACTCTTTATTCATTTTCTCAAAAAAGTTAGACATCTATCTAATGGTTGCTAAATGATAGCAGTTCATAAAAATATACGAGATGTTCTTAAAAAATCGGTCATGCAAAATTAACTTGCAAAATGCCTTGTTTGCATCAAGGCTTTGTTGTGGTAGTTAGGGGCCAATGCTGTTCCCCTGCTCTGGCATGCTCTGCTGGTCTCCTTCTTTTTACCGTCAAAAATTGCCCACTACTAGCTTTGCCAAAAACCATTTGTTTGTTTTGTTTTGTTGTTGTTATCTCAAACAGTTACTATGGACACCCCTGAGCCTTTTTGGCATGGAAAGAAAGAGAATTTCCTCCTCTGTTGAAAGCCCTTTGTTTCAGATACAAGAGTATGCTGAGAGAATACATATTACGTTACGTAATATGTTAAGCACCATATAGCCTGTTAACGGGGCCTTCTTTTTTCAAAAAATAAACTTTGGAAAATTTTTTCATTCCTTTTTTGCCTTTTTTGCCTGATCTCAGGCTAAGCACCATATGGCGTGATATCATCATTATTCTATTCTCCTTTATAATCCAGTAATCCAAAAATACAAACTACAACGAGTGCAGTAAATCTATGCCTTGCGAACCCGATTAAACCTGTTTTTACAGAAAACCAATCACATTCCACCATTCTCAAACAAGCTTGCGTAAAACCTTGTCAATCCTGTATTACGACTTGGTTCAGGAACATCAATGAGCAAAAAACATTGGCAACTGTTTATCGAGCATTAATTGAAAGCCATCTGAGATATTGCAGTGTCATTTGGGGATGTCTGTCAAACACAAAACTGGAATCCCTACAGAGGTTGCAAAACAGGGCACGCAGACTAATCGAATGCGCAAGGCACAAAGATGGCTGGGTATGTGATTGGCTCGATGTACGCAATCTAATAAAATATGACAGGCTAATTACTACATACAAAATTAACAATGGACTCTGCCCAGAGAACCTCAAAAAAATAAATTCACTCCTAGGTCGAATATTTCGAGATATAACACAAGAAAAATTGATGATTTCGAAATTCCTCGGCTTCGTCTTGAATACTGCAAAAAGTCTTTTGGATACCAGGGAGCAAGTACCTGGAACGAGATCCCGAAGCATATACGAGACTCTGCAACATTGGGCTCCTTTAAAGTAAGATTAAGGGAGTTCTTGAGGTAGAGCGACGCAAACACAACCCCTTGGAAGAGCAGCTTTATTTTTTTGATTAGATTAATATTCATATTTACTTTGAAGTGCTGATAGGGTATTGTGTCTAAATAAGAATAAAATGAAAATGAAATGAAACGACGAAAAATTCCAAATATGCGAGGATTTGAGATTCGAAGCCCTAGAAAGTGCAGCCTCGTATGCGCGCGGTGGGCTGTAAAGCCCCACTTCGGTGTGGGGCAGTTATTTGTGTTATTGTGCTGGCTTTCAACTAATGTTTCGATATGCTTGCTTCATACGCTAATTTTGATGTTGACAACCTGTACAAAAATACAAGGCTAAACTTGGCCTTGTACAGGCCAAGTTTTAGCCTTGTAGAGGGGATTATGACCTTGTTATGACCTTGTACTAACCTTGGAAGAAAATTACAAGGCTATCAGTACGATTCGAAGCTGTAACCAGTCTAACACAAGGTTTCCACAAGGCTTCTACAAGGCTAATCATAGGCGTAGGAGATAGGGGGCTAGGGGGGCTGCAGCCCCCCCAACGTCAGAAAAATGTGCAAAAATCAGCCATAATCGGGCAGAAATCCGCCTCAAGTCGGGCAAAATTTTCTCAAACAATGGATTTTTTGTCGGGCAGCCCCCCCCAAATTTCATCTTCCCCTACGCCGATGAGGCTAATTAGCATTTTTCAAGCCATTTACAAGGTTACAGCAAGGCTATTCCAGGCTATATCAAGGTTACAACAAGGCCATAACTACAAGGCTTGTACATGCTATTACATGGCCTTGTATTTTCGTACAGGAATGACTTAAATCATGTACTAAAAATCAAAATATTGAAGCACAAAAACCTTAAATAAATGTTTCAGTAGGTGCAACTTCAATTTTTATGAAAATTGTATCATCTCTGACATAATTTTGTGCAGTCCTCTGGGTTTCCAAAGAGACGAATTTGGGGCATTCAAAACCAAGACTCTTTAGAGCGATTAGGCACTTGAAATAATCACTGTTGTTGCGATCGCAATTTGGATCGTCATCTTGATCAATCAAAGTGAAATCTGCATTGCATGTTATTGAAATGGCCATGGTAAAATTGCATCATATTCGCCTTTAATTATATTGACATAAAGGGATAAATGTGATCCTGGTGATCTCCCTTGGCCTACGCAAGAATGCCTAAGCATGAAGTTTGTATCCATATGTCCATACTGACCGGTGTTAGAGAGAGGGGCTGCATAACTTCTCTTTTTCGTTTTTCGTTTGGGCTTGTGTTGGATACGCAAAATTTTATCATACCGTGGATGCAAAAGGTAAACTTTGGACATTAAAATGGGCAGCTTTCTGCAGTGGCGGACTGGCCCACCGGCGGCCGGTGGGCCCCCCTCAAAATCTTGTAAAAAGGGCCCCCTTTTTACTGGAAAAGGGCCCCTTTGGCAAAATAAGGGACTTCTTTAGTAGTTTTTCATTTTGAATAATGGACATCTCACTTCACATTTGAATCCTTCCGTGTTAGTTTACTTGTTCAAAGAAATGAATATAGTCAGAGAGGTTAGAGAGTGAAGATACGGCTGGCGAAGAAAGGAGCACCGTTGCAGAAAAAGTATAGGTCCCCTCCACTTCTGTAAAAAATGGTTCTCGAGATCAGTGGCGTGGCCACGGGGGAGGGGGCAATTGCCAACCCCCCCCCCCACTTTTGTCGAAAGGTGGTCCTCGAGATTTCTCTAAACCCGAAGAGAAAATAGCTGGGTATAGGTTGGGAAAGAATTTTCCGAGAAATGTCAAATCTTGGCACTGGCAGGCATCATATTGGGAGATGCATTCTAAGCCAAAGTAAAGGACCTTTCTTCAAAAATTTTCCTCGTGCTCTGATTCATAGGATAACTGTCACAAAACGATCAAGGTTTCCTTGTGGCTAAAGGCAAGCATGATACTAGGAGATGCATTCTAAGCCAAAGTAAAGGACCTTTCTTCAAAAATTTTCCTCGTGCTCTGATTCATACAAAACCGTGACAAAACGATCAAGGTTTCCTTGTCGCTAAAGGCAAGCATGCTATTGGGAAATGCATTCTAAGCCAAGGTAAAGGGCGTAGTCACAAAAATTTTCCTTTGGGATTCGCCCTCAGACCCCCTCATTGTACTGCCCACCCCCACTTAATTTACCCTGGCCACGCATTTTCAAAGAAAGTGACTTTAGCTTTGCTATTGCTATTAGCTTTGCTCACCATTTAGACCACACCCACTTAGGGCCCCCTTAACTTATCCATGGCCGGTGCAAAAATGGGAGCCAGTCCGCCACTGGCTTTCTGAAAACCATGCGGCCAACATAACACCCTGTTCATGCACATTTGCTGCGTACATTTCCTTGAACCATGTCCGACTATAAGACTGAGGCTGATTAGACTAGACTGCTGCATCAGTTATTTTATAGGGATATTTGTATCCAGAGGGAGGCTTTAGGGGAGAGAAAGAACATAGAACGGCAGTAGAGATTATTATTGTCATTTACAGATAAGACGTGGATCTATATCACACTTGCAGTGGTTGTTGCAGTGGTAATTGGTGCAATTAGTGTAGCTGCAATCCTGCGCTTTCTTTATAAAAAAGGTAAGTACACATCTGTACAATAGTACAATACAGTACAGGCCTTGTGCATTTTATCCCTATCATGACAAGGATTCTCAAATCTCAATATTCTGATAAGAATTCTTGAGTTGAGAAATTAAAACATTCTCAAGACACTATCCCAAATTTTGCTAAAATAGTCCCAAATTTGTGTACTTTTTTAAGAGCCTGTACGAAAATACAAGGCCATGTAATAGCCATGTACAAGCCTTGTAGTTATGGCCTTGTAACCTTGTTATAGCCTGAAATAGCCTTGCTGTAACCTTGTAAATGGCTTGAAAAATGCTAATTAGCCTTGTAGAAGCCTTGTGGAAACCTTGTGTTAGACTGGTTGCAGCTTGGAATCTTACTGATAGCCTTGTAATTTTCTTCCAAGGTTAGTACAAGGTCATAACAAGGTCATAATCCCCTCTACAAGGCTGAAGCTTTGCCAGTACAAGGCTAAGTTTAGCCTTGTATTTTTGTACATGAGGTTTTATTATCAAGTAAAAATGAGCAGCATATTTTTTCTGAATTCTTTTTGAGACCTGTAATGTAATTTTCAGGCCTTGCACAATGATCGTAACAAGGATCATTAAAAACGATGTGCAAAATATGTTTTTTTTTGTATTCATAAAATGTTACTTTACATGTTACCTGCTACCGGGTGCGCCAAAATAAACTATGCACGTTTGGCAGGCCACAATAAATAGTACACTGGACCGATTTTCAAGATTTATGACTTAATCGTTAGCAGAAAGCCTGAATTAGATGATGGGATTTTTTGCAAATTTTTTCATTTTCAGTTTTTAGCGCTAGAAGCGAGTTTCCTAAACTTTTAGTTTTCGAAAAACACTGAAAACCATAAAAAACATCGATCAAGTTTTCCAAAGAATCGACATGAATGGACAAAGAGAGAACTTGTTCGTGGTAATTTGTGATTTAGAAATCGACCAATTGTAATCTGCTGTAAGAGAGTTCGTACTAAACTCCCAAATCCCCCTGAAAACGTTTCCTCCTTGTTCATTTATGTTGAATCTTTTAAAATTTGATCGACGTTTTTTGATCGTTTTCAATGTTTTCGAAAACGAACATTTTAAGAAACTCGCTTCTAGCTCTAAAAACTGAAAACGAAAAAATTTGCAAAATATCCCAGTATCTAATTCAGGCTTTCTGCTAATGATTAAGTCATAAATCTTCAAAATCGGTCCTGTGTACGATTTATTGTGGCCAGCCAAACGTGCATAGTTTATTTTGGCGCACCCGGTATACTTTCTAATTATTATACTACAATACAACACTCCAGGTACGATACCACAGTTTCTTATGCCCTTCATAATAAAATCATATTCTCACCTACTTTTATCCGGTTAAATCTGTCAAAATACATATTGACCAAAGTGTCATGCAAGTTCATACGTTTAGCTCATCAGTGCTCATTTTTGTGATGTTTGGACTTTTGAAATGGCGGATTTTCTGCCAGTCAATAAAAAACATGTCCATATATAAATATGCACGTAAAGAGGCAAGTCTTTTTTTCAAAGTAGTATTTTCCGACGTTCTGAAGGGTGTGGTCTCATAAAAAATTTTTTGTGGCAAGCGCCTGCCTCGGACTCCCATTGCAGCTCAGGCTCGCTTTGCTCACCGCTGAGCTCCCACTCTGAAACCGCTCTGCAGTCCCTGCATTAAGGCATGATTCTTTTGTATTTTTCAGGCTGTTTCAATTTACGAAATAATGCCCCAAGAAATGAAGGAATTGGGAACCCTGAAGATTTGCAATTGGCTCCATTGGCTGTCCCTGTCCAAATCAGTGGCGGTGATGACGAGGATAGGCCAATGAATTATGTTGGTGCAGCATAAAGTGCTTGATCTGTAGCCCCAGGGGGGGGGTACTCAGGTATATTTAGGATAGGGGTGCTCAGGCTGGGGTACAACGCATCAACCCAAAAAAATAATTTCTAGCATGAAAATAGACCCAAAGAATAATTTTTCCGACCTTACATACCCAAAAGTTATGAAGTCAGTATCTTAAAATCTGCATAAAAGAGCGCCAACTGATTAGATTTCTCATAATGTGTTTGGATATTTATGTTTTGATTTTAGTGCTGTTAGTTGACTCTAATTTTTTTGTAAATTATATTTTTCCTAATTTTTCTACTTTTTCTCATATTTGAGACCCAAAAAAGTAAGCCAGAATTCCTTGAACCCAAAAAATAACTGGTACAAATCATAGACCCAAAAAAATAATCCTTCCCTAAATTTAGACCCAAAAAAGTAACCTGAGCATCCCCATCCTGAATAAACCAGAGTACCCCCCCTGGGCTGTTAGCTATTTATGTATTGAGATTTTGGAGGGTTTTGGAACCCAATGGAAGCATAGGCGTAGGAGACAGGGGGACAGGGGGGGCTGCAGCCCCCCCAACGTCAGAAAAATTTGCAAAAATCAGCCATAATCGGGCAGAAGTCCGCCTCAAGTCGGGCAAAATTTTCTCAAACAATGGACTTTTTATCGGGCAGCCCCCCCAAATTTTATCTCCCCCTACGCCGATGAATGGAAGGAAAGAAATAAGTTAATAACTCACCAGTAACTGCTGAAATGATAAACGTGGAGATCACCAAAAACTAATTTCGTTGCTCTCTGTCATCAGTTTGGTTGGTACGAAGGACAAATTACCAATAAAACAGGCCACTTTTATAGCAGACGAACAAAACAAAACCGACACGCCGTTAGCACCTAAGCCACTACTAGTTTGCTAAACCCAATAGACACCCGCCAAAGATCAAAGCCAAAGATCACTTACTGAGCAGTAATGAGTGTGGTAGCAACTATAGCGAGGATTGTTTCTGAATTTTGGGTAGGGCTACAATCTCTTGCAAAAGTGTTGGACCCCTACGAAAATCTACGTTTTTCGGAAATATTGTCCCCTCTCCCCCCATTTCAATGTTGCTTGCATTGGTGAATCATTCTTTTGGTGGATCTGCATGAAAACCACCTCTTTGCCAGGCAATCAACATTGAAACGGGGGGAGGGGGGACAAAAATTCGAATTTTTCAATAGGGGTCCAACACTTTTGTAAGAGATTGTCTGAAAGTCGAGTTTTTCAAAAATTAATTTAAGGGCGTTGTGTATCTAGTAGCTATTTGAAAATTGGCAGAGATCTTTTGAAGGCCAACATGTTTCGACTGGTATAGAATACATTGTCTTCGCTCTCTTACTTCTTCCACAATACTGCATTAAAAATGGCCAAAAATCGCATATTTCATGCTATTTGCTACGATAATTTTCAACTGTCACAAAACTAGATAATGTGTGAAAACACTTTTATTTCTATATTTCATCTGCACTCACTGATTAAATTTAAAATTTCAGAATGTTAAAAGACTTCACATTCAATGATTAAGACCGATTTTGAAAGTATTTTAGTGTTGATTTTATTGACTCTTAACTCTGTCATGATATGCGAAAATGGCAAAATTTGTCCTTAGTATATTCCTCTCGGGTAATTGATCCAACAGCCATAACTACTTTGTTCTAACTATCCATGGCACAGGTTCTCATAGGTAGGAAAGAAGGGTACTCTCGATTGTGCATTATCGTATGAGATATAGCGAGAAAATTGCCATTTCAAGAGAATTTGTGCTTGAAAATACAAGCAGAAGGTGAATTCAGCCTTACTGCACGCCCAAACAAAATTTTTCTCTTTCTTTCTTTTAGTGCAGCCGTTAGGTTATTTGTATAAGTTTTTCATAAATGACCTAGTTTTTAGCATAAGATTGATGACTTTAATAAAATGCATACTTGAACTTGTAGATCTTGCACAAAACTGCACTTTTACCACAAGAGCAGGCTCTTTACAAAGGGGCTACGCCCTTTTCAATTGTGACACACCCTCTTTAAATTCAATTTTTTGCAGCAACTGAGGTCATTTTTATTAAGAATGTGTCGTTTGAGTTGTTTATTTACCGTAAAAGTACACAGGAAACATGTAAAGTCTAAATTGCCAATACAGCAACAACAACAACAGACACCGAGTACTGTAGTGAGTACTGTTGACAGTACTCACCACAGTACTCACTTTGAAAAAGGCTCTCAAAATTGTCAGATACCTTAGGAGCTGCCAATAAATGAGCTTTAATCATGTCAAATACTCATATGAACGAGCTATATTCATTAATGTTGTTCATACAAACAGTTTAAAAGCAGGATTTTCAAAATTCTCAACAGTACTCACCATTTTCCCTTAAAAAGAACAGTATTATATTCTTTATTAACAGAAAAAGTGAGTACTGTTCGCATTTTAACTTTAGCTGGACATGAAATATGAAAGTGATACATGAATATAAAGCTTTTGATGCGCTGAATACATCTATGGGCATATTGTCACTATCCACTGTCAAAATAGAGAAATATGGACTGAAACGCTAGTGAGTACTGCGGTGAGAACTGTTGACAGTACTCAGCAGTAAAGCTCACTCCTGTAAGGTTTATGTATAGTGACAGAAAACGTTGTATATTTCCTTATGAGCACTAATTCTATAGAGAGACATCTTATCTTCAAGATAAAAACTACTGTTGACGTATAGATTTGTTATTGGTGCAATGGCAGCAGGTCTACTATGTTCACCTGTAAAGCTGTCCTTCAGACAATCTCTTGCAAAAGTGTTGGACCCCTACGAAAATCTACGTTTTTCGGAAATATTGTCCCCTCTCCCCCCATTTCAATGTTGCTTGCATTGGTGAATCATTCTTTTGGTGGATCCGCATGAAAACCACCTCTTTGCCAGGCAATCAACATTGAAACGGGGGGAGGGGGGACAAAAATTCGAATTTTTCAATAGGGGTCCAACACTTTTGTAAGAGATTGTAGGTCTGCCTTCCACCTCAAGGTTTTAGAAGCGGTGTTTATTAACTTCGGGATCCCTCCCTCTGCCGACAGAAGGAGTTTGTTTTCACGTTGCAATTATTCTAATTTGCGCCAAAGGCTTTGATCTTTGGAGGGTGTCTATTATTGGGTTTAGCCAACTAGTGGCTTAGGTGCTAACGGCGTGTTGGTTTTGTTTTGTTCGTCTGCTATAAAAGTGGCCTGTTTTATTGGTAATTTGTTCTTCGCACGAACCAAACTGATGAGAGTGCGACGAAACTAGTTTTTGGTGATTTCCACGTTTATCATTTCAGCAGTTACTGGTGAGTTATTGACTTATTTCTTTCCTTTCAGGTTTTAAGGTTAATTCGGTTTTCTTTTGCATGATTTAAAAGTTTTTCTCTTGTTACAGGCTTATTTTGGTTGCTGTTTTTTCACAGGAGTTACCAGTCTTCTTTCTACTGATTTCGGTGTTTTTATTGCGTTTATGGGTTTAATATGATGAGTCCGTTATTTAAGGCTATTTTTAAATTCTGTACCACGAATCATTTGTTTAAAGTAGACTCACGAAATAGTCCCAGTTATCGCAACAACAACAGCAATGACAAAAACAACAATATAGTTTTTGCTCAAACTGGGACTTATGGATTTTCACATCAAAAGAGTGGGACGAAAATAAACAATGGGGGCACCGATTTTTTAGCCTGTGTGCGCAGGCTACGATTTTTCTATTCACGTTGAAGCGAGGCCTCTTTTCGGTTGTCGGAAAATTTCATCGCTTTGGCGTGTTTTGGCGTGAGCTGAAGGAAGCGGAATGGCCTTCAATATGAGGAAATTCTGATTGAAGCTGAAAAGGTTGTTGATTCTTGGATTGAGGAAACATTCATCTGGATACTTGTGGCTTTTGTTCATTGCTAATGTTACTCTAAACTTGAATTTTGAGGCGCTTTATTATCTGAGGATTGAGCCGACAATTTAGGCCCATCCGCCATCACTCGGCTTTTCGTACAGTGTTGCTATGGTTTCCATATCGGACGTGACGTCAAGGCAAACAATTTCGTCCCAATTTTCAATGTGAAAGTCCATGAGTCGTAGTTATAGCGTCCATCAGCCTATCAATAGCAATAACTACGAACTTGCAATCAGTCTAGCTTGAAAGGAACTTATGGTACTTTGCTGTAAATCTGCCATGGAAATTTTTTGATATCTTGATTTTTTTTAAATGGCTGCAATTTAATCATTTTTCAAAAAATTCATGGAGAAATTGGTAAAAATTGAAATCATCATAAATCCTAAACCAATAGCTGAAATAGAGGAAAAATTATAGAATATTACCTTGAAGAAAACCATAGTTTATCAAGGTATACAAAATGGTGGCAAGCAGAAATCTGTAGCTCTTATAATATCATAGCCTCAAATTTAATAAATGCGCCATTTAGAAACTAATTAAGATATCAATAAATTTCCATGCCAGGTTTACAGCAAAAAACCCTAGGTTCCTCCAAGCCATTTAATTCAAAGAAAACTGTAACAGAATTTTACACCGACCTTTTTAATGATTTGATCCCTATTATGTTGTTCGAAATTAAATCGAAAAAGGTGCAGAAGCTTTTAAAACAATGGGACTTTTCTTGAAAACAATAGGATTTTTGCCAAAGGTGTCAGATTTTTACATAGTGATATGCCCCTCGGTTGATTGATCCTCTGTCCGACCTCGAGTGGGTTTTAATTACAAAACTTATCAATTGGTGAATTGGGTAGTTGAACTACCCAATTCACCAATTGATGTAGTTGGTCCCGCTGGACAACCATGTCGTTAACTGAAGAAATATACAGGACCAGTTCTTTCTTCATGGTATGGTTCAATCAAGGGACCCACGTCGGGCAGGCGGCTGATCGACCAAATATAAACAGCCTCAGTTCTGCTCAGCGAAGAGCGATCCTGCTTTTAGCAGAGCCTTTTTTAAGGGAGTTTACTCGAAATATCCTAAACTGAATTCATCAGTAGTTTTGTTTGTTGGCAATGTTATTTATTATTTGACATGGCCTAGTTAACTGGTTAACTAACTGAAATTGTTAATCATTATATAACTGCAAATGGCCAACTGAATTATTAGTCATCTCCTTTTCTTTGTATCTGCTGGGCTGGTCCTAATCATGATTTTCGTCGCCTTCCTTCTCTTTTTAACTTCATCATCAAGCTGCTTTTCCCAAACGATACTTCAAAATAAGACCAACGTTCAAATTGTATCATTCATATCGATACAACGTCATACATCTTTGTAATGCTTGTATCTTGACTTTCATTTTGGGACACCTTGCAGCTCACAATGTGCAAGAAATGAAATGAAAGCAGTAACAATTAGCACAATTGTGTCCCCAAATAGCACAGTATGCTAAATACATAGACACTGTAATAAATTGATAATAATAGTAATAATAATAATGATAATAATAATAATAATGATAATAACAACGCTAGCCTGTGTTCCAGATTCCAGACAAGTGGTCTGGAACACAGGCTACACTCATTTTTTTTATAAGAAACCGCTTATAAGAAACGGTAGGCTCAAATTTTCGAAAGCTAAGAAACAACCCTACCTGAATTGAAAAAAGCTAAGAAACTTCGGTAATTTTCAGCTTTAATTTTCCTGTCACACTCAAAAATATTTTGACATTGCACACTTATATCAACTGTTTGGACAATATTTTGAGTGCGAATCATGTTATTTACTCGTTTTGAGAGACTTACTAAGTAATTTGGGAGCCCTTTAGACAAGACAAAATCAACTCTAAACTTCCGGCAATAAAAATATAAGAAACACGTAAGAAACTTGTGGTAGCAAAATGGCCCAAAAATTTAAGATACTGCCTACCAGCCCCGGACCTTAGTTTCTTATAAAAAAAATGAGTGTATAACAACGCCAGCTCTAAAAAATTCGAAAGACTTCGGGGGGATTCTGTTGCAATTTTTCAGCCTAACAGTATACCCACCTAATTTTATGTCATTAATCTTCGAAAATTGTTGCTGACTTGTGGATTCTCTAACTTATTACGTTGAGTCCTAGTATCGCTAACATCCCCTCCCCCATTAGCGAAAAGGGTGTGTGGGTGGTAGCGATAACCAGGGCTCAATCGTAATCAATCTTTCCTCCCCAGCCTCCCTCCGTGGCGCCGCAATTGAAAGAAAGCAGAGAGACACGAGGCAATCATAAAGAGTAGCTGTTCAATTGATTTAGTGCACAGATAAATATATCATATATTTTTAAAACGAAAAAGTAAGCAAATCAATACAGAAGTTAGCAGCTAAACGCGAGTAAAACTTGTTGTTCTGATCAAGGCTATGTCTTTCTGGTATTTTAATCTTCCTGAGAGGAAAAATATCTGATGAAAAGTGCCATTGAAACAGGATACAATTACATACAGTTTCTAGTTGGTCACACTTGGGGGATTGTGTAAATGAAATAAATACGAGGTCTGACATAAGATTATCCAATTGATACAAACAAAATTTGTACAAAATTAAGGCCTTGCAAGGACCGGAAGTCCAGTTGGCAAGGTTTTAACCTCATGAAATTACGTAGTGGTTATTCAAAATTTGCCACGCAAAATTGAAGTACAAAGCTGTTAGAAGTGCACCTTAGTTAGACTTGTTACATTCATTGTACTTATCGCTAAATCAATAAAAAGTGTGAAAATTGTTGCTGTTCTGGGACTCTGTAGTCAATAAAGACCTTAGTTGCCTTGACTCTTATTGGCTGTCTGTAAAAATCCTGGAAAGGTTCTCATTGCTCCTTATAGGGGTGGGCTCTGCATGACGAATTCTCTAAAAAAGGGTGCAGTTTTGGTAAAATGATAAATATTGGATAAGATGCATCGAAGCCGGTAAGTGTCCTTTGTCAATGAATGAAATAATGCAAAGCTTAAGTACATTAAAATATTTCTATATACATATAAATAAAACGCAATACACAATATAGTTTATCTTTATAAAAATCTACAATTTGATGATTCTTCGTAATTTCTAGTTTCATGTGCATGTCATAGAATTGCTGTGCCACCATTTTGTAATTGTCTCTCATTTTGTTGGCTCGAAGTAGGAATGTTGGATAGACTTGAAAATGCTGATTGGCACCCTTCGTTGAAGTGAACTGAAAGGAAAAGAAAATTACTATAATTTCAAGGATATTATACTGGTAGACAATTTCAAGAAAACAACAAGCAGACACCTGTTTTTCATAAAAACACAGCCATATTATAATCCTTCATAAACCGATTTTCTTGAAAATTGTAGAGAGTTTCTTGAAGAAGATAGCAATAGCATCGAGTCGATTTGATACATACCTTTCACCTCTTGAGGAAAGTTGCGTTCTTCGTTCTCAGATATTTCTGCAGATTTTTCCACTTTCTTGCAACTTTTGATGACTTTGTACGTGAAGCCCATTTGTTTGCAGGATAATGCAACATCGAAGCAAATCATGAGGAGGACAAACTCTCCGATTAACATGTAGATCCAGAAGTTTGTGCTTCCAACGAAAGGTTCTGTGAGAAAAAATGACAGACGGTTAGCTTATCGAAATCTTACAAATAATAGCCAAACAAGAGAAAATGATAGAGACTTTTGATTTGAAGGAAATATGGCAAGGACAAGCAAGGCAATGCATGGCAGTATAATACACAACGCGACGCAATACGTATTGAATACGACATGAAACGAATAACGAAACAATGAAACGAAAAAGAAAGGTCCAGACAAGGCAAGACAAAGCACGATACAACACAAATAACGCAAAACAACGACACGATACGATACAACCGTGACCATACGAAGCAACGACACATTACAAAACAATGATAGGAAAACAAAACGAAACAACGTTAGAAGAATATTTACGAGGAGCATCGCTACAAATAACATGAAACCACGATATGATACAACCGTAACGAACGACACATTACGAAGCAATGATAGAAAAATAGAAGACACACTGAAACAAAGAAGAATATTTACGAGGAGCATCGCTACAAAATAACATGAAACAACGATATGATACAACCGTAACGAACGACACATTACGAAGCAATGATAGAAAAATAGAAGACACACTGAAACAAAGAAGAATATTTACGAGGAGCATCGCTACAAATAACATGAAACAACGATATGATGCAACCGTAACAAACGACACATTATGAAACAACGCTAGAAGACAAAACGAAACAACATTAGAAGAGTACTTACGAGGAGCATCGTTATCGAATCCAGACATCCTTTTAGAATTGGTGATACATTTGCATTTATCCTGTCTAAATGTTCCTCCAATCGTCAAACATCTTTCTTTTCGTGATGGTTTGCATTGACATGAACATGTTTTTGCATCAAAAGCATATTTCTTAGGATTCTCGCATTTTTTAGATAATTTGCACACACAAGCACATTTTCGTGGGCTCCACCTACAAATAAAATTGAACAAAATTCGTCAGATCAGAATGAACTAGTCTTCAAGTAAAAAGGCAACAACATTGTCCTCGCCAGTGTAATATTCCGTAATATCGAGGTGGAAGGCTAGGCTAAACGAATGAGGCGTGTGTACTCTACAGCAAATCAAAGGTAACTAACTCAGCAACATGTGTACATGAAGTGGACGCCTTAGGGGGCCTGGGATTTACTCCATTATAGTGTCAACCAAAGTTATTTTGTGGATGATAAGCGAGGTGATAGGTCCCTAAAAATTGATCATTTTGGATGGTTTTGATCAATAGACTTTTCAGCTGTTTTGCTATATTTTGAAGAATTTTCGAATGTGCACCAAAGTGATAGAAGCTTTAACGCCACTCGATCGAGCCTCGCGCATCAAAATGTACAGAAATAACGCTCGATCCTGGCTGTTTTGTAGAATAGCTAAAAGGTCTGTTTGCTGTCATTTTTGGGGAGTTTGGCGGAAACACTGCATTCGAACCTCGTCCCCAGGGCCTTTTGTGACAAAAGGCCCTGGGGACGAGGTTGACTGCAATCATTTTTTCGCGGGAGTTTTTAGCATTTTAGAAAACCACTGTTGTTTTTTGGGGGGGGGTAACGAGAAAGAACCGACTTGTTACTTCTCTGGGTCTATGAATCTATGAATCTTCATATTGTTTTTGGGAGAAGTGAAATCAGCTCCATTATTAAGCGTCCCTGCAGCAAGGGTGAATTTTGTAAAAGAAAGGATACAGTTCTGGTTAAAACAAAGAGATTTAGCAGCCACAAGAACAGATTTCACTCCTTCTGTGCAGCCAACCATAGTGTGTTGTTTTCTCTGTTTAATATTTTGATTTGATGGAGTTGACTAAGAGGTGTGAAATCTATTGGAAGAGAAATCGTCGGAAACCTACATCTTTTGTTTTACAAAATTTGCCTTTCTCCACCCCTTTCTAAGAATTGACAGAGAAGTCCCCCGGGACCTAGCCACCCGGTGGAACCTCGCCCCCCCCCCCGGGCTGGGGACCCAGGATGATATAGAAGATAATGATAAATGTAATTCTTACCATTTGTTAGCTGGACATTTTACTCCGGCCGGTGGAGCTTTATGATGACATTTACATGTGCAAGAGTTTGGATGAAAATCGTTGGGTGCGGGGCAATTTTCTCTGTTTAGAGCACATTCCACTTTACAGCTTGTGTGATTCTTGAGGGTGACAGTGCGGCTATCAAATGCCTTTGACACAGTTAACGTTATTGTTTCTTCTGTTTTTGGCACACATCGGTATTGTGCGGGCGAATGTGTCCCATATGAGCCATTGCATCGATGTAAGCTTACAAAGTATGGAAAGTACACTGGACGTGCTGGTACCGTAGGGATGACTGCTGGCCTCGATTCACAGGGCAAATTCAAATGTCCTTGAGCTTTCGTTGCTGCAAATGGATAAGATATGATTGTGATTATGGAGACCCGAAAAAGCAATCCAGAAATAGGCTGATGCTAAAAACGAAACGATCTCCTTCAACTGCACCCCTGGCAGTGGCACCTGGAGATCGTTTCGTCACAACGCGCCAAATCACTCTAAATCACTTCAAATATCTCGAGCATTTTCGTCACAAATCCTAAGAAATCTTCAATAATCCCGAAAATCTTCAATAATCCCGAAAATCTTCACAAAATCTTCGAAATCCTTAAGGAAATCCAAACACTCAACAATTTTGAGCGATTTCTAAAATCTTAAAATTTAACAACTCGAATACTATTTTCTTAATGATTTGCCGCTCGGCTAAGTGCCACCACAGCAACGCAAAGTAGAGTACAGCCAACTCTTTCTAAGCGGACAAATTTATATAAACTGGACATCTCGTTAAGGTTGGACACAGTGTCTTCATCCAGGCTGACAGATAACACATTTGTCAATTAAAATTATCCATGTATGCCGGACAACTCTTTGAAGCGGACACAGCCAGCCAAAGGTAGGAAGATCCGTCAGTTGGTGCAGAAGGTGATTTTCAGGTTTCTATTGTCATGCACCACACCATACTTACACACAATACTTTCCAAGCTCTTGACATCTGTCTTCCAAAGGCTCTAGCAGAGGGCTGAACTGAAGTATGCCCCAAAAATATTATTATCCAAAAGAACACGATCAAATCAAACTAGAGTTTGTAAAATAAAACACTCTTGAAGGGAGAGATCACTGATAAAGTTCTTACCAGAAATTGTAAAAGCAAAATATAGTACAGCGGCCAACGAGATTTTTATTGACATCTTCAAATCCATGTTTTATCGTTCGAAGTTTTTCTTGTGTCTTTCAAGTTTTCTTGTGTTATGTCGTTCGAGTTTTCGTACGTTTCTCTTCAAGTTTTCTTGTGATGTTCTGTGTGACCTGCAAGCAGATTTGTGAGACTGGAGTGAGATATGGAGTAGTCTAATCTTGCATGTTTAAATAGTATCCTGGGGACAAGTACGAAACGGGAACCGGAAGCACGTCAACATCTTCCAAAGATTACCTTTAGGTCATATTCAGCTTTGCGGCCAAATTGTGGCATGTTGTAAAAACCGGACCTTAAGACCGTAGGACCCCTGAGACCCCTAGGACCTTTAAGTACTAAAAATGAAAAGGACCCTTAACACCAGAGGGACATCACCACAGACAAACAATAGATCAATGTCATCAAGCTGTCAAACACGAGGCTGCGTGTTGTATGAGCTTCCCATCCTTCATCCTACGAACTTTCGTCCGTTCAAACCAACGTCAGGATGCCTTTATTCATGCAGAAAGTCTTTAAAATAACACAATAGGAGATACTCAAAATAGTACTTCTTCATGGTATAAACTCTCTGCATCATTCCTGGCTTTGGTTTGAAAGAGTGGAAGTTCATGGGATGGAAGAGGAGAAGTCAATAATGCACAACTTCCTCATTATGACGCTCTGGTGTTAAGGGTCCTTTCATTTCTAGTACTTAAAGGTCCTAGGGGTCTCAGGGGTCCCAGGGTCTTAGGGTCTGGTTTTTACAACATGCCCCAAATTGTGACCTCAGACGTCACGGTTTGTTGTGGTGGTGATTGTGTGGTCGCATAAAAGCTTGGATCAGTTTACAGTATAACTGTTTCCACTTTGAAAGTTTAATGATCTCGCCCACAGTTTCTACCAGGAGCTGATAAAAATACCTCAACGAGGATTAGTATCAGTTTCGTTGATTTATATTTTAAGAATACTTCGAAGGCGATGCATTTACAAAAAAAACTCAAATGTGCAAGAAGATATATCTATGGATAAATAAACCAGAATAATTTGACAAAAAATTGGTAAAAGTGTTGGGTTTTGAGCAAAGTCAGCATTCCCTTCCATGCAACTGCAGTGCGAACCCAACCTCGTCCCCAGGGCCTTTTGTCATATTGGGATGGAAACGGCTCCATCCCAACCCAATATGACAAAAGGCTCTGGGGACAAGGTTGGTGCGAACCCTACGTAAATAAAGTCTTTCGGCACGGCATGCACACACGGAAGACAATCCATGTTGCAGCCTTGCAAACGAATGAATGGACGAATGAATGAATCTGTATCGAAAACGGAGGTAAGCAAAAGGAAGTTTACCGAAAAGAAAAAGCTCTTACTCGTGTTGAATGATTGAATATATTGGGATATTGTTTCAATTTCTTTCATAAGAGGTTTTGGTGTAATAGTTTGTTTGACCATGACTATGCTTTGACGCAAGCAAAGGACATTCAAAACTCACTCATTCACAGCAATTTTGCACTCGTTACCCTCAAGAACCCCACAATCGCATTAACAACTGACAACGTATGAATTGATCGTTGGCTGACAAAATCAATGCCTTCCCAGCACATCGGGAGAAATCCACTCTGAATCAAAGGCTGTCTGAGACCAAAGCTGAGCTGCGGAAATCGCTTTTCAAATAATCCTCCCACACCCATTGCTTGTTCTGTAAACAGCTGGAGTTAAAATTGTACAAATTCATCTACACAACTGTGCGAATTTCGCCCAATAAAAATTTTAGGCCGGTTTTTCATACACGTATCTTGTTGTAAGAAACTATAAACAATTGAACTCTAATATCACTAGAAAACTGAAGAAACTTCAGTATGGGAAAGTTACTTTATTCAATCAGTTATTAAAAATACTTTTACCGACCATTTTAGCCAAGGAAATCCTTGGTATATTTTTAATCGATTTTCACGTGTTTTTCTTTTTTGAAAAGATTTTCTCTGGAAACTGGAGACTTCAAAAATCTTTGCTTCGAAATGTTTAGGATGGCACATGAAGATTGTATGTATGGACACAAGAAACTCCGAGAATTAAAAATTGGATAATTTTTAGCAACTTTCAGTTTCAGTACCGACCTTAAAATGTTGGTCATAGTTTATCATAAAAAATTCGTGTAAAATTCGATAATTTGAGGTACTTTTTGGTTTGGAGGCACGTGCGATCACAACGCCACCTGCCGGTCCACATTTGCAAAAATTAACCAAACATGCCCTCCTTTCTCCCTTTTTTCGACGGGCTCGTACGGTATGATTGTAGTATTGTACAACGGAGAAAAGGGGCCATTTCTGTGAATAAACACTTTTCAAAAGGACAAATTCGATGCAGGTGATAACAACAGAAACGGAGAAAACATTGCAAAAAACCTTGCCGAGAATTATCGAAGATAAAACGATAATTTCTTGTTGTAAAATAATCAGAAAATTATTTGCGAAGCAACAAAATTATACCTTCTTTCTTTTGATAAAGTTCAGCAAAATGAGGACGTTCCACGTCGATGAATTTGTGAATCTTCTGAGTCGAGTTTTGTCGGGAGGCGAATGGTCCAGCCACTGCTTCTCTCGGTGGTGATCTGTCTCGGTCGGTTGATTTGATCTTGTTGGCGAAATCTTTCTCGGTGATCGGTTTTATAGGCACGTTTCAGAATAAACAAAGATGAATAGCCATGAATATAAATTCCTGAAATAGCTCCGAAACCCATCACAAGGCGAACTCATTGTTCATTGGCAAATACATGTGAAAACGCCCACCACAAAACATAATATTTTAATCCTGTTCTTGTTTCATATGTCCATCTTCGGCAGAATTATCGGTACACGTAATTTCCGTTTCGCTTTGAAATCTAATACTGTTCGGAGACGGGAATCCAGTTACTCGTTAATCGGAGAATATTTGTCCAGTTAGTCGGGCAAATCGTCGGAAAAATGTGAATCCCGACATATTTTGAACTTCAGTTATGACAGGAGATATGTAAATAGGAAGATGGAACTTCAGTTATGACTGGAGGTATGTAAATAGGAAGATGGATTGTTTAATTATGGACAATTTGTTATGGCTAGGCTGTGGTTTCGGTTGAAGATAACGCCCCCTGTTCTGGAAATTGTCGATCAGTAATTTGCACAAATTAATCAGGAGTAATTCTGTTGACAGTGTGAGAAATTAATAGACACTAAAATATTTCTATTTTTATAAAGAGAGACTGGTCATTTCATGGATTTCATTATTAATATTACAATTAAAAATCACATTAAAAATTGATGTGGGAAATTGAAGGTGACCTTTAAAAATGGCTACAGTTTTTTTTATCGTTTTATGTTTTTTCTTTTTATCTTTCACTGTGCAGAATAAAATTTGTCCAACAAGAAACTAAGAAACTACCTCTCGTTGCTTTATATCGTCTGGGATCTCCAGTATCTTCGTGAACAGTACTCAAGTCAAGCAGTATGGACTAGTAAAATAGAAAAAACAAGTGAAAGTGTGCTTCAGGCAAAGTAAAGAAGCTTCAGTCGAAACGAAATGAAAAAGTTTCTTGGGTGATATTTCCAGCACTGGAGTTCCCTAATTTTTTGATGATGTGAGAGTTGAGCATTTTGAGTTTTTCTGACAAAAGATACGCATGAATCCTGCTATTAAATTAAGGATGGTGACGGGTAAAATGTACCACAGTACCACAGCGGCAGTACCAGGTACTTCTCATCAGCTAAGGCTTTGCAAAAAATTGAAAAGATTCAAGAACGTGCCCTTAGATTTTATACAATGATCACCGTTCCTCTTACCTTTGCTCTTACAGCGATTTACTTTTGAAGTCAGAAAGGTGCACTATGCATGTTTCCCAGGGGGGACACTCGGCACATACACATACGGGGGGGTCAGTCCGAGAAATTTTCAGGAACCCCAAAAATATCAGTTTAGCTTCATTACAACCCAAAAATATCAGCTCATTTTATACCTTGACATCTGTAAACGAACATAAAAGATCCTGAAACAATGCAAATTGAGGCCAGGATTGCCTCTAAAGAACCCAGAAATATCATTTTCACAATATTTGATGCCCAAAGATATCAAAAACATAATTTCAATTTATTTGGACCCAAAAATATCACTTTCGGCAATATTCTGACCCAAAAATATCGGACTTACCTCCCCGTATGTGCATGTGCTGAGTGCCCCCCCCCCTGGGGCATGTTTCTCGTCTGAGAGTTCTTTGTATAGAAGTTTTTAAGACACTGAAAAATAAAAAATATAAACCCATCTTTCATGCATGACATTTTCAAAATAAAATCTTCCATTTACTCATCACGAAATCCAAATGATTTACAGCATTACAGACCAAATCAAGTTACCTTGAATAGTTTTAAACACATGATAAAAAAGTGGGATGGCCCAAACTGCAAATGCAATGCTTGTCAGCATGTGACAGAGGACTAATCTTTCCTTAGACCATGTAAATATATATATATACCTGTATTATTTATTTTCCTTTTAATTTATCGATTAAGATTAGTTCGCTATGTGCATAATTGTATATAGACAGCTACGTAAGATCGATATTAAATAAGATGACAAACGTCCAGTACCCAGTACTATTAATTAGGGTCAGTAACCAGGGAGCATCAGAGCAGGAAAACAGTACCACTCTAAAAGAAAAATACGCAAAAATACCAGGAAAAAGTCGTAATGAAAAAATTGATGATTTCCATGTTCCAAGTCCTCAAAAAACGTCCTCGCTACCACAATAATTCCTACCAGTACGCAGTAATAAAGGTATCAGTGCCAGGTACTGTAGGGGATGGTGCCATCTACCATCAATACCCCTTGTCAACATCCTCTAAATTGCTTTCAAGAAAACAGGCCACGAATTCTACGCAGTGACAAGAAGAAAAATTCCTTGTTGTCAATTGCAAACAGCTTGCAGAAAGGATTCCTTTCATTTCTTTTCGAAAATGTGGGGTTCTGCATGTAGGCATATGTGTAGGTACACAACAGGAAACGCAGCACAAACGCCACAAACACAAAGGCCTGTTATGACATATGCTGAAACGATTTCTACAATGAAATGTAAAGAGAGGGGTTTGGGGATAAACTAAATTCAATGCATCAAAGTGGGAGGAACCGGGAGGAACGACAAACAGAATACAATTATTTTCAAAGTCAAATAAATTACTGTAATGATTTTTTCCGTCATATTTCCTCAAGCATTGTGGTGGTATCTGTGGTATCAACCCTAAGATAACATTCAATCTTCTTTATCTGCAATATGCCAACGCACACCATACCATTTTCCACACAGTCCCTTTTGTATCGAGGTATACACATAATATGCTAGGCCAAAGACAGCTAGGTTAGGTGCATGGGTATTTTTTTCTGTATTGGGACTCTGACGACCCTCATCTTTCGAGGAAATTTGCAACGAGATACTTCTATTCAATATGATTTCTCTATTAACTTCAATCATTTCTGAGGCAACTGTTTTTCTGCCATGCTACAGTAGGTGTGGATTCAACAAGGTGGCTAAAGTGTTTGCCGCTGGTTTGCAGTTGGAATCAATATGGCTGCTACATTAATACCCTGAATACCTCAGGATAAATCTCTGATAAAACATACAATTACAGCAAACTCCTTTGTTTGTTTTCTCAAAATTAGCTAGGAGTTGGCGTATGTTAGGTAAGAGGTAGATGGAAACTTTACAAATATTCCAATGGATTACTGATTTGTTTCGTTTGGCCAAAGTTTGGCTGTACCCCAAAACAAGGCCTAAACGATTAGATGAAGATACTGCACTACATGAAAGCAAGAATCAATTCTACAAGGCTAGGCCAACTTGATTATTTTCCCGTCCAAGCTTCGTGGGAAACGGGCGTTTGTTTTCCATTAGCACGTTGGTACCTCATTTTTGACAGGTCAACTGCAAAACTCAAAATAGCTGGCTGAGTAAAGTTCCTCGATAATAATTTTCTTGGCAAGAACGAAATGTTTGCACAAAAAAATCACCTTTTCTAAATACAGCAAAACTTTGTCTTCATCATCTCGACGACCGAAATTTCATAAGTTGAGCTAAACTTGCTATAAAGATATTACGTCAATACCGGCATTCTCAAAGGCATCCTTACTTGTCAATTATGAAATGTTTGTAGAATTTGTGACCTGCAAAAACTGCGTAAAAAGAATTAAATTTCTTGATTAAAGAAAAGGCATTCTCACATGAATTTTGCATGGAGGTAAAATGAAATTTATTTTCGGTTGAGTAGGCCAAAAACAACTTCACATGAATCAAAGTTTGGTTGATAGAAGAAAGGTTGAAGTAGTTTTTATGATTTTCTCCTATTTTTCAGAGATTTGTAAATATAGGAAAATTGAATTTATCACTCTTTTTGAGCAACATGCAAAAACATTCATTTCCCACAAGGCTTAATTAAAAAAGTAATTTTACAAATGTATGAGCTCAACAAGGGCAGATTTTGTAATACAATAGCATCATTTAATTGACACCTCAATTCAAAGCGATTAGCGATTGTAGACAAAGAAAATTCTCCCAACCAGCAATCCAAAACAAAGGAGGCCGCAAACGTTGCCCTGAAACCAGAAGGCAAACTCTCGCCTTGTGCATGCGAAAGGTGATTTTTAAGAGACGTTATGTGCTTATAACTAACGAAGAAGGGTAAATCTAAAGATCTGCCAGGCTGATTTTGTTTGTTTGATTCAGATGCCGAGCAGAGGGCATTGTACTTCTCGCGTATCACCTTTCGCGTGCACAAGGCGAGAGTTTGCCCTCTGGTTTCGGGGTAACTTTTGCGGGCCTTCTTTGTTTTGAATTACCCTTTGTCTACAATCGCTAATCGCGTCGAATTGAGGTGTTAATAAAGCAACTGGCGCTATTGTGTTACAAATCTGCCCTTGATTTAAGGCCTCTTTTCACGCATGTCGAAGTTACGGAAACTTTGTGAATAGAGCAAGCACATATCTAAATTAAAATTGCATGTTGTGTGCAACTTGGGGAGTTCAACATTTACTGTGTGTTTGCGTGACACAAACATTCTTCCAAACTAAATAAGCGTCCTACAACGAAGTAGAGTGAAGAAACATTTATAGATCACGAAAGGGAAGGACGGTTTCAAACACTCAGCTTGAACTGAGAATATCGGGCATGATAGCTCATACAATGTTAAAAGATGTTAGAAATAAAGGGAACTTTCAAAGTGAGTTGCCACAATGGCACAATCCAAGAGAAGGAATATTTTAAATAATCGCCATTCTCACATCACAGCTTTTATATATTTTGCAAGTTATGAAGTTATGACTTCATCAAATGACTAAATTGCAAACCATAAAAGCAACTGAAATTGCTAAGTTTTGCAATGACTGTGTCTTCCTACTCTATTTGGCAAATTTAGGCCATTTCAAATGCATCAAGCAGAAATCATTTTTCTCAACACAAAATTGAAGTGCAAGGACTTTCTGGAAGTGCAACAGACAATAATAGGCAGCAGTACTTCTTCTTAAAGGACATTAATCATTTCCTGCATCCATTTGCGGCAGCACTCCACACTTTTGCCACTAGAATTCTAAAGTTGTTTGCCTACATCATGATCTTGGTTATATTTGTGGGTTATCAAAGCCCTGTTTCGACTGCACCAAGCCCAAATTTTGGCCATCATAGTAAGCTAACGATGCTGGCTATCTGTAGCTGTCTGAAACTTGTGAAACTGAAAGTCTGAAGGCTGAAGGTGATGTGAAAAGCTGGAAAATCATGACAATTTTAAAGAGAAGAGAAGTTGAATCATTTTTACCAAAACGTGTACGTGACACTGATTCTTGGCTAGCAAATTTAGCCAAATTTATCCTAGCTTCACAGCAAGAGTCAGTCAAAATAAATGTTGGACTTGCGCTTCAAAACAGTAAGATCATATGGACACCAAGTCCCACAAATAAATTCGCAGCTGTTGCTATATTTTGACACACATGATTCAAAAATGAATTTTCAACATCGGTATCACGAACAACATTTCTTGGGTGTTTTCCTTCAAATACAGTATAGAAATACAGGTATTTTCATAAGAAACTAGAAATTTCAGTCAGTACTGAGAATTTCTTAAAATCATCAGATTTTTGAGCATTCGGACTTTTTTTGAGTTTACTAAAGGTTCCATGACAATCTTCATGTTTAACAATGTTCATTACATGTTCCTTCGTGAACATTTCAAAATAATGCTTTTCAAGTCTTACTTTCCAAGTAATATGATGAATAAATAAAGTAAAAGTATATCAATGATTTGAGTTTCTTATAAATAGTTTCTTCTAAAAAAATACGTGTGATCGATTTGTTATAAAGAAGTCCAAAAATATCTTCATTCCTCATACACGTATTTTCTTTATAAGAAACTGCCTGTAAGAAACTCAACTCTCAGATCACCGAAAAATTAAGAAACTCCAGTACTGGGAAAATATAAGTTAAGAAACTATTTATTTTGATAAAGGAAATCCTTGGCATATTTTACTTTACTTTCACTTGTTTCCTAGCAATGTCTAAATATTGGAAAGGCTTAAAAAACCTTGTTTTTAAATGTTCACGAGGGAACAGGTAGTGAATATGAAGATTGGTATGGAACCTCTAAGAAACTCCTAAGAAACTCTGAGTACTCGAAATCTGATGATTTTAAGAAACTTTCAGCACTGGCCCAAATTCTTAGTTTCTTATAAAAAAAACTACGTGTAATGGTGCAAAGAGGCAAAGGCAGACTGCTGTCAATTTGTAAATAAGATATGTTTGTGAATGAAGATCCAAGAATAGCCATGAATTACGAGTGAGTGGAAACTGAGGAATGTGTCATAATTGAAGAAAATCCATTCGATCTAAATTGGGTTCTGAAAGAATTTTAACGCATCATCACAATTTAGAAATATTTATCACATAACTTTCGGCAACACCCCGAACGAATTAAATCGAAAATCTCATCTTGCTTTCTTTTCTTCCTTGCTATGAGTTCAAGAACATACCTTTCAAGGGTGTTGCAATAAATTGTTGTTACGGTAGGATGAATGTTTTAAATTTAATTGATAATTTCAAGATAAAATCTTGATAATTCCTTCAGATATATTCAGAATCCCAAATTAGATCTTATGCCCTCAACGTAATTTCTTTCATGTACCCGTATGAATTGGTATGACCCCCGGGGGGGGTGTACTTAGTATATTTGTCCGACGGGGATGTGCCGTTTTTAAGGGTATCGTTTTCACCAATTTTTTCTAGCACGGGGTGTCAAAATGAGGCAATTTTTCTAGAGCAGGTTGTCAAAACATGTAGAAGGAAAATATTCTGCTAGATCGGGTCGTTTTTCGGTCAAATTTCATGTTTTTGAGTATACTTTTCACCAATTTTTTCTAGAACAGGTTATCATTTTGAGCGAAAAATTCTGGAGCAGGGTAAAAAAAATTTTTTCGTGCGCACACCCCCGTACAAATTTAAGTCAAGTACCCCCCCCCCCCCGGGGTATGACCACTCAGTCCTTCATAAATAAACTCTGGAAACAAAACTTTAGTTTTTCCGGACAACAACGCATGCCACTTCCCGCAATAAAAAACAACAGGAGTTGTGGGGACCAGGAGCGTCACCAGCTCCAAAAAGTGGGGGTAAACTTAGAATGCAATTAACTGCTGAAAGAAAAACCAAGCCTTTTTACACTGTTTTCGCTGCTGAATGAATATCGCCCTAAGAAAGCTGGGGTAGACCTCCTGGTGATGCGTGCCACTCGAAACTGTCCCAAGTTCCTCAGTTTTAGTACAGATTTGGACACAGTTTCGCCAAAGTTTTGCATAAGTATAAATTGATCACAACAAAACAAAACAGATCTAAAAGCAGACCATTTATCACATATCCGACCATATTCGGAAAATATCCTGTTTTACACGAGTACGACACAGAAAATATGAGATATTAATTAGCGTTTATTCATTCTCTCTTATTTGTTCCCCAGCAAGAAAACAAAACTAAATATTAAAAACTTTTCAAAAGAGAAATTGCGAAGTGTGTGCATTCAGATACCATGGAGAATTTCACATCTCAGACTGACATCAACAAATATTTAACATATAAATGCAACGTAAAGAATCCAAATTTAACGTTTTGATGTGATTGAAAATCCACTTGAAATTTGCAATTAAAACCTCGAAAGTATTGAGTGAATTTTCTATCGAAATCGTATTTGATCAATTTTAGGCTCAAATATTAGAAGTTGGTCTCTTTATGCGTGTGATTTCACGCTCAAAGTTTCTAAGACGAGATTCGCTGTTTGTGTTACATAGATATGTTATTTACATGCAAACAGAACTCGCTTCTTTCATGAGACTATAAAAGCTTTCTAGCATCTAGATTAATAACTAGTGGATCAGTAGTTGGCGCGGACACAACTCAAGACCGGAGATACAAGGAATTATTCGCTGCGCTTGCAATTTAGGCCAAAGACTATTAGCTGAGAGAGAAGTTGCTTTGACAACATGAAGACAATCTTGAGCCTCGTTTGTGCAATGGTGTTGATTACACTTACTGCAGCAAAAGCTTTTGATGGTATGAAGTTCTTTAACATATTCTGCTTTGCTTTCTGTTCTTTGATAAAAAAGTGCAAAGGTGAACCTTTGGACGACTCACGGACAATCTTTTTGTTGCATTCAATCTCTCTAAGGCTTGATCCTGGTTAACGTCGTTAACAGGCTTACTTGAATAGAAACTCGCTAGAATATGCGCATTTTTAGTGAGTATCGCTTCCAAATAGAATCAAAACTTTTTATTGCATCCAAATTCATCAGGATATAAACCGAGAAAACTGATAAATGAGGCAAGAATAGTTTATTCAGTTACATTTCCAATGCATTTCTAAGCATGGGTAGCTGGACACTGCTGATGTGCTTCTATCGACGAGTGCTGCAACTAATAATTACTTGCAGAGCTCCTCCATAATAGTAAATGATGTTTTCCTCCAGGAAAGAACAACGCTGTGGGAACCAAGAACATCTGCGGCGTCTAGCTACCCATAAGGCGATTTCACTCTGGTGTGAAAGCATTGATGCATTTCCTAAGGCTATCTCAACTGAATTAAAAGGATACTCAATTGCCGCTCTGCGTGCGCCCACAGATTTCCCTTATCATTGCTCTAGGTGAGGCACAAACCACTCCCTGAAAATCTCTTCCCTTTTGGTGCAAATCACTTTGCTCTCATTAGAAGCTCGTCCGCTTTTTTGAGAAGAGATTTTACCTAAAATCATATTCTTTTTGAATGAATCTAGATATTGCAGACGCATTGGAGATGAACCAAGAAGAAGTCGTCGAGACTCCACCACCTTGGGTTACAGGTTAGTAGTTTCACTGGCTGATGACAGGGGTGGATTTACTTTGGGAGGGAAGGGGCCAGTCACCTGTAGTAAGGATGCATTATTAGTTTATTACAACCAAGCGCAGGAGAAGATCGACTATCGTCGGAGGGGGGACGGAGCCAAGAATCAGATATGTGCCGAACTGTCCTAGAATTAATGATATTGAAAGTTTACGAAAGACAAGGAGCAGAGAGTAAGCTCGAGTAGAATTGAAATACCATGTGTCCCAAAAAAGTAAACATATTAGGCTGGGCCTATCGATGCAAACTGAGCATTAATCAATGGCTAATCATTTTCAAAATTTTCCTGGATAGTTAACTTGAACATAGATACCTTATTTCTTGATATTGATGCTAGAAAGTAGCAATACTATTGTTGAAAGTTCAAATTCGCTGTTACCTCCAAATAAGAGAGTTAGTGTTTTGGCCTACGCAAATGTTGAAGCAAGCTGCAAATTGAAGGAAACTGAGACTAGAGGAATTGTTTCCTTTTCAACATCAAATCTGTTGCTATTGTATCTCCACAAATAAAGTTACAGTTAACGTCAATTCTTATTTATTCTATCACAGAAAAAACAAACACCTACACAAAAGTTGGTTGCTTCAATGACAAAGACAGCCCATTGAGAGCATTGCCTGTGCTGGTTGAAAATTTCAGGCTCAGTATTGACTGGACAGACATGAACAAAACCGTGCAAAAATGTGCAGATGCGGTCAAAGACAGAGGTGAGTCTCAAAAGCTGATCAAACAACAAAGACAGATAATGCTTCAATAGGATCCATTACATTTGATTGACACCTAAGCACAAAGCGATTAGCGATTGCAGACAAAGGGGATCCAATACCTGATAGGTCAACTCATAAGCAAACAAGGCAAGCCGCAAAAGTTGCTCTAAAACCCAGGTAGCTAACTCACTTATTGTGCATTCCAGAAGTTATTTTTAAGAGCAAACATGAGATGAACATAAATCTAAAGAAGAAGGATATATCCATATTTTTGCCTCGGGCAGCTTATTCGTTTGGTTCAGAAGCTGAGCAGTGTTTTAATTACACACAAAAAAAGGAAAATTGAATCGCCAAAAAAATCAAATTCATTTCATTCATTCATTTCAAATATTTAAGGAGGGTAGCCCTTCAGCGATGCTGATTTTCAAGGGGCCCTCCACTACCCCCCAGGAAGAAGCTATACATATATCCTTCTTCTTTCGATTTATGTTCATATTTGCTCCTGAAAACCATTTCTGGAATGCACAATGAGGCAGCTAGCTACCTGGGATTGATTCAGAGCAACGTTTGCGGCTTTCTTTTTTGTTTGTTTATGAGTTGACCAACCGGCATAAAATTTCCTTTGTCTGCAATCACAAATCGCTTTGTATTAATGTGTCAACAAAAAATAGCGGATCCTATTGTAACAAACAAGGACAGATTTTGTAAGACAATGGCACGAGTTGCTTTTGATTGACACCTCAATTCAAAGCAATTAGCGATCGCAGCCAAAGGAAATTATCCCAACCAGTAATTCAAAACAAGCAATATAAAAGACAATAGCACGAGTTGCTTTTGATTGACACCTCAATTCAAAGCAATTAGCGATCGCAGCCAAAGGAAATTATCCCAACCAGTAATTCAAAACAAGCAAAGCCGCCGAAGTTTCTCTGAAACATAGGTAGCTAACTCACTCCTTGTGCATTCCAGAAATTGTTTTCAAGAGCAAACATGAACATAAATCAAAAGAAGAAGGATATATCTATACTTCTGCCACGGTTGATTGATCAAGCAAATGTTGTAAAGCAAAGGATTCAGGAACGTTCAAGACAAAGCGATTTGACAGCGCCAAGAATAGATTTCACACCTTTTGCTCAGGCAACCATGATGTTTTGCACTATCTGTTTACTTTGATTTGATCCAGAGGTGTAAAATCTATTCTTCAGGAAAACACATCGCTTTCGTTGTCTCGGAACCTGAATCTTTTGTTTTTCCAGACATTTTGCTAAATATTTTCCCTTTGCTGGGACTCCTAGGCAAGGAAGCATTCACTTTCAAACTGTGCCGCTCAAAAATTCGCCGCTTTCGTGTGAACAGGAGGCCTATCCATAATAATTGCATGAAGTCGTTTTCAAATTGTTCTGGCATCGTGTGAATGCACAACAGTAATTTAAGTTTTGGTGCCTTGCCAGTTTTACAACAAACTTTGTTTCCAGTGATGTTAAGGTGAAGGTGAAGTTGCGGTTTTTAGCGCCAGGCGCTGGGATCGCAGAAGTAGAATAGGCCTAATCGAGTCCGCGACCCCTTGTCATGACGCTCAAGTGGTGGGGCCCTACCGGGTATCAAACCCTGTCCGCCTGACTGTTCTGGGTGCAAAGTCAGAGAATTACACCACTGCGCCACAACACCTTCAACTACTTCATTTGATTATTAGTTTTTTATATTGGACGATATCTTTATCTTTTCAATATGTTTCCATTACTTCAGGATACAAATGGTTTGCAGTGCAATTTTACGGAGAGTGTTGGTCTGGTCCCGAGGCGTCGTTGACGTATAACAAATATGGCCCGTCAAAAAATTGCTGGAAAGGAGTGGGGAAGCACTGGACAAATATGGTCTACAAGCTCAAAGAAGAAGGGTAAATAGTCCTATAAAACAAGGGCAGATTTTGTAATACAATTGCAACAGTTGCATTTGATTGACACCTCAATTCAAAGCGATTAGCGGCTGCAGACAAAGGAAATCCTCCTAACCAGTAATTCAAAACAAACAAAGCCGCAAAAGTCTCCCCGAAACTAGTAGGGCAAACTATCGCCTTGTGCAAGCGAAAGATGGTTTTTAAGAGAAGTTACGCGGTTATAACGAAAGAAGAAGGGTAAATCTAAGGTTCTGTCTGGCGGATTTTGTGTATTACATTCAGGAGCTGTATTGTAATGGTTTCATTTAAGCCCTAAATGCGCGAGAATTACAATGCCTTCTGCTCGGCTTCTGAATCAAATAAACAAAATCCGCCAGACAGAACTTTAGATTTACCCTTCTTCTTTCGCTATAAACACATAACTTCTCTTACAAACCACCTTTCACATGCACAAGGCGAGAGTTTGCCCTACTAGTTTCGGGGAAACTTTTGCGGTTTTGTTTGTTTTGAATTACTGGTTGAGAGAATTTCCTTTGTCTGCAGTCGCTAATCGCTTTGAATTGAGGTGTCAATCAAAAGCAACTGATGCTCTTGTATTACAAAATATGCCTTTGTTGTCCTATAATATAATGTCTCGCTCAATTCCCCCTCCCTCTGGGCAGCTCTAAGGTGAATAAAAACAAAAAATTAACATCAAATGCCGGGGCCCGAGGGGGGAATGTCAGGGAATAAAACGAACCCATAAATGCTGACCCTCAAACGAATCACCAGAGCTACTTTATCTTCATACAAAAAAGATTGTTGCATAGCAGCTCAAAATGTTTTACAACTTTGATTTTAAATTGTTGCTGATTCTGATTGGAAGCAAACTTTGAATATCAGTAACTGAGAGCTCATCACAAAGAAACGATCTGAGCCATTGCTGCAAAATATAATTATTTCAATATTTCTCCTTCAAAAGTTAATGTCAGTGTTCCTCTTTAGCCACAATAACAGAGCCCATGAGGTACCACCCAGAGCAGTATAAAGCTGTGAAGTCCAAAGGAACTTTGAACATGAATGATACTGTGTCTGACTGAAAATTGCAATTTAATGCTTCAATTGAGAATGATAATTTTTTGACTATGATCAATTTTGTAGTCATGCTAAGTTCTTGAGGTTCCCTTTACAGAATATGTTCCAAGAACTCAGTACTCCTATACAGGGAAGAATTCATGAATAGAAAATAGTCCAAAAGTTTCAAGGAACACTGACAGCGGATTCAAAAGTTCTCCAAATGACAAAATAAGGGATGTGGCTTTTTCAATCTGATAAATTTGAAATTTTGGTCTGAAATAAAAGTTTTTGACATGACTAAAACGGAAACTAAGACGGAATTATACTCGTTCTGTACCTAACCACGATTGGACCACGATCCCTCCTCTTACAAAGAGAGGTCTTTGAATATCTGGACAATTTTTGGGGAGAACTTTGCTTCACCGCTTTTCTCTTGTTCCTTGTTTGTATTAATGGACCAAAATAACCTTCTCCCTTCAAGGTTTCGTAGCTGAGAAAATTTCGACCTGAAACCAATTTTCCAGTAAAGAAACTTTTTTTCCTGTCGTAGTCTTTGTAGTCTTCGGACTTGCAAGTAAAATAAACAAAGAAGATAGGGAAGAGCATTTTAATGCTGCAATTCAGCGAAAGCCATCTTTCAAAATCATGATAAACAACAATTTGAATTTTTAGTACAAACAAACATTAGACTTGCTCCAAGCCTATTTATTGTTTCGTCAGTAATTCTTCGTTAGAGAGGAAATGCGAAGGAGCATGCGAATGATTGAAAACGAGGCCGGACAGGGGTAGGAAGGAGGGAGAGGAAACAGCTGTCATTTGTAATACCAAAATTTATTGAAAAAATCCCTAGATAATATGGAACAGGTGAAACAAAAATTATTACCTCGGAAGTAGCTCTTTAATTGACTGAGGAAAATGAGTAGATGAAGGCAGGATACGATAGCGGGAAGCATGAATAAGTGGCTGGATGAGGTAATTGTGAAACATGAAACATAAAAGGAAGAAACATTACAGAACGATTTCTTGAGAAAATATAAGGGAGGAAATAGTGAAATGAAATACTTGCATGAATCGAAGGAATCAAGGATGAATGCTTTACTAAAGATATAGAAATTAGGGAACACGGAGGCTTGCCAGAGCATAGGTTCCAAATCTTTAAAAAGGTTGGTGTAAAATTGAGTGACCTATTTCTTTGAACTGAATTACTTCAAAGAAACTTTAGCTATTTCTCTATAATTCTACCGTTGGACTTTTCTGAAATCTTTAATATTTTCAGAATTAGAGTGTTTTGCTTCTTTTTCAAGAATTCAAGAAATATTTTCAAAACAACTTAAAACCATCGTAATTTTTAAATCGTTTGATGCAACATGAAGTAATTTCGAAGAAAACAATAGTTTATGAATGCCTACAATATGGTATCAAGAAAAAGTCTGTCACTCGTCTGGTTTTTGATTCAGAAATTTGATGACGTCACATCCTCGAATGAGCTGAAATGCAAAATATGCTGTAATTTTGAACAAAATTCAAAACTTCTGGAAAGTCCAATGGTAGAATTATAGATAAGTATCTAAAATTTCCTTCAAGCCATTCAATCAGAAGAAATAGGTCATTGAATTTTACACCCACCTTTTTGCGCCGAGTTAAAGATTTGGAACCTATGCTGCTTGCTAGAGGAGTGGTTGGCGAATGGGATTGAATGGCATGATGGAAGGGTAAGGCGTGAAGGTATGAATTCAGACTTTCCAGGAGTTTCTCTCCCCTAGATTTTAGGCCTGGTATGGTGTAGCCATTGCGAGGAGAGATAATACAGATAAGAGATCTAGATTTCATGAAAGAATCTGAAGATCTCAACGGTTAGGCCAGAATCGAAGTGACAGTTTATGTATGCTTTCTTTCTTTGCAGTGGAGGAAACAGTATCAATTAATCAACCGAAGAAATCATTCAACCAATCAGTTAATCAATCAATCAATCAATCAATCAATCGATGAATCAATCGATCGATCAATCAATCAAATAACAAGCTGGAATCCACATCAACATGCAGGAACGATGATTTTAAAATGGTGGACAACGGAGCAGGATTTCTCGTAAATTTATTTAACCATTAATTAATCATTTTGTTTTTGTAAATTTTCTTGCAAGTCATGTGGCAACTGATGATAATTCTAGTGATTTTGAGACAATATTAACTCTAAACTAGCAAAATAATATGTGCAAGAGCTCGGTATCAATCTCTTCGTCGTATCTGAGCGTACATTGAGTTGATAGGCACTAAAAGGTTCAGGGAGGGGTAAAATCTACGCCTTTCACCACATCATGTTGCTTACAATGTTACAATAGGACCCGCTACTTTTTGTTGACATCCAAGTACAAAGCGATCAGCGATTGCAGACAAAGGGAATTCAATACCTGGTTGGTCAAGACCTAAACAGAAACAATGCACGCCGTAAGAATTGCTCTGAAACTCAGGTAGCTAGCTGGCTTGTTGTGCATTCTAGAAATAGTTTTTAAGAGCAAATATCAGCATATATCGAAAGAAGAAGTCATTGTACGAACAATTACTGAAGAAAATGAAAATCGAAACGTTTAAAAAGTCGTAGTGCATTTCTGAATTATCTTTAAAATATTTTATATGCTTAGGTGAATTAGCTCTTGAATTATCGAAAGAAGAAGGATATATCTTCACATCTACCTCGGGCATTCTATATTTGTTTGGTTCAGAAGCTGAGCAGTAAGTGTTTTAATTACACCCAAAAAATAGGAGAATTGAATCGTCCGTCAATCCGCTTTTGAACGAAACAAATAAAATGCCCGAGGCAGAAGTTTAGATATATCCTTCTTCTTTGGATTTATGCTCATGTTTGTTCTTTAAAACTATTTCTGGAATGCACAACGAGCGAGCTAGCTACGTGGGTTTCAGAGCAACCTTTGTGGCTTGCTTTCTTTTTATTTACAAGTCGACCGATCAGGCATTTAATTCTCTTTGTCTGCAGTCGCAAATCGCTTTGTACTTAAGTGTCAATCAAAAGTAGCGGATCCTATTGTGACATTATCTGTCCTTGTTCCCATGCATTTGTATACAAAATTCATCCTTGTTAATTGCACAACAATACCTATTGTCAAAAGAAGCCAATCATTGGGAAGAATGGTCTGGGAAAAGACTTGTACGACTACGTCCATCTCAAATTAGATGCAATGTGAGATTTGCGGTGACGCAAAAGTATTCATCCACACTATTCAGTTGTCTCTATTCGCGGTAATTTTAACGTGACATCTGACTGGAGACAGACATTAATTTCTAATTTCTGTACTGGTCGAAATGGTCGTGGAAAACAAAATTGTTTGCAAAGACTATAGAGTTTGAATGAATCGACTTGATTCGAAGCTTCAGTATTAACATAAGCTGCAACTGGCCTAAATATAAACAAATGAAACAAATGTTGAATGAGAGAAATATAACCCGTACCGGCTGATACAACTAGGAAATGGCCATTTTAGAAAAATATGCTCAATTTGAAGTAACAAGCAATCAAAGTGCAATTTAATTATTCTTTATTATTGAGACTTTATTTGCTAAGGCTTCAATAAAAAAGTAAGATGTTGACCGCAGGAGGATGGTTCTTGATGCACTAATTGCACGGGATTTGGTCAGCTGGGAACACTCCTACGAATATTCTCGATTCAAAATATATTTTTACAGCATAGATGATATTGACAGAAGAAAATTTGTATGACTTTTCTTGACACAACATGAGAGGGTATAAAAGGGTGAGAGCAGCAACATTTTCTTGTTTCAAGGCCAGGTAGACTGCTAGTAGTTCCGTGTCAACAGAAACAAAGTTGTTGGACTCAAAATGAAGCAAATTTTGTGCATAGCGTTGGTGCTCGCTCTTGTGGCATATTGCAGAGCTGATGGGGAAGGTGAAGGAGAGGGGGGTAAGTTCTTTTAAATAATGGGGGCACAGGGGTTAACGGGTGTATTTCTTTAGTCATTCATAAATTGGGTTCTCAATGCAAAATGTGTCAGATAAGGTCAAGAATAGCAAGATCCATAATTTCTACAAATCTGAAATCGCCTTGAATAACGGACTCATCGTAATAAACGCACAAAGGCAGCATCAGGCATTGTAATCTGTGGAACGAAACTGTTAACTTCTATAAAAACTACAACAAAATTAAACTGTCACTAAGGAGAAAACTGTTAACTCCTGCAAGGGTAACAAGGAATTAACATCAAACCCTGAAAGGAGAAAAATAAGTTAATATAAAGAGAGCAGCAAAGAGAAACGTTGAATAACCAAATTTTTTTAATTTCCAATGTTTAGACATTACTCAAGTACCTTCTGAGTAGTATGATTTAGGAAGCAAGTGAAAATAACTTTATAAATAACAAGTTATAAATTATACATTACAAGTGGAAATAAACATTATCAAACGTTAATAAATTCATGCTTTATGCATCGTTTCTCCTACAAAATCTTCTAAAAGTAGACCTATAAATCACAAAAAAACTGACAAGATAAAAGTTAGCAAATTTCCGACAAATAGTCTCCTGGTGGGCGCTCTGAAAACTCTAAAAACCGCAATGTCACCTTCACTTCACCTTCACCTTCACTTCTTCTAGAAATGGAGGTTGGCCTCGAATACGTTGGATGCTTCAAAGACGACTACAATGATCGAGCCTTGCCGCACATGTTTGCCAACAACAGAGCAAAGATCAACTGGAAAGATCTCAGCGAGACTGTGAGGCAATGCGCAGATGCTGCTGATCAAAATAGTGAGTGGCAGCTTTTTATTGAAACAGTGATTTTGCAGTTTTGTGAGAGGCAATGCAATATCACACTGACTTTTCATCTCCTGTTCAAAATGAAAAAGTTATTCTGAAGATAAATCTTTTTATTTCACAGAGGAACAAACCAAACATTCATTAAGATTTCTACGTGGATTTTTACGGTTGCCTTTTGGTTGCTTGGGTGAAGCGATCAACCAAACTGGAGATAGCAATTGAAACATGCCTGAACAATGGTGTTTGCAGATTGGTTTACAACTTGGTATTTTTTCATCAACTTTGACTGTATTTTTATTATTTTAGAGTACAGAACGTTTGCTATACAATTCTACGGAGAATGCTGGTCAGGCCCAAGCGCAAACATAACATACAACAAACATGGACCTTCAACACATTGTTGGGAAGGAGTTGGAAGGGGCCTTACGAATGCTGTGTACAGGTTCTACCTGAGACAGTGAGTATAAATGTGATATTTGATTTTGTTTAAGAATTGAGAATATTTCGGTTGAGTAACAAAAATGAAACGTTTGCAAGCCTAAAATTTGCCATCAAGATACCTTCAAACTAATTCTGATCGTGTAGTTAACTTCTAAACTTGGATAATAAGATTTAGTTTGTTAAAATCGGTCATATTGTTGTTGTGAAGTTACGAGAGATTTTATAACAGTAACTGAATTTTCATTATTATTATCATTATTAATATTATTTATTATTATTCTTATTATTATTAAAACAAAACCACCATCAAAAATAACAGAAAAAAGTATATGAAAAACAAAACTGTTAAAAGCAAAACGTTTCGATTATAAAATCTTCATCAGTTGTTTACAACCACAGGACAGCCAAGTATTTATAGGACAAAATAACATTAACATAAAATCGTGATAAAATCCCCCCGAGGCCCCCCTTAAAAACAATGCCAAACAACACACCTAGACTATTTCAAGTTTTCTTAGCCAGCCAAAACTTCCAATTCAAATAAAAGTTCATAGTAAATTCCCTAATCCTTTAGTTCCCGACATCGGAATGGAAGCTCTGCGTATATAAAGTCTCAAGCAAACGAAGAAGCACGCCTCCCAACGACCCTCCTGGGATTTGCTTAAATTGCTAAATCCCTAGATGGCAAGACAGGGAATTATTATTATTATTATTATTATTATTATTATTATTTCTTTCTTTAAAGTAGGCTTAAAATACACGAGATAGCAAAATTACTGCTAATTTAGGCCTACTATTTAGCAAACATATAAAATGAAATAAATGGGGGAAAAAGTCCTATTTACACAACCGTTAAAAACATTAGCATTGAACATAATAACATAATTATGAATATCATGTTAGATACCCAACCTGCGGAATGTATGTTTTGCATAGCCTACAGTTGCAGTTCTCGCCCTTCCAACATCTAATCAGGTTTTTAAAGATAGGAAGTGTGCTTGCTTGTTTCACTGCATTTGGCAAAGTGGACCAAAGTCTGTTTCCAAGGAAGGATATAGTCTCAATTCCAAAGCTCGTCGTACGCACTTTTGGAAGCTGTGAGTCGTTACCATGTCTTAGATTGTAGCCAATATTCCGCTCACTGTCTACCTAAGAACTACCTAATCATTATCTTTCTTTGTTGTAACATTTATTGTAATATATACTGGGTGAGTTGAAAAAAAAGAATCCTCGTTTGAGAGGTAGGCTACTGCTCCCTGAATATACAGGGTGTCCCAAAAAAATTGTGCCCCGTTTGTCTGAAGATTGTGACAGAACGGCAAAAGATTCTCACAAAACTTTTGTATGATGCTGCTCTTCAGATATTCAATTAAAGTTTCCAATCATCCCCGTAAAAATCCGTTGAGAAATGATGGAGCTATGACCTTCAGGAGACCAAATTTGCCCGATCACTGAAACCAGCAGTCGGCCATTTTGTCTTACTATTTTGCAGCGATAAATAGCTTTATGGAATGAAAATGAAACAGCAGCCTCCAATGTCATAGCTCTCATGAAAATTCCGATAATCCTCGGAAAGTTCCACTATTTCTGACCTCACAGAAATTATTTCTTACCTCACGTGAAGATACTTATCACTGCAAAATAGTAAGGCAAAATTGCCTACTACTGGTTTCAGTCGTCAGGCAACTTTGGTCCTCTGAAAATCGTAGCTCCATAATTTTTCAACGGATTTTTACGGGGATGGTTGCAAACTTTAATTGAATATCTGAAGAGCAGCATCATGCAAAAGTTTGGCAAGAATCTTTTGCCGTGTTGTCGCGATATTTAGGCAAACGTGGCACAATTTTTTTGGGACACCCTGAATAAGCAATGATATTTTGTAATATCTGATTCAATAGCTAACGTGTTCAATTATTTTTAGATTTCTTCTGGCTGAAATCGGTCACTCTATTCAGATTTTACAAGACATTTTCTAAACGAAATCCCTTCGAGAAACATTAACAAATGCGCTAAAATCACGAGCAAGCTTTTCGCTAATATGTTCACCTGAATGAATGAATAAATTTGAAGGCAGAAACACCGCAATACGACGAAAAAACGACAGCAAATGAGTGTGAATTTAGCGAATATATATATCATCAATATTTCGTCCTGCCATGCAGGACTTCTTCAGGGCTGTTATGTGTTATCTTAAAGAAGGTTATGTACCAAAATCATTTAAAAACCGAATTACAAATAAAATTTTAGTACCAATGCACTTAAATATTATGTAATCGCTAAAGGGCTCAAAACAATGAAACTACCAGGTGAACCAGAAAAAAGTTCCAACTTTTGAAAATTCATAGCATCAAGAGTACTTGATGGATTGGAATGAAGCAATATTTGCTTGACAGCCAAAAGATCAAAGTATTTTTGTGATTTTTCTCTCCTTGTTACAAGCATTGGAAAAAATGGTAAATTCAAATTCAGAAAACTTGGTGGTTGCAAAATGACTGAAAAAGGCCTAAAATACTTGATCAATTCATGAAGGATTCCTCGTTTGGAACAACAGAGAAAATACAATTCCTCATGGGTGAGAGATATTGTCTGCACATTTATTGCAATAGGATTGAAAATCTTTAGTATTTGTTTGAGAATCTATGTCTTATAACTCTTGAGAGAGGTGAAACGCCCGTGCGTATTGTTCTGTGTGAGGGGAGTCTTAACGATTTGATCAAGTGTTTTAGGCCATTTTTTGCAACCATGACATTTTTGTAAAGTTGAATTTACCTATATTTGCAGTGCTCGTAAGAAGAGGAGAAAAATCATAAAAATACTTCTATCTTTTGACTTTTAACTAGAGTTTGAATTATTCAAATCCATGAAGTACTTGTGGTGCAACGAATTTTCGAAAGTGGGAACCTTTTTCTGGCTCACCCGGTATATTTGATGTAATTAAAATTTAACTGATTACTACTTCATAGTTAAGATATGTTCAAAAATCGTTTTTCAGATGAAATTATTACTTACAATGAAATTATGTAAACTAAACCACCATCTGGCATAAACAGAAAATGAAATATAAAAACACAACTGTTTATATAAAGACGTTTCGATATCAAAATCTTCTTCAGTTCCGATTAGATTATAAACATTAATACTTCACATGCTGATGTGCAATCTTTTCTTTTAGAAAATCATCCAAGTAAATTGCGCAAGATGGAACTATATGCTGATGCACTTCGAGTTGCCGTTTTGAAACTTTGCGAATAAAATTTCTAAATTTGCTAATATGTGAAAAGTTGTGGATGTTGCATGAAAATAATCGTGATTTTGAAAACTCTTTACTGTTAATTGGTATTTCTCTGCTTACTTCACTGCAACGAGGACACGATTTAGATCTGGCAAATCTGCAGAATTCTGGGAATATGTTGGAGTACAGGGTGCGCCATCATTCGGGGTATATATACATACAATCTCAAGGAATAATATATTCTCTCATGATTAAAAAATCGTAAATTTACAAATTCACAAACCTTCACTGGATGCTGTGAGCCCAACCTGATAATGCAATTTTTTATTTTTCGTCCAGCTATAAGAATTGTCGAACTTGACAACATAAATACCATTTTTGTTGCAAGTATAACAGCCGTCTTCTGGCATCAAATGACTCTGTCTCTTATCCAATGCTATCACCTCTTTCATCTTATCTTTTACGGCATCTTTGTGGTAAATCCCAAATGCGATATCATATCCCTCTGTTTTGAAATACCAATGCAAGATGCTTCCAGGTTCGTTGACTTTGTATTCGAGTTCCAGTTGGTCGCCATGTTTGACAAAGGCATAGTCTAGGCCATCGCTTTCCGTGCTGTCCATATTGGCGTAATATGATTTTGGCACATCGCCACCATAGCAAATCTGAAGTGAGATAACTCGTTGTTAAAACAAGGACAGATTTTGTAAAACACCAGCATCAGCTGTTTTTGATTGACACCGTAAATCAAAGCGATTAGCGATTACAGACAAAGGGAATTCTCTCCACTAGCAGGGGGCATTACAGCTTTGCAGGGTGTATAGCTCCCTGTCAACTAGTAAATCAAAGCAAAAAAGCCGTAAAAGTTTCCCCGAAACCAGTAGGGCAAACTATCGTCTTGTGCACGCGAACAGGGGTTTTTAAGAGAAGTTATGAGTTTATAACGAAAGAAGAATGATAAATCTAAAGATCTGCCTGACAGATCTTATTCGTTTGATTCAGGAGCTGTGTGGTAATTGTGTCATTTAAGCTCTCCTCTAAGACCCCGTTTACACGAGAGAAAACTGGATCGATCCAGAACGGGATCGATCCAGTTCGGGATCGATCCCAAAATTTTGCAGTTGTTTACACGGGATCGATCCCAAATTTTGTTGCGTTTACACGGGATCGATCCAGGCAGCTTGTCACTAATTCCCAGACTCCTTACAAAGATTTGCGCATGCGTAAATACTTCGCGCCATTTGCTGTCAAGGGTGAACAAAAGGTGTCATTATGAAAACGCCTCGATTTCCATTTTCGTCTTGCCTCGTTTTGCATCCGTGCCAGTTTGGGACCGATCCAGCCGTTTACACGAGGCTCTGACGGGATCGATCCCAAACTGGATCGCTCTGGCAATCGATCCCAAACTAGCACGGATAGCGGATCGATCCCGTGTAAACGCAAGGCCGATCCGTACCAGTCTGGGATCGATCCCATTCTGGATCGATCCAGTTTTCTCTCGTGTAAACTCTAAATGTTCGAGAATTACAATGCCTTCTGCTCGGTTTCTGAATCAAATGAATAAAATTCGCACGGCAAATCTTCAGATTTATCCTTCTTGTTTTGTTATAAACTCGTGACTTCATTTTAAAAGTACCTTTCGTGTTCACAAGGCGACAGTTTGCCATACTGGTTTCGGGGCAACTTTTGCAGCTTTGTTTGCTTTGAATTACTGGTTGAAATCGCTAATCACTTTGAACTGCGATGTCAATCCAAACTCAAACGCAGCTGATGCTATTGTGCCACAAAACCTGTCCTTGTTGATGGCAGTGAATGAGATGCAACAGAAACGAAGCATCTACCTGCCATCAAAGACAGAAACTCATTAAAAACTTTCGCCATTTAACTGAGCCACAAACCAAGTTTTCTGCAGGCAAGTAAGGAAATCGTCCATAAATTTCTTCATTGCTCGTACTTTACTCCCAGGGGGGGGACTTGGTAGTTCAAGGTGACGTACCCGTTGCAAAATGTTGTAAAACCCTAAACCCTTAGCGGTAGTAGATTTTAGCCTAAGCGGTAGTAGCTTTTAGCCTAAGCGGTAGTACCTTGTAGCCTAAGCGGTAGTAACTTTTTCCGTAAGCAGCAATAACAATAGGTCAATTGTTCCAGAAACAATAGTGCTATTGTATAGCAGATATGAGCAAAAAAAGACTTCATTTACGTAGATTTACTTTGGAATAACACAGTATAAATACACTCATCAATGAAACTACCCCCATTTCAGACAATTGATGTTTTTGCCTGGTGTCCTTTACTTCAATAAAATTAATAACGCAACAGGGCTTGTAACTAACTCTAACAAGCTGAAGGGAGGGCAAGATTTCAAATTTTAACATTCTAGGACAGACTGAGCTAGAAATTTATCCAGATTCTGTCGACTAGCTGGAGTTAAAGGTGTGCCCCCGGGCTCAAACAAAGATCTTAAAAATTGTTCAAACATAAATAGATTCCATTAAAACGCACACCATTCTCGTAGATGAAATGATGAATGGTGATTTCTGTGATTATTAGTAACAAAACCAAAAGTAGGCAAGTTTAATACTGTAGAAGTAAAGGTGGGATTTGGAGAACTTTCTCCAACTCTGTGGGCATATGGCAGTGTGGTCAATCGTCGATCATTGATAAAAATTAATTGCAATAACCTGAGGTGCTGCTGAAGATAGTGAATAACTGAATAACTAGTTGATTTCTGTTGTTACAGAGTCTTACTAACAAAAATTCAATTCATCAAACTTTGTTAAAACTCCGCGAGCTAATCATATCGATTTTCACAACCCTAACCGATAGTAAAGTTGAAAATTTTCCTACCCTAAAGGGTAGTCAATTGCAAAATTCAGGACCCTAAATTTTGCAACGGGTACGTCACCTTGAACTACCAAGTCCCCCCCCTGGGACTTTACCACGTGACTAGGCCCATTGCCACTGTACGTAAAAAAAGAGCGGGAAAATAGTTGAAATTTTGATCACGTGACTCATCATTGCGCCTTCATGATTCAATTATGCAAAAGTTCTCAAAGGAAACTTACGTGTTTCCTGCACATCGGATCGCAATCCTCATCATGTGCTGCTCCTCCGTAATAGACTGGTAGCTGATCTGCATTTATGTAATTTAGTAATTCACTCTTCCAGTTACCTTGAATGAAAATCAAAATATTTTAGAACGTAATCCAAGAAACTGTCAAAAGACAGGGCTAAAAATTAACGGAGGGGTTGCATGTTTGGATCTTAGAATATCAAAATCAAGCAGAATAAATGAATTGAGGGAACGAGACAAGTCAAAAGCACTCAACTGACTTCGCTCTTATGGCACTCAGATTCGTTAATTATCACGAAGAAGACGATGAATAAATGAGGATAATTTAACATACTTTAAAATAAAGTAATAATTTTTAAAAATAATGCGTTTGTTCTGTTCATGATGATATATGGTCGAAAGTGTAGAGACAATAAAGAGTACACTCATTTTTTTAATAAGAAACCGCTTATAAGAAAGGGTAGGCTCAATTTTTCGAAAGCTAAGAAACAACCCTACCTGAATTGAAAAAAGCTAAGAAACCTCTGCAATTTTCAGTTTTAATTTTCCTATCACACTCAAAAATATTTTGACATTGTGCAGTTAAAGCAACTGTTTGGACATTATTTTGAGTGCGAATCATGTTATTTACTCGTTTTGAGATTTTACTAAGTAATTTGGGAGCCCTTTAGACAAGACAAAACCAACTCTAAACTTTCGGCAATAAAAATATAAGAAACACGTAAGAAACTTGTGGTAGCAAAATGGCCCAAAAATTTAAGAAACTGCCTACCAGCCCCGGACCTTAGTTTCTTATAGAAAAAATGAGTGTATCCACACGACATCAAAGAGGTTACAATTATCAAAAGATTTGATGATATTAGTAGAAACTTTCACTTACTTCCAAGGACTCTGATTTTTCTCTTCGTCTCCTCTCGGAGAAATGGCTTCACCAACGCAAATATCACTGGGAATACTCGTGGAGCTGTAAAATAATGATGAGAGAATTTACAAGAAGCAAGAGAAACCTTAACTTTCTTCCATTCTCATAATTAGACGTTCTTTGGAGGGTAACACTGAACTACAATCAACATCCTTCATGTAATACCGGGTGTCCCAAAAAAATGTATACGGATTTGGTTTACTCCAGCAAAGTGTATTTATCTTTAATCAATGTCTAATCACTCTCAAAATGTTACTCGATAGTTAACTTGAACACAGATACTTCGTTTGTAGGTATTGGTGCTTTGAGAGCAGACATGTTGATGTTAATCTTGAAAGCTCAAATTTACCTCTTCCTGCAAACCAGAGCATAAGCCTTTTGGCCTAAGCGAATTCTTGAGGCACAGCGTATAAATCAATGATAACCTTGATAATTGTTGAAAAATATTAGGTCTTGTGTTATTCTGTTTTCCAGAAATCACCATCCAGTCACCCATTGCACAGTCTCTTAACTTTTGATTGGTTTCAGTTCTTAATTTCGATGCGCTTCAGGAACTTGTTTAGGCCAAAAGCCCAGAGCTCTGGTTTGCAGGTTGACGCAAAATTGAGCTTTCATGATTAATATTTCTGCTCTCAAAGCACCAATTCCTACAAACGAGGTATGAATGTTCAAGTTAACTATGGAGGAACATTTTGAGAGTGATTAGCCATTGATTAAATATAAATTCACATCGTTAGAGTCAACCAAATCTGTATACTTTGTTTGGGACACCCGGTAGTTGGGCATGTGAGTGAGTGATATGAAAGCGTCAAGCTACTGCCGTCATAACCTTTACGAGAAGACAAGGCCAGGTAATAGCCATGAACAAGCCTTGCAGTTATGGCCTTGCAAACTTCTTCTAGCATAGAAAGCCTCACTGTAACCTTGCAAATGTCTCGAAAAATGCTAATAAGTTTAACCTAGGCTAGCACAAGGTTGATCCTTAGCCGTGTGGAAACCTTGCGTTAGACTGGTTGTAACTTAATATCTTACTGATAGCCTTGTAATGTTCTTCAAAAGTTAGGACAAAGTCACAACAAGGTCACAATCCCTGCTGTACAAGGCCAAGTTTAGCCTTGTATTTTTGTCCAGGAGGGGCACATTTTGTAAAAATAGCACCAGTTGTATTTGATTGACACACAGTACGTTCAAAGCGATTAGCGACCATAAAAAAGAATTTTCTCAAGCTACCAATCACAACAAAGGAAGCCACAAAAGATGCTCGAATTTTGTATGGCTGACTGTCTCGTTATGCACAAGCCATGAGTGTATTTCAAAGAAGGATACAATCTAAACATAAGGCATTGACATTGCAGCCAGAACAGCCAGGTGGACAGGGTCCAAACCCCATCAACACCTCATAAGCGTAATGACAATGGGTAGCAGACTTGATAAGGTCTTCTCTATTTCACCATAACTTCATTTTCACCATTTAAACATCTGCAAATGTGATTTCATCTATCTCATCCTGGAGCTGAACAGCATGCACTGCAATTCTTGTATATTTTGGTTGTAAGTGAATGAGAAAGCAAAGTCGATTTAACTTACCGTTGATAACCAAAGTGTGCTTCATCAGGTCTGGAAAGTCATCTTCGAACATTGTTGCAATCTAAGAAGGCAAATAAATATATTTTGAAACACTTCTTCAGCAGTATCATTACAATGAAACTGTAATAAAGAAATTGTCATTTGCCAACAGGGCTGGTTCTTGATGATTCCTAAAGAGAAATTTTGATTAAAATGTTTAAGCTACAGCCAATAATCATTAGTTGTTAAGAGCATTATGAAACAACAACAATTTCTTACCGTGTTGAAGATCCGTACACCTGAAAAATGATAAAACATTGTCAGTTAAAGGGCATATGTCATGAAGCTGATTGGTTCATGCAATACAATTCTCTCTATTGTTTATTACAAAGCACAGGATCGAGGCTGAGTTTTCATTGCAATGAAAATTCATGAAACAGAAATAAAAAGTCACGAAACAATGGAATTCCACTCCAAATTTGTTTGTTGTATTGACCAATTGCTAACGTGACATATGTGCTTTAAAAGTAAATAGAAATGGATGGTTTGATGTCATACCATGAACATTTGCATTTCAAGGTTTTGATTGCTCTTTCTTCAAATCTTAGAAACCTACCAAATTTATGGGAATGTAAGTATAGGGGACAAAAATTACATTGGGCGGGTAAACACTGTAGTCACAGAACCCAAAACATGAAAATATTCTACAGTTAAGCAAAAAAAGAAGAAAGACTCTTCTTGTCAATACAAAAATTAACAAAAAATAACAAAATATCATATAGAAGATACAGTAGCTCATCCAACTTTTCCCACTCCTAGCAGGGAAATTCCCCTCAAAGTGACATCACATTTGTCCACATACCTGGTTTCCATGTATGTTTTAACCCAAGGCCATCAAGATCTGCAATTATTGTGATTTGTTTTATATCTTTCTTCAGCTAAAAGAAAATGGAAAATCAATGTTAACCTTCTGCAGTATACAACATGCAAATTCCTTTCGTACCTATGTTATCTTAATGGTACAAGTTTCACTGCCAGTCTCAACTGTTAGACTTTTAGGGATTAACAGCACTCGGGAACTCCTGTGTGGCTACTAAAAAGTAAATCTAATTTAAAATTAGTAACAATAGGCTGCTAAAATTACTTGGCAAACAAAGTTCTTCAGTTTCAGAGTTATTCAGAGCAGAAAAATAAAGAATATATCTGTTACACTTTGCAGGTTAACAAACCTTTTCTGACTGCTGTTTGCACAACTGCATTCCTCTTTCGGCAAACAGCATTCGCTTTTTCAAAAGTTCATCTCCTTTAACTGAATGAAGTAGGCCTAAATAATCAACAAGATAAAAAGAAATTAAATCATTCATGCTGATCCAAATTTTCACTCACAAATGTATAAAAATACAAATAAAGAAGGCATTGAAACCAAAATATTTGGGAAAACTGGACTGGAGGGAACTGAATCAAGGAATTGGAATGAAAGAGCAAATAAGGAAAAACAATTAAAATCTTTTATCTAAAACAGGTCACAAAATTATTTGAATTAACCTTGAAAGAAAGCATCATGATTAAACTTCTTGGGCTTTTTATTCCAAATCCTCACAATTTTAATGCAGGAACAGAACTACCAAAATTCCATGTTGCTCTTGGCCCTAAGATGAGATTCTTTGCTTTGATAAAAGCATTCACCTTTGAAGTCCACTTTGCCAATAGGGTCTATGAAAACTGGGCTACCAGTGATGTCATAGCCAAAATATCCTCCTGGATAATACTTCTCTACAACCTGAAAATGAAAGGTATTCATGGTTCAGAAACATACACCATAACTTTGCTAAATATTTTGTGAATTGCTTTTTATCCAGTTATACATAGTTCATATTTTAATCATGTGCAAAGGAAATACTTGTCATATCCTCAGGAAATTGGCTCATGAATTCCAATAGTTGCATAAAAATATTCTTCATTTTTCTGCAAAGTACAGTCAGGTGGCAACATTTCTAAAGATGCCTCAATAAAAACTTTTCTGGCATACCTGATTTTTTAATTGAAACTGCCAGAATTATTTGAAGGTTGAAAGATGATACTGTTCAAGAGACAATACTTCATTCATGTAATTATCCATTATTGGCTTAAAAATCTCATTTAAAAGGGCACACCTAATTTGATTAATGACAATTTTCTGTGAAATCAAAGTTCCTCAGCTGCTATCATTTTATCACCTGCTGATAAAAAGTTCTATTTAGATATTCTTCTAATTTTATGGCCTGGAGCCTCATAAATTATGTAGGTTAATTTCCTGCCTTTTAGTGTCTGTAGATGGAGAAACTTTTTCCATGATTTTGCAAATGGTCACATTTGCAGTGAAATAATCAAAGTAAAAACAGTTCAAGCTGGAGACAGCTACTAAATTTTTACCACTAATTATCTATCCTATACACCCATGACAACAACACCCTGATCATTATGTTTAGCTGAAAAAACTTTGCTTAAATTATAAAAATCACACAAGCACAGAAAAAACTGTCCTTGGTTTTGCACAACAGAATTTGTCGTGAGATTTCATCTGAAACACTACCAGACCAATTGGTCCATTGTCTAAAAACAATGGAATGTTGGTTGTTTGACTCTGCCTGATTAGAGGAGGGTCTACTGTGACATCTGCCATTCCTTTGAAAGACATCAAAGTGATGCTTTGCTGCTCATTTAACGAGTGGGCCCTGCATTCTACAATCATTCCCTTCATTACAGTAGAGGCAAATTGATGTTAGGTGTTGAGATCTATAAACAAAACAAAGCTTGCTGATTTGAGATGCAAAAAGGATACCTTACCTCCGGAGGTGTAAAATCTTTCAAAATATCCAAATTCTGGAAACCAAGCCTTGCTTTCCAGTCTGTTTTTGGCATCTTTACATGCAACAAGACATACGTTCTTCCTTCAGGCTGTGAAGCTTTGCAGATGTGAACAGTTTGCTGATCTCTGAATGAAGATGAGTGAATTCCAAAAGACTGTTTATGATTTCAGCAGGTGTTCTTTTATGCTGTTCAAAAATGTGAGAAGGAAAAACGTAATTACATTTTGTAATATGTAGTACAACAGATTGTTTTGATCAGTATTTTGGGATTGAAACAATGCAACAGGTGGGTGGTGGCAGATTTGCAGAAGATTTCCTCTTTCTTTGTTAAATTTCTTATGCTAATGACCTAGGAATATTCCCTGTGGGAGGCTGATGCTATCAGTGCTTGCAAAAAATGGCCATTGGTGAACATTTTTGGACCATTGCACATGAAATTAAACAAGCCTAATTTTGAATTATTGCAATACTATAAAATCTCTATTATACCCCTGGTGGGATTATTTGATTTAAGAGACTCCAGAGGGGGCTGAAAAGAGAGGGGGCTTGCTAGAGAGGGGGGCTTATTCAAAGAGTCAGATAACATGGATACAAATGATAGCTTTTTAATCATTTTACCCAATATTTTGGGAATCAACATACAATTTTACAAGTCAAATACACAAATTCAACACAGTGTTTATCCTGAATACCATATCAAAATCAACATGCAGACTTGTTTACATGGGGGGGGGCGCTTAATAGAGAGGGGGGAATATCAAAAACTTTGCCTTATTATAGAGAGGGCTAATAATAGAGCTGTACAGTATTGATAAGTCTCCAAGACTGGATTGCATGCACAGCACACGCAATATCTTGCACACACAGAATCTTCTGTGATTTTCAATCTGAGCCGCGCAAATCAGTATGTTTGTACTGAAAAATCCAATTATTGTGCAGTCCTCACTGGTTGCAAGACTTTGCCACTGGCCCCAGTGCAATTTTCTGATGCCAGCTGTACTGTGCACCCAGGGGGGTACTCATTGACTTTCAGTACGGGGGGGGGGGGTCCGTGCCAATATTTGGGGTCTGAAATTTTACATCAAATCAATATTTGGGGTCTGTGAATTACAACATAACATGGACAACAATTGAATATTTGGGGTCAACAAATCTGAGGAAAGGAAGAATCCTGCAATTCGGCCCTGAAGTTGCGAATCACGAAATAAATGCTTTGGTATATATTCAAAAACTGAGAAAAATCAAGAGGCTTAAATTGAAATCATTCAAAAACATGTGAGGGGCTCCAGAAATAGATAACAATATTTGGGGTCTCCAAAACATTAGACTCAATATTTGGGGTCCCCAAATCATTAGGCTTAATATTTAGGGGTCAGCAAAGAAAAAGTGGCATGGACCCCCCGTATTGAAAGTTAGGGAGTACCCCCCTGGGACTGTGCAATCACAATGCGTGGATTGCACCGCTGTTTACCTGTGTGTGGGTTTGCTGATGTCATCTTTGCTTGCATAAAATGGAATGGGTGTCCGTGGTTGTGTGTGTGTGTGTCCAAACATTTTTGATGGATTGCACATATGAATGAAGTCAAACAAGCTTATTCTTCTTTTATAATAATAAATCATGAATAATAAAGTAACTATATTAACATCAGATCGATCCGTGTCAGTTGAATTTCATTGAGCAGCGTATTGGAATTTCTAGACTACTATTTTTAGGCCAACAAACAATAAAATATCGGGGCACACACTCTCCACCTTCCTTCTCCCTCCCTTTTTAGTGGGAACATTACAATAAAAAAAGATCTAACGAAATACATAATCATTCTTGATACCTTATTTCATCTCTATCTTTTGACGATCGCTCATTTTATTCAATTTTTTGCAGGGTGGTCTGCTCACAGCTTCGCTCCTTCCAAACTGCGCCATTTGATTTCACGACAAAATGCTGGTTGTTGTTGTTGCTAATTTTGAGCTATTTCTTTCTCTCAGCAGGGGGGATAAATCGGGATCAGGGGGGCTTTTATGAAATTCTTTGTGCGCTCCTTCTCAGAGCCAAGAGCCAAACATCTATCTAATATTTGCCAAACCATTTGTAATGTATTGGCCAAGCAATACAACATATAATAACATGGCAAAATGGATACAAAAGACAATAGATAAATGAGCAAAAAGACAGAAAACTTTCTCATAAAATTCTCACATCTATGGAATCGATATTTTTCGGTATTCGTGATTCTCTGTAAAATACTCGCATCTACTGAATAGATATTTCTCCGTATTTTCTATTGCTCTTTGTATTTGTTTGGTATTTGGTAGACCATTTCTTCATTGGACAATGGGTGTATTTGCTCGGCCAAGAGAGTCCTAGCCCCCGTGAAAGTTGGTGCAAACTCGTTCTGATTCAGATCCAAATCAGTAATTTGAAAACGAGACAAGCAATATATTCGAGAATCAGTTCCCGTTCGGTGGCTGCTGTTAGAACTGCTGGTGGCAAAACTCGAAACCATTTTATTCCACGTAAGAATATGCAGATGCAGCTTTGTTGGTAAATAAATGAAGAGTAGACATATCGCATTCCCGATGATTTTTGGTTTGGTAAAGATGCGGAGAGGAACAACAGAAGGCAACATTAGTATTAATTGATGACGAAAATTTAGGCCCATTTTTACCGGCTTCTGAAAAGATCAAGAAGGCAAAGAAATACTCAATGTAATTGATGTCTTGGGATTATCATCACGCAATAAAGCAGCTGTTTATAACTGTGTTTAAATGAAGATCCTGCTACTGGCACGTCTAAAAAATGGAACTGGGAATAATTCTACGGCTGCAAGAATTGGGTAAAAGTTTTGAATTGTTGTTGCCATAACAAATCCACATGGAAAATGAAATGCTAGACTGGATTCTAGAATATCCCTCTCTCTTTCGTAAAATGAAGTGTATGCTGATACATTGATACGTAGTCACTCAGGAAGCAATAAATGATGTTTCTGTGATATGTCAATATGCCGTCAGCTTTAGCAATTGACGATTGCGCTAAAGATGGCGGCGAAGAATTTTTTACCAAGATGCATTGCGTTCCAATTAAGATTCTTTAACGATTCTATAGGAGTTCGATGAAAGAACTCAGTGCATCTTGGTAAAAAAATTCCTCGCCGCCATCTTTAGCGCAATCGTCTATTGCCACTCACTACTGGGTGAGTTTCATCTTGACTGCGCATCATCATATCATCAGCGTATCATCAAAATGTAGAATCTTCACATCATATTGTTCCTTTCTTAGAATGACCCAAAAATAATTGTTGCAATGCATTAATTCTAACAATAAAAAAGAAATGCAGTTATTTTCTTGACTGTGTATCAATGTGTCAGTGTATCAGCAAGATGTAGAAGCTTAAACTTAGAATAATGACTGAAAATATTAAAGCTCCTATTCAAATAGATAAGGGTACCATATAATTCTCCTATTTTGAAAGGGGTATTGAGAATTAAAGTAAAGAAAGAGCTTCCAAATTGAGGGGGTATTCTAATTTGCTCCAATAAAAATTAATCACAAATAGAATCAAAATGGTGTTTTTATGAATTTTACCATAAAGTATTAACGACGAGCTAAAACGAGAAAAGTTTTCAAACAAATCACCAAATTCTTTCCTATCTTCCAAGTTTTACTTTTTTCAGAACTGTGTTGAATGGTATTAGGAATGGCAGCATTTGCTAGACACTGGTCATTGCAAATTATTGAATAGGATCTGAGAGAGAATATTCAAGAGTAAATGCTATACATGTATTTTTTATAAGAAACTGGTTTATAAGAAACTAGTACTATGATGACCAAAAATTTAAGAAACTCTAGTACTACGCTCAAGAACAGTTAAGAAACTCTAAAACTTTATTTCTGTATGTCTCTCTTATTCTATGTCTCTCTAACAAAGGTACCTTCATCTTTTCTTGACTGCAAAATTGGTAAATTTTTGACTTAATGTGCATGGCTTCTCCTTGATGACAATGTTGCAAAATGGAAGCCCTTTGTCGAGAAAAAGGCTCAACTTTGAACATAACGCAATCTTAGGCCCAAAAAATAAGAAAACTAATTAAGAAACTTTTACTACTAAAACACCGACATTTTCATGCGAAATTAAGAAACTTTTAGTACCAAGTGCTGATCCAAGTTTCTTATAAAAAAATAATGTGTACACAAATTTGAGAATTAGTCAATTCGATTCTTGTGATTTTTCATTTGACCAATAATGGAAGAAGTGCAAAGAATATAAAGAAAGTTCTCACATTTTTCTACAGGCATCATTTGATATCAGATGGGAATGAGGTACAATTGAAGTGTGAATCAAGTTTCAAAGATTCAGGGGAATTTGACAATTTTGTTCATTTGGAGAACATCAATATCATATTTGGAATACATGCTTACAGAGCTGGAAGACTACTCATTGGTAGTGACATCAGGCTATTCTTCTAGAAGATCTTATCTCTGACTTGGGAAAAGATTGTCTGCTGATGACTTCAGAGAATTCTTGATAGACTTTTAAGTTATTCCACAAAAGAGTCTGGATCAATCTATAATTTTGTGCATTTTGATGCAAAAGATTCAATTCAGCAGCATTTACAGAATCTGCAACTACTGTATGTTGCACAACATTTTCATCAGATTCTTACAAAATGTATGTAACCATCACTCAACCCAGAGTCTTTTTAGTAGACGACGCTCCTTGTGTGTGTAGCATGTCTAGATTGATAAAATTGAAATTGCAATTGTAGAACAGCTAAAAAGGTCTATGTTTGAGATTTCTGTTCATTTATAGCCTGAAATCAGGCTCTGACTTTTAAGGCCTGTTCACAGGCTAGTTCATTCATAACACTGCTATGTTTTTGACCATTTTTGACACTCTCACAGTACAGAACTTGGGCGAGTTATTATTCTTCTTGCCTGGAATTCTTAACAATTCTTAGGAATAATTTTAATCTGTTGAAAATTCTTGTTTAGAGAAAAATTTAGGGCTTAAGAGTCAGATGGGAAGAATTCTCAAAAATTTTTAAGAATTCTCAAAAATTCTTGAGTTTGTGGTCATGTTAATATACGCAAGGGCTGTACTGTACTGTGCATCCAGTTTCTCAATTTTGGACAATTGTGGATTACTATTTTGGTCATCATAACTTCCATATTTTTATCTTGCATCCTTATTCCATAGCTTGCAGTGTCCCTTACATCATAGTATTTGGTGGAACTGACTTAAATGAGCATTATGAAAGTAAAGACATCCTGGAAATTATGACAAAGGCTGTTACCAGAGCAAAGTAAGTAGAATAATTCCAGGTTAAGAAAGAGAAATAGCATACTATGAAATTAGCATACTGAAGTGATTGAAAATTTTGGTTTTTTTCCAAATATGATTTGGTGAGACCTGCATGTTTTGTTTATTGTAGAAGATGCATTGCTTTCAACAAACCCCTGAAACAGAAGGCAATATCTCTTTGGGTATGTATCTTTCAAAATATTGGTGTTATTATTTGTAATTAAACCAGTAAGATATAAAATGCTTGAGACTCCACTGAAGTTTTACTTTGCAATTTCCGTTATCTAACAGCAAGCCTAATGTATTGGCTACTTCAGAAGGATATGGTTCAACTGTATCTTTTGTCTCAATTAATTTTGTGACCACAGTAGAGATGTTGCTTAAAGAATTTACAAGAATGAATGAATTCTTTAGAATTATACAAGAGAATTCTTACGAGTTTGCAAGAATTTTTTAGAATTTATTTATTATTCTGATAAGAATTCTTGATTGGCCTGAAAGCTTTTTTGAGCAAGAAATTTTTGGGCAGGAAAGAATCTTAATGTGCACAGGCCTACATTGCATGCCAGTAGAGTTTTGTGTTCAATTTATGTTCTTGCTAATTTTCAGAAAGATGCAGAAGGAAAGATTTTATTACAGCCACAAGGTATTTATTCATTTTTCCTTTATTTATTCATTAATTTATTCATTTGTATCATCAATTTATTTACCTTCTTTCTTCCTGCATTTTTTGGCTTTGTGATTGTCTTGATTTGAGATGTTCTTGCCATACAATATCTTGATTTTGATATGTATATGTTCATCTTTCTAGCTGTAGAAATCTCTGCATCAAATGCTGTTTGGAATTTCGATGATATAAGACATATGAACAGTGAGTAATGTTCTCAATTCAAGAGATTATTTGTATCATGTTAAAATGATAATTGGATATATTTTGCTGAAAACGGACGTTCATGAGCTGTGCGTTTGATATCTGATGATGCTGTAGATTCTAGGATGCTAGGCTTTTGTTTATTTCATTAGCTAGTAATGGTTCTCTTGTTTTCTTGCAGCGCAATTTGACATCATACTCAACAATAATGCAGTAAGTCTTTTTTTCAATGTATTGTTGTAGTACACAATGTTTTTTCCAGCTAAGAGAAATGTCAAATTTACCCATATTTCTAGTGCTCATAAAACGCAAGGAAAATTGCAGAAATACTTCAATATCTAATAGCTATCAAGCAGAATAGACCTTTTAATAGCTATTCTGCAAAAGAGCCTGGATCGTTAGAGCTTCTATCGCTATTGTGCACATTCGAAAATTCCACAAGACGTAGCAAAGCATCGTTCGATTCTGATTCTCTTCAAATAGCTAAAAGGTCTATTCAATTTACCTCGGTGCTATGAACTGTTAACCTTTTTCACTCAAAGATCTGGGGGCAGGGAGGGGAGATTCTTTTTTGACAGGATGTGCACTTCTTTCTGGGTATCGTTTTTGGCCTCTTTTTTCTAACACCGGTTATCAAAAGAAAGCCATTTTTCTAAGATACAATAAATTCGTTTCAATTAATGAAAGAGCTTGGAACTTATGATTAACTGTTCCTCTTGTAGATTGTATTTCTACTCGTTGCTGGCCTACGGCCTGTAAAAGACCCACTCTTCTTGGCAGAGACATTTGCAGGTAATTTTTTAACTTTTGGGCAATTGTTAACATAACAGAGCAATTTTTGAGCAATTGAGAACATAACTATCTTTTGGGGACTTCTACAACAAGACATCTGTCTGGTTGCGAACAAAAAGTGTCAATTGAAATGAAAAATGTTGATAGTAAAGGAAGATTTTTAATTAGACAGCAATTTCAAAACGGCGTCGTGTGATCACTCACAGATGATGAGATCGGGACAATTTTTCCATGCTATTGAAATGATTTTTATGGATTCTTCAGGCCTATATAAATTTCCTTGTAGTCAAGATCCAGCCTCGTTGTCGCATAGGTTGCTAAGAGATTGATACTGCTTAAATTTAAGTCATTCTTAAATTGTGCCCACATCATGTGAACACTGGTTAAAATTGATCGTGTGAACGTGGTTTCAGTCCTAACGTCAAACATTCTTAATGTTTTATGGTCTAATTCTTTGTAGAATGGCACAAGACAGATGACAGAATCTACCTTATGATAGTTGGTCCTGAGGTATCTATTTTTTGTTGAGTTAGCAATGCTGTATGATCGAAAAACTTTAGAAGAAATGGTGAACCAAATCGTTGAGGGGAATGCTTTTGTTAAGATTTTACGCTTTTTAGCACCAAAGACTGTGATCACAGAAGTATAGAAGATCTAATCGAGTCCGCGTCCCCTTGTCATCACGCTCAAGAGATGGGATCGAACCCTGTCGGCCTAACTGTTCTGGCTACAAAGTCACAGGATTACACCACTGTGACACAACACCTTCAAGGAAGGCCCCAGCCATTTTTGCTACTTAGTATAGTCTATTTGTCCAACGGGGATGGGCCTTTTTCAGAGTATTGTTTCACCTATTTTATTTAGCGCCGGGTATAAAAAAATATCACAGTGCCGGGTATCATAATTTTTCTAGAGCACGTTGTCAAAACATGTCAAAAGGGGATATTTTGTAAGTTCGGGTCATTTTTTCGTCAGATTTTCATGTTTATGAGTATACGCTTCGCAGATTTTTTCTAGAGTCGGCTATCATTTGAAGGGAAAATTTCTGAAGCTGGGTAAAAAATTGTTTTCGTTGGCACACCCACGTATGAATTTATGTCAAGTACCCCTCCCCCCTCCGGGAAAGTAGTTTCTTGAACAGGTGACATTAATCTAGTGAGATATCATTACAGTAAGAACCCGCAAAATAGAAACCACTCTATAAGAAACCTCAGGCTGATTTTTTTGAGAAATGGTGCCCTCATATAAGAAACTTCTCAGCCTGATTCTTGGAAGGTTTCCTATAGGAGGATCCCAAACAATTTTCATATTTAGTAATTTTTGTTAAAATCAGGTGCTAAATATTTTTTAGAGATTTCATGCAAAAGCATCTCCATCTACAGTATACTTGGCATGCATGCTATGATTGACCAAATTTGGAGAGAATGCTACGTAACAAGAACATACTATGTGATAGCGTTTGCTCTGGGGTTTCTTTAAAAATTTGAAGATTTCTTAACCATGTGATAAGAAAAGTTTCAATCTGTTTGCAGATTAATGCCCTTTACTAAAAAAACCAACAGGCTGTTTTGAAAAAACTGGTTTTTATTTTGTGGGCTCTTATTGTAGCTGTTGCAAGAAAGGAGAATGCTGCTTTTGGATTGATTATGCAAACCTTTTCATAGAAGTTAGAGACTTTGTACCTGACTGTCTGGAGGGAGAGAGGGAGGGGGTACTTGGTGAAATCTTGGACAGGAATACCCATTTGAGCTAATTTGCTAGTCATCAACGGAAGGGCCAAGCATATCGTTGTCTCACGTCAGATCGTTAATACTCTTCATTTTGGGCGTATTCTTTTGGGCATCTGAAGTCTGCGAAGACTACCGTTTTCGGCAGAATGGCACCAAAAGAATGGGATTTTAGCTTCTACCAACTCTATCGTTTTCAGAAGATGCCCAAAAGAATACGCCCTGTATCATCATTTAAAATGACTGTTCTTGATTTCAGATTGACAAAGAATACGCAAAAGAATGTAAAGATTGCTTAGACAGGTAAGTAGTTTCTCTTGCGCATATCCTAAAAGGATCCTAAAATAGTTCTTCTTTTATATACTTGGCAATGGAAGCATAAGGCTAAAATCTTTAAAAAGGGCAGTGTAAAATTCGATCACAGTTTTCTTTGAATTAAATGGCTTGGAAGGAACTTAGGATTCTTTGCTGTAAATCTGTCGTGGAAATTTATTGATATCTTGATTAGTTTCAAAATGGCAGCATTTATTAGATTTGAGGCTATGACGTCATCAAATTTCTATATCCTAAACCAGAAAAGCTACCGATTTCTGCTTTTCACCATATTGTAGGTCTTTATAGACTATGATTTTCATGAAGATTGTATCATTTTTCCTCTATTGTTTTAGGACTTACGATGATTTAAATCTTTTCAAAATTTTCCATCAATTCTTTCAAAAATAATTAAATTGCCGCCATTTTGAAAAAAATGAAGCTATCCAAAAATTTCCTCTGCAGATTTACATCAAAGTACTATAAGTTCCTTTCAAACCATTCAATTCAAAGGAAAATGTAATAGAATTTTACACCGACCTTTTTAAAGATTTGAAAGATTTGAGCCCTATGCTGGCAGTGGAAACATCTCTCAAAAATTCTCTCATTCATCCAAGGTACCAAGGAATTGCTTTTATCAATGAACTTGCATCTGAAGACCTTGAAAGTGCGATGAGAAAAGCCTTTGCAGTCATCAACACGTCCAAGAGTGAGGGCATGGCAAATGCAGTTTTAGAGGTTAGGGGATATCTACTGCTTACAGAAACTATTTCCTCGTAACAACTTTGTCCACTAGGAGGACCCAAATTTATAAGATTATGGTAAGATGGTCACACCGTGAGGTAAGTTTCTGAAAACAAAGGAATAACTGATTCCACGTCCTAAAGGTTCAATTTCTTTTTGTCGAAGACTGGACCATTTTCTTGGCTTTTGGCAAAAACTGGTTCTTTACTGACAATGAGAATTTTTCTAATTTGTGCGACATTTCCAACGACGAAATTAAAACCTTGTTAGATGGTTCTGTCAATAGACAGCATAGGTTCCAAATCCTTAACTCAGCATAAAAAGGTGGGTGTAAAATTCAATGACCTATTTCTTCTGATTGAATGGCTTGAAAAAACTTTAGATGCTAGTCTATAATTCTACCGTTAGACTTTTCAGAAGTTTTGTATATTTTTGGAAATTACAGCGTATCTTACCTTTCAACTCATTTGAGGATGTGATGTCATCAAATTTCTAAATCATAAACCAGAAGAGTGACAGACATTTGCTTGATGCCATATTGCAGGCATCCATAAACTATGGTTCTCTTCGAAATTATTTCATGTTGCGTCAAACAGTTTAGAAATTACGACAGTTTTAAGTTTTTTTGAAAATTCTTCTTGAATTTTTGAAAAAGAAGAAAAACACTCTAATTCTGAAAATATTGAAGATTTCAGAAAATTCCAACGGTAGAATTATAGAGAATTAGCTAAAGATTCTTTGAAGTCATTCAGTTCAAAGAAATAGGTCACTCAATTTTACACCAGCCTTTTTAAAGATTTGGAACCTATGCTTCAATAGACTGGTCATTGGAGTATGCCCCCCTTTCCCACACACTGTTATATATGAACAAACTTGTGGATTGGCAAATATGATCTTCACATTACCCTCTTATTTTCATGTCTGTTCGCTTAATCTTATTTTAAAGAAAAATCATGAAACGTAAACAATTTTGTTTAAAAGATACTGGCTCATAAAATTCTAGTGGTAAGATGGCCAAAATTGTAAGAAACTCTTGCCAACTAGCTTGTTACGTTCTGAACATAATCGAGCACTGTTTATTCCTATCTGATGTTTCAAGTGTCAAGAAACGTATCTGCAGCAGTGTTGGAGACTGTATGATAATCCATGCATTACAGTATTTCAAACAAGTTAAGAAACTTTCAGTACTAAAATGCTGAAATTTTTCATGTTGAATTAAGAAACTTTTATTAATGACCTGATGCGAGTTCCTTCTCTCCACACTTCATAGGCAATGAGCTTTGGGACACCTGTAATTGCGCGAAATATTGATGGAAATGCCGCAGTGATAAAACACAGAAAAACTGGCCTACTTTTTGACACTCCAAAGGTAATGTTTTGACAATCTTATTTGTTTCCCTTCATTGACTCGTAGTTCATGATAAGTGGAACTCGCTACTTATTGGGTGAGTAGAAAAAAAACCCTTATTGGCAATATATCATTTACTGTTGGACATGTTCATATCCGTTCTGAAATTTGACCGACTGAAATCCACCACTCCGTTCTGAAATTATGAGGGATTTTCTTCAGAGAGTTCCTTCAAGAAACCTTTAAAACACGCCGAAAGTTATCAAATAATTTTGCTCTACAGCAATGTCTTTAACACGCTCTAGCACGTGTTGTTCTCTTGGGACGCTCGAAATGATGTCTTTATGCTCCCAAGTGAATACAATTTCATCTCCACAAAGGTATAACGCATTCTAAAGCATGTACAAGTCATGGCTGTAAGGCAGAAAATTTAGTCGTCAATTTAAGCCTGTTTTCAAGGTTTCTTGAAAGGTCTTTTGTGACAAAATCCCTCATAATTTCAGAACGGAGTAGCCGATTTCAATCAGGTAAGTTTTAAAAATGATTCGAACATGTCCACCATTGAATGGTATACTAGCTAATATTATTGCCTTAGGGACAGTGCAAAGTTTATTTTATAACATGGCCAGTGCAAAACGTAACGGGGCAACTACTTTTTTTAGCTTGTACAGAATTGGATCAACACTTTTTACAAAGCAAATATGAACGGGGCAGTACCTTTTTATATCCTCAAGATGAAGCTTGAAATATGAAATGGCTAATTTTGAGGCCAAAATTGTTGATCATGCAAATTGAGAAATGCTTGGAAGAATGTGTATGATTTCCTTGTCAGTCACTTGCAAGAACGATTCATCAGTCATTTCTCTTCATCTTCAAAGTCGATTTCTTCGTTGACAAAGTCTCGTAAAGGCAAGAATTGATTATGTTATTTGTTGTTCATGAATACGGGGCAGATACATTTTTTTAAGGAAAGGGTGACGGGGCAGTTGGTTTTTTGGCAATAATGTCATACAGGGCGAGCAGATTTTTTTGCAAGAATTTTTGTTCTCCACCGGCCATGTAATATGATAAATTTAGCCCTGTCCCTTAATATCCAGGAAGCAGTGGCCTTTCAAATGGGGTTTGTTTTTACCACTCACCAGTTAGTTATTCAAATATTTCTAGGATTCTTCATCAGCTCTTCTTCACCATGGTCGATATTTTGAAGCTGAAATCTTATAAATGTTTCAGGAATTCAAAGAGCTGGCAAGTGAATTGCTGTTGTCAGAGTCACTAAAAGATCATTTGATTAAGAATGCAAAAGAATATATATCGAGAGAACATTCGGTGGAAAAAGAAAGAGAAACTTATTGTAAATTGGTAAATAGTATTTGTCAATAGGTCAATCATATTATAGTCTGTCTCAAATTAGATGTCACCTGCAAATGCCCGCGAACAACAACAATAGAAAGGTTTTGCAAAGGAATTTTGCGTCATCGCAAATCTCAGGTGACGTCTTATTTGAGATAGACTTTAGTCTAATACCGAGTGCGCCAAAAAGCCATCCACTTTTGGCAGGCCACGATGATAAAAGTGCATAGTTTATTTTGGCGCACCCGGTAGAAAGTCGATTACGACAGCAGTGAGTCACAAATTTGTGTGGTATAAAGATTTCGAATAAGATTTGACATACCGAAAATCGAAATAGGAGATTTTACATCATTTTGATAGTGTGAAAATGTATGCGACGTCATTAGGTTTTATAGCTCTATGTCCTATTCAAGAATTGAGTATTTAGTGTGAAATTTGTATGTAAGGGTTTTTGAATGTATTTATAGTGTAATTGGTTTCATTCATAGTGAATTTTATGTAACTGGGTTCGATTAGTGTAGATACAGTAAAAACCCGCATATAAGAACCTTACATTTTGAAATCACCCTGTTTAGGTTCTTATGCATATGATACTATTCTTGAAAACAGGATGCAAGGTTCTTAAATAGGTTCTTATCAAAAGAATTAATTACAGATCTTCGGGAATTTAGGTCAAACATATCTACTTAGCCCTATCTGTATCACATCCATTCATACAAGGAATTTTATACAAATATGCTTTGTATCTACTTAAGTATTTGGCTAAATTTCTTAAAACATTTTATCACATATTACCAACCAGTAGTTTACATTTACCTTTTTTAAGATAAGAACCTTCGTTGAATTTCAGGACGAATAGGTTCTTCTGTAATGTGGTGAAATTAGAACATTTTAGGCCTTAGGTTCTTATAAGTGGGTGGTTCTTATATGCGGGTTTTTACTGTATAGGCTACGATGTTTTCACAAGAAAGAAACAAGTAAGAATGATCAAAAATTTGACAAACTTTAGTGAAGCTTGAGGCATGGGTAGTTAGACACTGTTGGTGTGCTTCTATGGAGGAGCGCTGGATAATATGTATCTGCGGAATAAGAAATTTCCTCGGCAGATACATATTATCCTGCGCGCTCCTCCATAGAAGCACACCAACAGTGTCTAACTACCCATGCTTGATATATAGTGAAGTGAAGCTTTATTGAAGGACTGAGAAGCTTGAAAAGCTAAATGAAGGTATATTATGGCAAAAATGTTATTGAACCTCCTTGACTAGTAACCACTCAATCTATATTTTGAACCCAATGAAACTACCAGTATTTTTCTTGGCCAATGTTGTTCTGCATGTCAAGTACTCAAGTGACAAATTTGTAGCAGTTTTAAGAAACAGCATCACAACTCTTACTCCCACCCAAAAGTAAGAAACCAACTATAATTTATTTTTATACTAAACAGCGGTAATCTTCATGCAAAATTAGATCCGTCAGTTCTAGGGGTTAACCCACCCAAGTTTCCTAAAAATTGTGCATATCTAAAAAACGGATTTGATGGTGTGTTTTATTGGATGAAATAGTGTTTGGAAAATTGCGGTGATTGTAACTGTCGTTCTCCAACTATTTTTATTTCTTCTCATGTGCCGCACCTTCTTCAAGGGCTGCAACCCGGGGGGACAACTTAATACATTGAGCACCCGGGGATGTGCCTGCCAATAGGGGCCCATTTTTGGTAGAAAAATCCAGGACAGGGTTTACCTTTTGTGTATTTATTCCGGCAATCCGGCTCAGGTATGTTCATTAAAGCTTTTTCCCAGGACAGGTCAGATTTGACATGCAAAATTAAGGTAACTCACAAAAGATACTTGTATTATCCAGGACAGGTACTATGGTACTATGTTTTCAAACATTTATTCCAGGACAGGGTCATAAAATGTTCTTTTGGCAGGCACATCCCCGTTGTTTTTCTCCAAGGTAAACCCCCGGGGGCTGCAATGATACATCATCGGTTTATCTATAAATAGAAAGAAGAAACACTCAAACACAGGATTGTCTCCTTGGCTATTCATTGAATTGTGTGCTACTTTGATTTGAATAAGATCTTTTTTATTCTTTGCACCTTGCAAATGCAAGGTTTTAAAAACACCATGCTCGATCCAGGCTCTTTTGCAGAAAAGCTGATACGGAGGTCTATTACGGAGGAGCTTAAATGCGCCACCTTAATTACATTCCTTCGATGTTTGGCGGGAAAATGGAGGAAGACGTAGAGGAGAGAGAGATTGCCCGAGGTAAATTGTTTGTTATTGATTGAATATTAGATTATAACCGATTCTGTAAGATTAAATACTTTTAGGAATGTTTGTAGTACATGTAGCTAGAGTTAAAAGTATGATTTAACGAAACTGGTAGTGAAAAAAGTTGTTTGAAAGTAATGAGTTGAGTGGCCTAATTTCTTAAATTTTTTCTGAAATCAAAGCAAAGGCACAAGATTGTATGGCAAAGCGTTTTGATTATCATTGATTGAATATTTGCGTGTAGAAATATTTCATAGTATATAATACTTTGCAAGGATCATCATACACAAGCCTCAAAAAGGTCTAAAGTAAGACATGTCATTTGAAGAAAACTCACAGTAAAGAAAAACAGGCATGGAGACCTGGAATTTTTGCAAAATGCGCACCAAAAAGTATATTGTATCTCAAACAACAGGCAATTGTTTTTCTATTGCTATCCCAGAAGTTTTGCACCAACGTTTGCGTGTACAGCAAAAGATAAAGGCCCCAGCCAGTGTGAATCTTGATATTGCTCCACATCAAAATATTTCTGAGTTCAATATCTTTATGCATCAATATGCATCATTATTTTCTTGTTTGATGCAACAAACTATTGTAATTCTCTTATGTTTCAGGCCTTTCTGTGCCAAATGTAGGTGCCTAAACTCTTGTATGGCACTTGCACACCTGAGATTTCAATAGGCTATTCAAAATGAATTATAGAGAAGTAGGAGAATTTTGTAGGATGAGATCAAAATATTCAGTATATTGTTCAATGATTCCTATTTGTTGTCAACTAGAATTTTTTTCCCTTTCATTGCAGCCAAATTCAATAGATACATAGACAAAGCCAAACTGAAGTGCAAATCTCATAACTACACTGATGCACTCAAATATTACAAGAAGGCAGCAAAAATCCCCGGGGGTGAAGCTACCCAAAACCGGGGGACGGGGACTTGTGGACCCCGGTTTTGGGTCATAAATTCCCATCAATCCCCGGTTTTGGGTCATAAATTCCCATCAATCCCCGGTTTTGGGTCATAAATTCCCATCAGTCCCCAGTTTTGGGCTATGAATTCAGATCATCCCCATTTTTCAGAAAGATTCTATCCATCCCCAGTTTTAGGTGAGAATTAACAACTCCCTAATTGTTAGATACAGATTCAAATTCAAGCTCATCTTTATTAAGTCAGATTGGTTGCTGCTTGACACCTAAATATAATTCATTTTTTTTATTTTACTGCCTCTCCTGCAGCAATTCTGCACTTTTTAAAGGCATTGAGTCCACATAATAGTGGGCTCATGACCAATATCAACTTCTTTTCAATCATAAAACAAAAGTTGTGATTTAATCGCTATTGAAATTAAACGAAAGAAATTCCTAAGAATAATGCAAGGATGAGCAAGCCTTTTGTCTCCACTGCTAATGACTTTCGCACTATTGTACGATAACAAAGGGCCATCAGCAGTTTGTCAGCAAAAATTCAGGATAGCGTTAACGCTCAGCTATTTATATGGACTCAATTCCTTTAATATACCACACAATAACTGTGCGTGCATCCCCATGCTATGATCATGAATGAGTCACTGTTCTCTGATACTGTTTCAGCATGATGGTGATGTTTCTGAGAGATCCGTTTTGTTCTGGCCTTTTGTGAGTAACACAATTTTTTTCATGTCTGGGATGTCATTATTTCTTACTGTCATGATCAAAAGAAGAAGGAAAATACATTGAAGCGCAGCCTAATAATAACTATTGCGTTGTCAGATCTTCACCATCCATCGTTGTCATTCTACAATAAAATCGTATCGATTCAATATCGTAATCCATACCATTGTTTGGTGAAGGCTTTCTCTTCTACGACTGCTACACATCCATATCCCCAGCAGAGAGAAACACTAGGGCGGCCTACTAGGCCTACTGCAGCAAAGAAGATACTGCATCAAAACTGCATCACCACAAGCTACATACATAGTAGTTAGAAGTATTATTAATCCACTTTGTTGCATCATCTTGGTCATCTTGAGATGAAATCTTCAAGTAAAGCTTTCCCTTGTTGCTGTTAGCAAAATAAATTGCTTGGGCAATCCGCAGTATTCAATCAGTTATGTGAGCAATCGGCAGGGAAGGCCTAAATATAGAACGGGCCATCTTCAATCTACCTCTTTTTCGTTCGGTCGTCTTCTAATGACCTCATTTTCGCTCACTTCAATTCTCACTCGTGACCTCCTCGTGACTCGTGTGACCTTCAGCCTTTTCCCAGTGATTCAAAATGGACGAAACGAAGAAGATAAAGATAGTTGTTGTTGACGATGAGCATTCTGTGCAGAGGGAGATTCGAAAAATCTTAGTATCAAAAGGATGTGTTCTTTCGAAGATAAAAGAGATAGTCGGTAAAAATAGGTTTTTTGTTGCATTGAAATACCAGGACGAAGATGGAGACGAAGTGACAGCCATTACGGAAGAAGAGGCAACAATGGCTGTGTTTGAAGAATCAATAACTCACCTGAAGGTAGATTAAACTTATTATTATTGCATTCATTTGGCTCTGGCTCTCTCAACAAAACTATTTGTCTTTAAAGTTTGAGTGTCGTCTTGCTCGTTGTGTTAGGACTAGGTTTATGATTTTATGCCATGCCATGATATGCCAATCTTTAGCGTTTTCTTTTACTCGATTCGAATGCCACATTTTAGTTTAGTATATGCAAATTATGTGTAATTCAGTATATGTACGTGTAGATCAATTTGCACCAAGAACGAAAACAAGATTTTCAATTTTTTAAGAGCTAAAAATATTTGAGTTCATTTCATTTTGAATTTCCAACATACAAATCTTAAAAAAAGTAACAACAGGTCAGGTAGTTATAAAATATATTATCATAATAGATTTGCACAGCATAAAGAGATGAAGACAAGATAATTGTTAGCTCTCTTCTCAGTACATAAAATCAACGCACAAGCACCAGGACAAATACAAACAACTGCAAAATATGTTTTTAATGATGTTATAACAAACAGATTGTGTACACTTCTCATTACATATTTTCCAGGTACTGTTTAAAGCAGAAAAGCTGGAATACGTAGATAAAGAGCAGGATGATGGGGTCACTAGAAAAACACCAGAAAGAAAACGAAAAGCTGACGAAATGAGTGAAACAATGATTGAAACAAGCCTCAAGCCCGAAGCAGCTGCTAAGTCTATGCAAACTAGAGACCAGCCTGGTGAGAAAATGTTTCAAGTATATAACGCTATTTCTTAAATTCAATTGGTGCTCAGGACCCAAATAAATGACCCCTGTTTATTGATTCTTTTCAAAAGATGTTAAATCCTCACTCTTTACCCCCTTGTTTATTTTTATTTTCTGTTCTCAGCTTTTCATGCAATGGTTCGTTTTCTATTGTTCTTTCATGGCATTAATATTTATGCCTGTGTTGTCTCTTTATAGGTGAGGGCATTTTAACAATGGGCCAGGACTCATCATCATCTTCAAATTCACTCAAACCGTTTGTAATCTTTTCTTCAGAAGAAACTGCAGCAAAGCCCAGCAAAGCAGAGAGCCATGCAAATAATAAAAATGAGCAACGCTTATATAAATACATGGAAAGTGAAATGAAATGGCATGCAGACCAATACCAGTTTCCACTCATCTTGAAACTAAAGGAGGTAACAGAAAACAGCTGCAAGATCAACTGTGACATCTGTGACAGGTGGATTTCCATTGGAAATGTTTATACAAAACAGCTGGTACATCTGAGGGATCATTGCAAAACACCACTGCACCAGTCCAACATAGAGTTGCAGGAAAGGAGAGTATCTAATTTTTCTGGAGATTTACCAAAGGTAGAGGTCAATAGAGAACTTTTACAAATCAAATACCCAAACGTTTTTGATATAATTGGTATGAAAGCACAATGCAGGTTTTGCCTAAAAGATTGTGAAATAGATCTGCTGCCTAAAAGTGGAAGCTTTATTGAAAGGATTGGAACAAATTTGAACAGTAAGCTGCATAAAAAGATGGTTGACAGATCAGCAGGAATGGCACAAGGGCGACTTTCATTTCATAAAAGTGCCAAATGACTCAAAGATGAAACAGTCAATTTTCGTCAAGCCTTACCTCCTCCAAGAGAACTTTGCAAAGGTTATTTCTCTGACACAGTAACATTCAACAAAGGGAAAAAGGAAGAATGGAGTGTAAATTTAGATGCTTTAAAGAAAGAGGCAATTTGTGGAAGGGAGGATGGAGACATAATATGGTGGTCAGAGCCATTTCCTGAGCCTGGAACTTTGCGGCACAAAAATTGCTTGCATGCTGCTGATAGAGGAACATTTTTAAATGAAACATGTAGGTACTGCAGGAGTATTCCCAGTATTCCCACATTTTATAAAAGAGTGTACAATTTAAAAAATTCTACTGAAACTGAAGCACATGGCAGGTTTGATTATTGCAGTAGAGAAAAGCTGCTAGACATTTGTAGAATGAAAACTGAACACATTGATGGTCTTGAATCAAGGGTATTTTTGCTGAAGAAAGGAATGGAAAGAATGCGAGAAAGAAAGAACATCTTGAAGGAAAAAATAAAAGACTTTGCGAAGAATGGTAAAATAGGGATGATAGCAGTCAATTTGATAAAGGCCCATAAAGATGGTAAATTGAAAGATAAGGATACGTTTCTCAGCATGCTAGCTGTAACAGCTAGGAATCTAAATAGAAAAAGCAACCAAGGCAGACGATATGGTGATTTATGTGAAGGCACAGACATTAACAAGAGTTTCACAAAGGATTATTATTATGTTTTAAGGGCCTGGGGTGGTCCAAGGCTGGCAGCATTTGTAGCATTAAATAACTTAGGTCCAAGCAATCGTTCTATTTCCAACTGGACAAAGGAGAAGTGCTATCGTTTTAAGCTTGGTGTATCAAAAGAGAACATTGCACATATCACATGTATTTTAAAGGAAGCAAAGAAAGCTCACAAAATATCTGTGCAGGTACCTTGCATAACTGCTGAGGACGAGACAAGAATCATTGAAAGAGTTGAGTACAACCAAATTATGGATGAAGCATGGGGGTTTTGTGGAGAGAGGCAAGATAGAAGTCATACGTGTCAGGAAAATTATTCAGTGTTCATTGGTAATGACGATGAAAGCTATCAAAGAATTGCTACTGCTTTTGAAAATAACAAGAAAGCAGGTTATTTAAGGTTGATTATGATAAACCCTGTCAACAGAAAGTTGCCCAGACTCGCCATCATGATGCAAGGTACATGCAACACATTTACCAGTGATGATGTAAAGTCACAGTGGGATAGGCTTTGCCTCATGTTAAGAGACGCATTTGAAACAGAAGTTGGTCCCATCATTGGCCATGCTTCTGATGGTGATGCTAGGAGGCGCAAGTTAATGGTTGAATTGGGGACATCCTCTGAAGGAAGAAGGTATCAGCCTGTGCCAACTTCAGAAGGCTTTGTGTTGTCATGTCGCCAAGAGAAGGGTAATTCTAATGAGGTAGTCATTCGTGATCTAACAGACATGGATCCAATACACAACCATAAAAAGTTAATTCGGCAAATAAGCCACGCAACAAGAGTATTGAAGTTTTGGGAAGGACATTTTGCTCACATGAATCACATTAGGCTGGTATTTAAAAAATATCCAGTATCCTCACATGGTTTGCAGTTGGAAGCTGACATCGAGCAAAAGGATCCTCAAGACTGGAGATCAGCACAGAGGTTAACTTTCGTTCGAGTCCAGGAACTTCTGCTTGAAGTTTCCCACAAGGAGCATTCAGCCTTGGGAACATACACTTATCTTTCCATTGTCTGGATATATGTTGAAATCTTTTTCAGCCCTTGTTGTCCATTGAAGTATAGAATAATACTGGCAAGCACTGTTATAAATTTTTTAGCCATTTGGAGAAACTTTATTCTCAAAACAAAAGGGCTTACAATCACGGAAAATTTTATTAGCAGACAAACCTATCAGGACATACTTTTATCATGTCATGCAGCCATCATGTTGATATGCTACTTCAGAGACATTTGCCCGAATGAGGAATGCCCTATTGACCTCATGGGCACAAACTGTTGCGAGGACACATTTAGTTCCCTTGGAAACTGGATCCAAGGGAAACACAATTATTCAATGCTAGATGTTTGGAACAACATGTCCCATGTGATCAGGATTCAACAACTACGTTCACAGCCGGATGGCTTAACATTCCCAGCTACAAGTGATAAAACGGAGGTCATATGGCCCAAACAATACATGAAACCACTTCCTGAGAGGTCTCATGTACTGCAAGCATACCCCGAGAAGGGCGAAGAGCTTCTTTTGTGGCAACTGGGGGTACAGCAAGCAAGAGAATATGCTGCATTTGTTGGAATGTGCCCAGAAAATTACGAAAGGGTGAATTCAGGGCCACCAGATACTTCAATCACGAAAAGCTTAGTACGTTTACGAACTGCTGATCAGGACCCACAGAGTGAATGGTTTCTAAATCCCAACCAATTTAAATCTCTGTTTGAAAAAACTGTTATCAGCCAAATGGAGGACGAAAGGGAGGAACTAATTAGTGAAGGGATATGTGACGAAGAGGAAGAGTTTCAAAGTACAGAGGCCATTTATGAAGGTAGCTCCGATGAAACGGAAACATGCGATGACGCAGCTGGTCTATCAACTGAAGAAAGCAGTGAGCTGTTAACTGAAATAAATAATGCTGAAGGGATTCAAAGCAACATACATAGAGTTCTGGATGACCTTGAAAGGACAGATGTACCTGAAAAGACAATATGCCCAACGGTTGATGTGCCAAATGTTGGAATTCGTTACAAGAGTACAGTGATAAACGAGTTAAATGTCAATAAAAAGTTATCATTGGACCGCTTAATAAGGGTTAGGCCATCAACCACATGCAGTAAAACTGTCAATGAATCAAGACCAGATGCACGAAATGTTGCTTTGTTTGAAGATTGGGCAATAAGAAACTCCAAAGAGGAAAATAGGTATCTACTAGGACATATTGTTAGAATACGAAAAAAGGGCAAGAAAAGAGGATTTATTGATTATACAAGACCGTATGAATTGAATGATAGTGACAGTGGCATTGAAGTTATTTATCAGAAATATGAAGCATTTGGTGATGCATATAAACTGGGAGAACTACGTACTATATCTCCTAAAAGCCTTCTTCGCAAAGTAGAAATGTGTATAGAAAATGGAGCGTTTTACATTGATGAATGTGAAACAGACAACATCGTTTTGATATTGGCAAAGAATCAAGAAAAATCAAAGAAACCTTCAGTTCCTGGAGAGAAACTTACGAATTCTCAAAACAAACAATCTTTTCAAGACAGATCCTCACGTGGAAGGGTGAGAAATCGTACTTTCAATTTGACAGACTTTATTCCATTGAAATGACCAATTTTTACTGCAAGACTGCTAAAATAGATTAGAATAGTAACTAACACTTTAAAGTTGCGTGCAAAAAGCATAATTTTCAATTTTACAGTAAATGTACGATTGCCGAGGAATTCCGTTTCTGGAGCAGGGGTTTGATGGGGGTTTGCTACTGGTAGGTGACGGGTCAGACACTTTCTGGGTCTCGAAAACCATTTAATTATGTTTTTGGGGCACAATTTTTGATTAGTTCAGAAATTGGAGTCGTTTTTCCTCTAAGAAGCTGCCATAGGCCCTCCAAATTAGTTGGCATGGTGTATATTTTCAAAATATTGCCTCTTTCTCATGCAAGCAGTGTTTACCTTGCACAATAAATATTTTGCTAGATGATAGGTCCCAGAGTTCAGTATATGTTTAGGATGTTGAGCACTATTGTACATTCAAGGGTTTTTGGATTAAAGTGCTGTGTCCGACCCTCCTTCCCGCTGTCACCTACCAATAGTAAGTCCCGATCCTCCAATGCATTAAGTGGAATCCCCCCTCAGTTGTTTTACTTTTTTGTGCTTAGTCAAGCAACCAGTTCTCGGCAATTGTATACAATAAAAACCCACAAAATAGAAACCACTTTTTAAGAAACTTCAGGCTGACTTCGTTAAGAAATGGTACCCTCAAATCCAAGGGGGACTCCCTGAACGTTTCCCATCAATTTTTTGACGTAATTTTTGTTGACGAAATAGACTTGGGGCAAGTCTTGTTACTAACTATGAAGCAATGAGTATATTTTTGGGGTCTAGAAAGTCCTAAGTTTAGTATATTTTTGGGTTTTTCAAGAATATGCTGTGTCTAACCCCCCGTCACATACAATACGGAGTTCCCCCCTGAGTCTCATATACGAAACTAAAATGTGCTTCTTTTTGTAACTTCAAGAATTTGTTCTTTATGACTTTAATGTAGTGAGTTGAAATGAAACTAAGGGGAACTGTAAAATGACTTATTGTCTATATTTAGCCGTGTTTGGTGTTAAGATTAGCTGCTATCCTATTTTGTCTCCTGATTTGGCTTCTTTGCAACTAATTAATAACGAATACATGAAAATAGATAAGAAAAATTAAGAGAAAAAATTTTGTTGAGAACCCCTCATGAGGACATTTCGTGTGCATAACACGAAGTAACTAAAAAGTTTGATTGATAAATTAAATTGCCTGTTGCCTCCCCTTCCCTCAGTTCAGCATGCCGCTGATTTGAAGGGCGAGAAATTTGAGAGACGGCAAAATTACAGAAGGCAAAATGTGGTACCCTACAAACCCTACAAATAGAGAGGGTATGTCTCAGCTTTTTTTGTATCAAGTTCTAATTATGCCATAACTGAACAGGACTTTGAGAGTCAATTAGGCCCTTATCTTATTTATGTATGAAGACTTCAGGCTGTCTGGGGGAAGTATGCATACTATAGGCCTATTGTAGGCATGTACCCATAGGGCATGTTATTTGGATTGTTTTGTTCTGTATTTTGTGACGATCTTTCCCGCGACAGATCGGTGGTTAGAACCTTCATTAAATGCAGTCTGGGCCTCACCACCCACCCAAGCCTCAGATTTATTTGGACGGCATACCCTGCCTCCTTGACATTAAGCACATAGAGTGCTCAATAATTGTCACCAAAACGGCATCCCACTCTAGTTCTGTGCTTATTATCTCGATTAGCAAGCATGATGGTGAAACCTTCTAGTCAGCCTCATCATCATGATTAAATTCATGAAATTCATTGATTTCTTTTGAGCAGTCTTTGTCCATAATAGAATAATCTTTAGGTTGCTGTGCTGTAGTGTGATTTGATGTATTGGTGTATGCACTAAAGTAAACAGTCAGAAAGTAGAAATACAGTGTTGACCAAACTGGCCCACTGATTAAGTTCAGCATTTGCTTATAATCACACATTATTACATTTAGATAGGGATACACACACCTGTTGAGTCATCATCAAGAATTTTGCAGTTTAGTTTTGTTTGGCTCCTGCACACTACTTTTTGTACAGAATACATTTGCAGAACTGAGCTTCAATTGAAAAGTAAAGGTTTTTTGCATTTGAACTATATTTGGAGGTGTGGGATAACAAGAATTCCCCAATTTTGGGTATATGTCATCATAAAATTTACCCCAGTTTTGGGTATGTCATCATAAAATTTACCCCAGTTTTGGGTATGTCATCATAAAATTTACCCCAGTTTTGGGTGGTCTTTTCAAGTTATTCTCCCCGGTTTTGGGTACTCTTGCCAAGATCACCTACTCAAGTCCCCGTCCCCGGTTTTGGGTAGCTTCACCCCCGGGTACTATACTAACTATACTAAACTAAACTAAACTATACTAATGATTTTTCTCCCAAGTAAACAAGGAGAAAGTGATTTAGTATTAGATTTTGCAATTCAAAACTGCTATTGACTATTATCAAAATTGCTATGATCTCCTCACAGAAATTTCTTGAAGAGCTGGAATCTTCCGATGAAGATGAAAGCACATTAGCTGAAAATTATGAGCATTTTGATGGATTCAAAATTTATCAAGCAGTGTGGGAGAAGCTCTACCCCCATCAACAAATTGGGGTGAAATGGTTTTGGGGTCTTCACAAAAAGGACAAAGGAGGTATCCTAGGAGATGACATGGGGTTAGTATTCAGTTCTTTTTTGTATTCAATATAAAAAATTGACAATAATGAATTTACGAATTACCTAAGACATGACATTACAATTTTACAACAACGAATTTACTAATTCAGTACTTAAGACATTACATATAAACTACTATACAACATTACAGGGATGATACAAAGGGGAGAAAAAGATCATGACTGCCTCCTAGCCTTTACACGAAGAACATAAGCAAAATACAACTAGATATACACATGCAAATGGCTAAATATGAACACTTTTTATGGACAAATAGTTGAGTTGGTTGACTTTGGATGTCAGGCAAACATAGGCAAAGATAAATCAGAACCCCAGCTGAAATAAAACTTTATATACATTACAATGCTGCATATAAAATGATATATTTACAATATGGATTACTGATGATGCTACTTACAAATTACTAATACAATACTGGGTGAACCAAAAAGATTACAGGCCTTTGAAAATGTTGTAGCACAAAGAAGACAGCATGGATTGGAAAGAATCAAACTCTCTCAGCAGCTGAAGGACTGAAGTATTTTTTGTAATTTTCTCATATTTTTTACATTGAAAATCTAGGCACATTGGACTTTATAAAAATCCTTGGCTGCGAAATGTGTGAGACAGGGCCTAATTTGCTTTATCAAAAGATGAAGAATCACCATACACAGAACAATATGAAAGTAAATTTTATTTCCCACAAAAAGTTGAAAATTTTAATTTGGACTATCTTCTTTTCATTGGTCTGGGAGATATTGTCTTCATATTCATTGCTGTTGTCTAAAAATTCATTTCTACTCTTAAGGGAGATGAAATGAACTCCCATATTGTTTTATGTGAGAGATTCTTTTGGATTTGATCAGGACATTTGATCAAGATATTTTTTGTAATGTTGAATTTAATTTGTATCTTTTCTGTTGTAGGCTTGGAAAGACTATCCAAGTCATAGCGTTCTTGAGTGGTTTATTTGATGCCGGTTGCATCAAACATGTTATCATCGTCATGCCAAAGTCATTGATGCCAAATTGGGCAAAAGAGTTTCAAAAATGGTATTTCAGAATTTCATTGTGTTATCTCTTATTTGATTTTAGACTTGACACGGTTTTGTGCTAATTTGAAATTTGAGGAATTTTGCCAAATCTGATCACAGGTTTTTTGAATGGGTTTTCTTGAGAAAATCTCTCATGAGGTTAGAATGTAGTGGCAAAAACGAGTTTCCATTGGCTTTTCCTAAAACTATAACAGATTGGCTTAATTTTGTCAATGTTTGAATTTGCTTAGAATTGTAAAATGGTATTTTTTTTAGGCAGAAATAGTCATTTCAAAATAATGGCGTTTATTTAAACTATGGCCGTGCATTCAGTCTGATAGTTCATTACATCAAATAGCATAGGTTCCAAATCTTTATCTCGGCGTAAAAAGGTGGGTGTAAAATTCAATGACCTATTTCTTCTGATTGAATGGCTTGAAGGAAACTTTGGATACTTGTCTATAAATCTACCATTGGACTTTTGATAAATTTTGAATATTTTTGGAAATTACAGCGTATCTTAACTTTCAACTCATTTGAGGATGTGACGTCATCAAATTTCTAAATCATAAACCAGATGAGTGACAGACTTTTGCTTGACACCATATTGTAGGCATTTATGAACTATGGTTTACTTCGAAATTATTTCATGTTACGTCAAACTGTTTAGAAATTACGATGGTTTTAAGTTTTTTTGAAAATTTTTCTTGAATTCTTGAAAAAGAAGAATAACACTCTAATTCTGAAAATATTGAAGATTTCAGAAAATTCCAACGGTAGAATTATAGAAAATTAGCTAAAGTTTCTTTGAAGTCATCCAGTTCAAAGAAATAGGTCACTCAATTTTACACCAGCCTTTTTAAAGATTTGGAACCTATGCTACATCAAATGGCTATTATCCTTTTTCAGGGCACCAGGTATCCACCTGGCTGATTACCATGGCGCTAAAGGCAAAAGAGAGAAAGCATTGGAGAAGGTGCAACAAAACGGAGGAGTGATTCTCACTACCTATGGTATGTAAATAGAACTTTTGCGTAAAGATCCCATTCACGGAGTGTCATTTTAAGCAAACGCCACTTCTCAATTTACCCCTCCAGGACCTTCTTTAAAGAGCATTGAATTATTTTGACATCAATTTTTATAGGCATGATTGTATCAAGCTGCGAACAGCTCACTGAATTCAGAGACAGAAGATTCATATGGGTATGCTCAGAATATATTTTTCATGTCATCTTAATTTCACTGAACCCTTAAAGGGGCCTTTGTTACCGGCATGCTCTGTGAATGCATCCTTTTGTTGTTGTTGTTGTCGTTGTTGTTGTTGCCATTTTTATTGTCGATAAACATGGCCACCAACAAAGAGATGACACTTGCAAGGTATGCTGGCTGTAAGGCCGTTTCACAGAAAAATGACGGACACATAGCGACGTAGTTTGAAAAAACCAGGTGACCCAAAAAATCTTCATGGACTAGATCACAACCAGCTCTCTGAATTTAAAAGTTATTGACAAATGCTTTGTATCACAGTTTAGTTGAAAAGCATAGCTATCTTTTGAGATGCTGCATGGTCATTTTGAGCAATGATTACGATCCAAAGATCCAGATCCAGAGAAAATGTCGAATTCCGGAATCCTCAATTTGAGTGAAATAATCACTATCAATTGCCAGTTGATATTTTGTGAAACTCAACGCAGCAATGGAGTTGGAGTAGTCTTGGGAAAATTTTGTGTTTGCAAACTGATTTACCTCTGTTCGTTATTCAAATTTCGTGCTCCGAAGCAAATTTGAAATTAAGCTTTTTTCGCATCTTCCAAAACATGGACTGGAAAAAGAGGGGATAGTCCGAGAAATGAATAAATTACCATATTTTTAAAACTGTCTTTTCGGACAGTAGGCATAACTTAAACTGACCAAGGAACATCTCAAAAGATAACACAAAACATGGACTGGAAAAAGAAGGAATAGTCCGAGAAATGAATGTATTTCCATATTTTGAAACTGTCTTTTCGGACATAACTTAAACTGACCAAGGAACATATCAAAAGATAGCTCAAAACATGGACTGGAAAAAGAAGGAATAGTCCGAGAAATGAATGTATTTCCATATTTTGAAGCTGTCTTTTCGGACAGTAGGCATAACTTAAACTGACCAAGGAACATCCCAAAAGATAGCTCAAAACATAGACTGGAAAAAGAAGGAATAGTCTGAGAAAATGAATGTATTTCCATATTTTCAAACTGTCTTTTCGGACGGTAGGCATAACTTAAACTGACCAAGCAACATCTCAAAGGATAGCTCAAAACATAGACTGGAAAAAGAAGGAATAGTCCGAGAAATGAATGTATTTCCATATTTTGAAACTGTCTTTTCGGACAGTGCGCATAACTTAAACTGACCAAGGAACATCTCAAAAGATAGATCAAAACATGGACTGGAAAAAGAAGGAATGAGAAATGAATGTATTTCCATATTTTGAAACTGTGTTTTCTGACAGTAGGCATAACTTAAAATTAGCAAGCAACATCTTAAAAGATAGCAAATCCTTTTAGCTACATGCTAATGACTTGTCTGTGCTCAAAGCATTTGCTTTCAGGAACCCATGTGCAATTCAGCTCATGAAGTTTTTTTGGGTCACCCGGTAGATCCAAAAATATCACTTCCAGCAATATTCCCACCCAGAAATATCGGAATTAACTCCCTGTATGTGTATGGGTATGCGCTTAGCTGAGTGTCCATTGCCCCCCCCCCTTGATTTCGCAACTAATTATGTTCCCAACGTGATTTTGAAGATTCTGAATTTCCAGCACAGATAAAAATCCCTCTTTCTTTTTCAGGACTACTTGATTCTAGATGAAGGCCACAAAATCAAAAATGCAAACAAAACTTCGAAATCTGTGCGATGTATTGGTGCGAAGTATCATTTTGTATTGACAGGAACACCAATTCAGAACAACCTTTCGGTAAGTTCTTTTGCTGGCAAATTCAAAAATGTTCGCTGTAAGTTGTGTGGGCAAATGTTTTGAACAAACTCTAACTCGAACAGTTGTAAGATGCTCACCGCTTCTTTGAAATTAATATTCCTTTTCGACGTTCACCAATTTATCCTGGAAAATGTTTAAACGGTTTTAGCCGCTTTTGAGTTTTTGTAATTTACTTATTTCGATAAATAAGTGAGATACTGTCAAAATCCCAATTAAATGCTATGTGTTAAGACATCTGGGAGGGGGGTTCAAAACTTTACGTACTTAAAGAGAGGGAATGAAAAATTAGGCACACCTTAAGGAGGGAGTAAGGAAATAACCTTGAGTGTAGAAAACTGGTTTTTCAAGAAGTAAAATATAATTCATTCCCAACACTACGAAATGCAATGTTTGCTTAAATTGACTCTGTGCTCTTTACTTTACTATGTATGGCTATTGCAAGAGGGGTTGAAAATATTTTCTGCAATGCTGGAGAGGGATGGACCAATATTTTCGGATAAATCAAAGAGGGGGGAGAGAGACCAAGATTCCATCAAATATTTGAAAATGTCTTCCACTTCCTCCCCGTTAAGGATTAATGACTCGTCCCTAATACCCAACTCTGATTTTTGACGTCAATTGCTCAAGTCATATGATCGTTAGAGGCTAACCATAACTTTTTTATGTGTTCGTTTGAGATTGAATTTTGGGCATAAAAATCAGGCTCCCATAAAGAAGAAACAGATCTCAATGTTCTCTATATTTGTCACATGACGTCATTCCTATTTTCAATTTATTTCAGGAATTATGGTCCCTCGTTGATTTCGTTACGGAAGGCAAGTTGCTTGGCACGCTGAAGACTTTTAAGACAGAATTTGAAAATCCTATCGTAAGGGTAAGTGTTTCAATCTGCCTTCTACATTTAGGTGTCTCCTGTCATATTTCAATATGAGTGCTCCGCATCAACATAGGTTCCAAATCTTTAAAAAGACTGGTGTAAAATTCAGAGACCTATTTCTTTGCACTGAATGACGTCAAAGAAACTTTAGCTATTTCTCTATAATTCTACCGTTGGACTTTTCTGAGATATTCGATATTTTCAGAATTAGAGTGTTTTACTTCTTTTTTCAAGAATTCAAGAAAAATTTTCAAAAAACCTGAAAACCATCGTAAGTCCTAAGCAGTTTGACGCAACATGAAATAATTTCGAAGAAAAGCATAGTTTATGAATTCCTACAATATGGTATCAAGCAAAAGTCTGTCACTCATCTGGTTTATGATTCAGAAATTTCACAACGTCACATCCTCAAATGAGTTGAAATGCAAGATGCGCTGTAATTTCGAAAAATATTCACAATTTCTGAAGAAAAGTCCAACGGTAGGATTATAGATAAGTATCTAAAGTTTTTTCAAGCCATTCAATCAGAAGAAATAGGTCATTGAATTTTACACCCAACTTTTAACATGGAGTTACAGATTTGGAGCGTATGCTCTCCACATCAATATTACAGACGAAATAGGCTAAGATTCGTTTTATCCACTTCAAATCATGTGACCATACTCTCGGAAGTTTTTGCATTGTACCGGGTGCGTTAAAAAAAAGAATCCGCGTTTGGAAGGCCACTGCTCCCTGAATATCTAAGCAATGATGTTCACAACTGTCTTGTTTTATTCCCGCTACGTCCAATTAGGTACAGTAATGCACGGGGCTTTGATCGACCATTCCTTCCTGTCGATATGGGAGATTATCTGTAGAAAGCCTCTTTCAAAAACCTGCAAAAACGAGTGAAAACAATTAGCAAATTTTACTTGGTTTTACTTCCTAAAAATGATGACACTCACATGTATTCATTTATTTTTTCTTCTTGGCAGAATGGAATTCCCCTTTGATACCAGGGGGAAGACTTGTTCATCTTCCCAAGAGCCAGAGCGTGCTAAAGCATGCATCCTCCGTGCTAAAGCGTGCAGAAGTCATTGCTGTAAGGCCCAAGGCAGAAATCAGAGAAATTTTAGGGAAATTGTTCGTGATTTTGACACGTTTTGAAGGTTTCTTGAAAAGGCTTTCTCTACAAAATCCCTCATAATTTCAGAACGGAGTGGCCGATTTAAATCAGGTAAATTATACAATGGATTTGAACATGTCTACCATTAAGCTATATATTTGCCAATATCATCGTCTTGATATCCAGGAAGCCGTGACCTTTCAAACGGGGGTTCTTTTTATTGACTCACCCGGTAGTAATTTTTGCTTTCATGGCACAAGTTTTCATGACGAAATATGCTAACAAAATCAAAAGATATTTATCAAGAGATCTATCACCTGACTAGAGATGGGTGTAATCAAACTTTTGCTGATCGATTTTTTCTATCGATATTCTGTTTCAAGAACAAACATTTGCAGCTTCTCTTTTGCGGAAGAGTTTGTCGCAGGTTCTTGTCGCTTTTAGAAATCGCTTACTTTATCAATCTGAGTAAATTTTGACATGCTCTTTCCTTGATTTTTACCATCAGATATTTCAACATTCGAGCTTTTTGTTTCAATATTAGCTTGCTTCGTTTCATAGGCGAGAGAAAGAGATGCCAGCCAATATGAGAAGAGAATGGGAAATGAAATCTCCAACACTCTCCGGAAAATGCTGGAGAACATCTTTTTGCGGAGAACGAAGGGTGAGGTTTTCGGAACAGATAACAAAGAGAATGACAACCCTGATGGGAATGAAGAAGTACCTTCAGAAAACGACGCTGCACAGTAAGTTTTTCTGGTTACGGTTAGGCGTAAAAACTCTGTTGAGCCCCCGCGGACCTATCTAATTTCAGAGACTCGCAAGGGAGGCTTAAAAGGAAGGGGGCATATTCACAAGGTCAAAAGACAACTGTATGAATGATAACCTTTTAGTTATTTTACCCCAAATTTTGCGGGATTTACATGCAATTTTACGAGTCAAATACACAAATTCGCCAAAATTTTTATCCAAAATTAATATGCAAACTTATTTGGCTAAATAAATGGAAAATCTTTGGTAAATAAGCATTGAAATTTTGACTGTATTATGGTAATGAGGTCTAACGGAACAAGGGAAAGTCGCCTGTCCTCAACACCTTATGTCAAGGATTGTAGGTTATTCACCTATAACTTTAACACGTCTGATTGCAAAAGCTTGCCTCTATTTCCTGCATTCGGATCTTATATTTTATCTTGAGTTATGGGTTCAAAAAAATTTTCTGGCTTGTTTTCTGGCTGGTAGATTTTCTGACTGTTTGTTTTTCTTCTTCAGGCCGGACCTTAAAATCGACGTTCAATTGTCAAAAAAGAGCGACCTTATAATCTGGTTGTATTTGTCTGACATTCAACTCAAAATTTACAAAGATTTTCTTGAAATGGATTCTATTCGCGAGGTAAGAAATGGAGGACCATTGGTTCCAAATCTCTTTAAATGTCGGTGTAAAATTATGTGACTTAAAAGAAATTCTGTGTTACTTTTGCTATGATTCCACCGTGGACTTTTCTGAAATCTTTAATATTTTCAGCTGTGTCTGCTAAACTGCATTTGACCGCAATGTTTTTTCAAGGATTCATGCAATGGATTGCAGGGCTATTTTTTCTTCAATTTTTAGGTTGTTTCTGATCGTTTTTAACTACTTTTCAGGCAATGGTTAGCACAAAATCGCCTCTTGCGCATTTGACGATGTTAAAAAAGATAGCTGACCACCCAAGATTATTGTCAAGCGCTGTTTGCGCCACTCTTGGACTCAGTGAAGACACGTAAGCTTCCTTGAATACCAAGACTCGTTTTTGATATGAATTTTGTGACAGTCTTCATCATCATCTTCATCGCTTCATTTTACATAGGCGAAATGATAGCTAAATTGCAGCTTATTAAAGCGTACAGTCTGACAGGGACCCCTCGGAAATGTGACAGCAAACACTTTATCTAGAATTTTAAGTATTCAGCTATTGCAAGTTTTGAACTTCGCTGTTTAGCAAACGAATTTGGCCGTTCAGTGAGGAACAACCGAGTATCAGCTAAAAAGATCCAATTTTTCTGGATATTTAATTGAATTTACCGGCACTTCATATTCTCTGTATGATAATGATGATAATTGATATTGAAACAGTTAAAAAGCTGACCCTATCATTATCATCATTAATTCTTTAAAGTAGCCTTATCGGGCGGCAGAATCTTCCGTGTCTGAAAATCTGATTTAAACATCGTTTTTTGCCATATCGGATTGAAATTGAAATGGTTAAAACGGCCATTTTTCAAAATGCACAAGCGCAGTTGCTGATTACACGTAGCAACCACAGACCATGGCCTAGAATTGATAAATTAAGCGCAGCAGAAATGCGATGTTTAAATCAAGTCGTTTTTCTGCCGTTTGATACGACAGAGCTCAAGAGCTGGTGAATTCCTGCTGTTTTATCTGTTCAAAACAGCAGGTGATTAAAATATCATTTTCATGTCGAATTTAACTGACACTTCGAAATTTTTCGCTGCATCTATTAAATTCGACACTGCAAGAAACAGTGTTTAAAGCTGGCCTTACATTTGATGTCAGTTAGGTATCTTGTAGGCATAAAATATCATTCTACCTTTTCTGTACTCAGGGGGTTTTGATTACATTTTACCAACCATTTGCTTGTAGGCACAGAATGCTTTTGATGAGGCCTAGGAGAGAGGGGCTTATTAGGGAGAAGGGTTCGTTGGAGAGACGGGCTTATTAGGGAGAAGGGCTCGTTGGAGAGCGGGGCTTATTAGGGAGAAGGGCTCGTTGGAGAGCAGGGCTTCATAGACTCTTCACGATATGATGTATTCCTCGCTGTCTGGTCTTGCTTTGATCTAATCTCCTTCTCGTTGCTTTTTCGCAGGAGTGAAAGTGAAACCGTTCTGCTGGAAGAATCTTCAAAGTTGCGATTTACTCTCAAGATTGTGCAAAATTTGAAGGAAGGTGGCCACCGCGTGCTGATATTTAGTCAGTCGAGAAAAATGCTCGACATTGTAGACAAAATTTTAGCGAAAAGGGTGAGTGATACAAAAAAATCTTGAGGTTGACGTACTCTTCATACTATTCTCCCCTTCTTATGGTGTTGTTTAAACATCATAAATACAAATTTTCATAATCAATAACCCTTATTTAGTTATTTGTTTAATCTCAATAGCCCGCAGTATCTTTTCACATTTTGTAGTTAGGGAAAAGTAAAAATCCTTGCAGAGTTTCTTAATTTTTCGTAAAATTGAGTTCATCAGGGACTGCTATTTCAGCCAAGAATTAAACTTAAGAACCAACTCAAAAGCAGAAAGTATACTTTTTAGTATCATTTGAGTTGGTTATGCAACTTAGAACTAAATTTGGAAAAGTTTCGAAAGTTTAGTTTCTTGATTTTCTGGAAGTGGATATTGCACTTTCTTACAAACAGGGCTCAAAATTTTTTTCTTCCTGGTAGCAAGGTAGGCCCTTAGTTTCTTCATACATACTTCTTCCTTCCCAATATACTGCTCGACTCTATCCCCATTTCCTTACTCTCCTAGTTTCTTTCCCTTTCCATCCCTTCCTTCATTTCTTTCTCCCGTTTCTTTTTCCTTTTTCCCTTCCTTCCTGGGAAATTTGAGCATTTCAGCTACCTTCCTGGTAAAGCCGCTACCACGCTACTTCATTTTTTTAGCCCTGCCTACAAATGGCTTCTTATTAAAGAAAACGAGAATTTAGGCCAGGACTGAAAGTTTCTCGCGAAGTTTCTTAAAAGAAGTGGTTTCTATTGACTATGGTCTAACTGACTGACTGACCTAATAATCTGTCTCACAGGGAATCAAGCTGCTGAGATTCGACGGGAGGATCATTGACCCTGTTGAACGACAAAATCTGATTAAGAAGTTCGAGAATGATCAAAGCTACACTTGTTTTCTTCTGACGACCCAGGTAAACTCAATGTTTTCAGTTGGTAAACATTTTTCTTGAAATATTTTCTTAAAATGTGGTAAAAGTGAAATTTTGACTTGATGAAATAAGGAAGGTTTAGCTATTGAAATTAATATTCGGAGGACGTTTTAACCTTTTTCTGGACTCTATGTCTTGGAACGTTGATCTGCTAATTTTGATGCATTTCTCTGTCTTTCAGGTTGGTGCAGTTGGCCTAAATCTCACGGCCGCGGATAGAGTGATAATATGTAAGCACTTCTTGTGATTCTTTACCTAAATCAAGGTATCCTTCTGCTCCAAATGATTGCCATATTTTCTGAACTGTTTGAGCCATTTTACATCAGCTAATTAATCCAACTGAATGGATGTCCCAAAATGATATATCCGCACTTGAAAATTCTAAAATTTAAAAATTCAATGAATTTTGCTTAAATGTTCTTTTTGGTATGTTGCATTAAAGGGGCTCCGTCGTCAAAATGTAAAAAAAACGATGATTTTTGCAGTTTTTTGAAAGATGATATCACACAGGATTTTCGTATTTTTTTCTAAATGAAAGTTGCTGTTTGGGCATTGATCATTGTACTTCACTAAGGAACAAACCAAACATTCATATCTTCTACGATTGCTCGGATATAAGTGGATTTTTAACGGTCAATTTTTTGTGGCTTGGGTGAACCCACGAAACAAACTGCAGAGAACAATGGATGAACAATGGATAATCCTCAACACTTGCGAGTTTACGGATTTGTTCACTGTTTGACAACTGAGCCCCTTTAAAGACCAAATCAAATTTAAGGTCCTGTTACACGTTGATCTTTTTACGTGAAACTTGCTTGCCATGACGTTGTAGAAGTTCTATTAACAAGTTCTACTTCTGTGAAACTGCCTCACAGCGCTCACAACAGGAAGTCTGGCAATTCATCCTCAAATTTCGGGGTGTTACACCGTGCAATATTTTGTGAAAGTTATCTCGCAACGCCATTGCAATCTCGTCCCCAGAGTGAGTTCGTTGCTCTACCTCTACTCTGGGATACAAGAGGCCGTTCGGCAATTTGATTGGCTATTCGGAAATAATAGCCAAATCAGATTATAACTGGCTCCCATTCAAAAATGGCCTTTATTGAATCGGTAATTTCACGAAATCAATGGGGTGTATGGGGCAAGTGATGAGTTTAAGAGGGGTAATGGACCACGGCGCATGCGAATTTCAGAGTTTCAGGGAATGGTGGGGCCATTATGACGTCATAACAGGGGGTTCAAAAATAAATGTTGCGATTTTCCGACCCGATGTTACGTTTGGAGTCGATGCTCCATGGTTACAAGCCCGATTTCAAAACGGGAAAAAGTTTTCAAGAGACCACTCGTCTGCGAGTCTAATAACGCAACTTGGGGTTCAATATTGCCCCCAGAAGTGGAGCGCGCGCCCCCCAAAAATGGGGAATAATTTCGGCCTACCCCATTTTACGCCGTAACTCCGTTTTGCGAGGAGTAAACAGCCGCGGCATGACAAAAATCGACGGAAAACTGTATTCTTTCACTAAAACACTTTTAATCTCCAATTTATCTCCAAAATTCGCCGAATAACGAGCCATTCTATTTTCAAAGCTGTAGGGGAAATTCTCGAAAATTTCAACTTAGGCCCTTTTCCCACCCAAATGGATCGTGCTCGTTTTCCTACTAAATGCATTTGCTAACCCCGGATTAATGATTAAATACCTTAAAAAGGGCTAAAATAGGGTCCTCAAAGTGTTTGTTTTTAATTTCTCAATTTATATACTTCAGAATTAGCGCTAGAGCAACGACCATTTTCGTCGATTATCGTTGCCTAGCAAACTGCAAATCCATAATGGGGCGCATCTTGCCATATATTGGCAAGATTGATGCCAAGTGTACCAGGGTGTTCATTCGGCTTCGCGATCAGCTTATGACGTCAGAACATGGGAACGAGGTTGATTGTCACTAGACATGTAATCTTGTGAAAATACATTATCCTTTTGGCGATTTCCAATCAGCGAAATTCTGAGGCTATATGAGCTATCTGGTTGGAAGCATTGCACAGAATTTTAAGCAGATCTACCCTTATTGTCCCTTCAAATTATTTAACATGGTTGATTGTGCTAGACATTAATCTTGTGCTCATTCACGAGCAAAAGTAAACGTGAAATCGCAAAATGAAGAATCCTGGACATAATTTACGATATCTTCTACAGCCTATGGTTCAAAATATGGGTTTGCAAGCTATCATTTGAGTGTCTTTCACATAATTCTGCACACCCTTGTGTATTGGATGACAGAGGGTGGCATGGCGTTATTGATTAGCAATTCTTTCTTTTAGTTGATCCAAGCTGGAATCCTGGCAATGATGCGCAAGCAGTGGACAGGTATTGAAACAGTTTTATGCCTTTTTCATGATACATTTACAAGGACAGATCTTGTAACACAATAGCACGAGTTGCTTTTATTGACACCTGAATTCAAAGCGATTAGCGATTGCAAACAAATCAAAGTCCTTCAATCAGTAATTCAAAACAAACAAAGCCGCAAAAATTTCTCTGAAACTCAGGTAGCTAGCACGCTCGTTGTGCATTCCAGAAATTGTTTTTAAGAGCAAACATAAGCATATATGGAAAGAAGAAGGATATATCTACACATCTACCTCGGGAATTTGAATTCTTTGGTTCAGAAGCTCAGCAGTGAATGAATTCGTTACATCAAAAAATAGGATAATTTAATCGCCTCCCAATCGGCTCTTAGACCAAACAAATTAAATGTTCGAGGCAGATGTGTAGATGTATCCTTCTTATTTCGATCTATGCTCATATTTGCTCTTAAACACAATTTATGGAATGCACAACGAGCGAGCTAGCTACCTGGGTTTCAGAGAAACTTTTGCGACTATCTTTGTTTTGAATTACTGGTTGAGAGAATTCCCTTTGTCTGCGATCACTAATCGTTTTGAATTGCGGTGTCAATCAAAAGCAACTCATGTCATTGTCTTACAAATATGTCCTTGTTGCTACCAGAATGATCCTTCTTTGTTTCTTTGTTTATCATTCTCTTGGCTTGCTTTGCAAACGACATACAGTACATCTCCACAACTAAGAATCTGCCAGGTAAGAATCTCAAGGCTGCCATATTTGCATATTTTCTCACATCTAGGAAACTAAGCAGTATAAACTTATGATCTGTTTCTTGAGTAGGAGTTCTGGGAGGGGGGGGGGGGTCAACATTGGATGGAAGCGAATAAGCACATAATTGTGCAATGGGGCAAACTAAAAAGACTGTCAATATTTTGGCCTGTGCAAGAGAATTAGACAATATTTAATGGGACTTGTTAGTTCAGTTCATGGGTAGAAACATTTCTGCAATAAAAGAAAGAAGCAAAATATCAAGTCTGTAGTTTTATCAACAACTCATTTTCTCTCCTTCATTCTCATCGTTAACCTAATTTTTGCAATTGACCAAGTGCACACAAAGTTTGGTTGAAGTATGAAGTATTCTTTTTGTGCAAGCAAGAAACTTCAGCCTGTCAAGAAATGTTTTTCTTTGTTATAAGAAGCCAAAAACAGCCTGACTGATTTTGAAAACTGAGTTTTGTAGTTGTGGAGAATTGCTGCGTGTTCGTTAACATATTTCCCTTCGGCAAACAATTCCATTAAATTATTCGCAAGGTTTTTTCAGTGAATAAGAATGCTGCACTTACAACCAGACGTGTACGGAAAACGTTATAGATTTATTATTGCGTAGATTCAAATGTCAAACAAATATCAATTTTCAATTCAATTCTTTTTCTAGAGCCTATCGTATTGGACAGCAGAAAGATGTCATAATTTACCGGTTGATAACATGTGGTTCAATCGAAGAGAAAATTTACAGAAAACAACTTTTTAAACAATCAATTTCTAAACAGACAACTGGATCATCGAAAAATCCGCTACGGTACGGCCTATCTACTTATAGCTACCAATTATACCCACAATCCTCGATTAAGCTTCATGATGTATACCAGCTGAAAGGGAATTCGTTATATAGATATTGATAAAATTAAAGATGGAAATACAATTAATGCCAATTATTATATCCAGGGTTGGAATAATTGTTCATAAAATGAAAGATCACAATGTTGTGAATGGTGTGTAGTACTTTTTTCCAGCCTTCTCTGGCTTTTCTCTGCGAAATTGCGTATTTCAATCTGTGAAATGAGCGAAATGACGTCATTATTCAGGACGTAATTTCCCCCATTTTGCCTTCGACCTGAACGAGGCTTTTTTCTTATAGAACTCTCATAGTAATTTCCGACGTCACAATAGAACCGCCAATCCGAGGCTAGCGATTTTATCGTGTTTTACAAAATGGCGACGACATTGGGCCTAACTTATAAAAAATGTCGTACGAATTTACAACAGAAAGACATCTCAAAACGTCGAAAGAAGTAGCAAGTGATGTTTGGCAGTAGGTTCCTTTTTTACTTTGATTGTAGAAACCCTGGGCTTGTCCTTTAAAAGAGATCGTGAAGACTTCAAAAATTATCGCAAAATTGTTTTTTCTATCCTTCAGAATGACATAAGTACGTTTATAGTTATTATCACAAGCTTATATCAATATTTCTCCTGTTTTAGTTATTTTGCTAAGAACCAACTACAAGAGCTGTTCATCCTGGAAGATCCAACAGTATCAATCACTCATGGTATTCTTGTAGAGCGTCATGGACAAGTAATGGCAGAAGGTGCTTTAGAGACGCATCTTTCATTTCTGAAATCGCTTGGTATGTACATGAAATTTACACTTGTGCTGTTGCTTTGACGTACTGTTGTCGAGATTTAAAGGGGCTCCGTCGCCAAACTGTAAACAAATCTGTTATCTCTATAATCTATATTGTTGCCCACCCGTGGCCATTGTGTTCTGCACAGATTGTGGTGGATGGGGTGAATCCACAATAAAGTTACTACTAAAAATCCACCAATATCTTTGCAATCTTACAACATATGGTTATTTTGTTTGTTTCTCTTTGAAGTTCAAGAGTTCATCTTCAAAATAGCACTTTCATTTTGAGAAAAATGGTCGAAAATCTGTCTGATATAGTCTGAAAAAAACTGCAAAATCGTCGTTTCGAAAGAAGTTTGTTTATTTTACGTGCCCAGCCCCTTTAAAAGGGCTCCGTCGCCAAACTGTAAACAAATCTGATAACACCACACGTGTTCATTGTTCTGCATTGTTTTCTGCAGTTTGTTTGGTGGCTTCACCCAAGCCACCAAAAAGTGCTTGTTAAAAATCCACTTATATCCAAGCAATCGTAAAAGATATGAATGTTTGGTTTTTTTTTTTTTTTTTTTATATTCAAATATTAAATCTTACAATATATTTTACATTCTACTATACCTAATTCTAGTTACTTTACGACACTACAGGAACGATACCATGGGGAGCGAAAGACAATGACTACCCCATGGCCAATATCTAAAAACACGAAACATTAAACTGTATACAGTCACACCACGAACATTTATAAATTAAAAGATACTATACTATATTCTGTTTCACACCAGATGCCAGGCACTCCACCCACCCCAACCAACAACAAACGAGCCGCGCCCGCAGCACCAACATACCCATCGCAACCGCGATGAATTTATTGATGCCACGTGCGCAACCCACCCGCCACCGGCCAAGGCAAGCAAAATGCCCGACTTCCGATGCGAAACAGAATTTACAAGGAAAAGAAACACTAACGACAAGGAAATTAAAATTACGTCCCCCTTGCAGGTAGCAGCAGCTAATCATTAGTAGCATCATTTTATTCAAAGCGTTGTGTTGCATTTATGTATTTTAAAGTTGCCTTAAGAATCTCTGTATTAGAATCAACAGAAAACCTTTCATTACCATACAGCATCATTTCAAGTAATATTTGGTTTTTTCCTCTGTACATTGCAAAATTTATGTTCAAAATGATGATTTCATTTACGAGAAAACAGGTAAATGTCTGTGTGATATTGCCCCTCAAAAAACTTCTAAATCACCTTGTCGACCGAAATTTGGAGACGGAGCCCCTTGACATGACATAATACTAACACCATTTGAAAACAGCATAAAAATGCTACGTTCACACAATAAAAATGTTTTGTTTCGATGTAACAAATTGATGTAAATTCATCCTCCTTTCGTTATTGTCCACTTGTGTGGATGTTTCATGATAGGAAATCGAATAACAAGATCAATAAGATCCATGAAAGAGCCCTAAGAATCATACACAAAGATAGTACTTCCAATTTTGAGGAACTATTGATTAAAAGTAACTCAGTATCTGTTCACCAGAGGAATTTACAGCTGCTCCAGACTGAGATTTATAAAACCGTAAACAACTTGAATCCGGCTTTTATGGCAGAAGTATTTGTTAGCAAAGATATACCATATAGCCTTCGTGGCAATAATAATATGGCATTGATACTATCAGGTTTATTGGTCAAAAACTATGGCAGACTCTGCCAAGAGAAATCAAAGAGTCCCAATCATTGGAGATTTTTAAAAGAAATATTAAATCTATCAAAACTTTTGACTGCAGCTGTAAATTGTGTAAAATGTTTGTATCAAATTTAGGTTTTTTGTAATTAGACTTTTGTGAATATTCTGTATAGTTGGCCTTAATTAGCTTAACGCTATTTTCTTAGCTAACTTTAGATAAATTGTTTATTATTATTATTATATATATTTAGATATATTTGGGGTCAGTGACCATGGTCTGGTCTACTCAAAAGAGGCTCAAGTCACAAAGGAGGCTGATGACGCCACTTATGATGTACAAATTCAGGAAAGGGTAAGATTTTAAGAAGATTTTAGATTTTGATCGATGAGCAGAAACACTGTAACAAGATGAAGTAGTGCAAATATTTCGTCATGCCATGCGAAGCATAGGTTCCAAATCTATAAATTGGTGTAAAAAGGTGAGTGTAAAATTCAGCATAGCGCTCAAATCTTTAAAATCTTTAGAAATGTGGGTGTAAAATTCTATTCCAGTTTTCTTTGAATTGAATTGCTTGAAAGGAACGTTCAGGCTACTTTGCTGTAAATCTGCCATGGAAGTTTTTGATATCTTGATTTTTTTTTTAAATGGTGGCAATTTAATTATTTTTGAAAAAATTCATGGAAAATTTTGAAAAGATTTTAATCATCGTAAATCCGAAACCTATAGAGGAAAATGATATGACCTTCAAAAAAACCATAGTTTATGAAGGACTGCAATATGGTGGCAAGCAGAATCTGTAGCTTTTCTGGTTTAATATTTAGAAATTTGATGACGTGATAGCCTCAAAGTTAATAAATGCTGCCATTTTGAAACTAATCACGGTTGAGATACGCCACTCGATCGAACCTCGCGTATAAGAATGTATAACAATAACGCTCGATCCGGGCTCTTTTGTAGTATAGCTAAAAGGTCTATTATCAAAATGGAAGATAAAAACAAGGCAAAGATCTATCCTGTTAGGTACCCAACTTTTGCGATGTAGGAAGGAAGTAATCGAATTTTACACCACCTTGTTAAAGAGCCACTGCTGACATAAGTGCTTTGCGCGCTTAGAAAATTGAGAGGAGGTAAACACCAATGGCGACGAAGAACAATGTTTAGTTTGCGCTTATTATCGTTTATTGTTTTATATTTCCGTCATTGCTGAAAACAAGAGCTGAACATTTCACACGTATTAACCACAATTCTATAGGCCCTTTCTTTACTTATAGCGTCTGTTTTATTATGTTAATTTGAAATACAGTCCTCTGGAGGGCAAAATGGCCTCGTCTTTTTCTTTCGTAATTTAAACTTCGTATTTGAACCGTTCGATATGGCAAACTAAACCGTACAACAACAAGAACGACAGGAAATAATCCACATATCTACGGATCACGCATCATGACCGTCCAAGAAGAAAGCGATGAAGATAATGATGGAGGAGGCAACAGTGGAATTGAGGTAGGCTTCTTTCCACATCCGCGATAATGTTGACATGCTAGGCCAAAAAACACTTTTAGACACCCAGAAAGTCGAAGAAGCAATGCATTGTGGGATTCGCACAGGCGCAAAGCACATATGTCAGCAGTGGCTCTTTAAAGATTTGCACTCATTGCTTGATATCCTATTTTCTTCATTCATCACAGGCGAAAAGAGCCAAGGAACTTGTCACGTCAGAAGTCAACCTTTGCGAGAGAATAGCAGAAATGTCGTTAATTGATCCTAAAAGCACTCAAAAAATAAAGAAGGTATTTCTTGACTCGAATTGATAGACTTGTAGACTCGTCCCAAATCTATTTCCTCAACTGTGCAAGTCTGAAAGCGAAAAGCGTATCAGACAGACTAATTACAAGCGACGAAATGGACTTGGGGCAAGTCTAATATACTTCTAGCTATACTTCGTTAGAGAGTTTACGAAACCAGGACAGCGCCTTCTTGTATTCCTGGAAAGCTCTGTTTCCTTTACGCTACTATTTTGATTTTGTTTAAAAGGCTAAGGCGAAACCTTCTTCTTCAGTTAAATTCCCGAAAACCATCTTTTTCTTTGAAAACTAACATTGAAACCAAGCAAATTTTAATTTGGAGGCCTAGATCTGCAGAACGCAGAAATGTGATCTCCAAGTTGTGCAATTGAAAAGGGCGACTTGGTCTCTTAAGAGAAGCAAATTTGCACGAAAACAAGGAATGTATTGAGGTGAAAGTTCTGAAAAAAGAGCCTTCAATCCTTTTCACGGAAAAGGCGGCTGCTCCTTTTTAATTTGGCAGAAGGAAAAAGAGTTTATGCTGAAACGGAATTATTTCAGTTGGGACGATCTCAAGATTTAAATTTACCTAATGTTTGTTAATAACAGCCTTTGTAGAGTCTTGGATTGCCAGTAGCTTTCGCTTTTGCTTGCTGGGTCAAGGCACCATGTCAGAATCATGTGATATTGGAGAGGATGCATGTGATAATCACGTGATCAATCAAGAGTCGCTTTTTATATGCCATGATGAAAAATGAACAAGGATTGAATAATGAGACAAATCAAGGTTAAGTGATCATATTTTGTTCCACTTTCCATTTTTGATGCAAATTCTCAGACAATTTTTACATTTGGAAATGATTCAATTACTTCTCCATTCTTCTTTCAGAATAAAGTTCCCAGCACAGCAGACATCAGTACCAGGTATTTACTTTCAACAAAATTTACTCCACCGGGTGACCTAGGGTTGTTTTGCAATATAATGATAGTTCTACGACCAAAAACCATTTTACTCTACATACCGGGTGTCTCAGAAAAAAGTACCCCCTTTTGACTGGAAATAGGAACCAAGCAATAAGATATCATTGCTCCCCGACTTCACAGCTAAATTTCTCAATGTTCAACTTAGATGCACGTACCTTGCATTTAGAAATCGTACACCAAACACCGGAGATACAGGTTCGCAAAGTCAAAACTTACGGTGCACCCAAAACCAGAGGTTTTGAAAAAGGGCCTAGTTATGATTTGTATCGTGGACATTTTCCAAAGTACCTGTAAACTTTAAGTTTCCGTGTTTTGCTTTTGGAAAGAATAAAAGATGCATGGACATGGCGCTGATTAAACAAATATAGTAAAAATGTGGTAAGAGTGATAAAGTCGCGCCACATCTCCAAAATAAGCGTGCATGTGCTCCTTTCCTCTTCTGTAATACAAAACACTTGGGGTCGAATGCAATGCAAGGAATGTTTCCTCAAAAGAAAAGTCACTTCAAGAACAATCGAAGTAATTCAAGGTATAAATCTTTTCAATAATAAAAAGTAAAGGTCAAAGTCGAAAATTCGTTTGCAAAATGACTGTTTGTTGTCAAATTATGGCTAGGCCATTTCTCAAAACCTCTGGTTTCAGGTGCATTCCAAATTTTGACCTTGTGAACTCATATCTCCGGTGTTTGATGGTCGATTTCCAAATGCAAGGTATGTGCATTTAAGTTGAAGACCAACAAATGTAACCATGAATTCAAAAAGTCCTGAAATATTATCGTTTTGTTGCCTTGTTGAGTCAAAAGGGGGTACTTTTTTTTTAGACACCCGGTACAGTAGAAACCCGCATAAAAGAACCTAGTTTTATAAGAACCTTGAGGCTGAAATTCCATGATTACAACTTTTTAAACAAGAACCCACAAGAGGCTAAAATTTCTCAAGGTTCTTGTATAATACTTCATTAGATGGTATTTTACTTGAAAACTGCCAATTCTTTCATGATGTAAACTTTATCAAAAAAGAATTATATTGAAAAAACTATTCAATTCATAGAAGGAATGCACTGACATGTATAAAAACATATTTTCACTGTACCAATTATAAGCACTTTTTTTAAGAACCTTGCAGGCTGGACTTGATTATGGCATCAGATAATCAAGAACCTAATTCAGGCTGCCTCAAAAAAACCTAGGTTCTTTTATACGGGTTTCTGCTGTAGCTTTTGGTTATACTTTAGTTGCTGAGACATTTATCATACAGTATATACTCACAGATCGCATGCCTGTTAAATCCTTACTGGTAGCTGAGGCAGTCGACAGTCACCAATTTTACGCTAATCAGCCAATGAACTCACCTGTTTCCAAAGCGCTGAAGGGGCTCTATCAAAGATTTCATAAGTCCGCAAAACTCTGCTTTTTTATTTCTTTGAAAGGTACTTAACATTCGAGAGCTTTTCTTTCATGGCAGTCGTTTTACGCTGGTCATTTCTTTACACGTGTAACAATATTTTCCCAGCGAAATGTTTCATGATGAGTTAGCAAGATGATGTTCTCAATTTGCTAACTACGTTTATGTCAACCGAGATTTTGCCTAACCGAGATTTTTCTAAACATGCAAAGGACAACTACAGTAAAAACCCGCACATAAGAACCTTCATCTATTAAGAATCTACAGTCTGAAATAATATATTTTGTACCCAATAAATAAGAACCATTTCAGGCTGATATCTGAACTAGGTTCTTAATAAAGAGTTTTATTTATTCATTGGGAAATAAATGCAACATTTTTGCCAATCAATCTCTTTCGTTAACTCCAAAACATTACTTACAGAACTGTGATAGGCAGGGCCTGCAGGGGTAAACTGGGTAAGATTGGGTTGAAATGGATAGGGTCAAGAGTGCAAATAAGTTTGGCTAAGATTTAGATTTATATATTTTCCTATATTAAGAACCTACACCCTGAATACTAGATGTGCCTCATTGCATAAGAACCTAAGCAGACTAAGTTCAAAATCTTAGGTTCTTATGTGCGGGTTTTTACTGTATGTAATGCAAAATTGCAAAATATTTCTTCGATTATTTCTCTACAGCACGAGAGATACTTTCATCAAATATAACAAAGCTCCAATGTCTTGAACCAACAAAAGAAAAATCACGTTACAGAGCCATTTGCTGAATATTTCTATCTGATACTGGGCACAGTATTTAAACCTTTCCCATTGACGATAATTCCCCGCTCTATGATCAGCCAATTTCAAATTATCGCATTGCTTTTCAAATCTCCTTCTTATCTTATCGGACAATTTTCTGTGACAAATGTCCGACAAAAAATATATTCGATAACCAATGTGATTTTCAAGTGAACTGAATTTTCTTCATTTCCATTCCAGAGTGATCATTCCCGACTCGCCTACGTCCGACTTTGTCAGCATATCTTCACCAGGCGAAAGTCATGAAAGTGCAATCGTTGAATCACCTTACCCGGGCAAGGAATATCACAGCGAAAACCTTGATGACGAGGTTATTACGATCAATGATTCCTTAGAAGAAGACCCTGCAAAGGTGATGACAATCTTGCCAATCAAAGACAGCCCAAAGGAATCCCCCATAGAATCCCCCAAGACTGAAAATTCGATGACAACAGATGCTGTACCGAAGCCTCAAAACCCTCGCCATCAAGAAAGTCCAAGGAGAGCAAGCGATCCAACCACTTTGGTTCCGAAACACCTCTATTTTCCTGACATTGCTGAAACTCAGAGATTCGGAGAGATCGATCCGGCAATATTGAAATCACCTGTTTGTATAGAGAATGACGAGAAGGTGCTTCCAGCATTTGCCCTTGGTGCAGAGAGATTTGAGGGCAATCAATTCAATGATGCAGACCGTGAGATGGTTACGGATGGCGAAAGCAATGTACCGGAGGTCACAGAATTTCAAGACCAGGATCTCAGCAATGGAGTGTTCCCCGTACCACAACCTTGGGTTAAAAGTCAAGATGATTCCCTGCAAGTATCACATGAAAACATCGATGATTCCCCAATTGTATCACATGAAATTTGCGATGATTCCCTTCAAGTCTCACATGAAAGCATTGCTGATTCTCCCACAGTATCCCGTGCAGTTTATCATGATTCTCCAGCTGATGCGAACAGTTCTGTGGCTAGCTCCACACTGGGTCAAGGCACCATGTCAGAATCATGTGATGTTGTAGAGGATTCATGTGATAATCATGTGATCAATCAAGATCAGTCATTCAAAACTGTATACTGTTCGGATTCAGAAGAAAACGAAATTCAAAAAGTTAGCGAGCAAAATTCAATCAATATCCCCAACATCGATGATTCTATAAAGAACTTGTCGTTGTGTTCTGAAGAAGCAGTACCTCCTTCGCACACCTCCAGTGATGCATCCTTCGCAGAGGTTGTTGATTATAACGGAAGCCCCATTAACATTACGCCAGTGAAAGCCAAGCGTTATTCAAATACTCCTCGATCCATCAAATCAAACGGAGGTTTCAGTATCAGCCATACAAACACGCCATCCCCAAAAATTGCTTCAACCCACAAGGACCTTCGTCGCTCAGCTGCTGAAAATGTAATGCAGCAACGCCTGTCTCACGGTGGCTTCATACCGGAAGTAAATCATTCGTCTGGCTCTCCATTTCCAGGAATTAACCATTCTTTGAGCTCGCCTTCTCAGAAAAGCACGTCAGCTCGTAAAGATCTTCGTCGTTCAGCCGTGGGGCTAATTTACGGGCTTACACCCACTCGAGACAAAAGTGATGCAAGTAGTGATTCAGTTGAAGTCATTAACATGGCCTGCAGTCCTATCGATTTCCAAGAAACAGTTCATGATGATCAGGTAGTTCTAGGAATTGCAAACGGGAAGGAAGTGAATGAGGCGCCAATGTGGAATCTAGCATCTGCATCACCAGATACGTTTCAATCTTTTGAAGCAGCTCGAAGGAGTCTTGAAGTAGGCAGCCATTCAAATGAGTCGAAGAAGGATACGTTTCCTTCTCCTCAGGTTCGTTTCCCAAAATCGGTGTCAAGCTCAACTCCACATTTGGACACTTCTGATCGATCTAATGAAAGAAAAAGTCTCCAGTTGAGTGCCTTAACAAATCTGCATGCTGCTGAACAATCTCATGCCTCACAAGGTTCATCGCAGTATGCTGGTTCTGAATCCCTTTTCTCCGACTCACCTCATACAATGGAAAATCGATGCAATTCAGAGAATGCCTCAGAAAATCAGTTGGGTGGCACAAATTTATCACATCTTAGAGAAGGATCGCTACCGGTTCAAACGTCTCTTCAGAATGATGAGTCAGAGTCCCTTTCCTCTGATCATGTTAGCTCAAATGCGCTTGTGAATTCAGACAGTCATTGTTCCAGAACGGAACCGGTGTCAGGAGGAGAGTCTTTCGAGTCGGAACTAATCTCAGAAGTAGCTGAAATGCATCTTCAGAGAGCTGCTGCACGTTTGGAAACTAGCAGAAGGAGTAGCCAACTAGGAGAAGCTCGTCTAGGAAAGAAATCAGAAAATGTTTCAATTCCAGATGAAAGTGCAGAGACTGATACGAACAGAATGAATATCCCCAATCAGGACAGCTACCGATCACTGCATATCACTGAATCAGACTCTGATCATTCTGCTGATTGGAACGATCAAGCTATCGATGAATCAGATCCAGAAATCAAGCTGAAAGAAAGCGTTCGAATCACTCAGGATCAACATGAATCGCTCCAATCAGTAAACCGCGATGATACATATGATTCAGATGCTGAATCAATCTCTTCAAATGAGATGAATATGATTAGTATGCTATCAGGCGGTCATCTTTCAACCGCTGATTATGATCATCAATCAAGTGATAACCACGATTCCAATGATTATGTAGCTGTTGCGTCAAACATGATTGGGGATGATTCAAGTGATTCTGATGATAGTGCCTCTGATGATGATAATGATGAGATATTGATTAGATCAAGACGCAGCCTCAGAATGAGTATTTTCAACAAGCCTAAATCATCTCCTGTCTCCACAGATGTCATTGATTTATCGGAAAGTTCGTCAGAAAATGAATTGCTGTGTCGCTCCGGAATTGAAGCGCAGCATTCTATCGAGTCAATGCAAAATACGCAGGAGCAGTCCTTCCACTCACAGCAAGAGGCAGAAACGCAGAGCATGCGTGATTTTCACCCACAGCAAGAGGTAGAAACGCATATCGCGCGTGATTTCCACCCACAGCAAGAGGTAGAAACGCATATCGCACGCCATTTCCACCCAGAGCAAGAGGCAGAAACGCTGATCATGGCCGAAACTGATCCTTTGCCAGTTAACTACGTCTGGGATATGCCATTCTACAGAAGAACTCCTGGTAAGGAAGCTAAAAAGAATTGTTTTGAAGAGTATGAAGACGTGAAAGCCGTTGAAGATTCTGCTCCTTCTCCAGGTAAGTAATATTCCATTCCTAAATTTGAAATAAAGAGAGTGGACTTGGTTTATTAAATCTTCTAATTTTCTACCAGGTGAGTCAATCCCTAAATATAGAAGCAATGATAGTGGAAGTAGCGTTTTAATAACTGGTGTGTTTATTATTATTAATGTTGTTATCATTTCAAGAATTTAAGAAGGGTAGCCCTTCAGCAATGCTGATTTTCAAGGGACCATCCACCACAAAATTTACAAAAATCAAATACTATCATAACCTAAATCAACCTAATACAATTCAATTTCTAGTCGATCAATAAAACCCTATAGTCTAAAATAGATATTTACAATAAAAGAAAATCCAAATGGCAAACACGTTATTTTCAACTAGCTTTCCCTACATACATTGTTTGAATCTATTCAGGTAGGATGCCAGCTTACACTCAACTGAGAGCCAATTCCAAGACTTGGTACTTCTAAACGAAAAAAATTTCTGTCCATTTTTGGAGTTTTTCTTTGGTAACCTGAGTTCAGTTGCTGTATTCCTAAGACTCCTAGAGGTTAGCTGGGATGTTTTTGTGGAAAGATTACACATGTATTGTGGAGCCAGCTCATGAAGAGATTTTAAGAATATTAGACTCATTAGCAATTAGTTCATCTTCGTCTTCATCTTTGCTTCGTTCTGATCTTACGTTGCAATTTATTAGCTAATTACTTTTAGCTATCTTTTTTTTTATTGTAATCCAACGATAAAGAAATTAATATTTTTTAGGGACGAGAGACTTTTCTCCATCTCACCTCTCAGCCCTGAGGTTGACAGGTGGGATGGAAAATAGTGTCTGAAATTTACCTCGCCTGAGGTGTTTTCTCTCGTATAAACAGGCCCTTAATTCTGATTGTTTGCTTATGTCTGTGTTAAATTTTCCTTTTCAGAGAGAAACTTCAAGTGTCCTTGTGGGAAGCATAGCTCTCAGTCGGTGAGCAACTGTGAATGCATGCTGGATGCGGAGGAGCAGTTGGAATATCGAGGCTTGGTAAAAGAAGCAAGGAAATTCACAAACGAAGGTGATCATACCAATGCACTTTCTAGCTATTTGAAAGCTTTGAAATTAGCCAATCATGATCCTAGAATGAAAATTGCTGTTATGACATTAGTAAAGAAACTAAAACAAGACTTCAACCAGTAGATATTTAGTTTTTTAGCCAGGGATAAATGAAATAGATGAAATAAATGAAAACAGAGTAAGATTTGTCAAAGTTGTATTCTGGTTTATGCAAAAAGAATATTTTACGCTTGAAGGGTCCAGTCTCTAAATGTCAGTCAACACGTTGATTTTGCTGTTTTTTTATAAACAATAGAGTGGTGTCCCGTATATAAGAAACACAAATTTTAGAAACACAGACCCTGATTTTCAAAATATACCCCATTCTGTAAGAAGCCAGTACAGATCTGAAAAAAATCTTGTTTCTTATTTAACAAAGCTAAGCAAAAACACCTTCCTGGAATAATTATAGCATTTCCTGGAAGTGAAAATTTACAAATATAAATCAAAATAATATGTTATTTATCACAATCATAACGTTTGTGTCTGAGTAGTTGATCGATAGTGCATGATTTTTCTAATAAGAATCTTTACCCTGATTTGAATTTTACCTCATTTGATAAGAAACATATCAGACCTGAAATTGAAAAGGTTGTCTCTTATATGCGGGACACTACTGTATCACAAAGGCTCTTCGATTTTTTTCAAAATAAAACTGTTAGTTGGAAGATAAATCCTTATACCGGGTGCGCCAAAATAAACTATGCACGTTTAGCAGGCCACAATAAATCGGACACTTTTTGAAGATTTATGACTTAATTGTTAGCAGAAAGCCTGAATTAGATACTGGGATTTTTTGCAAATTTTTTCATTTTCAGTTTTTAGAGTTAGAAGCGAGTTTTCCAAATGTTAGTTTTCGAAAACACTGAAAACGATCATAAATCATCGATCAAGTTTTCTAAAGAATCGACATCAATGAACAAAGAGAGAACTTCTTTGCGGTAATTTGCGATTTAGAAATTGATCAATCAGAATCTGCTGTACGCGAGTTCGTACTAAATCCCCAAATCCCTTTGAAACGTTTTCTCTTTGTTCATTCATGTTGAATCTTTTAAAATTTGATCGACGTTTTTTGATCGTTTTCAATGTTCTCGAAAACAAACATTTTAAGAAGCTCGCTTCTAGCTCTAAAAACAGAAAACGGAAAAATTTGCAAGAATCTAATTCAGGCTTTCTGCTAAATATTAAGTCATAAATGTTCAAAATCGGTCCAGTGTATGATTTATTGTGGCCTGCCAAACGTGCATAGTTGATTTTGGCGCACCCGGTACTGTACAGACGAATAAACCAAACATTCTTATCTTTCATGGTTGCTCGTTGCTCGGATATAAGTCATACTTTGGTAGCTTGGATGAGGCTACCAAACAAACTGAAGAAGACAATGGACACGTGCCTAAAACAATGGTGTTAGCAGATTTGTTTATAGTTTGGCGATGGAGACCAATTTCCTTTTTTTTTGAAAAACTGAACTTTTTGGTTACAGAAGAAAAGAAGAGACATTTCTGACAATATACCTTTTGGCTATTCTGAAAAGACTCAGAATGGAACGATATTTTGCTACATTTTGTAGAATTTTTGAATATGCACAATAGTGATAGAAGCTCTAACACCACTCGATCGAACCTCACGTATGAAAATGTATGAAAATGACGCTCGATCCAGGCTGTTTTGTTCCGGGTGTCCCAAAAAAAGTACCCGTTTGAAAATCACAAAAATTTGATCACACAACCGAGCTTCGATTTTCTTTTTTTTTCAAGTAGATCAAGGACCAAATTATTTTCCCAGATATAGCCGATTTTGTAATTGCTTTAGAAATTAGCAAATTTAGCTCTTTTTTTGGAGTTACCTGGTTTGCATCATACTGCAAAAATCATTGATGATTTCCAGATCAATTTTTCTGTGCATGTAAGGCATCTAGTTTGATCATAAATAACAGAAGGGATATGTCGTTGGAGAATTAAATAATGATAATAACAAATCTGGAAATTTTGACTCTTAGGCACGACCTTGTTCAACTTTTATTTGTTCTCCCTTTATGTATCAAAGCAAAGTCTTGGGTCGTTGACAAAACGAGTAAAAATAAAATTTTATCAAAGGTTTGATAATTGATTTTTGTGATTTTTTAAACCAGAGTACTTTTCTGGGACACCCGGTAGGATAACTAAAAGGTATATTATTCGATTTTAATTTGATTTGCACTGATACAAGATGTAGATGCAGAATTCTGGAATGATATTATTTGAACCATTTAGAGTGGATGTGGACTAATTGATGTTTTTTTTACTTATCTAAGTATCTTAGATGACAACACTTCACATATTTTATTGTGTAAGTATTTTTGCTAATTACTTTAGATTTCCAATTGATTTGCAGATGTTTGTAAGGTTTCTTGTACTTCACTTTGCTTTGCCTGTGCAATATCTTGAGAAGATTTTGTGTGCCCCGTCAAAATAAGGATATCGAAATCAATCGTGGCTGAGGAGTTTGGTTTTTGATGATGCACCAGTGGAATTTTATAAGTAGGAAATATTTTGAAAATTGCGAGGAAATTGGCAACTTCAGCGACACGACTTACTTTTCCCTCAAGAAAGCGTGACTTGCGAATTTTTTGAAATCTCTTTGCAACGGACTGGGACAATTTTGGAAACTGTGTTTCATCTCGTTAGTGACAGGAAGCGAAGATTGGAAGCTTTGTGGATGTTTCGGTGGCATGGCATGGAGATGGAGTTCAAAACCAGAAACAGAAGTTTGTTTGATGGGTAATTTGGTTCTGGATATTTGTGATATGTTTTCTTAACTTTATGCCACTTCTTACAGTAAACTTTTCTTGTAAAGTTTCTTTGTTTTCATAAAATATACATTAAGTAATGGACATATAAGAAACTGCAGCCTGCCTTCATAAATTATGATTTTCTGGAAAAGGCTTAAAAATGGAAGGAGAAAGGAAAGAGGTTATGAATGAATAAATAGATAATGGAAAAGGAAATATGACAGACTACAAACGGATGAACATGAATGCAGACTAGTCTATGATGAAGGGGAAGAATTGGAAAGAACGGAAATAGATTTTAACTTGGTATGAAGAGCAGAGGAACAATTCTGCTGTAACGTACAATCCAGTGCTGACGTATCATCTTGCAAAACTTCATTTCACAGGGACGTAGGAAGCATCTCAAACTTGGAGGGGCACGACACTTCGAGGGCACTTTTTCCATTAAGCTAAAGGGGCATTTCCTGAAAACAAAAAGGGCACTTCATTTCAAAATCTTGGGGGGGCAAAGTAAGATTTCATTTCGGCTTTTCTTCCAAACAGTGGGTAGAAAGACCATGAACAAACCAATCAATAGGCCACACAAAGTCCGCATTATGACCAACAGAATTTCTCACGAAAACAAGTTGAGAAATAGATATCGAACCGCATGTAACATAAATAGGCCTTTCTCAATGGCAATTTTCCAGAAATGAATTCATAATCATACTGTTTGTTCATATTTTTCCTTGTTATCAGTATCACTGTATCTGTTATTATGTCGATCTTTTTTAGCGGTTTCAAGCTCTCCCTCAATCAAGTGAGGTCTCTAATCAGGATCGAGGCCATAGGTGTTTATCTGCTAAGATTTTTTGCCGGGGGTAAACCAATTAATTTTGTTTAAATTACCATTTCCTCAAGCTCAAGCAGACAATATTTTAGTCACAGAATAGTTACACAATATTGATCCAACAGTTCAGTATTAATAATCCAATATCGAATCTTTAGGGTCTGGATTTCGAAACTTAGGTATATTTTTGGGTTTGACCCTGCTGGTGCCAATACAAGCAAGCCCCCGTTTCTTGACTGACTAATCCTCTCACGATGCTTGGATCAAAAGGCGGAAGGTGTTCAATAAAATTTGCGCCGCATTTTTGGTAAACAAAATAAAATTGGCTCTTCCCACCTAAAGATTGAGAAGATAAACAGAGCAAGGCAAGACACCTTTCCCTGGAAGGACTCTATTCTGGCTAATTAATAGCTGCTGCTGATCGGCTCTACCACTAATTGTAAAAGACCTTGGCAAAGAGTTCAAGATGTCATAACACAAGATCGAGAACAAGAATCGTCTTTGCTGAAGAAAGCTCCAGTACCTAGTCCACACGTAACAGATTAGGCCAGGTCTGGCCTGAAAAGAAGAGCTGATAAAATGGCATCTCCGATCAAATGCATTGCCTGTGAACAAGTCATCAGTCACACGAAGCAATCTGTTTTTGCTCTCAATGAAATATGGCATGTCGATTGTTTTAGGTAGATGCCTGAATGTTTTTGTTTATGGCAAAGCAGTTCTTGTGAAGTTCGAGTTAAATTGTTGGTACCTGTATAATAAAAGCATTCCTGTAGCCAATAGAGCCATACCATAACTAGTGTATTTGCAGGTATTTGCTTCTGGTCTGATGTGTGTGCTCAAAACTTGGAAAGCTTGACTGGTTGATTGCTTTTTGCATACAAGCTATGAGGGGGTTGCAGCCTCCAAACCCCCAATTTTAGAGAAAGATTTTCAAAAATCAACCTCTTTCAAGTGAAAATCCCACTTTCGTCAGACAAAAAGTGTGGTAAACAATGAACTTTTCATTAGCCAGCCTCTGAGATTTATGATGGAAAATCCTTCTTGTTACACATTTGGTTGCAATTGTACAAAGATAAACAAGTAAATAAAGTAAAATCATAGCACTTTGATGCAAATTGAATAAAGCATGACATTTCAAGCATAGCCTGTCATTAAGCCATATTCCCTACTGTAGATTTATCTTCCTGAAATTGTTGGCAAAATCTGGTTGTTTTCAAGAAAAATCCCAAAAAATTAACTAAAATTCCTGTCCTTGTCAATAATTTTTTGTAGATGTTTGAATGAGTGATGAAACCCCAAATACTTTATTAACAATATTCAAATGATTTCTTGCTGATTTTGAATATAGTATGGATTTTGGGATGCACTTTCCTAAACAAAATGACTTTAACTTAACAACAATGAAACAGAAAGAATGAAATTAGATCAAAAAGATTATTCAACAAACAGTCCAAGCTCGCAAAATGGGGCAAAATTTTAGGGAAACAACATACTGCCATATGTTATTACCTCTGCCTGGTATTAACACTTTTGTAACAAGATCTTTGACTTCATAATAAAACTTATTTAGATTTGATTGTGTTGGATGCAAACTTAACTGCTTATCCATAAATATTTTGTAGATGCTCTGTGTGTCTGAAGACTTTATCAGAGAATTATTATGCAAGGGATAAGCTGCTTTTCTGCAAAGATCATTATTTGGCAAGATTTGCTCAGGTGTGCCAGAAATGCAACACAAGAATCACAGGTCCTGTAATGGTAAGTTTGTGATTTGGATTTTACTTCTTGACCTCACACCCTGTACGAAAATACAAGGCCATGTACTAGCTATGTACAAGCCTTCTAGTTATGGCCTTGTAACCTTGTTTTAGCCTGGAATAGCCTTGCTGCAACCTTGTAAATGGCTTGAAAAATGCTAATTAGCCTTGCAGAAATCTTGTGGAAACCTTGTGTTAGACTGGTTGCAGCTTGGAATCTTACTGATAGCCTTGTAATTTTCTTCCAAGGCTAGTACAAGGTCATAACAAGGTCATAATCCCCTCTACAAGGCTAAAACTTGGCCTGTACAAGGCCAAGCCTTGTATTTTTGTACAGGTAGCGCCAGAGATCTTCCAACAGAGGGGCTGGAGCTTCCGACAGGGGGGCTAAAATGGCTGAAAAATGCAGATTTCATTACATTATTTTGCAGAAGGTTTCAGGTCGTTAAAGGGCAAAAATTTCTTCCCATAAAGTACCATTGAAATTGATAGACTTGGAATTTGTTTGATTGACCCTGAAATTCTCATGATTGTTAGGTTAGGAAGTCCTTCTAAATCTTCTTCTCCAAAAGGCAAAGGTTTGGTAAACTTTGGAGAGATTCTCATTTTCATTTCCAAACCATCTCTCATGAATACAAAACGTACTGATTTAAAGATTTTGTATCTGATTGGGAAAAATATTTCTGTGTCTGTGAGAGGTCTACTGTTTTCAGAATTTGGGTAGGTTTAGAGTTACCTAGACTTGGATAGACGTTTTACAGTTGACGAAAAAGACTTGGGGCAAGTCTTGGAATTAACCAATCGAATACATCCTAATCATGACTATTCAAAGAATTTTCAGTGAAGTTAATATCTTTCACTTCTTTCTGAATCTATCTGTTATGAAATGACCTCACCTTTACAGATCCAATGTCCTTAGGAATGATATTATTGACTCCCATTATTTGTACATGGATTCCAATGCAAATAACTGTTAAAGATATGGATAAAACAGGCCTCAGTTGGATTGAAACATGCAGCTGTCCGTAAGCTCTTTTGTTGTCTACTGAGAATTTCTTGTCATAGAAGGAGATTACAAAATTCCTATCAAAGTGATGTTTTGTGCATTGTGGGCCCAGCAGGCAAATGCTGTTAGAAGCTAATTTGAAATGTGGACAGAAGCGCTGTCTTTAAAATTTCATCAAATGAAGGAAGGTTGGGACAAGGGGGGGACAAGTCTATGGCTTGTGTAGCACATAGCTGCGATCCTAGCAGAAACCATTTCGTTTTCCTGAGAAATCCTTGAAATCCCACAGACATACAGTACCTCTGTCCTTGTTGTAGAAATCTTGCACACTTTTTAAGAGAGTGATACTGTATATACCGGACTTTAATGGGTACTTTTGAAGTCCTTTCAACAAAATTATATTATCTTTGCCAAAAAATTAGAGCATTAACAATTTAAGAAAGAAACATCTGGTATAGAAAATGGCCTAAAATTTAAGAAACTGGCTGCCAACGCCGGGCCCAAGTTTCTCCCAGAAAATACGGGTATACTAAGATAAAGTTAAATGATTGAGGTCTGTTGGCTCATGATATAAAACAGGACGGCTCGAGGCTCGAAGGCTCGAAGGCTCGAGTCTCGAAACATAAGGCTCGAAGGCTCGAGGCTCGAAGGCTCGAAGTTTAGAAACACTCGTATATACCCTTTGCCTTTATGTATACATTCAAACACTTCTGTCAGTCACAGGGTCGTAGGAAGCAGCGTTTGATTGGGGGCTTTTGTCTTTAAAACGACAGAGAATGATGCATCTAATGGGTTTCTATATGTAGCATCACTATTTTCAGAACGCTCATGCCCCTCCCCTGCCAGGTTCTGGAGACTGTCTCATTGCACTGGTGCTTCATGACGTCATTTCACGTAACTAACTTCTCCTCAACCTGAGTGTTAATTAGAATTGAAGGAGACAAACTGTCTGATTGTTTTTCGTTGTATTTGCAAGAATTTCTTGGTAATCACCTTTCAATTGCCTATTTCGAAACACTTGTTTGCACGAAGTGCTAATTGGTTTATTACCAGTGGGAGTTCTCAACAAGAGGGGTCCTTACATATTGAAATTTTAGTTATAAACGTCGTCATTAAGTTTTTAATGTGAGAAATTAAGAAAGTGCCTATAGTTCCATCAAAAGCATGTTGTAACACACAAGGATATTAACGATCCAATGTGAAATGACTTTTACACGAAAAGCAAGAGAGATCCAAACTCCTTCAACCTTCAACTCAGAAGAAGCACTTTTATTGTGATGAACCTTCAGAGAATCTTCAACCGCCGCGAAAGATTTTGTAAGAAGGTACAAGATACTTTTTAAATTCTACTCTTTATTTTAAAACTGCTTCGTTTACGCGTTGTGACTTTTTATTCATTTTTTCATTCATTTCTTTATTTGAGTAGGCTGTTAGGCTGGAATGATTTCTAGTTATTTAAAGAAAATTTAGGACAACTATTAACGTCAATTCCGAAGGACGGCGAAGTGAGTTGCTTGATCAAGTCATGACACAGGGTGAAAACATTGCGTCAGTTTCGCGACTTGTGAGATTGAATTTTGCGTTCAGTATGCATCTGGGAATTTCATCTAACACAACCGCTTTCATTGACAACTTCAGCTCCTTTTGTTTATACCCACTACAAGTGAAGTCAGCAATCACTTGGGATATCATCTCTATTATCTGTTGCTACAGTCGCGCTTTTCACGGTATGAATAAAAAGTTTCCTCAAGAGAACAATCACGTGATCTGAAGTGGTTGTAAACAACCTTGGCTGAATTTGTCTATTGGTTTATCTGAACGATGGAAAGTAACTTTTTAAAGGCCTTTCGACGCTTGTTTTTGCTTGAAAGAGATATTGCAAACAGAACAGTAACTTCGAAGGACGAGGCAAGCGACGACAATCCTTTGTATTTATTCATTTTATCGACATTCCATGTTATTATAACTTATTGATTGACAAATCCAGGTATTACAACATTCCAAGTAGGCTAGAAGACACAAATCAGGCTAAATGTCAATAAATGATTGACTTTATCGAATGTTTAGATTCGAACCAAGGTTGGTTCATCTTCAGCGAATAAAAACCGTACAAGGCAAAGAGCGAGGGGCATTTCACTCCTTCGAAAAAGCGTACGAGATTTTTTCGGAACTAAAGGATTTTCACGGATTTTTGATGGATTTTCTTGAAAACAAAAGGATTTTTGCCTAAAGTGTACGAGATTTTTTGGGAGTGACACCTCGGCAAAGAGTAACTTATTTGAATCGAGGCACGGAAACTTACAGTGAACAGTTAAACTAATGTTTCTCGAAAATGCTTCAGTGAACAGAAACAAGTCAAAGAATTCCGTACAAGAAAATCTTGAGGTCCAAATATATTCAAATAGGTCGAATAACTGATTCATACATGTATTCATTCTGCGATATAAGTTTGTTGGAAACATGAGTGTTTGTAAAGCAAGTGCAAATTGTTTGAAACAACAGATTCAGGTTTCTGAAAAGACAAAGCAATTTGCTTTCTGAAGCATAGATTTCACACCTCTGAGTGCACTTAATCAAATCAAAATAAACCGAGAAAGCAAAACATTATGATTTGCTGCGTGGAAGTTGTGAAATCTATTCTTGATGCTGCCAAATCGCTTTGCCCTAGACAGAACTGTATCGTTTGTTTTACAAAATTCGCCTTTGCTTGTCCGAATATTTTCAAATTGGTCGAGTAACTGTTGGGTAAATATTTTCTTTGTGTCGTAAAAGTTTGTCGTAAATATGCTTGTTTGTAAGCAAAGAAGCTGATATATTACTGCTTCTAAAAGCAACGCCAGTCCTAACATAGCCTCGACAAAATTGGATTGCTTGGAGTAATAAAGAAAAGAACAAGGTCAGAAATGCTTCATTTTTAGTCTATTGAATCGTGATGATTCTGTGTTGTGCGGTGTTGTGCTGTGTTATTCTGTGTTGTGTTGTGCTGTGTTGTGCTATGCTGTGCTGCGTTGTGCTATATTTCTTCTGCTAAATGCCTCTTATTTGGAAATTCTTTCGAAAAAGATTCGTGCAAGTAGTGAAAGGTGCAGTTATATTTTTAATGTTTCAATGTTGTCCAGGCTTTGATCGATTTATCTCTCTCTGTAGGTCGCGGGAGACGTGAATTTTCATCCAGAATGTTTCATGTGCAGCAAATGTAAGAAGTTCATTGGAGATGGTGATGAATACGCTTTAGAAGAAAGAAATTCTTTGTTCTGGTTAGTATTCAATATATTTCTCTATTTTGAAGTGACTGTATTTCAAATGTTTAAAATTTTCTTGGAATTGACATTTTTATTTATTTGGTTTGCTTCCTATAAAATGTTAAAATTAACACCTTACTTTTGAATATCGGCTGCATACTTTTTATTCCACAGCCCGCCAAACGCTTAAACTTTTTTTGACTCACACCCGGTACTCTCCTGGGCCCGGTTGTTCAAAACTGGTATAAGGCTAATACCGGGTTAGGACTATGCAAATGACTACAGAATCATGACTTTAAAGGCAATCTGTCCCCTTCGATGAATGAAAATAAAATCGATAAAGATCTCTATTGTATATTCCAGAAGTTGGTGTTAATTCGCTTTATCCAAAGAAATCAGGGTCATAGAGACTCAGTGATGCATGAATTTACCTGCAGCGTAAATAAGGTAAATAAAGCAGTAACCAAGGTCAGAACAATAGGGGACAGATTGCTTTTAATCCAAGATTAGCGCTAATCGTGGTTTGAACAACCCGGCCCTGGATATTTTGCAACAACTCACTGTACAGCGATTTGAAACGTTTCTGAATAAAAACATGATACAGAGAAAGCATTTTACTGAGTAAGCAATTGATCTGCATTTCATTGATGAACTGATAGCAATTGAATGCGATAGGCAAAGCTGGGTGAGGCTACGAATTTGCTAACTTTTTTCTAAATTAGTTTCTTTTTCGCTTCAGTGGCACATGCTACAACGCAAAACGAGAGATGAAACTAGAAGAGCTAAGGAACAGAATTCACAAAGGACAGCATACAATCCGCCATGTGCAATTAAAACCTGATCAAATATGTGACAAAGGCATCTCGTATCATATTGATAAAGTGAAACACACGGAGCCTAAACTGAGAGAGGAGATATTGCGAAAATTGGGTAATTCCCATGAGAAACAAGAAGGAAAGAAAAAGAATAGTTTCATTTCGATCAGAAAGTGAGTATTTTTTATGTTTTAATGTTTTATTTTCCAATTCGTTATGAAGATCAAGCATCAAGCAAGGATAAGGAGTAAGTGAACAAGGGCAGATCTTGTAATACAACACAATAGCATCATTTGCTTTTGATTGACACTTCAATTCAAAGCCATCAGCGATTGTAGACAAAGGAAATTCTCTCAATCAGTAATTCAAAACGAACGAAGTCGCAAAAGTTGCCCCGAAACCAGTAGGGCAAACTCTCGCCTTGTGCACGCGAAAGGTGGTTTTTAAGAGAAGCTATGTGCTTATATAGAAAGAAGAAGGGTAAATCTAAAGTTATGCTTGGCGAATTTTGCTTATTTGATTCAGACGCCGAGCAGACGGCATTATAATTCTCGCATATTTAGGGCTCAAATGCATAGCAATTGATTATGCGACCTACAAAATGTAGAACTGAACAGGAATATTAATGACGGTGCCTGCATGAGTTCAGATGATTCCACCTGTACTAGTTATGGTCTCATTAAAGACCTGTTGTCACATTTCACAATTTGACACTTCATTCGCATAAGAATTTTGGGGAAATCGTGCCCTCCAGCAACCAAAGGCTCTACACAGACTTTGCAGAATTGAAAGCTGCATTGGCATATTCTATTAGCGTTGGATATTTCGTGATGTTCTTTTAACAAAGGCACGCCAATGGTTTTTGCAGGTGGCAATGTTTTTGCAAGATTGCTTCGCTAATGATTATAGTACAGATGGCTGCATGGAGATATTTTGCTGACATCTTTTGTGTTCCATGACAGATCTACCATTTAAATTAATAAAACACAGAAGAATAAAGGAATAGCTTTCGTCAATAAGTTGTTCGCTGCTAGAAATTTGTTTATTTAAATGGAATTGCTTTAAAGACGTCAAATTTACAAATTCTCCACAAACACAACTTTCAAAACGCACTTCAGATGTTTGACATTGCAAATATGGTTGAATGCCTAAACGTTGTGAAACACCAACTCCAATTCATATGAACGTAAATGAACGTAGAATTTTAAGCTCAAAAGATATTTAAGTTTTAGTGACGTTGTTCGAAACAGGTCCTCCTATGAATCTGTATGCATAATCGACACAAAATCGTACATTTTTAATGAAACATTCACCGCAAAAATAGTGCAAATGACGTGAAAATGTTTATGTGATTCCTAAAATACATCGAATGGCGTGTTTTGGTTTGCAAAATGTTGCATTAGATTCTGAGGAATGAGTTTGAGCAAATGATTTGTCCAAATCCTGAGAGATTTGCGTTTAAAATTCTTAAATTTTCTCAGGGTTAAAAGCACACTGTCGTTGTGTTGATATGATAGTTTCTTTGTCGTTCGCAGAAACCTGGAGTCTCTTCTTAGACAATGAATCGAAGGGAGAAAAAGGCCCACCAGTAGTTTTGATATTAATAGAGTTGTTATATATATGACTCCCCAGTGTTGTTCCCTACAGTTGGTCTAAGCTGGCAAAAGAGCGAAGTGACAAACACTTGAAAATAAACTTCGTACCGCGAAATCCAAACATTGATCATTTTCCGACAATTTTCTTCGAAAAGTGAAGCACAGGACTTGCTTTAGATTTCTTTATACTTGATTCGCATTAATTAAGAAACAAAACTTTTAAAAAAGTGTTTAATTATTAATTTCATACAAATATCCTTTGGATTAAGAAAATGCGCGATCCTCAAAAAACGGTGTTTTTCACCGCCAAATCGTGAGGAGAATCTAGGATTATCAAGACCAAAGCTTGGGAAGAAATGCGATGTTCGTGGATTTAGATGGCCTGATATTTATCTTATATATCTGACCAAGGTGTTATATATCAAATTCTTGATGTAATATATATGTGTGGAAGAGTAGCTCTAGATTGACACAGTGTAGTTTGTATGAAGAATTACACAAAGAATGGTCAAGTTAACCGAGATGGATTCTGGAGAATACTAGTGATTTTCATATTCAAGTTACAAAATATCAGATTGGAGGGCCTAAACCAGCTTATCAAAGCCATCATTTTAAACCCTGCTCGGCAGATGTCGTGGGTACCTCTAGCTGTCACAGTGAGATTCGTTGCAAGAATTACTCAAAGAATGACCAAGTTAACTGGATTGAATTCTGAAGGAAGCCCTGAGAAAACGCTTAAGTTCTTTTTCAGAAGCAATTGAAGAATTTTATGGGCCAAGCCATTCTTTCAACTGATACGTTGGATCTTGTGGATATTTTGTATTGTGAATAGCTTCAGGTTGACTGGTAAAATTGTTGATAGCTCAAAATCTAGACAGACTTGGTTCGTATCAAGATCTTATCTCGATTGAGAATCGTTTCAGAGAACAAATGATAAAATATTCATGGCTTGAAGACCTCAAAGACGGAGTTCCTACATCCAAGGAAACGAATTTCCCAGTAACACGAGGAAAGAGGAAGATATTTGCAACAAGTGTTGAATTACAGATCAAGTTTCGATTGCAATATTTTGATCATCGAACATATCTATCTTTTCAGAAGTACCAGCATGAATTAAGTATAAAAGTTTCGTGAATATTGGATCAAAGAAAATGTTTATCAAATTACCGGTGTCAGTCAACAAACTGTGTTTCGTTCTATTGATTCGAATATCTAATTCATTGAATGTTGACTTTCGTAACTAGTCTGCAAGAAACTTTGGTGAGAAAGTTGGAGTTGGCTTCTAACTAGCAATTCTGTGAGCCGGTTATTGATGTTAACGATGAAATGAGACATGAGGAATGTCGTGCAAAACTGAAAGATCTTGTAAACACGATTGGAAACCTTGATAGCAAAAGGAGGAAGGAACGTAGTTCAACAATTTCTGTTTGAATTTCTCAATCACGTTTTCGACAGAAGCCTTGATTTGCAGATTTCTCCATGAGCTGGTTCAAGAAAAGTCAGCGAAAAGACCGGTTTGGAGAAGCCATGAGGCTGTTTTATTGTCCTTGGTAAGAAGCACCACTTCGTATATTTGAGTCCAACTTGACATAGGCTTTGTTCATCTCTCATGTAACCGCTTGAAGACATGGCCAACAGCAATTTAGTAATGCGACGTAGGAATAGAATAGATGTGCCACGATAAGAGTCATTGGTTCAAGAAATGATAGGTCCATGAAAATAGAGACGGCAGTTTTTTTCAATCGACCGTTAGGCAACATATATTGTGTGACATCAGATGGGAATGACTTTCATCACTTTTTACATTTGTCCAAATAAATCTGGTCTAACATGGGTAGATTTAACAAAATTTTGAATGGAAGCGTTCTGAATTAAAACTACGATATGGCAAAAGAAAATGTTTTGGTACCTTTCTCTGTATGTATTGGAGTCATGAACTAGTGATCAAAATGCGGACACTTTTGTACGTTCCCTCAAATGCAGACACTTTTGTCCCTTTTGTACCTTCAAATAATGCATTCCTAAATTTCTGTTATATCATGCTTGTATTTGTTATAAGAAACTAAGAATATAAGCCAGTCCTGCATGCAGGTTTCTTAGAATTATCAGAATTTGAATCCTCAAGAGTTTCTTCGGAATTTCTTAAAGGTTTCATAACAATCTTCATGTTCATTACCTGTGCCCTGGTGAACATTTCAAAACAAAGTATTTAAATCCTTTCCAATGTTTAGACATTATTCGAGTACGTTCCGATAGTATGTTACATGAAACAAGTGAAATAAAGCATAGATATGCTAAGGATTTCCTTTATCATAACAGTTAGTTTCTTAAGTTATGTTTTCCCAGTACTGGAGTTTCTTAATTCTTGGCGATCCGAGAGTTAAATTTCTTTGAAGCAGTTTATTTAGGTATTCACATTGTACAGAAAAACCAGCCTCTACAAGTAGAATGAGATGAAAAACCTCGGACAGAAAATAGCAAAGCAAATTGTCAACAATGTTCTGAGAGGACAGTTCTCGAGATGTCCTATCTAACCTGACGACCAGCCATGTCTTTCAGACTTATAAAGCTTAATAAGAACTGATTTCATTTCCCCACAGTTTCATTCAACTTGAACAGGTTTTCACACTGTGAAGTACAAGCCTATTTATCAGACATTATTCAGATTTCACTTCAAGCATCAATTTTTTATTTCAGTATTGTTTCTCAATCTTAACACCTTATTCATAATTCATAATTTCACTGTGACATTTTTCTCTCATTTTTTACTTGATTTGGCTTTATTCTTTCTTTAATCATCAGCATTTTTCAAAAGCGCTTTAAACTGGAATACTAATACCAGTATGGAAGCCAGAAACTAGTTGCCAGAAACTAATTTGCTTCTATTTTGTTCTTCTTTTCGTTGTATGTTAAACGTCTGTCTCGAATTAGATGCCACGCAATATCTGCGACAATGTCTAATTACCCATCCAAACACTTAAATTGTTTTGATCGCAGACTTTTCCCATGGCATGTAATTTGAGACAGACTTTAGCTTTAATCTTCAGTTTTAATCTCTATATCAAAATAGCTTCTGGGTAGTCATAGCCTTTTGCTCCTCGGGGTATCGTTCCAGTAGTATTTTATAGTTGTATGGTAATTTTGTAAAGTAGTGTAGCTTGTAAATCTATATTGTAATATTTAAATGAATACATAAAAAAAACTAGTTTCGCTATCCATAATGCAATTAACCCTTTAGATTTAGGCCTTCATATTATGGAAAGTATGGCATGTAATAAGAACTCGTTGTGATAACTTTTGTATTTCAGTTTTTAATTATTATTGAACTCAGTTGAAATTTCATCTTGCCAACAATTTCATATCTTTAACCAATGCTCAATAACAAGAAATCTCTTCAGGTATGTTTGTCTGCCATGCAGGTATGATTTGACTGTTTTCTCCATTTTAGTGTGTGCAAGTCACCTCAACAGTCGCCACTCAAGGCTGGTGATAAAGTGATTGAAGTGAATGGCGTGTTGGTCACAGATGAAACAATACAAGAGGTATGGGCACTTGTCTTCGTTCTGCTATTTCATAAATTTTATTTCGTTCTATTTGTTTATATTCTGATAAAATCAAATGTCTGTCATTTTCGAGAACTTAGTAATTTCTTGGCTAAGTTTTTATTTTGTTTTTGCACCTTGGTTCTTCTTCCAAGTCCTTACTGTAGTCGTTCAAACAGCCATTGTCACCTGGACTGATGACATGTCTTAGTTTTCTCTATTGAATAGAATTGTTATTTACTGTTATAGCCATTGGGGGAATGGATTGAAAACAAGGACTCATATAATAGATCTAATTGTCAGTCAGGGTCCTGTGCAGGCACGCTGGGATTTAAGACTGTCTGAAAATCAAATTTGGCCTAAGCGGAAACTGTGGATTCACAATGCAGAAGTTGAACCGATAGGAACAGTTAAATTGTTGGGGAGACGAGATAAGGTTTGTCCGAGGAAACGCATGTGTCCCCCCGTGCAGTAGGTTAATGCTCATGCGCAGTAGCGTTTTGGGTTGGAACTTTGACGGGCGCATGAGCATTAACCTACTGCACGGGGGAACATATACGTTTCCTCGGACAAACTGTATCTCATCTTCCCAACAATAAACTAAAGTAAAATTGTTCTATCTGTTCGACTACTGCATTGTGGATTCATGGTTTCTGCTTAGGCCAGATTTGATTTTCCGGAAGCCTGAAATTTCCGCGTGGCTGCACAGGACTTTTTGTGACAACAGCTCTTTAGGTAACGATAACATATAGGATTTTCCTGCAAAATATTTGCACACGTACGCCTGCTTGAAACATTTTAATTTCCTTTCAAGGTCAGCAAAATTCTTCGTTCAAAACCAACAGAAACGCTTCATGTTACAATCGAAAGAAACTTAAACGACAAATCTCACATTCCGAAATCTGGCAGCGAACCAAGTTTTGGAGCAGCAGCTCGATGTGAAGAGAAACATGTCCATGATAATGAGCAACCTCGGTCTGGAACCGAGGATGATTTCGTTGATGAGAGAAAGAAAGAACGGAGTTTATCATTCTTCAATTTTAGCGTTTTTAAAAGAGCGACTAGTGATACGTCGGATTTGAAAGTCAAAGCAGCCAAAGCGAGGAATAAGAAGAAGTTACAACATGCACAGACTAAAACACTGCCTCGGTTTGAAACGAAGAAAGGACACATGTTGAGAAGAAGTCGTTCACTTACTGAAATCAATGGGTAAATATATTTATACTTTCTAGGCTACGATTTTTTGTGGCATAGCTAGAAAAGCTGTATGGTTGATCTTGTCTGTGGCTCGAAACTATCTTTGAGAACAGATGTAAAGAATTTCATTAATAGAAGATTGTTTCATGTTCGCAAAAGAACTTTCAAGAGCATCATGTCTGTATCTGGTAAGTTTGATGGAGAATTTAAAATGTCCTAAATGAACGCATTCTGACAGCCGTAATTATTTTTCCTAGCCTGCGTGCAGACAATACCTAAACAAAAAGGTACACCTTGTCTTGTTGAACCTCAAACTTGTTGGAAAGCGAAAATTATATGAAAATGCTCCAGAACATTTTAGTTAGCAAAAAGTGCAACAATGAGCATCGGAAGGAAGACTAAGTGTAATTATTCGACTGAAATAAGACATATCTAAAGTCATTCCAAAACTGAACTATTTCTCCTCAAATATTACGTCTAGAATTTTCAAATTTGTAGAAAAAATGTTTTGTCTTACTTGAAGAAACTGTTTGAAAAATGTCTTGGAAATTTTTCACACACTTCCAGCATGTTAAGCTCCGGCAAAACGACTGGACATTTGCACTGGACATGCACTGGACAAATGTTCAGCGCAAAATGTTGCGTCGTTTTGCCACCTTGTCCAGTCTTGTTCAGTCGTGTTCAGCGATGTTGAGCGTTGTTCAGTTGATTTTGAAAGCACTTCAAAAATGTTCAGTGGACAAGATTAAATTTCTTTTGTTTGAAAATGTTGTGTAAAAATGTTCAGTCGTTTTGCCACTCCACTAGACATTGTCCAGTTTACGCATGCGCATTACAATGAAATAGTGGACGATTTCATTCACATCTTTTCATTTCAAGCTAAGCTGTCCTCCATTGGCAACTCCTTCACGTTATTTACAAACATTCATTCATCGTACTTTACCCATTGCCTTGCATTTCTATGGCTTTTCTTCCGTTTTTATCTTGGAATGATAGTCAAAATCATGGCTGGCAATCTATTTGTTTACGACCAATCTTACTTCATGTAAAAAAACTTTCATCTTTGATGTCATAATTTTGATGGCAGAATGAACGACGTGAATAAGGCCACAAACAAAATAAAAATAATATTTCTAGCTTCTTGGTGCTCTGTTGGGAGTTTGCCCAAGACTTCCCAAACTGAATTCTGTTGCCCAGCAAATGTTCACTGGACAATGTTCAGTCGTTTTGCCACAACCTAAATTTTCTTGATGTTCAGACGCTGAACAAGACCAGCAATGTCCAGTGAATGTTCCGTGCAAAAGTCCAGTCGTTTTGCCAGGGCTTTACAGGCCTGCATTTCCTTGATCTAAAGAATTGGTGCAAACTTTAATTTGTTATTATTTTTCAAATTATTCTCTTTCGTATTTTCAGCAATGTGGCCACCAACCAAAAAGACATGGAAAAAGCATACGCAACATTACACAGAGCACAATCATTCAAAACAGAAGATCAATCTTTACAAAGTAAAATATTTAGGCCATCTGACCTCGTTTATGGCGATATCATCGGAAAAGGATTCTTTGGAGAAGTTTTTAAGGTAAGTTAAAAGTCGAAATTTTGAAATTCAGTGATCAGAGGAATTATCAAATTTTGATTAAATTAATGTACACTCCTTTTTCTTTCTTGCAAGAAACTAACGTTCAAGGCTGGTATATAGTTTCTTAAATTTATGACATTTTAGCCACCAAAGGTTTCTGATGAGTTTCTTACATCTTTGATGCCGGAAGTGTACAGTTACTATAGTTTTCTTAGAAGGGCTCCCAAATTACTTGGTAAGATTTCAAAACTTCATAACTCCATAACTCCAATAATTCCATTTTAAGGTATCAAGTAGCACAACTGGTGAGGAAATGGTTATGAAACAATTAAAAGAACTAAACAAAGATGCAGAGGAAACATTTTTAAATGAGGTAAAGCACGTGACATATCTTTATCATTTTATGATATACTTTAAACTGAAAGACACAGGCAGATATTTTCAGGTATAAGTTACCTTGTTTAGTAATATTGTTTACTTACCTCACCAAATCGTAAGCGCCCTTGGCGGCATCTGAATATCCCTTGCCAAAGGGATTTATTTCATAAGTAAGCACTAAGGTTTCCAATTGGAATAGAAACGGCTTCTGTGTTTTGTTAGTTTGTCGGTGTTTGTGTATTCATCGTTGCTTGTTGGCTGCAGGAGAGATGTGCTTGATCACACCTCTTGTGGTATAGTTGTGTAAATCGTCTTGTGAATCGTCTCGTATTATGTTGTAATCATTTTCGTATTCGTATTATGTTGTAATCGTATTGTTAATTCAATTTGTGCTCTATCTATTAGAAGTTTCTTTTGAATTATGGAAAAATTGTATTAGCTTTACTTAGTTGTTGTTAGATTATCTGTAGTTTTGTAAATTTTTCACTGATATAAAAAAAAAAATCGTAAATTATTTTTCTTCGATGGCTGTTTGCCTCAGATCCTTTTCCTTCCTTTACACAATGTATGTGATTCTAATAGGTACAACTACTGAAAAGCTTGAAGCATGGTAATGTACTTCGTTTCATTGGAATCATGTACAAAGACAAGCTACTTCATATCATAGCTGGTAAGCCTTTAAGCAGTCCTTATTTATATTCAAATTCAGATAGCTTACGCAAAACTTACTCGGTATGCAACGAAAAAGCTCTTGACGTCTACTTAATGGTAAATTTGTTTCGTTCGATAAACAGTTGTGATCATTTTTGATGTTCTATTATAAGCTGCAACGAATCTTTAGTTCTTGTTCTACAAGACATATTGAATATTGAATCACAGCCCTGAGGAATTGCCTTATGGAAGGACAAAGTATTGGCAGTTCATGTCAAAATGAGTATTTCTACCATATTTGCTGTTGCTTTGTCTTGCACTGTGTTCTGTGGTATTGTGTTGTGTTCTGTCGTATGGTGTTGTGTAATGCCCCTCTGTTGTGGAAAGTCTTTTTATATTTATTTCAAATTGTATCGTTGCAGAATACATATCTGGTGGGACACTTCGAAAGTTACTCAAAAATAAGGTAACAAAAATTGAATCTTGTTTTGTGCCTTTCTGCTATTGTGGCTATTCATCATAAACATAAACATATTCTGTTGAGGCTAAAAGCCTTTTACAATTCAATTTTATACTTATCATATTTGTAATATATAGTCTCTTTATGACATAGTTATAGGGACCGACTGAACGGGTAAGATTTGAAAATACGTTAAAAGTATGAGCCTATTTGTCATTCTCTGTCGGATTTTGAGACACCCTACACTGCTACATCCCCCTCTCTTCATGGCTGACACAGCTATACAGTAAAAACCCGCACATAAGAAAAACCTAAGATTTTGAACTCAGCCTGTTTAGGTTCTTATGCAGCAGGCACATCCAGTAATCAGGGTATATGTTCTTAACACTGGGAAATATGCGAATCTAAATCTTAGCCAAATTTATTTACATTCTTGGCCCTATTCACTTCAACCCTGCAGGCCCTGCCTATCACAGCTTTGTAAGTAATGTTTTGGAGTCCATGAAGGAGATTGATTGGCAAGAAAGTTGCATTTTATTTCCCAATGAATGAATGAATGAATGAATGAATGAAACGCTTTATTAAGAACCTAATTAAGATATTAGCCTGAAATGGTTCTTATTTATTGGGTACAAACTATATTATTTCAGGCTGTAGGTTCTCAATAGATGAAGGTTCTTATGTGCGGGTTTTTACCGTACTTGAAATAGACAATTAACGCGTCAGAGACTATTACCCATTACTCTTTCTTTGCAGCATCGAGAAATCTCCTGGGAGCAGAGGGTACAGTTTGCAAAAGACATTGCATCTGGAATGGTGAGATTTTATAGTTTCGATATTTAGACATGCTTATTTCTTTAGACCTTTATTTTGTCATCATTCCTTTTTTTCAAAGCTAGCCAGACATGATCGAATGATCCTGTATGATTATTAAATCTGAAAGTTCAGCTCAACGGCTAAATTTATTGACGTACTCATTTCATTTTCATTTCAGTTCAGAAAGACTACTGATTTATACTTGTCTCATGATAGCTCTCGATTTTTTCAGTAAGAAGTAAAATACTATAATTCAGAAAAAAAATCACTGTACCATAACTCGTCAATAGAAAATAATGACAAAATACCTGGTGTCCTGGTGTCCCTTTTAAGCCATTAAACCAAAAGGAGGATGCAATACAGTAAAAACCCGCGCATAAGAACCTACAATTTTGTAAGTCAGCCTAACTAGGTTCTTATTTTTTGGGTATTTAGTGGGAAAAGAGGCTGTTCAGGTTCTTAAATTGGTTCTTATTCTATTCATGGCTTTCAGTAATTTCTTTTCTTCAGATTCAAACTTCAGGCGTATAATTTACTGTCAGTTCACATTAGTTGAGTTTATGAGATATATTCGCCGACAGAAATTTGTGGAAGAATCAGAAATGCTTATATAATCCAGAGAAAATCTTTCGAAACTTCTCATCAGGTAATATAAACATTTTTTATTCTCCCACAAACTTCTGTTGTGAATAAGAGTTCCCATGCTCTCTAAAAAGAAGAAACTATTTCAAATTCCAGGCTGAATGGGTTCTTATATAATTAGGGTTTAATTGCAAAATTTCAGCCTGTAGGTTCTTAAGCCACTAGGTTCTTATACGCGGGTTTTTACTGTGACCCTATGGTGTCTATTCTGAGATGTTTGATGATTTTTTTCCATTGCAGGCCTATTTGCATGACATGAATGTTATGCATCGAGATCTGACTTCAAAGAATTGTTTGGTAAAGAATGATGCAGTGAGTTCTTTTCTTGTACACTTTGGTGGCTAAATATAAAATAAATGATTGATTTCGAAACTGCTACCATGGTTTATAAATCGCTCTATGGACTAGCTCCTCCTTACATGCAGGACATGTTTCACAAACTGCCTGATTGTAGGAACCGAGTCCTATGGAGTACTGAAACAGATCTTGAGATCCCACGTTATAAAACATCTAATGGGCAACGAAGCTTTTCGTATCGCGGAGTGGCTGTTTGGAACCAATTGAGCCCCGAAATTAAAACCGCCCCGTCACTGGCGATTTTTAAAAACAGACTCAAGACCTTTTTGAAAAATCATAGATATATCCCCGGATGAAGACTATTACATCGGAACCAGTATTTGGTCAATTTTTCTTTTCTTTTCTCTTCAAATTGAGATTTTCTTCCTTGTTCTTATTTTAGAGTTTATATCATAGATACACCATGTAATTAGGTTAGATTTTATTGTTTTTTTAGCAGGGCACATTGTAAAACAGTTTTCTTGCATCTAAACTGAATGTATTACCCTGGGTAAATAATTAAAAATGAAATGAACGAATGAAAATTAAATCACTACTCCTGTTTTTAACAATCTTTCGGTGAATTCGTAAACACAAACTTTTTAATCAGTTTTGTTGTCAAGTTTTTCAACACACAAAAATTAGCAGCAACTAAGGGGGCTTTTTGCTCCCTTAATTCCTTGCTCCCCTGTAAAAACAAGCAAGCGTTCATAAGAATTTGACCTGAATTCCCAGCTTTTTCATCTTACCCAACGACTTATGTGGTTCCTGCTCTCTATTTCCCGTATCTTTATAGAAATGCTCCTGTATAGTACAGTAAATACCCGCATATAAGAACCTTGCATTTTGAAATCACCCTGTTTAGGTTCTTATGCATATGATACTATTCTTGAAAACAGGATGCAAGGTTCTTGAATAGGTTCTTATCAAAAGAATTAGTTACAGATCTTTGGAAATTTAGGCCAAATATAAGAAAACAACGTTTTCACGTACACACTATCACGACACAATTTTATAAAGAACAACCTTATCTACCTAGCCTTATCTGTATCAAATCCATTCATACAAGGAATTTTTACACCGTGGCTTTGTATCTACTTCAGTATTTGGCTAAATTTCTTTAAAAAATCTTATCACATATTACCAAACCAGTAGTTTACATGTAACTTTTTTTAAATAAGAACCTTCCTTGAATTTCAGGATGAATAGGTTCTTCTGTAATGGGGTGAAATTAGGACATTTTAGGCCTTAGGTTCTTATAAGTGGGTGGTTCTTATATGTTTTACTGTACTGCCAATGTTCTTTAGGTCTTGCTCCCTTGCTCCCAAAAGCTCCTGTCAGAGCCTGAAACAATTAATGTCAAATAGCTTGCAAATAGAGCTAGTTATGACAACAAGTACAAAACAGTGAAAACTAAATAGATTAAAGATAAAAATTAAATTGAAGATCCCAGTCAAATTTATTTCATTTCTAAAATCAATATATCTATTATACTATGCTAGGTGTTGTGGCGCAGTGGTGTAATCCTCTGACTTTGCAGCCAGAACAGTCAGGCGGAGTGGGTTCGATACCATTAGGACCCCACCACTTGAGCGTCATGACAAGGGGTCGCGGACTCGATTAGGTCTGCTCTGTTTCTGCGATCCCAGTGCTTGGCGCTGAAAAACGCAACTTCACCTTCACCTTCACCATATGCAAGTAAAACCCGTGAAACTGCCATTCGCTGGAAAAGCTGTCCATGATTTGCGTTGGCAGCTGGTTGCAGACCTAATATTTTCTTGATTTGTATTCTTGAAGTGATGCCGAATCCGTTGTTCCTTTGGGGAGGGTAGAAGCGTTGGTAGAATGCCCCGAGAGATAACGAGATATACCAAAAATATTTTTGCCGTCAATGAGAGAACTCTTTCATTTATTTTCAATTCTTTGACCACGGTCAGTGACTGCAAATCTTTTGCATCTTTGTATCCATTTTTAAGTATCCATGAAGGCAATGTTTTTACTTTTTAGAGAGGCTGCAGCAACGCTCTCTTTGCATAATTTTTTGCGCAATGATATCCAAATAGTTTGGTTCACCAAAATCCATAACAGTCAAGTACTGATGTCCTTTGATTTCTTTACAGGATGGTAAATCAATCGTTGTTGCTGATTTTGGCCTAGCCAAGCTATTACCCAAAGAAGATTCATGTCGGTCTCCACGTTTATCACCGTCGCCATACCTTACAACGCGTCAAAATTCATCCAGCCCGGCGAGTTCACCTTCTCCGTCTCCTTCGCCGACACCAGTGAGTCCTGGAAGGCCACCGATACCAAAGAAAAGGTTTGTTTCAGATTTTTTGAACCCCTTAGATTGTGACGTGAACAGAAAACACGAAGATCAATACACATGAAAGGAACTTTGTGATATTTGGGTCTTCTAGACGACCAAATGTGCAACAAATTGGCTCTTACCTGCCACACAAACGTTTGCCTTTTAGCTAGATTATCTGATCGTAAGCTGGGAATTTTCGCTGCTGAAATCGGTCACTTTCGTCCGAAAATATGAGGGATTTCGCCAAGAGGGCCATCTGAAAAACCTACAATAGTGGCCTAAAATCGCGACCAGATTCCTCCATGATTTCTGCCTTACAGTAATGACTTGTCTTTGCTTTGGTACTTGTTTTCCTATTGGGAGGTTGAACAGGTCTTCCCCATTGGCATAAGAAAATTAGTTGGAGGAATTCCATTCTCCCTGGAGGATATCATGTGCAAATACTTGTAAATGTCATCGTTGTGAGGATGGAAAACCGACGAAATTTTGTTCGTTGTCTTCATTCGTTTTTGCAGGTTTGGGGGCTTTCTGCAGAAAATCTCCCATAGCCATGGGAAGGAATGAGCGATTGAAACTTTATGAATTTCAAAATCTAAGTGAACACATTGGCTATTAACAAGGCATTTTTCAATATTATTGCTTTGATATTCAGGGAGCAGCAGCTATTCGAACGCCATTTTGTAATGTTTTTAATTTGATTTTCAGGCTAACTGTTGTTGGGTCGCCGTTTTGGATGGCACCGGAAATGATGAAAGGTAACAATTTCTTATTATATATTTATCCAATGACTTTCTTATTTGTAAGGCCACATGTTCGTATTTAAAATTGATAGGTCAATGTTGAATTTGAATCGGTTTAGATCAAAAGGATAAAAATTGACGTTCCAAGAAATACATATTTGCATCTTATATTTGGTAGAATGTATAACATATGGTTTGGTGAATTTTTCGACAAATGGAAAAATCATCTTATGTACAGTACGTATTCTACGGCTGGTATTTAGGTCATACTGCCTGGTGCATTTGATCACAATTCGAAATTATGTCTCATTTCTTTCCAGGTCAAGGATATGATGAAAAAGCAGACATTTTCTCATTTGGAATTGTTATGTGCGAAGTGAGTTTCAATTTTGATACCGTTGTTTATCATTAAAGATTGTTCATTTTGATTTTGATGTCATGTATCTTACATTGTTTCAGAAAGTTGCTAAAGTGTTTATCTTGACTGAAAATTGTATCTTGATATTTTAAAGAAAATAAGCCAAACGAAATTTTTACAGAATGAAATTCTCTTTTTTTGTTAATAGTTTGAAGTCGTTATCTGTGATAGACCGACATATCTTCAATTTTCATATCTTTAATTCCTTTCCTAGTCTCTTGTTTTACAAACTGAAGTGACTTTTCATTTGTCGTTCCTTGTTATTCGTTTATCTTCGTTTTCAAGCACCGCCCTGAAAGGTTTAAAACGAAAACCTTCAAATGAAGAGGCCTCTCAGAAATGAGGTGAACCCTCCGGCCAACAAAAACGAGGAAGTGTAACGGGCCATAACGACGAGTGAGCAAACTAGCGATAGATAGAACTACTTTAAGATTTATGAGGTTTCTTTTTTTTCAGATAATTGGCCGAGTGAAAGCTGACCCAGATTTCCTCCCGAGAAGATTCGTAAGTAACATGTCTTCTTCATTAGAGGGGCTGCAGGAATGTTTCTCTCATTTTTAAAATGTGAAAAGGGCCGTTGACAACTAAGGTGTTCTGGTTGGAACCTTATTTAAGCATCACCTGAGGTTTAGCTGCATCTGCTTCTGGAATTGTCATCTTAAAAATGAGACAGCTAAGGTGTTCCGGTTGGAACCTTATTTAAGCATCACCTGAGGTTTAGCTGCATCTGCTTCTGGAATTGTCATCTTAAAAATGAGACAACTAAGGCTTTCTGGTTGGAACCTAGCTTACTATCACCTGAGGTTTAGCTGCACCCTCTTCGGAATTGTCATCTTAAAAATGAGACAACTAAGGCTTTCTGGTTGGAACCTAGCTTACTATCACCTGAGGTTTAGCTGCACCCGCTTCAGGAATTGGCATCTTAAAAATGCAGTGAAGGGGTAAAAAGAGTGCAGGTCATTCAAAACCATATTTGGTCTGTCTAATAGACCTTTTAGCTATTCTGCAAAAGAGCCTGGATCGAGCGATATTTTTATACATTTTTATAAGCGACGTTCGATCGAGTGGCGTTAGAGCTTTTATCACCATTGTGCACATTCGAAAATTCTACAAAATGTAGCAAAATATCGTTCTATTCTGATTCTTTTTAGAATAGCTAAAAGGTCTATTGGCATTTGCATGTTTGCGTGTCCGTATTTTTGTCGTGTGACATATGGCATTAAGCCTTTGACTTCGAATTTCCGCTTTCTCTATTGACTTATGTTGTGTTCAACAAAATACAGACACGAAAGAAGAGAAAATAGACGAAACAAAACAAAAATATAACTGTGTTTTTTTTTCTCCCTCCCCTGATGATACAATGCTAGGAACAGTATTTGGATTTCGTCAACGAGAAACCAGGAAATAATTTTGCTAAAATGTTACCGTTTGTCTTTCTTTGTCCCCTGTGCGCTTTAACGCTTGATTATTTTTGTACCTTGGTCGTCTGTGTTCTGGCTCCATATTAATTGCGGAGCACAGGTAACCAAGGTAGAAAAACGACCAAGTATCAAAACGCACAGGGGGCAAAGAAAGACAATCTTCGTACTTTCGCTGCAATTAGTTCCTGGTTTCCCTGTGATTTCATCTGCATAGATTCAAGATATTCTTGTGGAACATGACAAGCACGAGAAAACTGAAAATTGCTTGTGTAATGCAATGTTAAATAACATAATGTATTTATACTCGGCCGTCTTAGATTTTGGTTGAACTGACGAAGATGTTTTAATCGAAACGTTTCACATAAACAGTTTTGTTTTTATGCCTTATTTTTTGTTCATTCTGAATGGTGGTTTTAGTTAACTGTTGAATAAGTGAAACGTAAATGATGAAGCGAAGGCGAAACGTAAATGAAAGTACAATTTTTTGAGAAATCCTTCTTAATAAATATTTTTTTTCTATCATAGGATTTTGGTTTAGACGAAGAAGAATTTATTAAACAATTTTGCAGTGATTGTCCTGAACCGTTTTATCGACTTGCCTTCCAAGCATGTTCTTCTGATCCAGAGAAAAGGTGGGTAACCCTTATCAAAATGTCATTTTGCAAATTTTGAAATTGACATGGTTGCAATAATGAGAAAACTAAAAAATTGAACTCTTTTCGTAATAATGTAACGGACACAAATTTGCTGAGCAAAAAAACAAAAAGAATATAAGGATTTTTATGCTGCATTGCAGTTTGATTTTAATATCAATAGCTAAAACCTACAGGTTATTTAGGCTCAAAACAGAACTCTATTGTGTTTGCTGAAATCTTCGACGAATTATAGGTCAATTTATACCACACAGGCTAACTTTATTGTGAAAAAATAGAGGTGTTGCTCTGCTCGTTGCTTTTCTTAAGCTGAAAACTGGAAAGATTTAATCGACTTTTTAATCCTTTTTGGAGCTGTTCTAGAAAAGGTTTCGAAATGAAGTTGCCTATGATTTTTGAACGGTACCGATTTTAAAGCTATGATTGGAAAGTCGAACTTTGATCTAATCAACAAATCAACGCTAAGAATAGGCACATGGGTTGACCATATTAAGAAAGTAGCGATCTGATTGGTCCCGCCGTAAGCGCGGCGGAGTTGGCCTAAATTAGTCTGTGTTTTGAAGCTGTATTGTCATGAGTCTCAGTTTGAAGCCATAACATCATCCAATTCAATGCGGAAAACTGAGACTCATATAATCAGTCTGTATGTTCATGTCTATGTTAGCCTTTCCAATTTGAATAGATGTGAATAGAATCCTGAAACTTAGTATGGGGCGATCGAAGCAAAAACAATATGTTTTCCACAAGTCATGCTTTAGAAAGTGCATGCACAAAAAGGTGAGAGTGACAGTTCTACTAAATTGCCGAATGATTAACGCCTGCAAATTTCAACCAAGGCAATTTTTTTATGTAATCTAAGAGCATTTCTTAAGTACACTGCTCTCTTTTGACGAGAAACTTTTGCTAAACGATAACATCCTTTTGCAGGCCTCCATTTGCTACTCTGGAAAAATGGTTGGAAGCAATATTTGTAAACCTCGAATTCAAGATACCACTTCCTTCAGAAATTGATTACCAATCGATGCCTAAGCCACTTATGTACAACATTGATGAGTCGACATCACAGTGATTTTGGTAGTAGATTCTAGACAAAACAGTAGAGCTCTCTTTGAGGAATATCCAATGCCATCGTAGCTGCTCTGGAAGTAGTAAAGAAACGCAATCCAGTGTCATAGATGCAGCAACATTTTTGCCCATAGAAATACTGAACTTGACTGATTCGATCCGTGAGTTGATCAACCAGACAAAGACTTTCGTCGTGCTGTTAACAAAGTTATTTGACAAGCGAATGATTAAATCGATTTTGTAACAAGCAAGGGGGCTACACTGGGCCTGTAGGCGCTTCAACGATTTTTTACAGAAAAGATTTATCCACGGTAAAGAAAAATTTCAAGGCAATCAAACTAGGTTTACAACCTGAGGTGTACATAACATGGTGAGGGTGCGGGTATGTGCTGCCCATATAGGTGGGGTTTTTAGCTCAAAATGTTCAAAAGAAGGGTCATTTTCGCCAGATTTTCCTTAAACTTTTGCAAGGTTAATGGCGCATCCTCAAGTTTACAGAAGGTTGATTGCGGTGTCCCACAGGGTTCATGTCTTGGTCCACTCCTTTTTCTAATTTATATTAACGATCATCCAATGTCTCTCCATGAATGCTATGTGACAGTGTATGCTGATGTATGCAGTGGGCAGAAAGCTATATCTTTTCGGGGTGCAAAGACTTTGAATGAATTGCCTTTGGGTGTCAAACAAGCACCCTCCCTTAGCATTTTAAAAGTATGCTGAAGAGTAATTTGCCTCTCTCAGCCTAACTCTATTTATTTTCATTTTTATATTGTTGGCATAGAAGTAATTTTTAGTCAATTTTTTTTATTTAATTAATACATTCTAAAGTTTGACATGGCCCCCTGTAAAGCAGTCTTCTAGATTGATGGGGCTACCGTGTAAAAATAATAAAAAATAAAATGAAAAATGAAACATGGGTCGGTTTGGCTGAAATTGTATGAAGCCAAATTTTGGCATTCAGAAAGAGGGTCTGAAAACCGGGCAGTAGACGCTCGTCCATCTACAGGTCGTGTACCCCCCCCCCCCGCCCCCGCGTTTACAAAGTCTTTTGTGCACTGTAAAACCAATACTGACGATTTTCTAAACTCCCGATTTGAGAGATATTTGATGTGGAAAGCCTTAATCAAATGGTTGGTATTGGCGAATAGCTGATAGTTTCAGGCTACTTTTCAGCTGCACAAACAGTCTATGCGTGGCATGAAAGGAGTGCAGAAGATACTTCATTTAGTAATTATGTTTCTTCCGTTGCAAAGCTACTAAATTAAAGCCACGTTTTATTTAAGGAAGGGTTTTCAAATGATTGGATATTCACTAATTGAAGGTTTTGAAGCTGTTAGGTTTTAGGTTATTGAGCGTTTTTCATGTCAAATTGTGGCGAACGAATTACACTCTTTTTTATTAGAAAATAAGAATTTAGGCCAGTACTGAAAGTTTCTTAAAATTATCATATTTTCAGTACTCAGAAGTTTCTTACGAGTTTCTTAAACGTTCCATACCATTCTTCATGTTCTCTACCTATGCCATCATGAATATTTAAAACAAGGTTTTTTTCAAGCCTTTCCCAATGTTTAGACATTACTCAAGTACCTTCCGACGTGTTTAGGCCAATGCTGGAATTTTACAAATTTGATGTCTTCGAAGTACTAAAATGAGGGGGGCTTTGGGGTTTCACGGGTTGCGGGTTTGACCAATTTTAGCCATCGGGTTTCGGGTTTTACGTCTAAATCGTGCGGGTTTTCGGGTTTTCAGCTGCTCCACGGGTTGCGGGTTGGCCAATTTTTATGCTCGGGTTTCGGGATTTCTTTAAAAAATTTCAATGTTTTCGCGTTTTCGAAGTCATACAGTCCATGTAGTTAGCTGAGATCGAAAAACCAGCTTCCAAATGCTTGAAACGATGCACAGAGTGTTAGTGAAAACGAAAATGTAGGAAATAGTCGAAGATTATTACCGAAAATTGAAATTTTGCGTCCCGAAGTGCAATTCCGGGTTTCGAATTTTTTGCTTGCGGGTTTTCGGGTTTTTGCTAATTTTGGTCCGGGTTTGCGGGTTCTAGTACCCCCCAAAGCCCCCCTCTAAAATCTGTCTGAAGTTAGATGTCATGTTAGATTTGCGATAACGCAAAAACTGCCTCACCAATACTCTTCAATTTTTTCATTCGCGGAAATTTCATGTGGTTTGAGACAGACATGAGATACATAGAATACTTTTAGTAATTTTCATTAGTTTTTGAATCTTAATGTCGCTATCATGGTGGGGGAAGTTTCTAGAAGCGAGATGTTTAACAATTGCTAATAAAACAAAAACGAAACGTAAAGATCCATTTTCACCCAGGGTCCTGTGTAGGCACGCTACAATTTTAGACTGTCTGAAAATCAAATTTGCCCCAAAGGAAACCTTTTTTGTCAGTGTAACTGCTACAATGTGGGTCCATATTTCCGCTTAGGCCAAATCTGACTTTCAGTTCAGACAGTCTAATAAGATTGCAGCTTGTCTGCAAAGAAGCCTGGGTCGTAGTGTGATTCTATGCCATAAACCATTTTGAACAACCTTCGGGAATTTCCACCTCGCCATGAGCCAGTATTCTCCAGTAGTATGTCGTAGATCCAGTATTTAATTTTGAATTTTTAGCTTAGAATTTTTGGCTGAAATGGTAAATGTAAATTTTTATATGCTTAATAATGCATTGTTTATTAGATGGCAAGAATTTTTTGAAAGATGTTTTTAAAAAACGTGAACTGTAGCTAAAGATTGGATTGAACAAATGTAGGTCGATACGTCGTGCAAGAAGATATTGTTTGAATGAAATAGCTTGAAATGGAAAGTGTTGGTATTCCTTCTTTGTTCGTTACTGCCCCGTACATATGCCTTGTAAAAAGTGTTGACCCAGTTCTGTACAAGCTCATAAAAAGTAGTTACCCCGTTACGTTTAGCAGCGACCTTGTTATAAAATGAGCTTTGCACTGTCACTTAAAGGTGCGCAGATGTATAGAAAATGCATGAAATAAGTTTTTCCTGAATCTTCATAAATAAGGGAGAACTAAAACGATTTTGAGAAATGAATTTATGATCATCTGGGACTGCGAAGGCGCCGATAGAGAACTGTGAAGGGAAGGGCGGGAGCACCAGTTTACGGGTCGCAAAGGATTGTGGGAGTGAAGACAGTTAACTGCTGCTCCTTTTGGTAGAAAGACGGCCTTGTGATGTGTTATCGTAGCTGCTTCAAAATAACTTTTATTCTCACACATTAAACACCTGCAAACACTGTGAGCAAGACGTGGATTAGAGAACTAAATAGTTGCTGAAGGTATGATGTCTTTTCTTGAGATATATATGACTGGTTTTGTCAGTGGGCATTCCGCAGATAATTTCTTCATATGCGCTGGCGGAGCCTGTGGCTTTTCCTACAAGATTATGTCATGTGTCCTAAGATATTTCGACCTGAGAACTATGCCATAAAGTGCCTCATATTTAACTTAAAAGATAGCACTACACATTGAACACAAGCCTATATTTCATGACTCAATTATAGTTATATTTATAGGTAGGTTTACAGAGAATTTAAATTTATTGGTTTTATAAATCGAGAGGCATGACACAAGCACACTCTTGAAATCTGCTCACCGACCTGAATAATGCATCATGTGAACACGCCTATATCATGATGAAATCCCACTGGATTTCCTGATCTTTTTAACACGAGAAAGCCTGATGATTGAATGCGTTTCTCTTTGCTCCACTAGCCTAATTATTTTAATTCGGAACCAGTTATTTATTCCTCAACTTTTCTTGAGTGAACATGATAGATAGGCCTACGCTTGCACGATTCCAATCCAAGCAAGGTCCTTTCAGAGTTCCCCTTCTCCTTTGCGATCACTTGCTGTTATAATTCCACTCGCTTCGCCCAGTAAGACACTTTTAATTAGAGCTTAAATACGATCTATCATGTTACCAAGCTAACCTAACTTTGTTGCAGTATTGTGATTGCTTAATGTTCAAAACATTTATTTATCATTCAACCCACAGTATATCCTGGTAACAAACTGGGGCAGCTGGGCCTAATTTATCACCTGTAGGAAGGCTAGAGTGAAATATGGTTTCTAGCACAACCATTTTATTTATTAGCTTCATCCTACAACAATGAAGAAATAGCTTATTTTGGTTGAATCCTACCCACAAAGAGCTTGAATGGCCAATAGCAAACTACCTCTGAATGAAAGTGAAATTCATTGTTGTTGTGGAATGAAAAATTTTACCTGATTCTTTCCTGGTTCAGATCCAAAGAAATGGTTGTTTCCTGTAACCTGCTGTTGAGATAGGATTTGTTAGATTACCATCATCATATTGAAATTGGAATTGATAATGGAAAGATAAATTGTTCAATTGGGTTCAACCCTATAAAGCTTTCATTTTTATAGAGATGCTTGAAAAATAGCTTATAATCATGATAGAATTTTCCTATCATTTCGTCTGGCTGCCAGTTATAATATGAAAACATTTTAACAACTGTTTTTGTGTTTTTCTCTTGGGAGCATGAAAACTCATCCCTGCCAATGTTGCAAAATCATTCAAGGGGATTCCAGCCAGGCTGAAAAGTTTGCAAATTGTGCACTAAAGTGAAAATTTGAAAAAAAAATGTGCACCTATTTCTTTGTCGTTATTGCACTTGACGAGGATGTCAGGTTCACTATACTTTATTATAGACTTCTACTTTTCTCTGAATAGACATTCTTGCCTTCATATGCTCATATCAGAACTGCTGATTGGAGTCCTAGGTGCATGTTAAAGTTAGCATTTTTGATGCCCCTCAAAATGCAAAAACTTGCAGATGTGCACCCAAATCTTTAACTGTGGACTGCGTTCCAGCTTGGGATTCCAGCATCCTAAAAACTCTGATATGTAGTCTTGCTGTGAGGCAGAAATCGAAGAAATTTGATGATCGTTTTCAGCCATTTTTGGTAAACTGTTGCCTTCTTTAGCAAATTTTGTTTGCTCTAATAGGAAGAGGCTGATGTAAGCCAGGTAAATTTTTATGTCTACTTGACATTCGCCAATATTATTGCTTCAGTATCAGGGAACAGTTTTTCTTCAAACCTTTTGTGACTAGAATTTGCTTTATCATCAGGGAAATCCCCAGCACATGAGGTTAGGTTTAATTTGCTCATTATCTAAGAAAATTGAATCATTTTGGAAAGGCCATTGGCATCATATCAAAGAGGTTCAAAATACCATTGAGGTTACATGACCAGAAGCAATAGATTTTCTGCGCATTCTGAAGGGGGCATTCAGAAATGATGGAGGGGCAGATCACTCCCTGGAAATCCTTGACACCTTTTCAGAATCCCTCTTTTGTTTCAGCAATCCTGGCAATTTATGGAATCCTGTGAAAATCCCTTTGTTCTTCAAGAGGAGTGATACACCCACCATTTCATGTTGATATAATATTTAAGTGAACAAAAAAGGAAACACCTTTGCTTGGATTTGAATTAAAGCTATTAGTGCACAGAAAGCAGAATGAAAATATGACTAGATTCATAACCAAAAGATAAAGACTGTTTTGGAACATGTTTTTGCAACAGAATTTTGGCAGCACTTTTCTTGCTGTTGAAAGCTAACACCCTGCCTTCCATCCTTTTGGGATAGAACAGAATGTCTCTCTTCCTTCTCCTGTCAACTCCTTCAAGAATTCTAATGTTTCTGGACCAGATCCAAATCAGTCTGTTCCATTTCATTCTGTTTTCATGTGAAAGGGTGCCAAGCCAAAAATGTTCACCCTGGCTAATAACCTATGAGCAAGCAACAAGAGTACTCTGGGAATGCTGTATGCTAGATTTACTTGCAAAATTTTTTGTCAAATGTTTACGAATGCAGTCAAATGCAGCTTGTGCTGTCAGTGGCTTCATGTAAGGATCCTCAAAGTCAGTGGTTTCATGATCATGTAAGGATCATGAAGGTGTTGTGGTGCAGTGGTGTAATCCTCTGACTTTGCAGCCAGAACAGTCAGGCGGAGTGGGTTCGATACCCAGTAGGACCCCACCACTTGAGCGTCATGAGAAGGGGTCATGGACTCAATTAGGTCTGCTCTATTTCTGCGATCCCAGCGCTTGGTGCTGAAAAACGCAACTTCACCTTCCTCAAAATCCTGAAGTCATCAAACTCCAAACATAGCTGTATTTGGGTGACAAACTAGTTGACATATTGCTGTTGCATTGAGTGAAGTCAGCGAACCATGCATTTTATGCAGTTTTTGCTGTGCAGCTATAAGATATTTGATGCATGCTCCCCATATACTAGGTATACCATAATTGGTGGTAACCACAGTGATATCATTTCACAGGCATAATTAGGTCTGCAAAAATTGTATAAACAGACAAACAAAAGCAGAATCCATTGCCAAGCTGTTGAGCAAGAATATTATGCGGCTTAGCAGCAAGACTGTGCCAAGAAAGAAGTGATTTGGTGTCTACTGTTTGATCGTTTTGCCAACCTGCACTGCAGTAATTTTTGTCTGGCAAGCGCACTTTCCTTTTCCGCATGCTCTGATGTTAGGGAACACATTCACTTTACAGGTGGCGTGGTCACCAACCAAAACTTCTACAGTGGTTGTTGGTCTTTATGGCTTGATCTATGCATTGAGTTTTGCAAAATGAGTTGTACCAGGTGACCCAAAAAAAACTTGACAAGCTAGATCCACATAGTTTCCTGAAAGCAAATGTTATGAACACAAACAAGGTATCAGCATGTAGATAAAAGGCTCAGCTATCTTTTGAGATGTGCTTGGTCAGTTTAAGTTACCATTATCAACTTGCATCCATGCAAATTGTACAATGCAGGCTTTGTGAATTCTTTGCATTATGATGAGAATTCTTGACCATATGAAAGAGTGTAAATTTTTCTTAATTAGAATCTTAGGCAATATTTTCATGAAAATGTACACAAGGCCTGTCCTGTACTGTAATCCTTTTTCAAGTTACAGTAGACAGGCCTTGCACACATTAACATGACAAGAATTTTTAAGAATTCTCAAGAATTCTTCACTTTATGGCAAGATTTCTTGGGACATATGAAAGACTGTAATTTTTTTCAAACAAGAATTCTTAAGAAACCAAAATTGTTCTTGAGATTCTTAGGCAGGAAAATCATGTTAATGTGTACAAGGCCTGTACTGCAGTAAACTCAATGGAAGTTCTTGGAGGACATTTGTTAATCTGGTTGATCTACTACTCTTGACTTTGAGCTTTACCTATTCAGAAATTTGTTTGCTTTTGACAGCATAGTGTCAAAAAATTGGCAAATAAAAACACAAATACTTGACATGAAATCTATTTGAACTGTGATGCAAGTTGTATGACATGCATGCTTCAAAACATTCTTTGAAGAGCTTGATTAGATGCCACCTTTTCAATGGAGTTACAGTTGTTTGCTCTGTGAAATACTTTCCAATTGAATCTCAAAGGGATTAGATTTAATTCTTTTCTGCATTGTTTAGATTTTAAACATTCTCTCTTTGTATAAAAGTAGGATTTACATTGTGTTCTTTTTTATATTCATTGAGATATCATTGTTTAATTTGAAGGTGAATTTCCTCTGGAGACATGGGTCACTAGGAGACAGTTATGTTTATGAAAGCATTGTGTGCTAGAAGACAGAATTTGCTTTTCATCTGTATCCATGCATATCATTGATAAAATTGATGGTTTGATAGAAGAAAAGCTGAATCAAAATGGTTCTGACACCAAAACAAAAGGAAGAGTTGTAAGTACTCTAATATTTTGTCTGGCTCTTTGTTCTCCATTCATTTATCTATTCATACCAAAGGGAAAAATAGACTTGCTACTTTATGTAAATTGTGTAACATTAACCAAATTGAAGACCAAACACAGTTTTATTTTTGAATGCACCCAGTATAAACCCCAAAGATCAAATTTTCTACTAAAATGTTATGATTTATTCCCAAGAACTAAACAACTCGGTAACCATGATCTTCTCCAATTCATTTTCATGAACCCCAATCCTCAACTTCTTTCAGATCTGATATCCTATATATATCCAAACATAGGGCTCAAATCTTTAAAAAGGTTGGTGTAAAATTCTATTGCAGTTTTCTTTGAAATTAATAGCTTGGAAGGAACTGTAAATCTGCCGTGGCAATTTATTGATATCTTGATTGGTTTCAATATGCCGCATTTATTAAATTGGAGGCTATGACATCATCAAATTTCTAAATCCTAAACTAGAAAAGCTACAGATTTCTGCTTGTCACCATATTGTAGACCTCGATCAACTATGGATTTCTTGAAGGTTATGTAATGTTTCCTCTATTACTTTAGGATTTGCGATGATTTAAATTTTTTCAAAATTTTCCATGATTTTTTTCAAAAATAATCAAATTGGCACCATTTTGGAAAAAATCAAGATATCATAAAATTTCCAAGGTAGATTTACAGCAAAGTACCATAAGTTCCTTTCAAGCCATCTAATTTAAAGAAAAATGTAATAGAATTTTACACCAACCTTTTTAAAGATTTGAAAGATTTTAGCTCCTATGCTATATATCCATGATATTTGTAACAGGCGTTCTTCACTCAGTCAAACCCCTGCACCTTCAGGTTAATAACTGATAGCTTTATAGCTGACAAAAATTATGAATTTGTTGTTTACGTTCTGTGGTCTTCATAGAGTTAGTTTTTGTACAGTATATCATGTATAACTTTATATCTATCCAATAATTACATGAAGAAATTCTCCTGGATTGAATAAGGAAAACTACTTAGTCTAACAAACAGGTAGACTGATTACAATGAGTCCCAGTAATCGCTATTCAATACAAGACTATTACATCAGACCGAGACCGCTCTTACTGGGACTCATATTATTACGGCAATATTTTTGGACTGACTTTTTTCACTTTTGAACGCCCTTGGGAACGAGGCTGCTATACACAGTCATGTACAAAGTATACAAGAGAATACAACGCCATTGGAATTTCTGCAAATTCGATTGATTGATGTTGACCAACGGAAACTCAAAGCTCAAAGCAGAGTTTCAAGGAGCTTAGCCGGACAGAACAAAGTCTTACGAACAAGAATACCATGAAAACAGTTGGCGACAACATCAAATCTTGTATGTAGGTACTATTTTGCTGCTTTCGCTAAGCATTAACTGATTTATTGTCAAGTTTTCAAAGTCTAACAAACAGGCATAAATTTATGGATATTCAACAGAGATGTTAATCAATTTCTTTGTCATTCATCCAGAGGACATATTGCCTTTAGAGTATGGTACCTTTTGACAACAGTTCTGGTTTGCAAGGAGAACTTTCTTTTGTTCTCATTTTCTGTTTTGAATAACCTGTTGAAATATCTGGTATGCAAGTGCCATACTCTTCACACCTGCCTTTAGAATGGCAAGTCACTCCCAGCATCTTGTACACTGTCATAAGCAATCGCAAAAAAATCTTCAAAAATCATTAAAAACTTTAGAGAACTCTTTGAGAATCTGAGAAACTCATGGTACCCCAAAAGATTGTAGAAATTTCAAAATATTACAAATTGAAGAGAATCTTAGAAATTATAATATAATCCGAAAATCTTCCCTCAAAATGATAGAAAATCTCAAAAATCTGAAACAATCTGAAGGATATTTGGAAAATTCAAACTGTTTTTAAGATCCCAAAATTTTGTTATATTTTTTAATTTTTTGCCCCTTGCTAGCTTTGTGGCTGCAGGCACTTGTTGCGATAAATTATAAATCAAGAAATTGCTGAGTATTAGACCGGTTAAATCCAGCAGAATTTACTTCAATTTTGCAGAACTGAAATCTTATGACCTGTCTAGATTTTTAAAGATTTGTCATAAATTTAGATTTTATCTGTTGCCATCTGGTATTGACCAAATGCACAGACAATGGCCAAGAGCTTCAAAGCTCCTCAAACTACGAAGCATTCAACTTGGTCAACTAATTGAAAAAGAATGACAGTGTTAATGTAAAGAGATCTTCATACATTAGCTGTTTTGAAAACAGCAAAAACATCATGTGTGGTTTGCACATGGTAGACTGAATAAAGAAAAGCTCAGTTTATTTAGGTGTGTACTGGCTAGAGCTAAGTCAGTTTGATGACATATGTACAGCATAGGTTCCAAATCTTTAAAAAGGCTGGTGTAAAATTGAGTGACCTATTTCTTTGAACTGAATGACTTCAAAGAAACTTTAGCTATTTCTCTATAATTCTACAGTTGGACTTTTCGGAAATCTTCGATATTTTTAGATTTTGAGTGATTTTCTTCTTTTTCAAGAATTCAAGAAAAATTTTCAAAATAACTTAAAACCATCGTAATTTCTAAACTGTTTGACGTAGCATGACGTAACTTTGAAGAACACCATAGTTTATGAATGCCTACAATATGGTATCAAGCAAAAGTCTGTCACTCATCTGGTTTATGATTTAGAAATTTGATGACATCACATCCTCAAATGAGTTGAAATGTAAGATATGCTGTAATTTCGAAAAATATTCAAAATTTCTTGAAAGTCCAACAGTAGAATTATAGATAAGTATCTAAAGTTTCTTGCAAGTCATTAAAACAGAAGAAATAGGTCATTGAATTTTACACCCATCTTTTTACGCCGAGAAAAAGATTTGGAACCTATGCTCATATGTACTTTTAGTTATTTCTGCATTCAGGAAGGACCTCCTAGATAGCTTCTTATTAATTATGTCTGGACAATCCTCATGCTTTGCAGTGCACATTAACATGACAAGAATTCTTGAGAATTCAAAATTTGTTACATCATTAGAAGGAATTCTTGACCCATATGAGACTGTAAATTTTTCTGAGCAAGAATTCTTAAGAAACTAAAAATGTTTAGGCGGGAAAAGTATGTTGATGTGTGCAAGGCATGTACTGTACTTTTCTATACTCTTATTGGTAAATTGAGATAGCATGGAGCATTCCTAGTGTTGTGGATAAAAGCAGGCAAGCTGTTTAACTAGCAAATCAATAGGTAATGCCAGCAGGCTGATTGTAATATGCTATGAGACCTATATTATCTCCCTTTGAAAAAGTCTTGATTTCTCTTGTGATTTTTCAAAGCTTTCAGGAAAGCTTAGATTAAGATTTAGTCATTATAAAATTTAGTTGTGATTTTTATCTCTCTTTGTAGAAATAAATCCATAGCTGATTATCTGCAGACATGTGGATTTCAGTCAACATTAGAAGCTTTCAAGGCAGAAGCGGATATTGTAAGTATCTGTCCTCCATCTTAAAGTTTTGGTAGCTGTTCAGTTGTTGATGAGCTAAAAGCCAAAAACATAAGAGACATAGTGAAACAGCATTATCTCACCATCTAATTTTGCCAGCTAGACGTTTATTGCAGGCAAGGGAGGCTTATTTGATATAGTTTTAAGATCTTTATTTTCAAAATAGCTGCAATTTACTTGGAAGAGATCACAGACAATGCACAAAGCCTGTGGGAGATTTTGGACTGTGATCCTTTGTAATTCAAGGAATTCCTGTTGATTGATTGATTGATTGATTGATTGGTTGATTGATTGATTGGTTGATTGACCACCCACCTTCCTGCTCAGATTAGGACTCCTGATATTACAGCTCAGAGACAGGACTTGGCTACAGCCTTTTGGGTACATTGACAGAAATGAGGCTGTTGAGCAGTCTAGCTAATATAACACAACAAAGTCATGGTCAAAACTTCCTCGATGCTATCTTCTAGAGAAATTGTGTATTGATATTTATCCGTTGATGAAACAGATGATTTGAATGTGTGTATATATATTCATTTCCGATTTCAGAAAGGAGAAATGGAGAAAAAGTATGCTGGCTTATTAGAGAAAAAATGGACATCAGTCATAAGACTACAGAAAAAGGTATTTTCTCGATTAATTGCTCATGTGTCATTTCACATTGTGTTGCCTGTAATTTTGCTAAAGAAGGCCCTATTTTTATAGTGTAACAATTCAGTTATTAAACTGTGGTACAGTTGCCCCTGTTAAAGAAACAAAGTCTAGGAAATATATCATATAAAAACAATGTTCACAGAAGAACATTTCATTTTATTTGAAGATTTGTTGGTAGGGATCTGTGTGCTATGAATGATTAAGGCCCTGAAATACCTGTCAAAAGATGAAATGCTTGATTTATTGGAAATTTTTATGATGTCTATCTTTTTTAGGTGATGGAATTAGAGGCAAGATTGAATGAAGCTGAAAAAGAACTAGAAAGTGGAGGTTTGTTTCAGTTTATTTATAACCATTTCTTTTTGCTGTTTCAAACAGCTAGTGTATTTTTGTGACCAGAGTACTCAGTCTACTGTCTAGCATACAGAAGTTGAATGATTCCAACAGAATCATGGCAATGTTTTACACAAAGAAGAAGCTAGAGGTCTCCTCGTTTTCAGCGCATATACTTGTTGCTATACCTGGCTATAACTTCTTTGTGGCTATTTCTTAAATTTTGTTCAGAAAAAATTATGCTTATTTCACATATACAATAAATATGAGTTGTTTTGACCACATCCCCTTTTTCAACCTCTTGTTCGTCACTTTGTTTTGGTGTCTGTGTAAATGTTTGTTTGTTGATTTGTTTTGATGCATCTTTGTAAACTTAAAAAGCATTTTTAATTATTTATGATTACTTCGATATTTGTCACCTGTTATCTAAGAAATTTATTTTCATTGCCTATTACTTTTTTGAAAGCAATTTTAATTCAGTTATATATAAAATCATCTATAAATCATAAAAATCCCCTAAATAATCCATGGTTAGGCCACTTTTTTCCGTTCACAAAATTATGCAATACTTTGTTCCCCTGTGGCCTATCAATTTCTACAAATACAACATAACATTTAACATTCATATGACGCCTTATTTTAGTTTTAAAATTGAAATCACGGTTGGGTTTCGTGTTTAACTACCCTACTAGCAAGGAGTAAGTTTTATGTTGTGTAGACACAAGCACTTTTTCTTGTGAAAAAGTTTTTGTATTAAAGAAGATTGTATGGGGTATCTTGAAGGTGTTGTGGCGCAGTGGTGTAATCCTCTGACTTTGCAGCCAGAACAGTCAAGCGGACAGAGTGCTATACCCGGTAGAGCCCCACCACTTGAACGTTATGACAAGGGGTCACAGACTCGATTAGCGCTTAGCTACTTCTGTGAACCCAGCGCTTGGCGCTAAAAACCGCATTTTTACCATCACCTACCTTATAGGACTCACCAAGCAATAATTGCCCATCAAGGTGTCCTGAAAGGATTAATGTCCCTAAGTATGATCAAATCAAGTCAATCGTTTTTCTAGGAAATCGAAAGCAATATAAACAAGGAAACTTATCATAAATGGAATGCCTAATTTGAGATTTTGATGTCATGCTCTAAGTATTCACAAGAAAGATTTAGAAGGTGTCCATTGGTTTCTAAACCACAATAAAAACCTTTCAACGGTTTCCTAAGATATTAGAAAGTGAATGATAAATATTTGCAACTTTTCATTATTATCTCATCATCAAGACAAATCCATGTTTAGACGATTCCAAGGGAGACCAATCCGAGTGATGAATTAGTTAGTGAACAAGACTAGGCCATGTTGAATAATTATTTTTTGACGTTTTGAAGTAATGTTAAAGCAACAACGTTTCGAAGAATATTAGGCAGTTCAATCTTTTCTTGAGAATCCATGTGGAGATCATAAATCAGTAGCAAAATCCATCGAAGTTCCTAAAAAATCCTTGAAGTATTTGTGGGGTGATTAATTCCTTAAACTTAAATCAACTCCATAATTTGGAATAAATGCAATAACAATTTTGGAATAAGTACATCATTCATAGCATCTTTTTGTCTGGCTTACTTTGATCAATGTCCAGCAAAAATATCTCATTTTTGACCAGTAGTTTGAGGATCTTTTATCTCTGTTGAAGTTTATATTTTTTGCCAAGATCCTTATTTACATTTGACTTATATTCTTTTGCAGGTCCACTTCGAAAAAATCGACAACCAACTGACTGGATTCCTAGACCACCTCCAAAGTATTCCCTGACGGGGCATCGAAGCCCAATCACCAAAGTTCTTTTCCATCCAGTTTACAGGTAAGATTTATAACTATTCTAGGGATCCTTAATGTAATATTAGGCGGCTGTCTTAAACTGTAAAAGGTTAAAAATTATATGGACTCGCATGTGTGGCTATGATTCTTTGAATGTTCTCAAAGATTTTGGTTATAAATAAAGCAAATAGCCTTGCATCTTATGATAAGACGTTTCGGGCATAACCCTTCACCAGTAATAACCCTTCATCAATAATAATAACAAAGTGAAGTACGATAAGGTCGTTAGAATAAAAAAGAAACGATTGATAAAGAAGAAGACCTATATATCCTTAATGAATTATGTCAATGAAAATGATATCTTGAAGGTGGATAGATCTTCAACATTGTTGTCATTTTTACTCAATTATTTCACATGAGATAGTCAGAAATTGCTGTAGATCTCCATTGGAATTGAAACAGTTGTGTACCTCGCTTCAAATATGTAAATGCACTGTCAGACGCACGCTCCTTCGCAGCAACTGCACATGCAAACTACTCCCAAACTACTATACAATCAATTGTGAAACTAAGAGCTTTGAATTTAGTTTAAGAATAACAGGGGGTTAAGCAAAATAAACAAATTTGTGACTCAAGGACTGACAAAGTCAAATTAATAGGACGATGCACAGGGGCGTGCTGTCAGACTGCTTTTATTGCTGAGCTCAGAACTTGTGTGATTGACTGTTTTGAGAACATTTTTGGACATGTTTGATTTTTTTTCAGTGTAATGGTCACAGCTTCGGAAGATGCTACAATCAAGGTATGTCTTTCTCTCATGAAGTTAGATTTTGTAATAGGCTTTGATATAACTTACGTTTTAAATACCGGGTGAGTCAAAAAAGGCCCGGCGTTTGAAAGGCTACTGCTCCCTGAATATATAAGCAATTATATTTTGCAATAGCTAATTGAGTAGCTAACATGTTCAATAACTTTTAGAATTTTTCCTGGCTGAAATCGGTCGCTTCTTTAAGATCTTACAAGGGATTTTCTGAAAAGTGTCCCTGCGAGGAACCTTAAAAAACGTCCCAAAATCATGAGCAAGCTTTCCTTATGTGTTTACCTTACAGCAATGACTTGAGAACGCTTTAGCATGTGCTATCCTCTTGGAGGAATTAAAAAGTCGCCCCCTGGCCTGGTATGAATAACTTATTCAAGGGGATTCCATTCTCCCAAGAGGACAAAATGCATGAATGCATGTGAGTGTCATTATTGCCAGGAAGGAAAACAAAGGGAGATTTTGTTTGTCGTTTTCCTTCGTTTTTGCAGGTTTTCGAAAGGGGCTTTCTGTAGAAAATCTCTCATATCGACAGGAAGGAATGGCCGATTAAAGCCGGGTAAATTACTGAACCTAATTTGACATATCAGGAATAAAACAAAGACAGTTTTCAATATTATTGCTTTGATATTGAGGGAGCAGAATTTTTCAAACGACGGGCCTTTTTATTGACTCACCCGGTACATTTCATCCTGACAGATGAATATCATACACCAAAAATTCTCCGAGAATACAAAAAATCGTAGTTCCTACGATATTGTTTCTGATTTACTTTAGTTGTTGCCAGCGTTGCTTTCAAGAAAAATTTCTGGTTCACCACTTTTTAAGCAGAGCAATGTTTATAGATTTCAGCCAATTTCTCCCCTGGAGAATTGAAAGTTTTGCTTTGTTATTGTGTCTTTAACAGCATAGGTTCCAAATCTTTAAATCGACGCAAAAAGGTGGTGGGTGTAAAATTCTATGGCCTATTTCTACCATCTGAATGGCTTAAAAGAAACCTTAGCTTCCTATCTACAATTCTACCGTGGGACTTTTCAGAAATTTTGAAGTTCAAAGAAATAAGTCATTGAATTTTACACCAACCTTTTTAAAGATTTAATACCTATGCTGTCTTCAACCAAAAATAGCCAACTCTTGGTCGACTAAGATTTCACTAAAGCATAGTTTCATGACCTTATTCTCCCGTTGTTTGGTTGACCGTTGTTTTACCGCCTTCTTACACAGGTTTGGGATTACGAAACTGGAGATTATGAAAAAACATTGAAAGGTCACACTGATATCGTGCAAGATCTTGCTTTCGACCATACTGGAAAAATGCTAGGTAAATCTTCATGGCATACGTAAAAAATTAAACGCCAATATTTCAACTTTTTGTACGACGTTGCAAAGCCTCCATTGCTTCTAGTATCTCCACGCCTACTTTATTTACAAAGACTTTTTCAAGTTTAGCCCCTTGTTCTTCCGTCATGTTATGAGTAAAACAACTCCCTCAAAGGGCAGAAATAGCCTTATCTCGAAAGAGAACATTTTACCTGAGACTACTACTGCTCGATTTTCTTGCTTGGTCAGTGATACAGCTAAGTTTTGACGAATGCTCCCAGCTTTAGAAAGCTACAGTTTAAAAGTAAATCTGCAATGAAAAGAATGATGCTGCTGCTCATCTCATCATTTACTGAGAGCAAACGAAAAATAGAGGATCGAGAACGTTAATGGAATGTTTGCTATCAAGTGTCACCTCAATCAAGTTTCCTGATTTTTATTTTGAGTACATTATTTCAAGGGCATTATTTCAGCATCATCCTTGTTATTATGAAGACCTTTTGATTGATTAACAAGCAAGGTATATGATTGAAATTTAAAGGCAGTCTGTCACGTATCTGATTGGGTGATAATAACAATGCAAACAATAGGAGGATTGAATGGCTGCTGATCCTACTAACTTTCTACGACCCTAGAAAGTGATAACGATCCGCTCTCTCGTTATTCTAAATACACAGATTCACAAAGGGATCAATAGACAAGGTCTGGGACGGGCGCGCTACTTTTCTGGAAGATGGCGGATAATCTGCGAAGGGGAATACCCTTCTCACTGCAGATGTCGAAATACAGTTGAGATGAGCGAAGCAATGCAAGAAAAAGTGAATTTAACAACAGTTTATATGCGCTTAATGGACCAGAAGGGCCTACAAAGGCTTGCAACTGGAAAATACTGAGTTACTATCACATTTAAGTGATGTTTAACATTGCTTACACGGAAACTTCGATTTCTTTACCTAACCAAATCCGAGGCCTTCATCATCAATGATCATGAAGCCTCATGAAGTCCAAAATTCGCTGAAACAACTCAAGGAATAAGCTTCTCCTCCTCGTAAAAAGTGCTAAACATTGCGTTAATATGGGAGGCAAGTATTTGTTTTCATGCTGAAGCCTTTCTTGTCTTTTATGAACCATACAACTGGAGTTAAATGCCATATCATTTCCACAACTTCTCCCACTGCAACTCTAGTTCAGCATTGCGGAGAAGATTCCCTCGTATCCAGGGAGATATCCGCCATCTTCCAGAAAAGTAGCGCGCCCGTCCCAGACCTTTGAAAAGGTCTATTGTGTTGAGCTCTGACTTTATTGCAGCCAATCAGATACGCGACAGACTGCCTTTAAACGACAAGATCAAATGGATTTGTTTATTCTGCAGCATATATTAGCCAACTGATTTCAGCCCTTTAGATACTCAACTGTTTTGAAACACAGATCTTTATTTATAGCGTCAGCATCTGCGGATATGACAATCAAATTATGGGATTTCCAAGGATACGAAAATATAAAAACACTCCATGGTAAGCAAACATCTTCAATTGCGAATTTTGGTAAGGTGCAATATACCTAGCATCACTCCATAAGAACCCTCAACTTACGCTCATCTGATTGAATCGAATTGATGTTGTTGCTGTTGTCGCTGCAATGAAAGCCTTATTTCCGTAAATGTTTAATTCTGAATTTCCGTAAATGTCATGTCATCTAAGTTACCATTTGTTCATTGAAAGTTTTATCTTCGTGTCAAACTTTTCAGACATTCAGGTTAAAGTTGTGACTTCCATGTACAGACCACGGGGCACCTTATTATGTTACATTCTGAATTTCCGTAAATGTCATGTCATCTAAGATATAATTTCTCCATTGAAGGTCATGACCACAACATTTCATCGGTCTGCTTTATGCCATCTGGTGACCATATCATTTCATCATCAAGAGACAAGACTATCAAAATGTGGGAAGTCGCTTCAGGGTAAGTCTTTCTCATCATCTTGGAATTTATCTTAATCTCCACAAGGTGCAGAATGCTACACGTGCTACATTTTAACTGCTTTGGTTTGCAGACTCGAAATTTTCTATATTTTCTGTTACCAAACAATTGAAATGTAGCGCACACTGAACGTGAAGCTTTGCAGAGTCCAGAGAAAGATCAAACCTTCCTCCGGATTCCCAATTCGTTAATTAGATCTTCCTCGTTGTATTTGATGTTATCAAGTTAAAATGACTAGAGTTTTCGACCTCCTCACGTTGTTTATAACGCTGAAATTTGTACACCAGATGATGTTGCCAAAATAGACTAAAATTTCCTCTGTTATAAAGATTACTAAACCTTCCATGAATATGACATTAACAAGCAAACCATCCTCTGGATCACAGCTGTGGAATCGTGGCTTTTTCTGGCCTGTGAAGCTTTGTATCCAGTAGAAGCACAGATACATTTTATCTCCTTTCTCTGTGTTAATGGTTCCTGTTCATCCAATATGCTTTTTGGCTTTGAATTGCTTGTAAACTATATTATCATTGGCTGTGAAATCAAGGGATCGGTATTGATGACAAACTTGTAAAACTGCTGCTAGTTACGAATTAATTTCTGTTTTGTAAGAAGCTTTGCTTTTAAGTTTAGTCAGATTGGTGAGGGCGTCTACCAGTATCAGTTTGGTGTCGTCCTGACTGATTTACTTAAAGTAGTAATTGTTCAAGTTTCTCTTTTATACCTCAGGTATTGTACGAAAACGTTCTCTGGACATAGAGAATGGGTGAGGTCTGTTTGTGTTAGTCCAGACGGTAGGTTTTCTCAAGTCTGTTTTTCTTCAGCTTCTTTAGAGTCCTTTTGACTCTAAGTTTTTAGGTTTTGCAGCCTTTAAAGTTTGTAACTTTTGAAGCCAAGTGATTGAAATGGTAGGCTTTTTTACAGGTTTTTATAGATTTATCGTGTTTTAAAACTTCAACGAAGTTCATTGTCAAGGTATTAGGCTTTTGAGCAAATATTTAATTTGTCCGACGATGAGCAGTTTTTGATTTACGGTGTTGGTTTCATTATGCATGAAAGTTGGTGTTGCCTCTTATTGGATATACATTTTGTTTTGACGAGTCTACGAGTCAGTTTATTATCCTTCGTGTGACTTCAGTTTTTTCTCAGAAGATTTAAGTGTTTTTTTTAGTCTAACTTGCCTTTACTTCTTCAATTTCAGGCACGTTATTAGCAAGTTGTTCGAACGATCAGGTAAGTTTATTTGTGCACATTTTTTTCGAATATTAGCCATAAATTACCAACTTTAATTCTCCGTTTTGTGATTTGTTTCAAGCTTCGAAATTTCAAGCACAGGATGGCGAGTGAATACATTAAATCCCCGCGTATAAGAACGTACTTTTTTGACAGCCAGGCTTAAATAGGTTATTATCTTAAAGGTACTAAGAGTAATTTCAAGGTATAAAGGTTCTTATTTGAAGGGTGCCTTGTGTAGGCCATTTTAGAATCTTCACCAAAGATGTCCAGTCCTGCTATTTGTTTTGGCAAAGCTTTATGTACCTAATAACCAATTCTAAGCTTACAAACAGTATAGGAGGAGATTTAAATTCAACAGCCAACTGGGACAAAGATAAATTAATGACGAGAATCCCAAATCAACTTTGCTACCCTGCAATAAGAACATACTTTTCATCAAATTGAAACAGGTTCTTAATTACAAGGTGCATAAGTTAGATAAAACAGCATCTAGGGTCTTATTTTTGTAGGTTCTTATATGAGAGGATTTACTGTAAATGCTCCACACTCTTAATGCTTATTCTGCGAGTAAATAGATAGAGCTTAGCCAAAGAAACATTGTCATGTGTTGGTGTTTTCTTGAAATATTTATAAGCCACACCACATATCCATGTCTGCTCTTTTTCATGTATCCTTTCTTGATTTTGCAGTCAATACGAATCTGGGTGATAGCAACAAAAGAATGTAAAATAGAATTGAATGACCATGATCACGTGGTAGAATGCATCGCATGGGCACCTGAAAATGCGCATCAAACAATCAATGAATCAATAGGAAACGCGGTAAGTATCTGTGAGTGGAAAGAAGCTGTGAACTAAACTGTTTCATGCTTTGCACGTTCATGGCTCGCTTATTATTTTGTTTGTACGATATAAAACATTCATAGCAAGAGAAGACGCAATGTCATCTAGATCCGTCTATAAATGGCACTTGCAATATATTTAACTACATTGCCACCCTAGCAAACGCAAGGAAAGAACAAACAAAGAAACAAACAAACAAACAATCAAACAAAAAAACAATGATGAAACAAAAGATAAAACAAACAAAAAAAGAGCGAACAGAGCAGAACAAAAGCTAAATAAGGGGGTAGCTGCATTCAGTCAAACCATTTTGTCGCTGTAATGAATGATATAGTAGCCTCCATTATTATTCTGTTGCCAATTACATTCAGCAACGGAGATCCGAACAGAAGCAATATGCATACATGATGTGAAATGTCAAAACCAGGAATATCTGAGAGTTGACCAAGGAGATCGTATCGTACAATGGACAGTGCAAGAGAAAATGTTCATTGTCTTCTTTGCTGTTCCACGCAAGCAAACAGGGCAAGCAATCAAAATTACTTATCAAAGTTCACGTATGAAAGCAACGACTGTTGTCAAGGCAATCGATGACCAGTGGATGGTGCTGTCTGTTAAGAAATGCTGGCACTCAAATGAATCAAATATTTTTCGTGGACGTAGCTTATCTTTGTTAAATTGACTTTGTGTTGAGATCAATCAAAGATATTCAAACAATGTTAAATTACTTTGGTTAATGCTATTCAGGAATTTTTCACTAAGAAAGATCTCGCGTCTCGCGCTTTTTGAAGGTAATGCATTTGCAGGTGGTATCCTGATGATATTTTTGTATAGCAAAGGCTGTAACCTAAACGTATCTTTCTGTCTCCTTTCTTTATAGAAAAAAACGAACGTTCCTGGTCCTTTCCTTGTCTCAGGATCAAGAGATAAAACTGTGAAATTATGGGATGTTGGTGCTGGTGTATGTCTTTTCACGTTGGTATGTATATACTTTACTTTCGTATCGAACTTCCCTTTGAGTTTATTCTATTCAGTTGGCTTCAGGCTAATTTCATACATTACAAAGTAGATTGTTCTCAAGCAAGCGAGCTTTCACGGAGAAAACCTGCGAGCATCGATCGTGCTTACTCATTCCTGCATAGCAGCGTGATTTTACGTGTCGAGAAAAGGTTGTATTTTCCCGACAAATTAAGCAATTTTTAGTTATTAGCACTGCATACTTTTCCCTTTCAAAGTAGCAGCTCGATAGATGAAAGCCATCCATAATCCAAATGTCTGAGATAAATTAGTTGTGGTCTCCATAATTTTTTTACTGTTATGTTGAGCAGACCCTTAGTACCTTTTGGGAATTTTTGACTAAGGATTGAACGTAGAAATGACCGAATTTCTTGGTGGGGATACTACGATTCAACAGAAACGGATTTGTAACAGATTCTAAAGGTCATTATAGTTATTTATAACGGTACTTTTCTTTATTAATATCTTGAATACCTTTGACTAGTTGATCAGCATAGGGCTCAAATCTTTCGATTCTTTAAAGAGGTGGGTGTAAAATTCTATGACATTTTTCTTTGAAAAAAATTGAATGGCTCGAAAGGAACTTAAACCCTGTCGTAAATCCTACACCTATAGAGGAAAAGTGGTATAACCTTCAAGAAACCCATAGTTATGAGGGTCTACAATATGGCAAGCAGAAATCTGCAGCTTTTCTGGTTTAGGATGTAGAAATTTGATGATGTCATAGCCTCAAATCTAATAAATGCCGCCAATTTGAAACTAATCAAGATATCAATGAATTTCCACGGCAGATTTACAGCAAAAAGCCCTAAGTTCCTGCCAAGTCATTTAATTACAAGAAAGCTATCATGGAATTTTACACTGATCTTTTTAAAGATTTGAGCCCTATGTTTAGTTGATCTGTCATTTGATCTGAAAATATTTTGTTTACTTAGTTTGTTTGTTCTTTTCCTTTTGCAGATCGGTCATGATAATTGGGTTCGTGGAATATTATTTCATCCTAGCGGTAAATATGTGCTTAGCTGTTCAGATGACAAGACTGTTAGATCATGGGACATTAAGAATCAAAGATGTTTAAAGACATTAGCCGCTCATGATCATTTCTGCACAACTTTAGGTGAGTAACACAATGTCGGGTGAGTCAAAAAATGTCCAGATGTTTTAAAGGACAAGTCCGGGGTTGGTATGATTGATGATAAAATACAAGATAATACTGCTATGAATGATGTATGATACTTCTTTCCACTATCTTTCGCCTTCTCCTTGTGAAATTACGTATTCAAATAAGTAATTTGAGCGAAGTGACGTCATATCGCGCAAACGAAAACGAGGCTGTGTGATTGTTTTTTCGCCACTTTATCGTAGCAAGCGTGTTCTCGTGCCATGTTCAATGCATGAGTAATGGATAAAGAGGCTAGCAGCGACTAAGAGGCGAAAAAACAATCGCACAGCCTCGTTTTCGTTTGCGCGATATGACGTCACTTCGCTCAAATTACTTATTTGAATACGTAATTTCACAAGGAGAAGGCGAAAAATAGTGGAAAAAGTATCATACATCATTCATAGCAGTATTATCTTGTATTTTATCATCAATCATACCAACCCCGGACTTTAAAGCTTGTAGCTCTCAAACCATTAATCAGATTCTTATAAACCGATAATATATGTGAAATCATATTTGATTTATCCTCTCTCTTTCTTGTAGATTTCCATCGATCAGCCCCTTACGTTGCGACAGGCAGTGTTGATTTACATGTTAAAGTCTGGGAGTGTCGCTAAGCAGCAGTTTTATTGTGTCGCTGAGCAGCAGTTTTATTGTTTTAACATCAATTAGAAAGCTAGTATCATCGGACCGGACCGAGCAAAATGAGTGAGTGATAAGGAAAACGCGAGTGCTGCTAAACATCACTATGGAATTATAGCTCAGATACAAAGTCTTACTATTTGGCAAGGCGAGATTGATAAACAGTCAGTCTGTTGTTGCTGCTACTGGTGGACAGTTCTGTTAGCTTCGTATTGTGCCTGACATTGCGATATTAAATTATTCAACCGCCATCACCTCTTTAGCTAGCTGACCTGTGCAATGAGATTCGCTGTACGTAAGGGGTGGCGCCAGATATATTCCGACAGAGGAGCTGGAACATCCGACAAGGGGGCTAACATGACTAAGAAATTCGCTTTTTTTCAATGCAGTCCTTGTGCCAACTTCTGTCTGAAAATAACCCAAAACTCCTCCCACGGAGGGGCTGTAACCCCCTGGCACTACTCTGGTCCCACCCCTGTTTACGATAGGGTTTATTGAAAGCCCGCTGATTAGTTTGATGGCTTGTGGTGCGGCCCCCTGATATAGCATTAGTTTTTGTTGCATATGTATGGTAGTAGAAGGTGGCAACGGGGGATAGTGGGCTCCATCGGGTCACAATTATGGAGAGGAATTACGCTACGGAATTACGAATGACGTTATTTGCTAGAGAATCGAATTATTTTTTTATGACATTCAGATTTTAATGAAAAATTTTGCGTACAATTTGACACAAAATAAAGAGATGATTATACTTTAAAATGAGCTCAGTCATGAGTTAATACAAGTTGCATATGATCTTCAACTTCACTTTCATTCTGTTTCCAGCAAGCAACAACGATACTATTAAAAGCAGGTTCTAACAAATGACTCCCTTTCCAAAAAAGTTTCAAATTAATGTCATTAGTCTATCATATTCTACAATGCTTGGTATTTGAAAGACTTGGAAAATTTTGCCATGAAATTTCTCGAAGAAGACAACTTTCTCCAAGTATCAGGAATTTTCGATGAAAAAGCTACCCCTAGCTCTTGATGGAGCTCCTCGCAGGGCTCCGTCGCCAAATCGTAAACAGATTTATAAACGCCATTGTTCCAGGCACATGTCCACTGTTTTCTGAAGTTTGTGTGCTGGCTTCACCCAAGAAGAAACTATCAAAAATCCACTTATATCCGAGCAATCGTAAGAGATATTAATGTTTCATTTGTTCCTTTGTAAAGTACAAAGATTTATTTTCAAAATGACGCTTTCGTGTTGAAAAAAGATAAAAAATTACTGTGATATCGCCTTCAAAAACTGCATAATCACAGTTCGACAAGGATTTAGAGACAGAAAGGCAAATTTTGTAAAACAAAAGACTCGGGTTTCGAAAAGACTGAGCTATTTGCTCCTCTGAAGAATTGATTTCACACCTCAAAGTGCACTCGATCAAATGAAAATAAGAAGAGAAAGCAAAACATTATTGTCAGATGCGTTGAAGGTGTGAATCTATTTATGAGGCTGTAAAATTGCTTTTTCTTAGACAGAACTGTATCCGTTGTTTTTGTACACAGTACATCATTATTTGAGGACACCTTCCCGTATCCCGTATTCGGTCCACGCTCATCCCACAGCTTTCGCAGAACAGAGTTATTTACCCATTGTAGCAATACTGCCAATGCTGAGTTTTGCTCGCGGTGTAGAATCTAATTTGTATGAATATGTCCCATATCTGTTAGAATCCGTTGTTGTAAGAAACTGTGTTGTAATTTCTTTGCTTTTTTAATGCTCTTGGTAAAATTTCTTTTCAAATGTGATTGTTATCGAATCACTAGAAAATATAGGCCTATCATATTTACGGATTATTTTATTCATGCAATCTCCTGGCTTCATAGTCTTTCATTTGGATTCTGGCTGAAGGGGCTTTTATCGTCTTTATCGCTCGTTTAATGTTCGGTTATCCAAGCCTATGGTTGCTTGATTAGGGTTGCTTTTTTGCAACTTGCCTCGCAACAAATTTAAGAAGGACGGCAACGCCGTTTTGGCATAACTACCGGGTGAAACAGAAAAAAATTTCCCACTTTTGAGAATTAATAGCACCAAGAGTACGTGATGGACTGGGATGAATCGAATTGTACTTTGTTGATAGCCGAGAGATTGAAGTATTTTTTGTGATCAGGGCACAAGCTTTCATGGCACTTGGCACGAAATGTGTTAAAGAATTCAAAAGATGTTTTATCAAGAGATTGGTACAACAAACCTCAGCTGATTTTTTCTTTGTCAGGCCATCCGCCATGTCAAGTGTTAACGCGTGAATATCCTTCATGTAACAAGACTAACTGGACATTCTTGCCCAATGCCAGACAGTTTTCAGCTGTTAAGTTCAGAAATTGGACAAAAATATCTGATATCCTGATAAACTTAGATCCCACGAATTAATTGCACTGTAGGGGTTTTTTCAACGTAACCAAAAGGAATTAACAAACTGATAATAAACTATGCGGCCACATTCTGCTGAACAGGATTTTGGCGGGAAACCACAGATGTTTACTAATTGGTGGCATTGCATTCATTATCATATTAGGATAGTCGACTTTGCATTTCTTTGCATGCAACAAAAATTCAGCAATACCCATGTTTCAAAAATGCGGCTGCTTTTCCCAGTAGAATTCACATGCGGATGAATTTAGGGAGCATCCGAATTGATCAGTTAGCTTTCGGCACAGTCAACTCTCGTACATTGCCGCAAGTTTTGGAAAAACAGTCAATAAAATCGCTTGCTTTCATGTATTCGGATGACAAAATATTTTTCTGACTTAATGCCGAAAATGCGAAGTGCCGAGTACTTTGATTTTAACCACTGCATTGGTAGTCAGACCAGACCTTGCTGGAGTGCTTTTATGGAGGAGCGCTAGATTCATTACATCAGTCCTCCTAACTTTCGCTGTTGTTGTTGATACCGCTTCTGTTGCAGTGAGAAGTCTGCAGGGGGAGCGAAACTAGACTTACGACGATGAGTCCCTTGTATCCCTGCGGTACCTTGCTCACAGGGACTCATAATGAAACAGTTAAAAACCTGACCCTAACTTCTGCATTCGATTGATCGAATCTGGATCGAACGTCTGCTTCGGCTCTGTTCAACAGTCACTCCTCAGAAAGGAAATGCGATAGAAACCACGGTAAGCAGACATTTAATCAACAAAACTTGGTATTCATCTGAAGGAGAAAGTTCACTTTACCTGGTGAGTGCAAAATAAGTCTTTTAAGGCTGCAATGTCCACGTTTTTAAGACCAAAACATAACAGAGAAATCTTCAAGTACCTGCTGCAGCAACTTCCTTCAAATTTAGTAAGCTGCGTCAATCGAATTGAAGGTTCGAAACTTATTGTTCTTCGCCAAATCTCGCAATCTGATTGGTATGCTAGGAATCCCAGCATATTAGGCCTAATAGGGTCAACTTTTTCAGAGTAATATTATGAGTCTCTGTTGACTGAAGCGCCATCAAGAAGTCAAAGAGCACAGGGAAACAAGAGACTCATCGTCATAAGTCTAGAGCGAAACAAGAAGAGACATTTTTGGAATGAGTCTAGAGGAGCGCTGCAACTAGTATGTACTGCGGAGGAATAATTTCTATAGTTCTGCGGAGGAGAGGCTAGCTCCTCCGCCGTACTAGCAAATAATGTTTTCCTTCGCAAAAGAACAAAGGTGTGGCAATCAAGCACAACTACGGCATTCAACCACCCATGATTAAACTGACAGGAAAATCGGATCTTTTTCAGCCGATATTCGAGGAGTCTGGAGCACAGGCTAAGTGTTCCTCGCTCGCTTGCTAAATAACTGATTTCCAAAATTGCAATATCCGAATAATTGGATTGCAGATAAAGTTTACTTTTGGTAGAATTCGGCTAAACAAAAATTTACAGACTCATCCACGATACAGATCATGTGCTTCGTGCAGATAATAGTTGTTTATTTACAGTTGATGAAATGTTTGAAACTTTTAACTGAATATATCGGATGATTTCTGGAGTAAGAGTGGTACCGCATTACGTATTTCATAAATCTATCCCCATTTAGTTTCCTGACAAATTGGTTGAGAAAACTAACAACCTGCCATTATTTTGGCTGGTTATCAGGCTTAGGTATAAGCGGCCAAAAATCGTTCTTTTTTACTTGAGACTTCTTGTCAAGCCACGTTTTCCTTTTGGCAAGGTTTTTTAAACAGTAGTAGACCAAGGCATGATCCTTGAGATACCTCCATCATTGATTTCTAAGACACAAGCAGCTTTCAGAAGCTCCTACAAATTCCAATACAGTAATTTCCTTTTTCCCTTTTACAAACTTTCTTTGCTTTCATGAAATGATGAAAGAAAAAGCACGAAAGTGAAATAATCATGTTCGTTCTATGCATTCTTCTGTAGCGACGGTTTCATGATTTGTTTCAACTGTTTCTTATTCGTTGTGGAGCAAACTTTTATCATGAAATGTTAACTCCAAGGATCTTCTTAGACTGATTATATGTTCGTAGGTTATCGCTATTGATAGGCTGATGGACGCTGACAACAACAACATTAATTCACTTCAATTAGATGAGCGTAAGTTGAGGGTCCTTATGTAGTGAGGCTAGGATCTTCTTGCTTGATCGAATGATTCAACCTCGTTCCCAGGGTGTTCTGACGTCATAAGCTGATCGCGAAGCCGAATGAACACCCTGGTACACTTGGCATCAATCTTGCCAATATATGGCAAGATGCGCCCCATCATGGATTTGCAGTTTGCTAGGCAACGATAATCGACGAAAAATGGTCGTTGCTCTAGCGCTCATTCTGAAGTATATAAATTGAGAAATTAAAAACAAACACCTTGAGGACCCTATTTTAGCCCTTTTTAAGGTATTTAATCATTAATCCGGGGTTAGCAAGTGCATTTAGTAGGAAAACGAGCACGATCCATTTGGGTGGAAAAAGGGCCTAAGTTGAAATTTTCGAGAATTTCCCCCACAGCTTTGAAAATAGAATGGCTCGTTATTCGGCGAATTTTAGAGATAACTTGGAGATTAAAAGTGTTTTAGTGAAAGAATACAGTTTTCCGTCGAATTTTGACATGCCGCGGCCGTCTACTCCTCGCAAAACGGAGTTACGGCGTAAAATGGGGTAAAATAGCCAATCAAATTGCCGAACGGCCTCCTGTATCCCAGAGTAGAGGTAGAGCAACGAACTCACTCTGGGGACGAGATTGCGAATGATTATGATAGTTTGGTTTCAAAATGGCGATATTGTGCACGCGGTTTCACGCAAGGATAAAAACCACGTGATATAGGCCTGACGAGGGTAAATATGCATTCAATGGGGGCGAATAAGCCTTGTACTGTCTAGCTGCACTGGTGGAACCCTGAAATTGAGCGAAACCGTTCTTATGACTTAGCATGACTTACTTTCTTTGCTTCATGGAGATTAGAAATAGTTTTCTGCTCATAGGGACGTAAGAAAAAGAAAGTTTCCAATTTTCTTTTCGTCCCCCAACTTGTTTTAATAAGGCTCTGGTACCCAGGGTACTCAAACTTGGGGTGGGGGACATTGGGGGACACAACACTTCAAGGACATTTTCTCATTAAGCTAAAAGGGCACTTCCTGAAAATAAAAAGGGCCCTTCTTTGTTTATTGCAAAATCTTGGGGGCACGTGCCCCCAGTGCCCCCCGGTTACCCATTTCAAGTCATATGACCATATTCGTGGACCAAGAGAGAGTGATCATCTGATTTGAAGTGCGTTGTCCATTTCACCACTCCATCAACTAAACAAATCCTCGATATGAAATCGTAAATCTTGACCTAAGATCTTATCTGAAATCCCAAGTTGTGAATCTCAAAGGTGTTGGACCTTGCACGCGTTTTTGAGTGGAATGGCGCGGGTTTGCGTTTACGCGCAGGTAGAGCAGAGACCATGATGTTTAAACTTGCTCAAAAGACGAGTCTAAAGCTTGAATGCCTATTGACTGACCTCGTACCACTTCGTACAGTCACTCTTCCTTCATGATAGATCTGAAATCCAGATCTTTTATGAAATCTGAGATCTGGAAACATCTGGAAATGTCTCAAATCTAAATCTTTACATCACACGCGTGTTTGCGTGCTGTAACGCGTGCTTGTGTCTATGCGCGGGTTTAACAAAGACCATGATTAAACTTGCTCAAACGCACTTTTTCAAAAGACGGGCCTAATTCACAAAGCTCGACTGTCCATTGACTGACCTTGTACAGATATTTACTTATCCTTCATGCTTATACATCATTAAAAGAAGAACTAATAATGAAGATGAAATGACGAAAGATCATTACTGTACATGGCATCAAGAATAACGTGCCATCCCATCGTAATATTCATCCAGCATGAATTCAAGAGTGCGAAAAGGCAACAAGAACGATCGACAACTTTCCAATAACCGGTGAGAATATTTTCAAGCTTTTAACACTAATATTAACTCTAGTATCCCAACAGGATACTTTATTTAAACCATAATAGTACACTAATAATATTATAGAGTAATTATAAGGGTACGAGGAGTATGAATATTATTCCGAAGGGTATATTTCCAGTGAAAAATGCTGGCCTATCGTCTTAGTACGAAGGAAGGGATTTTACTTCGACCGACTGTTCAAGACGAATGGGGTCGGCGCGAGGCTACGACCAAGTCGATCTGTTATTCGCTTATTCGTGGCATTGATTGATCATATGATGTTGTTACATCCTTAGTGTCATCAACATTACTCAAATACGATATGTTGATACTTTTGAAATAGTTGAATTGAAATCAAAACACATATTTGCCGCTGTCTACTAGTGGAATAGATACTACGCCATTTGGCTCGCGTGTGAATTTGTTTGGATTGTTCCCTTGGAATTTCATACCTAGTCAGGATGCTATCCAGAATAGCGCCCTCTCTTGGCAGTATTTGAAGCGTGTGAATTCCCTTCTGTTATATATTCTCTCTCAAAAGAAGCACGCTTACGGATTTTTAGACTTCAAAACACAAAAATCTTGAGTTATTTACGACTTTGATGATAATTTACCACTGCTTTTTGAACACATTGCACAAATTTTATGTTCATCGACGTAGGAATGTCGCCCTCTGTTTCGCATCAGACAGCAAGTGGTCTTTTCGATTGTTTGGGAATTCTGTAAACTCACCGCAATTTTTGCAATGGATTTGCTACTTTTGAGCGAAATTTTTTTGGCAGGGGAGGGGCAGGGATTTTTTGGCCACAGCATTTTTTGGCTTTCCAAAATGCTGTCCTAATATGTAGGCTGCTAATATTGTAGTACTGGCTTGTTTAGTTCATGTGAATTGCGAGAGGGGTTCTTCTCTCCCCAATCCTTATAATAAATGTCACCAAGCAGTCTACAATTTGTGATGAAAGAGGTCCAAAATCAAGATTTAAAGCTAATAAATATGATCTTTTGATTGGTGCACCTTCATTCAAGCTCTTGCACAAAGAAAATAGGAGTCAATTCGTCAGAGAAAAATAGTGGTCAAAAGCAGTTTAGTGGACACATCTTCAATGAAAACAGATTTTGAATTGAATTATATTGTTTGAACTGCTTGCTGATTGGCTTATTAAACAATAGCAATATAAATCCTATTGTTTGATTGGATAATGCAAAAATCCATCGTGATTGGATTGATTCACACTTGTGAGCGGACTTCAAAATGTTTTAAAAGGGTCTAATATGCAACAGGAACCAGCAATCGATATGTGTCAGCTGATTATTTTTGGGGGCTGCCACCCCCAAACCCTTGCTGGCTCAATAAGCATACTGTACTTCAATCCAAGTAACTGATACATTTTCCACCCTAAAGCGGTAGAAAATTAAAACACAGGAAAACGTTAAAGTGTGCCACCAAAGTGCAACTAGCCAAGAAAAGATACATATAGATCCCCCGCCCACAGGGCCAATACTCAACCATGGCTTTAGGGGGTGTGGCACAGTAGCAAAGCCATGCGGGGGGAATGGGAAGGGACAAGTCCTCCTCCCCCCCCCCCCCACTTATCTGAGGCCACTCTTCCAATTTGTCTAAATCTGTTGAGAAAATGTCTAGGTAGGTATCTTTAGAGTTTGATAGACAAAAAAGGGTGTTTCCTGAGGGTGAAAAGGGCGTTTCCTGAGTATAAAAAGGGCATTGTCCTGGAAATTTTCCCAGGGGGCTATGCCCCAGACCCCATCATCCTTTGTCCCCTTCACTTCTTTGAGGCTGGTGCCACCACTGGTGTGGCATGGTAAGAGGGTCCTCCCACTTTGCCCACCTATGATCAAGGATCATATGCAAGAGATCCCTTTTTGTTTGAAAATTGTGTGACAGTTGACATTTTCCTAAAATGACTAAACGTTTGCTTGACAAACTTTTCTTTATGATTAGGGGTTGAAAACTCCCCTGACAACCCCAAAGAATGCTGAAGACTTCTTAAGAATTTGCATACAAATTCTTGAGCCTTATGAAAGACCAGATTTTTGTGAGCAAGAATCTCAAATAATCTCAAAGAATTCTCAGGTAAGAAAACCATGTTAATGTGCAAAACACCTGTACTGTATGCCCTTCCCATCCCTGTATAAAGGTGAAAATGTACACAAAATCAGAATGACCATATGGTTGTCTGAAAGAAACAAGAAACAAGAAACAAGAACAACTAAGGTGTTGTGGTGCAGTGGTGTAATCCTCCGACTTTGCAGCCAGAACATTCAGGTGGACAGGGATCAGTATCCTGTGGAGCCCTACCATTTGAGCCCTATGGCAAATGATCCCTGACTCATTAGGGCTTAGCTACTTCTGTGATCCCAGCTCTTGGCCCAAAACACCTCAAGTTCACCTTCACCTTCCCCAACTGAGTTAAAAGTGACACCAAATTAGTATGATAGGACATGTTGACAGCTTGAGTGTCTAACAGGATGTATAGAACATTCCTCAGATTTTGTTGATGTTGTCACTATGTACATTTGTTTCCCAAATATTGGCAATACCTGTCCCTAACTGGCCCAGAAGACTTTCAATTTAATTTTAATTGAAAGAAACACCAAATCAATTGTCCATTTTGTCTACAATCAGATGTCACATTTTCAAAGATTCTAATATTTTCTATTTTTGTTCAGAGAATTTATTTCCTGTTTTTGTTCAGAGAATTTATTTCCTTTTTGTGTTACAGAGAATTTGTTTCCTGGTCCTCTTTCATTATTTGCCCACTTTCCACATCTGAATATCAGTTCAGTTTATTTGTTCATAGTGCTATCAGTTTCTGTTTGAGCTAATTTTTGTCTCCTGTCAATCTATTTGCCAAGGTTTGTTCAAAGAACAGAATACTTTAAATGTTAGGAATAGGGTCTGTTTCAACTTCATGTTTAAGTGGCAGATGCTTGAGAACAGCTTAACCTGAAAAATTGCAGGTAGTGACAAAGAATGAGTTCAGATTTGTTTGGAAGTTGAATGTTGATCTCTTTCAAAACTTTGTTTGCAAAGCATTGAAAAATAGAAATTTTTTTCTGGAAAAATAATTGTGTTGCATGGTGACATGATAAATGAGGCATATGAGTACTTTGGGCCCAGGGGGGTACTCCCTAACTTTCAATATGGGGGGGTCCATGCCACTATTTCTTTGCTGACCCCTAAATATTAAGCCTAATGTTTTGGGGACCCCAAATATTGAGTCTAATGTTTTAGAGACCCCAAATATGGTTGTCTATTTCTGGGGCCTCTAAAATGTTTTTGAATGATTTCAATTTGAGCCTCTTGATCTTTCTCAGTTTTTAGATAATACCAAAACAATCATTTCATGATTCGCAACTTCAGTTCCAAATTGCACGATTCTTCCTTTCTTCAAATGTGTGGACCCCAAATATTGAACTTTTGTCCATGTTGTAATTCACAGACCCTGAATATTGATTCAACGTAAAATTTCGGACCCCAAATATTGGCACGGACTCCCCCATATTGAAAGTCAATGAGTACCCCCCCTGGGACTTTGGGCCCTAGAATCTGATCAAGTTTGTTTGCATGTGTGTAAATCAGGGACTGTAGAATGACTTTTGCATGAGTTGAAATCAATTATGCAGATAAGACATTATAAGCCTTTAATTTTAATTGGATCTTGCTTGGTTTACTGGAGAAGAAAATTCATGTTGTCAGAGCAATATCAAGTCAATGTTGATTCACTAGTGCACAATGAAATCAGAAGGGTTGTTTCTGCAGAGACAAGGGTAAATATGCCCTTGGGAGCCTGGCATTGGTACTGGATGACAAAGTGGATGGAAATAGGGCTCTTTTTTGGCAAATTTACTTTGTTCTGGAAAAAGTTTAATACCCCATCACCTATGAGGCCAACCTTGGCCAGGCTGACATGTAGTTTGTTTGAAAAAGTTTCTGACACAATATGTGTGCTCCAGAGGCCCAACCTTATTCCTCCCAACTCTTCGCATTTTATTATGATTGTGCTACAGAGTTCAAATTCAATGACTCCTGTTTCTGTGACTAGCAATTTTGGAGCCCACCATGAAACCTCAATCACTGTTGATATGAGTCAAACTGATAAGAGTCTGCTATGAACAACCTTCAGAGTTGGTTAATGGTTTGGAGGCTTGGCAAATCACAAAGCCCTCTTGAGTTTGTTATGGTCAGTGATGTGCCTCAGGGTGCCTATATCAAAGCTAGGAGTGTAGCTATGTTAGAATAAGCTTGTGGCTTGAAGCAGGCATTTCCCAGTGAAAATTTGAAGAAGCACTGGCAGACTTGCAGCTGTAGAGAGTAAGGATACGCTATGTTAATATGGTTTTCCTGCTTAAGAATTCTTGTTTAGAAAAATTTACGGTCTTTTATATGGGTCAAAAATTCTTATCACAGTGTCTACAATTCTTGTCATGTTATTCTGTGCAAGGTATGTTGTGTATTCTACAGATTTGTACCATTTTGAAGAAATTTGAAATTTGCGTTAATGAGATGAGACATCAACGCTAAATCTTAATGCATGACAACAAGATTTGTGTTTTTAAGGCCTCAAGGAGAAAGCTCTTTTTTGTGTGTGTACTGTGTCAGTTAATTATTTATTATTTTTCTGGAGGCTGCTGAAGTCCTCTGCCAATTGTGAGGAATGAATGATGCAATGGAGTGGCAATTTTTTATACGAGAAGCAGAGTTTGTATTGGAACAGATTTTATTGTCCACAGAGTTTCACATTTCTTTTCATTCATATTCCTTTTTCATTCAGAGTTTCATTCTTGGCTGATTATTTACTAAAATGTTTTGTGTGGCTTTAACTAGAATTATATAATTCCTGGAGCCTTTCTTTCCAATTAATAAGGTCTCATTTCAATATCCAGTAAAATTAAATTGGCATATTTTGGTGACCTACAATGACCTACATCTTCACACCCCACCCTTTCTGTCTGGGGCCCTTTATTTTTGCTTACAAGCCAACTGATGGTTGTCTATTGTCTCTTCTGTTTTGCTAAAGAGTTTTCTTTGACAATTGTAATGAATTTAAGATAAACAGAAAACAATGGAATTTGATGGAATGTAACTAATATTTTGAAAATATTATCCCTGAAATGCCCTGACTGGATGGAAATTCGGATTAAACTAATTCTACCTTATGTTGCCTTTCATTGACTATTTACAAATTACCAATTACTCCCAACCATTCCTTATTCATTGTCATGTTGATTAAAGGCATTGAGTCCATATAAATAGCTGAGCGTTAACGCTATCCTGAATTTTGCTGACAAACTGCTGACGGTCCTTTGTTATCGCATAATAGTGCTAAAGTCATTAGCAGTGGAGACCAAAGGCTTCTTAATCCTTACATTATCCTCGGGAATTTCTTTGGTTTAATTTCTATTTTCTTTTTTGAAAAAAGACTGGCAGCAGGAAATTATGAATATGTTGCACCCCCTATGACACACATGTTCAAGCCTTGTAAATGGTTTTCCTACTGAATAATTCTCAAGAATTCTTGAAAACATTTAAACTTGAAAACAGTATTTTCATGAGACTTACAAATTATTATTTGCATGGAAATAGATTCTTGACCATTCTGAGGAATTTTGGGAATTCTTCCCATGTTAATGTGCACAAGGCTTTTGTAGAGGTTTTGAAATCAGCAAAATATTTCAGGAAACAGTGATGGTTTGATAAATTTTTTATTGGAAATTATCATGTGCACTTTACAGGAGGGGAAACAACTGATTGGAGATTGAGCTTTTATTGGTGTTTATCAGTTGTCAAAAATATTTTCAGGTGAAGGAATTTCATTTATAGGAAATAAGACCACCTAATGTTTGTTGCTAGTTAAAGACATCAATCTCACAGTGATGGAAATTAGCTCTTAGGAAAATGTTGATGCATTAGCAACAAATGCTAAAATATGTGTGTGCTATGCTACACAATAGACTGGGCACATTGTTATTCTATTCAACGTATTTGTACCTTCATGGAAATTTGTATAGTATAATGGAACAGGAACTGAAATGAGAGCTGCTTGGTTGAGCGCGAGCGCGAGCGAGCGCCTCAACACTCGCCTAAAAAATTCTGCTGGCTCTGTTATTTGAGTGCCTTGCTTATCAAAAGATGTTTCCTTGTAATAATCTGTAATTATGATTTTTGAATTTATTTGCCATCAAAAATTTAGCCCAGATCTCCCTTTTATCTCTGTGAAGCTCAATAAACTGTCTTTCTTTCTTTTCGTTGAAATCATAAAATTCTCATGCGTTTCCCATTGCGTTCAGAGGGTCTATCCCATTACCAAGCTGCCTCACTTCTATGTTGATTGCCACTGTAATTTGACCAGTGCACATGTTGAGGAAATGAAATGGCTGCAAGCTCTGTGGGTGCTGATTTTACAGCAGAGTTGTCCATGTTCAGGTCTTAAGTGTTGAATGTTAGAGCGTTTTCAAAAACCTCCGTTTTTGTGTGTTCACATTGATCAAGTGCATTTCAGAAACCACCATTTTAGTGGATATCCACTTTGGATAGTGTTTTTGAAAACCTCTGTTTTGGTGCTGTATTTGTGCAGATCAGTGTGAACACTTTCACAAAAACGGAGGTTCTTATCTCTGTTTTTGTACGAAAACAGAGCAGTGTGAACAGAGCCTATTTTTCCTTTGTTTTCTATTTATTCATTTAGAAGTAGCTCACCTGAGTGATTTGCATACTGCTCCCCCAGAATGTATTTTTATCTGTTATATGTTCTCCCATTGAGAGATTATGAATAATTTCCTGTTTTTTTCCATTTAGGGGTGGCTACAAAGGTGGTAGGCAAGGACCATCACAGGGCTTCAGTAAACCACAAAATAGAGATTTTAGCAAGGTATGTGATTTCAACTTCACCTCGGCAGTCGGCAGTAACGTAAAATATGTTTTCACAATCCTCTGGTACACAGCCATGCTGACAACATGTTTAGAAATTACCCTTGAAACTTTCACCAAACTTAGAAATCTTGTATTTATAGATGATTGATTAACTACCTTCACTTTTTTTAATTGTTTGGGAGATAAAGATGTGCATCAGGTTTTGCAAATCTTTAATTGATCTTTGTGTGAAAATGTTTTGAAAAGAGGGACACAGAACCAAATTTTAACACTTTAAAATCAAAAATTTTATACCTGAAATTCATTAGATCCTTGCAGTATGTCTTGCAGTAATGCAGAAAACTTTCATTCCAGGCTCAGGAATTAATATTGCCTGAATTCAGCCATGCTTTCACAGCAGATTCAGTCTTACGTCTAGTGGTAAGAAATATTTGTTACAGTATACATGTACGAATTTTCACTTGAAAATTAGCAACGATTACTCCTTTGTTTATTCTTCTGCAAATTTAATGTCTTTGCTCCCGTTCTGTCTTGCAGTTACTAAAAAGCTATATCTTTATGCTTTACCATGCAACTGTTATAGGCTACAGTGTGGAGGTGTTTGCCATGTTGGAATGACTTGCCACTAAAGTTTTTCTCAAATTAGCCATCACTTGAAAATGTCTGTGAATGTAAACAATTATCAAGTATGCATTATTGCAAAGTTCATTTGACATCTAGCTTGAGACAGACTTTAGTTTCTATTCCTTTTCATCATGTGTTTATAGCAAAATGCTCCTTACGACTTTTGAAAACTGATTTTAGTACACCCTTATTAGACTTATGACGTAGAATCACTTGTTTCCCTGTGCTTCTTTACTTCAAGATGGTGCTTCAGTCAGCAGAGACTCATAATATTACTCTGAAAACCTATTTAGCCCAAACCCGAGCTTCCTAGAGTACCAATCAGATAGCGAGATTTGGCAATAACCAAAAAGTTTTGAACACTCGATTCAATTGACGCAGTTAATCAGATTTGAAGGAAGTTGCTGCAGCAGGTACTTGAAGATTTCTCTGGTATGTTTTGGTCTTAGAAACATAGAAATTGCAGTATTAAAGACTTATTTTGCACTCACCAGGTATGGAGAACTTTCTTCTTCAGATGAATACCAGCTTTCGTTGATTAAGTGTCTGCTTGCCATTGTTTCTCTCAATTTCCTTTCTGAAGAGTGCCATTGAACAGAGCCAAAGCGGTCGTTCAATCTAGATTTGATTGATCAATTGCAGAAGATAGGGTCAGCTTTTTAACTGTTTCATTATGAGTCCCTGTTGAGCAAGGTTTACTTCTGGGATACAAGGGACTCATCGTCATAAGTCTATACCCTTATTTCGCTTCCTGTGATAGTTATAAATCTTTGCCAGAGTGAAATCAAGAAGTATCAATTCATGTGTTTACAGCGCATCTTGAATTTGTGTCCAGGCTGCACTATAAATGTAGTGCCACTTGATGCTAACTGTCCCTATTTCTTATAGGGTTGTACTGTACAAGTTCACACTTTGGATGGGCACATATATGATGGAGTGTTTGATGCTTTATCACCAAATGTAAGTAAAGTTGGGTAATGTTTCTCATTACACTTCTCATTCAATGTTGTTTCCAAAATGTCTGTCATCTTTGTCTTGTCAATTTCAGTGTTTCTATATGTCAGTATTTCATTCTTTTATACAGTAGGAGGGTAACCCTTCAGCAGAGGCTGATTTACAAGGGCCCCTCTGTCAGAATCTAACAATCAAAGCAATATATATTATTCAAAATGATTACAATTCAAAATAATTACAAAATTTAATTTATGATAATAGTCTAATTTAGAAATGGTTCAAATATATAGAAAAAAGCAAAAAAGAAGTAATTGGCTAATTAGTTGTTTGGAAACTATTCACTGTTACTGTTTGTTTTGACTCAGCTGAGGGGCTGTTCCAGTATTGTACTCCTCTGAATGAAAAACATCTTTGACCATTTCCATTTTTCATTAATAGCAACTTTAAGTCAATAGAAGTCCAGCTTTCATTAATTGACTTCAAATTTTTTATCCAAAGATACTTGAAGCAATCTTTGAAACCATTAATACTTTCAAATCAAATTTGATTTATAATGTTTATTAGGCCCTAGAAATGAATTTAGGTGCCGTTATGTCTCTTGTTGTTGTTTGGGTGATTATAATACAATATTCTTTAAAATTAAGAAACTATAGAAATACTTGAAATTCATAATAATGTTACTCCTTCAATTGTGTGTTTTGATATATCCTAGAAATGTTATTCTTCGAATGATGAAGCCTTGAGCTCTTCTAAACTTCAGTGCTTTTTCGTTTTCAGTTGGAAGTTTGTTTAAAAAGTGCTCATTTGGCCTTCAATAAAAAGGGCCCTAGACAGGTAAGATATGCAGTATGAAACCTATTTACTTATGTTCTTTCCAAGTGTGGAAATAATTGCTGGGGCTGACACCATATTGGGGATATTTTGGAAATTTTGCATGCTACTTCAAGCGAAGTATGCACCTTATAACTTGGAAAGGAAAATAATTTGTTTTTTCTTCATGGGAAAGTGTCAAGTGTCCTTTTCTTCTGAAATTTGTGCAAGCTTATACTCTTCAGTGAACTGCTTATGGACTTTAAGGATAGCGTTATTATTCATCTTTTGTAAAAATTTGCATTTTTTACTCCATTTTACTTATAAATTATAATTAGAAATTAAAGTTAAATTCTGACGACTAGTTACTGTAGAAATTCGATCCCTGTCCAGTAGTACTTATAAAGAACTTCCCGGTCCAGCGTTATTATTTGAACAACCAATGTGACAGTTCGTATATTACTATAGTCTGTGATATCTCGGCATCCATGTAAGGCTAGGTTTAATTGGATAATCTGTTGGTTTGTTTTGTTCAAGTTCTGTGGGTCAACAAAAAGTTCATGTACAAATGCCCTGGGACCGGGATATTTTTTTAGCAAATGCCCGGGGGTGTCCCCGGGGGATGGCCAGGGTGGGAATTGGGCTAGACACTAGCCAGTGCTTGCCTTGGAAAATACCGTTCAGCGACTTTTTAATCAAACTTTGCTAAGTATCCTCGTTATGGCGAGTGCGAACCAGCCCAAACTGTCAAAGTTTGCCGTTTAGAAATTGCTAATCTGCAAACTAAGACCACGTTTGCACTGTACTGGTATACTTTTGAAACGCTACAAGTTGTTTTGGCTCAGGAGAATTTACCCTGCTCCAGAACAAAATTTTTCTATAGATAGATAGAAGAAACATTGTAAAGTGCAGACTGATCCGTAACACTTTCGTTTCCAGCTGATCTGTTACGGATCCAAAGTCGTACCGGTATAGTGCAAACGAGGTCCAAGAGTGCAAACGAGGTCCAGGATGATAAAAGCCAATTTTAAGAGGGGCAAATCCACACTCTCTCTTATGACCTGTCTTGGAAAATGGCGGTTGAATTGCATTCAAAAGACAGCATTTTTAAACAAAAGGAATCAAATATCTTAATAAATATCATTGATGAACAAAAAATTGACCTTTCCAGCCAGTTAGAGAATCTTTTGGTTTTAGGCTAATATTTGACAAGCCACAATCGAAAATGATTATAGTCCGTCTCAAATAAGATGTCACCTGAGATTTGCGATAACGCAAAATTCCTTTGCAAAAACACTTCTATTGTTGTTATTCGCGTGCATTTGCAGGTGACATCTAATTTGAGACAGAGTTAAGATATCATTGCGTAATGAAGTCTTTTTGGTTGTGAAAGAGGATCTCCAAAATCCAGGAAGACAAATTGTCGATTCTCACTTAGGAATGCACGTAATGTCTACCTTTTTTGGGGGATTTTAGCTTACCACCCCCCAGGTTTCTGTCATCATTATCATCATCATTTTCATTGTCATTTTATTGAACGGTGGCAACTTACAATGATGATAAAGTAACGCTAATTCAAGCTATTAAGTTCCATAAAGCCAGAGGCAAATAGGATCATGTGAGAATCTAGAAAACCCTCATGAAAAGCTTTCTCAAATGACTGAGGCCTTCCTCTGTAAATATCTGCATTATTATTATTATACATTACTATGTCATGTAATAGAACTTGCGAAGAAAAATTGATGAAATGTATGCTACAAAGAATCAAGGAAGGAAAGTAAAATAGAAACCCGAGCTGAGGAACGTATTGTCTGGAGAGTCTGCGTTTTCAATCTTCATTTTTCCAAACTTTGATTCAAGTTATTTTTAGATTCAATACAAAAACTTTACCAAGACGAGCTACTTAAGAAGCTACCTACAGCAAGAATACGCCAAACAAACTTTGTTCTTTATTTACTTTACAACACCACAAGGACGATACCAAAACCTGAGCAGAAGATCATGCTTGACTTGATTCTTGATTTTCTAAGCAGAATCTCAATCTTTGAATTCCCAGGGGAGGGACTGCCAAATACACCGGCTTATGTACCATCCCAGTATCTTATATAAAAGCTGTATCTATCACAAGGCTCTAATGATCAAAGTCTGACTTGCTTGTGTAATGAATACTCTTGCCCACCAACCAGCACTTGGGGGGAAAATTGTGGCCCTGAGGAGCTTCACAGACACTTTATGTCGTAACTATGGGTTTTTTACATAGATAATTCAGAACCACAGGGTGTCCCAAAAAGTGTGCCCCGTTTGTCTGAAGATTGCGACAAAACGGCAAAAGATTCTCGCCAAACTTTCGCATGATGATGCTCTTCAGATTTTCAATTAAAGTTTGCCACCATCCCCGTAAAAATCCGTTGAAAAATGATTGAGCTACGACCTGCAAAAGACCAAATTTGCCTGACGGCTGAAACCAGCAGTCGGCCATTTTGCCTTCTGTTTTGCAGTGATAAGTATCTTCACGTGAGGTAAGAAATAATTTCTGTGAGGTCAGAAATAGTGGAACTCTCCGAGGATTATTGGCATTTTCACGAGAGCTATGACATTGGAGGCTGCTGTCTCATTTTCATTCCATAAAGCTATTTATCGCTGCAAAATAGTAAGACAAAATGGCTGACCGCTGGTTTCAGTGATCAGGCAAATTTGGTCTCCTGAAGGTCATAGCTCCATCATTTTTCAACGGATTTTTATGGGGATGGTTGCAAACTTTAATTGAAGATCTGAAGAGCACCATCATGCAAAAGTTTGGCGAGAATCTTCTGCCGTTTTGTCACAATCTTCAGACAAACGGGGCACAATTTTTTTGGGGCACCCTGTATACTACGACTTCTTAAACGTTTCGATTTTCATCTTCTTCAGTAACTTGGCATCTTCTTCAGTTTTTAGCGTGGGATTGACGTAGGGAAGAAATTTCAATAATGATGAGCATTACAATACCTCTCTGATGTTTTCTCTCTTTAGGAATATTACAGCACACCGTCAAGGGATGAGATATACGATATAAGTTTTGCACTTAGAAATGTTATTCGCATCAAATGCAAAAATGTTGATTTGGATTATGCGAGGAAAGGTTAGTTCTGAATCATACTTCACATTAGAACTTGATTATTATCTTTCATGTAGGAATAGAAGGCCCTCGTTTTTTTTTTGACATTACCAGGCCGAGAAAAAGGCTAAAAATATGTTTCGTGCACATGGTACCTTCAAAATTAAACGACACTATAATAAATATACGAAATATGTGTGGTACCATAAAATAGCGAAGACACGATAAATAGTGTTTGCCCTTTTTGCATTACTTTATTTAAAGTAGGCTGGAAAGGTTTTTTATGCTATTTAATGCTAATTTAGGCCTACAATTTATGCCGCATCTAGGCATGGGACCCTTAGTTTAACATCCCTTACGAAGGACGGCGAAATGAGTTACTTGGTCAGGCATCCAAAAGATCACCAATCCAGCTTTTGACCTCACGCGACCGAGCTTATCTTCAGTAACCTAACGGAAACTGTATAAGCCCCTCGGACACTCGCATCTAATAATATTCGAGACCTTGTTTTATACATCAACGCTGTCTTATGGTCCTGCAATTTGTTATACTGTCGAGAAAAAGGCTACCAGCGTTCGATGGTTGTTAATCTCATACTTACAATTCAGAAGTGAATCACAATGTTTTGAAGAATAACAGTGAGCATCTGCGTCTTCACCCATGAAATAAAAGGAGCGCAAAATTGATGATCGGCGTCTATACTAGATTTGTTGTATAATTTTCTATATCATAGTAGTATCAAAAAGTTTCTTTTATATCCTATATTGAGAGCGCGTGGCCGAGTGGATAATGCGACTGACTCGTAAACCAAAGGTCAGAACGGCCGAGGTTCGAATCCCGCGCTGGACAGTTTGGTCGCTGTCCGTAACTCTAGCCCGGGTCGACCAGAGCCATGTGAGGGAAATCTGGTAGCTGCGGCGGGTTGATGGTAAAACATCCGTGGCCCCGGCTGGAAATAAGTCTCTCTCAGACTTTCGCAGGCTAGCCACGTTAAATATGACACCTACCTACCTACCATATCATTTTTTCTTTTTGCAGACACTTTCCAAACAGATAGTATGATATCTGGCAGTAATGGACCTACTGTAACTGAAAGAGAACTTACGGTAATTTTTAACTTGTGAGATTCAATTTGCTTCAGCTTTGTCCACGCTGCAGAACAGTGTTATGTCAACTGTTATGTCTACTATGATGTACAAATCTTTAAACGATCTAGCACCACAGTACCTCAGTGATCTTTTCGTAAGACTATCAGATTTCCACACTCGTGAGCTAAGAAACACTAAAAATGATCTTGCAGTACCGTTAATGAGAGCAGTAAGTGACCAAAAGGCATTCTCTTACCGTGGTACAAAAGTGTGGAACATGTTTAACGACAATATCAAAGAGTCTTGGTCTACTCTTTTAAATCAAGGTTGAGACAGTTGGGGTATGAAAATCTTTAATTTTGTACAAAAAATAAAAAGTGAACGATGAAGAAGATCGACAACATCTCAGAGAGAGCAGGCATCGAGTTGATCTTTTGCGCTTTTTTTCATTTATTCAGTTATCTGCTTACTTGTTTCGGCCACAAGGCCATCATCAGAGCAACCTTTAATTTTGTACATATATTTTATTGGATGTATATATTCTTTTTATCTAATTTGTTTATATGTATTTTATTAGAAACTTTAATTTTGACAGGGCCAAATTGTAAAACAATATTTATTGAATTTTGTACCCTGTATAAATATGTTTAAAATACGAAATGCGAATACATGAAAAAATGAAACTCTTGGATGGATGGAATATTGGTTGTCATTTGATGGAACGTTTTAATATCAACCGATAGATAAGTCAACCTCCTCGGAAAGCCTGTTGCAGAGCTTTTCTATTTATTTTCTGTTTATTTAGGAATCAAGTCTGTCTCGTTCTTCCGTGATTACATGCTATTTTAATCAAAATATGCCCTCAAATTTCCCTGCTACAGGTAATGGCGTAGGTATCCTGTGAGTCAGGAAAACGTGTTGGTTAGATAGTTCTGCAGTGGCTGGAGGTTGTTCATTGGACAAAGCTTGAACTTTTGCTGTAAAACGTTGGACCAAAGCAACGCCGCGACCATTTTTAGTTGTGAAAATTTAGGAAGTAACTTGTCAGCATGAAAGTCTAACTGTTGGAGTTATTTTCTGGGAGTGAGGTTTTATACTATCAACTCTCTGTTATTCATGAAAAGAAGACGAAAGAAAGTGCCAGTAGCGGCGAATAAGTAAGGATATGCCTTGTTTCCTTCAAGTCTTGTATTACCATAGGCAAGGTTAAGATTATAATTATTTTCGTTTCTCATTTTAGCGATGGCAAGCGGATGATTCGCATGTGCTGGGAGAATTAGAAGATATGAGTGATCTTGTAAGAAAAGTTGTTCTTATCCAGTTTTTTTTCTATATCAATCTAAAATTTTACAATAACAGAACATGGTTACAGGACGATACCACAGGGAGAATGAGAATAAATTGCAACCCCGTGGCTTTAACATATAACATAAAACATTTACATGAAAATAATTAACTAGGCTACAGCATAAACTAAAGCTACGAAAAGAAATAAAATGATACAAAGGTGGGAGGAGGAGACGAAAATTTCACTGAAATGATTTAAGAAAATCTCTTTGATGATTCAATGAACTCTACTGTTGCTTTAATGATTGTTTTATGTGACTCAAAAGGTAACCTTATATCACCATACAAAATTATTGAAATTAGTTCCTGATTGGAAAGGTTCGACAAACCGTTTGAAAGCAAAATTGCCTGTACGCGGTTGAGGAGATTATTTCTCTGCAGATGATAAGAGTGGCAGTGCAGCAAGAAATGTTCCGTATCCTCAACTAGACTTATGACGATGAGTCTCTTGTTTCCTTGTGCTCTTTGACTTCTTGATGGCGCTTCAGTCAACAGAGACTCATAATATTACTCTGAAAAAGTTGACCCTATTAGGCCTAATATGCTGGGATTCCTAGCATACCAATCAGATTGCGAGATTTGGCGAAGAACAATAAGTTTCGAACCTTCAATTCGATTAACGCAGCTTACTAAATTTGAAGGAAGTTGCTGCAGCAGGTACTTGAAGATTTCTCTGTTATGTTTTGGTCTTAAAAACGTGGACGTTGCAGCATTAAAAGACTTATTTTGCACTCACCAGGTAAAGTGAACTTTCTCCTTCAGATGAATACCAAGTTTTGTTGATTAAATGTCTGCTTACCGTGGTTTCTATCGCATTTCCTTTCTGAGGAGTGACTGTTGAACAGAGCCGAAGCAGACGTTCGATCCAGATTCGATCAATCGAATGCAGAAGTTAGGGTCAGGTTTTTAACTGTTTCATTATGAGTCCCTGTGAGCAAGGTACCGCAGGGATACAAGGGACTCATCGTCATAAGTCTAATCCTCAACGCCGTCGTATATGGGACACATTATTATCCAGTTTTCATTGTAATTCAAATTAGACACCACCTATTTTGAATACTGATATTTGGTAAATTCCATGCCTGGATCTCCAGCCCCGCTATGTTCAGAATTAAAAAGCCTCCATATTACAGCGTGATCTACACTCGTGCAGATCGTGGCGTTTGGTTTGAAACTATTCGAAATTTTTGAGTCAACGATCATGCTGAACTGAGCTTATTCATCGAATTTATAAATACATTAAAGGGAGTACAAAGACCAGCAGCCTTTGTTGTCGTTTGTTTTGTTTTTGTGAATTTCGTACAATCAGTTATTTTGGAAGCTGTGCTGTGTTGAGCAAGTCGCTGACTTCGCACAAAGCATTCTTGTCTTTGTAATCCCTTTATTCTGTCGAGAAAGTGAAAGTCGTGTATTTTAAGCAAAATGGGCGTTTTCCTTGTAATGAAAGGACATTTCCTTCTTGGAAGTAGTTATAAGAATGCAGCAAATATATTGCTTTCTATCACATCAAGTTTCTGTTTCTCTTCTAATTCTACTAATTCTTCTAATTCTAGTTTTGTTTCTTGTATTTTGAATTTTAATGATATAGAAAAGAAATAGTTTCTGTTTCATAGATTTCATGTGCAGCAAAATATATCAGATTTAAGTTCTCCATCGTTTCTTGGTTTAGCAATTTTTCTTTGAACGTCAATCAATTTGATTAATTTAATGGAGGTCTGTACCATTATTTGCAGTCATTAGAGATTAATATTTTGCTATATTGTCGAGTTTCAAATACCTATAAACTGTTTTTTAACGTTTTTCAGAGCAATGGTATCGATTATAATGAGATGAAACGAACCAATGAAGAGAAGGTGAGATATTTCTTATCAACCCATGCCACAGTGTTCCAGGGCATGTAATTAAATCATAGTCGTCCGAAAATCATAGTCAAAGACCTTGGTCAAAGGACAAAGAATTTCGAAATCTTAGGTTCAAATATAGCTCGACACCAAACGAAAAAATCAGTGAACCGCTATTTATCAGTGAACACAGTCCTTCAATGAATACACAAGAGACATCATACTCATTTAAATTGTTCAATGTTTTCGCTATACACTGAATTTTTTATTTTTTTTATTTTTTTATAAATCAATAAAATTTTACAACACATATTACGGTCTACACTACTTACAAGAATTACTTTACAATACTACTGGAACAAATACCCCCGGGGAGCAAAAGACTGTGTCCACCCCAAGGGAATTAACATAGATAAAGGAGAGAAAAAACTACTTAAACTTAAAGAACACTACTAAAACAACACATACGGATAATAAGAACGATTGATACCTAAGTCTGCTGCATATTAGACGTCAGATCTAAGTGATGGCAAGGAAAGGTAACTGGTGGAGAAAACTTATCTAGAAGTTTCTTTAAGTACACTGAAATTCGTGAAGGTGATAGCGATCTGACTCGCTTTATTCTCGAAACAAGGTCATTTCATTTCATTTTAAATTCTTTATACACGGTGACCCCAGCAGCCATTAATGGCTGAATAGACAGGTATGATCCAACAGCATGAAGGCTTGGTAATTATTCAAAGGCCAGGCCTTTTGTTGTTGATTTCGACATCGCAAATAGCCAATCCCAGCCACGACAGTGTGTCTTTAACTTATGCGCCTGGCCTCTTTCGATCGATGATTTGATTTGTTGGCATGTTACTCCCCCAGTTTTCTAAGTGATCTCCTCGAAAAACAGTTCTGCGCAAATTGCCTAAATCTGAACGGCTTGGACCAAACAGAGAAGTTCAACTTTAGAAGTGCAAGAGGTGTTATCTATTGCACGAACGGAAGTTTTTCTTTTGCATAAATTTGATTTGCTGTTTTGCCAATAGACTCCATTGAAAAAATCTGAGAAGATTGCATTAAAAAATCAGTTTCATCCAGGATGCCTAGCACGTGCCATCTTTTGGTTGGCCTCTGTTGTCGCCATTTTCATCCACAACATAAACTAACCAAGAGACAGCACGTACAAGACATCCTCGTTGATACAGACCTTATAAACATTGCAGCAATTTTATGGATAAGTCAGAACATTCTTTTGATAAAATCACGTGATTTATCCACCTGCTTTCGTTACAGTTCAACTTCAAGTCGACATTCACGGCGAATTCATTGGGAAAATATATGTAAGTTCTCAATCTTACTCTTTTGTTGATGCAGATTTTTCCAGTTTGAATTGAGATATACTCTCTTCATAGAATGCGTGTACAGATCGATGCAGTGACAACTAGTTTCCCGGTCACACAATTCGAGAAAAGCATCGCTTTTTATTTTACTCAATTTGAATTTTTTCTTCTTATATCACAAACAATCTTGTCTTGATCTTGCAAATATGGACTCAAAAGCATTGTGTGAGTTGCTTCTCTACGGCAGCCCCCAGTTCACTATAATTGACAATAGAATAATCCTAGAAGCAACCATGTCATTCATTGAGAGGTCTATGCTTTTGGACTAAAATAAATACCAACATTAGCAGCAATCCCTTTTCGTCTGTAGTGTAATGTGTGAGATTGTTGTACTGTTACTGTAGTGTGAAGTGCAACTCGGGGTTATGTAGAGTGGGGCTGCCTTCTTTTTTGGAATGACTATAATTTGAATGACTATAACAGGACAGTAAATATCAATTTAATTCAATGTAGCAAACTTAGACGAATGTCCTCAGTCTAGGAGCCGCTCTGCTCTACACCAACATTAGCAGCAATCCCTTTTCTTCTGTAGTGTAATGTGTGAGATTGTTGTACTGTTACTGTATTGTGAAGTGCAACTCGGGGCTATGTAGAGTGGGGCTGCCTTCTTTTTTGGAATGACTATAATTTGAATGACTATAACAGGACAGTAAATATCAATGTAATTCAATGTAGCAAACTTAGACGAATGTCCTCAGTCTAGGAGCCGCTTTGCTCTACACCAACATTAGCAGCAATCCCTTTTCGTCTGTAGTGTAATGTGTGAGATTGTTGTACTGTTACTGTATTGTGAAGTGCAACTCGGGGCTATGTGGAGTGGGGCTGCCTTTTTTTTTGGAATGACTATAATTTGAATGACTATAACAGGACAGTAAATATCAATGTAATTCAATGTAGCAAACTTAGACGAATGTCCTCAGTCTAGGAGCCGCTCTGCTCTACACCAACATTAGCAGCAATCTCTTTTCGTCTGTAGTGTAATGTGTGAGATTGTTGTACTGTTACTGTATTGTGAAGTGCAACTCGGGGCTATGTAGAGTGGGGCTGCCTTCTTTTTTGGAATGACTACCGGGTGACCCCAAAAAAAGTGACCCGACGCAATCTGTTATAGAAAGAAAAGTAAGTGGCTCATTGAAATACTTCAAACGTTGTTCTGTCGCTAAAAGACTAGCCCCACATTATGAGCATTTTTTGCAATTTTTTTAGACATGGTAAATTTCCTGAATTAAGGATTTTGAGAAAAAGGGCATGCTTGAAATCTTCAAAAAGTCGTCAAAAACAGGGGATCGATTTGTAGCCTTTTCAGATCTTCAAAACAACGAGGAGTGTGTTTCATTTCAACCTGAGAATAAGCAACCTGAGAATATGGTACCTAGGGACCATAAACTTGATCTGTAAATTTTTGACTGAGTTGCCTATTCCCAGGCTGAAATGAAACACCTTCCTCATTGTTTTGAAGATCTGAGATGAATTTTAATCGATCCCCTGTTTTTGATGACTTTTTGTGGATTTCAAGCTTGCCCGTTTTCTCAAAATCTTTAATTTGGGAAATTTTTAGTGTTGAAAAAAATTTTAAAAAATACTCATAATGTAGGCCAGTCTTTTAGCGACAGAACAATGTTTGGAAGTTTTTCAATCAGCCACGTACTTATTTTTCTAAAGCAGATTGTGTTGGGTCACTTTTTTCTGGGTCACCCGGTATAATTTGAATGACTATAACAGGAAAGTAAATATCAATTTAATTCAATGTAGCAAAACTTAGACGAATGTCCTCAGTCTAGGAGCCGCTCTGCTCTACATGGTTTCTCGTTGTACCTAGAGTGTCTTCTCGTTGTATAGTTTAGTGTATTTTGGTGTGGAGTAGTGTGGTGTGGTATTGGGTTCTTTCGTTAGTTAAATTAGATTATTGTTTATATTTATTGTAAGAGTCATTCATAGTGGGGATTAGATGACCATGTGTCTTTTCCCGCTATGATTGGCTCAGATTCTTGTATCGTAGTTTATTTTCTTAGAGATTGATATATAAAAAAAAATAACTAACTACAACGAAATATAGATATTCTGTGGCTGCCATAGCTGGAAAGGACATGATGTCATCGAGCTCCAACTATGGCAGCCACTTTCATCAATGAAAAAATATACATTAAATTTAAGAAAAGAACAACACAGGCGTCTGAGAAATAAGAACTCCCTCCACCTTACAGCAGAAATTTGAACTTGAATATGACAAAAGCAAATTTCAGCCTTTCAACCGCAAAACAGAATCACAATTTTAATTGTGGTCTTGTATCGTGAAGAAATTTCCAGTCTCTACTCTTTTTAGCAAAGAAAGTTATTTTTTCACGTACACTTGAAGCATTCCTTTCTCCTATTCACTGTCAATTGACTTTTTTGTCCCTGTTTATTGAGTAACTATAAAAGGTTGAAAAAAGATTCTCATAAGACCATGGGGTTAATTTCTTAATGGGCCTTTCTGCTAGATTTTATTTTGTGATAATCTCTGAAGTATTAACGATTTTTAACTACTTATTACGACCATGTCGTTAAGTTTTATTCTTTTTAAACCCATATCCTTTTGCCCCCAAACCCCCCTTTTAATCCCGTTCTGTTATCATATCATAAATTTGGTTTAAGATTCAAGCATTCTTTCTTCATCTTCCATAACTTTCGACGTTGGATGACACAGTAGCCCTCCACCATTTGTCTCTGTTCTTGGTGCACATTCATACTGCATTCCGGTCCACTCTTCGATGTTGCCATACCAGCTAATCTTTGGGCGACCTCTGCTTCCATGGATAGCCGTCATTTGTTACATTAATTTTGAATTTGATCTTTCAGGGATGAAATCGAGACAGACGATCCTGCCTATGAAATGCGAGCACGCAGGGCTGCTCAAACAGCCAAAGAAATGGAGCAGTCTGACGTGCATAAACGTCATGATATACTTGATAGTGGCGTATCAGAAGAGGATCAGTTCAGTTCTGTCAAGAGACCCAGTTCAAACTCGAATTCGCAAGGATCAATTCCTCTACCTGGCAGAAATGCTGGTATGTCGAATCGAGGCCGTGGAAGGTCACGTGGTTTGCAGAATTACAGGGATTCTGGAAACGAGGCAAATGATAGTCATAGTGATGCCAGATTTAATAGAAATGGTGGAATTAATAACAGAAGGCAATCTGAACAAGGTATGCCATTTTTGTTTATATATTTTTATTTTGGTTTGATAGGCAATTATCTGAAGTAATCCTCGCATATAAGAACATACTTTTGAGAGACAGGCTGAATTGGGTTCTTATTTAAAGGTACTTAGACTAATTTAGGGTATAAAGGTACTTAGATTACTAAGTACTTAGGTACTTAGACTAATTTAGGGTATAAAGGTTCTTGAAGGTTCTTATTTGAAGGGTCCCGTTCCTTTTGTAAGCCTTATGTGAATCATCACCAAAAGACTTTCAACCCTGTTATTTGTTTTTGCAATGTTATTATGGACCTGATAACTAATTCTAAATTCTAAGCTTACAAATAGCAGGGGAGGAGGTTAATTTTAACAGCCAACTGAGACAAAATGAACGTTATGGGGACAATCAAAAAATCAACTTTATTACCCTTGTAATAAGAACAAAGTTTTCATTAAACTGAAACAGGTTCTTAATTACAAGGTGCATAATTTAGGATGTATAGCCTGTAGGTTTTTCTTTTTCTAGGTTCTCATATGCGGGGATTTACTGTATTTCATAGGGACAACAGGAAAATAAAGATATCTACTGGAAAATCTACTATGCGTCAAGAAAATCCTTGTCTCTGAAATTAGTCTCTTGTTGAATTTGGTCTCCTTGGTGAAGGATACTGATTGCGCTTCAAGGGGATACCAAGGAGGAAAATGATTTTTGGCGCTCTCAATGGGCAATAGAATTAACGAAATTTAAAATGATTTGTCATTAAAGTTTTGTAGGATAAAAACTGCCATTTCTATCAGTCACACGTAGTTAAAAGGGGTTTCGTCTCGAAATTTTTGGAAACAGTCATTTTGCAATTTTTGAAAGGCAATATCACACAGACTTTTCATCTTTTTTCAAAATGAAAGCATTATCGGAAGATAAATCTGTGTTTTCGACTCTTATTTCTTGGTGGCTTGAAAGAAGACAATGGACACGTACTTAATACAATGGTGTTGACACGTTTGGTTAAAATTTGGCGACGGTGCCCTATTAAGCAAGCGAATGTTTGATAAAATTTCTTCAGTCCTACTCATTTCGTATGATGGCAATAATTATCCTCAAGTTTAAAATCTGTCTCAAATAAGATCTCACGTGGAAATGCCCACAGATAGAAGCAGTTGAAGTCTTGTAAAAGACGTCTTTTGTAACTATGTCTTTGTTAAATTGTATATTTTTAGATTGTGTATATAAAAAGAACTTCTAAATGAGCAATTTTACGTTTGCAAATCTCACATGACATCTGATTTTATTCAATTAATTTTGAGTTTTCTTTTCAGACGAGCCTCCAGGACCAAAGATTTTATATTCACAATTATTGAAGCAAGGGAGGCAGCCTGACATTCCCAATCAAAGCCCTATGCAGCCTACAAATCAACAGCAACAGCCACAACAACATTATCAGCCAGTTGCTATGTATCAAGCAATCCAACCGTCGCAGCCGATCCATCAACCTGATATGCACACACCCCCGTCTGTGCAGCAGTTCAATTCATCCAACTCAAATTCTAGGCAAATGGGCAGTCATCATTCGCAGGGGGTTAACAATCAACAGTTTCATTTGCCACCTAGGATGCAACAACAGCAACAACAGCAGCATATGGCTAATCATACGCCTCGTTTCAATGCCTCACATAAACCTCCGATGTCAATGCAAAGGAATCCTCCGCAGCAATCTGTATCTCCTAGGCCCGAGCAGAGAAGTGCTTCATTAGAGAATGATAGAGATTTTAGAAAAAATACTGAAGTGCCTATCGATGTAGCTGCAGTTGCTCTGCCAGAAAAGCCTGTCCCAGCTTCACCTGTTGAGGCAAAGCCATTAGTTGCCAATGATCAGGTTAGTATTGCTCATGTAGTAAGGCTTTTGATGTTCTTTTAAGATTTACCTTGAGCTGTTTCCCAAGAATGGTGTGTTCCCAAAACTCCCTTGACTGCTAACCCTATTTTTTGCCAGAGTCTGGTGCTACAGTAAACACCCGCATATTAGAACCAACAATTTCGCAAGCCAGCCTGCGTTCTTCTACAGTGAATGCGATGGATTGTTTCTGATAAGATAGGGATTCATGTTGGAAGCTTCAGCCTGTAGGTTTTTAATCCACTAGGTTCTTATACGCAGGTGTTAGCTGTTTCTATAAACAATAAATTTACTTTCTATTGGGAGCAATATAACATTGAGCTCAACTCTTTAAATGTTATTACAGTTTTCTTTGAAATAAATGACCTGTAAGGAACGATGGGTTTTGCTGTAAATCTACCGTGGAAATTTATTGATATCTTGATTAGTTGCAAAATGGCGGCATTTATTAAATTGGAGACCATGACGTCATCAAATTTCTAAATCCTAAACCAGAAAAACTACAGATTTCTGCTTGCCACCATATTGTAGACTTTCATAAACCGTGGTTTTCAAGAAGGTTACATCATTTTCCCTCTATTGGTTTAGGATTTACGATGATTTAAGTTTTTTTAAATTTCCATGAATTTTTTCAAAGATAATTAAATGAAAGATCAAGATATCAAAAACTGTCCACGGCAGATTTACAGCAAAGTACCATAAGTTCCTTTCAAGCCATTCAGTTCAAAGCAAAATATCATAGAATTTTACTCCTACCTTTTTCAATATTTGAAGGATTTGAGCTGAGTATTATCATAATTCTTGCGTGATAACTCTTCTTTGTTGTTCATAGTATTTCCCTATTAGGTTATTCTGCTAGAATGCTAGCCCTGTTATATTCCCTGTTATACTTGGATATATATTAAAACTCTGACCTGAATCGGAGAGTATCAGCAATTTCAGCGTATGTCCCAAAAGTTGGAGATACTATTTTTTGGAAGTAAAACGTGCATATCTTACATGAGTTATTTGTTGATCGAAATTTTTAGCACTTTAAATTAGGTATTTATAGTTTCCTTTTCAAAACTATAATTGTGGTGGGCCCCCTTGAAAGCCAAAAGTTTTTATGGCCGCCGTGACTATATCTCCTGGCCCTTCTAATCGGATTTGACATTTCTTTCTAGGTTAAACCAACTCCTGATCTTCAAAAACATAAACAGGATCCGTTCAAAGATGCCAAGGATATTCCACCGCAGAAGTTTGGAAAGATTCTCTCCACAGCTCGCCCACAGGAAGGTGAGAATAATCTTATATATTTTGTTGAAATCATCTCGTCAGTAGCGTAATTAAGCTTTGTTGCGTTTCAAACAGCCATTCGTTCTTAAGCCATTTTACCCCACGAAGATGTGAAGTAATTTAAAGTAGCGTAATTAAGCTTTGTGGCGTTTCAAACAGCCAGGCGTGCATAATGTTCAAACCTGCCTGGGAGCGGTAGAAATTCTCTGAAAACCTGCTTGCATATCAATTTTGTACAGCTAGGGTAGAGAAGCCTATTACCAGAACCAGTAATAATGCAGGTATCAAACAGTAAGTTTTTACACATGGAGCAACGAAACGATTAATCATATATTCAACAGCAGAACATGAGTAATTTGTACCATTTGTTTGCTATTATTCATCATCTTACTGCAATTACATTTCATAAAGAACTATTGAAAAAACTGCCTGCAAAATATTGCTGTGGAAAAAGCTGCCTGGGAACTTTGTTCCCACGTTTTCATGTTTATGCACGCCTGCAAACAGCGATTCGTTCTTAAGCCATTTTACCCCACGAAGATGTGAAGTTTTTCAGAAGAGGTAAACGCTTTTGGAGTTGAAAAATTCAACTTTCAGAGGAGGTTTTAGGAGCCTTTCAGGATTAACTTGAACTCAGACAGATCTATCTCAACGATTTTATTCAAGCTACTCAATTGCATTCATTTTGATTCTTTTCAGTGATTTATTTTAAGTGGGCTGAAAGGATTTTTAGCTGTTTAAAGCTAGTTTTGGCCCAGTATGCATGCTGCATCCAGACATGGGATCCCTAATTTAACATCCCTTCCGAAAGACGGCGAAGTGAGTTGCGAGGTCAAGCCTCCGAGGTCACCCATCCAGAGTTTGACCTCAAGATCAGGTTGATTGAACTTTGTGCATTGTACCACACCATATTCCTTCTAGAAATAAGAGCCATTATTTTCGGTTAGGGACAGTGCAAAATTTATCATATGTCATGGTCGATAAAGAAGAAAAATTCTTCTAATCTTCAGCTCTAAAAACTGAAAACGAAAAAATTTGCAAAACATCCAAGTATCGAATTCAGGCTTTCCGCTAAAGATTGAGTCATAAATCTTCAAAATCGGTCCAGTGTACGATTTGTCGTGGCCTGCCAAAAGTGCATAGTTTATTTTGGCGCAACCCGTAGCAGAAATGCAAAAAAGGTGTAATTCTGAAAATAGTAATCCAGGCATGGGATCCCTAGGTTAAGATCCCCTCGAAGGACGGCGAGGTGACTTGCGAGGTCAGGCCTCCGAGAGGTCACTCATCTGGAGTTTGAGCTTTTTTTACCGAGGTTAACTTCAGTCACCTGACGGAAACTGTTTAAGCCGCTCGGCCACCCACCCCTCAACTTTTTCTGTTTTATGATTGGTTTTTTGTTGCTCTTTCCACTATTGACTAATCGCATATTTTCTTCATTTTTTAGACAACTCAAGCCCGAAAATTGAAGACTTAAAAAGCTTTAGTGAAAACTTCAAGGTACGTTATTAGAGGCTTTGGTACTTATTTTGTATCAGAATGGCAAAAAGAAGCTTCAGGAAGTTTGAAATAGAGCCCCATCGCCCTTTTCCGATCACTGAAAAAGAAACCTCGAGTTACTTGGCCCAAATAAATTTTATCGGAAAAGTCAATGCTAATGAATTATTCCTTATTTCATAGTTTAAAGGATAGAAACCAGTTATTGTTCATTTAGCGACCGTCTTCTGTAAAATCGTTGTCGGAAAACACAGCGATAAAATCGCGATATCTTCATTCCATCGCCCTTTTCCAATCACGCAAGTTCGCGCATGAATTTCGAACAGCACCACCGCAGAGGGCTCCAGAAAGTGCAGTTTCCAATTGAAATGGATGCCATACACATAACAAAAGATATTTATCTCATGTTATCGTTTGATAAGTAACATTTTGCCTCTTTATTCGTTTAATGACACCATAGGCAATTTACAATTGAAATTTACAGTCTATTACAAGATAACTGGCAACACTATAGCATAGCCCCCTTTCCATACTTCAATGCCCCCCTGGCATTAATTCAAACCCTACCTCACGCGCATCCAAAGTCAACGAAACCCCCTGGTGAGATTTCTTTGTTTATTTCACCTTCCACCCCGTTTGTTCATTGAGAGAGAATCCCAGAATTCGAAGCCAAATCTCGTGATCGGAAGAGGGCGATCTGTGGCCTATCTGACTGCAGTTAGAACTTTACCCCCGGCTGGGAAGCAGAAGATATTATGATCGAAATTTTTTTGCAAATCTTCGCTTAGAGAGTTGGAGTAAAGTTTGAAATGTTTTAACTGCGGTTCTGGTAAACAGAAGCAGAGAAACAAGAGAAAATATAATTGCTGCAAGTAAACACGAAGTGAAAAATGGCGGCTACTTACAATTCCATCACAGGTAGGCCTCTTTCATCTTACCATATCACTGGATAAATACGGCAGAAAAAATTAAACTACGTCTCAACCTGAAGCTCATGGTGTCAGCAAAGTATTTTTTCGCTCACTTTTTTAATTATAAGCCCCTTTCCTCTTGTAAACAAACATCCTGAGATTGTACACCAAAGCGCTCTCAGGAGCCAGTGATCGGAAAAGGGCGATGGGGCTCTAGTCTGTGTAGATCGTTTAGGCAACAGTCTTTTGAAAGTATCAATGCGTTTTATCAAAGCATAGTATAGGTTACAGAACATTGGAATGGTTGGTTTAAACCCCCATGACCTATTACGTTGAATTAAATAGCTTGAAGGAAACTTTAGCTACAGTAGTGCCTCTCATATAAGGAACGCAAATTTAAGAAAAACAGACCCTGATTTTCAAATGATACCCCATTTTATAAGAAACTGGTACATGTATGAAGAAACGGTTGTTTCTTATTTAAAAACTGTGTATGAATTGAACTTTACCTTTTTCTAATAAGAAATTTTACCCTGATTTGAAGTTTAGAAGAAGGCACATTTGCTTGTATCTATTCACAAGGTTCCATAATGTTGCTTCGGGCAGCGATTAAACTCTTTCTTGGTCTGTCTGCCCTAAACGATATTTAACATTTATCTAGTTATCAGAGAAACCCAATAAACGGCCAAAGAAGACGGGGGAAACTCCTGTAAGCCAACAAAAAGATTCAAGGGACCATGAAGATGAAACTATGGTCATTCAAGTTAGTCCTGACCCCCCTGTGAAACGAGACAATGAAAAGGTGGAGACAACGACGGAGAGTATTCCCCAGATGGAAAATCTTAGCATTTCACCAGAGAAAATTGCAAGTGAAACAGCGAACACGGCTGTAAGGGAAGAAAAAGAGGAGCAAGTAACAGGTAAGTTTTTCTTCAGAATTTTCATTTTGAAAACAAATTTATAATTGAAAGGGATCAGTCAGACTCTCAAATTAGATATCACGCGAAAATACCCGCGAATAAAAGAAGTTGAAGTGTTTCGTGTATGTAATTTAATGTTATGGCAAATCTCACGCAAATCTCACTTGAAATCTAAATTTGAGACAGATTTCACCTCAATTTAAAGAGAACCAACGGCGATAAAAAGCCCTGCGCGGAAGGAGTCTGGGTATTCTATTATTAGCCTATTGTATTTGATGATTTCGAGACGTTCGTTGATATTGTTTAGCCAGAGGAACAATAACGTGCTTAGGAGTTTTCTTTGTCCTATTTATAGATTGCTTCTACTTAGCTCCGTTGATTCAATTTAACTGCTATGCCATTACCAAAATGATTTCTTGGCTAATTCATATATGAGCCATGCCAATAGTTTCAAATTTATGAAAATTCGTCGTAAATTATTTTGATATTTTCGCAGAAACTTTTCACATGCTTATCTGCTAGAAATTTGTGGAATTTCTATGTTAATTCACATGTGGTGATTAAGGTTACATGAGATTTACGATAACGCAAAATTGGTCATGCAAGACTCTCTGCTTGTTTTTATTCGCGGGCATTTTCACTTGAAATCTAAATTGAGTGTGACTGATCCCTTCCCCGCATTTTTCCGGATCTGCCATTCCGTAATCCCTTTGTGCCTTGACGAAATGCTGGAATGGCGGATCCAGGAACTACCGAAAAGGGGACGGTAAGGCGGACTGAAGAAATAGACTTAAAGGCGAATTTCCAGTCAGTGGAATTTTCCGAGCGGGCGGAATTTTAGACAATAAAAGGCCGCTCAGCCTTAACTTTCTATTCAATTCCAGGGTGACATTTTCTCACGCAAACAAAGGAATTTCCGCACGCTCGGAAAATTCCACTGACTGGAAATCAGCCTTAATAGAGAAGAGAATAACTCGTATGCCTTCTTTTTTTTATATACACAATCAAGAAATGTGCAATTTAACAAAAACATAGTTACAAACACGATACCATTGGGAGCATGATAGGCATGGCTACCCTAAATGATCTTAACAAATAACAATACAGATACTAAAGGCTATGCCAAAGTTCTGTTAGTCTCTCCGTAGGGAGAACTAGCTTCTTAAGAGATGTATGCCTTCTTAAGAGAAGCAAAGCTTGAGCTTTGTAAACAATCATTCAAAACCTTCTTAATGGTCAAGCAGTGAAAATGTATTGAAATGATTTGCTTTTACATGATTTGTTGTTAGAAACATTTTAACCAGTTTTGAAATGTTTCTTGCCAAATGAAAGCAACAAGAAGTTCTAATTAATTTAGTTTGCCGGGTGACCAGCGAGCAGGCACTTGTTTAAGACCCATTGCTAACCAATGTCTTTTCTGGTGCCAAGGTCGACTTTTATATTATCTGAAAGTTCTTTTTGGCCTAAATTCCCTTTGCTTTGCGTTTGACCCTGCGCACAAGGGATCATGGTTGTTAATGGGTTTTAAACAAATCAAATCATCTTGATGTGCACAAAACTTTCTTTGCTCGTTTATTCAAAATTTTAACCATGGGTAGTTGGATACTGCTGGTGTGCTTCTATGGAGGAGCGCTGCAACTAATGTGTTCCTGCGGAGGAATGATTTCTATAGTTCTGCGGAGGAGATAACGAAAATCTCTTGCGCTGGCTCCTCCATAGGGGAAATGGGGTTTTCCTCCGCAAAAGAATCAAGCACACTGCGGCGTCTAACCATCTATGATTTAACTAGACTTGCCCCAAGTCTATTCAGTGGACTATCAGCATTAAAAGAGTATGATTACTCCTGCGAGGGCGTAAGCTAATAAGGTGACGCTACGAAGGAGAAACAAGGATGGAACTGACTTTCGAAAACAGTTTCGTCCTTGTTTCTCCTTCGCAGCGTCACCTTAGTAGCTTACGCCCCCGCAGGAGTAATTATACTCTTTTAATGCTGATAGTCCACTGAATAGACTTGGAGCAAGTGTATGATTTAACCAAATCAAACGGCATTTCTTGATATGAACTAAATGTCTTGCAGCAAATCCAGTCAAAACGGAGCCAGTTACTGTTGTAGCCGCAACAGCTGAAGAGAAGAAACCTGAATCATTGGAAACACCAAGTGCTTCACAGCCACAAAATCAAACACTGTCTGCTAAAAAGGGGTATGTAAATCAGAATTTTGGGTAGTGGCGGACACTACGGGTCGAGGGGTGGCCCCCGATGTTTGCTAAGACAGATATTCTTTGTTTGAAATCAATAGTGATGAACAAAGCCTTTCAATTAAAACAATAGCTTTCCTTCAACATTTATCAGTGTCCGCCACTGATTCGAGGTACCCTAACTTTTGTTTCATTTTTTAAGCATGATAGCCCCCAAGTTAGATGACTGATGTACAGGACACCATGCAAAAACATGCGAATAGAAATTAAATCAATACATTGTCTGGGTTAAGAAGATTTATGATCATGAACAGGTGTCGGTATTTCATATGGGAAGGTGCACGTTTAGATTCCTTGTTAGATCCAGTCCAAAGCTGCGTTCTTTGAAGTGATAAGGAACACTGGCAGAGCATAGACAAAATTTGAAACTCATGCTCCCTAGCCTGTGTTCCAGACCACTTGAGAAGGAAAGTGGTCTGTGTAACCAAGCACTAATCCGTGTTCACAAATTTTCTTCGGAATCTGAAGAAAAATTAATATATGCAACTAATAATTCGCATAATCACTATTTGTTTTGTTATCAAAAGGAAAAGCCTGTCTCATGTGAAGAACTCACATTACAATACAAAGAATAGAAGATTTCAATGTCTGCTAATCCTATTGACTTTTTACGATGAAAGAATAGGAGATTTGAATGCCTGCTAATCCTACTGAGTTTTTACGCCCGTGCAAAGTGATAACAATCAGCCCTGGTTTGTTTCAAACACACATGTTCACAAAGACATCCGTTGTGTTGATCACTGACTTCATTGCAGCCAATCAGATCCATGAAAGAATGCCCTTAATTATTTTGCAATTCAATTCATCGTCTGAACACGGATTAGTGCTTGGTTACACAGACCACTTTCCTTTCTAAGTGGTCTGGAACACAGGCTAATGCTCCCTAATAGTTGATTTTTAGCAGTGAAAATCTCACAATATTTTTGGTTGGCAACTCATTGATTTTTATGCAGGATGTTTTTCGCCTGGACACAATAACACTTCAAAAGAATTCTTTTGTTTCGATGCTAGGGTCGATTCGTGCTTTTTGACACATAGCAAACATTTTATTCTATTTCTATTTTTACTTTTTTAGGCACGGTAGCCCCATCAGTCCTAAAGAACTGCTTTTCAGGGGGCCGTGGCAAACAATTAAATAGATAATATGAAAAACTGAATACCCAAAAGAATTTATTAAAACTAATTATTTATGAATTATCTTTCAATCTTCTTTTAAAATTGGCTAGGGAGGGTGCCTGTTTTACGTCATTATCAAGCTGGTTCCATAATTTAGATCCACGAAAAGATATACCTTTTTGCCCATTGCTGGTTTTCCTTAAAGGTAACAAAAGATCAATTTCCGTATTTCTCAATTGCCTGATGTTTTAAGAACATTTTTGAAACTCTTCGTAACGTTTTGTGAAAACTTCCTTTTCAAAAGGCCCGATTTTCGAAAGGCAATCGTTCAATAAGCTCGAAGGGACCATGGGTGTCTATCATTTACTATATTCATCTCTTTAGGCTGAATCCAGATGCGAAAGAATTCAGATTGAATCCAAATGTCCAAGAGTTTGTGCCACGGTTTGGACCTTCAACTTCCCCCGCTCCTCCGCACAATATGCCAACGGCAGAGGTGACGCAGTATCCAGTGGTGGCTGCATCAACACATTCGGTCGTTACACCTCATTTTACCAACCGTATTCCAACAGTGCAACCTCGTATGCGGGACAGAGGTTTGTAAAATTTGCTGTTTTTGATTATATTTGAGAGACCGAACAATTTGTATACAGGTCCTGAGAAAACCTCTTATGCCTTAGGGAAATAGTGCCATGGAATCCCGGGAATGGGGTTTGAATTGGGGCTTAAATTTGTACGGGGTTTGCCAACCCAAATGATTTATTCACCGGGATGCAGAGTTTCCTAGAAACATCGGTGAAAGGTATACTCTGAAGCGTAGAAGATGGACTGAGCAACAACCTGCTCAAACAAAATACCCCCTTTGATAACCAGCTCCAAAAAAATTGCCTTCTTTTGGTACCCGGTGCCAGATATACTAGTTATACTAGTTATATACTAGAACAGATATACTAGTTATCCCCCCCCCCCCCCACGCCGATGCACAGAACAAAATACAAGACAAATGTGCTGGATGAAAGTAACGTTTTTTGATGAATCTCAAAACATTATCTGAGAATTAGGCTCTGAGGATTAAACAAGTTCTCTCTGCATGAAGCGTTTTTCTGGTTGGCCAAGTTTGAAATTTGAGCTTTTTCATGTTGGGTTTTTGTTGAGCCATAACTTTGACAGTATACCCAATAGAATTTATTGGAAAATTAGGCTTTGCACTTAATGGAATACAACTCCCCCTATTATTATGACCAAGCATTATGTTGCAATGTTTCTTGCAAAAACTTTATCCATAATTCCTCATGAAGGTAGATGAAGCATTTCTGAGGTCAGAAACCAGTTGGCCCTCCAATTTTTTCAACCTGAATAAAATCGTGTCTTATCTCTTGCGAGCAAGGTGGCCTCTGATAAGAATAATCAAATTCAGATGTTTAAATGGAAGTTGATTAGGCAATTAGCCTTACTATGAAATGTCATTGAAGCATGTCTAAAGTCAGGTCGCTCGTGAAAATACTCACAAATAAAGACAATTAAAGAGTTTTACATGAGTAATTTTGCGTTATCGCAAATCTCATCTAATTTGAGACAGGCTTTCTGATGTCTTGAAGGTGTAACTTCAACATCAACAACAGCAATGATATGTAGCTAGCTTCGTTATTCGCTTGAGGACCACCTTTTTTTACATAGGATATCAGCAAGGGCCACCGATTGTTGAGAATCAGCACCAGGCCCTTTACACAATGTCTCACCAAGCTATGCAGCAGCAACAACATCAGCAACCTCAACCACAGCCGCAGCAACCAACTCAAGTTATATATTTGCAGTACCAAACACAAGCGCCTCAAAGTAAGATTATCTTTTTCAATAAAGGGTTTGTATTCTTTTTATAGCGTGATTATTATTATTATTATTATTATTATTATTATTATTATTATTATTATCAATTTATTTAAAGTAGACCTACATATATATATATATATTTACATACAAGACATATATCCATATATATACAATAGCTATAACTAAGAGCTAATTCAAGCCTACTATCTAAAAAAGTAAAATTTGTAAGAAAAAAGTAAAAAATGAATAAAATTCCGAATGATTAAATACAGATACTTTTTGCAGATTTTTACAATGCTTTTAATATTTACAATGTTTTCATTTTTGTTCTCGGTAAATACAGAGCAGAAATGTAATATCAGCTCAAGAACCCAACCTGTGCCACGAAAGGTCTGCATATTCTACAATGACATTCCTCTCCCCTCCAGGCTTTGATTTTCCTTTTGAAACTGGAGAGAGTATCTGACTGTTTTAGGTCATTGGGAAGTGCCTGCCATAATCTACACCCAAGAAACGATATTGTTTCTAACAACGAAAATGTCCTTCATGAAGCTGGGATTAAAGCTCAATTTTGTCTTAAAAACTTCAGTCATTAGCAATTGTAAGCTCCTTATGTGGAGTGGGACCGAATTGTCTCTCAGTAACATCGTATCAAAATCTGATCTCATATCTTTGTAAGTTATTCGCAATGCCCGTTCGTGAATATGGTTAATTTTATTGTTCAATGTTCTGTCACAGAACATCCATACAAGAGGACAGTGATGGTCAAGTCTCTAAAACCATACTAACAACGAACATCAATGGGTTTCACTTAGTCAGCATAACAATAAAAATATGTTCCAACAATCTCTTTGTGAATATGTGTCGAATGCGAAAAGATAGATCTAGGCATTGGTTTCTAGGGAGTTTTGTTTTTCTAGTTGAAAAGCAGTAGGCATGGCAAAAGGGAAACAGTAGTTAAACCATTTTGACATTTAAAGAAAAGATCTGTCGAGAGCAATATTTCTCTCTTAAATGGCGGATACAATTCTGGTAAATGGCTGACACAGGGCTTTTGCAAATGATAAATTGAACTCTACCAATCTATTAGTTGCAAATTCATGATGAAAATTGAAGAAATATTTGCCCAAAGTGTATCTGGAAAGCTGTCCCATAACCGATACTTCTCACAGAGAAACTCTGTCTCAACCCAGACCTCGAATCAAATGGCTTTGGTGTTTGGCCGGAAAGTATTAGCTGTTGTCTGCCTCAAAATTCATGGTTCACATAAAGATATGTTCTAATGAACAGGGGTGGAAAAAATATTTCAATTTCTGGGACCAAGGAAAGTCTTGAGCAAAATTTCTGGGAGAATATCACTTTTGACAGGTCACGATAGTAATGAACAGGACAGAATTTGAAGACTGATTATCAATCTTTAATCAGAATCGTAAATGATCAAGTTTTGTTTATTTTTAGCTGACCAATTCCAGACTTATAAACAGCATCTTTCGTATGAAATTCCTTGGTCTGGTAGCAGCCTAAATTTATATAATAACGACTATCAATAAGGAGAAACTATGATTTTGACGTCAAATTAACTTTCCATTTCTCACTTTTTCTGTCTTTATTCATTTTCCATTCTTCTTTTCATTTTTTCTGGAGACCTGAAACAATTTCTGGGACTATTGGTGCTGTGGTCCGCTATTTGTCCACCCCTGCTAATGAAAAGAGCTTGTAAGAATAGTTTATGCAACAATATTTGATGGAAATTGCATCGCAGAGGTGCAGCTTGATTTCTGCTCTGAGAGATTGCATGAAATGACTTTTTAGACTGACTTTTATAGTGGTTTGATCTTAAGTACTATCTTCATATGCGTTGTTGTGAAAATTCGTGACGAAAAATTGCTGAAAGGCTAAAATCTCATGTTTATTTTCTTTTTTTCAGTGATCAGTGCCATGCCACCACAGGTAAATCTCCTTATGTCTGTATTGTTTTTGTTTATTGAAATTACAGTAAGAACCCGCAAAATAGAAACCACTTTATAAGAAACCTCGGGCTGATTTTTTCGAGAAATGGTGCCTTCATATAAGAAACTTCTCAGCCTGATTTTAGGAAGGTTTCTTATAAGAGGAACCCAAATCAATTCATGTTTAATGATCTTTGTTAAAATCAGGTGCCAAATATTGTTGAACAACAACAAACATAAACATGATAAACATTTCTTGGGCCTTCTCGCGAGGATGGGGGCGGTGCACTGCTTCCCGGTGGGATGGGGGATGTGCTGTGCGGGATGTGAGGTCCCCTTCACGATGCAGGCACTGGGCTGCGGTTGAACTGGGGAATTGCTCCCTAGCGGCGACCGCAGCTTAGGATATGCGTGTGGGGGTTCCCTCGCGCGGTGTGTCCGCCGTCTCTCTGGGAGGTGGGCGTCGCTCCGTACCTCGTAGGGAAGGCATGCTTTTATCTTGTATATAATCCACTAAATGTTTTTATTGATTAGCTTTAGGAATTAATTTGTAAATTTTGTAAATTTTTGTAAAGTAGGCCTAAATTAGCTGTAATTTAGCTATTCTTTTTATTTTACTTAGCCTACATTAAATAAATTATTGATGATGATGATGATGATGATGTTAAGAGATTTTATCCAAAAGCATCTCTATCTGTATACTTGGGGCCAGGTCCATAACGCGGAACTCGCGGAACTCGCGGAAACCGCGGAACAGAATTTTTTCCGCGAGATAGTTCCGCGTTATTCACTGGCGTATTAGGCAAAAGTCCATAACGCGGAATTGAAAAACGCGGAATTTTTTTTCAAACCCTGAAAATTGCATTCTTGATTCAAAGCATAGTCTGTGACTATGTTCAAAGTCATCCTTGGATCTTCGAAACACTTTTAAACAGTGCACTTGCGCCCCTCTTCGCGATCGGCCCACTATTGCATCGGTGTTGTTATTATTCATTTTGGCTAGGCCCATCGAGGTCAGTGGCCTAACTATATGAACAATGTTGACATTGTGTTGGCAAATTCAGAAGTAAAGCCACGCTCTCCTTTTAAATCATCAGTAGGAAGAATCAAACAAACAGAAATTCATCTGTTTTTCCAGTTTTTCCTTCAAACTTTGCTGAGAAAATTCTCGAAAAATTTCCGCGAGATTGAGTTCCGCGTTATTCACTGGCGTATTAGGCAAAAGTCCATAACGCGGAATTGAAAAACGCGGAATTTTTTTCAAGTCCTGAGAATTTCCGCGTTTTTCATTTCCGCGTTATGGACTTTTACCTAATACGCCAGTGAATAACGCGGAACTCAATCTCACAGAAATTTTTCGAGAATTTTCTCAGCACAGTTTGAAGGAAAAACAGATGAATTTCTGTTTGTTTGATTCTTCCTACTGATGAGTTAAAAGGAGAACGTGGCTTTACTTCTGAATTTGCCAACACAATGTCAACATTGTTCATAGTTAGGCCACTGACCTCGATGGGCCTAGCCAAAATGAATAATAACAACAACGATGCAATAGTAGGCCAAACTTGAGGAGGGGCGCAAGTGCACTGTTTAAAAGTTTTTCGAAGATCCAAGGATGACTTTGAATTAAGAATGTAATTTTCAGGGCTTGAAAAAAAACTCCGCGTTTTTCAATTCCGCGTTATGGACTTTTGCCTAATACGCCAGTGAATAACGCAGAACTATATCTCGCGGAAAAATTCTGTTCCGCGGTTTCCGCGAGTTCCGCGTGTTCCGCGTTATGGACCTGGCCGTATACTTGGTATGTATGATGTGGTTGAGTAATTTTAGAGGTAACAAGAACATACCGTTTGCTAGAATTTTCTCTGGGTTTTTTTTAAACATTTAAGTTGAAATCACTGAAGGTTTCTTAACAATATGACAAGAAACCTTTCAGCCTATTTCCAGATTAATGACCTTTTAAAAAGAAACTAAACAGGCTGTTTTGAAAAGACCGGTTTCTATTTTCCGGGTTCTTACTGTAGTTCCATGTAGACGTCAGACTATCAGATATATCGGGTGAGTCAATAAAAAGGCCCGACGTTTGAAGAAATGCTGCCCCCTCAATATCAAAGCAATAATATTGAAAACTGTCTTGTTTTGTTCCCGATATGTCCAATTAGGCTCGTTAATTCACCCAGCTTTGATTGGCCATTCCTTCTCGTCGATATGGGACATTTTCTGCAGAAAGCTCCTTTCGAAAACCTGCAAAAACATATAATATTAATAATAATAAAAGCACTTATATTGCGCCATATATCCGCAGGGCTCATAGGCGCATTACAATCAAAAACACTAAGATTAATTAAAATATGATTAAAAATACAAAAGTTTACAAAGTTTTATTAAAAATCCAAGTTAAACAATTCATTCAATAACATGAAAACGGCGTGCAATATTTCCTTTTATTTTCCTTCCTAGCAATTATGACACTTACATGCATTCATACATTTTGTCCTCTTGGGAGAATCAAACCCCTTTGAAAAAGTTATTCACACTTAGGGGAAGAGTTTTTCAGTCCCCCAAGAGGATTGTAGACCGAACAAAGTATCTGGGTGTGATAATCGATAGAAATTTGGATTGGGAAGAACACGTTTACAATCTCCGTACTAAGGTTTCTCGTGCAATTGGATTTTTGAAATATTCCAGGAAATTTTTACCTCAAAACACGTTGAGTGCAATGTATAGGGGTATCGTCGAGCCCCATTTTCGGTTCTGTTGTTCGGTGTGGGGGTGCTGTGGGGTGACTAAACTGCAAACCCTGCAGAAGCTGCAAAATCGAGCAGCTAGGATTTTAAATAAAAGTCGATTTGATACGCCTGCTATGGCATTAATTCGCAGTTTAAATTGGCCTACTGTAAATGACATTATCAGAAGCGAAACAGCTACCACAATGTACAAATCGCTAAATGGTCTGGTCCCGGAGTACCTTTCAGATTTGTTCGAAAAAAATTCTACTCGAAATGTCAGAAAACTGAGAAACACCGATACTGATCTCTCGTTACCATTACGAAAAACTAACAATGGCAGAGGGCTATATCTTTTCGTGGACCTAAGCCTTGGAGTCAACTTGAACCTAATGCTAAACAGGCACCCTCCCTTGCCACTTTTAAGAGAAGAATCAAAAACTAGCCTTAACGAGAATTCTTTCATTTTTTGTTAACTATTATATAGTGATCTTTTGAATTAGTAAATGTTTTGCCACGGCCCCCTGAAAAGCAGTTCATATGAATTGACGGGGCTACCGTGCCTAAATAAATAAAAATGAATGAATGAATGATTGCACGTGCTAAAGCGTTCTGAAGACATTGTTGTAAGGTAAATTTAGGGAAACTTGCTCACGATTGTGGCACGTTTCTTGACATCTTCTTTTAGAAGATCCTTTGTAAAATCTTCAGGGAGCGACCGATTTCAGCCAGGAAAAATTCTAAAAATAATTGAACATGCTGGCTATTCAATCAGATATTGCAAAATATCATTGCTCGTATATTCATGAAGCAGTAGGCTCTCAGACGCCGGGCCTTTTATGGTTACTCGCCCGGAATTATGTCACGTCGTCACCCATGGTAAAACCAGGCTCCACACATATGTAACCTGATACCCTATGGGCACTGACACAGCTGAACGAGCTTGATCTAAACCAGGCTAAGTTTCGACCAACCAGGTGCGTTCTATTTGTTGAATTGACTAACCTGGCCTCAATAATCTGCATGTGCGCTATTTGCAGGCACAAAATATCATTGCTCATAATGTGATAGCATACTTTACTACCGGGTGAGCCAGAATAAAGTTCCCACTTTCGAAAATTCGTGCCATCACAAGTACTTAATGGATTTGAATCATTCAAATTCTAGTTAAAAGCCAAAAGATCGAAGTATTTTTGTGATTTTTCTCGTCTTCTTACGAGCACTGCAAATATAGGTAAATTCAACTTTACAAAAATTTCATGGTTGCAAAATGACTGAAAAAGGGCCTAAAACACTTGATCAAATCGTTAGGACTCTCCTCACACACAACAATGTGCACGGGCATTTCACCTCTCTCCAGAGTTATAAGACAGATTCTCAAACAGATACTAAAGATTTTCAATCCCATGGCAATAAATGTGAAGACGAGATCTCTCACCCATGAGAAATTGCACTTTCTCTGTTGTTCTGAGCGAGGAGTCCTTTATGATTTGATCAAGTATTTTTGGTCTTTTTCAGTCATTTTGCAACCACCAAGTTTTTGTAAATTTGAATTTTCTAATTTTCCCAGTGCTCGTAAGAAGGCGAGAATAATCACAAGAATATTTCGATCTTTTGACTGTCAAGCAAATATTTATTCATTCCAATCAATCCAGTACTCTTAATGCTATGAATTTTTGAAAAGTGGGAACTTTTTTCTGGTTCACCCGGTATACTCAGATTGCCACGATTGCAGGCACATTTTCCTCAACAATATGCTCGCAGGCACAGAAGATTTTTAATGAAGTCTGTGATTAATTAGAACGCAGCATTTCCTAACTTGGTTTAATCAAAGCTGGTTTAACTTGCAAGAATGAGTGGACCATAAGAGAGCATTTTACGGCACAGCCACATTAAATTGTCTTGATGTGAAAGTCAGAACAGTGATAAAAAATTACTATTGAGATTCTCAAAAGAACTCATCAAGAAATATGTGATATCTCAGCTAAAAACTTGTGTTCATTCCACCATCATCATTGTCGGTTTTCTACATGAATTTCTTTGAGCAAAAGAACTAGTTTTCGCAGGATTGTCATTTATCAGCAGTCTTATTTGTCTCAAATTCTATTCACAGGCTCACGTTGGACATCATCGTCCCCTTGTCACTGCGATGTACCCTGAAGGGCAAAATGTGTTTTTGGGTAAGTCACTATATAAATGTTTTTATTTTCTGACAAGAGTAGCAGCTCATTATCCAGCCAATCGGCTTTAATCGAAAAAGATTTCCGCAAAAATTTGGAACGGAAATTTCTACGGAGGTTCATGGAAGCAAAGATGTTGCTAACATTTCAGATCCCAAGTTTTATCGTTCTGCAGTTTTGAAAGTTGTTGCTTTCAAAGGCTTTATGATACCCAAAAGTCTCATACTTTTTATTCAGGAAAACCCCTGTAAAACCCACATGCAAGTTCATTTTTTTTTATATATATTATTCAAGATAAAAATTTACAATACAATGATACCTCCTACTATACTCCCTAATTACAACTATACGACACTACAGAGACGATACCAAGAGGAGCGAAGTGGCACGACTACCCCAAGGCCATAACATGAAACAAAAAACAAGGACAATGCCAAAGCAGTATGTAAAGGGGTCAAAGAACAGAACGAACAGCATACAAACATTTAACTAGGCTACAAGTCAGGACAGCCTGCAACCAAATAATTTGAATTAAATGCAAATTCTTTTTTGGGCTGAAGGCTCTGAAAAGTATATTGGTTCGTGTATGGCAATTTTGCTGTTTAGCATCTCTTCAGAACAACTTGTTATCATTGTGATTTATATTTGATTTTTTTATGAAGCTAATCCATAGCTGCAACTGAATAACATTGTTTCTTTTGACAGTAAATCCTGGCCCGGGTCAATTAATGCAGCAACAACAACCCCAACAGCAACAGCAACAAGTGCATCAAATTCCTTTCAGCCATTCCTCGACACCAACCCCGCAGTCGCAATTACACCATTACATGGTACAGCCTGGGTCTCAGCATTATCCTCAAATAACCTCGCCATTACAATCAACGCCTCAAGGAACAATGCCACATGGAATGCACCGACCGCTAACTCCTTCGCAGCATCCAGTTCTTCCTGCAGCAACGCCTCCACTTCATCACCCGGGACAACAGGCTTTGTATCTTAACCCGATGACTATTGGAAACATGCAGTCGCAGCCTACTTTTGTTGGTAAGCTATCCATTGATTTATTTTATCCGTAAAGTACCATTGGATGAGTCAATAAAAGCGATCCCTGTTTGAAAGGCTTTTGCTCTCTGGATATCATGGCAGTAATATTGACAAGCACATCGTGCAATAGCAGACATGTTCAAGTCTCTTTCAACATTCTTCCAACTGAAGTCGGCTACTCCGTCGTGAAATTGTGAGGGATCTTCTCGAGAAAGCCCCTTGAATAAATCTACATTTTGAAAAACAGGTCTTAAATCACGACCAAACTTTCCGAATATTTCTGCATTACAATAATGACTTCAACACGTTTTAGCACATGTTATCCCCTTGGTAGGATTTTGTTATCGCTTCAGCACGTGTTAAGGCCATCCTTCACTTGCAGTAGTTTCGGTCAGCGACCAGCGTGCTCGCCTTGTGAGCATGATCTGTTGCTAGAGAGCATGTGCATTAGGCGAGCACGCTGGTCGCCGACCAAAACTACTGCAGTATAGGTCAGCCTTTATCCACATTCAATGCTGACAGGAATTCGTTTGACCAATGCCTGTGCCAGTTTGCTCATTTTTCTCATCTATAACGAAGTGATCGACTTTGATCACAAGATTCACAAGATTTAATGCTTGTTTCATCAATTATTATTATCAATTTGATTAACGTTGGCAACTTACATATAGCCACAAAAGCTTATGCAAGCCATCAATATCCTTCCATGCATTCTTACTTACCTATGTAAAAACTTTTTCGTTTTAGCTCCTGCGCAACGTGGCCAAGGGCATATGCCAACATTTCAGTGAACAGAGCCACTATTAGATAAAAGTGAGTACAAAGTTGTGTGTTGTTTCGCTTTTTATAGACCGGGTTTGCCAAAAAACTTGTCACTTTTGGAAATTTTGTTTGCGGAGAGTACGTGATAAATTGGAATGAGATGAAGTTCTGGAGTATTTTTTGTGATTTTTGTTCGATTTTCCTCAGCTTTGGAAAAAAAGGAAAAACTTTAATTGTATCTAAAAAGTTTAATTTATTTTCATCCGTTATTTCTAAGTGCGCTGTATTTATGTATGTATGTATGTATGTATTTATAATTTTGCCATGAACAAAAATCACAATATTTTATTTAAGAGAAATAAAGATATCTAATGACAATTACAAGTATAACATATTGACCGGCAAAAATTAAAGAATTAAACTAAAAGACAGCCCCATGGGGCAGGCCTTCTTTTATTCTTTTATATAATAGTTCCTCCAGGGCTGTTATTAAAATTAATATGTTGAAACAGATTCATTCTCATTCTGAAAGATGTTGAACAAATGTTTCTGTTGGTTGCTTTTAGGATTTATTATGAGTATAATTATATGATATCAATCGTTTACAGTCATTTTAATCTTTCACGTTTCAGATCTAGTTGAAAGAAGCTTTTAACAGCCCAAAGATGAAGATAAAAAATATGAAGATAGCCATATGAAAGCAAAGGTGACTGTTATGTGCATTTCATAGAATAAATTATCTTTTTGAATAAAATGGTAAATAAATTATGAATCATGTTCGTCGTTTAATTTTTGCATCCTCTGTTGTACGTTGACCTATTTATGTGGAGGGAAGGGGGTGATTGAGCCCTGTATCAGGGCTTTGAGAATCAGAACGGGCTATTAGATATCTAGCCTAGCAGTTAGATCCATTATTCGAAAGAAGAAATGGTCTATGAAACAAAGAGCAAAAATTTGTTGTGGTTGCCCAATTAATTAAAGCCTCTTTTCAAGTGATGTCTCAACAAAGGCAGCGTAAATTAAGTTCCAGAAGTCTCGAAACGGGGGTCGTAAGTCGTTGTTTCGTAGACCCTTTCTTCCTTTCGATAATGAGTCTACTCGTAGGCTATTGGATATCAGAAAAAACCGTCTTTCTAAAAATCCGAAACCGTTCTACGACAAAAACAACAGCAAATGCTGTTCTTTCACATCAGCCAAGATTTCTGACAAATTTATTCAAAATTGTTCCACACCACATTTCCTGAACTATGTCCCCCCCCCATCCCCTCCCCCCATAAGTGCCATCCTCTCTATAATCTTTCAAGAGAGAGAAAGAGTGAAATTACTGTAAAAGTAGCATATAAGGTTTTCATAGATCTAAGATTCTTTGCAGTTTAGATGAGTTCAGAAGATTCTTTGCAGTGCTAAACAGCCGAATATCGGCTAAAAAGATCTGATTTTTCTGGATTGAAAAATTCTGCACTTCATACCGGGTGAGTCAATAAAAAGAATCCCCGTTTGAAAGGTCACGGCTCCCTGGATATCAAGACGAGGATATAGGCAAATATATGATTTAATGGTAGACATGCTCAAACCATTTCAAAATTTACCAGACTGAAATTGGCCACTCCGTTCTGAAATTATGAAGGATGTTCTCAAGAAAGCCTCTTCAAGAAACCTTCAAAACGTGCCCAAAATCAAGAACAAATTTCCCTTACAGCAATGACTTCTGCACGCTTTAGCACGTGCTATCTTCTTGGGAGGATTAACAATTCTTCCGCCTGGTATCAATAACCTATTCAAGGGGATACCATTCTCCCAAGAGGATACCATTCTCACAAGAGGACAAAATACATGAATACATGCGAGTGTCGTCATTTTTAGGAAGGAAAACCAAGGAATATTTTCTCATTGTTTTCACTCGTTTTTGCAAGTTTTTGAAAGGGGCTTTCTGCAGAAAATTTCCCATATCCATGGGAAGGAATGGCCGATCAAAGCCGGGTAAATTATTGAACCTAATTGAACACATTGGTAATAAAACAAGACAGTGTTCAATATTTTTGCTTTGATATTCAGGGAGCAGTGGCCTGTCAAACGGGGATTCTTTTTTTTTTACTCACCTTGTATTTTCGGCGTAAGTCAGCAAAACATTTTGTCATCCAAGTTCCGGTTTTTAAGTGGTTTTATCAGCTGTTTTTCTACAACTGACTGCTATCTAACGGACGGTCCGTCAGGCTTGAGCTCAAAAACCGATTCAGTTAAAACCCGCACAAAATAAACTGCTGATTAAGATTATCCAGGCTGACCTTTGTCCAATTAAACATCTTCTACCGGGTGTCCCAAAAAACGCAACAGATTCGAAAAATTCTAATGCAAACTGTTTCATACTCATTATGAAACAGTTATTTTTATTCAAATCTGCAATAATTAGATTAAATTTTGATATATTTTCCAGTATTTTTGGCGACTTGGTTGTAAAGTTAAAAATCAGCAAACTTCAAAATTGCCCTAGGTCAAAACCAGAGCTGCTCCAGTAGCAATGGTGAATTATATGTCAAATTAACTTGTTTCCTGCATCATATTACTCTTAAATTACTATATTACTATTACTTATTACTGTTACTATAAATTACTATCACTGTTTCTCATAAACTCGGAATGTACTGGAGTAATGTCGAAACATTGGAAGCAGGGAGATTAAGTGATTGGAAGGCTGGAAAAACCTTGTTTTAAAATGTTCACAGTTGAACTGGTAGTGAACATGAAGATTGTTAAGGAGCCTTTGAGAAACTTGTAAGAAACTCTGAGTATTTAAAATCTGATAATTGTAAGAGACTTTAAGTACTGGCTCTTGTAATCTGTGTCAGAAATCGCAGATTTATCTTGCTCACTTTCTGAAAGTCTCGTTTCGAATACGAGACCAGTCGCCTTGGTTGCTTCGAAGAGCGTTGAGCTGATTTCAAATTTGCAAGAAAACTGTTGCTGAAAACTCTTCTTATTTCAATTGCCTGAAGTTCAAATTGGTTGATAATAGAAAATTTGATGCCTTCATAAATTGCTGTTGGTAAAGAAGCCTCCAGTTATCCATAAGAGAGAAGTATTCAGAGGCACAACACGAGTCATTGTCTTGGATTTAGGCCCAAACAACGAAATTAATGTTTTTGATGGATTCAAATTCAAAGAAACCTCGTGCTTGAAAAGACTTTTTGTGATTGATTGTTCAAAGGAACGATGCTAAAGCATTATGCTACTGTTAAAAATATTTGATTGAAAGCAAGGAAGCTGCCATGGCTCCAACGAATTTGGTAAGTGTGAGAGATATGAAACAAACTTGGATGTTTTTTATTCAACAATGCAAACAAAGGGAAAATGCAAAATTTTGCTGACGATTGATTGATGATAAAAAATCTTCTCGTTGCTTGTAGTGCAATTGTACAAAGATAAGAGAAGGTAAGCAAGTAAATAAAGTAAAATATAAGCACTTGATGATTATATAGAAATAAGGACAGTGCAAGATAAGAAATGCCAGTGCTGGAAAAAGATATTTAGCCTTAACCCTATCTGTACTGGGCGATTTTTTAGGTATTTTGTACTGGGGGGGGGCGTTTTTTGCCCTCCCTCTTTTTCTCCAAAACTACAAACCAAAAGATATAACAATAAGACTTACCCCTATTGTTCTTTAGACAATTGGCTATTCAAATATAACAATGACAATTAATAAGTCACGTGATTCGTTGCTAGGCAACCGAAAAACTGACTAAAATTGGCAAATTTATACCTTCTTAACCAGAAAAATTCTATTTAATCAACCACTCAACCGATTTTCTCCAAATTTGTTTCAAATAGTAGGAAACATGTCATAGTTCAAAAATACGTACTTTGCAAAATTTTTTAGTTTCTATTTTTAGCACAATTAGCCTTAAATTAGCCTTTTGTTGCATGATGCATTTACTTTCATCGCAGGTTTTTGCCAGTCCTACCCTTTTATCTGGTAAATATAGACTCAAAATGAATCAAATTAATAAGATGAAGCAAATTAGACTAAAAAAATTTATATTTGACACTTCTTTATTAGGTAAATGACGTCATAAATGTGAATGACGTCATAGATATTAAATTTTGCTGACATCAGCAAATATGAAAAAATTATATATCAAATGATCAAATGCAATCGAATGGTGCATGTTTGAGATCGATCAAGCAAACGACACGAAAACTACGGACATTTTAAGCTTTTTTTTGCTGACTACTCTCCAAATATGGTATTACTGTGGTCACATGATCAGTTTTAGAACAATGAAATGTTAAGAATTTAATTGCCTATGAAATTTGAGTAAAAGTCACCAAAACTGGTGGTTATATCTCTTGTCGTTTTAGCGTAACGCAGCAAAGTCTGGTAGGAGGGGGGTGAAAAACGCCCCCCCCCCCAGTACAAATAGGGTTAAAAACGATCCATATTGATAAAGGAAATTCTTATCCATTTCTGCCACCAAGATCTTTGGCAGACAGGCAGTACACTGTAAATTGGCTGAGGGTGTACTTCCTTAAGGGATTTTCATTTGTTTTCTGTATCATATTATTCTCAAGGTACATGTCTAAACATTGCCAATGCTTCAAAAATTTGTTTTGAAATGTTCACTGGAGTACATGTAGAAAACCGCCCACACCCATTTTCATTCAGCAGAAAAGCAAAGGGTAAAAAACACAATTTTAGTTAATAAAATCAAAACCCAATTTTTATAAATGCTCTGCAGGATTTTCATTGCCATCACTGTCTCATAAATGATCAGCTTCATCATCTTTAGCTCAACTTTACAGTGCTTATTTCCTATTCATAGCCAACAACGATTCCCGTCACAGGAAAAGATTCATTTCCAGTTGCTGCAATTGTTGCAATTGCTATTGGTGGATACCTGCTCCTTGTTAGCATTGCTCTTGTCATAAGGCAATGCCTCCTGGTAAGTAAATTTTGATTAGCGTAAATAAACTAGGTGAGCTAGAAAGATAGTAACAAAATTCATGTGACCAAGAGAAGTTGACAAATTTTTAGTCTACCTGGCGAGGCAATAAAAATACCTGACATTGAAAAAATGCTGCTTCCTGAATATCAAAGAAATGATATTGAAAACTGTCTTGTTTTATCAGTTCAGCTCAGTTCAGCTCATTTCATGTTGAAATTCCACTACATGCAAATGCCATTAAAATAATTACAACATATTATATCAAAGCAACAAATTACAATAATGAAATACAAACTAACAATTATAAAGGAATTTGTGTGCGGGTAATGTCTGAAAGGAAGAGCTCTCTCGATAGGTAAACTAATCGAGGATAGAGCACCCCCTCCTTGGTTAAAATCAAAATTTTGGAGTTTCATTGATAGAAAAATAAAGATTCAACAATTTCATCTTTCAAGTCTGACTACTAATATTGGCTGGTTGTTTGAAGTTCTAGGACTGGTAGTTGGTGGCGAAGAAATGGAGCTTAAGTTGACGCCCCAATATATCAAATGAGGAACCCTTTTTATGTGTATCTCTGTAATGGTTTTTGTGTTTCAGGCAAAGGGTGTAAGCTTACTGCCTTCATGGATGTCAGAGTGGTGCAAATGCAGTTGTGGCGGATGTGGTGGCAATGAAGGAGGTTGTTTACAAGGTTGTGCAGAATCTTGTAATTTCTCATGCCCTAACAAAAAAGCCATGTTGGATTCTGTTTGCCCATCAAAAGATTGGTGTGACAGGACTTTTTGTTGTTGCATGAGTGCTGAACCTGGAGGAAAATGCTGCGATGATTGCCAAGGGCCAGAATGTGGGGTAAGCCTTCTATTTCTGTCCAAAAAGATTTTGTACAGTCAACTTTCTCCCCCAGGGGGGGTACTCAGGTATATTTGGGATAGGGGTGCTCAGGCTGGGGTACAACGCAATCAACCCAAAAAAATAAGTTCTAGCTTTCTCCAAGTGGAAACACCCTACTCTCAAGTACTGAATAAATGGGGGATGAGAATAACCAGGGGGGTTGGAAATTGTTTGATATAATAATAATTGATAACATATAAACATATTATGTTTTGGACACACATTGATAACAGCAGTTTTTAACTTGTTGAAGTGTATATCCTGTATAAATATTCGTTTTATTATTATTATAATCAGGGGGGAGATGGAGGTTGGAAAAATTGAAAATGGTTGTTTTCTTAGTTAAACATGCATCTCTTTTCTATCTATGTAAAAAATATTCAAAAATCATGTTCACTGTAATTTTATTGTGTCAAGAATTGATAAAAGGGGGTTGGAATAACAGTCGGGAGTTGGAAATTTTTCAAAAATTAATAAGTGGGGGGATGATTATTTGGTACTCAAGAGTACAAAAGCAGATACCTCTATAATGTGGATGCGATGGTACAGGCCTTTTACACATTAACAAAGTTTTCTTGCCTAAAAATACTTGTTTAGAAAATTTACGGTCTTTCATATGGCTCAAGAAACGCCTTAAATTACAAGAAAGGAAGTCTTAATCTATTTGGCTAAAAAGAAGTAGAATTTGTGTCCTAGTATTGTTGTTATTTTCTTTTGAAACCCTAAATATTTGAATGAAAGCTGCAGACACGCTTGATGTTACTGTATTTTGTATAGAATGTTAACAAAATAGTCATGGAACTGTGTTGAAGAATTACGTTTTGCATTCCCCTTCCTTTTTTTGCATTATTTCCTTAACTGGTGCCTGAAAAACGTTTTGGTTTGTATTCTTAGCAATGCTTTCTTGGGCACAACATTTGTTGTCCAAGTTTTTGGAAAGTTTAGGCACAAGTCTATGGTTTGTTGTTGTTGTTGTATTGTGAAGGGCAGTTGTGGTAAGTTTACTTGATGCCCCCTTCTTGCAGCAAAGTAAGCTAATAATGATGTTTCCTTTTTCGTAGTGTGGAGATTTCTGTGACTGTCAATGCCAATGCTCTGCACCAGAAACAATTGACTGCATTTGCTTCAAAATCAAGTTATAAGCAGCCGAGACATGAAGGAACTTGTTAACCCTGGCTCACCAATGTTCACAGTTTTATCATGGTTTTATGGTTGAGAATACTATTGAAGCACTGGGATGTTTTAATGGGGTTTGGGTGTGGGTAAGTTTGTTTTGTTTGATTTTTGAAAATGACCATCTTACCAGACTCACTTCTAGAACCCCTCTGTTTCGCTTCGTTTTTTCATACTCTTATACCACTCCACTTCAACAAGGGACTCGTAACATTACAGCAGCTCTGATTTAAGATCTAACATCATTCTTACAGTAGCCTTTTTGCCATCTAATTCCCATTGTTTGTTTTGTTTCATTCACTTAATAACACTGACGCAGGCGTGCATAAACATGGGAACGTGGGAACAAAGTTCCCAGGCAGCTTTTTCCAAAGCAATATTTTGCAGGCAGTTTTCTAAAATAGTTTTTGATGAAATGTAATTGCAGTAAGATGATGAATAATAGCAAACAAATGGTACAAATTGCTCATGTTCTGCTGTTGAATATATGATTAATCGTTTCGTTGCTCCATGTGTAAAAACTGTTTGATACCTGCATTATTACTGGTTCTGGTAATAGGCTTTTCTACCCTAGCTGTACAAAATTGATATGCAGGCAGGTTTTCAGAGAATTTCTACCGCTCCCAGGCAGGTTTGAACATTATCCACGCCTGACTGACAGCCCACTCCTCTAGGATCTCGTGACATTGCTACTATACTTTCAAGTCTAGAATAGATATCCTACCACTTATCAACTTTCTTTCAAATTCTGATCTTTGAATAAATGCTCCAAAATTACATCTTGAATTTGAATTGTAACAACATTTAGTCCCTGTTGAAGTGGTCACTATAAACTTATGAAAAACAAAATGCAAAAAGAGCAGTTGAGGTGGTGAGTCTATTTTTATGAACCTCACGAGGAACAACAATATGCAGTCATAACATCCCCCGGGGGGTACTTCATTGTCAGCATGATTCGACCTGAATCTGGACTTTGAGAAAAGGACCCATTCGTTTGATGGAATATTAAAAAAAGTCGAGCCCATTTGCATGAATATCAGGAAATTTTTGACCCATGTGTATGAATCTGTCCATTTGAAACAAAGGAAATTTTCAGTTTTTTGCTGCGGATTATCATAATGGGGCCCATTGATAGAAAATTCTCAAAGAACTACCCATCTACCAGAATTGTGGTTAAAAACAGACCTATATGTAGAGAATTTCGGAAGAAAAACCCCATCCATATGAGCGGCACGTCCAGCACAACTTAACAATGAAGAACCCCCCCCCCCCCCCGGTGTGTTAAAGATTAGCTATATAAGGAGACAATACATGACAATACGTGACAATACGTGACAATACATATGATACTAAATGCACGTGATGCCCGGGTCCTCCATCATTGTAAACGGATCAAAGTTTTAAAAGATACCTTCCGCAAGCCAGAGAACGGAGAGCAGCGAAGAGACGTGTTACATGTGTTAGTGAGTGTGCTACTCTGAATAAATTATGAGTTTACAAGATTACTAATAGAAATTAATGTGTTAAAGATTAGCTATATAAGGAGCTACACGTGACAATACATATGATACTAAGTGCACGTGATGCCCGGGTCCTCCACCATTGTAAACGGATCGAAGTTTTAAAAGATACCTTCCGCAAGCCAGAGAACGGAGAGCAGCGAAGAGACGTGTTACATGTGTTAGTGAGTGTGCTACTCTGAATAAATTATGAGTTTACAAGATTACTAATAGAAATTAATGTGTTAAAGATTAGCTATATAAGGAGCTACACGTGACAATACATATGACACTAAGTGCACGTGATATAGGTGCATGTGGTTCAAGGTGTGCACGTGATGAGTGTACAGATGAGCATTCCTACCACACCGGGAAACATCCTTGAAAATAAAAAATAAATGCTAGCGAAATAGAGAAGGCCAGAATTAGCTCTCCAGAGATCTATGTGTTTCCTTCGGTATTTGCCATCTCCCATCCTATGCAGAACAGCTTGCAATATTTGCCCTAGGACACTCTCTGTACTGGGTCACAGGACACCAATTACTCTACAGTACTGGGAATAAACACACTTCCTACAAGGTAGGCGCCCTTGTTCCAACGTGTTTAAAGAAGACCATAGTAACTCCTTTTTCTCAGATAGGAACTGTAAGGACAAATTGTGAATATATTGATGTATATGTATCTTCACATTAAAGGGCTATATTTACAGAAGTAAGATAACAACAAACATTTGTAAAAAATATGTAAGTTATTACGAACATATACCTGTAATTGACAGTTTTTCTACGTTCTCATGCGAAACTGTAAATATGTTAAAAACTGTTTAACATCAAATTCACACGATAATCCTATATTTTATTTTTGACTATCTTTCTTGATTCGGGAACTGATCAGAATTATGCTCAGCACATGTGAGAATGGTAAGCTATTAGAAACAAAATGCATCACAGCAAACGGCCTATACACGATGTTCTGAAGTTGGAAATTATCACTTCGCACCGAAAAGTAACCCTGTAAGCTTTCTTTCCGATCCATCCTTTTGGCCATAAAGCTTTCGGCTAGTTTTGGCTAGGCTTTTTGGCAAAAATAGGCCTATTTCAGGAATACCGATTTTTGGCAAAAAGGTAAGGCTAACCCCTTTGCTTTTTTCCAAAAATAGGCCTATTTCAGAAATAACGATTTTTGACAAAAAGGTAAGGCTAGCCCCTTTGCTTTTTGGCAAAAATAGGCCTATTTCAGGAATACCGATTTTTGGCAAAAAGGTAAGGCTAACCCCTTTGCTTTTTTGCAAAAATAGGCCTATTTCAGGAATACCGATTTTTGGCAAAAAGGTAAGGCTAACCCCTTTGCTTTTTGGCAAAAATAGGCCTATTTCAGGAATACCGATTTTTGGCAAAAAGGTAAGGCTAACCCCTTTGCTTTTTTGCAAAAATAGGCCTATTTCAGGAATACCGATTTTTGGCAAAAGGTAAAGCTAACCCCTTTGCTTTTTTGGCAAAAATAGACCTATTTCAGGAATACCGATTTTTGGCAAAAAGGTAAGGCTAACCCCTTTGCTTTTTGGCAAAAATAGGCCTATTTCAGGAATACCGATTTTTGGCAAAAAGGTAAGGCTAACCCCTTTGCTTTTTGGCAAAAATAGGCCTATTTCAGGAATACCGATTTTTGGCAAAAAGGTAAGGCTAACCCCTTTGCTTTTTGGCAAAAATAGGCCTATTTCAGGAATACTGATTTTTGGCAAAAAGGTAACGCTAACCCCTTTGCTTTTTGGCAAAAATAGGCCTATTTCAGGAATACCGATTTTTGGCAAAAAGGTAAGGCTAACCCCTTTGCTTTTTGGCAAAAATAGGCCTATTTCAGGAATACCGATTTTTGGCAAAAAGGTAAGGCTAACCCCTTTGCTTTTTGGCAAAAATAGGCCTATTTCAGGAATACCGATTTTTGGCAAAAAGGTAAGGCTAACCCCTTTGCTTTTTGGAAAAAATAGGCCTATTTCAGGAATACCGATTTTTGGCAAAAAGGTAAGGCTAACCCCTTTGCTTTTTTGCAAAAATAGGCCTATTTCAGGAATACCGATTTTTGGCAAAAAGGTAAGGCTAACCCCTTTGCTTTTTGGCAAAAATAGGCCTATTTTAGGAATACCGATTTTTGGCAAAAAGGTAAGGCTAACCCCTTTGCTTTTTGGCAAAATAGGCCTATTTCAGGAATACCGATTTTTGGCAAAAAGGTAAGGCTAACCCCTTTGCTTTTTGGCAAAAATAGGCCTATTTCAGAAATACCGCTTTTTGGCAAAAAGGTAAGGCTAACCCCTTTGCTTTTTTGCAAAAATAGGCCTATTTCGGGAATACCGATTTTTGGCAAAAAGGTAAGGCTAACCCCTTTGCTTTTTGGCAAAAATAGGCCTATTTCAGGAATACCGATTTTTGGCAAAAAGGTAAGGCTAACCCCTTTGCTTTTTTTTGCAAAAATAGGCGTATTTCAGGAATACCGATTTTTCGCAAAAAGGTAAGGCTAACCCCTTTGCTTTTTTCCAAAATAGGCCTATTTCAGGAATACCGATTTTTGGCAAAAAGGTAAGGCTAACCCCTTTGCTTTTTGGCAAAAATAGGCCTATTTCAGGAATACCGATTTTTGGCAAAAAGGTAAGGCCTAACCCCTTTGCTTTTTGGCAAAAATAGGCCTATTTCAGGAATACCGATTTTTGGCAAAAAGGTAAGGCTAACCCCTTTGCTTTTTGGCAAAAATAGGCCTATTTCAGGAATACCAATTTTTGGCAAAAAGGTAAGGCTAACCCCTTTGCTTTTTTGCAAAAATAGGCCTATTTCAGGAATACCGATTTTTGGCAAAAAGGTAAGGCTAACCCCTTTGCTTTTTGGCAAAAATAGGCCTATTTCAGGAATACCGATTTTTGGCAAAAAGGTAAGGCTAACCCCTTTGCTTTTTGGCAAAAATAGGCCTATTTCAGGAATACCGATTTTTGGCAAAAAGGTAAGGCTAACCCCTTTGCTTTTTGGCAAAAATAGGCCTATTTCAGGAATACCGATTTTTGGCAAAAAGGTAAGGCTAACCCCTTTGCTTTTTGGCAAAAATAGGCCTATTTCAGGAATACCGATTTTTGGCAAAAAGGTAAGGCTAACCCCTTTGCTTTTTGGCAAAAATAGGCCTATTTCAGGAATACCAATTTTTGGCAAAAAGGTAAGGCTAACCCCTTTGCTTTTTGGCAAAAATAGGCCTATTTCAGGAATACCGATTTTTGGCAAAAAGGTAAGGCTAACCCCTTTGCTTTTTGGCAAAAATAGGCCTATTTCAGGAATACCGATTTTTGGCAAAAAGGTAAGGCTAACCCCTTTGCTTTTTGGCAAAAATAGGACTATTTCAGGAATACCGATTTTTGGCAAAAAGGTAAGGCTAACCCCTTTGCTTTTTGGCAAAAATAGGCCTATTTCAGGAATACCAATTTTTGGCAAAAAGGTAAGGCTAACCCCTTTGCTTTTTGGCAAAAATAGGCCTATTTCAGGAATACCGATTTTTGGCAAAAAGGTAAGGCTAACCCCTTTGCTTTTTGGCAAAAATAGGCCTATTTCAGGAATACCGATTTTTGGCAAAAAGGTAAGGCTAACCCCTTTGCTTTTTTGCAAAAATAGGCCTATTTCAGGAATACCGATTTTTGGCAAAAAGGTAAGGCTAACCCATTTGCCTTTTGGCAAAAACAGGCCTATTTCAGGAATACCGATTTTTGGCAAAAAGGTAAGACTAACCCCTATGCCTTTTCCAAAAATAGGCCTATTTCAGGAATACAGATTTTTGGCAAAAAGGTAAGGCTAGCCCCTTTGCTTTTTGGCAAAAATAGGCCTATTTCAGGAATACCGATTTTTGGCAAAAAGGTAAGGCTAACCCCTTTGCTTTTTGGCAAAAATAGGCCTATTTCAGGAATACGGATTTTTGGCAAAAAGGTAAGGCTAACCCCTTTGCTTTTTGGCAAAAATAGGCCTATTTCAGGAATACTGATTTTTGGCAAAAAGGTAAGGCTAACCCCTTTGCTTTTTGGCAAAAATAGGCCTATTTCAGGAATACCAATTTTTGGCAAAAAGGTAAGGCTAACCCCTTTGCTTTTTGGCAAAAATAGGCCTATTTCAGGAATACCGATTTTTGGCAAAAAGGTAAGGCTAACCCCTTTGCTTTTTGCAAAAATAGGCCTATTTCAGGAATACCGATTTTTGGCAAAAAGGTAAGGCTAACCCCTTTGCTTTTTGGCAAAAATAGGCCTATTTCAGGAATACCGATTTTTGGCAAAAAGGTAAGGCTAACCCCTTTGCTTTTTTGCAAAAATAGGCGTATTTCAGGAATACCGATTTTTGGCAAAAAGGTAAGGCTAACCCTTTGCTTTTTTCCAAAATAGGCCTATTTCAGGATTACCGATTTTTCGCAAAAAGGTAAGGCTAACCCCTTTGCTTTTTGGCAAAAATAGGCCTATTTCAGGAATACCGATTTTTGGCAAAAAGGTAAGGCTAACCCCTTTGCTTTTTGGCAAAAATAGGCCTAATTCAGTAATACCGATTTTTGGCAAAAAGGTAAGGCTAACCCCTTTGCTTTTTGGCAAAAATAGGCCTATTTCAGGAATACGGATTTTTGGCAAAAAGGTAAGGCTAACCCCTTTGCTTTTTGGCAAAAATAGGCCTATTTCAGGAATACCGATTTTTGGCAAAAAGGTAAGGCTAACCCCTTTGCTTTTAGGCAAAAATAGGCCTATTTCAGGAATACCGATTTTTGGCAAAAAGGTAAGGCTAACCCCTTTGCTTTTTGGCAAAAATAGGCCTATTTCAGGAATACCGATTTTTGGCAAAAAGGTAAGGCTAACCCCTTTGCTTTTTTGCAAAAATAGGCCTATTTCAGGAATACCGATTTTTGGCAAAAAGGTAAGGCTAACCCCTTTGCTTTTTTGCAAAAATAGGCCTATTTCAGGAATACCGATTTTTTGGCAAAAAGGTAAGGCTAACCCCTTTGCTTTTTGGCAAAAATAGGCCTATTTCAGGAATACCGATTTTTGGCAAAAAGGTAAGGCTAACCCCTTTGCTTTTTGGCAAAAATAGGCCTAATTCAGTAATACCGATTTTTGGCAAAAAGGTAAGGCTAACCCCTTTGCTTTTTGGCAAAAATAGGCCTATTTCAGGAATACCGATTTTTGGCAAAAAGGTAAGGCTAACCCCTTTGCTTTTTGGCAAAAATAGGCCTATTTCAGGAATACTGATTTTTGGCAAAAAGGTAACGCTAACCCCTTTGCTTTTTGGCAAAAATAGGCCTATTTCAGGAATACCGATTTTTGGCAAAAAGGTAAGGCTAACCCCTTTGCTTTTTGGCAAAAATAGGCCTATTTCAGGAATACAGATTTTTGGCAAAAAGGTAAGGCTAACCCCTTTGCTTTTTGGCAAAAATAGGACCTATTTCAGGAATACTGATTTTTGGCAAAAAGGTAAGGCTAACCCCTTTGCTTTTTGGCAAAAATAGGCCTATTTCAGGAATACCAATTTTTGGCAAAAAGGTAAGGCTAACCCCTTTGCTTTTTGGCAAAAATAGGCCTATTTCAGGAATACCGATTTTTGGCAAAAAGGTAAGGCTAACCCCTTTGCTTTTTGGCAAAAATAGGCCTATTTCAGGAATACCAATTTTTGGCAAAAAGGTAAGGCTAACCCCTTTGCTTTTTTGCAAAAATAGGCCTATTTCAGGAATACCGATTTTTGGCAAAAAGGTAAGGCTAACCCCTTTGCTTTTTGGCAAAAATAGGCCTATTTCAGGAATACCGATTTTTGGCAAAAAGGTAAGGCTAACCCCTTTGCTTTTTGGCAAAAATAGGACTATTTCAGGAATACTGATTTTTGGCAAAATGGTAACGCTAACCCCTTTGCTTTTTGGCAAAAATAGGCCTATTTCAGGAATACCGATTTTTGGCAAAAAGGTAAGGCTAACCCCTTTGCTTTTTGGCAAAAATAGGCCTATTTCAGGAATACCGATTTTTGGCAAAAAGGTAAGGCTAACCCCTTTGCTTTTTGGCAAAAATAGGCCTATTTCAGAAATACCGCTTTTTGGCAAAAAGGTAAGGCTAACCCCTTTGCTTTTTTGCAAAAATAGGCCTATTTCGGGAATACCGATTTTTGGCAAAAAGGTAAGGCTAACCCCTTTGCTTTTTGGCAAAAATAGGCCTATTTCAGAAATACCGATTTTTGGCAAAAAGGTAAGGCTAACCCCTTTGCTTTTTGGCAGAAATAGGCCTATTTCAGGAATACCGATTTTTGGCAAAAAGGTAAGGCTAACCCCTTTGCTTTTTGGAAAAAATAGGCCTATTAACCCATGCGGCTCCGGAGAATGATTCTAAAAGAGACAATTCAGTGGCGGTCTAGGGGTCGTATCTGAAATATCACAAAATATGTAACATAACACATACTGGTAAGTACTAACGTTTTGTGCGAGTAGTTTGGTGTAATTCTCCTCTGCCGCAGCAAGAGGTAGTAGCAGTAATTCTCCTCCACCGCAGTGCGAGGTAGTATTTCTCCTCCGCAGTCGGCGAGAGGTAGTAGCAGTAATTCTCCTCCACCGCAGTGCGAGGTAGTATTTCTCCTCCGCCGTCGGCATGAGGTAGTAGCAGTCGATTCTCCTCCACCGTTGTGCAAGGTAGAACCTCTCCTCCGCAGTCTGCGAGAGGTAGTAGCAGTAATTCTCCTCCACCGCAGTGCGAGGTAGTATTTCTCCTCCGCCGTCGGCATGAGGTAGTAGCAGTCGTTCTCCTCCACCGCAGTGCGAGGTAGTATTTCTCCTCCGCAGTCGGCGAGAGGTAGTAGTAGTCGTCCTTGTAGTAGTTGTCTTAAAACTACAATAAACTACCTAGATCAATAACTAAAACAACTGGTTAATATAGGGAGGCTAGTTAAGGGGGCATATTAAATCCCTATATCTTAAGGTACAAACAAGTATAGTTAACCTGGCCACCTATTGTGTGGCCCAAACCGCCAAAGTACAGCCAAATTTGTGCACCCTAGACCCTACCACTGTAGTTGACCATATTTGTATTGCTAAATTCCCAGGTGGTCCCTTAGTATGGGGACCAGCCCGTGGATGCTGGGACTGGTTTTCTGCTAGGATGTCAGGAACTTGATATAATATATTTCTAGGTGCTCTAATATACCCCTCGAGCAGTTAGTGGACCAATGCCCCAGGACTTTTATCAGCCAGACAGGGATGTTCGCTGCTGTCGCATATGCGCCAATTCTGAAGCTTGATGGTATGTGTTTTTCTTGGCATCTTTTCCTTTCGCCCGATTATTAATAGATACATCATGTATACCGTATGTCCTTGTACAGTCCCTTTTTCTTGTTGAATTTTGTTGTTGTATAAACTTCTGATACAGGCAGTTGCCGGTGTTCCTCGTTTGAACTATGTGTGCAGTGTGCATGATGTAACTCTGGAGACCTGTTGAAAGAAGAGAGAGAGAGCGAGCATATGCCATACTAATGATAATTTTGGCCTTAAACAAGGAACCTTACTTGCAATCCGTAAGAAATTGAATGAGAGTGGGACAATAAGGATATCTTGATAAACTTTGCCTGATTAACATAGACAAGGCTGATTCAGCTGGTTTGTTCTATTTGATAATAATTTTGTTGTTGTTATATATTTGTGACATTTGTTGTGAACATTTTCCTGTAATAAAGTCAACATTTGTTTGTTGCCTGCAAGGCTTTGCATAGAGTAGGTGAGTAGGTTGACTGTTTGGTCTGCAAAGAAAAACTCATAGAGATACATAAAGAAGGGGTGGCGACAGGTGAGCATTGAATTTGTTTGTTTGTTTGTTCTTTTTATTTAATTAAAAACAGTATTTTCGTACGTTTGTACGTTTGTTGGTCTGCTTGTTGTGGTCAAGAATTGTTTGGGATAAAGTTGTGAACCTACTTGACCTGCAAGAAAAACAAAGGCAGAAGGGGGGGGGATTGCATAATGGTGAATCTTTGGATTGATTAATCTTGATTAATTGTTTGTTTGTTTGTTTTTGTTTTTGCTTCTCTATGCTACTCTCTTTTATACCTGAACCAATACTGGTGGATTCTGTTGGTACATGATGAATTCCTTTTGTCTGAGCCTTCTGAATCTGCAGATAATGAGATAAAGAGAGAGAGAGAGAGAGAAGGGTGATGGGACTGCCAAGTAGGGGATGGGGTGTAATACAAATTGCTGAGTATTGGAGCACCCTTCCTGTTTCTGACATCGCTGAGGTGATACTTTCTAATCTCCAGCCCTGCGATGTAATGATTAATTTATTATTTCTATTTTTCTGTGTGTGTCTGTGTGTGTATCCTAAGACTGTGCATGACCGTTTAAACAATCCTGAAACTTCCAGCAATAGAAACAAAAGGAGGGGTGATGTAGGTGAAAGGGAGGGCAAATGGCTCGAAAGCTTATTGTGAGTTATTTTTACTTGTCCTCTTCAGCAATTTTTTTTTTTTTTTTTTTTTTTTTTTTTCCGTGTACTCATACTTGTAAGCGTTCTTTCGTAGATATATTAGACTATTAGACTATCTTTTTATATTAGACTAACATGTAAGCTTAGCTGAGAATATTCCTGAAAATGAAAAAAAATGAAAAAGGGGGGGGGGGGGGTTGGATTGCACATTTTGACTGACAAAGGTTTGTAGTTATTATTGCTTCACCTAGCATGCTTCTTGCGATTGTCCTAGAGTGAATCAAATCAAGGTTATGAAAGTGACACAATGGCATTACGAAGCACACTGAATGAGGGTGGGGTAATGCAGTAGGGAAGTTCATTGTCACGTCATGATTGTGCTGGAAGATTATAGGTGTCCTACTTCACAAGATTCTGAGACAACCTGTGTAGGTGTCTTGTGCAGCTGCAGAACTAAGATTGTGTCATAGATTGATAAGCTAATTAAGTGACATGTTTGAGAATATGCATTGTAACATTAAAACATGAGAAAGTTGGAATTCCTGGGTTGACACCTCATGTGGCTACTATATTATTGTTGTGCTAACATTATTGAGGTTGTGACTATATTAATCACCCACCAAGAGCTGATGGCTGTGTTGCTGACAAACAGGCAAACAAAACTCAGGGCAAAGGATTTGTTCGCTAATACTATACTGGCTAAGTGGTTAAGTGAATGTAACATGGCCATAAACCTGAAGAAAAACAGTGTATAAAGAGGGCATATATCCATAATGTCCTTCTTCTTTTGGTACACATTGTAGCTTGAACAATACAATATTGCAAATTAAGTGTCATGACAGTAAACAGGCAATAATGACTCGATAGAAGCGTGGCCATACTTTGTGATTGGTCTGGCAGCACTCTGCAAATTATTGGCTTCAAGGTTAGGTAAAACTAAAGACTTCCTGAGATTGATCTCTATAACGGCTCCTACCAGATTTTTAAACGGGTTATGAGAGCTGAATGAATTCCACATCTAAGACTTGGTGAAATTTTTGGTAGTTTTATTACTCCTGATAAAGGTTGAAAATGCTTAGATCAATTGATTTGCCGGACGAGAAGGTTTAGGCCCTGTAGTTAGTTAATTGTAAAGACAGAAACTTTATTAACAAGGATTCAAAGCATTACCTTTCTGTTTTCAAATTCTTTTTGTTCCCCTTATTTGAGATCCTCACTTTTCCAATGAATTGCCATGGATAATTACATCACGCAAGTTGCTGAGTGGTTAGCAGTTCACCAGCCATCAAACAATGTTGCCACTTACTTGTATTCAATCATTCAAAACCATACAGTTTGTCAATGACGATGTGGTGATGGATGTGGAAGCAAATGATGAATGAATACCAACAAAACAGTAATAATACTGAATAGCAAAGTGTTTTATTGACTCTCAAACTATCCTTGATTTCTTATTCCTGTTGGCCATGCTTACCAAGGGCTGGAATTCATCTGGTTACATGATTCAAATTTCCATTCCAGACTATAAATTTGTGTGATGTTAAATGACCATGATCGTGCAGTTGAAGATTAACGTGAATGACTGACCTGACCGAGTCATAATTATATCGTTCTGTAAACTCAGAGCTTCATTCGATTTGGTCATCATTGGTCACAAGGGATTCAAACCGCAGTTCCACTTGATATGAATTCCGTTAATGAGAGAATGCAAGAGAGAATATTCGCTGTTCTTCATCGGCCATTATGACGGAAAACAGCCTACCTACTTAGGCCATTTCACCATTAGAAGACGTGCCAAGAAGCCACACAACAAAGTTCCTTGCTCTTTCATGCCAACATATCTGCGCAGCGAGAAAAATGAACTTCAAATGGAGTCGTTTCTCTTCTGATGCAACAAGATAGTTTCGAACGTAATCTTGGTCTTGAAAAGCGCGTTATAGTAGAAACTCTTAGGCTAAAAAAAAAATCAGGAACGACTATTTCAGGAATACCAATTTTTTGGCAAAAAGGTAAGGCTAACCCCTTTGCTATTTTGCAAAAATAGGCCTATTTCAGGAATACCGATTTTTGGCAAAAAGGTAAGGCTAACCCCTTTGCTTTTTGGCAAAAATAGGCCTATTTCAGGAATACCGATTTTTGGCAAAAAGGTAAGGCTAACCCCTTTGCTTTTTTCCAAAATAGGCCTATTTCAGGAATACCGATTTTTGGCAAAAAGGTAAGGCTAACCCCTTTGCTTTTTGGCAAAAATAGGCCTATTTCAGGAATACCGATTTTTGGCAAAAAGGTAAGGCTAACCCCTTTGCTTTTTGGCAAAAATAGGCCTATTTCAGGAATACCGATTTTTGGCAAAAAGGTAAGGCTAACCCCTTTGCTTTTTGGCAAAAATAGGCCTATTTCAGGAATACTGATTTTTGGCAAAAAGGTAAGGCTAACCCCTTTGCTTTTTGGCAAAAATAGGCCTATTTCAGGAATACCAATTTTTGGCAAAAAGGTAAGGCTAACCCCTTTGCTTTTTGGCAGAAATAGGCCTATTTCAGAAATACCGATTTTTGGCAAAAAGGTAAGGCTAACCCCTTTGCTTTTTGGCAAAAATAGGCCTATTTCAGGAATACCGATTTTTGGCAAAAAGGTAAGGCTAACCCCTTTGCTTTTTGCAAAAATAGGCCTATTTCAGGAATACCGATTTTTGGCAAAAAGGTAAGGCTAACCCCTTTGCTTTTTGGCAAAAATAGGCCTATTTCAGGAATACCGATTTTTGGCAAAAAGGTAAGGCTAACCCCTTTGCTTTTTGGCAAAAATAGGCCTATTTCAGGAATACCAATTTTTGGCAAAAAGGTAAGGCTAACCCCTTTGCTTTTTTGCAAAAATAGGCGTATTTCAGGAATACCGATTTTTCGCAAAAAGGTAAGGCTAACCCCTTTGCTTTTTTCCAAAATAGGCCTATTTCAGGATTACCGATTTTTCGCAAAAAGGTAAGGCTAACCCCTTTGCTTTTTGGCAAAAATAGGCCTATTTCAGGAATACCGATTTTTGGCAAAAAGGTAAGGCTAACCCCTTTGCTTTTTGGCAAAAATAGGCCTATTTCAGGAATACCGATTTTTGGCAAAAAGGTAAGGCTAACCCCTTTGCTTTTTGGCAAAAATAGGCCTATTTCAGGAATACCGATTTTTGGCAAAAAGGTAAGGCTAACCCCTTTGCTTTTTGGCAAAAATAGGCCTATTTCAGTAATACCGATTTTTGGCAAAAAGGTAAGGCTAACCCCTTTGCTTTTAGGCAAAAATAGGCCTATTTCAGGAATACCGATTTTTGGCAAAAAGGTAAGGCTAACCCCTTTGCTTTTTGGCAAAAATAGGCCTATTTCAGAAATACCGCTTTTTGGCAAAAAGGTAAGGCTAACCCCTTTGCTTTTTTGCAAAAATAGGCCTATTTCGGGAATACCGATTTTTGGCAAAAAGGTACGGCTAACCCCTTTGCTTTTCACCAAAAATAGGCCTATTTCAGGAATACCGATTTTTGGCAAAAAGGTAAGGCTAACCCCTTTGCTTTTTGGCAAAAATAGGCCTATTTCAGGAATACCAATTTTTGGCAAAAAGGTAAGGCTAACCCCTTTGCTTTTTGGCAAAAATAGGCCTATTTCAGAAATACCGATTTTTGGCAAAAAGGTAAGGCTAACCCCTTTGCTTTTTGGCAGAAATAGGCCTATTTCAGGAATACCAATTTTTGGCAAAAAGGTAAGGCTAACCCCTTTGCTTTTTGCAAAAATAGGCCTATTTCAGGAATACCGATTTTTGGCAAAAAGGTAAGGCTAACCCCTTTGCTTTTTGGCAAAAATAGGCCTATTTCAGGAATACCGATTTTTGGCAAAAAGGTAAGGCTGACCCCTTTGCTTTTTGGCAAAAATAGGCCTATTTCAGGAATACCGATTTTTGGCAAAAAGGTAAGGCTAACCCCTTTGCTTTTTTGCAAAAATAGGCCTATTTCGGGAATACCGATTTTTGGCAAAAAGGTACGGCTAACCCCTTTGCTTTCTTCCAAAAATAGGCTTATTTCAGAAATCCGATTTTTGGCAAAAAGGTAAGGCTAACCCCTTTGCTTTTTGGCAAAAATAGGCCTATTTCAGGAATACCGATTTTTGGCAAAAAGGTAAGGCTAACCCCTTTGCTTTTTGGCAAAAATAGGCCTATTTCAGTAATACCGATTTTTGGCAAAAAGGTAAGGCTAACCCCTTTGCTTTTTGGCAAAAATAGGCCTATTTCAGGAATACGGATTTTTGGCAAAAAGGTAAGGCTAACCCCTTTGCTTTTTGGCAAAAATAGGCCTATTTCAGTAATACCGATTTTTGGCAAAAAGGTAAGGCTAACCCCTTTGCTTTTAGGCAAAAATAGGCCTATTTCAGGAATACCGATTTTTGGCAAAAAGGTAAGGCTAACCCCTTTGCTTTTTGGCAAAAATAGGCCTATTTCAGGAATACCGATTTTTGGCAAAAAGGTAAGGCTAACCCCTTTGCTTTTTTGCAAAAATAGGCCTATTTCAGGAATACCGATTTTTGGCAAAAAGGTAAGGCTAACCCCTTTGCTTTTCACCAAAAATAGGCCTATTTCAGGAATACCGATTTTTGGCAAAAAGGTAAGGCTAACCCCTTTGCTTTTTTGCAAAAATAGGCCTATTTCAGGAATACCGATTTTTGGCAAAAAGGTAAGGCTAACCCCTTTGCTTTTTGGCAAAAATAGGCCTATTTCAGGAATACCAATTTTTGGCAAAAAGGTAAGGCTAACCCCTTTGCTTTTTTGCAAAAATAGGCCTATTTCAGGAATACCGATTTTTCGCAAAAAGGTAAGGCTAACCCCTTTGCTTTTTTCCAAAATAGGCCTATTTCAGGATTACCGATTTTTCGCAAAAAGGTAAGGCTAACCCCTTTGCTTTTTGGCAAAAATAGGCCTATTTCAGGAATACCGATTTTTGGCAAAAAGGTAAGGCTAACCCCTTTGCTTTTTGGCAAAAATAGGCCTATTTCAGTAATACCGATTTTTGGCAAAAAGGTAAGGCTAACCCCTTTGCTTTTTGGCAAAAATAGGCCTATTTCAGAAATCCGATTTTTGGCAAAAAGGTAAGGCTAACCCCTTTGCTTTTTGGCAAAAATAGGCCTATTTCAGGAATACCGATTTTTGGCAAAAAGGTAAGGCTAACCCCTTTGCTTTTTGGCAAAAATAGGCCTATTTCAGAAATACCGCTTTTTGGCAAAAAGGTAAGGCTAACCCCTTTGCTTTTTTGCAAAAATAGGCCTATTTCAGGAATACCGATTTTTGGCAAAAAGGTAAGGCTAACCCCTTTGCTTTTTCCAAAAATAGGCCTATTTCAGGAATACCGATTTTTGGCAAAAAGGTAAGGCTAACCCCTTTGCTTTTTGGCAAAAATAGGCCTATTTCAGGAATACCGATTTTTGGCAAAAAGGTAAGGCTAACCCCTTTGCTTTTTGGCAAAAATAGGCCTATTTCAGGAATACCGATTTTTGGCAAAAAGGTAAGGCTAACCCCTTTGCTTTTTGGCAAAAATAGGCCTATTTCAGGAATACCGATTTTTGGCAAAAAGGTAAGGCTAACCCCTTTGCTTTTTGGCAAAAATAGGCCTATTTCAGGAATACCGATTTTTGGCAAAAAGGTAAGGCTAACCCCTTTGCTTTTTGGCAAAAATAGGCCTATTTCAGGAATACCGATTTTTGGCAAAAAGGTAAGGCTAACCCCTTTGCTTTTTGGCAAAAATAGGCCTATTTCAGGAATACCGATTTTTGGCAAAAAGGTAAGGCTAACCCCTTTGCTTTTTGGCAAAAATAGGCCTATTTCAGGAATACCGATTTTTGGCAAAAAGGTAAGGCTAACCCCTTTGCTTTTTGGCAAAAATAGGCCTATTTCAGGAATACCGATTTTTGGCAAAAAGGTAAGGCTAACCCCTTTGCTTTTTGGCAAAAATAGGCCTATTTCAGGAATACCGATTTTTGGCAAAAAGGTAAGGCTAACCCCTTTGCTTTTTGGCAAAAAATAGGCCTATTTCAGGAATACCAATTTTTGGCCAAAAGGTAAGGCTAACCCCTTTGCTTTTTTGCAAAAATAGGCCTATTTCAGGAATACCGATTTTTGGCAAAAAGGTAAGGCTAACCCCTTTGCTTTTTTGCAAAAATAGGCCTATTTCAGGAATACCGATTTTTGGCAAAAAGGTAAGGCTAACCCCTTTGCTTTTTGGCAAAAATAGGCCTATTTCAGGAATACCGATTTTTGGCAAAAAGGTAACGCTAACCCCTTTGCTTTTTGGCAAAAATAGGCCTATTTCAGGAATACCGATTTTTGGCAAAAAGGTAAGGCTAACCCCTTTGCTTTTTGGCAAAAATAGGCCTATTTCAGGAATACCGATTTTTGGCAAAAAGGTAAGGCTAACCCCTTTGCTTTTTGGCAAAAATAGGCCTATTTCAGGAATACCGATTTTTGGCAAAAAGGTAAGACTAACCCCTTTGCTTTTTGGCAAAAATAGGCCTATTTCAGGAATACCGATTTTTGGCAAAAAGGTAAGGCTAACCCCTTTGCTTTTTGGCAAAAATAGGCCTATTTCAGGAATACCGATTTTTGGCAAAAAGGTAAGGCTAACCCCTTTGCTTTTTGGCAAAAATAGGCCTATTTCAGGAATACCGATTTTTGGCAAAAAGGTAAGGCTAACCCCTTTGCTTTTTGGCAAAAATAGGCCTATTTCAGGAATACCGATTTTTGGCAAAAAGGTAAGGCTAACCCCTTTGCTTTTTGGCAAAAATAGGCCTATTTCAGGAATACCGATTTTTGGCAAAAAGGTAAGGCTAACCCCTTTGCTTTTTGGCAAAAATAGGCCTATTTCAGGAATACCGATTTTTGGCAAAAAGGTAAGGCTAACCCCTTTGCTTTTTGGCAAAAATAGGCCTATTTCAGGAATACCGATTTTTGGCAAAAAGGTAAGGCTAACCCCTTTGCTTTTTGGCAAAAATAGGCCTATTTCAGGAATACCGATTTTTGGCAAAAAGGTAAGGCTAACCCCTTTGCTTTTTTGCAAAAATAGGCCTATTTCAGGAATACCGATTTTTGGCAAAAAGGTAAGGCTAACCCCTTTGCTTTTTTGCAAAAATAGGCCTATTTCAGGAATACCGATTTTTGGCAAAAAGGTAAGGCTAACCCCTTTGCTTTTTGGCAAAAATAGGCCTATTTCAGGAATACCGATTTTTGGCAAAAAGGTAAGGCTAACCCCTTTGCTTTTTGGCAAAAATAGGCCTATTTCAGGAATACCGATTTTTGGCAAAAAGGTAAGGCTAACCCCTTTGCTTTTTGGCAAAAATAGGCCTATTTCAGGAATACCGATTTTTGGCAAAAAGGTAAGGCTAACCCCTTTGCTTTTTGGCAAAAATAGGCCTATTTCAGGAATACCGATTTTTGGCAAAAAGGTAAGGCTAACCCCTTTGCTTTTTGGCAAAAATAGGCCTATTTCAGGAATACCGATTTTTGGCAAAAAGGTAAGGCTAACCCCTTTCCTTTTTTGCAAAAATAGGCCTATTTCAGGAATACCGATTTTTGGCAAAAAGGTAAGGCTAACCCCTTTGCTTTTTGGCAAAAATAGGCCTATTTCAGGAATACCGATTTTTGGCAAAAAGGTAAGGCTAACCCCTTTGCTTTTTGGCAAAAATAGGCCTATTTCAGGAATACCGATTTTTGGCAAAAAGGTAAGGCTAACCCCTTTGCTTTTTGGCAAAAATAGGCCTATTTCAGGAATACCGATTTTTGGCAAAAAGGTAAGGCTAACCCCTTTGCTTTTTGGCAAAAATAGGCCTATTTCAGGAATACCGATTTTTGGCAAAAAGGTAAGGCTAACCCCTTTGCTTTTTGCAAAAATAGGCCTATTTCGGGAATACCGATTTTTGGCAAAAAGGTAAGGCTAACCCCTTTGCTTTTTGGCAAAAATAGGCCTATTTCAGGAATACCGATTTTTGGCAAAAAGGTAAGGCTAACCCCTTTGCTTTTTGGCAAAAATAGGCCTATTTCAGGAATACCGATTTTTGGCAAAAAGGTAAGGCTAACCCCTTTGCTTTTTGGCAAAAATAGGCCTATTTCAGGAATACCGATTTTTGGCAAAAAGGTAAGGCTAACCCCTTTGCTTTTTGGCAAAAATAGGCCTATTTCAGGAATACCGATTTTTGGCAAAAAGGTAAGGCTAACCCCTTTGCTTTTTGGCAAAAATAGGCCTATTTCAGGAATACCGATTTTTGGCAAAAAGGTAAGACTAACCCCTTTGCTTTTTGGCAAAAATAGGCCTATTTCAGGAATACCGATTTTTGGCAAAAAGGTAAGGCTAACCCCTTTGCTTTTTGGCAAAAATAGGCCTATTTCAGGAATACCGATTTTTGGCAAAAAGGTAAGGCTAACCCCTTTGCTTTTTGGCAAAAATAGGCCTATTTCAGGAATACCGATTTTTGGCAAAAAGGTAAGGCTAACCCCTTTGCTTTTTTGCAAAAATAGGCCTATTTCAGGAATACCAATTTTTGGCAAAAAGGTAAGGCTAACCCCTTTGCTTTTTTGCAAAAATAGGCCTATTTCAGGAATACCGATTTTTGGCAAAAAGGTAAGGCTAACCCCTTTGCTTTTTGGCAAAAATAGGCCTATTTCAGGAATACCGATTTTTGGCAAAAAGGTAAGGCTAACCCCTTTGCTTTTTGGCAAAAATAGGCCTATTTCAGGAATACCGATTTTTGGCAAAAAGGTAAGGCTAACCCCTTTGCTTTTTTGCAAAAATAGGCCTATTTCAGGAATACCGATTTTTGGCAAAAAGGTAAGGCTAACCCCTTTGCTTTTTTCAAAAATAGGCCTATTTCAGGAATACCGATTTTTGGCAAAAAGGTAAGGCTAACCCCTTTGCTTTTTGGCAAAAATAGGCCTATTTCAGGAATACCGATTTTTGGCAAAAAGGTAAGGCTAACCCCTTTGCTTTTTGGCAAAAATAGGCCTATTTCAGGAATACCGATTTTTGGCAAAAAGGTAAGGCTAACCCCTTTGCTTTTTGGCAAAAATAGGCCTATTTCAGGAATACCGATTTTTGGCAAAAAGGTAAGGCTAACCCCTTTGCTTTTTGGCAAAAATAGGCCTATTTCAGGAATACCGATTTTTGGCAAAAAGGTAAGGCTAACCCCTTTGCTTTTTGGCAAAAATAGGCCTATTTCAGGAATACCGATTTTTGGCAAAAAGGTAAGGCTAACCCCTTTGCTTTTTGGCAAAAATAGGCCTATTTCAGGAATACCGATTTTTGGCAAAAAGGTAAGGCTAACCCCTTTGCTTTTTGGCAAAAATAGGCCTATTTCAGGAATACCGATTTTTGGCAAAAAGGTAAGGCTAACCCCTTTGCTTTTTGGCAAAAATAGGCCTATTTCAGGAATACCAATTTTTGGCAAAAAGGTAAGGCTAACCCCTTTGCTTTTTGCAAAAATAGGCCTATTTCAGGAATACCGATTTTTGGCAAAAAGGTAAGGCTAACCCCTTTGCTTTTTGGCAAAAATAGGCCTATTTCAGGAATACCGATTTTTGGCAAAAAGGTAAGGCTAACCCCTTTGCTTTTTTGCAAAAATAGGCCTATTTCGGGAATACCGATTTTTGGCAAAAAGGTAAGGCTAACCCCTTTGCTTTTTGGCAAAAATAGGCCTATTTCAGGAATACCGATTTTTGGCAAAAAGGTAAGGCTAACCCCTTTGCTTTTTGGCAAAAATAGGCCTATTTCAGGAATACCGATTTTTGGCAAAAAGGTAAGGCTAACCCCTTTGCTTTTTGGCAAAAATAGGCCTATTTCAGGAATACCAATTTTTGGCAAAAAGGTAAGGCTAACCCCTTTGCTTTTTTGCAAAAATAGGCCTATTTCAGGGAATACCAATTTTTGGCAAAAAGGTAAGGCTAACCCCTTTGCTTTTTTGCAAAAATAGGCCTATTTCAGGAATACCGATTTTTGGCAAAAAGGTAAGGCTAACCCCTTTGCTTTTTTCCAAAAATAGGCCTATTTCAGGAATACCGATTTTTGGCAAAAAGGTAAGGCTAACCCCTTTGCTTTTTGGCAAAAATAGGCCTATTTCAGGAATACCGATTTTTGGCAAAAAGGTAAGGCTAACCCCTTTGCTTTTTGGCAAAAATAGGCCTATTTCAGGAATACCGCTTTTTGGCAAAAAGGTAAGGCTAACCCCTTTGCTTTTTTGCAAAAATAGGCCTATTTTGGGAATACCGATTTTTAGCAAAAAGGTAAGGCTAACCCCTTTGCTTTTTTCCAAAATAGGCCTATTTCAGGAATACCGATTTTTGGCAAAAAGGTAAGGCTAACCCCTTTGCTTTTTGGCAAAAATAGGCCTATTTCAGAAATACCGCTTTTTGGCAAAAAGGTAAGGCTAACCCCTTTGCTTTTTGGCAAAAATAGGCCTATTTCAGGAATACCGATTTTTGGCAAAAAGGTAAGGCTAACCCCTTTGCTTTTTGGCAAAAATAGGCCTATTTCAGGAATACCGATTTTTGGCAAAAAGGTAAGGCTAACCCCTTTGCTTTTTGGCAAAAATAGGCCTATTTCAGGAATACCGATTTTTGGCAAAAAGGTAAGGCTAACCCCTTTGCTTTTTGGCAAAAATAGGCCTATTTCAGGAATACCGATTTTTGGCAAAAAGGTAAGGCTAACCCCTTTGCTTTTTGGCAAAAATAGGCCTATTTCAGGAATACCGATTTTTGGCAAAAAGGTAAGGCTAACCCCTTTGCTTTTTGGCAAAAATAGGCCTATTTCAGGAATACCGATTTTTGGCAAAAAGGTAAGGCTAACCCCTTTGCTTTTTGGCAAAAATAGGCCTATTTCAGGAATACCGATTTTTGGCAAAAAGGTAAGGCTAACCCCTTTGCTTTTTGGCAAAAATAGGCCTATTTCAGGAATACCGATTTTTGGCAAAAAGGTAAGGCTAACCCCTTTGCTTTTTGGCAAAAATAGGCCTATTTCAGGAATACCAATTTTTGGCAAAAAGGTAAGGCTAACCCCTTTGCTTTTTGCAAAAATAGGCCTATTTCAGGAATACCGATTTTTGGCAAAAAGGTAAGGCTAACCCCTTTGCTTTTTGGCAAAAATAGGCCTATTTCAGGAATACCGATTTTTGGCAAAAAGGTAAGGCTAACCCCTTTGCTTTTTGGCAAAAATAGGCCTATTTCAGGAATACCGATTTTTGGCAAAAAGGTAAGGCTAACCCCTTTGCTTTTTGGCAAAAATAGGCCTATTTCAGGAATACCGATTTTTGGCAAAAAGGTAAGGCTAACCCCTTTGCTTTTTGGCAAAAATAGGCCTATTTCAGGAATACCGATTTTTGGCAAAAAGGTAAGGCTAACCCCTTTGCTTTTTGGCAAAAATAGGCCTATTTCAGGAATACCGATTTTTGGCAAAAAGGTAAGGCTAACCCCTTTGCTTTTTGGCAAAAATAGGCCTATTTCAGGAATACCGATTTTTGGCAAAAAGGTAAGGCTAACCCCTTTGCTTTTTGGCAAAAATAGGCCTATTTCAGGAATACCGATTTTTGGCAAAAAGGTAAGGCTAACCCCTTTGCTTTTTGGCAAAAATAGGCCTATTTCAGGAATACCGATTTTTGGCAAAAAGGTAAGGCTAACCCCTTTGCTTTTTGGAAAAAATAGGCCTATTTCAGGAATACCGATTTTTGGCAAAAAGGTAAGGCTAACCCCTTTGCTTTTTTGCAAAAATAGGCCTATTTCAGGAATACCGATTTTTGGCAAAAAGGTAAGGCTAACCCCTTTGCTTTTTGGCAAAAATAGGCCTATTTCAGGAATACCGATTTTTGGCAAAAAGGTAAGGCTAACCCCTTTGCTTTTTGGCAAAAATAGGCCTATTTCAGGAATACCGATTTTTGGCAAAAAGGTAAGGCTAACCCCTTTGCTTTTTTGCAAAAATAGGCCTATTTCGGGAATACCGATTTTTGGCAAAAAGGTAAGGCTAACCCCTTTGCTTTTTTCCAAAATAGGCCTATTTCAGGAATACCGATTTTTGGCAAAAAGGTAAGGCTAACCCCTTTGCTTTTTGGCAAAAATAGGCCTATTTCAGGAATACCGATTTTTGGCAAAAAGGTAAGGCTAACCCCTTTGCTTTTTGGCAAAAATAGGCCTATTTCAGGAATACCGATTTTTGGCAAAAAGGTAAGGCTAACCCCTTTGCTTTTTGGCAAAAATAGGCCTATTTCAGGAATACCGATTTTTGGCAAAAAGGTAAGGCTAACCCCTTTGCTTTTTGGCAAAAATAGGCCTATTTCAGGAATACCGATTTTTGGCAAAAAGGTAAGGCTAACCCCTTTGCTTTTTGGCAAAAATAGGCCTATTTCAGGAATACCGATTTTTGGCAAAAAGGTAAGGCTAACCCCTTTGCTTTTTGGCAAAAATAGGCCTATTTCAGGAATACCGATTTTTGGCAAAAAGGTAAGGCTAACCCCTTTGCTTTTTGGCAAAAATAGGCCTATTTCAGGAATACCGATTTTTGGCAAAAAGGTAAGGCTAACCCCTTTGCTTTTTGGCAAAAATAGGCCTATTTCAGGAATACCGATTTTTGGCAAAAAGGTAAGACTAACCCCTATGCCTTTTCCAAAAATAGGCCTATTTCAGGAATACAGATTTTTGGCAAAAAGGTAAGGCTAACCCCTTTGCTTTTTGGCAAAAATAGGCCTATTTCAGGAATACCGATTTTTGGCAAAAAGGTAAGGCTAACCCCTTTGCTTTTTTCCAAAAATAGGCCTATTTCAGGAATACCGATTTTTGGCAAAAAGGTAAGGCTAACCCCTTTGCTTTTTGGCAAAAATAGGCCTATTTCAGGAATACCGATTTTTGGCAAAAAGGTAAGGCTAACCCCTTTGCTTTTTGGCAAAAATAGGCCTATTTCAGGAATACCGATTTTTGGCAAAAAGGTAAGGCTAACCCCTTTGCTTTTTGGCAAAAATAGGCCTATTTCAGGAATACCAATTTTTGGCAAAAAGGTAAGGCTAACCCCTTTGCTTTTTGCAAAAATAGGCCTATTTCAGGAATACCGCTTTTTGGCAAAAAGGTAAGGCTAACCCCTTTGCTTTTTTGCAAAAATAGGCCTATTTCAGGAATACCGATTTTTGGCAAAAAGGTAAGGCTAACCCCTTTGCTTTTTTCCAAAAATAGGCCTATTTCAGGAATACCGATTTTTGGCAAAAAGGTAAGGCTAACCCCTTTGCTTTTTGGCAAAAATAGGCCTATTTCAGGAATACCGATTTTTGGCAAAAAGGTAAGGCTAACCCCTTTGCTTTTTGGCAAAAATAGGCCTAATTCAGTAATACCAATTTTTGGCAAAAAGGTAAGGCTAACCCCTTTGCTTTTTGGCAAAAATAGGCCTATTTCAGGAATACCGATTTTTGGCAAAAAGGTAAGGCTAACCCCTTTGCTTTTTGGCAAAAATAGGCCTATTTCAGGAATACCGATTTTTGGCAAAAAGGTAAGGCTAACCCCTTTGCTTTTAGGCAAAAATAGGCCTATTTCAGGAATACCGATTTTTGGCAAAAAGGTAAGGCTAACCCCTTTGCTTTTTGGCAAAAATAGGCCTATTTCAGGAATACCGATTTTTGGCAAAAAGGTAAGGCTAACCCCTTTGCTTTTTGGCAAAAATAGGCCTATTTCAGGAATACCGATTTTTGGCAAAAAGGTAAGGCTAACCCCTTTGCTTTTTGGCAAAAATAGGCCTATTTCAGTAATACCGATTTTTGGCAAAAAGGTAAGGCTAACCCCTTTGCTTTTTGGCAAAAATAGGCCTATTTCAGGAATACCGATTTTTGGCAAAAAGGTAAGGCTAACCCCTTTGCTTTTTGGCAAAAATAGGCCTATTTCAGGAATACCGATTTTTGGCAAAAAGGTAAGGCTAACCCCTTTGCTTTTTGGCAAAAATAGGCCTATTTCAGGAATACCGATTTTTGGCAAAAAGGTAAGGCTAACCCCTTTGCTTTTTGGCAAAAATAGGCCTATTTCAGGAATACCGATTTTTGGCAAAAAGGTAAGGCTAACCCCTTTGCTTTTTGGCAAAAATAGGCCTATTTCAGGAATACCGATTTTTGGCAAAAAGGTAAGGCTAACCCCTTTGCTTTTTGGCAAAAATAGGCCTATTTCAGGAATACCGATTTTTGGCAAAAAGGTAAGGCTAACCCCTTTGCTTTTTGGCAAAAATAGGCCTATTTCAGGAATACCGATTTTTGGCAAAAAGGTAAGGCTAACCCCTTTGCTTTTTGGCAAAAATAGGCCTATTTCAGGAATACCGATTTTTGGCAAAAAGGTAAGGCTAACCCCTTTGCTTTTTGGCAAAAATAGGCCTATTTCAGGAATACCGATTTTTGGCAAAAAGGTAAGGCTAACCCCTTTGCTTTTTGGCAAAAATAGGCCTATTTCAGGAATACCGATTTTTGGCAAAAAGGTAAGGCTAACCCCTTTGCTTTTTGGCAAAAATAGGCCTATTTCAGGAATACCGATTTTTGGCAAAAAGGTAAGGCTAACCCCTTTGCTTTTTGGCAAAAATAGGCCTATTTCAGGAATACCGATTTTTGGCAAAAAGGTAAGGCTAACCCCTTTGCTTTTTGGCAAAAATAGGCCTATTTCAGGAATACTGATTTTTGGCAAAAAGGTAAGGCTAACCCCTTTGCTTTTTGGCAAAAATAGGCCTATTTCAGGAATACAGATTTTTGGCAAAAAGGTAAGGCTAACCCCTTTGCTTTTTGGCAAAAATAGGCCTATTTCAGGAATACCGATTTTTGGCAAAAAGGTAAGGCTAACCCCTTTGCTTTTTGGCAAAAATAGGCCTATTTCAGGAATACCAATTTTTGGCAAAAAGGTAAGGCTAACCCCTTTGCTTTTTTGCAAAAATAGGCCTATTTCAGGAATACCGATTTTTGGCAAAAAGGTAAGGCTAACCCCTTTGCTTTTTGGCAAAAATAGGCCTATTTCAGGAATACCGATTTTTGGCAAAAAGGTAAGGCTAACCCCTTTGCTTTTTTCCAAAAATAGGCCTATTTCAGGAATACCGATTTTTGGCAAAAAGGTAAGGCTAACCCCTTTGCTTTTTGGCAAAAATAGGCCTATTTCAGGAATACCGATTTTTGGCAAAAAGGTAAGGCTAACCCCTTTGCTTTTAGGCAAAAATAGGCCTATTTCAGGAATACCGATTTTTGGCAAAAAGGTAAGGCTAACCCCTTTGCTTTTTGGCAAAAATAGGCCTATTTCAGGAATACCGATTTTTGGCAAAAAGGTAAGGCTAACCCCTTTGCTTTTTGGCAAAAATAGGCCTATTTCAGGAATACCGATTTTTGGCAAAAAGGTAAGGCTAACCCCTTTGCTTTTTGGCAAAAATAGGCCTATTTCAGTAATACCGATTTTTGGCAAAAAGGTAAGGCTAACCCCTTTGCTTTTTGGCAAAAATAGGCCTATTTCAGGAATACCGATTTTTGGCAAAAAGGTAAGGCTAACCCCTTTGCTTTTTGGCAAAAATAGGCCTATTTCAGGAATACCGATTTTTGGCAAAAAGGTAAGGCTAACCCCTTTGCTTTTTGGCAAAAATAGGCCTATTTCAGGAATACCGATTTTTGGCAAAAAGGTAAGGCTAACCCCTTTGCTTTTTGGCAAAAATAGGCCTATTTCAGGAATACCGATTTTTGGCAAAAAGGTAAGGCTAACCCCTTTGCTTTTTGGCAAAAATAGGCCTATTTCAGGAATACCGATTTTTGGCAAAAAGGTAAGGCTAACCCCTTTGCTTTTTGGCAAAAATAGGCCTATTTCAGGAATACCGATTTTTGGCAAAAAGGTAAGGCTAACCCCTTTGCTTTTTGGCAAAAATAGGCCTATTTCAGGAATACCGATTTTTGGCAAAAAGGTAAGGCTAACCCCTTTGCTTTTTGGCAAAAATAGGCCTATTTCAGGAATACCGATTTTTGGCAAAAAGGTAAGGCTAACCCCTTTGCTTTTTGGCAAAAATAGGCCTATTTCAGGAATACCGATTTTTGGCAAAAAGGTAAGGCTAACCCCTTTGCTTTTTGGCAAAAATAGGCCTATTTCAGGAATACCGATTTTTGGCAAAAAGGTAAGGCTAACCCCTTTGCTTTTTGGCAAAAATAGGCCTATTTCAGGAATACCGATTTTTGGCAAAAAGGTAAGGCTAACCCCTTTGCTTTTTGGCAAAAATAGGCCTATTTCAGGAATACCGATTTTTGGCAAAAAGGTAAGGCTAACCCCTTTGCTTTTTGGCAAAAATAGGCCTATTTCAGGAATACCGATTTTTGGCAAAAAGGTAAGGCTAACCCCTTTGCTTTTTGGCAAAAATAGGCCTATTTCAGGAATACCGATTTTTGGCAAAAAGGTAAGGCTAACCCCTTTGCTTTTTGGCAAAAATAGGCCTATTTCAGGAATACCGATTTTTGGCAAAAAGGTAAGGCTAACCCCTTTGCTTTTTGGCAAAAATAGGCCTATTTCAGGAATACCGATTTTTGGCAAAAAGGTAAGACTAACCCCTATGCCTTTTCCAAAAATAGGCCTATTTCAGGAATACAGATTTTTGGCAAAAAGGTAAGGCTAACCCCTTTGCTTTTTGGCAAAAATAGGCCTATTTCAGGAATACCGATTTTTGGCAAAAAGGTAAGGCTAACCCCTTTGCTTTTTTGGCAAAAATAGGCCTATTTCAGGAATACCGATTTTTGGCAAAAAGGTAAGGCTAACCCCTTTGCTTTTTGGCAAAAATAGGCCTATTTCAGGAATACCGATTTTTGGCAAAAAGGTAAGGCTAACCCCTTTGCTTTTTGGCAAAAATAGGCCTATTTCAGGAATACCGATTTTTGGCAAAAAGGTAAGGCTAACCCCTTTGCTTTTTGGCAAAAATAGGCCTATTTCAGGAATACCGATTTTTGGCAAAAAGGTAAGGCTAACCCCTTTGCTTTTTGGCAAAAATAGGCCTATTTCAGGAATACCGATTTTTGGCAAAAAGGTAAGGCTAACCCCTTTGCTTTTTGGCAAAAATAGGCCTATTTCAGGAATACCGATTTTTGGCAAAAAGGTAAGGCTAACCCCTTTGCTTTTTTGCAAAAATAGGCCTATTTCAGGAATACCGATTTTTGGCAAAAAGGTAAGGCTAACCCCTTTGCTTTTTGGCAAAAATAGGCCTATTTCAGGAATACCGATTTTTGGCAAAAAGGTAAGGCTAACCCCTTTGCTTTTTGGCAAAAATAGGCCTATTTCAGGAATACCGATTTTTGGCAAAAAGGTAAGGCTAACCCCTTTGCTTTTTGGCAAAAATAGGCCTATTTCAGGAATACCGATTTTTGGCAAAAAGGTAAGGCTAACCCCTTTGCTTTTTTGCAAAAATAGGCCTATTTCAGGAATACCGATTTTTGGCAAAAAGGTAAGGCTAACCCCTTTGCTTTTTGGCAAAAATAGGCCTATTTCAGGAATACCGATTTTTGGCAAAAAGGTAAGGCTAACCCCTTTGCTTTTTTGCAAAAATAGGCCTATTTCAGGAATACCGATTTTTGGCAAAAAGGTAAGGCTAACCCCTTTGCTTTTTGGCAAAAATAGGCCTATTTCAGGAATACCGATTTTTGGCAAAAAGGTAAGGCTAACCCCTTTGCTTTTTGGCAAAAATAGGCCTATTTCAGGAATACCGATTTTTGGCAAAAAGGTAAGGCTAACCCCTTTGCTTTTTCGCAAAAATAGGCCTATTTCAGGAATACCGATTTTTGGCAAAAAGGTAAGGCTAACCCCTTTGCTTTTTGGCAAAAATATGCCTATTTCAGGAATACCGATTTTTAGCAAAAAGGTAAGGCTAACCCCTTTGCTTTTTTCCAAAAATAGGCCTATTTCAGAAATCCGATTTTTGGCAAAAAGGTAAGGCTAACCCCTTTGCTTTTTGGCAAAAATAGGCCTATTTCAGGAATACCGATTTTTGGCAAAAAGGTAAGGCTAACCCCTTTGCTTTTTGGCAAAAATAGGCCTATTTCAGGAATACCGATTTTTGGCAAAAAGGTAAGGCTAACCCCTTTGCTTTTTGGCAAAAATAGGCCTATTTCAGGAATACCGATTTTTGGCAAAAAGGTAAGGCTAACCCCTTTGCTTTTTGGCAAAAATAGGCCTATTTCAGGAATACCGATTTTTGGCAAAAAGGTAAGGCTAACCCCTTTGCTTTTTGGCAAAAATAGGCCTATTTCAGGAATACCGATTTTTGGCAAAAAGGTAAGGCTAACCCCTTTGCTTTTTGGCAAAAATAGGCCTATTTCAGGAATACCGATTTTTGGCAAAAAGGTAAGGCTAACCCCTTTGCTTTTTGGCAAAAATAGGCCTATTTCAGGAATACCAATTTTTGGCAAAAAGGTAAGGCTAACCCCTTTGCTTTTTGGCAAAAATAGGCCTATTTCAGGAATACCGATTTTTGGCAAAAAGGTAAGGCTAACCCCTTTGCTTTTTGGCAAAAATAGGCCTATTTCAGGAATACCAATTTTTGGCAAAAAGGTAAGGCTAACCCCTTTGCTTTTTTGCAAAAATAGGCCTATTTCAGGAATACCGATTTTTGGCAAAAAGGTAAGGCTAACCCCTTTGCTTTTTGGCAAAAATAGGCCTATTTCAGGAATACCGATTTTTGGCAAAAAGGTAAGGCTAACCCCTTTGCTTTTTGGCAAAAATAGGCCTATTTCAGGAATACCGATTTTTGGCAAAAAGGTAAGGCTAACCCCTTTGCTTTTTTGCAAAAATAGGCCTATTTCAGGAATACCGATTTTTCGCAAAAAGGTAAGGCTAACCCCTTTGCTTTTTTCCAAAATAGGCCTATTTCAGGATTACCGATTTTTCGCAAAAAGGTAAGGCTAGCCCCTTTGCTTTTTGGCAAAAATAGGCCTATTTCAGGAATACCGATTTTTGGCAAAAAGGTAAGGCTAACCCCTTTGCTTTTTTCCAAAAATAGGCCTATTTCAGAAATCCAATTTTTGGCAAAAAGGTAAGGCTAACCCCTTTGCTTTTTGGCAAAAATAGGCCTATTTCAGGAATACCGATTTTTGGCAAAAAGGTAAGGCTAACCCCTTTGCTTTTTGGCAAAAATAGGCCTATTTCAGGAATACCGATTTTTGGCAAAAAGGTAAGGCTAACCCCTTTGCTTTTTGGCAAAAATAGGCCTATTTCAGGAATACCGATTTTTGGCAAAAAGGTAAGGCTAACCCCTTTGCTTTTTGGCAAAAATAGGCCTATTTCAGAAATACCGCTTTTTGGCAAAAAGGTAAGGCTAACCCCTTTGCTTTTTTGCAAAAATAGGCCTATTTCGGGAATACCGATTTTTGGCAAAAAGGTAAGGCTAACCCCTTTGCTTTTTTCCAAAAATAGGCCTATTTCAGGAATACCGATTTTTGGCAAAAAGGTAAGGCTAACCCCTTTGCTTTTTTCCAAAAATAGGCCTATTTCAGGAATACCGATTTTTGGCAAACAGGTAAGGCTAACCCCTTTGCTTTTTTCCAAAAATAGGCCTATTTCAGGAATACCGATTTTTGGCAAAAGGGTAAGGCTAACCCCTTTGCTTTTTGGCAAAAATAGGCCTATTTCAGGAATACCGATTTTTGGCAAAAAGGTAAGGCTAACCCCTTTGCTTTTTGGCAAAAATAGGCCTATTTCAGGAATACCGATTTTTGGCAAAAAGTTAAGGCTAACCCCTTTGCTTTTTGGCAAAAATAGGCCTATTTCAGGAATACCGATTTTTGGCAAAAAGGTAAGGCTAACCCCTTTGCTTTTTGGCAAAAATAGGACTATTTCAGGAATACTGATTTTTGGCAAAAAGGTAACGCTAACCCCTTTGCTTTTTGGCAAAAATAGGCCTATTTCAGGAATACCAATTTTTGGCAAAAAGGTAAGGCTAACCCCTTTGCTTTTTGGCAAAAATAGGCCTATTTCAGGAATACCGATTCTTGGCAAAAAGGTAAGGCTAACCCCTTTGGTTTTTGGCAAAAATAGGCCTATTTCAGGAATACGGATTTTTGGCAAAAAGGTAAGGCTAACCCCTTTGCTTTTTGGCAAAAATAGGCCTATTTCAGGAATACCGATTTTTGGCAAAAAGGTAAGGCTAACCCCTTTGCTTTTTGGCAAAAATAGGCCTATTTCAGGAATACCGATTTTTGGCAAAAAGGTAAGGCTAACCCCTTTGCTTTTTGGCAAAAATAGGCCTACTTCGGGAATACCAATTTTTGGCAAAAAGGTAAGGCTAACCCCTTCGCTTTTTGGCAAAAATAGGCCTATTTCAGAAATACTCAAAATTTTGGTACATAGGCTGTTTATCTACGCTAGAGACAGACTCATTGCTTAAGGGAGAAAATTCTCGTCTTGGCAAATGTTTTAGATATACATATTTATTGACCATCTTTCATAATAATAAAACTCGTACAGTACAGTACAAGCATAAAAGCAAGGTCTATGAATGGGAATATCCGCTACTGAAATATTTTGTGTAAAATCTTTCCTAATTTGAGTTCTATAACTTCCTTTTTAGAGTCAAGCTAAATGCAGAATGAAAATGAAATAATCTTGTTCTTATTGTTGTAGCCGAGAAAATTCATGGTTATTGGTTGATTTACACCAAGAAGTTTCGGTCATAATTATTTACGCCCAGATCAGACTTGTTATGGAGATATCCTGGGATAACTTACGTCTCATTTGTTTCTTTCCTAGTAAAGTGACAACTGAGCTAGAAATAGGTTTGGTAAAATTCTACAACGATCTTTTACGTCCCCTTGTAAACCACCCAATCAATTTCATCCCTTCGTGATTAGCGTATGGCCTAAGAACATGTTGGAAACGAGGTTTCCACGCAGGGGGAACTCTACGTATCTTGTTCGTTATTGGGGACGTGCCATCGGGAATGGTATCGATGTTCACGATTTTAGTATAAACCACAACATTAAATTTTGTGATCTTGGCAAAAGGAACCAATAAATAGGCCTATTTTGAAAAATTGGTATAAGGTCGGAAAACTGGTAATAGGTGGGGTGGAGTATATTTTTGAAATGGGGTAGCACGCCCCAACCAAAATCTGGTCAAGTGCCTATTACTGGGGGTCGCCATCCAATCAAATCAATCGAAATTCTATGAAAGACGCAATGAATCATGGTTAAAGTCCCTGACGCCATCTTTCGCGCAATCGCATATACAGATCTGCGAAGAGGGATAATTTACTTTGTTGTTGTGTTCGTGTAATAAATAAGGTACGATTCACAGTGACCTATCTGTTGGTCCTTGCCCAGTCCTTGATACACGTAAAGAGTACAACCTTTCTACTCTTTCTTTCTGGTCTTTGCTGTGATTTAAGACCTCCAGCTGGAAAAGAAAATGCAAGACGTTTTGAAAAGATAAACGGTTTTGATTTTTCTTCCAAAACCCAAAATTGAATCGTAGACAAAAATTCCGTCTCAAATCAGGTGTCAAATGTTATTCACAATAACGCCAAAATACTTATGTAAACGCTTCGATCGTTGTTATTCGTGGGTACCTTAACATTGTAAAATGTCATGTAAAGATTGTTTCTTGAAACTAGGAAGGTTATAAAACTCTTGATTGTAAACTTCCTTCAACGAGGATTTGACGCCTTAAAGTTTCGTTATGACTGAGGTAAGGATATAAGTTACCTTTTTTAGAATTTCTAAAGCTTGAGATACATTCAATTTTGCAGGGTCATATAAAAGGACCAACATGTCACAAATGAAAATTATAGCGGACATTCAAGAAGGTCATGACACGTACAAATCAACTTACGAACAAAAAGTAACTGAAATATCTTTACGTTAGGTCCCGTCCTTTGGTTCCGTCCTTTGGAAGTGAAGTTAAGCTACGGGTCCAATGCCTGGATGCAGCATGCATGGTGAGCCTAAATTAGCTTTAAATAGCTAGAAATCCTTCCATCCCACTTAAAATAAAGTACTAAAAAAAGAAAACATAGGTTGCCCCCCCCCCCCCGGTCTCTTATTTTGCCCCTTTTTATGGTGGAAGTTGAATTGGTTGTGGGTTGTATCATTGTTTCGAAAAGGCGTACAATGTCTTTATAAACAAATATGATTTTTTGGGACTTCTCGTACGAGATTGTTATGGAGTGATATGCCCCTCCAGACCTCGAAATCAATTTCCCCAAAAACTCATAGCCTGCATGCAGACGATACTTATCCACTGCGAGCTGCGAAGCAGAGCCTGTGAGGAACTTATAAAGATCCTGAGACTCTCCTTCGCAGCAGACAGTAAAGTCTGCACGCAGGCTAGCAAACTTACATTTTCAAGACTTTATCCTTGCCACCACTAGCAACTCGTTGTCCATCTGGGCTCCAGTCAACTGCGTAAACCTAAAACCAAGGAAACATCGTAAGTGTTTCAACAAATCAATTTGAAATGTTCAGGCAATGTTTTGCATACATAGAACCGAGGGGTGTATCACTCTTCCGAAAAGGCGTACGAGATTTTTTAACAATGGGTTTCTTAGAGATTTTTTAAGGATTTTCCTTGAAAGCAAAAGGATTTTTGCCAAAGGTGTACGAAATTTTTACAGAGTGGTACCAGGCGGTACGCCCCTGATATGGCATAGAACTGCCGTCTTTCCATAGAAAGTGCCCTGTACTTTTATGAATTCGACACTTATTGAGAGGGTGATTAAACGAGGGCGCTTACTTGAAGAAGTATGGCGGCCGTGTCCATATGGGCAAACATTCTTTCACGTGGACAATAAAATTTCAGCTTGCATATAAATTCGGAAGGCAAGGTATTCACATGCAGCAACTCCAAGGAGAATACAAAATAATGCTCTATTCCAACACTAGACAACTGACGTCAAGACTGACGTCACAATCGGCGAGTCTAAAGTCTTTTGACAACAATAGCGTAACACTTGACTTGTACAGCGGTAACACATCAAATAATGCAAGCTTTCGAGGTGGCAAGATCTGCTGTCAATTCGGCATTATCGCACGGAATAGATCAAAAATTGACAGAACAATAGGAGGCAACAGAGTATATTCGATTTTCAATTCTTGATTTGATCATACTGTGCCAGAAGTTCTTTGAGGGAGACAGACATTTAAGGTCGATAAGAGGTCACGTTTTGAAACAATCCTTTGTGTAATGCAACCTAACTAGGGGGATTTTATTCTATCCGTCTTGTCTCGAGTATATTGCTGGATATCTCGAAGACGCAGTCATACTGGAAGTGAGGTGTAAGCAAGAGGCTGCACATTTTCAAGCTTCAACGTGTATCGCAAATTTCTGGTTTTTTGAAAAAAGAGTCCTACGCTAACAGAAGAGAAGAGAACGACCCAACGCTATTTTGAGATATGGTACGTACTTCGTTTTAAACTATAAAATATTTGGTATCTTTGTCATGATAGTATCAAATAATATCAATTTTATTACCAATTACAATATTGTATCAAATAATATCAAAATGAAACAATACTCTGCGAAAGAAATACGACAAAAAATTAACAAAACATTTCAGACTTTATTTTCGTTGACAAATACAATGCCACGCAAAAAGATTTTTTGATTACCTTTCCAAAAAATATCGCGTGAGGCAAATGTTGCAAAAGAAATGTATGGAAATCCCCAAAGAGTATCAAATTTCGCAATATGATCTCTTGAGAGACCAGCAATTTCACTTTTGTTTCAATTTTTGTAACAATAGTTCAGCTAATACAATGCCCACAGATTATCTAAAAATTACTTCTGAGCAAACTCTGAACCCAAAGGGAAAGCCCTTTGGTGAAATTTTTCTCTGGAACTTCTGCATCAATTTAATTCAAAGTTTTTTGTTTTGAAGGAATAAACCTGTTATTCTCCCATTACCAATGTTCCTGCTAAAATGTGTTAAAATAACCACGGTTTTCTTCTAATTATTTCTCCGTTCTTTTGCAGAAGGATTACTCGGCTGTCATCTACAAAACTCATTACCCAAACCAGCTATTCGTTGGTTGCTTTCCTGATGCCCCCAAATCAACAGAACTCAAACAATTCTTCTGCAAACATGGACAAGTTATTGATGCAAAATTTAACAAAAGTGGAGAATCTATCCCGTTTGGATTCATATGCATTATTGAGGACGATGAACCTGAAAAGGTTTTGGAAAGTTTGTCGAAAGATTTTGAAGGAATGAAAATAAATATGGAACCTGCCGTAGAAAGAATTAGGAAAGATTCGACTCATGAAGATTGAAGATTTGACAATGAATTGGATTAGGAGAGAGGCTATCAATGATGTTTGTTGATACAGGAAATGTACAAGAACAAGAAGACAGAAGAGAGATATGAGCCGATGAAGTGAATCCAGAACGTTGAAAGCGAATCAATTGTGGATCCTAACTGCCGCCTCATCCCTGAGGCTCTTCTCGAGAGAGCAAAAGTTTAACACCAAGACGAACTCAAATCAACCAACGAGGCCTTTTGACATCCATGAAGTGCTTTGTGAGAAGAAAACCCAAAACTGATCATGCACTAAGAATAACTCCCGTTAGAACCATCTTGTTGTCCATAACGAATTCTATACACTTTACAGTTACCCTATACATTGCATACATTATAACGTGCAAACACTGACATGGAAATCGGAAGAGATATTGAGGATTATTGAAATGTGAAAGTTATCTCTGAAATCATTTTGGAGATACGGTGCCTGAATATTAGCACATTTCCATGCTCTTTGCTCTAATATATTCAAGCAAATCAGTAAAAATTTTCCTAATCTGCACAAAATCAGTAAAATTTAAAAAAAAGATCTAAGTTTATTGCGTTCAGCCAGGTCATACCCAGTCTCAGCCCGTTATGCTATGGATCTTAGCTTTGTTTATTCCTTTTCGGACGGACCAAAAGCTAGTTAATATCCCCATTGTAGGTAAAGCTTCAAAATATTCAGGTGCAACTTCTTTACACTAAATACTAGCCTAGCCCAGAGATTAAAAACAACTTATGAAGATCAGATGTTGAGCTCTGACGCAACAAACATTTACCCTACTAAAAATATAGTTTTTAGCCTTGAAAGCTCAGATCAGCCTTTAGGACAGCAAGCTAAGAGCAGTTGCGACTGCATGGTATTTTAAGCTGTTTTAATCATGGTTTGAGACAAAAATAATGTAACTTTTGTGAGAAACTAAGATTATGACCCAGTAAGACCTGAGTAGTCAGACTTCTTTAAGGGTTTCTTAAGAGTTTCTAAGAATTCCTGATTTTTCATCGTTGTTTGAATGCCTTGATGAACATTTCACAACGAAGTTCTAAAAGTTCTGACATTACCTAAGTACCTTCAGATCGATAAAATACAAGAAGCTTGTGAAAATAAAATAGAAACATGCTATTGATTTCATTGACAAAAGAAAAGTTTCCTAAATAATTCTATCCGAGTCCTGAAGTTTCTTAATCGTTTAGTGACATGACAGCTGGGTTTCTTATCAAGAGTTTCTTACAAAAATGCGTGTACAATATTGTTGCTAATATAAGACTCAAGAATGACCATGGGTAGCTGGCCACCACAGTTGTGCTTGATTCCAACAACTTTGTTCTTTCGCGGAGGAAAACATAATTTCCGCAGAACTATAGAAACTATTCCTCCGCAGGTACATAATGGTTGCAGCGCTCCTCCATAGAAGCACAACAGCAGTGTCTAGCTACCCATGGAATGACATTCTACTCGCCATTACCATATTCTGGAAAGTCTTCGATAACGATACCCCCGTGAAATTCAATTAATTCTGAAGTTAATTCAGTTACCAAGCCTAATCAAAAGGGTGTGTGATATTTGTGATGGGAAGATTTTGTAACAGTATGAGTATCGAAGTTTTTTAATCAAAGTGAGTAACTGAGTTTACAGAAGGAATTTGATTTATTAATTAGTTTGTGAATATTTTAGGTTTGATACTAATTTAGTGTAAGGAAATTTTAAGTATTTAGAAATATTAATGTAAATTTGTAAATACATTTTCACCTCGAAATCTTAGGGTTCTAACAACAATGACAATTGAAATACAGATGGTTTTTCTTGGTCTCGTCTTAAATTTTGACCAGTTTATACTTTACCGGTACAACTATGGATCCATTTAAAAAGTGTATAGGGTCAGCTAATCAGTAACACGTTTGTTCCTTCAATCTACAGAATAACTTTGTCCTGGGGCAGCGTAAACGCTCGTGAACCGTAACAAGTTTATAACTGTACGGTACGATGTAAACATGGTTTGGTCCTCTTCTAACAACTTGCAACTTTGCAAACACTGATTTTAAAGCTTGGTGTATCTATTCTTTTTGGGGATCTTGTGAAAAGTGATGATTTTGTGAAATCACAGGGAAGTTTTGTTCTAGAATAAAATACGAAGATATCTAAAATAGGAATATTTTGTAAAAAAGCTCAACTTACTTCATCTGCATGACCAGGCAAATCAAACAGAATTTTTCTCGTTTTGACATCCCAGACCTGAAGAAGAAAACAATTATTTGACAGCTAGATTGCAACAAAGGATAATCAATTTGCTGATAACTTATCCAGTCTGGTTGGCAACAAAATAAAAACTGCTTCTACATGATAGCCCAACTTCGTTAAAAGGATAACAGCATAGAAAACTGCATAAAAGATCAACAATTTTCAGTCCGTTTGTAACTTTAACCGGCCCTGTGTTGTGGTCAAAATGTTGCAAAAACAAAGTTGCGATTACGTGATAAAAGTTTCTTCCCGCTTTTATCAAACGGGCTAAGATTTCCAGCTCGATCAAACGTGCTGAAAATTCTATATAATCGCAAATCATAATCTTTAACCGGGCTGAAATTACTGGAGCATGCGCATGCTCTTTTGAACTGATTCTCTCGCAAAATATGGATTTCAGCCGTGGTTGAAACGAGCATATAATCGATTCAAATTTCAGCCCGGTTACAGTTACAAACGGGTTGAAACTCTCATATAATCAGCCCTTAAAACATTAAATTTAAGACCAGTGAAAGTTTATGCAACCTTAAAGGGGCTCCATCGTCAAAATGTAAACAAAACGATGATTTTTGCAGTTTTTTGAAAGGTGATATCACACAGGATTTTCGTATGTTTTTCAAAATGAAAGTTGCTGTTTGGGCATTAATCCTTGTACTTCACTAAGGAACGAACCAAACATTCATATCTTCTACGATTGCTCGGATATAAGTGGATTTTTAACGGTCACTTTTTTGTGGCTTGGGTGAAGCCACCAAACAAACTGCAGAGAACAGTGGATGAACAATGGATAATCCCCGCCACGTGCGAGTTTACGGATTTGTTTACTGTTTGACGACTGAGCCCCTTATAGATCCATTACTAAACATGAACCTTTTGGGCACCAAGTTGACTCCAAGTTCGGCTCCAAGTATATGAAAGTCATTTCTGGTGAGGGGCATTTCACTCCCAAAAAATCTCGTACACCTTGCTAAAAATCCTCTTGTTTTCAAGAAAATCCATCAAGAAACGGCAAAAATCCTTTTGTTCTAAAAAAATATCGTACGCTTTTTCGAATCAGTGAAATGCCCCTTGATTTCTGGCATGGGTTCTGTTTGCTTAGCTTTCCATTCATTGTGCAAAGGATCATGGTTAGCTAAGGGTCGTTAAAGATAAACAGACCCAGAATGCAGTTGGGTGGACTCGTTTTCCTTGTCGTCTCCTATTTTGTTGCTCTGATAATCCAAAACGAGGCAAGAGTAAATAAGAGGCTGCAGCATGAGCTACCTCGCTATGAAGACACTTAGCATACAGTAACTACCCGTGTATAAGAACCTAATGGACCATGGTCTGTCTCAAATTAAATTTCACCTGCAAATGTCCGCGAATAACAACAATGGAAGTGTTTTGGGAAGGAATTTTGCGTTTCCGCAAATCTCAGGTGACATCTAATAATTTGAGACAGAGTTTAGGAACCTAATGGGCTGAAATTGCTAAATCAGACCCCACTTTGTAAGAACCAAGCTATTGGATTCATCATACAAGAACCCATGCTGACTTGCAAAATTGCAGGTTTTATACGCGGGGGGTTTGTTTACTTTTTTTTATATCAATTAAAACAGACAACATGCAACAATACAACTACTGTGCCACTCATTGCAGGAAAGGACACGTAGTCAGCGAGTTCCCACAATGAGTGACACTTACAATTAACTAAGGAATTAAAGGCAAAAGAAAAATTACCATTGAAAGGAACGAAACAACGAAAAGCCTGATCGCTGAGTAGAACTGAGGCTGCTTGAGAAAACGGCTGACCGGAAGCCGGTCCAACAAGGATCCCTTGAACTGAAGAGAAGGTCCTATATATCCTACAGTTGCAAAATAGCAACGCCTGGTTGAAAGGACATTGCATGTTTGTTTGTTTACTGCATTGCATGGCAACGTTCTCAGCATCACAATAACGCCAAAAGGTCAAATATCATAGATTCATCGAGAACAAATTGCGGCACATAAATTTGATGATTACCTTTAGAGTACTGTCAGCACTGCCACTGCATATTAACCTGCTATCTGCTGACCATGCAACCTGCACACAGAGATAAGTTGGTGAAATCTCACATAGCATCACAGTAAAGCTGGTAAATTCATGGTTACATCTTCCTGGTCAAACGACCTTTGCGTTAAGGGTGAGGAACATTTGATGTATTGTATTGTATTGTATTGTACAGTAAGAACCCGCAAAATAGAAACCACTCTTTAAGAAACCTCAGGCTGATTTTTTGAGAAATGGTGCCCTCATATAAGAAACTTCTCAGCCTGATTCTTGGAAGGTTTCCTATAGGAAGATCCCAAAAAATTTTCATATTTAGTAATTTTTGTTAAAATCAGGTGCTAAATATTTGTTAGAGATTTCATGCAAAAGCATCTCTATCTACAGTACAGTAGAAACCCGCATAAAAGAACCTGTTTTTATAAGAACCTAGAGGCTGAAATTCAATCTTTAAAACCCCCTAAATAAGAACCCCTAAGAGGCTCAAACTGGGAAAGGTTCTTATATAATAGCTTTAATGTAAATTATTAAAATGACAAGAATGTTTAGAATTCTTCACATCCTGATCAGACTTCTTCATTGGTACAAAAGATTTGTTCTCAAGAATTCTCAAGAAATCTCAAGAAATCTCAAGAATTCTTGGGCTGGAAAACAGTGTTAATGTGTGCAAGGCCTGCTCGTATATAAGAACCTTTTTAAGAACCTTAGAGGCTGGGATTTAGAATAGCAGCCATTTAATTAAGAACCAATTCAGGCTGCCCAGAAAAAACCTAGGTTCTTTTATGCGGGTTTCTACTGTATATTTGGCATGCATGCTATGATTTACCAAATTTGGAGGGAATGCTACGTAACAAGAACATACTGTTTGATAGGGTTTGCTCTGGGGTTTCTTTAAAGATTTGAAGGTTTCTTAACCATGTGATAAGAAACATTTCAGCCTGTTTGCAGATTAATGCCCTTTAATAAGAAACCCAACAGGCTGTTTTGAAAAAACCTGGTTTTTATTTTGCGGGTTCTTACTGTATTGTAAACTTCTATTTTTTCATCACATCAGAACTACAAGCAACAAGAATAGCACAAAAAAAGCACCGAAAAGGCCTTGAAAAGGAGGAAACGAGCGTAACTATCTTGCAAGACTATGATCCAAGTCAATTTTATTTTCTCGCAAAAACAGTTCTGAACTGTTAATTCCTGTTTCGATAACATCGCAACAGCAAAATCGGCTCTTTATGCTTGACAAACATAAGTAACAATAAAAAAGATAGCCGCTCGACCAACCTGGTATACGGACTGAACATGTCCACGTAATGATGCTAAATATCTAAAGAGAGAAAATATGAAAAGATAACAATCTCCTAAATTTTCAACGATCTGCTCTTTCTCCAGAACGCTGTGATCCAAGTCTTTGAAATCCCTTCCTTGGAGACAAGTAAAATCATTGATTTCTCCTTTATGTTTTTTCGTCATTTCTAACAGTAAGAATTCTCAAGAGAAAATTAATGTTCTGAAAATTGCAATTTCCTAACATGAGTATCCATTACAACAGTGGGATCTTATTTTTTCTGTCTCCCAGAAAATCCTCTTTCTCTCATGCATTTCTTTGTGCATATTCCATACATGGGTAGCTAGACACTGCTGATGTGCCTCTATGGAGGAGCGCTGCAACTAATAAGTATCTGCGGAGGAATAATTTATATAGTTCTGCGGAGGAGTTAAATCTCCATAGTAGTAAATAATGTTTTCCTCCGCAAAAGAACAAAGCTGTGGGAATCAAGCAAAACTGTGCTGTCTAACTACCAATGTTCCACCCTCAACTTTCTCGATGAAAACTTCATAGGCATTTGAAAATAACAACAAAATCAAATTGAAATACCGGGTGAACCAGAGAAAAGTTCCCACTTTTGAAAATTCATAGCATCAAGACTACTGGATGGATTGCAATGAATCAATATTTGCTTGACAGCCAAAAGATCAAAGTATTTTTGTGATTTTTCTCGCCTTGTTACAAGCACTGGAAAAATTGGCAAATTCGAATTTAGAAAAACTTTGTGGTTGTAAAATGACTGAAAAAGGCCCGAAATACATAATTAAATCATAAAGGACTCCTCGCTCAGAACAGCAGAGAAAAAGCAATTTCTCATGGGTGAGAGATATCGTCTGCACATTTATTGCCATGTGATTGAAAATGAAAATCTTTAGTATCTGTTTGAGAATCTATGTCTTGTTACTCTTGAGAGAGGTGAAATGCCTGTGTGCATTGTTCTGTGTGAGGAGAGTCCTGCCGATTTGGTCAAGTGTTTTAGGCCCTTTGATCTTTGGCTTTAACTAGAATTGGAATCATTCAAATCCATGAATTACTGGTTGTGCTACGAATTTTCGAAAGTGGGAACTTTTTTCTGGTTCATAGAAAATATTATAACGTCAAACAACTCACTTTCCAGTTTTACCATCCCATAATTTAACAGATTTATCAAACGAGCCACTGACAATCAGACGGCCATCGGGTGAAAATTTTACATCATTTATCAGAGCTTGATGACCTATCAATAAATGAAAGAAAATTATCAACAGAAATTAATATAAAGAAGAATATAAAGTAATTTGATAATATTCCTTGGTAACAATTAACTCTCTGAGTGAGAACGCACTGGACAACGTTTTTAACTTGTTTTGCACGACAAAAGAAGGTAAATAGGTTGCATGGAGAGACATTGATATTTTCAAGAAAATGACGAAGAGCAATTTGTTGCCCTCCTCTAAGAATTGTCGAAAGTGAGCGACAGCATAGCCAGACACAACTCGAAATTTTCAAGGGGGAACAAAGAAAAATTCACAAAAGTGACCAAATCTCTGTTACTTCCATCTTTTCATATCGTATCTGGAGATGTTTTAGGGGGCAACTGTCCTTGCTATCCCTGTGCTGTGTAAGGCCTACAACGACAGATGAAGCTCGATTAAAAAAACAAGTCATAATTTCAGCTGAGAGCTTCCAAAATAATTTCTCTCTCAAAGCAGAAACAAAATATTACAGAGATGGAGCAAGTTTTTCGCAGGTAGCTTCTAAATCTATCAACAGCTTTCTTGGTAATAAGGATTTCACTCTTTCAGAACATCTTCATGGTTGAAAATTGTGTCAAGAAACAGTGCCTTTGTTGCAAATCTTTCTGCTGATGCTGATACTGGTCCCATCAAACTAAATCAAAAAAAGAAAGAGCCTGGGACATCGCCAGAAAGAGAACCATTTGCCATGAAAGTAGTTTGGAAGTAGTTTGAAGGGGCATTAGTTCATCATATAGAGCTGAGGATGTGGAACCAATGTAGAGAGATATGCATTCATAAATGGCACAAACCTGTCATTCTTGCTACTGGCTTTTTATTATCTTCAGGTTCCCATAGAAACAAGGTGAAATCATCTGATCCAGAAACCAGCTTCTCTGGGCCTGGTCCCTAAGAAAAGATTACGATTTAGATGTGAGGAACTCCCTACTCATTGAAAGTATGGCGTTAATGTATATCAAACGAAGCAGGAGTGAACCAAACCTTTAACAAAATGCGTATGATGAAAGAATAGAAAAATTGCGCAATGCATTCACCTTGACACAACAAGGACAGATTTTGTAAGACAATAGCACAAGTAGCTTGTGTTGACACCTGAATTCAAAGCGATTAGCGATCGCAGACAAAGGAAATTCCCTCAAACAGTAAATCAAAACAAACAAAGCCGCAAACGTTTCTCTGAAACCCAAGTAGCTAGCGCACTCGTTGTGCATTCCAGAAATTGTTTTTAAGAGCAAACATGAGCATATATCGAAAGAAGAAGAAGGCATTTTATAGCTGAGCAGTAAAATACATCCAAAAATATAGGAGAATTAAATCTACAAATCATGCCCGAGGCAGATGTGTAGATATATCCTTCTTCTTTCAATCTATGCTCATGTTTGCTCTTAAAAACAATTTCTGCACAACGAGCAAGCTAGCTACCTGGGTTTCAGAGAAACATTTGCGGCTTTCTTTGTTCTGAATTACTGGTTGAGACAATTTAATTGCGGTGTCAATCAAAAGCAACTCATGCTATTGTCTTACAAAATCTGTCCTTTTTGACTCACGGTAGTGAAGTCATAGGGGTGGTGGGCATTTTCCTGTTTACAAAATCGTTTATGTCATGGGGTGAAGGACGTGATGAAGTCCACATCAAGCCTAGCAACAACGCGAGGTCAAATCTTGTCGTTCAGCGGAGGCCCTCCTGAGGTGTATGGGCATTTTATTTCTTTGGCTCAGAAGCTGAGCAGTAAGTGTTTTAATTACACCCAAAAATATAGGAGAATTAAATCGCCTTCCGACCGGCTTTTGAATCAAACAAATTAAATGCCCGAGGAAGATGTGTAGATATATCCTTCTTCTTTCGATCTATGCTCATGTTTGCTCTTGAAAACAATTTCTGGAATGCGAGCTAGCCACCTGGGTTTCAGACAAACTTCTGCGGCTTTCTTTGCTTTGAATTACTGGTTGAGACAATTTAATTGCGGGGTCAATCAAAGCAACTCATGCTATTGTCTTACAAAATCTGTCCTTGTTTATTGACACAGTTAAACCAGCTTTATCTAAACCAGGTAAACCAGGTTAAATTTCAAACAATCAAATGCATTCAATGTGCTGAATTGACCAATTAGAGCACAATATTAAGTAACCTGGTTTAGTTTAACCTGGTTTAACTTGCAAGTGTGAATGGCTTAGTAGTTTTAGTTACGCTATGTCTTCGATAAATTGGAAGTTTGCTGGATCTCTTGACGAAGAATTGGAAATTGTTTGCCTTCTTCTGTGCATTAGAGTATTTCAAATGATATAAAGAAATAGGACATGCCATAACTCAACTAACCTTAGCCGTATTATATCGTTCTAAAGCCACTTTCTTCATTTCTTCCGGGTCTTCTGAAACCCAACTACCTTTTTCAGGTTCAAACGCACCAGTTCGAATCGCGTAATCTGTATTTAACGCCATTGTGTTTACCTACAAAATGATAAATAAAGAATCTTTGTCATCATATCCATAAATCTTAAAAAATGCATATGCAAATTAAAAAATCTCTTTCTTTTGTCTGAAATATTTATTCTAAATCAGTTGAGGATACAAGGTTGAATAATCTAAAGAGGAAACATTATAAAGAAAGTCTACAAATGGTGGTAAGCAAATGTCTGTCGCTTTTCTGGTCTACGATACAGCGATTTGAAAAAGTCGCGATTTCTTGGATCAGAGTATCATCTAGTATTGTCTGAAAGATAAAACAAATTACAAATTAACGTTTAAATTTTCTTTCTTTTAAATGCTAAAAGAGTACTCTGATCCAGGGTAATGTTGAAACTGCGATATGGTGACGATGTTTTAAATATCAAAATTGCTCACGGCAAAAGTGCGCTAAAGTATTTAGAACTCATTGGAAATCATTAATCGAAAATAAATTTGACTACAAAGGCTTACCCAATGCCCATGTCCTTGAAGAGTTCTGCAAAGTGCACCCTGCAAAAGAAATCAATGAATGTAGAATTTGAATGAAAATATTAACTAGTATAGAGAAATGTTCCAACCACAAACTCTCAAAATTCACGCAATCTCTAGAATTTTCAAGTTCTCAAAGCTCAATCTCGATTTGATCAAGTGTGTTAGGGCTTTTTCAGTCATTCTAGAATCATGGAACCATTCTGGAACCTCTGGTACAGTCGAATCTACCTATATTTCCAGTGCTCATCACAACGTGAGAACAATTTCAAAATGCTTCAATGTCTCGGCTATCAAGCGAGCTGAATTCATTCCAATCCATCAAGTACCCTTAGTGCTATGAATTTTCAAAAATCGGAACTTTTTTCTGGCTCGCCCTGTATGCAACTAGACTCGATTACATGCCGTAGCTTCGCTTTTCACTTGAACAAATAACGCCAAAACTATGCTGATAACGCCTCAGTGCAGCGACAAGAACTCAATGAGATGAGCGTAACTTGAGGGTCCTTAGACTGATTATATGGCCGTAGTTATCGCTATTGAAATGCTGCCGAACGCTCCTAACTACCAGTATGGGCAGTATCGTTGTGGTGTAGCAGTCTCATTTTGAATTTCGATTATTGGGACTCATTGTAATCAGTCTAGAGGGTCCTTATGGAGTGAGGCTAGTATGCAACCCAACTCACATCATCTGTTCGCCAAACTTTGATTGTCCTATCTTGCGATGCTGAATAAATTAAACCACTTCCTCCCCATCTGATACATGTCACAGATTGAAGATGACTTGATAATGAAATCAAAACTTTACATAAAACTGTATCCCATATTTTTATTGTGCCATCCTGTAAATGAATAAACAGAAGAAATAAAAAGAAAAAACATTTCCGACTGGTAATAAATTGAAATTAGCGGAACCAGTCGATTGATTAAATCCTCTGACACTAGTAAAAGGAAAGTGATATATGTTTTTATGTATCAGTTATGTGTCCTGGGCTAAACTCCTTTTGTTAAATATCTAACATGCCAATTGACTGGAGAGCTCTTTGCGTTGCTTTAGAGGAAAACTGTTCACTGAAACTAAGTTGGTTGAGGAAGGTATAAACAGATTTCGCGCACATAAAGTCTATCTTTCAGAAATAAAGTACTTGATCAGGAACACGAGGAAACAATTGATTAAAGATTGATTTAAAGGGGCTCCGTCGTCAAAATGTAAACAAAACGATGATTTTTGCAGTTTTTTGAAAGGTGATATCACACAGGATTTTCATATTTTTTCAAAATGAAAGTTGCTGTTTGGACATTAATCATTGTACTTCACTAAGGAACAAACCAAACATTCATATCTTCTACGATTGCTCGGATATAAGTGGATTTTTAACGGTCACTTTTTGGTGGCTTGAGTGAAGCCATCAAACAAACTTCAGAAGACAATGGATGAACAATGGATAATTGGTGACACGTGCGAACGGATTTGTTTACTGTTTGACGACGGAGCCCCTTTAAGTTTTAAATCAAAAACAAAGAACACAAGGCAAACAGATACCTTTGATGAACTTGCGAGTCTTCTGCATTCTGGATTGCTAAATAAAAATATTTCTCACAGTTACATATCAAGCGAGGTCCCAGCTGAATTTTTGATCTGCAATTTGTTTTTAAGTGAAGCAATAGGAAACAATCTCTCATATATCAGAACCGTGTTTGAAAGCTTTTTTGACAGACAAAGATCATGAAATCACAAACGTTTGATGACAACCAAAAATATTAAGACGAATAATTTGTTTGCTATTTAAGGTTTAACTCAGTGAACAGTGCCATAAGAGACACTTTTGATATGTAATTGTGGAAACGGGATGCTTGAGAAAGGGTCTATTATCAGATACACTCATTTTTTTATAAGAAACCGCTTATAAGAAACGGTAGGCTCAATTTTTCGAAAGTTAAGAAACGACCCTACCTAGATTTAAAAAGCTAAGAAACTTTTGGAATTTACAGATTTAATTTTCCTACCGCAATCAAAAATCTTTTGACACTGTACAGTTATAGCAACTGTTTGGACATTATTTTGAGTGCGAATTATGTTATTGACTTGTTTTGAGATCTTACTAAGTAATTTGGGAACCCCCTTTTAGACAAAAACAAGATTAACTCTACACTTCTGGCATTAAAACTATAAGAAACACGTGAGAAACTTTTGGTAGCAAAATGGCCCAAAAATTTAAGAAACTGCCTACCAGCCCCGGACCTTAGTTTCTTATAACAAAAAATGAGTGTACCCCAAGAAAGATAGGAAACAGACGTTATTGAGAGGAGAGAAGATCATATTGTTGATGGTCCTGCAGGAAATGTTGTACGTTGTTGGACCAGAATATTCCAAAAGAGTGATGTACCTAATAAGGAAAAGGATGTCTCAGAATTTGTACGATATCTAGAGATTGAAACTGAAAGTTAGGGGACAGGGTATCAACACAAGCATAGGTTCCAAATCTTTAACTCGATATAAAAGGTGGGTGTAAAATTCAATGACCTATTTCTTCCGATTGAATGGCTTGAAAGAACTCTAGATACTTCTCGATAATTCTACCGTTGGATTTTTCAAAAAGTTTGAATATTTTTCAAAATTACGGCGTATCTTACATTTCAACTCATTTGAGGATGTGACGTCATCAAATTTCTAAATCATAAACCAGATGAGTGACAGACTTTTGCTTGATACAATATTGTTGGCATTCATAAACTATAGTTTTCTTCGAAATTATTTCATGTTGTGTCAAACAATTTAGAAATTGCGATGGTTTTAAGTTTTGTTGAAAATTTTTCTTGAATTCTTGAAAAAGAGGGAAAACACTCTAAATCTGAAAATATCAAATATTTTTGAAAAGTCCAACAGTAGAATTGTAGCAAAATAACTGAAGTTTCTTTGAAGCCGTTCGGTTTAAAGAAATAGGTCATTAAATTTTACACCAACCTTTTTAAAGATTTGGAACCTATGCTAAGTAAGGCAGGCTTCCAACATGCTTGATACAGCAAAAAAGAAGATTAAAATTGGTAAAAATACCTGTGTAAAGGTTCCCAACTCAACCATGTTATCCACTGTCGATGGCCAGTCAATGTTCTACCTATTTGTTTTCCATCAATAGGATTCCAGATGCGAATCTGTTGGTAGTAAAAATAAGGCACTGTTAATAATGTATGAATGTAAAGAAAAACTCTGTTTCTTAGAGGAAGGGATCCATTTACTTCACGGAATTCTTCATAAACAGATCTCCATATGTTTAAAGTTTGATATAAAGGTGGCTTTCCGCAAACTTTGGCAACTATAAACATAAGTCTGTTGATAAATGTAAGCAACCACCCATGAGAAACTGTGAGCCAATTCTAAAAAAATAATTTTCTTTTGAACAAATTAATCAATTAAAACCCAAGATTCTGTTCAAAATATCAACGGAAATACACGTATTTCTTTCAGGAGAAACTATGAAATTGAACCAGTGCTGAAAGATTCTTAAATTTATCAGATTTGAGTACTCAAAGTTTCTTTACAGTTTCTAAGAAGGTTCCTCAAATTAATGCCGTATTTATCGGTGGGAGATCTCCTTTTGCTTCGTAAACAAGATTCAAAAGAGATAAAAAGTTCCCAAGTAATGTTTTCATATAATCAAGGCTTCTTAATTTTTTGGCGATCTGAGAGTTGAGTTCCGAAGAGTTTCATACAAAAAATACAGTATGTGTATTCCTGTCAATTACACGTAATCATTCAATTAATATGAGAAACCATTTCTGAGAAACCGTGAGTCAATTCTTTAAATCAAAATAAATTTGACATCTGGGTGTGAATTCTTTCAAATCTCAATTCTAAATCCAATTTGAGGACACATTCATAGGCGTAGGAGACAGGGGGCTGGGGGGGCTGCAGCCCCCCAACGTCAGAAAAATTTGCAAAAATCAGCCATAATCGGGCAGAAATCCGCCTCAAGTCGGGCAAAATTTCCTCAATGGATTTTTTATCGGGCAGCCCCCCAAATTTTATCTCCCCCTACGCCGATGGACACATGGAAAGCATGTTTAACGCGAGAATAGAACTAAAAAAAGTGTGATGAGGAGGCGTATGATTTTTTCCGACATAATCTTCTATTTACACTGAATCAGCAGTTTTCGGTTTTCGATCATTGATATTTTCGGACCTGGGGGACGGGGTGTTCCCCTTCAAGTTTGCTCAACGGCTATTTCCGCACGGTTTTTAATCTCAATCCTTTATGATTCCTTGGAACTCCTTTTGGCAAAGCAATTTCTCCAGGAAAATGCAAAAGACAGTCTTACCTCGCAATTTTTGCATCCCGAAGCCAACTTTTTGCCGTCGGGAGACCAAGACATGGCTAGAATCCAGTGTTTATGACCTAACAATGGTGAGATAAAAACACAAATTTAGGCAAAAGTATTAGAAGAATTTAATCACATCCTGCTGCAAAGTTTTCTCTCAAAGAAACAGCCAAAAACTATCATTTAACCTTTCCAATGATAAAAATTATAGCTTTTCCAGCATCTAGGATAAAGTAAAAATATTTTCGTGTTTGAATGTCCTTTCAAGCAGAAGACTGTCATTTTCAATTCAATTATTTTCCCACCATTTTTTGTTTTCTTCCCTAATCCTCGACATCTAACAGGTGTCCTAGAACCCTTGACCCAAAACCATTGTGATGAAACTATGGTGATGAAAACCCTTTGACAAACCCAATGATTGTTACAATATCGGCGATATTCTAAACCAATCACAATCATCCATTTCCTTTGATGGTGCAACAAGATTGAACTTTGATCGAAAGCTGACGTACTACGCCAAAAATAGAACTCAAAACAATTGCAGATTACCACAAGGAATATGCAAGGCTTCCATTGGCTTACAAGAACAATAAGAGATAGATATAACGATTTTATTGGCTTAACAGGAACAATACTCTGTTGGCTATAAAGGCTTCCAAGAAGTCAACAACACCAGAAGCCAGCTGAGGGTAAAGAAGGCCTGAAGTACGAAGGAGACCACCGAAATCCGTGGATGTTGGACTTATTGAAAGTTCAACGCTAAATCCACGCGATGGGTGTTGTGGTGGACTGGAAATGGCTTCTGTCCTGGTACCCGATATGACGCTTACTCCGATTGCATACTTCGTTTGGTTAGTCTGCTAAGACTGAACTTACACTGGCCTGAGAAGCTCGAGTCGCCAGCGTTCACGCCATCACTCCTCGCGAGTGCTTTGTGAATGGCTCGAGATTTCGAAGGCCCCCACGTCCGGGTTCAACTACAGTCGCCTTCATGGCCTCTTGTAGTGTGCTATGGCGTAGGGGCTTGAGAAATCCTTGTTCGTGGACTTGGAGAAGAGAAAACAGCGTACTTTACGAGGTGAGTAAAATGTAGCCTGCTGCAGAAGAAGAAGGCCTAGTTGTTATCGATTAGTTTGTTTGTTTTTTTACATTCCTAAGCAACATAACTCTGCAACAGATTTCATGATAATAGAAATTCAAATTGATATTTGGCCTTACCTTTGCAAGTAAAGTGTGGTGTTTCTGTGTTGGTATCCCAAAATCTAACAGTGGTATCGCCAGAACCGCTTGCTAAATGCCTGGCGGAAGGAAGATGTAAAAGTGTACGGTCAGTTTTCACGAAGAAAGGATTGGCAACACAACAAGGAAGGGCCTAGAATTTTAATTGATTAACGGACATATTTCGAATTTCTGATAATGTCAACATTTTGTTTTCTATTTTGCAGGAATTTGATATCGAAACTCGCGATACACCCATGCATGACCTCAAAGCTTATGTTTTTGATTGGGAATTTAAAAAAGAAGTTGCTCCAACATTTTATGCCTTCACAAATCATGGCAAAAACTTGAATAATTTCACAAGTTTTTACACTATAAGAAAGAAAGTGTTTACACTATATTTTGAACCACACAGAACCTGGAAAATACAGGACTACCTGACTTCCATAATATGAAAATTGAGGGCTCACAAAAATACCAGACTTCCATGATATGAAAATTGAGGGTTCATAAAAATTGTTGATGCCTCAAAAACTCTGGAAAGAAATGTTTTGCACCAGATAATCCAATGTACAGCGAAACTATGGAGTCGGGTGCTGGACAAATTGGGTGACTACTGGTACACAAATTGATGCCAAAACTGCGGCATTCATTATAAAACGGTACTTGTCTTGGTGCACACTTTGTAAAATAGTACGTGCAATGAACAATTTTCGAATCTAGTTCACAGAAACCTTTTATACAAGGTCCGTCAAAGTTTATTCTGGCCATTTAAATTGGTCAAAACTTGCCTTCATTATCAATGTAGCTTACCTCCCATCAGGACTGAAAGCAATTGATATCACAGCCTCTGCATGCCCTGACAAAACAAGAGACAAAAAACATGCACGCTGTCATAACTTGAAAGAAAGTAACCAGTCCAGTCCTATGTGTTTTTCTTCACACTGAGATTTAATAAAAGATGAGATGAAGAATGTCTTATTAAACGGTAACACAAGCCACAGATGGTAAAAGTTCACAACAAACAACAAAATGTGAGTTAACGTTTTTCCATAAACAAAAAACTGGCATGAGGATGGCAAAGGATTAAGGCGCAAGTATTCTGCTTGAGCAAAAGCAAAGAAATTTTTTAAAATATATGTTTTTATGGAGCTGAAAGTCGAAACCATTATTAAATCACAAAGAGAGGTTATTCAAAGCTGGACATGCGATATTGAACTAGTCAGATCGCAGGTCAACTATCACTCTTCAAGAAACCAGTAAAGGTAATAAATCCCAAATCCATCTGTCATCTAATTATAACCATGTTTGAGTAAAGCTGTAGAGCAAAATTTAATCTAGTACTCTGATGATGACATAAGTCAGAAAGGCCTCAGTGTGCTAAAGCGTCTCGTTTTTGAATCCGAATTCTTTAACAACCAGATCAAATTGAAAACTTCAGAGCTGGTATTCTTTTTTTGAGCTGGTATTCTTCACCACGAATATAATATTCTTTCTTAGAATCCAGGAAATTCTGTCTTGAAAAATGTTGTTTTATTGTGCAACGTAACACATCTCTAGCAATCTTAGAAATGATGATATCATCATCATCATCATATATATATCATTTCATAAGTCTTTCAGGTTGATGCAAATGTCTATTATCAGGTTGATGCAAATGTCTAAATTAATTATTGCCATGAATGATATGATCTGATGGTATTATCTTTTGTGAAAAAAGCAAAAAAATTTCACCAAAAAGTTGTTCCTAAAAAATTTCAGGACAGTTACAGTGAAACAGGACAGTGACAGGACAGTGAAACAGTTAAATTCAAAATTGAATTCAAAATCTTGAACAACGTTGAGAGCAGATTTTGGGTAAAAACAAAAATTACGTCCCTGTAAAAAAGGTTTGAAATAATTCAGCTAACCTGGAATTGTACTTGTACATCTTGTTACAGCTCTAACTTTGAAAACTGCTTGCGGCTGGTAAACAATTTCCAAAACTTTTTCCGTCTCAATTTCCTCCTTTTGAAGTAGAACGTCTAATTTGTCTGTTATCTCTTTTTCATTGACAAAGAAGGCATATGGAACAGGTTCGTCCTAGAAAAGAAAACTTTTTCATAAAGATAGTTTCCATTGTTAGATCTTCCCTTTCCAACATCCCCATTCAGAAATTTTTCTTTTAACATCTGTAAGAGTATTTTTTGCCTATTGTCCCTCCAGAAAGAAAGCTAAGTTTAATTTGATCATTTCAAAGAATAAAGGAATTCTTCAATAAAAATAAATCAATTTAAATGTGACTGGAATGGGAGGGTGAACAACTTTTTGAATATTCTACAAGAGCCTGGATCAAACAATTTTTTTTACATTTTTATCTATGTGAGGTTCCAACAAGTGGCTTTAGAGCTTGTATCATTTTGTGCACATTCAAAAATTCTTCAAAACGTTTGTTTAATCCACATTCTTTTGCACAATGGCTAAAAGGTCCCTTATGAGATGATTTAAAAGATTCCTTTTGGCAGGAAAACATTTGGTTTCATCCAAATCATGATAAAGAATTGCATTAATGATTATTTTCATACAACAATACGCAACACACTAAAAAAATCAAATGCATCATTGCGGTTAAAAGAATTTCATGGCCACCTATCTATGAATTTTTCGTACAATGGGCAGAAGTTTGACATTTAAAAAATTTACATTCTTAAATCATATGGCTCATGAGTAGCTCTATCCTGAAATCTCATACAGTACAGGCATTGTACACTTTAACATGACAAAATGACATGACCTCCATGGGCGTAGGGGGAGATAAATTTGGGGGGCTGCCTGATAAAAAATCCATTGTTAAAGAAAATTTTGTCCAACTTAAGGCGGATTTCTGCCCGATTATGGCTGATTTTTGCAAAATTTCCCGATGTTGGGGGGGGCGCCCCCTGTCTTCTACGCCTATGAAGCTCTCTTTATGATATGATAAGAATTCTTGAGCCATATGAAAGATTAAATTTTCCTGGACAAGACATTTCAGGCAGGAAAACCATGCTAATCTGCACAAGGCCTGTATGCAACTAATTCATTCTCTCAAAACACCATGGTACCCAGATTTCCTTTCTATAAACTTTGCATAAAAAGGCTATAAGTAACTTGAGAACTTACATTCTTCAGGAAAGCATTACAAATAAGTTGCAGCTGTTCTGGTGTGATATTGATTGGAAGATCAAATGGTGCTCCTGCCTCAGCTCCAGCCTCATCTTTGAGCTGTGCAAGCACCCTCTTTTCATTGCTGTTATCACTATGTGAAAGAAATAAATTTCACATCAAGTTGCATATTTCATGCCAAAGATAACAGGAGGCACAAAGCTATGGTCCTAAAGCACTCAGACGGGAATCAGTGTATGGTGTGCTACCACTATGGTGGCGCACAGACCCAATCTAAACAATGGAAATAACAATATAACAAAAGAATTGGCGTATATCTGTGGCACACGGCACACCCCGATTCCATGTAGGTAAAGCACTATCCAAATACTCATTGCTAATGATCCTTTCCTGGCCCAAAGTTGACTTTCAAATACTATAAAAGTTGTTTCTGACCTAAGTTCTCTTTGTTTGCTTTTCAGTCAGCTTGCAAAGGATAATAGTTAGGAATGGGTCTTCAAGTTCAAAGATCTACAGCAGTTACCTTTGTTTTTGGAAAGCCATTTCAGAAATATCTTGTTGATCTTTCTGCAAAAATAAACTCGAATAGATAATGACCTAGACTCCTTGAGGGCGTTCAAATCTTATTATTGTTTAGCAGCATTTCATTTGGGGGGGGGGGGGGGGTTTAGGATTTACTTAGGTGGAAATTTTTTATTGTACAAAAACATGCATACATACATAGCAAATTATTTTTGTCTCTTGGAAGGCAATTATTGAGGGACAAGTGGTGGGTAGAATCCCAGTGCCTGCTGGATGGCACGTGAAGATGGTGCGTCTTTTATTTTCAGCAACGCAATATGGTTGTTTCTGATTATTTTTAGGCAAATATCTCCAAAGGTAAAACGAGGTAAATGTTCATTTGTGTAACAATAACATTAGGTGATTAATAACTGGATACTTTTGAGAAAGAACTCATGCCCTGGCCTATGGATGGCCTAGGCCTGCTCCTCATTCGAATTATATTTGTCCAGAAATTTTTAAATTAGGGCCTAAATTAGGCCACCCCACTGCTGGTGGTAGGCTTGATTTGATGCTTGGATTGGTATAACAAATACTATCTTGCTCAGTTGAGATACTATAGTTCTAATACAGATAAAAAGCAACAATTAATACATAAAATCAAGGATAATACCTTTCCATGTCAGGAACTACAAATCTCACAGCTGATCTTCTTGATTCCTGATTTTGAAAACACCATGTGAAATGGGAGCCATTATGCGGAATTCTCCGAACATATTGCTTTTACCTCGTCATCAGATCAGAATAACCTCGATTCAGATGATCTTCACCCTCGCAGCATTTATCGTTTTAGCTGCGCAGCGACGCAAGTTGTTGCCAGAAATACTCAACATATGCAATGAATTTTCGGACATGAAATCATAGCATTGAAGGCAAAGCAGCAAGCGCTTTCAACTGGACGAACTTCTTTCATGATGTGAAATTTCTAAAAATTCTCGTCAACGAATATTTTGTTTCAAAAAGTGAGCAGTGAATTTTGCAAAAACTCTTGGTATAAATATTTAGGATGCTTTAACAACTGGTGTATATGCTATATCGATAAATCAGGTTTTCAAGCAACCTAACTTTACAAAATAGAGCAAACAATTCATTTTCAGGAATATTTTCCAATTCTGCGACAGAGAATTTGTGCGCTAAGAATGCTCAAAATACTCAATGTAGCTTTTCTCAAAATCAATATTTTCAGTTGCCAATTTAGCGATCCAAGTTTATGTTGACACAACGAGAATCTTTGATTTAAAGTAAAACAGGAACAGAGTCTGGCTTCAGCTTTCGCACAAACTTAAACTTCAAAAGCTCCGTAAATTCTTAGCAGTTCGCAAGATTGTGGCGTCCAAAAATAATTCAAAATCTTAGAAACAGGGTTATCTAACCAGGAGCCTGTACATTTTACCGTGAATTTTTAACATTTAATCAAACGTCAACAATTTTTCTGGGACACCCGGTATATTGGTGTGCAAGTCTGTAGACAGAGCAAAGAAACATGAGGAAATTCCTTGAACGGAACTTAATTACTGATATCCAACTTGAACATACGTATATAATATCTTATGTCAATAAAATAGATATACTTCCAAATGCAAAAATAACACGATAAAAATAATGTTACATGACGTAATAAAGCGATGTATATATAAATTACATTTTAATGAAAATTAACGTTATAGTTTGAATCTCCTAAGAAAAGAGAAGGAAAAATTGGGTGACTAGGTGTGGAAAGCCAATCCCTGCCAGCACCTTCCTGGATCGGCTCTTTTGAATTAGTTCGTTTCTGGGAACAGTCCTTTTTGAAAAATGCCTGCAACAAGCTATACATTGAATCTTATAGCTTATGTGAACAACAAGGACAGTTAATGCTACAATAGGATCTGCTACTTTTGGTTGACAGTCACCTTAGTACAAAGAGATTAGCGACTGCAGACAAAGGGAGTTCTATGCCCGGTTCGTCAAGTCATAAACAAAACAATGCAAGCCGCAAAATTTGCTCTGAAACCCAGGTAGCTAGCTGGCTCGTTGTGCATGCCAGAAATGGCTGTTAAGAGCAAACATGAGCACAAATCCAAAGAAGAAGGATATATCTAAAATTCTACCTCGGACAGTTCATTTGTTTGGTTTAGAAACTGACTAGTAAATGTTTTAATTACACCTAAACACTAGGAGAATTGAATCGTCTGTCAATCCGCTTCTGTAGCAAACAAATAAAGTTCCCGAGGTGGAAGTTTAGATATATCCTTCTTCTTTGGATTTAAGCGCATGTTGCTCTTAAAAACCATTTCTGGAATGCACAACAAGCGAGCTAGCTATCTGGGCTTAACTGCAACTTTTGCGGCTTGCTTTGTTTTTGTTTATACCTTGACTGACCAGGTATAGAATTCCCTTTGTCTGCAGTCACTAAGGTTTAACAAGAATCTGTAAGAATCCTTTGAAGAAATATTACAATACGGAATAATAAACAGTAAATATAAAAGTTCTTTTAAAAACATTATTCGTACTAGTATAAGAATGAATTGCATGCAATATAATAGATATAACTACGGTAGTGGCTTTCTAACTCTTTTGAGAAATACTAGGAAAATTTGGCAGTGATCTTAGGCCTATTTTGCCAATTTCTTAAAGGATTTTTCTCGATGAAATTCCTCATAATTTCACAACGGAGGGCCAGTTTCAGTCAGGTAAATAGACCTTTTAGCTATTCTACAAAAGAACCTGGATCGAGCGTTATTTTTATACATTTTTATACGCGAGGTTCGATCGAGTGGCGTTAGAGCTTCTATCACTATTGTGCACATTCGAAAGTTCTATAAAATGTAGCAAAATGTTATTCGATTCTGATTCTTTTCAGAATAGCTAAAAGGTCTATTTTAGAATGAATTTGAACATGTCCGTCATCTAAAGATTATTATCTTGACATCCTAGGAGCAGTGGCCTTTCAAACGGGGATTCCATTTTTATACTCAACCGATAGAAAATTGATAAATTGCACGCCAAGCATCGCAATTTCAGAATTTGCTAGCAATATTGCTATATGTAAAGGCCAATCTTCATTGAAGCGGATCGTAGCGATCGTTAGCCTGCACGCAGACCCAATATTCTTGGGTCTGCGCGCAGGCTAACCGATCGTCAGCGATTGTCACATTTGGAACATGAGTAGTTCACTTTTTCATACCTTCAGGCCGGTCGCCGCGGTCCACCCTACAGTTCATCAAGTTGCTTGAACTTTTCAGCGATCGCCAGAGAAAGTTACAAAATTTGATTCAAACTTTTACTTCCCATTTCAATTTCTATTGTTTCGCCACCAATCGAGCGAAGAAATAAGTTTGATTTTCCTGTGGTTCACCTGCAGTCTCACGAACTAATCGCTACAATTCGCTTGAATGGAAACTGGCCTAAAGGTTGAAGAATTGCTCGAAAATGCAATCAAACAGTTCAAGAATCCTCCAAAGAAATCCATTTTTCCACGGGATTCCTTTATTTGGACAGCCACTTTCTACACCATATAATCTAATAACACCATCACTTCATATCATTTTATGAAGAACTGATAATTTCTCATTCTTCTGGCTTAGCAAACTTTAATCTAACTTCTTCATCGGCTTTCTTGATTTTGCTTGAGTTTTTTGTCACGGATAAATCAAATCAAAAATTTTTACGACAAGAAAATAGCGCAAGATAAAGAATCCAAATCTTCTTCTGAGCTCGAATTAACTTCGAAAGAAGTTATTTTTGATACTGATATGAATATAAATAGATATTTTTCAACTGAAACATATTTTGCAGAATGTTATAGATTGTAATGTCATTTGCAGCCTTTATTTGCGAAGATACATCGACATCATCGAGACATCGTCACACCGATGAGCTAGAGCCTAAGCGTCTCTTATAGGATTGACCCATAAATAAGTATCTTTTCTCTTCCTCGCGGTATCAAGCCTGGGGATTAATTCGCATTCAGAGGTGTGTCTATCTGTCGTGATTTTCATGAGATGACAAAATTCTGTCTTGTTTACCTTTTCTTGACATTACAGAAATCACAAGTCTTGCGACAATACACACTCATGTGTCTCCATCGCGATAAACAATATCCTTTCTTTTGCCAATCACCGCAGATATGTCCAATTTTGTCAATGCATTTTGGAGCGCCTAAAATGTGATATAACTTTGATCATTCCCTTGTATTCACTGTGGCTAATCATCAACAAGAAACTTCAGAGGGGTATGAAGTAAAAATGAAATAAAAGAAGCAAGAAAAATTTGAAAGAAATTGTGGAGCTCTGCGAACTCAGTGTTTGTTCTCATGAAGTTAGCGTGAACTCATTGGAGGCTATTATGGTTTTGTGTTTTTTTAGCAAAAAGATTTTTTTTAGTTTCTGTCTTTCTATTTGTGGGGGGGGGGGGGCGATTTCGCATGGAAATCTCGGTGTTTTAGTAGTAAAAGTTTCTTAATTTGTTTCTTACTTTTTGGGGGGGGGGGGGGGGCTCTCTCTCTCGATTAGTTTATCTATCAGAGAGCTCCTCCGAAGTCAAATATATCTAAGTACATCTCCTGTCTTTTAATGTTTCCCTTTTTTAACTTTTGATCCTATTGTAGTTTGTAGTTTGTAGTTTGTAGTTTGTAGTTTGTAGTTTGTATCATGTACGGATATCAATTGTAGATTTTAAGTTAGGCGGGTGTATTGCTTCAATTCATGTGACGTGAGATTGCACCACGAAGCTATTGTGATATTGCATCATCGGTCAAATCGCATAGCAAAAGTTACTTACCTATTTGACATTTCTCTGCACATTGGTTCGGTGTTTCAAAATTGTTTTCATTTCCTCCACAGCCTGAATATCTGAACTGATCGCAGCGACTAGCCACTTTATTATAATGCCATCTTATGATGTTTCCATCTTTACAATATCCTTTAACTGCAGGCATGTGACATATCGATTCATAAGCTAAAGAAGATAATGGAGGAATTCATTAAAGATTCATTTCGAGGGTCTGTTTCAACCTCTTGCCTTGCATGTGCCATCTCTTGGTCGCCTTTGCTGTCTTGGGTGGCTCATGAAAATGACGACAAGAGAGAGATGACACATGCAAAAATGCTGGTTGAAGCAGACCTTTTAACTTGCAGAAAAACCTGTAAATAGCCAAAAATATCCTTTCTTTGCCTCGCTTGAGGAGCACGTGGATAGGTTACGCAATCAAAATTCAACGAGGCTTAGTTAAGCTTAGTGGTATCATTACATAAAGAGAGCCCCGTTAAACAGTATCCCGGCACACTCTACCCCGGCAATTCCCCGCTGAAAAATGAAACAAAATCTGCCCTAAAACAAGATGTGAATCTGTCATCGGGTATTCAGGTTCCAGCTCCCTCGTGTTAAACCTTTTCCTGTCTTTGTTGATGTTGTTAATATGTTATGATGAGCTAAAGTACACAACTGATCGTTTGAGTCTCAAGTCTTATTTCAAGTTAAAGGGGCTCCGTCGCCAAACAGTAAACAAATCCGTAAAGTTTGGTGGCTTCACCCAAGCCACCAAAAACTGACCGTTAAAAATCCACTTATATCTGAGCAATCGTAGAAGATATGAATGTTTGCCTCAGTGAAGTACAATGATTTATGTCCAAGCAGCAACTTTCATTTTGAAAAAAAATATGAAAATCCCGTGTGATATCGCCTTTCAAAAACTGCAAAAATCATCGTTTTGTTTACATTTTGACGACGGAGCCCCTTTTTATTACCATTTATAGAAAGAACGAAAAGAGGTATTTAGAAAAGCCAACATACGTGGACAACCCTGTTGGTTTGGCCCTTTCGCTGGTGACACGCCATCATCACAACATCCATATTCACCAACACATCCTGGAAGAAATTTCGTCTGTAACTCAATTGTTCCTTCTTCTCCTCCCTCCTTTATAGCGGAAGGCACGTGACCTTTACACTGTTTCATACATGCCTTGTAGTCAACAAAGTTGTTCTTGTTGCCGGGGCAGCCACCCCACATGAATGAGTTGCAATTTTGCAGTCTTGCGTTGTAATACCATCTTGTGATCTTTGCTTTGCAGGGACCTTGTGCAGGAGGATATTCACAACGAGACTGGTATTCTAAAATTCAAAAAAGAAAGAGTTGTAACAACGCAGAGCTTATAATAATTCAAATGGACAGTGTCGTTGAGTTAACATCGATGGCTAAGTTGCGTTATTTCTATAAGAATTATCTTTTTGCATTAGGTTGCCCTAAATTTTGAGCTGCGGTTGCAATATTTCTGTCCATAGCCATCATCATCATCATCATCATCATCATCACGAATACAAAGAATTTGCTCTATACCTGGACAACCTGCTTGATTTGGTCCTTCTGCGGGTGTGACGTAATCATCACAACACCCATGTTGACTGTTACATCCGGGAATTTTCTTTGCTTTTGTTCCATCCTTCTTCGTGACAGGAGCCTTTGTCACTAATTGTTCTATTCTCTCTCGGCATTGGCTAACACATTCCTCTGCTGACGCGAAGTTGTTCACATTGCCACGGCAACCACCATAAACAAATGGGACACAGTCTTTTAGTTCTTTGTCATAAGCAAATCGAAGTTCTCTACCTTTGCATGGGCCTGGATCTTTGGGCAAGAAGCAAGCTGAAATAAAATGAAAGAATTGATGAATTCAAGTTTCTAAAGCTTCTAAGCATCACGAGAAGAAAAATGCAAGGAAGCGAAGCACACAATGGAATATGCTACTTGCGCCTGATCTGCAAGAATATGACTGCCAGAATAAGAAATAAAGTCTGTATGTAAACTACACTTCGATTTTTCTTATACCGTGTTTATACTGACACAGTTAAAGCAGCTTTATCTAAACCAGGACAAATTTCAACCAATCAAATGCATTCATTTCGTTGAATTGACCAATCAGAAAGCCCGATCGATAGAAAATTCAGCTTCAATATCACTCAGTAAAGGAAAACAACGAACCAACTTGGCAAATAAAATCTAGACTATTAACAATTCGAAGCTTCGAAATTTATCTCAAACATTAACTTCCAAAAACTACTACACCGCCTCTGCCTAATCTCCATCGAAGGTAAGAAATCACAGCCTTTGATTCGATGCACAAAAATTGTATGTTAATTCTATAAAATGTACATGGTTCAGGTAAATATGAAATGAAAAAAGATTGGTATTAGCGAAAGATGTGTAAATCAAAACAATTCATTTTAAAAGACAGACAATCCTTACCAGAGACATGTTGCTCTGCTGCATTTGTTGTGGTGCTCTTATTCCCAAAAATTGCAGCAGTGATTTCACTAACTGTTGGCTTTTCGGTCGCAATTGTACTAGTCGTGATGACGAATGGCTTTGTCGTTCGAACAGCTTGCTTTGTGGTCGGTTCTCGTGTTGTTGGTCTTTCAGAAGTTGTTGATGCCTGGGTCGTGACTGCCTCTGCAGTTGTTGGTGCCTGAGTGCTAACTACCTCTTCTGTAGTTGTTGGTGCCTGAGTGGTAACTACCTTTCTGCCGTTGTTGGTGCCTGAGTGGTAACTACCTTCCCTGCAGTTGTTGGTGCCTGAGTGGCAACTACCACTTCTGCAGTTGTTGGTGCCTGGGTGGTAACTACCTCTTCTGCAGTTGTTGGTGCCTGGGTGGTAACTACCTCTTCTGCAGTTGTTGGTGCCTGGGTGGTAACTACCTCTTCTGCAGTTGTTGGTGCCTGGGTGGTAACTACCTCTTCTGCAGTTGTTGGTGCCTGGGTGGTAACTACCTCTTCTGCAGTTGTTGGTGCCTGAGTGGTAACTACCTCTTCTGCAGTTGTTGGTGCCTGGGTGGTAACTACCTCTTCTGCCGTTGTTGGTGCCTGGGTGGTAACTACCTCTTCTGCAGTTGTTGGTGCCTGGGTGGTAACTACCTCTTCTGCAGTTGTTGGTGCCTGGGTGGTAACTACCTCTTCTGCAGTTGTTGGTGCCTGGGTGGTAACTACCTCTTCTGCAGTTGTTGGTGCCTGGGTGGTAACTACCACTTCTGTAGTTGTTGGTGCCTGAGTGGTAACTACCTCTTCTACAGTTGTTGGTGCTTGGGTGGTAACTACCTCTTCTACAGTTGTTGGTGCCTTGGTGGTAACTACCTCTTCAGCGGTTGTTGGTGCCTGGGTGGTAACTACCCTGCTTCTGCAGTTGTTGGTGTAACTACCCCTTCTGCCTTGGGTGGTAACTACCTCTTCTGCAGTTGTTGGTGCCTGAGTGGTAACTACCTCTTCTGCAGTTGTTGGTGCTTGGGTGGTAACTACCTCTTCTACAGTTGTTGGTGCCTGGGTGATAACTACCTCTTCAGCGGTTGTTGGTGCCTGGGTGGTAACTACCTCTTCTGCAGTTGTTGGTGCCTGGGTGGTAACTACCTCTTCTGCAGTTGTTGGTGCTTGGGTGGTAACTACCTCTTCTGCAGTTGTTGGTGCCTGGGTGGTAACTACCTCTTCTGCAGTTGTTGGTGCCTGGGTGGTAACTACCTCTTCTGCAGTTGTTGGTGCCTGGGTGGTAACTACCTGTTCTGCGGTTGTTGGTGCTTGAGTAGTAACTACGGTTGTTTCAGCTGCAGTTGTTGGTGCCTGGGTGGTAACTACCTTACCTACAGTTGTTGGTGCCTGGGTGGCAACTACCACTTCTGCGGTTGTTGGTGCCTGAGCCTTGATAACTACCTTACCTCTGCGGTTGTTGGTGCCTGGGTGGTAACTACTTCTTCTTCCGTTGTTGGTGCCTGGGTGGTAACTACCTCTTCCCTGCAGTTGTTGGTGCTTGAGTTGTAACTACCTCTTCTGCAGTTGTTGGTGCCTGGGTGGTAACTACTTCTGCAGTTGTTGTTCTGCGGTTGTTGGTCCCTGGGTGGTAACTACCTCTTCTGCAGTTGTTGGTGTTGTTTTAACTGGTGGTTTGGTTTGAACTTGCGCTACTAAAGAGAAGGCAAATGATTAGAAAGAGAAGTCTTGGGGCCTTGTGCTTAATGACGTTACTAGGCGCTATTCACAGATTGTAATACGTAATTTCGGAGAGAAAAGAGAAAGCAAGCCAGAAGAAAATATTTACATAATATATAACAAAATATATCATAACATAACAGTGCAACCTTTCATTTCATCATCAATAATACCAACCCCGGACTTGCCCTTTAATATACTTCAGTTTTGTTACAAACAGAGAACCAATGTCTCTGCTGCCAGTACTGTCTCCATGCTATGCTGTACCAAATACGCCAAAAGAGGCCTAAATAACAAAGAAAACATTCTCTCACCAGCACTGCAATCTGGTTGATCTTCAGTCCTTGTTCCTTCAATCATTTTTCCATCTTTATTGACGCACCAACATTCACCTTTCCAGCACTGCACTGACGTGAATGATCCATCTACATTGCATTGTGGGACAAGTGACACGGTTAATTCCGCTTTCGTTAATTTCTCTGAGTTCTCTTTTCGTCGTGTTTCACATTGCGTGAGATCATTTGCAATTACTAGATAAAAAGATACATTTTCTATCAAATATGAAACCCAAAATATCAACATAGATCCTTCCTCAGTCTCAATTTTAATTTGATAAAACAAGGAACAAAGCCTGGACCTCTTTACCAGTGATCTTTGATTCCTAACACGCATGATTGTCTTGGAAATGCACGGTGTATTTCTGTGCTCTCCTTTTTAAACACTGCCAGTAAAGCATGTGCATTAAGTGGAAAAAGTTTGTGAGATATGCAATATACATGCAAACAAATTAAAATGACATCTTTAAAACACAACGGCTTTTAACCGACTCTCCAAAGCATGATCCCCGTATTAAGAGAGTCCGACAAACATATCAGTATTTGATGGTGGTGCTGTGTTTCCTTTGTGTGATTTTGTTTCTTTGTTTTTCCATTAACAGGCAGATGGGCTGCAAATAGAAGCTTCTTCGTGAAATTTAGCGACTAAACACCCCATGGGGGACACTCAGTTCATGCCCATTCAGGGAGATAAGTCCGATATTTTGGGGTCAGAATATTACCAAAAAGCGATATTCGAGGGTTAAAATAATCTGAAAGTATGGCCATGATACTTTTGCATGAAATATAGTTATAGTGATATTTTTGGGTTCTTTGGAGTCCTTGATCTCAATTTTGCATCGTTTCAAGATATTTTACGTTCGTTTTCAAGTGTCAACCATAAAAATGACCTACTATTTTATGACTGCAAAAGAGCTGAAGCAATCTTTTAGGTTGCCTGAAAATTTCTTGGGCTGACCACCCCGTACGTGTATCTCCTCCCCCCCTGGGATGAACACATAGAAATATTAAATACAGAAGTCTCCTGTTGCTCATATTATACTTACATCTGGTGCAGTTTGGCTTTCCAAGATGAGTCTTTGTGAGAGATATCTCAACTCCATTTTCATCAACACACCAGCAATAATTCTTCGAGTCCCGCTGCTGACACTGAGTTGGCTCAAAACCTCCATCTTCTGTACATTTTGGCACAAATTCGCCTTCAGGGAATAAGATTTCGCCTTCATTCTCGCTTGCTCGTGATTCGGCATCTTTAACGAATGCCTGACACTTTGTCAATGCTCCTGTTAAAGACAAAAATTGATAAAATAGAATCATTACGATCAGTCAGAAATTCACCATAGAAAACATCAAGGCCCTCAACAGACAACAAATCTAGCAAGCAAACTAGCAACATTTTTTGTTAACGCAGGTTAGGTTGCTGGCACCTATGCAGCTGACATGGCCCTACCGAACTCCGGGTTGTGTCCTCAGAGTTACCTCTAAGCATGGGCAATAATGCACCGTTGATGTGGCCTATATTATGATCAAAATTGTATTTTTACTCACTGTGTTGTTTCTCTTCCACAAGATTGCAAGTAAAGCGCTTGATAATGTTGCTACTCCTTCGTTCTTCTCTCGTCATAACAAGGAATCAAATGCCGCCAATATTCAAATGCCGTTGAAACGGTAGGAGCTCCTACGCAGCGATACGTCTCATTTCAAACTTCCCTTGAGTAAAAATACAATTTTGATCATAATATAGGCCGCATCAACGGTGCATTATTGCCCATGCTCTAAGTACTCATGTACCGACGTCTTGGCTGATGGCTTGTGGTTTGTAGTTCCGATTTCCGGATTCGAACCCATGGGGGTAGATCCCACAAGATTCGAAACATTGCACCTTTACCAGGCGACACCACCACTGCACTAGAGCTAGGAATGTATGACTGCTAAAATAATGGCATTAACACCGTACTGTGTCTTCTCTTAAACACAATGTACGCATAACTATTCCCAAAAGATGCTGCAGCCTTATGACATTATCAAATACCCCTTTCACAAAGCAATTCATGTCATGCCAGTTTCAAACCAGTGTTTTAGCTTTTAACATTACCTTGGCTAGAAAATATATAGATCTTGATACATCTGCGACCACCAAATAGGTTTCACTTCGAGAAGGATCAAGAAAGTAGGGGGGGGGGGGTTAAGAAAAATTACATTTTTCAGGATACAAGGAGAGTCTTTGAAAAGCTTCGATGATAGACTTTTTTACCAAGAAGCGAGATTCGAATGAGCACTTCTGATGGAAAATCAAACTCATATCAATTGTTTAGACATCGAACATTGACGATTTACTAGACTGAATTGCTCGGTCTGGCAACTAGCAAACATGTCCATTGTTCTGCAAAAAGAAATTTTATATGATAAAGAGACAAAAAAATTACTAAAAATATTCTGAAACTCTTACCACCACCACACTTTGGCTCTGGGCCCCTGACTTCTGTTTTCGGCATTTTTTCTCCATTTTCGTTGACACACCAACAGTATCCCGTTGACCCATGACATTGAATTTCAGAGTACCGACCATCGACTTCACATCTTGGATTAAATCGACCTGGAAGATGTTCTTGCATGCGTTCTAATTCACATTTGGTTAAATTACCAGCCAACACTAAAACAAAATTAAAATTCGAGATTAAATTAATGACTACATCAACTTAGAGTCGTTAACCAACAATTCTTCAACAATAGCCAATTTTACCAGAGTCCTTTGCGGGCAAGCTACAATTTCAGGCTGTCTGAAAATCAAATTTGGCCTAAACGAAAACTATACCGGGTGTCCCAAAATGATGTATTATTGTTTGATTGGTCAGATGTCCATAACCAATGAACCGATTTTCAAAAACTTTGTTTTATTTGATTGCCTAAGGGCTAAATTGTATTTTAAGATGTTGGTTGCGGTTTTACCACGGCGTTTTCATGTCGAAAAGAAGATCGATAAACTTGCTCAAATTCAAGCCTTAGATGGCATGAGAAAGAAACGGCCTATTTTTCCAGTCAAAATTTTAGATGTGATACAAAAGGCTGAACTCGTATTCGTATTCTCTGAACTCAGTATTAACTGAATTCATATTCTCTGAACGCCTTATATTCAATGAACGACATATAAGTTCAGCCTTTTGCATCACATCTCAAATAGTTGACTGACAAAGAAGGCCGTTTCTTTTTCATGCTATCTAAGGCTTGAATTTGAGCAGCTTTATCGATCTTCTTTTCGACATGAAGAAATCGGCCTAAACCACACCCAAATCCTGAAATACAATTTAGTCTTTCGACAATCGGATAAAATAAGGTTTTCGAAAATCTTCATTGGTTATGGAGATATAAGCAATCAAACGATAATACATCATTTTGGGACACCCGTTAGATCAACAGTGCATTTGCTCAACTTTTTTTGTTTGTTTTCGAATACATTTCTACCTAGCATCCGAAAGTAGTTTTAGAACGCTGAGAAGCTGAGCTTATCGAAGCAGCCACCTGGTCCTTCCTCTCGATGTGACCACACCTCATGATTCCTTTATCCTGGAATTCCAGAGAGTTGGCAACTCTCCTCAGTCTTCGCAGCAGGTTCGACAGCTATATCGGGCGAGGACTCGAACTACCAACTTGGCCCGGGCCCTTCAGATTCCCTTTGAGATTGGTAGTCAAGCGTGCTACCACTGAGCCATCCCCGCTTTGCTCAACTGATAGAGCAACTCAGCATAGGTTCCAAATCTTTACAAAGGTTGGTGTAAAATTCAATGGCCTATTTCCTTGAATAGACCTTTTAGCTATTCTACAAAAGAGCCTGGATCGAGCGTCATTTTTATACATTTTATACGCGAGGTTCGATCGAGTGGCGTTGGAGCTTCTATCACTATTGTGCACATTCGAAAATGTATCAGTTTATCGTTCGATTCGAACGTTGTTCTAGAATAGCTAAAAGGTCTATTGAATGATTTCAAAGAAACTTTAGCTATTTCTTTATAATTCTACCGTTGAAATTCTCTGAAATCTTCAATATTTTCAGAATTACAGTGTTTTTCTTCCTTTTCGAGAATTCAAGAAAACTTTTAAAAAAATCTTAAAACCATCGTAATTTCTGAACTGTTTGGCGCAACATGAAATAATTTCCAAGAAAACCATAGTTTACGAATATCTACAATATGGTATCAAGCAACAGTCTACCACTCTTCTGGTTTATGATTTAGAAATTTGATGACGTCACATCCTCAAATTAGCTAGAATATAAAGATAAATGTTCTTTTTGTTCATGTTAATTTGTTCGTGTTGTATGTAATGGCTTCGAGGTAGACACAGCCTTTTGCTCCCCGGGGTATCACCCTAGTAGTATTGTAGAGTAAGTTTGTACGTAGTGTGGGTCGTAATATGTATTGTAACATCTTAAAGGGGCTCCATCGCCAAAATGTAAACAAAACGCTGATTTTTGCAGTTTTTTTGAAAGGTGATATCCCACAGGATTTTCATATTTTTTTCAAAATGAAAGTTGCTGTTTGCACATCAATCATTGTACTTCACTAAGGACCAAACTAAACTTTCATATCTTCTACGATTGCTTTAATGGATTATAAAAAAACACTGCGGAAAACCATGGTTGAACGTGCGATTTTACAAGTTGCGATAAAAAAGCAAGATGCGACAAGATAAAAACATTACTCACATCTCTCACACTCAGGCACCTGCGATCGCACTCTTGAATGCGCAATCTCTTTGCCTGCTGGATTGACACAGAAACAGTATCCAGTGGATCCATGACATTGCAGTGGGCGAAAACTACCATCATCTTTGCACGAGGGCACGAACAATCCTAGAGGGAATTCAAGTTTACCATCTTTTTCTGTCGCTTGTTTACGAGCTTGGTTCAAACGTTTTTCGCACTCACTGTAAACTTTGGCTGTAAGGAAAAGAAGAAAATTATATTCATGCAGGTTACTCTCCTCCGCCGGTTTCTAGTTCCGTAGTCCATGGTTCCTGGTTCCGTACTTCTATAGTCCATGGTTCCGTGGTCCGTAATTTTTTTCTCAAAAGAAACCGGGAGAGGAGAGTACGCGCAGATCGAACATTTTAGAGCATTTTAGAGAGTGTAGATTATGACAAGGAAAAATGAAAGGTGTTGTAAGGTGCCGCGCCACTAAACCTTAAAAACTGTATTAAGCCCCCGGGGGGCTTATCTAATTTCAGAGATTCCAGAGGGGCGCTTAAAATAGAGCTGGCTTGTCAGAGATGGAGGGAGGGGGGGGGGGCTTCTTCACAAAGTCAAATGATAAGACTACATGAGTGATAGATGTCAGTTATTTCATCCCATATTTTGCGGAATCAACATACAGTCTTACGAGTTAAATACACAAATTCGACACAGTTTTTATTCCAAACCATAACAAACTAACATTCAAAGTTGTCTAGCTAAGTAACTGGAAACCTTTGGTATAACTTCTAGTCTTTGATTTAAGTGGGGGGGGGGGGGCAATTTGAAATTTTACCTAAAAAGAGAGGAGTTTAATAGAGAGGAGGGACTAAATAGAGCTTTCGCGGTAAAAGAATGAATAAATAAAATAAACAAAATAAACAAATTAAGAATTTATTCACATGAAAGATTAAGAAACCTGAGCCATAATGGTTCAAACAACAGTTCTTGAAAAGCATTTATCTACTTACTGTCACTGCAAATTGGTTCACCAGTCAATGTTTCAGTTTCTGGTCTTTTCTCTCCATTTTTATCAAGACACCAACAATGTCCCACGGAACTATCACACTGAATTTCTGAATAACTACCATCCACTTCACAAGTTGGTACTCTGCGTAACTGACCAATCTGACTTGAAAAGGTGGATTGAATGCGCTCTCGTTCGCATTTTGTCAGGTTTCCAGCCAAAACTACGAATGGATACAAATCAAATTGAGCATTTAAAAGGAACAGGGGTAGGTAAATCGCAAAGAAAATAAATACAGGGTGACCCAGAAAAAAGTGACCCAACGCAATCTGTTACAGAAAATTAAGAAAGTGGCCGATCGAATTATTTCGAACGTTGTTGTGTCGCTAAAAGACTAGCCCATGCTATGAATATTTTTTGCAATTTTGTTCGACACGGTAAATTTCTAAAATTAAAGATTTCGAGGAAAAGGGCATGCCTGAAATGCTCAAAAAGTCGTCAAAAACAGGGGATCGATTTACAGCCATTTCAGATCTTCAAAACGACGAGGAGCGTGTTTCGTTTCAACCTGGGAATAGGCAACCCAGTCGGAAGTCTCCAGAGAAAGTTTACAATCCCTACGTACTTAAAGATATTCTCAGGTAAAATGAAACACGCTCCTCGTTGTTTTGAAGACCTAAAATGACTCAAAATCAATCCCCTGTTTTTGACGACTTTTTGAGGATTTCAAGCCTGCCCTTTTCCTCTAAATCCTTAATTTGGGAACTTTACCGTGCCCAAATAAATTGCAAAAAATACTCATAATGTGGGCTAGTCTTTTAGCGACAGAACAACGCTTGAAATATTTCAATCGGCTACTTACTCTTTTTTCCTATAACTGATTGCGTTGGGTCACTTTTTTCTGGGTCACCCGGTAGACCACCAACCAATTAGACTTGCTTCAAGTCTCGTTCGTTATCTTACTCGGGCCTACTCTCGGGCCTACTCTCGGGCCTACTCTCGGGCCTACTCTCGGGCCTACTCGGTTACTGGCGTTCGCTTCCACTTTCGCAGCTCACTGTCGACCGAGTAGGACATCAAGATAATGAACGAGACTTGGGGCACGTCTACCAAGCAAAAGATCAGCGATAACTGGGAAAATAACTTGGTCTTTAATCTACTTGCCAAAAAAAGAAATTTTAAGATCAGCCATGTGATAAAATTTTGTAGGTTTTTCAAACAGGAGTACGTGGGTATTGGGACATCCGTAAGAACTCCAAATGGCACAACACAGTCGGTTTATCTCAGAATCATATAAGAACCAAAGATATATAAGGCCTAAATGAAAAAAACAACATACTTCTCTGGCATTGAGGTTTTCTGAATCTCACTCTCGTGTGCGGAACCTCAGATCCATTCTCATTGACGCAAAAGCATGATCCTGTAGAGCCATGACATTGCATTGAAGAAAAACTGCCATCTTCTTTGTCACAATCTGGCACAAACATTCCTGGTGGGAATACCCGAGTGCCATCAATCAATTTGGCTCTTTTGTAAGCATCTTGAAGTTGCTGTTCGCATTTTGTGAGATTTCCTATGGGTAAAGACGATGATTATGTTAGAGATATGCATATCACTTTCAATATATGAGAATACGATTGGTCGTATTAGTCTGCCCATTCAGTCAATAAAATCAATCCTCGTTTGAAATGCCAATGCTCCCTAGCTAACAAGACAATAATATTGGCAAATATACCGGGTGTCTCAAAAAAAGTATACATATTTGGTTGACTCCAGCGATGTGAATTTAGCTTTAATCGATGGCTAATCACTCTCAAAATGTTCCTCAATAGTTAACTTCAAGATAGATACCTTGTTTGTTGGTATTGGTGCTTTGAGAGCAGAAATATCAATCTTGAAAGCTCAAACTTGCGTCCACCTGCAAACCAGAGCTTTGGCCTTTTGGCCTAAGCAAGTTTCTGAAGCACATTGAAATTTAGAACTGAAGTTAATGAAAAAGGGGTGACTTCTGGAAAACAGAATAACATATGATCTAATATTGTTCAAATTTTTTCAAGGCTATCGTTGATTTATACGCTGTGCCTTGAGAGAATTTTTGATAGGGAACATGCTAAAATATCTACTAAATTTGACCTGACTGAAATCCATCTGAAATCGGTTTGAAATTGTAAGGGATTTACCAGGCAAAGCCCCTTCAAGAAACAGTCAGAAATAGCAATAAAATCAAGGAAATTTTTCCCCAATACTTCTGCCTTACTGCAATGCCTTGCACATGCTTTACACGTGTTATGAAAATCCCTCATAATTTCAAAACGGAGTGGCCGACTTAATTCAGGTAAATTCAAAAAAATAGATATGCCTATTTTCATTTGATTGAGTGCACTCAGAGGTGTGAAATGTATTCTTCAGAAAGGCAAATCGCTTTGTCTATTCGGAAATCTGAATCTCTTTGTTTTACAAAAATTGCCCTTGCTGACCGTGAATCAAAATTTGAATCAAAAATCAAGAATCACGAATCACTAACTTTGTTTGCATTTAGGTTGACTGAATCTTGTTTCCGTTCCTTCTCGTTTATTTCCTTCCTTATCAACACACCAACAATACCCTGTAGAAGGATGACACTGAACGTCTTTGAATGAACCATCATCCTTGCATTGTGGCACAAAGGCACCAACCAATGGTCCCGCTTTTCCGTTTTCAGTGGAGAGGGAACCTGATGCTTTGTCGCGCTGTAATTGGCATTTCGTCTTGGCATCTGAAAACGTGAAGAGAATAGATCAAGGCCTAATTTAGCGTGGTCTTGCCTAATAAGGACCGATAACGCTACAAATTTGATTTGTTACTTTTGATTGACACCTAAGTACAAAGCTATTATTAGCGATTGCAGACAACGGGAATTCTATGCCCGGTCGGTCAAGTCATAAACAAAAACAAAGCAAGTCGCAAAAGTTGCCCTGAAACCCAGGTAGCTAGCTCACCCGTTGTGCATTCCAGAAATGGTTTTTAAGAGCAAACGTGAGCATATATCGAAAGAAGAAGAATATGTCCAGACTTCTGTCTCAGGCACTTTATTTGTTTGGTTCAATAGGCGATTAAGAGGTGATTCAATTTTCTCATTTTTGGGTGAAATGAAATTGAAACACTTCCTATTCAGCTGGGACATAAACAGAACAAATCCAAAGTAACGAATCACAAATCACTTACTTGCTTTACAATCAGGTTGTCTGAACTGCACTTCAGTTCCCTTTCGTTTATTTCCATCCTCATCAACACACCAACAGTATCCAGTAGATGTGTGACACTGGGCTTCTACAAACGAGCCATCCGCTTTGCATTTTGGCATAAAGGCACCTAATAATGGCGTAGGCTTTCCCTCTGAGACTGGGAATGAGTTGAGGACTCCTTGTCTCTGTAGTTCACATTTTGTGAAGTTTCCTACGGTAGAATAGAGAAATAGCAAAACTGTTGGTAACTTACTTTCTAAAACAAACCGTAGACTATAACCTGTCAACTGTATCAAAAATAATTGAGTGGTAATTCAAAACCTACCAAGTTCTGAAAATGAAAACAGTAGACGTCGCAGAAACGGAAAAATATTTTCCAATGAAGCGCAAAAATCTTGAAATGGAAGGTGTCGGATTCATCACATGGGTTTGCTGATAGACCTCTCAGCTATTCTGCAAAAGAGCCTGGATCGAGGGTTATTCTTATACATTTTTATACGCGAGGTTCGATCACAATTGTGCACATTCGAAAATTCTACAAAATGAAGCAAAACATCGTTCGATTCGGATTCTTTTTAGAATAGCTAAAAGGCCTACGGAAACAAAAACCTTTTGAAACGTCCATAAGCATTTGGGTGCATCAAATACTTTTGGTTCTAATTCAGTTTCAAAGTTTCTACCGCACATCATTCGTTCAAATATGGAATGTTTATAGTTATAGCTATAATCGTTCATTCATTCATTCATTCATTCATTCATTCATTCATTCACTCATTCATCCATCCATTCATTCATTCAGTACTTTATTTTAAGTAGGCTGGACAGATTTCTAGCTATTTCCAGCTAATTTAGGCCTACTATGCATGCCGCATCCAGGCATGGGACCCCTAGTTTGATACCCCTTTCAAAGGATGGCAAAGTAAGCTGTTTTGGCAGGCATCTAGAAGGTCACTCAACGGAATTCTGACTTCACGAAACCAAGCTCAACTTCATTCAGATACCTTGTAAAAGTGTATAAGACGCTTGGCGCTCATCCCAGTCAACTACCAGCCGAAAATATTGATTTTCAGTAAAATCTTCTAAAAAGATAAAGGATCATAAATCTTACTTGGAGAGCAATCTGGTCTGGCGGCTTGCACTTCTGTTCCATAAATAAAACGACCTTCTTCGTCAACACACCAACATTCACCCCTGAATCCATCACACTGAATACTGTGGTAACTACCATCAACATTGCATATCGGGAAGAACACATCTGTAGGTGGCTCAGCGTGGCCAAATTTATCTTCTTTGTAGCTCTCACATTTAGTGAGATTACCAGCTAGAACTGTGAGAATGAGAAGTGTAAGTATACATACAGGGTGTCCCAAAAATTGGCTTGAGATTTAGAAATTTGACGATGTTACATCCTCAAATGAGTTGAAACATGAAATACGCTGTAATTTCGAAAATATTCAAGAAATCTGAGAAGTCCAAAAGTAGAATCATAGCAAAGCAGCAATAATTTCTTCCAAGCCATTCATTTAAAAGGAACAGGTCATAGAGTTTTACACCCACCTTTTTATTTTATGCCAATTTAAAGGTTTGGAACGCATACTTTAAAAAGCAGAAATATAAAAACCCTGCAATGCAGAAAATATTATGATTTCAAAAATGCTCTCTCTGGAGTTATGGCAAATCTGTCCCTCTTTTGGTTTACGATTAAGAAATTTGATGATGTTACATCCTCAAATGAGTTGAAACATGAAATACGCTGTAATTTTGAAAATATTCAAGATGCCTGAGAAGTCCAACAGTAGAATTATAAGAAAAAGGCTATAATTTTTTCCAACCCATTCACTAAGAAGAAACAGGTCATAGAATTTATATCCACTTTTTTACGCCGATTTAAAAATTTGGGAGGTATACTTTAGAGACCACCCTATGCAAAGCAAATACCCATAAACAAACACTTGACCTAGCTTTAGAAGAAATGTCCTAGCTTCACAGACTTTTAGATAATCTCAAGGTCCTTTTACAGTACATTGTGGGACAGCAACAATGCGGAAGGCCTCATGGTTAGCAGATGAGGATCCTTGATAAGAATGATAAAGACTTACTTCTCTTGCAGTGACCGTCATCTTGAACAGCTTTTTTGTCATATGCCAAACCATGAACATTCTTTCCCGTCTGATCAACACACCAACAAGCTCCTTGAAAGCCATGACATTGAAGCACTTCAAATTCACCGTTTTCTTTACATTTGGGTAAATAAATATCCGGTGGAAGTGTGGTGCGACCATCGATGAACCCTGCTTCGTTAAAAACATCTTGTCTTTTTTGCTGGCATGATGTCAGGTTTCCTTCAAAAAGAACACAAGGTCATCAGGGCTGCGTAAACTAAGTTTTGAGGTAGTTCGTTAGGGTTTCCTAAGATCCCCTAACAGCTGATTTCGATCCAAGAACGATATCTAAACAGGCTACAAGGATATCAAGCTATATTACAGCTAATAAAGGCCTACTATGAGCAATGCATGCTGCATCATGAGCCCCAAAGTTTTAATGTCCCTTCCAAAGGAGGGAGTTGTTTGGCCAGGCATCTGGAAGATCGCCCCCGGGGGGCTACTTAGTGTATTTTGCCAGGGAGCGCCGTGATTTTGCTGACGGGATGTGCACTCCATTCCGGGTATCGTTTTCGCCTCCTTTTTCTAACGCCGGGTATCAAAAGAAGGCAATTTTTTTAAGCCGGTTGTCAAGTGTTATTTCATAGTTTTTTGACGAATTTATACGTTTTAGGGTATACTTTTCGCCAGTTTTTTCTAAAGTCGGCTATCATTTCGAGGGAAAATTTCTAAAGCCGGGTGAAAAATATTTTTCTTGGAGTGCATACCCCCGTACAATTGAAAGTCAAGTACACCCCCGGGGATCGCTCATCCAAATGTTTACCAATCTCAGTAATACCTAACAGGAAATATACAAGCTGCTCGGACACTCACCACTGCAACACGTCAACAGAACATGATGCCGTGGAACCAGATTCATTAATAACTGATATCAAAATATCCATGATTAATACTCAAGCCACAAAGAATAATTACTTACTTGGTGAACAATCAGGCTTTCCTTCTTTTGTTTCAGATCCATCAATTGTGGCACCAATTGCATTGACACACCAACAAGTATTAGTAAAACCATCACATTGGAGTGGTACAAATGAACCGTCGATGTCACACTCAATAATAAATCTGTCTGGAACGGGACCATCAGGGGTATCTCCCAACTGGGACAGTAAATTGATTTCGCATTTTGTGAGGTTTCCAGCTATGACTGAAAGAGAACAAGAATGTTATAGAAGTTCAGGGCTCTTCCTCAACAGCAAATGAATTCTCTTGCGTCCACAGAAGGAAGCAATATATATATATATTTATACTATTATCATTTTATAATGGGATATGCTCGAAACTTCATGCTTAACTAATATCAAATCGAAGTGTAAATGCTTAACTTGTTATTTATTTGTTTATATTTATACCGTGTGTGCAAAAAGCGTTGAAAAGTTTGCAAGCTTGTTATATAGTCTTCTTGCTATTCAGCACATCCGAGAAAACTCATGCTTTAGCTAACAAATCAACTCAAATGAAAAAATTTAATTGGTTAAGATCGGTCCTACTGTTCCCAAGTTACAATCGATTTCATGACAAGGTTTCTAATCACTGTACTTTATTCAACTTGACATTGCATTTTAAAAAAATTAGAATTTTGGTGCACTTTCCGAGATCCATAAAGGCCATCAATAACACGCATCAAGAACCTTTTTGATTCAGTGGAAAATAACAGAACGAGGTCTACAAGGCTTCAGAACGATTTGAAAATGCATTTAAAATGACATTGCATTTTTAAAAAATTTAGAATTTTGGTGCACTTTCCGATATCCATAAAGGCCATCAATAACACGCATCAAGAACCTTTTTGATTCAGTAGAAAATAACAGAACGAGGTCTACAAGGCTTCAGAACGATTTGAAAATGCAAACGCAAATCTAAATGACCACTTCCCCATTCTGTCCTGTGATTTCATAAAATTTCGTACACATTGCTCATAATCATATCTTTCGCCCCTGCCCGCCCCTGCCGACGACCTTCCCTCTTAATCAAAGGCAGTGTGCCCGGGTGAATATCAGTTGCATGCACACTCGTTGAAATTGCTGACAAAATGCTGACATGCATGCAGCTTTTGGATGATTTGATTGGTTTAGACGGAGTCTGTTTCAAACTGATCACATGAAAAACATTGGACTTTAGACTGCATGGGAAGTCATCCACGTATTCGCACGAAAGCTGATCACATGAGTCACGTGAATACATGGAAAAAGATCACATGTTTGAGCAATATCCCATTCGAGGTATGCTACTTACTACACATTGCCTTTAAAAGCAAAATCAAGGTAACAAAGATGATAAACACTCACTTCGAGCACATTGAGGTTTCTTGGATCGATTCGATGTCCCTGGCAACTTTTTTCCATCTCTGTCAACACACCAACAATATCCCGTAGAGCCATGACATTGAATCTCTTCAAAATCACCATTCTCCTTGCATTTTGGGACAAATGTCCCTGGTGGGAGCAATGGACGACCATTTGCTGACTTTGCTGTCTTGTACACGTCTTGCTCCTGTTTTTGACATGGGGTTAGTTTTTCTGAAAGAAACACGAGAAGAAATTTGATAAAATGAACAAAATATCAAACACGCGTTTCGATTAGTATTCAATTATTTTCAAGTTAAAAGTCAACCTGAATTACACGTATTTTTTATAAGAAGAAACTGAGAATTTGGGCCAGTACTGAAAGTTTCTTAAAATTGTCAGATTTTGAGTACTCAGAGTTTCTTACGGTTCTCTTAGTGGCTCCATAACAATCTTCATGTTCACTGCCTGTGCCCTCCTGAACATTTCAAAACAAGGTTTTTTAAGCCTTTCCAATGTTTAAACCAAGTGAAAGTAGAGTAAAAATATGTGAAGAATTTCCTTTATCAAAATAAATAGTTTCTTAACTTATATTTTCCCAGTACTGAAGTTTTTTAATTTTTTGGCGATCTGAGAGTTGAGTTTCTTATGGGCTGTTTCTTATAATCAAAAAATACGTGTATAACGAATTTACTATGACAAGAGCAAGTTGGTAAGAACAAAGCAAGTTACACAGCCAAAAAGATGGGAAGAACTGTAACGGAAGCACTCGCAAATTAGATATCACGTGAGATTTGTGGTAACGTAAAATTATTCTTGCAAAATTCTTCAATTATCTTTATTCATTTTCACGTGACATCTCAATCTTAATTGTTTGGCAAAGCGATAGCAAAACCTCGAAAAAAGATGCAAATTTTCAGTTATTAGCTTGTCACTCGAGGGGTGTATCACTTGCCAAAATGGCGTACGAGATTTTTGGGATTCTCAAAAATCCCTGAAAATCAGGTCGGGTTTTCGGATTTTTCCAGAAATTTCCAGGGATTTTTGGGATTTTTTAGGGATTTTCAAATTTTAAAAATTCCTGACAGGAGTTAATACGAAGATGTTTTATGTTCTTAAGTATACCGAAACAATGAGCCTACTTTAAAGCGATAGTACTCAATAAAACAATCAGTTTCTGAAAGGTCTGCAATCTTAAAAATAAATAAAAGCTGCGTAGCAAACAGTGACATGTTTGCGAAGCCTTCCAATAAGAGCTACGTAGGAAACTGCGATGGATTAGCACCGCTAAGAGCTGCGTAGGTAAAGGTCACGCTCCTGCGCAGCTCCGTTTCTTCGCAGTACCTTCGCAGCTCTTAGCGCTGTTAATCCTTCGCAGTTTCCTCGTGGTCACTTACTTTTCTTGCAGTCGGGCGTCTCTGTTCTACCACGTGTTTCAGGAATCTCCGTTCCATTGTCATAAACACACCAACAATATCCGATAGAACCATGACATTGAATTGGTTCAAACTCTCCGTTGTCTTTGCAGATAGGCAAGAATGCACCAAGTAATGGAGCGACAATACCATTTGCCTGGATGTTGCCATTGTCATACACCTCCTGTCGTTGTTTACGGCACTCTGTTGGTTCATCTTGGAAGAAATGTATTGAATCGTAAAATAAGTACAAGGCAATTTATTTTTCTTTTACTTTTTAATGATGAGCATAAAATATGTATTTTTTATAACAAACTAAGAATTTGAGCCCGAGTTTGAGCCATTACTGAAAGCTTTTGGGAACTCAGATTTTGAGAACTCAGGGTTTCTTACGATTGCCATAACAGAATGGGGCAAAAGCTAAGTTGTGCAAAGATAAGGCCAAGCTATATAAGATCTACTTTCTTGGGTCGTGTAGAATACAGCTTTATTATGTTGTGCACTGTATTAGGTATTTGTGTAAAAAAATTGAACGCCCTACCTTGGGTGCAACTGGGTAGTTTCCCAAAGGTTACACTTCCAGCAATGGTCATTCCCTTCTTGTTCACACACCAACAATATCCTGTGTTGGCGTTGCATTGTCTTTTAGCGAAATCCCCATTCAAATCACATTTAAACCCAAATCTTTTCGGTACTGTGGATTTGGAATTCTCTTCGATGGCGGCTTGCTTCAGTTTCTCACATTTCGTCAAGTTTCCAGCTGAAACTTAAAGCCAAAGAAAATGATATAATTTTGTGATAGAAAACAAACTAGTCCTTAGTAAAACAAAATTTTTCGTCACTATACTAGTTCCCAGGCCATATGTGCCCGGAAGTGTCCACAGTCCAAGCTCGACAAAATGCATTATAAAACGAGTTTGGCAAATGATTTTGGAATTTTTTTGTAGAATAGCATTTCTTGATGAGTTCTATCAGCACTGATATAAAACGTTTGGGTTTATGTGCACTTTAAAGAAAACGTTTAAGAATTTCAAATAACCCATGGGTAATACAGGAGGGTAACCCAAAAATTGTGCCCTATTCATGTGGCAGCTACGGAGGAGTTGTACGTTTCTGTTATCCCATCATTGATACAAATGCATAGGACAGGTTTCAACTTAGCGTTTGAGATCTTGTTTTAGCTAATCTGACAAATGGTTGTGATTATGGCAAACGAAAATGAACTAAGTGATTGTTTCAAAGATGCACATTCTTTGTTCTCCAAAAAAATGCCAAAATGAGGTAATAGACCTTTTAGCTATTCTACAAAGCAACCTGGATCGAGCGTTATTTTTCATACATTTTTATACGCGAGGTTCGATCGAGTGGCGTTTGAGCTTCTATCATTATTGTGCACATTCGAAAATTCTACAAACTGTAGCAAAATATCGTTCGATTCTAATTCTTTTCATAATGGCTAAAAGCATTGGCGTAAGAGACAGGGGGCTGGGGGCTGTAGCCCCCCCCCCCCCAACGTCAGAAAAAGTTACAAAAATCAGCCATAATCGGGCAGAAATCCACCTTAAGTCGGGCAACATTTTTGTAAAAAATGGATATTTCCTTGGGCAGCCCCCCCCCAAATTTCATCTTCCCCTCTGAAATTTTATCTCATGGCTGAAAGGTCTACTACTGCAAGAAAGGCTTCTATTGCTGTGTTGGAAATTGTTCAGGCCAGCTTTTAACTTTGTCGATTCCCTTTGACGGAAGAATATATTAAAACTCACTTCTGTTGCACTGAGGACGAGCAAACTTGGATAACGTATGGGTGATTTCCTGTCCATTATCGTCAACACACCAACAAAATCCTTCATTACATTGAATCTGTTTGAATGATCCATCCGCATTGCATTCTGGTAAAGGTACTCCCAATGGTAACACAGGGCTTTCGTTATTTAGAACGAGTGCTTTCCTGTAAACGGCTCTTTGGCGGAGTTGGCATTTCGTCAGATTTGCTGAAAATGATATGAGGAAAAGTAAGATTTCTTGAAGGTCTCACATGAAAGGTTATTTGCGGAGGAGCGAAGCGAAGACGGTTTGAATGGCGCAGATCTTCTAGGAGAAACTTGAAAAACGTTTCACAAACTTCACCTTTGCTAGAAGAACCTTTCATCTCAGTATTCAGTTTCAAATTTTGCATAAAAGAACTTACCATTTAATTCAGTGCATGTTAGCTTTCCTTCCTCATCCTTCTTGGCCCATTCTGTCATTTTGCCTTCTTTATCAACACACCAACACTGGCCTGTAACGTCATTACATTGTTTTCGTTCATATTCTCCATTCGTTTTGCATTGTGTTACGTAGTACCCATTTTCTTTTCTAATTGGCGTCAAGACTGTTTCTCTTTTTGTCTCACAGTCAGTTTTGTTTCCAGCCAATACTGTAGAAAACAAGCATGGCAAATTCTGAATAACTCGATAATTTCCACTCTTCAAAAACAAATAGAACAGTACTGGGTGTTCCAAATATATAGTTACCCGGGGGGGGGGGGGGGGTACTTGACTAGGGAAGTGACGGGGGTGTGCGGAAAACCTCTCCACACCCTGCACCCTGTCGCATAAAAAATAGGCCAAAAGTATACCCTGTCGCATAAAAATTTTGCCTCTCAAATACAGTGTAGAACGCAATTTTTGCTTGTGATACCCTGTCGCATAATTTTTTTACCTATTATAATACCCTGTCGCATAATTTTCGCTAGAAAATGACACCCTGTCGCATAATTTTTACCGCAAAAGGACACCCTGTTGAGCGGCACATCCCGTCAGGTCAAGTATGGCAGTGCCCCCCCCCCCCCGGGTATGGTCGAAGAGAATCAACGGATACAAGGGCAGCCGATTTAAAAATAACTTGCAATCCAATTCAATGACGCATGCGCTCCATCTACATCCAGAAAGTGATCACATGAATTTTCCCAGTTGGACAAACAACATCGTCATCTTCGCGCTTTATGTTGTCGCTTTGTTGCTACCGATAGAAACTGATCACATGAAGTGATCACATAATTTTGTGACTGACGAAGTGTCAGTCTGCCTACGCGCTACCTGATTGGCTATTCATTTATAGACTCCCCAGACCCCATCCGCGCGAGGCTTTCATATCCGTTGATTCTCTTTAAAGTTTGACAAATTACCAAACTTTGATAAAGATTTTTAACATTTCTTTTTCCCTCATTTACGAGCAAGATTGAAGTCTAGTCAGCAACAAAGGCAGACAACGTTAAAAAATTTAACCTTTCGCGAAATAACAGCACAAATATTGTTCTAAATTAAGACTTTTTTAAATCACAATATTTTGCCACTTGACTGATGATTCCCCCTGAAAGCATGAAGATCTAAACCGGATTTGACAGACTAATCGAGCTCGGCGGCGAAGGGTTAAGCTTCAACATGAGTAAGCCAACAAAAATATGGACGACAATGATACTACTTACATCTCTCACACTCAGGCTTTTCAAATCTCTTTGTTCTCTCTGCAACCTTATTTCCCTGTCCATCAACACACCAACAGTATCCTTCATGACATTGCATCATCTTAAAACTACCATCTTCATTACATACTGGCATTGATGTGCCTAATGGCAACAATGGAAATCGTTTGTTGATCATGAAGGCACTGTTAAAAGCTTTCTGCCTTTGTCTCTCGCAATCAGTCGTCACCACTGTAATATGAAAAGACAAACGAATTAAAACTTTGAAGTAAAGTAACAGTTTTCAACAGCTACTCACATATTTCTGAAAATCTTTAAAAAGATTTCTGGTCTGTTTGGATCAAAGATCAGTCTGCTTGAATACTTTATTCAAAAGTCTGAAGTTTTCTTCAAAAAATTTCAAGTAACTGGGTGTAAAATTCCTGATCACAACATAAAAGAATTACTTGCAGTGAAATGCACTTTCTCATAGAGGATAAGGATAATTGTATACAATTTCTTCTTGAGGGCCCATACCTATTACTGAAGCTCATGAGGACATATTCAATATTCAAATTTAGGCCATTGAAATTTAGATTTGATACAAGTGTTTGTTCCAGGAAATTCTATATTTCAATGGCAAGTAAATCATGGACCAGCATCGAACGTGGAATTCTTTTGTGTTGCACAGGAAAATATAAAGCCCGAGGTCTTAAAAGTACAGACCGAGCTTGCGAGGTCTGTGCAATAAGACCTCGGGCTTTATATTTTCCTGTACAACTACAAAACCGGTTAGTATGAGTTTTATTACCTGATAGCTTCTAATTTTGACTAATGTCATTTAGTCAAACGCATTCTGTAACTGCTATGTGGCTTGAATTCATTGTAAATCTCACAGGCCTAAGTTAGTTGCTGTGGTGACAAAAACGCGTCCTTCTATCGTATTATACAAGGCTACGGGAAAACCGCGGGAAATGTGCGATTAGCCAATGGGATTGGCGGGATTCTTGTATTGCCTCGTTTTTGAAACGTCAGTCAGGTAATAATGCACAGGAAAATATAAAGCCCGAGGTCTTAAAGTACAGACAGAGCTTGCAAGGTCTGTGCAATAAGACCTCGGGCTTTATATTTTCCTCTACAACTATAAAACCGGTTAGTGTGAGTTTTATTACCTGATAGCTTCGAATTTTGACTAATATGATTTAGTCAAACACATTTCGTAACTGTTATGTCGCTTGAATATATTGTAAATCTCACAGGCCCAAGTTAGTTGCTGTTGTGACAAAAACGCGTCCTTCTATCGTATTATACAAGGCTAAGGAAAAACCGCGGGAAATGTGCGATTAGCCAATGGGATTGGCAGGCTTCTTCCATATTTTTGGGTCTAAGGGTTGAAAGATTTAAAGGCAGTGTGTCCATATATCAATAAATTGCATGCACGAACAGTTGAAACTGCTGACACGATGCTGACATGCATGAAACTGTTCGAGAATTTGATTGGTTTAGGGCAGGCTGTTTTAAACTGATCACATGAAAATAGGAGCCTCGGTGTCGAAAGGAAAGGAAACCTATTCTGTCTGATAACAATCACACAAAAGAAGAAAACAAGGACCATTGAAAATTCTAGAACATCATTTCAAAAGGCGAGATTGCTGAGTCCCTCCTGACGAATTCAAAAGAACTTGTCAAAACATGCCTTTATGTTCATTAATCTGTCTGATAACAATCACACAAAAGAAGAAAACAAGGACCTTTGAAAATTCTAGAACACTATTTCAAAAGGCGAGATTGCTGAATCCCTGCTGACGAATTCAAAAGAACTTGAAACAATCGTTTGACTAACAAACAACGCTTTGCAAGAAAAGACTTTGCAAGAAACAACGCTCACATGAAAAAACGACGAAAGATCACATGTTTTCGAGATACCCCCCTCGAAGTCGTCTACTTACATGGACACAGTGCCTTTAACCAAACGAATTTTTCTCATCTAAGTTAACCTTTTATTTTAACATTTTATTCTTGAATATCGGCCGCGTACTTTTTATTCAGCAGCCCGCCAAACATCTCAACTTCTTTTTGACTGACCCGGTGCACCAAGCGGCATTAAACTCTTTCAGCAAGACCGTTCAGAGGGTTGATTGATATCTAAAAATGCAAACCTTTCGAGCAAATCTGAGCAGTCTGATTCTTTCCAACCCAGCGTGTCATTCTACCATCCTCATTCACACACCAACATTTTTTATATTTTTCATTACATTGTTGTTTAGAATACGATCCATCCACTTCACATTTTGGAACAAATAGCCAGTCAGGTTTTCTTCCACCGTGTTGTTGAAGGATAAATCGTGACCTGTATTCGCAATCCGTCAGATTTTTTTTTGCTAATACTGAAATAAAAATAAATCAATTTAATTTTAAGGGAGTATGCAATGGTGCACAGGCTTCTCTATAAATCTATAAACAGAACAAAGAAAGCACTCACATACAACATTGTTTCTTTGGCTATCTATTGCTCACAGAAGGTGTGGGACATCAATTTAAATAGGCTATATTTAGATTTTTTTGTTCTTTGTAAATGCAAGCTTAAACGCTATTTCAAATTCTTTACTATACGTACAGTAAATGAAAATTAATTGAAAATTTGGTAACAGCGAGGGGTAAATCACTCTAACCACTCCAAAAATAGCGTACAAGATTTTGGGACTTTAAAATCTCTCAAATTGTTCAATGTCTGTGAGATTTTCGCTTATATTTTCAAAGATAATGGATTTTGGAGATTTTTCAATTTTTGAGATGTTGAAGCATTTCCAGATTTTGCAAGATTTTGCAAGAACTTTGAGCATCTAAATGAGTTCTGAAGTTTTCAAAGATTTTTCCAAATATTTATTTGAACATTCATATCACTTGTTGGGGGAGACTTTTGGGATTTTTTTTAGATTTTCAAAAATTTTTAAGATCTTTTTTGGAATTTCTAAGATTTTGTGAAAGTTTTTCAAATTTTCAAGATTTTTCGAGAATAGACCTTTTAGCTATTCAGAAAAGAATCAGAATCGAACAACATTTTGCTACATTTTGTAGAATTTTCGAATGTGCACAATAGTGATAGAAGCTCTAACGCCACTCGATCGAACGTCACGTATAAAAATGTATAAAAATAACGTTCGATCCAGGCTCTTTTTTAGAATAGCTAAAAGAGATTTTTGGAGTGATTTGCCCCTCGGGTTACAATATCTTTACTTTCATACACAGCATCTTAGCACTACAAGAAAATCAGCCTGTGAAAACAAGGCAAAGAAATGACGAAACCATTTGCTTGCACAGCCCCTGACGAGAAATTTCACTCGTGAAACTGCTTCAGCCTAACCACTATCGGAATATAATCTTTGATAGAATTAAACATCGAGGATGGATATACAGTAAATCCCCGCATATAAGAACCTACTTTTTGAGAGCTAGGCTGAAATAGGTTCTTATTTTAAAGACACTAAGAAAAATTTCAAGGTATAATGGTTCTTATTTGAAGAGTGCCTTGCGTAGGCCATTTGAGAATCTCCGCCAATGATTTTCAGCCTTATTATTTGTTTTGGCAAGGTTAATATACCTAATAACCAATGCTAAGCTTTCAAATAGCAGGGGAGGAGCTTCAAACTTTAAAAGCCCACTGGGACAAAAATGAATCCAAAATCAACTTTGCTACCCCTGCTATAAGAACATATTTTTCATCAAACTGAAACAGGTTCTTAATTACAAGGTGCATAAGTTAGGAAAAACAGCCTCTATGTTCTTATTTTGTTAGGTTCTTACATGCGGGGATTTACTGTATATGCGATGATATCATTAGATCCCAGATTTAAGTAGCTAGTACCATGATTTTGGTTCACAGACGTTGACTTCAAAGAAGATTTAACAATTTAAATTAAGAGAACATTCAATCATTTCTGATTCATAAATATACCCTAAACATACATGGCCAATTCCTTCGGCTTATAACTACCCACGAGAAATGTAGCATCTACTCACATCTTTTACATTGAGGAGTACCAAATCTGTATCTCGTTCCTGCAACTTCACTGCCTTGTTTATCAACACACCAGCAATATCCCGTAGAGCCATGACATTGAGCTTCTGCGTAACTGCCATCTTCATTACATTTTGGGACGAAAGCTCCAACGAGTGGAATACCTTCGATCTTGTTGATTTCGTTTAATTGTTTTCGCTCACGTTCACATTTCGTAAGTTTCACTGAAGGGATAAAACAAGACATTTTCAGTTAGCTGTTGGTAAAAAGGGGCTCAGTTGTCAAATTGTAAATAAATCTGTAAGCACTATTGCTTTAGGCACTTGCCAATTGCTTTCTGCAGTTTGTTTCGTGACTTAACCCAAGCCACCAAAAAGTAACTGTCAAAAATAGACTTCTATCAGAGCAATCGTAAAAGACATGAATGTTTGGTTTGTTCCTCTGTGAAGTACAAAGATTTATCTTCAAAACAACGATTTAATTTTGAAAAGGAGAACAACAGTCTGTGTGCTATTGCCTTTCAAAAACTGCAAAAAAATAATCGTTTCGACAGAATTTGGGAAAAGGAGTCCCTTTAATGAGGCCCAATTTGAATTATTGCTTTACATTATTGTATACTGTGCTTGTTTAGGAGATCTGGACTTACTTTTCCCTGTAACTTGAATAGACCATTTAGCTATTCTACAAAAGAGCCTGGATCGAGCATTATTTTTATACATTTTTATACGCGAGGTTCGATCGAGTGGCGTTAGAGCTTCTATCACTATTGTGCACATTCGAAAATTCTACAAAACGTCGCAAAATATCGTTCGATTCTGATCCTTTTCAGAATAGCTAAAAGGTCTATTGCAATAGAGTGTTCAAATTTTGACTGAAAATAACTGACTTCCTACGAAATACTGAAGATTGAACAAGCGCAATAAGATTGGTTTACCTATCGTGCAGTTCGGCTGTCCTTCTATCCGCGTTCCTTCACGTTCAACTCCATTTTTATTGACACACCAACAAGACCCTTCTTGGCATTGGAGTTGCTTATATGTACCATTCTCATCACATTCTGGCATAAATAGGTTGATATCCTCTAATGCAGCTACGGCTTGTTTCTCGCATGTTGTTAATGCACCTGAAATGGGAAATTGAAAAGTTAAAGAGATCAAATCAAATCAAATCAAATCAAATCAAATCAAATCAAATCATCAAATCAGAATCATTAGTTACAGTTGGTGTGACAATAGTTGTAAGAAAACTAATTAATACCAACTATTTACAATATAATTTACAAAGATGTATAAGAAATAATATGCACAAGCAACATAATATAATGGACAGGCTATTTACAAATTTTACAATTACACTGTTCACCCGTCCAGGTTTTGATCTTCCTATTAAAGCTTGCAACTGTTGATAGGCTCCATCATCTCATCGTTCAGACTATTCCACAATAAGCTTCCTCTGAATGAGAGCGACTCCATGCCAAATTTTATCGAGGAGAGAAAGAGTCATTGTCGTCCAAGGTCCTTTGCGGGCATTCTACAACCCGAGGTTACGTTTGGAGTCGATGCTCCATGGTTACACGCCCGATTTCAAAACGGAAAAAAGTTTTCAAGAGACCATTCGTCTGCGAGTCTAATAACGCAATTTGGGGCTCAATATTGCCCCCAGAAGCAGAACGCGCGCCCCCTAAAAATGGGGAATAATTTCGGCCTACCCCGTTTTACGCCGTAACTCCGTTTTGCGAGGACTAAACGGCCGCGGCATGTGAAAAATCGACGGAAAACTGTATTTTTTCACTAAAACACTTTTAATCTCCAATTTATCTCCAAGATTCGCCGAATAACGAGCCATTCTATTTTCAAAGCTGTGGGGGAAATTCTCGAAAATTTCAACTTAGGCCCTTTTTCCACCCAAATGAATTGTGCTCGTTTTCCTATTAAATGCACTTGCTAACCCCGGATTAATGATTAAATACCTTAAAAAGGGCTAGAATAGAGTCCTCAAAGTGTTTGTTTTTGATTTCTCAATTTATATACTTCAGATTCTAGACTAACTGAAAATCAAAATTGGCCTAAATGGAAACTTTAGATCCATAGTGCGGTAGTTCAACTGATAGAACAGTTCAACCAAAGTAAAAGTTTCTACGAGTCTCAGTTCAATTACTACAGTGTGGATCCATGATTTCCGACTGCGATAAATTTAATGCTTAGACAGTCTCGAATTTCAGGGTGCCCCAAGGATGTATGAAAAGAAAAAAAAGTAGAAAAAAAGTGTGCTGAACAACAACAAGGACAGATTTTGTAACACAATAGCATGAGATGCTTTTGTTGACACCTGAATTCAAAGCAATTAGTGGCTGCAGACAAAGGAAATTCTCTCAACCAGAAAATCAAAACAAGCAAAGCCGCGAAAGTTTCTCTGAAACCCAAGTAGCTAGCGCGCTCGTTGTGCATTCCAGAAGTTGTCTTTAAGAGCAAATATGAGCATATATCGAAAGAAGAAGGATACATCTACACATCTACCTCGAGCATTTTATTTCTTTGGTTCAGAAGCTGAGCAGTAAGTGTTTTAATAACACACAAAAAATAAAAGAATTGAATCGCCTCCCAATCGGCTTTTGAACCAAATAAATTAAATGCCCGTGGCAGATGTGTAGATATATCCTTCTTCTTTGGATTTATGCTAATGTTTGCTCTTAAAAACAATTTCTGGAATGCACAACGAGCGAGCTAGCTACCTGGGATTCAGAGAAACTTTTGCGGCTTTGCTTGTTTTGAATTTCTGGTTGAGAGAATTTCCTTTGTCTGCGATCGCTAATCGCTTTGAATTGCGGTGTCAATCAAAACCAACTCATGCGATTGTCTTACCAAATCTGTCCTTGTTCTGAACAACAGGATGCGCCCGATGTACGTTTCATCGCCAATAACGATCCATCTCATGAAAAATAATCATAGAGCACCTGAAAACATATGCAAACTTGCTTACGTCTTTTACAATCTGGCTGTCCGTCAGAAGTTCTTGTGTGGTCCATTTCAATTCCTTCTTGATCAACACACCAACAAACTTTCAATTCATGGTCACATTGCACAAGAGTAAAATTTCCTCCTTCGTCGCATCTTGGCACAAATGAAATGCTTGCATTTTTCGCATCTTCTGATGTGAAACTGTTTAGAGACTCCTGTCGCAGTTTCTCGCATTTTGAGAGGGGGCCTAAGAGAACAATCGAGCCCATAGGTTATTAATTTACATCTCAATTTCAACATTAAATGATAAAGAGAACCCTGCATGCTCTTATCAATTGTTTTGACCGAGGGGTAGATCACTCATCCGAAAAAGCGTACGAGATTTTTTTAAACAATAGGATTTTCAGGGATTTTTTACAGATTTTTCTTGAAAACAAAAGGATGTTTACAGAAGGTGTAGGGATTTTTAGAGAGTGATACCCCCCTTGGTTTTGACCAACCACGAAAGCTCTATTAAGGCCCCGAGAGGGCTTATTCAATTTAGGAGATTCCAGAGGGGGGCTTAAAAGAGAGAGGGCTTTTTAGATATGGGCTTCTTCCCAAAGTCAAATGACAAAATCTTCAAGAATCCCAAAAATATCGAAAAATTTTGAAAATCTCAAAGTCTTCTAAAATCTAAAATTATCCCAAGTTTCTCCCCTAGCAAATGATACAAATTCTCAAAAATTTGAAAATCAGGCTTGAAAATCTCAAAAGTCGTTTGAATCCTCGAAATAATGTAAAATCATGAAATCTTTGAAAATCTCGACAAATTTTGAAATGTCAAAACTCTAAATACCGTATCTCAAAAAGTCTTTAAAGAATCTTTGCAAATCTGAAAAAAATCTACAAAATTTTTGAAAAATCTGAGAGATTCTTAAAATCCCAAAATCTCGTGCGCTGTTTTTGTTGGAGTGATCTGCCCCTCGTTAAAAATTCTACCAATAAAGTTATCAAAAATAAAAACCCTTACGCTCGCATGTTGGTTTGGAATCTGTTGTCCTTGTTCCTTTTTCCTCTGTCCCTTCTTTATCAACACACCAACATTCTCCATTAAACTGGTTGCACTGTACCTTCGAAAATGTACCATCAGCTTCGCAAGTTGGCAGAAAAGTGCCTGGAGGAGGTATAAGTTTTCCACCAACAACAAGAGCGTCTTTCAAAGATTCTTCACGCTTCTTCTCGCATTTCGTTGCTGGTTTCTTTTCTAGGGAAAGATATAAAATGGTAGGAGGGCTTGTTATTCAAAATTTAGAAATACGTTCGCTTCACAAAGCCATTCAATAAAATTCAAATATTAGATGATTGAAAATGTGTACACTATTTTAGCCTTGTTAACCACGCAACATCCCTACCGTCTTTTGTTGTTTCTATTTACATGGCAAATTTATGAAAATGAGGATTCAAGGAAGACAGGCGCAGTTCTAAAACCCGTCGAAGTTCATCAAAAATGTGGGAACCAATGTGATCAGTACGAGACAATAACGACGTCCAGATTAGCTTAGAAATAGACATGTCAGTCAGATCGAAAATGCAAACAATTCTCACTAAGGAACACAAACTTTCTAACACGGGCAGATTTTGTAATACAGAAGCAACAGTTGCATTTGATTAACACCTCAATTCAAAGCCATTAGCGACTGCAGACAAAGGAAATTCTCTCAACCATAAATTCAAAACAAACAAATCTGCAAACGTTTTTCTGAAACCCAAGTAGCTAGCACGCTCGTTGTGCATTCCAGAAATTGTTCTTAAGAGCAAATATGAGCAAAGATCGAAAGAAGAAGGAAATATCTACATATCTACCTCGGGTATTTCATTTCTTTGGCTCAGAAGCCGATTGGGAGGTGATTCAATTCTCTTACTTTTTGGGTGCAATAAAAACACTTACAGCTCTGCTTTTAAACCAAAGAAATAAAATGCCCGAGGGTAGATGTGTAGATATATCCTTCTTCTTTCGATATGTGCTCTCTTTTCCTGTTAAAAACAGTTTCTGGAATGCACAACGAGCGAGCTAGCTACCTGGGTTTCAGAGAAAGTTGTGCGGCTTTGCTTGTTTTGAATTACTGGTTGAGAGAATTTCTTTTGTCTGTGATCGCTAATCGCTTTGAATTGAGGTGTCAATCAAAACCAACTCGTGCTATTGTCTTACCAAATCTGTCCTTGTTAAACTTTCTACAAGTAAGATTCTATTACCACAAGGGAATTGTTTGGATGGATCCAATCTGGTTGCATATTCCCAGGACGATATGCCCATTGTGTCGTTTACTATGCAGCTGATCGAAATCGATTCCCTGTTCTGATGAATTTGATGGGTTTTAGAACTGCCTGTATTCACCAAATCCTTATTTCGACTGTCTGCAATCTCGATGAAAATAGCAAAAATTGCCATTTACCTGTTTGGCTGATTATTCTATTTTGCGTAACAAATTTTTCAGTCAATTTCTTTGTTGGCTGCCCGCCGGTACAGGCCGTAAAAATCTCTGTGTGTCAGAAACAAGTACACGTTTTTTTATAAGAAACTTGGATGAGCACTTGGTACCAAAAGCTTCTTAATTTCACATGAAAATGTCGGTGTTTTAGTTGTAAAAGTTTCTTACTTAGTTTTTTATTTTTTGGGGTCTAAAATTGCGTTATGGCTCGAAGTTGAGTCTTCTTATCGACAAAGGGCTTGCATTTTGCATTAAAATTGTCACCACGAATAAGCCATGCACATTAAGGCAAAAAACTTGCCAACTTTTTGCAGTCAATACTTGATATCTATTTACAAATGCAATGCCGCACGAACCGTAATCTACCTACTCTTATCCTAGAAATAAAATTTTAGGGTTGCTTTGTTGTTCTAGAACGTAGTACTGGAGTTACTTAACTTTTTGGTCATCGTAGTACTAGTTTCTTATAAACCAATTTCTTATAAAAAAAAAGTGTAACAGACCCTATTTTCAATGTATGCCCCTGTTACACTTACTTTTATCACAGTTTGGGATTCCCTTGGCTCTCGTTCCCATTCTTTCTTCGCCATTTTCATTCACACACCAGCAATCACCTACTGATTCCAAACATTGTATTTCTGAATAGCTTCCATCTTCCTCGCACTTTGGAATAAATGGTCCGAGTTTTACATCACCGAATCCAGTCTTTGCAAGCTTTTTCGCCAGGTTTCTAACCATTTGGCACTGTGTTTCTTGCGCTAAAATACAAAAAAGTATTCGTTGTTACTTGAAGTTTTGAAACTTAAACGTAACAAGAGGAGTATTCGGCATTTTCCGTCTTAACAATAAAATTCCCACCAGCTCGGAAAAATTCCACTAACTGCAAACTGCCCTTTGCGACAGAGTGCTACTTGCCAAGGATATTAAGTTGTCCCCATTATTGGTTGAAGAAAATTAAAACCACAAAACAGTGAGTTCATCAGAACCTTACCTTTAACACAAATTGGATTATCAGGAATGCCAACCCCATCAGTTAAATTTCCAGTTTTCTTATCAACACACCAGCATTTATCGCCTATTGCGTTACACTGGACCTCTTCAAAGTTGCCAGTTTTGTCACATCTTGGAACAAAAATTTCAGGACCCGGGCTTTTGCTATTGTCTTCGCCATCTTTTGTTAATGTCTTTAGTACCTTAATTCGAGCACGTTCACATTCTGTCAACTGACCTGAAGATTAGAGAATAATTCCATGAGAAATCAAAAGCGTGGGGAGCAAAAAGCCCAATCATTCAGCATATTTACTTGTTTTCCATGTTATCTTGTTTGACTTGTCTAACCGGTTGTCATTTCATAATCAGTGCTATAAAACCAACACGTGCATTTTTCATTCTTTAGCTGAGGATGGCACAAGTTTAGCATAGGTTCCAAATCTTTAACTCAGCGTAAAAAGGTGGGTGTAAAATTCAGTGTCCTATTGCTTCTGATTGAATGGCTTGAAAGAAACTTTAGATCCTTATCTATAATTCTACCGTTGGACTTTTCAGAAATTTTGAATATTTTTCGAAATTACAGCGTCTCTTACATTTCAACTCATTTGAGGTAATGTCGTCATCAAATTTCTAAATAATAAACCAGATGAGTGACAGACTTTTGCTTTATACCATATTGTAGGCATTCATAAACTATGGTTTTCTTCCAAATTAATTCATGTTGCGTCAAACAGCTTAAAAATCACGATTGTTTTAAGTTTTTTTGAAAATTTTTCTTGAATTCTTGAAAAAGAAGAAAAACACTCTAATTCCAAAAATATTGAAGATTTCAGAAAAGTCCAAAGGTAGAATTATAGGGAGATAGCTAAAGTTTCTCCGAAGTCATTCAGTTCAAAGAAATAGGTCACTCAATTTTACACCAGCCTTTTTAAAGATTTGAAACCTATGCTCACAAGTTTAGTGCCGAAACATTCTATATTTCTTAATTGTTTATGTCCTAATATTTTCTAAATCGTTTATGTCTTTCTGACCATTTCTTAATTGGATTTGTCACTAACGTGGACTTGTCTACAAATTTACTTGGATTTTTCTATTTTTGACACGAAGATGATGTATTTTCATTGGCACAGTCTTTTTATCATCTTCTCCCGAAATTTGACGACGAGTTGCCAGATTTTCTGCTGCGAGCGCTGTGAGGCAGTTTCACGAAAAGTAGAACTTGTTTCTACCCAGGCAACGGCTTGCATCAAAAACAGTTTAGGATTTTCTCCAAAATTTCCGTGTTTAGGATTTTCTCCGAAAAAAACGCCATTGCAAGCAAGTTTCAAGTAAAAGCTCTTCGTGTAACAGGATCTTTACAGTTGTCATGAAAGCAATGCATGACAGGAAAAATGCCTTGTACTGAACACTTTGTTTGGTCAAGCTGTGCTTTCGATGATTAGCGATTGTGTTACAGTGGCTTTTGCGACAATCTCTTTTCAAAACCATATTTCTCTGTTAATAAAACTGACAATGAACTGAATTCCATTCAGTAGATGTATTTTGTGTTTCATTTAATGTCACAGAAAATGTTTCAGAAATTGTTTCGTGTTGGGGTTACTTTTTTAGCCAATGCCTTACATGCACAATACACTCATTTTTTTTTGTAAGAAACCGCTTATAAGAAACGGTAGGCTCAATTTTTCGAAAGCTAAGAAACAACACTACCTGAATTGAAAAATGCTAAGAAAGTTTTGTAATTTACAGTTTTAATTTTCCTGTCGCACACAAAAATTTTTTCACATGGTACAGTTATAGCAACTGTTTGGAAATTATTTTGAGTGCGAATTATGTTATTTACTTGTTTTGAGATCTTACTGAGTAATTTGCGAGCCCTTTAGACAAAACAAAATTAACTCTACATTGCCGGAATCAAAGATATAAGAAACACATAAGAAACTTTTGGTAGCTAAATGGCCCAAAAATTTAAGAAACTGCCTACCAGCCACGGACCTTAGTTTCTTATAAAAAAATGAGTGTAAACTTACTTCTAAAGCAATCTGGTTTTCGTCCACTCGTTGTATTTACTCTTGATCCTGGTAACTCTTTCCCATCATGAGGTCCAACGCACCAACATAAACGCAACATTTCCCAGCATTGAATCCTTTCAAATTGGCCATCATTGTCACATTCGGGAATAAACAACCCAACCATGTGGGGCAATGGAGCTTCTCTGTCTCGGTTTGCTAATTGAGTCAGAAATCTGCTTCTCATTTGCAGGCATTTTGATAAGGGTTCTGCAAGAGAGAGTTAGGTAATTACAAGCATATTGACTAAAAATGATTTTCCTAAAGGGTATCCCAAAACCTTATTGTCTTTGGACAACTACTGCGAAGGAGCAATGAGTCCACTTTGCCTATTTTTCGAATTTTTGAATACAAGAGATTACAACTTAGAGTTTGAGACCTTGGTAAAGTAAATCTGACGAGTAGTTGCTGACTTATGAAGCAAGAAAGTCGAAATCACTGGTTGCCTCAAAACCAGAGGATCTATCTCTGTACTTCAAGGAAATCGACATAGTTAAAAGCTAGCCCGGGCCAAGCTTAAAATATGGTCTTTTGTATTTGGGCTCTTTGACACGTGCCGTTTCATTGTGTAGCTAAAGAAACGATAGGTGTGTTGGCATTTCTTTAGCCTATCTATTACAGCGGCTTGTCAATATAGCTATGTCGATTTCCTTTTACCTTACAACTTCAATTTCAGCATCAAATGGACTTCAATTTTTAGCTGCGCAAACGGCCCCACAATGATAATGACAACGACTCAGTTTTGTTGCTTTTATTCCGCGGAGGAATACAGCAAACGCCTAAAAAATAGAAATTAGGAAATTGATGTTTACAAACCTGTAACTGCAGCAACAGTCGTCTGCAATGTAGGTTCCGTCACGCCGGCAGCATCCGTTGCGATTCGCGTAGTCGTTTCAATATCTTCCGAGGCAGCTGTTGTTGTTCTTCGAGGGGCCTTTGTCGTTGATGCGTCCGTCTCTTCAATTACCACTTCAGTTGTTTGCGTTGGCCTACTTTTAGTTGTGGTTGTCACAAAGTGTGGCTTCCTCGTAGCGAGTGTACTTCTTTCGAACTCCTCTGGGGCAAACGTAGTTGTTTTCCTTGCAGTCTTTGTTTTCACTGGCTCCGTCTCATTTACTGGCTTTTCGGTTGTCTGTACTGCTTTTGTAGTTGCAACAAACACTATTTGTGGTTCTGTGGCAGGTTCTGTGCTTCGTACAATCACGCTTTCAACAGAAGTTGTTTGTTCTGAAGCCTTAGTGGTGGCTTGCTTCGTCTTCGCATTGACTGCTTTGGTTGTTCGCTCAGGTCTAGCAGTTTCAATGGGTACCTTTTCAGTTGGCGGGACTGTCCGTTCTACGACTGGTACAGCTGTGGTTGCTTCAGCTACTGTCGTTGGGGCTTGCGTTTCTGCGACTGCTGCTTCGGTGGTTTGCTTTGGTTTTAACGTAGGAGCCTCCGTTGCTTTTGGTGGTTCTGTGACAGCCTGTGTTGTTGCGACAACCTCTTGACCAATTGTTGTCGCTTGTGGAATAGCTTTGGTTGATGCTTTCGTTTCGACAGCAGCCTGATCTGTCGTTAGTCTAGGCCCTGCAGTTGAAGTTTCCAAAGTAGCCGCGTCTGTAGCCAGAGTTATTGGCTGTTTTGTCGCTACGGCTGCCTCTGCAGTTTCAAGTTCTTGTTCAGTTTTCTGTCTAAGCTCAGCAGTTGTTACCTTTGCTATGTCTGGCATCGCGGTAGCAGGTTTGGTAGTAACTAACACTGCTTCGTCCGTCTTTGATATCCGAGTAGCATTCATCGTAAATTCTGCCGCAAATGTAGTCAGATCTACTGCTTCTGTGATTGCCACTGGGATCGTCGTAGGTATCACCGGGGCTTCAGTTCCTAAATCTTGCGATGTCGTTGCCTCTTGAACACCTCCTGGAGCCGGCAAGGCAGTAGTCGTAGGTTTTTTGGTTGTTGGGGAATCAGTCTTTGAAGGTGTCTGCCTAGTCGTGGCTACATCTGCAGAAGCAGTAGTCTCTGGAAGAGTAGCTGGTTCTGACGTTGTAGGAACTACGGTTGCAGGTGACTTTGTCGTAATCTCTGGTAGTGGAGGAATTGCTGTCGTCTTCTCACTTTCAGTCGTAATGATACTTTTTGCAGTCGTGGTTATTACCGGCAATGCACTCGTCCTTGGGTCAATTATTTCATCTAAAGAAGAGACGAGTAATTAGACAAATTGATATTAAAGGAAGCAAGCATGGGGATTTTCAGTAAAACCAGCAACATGTTTTTGGTGAACAAACTCCAGTCTGTTAACACCATCAAACGTTTAATTTAACGATTCAGTTAGTTTGACATGACAGATCATGGGCAATAATGCGCCGTTGATCTGGCCTGTATTATGATAAAAATTGTATTTTTACTCACTGTGTTGTGATGTAACGGGATTGCGAGTAAAGCCATTTAAATACTGTTGAAACGATTGGAGCTCCTATGCAGCGACACGTCTCATGTCAAACTTCCCAAGGGAAGTTTGACATGAGACGCGTCGCTGCGTAGGAGCTCCAATTGATTCAACTGTATTTGAATAATGGCAGCATTCGATTCCTTGCTGTGACGAGAGAAGAACGAAGGAATAGCAACATTATCAAGCTTTACTCGCAATGCCGGGGAAGAGAAACGACACAGTGTGTAAAAATACAATGTTGATCATAATATAGGCCACATCAACGGTGCATTATTGCCAATCAACAGATAATAAAATTTGTAGCTGATGGAAAACAACTGCAAGCTTTATTCCTCAGGATTTGAAGTTGTTACGAACAGACATCTTAATTCTTCCTTGTTACACAACGACTATATGCCACGACTGTCTTTATAAAGGGTACGATAAACTACGAGATTAACAATACTTGAGGTTTATATTGAACAAAAAATTTGTCAGTTTCTTCAAGAACACTTAAAAATAAGCCCCAAACATCAAACATCCATTAACAGACTAATTTTTAACATAACCAGTACATTTATTAAACTAGTGGAGCTGTTTGAAACTTATCCGATGCATTGTCAAATTAGAATACAATAAATTGTACTTTACTTATTGACATCAGCCTTTGATCTAGCTAATTTTGAAAAGTTTCACTTGAAATATCACTTGCTCTACGAATGTGCATCAAAGAATTACCTGTAATCACAACTGGCTCAAACGTTGGTAAATCTGTTGTTGTTGTTGATGCTTCTGTTGTTGTTGTTGCCTTTGTCGTTGGTTCCACAGTTGTCTTCGGTGCTGTCGTGGTAACTGCTTCAATTGTATAAAATCCAAACTGATCATCTGTGACAACAAGTGGGGGAGGAAGAGTTGTTGTTGTCTCCTGAGGTGCAGTTGTGACAGGTTTTTCAGTGCTCGGTACCTGAGTAGTTCTGACGATAACTTGCTCCTTTGTAGTTTCCTTGGCTTTTCCGGTCGTAACTGCTTCTCCGGTCGTAATCACGTCTGGTTTTGCTGTTGTCAACTCCTCTACTGTAGTAGCTACTACCTTTGGTCCAGCTGTCGTAATAACAAGAGGCCTGCCTGTTGTCTCCTCCTTAGTTGTAGCATCTGTAATAACAACTTCTTTGGTTGTAGCCTTTGTGGTAGCCTCTTGCTTTCCGATTGTTGTGGTGGCCACTGTAGTGCTCAAAACTTCTTTGGTAATTTCTGATGTTGTTAATACTTTGCCAGTTGTCTGTGCAATGGTAGTTTTGTTGTTAATAATAGCATCTATTCCAAGAATTTTTGTAGTCACATCCGATTGCGTGGAAAGCTCTACAGTTGATGGTGCATATGAGGTAGGTCTTCTTGTAGGCTTTGCTGTGGTAGGCGAGATTGTAGTCACTATTGGTGGAGTTCCTGTGGTAGTTTTGACAGCTCCTGTCGTCGGAGCAATGGTAGTCACTTTTCGCGTGGTGGCTTCTTGTGTCGTGGCTTTTTGCGTGGTGGCTTCTTGTGTAGTGACTTCTTGTATGGGGGGTGTTGGCGTAGTAATTTCTCGTGTTGTAAGTTTTTGTGTGGTAGCTTCCTGAGTTGTAGTCTCCTGAGTGGTGACCTCTTGTGTGATGGCCCGTTGCGTGGTGGCTTGATGTGTGGTAGATTTCTGAGTCGTTGGCTCTCTTGTCGTAGGTTCTAGTGAAGTAAGCTTTTGTGTGGTAGCCTGTCGGGTAGTACTTTCTTGAGTGGAAGCCTCTAGAGTAGTAGGTTCTTGCGTGGAAACTTTCAGAGTGGTGGTTCCTTGCGTTTTAACTTCTTGCGTGCTGAGTTCTTGTGTTGTAGCTTCTGGAGTGGTGGCTGCTTTTGTCACTGATTCTGTCGTCGTCAACTTGGCAGCCACAGTCGTAGCTACCTTTGATGTCGTTTCTCGTGTTATAGGCCCATCAGTTTCTGCACCCTCTGTGGTAGTAACTTCAATAGGTTTTGCCGTTGTGTCAGCTGCTGTTGTCGCTTGTTGTTCAGGAATCGTTGTTGCTGCCTCAGTCGTCGGTTGCTCCTTTTTTGGGGTAGTTTTATTGGCAGTTGGTTGAGTTGGTCGTATTTTTACTGCCTTGGTAGTTGTCACTTTTCTGGTTGTTTCTAACTTAAGGGTCATTGAGACAGTTGTAGGCTGAAAGAAACGTCCTTGATTAGAAAACAGCAAAATGAAACTAAAAAGAAAATACACTAATGTTCTGCATATAATGCAAAATTTTGAAGCAAGAGACGTACACTCCTCTGAAAAAATTGATTCCTTATAATTTATAATTTATAAACAAAATTCATGGTCAAAGCACAAACTTTTACAAAAGTAAAGAGAACTGCTTACCTGCTCGGTCGGGGCTTCAGTTGAATCTGAGAAACAAAAACAAAACGAATGTCAATATTTAGCAAACTGCATCTACATCGGGGCACACGTGGAGACATTTGTAGGCCAAAAGCAAAAGGATTAGATTTAACCAACCATTGGAGCAATTCGAAACGCGTTTATCATTTGCATGTTATAAAAGGCTTCAAGTTATAATAATAGAAGCCTACTTCCTTGGGAGCAGTTACAAATAGTTATAAAGAGCATCTTACTGTTTCCATCTCCAAAATCCGCCTCTTCCAAGAACCAAGAGTCTCGGAGCATAGGTAATATATCCCTAATATATTTTGTCAAAGAACTTCCTGCTTGCCTCCAACAGCTTTACATTTCAATCAACAAAAAGCAATTCGTCCATTCTTCAGCTTGCCTGTAATTCCCTATTCATTTAATTATTTTGAAATCAAGATGACCAAAAATCGTTTTTGACCTTTGTTCACAAGATCTGTTTCAAACTGTAAGCTGATGCCTTTAACTTGAAATTTAAAAAAACAAAAGGTGGTACTCCTCTCCGAGATCTCAGTCATCAAACAAGGATTTACTCAAAGCGAGTCATGTGAGCAGCAGCTCCTCCCCCTTTTCATAGGTTCTTGAAACGAATCTTTTTCTTTAGCACCAGACAAAAACCTTACCTAAATTACATGAAGGAGAACAACCATCGGTTCCCCTGGCCCTCCTGAATTCCTGGGTATGTCGCTGGGATCAAATCATAACAAAGACGTTACTAAAACATTTCTCACCTTTCATGCATCGAATTTTACAACCCAATAGAGTGTCAAAGTTGTTCATATTTCCCTTGCATCCACCGTACGTGAATTGCTCACACTGGCTCGATGTTGAGTTGTAAAAATATCTCTTCATAGCAGCAAAACATGGCCCAACAAGTGGTTGCAAGTAACAAACAGAATCATGAACTACAGGATGAAAGAAAAAAGGATGAAAGAAAATATGAAGATAAGCATTACTGGAATATGAAATTACAGAACGGACGCTGTCAAAGGTTTTTCTTATGTTCTTTCCTCAAAGAGAAAAACATATGGAGCTTATTAAAGTGGTGAGCAGTAGCACAGCAGGACATCAGCACGCAGCGGCATTGGCTGCAAAACCACGTCCTTATTTTTGCAAAGAAGCTTGGAGAAATTCAGGAAATCCACAGGATGAGACCGCGGAGTGTATCAACGAGATTTTTTCAAACAAAAGGATTTTCAGGGATTTTTTTGCGGATTTTTCTTGAAAACAAAGGGATTTTTGCCATAGGTGTACGAGATTTGCAGAGAAGTGATACGCCCTTCGGATGAGACAATAAAAAAATCCCTGTTTCAAAAGACACTATTCCCTAAATATGTAAGCAATAATAGTTTGCAATACCTGATTGAATAGCCAACATGTTAAATTATTTTTGTAAAATTTTTCCTGCCTGGAATCGGTCACTCCGTTCATATTTACAACGAATTTTCTCGAACAAGTTCCCTCGACAAACCTTGAAAAACGTGCTCAAATCACCAGCAAATTGCCCAAATATTTTTACCTCACAGTAATGACTTCAGTGCGCGTTAGCAAATGTTATCCTCTTTGGAGGATGCATAAGTCTTCCCCCGAGCAAATTACATGAATACCCAAATATTTTCACCTCATTTCAAGTTGAAATCTTGCAAATTTCAAATGAACAAACCTGGGCAGCCACCAAAATCACGTTCTGTTGCTGGCGTAAGTCCATCCTTGCAACAACCATATTTGCTTCCACAACCTGGTCTTTTTGGTTCATAATCTTGACAGAAAAACAACAATGCAAGTAGTAAGTACATACAAAAGCAAGTAGTAAAGTACGCGAGGGACATTTTACGATCAAAATAAATGATTCAGAAGGAAAGTGATACAACGAATATTATCACAACCATAATATCAGAATATCCGAAAGAAGTAAAAGTTGATTAGGTGAGACACAACAATTTGAATTTTTAATGCGATGCGAAAATTTAAAAGGATGATTTTGATTAACATTTTAAACGAATTCACCTCAGGACAGCCTAGGTTCGAAATCTCTAAAACGGTTGGTGTAAAACCCTATGACCTATTTCTTTCAACTGAATAGCTTCAAAGAAACTGCAGCCATTTCGCTATAATTCTACCCTTGGAATTTTCTGAAATCTTCCATATGTTCAGAATTAGAGTGTTTCTCTTCTTTCTCAAGAATTCAAGAAAAATTTTGAAGAATACTTGAAACCATCGTAATTGCTAAAACTTTTGGATGAAACATGAAATAATTTTCACGAAAGCCATAGTTTATCGATGTCTACCTTATGTTATGAAGCAACAGTCTGTCACCCGTTTGGTTTACTATTTACAACATTGATGACGCCACACCCTCAAACGAGCAAAAATTAGAAAAATACTTCAATATCTCGGCTGTTAAGCGGAATTAATTCATTCTAATCAAACAAGTACATTTGGTGCCATGAATTTTCAACAGTGAAAAGTTTTTCTCGCTCACCCAATAATTTTGAATCACTTACCACAAAGGCCACATGATTTCTGACAATGTTTTTTCATGTATGTGCGGTATGTCTTGCAGTATCCCTTACGACTAGCATAATATTTGCATCCTGTCCTCCTGGCATCTTTGCAACTACTTTCTGCAGCTGAAAAAACAAGCAACATATTTATCTTCTTGTTGATGATGTTAATTTTTAATTTTTTAGCTACTCGTACCTGAATAAAATAATGTCTCTACCATAGAACACCCAGATCAGATAAAATTTTGACAAAAAATTCAAGCGAATTGACTAACACTTAAAAGTAGCATTCCTTATCATAACAATTTGCCATGAACTTTCCAGGGATAAATAACCAACAGCAGATAAAAAACTCACGTTTCGGGCATTTTGGTTTTGCTGCAGATGACTTGGTACCTTCGATCTCATTACCATCTTTATCAACACACCAACATTGACCCGTGGCAGCCCAGCATTGAATCTTGGAGAAGCCTCCATCCGCAGTACATCTTGGTAACTGGATATCTTTTCGCGTGAGTGCGACACGTAAGTTTTCATCAGAGGCACTCAGAACAAGTTGACGCCTGATTTCGCATTCTGGAGCGGGTGGGGCTGGAGGAATAAAATGAAAAAAATGTTGCAAGCGAGGAAAAATACGTTACAACCAGAAAATATGATTGCTGCACATTCTTTTACCAAAGAAATTTGCTGTACCAGGTGAGTGAAAAAATTAAAACGTTTGGTCGTCTGTGGAATAAAAAGTACGTGGCTGATATTCAAAACTAAAGTGTTAATCTATCAGTCAAAGGCTCACTTAGATGTGAAAGAAAATCTTGTTTGCTAAAATCACTCATCTTTTAGAACCAAAATTAAGAAAAATGTTGGTAAGTGGTTTGCATGGTAACGAAAATTGCATTATCGATTCTGGTCCATGATTTACTCCCCATTGACATTGGGAATCCATTTCTGATCCCTTTGCAGAGCGACAGTTGAAAACTAATACAGTAATAGTTGAAGGTATTCGAAACAAACGTAGCCTGTCTTAGATTTTCTAGACAATCTAAATACAGTCCCCAAAAGATTGTGCCTCTGAAATGCCTTCTCACCTGTCGTAGGTATGGTAGTAGGCCTGGCTGTTGTTGTTGTTGCTCTGGTTGTTGTCGGTCTTAATGTTGTAGTTGTTGTTTGTTTTGTTGTTGGTTTCTCAGTGGTAGCCTCCTTCGTAGTAACTTTCGCAGCAGTCGTGGTTGCTTTCGTTGGTTCTATTGTTGTGGATGATTTTTGGGTTTTTGGCTGCGTTGTCTGTTTCCTTGTTGCTATTTTGGTAGTGACCTAGAAAGCACAACAATACAGTTCAGAAAATAAGCAAAAAGAGTAGAATGTTACCATCATGCTCGATCAGTGGGTAATTCGAAAAGATCAAGGAAAAAAATTAATGGAAGTACAAAGACCAGCATGCCTTGCACGAAGTCAGTGACTCCCCACAGCTTCCAGAATAACTGATTGTACGAAATTCACAAAAACAAAAACAAACGATGGCAAAGGCTGCTGGTCTTTGCACTGCCTTTAAACGGTCCTTGAATGAGCAGACTTATGAGTTACGCTAAAAGAGGTACAAAGATGCCTGTTGAAACAATACCGTATAATCATCATCATCATCATCATCATCATCATCATCATCATCATCATCATCATCATCATCATCATCATCATCATCATCATCATCATCATCATCATCATCATCATCATCATCATCATCATCATCATTATCATCATCATCATCATCATTAATTTATTTTACGTAAGCGATATATCAAAAGAAGTTACAGCTAATTTAGGCCTACTTAATAACATCCAGTATAAAGAACTGGAAAATCTACATCAAGACAAGTTAAGATAGATGGTAAGGCAGATACGACAAGGAAAGGAATAAATGCACTACCTTGATATTTCCAGGATCTGGTTTGACTGTAAAGAAAAAATTTGCATTGAGTTATGTTTACTTCAAATAATCAAATGGAAGCAATACAGTTTGCTTCAATTTGTTTCAAAAGTCTTGCCTCACAAATTTTGCGTCGCAGAAACGAATTTTCATATCGTACTAATAATAATAATATACCATATAAAAACAACACTGTTAAAAATTTCGTACGTTTCGATTTAAAAATCTTCTTCAGATTTTTAAGAAAAATCTTCTCAGAAAAATCTTCTAATAATATACCATATTTATACAGGATCACCTTTTCAATAAAGGTGTTACTGCTATCACTAAGGGTTCTGTAAGGCTTCTTTTCAATATAACTTTATAACATTTTAGATTCGTTATAAAGTACCAAAAAATAACTGAGAGAAAAGGCCATTGAAGCTTACCATTTGCTAATGAAATACGATGACAATTTGAAAATCTTTTGGAGCCCTATATTTCCATATCATTGCTTGCTTGGAAATAGTTTTTTGAAACAAAGTATGATGAGTTATCGAATTTTCGTAAAATGCGTACATTTTTTAGTGGAAGTTGGCGCGTTCATAATTTTTCTGGTCCCTAAACATCTCGATAATAATGTTTGTAGCATTGTTATTATGTCATCGAGCTTATGTGATACTTTTCAAAGCTACTAGCATTGACGAGGATAGTAAGCTCTTATTTCGTTCGTAGTACAAAAATGACCAAGCAATCTTGAGTCAAAGTCTTTCTCATTTACAAACTAAATCTCTTACCTTTTATACCTCCTGCGCATTTTTTCTCACATTCGCCTCTTGTTTTATAGTTATTCTTGTTTCCTCCGCAGCCACCATAAATAAATTCTTCGCAGCGTCGTTGTTGTTGGTTATAGAAATATCGTCGAAACGAGTCACGGCATTCACCCGTTGCTGCGGGCATGTCGCAGATTGATTTGTAAACTAGAAGAAAATAGAACGATATCTTACGATGAGCCGTAATGAGCAAAAAATTATTAAATTCCGTTTCAAAATAAAATTAGTTGAAGTTAAGACAACGAACAGCTTCTCTTGAAATTTGTCAATCTCTGTATTTAACGAAAAATTGCACCTACTAGCAGTACCTTAGCAAAATCAGTTACTGTCTGTCCATATGAACATTAAATACAATCCTGCCAGAAACAATGTATTCATGGGCCTAGATCAATGAAATTTACAATAGCCCTTACAATTACAATTTACAATAACGGATTTTTAAGGGGATGGCAGCAAACTTTATTTGAACATTTGAAGAGCAACATCATATGAAAGTTTGGCGAGAATCTTTTGCTGTTTTGTTGCAATCTTTAAGCAAACAGAGCACAATTTTTTGGGACACCCTGTATGCTAATCAATGAGGATAAAATAACTTAAAAGTACCTGGACATCCAAGATAATTTGGACCAACAGCAGCAATAAGACCATCCGCACAACATCCATATTGACTTCCACACCTACGTCGAACTGGTGTGAAAATAGATGATGTGGTTGTTGTCTCTGGAGTTTGAGTTGTTATAACTGCAAGAAATATACAAGACATAGGTACTCTGGTCACACGAAGATCTTTTATAAAGAAAATTCAACCTTCGTTCTCTATAAGCAAGTGAACATCAATCAACGATCTACTAGCTTGCCGAAGCTCTTAGGGCGAGAAAAGATGGCTGAAATGTGCTGAAACACGTGCACGAGGAAACCATCCAGCATGCCTTGCACGTGCCGTCTCTTGGTGGACCTTGTAGTCGCCATTTTCATAGGCCATGAAAATGGTGGCAACAAAGGCCAACCAAGAGATGGCACGTGCAAGGCATGCTGGATGCCTCCCTAGAAATTTTCAGATCTCAGAAAAGTCACTATTTAAAATATTAAGCAAGGGACAACAAAGACATATTAATGTACATTACTTTGAATAATTTCAACATGGAAATGATCATAATGATTCTCCGCAGCAAAAACAGAAAATAAACAAATCGCAAGAATGAAGTATTATTGTAGGTTTCGAATGCCTTGAAACGGTAACCCTTTACGCCGCAATCCAACATATCGTTATAAATGTCAAAGAATACATCGAAACTGGAAGAACCAGAACGCAAAGTAAGAAAAGTTACCTTCGGCCGGTACTGCAGTGGTTGCTACAGGCTTTTTTGTTTCTGGCGTTTGTTTCTTTGTTGATGTAGTCCGTGTCGGTTCCTGAAGAAGAATATTCATAATAAGTTTTCATTGTAGAGAATAAAAAAACTACATTACACTGGAAAATCCGTCGCAATTCTATAGTCTAAATTGCACGTCATTAGCCATACACGAGCTGTGCAGTTCACCATGAAAGAAGCAAACATTATGTAATACATCAAGCACATTACAACGTTTTACCATTCCAAGCACCTTACCACGTTTTACCATTCCGAGCGTTACTTTGTTTGTACTGTTCTAAAATAGGGGATACTTACAATGTGTGGTTTTCTTGTGACGACTTTCATCTCTTTGCTGCCTACGAAATTAAGAAAGGAATATTTCTGATAGGTACAATTCCATGAATAATGTCTGGTAAAGCACATTCCTCTTTCTGTTTGATCACCAAGGTGGGCTTCTCCATAAAATCTTGGAAAGGGATGCTCATTTGAGCTAACTTTACTTCCCAAAAAATAATATGAAGATTCACAAAATCCAAAAAAGCAAGACAGTTTTCTAGCCCCAAAAATAACAAAAATTTATGAAAACCGAAAATATAACAAAATTTCATCCAAAAAATATAATAATGTCAAATTTCAAACCCAAAAAGTAACACGAGCCTCGCTGTCCAAATATTTACGAGTGTGCCCTGGGTTAGATCGTTAAGGCAATTTATCGAAATAAACACATACTTGTCAGAACTTAAAAAGTTGAGCAAAAGGTAAGTTAGAGAGCTAAAGAACTGAAAGTACTTACTACAATGTCCACATGTTTTGGAGCAGTATTTCTTCATATAAGCTTTGAATAATGTACAGTAGCCAAGGAAACCTTTACAGTCTTTTCGCTTGTCTCTGCATTTTGCTAAAATAATAATTATTTTCTAATTCATTTCATTCAACCGAAAATAACTACATTTATTTAGTTACTAATTACAGTTCTTATAAGAGTCTTTCATGACAGTAGTACTAGTCAGTTTAGCAAGTTAGGGAAAAGACGAGTGCATGACAAACAAGTAATACGATAAATAAGCTTAGCAAAAAATTCTACAAGATGCATTACCTAGCATATTCTCAAATTTTACACTTTATTGCTGTGCCTATCCTGGTTTGATCAATATAGTAGCCTGTCAGGACTTATCATTATGGACTGGTAAATCGAGTGTCTAAAATCTACAAAACAGAATCAACACCCACAACTTAATATTGCCACTGCTCTAAAATCTTATGGGAGGGGTGGGGAGGGGTGTCTGATCAGCAAACGAGCTATCGACGTGTGACCTTTAGACTCCTGTACAGACTATTTATACTGTCACTATTTCACGTGCCAGAACACAACTTAAAACACTGGCACGCTTGTATACGCGACTCTATTGTAACCTACTTAAGACTCTGCTCTTTCTTCCTCTCTTGGGACTAAATAAATTCAGTACATAAATTGTCGGGTTATTGTAAAACATAAACAAACCTATATGAACACTGAAAATTGTAATAACGTAGAGATAGCATGTTTGTCAGACAACCTTTGGTTTTTGGCATTTCAATTTTACAAGACAACATATGTGCTTTGTTATCACAACAATAACTGAATCGCTTAATCATAAAGGTCATACGTCCATGTAAGTACATCGACTTTGCTATTTTCACGTGATACTTCATGTGATCACTTTACCATCGAACTCAAAAGGTAGCCAGCTGTAATATAAGCAGACTGGTGATTTACTTGCGGTTGCGCTTCCAAAGCTGAACCAAAAGGATATCGATAGACCACACGCTTTGAAGTCTGACAGCAGGCAGCCTCGTTGTGAAATTTAAATTCTAGTTTTGCATGTGATCCGTTAAATTCTACCAATCACAGTGCGCTTTTGGAGGCTCTTCATCAGCATCGTGTCAGCATATTTTGACAGAGTGCATACGCGGCTATACTTACATGAACACATTGCATTCAACAATGTTTGATAAAAAATTGTTTACTTACGAACAATAGCACTGCAGTCTGCTTTGCCTCTTTTTCGTGAACCCTCGAATTCATTTCCACATTTTGACAGATTTTGACAGAGTGTATACGCGGCTGTACTTACATGAACACATTGCATTTAACATTGTTTGATAAAAAATTGTTTACTTACGAACAATAGCACTGCAGTCTGCTTTGCCTCTTTTTCGTGAACCCTCGAATTCATTTCCATCCTCGTTAACACACCAACAATATCCCGTAGAACCATGACATTGCATTTTCAGGTACTTTCCATCTGTGGTACATTGTGGAACATATGCACCAATCAATAGACCATTACTGCTCCTCACGACGTTGTCTCGATCTTTCTCACATTTGGTTGATTGTCCTGTTGGAAAATTGATAGAAAGTTGAGGACCAGTCCGTGGTTGGTTGAGAGGGCAAACTTAAATGCTAAAAATTAGGCCTTATGGTCATTTCTTTCATTAGCGATATACTTTGTTTACATCGACCAAACTTTTCAAGGGAGCTAATACAATATTGTGACCCGTATTAGCCAAACCAACTTTTCAAATAATGTTTTGGTTCTTCAAACATAAAAATCATAACAGATCTTACTTGGGCAATTCTCAAAGTTAGGTCCATCTGCAGGAGTTCTGCTATCTGGACAACATCCAAATTGGCTGTTCCAACATGCAACTTCCACACCTAGAACCATAAATCTTTATTGTTTACAAAGTAGAGGCTATTTGTGGGTGATAATGAGTAATAATTGCGGTTGAGGGTCGATAGATTTCGTGAAAACGTCCTTTGTCAAAATGGTCCTTGATGGTTAAAGTGAAAAAAGATCCTTTCATGTTCAAATAAACTCATGAAAGTGTTTTTAATATTCACTCATGTGATAAATATTTATCTGAGATTGCTTCAAGAAAAGAATTTGGAAAGTGACCAAGGCTCTAAATGTTCTGGATTATTACACTTTCTAGGCAAGAAAATAGGAAGTTATATTCTTATGGGTGGGCATGCAGCAAACTTTTCATCAGAATAACTTCGCCTGGTAGAATAAAGCTAAATCGCTTACGTTACTCTATGATAAACTGAGTTTCAGTACTCGCTTATCAAAACGAGACTTACAACAAAGTGAAACAGCTCGTATTGGTAGTTAGAGTGTCCGTCCGGTAGCCCATCAATAGCGATAACTACGGCCATGTAATCAGTCTAGAATTGAGCAAACGTTCTAAAGTTTTTGGGATGTTTTCACAAAAAAATTGTTAACATTAGGGGATAGACACCCCCTTCCCCTCTCTAAAGCTATTACACCTTACCCCTACAAAGACAAGGGACAAACCTGGACATCCTTCATTATATTGTCCAATTGCACTTGTGACACCATCGGGACAACAACCAAATGGCGATACTCGACAATCTATTGCACTTGGGCCTGCAAAAGGAAAACAAATAAGTCAGAAATAAAGAAGCTTCAATCTTGGCCAAAATACTTGGGACAAGTCACACAACTGCACTACTTCCGTCTTTGATTATGTGTCCCCCGCTCCCCGCGCTTCAATGCTACTTGAATCAAACGCCATTCGACCTTCTCAACATTGAGTTAGGAAAAAGGGGGGATCAGAAGGTCTTAAACGAACGTTTTTGCCTCGATAGTTTAGGAAACGTCTTGAAAACACGGAAATTTGCCTATGTGCCAGCTTGTTTTGGCCAGGATTTTTGATAGGCAATGATAAATGTAAATTGTGATGCTCAAATTTGTGATCTTTTGGGAAAGTGCTGCATTTTTTACAACCTCATGTCCAGGGCCTCCATCCCAATATGACAAAAGCCTCTGGAGACGAAGTTGGCATTTTCGTAATGGAAAAAAATAGAATGATAACATAGCCAAAAATACACTACATTCTAGTTGGGAGAAGTGTCAAAAATGTTTCAAACACGTTTAGAAATAAAAGTTAGAAAAAATTCTGAGTAAATATATCATATTTTACAGAAAGCACTGTCTTTATTTGAAGATGAACAGAATTTTTTATAAGATTTTTTACCTGCAAGAACAGCATCTTTCCTTGAGCAAATTGGTTTCCTGTTGATCGATCTTGTTTCGAATTTTTCTTTCCCCTCCAGATCAACACACCAACAAACCTGGACAGCTTTCCAACACTGAACTGCAGTGAAAGTTCCATCTAAGTTACATGTTGGGGTATATCTGCGCCAATGATTACTCAAGATTGCCTCTCTTCTCTCTATTGAACATGTACTGTAGATACCTAAGAGGAGAAAAGAAAAGTACAATTATATTTTACCATGAAAGCGCTATCGAGCCCCCGGGAGCTTATTTAAGTCGGGTTTCAAACTTTGGCTCAGAAGGGATGGGATTATTGGAAACGTGGCCTGAATAAAGCTCTTACGGTATTGATGCAATCTTTTGACTCGAAAATGGCCCTTCACGTGTACAAAATTAGAAAACCACGTTAGAAAAGGGATCTATTCAGTTTAAAATGTTCACCTAATATTTGGCCCACATGCCTGGCTTTGTAGGAGAGCCATAACTCCTCCTTCCCTGCTGTCTATTCTTGTAAATTCAAGAAAACACTCCATATATTGCAGTTCCTCCCACTGTTTTTTACTGTTGTCGAGTGTTTAAGTCCCAAAGATCTACGCCTTATATCTAAAGAATTTCGACGTGGTTTACTCCATGCATTTGGTTCTTTAAAAAGTCTGTCCATGCATCTTTGAAGCAATGGTCTCTTGAAAGCATCAGGTTTACATGGAGACAATTTTCCTGCCATTGACAGGAAAATGCTATGTTTCTTCCCTACTTTAAACTATTTTGCCAGGAGTTATCCCTTGAAATGAACGGAGATAAGATTGAAACAGAACGGGAGAATCCAGCCACCCCCAAAACATAAGTAGGTTTTGTCACAAGATAAAATACAATCAAATTCTTTCCATCTCTTGTGAATCTCATTATTTTGTTCAGACCGGTGTCACCTACAAATATCTAGCACGTGGTTTGTAACATCAGTTATTTGATCAAGATACCTCCGCGTTTCATTTTCATAATCACCTGTGTAACCGCTACACATTTGACACCTTGGAAAATTAACGAATCCTGGACGAGTTATGAATAGCTTGGTGCAATAAATACTTATTTGCAGCAAAGCCTCAACATTTAAAGGGAGTACAAAGACCAGCAGCCTTTACTGCCGTTTGTCTTTGTTTTTGTGAATTTCGTACAGACAGTTATTCTGGAAGCTGTGCAGAGCAAGTAACTGACTTCGCGAAAGGCATGCTGGTCTTTGTACTCCCTTTAAAGTGACATCAAAAGGCCATATCGAAAGGTCGCCATTAAAGAGCAATAGCTAATCACAATCCTTTGCGGCCCAAACTCGACTTCCATCTGATTCGTTTCAGGCCTAACTTCTATTTGTTTTGCTTTTCGTTCGTCTTGCAAAGGATCATGGCTAGCAATGGGTCCTTAAAAGATGGTAATAAGTCATAGGCTGGATGAAGATGATATCCAAAAGAAGACCGCTGACCACCCTCTGCTCTTCAATGATGTTTGCAACTTCTCGTACTAGCAAAAGGAAAATTTTTGTTCTTACCAAACCTATCCTATACATCCATTGAACCGTTTCCTATGTTTTTTCTAAATACTTGTACTGTGTAGTAAATCTGAAACGTTTGTAGGTAAATTTGCTGTTGGACTGTTAGCTTCAGGAGGCTTCAGTGCGATCGATCATTCATGGACTGATATCGATAATGAGCCACAAAATATAAAAAAAACTTGCAACAAGTTTTGACGAATTGCTTTTGGTCGACCTAAAAAGAAACCGCTCCTGTCGACAAGTTCAGCTTGACTCCACCCTTTCAAATCAATACCATGTCTGTGATGAAAAAATGTAGACGATAAACTTTTGAGAGAATCAATCTCGTAAATAAAACATTGTATTTTAAAATGGCAGAAAAAACCTGATCCTACCTCTAGTGGTCTTAGCGTTATGCAGTTTACATGATTTTTTATCGAAATAAAGAAATAAAGAAATAAAGAAAACTTGAAACCCTTCATTTTCAGAGATATCTTCATGTTTTAAAAATAAGGTTTTTCGATTTATTTCTTATCTATAGGGCCTAAAATGTTAGCTGTGATTTCTAATATAAACGTATATTCTATAAGAAACTAAACATTTGAGCCAGTACTGAAAGTTCCTTAAAATTATCAGATTTTGATTACTCAGAGTTTCTTACGAGTTTCTTAAAGATTTAATAACAATCATTATGCTCACTACCTGTGTTTGCCCACAAGAACATTTCAAACAATATTTCTTGAAGCTTCTCTTATGTTTAGACAGTATTCAATTCGAGATTCAAGTATCTTCTAAGTAATGTGATACAGGAAAAAGGTGAAATGAATAAAAAATCAACCAAGGATTTCCTTTAATGAAATAAATAGTTTCTAGAACTAGATCTTCCCAGCGTTGGAGCTTCTTACTTTTTTGGCGATGTGAGAGTTGAGTTTCTTACGAGCGGTTTCTATAAGAAATTCGTTCACAGCAATATGGACGGGTTTCTCGACACGGAAAACGGTCGATGCAATTAGGCTTACAACATAAACATACAGTGAACACATCAATGGATGGTGGTCTTAAAACACATTGTTTAATGAATGAATAATCCTTATTTGATGGTGGTCTTTAAATATCTCTTTTCCATCCTTTAAAAACCATATCTTCTATCTGGACAAGATTTCCTCACGTAGCTTCAAGATGAAGAAACCCTTATTTTTAAAGCAACAATATCAAAATATTAGGAGATTACACAATATCGTTTGGCGCCTCGTCTATAATGGTTTGTGCGATACCTCGTGGGTCACCCGGGAAATTCTTCAGGTTTAGCAACAAATTGATGAAATGTGTCCGCTGCTGAAGTATGCTGAGTATGCACAGGCCTGAGGACATATTTTCTTATTGAACGCATTGAAATGTTTTAGAAAATCGATTTGAAGCTTGCTAAAGCTATAACCACTGTACACATTTTATTTATAAGAAACTGGTTTATAAGAAACTAGTACTACGATGACCAAAAATTTGAGAAACTCTAGTACTACGCTCAAGAACAGTTAAGAAACTCTAAAACTTTATTTCTGTATGTCTCTCTTATTCTATGTCTCTCTAACAAAGGTACATTCTTCTTTTCTTGACTTTTAACTGCAAAATTGGCAAATTTTTGCCTTGCTGTGCATGGCTTCTTCTTAATGACAATGTCAATACAAAATGGAAGCCCTTTCTCGAGAAGAAGGCTCAACTTCGAACAATACCGCAATTTTAGGCCCAAAAAAATAAGAAACTAATTAAGAAACTTATACCACTAAAACACCGACATTTTCATGCGAAATTAAGAAACTTTTCGTACCAAGTGCTGATCCAAGTTTCTTATAAAAAAACGTGTATTTCAGCAGGATACCCGGGAACCTATTGCGCAGTGACAGGAATGGTCCTCAGCGCAGCGGGCTCGGATCCTGATGCTCTACGGTATCTTTGAGGACATCCGAATCACATCTTTTTCTAAAACCATCACAAGTTTTACTCTACACATGCTGTTAATTCTCTCCACTTCCATAAAATGTCCGTCCTAATACATAAGAGAAGACCTCCTCCTGTGGCAATATTCTAAGTGAACTGCTGTTCTGAGGACAGCACACGTATTCTTTTGTAAGAAACTGCCCATGAGAAACTCAACTCTCAGATCGCCAAAAAAATAAGAAGAAACTCCAGTAATGGGGAAATATAAGTTAAGAAACTATTAATTTTTATGAAGGAAATCCTTAACATATTTTTACTTTATTTTCACTCGTGTCCTGTATGAAATGAAATGAATGAAGTGTATCATATTACTCGTAAGGTACTTGTGTAATGTTTAAACATTGGAAATGCTTTGAAAATACTGTTTTGAAATGTTCACGAGGGGATAGGTAGTGAACATAAAGATTGTTATGGAACCTCTAAGAAACTCGTAAGAAACTCTGAGTACTGAAAATGTGATAATTTTAAGAAACTTTCAGTACTGGGCCAAATTCTTCGTTTTCTTATAAAAAACACGAGTATGAATGTATTATTGCATTGTGCCTTTTATCATAAAATGTATGAAATGAAGGTTCAAAGTATTTGACTCTCTGGGCCTATGTAATCTGTAATAACAAGCCAGGACCGACAAATTCTGGCAAAGTATACCCCAGATGATATTTTAGAATCCAGGAAAATTATATTTCCTGCAACGGTTGATGCGAGGATTTCTACATTTGAATAACAGGAAGTGAGGGTCACCTGGGTGTGGTCTTCAGTTTATGATGATAAACCCATTTTTATGAGAAACTTGGCTCTGCAGTTTGTTGTACGGTTTGTCAACTTTGGGCAAAATCTTCATCATGATTTATCGAGGACCGCTAATATGGGATTTTGAGCCCAGGGAATTAGAAGAAAGAACCAAATCGCAAAAAAAGGTTTTCAGCTTTGACTCGACTTTGGAGGCCCAGGGACAAAATTGCGAAATGGGGCCCCCTGCGAGCGAAGGGGGCAGAAGACAGGGGAGTAGCTTACTTTATGAGGCCCCCTAGACTCCGAGGCCCCCTTGACTCCGAGGCCCTGGGGAAAATTGACCTCTACCTCCCCTTGCAGCGGCCCTGCACCTTGCATATCTTCAAGCCTTTCGTCATTTATCATCGTATATAATCGCTTTTGATCTCTTTCTTTAAAGATTATAACGTGGAGTCAAAAATTTGTCTGAGGGGTTCAAGGGTCGCATTTTTTATTATTGTGGTCAGCAGTAACAATTTTTGTCTGCCTTGTGAATCGCTGACAATTTCAGAACAATTCAACAGTAATTTCCGTTATCTTTTTATGGAAATTAGTCAATTTTGTGAAAAGGCCATTGTAACTCTGGGTCTAAAGTGAGAGATAAAAAGTGCCCTTTTCAAGAAATGCTCCTTTTTAGCTTAAATAAAATAGCGCCCTGCAAGTTTCGTCCCTGCATATAATTTTTTCAAGATAATTCAAATGTTTCGCTAAATTGTCGATCAAATAAACTGTTGCACAACTCAATCATAAGAATACCAAAACATTTGAAGGAGAACATTTATAAATAATATGAAATAAATCGTATATGAAGTGCAGAAATGGAGCTTACTGTGAATGAGGTCTTAACCTGGCTTTTAGGCCTTTTACCGAGAAATTTACCGACAATTTGCGGTGATTAATGACTCACGTGTTAACCTGATGTTGTAACCAACAAAAAGGATTACTAAATATATTTTCTATGACCCACTGTAACCATAATTTCTTTAACCCCTGATCTACTTACCATCGTCCGAGCTCACAATTATTGATTTTTTACCAAATTTTAACAAATTTTGCAATATGTAAAACGTCTGAAGTTTTGGCATAAGACATCCGTATTACACGACTCAATTCTAGATCGCCAAAAGTTAAGAAACTCCAGTACTGAGAAGATATTACTTAAGAAACTATTTATTTCAATAAACGAAATCTCCAGCATATTTCACTTTATTTTCACTTGCATTATACACGTATTCTCTATTTACTAAGAAACTGCTTACAAGAAACTCAACTCTAGATCGCAAAAAATTAAGGAACTCCAGTACTGGCAAAATATTGGTATTGGCTATTTATTTTGATAAAGGAAATCCTCGGCATCTTTTTACTTTATTTTTTGCCTGTTTCCCTTATCACATTACTCGGAAAATACTTGAAAAACTCAAAAAGTCTAAAGATTGGGAAGGCTTCAAAAAACTTTACTGTGAAATGTTCACGAGGGCACAGGAATTAAACATTGTAAAGATTGTCACGAATGGAACATGCGAAACTCTATGAGTACTCAAGATCTGATAATTTCAAGAAACTTTCAGTATTGGCTCAAATTCTTAGTTTCTGATAACAAATACCTGTACACAGATAAACTGTCGTGCTTCATGGATTTCATAAGTCCAATAAAATTCTATATAGCGGTAAAATTTAGTAAGATTTATCAGGGGTTTCATTGACCAGCTGTAAAAGCATAGTCTAAATTCATATTACGGGTTATCAACGTAATAACATTTTGCTATGAGCTCGCGAGTACCACAGGCCTTAGCTGTGTGCAACTTGTCTGTCGCGACATTATCAAAACAAAATCAAAACATTGAGGACATAAAATAACAAAAACATTTTGACATACCAGGGCAGCCCTCTTTATTCGGTCCTTTCGCTGTCGTTGATTTGTCCACACAGCAACCATATCGAGTTTTATCACATGGAACTGTTAGTTGTCCCACAGCCAAAGCTATTTGGATAAATAAAAATACAAAATTCATGAGGGTCATTATCAAATAATTCCCCAAGCAAGACAGCAAGATAAGACCACGCTGTCCTCCGCGAGACTGACACTTGAGAGAATTTTCAAATCGACCCTAGAGTCACAAGTTCATGACATGTGTTATCGCGGTCAATATCCCACCAACCATATTCGGCTTTCACAACATGACTTATTTCACTACCAAACGAGTATCCGTGAATCAGATCAGTTACAAAATTGAATTTGATGAATTTTAATAGCCGATGCAAAGAACTGACGCTTTTCCTCCGACAAACACCCGGGAAATCCGGCCAACGGTTCAATAAAAGCCGGAGAAGTCTGTTTATATGACCAGGTTGCAATCTCACCCTCTTCTGAATGGCAATCCAAACATGAGATTATGAAGCAGGTAAAAACCAGGAACGCTGGAGGGGGTACATGGCAATAATTACTCCTGCCCCCTCAAAAATGACCCAAATTAGTTATTTTCCTATTGCTTTGGCTTCCATTTTGCAGTTTTGCCCCTTTTAAACATGATCCGTCCAGCGTTCAAGGCCGATCCAGGGCCGTAGGAAGCATCTTAAATTTGGAGGGGTACAACGCTTCAAGGGCACTTGAAATCAAAAGGGGACGTTTTTTATTGCAAAATGTTGAGGGGAATGTGCCCCCAGTGCCCCCGATTCCTACGTCTCTACCGGCGTCCCAGGTGAGAAGGAAACTGGAATTACTGGCATTACATGAAATTTTCGAGACTGAGATTCTTTGGTTTGAGGCTGGGATTTGATAAGCTTTGACTGGGAAAATAAGCTGCAAAACAACAAACTGGGCATGTAACTTTAATTACAGCCTGCATATTTACGAAAGGTTACTGCGATCTCCAAGGTAGTGTGACTGGGGCAAGTGTGCTTAATATCCACTTTAGGATAACTTGGGTATAAACACATTTTCCCAAGTCGCATTCAGGACATTTTCAACAGTTAGCTCTTGTCGATTTAGCTCATGATTTACCCTTAATTAATAGCTAATCTCTTTCAACCATCCTCGATAGTTAACTTGAACATAGATTGAGGGTTGAAATATTAATCTCGAAAGCTCAAATTTGCTTCCACTTACAAACGAGATCTTCGGTGTTTTGGCCTAAAAAAATTCTTGACACAGCGAATAAATCAATGATGGCCAGATCGATAAACTTGCCCAAATCAAAACCTTAGATGGCATGAGAAAGAAATGGCCTACTTTTTCAGTCAACATTTTAGATGTGATACAAAAGGCTGAACTCGTTTTCTTATTTTCTGAACTCAGTATTAACTGAATTCATATTCACTGAACACCATATATTTTATGAATGACATATAAGTTCAGCCTTTTGCATTACATCTAAAATGTTGACTGGCAAAGGAGGCCGTTTCTTTTTCATGCTATCTAAGTCTTAAATTTGAGCAGCTTTATCGATCTTCTTTACGACATGAAGAAATCGGCATAACCCACAACCAACATCCTCAAATACAATTTAGCCTTTCGGCAATCGGATAAAATAAAGTCTTTGAAAATCGGTTCATTGGTTATGGAGATATAAGCAATCAAACGATAATACATCATTTTGAGACACCCGGTAGTACTAAAAGTTTCTTAATTTCGCATGAAGATTTCGGTGTTTTAGTAGTAAAAGTTTCTTAATTAGTTTCTTATTTTGTGGGCCTAAAATTGCGGTATTGTTCGAAGTTGAGCCTTCTTCTCGACAAAGGGCTTCCATTTTGCATTGACATTGTCATCAAGAAGAAGCCATGCACATCGAGGCAAAAATTTACAAATTTTGCAGTTAAAAGTCAAGAAAAAACGAAGGCACCTTTGTTAGAGAGACATAGAATAAGAGAGACACACATATATAACGTTTTAGAGTTTCTTAACTGTTCTTGAGCGTAGTACTAGAGTTTCTTAAATTTTTGGTCATCGTAGTACTAGTTTCTTATAAACCAGTTTCTTATAAAAAAAAAACGTGTAGATCATATTATATATTATACGTTCTCTTTCTAGAAGTCATTCATTTTGCACTTTCTTAATTTTTCTTTAATTTCAGTTTTAATTTCGATGTGCTAGAAGAATTTACTTAGGCCAAAGACAAAAGCTCTAGTTTGGAGGTGAACGCAAATTTGAGCTTTCAAGATTAATATTTCTACTCTCAAAGCACCACTATCAACAAACAAGTTATCTGTGTTCAAGTTAACTAACGAGGAAGATTTTGAAATTGATAAGCCATTGACTAAAGCTAAATTCTCATCGCTGGACCCAACTAAATCTGTATATTTTTTTGGAACACCCGCCGGCAGATCAAGAATGAAACCAATAAATCAAACCTACCGCAATTAATCTTTACTCCTCCCAAGAAGAACTCAGCATTGCACCCACCACAAAAATTAGGCCGGCATTCTGCTCCAGGAAATGTTGGACATTTTGCAACGGAACAAGGATTTAAAACACAATGTACCACAGGTTTGTCAACTGGGCATTGCTTTATTGAACTCGCTAGCTTTGGAACTATTAAAATAGAGAATAAGAGATGAGATGATGAATGAAAACATTAAATGTTCTTTGGGACTGAAACAAAATTTCACACAAAAAACGAAGGTATCCAGAAATCAGACAGCTCTTCGGCTAGCTTTACAAAAACCTTCAAAGTAAACAAAGTTCAGCACGAGTTCCACAACTTTAAAAAGGTTGGTGTAAAATTATATGACCCATTTCTTTGAATTGAATGGCTTGAAAGAAACTTTAGCTACTTTGCTATAATTCTACCGTTGGACTTTTCAGAAATCGTCAATAGACTTTTTTGCTTTTCTACAAAAGAGCCTGGATCGAGCATTATTTTTAAACATTTTTATATGCGAGGTTCGATTGAGTGGCGTTAGAGCTTCTATCACTATTGTGTACATTCGAAAATCCGTGTGCATAAGATTCAACATACCACAATTGACTTTGCGATCGTTCACAAAGAATTCAGCGTTGCATCCTCCGCAATAATTTGGTTTGCAAGTCGCAGAAGGAAAAGCTTTGCATGTTGCACTTCCACAAGGATTAGTCAAGCACTTAGTTTCGGGTTTATCTGCTGGACACTTTGGTTTGGTTTTTGACTCTGTACCATTGTTAGGCTCTAGAAAGTAAACAAAGATTCCTTAATATCTCCAAAGAAACAAAATTATACCGGGTGAGTAAAAAAGAGTTAAAACGTTTGGTGGGTTGTGGAATAAAAAGTATGCGGTTGATATTCAAAATCAAAATGTTAATTCGTGAATCAAAGGCTACCTCAGATTTTGAAATTTTGTTTGGTAAAATCATTCATTTTTTTACCCAGAAGCCAGGAATATGCTGGTATGGGGTTTGCATGGGAACGAGAATTCCATGTTCAATTCTGGTTTAGGGTTCGAATTTAAATCAAAAGTAAATCATGGAGCAGAATCAAACATGAAATTCTCGTTCACATCATAGTCAATACAAAATCCCTTACCAGCATTTTCCTGATTTCTGGGTCTAAATGATTAGCGATTTTACAAAACAAAATGTTCTCCTCTTTGTTAGGGTTTGACTGACAGATTAACATTTTACTTTTGAATATCAACCGCCTACTTTTTATTCCATAGCCCATCAAACGTGTTAACTTTTTTTACTGACCCGTACATTTTCCAATGAATCGTTTATTACTTGAAATGTTTCAAATCATACTTACCACATTTGATGACTTTTCCATTGAGTACAAACTCCGGGCGACAATATCCACATAAATTCGTTCTGCACGTCGCTTGTGGGTAGTATTTACACTCATTTCCAAGGCATTGATCACTATGGCATTGAACTACTGGTGTGTCTAGTGGACAATCGTCGAACCAGGTAGGAACATATGGCTTTTCTGTAATGAAATTATGATTTGATTGATTGATTGATTGATTGATTGATTGATTGATTGATTGATTGATTAATTGATTGACTGATTAATTAATTGATTGATTGGTTTGATTGGTAAAAGATATCAGGATTGATACCTAGCGTAAAGCATCAAAACTATGGCAGAAATAAAGTAGACAAGTGATATGAAGGACAGTAGTTTATTGCCTGTCAATGGAACATTTGAAAGGCATGGGCCAATTTTTGGAAGCTTTTCTTAAATTCACAAAATTTATCATGATTCTACAGAGTGACTAAAATCTTGTAAAAAACTGAAGAAAAATCAAACATCTTCTGTCCTTCGAATGTCGAACGTCGAACGAAAAACTGAAAGTCGCTTCGAACGTCGCTTCATTTCGAAAAGTCGAGCTTTGATCCAATACAACGCTAAGAGCAGGCACGCCCGGGGGGTACTTCATTGTTAAGTTGTACTGGACGTGCCGCTCATATGGATGGGTTTTTTCATCCGAAATTCTCTACATATGGGTCTGTTTTTAACCACAATTCTGGTAGATGGGTACTTCTTTGAGAATTTTCTTATCAATCGGCCCCATAATGATAATCCAGGCCAAAAAACTGACATTTTCCTTTGTATCAAATCGACAAATTCATGCACATGGGTCAAAAATTTCCTGATATTCATGCAAATGGGCTCGAAATTTTTGAATACTCCGTCATACGAATGGGTCCTTTTCTCAAAGTCCAGATTCACGTCGAATCATGTTGACAATGAAGTGCCCCCCCCCCCCCCCCGGGCAGGCACGTGGTGTGCTCATATCAAGAACGTCCAGATTTTATTGGATGGGCTGAAATTCAGCGCATTTCCGGGGTTAGAATGATCGTTAATAAAATGAAAGATTGCAATGTTGTGAATGGTGTGTAGTACTTTTTTCCAACCTTCTCTCTCTTTTCTCTGCGAAATTGTGTATTTCAATCTGCGAAATGAGCGAAATGATAGCATCATTTATGACGTCATTTCGCTAACTTCGCCTTCGACTTGAATGAGGCTGTTTTCCCGCAAAACTCTCAAGTACTTTCCGACGTCACAATCGATCCTCCAAACCGAGGCTAGCCTTATGGCACACACTTACAAAATGGCGACGACATTGGGCCTAACTTATGAAAAATGTTGTACGAATTAACAACAGAAAGAGATCTCAAAACTTGGAAAGAACTCTCAATTGGCGTTTGGCAGTTGGTAAGGTTGCTTTTTGACATTAATTGTAGAAACCCCGGACTTGTCAAGTCTCAGTTTGAAGTCATAACCGTCATTCAATTCAATGCAGTGCGGAAAATCGAGACTCGTGTAGTCAAGACTTCTTACAAAAATCTTAGCAATAAATTCACTACTTACTACAATCCACGATTTTGCCATCTTGCAGGAACTCTGCTTTGCACAATCCACACAAATTTGTCCGGCACCTGGCCTCCGGGTACAGCGGACAGATAGTTGTCAGACATGGGTCTTTATAGCAACTCACAACTGGTACACCGGGCTTGCAGTCATCAAAGTAGTTTGGAACAAATTGAGGCTTGGCTAAAATGGAACAATGAAAAGGATCAGATCAGTACGAATTTGGGATGCCATTTAGAACGATCTACGATTTACCCAAGGTACAATTATCCTAAAATTGAATCCCCGGTTACATGACACAAATCTATAAATTCGCAAGCAACCGCTCAAAAACATGAGCTAGTAGAGCGTGTTTTTGAAAGGTTGCTTGCGGAAGGGAGCGAAGATTCATTCAGCAAACACACCCTCCAGTAACGACCCCGCTGAAACATTGCCCCGATAAGGTAGAAGGATGACCCGCCAAGAAAATTTGTTTCCCCGCTAAGTTTGAGTTTAAACACTTTCCCCGCCGTATTTCTGTTGGTTCCCCGCTGAAACTTTTGTTTCCCCGACAAAAATCATACAAGTTTCATCATAGACATGATATTTCTAATCCCCGATGAAAATGTTTAATTTCATAATTTCCCCGCTGTATTCTAACGTCCGGCAGGGTCGTTACTGGGGGGGGGGGGGGGTGTGCAAACCGTTGCTGCAAAATGGCGGTCACAAGAACATCTCGAGCTGTGATGCTGATTGTGTTGGCTTGGGAAATGCGATTCAGACTGTAATTGCGAGAGTAGAAAACGACAAAGGAGAACACGAGTAGATTGTCAATTTATCTTAACAGCAGAATGAATTAACGGCGTAGTCAAATGTGACGAGACGCACTTTTTAGGATTTTTATGAGTTCATTCATTTGAATATATTTTTCCTTCAAGCTTTCGTTTATTCATTGAAGTTTTAATGATTTTCCTTTCAGATTATGACTAGGTATCGTTTCAAATAGTTTCAGCATTTATTACGTATGAACCTCGCTTTCATTCCTTTTCGGTATTTACTTTTGGTATATGACTAGTTGTTTTATTACCTAGGTTGGTCCGTTTACGCAAATCTTATGTTAGTCATTTTCCTGTTGTTCTTGTATATGATTGGTTAGTCTTAATTCGTATTTCCGCGTAGTTTCTAATATATTCTGTAACTTTTGAGTAGATCTTTGATTATTCGGTATGCGACCAGCTACACGTTAATTCCGGATCTCACAAGAGACCCGTTAGCCTTTGTACATAGTGTTTTGTATATAATCGTATAACCCAAGTTTGTGTGATTTATCCGCTCGTGCCTAAATTGCAAGTGAATCCAAGGTTAGATCAGATTAACAGCAGAGAAGAAACATATACTTGACGAAGGACAGCAACAAAAATGCTGTATTATTACATATGGTGACAGGATTTAGGGATTCGATTAAATGGAGCACAAGATGAAAAAAGATCTTGGTGTCCAGCCCATGTCAGAAGATGAAATAGATTTGGATCGAACGAAATTGTTGCTGAAGTTCTGTATGACGAAACTTGATGACGAAGATTGACTTTGGATTACTCGACACTTACAGATTTGGTTTTTATGGCTTTGAGAGATTATGTACTTTGCGAAACACTGAACTGAAACATTACACATTTTGTTAAAATGGCAACTATGCACTCCTACGACGTTGTTCATGGTCGATATGCTCATGGTATCCAGTTGAGTGTGCGTACAGGGATACAATATTGGTTTTTGAAGTATTGGGATTACTTCACGGAGTCTTACAGAAAAGACTAGAGCAATTGATCCGGTTTGTGTCTTGTTACTGTTTTTTTGTTTCTGAAAAGGTATTCGTTACGGCGATCTTGGCAAGTTGATGACAGTTGAAAAGCCTTGGACATGTGATATGAACTGAAGAATCGAAGGACAAAATAATTTTGATTTGTAGTAACACATTTTTGATCGTTAGATTTTATCGTAAATACTTGTTGGGTTTATATTGAACTGATAGAAAGATAAATTTTTGATTTCGATATTTTAGGCCATATGATTTCTTTATTTGTTTTGTTTGATATTGTTTCAGTTGAAACAAGGGACGTTTCAACATAGGGGGATGGTATGTGACGAGACGCACTTTTTAGGATTTTTATGAGTTCATTCATTTGAATATATTTTTCCTTCAAGCTTTCGTTTATTCATTGAAGTTTTAATGATTTTCCTTTCAGATTATGACTAGGTATCGTTTCAAATAGTTTCAGCATTTATTACGTATGAACCTCGCTTTCATTCCTTTTCGGTATTTACTTTTGGTATATGACTAGTTGTTTTATTACCTAGGTTGGTCCGTTTACGCAAATCTTATGTTAGTCATTTTCCTGTTGTTCTTGTATATGATTGGTTAGTCTTAATTCGTATTTCCGCGTAGTTTCTAATATATTCTGTAACTTTTGAGTAGATCTTTGATTATTCGGTATGCGACCAGCTACACGTTAATTCCGGATCTCACAAGAGACCCGTTAGCCTTTGTATATAGTGTTTTGTATATAATCGTATAACCCAAGTTTGTGTGATTTATCCGCTCGTGCCTAAATTGCAAGTGAATCCAAGGTTAGATCAGATTAACAGCAGAGAAGAAACATATACTTGACGAAGGACAACAACAAAAATGCTGCATTATTACACTTTTCGAAATATTCTGGTTGAGAACTTTCAACATGGCGTTATATTTCGCAATCTGGGATTGTCAAGTGTGTTGGTTTTTCGACTCACTGAATCACCTTGTTGGAATTTATGGTGTGAAACTATTTTCATAAATGGGTAAATAAGGTGTGGTGTTTGAAATTCAAATTACTGGCATGTCTTCAAGCGTGCTTTTAGATGCTTTTTTACGTCGACCAGATGGACCAGATAACGCTTACATTACAATTACATACTGTATTTGTTTTTCATAAGAAACTCAGATCGCTAAAAAAATTAAGAAACTTCAGTATTGGAAAAACATTTATTCTGATAAAAGACATCCTCAAGATAATTTTATTTAATTTTCATTTGTTTCCTGTATCAGATTACTCGGAAGGTATTTGAATAATGTTGGAAAGGCTTTAGAAAACTTCCTTTGGAAATGCTTATCACCTTGAACTCACTGCGGAAGCATTTAGGCCACATTAGCGTTTCCCTGGGAGGACGTCACATCCGCTCTCTCCCCAGACTCCAAACTGGCCAAAAAAGCCCGGCCGTGGAACCAAACATTGTACAAAATCGCAACTTCGGAGGGGCACAACTCAGGACCTAGGCATCGGAAATCAATTCTGTTTTTGGTTTGCATGTCAGCTCAACATCTGCTATCATATTCAATAATAAATGTTTTTGGATGGATGGGCACTTTAAAAAACAGACCAACTCTACCATAATATTCATTTTATTGTATTTCCAATTCAAGATAGATGCCTTATGAGTTTCCGACCAATATTTTCCATCGGAACAACATTTAATTGAGCGGAAACCGCAACTCTACTCAAGTTCGTTCCGAGTAATATGATACAGGAAAAAATGACAATAAAGTAAAAATACATGCGAAGGATTTCCTTTATCAAAATAAATAGTTTCTTAACGTATATTTTCCCAGTATTAGGGTTTCTTAAGTTTTGGACAATCTGAGAGTCGAGTTTCTTATGAAAAAATTCGTGTAATGTTAGAAGGGGTTCAAACCCGGTTCAGACAGGCGTTGCTGGGCATTTTCGAATCACAGGGCCATCGTGAGAGAGAGGGACGGGGGGAGGGATGAGGGGGCTTGAAGAATGAAGCATAAATGTGTGTGCCTCGTAGCCTGAGTCCCGGACCCCTTTTCTGAGGCTATGGCTAGTGCCTTATAAATGCAGATTCTCTGCCAGCAGCATTCTCTGCCAGCAGCACTTAACCCTTCTGAGTCCTTCATTCAGCGAAGAAAAATCTTTGATGTATCTTTTCCAAGCACGATCATATGACAGTTTAGGAGCAAATATTACATTTCCACAGTTTATATAAGTAATTGTATGGGTGGCTTAGTGTGTATTTCTTTGGTGGAAGAAAAGACTTAGCTTTGGTTTGACCCTTTAGGCCAAAGCGGATGAAACAAAATAAACATTTTTGTATGAATGGTCAACTGTGTTCGGGTTACTCACATCACGAAAGAAAACTTCTTTCATCTGCGACTTAATTTCGATTCATTTTATTGTTGCTAATTGGATGCATTTGAGCAATGAGATGGTCTTCGTTTACTTATATTGTTGAAATGTCCCACTTCACTCTGTTTCATCAACTCTCGAGATAACTATCACCACAACATCACAGTTGGCCTTCGTCACTTTTACTGGCATATCTAAGTTCTTTCAGAGGAGCCTTTGATATTTTGTAATTCAAGAAAGGAGGATTCTGAAATGCTTAGGCTCCATCCAAACGACAAAAATAAAAAAGGTTCTGTGCAACGTATTAACGTAGTAACGTATTCCTTCTTCTCCAATCTCCAAATTTAGAATATTTCTTCTTTGGAGGAATTTTTCTAAGCAATACTTCAAGTTGTCATTCAATGTAAACATTTATAAATTTGTGACTGCATTTGATGTTTTGGATGCAAAATAAATGCACTCTTTTCTTAAACGAAACTAAGGATTTGAGCCAGTACTGAATTTTTTTCAAAATTACCAGATTTTCAGTGCAACTCAAAGTTTCTTACAAATTGCTTTAATAATCTTCATGTTTACTTTTTTATACATCAAATGCACTACACGTATATTTTTTATAAGAAACTAAGAATTTGGGCCAGTACTGGAAGTTTCTTAAAATTATCAGATTTTGAGTACTCAGAGTTTCTTACGAGTTTCTTAGAGGTTCCATAACAATCTTCATGTTTACTACCTGTGCCCTCGTGAACATTTCAAAACAAGGCCTTTCCAATGTTTAGACATTACTCAAGTACCTTACGAGTAATATGATACAGGAAACAAGTGAAAGTAAAGTAAAAACATGTCGAGGATTTCCTTTATCAAAATAAATAGTTTCTTAGCTTATATTTTCCCAGTACTGGAGTTTCTTAATTTTTTGGCGATCTGAGAGTTGAGTTTCTTATAAGCAGTTTTTTATACGAAAAAATACGTGTACCTACTACGAGGCATGGCGATATCATTAAATAACGATTAAATAACTGACAAATAACTATATAAATTATAATTCTATCTGGACTGTGCCCTCGTATCGTAAAAATTTCAAAGCAAAGTTTTTGAAGCCTTTCCAATGTTACAATGTAAAATGTATCCAAGTAATGGTGAAAATAAAGTAAAATTATGCAAATGATTTCTTTCAGTACTGGAGTTTCATAAATTTTGGCAATCTGAGAACCGAGTTTCTTATAATAACCGGTTTCTTCCAATGAATTGACCCAGGGTGGGTGGCTCGCTATGTGACTTGGAAAAATTGGGTGCCATATTGACCACACATAAGAAATGAGATATTTTTTCTGGCTAAGTCTGTTTGTAGTGCTGCCTGATTGGTGTGTATTTTCAATAACCGTATCAAGTTCAATATTATTGGAAATCGCGGTTCCATTAGGGGCGATTTCACAGAGCGATCTAGCAAATGAATAATCAATAAGGAAGCCATTCAAACTTTGTGAGATCGCTCTGTCCACAAGTTTCATCATTTCGAAATCTTCATGAAAACATTTGTCTTTACCAAATAAAGATCACGAACATAAATCGAATTAAATAAAGCAAGATTTATTTAAAGAAGGGAAGAATTCAATTCATTCAACACACACATTTCTTTTTTCATTTGACAAGCTACGATTAATAAAGTGATGAAAATTGAACATGTTTACCTACTTGTGAAGAAAATAAATTAAAACAATATCTAATTGATTTAAAACGAAAAACATAAAGCAAGAAATTATATAAACTCTTGCATACTTGATATTATTTTTGTTACTTTGAAACTGTTAGAAGTTTTTCAATATTTATTAGAAACAGAGAGAAAGAGAAATTTCGGTCTTGTTAGTAAGCAATTTGAAAATCTCGTGCCCAAAACCAAAGCCCACGTGCGAATAGTTCAAGTTTAAACTCACCTCTGCCAAATCCGATTTGTAAGCCAACCAGCAATAAATACAGAAACATGAATGACTTTGGCCATGGATCCATATCTTCCCTTGACACCAACATCAGAGATGTGCTCGAGAAATGAAAACAGCCTTTCCGCGCAAACTCCGTGTTCCTCTCTCGCTCTCTCGTGGTGATTTCAGTTGAGCAGGGATCCGCTTGGCCGGAAGTAAATGCTGCTCACAAAAGACCCGATCATCAGCAAACGGAAACTTTTCAGGAATTCAAACTTTGTGTTTATGAATTGGAAGAGGAACGCCCTGCAGCACCCATCTTTGTTTGCCGGTGGAAATTGACTCATAACTGTGTGCGAATGTTGACATTTTTGGAGAGAAAATTCATTTACGTGCATTTGTGAATACTTCGGTTTTGTTCTTTTCGTTTTACGATTTTGACCTCGCAACAGCATTGTAATTAACTTTTGGGTCAATAAAGTGGTTGTGACATCATCAGGAACGATGGGCTGTATCTTTGGATTCGAAAGATAAAAGGATGAGCCCGCCTTGCAATCGATGGAAGGAAGGCTTCCCTTCCAATTCTCTTCGGGAAGTTTGGTGGCTGGTGTAATCATCTCAAAGACCCCATATAAAAGAGAACCACAAACTAAGTACAAAAGGAAAGCACACTACGACATACATACATACATTCTTTATTTCTTAAGGCAGGTTGGAAAAGGCAGCTCTAGAGCTGATGTGGACCTGCCATCTAAACTAATTATTAATGTCATGAAGTGAAAAAAAAGAGTTAATGAAAACCTAATGTAATTTGTGCAAAAATAACGTAAAGTATTTTTGTTCTCTTTAGAAATAAAAATAGTCACTTTTTCTTTCCTTTATACAACTCGTTTCTTTTGAAAAGCTAATGTTATCAAGGTTGTTATAATGTTTCAATTTCATTTTAAACGTATCTTTATTTGTGCACTCTCTCATGTCATTTGTCAATGATCTGATGGATTTTCTTGCAATTTCTGTTTTTGGTCTTATTATTTCGAAGTTGTTCCTTGATCGTGTCTTATTATGACCACTTTTTCTGAACAGCTCTAGTACATCAGGGTGTGTCCTTCCGTAATAGATATCATGCATAATCGTAAGTAGTCTCTTTTTGTATATATAACCTAATGATTTCCAATTGACTTTTTGCAACACTTGTTCTGCTGATAATTCTGTGTTGTGTATATTGTAAATGAGCTTTGCTGCTCTTATGTGCTTTTTCTCTAGCTTTTTCGCACACGTTGAGAGGAGAATCACTGCACCAATAATGGATGTGAACATAAGAATTTTTAGGGATTTCTCGAGATGAAACGAGAATGTTCTTTCAATGTGCAGAATATCTTTAAGGGCAGAGACTTGCCCCTTCCATTGAACAATAGAGAGGTGGTTACTTTCTATCCTTCTCATCAGAGTAAAAGGACCACTCGGACAGCCCAAATACTCAAAACTGACACTTTGAAAGGACGTTTGGGACAGATTTTTAGAGTTCTTTGGAGTTCCTTTATTAACTGGTATCAAAAACTGAGAAACACTAGCTGGTATTTAGAATCGAGGCTAAAAATCTCAACTCTGTACCCTGGGTACCAGACTCTCTAAGAAAATTTAGACCAACATTCTCAATTTTGTTTAGAACGTCTTGGTATCAAGGGTATCAACTCTAAGACCTGTTTCTTGTCTTGTAGATGACTGATAAGTTGGGCTTTCTTTTAAAATAACATTTGTTATACAAGATTTGAAGACTTTGAACTCTGAAGCCACAAACGAACACACTGGAAGCATCTTCTTCATACACTGATCACAGAATTCAGCTCCTGATAATAACGAAAACTTGCGCCATGTATGGCCTATACGTATAACAACATGCATTTGGAGCTCAAGGGACCTTATGACCGCAAAAGAACGACCTCATGGTGCAGTATTAATCTTGATAAGAAGTGCCTGAAATGCGCAGTAATCCCCTTAGCAGTATAACGGTGTGCAGAAGATTATCAATCGTTTGAAAATACCAACATCTTTGTTATAAAAGCAATGTAGGAATTATAACGCCATGTTTGTGAATTGTAACGTTGTGGGAAACTGATGCAAACGATTATTCATCTCTCTATCAATTCTGAATTGTCATATTGTTTGTTATTTCCTCCACTGACCCTCGTAAGAGTCTTAGGGCCTTGATTTTGCAGATAAATAATTTAACAGCCAATGTGCAGCCAACATCGTGGGAACATTGTACGTAGGTAGCCTGAAATCAGGCTAAGAAATAAATAAGACTGTTTACTTTTAAGGCCTGTTCACAGGCTAGTACGTAGGTGGGCGACGGTAACAAAGTGTGAATTTGAAAAATACGAGTCCGAGTTCGCAACATCTCCCCATAATGGTGAAAATAGTGTAATGAGAATGGGATTTGGTCACTGACTGCATATCTACAAAACGGCGACTAGGGTTGCAAGCCAAATATGACTGGGATAATGAGATTACAGAAGCCCACTTCGGGACCCTCTCGGTACAGCATAGCCATATCGAGTGGCTGCGATAAATAGGCTACAGAAAACGCCAACGCGCCCATTGGTTCTTTAGCTATAAAATGAAACGGCACGTGTCTATTTAGTAGGGTATATTCTTAACCCGGGCCTATGTCGATTCCTTTCAATGATTATGCTTGCTGGATCATCAACTGTAATTCCTTAGGTGGTTAGACATCGCAGGTGTTCTTGATTGCCGCAGCTGCATGCTTCTGCGGAGGCAATGACCTCCTCCGCAGAATGATAAAAATGTTCCTCCTCAGAGGCAAACAAGCTGGAGCATAACTGCGGTGCTCAAATACCCATGCCATGGTAATTCCTGCTATGTACGGTAAAAATCTGAAATAAATAATTCTCGGCAAAGGAAACTTGAAAAGATAACTAAGCGACTATCTCCCTCTCTTCTGTAACATATTTTTACAATTTACAAATCAAATGGTCAGTGTTGATTCAATGTCCTAACTCATACTTAATACCACAACTTTTAATCATTCAAATCAAATCTAATCAGGTATGCCTAAATCAAATTAAGTGATTTACTGAATGAAAGAATAGGAAAGTGATAGAAATAATTAATAGAGGACAGAGCCCACAGATTAAGCTTGCTCCTTTAATATTTCAATATTCGAAATGTTAGCTTCCGCAGCAATGATTGTGAATAAGGAACAACTGCTCTTTGTTAGTACGGGGTGAGTTAGAAAAAACAATCTTCGTTTGAGAGGCCATTTCTCCCTGGACATCAAGGCAAATCATATTGGCAAATAGATTATTTAACAGATGTTCAAATAAATTCTAAAATTTATCTGACTGAAATCGGCCACTCCCTTCTGAAATTATGAGGCATTTTCTCAATAAAGCCTTTGCAAGAAACCTTAAAAAATGGCATAGAATCATGATCAAATTTTGCTAATACTTCTGCCTGACAGCAATGACTTGTACATGCTTCAGCACGTGTTGTCCCTTTGGGAAGATAACGTGTCATCACTGCAATCTTGGACAAATTATATCCGGACTGTATGCGATCACAACAATTCAGATTTTGGCACCTTAGAACAGAATGGCCGATTTCAGTCGGGTAGATTTCAAAATCTATTGCAACATGTCCACTGCTAAATAATGTATTTGCTAATATTATTATTTTAATATTCAGGGAGCAGTGGCCTTTCAAACGGGGATTCTTTTTCGGATTCACCCGGTATAAACATTTAGAATGTGCTACTTTTTGAGAGAATCTCAGGACTGTGTATTGTTAACATCGATATTAACACTGAACTGAACAGACATGAACTGGTAACTTTGAAAGAAGAAATCAAGACCCTTACCAGACCCCTTAATTTCAATACCTCCTACTTGATTTACCCTGGCCACGCCACTGCTGTTGTTCGCCATGTTTTTTGCAATTGGTTGCATTGATCGTTTCTGCGGAACCAGAAGTTGCTAGATCTTATTTTCAGAAAAGGGTGTGAGACAAAGCATGGGCCCCTTCTCGACGAATTTTCCAGGGCCCTTCACTTTTGCCACGCCGCCCCTAATCAAGAGCCCCAATCATAGAGGCCAGATAAAGCTTCTGTTTTAATGTTGTTTCGGAGTTGACGCTACGAGAATAAATCCTGTTGACTGTGTATGACGAACGAGCATGAGTTAATCATAATCTTGTTAAATTTTGCATCACTGCATTTGTTCTTTCCATGACGTACTTCCTCTTCGCATTGAGATACAAACTCATGGCGGAAACATCAAGACATCGTAAGATTCAACGACATCAAAATAAAACATCTTTCGCATACACTCAATGTTTTGGTTGAGTACGATATATTTTGTTGGGTACAATTCTTTGCAAAGAGTAATAGGCAGTTCCTGCGCGAGAAACGCTAAAGAAGCAGTGTGAAATAAATATGTAGAATACTGCTAAGAATTTCTTTTGAAGTTCTTGTTGCAGTTTCATTTTCCAACATCCCTTCTATCAAAAAGTACATCTTTGAGATCCGTAGAAACGGGAAATATTTCAGGAGATAAACTAAATGGCAGCCTAAAGCCATCCATCTACCAGGAAGGAATCCATCTACCAGGGGAAGAAAGTCATCTACCAGGGGAAGAAAGCCATCTAACAGGGGAAGAAATCCATCTACCAGGGGAAGAAAGCCATCTACCAGGGGAAGAAAGCCATCTACCAGGGGAAGAAAGCCATCTACCAGGGGATACGAACATTTTCTACTCTGATCAATACTACTGTCAGGTTTAAATCAAAAGGGAGTTCAGCAAGAACAGAAGAAGAACTTTTAGAAGCATTATTTACGCAATGCATTCAACTCAACAACTCTCTGAGTCAAAGCTGAGTGAGAGCAGATAATCCTTGAAGACTTCTTTCTTGAAAAGGTTTTTAGCTCGTCCAAAACAATTTTGAAACAGATTCATTTGATTGAAAGCTGTTGCTTCCAACATGCTTCAAATGATAATATTTCCCCTTCGATGCTGTTAGTTGTATCTGCAGCTAAACAGTTGTAATAACCAACTGTGTAATAAATAACTGTGCAGTAAACAGTTAGTCTACAAACTAAACTAACGCATGGGCAACTCCTTTCTGATTGGAAGATTTTGATCAGATCTACATGGCACTATATAAAACACAAACTGTATCTATTGAGTGAAAATCAGTTCATTATCAGCTGTAGCTACAGAGAAGAAGGTTTTTAAAGTAAGCAGTCGAGAAGACCACGGTTAGTTGTTAACTAATCCATAAAAATCGTAACTTTTTTGACCTAATATTTAACAACTTTCTTTCATACAAAAAGCGATAAAATCTTGAAAAAGAACTAAAGAAGGGAAGAAAAAATAAAGCCAATAAATAAAGATGTATGATAAGGTGGCGATGTGTGTGTGTGTGTTTGTTGTGTAATGTTGCATTGTATGTAACATCTATATTGTACACGATAAACTCGCTAAATTAAAAACATGATAACGTTAGGCCATTTTTCTTCCGTTAATAAAGAATATCACCTGGGTGTCTTTTTGTTTTCGTTTTTCACTTTCGTCCAAATTGCGAACAGCTCGTCCTGCAAGAAATAAAACCAAATCAATTTATTTGCTTCTTGAAGTTTAATCTAGGAAAAGCAGAAACTCAGGCTTTAAAACTACGGAAACTTTCTCAAACTGAACATTTCAAACATCAATTTTGAGGGCGTCGATGACATAGGAACTTGCAAACGTTAGTAGAACATCTTTCGTCGTTCTTATATTCCAAAATTAGATTTTTTAGAAATGAAAATGGAAATTAGTTCATGTTAGAAACAGCCAGATTCTTTTCCCCTTCTTTACAGTTGCTGTGAGATCGAGACTTTACTGCAAATTGTTGATTTATCAAAAAATAGAAAAGGAGAAGATGATCAGGGAAGTCTTACTCATGCATCGTTGAAGTCACCCCCCCCCCCCCCCAGTCACCCATTGAGCAGTTGCTTAATTTTTGTTTAATTTCAGTTTTTGATTTCGATATGCTTCAAGAATTTGCTTAGGCCAAAAGGCCAATACTCTGGTTTGGAGGTGGATGCAAATTTGAACTCACAAGATTAATAGTCTGCTCTCAAAGCACCAATACCACCAAACGAGGTATCTATATTCAAGTTAACCATCGAGAAACATTTTGAGAATGATTAGCCATTGATTGAAGCTAAATTCACATCACTGGAGCCGATAAAATCTGCATACTCTTTTTTGGGACACGAGAAATGAGATGAGAAATACCTGTTGAGAAATTTGTTTTTCCATCTTTGTAGAAATTTTCATCAGCTCATTCAATGATACATCTTTTGATCTCATTTGTTCTTGTAATTCTTTAATTTTTTTCTCATAGAGAACACATTTTTGACAGTCACCCTGGAAAGGAAAAACAATATGGGTGTACAGCAAAACATAGGGCTCAAATCTTTCAAATCTTTAAAAACGTGGATGTAAAATTCTATGACGTTTTTCTTTGAATTGAATGACTTGAAAGGAACTTATGGTACTTTGCTGTAACTCTGCCATGGAAATCTTTTAATATCTTGATTTTTTTCAAAATGGCGGCAATTTAATTATTTTTGAAAAAATTCATGGAAAATTTTGAAAAAATTTAAATCGTCGTAAATCCTAAACCAATGGAGGAAAAAATGATATAACCTCCAAGAAAATCACAGTTCATGAAGGTCTACAATATGGTGGCAAGCAGAAATCTGCAGCTTTTCTTGTTTAGGATTTAGAAATCAGATGACGTCATAGCCTCAACTTTAATAAATGCCGCCATTTTAAAACTAATCAAGATATCAATAAATTTCCACGGCAGATTTACAGCAAAAAGACCCTAAGTTCCTTCCAAGCCATTTAATTATAGGAAAACTGTAATAGAATTTTACACCGACCTTTTTAAAGATTTAAGCCCTATGTTGTACAGCAATGAAACACTGAAGGGGCATTAGATGATTGGCTAATTTTTGAATATTTTATACCAGTGCATCAATGAAGTTCCCGGGGGGGGGGTACTCCCATTATGGCCTAACAGGGGGGTCCAGTCGGTTTGAGAGTCTTACGACATGGCTACCAAATGGCCCTATTTGTCAAACTCCTACTACCAATTGGGGGTATTCCAAGATTCCTGGCCAGTCATTAGATTTCAACTCAGTATGCTCCTCCGCATGGCAATATGGTCGTTGCAGCAATAATTATCAATGAATTTTGAAGTTTTCTTGCTTTGTTCAATCAGTTTTTACAATAGAAAATTTTGAAAAACTGCAGAAAAATTCCACTACTAGATGCTACCAAATGGCCCAATTTTAGGTCCACGAACTACCATTTGGGGGTTTCTGCAAAAAGATGCTACCATTTGAGGGTATTTTTCAAAATTTTTGCTTTGGCCCTCTATAACCCTGACTGGACCCCCCTGTCAGGCCACAATTGGAGTACCCCCCCCCCCCGGGATGAAGTTAAATGTCAAATAGCCTTGCTTTCTTAAATAACTTAGAACAACAAAGAGACAAAATATTTCACAAATATAACTATGATAATGAAAACTAAAATCAAAGAAAGGGTCCCTAAGATGCTTAGCAATGACTCACATTTAACTGTTAAGAGTATTCAACTTTTTTGAAAAATCTGAAAACTTTACGAAAAAAAGAACTGAATGCAGCTTAATGACCGTATTCTAACTGAAAAGGAATTTCAGGAAGTAAGCTGATATCTATGAAGGGGTACTAAAAAGCTATCAAACGGTACCCACATGGTACCAACAGAAATTCCAATACACATGTCTCTTCTTGGAGTAAATAGAGCCATCTATCCACTAGATGTCAATTTCACCTACCGGGTGGACCTAACACAACTTCACATGTTTCAAAATTATTTAAGCAGAGACAAATTGAGGTATTCGAAACAATTAGAGTTTGGTTGATAGCCGAAAGGCTGATGTATTTGCTGTGATTTTTAATCTATTTTTGAGCATAGACCTTTTAGCTATTCTGAAAAAAATCAGAATCGAACAAACATTTTGCAGAATTTTCGAATGCGCACAATAGTGATAGAAGCTCTAACGCCACTTGATCGAACGTTGTGTATAAAAATGTATAAAAATAACGCTCGATCCAGGCTCTTTTGTAGAATGGCTAAAAGGTCTATTGTAAATAATGGTAAAATTGGATTTATGAAAAGTCCTTTATCTCGACTTGCGTGAAAAAGGGATAAGTAATGTTCTCATTTTGAACAACATGTGAACACATTTTACTTTCCTCGAACATTAAAAAGTGATTTGTACAAAGGATCAGATCATTAACGCTATTACTTTTGTAAAGATTTAATTCCTAACTCATTAGGGGAATAAGATGCGTTTCAGTGAGAGCTGAAGCCATTTTTTTGGATAAGAAACGAGATACACGGTAGATAGATTTATAAGAAAACTGAGATAAATGAGAACAATCTAAAAACGTGTTAAATCTAATTAAATCCAATTAAATCCTGGCATTTTAGTTCATTCAATAGAGAAATTTATGATAATCTAAAAAACGTACTTTCGATTTAAGACCTCGAAGAGCAGCTTTGACAGTTTCTGCTTCGTCAGACACCCGTTTAAGTTCCTTTAGCAGTTCTTCTATCTGTTGTTGTCGTTCTCTATGAAAGAAAAATCGTCTGTCAGTAACTTTCACTCAATCAAAATGCACAGAAACCTTACAAGTTGATGATTTTTTCAACATGTAACACTGAATATTGACATTACTTACAACAACACGAAGATTGCTGCTGAATAGATGTACAGTTAAGCCCGAAATTATTCATACCTGTGCCAAATTTGGAGTATTTCCAATCGTTATATTTGCTAACCAATTCACAAGATATTTCATTCCTTGAAATGTCTTTTGTAGCACTTGTTTCAGCCTTTTATCACATTCTTACGAAACTTCAACCACAGTAAAATTGGTCCTCAAATAGAACGATGCAAAATACTCAGAATTTGGCATAGGTATGAATAATTTCGGGCTTAACTGTATGTCTGATGATCAAAGAAGTTTGTGCGCTCTGCAGGGTGTCCCAAAAATATTATGCCCCGATTGCGTGGCAGCTGTGGAGGAGCTGCTGTAATGTTCATTGTAGCGATTTTCACACAGTTACGTAGGATAGGCTCCAACTCGAAGTTTCAGACCTTGTTTGAGTCAATCTCATAAATGGTTGCTGATGTATGGCACACGACAAGCAAAATAAATGGTTATATCAAAAATAGCACATTGTTCTCCAGCAATGCAAAAATCAAGTAAATTTTGAAAAAAGGGTTCTATCATTGTGTTAAAAATTTTCGACAGTTCTAAAAGGATTAACAATGTTATTTACCAATAAAACAGCACAATTAACCCTTTTAAAAATGTAGCAACCAATTGAATATAAAAATTCTTCAAGAAGCAAAAAATGAATATTAAGAAGTCACATTCGGTCCAACAATAATAGTATTTTTCTAATAAATTTTTAAACTGCTTCCAGAAAGTTGAGGGTTTGAGAACATTTTTTTCCAATGGTTGAATCACTCTCTAAAGATATAGCACACACACACCTTCGGAGAAAATAGTCCTTTTAGCTATTCTACAAAAGGGCCTGATTCCTTTCACAATAGCTAAAAGGTCTATTTTCAAATGTGCGCTGATTCTTTTCAGCGATAGCTAAAAGGTCTATTTTCAAATGTGCGCTGAAGCGATAGAAGCTCTAAAACAGCTCAATCGAACCTTTCGTATAAAAATTTATAAAAATATCGCTTGATCCAGACACTTTTGTAGAATTGCTAAACGTCTATTATTTTGCTTTCATCAATAAATCATTGAAACTCCAAAATCATTTTGGTTCCTTTTAAATTCGTACGCTTTTGGAGTGGCCAATCCTCGACTATTTCCTCTCTTACAAATGATTATGTTCTGCTTATACTTACAAAGAGCTTCCAGTAAGTGCTTCAGCAATTTGTTTTTTCATCAGCGCCAGACGTTCGTCTTTAGCTTCCATTTGCTTATCACAATCTTGTTTCAACTCTGACATCTTGGTCTCAAACTGAAATGCGAAGAAGGAGAATTCACTTAGATGGATAATCATTGATTCTATACCTTTATCAATGACTAATCAAAACTTTACGACAAAATACAAGCGGTTGTGCTATCCTAGAGCATTAAACAAGAAGTAATTTGATTCATCTGCTAAGCCATTGATACACAATCTAAAATGGCCAACTATAAGTGATATTATTAAGAGTGAAACTGCCACAATCATGTCAAATCGCTAAATGGTCTTGCTCCAGAATATCTTTCAAGATTGTTCGTTAAAAATTCTACTCGAAATAACAGGCAATTGCGAAATACAGAAACTGATCTTTCGTTACCTTTAAGAAAAACAAGCAATGGGCAAAAAGGTATATCTTTTCGTGGATCTAAACTATGGAATCAGCTTGATTATGACGTAAAACAGGCACCCTCCCTTCCCACTTTTAAAAGAAGATTAAAAGATAATTTATAAAAAATTCTAATAATCATAATTGTTTGTTTTTTAGACATTTTATGCTAAATTTGTTTGGGTATTCAGTTTTTTATATTAGTTATTTAAGTGTTTGCCATGGCCCCCTGAAAAGCAGTTGTTTAGGACTGACGGGGCTACCGTGCCTAGAAAAGTAAAAATAACTAAAATTATATCCAACGAAAGGAAACTGTGGAAATAACAGCAGAATCATAGTCTGTCTTATACAGCATAGGTTCCAAAATCTTTAAATCGGCATAAAAAGGTGGGTGTAAACTTCTATGACCTATTTCTGCTAGTTGAATGGTTTGAAAGAAACTTAAGCTACTTACCTATAATTCTACCGTTGGACTTTCAAGAAATTTTGAATATTTCTTTAAATTACAGCGTATTTTATATTCTAACTCATTTGAGGATGTGATGTCATCAAATTTCTAAATCATAAACCTGAAGAGTGATAGACTTTTGCTTGATACCATATTGTAGACATTCGTAGACTATGGTTTTTCAGTAGGCTAAGAGTTTCTTTCAGGTGGTTTCTTAAATGAGGGGCCTTACTGTATGAAAAAGAAAATTTGAATAAATCTGTACCTCTTTTTGTAATGATTCCTTTTCTTCTTGAAATCTTATTTCATTTTCTTCCAGTTCTTTCTGTTTCTCTTCTAAAACTTTATCTAATCTATTTTGCATCTCTTCTGTTTGTTGAATCAAATCATCAGTAAGTTTGTCAATTTGTTTTTCTTTTTGATCAAGCATTTCTCTCAATGACTCAATTTCTTTCTTGCATTTTGTGTGACTACCAAGTTTATCTTTGGCAAGTTGAAGGTCTCTTTTGAAGTCATTTTCTAATGTCTCAATTTTTAAGTCCAATGTCTGAATGGTATCTGTTTTGAATTTTACATCCGAACGACATTCTTCCAATGATCGTTGCGAGTTTGTAAACTTGGATCTCCATTTCTAAAAAATGCAAGATAGCATTATCAGTTATCTGTCAGTATGCGAGGTGAGCCAGGAAAAGTTCCCACTTTTAAAGATCTATAGCGCACCAAGAGGGCATAGGTTCCAAATCTTTAAAAATGTGGGTGTAAAATTCTATGACCTATTTCTTTGAACTGAATGCCTTCAAAGAAACTTCAGCTACTTCGTTATAATCTTACCATTGGATTTTTCTGAAATCTTCAATACTTCTACAACTGGAGTGTTGTTCTTCTTTTCTAAGAATTCAAATAAGACTAAGAAAAAACTTAACACCATAGTACGTTCTAAACCTTTGGACGTAACGTGAAACAATTTTCAAGAAAACCATAGTTCATGGATGTCAACAATAAATCTGTCCCTCATCTGGCTTAAATCTAGAAGTTTGATGACATCATATCCTCAAATGAGTTGAAATATAAAATATGCTGTAATTTCGAAATAAATTCAAGATTTCTGAAAAGTTCAAAGGTAGAAGAATTAAAGATGAGAAGCTAAACTCTTTTCCAAGCCATTAAATCAAGTGGAATAGGTAGTAGGATTTTACATCCACCTTTTTACATCGATTTAAAGATTTGAAACTTACGCTCCAGCTGAGCCAAAAAAAACTTCCCACATTTGAAGATTCATAGCACCAAGAGTACTTTGTGGATTGCAATGGATCCAATTTTGCTTGACATAGACAAGAGATTGAAGTATTTTTCTAATTTTTCTCATGTTTCTATGGGCACTGGGAAAAATACTAGGCAAACTGGACTATATAAGCATTTCATGGATGCTACGTGCCTGAAAAATTCCCAAACGTTGTTTGATCATATCATAAAGAAATTTGTTGCACAGTCCAAACAGAAAGTATAATTTTCCATGGGTGAGAGATGTCGACTGCACATTTATTGCCATATGGGCTTTAAAATCTTTAGTATTCATTTGAAAATCTATTTATCATTTTTTCACAACAGGAAGACTTCTCAGCTACGAACCTCCCTTTCTCTAAAGAAATTACTTTCTTTACTTCTAAATCAAGGTTCTCTAAAACAGTTTTTTTTCAAAATAGCCCAATGACGCCTTCTTGCTGACATTCCCAGCACCCTAGTAATAATATTATCATCTTTGAGAACAAAACTGCTAAGGACTTTAATGAAAAACAGTAATCTGACATCAAAAACTAAGATCTTGGGTTTGCCATGGGCTTTATGTTTCATTTTGGTGTTTTCTGATAAGATTAGGTGGGCAAGTTGTGAAAACAACGTAAAATTACTGAAGCATATGAATAATTAATTCCCCAGGTAGATAGTACCTGTTTATGACCTCCATAAAATCTTGTTTTTCTTGAAAACGCAAATTAGGCTCAAAATATATAAGCTGAAACTCCTCCGATAAGTAATTTGCAAAACTGTTTGCTAACTAATGTTTTGTTTTTCTGCAATAACTTTACAGCAAATATCAATTAGTTTCAGGACATAAACTAAGTGAATACATGTATGCATATCAAAAGAAACTCTCTTTACATTTTGAATAAATAACTTTTTTCTCATTCAATTTTCTTTTCCCGGTGGAAAATATATCAGGTGTTGTTATCTGAAAACAAAAGGGACAGTCTGAATAGAAATACTCTTTCCTATCAGCCAGACAGCAAATCATGTGCGTCTTTTGGAATATGAGAGAATAACTATCTACCAGTATGATTGACTTAGGGTCACACTGAAAAGTTCTTGAAATCCTCCAGGAGGGCCTTGCGTTTGCAAGGTAAAGTTTCCATGTTAAACTGTTGCAAACAAAGCAGGACTTCAGGATATTAACATGACACAAGAATTCCTTACATTATGATAAATAGTTCTTGAGCCACAGGAAAGACTGTAAAATTTTCGTAACAACAATTCTGAGGTAGGAAAACCATGTTAATGCATGCAAAGACTTCACTGCATGTTGCGATTAGAGATTTCTTTGGCATTCAAGAACTTCTGAATGCCAAAGAAATTTCTAATCGCAACATGAGATAGAATTACTCCTTATGCCATGAATAATCACAGAGAGGGTAACTACAGAAACTGACTGTTTTTCAAATGTTTTTTGCTAGATATTTGCATCCTTCCATAAATGTAAAGGTTGCTCCATTACATACAGTTTCTAGAAAAACTCCTTAACAAAACTTAATACTCGCACCAAAACAGTTCATGGGTAACATTATCAATGATCATTGGAACATGGTCATGATGAATCAGCAAAATGTAGACCTACCACAAGTCCCGCTTGTCACACCCAACAGCGAGTGAATGGAGCTGGAGGGAAGAGTTTCAAGCGCAGTAAGAACTGTTTCTCTAGCTAGGTTCACTCGCTGTTTGATGTGATGAGCGGGACTTGGGGGAATTCTGGCAAAAAGAAGCTAAGAACAAATATCTTTAGTCCAAACATAACATGCTGGTTTTTGACATGTTATGAAACTATCTTGATCAGCAAGAATTCAATGGGGTGAAAAAATAAATCCAGCAAAACAACTTACCTCAATTTCTTTCAACAAATGATCAATATTCTCCTTCTTTTCATTTGAGCTTTTTTTTCTGTTCAGAGGAATTGGTGATGTTTGTGAAGCTGTAAGGTCTAACGCCTGTCCTTTTATTGAATCTGCAAAAGATTTGTCTTTTTCTGTGTTGATACTCGGTAAGCTTCCTTTCACTGATAATCTTGTGATGGATGGTCGCAAATCTGTTCTTAGCCTTGACATACTGTGAAGATGTAAAGAAGGTCTTTCAATGCAACTCTTCTGTGGCTTCACCTGTGTATCTTGACTTGATCATGGACAAGAACATCTGCCGCAAGAAAAGCGAAATTTTTTCAGATATAAAACTCATTAAAATCCTTTCTCCCATTGTTTCCTAGCTCCTCATTGTTAGTTTGTCCAAGCTCCAGAGTGTTCATGGGTTCTTCTGTCACAGACTAGAGGGGTGGGCACAAAGCCCTTAAACAAAGGGTGCTTTTTGGAATTTTTGGTACGGCAAGATTGTTAGCTTGAACCCCTCTTATTGTCATTTTCATGTACACGTAATTTTTTCATAAGAGACTGCCTATATGAAATGGTAGGCTCAATTTTTCGTAAGTTAAGAAACAGCCCTACTTGAATTAAAAAAGCTAAGAAACTTTTGTAATTTGTAGTCTTAATTTTCCCAGGCAACTCAAAACTGTTTGACATTGCACAGTAATAGCAACTGTTTGGACATCATTTTGAGTGCGAATTATGTTATTTACTTGATTTGAGATCTTACTAAGTAATTTGAGAGCCCTTCTAACAAAACAAAGTGAAGTAAAAACTTCCGGCATTATGAACATAAGAAACATGTAAAGAAACTTTTGGTAGCAAAAAGGTCCAACAATTAAAAAAACTGCCTACCAGCCCCAAACCTCAGTTTCTTTAAAAAAATACATGATGGAATTTACACATAGAAAATATCCACACTTAAACCCTGTTCACATGGGATTCGATCCACACAAACTGTCAATTAATTGCTGCATTCACAAGGGACCTCACAGATCTGATTCTCTTTGGATCTGCAATCCCTACCTAAATGGGATTGCTGTTGAAAGTGGTCCCATTTGGATACAATCCAAAAAAGGTCCTGTGTAAACAGTTGGGATTGGATCCACAAAAGAAGTAAAATGAGAAAATTGAAAGCTTTGTTGACATCTCAAAGAATGCAATCAGAGATGAGACCAAGTCTAGAAAGCATAAAATCTCAAAGGAGCCAATTAAAAATGAAACAAAAGGTGTACCAAAGTGCTACTTAAAAGCTCACAAAAGTCCAATTGGATTTGATCCTGCATAAATGTAAATGTTCTGGATGACATCCTGTATGAACAGGGTTTTAAACTATTTTCCTTACAACAAATAACCTTAAATATTTACAAAATATTATTGTTGAATGTAAACCAAGAAAAATAACTGATATTCCAATAATTCTTTACGCACACGGCCTCTCTGGGTCAAATATCTCAGTTTTCAGTTTATTCTATTCATTCTCTCTTTGGAGGTCATGTTGTAAGATTTGCCAGTCTGGAAAGGTTGAAACTGTGCAGGCAGGATACAAAATAGAATGAAAGGACCTTCTATGATTTCATTCTGCATGTGTCAGATTTGGCATGCACATGGCAAATTGTTAAATGTGGGGAGCCTGAAGGGTTGTCCTTGCTCCCATTTTCTTTGTGCAAAATCCCAGCCACATACTGTAAAAGCTGAAGGTGGAGTTGCGTTTTTTTAGCGCCAAGCCCTGGGATCATAGAAGTAACTAAGCACTAATGGAGTCCGCAACCCCTTGTCATGATGCTCAAGTAGTGGAGCTCTATCAGGTATTGAACCCTATCCGCCTGACTGTACTGGCTTCAAAGTCAGAGCACTGCGCCACAACCTGGCTATTGTTTTAAAAAGAATGATTCTATTGTTCTTCATTTGTTGTACATGAAATTGCGGGCGGAAGACCTTCCGCGCGCACAACATAAATAGCAGTCTGGGGCTCATTAATAATAATCAGCAATTGACAAATTTACCCTAATAAACTTTTCATGGGGTGACACTCTGCTAAAATACTTTTTCATCTTTAGTTTAACCAGTTTAACAAATTTGCTAAACACACTAACCGTACATAATACCTGTGTCTAGGTTAATGCCAGGGTGCATTCTGAGGCCCTCCCCGCCAGAGAAATACAGCGGAGAGCTATCTTTTGATTTTTCACGCCAAGGTTTTTGGCAGAGAAATTACGTTTTTTGTAGTCTGGTGGGCAGTTGGTGTACAGCGCCAAAGTGCCACTGGCAGGAAATCCTGTTATGCCCATCCATATCCCTAGTGGGTGGGAATTATCCGGTAGGGGAAAAATTGGAATGCACTAGGCCTATATGGGGTTAATGTACATTTTTAGCAGATATTTATTTGTCAGTGCAATCATCGCTAGTTTCAAAATTTTACCAACAATCCTGTGTCTGTGAGTGCATCATGACTGGAATCGGCGTATGTTACGCCATATTTATATGGTGGACAGACTCACTCTAAACAATAGAAATAGCAATAGAACAAAAGAAAGTGGCGTACATACATGGCGTACGGCATACACGGATTCCACCTAGGGTATGCAGGTTAAGGGGCTTTATCCGCTTCAACTGTTTAACCCGTCATGAAGGGCCAAGGTGGAAAGTTTGCTTTTGCTACACCAAAGGTTTATGCCATGGCAATTGTCTGAAGACAATAGGCCTATTGTTTTGCCATTGTTCTTGATGTCCCTCTATGCCAAAGATATTTGGCGTAACATACATGTTTTCCAGCGTGGATGAAGTGTTCATCTCCCCTTCCCCTTCTTTTGATATTTTGATGATCTGGGCCGGATTGTTCAAACCACGATTAGCACTAATCTTGGATTAAAAGCATAAGTCTGTAGTCATTTGCATAGTAGTCCTAATCCAGTAGTATTAGCCTAATTCCCGTTTTGAACAACCGGGCCCTGGCCTTTTTCAGCTGACTCCGCAAAAAGCTACAGCTACTGCATGAAGATGTGTTTGAAAGAAGCACAGAAGTATCGTTTTCTCCAATTGCCAAAGGTTCGTTAGGCCGTTACAAATATTGTAGTATTCAAAAGTGCATTAACCATGGTATGGAACCAAATACTCACCACCACATTTCGTGTAGCAACTGGAAGATCTTCACCGCACGTCTTTTAGTGACTCTGACCATAGATCATTGCATCAGCGTTTTAGGACCTTCAGCTGATTTAGTACGGTCTTTTTGCGCAATAATGTTGACTTTCTTTCGGTATTTTGCTTGCTCTTCTTTTCACGCTGCCGCCGGTTTCTAAGGAATGGAATGCTCTTTGCTGTTTACCTCGATTTGAATATTGCTTTGTTTTCATCAAACATCGATACGAGGCACTGCTCTTGCGCATTAACGTAGCAACAGTATTAAACGTAGCAACAGTAGCAATAGCAACAAGGAGTTTGTGCGTTGCCATCGCATCGGGAAGGGCGACGGGAAAGGGCAACGATTTTCATAATTTTTGTCGATTTTGGTTCAGGAACGGTATCGATCTGCACGAAATTGGTCTAAGGAACGGTGTTGATTTTCATGATTTTGGCATAAAGAACGGTATCCATTGTTGTGTATTCGATAAAAAGAACAAATAAACAGGCCATTTTTGAAATTTGGCGTAAAGACAGAGAAATTGACTTCAGGAACGGGTAAAATTTTTTAAGCTTTTTGGTGGCATGCCCCATACCAAATGGTTTTGAGTGTCCTTTACCTGTGGGCAGAACACGAGAAGTGAAAAAGAGGACAGGAAACGAGACGACAGCAAGCTTATGCCCCCCCCCCCCCCCTTCTCTCTCCTTTTCCTTTCTCGTAACTTCATCCTTAATTCTCATGTCTTTCAACTTTTGGGCTTTTTTATACCAAAAGTAGTCTGCACCTTGGGAACAAGAAACATCTTCGATTGTCGGAAATTGTTGCAAATTAAAAAAGCTGAATTTTCTATGGAAGTAGAGAAATTTCTACCAATTTTTGATACCAGAAATGAAATTTGAAATGCGAAATTTGGGATCCTTGATGTACCGTTATTAACTGCTAGAGAAATAAAAAAAATCAGTATAAATGGACATCTGGGCATCTCCAGCCAGGCAGTATGGACAGTATGTATCCTCTGGCGATCCTACCGAATATTCGCATATTATGACAGAAATGCCTCAAATTCGCTAGATCGAGGAGGCAACTGCAGTGAACAAATGAAGCTGCGAAACTACCAGTTCTACGGAAAGCAGAGAACACGACTTGTAATGTTTCCGAGAATTGTTAGATATGAATGATCAGAGTGTAATCTCAATCTGCGTTTAACAGAAAAATATGTACGGAAAGTTAACATAACCGCTCGAATACTTTAGCCAAAGGATTCTGCAATAAGAATTGCGGAATGAAGCTTTGAATATATCGATAACCCTCAGCCTGAAAATCAGGCTCGAAGTTTTTGGTTTTTGCTGTGTTTTGCTTTGTTTTGGCATGTTCACAGGCTTGATAAATATTATCTAGAAAAAGGTATTTGTGTATAAAGCCTGCAGTTAATTCCAGCTACATACATTAGAAGGTACTGAAGACATTTAACGGAGCTCCGTCTCCAAATTTTGGTCGACACGGTGATTTGGAAGTTTTTTGATGGGTAATATCACACAGACATTTACCTGTTTTTTCGAAAATGAACGCATAATTTTGAAGATAAACCTTTGTACTTCACAGAGGAAAAAACCAAACATTCATATCTTTTACGATTGCTTGGATATAAGTGGATTTTTAACAAGCACTTTTTGGTGGCTTGGGTGAAGCCATCAAACAAATTGCAGAAAACGATGGAGAACAATGGACACATGCGATGTTTACAGATTCGTTTACAGTTTGGCGACGGAGTCCCTTTAATGATGAAAAAGACAACTTCACTTTTTCGACTCAAACTTTTCTGCAACAACAACACTTATGAGACCAAGCTACTGTCTCTTGTCGTTTGGAGTCTAAAGTATTCGAGCAGTCATTTCCATGAGTACAAAATCTCGATAAGATTATAAATATGACATTACATGCTTAGAAATTTATAAAATTAACGCAACAAGTACAAAATTCGGCTATGCCGTGTTCACCAGAAAAAAATTTCCCACTTTTGAAAATTCATAGCGTCGAGAGTACTTGACAGATTTTGAATGATAAAATTTCTAAACAAAAGCTAGAAGTCTATTTCGGCAACTGTAATAAGTCGATCTATCTGAAAGTAAACTACGAAACATTGACGTCAATAGACTTGGGGCAAGTCTAGATAAAAGCTGAAAAACCAAAATGTTTTGGATGACTTTTAGATTTTTAGTTTGGATGACAAAAAATAGATTTTCAAAGAAATACTGAATTTTTTCAGTCCCAAGGCACAATAAATGTGCTGTGCAGACGATATCTGTTACCAGTGACAAATCGTACTTTCTTCATTGTTCTGTGTGCAATGAATTTCTCTATATAATTCGATCAAAGTGTTTCAGGTAATTTTTAGGTATTTTGCAACCATCAAATTTTCGTGAAGTCAAAGTGCTCTCGAGTGCTCTCCAAAACGCAAAAAAAAATTACAGTGCTCTTGGCTGTTAACCAGAATTCGATTTATGCCATACGTACTCTTAGTATCGAAATGGGAACTTTTTCTGGCTCAACAGGCAGACTTAGCAAATTAAATACGGTAATCTTTATTACATGTATGTATCAATCATTAGGTTGGCTCTAACCTTGAAATGTCACTGCCTCCAGTTAGACGCTGTTTGGCGATCTATTGAACTTTTTCAACATAGTCATACCTCAGATTATTTACAGAAAAATAGAAAAGAAACCCCAAAGAAACTAAGGACGCTAAAGCTACACCACAAATACCATTTTGGGGAAAAGAAATGGCTGAAACGTGAAAAGCAAAATGTGTGTTATTTAGAGCTCTCCTGTATAGGCCTGTAAAGTTTCAAAATTACGTGTGTATGCCTGAACAATGTTTATGGTTATTTAGCCATTAGACAGAACAGAAATTTCGATCTTTCTCTTCATTAAATTCTATCGCCATATGGATGCCATTCTGTCTGTGAAAAGCAGTTAATAGCAAAAGTAAACGGTCAAAGAAAGCCTGAGGGAGACACCGCAGTGAATGGAGAGAAAATGCACATCTTTTCGCCGTACTTAGCTTTTAAATGTTTTAACATTGCAGCAAAAGATCTTCCTTACCACACAAAGCCCTCTAACAGTGGCGGACACTTGAGGGGGGGGGGGCGAGGGGGTGCGATCGCCCCCAATCTTGGCTAGAACAAAGGTCTTTTGCTCAAAAACAATAGAAACAAACAATGCCTTTTAACTAAAACAAAAGCTTCGCCCCCCCCCCAATATTTGGCAAAGTGTCCGCCACTGCCCTCTAACACAAAACTTTGCAAAAGCGAACATCTTCAATCCAAGGAAGGCATTTCTTTGTCATGGCAGCATTTCTTCATCGCTTTGGGACGAATACCCGGCAACGAACAGCTAATCAGTGATCCCACGAAATCAATGCGTCACCCGAAAGTTGAGTCGAAGGTTGGCAAATTGCATACCCCTATTCGATGACAGTTCTTTTACAATCAATCACACAAGTTCTTGTTTCAAAACGCCACTGGTCGATGATGAGTATGTTACACCATTCAGTTTTGCTTTTTGTCTGATAGCTTCTTCGTTTGGCATGATGGCTCGGCATAAACGCTGAAAAAATGAATAACAGTTGTAAACAAATTTCATCAGGCTGCTTGGGCTACAAAGTTATAAATTTCATATATCTAAGATAAGAAAAAGTGTGATAGATAGATAGGAGTTAAATCGTGACAGGACGACTGCACTCAAATGGGCCCTAAAATCCTGCGTTGACTAGTAAATTCGTCTTGTCCTGTAAAGGTTACAAAAGAGCTGCGATGGAAACAGCTAAGGCCCTCAAAAAATTTCTGGCAGGTATCTCGATGGCATTTCAATAATTTTTAAAGTAGCGATATGTACCACATCAAGGTCTCATTTTTGGTGATCTTCCTCAAGAACAGGGAATCACAAATGATGCTCTCACGAGGGTATAGAATTTTGAGATAGTTGCTCTGGTGATGAAATTTTCAATTTTGCTCTAAAGGGTAAGAATTCCTCTTTACCTAAAGCATGTCTCACACCAAATGTCAGGGGAAAATGCTTGCCAATAAAAACAATCAAAGAATTTTGCATGAATAATTTTTAGTTATTGCAAATTTCACCTGACGTTTAATTTGAGACAGATGTTACATGCCAGCGCTGTCGCTCATTCTTAACGAGCCATTGTCACCCACAGTCCTTTGCGGGCACGCGCACGTTGCAATTTCAAATTTTCTGAAAATCGAATTTGGCAAAATACAAGTGGAAAACATGTATCCACTCTGCAGAAGTTCAACTGGTAGCAAAGTTTGCCTTCAGCTCAGCTGCCTTTCAATCAGCTCAACTAGTGTCGATTCACAGTTTCTATTTAGGCCTAATTTAATTTTCAGATAGTCTGAAATCGTAGCGAGCCTACAAAGGACCTTGGGTCATAATGGTTCTTTCATCATTATCATTAATTCTTTTCATTTCAAGTTGGCTACAAAATTACAGCTATAATTGCTAATTAAGGCCAACTATTTATGAAAATATACACAATGTTACAAGAAAAATATAATTTACAATGAAAATCCTAAACCAGGGTAAAATATTCTACATAATTTGCAGCTGCAGGTTTGGCATTTATGGCTTTAATAAGTCTTTTAAATAAGTCTGAATTTTTCAGTTCTGTAGGTAGTGTCTCCCATACTTTTCCCCCATAAATCTGACCGTATCTATTTCAAGGCAAGTTGTTTTCGTCTTCGGTTGTTGTAGTTTATCAGAACACCTTAGATTGCAAACGTAGATTTTAAAGGACATCTGTGCAGTAAGTTCACTGCAGTACAGGGTATTAAGATGATTGAAACACAGTACACATACCTCTCTGAAGGTTCCTTCTTGTTCCCAAATACTTTTAACAGCAAAAATAGGAATCCACATCATAGTTAACAGCGCAAGAACCCAGCCTAAAAACTCAGCCCATCCAGGATACGCTATACCATCATAACTGATCCCCTTCCAGCCAAGAGCTGCAAATACTAATATCATTGTAAGAATACCAGGTGTGAAATATTTCCAACACATGGTCCACCATATGGAAGGTTTGTGTCCAAGCATTTGCACAAGCATTGCGTTTAATCGTTCTGTACCAAAGAACCAACCGATTGTTATGATTTCAACCAGGGCGACGAACATGAGAGAGAAACCTGCTGATTGCCAGTCAAATAAGTTGAAGATGTAAATGCCACCCTAGAAAAGAAAGATTTCTGAAGTGACTGAAAGGTTTCCTTTTGGCGACTCACGGAAGGCGGCAACAATCGGCCGAAATCTAGCGACGAAATGAAGCATTAAAAATCCTGATTGGCATTCAAATAGACTAAATACGTAGTTGCAACCTTAAAATTAAAAGAACTGGAGTTTTAAGCTACATGTAACCTTTTCTTCACAAGGAGCTAAAGGAATTGAGCAAAAGCTTCCATATCTATCTTCGTGTGCCCTCGTTAGAATTTCAAACAAAATTTTGGAAGCCCTGAAGTGCCTTCCCGGTAGTAACATGACACAGGAAACAAGCGAAAATAAAGTAAAAGTATGCTAAGGACTTTTTTTTTTTTTTTTTTTTTTATTCAAATATTAAATTTTACAAGGTACTTTACATTTTACTATACCTAATTCTACTTACTATACGACACACTACAAGTACGATACCATGGGGAGCAAAAGACTACGACTACCCCATGGCCAATATCTAAAAACATGAAACGTTAAACCGTATACAATCACACTACGAACAATTTATAAATTAAAGGATACTATACTGGATTCAGTTTCACTCCAGATGTCAGGTCAGTGTTGCGATGAATTTGTAGATGCAATGAGTGCTAAGGACTTCCATAAGCAAATAACTAGTTTCTTAAAATACTAAATAATCTATATTTTTTAGAAATACAAACAGTTGTTTGGACTCGAAAGCCAACGCTAGGATTGTTGGAATTGCCACAAGTCTCTCTTTTGGTCCCGGGGGGGGGGTCACTTCAATAGGCGGATGACGGGGGTGTGCCATTTTCAATTGTAAAATCATACCCTAAAATTTATGAATTTTTCAAAAACCATACCCCAAAATTTACGGGCCTTTCAAAATAGATACCCTTAAATTGTGACAAAAATTCGAAATTCTAACCAAGTACCTGAAATTAGATCAAATTCAATACCCTGATGCGTTTTTCTTCCAAAATGACACCCCAAAATTTATGTTCATTTGTGATGTTACCAAAAATGACACCCTAAAATTTATTTTCAGCCTGAAAAAAGGTACCCCAAAAATGGCACATCCCGTACTGATACATATGGTAGTGACCCCCCCCCCCCCGGGCTTTTGGTTCATGAAAAAGAGACGGAGAACCATCTTCAGATGGAGGACCATCTTCTTTAGAACCAAAAGCAAGTCCATAGGGCTGTTGGATCAGAAAATCTTTAACAATTTAGACGTACCTGACAAACCATAGGAATTGCAACCAGGTAACAAACAATGCACACAATCAGTATATACAGCTTTTCGTTCTTTCGTAAATGCTTCGGATATTCATCGAGTAAATTTGTGACGACACATTCCATCATACCAAACTGGTAAAGAGACAGACATAATTTTCTAAACACAATATAAATATTTGAATACAACATAAAAGTGTGTAAAAAATTACGCATTGAGAATTCCCAGCTGCCACGAAGCCTCAAATAAGAATTTAGCCAATCCCTTGGACAAATCTAAGCACATTTCGAGGGAGGGGGGCAACTCCTATAGGGGGTTTGGTATATATGTGCCTCTGAGAATTCAGAGTTAGGACCCATAACAAGGGCAACATTTTGGGGCGAAAATTTTGAAATATGACCCCTTAAACTGGGCAAAATTTCCACAAGTTTCACGACAAGACCATGCTAATTTCCTTTCTACAAATTTTTTTTTCATAATAACTAATAATAGCAATAACTTGCTAGATTTACCCATAAGCACGGCAAATTTCCGTAAAGCAGACCCTCAACCTGGGAAAAATTTACGAAACATTACCTATAACCAAAGCAAAATATCGCAAATTAACCCATACACAGAGCAGGCAAATGCATACCAAGCCTCCTATGGGAGCTACCCCCCCCTGACACATTTATCAGCTAATGACAGAAAAACATTTTATAAAAGAAATAACGAACGTAGAAGAACGGATAGCTGTGAATTTCCAAACAGTCGATACATTGTTTTGCGACCTTCATTACAAAGATTGAAATATAAACTGAAAAATTAAAATGAAACGAATAAATAACCAAATCAATCAATCAATCAATCAATCAATCAAGCAATCAATCTATCTATAAAGAGACATACCTGACTGTCAAGTCCAATTGTAAATAACATGAAGAAGAAAAGAATTGACCATAATGGGGAAATCGGCATTTTTGAAACTCCCTCAGGATAAATAATGAAAGCTAAACCAGGTCCTGCAACAAAAACCAGGATCAATTTAGGCATTTTATCAATGCAATGAATTTTCAGCTACATATGGCCAGAAGGTCTAAGACACTGCTTGCTCACAAACATCAAATTTCAAGGGTATTTCTTGCTTGTGAAAAAGTTGAAATCTTTCTGAATGTTTCAAAGACATCCTTCAACGAACTTTGCTTCTCATCTTAAATTTGAAAGGACGTCCCTCCTCTTCGAAGTGCTTCAAATGCATCTTTATCATGAATATTCGTTCGGCACAATATCAGCCTCCTTTGACCGTGGTTAGTTTAACACCAGACAACTTTCTGTTTAATGGTTTGATATTCTAAGATTCATCATGAGAAATCCTTACCTGAAGTAACCACTTTACTGATATCCACTCTTAATTTTAACGACATATATCCAAGTAAACTAAATATGACAACTCCAGCCAATGTACTGCTAAATACATCCATGAATCCAAGGAACATTGCATCTCTATGAACAGAGAAGAGAAGAAAAGTTTTAATCACTTGACAACATGGTACCGTGACCAAACGCTTCGATAAGCGAAAATGAAGGCATAAACAGAAACAGATTTAGGCCAAACAACAATGGCGATTATGAACATAGGTTGGTAGAAACTTTGAGTATTAAACTTTACCAGCTAAATTTAATCCACAATATAAAATTACCTATACACGCATTTCATTCAAAAGGAACTGAGAATTTGAAAAAGTTTCTTAAATTATCGGAGTTTGTGTTAACTGCCTGTGCCCTCATGAACATTTCAAGATGAATTGTTCTGAGGTGTTTCCAATGTTTAGACATTATTACTCAAGTACTTCTCAAGAAATATAACACCAGAAACAAGTGAAAACAAGGCAAAAATATGCTTGGGACTTCCTTGACTAAAATTAATAGTTTCTTACATAATTTCTTCCCAGTAGGCTGGAATCTCTTTATTCTTTAGCGTTCTAAAAGTTGAGCTTCTGGTAAGCAGCTTACAATAAACAATACGCATATCATGGAGTATCGGAGGCAAGTGTGTCGCCAACCCTGGAAAAGTGGGGTGGACTTATTATGGAACCATGTTCTGAAAGGTATATCAGCCTGTTTTACACCGTTTTTGCTTATGACCAAATACCATCTTGAGAAAACAACCCTTTGGCAACGCCCTTGATAGGAGAACAATGAATTTTGCAGCGACGACAAAAGCATTTAACAAAGCATTTAAAAAACACTTACTTGACACAGTTGTTTGTAAATTTGTTATAACTCCCATATGACAACAATGATCCAAAACCAGGCCCTAGTGAGTAGAATAGCTGACTTCCAGCATTTCCCCATACCTACAAAACACAAGACGGCTGACGCTATTGGATCGAAAAGAGGGAAAATCGTCCCAGTTTTCGCTCGCAATTACGAACACTTTAAAAAACGAGTGAAATTTACGACGAATTGTAATCAGTCTAGTGAAAGCAGACCCATTGTTAGCCTGCGTGCAGACTTTACTCTCCACTGCGAAGGAGAGCCAAGGCGGATCTTGTTACAGATCCTCATAGGCTCTCCTTTGCAGTGGAAAGTAAAGTCTGCACGCAGGCTAACCCATTGTTCAAAAGAAGAAAGAATCTACGAAACAAAGAGCAGAAGCTTGCTACGGCGGTTTCCAGATTTCTGGAACCATAATAGACGATTACGCTAAAGATGGCGGCGAGGAACATTTTACCAAGATGAAATGCGTTCTAATTACGATTCTTTAACGATTCTATAGGAATTCTATTAAAGAACGCAGTGTATATTGATAAAATTTAGCTTGTTCAAGCTTGTTCATGCCCAGCTTGTTCTCAAAATCATTCACTGTCCAAAAGGCAGAGATCCCTCTATTTGCTATGCAAATAAATACCCTGATGATATGCTTCAAAATCTTGAGTTAGAAAAAATCGCACAGAGACAATTTCATCAACATGACAAATAATTACCTCTGGTTTTAGCATATTGGTAAAATTGGGCTTGAGGTAATGTATAACTCCATCAGCAGCCCCTTCTAGGGTGAGCCCCCTGATCAGCAAAATGAACAAAACAACGTACGGGAATATTGCAGTGAAGTAAACGACCTGAAAGACAAATCGAAATTTAACGTACTGGAAGAACCTGTTCTAACAACAGTTTACATTTTTAAGGTATCTGAATAAGATCATTTTAAATGTATGATCCTTTATATAATGATAATAAAAAGGAAAATGAACTTATTGTATACATTTTCAATAAATGTTCTGCTCCGTACCCCCTCCGTTCCTCCACCCAAAAAAATTTCGGCACTGGACGCATCTCTGTTGACTCACGAGATAGCCAAGTTATCACAACAATAACAACAACAACAACAATGAAAACAACAATAATCACAATAACAATAACAATGAAAACAATAACAACAACAATTTTTGCTCAAATTGGGACTTATGGACTTTCACATAAAAAATTGGGACGAAACGAAACAAAAAGGACACCGATTTTTCGAGGCTAAAAAGTAGTCATGTCAACCTTCAGCAGTTGCAAATTCATATTGCTGTGGTGAGCTCACGGAAGCTAAGTGGCCTTCAAAATGAGGAAATTCTGGTTGAACGTGAAAGGTTTGATTCTTGTATGAAGGAGACATTCATCTGGAAACTTGTGGCTATTGTTCATTGCTAACATCACTGAAAACTTGAATTTTGAGGCGTTTTATCATCTGAGGATTGAGCCGACAAATTAGGCCCATACGCCATTGGCTGGAACACTCGGCTTTTCGTATAATGTTGCTATGGTTTCCATATCCGGACATGAAATCGAGGGAAACAATTGGTCCTAATTTTCAATGTGAAAGTCCATGAGTTATAGTTTGAGCGTCCATCAGTCTATCAATAACAAAAACTACGAATCAGTCTTGCATCTCTGAACAGTTGTTTATGAATCCTCAAGCAGGCCGATACCATTTGCTTCATTACACATCAGTTTCAATAATCATACGACTGCAATATACGTAATAACTGTCACAATAACTAACCTTTCCAGCAGATTTTATGCCCTTGCACATACAGAAATAGACGACAATCCAGGCCAACAGCAAACACAGAGCCAATTGCCATGAGACTGAGCCAAGTTCACCGATGTCTGATGACCTTTGTAATACATATCGGCTGCAAAAGCAAAGAGAAAGTTAATAGGGGCATTGAAAATGATTTAATGTGCTAGGGTTGAAAGGAATCAATGTTGAGAAATGTCTGACCCATTGGCACACTTGCTACAAGTTGCGTAATTGACAGGAAATATCTCCTTTCTATTTTTTTTAGATATGAAGTGATGGGTGTTGCTGTCATGATTTGAAGAGACTTTTTCCACAGTCGTTGCAAGCTTTAGCTGCCCAAGCCTCTACGTGAACTTCCAAGGAGAGCTGTCATTATGAGGAAATATTTCCTTGTTTTAGGCCCGCCACCATTTTCGTTGACAAGTTCCGTAAAATTCAGCAGAAACCAACATTTAGATACACTATGAACAGCAGGGAGCCTAGACAGGATCCTTGGGGAATACCACATGTAACTGTCCTGGCCCTAGGTTGGTAACCAGCTTGTAGCATTGTGGTCTGCTTACAAGGTATGATAACCTTCGGAACGACGTTGAGCAGAAACAACAGCACTCATATCAACATAATAATAATACCTTATTTAATGTTAGTTTTACGATAGTGTGAGCACTAGGTCAATAGCTTGTTTAACGCTAGTTCAGGGAGGAAACATTTACTGAAAACTTACTTGAAGTAGTCATCAGGAGGCGAGACTCTGCTTGTCAGATCAAAATTTGAGACACAATTCGATAAAACTGTCATATTCTGCATCGTACTGTTATTTGTGATGTTTTTGTATGCAGCATGAAATCCAGCGAGGCATTTCACTTGACCACTTGATGCATTGTAGAATGACCCATTGCCCTGAATGTGAAATTCCTCGCGACACTTATCAGAGGCCCACGCTGGGTCGCATTTACGCCACGGTACATCTTTTTGGAACGAGGCAAAGAGATAGAACAGGATCCATGCGATAATGACATTGTAGTAGATGCTGACTAGTAGGGATACCATCAACATTGAATAGCCAATACCTGCGGAGGAGAAACGCTGGTTACGAAATGGTAGAGGTAGGGTGCTATTGGACTTGCCCCAAGTCTCTTTCGCGAAAATAAAAACCAAAACCAAAATATATACCTCTGCGAAGGAGAGAGCGAGAAGCTCTCTAAAAGCAACTTCGCTAGGAGGACTGGGTCCTACTCTAAATACGCAGCAGGGCAATGTTTTGATGTTGGCAATTTGTTTCGTTATAAATACGGGAGAGACTTGGGCAAGTCCAAGGTGCTATAGATTTCAAAGATACAGACTTCCAAATGTCTGAACACTTTGCATTTTAACTATAGGCCTATATACCGTACTGCAAGTACCGTAAAGACTCTATTAAGCCTCCGGGGGGCTTTTATAATTTCTGATACTCTAGAGGGGGCTTAAAAGAGGGGGGCTTACAAGAGAGGGGAGATTTTTAGAGAGGGGGGCTTATTAACAAAATCAAATGACAAGGATAGCTTTTTAGTTCTTTTACACCATATTTTCTGGATTCAACATACAATTTTACGAGTCAAATACATATATTCGAAACAGTATTATTTCAAACCATATCAAAATTAACATGCAAACTTATTTAGCTCAATAAATGGAAGATCTTTGGTAACCTCTGGAATTTGATATAAGAGGCTTAATAGAGCAGGGGGCTCATTTAAAATTTTGGCTCAGACGGGAGGGGCTCATTAGAGAGGGGGCTTAATAGAGAGGGGGGCTTAATAGAGCTTTTACGGTATACCATAAATGTCCATAAAATTATACTGCAAATGCAAATGATATTTCAATTGAACAAACCTCTGGTCAGAGGGCAGATAATCCTCCACGCTCCAATCGGTCCTTCAGCAAAGTATTGACCCAGTGCTACTTCCATGAGATATAGGGGAACGCCAGCACATATTGACATGATGCAGTAAGGGATGATGAAGGCGCCTGTGAAATAGGGAAATGGGGTTATATACAAGGCAAGAACATACAGCAATAGAAGTGGAACCATGAAAGAAATGGCACTAGGGATCACCGTATTACAACATCCATTGGCTGAGCTATTACATGAAAAGAAACCACTGAAAAACACGAGGAAAGGTTCAAGGCAAGAGACAAAGATCTGGTATTTTCCTAGAAACATGCACAATTAGAATTTTGGTCCACTATGACCGGCAACTTTAGCAACAGACCAAGACTTCTTCCCGTCAAGGGTCTGACCTGTGTTTTGCTCAGGTTTGTAATGCGGAAGAAATTTATCAGTAAAAACCTTGAGATGGCTTTAAGAAGCGAAACTAGCCTGAAGCACAAATGAAACTTTCTGTATGTTTTATAATGGTCTCATTTTTCAAAGCAACCTTCAAACACATCGCCCCTTGCTGTCAGATTCCTACAGTGACGTGATAGAAACAGCTTTCATGTAACAGAATCAATGGATTTGAATTTAATCCTCCACAGAAATTTACAATCCTGTTAATCCTTGCAAGATCTTATGTATGAGCTTCATTTCAGATGAAAATGGCGTTGAATCAAGTTGAAATATTTGCTAAACCTGCGATTTAAGGTCTAATTCTGCCAGCTGAGAAAGCCAATGAAAACGACTTTTTCCAGCTGTCTCATTGGCTTTCAAGCAGAATCATCATTCGAATTGTGGGATTTCCAAACGTAATTTTCTTAAAAACACGTTAGCATTTGGGAGAACGCATTTTCTAAACTCATTCTGAGCATATTTTAAGTTTAGTTCATGTTCCTTTGTGTTGTTTCTCTTCCACGGGATTGCGAGAAAGCTTGATAATGCTGCTTTTCCTCCGTTCTTCTCGCTCGTCATGCACAACTTTAATTGAATGCTGCCATTATTCAAAAAGTTTAAGCCGTATTTCGCGCGTGAGCTCCTACGCAGGGATGCTCCTCATTTCAAACTGAGTGGAAGTTTGAAATGAGAAGCATCGCTGCGTAGGAGCTCAGGCATAAAAAACGGTTTGAACTTTTGGATTAATGCCAGAATTCAATCGAAAGAACCAAAAAACCAAAGAACGAAGGAAAAGCACCAAAGAACCAAAGAATGGAAAATGGGAAGAACCAAAGAACGAAGGAAAAGCAGTATCATCAAGCTTTCCTCGCAATCTTATGTGGAAGAGAAACAACGTAATGGCCTAGCATGCAGTTTGATCCTTATATAGGCCACATCAACGGTGCATTATATTGCCCGTGCTTCAACTTGCAGTCGGGCTCTCTGACGTCACATTAAAATAGGGGTCTGGGCTCGACCTAATCAATCTCATTTCAAATTTGCACAGGGAACCAGGTTGTAATTTGGATAGCGCCTTTTTCCGAATGTTTCAAATGCTGCCACCAGTGAAATTATGAAAATGATGAAACAACAACATCAGAAGAAAACAAGCTATCTATATTCATGGTGGCCATTGATGAAAACAAAAATACTGGAACGATAATAATCAACGCATCATATAAAAGTCTTTCAATGCAAATTGTGATGCCAGGCAGAAAGTTATCAAATAAACTATCCTTGATTAAAATATTAATATGAATTTTTCTGTGACTACGTAATTTTGAATTTCTTAAAAGACAATTAATGTTATTCGTACAAGGTATTGATTAAATTCAATTAAACTGTGTTTAACAACAAAGCTTCGCAGCCTTCACAGCGAGGGCGCTTCTGAACCTGGGCAGAAAGACACTGTGAGATAAACACAGCTGCAAGAACTACATTAGCCTGCGTGCAGACTTTACTTTTCCACTGCGAGTAAAGCGAATTAGCACCGATAATTTTGTTCTTCGACTTGATGGAATAGTTCTCCCCCTTGTCTTTGGCCAATCAGTGTCTGGTTTCAAAAGCAGACGAAATCGTCACGTGCTTCGCAACCCTTCACCAGTTCCTCGTTGGCCCTCCTTCGCAGCGGAAAGGTAAAATTTGCCAGCCTGGTTCCCTGTGCGTCAACTTGACCGCGTTCGCGTGAGGGTACTGGGGGCCAGGGAAGCGATTTGTTGACCGCTTCCATGGAGCCCAATCCCCTTAGTCGAAAATGACGTCAGGGAACCAGACTGAAAATTTGCATGCAGCCTAGAACTACTAACTACATTCCCTGTCACAAAAAGCTAAAAGTTGTTTTCCTTCTTTTAGTTTACTGTAAAAGAAAGTGAAATAAGGAAAGCAACGGGCAGGGACCCAATCTAAAAAGCTGCCATTGAATTCGATTGTACACAATCACAAACATCAGCAAAATTCTACTTCGAGGTTCTGCCCGTCAATTTTTAGCTGGGAAGCTCTCCCAAGCTGTTGTTGTGCAAAATACTCCGACAGCAAAACTCTTAGCATTTGTCGGACAAGCGTCAATTAATCATCCCGAATCATCCCGTATTTGTCGTTGCAAAGATTTGCTTCGTGTATGTCAAAAGAAAGTTGGGATAATCCTTCCATCCAGTATGATGATACGAGAACATCCGACCAATCCGACCAAATCCACATATTTCGAGTTTGAGGTTTGGGAAAGAGGTTGCCAAAATGAGCATCATTTCCTCATGTGATTAAAGTAGTTTCACAGTGAAACTACTGTACTGCTCACATGATCACATGAGGAATTCACAGGCGTTTACGGCACTCTGCATTTCAGATTGCAACAGTCTGAAACACGGGACAGCCACAGCTGCGCACTAGGGGCATTTCACTATCAAAAAACCTCGTACACCTTTGGCAAAAATCCTTTTGTTTTCAAGAAAAATCCATCAAAAATCCGTAAAATGCTCTTGTCCTGAAAAAATCTCCTACGCTTCAACGCGATTCAAGGTGTAGTGTAAATGTATGGAATTGTATTTAGGATTGGTTGATGAATAAAACTGAAACTTTCGCCCTGGACCAATCTTCACGGTCAAATCCCTTACAAAAGCCCCGCGCGGAAGGAGTCTGGGTATTCTATTATTAGCCTATTGTATTTGATGATTTCGTGTCAAAAAAGGTGCGCTTATTTTTAATCGAAGGTATAAAGAACTGCTCCATAAACAACTCACAAGTAGAATTGGTAGGCTCTCATAAGGTTTCTCATCATCTCATCAGGTTTCTAAGGCTCTCTTCTAGTGCAACGAATAACTAATAACAAACTATTTACAATATGTATAAGTAGAGGACTGTATATAATATTCTCTCCATGGAAGATGTTGTAGTAAAGGCTCGAACTTCTTAATATTTATCACTTGTCTAGGCTCAAACTCCAAGATTTATCGCGTGTTTTCTTCAGACTTTAGGCTCGGAAATCATGCCCCTATTCAGGCAAAGAGATCTATTTACAGCCCCCTACACGTAAGCCAATATCAATATTTACGTAAGTTAATCTAACCCGGGGGTCATCACAAGTTACAGTTTATCTCACACTCCCCCCTTGATCAATCTGGGTCTGATTGATCAACAGTAAGTCTACGCAACAAGTCAGCATTCTGCGCTGCTTGCCTTCTAGGGGGTCTAGCAGGCTTCTCTTCCATAATCACTTCATCGTTCTCTTCATCAACTGGTAAGGAATGAATGTTCTTACCTTGCTCCTTGTGATTTACCTCAATCGGGAACAACGACTGAATTGGTCTTCTAAGTCTCGTAAGTGTCCCTCTGTTGTTGACAACTCTAACCTTAGCACCCCTGATTTCTTTGTCTTTCGGCAAATAACATCTTTCAACAGCAATACTCACATTTTCCAGATCTTTCAACCATTTTGCAACAAACTCTTGCTCTCCCTCTGACAGTGGTGCATCCCAATCATACTTCTTTCTGCACAAATCTTGGAACAGCAATCTTACAGGAATAATAACTGGCACAATCAGACCCAATGGGTCGAATAACTTGGCAGGAAACCTCAAGATATTTCTTTTCGTCAGCTGTAGATCTCTTCCAAACTCAGCAAGGTAAGCTAATTTCAAAATGATCTTATCTTCATTCAAATCCCAATTCAAACCAAGAATTTTATGCTCCTTTCCAGGCTCAATTTCGCTTAGACCTCCCATCGACATTTTTGCAAACGATATGTTTTCCATTTGATCAACTTCAACTTCAGATTTATCAGCAATTTCTCTGTTGTATGCAGCAATCTTTCTTGCAACCTCTTCGTCGTTGGTAGCCCATTTCCGTAAATTGAAGCTTCCAGCAGCTAAACACGATTTTACTGCTTTGAACAAATCTACTGCCTCCTCTCCATTTGCTGCCCCGCATGTCCAATCATCGATGTAAAACGCTCTAATAACTTTATCAGCCATTTCGATATTCTCCTTGTAATACTGCCTGACATGAAAATCCAATGTTGCATTCAAGCAGAACGGTGAGCTAGACATTCCAAACAATACAGACGCAAAACGAAATACAATAATCTTTGGCTCTTCTTTTTCCGCTTCTTTCAGGTTCTCGATCCACAAAAAACGCATTAAATCTCTTTGATCTTCATCCACAGCAATATTCAAAAATGCTTTCTCGATATCCGCAGCTAAGCCAACTTTGTATGCTCGAAATCTCAATAAAATATCAATGATGGCCGGAGCCATAGGTGGTCCTACATACAAACATTCATTCAACGATGGTAAGGACTTTTCCTCCTTCGAACTAGCATCGAAAACAACTCGTAACTTTGTCGTAAGTGCATCTTGCCTCTTCACTGCTTGATGGGGTAAGTAATGGATGTTTCCAGGTTCTGTTTCTGCAGATAAATCAACTCTCTCAATAATACCATCTCTCTCTTGATCTCGAATGATTTTGTCATACGCCTCGAGTGTTTCTGGGTCTTTGCGAAGACGTTTCAATGAAGATTTCAAACGGGCAAGACTCAAATTGTAATTGTCCGGTAACAAATCGTGGTTTTCTTTAACAGGCAATCTTACGCAATATTTGTCACCATCCTTCGATATGTTCTCGATAAACGATCCATGCACTGTGTCTTTCTCTCTTATTCCAACTGATTCAAAATCCCACAACTGCTCGACCATGACATCTACCCTGTTATTTTCAATGGGTTCAGTTCCCGTTCTTAGCACGTGGGTCGATACGAAATTTGCATTAGCCGACAAACCATCATCTTCTCCACATGGTACTCTGCCAGACAATACCCATCCTAATTTTGTCTCGTGCGCAACTGGACTGTCCGCAGTCTCCCCCCGTTTTAGCTCTCCAGTGAAGAACCTTCCGAGGTAGTCAGCGCCAATCAACACATTAATAGGACTGTCACATGACCCATCACTGTAATCCGCTAATTCAATGTTACTTACGTAATCGAAATGTTCAATAGCAGATTGAATGTTCTGTGCTGATATTGGTTCACAAATCTTTGACACTGCGTATGCTTGTATTTCTGTTGAAAACTGCCCAGAAATACTGCTCAAGGAGAATTTCACTAATTCATGGGGCGTAACCTTCACGTTGTCAGGATTTCCTCCAAAGGCTTTAATCAATAACGGCTTGGTTGCTACCGTTGGCAACGACAATTGATCTTTAATGTTCTTGCAAATAAAACTCCTCTGACTCCCCGAATCGAAAATAACACGTACACGAACTTTCTCATTTCCATCGCAACTAATAAATGCTTGAGCTGTCTGTAGCAAGATGTTGTCTCGCGAGCTAACATAAAGGGCACTTGATGCTGTCTCCTTGACTTCGGGCCTTTCTTCCGATACAACTGTTGCATTGGATGGCATGTTGTTGTCACAAATGCTTACATGATGACGTCTGCCACACTGGAAACATTTTCCCTTTGACTCACATTTCCCTGCAACATGATTCTTTCGTAAACATACAAAACAACGGCCTTGTTTCCTCAATATATCCTTCCGTGCTTTCTTATCGGTGATAATGTTGCAACGAGTAGATGGATGCTCCTGCCGACAATAAGTGCAGCTCGATACATTAGATTTTCTCCCCTCTGAATATAACACAGCAGCGGTACTAGGCTGACTAGGTGATCTCTTATCAGGCGAAAAACTGTGAGCTTTCGGGATAAACGATGGCAAATCAGCTTGAATACTACCACATCTTTCTCGATTTTCAATCTCTTCTCGTAACAGATCAAGCAAGCGATCAAGATCCCAGCTTCCATCCTTCATTTGACGACCAATTAATAGACGAACATCTTGTGGAATTTTCTTGAGTAGTACTGGGACAAGAAGGCTTCCATATGCTGATGTTGGCACTTTTAAAGATTTTAATCCGCGAACATGTACTTCGACCTTGTCGTACAAATTTCTAAGCTCTTTAATGTCTCTCGATGAAAAAACTGGTGGAATGTGAAGTAACGCATCATGGTGGCCACTTGCTATGACTTGATTGTCTCCAAATCTTCGTGTAAGTTTTTCAATTGCTTCGTCATAGTTTGCTTCCGTTGTCTGCAACCCTGCTATGGCAGCTGCAGCTGTTCCCTCAAGCAAATCTCGTAAATAACTGAACTTGGTTATCACATTTAAACTGGGGTCGTCGTGAATGGCACTCTTATAGATATCCCAAAACGTCAACCATTGCGTCACCTCTCCATTAAACTTCTTCAGTTTCAATTTTGGCAATTTTGAAGATGATGAGCTTTCCCTAACACGAATCTGCGAAGGGATTTCGCGAGAACTTTGCTGCTCAGTTTGAGTTTTCTCTTCGATATTGAGCAACGTTTCATAGACCTTGCGTCTAAATTCTCCCGACTCTCGAATCTCTGTCATTAAATCATCTTCATCTTCAGTAAGATCAACGATATCGTCTTCTAAATCTGTAATAATCTCGATTTCCTCCTTTAATGTGATCTTCAACTGTTTGAGCTTTCGAATTGTGTTTTCATCAAGGTTTTCTAACAACGCAGCGGCCTCTTCCAGCGAACTTTCGACGTAGTTTCGATGGCCTATCCGAATACTGCATAACTTTGGTAGGCTTTTCCGAGTCTTTTTCTTGGCTTTCGACATTTCTTAATTTATTTACATCCGGCTCTGTGTGTCCATGTCAAAAAAGGTGCGCTTATTTTTAATCGAAGGTATAAAGAACTGCTCCATAAACAACTCACAAGTAGAATTGGTAGGCTCTCATAAGGTTTCTCATCATCTCATCAGGTTTCTAAGGCTCTCTTCTAGTGCAACGAATAACTAATAACAAACTATTTACAATATGTATAAGTAGAGGACTGTATATAATATTCTCTCCATGGAAGATGTTGTAGTAAAGGCTCGAACTTCTTAATATTTATCACTTGTTTAGGCTCAAACTCCAAGATTTATATCGCGTGTTTTCTTCAGACTTTAGGCTCGGAAATCATGCCCCTATTCAGGCAAAGAGATCTATTTACAGCCCCCTACACGTAAGCCAATATCAATATTTACGTAAGTTAATCTAACCCGGGGGTCATCACAAGTTACAGTTTATCTCACATTTCGAGACGTTCGTTGATATAGTTAAATAAATTTCCAAAACGACGCGGCTTAATTCAAGTGTTGTATTGATCGAGACCTCTTCTTTGTGGTCGGTGCATCTTTCGAACCTCCTTCGAGCTCTCAAATTTGACTTGCCGCCATCCTGCATTCCAATGACGCTTTGCTTTATCAGCAGATTACGCCCCCGGCTCCTATCATACCTCAGAGACCAACAAAAGAAAGCGAGGGCTTTGAACATATTCAATACGGATTCAATTTACATAGAAACAGCAAACAATGAACATTATCTTCACGCAAAATGACAATGTATGAACCAGTGCTCTTTCAGGATTGACACGGGCTTGACGTATGAATGTGTTTATTATAAGTCCTTTGGGAAACTAAAAGGCTTCCTTTTGACGCACATGGGTCATAAAAAATTGAAATATCTTTTGAAATCAGTGCCTAAATATACCAGTTTCGTTTGCGTGATGCTTGCCACACACGTGTGCGCGCAGGCTAGAAAAACAACTGCGGGAAATAAAAGGAACTCTGACCCCCCTGGGAGAGCCTCTGAGAACCACAAGACAAGAAGAAGCATCAAGTTTCAATGGGAAAAAGATTTGAAAGTTGTAAAGTTTCGTTTTGGTGTTCGGATAGTTGTTTTCTACCAAATCACGACCCGAGCAGGTTATTTTAAATTTGCAGGCATAACATTAGTCAGAAAATTTAAATATTTGATTATTGTGGTGTGGTCTTAATCTTTCATGTTGTGGAGGCTGAGGCCTGAGGCAACTGATACAACTGGATACAACAAGCGTGGGAAACACATGGAAACACTTACCACATAGGTCTAGTTCTGGGGGGAGTGTCACAACCATTAAAGAAAAGGTCACAACATGATCATGAACACATAGAAATTGTCAAATATTGAGCAGTATATAATGTCTTGTTTACTTTCGATAATTTGCATTTCAATCAGACAAGAAAGAGTATGCTACAGGAAAATCTGTGATGAGAGCTGAGAGCCGATGTGTGATAATCCGGGGGGCCACTTGTCACAGAGGCAGGGGGGCTACAGGGGGCTGGATCCCCTCTAATCAGGGAGTTTTAATGAACGGCAAATATCACATAAAAACAGATTAAATGAGATACACAAGATACACTCACCACCCCCACTTTTGTATGCTAAATATGGAAACCTCCATACATTCCCCAATCCAATCGTATATCCGACACATGACAATATAAACTCTGCTTTATGGCCCCAAGTTGGCCGTTCTGGGATCGCGTCATCGTCATGTTCCACCTTTGCAGCTCGGTCGTCAGCCATTGGCTTTAGGACAACTGTTTCCTCCTTTTTCCCGTTTTCATCTCCAAAAAGTCCCATTTTGTACGACAACAAATCGACCAGCGTGTTGCCCTCTCGAAGGTGTAAATAAAAGGTCGTTCACCGCTCACACTGCCACGAGTGATTAGTTCTGAACAGAGAAAATAAATTGAATTATTCGGTGTCTGTCTTTCAAATACACTGGGAATCGTATGACAAAGACACAACTATGTACCTCAACAACCAAAGCTAAGTACTGTTCTCTATTGGTGATTATCGCACACCTACTTCCCGTGTCCAAAGATAAACAGGTCTAGAGGTCTAGGTCTACACTTCAGTAAAATCATGTAAAACTACTAGCAATCAACCAATCAAGAACCGACGCGGGAAATTCAAAATTTTATGTAAAATCACTAGACTTTTTGACTGCTGAGCCTGTGGCGGGAAGTATGAAAGCCATGAATAATTGATATCGACAACAACAAAGTTTGCTTGTATTTTGTAAACCAGGGGGTAAACTTCTTTTGGAATAAATGCAAAACTAAAAACTGCCTGTTGTTCCAGGGGGAGGGGGGTACTTGACTTTCAATTGTACGGGGGGGGGCGTGCACTCCAAGAAAAAAATAATCACCCGGCTTTAGGACTTTTCCTTCGAAATGATAGCCGGCTTTAGAAAGAGAAGCGAAAACGAAACCCGAAAAGGAGTACGCATCCCGTCAGCAAAATATACTAAGTATCCCCCCCCCCCCCCTGAGCTGCTGTGACATGTGTTTTCATTGTCTCCTGGTATCCTTGGGAACGTCCTTGTACTGTAGTAGTTCGTTCGCAGTGTCTAAAGTAATGGATTCTTGTAAAATTTTACGCTCATTTTTTATAAGAAATTAAGGTCTGGTTTCATCAGAAACTGGTAGGTAGTTCCTTAAATTTTAAGACTTTTTTGCTGCCAAAAGTTTCCTGTGTGTTTCTTATATTTTTAAGACCCTACGTACGCGTAGAGTTAAATCTTTTTCTGTTAGAAGGACTTCAAAGTTATTTAGTAAGAACGTAAGAAATAATAACATAATTCGCATTCAGAGCAAGATAAAAACAGTTGCGATACCCGTTCAGTGTCAAAACACTTTTGAGTGCAAATTACAAACGTTTCTTAGCTTTTTACATTCATGTATAGCCATAGCGTGTTCCTTGCAGAAGAATGAGTGTATATTAGATACAGACAAACATAGCATTAAAAATTAATGCATAATATCCCATTCAAACTCAGGTTAAATTTGACCAATCAAATGCATTCGAATTGTTGGACTGACCAATTAGATTGCAATAGCATTTGATAACCTGGTTTAGTTTACGATGGTATATTTTGAAAATAGGGTATGAACAGAGGGTAAGATTAGATGTCGCGCGTGCAAAATTATTCGTGCAAATAATTTCGATCGCTTTTATTCGCGAATGTCCTTTATATCAACGTGACATCCAACTTGAGAAAAAATTTGAGCACGAGGATGGCTAATAAGTTGTATTACCAAATGTAAGTGTTTTACGTGTATTTTTTCCATATGAAACCGCTGATAAAAATTCAACTCCCAGATCACTACAAAATTTCAAGAAACTTTCAGTACTGGCTCAAATTTGTAGTTTCTTACAAAAAATACGTGAACGTGCAAAGAAGCACATCTCTGGCAGTCTTAGAAACTACATCGTAATAATTAAACGCAAAATTGACAAACAACTTAAGAAACGTTCAGTACAAAAACAGGGATATTTTCAGTCAAAGTTACGAAGCTTTCTGAGGAAGTTCGGATCTAAGTTTCTTGAAAATGTGCAAATCGTTGTTCATTATGCTTATGATTATCGTTTACATTGTGTAGCAGCTTTCGTCGCTAAGTTCGATGTTAGTGAACCAAAGAATGATTACGAATCGGTGGCTAATGTAAACATTTTAAAAGACAGCATGTCGTTGCGCTGTTGTTTTTATTTCTTAATCAGAGAAGATAGGCTTGCTTTGTGTCCATATTTTGCTGTTATATTCGATGTTAGTGAACCAAAGAATGGCTACGAATCTTGTTTCGTCTTCGTTTAATCACTTCATTATTGGTGGCCAGTGTTAGTATGTGAGAAGACAGTGCACATACGTGCTGTTATTTTCATTTCTATAACTGTGCCTCAACAGTGCTTACTTTCTCCTAAAATAAAGGAAGGGATGCTTATATTGGGTCAATATTTCGTTGCAACGTTCGGTGTCAGTGAGCTAAAGAATGCATACGACTGTTATTTAGTTCGCCTTGTTCAGCTATTTATTTCCAAGACCTGTGGCCAGTGTTAGCACTTTAAAAGACACTATATCTTCACGCTGTTATTTTTATTTCTTTACTTTGTTTTAGCCTGTTGCTACCCACCAAAAATCAAGAAAGGTATACTTGCTTTGTGTCAAAATTTGCACAACATTGTGTCCCAAAAAATTGTGCCCCGTTTGTGTGGCTGCGGCGAAGGAGCTGTAGCTTCAGTTATCTCGGATTTTACACAGTTGCATGGGTCAGGCTTAAACTTAGAGTTTGAGTCCTTCTATGAGTCAATCGGAGCAGTGGTTGCTGATTTATGGTAGAGGAAAGGCAAAAAGTGGCAGCTTCAAAAACAGCACTTCCATTGTTCTCCAGCAATTTCAATCAAATACAGGGACGTAGGAAGCATCTCAAACTTGGGAGGCACGACACTTCAAGGGCATTTTTTTCATACAGCTGAAGGGGCACTTCCTGAAAATAAAAAGGGTGATTCTTTGTTTATTGCAAAATCTTGGGAGGCACGTGCCCCCAGTGCCCCCTGGTTCCTATGTCTCTGATCAAATAATGCTTGAAATAAAGGGTTGTAGCGTCATATTCAAACTTTCTCGACATTTTTTAAAGGGCTGACAGCGTTGTCTTGCAGATAAACAACACTACCAACCCTTTTAAAATGCAGAACAATTTTAAATGCAACGTTAGAACATTTTCTTTGAAAATTCACTTAATTTTGACATTGCCGGAGAATACACGTTTTTTTTATATAAGAAACTGGTTTATAAGAAACTAGTACTACGATTACCAAAAAATTAAGAAACTCTAGTACTACGCCCAAGAACAGTTAAGAAACTCTAAAACTTTATTTCTTTGTGTTTCTCTTATTCTATGTCTTTCTAACAAAGGTACATTCGTCTTTTCTTGACTTTTAGCTGCAAAATTGGTAAATTTTTGCCTTGATGTGCATGGCTTCTTCTTGATGACAATGTCAATGCAAAATGGAAGCCCTTTCTCGAGAAGGAGGCTCAACTTCGAACAATACCGCAATTTTAGGTCCAAAAAATAAGAAACTGATTAAGAAACTTTTACTACTAAAACACCGAAATTTTCATGCGAAATTAAGAAACTTTTAGTACTAAGTGCTGATCCAAGTTTCTTATAAAAAAAACGTGTAATAGAAGTTTTGAAGCAACCACTTGTTTTGCATTTCCTCTGCCATAAATTGGCAACCACTATCCGACTGGCTAAAACAAGGCTCAAACTCTAAGTTTAAGCCTTACCTATGCAACTGTGTAAACAACGAGACAATAAAAGACACAGCTCCTTCAGAGTAGCCACACGAATGGGGCATAATTTTCTTGAAACACAATGTAGTTGGCTATCTACAGAAAGCCTGCGAATCTTACTTACACCTTTCAATTATCCCACTACTGGTGGCCAGTGCTAGCATTTCAAAAAGACAGCAAACCTTCACACAACTTTCTTCTTAGGGACCGTTCATTATTTACAGAGGGGTTGGTACTGAAGACAAATGTTTTCTTGTCCAAAAAAATCTTCTTACCCAACTCTAAAAGTGACAGCAAAAACATCTACCCAACAATTTTCAGGTTGAAAAATTTTGCCCAACCACTACCTGTAAACATGGTTTCAACGTCAAACGATGTAAATTTTCAATTCAATACTGTAAATATATTGATGACAAAGATGAACAAAGTAGACACTGAAATGGCTAGTGTTGATGATGTTGATGATGACATTTATAATTTTGGACTTTAAAAATTTGGCATTAATTGGTGGGAAAATTTTGTTTTCACAACCTTGAAATTACAAGAACAAATATTTACCCAACCTTTTTATGATAGAAAATTTCTCTTACCCAACCCATTTCTCTTCGGTACCAACCCATTTATAAATAATGAACAGTCCCTTAATTCATTGCACTTTTTTGATTACAAAGTCCAACTTTGTAATCTAAGAAGGGGCTTCGATGTCAGTCAGAAAGTAAGTAAGTAACCCACTTCCGTCACGCTCGTTAAAGCAATTGATTAACGTTTTATCTCTGCTAATTGGCACTGAAATAAAGAAGGCGCACATAAACCGCATACAAGACAGAAGTTTCCCGCGATCCTATAGCAACATTTGACGTCGGCTTATTTCATGTTAGACAGATTTGACACCATAAGATGGATAAATTACGATGATGTTTACCCTGGCACAACAACAAATTTACCCAGAATTGGCACGTTCTTGACTTCATTAGCAGCTTAATTATGTTAAAACAATCGTTTTCTAGAACGAACGCATCATTAGCCACTTATTGATAGTACTCATTATGCAAATAAGTCAACTTTAGAGGATGCTGTAACCGGTGGCCTGCACAGAGGCTAGCATTTGCAGAATCACCGAGGGTAGAAGGACCCCCCTCTTACACAGCTACAGATGCAAATGTCATTGAAATTGAGAGGAAAGGTGCAGAACCTCAGCAAACAATGGCGCCACTGACTGGGGGAAGACACGTGACCACATTGAACCAAAATGCCTTCATGCCTTCAGAGGTTATCTTGGTGACTGCTTGTCTTGAATTAGATGCCCGCGAATAACAACCATTGAAATGTTTTACAGGGCTCTGCATAAGTAATTTTGCGTTATCGTAAATCTCACATCAGGAACGCCGGAGAGGGGGGCGCGGGGGGTCAAGCGCCCCTCCTGCCCTTTCCTAACGGGGGCAAGGGGGGCAAAAGTGCCCTTTCAATGAAAAACAATAATTTACTTTGAAACTTGATAGAAAAGCCGCCATAGCTTCATTTCCTTATCAAAAACACACTAGTAACGAAAAATGACTTTCAATTGCAACTTCAAAATAAGCAATATTCGATTTTATGCGATTCGGAATGAGGACATGTGGAGGAATCGCCGAAAAATTTCGTCAAAGAACATGATTAATGTTCGTTAAAACGTTTTTGATACCATTTTAAGCCAATCTAAAGGGCGTGGTCACAAAAATTTTCCCGGGGGAGTACCCCCGGACCCCCCAATTTTTAGGCTCGCTTCGCTCGCTTTCGGCCTCGATTGCCCTTACGCTCCTACTCGCCCCCCTTGCCCTACCATCGCTCCGGCGTCCCTGTCTCACATGACATCCAATTTGAGACAGATGCACCAAAGATTTCATGCACGAACAAAGACCTCAAATAGGCAAACCAGGGCTAATGAATTTTATTTTTTGCGTATCATTCTGATTTCACATAAAGATAGAAAATTGCTTGTCAGGCGATTCGTTTGATTTTCGATTGAAGGGGGCTTTAGCAGCAACGCTCATCCCTCTGATTGTAGCTAAAAACAGCACCAACGATCATTTTGGGTTATGAAGAAATCAATATTCAGATATTCTTGTTTCTTCTAAACATCAGATCAAGATTCTGTTGCCAAGCCACAGTGATATGAGCAGAACAATTTCGCGAAACAATAATAGCTGCAATTGATTGAGAATGAGTAATCAGTGCAGGGTCTTATGTTGTTTCAAACGACATAATGAAAATAAATAAATAGACTAAAATCTTGTGTTAATTCGACTCTGATCGGCGAAGGTGAAAGAACTGTCAACAGCTGAGATCAAAAGCATCGCAAAATTGTAAGTTGATAAAGATTTACAAGGTTGATATTTCTCATTCACGAAAGATCTACAATTTGAATTATGATCTACCGTATAACTATGTAAGGGTTTTAATACTAATGATAATAACTAGCTGTTAACGCAGTTAAGTAAGTGCTGCTCATACCAGTTGCGTACGCAGCACTCAAGGAGTGAGGGGGTCTGGGGCATAAGCGCAGAACATTTTCTGTGACCACATCTTTCAGACGCTCGGAAAATGGGGGAAACGCCTTTTTAGTTATATTTTGCATCGTAAACATGGTTGGAATGAGCAAAATATAGGCAGGATGTTTTGTTGAATTTATATTGAGAATTTATACCCAATTGAGAACATGCATTCTACTTAGAATGCCTCTCTCAACAATGGTCAAGCATTTCTTAGAAACCCAAAACATTGCTCCAGCAAACCTTGACAAAACCATTCTCTCCTCGCTTTTCAAGAGATCTCAAAAAGACAGATCTGCCTGAAAGATCTGCCTGACCCTTCCCTCCCCCCCCCCCTCCCTGCGATACAAAGTTTATTGCATTTTGTATGAACCTCAAGGTCAACCTTTTTGAAAAGTGGGGGGTCTGGACCCCCTCATTCCCCCCTTAGGTACGCCACTGCTCATAGCGTTTTCATAAAAATATAATTCTGCAGATTTTTGAAAGAATAAATGTCAGAGTGGAGTTTTTGGGGCAAGTGTTTGAAACCAAGTTAAATTGCAGCTTTCTGAGTGGAAAACTTAATAGAACTGAGAACTTTTTGTAAATTAAAAGACTGCATTACACCATGGGCGATAGGACACCAAGTGTGTGAAAGTTTCTGTAGCGAGCCACCTTAACGTTTTATTGTTAGCCACATTAACCATTTTTTTTTGTGTTTTACCTATTTTCACTTGGTAGTGAGCCACATTATCGCTGTTTCGTCATGGCTCTATACCGAAAATTTCAAAATGACGAAACAGCAATAAGGTGGCTCACTATCAAGTGAAAATAGGTAAAAACACACAAAAAACGATTGGTTAAGGTGGCTAACAATAAAACGTTAAGGTGGCCCGCTACAAAAACTTTCACACACTTGGTGTCCTATCGCCCATGATTACACAACTATAATACTCATTAAAACTCAATGTAATATCAGTCTCAATTCAACTCTTCAATTGCAATTTCTTTCTTGGACTGCAAGGCTTTCTTTTCCCCAGGTGGTACCTCAAATAGTATATGATTTTCTGATTTGGCCATAGATCAACGCTGGCAGTTTCAAGTTAAAATAGTTGTGATGTTTTAGTAGCAATACAGTAGCTTTGATAATTTCTTTGTAATTATCCTAGAATGTCAATTATTTGCTTCCATCTGCACCAATCAGCATCCCAGGGGGTACATAACATGTTCAAGGTACGGGTATGTTCCGCCCATATGGTTGGGTTTTTGGGCTCAAAATTCTCTAAACAAAACAAGGGTCCTTTTTGGGAAAGTTTTCATGAACATGGGTGGGCTTTCGCTGAAATTCACAAAAATAGTAGAAAATGGGCTGTTTTCCGCGAAAATTCATCATAACAGTGGGTACCAAGGCAAGTTTCTGTAATTAGAAGAGGGTAGCTTTCTTAAAGCTGTCTCGGTTTTTATCATATCTGCTACAGTAGGCCAATTCAAACTTTTAATCAAAGCACTAGCAGAAGAATCATAACTGCTATTGGTCACCGGGCAGCAGACCCCGTCCATCCACAAGTCATGTACCCCCCCCCCCCGGGGCAGCATCTTTAATAATATTCAAGCAACTTGATACATGATGGCAACATACAAAGTGTTCCCCTATTCAATTCTGTGTCAAATAACAGATTCTGTATTGTGCCTTGAATAAAAACAAGTCTTGAGAGCATATGATCCACAGCAGTTGACCACAACAATTCTTCAAAGGTTCATCTGGTAACAGTTTGTATCAAAGCTAAAAGGTCACAAGGTACGAAGAACAGTCACAGAAGCAATGCTGATCCAATGCTGTTTGGTCTTTGAAAGAAGTACATCCTTAAGTAATCCAATGCTGCATTGGTCTTTGAATGTCAATGGTTAAAGAAGCAAATGCTGATCCAATGCTGTGCAAATGGTCACAGGAATATAAACAGTTAATTTGCAGGTAGTGATCCAATGCTGTGTTAATCTTTACATGTCTGAGGCAATATTGATCCAAAGCAGTGGAAGTCTTTACAGGGTGTCTCAAATTAATAAGTTGCCTTTCATTCCTGCCTATGATTCCTGCAACAAAATACATGAGATGTGAAGCTGTTTGTGTATGAGATCTATAAATGGTCAAGTGGCAACATCAAAGGGGCCTTTGCAACATCAAGCATTGTCTGCAAATACACCTTTTTGTGTTCTCTTTGTTGTCACCATTTTTTCAATGGTCCACAAAAATGAGCATCAATAAAAGATAGCACATGGTGGCTGGAAAGGCCAATTTAAGTACATATTGCAACCAAGCAGACAACATAAACATTTCAAGAAGCCAATCAAAATTCTGTCAGATGCAAAGAATCATGGTTAAAAGATACTTTCAATTAGTTGTTATTTGTGAAAACGTGTTCAAGTGCTGTATGCAAAGGAATGAATGGTGAATTATTATCATCTTGTTTATTACAAAAGAAAGAGCCCTGACCAAATATTTTCAAAAGTAATCGAGTTTCCTGAAAGATCAAATTCCTTTTTGGTGATTTTGCATAAGTAGTTTACTTGCCACAATGGGCAATTCACTTTTTATCACCACAATGGTAAATTTTTTATTATTATTTATTATTATAACATTCTTTAAAGTTGGTTATTAAAAATAGCTCTTCTTCAAGAACTAATAAAGACCAACTATTTGCGAATGGGTGATTCACTTTTTCTTTCCACAAACAATGCTTCTTGTGGTTTATTGCTAGCTGCTTTATTTGTGAGCGTAAGAAACGCTTAGGCCTAGGCCCTCGTTGATGAAACATCTTCCTTGCCGTTTCTGAAATCTGTCCGCTGTAAAACAACACATGCTCAACAGAACAGAGAAGTCCTCTCATATTTGCGATGAAATTAGATGTAGACAACGATGCTATACTTACCACACTGCGTGAAAATCTCCGTCTTCTTCTCGCAATGAACGTGAGCATAGCAGTGAGCCAGCTTTGAGCTTCTCGCCCAAAATCCAAGTCTTGGACGCTCAGTACAGACTCCAATGCCAATTTCCGCTTCGATCAGCCTGAGTCAGCATGAAACTCCACTACCCGGAGAATCCTTATCAATCCCATCTATAATGGCTGCTACGCATGCGCTTCGCAGCAATAATAAAACCATAATTATACAGGTAAACTTATTCAGCAAAATGAATTGGCTGCCTTCAACCAAGGCCCTGTCTATCAACCAAGCTAATTTACTGAATACAAATTTAGAAAATTCATCATTTTAAATAAGAAAGAAAATGTTGTTCTCTTTTTGACACAAGATGCATTGCTTCTCGTTCTGACCCCATGTGCCCAAAATTTGATGCACACTGACCGGTCTGGTGCTAGCTTTTGTTTGATATTTGTAAATAATTTAGATACAGTAGATCAAGTTATCAAATCTACGAATCAATTTCAATTAACATCTGTAAGTGCCCAGGAATTTGCCGTTCAATCGTAACAATAAGAACCAAACCAAACACAACAAAATGTGCGAATGTAAAGATCACATTCATTGGAGATTGGAGTTTTCCCCCAAAATGCTGGAAAGCTCCCATAATCCAATCCTTTGAATCTTTGCTGATTGAACTGCTAAGTTAAAAACAGTCAGGGTATTATGTCTCTATGGGTCTGACATTTTTAGAAGAATTTATGCTAGGGTCTGAAAATAAAACGGCAAATTTGTTTATCCAAATTCTGTATATTCAAATCCTTATTTGTCAGTTCATTCAACAAAACAGTTAGACAATTTACCAAACTTTTTCATTTTTCCTGTTTGAATTTCTTTAGCAAAAATTAGATAGGGTGTGAAAAGTTACATGGTCTACAATTCTCCAACAAATTTGCGATAAAAATCCACCCCCATCTCTTTTGCTGATAATGACAACTTCAACATAGGGCTCAAATCTTTAAAAGGGTCGGTGTAAAATTCTATTGCAGTTTTCTTTGAAATAAAAGACTTGGAAGGAGCTTGGGGCTTTTTGCTGTAAATCTGCCGTGGAAATTCATTGATATCGTGATTATTTTCAATATGGCGGCATTTATCAAGTTTGAGGGTATGACGTCATCAAATTTCTAAATCCTAAACTAGAAAAGCTACAGATTTCTGCTTGCCACCATCTTATAGACCTTCATAAACTATGGTTTTATTGAAGGTTACATAATATTTCCTCTAATAGTTTAGGATTTAAGGACAGAGCAAAATTTATTATATTACATGCAGTGGCGTGGTGGGCCGTTTACCACTGGGGTGGCCAGATCATTTTTGGCGCCCCCTCTCCAAAGGATTGGTCAGAATCCTATTTTATTAGAAGGCCTCAGACGTGCCTCAAACATAAGCAATGCTGCTTTGCAAGTCATAATGAAACTGTGTGTTTGTTAGTTTAGCTAGGTGAGGCCCCCTAAGGGATCTCGGGCTCCGAGTCTCCAGGGCATATTTCTATGGGCTCCGGGCTCCCAAAGGAAAAATTGCCGTGCTCCAGGGCTCCATTGCATACTTTTCAGGGCTCCAGGGCTCCACTTCGTAAAATTAGTGAAAAAATGATTTTGTCAGTTTTAGCAAGCCGCGTAGTTCCAGACTGCACTCGTTGTTTCTTGAGAAAGTGCAGTTTGTGGTTTAAACTGGATATGCGCAACTAAAGCTGATAACAAGCACGAGTCCCCTAGAAAATACCGGATGTCTCAAAAAGGTATACAAATTTGGTTGACTCCGAATTTAGCTTTAACCAATAGCTAATCACTCTCAAAATGTTTCTCGATAGTTACATTTAAAATAGATACCTCGTTTGTTGGTATTGGTGCTTCTTGAAAGCTCAAATTTAGGTGCACTTGCAAACCAAAGCTTTGGCCTTTTGGCCTAAGCAAATTCCTCAAGCACATCGAAATTAAAAACTGAAATTAATGAAAAATTAAGAGACTTCCCAATGGGTGACTGGGGGGGGGGGGTGACTTCTGGAAAACAGAATAACACAAGATCCAACATTGCTCAAATTTCATCAAGGCTATCGTTGATTTATACGCTGTGCCTTAAGAAATTGCCAAGGCCAAAAAGGCTAAAGCTCTGGTTTTGAGGAAGAGGCAAGTTTGAGCTTTCAAGATTAACTTGTCTGCTCTCAAAGCACCAATACCAACAAACAAGGTATTTATATTCAAGTTAACTATCAAGAAACATTTTTAGAGTGATTATACATTGATTAAAGCGAAATTCACAGCGCTGGATTCAATCAAATCCGTATACATTTTTTAGGACACCCGGTACTTTGGGTTATCTTGGTATTGTTTAGAGAGCTTTTGAGCTTTTGGGGTTAATGCATCTTGTGAAAAACGGGAAGACCACTCTATCGATGAAGGCATCTTTCATCTGCTGAAACCAATAAGTTCCTTCATACAACTGTAAGAGAAGCTCAAGAGTAGTCAAGTTTTCGTGGGCAACTATGTGGTCCACAAGGCACGATGTCTTCTCAATTAGCTCATTTATAAGACTATTAAACCATCCATTTTAGCACTGTTAATTGTGGAATCAGGGGATGCCTTCTATGCTAAAATAAAAGATATCTCTTTGAAAAATTTTTCTCATGCTCTGACTTATAGAATGACTGCCACTGTCACAAAATTATAAAAGCTTCCTTATCGCTTATGGCAAGTATGATATTGGGAGATGCATTCTGAGCCAAAGTAAGGGGCTTGGTCCCAAAAATTTTCCTGTGGGCAAAACCTCATGTCAATGCCCCTCACTTAATTTACCCTGGCCACGCCACTCCCTTGGAGGTCTGAAAGTAGATTGTTTGCGACAGTGACGTGGCTACGGGGGGGGGGGGGTATGGGGGCAATTGCCCCCCCCTACTTTTGTCAAAAGAAGGTCCTCGAGATTCCTCTAAAACCGAGGAGAAAATAGCTCGGTATAGGTTGGGTAAGAAATAAAAATTTTCCGAGAAAGTAAAATCTTCCATTTTAGCACTGGCAAGCGTGATATTGGGAGATGCATTCTAAGCCAAAGTAAAAGATTCTTTTTTCGAAAATTTTCCTCGTGCTCTGATTCATAGGATAACTGTCCACAAAACTATCAAAGTTTTCTTGTCGCTAATGGCAAGCATGATATTGGGAGATGCATTCTAAGCCAAAGTAAAGGGCGTGGCCCCAAAAATTTTCCTCCTCGACCCCCTCGTTTCAATCCCCCCCACTTAATTTACCCTGGCCATGCCACTGGTTTGCGAATATAAATCTCCTTGCAACATTATCTGTTTGTCAATTTTCACTGCAAGTTCTGATCTTTTTACCACAGGGAAGAAATACGCTCTGGCACAATGAGCTACAAATATTGTTTAGAAAAAAGAATAAAATTCCTAGCGCATAACGATTGAAATTCTAACTGAAAGATTTCCAATCATAAGTAAATGGCCAGATTTCCAGAAACAAGGTCTCGAAGAAACCTGAAAACTTCAAAAATTTATTTCAAAGTTGATGTTGATATCTACGAACAAGCTCAAATAATTTCACACTTATTCATATAGTTTTCGTAATTATATCTTGTCTGTTTTTTGCTTGGCCTTCACAAATAAAATTGTTTGAGATAAAGGGCTCCATATGGAGAAATCGATGGGCTCCAGTGCTCCACTATGGAAATCGTTTGGGCTCCGGGCTCCATGCTGTCAAAATGATGGGCTCCAGTGCTCCAGGGACCCCCCTTTGGGGGCCTCCTAGGTGCATATTTTCTTCTCATAATATAAATCATCTTCATCAGAATCGAACAGTTTTCAAATAAAAAATGATTCTGGATTCAGGAAAACAATATCTAAATTTTCTGCGTAGTAAATTCATTTTTTGCCTTGATTGAAGTCAGCAAAGCGCAACCAAAGGATCCCATTTTTACAAAATATCGAACACAACCCTGGCCCTGAGTACATGGTGTATGAAACTATATGGATGTTTATACCAGAGAATTACGTTTGGGGGTTATGGGTCATAGGGATAATTAAAAATTACCATGCTCTATCAATAAACTTGTCGAGGCTTCCCTCAAACCACCTTTCAAACAAACTATCCAATGTATTTGAATTTTGAAGGATCCCATTTTACAGTAAAAGAACATTTTGTGGAAAAGCGAGCGAAGCGAGCAGAAAATTTTTGGTCTTTATTGCTTAGATTAACTTAGAATGGTTAAGATGACATTAGAATTTAAAAGAAGTTGCCGTTTCTTTACTTGTATAGCATATACCAGTTTTTTTGCCTTGCTTCAAGACCTTCAAGTTTCTCAACGGATTTGGTAGAATTCGAAGAGCCATCTCTGGCAATGGTATGAGAAGAGAGCCCCTTGCCCACCTCCGAATTGTGTGAAATGCCATTAAAATTGTTATCCTTACCATCTAGAAATACAAACTTTGTTTATTCTACCTAATTTTCTAAACCAGGCCTTGCATAGAATTGAGCTCAGTTTTTTGATGATTCGGGAATATTCTTTTTCGAAAATTTTGTAATATCACACATGTGAAAATTTAGAACTGCCCCTTTTGTCATTGAACTGCAAGTAATGGAATTAGAACTGCCCATTTTGGAAAACGGAGGTCCTTATCTGATAATCCCTCAGTCCCCCAGAAAAGTTTGCAACGACGCCCTACAGATTGGCGTTAAAGGACTCAAAAATTCTCTTCCACTGGACATCTTTGAAGTCTTCCATCGTCTCGGCCAGGGTCGGATTCAGCCCGAAGTTGAAGGGGGCAACCTGCAAAGACGGCGCCGAAAGTACAATAGGAAGTGAGCGCGCCGAAGGCGCGCGAGAAAATTTTTGGTTCCTTTTTGAGAAAATTTTTGTCGTTAAACCAAATAGTGCCTTAATTTATATGATCCCCCACACTTAGAAGTTAGAACGCAACAGAAAAGAGTGCGATTGGGAAAGGAAAAGGGGAGCTCTTCTCACCAAAAAGGGAGCGCCAAGCTGAGCACACGAAGGGGAGCAATTGCGCCCATTTGCTCCCTTAAATCCGAGACTGGTCTTGACCGTAGAATTTTCTCGTTTCTTTTACAACTTTTCGGTGAACAGTGTACGGTGTCAATCGACCTGAACCTCTACATGTATCGACGGAATTTTACAACAGAAATCATCAAAAGACTTATTTGCATAATGAGTACTATCAATAAGTGGCTAATGATGCGTTCGTTCTAGAAAACGATTGTTTTAACATACTTAAGCTACTAATGAGGTCAAGAACGTGCCAATTCTGGGTAAATTTGTTGTTGTGCCAGGGTAAACATCATGGTGATTTATCCATCTTACGGTGTCAAATCTGTCTAACATGAAATAAGCCGACGTCAAATGTTGCTATAGGATCGCGGGAAACTTCTGTCTTGTGTGCGCTTTCTGTGCGCTTTCTTTATTTCAGTGCCAATTAGCAGAGATAAAACGTAATCAATTGCTATAACGAGCGTGACGGAAGTGGGTTACTTTCTTTCTTTCTTTCTTTCTTTCTTTCTTTCTTCTTTCTTTCTGACTGACTGCCTGAGATCGAAGCCCCTTCTTAGATTACAAAGTTGGACTTTGTAATCAAAAATGACGCGTGAAATGCAATTGAGTAGTTGCAAACAGGAACAGGAGAGAGACGTGTGTGTAGGTCTCTGAACATTGAAGCAACGAGGTAAGGACTTCAAATTTTGACTTTACGGCCATAGGTTTGGTATACCTATGTGTTCTAAGAGGGGTCTCTCAAAGGCTCTTGGGAAACCGGCATGCATTGCAGTCCTATTTATTTCGCTTAGTTTCACACAATTAGTTAATTTTCCATTCTAGTTACAACAATGAAAGTCACAGCCATCTTCATCGCGGTGTTATTCACTCAAAGCTATGCAACGGATGTTGTCACTGACCTGGCGGGGAAGCTACTCTCCAATCCTCTAACTTTCTCGGGTCCCTCAGATGCTTGCCGTCTCATGCCGTTCGTGGAGCTAAGCCCTCTATTGGCCATCAACAGAAGAACAGATTTGAACCACACAACGAAAGCAACCGCTATAAATGTATACTATGAAGCTGGTCTGAGCGCAATGCTATATGCAGGGTGCATGTTAACGAGGCGGATCGGTTCAACCAAAGCCAAAGCAGTCCTAGATCAATGGATATCAGGCTATGACAACGATGCACGGAAACTCATAGTGGAAAGCGACTTTGATAAAGCTAAAACGGACGGCACGAGTGCGACTACTGATAAAGCGTGCCGTGAAAAAGAGATCATACGCCTGAGAGCGTCCACTGTGACGAAAAACCCTGGTACATGGATACAAGTTGACTTGCTACAAGTCTCAGTATAAATCACAGACAGTGCCAAGGCCTCAGATGAGAGGGTTCTAAAATCTAAATGAAGGAGTCAGAAGGAAGGAAGAGAAACTGAGACTTGTGACCCTTGTCAATTCATAATTGGATCTTGTTTGCTTGAACTGAACAATAGGATCAGTCAAGGGGGTTCAAATGAATTAATCCTTTGCTGAAATTCTTTTTGTCCTGTCCCTAATTGGATTAACAAGTAAAAAGAAGGACGGTGATTTCTCAATCGGACTAGAAAGAAATCGTTTCTGGCAACCCCCTGACACAATCTGATGTTGAAAATGATTATAAATGGTGATTGGCTTATTCAAAACTTCAAAGGAAAAGCCGCGGACAGAATCTTGTCCGTACTATTTTTAGGCTGCCGAGAGTAACAAGTCTTCGTTCTTCCCCTCCTCCGCCGCCCTCGCGCTGCGCGCTCGTTCGCCTCCGGCGCGGTATGAACTATACACCATGACAATGCGAATAGAAGGCAAACGAAGACTTGTAGCAAGTCAAGGATACAAGATGAGATCATAAATATGACAAGCAGATTGGCAAGAAAAATATCTCCAGCCCAGCTCAAAGTTGCAACTGAGCAAATAGCGATGCGTTGTCTAGGCGATACACCGGGCCTAAATGACACAGACAAAGTAAAGATGGGGGAAGCACTCGCCAAAGCAGCCAAATTCTTCCATCACCTTGAAGGAGGGTTACTTCAATCGACGTTAGGAGAGGAGAAACAATATTCCGTGCTAGCTACACTACTCAGAGAGATCCTCGGCTCAGATCATCTCACGTCCAGGGAAAAGGTTGACAGAATTGTAACGACAATGAAAGGAAATCAAGTGCGACAAAAGATGACATGTGATAAAGATCATGTGGAGGATTGTATTGATGGTATTGCAAATAATTTGGACGATACCGATATCATTTGATAAGACACTAATATCATTAAATATCACAGCACTTCAGAATTGACTATATATCTATCAAGCACATAACATAACATTATGCAAATATATCTCATGATTTTTAACTCCAGGAGCGACAGACAGGCACATGATTTTGGCAATGACAATTCAGTCAACTGAACACAATGTATGAGTATTAGAACACGAAAAATAGTTTCAGAGGAAAGATTTTGTCTCTTATTTCTATCAGCAGATAGTCCTAAGATAGTCTAGGGTAAGACGGGGTAAAGTGAACTACGGGGTAAAGTGAACTACGGGGTAAAGTGAACTACTCAGAACATTCGCGCTTCTCTCCAAAAGTAAACATGCAATGATAAAACATGATTTATGCCCAATACTTTGTTATATGTGCTCACAGAAAATAAAAACATTTTTGCAAAAAATCCCTTTACCCGAGGCAGTAAAAACAACCTCGGGAAATTATGGTTGTTAGGTTTGGGCTCCTATCTTTGGTCTTAATTTTTGTCCCCAAGACGAAATTCATTTCTATAATTGTTTTGATCGATTTGAAGCACTTACCATGTGGTTACTTTTTCCAAAAGGAAAGGGCCAAGAAAGACTTTTTTGTACGCTAACATAATATTTTAAAAGATCTACCGTCCAGTCGATATTTTGCTTCGACCGGGGTAAAGTGAACTACCCATGATTTTTTATTTTCTCATGTGAACATGAAGTCAGATAAAGAAGACCTTTTTAATCTCATTTGGTTCATAATTCTGCCTTCAGAAAATCATGATTTGCAGAATAATTTTTCGCTCTAATGACAGAAATAAATTCTGATACCAGCTCCCTGAAAAACCTCCAAAAATTTGACAGCCGAAGTTTGACCTTCATTCAAAAATGCGGTTACTGATCCAAGGATTTTGTTGGGATTTGATGAAGCAAGCATACCTATCGACATGGAAAGGATAAATGGCCATAACTGTAAAATTAGAATATTGATAATTGTTATAGATTTATAACTATTTTTGGTTTTATTTCTGGGCGGAGGTTTCAGGGCAAAGTGAACTACTTTGAAAATATTGTTTTTCTTTGTGGTAATTTGGTATTTATACACAGTATAGTATTTTCCAAGTATATTCCCATTATTGTTCATCGACTTGTATTCAGGTCTCGCAATTTGACTCGAATTTGTGACTTAGACAATAGTTTTTGGTTAATATTTGATCTGCAAAGATCGTTCTCAACATAGGTCACAATTTAATATTTTCTTAATATCACTTTTGTGAAATTTTTGGGTTTGTTTCGTTTTGGCATGCGAAGAACTCCTTAGAGTTGCAAAATAAATCATCTTTTTGGGTATTACCAGCATTATTTTGCCTTTATCGAACAATTGCTGAGTAGTTCACTTTACCCCGCTCTGGGGTAAAGTGAACTAGGCAGATCGCTGGCCAAAGAAAGCTCTTTTGTGAGACAATGGAAAAAGATTTGAAAAATATTTTTGCTGGATAAACTGACCCAAAGACATAATGTCAAAACAACGTTAAAAAGTTTGCCCTCAGCTACAATCTCTTTAGGACATCCTTGAAAAACCTCCAAAATAGTTCACTTTACCCCGTCTTACCCTACTTTAGCAAATTTCTGCGAAGTGCGGAAATCTTTCACATGAAATCGATCAAGCGATCACCACGCTACTAATTTGATTGGTTTTCGCGTGGCCATAGCTGGCTTTCTCGAGAAGTATTTCGGATATTATAGGCTAGAATTTTTCCTGAAGGCTTTGTGCAAGGTTAAAAGTTTGCAGGTGCAATGAGCAAAAATATCTAAAAAATATTCCATTCAAATCAAAGTTGCATGTGCATGGTGAACAATGGATAGCCAATGAAACAATGCTGTGCCACTTTATAGTCTGTCTCAGATTAGATAGGCCTATCACTTGCTAATGCCCGCGAATAACAACAATAAAAATGTTTTGCAACGGACTTTATTGCAAATCTCAGGTGACATCTAATTTGAGACGGACTTTCTCTTTCTAAGCTGTTGCAGAGTCTGTTCACCCTTAACAGTTTTTGAAAAAAAGTATCCTGAGATAGGGTTTCGTAGATCGAAGAAATTGATCTCTGCCTTTCTCTGAATGTTTTTCTAAATATTCCAGACAAAAGAATTTTTAGGCAGAAAAGCAAAACTTACTTTTATGCTTACTTTCGATCTGCTTTATCTCGAAGTTCGGATCTAAGTTTCTTGAAAATGTGCAAATCGTTGTTCATTATGCTTATGATTATCGTTTACATTGTGTAGCGGCTTTCGTCGCTAAGTTCGATGTTAGTGAACCAAAGAATGATCACGAATTTTGTTTCGTCTTTGTTCAATCAGTTTACTAATCGGTGGCTAATGTAAACATTTTAAAAGACAGCATGTCGTTGTGCTGTTGTTTTTATTTCTTAATCAGAGAAGATAGGCTTGCTTTGTGTCCATATTTTGCTGTTATATAGCATAGGGCTCAAATCTTTCAAATCTTTAAAAAGGTCGGTGTAAAATTCTATTATATTTTTCTTTGAATTGGATTGCTTGAAAGGAACTCATGGTACTTTGCTGTAAATCGGCCGTGGAAATTTTATGATATCTTGACTTTTTCAAAATGGCGGCAATTTGATTATTTTTGAAAAAAATGCATGGAAAATTTTGAAAAAATTTAAATCATTGTAAATCCTAAACTAATAGAGGAAACATTACATAACCTTCAAGAAAATAATAGTTTATGGAGGTCTACAATATGGTGGCAAGCAGAAATCTGTAGCTTTTGTAGTTTAGGATTTAGAAATTTGATGACGTCATAGCCTCAAATTTAATAAGAGCCGCCATATTGAAACTAATCAAGATATCAATAAATTGCCACGGCAGATTTACAGCAAAAAACCCTAAATTCCTTCCAAGCTATTTATTTAAAAGAAAACGGCAATAGAATTTTACACCGACCTCCTTAAAGATTTGAGCCCTATGTTCTGTTATATTCGATGTTAGTGAACAAAAGAATGGCTACGAATCTTGTTTCGTCTTCGTTGCACATTCGTGCTGTTATTTTCATTTCTATAATAGACCTTTTAGCTATTCTACAAAAGAGCCTGGATCGAGCGTTATTTTTATACACGAGGTTCGATAGAGTGGCGTTAGAGCTTCTATCAATATTGTGCATATTCGAAAATTCTACAAAGTGCACTTTGTAGAATTTTCGAATTTGCACAATAGTGATAGAAGCTCTTAGTTAGAAGCTCGATCCAGGCTCTTTTGTAGAATAGCTAAAAGGTCTATTGTGCCTCAACAGTGCTTACTTTCTCCTAAAATAAAGGAAGGGATGCTTATATTGTGTCAATATTTCGTTGCTACGTTCGGTGTCAGTGAGCTAAAGAATGCCTACGCCTGTTATTTTAGTTCGCCTTGTTCACCTATTTATTTCCAAGACCTGTGGCCAGTGTTAGCACTTTAAAAGACACTATATCTTCACGCTGTTATCTTTATTTCTTTACTTTGTTTTAGCCTGTTTCTACCCACCAAAAAATCAAGAAAGGTATACTTGCTTTGTGTCAAAATTTGCACAACATTGTGTCCCAAAAAATTGTGCCCCGTTTGTGTGGCTGCGGCGAAGGAGCTGTAGCTTCAGTTATCTCGGATTTTACACAGTTGCATAGGTCAGGCTTAAACTTAGAGTTTGAGTCCTTCTATGAGTCAATCTGAGAAGTGGTTGCTGATTTATGGTAGAGGAAAGGCAAAAAGTGGCAGCTTCAAAAACAGCACTTCCATTGTTCTCCAGCAATTTCAATCAAATACAGGGACGTAGGAAGCATCTCAAACTTGGGAGGCACGACACTTCAAGGGCATTTTTTTCATACAGCTGAAGGGGCACTTCCTGAAAATAAAAAGGGTGATTCTTTGTTTATTGCAAAATCTTGGGAGGCACGTGCCCCCAGTGCCCCCTGGTTCCTATGTCTCTGATCAAATAATGCTTGAAAGAAAGGGTTGTGGCGTCATATTCAAACTTTCTCGACATTTTTTAAAGGGCTGACAGCGTTGTCTTGCAGATAAACAACACTACCAACCCTTTTAAAATGCAGAACAATTTTAAATGCAACGTTAGAACATTTTCTTTGAAAATTCACTTAATTTTGACGAGAATAATAGAACTTTTGAAGCAACCACTTGTTTTGCATTTCCTCTGCCATAAATCGGCAACCACTTATCCGACTGGCTAAAACAAGGCTCAAACTCTAAGTTTAAGCCTTACCTATGTAACTGTGTAAACAACGAGACAATTAAAGGTACAGCTCCTTCATGGTAGTCATACAAATGGGGCATAATTTTCTTGAGACACAATGTAGTTGGTTATCTACAGAAAGCCTCCGAATCTTACTTACACCTTTCAATTATTCCACTACTGGTGGCCAGTGCTAGCATTTCAAAAAGACAGCAAAGCTTCACACAACTTTCTTCTTAGGGACCGTTCATTATTTACAGAGGGGTTGGTACTGAAGACAAATGTTTTCTTGTCCAAAAAAATCTTCTTACCCAACTCTAAAAGTGACAGCAAAAACATCTACCCAACAATTTTCAGGTTGAAAAAATTTTGCCCAGCCCCTACCTATAAACATGGTTTCAACGTCAAACGATGTAAATTATCAATTCAATACTGTAAATATTGATGACAAAGATGAACAAAGTAGACACTGAAATGGCTAGTGTTGATGATGTTGATGATGACATTTATAATTTTGGACTTTAAAAATTTGGCATTAATTGGTGGGAAAATTTTGTTTTCACAACCTTGAAATTACAAGAACAAATATTTACCCAACCTTTTTATGATAGAAAATTTCTCTTACCCAACCCATTTCTCTTCGGTACCAACCCATTTATAAATAATGAACAGTCCCTTAATTCATTGCACTTTTTTTCCTTCTAATCAGGGTATCTTATCTAGAATAAATTTAAAGGCAGAAACACCGCAACACGACAAAAAACAACAGCAAATACGATTAATTTAATTGGCAAAAATTAAATTAATCGTATTTGCTGTTGTTTTTTGTCGTGTTGCGGTGTTTCTGCCTTTAAATTTATTCATTTTTTCGTCGTCGCAAGCATCTTCGGATCCGGCAATCGACGTTGGTATCGTGGCCTTTACTTTTTCAAATTATCTTATCTTGGCCGTGTGTCGAGATTCCGTTGCCAAGCCACAGTGATATGAGCAGAACAATTTCACGAAACAATAATAGCTGCAATTGATTGGGAATAAGTAATCAGTGCAGGGTCTTATGTTGTTTCAAACGAGATAATGAAAATAAATAAATAGACTAAAATCTTGTGTTAATTCGACTCTGATCGGCGAAGGTGAAAGAACTGTCAACAGCTGAGATCAAAAGCATCGCAAAATTGTAAGTTGATAAAGATTTACAAGGTTGATATTTCTCATTCACGAAAGATCTACAATTTGAATTATGATCTACCGTATAACTATGTAAGGTTTTAATACTAATGATAATAATAATAAAACCATAATTATACAGGTAAACTTATTCAGCAAAATGAATTTGCTGCCTTCAACCAAGGCCCTGTCTATCAACCAAGCTAATTTACTGAATAAAGATTTAGAAAATTTATCATTTTAAATAAGAAAGAAAATGTTGTTCTCTTTTTGACACAAGATGCATTGCTTCTCGTTCTGATCCCATGTGCCCAAAATTTGATGCACACTGACCGGTCTGGTGCTAGCTTTTGTTTGATATTTGTAAATAATTTAGATACAGTAGATCAAGTTATAAAATCTACGAATCAATTTCAATTAACATCTGTAAGTGCCCAGGAATTTGCCGTTCAATCGTAACAATAAGAACCAAACCAAACACAACAAAATGTGCGAATGTAAAGATCACATTCATTGGAGATTGGAGTTTTCCCCCAAAATGCTGGAAAGCTCCCATAATCCAATCCTTTGAATCTTTGCTGATTGAACTGCTAAGTTAAAAACAGTCAGGGTATTATGTCTCTATGGGTCTGACATTTTTAGAAGAATTCATGCTAGGGTCTGAAAATAAAACGGCAAATTTGTTTATCCAAATTCTGTATATTCAAATCCTTATTTGTCAGTTCATTCAACAAAACAGTTAGACAATTTACCAAGCCTTTCCACTTTTCCCTAGACACCTAGTACTGTTTGAATTTCTTTAGCAAAAATTAGATAGGGTGTGAAAAGTTACATGGTCTACAATTCTCCAACAAATTTGTGATAAACATCCACCCCCATCTCTTTGCTGATAATGACAGATTCACAAACTTCCTTCTCTTCTGCAGAAATTACTGCATTGGCAAGATGAAGGGAAGTAGAACAGTACCAATTCTAGCAATCCTGTTGGTGATAGCACTCATCAATGTCAGCCTTGGTGCGAAACTTATTCCACGAGGAAATGAAAGATACAGAGAGGTAGATCTTGCACAGGATGAAGCTCTCCCTATGGTAAGAATATTATCACAAGTGTTCACCATGTTTGCCTCTTTCATGATTGAAGATCACGACAGGGTCGTAGCAACCGCGGGGGGGGGGGGCACTGGGGGCACGTCCCTGACTTTGCAGCAAACCAAAAAGGTGCGCTCTTTGTCTCAGAAGTTGCCCCTTTTAAAGACTGAGCCGGACAGAACGTTGTCTATCTAGTTTGATGTTATTTGTGTTTCGATTTTGTTACATTCACTTCTCCTGTCGTTTTGTTGTGAAGGAAAGCAGAAATCTATTAGGATTTATATTATTTTCTGCTATGTATCACATTCCTACCACCTAAAATCCAAAGCACATTGAAGTGCCCTTGTTATGAAAAGTTTACCCTTAAGGTGTCCTGCCCCGCCAAGTTTAAGATACTTAGGAGCGCAAAGGTAACAAGTAAAGAGACAAATATTAGGTCTGTCACCCAACAGCATTTCCTGGAATCAGGTGAACTGGATCAAACGATTGCCACCTCTTGTCAACCCAAGAAGCACCCCAAGAGAGGTTTTGACAACAAAGATTTTGAAGTTCGTCCTAAAATTCTCAATCCACTCTACTTATGAAGAGACAAATGACAGTTACATACCAAGAATAGTCTGGTACGGAAATTCTGACACACTCTTCAGAAAGGGGTTGCTTTAGGCCGTAAAATGGGAACTTCTAGCCATTTGTAGAGACAAAGACGAGCTGTTATAATACAAGGTAGCGTTCCATATAGAAAATAGTTACCCTGTAATGATCTGAAACGAACCTTTAGCTATTCTACAAAAGGATCTGGATCTAGAGATATTTTTGTACATATTAATACGAGAGGTTCGGCTGAGTAGCGTCAGAGCTTCGATACCAAACATAGGTTCCAAAAAGGTTGGTATAAAGTTCAAGGACCTATTTCTTTAAACTGAATGGGTTTGAAGAAACTTTTGCTATTTTGCTATGATTCTGAAGTGGGACTCTTCTGAAATATTCAATATTTTCAGAATTTGAGTGTTTTTCTTCTTTTCGAGAATTCAAGAAAAAATTTCAACAAAATTTAAAACCATCGTAATTTCTAAACTGTTTGATGTAGCATGAAATAATTTCCAAGAAAGGCTTAGTTTATGGATGCCCACAATATAGTATCAAGCAAAAGTATGTCACTTTTGTGGTTTATGATTTAGAAATTTGATGACATCACATCCTCAAATGAGCTATAATTTCAAACAAATTTCAAAATTTCCGAAAAGTCCAACAGTAGAATTACAAACAGGTAGCGAAAGTTTCTTTTAAGCCGTTCAGTTAGTTGAAATAGGTCGTAGAATTTTACACCCACCTTTCTACGCTGATTTAAAGACTTGAAACCTATGCTTCGATACCATTGTGCCAAGTCGAAAATTCTACAAACGTATCAAAATACAGTCGATTCAGATTCTTTTTCAGGACAGCTAAAAGTTCTATTAAGAGAGGCAAACAACCTACAAACCTATGCAAACCTACAAACCTATAGACCGTCTATTCCAAGTGTTTTTATTCGTAGAAACGAGAAGCAGGGACAGAATGCTTTGGAAAGAACCCAAAAAGTTGTAAGAAGAACGACGACTGCAAAGAATGCGAGGAGTATGCAGAATGTGAGAATAATAAATGCGTGGAAGCAGAGTACGTGGTGATACCAATACCCCCTAAGCAGTAGCTAAGACGAACATGGACGCATTAGCACAGAAAGAGTTACATATTGAATATTCTGCCAAATACCGGACGTCCCAAAAAAGTATACAGATTTGGTTGGCTTAAGTGAGGTGAATTTAGCTCTAATCAATGACTAATCACTCTCAAGATGTTCCTCGATACTTAGCTTAAACATAGATACATCGTTTGTCGGTATTGGTGCTTGTAGAGCAGAGATATCAATCTTGAAAGCCCAAGCTTGTGCGCACCTCCAAACAAGAGCTTTAGCGTTTTGACTTGAACGAATTCTTGAGGCACGGCGAATAAAACCATGATAGCCTTGATAAAATTTGAACAATTTAAGATCATATTACATACATTCTGTTTGCTAGAAGTCACCCATTGTGCAGTATTTTAATTGTTCTTTAACTTCAGTTTTATGCTTCAAGAATTTGCTGAGGCCAAAAGGCCAAAAGCTCTGGTTTTGAGGTGGAAACAAGCTTAAGCTTTCAAGATTAATATATCTGCTCTCAAAGCATCAATGCCAACAAACGAGGTACCTATGTTCAAGTCAACTAACGAGGAACATTATTAGCCATTGATTAAAGCTAAATTCACATCGCTAGAGCCAACCAAATCCGTATAGTTTTTTCTTGGTTACCTGGTTGTCTAATTAATTTCAAAACATTCTGGATCGAGCAAAATTATTCTAAATTTTGTTGAAATCTGCCAAATATCTTGATTCAAGAAAGCGATAGCATCGGAATAAAATCTTTAAAAAACATTGCACGATTAGTAAATGCATCTTTTGTTAGATTTAATGGCTTAAAAGGAACTTTAGGTACTTCGTTAGAAATTATCATTGCAGTTTTTGATGTCTTGATTATATTCAGAATTATTGCGTTTTTCTTCTCATTGAAAGAATGTGCAATTTGAAAATTTTAAATCGCTGTTGATCCTAAATTTATGGAGGAAAACGCTACAATCTTCGAGAAAACAAAAATTTATGAAGGTCTATGACATGGCGATAAGCAGAATTCTGTAGCTTTCCTGGTTCACGATGTACCGGGTGAGTCAGAAAAAAGAATCCCCGTTTGAAAGTTCACGGCTCCCTGGATATCAAGACAATGATATCGGCAAATATATAGTTTGATGGTAGAAATGTTCAAATAAACTATAAAATTTACCTGACTGAAATTGGCCACTCCATTCTGAAATTATGAGGGATTTTCTCGAGAAAGCCTCTTTAAGAAACCTTCAAAACGTGCCCAAAATCATGAACAAATTTCCCTAAATTTTTTGCCTTTCAATGGCCTTACAGCAATGACTTGTGGACGCTTTGGCACGTGCTATTCTCTTGGGAGAATAAACAAGTCCTTCCCCTGGTATCGATGACCTATTCAGGGGGATTCCATTCTCCTAAGAGGACAAAATACATGAATTTATGTGAGTGTCATCAATTTAGGAAGGAAAATGTGCTCATTGTTTTCATTCCTTTTTTGCAGCTTTTTGGAAGGGGCTTTCTGCAGAAAATCACCCATATCGACGGAAAGGAATGGCCGATTATTGGCAATAAAACAAGGCAGTTTTCAATATTATTGCTTTGATATTCTTGGAGTAATAGCGTCCGAAGCGGGGATCATTTTTTCTGACAACTGGAAAACAGTTTGAAACACAGAAGATGCTGTAATTCTCAAAACAGTGAAGATATCAACGACTGCCAAAGAAGACTTATAACAAAGTACACGGAGTTCCTTTCAAGCCCTTCAGACGAAAAGTTATCGATTTTTCGTTTTCGTCATAATCTGAAGGTATAAGTATTTGAGTATCGTTTAGACCAGGGAGCGCCTAGACCTCCAGAAATAGCCGCAATTACTTGGAAATTTGAGCATCTTAAAGGGAGCAACCCTGTTTCTCGAAAATTGTGGGAATAGACATTATGGGATTAAAGTAAACTCACTTGACCTTGCAGCTACATTCATAATATCCCATGCTGCTATTCGTTGACATAACACTTTACCAAGACCACGCTGAAGCTTTATTCCTTGACCTTTTGCGGTTTTCTGTGTATACTTTTGAAACAAAAGATGCCTCAGCGGTATCACCTGTCATATTGATCACTCAAATCAAAACTCGATTAATTGACTCTGAATAAATAAATACCGGGTGCGCCAAAACAAACTATGCACGTTTGGCAGGCCACAATAAATCGTAAACTGGACTGATTTTGAAGATTCACGAGTTAATCTTTAGCAAAAAGCCTGAATTAGATTCTCGGATTTTTTGCAAATTTTTCTGTTTTCAGTTTTTAGAGCTGGACGCGAGTTTCTTAAAATTTTCGTTCTCAAAAACACTGAAAACGATAAAAAAACGTTGATCAAATTTTCTAAAGAATCGACATGAATGGACAAAGAGAAAGCCTTTTCGTGGTGACTTGGGATCTAGAAATCGATTAATTAATCGATACAATTAATCGGTAAAATTAATCAATTTCTAAATCCCAAGTCAAAGTCTAATTCCGGCCTTTTGCTAAAGATTAAGACACGAATCTTCAAAATCGGTCCAGTCTACGATTTAGTGTGGCCTGTCAAATGTGCATAGTTTTTTTTGGCGCACCTGGTGGTCAACTGATAAAAAATCTAACTTTTGAACGTATTATCTATTTGGGAACTGCTCGCTGATAAGGATTTATTTAAAAATATATAGACTCAATAAAAATATGGAAATCTATTGATGAATGTGACAATTGTTATTCTTCGATGAAAACATACGACTTTAGCAAATATCTTATTGAGAGAAAAAATCGTGAGCACGAACCAATGCAAACTGGCAGCAGACCTTTCGGCTTGTCTATTTTTCTGGATTTTCACACGCGAGGTTCTATTGAGTGGCGTTAGAGCTTCTACCACTATTGTCCACATTTCGAATATTCTTCGAAAGGAATACAAATTATTGTTCGATTCATATTCTTCTTCAAAATAGCAAAAAGGGATATTGCTATTCCCCCCTTCACAGCTCCCAGGGTTGTTGGGGGTTTTCATTAATAAATTAACAGGAGAATTTTTCCCGGGAAATTTCTAGTGATTCGTTAATAAGTTATGACTTCTAACGCAAAGTCTTATCTGTTTAAAAGAATGTTCCCTCGTATGGTGTTATCGATGACATGGCTGCAAGTATTTCTAGTAGCAAATGCTGTGAATATAACGCATGAATTCGTGAATATGGACCAGCTGATCCCTGCCTCTGATAAGATTCAAAACAACATTGCTTCACAACGATTACAATAATGTCACCTGTCACATTTCTAGGTTTCTGTTGGGAGAATTTGATTATCAGCCATAGGAAAGCACGCTTCCGAAGCCAGCAAGAAAGGAATTCACTCAAATGTGGCTTCTTTTACCTGTGGAAAGATGTTGAAAATATGAGCAGATGTTTCTGATCAGATAGGCAGAGATAAAATAGAAGCTACAAAATGATATGAAGGTGGGGACATCACCATCGATATGAAATCTTCTTTTTCGATCTCATACGAATTGTCAAAAGTTTTACAAGTTTTTTCTTTCATAAGAAACTTGGATAAGCCCATAGTACAAAAAGTTTCTTAATTTCACGTGCAAATTTCAGCTCTTTAGTACAAAAAGTTTCTTAATTTGTTTTTTTTTATGCATGTAGTTTCTACCACTGCCGCGCATTCGTTTCTTGACAGACAGCACATTTTTAGCAAGGAGGAGAGTTCTATTTTACTCAAAACATAAAGTTATCATGAATGTTACCAAAAAAATAAATGCTCGACGAAAAGTTTCCCATGATTTCCTTGTATTTGGCTTTAAAAATTTCTTAGCAGTTCTCAAGCATAGTACTAGAGTTTCTTACATTTTTCGCCATCCTAGTACTAGTTTCTTATAAACCAGTTTCTAATATAAAGAAAACGTGTACTTCAAACTGGATACCTTTGGCAAAGAAATATTCCAAAAATCCCTAGAAATTCATTATGAAAAAAACTCTCAAAGGCTTCTCGAACGAGTGAGACATCCCTTGCCAGATACATCGAATCTTCAAGTCATCTATTTTCTGTCAAACGAGTTAGACAAAACGGAAAACGGGACGTTTGTCGAGAAATACCGACATAAAAATCAATTTCGTTAAACAAGCTTTTATTTTAAGCTCTAGGTTGTCTGGCAAAAATGATAGAATGGTGTTCTCTTGCAGGATCAAAAGTGTGAAATGGAATCTTGAAAAACCTTACTCGTGGTATAAGTTCCTCTACATTGCTGGCGCAGACGAGAGGAACTGAAAACGTTTTACATCTCGCAGAATAGTACCACGGAATTACTTCGTTTTAAGGAAACCTTTCCAGGGCTAATGAATTTAAAAATGAAGCTGCGGTTTCTGGAGGAAAAAAGTAAGTGGAGAAGACTTAATCGAATCTGTGACCCCATGACAGCACGTTCAAGTGGTGGTGCTCTACCTGGGATCGAGCCCGATCTGTCTTGACTGTTCTGGCTGAAAGTTAGAGGTTTACAACTGTGCGCTGCAACCCCAACAGTCATTCAAACAGGGTAGACACTGCGCAGAAATTTCTGCCAAATTACCACGATAAACATAAAATGAAAGAACTCCCTGAGTACCTTGGCATTTCATGCATGAAAGACGCATGATGCCGATCAAGTATAACAAATAAACGCACGTCTTTAGTTAAACTTTTTCGGTAACACTGTTATGAATTTGCAAATCATTCTCTATAGTTGTGCTGCTGGTATTTTCATAACTTGTTAACGAGACAAAGGACTTTTTAAACCGGTGCCGGTCAAATTTCTCATGCATTACTCCTTCGTGCTTCATTTATCAAACAAACGATTATTTGTTAATGCAGACCACTTGCAAAGCATATGTGCATCTTCTAGCATTTTTCACGTTATGAGCAAGTTGCTACCCGACAGGTGTATCTAGACCGGCCCTAAAATGAATACTGCAGTATGATAATAAAAGCATAGGCGTATGAGCCAGGTGGATTGGGAGGGCAGCAGCCACCCAAAGTTGGGAGATTTTCAAAAATCAGCGTTTTCGGGCATAACTCCGCCCTTAGTCGGGTAAAGGTGTTGGTAACCAATAGACTTCCTATCGGGCAGCCCCCCCCCTAGATTTTATCTTCCCTTTCGATTGTGAGAGAAAGTAATCTAAATTACAGGGTTCGTTTCTCTCAGAAAATCAAGATTTTGCAGAAGTACGTGATCATCAAGACAGTTTTAAGTGCTTCAAAAAAAGCATAGACCTTTCGAACTATTGAAAACAAAGGCCTTGAACAAGCACATTTTTTGCACATTTTCCAGCCAAATCGTGGAATTTCGAATACAAAAAATCAAGACTGAAGTTTAGGATTTTAGGCTAAAAAAATTCGGATGACGTCAACGTAAATCAATCAAAATTTGTCCTCACTTCGAACATCAAGACTTCTTGGCGTGACTTAACAGCTTCTTCATAATACCAATCGATTGCGATCTGTAGCCACTACCAAAATGATTCCTGTAAGGAATAACAAAACTTTAATTATTGAAGACAAATTAACGAAATGAGATTACTTTTCTGTCAATCGGTAGAACGTAACATTCTTTAATACGAGGCAAACTTTTAGATAAATAATCCGCCAATATGACGAATTTAAAAAATTTGTTACGGTCCCATTTTCGATTAATTAATGACAGCGGCACTTCTGGAATTTACTTTTAATGGGGCTATATTTTGATTTCGTCAGAGGTTTCATCTGACGAGGCTTTTTTTTTATACATCATTTAATAACTTACAATACATATTACTTTCAATATTACTTACAAAATACCATACCCTACTACTAATGCAATACCAATTGGAGCGAAAACTACGACTACCTCATGGCAACATAAGACAGGAAATACGAACATGCCACTGCACGTAACTACTAGAGAGAGAAATGATTGCTAAAACTACACGCAACTACAAAAAAAGAAAAAACAGATTTAAAACTTGACGAGGCTTTCCCACGGGGGCCAAAATTTCCTTGTTCCCAAGTTATTTTTCCACTTGTTCCCTTTGTCCTCAATTTGTTCCCCAAAAATATCACGTTTGGAAAATTTGTTTCCTCGTTCCAAGACTATTTTCACAAATTTTCGCATCCCAGCTAGAATTGTAAAATATCCCTTGTTCCCCAAAACCCCTAGTAAGGCCTCTCTGACGCCTTGTTGTGACAGAAACTAGTTACCAGTATTAACAACATTTGTTGTCATCTTATAATGAATTGTTTAACAACAATTTCTCATAGTTTTGTTGTCGTATTCCCACTGAGATTCATCCTGAAAGTATGGTTTCAACCGAACAGGTCAAGTACAGTATCTACACAAGGGCGCCTACCTTGTAGGAAGTGTGTTTAATCCCAGTACTATATTCGTGACCCAGTACACAGAGTAATTGGTGTCCTGTGACCCAGTCCTGTTAATCTGTGTATATCATACAAATTCTAACGTCTGTTAATGTTGACCAATCAAAAATCGCGCTGTCTGGTTCCCTGTGGCCAGCTCGTATAACAGTTGATCTCGTATTACATCAACACCGGAATTTGAAACCACAAAATTATTCATACGTCATTTTGACCTTGACAGGACCGATTCTGTGTACTAGGTGACGGTACAGTACTGGGATATTCTGCGTACTGGGTCGCAGGACACCAGTTATTCTACAGTACTGGGAATAAATACAGTTCCTGCAAGGTAGGCACCCTTGATCTACATTACAAATTTTTGAAATTGGTGACATACCAGTGATTCAGGTAATGAAATAATGTATACAAGGTGTGTCTTTCGTCGAATCCCTTGGCTTTTGGGATCAATTTGTGATATGCATCGTAAAATTGCCTGTTAAATCCTCCAAACATCCCCGCAATTGCTAAATCATATTCATCGTGCCCGTAGAATGAAGCTGGATCATAGATGACTAGATTGAAGAGAAAACAGATTTAAAAGAGAGAAACAAACCTAGAACAGGAAGGTGTAAATGAAATAACACCAGGAAGGATGTTTAAAATACTCTCAAGTACCGAATAATCGTCCCCCCCCGCTTATTAATTTTTGAAAAATTTTCCAACCCCCCCCCCACTTTTATTCCAACCCCCCCTTTTATTAATTCTTGAAAAATAGAAGTAATAGTGAACAAATTTTTTCAATAATTCCTGCTAAGCAAATGTACTTACTGTATTTATTAACTTTATTCTCCTTTGTTTGTCTGACCCGTGTTACATACGTGTTTTACATACGTGGTACCCATGTTAGATACGTGTTTTACTAAGAAAACGAAAAACGACTATTCTCAATTTTTCCAACCCCCCCTTGTTCCAACCCCCCGATTATTATTATATTGAACCATTTCCAACCCCCCCCCCCGATTATTCTCACCCCCCCCGTTTATTCGGTACTTGAGAGTATATCCATGTGTCGGAGAAGTGAATATGAAACCGAAGATCATATCTGTTTCAAGTTGCTTTTTTTTTTAAGTAATATACCAGGTGGACCACAAACCCCACAAAGAACTTTAACGTTTTGGAATGAATCAACATTTTGTTGCTAGATGAAAGGCTGAAATATTTCTTGCGTTTTTCTTCTCTTTTTCTGCGCTTTGTAACTATGGATTTGAAACTGTTCTGCCATCCCATAGGCTTGCCCCAGGTCTCGATTCACTTGCTCAATTCCCTGTAGTGCTTGCTGCCCTTGTACCTGACGAAACAAACAAAAACTTGGAACAAGTCGTCTGATCACTACAGGACTTTCTCCACCGGGTGAGCCAATAAAAACAATCCCCATTTGAAAGGATATCTTCTCCCTGGATATCAAGGCATAGGCTAGTATTTCATTCAATAATGGACATGTTAATATCAATTCTAAAATCTACCTGATTGAAATCGGTTAATCCGTTTTGAAATTATGAGAGATTTCAATAAGAAAGCCCCTTCAAGAAATCTTCAAAACAGGCGTAAAATCGCAACAAAACTTTCTGCTTTACAGCAATGACTTTCACATGTTTTAATACGTGTTATCTGTTTGGGAGGATGAAATTGTGATCCCTGGGAGCATAATTCCATTATTCCAGATGATGTCATCCTCCTAAGAGGAGAGAAAAATAAGAAAATGTTGCCCCTGATTTTAATCCTGCTGAAGGTGTCTTGAAGAGTTTTTGAAAATTTCTCATAATTTCAGAACAGAGTGGCCGATTCGAGTCAGGTAAGTTTTAAAATGGATCTGAATATGTCCTCCATTAAATAGTACATTTGCCAATATTATGGTTTGGATGTCCAGGGAGCAGTGGCCTTTTAAACGGAGACCATAGTATCACTAGAGGATAAAGACAGGCAAACGTTGGAGTAGGAAACATACCAGGTCCAGATGTTGTTTCTGCTGCATTACCACTCCATAAATCTCCATGCAACAAAGATGGCTTTATGCTCAGATCTTTGAAAAATTTGTCAATGATCAATTGTAATTCTGACCAAAGTGTCTGCAATTCTCTGTCTTGATACTAAAATGCAACATTTTCCAAAATCAATGATACAGAAATTAGTATACTTATCTAAGTTTTTTTCATATCACAAAATACAATATTCTGTGCCGTCCATTGCAGAAATTGACATGACATCATCTGGCTCTGGCTATGAATGGCACTTAACAAATTCTTTAACAACAATCTTGCAAAACATAGACTAAAAAAATTACTATTAACCACTTTGTGTAATATGGCACCATTCCATTTTGACAGGTGCTAGCATGTGCCAGTTTAGGGTAGGCAAATTGGTGTGAAAAACTATGCACTGGTGCAAGGCCTGTGCAACGACGGTTCTGTAACTTATGATGCAAAAGGAAAAGGAGAAGATAAAAAAAAGGACAGGAACGCCCCAATACCAAATGAAGAGAGGACAATTTTGCTTGAATTTGACTTGCTCATATTTTTTACTTGCACGATATAAAGGGATTATTCTACTGCTAGAATTGACAATCAAAGCTTGCAATAGCTTGCATCAATACAAATATTTCATATGGTTTAAAAAAAAGTTGCCTTATTTTTGTGTCATGTTCTGTCAGGTGTTGCTGCCATATCATAACATACTTCCTCATTGCTAGCATCAATTTGGAAAACACGATAAAAGGTATGCCATTTTTGCCCCTTTCACTACAAGTAACAGCAGAAAATTTCAATATTTCTCTGTGATGTTCAAACCTAAAAACAGAATAATGTAGAGATATATTCATAATATGAATTTCTTTAACTTACAAACTCACTTCCTTCAGAAGCATATCAATTTGTGGTTGCAGTTTTTGTCTTGTAAAAAATTCCTGGAGAGAAAATTTTGATAGTTGTTGATCACAATGTACAGTAACAGAATAATATTGAAAGTGATTTACCTGGAGCTAAATAGCATGGTGAGCCAGAAAAAAGTTCCAACTTCTGATAGGCCAGGATAAATCATACACTGGACCAATTTCAAATATTTTTGATTTAGTCTTTTGTCAATATCCTATATCTGGTTATTTTTTGTTGATTCTTTGGATGCATGTTTATAGATATATTTACAATTTCTTGAATTTTTTTTGCCTGCGGACTGCCAAAAACCTGTACAAAAAAACAAGGCTAAACTTGGCCTTGTACAGGCCAAGTTTTAGCCTTGTAGAGGGGATTATGACCTTTTTATGACCTTGTACTAACCTTGGAAGAAAATTACAAGGCTATCAGTAAGATTCCAAGCTGCAACCAGTCTAACACAAGGTTTCCACAAGGCTTCTACAAGGCTAATTAGCATTTTTCAAGCCATTTACAAGGTTACAGCGAGGCTATTCCAGGCTAAAACAAGGTTACAAGGCCATAACTAGAAGGCTTGTACATGGCTATTACATGGCCTTGTATTTTCGTACAGGAAGATAAAAAAAACAGTGATCAAATTTTCCAAAGACTGAACTTGACAGAATAAAGGAAGTGCTCCTCAAAATGACTAGGGAATTTGGCAGGATGGATCATGTCACACGAACAGTTGTTTAATGATTGCACAAAACATTGGTATCACTTTTATCAATAAAAAGACTTTCAGTTTTTACCATCGCTTTGAAAGGATACTTGCTATAGCTACTGTAGTTTGTGCATGTGGGAATCAAAAAATATTTCAAACAAGCCTGTAGATTTAGGACTTTTTGATGCAAAGACCTACTACCCAATTCCCTATTCTTACCTAATTTTCACATTTTATAGACTGAAAGATAGATAATATAAGAGGCAGATGCAAAAAACGGAAACTTTTCTTAGCACACTGAGGCCTTTCAATCTTATGTTATCATCAGAGTGTGATTAACTAAAACGATCAAGAAACTATAGTTTCATAGTTTCTTGATCGTTTTAGTTAGTCACACTCTGGTGATAACATAAGATTGAAAGGCTTCAGTGTGCTAAGAAAAGTTTCCGTTTTTTGCATCTGCCTCTTATATTATCTATCTTTATAGACTGAAGAGGGATAACTGAGGTTAAAATGGAGAAATCACTTCCAGACCTCCTATGGTTTATAATCTGCACACTGCAAGAACACCTACTGAGCCCCACCAATGAAAGGAAACCTGAAAGGGGGTCAAGAGCTCCAACATGCTGAGTTGCTCTGTGAAAGTCAGAAATCAACTTCAAATTTAATAAATTATTGCACAATGAAATATCTAGCATGGTAGAAATTGTTAATCCTTCAGACACCTCTATCATTATGTTGACTGCTAACCTTTTAGAAGATTTTTGACAACTCACTTTTTTCTCTTTATCATAATCATAGACACAGTGGTTAACTTCCCCCTCCTACTATTAATATCATATTTCCTTACAACTTGCATTATTAAAGAACAAATCATTTCAGAAAATGTTGGTGTCTTACATAAAAAGTTATATCATATAACTTTTCACAGATAAGTCATCCTAAATACACTGCAGGCCTTGCACAAGAATTCTTCATATATTGGTTAAAATTCGGAAGTTACATGAACCACTGAAAAACTTTCAGACAAGAATCTCTCCTCGATTGGGGGGGTCTCTCCTCGATTAGTTTACCAATTGAGAGAGCTCCTCCTTTAAGTAATTCCCTCCATACAATTTATCTCGTCTCTCTGTATTTGTATATTGTATTAATTTTCCGTATCAATGTATTAATTCTCTGTAATATTGTCTTATTTCTTTGTAGTTTAGTTATTTGTTGGTATTGTTAATTATGAAATTGTATGTAGTGGAATATAAAATACGAACTGAAACTGAAAACTGAAACTGACAGAATATTCAAGAATATTTCTCGAAGAAAGTGTCATTGTGGGCAAGGCCTGCGCTGTAGCAAAACCAAGGTCTTCTTAAGAACTACAGTAGTTAACATCAAAGCAAGTCTGCAGGCCTTGTGCATACTAACATGGTTTTCATGCTTAAGAATTCTCAGTTTCTTACAGGAAGACAATTTACAGTCTTTCATACGGCTCAAAAAAATTCTTACCATAATGTGAAGAATTTTAGAAAGTACTTAGGAATTCTTAACAATTCTTGTCATGTTAATGTGTGCAATGCCTGCAATGTAAGACCTAGAATGAAACTTACAATCCAACTTTCATTCCATGAATTATCTTGCGGAATCATTCCACAGCAAGTTCTCACATGAAATCCAAACTTTGTGACTCCTTGCAACCCTTCACTGCCTATCTTTTGCTCATTGGTTGCATTACGGTCCAATAGCTGGCGATTGTGCAGATGCAGCCTATAAAAGAGAGCAATTTTTCTTAAAATGAATTGGCAATAAATACAAAATTCAGTTCTTTGATGAATTACTGTAGAAGGATTGATATAAATCTGACTCAATGGCTGTGTACAGTGCAGGCATTTCACATATCAAGCATAATAAGTTCAAGTTCAAGCATAATTTTCACATATCAAGCATAATAAGTTAAGTTCAAGCATAATTTTAGGGATACCATCAACCCAATGTGCCCTACGAACGACGGTATAGAGAATACGGAACACTTCTTGTTGCTTTGCCCTTCCTTTGAGGTTCAACGCCGAAATCTTCTCGTTCGAGTCTTAGCATTACTACGACCACTTGGATATGTTAATATTCCAAACGAGGTCTTAACGCAACTTTTATTATATGGTGACAAAGACCTTCCCAATGACGTTAACAAAATATTCTCGAATTGACTCTGGAATTCATCAAAATAACTGGTCGATTCGATTAGGACCGCATCATATCTAGTCATACCTCATCCAACCACCAAGTATGTCTTCGTAAAGTGTCTTGTATGTAAAGTTGCGTATGGTTGATTTATTTCTTAGCAGAAATTACGTGTATCTTTATGTAATGGGTGGGTCGGGGGGTGTGTTGCCTGCTCGGGGAGTCGTGGCGCGGGAGTCACACATCCGATTCGTCTAATTCTTTTTCAAATCCTCGACCGAGGCCTGGACAAAATTTTCGTTTAAGCCTCTTTGACACGTCGTTTAAAATCTCTATGAAATTGTGCGAATCGGTTGGGTGGCTCTTGGGGTGCGGTTTTGTGGGCGGGTGGTACATCTTTCCTGATTCACCCAGTAGTTTTTATTTCTTTCTATATTAGTTACCGCGGGGTTGTCATAGTCTATTGCTCCCCGTGGTATTATCGTCCTTGTAGTGTTTCGTAGAGTAATTAGTAGGTAGCGTCATTAGTAATTCGTCTTGTAAAAAATTTATAATGGAATATAAAAAAAAAAAAAAAAAAATATCAACAAATGGTTTTCCTGTCTATGAATTCTTGTTCAGAAAAATTTATCACAGTTTTTCAGATGGCTGAAGAATTCTTATCATAATGTAAAGAACTCTTTCAGGGCCCTCGTTGATAACAGCACTTAACGTGTTGAAGAGGTTACCCTGTATAAACATTGTTATTATTATTATTTATTACTTGCCATGCTGCTTATAAAATTATATACAGTATCTCAGCATTTATTCTAAAATTGGAAAAAATTAATTGGCATCTTTCCAAATATAGCAATAGATCATCTGTCTTCTGCTGGGTCTGAGAATGTTCACACTCATGCTAGGAATTTAATAGCAGACATGGGTCTAACAGATACTAAGCATGAGAAATTTTCTAAATGACATCTCAACATTAAAATGTGATTTGAAATTTCACCTTGCTAGTTGTTCTCCCAATTTGGCCTGAAATTTTGATAATGATTTCATCTCAATAAATTCCATAATGAATATGCTTTCATGTTTTTCTTCATTAGTTCCAACCTGTTTAAAATGAAAACTTTACAATGATATCCTCCTTATTGAGTTATTACATGTGAGGACATTTTATAAACAATACAGTCCATGAAGGCAGGGGTTACAACGCAGTAAGAAGGTGCTGTTATGCAGTGGTGTAATCATCTGACTTTGCAGCCACAACAGTCATGTGGACATGGCTCAATCCCAGGTAGAGTGCCACCACTTGAGCGTTATGACAAGTGGTTGTAGACTCGATCAAGTCACTCCTGCAATCCTAGCGCTTGGTGCTTAAATCTGCAACTTCAACTTCACTTCAGTTAGAGTAGAGTGGAGGGAATGAATTCCAATTATAAAGATCAGCATCTAGCCATTGCAGAGAGCCAATTTTCTAAGACTATTTCATTTTTACAGAACCGCTTTTCTCAAAAACTTTGACCAAGAAAAGTCTTGCCAATTCGGAATCAAAGATACTCTACAAAGCTGAGTCTACAAGCAAAGTTTACTCGTTACATTAATTGATTAATCTGGCTGGCTGCTTTGTACAGTAGATACTGCGAATCATATGAAACATGGAAAAAGCACCAGGTTACTAATCCAAATCGTTGCTCACCTTTAACGGTGCAGGAACAGTAACAGTATTTGTCTCCATGATTTTCTTCAAGCTTTCAAATTCTCCTCTAAACATTACTTCACCCTGAAAACAATTGCAAAGTCATGAGGCAGTATGCAGTATGACACTTTTTGATGAGATCTTCAGTGTGCAGAGAGAAATTCATTTTGTTCTATATGCCTTTTTTGAATAGCATACTAAAATATCTGGTGTGCAAGTGTCATACTTCGCACATCTGGTCACGGACCTCATGTGAAATCACTCAATCTCAGTTTTATCTAACATGGATTAAAAGTCAAAATGACAATGAACTGAAATTGCATCTTAATAATAATATTTAAGCTATGTATCTTTATATCATAGAGTTAACATAATATTGTGTTGTTTTTCTGTATTAATATCATTTATTTAAAATGTCTTTGTTTTACTTGTAACTGTATGATTTCATGCCTTAAAGTTTTGAATCACTGTGTGCTTTGATTCTGCTTGATGTTGTTGTTGAGGAAATTGCTTTGCAACGTACTACCTCCAGTCTTCGTTTCACCAATTTTTAACCTGAATTGGAAATTTTTTAAACACAAACTCCTGACACAGCAAGATGATTTAACAGAACAGGCTATTATGCTCATTTCATCACGCTTGCTTCCTAATCATCTAATTTTAGGCCCAAAAAACAACACAACAAACAAACAGTCATTGAAGTCAGAGGACAGTCTCATCTTTTAGACCCATTTATATTAGATAGGCCTACTTTTTTTATATTTCAACTTGAATTGAAAAGTTACGAAGAGTCAGAGACCTTTTCTTGCTGATACGTTTTGACGAATACGTTTCCATTTTCTGTCTGGAACTTTCTTGAGTTACTTATGCAGCCTCCGCCAGTTGCACCAAGATCTTTTACAGAACTGACACCCAAACTTTCTCGAATTATCAGAATTATCTCCTTCAGATCCGCCATTTTGTGTCTTGCTTTCAGCTTGGCCTCTTTATGGCTATGACGCAAACGAAGTAGAGGCATGGGCAGCGGCTTCATCAATGATGCTTCGCAGCGACGAAATTGCATTGTCATATTTGAGTCTCTTGTCATGCTTCTTTTGCTTCATTTTGCTGCCCTGTTCGGAGCGGGTTTTCTCATCTGGTTTGTTTCTTTTGTTAGTAATATAGGTTTTTAGGTAGGTCCCAAGTTTTTAAATGTTTAGGTTTTTTATAAGAAACTCAAAACTGGCTCAGAAGAAACTTGTACTACGATGGCCAAAAATCTCAAACTCTAGGAGTACACTCTTTTTTTTATAAGAATATTGTTTACAAGAATATTCAGGCTCAGAATCATCAAAATTTTAAGAATATTATAAGAATATTGCTCAGCCTCAGCTCGCATATTTGTGTCTCATTTTCTAGCAGTTGCCTGTTTTGTGATGTTCATAACATTCTTATTGTTACAAGTGCTTAAATTTTCTTTCGTTCGACCATTTCTTCATAATAATGATATGACACTTGTTTGAATTATGTTCCCCTGAAACCATACCAGATTTGAAAAAATAAGAATACTTTAAGAATATGTTAAGGTTCAAAACGAAAAATTACTTAAGAATATTGAGGCTGGAAAAAAATTATAGTATTCTTATAAAAAAAAAAGAGTGTAATACGTTCACTATGGTTCAAGAGATTCTAAAATTCCATTTCTAGAATAAGAGTCGGTAGATAACGGTTTGAGTGAGAAAGAGAACCTTTGTCGGTCACACCCTGCGGTTGCATCACAGATTGTTGTTAAAAATGATCCTATTTTCATCAAAAACAAAATAATTCTCATAATTAATCAACACCTAACCACCTGGCTAATTATGTATACGTTTGGTGCTAATCTCATCAAGTGTCATGACGCAATTTTTGGCCCCGCCCCGATAAATATAAAACTACTACTAAAACACCGAAATTTTTATGCGAAATAAGAAACTTTCAGTACTAAGTGCTGATTCAAGTTTCTTGTAAAAAAACGTGCAGAAAATTCGATTCGACCGCAAGTGGCTTGAGCCACTTTTATGTGCTTATATTCCCTTTACTTCATTTTAGTCAAGGAAATCCTAGCCAAATTCTTATTTTATTTGTTTCCTCTCTTACATTGCTCTGAGAAGGTTCTTTGAGTATGTATTTGAAAAACTTGCGAAGATTGTTATGGAACCAATCAAAGCATAGCACTATAGTGACTATGCTCAAGATACAAAATCTGATATCAGTATTGATTCAAATCTTACTTCCTTGCGAAAAATATGTGCCCACGAAGAGTGGAGTTCCTAAAAATTGCTGTATGTAAAGTCCAGAAAACCTTGAGGAAAACCTACTGAGATAAGACTAAAACTACCCTGGGTACCATACTCTCTATTCATGTTCGAGAGTCTGGTACCCAAGGTAGACTAAAACCAAATACTAAAAATTTTGCAAGATTTAGACTTGGAAAATTGCGGGCAAATTGAAAATTACTTCAAAATCTACTTGGAAATCGCGAAAACCTTGGTAAAAAACTGGCATATGGAAGTTTAAAAATATAAGATATTTAGGGAACGGTCTGAATATTTGAATACAGTATCAGGGAATTGATGAAATTATTGGAAAAGCTCAGACTTTGTCAAATAGACAAAGCAATAGGTACCAGACTGAGGACCGAGGGTAGAATTCTATCATACACGTACTTTTTTTATTAGAAACTGCTCATAAGAAAAAGAAATTCAACTCTCAGAACGCCAAAAAATTAAGAAACTCCAGTACTGGGAAAATATAAGTAAGAAACTATTTATTTTGAGTTTTGATAAAGGAAACCTTGTTTTGAAATGTTCACAAGGGCACGGGTAGTGAACATGGGGATCCTCTAAGAAACTTGCAAGAAACTTTGAGTACTGAAAATCTGATAATTTTAAGAAACTTTCAGTACTGGCCCAATTCCTTAGTTTCTTATATGAAAAATACATGTATACTTCGTGGAGAGCCAAAACAAAACTATCTTGTATGATGATGTCATAATGATGCAACAAGACAACAAAATTTGCAATAAACAACAACAAACCACCAGGGAGTTTTTTTCCGTCCGAATTACATTTTCGTGGGCAATCAACACACCACGAATTACATCAACGTCACTTGGGCCCATGGCTTGCTCATACGTGCCCCTCGTTTGCCCGAATAATGGTTCTTGTCCTTGTTATTAAAGTCATCAGCCAATCAAATCGCGCTAAATTGAAATGTAATATGTTCAGCTTGTCTCCTTGACCAATCAAATCGCGATTTGCAGACACGCAGAAGCAGAAACTCGTGTCCATTCTTCTAAAAGGAGAGAATGGCTTCGATGAAAGAATCGCCGAAACAATAGAAACATACAAAAGAACAATAAAGCGATAAACCGTTGTCGATTTCATTTCAATCGAAGGTTTCATTCAGCGCGCCTTATTTATTATCAAACCGTGATCAAGTTTTACGATCACTACCGCCTTTTGCTCCAGAAGAAGTATACAGTTAATTTGAAGGTTTGAGGAAGAGAGAAATATCTGCGATATAAAATGGAGGACCAGAACGAACAGATCAAGATGGAGTATCGGTACTCAAAGAGCGACGACCGCGGAACCAGAAAATATATGGAAGACGTTATGCACACGACCCACGAAGACTTTCCAGATAAGATTTCCTACTTCGCTGTATTCGATGGACACGGAGGGAAGGAAGCAGCTTCTTATGCTAGAAGCAATCTTTGGAAAACGCTGAAAGCCGATAAAGGACTGTTGAGCCAAGACCCTGAGATAGTGAAGACCGCCCTACGAAGTGCTTTTTTGAAAACACACAACGATATGTGGGGTGAAATCGGTAAGAAAAGCAACCTTATATTATATCAAAGTAATACCTTCGATTTTAGTGAATTTTTTTTAGACTAGTCTAGGCCAAAATTTTGAAAGTTTCGGTTTTTATCTTATGAATTATTCACAGGCCTAATGCGATCAAGGCAAGCCGGGGCATGCCACCTTGAAAACTTCTGAAATGTTTCAGCAGGACATCCCCCTTTGTCATAGCGACCGGGATAAAAGAAGCTTATCAAATTGCCACAGGATAAATATGAAATTCTGTGGTTCTCTCCAAAGTCATCTGTTCAACGCTTTTACCAAAAGACCTTTCATTCTGGAAAAATAATCAAACCACCTTGATAAAACATGTTAGCTTACTGTTAGTTTTCTCTGACCAGTTGTTTTTGTGTTGTGTTAAAAAGAACCCCCTCCCCAAACCTAACAGAAGCCTGCCTGAAAGAACTGATTCTACTTCATTTTGCTTTGTGTGGGAAGGACATACGCATTAATTAAGGATACGCTAATTTTTGTAGGGAACAGCTTATAAGTTGTTGGCTGAATTTTCTAAAAGTTATGATACCATGCTACCCCTAGAATGAAAATCTACAGTAAGAAACTTTTGTGATTTGGAGAGACTTTGGTAGTAAAAGTGCCTTGAAATTTAAGAAACTACCTAATACCAGCCCCAAGGCAAGGGTCAAATCACCCCCTAAAAGTCATGTCAATCTTTGATAAAATCCTTTAGTTCCATAGAATAATTCTAAAGTTCTTTTGTTCTCACCACACAATCCCATCCAAATTTTGGAGGAAAGATTTGCCCCCAAAAATCCAAAAAATATATTTTCATGCCCATGCCCCCAGTTAAAGACCCATTACTGACCAGCAGCCTTGGTGCGCCTTTGGTTTGTTTACAACAATAGACTGATAACAACAAGTCCCACCTATCTATCATTCATCAAAGCCAGAATTTTTGAAAAGACAATGGAAAAACAATGGTCTGTTGTTTTTAGACAGTGGTTTAAATCAAAAGATAGGGTTTCTTATTTGCTGGTACCAAAGATATACATACTATTGCCACACCCTGTCACTGCCAGGTGTGACGCAAACAGTGTGACAACTTGGCAGGTATAAATGCCAACTAGGAGCAACAGCTGAGCATGTCAAATCCTCTGAATCCTCTTTCAAGCTAAGGCAGGTGTGTTCTCAAATAGAAATATTGTCCCTCCCCTCTTTTGTGATTGTTGGGAAATTAATTTGCACATAAGGAAATTTAATGCTTAGCCAGAACAAAACTAAGAGTAATTTCCTCTCTGATAGATGTCTTTTTGGTTGCAAATATGTTTCTACATGCTTGATATATAGACCAGCCCATGCAAGCCTTAACCTGCCCTACCTTAAAGATGAATATCTCACAACATTGCCTTTTATCCACTGGAAATATAGTGCTCTATTGTTGAGTTGTGCCCGGTAACTTTGTAAATTACATAATTGTATGGATACACATTTTTTAGAAGAAAGTTGGATCAGCACTTAGTACTAAAAGTTTCTTAATTTTGCATGAAAATTTTGGTGTTTTAGTAGTAAAAGTTTCTTAGTTAGTTTCTTATTTTTTGGGCCCCCTAAAATTGTGTTATGGCTCAAAGTTGAGCCTTCTTAGTGACAAAGGGCTTTCATTTTGCATTGATATTGCCACCACAAATAAGCCATGCACATTAAAGCAAAAAGTTACAAGTTTTTTTGCAGTGAAAAGTTGAAAAAAGATGAAGGTTTTGTTAGAGAGACAGAATCTTTTATTTGAATTATTCAGACAGGCCTATGCTTTACATCAAAGGAGAATTATTTTGTTTAACAAGGCGACTGCAGGATGTGACCAACAAAGGTTCTCCTTCTTACTTGATATTAACAAATGCAACACCACACAAACCGTAATCAACTGATTCTTTTATTCTAGAAATGAAATTTTAGAGTTTCCCAATTGTTCTTAACGTAGTACTAGAGTTTCTTAAATGTTTGGTCATCGTAAATTGGCAGCAAATTCATTTCTTGGAAACTCAGTGTCTGACCACACCTTTTAAGTATTTGACCACACCCTTTACCTCCATGACAAAATTTCTTGAAATGATACACTATTGTTTAAGGTGCTAAGGTAATGTGCTGTTTAGGTCTGTTTGGGAATCCTTTCAGAGGTTGTCATTCAAGTGCAACTGTGGAGTGAATAATGATTTTATCCTTAGTGTTAATATCATATAATCTTCAAGTGTTGTTAGTGACTGAAGATTATATTGGCAACCATCAACCATTTTCCTCCGCAGAGGCTGTTTCTCCTGCTTTTAAGGAGTAAGTTTATTAGACGACAATCAGGCTTCAAATTAGCTTACCTGAAGGCTGTATTACATTTTCCATAAAAATTGATAGTTTTAAAGAAAAGGACTTTCAGAGAATTTCAAGTAATCTCCTTGGAAGTAACGGGATTCTGTCTCGAGATGTTGTAACATCTCCTCAAAGGGCCTGACTTGTGTGTTCCATATATTTGGTTACTCGATAAAGCGGTTTTTCTGTTGGGCAACCTGAAGGAATGAATCAGATTTAAACCGAACAAAAGAATGCAGTTTTAATATCTTCATGATATCTTCCTTGGCGTTTGCCAACAATGAGGGCCTTATGAACACAGCTGCGCTCTCAGCGAATTTTCAACCAGAGATATTGAAAACAAACATAGCTGACAAATCCTTTTTGTGATTGTGTTTTCAAATCGAATAAGATCACAGCTTTGGAACAGTTTTCCCAATGTGATGGTTCTTTGCCAAAACCACATCGATGATAAAAGAACTCCCCACTTCACAGCGCGTGTCGAAACGAAATTTTCTGTGGGCTATTTCTCTAAGCAACGTGTGGTTTTGGTCGGGGACGTGCCATCGAAGCTTCAAAAACATACCCGTTCCTTATACCAATTTTGCGAAAAAGTATACCCGACTTTATACCAATTTTGCGAAAAAGTATACCCGACCTTATACCAATTTTCCGAAAAAGTATACCAAAATCGTTCTTTAAACCAAAATTGCGAAAATCGATACCGTTCCTTATACCAAAATCGTGAAAATCGATACCGTTCCTTATACCAAAATCGTGAAAATCGATACCCTTCCCGATGGCACGTCCCCGTATCCCAAATATGTGAAGTACCCCCCCCCGGGGTTTATAACAGGTACCCGTACAACACTTACGTAGGCAAAATGCGATGGCTGTAAAACCCGCAAAAACTGTGGTGAAAACCCACCAAGGCGAAATCTAAGTCTGATATTTCTGCATGCCCGCAAAGGACCCTGGGTGACAACTGATCTTCAAGGACGAGCTTCTGCAGAGATTTTGTCTTTCCATGGCAAGTCCAGTCGTTTCCCCGCTACCCAGTAAGCCCGGGGGGGGGGGTACTCCCATTATAGCCTGACAGGGGGGTCCAGTCAGGGATAAAGAGGGCCAAAGCAAAAATTGTGAAAAGCACCCTCAAATGGTAGTATCTTTTCACAGAAACCCTCAAATGGTAGTTTGTGGACCTAAAATTGGGCCATTTGGTAGCATCTGGTAGCGAAAATTTTCTGCAGTTTTTCAAAATTTTCTATTGCAAAAACTGATTGAACAAAGCAAGAAAACTTCACAATTCAATGATAATTATTGCTGCAACGACCATATTGACATGCGGAAGAGCCTACAGAGTTGAAATCTTATAACTGGCCAGGAATCTTGGAATACCCCCAATTGGTAGTAGGAGTTAACAAATAGGGCCATTTGGTAGCCATTTTGTAAGACCCTCAAACCGACTGGACCCCCCTGTTAGGCCATAAAGGGAGTACCCCCCCGGGCGGAGCAAAGTACCATCGGGAAAGTACTCGGCTCGAAAAGCTGATGTTTTTCCAGTCATGGGAAACGGATGATTTATCATGCCTTTACCTTCCTTTGGCGATATCTCGACGTATGTCCAAATCCAAATATGATGATCTTTTTATGCAACTTTTCCTCGTCACTTGGTAGATTTCTGAAGCTTGGGTTCTCCCTCACAACCTCCCCTTTTCTGCAGCCATCATGATCCTCACTGGAGTCAAGTATCTCCCTAGCCTGTGTGCTGCCTCTTCTCCTCTTCGTCTTCCTCCGCAGTGACAGTAGAGACTGCACGCAAGCTGGTCTCTCCCGTGTATGCCTAAAATATCTGCCTCGGGTATATTCAGGTTTTTTAGGTTTCAAGTACGTTGGAGTAACTTAGACCAGTTCAGATGCTTTCCCCCGAGAGCCAAAATGACTTGTATTACACTAGAACTACAAATACTAGAGGGTGGTAAAGGGTATTTCGTGAAACGCGATCGGCCATATTTTTTTCGTGAAACGTTAAATTGAAAATTTCATTTCCGTGATTCGTGATCCTCCCCCCCCCCCCCTTACCACCCTCATACTAGAACTATAGGATAAATAGTGTACATTATTTGATTGTAGATAACTGGCCTAAACGGAAGAATGGTATGCAAAGTACGTCAGGAACAACGGCAACTGTCGCCATACTTCGAGGGAGGAAGTTATATGTGGCACAAGTGGGTGATTCTGGAATCGTGTTAGCCACGAAAAATCCAACGACTGGATCCACAGAAGGAACACTGATAACCCCGGAACACAAACCGGACGACCCGGAGGAGGAAAGGAGGTAATGTTTTGTGATTTTATGAACTTTGTGCTTTGCTTGAGAGGATTTCCAGAAAATAGAAGATTGTGCAAAGATTGCGTCAGGGAATCTTTGTTCCATGACCTGTGTGTCTGCACGAATTCGATTGATTTCATTGGTTGATTTCTCATGTGACGCAAAGGATCCTGGTAAAAAGTTTCTTGACGCCATCTTTGTGTTTATCTTAATTGTTTTGATTTGTTAAGCCTATTTCTTCAGTCCGTCTCTTACCGTTCCCTTTTCGGTAGTTTCTGGCTCCGCTATTCCAACATTCCGGTTTTTCTCCTCTCGCTCTTTTCCCTTTGTTTCCTTACGAAATACTGGAATGGTGAGTCCGGGATGTGGGAAAGGGATCGGTCAAAGAATAGACTTGGGGCAAGTTGAAAACATCTTTATCGCAGCCGTTTGTTCCAGTAATCTGTTTTGCCATTTCTTGGAAATCATGATGCTCCTTCAACAATTTTTTTTGTTTAATTGTCACCCAGGGTCCTTAGCGGGCACGCCGTAATTTTAGACTGTTTATTGATATCAAATTTGTCCCATGCAGAAAATTTGGATTCTCACTGCAACAGTGGAACTAATAGAAAAGTTTACTTCAGTTGAACTGTCGTTCCAGTTTGTGGATCTTTTCGTTTCGGCCAAATTTCATTTTCAGACTGTCTGAAATTATAGCGTGCCCGCAAAGGACCTTGGTAGAAAAAATCAAGAATCTTTGTCTCAGTTTTACTGAATCCGCAAAATAGAAACCACTCTATAAGAAACCTCAGGCTGATTTTTCCGAGAAATTGTGTCCTCATATAAGAGACTTCTCAGCCTGTTTCTTGGAAGGTTTCCTATAGGAGGATCCCAAAAAATGTTCATATTTAGTAATTTTTGTTAAAAGCAAGTGCTAAATATTTTTTAGAGATTTCATGCAAAAGCATCTCCATCTACAGTATACTTGGCATGCATGCTATGATTGACCAAATTTGGAGAGAATGCTACGTAACAAGAACATACTGTTTGATAGGCGTTTGCTCTGGGGTTTCTTTAAAGATTTGAAGGTTTCTTAACCATGTGATAAGAAAAATTTCAGCCTGTTTGCAGATTAATGCCCTTTAATAAGAAACCCAACAGGTTGTTTTTGGAAAAACTGGTTTCTATTTTGCGGGTTCTTACTGTAGTTTGAATTCATTAATGTGTCGTTTGCTCATCAATATATTTTTCTATTTTCAGGATAAGGTCATTCGGTGGTTCGGTGGCGCATGTAAATGGGGTTTCTCGTGTCGTGTGGAAGCGTCTCATTCAGAAAGATAGTGCCAGTGCAAAAAAGGCTAAACATGGGCAAAAGTACGAGTATATTCCATTCCTGGCGGTTTCTCGTGCCCTAGGTAAGATTCAAGATTTTCCCGTCTGGGTTTTGTTTGTTTGTTATTTATGGCACACTCATTTTTCAGCTTGAAACTTGGCTCTGAAAATTTGAAAGTTCCTTGCAGAATTTCTTAATTTTTCACAAAATTGAATTTCATAGTTTTTTTATCGTGGATCGTGGATTGCTTTTACACCAAGAAAGACAATGAATAATCAAATGATTGCAAATCTAACCAGATATTAAATTTGGCCAGCCTTTGATTCTGAAAATTTCGCGGTTTTTCTAGCTACGATAGTTTATTTCTTCTCGTGAAAGTTTCTCCCTCGTAATTCAAGAATGATTTCTTTCTTCCAGGTGACTTGTGGAGCTACGACAAAGACACGAAGCAGTACACAGTCTCCCCTGATCCTTATATCGCGTGCCATGACCTACGGAAAGGTGAAGATATCTTCATGATCCTGGCATCAGACGGGCTGTGGGGTGTGGTGCGGCCTCAAGAGGCAGTCGAAATTACCACTCGCTTCGAAGAGGACCAGCCACAAAACCAAGATGCATCCGGAAAGTAAGTTCATTTTTTGACATTGCTTCAACTGAAATGCATTGTTTGAGGGGCAAATCACTCAAATAGCTAATAGGGTACGAGATTTTGGGATTTCAGCAAAAGTTTCTCAGATTTTCAAAGATTTTGAGTTTTTCGGAGTTTTTCAAACAATTTTAGATTCTTCAAGATTTTCACGATTTTGCAAGATTTTTATGGATTAAAAATAATGTTTTAGCTTTTCAAAGAATTGTTGAAAGATTTTATCGAGAATTTGTATCAGTCGTTGGGGGACATTTCTGGAGTTTTTGAGACTTTGAAACATTTTTGGAATTTATTTTAAGGTTTTCAAGATTTTGTGGAGATGACGCAACGAACGTAGCTTTACTGATATGCTATACCTTTCTCTTTTAGCTTGATTCGCAAGGCACTCACTAAATGGAAGGGGAAAAAGTTGAAGGCTGATAACGTGAGCGCCATTACAGTCTTCTTCGATCAGGTGCCAGGGCCTGACGAAAATATTTCAGATCCTGATACAGTGGCCACCGGACCAGAGTGTGAATCAGAGGAAACACCGCCGATAATCTTCTCCCGAGGCGATCTTCCTCCATTGAAGCGTGTATGTGCATTCCGTGCCGACGAGCACTTGGCAAAACGAATTCGCGCCGAGGAGATAATCGAAAATACAGTGATCGTACATGCGGCCTCGCATGCGACAGGGGCTCAAAGTCTTCTGAATACGATGTTCACTTCAGAGAATGCAAGTCTCGTGAAGCAAAAACGAAAATCGAGCAGCACCGCTGCGACGCCGGAATTGGCAGTGAAACGAAGCCGAACGATATCTGAAGGCAGCATAGCGGATGATTGTACGTTAGTTACGAACATTAGTACCAAATCGCTAGATGAGTTGAACATGGACGAAGTTTCAGGGATTCCGCAGGTATTACCAGAATTTTAATGTGCATAGGTCAGTACAGTTTTTTGTTGTTAAATTATGGTTTGTTTTTAATACGAGTCGAGAGGCACATGACACTGTAGTTACATACTCATGTTTTGCCAGGAAACTGCACATGTGAGACTTTAGGCCTATTTTAAAGATTAAGAAGTTACTGCAGCCGTTCATCTTCCAAAGTAAAAGCTGATAAATGTTTTGATTAGCAGCTTTGATTTAACATTGTTGAAATTGAATAATCTGAGTTCTGCATGTGAATTCTGTCTGTGCTTGGAAAGCATTTTTGACAACAAATACCCTCACTTTTTATAAGAAGACTTACTCACTTTTTATAAGAAGACTTATGGATACTTTTAAACTTTTTCCAGTTTGGTTGTAAGCTGCAAAACGTTTCAAGCGAACTAGCGCATTACTGATGCAAATAATGTTAAAAATAGTAATTTTTTGCTTGAGATTTGGATAGTTCTGTAGCATCTGGGCTGAAAAAGCTATATTTGCGTTCCTCAATGAATTGTGATAAATTTTGAAATTCGATTTTTGAGAATGAAGGAACTCTACAAGAAACTTTGATACAAGGATTGGGCACCAAGGTAAGAAATCGTAATTTAAGAGCCAAGTTTCTTGCGAAAGAAAGATGAGTATATTTCACGCCTGTGCTTCAAAGGTCTTGATAGGCCTAGACTTGCCCCAAGGGGAAAAGCGAAATGTTTCGTGGTTTACTTTCACATAGACTTATCACAGTTGATGAAATAAACTTGGGGCAAGTCTATGAAAGTTTTATTATGACTAAGTATCATTGGTTTATTGGTTCGTTAGATCGTTGTAAGTAGCTAAATTATTGAAACCAATTTTTATAAGATGTCAGTTTTAGATTAAATTCCATCTCCAAAGTACTGTCGTGGAGATTTTCCACAGAAAAAAACTTGCCATGTTGCGTCTCAACTTTCTCGCAATTTCATAGCTTACTGGGTGAGGTATAGTCTGGAGCTATTGGCACCCAGAGTCCTTTGCGGGCACGCTCCAATCTCAGACTGTCACAGATCAAATCTTTTTCTCACCTGGAAAGGCAAAACCTATTCGTTTGATAAGACTTTGGAGATGGTTAACAGTCTACATTTTTGAAGTAGCTTTGATTGATACGGTGTTGTGATCGTTTATAAACTAGTTCTTCGTACGAAGTATTTGAAATTGTTTTACAAACAGCTAAATTTATGTAAATAGACGAAAGGCAAAAGCGAGGGGTGTATCATTCTTCCGAAAAAGCGTACGAGATTTTTAAAACAATAGGATTTTCAGGGATTTTTTACGGATTTTCTTGAAAACAAAAGGATTTTTTGCTAAAGGTGTACGACATTTTTAGAGAATGATACACCCCTCAGGCAAAAGGTTATTTCTTGTGATTTTGCAAGTTAGCCCCATCCTAAAAAATTTCGAATAGCGATCGAAGTCTAGTTAGCCAACGGTTTTAGCCAACTTGTTGTATGGTTTTAGTTTGATCTCTGAATATTTTGAGTGAACTACAGTTTTAAATTCTTATGGTTAAGTAAATTTTGAGATATTTAGACAGCGCTAAATTATGGGAAAGATTTAAGATTTTATCTTACACGTAGACCAGTAAGTTTGGTTTGTTTCAATTGCGAAACATGGCAAATTTTTCAAAATGGGATATTTTTGGAAATAGAGATCTCAGAAGTTATATATTCTAGCCTTTAGACCACCTTTTTCTGTTCTACGAAAGAGTCTGCATTGAGTGAAAAATCCTTAAATTTAGCAGAAATTTGACCAATTTCTAATGTACAGAATTATGGAGCCTTTTACGCGGATGACAGGAAACCTTCCAATTAAATTCAAATCTTTTTTAAGTCTATCGCTAAAAATCCCCAAATTATTCTTGCCCAGTCTGACCACCCCCAGAAACCCTACCTTCTATTCAAACACATGTTTGAGAAGCCCTGGCCCTTGGAAACGATGCAGTTGCCCACTAAAATTTTTGGTGGTGGTCTAAAGAGGCATTGAAGTCAAATTCTTGCAGAAGTAATAAACTTGGCAAGAATCGCAGCCAAGTTCAATGCTGCAAACTTTTAAAATTTTTGTTGCTTCAAAGAGATTTTAGTTTCATTCCTCCCTTATTTATCATAACAATTGTTTGTTTGCCAGTCGAACGCTCTTGAAACAAATCTTGTCTTTTAATAATATAGCATAACGTCAATTCACACCTATATATATATAGACAGTATAACTAATTTACATTTGTACTTATGTAAATTTGTGTGTGCACAAAGTCTGAAATTTCGTAATTTATTCTCGTTGTTTGAAGGGAGTTGAGTGATTTATGTTAACAATTTTTTCGAATCTCCGTCTTCACAGAAACATATTTGTCTCTTTTTTCAGTCATTTCCTCTGAGTTTAAGAATGAAGCTCCGTGGTCGAATGTGTTTCGCTGAAGTTGTTTTGTCTGAAGCAAACACATTTTAGTTATTCTACAAAGTCTGGATTGAGCGATATTGTCAAGCATGTTTACACGAAACGTTCGATGGAGTTGCGGTACAGCTAGACTGTTTATTTTTGTAATTGCGTTTGTAGTGCTGTAATAGACCTTTTAGCTATTCTACAAAAGGGGCTGGATCGAGCGTTACTTTTATACATTTTTATATGCGACATTCGATCGAGTGGCGATAGAGCTTCTATTACTATTGTGCACATTCGAAAATTCTACAAAACGTAGCAAAATATCGTTCGATTCTGATTCTTTTCAGAATAGCTAAAAAGTCTATTGCGAGCGAAAACTAGGGTCGAACTGTAATAAGTCTACGGTACAGCTGCTGTCACTATTGTACACATTCGAAAATTCTTCAAAACGTATGAAAATATTGTTCAATATCGACTCTTTTGTAGAGTAGCCAGAAGGTCTAATCCCAGAGGAGCAACAACAATTTAAGTTGTAACACACATCCAGAAAAACCTTCAATTATTTCTATCATATCCTTCAGCATGGGTTAAAGAACACAATGTGGTTAGCATAACTTGTACAACCTACTGATTATGATCACGAGACTGGGTACGCTCTGCAGGGACAAAAGTATCGTTGCGAGGGCATTATTAGGCCAGAGGCCAGGGTAGACAGATGGTAGATATAGTTGAACGAGCAATATTGATGGTGTCTTATAACCCATCCCTTGAGCAGGTATTAATCAATGAATGCAATATGCAACCAATACAAACAGGAAAGTGTGAAGACAGCAAAGCTGACGAAATTTGAAATCAAAATTCTCCTTGCCTCCTCTTCGCCACGAGGCTCCCTGTGCTCAGCAAATGTGAAGCATTGTCAAATTTCTCCGTGTTTTGCGTTCACTGAAAACGGAGCGTGTTCAAAACGCATCAGTTTCAAATTTATCAATTTTCACTAGCGTATTCGAACAGCTCCGTTTCACAGCAGGGCAGTGTGAACGCCAGGCAGAAACAGATAAGTTTTGCTCCGTTTTCACATGAATATGGAGAAGTGTCAACAGGGCCTAAATCAAGGTTCTTGCAATAACATTAAGTATAACAAATTGTTGCCTGGATCTTATTTGTCATTACTAATTATTAACAAATTCATAAACATCTACGTCAGTTTTGATTACAGCAGTATGATAAAATTATTAAAACTCCCGTCTGAAAATTTTAAATCAGTGATATTAAAATTGTATCCAACCAGTATATGGGTGGCAAATCAAATATTATTGTATACTTGAATCCACTTACGAATTTAAGTGCGTTTAAGGCGTTGAACGATCTTTTTATCATTAGCTACATAACCCAAAAACTGTATTAGTCTAAAATAACATCATTAACCAAATATGTACATATCAAATCTGAATCTAAAACCCATATTCTTAAAAAACAATAAATCGTTGATCAGAACAGTTTAATCAAGTTAACTTCATCTTGGAAGAATCAAGAGTTTAATTTAATCAATATGACATAAAACAGCTGAATATGAAATTAAATCCTTGAAATTTGGACAAACACATTTGGTTTAAACTGGCGGTAACTGCTTCGCCTTTGCCTGCAAGGTTCCATGTTCAGCGGTCATTTGGATCACTAAAAAATTTTCAATTTGAATCTAAAAGCAACCAGTCATCGGTGTGATTAACAGTTTATGATCTGAGACGTAATTTATAAAAACCAATCGATCAGTGCTAGGGCAGGTCTTAAAACCACCTGCATCTTCTTCCAATAATGGTCTTTGTCGTCGGAGAGTCGAGATAGTTCGTTTTCGTACATGCTCTGCAAACTTTCTCGCATAATTCTTCTTTGCTTGACCAATGAGAGAGGCATTGGCGTGTCAAGAGTAGCGGCTTAGGTCAGTTTTAGCCCTTGGGTTTCAGGTTTTACGTTTAAACCGTGCGGGGTTTTGAAATGTGCCAGGATTGCTTAAAAGTGAAATTTCGGGTTCTAGTTTCTTTACTTCAAAATTTTCAGATTTTTGCTATCTGTGGTCCAGATTTCTGGGTTCTTGTACCATACCCCCAAGCCCCCTAATAAATTATTACTGCCAAGCATTTGAGAATACAACCAGCCAGCTGAATAGGGTATTTGGTTACAAATACTGTAAGCAATAAATGACGGTCAAAGCAATTTTTGTGAAGGTCCTATGGAACTATCAGACTTTTATTGAACCAGTGTGTGATAAAAAGCTGGGAAGCTGACCTCATCCTTCATTGTGTGTAAAGATACTCATTCACCGAGGCTGCCTATGATACCTACGAGGCTCTTGAGGTTAGCGTCTGCTTGCACCTGTGTACACCGTAAAGAACTGTACATCGTGACCCACTGAATGCGTCCGTCCCAGGAGCTTTTGGTATGGGGAATCTGAAAACATAATCTTACCCTGTATCAAGTCTAATTGTCCTCAATCGATTTTTGTGAGCTAATACGCAAGCAGCTTCGTTCTTGCCACCACAATATTGAGAAGACGAGAAAACTGTCAGCAGTTTGCCATTTAGCTGAACCTGTAGAAAATAAAGATAAATACCTTATCAGTTGTTGGAAATCAAGTTTCCATACCAATTCAAACAAGTCGAAACAAGTAGTATGTTGTCAGTAAAACAAGGAATATGCTAACAGTAAGATAATTAGAGTCGAAGGATGAGGCAAGCGAAGACAATCATTTTGTGTTTATTCATTTCATTGACATTCCATGTTATTGATTGACAAATCCAGGTATTACGACATTTCACGGAGAAGACACAAATCAGGCTAAATGTTAATAAATAATTGACTTGAAACATATTCATTAATTTCAAACATTTTCGAACCAAGCTTGATCTATCTTCAGCGAATAAAAAAACTGTACAAGGCAAATTTAAACCCTAAAAAAACAAGTAATCCGAGGTAAACAATCGCGAGTTATATTCAGAGTCTATAATCAACAGTCTGTCTGCAATAAGATGTCAGGTAAAGGTACCGACGAATGAAAACAATTCAAGGGTTTTCCGTGAGTAATTTTGCGTTATTTGACATTTAATGTGAGACAACCTTTAGCCAAGGCAGTAAGAAAGATGTCCAGGAAATTGGTGTAATTTTTTTATAAACTGGGTTGTTGATTTAGGTCAATATAGAGATACTTGTTGTTATTGTTGTCTATTTATTTTGATTCAACATGTACATAGCTGACAATGTATACGATATACACAAAGTTAACTTATTTAAATCGAATTAATTTAAATTGTATACAAAACTTATTGTTGAATAAGATTAAAACTACTGCAGGCGTTACATTTACGTTCTGGGCCATTCCATTGCTTCATCAAAAGTTTGAAATTTTTCAGCTACATGACTTAAAGCGTCTGTTTCATCCAGCATGCCTTGCACGTGCAGTCTTTTGCTTGGCCTTTGTTGTCGCCATTTTCATGGCCCATGCAAGGCATGCTGGATGAAACAGACCCTTTAAGTTTGAATAGTTATGTTCGTCTACTATTTTTCGAAAATCCAATAAAACTGAGAACAGCAAAACCACTTGGACTTTTCAATATTATTCTAAATTCCTCGATTTAAAAGAAATGAGCCTTGCCTACCTCAAATCCTTTTTGTTGTACTTCATGTGCTCGTACAACATGTGATAAACCATTCTTTTTAAGGAATTCTTCTAGGGCTTCAGAACTGTTGAAAAGAAACAACAAGTAATGATGTGATCTGAATGATGCGAAGGAAAACTGAAACGTTACAGATTTAAACCTCTTGTTTCATTCAAAATTTCTACCTAGCATCCGAAGGTAGATTAAGGACGCTGAGAAGCTAAGCTTATCGAAGCAGCCTCCTGGCCCTTCCTCTCGATGTGACCACGCCTTGCGATTCCTTTAGCCTGCAGTCTACAATTACAGAGCGTTGGCGACTCTCCTCACACGTTGTAATAGGTTCGGCAGGACGAAGACTCGAACCACCAAACATCAGATTGGTAGTCAAGCGTGCTACCACTGAGCCATCCCCACACAGCTACACATCTCTCCTGAGCAAAGATATTTGAAAGGCAAGCGAACCTGAACTAAGTACCTTTCAGGACCTAAACGTGCATCGATAAGTATTAGCATAAAACATCGTCAGATTTTGATGCTCAAAATACCATTTTTTGGATTCTTAGTAGATTGAGCGTAGTTACGTAGTAACGAATCGTCTATTAATGATATGAGTGAGTGTTATAACTTGAAGATAAATTCCCTAAGTTCACTTCTTTACTAGTAACAAGCATAGGGCTCAAATCTCTCGAATCTTTAAAAAGGTGGGTGTAAAATAATATGACATTTTTCTTTGAATTGAATGGCTTAAAAGGAACTTATGATACATTGCTGTAAATCTGCCATGGACATTTTTTGATATCTTGATTTCATTCAAAATGGCAGACATTTAACAATTTTGAAAATATTCATGGAAAATTTCGGAAAAATTAAAATCATTGTAAATCCTAAACCAATGGAGGAAAAATGAAAAACGTTAAAGGAACAGTAGTTGATGAAGGTCTACAATATGGTAGCAAGCAGAAATCTGTTGCTTTTCTGGTTTAGGACTTAGAAACTTGATCACGTCATGGCCTCAAATTTAATAATTGCTGCCATTTTGAAACTAATCAAGATATCCATAAGTTCCTTCCAAGCCATTTATTTCAAAGAACACTGTAATAGAATTCACACCGATCTTTTTAAAGATTTGAGCCCTATGTTTTAGAAACACGTACCTAAACATGTGAGCAGTTCCCCTTTTGAAATTTCCAGTGAAGCCATCATGGTCTTTCAGGTCTCTTTCGATGTCTGCATCTCTGTCTTCTTGCCTGTAAAAATTGTAAAAGTACAGTTACTTACGATTTCCTTCAAGATAATGAAAAACATGATAATAAAATTATCAATAGTGAAAGCTGCAAACAAATAAAAAATTATTAAGAAACAGATATATTTGCCAAATGTAGTTCAGAATGGAATTTTTTGCAATGAAGCTTTGCTGATTGGAAGTGACAATACTGCGGTTCAAATTGCGCTACGTTTCCTGACGCTTTTACGATTGCACTAAACATGTCGTCAGGGAATTCTTTACCTTTGCATCTGAAGTACTTTCGATTCATTTGATTGGACGGCTGACCATGGGATGCAAAGGTTCATGGTTAACACGCCCGATGTAATCTTTAGTGCAATCATATATGTACTATGAACGATAACGCTAAAGCTGGCGGTGAGAAACTTTTTACGGAAAATTGCACTATTTAATCAAATTCCTACAAAATGATTGGAGATTCTTAATTGGGACGCAATGCGTCTTAGTAAAAAGTCCCTCGCTGTCAACTTTAGCCTTATCGTCTGCTGCTGTCGATTCTAGCAGTTTCATTGTTCATTCGAAAACAAAAATATAGACATCAAATTCCAAGAATATTTCAGAACAAGAATAGCAGAATGCTGCAGAAAACCACAATACATTGGGACTAGGGGTTGGGGTCCACCCTTGAGAGTACTTACCGCATATCGAGTGAGTAAAAATTACTTGCACCTTTTGAAAAACCATCAAAATTTGAACAAATAGTGATTATGAAAAGAGGATTTATGAAGTGAGAACCAACGTAAGTTGACCTGAGATCAAAATCAATAGATAGATTACCTGAGCGGATCACTCCACATCAAATCCCATGCGAGAGGACTTTGTTTCTCAGGATCACTGAGGTGCTTTGGAATTGATTCGAGTTCTGATAAAAATCCATCGCTGTTCTCATGAGATGGTATTCCACCATGAACGCAAAATATCTGCAAAGGACAAGGATAATGTATCAAATAGTTTACTGCCTTGTAATACAATTTATGGTGAGCGGATGAGCGGCGTATCCAGTTTCTGTTAGGTAAATGAAGATAAGCGTGGTCGAATGACGTCAAAATCCGAATAGGTGACCTCTTGGATGCCTGCCCAAGTAATACATTTTGCGGTCCTTCAGAAGGGATGTTAAACTATGGTCCCATGCCTGGATGTGGCATGCATAGTAGGCCTAAATCAGCTGTAATATAGCCAGAAACCTGTCCATGCTACTTCGATTTTCCATCGATTTAGATTAGTTTACTGTGTACATTTTCAATAAATCATTCAAGAAATAAACGTTGTGCTATTGAAGTATTTAAGTGCCTGAACGGCCTTGCACCAAAGATATTAGAAAATCATTTTAAAAGATTGGATCACCAAAAGGACACTCGGGGTAATAAGTCAACTCTTGTGGTGCCTCGCATAAGGACAGAAACCGCCCGAAAAACATTTAGTTATCAAGGTGTACAGATATACAACAGATTGCCACCTGGTATTATTATTATTATTATTATTATTATTATTATTATTATTATTATTATTATTATTATTATTATTATTATTATTATTATTATCGTCATAGCGCATACTGTCTAAATGTCAGTAGAGTTCTTTTTCTTGAGGTTCGGTGACAACAAGTCTCCTCAAATCTCAAGAACTTTCCTGAGGATCCTTGCAGAATACAAGATGGCACTCTTCTGCAGTTCCACTATCTTCGTTTCGATGCCAATGTCCTCCAGTCTCTTTTTTAAAAGTTTTGGAGTCGTTCCTAAAGCTCCAATTATGATAGGGATGACTTTCACTCGTTTGTTCCAAATCTTTCTTAGCTCCCTGGCTAAATCTTGATATTTTTCAATTTTTTCCATTTCCTTTGCATCCACTCTGCTATCAAAAGGCACCGCGAAGTCAATTATCTTGCATATATTTTTCTTTTTGTCTGTCACGATCATGTCAGGCCTTCTCGCTTCAATTACATGGTCTGTTTGTACTTCGAAATCCCATAGAATGTGGAAATCATTGTTCTCACTGACTGCATCTGGCTCATGTTCGTACCATTTCTCTTTAACATCAAATCCACACCGTTTACTGACTTCCCAATGCACCTTCTTCCCAACCCAGTCGTGTCGACGCTTATATTCCTTTTGTGCCATCTTACTGCACTCGCTCAAAATATGATTGACACTTTCGTCAGCTTGACCGCACATTGTGCCATCCTTTAACCACATCCATTGCTGCTCGTCCGCTAGATTTTCTGTCTGCCTGATGAACTGCCCATGTAGCATTTTTGCTTTCCAGTTGTATATTATTATTATTATTATTATTATTATTATTATTATTATTATTATTATTATTATTATTATTATTATTATTATTATTATTATTATTATTATTATTATTAAGCTAGAGTATGTACATAATCGATGCAAAATAATTTGACAAACAAACAAACAAACAAAAACTTAAAATAAAATGACGAACGAATTTTGCAGCAAGTTTGCAATATGGCAAGAAAAACATTGCACAAATAATTCATTGAAAGCTGTTAGCAAATTGCAAAGACAACTATAACAAATGCAACAGATACAGTAATCGCAAAAACTTTCTCATTCTAAGTCAGCTTGCGTCCCAACTCCAAAACAAATACATTGAGACATTTACCGTTAATTCTCATCCGTCTAAAACATGCAACCAGTAGTATAAACGATCAGCAAATCTGTAGGGTTGACAATAATACCTTATTGAATATTAGTTTTACGATAGTGTGAGCACTAATATACACCAACATGAAGCAATTTTTAGAAATTGCATTATGGAACTTATTGAATGCAAGCGTTGCAGGCGCATTGATCTTCAAAAAACCAATCTTTTTGAGAACTTTGAATTGATATGCATTTTTGGATGGCTTTATTTAATTTGGAAGAGAATTCCAATCTTTGGATCCAAAAAGCTAATAGATTTTATACCATAATTTGTAGTTTTGACCTTAGGAACAAATAGAACATAATGTCTTAGAAGATTATAGCTAGTGGATTTCGGGAGGAAATATTCTTTCATAAATGCTGGATTTAAGTTGTGCAAGTAGTATAAACGATATGACAAAACTGTTGGGATTTCCATACCTTTTTGTCGATGACAGCAGCGATAGGCAGACAATCGAAGCATTTATTCACTGCTTCCCAGACTTTAGGTCCAAAGAAGTTACCAAACTTTGCCATGCATTCCCTGAATTGAAAATTATATAATGAGACATGTTATCTTGAATTGATCTACAAGATTCCAAAAAAAGTCAAAATGGGGCTCAAAGCTTTCAAATCTTTCAAAAGGTGGGTGGAAAATCATATGAAATTTTTCTTTGAATTGAATGGCTTGAAAGGAACTTATGGTACTTTGCTGCAAATCTGCCTCGGATATTTTATGATATCTTGATTTCTTCGAAGGACTCGAGAAGGGGAATCGAGAATTCCACATTTTATTCTGGTCCATGATTTACTTGGCATTGAAATTTGAATGCAATTCAATAGTCAGTTTCAGAATTAGAATTTTGATTCATGGACCAAAATGGAAGGTGGAATTCTCGATTCCAATACAAACCCCTTGCAGGTATTTTTCTGATTTTTATGTTTTAAAGATGAGTGATTTTATCAAACGAAATTTTCTCATCTTAGTTGACCTTTGTCTGATAGATTAAAATGTTAGTTTTGAATATCGGCCATATACTTATAATCCAACAGCCCGCCAAACGTGTACATATTTTTATTCACATAGAAAGAGTGTGATGAAATGGGACTTTACGAAAATGGACTTCAACTTCATGGTTGAGTGGTATCAGAATTAAAGCAATCTCAAACCAGGGATCTGTTATTTGACATACAGTTAAGCCCGAAAATATTCATACCTATGCCAAATTTGGAGTATTTTCAATCGTTATATTTGCTAACCAATTCACAAGATATTTCATTCCTTGAAATGCCTCTTGTAGCACTTGTTTCAGCCTTTTATCACATTCTTACGAAACTTCAGCCACAGTAAAAGTGGTCCTCAAAAAGAACGATGCAAACTACTCAGAATTTGGCATAGGTATGAATAATTTTGGGCTTAACTGTACGTAATATGATGTGTAGATTGGAAGCACCGGTTAACAGGGAACGACACTGCGGAAATGGAGCACTTTTGAGCCAACATGCCATCTCAATCGTTAAGAAAACCAATCTTCTGAAGTCATCACAGTCAGTTATCTCTAAGAGATGTACAAAAAATTTTGCATCAATTTATGAAAAGAAAATTATGCATAACTTACCCATAAAATGTATGCACTCTTTGGACATTCCTAATTTCATGGTTGCCACGAATTAAAATGAATTTTGAAGGAGCCAGTATTTTATGAGCGAATAAATATGCCACCACCTAGAAAAAGTAAAAATGTTCACTAACTTCATTCAGTTTCTACAAATTTTTATGAGAAACATTTTATGATTAACAGATATTCATTTCGAGGCAAAGAATGAATATCTCAACTCAAAAGCTTATACTGAAATTCAATGGTCCAATCCAGTTTCCAAGTAAATCTCACAAAAACACGCCTATGGGACTCCTAGAAAGCAAGATTCAGGCAAACTTGTGTTCCGGAAAGAAATTTAACCACTGGAAAATGATTGAGACAAGGGCATGAACAGAATTTTCTTCCTACGACCAGAAAAAAATCTTGCATATATTTCCTGCAGGAACAAACAAGTGTCCAGTTGCAAAAAGAGCTTAGGATCCAGAGATAGCTATGCAATAACCTGTAACTGGTTTTATGTAAATGCACATCAGGCATCAAGAAAAAAAACTGTACTATGAAGTTGGGAATGATAAAGCTGGGCACCTTAAAAAACAAACCATTATGCTTTCTAAGAAGCATAAAGGAAATCTATTACTTGCTGAACTTGCAATTGTTGTATACTTGCATATCACTTTGTATCAGTATGAGTATCTGTGAAATTATAGTTGAAACTGTGAAAGTTTAATCTTATGTGACCAACCCTAATTTATGTAAGATACGACAGATGTGGAAGAAAGAGCTTCCTTTGCAGTGAAACATCACTTTGATTCAAATGCAGTTCGAATCACAAAAAGATGCGGTACAAAAGAACAGCAGTTTCTAAATTTTTTGCGCCACAATCTCTGAGAATGGTTGTGAAATCACCTTCTTTGCTCTGAGCAGCTGGACGTTCCGCAAAATTTTATTGCAATTGGAACTGTGAAACTATCATTTTAAACAATGAGATTTCCTTTTTAATTTATGGGAAACAGAATGATACATGAAACGTGGACATATGTTGGAAAATTTTATGCAGTTCATTATGAATTAAACATTTCCTGTGACCGCCCAGTCGCATGGTCAGGTGGATTTTCATGCCCTGATCGAAACTAACCACAGTTCTACTTCTCTCGGCAAAATGAATAATCTTGCGACAAAGCATAGCATTCTTAGCATAGGTTCCAAATCTTTAACTCAGCATAAAAAGGTGGGTGTAAAATTGAATGATCTATTTCTTCTGATTGAATGGCTTGAAATAAACCTTAGATACTTATCTATAATTCTACTGTTGGACTTTCCAGAAAGTTCGAATATTTTTCAAAATTATAGCGTATTTTACATTTCAGCTCATTTTAGGATGTGACGTCATCAAATTTCTAAATCATAAACCAGATGAGTGACAGACTTTTGCTTGATACCATATTGTAGGCATCCATAAACTATAATTCTCTTCGAAATTACTTCATGTTGCGTCAAACGGTTTAGAAATTACGATGGTTTTAAGTTTTTATGAAAATTTTTCTTGAATTCTTGAAAAGGAAGAAAAACACTCTAATTCTGAAACTATTAAAGATTTCAGAAAAGTCCAACAACGGCAGAATTTTAGAGAAATAGCTAAAGTTTCTTTGAAGTCATTCAGTTCAAAGAAATAGGTCACTCAATTTTACACCGGCCTTTTTAAAGATTTGGAACCTATGCTAGCATTCTTACCTCTATTCCACAGCTGCCTCGATCCACATAATCGCCCAAGAACAGGAAACTACAAGGAGTGAGAATCGGTCCCATTCGCCAAAGAACTTTCTCAAAGCACACAAGGTCTGAGAAGTTGCCATGTACGTCCCCTGCAACGAAAAAGGATTTGAAATTGTTCAAAATTTCTGGAGGGTACTTGTTGAGGATACCGAGGACTCCCCCTTTTGTCTAAGCCTTTTGTTATGGTGGTAAAATTCAAAGCAGATCAACGGCCGGGGAACTTATTCCCATGCGCGAGAATCTCTTTGTTTCTTTGCTAATCCTTGTTTGGATTGTGGTTGAATTCTCCTCCCATAATCTTTTCACAAACCAAACATGCTTTCTGCGCATGATCACAGGTTTCCTTTTTGATTACAAAGTCCAACTTTGTAATCTAAGAGGGGGCTCCAGGTCAGTCAGAAAGAAAGAAAGAAAGTAAGTAAGTCCGTCACGCTCGTTAAAACAATTAATTAACGTTTTATCCCTGCTAATTGGCACTGAAATAAAGAAAGCGCACAGAAAGCGCATACAAGACAGAAGTTTCCCACGATCCTATAGCAACATTTGACGTCGGCTTATTTCATGTTAGACAGATTTGACACCGTAAGATGGATAAATCACCATGATGTTTACCCTGGCACAACAACAAATTTACTCAGAATTGGCACGTTCTTGACTTCATTAGCAGCTTAATGATGTTAAAACAATCGTTTTCTAGAACGAACGCATCATTAGCCATTTATTGATAGTACTCATTATGCAAATAACTCAACCTTGGAGGATGATGTAACCGGCGGCCTGCACAGAGGCTAGCATTCGCAGCATCACCGAAGGTAGAAGGACCGTCCTCCTTCACAGCTAGGGATGCAAACGTTGCAGGTGAAGTTGAGAGGAAAGGTGCAGAATTCCAGCAAACAATGGCCCCATTGACTGGGGGAAGGCACGTGATCACACTGAACCAAAACATCTTCATGCATGTGAATCTGCACAGAGGTTATTTTCGTGACTGCTTGTCTCAAACTAGATGCCCGCGAATAGAAACGTTCTGCAGGGTTCTGCATAAACATAAGTAATTTTGCATTATCGTAAATCTCACATGACATCTAATTTGAGACATACAAGGCGCTTGATTTTCTGTTGAAGGCGACTTTAGCAGCAACACTCATCTCTCTGACTGTAGCTAAAAACAGCATCAACGATCATTTGGGGTTATGAAGAAATCAATTTTCAGATTTTCTTATGCTTGCTTAGCTCAGGACGGACTTTGTAATCATCCAAAAGGATCTTATGTTTAGGGGATAACCGTTGCTTGGAACTTTTATAATTTGTATCCCCAACAAGTACGTTTTTCATAACTGTAACTGCAGACATAAAGTTGTTATGTTATAGAGGGTGTTTCAGAAGAAACGCAACCGAACTATAATTAAAATCTTAAAAGGATAATAACATTCTAGCAGATGTAAAGTATACCATCTGAAAGTACAGTTTTTCCTCTTCCTTAAAATATGCAGTTTGGATACATCACTGGAATTTTTATCATTTCATTGATATCTTAGTAAGTATGGCCGATTTCAAATGCAGCATGCTGTAAAACACCTTTTTACCCAAAAAAATTACCAAACAGATTTTGTCAAAATATTTCAGGCCTAGAAGCATTTGAGATGATGCCTTGAGGTAGGAAAAAGACAAATTTTTCCCATAAGATGCGTTTATTAAAAATGATAAAACAAGCTCTCACAAAGATGACTTTTCGTCTATGTAACAGTCCTATCACTTTCCGGCATTTGAAATAGGCCATACTTATGAAAACGTAAATTTAGTGGTGAATAATTCAATTAATTCACCCACCTGGATAACCCAACCTGGATATCCTTGGAAAGAAGATCCTTTGCTTTAAGATATAAGACATAACTTTAGATTTACCCTTTGTCTTTCGTTATAAGCACGTAGCTTCTCTTAAAAACTACCTTTCGCTTGCACAAGGCGAGGGTTTGCCCTTCTCGTTTCGGGGAAACTTATGCGGCTTTGTTTGTTTTGAATTACTGGTTGAGAGAATTTTCTTTGCATACAGTCACTAATCGCTTTGAACTGAGGTGTCAATCAAACACAGCTCTTGCTATTGTATTACCAAATCTGCCCTTGTTCTGTTCGTTAGGAAACTCTAGTGGCAAACTTACCTAGAATATAAGTTGGTGAATCTAACCGCATAAGACGTGGTTCATCAGAAAAAATATCCAGAACTTGTTGACAAATGACGAGGATGCACTTTGCCAAGGCTTCCATGTCAACTACACCCCATGACAGAGCACTTTTGGGGTTCACTCCAGCAGGATTCGTTTTGATTGGTCGCTCAAAATATCGTAGGCCAGTCAGCATCTCATTGGCTGGTGTGTTCTGTAAACAGAAAATAAACTTTCTATTAATAGCACGTTAAAAAAATTTCTCCACCTGACTAGCTTCTTGGGGAGCAAACTCCACTTACGAGAGCCGCATAGCAAAACTACTGTAAATCCTCGAATAAGCCTCCGGGGGCTTATTTGTAAAACTGAATTTTTGCATGGGGGTCTATTCGGGGGGGGGGGGGTATTCGAGGGGACTTGTTACATAATATGATAAATGTTTCATGGCATACTACGATTTTACCATGTGCTTATTTCAATCGAAGAAATGAGGAAGGCTTAACTAACGAACTTATAACCAAATGCCTGAAGTTCCTTTCAAGCCATCAAAGCAAACGATGCATTATCCAATCGTGCCTCTATTGATTTGATGCCTATGCTGCGCGACAAAGTATCCATAAGGCCTAAAGTAAACAGATCTTCCTCAAAAGAAGGAAACTTACCATATTAAAAGAATCCACTGATGTTAACCTCAGAAATCTGGCTCTTAATTCTTCGCTAAATAAAGTTCCTACTCCAGGTAGTGATGACTTCCCAAACAAATCTGACAATGTTGAAACATCAATCATTGTTCCACTGCGCCGCACTTTGACTGAATGCGTTGCCAATTCGTATCTGTGTCAAGAGGGATGAAAGAAAAGAGAGGTCTTCGATATGTTTCAAAATTGCTTGCAAGGGTAGATGAACCCACATTCAGATTGAAAGACTGACTAGTCATGAGCTCGCGAACATCCTCTAAGCACGAGAACAATAAATTTTCAAATTTAGAAACTGTTTGGGCATTAAAGGGTTTATTCGATCAGGACAGCAGAGTTGCACAATGGATAAATTCGTCAATCACTAGCCCGAGCCTCTTTGATAGGAGAGGAACTGAATAAAAATAACTTCAATTTCACAAAATTCTATTGATTTTGTTACGGCACGTTTCGTTTTTGGTAATTCATTATCAGAATCATGATTCTAGTTTCAGCTAAAATTAAAACAGGAGGTATTTAAAATTTGATATCATATTACGAATGATCTGTGGCAATAAATTGACTACTGATGAAGGGTTATGCCCGATACGTTTAGAGTATTTTAATCCTGGCATTTCAGTTTAATAAACACAGAAATTTGTGTTTACTACTTGAAATTAGATTCATCTTTATCTATCTACAGGAAGCTAAAAAGGTAGCAAGTATCACGAGTTTGTGTTATGTCTCAGTTCTGTATCAACTTGTCGATAGATTCTTTAGTTCCCTGCTAAAACCAACCCTAAAAGATCAAGGGAGGTCAAGTAAGGTACGGCACGGCTCTGAATAATACACACAGCAAACTGAGAGAAGCCACTTACCCGAAGTCATGGAAAGCTTCGTTAGATGATGTTGGTCTTGATCTTTCACGACTGTCATCAACGCTAAGAAAAACCACATCATATACAGTAAATCCCAGCGTATAAGAACCTACTTTTTTGAGAGCTAGGCTGAAATAGGTTCTTATTTTAAAGGTACTAAGCCAAATTTCAAGGTATAATGGTTCTTATTTGAAGAGTACCTTGCGTAGGCCATTTTAGGAACTTTTTTTTTTTTTTTTTTTTTTTTTTTTATATATTCAATATAAAGATTTACAAGAATGAGGTACTTAAGACTATACTTACAAACTACTTAACTACATAACAAGGATGATAACCCGGGAAGCAAGAACCCATGACTATCCCAGGGTCATTACACAGAACCTTTGTCAATGATTACAGCCCTATTATTTGTTTTGGCAAGGTTATAATATACCTAATAACCAATGCTAAGCTTTCAAACAGCAAAGGAGGAGATTCAAACATTAAAAGCCCACTGGGACAAAAATGAACTTAACACTGACAATCCAAAATCAACTTTGCTACCCCTGCTATAAGAACATATTTTTCATCAAACTGAAACAGGTTCTTAATTACAAGGTGCATAAGTTAGGAAAAACAGCCTGTAGGTTCTTATTTTTTTAGGTTCTTATATGCGGGGATTTACTGTATGCATTTAATAGCCTTAACCACCAACAATACGGAAAAGAACATTTCGTAAAAAGAAGGCGAAATAAATTTCTGGTTTTCCCGTGTTGGTTGCCTCTAAACACAGCTCTAAAGCCCTGGCTAAAGGATCAAACATTGTTTGCTAAACGATCAAACATGTTCTTGCCCAGCAAACTGCTTTCCGTTTGGCCCATAGCTAAGCCCAGGCTAAGCGATCAAACATTGTTTCCTAAACATTTGAGATTTCTTGCGCAGCAAACTGTTTATCTGTTTGGACACGTAGCAAAGCTATGCTAGACAGACATTGTTTGCTTGTGACGAGCAGGAATTGGTTTTGGACATATTCAAAATTATTGCCAATTGAATTCTGATTATCTTGCAACATTTTGCGACGTTGCCAAACGGTAAAGCAATACTTGTGAAGCAAATCTCGAATGTTTGGCAAACAAAACTCGATCAAAACTCGATCGTTTGGCCAGGGCTTGGAGGGAATGAGCAGTGCAATAGCAAATAGGGCTGTCTGCGAATGGAAAAAAAATAATACTCAGACAGAGAATTGTCTCTTCGGCTATCCATTGTTCCTGACACGCGTAACTTTGATTTGAATGGGATTGTTCGGGATACTGCGAACTCCCCCTTTTGTAAATCACAATGGAAAAGACGATAACTCTGATTGGTTCGCTGATCAATGGAATGGGTGAAGCGCTTTGGGGCATGCGCGAATTCACAAAAGAAAAATGAAGGACGATGACCCTGCAATCACTAGTGCGCATATTCCAAAGCACTAACAAGGGATGCTTTTAGATTGTATGATGTTGCCAGTGCAAGCTTGTAACCTTGCACAAACCCTTCAACTAAAAATATGTGTATTTGCATGAACAACAAATCAAGTGAGGGAATGAAGTTAAACAGATTTTGTAAGGAAATGTAGCTTCGCCGATTTACAGGAAATTTGAGAGAGATCTGCATTAACTAACCTTTTCCGTAACATTTCTTTGTGTTGCTCGAAAGGTTGCTTTCTAAGAATTTTCTTTGCTGATGGTTGATTTCTTAAAAGTACTGACGTTCCACGAAACTTTAGTTGCCCAATGGCTTGGAGGAATTCGAGTGTTGTTATTTTGTCAGGTTCTTCTGTATTCAATGATCTACGAATGAACAGAGATTAAAATTAGCAAAGACCTGATCACAGGCGTCTATCTTGTAGGAACTTTGTTTATTCCCAGTACTGTTTTCGTAACATAGTACGCAAAGTCATTGCTGTTATAATTACTAATTGCTGTTAAAAACAATTACCACTCAGCGATAGTTCGTGTGCCTGGTTTCGGGGAAACTTTGCGGATTTGTTTGTTTTTTTTTTAAATTACTGGTTGGGAGATTTCCTTTATCTGCAATCGCTAATCGCTTTGAATTTATGTGTCTGTCAATCAAAAGCAACTGATGCTATCGTGTTACAAAATATGTCCTTGTCCCTCTGATCTCCAGAAAATAGAATGATACAACATCAAGAATCTCGCAGAAAATGTGGATTTTAAGTACATACTCAAACTGCTCAGTGGCTTCCAGTATTGCTTTTTCTTTGTCCATCTTCACTCCCTTTGCTTTTCTTATATCCTCAAGGATCGTGCTACATTGGAGAAGTAAATACAATCAATGAACGAACAAATAACGAAAGATCGAACCGTAATCCTTGGTCTCATTTTCTTAGCTTAGGCTTACGAAATTGTTGCTAAACATGAAGAATTAACAAACTTTGCTTAGAAAACCAGCCTGGAGCGGGTGCATTAGTTTTTGTAAATTTTTGTATGAAAAGAACAAGTTGCAACGACTGAAATATCTTCCCCAAATATGAGGAGAAGATGTAACAGCCAGAGGCCTTCACTTGTATGTGAACAACTCTTAGTTATTTTCCATGAATCAGAAGTTCATGACACAGCCTGTAAAATACGTTTGATTAAAAGAACGAAGCCCCGTTTCTTGAAGTAAAAACTCAAACTTATCCTAAAATTCAAATTTTGTTCTTCAAGATCTTTCGATCGATGCCAAATTTTTGACAGGTTTACTTCAAAGCAGCGATCGAGAGAAAATAATACGCCAAGTGCCTGGACTTTAGAAACAGATTCTGATTTTTGCCTATATTTAGAAGCAGGACGAATGTACAACATCTGTTGTTGTCTGTAGTGAGAAACTGCAATTAATTTGATGGCAAGGTGACAAGTCAAAGTGTAACGAATCTCCAAATTCAGCTTGATTGAATATCTATACTCAGGGTTATTGCGTCAAGAATATCAGATTTGATAGCTTTAATACCCACCAGAAATCGTCAAATGTCAAGACGCCTTGTCCACTTGAGTCATAATATCTCAAGATATAAACACTTCGGATCTCCCCAGGACAGCCTCCATGTGGTGTAGCTGGTTCCATAGCTGCAAGGCCGGAAACTACCTCTTCAAATCTTAAGAATCCTTTGTCGTTTTTGTCGAATGTTCTGCAGAAATAAGAGTGTTGGAAGCTTCATTAAAAGTCAGCTGTGTTTTAATGGTCGGTGTCAGTCAGAGATGAAAAAGGCCTCGAGTACTTCGATCTCCGAAATAAAATATGCAGGAAGTTTTTTGAAAATGATACAAAGTACGTTCAAAGACATGACTAAAATAAAATACTATAATATACGAGATAATGAAGTATTTCCCTTTCCAATTCCAGAAATAACAAATTTGCTGGATTTCAGAATTTTTCAAATATCACTTCTTGCACAATACTTTTTGTTTGCTGCAGTAATTTTCAAGTTTTTTTTCTCGAAGGATAACAAATGTTAAGGCATTTCGTAGTCAGTTTCAAATAGACTGGAAGAGTATCAAAAACATAATGCCTTTGAAACAAATAACAAACTGGTATAGTAAATATACTTTTTGGCTATTCCAAACAATCAAGAATCAAATGATTTGACAAATATTGCAGAAAGAACTTCCCTTTCTGTGATACAAATTTCAGTTGGCAATCGACCTTTTAGCTATTCTGAAAAAGAATCTGAATCAAAGTATATTTAATGTTTTAATACATTTTGCAGGAATCTTAGAAATTTGCTAATAGACCTTTTAGCTATTCTGAAAAGAATCAGAGTCGAACGATGTTTTGCTACATTTCATGGAATTTTCGAATGTGTACAATAGCGATAGAAGCTCTAACGCCATTCGATCGAACCTCGCCAATAAAAATGTGTAAAAATAACGCTCGATCCAGGCTCTTTGCAGAATAGCTAAAAGGTCTATGTGCACAAAAGCGATAGAAGCCTTAACGCCAATCAATTGAACCTTGCGTATAAAAATGTACAAAACATCACTCGATCCAGACCTTACTGCAAGCTATAAGGTCTATTTTGACCACCAAAATCTATAAGGTATATTTTACTTGGCAAGCAGATTAAAAAGCATATCTCAGTTAGTAACTTTATGGCTGTTTCAGATAACGAATATGAAGAAAAACATTCAACATGTAAGTAGAGAACAAAAAACGCATCATACCTGAAAAGATGTTCAAGGTTATATCCCTTGAGATTTAGATCATTGATAATTGTCTTGAAATTAGCAGCATCTAGTTGTTTATTTTCGTTGACTACTTTCTCGAAAATGAAATGAATTGCAACAAGATCTACAAAGGAAACAACACAAATTTGATCAACTTTAAAAACCAATTGCTAACTGCGATCTTTCTGGCGCCAGAGTCGACTTTATTTCAAGTAAACAAATTCATTTCGAAGCAACGATTTTGCAGTTCTCTAATAGGCCATATCGCGGAGATTTTCCACTATTTTTCTCAAAATGAAGGTGTTATTTTGAAGACCCACTCTTGAATTTCGTAGAGAAAAAAACGAAGAACTTATATGTTGTAAGATTGCAGAGATATTGGTGAATTTTTAGAAACAACTCTATTGTGGATTCACCCCACCCACCAGAGTTTGTGCAGAAAAGAATGCACACGTGCGGGCAACAATATAGATAACAGGTTTGTTTACAGTTACGTCACCCAGCCCCTTTAAGTCATTTCTGGCCTGGGTTCATTCAGCCAACAAAGAATCATGGTTGCCCTTTAACACATTATATTGCTTAAAACTTCAAAGATATGGAAAAATCGCAATGTAAAAAGGTTCTTGTGAACACAATGCAAAATCAGTAAAAGATAGCCCAGAAGTCCATTTCATACCAGTCTCAAAATAGCCGTTTTATGGGTGGAAATTTAGCAAAGGGAATTCTTAAACAGACTTGCAAGTGACTTAACGTTTTGCTGTTTCCATCCATTGACTGGACACAATGCTACTAGGTTTTAAAGGCCTGATTGCAAACACCATATAGAATAAAGTCTGTTTTTAAATTCCCTTACAGTATCACTAGAATTAAATGAAATTCTGAGAAAAGCAATCTGCACTTTTAATATCATTGAGTCTTTTTGTACAGGGGAAAGACCGTTTTTTACATCTCCAAAGCAGTCAATCCACTTTCCAACAAATAATTGACTGCTTCTTGCCCATAATACATCTGCTAAAACGAAATTATAGTTCTAATTGCAGCTTACAAAGCAATTCTATGAATGGTAAAATAAGCTTGAAGCAGCTGCAAGGAAAATTTTAGTGAGAAAAAAAGGTGAACATCTAAATAATTGATGGACAGAATTTCCTAAACTGATAATTAAACTGACTGAAGCTGCTTGAAGCAATATATATATCCTTAAAGGAGCTGTGTAGCCGTTGAATGGGTGACATGTGCCACACCATATTTGGGTAACTTACCAGCATCAACAGTAAATACTGCTATATGATCTGGGCTAGAATTTGACTTCAAGTGGCTTGAGCCACTTTTATATGCTTACATTCCCTTTAATGAGTGCAAAGACATAGAGATAAAACATTAGACATACCATCAACTTCAAACTTAGAAGCATCAACCAACTCTCTATATGGTGGTGTAAGTTTGGATAACAACATCTTCTTGATATCATAATAAATGTGACTTCCGTTTAATACTGACATTTCCGGTTGTGAAATATTTTCATTGGAACCTTTGATTGATTGATCACTGTCTCTGTCGGATGGTTTCCGCTTACGTTTATGAGCTTTTGAGATCGTATCTGCATCAATGTCCATTGGACTGACTGAATTGTGATCTGTGCAATTGTCAACAAATTTCTTTTCTTCTAAATTAACGCTCTTGTGAGTTGACCCATCATTGAAAATTGAGATTGGAGAAATATTTCCTGAAAAAAAAGGAAAATGAGATGGCTACTGTTTGCAATTTCTTTCAGAAGTGAAAGGACCTCTTCTGGTACTATCTTTGCACAATCATCTATTGTTGTTTCAAGCATGGTAGATCTGAGAAAAGCATCTGTCAAATAAGAGCTTTAAAATAATCTGCAAGAACTCTCTTGAGTGGCTATGCTTGAGTGGACCACAGTGGGATTTGGGCGCTATTTCTGGCTATTTTGCAAAACAAAACTTAAATCAACTTATAAAACCATTTAGCATCTACAAGGGGTAAAATACAGAAGCCTGGAGTAAAAATAAGCAGAGCAAAAATTTCAATAAATTTTCCTAAGATCTACATCCATGGGTTTCCCCTCCCTTCAGCTGTTTAAGGTAACTCTGCTTTCTGCTCTAGTACACAGCAAGATGCCGTTTCGCAAAACCACTCTCCTCAAAAATAGTTAATTTCTCTAACATCATGCGGCCTTTCGAAAGGCGGTAAAAGGATTCTGTTCTGTATAGTCTGGGCAATCAAAAGAAATGTTGACCAAGGTTTCTCCCCTTCGATGTCGAAAAGTAAACAGAAATAGAAAATTTGATTGCTGGAAATCTAGCCTAGCTTTCTCAATCAGACTTGGCAAAGTTGTAAGTCAACTATACTGAGCTAAAGATGGAGCAAAAAAAGTCTAAACTTTTTGGAGTAGTTTTGGAGATGCTGGAATCAATAAAGAAATTGAACTAGGATTTGCTCGTGATGCCAGCATTGACAGAAACATTGCAGTTCATATCTTTCGATTGCCCAGACTATGCATAACAACATCCTTTTTACTGATTTTGGATAGGCCAAATGATATTGGAGAAATTCACTGCTGTTTTTCTGAGGAGAGTGATTTCGCAAAACAAAATCTTGCTACTGACTAGAGTGGAAAGCAGAGTCACCTTAAACTACCATCTTTGAATGTTGATTTATCAGTTTAGGGTCTACTGTTTTCCAGCAATCAACACTGCCCATTTTACCCCCAGCATACACAATTTATACTTAAGATCCTATTGAACATTTTCACCTGACATTGGCCACATCAATTGCCAGATAGATCTGACAGAGAAAAGCTACAAGGTTACCCTCCTTGAAATGGTCAGCGTTCTTGAAAACTGCATTTGGTAACAAACCATTTGCTAAACATTTTCATCTGACACTGGTCGCATCAAATTATCGGGTAGATCAGAGAAAGAGAAAAAGCTAGCAAGTAATCCCCCTATTGGGATGGCAATTATTCTTTAAAACTGTGTTCGGTAGTGGATTTTTCAAAAAAATTTCATCTGACATTGGTCACAGCAAATTGTCAAATAGATCCGAAAGAGAAGAAACAAAACGTAAAGGGGCCCTGCAACCTTGCATATGCCATCTCCTTGTTGCAGTCCATGTTTGTAGACCATGCAAATAGTGACAACGACAAGACCACAAAAGGATGTTTCAATCACAAAGCATGTTGGTTGCAAGGTCCCTTCAGTAACAGATGCAATTAAAATCATATACCTTGGAAAAACTTTCTGGCATACTCCAAATCATATTGACTGAAATTCTCACATTTCTGCAGCTCAATGAGTTCTTTCAATGTGCACCATTTTGCATCAGCTTTGTCAAGATTATTCTTGACTTTTTCCATTGATGATCGAAGGAGTTCAGCTTTGATAGGGTTCTTCATCTCGACAGCCAATGTAGTTGAAATCAATGGTGCTTTATCTTCCCATTTTGTTATGATACCAAGAACTCCCATAAGATCTACATCATTTGCACATGAGTTCTGAAACAAGAAAAGTTCTTCATTCTTGAAATCTTAAACAATTCAAAATGTAGTACTGGATGACTGAAAAAAAGTTAAAATGTTTGATGAGCTGTGGAACAGAAAGTATGTGGCAGATATTCAAAACTAAGATCTTAATCAATCAATCAAAGGTCAACTTAGATGTGAATATTTTATCTGATGAAATCACCATCTTTTTTACCCAAAATTAAGGTAAATGCTGCCGAAATGCTGGCAACCTGTACGAAAATACAAGGCCATGTAATAGCCATGTACAAGCCTTGTAGTTCTGGCCTTGTAACCTTGTTATAGCCTGGAATAGCCTTGCTGTAACCTTTTGAAAAATGCTAATTAGCCTTGTAGAGGCCTTGTGGAAACCTTGTGTTAGACTGGTTGCAGCTTGGAATCTTACTGATAGCCTTGTAATTTTCTTCCAAGGTTAGTACAAGGTCATAACAAGGTCATAATCTCCTCTACAAGGCTAAAACTTGGCCTGTGCAAGGCCAAGTTTAGCCTTGTATTTTTGTACAGGAAAGAGTTTATATGGGGACAAGAATTCCATGTTTGATTCCACACTGGAAAACAAGTATGTTACTCTAAACATCTTTGGCGTGGAACCATGTCAAGAACAATGGCAAAACGATAGGTCTATTGTCTTTAAACTATTGCTGTGATGAAACCTTTGGTGCAGCAAAAATGAATTTTCCACCCAGGGTTTGATTCTGGTCCATAATTTAGGGGCCATCAGCGTTCGCATTTTTAACGGCCTTTGGCTGCTATTGGGGGAGGGGGTTTCACCCTCAGCCTCAAAGAAATTGAAAAATTGTATGGAAATCTCCTAAAGGCATTTTCTGAAAGACGTGGATAAACAAATTCACAAATATTGCAGAATGTAGAGTAGAATGGTTTTACTATACCTCCCTATCGGGCCTATCTTCGGTTTACGTCCAGCTGAATCTCAGAAGACCTCTATTTGCTGCCACCAAAATCATATTCTTGACCGAAAATCATAGGCCGGTCAGAGGCACTTTGGAAGATGGTGGTTAAGGGAGAAGAGGGGGTGGGGCTTGCGATCTTAACAGCCAAATGTCGTTAACAAATATGAAAATCAAAAGTAAATGGCCCGTTACTTGCCATCAAAATGTAAATGCAATGCAATTGTCTGCTGCAGAAATCGGATTTTAATGTAGAATTGAACATGGTTGGTTTCTTTCATCTATTAGTAATATCATATTTGGAAACTTACAAATTTCGCATAAAAATCTCAATTCAATCTACCTGAAGATAATTCTTTTGTGGTGGTCCTGGGGATATGGAGCACCTTTTGTTGCATTGCCCTTAACATTGAGGGGACTGTAGCCCCCCCCCCAGCCCTCCTTGTACACGACGTCCAGATTGGAAAGTTTGAAAAGTGCGCAGGGGATTTTCAAACGGGGATAAAGATGGTGCAGATAGTATGCAAATTTGAGTCAACAATGCGCATATCAGTATAGCACAACTTACATACTATACATTGTATACAAGGAGATTGGGCGTATGGCAGCATGGATAATGTAAAATTGCGCGGGGGATTAATCTCCCGCGCATGTCAAACTTTCCAATCTGGCATGACGTCTCCTATGCCTATGATGAAATGATCTTCTCACTTGAGTCCTTGCACTACTGCAACCATTTTGATATACCATTCCTTCTGACAAGTTTCATTATGATAAACTTTGTAGTTTATCCATAAAACTGGTCTAATGTATTTGATTTCGAAGATCATATTCCAAACTTGGCCTTGGCGTACATGCAGCCTTTTCTTTTGCTCCCTAGAAAAAATTCTTTAAGTTCACTATTTCATATCCGTCGCTGGTCATTTCTACCTGCTCCCTTCTTCATTTCTCCTCTTCATCTAAATTACTATATCATAACGACCCTCCCTCAACCGTCCTGGCTCCGAGTGCCGTAAAATCTCGAAATCGGTCAAATAAAAAAATCGTCTCAGCCGTAAAATAGCAAAATCCTAAAAATTGTAATAAAGCACTAAAAATACTTCACTCACCTCCACAAAAACTCTTTTACACGCTTCGAGCGGAGATTCCCCAACACTCAGACAGCTTGTTGGAAATTTCCAATCTTCGCCTCCTTCCTTCACCACCAAAAACTGATGAAATCCTTCCTGAACAGCGTTGGACACATATTTTCTCGTGACTACTCTACACTCCATGGCTGGCTTCGAGTGGTCTCGTGTCTGTCTTGTTGTTGTCTGTCTGGAGGACTCCGCGGGCCTAAGTAAAGCCGATACGAATTTGGTCTAGTATGTAAAATACAAGCGGCCTTTTGATCACTTCCATTGCGGGTTTACATTCTAAAAGATTAGTAAATTGAGCGCAAGCTGTAAATATTTCAACGAATGCATAATACATCACCTCATCTGCTTAATTTTGCAGATGCTTTTCATAAGTTTGTCTTTTCTCATTCTTTTCTTGTCTTGTCCGCCTCTCGGCTATTTCAGTCTTACTCCAAAAGCCTTTCATATTTCATTCATTGAGTTGCATTGATGTTGTTGTTGCTGATTTCGGGCTTCATCAGTTGTGGGAATGGAAGCAGTCATAAATTCAATTAAATAGCGAAACTATGAAGAATACAGTAAATCCATATTCGTCTCGCACTTGTCTTTACTACTGACTACATTACACGAGTCCCTATCTTCAGTACCACCTTAAAGAGCAATAAGTATCTGATCAAGCAATAGCTTGAAAGGTACTTAAGGTGGCAAAAAATATTATATCTTTATAATAAGCCTACTTCTTCCCAACTGGCCTCTTTTTAACTGCAAATCTCGCTTCCAGTTTCCCTATGAAACTTACAAAAGCAACATTGATTAGTTCGGACGGGGGGGGGGGGGCTACTTTACTTTCATTAGTACGGGGTGTGCACACATTCCAGAATTTCCCGAAGGCTTCATAGAAAAAATTAGCGAAAACGTAAAAACTGAGCCGGGCAACTGAAATAACGGCCTCCGCTAAAAAAATACCTCTTTCAACAACCGGCTCTAGAAAAATTGCCTTCTTTCAATTCCCAACGCTATGAAAAATTGACGAAAACATAAACAGGCAGAGAGGAGTGCACATCCCGTCAGGAAATCAAGTACTCTATAAAGATGCAGCATTTGGTTAAAATCATTTCCAACACACATGAAACTTTAGCAAAATAGTTCATTGGTTTCTCTTGTGTTTCCAAACTGGAGAACTGTTAGTGCAAATATAATTTCCAAAACGGGCGATTCTCTATTCGCGCTGCCAGTTTCATCACCATTGCTCTCGTAAAAATCAGAATTTCAAAAAATTAACAAAATTCAGCTAGCACCATTTTGGAACCAGCTAAAATAAAGAGCAAAGTTATGAACGAAAATTGGACTTTTAACACTATTGAGGCTGGTCACACACTCATTAGCAAAATTGAATGAGTTTACCGCTGATCGCGTTTTGTCCCTGCACAGAGTTTTACGTTTAGAAGAGGCTGCTAAGGTCTATTACATTAGGTTTCTTGCAAAATTAATGTATTTTTTCAATAAATCCTTCGTGTGTGATTTCAGCATTGAAAAGAAACATCAACCATTTATCGCTTTTCGCAAAATCTGCAAAATGCAATCTCCATATTTACGTGACAATAAAAGATCAAGCATTGCATTGCAACAAACGTAGTGGTAATGTATTCTATTTACAATGTTGTAAAAAGCTTAGAATTACTTTTTATGTTGATGTCCTGGCCAACCGAATGCTTCTCGACTTTATGATTATTTCCTGCAAAGTTCGAGTCTTCGCGAGTCTGAATCTCTTCGTTAGACTTTCTTTTGGAAAGTGAATCCGAAGATGAAAAGGGAGCATTCCAAGAATCATCCCTGATGCAAACAATTTCTGGAGGGGCAGGTTTATCGCCACTGTAGTGTTCTCCGTGTAAAGTTTCAACTTGGTGTTGTAGCTTTTGTTGTTGTTGTTGTTGTTGTTGAGTGGGCTTAGCAACAGAATCCCCGTTGGCAACATCCATAGCGTCAGCAGGTAGTCTCTCTTGCAACGATGAGGACCTTTGTTTTGTAACAGGGAGATCTCTTGCCGACTCTTCGTATGATTTTGAGCGAGGGCGAATTGGAAATACATTTTCGTTCTTTACTACATCGTCTTCCGCTTGCCCATAATGCAATTGGGCCTTGATTGGTATCCGATCACAACATTGTTCTTTTCGGGCCTCTTCTTCGGTATTATGAGAACGAGAATGAATTTTATGATATTTTCCATTACAAGCGTGCTTTTGACCATGTAACACAACTGCCCCATTCCCATGCTTCAGTTCTTGCGATTTACTACGCCTCGTCTTGGATCTTTGCCTCTTCTTCGGCGCACTATTCCCATCATGCACTGCTTCTTCTTCATGAGACGATGCACTTCTTTCTGGAACTTTCTCAAGAATTGTTCTTTCACTGTCCGATTGTGCGAGTTTACGAGCTAAAGATTTTGAGTACCGCACAGCAGGAACTAGCCTCCTTCCACCTCGATAAAACGAGGCAACACCGCCTGGATATCGAGCTGCAGACGAAATACAGCTGTTCGCATCATCATCACATCGACTTTCTTCATCGTCCGTCGAAAATCGAAGTGGCTCTAGAGTCAAATTCATCAGCCTGCCTCCAGTAGTCTGTGTATTATTCAGCCTAGCGTTAGCCACAGTCAATAAATTATCCCTTCTTTGTGAACAATCGCTTCCCATATGATAACCATTGCTATTCAAAGGTGAATGCTGGGTGGTAATCTGAGGGTCAAGATTTACGGGCTGTTGCTGTTGCAGGCTAGTTAGGCTTTGTTCTTTTCGAACAGCGCGTTTTCGAACAATAAACAATACACACGTGACAAAGAAAATGACAAGGACAACAGCCAATGAGCCAAGCAGAATGAACATTATGATTTCGACCATCGTTGCTTTTCGATAAGTAATCACTTTTTTCTGCACACCCTTGACAGATTCCGTCACTGGTGGACTCCTCCCTTCATTTCCCAAGTTCCAAAATGGATGGAGTTCCAAGGTCCGCGGAGTAGTCATGCCAGTGGATAATTCCGTCTTCCGGACTACAACCTCGTTCTCACGATTTCGTTTCGGGCTAAGGACGACCGACATTACGCCGTTGACGATTGAGCATGGAAATTTGACATCGACTCGTTTTCGTCGAAGAAATTCGGTTACTTTTTCGTTCGAACTGTTACTGTAATGCGACATGAGATGAATAATAAGGCAACGCTCGTGTCTTCGTAGTGCTTTGTTGAAAAATCTTCGCAAATACGTCGGAAACAACATCTTCAAGTTGTAAGAATGTACAGATTCAATGGCCGTACCAATATCATGATCAACTGCCCAATATTTCACGTAACTTACATCGAGTATCTTCTTCAGGTCCTTAGTAGACAACGCGTTCAATGCAGCAAGCACAAAGCGAGCTTCGAGCGCTCTTGAGTTTGTTTGCAACAAATGCATATGAAATTTAATCTCAAATCGTTGGCCTATCTGCGAAGCGTTCAAAATGTGTGCAAAATAGGCACTGTATGGTAAGTTATGTTTTGCAGTCAAGTTATGCAAGTTGTCAATCTTAATGCCGTTATCCACTGCGAATTTACCCATGATCCATTGTATCTTGGCGCGAAACGAACTTTCCCATTTCTTTAACTTTTGGCTGCCAATATCAACCGATATGATGATATCTGTAGTTCGATACTTCTTCCCTGCAAGCACTTTCACACATCGGTCTCCAACTCGTACAATCGAAACCTCTGAATTGACAGCTTTTTCTGACTTTTTGATGATATTTCCAACTTCATAGAGATTCATTTTCGTCACAGATTCGACTGAATTTTCCAGAATTTCAAACGATTTGTAAGCACTTAATCGGCCAATCTCAAACAAAATCTCACACTGAAAAGGCAGTGGTAAATTGTTATACAACGAGGGTAACTCCTTTTTGATGATCTTCAACCTCTCCGATTTCTTCGTCGGACTCTTAGCATCTTTTATCCGGAATAACTTCTTTAATTGAGTGACTTTGGTGTGAAAATGCCGACATGCTCGCTTCTTGTGCTTCTTGTCCCTAACAGAAGTCGATGCATTGGTTAATTTGTTTATCAAATCTTGAGTTCTTGAGAGGCCTAGGCCAAGTTTGTGTGATAAATTCGAAACGAACCGGCAGTGACGTCTCGCGGATAAAGAGTTTAGTAACGTAACGAGTTTACCGCGGAATAACCGTACGGCTGTTGCTTTATTTAGTGTTACTGAGTCCTCGAGAAACGATGGTGTCTTGAAGCTCAGGCCTCTGCTGATATGCGGCTTCGCAGCGACACCTGAATAACAAAGGGAGAAAATGAATAAACGCAAAGTGAAGTTTCGTCAGAAACAACGTTTAGTTTTAATACAGCAGTCAAACCAACTTTATGTGAACCGGGTCAAATTTCAACCAATCAAATGTATTCAGTTTTTTGGATTGACCAATCAGGAGGCCGTATCCAATAACCTGGTGCAATGGCGAGTAGATCATTGGCAGCCATTTACCAGATATGCATAGGCCAATTACAAGAACAAACCGCTCTCCCTAGTCTTCTTTTAAATTGTTGAAATGGTCTATTGCTGGAACCACGGTTTGTTGTCAATCTCACTGCTATGCTGGACAAATTGTAGTGGACTAAAGAGTTTCCTGGCTTATGTCACATCACAAATGACAAACGGTGTGGAATTTCGCAATAAAAAGCAATCGCCTCAAAATTCAATTACCAAAATAAAATTCAATTTTCACAGGAATCGCGCTTTCTTTGACGCAATAGGACTGGCATGCGTCAAAAATGCTGTCCATTCACACCTTACTGCAAAGTATGTCCTTCCTACAGCGATTAGTGACCAGGAAGCTCGGTTCTTTTATTGCTCAATATGGTATGCATTTCTCTCACAGTAGGAGCAACGTGAGTAGTATTTATCTCAATTTGTTTTGGAGACATTTTAGGCCACAATGATGATAAGCGTCTCCTTCTTCAAATCGTGTCACAAATTTTACTCAAAACAACGATCCTCTGTCAGCAGTAAAGTCGAGTAAATGTCTCAATTGAATTTTTTAAGAAAATAAAATAATACTGAAAATTTCTGAAAATATTCTTATTTGTGTTACTCTGAAACTTAGAAACCTGTTGCAAGTGAAATACACTCATTTCCTTTCATAAGAAACTTAACTCTAATCATTGTGGTGGGGTTTCTTAATCAACCTCTGCTCGTTTTGGTAGAGTTTCTAATTCTAATGAAAAAGTCGGAAAAAATGCTCTGGATTTTCTTGACAAAACGAAAGAGTCACCGTACTTTGTATGACAGCATTCAAAGTATCTAGTATTTCTTGGTGAATCAGAACTTCTGTTTTCTTATCAAGAATATAAAAGCGAATTTCCAAAACCATTGAACAGCAACAAAAATTCTCCAAATCAAAGAATTGACCAAACAAGATGGAATTGCAATAGGAACGAGGGGCATTTCACTCCCAAAAAATCTCGTACACCTCCAGCAAAATCCTTTTGCTTTCAAGAAAAATCTGTCAAAAATCCGTCAAAAATCCTTTTTTCTGAAAAAATCTCGTACGCTATTTCAAATGAGTGAAAACCCTCGATCAAGAAAACGTTCTGAAACTTAAAGTAGATGTAATTGTAATTTCGGATATCCTTCTTAACTTTCAAGCAAAATTAGTTTTATGAAGAAAGGAAAGCTTCAAAATGCAGAAAGAAATAAATAAAATAATAAGGATGAAACTGTATTACTTTTGAAAAGATGTCATTTTTACGGGCTTTACAGGATAATGAAGATATTGTATTTTGCAAAACATATATTGTAGAATTGTAGCTATTACATTACAAACTGTAATGTTTGACTAATCCTTCGCGTCTCTTGTAGTGGGCCTAACAAACCAATAAATTCATTATCTAAACAACGTTATGACTCTTGCTTAATATAAAGGGATACCGCATGTTTGCCCTTTGGCACTAAAGAGTTTGATATTTTCTCAGGGTATTTCTTGTGGATTGTGCGATCGTACAAGATGTAACAGGGGGAGACATTTCACTCAAAAAGCCATGGGAAGTATGAATTAAAAGAGATAGCACGAGTCCTACACCTTGGATGGAACTTGGAAGATGACAAATCTGGTAATAAATATTGATACTACGAGAAGCGACAAAAATAGTGACTTTTTCTCTTTTTTTGGAGCCATTTAGCAAACCCGTCTTCGACTTTTATCATCCACTGAAAACAACGTGAAAAGGGCAATTCAGTGATGGGGAAAATGGGTATTACTGTTGGGATATTGGAGGGGCTGGTGGGAGGTTTCCCCACCATGGTCTGTGCAAGAGAATATACCAAAGTATTAGCACAATTTAGGCCTTTACTTTTTTACTCTTACTTGGAGGGTTATCATACACGGAGAAGAGGCTAACTGAAATGGAGGCACACTAAAATTGAGAGTGATCGGAGAGGAGGTTGATTAGAAGCTCCTATTAGAAAAAAAGGAAATTAACAATCGGGAGACGAACGAGTGAAACAAGTTTATTAGAAGAGAAAGGCATCCGTTGGAAAAGGCAGCACCAAGAGCTGTTTATAAGCTTATCGCATGAGAGGAATGGGTGCGTTTGACACCCAAGGTTGGATTTACTACACGTCTTTTTTTATAAGAAACTTGGATCAGCACTTAGTACTAAAAGTCTCTTAATTTCGCATGAAAATTTCGGTGTTTTAGCAGTAAAAGTTTCTTAATTAGTTTCTTATTTTTGGGCCTAAAATTGCGGTATTGTTCGAAGTTGAGCCTTCTTCTCGAGAAAGGGCTTCCATTTTGTATTGACATTGTCATCAAGAAGAAGCCATGCACATCAAGGCAAAAATTTACCAATTTTGCAGTTAAAAGTCAAGAAAAGACGAATGTACCTTTGTTAGAGAGACATAGAATAAGAGAGACCTACAGAAATAAAGTTTTAGAATTCCTTAACTGTTATTGAGCGTAGTACTAGAGTTTCTTAAATTTTTGGTCATCGTAGTACTAGTTTCTTATAAACCATAGTTTCTTATAAAAACATAAGATCCTTTTGGATGATTACAAAGTATGACCTGAGCTAAGCAAGCATAAGAAAACTGAATATTGATTTCTCCATAAGCCCAAATGATCATTGATGCTGCTACAGTCAGAGAGATGAGTGTTGCTGCTAAAGTTGCCTTCAATAGAAAATCAAGCGCCTTGTATAAGGACAAGAATCGTTTGAAAGCAATATTTTGATCTTTATGTCAAACGAGGATGATACGCAAAAAATCAAAAGTCATTACCCCCAGTTTGCTTAGTTCGTGCATGAAACTATTGGTGCATCTGTCTCAAATTAGATGTCATGTGAGATTCACGATAACGCAAAATTGCTTATACGGAACCCTGCAGAATGTATCTATTCGCGGGCTTCTAATTTGAGGCAAGCAGTCACGAAGATAACCTCTGTGCAGAATCATATGCATGGAGATCTTTTGGTTCAGTGTGACCACGTGCCTTCCCCCAGTCAATGCGCCATTGTTTGCTGTAATTCTGCACCTTTCCTCTCAACTTCACCTGCGACGTTTGCATCTGTAGCTGTGTAGGAGGGGGGTCCTTCTACCTTCGGTGATGCTGCGAATGCTAGCCTCTGTGCAGGCCGCCGGTTACATCATCCTCTAAACTTGACTTATTTGTATAATGAATACCATCAATAAGTGGCTAATGATGCGTTCGTTCTAGAAAACGATTGTTTCAACATAATTAAGCTGCTAATGAAGTCAAGAACGTGCCGATTCTGGGTAAATTTGTTGTTGTGCCAGGGTAAACATCGTGGTGATTTATCCATCTTATGGTGTCAAATCTGTCTAACATGAAATAAGCCGACGTCAAATGTTGCTATAGGATCGCGGGAAACTTCTGTCTTGTATGCGCTTTCTGTGCGCTTTCTTTATTTCAGTGCCAATTAGCAGAGATAAAACGTTAATCAATTGCTTTAACGAGCGTGACGGACTTTCTTTCTTTCTTTCTTCCTGACCTGGAGCCCCCTCTTAGATTACAAAGTACTTTGTAATCAAAAACGTGTGTTTGAGTTCCAAGTTCGGTTTCTTGAATTGAAACTGTGGATTCGGGTAGTAAATGTAACCAACAACAGGCTGTTTAGGACTCAAGCGATAGCATGTTTAGCAATGATGCCAGGATGCTGTTAAAACCACATTAACAGCACGGGATAAACAAATGTTGACGCTAAGCCGCGCCCGGGGGGGGCACTTCACATATTTTGGGTACGGGGACGTGCCATCGGGAAGGGTATCGATTTTCGCGATTTTGGTATAAGGAACGGTATCGATTTTCACGATTTTGGTATAAGGAACGGTATCGATTTTCGCGATTTTGGTTTAAGGAACGATTTTGGTATACTTTTTCGGAAAATTGGTATAAGGTCGGGTATACTTTTTCGCAAAATTGGTATAAAGTCGGGTATACTTTTTCGCAAAATTGGTATAAGGAACGGGTATGTTTTTGAAGCTTCGATGGCACGTCCCCGACCGAAACCTGGTCAAGTAACCCCCCCGGGAAGCCGCGCCCAGACGTAACACAGAGCCCCAGGATTAGGAAAACAACAAACAAAGCCGTTACTATAAATTGATTTTTTTGACGTAATGGAAAGCCAATGAATAAGAGAAACCACATCTAAACCTTAGCTGTTTGTGCAACGATCGATTCCATACTGTTTAAAATAAGATTGTCATGTGTGGTAAAACTAACATGCAATAGAGCGTGTTTCAAAAGTGTGATGAGAAGGAGGGTGCTTTGCTAATGACGGGGGTTCGTGTATGATTTCTTGCCTACCTCAAAACTTTTGGATGGAGGCATGGCGAAATCTGTGTGAGGCGAAATTTGCCTGAGGCATACTGGTCTACTCTAGAAAAAAGAAATTGCATTAAGATGTCTTGCTGAGATGGATTGAAAGCGAAAATGCGCAAATGGCCTCAACATTTTGCCGATTCCGTTTTAAATCAATAGAGAATGAAAGGCCGATCAAAATGGTTTGTGGAACAAGCTTGCGATTATCATATCCTGCATTTGTTTCCTTCAAACTTCATGGTTTCAGAGTCTCCTTAGTTTTTTGATAACCATTTCTCAAATAAAGGAGAATGATTTGACGAAGCAGCTGCGTGCTTGTTGCGAAGTTTTTGGCGCGAACTAACCTCGCCCCAGTCCCCTATATTGGCAAGGCAATGCCCAGCAACGAGCAAGGTCATCTTTCAGGACCAATGAATTGGGGAATTGTGTGAAGGCTGCCAAAGTTATATGGATCAAGCCTTTTACGGAATATTCAAGCATGCTTCAAGCCTACGTCCGGTGGACAATGAAGTAGGCCCTGTTTTGCTGAAACGGCAGTCAAATTTTCGTGCTATAAACATATGTCATGCAAAAGAATCATTTAATTCAAAATGCTAGATCAACAATAAACCCCAGCATCAAGTGGTCTGCTTAAAATAGATGCAAAGAATACGATAAACAAAGGAAACGTGAATCGGAAGTTTGCGGAAACTCTTGAGGTAGATTTGACAAAATGGCGAATTCATCCCAGAGATGTTCGCAATAATGCGAGGAATCTTTGACGGATTTTGCAAGGAGGATTAGAATGTTGCGCGGAAGTTTTCAAGATTTACTTTCGCTCTCAAAAATGATAAGACTGAACAAACCGACAATGTTTTATTACGCTAATGCTAACTTTTTCTTGTGTTTGATGCCGTTCTGTCACGCGAGGGGATTTCTCGTTAGATTCACTAGCCTGTTTCCGCTTCGTTTTATAACTATGGTTTTATTGAGCTGAATTGGCAGCTCTTTAACGGAATCATGGCAAAGGCAATGAACGGGCCTAACTATGTCAATAAGATTTCTGAGAAGAGAAATCGCACAATCTGACTGGCCTTTCTAGTTAGGCTAAGCAACTTAGCTCAAGAAGCTGTGCGTGTGCTGCAACGGAAAGAAATTAGTGCCTGAAAGCTACGTTTCTTGCCTCATAAGTCATGGCAGACATCATGTCAAATGTCATACTATCTGTTCGTTTTCAGACTTTAGAATCCTAAAATGTTTCTGGTGTCAGTGGCTTTGGGTTAAATTCACAAAAATTTAGGCCCTTTTAACAAACAAAGCTGAAACAAGGAATTCAGGTAATAAGTCTTTCTCATCATTACGTCATCCAACTTTCGATCTCGTCATCTCCTGATTCTGCTAGAAATGTTCATTCATTCGAAAGAATTTTACTTCCAGGAAATCTTTGATTGCCCCAGGGTGCCAATACGGTATGTGCACCTTACTTACAATTGACGAGCGCATCACATGGCATGGGGCCCATGGGGCGTAAGCTCATTACATACTTGTGTAAATTGTGTACGAGGACTGATTTATTTAGCTCATCTTGTTTACCCGATTCTTGTTTTCTCAATCTTATTGACATGCATCTTGTTTACTTAAACCTAAAATTTCCTGTCCTGAAGATCTTTATTTTTACTGAGCTGTGTTTTGCTTGGAAATCACACTGCCATGTGATAGGTCGCTGACCACAACCTTATTGCCTCCAAAACTGACCAATCAAATCACATAAATCGAAATTAGTTTCAACAGCAAATTTACAATACCATAAATATAAATCTTTAAAGTCCTCGCGCAGCATCAGCATTTTAGTGTTGATTAACAGAATCAGCTGATCGTGATTTGACGAATCATCTGACACTGGTCACAAAAACTGCCAATAGGAAATAAAAGAGGAGAAATGAGAATAGAAACTAAGCTATTTTTAGTCTAAAAAGCTGACAGCATTTGATATTTACCATGCAGACGCGGATGAGGGCATTGCCTCTGAAACCGAAAATATTAAAAAATGGCATTCTCTTTTCTTTCCAAATCGACTCACATCACATTAAGGTGCACGCCCTTATAAGATTTTGCTTCCTGTCTATGCAAGGTAAATACTGCCATCAGAATTTTCGGTAAATACTGTTATTTGATACTATTTAGAAAAAATTTAAGAGTCAATGAAGTAAACAGGAAGAAGAAGGTTGTGTTATTTTCATCAGTACCAGTTGCTTTACGCAAGTAATGTTGATTTCCACTGAGGCGACAGTGCTTGAAACAGTGTTAGAAACTAATTTGTTTTTCCAAAAATGAGCTATAAATCACCGTTATGCTCTGAGATGGAAAATAGTTGTTTGGCAGGGATGGATAGCTGTGTAATTCATCTACACGTGCGAATTTTCAGTATTGGGACACATTTGGCCACATTAGCGTTTTCCTGGGAGGACGTCACACCCGCTCTCGCCCCAGACTTCAAACTGGCCAAAAAAGCCCGGCCATGGAACCAAAGATTGTCCAAAATCGCAACTTTGGAGGGGCACAAGGCACAACTCAGGACCTAGGCATCGACTCAGGACCTAGGCATCGGAAATCAATTCTGTTTTCGGTTTTCATGTCAGCCCAACATCTGCTATCACATTAAATAATACAAATTGTTGGCTGGATGTGCACTTTAAGAAACTTTGGGTGTTAAAATAATGAGAATCTTCCGAACTGGTGCAATTTCTTATTTTCTCGGAAAGAATACGTGTACAGATCTTCGATTGATCGAATGTCGAAAGCAATTTGACATCGTAAACAGAGCAATATGTTCGAAATACACTGGCTCTATCATACATATCATGCTATCTCAAGGAGCAAAATACTTCCTTGGACACATATCGTGCACATTTTTGGAAATCCCTTTGCCTTGCCATGAAATCCTCCAGAAATCGTTCTATATTCCATTTTCCTACAAAATCTTGCATGCCACTTAACCAGACACCTCGTGCTATATGCTGATGGTAAAAAGAGTGGCAAAAAGTCTATTTCCTTTCATCTGCCCTTCCTTTCCTGTTAGGGAAATTCCAACGAACCATAATCTAATACCTTACCTTACCAATAAAACGCATTATATGACTGGTCGTCTGTTTCTCATATCTATCTAACCTTTTTCAACAATATCTCATTGTCTTTTTCGATATGACATTGTAAGTGATTCAATTTTTTTGGAATTCTATTCGTGCTGATCTGATCCGATTGGTAGATACATTATCTGGGCCTGCGCTTTCATTCACAAAAGTCAAATTTTATTTACCTTACATCATGATGAATATCGAGGGCATATCACTCCACCAATGAGCGCACGAGGTTTTGGGATTTTGATCATCTCAGATTTTCCACAGATTTTGAGACTGTTTCTGTATTTTCTAATTTCTTAAAGGATTTCTAAGATTTTGTGAAATTTTAGATTTTTATGATATTCGAGATTTTGCAAAGATTTTTCACGATTTGGCAAGATTTTGGAGGATTTAAACCGTGATTTAAACACTTTTTGATATTTTCAAACAAGTCAGGTGTGATTTTATGGGACTTCTTCGATTTTTTAAGAATTTTAGGATTTTCTGTAGGATTTCTAAGATTTTATGAAAATATTTAGATTTTCAAAATTGTTTGAGATCTTTGAAAATTTTAACGGCTCTTTAGTTTACAAAAGTGTGGAGGATCTTGGATTGATTTTGCACTCGATAAATGGTTGTGATTGTGGTTGAAATTTAAAACTATGATGAAAGTTGTAAGAGGTTCCCATTGCAAAACAGTTACCCTAGGCCTAACAAATACATTTAGTACCCAAGGTTCTTATTCTGTTTAAAAGTGAATTATAGTGACACACCTAAATGAGCGCTACTGGAGGCAGGCAACAAATCGAAGTTAATAGGGCGCAGGGCAAAGGTTTGAAGAAAGGCTCCTCCTCAGTGATCAAGCCTTTGTCAGTTTTAGGGCGACTGTAAGGGAAAGAGGAGAATCGTTGAAGATAAAGACAAGGAGTGACAAAAGGTCTTGGAAATGTAAGAAGACCTTATCTGTAAAGACAACTGCAAAATGTGACGATGGAGAAGCTACTGCCCGCTGTTTGATGTGGCCTGCGTGCAGCCTCGACACTCCTACATTTTCACCAGGGTCTATGTTTTCACAGAGGAGTGTTGAGGCTGCACGCAGGCTATGTTTGAGGCTGTTTCCATCGATTTTTCTTCTTGAGTGAGCCACACTTGAACGAGTGTCATAGAAGCTTCCGTTACACCTGTGAAAACAAGAAGCTTCCATTTCCCCTACCTCCACGCCTGCCCCTTTTCATAGGTCTTTTTTGTCAGCAAGGGTCAAAGCATAGTCAAAAGACAAGATCAAGATCACATCACATCATTCTGAAAAGATCAAGAAATGGCTGCTGCTCTCCTGCAGTAGTGCCAATTTTCGAGTGGTGTTCTGGAAATACAAATTATTAAATTAGGGAAGGACTAAAAATGTCTACATACCGATAAGGATGATATAGAAAAGAATCCCTTGCTTCATTCTTTGGCGTCGAGTTGATCTCTGAGGGCAAACTTGGTAATGCTGATATGTCCCTCTTGCGGCTTTGCGGAATCCCAATTTCGTGAGAAGCTCAGCTCTTCCGAAGCAGATACACTACACAAACTTCCGTTCACCTGAGGATGTAAAAGATATAGGCCATAAGGAACTGTGAACTGGATTTTCAAAGTCGCTAATTTGACCTTTCATCGTAAACAAATTGCAACGGGGCGATTCAAGTCAAGCAAATCAATATCTGTGTCACTGGTCACTTTATGTAAACCGAAATTTATGACCGATTCGTTACTTTAATCGTCACAAGAAGGAAATGAGAAAGTAGGGTGTAAAATGATAAATACGCTCAGTTATGATTCATAAAATTGGAAAGAAAAAATTGGACAGACTGGTTATGAACAGTAAATCTTCCAGCAGTCTCTGCCACAGCCTTCTTACCCTATTTCTCCTCTGTGTCCAGTTCGCTAAGCCAGCACTATACTTTATAATTTCTACATAGATCTCTGCGATTTCTTTAGAAGCTTTTGAGCATATTTATTGCTTTCAATTTCGTGTAACTTTATCTAAGATTGGATCGCTAGCGGTTCTATTGAAAACTAACAGTAACAAAAACCAGATGCATTTAATCTTACCAGATCTTACCAAATCCAATTTGACAGCCAATTCTGACAAAAACGAGGGTGCAATGCCTTTTAAAAGTTCTGCACTATCACTCCTTGCATTTCTTTAACGCATATTTACAACGTAAACTAAGATTGGATGTGCCATAAATAACAAAAACCAACAACCGATCTTACCAAATCCAATTTGACAGCCAATTTCCGTCAAGCCTTTTAAAAGACGTACACGAAAATTACCGTGCAATTCCGTCAAGTAAGATAATTAAACGTAGAATATTGGGCGCTAAAACACCACTCTCGCAGTAGGTTTCACCCTAGTTTCAAGGCCTCCCACAGCTACACTTAGTACTGTTGACAATTTTCGTTGACACGTGCTACAAACCTAAAGATTTCTCGACCACAAACAACATTCATTTTATCCCTGGTGATATTCTAGTTTCTACCTTCTCGGGTACCGTACGATGTGAATTTCAAGGGGCAGGAGTTGAGGTTGGTATCCGATCTGGTTGTTGGAGAATTAACGAGGGGTCTAGGGTCTGGGGCTGAAGCTACATTAGTCCCTGGATCCCAAAAACGTTGAATAAAACAAAGAGGGACAGAAAGAGGGAAAATGAAAGTTGGCTCTGGTCAAACGGCGAGGCTGATTATGGGAATTGACAAAAAGAACTTTTACTCCAATGTTGGAATATCGATTTGATTGGACAAAGTTGGTCACATGATACAATAATGACTGCCTGCAGAAACATGACTTCCTCGTTCTCTCTTTTTCTTATTTCTCTTTCCCAAATTTTGAATATATCGTTGCAAGCAATATGAGATTCCCTGACAACTGCGTTAGCTTGGTTAGCTCAATGGTCCTTGCTGGATTGACGACGTGATTCCTTGTATTTGCTCAATGTTCTTAATCTGATCTTTTCATTTTCACTAGCTCATCAGTTTGAAGCCATAACCATCATCCAATTCAATGCAGAAAACTAAGATTATGTAATCAGAATATGTCTTTGCTAACTGTGGGACTGAATCGCCATCTTTTGTTACATCTCATGGCCTAGTGCTACAGCATGGTTTTCGTTGCATTGCATTCTTTTAAACTCGCCTTTGACGGTTGCAACACAAAGTTTTGGAGAAGAAACCCCCTGAGGAGGCCACATCACAAAAGCCATACTCCCTCTCAATGTCATGCGCTTTCCGCAGAAGATTTTCAGCCCTTGACCCCTGCCTCGAAATAACCTTTCACGCTGTTCGTGAATTTGGATCTAATTTCGATCGCTGCAAACCGGGTGTTCGCGTAAAACATGACAAAATGATAAGTTGTGAATTGCTACTTTCTCTTACAGCAATCAATCAATTTATTGAAACTCAAGCAATCTATTTTGAGATCTTTTACCACGCACTATGATAATTGATCGTTACCGCCTGTAAATGTGCCCAGTCAACCTTTATTGGCGATCATATTCAAATGAAGGAACCATTTAGAAACCGTTATGAATTTTTTTCAGTGTTCAGGCAATTTTCGGTTTGGCATCGCAAAATTTGGTTATAACTGTACGAAAACAAGATATAGGGCGCAAATACAATGCACAATATCTTTAAGGGAGCCACAGAGCGAAATTTCCTCAACAATATCAAACCTATATTGAAATTTCAATGTTTTTCACTTTCAAAGACAACTATCCCTGCTGCAGCCACGGTGCGTTATGGCCCAGCGGAAGATCAAATTTGAAGGGCGAAATTTGCTTGCCGCACTGCCCACTTGTGCATCGGATTTCGAATGGAGTTTCATTGACACCCCCCCCTTATGAAATGCACACACGCACACAACATCGCAAAAGGCCTGGATATGCACTGGTTTTGAGGGGTTTGGAGCTCGACAAATAAGTTGCAGGGTCCCAAAGAAAGTGGCAATTGAAAGGTCTCCAAGAATAAATCACGGGCAACTATTCTCTGTGTTTCATGTATCCACATTTTAACGTCCCTAGACAAGTCCTGCGGAGGAGCTCGAGGTATTTTAATCGTATCCATGAAATAAATCCGTGTAAATAATCTTTGACATAGAGTGTTTGATCAAAGATCTTTAATGTTTTCGTGAAGATATTTGCAAAGCCTTTCATAACCTTGTCCATAACTTCGCACACACGGTTTTTGATTGCCTCCTGGCGTCAATACTTAAACAAGTCGAGTAATTTTTATTAACAAACCATGGTGTTTGACGTTGATAAATGGCTTGAGGTTAGAATCTGATGTTGACAAGGCCTATGAACAAGTTTCTGGTCATGAATAAAATATTTATGGCACTCGATGATAATTATATTGAGTTAACTTTGTTTGAAGTCGAGAAGTCTGAAGACAACAAGGTACGTTGAACCTGTTGTTCAATCTCACTAACTCGAACTTCGAACTACTGCGTTCGATATCTTGAAAAAATTTCTATTTCCCCCATAGTGCGGGTAGACTTATGAAATACTTATGAACACATATTTTTTCATAAGACCGCTTGTAGAGACTAAACTATCAGGTCGCTGAGAAAATTAAGAAACTTTGACCTTGGAAAATATTCAAAAAACTTTGTTTTGAATGTCAACCAGGGCATAGATAAGTGAAGACTGTTGGAACTCGCCTCACAAGAAACTCATAAGAAACTCTTGAGTACTCAAAATCTGATGATTTTAAGAAACTTTCAGCACTGGCTCAAATCCTTAGTTTCTTACAAAAAATACGCGTATCTTTAAATAGTAATCCGTCCGTTAGGTTTGTCAAAAGATACGTTCTTATCTGCTGGTTTTGACAGAGAGAGAACTTTATTTCGATCTGGGGGCAGAGCGAAATTAAACTGCCATACACAAAGTAAACCCTATGATCTTCAAGAATGAAAATCCCTCTCGTTGAGGGGCATTTCACTCATTCGAAAAAATGTCAGAGGATTTTTTCAGAACAAAAGGATTTTTATGGATTTTTGATGGTTGTTTCTTGAAAACAAATGGATTTTTGCCAAAGGTGTACCAGATCTTTTGAGAGTGAAATGCCTCACGCCTCTCCGTACTCACCAAATACAATTCCTGACGATAGTTTAACTTGATCTTCTGCTCAGTGCGATTTTCATGTATAAAACATGAGATCTTGTGTCAGCTTGAGCCAAAAGAATCTTGTTCGATAAATCACAGTCTCCTTTACATAAACTTGCGAAAAACAAAGTAGCAGCTCCCTTGTTCGATGCTACCCTTCTCAATCACTTGAAAATCGAATACGGCACTCGAAAAGTGAAATCCTTTCAAAATACATCGTTAACCCTAGCTGTGACTCTGGTAAACTTCACACAAAGACACTCAGAGCAAGTTTTCTACTGAATATCAAACAATGCCATAACAATAAGCCTGTAGATAGGTAATTATGGACGGGCTCGAATTTCATCCGGGGGTCAACATAGCTTGGTTTTCAAGTTTCATGTTACTGGCGCCAAAATCATCTGCAGCTATTTTTCATGCTCCTTCACAGTGTTTCTCCTACCAGGACTCAGCATGGGACATAGGACACTTTCCCGATTGCTGATTTACGGACAAACGATGATATATTCTTAACGAAGACATCAGCTGAATCTTTGCTTCTGCAATGCAGTTGCTGAGGATTGCTACCAAATCTTCTTTGATATAGGCCTAATTTTTCTTTGTGGAGTTGGAATTACGAATAGCAAGCCGTTCTTGAAAATTCTAGTACGAATTGGCCCCCTTTTAGTCAAGCCCCCGACAACGGTTTGACTGCAAAAGGTCGATAAAACATTTGCAGCTGAAATATTTCTGCAAGGAGGCAGGATTTCTCCGGTAGGCATATTATCATCACTTCAAGTAAACCCAAAATTATTCTCTATTCGTCTATTCTTATCGGTGATGTCCCAAAACGACTAACTACTAACAAATGAAAGCAAGTCAAATGGAAGCGCTCTTGGAGATAAAGTAGACTTCTTACAGAGTTTTTAGCTATCGCTATTTCAACAGCAGCAATAACAACAACAACAGCACGGACTCATATCTATGCTCCTCTGTAGTGGCATTTTTCCGTTCAATTGACAGTGCAGCAAAAAAGGAATGGAGTGAAAATATTAGGCCCAGTGGAGTGATTCTGTGAATGAGCGACATAATGACATTCGTATGGGACCAAATCGAGGTTGCCAGCACAATAATGCGCAAACGAGGGTGAAGTTAGGTGTGGTTGCTCTGTAAAGTGGTTAGGCCACACAAACGTTGAGTAGGCCCCCTGATGAAGGAGCTCATTCCAAAGAAGCCAACTAACCAAGATTAAAACTAATCTAATCAAAGTAAAACCAGTCTTGGTTCGCGGAGAAAAGGGACGCGGGAAGTTCAGATAAAACATGATTATGCCTTTTTCTTGTGAGATTATAAGTTGGTTACGAGTTTGATATATCTTGTCAAGAAGTTAATCGGTTTATATCTCCAGTATGATTTCCATCATTTGAGGGCAAGCTGAAATTAAAACAGATTTATAATATGTAAGTTTAAAATCAGTTTCGTGAAGCTGCCTCTTTTGGGTATCATACCAGTCTCGTTCTAGTGATAGCTGCAGTCAGCTTTTGTCATGGTTATTTTACCCAGTTTGGTTTTTGAAATGAGCCAATCAAATCCAGTTTTATTCGAGCTGCCACTTCTGTGTATCATACTAGAGCAGTCTCGTTTTGGCGATAGCTACAGCCTGCTCAAAGACCCAGTTGTATTTTGAAATGATAGATTGTTCCTTGCAAGGTAACACCCATGCTACCTTCTTGGAGATCATGAGTTAGTAACGCATTTCATGGGTATGTCAGTAAGACTTTCGGAAAGCAACTTCTCCAACAAGTTAGCTGACAAAGTAATTTTTGGTGGATGCAGCACATTTGGTCACACTCCTGGTTTCCAGAACGTTATTAGGTCAAAAGTAAACACTACTGGAGTTGTCGAGCCATGAATCAACCAGGCTAAAACCTCGAAAGATTTTGAGGTCCTTATGGTATATAGTATAATGTTGCTCTGAAGATGCCCTAGTGGGCGAAACTAGTCAGCACTGAAATAAAGAATAAAAAGCGCAAAAGACCAAATTGATGCCTGTTTTCTTCGGATGGTTAGGCCCTCTTCAACGGTACACTTTGTATATAGTATAATGGTATATAGTATATAGTATAATCCCTGATTGCATAATCTCTGAAAGGAGGCGAGGGTGTTTTGAAACCTGGTATCATGCTACGAGAACATTTGTATCGAGAAGGATATCCTCGTTAGGGTTTATTTCAACAAGAGGAATTCTAGAAATAACGCTTTGGTTAACACTTATAGAAAGGCCACTTTATTAACGCAAAGGCTAACGTCGTGGTTATGATAAGGGTTCAGTTTTAAGATGACCCTGTGAACTTGTGCCAACTATGGTAGGAATAACACCCGAATCCCAGCTGCTAAGAGACGCGAGGTGCTGGGTGCTAAGATGAACACATGGCAACTTGAAGATGGGTGCTGTGACAGTTATGTTCGACCTAGTTTCTTTTGCACTGTTAGCATTTTTGGACCGCTATTCCAGCCGTTTTCTCGTGTAACGGGTAGACTGATTACCTCAGTCCCGGTTTCCGCATCGTTCAACAAGAGCAGATTTTGTAATACAATAGCAAAAGTTGCGTTTGATTGACACCTCAATTCAAAGCGATTAGCGGCTGCAGACAAAGGAAATTCTCTCAACCAATAATTCAAAACAAACAAAGCCGCAAAAGTTTCCCCAAAACTGGTAGGGAAAACTCTCGCCTTGTGCAAGCGAAAGATGGTTTTTGAGGGAAGTTATGTGCTTATAGCGAAAGAAGAAGGGTAAATCTAAAGTTCTGTCGCTTAGATTATATTTATTTGATTCAGGAGCGGAGCAGAAGACATTGTAATTCTCGCGTCTTTAGGGCTTAAAATGAAACGATTACAAAACAGCTCCTAAATCAAATAAACATAATCTAAGCGACAGAACTTTAGATTTACCCTTCTTCTTTCATTATAAGCACATAACTTCCCTTAAAAACCATCTTTCGCTTGCACAAGGCGAGAGTTTGCCCTACCAGTTTTGGGGAAACTTTTGCGGCTTTGTTTGTTTTGAATTACTGGTTGAGAGAATTTCCTTTGTCTGCAGCCGCTAATCGCTTTGAATTGAGGTGTCAATCAAACGCAACTGTTGCTATTGTATTACAAAATCTGCTCTTGTTACATCGTTCAATGAATTGGATGACCGCACTCCGCTTGAATTGGGACCACTGTGGGACTGATAATCAAACTCAAACTCCAGCCAAAATCATCGCAAACTGATGCGATGAATGTTTTGGTTTTTATGTAATGTGATTGGCCTACTATGAGCTAATCATGATTTTTTGGGGCCTATGCTGTTTGGGCAGAGTTGAACTTGGTTCGTAGCTGAAGAGTCGCTAAAGGTGGGACCTGTTTCGAGGGACATCACTTCTCTTCAGGAAATCAGCAGAGTCTGCACGCAGGCTAAGTCAAGTATGCAGGAGGCTAACGAACACACATCAAGCAAAAGAGCCTCTGCGATGGAGTAAACCAGATGAGGCCAAAATTGATTTATGGAACAGAGGTCTTAGATCAATACCAATCGAAAAATTAAACGGCGTAATCGATAAAGGAGATGCTCGCGGAAATTGATAATGGATTGAATTAGCGTCAGGATTCAAGTAATTTGTTTTGCGATGCCAAATTCGTTAAAATCGAGAGTCATAAATTTCCGATATGGTTGGTTTTAATGTTTATGGATAATCCGGGCAATTGGATTCTTGGATTATCTTTCGAATAACGAGGAATCCGATCAACAAAGAACAATCAGGATTTCTAAGATCTCACTGCAAACATTTAAGATTCGATGGATTGGGCGCAAAATAAAGGCAGAATTAAGTGCGCACGTACAATGAAAAATCCCTCCTTCCTGATTAAGGTATTCTATATAAAGTAAGGCGCTGATTATCAAAGCCAGGGGGTAACCAGATTACAGGCAATCCTGGGTAGAGTACTGGCTCAACAACCGGGGGATAACAATGCAAAACAGCTAGAGTCGTTCATTGCAGAAATCAGAATTCAAGAATGGGTATCAGAGTTCAACTGGGAAGAATCCAATGAGGCAGTAGAAATCCCTACTTCTCTTCAGTTCACCTTCTTCTTCTTCTTCTTTAGTCATCTCCCTTTATGAGGCAGGTTCATGGCATCCAAGTCTTCCAAATTCCACGATCTTGAGCCGCTCTCTTCAATTCTGCTTAACTTTTGTTGTTGTTTATTCCATCAATCAATGTGTGTCAAGTGCTTCCTTCCTCTAGTTCCTTTCCCACGGTATTTTGCTTCTGGTCTAATGCTGATTTTAAAGTGTGCCGTGCCTGCGATTGTGCCCGATTCCAAATATATCATGAGACTTTGAAATTGAATTGATAGAAAAAGCCAAGTACGAGGTAAGCCAAGACAGCACACACATTAGATGACAGAGAGAAGAGATTCCTCGTTCGTATTAGCTCTGATTGAATCTATTTTAAATAGGCAACAACACTTTCAGGAAATTAGCCTATATGCAGATCGGAGGATCCAAATAAAAATTGAAGTACTTACGGAGATAGCTTTGCTTGAAGCACTTGTGGTGTCGTAGTTAAGTCCTTTGCTGATTGGCAGAGGCAGGTAACGGCAACTATAACAGAACATATAAAAATGCTTCGCTGAAAACACAAATATCAGTCATATGTACTCAGTCCAAATGAATTATCAGCACAGTTCAACGCTCAATTTTGAAACTGATAGAAAAGTTATGAATTTCCTGCGAAGAGAGCCGGGACTGCACTAGACTTGCCCCAAGTCTGTTTTGTCAACTGTAATAAGTCTACCGGAAAGTATATTGCTTTTCCCTTCAATTTTTTTGACGAAATTTTTTTTGACGAAATAGACTTGGGGCAAGTCTAGGACTGCACATTAGGTAGCCCGGCCCGGGTGGGGGCACTTAGTATATTTGCAAACGGGATGTACACCTGGGTATCGTTTTCGCCTCTTATTTTTAACGCCGGGTATCAAAAGAAGACACTCTTTCTAGAGCCGGTTGTCAAAAGGGGTATTTTGTTATTATTTCATCGTTTTCCACTGTATTTTTTACGTTTTGGAGTATACTTTTCGCTGACTTTTTCTAAAGCCGGCTGTCAGTTGGAGGGAAAAATTCTAAAGCCAGGAGAAAAAATCATTTTTGGAGCGCACATCCCCGTACAAATGAAAGTCAAGTGTCCCCTCCCTGGGTTAGGTAGTTTGCAGAAAGAATAATTCCCTCATTCGCATTAACTCCGGTTAAATCTATTTATATAGTTAGCAACACCGAGGAAAGAAGGAAATTAGTCTCTACGTGGATCAGCAGAAAAATTTGAATAACTTACGAAGCGAGCTTTACTTGGAGTACTGTGTTGTCGTGGTCAAGTTCTGTACTAATCCATTGCCGTTTGACTTGGAGCTTCGCAACTGTTGCCCAGGTTAACCAGAATCTCTTCCATTGTAACCTAAATCTCTTACCAATAATTCTGAATTGAATTGAATCGTAGCCTGTGATGTATCACTGTTGACAGTTGCTAAGCACCTGCAAATTTCAATGCAACTCAATGCACCTGGTGTGTAACGAAATTCAGTGTGAATGATTCATGCAGGCTTTAGCCCTCTCCGCATAAAGTATCCATGCAGTCGCAAGATGAAAAACAAAATTGTTTAGCAAATACGTCCGGCGCGAAAATTGTTGTTACCAAGCAAAGTTTAAAAACATCGGATCAAGAATTTTTTCTTTGAATAAAATCATCTGTTTCTTTTCATTTTGAAAATTCTAGCGCAGAAAAAACAGGATGGCAGTTGCATGCCCACTACGAGTCTTGCATTACATAGCTAAGACATCATAACCTGAAAAACATTGAGTGGACAGGTGAATTTTGATATCCAGGGGGGATGGCTGAATTTGTTGGTAATTTCAGGAAAGATCTCACATCTTCAAAATGATTGCACGGATGGTTCATGCATCTTCTGGTTTGATAGCTTTAAAGGAACTCCAGGTACCGGCTATAAGTGTTCATTGGCACTCTCTGATATCTTGATTGTCTTCGTCAGAATAAAAGGGTCTTCTATGTTTCAAACGGGTTTCCGGTTGTTAAGGTGAAGGCGAAGGCACGGTGAAAGTTGAGGGGCTGTTTGTTAGCGCCAAGCGCTGGGATCGCAGAAGTAGAATAGTTCTAATCGAGTCTGCGACCCCTTGTCATGACGCTCAAGTAGTGGGGCTCTACATGGGATCGAACCCTGTCCGCCTGACTGTTCTGGCTTCAAAGTCAGAGGATTACACCACTGCGCCACAACACCTTCATCTTGACAGTCAATCAATAAAAAGATCAAAAACGAAACATTTGGGAAAACTTAGACTTGCCCCAAGTCTATTTCGTCAAAAAAAAACTTATTACAGTTGACAAAACAGACTTGGAGCAAGTCTAGGGAAAACTTTGCTATTTTCTTTACTTCCTTTCTTTAAATCTTGGCATGTATTTTGGAAAAGTATCGAAAATTGGGAAGATTAGGCCTAGATTCGGTACTCTCAATCCAAAGATTGCTCTTTTCTTATGAGAACAAAGTTCGGAAATACTCCATGGCAAGCTCATCTGTCCATTTTATTATCCACATTTTCTTAATAACTACTTTTTACCTTTTACCAAACACTTTACTATTTAAAATATAAATATTCCTTTAGCCATAGGGAACGATGAAATATCAAATGATGATAATAAGTCTATGTTTTAGAGTGTCCTTGATACTGGCAACGACTACGTCAATACGCGAAATATTTTTGATGATAACTTGAATAAAACTTACATAAATATTAAATCGATTATGAAATTATTAGTAATTCTTACCCTAAACTGAAATTTGAAATCTAAGTTTAATTTTATACAAATTCGACTTATCGTTGGAAGATCTTACTGATTTCCAGTCATTTATCTATACGATAATACAATTCGAAATATTATGGAGAGGCTTCGAGATAAACCTATATTCTCCAATCCATATTCCAGACAACCACTCTTATTACTTCAACAAATATGGTCTGGAAAGGGCTAGAATTCCCAAGGTGTTTTCAATGTACCATGCTGCTCCTCCCTTCGGACTCCAAACAGTTTATAGAAATATGTTCTTCGTAACAACTTACATGAAATCAGATAATCACGAAGCTTTCCAGAACGTGATTTCCTGTCATCTTTTCAGAATAATGCTACTTGTTTGTTGTTTTGCTTTCAGTCAAGTTGGTTAGGACATTATTGCTTCATATGGGGAAAACTGCAAGATTACGATAAATCTTTAAATACGGCTCCGTATGAAATTAGGAGCGATCAGTATTGGCCTTAAATCTTAACTGAGCTTCCAAAGGCTTCGAAAATCTATAGATTGCAGAAGTGTAATAAGTAATGAAGGGATTACCCTGGGTACCAGACTCTCTAACATTAGAGAGGCTGGTACCCAGGGTATGAAGAGATAGGGCTTGATAAGATGTAACTGAATTTCTTTCCACTGTCCATCATGTATCTTTGAAAGCATTTATAGGCCTTTCTGTCATAGCTAATGCCTTGAATAGCCTCGAAGATCTTTTCGGACAATTCAAAACAACGGACACCTGATGTACACTAGCTTCGCTCTAAAGATAGAGCACACCCCGGCCATCCATGATGGACACTCCCAAAATAGATCACGAGATTTTGAGATTTTAAAAATCTTCAAGATTTTTCAAAAATTTTTGAGATCTTTTCTGTGATTTCCAGAGATTTTGCAATGAGATTTTCGAGATTATCAATTTTTTTAAATTTTCAAAGATTTTGAGATTTTGCAATATTTTTCAAGATTTCGCAAGATTTTTGAGGATTTAAACAATTTTGGGATTTTCAAAAGATCATCAGAAGGTTTTTTGGAGTATTTGCCCCTCGAACAGAATCAAACTAAAGAATTGCAATCTTGTCCCTGCCATGCCCCCTTACATCAAGCATCTTTATAAAACAGCGCACCCTATGCTTGTTTTCATACCCTTTCAGGATTCCCCATTAGTATCGAGTATACCATAATATAAGTCAAGTGATTCAGGGTTAATAAGAGAACCCCGTTGAGCAATGTGTTCACCTGCAAGGATCCTTTTGATTGCTACTTCTACTTTTTTGCCACTGGTCGTGTACGGGATGTCTTTGATTGGCAGGATGATTTCTGGCACGTGTCGAGCTGAAAGTTCTTCTCGGATCTGTTTCCTTACTCGTTGCACCAGAGCATTGTCAAACCTGAAATCCAACAAGATTTCTAAGCTGAATTTACAATTGAAGGGTTGTTCTTTGCAATAGTCTGTCTTAAAAGAGATGCCACGTGGAAATATCCGCGAATAACAATAATTCAAGTGTTTTGCATGAGTAATTTTGCGTTATCGCAAAACTCACGTGACATCTAATTTGAGACAGACTCTCACAGCCTCCAAATTCCTGCAGGCCCCCAAAAATGTACGATAGGGCGAAAAGGGTGCTTAAAGGGCGTGTCCCTTTGTTTTATGGGAGTCTAGGTGGTTTGGTCGAATAAAATTTACTTGTGAAGGTCATTTTTCAACTTCGTTTCAGTATTTCCAGAGTTCTAGAGTGGTTTTGTGCCCGAGGCCCCATAACCATGTAGTCTCTCAACGAACCTGACCATACCAACTACAATCTTAATTTAGCGCATGGCCTATTCCTGCCCTCTGACTGTGTTTTCATGGTTTATAAATCATCAGAAGTTATGAAGAAGAGCCAACCAACGCAGCAGTCTTTTATTTCGAGGTTTTGACTCCATTTGCTAAATCAAGTGCGATGTTGCTAGCTCCCTCGATTAATCAGCCTGACTGCGGAGGATAAATTTACCTGTTCTATTTTTAGAAGCAAACCCCCTGGTAGAACAAATCTAGTTGGATGATTGAGACAGTGGGCATGCTTCCTTAGAACAGGATAAAAAATCACATAAATTTCTTTGACATTGTGGGAACGTTTTACAAGCGTAATCCTGAAATTTACAAGGTGTTAAGACCTCGTTTAGGAGTTGAATCTCGAGGCTGAACCGCAAGGTTTAGCGAGAATTCAATACAGGCCGTTATGCCATTACTTAAAGAATATTTTAGGCTCTTTACGCGATTTTTGGAGCAGGGTAATAATCGATATAAGATGTAGATGCAGAATTAATGATAATCAAGGCTTAAAGGGGTCAATTACAGCATGAGTTAGCTCTTAAAGATTGGATCATTTTAGTCATCTTAGGTCAAAGACACAGGTCTCTTGTCAGCCCCTATAAAAGAGATTCGAGTTTCTTCTGATCCCCTCTTGGAACTGCAGAAAAAGACTTCGGCATTAAGTACAGGCTACAGTGACCCGAAAAGCTGCTCATCTTAAATAAGATTCCGTTTCCTCTGTTGTACACTCAGGGCCGTCGTTAGAGATATCAAGCTAGGGGGGTGCAAGCTCTCAATTTGCCGACTGGTGGGCGTGGCTTTTGAGCGTGGACTTTTTTTGTCACATACACATACTTCTTGTTGAGAGGGTCAAGTTCCTCTCCATTGAGAAACCCTTCCATTTCTACTTTCCCTTACCTTTCACAAGGGGCTCTAACATGATACACGAGAAGCCAACTTGTTTCACTATTTGAAACTTCTCGTTAGCTTTGGCGATATCTAACACTGAATTTAGATCAGCGGCGTGGCCAGGGTAAATTAAGTGGGGGGGGAATGTAAATGAGCGGGTCTGGGGGCGAAGCCCCAAGGAAAATTTTTGGGGCCACGCCCTTTACTTTGGCTTAGAATGCATCTCCCAATATCATGCTTGCCTTTAGCGACGAGGAAACCTTGATCGTTTTGTAACAGTTATCCTATGAATCAGAGCACGAGGAAATTTTTGAAGAAATATCCTTTACTTTGGCTCAGAATGCATCTCCCAATATCATGCTTGCCTCTAGCGACAGAGAAACCTTGATCGTTTTGTGACAGTTATCCTATGAATCAGAGCACGAGGAAAATTTTTGAAGAAATATCCTTTACTTTGGCTTAGAATGCCTCTCCCAATATCATGCTTGCCTTTAGCGACGAGGAACCTTGATCGTTTTGTAACAGTTATCCTAGGAATCAGACACGAGGAAAATTTTTGAAGAAATATCCTTTACTTTGGCTTAGAATTCATCTCCTAATAACATGCTTGCCTTTAGCGACAAGGAAATCTTGATCGTTGTGACAAATATGCTATAAATCAGAGCACGAGGAAAATTTTTGAAGAAGGATCCTTTACTTTGGCTTAGAATGCATCTCCCAATGTCATGCTTGCCAGTGGTAAAATGGAAGATTTGATATTTCTCGGAAAATTCTTACCCAACCTATACCCAGCTATTTTCACCTCGGTTTTAGAGGAATCTCGAGGACCATCTTTCGACAAAAGTGGGGGGGGGGGGCAATTGCCTCCCATACCCCCCGCCCCCCGTGGCCACGCCACTGATTTAGATATTGTTCTGGTAAGAAGGTACCCAATAGGCTCCCGAATTTCCGTTACGTTTCCAGCCAAATTCCTGATTCCCGTCAGGCCCGTCACGGAACGATATTCATGTCGGGGGCTGGAATTTGATGCGAGCTTAGCAAGTAATAACGGGGGTCCGGGGGCTCGCCCCCGGGAAAACTCTTCATGACCACGCCCTTTAGATCGTTAGAAAACACCCCATTTTAGAAGAATTTGCCTTTTAAAGAAACAATGGATCGTGACTGATAAGGGTCTTTCCAGGAAAATTTTGAAAATAGGAGTTCAATATCACGAGGATATAGATCATTTTTGAATTGCATAATAATATGAAACTTGAAAGTGATAGCTTGATGCATTCTGGTAACTTCCTCGAATACAAATAAGTTTGAGTCTTCATTTCCAAGAGCTTGGCTTTCACAGCCTTTTTCGTGTACAAAAAGTTAACAGACTGCAGCAAATTATTGGGGGGGGGCTGAAGCGCCCCAGCCCCCATCCCGGTTCCGACAGGCCTGCCCGCCAGGACTGTTTACCGAATTCCCGCTGTCTTTCCTAAAGTACATCAAAACCTAGATTCATCATTTTCACGACGTTTGATCGTACCCGGAGAGGCATTCCCTCTGCTTTTGACTAGAATTATCATTCAGTTTAAGCAAGATATCATAAAGAACTTTATAACATCTTGGTTTAACATTATGTAGGTCTTTTTTTATCGTAATTTAACATTATTTCCAAAGTCTCTTCCATCCTCTTCTAGAGCAGTTCATGATGAGGGGCTTTAATGTGCGATCAAATGCAATGGGCAGCGTCGTGGCCAGTGCAAATTAAGGGGGAGGGTATTAAAATGAAGGGGTCTGGGGGCCAAGCTCCCAGCTAAATTTTGATGAAACGCCCTCTACTTTGGCTTAGAACACTTCTAGCGATCCAACATCAGTGGTGCTAAAATTGAAAATTTTGTAACAGGTAATCTTAAAAATTATAACATCCCCAGAAAACTTTTTGAGTAAACGCAGTTTTCTTTGGCTTAGAATGCCAATTTGTAACAATTATCTATGAATCTATGAATCACAACATTCAGGAAAATTTTTGTGCAAACGCATTTTTACCTTATCCTAGAACGATTCTAACAATCCATCTGCCTGCCCCCATAATGGATGCCTTGACAATTACATGATAGTTCGTGTGGAATAATTTTCAAACACCAACCTTTACTTAAAATGACTCTCCCAGTCAACATCCAGCATTTCCCAGAAAAAGTCTTACCCTTCCCTGCCTATACACAACTACTTTCTCTTCATTTTGAAAGAACCTCGAGGACCATCTTTTGACAACCCCATCCGTGGCCACGCAACTGCCGAAATGAGGCACATCACGTGAGGCTGAAGCAATGAATCTAGCCCCAGTTTTTCAATATGGGCCAATCCTGCTTCCCGAAAGCTGTTGCCAAATTGAAAAATCTGACGATTCCCGGCTCATAATTCCAAAAAAGTGGCGATTCCCGATTCCCGAAAATCATATTGGTTACCCTCTGGTAAGGGAATGTCTGTTCCTTGGTGCCTGGACAGTTATAAAAAATGTGATAACGACAGAGCTTCACAGAAATGTTAGATAAAAAACAATAAGGCTACAAAAAATGTTCGTTCTCGTAATCTAAACGACGAGCAGAAATTCTGCTAAGCAAAATTAACGTTAACGAACTTTGTATTGTGACGTAACGTAACTTGGCAAGGCTGAACTGCTCTTGTTCCGATCTCAGGAATTTGCCGACTGAGTGTAACTTTTACTTGATTTGCCGACTGAGATTTGGCCAGGGGGGGTGCCGCACCCCCAGCACCCCCAATGTAGCTACGGCCCTGCTATGAGCAAAGGTTTTGTTTTGTGCAAGCTTAAAACCCGTTATCAAGTGAAAGTAGGTGAAAGTAGATAAAAATGGCCTTGAGGAGACCTAACTATGTTGCAGAGTATGATATTCCTCACTTGGAAATAGGCCTCAGCTAGGCGAAAAAGGTAAACAAGTGGCCTTGAGAAGACCCGGTTCATTTGCAATTAAAGCAGTTGAAGACAAAGAGATCTTGTAGGAACACTTATGCGAAAACCTGAAGTTTAAATACAAGCGACTAAACTGTTGGAAGATACGTTAGCAAAATAAATCGAGTAATTCAAAGGACATGATGGTAAAATACGATGGCAGAGAACAGTGTGCCTACACGGATTTCAGAGGGTACCCCTCCCAAAAACTTTGAACCAGCTGCAAGAAAACATCCTCGGACACATATCATCTAATCTCAAATTTTAGGCTCTGCATCTCGAAAATTTTGAACAGTAAATGCCCACACAGGCATAACATCAGGCCTACTTACATTTCAGTATCATTCATCTTCAGAAACAAGACGACCCTTTCTCTTCCATCATGGGTATTTCCTACGCACAAGCTGTCGGTGATCTCTGGAAACTTTACTGGATTTACTACGAAGAGAAAAGATTAAATTTACAACATTCAAATATAACATATCGTATACTTCAAAGAGCAAAATGTAGTTACTGGGCTGCGGTCTGTATTTCATAAAGTTGCTGCACTGAGGGGTTTTTCTAAAAATGTAATCATCTCCAGAAACAGAAGGGAAGGCAAAAATTGATGAATTACCTGCATTATAAATTTCTGCACTTCCGAATCGCACACCATTTGGGTTTAAGGTTCCATCACTAAAACGGATACAAATTACATCAAATGAAGATAATTAAAGATAACTGAAGATAATTGAAGATAATTGAAGATAATGAAGACTAAATTCACTTTTTTTCACAAGAAACTTGGTTCTGATTTTTGTAGTAGAGTTTCTTAACGTAAGACCTAATTTTTATAGAAAAAGTTTCTACTACGGTCTCTTTATCATAAATTTCACATTTCATCAAAATTCATCGAGGAACCCCCTTTTTGAACCAAGATTTGCAAGAGAGAGCCAAGTCACGAACAAAAATTATAGTTTAGTATCCTTTGGGTTGGTGATAATACAATTTCTGTTTAAAACATTTTGCAACCAGAAAACAAACTATTTTGTAAGCTAGAGAGGCCTTTGTTAGAATATGACATCTGAAGATGAGCTGGTCCAAACACCCGTCAGAAAGGTTGGCCCCTATAGCCTGATAGCTCGGGGATTTCTGTCAATGCAATAAATAGGTCGTCATCATTCAACCAATGAGAACTCAGTCCCTCCTCTTTAGGGACAACAAACATCCACGCCTGTGGCACTGTGGTTTTTAAAACATTAGATTCTGGGTCTACCTGCCTGATTTATGCCAACCTTAAATGGATTTCAACCGTAGCAAGCTTTAAATTATAAAATGTCGAGACAAAACTGATTGGCCAAAGACCTTGATCCAGAAATGATCGTGGGATTTTATGCAGTTTGGTGGGTTTTGCAATTACAAATATTTCAAATATTTACATTGTAATTATTTCTGTGGATGATGTTGTTATTTGGTTTCCATTTCTACAGATCCTTAAGCAATATATAATAAGCTGTCTGGTATTTCATAAGATTTGTAGTATAAATAGTATCACGTCGTTTAGATGACTGGAACCTTACAGGCACATATGATTGAGAGGCGGGCAGGCAGAAGAAGGTAACAAACAGCTGTAACGTTGAACAGGGCGGCTGTCCCCTTCATAGTGGCTTGTTGGCTTTAATCGATGCTTTCAATTGCTACCATCTAAAAAAGAGTGACGAAGCATGATACATACGAAGTATGTCACGGTTTCCTTGGCTGCTGCAAACGTCCAATGGTCCTTAGCGCAGTGCACATCTGATTTCGATTAATGAGACAAACCTATAAACAAGGACCCCTACTTTTGAGAGAAGCATTTCTGAAGTTTGCAAACTTGCAACAAAACTAGAAATAAAATATATGGGAGTTACTAAACTGTTAGAGCTCACAGCCTTTGATGAGCTAGGCTAAGCTTGTATTTTTTGCAGTTCATGATATTCGCAGAGAGAAATCATCTAAAGGACTTAAAATGAATCAAATGTCAATGTAACAAACCTTCTACCAAGCATTACTATTCCACCAGTCATTGAATTTATTTGACAAAAATCTCCGTGAGCCCATACACCTAAACCATAAAGATAAACGTGGTTAGTGTAATATTACTCTATTTTGGTACCCAGTATCATTTTACTCGTAAATATGAGTATCAGTTAGAAATTTCACACATGAAGATTGAGATTTTAAGAAAAGACTTAAGAAACTTTCAGCAGCACTAACAGTCCGCAGTTAGATTTCACAAAATTTTAAAGACTTGCAGTCGCATTTCATTTAAGTAAATGTAAGAAATAATGTCTCTGTATCATTACCATGAAAAAGTTCGAACATTTCTCTGGGACAATCAATGCTATTGAATTGGATCGTATCGTATGGTAAATTATTTCATAGCATCCTTCAAAGACTAGAAATCTGCCTGACCTGGACGTTGCAAATGCTTCAAAGTATATAAAGAACAATAACCGCATACATTTGGCCTCTAAATGAACTCAACTTGGACAGTTAGAGGCGAGGGGCGCATCACTCTGTAAAAATCTCGTACACCTTTGACAAAAATCCTTTTATTTTCAAGAAAAATCCGTAAAAATCTCTAAAAACCCTATTATATATTGTTTTAAAACGTCTCGTACGCAGCATAGGTTCCAAATCTTTAACTCGGCGTAAAAAGGTGGGTGTAAAATTCAATGACCTATTTCTTCTGACTGAATGGCTTGAAAGAAACTTTAGATACTTATCTATAATTCTACCGTTGGACTTTCCAGAAATTTTGAATATTTTTCAAAATTACAGCTTATTTTAAATTTCAGCTCATTTGAGGATGTGACGTCATCAAATTTCTAAATCATAAACCAGATGAGTGACAGACTTTTGCTTGATACCATATTGTAGGCATTCATAAACTATGGTTTTCTTCCAAATTATTTCATGTTACGTCAAACTGTTTAGAAATTACGATGGTTTTGAGTTTTTTTGAAAATTTTTCTTGAATTCTTGAAAAAGAAGAAAAACACTCCAATTCTGAAAATATTGAAGATTTCAGAAAATGCCAACGGTAGAATTATAGAGAATTAGCTAAAGTTTCTTTGAAGTCATTCAGTTCAAAGAAATAGGTCACTCAATTTTACACCAGCCTTTTTAAAGATTTGGAACCTATGCTCTCGTACGCCTTTTCGGAAGAGTGATACATCCCTCGCTTAGAAGCACAGCTTTTAACGCTATTGAGGTTAAGTGTCACCTGGAAATTTGTTGAAATATGCTTTGTGATACTTCTTGCCATCTGTATCATTCCAAAAATAGATTGGCATACAGGGGAATGCTTTCGTGCAAACCAGCTCACCACTTTCGTCATATACAGGTGATCCTATAAACAAAAAATGTGAAATCTATCATACGTAGAAATAAGACGCAAAATTATTAAAAGAAAATGTTTAGAGTCCCTCTCAAATTAGATGTCCCTGAGATTCGCAATAACGCAAAATTCCTTTGCAAACCACTTCTATTGTTGTTATTCGCGGGCATCTAATTTGAGACAGACAATAGTTACATCAAATATGGACTTGCTCCAAGTCGCTCCAAGTTTCGCTCTTGATCAATAAATACAGTCCTCCCCCCTTTCCTCCTTTCCCCTCCTGTATTTATTGATCAAGAGCGAGACTTGGAGCAAGTCCACATCAAATAAAGCAAGATAGACATTTTCTACGAGAAGAAAACAAAGTTTGTTTTGTTTTCAAGCAACGAAATGGATGCTATATTCATTTAGAACCAATTTAGAAGATATCCAAAAACTATGTTCTATAGCATCTAAACTTTTCACGATTTTACCATGGCAGTATCATTGCTAAATGAAAAAGAAAGTTACATGGTTTTGTTGTTGAGAAGACAATGTTCGTCAAATCCTTTCATTTTACATTGCGTAAGCGTAGAATCTATGCTCCAGGATGGGATCAATGTGAAACGGTAAAAGAAGGTGCAAAGCTGTTAACTACACAAGACTTATATAACTGGATAAAAGATCAAAGCCTATCCAGTGTCGTTCAGGTCAAAAGGTGTGGTCATCTTACACAAAAGCTGTTGAAGAATCAAGTTAGACTTATTACATGAGTCCTACCAACGATACCCCCAAGAATGACTATAACAGTAAATAACAATTCAAATGGAGCAAAACTTAGACGAAAGTCATCAGCCTAGAATCAAGTTAGCAAATGCTGGATTGGGTGTGGACAGCCAAATGTGACCTTGGCTGTGCCAGCCATTGAGCAAATAAGAGCTTGTACAAAAAAGTCAACACGTTTGGTGGCCTGTGGAATAAGAAGTACGTGGCCGACATTCAAAACTGAGAGGTTGATCTATCAGTCAAAGGCCAACTTAGATGTGAAAATATAGAAATATAGAAAAATGCTGGTATGGGGTTTGTATGGGAACAAGAATTGCACGTTTCATTCTGGTCCAAGATTTACTGCAATTTAAATTCTATTTCTGAGACTGACAATTGTATTCAATTTAAATTTCAATAAGACAAGAACAAAACATGGAATTCTCGTTCCCATAAAAGCAACAAAAGTTTCACATTTAAGTTAGCCCTTGACTGACAGATAAACATTTTAGTTTTGAATATTAGCCACGCACTATTTACTCCACAGCTCACCAAACTATTCTACTTTTTTTCACTCACATGCACCTGGTATATTTATCCATTTATCAAAGTTTTGAGAGTATGGAATTAAAGAATACATGTAAAGGCAGGAAAAAGTATGGATTAGACGGAAATAACTCCTTTACAATAACCAAGAAGAAATTAATGATGTAATAAGCCGAGTGGATACCACATCAATAAAAATCAATGATCACCTGGCAATCAATACTTTCACTACTTTACTTTGGTTGATGTGAAACTTTGATTGATGAGAAAAAGAAAGGGAGTTTGTGCGAGTACTTGGCGTTTGAACTTTTTATTCAAAAATAGAATTAAGGTGACCCACGCAGACGAGCTAATTTTTGATGTCTGAATTCTTTTACACTCAAGCGACCAGGTGGGAGGAAAAACTAAACCTCAAAGGTAAGAACAATTCATAACCGATTCACCCTTGGTTTTCAATTTTGAGGCTCTACAACATGATTTCACAATAAAGGATTAGGATTCAACAAATCTATATTTCGAAAGCTTCCATCCAAAACGTATATTCCTATAAGAAACCTCGTTTCCAGGGTGTTCTTGCGTAATACGCTGATAACGAGGCTGAGTGAACAACCTGGTACACAGCTGTCAAATGTTGACAGATCAGCAACCATTATGGATTTGCAGTTGGCTAGGTAACGCTAATTATATGACCTCGATTCCAAACACTACAGTAAAACTGTAATGCTTGCTGCTTAGCGATTTTTTTTATGAATTCTCCAAAACGTACAATTTACTTAGACTGATTACGATGAGTCCCAGTAATCGCTATCCAAAACGAGACAATTACGCCAGACCGAGACCGCTCTTACTGGGACTCATATCATTACGGCAATATTTTTGGACTGACTTTTTTCACTTTTGAACGCCCTTGGGAACGAGGCTGCTATACACAGTCATGTACAAAGTATACAACCAAATACAACGCCATTAGAATCTCTGCAAATTCGATTGATTGATGTTGACCAACGGAAACTCGAAGCTCTAAGCAGAGTTTCAAGGAGCTTGGCCGGGCAGAACAAAGTCTTATGAACAAGGATACCATGAAAACAGTTGGCGACAATATCAAATTTTGTATGTAGGTACTATTTTGCTGCTTTCGCTAAGCATTAACTGATTTATTGTGAAGTTTTCAAATCAATGTGTTTCATTTGAAAACTACAAATGTTTGTGCTTTTCTGCCTAGGCCCTTATCGAAACGAGGCAGTCATAGTCATTTCAAAATAATGGCGTTTGATTATGAGTCGTAGTTAGGAGCGTCCGGCAGTATTTCAATAGCGATAACTACGACCATATCATCAGTCTACAATTTACTAACAAACAATCACATTACAAGACGATAGTACAAGGAGCATGAAATACAATGCAGCCCTGCGGCTATTACACTTAACAGATTCTAAAATGAATACAAAAATAGAACTAACAAGGAACTACACGAAAGAAGAACCAATGTACAGTGACCCCTCCACACAACAAGCCCTCAAGCAAACCATAAATAAGTCCAGATGTCGTTAAACAAGGGGCTCGTTTCAACCGAGAATTTGTATTCAATGGATCATGTCATTGCTTAGCGATTAAATGACATGGTTGTTATTTTAAAGTGTCATTGTTTTCAAATTGTCAATCAAATTGGAAAATGGTCAATTGTATTCCAAAGTAGAGGAGGAGCAACAAACTGACACTGGGGGCGAGCTTGTCTAGTGACATCTGTTTGCATGCTCAAGCCTGTTTATAGCCCTGTCGCAGCTCAGTTAAAACATTTGACTGTAAAACTCGAAAAACTCAACAGAAAGAAGGAGAATCCCAAATCTTCTGTTAAACACACTTTCCTACACTCCCGTCACGAAAGTATACGGACAGCTGTAACAAAATGGCGTCAAATTTGACCGTTAGCCCTTCGACCCCAAAACGGTTCAGCTGTTTTATGCGGCCATTTCAGGGACTGGGAACCAATTATTTTACCGCCAAAACTTTGTTTATCGATCACGCAATCAAGGGAGAAATGAAAAATTGAAAAACAAAGCAAAATGAAGTGTTTTGATAGCAAAATATGAATTTAGCTGTGAGAAGGAAAAGCAGTCGAAAACAAAACAATATGTTCAACAAATTTCCAGTCTTGGAGGCTACTACATGACAGGAGAAGATCGTTTTTTATGTCAAATGAAGAAGAAAAGATCGCAGGTTTAGGAATCATGTGAATGACATCGAAAAGACGCCTGGCTATAAAATGGCAAAATTAAATTTGAGTCTCCCATGACTGTGGGGTTGAGATATCATCTTTGCCAAGGTAGTATCATTTTGTACATCTTAAATAGGGGAATCAAGCTGAGCAAAATTATACAGTCCAAACGAATTTTTCTTTGCAACAATTTGGTATTGAGTTTGATTGCAATAATTCTGTTGTTACAAAACCTTACCTCGATCGCAGCAACTGTTTCTTTTTTTCATTTATAACTTCATTATATCTGGATTTTACTTGAATTTTCTTTCATATTTGCAAATTTCAGACTTTTCTGCACCAAGTGATGCTATTCCAGTCAACGAATTATTTGAAAGAGTACCTTAAATATCAGTTCTAAGTTGGGAGGCTCCTTTGTTATCAATTACATTTTCTCCTCGCAGCTAATTTCATGTTTTATTATCAAAACACTTTTATCTTGCTTTGTTTTTCAATTTTTTATTTCTTCCTTGATTGCGTGATCGATAAACACAATTTTGGGGGTAAAATCATTTATTTCCACTCCCTGAAATGGCCGCATAACGGCTGATCCGTTTGGGGGTCGAAGGGCCAACGGTCAAATTCGACGCCATTTTGTTTCGGCCGTCCGGATACTTTCGTGACGGGAGTGTACTTTCTTACGATTAGTTCTCAAGAAAAAGACCTTTAGCTAGTCTGCAAAATAGTCTTGATCAAGCGATATTATTATACATTTTTCTTCGGAAGGTTCGATTGAGTTGAGTGGCTTTAGAGCCTGTATCAATGTTGCACATCTTCGAAAATTAAACAAATTTCGATGAAATATTTACAAATATCATTCGATCCAGATTCTTTCATAGAATAACTAAAAGATCTTTGAATAAGAAAACAGCAAATCACCTTCTTCACTCCAACTCTCAATGGCCATTCCAAGCAATCTACATTGGATTTCACCTTTATACACTGGAATTGTTGGATTGTTACCAGCAAAACACGATATGATATCAGTTCCACCTGTAAAGAATTTAAACAGATCATGCATATTTGCAAGGACAAATAAAATTTAATGTTAAATTGAAAACTACAGTTCTTATGCATTTTGGCAAGAGGCGATAATTTACCAATTCAATTGGTTATGACTGTTCTTATGCTGTTGGTTGAAAATTGATACCTAGAATATTATTCAATTCAAAATTACCAGATATCGAACAATAGACCTTTTAGCTATTCTACAAAAGAGCCTGGATCGAGCGTTATTTTTATACGCGAGGCTCCATAGAGTGGTGTTAAGAGCTTCTATCACTATTGTGCAAATTCGAAAATTCTACAAAGTGCACTTTGTAGAATTTTCGAATATGCACAATATTGATAGAAGCTCTTAACACCACTCTATGGAGCCTCGCGTATAAAGATAACGCTCGATCCAGGCTCTTTTGTAGAATAGCTAAAAGGTCTATTGATTTCCCCTTTCTGAAGAAAAAGTAAGAATACTAATCCAGATAACTTGATTTAATTGTAGTTCCAGGAAAACACATATTCTTTCTGTTAATTTAGACATGAAATAAAGAGGTATGACGAGACTTCAAATTTATTTAAAAAGATAACAACAACCACTCTTATGAACTGACAGTCAACTACTGTAATTTTTTCGCTGATGACAAGTTTATTTTTGCAATTCATAAATGTGTCAACCGGCAGAATTTTTCATAAGAAAATTTGAACTGATCTGCTTTTGAATCTTTTTTTCCTATCAAATCTTAACAGCTAAAACTACAAGCTAAAATTCAACTGTGCCAATCATAGCAGAAAAAGACACAAGGTCATCAAGTTTCCACTATGACTGGCAAGTTCATAATGACTGGCAAGTTCATAGTGGATCTTCATAAATCTTAGTTAAAATATTTGTAATCAATGATTTCTCTGCCTTCGACATGGACACTTCAAAAGCAGGTAAAAGAAAGCATAGGGCTCAAATCTTTCAAATCTTTAAAAAGCTCGGTGTAAAATTATATTACATTTTTCTTTGAATTGGATTGCTTGAAAGGAACTTATGGTACTGTGCTGTAAATCTGCCGTGGAAATTTTTGATATCTTGATTTTTTCAAAATGGCGGCAATTTGATAATTTTTGAAAAAATTCATGGGAAATTTTGAAAAAATTTAAATCATTCTAAATCCTAATCTAATAGAGGAAACATTACATAACCTTCAAGGAAACCATAGTTTATGGAGGTCTACAAGATGGTGGCAAGCAGAAATCTGTAGCTTTTGTAGTTTAGGATTTAGAAATTTGATGACGTCATAGCCTCAAATTTAACAAATGCCGCCATATTGAAACTAATCAAGATATCAATAAACTGCCACGGCAGATTTACAGCAAAACACCCTAAGTTCCTTCCAAGCTATTTATTTCAAAGAAAACGGCAATAAAATTTTATACCGACCTTTTTAAAGATTTGAGCCCTATGTTGTAAAAGAAATATATTGATCTGTATGCCTTTTAGAGAGTCTTACCAGATATAGAACCAAGTATAAGGTCTTTCTTTATGCTCGTGTAAACATATTCAAAAGTAGCGGGCTGAAGAGGTGAACCCGTTGATAAGATTGAACGTAGAGTGGTCAATTTGTGTGTTTTAACTGAAATGAAAAGACAACATGACTTCATATTTCCTTGCACAATTAGTCATTACTCACTCCAACATTTAATTCTTTCTTTTCGTTCACCTGCTTTACTAATTCTTCCAGAAGCAAGGAATGACTGATGTGATGTGCTAAGAAATTTATTAAATACTACTGAAATATTTTGAAATAATTCATTAGTTATATCTCTACTTTTATTTCACATTAGTTTATTATTTCTTTTACCATCCAGTTGTGTTGCTCACCTACAAACTTTTATGAAAAACTGTTGGAAAAAGAAGATGATTTCATTTATTTCTGCATGCTTATAGCTGAGCAGTAGGTGAATATGAGCAAAATACGGCCGGCTTTACCTGGAGTGATATTTTTCTCAGACAAAGCTTCTAGCCATCTTGCACCAGTTCCGAGAACTGTGATTCTAGAAATAGAAAAAAGTGCATTAGTTACAGTAAAACCCGCGTGAATGAAACCTGCGCTGAAACAGTTTTTATGTATAGGATGACTTGCGGGAAAACAGCATCGATTAGGCTCTTAAGACGGTTCTTGATTTTCTTCAAATAATACAATCACTAAAATACTAGAGAAAGGCCATGTAATTGTATGCGCTGGATGGACCAAAAAGTGTATTTTTAAATTTTTTTCAAATTTGTTGAAAATGATAAACTGGATAGGCCTTGATCTTTTATCCAGTTATATAAGTCTTGCGCAGTTAGCAGCTTTGCACGTTCTTTTATCGTTTTACATAGATCCCATCCCATCCTGGAGCATAGATTCTCCGCTTACTCAAGGTAACATGAAAAGATTTAACGAATCTTGTCTTCTCGACTCTTATATAGAAGGTGTTCAATTTGCCAGAAATTAGCCTGGAGGATCTGAACAAGCAGTCTCAGTAGATCTATGAAGTTTCATACTTTGCTACATCCGGGATTTTAAATTACATGGTTTGGACAAACTTTCAATTGTATAGCAGAATTTTCATTGGTTTTTTTGAGACTGAGATCATTTTTACTTTGCGATGGATGCGACAAGTGCAGTAAAGTTGAATTAATCCAATTCTGTGGCACTGCTGCTCTTCATTGCTATCGGGAATGCGTTAAGAACAACGCCTCAAATATGAATCAAGTTTAAAGAGCTGTTGTCACCCAGGGCCCAGGGCCCTTTTGCCCCAGCGGAAAATATGAATCCCCATTGCAGCAGTTAAAATTTTGGAAAAAGCCTGGCTTTAATTGTTTTTCTATCAGCTCAATTTCTGCAATAAACAAGGACACATTTTGTAACACAATAGCATGAGATGCCTTTATTGACACCTGAATTCAAAGCGATTAGCGACTGCAGACAACGTAAGTTCTCTCAACCATAAATTCAAAACAAACGAAGCCGCAAATGTTTCTCTGAAACCCAATTATCTAGAGCGCTCGTTGTGCATTCCATAAATTGTTTTTAAGAGCAAACATGAGCATGTATCGAAAGAATAAGGATACATCTACACATCTACCTCGGGCATTTTATTTCTCTGGTTCAGAAGCCGAGCAGTAAGCGTTTTCACTACATCCAAGAAGATAAGAGAATCCAATCGCCTCCCAATCGGCTTCTGAACCAAAAAAATGAAATGCCCGAGGCAGATGTGTAGATATATCCTTCTTCTTTCGATCTATGCTCATGTTTGCTCTTTAAAACAATTTCTGGAATGCACAACGAACGAGCTAGCTACCTGGGTTTGAGAGAAACTTTTGCGGCTTTGCTTGTTTTGAATTAATGTTTGAGAGAATTTCCTTTGTCTGCAATCGCTAATCGCTTTGAATTCTGGTGTCAATCAAAACCAACTCGTGCTATTGTCTTACCAAATCTGTCCTCGATTCTGCACCTTCAGTCTTCTTGGGCAAAATTTGATTTTCATCCAGCCTGATTGCAGGCTGCCTGTGAAGGACCCTGGGTGACAATGGCTTTTTAAGAAGGTTTAGAAGCATCCAAACGAATGACAAATTTAAAAAAACCCACCCGAGTTCATCAATGAGATCCCAAAGAACATTTGGTGAAGGAATCAACGGAGAACCATCATATAAAACAGCAGATGATCCAACCGCTAACACAGATACTAACCAATTCCACATCATCCAACCAGTCTATGAAAGACCAAATATCATAGAAGTCTAGATCAATCAAGTAAGCACTGATTTGATTGATTGATTGATTGATTGATTGATCAATAAATCAACCAATCAATCAATCAATCAATCAATCATTCAATTAATCAATGTATCGAAGAATGTTTACTTATCGATTAAAGACATTATAAATCGATTGATTGACAGTTTTCTCCAGCAACCATTTTCTACAATAGACCATTTTGACATTTAGAAAAAGGATCTGGGGAGAGCAATATTTTTCTGGTAAATGGCTGCCACAGGACTTTTCACCAACGATAAATTGAACTGTGGCAGCCATTTACCAGAAAAATGTTGCTCTCCCCAGGCCCTTTTCTAAATGTCAAAATGGTCTATTGCTTGGTTGAACATTTTGCTGAATGATTGACTGATTGATTGATGATTGATAAATGTCTTGATTCGACTGTGCCTGAATTTTACTTTAATGATAAAATCAAGTTTAGTAAACCATTATAAATATTCTGAGCAAAATTTCTTCTGAAGATGACCAAGCTGGCTGTGCTTCCATTGTTGACTATTACATGCGTCATTTCTTCGCTCCAAATCCCCCAACGATATTTCACGATACCCATTCCGCGAAATGACCATAACAACAAATAACGATTCAATACAATGGTGCAATGCTAAGATTATGTAAACAGTCTACTTTCGCTGCGTACAGGACACAGCCAACAGGTGAGTATCTTGCTAAGCAGTCCATCCCCGAGATAATTTGTTTCATCCAAGAATAAAGGAAATTAGAACGAATTTGTGGAATGTTCAATAGGATCTTTGTCGACTTTTTTTATTCATCAAGGGGACAGATTGCCTTTAAATGCATGATAATTCATGAAGATTTCCTCGAACACAAAATATTACTCAACCTTCTTCAAGAAATAAGGTCAAATTCAATAACATCAGATGGTATTAAAAAGCATCCTTCAAAGATTGGATGATAAACAGATGATATTTCCATCAATAAATGACCATCGAAATAACTTACTGTTGTGTAATATAACATTTTATCACTTCGTTTCATATCGCCATGAAGGATGTGTTCTTTCAGATGTTGTATCAACGTACCCTGAAATACGGGAAGTATAAATTCTTAAAAGTTACTCTTGATGAAACTCTGCTGAATACCATAAACTGTGAATTTCTAATTTCAACAATATATCTACTTTAACAAGGACAGATTTTGTAATACAATAGCAACAGTTGCGTTTGATTGACACCTAAATTCAAAGCGATTAGCGACTGCAGACAAAGGAAATTCTCTCAACCAGTACTTCAAAACAAACCAAGCCACAAAAATTTCCCCGAAACTAGTAGGGCAAACTCTCGCCTTGTGCAAGCGAAAGGTGGTTTTTAAGAAAAGTTATGTGCCTATAACGAAAGAAGGAGGGCAAATCTAAAGTTCTGTCTGGCGGATTTTGTTTATCTGATTCAGGAGCTGTTTTGTAGTCGTTTCATTTATGCCCTAATTACGCGAGAATTGCAATGCCTTCTGTTCGGCTTCAGAATCAAATAAACAAAATCCGCCAGACAGAACTTTAGATTTGCCCTACTTATTTCGTTATAGGCACATAACTTCTCTTAAAAACTACCTTTCGCTTGCACAAGGCGAGAGTTTGCCCTTCTAGTTTTGAGGAAACTTTTGCGGCTTTGTTTGTTTTGAATTACTGGTTGAGAGAACTTCCTTTGTCTGTAGTCGCTAATCGCTTTGAATTGGGGTGTCAAAAACGGAGCTGTTGCTATTGTATTACAAAATCTGCCCTTGTTATCTACTTTTCTTAACAAAGAATGAGTTATATTGTATTGTATATTCAAATGCCAGAGGGTAGTCATGATATTGTGCTCCTCATGGTATCGTCCTTGTAGTGTGGTATAGTGGTTCGTAGTGTCTTAGGTAATTCGTCATTGTAAACTTTTATATTGAATATATAAACAAAAATACAAAAATACATATATAAATTATTGAATAAATTTTTTTTCAGTGTGCTAAAAAACATCAAATTTTTGTCTATTTCTCGTTCGTTCTTCATCCGCACTTATAGTATCCATTTTATCGTTTCTTTATTGCCAATATATAAATTATTGAATGTAAATGTATTGCTATACATAGTGTATCGTTCTATTCTTTATTTCAGTGCTTATTTCCTTACAAATGTACACGAAGATTTTGGTTATAAATAAACATATAATCAGAAACACAGACCTGACAGCATATGCGCAATATGTTGAGCGTTGGGGACTCTGGAGGGGGATCAGTAGCGGTAGCAACTGCTGTCGTTGTTGTTCTCTCGTCCGGGGTTCCTATTGTTCAGCATCATACTACTATGCTGGCCTGACATCCAATGTGAAACGGATTCTAGTATCTATCAGTAATTTATCGTATTTGTAGCTTTTTGTAGTTGTCTATTTAGTTGCAATTTTTTGGATGTCTTTATGTTAATGGGCACAGGGTAGCCATTGTCTTTTGCTCCTTGTGGTCCCGTCCCTGTAGTGTTGTATAGTTTGTAAAATAATTAGAAAGTATAGTAGGATGTAGATGTAACATGTATTGTAACATTTTAAATGATTATAAAAAGACATATAGATATAGCCTTGAATATTGTGATAACACGTTTGGGGCATAACCCTTCATCAGTAAACCATATTTCCTTACCCCCACAGAATGTACAATGCATTTTGGATGTCCAGTTGTGCCAGATGAATACATAATAAACAACGGATGGTTGAATGGAACTTGTTCGAATTGAAGAATCGGTACTGGATCAGCCATTTTGAGGAAATCTGACAGGAATATGCTGCAAACGATAAATAAAATGTGATTATAATATTCGGAAAGGGTAAACGATAATTGATTAAATTTCAAGTCACGTGAGCATACTCTTGGGAAGTAAACCAAAACTGGATATCATTGGAAAGAAGATAAATTGTGCTTTTAGATCAGATGGTATGCGTCAACATGATTCAAATCTTATCATTTCGTGAAGAATCTCGAATGAAACCGGGTTGTATTTTTTCTGAAACACCGTGCATAACCTGTTTGAAAATAACACCGCCTGACTGAGGGTTGAAAATAATTGACAGTGAGCAGCCCATTTTGGCCGTTTATGGGAATATCGAGAATACCAATTTTCGTTAATTCCTACTTTCTAAGAGAGATGATGCACCTAAAATCACGAGAAACATCTCGAAAATTAAGTTGAAGCCTCGGTAAGACAATGAATATGAAATTGTAGAAATTGGTTGTATATCATTTCCTGTACGATGTTTTAAACAGTGGATAGAATTGTTGATCAATTCTTTAGTTTGTATCAATTTAAAGTGAAAAAATCATCTACGAACCTGTTTGGTATAGCTGATATATCAATTTCGTCTTTATTTCTGACATAAGGCGCAACAACAACAGTCTCCAGCTCAGGAAGGCCTAGACAATACAGAATAGAATATCTTATTTTGCCAGAATAGTAACCAGCAAAGGACAGATACCAGTCACTGGAATTTTCCGAACGGTCGGAAATTGTTTTGTTTACAAGAGAAAATGTGGCTTTGTAAATGAATAGAAATTTAGGGTTGAATGACTTTTTATCGTGTAAAATTTTGCTAGCTCGGAAAATTCCACTGACTGGGAACTGGGATTTACTAACTGATCAAGTGTTCATAAAACATGTAAAAGTATTCAAGGGGCATAAAACCATGTAAAAATATTTGAGAACTTAATTTGTTTTTCAAAAGATCTTCATAGGTTCGAGATCTTGCTGCTTTTCAAAATGTATTGAATACTGATCAAAGGATCTGGTTGTATCTATTTACTTTATCACAGTTCTTTAGCTTCAGAGACAGGTCAGGATAGCTAGAATATATTTACTAAAAAGTATGATACTGTATATTCTCTCCACATTCCTTTGCTATTCTGCAGCAAAATATGATGCAAAAAAGGTGAAGTCGACAATATTTTGGCCAGCAACATTTCATTACTCACAATTATACGAGTATTCAAGTACTGTATTTAGAATACAATTATGTTTTCTTCAAAAGTTTTCATTTATAACTCGCATTTTAAGATTAAAGTTGATTTAATTGAACTTCATTTAGTAAACTATTAGTAATACGTAGTTCGTACCTTCAATGACTTTTGTTAGTTTCTGCAAATGATCATGCATTTTATTGTTGTAGATGACTGCATCGACGGAAAATATGATTTTTGGCTTTATTTGCGAGAATCTATCAAGGACACCCTGGAAGAGAAATGTTTCAAATAATGTGTTTCATTTATGATAAAACTATGACTTCATGCCGTATAGCAGTGGACTTGTCCAAGTCTCACTTTCTTTCATCAGTTGATTGAACCATCACAGCACCCTTTACCTTTTGTATTTTTATGGCTCTATCGACTGATGCAAGAAAGAGACTTGGACAAGTCCAGCACAGTAGGTGCTTCAGTTTTATTAAGACCATTTACTTTACCTTGATCAATGGAATCTTCCAATGTTATTCACTGAGATTTGGCGAGATCAAATAAAATTTTTAAATTCTATGTTGAAGCTTAGGTGAATTCGAAGATATCTATTGTTAAAGTTTTATTAAAAACTACAAAGACCAAAAACTCACCAATAAATTCTATCAATAGGCTGCAAGAAAAAAGCAGCAGTAAGACAAGAAACTTACTGAGACACCAAAATCAGGAGAAGTTGAGCTCCAGACTGCACCAAGACTGGCAGTAGCTAGCATTGCCTCTACTGCTAAGCTGCAGTTTGGAATATAACCTATCATGAAAATGCAGTTAAAACAATTATGTGAATGCTAATAAACTGACAAAAATGCAATTGCAAAAAGAGAATGTATTTACTGTAAAAGCTCTATTAAGCCTCCACTCTCTGTTAAGCCCCCCTCTCTAACAAGCTCCTCCCCTTGAGCCAATATTTTAAATAAGCCCCCCTCTCTATTAAGCCCCCCACTAATATCAAATTCCAGAGGTTACCAAAGATTTTCTATTCATTGAGCTAAATAAGTTTGCATGTTAATTTTGATATGGTTTGAGATAAACCTGTCTTGAATTTATGTATTTCACTCGTAAATTTGCATGTCAAAATCCGCAAAATATGGTATAAAAGAACTAAAAAGCTTCATATCCTTGTCATTAGATTTTGCGAATAAGCCCCCTCTCTTTCAAGCCCCCTTTTGGAGTGTCAAAAATTAAACAAGCCCCCTGGGGGCATAATAGAGTTTTTATGGAAGGTCAGAGCATGGTCTATCAATCAATTGTTGAGCAATGATATGGTGTCCCATAGACTGTGTACATTGAGGCAGGTTGTCTTCTCAAACAGTCCCAAAGAAGATACAATCAAATGCACCATACAAATAACACCCCTAGAACTTTAAGACCACACACTGTAAATGTTGTGGGATGGAGATTATTTGATTCAAATGAGATGCATTTCTGGAAAAATGTACCTTTTCTGAAAAGATTAAAAAAATCAATGAAACAATTGAATAATCAGTTGTACAGTGACACTACTGTTATCTTTTCAAAGATGTTCATATTCATACAGTAGCAATTGTTTAAACCTACCTACAACTCTGTCCCCTTGTTTGATTCCTTTTTGTCTAAGAACAGAAGCAATAACTGAAACTCTTTTGCGCAGCTCTCCAAAAGTGATCTTCTCAACTTTCTTTTGCTCACCTAGAAATTGGTTAAAACAAAATTATCAGCCATCTAAGGGCCTGTTTATATGGAGAAAAATACGTCACCTGCCAGACCCGGGGATGACAGGCGAAATTCCATCTTCCCATAGATTTCCATTGTTTCTTTTTTCATGTTTATATGACACACGCAACACCTCCAGTATAGTGAGATCTCGTCTCAATAGAGGCGGAATCACACCTGGGCGAGTAAGAAATGTTTCGCTACATAAAAACATCACCGGTATGGTGAGGTGATATTTGTAGACATTTTTATACAAAAGGTTCGATTAAGGGACTTAGGGCTTCTATTGGCTTCTATTCCTTTCAAATATTCTACAAAATGTACCAAAATATCGTTCCATTCAGATTCTTTTTCTAAAATGCCAGGATTCAATTGCACTAAACTACAAGTATTTAGTATAATTGAATCCTGGCATTTTAGTTTAATTAAAAGAGAAATTTATGTTTATTGACTGAAACTATTGCGTCATGTCACCCTCAAGATTTTAAGAATATTGTAAACCATGCTGGCAGGCTGTTTTTGAAGAGCAACATGAAGTATTTGAAGGCAGGCACAAAATGCAAGGCAACACATATTCTATTAGGAAAAAAATATTGATTGTATATATATTTATGAGAGCTGCTATTTTCCCTCAAAATAGCAAATTGCGAAATTCAAATTCTTTCCAATCAAAGTTTTAATTATAATCAATATGGGAAGCATTTTCATCAACAATTTGTCAAAAAAACAAAACATTATCCCCACGATGGTAAAAGACAATATTGCGCAAATACAAACCAGCTGTATACAATGCAATGTCCTCGTCATTCCCTTGCAACAGATTTTCAGCATAATTGAGTCTACTGCCATGAAACCATTCTGGAATACTTGAGATTGGCTTGCTTGTATCAACAACCTGAAATATAAAGTTAAAAACTTTGGTTGATGTTTAATATGTTCTTTCAGTTATTTGTTCGGGATTTTGCAAACTCCCCTTTTTGTAAATCACAATTGAAAAGACGATAACTTGATTGGTTCCCTGATCAATTGAATGGGTGAATGAAGCGTTTTGGGGCATGCGTGAATTCGCAGAGGAAAAGTGAATGATGATGACCATGCAATCACTAGTGCACATATTCCAAAGCGCTTAAACGGGCGTCTAGCTCTTCTGGAGAAAATCCGTAAGACTTTCATTGATGGTATCCCAAAGAATTAATTGGCAATTTCGCATGCAGTATTCTCCTGTTGAATATCAACTCATTTTGCAAGCACTGGATACCAGACAGCAAAGTTTGCTGTGAATGCTGATTTCTCCAAAGCGCACTTTAAAATTCAGCCATGGTCCTTGTCACCAAATTCTTGTACAGAGAACTAAATGGAAACGGCAGGTCTGACACAAATGCAACCGCACAAATGATCTGAATGCAGGAGAGATCCTCCGTGCATTCTGCAAACTTTCCAATCTGGACAAGAGAGTTGCAACATACTGCCAGCCACTGCTTGATCATTTACGAACAAGCATAATTTGCTTTATCTTTGCTCTGAAAATACTATTAAAGCAGCTCAATTTGCATGAGATTGAAAGTCAAAGAAATAATTTCCATCACACCTACAATTTTGTACAAATTTGTACAAATTTTATACAAGCTACAAATTTTCATTGTGTGTCATACAATGAAAATGTCATCAAACAAACTTACTGATTCAAATTTCCTTGAGTATTTTAGGTCAGAAAAGTACCAAAACTCTTCCCAAAAGTTGGCTGCGTTATCAACAGACCACTGCCAGAGCTCTTTGTAGCTTTCTATGAAGAAAAAAGAATGTTCAGGTTTTGAAATATTTATATATTTATACAGGATCATTTCATTTTATATGAGAAATCATGTTATTTCACTTGATATAAAGTACAAGGTGTGCATGTTTATGAAAATTGTATGTTGAAATGCAAGAATTGACTTTTTTCAAGATTTTTAAAAATTCAATTGTCTTTAAAAAATTGAGAACATCATTTCCAAAAGTTGCAGAAAAAAATCTTCCATATACTCAATGCAAAGTTCCTAGCTTCCAGAATAATTAAGTGGGCAGTGATATGGACCATATAAAGACCAAGAATGCATTCACTAAAGTTCCCTATGCATTTTACATGCAGATTACAATGCATTTTTCATCAAATCTGGCGGTGAAGGCCACAGGAAAATGTCTAGTGCCACGCCCCATTCATCCTGGGGAAAAGCCCTTTCTATTGTCAAGAGAAACACTCTTACAGGATCCGCCCTAAAAATTCAATATCTTACTACCTAGCCTCTCCTTTGACAACTTCTCTATGCATTTGGACAAACTGGAAAATTGACCTTGGTTTGGAGATAAATGGGGAGGGGGGGGGACTCATTCCCCAATAGAAAGAAAGTTACGAGACGACCATGAAGAAGTTTTCAGTGTAAAATAGGTACTTTTAATAAATTCTAGCACAGATGAACTTGGCTCTGTATTTGATAACATACATATTACGCTTTCCATCTTCTAATTAACGGCAGTATGCCCTGTTTGTATTATTGTGTTTGTATTCTCCAAGGTAGGAGGGGCAGTGGAGAAGGGAGGGGCCCAATCTGGAGAGTATGGCATTGAAATTGATTGTTCGATCGACGAGATCTTCGGCGTGCATGCGATTTCTTTTTCTCCATGATCTCTTTTCAATACCCTATTAAAAATCTCCAGTGTGTATAAATACTGGAAAAAGTGCCATACTTTGCACATATGGGAGGGGTAAGGGATATTACTGTACAGGCAGCTGGACCTTATGGGAGCACCGCAGCTTTGGATAGGCCATAAATGGGCCTAAATTTCTGTCACGTCAGTCGAAAAATCCAGGCTCTTTCTTCGAAAGCAACATCACTTATTCGGCCATTAATATCTGCAAACAATTTCCAACAACACAAGGGTTTATTTTGATTTGTCACAACACAAACCAACCTAAATTCAGGTCGAATTTCTCGTTGACGTGGCACCTGAAATTTTCCATTTGAGGACGGTTGCCAGGCTCCGGTCTCCACAAAATCTCTGTTTCTTTCTTCAGCTTCATGTTTATCTTTAATTCCCTCGAAGCTCTTTCGAAAATTCAAACAAGCTGCAAGTTATCGCAAAAGTACAAGTTTTGCTAGTGTTTCGTTATCAGTGAGTTATGTTTTTAATTCATTCATGTGCACGCACACCTCCCTTATCATCCAATCACTGTGAACTCCAAGATTCGGATTCAAATGATCACTTCCCGCGATTGAGCAGGTTTTATATGTTTTAAACTAAGTGTCATGGTTAAAATTTCAAAGCAATTTCATCATACCAGGAAATTCACCAAAACCTGCAGAAATTCGGTTCCAATTATTTAAAAAAAATCCTTATGCATGGAAATTGTTGCTTTAGAGGCTTTTAACAGAATTTTGCAATGCTCATCTGTGAAATTAGCTTTGAATTTTGGAATATTTGGATGGCAACGAAACAGCAACAACAACAAATTCTAGGCTATAACAACCATGACATTTTATATCTCAAATTTCCTCCACAGCGTCGCATTAGGCGAGTTTGAAAACATAGAGTTCTCGAGGGTTTTGGGGCTTTTTGGGGGGTTTGCTTGCCATATAAAGCGTAGCGATTCGGTTTTGAAAAACGATCTAGTGCTTTAAAAGTAAGAGATTCACTTCTTACACTTCCTTAGCTCAATAAACTCGGAAAATGCCAATGCATTTCTATTACGGAGGAGCATTGCACAAAAAGAAGCAATTTTGGAATTGGAGATCAAAGTCCATTACTCACTTAAAATGTGTACAAAAAGTGAAGTGTCACCATGACACTGAAAAAGGCACCTAAAAGCAACCATGATTTGGTGTTCTTTTACGATAAAAATAATATTGTACCTTCTTTTCCTCTCCCTGACAATACTATGGTACCCTAATAACGATCATATTATCATGATTTTGCAAAATCTGAGTCACACATCATGGTTCATTGCACTACATTTTAAAAAGAAAACCGGACAAATTACATCAAGATGCAGTCAGGTATAGATCCTTTATCGTTCAGCTTCACACTTGAAGTGAAGGACTGTGACTCCAACCAACCAACATCATTTCAGTAAACAGAAAGTTCTATTGATATTGCAAATACCAAGCTCCCATCCAAAAGAAAGATTCTCAGCTACCAATCGGCTGCATTACTTGCTAGGTAATCTTTTCTTCCGACGTTAGTGGCTTGTTTGCTCTGCATGGCTTCTAACTTTGGACATGCAGTGATCCTATGACCTAGCTGTCCACAATAAGAGCAACCTTGTTGGTCCCCAATTTGAAGAAGTTTTTCAGATTCAGATTCAAGAGCAGCTAAGAATGGTGGCAACTTCTGCTTCGCCTCAATAAGCAAATGCTTGAGGTCAATTAAGACTGATTCATCACAAGTTTTGTTTATGAACGTAGTTGCGAGGCCTGTGTTTCCTTGTCTACCAGTCCTTCCAATTCTGTGAACATAATTTTCAATGTCATCAGGCATATCATAATTTATGACATGTTGAATTCCTTGGAAATCCAGTCCTTTTGATGCTACATCTGTTGCCACCAAAACATCTTTCTTCCTTTCACGGAAAGCTTTTACACCACGTTCTCTGTCTTCTTGGTCCATATTGCCATGAATTGCGACGGCTTCAACACCTTTTAACAGCAAGTATTCATGAATATCATCAACATCAGATTTCCGTTGTGCGAATATCAGTACTGATGGTGCGCTTTTCTGTAAGCATTCAAGCAGATAAACAATTTTTGCCTCCTGCTTGACATACTCGACTTCCTGGATAACATCAAGGCTAGCTGCGCCAGCTCTACCAACGTTTATGGTGATCGGCCTGACGAGGGCACTCTTGGCAAAGTTCTGAATCTTTTTTGGCATTGTAGCACTGAAGAATAATGTTTGCCTTTGTGACTTGAAATACGAAAAGATCGTCCTGACGTCATCTTCAAATCCCATGTCAATCATGCGGTCAGCTTCATCTAAACAAAGATACCTGCATACATCAAGACTCATGATCTTATGATCCAGAAGATGCATCAACCTTCCTGGAGTTGCAACAACGATATGAACACCAAGCTTAATTGCTTCCATCTGCTCCTTCATCGGTTTTCCTCCAATGCATGCCAAACATTTGATACGGGGCAGGCCATCTCCCTCGGCAGCTTTGCAGAAATCTTGAAGCACATCCAAAGTTTGCTTTGCCAATTCTCGCGATGGTGCAATTAAGAGTCCATATGGCCCTTCTCCTTTTCGAAATGGTAAAGCCTTTTCCTGCTCTAAACAGAACATGATAATTGGCAAAGAAAACACCAATGTTTTACCAGATCCAGTGAAAGCAATGCCAATCATATCCCTGCCATTCAAAACAGTAGGAATTCCTTGAATTTGAATTGGTGTTGGATTCTTTATACCTTTTCTTTTCATAACATTCAATATGGATCTTGGAAATTTCATTTCCTTGAATGTTTTGATTGGTGGGGGGATATCATCACCATCAACCAAGATGTGATATTTTTTTCTGATTTGCTCCAACTTAACTTTTGGATACTGCTGTATATAACGTGGTGGCTTCCAGCCTGTTTTGATGGAATCTTGGTAAATGATACCTTTCGCCAGTTCACCAGCTGCCATGAGAGCTTTTCTCTCAGTGATACTCTCTAATATCTTTTCTTCTTCTTTGAGTTGTTTCTCAAGAATTGTCTCTTTTATAACTTCAGCTTTCTTCTTTAGTTCCAAGTGCTGGTCCAATAAACTGACATCCATTGCTACATTGCTTTCCTCTTGCTCTTTGGGTGCAGGAGTGTCTTCTTTCTTTTCTACTTTCTTGTTTTTCTGCAATAACAGCCCTTTCTTCTCAAGCATCAACCTTTTCCTCTCCTTCAATGGGACATATGGAACATATTCCTCTTCCTCATCGGAGTCAATTTCTTCATTTGTTCTCTTCTTAGAATACATGTTTCTTCCCTGGAATTTACAAGAAATGCTTCTACTGCAAAAGACTTTCCTGAATCGAATCGTTGGATGGTCGTTGTAGTTGTTTGTAGCCTGTGTCCCAGACCTCTTTCGTTGTCGTTGCCTTTTGTTGTTGTCGTTGTCTGTTGTTGTGTTTTGTTTGTTGGCTAAACGGCGAGGGGACAATGAAATAACCTTTGGCTTGTCAAAAATCATTTGTTTTCTTGTGAAATCCTTTGTTGGTTCTTCTAAAATATTTTCCCGCTCCTTGGAGGGTTGATTTGCCCCAGAATACCCCCGATATTGGAAGGTCTGTCTGGATCAGAGAGGCTCATTTGGGTTCGCCCTCTGCGGAGGAAAATGACTTTATACGGAAATAATGTTGTTGTTGCTACAATTCCAAATCATCACTTCCAAGATGGCGAACGGTACAAGTCTAAACAAATGGGAAGGTATGTATATCTGCTTTTCATTTCATAATGTTACTAGTTCTGATCACTTTGGTTTTTCATCAGTCGATTCCTTTAGATGAATTGCATAATGAAACTTGACTGACAACTCTCCTCTCTCTGTGTCTAATCTTGAGTTTATTAGCAGGTTTGCGTTTGCTTGATTTTTGTTTTTCAGTTTTTGCGCAATAAATAATAAAATGAGGGACAAGCAAAAGTTTAGGCCAGGAAGCAGCAACAAACAACAAGAAGAGGCATAGATGTGTGTTGAGGGAAGTGTAGAGGGAGAATAAATTTGCAGTTGAGGAGATCGAATAAGGATCCTGTACTGTACATGTGTAATATTGATTATTGCTAATTTCTGGTCCTGCAGCCAGATCAATCCTCCAGACACACGGCAATCTAATTGTTATGCAAACCTTTTTCAGCAAACATTTAACCAATCATTGAATAGTGTCAAAAGCTTATTCATGCATGTGGGCTCAAGTGGAAAAGAAATAAAACAATGTGCGGAAAAGGAATAACCTGCGTGTGCTTCGGAAAGTTAGCAATCTGGATGCTTTGTAGACATTACAAAATATGCAGAAATTCTGCTGCAGCAAGGCTAAGCTTTTCAGCGCTGGTACAAAATCGCACACTGCCTATACTGATCCTAACTAAACCCTACCAAAACCCATGGGTGTGCAATTCTAGACTTACTTGTCCCAGCGTTTCTAGGCTACATGTAGTTTGGCTACAATCAGCCACATACAAATTTTGCTGTGAGAGAAGAACTACAATACTTGATATTTGAATACTCATGCAAAGCTTAATTTGATTTCATATCCATTCTTTCAGAGATGAGGAAAGAAGCAAGACAACTCGAGAATGAACTAGAAATGAAACTGGTCTCTTTTAGCAAGTTGGGAACAGGACAGTTGAGAGATTTTGGCAAAGAGGGGTATGCTTTTGGTTCTGCTTTAGCATATAGAGTTTTCTTCTACCTTTATGAGAGTCTTATTCTTGCTGCATGTTCAAAATTCAATGAAATATTTTTCATCTAGATATCTTTGTGAGGATACATATTGACAAGATGGTAGAAAAGACAAAGTCTGTCTTGAAATTGATATTATTTTAGAGTAGAGTGCTCTGTTTTCTTGTCATTTTCCTTCAAACTTGTTCAGAAATTCTGATAAAAGAAGCAAGAGAGTTAGATATTAAGTACTGTACCTTTTTTCTCCAGAACTGACAGAGAACCACTTCTAAGTACAAATGGGGACCACATGTTTGAAACAATGTCAATGGAAATTGAAAGACTAATATCAAAGGTATTATCATTAAAATATTTTCTAGATTTTTGTCTGTGTTACCTTCTTTAAAGGGAGTACAAAGACCAGCAGCCTTTGCCATCGTTTGTTTTTGTTTTTGTGAATTTCATGCAGTCAGTTATTCTGGAAGCTGTGCAGAGCAAGTCGCTGACTTCGCGAAAAGCATGTTGGTCCTTGTACTCCCTTTAAGAATCTCGCAAACTCATAAAGTCCACGCAAGAAATAGAATCATCAAAAGTTGTCACAAGAAGAGAAATTACTTTCTAAACTGAAATAAATCAAACTTTGGGTGATATAGGGTTTTGATAGTTTTACTTTCTTTTTATGTTAATTGTAATGGATCTATACGTTTATGGACATATACGTTTATTGAGAATGGATTTATACGAAAGTGTTAGCACAGAATTTAAAATACATTGATAAGATATAAACATTACTACCATACAGGTTTTAATCAACAGCCAAATTTGTCTTTTTGCAGCTTACAGAGATCTCTGATAAAATGGCAGATTACTTCTCGCAGAGAGGGTTTGGGGAGCCAAGTGCTGCTCAGTTACATACAATGCAGAGACACAGGGACATTTTGCAAGATTATCTGCATGAATTCACAAAAACAAAGGTTAGTTATTTATATGAAATCAAGGGTGGCAGTCGGATGAAAACTCCCAGATTGATTTATTTGTCTGAGGCCTCTAGTAAATTTTTGGAAATTAAGAAAAAATAAGATTGATAAACAGCCAAGCTTTCTTTCTACAGTAAGTTTTATTCAAAGTCTTTTTTCAAAAGTTTTGAAGCTCAAATATAGTAGATTAAAATTTGGCTTGATGCTTTCCCTGGATTAGCTTTTCAGAAATATGGTACTGTACATCTACCGTATATTGGCACAGCCAGCACATACAGTATGAATGAATATTTCAGCATACACAGGATACCAATTCTTGAAAATCGAAAAGTTTCAAAGGTTTGGAAAAATCAGCTTTGCGAAAGTCTTTGGAAGCAAAAATAATTGTCTTTCTAATCATCTCATTCAAATGGAAATTATATTTTATTTCTCATGTTTCACTTGCTAGATAGACTTGCCCCAAGTCTATTTCATCGACTGTAATGAATCTGTTTTTTTGTGGACCAAATAGACTTGGGGCAAATCTAGGTGCTAGATGAATATTTATGGGTGCGTGCCAACTGAATATATCTTATATTCAGTTTCATATGATTATCCATCAATCCTAAATGCAATTAATACAATTATTTACACTACAATAAAAAAATATACAGATCTTACAGGGATTGTGACACATGTGGAACCATATTTGGGTAACTGATCTATGTCAACAGTAAATACTGTTATCTCATAGGCTAGAATTTGACTGTGAGTGGCTAGAGACACTTTTATATGCTTACATTCCCTTCAACCAATAAATTACGAGTACTTTAACATTGCTACACTAGGTCAATAAAAGAGGGGCACATTACAAAATGTTCTTAGATCAAGACAACTTCTCTTTTCTACAGGCAAGCATAAAAGCAAATAGAGACAGAGAAGATCTGCTTGGATCTATTAAAAGGGACATGAAGTAAGTCTGTGATTTCTTTCTAAATTTGATGATTGCTAATTTTGGTGAACAATTTTCATCAAAACTAAGTGACACCAAATTATTTGCTGTTGATATACTTTGTAGTTTTTATTCTGTAGTGATAATATAATAAATTGATTTTAGTTTAAATTTACGAATTTTATGATTGACAAATTTTTTATCATTCTCTAGTGCTTACAAAAATGGATTAAACAGAAGGACAGATCTGTATCTAAAAGAGCATGATCATTTACGGAAGTGAGTATTCTTACATTATTTTTCTTGATAAGTTATCTTCAAAACAGTAAAATAAGAGGAAATCTGTTTCACAATCTATTTGGATGTGATAGGATGCTTGTCATAATTATCTCGTTGTAAACAAATGACTTGTGGTACAAAATTTGAAAATAGCCTTAAATAACGGACTCATCGTACTAAACCCATAAACGCAACAAAAAACACCGTAATCTGCAGAAAGAAGACTGTTAACTCCTGTAAAAGAACAACAACCATAATAAACCTGTAACTAGAGAGAAAACTGTTGAATCCTGCAAGAGAAACTCACCATTAACTGTAATAAAGAACAGTCTTCTTTCTACAGATTACGGTGTTTTGTTGCGTTTATGGGCCTAGTACGATGAATCCGTTATTCAAGGCAATTGTCTAGTTCAAATATGACTGTGCTGTCTTGACCTAATTGCTAAACTTTTATTTTTCCATAGCTCTGACAGAATGGCAGATGAAGCAATAGGGTAAGAATGGTGTCTTTAGAAATTTACTTTCTTTATTGCATAAACCAAGTTTTAACATTAAAAGATATCGATGAGAGTCCTAGAAAGTACAATGAGCTTCCCCAAGAAATTTGATATCTTTCAAACAGAGTCCAAGAAAACTTCTTGACGGATTAACTCCAAAACGTTTTGAGAAAGATAAGCTTCGAAAAAATAGAAGAAGAATATGTTTCGTAGTTACATCTATCAATTCATATTGCGTTGCCCGAGTCAAGAGCTGAGAGAAGCCCCCAAAGCTACTGTATAGGAGAAGCATTCACATGGGGATTTTGCTCAGCTCGAAAATGCAAAATGAAGGCCCAGTTTAAACATTGTTTTTTGCCGTGTCGAATTTAATAGATCCTGCTAAAAACGTCTAAGTTTCAATTAAATTTGACATAAAAATGATGTTTAAATCATCTGCCGTTTTAAATAGATGAAACGGCAGGAGTTCACCAACTCTATCGTATTAAACGGCAGACAAACGACTTGGTTTAAACATCGCATTTCTGCCGTGTTTATTCAATCAATTCTAGGCCATGGTCCGCCATTTTAACCATTTTAATATCAATCCGGCACGGTAGAAAAACATGTTTAAATTAGATTTTTGGACACGGCAGATTCTGCTGTTTTTAATACAGTTCGATTCGACACGGCTAAAACACGATGTTTAAACAAGATGCAGAGGGCTTTTCAGAAATCAAGTTAAGTCGATGAAAATGTTAAGGAGTTTTCAAGACATTTTGTAGCTTAGTTAACATATTGACTCTGGTTAACATTTATCTTCGTGTTTCACGTTTAAATGATACTTGATTATATTGCTATATATCTTTCGCAACAGAATAGCGATGGCTACAAAAGAGAATCTCAGTGCACAAAGAAACATGTTTCACAATATTTCCAAAGGTCTTGGTAACGTTTCAAGTATCCTTTCAGACTGCAAAATATGTTTGAAGCCATTCTCATTGCATCTTCTTGTTGCGTGTAGTGCAATTGTACAACGATAAACAAGTAAATAAAGTAAAATATAAGCTTATTTTTACATTATTTACTGGTTTATCCATTCTCATTACTGATTACTCTTGCATGTAACACTGCTCTTTTGCAATGTTGATATTTCGACAGAATGTGCAAAGGAGCCCCATATTTTTTCGTTTCGGTTTTTTCTTTTAAAACAGCAAATGGAACAACATGGCAAATCAAACGCCAAATCTCATGCCATAGCATAAACGTCGTTTATTTTTTATCATGCAATTCATGCGAAGGAACTACCAATAGTACCACTTACATCGGTCAAACCATAAATTTACGAAACAGAATGAACAATCATATTTCCGAATGCAGAACTGGTAAATCGTCATGCAATTTTCCAAAGCACGCTTTTGAATGCGGAAAGGCGAATAATTCGCTCAAAGAACCTTTTTTCAAAGTTCTTGTTTTTATGACAATTACAGACCGTAAACTTTTATTGCACTACGAAAGCAAGCTTTTCAAAGCTGGACATGCCACCCTAAACTCATAGCTCATCATTTCAACGTGATTTCATAATTCGCCACAGGCATCAAATTTAATCTTTGACACATACCAATGTCAAATAGTCAGACTATAATTTATATACATATAGTTTCTTGATCGTTTTAGTTAGTCACATTCTGATGATAACATAAGATTGAAAGGCCTCAGTGTGCTAAGAAAAGTTTCCGTTTTTTGCATCTGCCTCTTATAGTATCTATCTTTTTTCGTAAAATGGAAAGATGTTTTTCCGGTACGGAAAGCTGAACGATTGTTATGCATAGGAATTGTACTTGCCTAAATTAAATCTCGAGTCACAGTAGTACGTCTTTTATACTTGCAAGTTAAACTACCTTAAACCAAACCTGGTTAAATCTATTGTTTCTTTTTAATTGGTCGAACAACCAAATCGAGTGCAGTTGATTGATTGAAATTTAAGCTGTTTTAACTGGGTCAATGTGAATGGGTATAGAACTTTTAAGAATGGAGTCTTGGTCAATTTATCTAAATTTCACTTCAAAATTATACTTTAAATCAAGGGCGCCTACCTTATAGGAACAGTGTTTATTCCCAGTACTGTTTTCGTGACATAGTACACAGAGTAATTGCTGTCCTGTCAAGAAGACGTAAGAATAATTTTGTGGTTTCAAACAGTACTGGGAATAAACACAGTTCCTATTAGTAGGCGCCCTTGTTTAAATCATAAGAACTTGCATTATTTGTTGACAAGTTATATACCCAGAACATAATATCGATCATCACAAAATTATTCTTAGGTTAATGTTATTTGAAATGACAGTGTAGGAAAAACTTTAGCAATTAAATGTCATTTATTTGATCTCAGAGTGAGTAATATTCCTTGACTTGAATAAAGATCGGTTTCCAGCAATCAATAATTTAATTCAGAAGATCAATTTACGAAAAAGAAGGGACACCCTCATCATTGGAACTGTAATTTCACTTTGTATTATCATCTTACTTGTCTATGCTTTCAGATAAATCGTGATAAACAAAGAAGTATGGTCATTGATAGCATAGGCTTTGAATCTTTAAAAAGGTTGATGTACAGGGTGTCCCAAAAAAATTGTTCGACGTTTGATTAAGTATTAAAAAGTGACGAAATATTGAACTGGCTCCATGGTAAAATAACCACATTGCTGAGATTCCTAATCAATTTTAGACACTAGAAGCTAGCAAATTGGCTAAGTATGGACGGAGTTACGAGCTTTTGAAGTTCAAGTTTGTGTGAAAGCTGAAACCAGACGCTCCTAAATTGTATATTTTGTGAAGGTAGAATCTCGTTTATTCAAAGCAAATGAAATGGAATTTGAAAAGCACTTTCGATAAACTAGCTTTCTCTAACATTTAATCAAGGTTATGGATGCTTGGAGGAATCCTGTTGAGCAAAATTTGGAATGGCCTCGTCTCTTGAATACTTGCATTCTTATGTAGATTTTGGCAACGGTTACAAGAATTAAAATACTTTTGAAGTACTATTTGGTTTGCTCTGATATGAATGAGAGGTAAAACAGTGGACAGTCTTCTTTTCCCGCGATTTTGGGACATCTTTTTGAAAAACAGGTCAATTTAGGTCGTCTGGTTTCAGCTTTCGTACAAAGTTGAACTTGAAAAGCTTGTAACTCCGTGAATTCTTAGCGGATCCGCAAGATTGTAGCGTCAAAAATTAATTTAAAGTTTCAGGAACCGGGTTATCTAACCAGGAATCTGTACTTTTTATCGTTACTTCTTGATATTTAGTCAAGCGTCGAGCAATTTTTCTGGGACACCCTGAAATGTCTTCAAAGAAACTTTAGCTATTTTGCTATAATTCTACCGTTGGATTTTTCTGAAATCTTCAATATTTTCAGAATTTGAATAATTTTGTTATTTTTTAAGAATTCAGGAAAATTTTGAAAAAACTTGAAATTGCTTTGTGGAATCACAGAATAACGTTCAAGAAATGCTTAGTTTATAAATATCTACAGTACAGTATACAGTAATAAATGTCTACAGTAATGTCTGTATGGTATCAAGCAAAACTCTTCATTCTTCAGGTTCGCGATTTAGAGATTTGATGACGTCACATCCTCAAATGAGTTGAAATATAAAACGCGCTGTAATTTAAGAAAATATTCAAAATTTCTGAAAAGTCCAACGACGAAATTATAGCAAAATAGCTGGAGTTTCTTTCAAGCCATTTAATTCAAAGAAACAGATCATAGAATTTTACATCCACCTGTTTACTAGCCTGTTAGCCAGACCCAATTTCAAAGGAAATAGTGGAAAGATCCTTTGAAATTGGGTCTGGTTAACAGGCTACCTGTTTTCATAAATTCAAAGATTTGGAACCTATGCTGTTTTTGGTAGGTTTGATCAGAAAATTTTTTTGAAGTTTGAAAATCCGTAGCTCTCAAGCCATTTCTCAGATTGCTATAAATTGATAATTCCTGTTTAGCTAACATATCAACTTAGATGAGAAAATGTAGTCTTTCAAAATTGATCGTCTCGTTCTCAAGTAGCATGCGATTTAATAACAATGTTTGATCTCAAAATCTCTCAAAACAGGCCTAAATCATTGATCAAATTTGCTATTAACGTAGACTAACCGCTACCATAGATTCCTCCTAAAAATACCGTAAAAGCTCTATTAAGCCTTTGGGGGGGCTTATTTAATTTTAGACACTTTTTAGCCCATTTTGCACCACATTTTTATGGTTTAAACATACAGTTTTACGAGTTAAGTACATGAATTCGACAAAGCAAAACACATAACAATTAACATACAAACTTATTTAGCTCAATAAATGGAGAATCTTTGGTAACCTCTGGAATTTGATATAAGTGGGGGGGGGGGGGGTTAATAGAGAGGGCGGCTCAATAGAGCTTTTACCGTAATCTAAATCGAACGATATTCTATACATTGTGAAGGATTTTCGAGTGTGCACAATAGTGATAGCTCAAACGCCGCCCAGTCAAACCTTTCGTAGAAAACTGTAGGAAGATATCGCTCGATCGGACTAGGCACTTGTCGAGCGATCTTGTGGATTAGCTAAAACGTCTGTTATAGAATACTAATTTTTAAACATCATTGTTAGCATTGTTATGATCGATCTATTTCATATTTATTCAATCGAAGTCCAACCCACAAATCTCAGATTAACCTCATTTCCATAAGGAATCTTGCATTAGAACCAAATTTAAGCATGCTGGTTTTGTATGAATTAGAAATAGACTCCCCTACTTGGCATTAAGCAGGTTGCCTGGTATGAAGAACCTATTTTCCAATCAAAACTGCTAAGCTATTGTGGGACTATTATTCACTGCCAGTATGATATTGTCTAGTCCTTGGTGTTTGTAAAAATAGGTGGAGAGTTTTCTTACGTAGAACTTATTGCAAGAATCGAAAGTATTCAACTCTGAGTGTTATAGCAATAGTTTGTGTTATGGGGTACCACCTGTTTTCGTTTAAATCGTATCTAATAAACAAGTAGATTGTGTTAGAAACGCAATAAGTATTGCTATTGATCTTGCTGTGGCGGAGAATATGCTACCCATTGAGGAGGTAGTCTTTGTAAGACCATAGAGAAACCACATTACCTGCTACCAAGGTCAAGCAATTCTTTTATAAGGAACTCAGGTCTGGAGCTGGTATTTAGAACATTTTTGTTACCAAATGAGTATAGAGTTAGTTCAATTTTTTAGAAGGGCTCCTAAATTAGACATTACTTAGTAAAATTTCAAAACAAGTGATAAAATTATTCACACTCAAAGCAAGGCCAAAACAGTTGCTTTAACTTTAAAGTGTGAAACCATTTTTGAGTGACCAAAGCTTCAAATTACAAACGTTTCTCAACTGTTTCGAGCCAGGTAGCACGGTTTCTTAACTTTTTTTCGAAGAATTGAGCCTTACCGTTTTTCTTATAAGATGTTTACCAAAAAATGAGTGCACTGCTATAATTGCTTTTTCATAAGGGAATATCTCAAAGGGTGAATTCGACTATGTGAAAGATTTGAGTACCCAAAGCTGAAAATTTCATTTTGAAAGACCTTTGGCTGTTTTGGAAAGGAATGTGGACCATAGTCACTTGACCATGTGTGGACCAAGTGACATCTTTAAATTTTGTAATAATCAGACGAATTTTCACAGGGACACTAGTGATACAATAATGTCCCGCCGTTAAGAAGCCACAGTAGAAGAAACTCAAACCCAGAAACATTTGCAAGAAAAATAAGAAAACAATAGGATATAGATAACGATAGGATGAAGTCAAAAATGGGACTGCACTGTAGATGCTCCAGATCTTTCATTAGAACCCTTCAAATCAAGTTCGAAGACCTACTTCTGAATAGCTAACTGATCTATTTGGTCGTTTACTTTCTAGATTTATAATTTGATTTCATTTCTTAAAAAATTTTATCAACCAAAACACTTGCATCCGGCTGGAAGTTAATTTTCTCCATCTTTAGTGTTTTCACAGAAACCAGTTGACAAACCTCTGCTGAAGAAAATGGCTAAATTTGGCAAAGGTATATAGGATTCCTAAAATCAAAACGTCTAGCAAATCCATTATAATTTGCGATCTTTTTGTGTTTGAAATAGAAAACAGACACATTTTTTCGAGCCTTCTTACGCTCATAGACTAACAGTTAAAGTTTCTTCGTATTTTCGTCTTCAATGTGAAGCACCACTGGTTTCTTTGTTACTGTTTTCTCAGATTGTAGATCGTAATTCGTAATATTGCATGAAAAAGTTTAATGTAAATATCATAATGTAATTCAGCAATTGATTATCAGATCTGTAAATGAAGGGAAATGAAGTTGTTAGTTTTGTGTTTCTCTCAAGAAAATGTATGCTTTCTTTTTGCATGCATTTGCTACAAAATTTGACTTGCGTGGAAAGTAGGATTCATGACGGGAGAACCAAAAAGTGGGAATTACAGGTACAGTCACTTATGACCATTTTTCACATTCTGAAATATTGGTTAAAGTCAGGGTTTCTAAACTTTCATTTTTGCCAGCAGAGAGAGGGAGAGCACTTCACCAAAGATTTGGTGTACATGGAGGAGATTGATGCTCCATTTTGCTGTGCTAATAATAAAAATAACAATCTTTCTTAAAGTAGCATTTCAGTTCGTATCTTATCAAAAAAATCTTTACTCCTTGGAACGAGAAGGTTTTACGTCTAGTTTCTGTCCCAACTTTTGAAATGAGTTCAAAATGTAAAGATGCCGTAAAATTATTTGAAATTTTGTGCAGTAAAATTCTTTGCCTTTAAAATGATCTCATCCCAAAGTCCCCCCGTTTCGTCTCTGGCTGTTGCCCGTGGCTCTAGATTCTCAAAATCAACGCAGAATCAAAATAACATACCGTTTCCATGCCATTAAAAGAGACTTTTCAGGTCGTTCCCAAATGATTGGCAAATGTATATGAAACTGTTAAATGTCATAATTTGAAAAGAATTAAGTAGCATTCGGAATGTTTATTGACAATGAAATTGACGATGATTTTAAAACGCTATCTAAGAGTAAGTTTATTCCACAAAACAACCCAAAATTGAAAAATTAACCAACCAGGGAGGAGAACTGCAGATGTTGCAGCAGTTGCAGGGTATTTCATAAGGAAGTAGTCTGCGTGCAGATTCAACTATCCTGAAGTGTAGAATAGTTATTTCCTAACTACACTTTAGGATAGTTGAGTCTGCACGCAGGCTAATAAGGAATCTATTCGGACAAAGTTGTCCCTTTTAGCTTTCCGCCGGGGAGCGCTGCGTAGGAGCAAATACATTCCATGAAAACAAGAAGCTAAAATGAGTTTGAGGGACAACGATAGTATGAAGTTATCCAGCCCGTTTAACGGGCTACAAGAATAACAGCAAGCCACAAATGAAATTAGCCACCAAGGTGGTGCAGGGTAGTATTTCGACACCCGTTAGCTTATGGACGCTGCGTAGGAGCGCATCCCTGCCATGACAACCAAGACTTTCAATCATTCCGCCAAAGCTTCATTTGTGAAACACAATGGCTGGTGGTCGGACAAATACAAAAAGTTGGTCATGAATTTTTGACGATATCAAACTTATTACAGCTTCAATTTAATCGAATTCACATGGAAATTATTCTCAAGACATTACACATTATATCTTGTATCAAATCTGGCAAGGTTGTACAATAATGCAATGATCAGAAGAGATTTTAAAAGCAGCCCTATTTAGATCGACTCAGAATTGGTTGGCCTAAAGATTAGCTACTGCTGAGAGAGAAGCACAGCGCTCAACGCTTTGGGCATGAACATACAGCTGCCTTCAGCTCAATACAAGCTTCCGATTATTGATTTATAAAGTTCAAAGATTAAGAAAATGGATCTGATGGCCACTCATTCCCCAACATCAAGTGTTTCCCCTCCAATTTCTCCCATCAAACTTTTTCACCAACCAGCAGGAACAACTGCTGCATTGCCTCCGCTCAAGAATCTGCCAGTATGGAATCGACCCGGATTAGAAAAGAGCAGATTTATTCGATCAATCACCAAAGACAGTCCAGAACTGGGAAAAACAGAATTTTTAATCGGACAACTTGCTTCAAAGGGAACACAAACGTCACCACCTGGCACAGCATTCACGAATATAATTGGCCAAAACGGATTGGGGGTGTCCGATGAAATTAATTCTGTCAGAAGTTTACCTATGGCGCAAGACAAAAGGCTGTACTTTCTTCAATCTGAACAAGAAAATGTTTTGAATAAATTGCATAGTGAATTGGAGAAACTGAAAAGTCAGAACAGAGGTAAACATAGCTGACTTTTGATATGGTGATGTTGACTTGGCTATGTTTTAATATCATATCAAATTGCAGAATGTCTGGTTCCCATAATAGTGGAATCAGGGTAGAACCACCTGCTATATGTGTCCGCTAGGTAAATCTTCCATGCGCCATGACATAATCAATAGATTTTGTCTTTGCGTACAACAAAATTCAAGGTACTGCTCACCATATAGATATGATGGAAGCCCACTTGATTCCACTATGTCTATGATCTGGTTCTAGGCTGCATTCTTTGTTTTGCCATTTTTGCATGAAACAATAAATGTACACAATGCTTATTGTTATTGAAACAATAATAAGCATTATTTGCAAAAGCATGCAGCATATCTGATCTTGTTTAACTTTGTCATTCCAAAAAATGTTATTTACAAGAACAAAGGATTCATGTCTGTGTGTACGCGTTTGCTTTGCACATGTAAGACATGGACTTTGCAAAATGAAATATGGGAATATGTGATTTTTCTAACTGATATCTGGTGATAAAGACCTGGTATCTGGTGGTAAAGACAAAGATTTGTTTAAAAAATCTATGAAAATGGGGGAGCCACTGCTCCCAGGGCTCCACCTGGGTACGTCCTTGTGTGGTGCACATGGCAAAGTTCAATTAATCCACTTTACTCCTTTGCGGTGTGCTTCTTCCTTATCTGAAATGCTTCAAGAATGACACTTCAAATGAGAATTCAGCTAAAGGGTTAGGAAAATTGCTTTCAGTTTTGCAAACAGAAGGATTTTGCACTTACTATGAAAAACAATAAACTCGATCAATACTGCCTTTTGCTTTTTTAATTTTACAATATATCTTACATTCTACTATACCTTTTCTAATTACTCTACAACACTACAGGTAGGATACCATGGGGAGTAAAAGACAATGACTACTCCATGGCCAATATATAAGACACAAAATGTTAAACTGTAGACAGTCACACTACAAACAATTGAAAATTAATGGATACTACTAGCTTCTGTCTTACATCAGATGTCAAGTCAGGGTTGCAAACTCCTTTATTGAGAGAGTTCTACAGCAGTGCCAACTGTTGCAATGTCTTGAGATCCAACACTATGTGTCAAGAACATTTGTTGAAAGGTCTATAGGATAGATACAAATTAAGCCCTGTAGTTCCAGTGATCATGTTCAAAGATATTTGGGAAAATCATAATGCAATAGCCCCATCAACTCCTTAACTTTGTCAAAGCTGTTTATCAATGTCATGTTCCAACATGGAGGTTAACTGAAATTTAAGATTTTAATGGAAAATGGCTTTTTTGTGACAACATTTAATAACCACAGACATCCACATAATCACCATGTTCCTCTCAAATTCTTCGTGGTTCCATCAACTCATCATTTTCACACAAGGTATTACAATGGGAAGCTTAAATTTCAACTGAGCTTTGGCTTTGATGATGGAGTGACATGCCTGTTAATATTCTCACCAACTTCACATAAATGGATGGCCCCTACTTATCCCTCAATGCTTTCTCCATTCTCACTTTCATACTGCTTTTAACATAGGCCAGGGTTGTGGGCAGCTACAGTACAGACATAGTTGATGTGGGCCTGCAGCACCACAGCTTGTGCCCTCAGCGTTTCCCCTGAGTACTCATTAACCAACCTTGAAAGCAGCTGAGTTGAATGATTACTTAATGGCTTGTAGTTCTGACAATGGGGTCTAGACTTTGTTTAACCATCCTCCTATTTTGTTCTTGGCTGCTGGATTGCAAAGGCAAATGGAAGTGGGAAGTGGCAATAAATCTGCATTTCGCATTTATGCATGCATCCTGACCTTTGATAGCATGAACTACCTGATACTTAAGAATAGATGTTTCCTTGAGGATTCCAAATAACAGGATATTCAGAGATCAAAATTTCATGACCAACTGTGATGAAAGTTTGAAGTCTTTTCTCAAAACTCTAAAAACGTTGTCTAATACTTAACAACTTAATCTTTTGCTTTACAAAATGTACTCATATTCTCTGCAAGACGTTGTACTCACTGGGAGGAGTTATGATTTGTTCTCCAAGTTATCATCGGTTCTAATGATTTGAAAGTCATTTGCTCTGCTCTTAGCCTGCATACCTTCAGTACAGACTTTACTATTTTGTAAGAAATTCAAAGATAGCCCAGCTATTGGTAGCTAAATTGTAATGGTTGGGAGGAGTTTTAATTTGTCTTTTTATACTGATCCATAAAGGTTTCGAAAACCACCTGTGTTGAAACTTTGAAATCATAATGAGAATGGCACCATTATATAAATAACGCTTAAAGATTGTGATATTTAGCATTATTTTTCTACTGAGATATATAAACATTAGCAGCTGAAAAGGTGGGTTGGTTTGAATGTCACACTCTGTTTCTAAGTATCTCCCAAAACAAAACATTGTTACCTAGCAAGTGGTGACCTCAGGATTAACTGAAAAAACTAACATTGAATGACTACTAAAAATAATTCAATTAAACTTTACTGTAAAGATAACAATATGTCATAGTTTGTGGGTTCATGCAATCCATTTTTAATACCTTTCTTTTTATTCTCTTTTGCAGATCTGACCTTCAAATTTGTGATGACAAAAAAAGGAATTTCGGTATCACCTGATGGTAAAGGTGTGTGTAAATCGGATTTTCTAAACTTAGAACATGCTTCTTATCTTTGTAACATGTCTAACTTTCTGGGTCAGGAATAGGTAATGTCTAGCTTTCAAAAAAGACAGAATTATGAAAATGAGAATATAGCGATATAATCTTTCAGAAACTGTTTTCAGTCCGCTCTGGTATTTTGAGTCAATGATGCTTCTATCCAATGATAATTAGAAAAACAATTATTACAGTGTACAATAAATACAATCTTCCAGAATCTTTCAAGTCATCAAACGGTGTTTCTTCTCGAAAATTATCCAAGAATCTGCCAAGGACACTTGCTACGAAGTTTTGTTAACATCGATCAAACTTTAAATGAAACTGAACTGTCGACTTAATCCTTCTATTTTGGTTTAGAATTTATTTTGATACTGCAGAACAATTAGGGCATGACAATTTCTTTGAGAATATCAAAACTTTGTATTTTTTGGGTTTTTCGATAACTCAAGAAGAGTGAAGACAGTTTAGCAAATTATTTGTCAGTTCCTAGAGGCCTGCTGCTGCAATCTGTCTTTTTTGACTGATCGATCTTAAACCCCAAAAAATCACCAATGTACAAACATTTTCAAGACGACTCGAAACAAACAACAACAACTGTACCGAAATGTTGGATGACATATTTGTCAATAAAGAGTCGAAATATATAACAACGTCCCCAGTCAGTATCACAGATGGAATGATTGGACTTCACAATGTATGAATGAAATTACAACGATTGAAACGACAAGCACCCAGTTTGTGCCAAAAGCCGAACAGATAAAAAATTTCCGAATTTCCGAAAAATTTCCGAGTTTCCAACGCTAGGGGGCACGTGCCCCCTCCCCCCCAGCCACGATGCTTCTGCCCAAACTGTTTATGAAAATAACAAAGGAGAAAATAACAAATTCTAATGTCATACTACTTTAGATTCAAGAGATTCTGCCAAGAGTCATGGAAGTGCCAAAAAAATGGTGCACAGAAATTCATCAGGGATAAAAGGAAATTCAGGCAAGTATTCTTCAAATCATAGTATTCTTCAAATCGCGTCATTTCCATTTGTGATTTATAGCCAAGATATATTTATCTCAAATCAAAACTTGATATGTAAATTTCATCTGAAAGTTGATGCAAAAATTGTATTTGAAATGTGATTGTCATGTTGAATGACATTCCATTTGCTCCATGCAGGCAGAAGAGTAGATGAACTAAGAGATACTAAAGGAGAGACTAGGAAAAACAGAGGAAGTTTCAAGTCAGCTGGAACCAGAAACTCCGAAATTGTTGACGACAAACATCAAAGGTATGTACCTTTATATTAACAGTAATAAAATGGATATTAAAGTGCAGATGAAAACGAACGAAAAATAGACAAAAAATTGATATTTTTCATCAGGTTTATTAAATGGTCTAGAAGCAAAAGACAAGAAGACTGGTCAATATCAGTGGTAATTAAGTAAAACTGATTTAAGTTTTTGGCTATTTAGGGCTGTAGGAAGCATCTTAAACTTGAGGGGTGCAGCATTTTAAGTGCAATTTTTCAGTAAGCTAGAGGAGCACTTCGCTGAAACAAAAAGGGCATTTTTTCGTCATAATTGTAAAATCTTGAGAAGCATGTGCTCCCAGTGTCCCCTTGATGCTTACGTCTCTGTGACCATCCTGCAAAGATGCCATGAAATCAGCGACATTTTCCTGTATTTATAGCAATGTGATAGCCTTGTGAGTCTAATTTGGATTGCAGATTCTAAATTGCTAATGGCCTATTTTTCTAATCGCAGTGGTACATCTGTGGCCATGTCAGCAAAATACAGACAGGCTGATCAATCAAAACATCAGTCGCGAAACCAAAGTTGCAAAAGCATTTCATATTCGTCTGCCAAACATCAAGAAATTGAATCAATACAAAGTGAACCTAAAGATGCACATCATCTTAGTTACAGAACGAATTCAGAAACATTGAGAGGAAGTAGTTCGGCTACATTGATAACAGGACAGAAATATGCCAGTGAGGATTATGAAGAGATTATTCGAGATCTGAAAAAGCTAAATGCAAAGCAAGCTAGTGAGGTAGGGTGAAGCTATCAAAATAATAATTTAATACGCTATGTTGGTGATTACTCTCGAGAATCTTTCACTTCTCCAAGCTCTTGTCAAGCTAATGGTAACAGTACTTCGTGAAAATCGAGTTTCATTTTGCTTCGGCGAGCAAAACATATCCAGTTTTCAATATATTGGACCAGATAAAATTTCGTTAAAAAAAAATGAAATTTCATGCATGGCTAATGTCAAATTGGCTAGCCTGACTGAGAACTAGAATGGCCTGGTTATCAGGCTACAAATTGTCAAAATACCTTGTCATTTGTTGCTCAATCTGATGATTTCAGATATTTGTTTTTGATAAATCACAGCACTATTCTTCTCAAGACGAGAAGAGAAAACAAAGATTGAAAATATACAGATGAAGAGATGGAACAAAGGAAGGCAAGAAAGGAAAAGGAAGGCAATGTTTGGAATATACTTTGTATGATCCAAGGAAGATATCAAGAGTAATTCCAGTTCCAATGGATCATTGCCTAGACTGGGCGCAATATTGCAATTCATATCAACAATTTAGTTGAAGCAACTGATTGCATGCGAAATGAGTAAAAAAAGCCTAATGATAATAATTTTGTTAGTTTCCTGAAACCTGACTATAACAGAAGACTTTTTCCGAGTGACTCTAAACATGCTTAAGAAAACTGAAATAAGTGTTGTGGAAGAGTTCAACTGAAATCTCTTAAAGGCACACTGTCCCCTCGATAATTTGCTTTATCCAAAGAAAGCAAAGTCATTCATGCATAATTTTCATGGCCATGAAAATTACGCATGAATGATCCTGCCTTAGGTGAATAAAGGAAATTAGCGTGAATTTGTGGAATATTCAATAGAGATCTTTATCGATTTCTTTCATTCATCAAGGGGACAGTGTGCCTTTAAAGCAGACTTTGATATAACCTGTCCTTTCATTTCGCATCCCAGATTCTTGATGATACTTTTGTTTGTTTTCTAGCTGAGTCACCTCAAAGACAAATTAACAGAGCAGAAAGGAAGGTCTGACGATTTGTATTTGTAAGTATTCTTTCTTGCATGGATCTATTCGATTCATATCTTTGGTTGTGGTTACAATAAATGGATTTACAAGAGGGACTATGGAATAGAATATGGAAACGTTGCTGGTGGAAATTAATCGTAAAGTTCCTGAGATATGGTCGTCACAAGTTGAAAGTTTCTTGGTCAAAGAGTTTTTCAGTTCAAGAGTTTTTTCTGGTCCCCATGTATCACTGCATTGCATTTCCAGTATTTCTAACAACCTTAACTATTTTATTGCAGACAATCACCGCCACGTCTTCCGAAGCTGGACTTACGAAATCCGTCAAAGTGAGTATAATTTTTTTTCCGAATAACGACGATTTCGCTGAGGTTGGCAGGAAGGAATTCTTTACCACCAAGGTTGTAGGAAGTATCTTAAACGTTAGAGGGCATGATCCTCTAAGGGAACTTTTTTTGTAAGAAAATGCGTCGGATTTTAAACGGTAAGAATGTGATGCATAGCAGAAGATAGTGTATCGATGATGTCCGATGTACTTCACGATAAAACAAAACGAGAAGTAAACATAACGAAATCGCAAAGTAAATGATACCCAAAGTAGACAACATTCTGTTTGTATCAGTCTTGAAAAGGGGCTACATTATAAGTACAGAATTTTTTCACGCTTTTCCAAGGGTGGCTTTGAACTTATGGCCACAGTTGTGGATTAAAGGCTCTCCACTACTTGTTTCTCTGAAGCAAGATTTTTCGTGGAGTTTCAATATTTTTCAAACAAATCATAGAAATGAATTGCGTATAGATTGATATAAAATCGAGCTGAGTAACACAATTTTTGGGTCCACACCCCTTGTCGGCAGAACCACTATAATGTCTGAAAATTTCAATAGGTTTCATTGTGACTTCATAGCAACTTAGCGCAAAATATAAAAAACAACATGAAAATTCGGAATCTTCATGGAAAGTTGACCTGAACGAACTCACAAGAGTAAATAGGCAGAGTTCGCTCTCGTTACGCCAAGAAACGTTATTGACAAAGATGTGGTGTTAAATTTTTGGCCACGACTGTAGCCTCTTTCAGGATATTAAAAAACTCTACTGGAAGCAATCAGAAGAGGTCGATTCAAAACTGAGAAACTTTTCAATTTTTGAATTTGAGTTGGAAAGTGTTTCTAAACAAAAAAGGGGATATTATCAACCAGCATCCAGGCATCACACTGATGGATGTCAACAATCACCCATGCACACATATGATAAATCATTGAGATGGTGAAAAAAGTTAGAGAAATAGGGAATATTAAATAGCTTTGTGGCAATTAAACTTTAGAGGATAAATGATTAACTGTGAAATTTAGTTTTAAGAAAATTAAGAAACTCTACAAGAAACTTTTACCGTAGCAACTGGTCCCAATGTTAACAGACCGTTTAAAACTTCAATGTTCTGAGCCAAGATTCTCAGTGAAAACATTTGTGTATATGTCCCTTCGTATAATATTAGATTCGGTTTTTTATTAATCGTTCTATTTCAGATCAGCAAAAATGTCTCATGTTATTCGCGGGAAGCATGAAATCATGACGCTTCCAGTTCTACGACCAATTCTTGGCAATAAGATTTCGAGCCGGCAGAGAAAAGCACAAGCTAATCACGTCCAAAGGCAGCGATCAAATAAGGACATTGCACAGAAACTAATGTAAATAGCACAACACGAAATGTATAGAGCACTTTATTGTAGATATGTTACATTTGAATTTGTGAGGTACGTAGTTTGTAATAGTAACGATCCATGTGTGATGTTTTGAAACGACGACAGAAAAAAAGACAAGCACCATTTTCTAGCCAAATTATATGTTTGTTTCAGAATGTCCTCAGCTTGTTGTTATTTATTGAATTGTTTGTTATTTTGTTGTTCAGTCTTTCCTACAGTGGGTAATGCCGAAAAGTTATTTTACGTACGCGACCAAGAAAACAGACCGCAGAGAAGGGCTGCATACGAAAATCCTAGGTCAAGAAGAAATATTTGTTGTTTGCTCGTAACACTTTTATAGTGCTTGCGGATAACATGTTTGCGCGTTCGAAAAACGTTCCCTGAGGAGAAACGAAGAAGTGAAAGATACAAACCTTATCCCAAGGGGGGAGAAATCTTACCTTTCACAATTGAAAAACAATTGCACAATAAGGAAGATTGTATTCTTACGAAAAGGAAGAAAAATACCCGGAAATACCTATTCATTGTTGCCTCCCCAGTCAATAAAGGGTAACCAAAATGGGTTGGATGACATTGTTCATAGTTTTTAGGGGTTGCCCCTGCGCAAGGATAGGGCTAGGGGAGCTACAGCCCCTCCGTTGGAAGCATCGGGATGGCCCCTAGCCTACGCGTAGACCCATGGCCCCTCGTTGGAGGAATTGAGGTTCTTTTCGTAATGAATTTGGCTATATGACGTATGAAAATTACATTTTGCAGTCACTTTAGAACTCCCTGTCCGAAATGTGAGACCCCCAAGTCGGAAGGTTTCTCACGCCACCCCATATCGTCTTTGTAACTAGATTTGGTTTGATTTTTTGCAAACTATTTGACTTTATCTAAAAATAAAGAATATTATATTGTAAAGAAGTACCCCATTTGTATCACGAACATCAGATCTGGCATACTTTATTTTTCAAGATCTTTTTGTGTGTTTCATCTATTTGAGAATATTTCACCGGTGTCAGTTTATCTGCTGTGCGGAGAGCAGTCTTCTTTAAATTTGTCATGGATGTAAATGCCTGTCATAGTTTGAACTCGACGACATCATGTCCTTTCCAGCTATGGCAGTTGAAGTTGAGGGGCGTATTGCTCTTTAAAAACCGTTGGGAAAAATCCCTTTGTTTTCAAGAAAAATCGGTAAAAAATTAAAAATCCTACGAAAACACTCAGTCTACGCAAGCAAGCATTTATAAGACATATTACAGGTCTTTAATCAAGAAAGTTGTTTGCAGTATTTGCTGGCTCTTTCATTAACACCCTGGTTGAAATGTGAATCGATGGCTTTTAGCTCAGTCTCCTGTTTATTTATCTTTGTTACAAACAATTTACATAATAGTGTCACCAGCAATAGAAGAAAACCTTCGAAGAATTTCTTAATTAAATGTTTGTAGGTATTTTTGGGGCAAATAATTGTGGTTAAATAAAGGCAACTTTAACTTTAGATATACAGACCAGGTTTTCAAAAAGAGGAGCCAAGCAAGTGAGAAAGTTTTGTCAAAAAATATTGTCAAAAATGTCAGGTCTCCAACAAAAACATAACAAACCAAATGTTCTGCAGCACCCAAATTCTTGAGTGTGCACTCATTCTGATGAAAACAGGTAGAGAGAGTAAAGTTTGCTGCATAACTTTTATGGCATGGCTGTACTTGAGGAGTGAGATGATTTTGTCTGTGTGGACCTTTGTTCTGTGAACTATATTTTGATGAATTATATATTTGGAAGTTTCTCTCAAACAATTAGAATTTTCTTTACTCTCACAAAAAAGAGCAAAACAATGTCTCCAGCAGCTTCCCTAATTTTGAACAGGAAGTAGATGACACCTTAGATGAAGCTAACACCAAATCGCTCGCCAAGTTCTGCAATCAAGTATATAAAGTTGCAACAATACCTGGAGACATGAATGACTCCATATTTCTAAGAATTCCAAAAAAGTTAAAAGCCATCGCATGCAAAGAGTTTAGAACAATTAGCCTTATGAGCCACATTCTGAAGCTTATACTACGAGTTATACTGGGAAGAAATAAACAACGAATAGAAAAGGAAGTAAGCGATACGCAGAGCGGTTTTATGAAAGGAAAAGGAACTCGTGAAGGGATATTCAATATGAGAACTATATGTGAGAGATACCTGGCAATGAACAAAAATGTATATGCATGCTTCATAGACTACGAGAAAGCATTCGATAGAGTGAACCACCAGAGGATGATTGAAAACCTCATAAAGATTGCAATACCAGGAAGGGATATCAAATTCATAAGAAATCTGTACTGGACTCAAAAAGCCTTCGTGAGACTAGAAAATGGACTGTCTGATGAAGTGATGATAAAACGAGGAGTAAGACAGGGATGTGTACTGTCCCCTGCTCTTTTCAACCTCTACACAGAGATGATATTCAGAGCTATAGATGATATAGATGGTGTAAAGATAGGTGGACTTAACATCAACAACCTGAGATATGCTGATGATACGGTTCTTATTGCTGAAACACCTGAGCAATTGCAAGAAATAGTAAATAAAGTTAATGAGGAAGGGAAACTGTATGGAATGAAGATAAATGCTGAAAAAACCAAAACTATGTTGGTATCAAAAGTAATGCCAAGCGCCAAATTTCATATTACTGTTGACAATGATATAATTAAACAAGTAGATTCATTTGTATATTTAGGACAACTATTGACAGAGGATGCAAAGTGCGATAAAGAAATCCTACGTCGTATTTCTATAGCCCGAGGAACATTTAATAAAATGAAGTCAACATTAACAAATAACCACATCAATCTTGAGACGAGAAAGAGAATTCTGAAATGCTATGTATGGAGTACCTTATTTTATGGAGTAGAGACATGGACTGTAACAACAACACTTGAGAAACGTCTTGAAGCATTTGAGATGTGGACGTATAGGAAAATGCTGAAATTGTCATGGACGGAGAAAGTGAAAAATGAGGAAGTGCTTCAACGAATGAATGAAAAAAGAAAGCTGATCAATATCTTGAAGGACAGGAAACTGAAATATTTTGGGCATTTGATACGGCTAAATAACATATACAGAACACTGTTAGAAGGATATATAGATGGAAAGAGAGGCAGAGGTCGCCCAAGGATGAGTTGGTATGACAACATCAAGGAGTGGACTGGGATGCGGTATGAGAGGGCAACAAGAACTGCAATGGACCGAGACAAATGGAGAGCTACTGTGTCATCCAACGTCGAAAGATTTGGAACATAAAGAAGAAAGAAGAAGAAGAGCAGATGACAACTTTAAGCTGCTAAACAACAACAAAATCAATATTTTAACTATATTTCATCATGAAACAATTAACAAAAGAAATAAATATCTAGAAGTTCCAAACACAAAAATTCTGTTATGCAGGATTTAAAACCCAATGCAAGGTCATTAATGAAAAAGACAAGACAATTCTTCTTATAAGTAGGAACCAGGAGACATGTGCAAAGACTTTCTATGCAGCAGGCAAAAATTTGAAAAAATCTAAACAACATGTCCAGAAGAAAACTATCCAAGTTTCTGTTTCTCCCACTGTTCTGGTGTCAATGTTTTCATACTAAATGCATGAATTTGTTTCATCTCTTCAGCTAGAGCACTATTCACCATCCTGTGTCTTTCAAGTAAAGATTTCCCAACAAACTTTTCAGATACAATCACCGTTGAATAGCTTGTACCACAGCCATTGGATACATCTGTAAGATCCTGGAAAAGTAGAAAATAAACTTTATTTTTCATCTGTTTTATAAAACCATCAGTGAAAGGAAATTATGGTAAATTGGAAAGTCTTTGTGGAGCATAGAACTTGGAAACTGTTAACTGAAAGAAGCATTTGCCAAATACTTTCATCTGACAAGTGACATTGATCACTGCGAATTGTAAGTAGGACCTGAATAGGGAGAAATGAGAGTAAAAACAGTCAACTTTCAAACACTGCAATGTACTCTAGTTGTGTTTCTTCTCTTTCTGGGTCTTGTGACGATTTGTTGTGACCAGTGACAAACGATAAAAATTTATCTAGCAAAAATGTAAATTTACATTACAAGGGGTTTTTCCAAAACTCATTTTACATTATACATACCATGTGTAGGGGTGACAACGCATCTTGCAGCTTTTGTTGAACAACAGGCTTTTCTACAGACATCTTTTCTTCGCAGGATCGAGTGCCGGTCTTTTAGTTAACTGTGATTCCAGTCCAGCCTCTTTGTTTTGCAACTTGCAGGTTGAGTTAGGCCTGGTGAAGTTTTTACCACATGTAGAACGTATAGTTATTTTTGTTTGCAGCACCAGGTCCTGCGCAGATTTCTTTGGCAATTGACGTCTTTGGTGTTCGTGATTTCAAATATGTATTTATTCGATGTCTATACTACAACCTGTTCTGTGGTGATTTTATGGTGTGAATTTTGAACGTTTTTCTTTAGGCCATCACCATCCAATTCATTTCATTTCCTCTTCCCCTTCGCCACATTGCTCCTCCGCAGTAGGCAACGGGAGTGAGCCACTTTTCACTTTTCAACAGAAAAGTACGATTGTTGATTCCAGAAGAGACATATCATGTGAAATGAGGTATCATTGAGATGAAGGTGAAGTTGCAATTTTCCATTTTATCGGCTCAAAATGTTTCTCGCATTCATTTCATTGTAACGGGAGGGAAACGGAATGGTACACACCAAAACGAACAGTTTCCTCCGCAGAGGCTGAGAAGAAAATCAGAACCAGGGCCTCTGCGGAGGAGAGATACCCAGCACGATGAGGAAGAACAACAACAAACGAAACGACCAAAAATTAAGAGTATCAAAATTCCATTAATATTTTCTCACTTACGACGAACCAAGCCCATTGATTGCGGAAAATTAAGCTGGTTTCACATGGATTGAGGAGAAAATATTCATCAACAAAACGGTATTTAAAGGCTGAGCACTCCAGGAGGAAGTAGAGAGAGAGATGGAGATTGGTACCACCCCACAAGAGCAAAATGGCCAAGCGGCTGTCACCGGCCTAAGCTACAAAAGAATCGAAGACTACACCAAATCAATCGATCGAAGCAAAAGCATTGAGCAATTGAATGAAGATATAAAGACTGATAGATATGGGTTCATTATCCATGAAGCTAACGAAAGTGTTCAATCATTGTTAGTATTAAACTGAAAAATAAAATTCACTCTTCTGTGCTCACAGTCAGCAGTCTGATTGATGAGCAGGCGGGCCACACAAATTCTTTAATTTCTATTGTCTTAAGACAATGGATTTATAATTTTCTATTGTTTCAAGCAAGTTTTGACACATGGGGCTGATGAGTGCTTCTACAATCGAGATTGTAAGTTTGACACTGTGAATCACAAAGCTTTGCCAACTAATTTGGTGTACAATTTCAGGAAACTGGAAAAACAAATAGAATGGTAAACTAATATGCAGGTATGCAATGTGAGTAATCAGTCCACAAAATGATCATGTAGAATTGTTGGTGCATTTTGCAAAATTTCAAAGTTTGGTTTCCTAGGTGTGATAGTTTGTCAGTGATCTAATTTCTGTTGCTTGGTATCATTTGTACTTCATCATTCTTAGTACTTTGGAATTATTTTAAAAAACAATCAATGATGTACTGTAATAAAAAATTATATCTCTCATTGCACAAGAAATGTCATTCAATCTTTGTCGCTTCAGAATAAGAATAAGATCTCTTTTTGAAAGACTAGAACATAACAGCATGGCCAGATCTTTTTAACAAACTAAATCCCACTTTCTTTCTCTCATAAAACAACCCGTGCCTTCATAGCAACTGTGAGAAAACTATACCTGCAATCAAAACGAGTCTGAGTATAGAAAAGGTGCCAGAAAATAATGCGTAGTGATATTTTCTGCCTGCAAGCGGTGCTCTATTGATCCCACGCATTAGTGAAGCCTGGTTTGATTGTGCAGTAATATTTCTGTAAATAGATTAGAATCTATTGAATTTGATTTTAATTTCTTTCATTGTAGAGAGGCAAGCTTACCCCTTGATATTCTGAGAAAAAGAGAGCGTAAATGGTTGTCAATGCTGAAGAAATGGGACAGTCACATGAAAATCAAGGCTAAAAAAGTAAGCTATGATCTGACGGAAGGCCCTGCCACTAGGTTGAAGGTTCACTCTTCTTAAGATAGTGAAATATGAAATACACATACCTTTCTAAGAAACTAAGGATTTGAGCCAGTGCTGAAAGTTTCCTATCATTATCAAATTTTGAATACTCTGAGTTTCTTATGAGTTTCTTAATTCCATATCAATCTTTATGTTCACTGCATGCCCTTGTGAACATTTCAAAACAATTGTTTCCTCATTTGTTTAAGACCTGTTTATGGACTGCTATGAAAAGATTACAGTTATATAAATCAATTTTTTGTATATATAGCATAGATGAAATAAAATGTTACTGACTACAACAATCATTTTTATCAGGAAAAAATAAAGGAGAGATGCCGAAAAGGGATTCCATCAGCTGTCAGGGGGATCATATGGCAATATCTTACTGGATCAGTTCATATGAAAGAAAAAGACCCAAATCTTTATGAGGTATTCAATTTTTTTAATTTTTTGAATGGCAAGTGTAAAATGCATGTGCAGGTTGGTGAAATATATGCAAGTTTCAGATCACCTGCACTTTACACTTGCCAAGTAAATATATAAAATTTCTCATCCTTATTTAGATTTGAGTCTTGAAAGCAACCACACAAAAATGATCACAGAGAACAAATTGTTTCCAATAGAATATTATAATTTTTCATCTGATAGTTCATATCTTCTCAATTTCATCCTTTGATTTTACAGAGATTAGCCCAACAAGAAAGCCCAGAATGGGAGTCAATGATCAAGAAAGATGTTCCAAGAACGTTTCCTTATCATGAGCTCTTTGTTGAAGATGGTGGGCCAGGGTAAGATTTTGGTACTGAACAAATTTATGAAGATCTAAACCATATATGTGACAAATAATTATGGAAGCTGCAAAAACTTTTTTAGCAACTGCCTGATCTCATTTTTAGAGCATGTTATATTAAGAGATTTGTGAAACATACTTACATAAAACACATTTTCAATTCAGCTTCACAGAAAATACTGTACACTTCAGTTGTTTTTGATGACTTATTTTGAAAACTCTTTTACAGGCAGACAAAATTATTTACAGTGCTGAAAGCCTTCAGTTTATATGACAAAAATATTGGATACAGTCAGGTACGTTTTGATCATGATTTTGTAGCAAATGTACCAGGTGCCCTAAGGAACTTCATAAATGAAATTTCACTTACCTCCTTGAAATCAAAAGCTATTGCAACATTCATAGTGACCAAGTAACATCTTAGCAGGACTTTTGAACCAAATGCAGATTTTGTTGATAATATCTGGTCTCAGTAAACAAGGTGTGATGTGGCTTGTGGAGTTCTTTTTGGATCACCTGGTAAAGAAAACTATATTGTAAGATTAAATGTAATTAATTGAAATAATAGTGTTTTGTTGTAGCTAGGCTCTTTTGTTAAAACTGTTGCTTATTCTATAGAGAAAAGGGGAATCCTTTGCAATAAACTTTTAGAACAAATTGTAGCACATTATCTACAATGCATCATATCTCTTCATTTCTTTCATATCTCTTCATTTCTTACATGTCTGGTGTTAAAAATTTAAAGTTTAACGAACAAGACCTTCTAGCTATTCTAGAAACGGGACCGAACTTTTTACACATTTTAAACAAGAAGTTTGATGGAGTGGCATTAGACCCACTGTCACTGTTATGCATATTCGAAAATACAAAATCTATAAAGATAAATATTGATTCAGATTCTTTTTAGAATAGCTAAAAGGTCTATCATAACCCCTAAAATGAATAAGAGTATTTATATATCTATATTATGTTATTTAAATCTGTTGCAGGCATTTTCTCCTATAGTAGCAGTTCTTCTGATGCATATGACAGAGGAGGTAAGTGTTGCATTGTTTTTATTGCCTAAAGCCCATCTGTAAATATAGGATATTTAGAAAAGCTGAAGAAGGTAGTAGATGAAAAAACGAAAAGAAGAGAAACAAGCCAGCAAAAGAAGAAAAGAAATCAGTGAGATTGAGAAAGGAATAATGTACAAAAATTTGATAATTGAGAGGAATAAGGCAGATGAAATAAAAAGAAACGAATAAAGTACATCAAGGATAGACAACATAATAGCATGATAAATGCAAGATTTTTGAGGACATTTTTTTCTTTTTGTGATGTTTCTGATCTCATCTTATAAATTGCTTTTCTGTTAAAACCCTGTGGCTTCATCTCTTTCTAGGAAGCATTTTGGATGCTTGTTGCAATATGTGAAAAATACTTAAAAGGATACTTTGGCTTAAGACTGGTAACTGTCTATGTTTCATTCATTATCTGTTTTATGTTTGAGATCCGGAAATCTTAATTTGGACTTCCAATTATCACCAAAGGTAGCTAGAGACTTTTTGATGCCAATAATCTTCAGGGATTCTCTCTGTGATTGTACTTGATTTTTCATTTATCTTGTAGGCTAAAATGTTTTGACACATCGATCAAGTTATTGATTGATTGATTGATTGATTGATTGATTGATTGATTGATTGATTGGTTGGTTGATTGAATGATTGATTTATTGATTGACTGATGTTTGTATTCGTTGTTGTACCAATAAGTATTATTTTCACAAAATACCTCGAGAAGATGGTCCAAGCGTTTGACAGCATTTACGAACTATTAAGGAATCGTTCGAATTAGAGATCGGTAGTTTTTTGGCCGAAAAAACCTTTTAGCTATTCTGAAAAGAATCAAAATCGAACGATATTTTGCTACATTTTGTAAAATTTTCGAATGTACACAATAGTGTGTTAGAAGCTCTAACGCCACTCGATAGAACCTCGCGTATAAAAATGTATAAAAATAACGCTCGATCTAGGCTCTTTTGTAGAATAGCTAAAAGGTCTATTTTACCGAAAGCAGATTTAGCCGCAATTAAAGTATTCGACTTGGAAAGCAGTTATTTAGCAATCAACTTCAGCCGTTCAGCGAGGAACACTCAAATATCGGCTAAAATATCAGATTTTGCTGGATACGTAATCGAAACAATCGGCACTTCATATTTTCTGAATAAAGGCAGCTAAATATTTTATCATCCAAGTGCCGGTATCTAAAGCTTTTTTAATCAGCTGTTTTTTTTTTATATTCAATATAAAATTTTACAAAACAAACTACTTAAGCCACTACGTACGAACTACTTTACTACACTACAAGGACGATACCACGGAGTGCAGGAGACCATGACAACTCCACAGTCATTAACATAAAGAACGTGTAAAAAGAAGAGGGCCTAACCACTCGAAGGGAACAGGCATCAATTTGATCTTTTGCACTTTTTATTCTTTGTTTCAGTGCTGACTAGTTTAACCCATGGGCATCTTCAGAGCAACTTAACTGAATGAAATATACAGCTACGAAAAATACGCAAAAACAATTTTTACTGATGAATACTAAAGTTGGTTTCACTTTGTTTGTTGGGCTAAATTTGGGCTAACATATGCGATAATGCTGAACAACAGGACCCCGGCCGAGCGAATTTACAACGAAAACAAATACTGCCGTAACTGCTCCCCGTCCAGAGTCTCCGTCGCTCAGATCATCAGCCAATGCAATCAGGTCTTTTCCACAAAGTGGATGATCTGAAGATACAATTTCGGATTGGATGGATTTTTTCAGATGGGTGGATTGGATGGATTAGGTGTTTCCAGGACCCAGGACCATCAACTCGGATGGTCCCTAATTCACTGTGCGTTTTCCATTTCAGGAATCGTTACAACTTGATTCTGTGATTTTTGCATCTTTGCTGGATCGTACCTTTCCTTACATTTCAATCCATTTAGTAAGTATATCTTTCTCCTTGAGATACAAATGTTTAATATACCGAGCTGTAAAACCAGTGTCCTCTTCGATGTGAGCATGCAGTTCTTATCAATGATGTGGTTGATGTATTAAATTCCTTGTTTGTCACCCCGCTGCCCTGCATCGTTTGGAAAGTTTGCACAAAACGGCCTTATTGAGGCAAGAGATCGAGCAAGAGATATGCCAAAAGTCAGGCAAGATGTTCATAAAAAATGGCCTTGGTTTCAGGCACCCCTGCCAGATTTTCTCCTCCCTTTATCATACACTTGTGTCCAAGCTTGTAAACAAGGAAGATATAGAGCGTATTCATATTATGATATATAGTATTATTAATTGTTTATTTTTCCTTCTCAGAGGACACATAGCATCGATCCAGTTATGTATATTGTCGAGTGGATGATGTGTATGTTTTCGCGGTATGTATTTGCTTTCTTTGAAAATCTTTTGTATCCATGATTGGTTTGAACAAGGTTATGCTTTCATGATTTAAACAGAAATGAAGGCTTGATTTTTGATGAGGTGATGGAAGCATGAAATTATCCACACCAACTGGGTGAGATCCTAAAAAAAAAATACAACCCCCGTCTGAAAGGTCACTGCTCCATGGATATCAAGCCAATAATATTAGCCGTTTCGGATTTTAGTCAGGGATATATTCTTTAATGGATTTTCGAACTGTATATAGAAAACGTGGATTTGAAGCATGGCTTCGAGCTGTTTCGAATTGGATACCCGTCCTGAAAGCGTTATTCTTTCATTACAGAACTCTGCCATTTGCAACAGCTTTGAGGATCTGGGATATTTTCTTTTGTGAGGGTAAGCATTTGAAATCACCTTCTATATCATATTCTACTTGTTTACCAGAAATCGCAAAGCCTTGGATTTCTAGCAGATCACGACATATCTCTGCCATCACACAAATTGAATCAATTTGACAGAACTCCAACCAAAGAAAAAGACGCCTATAATTGCAGTATTGTCGTTGATGTTAAAGTGTTGTTGAGCTAATTCGTGATTTTATTTCTCGTTGTAGGGGTGAAAGTTTTATTTAGGACTGCACTGACCGTTTTAAAGATAGCATTTCCTACGGAAAAGAGTTTACTACAGTTCAACGAGTAAGTATATGGAGGATATTTTTTACGGTTGATTTGATATGTAAACGAATGAATGACTGAAATAATGTTTGGTTGTAGGTATAAATGAATGAATGAATGGCCAGTTCGTATTACTTTCACTATTTCATTGCTTAAAGACCCGGGGGGGGGCACTCAGGAGTCAGGTATATTTAGGATATGGGTGCTCAGGCTGGGGTACAACGCGTTAACCCAAAAAATATAATTTCTAGCATAGACACCAAAAATAATTTTTCTGACCCTACATACCCAACAGTTATGAAATCAGTATCTTAAATCTGAAGATAAATGCCCTAACTGATTAGATTTCTCCATATTGTATTTTTAGTAATGTTACTTTATCTTAATTTCGTTTGTAAATTATATTTTTCCCCATTTTTCTAATCTTTCCCATATTTGAGACCCGAAAAAGTAGGCCAGAATTTCAGTAACCCAAAAAAGTAAATATACGAATCATTGACCCAAAAAATAACCCTTGCCCCAATTTTAGGCCCAAAGAAGTAACCTGACCACCCTTACCCAAAATAGATCAGAGTACCCCCCCCCAGGCTTTAAGATCGCTATTATTACTATATTTCTCCTTGAAAAGAGCTGTCGTCAGAAAAGCTATATTTCTGAAGGTGTATCTATAATTTCCAACGATTCTTTGGAGGATGTTAAACGTTTTGATATTTTTCCTTTCTCCAGTGACTATGACACAATTCAACGAATAAATAATGTAGCTCGCGAAGATTTACAAGAAAAAATTGTCATTCCTTTGGTAAGGATTACATTTCAATTTTATTTTTCATTTCTACTTTCATAAATTGCTGATTTGTTTTCGTCCATTTTCATGACAAAAATCTTAGTTGGTCTGCGCAAAGCAGTTTTCTTTCTTGTGTCGGAAATGACATTTGCATATCTCAATTTAAAAAGTTTAGGAATTTTATGATAGTGAAAGCTTTAATTTTGGGACTGATATGTTTCAATTTATTTTATGTTTCATTCTTTCCCTAAGTCTTTGAATATCAAGACCTCTAGCTATTCTAAAAAAATCTGAATCGAACAATGTTTTATGCATTTTGTAAAAACTTCTAATGTAGACTTATGACGATGAGTCTCTTGTTTCCCTGTGCTCTTTGACTTCAAGATGACGCTTCGGTCAACAGAGACTCATATTATTACTCTGAAAAAGCTGACCCTATTTAGGCCCAACCTCTTGGCTTCCTAGAGTACCAATCAGATGGCGAGATTTGTGGATTGCTATGGTGATGGCAAATATGATGGAACTTTCGATTGGATCGAACAACTGATAACATTCAGACGAGATTCGAGATTAGAGGCCGTTATTCGAGATTCGAAGCCGTGATTCCATGATAATTCTGATGAATGCCGGTTTTTTCACTGTTTCATTGTGAGTCCCTGTTGAGCAATGTTTACCGCAGGGATACAAGGGACTCATCGTCATAATTCTATTTCGAATGTGCACAACAATGTTTCATATCAAAATTCATAAAGCTATCGCTCAATCCAGGCTCTTTTGTAGAATAGCTAAAAGGTCTTTTGTTGTTATGAATAGCCTTTTTGAATAACAAATTTTATGTCTTTCTTTTATTCGTAGGCACTTAGTTTAAAACTTACGAAAAAAGATCTGAAGAAACTTCATGCAGAGGCGCTCAGAAAGCGACCGGACCTTGCTTTGACCAAATCATGATTTTGGGTAAATATTCGTTGAATGTAAAATAAATTCGATGCCACATTTTAGATATTATCTTGGTGACAAGGCGTGGGGATTTTGGCTAGTAGCAGAGCAATTTAGTGGGAATTTTATTTTGCTAAATACTTGGCTATTTCCTATCGAAATTGAAAAATAGAAAATTTATTCCGTTGCTAAATACCGGGTGTTTGGGTGAATCAAAAATGGTCTCTGTTTGAAAGGCCACTACTCCTCGAGCATAGGTTCCAAATCTTTAACTCAGCGTAAAAAGGCAGGTGTAAAATTCAATGATCTATTTCTTCTGATTGAATGGCTTGAAAGAAACTTTAGACACTTATCTATAATTCTACCGTTGGACTTTTTAGAAAATTTGAATATTTTTCAAAATTACAGCGTATTTTACATTTCAGCTCATTTTAGGATGTGACGTCATCAAATTTCCAAATCATAAACCAGATGAGTGACAGACTTTTGCTTGATACCATATTGTAGGCATCCACAAACTATAGTTTTCTTCGAAATTACTTCATGTTGCGTCAAACGGTTTAGAAATTACGATGGTTTTAAGTTTTTTTGAAGATTTTTCTTGAATTCTTGGAAAGGGAGAAAAACACTCTAATTCTGAAACTATTAAAGATTTCAGAAAAGTCCAACGGTAGAATTATAGAGAAAAAATAGCTAAAGTTTCTTTGAAGTCATTCAGTTCAAAGAAATAGGTCACTCAATTTTACACCAACCTTTTTAAAGATTTGGAACCTATGCTTGCTCCTCGGATATCAAGGCAATCATGTTGGTAAGTATACTTTTCAATAGTGGACATTTTCAAATATATTTCAAAATTCACCTGACTGAAATTGGCTAATCCGTTCTGAAATTATCAAGAAAATCCCTTAAAAACCTTTAAAAAAGCTTCGAAAAAGGCCTAAAATCACGAATAGAAATAATGCTCGATCCAGGCTCTTTTGTAGAATAACTAAAAGGTCTATAGGCCTTTACGCAAAATCCAACAATCCATCATAAAAATGCGAGAATCTCTTGAAAGACCGACTTGAAGGTTTCGCCTCCCTTCCAAGTCGCCTAAGGGCGTGCGTCTCTAACGGCAACCCACTAGATTTGCTAGTAATATTTAGACTGGAAAACAGAGCGCCTTGTTTGCAGCGGTAAAGTGACATACATTCTAAGATCTTGTTTGAAGATTTTATCATATTGAAAAGAAATATTCTAAGAATCTTACCAGCTTTTTGGAATGTGGCTGTTCATTTTTCGAGCTTCATTTGCATACTCCCAATTTTTATTTTTTGGTACTCTGGACAGATTTAAAAATTTACCAACACATTTCATTTCACAACGTTTACCGATGAACTCAGCATTTTCAATCGACACAGGGCCGTCGCTAGATATATCAAGCTAGGGGGTGCAAGCTCTCAATTTGCCAATTGGCGAGCGTGGCTTTTGGGCATGGCCATTTATTGTCACACACACACGTACTTCTCGTTGAGAGGCTCAATTTCCTCTCCATAGAGAAACTTTTTGACGATCAATATTTTTGTTGCATATTCACCCATATGGCAGTTATTCACCCCTGAACCGTATCTAGAAATTTTGTAGCTATATTGGGAATGATCAATTTTAACGCCCATGCTGTAACGCTGATTAATGATAGGAATGATCTGATCATAATCTAATCATTGATATAGTTGATTGCAATCGTAACGATCATATAATGTACGAGATGTATATAGCTAAACTATGCCTTCTTGATTTTCGATGATATGTATATATAGACTAATCGTTGACTTGGAAAGGGGTTATAGGGTTAAATGTGTGAGATATAAGTTTTCAATCTTTGGTGTTGTTGAGCTTTTCTGCTGTGAAAATTCAACATTTAATGCATTTCATCTTTGACTGTGACAAGTTATCCCTGTGACAACTAGCCCCACTCTCCCCTAATTTGGATGAGGTGTGGGACTTTTTTTCCACAAAACTAGGAACCTGGAACATGTCTCTTGGAAGTTAGGTACACTCTCCCCTAATTTAAATGCGGTGTGGGACTTTATTTCCACAAAATTAGGAACCTGGAACATGTCTCTTGAAAGTCAGCCACACTCTCCCCCTATTTAAATGCAGTGTGGGTTTTTATTTCCACAAAACTAGGAGCATGGAACATGTCTCTTGGAAGTTAGCCACACTCTCCCCCTAATTTGGATGAGGTGTGGGACTTTATTTCCATACAAATATGAACCTGGAACATGTCTCTTGGAAGTTAGCCACACTCTCCCCTAATTTAAATGCGGTGTGGGTCTTTATTTCCACAAACTAGGAACCCCCTAATGACTAGAGAGGCTTTCCACCCTCCTTACAGTATGTGAGCCACACGTGCTCTTCAGGAAAATGTTTTCATTGCTGCTGGCAGCTGAGAAAATTCGATGAAGAGCTCTTAGCCTCTTAGCCAATGATCTTTACACTGTGTTTGATGTATATAAGATTGCATCATTTCTTTGACGTAAGTAATTAGTCGAAATACATGAAAAAAGGATGTCTGCCTAAAGGATTTGAATGTACCCCATGACACCGATGTATATTTTCAAGCCACATTTAAAGGGAGTTCAAAGACCAGCAGCCTTTGCCGTCGTTTGTTTTTGTTTTTGTGAATTTCGTACAGTCAGTTATTCTGGAAGCTGTGCAGAGCAAGTCGCTGATTTCCCGCAAAGCATGCTGGTCTTTGTACTCCCTTTAAAGGGGCTCAGTCATCAAACAGTAAACAAATCCGTAAACTCGCACGTGTCGGGGATTATCCATTGTTCATCCATTGTTCTCTGCAGTTTGTTTGGTGGCTTCACCCAAGCCACAAAAAAGTGACCGTTAAAGATCCACTTATATCCGAGCAATCGTAGAAGATATGAATGTTTGGTTTGTTCCTTAGTGAAGTACAAGGATTAATGCCCAAACAGCAACTTTCATTTTGAAAAAAATTCGAAAATCCTGTGTGATATCACCTTTCAAAAAACTGCAAAAATCATCGTTTTGTTTACATTTTGACGACGGAGCCCCTTTAAGGAGGTCTGTCTCTACTTTTTTGTCGAAACGGTGATTTCGCAGTTTCTTGAAAGGACGTATGAACACAGGGACATATGAACTTAGCGTGGATCCTTGTATTTAGTTTATTTTTAATTGATCATCAAATGAATTTAACTGCTTGTCATATCGTAGCCAAAAACTCTATTTTCGTACCGAAAGCTGTAAATAGATTTGTTGTTAAATATTACTAATGGTATCTTATGATTATGATCGCTTATATGTTAGGCTAATCTTCTAATTTTGATTCAGAAAAATTTATTTTTTGAAGGAAGTAAATACTGTTGTTTCCTCTTTGCCGAATCTGAGATATACAATGTGGCGTACTCGTATTTGGAGAGAGTCCCTTTTTCGTCTGAATTTTAGATGCTTCATGTCACTCATTAAAGTTTGTCTGCTATTAGATGTCAGGTGAGAAAGTTCGCAAATAAAAACAATTGACGAGTTTTGCACTACTTAAAGTACCAAACAAAAACTATCCACTTTTTTTCAATAATTTATTTTAAGTGGGCTGAAAGGATTTCTTGCTATGTAAGCTAATTTAGGCATCCAGGCATGGGACCCCTAGTTTAACCCTAGACTTATGACTTTTCGTCCCTTATTTCCCTGCGTTCTTTGATTTGCTGATATCAATTGGTAATAGGCCCTAGTCGTCCCTTTGAAGGACTTTAGACAGTACGCAATAAATCGTACACTGGGTGGATTTGGAAGATTTGACTTGATCTCTAGCTAAAATCCAAAACTAGATTCGAAGATTTTTTGTATATTTCTTGCTCGTCTGTTTCTTGAGCTGTCGTCCCAAGCGGTGCTTGAGAGCCGCAGCTTGTATGCTTCTGTGGAGGAAAAATTTGTATCGCTACCTCCAAGTAGAACATGTTAGTTTCCCCTCCGCAGAAGTTACAAGTTGCGGCGCTCAAGCTAGACTTGCCCCAAGTCTATTTCGTCAACTGTAATAAGTCTACCTGAACCTTCCATTTTTTTTGACGAAATAGACTTGGGGCAAGTCTACGCTCAAGCATAACTGCAGTGTCTACAGCTACCCATAAGTTCAGGAAGCTATTTGTTTTTTCCTGTCTCCAACAAATTTTGCTTTCTTCCCATTTTTCAATGATTTGATTTTTAAAGAGCCATTGCCATCCAGGGTCCTTTGCGGGCACGCTAAAAATTCAGACTGTCTGAAAACCGAATTTGATCTGAGCAGAAACCATGTATTCATACTGCAGTAGTTAAACTGATAGAAAAGTCAATGTTGTTGTTTGGTTGCAAGATGCCTTAGCTTGTAGCTCTGTTTGTCTGGTTTATATAAATGTACTTTTTCAATGTTTTTTTTCCTTTTTAAGGCCTCGGGGTTTACATAGTATTTTGCTCCTCTTGGTATCGTAGTCGTAGTGTTGTAAAGTAGATTAAGTAGTGTAGGTAGTAATCTGTCATGTAAATTTTTTAGATTGAATATATATAAAAAAAAAAAAGTCGACGAATAGTCATATTTTTCGGGACTTTTCTTATCAGTTTCAACTACTACTGCAGTGTGGATCGATATTTTCACTTAGGCCAAATTCGATTTCAGACTGCCAGAAACTGCAGAATGCCCGCAAAGGACCATGGGTAACAATAGCCCTTTAAGTGAACTTTGAGAAAAACGAAACATCACAGCATTTGGTTGAAAATGACTACCTTATACACTACTCTCTATTATACTAGCCCTACATCTACACTATAATGAGATAAGCTTTATTATTCCTATTCTTGCCGCAAGCATAGGCGTAGGAGACAGGGGGACAGGGAGGGCTGCAGCCCCCCCCCCCAACGTCAGAAAAATTTGCAAAAATCAGGCATAATCGGGCAGAAATCCGCCTCAAGTCGGGCAAAATTTTCTCAAACAATGGACTTTTTATCGGGCAGCCCCCCCAGATTTTATCTCCCCCACGCCGATGGCTGCAAGTCCCGCTAGTCACAGCGAGAACGGTGAGGGAAGAGAGCAGCGCTTGAAACTCATCCCTCCAGCTCACTTTGTTCTCTGTTCGGTGACGAATGGGCCTTGGGGCAAGTCTATATTATTCCAGGCCTACTTCTACTTCACTACACTAAAATTAAATAAGCTTTCTATGGTAAAAATGTTCGTCGATTCATAATGACGGAATTCGTTGTGCTCATATCTGGAATTAAAAAGCTTAACAGCATCATGCCAGTGAAATAGTTAAGTCAAGGCCTATCGTTCATCTCCTACCTTACATCATCGAAAGGTAATGGTCATTTGTAAATGATGTATTTGTCAAAAAGTTAGTATCGAACAATACGTGTAGAATGAATTGCGGTAAAAATTTCCACCAGGAATTTTGCATACTATTCTTAAAGGCTTTGCTTCCCAGGGTATTTGCGCACAAAAAATCAACTTTTGAATATTTGACTCAGAATTGGTAACATTAAATCAACCATCGTTTCCCCTTGCTCTCAATAAAATAAGTTCTCAGTAGCACTCGAACCGTACGTAAGCCCTAATTTAGTGCACCTTTCAAATGTTCCAAACCATGCAATTCTTTCGTGGGCCTAGCTTTCGTCATACAGATTTCCCTGTCTGCCTGTAACCTCGCACCCCTCTGACGCGTCAAATGAAAGTACCCAGGACAAAATGTTTCAAATACGCTAACACTTAAGAGGAATAAATCAAGAAAGCGCTAACCTCTGACCATACAATAAATTGCATCTTCTCTTCGGGGTGGCTTGCTCAGCAGCGGACAGCAGGATAAACAAACTTTTCTTCGATATTTGAAATGCAAGAACTCTTGATTTCTCTCAGTCGCGCGCTACAAGTAGCAGCACAGAAGCTTGGGATATGATATGACCAGCGATAAAATGTGGCCTGTTGTGTTTGCGAGTATTCATGGGTAAAAAGCACGCAAGGGGGTATAGGTATTCAAAAAAGTTTCTGAGGCAAAATTACTCCAACAACTAATAGCATCCTCTGGGGAAATCAAGGTTTGGTTGTACTTCTTGTTGGAATTGGGCAGCTGATTCTCCTTGGGACGATTTCCAAAGACTAAGGTTTTGTTATTTCTCACTTCTCGTTGAAATGATCAAATTCTTCACCTGTGCTGCCTGCTGTTTTAGCCCCCGAAGGAATATTCTTTCGAGAAAAATAACATTTCAAGAATTTGGTATATGACCAAAGAATTCAGAAACAAAGTTCTTTTGTGATAATTAGCAAGAGACTACGTGAACATTACAATATGGCAAATTTGCATGGAGGGAACAATGCAGAGGTTTTTATCCATCAAATGAAGACATCGCAGAGGTTTCAGATCAAATAATCGTTAATCATTGATTAGTGATTTCATGATTATCTATTGATCACTAATGAAATCAGTGCAGACTGGGTTAATCAAAATCCATAAAAACCCTCCCTGTAAAGGCCATGAGAACAGTGCATTTTGTTGTTATCCCTCAATTCTAACGTAATCAATCCTACATAAAGCCATGCATCTACCCTTAAATTTATCAAATAATTCGATCTTAATGTCTTCTAAAACAATTTAATTGTGACTACATTACTGTGCGAATCCCTTGGTATAGAGAGTACCTGATCGTTCAGCTTTGGTCAGTTTTACCTGCAACGAATTTTCGAATAAGAAACTTAGGGTAACGTGCCATCGAATTCCTGTCAATGTCGAACGTTTCTATTATAGCAAATCTTCACTGCTGACTTTACTTGTAGCTTAGCCTTGTCATAAGTGCTTCCAATGGTGGCACCAGGGTAGGGATAGGGGGCTACAGCCCCTCCATCGGAAGAACTTAGCCCCTGAATTTGGCAGTTGGTTTTGTAAACTGCAGTTATTTCAGCTCCCTTGTCAGAAGTTCTATCCCTCTATCAGAAGATTTCTAGCGCCACCTCTAAGCGCTTCTCGTAAGAAATTTGGTGCAAATCTCTAAAATTGTTCTGTTCATGGCGCACGGCATAATTTCTTCCTTCCTTTCATTTCGATGACTGTTGAAACTTTTCATTGGAATCTCCGCACATCTCGGCTTTATTTCAGTAGCATTTTTATTCTCCTAAAAAAGCCTTCATTTTCATTAAAAATTCTTCATTTTGCGTCAAATACTGGAATCACTTGAATTGTTCTCTTTTTCATTCAAAATATCGTGAAATATTTCATCATATTTTATCAATATTTCGTCCAATATTTCACGTAATTCAAACACTCGTCTTTTCGCAGAATTACTTTTGTTGGAAATGCCAACATCTTACTGAGATCACTCCTTGCTTTTCTTAGATTTGCTGCTCCTCCGCTTCCCCCCATCCTCATCCCCCGTTGGCTCACTCGTTGATCTCTCTAAATTCTCACCCTGCCGTTTCTTTTTCTTCTTTTTCAACGTCGACAACGATTCAACTTTGAGCAAATCACCGGGATCACCTTGTGAGCTAAACGAACTCTGTCTTCGCTTAATCATTCTTGCGATCATCTCTTGTGATTTGCGTAAGTCTGCGACAGCAATCATCATCTCGATCATTTGCTGGTCCATCTTTTCGCGCCATTCACGAGCCTCCTTTTGAGCCATGGCATCTGACGTGTTGCTATTTGGTTTTACGTTATTAGTTTTATTATTTCGGCCTAACTGCTTTGCAATATCTGTTACATCTGTCTGCATCTCTTTCATCATTTCTTTAAGAACGTCGGTCGTCGTGTCAACATGGTGCATCAATGCTGCATTTCTGTTTGCCACACCTTCTTCGCTTTCTTCGTTGACACAGTAGACCTCCTGCAGAAAACATTGAGATTATTTAGAAAGGCTTTATCAAGCCTCTACCAACAAGGACATATTTTGTAACACAATAGCATCAGTTGTTTTTGTTGACACCTGAATTCAAAGCGATTAGCGATTGCAGACAAAGGAAATTCCCTCAACCAGTAATTCAAAACAAACAGCCGCAAAAGTTGCTCTGAAACCCAGGTAGCCATCGCGCTCATTGTGCATTCCAGAAATTGTTTTCAAGAGCAAACACGAGCATCTGTCGAAAGAAGAAGGATATATCTACACATCTACCACGGGCATTTTATTTCTTTGCTTCAGAAGCTGAGCAGTAAGTATTCTACTCACACCCAAAAAATAAGAGAATTGAGTCGCCTTCCAATCGTCTTCTGAACTAAACAAATTAAATGCCAGAGGCAGACGTGGAGGTATATCCTTTCTCTTTCGATATATGCTCATGTTTGCTCTAGAAAACAATTTCTGCCCTGCCGAGCCTGCTACAAAATGTTAGGAGAGTCCCAACTCTCTGTAATTCCAGGCTAAAGGAAACACGAGGTGTAGTCCTTGTTGATAACAGTCCTTGTTGATATCCAGGGCCCTTGTTGAGAATGGTACTTCCTTGCACTGATAAGGTATTTACCCTATCTAAACATGTATACTATTATGTCACATTGAGAGGAAGGACCAGGACGCTGCTTCGATAAACAGCGTCTCAGCGTCTTAATACTACCTTTGGCTGGAAGGTAGAAATATAGAAAAAAGCTCATTTGTAGAGTAACTAGAAGGTCTTTTAGTGGAACATCAACTGTCTACTATATCATCATTACCATGAGCCTACATGTTACAAAACTGCCTGTTGATGAACTTTGAACATACCTGTGGTGCACATTCCTTAGCAATAAACTTCTTGACTTTCATCAATTTCTTCTTGCTAAGCGTTCTCTCGATATTGAGTATCTGCATTGCTTGCTGCATAATGGCATTGGCTTTGGCATTCTCATACACTCTTGCAAATGTATCAGACATGAGAGCGATGTACAGATTCAGGCATACTACAGCAGACATTGCCAGATATGTGCCAACCAGAAACTAGGGCAAATAAAAGTTAGGTGAGCAAAACATGAAAACGAGGGTTGACATTTAGCAGGGTAGAAATGCCTCAATAGAAACAGATTGTTACTTTTAAGATGGCTGTTTCGTTAATGTCCTTTGATGTCTTTAGTTTACAGTTTGATGAAAACTTTCAGAAAGAACCATAGGCAATAATGCACCGTTGATGTGGCCTATATTATGATCAAAATTGTATTTTTAGTCACTTTGTTGTTTCTCTTTCACGGGATTGCGAGTGAAGCTTGATAATTTTGCTATTCCTTCGTTCTTCTCTCGTCACAACAAGGAATCGAATGCTGCCATTATTCAAATACAGTTGAAACGGTTAAATTCAAAAGGGAAGTTTGAAATGAGACCTATCGCTGCGTAGGTGCTCCAATTGATTCAACTGTAATTGATTAATGGCAGCATTCGATTCCTTGCTGTGACGAGAGAAGAACGAAGGAACAGCAACATTATCAAGCTTTACTCGCAATGCCGTGAAAGAGAAACAACACAGTGAGTAAAATACAATTTTGATCAAAATATAGGCCACATCAACGTTGCATTATTGCCCATCAAAAAACCACTGACTATCATCAGAGACTTGAAGGACAATGAAAAATCTCAGCATAATGGCTCCCGGGCAAAATTTACAATGTTACGTAAAGAGTATTGCTCAAAGCGAGGATTTTTATCTTGTCATTTTTCACCCTTTAAGTAAAGAAAATAAACATTTCATCATCATTAAATATATTTCATTGAAAAAAATGATCGAAAAGAAAATTGTGTGATTGGTTTCATCATAGGTTTCATGAATATATATTTGGTGATTTTTAAAGCGAGCATTGTTTTGGGATGCGCGGCATTTTTTCTTGGGATTTCGCCAAACATTTATCCTTTTGGCTGATATCTCAACACAAAATAAATTTTGGCAATTAAAAGTAGTTGTCAAGCAATCTGAGCAGTAAACACCATAAAGGTATCCTTTGTGCAACCCACGGAGCGATCAACTTTGCGTTACCATGGAGCAAAGTGCTGGAACAACATTTCTGTAGAGATAAAAAGTTCACCATCTGCTTATAGCTTTCGTAGAAAACTCAAAGCTTTTTTCTTTGAAAACAATTACCAACCATAGAAATATCAATATTTTTGCAAATTTTTATACAATATGAAAGAATTAATAATTTTCAATAATTATCTTTGAAACAGGGGGTGCTCTCTCCTCGATTAGCCTAGCTACTGAGGGAGCTCCTCCTTAAGAAATTCCCCCACTTACAATTCTTCTTGTTGTTAATTTGATTTAGAATCTATTGTATATTTCCCAAATGTAATTTTCTTCAGTTGTGTTTAGCTCAATAGTTATATTAATTCTGATGTTGTTCCTTTTGTATTAGGTATATGTTTAGTTTGTGTTTATAGAATTGTAGGTAGTGGAATTTTAAAATATGAAACTGAAACTGAAACTGAAAACTGAAACTGAACTTACCTGTGCCATCAGCCTGTCAATTGCTAGCAATGACTCCCAGGGATAATTTCCAACCAAGGTTATTTCAAAGACAGAATAAACAAGATCATTGAAATTCTTCCATCCATCTGAACTTTTACCCTGAGCTTCCATGATCGCTGCATTTTCTGCTCCGCCAAATATGATCCAAAATGCACAACAATACGGTATGAAGAACTCGAAGTACAAAAACGCAAATTTCAATGTATCCTCAACCACGTGACCTAGCAGTGTAATAAACGGACCAAGGGCCTTAAAAGCTCGACATGCTTTCATAAGTCGCATCCAAATCAATATAAGAGACAGAGCGAATACTTTGGGGTGTATTTTGTTGGTTTGTTCATCTTTCCAAAGCACAGTTATGGCTCGCGTAATTACAACCATTAGAACTGCAATATGCGTAACCCAATCAATAATGTTCCATGCGTTTCTAAAGTAAGTCCCGCGTGAATTACGCCGAATTCTCTCGAGTTCTCCTTCTAAATATCGTCTTTCTTCGGGCCATCGCGGATGGCAATTTTCTAAGTCTCTTCCTACTTGTTTTGCTCTCCAGTCTTTATAAACGTTTTCTCTTTTCTCCACGTTCCGAGCATCTAGAACTTGCTGCAATGTAAAGATTGATGAAAACATTAAATCAGGGCAAAAAAACGGAAACACATTGTTATTCTGCCATCGACCAACAAATACTTAGAAATGAAGATTATCCATTGGGTCAGCTACAAAAAAGGCCAGAATGGGGTAAAATGGTTCAAACTAAAAGTTTACATCCTTAGGAAAATTTGCTTCAATTTCAGAATCAAAAGTCAAATCACTCATTTTGCCAACTCTAGGATATTTTGCCCCACCCCACCCTAACAAACCTCATTTGGGAGATCAGTGAACCTTTTTCCCTGCAAATCTCTCACAAAAGAATTTTCAGTTTCGTGTAGTGTCCAGTAAAATGTAGACAAGCTTGAAAACTCATCAAAATTCGATTACAATATCAATCTTCAAAGTTTCTTTTTGGGCCAAGAGATGGAAGAATGAATTATGCAACAAAGTATAGATGACCTTTGTGATAATTTTAAATTTGTAAGCAAGATTGTTTGGAGAGCTGCCTGGTATTGAAGCATACTGCAAAACTATATAAATGATTACTAGATTTATTTTCTTTGCATATAATGATACAATATTGGTGATTTTCGAATGAGTCTATTATATTTTGAGACAACGAGTAGAATTGCTGCATGAATTTTCAAGGACTCTTCTAAAGCATCAAAAGTAAATTTTGCACAAAAAATCGTGCGTCCACAAGAAATTTTCATTTCCCTAACGCTCTGCAAAAGCTGCTCTGTAATATAAAAGAAAAGTTTGTTCAACTCACAGTTAAAATGAAATAAATTGTCATAATACATCCAAGGCATTCCAAAACAAGTCTCCACCAATGTTCTGAAAGTGGTTTATAATAATTGCCATCCCTCGGTAGCAATAGGCCTAAAATTGTCCATATAAATGTATAGCTCATATTAACAAGTACGATCCATATTGATGACCATTTCCCAAATAAATCCCATTTGACGTCAAGAAGTCTTCTAATTGCAGGGTGCATGATCAGTTCCAGTTCTGAATATTGAACGATGACCTGAAGAAAAGTAAATAAGTGTGATATGATATACAAAGTCATTTAAAGGGTCCATTTCAACCACTAACACAAAAAGTACAGCAAGCTAGCTAGGACATAGACATAGGACATAAAATTATATTGTAACAGGACATTGGACATAGAATCATATTGTAACTGGCATCACCGCTTTTATTCTCGTTTGGCTAGGACTTTAAAGGGTTCTTGTTCAACCAGCATGGCTTGCATGTGCCACCCCTTGGTTGGCCCTTGTTGCTGACAATTTCATGGCCTATGAAAACTGGCGACAACAAAGGCCAACCAAGTGATGGAAGGCGCAAGGCATGCCTGTTGAAACAGACCTCTTTTAGCCAAGGGAGTACAAAGACCAGCAGCCTTTGCCATCGTCCTAGCTTTTGTTTTTGTGAATTTCGTCACAGTCAGTTATTCTGGAAGCTGTGCAGAGCTAGTAGCTGACTTCGCAATTCAAGCATGCTGGTCTTTATAACTCCTTTCGAATTTAAAGTCCTAGCCGAAATGTAGAATCAAAGCTGTCGATTACAACTTATACAATATTATTCAATGTCCTAGCCAAAATGTCAACTTATACATTTCGTGTCACAAACGTGAAACTACCGAAATCGAATTAGCAAAAATGTAGTTAATAGATCTAATCAACTAATGATTATTTTACCCAATTCAAGTCATGTGGCTATATTCTTCGAAAGTTTTAATATAATTTTCCTTTCGAATCATGGCAAAAGTTCTAATGGCACGAAATGTATCAATCAAACACACCCACTGTCACCGTCTATGATTGCACCCCCTAAAATAAATACCACATGGCCACATCATTTCAAGAAATATAAGTCATTACCTGCAGCGCCGTTTTCGCTGATCCTTCACTATTTTCCCCATCGTCCGTTGCACTCATTTTCTCCAAATAATTCAGATAATAATATTTCTTTCTCAAAGCTCTGTCCATGCTGTGAAATTGCTCCAATGCCTCGATCGCAATTCCAGGCATCTTTTCTACCATGAGAGAGAGGCAAGAGTTTCCCATGTCGTCATAAATGGCTGCAGGAGAGCCAGCTTCTAGTAAAAACCTCGCAGCTTCTGTCCTGCCTGAGAAAAGAAAAAACGGCGCTAAGAGTTTGAAGAGATGGAATGAGAGCAGAATAAGCATTAAATGGCTGATCTGGAGGGACAAGGTATGGAAAAAATCTTTACATATCTATACAGTTATTGATAAACATATCAGAACAAAGTGACAGTTTGGTTGCAAACCACCAAGGGACCCGAAAGAACAGGATGAGTCAAACAAAGTTCCGGTGTTTGAAAAACCACCAAAATTTGAAAATTTAACGTTGAGTTTTTCTTTTGATGTGTTGAGCATCAAAGATCAAACTTACTTAAGAATGTTGATAATTCCATCAAGGCATTCAAGTAGGGGATAAAGCAATCAAATCTATCTTGTAATTATTTTACTGAAGTCCTTCTCAAAGTAGATGTCACCTGCAAATGTCCACGAATAACAACAATAGAAGTGTTTTGCAAAGGAATTTTGAGTTATCGCAAATCCCAGGTCATATCTAATTTGAGACGGACTTAAACTATGTTGCAGAATGCTTCTAAACTAGGCTGCTCAACAAAGAGCCAAATTAGCAAATTTTTGAACCAACCAAGTAACCAAGAGTATAAAAGAGATACCTGGGAAAATAATTTGGTTCTTGTTCTACTTGTTGAACAAATAAATTAGATGAGTTGTCTTGCAATGCAATCAAATCTTGACGTTTTTGCAAAACACGCTAGATTTCCTTTGGAAAAAGGAGTATATTTTGGAGTAACTCTTGCACAGTCAATGAAATATTTTGAATAGGAAAAAGCAGTATATTTTGGAGTAACTCTTGCACAGTCAAGAAATATTTTGAATAATGCTGCATCCCTCTAAAAGAAAAAGGTAACCTCAAAGAAGAGAATTTGAACCTACCTGACTCAGCAGCGACGAATAACGGCGTCCTGCTTTTATAGTCACGATCATTGATACTTCCACCAAATTTGAGCAATGCCTTTAAACTTGGCACAGAATTATTCTTTGCAGCGTAATGTATTGGAGTTTGATATTCTCCCGTTGTCCTACTGTTTATATCAGCCCCGTTTTCAATCAAAAAGCCAATCATTTCAATGTATCCAACAGAGGCTGCTAAGTGAAGGGGTGTTCTTCCAAACTTATCTCCTTTATTGATATCTGCACCATGTGATAATAAAAACTTAGCAACGTCGGAATGCCACGCCCTGCCAATCTCATGTAAAATTGTTTGTCCGTGTTTATCAGTGAAGTTAATATCTGCTCCACCTTGTAATAGCGAATAAACAAACTGCAAATCGACAGTCTCGTCTTCATCTCGAGACGTTGCAAGCTTTGCGAAGTAAAGAATAAGTCCTTTGCTGCTAGCAATTGAATTATCGGCGTCCGCGTCCATATCAGAACCCCCCACGGATTCCACATCACTATCCAATGTCCCATGGGTACATCGAAGAACAGTACGCCGCTTTTTCTTTCCCGGTTCATCAAGAGGTGCTGGACCCTTCCGGTACATACTACTCTTATCACCATTATCCTTTCTCTTTGTGCTAAAACTTTTCCATTTGCTGACAACATTCCGCAGAATTCCAAGCTCCTGTAGATTCAGACCCGGACCACCATTAGCCGTTGCGGGAGGCCCACTAGGAGGCGGAGGAGCAGCATTTGATGACGTCGATGCCACCTGCGAAGGAGGAGGTGAAGGTCTGTTGTCGTTATTATTCGTGAGGACACTGCTTCTTCGGGATCGAGATTGTTGATCCATTTCGTCTTTGGTAAGTGGCACAAGTTCCGTCTTCACGGCTCCATCGTTTTGTTTCTTCGACACGAGTTTTCTCATCATTTCTCAACACTAATCAGTTCCAACCAATCTGAAAATTAAAGATAAAATTTGCTTTACATGAATGTGACTCTGGAACATAAACTTGCAATTATTATGCTGCAAGCTGCTTTAACTTGTAACTTGAAGGGAATCTTGCCAGATTCTTGTCAGATTCTTGTCAGAGTCAGATTCTTGCCTATGAGATAACAGTATTCCTGTTGACGTAGATCAGTTTCCCAAATATCTGCAAAGTGCGGCACGTCTTGTAGCCTATTGTTTTAACAAATTTTACCAAACAAAATTTAAAAACCCAGGTAAGCTCGTGACTGATAGATTAAAATTTCATTTTTGAATATCGGCCATAAAATTTTTTATTCTATAGTCTTCCAAACGTGTTAAGTCTTTTTTAATCACCCGGTACTAGCCAACGCCCTCGTGATCCAATTCGTGAGTCATTCGTGATCAAATTTTCACACAGGCATACTCATCACATCTGGCAATATAATGCCTTATCCAAACTGGATTCAAAAGCCCACATTGTAAGATTTCCTAAGAACAACAAGGTTTCATTTATACATGACTCTAATATGACGTAAAGTTAGCGTGACCAAAGACGCCCGAGGATTGATGGCTAATTAATCTAAAATTAAATGAATAAACCTTTAGAGAATCTTTAATTATCTGATATTTTTAATCATCAAGACCTGGTTATTCAAAACTGGCATCTTCAACAGGCTTAGAATGCCAGTTAACGAATCATATGCTGCTACAAGTGAGCCAAAGTACAGCTTGCCTCCAACCAATGCAGCAGTTTATGGTCGATAGCCATTTTTAGAGAGCATGCGCACTTGACCAGTGCGCTGGTCGCCAACTACTGCAATGGAGGTCTGTCATTACGTAGACTATCCATCCTTGGCTGTCCCAACTTGGGCTACAAGGCTTATGTCCTGATCAATGTATGCATGTATGTGGATGATTTCATTGCTGGCTTGAAACATATTAATCTATGAGAAAGCTTATCTAGCAGCGAGCTATCTAAAATCAATCCCATCTCTTCAAGGGTGGCAATCTTCAAACCTCAGACTATCTCACACCTGGTAACACAAACTATTATGAAAGGCCTACATCCTGATCAAATTATAGACACATACGTTGATGATCTTACTGCAGGCTTCAGATATTCATACGTATGTAAAGGCTTATCAAGCAAGCAACCATTAATCTAACGTTAACCCCATCTCTTCATCAAGGATGACCATCCTCCAACTTCAAGACTATCTCATCTCAACCATCATAACTTATTCTAAAAGGAATACATCCTGATCAGCACATGCACGTACGTCCATGATTTCACTGCTGGCTTCAGATGTGTTCATGGCTGTGACACTGAGTAATCTAAAACACTAACTTCCAACCCAACTAACACAGACTCAAATCTCAGCTATCACAACATATTCTGTCAGCAAACAGCCTGATCAGCACATGCACGTACGTCGATGATTTCACAGCTGGTTTCAGATATCTTTATCAATGTAATAGCATTTCTGATACTGAATTACCTAAGATTACATCTCATTGCTTTTCAAATTATCTATTAACTGTTTGTAAATGACTTTGTAAATAAACAGGTCACGCAATGATATGTTTGTAATTTGCATTAATCTAAACATTAATCACGAAAATGAATCATCACGAAGCCAACTGGAATTTCAATGTGTTACCCCTATACTCAGAGACAACAGCATAGTTACGATTAAGTGTGATTGGATTAAGAAACTAAGGACATCTTATGGTGAACTGTGATTGGACGATTACATTGTTGTTGCTGTTGAAATTTAGCCTATTGACTCGCGAAGTCACCTTGTTTTTCTTGATCAAGATTTTTGCTTCGTTGAAAAAGGCGTGATACTTTTTGGTGTCGTTGAATATTAGCCTGCGTGCAGACTCTACTGATTTCCTTTCATTTCAGAGAGGTTCTCCTTCAGTAGAGTCTGCGCAACAGCGACCAAATCCCTGTTTTCAGTTCATGAGAAACGAGGAACCTTTCCTGATTGGCCAAAGCATATCCCCTTTGTTTGATGGAGCGTCTGTGTCTTTTTTCGAGTCTGCTGAATGATATTCAATTCGCGTATGCATGAACAAAGATAGCCATAGAAACCCTTTTGTGATAAATGTGTGTCGGTGTTTTGTCTACCCTATTCATAGGCAGCTCTATTGAATCAAATTCAATGAGTTAGTTCCTCAATCCTTGGAACCGCGCGTGACCAAAAACAAGGATTTGGTCGCTGTTGCGCAGACTCTACTGGAGGAGAACATCTCTGAAAGAAATCAGTAGAGTCTGCACGCAGGCTATTGAATATGTGTTTCACAAGCCAAAAGACCACTGAAGTCTTACATAATGGGATTTCTTCATTTTTCTATCCACCAGAGCATCTTCAGAGCAACATATATCGACATATATCACGAAAATGTACATAGATATATCATGATGAACGTAAGAAAACAGATTGATACATAAGATATCTTGAATTGCAGTTTATAGCCTAGAGCTTGGAAGACTAAACGTTTCTGGCTTAACCCTTCATCAGTAGTCAATCTATGATGAAGGGTTAAGCCCGAAACGTTTAGGATTCTAAGCTCTAGGCTATGAACTGAAATTCAAGATATCTTGTGTATTCATAGTGTAGCCACACGTTTTCTATGTAAGAAAGAAGAGCCGGAAAATACGCTAAAATGTAATCGTGTGACATCGTGAGGGCCTTCAACCGAAAGCATACCAAATAAGGAAGTTGCGAAGAATATCTTTTTATTTCCAAATTAATTTGCAGTGGGTGGATTCTTATTTAATGATATATACAAATATATTGATAAAGTTAACAATAGAAATAAAACCAACACCGATCAGTTAATCTAAAAATGAATTGGTCGAGAAAGGTCATCCACGTAAAAAAACACGAAGGAACAAAAGGGACAAAAAGTTCATATATTATGATTGAAGTTCTTCAACGATGTTTACAATTTACTCCCACGATGAAAAACAAGCAAACCACTAAATCTATGAAATCAATTTGTAAGGTGTCTGAAAAACAAACCTTAGATGTTCTTGTACATCAAAACCGACTCTGTACATTTTCATTGCATAAAGTAAGATGCTTTGAAAACTCAACATTTGAAAAACTCTCAAGAAACGCAACGAGATTAATCATTTCGCTAAATTCCTACCTTGTTTATAACTTTTGAACAAAGAACAATATTCTAATCTTGAAAAAATAATCTAATTAATTGTTTTAGAAAGGCAATAATAAACATGCAAGAATTGAAAGAAAATCAAAGAAGTTGAATAATCAAGATTGGTGATGAAGATACCACCAAAGAAAAAATTTTCAAAAATTTTTCAATAGCAAAAATCGAGGTGGTTTCCATAATGGCTGAATCATTCAAATTCGATTTCTGTATTTCATCTGACCTAAGTTTGGTCATACCGATTTTCTCAAAATGATCCATGGGCGGTTTAATGATAGACAATGCATCGACTTCAAAGATTCATCATCTACCTTATAGCACAACAGGGAAAACCTTTGCAAAACATTTAAGATTGATATCGTAAAATGTTATTGTCATATTCTTTCGAATGAAGTACTTCAAGGGGATTTTAGTTAATTTGGCATAATTAAAGACAGGGCATGTTTTATATATATTTTTTTTTTATATCAATCTCTAAGAAAATAAACTACAATACATGAATCTGACCCAATCAAAGCGGGAAAAGACACATGGTCATCTAATCCCCACTATGAATGACTCTTACAATGAATATAAACAATAATCTGATTTAACTAACGAAAGAACCCAATACCACACCACACTACTCCACACCAAAAGACACTAAACTATACAACGAGAAGACACTCTAGGTACAACGAGAAGCCATGAAGAGCAAAGCGGCTCCTAGACTGAGGACATTCGTCTAAATTTTTTATATCATCATAATTTCAGAGCAAGTAAGTATATCTTAATCTTTGTCAAAAAAATCAAAAGCACGATAAATTCGAGACTGATTGAGGAAAATTAATATAAGATTCAAGAAATAGTTCAAGGCAAGTAAATCATGAACCAGAGTCGAACGTGGAATTCTGGTTCCCATACAAACCCCTTACCAGCATTTTTCTAATTCATGGCTCTAAAAGATGAGTGATTTCACCAAACAAAATGTCCCATCTAAGGCCCGAGTTACACGACGTCGGATTGGTTTTCACTTCGGATTGCCTTCCCCAATCCGAAGCAAAAGCACTACGCTTTTTGAAGTGATTACACGACTTCGGATTGCCTTTTGCTCCGTTTTGCGTCGCTGTTACACGATGTCGGATTGTAATGTACTGCGCAGACAAAAACCTCTCTTTCGTATTTTGGCGGAGGGCGGAGGAGGCAAAGTGATTAGGAATGAGGTTTAGGAGTGAAAATCACTTCGGATTCAGTTGTTACACGAGATGGAATGCGAAGCGAAGTGCTTCGGATTGATTTGCACTTCACCTCCAGAGCGGAGTGACTTTCACTTCGGTTTCACCCACCGAAGTGCTTCGGATTGCCTCGGCGTCGTGTAACTGAAACCCCTATCCGAAGTGAAAAGCAATCCGCAGTGAACCCAATCCGGCGTCGTGTAACTCAGGCCTAAGTTAGCCTTTGGCAGATAGGTTAACAATAGTTTTGAACATCAGTCACGTGCATTTATTCCACATCCCATCAAAGGTTTCAACTTTTTTACTCACCCGATACACTGTACATTTGCCCCAAGTCTAATTGTCAACTGTAATGAGTCTATCTATCTGAAAGTAGACCACGAAACTCCCCTTTTAAAATTTTTTGACGAAATAGACTTGGCGCAAGTCTAGGTACACTGTTAAGGGGGCTACGTCGTCAAAATGTAAACAAAACGATGACTTTGCAGTTTTTTGAAAGGTGATATCACACAGGATTTTCGCATTTTTTCAAAATTTGGGCATTAATCATTGTACTTCACTTAGGAACAAACCAAACATTCATATCTTCTACGATTGCTCGGATATAAGTGGATTTTTAACGGTCACTTTTTGGTGGCTTGGGTGAAGCCATCAAACAAACTGCAGAGAACAATGGATGAACAATGGATAATCGGCGACACGTGCGAGTTTACGGATTTGTTTACTGTTTGACGACGGAGCCCTTAGTCTAGGTAGTAATGGTTTCTCTAGTATTGATTGTATATCGTAAAGTAGCAGTTTCATTGTGTAATTATGTAAATTTTTTCTGTATTCGTAGTAGTGTATTCTCTTTAGTATTGTATGGTATCTTATAAATTAGAAGGTGTATAGTAATTATGTACTGTAGAATTGTATTTAGGATTGATTGATGAATAAATGAAACTGAACAGAAACTGAACTGTCAAGTATCAAAACAGTCATAAAATGTTTTTGAAGATTATGTTTCTGAGTCGAATTGAGCAATCATTAGATATGACAGGGAACATTATCTCAGCAAGTGGGTAGATAGCTGGTATATTTCACCATTTGACAATTATTGATGATGCAATAAGCGATAAAATTTGTGCAAAAAGAAAAGCAAAGATTGCTCTCATAAAGTTGTCTACTTTTACATGGAATTAACTTTATCTTAAGTAGTATTTAATGAGATATGATAAGCCAAGTAGCCCAAACTTTACTCATTTTCAAACATTAGTCTCCAATTATTCCCCTGTTAATAACTGTGACAATAGCAAGATTACACTCATCTTCCTTTTAAGAAACTGGTCGTAAGAAACTGTAGTAACCTCTTCCTAATAATCAAGAAACTCTACCAGAAGTGATGAAAGGTCGGTTGTAAGATGAGAACCTTTTTCAATTTTTGGTTATGAGTTGAAAAGTATTTTTAATGAAAAATATATTACGTCTGTTACCAACCAAGTAATCAATACTTAAAAACTTAAGTTTCATCTATGGTTTGGTTCTATTTTGTTATTCTCTAAAATCAAAAGCAAAATTAGCGGTCCTCGCCGACCAAGTGAATTCAAATTTTGTAAAAGACGAAGACCTGTTAAGAAATTTTCATTGTAACAATTGGGCACAAAGTAAAGTACAAAATTACAACACAAATAGACTGGAACTATTTTATTTGTTGGTAGAAGCCAGTTAATTAATCGAAAACAATAATGCTTACTAAAGAGATGGCAGGCTTTCTCGTAATTTTTTCATGCAAACTTATTTGCACTCATAAAATCAAGAAAAAATTAAAGACCCTTATAAAATACGTAAAACTCCTCCAAGACACAAGCGAGGCAACTAACATCCGATTCAACAAAATAACAACCTTTCCTAGCAGAAAATAAACGATTTGCATACTCACATTTTATATTCTATTCGATCCCTGATAGATGCAGGCTTCATTTAAGATCTCAGATTCAAATGTTTATATTATATTGCTCTCAAAACAATAGGAGGAGCAGCTGTTAATTACGAGGGCGTCTTTACCTTAACTCATGCATATTCTTGAAGGACTGATTCCTTATTCTAAAGCAACGATTATATTTAGCATGAAAAAATCTTATTCCCTCAGGTGGCCAAGTTCCTCAATAAAACTATAATTTCTTCAAAAATACGACCAGTTATGGATCTGTAAACCAGGTGAGTAAAAAAGAAGCCCGGCCTTTGAAAGATACTTCTCTTTGAATATCAAAGCAATGATATTGAAACTTATAAAATTTAAATTGGTTTTACTTGCCATTATCTTCCACACATTGCGCTTTTCTTTGAAACTGTTTTGATATTGAAACTGTTTTGTCTTATTGCCAATATGTTCAATTAGATTCAATAACTTACCCTGCTTCAATCGGTCATTCCTTCCAGTGGATATGGGAGATATTCTGCAGAAAGCTCCTTTCAAAAATTGCAAAAATGAGTAAAAACGACGAGCAAAATCTCCTTGATTTTTCCTCCTAACGACAATGACACTCAGATGTATTCATGTATTTTGTCCTCATTGGAGAATAGAATCCTCCTGAATAAGTTATTCATACCAGGGGGAAGACTTTTCATCCTCCCAATAGGACAGCACGTGCTAAGGCGTGTTGAAGTCATTACTGTAAGGTAGGAATTTTTGGGGGAATTGCTCGTGATTTAGCATGTTCTTTAAGGCTTCTCGAGCGTTGTAAAATCTGACCGGATTGTCCGATTTCAGCCAGGAAAAATTCTAAAAACAATTGAGCATGTTGGCTATTCAATCATATATTGCAAAATATTATTGCTTATATATTTAGGGAGCGGTAACCTTTCAAACGAAGTGCGTTCTTTCTCACTCAGCCGGTATGTTATTCATGAACCACATATAGCTCAGATCATTTAGATCATTGAATAGATTCTCTGAACTGACACAAGATAGAAAGAACTGGCGTGGCATTGTGAGACGCGTTGTGCAGTATTACCTGCGTGTGACGTCTTAGTAATAGTATTTAGATCATTTACTTTAAGGTTATCGTTCGTGTAAATTAAGAAGCTTGCAAACCCCGAATAGAAATATGTTTAAATCTAATTTCCAGATGTTAAAAAAATGTGTGTTGTTCACAAATCAACAGCAGTTGGCCTAGCTTCTCTTCAATAGGAAATTCATTTTGGACAAGATGGTCTCTACCTTAAAATTCAATTTAGATAATTGCTTCTATTCTCTATCACATAAATTATTCCCATAGATTGTCGAGAACCTGTTCTGTTGATCAGGACCGTAGGAGGTATCTCAAACCTGAGGGGGAACAACGCTTCAAGGGCACTTTTTTCATTAAAGGGGCTCCGTCGTCAAAATGTAAACAAAACGATGATTTTTGCAGTTTTTTGAAAGGTGATATCACACAGGATTTTCGTATTTTTTTTTAATGAGAGTTGCTGTTTGGGCATTAATCCTTGTACTTCACTAAGGAACAAACCAAACATTCATATCTTCTACGATTGCTCGGATATAAGTGGATTTTTAACGATCACTTTTTTGTGGCTTGGGTGAAGCCACCAAGCAAACTGCAGAGAACAATGGATGAACAATGGATAATCCCCGACACGTGCGAGTTTACGGATTTGTTTACTGTTTGACGACGGAGCCCCTTTAAGCTAAAGGGGGACATCCTGAAAATAACCAGGACTCTTCTTTGTTGATTGCACAATCTTGGGGCCGGTGCCCCCGGTTCCTGCGTTTATGCTGTAGCCATTTAGTTAAAAGAAATAGGTCATAAGATTTTACACCAACCTTTTGCATCAATTCAACGGTTTGCAATATATGCTGACGAATATCATAGCGTGTCATTCGAATTGAAAATCATGAAACCTTATCAATTTTGTTTACAAAGGTAACATGTTTAGTGATTTCAAACGGAAGATGTATCAACTGTCATCGAAGCAATTAATCTTTATGTTGATTCTCATTGCGTGCGTAAGAGTGCTACATAAACTTCTTGCACTTTATAGAATATCAAACAAACAAACATTAATTCCTAAAATGATGTCTCCTACTCGTGCTCCTCCTAGTCATCAGATGAAAAGTGATGGATCTTTCTTTTTGTGCCACAAGAATATGTTAATTCTAATTAAAATTATCGACAAATTTTCATAATTTTCACCTCTAAAATTATCAAGACAAGGCGTGTCGTCTTTCTGCTTACGACAACAAGATTTCTCATTCACAGGTTTCTGAAATTCTGTTGTGATTAAGGGTGTGTTTTGGTTGGTAAGTTCTAAACCTACCAAATTCTGGAAACAGTAGACTTTGCCATCTTTACAGAGACGGAAATATATTTCCAATTCAAACCCTAAAAACTCCAATAAGGATCTCCTTTTGTTTTACGTAAACAAGAGGTGAGAGTTAAAGACAAAAAATTTGAAGAGTTCGGGATTCGCTAAGAAGTAGGATGTTCAGCAAAATTCATATGTATCCTTTCTTTGAAAGGGGGGAAGAAGTTAGGAAATGCCATGTTAACGAAACTCTTTCTTCCAGTCTACAACAGCGTTCTGTTTATCTTTGTTTTATGTTTCATCGCTAGTCTAACATTCTAAAATTGGTCTCTAATAATTTCAGAGTTATGTAGCTTTGACTGTTGAATACCTTCTTATTGCTAGGCAAAAGCTGCTCAAATCAAATCAAATCAAACCAAATCAAATCAAATCAAGAGCGCCTACCTTGTAGGAACTGTGTTTATTCCCAGTACTGTTTTCGTGACATTGTACACAGAGTAATCGCTGTCCTGTTAATCCGTGTCAGTGATTTTCAAATTCGAACTTCTCTGCTAGTGTTGACCAATCAAAAATCACGCTGTCTGGTTCCCTGTGGTCATCTCGTATAGCAGTTTACCTCGTATTACATCAACACCGGAATTTGAAACCACAAAGTTATTATTAGGTCATCTTAACGGGACAGCAATTACTCTGTGTACTATGTCAGGAAAACAGTACTGGGAATAAACACAGTTCCTACAAGGTAGGCGCCCTTATTATGACTGAAAGCAAAGTAGCTGGTCCAAAAACTTAATCAACAAAACAAAGCCCAACAAAGAAGCACAAAATGGAAACGTCTTACCAGGTCTACCCACACAATGAACCAAAAAACAAAACAAGAATATTTTGAATCATGGTATTATTTCTAAATTTTATTGTAAATATTCGAAACTGATATAACAAAACACAACAGTAAGATTTTCAAAGCGCACAGAAATGATGACGTGACAATTTGGGAAAATGACAGTTGAAGGAAATCATTTAGCTATCTCACTGATGAGTAACATAAAAGATTTGAAACGGACTTACGAAAGAAACAAGTCTTCCCTTGAATAAATGAGGATAAGCAAGTTTAATCTGTTTCGTTGTTTACAAAATATATGAATTGAAACTTTAAACACAATATTATCGTCAATCACAAAATAGTCAGGAGCTGATTCGTTACTACTAATGAAGGTTGATGAAAATTTTGATTAGCTGTTTCAGCATGGTTTTAGCTTTGGCTCGTATTGATCAATTTTGCGTAGTAAACGCAGTGTAATGAACGCACTAATAAACGCAGTCTTTCCTCTTCTTGCATAAAATGTGAATTATTTTTGTCAAAAGAATTGACTCACTGATTTGCTACAGATAAAGGTGTTGGAAATTCTCTGTTAAAAATTCAACTTTGATGCAGGATTCACATTTAAGCAGCAAAAATGAACTTCGTAAAAAAAAGATCCATTTGAGATTGTTTCAGTTCCTTTTAAAATTTCCTAACGGATCTGGATTGAACATCAAAGTTTTGATTCCACGCACTAGCGACATATCATGAAAAAGACACTTAAAAAAAGTTTAGAAGATATGTTATCTCAGTTCGAACGCGTTTCAATCCTATTTGAACTAAACTTACACGGTTAAATGTTTATTGATCTCAGTCATTTAGCACTATCAATCTTAGCACTATCAATGTTAGCACTACAAAATTCTCTCGTTATCACCAACAGACGTTGCGTTCACAATCAATTCTCTTGCATATTGTCGATTTCTAAAGAATTTCTTACTTACACTACCAACCTTATTCTTATTCTAGCAACATCACTTCTGCAGACTGTATCTACTACTGATGAGACATCACAACACAAACACACATCTGAGAAGTTTCATAGAAGGATACCTTTGCAAGTTTAAATCATCTTGAGAGGAAACTATCATTGTCTCATCAAGTTCCAAAAACTGATCATCTAAATTTTCTATTTCATCTCCAAAAAAAGCTTCTCAAACTTTCAGCTCCGAGTCTCCAGCTCATCGAAATGAGTGAGAAATACTTTATCATATCAACCTGTTGCAAACATCAAACTTTGCAATTTCCTTCCTCTGTGATTTCATTGCAGCATTCCAATTCAATATTCAAAATACTCCGATATTTTCGATTAGCATTTAAGAGCACAAGTTCCCACCCTATGCTGGCCTACTCCATGGTCGTAGTTGCTACCCAGCTAAATAGATAATTAAATGACGTTTCATAGCCTAGAATGAGATCCTGAAAGTAACTGACTTGAAAAGCCGTGCAGCAGGAATTCAGAATAACGTTTAAAGACCCATTAATTGCTAACTGTAATCATATGCGCGTCAAATGAAACGAAAACAAACAGAATCTACCGGGTGAGTCAAGGAAGGCCCACCGTTTGAAAGTCTACTGCTCCCTGAATATATAAGCAATAATATTTTCCGATATCTGACTGAATAGCCAACAAGTTCTATCATTTTAAGAATTTTTCCTGGCTGAAATCGGTAACTCCGTTCAGATCTGACAAAGGATTTTCTCGAGAAAATCCCTTCCTTCAAAAACGTGCAAAAATCACGAACGAATTTCCATGATATTTTTACCTTGCAGCAATGACTTGAACATAATTTAACACGTGCTATCCTCAAGAGAGGATGAATAAGTCTTCCCTTAGTATGACTACCGGTAGCCTATTCAGGGGGGTTCCATTCTCTCAAGAGGACAAAATACATGAATAGAGGTAAATGTCATTATTGTTAGGAAGGAAAAACCAAGGATGTTTTGCTCGTCATTTTCACTCATTTTCGCAGTTTTTGAAAGAGGACTTCTGCAGAAAATCTGACATATTTACGGGAAGGGAAGGCCGATTAAAGCCGGGTAGATTGCTGAACATAATTGAACATGTCGGCAATCAAGACAGTTGTCAATATCATTGTAAGGGAGTTACGTGTAAGGGAGAGAGAAAAGTAATCAAATAGGGCGTTTCCATTCCAAACTGAGTCGTAGCCTATTCGACAGTGTTAAAGGAGACCGTTATGAGAGAGACTGCAGATCACAAAAATGAAACCCCATTGATTAAAATTCCACCAATATTTTCGAACAGCTAGATTTTAGCTCAGTTTTAAAATCAAGCGTTGAAGCAGATGTAACGGAATATGATTGACTGATTCGTTTTGAATGATTCTCTCCTTCATTCAGGCTCCGCAACCGTTCCTGGTATGGCTTTTCGACGCCATTTAAAAGGCGGAATGGGATCTCTAGACCGGTTCTCAGTCTTAGCATGGGTAGTTGGACACCGCAACTATGCATCAGCTTATATGCTCCTTCGGAGGGAATTCATATCATTCTGCAAAGGAGGTTTCGCTACCACAAATTCGGCCTAAATGAGTTTGATATCCAACTGCTGGCAAAGAGAAGTTGTTTCATAGGCATCTGTTATTTATTTTGTATCTGAAGCAGACATGCTTTCAAAAGCCCATTGAGATTATCTGAGTAAGGAACTGGTGTTCGTTATTATGGGACAGCACTGGACATAAATAATGCAACTATTTGGTTACCTACCTGTCACGAAACTGAATATATGGTCTAAAAATTAGATAATGTACGCTAAGAAGATTTTCCATGTCATTCTCATGAATACTGAAAGAATGCTGCCATGTTGAGTCTGTATCATGTACTTGCAACTGACTATAAATTACATTGGTGAGCACTGCCTAGTTGGCGAAATTACCACCTTAAACACTTCCTACCGGGTGTCCCAAAAAAGTACTCCTGTTTGAAAAAACACTAAAACTTGATTACAAGGTCGATCTTCAATTTTCTTTTTTTGTCAAGTAGATCAAGGACCAAATTATTTTCCAAGATATAGCTGACCTTGTAATTGGTTTAAAATTAACAAATTTAGCTCTTCTTAGGGCTACCTGGTTTTGAATCATACTGCAAAAAAGCATTTATGCTTGCCAGACAATTTCTTTGTGCATATAAAGCTTCTAGTTTGGTCATAAATGACAGAAAGAAATGCACACTATCATTGGAGACTTCGATGACGATGAAAAATCTGAAAATTTTGACTGTTAGGCAAGATTGAGTATATTCCTTAAAAACTATAGCTCAAAATAAGGTTTTTCAACGTGTGATTTTTCTACCTTGCTGTATCAAAAGCAAACATCTTATCATCTATGAATATTTTTGAGTCTTTGATAAAAGAACTCAAAAAGAAAGTTTTATCAAAGGTTTAATAATCAATTTTTGGTGATTTTTTAAACAGGAGTACTTGGGTTTTGGGACACCCGGTAGCCTACCTCTCCAAAATAAAAGAATTGAAGCTACAAACTGAGCTCTCAATCATTAGCTCCGTCGAATGTGCCACAGAATTAGGTATCTATTCCTGTTGTAATTACATGTATTTGTCTGCAGTTTTTGTTCCCTTCTGTCTTAATTTTTCATATAATGCCCTACTAAGACGTCACACGCAGTTGATACTGCACAACGCGTCTCACAATGCCACGCCAGTTCTTTCTATTTTGTGTCAGTTCAGACAATATATTCAATGTTTGTGCTTCTTTTGAAAGATCCAGTTTAATTCCGATGCTGGCCAAATCTTGCCTTACTGTCTGCATCCAGGTCGTCTTTGGTCTTCCTTGTGGCCGTTTCACTTTCCTGAGATATTCTTCAAGGGCTTTCCTTGCTGGTGTTTCTGGATGCAATTGCATGAGATGTCCTAGCCATGTTAGTCTCCTTTCTCTTATTATTTCACTCCATTGTTTACATTTCGTTCTGGCATAGAGCTCTTTGTTGGTAATATTTCTTTGCCAGTAATTCCTAGAATCTTTCTTAGATGCCTACGTTGGAAGGTGTCGATGGTGTTTTCTAGCTTTCTATAATGCCCAGGGGATAGTAATAGTCTTTTGCTCCCAGTGGTACCGTTCTTGCAGTATCCTAATGTAATTTGTTAGTTTTTCATAAGGTTTCATAATGGTTGCCTGACATCCAATGTGAAACTGACTCCAGTGTTTATCAGTAGAGATTGTTTGCGCGTAATTATAGTAGTAATTGCATTTAATTGTATGTAGGTTTAATTTAGTTGCTCGTCTTTATGTCAAAGCCATGGGGTAGTCATGGTATTTTGCTCCCCATAGTATCTCGTCCTGGTAGTGTAGTAAAGTAGTTCGTAAGTGTTGTTATAAGTAATCCCGTTTTGTAAATTTTTATGCTGAATAAAAAAAACAATAATTTGTTAGTAGTATGATAGACCTTTTAGCTATTCTACAAAAGAGCCTGGATCGGGCGTTATTTTATACATTTTTATCCGCGACGTTCGATCGAGTGGCCTTCGAGCTTCTCTCACTATTGTGCACATTCGAAAATCCTTTGTCATTTGCTTAATGAAATACAAAAGAACCTTACCTGCCGTTCGACTGCTTCTCAAAAGCTGCACTAAGTTTGAAATCTAAAATTTGAAAAATCTAATAAAAACAGAAAATTTCAGAAAAGTAGTACATACCTCTGACTGCAAACCAAATCATGCTAACTTCTCAATTGACTTTGTTATCGATGATCTGCAAGAAAGAAATTAAAATATCAGCTTTCTGTCCATTGCAAGTTTTCATCCTTGGAAAAAGGACATCGGCAGTGGCATTGCGCAAATTCATACTGATATCACGCGCAGAATTTTCCTTGAAAAGGTTTGAAAGATAGCCGGGTGCAAGACCTGACAATGCATTGTATGTCTTAGTAGCTGTCTCGCTTTTTATCATATCCGTAACTGTTGGCCAATTTAGTTCCTTCATCGAATTTGAGACGGATGCATCATAGCTGCTATTGGTGACAGTTCTTGCAGCTCGATTTTGCAATTTTTGTATGTTTTGCAATCTGTTTTCATTGCATCCTCCCCAAACAGAACAGCAGTAACGGAAATGTGGCTCTACGATGCCATGATACATTTTGATAAAGGTATCCTTACGTACGAATTTTTTGGCATATTTCAAAAATCCTAGATCACGAGATAGTTTGCTACACAATAATTTCGTGTTCCCAAGCAAGGCTATCATCCAGTTGGACTCCTAAATATTTTACATTTTTAACGATGTCAATTTCAGCGCCATCAATAACAAATGATGGGGTCTCACTTTATTGTCAGCAATCTTTTTTAGGTTTGGTCGAGAACCTTCAACCATCGCCCGTGTCTTTATGACATTTAGTGACAGTTTGTTCCCCTCGGGAGAATTGAATTTTAAAAGGGGCAAGTATCAATCTTATCAAGCCAATAGCGGCTGACCTGGTCCCAGGGGGGGGTACTCCCTAACTTTCAATACGGGGGGGGGGGCAATGCCACTATTTCTTTGCTGACCCCTAAATATTAAGCCTGATGATTTGGGACCCCAAATATTGAGTCTAACGCTTTGGAGATCCCAAATATTGTTATCTATTTCTGGGGTCCCTGAAATGTTTTTGAATGATTTCAATTTGAGCTTCTTGATCTTTCTCAGTTTTTGAATAATACCTAAACATTTATTTCATGATTCGCAACTTCAGGGCCAAATTGTACGATTCTTCCTTTCTTCAAATTTGTGGACCACAAATATTGAATTTTTGTCCATGTTGTAATTCACAGACCCCAAATTGGCATGGACCCCCCCCGTATTGAAAGTCAATGAGTACCCCCCCCTGGGGACCTGGTTGAAACTATATGTCACGTGATTATTCCTTACACAATTTCACACGTGGTTATCAATTAATCGACCCAAAAATAAAATTAATTTCTTTTTGTAGAGCCGCAGCTATATAGGTGAAGCAGATATGATAAAAGTTGTCAAAATTGGCTCAATTGGTCACATGCTAAATCTGACAAAGAGAGAGTGAGTGATTCACCCGAAAATTGAATGTCAGTTTGCATTTTTGAAAGATAAAGTTTTCTATCTACGGATAGGCTATTTTCAAATTTTCAATCAGTTACCGATAAGATGCAGGACATATTAACTTCGGCATATCTCGGTAAAACAGCTGACTTAAACCATCGAAAATGCTAACTGTTACTTTGGCTGCCTCAGAGACCCACTCAGAGAGAAAAGCATGGCTTTCACTTAGGTCATGGTCATAGGGTGTGGAGTCGGCAGCCAGAGTAACCAACTATGAACAACCAATGATAGTCATTGACTAGTCAACTTCAAATAACTTTATCTTTTATTCCAACCCTCTTTTGCCTTTCGCAATAACTCCCAAACCATGGGTTTTCCATCAGCTCAAAAGATCGTACACAAAATTAAGAATACATGAAGGGCATCCTGTATGGTATAAGGTAGGCATCAACAAAAGAGTATCTGGAATAGCTCTGAAAATAACAACAGTCAAAAGGGAACCTTCTTACAACTCACGGTAAAGTTACGCTAAAGTCGTCATGCCTGCTCTACCAATTTCAAGGGCGGGCATGTCACACTGGGAACGATGGTCCTACCTTTGTCCGAAAACCGGTAGTTAACGAAGACACTTTGCACCACCTTTGTCCCAAAAACTGGTTGTTTTTGATGGCAAATTTCCGCTGTTATTTTTTTCAATTTGACGGACAATTTGAACATGACTTATCATTGACGATGTTTGTCCCAAAAACCGGTAGTTTAGACCAAATACTGTTTGGACAAAGGTAGTACCGTAATACTGGTCTTTGCTACTTAAATTTGGCGGACAAAGGGAGAACCAGCTTACAGGTAAACTTCAGGATTTTGATTAGATAGGAGTTGAGAAAACTTGATTTTTGTAACAAACTGATGGAATAGGAAGATTGATATTCAAATTTCACCTTTGTCCCAAAACTGATTGTTTTTGGGCAGGAAAGTCTTTCAATGTGACAAAAGAACCGGTTATTTTTTCCAAATCCTCTGGACAAACATGGGGTCAAATATTTCACAGTACTTGCCCGCCCCTGCAATTTCCTCGAATTATCACTCTCTTGTTGGGTCCAATGAAATTTGGAAGTCATTAGGAAGTCATTATCAAATACATCTTTCAAGTTGGATCTGAGAGCATTGCTCTCCCCAAATTTTGGCAGAAGGCTTGGTTGAAGGGCGGTGTAAGGAAGGGGTAATAGTAAAGAAGAGCGAAAACAAAGCAAAAATAACAGTACCCATGAAAATAGCGACAACAAAGGCCAACAAAGAGATGAGACATGCAATGCATCATGGTTGAAACAAACCCTTAAACCTACAAAAAAGCTGATGCAATGAAAATCGAATCAAAATATTCAAAAATGTATCATTTCTGGCGGAAATTTCTTCCCTCTGCGACATCCATTGACTGCCAACCAAAGAACATTCTGGAACCTTTCATGACGTTGAGGTCTCAAACTGAGCTGGTTACCACAGGCGCGGGTTAGTTGTCTTACGAAACCAATGACACACGCCATCAACCCAATAAAATATCCAAATGCCCCCGCGCATATTTGACGAGGATAACAACCAGCTTTCAGCAATTGTTAACTATCAGTAAATAAAGTAAACACAGAACAGGTCATTTATATAAAATTTATGAGCAGACAATAACAGAGTTTGTTCCCAGAAAGCATTGCCAGGCGAGAATTGGTGAGCGTCTTTAGTCATATAAAATTTAGCTTTACAAATCAAGCTTTATATAGACTTTATTGATTAGTCATATAAAGCTTGATTCACAGAAGAGAGATAGCGCGTTAAAAACTTGGATACCTCATCTTCTAACCTCATTCTAAACGCATTTTTAGTAGTTATTGCTTCCAAAAGGAATCGAAACTCGTTCATTATATCCGAATGCGTTGGGATATCTTCAAAGTTGCGAACAAAATCTAAAATTGCAGTAAAAGTATTTCGACGCCTTCTCCTGTCGCATTTCTAACATTGGGTGAGTCCTGTTGGAACAATTGTACAGGAAAGGCAATGCAACCAATTAGTAAGATTATGATTTCATCACCTTACTGATGCTTCAACTTAATTTTCAAGATTTTCCTCGCAATTTTATGTGCATTATTTCCTTCTGAAATTAGGAATTAACAAAAAGTCCTATTTCTTGATGCACCCAAGAACAGCTAAAAGTGCCCTGCTCATTGTCTTGTAGATCTTGATCTTTTGAAGGGAAAGCAATAATTACATTTCAACAGTTTCTACCATTAGAGAGCAATGCCTTGATTGTTAAAACGTGGGTCAAATTGAGCCAGTGAAAACCAATGGAATTTTGTTTCGGGAATTCTCAAATATATTCTCAAATAAATATATTCTCAAAGAAATAAATTCTCAAAATTAAATCAAACCCTCAGTCCTGCAACTGAGTTGTAATTTTTCAAATACGAGTGGATACATAATTCTGAAACATCCGGTAAGCTTCTAACACAATTTACGCTACTGCAAACGAAGCTTAACAAGGCACGGAGGAGAAACTCGCGAACAGAACGTTGATCACCTGGCTGATAAAATTTACAAATAAGGTTGGACAAAATTCAATGCTTTGTTTTGTTTGAAAAAAGCCATCCAGCGTGCCATTTACAAAATATCTGACCACTAGCAGGCCACTGCTGTAAAACTTTGAATTCTAGTCCCAGCATGATTGTGGTGCAATGATTACGACCATTGTTATTATTTTAAGTCAGTCTTTTCAAGCAGTTCTTTGCTTACATAGAATCTCGAATATCGTTAAATAATATGATATTAGAGAATATTATCTTTCATATTTATTCAGGTTAATTTACACAGTAAATAAAATTACTGTTATCAATCAAAGACTTGTATTTAGGAAATAGGAAGGAGGCAGCAAGAGGGAGCTATAGGGCCCCTCCCCCATTGAAACCACAAACAATGCTTATGATTAATACCCAGGGTCAGAGACGTAGGAACCGGGGGGCACTAGGGGCACGTGCCCCCCCAAGATTTTGAAATAAACAAAGAAGTGCCCTTTTTATTTTCAGGAAATGCCCCTTTAGCTTAATGGAAAAAGTGCCCTTGAAGTGTCGTGCCCCTCCAGGTTTGAGATGCTTCCTACGTCCCTGCCCAGGGTTTCTCTAATTTGACTGTAAACGTGGTGAATTGCTCACTCAGATGCCCCATTGAAAATGCTGCCTACTCTCTTGCTAACGCGCATGTTTCAATCAGAATGTCTTGCACGTGTCATCTCTTGGAAGGACTTCGTCGTCACAATTTTCACGGGCCATGAAAATTGCGACAAAAAAGGTGAACCAAGAGATAGCATGTGCAAGGCATGTTGGCTGAAACAGACCCTTTAAAATGGTAATTGATTTCACAAGCAATCAAAGCAAACTGTTCATAATCGTCTAAAATTGTGCGAGATTGCTTCACTGTCTTGATTGTTTCAAGTTTAAATGAATATTAGTAAGAAATGGCGATAACTAAGGACAGAAATGTCGTTCAAATGATTTAGAGACTTTACACAAAGAAGAACATTACCAACATTAGTAACAAAGAGAAGAATTGCTAGCTTGTTGAAAGGATAATGCTTGGGATAAAACAGACTATCAAAAATGCAGCACATCTTTTTCTCAGTTCACTTGAAGGAATTGTAGCATCATCTTGACAATAATCCAAGAATCAATTAAGTTTGAACTTAGATTGATTTCTTACCGACAACTTTAGCTAAACGTAGCTGTGAACACATTTTCAAGCCTCCCAAATTAATCAATTTTCTACCTTCCTTCTTTACATGTTTTCCACCCAGATCAAGTCATTCCACATTCTAGGTGATTCAAAAAAGCTGCACCTTTTAGATGATTTTAAGAGCTGCTCTGAAAGGAATGATTTAAAGGATTGTTAGTTTAATCTATCGATGCTAATCATATCTAGAGTTAAAACCATGTTTATAAATATGTAAACTTGATCATACACTTTAAATTAAAGTTTCCTCTGAGATTAAAGAAAGATTCCTTGGACTTGGTTCATTATATTAGCTTCCACAATCGATTCAAAACATACATCTTTTTTACTCATCCGATGCATCCAAATGGCGCAGGAAGTAGCAAGCGAATTTCTAGCCTGAGTCACAGATCAAACGTTTGGTCTGTGAATCAGGCTAGCGAATTTTGTAAAACAAAAGATTTAGGGTTTCGAGAAGACAAAACGATTTACTTTTCATAAGAATAGATTTCACACCTCTGAGTGCTCTCAATCAATCAAAATAAACAGAGAAAGTAAAAATAATGGTTGGCTGCACAGAAGGTGTGAAATCGCTTTGTCTTGAACAAACCTGTATCCTTTGTTTTACAAAGTTCGCACTTACTGTAGGAAGTGTCTTTCTACTCTAAATTGAAACAATTTTCCTTCAACTTTTTGTGATGAATTGTAAACATTTCTTGCAACTAAAAATTCTTCTGGGTTTTCATCAAAAAACTAAATACACAACGAAAAACTGTTTAAATTTAGAGCTAGCAGCGATTGTAAACCTGTAAAACAAACGGATCATGTATAATTGATAACTTCGCAATATTCCAAACATTATTAGTTATTTATATCAAGCATCTAAATAACCAGAACGAAAGTTTAACTTTATATGATTTATGAAATATGAAAATTTTATGTTATCAATCTCAGCAAAGTTTTCTGATGGTTTTACTGCCGCAGACGATAAATTTCATATCTGATTTGATACCAAAACCAACGATGGTAAATCGAAACTTTTATTCTTTGAACCAACTATCAAACTATAGCGGAAAGTAATCAAATTGTTTTGGATCAAGCAGCTAAACATAACTGAAATCTCTTTCATACTGTTCTATTAATGAACGCCACAAAACTGCCGCAAATGTTTCCTGACAAAATGCTTACAAATTCAACAAACATCCCTTACCTGACAGACAAGCATTTCTCGTGATGAACAATCCAAGTTTCCAGAAAAACAACCCTTTTAAACCAACCCTTGTAAACCAGCACAAGTTTGGAGTGAGTCTGAATCAGCTGATTTAGAATCCAACGCAAGAGTCTGTTCCAAAAACACTGCTCTAACTTGTTCTTTAATGCAACACAAGGCCGTCCAGATGTGCTTTACTCCCAAACAATAGAGTCAAAATCAAACAATGACAGACAATCCTTCTTTATAATGAGATACAAGTTCTTGTCTCATAAAATCAACATGTTCTGTAGCCTGTAAATGAAGTTATCTCCGACGAACAGCGCACCGACAAAAAACACAACTCAAACTAATCTTCCCGAACGCCTACATCAAATTGAAAAAACACTTTGAAACAATAAAAGCGTTGCTTTCAAATCTTTAACAACCTGAATCGAACAACCAGACTATATTCTAAATGGTATCTATATTGCATTAGGCTTCCACAAACATTCAAGGTTAAACCATTCATAAGTTGCTATGCGCAAGAAAATGAATGTCCGTCAATCATAGAACAACGTCGCGCCCCAGGGGGGTTGGCAATATCGAACACGAGAACGATTCTATTATGGGATACAGCTGTGCGCAAAAATCAGCAAATGGGCGAAGGGCAAACACTCCAAAAATGAGATTTTGGGATTTTTAAATCTCGCAGATTTTTCAAAGATTATTTTAGAGGTTCCCCTTCTGCGCCATGGTCAAACTGTCTCGCCTATGAAGAACACTGTTTCTCGCCATTTCTCCATGGATTTTTATGTGACCCTCAAAGAAGACTATTGCTCAACTATTTTTTGGTCAAAATAAAAACAGCAAGAGGTAAGTCATGTGCCAAAAATACTTCCGGGTGAGTAAAAAAATATCCATGTTTGACAGGCCACTGCTCTCTTAATAGAAACACGATGATATTGGTAAATAAATATTCACATAAATTTTCAAATTTAGTTGACATAAATTGACAACACCGTTCTGAAGTTATGAGAAATTTTCTCAAGAAAGCCCCTTCAAGAAAAGCTCAAAACGAGCCTAAAATCGCGACCGAATATTCCTAACCTTTTTTGCCTTACAGCAATGACTTCAACGCGTTTTAGCATGTGTTATCCTCTTGAGAAGATGAAGTCGCCTGGAATGATGTTCCTATGCTCTTATGCATGACATTTATTAATTTATCCGTCTAAAGAAAAGGGGTAACACGTGCTAAAGCATGTAAAAGTCATTGCTGTAAGGCAGAAAAGTTAGGAATATTTGGTCGCGATTTTTGGCTCGTTTTCAATGTTCCTTGAAGGGGCTTATTTGAGAAAATCCCTCATAATTTGAAGACGGAATGACCGATTTCGGTGAGGTAAATTTTAAAATTCATTTGAACATGTCCACTTTTTGGTGATTTATTTGCCAATATCATTGCCTGGCTTTCCGAGGAGCAGTGGCCTTATTATTGACCCATCCGCTACATAGTTTCCTTGTACATAAGACATCTAAATGAGGATGTTTAACCCTTTGAAGAAAGATGTATCTCTGAATTTCCAAGAAGAAAACATCCCCTTTTAAAGGAAAGCATTTCCCAGACATTTCTTGGTCAAAATGATGCCACGGGAAGAGTAATGTTCAAAAAATGCTACATAGCTTCCTTAGTAGATCAAGATATCAAAATGAGGATGTTTAACCCTTTGAAGAAAGATGTATCTCTGAATTTCCAAGAAGAAAATGTCCATGACCTTTAAAGGAAAACATTTCCCAGACATTTCTTGGTCAAAATGATGCCACGGGAAGAGTAATGTTCCAAAAATGCTGCACAGTTCCCTTGTGCATGTATCTCTGAACTTCCAAGAAGAAAATTTCCATGACCTTTGAGGGAAAGCATTTCCCAGACATTTCTTGGTAAAAATGATGCCATGGGAAGAGTAATTTTCCAAAAATGCTACACTGTTCTCTTGTGTATCAAGACATGCTGAACTTCCAAGAAGAGCATTTCCATGACCTTTGAAGGAAATCATTTTCCAGACATTTCTTGATCAAAATAACTGCAGGGAACGTTTCAGTCACCAAAACATTAAATAATTCCCCCTGTGCATTGAGACACTAAGACTAGCATCTATTCAGCGGAATATTTTACTTGACAGCTACATGTCAAACGGTATTTGAATACAAGAAGATAATTGACGTAGGAAAATAATTGACTTTGTTCAAAAACACAGTGGAATCCTCAGACCACCTGAAGGCCTTACAGATGGGGGGCGGTGCTTTACCTAAGACAACAACCAGAGGTGGTGATATCAAAACTATTCCTGTCTGCTCGCTTTAATTGCTTCTATTTTTTGCACTTCAAGCCTTGAATTCCTTGCCTTCCTACAAGTAATTATGAAAATCACTAGAAAAAATAAGACTCCAATCTTTTAGCGGCTAGAAACCTCAAAATCTTTTAGTTATACCGCAAGCAAGTTTGGCGCACTGCTCTGTCAAAACAAGGGGTCATTTTTGAGTCACTTTGCAAGGAGCTGAGCCCCTCAAGCAACACCTGATAGCGACTTTCTTGAATTATAGCATTGCAACTATAGGGTATCCCAAAAAATTGTGACTTGTTTGTGTGGCTAATGTGGAGGAGCTGTATCATCAATTGTCTCTGTTTTGATACAGTTGCATAGGTCAGGCTTCAATGTAGAGTTTGAAACCTTGTATGAGTCAATCTGACAACTGGTTGCTGATTTATGGCAGAGGAAAGGCAAAATATGTGGTTGCCTCAAAATAGCACTTCTATTCTTCTCCAGCTACGTCAAAATCAACTAAACTTTCAAAGCAAGAGTTCTAGCGTTTTATCTAGATTTTTGCTACATTTCTGAAACGGTGTTATAGCTTTGTTTATCAATAAGACAACACTGTCAACCATTTTAAGTATGGTCGACATTTGTTTTGAGATCTAAATAGGTGCATTTGAGGCCCTGTTAACGAAAATAGATTAACTCTTCCTTTAAAGAATTTAAACAAGGCCTCAGTGTGCTAAATATCTTGTCTTTTTTGCATCCGAACTTTTTTTATACAGTTTATTCGTACAACTTTCTACCAATATAAAGAATTTAAAATTTAAGAAGATCATAAGAAATTTGTGGCAGCAATACTGGACTAAAATTTGAGAACGTGGCTATCTAAGTTTCCTATAAAAACACGATAATCTGAATTTATCTAGATTTATAAATAGCTTCTGCCAATCAATAATGAAATTAACACCACAGTGTCCTCTGAGTCATCAATGCACTAATAAAGATAGCCTATAGTCTCATTTATTATGTCAATATGAAAACAGCAAGATGTCAAAAACAAAACTCCACCTTAAAAACTTTCAGATGCGTAATTGGCTTCTGATAAATAATAAAAAAAAATAATACCATTAATGTCAAAGCCAAGTGATTTTCTCGAGAAAAATTGAAGGATATCTCAAGAACAACCTGCCCAATCCTATCTAATGCGTATATCATTTGTCTTTGCATTGTATTAATGAAAGGCAAGGAAGAATATATGAACAAACATTTGGCAATCTGAAAGCCAACGAGGAATAAACTATTCAACTTATTAACTCGAGAAACGAAACATCTTAACGACATATGTTTACTTTCTTTGCACACTGCAAAGACCAAAGAAATACATTATTCAACCAATTTTGAGTGAGAAAAAAGAGCTTGATCACAAACACTGGTGAACTGACAAACTGATTGATCAGATGGATGAAAAATCAAATTTATGATTAACGTCTGCAGATTGGGAGTGCGCATCAAAATCAAATAGCTCTCAAAAGTAGGAATTCCAACGTTAAACCAATTTGATCCATGACACAAACGTAACAAAAGAAATTTTTAAGATTGGCTACATAATCAAATTTTGGCGATTTTTCAAAAGTTTCCCATCTAATATCAATTCAAGGCGAAAGAGGCAAATCCCAGCACAGCAAGACATCTACACCATGCATATTTTGAAGCAGAACTATTTCATGCGTTGCTGAGATCAATGCACGCTTTTGGCAGTTAGCTCCACAGCATATCGAGGCGAATTTTGATATTTTGATTGATATTTGATTCTATCAAGGAGGGTTGCCCTTCAGCCGGAGCTGTTTTACAAGGGGCCCTCCACTAATAAAAAACATTAATTACAATATTAAATTACTAAGAAATAGATTATCATACAAAAACCATAGTATTAAAAGCCTAAAACAAGATTACAAAGTCTATGATAAAAGAAAATAAACGCTATATTCTAAATAAACTGTTTAAAACTATTTAGGGAAGATGCCTGTTTGGTATCGGCATTCGGCAGGAAGGTCATTCCATATTTTTGCTCCTCGATAAGAAAAAACATTTTTGCCCATTACTTGAATTTTTCTTGGGTAGTCTTAAATCTGTCTCTGTATTTCGCAGGACATACGAAGAGCACTGATGCATTTAAAGAATGATGCATTTAAAAAGAACTGACATGATTGTGAATAGGGTCTATAAATGCTGACACTACCAATCTCTTTCCGCCCAAGCATTGATCAATAATTGTTGTCAGACTTTCAAATTTCCCTAAAATGGCAGTACTTGCAAATGCACAAGTTTCTTTCGATTCAACCAAAGGCGCCTACCTTGTAGGAATTTTTTTTTCCCGGTACTGTACGCGTAGTAATTGGTGTCCTATGACCCTGTCCTGTTAATCTTTGTATATCATAAGAAACTAAAGTTTTTCTAGTTACAGGGATTTTTAAATTCTAACGCCTGTTAGTGTTGACCAATCAAAAATCACGCTGTCTGATTCCCTGTGGCCAGATCGTATAACAGTTGATCTCGTGTTACATAAACACCGGAATTTGAAACCACAAAGTTATTCATACGTCATCTTATTGACCTTGAGAGGACTGACTCTGTGTACTGCTGGGTCACGGTACGGTTCTAGGACACTCTCTGTACTGGGTCACAGGACACCAATTACTCTACAGTACTGGGAATAAACACACTTCCTACAAGGTAGTCGCTATCCAAAACGAGACTATTACGCCAGACCGAGACCGCTCTTACTGGGACTCATAATATTACGGCAATATTTTTGGACTGACTTTTTTCACTTTTGAACGCCCTTGGGAATGAGGCTGCTATACACAGTCATGTACAAAGTATACAACCAAATACAACGCCATTAGAATCTCTGCAAATTCGATTGATTGATGTTGACCAACGGAAACTCGAAGCTCAAAGCAGAGTTTCGAGGAGCTTGGCCGGACAGAACAAAGTCTTATGAACAAGAATACCATGAAAACAGTTGGCGACAATATCAAATTTTATACGTAGGTACTATTTTGCTGCTTTCGCTAAGCATTAACTGATTTATTGTGAAGTTTTCAAATCAATATGTTTCATTTGAAAACTACAAATGTTTGTGCTTTTCTGCCTAGGCCCTAATCGAAACGAGGCAGTCATAGTCATTTCAAAAAAATGGCGTTTGATTATGAGTCGTAGTTAGGAGCGTCCGGCGTAGGCGCCCTTGATTAAACATCTTAGCAGTATGTAAGATTTCATTCAGGTAACGTAAAAGGTGGCTAAGTGACTTTAGTGACCACTGCTCAATCAAAATAGAAAATAAATGCATCCCAAACAAAAAAAGACTTTTCGAAGAAAGCCTTCAGCCATAATAACATCTTGATATTTAAAAACCGTCATGCACAAACATATTTTAGCATTATCCTGTCTACCCAAGAACACATCATTTTCCGTAAAGCAATGTTTATTTTATTTCATAATCATACAAGACTCCGCTTTCCATCATCAAGTCTTTTGCAATAAATGTTTTTAAATAGGTGCGTGCTGGTCACCTTCAATGTTTGTTAACAGAGTTTGATAGTATAAGCGAGAGAGATAGATTCTTTGGCTTCTCACGCTAAAGTTGACAAGTCATGGCGCCTGCCTGTATGTAGATGATACGATTGCTGGTAAGACTGGGCAATGTAAAGTCAACATGCCGACACAAGGGGAGCTGCTACGACGCTGCGTGTGCGAAAAAAGTGTCCACTGCTTATAAGCGAGAGAGATAGGTTCTTTGGTTCATCCCGCTAAAGTTGATCAGCTGTGTATATAAATGATACACAACTGCCTGTATGTAGATGATAAGATTGCTGGTTATATTAGGCAATGTAAAGTCAAGATGCCGACTAAAGAAGAGCTGCTACGGTACTGGGTGTGACAAAAAAGTGTCCAATTTTCACAAGCGAGAGAGATAGGTTCTTTGGTTCATCACCCTAACGTTGATAAGTCATGGCGTCTGCCTGTATGTAGATGATACGATTACTGGTAAGACTGCTACTGGGCAATGTAACGTAATTATACTAACACGAGGAGAACTGCTATATCTGAACTAGCAAGAATGTCTATATTCTCTTAGGTTTGACCAGTAAGGCAAACAAATTCTTTTGGGCAATTATAATGATTGGTTTTGCAATTTTCATGCAGGATTTTAACATTTGAAGACTCTTTAAATCGTGCAAACATTGCCTGCCTTCTCAAACAAAGTGTGAAGGTGGGCTTTCTCGCCCTCCCTCCCATTTTCGCTCTGAAGACCAAATTTATAATCAAAACATACCGGAAGGTATTTCTTTGGAAATCTTGGAATTATAATCATCACACTTCTTTCATTCTTGCTTGCTGTAAGATCCTTCTCTCTTTCAAGATTTGTTCATTCGAACTTATATTCACCCAAAAGCATATATATTTAGTCATTCCTTACAATTTAGAAATACCGCGTTTCCGTTTTACAACCACCTCTAAGGTGACCATGACAGAAGGAAGTACAACTGGACCTTCTGATGCAATTCAGGAGAGATTCCATTCCAAGGGCTGCACTACATTATTTGAAAACAGACAGTTATTAGCACCTTCGTTGTGTGCTTTTCGCTAAGTACCACACCATATTAGATCGCGAAGGAGTAGAAATTAGCAAGGCAATTAGTAAGATATGCTAAAGAACTGTTTAAAGCATTCCTAAGCAAATGCAGTCATAATCAAACAGAACTCTAAATACGTTTTGCTTACCTTCGTCTACGTCTCGTTCAACAAAAAAACTCGCAAATAACCACCCTTTCACTTCTGTTTTTGGTTTTCAACTTGTTGTTTGTTAATTGAAGTAAACAACCACAAGCAAATAACCAGTACACTTCTTCTAATGAAAACAACATCCACTTGCTAACGACATCTCTATATGCTGATGCAATCCTACTTCTGATGATGATGATGATGATGATGATGATTATTATGATGTTCCTGACCTCTGCCCCTCCTTAATCATTAAACAAAAACAAAACTGTGACAATTAAATTCGTCGTATCTACCCAACACTGCCAGAAACATAGACCACAAATTTCGCCATGAGTCAAGAAAACAGTCGGAATATGTCAAAAGGAGTTATATTCTTGGCTTACCACGGGGGACTTGCTTTTAATAGGTGACTGAGACGAATTCAGTTTGAACAAACTGCCCACTTTAGCTAGAAGTATGCTTTATCGTGTAATTTCAAGAAGGCTTTAAAGATATGATACCTGTGCTGAAAATACCAGGATGAATGTAGATAAATGGCACCATAATTTTATCAATATGATTCAGAAGCTTGTACATATTAATTCCAAGACAGTCTTCTGTAACTGAGAATCCCCTTGGCTAAAAGCAGGACGAACTCGAAGAATGACCACAAGCAACAATTCATGTCAGATTCTGCAATTCATTTTAAAAGAAGCCGAATACAGATTGCCTCCGTAAATTGTGTAATTGAACTTTGCTTGTCAGTTCCCTGGTGCAGTAGACAATTCCAATTCAGCATTAAAAGCGCGTACGCGATCACAGAACACAGCACGAGGTTGTTAACATTTTAAAATAATGAATATAGACCTCGAAAATCGAGCAAATGTAAACAATATTCCTTCTGTTAGTATTCTGATTTGGTTAATTTCAGGTGAGATCAAAGTGATTATGAGTAAAGATTCCCAACTGCTTAAAAAGCCGAGTAAGCAATTTCTAGAAGACTTGCCCAAGCAACAACACAATAACCCAACGTGCATTAGACTAGACTCAAGAATTGAATTCATTTCTTATTTCTTAGCTAACACTGCTTCGCTCCCAACCAAATTCAGTCAGTTATCAAAAATTCTATTTGATGCCCCGTTTTGTGTGTGTTGCTGCTGCAGAGGACTAGAGGTCAATTGTCCCGTTTGTCTCAATTGTCCCGATCTGCAGAAAATGTATAGAGGAATTGTTGAGCCACATTTTAGTTATTGCTGCTCGGTTGTTGTAGTGAGACCAAACTTAATTCTCTCCAACAGATCCAGAAGAGAGCAGCAAGATTAACTACAAATAGTCCCTACGATGCCCTCTGCTCGGCTGGCCGTCAATTAAAGATCTCACAAGAAAAGAAACACAAACAGCAACGCAGACCTTTAAATTATTGAATTCACTTGCTCCTCATTATTTAGGAGAACTTTTTTCGAAATGCTCAGAAGGTAGCGATCTTAACCTGCGCCCTACCGAAACAAATTTGCAGATACCTCTGTTAAGAACATCTACAGGTCAAAAAGCTTGTTCTTACCGTGGAGCAAAATTACGGAATGAGCTTAGCAGGGAAACTAAATTGGCAACCTCCTTGACAACCTTCAAAAGATCCATTCGATAGCTACATTTTAATTTTCTTTCACGTTTTTGTTATGTTAAATCGCGTAAGTTATTACTAAATATTGCATATGCAAGATTATTTTTCAATTAGGTTTTTTCAACAGGTAAATTTGTAAAACAGTAAATTTGTAAAACAGTAAATTTGTAAAACAGTAAATTTGTAAAACAGTAACAGTTACTTCTAACTGAAATTGTTACCTGTACAGATATTTCAAAATGAAAAAAATGCTTGTCACAAAGTTGCATAGAATAAGTTTCAAGTTAGAGTTCGAGAGCTTTTTTGAGTCAATCTGACAAGTGGTTGTTGATTTATGGCAGAGGAAAGGCAAAATAAGTGGTTGCTTCGAAAATAGCACTTCTTTTGTTTTCCGGCAATGTTAAATCAAGAAAGGATTCTAGCGTGGTATTTAAAATTGTTCTGAGCATTTCGCAAATTCATTCAATTGCCCAATTTCATGAGATATTTCATGTGATCACTTTGGTAAAGGAGCTTACTGGTGGCAAGCATTAATCTCAGCAGATTGATGACTGACTGGCGGTTGCGCTTTCGGAGCTGAAATTCTAATTTGCATATGATATATGATCAGTTAGATTCTGCCAATCACTTCGCGCTCTTCGAGGCTCTTCGAGACTCTTCGAGGCTCTTCGTCAGCATCGTGTCAGCATAATTTGACAGAGCGTATACGCGGCTGTACTTACATGGACACATTGCCTTGAATGCTTATTTTGTTCTGTATCCTTCATTGTCAAGTATCGTTAATGTATATTCTTATCCAAATTCTTATCAAGATTGCTAGCATTAAATATCCAAACAACACAATATCAGAATTGATCCTGTTACCATAGTGCTACAACTGTAGTTATTGGAATCCGTAGTCCGTTTGCAAATTATAGCAATTACATGGGTGTTCAATCCAAACAATTTTTGTCTATTATTAACATTTTGCATTTAGTTTATACTGTTAATTAAAAGCAAATAGAGTGTTAAGCACTGTTTGGCTAAGCGTAATATTTTCTGTAAACCCGGCCAAAAACGTAGTCTTATTAACATTAGGTATAATTGTGTATACTGTTAATTAAAAGCAAATAGAGTGTTAAGCAGTGTTTGGCTATGCGTAATATTTTCTGTAAACCCGGCCAAAAATGTAGTCTTATTAACGTTGGGTATAATTGTCTTAGTTTGGGTGATTACATCTTGTTTCTGGTCGTAGGTCAGTATCCTACAGTAATCTACCATGTATCTTTACTGTACTTCACTGTACAATGTAATCTACAATGTATCGTATATCTTCATATTGGTATCTGAAGTACCGCCTCTTAAAATCTCATGTTACGGTGATTCATAGATAGACAGTGTGTTTGATTAGTACCAATTCTGAAAACCAATAATTCACAATTCATAAGTCACGCAACCACTGAAATTCACAAGCCATGCAACCTTCTCTTTGCAACGTTTTTTCTTTTTGTTCGCAGTTATGTCTAGTTTGTATAAATGAATTTTTTCAATGTTTTTTAAAGGCCACTGGGTTGACATAATATTTTGCAACATAGGGCACAAATCTTTAAAAAGATCGGTGTAAAATTCTATTGCAGTTTTCTTTGAAATAAATAGCTTGGAAGGAACTTAGGGTTTTTTTGCTGTAAATCTGCCGTGGCAATTTATTGATATCTTGATTAATTTCAATATGGCAGCATTTATTAAATTTGAGGCTACGACGTCATCAAATTTCTAAATCCTAAACTAGAAATGCTACAGATTTCTGCTTGCCACCATATTGTAGACCTTCATAAACGATGGCTTTCTTGAAGGTTATGTAATGTTTCCTCTATTAGTTTAGGATTTACGATGATTCAAATTTTTTCAAAATTTTCCATGAATTTGCCACCATTTTGAAAAAATCAAGATATCATATAATTTCCACGGCAGATCTACAGCATAGTATCATTAGTTCCTTTCAAGCAATCCAATTCAAAGAAAAATATAATAGAATTTTACACCGACCTTTCTAAAGATTTGAAAGAGTGAGCCCTATGCTATAGTTTGCTCCTCTTGGTATCATAGTCGTAGTGTTGTAAAGTAGGCTAAGTAGTGTAGGAAGTAATCTGTCATGTAAATTTTTATATAAAATATAAAAAAATTCTGAAAATGGTAGACTTGGTAGCATTTGTGTTGATTAACTCTGGACTGCTCAAAACGGTAGGTTCGGTAGGTTAAGAGGTCTTTTGAACCTTCTGTTCCAAAAGGCAGAAGGTTTGGCAGACTTAAGAACGATTCTCGTTTTCATTAGCGAGCTGCCATAGTGAATCCGAAATCTAATTTTGTTCGAAATATTTGTGTTTGATTGGGAAATACTTATCCGTCTCTGCGAAGTTCATTATTTTCGTCATTTTTGTGTGTTTGAATTACCTATCAAGCCCACTCCGAGTGAAGAATTACCCTAAAACGGGATGGTTCTTAAATAATTGTCAGTTACTTCAAGTTTATGCTGAGCAGAGCAGTGGCGTGGCCACGGGGGGGGGGGGGGTATGGGGGGGGGCAATTGCCCCCCCCCCCCACTTTTGTCGAAAGATGGTCCTCGAGATTCCTCTAAAACCGAAGAGAAAATAACTGGGTATAGGTTGGGAAAGAATTTTCAGAGAAATGTCAAATCTTGGCACTTGCAAGCATGATATTGGGAGATGCATTCTAAGCCAAAGTAAAGGATCTTTCTTCAAAAATTTTCCTCGTAATCTGATTCATAGGATAACTTTTGCAAAACGATCAAGGTTTCCTTGTCGCTAAAGGCAAGCATGATATTGGGAGATGCATTCAAAGCCAAAGTAAAGGATCTTTCTTCAAAAATTTTCCTCGTGATCTAATTCATAGGATAACTGTTGCAAAACGATCAAGGTTTCCTTGTCGCTAAAGGCAAGCATGCTATTGGGAGATGCATTCTAAGCCAAAGTAAAGGATCTTTCTTCAAAAATTTTCCTCGTGATCTAATTCATAGGATAACTGTTGCAAAACGATCAAGGTTTCCTTGTCACTAAAGGCAAGCATGCTATTGGGAGATGCATTCTAAGCCAAAGTAAAGGATCTTTCTTCAAAAATTTTCCTCGTGATCTAATTCATAGGATAACTGTTGCAAAACGACCAAGGTTTCCTTGTCGCTAAAGGCAAGCATGCTATTGGGAGATGCATTCTAAGCCAAAGTAAAGAGCGTGGCCCCAAAAATTTTCCTGGGGGCTTCGCCCCCAGACCTATTCTTTATGGTGCCCCCCACTTAATTTACCCTGGCCACGCTGCTGGAGCAGAGTACAAGCTAGTAGCTCATAAGATCTTAACAGAAATATTTACAACAGAAATAACAGAAGTATTTAAAAATTATTTTCAAGGATCCTAGTTCCTTGGCGTTCTCGATTTGAAGAAAAATAGGAATCTTTTCTTACAGAAAAGTGAGATTTCTTTGACTTAGAATCGTACAACTGAAGTTAAATCATACTATTTTTATTTACTACTTTATCCTAATAAATGATAACAAATAAGGCGCAGGATAATTAGGACTGATTATCGGAACTTAATTATTCATAAACTAAACAAAATCATAAAATTAAATGCAAGTCATTCATGCATACCAATATGCACATGCATCACTTAGATGTTTAAAGAACAAAATTAACCATACGCTTACCGTCTTATCAAGAACGAAATCCTGTCTACAACCTTAATTATAGTCACAAGAGGCTATTGTGACTATGCTTTAATCGCAGACTCTGTATGGAATATAATTCATTGCAACTAATTAGACTTTGAGTCTTCTCCGACAAAACAAATCTAAAACTGAGCCCTGATACCCCAAGTTTTACTACTTTCACACTCGCACAACAAGGACAGATTTTGTAACACAATAGCATGAGATGCTTTTGTTGACACCTTGACTCAAAGCGATTAGTGGCTGCAGACAAAGGAAATTCTCTCAACCATAATTTCAAAAAAACCAAGCCGTGAAAGTTTTTCTGAAACCCAAGTAGCTAGCGCACTCGCTGTGCATTCCAGAAATATTTTCCTTCTTCTTTCGATCTATGCTCCAGGTTGCTCTTAAAAACGATTTCTGGAACGCACAACGAGCGAGCTAGCTACTTGGGTTTCAGAGAAACTTTTGCGGCTTTGCTTGTTTTGAATTACTGGTTGAATTTCTCTCGCCTGCGATCGCTAATTGATTTGAATTGCAGTGTCAATCAAACCAACTCGTGCTATTGTCTTACCAAATCTGTCCTTGTTCACTCAAACAGCAAAACCAGCTTTATCTAAACCATGTTAGATTTTAGCCAATCAAATGCATTTGGTTCGTTGGATTGACCAATTAGAAGACTCCATTCGCTAACCTTGTTCAGTTTAAGCTAGCGTAACTTCCAAGTGTGAATGGGGGTATTAAACCAGCAGTTTAAACAAAATCGGGTCAAAAATGTTGTGTTTTAATTGGTCAACCCAACAAATAGACTGCTTTTGATTGGATGAAATTCAACCGGGTAAAATATAGCTGGTTGTCCGGTGCAGCATGGGTTCCAACTCTTAGAATTAATCTTGAATCATTTGCACCGATTTAAAGAAACTTCGTTTTTCGTCCACATGATTACAGATTCAGCGAACTTTATTATTCTTTAAATCTAACGGTGATTGGGGATGAAAGTTTTTGACACTTACCAAATTCAACCAAAGGTATTCCAAGCCATGCTTGTTCTTCCTCTGGGAATGATATCATGAAAGGAATATTTTGTGATCTGTACACTTTGCTCCAATTAAAAACTTCCTCAACAATCTGTAAAGCAGAGATATATTGGTTATACCGAGTGATTCACGAAAAGTGTCGGCGAAGGAAAAACAGACAAAATCAGCTGAGGTTGTGTTACCCGTTTCAAGTCATGTGACCATACTCGTGGGAAGTTCTAGTATTGTACCAACCATGTTTTGCGTTCATGGCAATGGCATGAAATATGCTACAGAAATCAAAAAAGGTGTTTCATTAAGAAATCGATCACTTGACTTGATATGGGTGTAAGCAAACCTCAGCTGATTAGGTCCAGTAACAAAAATCTAAAATTATGCTAATAAACAAGGGCAGATTTTGTAATACAATAGCATGAGTTTCTTTTGTTGACACCTTAATTCAAAAGCGATTAGCGATTGCAGACAAGGAAATTCTCTCAACCAGCAATCCAAAACAAATAAAGCCGCACAAATTTATTCGAAACGCAGGTAGCTAGCTCGTTCGTTGTGCATTCCAGAAACTGTTTGTAAGGGCAAACATGAGCATAGATCGAAAGAAGAAGGATGCATCTACACTTCTGCCGCGGGCATTTTATTTGCTTGGTTCAAAAGCCGTTCGGGAGGCGATTCAATTCTCTTATTTTTTTGGGTGTTATCAAAACATTTACTGCTCAGCTTCTGGACCAAAGAAATAAAATGCCCACGGCAGATGTGTAGATATATCCTTCTTCTTTCGATCTATGCTCATGTTTGCCCTTAAAAATAATTTCTGGAATGCACAGCGAGCGAGCTAGCTACCTGGGTTTCAGAGAAAATTTTGCGGCTTTGTTTGTTTTGAATTACAGGTTGAGAGAATTTCCTTTGTCTGTGATCGCTAATCGCTTTGAATTGAGGTGTCAACAAAAGCAACTCATGCTATTGTATTACAAAATCTGCCCTTGTTATGCTAATACTAAAGTTTAAACCATATGTTTAAACAACCAGTTGGGAAACGCAACTTTGAAGTGAACTTCAATCCAATGAGTATGACGAATATCATATTTAGGACCAGACCAGTAGATGTTATAAAAAGATGACAATTTTGTTTAAACCATGTTCAATACCTAAAGACAAATCCAGTATCATAATTGTTTAGGCAACTTCATGTTTTGATTATTAGTAAATGTTGAAGTTTATTGTAAAATTATGGAAAACCTTTTACTTTGTTTTCACTTGTTTCCTGTATAATATTACTACGAAGGTACTTCAGTAATGTCTAAGCATCGGCAAAAACTTCAAAAACTTTGTTTTGAAATGTTCACGAGGGCACAGGTAGTAACATGAAGGTTGCAAAATACGTCTGAAAAATGAAACTTTCAGCACTGGCTCAAATTCTTAGATTCTTGTAAAAATACGTGTAGTACTAAAAATTTGTGTGGCTTTTGATAAAATTGAGCAAAACGAAGTTTTCAAGATTCATTGTTGTTGACGTTTAACATTTTTTCGGACTCACTTGTAGCACAATTCTTCAAAGTGTTGATAACGCTTGCTATACACATAATACCAACCTTACAAACAGAGGCTGAAAGATAAATTTTTCCAGATGTCTCGAATCACAAACTTACAACTATTTTGAAAACCAACGAACCTGTTGAATGAAAACGTCGGCTATTTTGAAAATTTTACGAATCTCTCAATAAAACATTTTAAAATTTACAAAATAAATGTAATGAAAACGAATCAAGCTTTCATTCGGATTAAAGTCCTGGCAAGGCCATACAAAATACAGGCAGGGGCAGCAGGGGAAGTGGCCTCCCAAAACTCCTCAAAATACGATATGAGAAGATGGAAATTAAGGGGTTTTGGTCACTTTTCCCTTCATTGCCCCACTGAGAACTTATAGCTGTGTCCAGCCATATGGGTCTATGCTATCTATGTATCAATTTGGCACTAAAGAATAACTTATTATGATTTAAAAGCTAAAAATAGATACATTACGACTTTAATACAAATTAAAGCAGCCCTATAAAGCAGCCCTAATTGTAGTGGCAGGGATAATTTTAAAAGGTCGAATTGACTTTATTTCCATAATAGTCCCCTTAGAGATGGCTTCTAAATGGAAAATGCAAGATTGTCATAAAAGAGAGAAATAAGAATAAATAGATAAAAAGTATAAAGTTTAAAGTGCTTTTTGATGAAATATGATTTAGTAAGGCAGAATCATTAGTGTGTGTAAGAGAGCATATAGGGTGTGAGTAATACACATATACATCATTTTCCTCACTCTGTCTATTTTTGAAACATGCTCTGTCGTTTAAAGTCCAAAGTATTTTAAGTATTACTTCTGTATTAATAAACAAAGTTTGAATGAATATAAAGGATATAAGCAACTTATTATACATTAATTAGAAATGTTTAATAATTCATTAAATCTGTGACGCTGTGCACGTATATTTTCATAAGAAACTCCTGATGAAAAAATAAACTCTCAGATCACTAGCAATTTAGAAACTCGACTACTTGAAAAATATTACTGAATAAACTTGTTTATTTTGGGGAATTTTCTGCTTGTTTGTTGTTACTCGGTATTGCTTAAAGGCTCTTATCGACAACAAAGACAAAAACCAAAAGACGGCACCTGCAAGGTATGATGGTTGAATGAGAGCCTTAAGTAATGTATAAACAGAGGCATGGTTTCATAAAATTGACTGCTAAATGCTCATGGAGGAACAGGAGATGTACCACCGACAAACAACAAGAATTTGAGGACATTCTAAGGAACCGTTAATATTCAGAATTTGATTATTTCAAGGACTTTTCAGAGCTGGGTGGATTTCTTAGCTTCTGATAAAAATGCATCTTCTTTGCGAATAGCTTGAAATTATCAACTAAGATCTAACTAACGTTTATCAAGCATGAATACGGGAAATTTCAAATTGATCGAAACTTTTATTGAAAATGAGGAATGTTCATCTATCTTTCATCTATTTAGTCTCGTGTTATTTTAAGACAAATTCTAAAATTTAACAGGTTTAATTCACAAAGAATCTAAATTACAAAGCATTTATGACAATATGTGACAGAGAAAACATACCTTGAAAATTTAATGACTTCACACCAACTTTTTCATCATCTAGTTCATCACACCAAAGAAAACGACACTTTACCATGCCCTGCAATTTCAAATAAGCAATGTAATTCGATCTCAGAGTTTGAAATTTCATAACGCAGGTGTCTGAAAAGAAATACCTACAAAAAATATACGAATAACAGGCTCGGGTTATTGTGATATAAATACTTAATTTTGTTTGGGCTTGAAGGATTCGGAATCCTTAGAACTTCAGTAAGCCCGAGGCGAATATTTTTGTTACAAGAATAAAGCATGAAGTTGCTAAAACCAACAAGTATACTGTCACCAATTTCATTATCTAAGGGAATAAAATATTTTTACTAAAACAGTAGACAGCACAACAGGGGTGAAAAATTTTATAAACGAAACAATCACATTTACGAAAAGGACAAAGCGATTTACCTTTCTGACGAATAGATTTCACATTGACTGGGTTCAATACCCGGTAGAGCCCCACCGCTTGAGCATCATGACAAGGGGTCGCGGACTCGATTAGGACTATTCTACTTCTGCGATCCCAGCGCTTGGCGCTAAAAACCGCAACTTCACCTTCACCTTCAAAATTAACAGAAAGAGCAATCGACCTTATGCTTGGACGCGCTGAAGGTGTGAAATCAATTCTTCAAAACCGAAAATCGCTTTGTCTTGTCAAGGACCTGATTATTTTGTTTAACAAATTTACCTTTGCTATGCAGCAAAATAGTCGCAGAGAGTTTAGAAGTGGCTTCTATTGCTCTTGACTGACTGACACGCCTGTACAAAGAAATTAACGATCCCAAATTTGGATCGTTCATAGTGTACCTAATTGTATGTAGTTTGTAGTATGTAGGCATTGAGTCCGCATAAATAACGCGCTCGTGACCAATATGAACTTCTTTTCAATCATGAAACAAAAGTTGTGATTTAATCGCTATTGATATTAAACCAAAGAAATTCCCGAGGATAATGCAAGGATTAAGAAGCCTCTGGTCTCCACTGCTAATGACTTTAGGACTATTATGCGATAAGAAAGGGCCGTCAGCAGTTTGTCAGCAAAATTCAGGATAGCGTTAACGCTCAGCTATTTATATGGACTCAATGCCTTTAACTTTGCGTGTATTTTCTATTGGCCATGGGGTAGTCTACCCCCATTTGCATCTTGAGATTACGTTGTATATGGTAGGTGAAATACTAAAAATTAGTAAGAAGATGGAGGCGAAGTCACACTCTGAAGAAAACATAAGTTAGTGTGCTGATTCAAAGTCTTGTTTCTTTGCCTCCATTTTCTTGCTAATTTTTTGAAATTATGAAATACTCTGTCTCTATTTTTATCGAAAATCATTGAAAATCTCAAGCTCTTAAAAACAGGATCAGGAGAATTACCAGAGCTTCTACATAAACGGTTTGTTTTCTTACCTCACTGTACAGAAAAAATTTCTTCTTAGCCAGAAAGATTCTTAAAATCTCTGCTGCATTAATCTTCCGTAGGTGGTTGTGAATCTTTACGTTTAGCAATGAAATATTTTCTGGGATCTGACATCTGTTATCTTCGACAGAATTGAGGAACAGAAATCAACTTCAAATCTTCTGCACTAAACAGTCTCGTGTGATTAAAAGTCTCTCTCGGAAAGTAACGAATCAATTTTACAATATAATTCTTCAGTTCAACTCTTCCTTGCTTTCAAGATCTGCATCCAAATTCAAGTTTGACATCAACGTTATTCTGGTGATATCAACCATCTGATGGCATCAATCTGATTATCGTGATATCAACCAACTGATGCCAAGAATCTGGTGATATCGACCAACCTCGTGCAAACTTGCAACAACTATTTCTTCTTTTCTGAATCTCTGCAAAAGCCAAACGAGTCTCTAGTTCTGACTTTCAATGCTGTCTACATTTCCATCAAAACACAGCATTGATATCAACATAACTCTAGTGATATCAACCAATCTCGTGCTAACTTGCAAGAGCAATTTCTTCTTTCTTGAATCTCTGCAAAAGTTAAACGAGTCTCTGATGTTGACTTCCACTGCTTTCTAGATTCCCATCAAAACACAAGCTTAATGGAAGCTTTGTGCTAGAAGTTCAAAGAAACGGTGTTGGTGTTTTTCTCCAATTTCTCAGGATCTCCTTCAGGTTGCAAAAACTTTGAAGATTCGCTTCAAAACTTTATGAATTTCTCTTTCTTTCTGCAAGGTCAAATTGAAGATATCCCAATGTCATCTTTTTCTCCATTTATCAGTACTCTTCTTATCGTGCTAGAGCTTGCAAATTGTCAGTTTTAAACATTTCTTCAATTTCCAATAAACCTTTAGTAGACATGAAACTCTAATACCATTATGAAAAGAAATTGAGCCAATCAATGAACACTACTCTTCATAAGATATAACAATTTCTTTGATCTCTTATCTTCTTTTCTTCAAGATAAAAAAGGTTAATCTCTTGATAATTCAGAAACTTCAATATTCCAGCCCGTTGTCTTGCAATGTCTGCTTTCGCAGATTCAAGATGAAATGCAAACTCCTTGTTGAGACTGCCATCTACTCACAGCAAGATTGAAGAGACTGCTTGAGCCTTGATCTCTTAATTGTCGAAGTTTCTTGTTACTATTCGATCATTCGCTAGACTTTCGAATGCATACTTTACCAAATCATTTGACGCGAGCACACCAGATTTTTACCAAAAGAAATAAAACAATCTTCATTTTAGCATTTCCCAATAATTAACCGTGAATTCCAAGCATTTAAGGTAAAATCCAACAGCAATTTGATCAAAGTTCTTCGTTGGCCGAAAATCAACTTCCACTTTCGTTGCTTACCATGTCACTGCAAACTTCACCATATTATCTGCGATCCACATAACAGATTTCCTCAACCATGAATGTCACTATGAACAGTTTCATTTATAAAAGCGTCTTTTTAAAACGACATCTCAACGGGGCTTTGAATTTCGGCAATGAATGCAAGACGGCTAAAATCAGTTGCCGAGACAGATGGCCAAGACTTCAAAACTCAAAGACGAAAAACAGTTGGCGATTTGATTAAATTTTATTTTGAACTTTCAAGGAATTTACGAGCTCAGAATGAATGGATTGTTCCTGCTGTTATTTTCAAAATTTTATTTCAAAGATTACAAAAATAGATAATCATTCTTCGAACAAAAAAATCATCTGGGCTAACACATGAGGGGATCATCATTAATAGAAGGTATTGTGCCAAGAAGCACACAGTTAGGTTTTTCAAATGTTGTTTTTAATTTTGAGTAATTGACGAGCTTGAATTAAATGTAATATTCCTGCTGTTATGTATTTCCAAATTTTCATTTCAACAATTACCAGTATGCATAAAAAGGGTTTGGAATACTACACATGGAAATCAACATCGTTTAAAATGCATTGTGACAAGCGAAATCCAATTTCATGCATCTCAACTATTCAAAACCAATTCCAAAATTAAAGATTGATAACAACATGTACAGTTAAGCCCGAAATTATTCATACCTATACCAAATTTGGAGTATTTTCAATCATTATATTTGCTAGCCAATTCACAAGATATTTCATTTCTTGAAATGTCTTTTGTAGCACTTGTTTCAGCCTTTCGTCACATTCTTACGAAACTTCAGCCACAGTAAAATTGGTCCTCAAATAGAACGATGCAAAATACTCAGAATTTGGCATAGGTATGAATAATTTCGGGCGTAACTGTACATGCAAAACTTTTGGATTTTGCTTTTCAGAAATGTCTAGCATATCTTTATTTCAAATTTCAAATCATGTACATTTAAATTTCAAATTATTTCCATTTCGGGCAAACAAAAGCAATTCATTACTGTGACTACATTGAAAACAATCTCTTCTAAATTACTGTTGTCACTCTTACAAAATCCTTTGCTGTGAACTTAACAAGGGCAGATTTTGTAATACAATAGCACGAGTTGCTTTTGTTGACACCTCAATTCAAAGCGATTAGAGGTTGCAGACAAGGGAAATTCTCTCAACCAGTAATTCAAAACAAACAAAGCCGCGAATGTTTCGTTGAAACCCAGGTAGCTAGCTCGCTCGTTGTGCATTCCAGAAATTGGTTGTAAGGGCAAACATGAGCATAGATCGAAAGAAGAAGGATGCATCTACACATCTGCCGCGGGCCTTTTATTTGTTTGGTTCAAAAGCCGTTTAGGAGGCGATTCAATTCTCTTATTTTTTTGGGTGTTATCAAACATTTACTGCGCAGCTTCTGAACCAAAAAAATAAAATGCCCGCGGCAGATGTGCAGATATATCCTTCTTCTTTCGATCTATGCTCATGTTTGCCCTTAAAAATAATTTCTGGAATGCACAACGAGCGTGCTAGCTACCTGGGTTTCCGAGAAACTATTGCGGCTTTGTTTGTTTTGAATTACTGGTTGAGAGAATTTCCTTTGTCTGTGATCGCTAATCGCTTTGAATTGAGGTGTCAACAAAAGCAACTCATGCTATTGTATTGCAAAATCTGCCCTTGTTTGTGAACTTACAAAGCAATTTTTATTCTTTTTTAAGTGCCCTTGGGAATTGGCAAACTAATTTCTAATAAGAAAAGGGCGGAGTTTAACAAATAAGTTTTGCAGTTCTTCACACTGCAGAGAATATTAGAAAAGTTAGTAGCTATCAAAGAGCTGCGTTACACGTTGAGAAATGGTTTCTTAACATCGTTTCATTGAAAACAAACCTCATTCTGTGAACTTATGCTGATTCTGAAAAATAACAGTCGGAGACATTTGCATTGCCTATGCGAAATGGTTTTCTTAAAATAATTTCATAAAAGCAACTCTCAATTGGTCAACTTAAGTTGCAGCTGAGAAATAACACCTTGGGGGAACTTTTTACAATTCGATATCTCCTATCCTAATTAATACCAATGTTGTTCATGAAATTTTGCATCGTGAGTGGCAAGCTACATGAATTTCACTGTGTGAATCAAAAAGTTTCACCGTTTTAAAATTGAACGAAATTCTAAATTCTACCAAGAAATCTCATGATCTTGTACGAATTGAAAATTAATGTGATGTCGTACAATTTGGTTCTTACACAAGCTTACTGGTGTCGCGTAAAATCTATGGCTTAAACCTCAGACTAATGTTTTCAAGCTGCGATTTCAAAATTCGTTTACAGCAAGAGCATAATTGTGATCTTTCCAAGAAATAGCCTTTGATTTAACTGAGCGAAAATGAACCTTAAAATATAGGCAAACCAAAACAATTTTTGAAACTTCGAAACTTTTCATGAATCACCTTGCAAGCGCGATAGACAATAGAAAAGATTGCGAGAACAATGCGTTTGAAAGCCAATTAATTAAACATTTCATCCCAAAACTATTTACACCTCAAAATCGCGAAAATTATATGTTAAACACCATGAATATCACAATACAAATAATTCATTTTCACGTACGATTAAATAACGTTTCAAAGAAGAAACTTAACAGATTAGACACTCAGAATCAATTTATGTATAAGGGATCACACATAAACCGTTCGGACTGAATACAACTCCAGAAATATTTGAGATCCTATATTTTTATTGAGGAGTACTGATTTTTCATTCGCTTAAAGGGGTTGGGTCACGTAATGTGAACCAACTTCTTTCGAAAAGACGATTTTACAATTTTTTCAAAAGGTCATATAACACAGATTGTCTACCATGTTTCTCAAAATGAAAGTGTCATTTTGAAGATGGACTTTTGAATTTTGTAGAGATATAACAAAATATTCATATGTTGTAAGACTACAGAGATGTTGATGGATTTCCAAGAGCACCTTTATCTTGGATTCACCCAAGGGCGCCTACCTTGTACTGTATCCGTGACCTAGTGTTCACAGAGTAATTGGTGTCCTTTGACCCAGTCCTGTTTATCTGGGGATTTTCAAATTCTAGCGTCTGTTAGTGTTGCCCAATCAAAAATCACGCTGTCTGATTCCCCTGGCCAACTCGTATAACAGTTGATCTCGTAATACATAAACACCGGAATTCGAAACCACAAAGTTATTCATACGTCATCTCGACCTTGAGAAGACTGACTCTGTGTACTACTGGGTCACAGTACGGTTCTGGGACACTCTCAGTACTGGGTCACAGGACACCAATTACTCTACAGTACTGGGAATAAACACACTTCCTACAAGGTAGGCGCCCTTGATTCACCCCATCCAGCAAAATTTGTCCAGAACACAATGGTCATGTGCGGGAAACAATATAGATTCTAGAGATAGCTAACAGGTTTTTTGACCCAGCACTGTTAATTTATCGACTATAGGGCGTCCCAAAACATTACCCCGTTTGTGCAGCTGCTGCACAGGAGCTATGACTTCAGTTCCCGTTTTTCGTACAGTTGGACAAGATAGGCTTTAGCGTTAGAGTTTGTGACTTTGTTTGAGTCAATGTGACAAGAGGTTGCTGATTTATGGCACAATAAAATCTTTACATCATTTGGTACTGTACGTCATCTCTCAGGATCTCATTTCAGGGAATGAAGACCAAAGTATTCCAAAGGTCAATTTGACATTTGGAAATGAGTCTGGGGAGAGCAATATTTTCTGGAAAATTGCGGATGCAAATCTGGTTGATGGCTGCCACGGGGCTTCAACGAATGATAAATTGAATTTTACAAATATTTTGGTTTTAGATTTTTCCCGGTGAAAAATAAAAAATGATTTTCCCAGAATATATCCGAAAGATTGTCCTATGACCAATAAGCCTCGTAACATAGAGGGATTCTCTTTCTAACCTCGAGTCAAACAGATGGCTTTTGGTGTTTGGCGGGAAAAGTATTGGTCACTCTACATCAGTTTACATTATGCTGCTACGTCCCAAATCATGTTGCATCAGTTTATCAATGATTATGATTGGCCTAAATGATAGAACAGTTTTAAAAGCGAGCAAACTGCAAAATTATGAGAAGCCAGCTTTGCATATACAAGTGCACATTAAAATGCGCTATCTACTAATCCTTCAAGAATAAAATTTTTGATCTCAAAATATCCTAATTATCTTGTCTACTTGAAACTAAAGAAATAAGAACAGTTATATCATCTGGCTTACCACCTCTAATTTCGATACCTGCTTTCCTTGCATTGACAGCAAATGGTGATAAATAGTTTGGATCGTATGCAAGTTTACGTGCTTTTCCAGCTAGACAGTTGGCCAAATATTGTAATGATTCTTTAGATGTGTCCTGGAAACATAGATATTGCTCTGTAGCCTACATTTATTTTTGACCATAGCATAGGTATCCCAACCTCGTTTCCAAGGGTATCTATTGTTCTCAATAGGAGGCTATACCTCAACAGATACTAGACCCCAATGTAGGTGGTGCAGTTTACGGAAAACCTTCATTGTCACTGGGTACAAGGTTGAAATATACCAGCATCCTCAATTATGAAGTTAATACTCTCTTGTGCTGTTTGCACCATGCCGTTCCTCAAAGAAATATTTTTGCAATACTTGACTCCATCAAGGATTGTGGAAGGGCAACATTTTGCCATCATCTTGTTTTGTCTCATGAAATTTTTGCCTGATTTTATTGGTTGATATTTTTCTAGATAAAAATATCTTTAAACCATCATTAGAAAACTGGGCGCTACGTTTCCTGGTGCCTAGTTGAAGGATTTATTCACACTCTGCTTAGAAATAGTTTGAAGATTATACTTAAATTGCAAGTTCCCCAAACAGATCCCTAGGATAAGGAGCAGGAGAATCTGATCATCTGATCACATTTTAAAAATTGGAAAATTTGCAAGGAGTAGAGGGAAATTGCTTGATGCATTGAAATTTCCATTCTTCAAATTTCAGAATATTTAATTTCCTATTAAAATTGAAGAGTTACCTTTAGCTGAAGAATTTCTCTACCAATTTGTTGCGTTGATAAATTATCAAAGAGACCATCAGAACCCAAAACTATGACATCATCTTCTTCCAGTGGTATTGTTGATTGATCTGCTTCATCAATGCTGCAAAGTTAAATGATGAATCAATCAATGATACTCTGGTGGTAACAAAACAAATATATAATAGCGATGAAGAATAATGAAGGATAATGAATGAATGAATGAATGAATGAATGAATGAATGAATGAATGAATGAATGAATAAATGAATGAATGAATGAATGAGACAATATAGGTTTGAGAGACCTCAGAGTATCCATAATTTTTTTGTTTTGATTGCATTCTGTCATTACAACATAACCTCAATACATCATAGGGTAATTCATTATTTCAGGAAAACTTGCATGAGACTTTGGAGAAAAGAGAATTTTTATGATCTTTTGCAAATCCCCCCCCCCCCTTAAAAATGAAAGGATTTTTTTGCCTGATTTTTAAATACATCACTAAATTGCCTAACAATCATCAAGTTGGATTTTTTGCCACAAAAAGAGTTATCAGCTTTGTGATAAATGTCAGAAAAGAAAGCAATCTATCATGCAAAATTTTAATGTTGATGACACTCATGAATGACTCATTCATGAATTCCCTTCTTTTAGGTAATATATATAGTTAATGTTTTTAGAGTTTTGTCAGTAATTTACTGCTTTTAGACAATAGTTACATTGACTATTAAAGAAAGGTTGAAAAACAATACTACTGCAGATGTCATTACTAATACTTTCTTGAAACAAAACACTTTGTTATTGCTAACAGTAGCTTCGTCATATGATACCAATATGACAAATAGCAATAAATGATTCCAATAGCAGCTTCAAATCTAAGTCAAATTTTTCAAATTTTCCACATATCTGAGAATGAAATTACTATTAAAACTTGAATTTACCTGTCCTGGATAACAGTTCCTTCTTGGTCTGGGGGTGGTGATGCTAACTGATAAGGTGTATTAAAGTAATGTTGCTGCTCAGATGACCGATACAAAACTTTTCCTTTTCTAAAAATCAAAAACCCAGAATCTCCAAGATTTGCAGAGTTCAAGATGTTTGTTTGTTTGTCAAAGACAATTACACATGCTGTGCTGCTTCCTAAAATGCAACAGAGATACATTAAATGCAAAAAATGGTTGCTAATATTTTTGAAATTTCAAATTCTGAAACCTTTTTGTGAACAGAGATATCTAGTGTTGGAACTTCTTTGTGGCAAATAAAAATCACAAGAAAGCATTTTCTACTATCTAAAAATGTGATGTCTTGCTCTTGAAGAATTTTGCACAGAAAATAAATGAGTTGCAGAGCTACTTTATGTGAAACATCATCAAACATCATTTAGCAAAATTCATGTTAACCAATCATTGTTATTATCTTCAAGAATAACCATTTGATAGAACTTCCTGACCAGGATCCTTTTAAAAACTTAAAATTAAGTACAGTCATCCAGCTATTATATTTTTATCACAAAACAACCTAAGAAAGAGGTAAAACTGACTGTTTCCCATGGTTGCCTAAATTCTATTGAATATGTCCAAACTTCCTTGAAAGCGCGTCAAGATTTTTGTTCAAATTTGTCCATCTGAAATTATTTGCATTTAATGTTCTCCATAATTTTGATACTAAAATTTCGACAAATGGAGAAAAAAGGAAAAATGTTTAAGAAAATGTAAGTATCAAAATAATGTTCTCCAAATATAGTCCACAAGGTTTCATGTAACAGCTTATTCTGCAAAAGTTAAATATAGACTTGCCTGCTAAATGTCTAAGGTTTATGTCAGTGTCAAAAACTTTTGACATCCTGGGAAATTTTTTTTTCCTGTTTGAAGGAGAATGAAGATAGCTGTGAAGCAGCTAAACAGTGCAATACACATACAGTAGATGGCAATACATTACTTACAGTACATGCCTTGCACATATTGACATGACAAGAATGTTCAAGAATTCTTCACATTATGATAAGAATTCTTATTCATTCTTTTGTAGGAAAATCATTTTTACTGTGCGCAAGACCTGCACTGTAGATTGTTGATACTGCCCGTTTGTTTGAAGGTCAGTTGCTCATTCACTTACCAAAATTAGCTGGCTTATCTTCAGATAAATCTTGATAGCCTTCCTCTATGACTCGTACAGCCGTTGGGGCACGTGCTAAACCTCCATCAACCACAAATCTTTCACATTTTCTCATGAGCGAAGTTGAAAATTTTGCAGGGTCAATTCCATAATCACGCCAACCACCAACTCCATCTGCAACACCTGGTAAAAAACGAAATTCATACTGATATAATATTAACATACATAGCTTCAGATCATAGATGAATTTCTAGTTTGCAGAAATTTCCATTCAAATCAGAGACTATAACTGCTTGGTCTGATTGCTGGAGTGCGCATATGATGGTCCTGATGAGGACATTCAATCCCACTTTCCCTGGAATAAACTTTCCAACTCTCAAATTTGGAAAGATACTTGGAGATTTCAAATATGAAAGAATCTCAAAGTCATCCTCAGGTGTTGCACTGTTGGATCTGATTCAAAATATTCCTGGACTGCACTTTTTGCTGTGCGTCTACCATTTTGGCTAGAACGATAGAGTATATTTGTTTATATTTAGTTCTCTCCCACACACTTCCCCAAACAAAGAGCAGCAAGTGCAATCTTGAAAAATTTCTGGGATAAGGCTCGAAGTCAAAATCTCCAGTGTGAGAATTTGAACTTATTGGAAAGTAGCTTGGTGCAATCTTTACACAAATTTTTGGTGTGCAAGATTCCCTGCATCCACTTTGTGCTCAGTTAGCAAACTTTCCAAAATGCCAGCCTGCAGCATATGGCACTTTTTGGCAAGATGTTCAGTATGCAAGGAGAAATAATTTCTTTGGATCCCTGTTGACTTTTGCACATTTACCAATGTAGTCCTTGCTCCTTGTTGGGAGGCAAAAGTTTTCACAAAATATAATTTGGATGCATAAATGACTTGAGTTCTGCATGACCTTGCAAGGGATAATAGGTACAACTTTGCCCATAGAAAACAAATGGTTTCCCTTCTTGGCCTCTGTATTTTCAGAAGCTGGCCTAAAAATATTGATTAGGACGGTGAAACTTCACTTTCTCCTTCCTTTCCCTGTTTAATACACACCTAAAACGTTCGAGAATTTATTTTCCGCAATAAAGAATGCATCTTCTCCATAAATAAACTTCCTTCTCGGTCGATTGCTGCTCAGTTTAGCAAAGCCACAATATGCTGTGACCAGTCTGAAAGATTGAGCTGAGGGTGACTTGGTGACCAAACTTCGAATAAGAATATCTTTCGCTTGGCCAATTATCAGCCTACCATAGACGATACCAGATTGCATAGCCATTACTTTGAGCCAGATGTAGAGTCATCTTTTGCCGCTATTTTTCTTGCAGTTCTTTATTTCTCAAGCAGATGATGATGATATGTTGTTTGTGACAATCAGTTCGCCATTGCCAGAATCGAATGTTGATATGATGTCGAGCAATCAATTTGTTGTTGTGGTTGCCTTTTGTGGTCACATGGGCACCGTCCCAAAATGATTTGGGACAAAATGGTGGATACACCTGTCATCACCCTAATATCGAGGAGCAAATCATTCCCAGGGGCCAGTCTCAGAGACGTAGAAAAGGCACCTGCCCCCAAGATTTTGGAATAAAATAGAAGTGCCCTTTTTATTTTCAGGAAGTGCCCCTTTAGCTTTATGAAAAAGTGCCCTTGAATCCTTGAAGTGTTGTGTCCCTCCAAGATTGAAATGCTTCCTACGTTCCTGGCCAGTCGGCAGAGTATGCAGGGTCGGACATTCTTTGTTTTTGGAAAATTTCAACTAGTATACCTATGGGCACGCTGTTTTTGCATAATCAGTATATTTTTGGGGTTGCTTTGGAGAAAATTTGACCATGTGAGTGCTAAATCTGATTTTGTCTCCAAAATATTGCAACGTAGTGGATGGAGAAAATGCTTTAAAACTTCCATTATAAACTATGTAGCAATGAGTATAATTTTCGGCTCTAAAAAGCTCCTAAGCTTAGTCCTTAGTATATTTTAGGGGTTTTCAAAATTTGCTGTGTCTGACCACCGCCACCTGCCGATAAACTGCTCCGATATGGGTCCATCCTAGTCCTAGACTGATTACAGTGAGTCCCAATTATCGCTTACCAACTGCGCACCACCTTGTATTTCCGTTCCAGAAAATTCCACAAACAAACATATCACGTTGTCATACGTTGTCGTAATCTATTGTTCATTATGTTTCACTAACAATGTTTTTATCTTCCAAGTGATATGATACAGGAAACAAATGAAAACAAAGTAAAAATATGTATGTAAATGATTTCCCTTGTCAAAATAAGTAGTTTCTTAAGCTATTTTTCCCAATACTGGAGTTTCTTTAGTTTTTGGCGATATGAAAGTTGTGTTTCTTATAAAAACATACGTGTGGTTCCTTGTGGGCGTAAGTGGGTGTGGACTGGGTTGGACGTATTGAATTTAGCTGCTTCAAAAGCTTTCAGATCATTTAGGCGAACCAACTTGACTCCTTCACTTTCTTTCATTTCATGCGTTTGTTTGAAAAATTCGAGAATCGCAGTCGGCATTGGCATTCTTCCAGACTGCAGGAAACTCCCAGGCAACGAGTTTCTAACGGGGATTATGTAACTCACGAATTGTCATGCTGCTGAAGCATTCTCAAGATGATCTTCTCAAATTTGAATTTTCCCTGCATTGCAGCAAAAAACGTTTTGAATAACCCCGAATAAAGTTGGATTTTAGCTGATAACAAGATGTACAATAGTACAATACGAGTGATACAACGTCCTATGTTTGGAGTTGCTGCACTAAATGAAATACGTGATTTTGGAGGATTTTGAAATCAAATTTTGCAGTCGGAAGAAAAATGCTTTGTCTCTACCACTTTTGAGAGACGTAGCCTGTGTACCAGACCCCATTACGAAAAAGCTGATTACCATGCACAATTTTTATCGATCGATCGAAAACATCAGATACAATAGGAAAGCTATAAATTGCCAAAGAAACACTTTGGAAATAAAAACAGTCATGATAGTATTGTTGAAGATTTTTAAATTGCTTCATTTCAATGCATTTAGATCCAGCTGGCTGACTTTGAAAGAAATCTTGATTGTTTTTGAGGACATTCCCACAGAAGGTGGGAAATCTATTCGTGAGGCTACCAGATCGCTTTCTTTATTAGACCTTGACCTTAGCGATTTCGCAGCCACAAGAGGCCACAAGAATAGATCTCACACCTTCTTTACAACCAACCGTAATGTTTTAATTCCTCTTTTTACTTTGATTGAATGCGCTCCCCTCAGAGTTGTGAAATCTATTCTTCTGAAAGGCAGATGGCTTTGTCTCTTCGGAAGGTAAATCTTTGTTGATGAATTACATAGCTCTTTAGGGCAAAAATATTGAAGCCCAAGAGGCAAATTACGGCCTCAAAAGTCTCAAAAAGCGACTTCCAAAAATACCAACCTCACCCTCACAGCACACCCTTTACACCCATGACACAAAAAATGAATTCATTTGGTCACGAGGCGTACCTATGTGACTTGGCCTTCACCTCTGCCTGCACGTCATATAACTACAAAAACTTGCGGCTTGATCTGGATTATAGTTGTTGTCAAAATTATATCTGGATTTATGTTTCTTTTAAATTTAGATGGTTTGTTTGAAGCTAAAGTAAAGATGGAAAGATAGCAGACGATACACCAAGCCGCGTAAAGGAGCTGTGCTGTGTTTATTGGCCATAGCTGTGGGAGAAGTAATTTAGGCCCAAAAGAAAAAGGCCGGTTGTCTGGGCGTCAAGACAGACAGCGTCAGTCCACCTCGCATCGCAGTCGCACCTGTGGTATTATTTTGTTCATTTAAATGCTGAAATGCATCTCCTTGCCACCTACAGCGTCTGGGCGTATCTATCTAAAGTATTCTAAGACGCAGTATACAAAGATAGGAAGCAAAGAGGACTGATTATATTTGCAAAAGTTGGATTGTTTTGGTGCAGTATGGATTTTGATGAAGAAATTACCAAAGATCAACCACAAGGATTTTATCAAAAATATGAACCAAAGGAGACCTTGGGAAGGTAAAGACGTTGTACTGTTTGCATCATCAGCGATTGCGAAATGATTCTGAAATATTCATTCTTGCAGTAATGGATATGAGTCATAAATATGCCTGCATGCATTATAACAAAAGGAAGCTTGTATGTTTGTCAGTGGCGGATTTAGGGGGGGGCAAGTGGGGGCAATTGCCCCCCCTTCACGATGAAAACTCAGCTTGGCGCCCCTCTTTTGGCGAGAAAAGCGCCCCTCTTCCTGACTCTAACGCGTAATTTTTCAACTGTTTCGATTTAAATATGGGGGAAACATATAACTCAAGGCGTTATTTAGCAGTAAATCAAAGAATTTTCCAATTCCTATCGTATATTTGGCGCCCACTTTGCAAGTTGCCCCCCCTTCAACTTCGGGCTGGATCCGCCCCTGATGTTTGTAGCGAAATGACAATCATCTGACAGAATTTAGGCCATATATTAGGCCGTCTGAAAGAGCAACTTGAGTGCTTCAATTCAATGGAGCTGAGCAGGAGTGGCTAAAATCCTCTAAAATCGCAAATTTAGGAACTTTTAATCAATAGCACTAAATTGGCGAAATATTGCCACTTCTACTTTTCTTACAGTGATTGCTGCAAGAATATTGTCCAAACCTTCTGAATGGAAGAGGAGGTTTCTGTCTGTAGGTGCCAAATGTGGAATGGTTTTTGTGCCACTTTAAATTTTAACATGGTACCCTTATCTTGGTTAAGGCCAAATTAAGCAAATATTTAATGCATGCAGCTTAAAAGCACCTCAATTTCCATGTTGGTATAGAACACAATTTCTCCATTACGTTATTTTACGGGTAGGCTGGAAAGATCTCTAGCTATTTCTAGCAAATTAGAGCCTACTATGCAAGCTCCATCCAGGCATGGGACCCCTAGTTTCCAGTCTGTACAGTGTGACAACTGCACGCAAAGGATTTTTTACAAAATTTTTATGTGCACGCCGATTTTGAACAAGATCTTTTGTTTACTACTTTAAATCAACAGACCCTGCACGCCACTGCTTCATTGGTCTCCACATGCGAGATATCATTGAGAACTGCCATACTGTGCAGACTGGGCAAATTAAAGCCTACTATGCATGCTGCATCCAGGCATGGGACCCCTAGTTTAACCCTATTCCAGTCTGCAGAGTATGGCAGTTCTCAGCGATATCTCGCACATGCAGACTAGCAAAGCAGCTGGTGTGCTTGCGTGCTTGCGTGCAAGGTATTTGATTCCTTTGTTTTCAAAGTAGTTAACAAAAGATCTTGTTCAAAGTCGGTATGAACATAACATTTTTGTAAAAACCTTTGTGCAATTGCCACACTCTGTAGACTGGACCCTATTCCATCCAGAGGCAAAAAATGCCCCTCAGCCCAAACTTTTGAGAATAAATCAGAGAGTAAAGAGGATAGAGAGCTGAAACAAATGACTTTTCCTAGTTTGAGAATTAAACTTTAGTTTTTTCATTAATAATTTAAGTCACATGACCAGCATATGCCCATATTTGGAGAATGGTCATGAAAAATCCCAAAAACAATCATAATTTCTTTGTTTTAACTTTGATATGTCGATGGACAATCATATTTTCTTCACTTCTAAGTAGTTTATTGAGGTTTTGAGCCATTTTGTATGAAATGACAAGCACTTGTTGTCTTTTCAGTACTGAATCTAATATGTGACATGGTCCTATTGTTTGGTTGTTTGGCAACAAACCAAGTAACCAATTAGCACCAGACTTTACAATCAGACTCCTAATAGATGTTCAGTATGTACGTAATTACTATTGTAGGAAGTTGCAATGGCATCGTAATTATGGTTTTGGAGATAACTAGGGGGCATTTTTTGCCCCCTCCCCCAGCAGAGCTCTGATGCAAAAAGCCTTGGTTAACGTCCCTTCCAAGGACAAGGGATGGTTTTCAAATAAGTTTTCATCCAAAAGATAGCAATCTTGAACTGATTCTTTATTATTTCAGTGGTTTATCAAGTGTTGTAAGAAGGTGTATTCACAAAGAAACCCAAAAAGAATATGCTGTGAAAATAATTGACAGATACAGTGACAAAGGAAAAGCAATGAAAGGCAGAGATGAAGAGCAACAAGTTAGAACTGAGATTCAAACATTGAGCAAAGTTGCAGGCCATCCAAATATCAGTAAGTTATGGAATATTAACAAGAAGATGTTCAAAGTTTATTATTTTTTGCTATCAAATCTTAAAGCTAAAACTACAAACTGTTATACAACTGTGTCAGTAATAGTGGAAAAAGACACAAGGTTATCAAGTTTCCACTATGATTGGCACTTACAATATTACTTAGAATTAAATACAATAAGAAAACACAAATATGAAAACGATTAAGGAAAACAAAATACAAGACTTAAGGGACATAAGACAAAAGCTGCTGCTTTCACACAATTAATTATTAACCTACTGTACATTCGTTTCATATTTTCGATGAAGCAAATCGTTTCCTCCAGAATCATTTTATACGCATTCACGTCTAAATCAGAAGTTTAAAAAAGGAGTAGATTATAAAGTGATTTGGAGTACATACAGTCTTCGTAATATGAAAATGGGCCGCGTGCGGCATTTCACACGTCTGGGTTAGTTTAGGCGTGCGATGGCGTGCGCTACGAAAGTGCTAACTTTTATCATCATGATCGCGATTATTTGTTGTTTTTCATTCTTGTTCTCAAGAAATATGGGGTGGTGGTTTCAAGATGACCTTCCATATCGTAAACTACCGTAAATTATGAAAGCTGATCGATAACGGCCTTTTATTGCCCACAGATATAAGCTTGTGAGGATGATCACCCCCAATATAGCGTCGCTTTTTTCGAGTGTTTTCTGCTCTTTATTGATAAGCTTTCAATACGTTGTTCTTGCATCGGTGAATGCTCTCTTCCACGAGACTTGTGGCTTATTTTCCTGTCGAGAAGAGAGAAGGCATGCAAGAAACTGCCGTGCCACTAAAGTTACGAAAAATATTTCGTTGAGTGTGTATTTCTCTGTCGTACTGCCTTTCAAGCTAGGGAAAGGTCAAAGCAGTTAGGCCATCCAGTTTCCTGTTTTCCCGTTTAATAAAATGTGGACTTAAATTATGCTTCAAGCCTAATTCAAAACAAATAAAGATTTCACAAAAGTTATTGACAGATTAAAGTTGGTGATTAAGTAGCGAATATACGCCCTAGAAAAAGCAACCAAACCTTTTAAGGCATCTAAAGTTTATTGGAGAGTTTACGCAAATTCGTAGTGGGTCACTGCAGAAAATCCAGAGAAGGGTTTTGTGTCAAAGTCAGATTAAAGTGAGTATTATTCATCATTTTCGCTCCCTGATTCTTGACGACGTTAACACTTAAGTTCAACTAGGAACATGAACAAAGAAGAGAGAACGATGATAGATCCACGAAGAAACTTTTCTATCGCAAAATACAACAGATTGGAGAGATTATTAAAGACAAGTCTATCCTCCGCATTTTGCAGTTCTTTAAAGATTTCTTGTTGAATCCATTTGCTAAGATCGATCAATAAACATTTAAAGTTCCAGTTGAAATCCTTGCATCTTGTTTGCTTCGCCAGTGAGCTGACCTTTACAACGGTTTCCTTTCGTAAAGAGACCGAAGCGCTATGCAGCAAGATCGTAGCATCGAGTGATGAATGAAGGAGGAAATTTCAAATTCTAAATAAAAGGAGGGCTCTGTTTTTTGCGACATTGTTTGTGATTGAAATTTTATGAAATTCGGTAAATTTTCAGGTTTGCCCGTGCGACGTTTCGCACGCCTTGGACAATTTAGGCGTGTGCGGAGGCGTGCGCGTGCGATTGCACGCCTCATATTACGAAGACTGAATATGTACCACTTTAAATAGAAAATTACCGAAAAATATCAGAAAAATAATGAATTAAAAAATTGCAAATTGAATTAATCCTGTATTATGACCGTTAGATTGTAAATCTTAGCTGAATTAGTTTGACCTTTTGTATTCACTTCTTTTAACTACTCGTTAGTTATGTATCATTGTAATCTTTTCACAGTAAAGTTGGTTGATGTATATGAAAGTGCAGCATTCTTCTTTCTGGTATTTGAGCTGTAAGTTGACAAATACAGTGATGTTCCTTTTATTATTCTATTAGACGAGATGCCTCCTTCATTTTATTCTAAACGCTTGAATTCATTATTTCTGTTGAGAGTTTTCCTGGAGGGGGTACTTGACTGTCATTTGCACCCTGCTCCAGAATTTTTCCTGCCAAGCGATATCTGACTGCAGAACAAATTTATCAAAAGTACTCCAAAACGCAAAAACCAAATGGAAAAACATTGAAATAACTACAGGCTCTGACAAAATGCCCCTTTCTGACAACCGGCTCTAGAAAACGTGCCTTTCTTCGTTACCCAATGCTAGAAAAAAGGGGAAAAATGATACCCTGAAAAATGGTGCATCCCTATCAGACAAATATACCAAGTATAGTAACCCCTTGGGTTTTTGCTCATTCCTTCATTATGTTCAGTAGGATGTTGTATAGTATTTGAAATTATGCTAGAAATATTTTGCATAGCTTACCAAGGATTTTACCAGTAGTTGTTTCATATCTTTCTTCCCATACTCTAGTGCACCAGGTGGAGAGCTGTTTGATTATCTGACAAGAGTTGTTACAATTGCTGAAAAAGAGGCAAGGTATGAATAAAACTACAACTGTATTATCTAAGTAATATCACAATCTTATCTTTAATGATTATCTTCAGTGCAAATGAAGATTTTTCATTGTTTTAAGACCATGTGCATTTAGCATCACAGTTCATAGGGTATGAATCATTTGCAGTAAAAATATATGTTTCAGAAAAAAAACAGTATATAATGAAGAAACTTTATTAATGTAATTAAGTCATTTATGGATTATGAAATGTTTAGTGGAGCAAAATGCTGCTGTTACCCTTCGTTTCAGCTTAATAGCGATGCCACCAGTTGAAGAGCACAAATTTTTCCTTAATGATAATGCTGCATGGCCATTGATACACTGAAGCCATTTGTTTCGACTTTGATTAGTTTCTTTAGTTTTGACTATATACAGTACTTTCATTTGTAGGAAGATTATGTGCCAGATTTTCAGTGCTATATCCCACATGCATAAAAATGATGTGATCCACAGAGATTTAAAGGTATGTAAACATTTCAGTTGCCAGTGTGATTTTTGTTTCAGCAAATGTTCAAAATAATCTCAAAGTGACATGCAATGTAATATCTTTACTGCATGAAATTTAGACAGGTTGGCACAAGCAAATAATTTGTGTGCTTCATAAGACAGATTACGAATAGCCTCAAATCTAGACAAGGTTGGCACTAGCAAATAATTTGTGTGCTTCATAAGACAGATTAAACTATAGCCTCAAATCAAATAAACTCTTAAATTCTTTTCTCTTCTAGCCAGAAAATATTTTATTTGATTCTCAAAATAGAGTGGTGATAACAGATTTTGGGTTTGCTGTAATTCTTGCAGAAAATGAAACAGTTCGAGGTGAGCCATTTTATTTATATCTAAGAATAACCATAATTCAATACAAGCTGAGCAAAACATTTTTTCACCATTTGAAAGACTCCTATAAGTCAAAGCACAGCAGTGATATTGACAAATGCTTTTTTGATTTTGACATGCTTGATGAGACTCCAAAATTCAAATTAACCACTCTTTTCCAAAGTTATAGCTTATTTATAAGAACACTTAAAACATGACTGAAAATGATGAATGAATTTCGTTCATAAAACTATGCCTATAGCAATGATAAATGGAAAATGTGTTAGTACATTGCATTTAAGGCTTTAAAAATCACAGAAGTTATCAAGCTCCTATTAGTTCACACAGGAAGGAAGCAAGTGCTGTTTGAAGATCTTTCTGAAACTGCTGAGAGAGGCTGATATTGATATGAATTTAATTTTAAGACACATACAGAAAGCAATCATTAAAGTCATTTAACATATTTTATTTCTATTGCAGAGTTTTGTGGCACTTATGGCTACCTTGCTCCAGAAACACTGAAATGCTGCATGTATGAAAACATGCCTGGTTATGGTCGAGAAGTTGACTTGTGAGTATAAGGTCTTTTAAAGCTTGTTTAGGGACAATTTTGACCCTGAAATTATCGCCTATTGAAGCTATTACCCATATAAAAAACACTCTCTTTATAGGTTGAACCATTTGCTTTATAATCCCATTGTGATCTTTAATAGCTGTATAGTACAGACGTTGCACAAATTAACATGGTTTTCCTGCCTACGAACTCTTGTTTGAATAAATTTACAGTCTCATGTAGCCCAAGAATTTTTATTGTAATGTAAAGAATTTTTGCCATGTTCATGTGTGCAAGGCCTGGGCCCGGTTGTTCAAGCCTGGTATTAAGTAGGACTATGCAAATGACTACAGAATCATGCCTTTAATCCAAGATTAGCGTTAATCGTGATTTGAACAACCCGGCCCTGGAGTATTGGAGCAATTCCTTGTAACAGACTAGACTAAGTGGAGATTTACGCCATTGCTCATGAGGCGGTTGTAAGGGTTCATCTCCATCTGTGACAAATTAAGGAGTGTTTAAGACCAGATGATAAGGGAATTAAGAGAAACAAAGCTTCTTATGAATTGTTTATAGTTGTATGATAGGTTTTAGAAGACCTTTGATCGCTATGCACTGAGTAATAGACCTTTTAGATATTCTACAAAAGAGCCTGGATTATACATTTTAATACGCGAGGTTTGATCGAATGGTATAAGAGCTTCTTTCACTATTGTGCACATTCGAAAATTCTACGAAATGTAGCGCTCGATTCTAATTCTTTTCAGAATAGCTGAAAGGTCTCTTCCAGATAAGCATACAATATTGATTTTCTTTCTTCTCGCTTGCATTAAAAATATACTTGGTAAAATGTAAAACAGTAAATTTGATGAAGAGATGTTTGGATGACAAGAAAATACTTTTGAACACAATTTAATCCTTGTATACATAAGAACTTGTTTTCTCATCAAAGTGAGCATTCTAGTTGGCTTTTTTGAAAATATTGCTTAAACATTAATATAAGTGGATAAAGGTGAAAAAGTTCTGTTATTCAATGCAATATAGATACTGTATGCATATGAATTTTGCAGAGTATGCAGAGAAACATGAAAACGTTTTTGGGAAACATGAGAATATTTCAATTCAATTATCTCGTATTTTGATAAAATCCCAGTACATATACGGAAACTTTTTCTGAATTCTCTTCTCTAAATCATTGATATTTACAGTGACTAATGATAATTGGATTTTATTTTCCAGATGGGCATGTGGAGTCATATTATATACTTTGTAAGTATTTCTCTTTTCATTTTGTTATATTCAGAGTTTCAAGTGAAGCTTGAGACTGGATGAAAGCGCTTTTTATTTTCTTGCTTCTAAAACATTTAATGCACTATCCACCGAAGTTAGGAGCATAAAATTAGAACTGTTTTTGGAAAGCATTAGAAGATCATTGTAAATAGGCATAAACTAATATTTTCAAGGATTTTTTTATAACTGTGAATTTGAAATTTTATAAGATTTTACTTTTAATTTAACGTTAGGAACACAACTCTAGTGATACCAGTGCTTTTTGTGCCGATAAATTATCCTGTATCGATTTATTGATTCGATTTATTATTTTTATTTATTATTATTAGGTGACAAATTAATTTCATGCAAATTCATTCCTCAATGATTTCATCAGATAATGTACATCCAGTCTAGAAATGTTCCTTTACCAACAGTCTTCCACAGAAAGGATCCTGTACAAAAATACAAGGCTAAACTTGGCCTTGTACAGGCCATGTTTTAGCCTTGTAGAAGGGATTATGACCTTGTTATGACCTTGTTCTAACCTTGGAAGAAAATTACAAGGGTATCAGTAAGATTCCAAGCTGCAACCAGTCTAACACAAGGTTTCCACAGGGCTTCTACAAGGCTAATTAGCATTTTTCAAGCCTTTTACAAGGTTACAGCAAAGCTATTCCATGCTATAACAAGGTTACAAGGCCATAACTACAAAGCTTGTACGTGGCTATTACATGGCCTTGTATTTTCGTACAGGATAGAAAAAATCTATGAAATGTTTGGAAAAGAATCAGGTTACTGTGCAGGGCTAAAATTTTTTAATGTCGATTACTGATGTTGATGTCAATCGATATTATGAGAAAAAATGTTGGATTGATACAAATAGACATTTTGTTTACTCTGCAAAGAGTCTGGATGAAGCAATATTTGTATGCGTTATTACAGCGCATGAAGGCATTAGATTAAGTGGCTTTAGAGCTATCAGTATTGTCAAGATAAAATTTTATCTTGGTATTGTTCACATTTTAGAACTCTACAAAGTGTACAAAAATATCATTTGATTCAAGATCTTTTGTACAATAGCTAAAAGGTATTTTGAGTCAGCTGATATATTCTAGAATGAAGATTTCAACATTTGGCAACTCATTTAATTTAACTCAATGAAAAACAATCTTATTTCTGTCACCACACTGCTGCGTTTGCATGATCGAGAACGTTGAAACTGTCTTACCAAGTTTATTTGGCAGTTTGAAAAATGCCTGCTGTAGTTGGTATACAGAGAGCCATTAAAAGCTTTGCTGAGGCATCGTGTAATCGTTTTCCTATTTTTTAGGTTGGTTGGATTTGCACCATTTTGGCATCGAAAGCAAATCACGATGATAAAGAATATAACAAAAGGAGAATATAAATTTGGTAGCCCTGAATGGGATGATATTTCAGAATCACCGAAAGATCTTGTAAGTATTAGATCTGAATTAATACGAATATAAATTTGGTAGCCCTGAATGGGATGATATTTCAGAATCACCGAAAGATCTTGTAAGTATTAGATCTGAATTAATACGATGAAAAATCTTTCTCAGAGTCATTTTCGGGACCTGACCTAGCCGGTGTTTTTCTTCTGCTATAATGAGTTATTGTATCAGAGCGCTGGACATTTATTGAAAATTGTCTATTGGTCTTTAGTTCAACTGTATTTGTTGTTGTTATTCAACTTAAGAAGCCAGGACAGCAACGCCAGCCAGAAAGTTATCTTTTACGATACCAAGGCCATGTTTAAAAAGCTCTTTTTTCAGTTAAATGCCTGGGAACCATTAGACTTGCCCCAAGTCTATTTCGTCAAAAAAAAATCGTCAAAAAATTGCTTTCTGGTAGACTTACTACAGTTTACGAAATAGACTTGGGGCAAGTCTAAGGAACCATCTCTTTACCTTGAAACTAACATTTAAGATGAGTAAGTTTTCCTTTAGAGGTACTCTCCTCCATCGGTTTCTTTTAAAAAATTACGGACCACGGAACCATGGACTACGGAACCAGAAACCAGCGGAGGAAAGTACTTCAGAGGCCTAGTTCTGGAGTACAGATATTCAGGCATGGGGTATCCCAAGTTTGCAATTGAAAAGAACAACTTCATAGTTTTTCAGGAAACAAATTCGCACGAAAAACAAGGAATTTATTGAAGCCAAAGTTTAGAAACAAAAGCAACATTGCGTTGCAGTTGCAGTAGCCGCCCTCGTTTCTTAAAGGGGCTCCGTCGCCAAACCGTAAACAAATCTGATAACACCGCACGTGTCCATTGCTCTCCATTGTTTTCTGCAGTTTGTTTAGTGGCTTCGCCCAAGCCACCAAAAATACTCTTGAAAAATCCACTTGTATCCAAGCAATCGTGAAGATATGAATGTTTGGATTTTTCCTCTGTGAAGTACAAAGATCTATCTTCAAAATTATGCTTTCATTTTCGAAAAAACAGGTAAACGTCTGTGTGATATTGCCCATCAAAAAACTTCAAAATCACCGTTTCGACCGAAATTTGGAGACGGAGCCCCTTTAAAATCCCTTTTGCATTGTTGCTCCTCGTCAGTGTAAAGTAAAGCAGATCAGGCAAAATTAGAACGAATTACCACATTTTTTCTTCTTCCTCATTTGAAATGATCTATTCTCGCTGTATGCTAAATTTTGGTTAAACTAATCACTTTGTTTGTTAATCCACGCAGCATTCCTTGAAATAGTTTCCCACAACGACCTGAACATTTAGCCTTGAATTACAAAGTATTTGTCTTTAAGTATCTGATAATTTATTGATAATGTGAAGCTTTTTTTAGAGAAAGCTTTTAACGGATTATACCAAAGAAGGTAATTCTGTGCAAGATTTTGTTATTCTGATGTATTTGAGGAATTGGTTGTAGCGCAAACTGTGAAAGGGATCAAATTGATAACAACAAGAATATTGACTAAGATATAATGAATTTTCAGATACGTAAGTTGCTGGTAGTCGATCCAAAGCAAAGGATTACAGCCGAACAAGCATTATTACATCCTTGGTTTGAAGGTTTAGCGGTAAGGAGATTAGAAATATTTTGTAAAACTTTGTTTGTTTAGTCAAATAAAATCAAATAACTTTTTTATTCTACAATTTTAGTGGCCCTGGAGGTAATTTTGACTGAAAGACCCTTGATATGCAAGACTCTCTGGTTTGGAGGTGTAAGCTTGAGGTGTACCTATTATGTACCGTGTGAGTCCAAAAAAGTTAACACGTTTGGTGGGCTGCGGAATAAAAAGTACTTGGCCGATATTCAAAAGTAAAATGTTGATCTATCTGTCAAAAGCTAAATTAGGTGTGAACATTTTATTTGGTAGAAGCACTCATGTTTACGACCCAGAAATTAGAACAAATGTGGATAAGGGCTTTGCATGGGAACAAGAATTCCTCTTTTGATTCTGGTCCATGATTTCTGGTGCATGATTTACTTAACATTGAAATATAAATTCGATGCAATTGTCTGTTTCAGAAATATAATGTAAAAGTAACGGCAAGTAAATGATGGATCTGAAGGGAAGGTGGAATTCTCGAACTCCTTACCAGCATTTTTCTAACTTCTCGGTCTAAAGTGATGAGTGCTTTTGCCAAACAACATTTTCGCATCTAAGCTAGCCTTTGACTGATAGATTAACAATTTAGTTTTGAATATGGCCACGTACTTTTCATTCCACATCCCATCAAACGTGTTGGCCTTTTTTATTCACCTGGTAGACAATTCAGAACAAGACTGTTTCCCTGGGTACTATCAAAACAAGCATCAAACACCTCAGCAGCGGCCAGTCCTGACAAATTTAGTTCTTAGGATAATTAATCGTCTTGATGTCTCGGCTGCATTTTAAATATCAGCATCAGTTATCACTACCCATTATTACCTGATTGACGTTTTAAAACGAGGCAATACAGAAATCCCGCCAATCCCATTGGTTAATCGCACATTTCCCGCGGTTTTCCTGTCTACAGCCTTGTATAATACGATATGAGGACGCGGTTTTGTCACCACAGCAACTGATTTAGGTCTGTAAGATTTACAATAAACTTTAGCGACATAACAGAAACAAAATTCGTTTGACTAAATGATGTAAGTCAACATTAGAAGCAATCAGGTGATAAGACTCATACTAACCGGTTTTGTCGTTGTACAGGAAAATATAAAGCCCGAGGTCTTATTGCACAGTTAGTACATCAGGCTTTATGTTTTCCTGTGCAACACAAAACCGGTTAATATGCGCATAGCAGTAAATGTTACAAAATAGCTTGTGTCAGCATGAAGCAAGTTTTCTGGAATTATGAATTTTAGAGTTTTGTTTTTGTTTTTAGACACCGAGACCAAAGACGACAAGAAGGTTCAAGGTAAGTTGCGTATAGAATATTCTCTTGATAAAATGTTTTCTGAAATATATATGAGTTGGTTTTGTGGTAACACTTTTCATACTCCCCAAAGTTTTTTCATTTGAACTGTGGGGAAATATTGCCAGTTTACTTTGTGTGGCGCTTTTTTCAAGCAGAATTTGAGTGGCACTACAGTATTACCCCGCCACTGACAAACTCATTTTGTAAAACCAGGCTGTTTGATTTCTTATAAATACAACATAAATGTTATATCAAACCAAAAATGACAAAGACCATGGGGCCATCTGGCAGGCTGCAGTTTTTTATAAGTCAGTTTCTTAGTGGTGGGTAATACTGTATTTCGTAGCATAGCTTCCAAATCTTTAACTCGACTTAAAAAGGTGGGTGTAAAATTATGTGATCTATTTCTTCTGACTGAGTGGCTAGAAACAAACTTTAGTTACTTATCTTTTATTCTACCGTTGGACTTTTCAGAAATTTTCAATATTTTTTTAAATTTCAGCGTATTTGAGGGTGTGATGTCATCAAATTTCTAAATCATAAACAAGAAAAGTGACAGACGTTTGCTTGATACCATATTGTAGACATCCATAAACTATGGTTTTCTTTGAAATTATTTCATGTTGCTTCAAAAAGTTTAGAAACTACGATGGTTTTACGTTTTTTTGAAAATTTTTCTTGAATTCTTGAAAAAGAAGAAAAACACTCTAATCCTGAAAATATTGAAGATTTCACAAAAGTCCAACGGTAGAATTACAGAGAAATAGCTGAAGTTTCTTTGAAATCACTCAGTTCAAAGAAATAAGTAACTGAATTTTACACCAGGCTTTTTAAAGATTTGGAACCTATGCTGTATTTCGTTACTTTATTGTCAACATTTGTCAGTCTTATCCAAGTTTCCTTTTATTATCAATAGATTTTGTTGATTGATTTGACCTTAGCCTTAAAGCTGTTGAGACTTTAAATTAATGTTCTAATAACGGAAAATTTATGAAATTTTTAGTAGATATTTGTTGGTAGGTATTTGAAAGAATCAAACTACATTCGGCCTATAGCAAGCCCCAACCTTAATAGAATTTCCAAAGTGGTTCTGTCTAAACTAAACGAAAATAAACTAAAACTCAACTTTTTATCCCCAGGCTGTTGTTGTTGCAATTATTACAATGAAAGAACTCTATTACACGTATCACATGCGTCATCAGCCTGCTACGAAGGAGACTGTTATCAAGGACCCATATGGGCACAAACCAGTGCGCAGGATGATTGACAGTTGCGCTTTCAAAATGTATTCTCATTGGGTGAAACGATGGCCAGATCAGGACCAAAACAGAGCAGCATTATTTCAAAATACACCGAAGCGAGAGCCTACTGGATCGGGTAAAATAAACGCATCAGCTGTGTTATATCCGTTGAATAGCCCGTGGATTAAGAAAGCTAGTAGTTATCGAACGTTATCAGAAGCCATAAAAAAGCGAGAAATTAGCTATAATGGGCATAGATAGTCTAATAATGTTTGTGTACTGGGCACGCAGCTCATATATCATTCCGATCCTTTACAAGATACGGAGTTCTAATTGCCTGAGCTTCTAGTATCCCTACGGTAAACTTTGCTCGATAAGGACTCATGATTAAACTGCAAAAACTGGCTCCTGCTTAGGCCGTTAAACCAGGCCCAGATGCTATCACCTCGCAGAAAAAAATACAGCAAAATCCCATTCGGCACATGGATAATGACCAAAACAGAGCATACTGAAGTACCGGGTAAGTAGAAAAAAGAATCTCCGTTTGAAAGGTCATGGCTCCCTGGATATCAAGACGATCATATCGGTGAATACATAGTTTAATGGTAGACATGTTCAAATCCATTTTGAAATTTACCTGACTGAAATCGGCCACTCCGTTCTGAAATTATGAGGGATTTTCTCGAGAAAGAAACTTTCAAAACGTGCCCAAAATCACGGACAAATTTCCCTAACATTTCTCCCTTACACGAACCTTACAGCAATGACTTCTGCACGCGTTTGCACGTGCTATCCTCTTGGGATGGTGAACAAGTCTCCCCCTTTGTATGAATAACCTACTCAGGGGGATTCCATTCTTCCCAAGGGGACGAAATACATGAATACATCTGAGTGTCATCATTTGCTCATTGTTTTCACTCGCTTTACAGGTTTCTAGAAGGGAGTTTCTGCAGAAAATCTCCCATATCCACGGGAAGGAATGGCCGATCAAAGCTGGATAAATTACTGAACCTAATTGAACATATTGGCAATAAAACAAAACAGGTTTCAATATTATTGCTTTGATATTCAGGGAGCAGTAGGCTTTCAAATAGGGTTACTTTTTTTGACTCACTCAGAATAAAAATCGCACCACCAATTGAACCTTGAATCACAATGGACATCGTTGAATCTCGAGAGCATATTGCCGCCACAGGATGTTGTAGCGAGGGCCTAAATAGGGCCAAGTTTTTCAGAGTAATATGATGAGTCCCAGAGTAACAACCGAAATTACATCGTCCAAGGGGCTTGGGTAATAAGTCTATGGAGGAGCCAGCAACATATGAGATGGGCAGTAATGTGTGAGCGACCTTCCAAATTGATCCGTTGCTTTTCAACACAATGAAATCTCTTAGGATGGCTGCAAGTTGTGGAAAAACTGCCAATGAAAGCGCTTTAATACCAGCACTTGGATGATAAACTATTTTGCTGACTTAATGCTGACAACATGAAGTGCCTTGTGTTTCTATTAAATATCCAGAAAATCGGGATTTTTAGCAGCATTGAGACTTAGCAATCAATTTGGAAGATCCTGAACGTACTTTTACAACCGGCTAAGCCTAAGATGTAGATGTGTACCTTTTTCCGATCAAAGAGACCACAATTTGTCCAGAAAAATGTAGAAATTTGCTTTTTCAAAGAACCCTGAAGATAATTACGCAGATTTTGTCTGTCCGATTGTACCATGTCTATATGCCTATCTTATAAAAATAGTGATTTCTAACACATACATGTGTCCGTAAGTTGACCATAAACACTCAAAGTTCAAAACTGGTCAACTGTAAATTCGATCCGTTGTATTATGTATTATTAGAGAACCATATATCGTTTATATTGTTGTTCAAAAACCCTAGCTAGCAAGACGTTTATAGCCTTTTCTACACCAGAAGACGAACATATCTTTTGGTTGGAGAAGTTGACCGGAAAGTCAGGCCTCATTAATTCGTGCGAGCGGACGAGGGCTGCTCGCATCGCAGGCGCAAAATGTCCTTACACATTTATTGTACTCACAGTTTTGAAGCATAGGTTCCAAATCTTTATCTCGGCGTAAAAAGGGGGTGTAAAATTCTATGACCTATCTCTTCTGATTGAATGGCTTGAAAACTTTAGATAATTATCTATAATTCTACCGTTGGACTTTTCAGAAATTTTGAATATTTTTGGAGATTACAGCGTATCTTACATTTCAACTCATTTGAGGATGTGACGTCATCAAGTGTCTAAATCATAAACCAGAAGTGTGATAGACTTTTGCTTGATACCATATTGTAGACATCCATAAACTATATGGCTGTCTCCGAAATTATTCATATTGCGTCAAACAGTTTAGAAATTACAATGGTTTTAAGTTTTTTTGAACATTTTTAGCTATTAATAGCTAAAGTTTCTTTGAAATCATTCAGTTCAAAGAAATAGGTCACTCAATTTTACACCAGCCTTTTTAAAGATTTGGAACCTATGCACAGTTTTGATTGCAGGCACATTTTCCCCAATCATTTGCTCGCAGGCACATAATATTTTTAATGAGGCCTTTGGACAGTAGCCGCGCTTCATAAGGACCCTCAAGTTACGCTGATCTCATTGAGTTGAATTGTTGTTGTTGTTGTCGTTGTCGCTGCACTGAGGTAGCGTTGCCGTTAATCAGTTCAGGCAAAAACCGAAATTACGACATGTAATTGAGTCTATATCTGGTCTACACGGACAGTTGTTCGTCTTGTGAGAATTTCAAGGCGGGCTTTTGACGAAAACCAACAAATCCTCTTTGAAAAATCGTCTTGGTAGAAGAACAGAGAGACGGAAAAATCAGGCGGCGTGTGCATTGAAAATGTTTTCCGTCCCATTCCTAAACGAGACGACTTCCCCACCTGAGACTACTTGTACGTTCAGAAGATTCGTTCGTTTTATAGTTTGGAAAGGAAACTTGTTTCGAAGTCTAAAATTCTTAGAAACTGATGGTTGCAAAAAATTGTTGATGGAGTGACTAAAACAGAATAGAATTGTGTTGTTTATAATACAGCATTGTTGCATCACAAGTTGCGATGAAAAATTAGTATAGAATTGATTAGTATCTCTCTTTCTTGCTTGTGTTTGATGGGTAATTCCAAACGAACCAAACTCTGAACACAGTCGACTCGGCAGAGACGGGTATATATTTTCCTATCAAACAAAAATCTTCCAATGGCAGGTTTTGCATTTACCATCAGGGTTTGCTAATGAAAGTGGGAATCTCTCTAAAGTCTGCAAAATCTTCTGCCTTCTGCGGCAGAAGGTTCGGAAGGCCTTACAAAATCTACCAAGCCTACCGTTTTGAAAATTTTGTTGTCAGTGAACTGAGGGGCGTATAACTTTGTAAAGATATCGTGTACCTTTGGCAAAAATCCTTCTGTTTTCAAGAGGAATCCATAAAAATCCCTGAAAATCCTATTGTTTTAAAAAAGCTCGTACGCTTTTCGGAAGAGTGATACACCGCTCGAATAAAACACATTCCGAGTCTACCAAGTCTTTAGTCTGCCATTTTCAGAATTGGTACCAATCAAATACACCGATAGTTTCTTGCAAGGTTCGTCTGCATCAAAATGGTAGGCCAACTACGTCAACCAAACCAACCGTTTTGACGCAGACGAATTTTGCTAGAGACTGAAGCAAGAAAGAGTACTAATCAATTCTATAATTTTTCCCCGCCACATGTGGGTACATTGGCTAGGCCAAAGGTACGGGCAACCATCGTCTTGTTTTCTGCATGGGCTTATTTGTGTAGAGGATTTGTAATCCTGTATATTTATATAGATGTTGAGTTTTTATCGGTTATGAAATATAGCATGTAATAAGTCTATTTTATTATCTTATCAAAGGAAGTAGTTAACCATGATCACATCATCACTGTACGCGACTTTGTTTATTTCTTCGTCATTTCGAAAGCACTGATGGTCTGGAAATTTAAACGCATTGGTCTCTTGCATTGCAAAGAAAATTTTCAGCGAGGAATAAAACTATCCAAAAAGCAAGGACTAATTTTGTAAAACTAAAGATTGCTGGCACATTTTGAAAACAGTGAAAAATTGTGACGGATGGGCCTCCCGTTCACACGAAAACGGCACATTTTTTGCCGGCACATTTTGAAAACGGTAGATTTTGAGAACACTGAGAAACAGCAATACCTGAGGGACTGTTTTAATGGAAAATGAACACAAACGTCATCCTATTTTGGCAATGACTACCATATATTTTCAATATGAAAATGGTTAAAGTCAATAATAATAAAAAGATTTTGAAAACGGTAGATTTTGAAAACAGTAGATTTTGAAAACGGAGCTCCAGCCAGCACATTTTGAAAACAGCATTTTGCCGGTATCATGTGAACGCTAGCTCAAATTTTGCTACCGTCATATTCTTCACCGCTTATCAAAATGTCCCGGCATCATTTGAACGCAGTATAAGACCAATCGATTTTTTGTAACCTAAACAATCGATTTCACGCTTTCATCGCAGCCAACCATAATTTTTATTTGATTGAGAACACACAGAGGTGTGAATTTTATTCTTCAGAAAAGCAAATCGCTTTGTCTCATTTAAAAACCTTTTGTTTTACAGAATCCGCACTTGTTTTTCTGAGAGAAGGTTTGTTTGATTGAGAGATTTTTTTTACATAAACTGACTTTTCCTGCTGGTTGGATTAAAGCGTTTCGCCCTGTGCAAGATCACTGAAATTCGAATGTGATTGAATGCAAAAATGTTTTCAGTGCAGTTCCATCAAGGAGGATTACATTTGTTGCAGATAGAAATTATGGAAAAAGAAAAACCCTTAAAGTCCACAAAGGATCATGATTAGTAATGGGTCTTTAAATATAATATAACTGAGATTTGCAAGTTTGTGAATTTTAAGCACGCTGTGACACTTGACAGACCGATTCAAAGGCCTTGTGCGTGAAAATCGTATTTTATTCTGGTCTACGGCTCAAAATAATGCATTTTAAAGCGTTTTGGCATTTTGACTGGAAGAGCAATTATTTGCTAGTAAGGTACTTAAATTAATTATTGTGATACAGAGCAAGAAGAAATTTCAAAATTGGTAGCGAAGGCAAACCCTTTTTCTAAACCGATTTTCTAAACGCCAAACCCTTATTTTCACCGCTTGGTGTAACGAGAACGTACAGAAGGGTACAAAAAGGCAACAAGTGAAGTATGATTCCTTGCGAAAGGAATTTCGTTATATTTGGATTTAACTTTTAAATTAAAAGTGAATAATGATATGGACTTCATGATTAAATATTCAGGACGAGATATCATATACCAGGTAGGGAACATCGCCCGTAACCGACCATCGCCCATTCAGATCACACTGAGTTCAGAACTAACATATGTCTCGAATTAGATATCACGTGAAAATGTCTGTGATTGTCAACAATTCAAGTGTTTAGGACGATTAATTTGCGTTATTGTAAATCTCACGTGACAGCCGTTTATGTTCTGAAAACTGCGAAAACATACATTATATAAAAATACTTTTGCAGCAAATATATAAGGTAATTTTGCGGGAAAACAAGTAGGCCTATACGTTTTTTTTATAAGAAACTGGTAGTCTACTACAATGACCAAAACTTTAAGAAACTCTAGTACTACGCTCAAGAACAGTTAAGAGACTCTAAAACTTTATTCCTGTATCTCTCTCTCTTATTCTATGTCTCTCTAACAAAGGTACATTCGTCTTTTCTTGACTTTTAACTGCAAAATTGGTAAATTTTTGCCTTGATGTGCATGGCTTCTCCCGCTTCTCCTTGATGACAATGCCAATGCAAAATGGAAGCCCTTTGTCGCGAAGAAGGCTCAACTTCGAACAATACCGCAATTTTAGGCCCAACAAAATAAGAAACTAATTAAGAAACTTTTACTATCAAAACAACGAAATTTTCATGCGAACTTAAGAAACTTTTAGTACTAAGTGCTGATCCAAGTTTCTTATAAAAAAAACGTGTATCACGTGAAAACGTATGTGAATGTCAACAATTCAAGCGTTTAGGAAGATTGATTTAGGTTATCGTAAATCTCGCGTGATTAGAGACAGACTTTAATTCATTTCGTTTATGTTCTGAAAACTGCGTAAACATACATTATATAAAAATAAATTTGCAGCAAAGATACAAGGTAATTTTGCGGAAAACAAGTAGTAGAAAAGCGTTGCTATCGTATAGCCAAAGAAATGATCTGAGTAGGTGATGGTCGGCGTACGGCGATATCACACTAAAAGTATTGATAAGAGTAATTTCAAAAATCTAGAAAAGAGGTTTGATAATAACTTACCAAAATAGCACTATCTTGGAGATATTTTGAAACAGCTTTGCAATTCAGTAAACACATTTCTAGCAACCTTTTTTAGCTACCCTCCACGACGCACTCAATGCGAGGAGACAGCTAGGCCAATTTGAAAACATGTGCCCGAAGAACACTATCTTTTGAAATCTACTGCACATTTTTTGAATTCGCAAGAGACTAAACATTCCTTCGTTTCACACTTTATTTTTTTACGAAAATTAATACTTTCATTCTTTTGCGAGAAACTTTATTCGGGCATCTTAAAAATACTGGTGTCTGGAGACCGTGCGCTTGGTGAATGCCTTGAACGTTTCTATTCTCATTTGTTTTCATTTTACATTTGGTGATTGATCTATCGGGCGCGTCCCAAAAAAGGAAACAGGTTCGGCCTATATCGTGCCCTGCTAGCGACTTCGTAGCGGATCAAAACTGTACCAGTATAGTGTAAACGTGGTATTGATTTTGAAAATTCCAGTTTACTTCCACCTCCAAACAAGAGCTTTGGCATTTTGCCTGTGGTACAGGAATTCATTCGACAATAGACTTCGACCAACTTTGGAACAAGGCGATGAAAAAATGAAAACACTAGGCCCGACCAACAATGTTTCCTTTCATGGAACAATAGTCATTCTCATTGTTTTACTAATTTCAGCGAAAAATTCCCTTGTACCCATTTAACGTAAAATCAGAGACGTAGGAACCGGGGGGCACGTGCCCCCTCAAGATTTGGCAAAAAACGAAGAAGTGCCCTTTTAATTTTCAGGAAGTTCTCCTTTAGCTTAATGGAAAAATTGCCCTTGAAGTGTCGTGCCCCCTAAATTTTGAGACGCTTCCTGCGTCTCTGCGTAAAATTAGCTATTTCAAAAGTTGAAATAAGAAGATTCATCGGGCGTCTCGTCAAATTTATTAGGAATAAGATCGCCGTCGTTAAGTGTCTGAGAATGACGAAAAAATTTGCTGATAAACCCATTGTCGTTTCGTTTTCTTTCGCAATCATATAGTTTATTTATTTGGTCAATGTCTCCCTTGCTGAACATTTTTCGTTGTCCAAATTGCAAACCTGGAAATCTTCTGCTCATTAAAGTTGGCTCTCCATTCTTGCTAAATGCAGTGTTTCTGTAATGCATGATGCTCTGAAAAAGAAAGGGGTGTTTTCAATGAGTAAAAATTTACCATGGACGCAGCGAAAACCGTGGTTCCCCTTTTTGAGCATTAAAGGTAAGTTTTTGCTAGGATAGGTGCCAAATCTTTACATTGATGTAAAAATGTGGGTGTAAAATCCTTTGACCTATTTCTTTGAATTGAATGGCTCGACAAAATAACTTCAGCTATTTTTCTATCATTCTACCGGGTGAGTCAGAAAAAAGTGACCCAACGCAATCTGTTATAGAAAAAAAGTAAGTGGCCGATTGAAACATTTCAAACGTTGCTCTGTAGCTAAAAGACTTGCCTACATTATGAGTATTTTTCGCAATTTTTTTGGGCACGGTAAAGTTCCTGAATTAAGGATTTTGAGGAAAAGGGCAGGCTTGAAATTCTCAAAAAGTCATCAAAAAGCCATTTCAGATCTTCACAACAACGTGGAGCGACTTAATTTTCTGTAACAGATTGCGTTGGGTCACTTTTTTCTGGGTCACCCGGTACCTTCGGAAAATTCAGAAATCTTAAATGTGCTCGAATTTACAGCATATGTTATGTTTCAACTCAACTGAGAATGGGACGTCATCAAATTTCTAAATCGAAAACCAGACGAGTTAAGGCGAATTTCCAGTCAGTGGAATTTTCCGAGCGGGCGGAATTTTTGACAATAAAAGGTTGCTCAGCCGTAACATTCTATTCAATTCCAGGGCGAAATTTTCGCACGCAGACAAAGGAAATTCCGCCCGCTCAGAAAATTCCACTGACTGGAAATCAGCCTTTACAGATTTCTGTTTCCCACGATATTGTAGAACTTCATAAACTATAGTAATATCAGTAGCATAGGCATAGTTTTATATAACTGATGTGTACATGGACAAAGCTAGCCAATGAAAACCACAGATAACCATGAAATAAAAGTTGGTACTTACTGCATAATTATAAGGAACATCAAGATCAGTGACGTCATAGAATTCGTATTTTTGGAAGTTGTGTAGGTATCCTAAGAAATAGAGTATCAAATGAGGACTGCCATGAGCAAACTGAAGCGTCAAAGCTTCACAAATTACTAAAACTCAAAGCTTCTGTTACAAATTACTAAAATTCAAAAGCAAAATTTGAGGGCCTTTTATTGATAGGTTTTGTAAACTTTATTGACCCTAATTGGCTCTTTTCATTTCACTGAAGCCCTGGCGACAACAACAACAGTGGTGTTCGAACCATGGAATCAATTCAATTGTCGAATATGGGATTCGAAAGTAGCCAAATTATGCTAATTATTCCGATCAAAAATTGACAAAATTTGTAAACCGGTCCCAAGGGTATCTGTTGAGGTCTAGCCTCCTATTGAAAACAACAGATACCCTTGGGAACGAGGTTGGGCCTTTGTGGGTTAGACTTATGACGACGAGTCTCTTGTTTCCCTGTGCTCTTTGACTTCAAGATGGCGGTTTTTATGAGAAAATACACGAAAGAAAAAATGAAAAAAAAGCAAGAAATTGTAAACTTACTTTTTTCAATGTTTTCCTTCAAAACAATGACATGTTTGTCTCGATCGGGTCTACTTTGTTCATGAACAACACCAAGACAATGCATCATTTCATGTAGTATTGTTCCCAGCTGACGGCATCCAGCACCAAGGGTTACATTTTGAGCTCCACCTGCTTTGCCAACAGTTGAACTGCATCTAAAGTCAAATCAAATTCAAATCAAATAAAAAATGTTGTAATTGTTAGCAAATAAATTTTACGAAAGCGAGAAGGTACAAGGTCCCATGTATCATGTTTCTGTCGCAGAAAATGCCTCTGGTACATAGTACAATATATAAGAGGCTTGCACCTGTCTTTAATATACATTCTTTTTCTACTAAACCAACCAGAAAAATAACCGGTAAAGCTGTAACAAAATCGGTGAACCATTACAAAGCTTGACATCTCGAGCTTTCAGTTTCAAGATGGCTTTGGTTTGAAATGAAGCAGTTACAGTATAAGTCTGTAGAAATAATGTGCCGACGAAAGCTGGATTCCACCCGACATTACGAAACACAAACACTCGCTGACAGCACTTTCAATTCCTTATTTTCCGACTCTCGGAATCAGGGATCCACCCTACCTTCTTGCTTCCTATAACTTAAATTTTGAGGAGTTTAGCATCGGAGGCTCGAGCCGGCAACTTAGGCCCATCCGCCATTGCCAAGAGCACTGAGCTTTTGGTACAGCGTTGCTATAGTTTCATATTCGGACATGAAATCGAGGGGAAATTTTTGCCTAATTTTCAATGTCTATGAGTCGTGGTTTGAGCGATAATTACGAAATATATAATTAGTCTATCACGCTGCCACAGCACACCCACTAAATTCTGTTATGTCTCTATTACCCAAAATTGTCTATAACAAGTATAAAGGCCAAAGGGAGCATTCTTGAAGATATTTTCAAAACATAAAATATATAAAAAAATTTGACACTAAATTTGGTTACTAAAAATTATATACTATGGAGGAGGCGGACGCAAAGAAACAGACACATTTTTGGCACACAGAGGCCTTTCGAACCTACGTTCTCATCAGAATGTGACTTTTAAGATCTTGTACTTTTTATAGGCGATTTTGGGGTAATAGAGACAACAATCGTAAAAGTCACACTCTGATGAGAACGTAGGTTCGAAAGGCCCCAGTGTGCCAAAATCTTTCTCTTTCTTTGCGTCCGCCTCCTTCATAGTACATAAGTAACAATATATAGATACACATAAAAGAGAAGGATACATACTTGTGTGGCTCTGATCTGAATACAATATAATCTTTTTCATTGGTTCTTGGCACAAATCTCACACACGTATATTTTTCATATTCTTTGAATGCTTGGTGAATGCCATATCTTATTATTGGAACTGAAAGGCAAAGAAGAAAAAGACATTTTCAACCACTACGACAATCCTTAATTACTTAATTACGACAATCCAAAATCAACCTTGCTACCCCTGCTATAAATCCATATTTTTCATCAAACTGAAACAGGTTCTTAATTACAAGGTGCATAATTTACGAAAAACAGCCTCTGGGTTCTTATTTTTGAGGTTCTTAATTGCGGGGATTTAGACGATTTACTGTATAAGATAGCTATCCAAGCCCCAAAATTAAAAACATGACAGCTATCTTTTGCACTGGGCAATTTGTGATTTAGGAATATTCCAGACTTTTCCTCATTGCAGACAGTAAACCTCTCAAACCATTAAAACTTTCGAGTCGACTTAAGAATAATTCGTCCTACCTACTGAAATATATTAGTGCAGTCTTCGGATTTGGACTTATTTACACCACACAGCCTTCCGATTAAAGACTGCTTTTATTTTCAAGAAGAAAGACAGCAATGCAATCATTTTGTTGACATAATATAGATTTTGTAGCAAAATAGATTATCTCTTTCGTTGAATACCTGGAAATACCTTTGCAAAACATGATTAAAAATAAATGGAAAATGACAAATATTTAAAAATTTCTTACGTAAACTTGAATCAACTTCATAAGGGACCACGCCACCTGACCATTTGTACCCAGTCCCTAGAAGTGCACTGCGCTTCGATAGATTTCCTAAAACAGCTCTGCGAAGGCGTGAATTCATTACCATGTCTCCTTCAAATAATTCTAAAAAAAAGAAATATTTTTAGGAATTCTACAAAGTTAGATATTTCCACGAACAAAACCGATTTGAATAAGACAGACGCAGAACCAAATGAGTTGCATGTTGGAGTGTAGAAAATATCGAACAATTCCCACCTCAAGGGCACAGTATGAGGATTGTGATTCTCATACCATGGCCAGTGAATGCGGTAAAGAGCTCGGAGCCACGGCTATAATTATGGCCGATGGTTACAAGCCCTCTCATAATGGCCAACAAATCGCAAAAGCAGACCCTGGAAAAAAATTGGTGACTTCACTATCAACAACCCGCTCTGAAAAAATTTTGTTTTTGGTTTTGAAAAAAATCTTGTACGCTTTTTCGAATGAGTGAAATTCCGCACAGCATATTCCAATAGGATAAATATATTAAGTACCCCCTCCCCCCCGGGCCAATTTGGTATTTGGGAAACTAAATCTGGTGAAAAAACTCACCTTTAATAAATCACCCATAACAAGACATGGCCAACAAAAGTAGGTATTCTTTTCTACGTTTCCACAAATTCACGGAAATTTCTCGTACGCAGTGTTACTCGCTACGTATTTTTTATGGTAACTTTTGGGCATGGTCTTCCATCTCCTTTTAGCCAAAGTCGTTGTTCGTGAGTTAATCGTCTTTGAGTTGACAAAATAGAGACAATATTTGAAACACCCCAACGGTACTAGCCTGCGTGCAGACTCGACTATCCTAAAGTGTAGAGTCTACACTTTAGGATAGTTGAGTCTGCACGCAGGCTAAACGGTACTCGCTTCCTAAAACCCGATCCATGTTATAAAGTAAAGACACGGCACGGCTCAAAGACGAAAGTAAGCGAGATCAGCGTTGTGTTGAGATGAATGGTTAGATTGACCACGGTATGAGAAATCCAAAACTCATACCATGGAAGACAGGTCGCTTTGTTTCACGTTAGGTTTACAATACGCCATGACGTACCAGAGGGCCACCAAGACAAAAGTTTAGTGACATCATGGTATGAGAAATGAGAAACTCATACCGTGGCCATAACTGCCCTCGTGATTCAATAGCTATCAATAGTACCATAGATTATGATTCATAACGGATTAGCAGGTAATTACATGTCTTTTGTCGGAACAGAACAATTCTTCAGTGCACAACACAGCATAGGAATCAAATCTTAAAAAAAACATCACACGATTGGTTGATGCATCTTTCGTTTGATTATATTTGGCAGGTGAAATACTAGAAATTTTTAAGAAGATGGAGGCAAAGAAAAGGACTTTAAATCAGGCCTTTCGAACTTATGTTCTCTTCAGAGCGTGACTAACACTCACAAATGTTAGTCACACTCTGAAGAGAACATACGTTTGAAAGGCCTTAGTGTGCTGTTTTAAAGTCTTTTTTTCTTTGCCTCCATCTTCTTATAAATTTCGTTTTAATATATGGCTTCAAAGGAACTTTTGTTACAAGTGTTCGTTGGTAATCTTTGATAACCTGATTACCCTTTCAAAATTACAGCGATTTTTGTTTTGATTGAAAAAATCAAGAAAGCTTTGAAACAATTAACACCATTGTGCATCCTAAATTAATGGAGGAAAAACGGTATAACGGCGGTAAGCAGAAACCTGTAGCTTTTCTCGTTAATTATTTAACCTTTTGATGACGTCACGACCGAAAAACTGTTTGAAATATAGAAGACGCTGTAATTCTGAAGATGAGCAAGATATCAAAGAATGCCACTGAGCACTTATGCGTGAAGTTCATGCAATGTATTTTATAGAATCGATACCCATGCTGCCATAGGTATTGATTTGATTTAGAGATACCAGTTCAAAGCGATTAGTGATTGCAAGCAAGATCAAAGGAGTGTCTTGTCAAATCGCAAATGTAAATGAACAGACTGTGAGCAATATCTCAACACTTGGGTGGCTAACTATCTCCTTGTTCATGCGAAAACAGGGGTTGTTAAGAGAGGGCATCGTATACACCGAAAGTAGAAGCATAGATATAAACAACTGCCATGAGCATCAATTTTTAAGTACACAGTTCCATGCTAGAGCCAGAAATTAAACATTAAGCCATACCTCCATTTTTAGGCAGAATTAATTCCATTCTTTTATTTTTCACCCATCTCTTGAAGACTTCAACGGGATCTGTCGAAAGAAAATTAAACAGTAAATTTGTGGTAGTTTCATTTGATAAATAAGGCTTATTTCAAGCAACATTTTTCCTTGTGAGTAACAGCAATGAATTTGAAAAAAGAGAAAGCTACTTGGTAGATATATTCACACGAACTTCAAATTAATCAGTTGCTCTGAAGATGGCGAAACTTGTCAGCACTGGAAAAAAATAAAGAGGTGCAAAGGACCAAATCGATAACTGTTTCTTTGAGTTGTTAGGCCCTCTTCCGCTGCACAATTTATTCATACGAACTGATATTCTACTGCCTCTCAAAACAACCATCAGCAAGTTTCATCAAACAAATCGAGCGAGGATTCTCTCACATCGATGTGAAACATGGCCATAGGCGTAGGAGACAGGGGGACAGGGGGCTGCAGCCCCCCCAACGTCAGAAAAATTTGCAAAAATCAGCCATAATCGGGCAGAAATCTGCCTCAAGTCGGGCAAAATTTTCTCAAACAATGGACTTTTTATCGGGCAGCCCCCCCCCAAATTTTATCTCCCCCTACGCCGATGAACATGGCAAAATGAAATCTAAACTAGATAACTTAAATATTGGTCCCTCTTTCTTTAAAATGAAGCACGTTTAGAACTAATTTTTAGCTGCAGCCCTTTTGCAAGAAATTTTTCAAATCGTAGAAGATTCAGCCAAACAGTCGTCTATTTGTCTTTGCCAAAATTCTGGTAGGGGTGTGTCACCAGCATTTTCAAATGGTAGTCGTTGGCTAAACTAATTTCTGGATCAAAAGTACATAGGGTTGATGTTTCTGGAAAAAGATCGCACAACAATCTGGCCTTTTCTACTTGATAAAAATTACGAAAATTTACCCTTGGCTACACTAGAAGTTTGAGAAAAGTACCTCTGCTTTGGAGCAACCAACCCCCCCCCCCCATCCACAATCACCCGTGGTTTGACTGTTGTGTGAATTCAGCTAGTGCTACCAAAAGAGCTAAAAGACAAAACTGTATACACCTTTCCGTTATTCTACAGAAGAGCCTGGATCGAGTGATATTTTTATACATGTTTATTGAGCTTCGACTGAGTGGCGTTAGAGCTTTCGTTACTGTTGTTCACATTTAAAAATTCCTCAAATGTATAAAAATATCATTCGATCCAGATTCTATTCTAAAATAGCAAAAAGGGTCTATTAGCATCTCCATGAACCTTAGCATGCTTAAATATAATTGATGAGAAAAGTCAGATTCCTCGATATAATAAACTGCGCGTATGATTCAGTAGAAGAAAGATTTCACAATGCGTTTACAGGTGGTTTGAGCGTTAAATTCAGAACAGTCTGAAATGTTTATTGCATGAAAACACGTTAAGAAAAACTGATCCTCGCATCCGCAATAGAAATATAAATTCTATTGGCTCAAATTCTACCTTATTTTAAAATAAAAAAATCGAAGAATTACATTCTGAATTAATTATTAAAGGAATGTCAGTCGCTGTTACTGTTTTCAAGAGCTGAAATGCTCAAAAGTTGCTCATAAGTTTGAAATAAACATCGCCTGCACAGAGAATGATGCAGAATGTGTCCCAGTTATATTCGACATGGATTCTTAAAATATTTATGTTAGTATTTGCCAAAATCATAGCATGTAGGCATGACATTGTGCTTCTCTCTTCTAGAAAGCGAATTTCTATTGTTTTGCTACTTTTGTGAATTAAATCACTTTGAAAGAAGTTGAGAGAATTACTACTTGAGCCTTAAAAAAAGGGAATCTCAGCATATATACACCTTTGACAAAAAGAACCTTACAAGAACAATCGTGCAACACCATATTTGGGTAACTGATCTATGTCAACAGGAAATTCTGATATCTAATAGGCTAGAATTTGACTGCAAGTGGCTTGAGCAACTTTAAAATGCTCAAATTCCCTTTACGGTCGTATGGGTTGTTCTTTTGCACTATGTTCTTCATGAGGCACACAGCAAATAGTCCAAATATAAGATAAGATATATGTACCCAAAGATTCCCAAAGTACCAAAAGATTAGGAAATTAATTTCAAAGGGGCTTGGATGAGAACGAGAATTCCACGTTAGATTCTGGTCCATAATTTACTTGCCATTGAAATTAAGCTTCAATATAATTCTCAATTTCAGAAATAGAATTCAAATTTCAATGGCAAGTAAATCATGGACCAGAATCGAATGTGGAATTCTCGTTCCCATACAAACCCATTACCAGCATTTTCCTAATTTTTGGGTCCAAAAAGTGAGTGACGAACATACAATATTACAATATCCTGAAAGAATGCAAAATGAGATCAGGATTGCCTCTCTAGAACCTACAAATATCAGTATGACTAGATTTGATGCCAAAAATATCATGGCCATAACTTCAGTTCATATGGACCGAAAAATGTCACTTTCGGCAATGTTCTCACCCAAAAATATCGGAGTTACCTCCCCGTAATGTGTGTGTCCTGAGTGCCTCACTGGGTTTTAGAAAACCAAACTTAAAGGATTTTTCTTGCCTGTTGGCTCAGCAATCGGATTAGGCGAAAAACTATTTCCGATCTTTAATTACAAAAATATCTTTCCATGGCAGCTGTTTTTCGTAATTTCAAAAAAAATTAATTATCACTGGTGTCGATTTTAGTGATAAGACGGAATTCTTTCAGCAAATATCCTTAAATGCTGCAAGAACTCTAGCGTATCGGGTCAAAATAATGGAAAATAGCTTCAGCTAAAGATAGAACGTCTTGAAAACGTACAAAATTTATGAAGGCCTTTTTACGAAAGTCGAGGCGACAGTTTTTATCTCGTCTACCGGTGTACTACCAATCATGTTTGTGCAAAGTTAAAAGCTTGCATTTTCAAAGAGCAAAACAATACTCTCCTCCGCCGGTTTCTAGTTCCGAAGTCTATGGTTCTTTGGTTCCGTAGTTCTGTAGTCCATGGTTCTGTGGTCCGCAAAGCAAAACAATCTGAAAAAATCTCCCATTCAAATCTATGTGGCACACGCGCTGTGAATAATGGATAGCCAAAGACACAATGCTGCGTCTGAATGCTTGCTTTGTTCTATTCATAGAGAAGCCTTTTTGCCATTGCATAGTCCCTTGAAAGGCAATATGTGCCGGTAAATAAGTCCTCCTATAAACAGGGCAAAGAAATACCCACGCATGCCACTTTCAAATATCACAATACACTCTCAAAATAGATTGGGAAGGGAATGTAAGTGTATACCGTATAAGTGGCTCAAGCCACTTGCAATCAAATTCTAGCCAATCGTATATCAATACTTCCGGTTGACGCAGATCAGTTACCCAAATATGGTGCGGCACGTGTCACTGCCTGTTGTGTTTGCATAGGAATGAAAGAGTGGCGTGCTGTTGCCTGGAACAAAGGGCAGTTTGAGAACAATAGCTTTCATTGTTTTAATTAACAAATGAAACACAACGTGATTAGCGTTTGCAAACAAAGGGATTTTTACGGCAGATTAGTAGAATTGCGAATGTAAATAAGTTGTGTTGCAAATGGAAGTAAAGCAAGAAACTAAAGATATCTTGAAATATTGATGGCAGATTCAATCGTTCTGCGTGCTAAAGGGATGTGTATGACTTATTAGTCGAGTTGCGAATGTAAATAAGATGCGTTGCAAATATAGGAAAAGGAAGTACATAAAGATTTCCTGAAACATTGATAGCTAATCAATCATTGTGCATGCTAAAGGGGATCCTTAGAAAAAGAAACGAGTAAGTATCAAAAGTAGAAGGATAAATCTAAACATACCGGGTGAGTCAGAAAAATGTATACACTCTTTGAAACATCATAATACATAAACTATACACTCTTTGAAACATCATAATATATAAACTATAACACCAATTTGAAAAATTGCAACTCCATTGCCTAACTGACGGTTTAACTTGATTTTGAGAATTTAATCATGATTTCAAATGCATTGTCTTAATCTCAATGAAGAATTCCCGAAAACTACCTTCCATTGGCTTTTCCTCACCTCAAATTATTGATGATTGGCTCAATTTGATAAATGCTTCAACTATCAAAATGGTTAAACAATGTTTTTCTTTTGCTTCCTAACGATGCAGAAACTCTAGAAATGTTATTATGCTTTTCCATCAATGCTGGGCATCAGAAAGTCTAAAACCTGCATGATTGAGAAGGAGCCATTTCTAGTCATTTTTGGGCATATAAAGAAATAGGACTGTCGGGTAATTCCTAATTTCATAAGGAAATATTGCTCCTAAAATTGTGAGAAAAGTCTCAAAATTAAGTTGAAGCCTCGGTAAAATGATGGATTTGAAATAACACAAATTTGCCTCATAACTTTTCCTGTACAATTCCTCAAACAGTGCATACATTTTCCTAACTCACCCACCATATATGAAAAGTAGAAGCATCGAATCGAAACATCTGCCATGTCAATTTCATTAATCTTATTCAAATTAAAGCATTACGAATCTGAATTACGCACACAAACATAGACGAGAATTGCATTATCTAACTGCACATGAAATAAAAGAAGGCTTGTTTCGAATGCAAACAAAAATTGAATTTTGAAAGAAGAAGAGAAAAAATTGCAGGCTTCAAGATTACATCAGTTGTTTGATATTGCCGAAAAAGCGTTGTAACTTGCAACGCCTTTTCAATGGGTGGGACCTCAAATATTTGACGTAAGACGTAATGTTGAACACATTATGCGTTTGTATTCAGTCCAGAACTCCAGGTTAATTTTGGTAGTTGAGGTGTTAAGGGGGCGAAGTAAATTTCAAATTTCCTCGGGTTCTGTAAATTTTGTTGTCATGCGTGTTCTGCTCAACGGAAGTAGTTGGTGTTGTTTCAGAAAGGGGCTACGTCACCACATTGCAAACCAATCTGTAAACACCGTTGTTTTAGGCACGTGTCCATTGTTTACTGCAGTTTGTTTAGTTGTGCCTATCACCTATCTATCATTTGACGGGGACGTGCCATTTTGCCTGAAAGATTGGTACATATAATTCCGTAAATTTTAAAGAATTTCAGGGCTTTAATTCCGCAAATTTAATGAAAATCTAGGCCATAATTCCCGAAATTATGAAAAATTTCTTGTAATTCTTATACAATTCCAAACTTTTCTCCAAAACAGGACCCATAATTCTGCAAAATTTCTACACTGGATAGCCATAATTCTGTAAAGTTTTCAAAAAAGTACCCCTAAAAATTGCACTTCATAGCCTGCAAAGTCTGCGCTCAGGCTAGCACTTCCCCGTACCACAAAAATACGAAGATAACCCCATCCCCCGAGAAAATCAACTGATATTTGAGCGATCGTAAGAGATATGATGTTTGGTTTGGTTTCTTCATCTGTGAAGTACAAGATTACCGAGCATGTGTTGTTGATACCTGCCCTGACACCAGTGCCAATAAATTACAGTAAATATCGCCACCAATCTTAGACAGAAATTCAATGAGAGGTGCGAAAAGGGCAGGGACATGTTTCATATCTCCTGCTCGTTCCAACATTACCAACACTCTAGTATTGTGTTTGAGAACAGCCAAACAACCAGTAAGTATTCATAGCAATGATTTTTGCACCTTGAGAATTAAAAACTGAAACTTGGAAATCTCATCAAAAGTTGAGAAAGTTTTGGTGCTATGAGCAAATCCAAGTTTCTTATAATGGAAAATTGAATTATTTGCACAACCAAAAGGAGAGTAAAACCTTCACCGATCCTTCCTCGCCTGTGACCCAGGGGGTGGGTACGTCACGTCACCCCCAATCGTATAATCGGGGATGTGCGCCAGTTTTGGGGTGGTTTTGCCATGGGAATGGGATATACTTTTTTAACAGAAATATTCAGGGATTGGGGTTTAATCTTTACCAGAAATTTTGGGAATGCTCAAGTTTGGGATAAACAACAATTTTCCAATTGTTTTCTGGTGAAAACACTGCTGGAAACCTCGTCCATATTCTGGGATTGGGTCTCAACTCCCGCCTACGTTCTGGGATTGGGTGACAACAGAGATTCTTTCGGCGCACCCAATAGTGAAGAAATCCCCACAGGGGCCTGTGACAGCATTGCCTTCCTTACCAAGATTTAGCAGATATGGCGGCAAGTCTTGGCAGCATGATTGAAATCAATCTCAGCTGATTGCGTGATCGATAATGCTAGGAAATCATCTGGGTTCATGATCAAAAATGTGATTTGCGCAACGTGATAAATGTTCAAAACGAACGAGGATCTTTTTCTCAAACCACGATCGTTATCAAATCAAAAGAAAAAACCAAAATGAGAAGGCATAATTCTGTTTTGATTATGATCTAGCACATTTATCACCCCTGCTTAAAGATAAGAACAAATTCTAGCAAACCGTGAGCACAAGATACAGGAATAAATATTGTGCGGTTTTATTCTGATTATAAATTTATGAATTTGCCTTAAAAATTGAAATATGAACACAAAAAGGCTGGAAATCAATGGAATGAAGAGACAAATACAGTAAAACTTCGCCATCAAGAACCTTTATTTTCTGAGGCTAGCCCAAACAAAATTTCTAAATTCTTGGACCTTGAAACTTTAACAACTCAGCTCAGTGAAGAGAGCTCGTGTTATTTGAAGTCATATCCTCAAGGTGGGCCTCCAGCAGGGATGAATTTTATAAAACAAAGGATACAGTTCTGTTTAAGACAAAGCGATTTGACAGCCTCAAGAATAGATTTCACACCTCCTGTCCAGCCGAGCATATAATTTTTTGCTTTCTCTATTTATTTTGATTTGATTGAGTGCACTCAGAGGTGTGAGATTTTTTCTCCAGGAAGGCAAATCGCTTTGTTTTTCGGAAACCTAAACTTTTGTTTCAAAGTTCGCCCTTGCTTAGCCCTCCAAGGTTATATATCTATGGTAGCCATTCATGTTAGTCCGCACGCACCCTTCACAAATACTGCGCAGACATTACAAAATATAGCATCTTCAGAAGAATGGGCAAATCGATCCTTTCAAAAGATGAAGCCTAAATGAATGGATGAAGATCACGATCGCGTTGAAAAGCGCAGCCATGATAGGCTTTGATCCGAAAGCAGATTTCAAAGTTTATGCCTCTGGAAAGAGTTAGAGCAGAGACGCACAATTTTGCAGCGCAGGCGTTCGAAAACACAATATTTCGTTTTGCAATATTATTGTTTTTATATGTGGTGCAATTTTATGTCACTTTGCACCGTAAACGATCAAAAGCATAATATTTCGTTTCATGTGTACTTTTATAGAAGAAATAACAAAAACAAAATGTCAATAATTCATGTTGATTTACATAGCAAAAAACGTCTCGTGAATGAAAGTAAGACAATTCTGAAGTTGTCCGGTTCTTTGGAGGGGTATTTGGGTATACTATCGTGAAAAGACTGCATGATGCAGGGAGGAGTGAACGAATGAACATAAAAAGACCAACATGGGGGAAAGGAGTAAACTAACATGATTCGTCACTGGCGTTGGAGATCCTACTGCAGCCTTGCAAAATTTCGAACTTTCAGACCTCATCTCCTTTGCCGACATTAGGCAACATAAAGTTTCGACATAGAATGAATGAATGATTTGAAAAGCAATAAGTCACGAGATCTACTGATCATGTACAATACAAGATGCTAAAATCGTTCTGAATGACTGTCGTTGTCTAAGTTCAAGAAGAAAATCATGTGCAGGGTAGACTTAAAACGTGTTCGGAGGTTTCATTTAAGCTTCTCGTGCTCAAAGAAAGAAACAGCAAACAAAGATTGAATTAAAAATTCACAAGAAAGAAGCAAACTGGACAATAGTTTGTTTGATTTAATCTAAGTTTCGCTCAGCAGGTACTCCTTGCTCAAGTCTTAGACAATTTTGAAAGTGAGAAATCCAAACAAGTTTGTCTGCCTGATATAATCAAAGTTATTCTCAGCAGGAATCTCATCTATCGTCTCAAAACGTTCTAAAGTCTTGGACAGTTTTGAAATTAAAGTGTTCATACTTTGGTCAGCAGTGGGTACACTACAGTTTTTGAAGAGCATGACAGAGCACATCAATTTCTAAAATTTAAACTTTCAGATTTCTACTCCAAATAAAAGAGATGCTAAAATGATTCCGAGTATATACTTTTACCTTGAGAAGATGAAACAGATTTCAAACGTATCTAGAGATGCTAAGCTTAATTTTCTTGCTCTACATAAAATGCAACAAAGAAAGAACTTATTTGAAAGTTCACAAGAAAGGAATAATCTCAACATAAACCTATTTCATAAGCTTCATACAGCAGGTACATCTACTGTAAACATAAAAATAACAAATTTACCATTTCCTTCAAGATCATCATCATCATTTAAGTAATTTCTTGAAGGTCTTCCATTACTGAAACTGGAAACAAGAAGTAAGGATGTAAAAACAATAAGCTTCATTTCATTCGTGACTGTGTTAAGATGAAACAGCAGCGTCCATAAAACAGATCCTTGTGGCACTTCAGTGTCATTTCTCCATCACTACCTGTCGGGCTCCTCATATGATGTATGTTCTTTTACAATTCGATATGCATGGTTTACCAACCAACATAGCTATCAATCAAGCACACAATTCCGGTGCTATGAATGCTGGGAAATTTTCATCGCCTTTGTTATTTCGACACCTTTGTTATCAGCGTCATCTTAGCGGCATATGAGTGAAAGTAAGCGGGGGTTGAGACTGTCTTGTCTTGAAGTAGCTAAAATGCAGCAAACAAGCTAACAACAAATGTTCTACACGCCGGGGGTTCATAAGGGAATATTCCACTTGAAATAAGCTGCAAATGAGACAAGGAAGGCTATCGTAACACGAAATATTTGATTTGAAGGGCATTTTTCACTGGCAGAACTTCTTCACACATACATTACTCCTGAAAGGAACTACTCTTTTGCACGTACAAATTTCACGCAAGAGTTCGTGTATCTATCTGTCTTATCATTGGCCTAGTACCAGGTGATACCAGGATTAGGATCTTATCAGTATTTTTCTGATTCGCAGTCTTCTAACGTAAACAAATCTTGACGTAGAAAAAGAAAACAAAATCATTTCGACGAAGGATAAGAATACAGCCACTTCAGAAAATGGGGAGGATCTCTGGTCTTTATCCTCAAAAATTAAAGGCTACGCGCAGGCCATTCAAAATAAAACTATTATAATCTGATATTAAAAGTTGCTCGATGGGAACGAGTAGAGTTGTCTAAACAATCCTTTAGGTATTTCAGATCTCAACGATAAGGTGTGCTAGCCTGACAACAAGCCCATTCAGGAAAAGTAGGTCCTTTGAAATTGGGGTCTAGTTGATAGGCAAATGTGTACGAGATATCGCACTTCTAAGAAGCAAAAAACCTTTCTTTCTCAACTCTTCCCCAATAATCAGTGGGTTTGCCAGAATCTTTCGCCGAACGCATCTATATCCCGTTACTTCTAAAATAGTTTATGCCCCCATTACCTCCCTTTTTATGCCCCCATTACCTCCCTTTCATATATGCTTATTTCACAACAAAGCAGTGCAACAAAGCCACTTCAGTATTCTCACAAATACGAAACTAGAAATAAATTTAACCATAAGATTTACAAGTCAATTAAAAAGTGGGAAGACAACATGCTGCAAAATGTTGGAGTTCGCCTCTGGAACAATCTCCCCCTTGGTTTGAAATCAATTCCAAACTCAAAATCCTTTAGTATCAAACTTAAAGAAACAACATTTGTTACCTATTAACAACCAAGTATAACATAAAATGCAACCAAACTTTGACCAGAAAATTGCTTTTTGCCTTATTTGGGTATTTGTATTGTATTCTTGTATATTTAGGTATCATACTCCAACTTTGTATGTTTGAATTAAATAGATATTTTCCTTTGTTATTCTTATCATTGTTTTGTTAACGGCTCAAGCTCGATAAGCTCAGCTTTTCTTGGGTCATGTAGAATACAGCTTTATTATGTTATGCACTGTATTAGGATTTTGTGTTCTACAAAGAAAATTGAATTGAATTGAAATTCAGAATTGTATGGAGGCATAACGATAACGAAGAATTCTCCGCTGTTGGTAGCCTGTGCTCGGCCTCAACTCAGAAGAATTAAGAGAGGAGGTCAGCAGGCTACGCTTTTGGGGGTTTATTGGGTTTTAAAAAGTACAAAAATACCGAACAGATAAAAATGCATAGCGTATAGCATGTAATGATATTACACAGTGCTTAAAAATGCTAAAAGTATTCAAAATATAGCCATACTCTTGCACCATCATTATCATGAAAAGTAAATTCGGAAGAGGGGCGAATCACCCAAAAGAGATCTCATACATTTCCTATGGAAATCCTTTTGTTTTCTCGAGAAATCTCTTAAATTCACTAGAAATCCTCTTGTACTCCTGAAAATCTTGAACGCTTTTTGAAGATATGATTCACTCTCGAATTTAGTATCAACGATACACAGACAGCGAAAAATGATTCAACAATATCATTAATAGTCCCCCGGCCAGTGTGCTTTAAATAATAGATGAAGGACTTAAGGTCCCATCGTACTGGTGTTAACCCACGTGTTATGTCATGTGTTATGTCAGGGCATAATAGCCTATGATAATTGTTTGCGTGGGATCGCAGCTGCCCAGCAGTCTGGGAAGGAGCTAATCATGGTTGCCCAGCCTACAAGAAAGATTGGTGAAGAATCCCTTCTTATTATCTTGTGTTTGCGAAAGCTGTAAAAACTGTTTTCTATCAGCTAAAAAACTTCAACTTACTAGGAAGCTTAAAATGTGGTTACTTCGATTTTAAGTTTAATGACGTAATAGAGTGGGAGTACGGTTTAAGTAAAGGCCGGGTTGTTTTCAGTACAGGAAAAAGTTATCAGGCCTTCGCTGAAACAAACGCAAGTTCAGAAGATAACCACCGAGTTCCCAAATTATCATAAAACCGTAACCGTAACCGTAAACGAATCTGTTATCTTTATAATCTATATTGTTGCCCGCACGCACCGGCACGCGCCCATCGTCTTCTGCACAGATTTTGGTGGATGGGGTGAATCCACAATAAAGTTACTTCTAAAAATCCATCAATATCTTTGCAATCTTACAACATATGGTCGTTTCGTTTGTTTCTCTCTGCAGTTCAAGAGTTCATCTTCAAAATAACACCTTCATTTTGAGAAAAATAGTGGAAAATCTCTGTGATATGGCCTGTCAACAAAACTGCAAAATTGTCGTTTCGAAAGAGGTTTGTTTACTTTACGTGACCCAGCCCCTTTAAATGCTGAATGGCTTTGCTTCCTATGCAAAGTTATCCCATTGAAATCGGCCACACCATTCTGAATTAATGCAACACCGGAACAATTTGAAAACGGTAAGAAATTTGACGGTAAAAGATGCTCGTTTTCAAATAATTCTCCAACCCGCCAGAAAGAAAGAGACAAGAAGAAGCAGCTTGCAATCAAGTTCCTCTCAATCAATGCAGTCGAAATTTCAATGACTATTTCAATCATGGCATTTCACCTACAGGGTGAAACGGGCGAGCTTTGTCTTTGTCTTTGCAAACAATTGTCTTTGCAGATCAAATTCAGAATAAGTTTCAGACTGTTTCAGAATTGGAAGCATTAAAATTTCAATTTTGTGATGATTCAATTGCTATTATCTTACCATCTTCCTATCATCAGAGTAAAATCATCAGAGTATCAATTATTGGATTACTCAATTTTTTTTATATATCATAATATTGTTTTTCATTGATGCTTTGTTTGCAACATCAGTCTTCAGGCATTGAATTGCAGTCTTTTGTGGTTGTTGTCAACTGTTTGCTGCATAGCAAATTTCAGAAAAGTACCTTGAAGAAAATAAGCAACAATGCAACTTTATGTTTGTTTACAGTTGACACTCTGGTTAAAACGTTTGTTTTCTCGATCAGCAACATTCCCTTCCAAAATGAGAATTCCTGTCTTAGTTTAGAAAATATTGGAGTTTGAAAAAATTTTGGTTAAATTTAGGCCAACAAAAGTTCATTTTTTGAAAGCGTCGAGAATGTTGCGTTTTCATCTTCGAGTATTCACACGAGGCCGTTTTCAAATTGTGCCGGTTGGAGCTCCTTTTTCAAAAACCACCGTTTTCAAAATCTGCCAGCATAGAATGTGCCGTTTTCGTGTCAACGCAGTCTGAGTTGGCATTCCCACTATAAGATAGGCTGTAGTATGTTGCAATGATTGTGCATACTTCCGGCAATCACACTGATCAAATCGTCCTAAAATTACGGACAAATTCATTGGAAAGCTACTTTTGATAACGCTTGGGAAAGAACTCGACGCGTCAGTGGACCACATTTCCCTAATGACGGTCTCAAATAAGACGTCGCGTGAAAATGTCCGCGAATACAAATAATCCAAGCGTTTTGCATTACTAATTTTGCGTTATCGCAAATCTCACGTGACATCTTATTGTAGATGGATTTCAGTGCTCAGCTCACAAAGGCTGTGTTTACACGTCCGTTGCTTTTTGTGCAATGACCTTTCTTGTCCGGTCTCCTACAGCGCTAAAAGCAGTGATACCAAACTTTTCGAGTTATTCGGGATGTTCATGCTGAGTGCAGGCCAGAACTACCGAAATTTACTGTATTTTCTTCTGCTATTGACGTTATTTGATGTTTTTATACTGTAGATATGATTAAATTCAGCAGACTCTCACTTTCTCTATTTTATCAAGACGGAAACCGATAAAAATTTTGACACTGAGGTTTAAAATTTATAAAGTTGGTTAGTAATTACTTTTATGAAGCATAGGTTCAGTTTCTTAAAAATGGATGGTATAAATTTTATGACCTGTTTTTTCAACTGAATACTTTAAAGAAATTTTACCTATTTTGCAATAATTCTACCGTTTTTTTTCAGAAGTCTTCAATATTTTCAGAATTTGAGGATTTAATTTCTTTTCTATGATTTCAAGAAAATTAAAAAAAAACTTAATCCACCGCAGAAAAACTCTTTGAGGAAACACAAAATGATTCTCAAGGAAGCCGTAGTTTATGAATGTACACAATAAGGTATCAAGCAAAAGTCTCTTTTGGTTATTTTTATGCACTAAAATTTTCTTTCAAAAGGTCTTTGGTTTATGATATAGAAATCTGATGACGTCGTATTCTGAAATGAGTTGAAATACACAACACGTTGCAATTTCGAAAAATATTGAAGATTTTTAAAAACTCAAACGGTAGAATCATGGCAAAGTAGCTAAAGTCTCTCCCAAGATATTCTGTTCAAAGGAATACGTCACAGACTTTTTAAGCCAAACTTGCGATCTAGGCTCTTCTATGAAGCAAATTTTAGTCACCATCTCAGCTCAGTAGTGGTGTTGAATTTCTCCAGCTTTGAAGGGAGCATGGTTTTGACTGATTCAATTCTGCGAATGTTTATCATCAAATTTTACCATATTTACTGGCTTCAAAAAATACCACAGAGTAGGAAAAATTTCTAAATCGTGTAATCCTACGCATTTTCTACTTCCAAATTTGCATATTTCGTGAGAGCAAATTCTTCAATGTGTGAATACCGTTATGGATCAATCATATCTACCTAAAGTACAAAATAATTATATCACAGTCATAGCAGTAAGAAAAAATACCTTCCAATTGTTAAAATGTCACTACACATTCACAAATAAGCATCCCTCGAACCTCAGCTTGTTTGATCTCTTAAAATGATAAATAATAGTTTATGACACCTGGTTTGTATATCATCGTTGTTTTGCAATTTCCATCACAAGAAATAAAAAAATATTAAATCTCTTACTTCAAATTCTTTACTTAACCATATATTCTTGATGAAGAAGATTGACGCATGCAATAAATACCCAATGGAAATTGTCTTTTCAAAGAATTCGATCATCGGTCTTGGTCACGTGCAATTCGCCATGTGTCCGTGAGTCTTTCGTCATGAATCAAACAGCAATAATGACGTATTCGTTTCCAGTTCCTTTTGCAGTTCCTCCATCGCGTCTGGGTCCATATTTCTGATTCCTAACCAATCATTGAGAAGAGAAGATGACAGGGGGGCATTGTCCACTGATCCCTGATTTCCAATTGATGACACATCTTTTCCTCCTGCCCAGCTACAAGAAGATACCGTAAGAATGAATACTTCACACTGTTTAATTTGTAATATGAAGCAGGAATATATAAAGGAGAATGATATTTAATATTGATAATGATACATGAACAAAACGAAAAACAACTGTAATTCGATTAAAATCGCACAGCGTAACTGAGAAGAAACATTTAATCAAAACTTTCGACTGGTCACAGAAATTAGTTAGATTGCATCTAACGAATAGAGGAGGGAAAAGAAACAAGTTCAGTTATTCAGAAAAGCTATTTCAAAGGCCCGTGAAAGTTTTTCAGATGGGTTACCAGGGGTTACCAGAGCATGTTACATGATGAAATATAAAAAACATTACTGGAAATTTTTTATAAATAGGAAGAATTTTTCATTTTAGAGTAGGAGCATCGATGCTAAAAAATTTCAATGAGCATTGACGGCTCTTGCTTTCGAACTTCTGATATGCGACGAACATTCAATGCTTCGCTGGCGAATGATCAAATAAAGTAAATAGAGGACTTCTCTATAAACTCATTCGTCTAAATTTAAGATACTTTGATACATTGAAGATACTTAACGAATAATATAATAGACAGATGGTAAATGACAGTTCAGCAACACTGCTACACATGATGAATGTTCAAGTTTTTGTGTATCAAATATGAAATTTTCTTGCTCATTTAACGTGACCTGGCCGTTTCAACATTGAATCATCCTCAATCTCATATCGAGTATGTCTTAAGAATCTCAGTGCTCCTGAGAAGTAAGTCATCTCTCGACCTCGTAAACTGATGAAGATGAGTTTTTTAGCGCCAAGCGCTGGGATCGCAGAAGTAGAGAAGACCTAATCGAGCCCGCGACCCCTTGTCATGACGCTCAAGTGGCAGGGCTCTACCTGGTATCGAACCCCGTCCGCCTGACTGTTCTGGCTGGAAAGTCAGAGGATTACACCACTCCGCCACAACGCCTTCCTATGTATACAGTTAAGCCCGAAATTATTCATACCTATGCCAAATTCTGAGTATTTTGCATCGTTCTATTTGAGGACCAATTTTACTGTGGCTGAAGTTTCGTAAGAATGTGATAAAACGCTGAAACAAGTGCTGCAAGAGACATTTCAAGGAATGAAATATCTTGTGAATTGGTTAGCAAATATAACGATTGAAAATACTCCAAATTTGGCATGGGTATGAATAATTTCGGGCCTAACTGTACATACCAAAACTCTATACGTATAACAAAGCTCACTTACAATTCTTGTGGATTTGTGTGGCTGAATATTTCTTCCAAATCTAGGCCTAGCCCATAACCATACGCTCCACTCTTCGGTGTTCTGGGTGTCAACAATGTCGTCAAAAGTACATCTCTTGTTTTTCTATCTTCATCATTTCTCCTGTCATCAACACCTCCTTCTTGCTCATCTTCCTCGTAACTTTCTGTTATCATCGAAAATGAAATCGTTGGTATTTCCAAATCTGGCGATCGATATGTTGATTCAGATGAAGTAGAAACAGCAGGGAGTAATCCTATTTCATTAGGCCTAGTATTCATTAAAACATCAGCATGTGACTTGGGTACATCTTCTGACTCAGGGCTAGTCTGGTCTTCATTCTCAGCTTCAAGTTGCCGAACGAGTTCGACAATATTCCTCTCTTGAGGATCCAACACACGAAGTTCGGCACTGATTCGCTCGCTCTCTCCTTTATTGCTTTTGCTATTTGATGAAGCCCCTGTCACAGTCTGCATTGCAAGTCCTGCGTTTGTTTTCTTATTAAAATATGGTGTTTCCCAGCTCACAGTTTTGCTTCCAGATTCATTGAGAGCAGATTCAAGCTTTTGTTCTGCAGATATGAAATCGAGCGGCGAAACTGCTTTGACTTTGCCGTCCGGCGTGACAATGCAAACCGCAGACGGGCTTTGTTCCGGAGAAAGTCGAGTAGTCGGTTTGATGGTCTGCGAGTCTACAGAAGAAGGTTTCAGCAGTTTGGATGATGTTTCAGTTGTGTCACTCGTTCTACTGATTATAGAGAAAGGAGGAGAATTCTTGTTTACTTGGAGACTAGCAGTTGTGACTGTTGTAAACTGTTGAGGTAAAACTGTTGTCGTTAAAGTTGGTGCAACTGCCGCAGAGACAGAAACTGGAACACTGTTACGTATCTGTGTACCAACTGCTGGCGCAAACATATTTGGTCGTTGTGGATTGGCAAACGTTAAACTTGGTGTTGTGATCACTGCTGACTTTTGGGCCAATGTGCCAATACTAAGAACCAACGATTGATTTACTGTGGAAGTAGCTGCATCAACTGGTCCTTGAAGTATTTGTTGTGTGCCAATTTGTGAAACAGGTACAATTGGATTTGTGGCAATCTTTGTACCAAAGATTTGTTGTGTGCCAATTTGTGAAACAGGTACAATTGGATTTGTGCCAATCTTTGTACCAAAGATTTGTTGTGTGCCAATTTGTGAAACAGGTGCAATTGGATTTCTGCCAATCTTTGTACCAGCTACAACTGGATTTGTGACAATCTTTGTACCAGCTACAACTGGATTTGTGACAATCTTTGCACCAGATATAACGGGATTTGTGACAATCTTTGCACCAGATATAACGGGATTTGTTGGAACACTTGCTTGAGCAGCCATGGCAATCTTTGGTGCAATAACAACATTTTGCTGCGTAGGTTGAATGGGAGGAGCTGCTGGCAAGCGCGGCAAAATGAGAATTTGTCCCTTGGGATTGAATGGTCCCCTTATTTGGTAGCACGGGATTGCACCCATGGGAACAAGTATTGTGTCTTGAGCTGTTGAAAAAAAAGAAAAAAATCAATAAGGTTATCGAATTTCATTGTTTAACATTTCGATAGCCCTTCTTACACTAGAAGATGAAGCAGTCGTCTGACAATTTTTCTTCTGCTGCGACTGGTGCGACTTTAAAGGGGCAGTCAGACGTGACATTGCGCGGGAAATTTTCATTGTATTTGATTGAAAAGTGCTTAGGCTTAGCATCGACTCGTCAGTGGAGATTTTGAATGGGATTATCGCACATTTCAATCCATCTCCATCGACATTGTTCTTGACAATCTCAATGAAATTTAATTGACAGATATTGTTCGTCTATGTCGATTTCATGTATTTGCAAAGTTATTTTGTCTATCCCAAATTCCTGAAAGTCGTAAACAGCGATCTTGCTGAAGCAACTTTGAAGCTGCGAAGAGATAATCTATAAGTCGAAGTGAGCAAGAAACTCACCAAAGAATATGGTTTTTGAGTCAGATTTATGATGCTTGGTGAAACCGAAAGGTGAATAGAACCTTCTCAAACACTACTGGATTCATTGCTCAATTAATTTCATCAGAATTACAGCGAACAAAGAGGTACAGTAGACATGTTTTGGTATTTAGGCCTATACGAATTGGATTGTGACACGCAGAATCTGCTACCCGCGTTTCGCGTCTGACTGCCCCTTTAAGCTGGACATTTGAAGACTTTTCCGTGTAGAGAAAAAACCATCTTCGAAAAATCGTCTAAATAGACAGACAAATAGACAGACAGAGTCAAATGATTGACTTCCACGCCAAAAATTGTTTCCATCCCATTTTCACACCAGACGACCTTTCTTCACCTAAGAAGACTGATCAGTCCAGACCATTTCGTGTGAAAGTGCCGTTAATTTATCAAACTTCTAAATCAAAAGATTTCCAAGCAGTTGTCATTGAAAGTTAATTCTACGAGAAGCACGCATTATAAGGAAAATTAAAGGGGCTGGGTCACGTAAAGTAAACAAACTTCTTTCGAAACGACGATTTTGCAGTTTTTTGATAGGCCATATCACACAGATTTTCCATTATTTTTCTCAAAATGAAAGATCTATTGAATGAAAACAAACATGAACTCTTGAACTTCAGACAGAAACAAACGAAACAACCATATGTTGTAAGATTGCAAAGATATTGATGGAGTTTTAGAAGTAACTTTATTGTGGATTCACCCCATCCACCAAAATCTGTGCAGAACACAATGGGCGCGTGCCGGCAACAATATAGATTATAAAGATAACAGGTTTGTTTACGGTTACGTGACCCAGCCCCTTTAAAAGGCATTGCAGCACAAAATATCTCCATCCAAAAATACTGTGGAATTTTCAAACAGTTTTCGAAAAAAACACACAAGTTTGTTTCGTACAAAATATGGAGCGCATTGATACGGCGCAATGGAAATACAGGACGTAAGCACAGTAACAAGACAGGGATTCTTTACAAAAAGGTAAGAATTCTTGAGCCATGTGAGAGACTGCAAATTTGTTCTAAACAGGAATAAGATGGTTGAATTTGATTTTACGAAAATTCGTTCGTTATGAAATGGCTGAAAAGGGCCTAAAACACTCGATCAAATTGCAAGGAATCTTTCATACAGAACAAGGTGCAAGGGCATTTAATCTCTCTCAAGAGTAAAAGAAAATAACATTTCAAACATCTGCTTTGTTGGGGAGATTAGATACGGTTTGTCCGAGGAAACTTATGTGTTCCCCGTGGAGTAGGTTTGCGCTCATGCACCTGTCAGAGTTCCAGCCTAAAGCGCTACTGCGCACAAGCAATAACCTACTGCATGGGGGGACACATACGTTTCATCGGACAAACCGTATCTCATTTCCCCAACAATGCTAAAGATGTTCGACACTATGGCAATAAATGTGCAGAAGACAGTCGATACCCGTGAAAAATTGTACTTTGTATTGTTCGATGTGAGAAATTTATTTACAATTTGATCAAATGTTTCGGGCCCCTTTTCAGGCATTTTACAAACAGCAGAGTTTAGTAAGAGTTGAATTTTCCTATAATTTCAGTATTCATTAAAACAAAAGAAAAACAAAATACTTTTATCCTTTTGCTATCAAACAAAACTCGATAAATTCAAATCCATCCGGTACTTTTAGAACTCTAATTTTTCAAACATATGAACTTTCTTTGGCGCATCCGATATTGGATGACAGAAAAAAGAGAGAAAAAGTACAACACTGATAAACATACCTCCTGATTGGACAGCTGGCTTCGAATTTGATTGACATGTGACATTTTGCTTTGTTGTTGTTGTCATCGACATTTGTTGTGAAGCTATTGGAGTTATGGCAGCCACGGGCTTGGACGTTGTGATAGGGATCGTTTGTGCGGGAATGTTGGCAGTTGGCACTTTGAAAGATTTCATTGTTGATCTATCAGCTGTATCCTTTACAAGGGTGACACCACCACCTTTTTGTGCGGGAACAAGGTTTGTGAACTGGAACTAAAGGAAAAGGGTTGTGTAGAAAGCATTGAAATGACTAAACAGCGTTTTCTATAACAGAGAGCAAAATAATATGGGGAGATATTTACCACTAAACTTGATTTTACTTCCTGATAAATATTTCACTTTCGAAGTTCAACTGCAATAATTTTAACTATTAAAGTTTTGTTGATATTTTTTAGAACTTCGGACTCAATTGTAGCTAAACAAGTCAAGCCATCTTAGGTTTCTGAGAAAATTTAGACAATCCCATAAATTGGGACAATCCCATAAATTTGGATAATCTCTATGCTCTCGACTTACCTGTGCCTTAGGACAAGTATCAGCAATTGTGACATTTTGCTGTTGAAGTGACAAACATGGCGCAACAGTCACTGACTGAGTCTTCAATTCAATGAGTTCTTGCATGTGTTTACGAATTGGATGCACAAACGGGGTCGTACTCATCTGCATCTGTGTCCAACGTTCTAACATCTTTTTATCTTGATCTGTTAGATCTGATCCCCTCCCTTGTTCAGGTTTCCCGTCCGCTTCGTCTTTGGATTTCTTGCATTTTGAATCACGACGATATTTCCTCTGTTTACGTTTCTTTGCTTCGAGCTTGTTCGAAACTGATGGTATTGCAGAAATGACTGACTGAGTTGTTGATGTGCCTCCAGAATCTACAACGAACAAGATAGTTAAGAGATTTCTAATATGTGAAATTATGAAATCTAGTTTGTTAAGCGTCAATATGTTTGAACCCAACTCCTGAAAGCAAATCCACCAAATCCTGGCAAGGATATACAGTAAATGATAGCTTTTTAGTTTTCCCCCATATTTTGTGGAGTCAACATGCAATTTCACAAGTCAAATCAAGGGTGTTAGGACACGGATATTTTAATTACGTATTTATTTACCTTGTTTTGATCTTCGTCTTGTTTTCTTGTCTTGTTTTCTTCTCTGTTCTGTTTCCTCTTGCTGATGTAAATGCCTCGTGTTATTTGAATATATCTTCCTTGTATTCCTGTGTCTTAGCGCGCCTTCGTAGAAGAAAGGTTTTTAAACCGCAATGCCATAACACGAGGCATTCAAATAACACGAGGCATTTACATCAGCAAGAGGAAACAGAACAGAGAAGAAAACAAGACAAGAAAACAAGACGAAGATCAAAACAAGGTAAATAAATACGTAATTAAAATATCCGTGTCCTAACACCCTTGGTCAAATACATAAATTTGACACAGTTTTTATCCCACATTGTATCAAGATTAACCATGCAAAGCTAAATAAATTTTTCAGTGTAATAATACCTGCCAACAAAATATGTGCAACAAGGGGTCTAACATAAACTTTCAAACCTTCCAATAACTTTTCATAATAGTTTGAAAAAGGCAGCTCAGGAATATGAAAACCAATCACAAAAAATTGAGAAAAGATTAATAAAAAGAGCACATCTTACTTGCAAGCTGGGGGGACACTTCGTCATCTTTGATCTTTATTGGCTTTGGGAAGAATTTTGTTGCCAATGGGGTTAATTTTGGTCTGGGATATTTTGAATGGTATTCGCTTATTTCTTTGACAATTGCTTTCTTTATGGTCTCTTTTTCCATGGAAATATTTTCAAGATCAAAAGTGAACGGTCTGCAAATGGGTTCATCATCAGTATCATGGTAGCTATAAAGAAAGAAATATGGTACTGATTATCCATTGTTCATCCATTGTTTTCTGAAGTTTGTTTGGTGGCTTCACCAAAGCCACCAAACAGTGACCGTTAAAAATCCACTTATATCTGAGCAATCAAAGAAGATATGAATGTTTGGTTTGTTCCTTAGTGAAGTACAATGATCTATGTCCAAACAACAACTTTCATTTGGAAAAAACATGAAAATCCTGTTTGAATCACCTTGTTTAAAAAAACTGCAAAATCATTGTTTTGTTTACGTTTTGGTGACAGAGCCCCTTTAAAATTAAGTGTATGACTAAATGACAGGAAACAAGTTTGTAAGCATTTAACATGTTTGAGAGATGTTTTCCCCTTGGAGGGAAATTCTTTTTCATTGTAATTTTCATTTTGATAAAATTGTTGTCTTGTTTTCAAAGAATTCTCTCTGAGTTATATACTTTCAAAGAATTGTTTGTGTAAAAAATTTCTCAAAATAATTCTGGATGTGTTTGTAAGATTTTCTTTCATTATCAAAACAAAGTCTGAAGAATGTAAAATTTTCTTCAGAATTCATTGAGATTTTCTAAATTCTTAGGAGAAAAACAGTTTTAATATCAACATGGATCTTGCATGGATCTTGTATGGTACAACACAGCAGAAACTGTGTGGGCACCTGTGTGTGCATGCATGAAAATTCATAATTTTGAGCCCCCCTGGCTGCCTCCAAGAGATCCTAAAATTAGGCAACAATTTTCCGTCTTGGCATTAAACTCTCAATTTATCATTTTCAAAAAGCTCATATATCCAAATATTTCCTCATATCCAGCTCAATGACATCATTTTATGCAGTTTATGATCTGTTCTATGGTACAGTACAGGCCTTGCACATCAAAATTATAAGAATAGAAAAAATTGACCAACCTTTGTTTTACCCATTTCAAAATGTGATCATAGCCTTAGGGAAATCCTGCACATTTCAATAACAATTCTCGAGCCATATGAAAGACAGTACCTTTTTTTGAACAAGAATTCCTAAGAAATCAAAAAATTTCAAAGAATCCTTGGGTAGGAAAACCAAGTTAATTTGTGCAAAGGGCGCTGTGGAGGAAGACTCACTTTTCTAGAAATGGATGTTCCAATGCCTTTTCAGCAGACAGTCTCTCTCTTGGGTCTAATTTCAACATCTGCGACAGCAGATCTACGGCAGGTGGAGGAGCATCTGGATACAATTTTTCAAGTGGAACAGCATCCTTTTGTGGTAGTTTATTGATGTAGCTTCTGACTCTGTCTGATGCTATTTCTGACAAAAACTTTGCAGAGGGAAGACCAACCACACTCAAGATTAACTATGAAGGGAAGAAAAAAATAAATTCAAATCTACCAATTTAAATCTTTCCATGTTATTATATGGTTTCAGATTTAACATGAGCAAGAAGAAATTGGTACAACCCATTCTTTGACCACAATAAGAAATATTTTCAAACTTTCCATTGACAATATGAAAATATTTGCTGCCTATTGTCTTCTGACCAGGCAAATTTTCTGACTCAGAAAAGATACAAAAGAGAATAAAGGCAAGTTTGTAACTTGCCAATCAAAGTCCACAAAAGTTTCTGTGTGGTTAAAAGAAACTTTTTTCTCAGCAAAGGATAGGTTCTTAGCCTTGAAGCACAAACTTATCGTGATTTTCAAGTCATGGAGATTTTGCAAGAAATAATTGATCTGAGGGTCATTCCATTTCATCCGAGGCTAATAATTAGAAATTTCCATCACGGAATCTATCTAGCCTAATCAAAATCAAGACCTTTTCCATTCATGTTTAAGTAAATATCAAAGGAGGACCCATATCATCTTCACCCTGGCAAAAACTATTTTTTACAATATTATAGATATATTTCCGAACATTTTAATAACTTTAAGCACTGTACCAGTCTTCAAATATTACCTGAAGTTGGTTTAAATAATTTGCACCAGGAAAGATAGGATTTCTTCCAAGCATCTCTGCTAATATACAGCCAACAGACCAAATGTCAATGCCATATGTAAATTGATGAACAGAGAGCATTAGCTCAGGTGCACGATACCACCTTGTTGCAACATATTCAGTCATCAATCGTTTTTGCTCATTTGGAGAAGAAATCAAACTCCGAGCCATTCCAAAATCCCCAATTTTTAATTCACAATCATGATTCACCAAAAGGTTGCTCGGTTTTAAATCCCTGTGGATAATATTTGCAGAATGAATATATTTAAGTCCCCTTAAAATCTGGTATAAAAAGTATTTGACATGTTCATGAGTGATTGCTTGCTTTGAATGAATTATATGATGCAAGTCACTTTCCATTAAATCTAACACAACATAGACATCTTGAAATTTTGATAAATCCTCTGGAGGTCGAAGAATTTCTTTGATTCTGATAACGTTATCATGTTTGAAATGCTTCAAGATTTTTAATTCTCTCAAAGTCCGCTTTGCTATTGCTGGGACATCAAAGACTCTTGATATTTTCTTGATGGCAACCTTACAGCCTGTTTTTGTGTCAATTGCCGCACAGACCACTCCATATGCACCACTTCCAATGGTCTCTTCAATTTTGTATCTTGAATCAACTTCAAATTTCACCTCAAATTGTTGTTGTAAGCCTGTCATGGTTGTTGCAGTTGATTTGTCCTGCTAGGTACCACAAATCATTCACAGATGTCACAGGGGGTTCTGAAATCTGTATTTATTGACACTGTATTTATTTATTTTCTTACTGTTCCCTGGCTCAAAATAGCTTGCTTTGATGTTTTCTTGTGAGAAACCTAAGCTACAGTATTCAGTTGTCATTCATTGGATAGAGTATTTTCTGCATTGTATCTTCATTTATTACAGACTTTCATTGTTCTGGCAACTGAGCATGTCCTGCAATGTACCAAAAATCATTTACAGATACCAAAGAGAGAGGTTCAAAAATACTCTAGGATGACACACAAGTCTCTTCTTGTTCTTGGTCTCAAATTGCTTTTGCTGTTTTCTTAAGAAAACCCTTGGCTATTCGTGTTCCATTGTATACAGTATTTTCCCATACACTTTATCTTCACTTCAAGACTGCCATTTTTTCGGTACGCTTTTTTCAAATTGAATGCGTTCTCCCTAACACTACCAATCAATCATACACAGAGGAGCACAGAGGGGGTCTGAAACAATCTTTGTTTGAAAGTAGACACCAGGCAGGCCTAAATCACATTGCAATACTAAATTCTTGCACCGAACCGCTTCTATCATTATTTTACTGAACAAATTTCTTCTTTAGCCTTTAATCTTCATTCTGACACCAAGTCCCTTTCTTTCCATCGAGTATTCTTCCCTTTACAGCTAACATTTCCAGCCTGGCTTAGAACATCAAAAATTTTTCGCCGCCATTATACTTTGCAGTCTCGATTTCATTCAGGAAATTTTGCGTTTATATTTCCAAAGGGCGTGATCTAAAAATAACTTTTGCCGCACTTTTGACCAATCAGAAATAAGAAATGAGCGGAAGAAAACAGGTACCAAGGGCTACTTCCTGCTTGGAAATTCCCGCCAAAAAATCTGGGAAACAGATCATTCGACACTATCCAAAAGGAGCTCGCTACAGTCGAGTACAGTAGTTCTTGAAATTTAGCTGTTTTTGAGCCAATCCACCCAGGGTCATTTGAGGGCACATTTCAATTTCAGCGAGACTGTCTAAAAACTAAATTTGGCCAAAGCAAAAATAATTTAGATCCACACTGCAGTACACGTTTTTTGAATAAGAAACTTGGATCAGCACTTGGTACTAAAAGTTTCTTAATTTCGCATGAAAATTTCGGTGTTTTAGTAGTAAAAGTTTCTTAATTAGTTTCTTATTTTTTTGGGCCTAAAATTGCGGTATTGTTCAAATTTGAGGCCTCTTCTCGACAAAGGGCTTCCATTTTACATTGACATTGTCATCACGAAGAAGCCATGCACATTCAGGCAAAAAATTACCAATTTTCGCAGTTAAAGCAAGTGTGCAATGGTAAATAGGCTCCTCTATAAATAGAACAAAGAAATAACTTAGACACAGCATTGTTTCTTAGCAAGATGAAATCTCATTCTTAGGCTACCCTTTGTTGACATTGTGTGCAACTGCGATTTGAATGGGGTATTTTTAGATTTTTCTGCTCTCTGCAAATGCAAGCTTTTAACCTTGCACAAACCCTTTAAAAGTTAAGACATAGAATAAAAGAGACATACAGAAATTGAAGTTTAAGAGTTTCTTAACTGTTCTTGAGCGTAGAGTACTAGTTTCTTAAAATTTTGGTCATCGTAGTACTACTTTCTTATGGACCAGTTTCTTATTAAAAAAAAACGTATGGTTGAAATGATAGAAAAGTTTGGATTTAGTCTATTTCGTCAAAAAAAAAATTGTAAAAGTGAAACGCGAAATTTCACTACTGATGAAGTTCTCCCTAACACTATAATGCCCGATTTAGTCTTATTAAATCCTGGCATTTTAGTTTAATTAATAGCGGAATTCATGTTTATCAACTCAAAACTACTGCCGCAGCTCAACCTCAAGATTTTATTGAGCGAAATTTCGCAGTTTACTTTCAGATAGATTGATAGACTTTTTACAGTTGACGAAACAGACTTGGGGCAAGTCTAGGATTTAGGTGGCTTGTCTATCAGTCCAACTTCTGCAGTGTGGATTGCGGATCTGGCGGATCCAATGCTGCTTTGGCCTTAGCCAAATTTAATTTGTAGACGTAAGCAGTATGAACTTGCGGCGTGCCTACAAAGGAGCCTGGGTGACAAAAAAGTGTATGTATTTCTGTTTACTCATTGGTAAATTTCAAATATATATGGACATTTTACCTTGTTTTCAAGCTGTTAGGACAATGTAATCATTCTGAGCAGACAAAGGAAATAAAATGAAAAATCTAATGTTTTTCAAGGATATCATTGCCTCTAAAAGATGGCACTGCTAAAACGCGTAGGTTTTGCGCGTGGGAGCCCCTTCCCTTGTAAAATGTTGTTTGTTATTCATCCTGCCTGGAAAGAATCTTCAGCCATCGTAGAACTATCTGCATCAGGAAATTTGCACCCACCGAATGAAAAACCCAGAGACAGACATTCAGCAATACAAAGTTGAAATTTGCTTGAAAAACAAGGTTTTTTTAATACAGAGAACTTAATTTTGCTTGAAAATTCCGTCTCTGATAAAGGCCGCCCACAGGGCTTTCTCTAGCCTGAGTCACAGACCATACGTAAAGGAAATTTCCTTTTCGTGTGATCTGTGACTCAGGCTAGGCTTCCCCTTTTAGAGTTTCATTCTCAGAATTAAAGACCCATTGCTATCGATGATACTTTGTGCACCAAATGAAAACAGAACATAAGAACATAACACGAACGCCAGATGGATGAGACATTCTAGACTCACGCACGACATAGTCCCAGTTATCGCAACAACAACAACAACGACAACAATATTTTAGCTCCAATCAGTCTATCAATAGCGGTAACTACGAACATGTCATCAGTCTAGGGACTTTCATGTCAGATGAAAGTCAATTTTGAGGCCACCACGGGGGGGGGGGGGGGTTCTCGGCCAAATTTTGGGTAGGGGTCTGCCACGAGCATCTTCAAAAGGGTACCGTTGGCTAGACTAATTTTAACGAAAATTATACCCTTGGCTAGACCAATTTGACCATTGTTTGAACCAATTTTTACGAAAATGGTACCCTTGGCTAGACCAATTTTGACCATTTTCTCGACCAATATTGCAAAATTTGTGCCAAATATGATGTCATGACCGTTCGCTAGACCAATATTGTCAAAAATGATACCCTTGGCTAGACCATTGCTGGCCAAAATTGCAAAAAAGTATACCCTTGGCTAGACTAGAAGTCCGAAAAAGTATACCCTTGCTCGCGGCACATCCCCAGGTACCTTTACTATGGAAGAACCCCCCCTCCCCCCGTGGAGGCCACAAAGGATCATGGTCAGCTGAGGGTAAACGCTGAAACAAAGAGTCTGCGTCTGCGTCAACATTCTGAATGTGTGGAAGGCCAGGAAGCAAAACCTTGACTTTGGCTTCCTTCCTTACATTTCCTCGTTGTCCGGTAACATCATAACGATTTATCATCTCAAATATTTGTTATCGACGCATCTATGTCAAGATAAGTTGAAGACCAAAGGACTTTGGTATTCCTACAAAAAATTGGGATATTTCAACCTTTCACTCCCGGGCTTTCACTCCGTTTCTTTTCGTCATTTTAGTGTCTGAAACGGAACCCATACAATCGTATTTAGAACTAGTTTTGTTTTCTACTTTCAAGTTCAAAACGTATTCTAAGCATACACTGCTTTCTAAAATCTTTCTACAAACAAAAAATTGATGACTGCGATTTGGCCAATGTTAAAACTGGTACTTAATTGAATTGTAGGTAATGAAAATATTCCATTTACTGTATAAACCAAACAATAAATTACCGTTTCTATGCAAAGAAAATAATCGTTGAGCTTGACTGCGAGTATCGTTGACAACACACATTGAACTCCGCAAATAACTTAAAATCGATGAAAACATTCCATAAAACCAGTAAATATAACATCTGTTCACTCGTTGAGAAAATTGTAAAAGTCGCTTCAGATCTTCTAATCATTTCCATTTTATTCAGACCCAAACGAAAGGATTGAAGGGTCATTGTCACAGGGTCATTTGCAGGCATGTTGCTATTTTAGACTGTCTGAAAATCAAATTTGGTCAAAGCAGAAAATACACTAGATCCGAGCTGCAGCAGCTGAACTGATAGAAAAGTCAGCCAAAGTCAAACTTTTCTATTTTAAAATTGCAGCGTACCCGCAAAGGACCCTGGGTAACAATGGCTCGTTAAATAAAAAGAAAACACAGCCAAGTGCAGCAGCAAACTGGATCTCATCATATTCTCTAACTGCAAACTCAATAAAATAGCAATAGAATTAAATTTAAAAAATCAACACCTAATCTAAGCCAAGAAATATAATACAACAACAACATATTTGCAATAAACCATAAATGACTTATCTATATAAGGGAATGTAACATTTAACCCAATCAATTAGAATATTAACAAAACATTCATGATATGTTCAGCCCTAAAAAACTTGATCTTAATGTGGATAATTTTGAGATAATCTCCAATCATAGAAAGCATATAGTATCTACATCTCAACACAAAATAATGGCAAACCTTACTGCAAGACCAAAAAGAATCATAGCAAATGCTGTAGGGTTTTCATATTCTTCAAAAATTTGGTTTTACTATATTCCTTTGACTTATGATTTATGATACAGTAAATCCCCATTTATAAGAACCTTCAAAAATAAGAACATGGAGGCTGTTTTTCCTAAATTATGCACCCCATAATTAAAGGGGCTGGGTCACGTAAAGTAAACAAACTTCTTTCGAAACGACGATTTTGCAGTTTTTTTGAAAGGCCATATCAGACAGATTTTCCACTATTTTTCTTAAAATGAAAGTGCTATTTTGAAGATGAACTCTTGAACTTCAAAGAGAAACAAACAAAACAACCATATGTTGTAAGATTGCAAAGATATTGGTGGATTTTTAGTAGTAACTTTATTGTGGATTCACCCCATCCACCAAAATCTGTGCAGAACACAATGGCTACGTGTGGGCAACAATATAGATAATAGAGATAACAGATTTGTTTACGGTTACGTGACCCAGCCCCTATAAGAACCTGTTTCAGTTTGATGAAAAATATGTTCTTATATTGCAATGCTAGCAAAGTTGATTTTGGGTTGTCATTATTAAGTTCATTTTGCTCCCAGTTGCCTGTTAAAGTTTGAATCTCCTCCCCTGCTATTTGCAAGCTTAGAATTGGGTATTGGTACATAATTACTTTACCAAAACAAATAACGGGGGTGGACATCTTTGGTGAAGATTCTAAAACGGCCTACGCAAGGCACTCTTCAAATAAGAACCTTGATACCTTGAAATTGATCTTGGTACCTTCAAAATAAGAACCCATTTCAGCCTGGCTCTCAAAAAAGTAGGTTCTTATATGCGGGGATCTACTAAAAGGTGTTTTGTTCATATCAAGAACGTAACTGCATGAATTAAAGGCCCCCATTAGAGGGGGGCTTTGGGGTTTCACGGGTTGCGGGTTTGACCAATTTTAGCCCTCGGGTTTCGGGTCTAAATCGTGCGGGTTTTCGGGTTTTGAGATGCTCCACGGGTTGCGGGTTTGGCCAATTTTGATGCTCGGGTTTCGGGATTTCTTTCAAAAATTCCAACGTTTTCGGGTTTTCGAAGTCATAAATTCCCTTTTAGTTAGCTGAGATCGAAAAACCAGCTTCCGAATGCTTGAAACGATGCACAGAGTGTCAGTGAGAACGAAAATGTCGGAAATAGTCGAAGATTATTACCGAAAATTGAAATGTTGCGTTCCGAAGTGCAATTTCGGGTTTGGAATTTTTTGCTTGCGGGTTCTCGGGTTTTTGCTCATTTTGGTCCGGGTTTGCGGGTTCTAGTACCCCCCAAAGCCCCCCTCCTATAGCCACAAGTTGTGGAAAACAGCTGATAAAACCACTTAAATACTGGCATTGGGGTGGTGATTTATTGTGCTGCCACGATTGCCAAATAACATTCCAAAAGTGCAATATCCAAAAACTTGAATGGCAGATAAGATTTACTTTCGGTAAAATTTGGCTGAAAAACAATCGATCAATTTGTACGATTTTAACGCTAAATGAAACAAAATTGAAATACCATAAAAGCTCTATTAAGCCCCCGTTGGGCTTATTTAATTTCAGACACTCCAGAGGGGACTTAAAAGAGAGGGGGCGTCCGGCGTATTAGAGAGGGGGGGGGGGGTTCATTCACAAAATCAAATGACAAGGATATATATGATAGTCTTTTAGTTCTTTTACATCATATTTTGTGGATTCAAAATACAATTTTACGAGTCAAATACATTAATTGGACACAACTTTATTTCAAACCATATATCAAAATTAACATATTTGGTAGAATCAAAATTAACGCGCAAACTTATTGAGAATGCATATTAAAGAGGGAGGCTTAATAGAGAGGGGCAGCTTGATAGAGCTTTTACGGCAATGGAAATGTTGTTTCAAACTTGCATTTCACAAAGTTACGTTCCTAAAGCATAGGGCTCAAATCTTTAAAAAGGTCGGTGTAAAATTCTATTATGGTTTCCCTCGAATTAAATGGCTTGGAAGGAACTTAGCGTTTTTTACTGTAAATCTGCCGTGGCAATTTGTTGATATCTTGATTAGTCTCAAAATGGCGGCATTTATCAAATTTGAGGCTATGACGTCATCAAATTCCTAAATCCTAAACCAGAAAAGATACTGATTTCTGCTTTTCACCATATTGAAGGCCTTCATAAACTATGGTTTTCTTAGGAGTTATATGATTTTTTCTCCTTTGGTTTAGGATTTAGGATGATTTAAATGTTTCCAAAATTTTCCATCAATTTTTTCAAAAATCATTAAATTGCCATCATTTTGAAAACAAATCAAGATATCAACAAATTTCCACGGCAGATTTACAGCAAAGTACTATAAGTTCCTTTCAAGCCGATCAATTCAAAGAAAAATGGAATAGAATTTTACACCCACCTTTTTAAAGATTTTAAAGATTTGAGCCCTATGCTCGTTCCTAATGCCCTATCAACTCAAGCTCTACACATTATTTTGCACAATACAATAATATTATACTCAAAATTGCATAATCATTAGTAAACCAAAACTAAATTTGAGAAATTCCCAGGAAAACTTTCTTAGTCTATCTGACTGGTTGTTTAACAAAGGGCTACCTTGATGCAGCCATGTAGAGCTCAGTAAAATTTTGGTCCAGCCAAAGTTTAGATGTCCTTGAATACTGTCAATACTGTATCAGGGAAGAATCTTCAAATATGAAAACACAAGCAAGCAAGCAAGCAGCAAGCAAGCAGCAAGCAAGCAAGCAGCAAGCAAAGCAGCCAACAATTTCTTTGATGGATTTGATGAGTGAGACAAAAAAGCATTTTCCTAAAAATTAAGAGGCAGCCAAGGTTTTGAACACGGCTTCTCATTGCCTACGATCAAATCAATTAGCCACAATTTTTAGGGTCCCCTGAGATTAGCAGAGGCTAGGGGATCCATCGCTTTTGGACCAACAGCAAATGTCTGTTACACAACCAATCTTCCCCTTACATGTGAATAAAACAACAATAGTACAGTATGTACACAATAAGTTCACAAAAAAGGCTAAATGTACTTACCTTACGCAATTTGCAATTTAGGAGCCTCGCCATTTACAAAAATAACAAACAGGTACAACAATAGGGCTTACTGCCAAGAACGCTGCTCCGGCAGCTGCAACAAGAGACAGCGCTACAGGCGTAGCAACGACAGTGCATGCTAATACACCAGATCTAACCGCAACTCGTACAAATGGTTTATCTGGTGCTAGATTGTACTTGCATCCAAGGAAGCTGTATTTGCTGTAATGGTCTCCAAGCAGGCCTGCTTTCCTGTGTCGCTTTCCACACCTGTAGCAGAAATCTGTATGGCATCTGCGAATGAGAAAGTTGATAATAATGATGAAACAAATATATAATAGTTGATCAAATTTACTTGAAGTCCTGAAAGAGCATCTGGTATAAACATGGTTGGTGGAGAACTTCCACAGTTTGATCACAGTTCTGCAATCAGGCAAAAATCCAGAAAGAATAACCAAAACAAATAATAGATAATTATAAAAAAAAGTAAGGTTTGAGTCACATTTGAGGGAACATGATAAGACAAGTTTCAAATTTCAAGAAGCTTGAAATAAAAAAGAAATGGAGGGTCTGAAATAAGGATGTCCTGATCGAGTTTTTTCTTCATGTTTTGATACAGATAGACGATTTTCAAGAATTCTTTAGAAGTTGAAAGAATTCTGCACATTCTTAAACAAAAATTCTTACGAAGAAAAACATTTCTCATGACTTCTTAGGAATCCTTATGCAAGGAAAGTCTTATATGCAAGGCATGCATTGTATGGAAGAGATAAAACAAATGATTGTATCAAATTACATGTCATGTGAGATTTGCAATATAATGAAAAGTTTCTCACACAAAACAATTTGATTGTTGCCATTTGTCAGCCATTTTACATGACATCTAATTTGAGACAGGCAAAATACAGAACTTTGCTACCACTAACCTAGAACAACTCATATGATCACAACCAGAAATGCGCTCAATGAAGAATTTGCAATTTGGACATTTCTTAGCATTTGCGTTAGACTGTCCTTTTCCTTTGGCCCAAACTTTGAGAGCTTTATGTCCCTTTCCAACGACATCCTTCTGATACTTCTTACATGAAATACCAACATGCCAAGGAGCGTGGCATTTCACGCACCATTGTAGTCCACAAGAGCCACATTTGTGGTGAAGTGGGACGTCATCTGGTTCCTCAAAATGGTGGACAAGGTTACAGCCAGGGCATGTTTTGTGCCTTGGATCATTTTTTGCATCAACTTCATTCTTTGTGTAAAGATGGATAAGTTCATTACAATGTTCTTTGATCTCATCATTTGAAATAATTCTTGTGCAGTAGTCTGCTGGACAGCGGATCAGAATAAAACCTTCTGAGATTTTGGCTTTCAAGTGCAGATGCATGCAATCAGAACAGATTGATTGATGACAAATTTGGCACTTTATCAATGTAACATCACATTGGTAGCATATCACACATCTCATTGTTTCGTAACTGTCGGCATTTGAATCCAAGTCTAAGTAACGAAGAAATTCATCTTCATGAAATAATGATGCCCATTCTAAACCATCAGCCTCATCAATATATCTAACAGCGTTTTGTTCAAGCGTGGTTTCAGCGTTTTCAGTACTGTCTTTTAATTCCTTCTCTTCTGTTTCTGACTTAACATTGCCACTGTCTTCCTTGTCACTAGCCAAACTATGCACTGATGATGCAGTTGATTGGTCCTTGAGAACAATTTTGACTGGAGCATTGAAGTGCATTGGTAAAGGTGGGGGAGGTGGGGGTATCGGGATATGTCTACAGGGAGAATTTTCTGTTTGGGTTGACTCGTCCATTTGGTCAGCAGACTTTCTTACAGTTCCACAACAGCAATAATATGATTTGTGCATACAAGATGTTCCTTCCTTGGGATCTGCAGCTCCTGTTGCATTCTGCTCATTCTCAATGTCTTTTGATTTGGAAATAGCACTCTTTGTTACATATTGCACTTCAAGTTGAATGCCTCCTGGTGTGGACTGCTCACCTTCTTCTTCGACCAAACCACCTGACAATTTCCAGCTCCTGATGTTTGGGGAATCTTGTGATTGACAAAGTTTTCTTGATAACATCAAAACTGGACTCCGTGCTGGCAATGTCAGACTCAAGGACCGTTTGAAAACAGGACGGGGCTTGATGTCGTTCCCTGTTGCTTTGATCCTTTTTTTCGGAGGTAAAGAAGATGCTCGGTTTAATTTAGCGCAATCCATTCTCCTTTTAGCTACAGGCTATCAACCAGTCTGCTCTCCTCTCAAGAATGACAACAAGGAAGGAATTCGAAGTACCTTCTCCGGCAGTACCAAACAATGTTGAAACAGTGTGAAATTTCGTATTTCTTCAAACGTTAAAGTATCCTTAAAAGATGTAAGAATTTCTTGTAATACCAGGACATTAAGTTCTCCAGCTTTCCAATGATTTCCGCAACGCAACGTGCCTTCGAGCTGGGATCAGCGAAAAGGGCCTAGCAGCCTGGCAAACAAAAACCAGCTTGGCAAGTTCTCGTGAAGCTCTCAAATCTTTCTCTGCAGTATTAGACTGTTAGTCCATTGTTAAAGATAAGTTCCGTACTTTTCAAATGGGATTCAAGCTTGATATTTATACTCAAAACTAACTTGATCTAAATTCAGCAGCGTTGCATCACCATAGCTTCTTGTTCAATATTTATGCTCCAAAGTTTATATACAATACAGGAGCGAAATAATTGATTCAGTACCAGACCTCTACATGTGACATCACTGCAAATTTTGCTGACGCGAACAAATTGGCCGTGGCACAAACTGCCCAATAAAACCATTGTCAATTATGGGTGTGTGTTGAATAAAGGGAATAAGCATATTTATACCCTTGATAAATATAGTCACGTAAAGACAATGAGATAAGAACCAGTTGCAATTTGCAAAACAAGATCTCGAAAATTTTTTTCGTACAAGCTAAGCTCCGAGAGGACGTGCCATGTTGGACTTGCTACAAGTCTCTCTCTCCTTTTTAGTCGCATTTTCAGTTTCGCATTTTCCGGAAAATTCGGACTAAAAAAGAGAGAGACTTGTAGCAAGTCCAGTGCCATGTCCACGCCCTTCAGGTCGTTAGGTGACATCACTGCAAATTTTGCTGACGCGAACACTTCAGCATTGAACGTGTTGACACAAACCCAATACAGAGTCCATGTTATCGCTTATCTTCTTTGCCCCTTTTCCGTGTGCTGTCAAAATGAATCGAGAGAAAACATTGGGACCAGTTGAGTAAGGCCAGTGTTGACTTGCCAGAAATTTGTGAAACGGTCTAATTGAGTCTAAAGTCAACTGATATTCGAAAACATGTCTATAGAACCTGCAAAAATTCGAAAATGGGAGTCAACAAACAGTTGGGCAGCATATATAGTATCGTGAAATCGCTGGTGATGTATATCGCGATAACAACTGGTCGAAGAGAAAGCAACAAATTTGTCACAAATATGTTCGAGGCTAGAAAACTCCTTACAGTGCTTTTATTTTTCATCAAATTAGGAGCATCGACGATACTACGACTATCTTGTAAATACCATGCAGATTTCAGCATCGTTTTAGATGGACTAGCAGAATCAGGTGCTGTTTTGAAGCAATACCCGTCGAAAACAAGAAGAGAATGTGTTTTAGAATGTATCTCTTTGCCACCTTGCCAAGCTGTCAACCATAAAAGAAATGGTGGAAACTGCGAGCTAATTGGTCGAAATTTGACAGAAAGCAAAAATCTTCTCACATCACGGACAGGGTGGACATATCTGACAACTGATGAAAACGAACTAAATGTGAGTTTATTCTCGAGTTTATTCGTATATTTGCTTACAGGGTGAGTCAGAATTAACATAGGCCGCTTTTAAAAAGGCCCGGCGTTTGAAAGGCTACTGCGCCCTGAATATATAAGCAATGGTATTTTGCAATATCTTAATGAATATCAACAGCGAATATGTTCAATCAGCTTGAGAATTTTTCCTGAATGAGGGATATCCTGAAAAATGTCCACTGGAGAAACCTTCAAAACGTGCTAAAATCATGAGCAAGTGTCCCTAATATGTTTTCCTTACAGGAATGACTTGAGCACGCTTTAGCACGTGCTCTCCTCTTGCAGGAAAGAAAAAGTCTTCCCCCTAGTATGAATAACTTATTCAGGGGATTCCATCCTTCCAAGACGACAAAATATATTTTTGCTTCACATGTAAGTGTCATTATGTCATTGCTGCTAGGAAGGAAACCGATCAGATTTTGCTCATCATTTTCACTCATTTTTGCAGGTTTTGCTCATCGCTTCAACCTGAGTATCTTGTCATTTATAGATTGGCCCAAAATGCAAGAGTTTAGCACCTTGTCAAAATGGTGGGAAATGTGTAGACACGTGCTCGAGCATGGGGTTTCAATGTATCTGCATTAATGGATACACTGGGACATTTTGCGAGAAAGAGAGAGGTAAAGAGGGAGGTAAGACCAATCTGATCACACAATTCTTATTTGTTCGGCAGGTGCATTTGTGAGGAACTATTGCTTATATAACAAGAATAACAAAGCCTATTTTGCTTTTTGCAAATCTTCGCAATTTCAGGATCAATGAAAACTTGATGAAAAGAAAAAGTTGGTAACAGATTATGTTGTGGTCGTGGTCAAAACGATAAAAATCAATCTGCAAAAAAGTCAATTTTACGCTACAGAAACATTGTTTGCTTTGCAATCTAAGAAAAAAATTTATTTGCCAGCAACAAGGATAGATTTGGTAAGACAATAGCACAAGTTGGTTTTGATTGACACCTTAATTCAAATTAATTATCGATTATCAAAGAAAATTCTCTCAACCAGATAATTAAAAAAGCAAAGCAGCAAAAGATTCTCTATAACCCAGGTAGCTAGCTCGCTCGCTGCGCATTCCAGAAATTGTTTTCAAGAGCAAACATGAGCACAGATCGAAAGAAGAAGGATATATCTACACATCTGCCCGGGCAGTTAATTTGTTTGGTTTAAAAGCCGATTGGGAGCCGATTCAATTCTCTTTTCTTTTTGGGTATAATGGGTATAACTTACTGCTCGGCTTCTGAACCAATGAAATAAAATGTCCGGGGTAGATGTGTAGATATACCCCTTCTTCTTTCGATATATGCTCATATTTGCTCTTAGAAACAATTTCTGGAATGCACAATGAGCGCGCTAGCTACTAGGGTTTCAGAGAAACTTTTGCGGCTTTGTTTGTTTTGAATTTATTGTTGAGAGAATTTCCTTCGTCTGCAGTCGCTAATCGCTTCGAATTGAGGTGTCAATCAAAGGCAACTCATCCTATTGTGTTACAAAATCTGTCCTTGTTTTTGCCAGCAAATTATCGATGTCATCTGAGATCTGATGAACTTTACTACAGCAAAAAATTGAGTTTTTGTATTCTCGTTTTTGCAGAATTCACAAGCTGCCAAGATGCATATAACAAAGGAATACGTACTGATGGCGTCTATCAACTAACCAATATGGGCTACCACTATTGCGCATTAAATGATACACTGGGATGTCGTGAAAACGGGGGTTATACCCTTGCAATGCGAGTCAATGGAGCCTTGGTAGGTAAATGCTTCTCTTCGCGCAAAGTATCGCTTTGATTCTAATGAAGGACAGACCACGGGGGGAGGGGGTTCTTGGCCAATTTTGGATAGGGGTCTGCCGCGAGCATATTCAAAATGGTACCGTTGGCTAGACCAATTCTGGCCATTTTCTGGACAAATATTATCAAATTTGTACCAAATATGATATCACAAATATTATCAAATTTGTACCAAATATGATATCATGACCGTTCGCTAGACCAATATTGTCAAAAATGATACCCTTGGCTAGACCGTTGTAGGCCAAAATTGCACAAAAGTATACCCTTGGCTAGACTAGAAGTCCGAAAAAGTATACCCTTGCTCGCGGCACATCCCTAGTTACCTTTACTATGCTGTGGGACAGACTTTAATCAATCTACATTCTATCCTACGATTCACGTGCTACAATTGCTCGTCGATTGCGGTATAGTTGATAGAAATTGCGGTTAGTCGCCGTTCATAATCCCGTTCTTAATTTAGCATTTTATTTGCGATTTCAACTTATATTTGTTCGCTGTAGTCAAGTGACAGCCTCTATGGATTCACACAGTCAAAGACGAGTACCCGTTCATCAATACACATTCTTATAGTTTGAAAGGAAAGACAAGCAGCCAACCTCATCGCCATGGCGTTGTGTCATATTCCCAATATGACAAAAGGCCCTGGGGACGAGGTTGAGAAGGAGCCTGCTGCTAAAAAAGTGGAGGCAACTCAATTGGTCACCGACAGTGCCTACACTTTTGATGTAAAATTTTACACGTATTTTTATAAGAAAATACTTATAAGAAACTCAACTCTCAAATTTCCAAAAGCTTAAGAAACTCCAGTACTGGGAAACTGTAACTACTAATTTGCATGAAAGAAGTCAAGTCCTTATCGAGAGGTATGACATCCGAGAACCTTCTAACTGCCTTGATTATTGGGAGGTTTTAGCAAAAACAGATCATAAGGGTTTTTAAAGTAAAGATAAGGGTCTCTGGTTTCACCTTTCGAACGAATTAGATCTTTAAACGCTCGTAAATCAGTACATTTTCGGCAGATTTGCAAGAATTGGTGTCTAAAATCAAATTAACATCTCAGGAGCATGGTTATTTCACTACGGAGTCTGTTCATTTTATCCCATTTTATCGTTATTTCTTAATATTTAATTAACCGTCGAACAATTTTTTGAGACACCCGGTATATGAAAACAATGACTTTACTTTATCCACATATATAATACATATTCCTTGTGAGACTAACGTCATAGTCCCAGTTATAACAGCAACAACAACAACACTTTTTACACACTATTTTACATCTTTTGAATTGAGTTGGATTTTTTGCTCAAGTCTATCAATAGCGATAACTACTACGAATCTAATAAGTACTTCAGTCTAATTCCTTGTCACGTTTGATGACACAACACCAATTCCTTTACAGAACACGTTTCACTTCGATGCAAATTACTGGACAACAAACAATGTATACAATGATTTAACTGCATTACGCCAAGACTTCTTTGACGGAGAACAGGCCAAGTTTGATGCCTACAACAAAATGCCGTTTACAAGAGTTTGCATTGGCATGAAAGTTGGAAATGCGAAAAATTTTGGGATTCTGCTTAGCCATGCTTCAACATCATTGCTCGCATATATAGGTTCTGGAACAGCCCAACGTACGTTAAACATTATTTTCTAATACCAGAAAACTTTATTAGTTGAATTTCCTCGAATCATTGCACTACATACATTCCAAATAACCTTAACAAAATTCTGTTGCATTCAAACAGTTGGAATCAATTAATTTTATCAAAAGAAACACTGGAGACGGGAGCACGGGGGCACATGGGAGCAGGGGCGCAAGCACGCACCCCCTGCCCTGTTTTTAGAGGGGCAATGGGGGCAAGAGTAAACTTTTGATGCGAATCTCTACACTGATCGGGCACTGATCATACTGTACTACAGTAGAAACCCGCATAAAAGAACCTGTTTTTATAAGAACCTAGAGGCTGAAATTCCATCTTTTAAACCCCCTAAATAAGAACCCCTAAAAGGCTGAAACTGGGAAAGGTTCTTATATAATAGCTTTCATGTAAATTATGAAAATGACCAGAATTTTTAGAATTCTTCACATTCTGATCAGACTTCTTCATAGGTATAAAAGATTTGTTCTCAAGAATTCTCAAGAAATCTCAAGAATTCTTGGGCTGGAAAACAGTGTTAATGTGTGCAAGGCCTGCTTTTATATAAGAACCTTTTTAAGAACCTTACAGGCTGGAATTTAGAATAGCAGCCATTTAATTAAGAACCTATCCAGGCTGCCCAGAAAAAACCTAGGTTCTTTTATGCGGGTTTCTACTGTATGAGATTTCAATCATTGGTTGTATCTTAGCGTTAGTTATAAAATAGCGTTGATAAGTAAATAAAGTTATTTTTGATTGAGTTAGACGAAATAGAAAATTATGCTTTTTACAGGTACTTCTCAAGGACGAGCAAGATGGCTAGCACTGGTCGCAGGGGGATCTATTCAAGGAAACTGTAACAGAGAAGGCTTCAACACAGTCGCTGATTCCGGATCTCAAGTCAAAGTTCGCATTGGAATCCTTGGTAACAACGAAAGAGACTGCAACACTCCTGATTCTGCGCTTGGAATTGGACTGGTTCGTTTTTATGGGAAAAGTGCAGGGGCAACAAATAAAGCAGCTATTGCATATTTGTTGATAAAATAGATTAACCAGTGATTTAGTGATTAGTGATCAAAGGGCTCTTGCACGACGATCTCGCAGTTTTTGAAAGGTAGCATAAATATCAAACGCACTCTCCATCTTTTCTATAATGAAAGCATGGGCAATAATGCACCGTTGATGTGGCCTATATCACGATCAAAATTGTGTTGTTTCTCTTCCACAAGATTGCAAGTAAAGCTTGATAATGTTGCTCCTCCTTCGTTCTTCTCTCGTCACAGCAAGGAATCAAATGCCGCCAATATTTTAAAGGGAAGTTTGAAATGAAACGTATCGCTGCGTAGGAGCTCCAACCGTTTCAACTGTATTCGAATATTGGTGGCATTTGATTCCTTGCTGTGACGAGAGAAGAACGAAGGAGAAGCAACAATATCAAGCTTTACTCGCAATCGCGTGACAGAGAAACAACACAGTGAGTAAAAATACAATTTTGATCATAACATAGGCCACATCAACGGAGCATTATTGCCCACGATGAAAGTGCCATTTTGAAGCTAAATATTTGTACTTCACAGAGGAAGAAACCAAACATTCATATCTTGTGATCACTCGGAGAAACTAGATTCTTGATAGTTACTTTTTGGTGGCTTCGGAGATTCCATCAAACAAACTGCAGAAGCAAAGGATTCTTTAGAAATTTGAGTTTGACTGAGGTTTAGACTTGCACCAAATCTCTTTGGTCCGACTTGCCGTTCCCTTTAGATCCTTGATCCGCCATTCCGGATTTGGACGGAATGTTGGAATGGCGGATCGAGGAAAGGGAACGGTAGGACGGACTGAAGAGACATACTTGGGGCAAGTCTAAGTGAGGCTCGACTTGGAGCACCACTGTTTTAAAAGGACAGGTTTTCGCCGTGCCATGCCACGCTGAACTATAGTCACGCATGCTCAATCTTAGAAATAACGATGGTCTTCTGGTACCAAGGGCAAATACAACTGCTCATGGTATAGAAACCATTGGAAGTAGACTTTGGCAAACATTACCAAGTAAAACCAAAGTGTGTCACACCCTAGGAGTCTTTAAGGGTCGCATAAAAAGTTGGGTTACAGACAAATGCAACTGCACGCTTTGCAAGACATTTATCACGAATCTTGGCTATATTTAGTTAGAATTTGCAATTAGGATTTGGATTTTAGAAATTATGTAAAATAGGTTCTTTTTGTACATAGTTGGCTTTTACAGGGGCGGGCAAGTACTGTGAAATATTTGACCCCATGTTTGTCCAGAGGATTTGGAAAAAATAACCGGTTCTTTTGTCACATTGAAAGACTTTCCTGCCCAAAAACAATCAGTTTTGGGACAAAGGTGAAATTTGAATATCAATCTTCCTATTCCATCAGTTTGTTACAAAAATCAAGTTTTCTCAACTCCTATCTAATCAAAATCCTGAAGTTTACCTGTAAGCTGGTTCTCCCTTTGTCCGCCAAATTTAAGTAGCAAAGACCAGTATTACGGTACTACCTTTGTCCATCAAACTTACGGAAAAAAGACCAGAATTCCAATTTTTCACCAAAGTGGTCCTACCTTTGTCCCGCAAAATTTCGAAAAAAAGGCCAGAATTTCAAATTTTTCACAAAAGCGATCCTACCATTGTCCAGCAATCTTTTTTGGGACACTTGTACTTTCATATCCATAATAGCCGCTTGCTTTGGAAAAACAGTATTTGGTCTAAACTACCGGTTTTTGGGACAAACATCGTCAATGATAAGTCATGTTCAAATTGTCCGTCAAATTGAAAAAAATAACAGCGGAAATTTGCCATCAAAAACAACCAGTTTTTGGGACAAAGGTGGTGCAAAATGTCTTCGTTAACTACCGGTTTTCGGACAAAGGTAGGACCATCGTTCCCAGTGTGACATGCCCGCCCTTGGCTTTTATTGATACCATATTGCAGGCAGTCATAAACTATGGTTTTCTTCGAAATTACTTTATGTTGCGTCAAACAGTTTAGAAATTGCGATGGTTTTAAGTTTTTTTTTAAATTTTTCTTGAATTCTTGAAAAAGAAGAAAAACACTCTAATTCTGAAAATATTGAAGATTTCAGAAAAGTCCAACGGTAGAATTATAGAGAAATAGCAAAAGTTTCTTTGAAGTCATTCAGTTCAAAGAAATAGGTCACTCGATTTTACACCAGCCTTTTTAAAGATTTGAAACCTATGCTTAAAAACACGCTGTTATTGCTCAAAAGGTTTCACGCTCAAATTATTATCATTATTAACATACCAGCGGCGGCATCCTGGAAAGAATTTAACTAAAACACACACAGAGGTCTATTGTTATTCCTAAACTTTTCTATAGAACCTGTTCAATTCAAATTGGGAAATTAACGAACTGTGGGGAGGCATATATTTTGATGTGAAATCGCTGGTTTTGATTGGGTGTTAATTCAACATGGGAAACGATGTTAGACGAGATAACAACAAGCAGACGAGAAAGCGATAAATTTGAGAAAGCGACAAATTTGTCACAAATATGTTTGAGGCAAGAAAACTCCTTACAGTGCTTTTACTTTTTATCAAATTAGGGGCATCGACAATACTACGACTATCTTGTAAATACCATGCAGATTTCAGCATCGTTTTAGATGGGCTAGGGGATTCAGGTGCTGCTTTGAAGCAATATCCGTCGAAAACAAGAAGAGAATGTGTTTTAGAATGTATCTCTTTGCCACCTTGCCAAGCTGTCAACCATAAACAAAATGGCGGAAACTGCGAGCTAATTGGTCGAAATTTGACAGAAAGCAAAAATCTTCTCACATCACGGACAGGGTGGACATATCTGACAACTAATGACAACGAACTAAATGTGAGTATATTCATTTCTGTCTAATTTGATATGTTGTACAACGGTATTGCTAAAAACCTGTTTTTCATGTCATAATTTCGTCATATTTGTCCAGAAACAATAAAACAAGGGACTGTTCATTATTTATAAAGGGGTTGGTACCGAAGAGAAATGGGTTGGGTAAGAGAAATTTTCTAACATAAAAAGGTTGGGTAAATATTTTTTCATGTAATTTCAAGGTTGTGGAAACAAAATTTTCCCACCAATTAATGCCAAATGTTTAAAGTCCAAAAATATCAATATCATCATCAACAACATCAACACTATCCATTTCACTTTCAGTGTCTACTTTGTTCATCTTTGTCATCAATATTGAATTGATAATTTACATCGTTTGACATTGAAACCATGTTTATAGGTAGGGTTTGGGTAAAATTGTTTCAACCTGAAAATTGTTGGGTACATGTTTTTGCTGTCACTTTTAGAGTTGGGTAAGAAGATTTTTTGGACAAGAAAACATTTCTCTTCAGTACCAACCCCTCTGTAAATAATGAACGGTCCCTAACAATCAAGCATCAAATTTATTTGGTCGTTGCTACAAATACACAAAAAGACAATTTAAAGATCGGCGACAAGGTCAAATTTAATGATATTTCACAAAAGTTTCATTCTCTATTCGGTCACCCGGTAACTTTAAGAGAAACTCGTTTTCAAAAATTCGGCACGCAAAGAACCACTGTTAGTAATGGGTCTTGAAGATGTCAAAAAGTATCTGTAGCGATTGTAGAAACAGCATGATATTTCTTTACACCCCAAAGACTAAAAAACCAATAAAAAACTTTCAGTACCAACCAGTGTCAGCCAACTTTGTTACAAATTTCGTTAGTCCAGATTTTAGCTGGCCCGGGCCAGGTCAAAAATATATTCTATTATACTCGACCAATTTGACGCACCCGGTCTCATTGTGTAGCTGAGGAAACAATGGGCTTGTGGGCGTTTCTTCAGCCTATTTATAGCGGCTACGAGATATAGCTATGTCTATTCCCTTTAAAGGCAGTCTGCCACGCATCTGATTGGGTGATAGAGACAATACAAAGAATAGGAGAATGGAATGCCTGCTGATCCTACTGACTTTCTACGATTGTAGAAAGTGACAACGATTAGCTTTCCTTTATTCTAAATACACAGGATCACAAAGAGATCCATTGTGTCGAGCTCTGACTTTATTGCAGCCAATCAGATACTTGACAGACTGCCTTTAATAGACCTTTAAACTATTCTACAAAAGAATCTGAATCGAAAGATATTTTGATAGATTTTGGAGGATTTTCGGATATATAGAAGCAAAAATATCGCTCGATTCAGACTCTTTTGTAGAACAGCTACGCAGATCAACCAACTCATTCTGGATATTTTCTCGCTTATAGATAGGTCCAAAATGCCAAAGTTTAGCACCTTGTCAAAATGGTGGGAAATGTGTAGACACGTGCTCGAGCATAGGGTTTCAATGTATTTGCATTAATGGATATACCGGGACATTTTGCGAGAAAGAGAGAGGTAAGAGAACCCCCTGATCATCTAAATTTTATTTGATTCTGGTTTGATGGTGATATAAAAGAAGTAATGTGATGTGATGTGATGTAACGCAATGCAATGCAATGTAACGCAATGCAATGTAATGAAATGTCATGTAATGTACTAATGTACGACTTATCCATCGTGGTAGTTTCGCTATTTGCCGTAGTTTCGCTATTTGCCGTAGTTTTGCCAGTTAAAAAATGCCAGATCTTGAGTATTGTCTTACTTTTCCTTTTATTCTAATATATATTCATCATACCTAGATTTTGTATCAAAATATTGTAATTTTGTAGTTTTTTCTTCATTTAACAGGGCAGTTTGTAAATCAATTAAGTTTATACGTTGAATACTTACTCTGTATAGATAGTATCAAATCAAATCAATATCAGTTGCCTAATATACCGCTACCCTACACCTTAACGAGCGACCAGCCTCGAAAAGTAAGCGTCGAAAAATGTTCAATTTCCATCGTATTCCGAGTGTTCACACGGTGCCGTTTTCAACATGTGCCGGTTAAGAGTTCCACTTTCAAATTCAGTCGTTTTTTTTAACCTGCCGGCAAAAAATGGCCATTTTCGTGTGAACATGAGGGCCTATCCGTAGCACTTTTCATTGTTTTCGAATTCGAATCGATCGTGTGACCTTAAAACTGATCTGTCGCTGGCCATTTGCAATAAAACAACAACGACAAAAACAGCGAATTAAGACGAACTAGTGTAGCTAGTCCAATGAAATGGATGAAATTTACAGCAAACAATTTAATTATCGTTTTCTTTTTTACAGAATTCACAAGCTGTCAAGATGCATACAACAAAGGAATTCGTACTGATGGGGTCTATCTACTAACCAATATGGGCTACCATTATTGTGCGTTAAGTGATACACTGGGATGTACTGAAAACGGGGGTTATACCCTTGCAATGCGAGTCAATGGAGCCTTGGTAGGTAAATGCTTCTCTTCGCGCAAAGTATCGCTTTAATTCTAATGAAGGACAGACTTGGTCAATCTACATTTTATCCTACAATTGCTTGTTGATTGCAGTTAGTCGCCCATATTTTTGCTCCTTGATAAGAAAAACATTTTTGCCCATTACTTGACTTTTCTTGGGTAGTCTTGAATCTGTCTCTGTATTTCGCAGGACATACGAAGAGCACTTTGAGTTTTGGGTGAAGAGGTCACACAGGCATTGCAGAGCCAGTTCATGCAGGGACTTGAAGACCATTGTTTTAGATTCACCAGCTCTAAGTTCTTCAATGCTCTTCCAACCCAGCCTGTCAATAAGTGGTCTCATTGGGGGTGTCAAAACTGCTATTGGTTATGATTCTAGCAGCTCGGTTTTGAAGTCTTTGCAACTGATTCAGCTCAGTCGATCCGGCACAACCCTAAACAGAGCAACAATCTATGCCTCGAGTCAAAGTGCCATTACTTTTGCGCAGGGAAGATCTTTTTAAAAGGAGAATAGGAGAATATAAGGATCTCATACGTAAATGTTTCTCTTCGCGGATATTCTCACCTTAATCATAATGTGGGACAGACTGTAGTCAATCTACGACTCATCCCACAATTGCTTGTTGATTGCCTGTATTGCGGGCAGTGATTTTCTATATTGAGCATTGAACTGGTAGTTTCAGCTTTTAGTTATTCGCAGTGCAGTGGTCGAGTGGCAGTTTCTATGGATTCACACAATCAAGAACGGGTACCCGTTCATCAATACGTATTTAATTCATCAATTCATCAATTCATCTATTTATCTATTCATAGTATTAGCATTCAAGTTCTATCCAGGCTAAAATACTCCCAAAGATTTTGTTTTCCAAACAAGGAATTCTGCATGAGGTCATCGACACGATATCTCAATTGCATGGCTAAATTTCTTACCCACTAGCTACCATTGGATATTTGATATTGAATTTGAAAGGATATTTATGTAGCATGGACAGTAAGGAAGAGAGATAGGTTGCAGGACATTATAGGAAATAAACATCAGGCATATGCCAAACAATTGCACCATCCTTCCATTTAGGAGTAAGGCACAAAAAGTCCTTGAAAAATTGAAAATATTAACATGGAAACGACGGTGATGATATTGACTTCTCAGATGTGATTTATCTAGGCTTAATGAGAAGCGCGTCTTGTATTTTCAGGACTCCAATGGCCCACATTCTTCCGATAGTTTGGGTAGTTTCCCCGGGTAGGGGGTGCGCGACTAGACAGGGATTTGCGCTCGGTTTTCAGAAAGCTACCCACTTCTAATTGCAAAGATTGGCCTTCATACCCATTATCATGTGAACTTTCGAGAACAACTACCCATCTGAAACTATTTTTGCTGATTTAAACCAAACCTATCAATGTTTTAGGAAAATCTGCCGAAAAAACGACCCTCTTTTAGAATCTTGGGCCCAAAAACCCACCCATATGGGGGTACATACACGTACCCTAAACAGGTCATGTACGCTCCCCTCTCGGTAGTAGCTCCTTGCAATGCATTGCAATGCCCCTAACATTTCCAAAATACACATTCCTTGTCATGTTTCATGATACCCACGCCATGCGTTAGATCTGTTGCGACCTAAAGGCCGAACTCCACTGCCTCCACTTGAGCGCGCGCTCGAAGCGAACGAGTGATTTTTAGTTAGACTCACGAAATAGTCCCAGTTACCGCAACAACAACAGCAACAGCAATGACAACAACAACAACAACAATATATAATAGCAATAACTACGAACTTGCAATCAGTCTAATTTTTAGTCTGCGCATGCTCAATTCGCAATTTTCAACCAATCAGAATCCTCGAAACCTTGACATCACAATGAAATGCGCACGCGATCATTGCATATAGCAATAGATCGCTCGTTCGCTTCGAGTGCGCGCTCAAGTGGAGGTCGGCCTTAACGCTAGGCCATGATTCCACTCAAAACCTGAACTAATTGAATGACCTCCACATGATTCTGAGGCCAATACGTCATGGTTTGCCTAATACACTCTCATACGTGTTATATACTACCAATTCCTTTTCAGACCACATTTCGCTTCGATGCAAATTACTGGACAACGAGCAATGTCTACAATGATGTATTTGCATTACGCCAAGACTTCTTTGACGGAGAACAGGCCAAGTTTGATGCCTACAACAAAATGCCGTTTACAAAAGTATGCATTGGCATGAAAGTTGGAAATGCGAAAAACTTTGGGGTTCTGATTACCAAATCTTCAACATCGTTGCTCGCATATGTAGGTTCTGGAACAGGCAAAAGTATGTTGGATGTATCTTTCTACCAGAAAACTTTAGTACTTGAATATCTTTGAATCACTGCACTACCTACATGCATTCCTAATAACCTTTTGATTAAAATCCTGTTGCATTCAATAAGTTGAAACCAATGAATTTCATTAGAATCCCATGAGATATACAAGTGGCTAGGTCCCCTGAGATAAGTAAACTGCAGTGCTGCATAACAAGGACAGATTTTGTAAGACAATCACCTCAATTCAAAGCGATTAGCGATCGTAGACAAAGGAAATTCTCTCAACCAGTAATACAAAACAAGCAAAGCCGCAAAAGTTTATTTGAAACCCAGGTAGCTAGCTCGCTCGTTGTGCATTCCAGAAATTGTTTTTAAGAGCAAATATGAGCATCGATTGAAAGAAGAAGGATATATCTACACATCTGCCACGGGCATTTTATTTCTTTGGTTCAGGAGCTGAGCAGTAAGTATTTTAATCACGCCCAAAATAATAGAGAATCGAGTCGCCTCCCAATCTGCTTCTGAACCAAACAAATTAAATGCTCGAGGCAGATGTGTAGGTGTATCCTTCTTCTTTCGATCTATGCTCATGTTTGCTCTTAAAGACAATTTCTGGAATGCACAACGCGCGCGCTAGCTACCTGGGTTTCAGAGAAACTTTTGCGGCTTTGTTTGTTTTAAATTACGGGTTGAGAGAATTTCCTTTGTCTGCGATCGCTAATCGCTTTGAATTCAGGTGTCAACAAAAACAACTCATGCTATTGTGTTACAAAATCTGTCCTTGTTGTGCTGCATAGAATAAGGCCTATGGGACTAGACTTATGACGATGAGTCCCTTGTATCCCTGCGGTAAACCTCGCTCAACAGGGACTCATAATGAAACAGTGAAAAAGCTGGCCCTATCTTCTACATTCCATCAATTGAATCTGGATCGAACGATTGCTTCGGCTCTAAGTTCTAAAAATTCTAAAAATTCTAAATTCTAAATATCACATTTTGTAAAATTGTTCAATGTTTACAATAGTGATAGAAGCTCTAACGCCACTCGATAGAACCTTTTGTATAAACATGTATAAAAATATCGCTCGATCCAGGCTCTTTTATAGAATAGCTAAAAAGTAAATTTCATTTCATTTCATTTTAATTTCTTTAACCACGGTAACCCCGTCAATCAATAGACTGCTTTTCAGGGGTCCGTGCAAAAATAAGGAAATAGGGAAATAAGGCCCTCAGTGGAGCGACAACAACAGCAATAATTCAACTCAATGAGATGAGCGTAATTTGAGGGTCCTTATGGAGTGAAGCTAGGGCAAGGCCTATTGTTGGTTGTATCTTAGCGTTAGTTATAAAGTATTGTTGATAAGTAAATAAAGTTTGTAAAATCATGCTTTTTACAGGTACTTCTCAAGGACGAGCAAGGTGGCTAGCACTGGTGGCAGGCGGAGCTATTCAAGGAAACTGTAACAGAGAGGGCTTCAACAGAGTCGCGGATTCGGGATTTCCAGCAAAAGTTCGCATTGGTATCCTTGGTAACAACGAAGGAGGTTGCAGCTCTCCTGACTCTGCGCTTGGCATTGGAATTGGAGGGAATCATCTTTCGGGAAAAAGTGCAGGGGCAACAAATAAAGCAGCTATTGCATATTTGTTGATTAAACAGATTAACGTGTGATTTAGGGATTTGTGATTTAGTGGTTAACTTGTGATTCAGTGATTAAAGGGGGTTCGTCTCCAAATTTTTATCAACACGATGGTCTTGCAGTTTTTTGAAACGCAATAGCATACAAACTTTCCATTTTGCTGCCAAAATGAAACCACGTTTTGAAGATAAATCTTTGTACTTCACAGAGGCACAAACCTAATATTTAATACGACCATTTGTTGAAATCAACATCCTTTCAATAGCATACAAACTTTCCATTTTGCTGCCAAAATGAAAGCATGTTTTGAAGATAAATCTTTGTACTTCACAGAGGCACAAACCTAATATTTAATACGACCATTTGTTGAAATCAACAGCCTTTCTAACAACGATCTTGTACACATTTTGTTGTATGGTGATAAAGACCTTTCTGATAACATTAATAAAGACATCCTCGAATTAACTCTTGATTTCATACAAAAGAACAGGTCGGTTTAATTAGATTTGAATCCTTGTTTTACGCCACTCAGCCACAAAGTCCTTTTTTTCTTTCCTTTATTTCACTCCTGTACGTCTGTTTTGCATTGGATGTTGGGTAATTTCAGGTTATATAAATTTTTTGTGATTGACGTGTAACTCACACTTAAATTATAAGCCTTCAAATGGTTGCCTGATATCCAATGTGAAACTGACTCAAGTGTTATCAGTAGAGATTGTTTGCAAATAATTATAGTAGTATTTGGTAGGTGAAATACTAAAAATTGGTAAGAAGATGGAGGCAAAGAAAAAAGACTTTAAATCAGCACACTAAGGCCTTTCTAACTTATGTTCTCTTCAGAGTGTGACAAAAGTAGTAAATGTATTTAATTGTATGTAGGTTTAAATTAGTTGCTCGTCTTTATGTCAAAGCCATGAGGTAGTCATGGTATTTTGCTCCCCATGGTATCTTGTCCTTGTAGTGTAGTAAAGTAGCTCGTAAGTGTTGCTATAAGTAATCCCGTTTTTGTAAATTTTTATACTGAATATATAAAAAAAATCTAATATTCATATCTCTTACAATTGCTCAGACATAGGTGGATTTTTCACGGTTACTTTTTGGTGACTTGGGTGAAGCCACCAAACAAGATGCAAAAACAACGAACAATTTCCTGAACAATGTTGTTTACATATTATTCATAATTTGGCGACGGAGCCCCTTTAAGCAGAAATAATCTAGCAGATTTGATTGATTTCAGGGATAAATTTATTACTTCAATCTCCTTGGAGGGCAAGGAGGGGTGGGGTAAAAAAGGGTAAGGAAACGCATCCCTAAGGTCTCCGATTAATCATTGGTAGAATCCCCAACAAAATCTGGTGAAGGCCTACCAAAATACGAACTTGAAAATATGGTGGGGAGTGAGGTTTAATTTGAGATCAGCAAGAACGACCTGAAGAACGATTCTATTGGATTTCAACAGTTCTAGAAACGTTTATCTTGATTACAAACGTTTCTTGGCAAAGATGGTACTTTTGCCAAAATGTCCTGTCACTAACCACAAAGATCCCAAGTTTTTGAACACCCTGAATTGTAAAGAACCGTTTAGTTGGGTACCAAATACATAGTTAAATGTCAATTGGCAACGTGACTAGCTTTCATACCGAAACGAATTTCCGATATCGATTTTTCCTATTTCTAGATTAACATATATAGTTTTCGTATCCTAAATAATGAAATAAACTTCTCTGTATTCAAAACTTGGGCGTACCTACTGAGATTTTTGCTAGAGGTTAATCCTAACTCTTTTCGAAAACCGACCCGTTGGAGATTTTCATTTCTTGGAATTATCAAATGCGGTTATCGTTTTGATCAGCAATGTAAATTGCTTTACAGCCTTTTATTAAATAATTTAGCACAATTCATTGAATGTTAGCCAGATCTTAATTTATGACGATAGATGACGATGTGGTATTTGCAAAGATCCCAATACCTATTCTCATCATACCATGGGTATTGTGGACACGATTTGTGTCGATCGTGTCCACAATACCTGGCCTAAATGTTACTAAATGAATAAATGTAGTTCGTTACCTTGCTCGTCTTCATTTCAAGAGTATCTCTGCTCTTTTGCTTCGGCAGCCATTCTTGCTTACTCAAGTTTATAACGGCCTAACGTTTTTGAACAGTGCCGCGCTCTAAACTAGTTCCCAGATTCCAGTCGTTCGAACTGGGATCTGGAATCTGGGAACTAGTTTAGAGCGCGGCACTGTTCAAAACCTTAGGCCGTTATGAACTTGAGTAAGCAAGAGTGGCTGCCGAGGCAAAAGCGCAGAGATACTCATGAAATGAAGACGAGCAAGGTAACGAACTACATTTATTCATTTAGTAACATTTAGGCCAGGTATTGTGGACACGATCGACACAAATCGTGTCCACAATACCCATGATCATACAAGCCCAACGGTAGGAAATATTCTTGACCACTAAGTTAACATTAGAGAGCTCAGTATGTGGCAAAATGGTTGTTTGTTTATAGGTTCCATTCCAAATCCTTTAAAACTGTCAGTGTAAAATTCTATGACCTATTTTGAAAGAAACTTTAACTACTTCACCATAATTCTACCCTTGAACTTTCCTGAAATCCTCAATACTTTGAGAGTTAGAGTGTTCTTCTTATTAACCATAATTCTACCCTTGGACTTTCCTGAAATCCTCAATACTTTGAGAGTTAGAGTGTTCTTCTTATTAACCATAATTCTACCCTTGAACTTTCCTGAAATCCTCAATACTTTGAGAGTTAGAGTGTTCTTCTTATTAACCATAATTCTACCCTTGGACTTTCCTGAAATCCTCAATACTTTGAGAATTAGAGTGTTCTTCTTATTAACCATAATTCTACCCTTGAACTTTCCTGAAATCCTCAATACTTTGAGAATTAGAGTGTCCTCCTTATTTTTTAAGAATTTAAAGAAATTAAAACAATCACAATTTCTAAACTCTGAGGAAACATAAGGAATGCTTTTAAAGAAAACCATAGTTTATGAATGCCTACAATATGGTGTCAAGCAAAAGTCTGTCACTCATCTGGTTTATGATTTAGAAATTCGCTGATTTCACATCCTAAATGAGTTGAAATGTCAAATGCGCTGTAATTTCAGCAAATATTCAAGATTTCTGGAAAGTCTAACGGTAGAATTATAGCAAAGTAGCTAAAGTTTCTTTCAAGCTATTCAGTTCAAAGACATAGGTCATATAATTTTGCAGCAATCTTTCAAAGAGTTGAAACATATGCTCTGTTTATGCTTCATGAGAGACTTAGATGTCTGTGTGTGTGTGCGAGAAATAGTTATTTTTCACAAATCCTCATATTTCTGAAACTTCATCCATTTTCTGCTACTTAAATGACAACAAGTGAGATTATATATATAACATTCATTCCTTTCCCAGGATGATAATCATTATATATATACAACTTGTTATCGATAAACATTTGATGGTTTTTCTAAGTCCTCAATCTAAGTCACAATGTAAGTAGGGTAGGTCAGATTGCGTATATTTCTGAAAATTATTCGACTATACCGTATGAACCAAAAAATATGAACTTTTCCAATTCCTAATTAATATCAGCTAGGAATTCCTAGTAAAACGACTGCCTTAGCCATGTATGTGTGATCTTTCCATGACAAAAAACTTGAAATAACTCAGGTAGTGTATGCCCTATAGGCTAAAACTACGTTCACACGAAACTGGTATAATTTGAAAACGGTGACAAATGTGACGGTAGTAAAATTGCAGCTGGCGTTCAAGCGATGCCGGCACAACTTCAAAACGATACAAATTTGACGGCAATAAACTCGTTGCAATCACCCCAAGAATTTGCTGTCAAAGAAAAGTACCTACACTTCAGACTCATTCATTGTCGTAGTTTCGCTATTTGCCTTAAGTGATATACCGTGACCCTACAGCCTCGTTTTGGAAGCATCGAAAAATGTCTCGTTTTCGTCGTTTTCGAATGTTCACACGATGCTGTACACAAAATCTGTCAGTTACAGTTCTGTTTTCAAAACCTTCCAGCAAAAACGTGCCGTTTTGATGTGAAAGGGAGCGAAACACATTAGCAAATGATTTGTTGAAACCACCAGTATAATATCTACTATTCCCAAGACATTTTGCACAGATTCCTAATTTAATATTCCTAATAATATTGATCATAATAATTGTCATTACCTGATCATAAAATTTGTTTTTTTATCAATTTCTCCAGTCTTTTAATCCGACTTGATTCTTGCTCCGGAGTGCCACTGTGTGAAGCACCTGCGCTACCTCCCGCACTTCCTGCGGGTATACGACTTCTAAAGAGTTCTAGCATAGTGTGTTGTTCGTTTCGTTTTAGTCCCTGTGAACAAAGGACAGTAAACAAAATTATTCAAAGTAAATCAACAGAGTTGACAAATGAGATAGTACAGGTCTGAAAGTAGGCTGTTGTATTTGATGATCTAAGAAACGATGGTGTCTTTTGGCGTTTTCTACGTCTTAATCATAGAATCTGACATTCTTCGGTCACATGATAAGGAGGGACAACTTACATCGTGTCATACTGGAAGGTCGAATACCATCAAGACGACCCAGAGGAACACCAAGAGCTATGTGGATGGACAACATCGGAGATTGGGTGGGAAGAAAACATTATGGATGGCTTGTAAGAAAAGCCCAGGATAGAGGAAAGTGGTAACAATTCATAGCAGCCTACCTACAACGAGTAGACGGCACATGAGAAGAAGAGAAGAATCATAGAATTTCTATGGTCTTAATTATAGGCCATTTTCATTTAGCTCAGATTACATTAAAAGCCAAAAATTTCGTACGAATAAATTTCGGACAAAATATTTTGGGACACAAATTTTCGGACGTTTTTTCACAGAATTTCGACAAACTTTTCGGATGACCAAAAAATTGCATATGTTCAGTTTTTTGTTGCTTATAGAGTGTCGATCAGTGAAAATATTATATTTTCTCAAACTAAATTCATCTTAGCAATCATTCTGATCATCCTCAACAATAACCATTTGTGGGAATTTCTGACCAAGCAACCCTAAAAAAAATGCACAATCTATAAGTGAATGACATTTTTAGTATGAAATAACTCTCGTCACATTACTTTACAATGCAAAGCGCTTCATGAGCAAGATATGACCTTCTTTAAAAGTTGAAATGTTTTGCTGTGATTTTTCTATGCTGCAAAAAATTTCGGACACCAAATATTTCGGACTACAAAGATTTCGGACAGTAGAATGTTCGGACGTATGAAACGTGCGAAAATATAAGCGTCAGAAATTTTTGGCTCTTAATGAATTTTTAGTATCAGAACCATGGCACTGTGATCCAGCTCTTTAGAAATCGTGGAATTAATCCCAAAATATGAAAATACGAGTATACACTATATGAGGGCTTCATCCTGGAGAAGAGACATTGAGCTATTCGATAAAAAAAAGTTTCTTAAATCCGTCTTATAAATCCAGAGATATGATTTTTTAAAGTTTGACTAAATTGCGAACTGTTGTTTACATTGCAATTTCCGGCCTTTTGTTTGCTGTATCATTGAAAACCTATAAATTCAAGTTCTTATATCTCTTCGATAAATGCACCGATTTTTTAAAACGTTTTTTTGTTTTACAGATAAACACCAAAGCTTTTTAAAAATACGAAGCTATTTGCAAAATCTCAAGTTGATATATCAATATTTTTCAAAATGGCGTATGGCCTTTTTAAGCACGATAACAAGGCAAATTATAAAAATTCCGTCTGTTATAGTGAAAACAAAAAATCTAACTAAATCTAACTCTTAGAAAAAAATATCATCATTGAATACGACGTCTGGAGAGAGTTTCTGCCAAGGGATTCGTGCAGCTTCTTACAGCAAAAAAAGTTATCACACATTTGGTATGATAGGCCCTTTTTGGTTTAACGTCGATTTTTGGCAATGATTTTATACTTTGAATATGATTGAACAGTTCCGCATGCGAAAAGTGTTTATGCAAGCTACTTTCAACTATCTTAGCTTTATGTGAGTAGAGCTTGTATCTCTAAAGTATTTAGTTTTTGGTCGATAATCTTAATTATCACTGTACATGTCCTTGATAAGGGGCCTCTTCTCGGTTTTGTGCATCGAACACCTCACTTTTCTTCGTTTGTCGCTTCAACACATCTTGCCGTGCCTTTGCAACAATAGTGAAACATACAGGCTTAAGTCGGTCATAGTTACGAGGAAAAAATCAATTTTATAGTCTTGCAGTTTCATAGCTGGACTTGCCAAAGTCGTCTCTTGGGCAAGTCCATTTCATAGCACACACAGTTGCTTCATCCTGTAATTTGAGTACTCCCTGCATCCCATTTATAGTATGATGAGCTGCGGACACTCTCTAGGCGTACAATCAAATATTTCAAAGGTGAATTTGTATTCTGGAAGAACAAGCACTGATTCAGGCGAATAAGGCGAACAAGTGAATGGAAAAGTAGTGAAAGGAGAATGTAGGCAGTAGTTATATGTTTCAATAAAAGTCGCCACAAGTATATCCAGACTATCGACGCCTCTTCCCTACCAAATTGAGACCATTGACGACAATCAGTTAACATTTTGATTGACTATGCAATTGAGATCAAAACCGAGTCTGCAGAAAAGAAAAAAGAAAATATTATACCAGAACCCCTAGAACAAAATCTTTATCATAATTAGTTGTAAAGGTTGTGAGTACGCCCATAACCAAACACAAACTGAAAAGGGCCTATCATACCAAATGTGTGATAACTTTTTTTGCTGTACGAAGCTGTACGAATCCCTTGGCAGAAACTCTCTCCAGACGTCATATTCAATGTTAATATTTTTTTCTAAGAGTTAGATTTAGTTAGATTTTTTGTTTTCACTATAACAGAAGGAATATTGATAATTTGCCTTGTTTTCGTGCTTAAAAAGGCCATACGGCATTTTGAAAAATATCGATATACCAACTTGAGATTTTGCGAATAGCTTTATATTTTTAGAAAGCTTAGGTGTTTATCTGTAAAACAAAAAAAAGTTTAAAAAAATCGGTGGATTTATTGAAGAGTTACAAGATCTTAAATTTATGGGTTTTCAACGATACAGCAAACAAAAGGCCGGAAATTGCAATGTAAACAACAGTTCGCAATTTAGTCAAACTTTAAAAAATCATATCTCTGGATTTATAAGATCGATTAAAGAAATGTTTGTTTTATCGAATAGCTCAATGTCTCTTCCCCATTATAAAACCCTCAAATAGTGTATACTCGTATTTTCATTTTTTGGGATTAATTCCCTCTCTGGATCACAGTGCATGGCTTATCCAGCCTCTCGTATAAAAAGGCATAAAAATATTGTTCGATCCAGGCCCTTTTGAAGAATAGCTAAAAGGTCTATTAAAGTAAATCAACGGAGTTAAAAGCAACTTAGCGAGAGGGTTTGGGTCAGTCTAAATATAACCTATTGTATTTGATGTTTTCGATCGATGAAAACAATAGAAACATCAGTGGCGTCTGCCGTTCTTTTGAGCAAAGGTTCCAAATCTTTAACTCGGCACAAAAAGGTGGGTGTAAAATTAAATGACCTATTTCTTCTGATTGAATGGCTTGAAAGAAACTGTAGATACTTATTTATAATTCTTCCGTTGGACTTTTTAGAAAATTTGAATATTTTTCAAAATTACAGCGTATTTTACATTTCAGCTCATTTTAGGATGTGACGTCATCAAATTTCTAAATCATAAACCAGATGAGTGACAGACTTTTGCTTGATACCATATTGTAGGCATCCATAAACTATGGTTTTCTTCGAAATTACTTCATGTTGCGTCAAACGGTTTAGAAATTACAATGGTTTTAAGTTTTTTTGAAAATTTTTATTTAATGCCTGAAAAAGAAGAAAAACACTTCAGAAAAGTCCAACGGTAGAATTATAGAGAAATAGCAAAAGTTTCTTTGAAGTCATTCAGTACAAAGAAATAGGTCACTCAATTTTACACCAGCCTTTTTAAAGATTTGGAACCTATGCTGTTCTTTTGTGCTATGTATAGATCATTTTACTATATCTCCGTTCATTTACTTTAAGTTGAACTTCTGAATTAGATGACTGAATAACAAACCTTCATTTCGAGAAGCTTCTGAAAATTAGCTGTATCTGAATCGTTTAGTAATTTTATGTAATTGTCGACGAATCCAGCCGGAGGATCGTGCGGTGACATAACAACCTGAAGGGATAAATAAATCAATCAATCAATCAACTAATCGATCGATCGACAAAGAAAACAGAAGCGAGAAAACCTCGAACGCAAATTCTTCGCTTAAAGCAAGTGTGCAATGGTAAATAGGCTCCTCTATAAATTGAACAAAGAAATCGCTCAGACACAACATTGTTTCTTAGCAAGATAAAAATCTTATTCTTATGCTGCTCTTTGTTGACATTGTGATCAACTTCGATTTGAATGGGGGTATTTTTAGATTTTCTGCTCTCTGCAAATGCAAGCTTTTAACCTTGCACAAACCCTTTAAGCAACATAGGCCTAATTTAAACACCGTATTTTTGCCGTGTCGAATTTAATAGACGCTGCAAGAAATTTCCAAGTGTCAATTAAATTTGACATAAAAGCGAAGGAGTTCACCAGCTCTGTCGTGCTAAACCGCAGCAACGCGACTTGATTTAAACATCGTATTTCTGCCGCATTTAATATATCAATTCTAGGTCATGGTCGCCGGCTTCTATGTGTGATCAGCCACTTCGCTTGTTTGGAAAAAATGGCCATTTTAACCATTTTAGTTTCAATCCAACACGGCAAAAAAGACGATGTTTAAATCGGATTTTGAAACACGGCAGATATTGCCGTTTTTAATACCGTATAAACCCATGGGGCAAAAATACGATTTTTAAACTAGGCCACAGAGGCATAAAACCGCTTAACAGGCTTATTTTCAAAGAAAATTAAAACATACTTTGACAATGCAAAAACGTGAACACAGCTTTGAGCATAGCTTTAAATCATATAAAACTGTAACTGAAACGGAAACTGAAACAGCTGAAGACACGGACAGCTATTCGTGGGATACTCATGTGCAATAAAATACATGAAGTAGTAGGACTGAGAGGAAAACAATAATACCTTTAAAATCATCTCTGCTTTTGACATTCCCTTTGCAACGATTTTTGTGAAGCTAAAATTCAAAGAAAAAATCTTTACTACATAAACTTGCAAATTTGCCCAATATGTTTGCTATCTGTACAGATTTCGGTAGCTAGATGTCAACATAAAAGTGCCATTTGCACAGGTTAACTACGGATGGAAATTCTTATGAAAAGGCAGCTAGCATCAGACTGCGTTGAAATAAAATGCAATAATGGACGAACAAGAAAGTATATTACACTCATTCTAACGTTTTGTGCCATTCACTCATCAGCGTCTTTCTATGCCAAAAATTATCATTTATAGCCTTTATTTCAAATTAATTTCTGCAAGCTCTATCAGCTGATATCAGTAGCTGGAAACACAACGGCGAATTGAGCTCATTCTTTGGTGCGCCAAGTTGGCGAATAGAGTTTCAAAACACTATATCGAAGAAAGTTCATGCCATTCAGAGCTATATCAATTGCAAACTTTAGGCATCTAGAATTTTTCCAAATTTCAAAATGAGTATGGGTAACTCTAGCCTTACCGTGATACTTCAAAAATGATTCATACATGTGCTTTTATATTGTATTGTATTCATTGAAGTCAAAATGTGAAAAAATATTGGAAATGGATTTAGTAGTTGGTAAGCTCGTCTTCTAACAGAAATTTTAACAAACCCCGCAATTGTCCTTTAAAGAGGCTCCATCTCCAAATTTCGGTCGAAACGGTGATTTTGAAGTTTTTTGAAAGGAAAGCTTCTTGTTCACAGACAACACCTGTTAAACAGGAAACTAACTTTTAATTTTGCAAAACAGTAGGCCATACCTTGCCGGAGGCTTTCTCTGAACTTGTGATCCAAGGGTTGTCAAATCAAGCAGAACAGTTTTTAATGAATGAGTGTCAAGAAGTAACTGCTCTGCACCTATCGTTGAAATCGGCTTGCATTTGTAAATGTAGTTTATGAATCGTGGAATGAAGGAGCTGAAAAGCAAATTGAAAATGATAGGTAATTGACAGGGAAAAACGCATCTCACACCCCATTCACGCTAACATAGTTAAACCAGCTTTATCCAAACCAGGTTAAATTTCAACCACTCAAATACATTCGATTTATTAGATTAACCAATCAGAGTGCAACATGCGATAACCTGGTTTAGTTTAAGCTGGGTTTGATTTGCAAGAGTGAATGAGTAATTACTTGAACACCTTCCAGTTATCTATCTTCTAAATGCTATTGAAATCTTAATTAAGGTTCGCAGATGCCCCTTTTTTTAAAGGGGCTGGGTCACGTAGCCGTAAACAAATCTGTTATCTCTATACTCTATATTGTTTCCCGCACGTGTCCATTATGTTCTGCATAAATTTTGGTGGATGGGGTGAATCCACAATAAAGGTACCCTTGGAAATCCATCGAAATCTTTGCATTCTGACAACATATGAATATTTTGCTTATTTTCTCTACGAAATTAAAAAAGTCCATCTTCAAAATATCACTTTTATTTGAGGAAAATAGTGGAAAATGTGTGTGATATGGCCTAAGAAAAAAACTGTAAAATCGTCGCTTCGAAAGAAGTTTGTTTACTTTACGTGACCGAGCGCCTTTAAGGAAAGGTATCAAACTGTGAATCTGGACTTGCGATTTTCAAATCAATGGTCTAATCCATTAACAAGGGAAATTTACTCCGCTAACGTAGTCATGAAATTTGGGTTTAGCGAAAGTTTTTGCTTCATATTCTAAAACCCTGACCAAATGAGCAAACATTGCATGTACACGGAAGTCTTTGCTCCCCTTGGCCAAGGAGTCAAAATATATAGAATTATCCATGACTTGTGTCCCGAGAATCTTCGCAATAAACTACATGAAAGATCTCATTACATCTCAGAGACTAAAAGCAGAAATCGTGGAGATCTGCAAATTCCCAAAGAATGGTTGGAATATGCAAAGCAACGTTTCTGTTTTCTCTGATGTCAAAACCTGAAATGATATCCCTGACAACTTGCGAGAAAAAGAATCATGAATCACTCGTTTCAAAACCGGCTTCAGAGAGTATCTTTTGAACCTACAGGACCAAAACGCGACCCAAACACGACCCAAGACCCAAACATGACCCAGTTTTAAACACAAAATGTTATTAAGTCACCTGCAAGGAGAATCGTGTTTAAATATCGATAAAATGACAAATGAAATGAATCTCACAAATAAGCAACGTTTTCCCGTTAACGTCACAAGGCAAAATCTGAGCTCGCTTGGCCCGTACTTAAAGGTCCATTTATGACAACATACTATATTAATAGATACAGCTCCAGAGTGCCGATTGAAAACATCTATAATTAGAATTCTGCTAACTTACTTGACAAATTTGATGCAAAATTGTGTGAAATATTTTCTCGACGAATAAAGACTATCTCTGATGACTGGAATTGCTTGTTTTAGATGAGTTGTAATCGCTGTAATGTAGCCGCTTTGATCCCCTACTGTTTCAATGCTTTGCCAATGTACCTTCGAAAAGAGAAGAACATTTGCCTTGAAACTTAAACAAACTTAAACAATTTATGGAAAATATTAGGCGAATTGATTGATGTTACAGAAGTCAAAATGTGAAAAAATATTGGAAATGGATTTAGCAGTTGGTAAGCTCGTTTTCTAACAGAAATTTTAACAAACCCTGCAATTGTTCTTTAAAGAGGCTCCGTCTCCTAATTGCAGTCGAAACGGTGATTTTGAAGTTTTTTGATGGACAACATCACACAGACTTCACCTGATTTATTCGAAAATGAAAGCATCATTTTGAAGATATGGTCTTTGTTGATTGACGATCTTTGTACTTTACGGAGGAAAACCAAACATTCATATCTTTTACGATTGCTTGGAAATAGGTGGATTTCTAACGAGCACCTTTTGGTGGCTTGGGTGGAGCCACCAAACAAAATGCAGAAAGCAATGGACACGTGCAGTGTTTACAGATTTGTCTACAGTTTGGTGACGAAGCCCCTTTAATTAAGATCTGAACGAGAAAAACTTATCGTTTTAAATACTAAAAAAGGGTCAAATAATGAGACAAAAAAGAATTACAAACCTTCGACATGGCAGTGAGAGCAGGTTCACAAGCATTCTCCAAATCTTGGACGAGAAGTTGAATACTATTCGAAATAACACTGAAAAAGATGAAATAGTAAATATAAAGACAACACAACAAAAAAGAGACCTTATCGGTTAAGGTTTGTTTCACCTATTTCAAGTCATCTGACTGACCACACTCTTGGGAAGTATATTATGCTACTCTTTACATTCATGGCATAAGTTTTCATGGCACGAAATATGCTAAAGAAATCAAAAGATGTTTCATCAAGGGATTGATCACCTGACTTGAAATGGGTGTAAACAAACCGATTTTGTCCCTCGAGTAAAACTGAACAATTTGAATTATAAAATCATGGAAGGAATGGAATATAGATTGCAAGAAAGACGTTCACCTGTGAAATACATCCATCTCAGTACCAAAATTTATTTTTTCCCTCAGCTCAGCATCTATCTTCTCTTTTAACTTCTCTTGGAGCTAATATTTCAAAATAAACATTAAATAAATAAAGCTGAAAGATGGAACGTCGAAGTCACTTAATATTGTTGGTTTTTAGATTGTCAATAGGTTTAGTTATAGTTTTAATATTAATCAATTTTTGTAATTTAGTTTAGTGTTACTTTATGGGAGGGCCCCTTGAAAATCAGCACTTCTGCTGAAGGGCTACCCTCCACTTTAGCTAAATAAATGAAATGAAATGAAATATTCTTGGAAAACATGTTGCAGTCTAGGCCATAAGTAGCTAGACATTGTAGGCGTGCTTCTGCGGGGGATGAATTGTACGCTCCTTTGGAGGAGGCAAAGACTGTTCATTGCCAGAAGCATATAAGCACACCTGCGGTGTCTAGCTACCCATGCCTGGACAGAGGCTTTGGTGTAAAAAGCTTGTTAGAAAATTCGGTGGCATTTCTAATCTTCAAAATTGTGCAGAGGATTTGGAAATAATTCCGTTATTGGATACTATTTTCGAGTTTTATACAACAGCAAGTCTTGTCCGATTCTTAACCTATTCCATCGTCTACAATTTTTCAGTATCAGGATAAAATTTCATGCGACTTTCTACGTTTTTAGCCCAGCTTTCAAGATAACATTTGCAATAATCAATAAATATTCGGATTACCTGTTCAGTGGTTTCTTGACAATATTCAGCAGTTGTTAAAATAGAACATGTTAATCTCTTCTCTTCTGCATTGAATTTGATTTCTGAATCTTTCAAGATACTTGCCAATCCTGAAGTTGCTCTAAAATCCAGAGGCAAGGATCATTAATGACAAATGAGAACTTGGAATGAGATATAAATATCTACCGCGTGTCCCCAAACAAGTATACAGATTTGGTTCACTCCAGCGATGTGAATTTAGCTTTAATCAATGGCTAATCACTTTCAAAATGTTCCTCGATAGTTAACTTGAACATAGATACCTCGTTTGTTGGTATTAGTGCTTTGAGAGCAGATATATCAATCTTGAAAGCTCAAATTTGCGTCACAAACCAACAAAGTAAGTAACGTGAACAATCAAATCTAGAAATAAAACTCACTTTGGTAAATTTGCAGTCAGCAGCCTGTTAGCATATTCTTTAAGAAACTTCTGGAACAAACTTGCCAATGATAAAAGGGGAGTACCAGTACTAAGTAAAGCACACTGCACCATACATTTCTTGTAAAATACGAATAATTCCCCAGCGCTTGGTAAAACTGTATTGTCACCGTCTGATTCCGATTTTGGTATCCCTTGTGATTTAAAATCTTGAATGAATTTTTCAATAAGGTCAGCCAAATTCCTGGAAAAAGGAAAACAACATTTCGAGAATAAAATAACACACATAAGATAGCTTTGCTGAAGATGAAATACCGTAAAAGCTCTATTAAGCCCCCTTCTCAAATAAGCCTCTCCCTTCTGAGCTGCGGCCATTCAAAGGGGAAACTAATTAAAAGCTACATAAACTACACCTAACAACTATTATAAAAAAGAAAGAAATTTCAAATTCAAGCAGAAATGTGAGGGGTCTTTGGGCTACTCTGGGGGGCCGAGCTATGGACTTTCTGCATTGGCTCGGTTTGAACTCCTGGGGTGGCTGAAGGACCCTGTGGTGACAGGAAATTGGCTGAAGATTTGCATCTATAACCTTACATATATTTTATAGCACCGCCTTAAAAACAAAATAAACAATAATATATTTACCAATGCAACTAAATGTATGGCACTCAGACATCAAGTCTAATAAACAACGCAACAAACAATTTCAACAAATACAACCCAATATATGAATTGCGATTGTGAGGGACAACATGCCGTTCCGAAACCACCACCATGCCAACAGTACCAAATCCATCAGCACCAGCATGATATACGCACATTAATATTGGTTCCACCCTTTACATACTTTCCTGACACACCCTGCATTACCACAGCTGGCATAGCATATAGGTGGTAGGTATTACTCCCTCTTTATTTAGTTACCTTTGCTATTCGTTCCCTTATACATAAATTGCATGTGTACAAACTTACAATATATGCTATTACTAAACACTGAGCATGCAGTAGAAAAAGTAGAAATGCACTTACTTGTCTTGAGAATCTATGTATATATGAAGATGAGGCTCAAAACATCGAGATATCAAGCCATTGAAGCCTGCTTCTGTAGATTTTGGGCTCTTCTAGAAACAAGAAAAGATAATAAAATCTAAATGTAAAGCATTACAAGCAAGGTATGTGCAACTATAAATATTGTAGCTACAGTTCAGCTACGCTCTAACTGGAGCTCTCAAAGCTTGCAACCTTTTGGAAAAGCAAAAATATTTGACTATTTGATTTTATTTGATTGATGATTTGATTTTAACTTCTTTAGGAACGGTGGCCACGTCAGTCAAAGGACTGATTTACAGGGGACCATTGATGGTGGGCCAACCGAGTTTTCTAATTATGCGTAGAGCTGAAGCATCATAAGCACTGTTCGTGACTATTCCTGCCGCCCTATTTTGGAGTTTTTGCAACCTAATTGCAGCATTGATACCAGAAACTCTCCATACCGGGCAGCTATATCTGAAGTAGGGTTCTGAACTATCAAAGTATGATCTGATCACGTTGCTTGACTGAAGATTCGTCGAAGGACGACACAAAGGCATGTACCAAAGCAAGCCAATATTCGGTAATATCTGAACTAGACTTGCTCCAAGTCATTTTCCTCAAGTCCCTCTGACCGATCCCTTTCCCATGTTTCCCGGATCCCCCATTGACGGAATGCTGGAATGACGGATCCAGGAACAACCGTAAAGGGAACACTCAGACGGATTGAGGAAATAGACTTGGGGCTATATCTGAATGGATTGTTAACAATTTCAAACCGTTGCAATGAGAACTTTGAGGCAAAAAACTTACAGTTTTGCTGCTAGAATCTGCCTCCACAGGTTTATCGTCACTGACTATAGGTGTCTGCAAGATACAAACAATTATTCCATGAATACAATAAAGGGAATATTATTAATTAAGATTTCAATAAAATGACTTTGAGCGATCTTGGTTGTTCTGATCAAGCAAGCAGCAAGCAAGCAAGCAAGCAAGCAAGCAAGCAAGCAAGCAAGCTAGCAAGCAAGCAAGCAAGCTAGCAAGCTAGCAAGCAAGCAAAGTGCTACAAAACTCACAGCTGTCGCGTTTTGGGATATTTGACAACTCTTGGTATCATACTGTTGTACGGAAGAATATGTATAGAATTCAACAATGAACTTTACCTCAACTTTAGTTATTTGTCCACCAGCAAATCGTTTTGATAGGAAATTTTCAAAGGAGGTCGTTCGTTGAATCGCAAACAGTAGCAGCTTGACGTCAATTTCATTGCTTTTTGCCGCCATGATATTAGAAAGTTCGTTTCTAAAAGAAATAGTATGATCGATAAGAACATGTCAGGATTGTCAATCAACAAAACACTTTGAACACTCAAAAGTGCTGCCATTACAAGTTCTATCGAAACAAAGTCATCATTGTTGCAGATAGGTTTCATATCTTATACTATTCTAATCTGTGACCTCAAGTCAGTCTGAGCCACAAATTACTATTAACAGTTAACGTTGTTCTTTTAGGGTGTAAGTTTGAAACATCGTTTCATAATTTGGATGCAATCTGTAATTTCATGTCACATTACAATTTCCCGATAGTTTTATGATAATCGTTTAAAACAAAAGTTTTGGTCCCACTGTGGTATCATCCTAGAAAGTAGTTTCAAATAATACAATTAGAAATCTGTATTGTAACTTTTTAATGGAATGCATTAAAAAAGCACGGTGAATGCTTTCCCTAGCTGGTGGTAGGAATCGGAGATCTGTAGTTACTGAATTTAACTTCGTGGAATAACCTTGTCTCTTTTCTGCTCGTTTCTTTTTTGATGACTGTAACATTCTGTGCTGTGTCAAATGTTTGGTAATTCTAACCAACCTTGTAATCCTACAAAATTCTTTGCAAATATTCTCTTCAACGTGCCAGTTAGTTGGAAATGTTCCAATAAATTCTTCTTCAAATTTGATTAAAAGCCTTTTTAGCCATGAATATCTTCTGTCTATTTTATCCAGCCAGGCGACCTGAAAAATTAAATATTGTTGTTGTTTTTCTTTATGTTAAAACATTCCAAAAATTCTTGGGCCACTCAACAAAGTATGCATAAAGAAGGCGAAACACATTTTGATGTACCTTGAACGCATCTACCATGAAAATAAAATATACACATAAAGCCACGATCTTGGCCAAGACAAATCACAAAATGGCACCACTCCAGCCTTTGATTACGTGCCCCCGCTCCCCCCTCCCCGTTTAAATGTTGCTTGAATCAAACACCATTCGACCCTGGCAAAATTGAATTAGGGGCAAGGGGGATCAGAAAGTCCTAAACATACGTTTTCATCTCGAAATTTTAATGAAATATCAAGACAACTCTGATGCTTGCCTATGTCCCAGCTAGTTTTGGCCAAAATGTTAGAGGCATATATCTCGTTGATTTGTATTTAATCAGCAAATGTAGGATAATAATGTTAGTCACACTCTGAAGAGTACATAAGTTCGAAAGGCCTTAGCGTGCTGATTAAAAGTCTTATTTCTTTGCAACTATCTTCTGACTAATTTTTAGTATTTCACCTACCAAACATAGGATAATATCAGGGGACAGATCACTCACAAAAATTTCTTTCATGTTCGGCAATGATCTTTCTGCATTTGTGAATATTTTTGGGGGGAGATTCAAATTTTGGATTGAACATACTCACATCGAAATTGTCGTTGAAAACATTCAAATATTCTGCTAGCTGAAGCTTCATAAACCACGTCAGAAGATCATCTCTGTAAATAAACAAAAAGTCAATAATTGATAATTCATTTCTTCTCTTCGATTTCTAACTATTTGAACTACATCTCAAAGCTATTCGTAGGTTCAGTTTACAATCGTTAACTACTATTTAAGACTTACTTGAATCGTGGATCCAATATGGCGACAACTTTACAAGCATCAGCAAGTTGAGAATTAGGTCCTGCAGGTGGCTAAAAAAAGTAAAAGAAGAACTAGAGGCAAAACTAAGCCTCTCAATCAAATTACTGGCTCAAAACACCAATGACCGAACAATTAAGTCTTTCAATCCAAGGATGAAAAGACTTTGACAACAGAAACTTATCATTGTGCTTGGCAAGCAAAGAAGAAACCAAGTCACAGGCATGATACAAGTACAAACTCTCCTTATCAACAGATTGAATATATACTGTATGTGCACTGTTGATACCAATTACTGCGTTTAACACAGTTTTCACTGTCTCAACCCAATATATGAAGTTTTCAAAAGGCGTACAAGGAAAATTTTGAAAATGATTCAATTTGAAAGGGGACAAGGTTCTTTTGACGAGGAAAACAGAAAAACGTCATCAATACCTTGATCCCTGGAATTGATACAGCATCCTTGAAATCGGATAAAATCTGGTTCCCCAATTCATTTTGAATGCTTGTTACTCTACAGGAAGAAAAAACAACCACACTTTTTTATGTTTGAAGAATGAAAACATTATGGAGGGGCTTTTGCTCCAACCAGAAGGAATACACCTACCTAGACATATAGATACCAAGGAATCAGGAATGCTGTAACAATAGGCATTACTTTCAAGATTTGACCTTCTTGACCTGGCACACTGCCCTTACTGTTAACAAGAGAATCTACCAACCCATATAATACTATCAAGATCAAGAAACAGTGTGGCACTGTTATAGTGTCAACTTTTGTCAGAATGAAATGAACAATTTGTGAATATTGTCGGCTATCCTTTAGTTTCCTTCAGAGCAGTAAGAAGCATCTTAAACTTAGAGGGGCACAGCATTTCAATGGCACTTTTTTCGTAAGAAGAGCACTTTAATATACATCAGATTTTTGAAGGTAAAAATGTGATATATTCATATTATGGAATAACAATGAATTCAATCTCATTACAATGGGTAAGTTTAGCTGAAAATTACATAGTTGATACGTGCAGTTAGTTTGTTTCAGTACTTCAAGGAAAATATGGAAAAACTATTTTGGGGAACTTTGATTTGATTTGATTTGACTCAACAAAGCTGGGATTTCTTTGAATTTTTGTAACAAGATTCCAACATATGATAATTAGATAGACAATACAGAACGGAAGATGTCATTTATATGACACAATTGCTTGCAAGCAATCAACAAATGATTGTTAATGTAATAATGTACTTACTTATCTGCAAGTTGTCTGATTTGAGGCACACTGAAATATTTCTTGAAGTGATCTAAAACATTCAAAACTCCTTGAAGTAGGTTGGCTATTTCACCATATTGTCTGTTGCGCGTGAGGGATCTGAAATTAGGATGAAGAAATTTAATCAAGCCACACACACAGATATTGTATAAAGATTGGCCATGAAATGCAGAGCAGAGTTTGGCCACGAGATGCAAAGGGGACAGTGAAAATAACAGTGAGTAACAGAAGCAGTTGCAAAATATTTTAGTTTGAAATCAGCCAAAGCAAATTGCCAATGTTGATTTAAAACATATGTACTAGTAAAATGATCAACATGATTTTCAAGTTTCATACCATACCCAAAGACTTTTCAAAAGATATAAACCTATTAGTCACAAGCATTAGGAAACAGAGTATATACTCACTCCAGATTTTCTACACCACCAACAAGGATATGAAGGTGATTCAGAGTTGTGATTGAAGTTGTCAAATGTCGTTTTGCATGGTCCAGTTGTTTTATGTCCCTTGTGATTTCTTTTACCTGCAATTTATGCATTAAACATTATCAGTCAATGTATCTACTTTTCTAAACCGACACATTTCTGGTCTAGTTTATGACACAGCAAATAATTGAAAGACCACACATATAAAAGATCATAATGATATGAATTACTGAATATATACCATTTGCTCTGATTTTTCAGCCTTTTCTTTGATGTCTGTTATTTTCGTAAATAAATCTTGAATGGAACTCTTTGCTTCTTCAAGAGCCTTGAAAAATAAAAATAAAACATTTCATAGAATGTATCAGATATGTATGTACAGAACATGCAAATATCTGTTTTCAATATTAAATACTGCATGATCAACAAAACTTGAAGCAATATCTCTTCAAAGTTGTTTTCTTGTATTGTTCATCTATTTTTGGTTCAAAACGTATGGCTAAGAGACCTAAATTTGCAAAATAAAGGAAGGAAATTAGAAAAGAAATAACTCCATGACACAAAATTAATTATTTTTATTACCTCTCTTCCATCATGACCAACTTCTGTTTGTCCTCTGATCGCTGTTCTGATTTCTCCATCAAGCCTCCTAGGGAGAACAAAAGTTTGTTTGAATTTTTATGGTTCCTCTTTACAAACATAGGACAAATGCTTGGAACAGTACTGTTCAGTAAAATGAGGAAAGACAATGGAACATTTCATTAGGGAAATTTTGATACACATAAGGATGATTAAGATATTAAAAAATGAAGAAACAAATGGTGCAAATAAATTACATACCTTATTCTAAGTCGAATTCTTCCAACGACATCATCAATGTTTGCCAGTGACTGCAAGAAAGAATATACATTAGAATTCATTTAGTTAAGAAAACATGTGTGAATGGGACTACATTTTGATCCTGAAACTGTTAGCTGGGGTTTGTGAACTTGTCGGGAAGGGCAGAGAGGAAGATCTTTGTCTTTGAGGAAGAAAGCAGATCTATTAGAAGGAATGGTAGATGGCCTCTCCAAACTGGAAAATTGCTTTCTCGCAATAGGATTGAAATATCTGTGCATCTTCGGGTGGATGGGTAACTTTCATTTTGCGAAAATGGAAATCCAAGCAGACCCCAACAACCCTTTTAAAGGGTTTGTGCAATGTTAAAAGCTGGCATTTGCAAAGAGAAAAAAATCTACAAATATCCCATTCAAATTCATGTCGCACATGTGTCGTGAACAATGGATAGCCAAAGAAACAATGCTGTGTCTGAGTGTTTTCTTTGTTCTATTTATAGAGAAGCCTAAATACCATTGGACACTCCCTTTAAACTTGATTCTTTCTTATATATATGAGCAGTAATAACAAAGAAATAAACCTAGGGCAAAACATTCTCACCTGTTCAGTTGGAAACAATGTATTGATGTAGTCAACAGGATTGAAATCCTTGCTATCTAGGGGATCATTCCCTGATATCACCTGAAAAGAAAGAAACAAATTAAAGATCCATTTTCTAAAAGGATACATGACATTCTTTCAACAAAGATTAATTCCAAAAGGGCATCCAGGCATGATTCTTGATGGACTGCAAACTTGCATACTTCCAGACTAGAATCTCTATTTCTTGCAGCATGGATAATGTGATGGGGTTGATACAGTCAATACAGATATGCCGATACAGTCAACAGATGGGCAACAAGTCTTGTTTTGTGTTAGGGTTCATCAAAAATCAATTTCATCACAGATAGCAGAATTGCCCAGTTAGGGGGAAGAAAATCACTAAGAATCTGTGAAGAATGATGGAATGGAACCTACAAAAAAAATGCCATCATATTTTGCAAGGTTTCAACATTGGAAGACACTGGATAACGTCAAATAACAGGAGCCTTGGAAGCTCACAAGTCTCCCTGGACAAGATTCTTAGAGGCAAAACTTTTATAATATCTTTCAGGGGCATCACCAGACCTAAAAAAGTGGTGTGGACTTGATAAAGAACTAAGTTGCAAAAGGTATACCCAGCCATTTACACCAGTTTTGCTCAAGGAATAAATATTACCCTGAGAATCTCTGAGATTAGAAAACTGGGGTGGACGTCACCCCCCCCCCCCCCGTAACACCTTTGATATCTGTTAAGGGAGGCTGAGGGCATTAAGATGTTAAGTTAGTTGCCAAATTCCACTACCATGACAAAATGGATTTTTGTATGGATGACCACCAATCTCAACTCAAGACTTGAGTGAGGAGGAGTTTTGATTGAGGTCATTTTCTTGCTGCACAATAAGAAGTGCAGATTCATAATAGAACTATTTAAATTCATGATGCAAAGAAAACCTTTATTCATGCCTAATTTCTATCATCAGAGGCACTACTGCGATTAGCTGCGATTTCAGCGTTGACTTTTATAGGCCCATTACATTATTTCTTCCTTCCTTTCATCATGTCAATCAAAATAAAGTTATTTTTCTTCCTGCCAATATATACCTCAGCAATGGCTCCTTCTACTTCTTCAGGAAAGTCAAAGAAACTGAAAAGATCTTCATCACCAAGATCTTCGTCAAAATCATGCGGGAACACTCGACTACTTCCAATGACTTTACTTTTCGCCGCAGCTTCAGTCCCTTCTCCGTCCGCCATTTTATTATTTGCTGTTCACTTCGATGTCTCGTTTCGACGACATTATTTTCCAAAGGAGATCAAGGACACGGCACACAGGACAACTTGCAGAAATCCGAATCCGAATCACTTGACCCCACTTATAATAAGCCTTCTACACCCCTTCCAAATAACAACCGAGAAGTGCTTTAAACAGTGCAGTCGGAATGTCAATTAAATGACTGCGTAATGTGAAATTACGCTATACTTTCAATATCCTTGATCTTCATGTAATTCTACAGCAAAAGCCCGCATAAATGAATGCGTGATCTCCTTTAGCCTAATGAAAAGGCTCCTATATAGGTAAGTCCAGTAAATCCATTACAGTAAATCCCCGCATATAAGAACCAACAAAAATAAGAATCAAGAGGCTGTTTTTCCTAAATTATGCACCCCGTAATTAAGAACCTGTTTCAGTTTGATGAAAAATATGTTCTTTGTGCAGTGGTCGCAAAGTTGATTTTGGATTGTCATGATTAAGTTCATTTTTATCTCAGTTGGCTGCTAAAGTTTGAATCTCCTCCCCTGCTGTTTGTAAGCTTAGAATTGGGTATTTGGTATAAAATTACTTTACCATAACAAATAACAGGGCTGGACTTCTTTGGTGAAGATTCTAAAACGGTCTACGCAATGTTCTCTTGCAATGAGAACCTTTATACCTTGAAATTGCTCTTGGTACCTTCAAAATAAGAACCTTTTTCAGCCTGGATCTAAAAAAGTAGGTTCATAAGAGGTTCTTATATGCGGGGATTTACTGTATATTGTGGTTCTTTTGCAGGAATGAGACAATAAGACAGACTCCATCCTTCGTTGTTACCCAGCCCAGAGTTTCTGAAAACTGAAAACTCTACTCATTTGTATGCACTTATACATTAAATATTGTGATGACATAATATAGTTCTTATGTAAAAGGCACACGACTGGCAAAAAATCAGCTTAAAGGTTCTTAATCCACAGTTTTTATGCCAGGTTTTACCTTGTTTTTTCTGTACTCGATTCAACAATCAGCATTTTTGATATCCTGATTATTTTCAAAATCACTACAATTTTTCATATGAAACGTGAACAGTTTCGAAGAACATTGAAATTGCAATATGATAGTAAACACAAGTTTGCAACTTTGATACTTCAAAACATGTTCAAAATAAACAATTATTTGCAATTGCAATCAGCCATCAAAATAGGACTGTTTTTCTTCGGCAAATAAACAAACATAGAGTCAGATGATTAAAAAAATTAACCAGCTACATTAAAAGCAATCGAAATACAATCGTTTCTAGTTATCTCGTACCCTACCCGAAACTGGGTACCATATAGGCATTTCATTATAACCCAATATCAATAGGCTCGAACACAGGGAGCCTCCAAGCGCACATTGCTCCTCCATAGATGTCGCTTTTCGCCGTGTCTCACTCGCAGAAGACGCATTTCGTTTGCTTTCTGCTACTTTTTTATGGGGGCTCCCTGTGGCTCGAATTCGTTCATTCCGAAATCATTCCGTTATCATTGCTCTGCCAGAAGTCTGGCAAAACAACAGGATTACAAGTTCCAGGCCTTTCTCTCAAGACCTCGACATGCACTAAGGCCTAACTCAAGCTATATGCATCTCCCCAATAAAGATATCGCAAACTTACTTGTGGGATTTGATAAATAAATAAATTCGAGGATTGAGTCACGGTACGAACGGTGGCCATTTTGAATCATGGGGACATAAATACACAAAAATAAGATTTGTCAAAACAAGATCATGAGATAGAAAAGAGACTCCAAAAGTATTGCAAAAATTCTTTGCAATATGCATTTGTCAACTTAACTGAAGATTTAATGAAGGCGAATGAAAATGCTTACGAATCTGGGTAGCTATCGAAGCTATCCAGATATCCTGCCAACGTTTGCATATAATACAACCATTCTCGTTGGAAAGAGAACCCATCACTGGAAAATATAAAATCTAAATTTTTGGCCTATCATTTTTCTCTCGATCCAACATTCACTTCGTACCACAGAAAAATTCATTTAAATAATTTAATCGTTAGTTACTAGCTATCAGAATCTGATGAATAATCGTCCAGTTCTTCAGCTTCCAAATCAGGCATTGGAAATCGCAAGATCGCTGCTACGCCAGATAACATTCCCAGTTCTAAAAATGAAATAAAAATGATCAAAAGTTTCGTCTGGCATCATTTTGGTATCTTAGCTGAAAATTTCATTTACACAACGGCTGAACAATAGCTTGAAATCAAGAAAATAAGTCACCAGAAATAGTACGATTACTACCACACCTGATAACCTTCTTCTAAGTTCTAAACAGGGTAACATTGTGATCAACAATTCTTGAAAGCAGAACTGTGAACTAATGTTCACAAAGGTAGAATTGCATTGTGCAGCATTCACAGAAAGTAAACATAACCAAAAAAACTGTTAAAACTTACGTTCTCCTGAAACATGAAGACTTGAGAATATTCTGAAAATAAAGAACCTTTCGTTGAGTATGGAATGCACATTAGGACAACGGAGTTTATAAACATAGAATTTTCCAGGCAGAATGATCATAGATCATCATACTTGATCATACCTTATCTACAGAAAAATCAACAACATTACTTACTTAACTTCACCATTATTATCCTTCACACTCTCGACGAGATTGACGTATTTTTTCCGAGTTGCCAAATCACTGGCTCTGTCAGGAATAAAAAGTTACACAGTTAATAACAATTTATAGATCAAATTTCTACAAAATTGAATTATTCAGATACATCTAGGATTAGAATTAGCAGCTTCAAATTTTAAAAAGGTCAACCGTGTGTTCAAGCACTCATCTAGGAAATTATCTACTTTTTTCATTCATTCATTTATTTTAAGAAGGCCAGAAGATTTCTAGCTATATTTAAGCTAATTTAGGCCTAATTTGCATGCCGCATCCAGGCATGCTACCCCTAGTTTAACAACGTCCCTTCCGAAGGACGGCGAAATGAGTTGCTTGGTCAGGCATTCTAAAGGTCACCTTTCCGAATTTCGATCTCATGCGACAAAGCTTATTACAGTTACCTAACAGAAACTGCATAAGCCACTCGGCCACTCACAATCATGTTCAGTTAGGCCTCTCTATTCAGTTCTGGTAACGCTCTGGTGATAACGTAATATTCTTTGCTATTTGAAGTTACTCTTGAAGCTTGTCCAGGAAAATGGGCTGGTTCAAAGAAGTCAGGCTGGCCAAAGAAGTCAAGCTGTGGTTTAGAAGGCAAATCAGAATGGCCATCCTCGGTTAGAAGGCAAATCGGAGTGGACATGCGTAATCGAGGCACTAGAACGGTGATTTAATTACCAAAAGTTCTACTGGAGCTGTTGAATGATATAGTACCTAAATAGTTCATCCGTGACTAGAAGTGTTTCAACTGCCACTGCATCATTTGCCATGCTCACTTGATTGAAACTAGATTGAAAGAAGATTCTTGTGAAAACTTTAAGCATGAATGCATTGAATTGCAATAAGATGCGTTTGACTAATGATAATTGTTCTATCAATGCGTAGATTATCATCCAAAAGCAAAAAAGATTGCTTAAGAAATAATAGACCTTTTAGCTATTCTGCAAAAGAGCCTGAATCGAGCGTTATTTTCATACATTTTTATACGCGAGGTTCAATCGAGTGGCGTGAGAGCTTCTATTGGTATTGTGTACATTCGAAAATTCTACGAAATATAGCAAAATATCGTTCGATTCTGATTATTTTCAGAATAGCTAAAAGGTCTATTTTTGAATCACACAAAATTGAGACCAAAATGTATCAAAACTTACCCGTAGAATGCTTTGGCAGGCTCATCTTGCAGCATTTTGAAAAACGCATCTAAAGATTTTACCTCTCCTGTTGCCTGCAATGGAAATACGAATCATTATCAAAAAAGCATCAGTTATACAGTTGTCAATATTGCCGTTTTCACTAATGACATTGTGCAGGCCTCTTTTAAACGCATTGAACACCTTCCATAGATTGTGTAAGATTTTTCTTCAGCGGTTTAAGGTTTGGTTTAGGGTTTTCTTTAGCCGTTGAAAATTTTGTGATCAATAACAGATGTTTATAATGATATACACACCTTTGTATCTGACAATTTACTGGCAATAGCTGGATCAGCTAAAACTTCTACGAAGAGAAAAAATCAAGCTTAAGTTCATGACATGATTGATACCAAGGAAATTTGAAAATGATTGTGTATAAGTGTAAAATAGCTACTTTTATCATTTTATTCCAATCCATAAAAGAAAATGATCGCAAGCTTAGCAACAAATTAATCACAATAACTGTAAATACCTATCCTTTTCTAGAAATTGAGCTTTATGGCAACAGTATTTTATTAACGCTTTCAAAAATATAGGGTCTTCATTGGTTGTTTTTCCATAAAAATGGAGCCCTTAAGAATAGCACTCCAGGTTTGACAATAGGAGATGAAGAAGCTACATCAAAATTCATAAGAAACATACAATTCTAGAAAACTGGAATTAAAACTGAAGAAAATACCTTTCAGAGAATGTTTGAATCCGGAGGATGCGTGTGTCTAAATGAAAAATATGGAACGTGGAATATATTTTGTTTTTGGCCACATGAGGAAATTTGGTGTCAGTTAAGTGTAACTATTCGTTAGCTACTTGCTCATCATTTGAGGCACATTTCATCATTATTATTATTCCACTGTCTAGATCATCAACAACAAAGTTACGTCTCTAATTAGAAGTTTTATGGTGAATATCATGACGCAAAACGTTTTGGAGCACTAAGCACGTGCAAATATAATCAAGATTTTCAAAACTATAGACACACAGACACTTGCTTTAACATTTCGCTTTCCTTTCATCAGAACTAACCTCGCAATAATTAGCGGCCTACCTATAAACCTAAACTACAGATGGGATAACATGGAAACAGCAATCTAACACAGGGACCTACTTATGGCACAAACTGTCGAAATAGAACAAGATGAAAAGGAAAGAGAACCGAAGGAAAAAAGAAAAGAACAGCGAGAAAGTTGCTGCAAAAATAAGGAGCAGAAAATATAATCAAAAACGCTCAAAAGATGATCAAATACTAACCAGTACAAATTTATGTTTATTGTCAAGAAGAACTTTTTGATCTAATTTTGCAGCTTGGTTGAACATGTATTCACAAAATTGATCCTAAAATCAAGATAAAAGTCATCACAAAGACACAGTAGAAACCCGCATAAAAGAACTTAGTTTTGTAAGAACCTTGAGGCTGAAATTCCATGATTAGAACATTATAAACAAGAGCCCACAATCTTTCGTAAGAAAACCTTTATGGAAAGCAAATCACAAAATTGATCCTAGAATCAAGACAAAAGTCATAAAAAGACAAAGTAGTGCATAAAAGAACTTAGTTTTGTAAGAACCTTGAGGCTGAATTCTATGATTAGAACATTTTAAACAAGAGCCCACAATCTTTCGTAAGCGAAAGAAATATGTTGAAAAACTGTTCAAGTGATAGAAGGAATGCACTGGCATGTATGTATTCACAAAATTGATCCTAGAATCAAGACAAGAGTCATAATAAAGACAAAGTAGAAACCTGCATAAAAGAACTTAGTTTTGTAAGAACCTTGAGGCTGAATTCTATGATTAGAACATTTTAAACAAGAGCCCACAATCTTTCGTAAGAAAACCTTTATGGAAAGAAATATGTTGAAAAACTGTTCAAGTGATAGAAGGAATGCACTGGCATGTGTAAAACGATAGTTAATAATAAAACACTGTACCAGCTATAACGTTACAGGCTGGACTTGATTATGGCATCAGTTAATGAAGAACCTTATTCAGGCAGCCCCAAGAAAACCTAGGTTCTTTCATGTGGGTTTCTACCGTAGGTGCTTCATTTTCACTGGAATAGCTCGAGCAATCTTTCAATGTATCGAAAGGGCGAAATCAATTGGCGTTTACGAAACCTACATTTGCGAGGAGCAAATAAAAATCTCAAATATTTTTTGCAGAAATCTTTTTGTTTCCTAGGAAATCTCTTATTTCCTCTAAAAATCTTTTTGTTCTTCTAGAAATCCCGTATGCTTCTTGAGGAAGTGATATGCCATTTGTAAATTTGAAGACGGAAGATGAGGTAAGATATTGGACCAAACTGTAACAAAGTGATCCATGAGTGACTAACCAACCTTGACAAATCCTGGACTGGCAATAAGCACACACTTGACAACTGCAAAAGAAACAAAATAAGAAATTAAATAAAGCTAAAATATTTCTATTAATTTTGCTGCAAAGAATATATCGTCTTCAGCAGGCCATATAAACTAGCAGCTTGCCTAGCTGATTTTGACCTGGTGAATTCTTGGGACCCATTCTGCTGCCCTTTTCTTTCGCATTTGCCTTGGATCAAAATAGGCCTACCAGTTTGGACCAAAGTTGCAAAGAATTGCAGGAATATACCATTTAAGTCAACTAAGGCTCATTCCAGATCTTCAGCATTAAAACAAAGCAATCAAACACACAGAAGAAGTTTTTCCTCGTTTTCCTCGGTTATATACTGTACTCTAACAGGATTGAGATAATGAGACAGATTACATTCTTTTTTGTTACTCAGAGTTTCAACAGGATTGTCTCAGAATTGTCTAAGTCCTGTAATAATTCGCTCTGCCTGCATGGCATTGAGCACTGTTTTAACCAGTAAAAACACACAACTTTTTGTGATATACTCTAAATTTTAAAGCATTCACATTTTATTTAACAAACAATCACTGAACAGATTTGATTTTAGAATTCACTGATATAAAAATTCATTGAGGCCTAACACTTACCATCAAAATTCACATGTCTCTGTATTCCTTGAATCACTGTATCATAAAATCGGAGAAGTCCCTGAAATAAAAAATTTGTATTCTTTAAATCAAATCTGACTTTGCTTTGGAAGGTACAGCATCAGAGTGCAAAGCAGTTGATAGACTTAACAACATACGGAACTGACATTTTCTAACATGACTGGCACTGCGATTATCATGTTGTGTAATGTCTCATTACTATCCATGTTCTTCTCCCACAGTGTCTTTATTTGTCCATTCTCCAAGCCTTCAAACCATTGATCCCAAATTAATCAGAAAACCTATTCATTCCTTCAGAAGTCATCTCTCAGAATCTTAAATTTTATTCACTTTGAGGCACACATAATCTTATAGTTTTGAAAAACAAACCATGACCAATTCTGACATTCTTCATTACGAAGAGAACAGAAATGTCTTGTCTTGTATCTTGTAAAGTGTCTTGTATGTAAAGTTCCGTATGGTTGATTTATTTCTTAGCAGAAATTACGTGTATCTTTATGTAATGGGTGGGTCGGGGGGTGTGCTGCCTGCTCGGGGAGTCGTCGCGCGGGGGTCACACATCCGATTCGTCTAATTCTTTTTCATATCCTCGACCGAGGCCTGGACAAAATTTTCGTTTAAGCCTCTTTGACACGTCGTTTAAAATCTCTATGAAATTGTGCGAATCGGTTGGGTGGCTCTTGGGGTGCGGATTTGCGGGCGGGTGGTACATCTTTCCTGATTCACCCAGTAGTTTTTATTTCTTTCTATATTAGTTGCCGCGGGGTTGTCATAGTCTATTGCTCCCCGTGGTATTATCGTCCTTGTAGTGTTTCGTAGAGTAATTAGTAGGTAGCGTCATAAGTAATTCGTCTTGTAAAAAATTTATAATGGTATATATAAAAAAAAAAAAGAACAGAAATTATGCAAGATGATGACAACAAACTCTGATAGAAATTAATGAAATGTATCCACTTCAATGAAATGTTATATGATTAGAATTATTAGCTTGACAGTTTACCTTGTCATGTTGTGAACAATTTCCTTTTCTTTTCCTTGGTATGGTTACATCAATCTTTGCTCTCACAATTGTCATGCACGATGTCACCAAGCAAACATGTGCAATACCTTCAAGGGAATACATGATCATTATTGCTGAGTTACCATTACAAAAATTGACTGTTCTTCTTCTCGATACGCATTCCTAATCCATAACTCACAACTTGACCAAATTTGAGATTGAAATTTCTATTCTCTATTCTGGTTTTTGTGTTGGCAAGTCCAACTGTCGCACACTTGGTTTTTCTATGATTTTATTATATCTTTTCAGGTATATTAGGCAATGCAAAATTTGACTTAAAGAAACTTTTCTTTGTTGTCACATCCAAAGGTTTTAGGTACACAACAAGGTCATAAAATCATTCAGATACAAAGCATCTTTCACAAAAATTTGCAATATCAATTGTGCATTAATTTCAAACCATTTTCTTTGCTTACTGACCTTCCTGCATGACGACAGCAGCTAAATCAGCATGTTGTCTTGGATCACAGGCATTCTCTGTTTGAAAAAGTGATTTAAAAGAATTTAAAAGAGGATTAAGTGCTGCAAAAAATGTCACCAACCTTGTATCTTTGATTTGCAACTAAATTAAGTGTGTCAAAACATAAGACGATTGGCTATCCATGTGATCAATCTAACAGCAAATAAAATTTCTTGTACCTGGTGAGCCAGAAAAAAGTTCCCACTTTTGATAATTCATAGCATCAAGAGTACTGGGTGGATTGGAATCAATCAATATTTGCTTGAAAGCCCAAAGAGCTTGAAAACCCAAAGATTGAAGTATTTTTGTGATTTTTCTCGCCTTCTTACGAACACGGGAAAAATTGGTAAATTCAAGTTTACAAAAATTTGATGGTTGCAAAATGACTGAAAAAGGCCTAAAATACTTGATCAAATCATAAAGGACTCCTCACTCAGAACAACAGAGAAAATGCAATTTCTCATGGGTGAGAGATATCGTCTGTTTGAAAATCTATGTCTTAGTTATAACTCTTGAGATAGGTGAAATGCATGTGCGTATTGTTCTATCTGAGGAAAGTCCTAACGATTTGATCAAGTGTTTTAGGCCCTTTTCAGTCATTTTGCAAACATGAAATTTTTGTAAAGTTGAATTTACCTATATTTGCAGTGCTCGCAAGAAGACGAGAAAAATCACAAAAATACTTTGATCTTTTGTCTTTTAACTAGAATTTGAATCATTCAAATCCACGCAGTACTTGTGGTGCTACGAATTTTCAAAAGTGGGAACTTTTTTCTGGCTCACCCGGTATATATCATGAGAACTAATGGGATTGAACATCTAGTGATGACAGGAAAGATCGACAGGAAATAAGCAAGAGAGAGGTAAATGGCTGAAACACATGCTAGGTTTCAATGGGAACTGGATAGGGGCAAAATATAACAAAAGTTTTGTACTTGTGTCAAGACAGAAATGTTTGAAAGTTTATGATTGCCAATGGTACTCAATGCAATTAAAAATTTTACTTGTAGAAGAAGAAAGTGGGAAGTATGTACACCGAAGAGTTCCAGTTCCAATTTCAAATGTCCTTAGCAAGATAAACAAACAGTATGGATGAAAGAAAACTGTTACAAACCAACTCTGTCTATTGCAATAAAATCCCAGTGATCTTTAGCAACTGTGAATTTTCTGTTTAATTCTAAATCAATGGTATGATACTGTCCCATCTGAAAAATAAATGGCAATTATTTACAAATGAAGACTATATCTCAATTCTATTGCTCCATTATTCTTTTAAAACAGATTTTGAAATGGAAACACCAACTTAGACAAACAAAGGAAAAATCATAAATACAAAGAGAAATTAGCAAATCTGGTATTTTATCAACAAATTATATATTCATATATGTGCATAATTTTTCAAATTTGTGATTTTGTAATATCTTTATTGAAATAGAACTTACCTCCTGTTAAATTTATTTACCCATATCATTCAAATAGAAAATTAAATTCAAATAAACTACTGTAAATCTTGCAAGTTACCTTGACATACTGGTTTTCCTCAATGTTTCTTCCTTTTATTCTCAGCATTGAAGCTTGGGTATCAAAATCAATTGTTTCCACTCGGATTGTCAACGTTGTTCTGACTTTGCTACTGCTTGTACTACCAGTTGCGGATTGTGTTGTCACTCGCCTATGAACAATGAAAAGTATTTATAATTTCTTTCAAAAGTATATATATTTCTGTCATACAATTTTCAAAATCACATCATTAGATTTACAACTTGTCGCAAGACTGCAAGATTATGTCATGATAGAGAGTCTATGATCTTAAACAAAACTAAAACCTATACTGTATATCAGCTGTTAACAAAGAGAGAAAGTTAAAGAGAATCAACGGAGATAAAAGCCCCGCGCGGAACTATTGTATTTGATATCAGACTTCTTGGACACTTCAATCGTGTATTTTAGACTTTGGACTGTAACTCATCTCTATGTTTTTGTGTTATACTCGTATCGGGTCTGATGCGTATATATCTATTTTTATATAGTTAGGATTGTTATCAGAAAAATGATTGGGAAGTTTCAGGAGGATCAATTTTGTATGCTTTTCTCTTCTCCGTGCAGATATACATATCAATAAATAAATTGCCAATGACCATAAAATTTAAGTTGCTATTACCTAATTGTAGTTGATCTAAGTCGGTCATTCTCAGCAATCAAATTATAAGCATGCCACATATCTTCTGCTTCTTCTGGGATAAGAACAACAGAGCTAAAGAGAATCACAGAAAAGATTTTAAGAGTTGTTCACTGAATAACTGATTCCTGGACCCAGGTTCCTGGATCTTCAGGATACATAAATCTAGATGCAGCCCACAATAAAACTTCAAAAATTTGTAAAGTATGATACAAGGTGTCAAGGCTCTGGCCAATTGTCTGAAGATCAAGTTATTCATCTCCAAATATGCCAAGTGCATGACTTATCAATGTCAAAAGTGGGTAATTTCTATGGCACACCAAGTAGATATGTTTTATCATCAATTGCTGCTAGCTGTACATAATTTATGCATCCTTTTTTATGCTTTGGAAGGAACTGAATAAATATCAACCTAGGTTCCATCTGAAACAAGGTGATGACAGGACAAGAAACAAAATTTATTCTAAGGCCAGTCTGCAGAGTATGGCACTTTGCAACAATACCTCTGGTGTGCATGGAGAATTTTCTTTGTTCTCTGGTATCTATTTTGAATGCCCTATTGAAGTATCTGATGTGCAATTGCCATACTCTGCCATATTCAGAGGCCTGGAAGTATTATTATAGCGCAGTGGAGTAATCCTTGATTTTGCAGCCAGATCAGTCAGGCGGACAGGGCTCGATACCCCGTAGAGCCGCACCACTTGAGCATCATGACAAGGGGCCACAGACTCAATTAGCGCTTAGCTACTTCTGTGATCCCAGCGCTTGGTGCTAAAAACCGCAACTTCACCTTCACATGACTTATGCATGGACAGGGGTCTGTCACCTGATTTTCAGAAAGGTACCCTCTTCTAATTACCAAAACTTGCCTTTGGTACCCACTTTTATGATGAATTTTGGCGAAAAACTGCCCATTTTTAACTATTTCTATTCAAAATCAGCAGTTGATGTGATCTGATAGAAATTATCATTTTTAAGTCAGTCTGAATAATGTTATTGTTATGTTAGACTTCCTTCTTTTTACCACCTTTTACTGCGTAAGGAAGATCAAAGTACCTAACTAAGGAGGAGAGGAGGCAAGGCAGCTTTGGTTTCGTATTTGTAAAAAATTTAGGCCCAAAGCATCCACCTCACATCAATCAAATCATCACACAATTGATTGTACTCACCCAGACCCATCTTTATCAAAGTTTCTATGAATAAGCTTCATTGTGATAAATGTGTATTATTCTGTATATTTTTTCGTCATCTTTTATGCGTTCCTTTTACAGTGGTGTTGTCCTTTTTAGAGCACTTCTTCACGTCCCATATTTGGCTAGTACTTGGTATAAGACCAAACGAAATGTCCCGAAACCATGCTCGCTTGTATGTAATACTGTATCCAGTAAGACCTGTGCACCTGACCAACTAATGTCAAACGAAATGTCCTGAAATGATATACAGTCACATATAAGATATCTATCATTGATTATTTCATCTTCTGTAGATATAGCGTATATAGGTATATTGCTGTATACTAGAGTAACTCTAGGTATTTAGCTGTGTTTAGCTGTGTACAGAGTATTTGTCCATTTACTCCCCTTTGCTGAATGTGGCGTATTTAGGTATATTGCTGTATATTAGAGTAACTCTAGGTATTTAGCAGTATTTAGCTGTCTACAGGGTATTTGTCAATTTACTCTCCTTTGCAAAATATGGCGTATTTAGGTATATTGCTGTATATTAGATGAACCCTAGGTGTTTAGCTGTATTTAGCTGTCTACAGAGTATTAGGTAAATTTCCCTCCTTTGCAGAATATGGCGTATTTAGGTATATTGCTGTGTATTAGATGAACCCTAGGTGTTTAGCTGTATTTAGCTGTCTACAGAGTATTAGGTAAATTTCCCGCATTTGCTGGATATGGCGTATTTAAGTATATAACTGTATATTAGAGAACCCCTAGGTATTTAGCAGTATTTAGTAGTCTACAGAGTATTTGGTAAATTTCTCTCATTTGCTGGATATGGCGTATTTAGGTATATAACTGTATATTAGAGAACCCCTAGGTATTTACCAGTATTTAGTAGTCTACAGAGTATTTGCTAAATTTCTCTCATTTGCTGGATATGGCGTATTTAGGTATATTGCTGTATATTAGAGAACCCCTAGGTATTTAGCAGTATTTAGCTGTCTACAGATTATTTGGTAAATTTCCCGCATTTGCTGGATATGGCGTATTTAGGTATATTGCTGTGTATTAGAGAAACCCTAGGTGTTTAGCTGTATTTAGCTGTCTACAGAGTATTAGGTAAATTTCCCGCATTTGCTGGATATGGCGTATTTAGGTATATTGCTGTGTATTAGAGAAACCCTAGGTGTTTAGCTGTATTTAGCTGTCTACAGGGTATTAGGTCAATTTACTCTCCTTTGCAGAATATGGCGTATTTAGGTATATTGCTGTATATTAGAGAACCCTAGGTGTTTAGCTGTATTTAGCTGTGTACAGAGTATTTGTCCATTTACTCCCCTTTGCTGAATGTGGCGTATTTAGGTATATTGCTGTATATTAGAGTAACTCTAGGTATTTAGCAGTATTTAGCTGTCTACAGGGTATTTGTCAATTTACTCTCCTTTGCAGAATATGGCGTATTTAGGTATATTGCTGTATATTAGATGAACCCTAGGTGTTTAGCTGTATTTAGCTGTCTACAGAGTATTAGGTAGATTTCCCTCCTTTGCAGAATATGGCGTATTTAGGTATATTGCTGTATATTAGATGAACCCTAGGTATTTAGCAGTATTTAGCTGTCTACAGGGTATTTGTCAATTTACTCTCCTTTGCAGAATATGGCGTATTAGGTATATAACTGTATATTAGAGAACCCCTAGGTATTTAGCAGTATTTAGTAGTCTACAGAGTATTTGGTAAATTTCTCTCATTTGCTGGATATGGCGTATTTAGGTATATTGCTGTATATTAGAGAACCCCTAGGTATTTAGCAGTATTTAGTAGTCTACAGAGTATATGGTAAATTTCCCGCATTTGCTGGATATGGCGTATTTAGGTATATAACTGTATATTAGAGAACCCCTAGGTATTTACCAGTATTTAGTAGTCTACAGAGTATTTGCTAAATTTCTCTCATTTGCTGGATATGGCGTATTTAGGTATATTGCTGTATATTAGAGAACCCCTAGGTATTTAGCAGTATTTAGCAGTCTACAGAGTATTAGGTAAATTTCCAGCATTTGCTGGATATGGCGTATTTAGGTATATAACTGTATATTAGAGAACCCCTAGGTGTTTAGCTGTATTTAGCAGTCTACAGAGTGTTTGGTAAATTTCCCGCATTTGCTGGATATGGTGTATTTATGTATATTGCTGTATATTAGAGAACCCCTAGGTATTTAGCTGTATTTAGCTGTCGATAGAATATTTGTTAAATTTCCTGCATTTGCTGAATATAGCGTATTTAGGTATATTGATGTATATTAGGGAACCCTTAGGTGTTTAGCTGTATTTAGCTGTGTACAGAGTATTTGGTAAATTTCCCGCATTTGCTGGATATGGCGTATTTAGGTATATTGCTGTATATCAGAGAACCCTTAGGTGTTTAGCTGTATTTAGCTGTGCACAGAATATTTGTTAAATTTCTTGCATTTGCTGAATATGGCTTATATTGCCGTATATTTGGGTAGTACTAGGGAAATAGCTACACACAACTGTGTGCGGGATATATTCATATATAAAAAGGTATTGTGTAGAGCATATTTAGGTATATTTTGTATTCCAGATAGCATATTTAGGTAGTTGTATTTAGCTATAGACAGCTTGCGTGCCATTTTTATTAATCTTGATGAATTTGATATATTGGTTTCATAGAGCTGTATGCAGTGTAGATGTTAAATTGATTTGTCTTCAATTAAAATTGTATATAAATTAAGTTCTTGTTGATGAGGCTTGCTTTCTTAGCATATGAGTACAAATTTGTATCTATCTGTAAATCGCTAAAGGTTTGTTATGTGCTCTGTTTTCATTGGTCCTTGTTTTGATTGACGCCTTTCAAGGTTTAGTAAATTTGAAATGTGTCAGTTTCACTATTCATACCCCTGTCGCTTGCAACATTGCTCTATTCTGTGTTGGCGGTCAAGAGTGAAAAATGGCATCACAAAACGAAGAATCCCAAGTTTCAAGAAGTGGTCTCACCATCCGCGAAGACTGCCTTGGTCTGATTCGAAAGAATGGAACATTCACGCCTATAGGACATATATGACAAATTTTATTCCGGGATGTGTCGGTTACGTTCGTTTGCCGAGTGCCAGCAATGCGATTGGCTTTCTGGTAAAGATCAGACACTCCGACAGGTATGGGTCAGCGAGGGAGCCCATTGAAAATGAGGGTGATGCTGCTGTCAACAATACGTGAGTTCTTTACTATAATTCATGAATAGTATCAGTGGCGGGGTGGCTATGGTTTTATTGGGGTGGCCAAGTCAATTTTGGCGCCCCTCCTATGTAAAATGTTTCCATAAACGCATGCGTTTCTATAACTGCTTGATATCTCAGTATATGTGATATATTTTGTAAAGGCCAATGAAAAGAAATGTTTGGAAATTAACAGAAAAATTTAATGAATATCTTTTGACTGAAAATGCCAGCAATTAATGTAAAAAACTCATTCCACTTCTTTTCTTCCCTGTAAAGTCTCAATGAAACCTAATTGAAATCAGCGGCGTGGCCAGGTCAGGTCAAGTAGGAGGGTAGGAAAACTAGAAAGTCTGGGGGCGAAGCCCCAGGCAAAATTTTTGAGGACACGCCCTCTAATTTGGCTTAGAACGCTTTTAGCAATCCAATGTTAGCAGTCCATAAATAGAATTACACCCCCAATAACGACCCCGCTGAAACGTTGCCCCACCAAGGGAGAAGGATGACCCACCAAGAAAATGTGTTTCCCCGCTAAGTTTGAGTTTAAAGAGGCAACATTGGCGCCCCCTGATCTTTATTGGCGCTCCCATTCAGGGGGGCCAACCTGGCCCCCCTGGCACCCCGCCACTGAATATTATGTTGATGTTCAAATGAGACAATGTTAGCCCTTTAGATTATGTATTCATATGCCATATTCGTATCCTGATGAGAAGGCGCTTGTAAAGAAGCTAACCTCTCAGATTACACGTATTTTTTGTTTTAAGATACTGAGAATTTTGGTCAGTCCTGGAAGTTTCTTAAAATTATCAGATTTTTAGTACTTGGAGTTTCTTACGAATTTCTTAAAAGTTCCATAACAACCTTCATGCTCACCACCTGCGCCCCCCTGAACGTTTCAAAACAGAGAGTCTTTGAAGCCTTTCCAATGTTTAGACTTTACTCAAAAGTACCTTCCGAGTAGTATGAAAAAGGAAAAGAGTAAGAATAAAGTAAGAGATGTTAACGATTCCTTTTGTCAAAAGAAATAGTTACCTAAGATATATTTCCCAGCACTGGAGTTTCTTAATTTTTTGCGATCTGAGAGTTGAGTACCTTTTGGGCAGTTTCTTATAAAAACGCGTAGCTCTAGGGTTAGGGTTAGGGTTAGAGTTAGGTTTCGATTCATTCATGTATAATTCTGACTCCTTATCGATTACTACTGCAAAAACCGTACAAAACAATAACGGCAAAATCATAACCTTAACGATAGGTTCCATGATAGCAATTTATGGAGCAATCGAGCAAACGCGTCCGAATTACAGAAATAGCAGTTACGAAATGACTTGGCGTCACTTAGGTCTTTGATACTAATGAATTGTTCAAGTACCAGAACAACCGCACTTGTGCAGAGAGCCATTATCATTTTTCCAGTGGCGTCGTGGCAGCATAATTCTTGGGAGTGGGGGTGGCGTGGGGGGCCGAAAGTCAACATTTTCCAACAAAGAGAGATTTTTCCGACTAACTTACAAAACGTGCCAAAATGGCTCAAAACTGTAGTCATATAAAGGTTCCATAATATAAGCGAAGGAATTCTTAAGTGGACAGAGCAGCCCGTTGAGACAAGATTCTTATTGGAGGTGAGGCTGAAGCTAGTTGCAAACGGCGGAAAGAAAATTGGGGGGTTCCAGGGGCTTGTCCCCTTTGCGACCGTGCCTTTCAGATCGTTGAAAAACGTCCCTATTTTGAAGAATTGGCTATTTGGTTTTCATGGGAAATTTCGAAAATAGGACCTCAACGTCACTATCGATTTCAAAATTGAGATAAAAACGCGGTTGCTTCATAAGTATGAGCATAGATCTTCATTTACACACTTTAAATATCCCCAAGTCTCTGTAGAACGCATATATGTATATAATTCATGTTGTTGTTATTTAGGTGTAGTAAGTTAGTTGCTACTTTTCTTTATCCTTTTATGTTGTGTTATATTGTAGCCGTATAGTTTAAAAGCTATTGTGCTAAATGAATGAAAAAAAAAAAAAAAAAATTTGCAGGGCAGCTGAGAGCAAGGGCGGGTTCCGGGGCAACTAGTGGATGGGGGCCCCTTGCTTGACACTGAAACCAAAAGCATAGACTCATTACATAAGTCCCATAACTATTCGTGTGTTCTTGTTGTTGTTATCTCTAGTTGTCCAGACAAGTCAGCAGGGGGAGCAAAACAATAAATTTCGGAATGACTCTACTAAGAGCACACAATGGGAACATTTCGTGAATTCCAGAACATAAAAATCGTGAATCTTTTTGTCGGATTTTGAGACTAAAGTGCAACGCAATGTCCGATCCTGATTTATTTCTAGCTGCTGCAATAATGCACTGTAAGAGCCAGGCCTGTCGGAACGAAATTAGTACAGCTACATACCTAGTGGTTCTCTAATATACAGCAATATACCTAAATACGCCATATCCAGCAAATGCAAGAAATTTACCAAATACTCTGTAGACAGCTAAATACAGCTAAATACCTAGGGGTTCTCTAATATACAGCAATATACCTAAATACGCCATATCCAGCAAATGCGAGAAATTTACCAAATACTCTGTAGACTACTAAATACTGCTAAATACCTAGGGGTTCTCTAATATACAGCAATATACCTAAATACGCCATATCCAGCAAATGCGGGAAATTTACCTAATACTCTGTAGACAGCTAAATACAGCTAAATACCTAGGGGTTCTCTAATATACAGCAATATACCTAAATACGCCATATCCAGCAAATGCGGGAAATTTACCAAATACTCTGTAGACAGCTAAATACTGCTAAATACCTAGGGGTTCTCTAATATACAGCAATATACCTAAATACGCCATATCCAGCAAATGCGGGAAATTTACCTAATACTCTGTAGACAGCTAAATACAGCTAAACACCTAGGGTTTCTCTAATACACAGCAATATACCTAAATACGCCATATCCAGCGAATGCGGGAAATTTACCTAATACTCTGTAGACAGCTAAATACTGCTAAATACCTAGGGGTTCTCTAATATACAGCAATATACCTAAATACGCCATATCCAGCAAATGCAAGAAATTTACCAAATACTCTGTAGACAGCTAAATACAGCTAAATACCTAGGGGTTCTCTAATATACAGCAATATACCTAAATACGCCATATCCAGCAAATGCGAGAAATTTACCAAATACTCTGTAGACTACTAAATACTGCTAAATACCTAGGGGTTCTCTAATATACAGCAATATACCTAAATACGCCATATTCTGTAAAGGAGGGAAATTCACCTAATACTCTGTAGACCGCTAAATACAGCTAAACACCTAGGGTTCATCTAATATACAGCAATATACCTAAATACGCCATATTCTGCAAAGGAGGGAAATTTACCTAATACTCTGTAGACAGCCAAATACAGCTAAACACTTAGGGTTTCTCTAATACACAGCAATATACCTAAATACGCCACATTCAGCAAAGGAGAGTAAATTGACAAATACTCTGTAGACAACTAAATACAGCTAAATACCTAGGGGTTCTCTAATATACAGCAATATACCTAAATACGCCATATCCAGCAAATGAGAGAAATTTACCAAATACTCTGTAGACTACTAAATACTGCTAAATACCTAGGGGTTCTCTGATATACAGTTATATACCTAAATACGCCATATCCAGCAAATGCGGGAAATTTACCTAATACTCTGTAGACAGCTAAATACTGCTAAATACCTAGGTGTTCTCTAATATACAGTTATATACCTAAATACGCCATATCCAGCAAATGCGGGAAATTTACCAAATACTCTGTAGACTGCTAAATACTGCTAAATACCTAGGGGTTCTCTAATATACAGCAATATACCTAAATACGCCATATTCTGTAAAGGAGGGAAATCTACCTAATACTCTGTAGACAGCTAAATACAGCTAAACACCTAGGGTTCATCTAATATACAGCAATATACCTAAATACGCCATATTCTGCAAAGGAGGGAAATTTACCTAATACTCTGTAGACAGCTAAATACAGCTAAACACCTAGGGTTTCTCTAATACACAGCAATATACCTAAATACGCCATATCCAGCAAATGCGGGAAATTTACCTAATACTCTGTAGACAGCTAAATACAGCTAAACACCTAGGGTTTCTCTAATACACAGCAATATACCTAAATACGCCATATCCAGCAAATGAGAGAAATTTACCAAATACTCTGTAGACTACTAAATACTGCTAAATACGTAGGGGTTCTCTAATATACAGCAATATACCTAAATACGCCATATCCAGCAAATGAGAGAAATTTACCAAATACTCTGTAGACTACTAAATACTGCTAAATACCTAGGGGTTCTCTAATATACAGTTATATACTTAAATATCTAATATACAGCAATATACCTAAATACGCCATATTCTGCAAAGGAGGGAAATTTACCTAATACTCTGTAGACAGCTAAATACAGCTAAATACCTAGGGTTCATCTAATATACAGCAATATACCTAAATACGCCATATTCTGCAAAGGAGAGTAAATTGACAAATACCCTGTAGACAGCTAAATACTGCTAAATACCTAGAGTTACTCTAATATACAGCAATATACCTAAATACGCCACATTCAGCAAAGGGGAGTAAATGGACAAATACTCTGTACACAGCTAAACACAGCTAAACACCTAGAGTTACTCTATTATACAGCAATATACCTATATACGCTATATCTACAGAAGATGAAATAATCAATGATAGATATCTTATATGTGACTGTATATCATTTCAGGACATTTCGTTTGACATTAGTTGGTCAGGTGCACAGGTCTTACTGGATACAGTATTACATACAAGCGAGCATGGTTTCGGGACATTTCGTTTGGTCTTATACCAAGTACTTGCCGCAACTGCAGACAAAGGAAATTCTCTCAACCATAAATTCAAAACAAACAAAGCCGAAAAAGTTTCTCTGAAACCCAGGTAGCTAGCTAGATCATTGTGCATTCCAGAAACTGTTTTTAAGAACAAACAAGAGCATATATCGAAAGAAGAAGGATATATCTGCACATCTACACCCTGGGGAATGTCTTCGCAGTACGGTGGAGGGTGCCGAGTACGGTGGAGGGTGCCGAGTACGGTGGAGGGCTATCTTGGAGTACGGTGGGGGGCTATCATGAAGTACGGTGGAGGGTGCGGAGTACGGTGGAGGGCTATCATGCAGTACGGTGGAGGGTGCGGAGTACGGTGGAGGGCTATCATGAGTACGGTGGAGGGCTACCTGAAGTACGGTGGGGGGCTATCATGGAGTACGGTGGAGGGTGCAAGTACGGTGGAGGGCTATCATGGAGTACGGTGGAGGGCTATCTGCAGTACGGTGGGGGGCTATCATGGAGTACGGTGGAGGGTGCGGAGTACGGTGGAGGGCTATCATGGAGTACGGTGGAGGGTGCAAGTACGGTGGAGGGCTATCATGCAGTACGGTGGAGGGCTATCATTTTTCGTGTGGGGGGCTATCATGGAGTACGGTGGAGGGTGCAAGTACGGTGGAGGGCTATCATGCAGTACGGTGGAGGGCTATCGTGCAGTACGGTGGGGGGCTATCATGGAGTACGGTGGAGGGTGCGGAGTACGGTGGAGGGCTATCATGGAGTACGGTGGAGGGTGCGGAGTACGGTGGAGGGCTATCATGCAGTACGGTGGAGGGTGCAAGTACGGTGGAGGGCTATCTTGCAGTACGGTGGAGGGCTATCATTTTGCGTGTGGGGGGCTATCATGGAGTACGGTGGAGGGTGCAAGTACGGTGGAGGGCTATCATGGAGTACGGTGGAGGGCTATCATGCAGTACGGTGGAGGGTGCGGAGTACAAGTGGAGTTTCTAAACACTCGATATATCAAACCTAAAATATAACCTTGGAAAATCTATCGTGACTAGCATTTTCCTAATCAGCGAAAAGCGAATATTTTCTTTTCTGCTTCTCACACTCCTTTGCTTCCATTGTACGAAGAAAAGACATTAATTTTTGATTCAAAAAGCAGTATTGCTATGCGTGTAATGTTCACATATTTTGCGGGCATAAATTCGTTGCATAACAAACTTTCAGTTAAATTTTCGCTGTTGACGAATGTCTTCATTTACGATTTTTGACAGTGCAATTTTAATGAAGATTCGTAGTTTTATTCGAGGGAGAATGTTTTGTTTGTTCAGTAGATATGGACGTCAAGTTTAAATCACATCTGCTGAAAAAACCATCGAAAAGGAGTCCAGCCAGCTCGTATCAGCCAGCTTGTCGGGTTTATTGTGCACTTTCACATGTTAGTAATAGAAATTGCTCCATTTATGTCTTATTTGTTTGTGTCTGTGGATTATGAATATAGTCAGATCATATTGACAATGTCGCTTGATAATTGGCAAGAACGACAGCTCTGTTGAAAAAAGAAACTTTAAGTGGTTGATTTCCGGAAAAAATAAGGTTGCAGTGATTATTATTCAAATATACATCTTTCCAATGCATTTGGCTTGTAAACAGGGCCGTAGCTTGTAAACAGGGCCGTAGGAAGCATTTTAAACTTAAAGGGGCGACATTTCAAGACACTTTTTCATGAGGGCATTTTATAACCGCGGTTTCTCACTTTTATTCTTCGTTCTGTGACATTTTCATGTTCCGGAACAGGAGTATACGTATATACCAGGGCCGTCGAGAGAGTGGCCGGGCCCCAGGGCTAGGGCAGGGACGGGGGCCCCCGGCGCCGAAGGCGCCGGAAAATTTTTTGGACCACGCCCTTTTCTCCTTTGGCCACGCCCTCCTATGCATTGGCAAAACGCTGCTTTTAGGATTTATTTACAATCTCAGTCGGCCCACGGGCCTGAAAACGTTCCTGAAAGAAAACTACAACAAAGAAAAAAGATATAACTTATTTCTTGCGGGCCCCCAGATACCCCGGGCCCCCTGGTAACTACCCTGGCTACCCCCCCCTCTCGACGGTCCTGGTATATACAATAGATTATCGAGAAGTAGCCTGCTAAAATACTAACTATGGTAGACGTATCTTTCTTCATCGGAAACTGCCAATAAGAAACTCAACTCCCTTAACTCTCAGATTGCGAAAATATCAAGAAACTCCAGTACTGGGAAAATATTTATTTCAATAAAGAAATCCTTGGCAAAAAATCCGCTAACTGCACTCAAATCTGGCCAAATCTTCATATTCGCAAAACCTGTAGAGACCCACTCATAGCCCACAAACTAAACAAACTGTGGGAGGTATGGGGGAGGTATGAACCATTTCAAAAAATAGCAGTTGAGAATGTCATTTCACAACAAACTGCGAGAATCAATTCTCCTCTAGTCGAACTTTGTTCTTGATTATATGATCTTTCATAATTCCAGTTTGGTTTGATTAATTCTAGCGGTAATGATGTGTGCAGAAATTAAGATACTTTGCTTGTTCATCTAGTTTTTGCAGTATTGTAACACATATGAGATTATTTATATGTTTATCACCCTTTCGTGCCAAGAAAAGAATCATAATGTGTATCTTTTTATATGAAACCGCGCATAAGAGACTCAGCTCACAGTATCAGAAATTCAATTTTTTTTAGTGGAGGGCAAAGCAAGTTCAGTACATTTTCCGAGTCGAGTTAAATGTTTTTTCTTTCCATTTATCATACTGGAAAGCCTAGCACGGCTCGGCAATTACTTCAGTAATGTCTAAACATCGGAAAAGTATGTAAATCATCCGTTTTGAAAATCTCAGGAGCACTCAAAATCTTACAATTTTGATAACATTCAATGCTGGCTTAGATTCTTAGTTTCTAATAGAAATACATGACACAAAGTCTTCAAGTGAATTCGATAGGAAATTAATGACGTCTTCCACACAAAATTTATATATGTTATAGCATTTGGTATTCTTAGGAAAACAAAAGATTTTTGTTGACGATATAGCGAGGCTGTTGGCAATACTATGCACCCTCCACCGTACTGCATGATAGCCCTCCACCGTACTCCATGGTAGCCCTCCACCGTACTTGCACCCTCCACCGTACTCCATGATAGCCCCCCACACGCAAAATGATAGCCCTCCACCGTACTGCAAGATAGCCCTCCACCGTACTTGCACCCTCCACCGTACTGCATGATAGCCCTCCACCGTACTCCGCACCCTCCACCGTACTCCATGATAGCCCTCCACCGTACTCCGCACCCTCCACCGTACTCCATGATAGCCCCCCACCGTACTGCACGATAGCCCTCCACCGTACTGCATGATAGCCCTCCACCGTACTTGCACCCTCCACCGTACTCCATGATAGCCCCCCACACGAAAAATGATAGCCCTCCACCGTACTGCATGATAGCCCTCCACCGTACTTGCACCCTCCACCGTACTCCATGATAGCCCATCTACCTGGGGCATTTTATTTCTTTGGCTCAAAAGCCGATTGGGAGGCGATTCAATTCACTTATTCTTTTGGTTATAATTACTGGTCTTTTGATAATTACTGAGTATATTTTGGATATAATAAAACACTTACTGCTCAGCTTCTGAACCAAAGAAATAAAATGCCCACGGTAGATGTGTAGATATATCTTTCGTCTTTCGATATATGCTCTTGTTTGTTCTTGAAAACAGTTTCTGGAATGCACAATGATCTAGCTAGCTACCTGGGTTTCAGAGAAAATTTTGCGGCTTTGCTTGTTTTGAATTACTGGTTGAGAGAATTTCCTTTGTCCGTGATCGCTAATCGCTTTGAATTGCGGTGTCAATCAAAACCGACTCGTGCTATTGTCTTACCAAATCTGTCCTTGCTTGATTGTGCAGACTCTATGGCAAATCCCAAAGTCCCACAACTGAAATCATTGAAATTGCTTTTTGAAATCTCACCACACAGCGTAACCATAAATTGTCCACTATTGTTTCTCAAGAGAATCATTTGAATTTTTTGAATGAAATGCGAAATAGTATTGACGTCTTCGTAACCCTTCGTAACGGATAAGAAAGCTCGATGTTTAAACTTTCTGCAATATCTTGATGCCATAAGGTAGGTCTTAGATTTCTTATATATAAAGCTTTCTGAAAACGAAATTTGGCAATGGACAAATCAAAAGGTTGTGTATTCTCTCGTTTCTAATGCATGTTCATATTTTCAAAGAATTTCATTTTACATATGCCTATCGACGTACTACTTGCCAAGACGACATTGTCATTCACAGATACTACCTCAGTCCCAGTTTCCATTTCGTACATTGAATTGGATGACGACACTTCGATTATCAGTTTATCAAGAAGCGCAACCTACACACATCTTATCAGTCTAATTCATAGATAGGCTACACTGGAGAAAGTAGCCACACACATCATCATTTCTTTGCAGGCCCGTAGCACCTATTGGGGCCGGTCGGGCCCGGGCCCCCCCCCAATAATTTCCAGAAGTTGAATTCTTTATTCTTCATAATAACATAGAAAACTGATCATCAGTGACAGGCCCTTGGCACCGAAGCGAGTCAAGACCTATCTAAGTTCAACAGGGTTCAGCAAACTACCGCCTCAACCACCTGATGGTGAAACATGTGCACAACGACAGAGTTGATAAATTCAACCTTGTCAGCATCGTAAACAAATTTATCATAGATTCCAATGCAAGGAAATTTCACTTTGGAAAGCTCAACCCTTTTGGCATCAGAAGCACTTCGTCAAGAGAGGCGAAAAGTACCCAGACTTCAAGTATCAATAATCATATCTGAACTAACGAGCAGTGGCGTGGTCCTTGAGATCCTCGAAAACCGAAGAGAAAAAAGCTGGGTATAGCTGGGAAAAGATTTTCCAAGAAATGTCAAATCTTCCATTTTAGCACTGGCAAATATGGAATCAGGGGATGCATTCTAAGCCAAAGCAAAGGATGTTTCTTCAAAAATTTTCCTCGTGCTTCAACTCAAAAGAGAACTGTCACAACTTCTTTTCTTCAGGACCTCCGATCATAAAATGCCCTATCAACAATGCACAGAAGGGTGTTACCAAAAGAAAAGAGGGCATTGACCGAGCAATTCTCCCGGGGGGCTTCGCTTCCGAACCCCCGGAAGCTTTACCCCTTCGGTGTGAATTAGTGCCCCTCCAATCTGAAAAACGCTCCTACGGGCCTGCTTTGGCTATGCTTTGCCCATGCACGTGCCAAAATCATCGAATACAATAGACTATTTTCAACTTTGGTTCAGACATGGATATCTAGATTACAATTTGGTAGTAAAACAATTTGGAATACACACGCGTTGCTACATCTGAAGCATTCATTATCTGTTCTTTTATTCGTTTATGAATGTTCTTTTTAATTCAATTTGTTGAGATGTGACGTACGACGGCATAGTCTATCTGAAAGGTGTTTCCAAGCAGTTCTTGCATCGTGGAAAATAAAGTGGCATCTTCACGCTACTTGAAGGAAATTGACAGAGTTACACTGGCCTTGTGCCACATTTCTATGAGGTGCCCTTTTGAAAGCGAGGTCCAATCAAATGGTTTACCATCGGGTTACCGTCTCTTCTAACTTTAGCGTGCGTATCTTACCAGGGTTGATTGCTTTTAAAGATGGCTCAAAATATCTGGATAAATGTTTGTTGCTAGAACTTTAATGTTAATTTTTTCAAACTTCTTCCAATTTTTTATCAAAGCATCAAAACACATTTGTTTTTCAAGAATTTCGGGGCAGACTACAAGCTTATCACAGCTAGTAAACGAGGGGGCTCATACTCACATTTATCAGCCCTTTTCTACTGTTCAAAAACATTATTGTCGTTGTTGATGCCGCATTTGACGATCCTAAGATGGATTATAAAAACAGACGCAGCTTGGGGAATTTTATCTGATAATAAAATCCCAGTGAAATACAACAACCATTGCGTAGGAACAACTGAAATCTTCCGCGGTTAAAATGATACAATGTAATGGAGGGTGTTTTAAACTGTATAACTTCTGTCTTTATTAACACCCACATCCACTCATAACTGCGCATTTAGAAAGACTTGCGTTTCCTATTTGTTTCCTAAGATAAAAAAGTATCAAAATATTTTCGAATTTGTGCAGAGACTACAAAGCATAGAACGGCTGGAGCTCGAAGCTGGTTGATCTCAAACAAGGTCACAGGAAATCTCAGAGTGCAAGTCAAGCTGCCTAACAACTCTGGAGGAAAGAAGGAAACATCCTCCATATTACAATCAGGTAAGTAATTCGTACTACAGTTTTGTTTAATTTTGCCATGATTTTGAATCGAGATTGAATACATTTTGTTCCCCACTGTCTTGCTTCAAGTTCATAGTTCATTATTTCATCTTTGATACATAAATTTCCTCTTGCTAACTCACTACAGTTCTCAAAGAAACTGGAATATAACTGGTATTTATTTTTACCTACTGTTTTGTTGTATTACACTTCAACTTCACTTTACACGATGTTCTATATCAGAAGAAAATAGATCACAAGGATAGCCTAAAATTAGAGGTATCATATTTGATAATAATATTGCTCTTGGGAACGGTCATCTTTTCAGCTAAAGTAGTCTGGGTAAGGGTTTTTCATCCTGACAACGCATTTTTGGTGATAATGAACTACATTTTCGCGAAACGAATCAACCGTTGATATTTCAGAGTTCGTACCATCGATATTGAGATATCTGCAAATTTGAATAGCTCTGAAATGAATCTAGCCAAGGTAATTGTTTTTAAATATTAGCCCTGCAAAGGGTACTATTTTCGAAAATGTTAGTCTAGCCACTTCGAATATACTCATGGCAGATCCCCCGGGGGGGGGGGGGGCACTCCCATACTTGACCTGACGGGATGTGCCGCTCAACAGGGTGTCCTTTTGCGGTAAAAATTATGCGACAGGGTGTCATTTTCTAGCGAAAATTATGCGACAGGGTATTATAATAGGTAAAAAAATTATGCGACAGGGTATCACAAGCAAAAATTGCGTTCTGCACTATATTTGAGAGGCAAAATTTTTATGCGACAGGGTATGCTTTTGGCCTATTTTTATGCGACAGGGTGCAGGGTGTGGAGAGGTTTTCCGCACACCCCCGTCACTTCCCTTTCGCACACCCCCGGGGGCAGACCCCTACCCAAAATTTAGCCAAGAGCCCCTCCCCCCCCCCCCGTGCAAAGTACAATGCATGTGAATTCTGTAAAAGTTCGAAAACTATCCAAGGATAGCAGAACTGAAACGACACTGCGCGAGTAAACACATTGCTGGTATCATTTTCAAAGGCGATAATTCTCGAAGACATCTTGCAGGTTCTGACAGGTATCAAGCAGCCTTTGCGTATTTCGGCCTATTTCAGCTTTTGCAAGCGATAGTAAAAGTTATTAGCTGACTTATCAATAATTTAGAAAAAGTCATTTAACTGGGGTTTGAATGACTTCATATATTCTAAGTTGCATTCAGTTGCATTTAGTTTAGACATGATCAGTTCTTGTTTACATATGCAACAAGTTTACGAAGTCATGCAACGAGGATTTGAACACAAAAAAGGTATTACTTTTTAATTCGAAACTATTTGGAGACGTTGGAGTATCTGATGATTTTTCTGAGTAACAACAGTAACAGTGCCACACACAAGCATGTAGAGTAACCAATTGTGTTGTTGATCACAAGAAGCTTGCCAATAGATCCAAGATTCTAAAGTAAGCATTTCAAATTACAAACAAACTCAGTAAGTTTCCCTGAATCTTCTGAATAAATTTTGAATCTGCAAATCGCTTGGTTTTCAAGCGTGAAAACAGCATTTGAAAAATGTTTAGTTGCTGTCTTTTTTATCTCGAATGCATGCAGCTCAGTCTTACATACTCTTTATCACTTAGGGCAACTCCTACCGGTCCCTAAGATGAGGGGCAGCGAAAGGAAGAAACAGTTGTGTTGATTTGCATTTAATGCTTTAGGGCCGAGACTTAAGTGCAACATTAAGTTAAGTGGTCCCAAGCCTTAGTGAATTAAACACCATTGTAAAGTGAATCGAACGCAAGCTTAGTATATCAAAAACTGTTGTAAATTGCTATCTTGTCAAAAACGCTGCTAGACTACCTGACAAAGAATCCAATTCTGTACGACGATTAAGCTCAATTTTCACAAATTTCGTACGGAAACCTTTCGTCGATCACAATATGACCAATATCCTTTCTCCATTCAATGGTGAATGTTTTACGAGAGATCTAAAGAGCGTGGCTCGAAAAAATCCCTCCGAGGAGATGCTCTGGAACCCACATTTGGCTCATTTGAATCGCAGTCAATTTCAGCCATCCTCTCTGATATATTTCTTGTGCCAATGAGCCTTCGTAGATTTCGTATATATTTAAAATTCCACAGGCCCGTAGGAAGCGGGGGGGGGCAGGGGGGGGGGCAGAAGCCCCCCCCTCCAATAATTTTGAAAGCAGTGGTGGTACGTCACACAAATTAATTATATGTATTGTTCTCCATTGGTTTAAGAACAATTGCCCCCCCCAATCCGAAGCTTCTTCCTACGGCCCTGAAATTCCATTAATGCCTGTTGTGGAGATTTTGCTGTGTTGGGCTTGACTTTAAAGTATTTTTGCCGATAAACACACCATTTTCGATTTCAGAAATTTGGCAATCTTTCGTTAATCTATTTGCAGACTGAGGGCACCAGTCTAGCTAAATTACCAATGGCCCTAAACTGCTCCGCTACGCAATTGTTCACGAAAATGTTTACTGAATATTTATTGCATAATAAATGAAATATGGCATGCTCAGAGTGATGAAACATTTATATGTTTTGCCGTTTGGTTCACTCCTCATCTCAATTATGGAATTCCAGATACCTTTTTCTCATCATCTTTTCTGGAGGTTTCCCAAACATATACCATCAAACCACATTATGAAAATTGAACAGAATAGGGTGAAAAAGAAGAATGTGCATCTAAATACAATTAGTTTTAACAATGGCATACTTGAACATGAGGCAAAAAATATCAAAAAGTATCTTCAAGACACGTCATTATTCCCAACTACAATAAATAGAGAGTAACTTTGCTTTCTACGGTAAAAGTTCATGATTTTAATTTTTTAAGCTGCAAAACTTCCAACTTGTAAATAATGGGCTCAACTAAACCAGTTCCTCATTATTTCCTTCAACAACAAGAACTTCTCTGTTCTCATAAGTAAGGAATCCATTGACATCCACTAACATATTAACAACAGTATCTCCTTGCCCAGAATTTATTAAATCCTGTAAAGTTATATGAAATGGATCGGTTGGCTTGATCATGTCAAAAATTTCATCTTTGACATCATGAAGGGAAACAACTTCATGACCATGTTTCCTCATTTCTTCTTGTATTGCCCTAAAGAAATAATTCAAGGAAAATGTGTGGAGAAATCCTGCACTTTGGACATCTAAGATCTTGAATAGGTACTGAAGGGCTTGAGGTTCTTTCTTGTTTTCAAGTGCAAGCACAAAGTCAAGATATGTTTTGTAGTCCATTTCACCCTCATATGTAAGACATTCTTGGAATACTCTGTCCAGGAAGCAATTTGTGAGTGTCCCAGTGCCATACCTTTTCAGTTCTTGCTTGCTAAGCATTCCATTGTGATCTGTATCAAGGTTGAGGTATTGACCATATACTCTGAGTGCGGAGGAAGCAGAAAACCAATTGGAATCTTGCTTGTCTTTTGGGAGAACTTCATCTCGTAGCTCCAGCAAATCATCAAGAAAACTACATGATAAAATATCTTGGATCTTTACTTTTCCTGTGTGCATTGGATCCAAGAAAAAGAAGAACTTCCTGACAGCTGTGCACACATAAAAGGAGTAGAAGCTCTTTTCAAGACCATCTAGCTGTGGCAAGGTTGGAATCAACTCAAGAATATAATTTTCCAAATCAGATTCCCTCAAATACCCCTGTCCTGCAACATCATACAAACTAAGACCTATTCTTGTTTGATGAAGCCAAACTTTACGCATCACATAGTTGAAAAACTGCATGATTGAGATCCTTCCATATGGATCTTTCTGGCATAATTTTGCAAAGATTATTGGTTTGAAGAAATGCTTTGATTTTTCACCAGCTTCATCTCGTACTTTCAAAAATCCTTCATAGTTTATCATTTGCTCATCACCCACTGATGGGGGAGTTTGATGCTTCTCTAGAAGATTCCACAATTCGTGTAATTCATCATTATCAAGCAGTTCTCTGCTCCTTCTTTGAAGAAAAACAGCTCTTGATTCTTCTCTCAATTTTTGCTGTAAAGCATCATCTTCTGAAGGAAGTTTGAAATAAAATCTTGGAATTTGTGGTTTCAACTCATCTTCCTTTGCGTGCTCATCTTCATTCTTACATGTTGATGTCTTGCATTTTTCGTAAAATTGTTTGAAAAGCTCTTCGTCTTCTTTTGCAATTTCTTCAGCAGTTTTGGTGGGCTTATTTTCCTTTTCCTTCAATTCCTTGACCTTGGCGTTATGTTTCCTCAGACTGTCTGCCCAGTTCATAGCAACGGTTCTTGGAGCAAAGAAATCAATATATTTTCATATTATTTACTCTTTGTTACAGTAAGTACTTCTCTGCTCTCGCCTGTTTGTTGGCAGGCTACTTGCTGTGTGTTAGTTGGTGGTCGAAGTTAATCAACTAATCAACAACAAACTGTCCTCTTTAATCTGCCTCGTACCCATTTCATTTTCGTCGTTACGTCATACATCAAATGAAGTAAAGTGTCTCAAATTTCTAACAGACAGATCCGAGGAGCAGAAGGCTGCGAACGGCCGAAAAAAATTGAAAAGACAGGGGACAAAGACGTTTCACAGGCTAGAGGAGCAGTGAAGCGAAAAGCAACATATTTGCGGCAAAATTTTGTGGTTTGTGAAAACAACAAATCTCAGAGAAATATCTTCCCTTCTATTCTAAATTTCTAAACTAGGGTATTGTTGGTTTATTTCCGCAAATGTTACATACAGTACTTCTCCAATCAATCACTAATACATTACAAGGAATACAAGATTCCGAAAATCAGCAAAAAAGCGATATGTTTAGCGGAACTTTTCATTGTCATTTCTTTTGTACTTGTACTTGTCATAATAATGACCTATCTCAATTTCATAGTGTGGTAGCCACATTGTTTTAAAACAAAGCAAGAGACAAGATCGAACAGATAAAAAACCCAGATTTAGAATTTGAAATTTTATCAAGAACTTGAAGATTTAGAATTTGTTGTGTCAGCTCTTTATGAACTTGATAAACTCAATCGTTTATACAATAAAGAAATGGTCACACAACATCGATAGAAGAAAGAAATTGTTTCACGAAGTCCACCTGCCTTTTCCAGAACGAACGGAGCGAACGGATAAAAAATATATCTCAAATATATTTTTGGAAGGATTTGAAAGACACTTCAGGCGTCCCCAGAATTCCATTCCATTCAATTCAATTCCTATTTTGGTCTATGATTTCAACACACAAGAGCAGGGCGAAGTTCAGTTATGAATCAGCTTTTCTTATGGCCGATTAAAAGAACGGGAAGCATTTTCAAAAATTTTGAGAAATATGTTGGCTTTATTGATGCATATTCTTCATTTGTAGTACCACAAAGGACAGCCATAGGAAGGCAATACCATTTACAAGCACGGAGTATGCTGGTGGACATTGATGAGATGGGCCTAACTGACAGGAATCTCAACCACATAGGACACAGATCATCTCCACGGCTAAATGCTTCAAAATGCCGACAGCTTTATACTGATTACACACAGCAAGAATATTCACATGTTTGTACAGAATTTGGCAATGAAAGACAACTTATAGACGAGTTTATTCATAATTTACAGCAATCAAAATGCTATTTCGGCGAAGCTGTTTTCGTGCTAGGCCCTATGGGAGCTGGCAAAACGACAGTGCTATTGGAGGAATTTCGAAAACATACTGTTTACAAAGATTATGCTTATGTTGATACAGATGACCTCATGGAAAAATTGAATGGGTTTGATAGTGAAAGAGTTGAGGAATTCTATCCATCTGCCAGAGGAATGGCTATTAAATTAACAGACTGGCTTTTGAATGAAAGGATAAGTTTTGTTGCCGAAGGAACTTGTGTGAAATATCTAGAACTTGAAGATTATATGCATCGTCTGAAGGAGAAAGGCTATGTTATAAAAGTGAAACACGTAAATGACATACCACTACAAGAAATCCTCAAAAGAACAAGCAAACGAAAGAGGAAAATTTCAGAAGCAGTTGTTGAATCCATTTATTATGGCTCCTTAAAGGGCCTTAATGAACTGAAAAAGATAAATGTAGAGAACACCTTATTCCAGGAACTGTAACTTTTTAGATGGTTATTGCTTTTTGTAGACAATAGCATAAAATGTCTGTCACACTAATTTTTAGCCAAATACTTGTTCATAGCGTGCCTTTATGTGACTGACAAGATGATGTAGACATTTGAAGGAATCAGTTGTAGGATCATTGTGATACAAATAAAATAATGGTTTACTACTTCATCGTGTTCGTTTCATGCATCAGGAAAATATCCTGAATTCTCACTCTGTTAAATCTATTTAAAAATTCAGAGAGGCTATTTACAGCTCTCAGACATGGGTCTTCTTTGCTGAATAAATCCAAATCTGCCAAAAGCTAGACAAGTAGTTTCTAAAATATGATAAACAATGGATGGCCCTGCCTGTAATTATGTAATGCCTTGGTAAAAGAAGTTAGTGAGCAAAAGAAAAGGTGTACAATGGAGCAAGCAAGACTTGCAGAGTTACCCAGTTATTGATGGATTTGACATATTCAAGATGAAGGGTTGTATCATTCTGTGAAAAAGAGCATGAGATTTATAGAATGGAAGGATTTCTAGACTAGATTATTTTTAGGATTTCTTTGGAAAACAAAAGGGATTAGCATAAAGATGTTCAAAATCAAAAATATGTTCTTGAGAATGACTGTATTTGGTATTTGCAAAGTTTTGCAAAGTTTAAATATTTACAATGTTTCAAAAGATAGAAATAGATAAATTACAATCTTACTATAAAATGAATGAATACCTATAAAAACACCCCTAATACACCTTTTTGCTATTCTACAAAAGAGCCTTGATGGAGTGCTATTTTCATACATTTATATACGCGAAGTTTGATCGAGTGGCATTAGGACTTCTATCACTATTGTGCTCATTCGAAAATTCGATAAAATGTAGCAAAATACCGTTCGATTCTGAATCTTTTCAGAATAATAGCTATAAGGTCTATTGTAGTGGAAGGGATAGCATTGAATTGACCTTATTTCACTAATGTTTCTCTTTTAGGTGGTTTCTTAAATGATGTAAGATCGTCAGACAGAAAGAACAATAAATAGAATAAAAATGTTAACTTTGAAGTGCTTTTTGTTGAAATATAATTTAGTACGGCCAAATCATGAAGTTTCCCTGTAAGTCTCCCCTTTTCAAAATTGTGTTTAGAATAAATTGTGGCCTCTTATGAAAAAACAAATAGAAATGATTGTTTACAAAAGAGAAGCATGGGAAAATGGACATCTGAGTTTGCACTTTGTACACTCAGCCTCAAAGTAAGGCAAGGTCGGTCTCTCTTTCATGTTACTTGCACATTGCAAAATGGCTGCCTGCAAGCAACTTTCTCGAAAAATCCATCTGCAAAGTTCAAAGCAAGCATCACGAGGAGTGTTGGAGAAACTGAAAAGTCTTATTGGTATCGACAGCAATCTGCAGAGTGTGGATGTCACAAACAGGTAAGAAATTTACGTTGACAAAAATAACGATTGATGAAACAGAAAGAAAGTAGGCCTAGGCTACCATGATCATGAACAAACAAGAAAGAAAAGCAAGGCAGAAGAAAGCAAAAAAGCGTATTTCAAACCAGGCGTAGAATAAACAAAATATTCATTATTCAAGTTTCAAGTGCTTTTCTACAAGTGTAAAAAGAAAGGGCTTAAAAATACTAGCTAAAAGTCTATCTAATGAAGCCAGATTGGAAGGGGGGGGGGGGGGCTGAATCTATTCTGAGATCTCTCTCATGTGTGGAGTCATGATGTGAAAATCTATTGTTCTTTCATTGTTTCGGCAAGAATCTCCATCCACCGGGCCATTATAATAGGCCTAGTAAAATATTTTGCGTCATCAGAAATCTTACATGGCATATAAAGTGAGAAAGATTTCAGTATTATTTTGAAGTCATTCTTATTTTCATCAAACACTCATCAAAGACATTTAAGATAACATCAAGAAGAGAAGGAATGAGAATAACGACAGTACTGTGCACAAATTTGAAAATAGCCAATCAAAGAGTTTAAAATTATTATTTCACACGATAACGTGCCATGCTTGATGAAAATGACTCAATTTTTCTTTTTTTGCAGCGAAAGAGATCAACTAAAAGGACAATTTCTTCATAGCAATGTACAAAAAAGAATGGCAAATGTTACTTCAAAATCCTTAGGTGTCAATTTATCTGATAACTGGCATGAAATTACTGTTATTGACCTCAATTCAAGATTTAAGGTACAGATATCCATTTGGTTGCATTTTACTACTTCTTCCTTATTAGCATCCATTTCCTATGTATGTATGTATCAATATGCCACAAGAATAATCAAAAGATTTACAATATTTTAGGAGCTAAAAATAGATACATGTACATTACAATTTTAATACACCATTTATGCCCAATGGAAACACCCAATTAAAACCTTTCAAGAAACACCCTTATTTGTCCTAAAAAATGATCTGCAGGAGTAAAATGGGTAGGCTGAGGTTAAAAGGGTAATGTTGATTGTACAAAAAAGTAGATTGTGGACTGTTAAATCAACATTCAATACCTCAAGGAGGAGAAATCTGTATCTGAAGATTTTGACAGAATTTGTTCTCATTTTTTCTTGCCCATTTTACTCCAAGCTTACCCATTTTACTCCAGTAGACCCTACCCAACAACCTAACCCTTCATTCAATACTGTTGCTACAAACCTGGATTAAAGTACAAAACCAACCTTACAAGGAAATGGGGACTTAAATCCCCCATGCCCCTTGTAGTGCCACTGCTTCAAAGCCAGAAAATATATTGTTTTACATAATTGTTGATGTGGTATTAAATCCTATCAAGACCTGCAGTCACTGGCATCATCATCATCTAGACTCATTACATAAGTATCGCTCAGTATCGCTCATTGAATTGGATGGTTATCGCTCATACTGATCATTGTGATTGAAGGTTTTAAACCTTCTATGGGTCAGTTGACCTGATGATGGTTTTGTAATCTCCTTATCTTGCTTAAGTGGCAGCTTTTAATTTATCTTTTATTTACAAATGATATTCCCAAGTTGCATAACAACGCTGCAAAGATCAAATGTTTTCTCTACTACAAATGCAAAAGTTGGCTTGGGACAATTATTGAATATACTCCAATGCACAGGCATTTGAGAAACTGTAGCATCTAGAGTACTGGATGGATTTGAATGAATCAAATTTTGCTTGATAACAGAAAGACCGCAGTATTTTTATGATTTTTCTCACAGTTTTATAAGCAAAGAAAACATACAGGTGAAAGGACTACAAAAGGGAGGCACATTTTCAGTCTCCTCTGTGATCCCCGACTTACATGGCTGATACTTAGGAACTGTTCTGTGATATAATTTGACTTACGTGGTAACTTCCTCAGGGAAAAATTTTTCCGTGAAAAGTATTTTGAAGAAAAGTATTTTATTTGAATCATAGATCAATTTTCCTTTGGGACTACAAAAGGGAGGTGCCATAAAAACTCACATATTTTTGATTGAGACAAACCAAGGCATTTTCTTAGCATGTCTACATATTTTGGGTACCTCTTGCTTCATACCACCGAATATCATTAAATGATCACCACTTGCTAAGTACAGCTTTTTGGCAAAAATTTCATAAAATGGACTACGAAAGGGAGGTTCAGGAGATTTAGAAATAAGGCTTAAAGTGGTAGATCATGAATATCATTGCTATGGCATTGAAAATAGGTGATATCTATGTCTAAGAGGCTCACCAAGAAAAGATGGCGATTTGAAGCTAACCTGACATATTTTGTTCTTCTTCGTTTTATCAACTACTTTGAGTTCTGTCTACCATAGGTCCAATTTAAAAGTGGGGGTTTCAAAATCAAATATTTTAATACACCACTGCTGCTTGGAAGTTGCTGGATTGTCAATTTAAGAGGGATTGTCCCAAAAGAATCCAAAAAGAAAACTAGAATTACACAGGTTTCTGGATCAATGGAAGTTCAAGACATCACTGCAACACTGGAGAGAATTGACAAGTCAAAAAAGGAAAAGGAAGAGAAAAGAAAGGCAAGGAGTTGTTGGGGATACGAACATGCTAAGTTGTAAGCCTCAAGGAATCCCCTAAAAAGAGCTCCAGATCGCATGTGCAGTAACGGTTTACTTCACTTGTGTAAAATGTAAATTAGCTTGACCGTTGAGAACAAGAGAAGAAACGAGAGCAGCGATGCGCATGACAACGTGAGCCCCAACGTCCATTCGCTCTCAACAAAGCTGAAACACAATGAATCAAAACAATAGGGTCAGCACTTCATCTCCCCAACAAGGAGGGAGAAGAGAGAGAATGACAAAGAAGCATATTATCAATGCCTGAAGTATTGTCATTGTGACACAAAGACATGTGTTGCTTTGAGATTGAAGCAATATGAACGTCGGCGTAGGGGGAGATAAAATTTGGGGGGGCTGCCCGAAAAAAGTCCATTGTTTGGAAAAATTTTGCCCGACTTGAGGCGGATTTCTGCCCGATTATGGCTGATTTTTGCAAATTTTTCTGACGTTGGGGGGGCTGCAGCCCCCCCCTGTCCCCCTGTCTCCTACGCCTATGAATATGAATCAAGTCACAACAAACTAAAGTCGATTCGTAGCAAGTCTGCACGCAGGGGTGAAGATGGATCCAAACCAAACATGATCCCCTTAACCCTATCATTACCGGGGAGGGGCACAAAGTGGTCGCGGCAACGTTTATTTGATGTAGTGTCAACAGTTAAAAAGATAAAGAGCTGAAACTTTGCGAATTTTCCTGAAATTTAATTGGCTAATTAAAATTTGAAATTTTGTTTCAAAATGGTAGACACTGATCACGTGATCAACCTCTTTTCAACACGTGGTCAGCTGGAAAAGTAAAGAAGTGAGTCTAGTTTTTGCCAGGATAATCTTACATCATTGAGAATAACAGTATTCGATAGCTTTTGGTGAGAGCTTTCAGATCATAATAATTGTTCATTTTATGATGACATCAGCAAATTTAATGTTCAAGACATCATCAAGTATATGACATCATATAAATAATAACAAAATGTATTAGATAACCTTAAGTGGTCAAAATTGGTTCTATTGATTGTTATGAACAATTTTAAGGCATTTTAGAGTATTTCATCAGTAATTAGGGGTTTAGATGAAACAATAACAAACTGACGCAAATAAATTATGAATATATGATATATAGATAATGAAGCTTAAATGGGTATTAGATTGCCGATTTTTACTCAGTGATGCTTTGGGGTACATTCTAGTAGCAGTATGAAAGGAATTATCAATTAAGAACTTTAATATTGCCAAACATTGCTAATAGTAAGCAAATACGGCAATTTTCCTCAATTATGACGTCCTGGTGACGTCATGGATGCAATGAAGAATTACTAAGAAGCCTATTGTGTAGATTTTGTTCCTTTACACCATTGTACTAAGTTTCATTCTCATATCTGCCATAGTGATGAATTTACGGAGGGAGGGGGCACTTTGTAGTACCCCCGGTACTACAAGGGTCCACAAAGGCCGGTACTGATAGGGTTAACAAGGCAGGATCTGAATCATTGAGGTGTGGAGATTATGTTAAAGTTGCTTCTGGCCTTTTCAAAAGGTTTTATGCAACTGTTCTTATTAAGAGCTATAGTGATGAAGTTGAAATACAATACTTTCAGGAAAGATTTGGAAAGTGGATATTGAAGGAAAATGACATTGACTCAAGTTTACCAGAGGAAACTAATTAAAGTAACAGCAGAGATACTGTAGACAGGCGCGCATACTTCATTTTTTTGACTGAATGGTTATGTTTGGTTGCTGTTGGGTTGTTGTTCCTTATCGTTGTTTTCAGCTAAATTTATGTGTTTACAAAGAATTGTTCCCAAATAGTTGGTTATTACAAATAGTTTGGTGCTTGCTTGTGTTCCCTCTTCAAAGAATGATCCCAAAAATGTGGGACTACAAAAGGGAGGTCTTAAATAGTGTACCACCGGTAGAAATTGGAGGCTAATATTTATGCCTACTGGTAGCCACTGGCAAGGACACATCTTTTGCTTCTTTTTCCACCCTAGTTTTATAGACTTATCTTTTACTACAACGTAGTGTGCACTCTTTATTTGAAATTTTATGTCGTTTTTGTGGTATAATCCATTTCTAAACTCACTGCTACCATATGATGCCAAAGTCTATTTGGTATTGATATTGATATTCAGAAAGGTAAATGGTTTACTTCATTCAGGTTTTCACCGCTGTGCATAGATAAATTCAACTTTGCAAAATTCAGTTATTGCGAAATAGCAAGGGGACTAAATCTCTCTGAAGAATAGACCTTTTAGCTATTCTACAAAACAGCCTGGATCAAACGTTATTTTTATGCATGTTCACAGTATATGCGAGGTTTGATTGAGTGGCGTTAGAGCTTCTATCTCTATTGTGCACATTCAAAAATTTTACAAAATGTAGCAAACTATCGTTCGATTCTGATTCTTTTCAGAATAGCTAAAAGGTCTATTGTAGGAAATAAATTCTTAAAGAAATAATAAAAGATTTTAGATCCCATGGCAATACATGTGCAGAAGACTTGCAATACCTGTAGAAAAATATTCTTTTGTATCATTCGGCATGTGAGACGTTTCTTTACGACTTGACTAATTATTTTAGGCCCTTTGCAGGCATTTTGCAAACGTAGGATTTCATAAAATCGAAGATACCTGTTTTATATGTGTGCTCATAAAAACACGAGAATCTCACAAAAATACGTCGGTCTTCTTTCTGCTATCAAACAAAGTTCGATTCATTCAACTCCATCCAGTGTTCTAGGTGCTAAACTTATTACAGTTCGTCCCTAGTTTTCGCCCGCAAGGTACTACGGTTTTTCAAACGTCCAAAATTGTTTTGGTTTACCAGATATATAGCGACATTTCTTTCTTCTTCTTTCAGCTTATAAAGGGGTGTCATGAAGAATTTGGCAGTGTTCCTCCAAATAATATTATAAACAATAGCAAATGTGTAAAAGACTATGCTGCCTATTATGAAACTGTACGAAGACCGGGTATTATTCCAGAGATGTGGAAACTGCAAAATCAAGAACTGCCAACAAATCTTTCATTTGAAGCTCCACAACCATTTAAAAAAGCCAAGGAAGAGAAAAAGCGACGACAATCAAACTTTTGATCAAATCCAAATGTCAACAAGGAAAGGTCATGCCCTAGGAAATAGAAGCTTAATCTATAAACTTCAGTGATATTGATATACAGGGTGCATGTTGGAGAGGAAGCAGCTGATGACGAAGTACCAGGGGCCCAAAAAAGTTGGTAGGTTTGAAAGATCGCAGTAGCTGGAGAGTACTGAATGGATTTGAATGAATGGAACTTTGGCTGATAGCAGCAAAAACTGAAGCATTTTCGTCATTTTCTCGTGTTTTTATGAGTGGAGATGATGAGACAGGTTCCGTACGATTTGATCAAGTGTTTTCGGCCCGTTCTCAGCCATTTCGCAGCAAAGGAATTTTTGTAAAGTCGAATGTATCCATGTTTTCTTTGCTCATAGAAATGTGAGAAAAATCACAAAAATACTTCAGTCAATCTGCTACCAAGCGAAATTCAATTCATTCAAATCCTTTGAGTACTCTAGGTTCTATGATTTTTCAAACGCCTAAACTTTCTTTGGCGCACCCAGTAGTAGCCTGCGTGCAGACTTTGGTTACTGGGGAGGAGAGGAAAGAAAGGAACTACAAAGTAGTTCCTTTCTCTCCTCTCCTCCCCAGTGATCAAAGTCTGCGCGCAGGCTAACCCAGTAGCTACTTTGACAAACATGATGATTTCCCGCTTATTGAAGATTTGTGTGTTGCAGTACTTCTGTGTTTGATAAAATATACAATAATGAATTCATGGATTTCTTTTCAACACCTTGACAAATCTGTTCCATAGTTCGTTGGCCTTAAAACTCAAAGTAAAACAAAAAGCTGGTATTTGTTTTTTGATCCTACAAAACCAAGAATATCAGTGACTTTTAGTGAGCGAAACAGTGGAGAAGTTCGAGGCCCTGTTTTAGTTCTTTTACTATTACTTTCTGAAGTATGTGTCGGGCTGGCCAACGAGCTATGGCCGCCTCTAGGGTCTAGGTATTTTATGGCCCTCGAAAGGTCTATAGATTTTGAACTAAACCGTCTCAATGCGGCTTGGAAAAGGCAAAGGTCACTGGTCTCCTGAATCCACCAAGGGTGATATGAAACACACAGTTCCATTCCTCCAAATTCTGTTCTTCCAAATCCCCTCCAAATCGCGAGATAACCCCGAGAAGGCTGCGAGATGTGAAGCGGCTGCAGGCAAAATAAAGTTGTGGGAGAATGTTTGCAAAGGCTAAACAACAAGCTACAAAAATACAACGGTGATGTGAATGAAGTGAACATTTAATAACACTGGACGAGAAGATAAGAATGCCAGGGAAAGCTGAAGGGCAGGGAAAGTAAGATATGACTGATATTTCCTACGAGATTAAATACTGGACAAACTTGGGCCTAATCTACACATTTCACACAGCCCTTGAATTCATTTGACCCAGTTGTCTCCGTCCAACGACTGTCGAACCTGCCCACTACAATTCATTCCCATGAAATACAAACTACGAGGGCCAATGGACACAAAAATACCACACAATTTCTCACTACAACATATATTACTTTATACTACAATCGAAAATCAACTAAGATCATCCACTACGGTTAAGGTTATGTCCAAATACGATATTTAACAGCAACCTTAAAATACAGTCAAAATAATTAGGTTCTCCTGCTCATAATATAAATATAAATTCATCGATAAATCAATCCTTAAAAAAGATGTTAAAACAAAAAGATATTGTCTGTTTTTGGTTGAGTTATGAATCGTTATCCTGTGGATTGAAAGAGATCTTGTCAGAAATATATCATAGTGGTCCACAAGTCACTAGACTATCAACAGAAGAGTTTCAATCTTTTGAAAGAGGTTCCTATAAAACCCCTGCCTGCAGTTGCAGGAAAAAACCTGCATAGAAGGAGAAGCAAAGCAAATAAAAGAGGAGAAAGCTCCAAGAAAGAATAGATATGATACAAGAGCTTCTTCAATGTTGTCTCTCTCCAAATAAACAAGCGACGTTAGGTACACAGACAAAATACATCTAAACTGCTATCTGGTACTACTACAAAGTCTAGGACGGACAACCACAAAGCAAAGTTCAAAAACACTCAAACTTGAAACTTCCCAGAGACTTACTTACAAAAATTCTGCAAGCTTAGGTAAACTATGGAAAGAATAGAGCCAAAACAAAATTAGACCAATTGAGAAAGCTGCGAGAAAGGGACTTGCATACCAACGATTTCTGCTGCGCTTCTTAGTACTTGTAACACAAAAGAATGTGCGCAGAAACTCTTGAGGTAGTATTCAAACACGTCACGCCGTAGAAAATATTGCCTGGACTCCCCTTACAGATTGCTCTCCCGTTTTGTCCGGACATGGATAAGTATAACTTCGATAAGTAAGAAATTTCAACGAACGCGAGAACTGAACAGATTCTCAACCACAAATATGACAGATATATGTTTACCTGTTCTATCAAGCCGAGCTCTGAAGCAATTTGATAATGTGCTTTTCGAAGTCTTCCAAGGTTTTGTCTTTCTTTTTCCAGAAGACTCTCCAATTCTAACATTCGAACCTAAAATCAAAGTATGAACAAAACAAATGAGGCAATTGACAGCGCATTTTGCACTATCTTACACCACCGTTAAAAGTACAGTTTGACTTATTTTATTTCTAAAATACAAGTAATATTTGTTAACTTTAATACGCATGCGCAGAGACAACTAACACAATCTTCCCGCAAGAGGCACACCTGGTTTGGCTAACTAATCAATTTCGGTCATCGTTCGAGTTGCCGTCCTTATCGGGGTTCGAGTTCAATCCAATGAGCGCCTTAGCGAGGATTGTCTTGCTAACACCCTTTATATAACACATTCCGTCACTGACGTCAAACTCAGTGCAATTTTTGGAGCCTTTTGGCTCACTGAGTGATGAAAGTAAAAAATAACAGGCCCGGCCAAGGGTGTGGCAGTACCTTGTAGGAACTGTGTTTATTCCCAGTACTGTTTTCGTCACCCAGTACACAGAGTCTGTCCTGTCAAGTTCAAGGTGACGTAAGAATAATTTGTGGTTTCAAATTCCGGTGTTGATGTAACATGAGATCAAATGTCATATGAGATGACCACAGGGAACCAGACAGCGTGATTTTTGATTGGTCAACACTAACAGACGTTAGAATTTGAAAATCGCTGTAGCAAAAGAAAGTTTTCTTATGTTATACCAAGAGCCTAAGGACGATCTTCTAGTCGTTCCCACTGCAGTTAATTTCTATCGTGTGTAAAACTTACCTTTCCATGTCCTTGGCTGTTTTGTTCGTGAAGGATTTTCTTGGTTTTGCTCTTTAAACGACATATTATATCTCATCTTTTCTAAACCGCATGCTCCATCATCTTCCATTTTGAATTTGGAGAACTGAACTGAACGAAAACATGAAAGTGAAGTTCTCCAAATTCAAAATGGAAGATGATGGAGCATGCGGTTTAGAAAAGATGAGATATAATATGTCGTTTAAAAAGCAAAACCAAGAAATCCTTCACGAACAATACAACCAAGGACATGGAAAGGTAAGTTTTACACACGATAGAAATTAACTGCAGTGGGAACGACTAGAAGATCGTCCTTAGGCCCTTGGTTATACACTGTACTTGGGCAAGTCCACGGATTAACGGGACAGTAATTACTCCGTGTACTTCGTATGTCACGATAACGGTACTGGGAATAAACAATAAACACAGTTCCTACAAGGTAGGCGCCCTCGGCCCAGCCAAGCCATTCGGTTCCTGCATGTATCCTCTGAACCCGAATATTCCAAACGAAAATCATAGTGAAATGTACCTGGGCGTCCATTTCCAATCTTTTGGCTTGCGTGAGAGTCAATTTGGAATAATCAGGTACTGTTTCTAAAAAGAAAATACAGTGCATTCCTTCAAAATACTGAAAATGATGTTACTGTTAACCGATAGGCCAAAGCTTACAGAATCCCCAGAATCCTCAGCTTGCATCGCAAATCATGAGAGATTCTCATGCAGAATTCAAAGAATCTAATGGGAACTTGCAAATGTAGACATAGACCTGACATAGATCGACAAAGTGTGGGAACAGGGGAGCGCCGTTCCCAGGAAATTTTTGCAAGGACTTTGAAAAGAAGCTGAATTTCATGTTGCCGTCATACACCGCAGAACCCGAATCTGTCATAATTGTTATCTAGAAAAAAGGTTGGGTTGCTGCAGTTATGACCAAGAGGCTTGTATCAAGAATTTGAAAAAATATTGGTTGCTATAAGATATCATCCAGGTCAACCCCTATCACTGACCTTTTGAGTTGCTTTTTGTGTCTAGGTAGTGCCTTTTGTTTCAAGAAAGGAAGGAAGTAGCAACCAGATTTGTCTGTGCACTTTGGTTTCCCATCTTCATATTCTACCTACAGCTTGCACGAACTACACCATACAATCCACCAAATCAATTTAAAATTAAAAATTTCACAGGAAGTTTGGACGAAATTTTTGCCGGCCTCTGAATATAGAAACATTTTGAAGGCCTCTGAATATAGATATTCGGAAACAGTTGCATAAAGAACAGAAGATTGACAAATAAATACTTCACACTTACTTGCATCCTCTGACATTTCTGCTCCGGATTTTACCATTGCCACAACATTGGCTGTTGCAGCACCAACTAAGGAAACAAAAAAAAAATGCTCGTGAGATTAAGAATTAAACAGCGTAAATCATCATTCTTCGTAAACTCCCGTTCTTCCCAGCAGTATTCAAGTTGCAGTATTCAAGTTTCTTGAGCAGCTATTTACTCGAATTTGATGCTCAAGAAGTACAGAGCCCAATTGATTCAGATGTCGCATTTGTCATGCAGTTAATTGCTAACATTTAATTCGGCGCCTGAAACCAGGCCTTATTGATCTAATCATCAATAGTAAACAGAAATGTAGTAGACTAAGAAAAGTTGTTCAAATAGAAACTTGAAACTTAAACAGAATCAAGTCATAAGGAAAGGATAAAACCAAATAACTCCATGATGATTATGACTCTTCCTTTGATACACTTTTGCAGAAAAGTGACACTGTTACGATCCATATTAAAAATTTCCAAAAATTGATGCTAGAAATCTACAAGTCAAAGAGCTATCTAAATCCATCATACATTTGGTACCTTCATGAAAAGAAAGAGATTCAATATGATCTCAGAACTAAGCATCTGTGGATATAACCGATTTTGGCATGAAGTCGCCCTCTCATTCAGAGGAAGCTTAAATTGTGGAACAACCTGAACGATAAAATAAGGAGCTACCAACATTTGCAAGCTTTGAAAGAAATATCAAAGCCTGGACGAGTGAACAGTGTAATTGCAGAATTTGTAAGTAGCCTGTCCATTTTGTTACGTTGCTTGTAAACAGTATTTTTTCTATATCTTTGTAAATTATATTATAAATAGTTGGTATTAATTTCCTGCAACTAAGTGACACCGATTTTAAAGAATGATTATTGCATGATTTGATTTGATTTGAGTTGATTTGATTTGATTTGATTTGATTTGATTTGATTTGATTTGATTTGATCTGATTTCACTCACCTCCCTTTGATGCCCTCATAAGATTTGATAATCTTTTACTGCCTTTTGATGCCTTTACTCTTGATGCAGCAACCTGAAAAAGCCATGTTCATTTAGTGAATGCGGTATAGACCATTCAAATATTCATATAGACATCCTTACTTTAACTCATGTCAGACTCAATCAGATGTCGCGTGAGACGCGTGAGAAACTCTTCAATTGCTTATATTCGCGGGCATTTTCATGTGATATCTAATTTGAGACTGAATTTAATGGCAATAGACAAAATCGGCTGAGGTTTGTTTTACCCATTTCAAGTCATGTGACCTCTCGGAAAGTTTAGTATTATTCTACTTCGTGCATTGAAGGAAGACATTTTCATGGCACGAAATAAGTTAAACAGTTCAAAAGATGTTTTATCAAGAGATTGATCACCTGACTTGAATTGGGTGTAAACAAAGCTTAGCTAATTTTTTCTATCGTATTCCTCGCCATAATTATTAATCGGAGCGGCAAAATTTCTGCACAAGCATATGTTAGCTACTGTTCGGGATACAGCAAACTCCCCCTTTAGTAAATCACAATGGAAAAGACGCTAGCTCTGATTGGCTCGCTGATCAATGGAATAGGCGAAGATCTTTGGGGCATGCACGAATTTACAAAGGAAAAATGAAGGACGATGACCTTGAACTTGCTACTGCGCAGAATCCAAAGATCTCAGACGGGGGTCGAGCTCTTCTGGAGAAAATCCTAAAGACTTTCACTGACAGTATCCCGAACAAACTGCACTTGAATTTGATGATAAAATGAACGTATTGAAAGATGACTTACAAAAACCAATACTAACCAGCTGAGCTGTGCTTGCTGCAATTTCATTTGAAGCGACGACAAGTTCTTCGAATTTTCCTTTTCTCTCGACGACTTTGTCAGCAGCATCTCTGGAATTAAAAGTGAGACAAAATCAGAAGAGCAACATTTAGCAATAAAACGATTTCATACGGCTCAAAAAAGGTTAACGAACTATATCATAACTGGCTCTCTTGAATCAAAAGCTATTGACAAATGCTTTGTATCACCGTTTTGATACGTTGCATGGTGGCAATTTAAATATTTTTGAAAATATTCATGGAAGATTTTGAAAAACTTTAAATCATCGTAAATCCTAAACGTCATAGCCTCAAATTTAATAAACGCCGCTATTTTGAAACTAATCAAGATATCAATAAATTTCCGCGGCAGATTTACAGCAAAAAACCACAAGCTCCTTTCACGCCATCTAATTCAAAGAAAACTGTGATAGAATTTTACACCAACCTTTTTAAAGATTTGAGCCCTATGTTTGATTACCGTTTAAAACCAGATTCAAAGAAAATTTCGAATCCTACATTTCTCTTTTGAGATTAAATTGTTATCATCCTTTTCTGTTCAACATTTTGTGAAAACTTCACGTAGAGATGGCTTTGAAGTCGACCAGGGAAATCTATTGTTTATAAATTAGTTGACATCAGCATGGGTAACCGGACACACACACGATATTGTTCCTTATTCTAATTATTTGCTCCCAGGCAAATTTTGGATTCGGCTTTTTTCACACCTTCCAAAACAAGGACTGAAAAGGGAGGGGAAAGTTCGAGAAAAGAATCAATTACCATATTGTTGACATTGGTTTTTCGGAGGGTAATCATCACTTAAACTGACCAAGCAACATCACTAAAGATAGCGAAGCCCTTCTGCTATCTGCTGATACCTTGTTTTTGTTCATAACATTTGCTTTCCGGATGCTGTGTGTGTGATCTTGCGGGTTAAGTTCTGTTTTGGGTCACCCAGTAACGTCCATATTCTCGCTTGCTACTAGCAATAATAAGCCTAGCTTCAGAGAGTCAATTGCAATGCGTATACTGACATGAATAGGGGAATATAAAACAAATATCTTACACTACAATCGATGCTCCCCATCCTACAGATTTCGCAGCTGAAAGCAAGCCTTCGGTCCATTTGTGATGTCGTTTGTAGAACTCTTTTGCAGAAGCAGTACCCTACAAAGCAAATCAGTTCAAAGTTACTCATTATAAACCATTTATCAATAAAATCAATCACTTTCTGTGCAGCGGATCACCAAGAGCAGTTGATAAACATTCAGAGATATATCTAGCCTGCGTGCATACTTTTCCTCTCCTCCCTAGTAACCAAAGTCTACGCGCAGGCTAAGATATATCGAGCTAAAGAAAGAATCTGTTTTCACTATTTTTGCAGCCTGCGTGCAGACTCTCCTTTTCCCTCCTCCACACTGACTGTAAAGTCTGCAAACAGGATATGTTTTTGCAGAATCTACAATCATATTTAGATACGGTAAACAACGTACATCATTACGAAGCTTTACGAGGCCCTTGACAAATGTCAAGCAAAATGCACCAAACTTACCTTTCCTTCCAGTACAATTTCTTCTTGTAAATCTTTTGACCTAATTATCAATTCCCGTATCGCCTAATGAAGAAAATGTAATGAAAAATGGTCACATTGAAAAGCAATAAAAAGACACAACGTGTGGTAATTTTCTAAAACATCAGCCGGATTTCTCAATTTCGGTTAAATATCATCAACAGCAAAGAAAGAAACAGTTATTCATGTGGTAACAAAGATGTGATAGTTACAAAATATGTGAATCAAGCTTTACTTTTTTCCATGCCAAACACTGAAGTTAGTTTCGTTCGAAGTCAATTATTAAACCTTTTCAATACATTCATCTGTTTCATATTAAGCAACAGATTGCAAAAAATCATGTAATGAACATACCTTCATTAAATCGTTGCATGAATCCAAAATTCTAAAACAAAAAAGGAATACTATTAACAACTGCTCAAAATGAAAATCTAAAAATATGTTAGAGGTAAGAGATCTTCAAGAAATCGCGATACAAACTATGATGTCTAATCTTCACACGAATCATATTTCAAGGGTATTTACCTTTCGTTAACTGCTAGTTGTACACCACTTTGTGTCTTCCGTGATTTTTGCAACATTTCCTGGAAGAAATTGGGAAAAATTGTCAGTAAACAGAATAATAGATTTGCACAATTCGTGGTCAGGAGACACAAAAATATTTGTCCAGCACAAAAAGCACCAGCAGTTTTTGAAACGTCAAATTTTGTGAAACAATAAAGTCACCCTTGTTCTTCCAGTCACTATCAATCCACGGCCAATTAGCTCGATGAAATACATTTGATAAATATTGAGGTTAGCAATCAATTCAATAAATTGCTAAACATTCCAAAAGTATCAAGAAGACTAAGAAAGCAAGGTATTTGAGGCCGACCTCCACTTGCAGTAATTTTCGTCACGACCAGAACGTTTGTCTAGAGCGCATGCTCTGTTGTTGGAGAACATGCACACTAAATAAACGCGCTGGTCGTCGACCAAAACTATTGCAGTGGAGGACAGCCTTTAATCTCAAATTACCTCAATACGAGCTGATGCATCGGCAACCAATTGTGCAGTTTCATTTATTTGCTCATCGACAAGGTCTCCAACACCTTCCAGGTTATCAGATTCTTTCGGAATTAATAGCTATGAAATATGAAATGGAAAATATTGATATCAAATCATAGCGCAAATGACAGGAGATCTGTCATTAAACGTACAGTGTACCAATACTAAAATCTCTCCACAGAAAAGTAAATTGTAAACCATTACGAAGACAGAGCGATAACTACATTTGAAAACATTGTCCACAAACATTAGGGACTGGGTCACATAACCATAAAAACATGTTATCTCTGCAATCTATATCGTTTCAGGCAAGTGTCCATTGTGTAAGGCACAAATTTTGGTCGATGGAGCGAATCCAGGAAAAAGTTACCTCTAAAAATCCACTGATATCGGAATAATTATACAACATATTTCTAGTTTGTTTCTCTGCGACATTCAAAAATCCATCTTCAAAATAACACTTTCATTCTGAGTAAAATAGTGAACAATCTGCGTGATATGGCCAACCAAAAAACTGCAAAATCATCGTTTCGAAAGAAGTTTGTTTACTTTACATGACGAAGCCCTTTAAGACTGAAACTGATTTTCAGCAATTCACAGTCTTCCCAGCAATTGCGTCAACAAGTATATAACTGTATCTCAACCATCACTGTGCAAATTCTTTAAAATCACGAAAAGCTGATCAAGAACTTACGGTTGCAGCACTAATTATCTCATCTATTCGTGCCTTCAAATTTGACGAATCAGAATTAACCTTCGATGTTTCTGTTGAGAGAAAAATACTACTTAACGTCTAAAATTCACTCTCAAGTAAAGTGGCATACATATGTGAACATTTTGGAGTGGATATGAGTAAAGAAGAAGAGTAAAAATTCCTGTAGAAATGTACAGTAATATTGCAAAAAAGATTTTGCTACAATAAATTTTTTTCACTTATTGGGTAAATTTAAACACAAGGAAATTAAATTTTCAATATTTGAGAAACCTAGGAGATATATTTGTAAGCATCAATTATTTATCCTGACATACTTCTGTGCACTGCAGCCTGCAGATTATGCTCGCATATCATTACAGATTATGCATACTTACCACAATCCCTCTCCTTCAGAGTAGTAAGATATTCCATCGCAGTGTCAGCAGCCGCCGTACATTTTGTTGTCATATCTACATGAAAGAAAATGAAAGTGCTCTCACTTTTGATAATATGGCTAGTTCTGATGCAATAATTCGAGCAAGAAAGATTCATTCTCCAAGGTAAGGCAAAGGACCCCAAAACAAAATATGCATCAGATTCTGAATGTAATTTTTTGTGAAAAAGAATGTTCAATAACTAAACAAATGTACTTAATACAAAAATACAGAAAATCAAACTGACAAAATTAACTAACAAACAATTATGACAAACTAAATAATACAAATTACGGGAATTGTATGTGAGGGAATTCCTGGAGCAGGAGCTCTCTCAGTAGCTAGGCTAATCGAGATGAGAGCACTCCTCCCTGGTTTAACTTGCAAGTGTGAATGTAGCATAAGCTTTTACTGCAAGTGATAACAACAGCAGCATAGCATAGGTTCCAAATCTTTAAAAAGGCTGGTGTAAAATTTAATGACCTATTTATTTGAACTGAATAAATTCAAAGAAACTTTAGCTATTTCTCTATAATTCTACCATTGGACATTTCTGAAATCTTCAATATTTTCAGAATTAGAGTGTTTTTCTTCTTTTTCAAGAATTCAAGAAAGATTTTCAAAAAACTTAAAACCATCGTAATTTCGAAACTGTTTGATGCAACAAGAAGTAAGTTCGAAGAAAACCATAGTTTATGGATGTCTACAATATGGTATCAAGCAAAAGTCTGTCACTCTTCTGGTTTATGATTTAGAAATTTTATGATGTCACATCCTCAAATGAGTTGAAATGTAAGATACGCTGTAATTTTGAAAAACATTCAAAACTTCTGAAAAGCCCAACGGTAGAATTATAGATAAGTATCTAAAGTTTCTTTCAAGCTATTCAGTTAGAAGAAATAGGTGATAGAATTTTACACCCACCTTTTTACGTTGATTTAAAGATTTGAAACCTATGCTGTGAATGTAGCATAAGCTTTTACTGCAAGTGATAACAGCAGCAGCATAGGTATCAGAAAGAAACATGATTACCTTCAGAATCTGTATGCGATGCCATATGTGACGTTGCCTTCCCATGTAATAAACATTCACTCAAGGAGTGAGTCAGGACATTGATGCCACTTAGAACCGAAGATACATCTGAAAGAGCAAAATCCATTATCATAATAAAGTACGTTTTTATCAAAGTAAAATGATCGCGAAATGTCTACAAAATAGACAATAGACCATTTATTTAGCTATTCTACAAAAGAGCCTGGATCGAGCAATATTTGTACACATTTTGATACGCGAGGTTCGATCGAGTGGCGTTAGAGCTTCTATCACTATTGTGCACATTCGAAAATTCTACAAAATCTAGCAAAATATCGTTCGATTCTGATTCTTTTCAGAATGGCTAGAAGGTCTATGAGGGATGTTTTTCTCCACAAACGATATATTCATTTGGGAAGAATGTCGTGAAAAATAAGGAAGCTGGATCCAGAAAAATTTCATTATCATGTCACAAAACCTGTTTTCTCTCCAACTTTAAACAAAGTTCAAAGGTGAACCAAGTTTAATTTTGACGAAGTTCATTTAAAAGATTTCATTTATCATGAGGCAAAAGAATGATATACTTGAAACCATGGTTTTGGTTAGAGGCCGCAGCTGTGCTTGATTGCCGCAGCATTCTGCTTTTGCGGAGAAAAATTTCATGAACCGCTATGGAGGAGCTAGCGAAATTCAAAGCCTCCTCCACAAGACGACATAAATTTTCCTCCGCAGAAGCATACAAGCTGAAGTATACCTGCTGTGTCTAACTACCCATATGGTGAAATTAAGCAATTACCTTGCTCGTCTTTCTTGAAATTGAGGTAATTACTCGTGGAGGCGTCAACCGTTTCTGGAAGTTCTTCTAACCTTGCCTTCAAATACCCTGTAAAGGAGCATAAATCACGGTAAAGTTGACTCCAACAAAATACTTGGTATTTATCGAAATATAGTTAAAGAAATGAAGTACGAACAACCAGGTCGGATTAATTTGCACGAGCGCAGCAGCACTGCTCGCAAACATCAAATATCATTACACATTCATTGCTGGCACCAAGACTGTACTCAGACTGCTTTGATTACAGTAAATCCCCGCATATAAGGACCTACAAAAATAAGAACCTAGAGGTTGTTGTTCCTAACTTATGCACCTTGTGCTTAAGAACTTGTTTCAGTTTGATTAGGCAAAGATGATTTTGGTTGTCCTTATTAAGTTCATTGTTGTCCCAGTTGGCAGTTAAAATTTGAATCTCCTCCCCTGCTGTTTATAAGCTTAGAATTAGTTACTAAGTCCATAATAACTTTGCCAAAACAAATAACAGGGTTGAAAATCTTTGATCGGGTAGAAGAAGAAGTCTAAAAGAATATCGCAAAAACATACCAGCACTGCAAGTTGTCCCAGACACATGAAGTGGGTTGTTGAACTGTGTAACTGTATCTCTGAGAATAGCTTTACATTGATCCACGGTCGAGGCTTGAGGATAAAGCAAATTTTATCAATAAATGGAGCAAATACAGGAAAGAAAAGAACAACGAATCACAAAACGACGTGTAGAAATACCTATAATTGGTTGGTAGCATAGGTTTCAAATCTTTAACTCGGCGTAAAAAGGTTGCTGTAAATTTTATGACCTATTTCTTCTGATTGAATGTCTTGAAAGAAACTTTAGCTACTTATCTATAATTCTTCCGTTGGACTTTTCAGAAGTTTTGAATATTTTTCGAAATTACAGCGTACCTTATATATTTCGACTCATTTGAGGATGTGACGTCATCAAGTGTCTAAATCATAAACCAGAAATGTGATAGACTTTTGCTTGATACCAAATTGTAGACATCCATAAACTATGGTTTTCTTCGAAATTACTTCATGCTGCATCAAACAGTTTAGAAATTACGATGGTTTTAAGTTTTGTTTGAAAATTTTTCTTAAATTCCTTACAAAGAAGAAAAACACTCTAATTCTGAAATATTGAAGATTTCACAACAGTCCAACAGTAAAACTATAGAGAAATAGCTCAAGTTTCTTTGAAGTCCAACAATCAAAAGAAATAAGTTACTGAACTCTACACAAGCCTTTTCAAAGATTTGGAACCTATGCTTGGGTTGGTAGCGTAATAACTGACATAACCTTACCAATGAGGGCGTAACGCCCTGCCACTTCATCATTGCGTTTTAAAGCCACTTGTTCCAAAAGCTGAAAACAGAAAATTTGAAACAAGAATATCTAGAAAGGAGAAATTTGAAAGGAGAAACCATTAAGCATGAATACATTCTCAACGATTTAAAGCGATGCAACTAAAGTTCATTTCAAATTGGATCTCACTTGAGATTTGCGATAACGCAAAATTGCTCATGGAAATCAATTTAATTGTCTTTAATTGTGAGCATTTTCACTTGACTTCTAATTTGAGACATACTAATGCAAGAAGCACAGAAAAAGTTCAAAAATAAAATTTTTCACATGGTTTTACTTGAAAGTCTTTCAACACCCTATCAAAAATACATGAAAAAATAATCTTACTTTTGCTTCTTTGTCTTGTCGTTCTTGTTCCAATTTATTTTCTAATTCCTGGAATTTAAAGATAATGGTAAGAAACCACGGTTGTTTCGTTCCCCTATTTGATGGCTTAATTGCCCTATTTGATGGTTCCGTTCCCCTAACTGATACTTTCGTTCCCCTATTTGGTGGCTTCGTTCCCCATTTGGTATTTCCATTGCCCTATTTGGTGGTTTTTGTTGCCCAATTTGATGGTCTTGTCCCCTTATTTGGTAGCTTCGTTGCCCTGTTTGGTTGAAATAGCCTTAAGTAACGGACTCATCACACTAAACCCATAAACGCAATAAAAAACACGGTAATCTGTAAAAAGACTGTTAACTCCTGTAAAAGAACAATAGCCAATATAAACATGTAACTAGAGAGAAAACTGTTGAATCCTTTAAGAGAGGCACAAGTTAATCTTAAAACCTGAAAAGAAAGAAATAAGTTGGTAACTCACCAGTAACTGCAATATTAAAGAGCAACGTTGAATAACCAAAAACGCGTTTCGTCGCATGTCGTTAAATGTATTAAGTGTAACTGAGATTTGCGATAACGCAAAATTACTCGTGCAAAACTATTCCATTCGTGGATATTTTCACCTGACATCTAACGCAAGACAATCTTATATTCTAACCTTTTTAGCAGTCTCTTCGTTTCCTTTTGCTAACGCCATAGTGTGAATCTCTTTTGAAAGATCTTCGACCTGCAGATTAAAAAAACCTTGTTACAATCTAATTCTTTCTCTGACTAAAAGGAAAGACGACGGTTAAAGGAGACTGCTTCTACTACTAAAGACCAAACAAATTAAGAAAAAACACTCGTTTACCTTTGCGTTGTAATCACCACGAAGTAACTCCATTTGTTTCGATATTGTCTGAAAATGATACATACATGAAAATAAAAGCATGTCTGTAAGTTGGTAGGTGTTTCGCTAATAAAACTTTCAATTAACAATATGCATAAGAGAATCGGAAGAATGACGTCAAAAGCTTTATGTTGATACATAATAACATAATAAGCCCTATATATTAAAAGACAATTAGTAGTGGTGGGATTTATCAGGCACTGGGAGATATCAGACATACTTGCCTTTAACACCCAGGAACACCCCTTCTACATCTCAAAGACGAACGCTAACTTACGTGAGACTTTCATGGCCATTGCTCTTCTATTCTGCAACATTATTATATCAATCACTTTGCCCATCTTTAAAATATGCTCAACGAAGTAGCTTTGGTTTAGGCCAAAGTCAATTTGTATCAGTCTTCTCTTTGTCATTACACAACATATTTTAGAGAAGCAGACTCTCAGCGATCAATATGATAATGGTGCAGATAAATACAATTTTCAGAAATACTTTCACATCTTTTGGATTGGAACAAAATAAATAAACCAACCTCTTGTCCATCTCTTTCTTTGTTTACTTGATTTTGTAGATCTTGTATTTGTTGCGATAGATTGTTTTTCTACAATCAAAGAATTAGTAAAGAATAATACATGGATATCTGGTAGAATGGTTATATGATTATGAATAGACTTTTTAGCTGTTCTAAAAAAGAGCCTGGATCGAGTGTCATGGTTATACATTTTAATATGTGAGGTTCAATCGAGTGGCATTAGAGCTTCTATCACTGTTGTGCACATTCGAAAATTCTTCAAAATGTAGCAAAATATTGGGCGATTCAGCTTCTTTTTAGAATAGCTAAAAGGTTTATCGATGATGTCGCTTCGGTCAACAGAGACTCATTATATTATTCTGAAAAACTCGACCCTATTTAGGGCATCACATGCAAGAAATTGTGGGGGCAATCAGATCACAAGATTCCACTAATTCCTATGTGATTTAAGCTTCAATCGACAGGGTGGAATATACAATACTTAACGTATGCAACGTTTTGTTCATTGAAGGGATTGGATAAGACATTGCCGGGGAAAATGTTGATTTGGCTGCTTTCTGATGAGCTATTCAATTGCAACTATTCAGCATAACATTCAAAATGAATGTCTCATCTTGGAGATTAGCCTTTGCACTTTCTTCTGATACAAATTTAACCTCCATATGTTTTAGGATTACTGCGACATATATGGATTTCTAACAAGTATTTTCGTTGATCTTTCACCCAAAGATTTGCCTGTATCTAGAAAAGGATTTTTACTTTTGAATTTACTTTTGAAAGTGCCAGCTGAGAATGGGCCTAAGCAGTCTAGCTCTCTGGTAAAGCCTAACTAGGTCCTTAGATTGCGTTGAACGAATAAAATATTACCAGCTATCTAGCAGCCAAATGCATTGAAGAAAGTACGAGCAGTGCATCGCAAATTCTTGATCAATCAATTTTGAACAAACAACAAACAGACAATTTACCTCGTCCGTATACTGCGTTCGTAGATTTTCCAAATCTTCTGTAAGCTCCTGAGATCAAAACGCAAAGATTACGGATTGTTGACGAAGCAAACATGAATCTAAAGAAAGCTGTGCAAACGACATGAAATGAGGGCTCGCAATAATGAATAACAAGCAAAGATAAATTGCAAGTTTATTCATATTTCTTGCATAGCAGTCTTAATCTAAAATGAAATTGCTGGGATCTGTCATCATGCCTGAGCCTTTGAGGGCTAGTCTTCCCATCAGATATCCATCAAATAGTGCGTTTCACATCCAAAACCTCAATCTATCTCTTGTTATAGCTCATTCATTCCTAGAACCTCTATTATCTGGAATAATCTTCAGACCACTGCCTTCCCAGCTAGTTATACTCTTGAAGCGTTCCATCAAGCATCATGATCTTGTCTTCCTTAGTTAAGTCTTCTCTCTTTCCAGTGCCTAGGATACTTGTATCATTGGTAGTGATACCTTTCCTTGAAACAATGCACTAAAAGATACACTGGCTGAAATTTTCGAGTGTCAGTTTCAGCAAGCTCATTTTAGGCAAGTGAATAAATTATGTTACCTTCTTTTTAGCAAATAGTTCACTCTTTTCTTTGGTGGAATCTTCGAGGGATTTCAGCAGAACGGCAATCTGTTTATAAATGAAAATAACACAAATGAACACAAATTAACAGAAAAATCATCCAAAAAAAACAACTATTGACTGAAAGAAGCACAGCAAAAATTTAACGCTCGTTTTAAAACAGATTTTAGAGAGTATCTTCTGAACATTCACGACTCAAACATGACCCCTTCATAGAGCAGCGCATTATACTAGTTTTCTTTCTTTCTTAAACACTAATTCCTAAAAGGCTAATTAAAAGGATTCTTGTGTATAAATATTGACAAAATGAAATGAAAAATTAAATTAAATAATTTCCTCACCTCACCACCTGAAGACGATTTCAAAGTCTCTATTGCATTCTCTGAAGCCTGAAAATGTCAAAATTAAAGCAAAATAAAAAACAAAGCTTGACGCAGTTAGTCCTGTAGGTTTTGAACGCCAAAGCTATCCACCCCCCGGAGAAAAGCCTGAAGAAAGAGGTGCCAGTATGGACTGATTACAAGTTCGTAGTTATCGCTATTTATAGACTGATGGACGCTATAACTACGACTGATGTCTATACGCTTCCAGAATCGGACATGGCCTAAATCACCTGCTATTTGAAGCGTAGTGCCGTCATCCAACGAAGCGGAAACTGGGACTGAGGTAGTTAGTCTAATGCCAGTACTGTGAGGTCCACTACGTTTTTGGGTCTTTCAAGCAGAAGGTATACAAGATAAGAATTTCGAACAGAAAGGTTGATTGTAATGAATTTACCAAATGTGTAAACTACATTGAATCTAACACTCAGTGAAAACATACCATTCGAGCTTGCTCTTGTTCAACCTTCTCCTTCTGAAGTCTCTCCATCTCACTGGATAGCGTAGATACCTACCAAAGAGTATAATTACGCTGTACATTCACAGAAAAAGGTGGTCTCTACAGTATGTTTTAGGCTACTCCAGCCGGGTACACATATGGCACCCCTGGAGGTAGTCTAGACTACCCCCAAAGGTATTTTAAAATGCCTTTCCAAGGGAACTCTAAACATGGCAAGGCATTCCAGAGCTCCCCTAAAGGTACTCTAAGTTCCCCTTTACAGCATGGAGGGTACTCTAGAGTAACCCTAAAAGTACTCTGCAGTACTTGTAAATGTACTCAACAGAACTCTTAAAGGTACTCGAGAATACCCCTAAAGATAATCCAGAATACCCTTAAAGGTACTCCAGAATAGTCTAAATGGTACTCCAGAATATCTCTAGAGGTACTCCAGATTCAAGGATATTCTAGAGTACCTTTTGGCACTCATGTACCCAAAGGTACTCTAGAGTAGTCCTCAAAACCACCTTATTTCTATGAGTGTAGAACAGAAATAACGCAAAAATGGACTCAGTAATAATCTCCTGGAATGTCCTTTGAAATTAAAGACCTTGTTACGTCCCTTCCCTGGGTCGTTTTACGTTCGACAAGAGGTCTTATTTATCTTAAATCTCTATTTCCTTGACACTAACTCTTAACTCTAAACTCAATAACTTTATAATATTATTACAAATCCATTTACCTGAGATGCTAGTTGGTCCTTCAGCTCCTTGCTTTCTTGTTCCAATGCCTGATAATAAAGATGGCATGGCTTTAATATCTGATATTTGGTAGTTTCACACACACACTCCTCCCCTCTCCCCCACTGTGAAACGATTCCCTGCCAAGCAAAATTATGCCCAGCCGTTCAATTTGAATTCATCACATGCACTATTTCAGCTGTTTCCTCATTAACATTTTCGATTCTCGGTCCCTCCCTTCTCCGCCTCGAAGATAAAACAAGTTCCCACTGTGTCCAACAGCTAAATAAAGTAATATGTCGATCATAGCCCCTTATCAACCCACTATGTTAGCTGGCCTTCCCTTTTGAAAGCTTTCCCAATGGTGCTTTTCTGATCCCCGTCGAAAATTTATGATTTTGAAAGTTTCCCCACATTCTTTCAATGCCCGATTGGGTGATCATGTGTTTCCAAGTCTAATGAAGAGGGTTCTATTTTACGTAGTTAAACCTAACAACTCAAGATATAGGTATACGACAGGTATCAGTATTCTTACGTGCAGAAAACAAATAAAAGTTTCATGATATCAATGTGTACCTCTTTGGTAGCCTGTTCCTTCTCTGCGTGCTCTTTAAGCTTTTTTATTTCTTCTTCCAATTGTATTCTCTAAAAAATAGATAAAATAGTCAAATTTAATTTCACTTTTCACCCACTTCAGGTCAAGCGCCCATACACGTGGGAAATCATCCCTTTGTCTGTTAATACCGTTACCCTTTTCACGCTTTGCATGTTATGAAGTTCTTAACTTGTACTTAACTTCACATCGAGGAAGGACCAGGATACTCCTTCGATAAACTTTGCGTCTCAGTGTCCCAAACTACCTTCAGATGATGGGTAGAAACAGGGCTAAAAAAATTCTACCCCTATTTCCTTACTCTCCTAGTTTCTTTCCCTTCCCTTTCAATCCCTTCCTTCATTTATCCTCTTTCCCTTGCTTTACATTTCTGTTTCCTTTTCCTCTTCTTCCTTCTTGGGGAATTTGAGCATTTCAGCTACCTTCCTGGTAGTGCCGCTACCACGCTACTTCGTTTTTTGAGCCCTGGGTAGAAATGAATATAATATAAATATATAAAAAATGGATAATAGATCTATCTTACTAACCAGCGTTTCACTGTCACTTTGAATCTTGCTTAGTGTATCCTCTGCAGACTGAAAAAATAAAGATGCATAAAAGTAGCGCAGTTATTGAGCATTTTAAAGATTTTAAGCAATGTTTTATCGCAAACCAAGTGCCAAAAAAGGAATCCAAGATATCATACCTTCCTGGCATCTTCTTGAGTAACTTTTGAGCTTGAAATGTGCTCTAATTGGACTTGTAAACTTTTCACCTACGAGAAATGAAAACAATCTACATTTGATAACTTCATACCTTCGTTCGGACAATGATCGTTCGCCATTCACAGAAGGCGAATGACCGAGCAGCTTATAAAGTTCCCGTTAAGCTTGGTCAAGTGAGATCAACATTTGGATAGAGGACCTTCCAGATGCCGAACCAAACAACTCACTTCCTCGTCCTTCGGAAGGAACATGGATGTGACATGCACTGCTCATCGTAGGCCTAAATTGGCTAGGATATAGCCAGAAATTGTTCAGCCTACTTTCAATAAAGTGATGATGATGATGATGATGATGATGATGATGATGATGATGATGATGATGATGATGATGATGATGATGATGATGATGATGATGATGATGATGATGATGATGATGATGATGATGATGATGATGATGATGATGATGATGATGATGATGATGATGATGATGGCGATGATGATGATGACGATGATGATGATGATGATGATGATGATGATGATGATGATGATGATGATGATGATGATGATGATGATGATGATGATGATGATAGATGCCTTTATGATAACTTGAGCCGCACCTGCATGTTACGCTAATCAAAACATATCTATTGGTTATTCTAACTGCAATAGCCTGGCAAGAAACACAATTTCACACAAAAGATAGTAACGTGTTTACCTGGTTGTCATATTGAGTCGTTAGTTCTTCGAGTTTCTTTTCCAGTTTCTGAAAATGAAATCAAAATCTTATAACCCTTAAAAAAACATGCAATGGCTCTATAAAATCGAGGCTACTGAAACGAGGTTGCCTAAAAGTGCGATCTAAGCTTGCTGCAGGGTAAAAATCGTCAGGATTGTGATAAAGCAACTTCTAATTTATCACTTCCAAAATTTGAGCCCATCCAAATGGTTTAGGACTTCTTCGAAAGCACCAACAAAATCTCAAATCAAGGCAAAAATGATCTCGATGCTTCTGTCTAGTCTATCATTTTCTAATCCATTTCTAAGACGTGTTTACACTTGCACGAACCAAACTTCATGAAGTATAATCAGAGTGCTAAAAAAGTTACAACTCCATAGCTGTGATAAGGACGAAGGTTTTGCTTGTAAATATCATATTTAACGACGTTTAATAATTTCTACAAGAAACTGAGGAAACTGTTGGGTTATTTTACCAGCAACTGGTTGTCTAAATTTAGGGTTACAAGCAACGCAAGGAGTTTGAAAGATATGGTCATTTTGACTTGATACAATGTGGAAGTTTAACTAACGAAATCAGCATCCAGACGAAAGCTGGACCTGTTTCTGGACTCTCAGTACAGTACTACCCCGCCACTAAGAAACTGACTTAGAAGAAACTGCAGCATGCCAGATAGCACCATGGTCATTGTCAACATTTGGTTTGATATAAAATTTATATGATGTTTATAAGAAATCTAACAGCCTGGTTTTACAAAATGAGTTTCTTAGTGGCGGGGTAATACTGTATAATAACATAAAAGACTCACAGTCTTTTCTTCTTCGGCACCATCAAGTTTTTCGGTCATCGCATTCAGTTGTGCAAGCATTTCGTTGATCTATAGGAGAAAGAACTTATAAATTTCATCAAACATTCTGCAAGGAACCACTAATTGTTGAAAAGTCCACAATGTCTTTGACAAGCAAACTTTTATCACAATGTTGTTAAAGGGGCACACATGTTTAATTTTCATATTTTCAGCAGCATTTGGCAGTCAGCGGGAGAAGTGGGTTAGGTGTTTGGCCGGTAAGGAAGGAGGAAAATCTCCATAGCACAATTTTTACTTCAGAATTTATAGCGATATTTGTTTATCATAATATTGAAGTATTCAAAGGTCATACTTTCATCATTCTCATTATTCAGAGAGCACCTTCCAAACTTTCAGTGCATATTGAGATGACCCAGCGAAACTCTGCGGGCTGCCGGTAGCCTAGGCCTACGTGTTCTAGACCTTGCTTTCTACTAAGATCTAGGGCATGGTCGCTAGGGGATGAGGGAGGGGGGGTAGGGAGTATCAAGCTAGCAGCCAACTGCTGCTAAGAAATATGAAAATAGAGCTTCGATGACCCTTACTGCTGGCGAGGATGATACAATTGTAATATGAGGAATGTTTTATGAAGAAGATTACTGAAGGCAAACCTCAGTAAACGTGCAATCTTATGGCTACAAACGAAGAGTGACTTTCGTAACATACATTTATCAAATTAAATAAAAGCTAGAGTCCAGTTTAGCACGCAGCATTGGAATGATGTGCTATTGTATGGCATCGGTACAGGTTAGGGTTAGTTTCAGAAAAGGATTTTTAGGGTAAGTTAGGATTATTGGGGTCACCTAGGGGTAGGGGTTTGTCCAGGGTACGGTTAGGGTTGGGGTTTAGTTCAATATCTGCAGAAGGAATATGAAATTTAGCACCGCCCCCTAAACTGCACTCGTCCCTAAAAAAGAGATCAAGTGAAGAAAATAATCAGAATTGCTTGTTTTCATACCGCCTCCTTCTTCTCTTGTTCCAACTCTTCCAAGGCATCGTGTGCATTCTAGAAACAAAATGAAATTAACATCAGCGAATAAAAACGTAGAAAGCAAGTGTATGCCATGCCTAAACGCAGAGCAAAACAAGCTAAATACCGTGCGGCTATCATTTGAAGAAACCGCATTTTCATGTCAGACATCAGCATTTCTTAACATCAAAGCATACTCTACAGGCTTTAAATGATATGGATGTAAGTAAATTTCAGCTTTAAACATTTTTCTTCTCTTTTCTTTAAATGACACTTGAACTAAATCCATCCCAACCTTGCACATTCCTTAAAAGCTACAGAATTTAACAAAAAATATTTCATAAGACTAAACGATTCCGTTGCATAAATGCATCGCTTTGTTGTATGACCAATTGATAACAACATGCCTTCCTAATGCAAGATAAGAGAGATGATCTTCGTTTAGCCATGTCTTCATCATCCTTGGATTTCCTGTGAAGTAAAGCCATTCTGAAACACGAAAATCAACCGAAAACTGATGTTCGAAAGTGCATTCGATTGATTCACTGCACCATGAAAGGCTATAACGATGGTTTCAACAGTACTGATGATTTGAAGTGCAGAATATTTCTTCAAAATTGCCCCCCGAAAGATTCTAAAATATGTGAACTAGATGAACATCCCTCTTTCAAAAAGCAGAGACGAACTATTGTCATCACTTGTCAAGTCTGTCTGTCATTTCCACATGCCTAATGTATACGATAATGAACCTGAGTGACAATTGACATAAGTTCAAATAAATTGAATACTAAATTCGATGTGAGGTAAATGTCTGTAAATGACATTCAAAAATAAACACCAATTAGAGCTATAATTATATTTCAAATTAGCAGGTCCTCGAATTTTAAAAATATTCTAAATAATTGATCGATACGACAAATTTAAAACAAGCCATTAGAGCGTGATTTGCACCAGTGTAAACAACATATTTCTGGAAGCATATCTAAGATAAATACATTACTAGGCATAGTGAATGAATAGAAATGTTTAAAACAGAGATAGTGAAACTGCCATCCGTCTTCAGTAGTCATGGTTCCAGATGGAAACATTTGCAACTGATTTAAAAAGTCTTATAGATTGAAAAAGTAAGGTTAAAGCTTCTAGCTACTCGAACAGTGCATCAGAATTCCCGTTGCTCCAACAGCATGCTACAGATTGTGAAGAAAACTTCCCAGGTATTCACCTGAATGAAGACGTAAATATGTGGTTTTCATTCAGTTCTGTCCGATTCATTTCATCTAAAAATTGCTGCAAGTATGCCATCCCTCTCTTTGTGTGACTTAGATTTAGTCTGGTTGCAATATTCAATATAGCCGTAAGGTTGCTGGCAATAGTCTTCTGCCATGCCCCCGGTACCGCAGTCGAAACGTCTGAAACTGGTGCTGCAGCTATCGCACCTGAAATGCCGTAATTATGCCGCAAGGATCAGAAAAGTTGAAACGATTCAGCATTTCCAAGTCGCTAAAGGTAACAAAGCCATCATGGTTGAAACTGCCGGTGGTACCAGCAGAAATGGTTTCCACATGAATTGAAATGGCTGCGGCGTGCAAACGGCAGTGGTTTCGGTAATGGTTTCGGTAATGGTTTCGGCAACGGTTTCGGCAATTGTTCCAGCAATGGTTTCGGGAATAATTTCGGCAACAGTTCCAGCAATGGTTTCGGCAATGGCTTTGCAAATTCTCCTTTGTTCAACTAGACGTTGATTGCAATTACATCACTTCTATTGTGAGTAAAAAAAAGTGAGGCGGATTTCTTCTCCATTATGAAACTTCAACAAACACAATTTGACATGGCTTGCAATTTGATCATGAGTTGTCAATTTGCCCCACGGTTTTGTCCGGCTCACCTGCTATATTTTCAGTGCCCATGACTGTGAGAAAACTACTTCCTTCATATAATTTAAAATCTACAAAAACCAAGCCAACGGTTCACAATCTTGAAAAAAACGTTGCCCTCCCACAAATAGAAAGAAAAAATAGACAACAGAAGATTGCTTACTTTGTTAATCTGTTCCAGTTTGCTAAAATTTTCTTCCATTGCCTTTATATCCTCTTCCTAAATCAAATAATAAATAAAATATAAATAAGATAATATAAATAAATAAGAATTTCAAAATGTATAAATACTCGGTTGTCCTCTGGTTTAGTTTAACTGAAGAAGATTTTGATATCGAAACATTTGAAAATAAACAGTTGTGTCTTTATAAATAGGATATAAATAACGCAACAAGGAATTGATATTTTCAATTCAAATGCTGAAAAAACAAAAAGCACGAATCATGAAATAAGAGAGAAATGCAGTCTCACCTTTGCTTCTAAAAAGGCTTCGCGTTCTTCGAATGTCTTCTGAACCTCCTGCAGAGAAAAACGAAGAGCTATTTCAACAACTTCAAAATCTTGAAATTATCAGATGCTTCTAAAAGTTTTATTCCCAATTTTCACGAAATATCAGTATTGAAAAGAATCAAGAAATGAATGAATTAATTAATCAATTGATTAATAATTAATTGATTAATGAACGAATGAACGAACGAAGGTGTATGTGATTTTGTTGTTGTTGTATACCTTTCTGCCTAGCATCCGAAGGTAATTTTAAGGACGCTGAGAAGCTGAGCTTATCGAAGCAGCGTCCTTGTCCTTCCTCTCGATGTGACCACACCTCGTGATTCCTTCAGCCTGGAATTACAGAGAGTTAGCGACTCTCCTCACACTTTGAAGCAACTTTGGTAGGGCGGGGACTCAAACCATCAATCTTCAGAATGGTAGTCAAGCGAGCTACCAATGAGCCATCCCCGCTACATGTGAATTGTGAATAACAAACATAGACAAACCTGCTCCTTTTGCTCTGCTTGCTCTGCTTTTCGTTTCAAATCGGCATTCTGAAAGAAAACAAAAAACATAATTCTCAATAGGAATTCTGGAAAATAGACAACCTTCATTTCATGAATCCCAAGGAAACAACATACATTCGATGTTAGTAACTACAAAAAAATCATTCAAAATTTTTAATTTGCATACTTTTTGACGGTGGAATGCAACTTTGTTTTTCCCATTTCCTTTTTAATTTTTACTTCATTTTATAGTGTGCGGCCAAAGCTCGATAAGTACTGCTTCTCTTGGGTCCGATGCAACACTTCATTTCTCTCTATTTTGTAAAATACTTCCCTTCTATGAGTAAAACCTAAATCGACATTTGCAAGTAACCACAAATAAGCGAGATGCATTTTGATAGTGCTTGTTGAAGAAGGTTGCGTATATTACATTCTGTCTATTGACTGAAGATTACTACAACTCCTTTGGACCAAATCAAGCAAAGAGCTGGGCCCATTTCACTAGCTTCACTAAAGGCTAATTTCCACTCAGTGGAATTTTCCGAGCGGGCGGAATTTTAGACAATAAAAGGTCGCTCAGCCGTAACTTTCTATTCAATTCCAGAGCAACATTTTCTCTCGCATACAATAGAAATTTCGCCCGCTCGGAAAATTCCAGTGACTGGAAAGCAGCCTTAAGTGAATTGATGTTTCTGTTGTCGCTTCAGTGTAGTTATAACGTCCATCAGTTTATCAATAGCGATAACTACGAGTATGTAATCAGTCCACCATTTCAATATAAACTTTTGCTGTTTACCAACTAAAAATGTAAATAATACATTACTTGTCTTATCATCTTAACATGTTCATCTCGCAGATGTGTGTATTTTTGCTTTAACTTCAAGAACATCTCATTTACTTTTTCTACAAAGAAAGATTGGGGACGTCAAGGGATTTCTTGATCTTAACAAATACTGACACTGATATAACAAAGTTATATAAGAATAATTTGATGTGGAAGCGAGAAATCAAAATCGCAAAATTTTGATACACATGAAAAACGAGTTGACTTATGAAAATTCAGAAGTCTGCTAGAATTCCAATCATGGTTTGACAGGCATACGTGACCAATGACGTCATCTACCAGGTGAGTCAGAAAAAAGGATCCCCGTTTGAAAGGTCACGGCTCCCTGGATATCAAGACAATGATATCGGCAAATATATAGTTTAATGGTAGAAATGTTCAAATCTACTATAAAATTTACCTGACTGAAATCGGCCACTCCATTTTGAAATCATGAGGGATTTTCTCCAGAAAGCCTCTTCAAAAAACCTTCAAAACGCGCCAAAAATCATGAACAGATTACACTAGCATTTCTGCCTTACAATGCCTTACAGCAATGACTTGTGAACGCTTTAGCACGTGCTATCCTCTTGGGACGATGAACAAGTCCCCCCCCTGGTATCGATGACCTATTCAGGGGGATTCCATTCTCCCAAGAGGACAAAATACATGAATTTATGTGAGTGTCATCAATTTTAGGAAGGAAAATGTGCTCATTGTTTTCATTCGTTTTTGCAGGTTTCTGGAAACGGCTTTCTGCAGAAAATCACCCATATCCACGGGAAGGAATGGCCGATTAAGGCTGGGTAAATTACTGAACCTAATTGAACATATTGGCAATAAAACAAGACATTTTTCAATAATATTGCTTTGATATTTATGGAGCAGTGGCCTTCCAAGCGGGAATCCTTTTTTCGGATTCACCCGGTATATAGTATGAAAAGATATCAAAAATTAAATCGAACCCTTTTCAGCATCATCTGATTTTGTAACATGCGTAAATCCTTCCAACTGGCTCCTCAAGAAAACATTTTCCTAAAATCGTAGAGGAAGTATATATTTTAAAATTTCTTGGATAGAAGTTATGAATTCTAATTCAGCTTCAATAAAAAACAAGCAAACAATTTTTTGACAAATCCTTGAACCTTTTAGCAGCTTTTTAAAAACATTGAAAATAAGAATTTATAGATAAGATTAATTTAAAAAAGTTTAACTGATGAACATTGACAAAATAGATGAACGAATATTGTCACGAAAGAAAGTATATGAAGCAAAGATAATAAGAAAACAGGAATCACTGATATTAATCACTCAAATCTGAGTCAACTTACAGTCAACTGCCATTACAAAGATTCCAAGAATATAAAAAATTATCAATAACGTTCTTCGCTTGAAATGTAATTCAAATTTCATAACCAAATAAATTCTAGTCCTCTACATAAAGTCACATCTAGACAATGGAAATCTGAACAAATTAACAAATCTTACTTCACAAGTTTGCTCTGCTATTTTTTGATACTGACTAAGTTCTTCTTTCAGCTGAAGTGAAGAAATAGAGAATTAAGATTAAATAATGCTCTTGAAAATATAAAGCTGTGACTTCATTCAAATATTGTGAAATCTTAGAAAGGGTGAGAAATGTAAACACAGTCTTACCTTCATTACTTGGGCCTTCAGTGCAGATTGCGTTGCATATGCCTGTCAACAGAAATATTCTGAAATTTAACTCAAAATGATGACGTTGGCAGAACTCAAAATGCTTCGAAGAAAGCAAAGACGAAGTATCCTACAGTCATATACGAGGAACAACGAAAGATTAAAGTTTATTCAAACGAATACACTCTTCTTGAATGAAATGATTAAATATGATATGCTTCACCATTAAAAAGCAAGGCTTACATTTTCGAAATCAGGAAAGCTTTAAATTAAACTTAAATATTAAGTAGTTTATGCAAAACAACTTATTCTCACATCTCTCTCCAAAAATTCCAAATGTTCTCTAAGATCGTTGATTTCTCTCATCAACTGTTCGATCAACATATCTCTGGAAGAAAATATGAAATTTCATTAGGAATGAAAAACGTAGTACCAAGCATCCGCTATGTGTCTTGTTTAATTGCTGCCCTGACCATCCCCCAGGCTATCCCCGGGCATTTGCTTATAAAAAATTCCCGGCCTTCGAGCCTTTTGCAGTCAATTTTTCCCCGGACTCCAGGGAATTTTACCATGATAATACTGGATCCTTTTGCTTCTAAGGATCTCAAACTACTTCATTCTCTCAGCATAAACTCACTCCCATTTGTATCCAACTGCAACGGATGAGGAAATTCTCAATTATCACCTCTGTTCAAAAGCCTCGCTGTATAATTGTCTTCTTGGATGTACAGACTTCGCCTTGCTCTGAAAGCGGGTATGCAAAAATATCTGTTCCAAAAATGAAAATAAAACCGAAACATTACCTGTCATCTTTTTGTGGCATAATTGGCACACTCGGTGGTACTTCTACAGCCTTTTGCTTTTGTTTTGGTTGTTCCATCGTGTGAATCAAGAAATTTGGTGGTGACTAGAATGATGAATAAAAATACAGCATACGAAACTATACAAAGTGTACCGTTGAAGAGGGCCTAACCATTCGAAGAAAACAGGCATCAATTTGGTCTTTTGCGCTTTCTATTCTTTAAGTTATGTTAAGACTGGTTTCGCCCACTAGGGCATCTTCAGAGCAACTGATTAATTTAAAGTATCAGCCTCTAATTATAGTAAGCTGTATGTCCATATAAGGTTAAATAATTTACAAGTATCATTTTGTCCTTATAACGTAAAAATTTTCTTGCCGTGTTGTTGTTGTTATTATTGTTGTTGTTGTTGTTGGCCTCATTCTCGTTGTTTTCAGTTAAGTCGCTGTTGTTGTACAAAACTGAGTATGCAGTAAAAGAAATGTAGAACCACAGTATAAAGCAAGATAAACGAGTGGCGAAGAAGGGGTTAGATATCGCATGGATTATGAAATCTCCATAATATGAAGCATCCTTAAAAGGAGTAATTATATGAAGAGAAATACGTTTGATGTAATATAGTATTGACCGATTTTACCGACCATACGCTGAATACAAACTTACGTCCGGTAATTGTGGTATTGTAGTTAATCCCGTGATGAATGAAAAGGAGCTGGCATCATGAATAAACAGTTTTAATCTACGAGTTGAGGAAAAATGAAATTTAATTCAGATTCAAATTACAACGTGAAGTATATGTAAGAATAAAGCAGAAATTAACGCAAAATATCAACTGAATGAATCTCTGAATAAATTATTTCACAGAATTTAGAAAAACAGAAGATTCGTGCGTTCTGACGTTTCGAACTGAAATCTCCATTGATGAAACTTTTATATTTTTTACATATACACAATATAAAAATGAATAATTTAACAAAACAAATATTTCCAAAGACGATACCATTGGGAGCATGAGAGGCATGGCTACTACCGTTTGACATTAACGAATAACAACACAGAGATACGAAAGGCTATACAAAAGTTTCTGCTCGTCTCTCCTTAGGGATAACCGTCTTAGATCTAAAAGATAAAAACGTTTTTTTCTTTTTTTCTTTATTCATTTAAAAAACAACTATTTACAAAAACAACAAGACCAATTAACGACGTGCCATCCATAGTGGAAAAGGACTTATAGTCAGCGAGTTCCCATTATGTATGGCACTTACAATTTAAATTTGAATCGTTCCAAGAATAGTCGTAAGAGAGGGACAGCCCAAGAGCACAAAATTCGCTATCGTGATTGGCGCTTTAGAGTTTGAAGAGCAACATGAACAACCCAGAGGTCCTTCGGAGGTCCAGGCTCGAGCAATCTATCAAGAGATAGGAATTTGGTGCCTCCAGGCCGTCTCCCTTCTACGACCATGTTCCAACAAAAGAAGAAAAGCCACAACTTCAATCTCACAGCGATCATCATCAATTCATACAAACCAGTAAAAACTTTGAGAATCCCTGAAAAATTACCTCGAAAACTGCTGATTAAATCGTGTACGATGTCCACTTAGTGTGTCGGGAGGTAGGCCTGAGAACGAAAAAATCTGAGATTAAAGGGAGATATTTCACAAGAACGGGGAATGATTGCAATGAAATTAGAATGTCAGTAAACTTGACAAAAACAGTAAAAATTTAATGTATCTCCAGAATACTAAACTGTTTATTACAAATTACCAGAAGAAAACGCACTATCCCTTTTGGTTATTAAAAGCTATAGAATTATGCACTCCTAATTTGCAGAAAAGCAGTATTAGATTGAGAATACCATTTGAAAATTGGAATAGCTCCCGTTCACTTCCTAGTCTTTTGAGCACAAAAACCAACCTTGAACCCATGAGAAGAGAGGCTAAAGACAATGATAGCCCTGGAATCGAAGTTGCACAAATACTTCATTGGTTGCAAAAAGTACAAAAAGGGAAAGAAACTAGAAGGCTGAAGTTCAGATTTAATTTCTTACATTTATGAAGTTTTATCATAACATACACCAACATATCATATAGGCCACTGCATTCCTACAAGAAAATTTCAATAACATCAGAAGACTGAGTAACAAGAACCTTGAGTCATAAAATAAATCATATCCACGAAAGAGCATTGTGTTTTCTGTACAAAGACCATCAAACAGATTTTGAGTCTCTTCTCGAGCAAAGGAATTTGGTATCCATCCACGTAAGGAATCTACAGTTGCTTATGACAGAAGTTTATAAAGCAAAGTCTGGTCTAAATCCACCTTTCATGAAGGATATTTTTAGTGAGCGGAATATTGGCTACAATCTAAGACATGGTAACGACTCAGCTTCCAAAAGTGCGTAAGACGAGCTTTGGAATTGAGACTATATCGTTCCTTGGAAACAGACTTTGGTCCACTTTGCCAAATGCAGTGAAACAAGCAAGCACACTTCCTATCTTTAAAAACCTGATTAGATGTTGGAAGGGCGAGAACTGCAACTGTAGGCTATGCAAAACATACATTCCGCAGGTTGGGTATCTAACATGATATTCATAATTATGTTATTATGTTCAATGCTAATTTTTTAATGGTGGTGTAAATAGGACTTTTTCCCCCATTTATTCTATTTTTTTATATGTTTGCTAAATAGTAAGCCTAAATTAGCAGTAATTTTGCTATCTCGTATTTTAAGCCTACTTTAAAGAAAGAAATAATAATAATAAGAATAATAACAAGGCTGGGGCTGGGTATTTGAGAAACAACTTCGTTCGTTCGTTCCAAATAATTTAATTATTCCAGCTAAGAATTCCGGACTAATGAACTGAAGGTGAAGTTGTGGTTTTTAGCGCCAAGCGCTGGGATCACAGAAGTAGCGAAGCGCTAATCGAGTACGCGACCCCTTGTGATGACGTTCAAGTGGTGGGGCTCTACCTGGGATCGAGTCCTGTCCGCCTGACTGTTCTGGCTGCAAAGTCAGATAATTACACCACTGCGTCACAACAACGAACTTGACTTCAAATTTTTAGAAAGGCCACCAAATACGAAGTTTTTGATGTCACGGTCTCAACAATTTACACAATTAAACTGAAATAATGCAAGATTCTCAATTACTGTGATACAGGCGTTCTGGATTGTTGACAATTTCTAAAAAAAAATTAGTTGACACAAACCCAATTGGCTGTATTGTGTAAAAGTCAAGTATTCATGCCTAAAAAGACAGATATACAGAAATTTATCAAAAAAGCACAAAATTATCTGTTTACCTTCAAAACAGGTACCATTGGAGCGATCCTGCATTGTGCGCTCAGAACTTGAGAGTTGTTTTTCGACTTGTCAAGTGTCTTCATGACTAAAAAAGAAAAGTTTTCATTGATAGCAAATAAGAATTTTTTGTGTGCAGCATTTTTTTATCCTTCTGAATCTCTTTCATCTTGGGCTTTTGAAAATTCTAATCTCCATGCCGAATGGGAACTTACTTACTTAAATCTTCAACGAATAAATCTAGGTCTTATCAACTGTTTGAAGACATACACCTGTAAGTGTCATCATTTTTATCGCTCTTTAATGTGACATCCAACTAATACATGCAGAGATCATTCGTTGAAAAAGCCCTGTTGCACACTGATAGCAAGAAAACCTTGTCTCATTAAAAGAAGTTTTGGGGCACTTTGAAGATCAATGAGCTTTGGCCAATGATTATTTCTTAAGAAGAAATTTGGCATGTTGATATTGTGCTTTGATTGAAGAAAGTCTACAGTACAGACCTTGTACACATTATCACGACAAAAATTTTAAAGAATTAATCATATTCTGATAGGAACTCTGATAGGAACTCTTGAGTCATACCGAAGATTGTAAATCTTTTATAACAAGAATTCTTAAAAAACAAAAAACATTCTCAGGAATTCTTAAGCAGAAAGTCATGTTAATTTGCACAAGGCCAGTACTAGGTATATCTAGCCTGCGAGCAGACTTAACGCGTATACACGCAGGCTATACTGTATCATAAAGAAAGAAAATCTTATTCACTTGAATTGAAAAGCAGCACAATTACAACAGCGAAAAACACTTTATATCAATTAGGATAAAATCTTGTGACCCATTTTGACCCACTGTTTCATTTTGCCTCCCCCCCCCCCCCCACCATACTAAAGACACCTTCAAAAAATAATCAACATTTCTCCAAATCAAATTTTTATCAAAAATCAAATATTACTAGAGTAGATGGCAGACACTATATCAGGCTATAATAATGCATAATAATATCAATGTATGATGTATAATAAGGTAAAGGTATGTATGACTATACTGTATGAGTAGATTAGATACATGCATAAATCAATAAAAAACTAGTTGATATATTGTTGTTAACAATTGTTGTTTAATGTCTAGCCTAATCACAATTTCAAATGAGTATGAAAAACCCTAACTACTGTATACCTAAAAAGTGCATGAAACTGGCCAGTTGATCATTACAGTCACACATCATGTATGTACCACATCACTTTGGACTATTGGAAAAACTATCCAACTTAAAGCAAGTATGCAATGGTAAATAGGCTCCTCTATAAATAGAACAAAGAAATAACTCATACACAGCATTGTTTCTTAGCAAGATAAAAATCTCATTCTTAGGCTACCCTTTCTCAACATTGTGTGCAACTTCGATTTGAATGGGGTATTTTTAGACTTTCTGCTCTCTGCAAATGCAAGCTTTTAACCTTGCACAAACCCTTTAAATGTCGAAAATATCCAACTTATTAAATGTATGAGAAATAATTTTAAAAGGAAGCTGTATATTAGACTTACTATATGCATGTTCACAGTTTGACTGTACCAGTAAAGTCTTATATAAAGAGCATTGAGACTGGAAGAATTTACAAACTTATCGGTCTGGCATATGTCAAGGTCCACCGTCTTCATGTTGCTATTTTCATCAAAGCCTTAGACATGCTACAGTAGATGCCCTTTAATTTGGTGAAATTAAATACTATTAGCCAGGTTAGAATATTAAGCATCATACTCTCTATTTGCATCATGCATATGATGTGGATATCCAAAGTTATAAATGTCCCTTGCTTTGCTGCTAAGAGATTTAAGAAGACATATTTCAGGGGGGCTGTAACTAGCAATATTCAATGAACAAGGCCCAAAATACCCTGAAAAGGTGATCCAGCCTTAAAGAATTGTCAACAGAAACTAGTTCTTTACAGATGATTGCACCCAACAATTATGAAAATGACTTCAGATGAATCTTCACACAAAAATCCACTAGAATGTTGGAGGATACAGATGAAAGAATTCCTTGGGATCTTTTGTAGCCCTTTGAACACTGGAATGAAATCCAATGTGAAAGAATAGATTTGGTATGATCTGAAGACACTTAAGCCCAATTTTCTTAAAGTAAATGTCAGGTACCAAGTCAACAGCTAAAACTTTGCTACAAATAACATCATTCTCCAAATAGCGTATGAACCCATTTAAATCTTTTGTTCGATACAAAACAGCACTTGTACAGCATCCTGGAGCATCCACAATGAAATGAAATTTTGTGTGATATTGCAAGAATTCCAATAAATGCTGTCTTGAAAATGTGTAGCAGAAGATAATAACAAAAGTTGTTGCTAAAGTTGAAAATAAAAGAACTTCCAGAGATGTTTGTATTGTTCTGAATCTAGAACCAATAAAAAACCAAAGACAGGCAAATGATAGCAAGAAGCTGACAGCACCAATCAGAATAATCTCTCTTTTCGTATCCTGACCAAACCCCTGCCATTTTTCAGGGTGATACAATTTCACATATCCAATAGAGTCATCTTTTTGGAGTTTGTTTATCAGATTTTCAAACCTTGATGCAAATTGGCCAACAGAAAAGGCATCATCTTCCAGTACCATTGCAAAATCATATTTCTTGTCATTGCAAACTTTTAAAGCTTCAATCAAGTCAAGTCTATGCTTATCATATTCATCAATTGCTTCTAAGTAAGGTCCATCTTCTGATCTCTGCAGAATTTGCACATTTGAAAGTTCTAATCTTCTCAACAAAGACACATCATTGTTATTTTCAGCAGGGTATTCTGCATTGAAAACTTTAAATTCAAAATTAAGTGTTTTGCTTGAATGTTCTACCTCTTTTAGCAATTTTGCAACTGTTTGTATCAAATAACCAGGAGATCCAACTCTGTTGGTTGACAAAATTGAAATGCATATATTTACTTGGCCATCGTTGGCAAATCTAAATTGTTGAAGTACGCGGGACACATCTGCCTCGATTTTGTGTGTCTGCAAGTAATTTATCGAATCTTCGTACCTGATTTCATTTTGTCTCTCTATTTTCTCTTTCGAATTAATCTCAGTATAAAATGAAGAGAATCCCAATTCACTGCAGGTCCATGGCAGAATGAAAACAAATATATTGACAGAAAGAGGAACGAAACCAATAAGAAACAAGCGCACGTAAGACCATCTTCTTCGCAATTTAGGCCTAGTCATGTCAGCTCTTCTGTGCACCCATAGATGGTTCGATGATCGTTACATAGCACTGTTCTGCTGCAAATGAGCATTTCTTGTCCAGAGCCAATGGTTTACCACTGACGACAATCATTTTCCCTTGCATCAGCCTCCCAGATACACAGAGCAACGTGGAACCATTTTTTAGGCCATCGTAAACAAATGAAAACATCTTTGCAAGGGTTTCATTGCTTTCACGTGATCACTCCACCGCAGCCAATGAGAAATGCACACGCAGCGACAGAAGACCGCTTTTTGCAATATCTGATGCAAAAACTCTTCAAAAGGTAGAAAGGTGAAAAATATTTTCAAATAGTCATTTCATCATTTGATACTGCAAGTTTTTCAGTTTAATTCGTAAGCTTACAGAAATCCCCTTGGATGAATCGGGTGGGCTGAGATTGCCATCCCATGCGGAGACCACGAACAAAAAGGACCGACTATTCCCAAGCTGATGTAAAACGTACGTTATTGTCTCCTACTGATCAAAACCGATCGTAAGTTTTTGATGAACTTTGACAGGGTTTTAGAACTGCCTGTTTTCGTTAAATCCAGATTTTTGCCAATTTGTGATCTCGATAAAAATTAAGAAAAAAAACAGTCGGTTTGTAGCCAAGAGCCAGGATATGTAGCTACCAAACAAAGTTTGAATCACTGATTTCTGTTGATTGCTCTTTGATTGCTCTTTGATGGTTCCCTCGCTTTATTTTATTTTTGGGCACGTCACCCTGTATGTTCAAGCCCCGGGGGGGGGGGGTGGTCTACTTAATTAATACAATAACCACCCGGGGATGTGCCTGCCAATAGGGTCTCATTCAAGGGCTTCTTCAAGGGCTCGTACAAAACTTTAGCATTAGCACATCAAATCTATGTCAAAATATACAAGCGGTGCATGACTCTCATTTTCAGTTCTTTTCACATGATTTGGTTTAGCTGTTGGTATATTCATAAACACATGGTAGCTTGAAAACAATATTTTCAGTAATCGATTCCAGCCTGTTTTACTGTCTTTGAGCAACATTTGAGAATGAAATGAATTGTGATTAGCTCTTCATCACTTTGGGCAAAAGAAACTCTTTAAAATAAGAATATACGATCAAACAAAGATCTGTATGTATGTATGTATGTATGTATGTAAAATTTTGCCATACAAAGTAAAAATTGAAAATGTAATAAAGGAAAGAAAGGCTATTTACATGTATAAAATGGTAATAAAAACTAAAGATCTAGTATAAAAATACCCCTAGTTTAAAATGGCAGGGATAGCATTAAAAGGTCAGTGCAACCTTGTTTCGATAATGGTCCCTCCAGGGGTATTATAGAAAAGAAAAGTTTTCATGAAAAAAGAGACGTTCATAGGAAAGTGTAACAGCCTGTTGGGCTTGTTATTTATGCAGTTTTTAGAAATTTAATAATATATATAGGGACTGTTTTCTTGATTTTGGAGGTCTTTAAAGAAATTGTCCTTTATCTTATGTTTGAAATTGTTAACGTTTTTAGCAGACTTTAGGTCAGAGTGTAGATTGCTTTAGGTCAGAGTGTAGATCTCCAATGATAAATCATTGATAAAAACTACTCACTTTCTTCTTCCAGTGTCAGGAGTAAATCTTGATAATCCAGAATTTCAACAGCGAAATGAAATCTTCAAGAAAAAATGTGTCAAAAATGAGAATAAGTATTACACGTCTTTTAGACCGAAAAGCTTCCTAATTTTCACAAGAACATTTCCGCGTGCTAGTCTGAAAAGTTTCTTAATTTTTTCCTTATTTTTGCGCCTCTGGTTTCTCTGTCAAAACTAGAACAAAGATCAAAGATCACTTTCTACTGATCAACGATGGGATCCTCAGACATTTCATCATTCACAATTTCTTGTAATAATATGCAAAATTGACATATATTTTTGCGATGAAATTTTTCTGTAATGGGTCAAGCCTTTTGGAAAATAATAAACATGACGAGGAACTCTCCAAAGGAAGCTGCCAGATTTGATCTGATACAAACAAATTCATCAGCTCATAAGGCTTTCAGCAGAACACAACGGCTGTGGGCTGGGCATTTTAGGCCATAAGTACAATAACATCTGATCAATATGCAATATCCTCTATTCAACTTTACGCACCCTTTCAGTAAAATAGCCAAGAGATGCCTAGCAGATGGTAACATCTGCAAGTAAGAGGATAAATTTCAAAGTATTATCTAAAGAACGATTAGAAAGATTAAAGGCTCTTGGGTAACCGGCATGCATTGCGATTGTTTTTTCGTTTCTCGTGGATTTCATATACATTTCATTCAATTCAACTCAAGTCCAATATTTAACTTAAGGCTGATTTCCAGTCACTGGAATTTTCCGAGCGGGCTGAATTTCTTTTGTATGCGAGGGAAAATGTCGCTCTGTAATTGAATAGAAAGTTACGGCTGAGCGACTTTTTATTGTCTAAAATTCCGCCCGCTCGGAAAATCCCACTAACTGGAAATTAGCCTTTACGTAAAGGCTGATTTCCAGTCAACGGAATTTTCCGAGCGGGCGGAATTTCTATTGTGTTCGTGAGAAAATGTCGCTCTGACATTGAATAGAAAGTTACGGCTGAGTGACCTTTTATTGTCTAAAATTCCGCCCGCTCGGAAAATTCCACTGACTGGAAATTAGCCTTAAGGAGAAAAAAGCCGCATCTAGAGCTGCAGTGACGTGCTGCTAACTTGAGCAACATCACAAAATGATTTTCATGCAGTATGAAACTAAGCCACCTTTACAAATCCGACTGCAATGCATGCCTGTTACCAAGAGCCTTTTAACTAAGTTTACAAGATGCGAACAAAAATGTGGCAGACTTACACATCATTTATATCCCGGTGTGGAATCTTGAATGGGTTCTCATCGTTAAAGATAAGGGAGCCAGGAATCTTGTGGTACTGTGAAGAAGAAGTTGTAGAAAAAATCGATGAAAAGTGATAAATTAGCTGTTTTCAAATTTGTCCTTTCTCAGCAAATATTTCAACATGTACGTCCTGGGCTCAATTAAGCCAGGTTTCAACCCGGTTTCAAAACAGGATTCAGATGACGGAGAAATGTGCTGTATTAGGGACGTTATCTAGATCAACGGAGAGCTAAGGGGACCGAAGCTATTTCAATAATATAGCCTATTGTATTTGACGTTCTCCATCGATGAAAACAAAAGGAACATTTGTCCTTCTTTCGTTCTATGTTTTGGATTCAACCAGTAATTCAAAACAAACAAAGCAGCAAAAGTTTCTCTGAAACCCAGGTAGCTAGCGCGCTCATTGTGCATTCCAGAGATTGTTTTTAAGAGCAAACATGAGCATATATCGAAAGAAGAAGGATACAACTAAACACCCACATCGGGAATTTTATTTCTTTGGTTCAGAAGCTGACCAGTAAGAGTTTTAATTACACCCAAAAAATAAAAGAATTGAATCGCCTCCCAATCCGCTTTTGAACCAAATGAATTAAATGCCTGTGGCAGATGTGTAGATTTATCCTTCTTCTTTCGATAAAGCTAGCTACCTGGGTTTTCGAGAAACTTTTGCAGCTTTGCTTGTTTTGAACTACTGGCTGAGAAAATGTCCTTTGTCTGCGATCGCTAATCGGTCTGAATATTGCGGTGTCAATCAAAAGCAACTCGTGCTATTGTCTTACAAAATACATCCTTGTTCATCTTGGTAAATATCAAAATGCAAACAATAAAGATATGGTTTGGATGACAAAAACAGGTGGCACATACCTAGACTAACTACCTCAGTCTTAATTTCCATTTGGTTCACTGAATTGAGTGACGGCATTACGCTTAAACTGGTTATAGCAATCATCAGTTTATCAAGGAGTGCAACTGCGACATGTAATCAGTCTAGCATTTACCTTGTGATGAAATTCCAGTTTGCATTGCAAAGAACGCAGGTAATGGGCTATCAGCTGACCATACAGGCTTTTGGAAGATCGCTAAAAAGGATTTACAAAACCAATTACAGTACAACAAATTCTGGGAGGGTAAATTCAACCAACAAATATTGAGCAACATGACAAAAGTTCTGAAACCTTCAAAAAGAGAAATGGTATACTTACATAAATACTGTACAGATCTTTCAAGGTTCTTTTGAAGACATAAGAATCTTTCATGCACTGAAAGGATACAACAAAGTCAGAGCTCTATCAGAAAAATAAGAAACTGAAAATAGCTCAAAGATATTTCATTTCCTGCAAAGTTCTCAAAATATCATATCCTTGCTGTAATCCCTTTTGGACCATCTGCTTGGGGTTGCTTTTTGATCAACTATTTGCATGGGCGTAAGGGGAGATAAAATTTGGGGGGCTGCCTGATAAAACATCCATTGTTTGAGAAAATTTTGCTCAACTTGAGGTGGATTTCTGCCCGATCATGGCTGATTTTTGCACATTTTTCGATGTTGGCGGGGCTCCCTATTTGCCAGGTCAAGCGAACAAGGATTGACAAATCAGACAGTTTTGAGCTGACCCAATGTCACAATATATTGTCATCCTACCTATTTCACTTACTGTATAAAACAAAAACATAAACTTACATTTGGGTGGCCTTCTCTCAATATTTTGTGGAAAACCATCATTCCTTTCCAACACATGATGTTTTGAGAGGGCAGAGGCATTCTCCCAAGAACATTCCAAAATGTTGAACATCCTCTTTCCTGCCATGTTCCTATGATAGTCCCTGTTCACGTTGTTAAGAATGAATCACATTGAAATATACAATCTCAGTTTATCAGTTTATTGCAAAATTATACATGTAAACATTTCAAGAGTTTCTATTCATGGACATTTCACCTGACATTTAATTTGAGACAGGTTTAAATATTTTCAACTGGACCATAAATATCTTGGACCGCAAAAAATTTCCAACAATAAAATTTGTGGATGTTTAAAAATATCAGCAACTGAATTCCTTCATGATTAATGTAACTACAGTATATAACTTAAGGCAAGCAAATTTTCAATGCAAAGTTTCAGGGATTGAAGATTAAAATACAAAAACCAAAAACCAAAAACTGACTGACAGATCAGAAAGAAATGTAATGATGAAGTTTCCCTTCAATAATTTGGAGGATACGTCTCACATGTTTTTCCTTCGCTGGACTTTCTTCAGCTTTGACAGCTTTTGTGATACATTCATGCTAGAAAAATAAACTTGTTTTTAAAAAATTTGATCGAACCTGTACAAAAATACAAGGCTAAACTTGGCCTTGTACAGGCCAAGTTTTAGCCTTGTAGAGGGGATTATGACCTTGTTATGACCTTGTACTAACCCTGGAAGAAAATTACAAGGCTATCAGTAGATTCTAAGTTGCAACCAGTCTAACACAAGGTTTCACAAGGCTTCTACAAGGCTAGTTAGCATTTTTTGAGCCATTCACAAGGCTACAGCAAGGCTAGTCCAGGCTATAACAAGGTTACAAGGCCATATCTACAAGGCTTGTACATGGCTATTACATGGCCTTGTATTTTTGTACAGGAAGCCAGTCTCTATTTGTGTTTTCTCCATTATCAATTTCAATGAAAGAAAATTCATTTATGAATTTGAAGCTGTGAATCTTTCTTGGTGTGGTACATATTTCCATGATGTAAATCATTTCTAGATAAAAATCAATCTATTCATGCTTCCTCTGGATGTGGGGAGTAAGAGACCAACTGATTTGCATATAGTTGATAAAACAAACCTCTTTTCTTTCAGGAAGTTATATACATTTTGAATAACTAAATGTGTTTCTCTTGCCAACACTGGGAGAAGCTTCAAAGATTTCAGGTTCCTACTTGTTCTTTTGTGCTTTCATAAAGATATATCAGGATACGTTTACCAAACATGAGGTTTAGTAACAACCTATACACTATTCTTATGCAAAACAATGTACAAAATGTCTATTGATTGACTATGCATTTCAAATTTATTGCATGACCTGTATCTCAAAACTCTGGAAATCCGATTTTGATACGATGATATTGCCAAAGACAGCCAATAGGATAAAGTTAAATCTCTTGCCTCTTTCCATCCCGGCTTTTGGGCTGGCGACGCCCCTGTTGGAATAGATGTTTAGCACAATAAAACAACGATTCCCAATTATTTTCAATGGCAAACTTTGACACCCCAAGGTGCCCTTTCTGCGATTCCTGCCCCCGCCACATCAGTAAGCTTCTGGCGCCTCTGATGACAAGAATTCTTCACATTATGATAAGAACTCTTGAGCTTTACGGTGAAAGACAGTAAATTTTCTGAACAAGGATTCTTAGGCAGGACAAATTAATGTGTGAAAGGGTTGCACTGTTCAAACTTTTCTCAAAAGGGGTTGCTAATGCTCTCCTCCATTAGCTAATTAGCTAATGAGCGGTGCTCCTCTTTTTAAGAATTCCCCTTCTTCTCATACAATTCTCTAGTTGGTATCTTTCTTTAATCTTACGTCTATTGTTTGTATTTTAATTTGCATTCTGTAGTTATCTAAATTGTTGCAAGTAAGTAACTGTATGGAGAATTTTTATATGGAGGAATTTAAAATTACTGAACTGTATGTTTACAATTTCGATTCATGCTTAGGCCCGTCAGAAGTCTGGAAATAATACCTGTTCTTTTTCGAATCTTTCCCTTTCAGGACCAAAGCCAGTGGTGACCTGCATGTTTGATGGTCTTCTCTCTAGGGGAGATGGTTCCATTCGTTTATTTATCTCCATTTTAAAGAGTATCTTGTTTATTTTCTAATCACCCTCTCATCATGCACACTGTGCTGTAATGATGTTGATATATTTGTGTTTCGATTCGAATCAAAATGGGAGAATCAATTCGAGTCCACAGTCAAAATGAGGCTCCTCCAAGATGTTGGAAAAAGCACAAACGCCCCTTTTGTTCTAACCATAGTTCTTACCATAAAGAAAATATTTTCGGGGACGTTTGATGAACGAATAAATGCTTCATAAAAGCTAAATTTAAGACCACTAGCAACAGGGGCAAGTTGGTCTAACAGTGCCAGTGTTTCTCAAATGTTCCAATCCCAGAGCTTCTTAAATTTGTAGGCAGAAACAAAACACCGCAACACGACGAAAAAAGAACAGCAAATGTGTGAAAATTTATATTTAACCAATATTTCGTCCTGCCATGCAAGACTTCTTCATGGCTTCCAGGGACATAGCCAAAGGGGGTGCAGGGGGGTGCCACACCCCTCCAACATTCAGTTTGTCGGTAAATTGATAATATCTGTCGGCAAATCAAAAATAGTTCCTTGGTACTGGTACTACTGAGTGTCTGTCGGCGAATATAGTTTCCAAATCTTTAAAAAGGTTGGTGTAAAATTCAGTGACCGATTTCTTTGACTGAATGACTTAACGATGTTGGGAGAGGCATTCTAAGCCAAAGAAGAATGCATATTCTCAAAATTTTCTTGGTGGCATTGCCCCCAGACCCACTTATTTCAAGATCCCATTTGTCTTGACCTGTACGTGACATTGGCTATAGGGATCCCTATTGCTACTGTTCATTTGAGCCATATTTACGATGCAAAATATAACTAAAAGGGGCGTTTCCGTCATTTTCCGAGCCATTGGCTTCTCAATCTTGTTTTGACAATCTAAGAACCAGTTTATGCTCATGAAAATGCCTATTCGGTCCGGTAACGTGGATAGAAAAATAGAACCTGCATGTGAAAAGTAAACTGGTGCTGTGATAGGAATGGGAATATAACTATACACTTACTAAGAAACATTGTAAGTTAGCTCTCTCTGCACGCAAAACAACTTTCTTAGAGCATTCTAAAAAAATGATACATAATTTTCATCAAACAACTGCACAATGAACTTTGAATATTGTCCTGAAATGAAAAAGAAAAATGAAATATGCCCCAGCACATATTCGCATGCAGAATTGTAAAAGATGTATAGACACGTGTACATGTTAGTCACACTCTGAAGAGAACATAAGTTAGAAAGGCCTTAATGTGCTGATTTAAAGTCTTGTTTCTTTGCCTCCATCTTCTTACAAATGTATAGGCTAAATGTTCTCAATTTTATAACAAGATTCGAACATCGATAATTAAAAACAAGGATTTCGTCACTTTATGAACATAGCTTTTCAAGTTTGATCAACTTTGGTTGCTACACTTTGTCTCATAAAGCTACCAATAAAACATTCAGGAAAAGTATCTAAGGTCTAAGGTTCTAGCAGGGAACAACCTCAGTTTGTATGATACCTAAGGCTTAGGTCCTAAGCAGATATTACGACCGTAAAATGGAAATAATTTAATACTTACAATGATCAAGCAGGCAACCAAAAACTGTTCCAACTGTCTTCCGCATTCTTTCATTTCATATTTTTCACACATGAAAATATCATCAGGCATTCGACAGTGAGTCACATTATCGATTAAGGAAACCTTGTACCATCCTGTTTTATGACTGATTCAAAGCCGAACACTTCTGTAGGATAATTAAGGTTCTGGTCTGATTCCATTATTTGCAAAATTCCAATTTGAAAATTTTCTTCCCACAACCAAGGCATGTTTGATTAATGCCACCGAGATGCCATCGAGATGCTATCCAAAATCAAAAGTTATACAAACTTCTTTGCTTGAAATGGATATAGTCTCGCTGCTCTGTATCGAATTTAAAAGCTTGCTGATTATCTTGTAGCTAAATAAACTGCTTAAATCTTTCTCGATGCTTCAAGATATTTACAAGTTTGCTCATGATTTAACATTTCAACACATAGATAATTTATTCCACTTGAAAGACTTTTGCAAAGATATCATTCTGCCAGTACGAGCTTGATCTTTTCCAGCTTTTTTAAACAAGTAAAAAAACGTCAAGGATTTCCTTTGTCAAAATAAATAGTTTCTTAACTTATATTTTCCCAGTACTGGAGTTTCTTAATTTTTTGGAGATCTGAGAGTTGAGTTTCTTATGGGCACTTTCTTATAACAAAAGTACGAGTATGGCATACATCTATAGTGCGTCTACTGCATGCAAAACAGGCAGCAACCGTTTCTCGTCCATCCAAGGGAATAATTTAACTTGCTTTTTGACAGTAGCATTGAATCGAACTTCTCAATACCGATAAAAAATATCTGGCTCAACTCGAACTCGATATGATTTCACACTACAGTATTTCGACATTCCCAGGAGCATACAGTAGAAGCACGTAAACCTACCATAGGAATCTCATTCTTGAACTAGAAGCCACTCGAGAACGAAAACACAGCTTTCCTGTTTTCCAATTTTCCCTTAAATCCCTAAAATGTCATAAATAAATACTATTTTATCCGATTTTATCAAGAATACTTTCCTTTGATTTCAAACGCGTCTGAACAAAGACAGCATAAAAATAGTGAAGCAAAAAGTATCCTTTTTGACAGCTGCACACGATAAATCGCACACTGGGCAGGCAAATTTTGAAGCTTCTCTAGATTCAAAATCATAAAATTACACGTGGGAATTTTTTACAATTCGATGGGATTTTATATCATTGTTCTTGAGCTCAATGTAGCCTTTCGAAAAGTTCTTAGTTTAGTCTTGAACGAGCCAAAATCGACCGTAAAACATTGACCAAAAGTTTTAAAACTTTAAAAGCTGAGCTTGACACGATAGTCTAGACTTATGAATTTTCGTCCCTTATTTCCCTGCGCTCTTTGATTTGCTTAAGCAAGTGGTGATATCAGCAAATCAAAGAATGCAGGGAAACAAGGGACGAAAAGTCATAAGTCTAACGATAGTCACCGAGTATAATTTAAGATTTCGACAAAAACTTTTATCAGCAATCAGAAATCGCCGATCCGAGCGTGTGATTAATCATGGCTTGTCAAAAGTGGACGTTTTTTGGCACACCTTTCAATAAATTTCAATTCTTTACTCCCTAAAAATGTCTACGGTATTCGAAAACTATTGTGAACTACCAATATATATTTTAACATTATGATACCATTAGCCGCTCTGTGAATTTTCTTTGTGACATTTCTTTTACAGTTCATCTTTCGTTGATTTGTCCGTCAAATATCGTTTATAAACATCCATTGGATCAACGAGATAATGTTTATGGAATGAAACAAGATATTGGTGTTGAAGAAGTTCTTGAACATACTCTGATGGACGAGCCTGGAAAATTAGAAAATTCACATTAATCGTGGCTATTACACAAAGCCAACCTCGTCCCCAGGGCCTTACAAAAGGCCCTGGGGACGAGGTTGACACAAAGCGTCTATTTATTTTTTCAAGCATGGTTCTACAAGTTGAATTACAAGCTTTCTCAAAATTGTTTACACAATCATTGAAATTAAATGAGCAGAAAATTAGATTCTCAAACCATTTTTCAGATTAACTGGCAATGCTCGTGTAGCTAAAATGTCCACTTACATGCAAAAATTTAAGTTTTCAAAAAAGGTCGTATCATTCTCATATTACGAGCGATTTTATAAAACAAAACCTTTTCAAAATTCTGCAAAACAGGCCTTAAAATCATTGATCGAATTTGTTCGCAATTGAACCCCACAGATATAAAAATCAAGGTGGCTACCTTATCGCTCAAACACTTCCAAGGTATATAAAGAGTATTAAGTTTGTAGGCAGAAACACCACAACACGATGAAAAAACAACAGCAAATGTATGTGAATTTATATTTTAGTGATTTTACCAATATCTCGTCCTGCCATGCAGCACATAAAGAGCCTATTGTATAACTGTGTACACTTGAGACTGTCATTCGGCTATCTTGCGTCTGTTTCCTTCTATCCCGCACGAGCCTGGATCGTAAACGAATTTTGCCTCTTTTAGAGCATACTAAGATTAAGCAGCTCTATAAAATCGTTTGCAATTTGATAACCGGACGACTGATTTTGGCAAACTAAATTTTCGTATCTAAGTTAACATGTTAACTACACAGATATTTTCAGTTGAAAGGAGTTAGATAAATGGATAAACAGCTACAAATTATCAAACGTCGACACATTTTATTGACTCGCCAAGTAGCAAGGAACGGATAACTTCAACAAAAAGTTCATATTAAAGTATGTCTCACACGTAATACACTCTTTTTTTTTATAAGAATACTATAAATTTTTTCCAGCCTCAATATTCTTAAGAAATTTTCCGTTTTGAGCCTTAACATATTCTTAAAGTATTCTTATTTTTTCAAATCTGGTATGGTTTCAGGGGAACATGTGTCATATCATTATGAAGAAATGGTCGAACGAAAGAAAATTTTAAGCAATTGTAACAATAAGAATGTTATGAACATCGCAAAACAGGCAACTGCTGGAAAATGAGACACAAATATGCTAGCTGAGGCTGAGCAATATTCTTATAATATTCTTAAAATTTGGATGATTCTGAGCCTGAATATTCTTATAAGCAATATTCTTATAAAAAAAAGAGTGTAATGCTATTTACCTGATGAAATGAAGGATTATGTACAGAGGCAATCCCCATTTGTCTGAAACATCCTCCCAACCACATGTCATCCGGGGAATTATCAGCAGAGCAACGACAACCACTTTTCATCAGCATTTCAACACCACGTCGACTAAGAATCATTCTGAAAAAGAGGTCATACGGCATAAACGTTCGATTTTCTGGGAATTTTCTTGAAGGGAATCAAAGCATATATAAGCCTTCGGTAAAAATAGCCGTGCAAAGACAATAGACACCTGGCGTAGACACCTTTAAAGGTAATGTGTCCATGTAAGTACAGCTGCGTATACACTCTTGTTAAAATTTGCTGATGCGATGCTGACGAAGAGCCTCGAAGAGCTCACTGCGATTGGTAGAATTTAACTGATCACATGCAAAACTAGAATTTAAATTTCACAACGAGGCTGCCTGCTTTGAGACTGCGGGTTCAGCTCTGGAATCGCAACCGCAAGTAAGTCATCAGTCTGTCCATAATGCAATCTCTAAAATTGCTTCATGTTAGTGTATATTAGTGCTCACACTATCGTAAAACTAACATTAAATAAGGTATTATTATTATTAGAGCTGGCTATCTTATTAATATCATGGTTAAATGATCACATGAAATATCACGTGGAAATAGCAAAGTCGCGGTACTTACATGGACACATTACCTTTAATAAATGTCGATAAAATGTAAATAAAATTGCCATAACAGCCTTCTCTACTCTCCATATAAATTTTGGTCAGAAAAATATCTCAAAGTTTTGGGTGACATTCAGCCTTGGACAGTTTCTCGTCATGGAATGGAGAAGAGGCGAGCGGCAGTCAAAAATATTAAATTTTGCGATGGCCTAACAATTTCATCGAGTTACTTTCATCATCCATCTATCCTTAGAAAACTTTTTTTTCAGTAATTTATTTTGAGTGGGCAGGAAGCATTTCTAGCTACTTAAAGCTAATTTAAGCCCACTATGCGTGCCGCATCCAGGCATGGGACCCCTAGTTTAACGTCCCTTCTGAAGGACGGCGAGGTGAGTTGCAAGGTCAAGTCCCCGAGGTCACCCATGCGGAGTTTCCTCACTCAACCGAGCTTAACTTCAGTCACCCGACGGAAACTGTGTATAAGACGCTCGGCCACTCAGCCCACACTATCTTGGGAAGAGACAGTCTTTCAATTCAACACAACTCTTTGGGTTAAAAAGTAGCCTACACTTTAGGATAGTCGAGTCTGCACACAGGCTAGTTAAAAAGTAGATCCAAACTTAGCCTAACATGAGTTATGAACGCTCAGTTGAAAAGGTGCAACAACCAAAACACTACGAGGACTCAAAATTTAAAGGAATACTAATGACGTCATACCCTCCTCCGCCGGTGATATATTCATATCCAAAAGATTCATAGTTTACCCCATATGCATATCTCTCTCCTAATAATATCGGTTCGCTTGGGTCATAGCATGCTAGGGCACGCTGAAGTCTGGAAAAACTAGAAGCAAGGACAAATAATCATTAAGCAACAGTCTTGCAAAAAAGTAACCTCGTCTCCAGGGCCTTTTGTCATATGACAAAAGGCCCTGGGGACAAGGTTGGCAAAAAAGAACAGGAATGTTCGGCAGATCACATTTTTGGAAAAAAATTAGGAGTTAGAAAATGTAAAAAATTTCGAAATAGTTTTTGGCGATTCTCAGACAAAGGATTTCGCAGCTTCTAAAAATATATCAAGAAACCAAACGATTTTTGCCATTAAGGATGCATCGGCAAATAGTAACGTTCCTTTACCTAATGATCTTACTTTTCAGACAAAAATTACAATTGGAAAATTTCTTTTACTGTACAAGATAGATGAAATTCCGTTCTCTTAGACTGAGCAATAGATCTGTTGCAAGATTTTAAAGGATTTGGGCTCAATTTAGAGAATTTCCTCTCCCCGTTGCTTTCCCTAGAGCATTATTTCTAATCAATCAAAAGATCACTGCAATTTAAAATTTTCGATTTTCAATGCATAGATTTGGGCAGCATAGGAATCAAATGTTTCCGCCGATTTTTGCTCGTGACCGTGACCCATGGTCGAAAGCTCCAAAGCCTCATTTTCACGAACCAATCAAACGGCGAATAAGCGAAGAGGACAAAAGAGACCCGTGAAGATTTTTCTAAATTTTACCTACCTTCATAAAACGCAACCAGGACAAAACTGTTTGAAATTTCCTGAATTGTTTTGAAGAAATCTGCTCTCCAGATGTTAGGGTCCTCTCCAAACGATGACAACAACAACAACAACAACAACGACGCAACAACAACAACAACAAGCGAAAGTTAAATGTTAGAGGGACTTATATAATGAGTCTACCACGAGCCATTCGGCAATGGACGACATTTGATTCCTATGCTGACTTTTGCAACTGTCGAACTCACTCAGCATATAGATACCCGATATCATAAGAATAAACTCACTTGATAATCGTGTCGTCATCAATAATAACAAGCCACGGTTTCTTCTTTATCTCGTTATCTATATGTGCTTTTTCAATGATTTTATACAATTTTGTGCAGTGTCCTGTTTCAGTATTCGGCACTCCAATAAACTCTGTCGGAATATCTTTGTCCGCTTTGTCACTATAATACACAATATGGTTTGCATCTACACCGATAGTCTTCAAGACAAACGGAAGCCTTGTGTTATGGAATTTCTCGCACGTTTTCACGGCAACAAAGATATCATCATTTGGAACACTTCCACAATTTGGTTCGTCTTTGTTAACGGTCGTTGCGCAATCTGATTGGTCGAGTTTTTGATTGACACAAAACTCTTTGACATCTGTCAAGTTAAAGCCTTTATTTTTGTTGTTAATATACATGGCTACTTCGTGTTGAACGTCAATTGAGAAGTCCATTGATGGTGGGTCTTTGGAAAGTCTGTTATCTAGCCTTGAAATGAACGGGAAATATTTCAGTTAAATTAAACTCAACATTAAGTTATTCCTTCTTTCAGACGCACCGGGTTCAAAGCTATGAAAAATGGGTGTAGAATTCTTGTACATTTTCTTTGCCTCAAATGGCTTAAAAGGAACGTAGTAGGGTACATTGCTATAAAGCCGTGTACATTTTTGAAATCTTGATTTTTACAAAACGTGGCATTTATTACATTTGAGGCTGTGACATCATCAAATTTCCAAATCCTAAACCACAAAGAGCGACAGATTTCTACTTGCCACTATATTGTAAGTAAGAAATACATTAAAAATCCTAGGATCGAATTCTGGATTTACGCTAAAGATTAAGCCATAAATCGAAAAAATCGGTCCTGGGTACGATTTATCGTGACCCGTCTAAAGTGGATTCTTTTCAAGGTTCACCCGGTAGATGAAAGCACTGTTAGATAAACGCTTTGAAACATTTTCAATGTTTTTAATCATTTGAAATAATTATTGCCCTACTGGTCGTGAACAATCAATTTCTAAACCTTTTAGCAAGCTGGCCGCTACTATGCGCATACTAACCGGTTTTGTGTTGTACAGGAAAATATAAAGCCCGAGGTCTTAAAAGTACAGACCGAGCTTGCGAGGTCTGTGCAATAAGACCGAGGGCTTTATATTTTCCTGTACAGAGTACAAAACCGGTTAGTATGAGTTTTATTACCTGATAGCTTCTAATTTTGACTTATACCATTTAGTCAAACTCATTTTGTTACTGTTATGTCGTTTGAGTTCATTGTAAATCTCACACTAAATTAGTTGCTGTGGTGACAAAAACGCGTCCTTGTATCGTGTTATACAAGGCTAAAAATCGCGGGAAATTGCGATTAGCTCAATGGGATTTACGCTAATGATTAAGCCGTAAATCGACAAAATCGGTCCTGGGTACGATTTATCGTGACTTGTCAAAAGTGAATTGTTTTCTAGGTTTACCCGGTTTTCCAGCTGTACATTTTCAGCGAAATTTGATGTAATGAGAACAGCTTACCATTTGAGCAGCGAAGATGATATCGCCCATCCAGCTCCAAAATCTGGGAATGCAAACACTGATGGATCTTCAAAGAATGCGAAATGATGAATGATCGCTGGTTCTGTATCTCTGAGAGCATGGCCAAGAAATTTTCTCTGCACGAAAAATAAAAAATTGAAAAACTGTGGGAAATCACATAGCCAATGATGCATCCTAGATCATTCCCAGATGTTGTGTACAATTAGCATGGGTTTTCATAGGTTTTTGATCATTTTGATAGGATCTTAACGTTTGGAATGTTGAGCAAAATGTATGACCATGTTGTGTCTGCTAAGCCTTTGGCATTAAAACAGTACAATCGAGCTATCCTACGAAAGAGTGTGGATCAAGAGATATTTTTATACATTTTCAAAGGAGAGGTTAGAGTGAGTGGTGTTAGAGCTTCTATCACTATCGTGCTTGAAAATACTTCAAAATGTTTCAAAATATCGTTCGATTCAGATTCTTTTTTAGAATAGCTAAAAGGTCTATTATTTTAGCCAAGTCTCCCATTCTCATGAGAAAAGAGAACAGAAAAGTATAAATTTATAGACATTACCTTTTTCGATGAGAATCTTCCCAGTACTTCTACAAGTTTTTCTAAGTTAATTTCAGTCGTATCTTCACAGAAAAATATCCATTTCTTGCCCTTTGCATGGTCTCCAAATAAGCTGACAAAAGAAAGAAACATTTTGATACCGGGTGCGCCAAAATAAACTATGCACTTTTGGCAGGCCACGATAAATCGTACACTGGACCGATTTTGAAGATTTGTGACTTAATAATTGGCAGAAAGCCTGAATTAGATTCTAGAATATTTTGCAAATTTCTTCGTTTTCAGATTTTAGAGCTACAAGCGAGTCTCTTAAAATATTCGTTTTCGAAAACATTGAAAACGACAAAAAAAACGTGGATCAAATTTTCTAAAGATTCAACATGAATGGACAAAGAGAAAACGTTTTCAGCGTGATTTGGGGATTTGGAAATTGATTATTGCAACCATCTGCACGAGCGTTTTTTCAACGATTGGCCTGTTGTGAAATTCTGTAGTAGTTACAATACAGTGCTGCCCCAAAACAAGTCACAAAATCAAAAATGCAACAAGACTCCATGCTTGCTGGCCTCATGACGCTTCCTCGCTTGTCTTTTTAACCTCCTTCAGACACAGGAACACAACACAACCTACACCAAAGCATAAATTCAATGAAATTAGAAAAGAAACGACGTTTCTTTATATCTTTGAAAATAATATTACATTTCTCCCAAGATACCGGGTACGCCAAAATAAACTATGCACGTTTGGCAGGCCACAATAAATCGTACACTCGATCAATTGTGATGATTTATGACTTAATCGTTAGCAGAAAGCCCGAATTAGATACTGGGATTTTTTGCAAATTTTATCATTTTCAATTTTTAGAGCTAAAAGCGAGTTTCCTAACATCTTAGTTCTCGAAAACACTGTGAAAACGATCGAAAAACATCGATCAAGTTTTCTAAATGATCGACATGAATGGACAAAGAGAGAACTTGTTCGTGGCGATTTGCGATTCAGAAATCGACCAATTGTATTCTGATATACGAGAGTTCGTACTAAACCCCAAAATCCCCCTGAAACGCTTTCTCTTTGTTCATTCGTGTTGAATCTCTTAAAATTTGATCGACGTTTTTTGATTGTTTTCAATGTTTTCGAAAACGAACATTTTAAGAAACTCGCTTCTGGCTCTAAAAACAGAAAACGCAAAAAATTTTGCAAAATGTCCTTGAATCTAATTCAGGCTTTCTGCTAAAGATTAAGTCATAAATCTTCAAAATCGGTCCAGTGTACGACTTATTATGGCCTGTCAAACGTGCATAGTTTATTTTGACGCACCCTGTGGTATGAACTCTCGTACATCATCTTACAATTAATCGATTTCTAAATCCCAAATCCCAAATCACCATGTAAAAGACTTCTCTTTCCCCACTCATGTCAATTCTTTAGAAACTTGATCAACATTTTTTATAATTTTCAATGTTTTCGAAAACGAAAATTTTAAGAAACTCGCTTGAAGCTCTAAAAACTGAGAACAGAAGAATATGCAAAAAATCCTAGAATCTAGTTCAGGCTTTCTGCTAAAGATTAAGTCACAAATCTTCAAAACTGGTCCTGTGTACGATTTATCGTGGCCTGCCAAAAGTGCATAGTCTATTTTGGCGCACCTGCAGGGAGGTAGGAAGCATCTCAAACTTGAGGGGGCCAACACTTTAAGGGCACGTTTTTCGTTAAGCTGTAGGGGCACTTCCTGAAAATAAAAAGGGCACTTCCTTGTTTATTGCAAAATCTTGGTGGGGGCACGTGCCTCCAGTGCCCCCTGGTTCATACGACTCTGCGCACCTGGTAGATACAACAATGTTAGTTTCAAAGTGATGCTCTTTTCATGAAAAAATGTCTTCTCATGGATATGTTCAAATTCTTTGCAAGAGCAACACAAAGCCAAAATGTCTTCAAATTCTAAATCTATTAAATTTAATTTTGTAGCAGCTGTTGAGTAGATGAATAATAATGTTCAAATATTGGATTAAAATCAGTTGACTTAGACCTGCTGTTACAGGTAGTTAAGATAAAAAAGATGATCAAAATGAAATATTTCAAAAATTATAAAACCATTGAATACATACATTTTCACAAGTGGTAATATTGTCCAGTGGCCATAGGGTGCCCAGTTTTCTTGAGTCATAAGAACATTTAACAAATTCTGAAAAATAAATTTGGATGCATTGAACAGATAAAAGGCATTGCTAAGAATTTTGCCTCTACTCAATAGATTCTCAAGATTGGCCTTGTAGATATTAATATTTGGTTTTCCTGCCTTAGGAGTCCTGTTTAGAGGAATTTACAGTCTTTATATGGCTTAAGAATTCTTATCATAATGTAAAGAGAACTCTTTAATTTCATATTCCAGGCAGGCAAGACCAGTACTGTACAACAAATTGTAATGAACTGCAGAAAAATATCTGCAAATAATTAAAAATCCAGAGAAACAGGATATGAATAAGGATGAAAAGATGTAAAGAGACAAAACTTACTTCTTCACCACTAATCATTTTAGCTTGTTCTAAAAGATTCTTTTTCAAGACTTCTGCTTTACTTCTATGATATTTGTAATATTGACTTCTAATAATAACTAAGACATCTCCAAGACCTGCAAAATAATATTATTTAGATTGTCTTATCGGGTCTTATCACAATTTTTCAACAAAAGATAAAATACTACCAGACATGAAATTGAGGATACAATACAGACCTTGTGCACATTTATTAACATGACAAGAATTCTCGGCATTACGATAAGAATTCTTGAACCATATGAAAGATTGTAAACATTTTTAACCAAGAATTATTAGGAAGTTAATGTGCACAAGGCCTGTATTGTAACTTGACTACCACACATAGATTTTACAACCAACGTTATTGTTAGATCGATATTGGAATTTATCTTTATCTTTCATTTTTTCATTCTTTATGCAGGGTAGAAGCATCCAATAAATATGTAAATACTGCTTTACAGTGCCCTGTCAACTAAACAAAAATAATCTAAACCCTATTTACTGTACAATGCTATTTTAAACCAAAAGTAATAAAAAAGAAAATATAGAATCTGATAAATGCATCAGGGAATTACACAATTGCAAACTGGATTTAAACCTTTCGCTGTTGAAAACATCCCTAGGACACAAAAGAGCTTTTCATAAAGGGAAGCCCAACTTTGGGACAAATTAGGTTCTGAAGCCAAAACAACAAGTACAGTAGCTTTTCTGCTTTAAGAAAGCTGTTACCTGAACCACAACAAATCTTAAGCAGCAACAAATGTGTCTCTCACCTAATTTGTTCTGATGAACTGTTTTCTCTATCTCTGTTTTATCTGTCTGCAAGAACAATGGAGGAATGCATCAATAAACATTGCAAAATGTCATTATCAATCATGAATTAAACAATTAACAAAAGTACTCCAATGAAGCAAAGTTATCTGGAGAGAAGCTACAGTAAGACTAAAACATTACAAACTATTATTGGCACAATAACAATGGACACCAGCATCTTAGAAATAAACCAATATATAAATGATAAAATATTGCAGATACTACAAAAAGTTTATAATTAAATGTTTGTTGTTACCTCAGATGACACTCCAAACTTGAAATTCTCCTCTCCTTCAATTATTGTCTCCTTTGTGCATGCAGCAGGGTCTGATAGAAATAATTACGGTAAACAATAAACATATGGATGGGAAAACAAATGGGAAAAGGATACCAATGTTGCATAACAAAGGGTCTTTGGTTGAAATTCATAATAAAAAAAGATTGAAAAAAATTCACGTTTTATGTTCACTGTGATTGCAGTATCAAATCTTTGTGCGCTAACAACAAGGAATTTTTTCACAATATTTTAATGAATAACAATAGTATTACAGTACTTGTCATTTTTGCATCCTTTTTTCTGCAGCTCTGTGAAGGAAATTAGTCTCTTGTCTTGGTGCACATGTTTTTCCATGCCTGGCACAAGCCAAGCACATAGGATTCTACAACTTTTTTTGGTTAAAAAAATTTCCTCTCAACTTTAAGTTCTTAACTTTTACTTTGACAAAGGGCTCTATAATAAAGTACCTTTCTCTTTATAGATAAATCATTTTGCTAGCTACTACCCAGCCATATCACCCACTTTGAAAACTTTATACTTAACATAACATACATAACATAAATAGATTCTGTTTGAGGCTAAAAGCCTATTACAGTATAAATTTTTTAATACTTATAATTTTTCATTATGTATAGTCTCATTATAACATAGATCTAGGGATCGGCTGTAAGGGTAAAAAGGAAAGATTTGTTCAAAAACATGAGCCTTCATCTAAATTTTAGGGTCCATCCTAAAAGGGGGCATGTTGTAACCGATGTTTGATGTATCGGTTGCATATACTTGCATCATTATCATCATTATTATTAATCAGGCTGATCATGGAATCTCTTCATGTGTCCTCATGGCACTGCACATAGATACATATCAGGCCCGTCGGAACGAAATTCATATTGGGGGTGCTGAAGCTTCATGCGAGCGGATTGATGATAAATGGGGGTCCATGGCCGCACCCTTTAGATCGTTGGAAAACGCCCCATTTTTGGAGAATTGGTTATTTAAAAAAGCAAAGGATGAAGTCTGATGGGGGTCTTTCCGAGAAAATTCTGAAAAATGAGACTTCAATTTCACGACGATATAGATTATATTTAAATTCCATAATATCAAGGATGATAGCTTGATAAATTCTAATAACTTCCTCGAATATGAATAAGTTTGAATCTTCATTTCCATGAGATGGGCTTTTACAGCCTTTTTTACTTACAAAAGTGAACAAACTGCAGCAAATCATTGGGGGGGCTGAGGCCCCCCCAGCCCCCCTGGTTCCGACGGGCCTGCATTTTGGAGTCATTTTGTCTAGCTATCTCTTTGAGAATGAATATTGGGAGAGCTTTCTTGCATTTAAAATTTGGAGCTTAAAATTGGAAGACTTTTAGGCTATCAGATCACACATAACATTATACATTACCTAAGAACACGATAAACGTGAAAGCCAAAATTAGGAATAAACATAGAGCTCTTCTTGTTGCTTCCATGTCTGCAGCTGTAGCGTCTAGTGTTTACTTCTTTTCACTTCCTTTCATCGCTTTTCATCGTGGCATCTTTTACTCCAACATTCCAAATCTTCTTCGTTGCGAGTGAGTGATGCAAATGGTGTTGTTGTGTTGCTTTGCTCCTGCAAAGAGGCTTGAAGAATTTCTGTCATGCTGTTGTTGTTGTGCCTCCCCGTTTGTATTGTTGCTTTTTGGTCCACCAGAGAACAGGGAGCAAGTCACAGAGTTTACTGCTTTGGCACAGAAGTTTTAAAAGCTGTGTTGAGCCTGGAGAAGCTGCCATAACACGCTGTAAAGATTTAATCAAGAGATTGTACATCAGCATGACGTAAAATTTCATCAAGGCCATCCAGTCAGTGATAAATAGAGATTTGTTGAAAGACAAAACATCGATTTAGGCCCATTTTTCATCAGACATTATTTGACAACAAATTAAAACCCTTGGCATTGTTCATGAATTATTGGTGATGGTGCCGTTAGGTGATACAAGAATAATGGTACAGGAAGAGAAGGTGAACAATTTATACTTGGAAGTTTCAGAGGAAATGTGATTTCTTGCAGTTTTGTGTGTGGACATGGAACTTGGAAATGCACCCATTGGACAATACAGATCACATGACCCTCCAAAGAACTTTGCTTTGCAGTGAGTAACATTATCAATCATTTGTACAGAATGCAAGTGTATGAAAAGCCTTCAGAAATCTAGCACCACCTCAAATTATACATTGCGTTGCATGAAGAATCCACAAAATCCAAATTGTGTTCTTCCAAACTGGAATGTTTGTATCTTGCATATGTGCAAATTGAAATGAGATCGATTTGTGTGGAAATTTCATATTTTTGCTGTTGAAAACAACATATTAAGACAAAAGATTCTTGTTGATTGGCAATTGCACTGCTTAGATTTTAGATACGTAGAAAATTGCATGCAATAAAATCCCTATCTACAGTAGTCCCAGACTGCTATCTTTGTTGTGCGCGCGGAAGTTCTTCCACGCGAAATTTCATGTATAACAAAGGAACAACAATAGAACCATTCTTCTTAAAACAATAGCCAGGCGCGCATCTTCTGTGCGCACTTTGCAGATTTATCAGTCTGGCAGTAGTCCCCTTTCTATTAAGCTGCTCTCTCTAACAAGCCCCCCTCTAGAGTCTCCAAAATCAAATAAGCCGCCCAGGGGCTTACAGTCAAAATGGAAGAAGCATACAACCTATCTTTTCAATATTCAAAATAGAATCGTATCTTCATTGGATTTTTTTTCTTTGCATAACAAAATCTTCAAATAGTCTTATGCATTGTGGTTTCCAGGGGAAAAAACTCCTTGTAATCCACTATGCTCTTCCCAATGGAAGCAATATTTGAATAAAGCGGAAGTAAATGACAAAGCAATAATCAAATAGACATCCAGTCATGAAAATCCATTTTCAAATAATCTTTGAATTTACATGGTACACTTCTTCTGCTTTGGCTGTAACAGAGCTTTTATGGTAAATTGCTGCTCGCCTTCAGTATAAACTTTCTAGTCTAAATTTTATGGTACTATATTATTTTTATGATTGTTTTAGGGTGAAGTTATGGAGGGTAACATCAGGAAGCATTGTGCCTGCAGTGCGTCATCAGTCAGTTCCATTACTAAGGCAAGATGAGGGAACAGAGGTGGCAAGAGAAGCTCTGGAAATGGTTGAAAGGAACCAAGGTTGGTAGAATTATTTTATTTGTCCTGTTTACCAACAATTTTCATTCTCTAAGTGTACTTTTACCACCTGGTAATGTCTTTCAGGACTGAATCAGCATCTCTTATTGTTTCGTAGATGAAAGGCAAGAAGAAGAATTGATTATTCATTGGCAAGAGAAATTATTTTGTGAGGTAAAAATTTGTGTAAAAATGTAGTTTAATCATTTTGTTGTAGATTGTTTTCAACTGTTCTATTAATTTAAGTAGAATCCATGCACTCCCCATCTCCCTAACACTCACATTGTATCCCATTGTAATACCTTCATTCCTTTAATTTCTATCTTTTGGACAACCTCCCTGGCTCCCAACCTCCTCAACATTCAAGTCACAGGCTTTCAAACACTCAATAAACTCCTCTTATCTTACCTGTCTGCGAACTCTTTTTTCTTCCAGTACCTAAGTACTCATATAACAGGCGTTAGCACTTTTCTGTAGAGATAAAGACTCATTGGCCTTCAATTCAACCTCACTGATTCTTCCACTCTTTCCAGAGAGAAATTGCATTTTATGACAATCCACTCAACTGTGTATCAGCTTTGGATCAAAAATATTCTGAAGATATCAGACAACTTGAGTAAGTCAAATTGATAGTGCATTTCAAAATTTCAATTTCTTGTCCATAGTTATGGGATGATTTTTAGTATGCTTCCGGCGTAGAATGTATCTATATCTTGCATAAACATTTCAATAATCCTGTGGAGAATAACACAACAAGATGGTCTTGGGGAATTAATGCTCAATGGCATGAATGAGAGTTTCTGACTTTTAGTACCCTGTATTTGGGTCCTGTAATTGTGAACTTCTGTATTTGCATCCTGTATTTCTAGGGCTGGTAGTGGCAGAAAGAACAAGAGAATATTTACGTATGTGGATGCGGACTGCCACAGAATTGATGCAGATGGTGGTATCTTTGGTGATGTATGTTTCGTGCATTATGCACTGTTCTACTAATAGGTAATGCAAGGTGCTTACTAAGGCACGAGTATAGAGCCACACAGTGAGACACAAGGGAGGGCAGCTCTTTTACGCAAAAATTTAAGAATCTGGAAAGCATCTTTTCAGTAGGTTTCTTTTCTAAGCTGCGTTTTTCTTACAGGTTTGTGAGGAAAAATTTCCTGTTAATTAATCTTTTTCTTTTGTGATATTCTGCCTGAAGAGTGTTGAAAAAAGAATGAAAAAGCAACTGTATCAATGGCAAGCTGTTCTTTTCACTTCTTTTTCTCTTCCTGCAATGCCACAAGAATTTTTTCACAAAAACTACTCAGGAACGGCATATAGATATAGTCCATTACTGCACTGTTCTAGCCTCTGTAAGAAAGGCCTATTCAGCACTTGAAGTAAATTCGAGAATCCGTCAGAGAACTTGCATGCTTTCATCTAGAAATGGTGTTTATTTTTAATGGCTTAGATGTTCATGTAAAACAAAAGCAAATTTTGCTTATCAATAGTTTACTTTATTAACTTTTATCAAAAGCCAAATCAAATATCATATTTGCCCCATATTTTAGGCTGCTAGTTATATGACAAATAGTGGAGATGAAAGACATACATTCTTGGTTGAGAAGATGGCAGGTCTTAATCTTATGAGTGTTGGAAGAAGGTATTTCTTTCTTCCTATTATCTTAAGTTTATCTTGCATTTGTTTTCTCTGGATGGAAGACTAACTCACTTTGGAGTTTTTAACAGAATGGAGCTCCTAAATCAACCACTGTCAGAATTAACATCTCCCTTAAATGTGATGATTTGAGAACAAAGAGAATGTTTCTGGTCATTTTTCAGAAACAGCCCATTTATTGATAAATGATTTTGCTGAAGTATCCATTGTTGTAGCAAATTTTGTTGAAAAACGATCCCCTTCTAACAAATTGTTGTAGGAACTTAACAAAGTGCACGAGCGGTTTACTGTAGAGCCCAGAGCAAAGAGAAATGGATAGCCTTCACACATATACATTGTCATTTAAAAGGCAAATCAGCAAAAAAGAAAATGCACTGAAAAATTATGATTTGCAACGGCAGGGAAACTGCAACTTATTTTGATGTTCTTTTCATTTGGTAGATCAATCATTTTGTGCACTGGAGAATTGTTTTGTTTTGTAAGAGTAAAGAGATGCTTAGAAATTAAAAGAAAAATTATCGTGCATTTTTACTAAGAGGCTAATCATTCTATCATGTCGTTTGCAGGAATCTATCTGCTACAGATCAACGATCAAAAATCGTTGAAGAGATTCCATCGAAGCAGGTTCTAGATAGTCACGTGATCACAACACCAAGCAGAATCATGTACATAATGGCAGATTTATGCCCAAATAAGAGGTATGCCAAGTTTTGTCCAACTTTCTGAGTTTGGAAATCTTCGTAGCTACTTCGATTTTATTTTCCAGCCAACCTTGGTTGATAGAAACGGACATATTTGTTGCTAGCACTGACTAATACTGTCGATTGATGAAGGGTCTTTGCTATACCGGCATGCCTTGCACTTGACATCGCTTTGGTGTCGGCCATTTTAGTGGACCATTGAAATGGCAAAAACAGAGAAACCGCCAAAGGATGTTTGGCTTGATAACGCGCTTTGCTTGAAATGTCGTTCTTATTTCAATTCGCATCAAGGTGCTTATATTGTACTTAATTTACTTGTTTATCTTTGTACAATTACACTACACGTAACAAGAAGATTGCTTGATCATTCAAAAGGATGTATTCACAAAGCTTGGCAGTTGCAAAGGCCTCTTTAGTTTTATATGTTTTGTACTGTATAATGATCATAAAATCATGACTACCAGATTATGCTGAATGTTCCAGATACAGGATCTATTTAAATACCAGGAAAATTAGATTATGTGACGTAGATTAAAAATCTCTATGCCTTAATTCTTACATGAAATCAAAATTTCAGTGGTCATATTCTAGTACTCAGTTTAGAACTTTGTTTGAATATGGGTTTTCGTTTATTTTCAACATCCTTTATTTTTGTTGACGTAAAGACAGTATCGCTTCTTATTAATCCTAACATTATGTTTTGCTTTCAGCATCAGTACAAGAAATGACGAATTCGTTTTGTGCATCATCAAGGTATTTCTGTTAAGTTTTGCAAACAATAAATCTTCAGAATTTAAAGGTTGATGGTTAAAAGTTTGTCAGTGGAGAGCCAGCAACAAATAGTTTCATGCAGTTCTGAAAGATTGAAAGGAAAACATGAAAAAGTGAATGTAACAACCAATCTACTTTACTTAATTCCTGAATCATTTCCAAGAGTTCGCCAATAGACAAAATCGGCTAAGGTTTGTTTACACCCATTTCAAGTCATGTGATCAATCTCTTGATAAAGCGTCTCTCGATCTCTCTAACATATTTCGTGCCGTGTAAAGTGCCATGAGTGCAAAAAGTAGGATAATACTAAAACTTCCCAAGAGTATGGTCAAATGACTTGAAATAGGTCAAACAAACCTTTGCCGATTAGGTCTATTGTCTTTTCCAGCTCAGTCTTTAATAAATTTGGTTGATGCTTTTCTATCAATTCCGGCTGTTTCCAGATAGAATTTTCAAGAAATCGTGTATAATGCTTTAAGTAGGCGGCTCAAAGATCAAAAAAGGAGTCACCGAGTGTAAGTTTGACTAGAAATTAAATCATCAATGTTTGGAACTGGTGTAACAAACGATTTCTTGTGGCTTGTTAAATATGGATGTTTATTGGTGCACCTGTTTAATTTCTCATTTGATTATAGTAGGACCAAATTATATCTAAAAATAGTTAATTTCTGAACAATACCTAAAAAGCAGTTCACGTTTTTGCTTATCTTTTGTCTTTATGTTTTGATACAAAATTGCTTTGGTTTTTCTAATGCTGTCTGTTCATAGGCTACATTGATAAGGTATTTGTTCAATAAGGTTACATCGATAAGATTTTTGCTGTTGATAACATGGTTTGTTATCCATTTACTTGCAGATTGATGCCAATGGCCAAATTGTTGTCAAACCAGACATGAGCAGAGACATTCCTTACAGAATAGAAACCTTGCATGAAGCCAAAGGTAACTACTTGCTTGGATTTAGCAATTTTATATTGCTCGTGGCATTTTTAAATCGTTTTGTTTGGATCTGTGTGAGTAATATGATTTTCTTGATAATATCAAAGTAAACATTGAAACAATTTTTAATAAATTTTGTGTGATTTGCAAAAATGTTCATTGATGAATTTGTGAATTGATTGGTTAATTGATCGATTGATTGATTGATTGATTGATTCATCGATTTATTGATTGACGGACTGATTATCGGTTGTTATTTTATTCCAGAGATATTCGAGTTTACACTCAAAGACACTTCACAAGAGATGTCGAGGTATGTTGAATGATATATCTTATCTCATAACTGCAAACACTCCTTACGAAAGCTTCACACTTGTACAAACTTGATCTTTAAAAGCTTGTAGCTCATTATTGAATTTTCCATGGATTTGCAAAATCCTGATTTCTATAATTGATTTATGGTCTTAAGGACAGGGTCATCTTGCCATGAATCCTTTGCATTTCATCGCAATTTTTTAATGTTTGATCAAATGCCAAATAAGTTTTTTGGGACACAGATGCTTCAGCCTGTGCTATAAAATTATCTTTTTTCATTGAATAAATAACCATGAAGCTTAAGAACTGCATTATGTGCTAGCTTGTCATTTTTTATTTGTCATTATCATTACAGAACAGAGAAAGAACAGGAATCCAAACTTCTGGGCGAGGTAAGACCACAAAAAGAGATATAGAGTGGTGTCGCCCATTATGCCCATGTCGTCGCGAAGTTCTGAGTTAGATCCAAAAAGAGTAATTAATGAAAAAACCAAATAGCGAGATTATATCACCAACTAATAGAGAAAAAGATCACAGAGTATTGACTTTTTACCGAAACTCTTTATACTGATATTAGAAGATTTTAAAGAAGGGGGTAAAAACGTCTTTTTCTACTTGCGTCGCCCATTATGGCCGCAGGAGAAACAATGAACACTACTCTCTGGTAAAAAGTTTTAATAAGAAAAACAGCTTTAATTATTGTTCTTTGTTTATCATTTGGTACTTTAAACCAAAAATATCAATAAGAATTAACCTAAACTTCGAGTTTTGGCAATTGAAATACATGCTTCGAGTTGTTCTAAATCCTGCCTTATCTCTTGGCATGGATGGATGAGTTTTTGGCATAGTTTCTAAAATGAAAATAGACTTAATATAATGCTGCTTTTTTTGGGTTTCGATGGTTTTCCAAGTCAGTAAGTAAGATTTTAACCCAAATTGGTGTTTTTTTAATAAATGTTGCATTTTGATATTTTGAAGCGATTGGAAACTTCTCTGATAAACTGATGGGCATAATGGGCGACGAAAATAGCAATTAGCAGCACTCAGATTTCATAACCTTAAATCCGAATCAAAAGTCACTTTGCTTTGGTTTCATTGTAGATTTCCTCTCAAGAGACAGGACTTATGAAAAAAATCAAAGCATATTTGAAAAATTTCAAACCGCAAGGTGCCGAGCGAACGAAAAAGAAGGAAGGAATGTAAATAGAATCATGAAATTTGCAATACTTGAAAGAATCAATTAGAGATATGCACAAACCATCTCGTCGGGTTTCAGTGCAAATGAACTGATACTTCAGTGAAGGTCAAATCATGATAAAGCAGATGTCAGTGAAGATTTTCCGCGCAATTGCAATGTTATTATTAGTCGTCGGTCCCCTGAAATTTGCTTTCTCTTGCTAGCCGGCCATAATGGGCGACCGGCCATAATGGGCGACGCTACTCTATACCACCGTTTGGAACAGTAACATTATGAGTATACATCGCAAATCATTATTGAATACTTTCAAGGGATAAGAAATAATCTGTGGACTTTTTAATGGTTCTTGATAGAAAAGAATACACTGCAATGTTTTCTTGGCAATATTTTAACTTCCAAAACATTAGCCCCCTGAGTGAACTCATGATAATGAATATTGCCGTGATAGTGACAATCGGTGATGAATTAATTGATAGATAGATTGATTTAATATTTGATTGATTGATAGATGGATAGCATAGCTTCTAAATCTTTAAAAAGGTTGATGCAAATTCTATGACCTATTTCTCTGAACTGGATGGCTTCAAAATACTTTTGCTATTTCGCTATAATTCTACCGTAGGAATTTTCTAAAATCATCAAATAGTTTCAGAATTAAAGTGATTTTCTTCTTTCAAGAAATCAAGAAAATGTTTCATAAAAATTTAAAACCATCGAAATATTTAAAGTGCTTGACACAACATGAAATAGTTTCCAAGAAAACTCTAGTTTATGGTCATTCTTCTAGTCTGCGATTTAGAAATTTGATCACGTCACATAGTCAAATGAGTTTAAATATTAAATAGGCCGTAATCTAAAAAACTATTCAAAATTTCCGAAAAGTCCAATGGTAGAATTGTAGCACAGTAGCTAAAGTTTCTGTCAAGACATTCAGTCAGAAGAAATAGGTGATAGAATTTTACACCCACCTTTTTACGCCGATTTAAAGATTTTGAGCTTATACTTAGATAGATTGATTTGATATTTGATTGATTGATTGATTGATTGATTGATTGATTGATTGATTGATTGATTGATTATTGATGCAGGGCTTGATTTTATGCTATATTTCTAGCTATATGACAGACATGCAGAAGTAATGGCATCACAAACAGGAATGGAGTTATACCCATTGGTAATTTACGAAACGATATCATTTTTCTGCCATGGTTTCTAACTTAACCTATTTTTCAATTGAATTACGAACCTTCAACATTAAGACCACAATGTTTTAATCATAAAGATGAGGCAGGCTCGTTTCGAAACGATACATAATCATTGTGTAGTCCAATCAATTAACACTTACGAACTGGATTTGTCTTAATAATGGAATGGTCTTGATTAACTGGAGAGTTCGATTTTACACTGATTTGCAACTTTGTTTTTCCTCTGAATTAACCCTTAGATGATGTTCGTCGTGGTGATATTGCTTAATTCTATACTAAAGCTGCGCTTGCTAGCCAGTGTTTCCGCTTAGGAATCATAAGATCTTTCATCTACGTAACTCGTTGGAATACGGACAAGTTGAAGTTGTATTTCTGTCAATTCATCAAGATTTATCTCATGTTTTTAATTTCTAAATATCTGTTTATGATATTTTTGCTTGCATTTCAGCCTGCAGTGGATGAGCTGATTTACTACTGCTTTGGTGAAATTGGTAAGTTTGAGACATTTCTCCCCCCTCCCCCAATGAAATTTGATGTCTTCTGATTTTCCCTATAGCATACCAATATTCTGGACATTTCAAAATCTTAATGCGTTTTTCTATTAATTTAATCATAATTCAATCTTATGAAGAAATTTCTCTCTTTGTTCTAGTTTGTGCCAAGAATTTCGACTATGACGATTTGTTCGTGGAGTTTTTCGTTGACCTACCACAAAGTAAGTCTGTTTTGACTTCTTCTTTAAAATTCTTTGATTTTCTTTGGTAGTGCATCCTTCACTTACACTACTAAACTCTTAGCTACCTATTTTCCGTGAAAGTAGTCGAAGTAGACAACAACAACAACAACGCAACAACAACGACGACAACAACAGCAACATTTTTTGCTCGAACTGTAGTTTAAGCGTCCATCAGTCTATCAGTGGCGATAACTACGAACTTGTAATAAGTCTATAGTTGAAATACAAATTCTCATTTACCTGCCCCGTAAATTATCCAGTGGAGACAGCAGCCTCATTTTGACACTGTATTACAGTTTTGGCCATGAGTTTTTATGGCAGTTCTTTCCCGTTATTTGTCCGTTAATTGGCCAGTTCAACTAACATGCCTTGCACGCGCCTATTCTTTGTTGTTGGCCACTTTAGTGGACCATTAAAATGACAGCAACGAAGAGACCGCCAAAGTATGTATTCACGAAGCATGCCGGTTGCAAAGGCCCCTTTAATCAACAACTCTTTATCTTAATTCTTTCTCGATTGCAGATTGGTATTCCATGAAAAAAACTCTAAGCTGGACCACGCAAAACTGCTCTCAAAATGCAGTAAGCCTACCTTTTATTCATGAATTTTCAAAACTCATATTTTGTAAAGATATTAAGTTTGCGAAGTAGCATTGAAAATGGACTGCTTAGGAGGAGGTAGTTGGAAATTGTTATTCTCATTGGTTTTTTCTACGTTGCCTTTTGGTGTACTATATCATCATCATTTATTTATTTTGTAAAGTAATTAAGGCCTACTTATTTACATACTTTACAAATTTAATCTAAAGATAATTATATATATGTATAGTGACTCTAATTATAGGATAATCTATACATCTTACGAAATATCAACCTGATTAAGTTTTCATTTCAGAGTGACATCGTGCATTTCTCTTATCCATTCGAACTCCAATTGGTATATAAAAGTCCAGAGGACGGATCAGGTTTGTACCCCTTGGTTTGTTTATTGAATAACATCATAGCCCAAATGAGCTGAAATATAAAGTATGGCGTAATTTCGAAAATATTAAAGATTTCAGAAAAGTTCAACGGTAGAATTAAGCTAGGGCCAAACTTGGCAACAATGTTGCCCGGCAATGTTGCTTGAAATTTTTTTCATTTTTATGTAGTCGAAACATTGTGGCCAAACTGGGCAACATGGTCGTGCAGCATATTGTTGCTGTTGTTATCAAAAGGCGTGCCAAATTTGATTTGATAGGTGGCTTACCGCGCCATATTGTACTTGAACCCAAAATTTAGCTAAAATATGGCAGAACGAAAGAAAGCTGTAGCCTGCTTGCTGTTACTGGATGCCTTAGATGAAGATGAAAGTTAGAAAAAGGGAAATTAAGTTGAATTGTTGCCCAACATTGTGGCCAAACTGGGAAACATCGAACTGAACGACAAATGTTGCCACAAAATGTTTGAGCATGTTTGAACATTTCGGCAACAAATTTTCTGAGGAATTTGTCGGCCGACAAAGTGGCCAAACTGGGCAACATTTGAGCAACATTTGCGTTTTGTCCATGTTGCCCGACAATGTTGTCCAGTTTGGCCAAGCCTTTATAGCAAAGTAGCTGAAGTTTGTTTCAAGTAATTCAATTCTATATTCTTTTTATCAATTTTTTATCAATTTTTTATCTGATGAAAGTCGAAGAACAGGGATTGCGACGAGGATCATTTTATATTTCAGTATTTCCAAATCATATCCAGGTTGACAAATCCAAAAAAGAGACAAATTCAAGTTAACGACATTTCCATATAAAATTGTGACTTTCCAGTAGAAAAATCCAGTTTTATTTATTTATTCAAGACTAGGCCATGCTTTTGTAAGGTTTAATGTTTCAAAGCAATACTGTGCTACATCTTCAGAATACAAAGCTGCGAAAGCACTAGGCTATATTTATATGCATAACGAGACAAACAACAAACTAAAAGTGCATGATAATAATTCCTACGTAAAGAGTAAATATAGGTGCATGCCCGTATGAAAGTTCTTCTCCAATACAGGATTCGAAAGTGCTGCTGCTTTTATTCGGCATCGTAAAAATCCCAAATTCAATTACTTTCTATCTTCTTCCCTTTCCATCAACAGAACCATTTGTCCCCTGGCCTACACTCTTCTTCGAAGTGGCTTCGACTGATTCATGGCAAAGGTACAGAAAAGAAGGCTATGGTTTTGCTAATTTACCAAACACTGCAGGTGAGGATTGAATTCTTTTAAAAAAAATATTCATTTTTTATATGTGAGTTGGGGGGAAACTCTCGTTGGACAAATAATTTTGACTTTCTTGCTCCATAAATCAGCAACTACTTGTCAGATTTACTCAAACTCGGTGTCAACCTTTAAGTTGAAGTCCCTTCTATTGCAAAATCTTAAAAACAGAACGATTGGATTTACGGCTGCTCCGCAGAAGCCACTCAAACAGCGCACATGTTTTTGTGACACCCTGTGCTTTTTATCCCCTCCTACTGAAAAAGATTCTCTGTAGGTGATTATTTCTGAATGATTTTATTCATAATTAATACATGATATTTTATATAAATCATTGTCATCTCTTCCATATTCAAATTTTATTTTGACTCATTTTCTTCGATTTGCAATGAACAAGTCTTCTGAATATTGGATCAAAATTTGAAAGAAAACTTGATTGATTTTGCATCTTGCTTTTTCTCATATGAATATTAATTTTTTTCCATGAATTTCAAATTTATCAAACGTGTCTCATTCAATTTTACTTTTGTGGATTACCTCCTCAGCTAATGCTCAACAACAGGCCAAGTTTGTTTGAATTTTGCTCCGTTAATGTTTGGTTGGAAATTAGATGGGACGAATTTTGAAAAATACGGGGAAATATGTAGCCTGACTCACAGACCAAACGAGGAACTGTGAGTCAGGCTAGGGTCACACAGAAAGAATGACAAATACTCTTTGCTGAACGAAAACAAAAGTGTTCGCACCTTCAAATGTCATTGACAAAATAGATCAAAGAGAAGTTTTATGATTTGATGTCAAGTTTTGATGATTTTTGGAGCAGGACCACTTTTTTGGACACCTGATGTATCTTGATTGAGAGCCTCTTGCGTTGTCCATCAACCTCGTTCCCAAGGGTATCTGTTGTTTTCAATAGGAGGCTAGACCTCAACAGATAGGACCTGTTTACAAATTTTGTAAATTTTGATCGGAATAATTAGCATAATTTGGCAGACAGCAGGTTCTTTCGAATCCCATATTCGACAATGTCGAAATGTATGTTCCATGGTTCGAACATCACTCTTTGTATCCAGAGCCATTCGAATGTTCTTTATTTCGACTGAACGCCAGGGCTTCAAAGGTGAGAAACTTCTTTTGTTTGGAAAAGAGCCAATCAAATAGCAGAATAGCCTAATGTCCATAGTTTAGAAAACCTTCATTGTCACTGGGTACGAGGTTGGTTGTCCATAAGATTTAATGTCAGCTTTCCAATTAAAATGGCCTATGCTTTGCTAAGTATTTAAGGAAGAAGCTATTGTTGCAGTTGAATTGCATTTTAATGCGTCTCATTGTTTTAAAACAAAATATTTGTTGTTTTCCCAAACAACGAGGGCACTTGCACTCCCTCGCCCCCTTAGAGTATAGGCGCTGAGACTAAAAGTTCTAAACATGCGATTTTTATCTCAATTTTAGAGTCATGAAATCAAATGCGGGGATGGCTCACTATGTATATTTATTGTTACTGCGCAGCCTTATTTTTCTTGCTCATTGCTGCCAGCGTACTGGATGTTATGATCGACTTTTTCTTTCGCCTGCTTGGTCAGTTTTATTGCGAGGTATGCTGGAAGCGTCCTGATTTTGGTACTAGAACCATTTTTGTCGCCAACGGCAGCAGGGTGGAGGTGTTACAGTCGTATCTCGTAAAAAAGCCGGTGCAACAGCGTAACCACGAAATGGTTTCGGTTCTCAAGTGCAAAGCGGGCGTCATCATCATCATCATCATCATTAATTTATTTACAAAGTAGGCTGAAAACAAAACCATAGCTAAAATTACAGCTAATTAAGGCCTACTTATTTACAAAATTTACAATCTCATCTAAAAATAATATGTATATGTATATGTATAATTACAGTAATTTCATTAACTATCCTGTTATGAACCCAACCTGTTGTACATATGTTTTGCAAAGCCTACAGTTGCATTTATCACCATTCCAGCACCGTATTTGCTTTTTGAAAATTTGAAGGGTGCTGGAGTCTTTTATTTCTTGTGGTAGCAGCTGCCACATCCTATTTCCAAGGAAAGCTACAGACTCGATTCCAAAGGACGTAGTGCGTACTTGAAACTTGGGCGTCTTTCACCTAACTAAGTGCAAAGCGGGCGTCAATAGGAAAGGCTTCTTTTATTAACTATGATCTAACAAAGCACAGCAAGTGTTTCTTCGCCAGTTAATCAGAACGCAAATATTCAGTCAATTTTCAATCAAATCTCAGTGCTCATACGCTCTTCTTGACCCACCCACCAGTAGCCCCTGATAAGAAATATGTTTTGCTATAGGTTGTCACATGCTGGAAATTCCAACCTGGAGGCCCTATGGTAATGGAGCTTCACAACAAATGCGTAGATTTTTCACCGGTGGTGCTCCCGAACTTGAAGATAATTTGTTCGTTAAATTTCCGACCGAATCAGAGGTAACATTTTAATCATTTCTTTAAATTTTGATTTTGTTCAAACTGTATTACTGTTTAAATCTTGTGTTGAGATATTTTGTTTGTTATTACTCGGTGTCGGCCAGCAAATTTCAGTGTCTGAAAATACGTTATTACGAGGTCCAGTTATTGGTATTTAAGTGCCCAATTTAATGGGCCCTAGAAGTCATAGTTAAAAATTGATGTGTCCTTGGACCGCAAAGAAGTAGCCCATGTATGGACATAGTAAAAAATATGAGGTGTATATTTCTCGCTGGTATTTCTATGTGGTCTCAATTCATTCAAATTCTTAAGATAAAATCCCAGTAGTTTCAGCTTAAAATTTGTGCAAATGGGCGTTTCTACGATTTCTGAGTGGCTTTAGGGCGTGGCCATGAAATCCCAGAGCGCCAGTCTTTCTCTTATGGAAGCCAGGCCATGCCCACTCAATTTTGAAGCTCCTAGGCCGAAATTACTTTAATCCGAATATATGGGCGTTTTTAGTAAAAATACCTGCTCATAGTTTCTTTAAAGTTTGATCATTTCATGAAAAGTTTGGAAGTCTTTGGAAGAGGAACGTCGTAAACTTTGATGATATCTTTGGAATATAAGAATCAATTCCAAACGGCAATGCTCTGATATCAATTCATGATCTAATTGAAAAGAAACGCCTGTAGCTTATCTTTAAATACAACTTCATGATGGAAGATTTGATTTTCATTCCAAGCTTAGACGAAAGTTGATCCTTGTTGGAAAATGCAGAGATAGGAATAATTGAGGAGCTTGTTTTGTTTTAAATCATGGTATTTTTATTTCGCCAGTATATTCGTTATGTCGGAGAGATTTTCCAGCTGAAAGATCAAAGGGATGTTGGTAAGGCTTGTAAGTCGATGTAGGATCTTAAACACGCACAATTTTACCTTGGTGATATGCAGGTTGCCCAAAAAATGTTCTTTGACGTTGCTGAATTTACAGTTCTGAATCAAGGTCTGTGTTACGTGAAAAGATCCATGAATAAAAATGAAACAAGTGTCTTGCATGAGTATTTTTACACTATCGTGAATCCCACATTTTGATAGTGGACAAACTTGCTTATTTTCTAATTCATTGCATTCAACCGAAAATAACTTTATTTATTAACTAAACTACAATACACAGATAGTAGTGAGGTCAGTCTAGCAAGATTGTATATAGGTGTGCCAAAATAGAGCAAACACGGAAAGCACATTATTCCTATCACTCGTACATTCATTTGATACATGTAACCTGAAACTAACCTGAATCTCTGCACACAGGGAGGGGATGGGCGGGAGGGATCCTATCCTATCTTACATAAAAGTACTTGCTATCGACCTGTGATTCTCCACGCCTTGAAGAGCTTTTTATATTTGCCTACTAGGCACGCCTCACGGAGAGCGTGCAACAGTATTCCCTTAAGAGCTTAACAATGCTGCTACAAAATAGTTTCCTATTGTACTGTTAATAAATTCATTTAGATATGGAAATCTGTTTTGCAGACTTGTCGGTTTTATTTTATTTTATTGATTTTATTTTATTTGTTTTAATTCTTTACGCAGGGTTAAAATCCAGTTTAAGTAACTGTTTCACAATGTACCCTGCAACTAAAAAGAAAACTAACCTAATTACATACAATATTTATCTAAACCTATAAATGTACAATATATATATTCATCAAAAACTTAAATGGAAACGAAACACAAAAATGTAAAACCAGCTTTCCTTGAATGTAATCAATTATGAGCTTTTGAGCTTGGCTTTAAAGGGGCTCCGTCGTCAAAATGTAAACAAAACGATGATTTTTGCAGTTTTTTGAAAGGTGATATCACACAGGATTTTCGTATTTTTTTTCAAAATGAAAGTTGCTGTTTGGGCATTAATCCTTGTACTTCACTAACGAACAGACCAAACATTCATATCTTCTATGATTGCTCGGATATAAGTGAATTTTTAACGGTCACTTTTTTGTGGCTTGGGTGAAGCCACCAAACAAACTGGAGAGAACAATGGATGAACAATGGATAATCCCCGACACGTGCGAGTTTGCGGATTTGTTTACTGTTTGACGACTGAGCCCCTTTAAATGAGTGGATGGAAGGGGCTAATTTAATATCAGAACGGAGTTTGTTGCATGTATCAGCTCCGCGGAAAGCAAATGACTTTTGTGGTTGTAGGAATATTGATTGTGATTGTTTTTGAAAACTTTTCCAAAAGAAACATGAAAATGGCTAAAAAGTTTGGAAAATAGTGATAAAATTTTGTCCACTTCTCATCATTGGAATTCTGAAAATTTCATTACTTGTTCTCCATGACAAACCCATCTTTTGAAACAGTCGCAGAACACGGTCGATTGTCAAAATTTGATATGTCTTTCGCCTATTACCATTCATTGCCTTTTCGTTACCTTTCAGGGCAGCCACTTGAGCAAATTTGGTTTCAAAACTGTTTCAACTGGCCTTCTTACAATACGTCTGTACAGCATACTTCAGCATAAGTGAGTATCAATTACAATTAAATTTCATGCATAAAACCAAGAATACTAATACAGTAAAGAGTACCGTAAAAGTCCCACATGAAAGGAATTGTGGATTTAGAACCTCCGGCCTGATTTTTGGCCAATTAAGCACATTTTTGTACAAAAACAATCAAATAAACGTTTAGGAACCATTTCAGCTTGCACAGAGACTCATAGATTCTTTTGTGTAGGCTTCTTACTGTATAGCAATGAAACAACATTACCTTGCGAAGAACAAAACTAAAAAAGTGCCAAAAAGTTTATGTTCACGACCACCTGATTCTCAACCAATGCCAGTCTGTAGCAGTACTTATTTCATCATGTTGATTGAGGATTCAGTTGTGATTAAAGGGGGCTCCGTCGCCAAACAATAAAAAAATCCGTAAACTCACATGTGTCACCAATTATCCATTGTTCATCCATTGTTTTCTGCAGTTTGTTTGGTGGCTTCACCCAAGCCACCAAAAAGTGACCGTTAAAAATCCTCTTATATCCAAGCAATCGTAGAAGATATGAATGTTTGGTTCGTTCCTTAGTGAAGTACAATGATTTATGTCCAAACAACCACTTTCATTTTGAAAAAGATATGAAAATCCTGTGTGATATTCACCTTTCAAAAAACTGCAGAAATCATCGTTTTGTTTACATTTAGGCGACAGAGCCCCTTTAAAGGGGCACCGTCGGCACACATTGTAAACAAATCTATAAACACCATTGCTTTGGGCATATGTCCAGCTAGCAACTAACTGGACATGTGCTAACTGACTCTAAGACTTTGTTTAATTATGGCGTTGATGACAATTGATAAAATATGAATGTTTGCGTTGTTCCTCCACGAAGTAAAACAATCCTTCCAAATGGCTCTTTCATTTTGAAAAGAGATGAAAAATCTGTGTGATATTGCCTTTCAAAAAACTGCGGGATCACCGTTTGGATAAAAATTTGGAGACGGAACCCCTTTAAGTATTCAATTGAATTGCAAGGACTTCAATTGAATTGCATTGAATTTAATTTCAGGACGACTGGTGGTGCAGTGAAACAAGGAAAAGGCAAGGCAAGGTAAGATCGAACTTTTAGCCATCTCAATTTTTGTTTCTTTTTACTTTATTGATATTTGTAGCAGTTATCGAATGATTTTGACCAGCAACTTAACTAAGTACTAAATCTTAACCCTTTCACACTGACACAGTTAATCCAGCTTCATCTAAACCATGTTTAATTTCAACCAATCAAATGCATTCAGTTTGTTAGATTGACCAATGAGAATGCAGCATTCGATCAGCTAGCTGGTTGTTTGATTTTTAAATGTGAATGGGACACAATTTAACGGAAGATTGAGCAAGGTGATAAGTAATAAGTAATCGAGTGAGGGAGTGAGTGACTGCCTGACAGACTGACTGACTGACAAAAATGTGTGAAAAGCAAAGGAGTTTAACTGATTTTCTCTTCTTCTTAGAGTAATGATGGCCATGGAGTCACTGGCGAATGTTTTAGGTGTGTTTTCATTTCCTTTGTTTTGATTCTAACGGATTTTCTTTTTTGTGAGACAGTTATCGTTGCTTTGGAATTATATGACCACAAATCTTCATTTTGGAAAGTTTTTTCCAAAAACATGCATCTTAGATGCAGCGAGCGTCTTCATGTAAAATGTCATTTTAGCTTCATTTATCGGCATGTATTATGTACCGTTACAAAATTTCTAACGTTGTGTTCAGTCTAGCAAGCAACCTTTTCGACGGTAAATTTCGTTAATTTTGCAAAATTATATGTGAAGTCATTTTGTAAACTAGAAAGATAAAACTTCGTTGAATGATACTTAGAAGATAAAGTTCATCGGAAATGTTGTCTTCTCATTTCTTTCCTTTTAAACTGCCATCAACTTTATGCCCTATCCATTTTCTCTGAGCAACATCAAGCGAAGTAGTGAACGTTTTTCCATTGATTTTTATGTGTCATATTTTGTTTCTGCTTTCAGATACATTTCACAAAGCAAAGAAACGAATGCTTGCTGCCAAGGCAACACTTCCTGTGATCACGTGATTACAACTTCAGTTATGCGAGCCGCGATTCGAGCGTTAATCAGATGGAATGCAACAGCAAGAGGTCTGGTCTTAGCAGCAAATAACGAATTTATCTCGAGATGTTATCATAGATTTTGTTTATATTGTAAAAGATGTTGTACTTGGCTTCTTCGGCCACATATTTAGTGTACAGTATTCATATGTATAAACTGAGGAAATAGTATACTGTGGTCAACTTGAAAAAAATTTATCGGCAGTTCAGTTACTTTCTTGTGAAACCAAGGCCTTACATTAAATATCCACAGATAAAAACCCGATCGAGATAGGGTGGTATAGACATTAAACTCCTTGAAAGGTTCTCTGTGGGATTTTCTGTCCATGCTTGACCAGTAAAGTCGAAAAGTAATGTAATTTTTGACAACATTATCACCAAGAATACCACGAAAAGCAAATAAATCGTCATTATGTAAAGCAAGTAAGTCATGACGGAGTCATCGTACTAGATTCCTGTGCGTTGGAGTGACAATAGTTGTCAGATGATGTGCTAAAGGGGGCTAAAGAAGGGGCTAAAGAAGGGAGGCTAAAGGTATGGGTCTTCAAACAACAGAAAATATTTTGTGTCCAGACAAATTCCCGACTGCCAAATTTGCTTTTAGGCAAGCACCTGTTTTCTGCGAACGAAGATGATTTCTCACATTTAAAAAGAGGCGTCATCTAATTTGCGTTCAACAACAAAATAAATAAGTAGTCACAGGTAAACTTTAAAATCTAGATTCTTTCAAATCAATGATAACGATTTTTTCTGATTCATTCGGCAGAATTTTGTGTGTGCAGATTTTAGTCAATTACACGAGTTTTTAAATCAACAGACTTACAGAAACATATGACCAGGAAGTAAACTTTGAAAGACAGATTCGGAAAGATTTGTGGATTAAGGATAAGGATATACACGTATTTTTTTATAAGAAACTGCCCGTATGAAATTCAACTCTCAGATCACCAAAAAATTAAGAAACTCCAGTACTGGGAAAATAAAACTTAAGAAACCATCTATTTTGATAAGGAAATCTTCAACATATTTTTACTTTCTTTTCACTTGTTTCCAGTTACATGGGAGGTACTTGAGTGATGCCTAAACATTAGGGAGGCTTGAAAAGACCTTGTTTTGAAATGTTCACGAGGGAACAGGTAGTGAACATGAAAATTGTTATGGAACCTTTAAGAAACTCGTAAGAAACTGTGAGTACTCAAAATCTGATAATTTTAAGAAACTTTCAGTACTGACCAAAATTCTTAGTTTCTCATATAGAAAATACGTGCAAATGGATTTAAGGTTGCTACTAAAATTCTTGTTACTGAAAACTTGATTTTCAGTTTTATTGATTCTCCACTAACAATAACATTTGTTTGAAGATAAAGTCTTGAAAATTCAAAAGGTTTCATGTGATTGCAACGAGATTTTCACTCGCAAACATTAGGTTTTAAGCAAGTTGTCTGTAGAATTTTGCCTACAAAATACACCATCAAACAGAAATACTGTATACACTCGGAACAGGTATTTTTTATAAGAAACTGCTTATAAGAAACGCAGCTCTCAGGTCGCCAAAAGATTAAGAACAAATACTGCTGGGAAAATATAACTTAAGAAACTATTTATTTTAAGAAAGGGAATCCCAAGCATGTTTTCCTTCATGTTCACTTGTTTCCTGTATCATTACTTCGAAGGTACTTGGGTGAAGTCTAAACCCTTTTTTGTGTTAGAGAGTCTGGTATCCAGGGTAAAACATTGAAATGGCTTCAAAGATTTGTTTTTATGGAGCTTTTCAGAAACTCGTAAGAAACTCTGAGCACTCAAAATTTTATATTTTAAAGATGATTTTAGAGATTTTAAAATGTCATTTCTCTTATTCTTCTTTGTGCAACCAGTGCACATTGTACTGCAAATAGTTTAAATTAACAACAAGATATCAATATCGCGCTGTGTTGGTCGCAATCGACTGGCAACTGGACTTGCCCAAGTCGTCTTGTTATGAAGGAAGGTTTTCATTCCTTCCCAAGACGACTTCGGAAGTCCAACTGGCAACTGGCAACTGGCAAATCTCCTGCAGGAAATTACTTCCTGTTCAGTTTCTAGGAATTTCATCCGATAAGAGCCATTGTGAAGAAGCTTGATGCTACGCAGCTCATTCATTTCCAGACTCCACCGAATATTTTGAGCGCGGGTTTTGATTTGAATGAACTGTTTGCACGAGAGAAGATGGCCGCCCAACAATGATGACAACATTTGATTGCTTGTGAAATAAAACGAAAAGATATGAAGATCCTGCTTGATCGAAAGCTTCAGAACATAAAGCCACATCTTTTGAGCTTCCATACTTGAAATAACAGTGAAATAAGGCCATGAATATTTGAAATAAGGCCATTGGCTAGCATCATGACACCTTGGCATTTGAATGGACCTGTTTTGATTTGGAGCCGAGGAAAAAGTTTTATCGGAGATTGCATGCAAAGAACAGAGCGGAAAGATGGAGATCATGCCTGATCGCCCACTGTTGAACATCAAGCAATATGTTTAAAGCTGCTGTACTTGAAACAACCGTGAATTTAGGCCGAAAACACGGCTCATAATAAGATGCTTCGTTTCGGCAAAGTGCAGTCGACCAGTTTTGTGTCACGAATCATGCTTGGATGGTAAGGTCTGTCACGCGATTTCTTTTGGGGCGTCCGGTGGTGGAATTCGTTCAACATTTGGTTATTGCATTGCCTTTGAAGATATCCTTTGCAAGAATGATTCAAAACTACGATGAAATGACATGTGTAGCAAGGAGACGAGTTTGAAGTTAGTGATCATCAAATATTTATTTTCAACACTTCTCTCGCGCGAGGTGTTGACTCGACTCTGCCTGATTTGATCGCTAATAATTTGAGCAGCGAGGCAAGATCTCTAAAGTTAGTGGATTGTACACATCTAAAGTTTACGCTTTTGAGATAATTACAGGGAGGCAAGCAAGACAAGTCCTAAAAGCCTGGTGTATGCATATATGGCAGCGCCAAACATAACGATTTTAGTCTATCAGTTTTCGGTTTTAGGCCATCATTTGTAGTCAACAAACGAGCGAGATTTTCGAAAAACGATCCCTGCTAATTTCAGTGAAATTTTCATTGAATTAGAGAGTTTCTAATACCACTAAATGGGTGTAAACATTCTTATTGCTGTGAAATCGATCACTTGTATATTCGATCGGATTTTGATTTTGCGGCGTACATATCTGAAAAAATTGTAAACACTCGACAACCACAGATCAGATGGAAGGAGAGGTTTTCACGATCTCTTCAACCGCTTTGTTTATGTTAATCTTGTAACAACAAGAGGATACAACACCTTTTGTTTTACGGAGAGTATCTTGGGTCCGAGTTATATTTACAAATTGCCGAATAACGTCATAAAATAGCGGGAGGTTTCAAGAATATTGTCGGCAAATCTCTGCGTTGCTATATGTATCATTTTGAAAGCTTAGCAGGGTTTTGTGAAATGCACTTTTTATTTTGCTGTTTGTGGAAACAAATCCGCTATCCGCTTGACAAATAAAAAAAGGAAATCAAGATTTGAAACGTCCTTCGTTTTCTTGAAGATTCGATTTGGACTTTCGCACAGAAAGCCTCAACCGAGGCCTCAACAACACTGATTTTGCTCTTTGGGTTCCAAGAGTTATTTCTCATGAGAACTGCAGAGCATTCCTCGAGGAATACCGAAAACTTCTTTTTATCACACAATAATTACCGCTGATCCCAAATGCATCGAAACCACTCTCTTGAGATGTTTAGCTTAGCTTTAATGCAAAAAATTAGATGCTCAAGAACAAGGGCAGATCTTGTAATACAATAGAAACAGTTGCGCTTGATTGACACCTCAATTCAAAGCGATTAGCGACTGCAGACAAAGGAAATTTTCTCAACTAGAAATTCAAAAGAAACAAAGCTGCAAAAGTTTTTCTGAAAACCAAGTAGCTAGCGAGCTTGTTGTGCATTCCAGGAATTGTCCTTGAGAGCAAAAACGAGCATATATCGAAAGAAGAAGGATACATAGACACATCTACCTCCAGCATTTTATTTCTCTGGTTCCTAAGCCGATTGGGAAGCGATTCAGTTCTCTTATTTTTTTGGGTGTAATTAAAATACTTACTGCTCAGCCTCTGAACCAAAGAAATAGAATACCCGAGGTAGATGTGTAGATACATCCTTCTTCTTTCGATATATGCTCTTGTTTGCTCTTAAAAGCTTTTTCTGGTATGCACAACGAGCGAGCTAGCTACCTGGGTTTCAGAGAAACTTTTGCGGCTTGTTTGTTTTGAATTTTTGGTTGAGAGAATTCCTTTGTCTGCGATCGCTAATCGCTTTGAATTGCGGTGTCAATCAAAACCAACTCATGCCATTGTCTTACCAAATCTGTCCTTGTTATGCTCAAATCATTGCTCAAACCGAAGAAATTCTACTGTCAACGATTTGTCAAGAAGACATGTAAAGCTCGTCTGTCAACGGTCAAGGAGATTTTTGCTCGAAAAGTTTGTCCGTTGTCATCCGAATACTTTGCATGGTTTTTCGTGGAAAGACTTTATCCCCTGTTAGAAATGAGCTACGAAAATCAAGCAAAAATACTAGAACGTAGCAGTCTCAATGAGTATTTTTTGATCAACACAAATTTAGATTTGTATCAAGAACTGTTTCGTACACAAACAAGCTAATAATTCATTTTCCAAATAATTTCTGTTGCACTTTCTGCAATATCTTCATAAATCTAGCAAAATTGATCATTTCAACTGTCATTTCGATCGATAGTTTTCACTAATTCATGAATTTATTCCGTTACCTTATTTTATTGATAAAATGTCAATAATCTTCGACGCATAAATCAAAGTAAAACTAACTAGATTCTTTATGTTCCTTCCTGGAAGAGCTAATAGTATGGCTAAAACTAACGATCTTGATAAAATTAGTTGATGAATTAGTTCTAGAATGTCTCCACAGGGAGGAAAAAATCACAATAATTTCTTTATAAGAAACTAGTCGACTCACCTCATTCTAAGTGCCCTGAGAGTGCTGCTAAATGATTTTGACTCCAGTTTTGAAGAATTCTTACGCGGGAACGGGGAAATCACAATGCATGTAAAAAATTTGCAAAAGCTTATGCTAGAGGTATACAAATGTATTACATCTGGAAACCCCTCCTTTCTGTGGGAGTTCTTCAATAGAAAAGTGCTTCCATATAACTTAAGAATAAACGATCTCCTCCAACTTCCTAAAACCATGACTAATAAATATGGAAACGAGTCTCTTTCGTATAGGGGTAGCATGGTTTGGAATCGGCTTCCAGACCAATATAAAGCTGCGAAAAGCGATGATGAATTCAAAATGAAAATCAGAAGTTGGAAGGGATCCGTATGAAAACTGCTGCATTTGTATCATATAGTTTAATTTCAGACATTGTAAATAGGGTAGAGTTGGCCTTTATTAGCATTAGCTATCTCTCTAGCCAACTGTAAATAAATTGTATTATTATTATTATTTTTATTATAAGTAGCAGGTTTGCAGAGATGTGTAGGCCAGCACACTACCACTGAGCCAACCCTGCACCTAGCTAGCTTGGGCAGGATTGGAAAACAACGGTATAGTTCCTGACTAAAGATTTGAAAATAGTTTAATTTGCAAACCATTCAATTGAAAGTGATAAAAGTTAGTATTCTAACAAAGCAGTAACAGAATACTGTAGTCGATGTTTTAATAAATCTTTCCTTTGACTGGTACTTTTCTTTATACATCTGTTGTTTCTCGATTATATCAAACCCCTTTTACGCTAAATCTTCATGTTCCTTTAGACTTGCCCCAAGTCTATTTCGTCACAAAAAATTTCTTCAAAAAATACTTTCCGGTAGACTTATTACAGTTGACAAAACAGATTTGGGGCAAGTCTAATGTTCCTTAAACAGTGTTACAAAATCTGTCACTCTTCTCTTACTTTATATCAACAGTTATCTAAAAACCTGCTGATGTGGGCATGCAGTAGAAATGACAGAGATCAAGAGAACGATGAAAATGCGGTTCTGAGTAAGAGTGAAAGACATGAAGGTGCGTTTAACATCTAATTTTACCTGCCTGGTGTCTAGAACGATTAGCCTGTTCCTTCCTTATAATTTTCCAATCATGTCTACATCAAAAAGTAGCAAAATCAAAGTTTTTACCCGGGCACTTGAAGTTGAGCCCGGGCTGGAATTTCAGCCCCAGATGCCAGCCCGGCCTAAAATTTACTACTACAATAGACCTTTTAGCTTTTCTGAATAGAATCAGAATCTAACGATATTTTGCTACATTTTGTAGAATTTTCGGATGTGCACAATAGTGATAGAAGCTCTAACGGCACCCCATTTTTGAGAATTTTCGTGTTATTCTGTTTTGTTTGAAACTGTTTTGAAACTGCGTGCGCAAAGGAAATTTTCAGCCCGGGCTGGAAAAAATTGCGATTACATGAGAAATCTCAGCCCGTTTACCCGGGCTGAAAATCCCAGCCCGCCTAGCTCAAGGAGGGCCGAAATTCTTCATGTAATCGCAAACTCAGTTTCAAGAGATGACTAGAGAGGGGGGCTGAGTTTTCAGCCCGGTTAGCCAGGCTGAAATTTAACCCGGCTGAAAACTCTCATATAAGCTGCAATCACAATCAGTGAGATTTCGTAGCTCAGATAACTACTTCGTCGTTCTAAATCTCGGTTGATATACCTATGGTTAAAATTCGTTCATAACGCAAGTATCATCACATCACCAAATACTCAAAAAGAGCTTTCATAGCTATGATCATGTAGAGAAAAGTCGGCCTAACTGATTCACGATTGGGCAGTTTAGGCTGTGTGCAAATGCAAGCTCTTGTCTACGTCTTTAATCCTCGTTTGCATGCAAATATGATCAACAAGCCTCATTCTCGTGTCATCGTGTCGTTTATTACGTCATGTAATCAGTATCCACTTTTTTACAGTGGATGGACAGACTAGACTGATTACATATGCATAGTTATTGCTAATAGACTGACGGACGCTCGATTGTTTACTCAAACTAATTTGAGCAAACAATTCAATTAAAAACGTAAAAAGTGATGTTGCTGTTGTCATTGTTGTTGTTGTGACAACTTAGACTATGTAGTGAATCTAGGGACGAATGACTTTTAAAATCTCCGAATGGCGATCCAAAAATTTCTTTCAATACTGTTGGCATCCGAAAATCCTCCATTTAGTAGTTGCATGGTCATAAAAACTGCCTTGCTAGTTGCTAATGAATTCTGACGTTCATTTCTCGATATTGCTAAATTCTTTGTATATAAGTCAAAACATATGGTCATGAGATCTTGTTATGGAGAATTTATGGTGACATGCTAGGCCTAATCAGTTGCTTTCTTGGCAAGATTATCCCAGGTCTGCTTTCAAGTAAATAATGGACCAGAATCAAGCGTGGAATTCTCACTCCTATGCAAACCCCTTACCCCGGGGGGGGGAGGGAGTACTTGTTCTACGAAAATACGGGGACGTGCCGCTGGAAAATCTGAAAAGGCACCCTGTCCCGGAGTAAAATTCCCAAAAATGTTACCTGTACCGGAGTAAAATTCAAAAAACGATACCCTGTTCTTGAGTTTCTTCATGCAAAATTGTACGCTGCCTTGGGAATTTGATAGAAATTTGATAGAAATCTATCAGAAAATGCGGAAATGTTGCCATCCAAACGATTTAAATCACATTCGCGGAGTGCAAATGGCTTACGACGACGTTACGTAGTCAATTATACAAAATATGGACCCTGTCATGGAGCCGACCATACAATAGTGATACCCTGTCCTGGAGTAGGAATCCTGAAAATGATACCCTGTTCGGCGGCACGCCCCCGTACGGAAAAATATATGAGTACCCCCCCGGGGGCCCTTTACCAGCATTTTCCTTATTTTTGGTCTAAAGGATGAGTGCTTTCCCGAAACAAAATTTTCACATCTAAGTAGGCGTGTGACAGATAGGAAGATTAACATTTTAGTCTTGAACGTTTCTATGGTTTGAATATCGGCCACGTACTTTTCATTGCTCAGCCCACCTAACTTTTCTTCCTCATACTCACCCGGTATGGTTTCATGACATTACCTGTCCCTATCAAATATTTTATTTTCTTTGTCGTCTCATGAGCTCATCACCAACGAACAATAAATAGCCGTTTTGTCTCTGTTCGTATGCTGCATGAGCATGACAAATATATACCAGAATGTTTGTACCCGTTTTGGCTCATCAAGTCATCACCAAAAGGGATTGGCAAACCGTTTTGTTTTTGCTCCAATGCAGTTTTTATTCATACAGGTATATTTAGCCTCAATATGTATTCACTGGAAATTATCAAATCTATATCTATGCTAAAAAGGACTTCTTCAACAAGACAGCAAATATACCTGCTCCATTGTTCCAGTGCAGTGAGTGTCGCAGAATGACGTATGCCAAAACGTAGAATCTTCAGTTCTACCGGGTGACTAAAAAAGACTCTGTTCAGAAATAGCATAGGTTCCAAATCTTTAAAAAGACTGGTGTAAATTTGAGTGACCTATTTCTTTGAACCGAATGACTTGAAAGAAACTTTAGCTATTTCTCTATAATTCTGCCGTTGGAATATTCTGAAATCTTCAATATTTTCAGAATTAGAGTGTTTTTCTTCTTTTTCAAGAATTCAAGAAAAATTTTCCAAAAAACTTTAAGCCATCGTAATTTCTCAACTGTTTGACGTAACATGAAATAATTTCGAAGAAAACCGTAGTTTATAAATGCCTACAATATGGTATCAAGCAAAAGTCTCTCACTCATCTGGTTTATGATTTTGAAATTTGATGACGTCACATCCTGAACTGGGTTGAAATGCAAAATACGCTGTAATTTCGAAAAATATTCAAAATTTCTGAAAAGTCCGACGGTGGAATTATAGATAAGTATCTAAAGCTTCTTTCAAGCCATTCAATGAGAAGAAATAGGTCATTGAATTTTACACCCACCTTTTACGCCGAGTTAAAGATTTGGAACCTATGCTTTCAGAAATTATGAGGGATTTTCTCGAGAAAACACCTACCCCTTCAAAATATGCCTTGAATGGCGATCAAATTTTCCTAACACTTACGGCGGTGAGCAAAGACCAGAAATGTTTCGACCGCTGTGCAAAGTGCTTTTTGCGTCTGCACAAGCCGCCAGAAACAGAACGGTGGGAGAGGGGTGAATTTCTGGGGACTGCACGCAGTTGCGAAGGAATCTATTGTGATCCAGGCCCCTTGAGACGCGGCTTGAGTTCGAGAACACGCCGAATGTGTCGAGAAGGGGATCAAATATGGCTGAAAAAATCATCGACCCTGGAAAGCTTCGATAAAAATGGATTATTTGGCTTTACTTTTCTTGGGCTGAAGGCGATATTTAGCAAGGAAAAATCAAAAAAGAGATATGGATTTTGTGGAAAAACTAGTGGCTGCCGCAAGCTGAACCTTTGTGGATTTTATCTGCAGGATATGAGCATCATTTTGGGGCAGGTCAGTATTCTTGAAAAATTGGCTAAGTGTTTCATTTTTTGCCATAAAGTTAGGGCTGTTTTCGATGACGAAAAATATCTCTTGTTTGTTTACATGTAAACAGACAGCTTGTAGGAAGGTCTAAACAATGAATATGCCATGGAAATTTTTATCCCAGCTTCGTTAGGATGTATAATTTCATGAATCGTATTCCGATCATTTATCCTGGCATTTTTTGACCACAAAAATATTTAATTTCTTAACACAGGCCATTTTCTAATGGGAAAGAGGGAAAATTTAGTAGCCCCAGAAAACTGAAATTTGCGCAAAATCTAGTGGCTGCCGCAAAATGAGACTATTATCACTGTGTTGGCGAGATGTTCAGCTTCAAATTTCTCAAACCAGTTCTTGTCGAAAAATTGGCTAACATTGTTAATTTTCATGTTTTAGTTTGTAAACATTTGAACAAAATACGGCATCCATGCCTAGGCCATTCTATTGTCTTAGCATTCTTGCTGTTGTTGTCGATGGATGGCCTTTTGTTTTTCAGTCCTGTCTTTTTGTACTCAGACAGAGTCTCCTCGTGCTCTGATGCTCTATTACCTTGTTTCATCATGTTTTACAAGGACTATTTGCCTCACTAATGCATAATAAAATTAAAATTTAGATTGTCAACTTATGACTTATTTGCTTTGAGTTCCTATTTTTATATCAAAATACCAGAATTCATTTGTGATTGATTCACCTTCAAATGACCCACATTTGGTTGCTGCTTAGCATGAAAGCATATGCAGTTCTTTTACAAATTTAGCAATGATTCCACAATGTTGTGTCAGTTATTACAGTTATTACCCATCACCAGTTTTTTTTATCTCTGATTTTTACAATTGGGCACTTGGTGGAAAGAACAGTTAGATGAGAAATCTCTAATTCTCCTTTCTTTTTCTCAGATACTGCAACATCAAATATGCTTGCTGCTGATAGAACTCCTCCAATTTGCAAATTTTTGCTGGACCCTGCAAGATGTTCAAGACAGGATTCCCAGAAGAAGAATGGACACTGTTTGAATAGGGTGAATTTTAACAAATCTTGAGGCATTGAAATATCTCCATTTCAACTTGTGTAAAAATTTCCAAGTATGTAAAAAATTTCCAAGGAATTTCAGATTGATTCCTCTCCTGCTCCTAAGGTTTAAATGATCCTAAATAGGTTGGTGATGTGGAATGCAGCTGTAAAGTCTTAAGGTATTTTTCTGTGACTACATCTGATCATTGTTGTATTTTCTTGTTTGAAATCCTTAGCTAGCCATAAATAGTAGGATCTTGTAAATTTGGAATTTTGTTGAAACTGTATTTTACCATTAGGCATTAGATTGAAAGATCCAGAACGGAAAATTATGCCCAAGATGGAGGGGAGGAGGGGCGGAACTTTTTATCAAGATGCATTGTATTCCAATTAAGAATTTTAATGATTTTGTAAGGATTCAATCAGGATGCCATGTATTAAATGGTAATAATTCCTCACTGCCATCTTTGAAGTAGTCAGTGCCTGATGAAAAAGGTGATGAGTTTGAAGCAGAGGTGTAGGAACCATGGGGGCACTGGGAGCACATGCCCCCCAAATTGTGCAATTATGATGAAAAAGTGTCCTTTTTGTTTCGGGAAGTGTCTGTCCTTGTAGTGTTATGCCCCCAAGTTTAAGATGCTTCCTACGGCTCTTGTTTGAAGGAGTACTGTATTGCAGCACATTGGCTCCGAAAAACAATTGTATCCTATTGTTGTAAAACTGGCACCCTTTCGTACCTCAGAAGTACATTGTGACAGAGTTTACCACAACAGGATGTCATTTTGCTTTTAGGGGTCAATCACCAGCACACATTTAATACCAACATTCAGTCTAAATCAGTTGCTAGAATTTAAGAGGATGGGACTTGCCCCCCCCCCCCCCCTTCAAGAAGAGAACTCTGCTTTCTGCTTGTTACCCAAATTTTGGTAAGAAATACACACAGAACTGTGATAATAGCCTTAGCCTCCATCTCCTCTTTTTATCTGCTTCACACAAAATGAAAGGGAGTATGCAGTACAATGATCACCTAATTATTTTGTTATATCGAGGAAATCCAGTAAAAATGTTCGTGCTCCATTGCCACGCTATCATTCAATTTTTGCCTCTTCGAGTTTGGTCTGCATCCATCACTGGTCTGGATGTTTCTGGTTGAATTTGAAAGGAGCCTAGTATTGAAACTAAAATTGATTGATAACAATCTTTTGCTGGACATTGTGAAATAAGCTACAAATAGTTCTTCATTTCGATCGTCGCTGCTAGCTATAGCATCAGCTGATTCAATTTCTGCTTTCCACCGTTGTGATTGTCACGTGATCACTTCGCCTCGTTTCCAGGAGCCATGCATGACCCTCCTGCGCGCGCATAAGAAACATTTCTGGTCTTTGCTACGGCGGTGATGATTTGAGCACGTTTAGCAAGCAAGTGTTATCCTCTGTTATTCTCTGAATGCTTTTTATGCTTCCAGGGATGGCGCTACTGCTCACCCGGTACATTTTAGCAAGCACTGTTTCTTTAGTTTTGAGATACCGTGCATTCACAGATAAACCTCATTTCATAGTGGCTAGTTCATCATAATGCTAAATTTGACTGATGATGTATGCTCTTCAATCTTCATTCTTTTGTTTTCAAAATGCTTGATTTTGCGGAAAGCAAAAGAGATGATTGACTGGTGGTGGTGAAAGACCGGCCTGTCACTAAAATATTTTCAGAGCCTTACACATCAAAAACCCTTTATCCTTTATTCTTATGTCGAAAATATAATATGAAGGGAGAGCGTTATCAGAGAGTTTTCCTTATCAGAAGAAAACTGCAGATTTTTCTTCACGCAGAGTCCAAAAAGACAAAAAATCTACAAACGCTTTTTACTATCAGCAGAGTCAGAGAAATTTTAATGTTTCAAGAAGCAGCGAAATTTGATTTTTTTCTTCAGAATTTTGTCTTAAAAACTTTCTAAAGTAGAACCTTGAATAATGTCTCAAAAAGAAAGCAGTTTGTTCACTAGCCTGCGTGCAGCCTCAACGATCATCCTCCTGGAAAGTATCTACACTTTAGGATTGTTGGTTGAGGCTGCACGCAGGCTGTTTGTTCACAAAAGTGATCTATCCGATAGAATAGAAGTTAACTTCGGAGTACCTCAGGGATCCATCCTTGGGCCGTTGTTGTTCAACATTTGCGTAGCTGACCTCCAATCAGAAATGACAATGAAAGGATATCAGTATGCCAATTATACAACATTATATTGCCATGCTAAGCTTAAAAATGTCGAATTCCTTCAATAGACCTTTTAGCTATTTAGGAACATGGGCAGCAATAACAATCTTGCACTGAATAGGGAAAGACTACACTCATGATGGTTCTGTCAACACAAGAAATTTCAAGGAGACATGGCCTAAAAGACGTTGAACTAGAAATTCTTATTAAATTGGTCGTTTATGTTCTTGTATCATATTGGACTTAAACTGTCACATGAAATCGCAAGAATAATAGCTTTCTTTTGCAAAAATACAACAATTTGTAAAATACTATTGCTCGGAATGTGGATTTTCATGCCATTATTTCATCAACTCTTTAAGAACTAAGTGACAATCATGTAGTATCTTCATTTGGTTTTTTATGCAATTACGCAAAGAGAAAGTTTGACGGTTGATAATATGCTACAATTCTCGTGATTAAAAAAAATTCACTTTTTAATTGGATCACCCATTAAAACTAGGACAAAATTAAGTTTTTAGAGGACAGTTTTTGTTTAGAGAGCTTACTACTTCGTTTTCAAACATGCTAGAAGAACTTTGACAATAAGTAATATTTGCTAAAAATTGTGTTTAAATCGTTTTAGGAAGGATGTCAACAGAATTGCAAATTTGTAAAAACATGAGTTTAGAACTGATGTCCTTCCTAATTTACTCAATCAATGTTTTTTCGCGTTGATTGTGCAGGTACCTCCTACGAAGTTGTGTAAATAGTTATTATAGGAGCTCATTAAAAACAAAGTAATTTAAACATGGGTAGATAAAATGGTTTGGTTAAATAGAGAGCTCCACCCACCCGCTCAGAGCTCCAACGTATAAATGATGATTCAAAAATACCGCACACAGAATCGTACACACTCATATTTTTTAGCAGCTTACAAGAAACGGCCAACTAGATGAGAAAACTCATTGATTAAGTTATACTTTTAATGGTTTTTATGAATGTTGGAGAAGCACAAAAGTTCTCAACCTCGTTCCCAGGGCCCTTTGTCATATTGGGACGGAGACGAAAAGACCCTGGAGACGAGCTTGAAAAGTTCTTTCTTTGCTCTGGAGCCCTTTTTTACATAGTTTCTTTTACAACCTTTTAATGTGCATTTTCGGGGACTAACTTCAGCATGCATTTGTCCTAATATTGATTTATGATTTCCGATAAAAGATGTCTGGCAGGTGAGATGATACCATTTATATCTGGGATTCAATTTGACTCGAAAGCAGTTGCTGATAAAGTCATGCGAATCGAAACTGAAACTTGGGCAGTGTTGTGGCTTTCAAGTTGTTTGACCACACCTAAGTTGGTATCATATTTTGCCGATCCTAACGATTTTATGAGTCAGATAAGAGACATCTATCAAAAATATTGATATGTCCACATCTGTAGAAGCGATAACTGTGAGTGAAAGTTTAGGTCGCATCATATATATAGCATTGAGAAGTTTATATTTCGACGATTACATGTAATTTTCTGAGAAACTAAGAATTTGAGCCAGTACAGAAAGTTTCTTAAAATGATCAGATTTTGAGTACCCAGAGTTTCTTACGAGTCTCTTAAAGGTTGCATAGCAGTGTTAGCGTTTGCTACCTGTGCTCTCGTGCACATTTCAAAAAGGCCTTTCCAATGTTCAGACATTACTCAGAGTAAGATGATACAGAACAAAAGTGAAAATAAAGTGAAAGTTTAGGTGGCATTCAAAAGTTTACATTAATAGCCACAAGTTTGGGACGAATAAATGTCGGATAAATATTTTTGGACAAACAATATTCGGACGCTTTTCACGGAATTTCAGATGTTTTTACAGATATTTCGGACGACTTAAAACTTCATATTTACAGTTTATATTTGCTTATTTCAAACTAAAAATGATAGTTTTCGCTGCATTCTTACCACATTCTTTTTCAATACAAAGCGTTTCATGAGCAAGACATTACGTTTTCAATCAGTGGAAATGTTTTGCTGTGATTTTTCAATGCTGCAATATTTCGGACTACTACATAATATTTCAGACATTAAAATTGTGTGCGTATGAAATGTCCGAAAATATTAACGCCCGAAATTTATGGCTTTTAATGCATATTTCAAACGACTAGCTTTCGCCAAAAAATTTGCAGAATATGTAAGCGACCGATTTCTTGAAAGAATAGGTTCACACTAAAACAGCACAAATTTGGCGGTAGAGTTAGAAAGTTGATGGAAATTGAAAGTACAACGTTTACCGGGACAATTTGAAATGGTGTCGTTTAAACATAGACTAATTATATGGCCGTAGTTATCGCTACTGACAGGCTGCCGGACGCTTCTAACCACGAGCGGTATGAGCGGCCTCGGTTTGGTGTAATAGTCTCGTTTTGAATATCATTCGTCGACATTTTCAAAACGAGGCTAATTTATCGATGGGTCCTTATCGTGACCCTCATTATTCATTTGAAGCGAACTGCATCTCCTTTATCGATAATTGTTAAAACTTGTTGCTTGAATACGTGGTTGTATTTTGCGTGATTCAAACACAGGGTGGCCTTCGAAGCAACGCCTTAGATAAAATGTGCCAAATGTTTACGATAAGAGTATCCAATATAACGGGTTGTTGTTTTGTCATTCGGTGAGGATGGCTGAACAGAAGCATATTTTCATAAGGATCGAAACTAAAAGAGCAAATAACACGAATGTTTTATGCCTATGCTGTGAAAACCGGCATACAAGAGCTTGAATTATGATCTCTATGGGACCTGTAACATTCCTACCGAAGCCCATGTTTCAGGCAAATAATACAATACGGGGAGAGCGTCGTGAAACTGTTTCATTTTCCTGGCCTACCAATATTTACTATATTTTCCTGGTTTACCAAGGTACAAGGTACACGTTCTAATTACAAAGCCAATCACCCAGGGTCCTTTGCGGGGACACTGAAATTTCAGGCTATCTGAAAATCAAATTTGGTCTCAGCGAAAACCATGGATCCCAACTGCAGTAGCTGAACTGATAGAAAAGAGAAGCAGTTGATAATGGCAAAACTTCTATGCATTCTTTTTGGTTCTCCTCAACTCTGTTGCATTAAGGCATAGAGTTTGTTTCAAATGAGATTTCACATGAGATTTGCGATGACGCAAAATTGGTCATGCAATGCTCCTCAATCGTTTTTATTCGCGGTAATTCGAGGCAGACTTTGCAGGGTTGGAAAATGTGTTTGTGAACAAGAGTATGTCAAGAAGGAAAAATGTATTGAAATTGTTAAAATCAGGCCACTTCATCCCATATAACGCAGTTCTGTACATATCCATTCAAAATTTGCTTTTTTCCGATGCCCAAACTTTCTTATGATATCACTTATAACGAAAGCGAGGCTGTGATTTCCATGGTAACATCGCTTGGAAGGACAGACCTGTGATAAAGAGAAATTTTATCCCAAAGGAAAAAGAGGTAAAAGATATGTGCAAGATAACATTGAGATGTTTCTTTCCATAGTAACATCGCTTGGAAGGACAGACCTGTGATAAAGAGAAATTTTATCCCAAAGTAAAAAGAGGTAAAAGATATGTGCAAGATAACATTGAGATGTTTCTTTCCATAGTAACATCGCTTGGAAGGACAGACCTGTGATAAAGAGAAATTTTATCCCAAAGTAAAAAGAGGTAAAAGATATGTGCGAGATAACATAAAGATGTTTCTTTCATTGTTCGATTGTGAATTTCATTTGTCCTTCGGTTCAACGTACGGCATTTTCAAACATACAATATCAATTGTTGTAGCAAACACAATTGATTCCGAGGGCTTCAGATACGACAGGGCATCGTGTCCTTCCAGCCCTATGTAAGCCTCTAGGAGTTCTCAGTTTTATATCTGAAAACGTGCCTTCCTGCGAGATGTTTCTGAATGAAGAACTTCTGACTACTTGTCACTGTCAGACTTTATTTCTTGAGGCTTTGACTTTTTTCAAAATCTTTGTTGAATTTTCAGCATATTTGAAAAATGAGGATGCACCTAGTGCACAATTTTATCTGAGGCAAGAGCATGTTGTTAGATTTGCTTGAGTTAGACCCTACTGCTAGTAAGTTTTGGAGGTACATACAGATTCTAGGGTAGATTTCTCTGATTGGCCTAGGCCCCTTAGAGGCAACGGAGTTGAGGAGCCCTTGAAGAGCTCAGGTGAAAACTTCAAGTAAGGATGAACTATGCTAACATTTAGCAAATTTTCTAGCTGTAAGGTACACTTATTCTAAACTAAAGTCCTGCACTGATGGTAGATGGTTTCCCTAAATTTTAGGACACTTCTGTCATCAAAAGTTTCTTATGCGTTTCTTGCCGGAAGTATGGAGTTAATTTAGTTCCCCAAATTACTTAGTAAGATCTCACAATAAGAAAACATAACTCGCATTCCAAACAATGCCAAAACAGTTGTTATCATTGTGCAGTATGAAAGCATTTTGGGTGCAAATTACAAAAAAAAATTAGCTTTTTAAATTCAGGTAGGGCAGTTTCTTAAGTTTCGAAATTTGTGTGTGAACATTTGACCTTTTCTACCGAGTTTCTATCGAAGAATTATACAGTTTCTTACAAGCTGTTCTTCTACATAAAAATGTGTGTAGTTTACACTCAGTTACAGTACTCGATTTCACTGACACTGTTTGTTGACTCATTTAAAGTCGCTTGAATGCATTCATCTCTCTGCAATCTCACGGTGTCAATCACTGAGTGCCCTTTCGTGATTTCTTATTAATCTGACTTCTGTCATTTTCAGAATTTGAAGCACGTAAAACGTTCAGCTCCTCCTGTGTCCTTGTTCTACAATGCAAGTTTGTTGATATTTGACATGTTGATCCGGTGACCTTTCTTTCGACTAAAAATGATAACCGTTTGGTCTGCTTTGTTGAAGTTTAGTCTGAATCCTTATATAGCTTATATCTAGGCTTTGTTTTTCTTGGTGAAGTTTAGTCTATTTTATGCCCTTTCAAATTCCTTTTTCGCCGATCTTGTTTTCATTAGCCTTTTCTAAAACATCTTTGCAACTATTTTAAGTATCTTATTGTATGTCTTTCCCGTATTCATAACAGAAACTGTTTATAAAAACATGGCTTAAATTAATAACTGACCAGTTTAACCAAAGTGTATTTGTTGGAATTGACTTATTGTTATTCAAATCAAATTTATTGGCTTAGAAACAAAGGATTCTATTGTTTTGATTGTTCCTCGAAGAGTCCCTAACCTTTCTTTATTGTCTATTGTTACCAGCCACCTTTACCTAAAACCTGTCTGGTTTTATTGTATCCACAAGACAGTTATTGTTTCGCAATGTAAACCTATTGGCTAGATAAAGACAAACCTTCATGGATTGTCCTCGGTCACATTCATATTGTTATTCGAAGCCTTTCTTTATAATCTATTGTCTACCTGCGGTCTTTATTATCTAATACAAGCTATCTTTTGTCTAATTCAGAGAATTTCGATTCTGCTAGTAACCTATCAGGGTCGGCTTATTGTTTAAGCACTTATGGTTTGAGCGCCTCTACTGAAAAATTAAAACACGGAACGAAATGGGGAACAGGACAAGGAATGAAACGGAACAGAAAGACGTCGCTGAATGCGAAATTGCTTTCCATTCTTTCCAGGCGATTGTATGGAAGTACTGAAATGCAGAACAGCGTTCAAAAATATTGAAATTTTGGATTGCCTGACAATTATACGATCATTTCAGGCATTTTGTTTAAAAAAAGTAAAACTCCATAATTATAAAGAAATTTCAAATCCACTAACTGTTTCATATGTCAAAAGTCGTTTTGCGTTTTGGGCATTTCAAACCCACTGTTCCAAAACTGTTTCATATGTCAAAAGTCCTTTCGTATTGAAATGGTCTTGAAAATCTAAATATAGCCTTTTATGTTCAATGTTCTCCACAAACGATCAAGCAATAGGAAAATAAATGTCACGTGGCCTTCTTTTGTTTCTTTCTTCAGCAAAGTCAATGATGTCTGTCTTAAAATCAAATTTGGCCTAAGCGGAAACCACGGATCAACACTGCAGTAGTTACTAGTTGAATTGTTCGCAACCACTGTACAGTGGATCTATGGTTTCCGCTCAGCCCACAAAGGACCCTGGGTGAAAATGACCCTTTTAGCTAAGTCGCTCTGTATCACAGACATTCGTTCCACATTTCAGAAAATTGTTCCGTGTTTTAGAAAATCGTTCCGTGTTTGATTAACTGGCTCCGTTCCCTTAGTTCAGCTCTACCGGGATTCCGTTCATTCCTCGCTCCATTTCCCAATCCGCATTTCATATGGCTCCATCTGAGCTGGCCGTGAAGCACAGGGTGTCCAGTGTGAATTTACTATTGTGATTATCAGAGCAGAAAATCCACGTGTCCTCAGTTGACAGTCTGCACTACGCGGTTATCTGCCAGACTATGTTAATGTATTCTGGTAGGGTAGGCAGCACTGTAGCTTAGGAGTAGGACACTTAGGCCGGCCCACAGCCCGGGTTCGCTTTAGCACAAGATGAAGGACATTGCCGAAAAGGAGGATCTTATGTGCTCCACGGATAGTGATGATATGGACCAGGAGAAAGCTGAGCATCGCTCTGGGTAGATCATTAAAATTCTATGTTTTTATTTCGATGATTATAAGGAAGATTTCGCCGCGCACTGTGTTGTTAAGTTTACATGTCTGGAATATGTCTGACAGTGTAAAGCCATGATCATATCTTGTAACCGTCCCGTTCCTGGACAATCAGAAATTTTATTCAACAGAAATCTCTCATTATTAACAAATAGGTTATGTTAACTATTTATTTTCGTTTTTTCCACAGGAAAATGTTTGTCGGTGGTCTACACAGTCAGACGGACTCAGGTATAAATCTTCTCTCTCCTGCCTAATGTATATAAGGTCTAAATTTTGTTCCGCCTCAGCTCGGCTGCATGGTTACAGATCTTTTATTGGGGCAGCAAATTGACTTGATGTGTTATTTCGATCAACCGGCAAACTTTAAACTCGACAATATTTCACACATAAATGCAGCTTTCTTGCCGAAGGTTATCCTGAAAATTCATCTGCAAAATTGTGAGGTTTTAACGACAGATTTTGGTAGCATTATGAAACCAAATAAATTGAGTCCTTTCCAGGATTAGTCCATTTCGAAAGACATGTGGCTTGTTATTCAAATTACACATCATCCTTATTGCAATCTGACCTTCAAGGATTTATTTTCATGAAAACTAAAGGTATAATTGTTTGAGATTTTAGCAAAATACCCGCAAATGTAAGGAGTTTTCTTTCTTCCTGTCTTGCTCAGTCGGTATTTTGACTGAATAAAACCGTATGTTTATTCGATGTCCAATTTGAAATCTGAGATGTATTTAGGAATGATAAAAGCATTGAATGATCAGGAAAATAATGTATTTATATAAAGCAAGGAATTTTCTATTGCTTTTTTAGACAGCCTGGAAAATTACTTCAAACAATATGGCGAGATAAAGGAGTGTGTGATAATGCGGGACCCATGCACTAAACGTTCCAGGTATGACATCTTTAGGATTTCGCAACATTGACATGGTTGCAACTTGTAGGAAATCATTATTTTGCATGATGATTATGGAAGAAGATCAATATGTAACAGCTAGGACAAGGAAGAAGGAAGCCACGTTTGCCCGCCATTAGGCTGATGCAAGCAGAGGAGCGCCTCTTTTGGAAACCGAACCAATGTCAAACTTTGTAATCCGAGTCCATTCACAAATTTTCAGACATTGTGAAATGTTACTAGACAAGGTCAACTGAAAAAGCAAAGGCTCTTCCCAAATATTTCGTTCCTGTTGTCTCAAACAGCCTAAACGAGACCTGTTCCAACTTCAAACTTAATCCACTCAAGTGAACCCAAAGTCGTCGGTTATGTTCAACAAAATGGCCCCTTTGTCTTCGGCCAGGCAAAAATATTTGGTTGGACAAAACAGCGAAGTAATAGTGGGAATGATCCTACATCAAACAGATTCTCAGACAGCATAATGCTACGGATAATGTCTCGATATAGAAAAGCGCATTTGTGCCCAGGCCAGGATAAACCTATTTCTTGGTTTTCATAGATTCACGCCAGGAATTGCAAACTTATTATTGAGTTTTGCAAGGACGTACCCAGGGGGTGAGCCCTGGGAGCTGTGTGAGATGCATCAATGTCTTTATCAACAATAATCGGATCTTACCTAAATTACATGAAGGGGAACAATCATCCCCCTTTTGGAATTCCTGGGTACCTCAGTGAGGTGTGAAGATTTTTAGGCTCGTGTTATGAAAGTGGCCAGCTTTTACCCTTTTCAGAGATCTTCCATTGCCAGACAGCCTCCCCCTCTAAAGAGAGAGAATCGCCAGTTTAAACGTGTGCCCCTTCTCTTTCCGAAGCATCATGGGGTAAGGGGTAGTTGAGGTTTTTGGGGGAAGAGGGGAGAAATATTGCTTGTTTTGTTTGTGTTCAGTTGTGCAAGCTTGAAACCACGTTTTGAAGGATCTAAACTACGATTTCAGCGATATTTTTAAACAGTTTGTCGTTAGTTGTCCGTGGGTCCTTCCTTCCCGATATGTAGACCTTTGGAAAAAAAGGATACCAAGTTTCTTCGGAGGATACAGTTGCTTTTTAAGTAGTCTAGTCTGGCTGTTGGTTAGTGTCTGGAAGAAAGTGGCTTGTTGTGAAGGATTGATTTTCCAGGAAAGTTAGCGAAACCACGTAAACATTGAACGGATTCCTTCGCTTTTGGAGAACTCTAGGCCAGAAAAGATCACTTAGGTTTTGATTGAGAAGTTTGCACGTGGTACAGAGTTGAAAATAGTACAGAACACAGTTAAAACTGTTTTAGCACAGTACAAAGGTGAAGATTTTGCTATAATGTACTCTACATATACACAAAGCTTAAAACTACTGTATGTTGCTAACCCTGAGACTTGTTAATCGTACACTGACTAACGTTGGAGTTACTACACTTGTTTATATGGAAACAAATGCAGTCTTCCTGTATCATTGTATTAGTTAAAATAGACAGATATAACTTTGCTATGTGGCAATAGGAATAATCAGACAGTGTTGCGTTATAGTTTTACAGCGGAAAAGATAGTACAGTATTCAAAGTTTCTGCTACATGAAGCATAAGGCCAGAATTCATTTGCTTGTGCTCAAAGAAATCGGTCTCTTCAAAATTGCTTTCCGCAAACAAAGTATCTTGAACTCAAAAACATGTGTGAATGTCTGAAGGCAAGTAAAATGAAGAACCTTAAGTTGTGAAACAAAATATTTTAAGTACGCTAGCTAGGAATGGAGAGCAAACTTTTCGATCATTTTTGCGCGCTGGTAGCCAGAATTCTAGAGTTTGGTTCTGAACATTTGTGTCTGAAAAATCATGACCGATCCAATGTAAGCTGACTTTAAAGTTGTATTGATTTAACATTTAAATAAAAGAAATATCATATTCTAAATGAAATTAATGTTATGTTCCCACCATACCAACTATTTGAGAATCTAGACCGGCTCTTGCAGGCAAAGGAAATAACAATTCACTAGGCCACTTATTTTGTTTGTCAAGCTGAGAAAAGGCCCAACTATCTCATCGTGCAAAAGGTAGTAATTATCAAAACATGGCTTTCTAGAGTTTATGAGGATTTAATTTATCGAAGAATAGTAAAGTCAACCTCTCGGCAGCTTGCTTCAATAAATAGCAATGATGTTCAAAGATAGTTTGAGTTCAGAGTGTCTAGAGTTACAGCCTTGTTTTGGTTATGGTCAACAGCTTTGGAAACATTACCTGATTTCCCAGGTTAATTGATAACTACCCTGAAGATTTCATCATTTAGTTTCCATATTTTGTAAATATTCGACAAATTTTGGGATTATCGGTGATGTCCATTTATTTACTCACATGACTTAGGATTTTGGAGCGACGTTAGGACATCAGACACATGATTTTAAACCGTTCTTAGAAAGGGTCTGAAATGAGAAGTTTTATATCCAAAGTAACAGGTAAAGAACTGTACATTGCATTAACATAAGATAAATTAAGTATGATAGAGATATGGAGATACATTTTCCATTACTTGCGTTGCCTCAGCGTGGAGAAATAAACACGAAAACGTCCCAAAACTGTTGCTCAAACATTGAAACTGCTGCCCTAGTAACGTAAATTTTACAAACCAATATTTAAATGTCTATGATTTAAAGGACTTGAAAATAGAAGGCTTTGGTTGTTTCTTTTTATGGCCATTTTCGACGAAAAGCATTAAATATACTGTCAACAGGTTGCCCTAAGATGGTCAAGATTTTTCAAGCCAGACAGTTGTACAGTTGTAACAAAGAACAATGTTGTCAAACTGAACCTAATCAAATCTGTGCGCCGTCAAATTTTCTCTGTGGGAAGATAAATAACTAGAAGATATTTTTGTACAATGTTCGTCTGAAGATAGATAGATTCAGAAAACTGCATATGTTCAAAACAGTATCCAGGTAACTGTTTTTGTCCCGCTTTACTGGCAGACAAACATTAGAAACCTGTTTTCGTCTGCGCAATTAGATTAGGAGATAAAATTGATCCAGTCCTCCCTGCGCGAACAATTTGTTGTGGTCCCATTTATGTCCTGAAAATATGGAAATTAGAATAACGTTACAAATATCATAACTTTTATGGTACATATGATGGAAATTTTTGTCAAATGCCGATTTTCTGGGACGTGAAATTGTTCAAGAATGGAATTCATAGTGAAATATTTTATGGGGATACAAGCACAGGGTTCATTTGTACCAATGAGGCGACCTGTCAGCAAAGTACAAGCACATGGTTCATTTGTACGAGTGACGCGACCTGTCAGCAAAGTTTCCGAAATACAGTGCCATTACGTGATAAGATAAACTTTCCACCGAGTTTGCAGAAAAATCGGGAGACATTTATCCGACCAAAATGTGCCAGTAGGACATGTCCCTATCTCAATTGTTACTGAGGTGCTCATCTCAATCGTTACTGAGGTGCAAGGACATATTTCGTGAGGGTTAAGAAGGGTAAAGGGTCCCAGAAAATAGCAGTCTGGACGTATGTATTTGAGTGTTACATGAAAGACAAACGCTACCTCTTTGCAACAGAAAATAGTTGAATTCATACGAGAAAGTTGACTTTTGTCCTTTTATGGCACTTGCTTTCCTAGGATTTTGTAACTTATTTCTAACTTCTTTCTATCGGTATAAACTTTCTGAAAGATGGTTGCTTGGGATACACGCATTTTTTTTATAAGAAACCGCTGATAAGAAATGGAAGGCTCAATTTTTCGAAAGTTAAGAAACAACCCCACTTGAATTTAGAAAGCTAAGAAAATTTTGTAATTTGCCAGTTTCAATTTTCCTATCGCACTCAAAAACGTTTTCATAGTATACATTTATAGCAGCTGTTTTGACATTATTTTGAGTGCTAATTATGTTATTTACTTGGTTTGAGATCTTACTAAGTAATTTGGGAACCCTTCAGACAAAACAAAATTAACTCTACACTTCCCGCATTAAAAATATAAGAAACACGTAAGAAACTTTTGGTAGCAAAATGGCCAAAAATTTAAGAAGCTGCCTACCAGCCCCCGGACCTTAGTTTTTTATAACGAAATACGTATACTGAAATTGTTAATTTGAACAGAACGTTTTGCTCTGCATACAGAAGGAGCTGAGAGATGTTATTTACTGCGGGGAAAATTCCAGCAGAGTGCAGAAAAAGTCACGGCTCCATGGCTGTAAGTTGCAGGAATGCAGGAAGGTCTTGCTTGTTTATATCATATTTGAGGAAGGCTCGGTAATTTTTAAAAAACCTATGAAAATGTTGGGTTATTGTGGCAACAGCAAATGGTTTGGAAATTTTGAGGTCGAGGAGTTAATAAGATCTTCTTTTTTGACTCAATAAAATGAGGAAGGTTTAGCTAACGAAATTGGCATCCGTAGGAAGGTTTGATGTTTTCCTGGACTCTAACTTCTAGCCATTTTGAATTGCTTTGTAGCAATGATGAACATAAAATGGACAGAACCAGTTGATGGTTAAATCATCTGGGGAGTTGAGGAGAGGATGAAAGGAGCGAAGGAGAGTGGTGACGATAAGGAGCTAGATCAAGCTGGGAAATTAGGAAAGATAGATGTGTCTCCACTTCAGGAGAGAAAAAATGTTTAGTTTCCTCTGTAAGTCTGATACCTTAGCATTGCAAGTCGAGCAGAAACGGGCCATCGCATAACCGGTAACTTTTATAGTCCTATCACTGTGTATTTTGTAAGAAAGAAGCAATACCAAAAATGAGATGGAAAATGGAGGCATTTTCGTTGCTGTCAATGTTATTTATGGTTGTATGAGAACTGATTGAGATGCGTTGCTTGTTAATAGTTAACACTAAAGAAAAACAAGACTGCTTGTGTGAAAATTTTCGATAAATTGCATATATTCTTCAACGTAAATGATATGGGTCAGAACTGTTTTGGTACTAATCTGTTTGTTGGCCATCTTTGTGGACCCTAGTGCTCTATTTTGGTACAGAGAATTATCAGTTTCTTGCACCTTTGCTCTTTTACTTTTGCTGTCTCTAATTGTCGGCATTCTCTATTTATTGTTCTCTTGCCAGCCGTGCCACGTGACCGACTCTACAGAAAAAGAATTTACGATGGATTTTCGAGTTGGCAGGCAATAAACTAAAATTATTAAACAAACATCTTCTATTCCTTTGATTCAGCTTCAGCTTTTGAGGCAGTTCACCCCTGAAGTGTTGAAAAATAGCGCTCATCTGTTTGTACTAACTACTTACATGAAAATTCTGTTGGATATATACCGGGTGTCCCAAATAAATATATACAGATTTGGTTTACTTCAGCAATTTGAATTTAGCTTTAATCAGTGGCTAATCACTCTCAAAATGTTCCTCGATAGTTCACTTGAACATAGATGCCTGGTTTGTTGGTATTGGTGCTTTGAGAACAGAAATATCAATCTTGAATGCTCAAATTTGCGTCCACCTGCAAACCAGAGATTTGGCTTTTCTGCAAGAAGGGGCAAATTTGAGCTTTCAAGATTAGCATGTCTGCTCAAAGTACCAATATCAACAACAAACGAGGTACACATGTTCAAGTTAACTATCAAGGAACAGTTTTAGCGTGATTAGACATTGATCGAAGCTAAATTCACTGCGCTGGAGTCAACCAAATCCGTTTACATTTTTTTGGGACAACCGGTATTTATAAATGCTTCTGTCAGAAAATTCTTCTCCGAACAAAATTCTGTCGTTTCACTCAGACCCCGTTTACACGAGAGAAAACTGGATCGATCCAGAACGGGATCGATCCAGTTCGGGATCGATCCCAAAATTTTGCAGGTGTTTACACGGGATCGATCCCAAATTTTGTTGCGTTTACACGGGATCGATCCAGGCACCTTATCACTGATTCCCAGACTCCTTATGAAGATTTGAGCATGCGTAAAGACTTCGCGCCATTTGTTGTCAGGGTGAACAAAAGGTGTCATTATGAAAACGCCTCGATTTCCATTTTCGTCTTGCCTCGTTTTGCATCCGTGCCAGTTTGGGATCGATCCAGCCGTTTACACGAGGCTCTGACGGGATCGATCCCAAACTGGATCGCTCTGGCAATCGATCCCAAACTAGCACGGATAGCGGATCGATCCCAAGCGATCCCGTGTAAACGCAAGGCCGATCCGTACCAGTTTGGGATCGATCCCGTTCTGGATCGATCCAGTTTTCTCTCGTGTAAACGGGGTCTCAGTATAGAATATACACTCATTTTTTTTTATAAGAAACTAACGTCCGGGGCTGGTAGGCAGTTTCTTAAATTTTTGGGCCATTTTGCTACCACAAGTTTCTCAAGTGTTTCTTATATTTTTATTGCCGGAAGTTTAGAGTTGATTTTGTCTTGTCTAAAGGGTTCCCAAATTACTTAGGAAAATATCAAAACGAGTAAATAACATGATTCGCACTCAAAATAATGCCAAACAGTTGCTTTAACTGCACAATGTCAAAATATTTTTGAGTGTGATAGGAAAATTAAAACTGAAAATTGCAGAAGTTTCTTAGCTTTTTTCAATTCAGGTTAGGTTGTTTCTTAGCTTTCGAAAAATTGAGCCTACCGTTTCTTAGAAGCGGTTTCTTATAAAAAAATGAGTGTATTGGGAAGATGTACTGATGCTGATTTTTGGTGATAGATTTACTTTTAACTGTAGGTCCCGCAAATATGGCTGAATCTATCTCATAACTTTTTCGTGAAGCTCTGATGTACGATCTATAGAGATTAGATGAATCATCCACGTAGTTAGTAAGGTAGTAAGATGTCTACATCAGAGTCATTGCTTTCCAGATGCTTTCGGCTAACCCAGATGCTTTCGGCTAACCCTGGAGGAGCTAGAAAAAATTAAAGAGGAATCGAGGGTGTATCACTCTTCCGAAATGACGTACGAGATTTTTTATAACAATAGGATTTTTAGGGATTTTTCATGGATTTTTCTTGAAAACAAAGGGATTTTTGTCAAAGGTGTACGATATTTTTGCAGAGTGATACGCCCCTCGAGAGGAATATCTTTACGATTTTTATCCAATGTCTTAGGCCCTTTTGCAGGCATTTTGCAACAAAGGAATTTTTTAAAGTCAAATTCGCCTCTATTTTCAGTGCTTGTAAATACGCGAGAAAGATTATAAAAATACTTCAATTTCTCGACTAGCAAGCAAAATTTATTTCATTCCAATCCGTTGAGTACTCTTCATGCTATGAAGTTTTGAAAATAGGAACTTTTTTCTCGCTTACGCAGTAGTACATATCAAGCGACTTTGTAATCGACCTATCTCCTTTAAAGACGGTCATAGAATGGTAACTACTCGTGCATCCGTATCAATGTACCACTGTTGAGGAATCCTTAGTTCTCAGGAAGAAATTAAACATATTCATGAACTCTTTTGACGCAAGAAACCTTTCATTAATCACTCAGTGTTCTTCTAAAGTACTCCGAAAAAATTTGTAGCTCAAATTGTCTTTTGCCATAGAACTGCTATTTTATTGCAAAATATTGCAAACATGCAAACGAGGCATCATTCCAAAATGCTTAGCATATCAAGTAGAACTTTAATCTTGTAAAGAGTTATGAACTTTTGGCGTCTTAAGGAAGTTAGGGTGGTTTACTCCCTTGGGAAATAAGTGAAAGTTTTTCGATTTTGTGAACCAAATTTGACATTTGTGAAGCTGTGATGTCTTCATATCAGGAATTTATAAGCAAAATGGCGTAAGAGTTGTTTCTTATTGTCAAAAATGTATCAATAATGTACAGGAGCAAAAAACTTACCATGAGACAATCATCGACAGACAACGGCCTAACCAGTCACTCTATGTAAAATCTAACTTCATAGTACTATTTGTGAAGACCTGCCCTTTCGAATGATGTTTTCGAGGTCAGAAAAAAAGAAAAAAGCTGCTAAAATTCCCAAGAGACTAACCTCCCCCACCCCCACCTCAAGTGACAAGAATGTCATAACCATAGATGGCCATAACCCTTGCAATATTTAAATTCCCTAGCTAAGCTCTTTCAAATGATACCTTGCTTGCAGTATTTTGCAACAAAATCACAGTTGTATGGCTAAACACAATAGACGATTGCGCTGAAGATGACAGCGAGGAATTTTTCGGTAAGATACATTGCGTTCTGATTAAGATTCTTTAACGATTCTATAGGAATTCGATTAAAGAACGCAGTGCATCTTGGTAAGAGATTCCTAGCCGCCATCTTTAGCGTAATCGTCTATTATGGGTTACAAAATTCTTGGGAGTACGTTGGCTGTTTGTCTTTCCATCGTAAATGTTGCCAAATTAACCACCCAGTTTTGATAATGTACTCCAGAGGCTACAAACGAGAGAAAACAAATCAGTGCAGATGAAATGTCGACTTCTTTGAAGATCTTATCTAAATCACAAATCTAAAACTTGACTTTCTGTTCCCATTTCGTTGCTAATAGGAACACTCCTGCCAATTAGCGCAATCGAATACCATATTGCATGTTTTTTTATAGATGTGAAGCATTCCTTTTTCTTTCATGTTTTGATTTTTGTTTTCGAAAATTTCCCAATTATCAATCACCCACACCTAATCCGATAGTTATGCCACATTTGACTGGCCTGCGTGCAGACTCTCGCAGACCGGACAGGAGTCTGCACGTAGGGCTACCTTCCCTTTGGCTAATTTCTTGTTTACGAACAAAATTGGGTAAAAAATGTGTTTTATCTAATTTGTATTCTAATTAGTATTTTATACCGGGTCTCCCAAGAAAAAATACTCCCGTTTGAAAATTCACCAAAATTTGATTACAAGGCCGATCTTCAATTTTCTTTGTTTGTCAAGTAGGTCAAGGACCAAATTATTTTCCAAGACATCGCTGATCTTGTAATTAGTTTTAAAAAATAGCAAATTTAGCTCTTTTTAGGCCTACCTGGTTTTGAATCATACTGCCAAAAAGCACTGATGATTGCCAGATCAATTTCTTCGTGCATGTAAAACTTTTAGTTCAGTCATAAATGACAGAAATAAATGTGCAAATCATTGGAGACTTCAATGATGATAAAAATCTGAAAAATGTGACTCTTAGGCAAGATTGAGTATTTTGCTTAAAAACTATAGCTCAAAATAAGGTTTTCAACGTGTAATTTTTCTACCTTGCTACACCAAAAGCAGACATTTTATCATCTGTGAATATTTTTGGGTCTTTGAAAAAGCAATTCAAAAAGAAAATTTTATGAAAGGTTTGATGATTAATTTTTGGTGATTTTTTTAGCAGTACTTTTTTTGGGACACCCTGTAGTTTTTCGGGATGTTAAATTCACAACGTTGAGCAGGGGCATTACCAGCCCAAAATATCTGGGGTGGGAAAAGTCGAGGAGGTCTGGGGGCTAGCCCCCGGAAAAATTCCCCTGACCACGCCCTTCAGACTCTGGGAAAACGTGGGAAACGCCCTTTTTATTATTTTCTTGTTTTGATCTGTTTCAATATTTTTGGAAAAGCAACCATTTCAAGCAGCATTTTTCGTAACAGCGGGAATTTTTACTCAACGAAAATCTAAACAGAGGAGTACATCATGTATCAATTCACGAGGAAGGAAAAGATATGATTTGAAGTAGAAATTTAAAGCTTTTCTCGAAATTTTCAATATCGGAATTCAGGATTCAAGAGGAAAACTAGTTATGACAAAAGTTCCAAGTCAATTGTTTTCAAGATGCGTCGGTTTTATTCTTAAAATTGGAATGATTTTGGTTAGAAGCATCAGGAGTTATTTCTGCTTAAAGTAAATAATATAAACAAAGGAATCTCGAGAGAATCTTCGCCAGAAACTAGAAGAACGAAAGTCAGTATTTTAGGACATATCAGGCGACAGTCCAGATTTGATTACGTGAAGTGTTGGCAGGGAACTGTAGTTTCACCAAAAATCGAAGAAGCAAGATTGCAACGATTTTCGTTTTAAATTTCATTTTCAGTCCTTCCCAATCATCATAAGGTTGACAAAGTTCAGAAATAAAAATCAAATTCAGGTTGACATTTCCATGTCCATCTGATTACTTCAGTGTACTGATTTTAGATTACAATCAAATGTGCCTTGATTGAGAACTTCTGCACTTCTTAGAAGTTAGCAACCTTTCCTTCAAATGTCAATACACTCTTGACGCTCATATTTAATAAAGATGTCTTTATTTCTACATCCTTACCTTAGAATTTGGTAAATTTTTCGACAAATGGAAAAATGGAAAAGGAGTGACGAGAGCGAGATTTGAACTCGTGACCTTCTGCATTCTAGGCAGTTACTCTACCGACTGCCTGAATCTTAGATCTATAACACCAGACAGTTGCACAGTTTGAGGGACTTCCTCCTCTTGCTCTATAGTTTGAAGCTTTGAAACAGGTTGGATCAAACTATCGAAGGCGTGCATGCCCCCTTCTTTTTAAGTCGATCATTCGTTCCTTGCGATATATGCTGCGCGGAAGAGAGAAGGTCTGCTTTGAAAGTAGCCTGAATTTGAAATTTGCCTTCTTCGTTTTAATGCTGTCAGACGTTTCACGATAGGAACATTCGTCATTATGCTCTTTTCACGGGACAAGGTAGAGCTACTTGGGGGTATGCCGCCCTCGAGGGTATATACTTTTTCTGACACAAGGGTATACATTTTGGCAGTTTTTATCCAGAAAACGCCCAATTCTGCCATTGTTGATCTAGAAATCATTCTAGCCAAGAGAATATCGCATTGAAAATGCTGGTAGCAAAATCCTACCAGAGATTTGGCAAAGAACCCACCTTCCCTTTGTTTCTGTTATGAATTCACCTTTTAAAGCTCGAGTTTTGTAACTTGTAACCTTAGGAGATTTGTTAGAAATTCGAATTCTAGACTTCACCACATCTTAACAGTACCTTGAAGTAACGATGTTAATGATTATTTTAACTCGGACACTTATATTTGGACGAATCATATGCGAAACATTCTGATAGTTATGAATAATGTTATTTTATCAATTTCACATCATTAAGAAAACTTGACTAAAATTAGGTTCTGTGCAATTTTACCTCCTCAAATATTGGCGGAAGGGAAAGCAGGTACCCCTCTCTAATAATCTAAGTTCGTTTGCAGAGGGTTAATTTAAGGAGGTAAATACTCTCCCAAGATATTTGAACTTAACCAGTTGAGAGATGATTAAAAAACTCTCTCATCCATTTTGCAGTAAACATGATCGATAACCTAAATACCAGTCTCCGTAAATATTCTCACAACCCTGGTCCTTTTCACCTGTGCTGTGCTAAATTTTTAGAAGTAGCTATTTGGGGTACGTGAAACGATTTTACGCACGGAACGAAACTTTTTCCTGTGAGTCATTTTCCTCATAAATTCATACTTGGGTGGGGAATTCTTTTATCTCAGGAGTACGCGTATTTTTTACTGTCGAGCGGGATGACTTTGATCAATTTCGACATTTCCCCCCAATACACTCAGTTTTAATAAGAAACCAAGGTCCGGGGTTGGTAGGCAATTTCTTAAATTTAGGACACTTCGGCTACCAAAACTTTCTAACGTGTTTCTTATATTTCTAATGCCACAAGTGTAGAGTTGATTCATGTTTCTGGTTTTTAGTTAGAGGGGCTCCCAATTCCTTACAAAGATCTTTAAACGAATAATAACATAATTCGCAAAACAGCATCATAACAGTTGCTATTACTGTGCAATGTCAAAACATTTTTGAGTGACCTTGGAAAATTAAAGCTGCAAATTGCAAAAGTTTCTCAGCTTTTTCAATGCAGGTAGCACGTTTTCTTAACTTTCGAAAATTCAGCCTTTCTTGCAAGCTGTTTCTTGTAAAAATGAGTGTAATTCCAATAAGACCTGGGAATTTTAACAGAACTTTATCAAGGGAACATTGTACATCAAAAGTATTATATGCGCAAGGAAACGATATTTTGGTGCTATTTTTCTCCTATTTTGCAGCCATGAGCAATAAATGATCAAAGTCAGATGGGATGACTTTGATCAGCAAGTCAAAACTGGGGATTCTCAGTTCAATAGACACGGAGATGGAACATGAACACTCTAGCCCTCTAGCAGTTTTCTTTCCAAGTCCAAATGATTTGTTTATGCATATTGACTATGGTTTATGAATTTACTGAGATCTGAATTAACTTTATGATTATTTAGCACACTTTCAGGGGCGGATCCAGGAAATATCCTGACTACTGCTAAGGCGAGGTTGTTTGAAATACTTGGGTGTGATCTTTTGAAAATAGGCGTCGACCTTAATAACAAGATATAAGGATCTGAGAATCAGTCGCAGTAGTCTGGATCCACCCCTGACTTTTAAGTTTGTATCATTCGCCTAAAGTTTGCCATTGGTTGCTGACATGCAAGGTTTTCATCATATGAACCTTGTGGACCTTGTTGATCGATGGCGCTCCAAGTAGTGGCTAGTTTTATGCAGAAGAGACTAGAGTAAATTTATATGGAAGCTCAGTGATCAAAGTTGCCCTTGTGATAGAAGTCAGCTTGAACCTTTAGTCCTGAGTAATTTCCACTAAGTTTATGTTTCGAGCCAAATAAAACTCTTTTTGGCTAAACATTATGCTCTATATCAAGAAAACAATCGTAGCAGTGGAAGAAACAAAATCGTAATCCATGCATCCAAAAGATAGGAAACAAATGAAGAAACTTACTAAAAAGTACGAAAAAGGGGAAATTTCAATGTGAAGTAATCAAGAAATTCTTAGCACTGTGGGCTCATCCAAGTTTCTTATGAAGGAAAAGACGTGTACCCAGGTGATGTAGACAGCGAGCAGTTCAGGAAATTTGTAAGAAACCTTAAAGAAACTTTCAGCGAGAAGTTTAACAAGTTCTCAGCAATGAGTCAATTTATGAGTTTTTAATAAAAGACACGTGTATTTACTTTACAGCAACAAGCTACATATTATGAAATTGAGGTGTAATTTCAAAATTGGCAGTAAAAGCAATTATTTTGAATTGAAACTCGTGTTTAAATCAATAATGGCACGTATCTACCAGTTTGTTTAAAATACTCATTTCCTTTGTATAACTCACTCTGACGTCGGTAGCTAGTGGAAAATGTTAAGAGTCACAGGTAAAACGGTAGTGGAATGCAACGTGGTATAACATTTTGGTATTTTTCATTGCAGTGTTGTCTGACTCATAAAAACAAGTCCCCCATTCTTAAAGCAATGTAACTATTGAAGTATTTTGTCAGTTTTTATCAAAACTCAAAATTTGAAAGGGACCATGAAGGAATATTTTTCAGAAGTGACGAAGATCTCTGTAATTTCGACATTTTCTTGTCTTATTTGAGAAGTTTTAAGGGGGGGGGGGGGGGTACCTGCCCCGTGCTGTATACGCCTTGATACACTTCTATTTCTAAAGAGGGCATTATTTCAGGTGGTATAAGAGATATGTCATAGGAAACTGTGAATTTAACCTAGTAGTCGTAGTTAGACTTGTCCCAAGTCTATTTCATAAAAAAATTGAAAAAGGGAAAAGGGAAATAGTTTCGCAGTTTACTTTCAGATAGATAGACTTATTACAGTTGACGAAATAGACTTAGGACAAGTCTACCTAGAGGTTGCTCTGAATTCTCCTCACTTGAATACTGAAAGTTCGTTGAGGGTTAGTCGCAAGTTTCGTGAAATTCTTATTGTTTACTGCGGCGGGCGAGACAGAGCATGTGCTTTAGTGACAGTTCCTTCATAGACTTGCCCCAGTCGTCTGTCCCTTCACGACGAATTTTATGGGACCATGCGCCTGTCTAGACATTCAAGTTTCAAGCAGTACTGATTAAGCACAAAAACAAGCAAAGATATGCTTTTTGGCTCTGCTAGATTAAACGGAAAAGTTTCTGAAACATTTTTTCCAGTTGTTTTTTAGTTTTTTTTTTGGCGATCTGCGAATTTGGTTTCTTTCAAGAGTTTCTCCTATGAACAGATGGGAACGACCACTTGAAAAACCCGACAATTTTGTTTATGGGCTACCTATATAAATACTGAAATATTGATTTGATTTTGAATTGTAATTTTCGCCTATAATTCCACCATTGGACGTTTGTAAAATCTTGAAGGTTTTATGAATTAGAGGGTTTTCTTCCGTTTCAAGAATTCAAGGAGAGTTTTGAAAAATGAAAACCATCGTAATTTTTATAAACTTTTTGAGGAAACATGGCGTAATTTCAAGAAAACCATAATTTGCGACTGTCTAAAATTGGGTATGCACGTATTTTTTTTATAAGAAACTAAGGTCTGGGGGTGGTAGGCAGTTTCTTAAATTTTTGGGCCTTTTTGGTACCAAAAGTTTCGTACGTGTTCCTTCTATTTTTAATGCCAGAAGTGTAGAGTTCATTTAGCCTTGTTAACAGGGCTCTCATATTACTTAGTAAGATCTCAAAACGAATGAATAACATAATTCGCACTCAAAATAATGTCCAAACAGTTGGCATAACTGCACACTTTTTATTTTGATAAGGAAAATCCTCGTCATATATTTACTTTATTTGCACTTGTTTCTCGTATCATATTGCTCAAGTGAGGGTTGATAGGGGTCTACGTAAGCGGCTTGGCTTTAGACAGTTATAATGAAATGAGGTTTGGTTAGATAGTGTATAAGAAATTGACTCTGGTTGAAGGGCTTGATAGTGAGGGTTTATAGGGGCCTACGTAAGAGGCTTGGCTTTAGACAGTTGTAATGAAATCAGGTTTGGTTAGATAGTGTATAGGAAATTGACTCTGGTTGAAGGGTTTGATAGGTTTAAAAGGGGTGGCTCTAATCGTCAGTGGGGTCCCCTCAAAACAAGTCAATAACATATCCCTTAGCCTTATCCTCACTAGAAGTTTCCTCAATTCGTAAATGGGGTCTTCACGTGGCTACTGACAGAAAGTAGCCTGTTATGTATATAAAAAGATAAAACTGGTTCTGAGAGAAACATAACTTGGTACAACTTGGGGTATCAAACTTGGGCCAGGTGAAATTGACTTTTATTCTAGGGTCCCAAGTCCACCAGCATTTAACTGTTTTTGGGTCGAGATATTTTCTGAAGAAAAATACCCCGTTGTCAGGGTTGAACTTTTTTACCGAATAGACTATTTGAATACTTAAAAAAAGTCAGTTTTCTTTCAAACGATTCTGATTTTCGGAACGTTCAAAAGATCGACGAAAAAGTCTCGATCTTTCTTCCTTGCCTTCGAAATTTTGCCATTTATCAGACACTTTTCATGGATATCGAAAGTCTGTTGACGTAATTTCATCTCAAATTTTGAGAAATAACTGGTTAAATCGACATCAGACCCCTTGGGGTGAAGAAAACAAACTAGAGTACCTTTTATGTAACTTAAAATTCGTGTATTTAATTTGGGAGTCGTGTATTTTTGCCTCACTTCCAAATGGAATTAGATGTCACGTGAAACTGTCCGTGAAAAAAGAAAATGGAGGTGTATTTCATGATTGATTTTGCGCTTTCGCAAATCTCACTTGACATCTAACTTGAAATGGACTTTAGTTTGCGTTGATGTTTATTTGGACTTATGATGACCTGGAGTCCCTTGTTTTCCTGTGCTCTTTGACTTGATGATAGCGCTTCGGTCAACAGAGACTCGTAATATTACTCTGAAAAACCTGACCCTATTTAGGCCCAACCTCTCGGCTTCCTAGAGTACCAATCAGATTGCGAGATTTGTGCATTACTATGGTGATGGCAACTATGATAGAACTTTCGATTCGATTGAACAACTGATAACATTCGGACAAGATTCGAGATTGAGGCCGTGTTTCGAGATCCGAGGCGGTGATTCCATCATAATTTGACTGATGAATGCATATTAAAGGGTCAGCTTTTTCACTATTTCAATATGAGTCCCTGTTGAGCAAGGTTTTCCGTAGGGATACAAGGGACTCCAGGGGCGGATCTAGCCTAAAATCTGACCGTGGCTCGGGAGCGCGAAGCGCGACCAAAGGAAGGAAGGGCAGCGAGCGCGAAGCGCGAGCTATACGGGGGTCCGGGGGCATAGCCCCCGGAAAAATTTTTGGGGGCCACGCCCTTTACATCGTCGGAAACGCCCTATCTGACAGCCTGTTGTCAAAAAGTTAGAGTATAACTGTAGTAAGTGAGTGCCACAAAACAGAGAGAAATAATCAGGAGGGAAAAGGAACGATGTATGAATCACCGGGGAGGGAGGGGCGGGTACTTTGCTGACGGGATGTGCACTTCTTTCCGGGTATCGTTTCGCCCTTTTTTAACGCCGGTTATCAAAAGAAGGCAATTTTCCTAAAGCCGGTTGTCAAGTGTCATCTCATTATTTTTTGACAAATTTTTACGTTTTGGAGTTTATTTTTCGCCAATTTTTTCTAATGCCGGCTATCGTTTAGAGGGAAAATTCTAAAGCCGGGTAAAAAGAATCTTTTCTGGAGGAGTGCACACCCCCTTACAACTGAAAGTCAAGTACGCCCCCTAGGATGACTCATTCATTGAGACTATTACAGAATCCTAATCGTTCCCGTATAGGTAAACTATTTTATCCAAGATTAAATAGCAATGTTTTTATATGTTTCAAAATTGCAGTTTCGTACACAGTTGTTAGCGGTTTCTTGTAAACAATGCTTGCAGCTTCCTCAAAATTTTGAAGGTGATTTTCCTTCCTCGATGGAAGATTTGATCTTACTATCTGTCTCAAAATTCAAGAAAAATCTTCTGATCGACAGATAATTCAATTATTTACTGTCTTGAAACTTCTACTTATAATAGATATTTGTTTAGGGCATAGAAATAAAATTCTATAGAATTCTCGAATGTAGAAAACAATACAGAGATACCTGCTGACTGCTTTTGACAAGCTCGTGCTCGTGCCTGGATTGTTCCGAAATATTTATCTTTTTAAAACCATAAAGCTCACAGGAAGTCCCAAGCTCTGATCAAAGATCAAACATGTCAAATGAAATACAGTTCTAACCGCAATTTTTGCCCTTGATGATATTTGATAATATACCGACTTAGATCAGTGATACCAACCTACTGCACTCGGGACTGAACTAGGCCATAGATAGCGTACGACGACACCGTCCAGCTTTGAGCCATCAGAAATGGCATTTTACTAAACTGGTACATTTTCAGGCAGCTGTTAGCATCTCCATGGTCTGCAGGCATTGTCGATGTAAACATTCGAGCTCTCCTTGTGACTTCCGTGTGCCTTTCTTCTAAGATACTCAGCAACTTTTGGCCAGACACTTTTACTGTGAGCCGCCATTATGCAGGACACGAGAGATCATAATTCTATCAGATTGTGCAGAACAAGTGAAGACTGGGAGACAGTTTCACTTGATTGGTAGATGGTTGGCTCATCTGAATTTCTATTGGCCTGCTCTGTTTTTCAAAATGAAGAGTGGCTGTCCGTGGCTCCCGCCATTTTTCACTTGAATTTGCTGCACGATGATTGGTTGAATCCTGAAGACCGTGGCTCAGATCTGCCAAGTGTGGCTCCCGCCAATATTCAAATCTTTTAAAAGTCATTCAGTGATTGGCTGTAAGGATCTTGCAGCTGCCGTATGAGTGGTTACGATTTTGGACTTAGTGGCCCTTATTCATTGAGTTGGATGAGGAAAATGCTTTCTTTTGAGCGCTGCCGAGACAATTCTAACGTCGATTTTGTTTTAGAATATCTTTTCGCGATTTTGATAGAATGTTGAAGAATAATTAAATCTTTGAAAATCTGACCGTGGCTTGAGCGACCTTCGCCACCCCCTAGATCCGCCCCTGGACTCATCGTCAAAAGTCTGATGTTTATTCAGAATGGTTCGAAACTGCAAAGCCAAATTGATTTATCTTTGAGCACCCGTTCATTCTGTTATTTCTGAAACAGAATCTTAATGAAATAACCAATGCAGGGATATTATCTTCGTCTGAAAGTAGACTTGGATATGGGTTTGTATACATATTTACGAAATCAGGGACCGTGTCACAGGTTTATCTTTGGGTTTAGGAGTGTTGAAGGAAAAACAAAAACTGGTACCTGAATATTTGATTACCAAAAGTCTCTCATATCAGACACAACTTAATGATCTTTTTAGAATTAATATTCAATATTCGCCACAGGGAGCATCTAAACTTAAGACTGATTACATTTACCCCCGGTTCGTTAATATGTTCTTCCACCTTGATTCAATTCAGTTCAGTTCAATTTTCAAAATGTAAACAACCGCGCAAACTGGAATTCGTAACGTTGCTATCAATTTTGTGAACTGTCTCACCATTCCCTATTCCACAGTTCCTGGATCCGGTATTCCAATATTCCTAAAATACGGAATGGATCGGGTCTAGGAGCTACGTTTGTAGGAACTACGGATCTAGAAATTACGGACCGGGAACGGGCAGACCGATTTAGACTTGCCGCAAAGCTCTTAAAAGACTGGCCAGCTGCAGCAACGTTTTAATTCGTCTAAACAGAAAGCGATATTGATAAGCATTGCAAAATAACAGTATTTCACTGATCTCAGTTCAAAATTAGCAAACCGGCAGAATTCTATTGGACCAAGGAATGTTCCACGATTCCTCTGCACTCGATTACAAGCTCAGCCAATGAAATCAATTACACGCAACGATCTTTTTAAAAGAAGGGCATCACTATTTTAGCTTCATTCAGGAGGGTGCAGCCAATTCGGTTTTCAAGCATATATAATCAAATTCTGTTTTTCTCTGATCTTACTTTGAATATTTTGCAGTAAATGGTCGTCTTTGGTAAACAGAATATGCAAGTTTCTTTCACTGGTCCTTACATGCTTCAGAATTCGCTTACAGTCCGGCATTTAGCCACTCTGTTAGTTTCAGCCTGGTCATTTCAGCGCATAACTTCACTCTCCATCGCAGAGGCTGTTTGTTTCGCAGTTCCGAGAGCCAACAAACAGCCTCTGCGACGGAGAGTGGCATAACTTTGGTCAATTTCTTTCCTGCCCAATAATACCAACCAAAGTTACGTAGCGTCTCCTCTCCTGACCCAGCTATTGTTTAATTTCCTCCTTGTTCCTTTCTCGTGACTATTTTTCTTCTCAAATATATCTCTGTTTCTAAAAATAGCGAAATATTTTCACAATTCTGTAATAAGACAAATTAAGATGAATTTGATGGTTTGTGATGTTATTTGGTCGCTTTGAAACTTACTGTTAACGATATGGAAGTGACCTAGATTTTTCAAAAACGCGTTATTATATATTGATGAAACCATCTGATATTTGCTCAGTTATAGAATTGAATATCTGCAATTTAAAAACAATTACAAAAGCTTGTTTCATTTTGGTTTATTGCTTGTCTGCTGTGCGTCTAATTGCAGCATGCGTTGTGGTTGTGCATTCAGTTTTGCGAGAAAGTCTGGGGGAAAAATTATTGGAAATTAATACGAACCTCGTCCCCAGGGCCTTTTGTCATATTGGGACGGAGAAAAGGGGCTTTTTCGTCTCTATCCCAATATGACAAAAGGCCCTGGGGACGAGGTTAAATCAATACATGAGCTGCTTTGATGCAAATATGACTTATGCCGTTTGTAAAATTTGTTACATAATGTAGCCTTCCTACCAAGGGAGAGTAAGTCTAGTTGGCTTGGAGTTATGTTGTCATAAATGGCATGTAAACACAAACTGAGGAAAGCTTTGACAAAATGGTTTTTCTTTTCAACCCGATTTATTTCTGGTAAACTGGCAAACTTATGAATTTCTCAATTTCCTCACAGGTAAAATTTTTCCCGCTTTATAAACTTTGACTCAATTTTGGTTCATCGACAGATATTTATTTTGTAATATTTCAATCTTCTAACGGAAATTTATGTTTGGTTTGTTAACTTTGCTTTCAAGGACCGACTGACGGACCTTAGCCGAAATGTTTCCTGTTTAGGAATTTTCTTAGTCATGTTTTGACATCATCTTTTGACATCATCTTTTGACATCATCTTTTGACATCATCTTTTAAAACTTGCAGTAAAGTCGAACAGCATCATCTCTGCTAAGAGCAATGTTTTAGCTAAGAGCCAATTCCCCTTAGCATCTTGTAAACAGCTATAAAACACCACAACGATTGAAAAAGACAGGTTTTAGGACTGTAGGAAACGAATGTGTTCAGTTCGTCTCGATATTTTAGGAAACATCCCCAAAACAGAGAAATTTGCTTTTTCAGCTTAGTATTTATATATCGCTTAAAAGCCAGTTATTTCTTTTTATGCACGTATTTATTTATAAGAAACTGCCCATAAGAAACTCAACTCTCAGATCGCCAAAAAATTGAGAAACTCCAGTACTGGGAAAATATAAGTTAAGAAACTTTTTATGTTGATAAAGGAAATCCCTGACATATTTTTACTTTGCTTTTATTCATTGGAAAGGCTTGAAAAACCTTGTTTTGAAATGTTCATGAGGGCACAGGTAGTGAACATGAAGATTGTTATGGAGCCTGTAAGAAACTCGTAAGAAACTCTGATTACTCAAAATCTGATAATTTTAAGAAACTTTCAGTACTGGCCAAAATTCTCAGTTTCTTATAAAAAAATACGCGTATTACGACGTAATGACATTGAGTGAAAAGCGATCTCAAACAGCAAATTTTATATAGCCTATTATCGCAAGCGCATCAGAAAACGGCCGTATTTTCGAATTGAAAAGGACTAAGCCGAGATTTCGTAAGTCCATGTTGGTAGTGACGTCATTCGTCTGTATCTTTCGAAAATGGCATGTGGTCAGTTCTTACAAATAGAGGATCTTTCAAAATGGCACAGGTGCCTGAATTGGCATCGATTTCAATAGATAATACCAAAAAATTTCCATGACGTCACAAACATCAGACGCACTGTTTTTGGAATTTCGTCACTTTGATTATTTTTTGTTGTTCTTTGGTCTTTGCATTTTAATATTTCCAGAGTCATCCCAAGGCACAATATCTTCTTTCAGATTTAGGATGACGAAAATAGAATTTTCTCGGAATTTCATAATTCTGTCCATATCTAATCTTTGAAATTTCAATGCTTTCAGAAACTTTATTGGGGTAAATGATATTAGCTTTCAGATCCAAGACAGCAGAACTTGCATAGAATTTTCTTGCAATTTCGCCATTTCGATTTTCCTTATCTATCCTTCTGTTTCGACATTTTAATATTTCTCGCTTGGTCTCTGAATTGACTTTGATTTATCAAAATCCATCCAGATATATCTTTTTTTGTGTCAGATAGTTGATTCCAGAATTCTGTTCAAATGCTTCGATGATGAAAGTTTTAGTTGCGAAATGGAACAACGCTTTTGATGATAACTTAACTTTTAGCCTTTTAGTTATTAGGCCATACCTAAATGCTGTCTAATGTTATTAGGATTTTTCGAATATCGAAGTGTTCTTGATCAATATCTCTGTGTATTTACGATGCATTTCTCTTTCAATTTCGTAATCACATTTATTTTCATAAAAGACCTTACGAATACAGACAATTCGGTTTCTGGAATTTGCTTGAAAATTGGGGAGAATTTTGCAAGGAATGTTTTCTGTGAATCCTGTCTAGGTGTCCACTTTGTTGATTTAAGTTGCATTGAGATTACTCTTTGGATTTCTCAATTGTTTTTGTTTTGTTTGATTCTGTAATTGATGTTTTCATGTGGCCGAATTCCGTGTCCACGTGACTCCTGCCACGTGACTTCTTGGTTGGCAAAGGGTGACCATATTCTTACGCGGTCATACACACAACTATTTATAGCGATATGTCTATTTTTAGCAACGTTTTTAACTCCATGCTTTGTTTATTGCTCTGTCTATTAAACACAAGTCCTCTCAGGCCCAAACTTTGCATTTGTTTGGTAAACTGTTTACCATATATATTCTATGCCCTCGGGGCCTCGGAACTCGTATTGGCCTAAGGTTTTTTACAAAGCTGGGTCAAATCAATTCACCCTTTTTTATAAGAATAATGTTTATGAGAATATTCAGGCTCAGAACCGTCCAATTTTTAAGAATATTGCTCAGCCTCAGCTCGCATATTTGTTTCTCATTTTTCAGTAGTTGCCTGTTTGCGATTTTCATAACGGAGAATCATAACAGATTTGAAAACAAATCAGACTGCTTTAAGAATATATTTAGACTCAAAACGAAAATTTCTCACATTATCAAGACTGGACAAAATTTATAGTATTCCTATAATAAAAAAGATTGTATTCTCTTCGTGGTATCATTTTATAAATTTTCAATTTCGTAGCAAGTATTGCTATTTTTATACGTAGGGAGCAGTAGCCTGAGTTTCTCAAACGGCATTTCACTCCCAAAAAAATTCCTGCACCTTCAGCAACAGTCCTTTAGTTTTCAAGAAAAATCCTTCAAAAATTTGTAAAAACCATTTTGTTTTCAAGAAAAATCTCATATGCTTTTCGGAATGAGTGAAATGCCCCTCGCCTGGTACAGTAGAAACCCGCATAAAAGAACCTGTTTTTATAAGAACCTAGAGGCTGAAATTCAATATTTAAAACCCCCTAAATAAGAATCCCTAAGAGGCTGAAACTGGAAAACAGGGACGTAGGAAGCATCTCAAGCTTGGGGGGGCACGACACTTAAAGGGCACTTTTTCCATTAAGCTAAAGGGGCATTTCCTGAAAATAAAAAGGGCACTTCTTTGTTAATTTTTAAATCTTGGGGGGGCACGTGCCCCCAATGCCCCCCCGGTTCCTACGTCTCTGCTGGAAAAGGTTCTTATATAATAGCTTTAATGTAAATTATTAAAATGACAAGAATTTTTAGAATTCTTCACATTCTGATCAGACTTCTACATTGGTACAACAGATTTGTTCTCAAGAATTCTCAAGAAATCTCAAGAATTCTTGGGCTGGAAAACAGTGCTAATGTGTGCAAGGCCTGCTCGTATATAAGAACCTTTTTAAGAACCTTACTGGCTGGAATTTAGAATAGCAGCCATTTAATTAAGAACCTATTCAGGCTGCCCAGAAAAAACCTAGGTTCTTTTATGCGGGTTTCTACTGTATGATAAAGAGAGTAACTGCTTTTGATGTATATCTTCGTTTCTTCCTTTCCAGAGGTTTTGGCTTTGTCACCTTCGTCAATCCGAATTCAGTTGATAAAGTTGTGAAAAAGTCTAGTCACATGGTAGATGGTAAAAAGGTAAGGCTCAAACTTTCATCATATATTTTTTATTTTCTCTGTTTATTTTGATTTGATTGAGTGCACTCAGGGGGTGTGAAATCTATTCTTCCGAATAGCAAATCGCTTTGCGTATGGGAAGCCTTAATTTTTTGTTTTACAAAATGTGCCCCTTCTCCTCGATTTTAGGGGCATCAGCGAGGAGCCTTCCACCTCGCTTCAGTTTCAATGATTCTGATTCAATGCTACTGCCCTAAACATCCTTCACAAACCAATCTGAATGATGCATGTGTTTAGTGACATTTTAACCTTTGCTGGAAAGTGTCCCAGAGACAGATTAAACTTGGAACAGATAGCATTACCTAGTAAAAAGAATTTTGCTTCGCTAAGTAAACTTAATTAGAATTTGGTAATTTCATTATTGCCATCAAGTAAGAAAGCGATAAACTCCACGAAAGAGTCTCTTTACAGGATGTGATAGATTAAAGGGTTGTGCAAGGTTATAAGGTTGCATTTGCAAAGAGCAAATAGTCTAAAAAATAGCCTATTCCAATCCATGTCCCACACCTGCTGTTAACAGTAGATAGCCAAAGAAACAGTGCTGTGCCTGAGTGCTTTCTTTGTTCAACTTATAGAGAAGCCTCGTTGCACACTCGAGTAAAAAATTGTATTGGGTAAATACTACATAACTACCTGATAGCATCAATTACTTAGATATTACATAACTACCTGGTGCTATCAAAGATAAATTATCCAGCGCGCTGTAGATTTCTGAAGATAAATTTAATCTGAAGGAGCTCTGCCATGCAGGTGATTGGTTTAGAGAACAAAGCTTAGACAGAACAAAATTGGAGCCCAGGCTCTGAATGTTTGCAGCATAAAAATTCAGTTCAATTCGAAACGATCTCTTTCCAATTCTTTTCTGTTAATCCTGCCATACAAATCTTTTATCCCCTCGTACAATCTTCAGCCAATTATGAATTTGTTGGGGAGACGAGATACATCTTGTCCGATGAATCGTGTATGTCCCCCCGTGAACTCTGCCGGGCGCATGAGCATTAACCTACTGCACGGGGGGACACATGAGTTTCCTCGGACAAACCGTATCTCATCTCCCCAACAAGAATAAGACAGATTGCCTTTCATTTTGAAAGAGTTTGTTTGTGTCTCGAGATCTTAGGGACAGGGCAAAATTTATTACATTACATGGCCGGTGGAGAACAAAAATTCTTCCAAAAAAAACTGCTCGTCCTGTATGAAATTATTGCCAAAAAACCAACTGCCCCGTCACCCTTTCCTTAAAAAATGTATCTGCCCTGTATTCATGAACAACAAATGTTGTATCGTACGACCGATGAATTAGCCAAAGACCATAACATAATCAATTCTTGCCTTTACGAGACTTTATAAAAGAAGAAATCGACTTTGAAGATGAAGAGAAATGACTAATGAATCGTTCTTGCAAGTAACTGACAAGGACATTTTTCGTCATTTTTATACACATCCTTCCAAGCATTTCTCAACTTGCATGATCCACAATTTTGGCCTCAAAATTAGCCATTTCATATTTCAAACTTCATCTTGAGCTTATAAAAAGGTACTGCCCCGTTCATATTTGCTTTGTAAAAAGTTTTGACCCAGTTCTGTACAAGCTAAAAAAAAGTAGTTACCCCGTTACGTTTTGCACCGGCCATGTTATCAAATAAACTTTGCACTGTCCCTTAAAGAGTCATTGTCACCCATCATCCTTTTCGGGCACTCTCCAATTCCAGAGACTGTCTGGACTGTCTGAAAATCAATTTGGCATGTACGGAAAATATAGATCCACAAAGCTGTGTGGAACCGTTCAACTATTATAAAGTTGTTGGTACTCAAAACCAGATAATAGACCTTTTTGCTATTCTACAAAAGAGCCTGGATCGAGCGATATTTGCTTACATTTTTACACGAGAGGTTCAATTAAGTGGTGCTAGAGCTTCTATCACGATTGTGCACATTCGAAAATTGTTCAAACTGTATAAAGATATCATCGATTCTGACTCTTTTCAGAAGAGCTAAAAGATCTCCTTTTGAGAAACTTTCAGTCAACTTTCACTTTCTCGTGTCTGTAAGGAAATATTTGTATTCCTGAAATAAACAAATATAACTAAACTAAGAGGCTCACTGATAATGGAAACAGAAGTGATTTCAAGATATGCTTTATTATTTCCTCAACCACAAATAGTTCTTACTTTTGTGGATATTTGGTTGTCTAGGCCACAACCTCTTTGTACCGTGCCCTCAGACATTTTGGCCTAAGATAAACCGATCAGCAACTTTAATAAACATATTTTGTCTATGTCGTATTTTTTGCATAAGGATTGAAAGAGTTTAAGCTGTGGAAAGCAACCGTGTTCAGGTGTGACGTTACTAAAACACGGAACTCGGCGGAGAAGTGCGGTACGATCCAGCCGCTTGTTACTTGCATGTTACGCTTGTTCCATGTTTTAGCAATGTCTTTTTAGGTACCTTGAAGTTCCCCTTATTACGATTCCACTACAAATCCACAAGTGTGTCAACAGCGATTCAATCCAATTCAATTCATGTTTGACATTAATCGAGAGAACATGCACGTACCCTTGAAGGTATTCTGATGGACCATATGCTTAAATATGTATTTAGCATAGCCCATAGGGAGTCCATACAGTATTGTGCTGACACCATTTCAAGCTGTGAGCAAGTGTCAGTCCCAGTTTTAGTTTCTCATTTCAAAATATACAAATATATTCAAAAAATTGCTTTAACTTTACTGGCATGTTTTGGCATAGGTTCCAAATCTTTGAACAGGTTGGTGTAAATTCTATGACCTAGTTCTTTGAACTGAATGGCTTGAAAGAAGCGTTTACTATTTCGCTATAATTCTACCCTTGGACTTTGATGAAAGCCTCAATATTTTCAGAATTAGTGTTTTTCTTCTTGATCAAAATTTAGAAAATTTTTGAACAACTTCAAACCATCGTGATTTCTAAACTTCGTGACGAAACATGATGTTTTAGAATGTTTTTAAATTTTTCGTGAGGTATATTGCATCAGAAATTTGATTTTATCTATATTAGTTAAGGTCAGTTTTGCCAAGGCCTAAAGACACGAGAATCCTTTGAGCTTGTAAAGAGTGATTTTGAATAGCAATCTCAGGTGATGAATTCTAATAGTATGATTTATAACAAAGCAGGAAGATTTATCCGAAATAGGTGAAATTTTGGTTTACTCCAAGTATTCGTTTCTCATTTTGGTACACTTGCTTACAAAATGGTACACCTATGTTGATAGAAATTCAGCCACCAAAAAGTAACTAGAAAATTAAGAAACTTCGGTATTGGCACTGATTTAGTTATTTGAGAAAACCCATTGCATATTTTTATTTTTTTCACATATTTTATATGGTACATTGCTCAAAAAGTGCTGGTACTCATTTCTGAATAGTGGCATGGCTAATGGCTTCTTGAAGCTGTGATCTGAAATGTCCGCGATGGCACCAGATGTAAACATCATGAATGCTATAAAACACGTAAGGAACAGTTAAGAAACTTTGAATGCTCAAATGAAGAGAATTTTATGAAACTTGCAGTGCTGGGTCAAATTTGTAGTTTCTTAAAAAAAATACGCGTATCTACTCTAAAAAGTGATCCTATTAATTAAGGGAATTATGGTACTCCTTCAGCCTTTTTTCTTACATTTCATGGGTAGTTCACTCCTCCAAATAACAGACGGGATTTGCATGAGATCGAAATCATTTTTAGAGATCTTAGGGGTGTCCAGAAAACACAAAGATATTTCCAAATGTAAGTTAATTCATAGGGAGTGCCCCTCGGCATGAGGTCTTCAGGACCATGAAAGCCTTGGAGGTGTTCAAAACAGGTCACAGTAATACGACCAAGGCCTAAGAATACGGGTGCCCTTAACTAAGTTAAAACACACGTTTGGTAGTGTGTAATACGCATACCATCCCAGATTAATTCTGCTTAATTTTTCAAAAGGCAGGTTAACAAGAACAGAGCTTAATCTCCTTAATTTAAGTCGATACAAAGTTTCTCTTTCTGAACTAAAATTATTTATTGTTATCTTTTAGAACACAAATGTGACAATTTTCTTTAAAATAAGAAGCACCTGCTATTATTGAATGACAAATCTAGTGTAATTAGCTTTCTTTTATGTCAAGGTTGTATTTGCTGTTTTCTTTGTGACCTGCTAAACTCGACTAAAATCGTTAAGACCCTAAGATACACATTTTCAGTGTTGTTAACAGAGACACAACCATACGTATTTACGGGGGTCCTATCGAATACTGCTGAATACTCTCAACTCTATAAATACGGTTGTTGCAAACTTTGTTTCCAACCACAGCCCCCTTGCTTTTAAGGTCAATCACAGGACGTGATAAGTAGAAATATATTCAATTTTCTTCATCATAGTAGATAGTATACCGTTGAAGAGGGCCTAACCATTCGAAGAAAACAAGCATCAATTTGGTCTTTTGCGCTTTTTGTTTTATGTCAGTGCTGACTAGTTTCGCCCATTCTTTTAAATTTTGCTGTTCTTGAGTTTGCATTTTTATAGTATCAGGTAGAGTGAATTAATTCTGAATGCGCTTGCATATTTCTGTTATTTCTGTTAATGCATGACAGAACTTCTGTCGTCAAATCTTGTCATATTGTGGATGACCAGTCATTTCACCGTCAAACTCACAGTAGCATAGACACTAGACTGCCAATTGCTTTGTCTATCGTTTGAAAACTTTTGCTAAACATATTCTTATACTGCCTTACTTGCAATGACATTTCATTGGCAGTCGATCCTGTGTCCTGTAATCTTCACTCAAATTTATGCATCTTTGTTGCAACACTTCAATCTTTTTCTTAAATTCGCCAAGACATTTTTGCTATTTGCTTGAACGCACTGTCGGTGTAGGAAATACAATGACAGTGCTCTGTTCACTGCCTGTAAAGAGAGCATTTTATGAAAATATTTTTAGCAGCAAGAATGTACGTTGCCTAAGGCTGAAAATGTACGACGAGGTCATAAGATTTGGAGCAGTAGTTATGCCTATGCCTACTGTACTGCAAGGCAAGAAACTTTCGCGATCTTCCTCCTTCGCAGTTACATTTTCATATGCTAATTCTTCTTGTCTTCTGACCAAAATTATAGGGTAAGACGGGGTAAAGTGAACTACTTTGGAGGTTTTTCAAGGATATCCTAAAGAGACTGTAGCTGAGGGCAAACTTTTGAACGTTGTTTTGACATTATGTCTTTGGGTCAGTTTATCCAGCAAAAATATTTTTCAAATCTTTTTCCATTGTCTCACAAAAGAGCTTTCTTTGGCGACCGCTCTCCCTAGTTCACTTTACCCCGGACCGGGGTAAAGTGAACTACTTAGCAATTGTTCGATAAAACCCAAATAATGCTGGTAATACCCGAAAATATGATTTATTTTGCAACTCTAAGGAGTTCTTCGCATGCCAAAACGAAAAAAACCCAAAAATTTCACAAGAGTGATATTAAAAAAAATTAAATTGTGACCTATGTTGAGAACGATCTTTGCAGATCAAATATTAACCAAAAACTATTGTCTAAGTCATCAATTCGAGTCAGATTGCGAGACCTGAATACAAGTCGATGAACAATAATGGGAATATTCTTCGAAAATACTATATTGCATATAAATACCAAATTACCACAAAGAGAAACAATCATTTCAAAGTAGCTCACTTTGCCCTGAAACCTCCGCCCAGAAATAAAACCAAAAATAGTTATAATAAATCTATAACAATTATCTATATTCTAATTTCACAGTGATGGCCATTTATCCTTTTCATGTCGATAGGTATGCTTGCTTCATCAAATCCCAACAAAATTCTTGGATCAGTAACCGCATTTTTGAATGAAGGTCAAACTTCGGCTGTCAAATGTTTGGAGGTTTTTCAGGGAGCTGGTATCAGAATATATTTCTGTGTCATCAGAGCGAAAAATTATCCTGCAAATTATGATTTTCTGAAAGAACCAAATGAGATTGAAAAGGTCTTCTTCATCTGACTTCATGTTTACAAGAGAAAATTTAAAATCATGGGTAGTTCACTTTACCCCGGTCGAAGCAAAATATCGACTAGACGGTAGATCTTTTAAAATATTATGTAAGCTTACAAAAAAATCTTTCTTGGCCCTTTCCTTTTGGAAAATGTAAACACATGGTATGTGCTTCAAATTGATCAAAACAATTATAGAAATGAATTTCGTCTTGGGGTCAAAAATTAAGACCAAAGATAGGAGCCCAAACCTAACAACCATGATTTCCCGAGGTTGTTTTTACTGCCTAGGGTAAAGGGATTTTTTGCAACAACAAGAAGAACTATTTTGCAAAAATGATTTCATTTCCTGTGAGCACATGTTACAAAGCATTTGGCATAAACCATGTTTTATCGTTGCATGTTTGCTTTTGGAGAGAAGTGCGAATGTTCTGAGTAGTTCACTTTACCCCGTAGTTCACTTTACCCCGTCTTACCCTACGGAGGGCATGTGCCCTTGTGACCCCCGATTCATGTCTCTGAGGAGATCCAAAAATCTTCCGTCGTGGCTTGAAGAGACTGTCACAGGAATTTAACTTGGTGCAAAACGAAGGTTGAGTGGAGGCGAGGCATGCCCGTTGGATGTTATAGAGCCAAGCAAGGCTAACGGATTCAATGCTTTGCTTCGCTGGAACAGATATTGGTCTAAAGTGAGTTGGTAATGGCGACAACTCGACAATTTTGACCTGACAACGGTGCTAGAAAGAATTCGTCAAAACGTACCGTCAAAGATAATCAGTTTTTGAGGAGTGTACCAAAGTGGTACCAAAGAACCGATCTCGTTGAGCCTTTCAGGCTTTCACTCTTGACTAATTTATGTACCTCCTTGCTTCTGGTCCCTTCTGCCCTGCATCAGAGCGAACAGGAGCTGCGGAGGAACATTCTCGAAACTTTGCAACATTGTAGCAATGACAATGGTCTAAAATTCGTATGTGGCCACCCTGTGGTTGATAGATGATGATTATTATTACAATTATTTTAAGACATTCGATCTTTTGTTAGGACACTAGATCTTTTGTTACAGATCCAGGTAAAAAAAGATCCATGTTGAATAATCTTATTTCGTGGATAATACAACGTAACTTCATCGAGTTTCTATCCTCATTTTAATTCCCAGAAGCTTTCATCTCATTTACATAACAATACGTCTAGACTGAAGTTCAACCAATCGCTTCATCTTTCTATTGTCTTTGAGGTCTAGAATTAATTCATGATGGCGGGCTGTCAAGTCATAATGGTAGCCGAACGGATTCCATTACCTGGATTTAGGCCTCTTATGCACACAAAACCACAGCAACTTAAAACGATGAAAATTGTCGGTTTAAATTATGTGCTGAACGTAGTAACTGTTGCAGTTTCTGTTTGTCATTAATTCAGTCTCTTTCTACGTGTTTTTACTGGACATTTTACACACGACAACCGCAAGTTGACCGCAGTATCTGAAATCTTTCATTGGGTTTCCAAACCCAGATTATCATCGGTTAAGGTCGTACAGTGGAGGTAATAACTAGAAGGGTTTTGGCGTTTCCAGGTGTTTTTAGCACGACAGGAATCGAAATTTCCAAATATAAACTATATCATATTTGATTGAAGAGCTGTGTGCTTATGGCTTGTGAGGGTCAGCGAGCATTGGCCTTTAGCCACAAAATTGTCAGATTTTCAGAAATGACCGTAAATAACAGTGAAAACAAACAGGAGAACAGAAAATGCATCTGCATGAAAATTGTTGTTTATAGGGACAAAAAATAAGAGTGACACAATAAGACAGACTACATTCTTTGTTGTTACTCGGAGTTTCACACTATACAGTGATCACAGATTGTGGGGGACATATATTTAAAGGCTTGATAGCTTAGCTGGTATGAGAAGACATTTCGGAGTTGCTCATACGATTGACCCCTTTATACGCCCTTCATACAGAGGGAACTTATGTCCGTTCTGACGGCTCCGGACACTAGCCTTGCCAGTCTGACACGTGAAGAATGTGTCTAACTTGCTATTTCTATATATTAAATGAATTTGAATGCTTACCTCGTTGTCTATTTCCTGCTTTGAATCCTCGTCGTAGCTGGCATGTCTCTTGTCCGCCATTTTAATGTTTGAGCATAAAAGACATGCCATCTACGACGAGAATTCAAAGTAGAAAAAATAGACAACAAGGTAAGCATTCAAATTCATTTGAAATATAGAAACAGCAAGTTAGACACATTCTTCACGTGTCAGAATCGCCCATGATTAAATTAGCTCATATTATTTCCTGATCCTTAAGCCACTTTTTAGCTGGCCTTGGGTGACCTTGCCTTGAAAAAATAAACAACGTTCCAAAAATAACGACGTAAATAACAACAATTGCCGTGAACTATCACGCCTAAAGCACAGTCCAAATCTGGCTCGTCCCTGGCTCTTTAGCTACCAAAATATGTTGACCTTCATTCGAAGAAAATAATCGTGCCTTGTGTCAATCTTAAAACCACAATATTTGCAAGCATGTCAAATAAGTTAACTTGGATCATGCTTGGATCTTTGGCTGTGTACATTGATCCCTCGGTAAGAAAATTTTTATGAGCCATTCAAGCCGTATGTCCCAGTCAAGATATTGACATTCATGTAAATGAATTTCACAAGCCCTCTTAGCATTTGAATGCATTGATATGCCAAATATTGTTATACCTATTGTTCCTTGTGTGACCTTTAAATCCTTTTACTGGACAGCGAAACTCTTTTTGGAAAGTCCCTTGTGGTTTGCACAGGGATACCAGGCTCTTATTTTCGTACCGTCGGTTTTGATTTGATTGGTCGCAGCTTTTGCACCGCGTTTGCACTGCACCGGTATAACTTCGGATACGTAACGAAACGGTAACCGATAGGGAACCGATACCTATTTCTTTAAATCTGATTTCAACTCATCGTGAAATTTTCAAAATATTTCTGGCCAATTTTTAGATGAAACCGTGTCATTTTGAAGCATTGTCATGTCACTTTATTTCAGCATATTTTTGAGCATACGACTCTTTATTCTGCTTTCCAACGTAATTTTGCAAACCCCGCCTTCAGGTTTAGACAGCCTTAAGGTTTCAGACAGTCGAAGGAAATTGTTGCCATATATAGAAGGTTGACCACATAAATACGAATAATGCTTGCCAAGTCAAGCCACAATTTGTTTAAAGTCGTCATTTCCATTGACAGGTTGCTTAGGGATCGATCGGTTGCTTTTTGCCGAATTTTACCGAAAAGAGCCTGGATCGAGCCTGAGTAATTAAGGAATGGAAAGACTGATTTCGACCAAATGAAGTTTTATCTAAGCTAGCCTCTCTTCTATGCAATGAAGTTTTAAAGGGGCTCCATCTGCGCGGTCAAAATGGTGATTTTGCAATTTTTTGATGGGCAAATCACAGAGACGTTTTTTCTGTTTTCTCAAAAATGAGAGCGTCATTTTGAAGATAAATCTTTGTATTTTACAGAGGGAAAAATCAAACATTCATATCTCTTAAGATTTGCTTGGATATAAGTGGATTTTAAAGGGAATACAAAGACCAGCAGCCTTTGCCATCGTTTATTTTTGTTTTTGTGAATTTCGTACAGTCGGTTATTTTGGAAGCTGTGGAGAGCAAATCGCTGACTTCGCGCAAAGCATGTTGGGCTTTGTACTCCCTTTAACGACCTTTTTTTGGTGGCTTGGGTGAAGTCACCAAACAAACTGCAGAAAACAATGGAGAACAATTGACACGTGCGGTGTTGTCAGATTTGTTTACAGTTTGGCGATTTTAATTCGAGAAGTAAGCTGCATTGATAATAATTGGCAAACACCCCCGTTTTCTCTGACTCACCCGGTAGAGTTAACAAAACGGGGAACATTTTCAGGAAAATGGAAACCGAAAATGAATGTCAACAACGCCAGTTTTATCACAGGGAAACCAGGAAATAATTATTGCTAAAAATAGAAATTGTCTTTCTTTATGTCATGTGCTCTTGGTCATTTTTGTATCTTAGCCCCCTTATTAAGCACAAGAACACAGGGCCCAAAAGTAACTAAGTGCTCATAGGACAAAGAAAGACAATTTTTCATTTTTGGCAACAATTATTTCCTTGTTTCCCTGTGGTTTTATTGATACCTCCTCTGTTGCAGCACAAAGCATTTTTACTCCTCCTCTCTCAAAGTCGTACCACTTCATCAGTTCTCTTTTTTATCTTTTCAGGTAGATCCAAAAATAGCAATTCCAAGAAAAGGTCCAAATCAAAATCAAGTGAGTCATTTCAGCCTTTTGTGATATTTTCATATTCTGTTCAATACTTCAACCCCCCGCTAATGTGTATTGTACTGAAACGTCATTTCAGAGAGAATGCTCACGGAGTAGAACGAAAGAAGTACGATTTGTTTTTGGATGCTTTCCAGGAAACTACAAATACCAAACACTGCTGTCAATAACCTGCCTGCGTGCGAGTAATTAAGAGGCATGAAAGAGGAAGTATTTTGTTCTTTGAGATGTACGTGAAAGGAAGATTATCTCCACTTTTTAGATGTATCTTTTTGAATTTATGTTCATTTTAAAATGAATTTTGAAAATGGTAAAGAAGCTTATCTTGGGGAAATGTTGCACGTTTGCCTGTACAGCTCGGTTTGAATTCAGAAAGAGTGGAATTCTACATTTATGTTCAAATTTGTTTATTTTCTTAAAAGATGTGAATGGCAAACTATAGCAAAAACATTCAGTCAAGATCGAAAATCTTTAAAATTGCTGTGCAATCAGCTACAGTAAAACCCGGGTTAAAGGGAGAACTGCTGATTGAGAACCTTCAGAGTCGAGACTGATTTTTTATTCTTTCATTCTTAATCACAATCTGGGAACCAATCAATCATTTCCATTCGTTTACTCTTACACACTCTCTCATTTACTACACTCTTACACACTCCCTCCTTATACCCTTACATACTCCCTCATTTACTACACTCTTACACACTCCCTCCTTATACCCTTACACACTCTCTCAGTTACTACACTCTTACACACTCCCTCCTTATACCCTTACACACTCTCTCAGTTGCTACACTCTTACACACTCCCTCCTTTACAAAACTATCCATATGCATCCAATTTTAATTTACTGACTTTTTCTATCAAGCTATAACTTTTCCCACACCTTTCTGATTTCATTAATTCATTCATTCATTTATCCTTTCATTCATTCGTTCTTTTTTTCGCACTTTCATTCTTTAAAGCTTTCATTGTCTCTATTTACACCACAGGGAAAGAAGGATTTATTTATTAACAGACAAATCAGTAATTGATTTTTTGTATTTCCACAATGGAAAATGTCTCCAAGAAGAGGGTGTTCCCGCAGAAATAAAAGTTTGCTTGTTGTTATTTTCATTACCAAATAGATCCTGGTTTCTCTGTGGTGACACCAATTCAGTTGTATCCATTCAGTTATTCTCTAACACACTCCCCCCCCCCACTTATTTATTCTCCCAGTTTCTTGGTCATTTTCATCCATCCATCCATTCATTCATTCATTCATTCATTCATTCATTCATTCATTCATTCATCTAGTAAACGATGAGCATTATTTTTACACTCATGGTTTTTTCATCTCCTTGACGTCGCTGCCTTACACACTCCCCTACTCACCCATTCACCCACTCACCCCTAATTTCATTGACTGTCTCCTTTTCTCAAGTCATAACTATTCCCTCATTCTACTAATTTCATTCAGATTCATTCAGTTTCCTCCCCACTGCAACTGGGAAGTCTTGGCTGCTATTTAGAGAACTTAAGTCAAATATTTTGTAATTTACAACATCACTAAAAATGAATGAGTGATCTTTCTAAAGATTTGAACAACATGAAAATGGGTGACCCCAACTCTCAGGATCTATCTTTGAACCCAACAGTGCTGTATATAAACACAGCTTACATCATCTCCAAGAAAAATTATTCTGTCTTTGTATTTGCATCCTGGTTTTGAAAATCTCATAGATTTGTGAAAGTGTATGGCAAGAAGTTTATATTATTCTCTATCGATGTTTCGTCTAGAAATAGGCGTGGAGATTGTAACAGATGATTTGAAATATTTGTTTTTGACTACCCAAAGTATATTAAACTTTCTGCTGTTTTTGGCTGTATGCTGTTTTTGGTTGGTTAGAAAAACAACGCTGAAAATTATTAAATAGAATTGAAGATTTTTGCTCTTGAGAGATTTCAATGTGGTGTGTGGGCTAATGAATGAATGAATGAATGAATGAATGAATGAATGAATAAGTGAATGAATTAATTATTAAATGAATGAACTGGACTACTAACAAAAAACCATCGTTTAAAGGTATTTTTTATGAAAAAGTTGTGGAATTTCGGGTTCCATTTTCAGACTTTTTGCGGAATTATGGGTCCTCTTCTGGAGAATTTGCAAACATATAGGTATTACATTGACTGTTTTATTATTTGTGGATTTATGGCCCAGATTTTCATTAAATTTGCAGAATTATTAGACTAAATTCTTCAATATTATCGGAATTATGCGTACTAATTTTTCAGGCAAAATGGCACGTACCCGTCAGATCATAGGTCAATACCGCGTGAACCAGAAAAAAGTTCCCATTTTTGAAAATTCATAGAATCAAGAGTACTGGATGGATTGAAATGAATCAATATTGCTTGACAGCCAAAATATCGAAGTATTTTTCTTGTTTTTCTCGGCTTCTTATGAGCATTGGAAAAATTGGTAAATTCAAGTTTACAAAAACTTTGTGGTTGCAAAAATGAATGAAAAAAGCCTGAAATACTTGGATCAAATCATATGGGACTCCTCACTCAGAAAAACAGAGAAAATGCAATTTCTCATGGGTCAGAGATATCGTCTGCACATTTATTGACATGGGATTGAAAATCTTTAGTATCTGTTTGAGAATCTATGTCTTATAACTCTTGAGAGATGTGAAACGCCTGTGCGTATTGTTCCGTGTTAGGAGAGTCCTAACGATTTGATCAAGTGTTTCAGGCCCTTTTTCACTCATTTGCAACCATGAAATTTTTGTAAAAAAAAAAAAATTTGTAAAGTTGCATTTACCTACATTTGCAGTGCTCCTAAGAAGACGAGAAAACTCACAAAAATGTTTCGATCTTTTGGCTTTTCACTAGAATTCGAATCATTCAAATCCATGAAGTACTTGCGGTGCTATGAATTTTTGAAAGTGGGAACTTTTTTCTAATTTGTTTCCAAACCAAGATTTGTTTGGTTAGTAAGGTATGGATGCCTGAGGAAGAAACTGAATCATTAGCATACGCAGTAGACAGTAGATGAAGCAGCACGAAGATGGGGCAGACGGTTAAATGCGGCAGACTGTTTCCAGATAGCCAGACTATTTCCTATCACATGTTTTCAACACATGGTTAAATTTCAAATCTTTGGTTGCAAATGACGTCACTTAATGTCAAATCTAAGTTTATTTATGACGGCAAAATTCGTTTATAGTAAAGGCCATTTATCTACAAGATAAATGATATTCAATAATAAAGGTCATTTGTCTGCAAGTGCAAGCCATGTTGTAGAATTTCCCTGCTTGTAGAAAATAACTTTTTATCAAATGCCAAGAATCTGTTTTGAAAAATTTACATGTTCTTCATAATGTTTGCAATAATGGCAGTGTCTGAAAATATGCTTATCTCTTTAAGTTTCCACAAAACAATAAATCAAGAGCTAGTATAAACTGCATGAACAAATTAAGACGTTGCTTCAAAGGATCTTTGACTGAGAATTTATTCATTGAAATACTGAGTTACATTTCATTGCTGATAATTTACTGATGAAAATTGAATCAAAGCATATTTTACTTTGCTTTGATATTCTTTTAAATCATGCTCTTTCAGCTTCTTCAATCATCAAAAATGTTGCTTTGGTTGCTTTCTGACTTTAGAAATAATTGATTGTGTTTTAAGTCACCAATTCTTTTCTTTGAAATTTTTGTCACGTTAACCATAAAGAAATGAAAGAGAATACACTTTGTTGTTGTTCTGCTAAAACGTTACAATTTCAATTTCATTTGAACAACAAATTTAATCTACTACATTTCTACTTATTTGAAATATTTGAATAGATAAAGAATACAAATAGCTGTTCAGTGTACTTGGATACTCTAGGGAACAGCAGAAGTTCTTCTCTAGAGAAACCCCGGAGGGCTGGCAAGCCAAGTACCCCTCTTTCAAGGAGATAGCTTACATATTTTGAAAATTACACTGGATTAGAGTATCTTTTAGTATTTTTTGAAAACATAAAAAAGTATTGATCCAGGGTACTAAAACGTCTGGATTGAGCAATATTCTTATGCCATTCGTAGTATTATTCTTACGAATTTTCGAATCAACAGAACAGTGAAAAGACGACGTTTTGATTTTGTAATTTTACATCACACGATAGACTTTATCGGCTGACGTTTGTTTACACCAATTTCAAGTAAAGTGATCAATCTCTTGATAAAACATCTGTCGATTTCTTCAACATACCGGGGGTCTCAAGAAAGTACCCCCTTTTGACTGGAGAAAGGAACAAAACGATATAATATTATGACTTTGCGACTCCACAGCTCAGTTCATGAATCTTCAACTTAAATGCAAGTGCCTTGTATTTAGAAATCGTTCTTAAAACACCGGCGGTACAATTGCGCGAAGGCAAAATTTAGAGTGCACTTGAAACCAGAGGTTTCGAAGAAGGGCCTAGCCATAATTTGGTATCATGGCTTTTTCCAAAGCACCTGCAAACCTTAATTTTCAATTTTTTTATTTTGAAAAGAATTATGGACGCATGGCAACGACCCTAATTAAGCGAATGGAATGAAAACGAGGTATGAGTGATAAAGTCGTGCCACATCTCCAAAATATGGGTGCATGTGCTCCTTTTTCTCTCCTTTGATAAGAATAATGTTTGCCATTGGAATGCAATGCAAGGATCGATTTCTCAAAAGAAAAGTAATATCTAGAAAAACTGAAGCATCTCAAAGTATAACTCTTTTCAAAAGTAAATCCTAAAAATTGAAGTTGAAAATTCCTTTGCAAATTGCCCGTGATATCTGATCATATGGCTAGGCCCTTTCTGAACACCTCTGGTTTAAGGTGCACTAAATTTTGACTGCGAGCTCGTATCTCCGGTGTTTGGTGGATGATTCTAAAATGCAAGGTGTATGCATTCAAGTTGAAGATAAACAAATGTATTTATGCTTTCGGAATGTCCCAATATCTTATCGTTTTGTTACTTTATCCAATCAAATGGGGGTACTTTTTTGAGACACCCGGTATTTCATGCCATGGAAATATCGTCACATGTCTTAAAACTGGTTCAGTCAACTTTGTCAATGCCGTCCGTATTATGATTAGATTTCTTTTATTAAGTTTGATTTTCTCAATTTCTTTTCGACAGTTTAAGAAGATCTTCATCGGGGGCCTTGCAAGTGACACGACGAGTAATGATGTACGAGAATATTTTGAAAAATATGGCAAGGTAACAAGAATTTGTTATCAGTTTTATTGATAAGATTTTAATCTTCTCGTCATACTGTTGTATGTGGTCAAGGACATTAAAACTTTTGCTGATTGTTTGATCTTGAAACTTCATGGTGTCCTCAAAAATGTCCACACACATGAAAAAATACCAGAATCTGATAGCATGGTTGATCATCAAATCTCTTTTTTGACATCTAGATCAAGGACCAAATTGTTTTCTCACAAAAAGGTTTTCTTTTTCATTGGTACAAAATTAGCAAATTTACCCCGTTAAGATTTTATCCAAAGATATGATGTTGGTTAGTAAAAGGCGTTAGTATAAGTTGAAAAGAAAGTCCTGAATAAGATGTTTTACTCGACTTCTAGCAATATACTGGTTTAATCAGGAAATTTATCCACTCTTGGAAAAATGGCAATGCAAAAATCAGCAAACCGATTCTGAAAAGTCTGTTGCTTTTCTGAAGTTTTGCTAGATTTTGGGGAATAATTTTTTATTATCTAACATGCACTGTTTTGCTATCTAATGAAGAGCTTCCCGAAACTGAATTTCATGGGTTTCGGTCCTACTTAAATGGAAGTGAGTAGTTAAATGTAAGTCATTTAATTTTAAGATGGTAAAGTAATATATTTTTCAGCTCAGTATTGTTTTCCGATACGGAAGCTTTGTGAATGTAATTATGCATTGCAGTCAGTGCATGTACCAAAAAGAACAATTGTATATCAAACTCTGAAAGAAATTGTGTGCTTTTTACTGTTTTTGGACATATTAAGGCGTATGCATCTGCTTGAAATTATGAAAAATATCTCAAAAACGGAATTAAAGCCAATGAGATGATGGATTCAAAATAGACAGCACAAAACATCATGGAACATGGATTATAGATACACACCATTCCCTCGTGTTGTGATATTTTATGACTCCATTTTTGTCTTTATTCTAGCCTTGAATTTAACAAAACAGGTGTTAATTTTTTGGAAAAAATTTTCAATTCATATATCAACTGTAACATTTTTCTTTTTTGTTGAATTCACAGGTGACTGATGTTTTATTAATGTATGACAAACAGACTCGGAGACTGAGAGGTAAGTGTTTAGATTTAGATTTGATACACACATGTTTTCATGAGAAACTGTTATATGAAACTGCTAGCTCAAGTTTTAGAAATTAAGAAACCATGCTACCTGGATTAGAAAGCTGAGAAACTTTCATAATTTGCAGCTTTAATGCTTTAATTTTTCCTGGTCACTCAATTTTTTGACATTGTGCAGTATCGACTAGCGTTTTGATATAGTTTTGAGTGCGATTTCTGTTCATACTTGTATTGAGATCTTACGTAGCTACTCCCATTTAGCTAAAGTGGAAAATAATTGTTCACATTGCACTTGTTGAACTGAGAATAATAAAGTTTGACCTTGGTTCACTTTTCTATCAGTTCAACCACTGCAGTGCTGATCCATATTTTCTGCTCAGGCCAAATTTGATTTTCAAACAGCCTAAAATTACAGCTTGCCAGCATAGGTTCCAAATCTTTAAAAAGGCTGGTGTAAAATTCAGTGACCTATTTCTTTGAACTGAATGATTTCAAAGAAACTTTAGCCATTTGTCTATAACTCTACCGTTGGACTTTTGTGAAATCTTCAATATTTTCAGAATTAGAGTGTTTTCTTCTTTTATAAGAATTCAAGAAAAATTTTCAAAAAAACTTAAAACCATCGTAATTTCTAAACTGTTTAACGCCACATGAAATAATTTTGAAGAAAATCATAGTTTATGAATGCCTACAATATGGTATCAAGCAAAAGTCTGTCACTCATCTGGTTTATGATTTAGAAATTTGATGACGTCACATCCTCAAATGAGTTGAAATGTAAGAAACGCTGTAATTTCGAAAAATATTCAAAATTTCTGGAAAATCCAACGGCAGAATTACAGATAAGTATCTAAAGCTTCTTTCAAGCCATTCAATCAGAAGAAATAGGTCATTAAATTTTACACCCACCTTTTTGCGCCAAGTTAAAGATTTGGAACCTATGCTCAGCTTGCCCGCAATGGACCTTGGGTGATAATGGCTCTTTAACGATGGAGAATAATTTCATCAGGTCTTAAAGAATTATTGAACGTCCCTGCAGTAGAGAGGTAGTTTTTTGCAATCCTTACCAGCAAAATGATTAAATTACACATCTTTTCGTAAAACAAGGAAATTGACCACACATTCTTGAATCATCAAAGTTCACGACCTTGAAAACCTTGTCCTGTTATAGAACGCAACTTGGCAAGCCCTCGAATAGGTCAAAGTTTATTCTCTTGTGAATGGCTTGAAGTGTGCAAAACTGCACGGGTAGATTTCTTTGAAACAAAATTGAAAGCATTGCTGAAGAAATTGTAAGAAAGTTATCCAAAGTTTTAAGTCGACAAAGATATTATTCAGGGGACTTCTGTTTTCAAAAATGGGCTTAAGCGTTAGAAAGTCCACCACACTTTTCTAGGGTATCTGATTGGATTTCATTGATTCAGGGAGGGTAACCCTTCAGTAAGTGCTGATTTTCAAGGGGCCCTCCATCTTTGATACAATACAATACTTGAAAAGTCTAATTAATCTGTTGGAATACAATGTTAAAATCAATTTACAAGGTTTCTAAAATATATTATCTACACACCAGTCTAGGCTAAATATGGCTCTTGAAGGCACAAACCCCAGATGCCTATTTAACCTCAGTTGAAATGCTATTCCAGCTGTTTGCACCCCTGAACGAAAAGCATGTTTGTCCGTTAGCAGAATATTTCAAAGGCAACCTTAAGTCAGTATTTGTATTTCGTAGGCTGCATTCGTGCAATCAGCTTTTTTGGTGAAAAGATCGCAAAGATAGTTAGGAGATAGACATTGATATATATATATCAATGTGAGTTAATCTTTTTAGACAGTTGGATGAGGCTTTAAAAAGAGTTTTAGGCCCCAGAAAGTCATTTTAAGTATTCATGGGTATCAGGCTTGACTATTCATTGACTATTCATTCACCAGGCGGCTTTTTGTTCCTTCAATCAAAAAATTAGGCCCGGCAAAGTCCAGCAAATTATTTCAGGGCATCAGGGTGAACTAATAACACTTCTCAGACGGGCTTCCAAGGTTCCAAAGTAGGTTTAGGCCCCAGAAAGTCCGTCTCAGCATGTCTGATTAGGACTGGTTTTATCTCAGACACGCTTTCATGCATAATTTAATGATTATGACTGGAAAATGCATACTTATTCGTGAAAAGCCCTTTGCTAATCATTATTTATTGTGAAAAGCTGTTTCAGAAAAGGAAACCTGGCGTAATCACGAATTATGTTAGAATCTAGACGTTTGATTTCTCCATTTACCTATTTGCATGATTACGTGTCGAGACGGTGTATTTTCAAAGCTGTTTTATTGGTTGAGTATCGCAAAGATTATTTTGTCAGATCAGGACTTATATTTGTGTAAATGGTTAACCTTGATAGCCACACCGTCTACTTTCAGAGACTAGTCTGGAAAACAACGACTTTGCAATTTTTTGGAGCATAGGTTGTAAGGAATATGACGATTAGGCCCAACAGGCCTACATGCAGAGAAAAAGTTTGTAGGCAGACACACCGCAACACGACGAAAAAACAACGTCAAATGTGTGTGAATTTATATATGCAGATCATATAGGTTTAAGTCTTTAAAAAAGGTGGATGGAAAATTCTAGGACCTATTTCTTAGAATTGGATGGCGTCCAAGAAACTTCAGCTATTTCGCTATGATTCTACTTTTGTGGAATCTTCAATACTTTTAGAATTTTATTGTTTTTCTTAGTTTTCAAGAATTCGAGAAATATTTCGAAAAGAATTGAAACCATAATAATTTCTAAACTCTTTGAGGAAACATGGAATATTTTTCAAGAAAACCATAGTTTACGAATGTTTACAACATGATATCAAGCAAAAAGTCTATCACTTTTCTGGTTTATGATTTAGAACTTTGATGGCGTCACTTCATCAAATGAATTGAAATATGAAATACCCTTTTGCAAAGTAGCTGAAGTGTCCTTCAATCCATGCAATTAAAAGAAATAGGTCTTCGAATTTTACACCAACCTTTTTACACTGATTAAAAGGCCTGGAGCCCATGATAAATTCTAAGTCATTTGAAAGTGATTGATATTTTTCATTGCTGCACACTTCGGCAACGTCGCCCATTGTGGGACACCCTTATTTCTTTTTATTTTGATCAATGATTTTTCATCACTGCACACTTCGGCAACGTCGCCCATTGTGGGACACCCTTACTTCATTTTATTTTGATCAATGATTTTTCACCACTGCACACTTCGGCAACGTCGCCCATTGTGAGACACCCTTATTTCTTTTTATTTTGATCAATGATTTTTCACCACTGCACTCTTCGGCAACGTCGCCCATTGTGGGACACCCTTATTTCTTTTTATTTTGATCAATGATTTTTCATCACTGCACACTTCGGCAACGTCGCCCATTGTGGGACACCCTTATTTCTTTTTATTTTGATCAATGATTTTTCATCACTGCACACTTCGGCAACGTCGCCCATTGTGGGACACCCTTACTTCATTTTATTTTGATCAATGATTTTTCATCACTGCACACTTCGGCAACGTCGCCCATTGTGGGACACCCTTACTTCATTTTATTTTGATCAATGATAATTTATACGATTAGTAAATGTGATGAAAGTATTGAAAAAATCTGAGTGAATATTAGTTATTTTTTGGATGAATGAAGGAATAAAGGAGAGGAAGGAAGAGGATGGGACATTGGACGATTTCAAATAATGTTTTAATCTTTGATGAATTAGAATTAATTCTTGGCAATTTCCTCACAGGATTTGGCTTCGTTTCATTTGAATCGGAAGAAGTTGCTAAAAGGATTTGTGGTGAAGGCTTTCATAAGATTAAGTCAAAAAGTGTAAGTGTTTTCAAATATTTCAATGAATCTCAGGTAGGAAAAATTCCTGGTTTTTGGCCTTTCAGAGATTACGATAACGAAATGTAAGACTTCTATAGTAATACAATAAATGTTGAATAAAGTATTCCCGTCTTTCCTGCAGATAAGTTTCATACCATCTGAAAATTTGATTTAACGTTCAGTTTGAATGAAATTATTAGGCTGCTTTGAGATTTTGTGGTCTATTAGTAGCTTTATCTTTAGGCGTTGTTCAGAGTAGAAAGAGGATTTCTGCCTGTCTGGCAAATTTTTGAGAATATTCTGATTTTTATTTTAATCAACAGGTAGAATGCAAGAGAGCTCAACCCAAAGAAGTGATGCAAGCGTTACAAGGTAGAGGACGAGCTGGCCCTTATTTTGGAGGTACTACCCCTCCATTCTTACAGCTTCAAACCATGGGAAATAATGAACCGTTGATGGGGCCTACTATATTATTACCAAAATTGTATTCGTACTCATTGTGTTGTTTCTCTTTAAGGGAATAGACCTTTTAGCTATTCTACAAAAGAACCTGGATCGAACGTTCTTTTCATACATTTTTATACGCGACGTTCGATCGAGTGGCGTTAGAGCTTCTATCACTATTGTGCACACTCGAAAATTCTACAAAATGTAGCAAAATGTTGTTCGATTCTGATTCCTTTCAGAATAGCTAAAAGGTCTATTGCGAGAAAGGTTTGATAAATATTCCTTTTCCTTCGTTCCTCTTTCGTCACAAAAATGATTGAATACCGCCATTGTTCAAATATATTTCAAACTGTTTTTGGCGCCTGAACCCCTACGCAGCGATTCGTCTCATTTCAAACGAACATTGAAAAAAGATTCGAAATGAGAACCATCGCTGCGTTGCTGCTCAGTCATGAAAACAGTTTGAACTATATTTCAACGATGATTTCAACATTCAATCATTTTTATGACGAAAGAGGAACGAAAGAGAAGCAACGCAATGGGTAAGAATGCAATTTTGATAATAATATAGGCCACATCAATGATGCATTATTGCCTGTGTTCAAATCTAGGACATAGATGGTAGTCAAGGGGTGTATCACTCTCTCCAAAGATCGTACGAGGGGAATTTTGCAGGAGTTTTAAGGAGATTTTAGGAAGAATTTTAAGGGAACTTTTCTTTAAAAGAACATCATTTTCTCAAAGGAGTACGAGATTTGGGAATGATACACCTCTTGTGGGTAGACTTCGACAGTTATGTTTCATGCCTTGGAAAAAATCCCCTTCTTCATTATTTCCTTCTGAAATTAGGAATAAGTGGAAAGTCCTATTTCTCGATGTGCACAAAAACAACATAAACCTGGCTTGTTTACAATCATGTAGACTATTGATGCCCAGCATCTATTAGGAAGCATAATAACTTTCAAGAGCTTCCTTATCATTGGAAAGCTGCCATCAAGCAGCAATGTGACGTGAGAAATAGTTTCTGTGAGGTAAGAAATAGTTGAAAACTCTCTGATGATTATCAGAATGTTCACGAGAGCTATGACATTGGAGGCTACTGCTTCATTTCATCCATGGAGCTATTTATCGCTGCAAAATAGTAAGACAAAATGGCCGACCGCTGGTTTCCTTTATCAGATAAATTTTGTCTCCTGAAGGTCATAGCTCCATCATTTTCAACGGATTTTTACGGGAATGGTAGCAAACTTCAATTGAATATCTGAAGAGCAACAGCATGCAAAATTTTGGCGACAATCTTTTGCCGTGTTGTTGCCATCTTCAGGCAAACGGGGCACAATTTTTTTGGGACACACTGTAGTTGCAAATGTCTTTCTCTTCGTAGTTGATTTGTCGCCGTTTTCATTTCCAAGATGGTATGCTCAATATGGTACTCCTGTCCCATTTTACTCTGGACAAGGTGAGATAATGGAATCTTTAGCATAGGAATTAAATCTTTAGAAAAATTGCACGTTCGTTGATGCATTTTTCGTTTTATTTAATAGCTTGAAAGAAACTTCAAGTTCTTTATTATAATTGCTCATCGGCAATCTTTGATTTTTTCGATTATTTTCGGAATTATTGCATTTTTCCTTTTATTGAAAGAAATCACGAGAAAAAAGCTCTGAAAAATTAAAATCGTTGTGAATCCTTAATTAATGGAGAAATTCATCTCGATTATTTACCGTATACAAGGACATTATTAAGCTATGTGCAAATTGTTGGAAAATTTTAAAAGCAAAAGATTTTCCTTGCCAGTTATTTTTAGCACCCATTTGGATAAACTCCTTCGTATATTCACTCTGTTTATGGGATTCAGAAATTCGATTCAGAAATACATATCGAAATCTGCTTTTCTTTATTTGTAGCGGCAGAGTGGCCACCCATTAATGCACATATGTACCAACAACTTGCAAAAATGGAAGGTGAGAATTTCGTAGCATTTAAGTGAGACTTCACCCTTTTCTCTTTTTATGCAATCATGATGTTGCTTCTGTGAAATTGATGGCAACAAACTTCGAGATTGCTTGCTGTGTATTTCACTGGGTCACGGAACCATTTTGCTGGTATTTTCTTGTGGACTAAAGTTGCAGAAACTGGCTTGTTCACCCCATTATTTCTTTAAGAAACTATTTACGTTCTTGTTTCTCAGACGAAAACACCGTTTGGTTGTACTATTAATCATTACTACAGAGACAGTATTTGCAAGGAACAGCAAACATTCGCAACTTTTTGAAATTATCCTGTGATAGATTCTGCATATAAAGCAGTTTTGATTGACTGACCACATAGGATTTCATGAATCTCATTCACATTTTCTACTTAAATTACTCAGGTTATGAACAATCCTTTTACATGCTTACACTTTCTAAATATAAATGCAAGGGGTAAACTAAGATAAATTGAAATTAACATAAAATTATTGCCCGAATAAAGTTCTTCTATCGTTTAACTTTTCCTAAGTTCAAAAGGGGGGTATCACAATAGATTTTATCAAGGTATTTTTCAGCTATCTTTAATGTTATGCTTCATTTTCGTCCCGGGTTCCGTGCCCCAACGTATCATATCGAAACCAGTATCATTTCATTTTTGAGCAATGCACTAAACTATTATCTAAATTCATACATCCATGCACGCTCCTTCATTCATAATCCATTAAAAATATCGACACAACCTAATTTGCTAACATACTTCGGTGAAAACTTTCTAGTATTGATAAGGTATTTACCCTGTATAAACATGTATATTATTATTATATTATGCTAGCTGTAAACAGTGGTCTAGAAATTGTGAGTATAGGGCTCAAATCTTTAAAAAGGTGGGTGTAAAATTCTATCACATTTTTCTTTGAATCAAATGGCTTCGAAGGAATTTAGGATACTTTGCTACAAAACTGCCGTGGCAATTTATTGATATCTTGATTAATTTCAAAATGGTGGCATTTTATATATTCGAGGCTGTGAAGTCATCAAATTTCTAAATCCTAAACTAGGAAAGCTACAGATTTCTGCTTGCCACCATAATGTAGACCTCTATAAACTATGGTTTTCTTGAAGATTGTATCATTTTGCATCTACTGACGTAGGATCTACGATGATTTAAAATTTTTCTAAATTTGCCATGAATTTTTTCAAAAATAATCAAAAAGTCACCATTTTGAAACTAATCAAGATATCAATAAATTGCAACGGCAGATTTACAGCAAAGTGCCCTAAGTTTCTTTCATGCCATCCAAGTCAAAGAAAAATGTAATATAATTTTACACCCACCTTTTTAAAGATGTGAAAGATTTGAGCCCTATGCTGAAATTGTGTCCATAGCCTCGAGAGAGAAGTTACGTTAGAGCTGAGATGCGGATTCCGAGGATGGTGGCTCTTCTAACCATTTTACTTCAAAGGAGAAACCTACTTTCGTGAATTTGGGCAGAAATAAACGAAAATTTTATATGGAGACTAAAACCTGTTTTTAAAGCTACTAAAAAATTAACTGACCAAGGAAGAAGCTATTTTAACGTTGATAAAAACGCAACTTATACTTCTGGTAGCATAATGATTAACCATCCTTGATACACGCTAAAAAGAACCTCGCTCAACACGCTAAAACGCACAACACCTCGCAACATGCATATTTGCTCCATGTTTAAAAGATTTTTGTTCTGATGGCAGAGTATAATATGGCATTAACACCTGGAAGATGGAGAGAGCGTGGCCGAAGCGCGGCCATCCTCGGATATCAAGCTTCAGGTGCGCTTTTGAATCTAAACAGACATATATCGAACTTATTAAGGAACCATCTTTGTGAATTAAGACTTTCGGATCCCGACCAGCATATTACTCAAATCTTTAAAAAGTTGGGTGTAAAATTCTATCACATTTTTATTTGAACTGAATGGCTTGAAAGGAACTTAGCGTACTTTGCTGTGAATCTGCCGTGGAGATTTTTGATTTCTTAATTATTTTCAAATTGACAGCATTTTCTCTATTTGAGGGGGTGACATCATCAAATTTCTAAATCCAAAACCAGGAAGGCGACAGATTTCTGCTTGCCACCATATTGTAGACCTTTATAAACTATGGCTTTTGTGAAGGTTGTATCATTTTTGCTCCATTGATTTCGGATTTACGGTGATTTTAATTTTGTCAAAAATTTTCCATGAATTCTTTGAAGAAAATAAAAATGCTTCCATTTTGAAATAATCAAGATTTGAAAAATTTCCAGGGCAAATTTACACCAAAGTAGCTTTCAAGCAATAGACCTTTTAGCTATTCTAAAAAAGAGCCTGGATCGAACGTTGTTTTTATACATTTTTATACGCGACGTTCGATCGAGTGGCGTTAGAGCTTCTATCACTATTGTGCACATTCGAAAATTCTACAAAATGTAGCAAAATGTTGTTCGATTCTGATTCTCTTCTGAATAGCTAAAAGGTCTATTCAAATCGAGGAGAAATGTGAAACAATTTTACACCATAGTGTTTACACCCACCTTTTTAAGTTTCAAGCCCTATGCTACCCGCTACCCCGACCTGTACATTGGATGTCTACAAAACGATATTAATTTTTACATGCTTATTTTTTCATTTCAATTAGTTTAATTTGAATTTCTTTTCAAGTTTACTTTCAATCTGAATAATGTTTATAAATGTTTGTTGATCAGTGAAACAAAAAGGAGTAAAGACGCAAAATTTGATTGGCTGCTATTTTCACAAATCGAGCCAATCACGTTGCGTAAAAACAACAAGGAACAACAAACGACAACTGAACCCAATTTTGACCGTTTTTACCATCCTTTGCAATACTATTTTCTACAACATTGAATTTAGATTCTCAAAATATTTTCAAAAGACTTGTGCCACATAGTCTGGTTGACAATAGTATCTGGGGAAATTATGTCAAGATTTGGTGAAACTACGAATTAAGACTATGCAAGTAAACGGATGTCCAATCCGAAAACATTGTTGATAAGCAAAATTTTAACTTTTTCAGCTTTATGGTTTGCCTCATCAGAGTTGTTGCAACAGTTGCAGCTACAGAAAACTTGTGACTCCAGATTTTCTGGACTTTTATTCATATTTTTGTTTCTATGTCATCTTACGCCGATTATTACCCACTTTACCCATGTAGACCCATATCGTTTAACCCCTAAGACTCATACGCCCATTCTTACCTAGAAGATCCGAGTAGCATATTTTCAACCCTGGAAAGCCTTCCAATGTTGCTTCAAACATTTATCATTTTTTCAGGATTCCACAACTTTCCTCCGGGAGGTGGCGGCTTCATGAATATGTCGGAAAGGCGTGCGGAAACATCACCACAACATGGATACTACAGAAGTAACTTTGGAAGTGTTAGGAGTCCAGATGTTAGACCGAGATCGGATCCTAATCCGCAAACAAACAGTGTGTCGTCATCATCCGTTTCAAATATGCAAGACTACGATTATGGAGGTATGAACTTTTTTAATGCTCCTTGGTTGCTGAAAACTGAATTAAATTTTAGAATTATAAGTTAAATATTAATCTCGGAACTTCCGTACACTTTGAACGTGAGGATGCTGTCTTCAAAGAAAAACTTGCATTATATTATATCCTTTGTTTTGTCTTTGGAATGATATTGTCATTCAAATTTTGTCTAAGCAAACACACTTGCAAAGTTATTATTAAGCAAAGATTGGTTTGTTTCGTCTATTGCGGTGTTGCGATTTCACAAAAATCATTGTAATTTTACATGAATTTCGTACGGACCAATTTTTATGTGTTGATTTGCATATTACTAGAATTTCGCAGATTCTATAAATCATGGTACTAACGCATAGCCAGCCGGTATCACAAGGCTAAATCATTCTTAACTTCTTCAATACTACAACTTAATTTCTTCAAGATATATTTTTGGGGGGCCCAGCTTTTCACTTTTACAGCACTACAAATTGAAATATTCTCGATAAAGATCGGATCATTATTAGGCTTAAAATTCTATCGCGCTTTGGACTTCTACAAACTTTCTAGCTTTGGGTCATATAAGCAAACTTCGTTGTCACAAATTGGCCGTTTCGAAATCTCGTAGTTTTAATTTGCTTCGATGAGAGTTTCAACAGATAATTCGTCATCTGAAAATGTTCTCCTCAAGCTATCAAATGAATTAGCATAATTTTTAAGCGATGTGAGATCTTCTATCTTAGAATTTGATCAATATTATTTTAACTTGTTTGATTGATCAATTTTGTGAATAATTCATGCCACTATATAATTGTATTAATTCTTCTATTTTTATATTTTATCCATTTCATTTACCTTGTTTCGTTGCTTTCTCTTAGTGCCAATTAATCAGTACCATCAACATGGACAAGGAAATTTAGCCCCCACCCCGTCTCCACTCAGTCATGGAGGTATCAACCCAATAAATTCACCTGGACCAGTGGAATACATTTCTGCAACCAGGACGGGGGCTGGTGCTGGACATGATTATGCAGTTTACAGCAACAGCGTGCAAGGCTTCGGCAACGGCATGGTGAGCCTCAGATTTTTGATTCAGAATTTGTTTTTTTTTTATAATTCTTTTAAGGAGGGTAGCCTTTTCAGTGTTAAATCTGGTTTTTCGAGGGCCATCATTAAGATGATGAGACATAATCATGAGACATGAAATACCGGGTGTCCCAAAAAAGTGCTTCCGTTTAGAAAGTCACCAAAACACGATTATCAGACCAATTATAAAATGCCCTTTTCGATCTCCTTTGTCAAGACGATGAATATTTGTTTTCTTTACCTAAAGGGTATAAAATTACTGTTTGAAGAACCTTGGGCCATTTTGCTTGCGCGCTTTTGCTTCTCTACTGCCTTAGACAGGTGGAAATGATGAGGTTACATTTTTCCACAAAACATCCCTACATCGTTATTATCTTTTTATTTCATTCAATGCACATTTCTACAGCTCGCCTACACAGCTTCGGAAGAAGTATTCATTTCTCTCCTGCCAAAAAGGCCCCGTCTAACTTCAAAGCCAGACATTGAGTGTTGACCTCTCTTTCATGTTCTATTGGAGTTACCCACAGGGAGCTGCTGATCGTCTGCTATACAGTCATACTTTTCTGTTGAGCTTCTCTCCGGGAAGAACACTGGGAGCTTAGGCATCTTCCATGTAAACAGGGTCATATAGCAGGGCTGCTATAACCTCGTTGTGAAATAGTGATCTTTGGGTAATTCGAAGTTAAAGGGAATCAACGGAGCTAAGTAGAGGCAATCTATAAATAGGACAAAGAAAACTCCTACACAGGCTATTATTCCTCTAGCTAAACAATGTCCACTAACGTCTCGAAATCATCAAATACAATCGGCTAATAATAGAATACCCAGACTCCTTCCGCGCGGGGCTTTTATCTCCGTTGATTCTCTTTAAAGGGAATCGAAGCATATTTAAGCCCTTGATAGAAATAGCCGTGCAAAGACAACAGGCTATGAGACGTACCGCACCATATTTGGGTAACTGATCTACGTCATCAGGAAATACTGATATCTGATAGGCTAGAATTTAACAGCAAGTGGCTTGATCCACTTTTATATGCTTACATTCCCTTTCTCATTGGTTGTTCCTTGAACAATAACCATTGTTACATTAGAATTATTCAAAGATTACTGTTTCACAATGAGGCTTTAGCAGCCCTGTTAAAGGACCCTATTTACATCGAAGATCCCAAAGCTTCCAATTAACTTTCCAAAGAGAGGCTTATTTCTTCTTGGTCATACTTCACACAATGGTTTTCAGGGTTTTCGCTAATAGGGATGCCAAAATCCAAAAATTATTGATTGATCGCTGAGAGCATTGGTTAAAGATTACTTCATTTTTGAAGCAAATATTTGCGCATAGTCACTGGTTTACGCCTATAACTTTTTAGGGTAATCCCTCTTTTTATTATTATCCTCCAAATGAAAGCTGTGTCTGGTGAAATAAGCCCCAACAACAAAGAGTGAATTCCTTTTTGGGTCACGCGCAGCCATTTCTTACTCCAAATCCACAGAGCTGTTTGCAATCATGATCAACATCTGAGTAGGCCTTTGTTTTCATCAATCTTCTACACGTGTTACAAAACAATAGACTCAGCGTGTATGCGTGAGATAGTTGCAGTAGAACGTTCATCAACGGCTTTCTGGAAGTAGAATGGGTCTGCGTTTTAAGAATCACATTGGTGTGGTTTAGCGTTTGTCTGTTATGTTGTTGAGTGTAAACACACAACTGTCAGGCCCGCTATCTCCCGTTTTACAGCCATGTGCTAGCATTAATAATCATTAGGTCAAGCCGGTGGCCATTTTGATCACATGATAAGCGTTGCTGGAGCCTCTCTCCAACTGTAACCTCTTTTTGATGCGACCATCTAGTGGTGTATGCATGACGCACTGCTCAAGTCAAATATAGTAATTGCGTGTGGATTGATGAGCTTCTTGCAACAGTTTCAAGACAGTTACTTTATATTGTGACTTTTTGCCACTCCCGTCAATTTTTATGATTTCTGTTATTTTTGCAATTTTTCTGTGATTTTTGCGCTCTTTATTCGTTTTTTTAGAGCCCTGAAAAACCAGTTGTTTGCGCCTTGATGTAAACCACCCTGGGTAATGTCTGTGCAGCACTATTTTTAGATAATGTGTCTTATAAAAAAAATACTATGGCAGTACAGTAGAAGTTGTTCAATACAGTGGAGGGCATACATCAGTACTCTGGAGAGACTAGTATCAGTACTGCAGAAGAATAGCATGATTTTTTACTGTGGCATAACTTTGAGTACAGTGGGGGGTGTTCAGAACGGGGGAAGGCTGTAATAAGTAGATTGGAGGGATACAGGAAAAACCTGCAAAATAGAAACAATTTACTTTTTCAAAACAGCCCGTTTAGTCTCCCTTTGAAACTTATAAAAGTCTCTCATAGGAGGGTGCCATTTCTCAACTAAATCAGCCTGATGTTTCTCAAAGAGTGGTTTCTGTTTGGTGGGTTCTTACTGTAACATGATGAATGTGATGGGAATGCTTTGATTGCAGTGGAGGCTATTCAGTATACACTCATTTTTTTTTATAAGAGACTAAGGTCCGGGGCTGGTAGGCAGTTTCTTAAATTTTTGGGCAATTTTGCTACCAAAAGTTTCTTACCTGTTTCTTATATTTTAATGCCAGAAGTGTAGAGTTAATCTTGTTTTGTCTAAAGGGTTCCCAAATTACTTGGTAAGATCTCAAAACAAGTTAATAACATAATTCGCACTCAAAATAATGTCCAAACAGTTGCTATAACTGTACAGTGTCAAAACAATTTTGACTGCGATAGGAAAATTAAAACTGTAAATTACAAAAGTTTCTTAGCTTTTTAAATTCAGGTAGGGTTGTTTCTTAACTTTCGAAAATTTGAGCCTACCGTTTCTTATAAGCCAACCATATTAGGGAAACTCTGGCCAGATAATACCATATGGATGGATTTGTGCCTGGATATACACACACCCTTTACTTAACGTTTTGAATTTATTCACATATTTTGTTCCTGTTACATTTAATTTGGTTGATTATAGAGTTCAGTTTTCTTTAAAAATTGGTTTAAATGTATATATATAGATAGCTGCCATACATAATTTTATGTAGTGCATAATAGCAATTATGATGATAAGCGGTTTCTTATAAAAAAAAATGAGTGTAATGAAGGATTACATGAAACAGTCTGAACTCGCTAAAAATCAATCCAAACTTCGTTGAGAGTGTCTAGAAATGAGAATGTAATCAAGTCTTTATCTGTGAGACGTAAACTCTGTAAATTGATTGAATTACGTTGTCAGTTTACCGCAAAATTTAATCTACCTTTTGATTTATTGACAGACTTCGTTGAGACAATAAGAAACGGAAAGAATTATGGTAAGTCCTGGATTTTTAATTGATTTTAAATAGATTAGATTTAGAGAAAAGATAAATTAAAAACATTGCGAAATAATGCGGTGTGCTTCCTGGAAGGCTGCCAGGTTTCTAGCCTGCGTCCAGACTATACCCAAGGAAAAGGTATAGTCTGCGCAACGCCGCTCTCTTATGTGTAGAGCCTGCTTCAGCATTTATTTCGCAACAGTGATGAGGAAAGAAAAGTTATTGTTGTGACAGCCAATCAAATCACTTTCCCGGGAAAGGAGGAATCAATCAGATTTGAAAGCTTCATTAGCAACACAATGCTCTGGAATTTTAACTGCCCTACTGCAGACAATGAACAAACGCTAAGGAGAAAGGGCCATTCAAACTGCCATTGAAATGAAATGCTAACGCATACGTTACACGAAATTGAGCAGATCTGTACGCAGGCTACCAGGCTTATTAATATTATCAAAAGGGTAACCCATCTTCTTACCAAACTTTACCAAAAATACCTTACCCACCTTTATTCGAAATTTTTCAGAAAATTGTAATGTTTGAATTTAACGCAAATGTTGAATTCTTTTGGACACCCTGTAGCACTTGGTGAGTTAAGGCAAATAATGGGCTTACTGTTTGAAAAACAAGCAACTGATTTGAGAAATTTCAAATCTAATATCTTGCTCAGTCTTCAACTTGATTTTGAGTTGCATTAAATTCATTAAAGGGTATCAGATTCTGCGTGTAACAATCCAATTCGTATAGGCCTAAATACCAAAACATGTATACTGTACCTCTTGTTCGCTGTAATTCTGATGAAATTAATTGAGCAATGAATCCAGTAGAGTGTGAGAAGGTTCTATTCACCTTTCGGTTTCACCTAACATCATAAATCTGACTCAAAAACCAGATTCTTTGGCGAGTTTCTTGCCCACTTCGACTTGTAGATTATCTCTTCGCAGTTTCAAAGTTGCTTCTGCAAAATCGCTGTTTACGTCTTTCAGGAATTTGTGATAAACAAAATGACTTTGCAAATACATGAAATCGACACAGACGAACAATATCTGTCAATTAAATCCTTGAGATTGTCAAGAACAATGTCGATGGAGATGGATTGAAATGTGCGATAATCCAATTCAAAATCTCCATTGACGAGTCGATGCTAGGCCTAAGCACTTTTCATGCAAATACAATGGAAATGTCCCGCGCAACATCACGTCTGACTGCCCCTTTAAAAGGGAATCGAAATGGTTAAAAGCCGGCCCAGCCCAAGTTTAAAGGCAATGTGTCCATGTAAGTACAGCAGCGTATACACTCTTGTCAAAATATACTGACGCGATGTTGACGAAGAGCCCCGGGGGGGGGGTACTCCCATTATGGCCTGACAGGGGGGTCCAGTCAGGGGTAAAGAGGGCCAAAGCAAAAATTTTGAAAAATACCCTCAAATGGTAGTATCTTTTCACAGAAACTCCCAAATGGTAGTTTGTGGACCTTGGTGGCCATTTGGTAGCATCTGGTAGCGAATATTTTCAGCAGTTTTTCGAAATTTTCTATTGTAAAAACTTATTGAGCAAAGCAAGAAAACTTCCAAATTTAATGATAATTATTGCTGCAACGACCATATTGCCATGCGAAGGAGCCTATTGATTCGAAATCTTATAACTGGCCAGGAATCTTGGAATACCCCTAATTGGTAGTAGGAGTTGACAAATATGGCCATTTGGTAGCCATTTCATAAGACCCTCAAACCGACTGGACCCCCCTGTTTGGCCATAATGGGAGTACCCCCCCTGGGCGAAGAGCCTCGAAGAGCGCGCAGTGATTGGAAGAATTTAGCTGATGACATGCAAACTAAAATTTCAGCTCCGAAAGTGCCTTTAATCTTATTACATTATTTCATTCTAGGCTAGATACATGACGCCTTTGAAGGTAAAAACTCCAAGATCTTCTCAGTTCGTTTGATTTTCTAAGCATTCGTGGGCCTTCATTGATGCCTCACTAAACAAATTGCGGTACATGACATTTCGTTGCAACAGTGTGATAATTTGGTAGATTTAGGCTCCAGCAGCATCAACATTTTAATTGTCATGGTTCTAGGCGAGTTTTATCCATCTCTTTTACTTTTAGTGCCACGTGGACTTTTGTGGTGAGGAGATATTTTATTCTTGGAGTCGACTGACTGGTCCAATGCGGGATCCTTGGTGAATACCTACCATATGTTCTCGTAGACTCATTACATAATCCCAGTTATCGCAACAGCAACAATGACAGCATTCTTTTACATTTTTGGATTGAATTGAATTATTTGCTCAAATTGCTAGTATGACCGTCCATTAGTCTATCAATAATGATAAAAACTGTGACTATGTAATCACTTTTATGTTCTCGTACCAAGGAGTCCTGAGCATAGGTTCTGAATAGGTTGGTGTAGAATTTAAGTAACGCTAAAGTAACGTGACATGTCATCTGTATGAATTGACAGATGTAAGAATTTTCAGACGTACCAGATCTGGTAAATATGCAAAAACAAAGGTCCTACTAGCCGGCACTCAACTAAAGAGAATGTTATTTAACTCAACTAATTTTATTTAACTACCGAGGGTAGCTACAGAACAGATATGCATATGAACGAACAGATATGCAGGTGGTATTCGCCAGGGAACTTTGCCTAAATATGAGGTGTCATGTACAATTTTATTCTTTCAAAGCATCCATAAAGTATTTTCCGCTACGAAGTTGAAAGATTTCATCTGTTGTCATTAATTTTCGCTCTGCAATCTTGCAGCAACTTTAATCAATCTTAGTTAGTCACATCAAATTTCAGAATCTTCAACAACTCAAGACAATAAAATGAAGGACTCGGGGGGACAATCGATTGTTTCCATGATTAAATGAACAATACGCCTATCGTTTGAGAAGGTAAAACAATAGATCTAAACGTGCTAGGGGGCAATTGCCTACCCAGCTTGTATCGTAAAAGAGGCGGGGCCTGGGCCTGGATGTCCCCAAATGCAGTTGTTACAGCAAGGGCGCCTACCTTGTAGGAAGTGTGTTTATTCCCAGTACTGTAGAGTAATTGGTGTCCTGTGACCCAGTACTGAGAGTGTCCCAGAACCGTAACGTGACCCTGCAGAGGTCGAGATGACGTATGAATAACTTTGTGGTTTCAAATTCCGGTGTTTATGTATTACGAGATCAACTGTTGTACGAGTTGGCCACAGGGAATCAGACAGCGTGATTTTTGATTGGTCAACACTAACAGACGCTACAATTTGAAAAATTACTCTGTGAACACTAGGTCACGGATACAGTACAAGGTAGGCGCTCTTGCTTTAACCTAAGAAATTTCACCAAAGCAATTTGACCTTCATCTTTCCAGCTTTGAATGCTGATCTTTGAGCTTCAACAGCAGTGGAATCTAAATATCGATTTATCAAACTGCTGACCAAGATTTTATTCGATATGTTTGATGAAATATATGTGTAGTTGCTTCAAGATTGCTTGGCGAAGTACAGTAACAAAATCACTTGAAGAAACTGTGATCCATTACATATAAAGGAACAACAGATAGTCATCCGCAACAAATCTCCAGAAAATCTTATGCCAGGAAAAATTTGCAAACAATCTCTTTCACCAGAAAGTAAATGTTTTTAGGGCAATTGTTGGTTTGGTGGGACAATATTTTTCAGAGTGTCGTGGAATTTTCAAGGCTGAAGTTTATGAATCACAGTTTTCCATCATGATTGTTTACTGTATAAATCAATCTATCAACCAATCAATCAATCAATCTATCTTTCGGAAATTCAACTCTTTGTACTTTGCACATTGGATAACCTTTAGCAACTAAGACATGTCTAAATCTATTTTGATATGAGACATCGTATATATTTTTTATTTTTCAATCGAATGTATACACGATAATTGCCCTCATATAACCTAAACAATTGTTCTGCTTACTGTATATTGAAGATTTGTCTTTATGTAGTGGCATCAAATGCCTGTAGTTTTCAAGCCATTGCAACGAATTTAGTGTTTATTTGCCGTATGTTCCCGAATCCTCTCCCTCCGTCTTCCTGGCCTTCTTTCTTTCTATTCCCCGTAAGTTGCCTGTGCTCATACTCTGGGTATCTTTTACCAATTTTATTTTGAATTTTTTGGAGGCTCTCGTACCTTGCTCCCCGCTCCCTCTTCTCCAAATTACTCTGGATTTGCAAACGTCTTTTTCCAGATTTAACACTGGCCATTTTCCTCCTATTTTTATTACGGTTCTGCAATATTGCCCGTTGACCATTGTTCACCCCCTATCTACTGACGCACTGCCTTTTTTGGAGACCCAACATGTACAGTTGATAAATAAAAGTTAGTTTGGATAATTTGTGTAATTTCACTCGTCAGTGCCAACCCCTCAGCTACCCTCCTCTCATCCCAGGATAGATGTGACTTCGGTTTTAGATACTTTTAAGAATGCTTTCAGACTAAGTTTTCTACAATTTGACACTTAAAGTGCATACCTGCTGGTCCTAAATTATGCCCCCCCCCCCCCCTAGGTTTTAAAGCTTAGAGTTGTAGGAAAAGAACACACAATCTGTTTACATTTTAATGGCTTTGCGGCCCGTTTCGAGTATAGCTAGATTGTAGAGAAAGGCTGTTTGTATGGGCTCTTCCCAGTTTTTGGGACAGGCAAGTTTGGCCAAATTTTACCCCCTTATTTCTGTGTCCCTTTAGATCCGAAGACATCTCTTTCCCTAATCGAAGCGGCATTTCTTTCCCCAAATAATGGAACTTAACCTTGTATCGTTGCGATGGCTTCCAATATGATTCCATTTTGCCTAATTTGATGTTAGGTCGTGATAAGTGATTAGGCGATCATTGATGAATCGTTAATCGTGATAAATCAATATTTCCCACTCCAATGTTGATTCACCACTCTAAATATCTTGCAACTTTACAGCAGCAACAGCAACCACTTAACTTCTTTGAGTATATTAATATAGAATTATTTATTATATACGTAAAAGTGGTGAGCAACATTGATTGGAGACAAACAAATACAAGAGGTGTATCACTCTCTCGACCGTACGAGATTTCTCTGAGAATTTGCAATTGAAAGCCGGGCATAGGGGCACTGTGCCTCCATATTTTTGATGGAAAGTGCACCGTTCTAGCCTCAATTCAGTGGCAGTGCCATCTGCCAGAAACTGGAGAGGACAACCGAAAATGGGGGGCCAAGGGCGGAGCCTCTGGGACAAACTTTCGCGACCATGTCCGTTTTAGTTGATAAGAAAAATTGCCCTTTCTTCTAGACTGATTACATGAGTCGGAGTTTGCCCCATTGAATTTAATGATGTTTATGGTTTCAAACTAAGGATGAGTGAAGATTACCAAATCAGGTTAAAAATATTGAACGAATACAAGGAATCATGTCATCCGTCTACTTTTCTACAGTCTTATTTAAGTTTAAAAGTGCCTCTCCAGTTCTAAAAGCTGTCCTTCCAAGAGCTGTGCCCTCCATTTGGGAGCTCCTTCCTATGCCCCTCAGAATTTTTACTAGATTTTACGTGTTTTTCTGGATAATAAAAGGATTTCTCATTTCCTCAGAAGTCGTACGATATTCGCAGAGAGTGATATACTCCTCGTAGAAATCAGGGTGAGGGCAGAACTGATGCGGTGTGTGCAAGCAGCTTTTAAATTATTTCTTAACGAAGTAAGATTTTACAGAACGTGTCCACTGAGACCAATGTGTATAGGCATGCATGTTGAATAATAATCTATGGTGTAGGGTTTGGATATGCTATTCCACGGGGGATAGGAAACCCTTGGAGTCTACGAGATTGTAATTCTGCTCGTACCATCAAATACCTTAGGCCCTTTCTGTAGTTCCGTTTAGCTTTACAAAATTTCCTTTTGTAATAGTTCCATTTCCTTTATTTTAGATTGTAAAACTTCCCCTTGACATTCCTTCAATTTAGCCATTAGCACATCGTGTTTGAGCATTCTTTTTTCTTCGTATCCATAAAGCTTTATTCAAGGAGCCACGACATTTCAGTACAACTTGTTTCAGTGCCCCCCCCCCCCCATAGTTCAATTCCCAGAACGCTCGGTCTCGTAGGCTCTTTGGGTTCACTTCATCCCTTCGTTATCCTTGTGGCAAGGAAATTTACAAGTAGATATCATGATCTTATCAAATGAACTTTCAACTCCTGAATCTGAACCTGCTACTCCCAATATTCTTCAGTAATATCGAATCGAATTGTGAGTTCTCTCCAAACAAAGCTATAACTCTTGTAAGTGGTTCAGAATAATTGTGAGCTTGTAAACTTGTGAAATTTCCTGGCCACAAGACTATCATTTGGTTTAAGAAAATATGCAATCGTAGCGGTACTGCACCGAGAGATAGAGATTCCGTCAGAGCCTTAGATGAGCCTTAGATTCAACCCATTTACCCTCGAAAAAAGTGACTATTACCAGGGCAATTTTTGGCGTAGCTGTTTGCAAAACGACACTTCCACCAAGAACACAGCACTTGCATTCTCTGAGCGAAAGCTCCATATCATAGTTTCATTCTTAAATTCAGAAAAATAGCAATTGTGAACAGACCCCCAAATTGTTGATGGTTTATCCATTTTGATTTGACCTCGCTCTCAAGGCTCTGACGTCATAAAGTGCACATTAAAATCAGCGTAGTTATCACCAATGGTAACTTGGTAGGATGTGATTCACAATGCTCCATGTTGTTGTAGTTGCAGTTACTATGCTTGAAATATCGTTGCTATGTTCTCAGACTTGAGATGCTGATGGCCCCAGTCACTGGAGCGACAACGAATTTCGGACCTAACAGCTGACCGATCTTGCGTCGTTTATCTTACTATTTTTACCGATTTGCAAGGCGTTTTACAAAATAGAATTATTCGAGATACTTTCAACTCGATCGTGCCACGACTTCTCCTTTTCAAGGATCCTAAGGAAAGTACTTGCCCTCTTGTAAGAAAGGCTGTTTGCAAAATGGTACGTCCAATGGTTTATCAAACAAGTAATTGTTTTTTTGACTAAAGCGAAAATATCAGAAAAAATTATCCTTGTTGGATAGTTAGTCCTCGTTGGAAAATACTCCACTTTCTTGGCTACTTATAACATGCATGAAACTTTACTGTTCCCTTGTGATTTTCAAAATCAATACATGTTAGACCAGGGGCGATGGGACGATGCTCGTGAAGGCCTAGTCTGGGCCTAAATGGTGCTTTAACATTGATCGTCCCTATTCCTTGGGATGGCAAATAAAGATTAAAGTGTTGATTACCTGTATAAAATCGTTAAACATGTGGGTTGTATTTTATCTGCGTCTTCGTCTCTGTTCTCTGCAATATAAAACAGTTTGCAGGCCAAATCGAAGCACAGCAAATTCAAATCGCCATAACGAAATCCTGTTCTGCTGATTGAATTTGCTGTGCTTCGATGTGGCCTGCAAACTGTTTTATATCGCAGAGAACAGAGATGAAGACGCAGATAAAACACAACCTAAATGCATATAAAGATTGAATACAGGTAATCAACACTTTAATTTTTCATTTGTCACCCCAAGGAATTGGGACGATTAATGTACCACTTAGGCCCAGGCTAGGAGGCCCACACGAACATCGTCCCATCGCCCGTGGTTAGATGGACAAATGATCAACCATTTCGCAAACAGCCCCAATATCTCAAACTGAGAAATAGGAATGACGTTTCAAGCATTTATCACACCAGAATACAAAGTTTAAACCTCGATTCATGGCAGAAGTCGTTTGAAGGATAGTTTCATCATTTTAAAACTTTTTGAACTGAAATAGATACACTTTCATTTGTTAAGTAGTTTTACATTACTATTATTATCATTATTATTGAACTTATTTGCAATGTTTGATTACTATTCAGATCTATTTGATTTGACATTTTAATTTACTTTTAATTGGCTAAGTAACTAATAGATTTCACTCTAACTTTGGTGGATTACTACTCTATATACATGTTTACCTATTTCTATGTCGAATCCTCCCAACTGACATCAACAAAGAGCCACAATCACCCAGGGTCCTTTGTGGACACGCTACAATTTCAGACTGTCTGAAAATCAGATTTGGTCCAAGCAGAAACCTAGACTGATGATATACTTCAGCGAAAACAAGGACACATGTAATAAGTCTAAGCAGAAGCCATGGATCCATACTACTTGATAAGTTTTACATTAGTTGAACACTTGGATTCAAGGGCTCAAATCTTTAAAAAGCTCGGTGTAAAATTCTATTATATTTGGATTGCTTGAAAGGAACTTATGGTACTTTGCTGTAAATCTGCCGTGGACATTTTATGATATCTTTACTTTTTTCAAAATGGCGGCAATTTGATAATTTTTGAAAAAATTCATGGAAAACTTTAAAAAAATTTAAATCATTGTAAATCCTAAACTAATAGAGGAAACATTACATAACCTTCAAGAAAAACCATAGTTTATGGAGGTCTACAAGATGGTGGCAAGCAGAAATCTGTGGCTTTTGTAGTTTAGGATTTAGAAATTTGGTGACGTCATAGCCTCAAATTTAATAAATGCCGCCATATTGAAACTAATCAATATATCAATAAATTGCCACGGCAGATTTACAGCAAAAAATCCTAAGTTCCTTCCAAGCTATTTATTTCAAAGAAAACGGCAATAAAATTTTACACCGACATTTTTAAAGATTTGAGCCCTATGTTTGGATTTATAGTTTCCTTTCCGTTGAGGCCAAATTTGATTTTCAGACAGTCTGAAATCGCAGCGTGCCCGCAAAGGACCCTGGGTGACAATGGCTCTTTAAAGGGTACCCATTTAACCAGTATGCTTTGCTCGTGCGCATAGACATCTTTTTAGGTAGAATTCCATGCCTTTGGGCGGGCTTTTAACAATACCACGACTATAGTACATCTGTACAAAGTAAAAAGTAAGTTAGTTGAAAAGTGGCCTTCAACAGGCAGCCGTCACACAACCAGTGCTATTTCAGATGAATTACTTTTGATGAAATTCCATCATTTCTTGGACTTTCTAGAACAAGATTTAACGGTAAACCCAAATAAAATTTGACAGCGAAATCTCAAATGACCTTCACTATTTAGGATGGTATGAACTACTCGAAGTAGGTTCCAGCATGCCAAAGAAACTTCTTAAAAATTTGGATGTTAACACTGTTGTGATGTTGAATTTTAGCTGAGGTTGATTTATTTACCTAGCTAGCTTAGCCTAGCTTTGGCATGATAAATTTGAGGCTACAAACATTTGAGGCCACAAACATTATATGGTATTATGCAATTGCAACCATCAATGAATGTTATTTCCTCTCAATGTACAAGAAGCAGAGTTTTTCTCAAGCGAACCTCAATTCAAATCCCCGGGGGGGGGGTACTTCATTGTCAACATGATTCGACCTGAATCTGGACTTTGAGAAAAGGACCCCTTGGTATGACGGAGTATTCAAAAATTTCGAGCCCATTTGCATGAATATCAGGAAATTTTTGACCCATGTGCATGAATTTGTCGATTTGAAACAAAGGAAAATTTCAGTTTTTTGGCCTGGATTATCATTATGGGGCCGATTGATAAGAAAATTCTCAAAGAAGTACCCATCTACCAGAATTGTGGTTAAAAACAGACCCATATGTAGAGAATTTCGGATGAAAAAACCCATCCATATGAGCGGCACGTCCAGTACAACTTAAAGGGCATATATCACGATAACAGTTGGTTGATACAACAAAGAAGCTTGGAGTGGAATTCCATTGTTTCGTGACTTTTAATTTCTGCTTCATGAATTTTTACTGCCGTAAAAATGTAGCCTCGGTCCCGTGCTTTGCACTAAACAAAAGAGATAATTGTATTACATTAGCCAATCAGGTTCACGATACATGCCCTTTAACAATGAAGTACCCCCCCCCCCCCCGGGTTCAAATCCTCAGTTCTCTTTCAGTTTTTAAGCCTTTGGCAAAAACTGTCCGTTCTTGCATCAAGATATCATAGGCTCTCCGTTTAGTCAGTTATCCTTGAGACGGTATGTTCTCATCAACGAGCCCCGGAATGGAATCTGTGACTTTTAATTCAGTCACCATTTTTATCCTCTTTTAAAACCTTGATAAGGATCAAAATCTCTTTCCTTCGGCTTCTCCTTCGTTGGTTTTTCCAATGCGTTCTTGTGTTTTCGATAAGCAAGATCTTTTAGCAATGATATCTTGTATTTAAGTCTGTTTACAATAGCTTTCAAGTCATCACCATTCTTCGATTGCTTTTTATTTACAGAGTCACTTTTCTCCTTTTCAGTTGTTCCTAAAGCCTCATTCTTAAGTCCGTTCTTGTTTGCATCCTTCAATACATTCAAATCTTCTTTCTGGCCAGGATTATTCGTGTTTTTATTTCCATCAAAATCCTTGGTGTATTTCTGCCTTAAATCATGCCATGTCAGTTTAAGCAGTTCTTTGCCTTTCTCCTTTGTTGTGTTTTTAAGAAAATTGTTCAAAATAGTATCAAATTGTTTGACAGTTTTTACAGTTTCCTCGGCACTTAATTGACTGTTATCAGTTGTCTGTGAGTCGTTGCTCAAGTTGGCAGTCTCTTGCTGACCATTATCAATTTCCTTTGGTTTCTGTGCTTGTGAATTTTCTGTCAATTTCTCCTGTGTATCTGAAGTTTTACTGTCTTCCGTATTGCCTGAAAATTTCGTTTCGGAATCGGGATTTTTACTTTCTCCCTTATTTTCCAGCACCTTTCCATCTGAATAAGAATTCCTGTTTTCCTCTCTCTCAGCAAACGTTTTTCCTTTTTGTTTCCCATCCCCATCGTCACCTTTCTGATCCTTATTTTTTTCTTGTACATCTTCAGGCTCCGTTTTTTCATTAACTTTATTTGGATCTATGATGTTGTTGGATGTTTTCTCTTCTTTTTCTTTCTCTCCTTGGTCACTATTGTCAGCAACATTTCCATTCTGTGTCCATTTCGATGAATCGAATCGCGTTTCTTTTGATGCTTTGTTTTCTTCCTTATCAGCAACGCTAGGCCTTTCCTTTTCGCTCTTTTCTTCCTGGCCCAAGGCAGATGCAATTTTCTTGCCTTTTTCAGATGGCTTGCCTTCTTCACTCTTCTCTTCTTCCCCTTTAGCCAATGCACTTTCTTTGCCTTCTGAAGCACCAAACCCTTCACCTTCCTTTGCAACCATCTTCGTTCCTTTCCCCTCGTCCTGATTTCTGTCTGCTTTATTTTCCTCACTTTTCGTCTCTTTGGGTTTCTTTCGTTGCAAATTTTTCTCTTCTGATTCTCCTTCGTTGAAATTTTCAGATGCCTCAGGTTTCGTCTCATTCACCACTGTGGTATCATTCGATGCAACTGGGCTAAATTCTTGTTTATTCTCATCGGAATCATTCAACGTTTCATTTTTCGCGTCATTATCTTTGTTTACGTTCAAAACATCAGTATCCTCAGCGTCTACAAAAAATTAAGACAGATTAGAATAAGAGGAACGGACAATTTCTACCTGTATCATTCAAACAAAAGTATATTGAACTTATGTGCCAATCTGACCCGTGTTGCAGGCGCTAACTTGAGTTTACCAAAATACACTCATTTTTTGTGAAAGAAATTAAGGTCCGGGACTGGTAGATAGTTTCTTAAATTTTAGGATACTTTTGCTGCCAAATTTCTAATAAGTTTCTTATATTCCCAATGCCGTTTGTGTAGAGGTGATTTATTTTGTTAGAAGGGCTCCCAAATTATTTGGTAATTAGTCACATAATTCGCACTCAAAACAATGCAAAACAGTTGCTATTACCGCACAGTGTCACAACATTTTTGAGTGATTGGGGAAAATCAAAGCTGCAAATTACAAAAGTTTCTGAGCTTTTTCAATCCAGGGAGCGCGGTTTCTTAAATTTCGAAAAATCGAGCCTGGTGTTTTTTACAGGCTGTTTCTTGCCGTTTCTGATGAAAAATGAGGGAATTTATTTTCTGTCCAGATTCAATTTTTGTTGCGAAATCATCGCACACTGCAAATGCTTTTGTAAATGCGTTCGCAACATCCTTTGTCATCATAAACAATAACAACAATGATTTGCAACATGAAACAATAGTTATTGAAGTCCCCAATGAATTCAGTCATTGATTGTACATTTCACACATTTTACGAACTTGATTTTTTGGAATCGATTTCTACAAGGTCGAGTGCTTCCTTCTCGCACTGTCATGTCAAGTAAGACTTCGCAGAAAGTAAAATCAGATGTTAAAAGATTGTCCAAGACAAAATCTGGTAAGTTCAACATTTCATGACTATATAATACTGTTTCAATTGCAAGGTGGAAAGAAATTCGACGGCATCTGCCATGATGAAATTATTTGCCTTTTCACCTCTTGACGGCGAAAGCACGTGCGAACACATGTACAAAATTAATGCCAGCCTTCGCAAAACAGAGAAGGCAAAACTTGGTGAATTAGTAACGTTTGCAACACTTGCGTGGATTCGTAAGCATGGCGTTGTGAACTTTTTTTGCGGAGATGCCGTAGACCGGAGATGTCGGTCAAAATTTGAAAGGTTGCGATTTCATTTGCGGACGTTTACAGCCACGTGCTTTCCCTGGGGTACATAACATATTGAAGGTACGGGTATATGCCGTCTATATGGGTGGGTTTTTGGGGCGAAACCTCTTAAGAAGGGTCATTTTGCTGCAGATTTTCCACAACCATCGGTTGGTTTGGCGGCATCGGCATGAATTATATAACGAAGGCAGTTTTCCTCCTAAATGCACCATAAAAATAGGTACTAAAAGGCACATTTTGGGAATTTGAAATGGGTAGCTTTCTGAAAACCAGCGGCAGACGCAGACCCCCGTCCATCAACGAGTCGTGTACCCCCGGAAAAACAGTTATGAAATGTTACCTTCTGTGATTTCTTGCGAATCATCATCCAAATCAAACGATTCACTTCTGTCTGGGGTTCCTTTGTCAATCACCATGACGGTTTTGTTTTCTTTCAACGCACTTTGATCTAAAATTTCTTTCGTTTCATTTTCTTGGGTCAATTTCTGAGCCACAGCTTTTCCATCTTTTACACCAGGCTTCGCTACGTTCTCTTGAGTGTTTTTTAATCCTTGTGCCTTCCCGTCTTTTGTGCCATCGAAACTGGCCTTTTCTCGTTCCACCTCCGCACCAACTTTTGATGATTTGCCCTCTTTTACACCACTATCACTTGACGTCTCATTTGTGCCAGATAGCTTTGGTACTATTAGATTTCCATCTTTATCTTTGTCCCCTGGTTTTGGCACTTTAGCTCCGCAATTGGGACAAACCTTTGCCGCTTTCAAATTCTTATCTTTAGCTTTTACCGTCTCTCCTGGGACTTTCCCATTTTCGTCTTCTTTGAAACCACTCTCATTCGATTTTTCTTTTGTCCCTGATAGTTTTGGAACAATTAAATTCCCATCTTCGTCTTTGTCACCAGGTTTTGGCACTTTTGTTCCACAAGTAGGGCACACCTTGCTTCCCTTTAAATCAGTTTTTTCTTTAGATTTCACAGTTTCCTCTTTAGCCTTTGCATTTTCATCATCCTTGAAACCAGCCTTCGCTGAAGTTTCTTTTGTCCCTGATAATTTTGGCACAATCAAATTCCCATCTTCTTCCTTATCCCCTGGTTTTGGCACTTTTGATCCACAATCGGGACAAATTTTTCCCTCCTTCGCTTTTACCTCTTTATCTTCCATGGCTTTCATTGTTTCTCCGGCAATCCTTCCATTTTCTTTTCCCTTAAAACCATTTTCGCTAGATGTCTCATTGCTTTCAGATATCTTTGGTACAATCAAATTCCCATTTTCATCTTTCTCTCCTGGTTTTGGAACTTTTGCTCCACATGTTGGACAAACCTTTTTTCCATTCAATCCTACTTTTCCGTTCTCTTTGTCTTTAACACTTTGTTTATTAATCTCGCCACTAGAACTCGCTCCCTTCTCTTCTTTAAAACTACTCGTTGTTGAACTTTCATTTGCACCAGAAAGCTTTGGCACAATCAACTTCCCATCGTCATCTTTCTCTCCTGGTTTTGGCACTTTTGTTCCACAGTTGGAGCACAACTTTTTGTCTTTTGCCTTTTCGTCTAGCTTTCCTGCTTTCTCAGTCTTTGATTCAGATTTTAACTTGCTTAATTTTTTATCTTTCACTGCAGCCAAATTTTGCAAAACATTGATTTGCAGATTCGTTACTTTTTCCTCTAACTGTTTAGCTGCATCTTTAATCTTCGTTGGATCAGTTTTAGACGAGCCATCTTGTATCATTTTCGCAAGATCATACGCCCCCTTTTCTAATTCAACCATTTTATCAGCATCTGTTCCTTTCCAATCTTTCGTCGTTTCGTTTTTAGTTGTTACGTTCGTGCGAACATTGGTATCGACCGTCCTATTGACTTTAGGGAACTTGAACAAATTGTCCCACTTCTGGTTGAAATTGATAATATTCTTGTCGCTCTCTGTGTCCCTAGTATCGGCACTGCTTAAAACCCCACTTTCATTCCCTTTACTTCTCATTTTATCCCTCCATCCAGATTTGATGGGGTTGTTTCCACCCCTTGATTGATCTGGGGTATCATGTCTCTGAGATGGGCCTTCGCTGCTCGCTTTGTCGGCAGCCAAGTCTTCGCCTGGTTTCATCACTAAATCAACATAATCTTCAGTTGACTGTATATCAGCGCTAGAACGAGTGGCCATTATGTCTAGTTTTCCAGATTTATGGTCAACCTGTGAAATAGATTTGAAATATGACTGGAATTATGTTAGCTCAAAAGCTATATAGGGTATACTGGGAGTAAAATGGGTAAGTTTGGGGTAAAAAGGGCAGTGCAAAACATTTTGATAAATTTTGATAAAATCTTCGTTCACAATTTTCCTCTAGCTACAACAACTTCTCAAACTAGCCTCATTGACACAGTAAATGCTAATTTATCAGTTCATGATCTACTGTTTTTGGCAATCAATACTACTCATTTCACCCCCAGCCTAACCACTTAACCCCTGCAGACACTATAAGGTTTCTTCGTTTGCATAAAAATAAATTTCACATTTTATCATAATTCATCGAGGACTGCGAATATTTCTGAACCAAGAGGATTACAAGAGGGAACTATTAAAACAAAATCACATTAAACAAACTATCAAACAAAAGTTGTAATACACTTTCTGTTTAAAAACCTTGCAACGAAAATTGAAACTATTCCGTAACTTCGAACTGACCGCTGAGGTACCAATTCTGTAAACAATAGACTTAGCAGACAAAGGAAATTCTCGCAAAATGGTAGGTTTGGAAGGCCTTCTGGACCTCCTGCTCCAAAAGGCAGAATATTCGGCAAACTGCGGAGAGATTTTTGTTGTCATTTATGAATCGCCATGGTGAATTAGAGTTCTACCGTTATAGGATTTGTCTGTTTGATTCGAAGATGTTTCCGTCTCTGCGGAATGTGCTGTTTTCACAATTTGGTAGGTTTGGAATGATCAACATCAAACACACCCTTAATGTTTTCTGGAAGAAGCTACTACAGTTTTTTACAAGCGGTTTCTTATAAAGATGAAACAATAAGTATACTTCTACTCGCAAAGCAATAGGCATAAACCTCATGTCTTGGCTTTGAACTATTAATGTTTCATGATTCGCTCAGGAGACAAGATGTTAGAAATATTCATGGAGATGAGAGTGATCCAGGTTATAGCAGCATGAGTTGCACGATGGTCTTTGTTTTATTCAAGTTGATAATTCGTAGTCATTTGAAGTCTTAAATTTGAAAGTCAACTTCTTCTTGTGACGAGTACTTTCAACGAGATACGCTCATTTTTTATAAGAAACCATTTTTAAGAAACGGCAAGCTCGATTTGTGGAAAGTTAAGAAATAGTGCTACCTGGATTAAAAAAGCCAAGAAACCTTTGCCATGTGCAGTTGTGATTCTCCCTTTCCAGGTCAATCAAAAATGTTTCGACACTGTATAGTATAGCAAATGTCATGACAAGCATAGCTTCCAAATCTTTAACTCGGTGTAAAAAGGTGGGTGTAAAATTCTTTGATCTATTTCTTCTGATTGAGTGGCTTGAAACAAACTTTAGTTACTTATCTTTAATTCTACCGTTGGACTTTTCAAAAATGTTGAATATTTTTTAAAATTTCAGCGTATGTTGTATTTCAGCTCATTTGAGGCTGTGACGTCATCAAATTTCTAAATCATAAACCAGAAAAATGACAGACTTTTGCTTGATACCATATTGTAGACATCCGTAAACTATGGGTTTCTTCGAAATTATTTCATGTTGCTTCAAACAGTTTAGAAATTACGATGATTTTAAGTTTTTTTGAAAAATTTTCTTGAATTCTTGAAAAAGTAGAAAAACTCTCTGATTCTGAAAATATTGAAGATTTCAGAAAAGTCCAACGGTAGAATTATAGAGAAATAGCTTAAGTTTCTTTGAAGTCATTCAGTTCAAAGAAATAAGAAACTGAATTTTACACCAGCCTTTTTAAAGATTTGGAACCTATGCTGTCATGACATCGTTTTGAGTGTGAATTATGTTACTGTACTAATTGCCTTAACACCCTACAAAGTAATTCAGAAGCCCTGCTGACAAAAATAAATCAAGTCTATGCTTACAGCATTGAAGATTGGCAGAAAGAAGAATAGATCTTTTGATTTAGGTAGCTAGAGTTTAAGTACTCCGAAAATTGAAGACTAACAACGGCTGCTCTTCCGTTCTAATAGATGGCGCCAGAGTTGTTACACTTCTAAATCAAAATGTTCTTGGATCGGCACTATTAAATGCCACTAATTTCTTGAAACTTCATTGCTTTTGTGTTTTGTTTATTCAAAAATGATTTGTCGAAGCTTCGACAATGTTTACCGATCGATTTAGAGACAGTAAACAAATCCAAATCGTAAACAATTTAAAAACAAAACAAAATTATACAAACCTGAAAATGAGGATTTCCTTTGTTATCTTGCGCAACACAAAATCCAACAACTAAACATACCAGTAAACATATAACCAAACGAGATTTTGTTTTCAAGAAGACAATCATATTGAACACTTTCAAGTTAGTAATATGGCAATTTATTCACATTTTGCATTCATTTGATGTCTGCAAAACAGGCCTATCTATTAACCTGTTGGTTAGGCCTACCTCAGAATTAACGGGTATTTGTTTACATGCATCAATGATCATGGACAAAAGGTACTTCTCGTCCAAAAAATCATTCTAACGAGAAGGCCCATAGAGTATTGTCAAAAATGATTCGGATTAACTGCAAATTTTGAGGCACAAGCATGACTTCTCTCTCTCGAGAGAGAGAGCATGATTGTCACTCGTGTCGCAAATAAAATATGTTGAAGTAAATTTCTCTTGCATGAAAACACTGATTATCTGTGACATCAACAAGTCCATAAAGATAAGAAAATGCTTCAATAGATAACCTTTTAGATATCTAATCAACAAGCTGCATGCAGTCAGGGTCGAAAATATAATCTTTTGAGAACCCGTAAAAATCTTGCGGTTAATTGAAGAGGCATTGTGTCAAAGTTCTACATCTGGATCTCGGCAGGTGAGTGTAAAATTCTATGACCTATTTCTTTTAGTTGAATGGCTTGAAAGAAACTTTAGCTACTTATCTATAATCCTACCGTTTGCCTTTTCAGATATCTTCACCTTTTCTCGAAATTGCAGCGTATTTAACATTTCAACTCATCTGAGGATATGAAGTCATCAACTTTCTCAGTAGAGTGACAGATATTTGCTTGATACCATATTGCAGACATCCATAAACTAATTTTTCTTGATAATTACTTCATGTTTCATCAAAAAGTTTAGAAACTACGATGGTCCCAAGTTTTTTGCAAAAATGTTTCTTGAATTCTCAAAAAAAGAAAAGAAAAACACTCTAATTCTGAAAATATTCAAGATTCAGAAATGTCAACGGTAGAATTATGACGAAATAGCTAAAATTTCTTTGAAGCCATTCAGTTAAAAGAAATGGAACATAGGATTTTACACAAATCCTATGGAAGCTGTTCTCTATATCTCCAGACCTTGCCTGATGTTTTAAATTAATTAAAGTCATTTGCAAAATTCTACCAAAAGAAATTTTCAAGAAAAAGTAATGATTTTTCAAAATTTGCAATGTTTGCAATACTTACGTATAAAAATACAAATACATACAAATCAACAATAAATAAATAATACAGGATTTACAAATCTTTATTTACAAGCAATCTCTTAGTTATTCAAGGTTTTTGTTCATAAAATTGAGCTTAAATCATCTTTCAAAAACAGAACCGTTTTTCCAACTTTCATCTAGCGTCAAATAATTACGATACCGTACATAACAACTGAGGATGAGTTAACACGAAGTGGTAAAATTTTAATCTGTTATCTGTTCTTAAAGGGAATCTACATAGTTAAAAGCTGGCCCGGGCCAGGTCAAAAATATATTCTATTATACTCGACCACTTTGACGCATCCGGTCTCATTGTGTTGCTAAAGAAACAATCGGCTTGTGGGCGTTTCTTCAGCCTATTTATAGCGGCTACGAGATATAGCTATGTCTATTCCCTTTAATCTATCAGTCAAAGGCGAATTTACATGTTAAAATCATGTTTGGTCAAAATACTCATCTTTTGGTCACAGAAATTAGGAAAACACTGGGAAGGAGTTTGTATGGGAACGAGAATTCCATGTTCCATTCTGGTCCATGACTTGCTTTCCATTGAAATGTAAATACGGTACAATTGTCTGTTTCGGAAATATGATTTAAGGTTACTGTAACTGTTCAGACGACAAATTTTCGATTTTTCGGTTTTGTCATAATCTGATGGTATAAGTATCCGAGGACTGTTTAAGCCAACTCACTTCCAGAAATAGTCACAATTACTTGGAAATTTGAGCATTTTAAAAGGAGCATTCCTGTTTCTCAAAAATTGCGGGAATATACATAAGCGGATTAAAGTAAACTCACTTGACCTTGCAGCTATGTTCATGACATCCCGTGCTGCTGTGTTATTGACATAATGCTTTACCAATACCGCGCTTAAGCCTAATTGCTTGACCTTTCATGCATAATCGTATTTCCCGCAATTTTTGCTTCATTTTGATAAAAGCCTGATTTCTCGAAACAGGATTCCCGAGTACTGGTGGGAAATAAAAAATCTTTGTGTACCCAACAGGCCAATCGAATCGCTTGAAACTTGGCACACAGAGTCACAATGCATATAACTACGAAACCGTGTCAGCGATTTGTGATAGATCCACTGGTCCGATTTTTACAAGGGTCTGAAAGTTAAAAAAGACATTTAAGACATTTACATTTATTTAAAATCATATCATTTCAGGGCAATACCTTTTATCAAAAATTCGTGACACGGTTTTGCAGTTCAGGGCCTTAAGTCGTTGGTAAATAGAAAGTTGTGGTCCAACGATTATCATTGGGGTACGCAAAGATTTTTTCCCAAGGGTGGTCGATTTTGCCTAAATTCTCGAACAAATCATTCACGATTTTATTGAATCAACTGAATATATTTTCATGATATTCTACGTTTAATTCTGCGTCGAATGATGCATAAGTTCGTTTGGTATATTTTGACGAACGGCCGTGGTAAACGGAGTTTCTTAATCGCCGCCTGAACGGTTACAGTAACCTTAAATGTCAATAGCAAATAAATCATGGACCAGAATCGAGCGTGGAATTCTCGTTCCCATTCAAACCCCTTACCAGCATTTTCCTTAATTTTGGGTCCAAAAGATGACTGATTTTACCAAGCAAAATTTTCACATCTAAGTTGGCCTTTGACTGATAGCTTAACATCTTGGTATTGAATAGTGACCGCGTACTTTTTATTCCACTGCCCACCAAAAGTGATACCTTTTTCACATCTAAGTTGGCCTTTGACTGATAGCTTAACATCTTAGTATTGAATATCGACCACGTACTTTTTATTCCACTGCCCACCAAACGTGATACCTTTTTTCACATCTAAGTTAGCCTTTGAATGATAGCTTAACATCTAAGTATTGAATATTGACCACGTATTTTTTATGTCACCGCCGTCCAAACGTGTTAACTTTTTTGACTCCCTCAGTATATTCTTGAATGCAAAAAGCCTTATATTTGATTCTTTGAACAAGTGTTAATCAGCCCTTACCACTTCGCCGTACTTCATACCCAATCATTCCATCCGGTTTCATGAAAATGTCCGCTATAGCTACTGTTGTCTCCAACCTTGGCAATTTCATCATGACCGGGGGACCGTCCGGCTCTTCAGGTGGTTGTTGTTGAGTTGCCTCTTCAGGAAAATCATTTGATACGGGTCTTCGAGAAGACAGGCTGCAAATTAAAGAGAAGATGTTTGCAAATAGTCACTTGATTTCTTCCAAATACGATTCCAATTTTTGTCAGAGAAAAATTTCACTGTCGCTTATTGTTATAGTAATGTTACTAAATTTCCAAGATAAAAATGTATGAAAATCTTCCATAACGAGAGATCGCTTGTCATTTGATCTATTCCTCTCCAAAGTCTATGGGAATTCAACATTGGAGATGGTTTTAACTTTAACTTGATAATTTCCACCAAATTTTAGCTTTGAGATTAGTCCAAATTTGAAATTGTTAAAAGTGTTATCCTGGAAGAATAAGAACGTGCCCAGAGCCCCTGAATATTCAAAATAGTTTTCCACGAAACTTTGAGACATATTTTCATTCAAAGCCAAATTTTGTTCAGAAATTAAAACTGCTAAGTTGGAAAAACAAATGGATATAAAAAGTGATTGAATATTGGATAAAAGAGTACTATGATTTCAGAGAAAAAAACTAAATGTGAGAACGGACAATACCTTCCAAGTGAAGTTTTGAGCAGTTTGTAAACAGCCAAAGCAGCCAATGTAGCAAGCACCACGAAATCAGGAGAAATAGCAACTATTTTTCCTGCAAAGTAAATAAGAGAATGTCATTTGAAGAGAAGCTAGAACTATGTTCAAATCATGCACCATAGTATGGTCCTTTTCCAATTTCTGGATACCAGAGCTACTTCAATTAACACAAAAACAGAATCGTTAGTTGCGCCATGCAATTTCAGATAAAATTTTAAATATGTCGAAGACGATATTGTGTGAATTTCACCCTGCGTAGTCATTCCAAATATGGGCCAAACACAGTAATTAAACATTTAAGAATGCTTGGGCGACTTGATCTACTGTATGACAGTGCAAACTAAGAGATACATACCCTCTTCAATTTCTTTCTCCTTTTCTGGCAATTCATTGCGATCATCAGTATCTTTACCAAAAGTATCTGCAGTTCTCAGCTCAGGTTTAGTGTATAAATATTGTCTTTCTGCCGTTTCTGCTACAACGTGCTCTTCCTTATGATCTTGCACAGTGTTCTTATCCGAAACAGCCATGGTACTTGGCTGTGCATGGTACGGTAGATCGTCTAAAGGATCGCTAGACTTAATTACTTTCATTGCAGATGAAATAACAGGTTTCTTGTTTTTATCGATCTCACTCTCTTTTCTTACATCATTAGTTTCTGTTCTCGTTACGTTGTCTTTAGATAATTTCAATACAAGCGAAGGACTTTCAACGTTCTCCGTTTCATTTGTAAATATTCTAGTATCTTTATCTAGACTCTGTTGTACCCCTGTCTCTAGAAGTGTGTCACTCGTTTTGCTGCCCACCGTATCAGATTCTTTCAATGCTGCTTTCGAACTTGACTCCTTCACCACTATTTGTTTGGTTTCTGAAAACGATTTTGTCGGCTCAAATGGATGCCTAAAATTTTCACCAATATCTGTCACCTCTTCATCTCTAGATTTGTGACTCTTCTTGTCAGTTTCAGAACTTTCTAACTTCAAAGCAACATCTTTTTGCGACTGCGGACGTGATAATGAACTGGTTTCCGATATACCTGCTGTAGTATCTGAAACAGCTTCATCTGTGTTCTTTTTGGAATTATAGGCAACTGTCTGCAGAAGCAAAAGTTTTGCGGATTCTGATAACCTCGCTGATGACCCTTCTTTTAGCAGATCAATTCGAGGTTCCTGTTGTTCTCTGAATGCACTCTTTTTACTCGTCTTAAAACTTGTCTGTTCTGAAGAAGATTTCTTGGTCATTTTATCAGCATAAGTAGACAACGATTTCGTGGCATAAACATTTGGACGCTGGCCTACGTGTTCTGATAAGTTTGTATCCGACTCTTGTTTTTGCAGAACACTCGTACTTGTGCTGAAAATTGCGTCTTTTGAAGAAGATTTCTTGCTCAATTTATCAGTATAATCAGGCAATGATTTCGTCGGATAAACATTTGGAAGCTGGCCTACACTTTCTGATAATCTTTCACTAAGACTTCGTTCAGTTAAAGTGCGACTCGTAGCTTTTTGTGATATAGAAGCAATTTTGCTTTGAGCACGCTCATCTACCAGCGATTCTGTAGAAATAAAATCTTTGCAAGCATCAATGGCAATATCATCTTTCCCAGCAACAGCAGTAGTTTGTGTAAGCACAACTTTTTCTGATTCCGTCAGCTCAAGCGGTCCTTCCTTTTGCAGATCGATTGATGCCTTAGTGATTGACTTTACATCTGCTTTGAACGTGTTCGCTATACCTTTGCTCAAACTGCTCGTTTCAGGACTTTTCATGCTAATTTTCCCTGAATCACTTGGCAACAACTTTGAAGAGTAAACAACGATGTTTGGATCTTCGCTTCTTTGTTTTGATGTCCTGTCATTCTTGTGTTTGGTTGCAGTCCCAATCTCTGTTTGTTGTGAAACAGTATTGATTTTATCATAAACAGGATGATTTACTTGAATGTCTTTTGCTTTACTGTCATGAGTTTCAAATGAAACTTTACTTTGGCTGCTAACAGTGGAAACATCATCCCTAACAATTGATTTAGTTGTTTGCCGTTTGTCAACATTCACCAAAATAGCAGAACTTCTTTGTGGTGTTTCGGATGATTTACCATGGTTTTCTGTCTTCAGTTTTTCAGAATTTGCAGCACTAGAGTAACTACTTTTCAAGGGTTCCTTCGATTTTACCTTCTTCCTCTTGCTAGTATCTGTCATACTTATAGGTACGTTAGATGAAATTCTAGGTTTATCATCAGGTGTTACTGACTTAAACTGCAGCAGAAGTTCACTGTTCATACGGTTTTTAGGAGTTGTGTCTGATGATTTTACTTTGTGATCTGTTTTGGTTGCTGTTGCACCACTGACATCAGGTTTTTGTACAACTGATGAATAAATCTGAGATCCGGTGCCACCACTACTTCGTACAATCTTGCTCAGCTTTTCTGGCTTAACTTTCGACAGTATTGCACTCTCAGTAGTTGGAGTTTCAGTAGCCTTTGCAATCTGTGGCATCTCTTCATCCAAGTTCTTACTTTTGAAGTCAATCTCCGAAGATTTCCCGTGTTTATCGACAAGTTCACTGGATTCTGGTAATCGCTGTGGCGTTTCCATTTTGTGGATTAGAGATTCACTTTTTCGTGTAACAATTGAGGACGTAACTTCCACGGATAGAGATACTGCCATTTCTTTAATTCTCGAATCAAAACTCACTTCTTTATGTGTCAAAGGAGACGAACTTTCAGGATGACTTTTCTTCGAAGATATCGTATGGTTGTCAATAAAATCGCTGAGTTTCCGTACTTGCTGTATCTTTCGTACTCTATTAGTTATACTCTCGCTTCTTTGTTCCACGATTGATGGTGAGGTTGTGTCCAAAGCTAGAGATGATGCAACATCTGTCATCTTGAAAACAGCGCTAGTTTTGCTCTGCTTCAACGGAGTCACAATTGGCTGATTAGATGATACGGCAGTGCTTTCTGCGTCGTTTTCATGAGGTCTTTTTTCTAAAATGTCCAAAGAAGACACTGGATGTTGATGCCTAGACGTGACACTGCTTTCCATCTCTAACTCAGATTTCACAATTTTTGAACCTTTTGATCGTAAGGAGCTCTTGCTCATTTCTAAGGATTTCGTCAATGTTACATGTGCTGATAGGTGCATTTCTTTCCCATCATCTGCAAGGGTTATACTTGGAGTAGGTGACAACAACAGAGACGATTTTCCATCTGCTGATTGGTCAATTTTATCAACGCCATTAGAAGCAGTGTACCTTAATGAATCTTCTGTTATAGCTGGAATAGGCATACTTGAAGAACCAGATCCCAATGAGCTCCCTTCATACTTTTTGTGTTTCTTGCTTTCCTTGTCATCCAACTGTACAAAACTAGCAGCGTCTGAACTAGAACTTTTTTCTGTAACTTGGCTTTTACGAATTGTTAGACTCTGTTTGATTTTCTTGTCATTGGACAGGGCTACAGTTATGGTTTTTTGTCCATGTCCCATGCTGCTAAAAGAAGGCTTTATTTCTGCTCCCATCGGTGGAGCAACAATCTCATCTCTCCTCAGCAAAGTCCTACTTTCAGTGTTCAGTATCAAGGTTGAACTCTTTGTTTGCTCTGATGAGAAAGTGCTTTCTGCACCTTTGACTGATACAAGGCTCTTATTGTCTTCCAGACTAAATCTATCTTTTGTATCTTCCCCATTAATTTCATTCTTATTGATCTCTTTTACTATAGTGCTCACAATCTTTGTTAACTTTCTGGCTTTTGTTTCATCTACATGAACAGCCAAATCTTCAGCAATCTCATCACTCTTGCTGCTTCTATCTCCTTCGTATTCATCTTCTGACATTCTTGGAATTTTCAATGATACCTGACTAGTTTTGCTCTTCATATTCGGGTTCTTGCATACCAACAAAAAGCACAAAGAAAGCAAAGAAAAAATCTCCTCTTTAGTCCTGATGGATTTGTCATGTTTCTGGGTGTCGTTTGGTAAACTTTGTGTTGCTTTCAGCAAATGGACTCCTGTGTCATTCTTGACTGTGGCATTCTTTTCAACTTTGTGTGCATGCCTCTTGGTGCGCAAAGGTGGACATTTTAAAGACAATAAATTACTGAGTGGGAGAAATGTTTGTTTGCTATTAGTGTAAGTTCTTGTTAAGTCTTCCTCCTTTGATGTTATGGATGTCTTAGTGCTGTTTTCAGTTGTTCTTTCCCTTTTCACAGATAATAGCTGTCTACATCTGACATGATTTGATGGTAAATAATAAATTGAAGAATTTTTATTCATTAGGTGCTCAAAGTATTTATGTGATGGTCCTTCTCTGATAATTCTCTCAGACAATGTACCAGCATTTATAGGATTTGCAGATGATGTGATATTGTGTTGTTGACTGCTAGTTTTTGAATAATCATCAATTTCGCTTACAATTCTACTTCTAAATTGTTTCCTCGATGAGCATATCAAGCTAAACATTGGTGTGTAAAAGTGACAATTTCTTCCCGAAGCTATTCTTTCAAAAGATTTATAAATCTTTTTATGACTCATATCTTCAATTGTAGATTGATCCAAATTTGTAATCTTCCCTTCAATTCTTGTAACAATTTCCTTGGCAGCAAAAATCTTGCTCTTTAATCTAAAAATTGATGCAACTTTGTAAAACCAATTGTTGCCTTCACTACAATGAGCAAATGTTGAAGCCTGTGCTTGGTGCTTTAAAAGGGCAGCAGCATTAATTTCACATCTACCTGAAGCATAGTTGGTCTCATCTGATGCCAACAGAACAATCTTCTCAGCTTGCTTTTCAGCTCTCTTTGATAACATTAGTGCATTAGTGTTCCTAGATTTTTCCTGCACAATCTTAAATTTTCTTTTCTTTCTGTATTGTTTGAAAAACTTTGGATTTTTGCACCTATTTGGATATGAATAAATATGGAAAATTCCATCAAGTGTATGGTGCATTAAATCTGAAGTCTTCCATTGTTTATCTTTGGTAACAAATACCATCTTCTTCTGACATCCAATGCAATTCTCATTTTTATTGCTAGATTTGAAAAACTCCAGCACTAGATTGTTTAACCAGATGTACGCATCTTTAATCTTATCTACAAATGGCATCTCATTATTTTTATACTGAGCTGAAGGCTTTTCTGGCTGTTTTTGGAACACATGATAAAAGCATTTTCCATATGACTTATTTGGAATGCTCTGAAAATTTCTATTCTCCAGTTGATGATTTGGTAAACTAATTCTTTGTCTTTTCTCACACTGATGACAAAGATTGTTGAAATATCTGTCATCCTGTTGTTTCCCTTCTCTAACTTTATTATCTGTGGAAAATAAAAACTAAAGGTAAACATAAAAATTCAATAATTTCTATTTAGCTAACAGACTGCACCATCCAGTGCTTTCCAAAAATGACAAAGTTTGTGAAGGGGGTAAGGTGGGTAGAATAATGTGGGTAGGCTGGGGGTAAAATCAGGTGCGGATCCAGACCGAAGTTGAAGGGGGGGGCAGCTTGCAAAGAGGGCGCCAAAAAGGTAGACCCCAAACTGATAAATCAAATTCACTATGTCAAGGAAGGTAGTTTGAGCAGTTTCAGAAAGGGGAAAACTATGTACAATGATATTCGTCAAATTTAGCCAAATATTTTGCACTCTACCGATTTTACCCCAAACCCAACCATTTCTCCTCACCCCACCCGGTAAAAGCTCATCCCACCCATGAGATTAGGTAAACACAGGAAATTGTAGGGTTCACCTTCATAGTATTCTTCAGAAAATAATGTTCTCCAAACTCCAAATCGATAAGCATCTTAGCTCAAGCTGCTGAGGCACATGTTAGCAACAGCACTCTAACATGTGCAAATTCGATTCCTAGCATTCCATTCAGCATGTGTTTCGTGAGTGAGATGGCCTAACCGCTTTTGCAAGGTCTCCTTGAAAATATACCAATCAAAACATTACCTGAAGGTCTTTCAGCTTCCTCTTTGCACCTGGATTTCGATACCAACGCTATCATGATTAAAATCAATAGTTTGAACCCCATTTTATACTTTATCAAGCCAGAACGATAGTCAATCAAAGCGAGAATCAAAGCACTTTTTTCGTGGGCATATCCGCCATCTTGTTTCATAACAATACAGATACTACATGTCATATGCAAACGGTCTATTAAAACAATGCCGAAAAATAGAAACTGCTTCTAAGGAATGACATTTAAGCCTTGGAACACCCTTGTTGTTAGTTGAGTCCCGCCCTTATTTCAAAACAGTTCTTGACAACAAAATAGAACAGGAATGGCATTTTCACAGGTCTTAACTGTGCAACAGTGCAGTTGTTTTGGTAATCTGAAACTTGTTTATTTCACAAAATCGTGTTTCCATTAAGTATCTTCTTATCTTAAAGAGAGTGAGCGATCTTTGAGGTTGAGAGGGCGGTTGAACAAAAAAACTGATATTTTTCTAGTTTCTACCTCCTGACAGTTCTATCGAAACCTTCTAAGATATCTAATATTTGCAAATTTTTGGAAAACGAAAACTAAATTGCAAGATTTCATTACACACAAAAACGTCAAACAGAAAAACGCAAGCAACAGTGAACGTTATTCTTGTCTCCTCAACAGTTGGCAAGTAACAGTTCGACTTTACCAATTTTGTCAAATGTGTTATCTTCTTTGCGATCTTCTTTTGGAAAATGTTAATAGCCAAAACCAAGCCAAAACACAACGCTAGTCGCCAGGAGCTTGTAGCTTAGGAACTTGCGGCTAAAACTGCAGACTCGTTCATAGCGAAAGAATTCAAAATTCGTAGGGGGGCCCTAGCAATATCAAATTCCTGCAGTTCAAAAGGATTTAGCAGTGACAAAACATGTTCTAATGTAACTAAAAATCTCCCAGTTTGAAAAGTCTGAAAGAACATTGGAGCGAAAATAAGATCTGTCTCACATTACATTTCGGGCGAGAAGATCCCCGAATAAGGACGATATAAGAGTATTGCACAAGTAATTTTACGTCAACACCAATATTGCCTGGCAGCTAATTTGAGACAGATTTCAGTTTCTCTACTGCCATGGAAAAGGGCTTTTTTATGAGCTATCTAGCTTTCGTCGTTCACGGAAGAGAAACTATCCACCCGTTTATTTTGGGGATATCTTGCAGAAGGAAAACGAAATATAAACTATTTTCTTCCATAATTTGACCATCATAGATTTGTACCCACTAATTTCATGTGTTATATTTTTCGTGAGCTATTCTTAAATCTTTCTTAAAATAACGCAAAGGTTACAATCAACTGTAAAGTTCATGATTCTAATAAAATTATCAAATCTAATTATCTAGCAAAAAATTAGGAGGTTCTACAAGAATCGTTTCTTAGTCTGTTGTTCTTCATGCTTATTGGTGAAGAATAGCATCGTAAATTTCTTGGACACCAGGGATAACATCGGGAGCTTTGGTCTTCAATGCAAGCTGAAAAATGGATAAATTGTAGAATCACTCGATCTCAGTTTGTCACTGTCTGAAAGCTAATTTCTTCTTTTGAAACAATAAGTCATGACACCTTCAGGAGATGAATGCTACAAATGAGATATCATTCTACTTACAGCAAATAACAAGGGAGACACGTCCCTTAAAGGTGCTCCGTCTCAAGACTTTTGTCAAAACATCGATTTTACAGTTTTTTGAAAGGCAATATCACACTGACTTTTATTTTTCTTTCCTAAAATCAAGCGTTCTTTTTGAAGATAAATATATGTTCTTTACAGAGGAACAAACCAAACATTTGTATCTCTTACGATTGCTCGGATATAACAGGATCTGCTGTCGGTTACTTTTTGGTGGCTTGGATGAAGCCACCAAACAAATTGTAGAAAATAATGGATACACGTGCCTAAAACAATGGTGTTTACAGATCTGTTCACAATTTGGCGACGGAGCCCTTCAACTAGAAGGACTGCCAAGTAATGAACAGGGTTTCCATATTGGTAATTAAGATCGAGCATCAACGACAAGCTATTACCTGTATGAATCCATCAATGTCACTGCGTTCACCAACGTTATCAGCAATTAAAATATTGACAAATGTATTAACTTACCGAGATTGTGGGGTTATTGGGGATCATCTTAAGTTCAGCCATGACCCAAATACCATTCGTGAATCTCAGTGACTGATAAAGCATTTCCTATGAACGAAGAATATAAATTTTACGACCATTCAATCAGATTCTGAGCAAAAAGAGAATCTGGCTGACAGATAAACCCAAAAATTTCAATGAAGCTTTTATGCCCTGTAGGATGCCTTTTATGCCTTGTTACATAGCGAAGCATATATTTAGATCAGCCATCCATGCCGCTAAAGCAGGCAAAGTTTAACGTGAAATGATATATAAAATTTGATAAAAATTTGTGAGAGGGCACTTTCAGTTAAAACTATTTTGTACCCAAACTCAGTTTGTAGCTGAATGTGAAATATCGACGGAGAATAAAATACCTAATAACCTTTGCTGGTGATACTGATAAAGAATATAATCATTTTGTGTTTTAGAAGAGATTTAAGGGGCTTATTGACCAAGAAAGGGTGGAAGAAACTCACGTGAAAATTTCTTACCTGTCCATCTACATTCCTGCGTGCAATTGTAAATATGTTGCTAGCTTGAAGTCTTTGTTGGGCATTGTCTGAGAAAATAGTTACAAATAAAATTACCTTGCTGTCTTTCGACAATTTTGAATTTCATGCATTTACTATAACGTTATATCAAAATGCTTCCACTCCTATTTTTCTACGACAAGAAAAAATGTCAAATTCAGAGAATTTTGAACAACTTCACTTCAGGTATCTTGAGCAGAAACTTGACTTCGAAACTTGACAACCATAACTTGGGCAGAAAACGTGTCTATGCACATTGTTCGATTAAAAGTTTTCAAGCAGAAGGCTAAATGCTAGGCAATACTCAATACAAACAATGGTTTGACGTTGAAAACATTAATTACCAAAAAGACATCTAATTTCCGGATTTCTTTCTCGTGTTCATAATCTATACCATAGTGTTGCTTTTAGAATTATAGTCTTCAACTCGGCTTCTAGAATAGAGTTATCTGCACCATAGACGTGTAGAGACAGAGTGTACACTGCAGATAGTGTCACACAAGTTAAGTACTCTATTTCTCTTACCTGGGGTGAGTGAGATATTTGCAATCTGACTTTGAACTTCATTCGATGCTGGAATGTCTTTCCAAGTTGCCAAGAACACTTTGCGATCTGAGAAAAATTAAAGGAGAGTCTTCAGTTTGTTCGCTTCTCCACCTGAACCAACATTATATGCTGTTAGGACCACTGAAGCTCATTAGTGTGATAATAAATCTTGTCCGATAATAAATGCAACTAAAGGATTTCATCTATAAGTCAACGAATTATTCATTCTTCCATATTTCTGGGCTCAACATTGGGTCGCTATAAACTTAAAAGCAGTAACACAGCCAAGTTATGGAAAGTGCTGAAATGTATAGATATTTCTTAGACGTTTTATAAGACGCAAGAAGCAGGAAAATGCCTGAATGTTTTCAAATGTATTCAGAATTTACGATTAAAAGAAACGTATTTCACATACCCATGTCTCCGTCTTCGGTAAAATAAACATGAAGTGGCACGATGCAACCAAAGTAGAAAACATCGATGTTATTTTTGATGGCCACTTGAAGATTATTCAAGGGATCCATTCGCTGAACTGGCCCAGCTAAAAAGGAAAGATATCCCGTCTCCATTTCTGTTTTTTCTTGGGAAAGCACTGCTATAAAACCCAAAACTGGGAATCAAAGAACTACAATCCTCGCCAAAACCCTTGTCACAAAACGGGAAAAGGTAGATCTGAAGAGCAAATACCCCCTTTTACCCCCAAGTCAATGTTGCTGATTTCTCTAACTTGGAAAATATCATGCAGCAAGTGTCCTGAGGGAAGACAAACAACATTGACTTGGGGGGGGAGGGGGTTTACGAGATATTTCCACTCAAGTGGTAGGCACTGTGATTTTTGTTGAAAAATGCTGAAAAACTCAGTTTGTGACAAGAGGTTTTGGCGAGGATTGTAGAAACTTAACGCAGTGACATCCTAGACTGAATACATCATCGTAGTTATCACTATTGATAGAAATACTAGACGTTCTAACAACGATTCATAATTATTTGCAGTCATTTTGATAGTAGTAGTTGAAGGTGTTGTGGCGCAGTGGTGTAATCCTCTGACTTTGCAGCCAGAACAGTCAGGCGGCGTGGGTTCGATACCCGGTAGGACCCCACCACTTGAGCGTCATGACAAGGGGTCGCGGACTCGATTAGGTCTGCTCTATTTCTGCGATCCCAGCGCTTGGCGCTGAAAAACGCAACTTCACCTTCACCTTCAGTAGTGACGGATGGCCTAAGCCAAACCCCCTTTGACAAAAGGGTTCAAATTCATGTTTCCTGTGCTAACGATGAGGAAACAAGCGGTCAGAACGAAGATTAGCTTGTTTCTTTCAGCTATATATTGTAGCAATAGCCGTGAGGGGTGAAAAAGTTTGAGAACGTTAACAGAAAAAACCGTAGAGGTGAAACTGAAAATTAACAACTCTGTACTACAGTAGAAACCCGCATAAAAGAGCCTATTTTCATAAGAACCTAGAGGCTGAAATTCAATCTTTTAAACCCCCTAAATAAGGACCCCTAAGAGGCTGAAACTAGGAACGGTTCTTATATAACAGCTTTAATGTAAATTATTAAAATGACAAGAATTTTTAGAATTCTTCACATTCTGCTCAGACCTCTTCATTGGTACAAAAGATTTGTTCTCAAGAATTCTCAAGAATTCTTGGGCTGGAAAACAGGGTTAATGTGTGCAAGGCCTGCTCGTATAAAAGAACCTTTTTAAGAACCTTACAGGCTGGAATTTAGAATAGCAGCCAGTTAATTAAGAACCTATTCAGGCTGCCCAGAAAAAACCTAGGTTCTTTTATGCGGGTTTCTACTGTACTTACATGTTGACAACTGTAACGATGCATCTGCTTGCATATTTTGCGGAATAGGAGAATTGACTTGCAAAGCAACCGCTGGATTTAAACCAAAACTATTCTTATTGAATTGAATTGCAAATGCACCCATTGGTTGCATAGCGCGATTGAAGAATGTGAGATCCATGAAGATCTGGCCCTGACGACGACTGAATGTTCCTGAAATAAAAAAATGATCACAACAAATGACATGGAGTATAAATTCCCGAAAGTAATAAGTAAAAGCCAGCATATACTTTTTTTCAATGAAGACTCAATATCATTAAGATACATGGTCTAACTACGAACTACAAATTAAAGCTACTAACAAAATATCAGCGATTATAAGAAAACAATTTAGGTTATACATCATTAATCGAGTTGAATTTTTCTGGATTTCTTTTTTGGATTTCTGTTCGTATATTGTATTGAGATATCTTGTAAAAGCCTCTAAAAACTGACGATTTTCATATATTATAGAAATACGAGCTTTTGTTCACTAGTTGGAATTGATTCAAAATTTGGATAAGTCTCTTTTGCGAAATTTAAAAAGATTTCTCGTGCTGCCTTGAATGCTTCGCATTCAAGGATAAAATGCGTCTCGTCCTCAGTTTTGTTTTTACAAGTTGAGCAGAATCTTTTATCTCTTTCTATTGGAGGTCTATATTGGCGTCCTTTTTCTATTGCAAGGTAGTGGTCGCTAAAGCCTGGTTTCCATTAAATCACAAAGTGTCGCAAGTGTCGCAGAGTGTCACAGAATTTTGTTTTGCTGAACTCTGCGACTCTCTGCGACTCTCTGTGACTCTCTGCGACTCTCTGCGACTCTCTGCGACTCTCTGCGACAGGGCGTTTCCATTGGTCGCAGAGTGATGCAGAATTTCGGTGCCATGTTTCAAACACAATAAGGCGGGAATTTTGGAAACAGATCAACATCACGTGACTCTTTTGTTCTGGGATCGCAATTGGTCGCAGAACTTTAGGACAGGTGTTTCCATTGATCGCAGAGTGTCGCAGAGTGTCGCAAAGTGTCGCAGAGATAGAAAATTTTCTATCTCTGCGACACCGATCGCAGAGTGTCGCAGAGTGTCGCAGCATTTTAGTACAGCAGTTTCCATTCGTCGCAATGTGTTGCAGAACCAAAATTCTGCGACACATGCGACACTTGCTACACTTTGCGATTTAATGGGAACCAGGCTTAAGTCGCAATTTTGTCATAATACGTCTCTCAGTTCTGTTAGTCATTAATGATAGGTAAGCTTCGAGATTAGTCCTATTTTTATAGCTACGATATGTTAACGCTTTGGAACAGTTTTCTATTTTTGATTTCCAGGACATTTGGTAATTTGCTTTCAGGACATTTGGTAATTTGCTTATACGAACCATCACATTCTGAGCTAAGCCCATCATCAAGTCTTCTTAGTTTCAATACAATTTCCTCCACAAAGTTTAGCACTGATCAGTCTTCGTTTTAGCTATGATTTAATACGGTTTTATCCTTTGAAAATTATCACCAAAGTGTTTCTGAATTATCTGTACTGCGGGGGTTCCAACGAAAAACAACCGATATTCTAAAAAAGACGTTAGACGATATTGTAATGGCTGATATTGGCAACATAACATAGGAGAAACTACAAGAAAAGAAAGCACGGAAATATTTTAAACGGTACCTTGAATCTCCAGGCCTTTTCCTTTTGATGCTGGGAGCCAAACCTAGGTTTAAAAAGAAAAATATTATGATTTACTCAAACCTAGCTTCTTCATTCTTCTCTAGAATGACGAATGCTACATTTTTACTTCCGCCTTAACATGTCATATTGACAAAAAAAATTCTTATTTACTTCAAATGGGGTGAGATTAACTTACTTCAGCTTTTTCATTGATACACATATTTTCATAAGAAATTACGAATCTGAGGCAGTAGTGATGGTTTCTTACAGTTGTCAGATTTTGAATCCTCAGAATTTCTTATATGAGTTCCTTAAAACAGACGAATAAGGTATGAATAATTGTGCTTCGAATAGAGTTTTTTTCTGTACGGATGTTTGGGCTTAAACCCATTATTAAGATTTGATATTATAACTTAACTTGATAATGGCTTCAAGCACAAAACGTCATGACAAAAAACTCTGTTCGAAGGACACTGATCTATACCTTGTCCGTCTGTTTTTCACGAAACACTGCGCAACACGCATACTAGAAGATTCTCTGTTTCAACCAGCAAGCTTTGCATGTGTCATCTGTTTGTTGACTTTAGTTGTCACCATTTTCAGGCCCATGAACATGGCGACAACAAAGAGATGACACGTACGATGTATGCCTGTTGAAACCGACCCTTTAAATGTTCCCTGATAATCTTCATGTTCACTACCTGTGTCCCCGTCAACGTTTCCAAGCAAAGTGTTTTTGAAGCCTTTCCCATGCTTAGACATTACTCAAGCACCTTCCGAGTAATATGATACAGGAAACAAGAGTAAAACTATGCTATCAACAATTTCTTAAGTTATATTTTCCCAGTACTAGAGTTTCCTGATTTTCTTGCGGTCTTCTGAGAGTTGAGTTCCTTGTGAGCTGTTTCTTATAACAAAATACGTGTAGTAGAACAACAAACTGTATTGCAGCTACTTACCGATTTTGGAGGGACATAGCCAGTTCCAGCGACTGCACCGCTAAGTGAAAATAGATCGCCGATACCAGCTGCGGGGCCTGCGGGGACACCAAAGGCGGGTTGTTGCGGAGTTGGCTGCGGTGCAAGCTGAAAACAATGTAATTCAATTAGGACAAACAAGATTTCAAAAGCTATGTTTTCGTCCAAAAACGAATAGTGGAAACAGATTAAGAAAAGGACAAAAAATTTCATAGTTCAAAATGGCAACTTAGAATGCAATCTTTATCTATGACGCAACGTGCCAACAAAGATGGCAGTTGAAATGTGTCAACTCAGCTGTCTGCTTGTTTCAACAGAAGCATTCATTTTTGTAATAATTCCCCCCTCTGTCTATTCACAGATAATGATGTGTCTTAAAGGTTTACTACACGATGAAACTTCGATGTCATTTGGTTTTCTTGGTACAAAAGTGAATTGCTCAACTGAGGTTGTATGGCGTCATTGGTAAGTTTAAATTTTGTGCATGCTTTTACCATGGTTTAATGATAACAGTATAAATACAAAGACTTACCCCAAGAGCTCCAAGGTCGCTGCTGAGAAGATCGAGGCCACTTGCTGAAAGAAGGATTGGCTTGTTAACAGCTTACAGTTCGGGGATATTCGGAAAATTTCGAATACAGAGATAAGAAATGAGAAATCATTAGATTTTTTTCTATTTTTTCAGTAATTTATTTCAAGTGGGCTGAAAGGATTTCTAGCTATTGAAAGCTAATTTAGGCCCACTATGCATGCCGCATCCAGGCATGGGACCACTAGTTTAACGTTTCTTCCGAAGGACGGCGAGGTGAGTTGCGAGGTCCGGCCTCCGAGAGGTCACCCATCCGGAGATTGACCTTTTTTTACTGAGCTTAACTTCAGTCACCTGACTGAAACTGTTTCAGCCGCTCAGTCACTCACCCCTATTTGATGATCTCGACCATACATGGACATTATGTAGCTAAAGAAACACATCTGCAGTCTGTCTTAAAGTAGATATCTCGTGAGATTTGCTATAACGCACTCGTGTAAAACACCTCAATTATTGTTATTCGCGGGCATTTTCACGTGACAGCAAATTTGAGACAACCTATAGTTTAGTCAACTACCTTTGAAAGCCTTCCTCTGTTTCCACATTCCACAACGAAAGCATTCTGATTTTGGTTTAAATCAAAGTTGGCCTTACTATCCAAGAACTGTAAATAAGCTCAGATTTTGAATGCTTAGCCGAAAGAAATGCAAAACTGCGTGTCCATGCTTCAGCATTAAAAAGAGTCAGTGAAAACAAAAATACTGTGGCAGAGTATCATACCTGCGGGCGCTTGTTGCACGGGCGGTTGCGGCTGGAATGTTGGCTGAACAGGTGTAGCTTTTGGTCCGAAATCCATTGAAAGTAGATCACCTATGAGGGAGTCTCCTCCAACTGGGGCAGGAGCCGCTGCTGCTGGCTGAGCAGGAGCAGCAGCAGGAGCCGCAGGTTCAGCTGTATCAAGCACGGGTGTACCATCATCCGGTTCTCCTGCAGGTTCCATTCTGGAAGGCAAAGCTGCACGGCGGACGGGGGTACGACCAGCAACGAAAGAACTTGGTGGTTTATGGTAGACTGACGCGAGGCTGGAAATATGGCAGATGAGTTCATCCAGAAGACTTGGTTCCAAAAGATCTGTTTCTTCTGAGATCAATGGTTTCTCTGCCAAAACAACATCCTAAAATGAAAGAGAAAAGGGTTTTTAACAGGAAAGCTAACGAGGACTGGATGCATCTAATATTCTAAGAAAAAACTAAATTCTAGAAATCGATTTGAACTTTATTCTCGACATTGAAAGTTAGGCGACTTACGTAAATCTTAAATAAATACATATTCATCAATTTTCCTAAATAAGTCCACTTTCGAAGGGAAAGAGGATTCCCTCAATTAACAACCATATATACATCCAAAGTTGTATCAACCCACAAAACCATCTGACTGCACAATAACCAGCCACAGATAATAACTTCCCCTTGCAGATTTTGCAAGAAAACTAAAAAGATTCTGTTACAGCAACTTCAAAATGATCATAGAGTAAACCTACTGATAATACTTCATCTTTCCCCCTAAACAATTGATTCAAAATGGCAGTTCATTCTGGTTAGAACATAACAAATTTAGGCTCGATAAGAAAAATAATAAACACAACAAATATTGAGAATTACAAGGATATGTTACCTTAGCAGCAGCTGGATCTGTGGACAATAATCTCCAATAAATATAACCCCTGTCTCTGAGATCAGGATTATCACTGTCTTGTGTTGCCAAGCTTAGGACTTGCTGCACTAATTCTTGGGTGTCTGTTGGTCGTTTCAAGAACAGTTTCACGATGCCTGTGAGCAGCTGAAGTTGCACCTACAAATAAAAACAGCGAGATGATTAGCTGTCGATTAAATGAATTTGTCACGAAAACTTAGCTCAGCAAAATGTTAACAATTTGCTATAAATCGTGTGACAGATAGAACAGAAACTAGGTAAGATGATGCTATCATGCATCATTTTTCAAGAAATATTCCAGGGAGGTAATGGTTCAAAACTGCAAGCATGCCATTTCTGCTCTTTCGGTATGAAGTGATAATACACTAATATCAAAGCACTTAGCGGTTACCTGTGCATTTTCATCTTGAAATCCTTCCAAGAACGTAGCAAGTAGTTCGTCTGCATTATCAATTCTCTCTGCATATTCACCGATAATCCAAATCATTGCAGCTCTAGAAATGAAACATATGACTAGATCCTAGATCCTTTACATAAAAATTATCGTTCTCATAGTTATGCTACAAGGCTTTATTACACCAGATTATTTTCTTCTCTTCGTTTGTATGAAACGCATTCCAGTAACGTAAAGAAAAGAAATGTGCAGAAGATAAAAAAGGGTTTTAAAAGTATTTATCAAACCATAGTCCAATATCCTTACCTTGCCTCTGGTTCATCCAAAGAATCCAAATTCTCACACAATGTTGCAATGATGCCTTCATATTTGTTTGGATATCTTCGGAAGATGTCCTGGGGGAGAATGTAAGGGCATATGAGTGAAATGGAACATTTGGGTAAATTGAGAGGGATGATAAGCAGTTGCAACGCTTTTTGTCATCATTGCAAATGCACATCTACTAAGACAAACCATGTGTATTCTTGTAGCTTGATGAAACAACAGTACACGTATCTTTTTCATAAGAAACCGCTTGTAAGAAACGGTAGGCTCAACTTTTCAAAAGTTAAGAAACAACCCTACCTGGATTTAAAAGCTAAGAAACTTTTGTAATTTACAGTTTTAATTTTCCTATTGCACTCAAAACTGTTTTGACACTGTACAGTTATGGCAACTGTTGGACACTATTTTGAGTACGAATTATGTTCTGACTTGTTTTGAGATCTTACTAAGTAATTTGAGAACCATTTAGACAAAACAAGATTAACTCTTTACTCTTGGCATTAAAAATGTAAGAAACACGTAAGAAACTTTTGGTAGCAAAATGGTCCAAAAATTTAAGAAACTGCCTACCAGCCCCGCGCCTTAGTTTCTTATAAAAAAATGAGTGTAATACGATAATAATTTTAGTGGAAGAAAGAGAAACATGAAATTTTACGTATATGGCAAGTGACTCGTCTCGAGTGCAATGAATTTAGCCTCAGATTTTCAGATTCTTGTATCAAGTTATTAAGGTCCACACCTATTTTCAAAAGACCACACCCTAGTTTATCGAATAACCTCGCTTTGCAGTAGTCAGGACATTTCCTGGATCTGCCCCTGCTATGGAGGTCAGTAACTGGATGATGGTTAACTGAGAAGGTATATGTTAAATATCAAAATAAAAATCTAAAGCAAGCATACAGTTACCTTGAGGACTATGATAGCTTCTTGCACAACATAATTGACTTTGTTTTGAATTAAATCCAAAAGAGTAGTGACACATTTCTCAGCAGATTGCTGCAAGGAAAATAAATAACATAAATAGGAATACAGAGATATGCTGAAAGAGTATAGGTTGTGGTGAAGGAAAAAGTTGAGTGAGCCCGGATAAATAGACTGTACAACGGATTCATTTTTGCATTTTGTTGTAAATCTTTTCATTTCATTCTCAAGTCTCAAAATTAAAGGATATATATATAAATATATATTATGTTAAAACTTACAAAATTTATCATCACTACAAAATAATAAACATTAAGATTCCGTCTCTGAGCCTTCTATAAATAAAAGAAAATTCATTTTTGTGTTGCTTGTTTGTCTGTCAGATAAAGAAAAACAAAGCAGCCCTATAGTTTAAACAATTCCTGTACCGGGTGTCCCAAAATGATGTATTATCATTTGATTGCTTATGTGTCCATAACCGATGAACCGATTTTCAAAAACTCTATTTTATCCGATTGCCGAAAGGCTAAATTGTATTTGAGGATGTTGGTTGTGGTTTAGGCCAATGTCTTCATGTTGAAAAGGAGATCGATAAACCTGCTGACATTCAAGCCTTATATGGCATGAAAAAGAAACGGCCTACTTTCCCAGTCAATATTTTAGATGTGATGCAAAAGTTAACGATATGAACCAACATCTTAAAATACAATTTAGCCTTTAGGCAATCAAATAAAACAAAGTTTTTGAAAATCGGTTGATTGGTTATGGACATGTAAGCAATCAAACAACAATACATCATTTTGGGACACCCGGTATTTGAGTTAAATCATGTTGTTTTGTTTTAATCGTTGTTCTAGTTTCATGACCTTTTTGAATAGTTCTACTGGCACAAAGCTAAGGTTTCTACGTCTCAACTATATGGAAATATCAAGTGACATCTTTACCTCTACTTTGATAGCACATCTTCCAATAGCACGAACTGATTTTCTTACGAAATCGACGTCGACCTCTGTCGCATATCTACATGAAATTAAGAAACGGAAAATTGTTGGCGTCAAAGAACGCTATCGTATTATATATTATATTTTTAAAGCCATACGTTTGTGCCTGCAAGAGGATATAACTGTTCAGATCAATTTCTATACCCTAGCGATAAAATAATATTACTTCTTCAGCAAGATCAGTTGATAAACAAGTATACACTAAGGGCCCGTTCACACTGCTCGGTTTTTGCACAAAAACAGAGAGACAAACCTCCGTTTTTGTGAAAGTGTTCACACTGATCTTCACAAAAATGGCACAAAAACGGAGGTTTTTCAAAACGCTCCAATATTAAACAATGAGTTTCACAAAACCGGAACAATGTGAACGCACAACAACGGATATCTTTGGCTCCGAATTTGCAATCATGAGGATCAATGTGAACGGACAAAAATGCCTGTTTTTCCCTCCGTTTTTGTGCAAAAACGGAGCAATGTGAACGTGTAACTTCGATGCGTCAAAAACGAATGATAACAAAAACGGAGCAGTGTGAACGGGGCCTAAGACTTTTCAAACGCTTCAACAATGCAAACAACAAAAAATAACAACAACAACGCAGACAACAATGTGAACGCACAACAAGGCATGGATATCTTTGGCTCCGTATCATTGCAATCATGAGGATCAATGTGAACGGACAAAAATGACCAGCTGTTCTTTTTCCTAAGGTTTATATTAGAATTCCCTCCGTTTTTGTGCAAAAACGGAGAAAACCAATGTGAACGTGTAACTTCGATGCGTCAACGAACGAATGATAACTAAAAAACGGAGTTTAACAGTGGATGAACGTACCTTTTAGAGTATCTTAATATGCCTAAGAAATCTTACTTTGGGAAGACCAAACGCTTCAACAATGCAAACAACAATAAAATAACAAGCTTGTTTCCTTGTAGCCACAACAACGCAGACAACTCTGAAAAATCACCGAAAATCGACAACAATATTAATCTTCAAATTAAAGTTTTTGGCTGGAAGACGAAAGACCAAAACACATTTCTACATATGGATTATCTTTTTGATAGGTTCAAATGTGAAAATATAGCTGTTTTGGGAGGTGCCTGGTTTTGAAGCATCCTACAAAAATCGAGACGGTTTAAATGTTATTCCGTTTTCTCCAACAACAAGACACACAGCAGATACTGCATCAGCCGAACCCCAATAGACTTTTCAGCCACTTTGCAAAAGATTCCAGATCGAGCGTTATTTTCATAAATTTTATATGCGACGCTCGATCGAGTGGCATAAGAGCTTCTTTCACTATTGTGCACATTCGAAAATTTTACAAAATCTAGCAAAATTGCCCCATTCTGATTCTTTTCAGAGTAGCTAAAAGGTCTATTACAACCAAAGAAGTTTTATAATTACGAAAAATTGGGCAAAGTTTTGTAAATAAGAAGAATCGAGAAAGAAAATTTGATATCATGACCAAAGAAAACACGTAAAATTTGCAAAATAATGTTTTGATATCTAAAAAAAATTGGGTATAAATAACTCACTCTTTGAGCTCAGCAAGGACTTGACCAATGTTTTGTTGTGTAGCCAAGCGAATCATGATATCCAATTTTTCAAGTTTAACATAAATTGGATCATTGTATTTGACGAAGAATGCCTTGATTTCATGTTTCAAAATATCAGGTCTGCAATGGAAAATAGAAAGAAAATGACTATGAATTCTGATTGCGACGAAGCTGGCCATAGGCAGAATAGAGAGAGGAGAGAGAGAGAGTCCTTCTCTAAGAGTAACCATTTTGCAGGGCTTTTGAGAGGACCGCACTCTACATAATTATTTAACTGGGATGACATTTTTACATAATAGCAGGCAGGATTGTCTGACCTTTTCGATCATTAGCTACTGAAAAATTAATTTACTTGGACTTTTATAGAGCTGAAATTATCATTTTTAGAAGCCTAGAGCAACTACCTTTTACGAAACAAATATGAAAGTTCAAGATGGAGCCTCCAGATAAGCAATAATAGATCCCTTGATATTCAAGAGTTGTCGATTTGCCCATGGGCAGATTCATGAATTGGGACAGTTATCCCTATTTTAGCAGCCCAGACAAGCCTGGAAATTTCTGCGATTAACTGGAGTTGCCAGCGCGGCAAGAGAATCCAATAGATGATTCTTAACATAGAAAATTGATTTAAAACATCCGTTGACTAAGACAAGCCACAAGGTAAGGAAATCTCTCCATCAGTATTGAATCCCAGACGACCTGAAATAGTGAATCAAATATAGATTTGTCGCGAGTTTTGTCTGGTTTTTATCCAATCAAAGCCCTTGCAACAATTTCAGACACGATTTCATCCAACATGGCCAGTCTAGACAGGTCAATCTGTCCATGATTGTCACAAAAACACCTTAACTCCCCAGCAACGCAAATTTCTTCGCCATAACGGGTCACAAACTCAGACAATTGAATCGTTATTTCAAAACTCGTAGCCACCAAATCAGACAATGCTATGCTTTGACACAGCACTGGTTGATCGGTTGGTCAGCGGTTACAAATCAATGTTTCACAGTGCAGTTTTTTGGGAAGCTAACAAAGAATGACATAGGAGTCCTTACTACTTGTCCAAGACATAAAGTAAATTAATATAAAATCTATTCTGAAACTCCATACATAACATTTGGGTTTTGATTGTATGTCTGCTGGGTTGCTAAACATGCAAATTATCGAGACTTTCATTCTTTCATAGGGTCAAGACATATTCAAGAGCTTTCATTAGCAGGCAGGTTCACCAAACCTTTGGGGGTGTGTGTCAAGATAACTAAATGGAAATCCATGAAAAACCGTACATTTGCATAGATTACTAACAGTCATAAATAAAATGTTCTCCACCCAACTACAATGATTTAAAGACTATTAGAACATTAGAGAGCCTTCAGTTTACCAACAGAAGTCATGAGGTTTTAAATTAACAAATTTTATCGTAAATTTGGATTCTGAATTTCAAAGCATACATTTTTGTTTGAAGAACATAAAAATATTTGAAGACTCTTAGAACCAACAGAAAACAAGGACTGTACATATGAAGGGAATGAACGTGTGGATTTCATGCGTTAAAGCATGGATTTTCTCAAGGTTTAAGGGTGAAGGATCTTATCTTCAACTGTAACCTTATGAATCATAACATTAATGTCAGACATTAACTACGTCAATACTAGCTTTTGCTTCGTGATTGACTTCCAGTTCCTGATTGTGTGTTACTGATGTCTGAAAATTGTGATAGCTTGCAAGCTATAAATCTTGGTTTCAATTAGAGTGAAAACGCGTTACAGGTATCATAAAAGCGATGAAAAGGGTCGAAATCATTCACTTCAACCTGAGAATTACTTGGTGGATTTGAAGATGCCCTAACGTTTCTGGGTGGAATAGAAATTCTGATTCCATTTTGAAGCGATAACATACCAAAAGACGTTTAAAATCAATTCCAGAAATGCTTTATTCAAAAGCTAAAGCGTATTGCTTTTAATGTGGGGCAAGCTTAAAGAACCTTTCCTCGGCAAACTATACAGGCCGTTATGATACAATTACCAAAACGCAAGCTTAAATAAGATAGATACGTGCTGGCTCGTTAAATAACTAAAAATGAACAAAGCTATTTATGCCCTCGGTTAAGAAAGTAAGCTCATCGAATTACCGCGCAAAGGAATGACCTCAAGTCAAGGGAATTCTTTTTCATTGCTTCTCCGTCTTTTAAGATTCAATACTGTTATGAGCAACATTGTCTTGTTCCAAAAAATTGGCACTCTATGTTTCATTCAAGTTTTAAAGTACGTAATTTCAGGAATAAAATTTCAGTTAAAACGTCAACAAACCTTTTCTGGACAATGAGATTGATATTCCTTAGGGCGACGTACTGTATTTCAGGTTCAGCTGACAACAGGGTGACTAATCGAGAAAAATAAAATCAAATTAATTCTAATAAAATAAAAATAAAACAGTGGCAGGATGTTAACATAGGGATTTCAAAGATAGGTTGCTTAGTCTTCTCTCGACAGGAAGTCTGGTTTCGTAAATTTACAAACAATATCCAATTAAGCTTTATGCTTTCGGAAAATTTGGAGTTTGGCTCGCTATTTATTATGAAACATGTAAATAATTACTAAAGAGAGGTATTTTCAGTGGCAAACTGTATTCTAAGAATAGTGTTCGGTTGGAGATTATTTATGAACTGTACAACTTTTCCTCGACACGTCTCATCCATCTATGTGAGAACACGAGCGCCGGTTTTCTATAAAACAGCAAGATATTTTGGGATGTTTTAGCAATTTTTCTTGAATAAAAAGGAGTTTTATCAAAGGCACGCGAGATTTTTATGGAGTGATAGGCCCCTTGATTTTGAGAACAATGTCTAATGAATGCATTGAGAAAATTTGAGGTTTCACTACCTTTTATCAAAAATTGAAATAAACTGGAAAAGCAGAGGCTTCGTGAGAAACATGTTTAATCAACAGGAATTTAAATAAAAAATAATTTGAATGCTGTTTGGTCTTTCGCTTGACTACAAGTCTGGTTCGTAACTTTGCGAGCAATATCTGATCAATGTATATGCTTGCAGAAAATTTGAGGTTGAGCTTTTTTTTAATATTTACTAAAGATACAAAAACAGGACTTCCTCAGAAACGAGTTTTAGAAATATAAGCTTAGACTTAAGAGCGTTTCTCTACAGAGCACAATTTCATATTCTGATTGTGACTTTAACACATGTCGCTTAAAGAGCCACTGCTAACCATGATCCTTTGTGGCGCCAAAGTCGACTTTCGTATTATCTAAAAGTCGTTTTTGGCCTAAATTGTTTTTGCGTTGCTTTTCATTCGGCACACACAGGATTTTGTTTGACAATGGGTCTTTAGCGTAGACAAAAGCACTGAGTCCGAAAGTTGATATTTCCCTTTCTCCAATTTCAAAGGGGCCTTTGCAACAAACATACCTCCCATACCTTGCACGTGCCATCTCTAGTTGCACATCAAAGAATGCTCGCAAAGCCTCTATGTTAGCAGAGGGTCTTTAATCAAGGGAATATTTCATGAAATGAAACGATCAGGTTTCCGAAACGACAACATGATTTGCCTTTCTGAAGAATAGATCTCACACCTCTGACTGCACTCCATCAAATGAAAATATCGGAAAATCGCCTCAAATGTGAATTCGGCTTTGGTATTTTTGTGTGGTGTAAGGTTAATTTTGGTTGTCAAATCAAAATAAATTTGTGATGTTGGATGTAGAAACAACTCGATAACGTTATGTTTCTTTTTTGCCTCCATCTCCACAGTAATTGAATTTGAGTTTTGTTTTTGAGTATTTCAAGTTTCATTGACATAAAAAGATCAAAATAAACAGAGAAAGCAAGACATCATGGATAAGTATGGATAAGTGTGTTAAGAGGTGTGCACGAAATTGATTCCTCAGAACGACAAATCCATTTGTGATGTCGGATAGCTGAATCTATTTTTCCAAAATTCACCCAACTTGCTTGTCGCTCATCTATGGTTTATCCGGATTAACTTATCTTAGGTCCAAGACAATCTTTTTGGAAAATGTTTGTTTGGTTAATTGTCTAATTTTTCCCCGCAACAAAATCAATAACAGCCCGCAGCATACAAATTCAGTCTGTATGACGTCAATTTCATCTTAGGGGTATAGATAAATGAGTTATCATAAAACCAAAATTACGTGCGAAAAATGCTTTAAGACGGCTTAAACGGCTAGGTTCAGGAACCCCATGACAAGTCCCTGCCAACTAAGAAGGACGAACGTTCAATTTAACACGACTTTGGCGTATTCATACAATGAATTTTGTCACAGGACTAAAGTGAATGGTGCAAAATTAATGCCAAATTGAGGCATAAAAGTGATGAATTGTAAAAAACCAAGGGTGTCAGACGAAAATTGCCAGGGAAAATAAAGGTGGTTTAACAAGTTTTCCTCCTATGGAAAATATATGCGTTTAGGAAAGATAGAGCACAATTTTTCGAAGTCTCAAGCACCCAGTCTTGATTTGACGTTCTGGAAACATTAAGTTAACGGAGATATTTTGGTCTAGTCTGAAGATAGAACAAAAGAAGGCCAAGCTCCATCTATTGCCCCGTTGCTTCATCAATAGACCTTTTAGCTATTCTGACAAGAATCAGAATCGAACGCTATTTTGCTACATTTTGTAGAATTTTCGAATGTGCACAATAGTGATAGAAGCTCTATCGCCACTCGATCGAACGTCGCGTATAAAAATGTATAAAAACAACGTTCGATCCAGGTTCTTTTATAGAATAGCTAAAAGGTCTATTATGGGAACATAAGATACAATAGCTTTTTAAACTTTGCCTCAGGCCTGGCTTGAACTAATGTCTGCTTCCTGAAACAAAGCAATCCTTTTTCAAACAAATTGACTATAATTTTCTCACATTTATGGTGACTTTTTCTGAATATGACCTGTTAGGGAAAGTGTTGTCTTGCGTGTTTACTGAAATAACATTTGGCATAATTACCTAAAGGTGGTGACAATTTCTTAATCAGGTTGGTCATGTAATTAGAGCTTTGCATCATCATCTCCATAAATTTCATCAGCACCTTGGTAAATAAATTCATGAGTTAGTTAAAGTTTGATAACATTAAAAATTGGACTGGAATGACAATGCGGAGGCCACCAAAAATGCACAGCAAGGGAGCACTGATCATCCATGATAGCCAACCTGCTGAGAGCAGAAGGCACCTGACAACGACGAGTTAAAGTTGGCCTAAACAGCCTCAAAACGATTTCCTTGCCCCCGAACAAGGAGCTTCAACATTCAATGACAACAGTTGAAAAAAGTAGTCTCTTTTATTTTTTGTTTTATTTATGGATCTCTATTCTGGACATGTAAATATTTGAAATCACACTGCAGTCTGTTACCAATGCCAACAAGAAACGAGCTTGTACCCTTGTCAGATCATGCCTAGATGATGAAGTCATCGATCCTTTCAGAAATTACTTCCAGCTGATAGAACATTCGATACGGACAAGAAACAGTTCAAAAATAATACGTCTGCCAATGATTAAAACAGAGTACGCCAGAAAAAGTTTCTCATTCACCGGTGCAAAAGAGTACAATATGCTCCCATTGGAAGCTCGTGAAATGCCAACAACTGATTTCCTTACTTTTTTAAAGAAACATTTTAGCTGAAATGCACGGACACTTTTATTGTAAAACTTGATAAGTACTTTTTATATTGCTTTTCTTTAGGTTAATTCAATAAAAATATGTTCGTTGCGTGTGGTACTATGTAATTGAACAGTAATATAATATATAAATGATTTAAGTACCAAAAATAGCTAAGATGTTTAAAACACGACGTTTCGAGCATGTGTTCGAGTATGTACTGCATGTACATGCATGTATGTATGTTTGTTGTTTTCTTTAGGTCAGGTTTATGTTTAGGTTGCACTCTACAATCTATACTGGACACACGTTGAAAACAGCTTTTTGCAAGTTGAAGCGTCTATCCAGTTTAAATATTCGAAATTATTATTATTATTATCATTATTATTTATAGCTGATCGAAGCTGAACATGCCACTTATTGCACAAAAATTGCTGTGTGTCAAGGATTTCATGAGGGACTTGTAGGGTGGCTGATTGAGAACTGTGATGCTAGCAGCTTACAAAAATTATCCCAAAGGCTCTAAAGTTACCCACATCGATAACGCACATTGCCTTGCAAAAAAGTTAGGTTCAGGAGACTTCTGGAAAGTATACGACAAAAAACAACAGCGAATACGATGAATTTATTTTTGCCAATATTTCATCCTGCCATGCAGGACTTCTTCAGGGCTGTAAATTACGTTTTGTACCATGTACCAAAAAATTCTTACCTTGACAGCGGACAAAACAACAGCAGCATTTGCATGTGATAATCTTGGTGTAACTCTTTCACAAATGCTAAAATAGATGAAATGGTATGAATAAGAACTCTTCATAATACATTAAGATTTGTAAATCTTTGTGCAAACATAACCAGGCATGTACCAATATTTTCATTTGGCGGCAGCAAGGAGTGAATCTAACAATAGACGAAACTTTGGCACAGAAACAAAGAGCTTTTGCCATTTTTAGACTGATGTTTAATCACGAGATACAAGAAATATAATGGGACAGTTCTTAGTAAGCTATTGTTTCAGTTAAAAGCATTGTTTATTTATATTTTGGGGGGGTGCTCACAACCCCTTGCTCCCCAAAGTGCCTACCACTGGTAAGAAGTGAGTAAAATGTCTACTAGAAATGTGAACTAGGCCAGACGGATTTCATTTCTAATAGTTAATAATGCATAGACAGAGATGGCGCCAGGGAAGAAATGCTAGGGGGGCAAATACTGTCAGAGTGCCGACAGTGAGAAACTTTTTATGAACGAGCTCAATTCAAGTTCATTCAGATGACAACGCAGCAAAGAAATCTGGAGGTGCAGGTTATGAAAATGCTGACAGTGCGTAGAAATTGTCGAAAATTCAAGTGCCGATGGGGGGGCTCAATGAAATTTTGGGGGGCTCCTGCCCCCCCTAGCACCCCTGCTGGCGCCATCCCTGTGCATAGAAATGTGTTCATTAAGTTTGCATGTAATCAAAAGTAAATAGCAAATTTAACAGCATGTACCAACCTTTGAGCTTCCTTCTCATCTTTTGGAGCATATGTGGCCAAAGAGTCCAGGATGAAAATCTGTCCCCACCTTGAAGAAGGATATGATTTAAATTGATGGTTTTAACAAATATGACATGATAACTATCACAATTCCTACAAGTAATCTGAAAAAGAAATCACACTTTGAATTTCTCCAATTAACTGGCAAAATTTACATGACAATCTCTTTCTTGATGGTGCCAAAAATGGTATATTCATTGTACATGATCAAAATGTTGCAGGTACTTTTTGTCTCCTTGCATATAAATTTACATGCTTAAGAAATACAGTAGACTTGTACACAAACAAATAAGAAAGACAACAACACTCACTCTGTGCATTCGTTGAGCGCAGTAAGAAGCTTATTGATTGTTTGTGGATTTATTTCAAAGTACTGATTAGCATTTGGAGATGACTCAGCAATTTCTGCCAAAGCTGCAACTGCATTTGCTACCACCTAAAATAAAATAAATTCTTTTGAGTATTTGAACATTGTAAGTGGCTTTATGCAACATTAAATTGTACTCATGACTTATTCCACCAAAGTAAAATCTATGTTGAACATTAAATCATTGTATGGTAGACAAGTCGAAGATCTTTGCATCAAGTAATCAAACAGCCTTTTAGAAAAATGGAATAGACACCAAGATCTTGCTTCCTTTTTAATCTTCTTTCAAACTGCTTCCTTCAAGAAAACTTTTGCCTCAAAATTCACATTCTATGTACAGTATATGAGCTCCTCGTAAGTATCTGCTTCCAGAGAAGTTAGATGTGAAACAATTTAAAAAGTTATTTGGAGATTTTCAACGATTTTCTCACAAAATTTCAACTTCAAATATCAAAATAATCACATTAAAACAATTTTACGCCTATAAATGATGGAGCACCAATCGCAAGGATTAGAATTTATCTTACCATTGGATTTGAATCTGAAAGCAGATCCCTCAATGTTTCAAGAAATCCCTGATCTTCAACCAGTGTTGAATTGATGTCATGCAATTTTGCGACACAAACTGCAGCAGTCTTCCTGACATAAGGGTCCTCATCTTTGAGGCATTTGCGAAGTGGCTCACAAAGATATTCTGTGATTTTATCCACCCTGATGCAACCCATTGTTCTTACTGCAAGAGCTCTGATGAGTGGGTTTGGATCTTCACAGTCCTGAAACATAACCAAGATTACTGTAAATATATCAAATATAAAAAAACTGATTGCTTCTCTGTAAATTTTCCATCCCTTAGCTCCCAGCACTAGTACAATCTGCCTCTACTTAGCATACTGATATCAGTAAAAAAATCTGAGCTCAATACTGAATTTGTTAAACTCAAATGCACTTCAAAAACTTAAGCAGCAGTTCAGAGCAAATACACAACACATACTGTACAATCAATCATCAATGCACTAAAAATTTCGTACAAACAATTCTGTACTGAGATAAAATAAATTGTTCATCATGCAAAATTCTACAGATTTCTTAGTGGTACCACATTTCAAATAACTGCACACATATTCTGCATCTATGAGTTGCTCACACCAGTATGATGATAATGATTTATGAAAACGAATTGATGTTAAAACTAACTACCAACGTTTTCATACGCCCTAGAGAAGCATAGCTTATCGAGTCTAGGGCGCTTACAATAATAGCAAAACCTAACAACAGCAATTTAAAACATTAACTACAAGTACCATATGATTAGAATATAACGTGTTTAAATGCAATAAAAATTACTTGAATACAACAGCGGTTAGATATGAAAAAAGTAAAATTATAATGATTATGATAATGATAGTAATACTGCAATAGAATATAATAAGGATAATCCATAGATTGACGAAAAAGGGAACAAACTTATATTTCTATCCTGAAGCTACAGTAAACCAGAATAAGAAATTAATTAAAGGTAGGAGCCTATTTGATACTCTTTCAGAGCTTTAAGATAGCTTGTTAATGCCTGTATCTTTCTCAAATTAGGGGGCTGGGAATTCCACAATTTTGCTCCTTTTACAGAGATGGCACAATTGCCAAATCGAGTTTTGATTTTTGGCACTTGGAAAAGATCACTGTGTCTCGTTTTGTAGTTATGTAAGCTTGATCTTGTTTGAAACAGATTTTGGAAGACTGCTGGTAGTTTATCTTTGTTATTTACATACATATGCATCAATTTCAGGATTTTATGTTCATATTGGTCAGAGATTTTTAAAACTTGGAAATCTTTATGTATTTCATTGGTAGAGGCAAGCCTCCTTTTGTATTGCAGGATTTTCAAAACTCTGTTTTGGTGTACTTGGCTACGTTGAATTAACTTTTTGGCTGCATCACCATAAATTTCGATAGTGTAATCTATTCTAGACTGGATAAAAGTGTTGTATATAGACTGCAGACAGTTCTTTGGAAGAAGGTGACGAATTTTTCGGAAGATAGAGGCGTAACGGTTAACTTTGTTTCCTAATTCATCTATGTGCTTTTCCCATGTAAGTTTTTCATCAATGATTAATCCTAAGTATCTGACACTGTCAGATTTTTGTATTACATCACCTATACGAACATCGGGAGTATTTATGACTAATTTCTTTTTTGGAGAATATACGCAGTAAGTTGTCTTGTCTACGCTTAGCTTTAAACGATTAGCCTTAAACCATCTATCTATTTTTGCTAGTTCAGTGTTGGTGTTTTGGATAAGATGGGTAATGTTTTCATTGGCAGCAAAAATATTTGTGTCATCAGCGAATAGACGTGGCTGGAGATCTGTTGAATTAGCGATGTCGTTTACATATATGGTAAAAAGTAATGGTCCCAAAACAGACCCTTGTGGGATACCAGTGCTAATAGAGCTCAGTGTAGAGCAATTCCCATTTACAGAAGTAAATTGTTTCCTATTGAGTAGGTAACTAGAAAACCATTTATTAATTATCCCACGAAAGCCATAATGCTCGAGCTTTTTCAGAAGGATTTTGTGGTCAATCGTATCAAAAGCCTTTTTGAGGTCGAGAAAGACACCTAAGACGAATTTTCCTTCGTCAAGGCTTTTGTACATCTCATTTAAGGCTTCGATAAGTGCCATCACAGTGGAATGGTTTTCTCTGAAACCAAATTGTAGTTTGTATAAGATGTTATGCTTCTTTAGAAAGGCTAGCATTCTTTTGCACATTAATCTCTCAAAGATTTTCTCAAAGCACGAAAGTAGAGAGATCGGGCGATAATTATCTACTATCTAGTATCAAACAAAATAACAAATTGGCAAATGTTTTGATTTGTCAATACTATTTTCAAGTATTTTACAAATCAGATTTCATATGTCTTTTTCAAAAATCTGCGACAAAACCAGGATGAATAATATCTTACCCTGACAAAAGTGTTGACAGCCATAATAGCCATGTCTGGTTGAGACTTGGCATAATTCATCAAATACAAATACACAAGTTTCTTCAACTCAAGATTATCTGTTTGCATGCAGTTGACAACATCCGGGAATAGTGCACTGAAATAAAGAATGAAATTTAGCAAATAAAGTTTGAAGTGAAACTTTAAAACAGAAGGCAAGTCAAATTTTACAAACCAGCAATTGCAAAATGAATGCTGCACATTGTTCTTAATACCAAAATGAGAGAATTTTGTAGAAAATCAAAATATTGAATTTGATTTCAAAGAGCTCATAAAATTGTTAAATCTTCTTCCAATGCAGCTCTTACTGTATATAGTTCATTTTTACATTCCAATCAAATTTTCCTGTAAACAATATATAGTCATCGTGTAGCAGTGACAAAACTCCTGTGAAAAAATCATATTAGATCAATCCAAAAAACTTTGCAACAAAGATAAACATGTTTTAATCTAATCACAAAATAATTAAAAGGAATATTTCATTCAGTGACAAAGTAAATTACCTAACATCTTTTCCAACAGTCATACTTGCAATGACTTTCTTGACAGCCTCCTTCTTTCTCTCTTTCTTGTCACTGTTCAATTCACCTTTCAATTCATAGATTTCACCTAAAAACAAATTTAACTGTTTCAATTGTGGGTATTTTTTGTTTATCTTGCACATCTCTTACATTTTCTTTGCCAATTGCAAGCCAAAATTTCCTCTTTTCTTTCAATCCATTTGATTATCTGGATCTGCCTTCTTGGTGTCTCTGCACTGCCCCATTTTATCTTCATCCAAAATATCATTTAATGGGTTTTGGCTTCTACTTTTCATTCCAAAAGTTAACAAAGTAGAGAATTTGAAAAGACAGAAAATTGCAGTGAGCAAGATAATTACCTTTCTTTGTAGTGGTGAAGTACTTTGAATCAGTTTGTTTATTCGTGTTGAACTTACTGCAAAGAGAATGATTGGTATATTCTTCACTTGAAAAAGAAATTAGCCTTTTTGTTACTTAACAAATCAATCAGTAAAAAACAACTTTCAGCTTTGTATGTTGTAGTATACTATGATGAGACAGCTAACTATAGTCTCTCAATCCACATTTCTGCTGCACACTGTTCAAATTTTCACAGGACGAAAGTTAATTCATGCAATTTCAGGTGTATTTTTTGATAGGAAAAGAAATCTTTCATACAATTTCTTGCAAATTTTGCAGTCTGGTACTGCATCATCTTCAAATAAAGTCATTTGAATTCTTGACATTTTGTACCAAAGGAGACAACAGAGGACAACAGAGGTCTTTGTTTTCATATCTAACATTTAGTGCATGGTCCTTGGCCTTTGCCAGATTGGAGAGTTTGCAGAATGCGTGGAGGATCTCTACTTCATTAAAATCACTTATGTGGCCGTATTTGTGTTGCTAAACAATGGGGCTATTGTTGCCTCTATTGTTCCATGAAAATTTTGCACCTAGAACTGTGGCTGAGATTTAAAGTGTGTGGCAGAGAAATTGGCCGCGCAAGGCAAAATTTTGAATCAGGCACCTTTGCACATGACCTGCCCAAACATTTTTGATTTTGAGTTTCTTGGAATGTGGAAAATAGGAAATCCTATTTCCAGAAGTGTGACTCAAACCCATACTGTAAACTTTTATTTCTGTACAAGGAATTTTTGCAGATTCTTCTGCTAAACAATAAAGTACTGTTCTCACAAAGGATGTAGGAGGGAGAGGAATGTGTTCCCTGCGCATAGGTGTGCGTAGTATGACACTTGCATACTAGAGACTGTCAGCAGGCTATTCAAAATAGACAACAAAAGAAATTTCTCCTTGCACACCGGACAACCCTTTGAAGAGTGCCATATACTCTGAAGACAGGCATCAAGGCATGTGCAAGGAAAACTTTCAGTCTGGGACCCAGTATGGAAAGTAGGGTGCCACACTTTCCATAGCATAGAAGGTAGGGTGCCACACTTTCCATAGCATAGAAGGTCTAGGGCAGGGGTAGACTTGCTCCAAGTCTATTTCTTTTTTGTCAGTGATTCTTCGTTAGTAATTCATAGAGAGGAAATGTAAAGGAGCATGTGAATGATTGAGAGGAAAAAAGAAATAGACTTGGAGCAAGTCTAGGGTGGCAGGGCCAGATTGGAAAGTTTGACATGCACGGGGGATTAATCCCCGGCGCACTTTTTGTTATCCGCGCTGCCATACGCGCAATCTCCTTGATAAGCAACATTCATCCGCGCATTTGCATAATTTGGTAACAGCATATGCATGTTGTGTTATGCTGATATGTGCATTGTTACATCAAATTTGCATACTATCTGCACCATTTTTATTCCAGTTTGAAAATCCCCTGCGCACTTTTCAAACTTTCCAATCTGGGGGGTGGGGAACTCTTTTTTACTTGATAAGTTTTGGTGATCTCTGAGTGATCTCTGACTTGTTTTTTATAGTCATATACATGTGGATCTAAATTGAGCTATTGCAGTAAACCTGTGTTGCTTGAGAAGAAAGCAGAAACATAAAAACATTGCAGATTATCAACCTTCAGTTTGCTACGGCCTAAATTTAGGCCCACTTCTGCCATCATCATATCACCTGATGAATGTCTGGGGTTATACGACTTTCGAAATGCATAACTTCACTCCAAACCCTTACCCCTTCAACCAAATCTATTACTATAAGTTTGAATACATTACCTCATCTTGAAGTCTGCACCTCAATGGGTCTCCAAACAATTATCTTTGCTCTTCAAAATGAGTGAAAAAGAACAGGAATGTGAATTCTCTTTTGCAGCTTTATTGACCAACACCTTCCGCCATGCAAAGTCTTCTTCGACCGCCTTCGCAGCTTCTAGGACCCAAGCCTTTTTATGCGTCGCAAACCCCAGCGGAGGAACCTTGCTTAGATGCTTTGATTAGAAGCACTTATATTTGTGTACCATTTCGCTACTCAACATTAACTCTAAACGACGAATTAAAAAACGTTTTTCAATGGCTCCTGTCTAATAAATTATCTCTTAACGTTAAAAGATCAAATTGCGTCATCTTCAGGCCAGCAAGAAAAAAACCTCCTCGTAAGATTAAACTAGAAATTAATGGTGATCAAATTGAAGAGTTAGATTCCACAAAATATTTAGGTGTAATCTTAGACCAAAAGTTAAACTGGAAAAAACATATTAGCCATGTGTCTACAAAACTTTCAAAATACACAGGACTACTTTATAAACTAAGACACTTTGTGCCAAAAAGTACCTTATCATCTCTTTACAACGCGTTCATCATGCCTCATATTAACTACGGCTTAATAAATTGGAGCTCAGCGACAAAGACCAATCTAACCCCCATAAAGCGTTGCTTAAAAAAGGCAGTTCGAGCTATAAACTTTGCTAAAACTCGTGATCACAGTCTGCCACTTTTCAAGAAACAAAATCTTTTATGCTTCGACGACATAATTGAGCTAGAAATAGGAAAATTCATGTTCTCTATTGAAAATAGACTCTTGGATCAAACTTTCTTAGAAATGTTTAAAAAAACAAATGAACGACACACACGATGTACGCGACAGGCTACCAGAAATGATTTCATTCTTCCAAAAACAAAACTAAATGTCGTTAAACGCACCATAACATACACTGGTGCCATCACCTGGAATAAAATTCCAAGCGAGATAAAGAATTTAAAAACAAAAACAATGTTTAGCAAAACTTTTTCTGAACACCTGCGAAAAAAATACTAATTTCATTACATGTCTGCAAATGTTATGCATCACCAGCCCACAAAATACTGTTTCTACCATTATTATTTTTTTTTCTTTTTCTTCTTTTTCTTTGTTCCTTATCTTTGATGTTTTTGTATATATTTGAAAAAAAAAATGTGATAATAATGATGATATTTTTGCTTAGAACGTATCATGTATGAGTGAATTTTCAAAATATGTAAGCTATCTCCTTGAAAAAGGGGTACTTGGCTCGACAGCCCTCCGGGGTTTCTCTAGAGAAGAACTTCTGTTGTTCCCTAGAGTATCCAAGTACCCTGAACAGCTTTTTTATTCTTTATCTATTTAAATCTTTCAAACAAGTAGAAATGTAGTAGATTAAATTTGTTGTTCAAATGAAATTGAAATTGAAACATGTATGTGTTGAATTTCAACAACCACAACCGCGATTTAGAGGGTTGACTAACAGGGTTGCAATGGCTGGAATGAGGGCAAAACTCAAGAAAATGACGGATAACATGCCCGATGTCGAAGGGCGCCCTTGTTTGCCAATCAATTTGAGACAAGCCCCCCCCCTACCGGGGCTGGTGAAAGAGGGGCTGGGAGGGTATCCTCTAAGGAAATCAGGGTCTAGAGGGCCAAATAAGGAAAGATCACAATTTTTATCTACATTACCGGTTCGGATACAGGAAGCTTCATTTCCAAGTTTTATCTCTGGGCCTAAAAAGCTTTCAGGCGGTGCCCCCCCCCCCACCTACAGACGTGAGAGATTTCCAGATTTGAAAAGATATGATTCCGATCAGATTCTGATTTCATATCAAAGTAGGATTATTATGTTCTGCTAAGTGGTGTGCCCCTCAGTGAGACATTTGGAGGGGACGCCGTAACGATCAACAAGGAACATGAAAAAATATCATGTTGAGTTTTACCATTATCGTTCATTCAACACACTGCCAGAAAAAGACCTAAAAAGACATGTTTCATACTAAATGAAGCAAGAGAAACTTATTTTAGACTGTTACATTACGTTCTATAAGGGCCATGTTGAGTTTTACCATTATTGTACATTCAACACACTGCAAGAAAAAGACCTAAAAAGACATGTTTCATACTAAATGAAGCAAGAGAAACTTATCATAGACTGTTACATTACGTTCTATAAGGGCCATGTTGAGTATGACCATTATCGTTCATTCAACACACTGCAAGAAAAAGACCTAAAAAGACATGTTTCATACTAAATGAAGCAAGAGAAACTTATCATAGACTGTTACATTACGCTCTATAAGTGCCATGTTGAGTATGACCATTATCGTACATTCAACACACTGCAAGAAAAATACCTAAAAAGACATGTTTCATACTAAATGAAGCAAGAGAAACTTATTTTAGACTGTTACATTACGCTCTATAAGGGCCATGTTGAGTTTTACCATTATCGTACATTCAACACACTGCCAGAAAAATACCTAAAAAGACATGCTTCATACTAAATGAAGCAAGAGAAACTTATCATAGACTGTTACATTACGCTCTATAAGGGCCATGTTGAGTTTTACCATTATTGTACATTCAACACACTGCAAGAAAAAGACCTAAAAAGACATGTTTCATACTAAATGAGGCAAGAGAAACTTATTTTAGACTGTTACGTCACGTTCTATAAGGGCCATGTTGAGTTTTACCATTATTGTACATTCAACACACTGCAAGAAAAAGACCTAAAAAGACATGTTTCATACTAAATGAGGCAAGAGAAACTTATTTTAGACTGTTACATTACGTTCTATAAGTGCCATGTTGAGTATGACCATTATCGTTCATTCAACATACTGCAAGAAAAAGACCTAAAAAGACATGTTTCATACTAAATGAAGCAAGAGAAACTTATCATAGACTGTTACATTACGCTCTATAAGTGCCATGTTGAGTATGACCATTATCGAACATTCAACACACTGCAAGAAAAATACCTAAAAAGACATGCTTCATACTAAATGAAGCAAGAGAAACTTATTTTAGACTGTTACATTACGCTCTATAAGGGCCATGTTGAGTTTTACCATTATTGTACATTCAACACACTGCAAGAAAAAGACCTAAAAAGACATGTTTCATACTAAATGAGGCAAGAGAAACTTATTTTAGACTGTTACGTTACGTTCTATAAGGGCCATGTTGAGTTTTACCATTATTGTACATTCAACACACTGCAAGAAAAAGACCTAAAAAGACATGTTTCATACTAAATGAAGCAAGAGAAACTTATCATAGACTGTTACATTACGTTCTATAAGGGCCATGTTGAGTATGACCATTATCGTTCATTCAACATACTGCAAGAAAAAGACCTAAAAAGACATGTTTCATACTAAATGAAGCAAGAGAAACTTATCATAGACTGTTACATTACGCTCTATAAGTGCCATGTGTTGAGTATGACCATTATCGTACATTCAACACACTGCAAGAAAAATACCTAAAAAGACATGTTTCATACTAAATGAGGCAAGAGAAACTTATTTTAGACTGTTACATTACGTTCTATAAGGGCCATGTTGAGTTTTACCATTATTGTACATTCAACACACTGCAAGAAAAAGACCTAAAAAGACATGTTTCATACTAAATGAAGCAAGAGAAACTTATTTTAGACTGTTACATTACGCTCTATAAGGGCCATGTTGAGTTTTACCATTATCGTACATTCAACACACTGCAAGAAAAATACCTAAAAAGACATGTTTCATACTAAATGAAGCAAGAGAAACTTAGTTTAGACTGTTACATTACGCTCTATAAGTGCCATGTTGAGTATGACCATTATCGTACATTCAACACACTGCAAGAAAAATACCTAAACAGACATGTTTCATACTAAATGAAGCAAGAGAAACTTACTTTAGACTGTTACATTACGCTCTATAAGTGCCATGTTGAGTATGACCATTATCGTACATTCAACACACTGCAAGAAAAATACCTAAAAAGACATGTTTCATACTAAATGAAGCAAGAGAAACTTATTTTAGACTGTTACATTACGCTCTATAAGTGCCATGTTGAGTATGACCATTATCGTACATTCAACACACTGCAAGAAAAATACCTAAAAAGACATGCTTCATACTAAATGAAGCAAGAGAAACTTATTGTAGACTGTTACATTACGCTCTATAAGGGCCATGTTGAGTTTTACCATTATTGTACATTCAACACACTGCAAGAAAAAGACCTAAAAAGACATGTTTCATACTAAATGAAGCAAGAGAAACTTATCATAGACTGTTGCATTACGTTCTATAAGTGCCATGTTGAGTATGACCATTATCGTTCATTCAACACACTGCAAGAAAAAGACCTAAAAAGACATGTTTCATACTAAATGAAGCAAGAGAAACTTATCATAGACTGTTACATTACGCTCTATAAGTGCCATGTTGAGTATGACCATTATCGTACATTCAACACACTGCAAGAAAATTACCTAAAAAGACATGTCTCATACTAAATGAAGCAAGAGAAACTTATTTTAGACTGTTACATTACGCTCTATAAGTGCCATGTTGAGTATGACCATTGTCGTACATTCAACACACTGCAAGAAAAATACCTAAAAAGACATGCTTCATACTAAATGAAGCAAGAGAAACTTATTTTAGACTGTTACATTACGCTCTATAAGTGCCATGTTGAGTATGACCATTATCGTACATTCAACACACTGCAAGAAAATTACCTAAAAAGACATGTCTCATACTAAATGAAGCAAGAGAAACTTATTTTAGACTGTTACATTACGCTCTATAAGTGCCATGTTGAGTATGACCATTGTCGTACATTCAACACACTGCAAGAAAAATACCTAAAAAGACATGCTTCATACTAAATGAAGCAAGAGAAACTTATTTTAGACTGTTACATTACGCTCTATAAGTGCCATGTTGAGTATGACCATTATCGTACATTCAACACACTGCAAGAAAATTACCTAAAAAGACATGTCTCATACTAAATGAAGCAAGAGAAACTTATTTTAGACTGTTACATTACGCTCTATAAGTGCCATGTTGAGTATGACCATTGTCGTACATTCAACACACTGCAAGAAAAATACCTAAAAAGACATGCTTCATACTAAATGAAGCAAGAGAAACTTATTTTAGACTGTTACATTACGCTCTATAAGTGCCATGTTGAGTATGACCATTATCGTACATTCAACACACTGCAAGAAAATTACCTAAAAGACATGTCTCATACTAAATGAAGCAAGAGAAACTTAGTTTAGACTGTTACATTACGCTCTATAAGTGCCATGTTGAGTATGACCATTGTCGTACATTCAACACACTGCAAGAAAAATACCTAAAAAGACATGCTTCATACTAAATGAAGCAAGAGAAACTTATTTTAGACTGTTACATTACGCTCTATAAGTGCCATGTTGAGTATGACCATTATCGTACATTCAACACACTGCAAGAAAATTACCTAAAAGACATGTCTCATACTAAATGAAGCAAGAGAAACTTAGTTTAGACTGTTACATTACGCTCTATAAGTGCCATGTTGAGTATGACCATTATCGTTCATTCAACACACTGCAAGAAAAAGACCTAAAAAGACATGTTTCATACTAAATGAAGCAAGAGAAACTTATTTTAGACTGTTACATTACGCTCTATAAGTGCTCTATATTTTACATATATTTGCAGAAGATTGTCGTAACCTAATAAAGGTTTAATGACTTACAACAAGAAGGTGTTCGGTACTGCTTCATGCAGAAAATAGTTGATAGTTAAAGCATCAATCGAATGCAATGAGTGAGATTTCGTGTTGTATACACTCTTATACATCATTTCGTCTAATTTCAAAGCGAGGCTTGGTATGAATGTGAAGCAAAAGTCTGCCTTTTGTCTCTGAAATGGATAAATTTGAACTCATCGCTCCTCATTTGCCTTAGAAACATCAACTTTAACCATTATACATACATAATTTCGCTCAAAAAGAGGTTTTTGCGATTTTCATCGAAAACGAGGTTTCAAACTGAAATAGAGGCTAAACGCCGCCACACCCTTCACGTTGTCTGGCAAAGTTCCTCCAACTTTGACGATACCCCCTTCTGTCGCCTGGTCTATTAGAAGAGGCACGCCTGGTCTATTAGAAGAGGCACACATTTTTGATTGGCTGACAAATTATACTGGAATATATTAAAATGAATATCTTGATTATATATACACGAGCTGATTTTTCGCATCAGCATACAAGTTTCTTCAAAGCAAAACTGAATCGTATTTTGTTCTTGAAGATTTGTTCTCAGGATCTGCTCCCTCAAGAATCTTGAGGGAGCAGATCCTGAGAACAAATCTGTATCTTTCAACTACCGTAAAAGCTCGAGGGGGGGGGGCTTATTTGAGATTTTGGCTCAGAGGGGAGGAGCTTATCAGAGAGGGGGGCTTAATAGAGCTTTTACGGTATTATACTTATAGAGCAAACTGAAAAAAGCTCAAATTACCCTGTGTACCAGACACCATTACGAAATTTTTTCTAGACTCTCATACAGGCTAGCTAAAGTAGGATCCTCGTTTTCAAATTCAAGGTCTAACTAAATAATTGTATCAGTCATCAATTTTCTTCACTTCTTTTGCTCAGAACAATGCAGAATATTGAACTTTCACTGCCGAAATTAGACTGAATTCCAAGCATATAATGCCGCTGTGAAGGCAGGACACAGTGGGCGGGTCGCTTATGTTGTGGTTGCGGTTTGTTTACATTTTGGAATCATTCAATATTTGGAATTCACTCAAAATGGCTTCTGGAGGCAACTTGGTGAAAGCTCTAAAGCTGGCTTCGGCATATTCTGCTGGGTTATTCGCAGGGGGAGGGATATTCCTCAGATCTGTTGACCATCCAACGAGGATGAACCTGGCAGAGAAATTTCCTGATGGACACAGAGCTGCTGTGCACCATTTCAAGTTTTTGCACAACCACGTCGAGAGAATGCAGGTACCAAGTCTTTATTGCCCCTTCTATACCTTCTGGAGTATACTGTAATAATCATACAGTGTACACAGGGCAACTGGCTGAGTAAGTTGGAATCTAAAATACTGCAAGTTATGCTAGAACCATAATTTGGTCAATTTTCTCCCTGCAGATCCACCAAAATGCCAGGATGATATCACTATATGCCATCACTATCAAGATCTTCGCTCATACAGTACTGTGCACGTATTTGTATACATCTTGCCACGCCCATTCATTACTAGTTTTCCAAATTTTTCCAAGTACCGCAAACTTTTTCCATGAGTTAAATAGTTAATCTCCCAAAAATAACTTATTTTTTGCTTGTTATCCCTGTCAATAATATATTAGTTTGTATATCGCCGAATTATTTGGTAAAAAATCTTGCAAAACTGTATTAAAATTCTTTGTTTCTTTTTCAAGGTGCCTTTGATCACAACGTCAATCATTGGCTCGACAGCAGTTTTCTTTTTGTCAAAAGGCCACCCAAAGAGATCATACTGGCTCGCTGGAGCAGGAGTTTTGGCACTTGTTTTCCCTCTTTCTGGAGCACACATCAACCCAAAGTACAGAGAACCAATGTGTACTAAAACGGACGAAACTGCCAACAGAGGGCCAGAACATGTTCAGCATATGCTGCGTGGATGGTCTGGTGGGCAATTTGGAAGAGCCACTTTGGGAAGTTTAGGGTTTCTTATTATCTTAGGTGCATTGGTTTAATAGATAGACAATATATTAAATTAGTGCATGTCTATAGTACCTTATTACAGTATATTTGCACTCTAAAGAAAACAAAAATATGGATATGGGTTATATTCTCTAGCTATGATTTGTCATTCCTTTTGACAACTGCACCTTGATTTTACCAAAATTTTATGAAAGAGGTTTATAATATTTGGAATTGCGATTTTGCTGAAGATTTTAGATATGAATGAGAAATGCATCATTGCTAAGCAAACTTGTTTACATCATCTTTGAAGTTCAACATTGTGCTACCGTCATTGAAAGGAGTTGATCAAATCATTGAAACGATAGGAAAATGAGTGACACGTGGCTTTCTCTTTGTTCTATTCTTAGACTTGATATCTAAAACTCCGTAAAGACACTAAAATTACAGTTTAGTTAGTAAACATAAACAAAAGAGGATGTATCAATGTTTGCCAAATGATAAATTTGAAGTATGGTATTACAGTAAAGGGTTTTTGTAACTTTTTATACTACCAATCACTCAAGTGCTATCAGAGAAGCAGATAATATATCTACGATAAGTGATCATGAAGTTATTCCTGTGAACTTAAAACATCAAAACATCTTCAAGAAATATAAAAAAGAATTATAGTATTAAAAAACCATCCTAGTCATAAGATATTAAACTACTGAAGCAATGATACCATATGTTAATTTGTAAATGAAGGTACATTAATAGCCTTTTGCTTTTTTTTTACCACAGACTTCTTTTTAGCTATTTTAGCAAAAGTGCTAAGAACAAGCCACTGGTTCTGGCAAGTGGTTGAAATACTGTAGCCCATTCAATAAAGAGCTTGTTCATGAAGTTGTCTAACCCTTCAAATGCTTGCTCTTCATAGCCAAATGAGCCATAGAAGTTAACTGATCTGGTTAGTTTCATAGTATCACAGTCCAGAGGGGGGGGGGTACGTGACTTGTGGATGCACTGGGGTCTGTGGCCCAATTTTCACACAAATACCCTGTTGTAATTAGCAAAAACTTGCCTTTGTACCCATTTTTATGATGAAATTTAGGGGCAAATTACCCATTCAAAAAAATTTTCTTTTGCAAATTTCTGCTAAACCCATCCACATTTTAGGAAAATCTACTAAAAAGGGACCTTTGTTTAAAGGAACTGCCAATTGACCTTAGACAAAACTTAATCTTTTAAGTGATACGAAGAACTATTCAAGAAACGTTTCAGTCAAAACTTGTAGCATGTATGGAACTTGTACATTATCATTGTGATTACTGCTAGGTTTTGTCAGAGTTGTTATAGATATTTTCTTTCTTTCTTTTCCTTTACAGAAAACATGTTGAGAACAGCATTTTTTGTTGAAATGTATATCCTGTATAAGAATTTATCATATTATCATTCTATCATTATAGAATCTTGGGTCCAAAACCAACCCATAGGAGCAGCGTATACTCATATCTTCAATATGTTATGTACCCCCCCCCCCCTGATCACAGAATCCATTATATAGTACATCAAAGCTTAAAATTACACAAGGAGTTACATATGAAGCCTCTCAAGTCAATGCAATGAAAGCAATTTTAGAATGTAACATACAGTACCTACATTATGGCGAAACAATGAAAGAGTCAGGGGAGCTTACATCAGACAAATAAGGAGAATCTTGAGGGCTTCTTGCATTCTGAAATTTTGAAATCAGTTCTTGGTTAAACAATGGGAAGTCATTCTCTTTGTCCATGGCATTCTTAATCTTCTTCCTTATTTGGTATGGTGTTTCATCTGTTTGCCTAAAAAAGAAATGACAATTAATATATGGGAATGTGAAAAGAGAAATATTTTGCATCACACAATAAGAGATCAGCAGGTGTTCTGAAAATATATACAGTAACTTATTCTTTGAATACAAATCTGGAATGATAATTGTAAAGATATGTTGCATCCATTTTCTTTGTATGTGAAAGAATCCAGGTTTGAAAAATAAAAAATTGTTTGCCAGTTTTCACATACACAGGATGTTTCAACATATGATGTTTCAACAACTTTATCAATGTGCAGATTTCTCATCAAAATGGAGAAAAAAGATCAGTAAAATTGCACAGCATACCCAATATTGACAGGTTTCAATCCAGCACGTAAGCTTGGATCTTTGATTGATTCCATTAAGTCATTTTTTCCTTCAGATTCGCTGTTTCTCACTTGCCTGTTCTTGTTCATTTTGTTCCTAAGGAAGATGGTGGACACTGATAAGAAAATTACACCCCAAAGGATTCTGTCATTTAATTTGAAGTAGTGCATTATTTGCATGAGGTGTGCATATTTGAATTCCAGTTACTGGCAAATGGTTGAAATCGCAAATTCAATGAAGAACAGACCTTCTTCCTGAATTTTCCAACCGCTTCAACACGTATTCGCACTGACCCATTAACTATATGGTAGCAAAAAACATCTTGTGTTTTAACCTTCTTCCAATATTCTAAAAAGCACGTATTAGAAAATTATTCAAAGAATATGATATTCATATATGTAATGTTCTGCATTAAACCACATTTTGAAAGAAATTAATTTTTAATTCTATTCACCTCGTCACAGGACAATTAGAAGCATTTTTTAGTGCTTCATGTTGAGGTTGAGATCCTTTTGCATTGAGGTCCTGAAATGAGAAAGTGATATTAAACCAACTGGACATTCTATGGAGTTTCATATTGATCAGAATAGGACACATTCACAGTCAAAGCCAGATTGCTTTAGACCAAGAAAAAACTACCCAAAGCAAAGTCAAAGTTATGGAAAACAAAATATTTGACTCCAAATAACTGCTGACATAAAACTTCACCAAGCATATTGCTCTCACCTTTCTGACATTTGTTTTGACTTCCTTGCATTTTGCTGCAAGAGGAATTGTTGATAAATTTGGAGGTGGGGGTAGTAAGGGTGGGGGTGGTGGGGGAGGTGGGATAAGGGAGCAAATGGCATTGTTTGATGTCTTCAAAGGAGATAAAGCTTTTCTTCCTGATATTGATGAACATGGTGGGCTTGGAGCAACAAAATCTGATTCCAAATTTTTCACAGGATCATTATGGCCAACTACTGGTGTGTTTTTGTGATTGACCATTGGTGATTTGAATGCTTCTTCAACTTTAGCATCTTCGTGTTGTTTATTTCTGCTTGCAATACGCTTTGAGAATCTTCTTCCTGAACCTTTAGCCTCTGAAAAAAATTAAATAACAACAATAACAGTCTGCTTTTAATAGAGTAACAGTTCCTCAATTGAAGGACAGTTCCCTGATTAAATATTAACTAATTTCAAAGCACAAAAGATATTAGCTTACTTGATCAAGTAACTGTTTGCTTATTTGAATACAAATTCTGCAGATTCTGGTATGACTAAAATGAGGAAGATTGTGGATCTTTGAGAGCACCATTAAATTCAGCAGCAAAACGGCTTACATTACCAAGTGAAAACAATCTGCTGGTGCAGCGCAAATAGGTAGAATTTGTACCTAGATTGGGGAACAGTTACCGGATTCGGTAACCAAAACTTTGTGCTCTTTGAAATTATAAAATGGCTCATAGATTGGGCTGTTCTGGCATGATGTCAGTTTTACAAGGGCAATAAATAAAATGCATTCAGTGTGCACAAGGAGCAAATGTTTGGTACCTAATATCAAGAGGAAATAATAGGGCACAATTTGGGGGGAAGAGAAAAGTGAACAAGAGTTATGCAGGCAGTACAAAATCTAGTTTGTGCTGCACAAAATGAATAGGTGAAGTTGCATTTTAGCACCAAGCGCTGGGATTGCAGAAGCACAGAAGACCTAATCGTGTCTGTGACCCTTATCATGACGCTCCAATGGTGGGGCTCTATCGGGTATTGAACTCTGTCCACCTGACTGTTCTGGCTGCAAAACCAGAGGATTACACCACTGTGCCACATTGCTGATAATGTACACAAATATTCTTGTGTCCCATGTACCTTCTGAGTAGTTATAAGCTCTGACCATTTCATCCTTCAACGCTGCAAGCTTTTGTTTTGTTTCATTATCATCTAATTTCTCACAGTATTCATCTCCAAACATAGCAGTAAACATTTTCACTTTGAGCCATGATAACATCCCTGCATTTTCTTCATCTTCTCGTTTTCTTTTCCTGAGAATATTATGGTACGCAGTTGGATTATAATCTAAATATTTAATCAGATCAGCAACTGCTTGTTGTGTTAAATCCGATCCTTGTTTTTCATAGTCTTCTTTTGAGATTCGTGTGCAGAATGAGGTGGTGCAAGGTGAAGCAGGATCAAATTGATCGAATAACTCTGCCATCTTTTTCAAAATCGAAACGAACGAAGTCGAAAAGAAGGCCAATCAATGAGTTAGGCCAAAAAGGGCCTAAATTATTTTCAGTGTCTCCTTTTCAGCTCAATTCTTCAACAATGTAGAAAGTGAAAGAATCAATCTTTAGCCTTGATCAAATCTCAATGTCTCTCCTTATCCTTGCAATTATTTTCGCGTACGGATCGTGTTTGGATCGCAAATTAACGGCAAAACTTTGCACAGGATCTTTGCTGTGAGTACATCAGCAGAACAACAGCTTCGATTTTGGCGCCAAAAATTGGATTCTTAGACACGGGGGTAAATTGGTACAGGAAACTTTGAGCCTATTATTCGCTATTTTTCATGAGGGCACAGACAGTGAACATGAAGATTATTATGGAAATTGTAAGAAACTCGTAAAAAACTCAACAACTCTTGAGGAATCAAGAGAAAATTTTAACACTGGCTCAGTCAGATTCTTAGTTTTGTTTTGGTTTGAAATTCTGCACCCCCTCCCCCTGACGACGACGTCGACGTCATAACGAGGTATTTAAACAATGGTACCAGAACCAAAGCAGAGGATGTAATTATTACAAGATGGCCACTGCAGCAGAGAGTCCTAAATCTTCAGGCAGTATAAAGGTATGAGTTTTATGATCTTCTTATGTGTTTAAAATATTTAAAGACCAAACGATAAAAGGCTTCCGAACATCTGTGTGAAGTTTTAGGAGACAACAGATGGTTCATCATCATCACTAATGTTCGAAACGAAAGCCGGCAAATAATTTTATGCAATTCACCTGCGCCTTATGATGAAGCCCCTTATAAGATAAGACGGCCCTATTGAAGGCCTAGCCAATATGACTTTAGGTGCTAAGCATTTCCTGCGAAACTGTTGCTTACTGTGGCCATCTTCCCTTCATAAAAACAGGAAACAATTGATATGATCATTATTCATAAATATAGTCAATATATCATCTGCTCTTGGCCTTGCATTGCTGTGGCTGGCCTTGATTGCTTTTGGTAACATGACAATTTTAGAATCCAATAAACAAGCCAAAAACGATTGGACTTGTCATGAATTAATTGTTCATATTGTTCTCCCTTCGTGGAAGCATGGTGATACCTGATTTTAATGCAGTGCTATGGAATTTTTAATTTTTTCACATCTGCATGAAAAGTTGCATACATCTTTAAAGTGAATAACCTGAGTTGAGATCTCACATATTTACAAATAGCTTATTGTATTTGATAATCCATCCAGCTCGGGCTGAATGAAGGCAATGCTAAAGTAAACAATAATAGAGGGATGAGGTGTTTCTTTGTCCTATTTATAGACAAGCGCTATATCTCTGGTCATTCACTTTAAAACAGTAAATACTGAAAAAAATTGACAAGGGCCATGTTCAAAACGATATTATTATTTAATCAACAAAAAAGAAAGTATTGTACATTAAAGAATGAAAGTACAGTAACTGTACTTTTATTCTTTAATGTACAACACTTTCTTTTCTGTTGAAAGGGATCAGTCACAGATTATCATAGAATAAGGGATCAATCCATTTTGATTTTTTCTTCTGTTTGTCAAATTTTTATTTGACAAATAGTAAATCTTTATTTTTAGCAGTTTAGCAGTTGGCGCCCCACCTATGGAATGGTGCAAAGCAATGGATAACATTGATATATATATAAATATATATTATATATTTGGTAAAGGTGGTACGATAAAATATGGTATTAAAATGGCAGATGCAACGAACGAAACGAGTCTAAATAATTGGCACACTGAGGCCTTTCAAACTTATGTTATCATCAGAGTGTGACAAACTAAACCAATGCAAACCTTATATTATATATATATGACTGACCGCCAAGTGTTAAATGGTAATTTTTCATAGTAAACAAATTTCAATTTTTTACACAGACTTATCCAATAAGTCAAGACTACAATGTTCATTGGAACAAGAAGCTTGGCTCTGGCATAAGTGGACCAGTCAGGTGTGACTTTGTTGTTATTGTTTTTGTGCTGTTTTCTGTTTTGTTTATGAGTGACTTCCATATTAAACACTCCTCTGCAATGACTTTCCAAAGAATATTTTTGTGCATGCATTGGAATTAGCAAAATGATAACATATTATGCACATACATACTCAACTGCAAAAATATGAGTTTAGACGAACACAAGATAAGCAGGAGGGTAAAAAAACAGCTTATCATACCATATTGACTGCTGGAGTAAAATTAGTTAGATGCTATGGGAGAGTTTGCTCCATACTGTAAATAGATTGCAGTTTGCAGGACAGAATAAAACGATGTCACCAACCGTAAACAACTTGGGTAGATTTATTGAAGTTTAGGCTCTGAAAGGTACTGTATTCCCAGCCATTTCCATTCTGTTTTTGTTTATGAATGTATAGTACTACTCTGACAAAATTGAGATGGACGTGCCCCCACTTCACCCCCTAGTGATGCCCTTGAGAGCATAGAAGTTTTTTCATTGCATAATGAGGCTAGCAGCAAAAATCATTGTAAACCTCATGCTCACACTATTTTTCTTACTTGCCAAAGATCAAGCACACATTTTAATTTAATTGAAGATACAGTATACTGTATGCTATTTTAATTTTATTTGTTAATTAGGCTGTTTATCTCCAACTAGGATTTGCACACACAAAGTTACAAAGCAACATTTTGCATTGAAATGTCTTGTTGACAGACAAAAATCAAGAACGGAGGTAAGTAAGCTTCATACAGTACCTTCATTCCTTCAAAGCTTCATATCAATATTTAGACTAAATCATAAATTGCCTGTAAAACCCTTTGAAGTCTAAGAGAGTGTACAGCTTTCCACCTTAACCTCTTAACCTCTTACAGTTCTGTGGTGAATTTAATTAAGAACAACTTTGGGGCCAGGTCCTATCTGAGAGAATGAGACTTCACCTTCATCGTTGAAGGCTCATATACTACTTTAGCATATCAAACATATTGTGTCAGTCAATATCAATTGTTTGTGTGAGGTGAGAATGTCTTGCAAATTAAATTGCAAAGGCTCTTTTGAATACTAACATGAACATGGCATTTGATGTCTTTCTTTCAGGTAGAATTGCATTTCAGATGCAATCATCCTAATATTGTCTCAGTTGCTGATGTCTATGCAAATGAAATAACATTGCCTGGTGAAATGCTGTCCAAGTGAGTGTTTTTCTTTGCCTACTTTCAGTTTCAGTTTCCTTATTCAAAATTCCTCTCCATACAGTGTACATTGCAAACTACATTATACAAACAAAAAGAAAATTGTAGAAAAGAAACCGTTAACTGTTACAAAAGATATAAAACTAAGCAGGATAGGAATTGTTTGCAGTGAAATTTCTTGAGAAGGAGATCTTTCAGTATGATAGAATTGAGCACCCCCCTATTTCCCATTTGATAAGAATGTCTAACAACTAATTCGTTTTATTGTTTCATATTTGCTGTACATGAAAGTTTTTATACACTATTATTTGTTTCAGGTCGTATTTACTCATGGTCATGGAGCTAATGGAGGGTGGAGAACTTTTTGAAAGAATAAGGAAGAAAGTCAGTTTCACTGAGAAAGAAGCTTGTGACATTACAAAACAGGTAATTTACTAACAGTCTATTTATAATACATCAAAAGCCAAACATTTTGGACACTAATATTTTTGGTCATTTCATAGGTTCGAAAATGTTAATGTTGGAATTTTTTGTAGTCCTCAATATTTAGAAATTTTCCTCAGCATAGCAAAATCACAGCAGAACATTTCCACCATTTGAGAATGTAATGCCTTGCTTGCAAAACGCTTTGCTGTGAAGAAGAATGTAGTGAGAATGTTAATTAATGAAAAATATTAATAATATTATTTTCTTAAAATAAATCCACCTTAGCAATCATTCTAATCATCCTCACCGCAACAATAATCATTTATGGAAATTTCTCACCAAAGACCCCCAAAATGAAACACGATCAATAGAACTACGACATTTTAGTATGAAATGAGCCGAAATAAACTGCAAAATGTATAGTTTTAAGTCGTCCAAAATTTCTGTAAAAACGTCTGAAACTCCGTGGAAAAATGTCTGAACATTATTTGCCCGAAAATAGTTTGTTCGAAATTTATTTGACCGAAATTTTGGCTTTTAACGTAGTATAGAACATCGTATAATAGTAAAATAGTATTAGCAATGATGAAAACTTATAAAACACAACTGTTACTTGGCAATAAGTTTCAATTAAAATATCTTCGTCAGTAATAAAAGCAGTACCAGAAGGAAAATACCCAGGACAAAGATCTAGAAGAAAGAATCGCTTAACGCTAATAAAAAGCAACAAAAGTTATGCAGAATTGAAGATTTTGGCGCAAGATCGAGAAATTTGGAAGACTTGGATGCCATGAACCTGCCTGATTAAAAAAGATGACCAAACAAGATGAAGAAGAAGAAAATATCGTATAGTAACTATGATGCACTTAGTTTTTAGATATTGTCAACTGAAAATATTCTTATAGATATCTAATCTTTCAGATCGCGTCTGGCCTGAATCATGTTCATCAACAAAACATTGCCCATCGAGATCTCAAACCTGAAAACTTATTACTCAAAAGCAAAGTGGAGGTATGTGTCACTTCATAATTCTACTACAGGTACAAATAGAATGATAGATATCTGGTAACTATGCATATCTCTTCAACGTCAAGCAAAGAAACTACTGTAAATCAGTAGTTATTCTTTCTGTCTCATAAGTTCGTGCCATATACCGGGTGTCCCAAAATGATGTATTATCGTTTGATTGCTTATATGTCCATAACCGATGAACTGATTTTCAAAAACTGGTAAAACCACCACTAACATCTTAACATCCAATTTAGACTTTAGGCAATCAAATAAAACAAAGTTTTTGAAAATCCGTTCATTGGTTATGGACATACAAGCAATCAAACAATAATACATCAATTTGGGACACCCGGTATATTTCTTTCCAGGTTACTTGTAAATTACCTCTTTAATTTACATTAATAATTCATTCATTGAACAGATTATAGACTTGGAATATGTAATAATAGTTCTTGCCAAGGACAGGAAGCTATAGAAAGGATTTACAGCGATCATTTACAAGTTTGATGAAGCAGAAACAAGTAGCTCAAAAGTGAAATAAATGGGTCCACAAAGGCGGCTATTGCGTATAACAGATCACAGTGCCCTAGAACCTTTTTTCTGAAAAATAACTACTTAATTGCTCAAGTATTCTGCATATGTTGTCATTTCTGTCAATTTTAGGCTGTCTCTGTCAAAATCGCCGATTTTGGATTTGCAAAGGAAGACAAGGGGGATCTGATGACTCCACAGTTTACTCCTTACTACGTCTCACCACAGGTAATACACTTTTAGAATGCTAGTGCCTGGAAGCGTTGCAAATTCTTACTTTAACTACATCTGATCTTCGACGTTATTCACTTATCTTCAACAAATATATTTCTTCCCAGATTGATTCATCAATCTACACATCTGCCACGGGCATTTAATTTATTTGGTTCAACAGCCGATTGGGAGGCGATTCAATTCTGTTATTTTTTGGGTGTACTGCTCAGCTTCTGAACCAAAGAAATAAAATGCCTGAGATAGATGTGTAGATATATCCTTCTTCTTTCGATATATCCTCATGTTTGCTCTTAAAAGCAATTTTTGGAATGCACAACGAGCACGCTAGCTACCTGGGTTTCAGAGAAAATTTTGCGGCTTTGTTTGTTTTGAATTACTGGTTGAGAGAATTTCCTTTGTCTGTGATCGCTGATCACTTTGAATTGCGGTGTCAATCAAAAGCAACTCATGCTATTGTCTTACAAAATCTGTCCTTGTTTCTTTCTTCCTTGATTGATTTTTATCTTCTTTTTAAAGGTACTGGAAGCTCAAAAATTTCATAAAGCACAGAAAATGGGACATATTCCACCTGGGAGCCCTCCTTACACATACAGCAAGGTATATAAGTTAAAAATATGATTGAGTTTATTCGAGCACTTTATAGTTTTTTGCATGAAGTCGTTCGTAGCAGTACCAATCCCTAAACTAACTTATCCATCCTAATGCAACTAAGTGTTGGACTCAGTAAGCTAAATTTCCACAAATTTAAGAATAATTTTTTAACCATACTTATGATGCAAAATAGACATGATCTTCTCAACAGTTTAGATGCGATATTGTTGCCTCGTGGTTTAATAGATCTTTCAGATAAAGACTTGCTAAATATCATCTTCTATGGCCATGATATTTTGTTCCTCCTGGTATTGTCCTTGTAGTGTACCATAGTAGTTCATTGGTACTATCTTAGGTTATTTGTCATATTGGATATATGAAAGAAATTCCCTTGACGTTCTATAACTTGAACATCCTTCAAAGACAAAAACATCCAGTTCTAATTGTTCAAGCTGAAAGTTGGAAATGCAGGAAACAAAGGTAAAGAAAATATCTTTTTAGTTTTACTCAACGTTCTGGCTGCTAACATGGAAACATCGATAACCCTTTTTGACAAACAACAAGATGGAAGTATAAATGGTGTGAAATATATTTCGTTTGGTATTCTACACGATTCTCCAGGCTACGTCGAAATTGATAAGCGAGTTCCTTTCTTTAGCGACATAAACAAAATCCCGCTAGATTTTACCAGGACATTAATTTTGCTGTTGGCCCTGTAATTTTGAGAATTCTATCTCCTGCCTTAGCCTACGATCTGAATCAAGCCAGTCATTTTGCTTTGCGTAAGAGTTAATTTCGTGTCTTATTTGTCGTTTCAGAGTTGTGATATGTGGTCACTAGGAGTGATAATCTACATCATGCTATGTGGATATCCTCCATTTTATTCTGAGAATCCTCGCAAGCAATTATCGCAAGGAATGAGAAGGAGAATCATGGCTGGCGATTATGATTTCCCTCCTCATGAATGGGCTAGAGTTTCAGATTTGGCAAAAGATGTCGTTCGAAGGTATTTTTGATACAGGGTGTGCACGTCAGGCCCAAAACACGTGGACCTAGCCACAAGGACCCTCAACTTGCGCTCATCTAATTGAAGTGAATTAATGTTGTTGTTGTCGCTCCAGTTGAGGGCCTTATGGACAAACTCTTCTCAAAACAGCAAAAAAATTCTCGCCAGGAACAAATTTGTTCCAGGACCAATCAGGATCCAAGACTTGAAATAACTTGATGAGATTAGCTGATTCTTCTTCAATTCAAACTTCCCGCCAAAGGCAAACAAAATCGTTCGAACAACGCGTTCGACTGAACTGCTGCAACGATGAAAATCTCAAAGTAACGAGAGAATTTACGAGATCTTTTGCGCCCCCAAATAACCAAAATAGCACTTATAGGTAAGAGTTTTTTGCTTTAATAGCTTGAAGAAACATTCATCTAAGTACTGATAGCTTGTTTTGCAGTGTAGCACTTCAGGATAACCACTTTTTGCGGCGATTTAGGGTCGGTGGTTTCGAGAAAAAATAGCAGATCATTTAGGCCATGTCCGTTTCTGGAAGCGTATGTCCATGAGTCGTAGTTATAGCGTCCATCAGTCTATCAATAGCGATAACCTACGAACATATGATTAGTCTAACGTAGACCCACAAAAAATTCATACAGACCCGTAGGAAGGTGGTTGATTTCGCATAGACCCAGAGTGTTAATATATTTTTCAGGTAGACCCTAATTCATCTCCCTGCAAACGCAAAATTAAAGAGCCTAAATAACCACAGGCGCAAAAATGATTTACTTCAGATGCGAAAATTAGGCATATACCCATTTCAAGAAAGGCCTTGGGTCTGACTTGGACACCCCGTTTTAATCATTGCCATGTTTATATGAAGTTAGCGTGCGTTTCAGCCTTCGTCAGAGAAAAAGAAGATCTTTAACGATATGATTAACAAAAAGAAGTCGTTGTTAAGGACCGTTCATTGTTTATGCTGCATGTTGGCACCGAAGAGAAATTGGTTGGGTAATCAATTTTCTGGCTTGTTCAAAGGTTGGGTAAAAGAAAATTGTGGTCATTGGAAGGGTGCGGTGACAAATATTTCTTGTACAAAATGCTTACAGGAAGTTTTTAGCAACAAGGTCAATGACCAATAAGGTCAATGGTAAGTCTATAACGCAATGGCTATGTAAGAAAGAATGCTGTTGTATCATGTTTTAATTTTACGATCTAGAATGCCAAAAACTGCCACGCCCTAGCCATGATTTCAGCCTGATACGATTCTAAACAAAAAAGTAGACATGTCCTGCATGACCAAGCCATACCCTGGTATTTTAAAACTGGAGGAAGGCTTTGGTAAGAGAAATTTTTGACCCGGGGTAGGTTTTAGTTTTCTGGACTCTGATAGGAAAGAGTGACTTGGAACAAAGTGATACAGAAGTGAATGACAGTGAGAGACAATGAGAGTGACGACAGCGAAAAAGATTTTGCTGATCGTGATATAGATGCCAGGGAAAAGGAAAATTTAGTTATAACGAATAGGTATGAGCGAACTGCAAGTGCATGGAATCTGGCATTCACTTAGAGGTATAAGTGAAATATATTTTTCAATTTCATGTTTAAAGATTTTATTGTACACAGTTAACAGTGATCAACACTGCAGTAAAACAATGGACATGTTAAAAATAGTGCAACTTGCTAGAAATAAAAAACAAGCATCCGAAAGCGGTCCGAAGGTTGGGTAAAATATTTTTTTTGCAATGATTTAGGTTGGGTAATTATTATTTTTATTCATTGACAGGTTGGGTAAATGAAAAAAAATTTGATATTTTATTTCTCTTCGGTGCCAACCTGAGGCATAAATAATGAACGTCCCTTAGGAGGTTGAAAAATCAAAACCAGCCATAACTCAGGTATTGTGATTTTCAATCGATGTCATTTCTGAAAAGAACGTGAATGCATCCAGCAATGTACTTATTTCTGGTAAATGGCTGAATGAATTTGTAATTTTATAATTGCTAAGGATCAATTATTTCTAGCCGTTAACAAAGGTTTGAGCTACCTTCATAGTATAACAAGTATGATTTATTCCGCACATGAGTTTACAAATTGTTGATCTTCCTAGGCTTATAAATGTGAATCAAGATGAAAGGATGAATATTCAACAATTACTGACACATCCTTGGCTGAACCATGGAAAAGCACCAGATACTCCGCTCCAGTCCCCGCGTCATTTAATGGACGAGGTTAGCCATTTTGTTTACCTTCCCTTGCTTATTTTGATCTTTACCGTAAAACTCTATTAAGCCCCCGGGGGGGCTTATTTAACTTCAGACACTACAGAGTGGGGGGCTTAAAAGAGAGGGGGGCTTATTCCCAAAGTTAAATGAAGAGGATACATATGATATAATCTCGGATTTGTCACACATGGATTTGTCGTAATTATTAACTTGGATTGTCTTGGAATGAAATAATATAAACAATGAAAATGATTATCGTCGCAATTCTTGCTCTTCGCTTCCTCATTAAACTCCGTTTTCCTGCCAATACACCGATTTATACATATGATAGCTTTTTAGTTCTTTTACACCACATTTTGTGGATTCAACATGCAATTTTACGAGTCCAATACATAAATTCAACACAGTTTATCTCAAACCATACCAAAATTAACATGCAAACTTATTTCGCCCAATAAATGGAAAATCTTTGTTAACCTCCGGAATTTGATAAACGTGGTGGGGGGGGGGGCTGAATAGAGAGGGGGCTCATTTAAAATTTTGGCTCAGAGGGGAGGGGCGTATTAGAGAGGGGGCTTAATAGAGAGGCGGTTTAATAGAGCTTTTGCGGTATATATATCAACTTGGAGCTCACAATTACTTGAAACAGAATGACCTAGAAATGATGATATTCACAAATAGACTTATTCTATCATATTGGTCACCACTATTGGTAGACGTGCCAGATGTCTTAACTAGTCTAGCCATTCTAATCAGTCTCGGTTCAGTGGCAGTCTCGTTTTAATAAGGGATGACTGGTACTCATCATAGTCAGTCTAATTCAGGTCCAAGAAAACTTTCTGTCAAACGAATGAGATAGCCTAGCTAGCTGTGATGACTTGCGTCACAATTTTTCGCTTGGGTTAGAAGTAAATTGACATGGAAATCATCAGAACAGAAGTATCTGGATTTCTGGGAATTGTGTTTGAAGCCAGGAATTGATTCCAGGGAACTCAATCAAAATTACTTCCTTGTTTGTTTGAATTGATTGTAGATTGGTACAAAATTTGCATATTGCTTTGAAGTATTCAAATTCAATGAATCAATGATCCAATTTCTTACAACCGCTCAAACTTTTATTATTGTTTGCATCAGGCCGAGTCTTTCTTATAGCAACACATCATTTTTTGTCAACACACATTTTGTCACCTGGAACCGCAAGTAAGGTTATGTGATTTGGTTAATCAGAGGGGATGAAAAGATTGGAAGCAGGAACATATTTTGCCACACCTTAGATCCAAAAACTGTTTGAATTGCAGTATCATCAGTTTTACCTCATATTTTCTCATACTTCGTGTCACAATTAAATATGACGTGATGCCGCTAATCAAATGACAATCATGTGGTTTTAGTTTCGTATCATAAATTGAATTTGCTTGCTCCTCTATTTTGTCAGGAATCATTTGAAGCAGTAATGAACGCACATTCTGCAGTACTGACAGAGATGAGATTGCCTGATCAAACATGTAATATCGATGCAAGTGCAATGGCTAGAAATCCAATCATACAAAGACGCACAGCACCTGACCAAGGGTGAGTTCATTCATTTATTCATTCACACATTCATTTATTCATTCATTCATTTATTCATTCATACATTCTACATTCATTCATATACTGTGTGTCCCAAAATGATGTATTATCGTTTGATTTATGTCCATAACCAATGAACCGATTTTCAAAACTTTTTCTTATTTGATTGCCTAAAGGCTAAATTGTATTTGAAGATGTTGGATGTGGTTTTACGACGATGTTTTCATTTCGAAAAGAAGATCGATAAACCTGCTCAAATTCAAGCCTTAGATGGCATGAGAAAGAAACGGCCTATTTTTCCAGTCAACATTTTAGATGTGGTACAAAAGGTTGAACTCGTACTGGTATTCTCTGAATTCAGTATTAAATTTTAATTTTGAGGTCAGCAACACTTTATCTCTCCTTTTCAGTTACGAATCTGGAAGCAAAGTCAATTCATCCAAGGCAACTGCCGAGCCTCTTAGTGAATATGAGGCCAAAATCGAATCAATACGCGATATAATTGGATACTGTTACCTTCCACCACATAACACATCAGGTATTTGGACTATTTGTTTACGTTGTGTTAAAATTACTAATGCAAGTACTAGGTGCGACGAAAATGATGTGGCCCCTTGAAAAAACAGAGGATGACTAAAAGATGATAGGATCTGATTATTTTCTGCGATTTGTAGAAAATGATTTGTCTTCACACCCTTTCGATGCTCAAGCAACACACACCCTTTCGATGCTCAAGCAACGAAGGACGCCCTCCGCATTCTGTTTATTTTGTGAACGTTTTTGGGGACCCCTGAAGTTGAAACCTGGAGCAATTTGCTCCCTGCTTCATTCTCAGCGAGCCTGTTCGCAGGTCACGATAAATCGTACAGTTCTATCGTACGTAAGAGGGGATCGAAGAGTCTGAAGAGAAGATCTTAAAGCTTATTGTATTGATACTCAGTTTTCACAAAAAGGTTTCGAAAGACCTTTAAGGTGGAACGAATAGTCATAATGCAACACTTTGCAGGACACAAATTGGCTGCTAGCAGTCAGATATCTCCTTCGGGCATTAAGTATGAATCGATCTCCCCGAAAACGGAATTTAGTTGCCAGGTATTCTTTAATTAGGATACAGTAGAAACCCGCATGAAAGAACCTAGGTTTTCTTTGCGCAGCCTGAATAGGTTCTTAATTAACTGGTTGCTATTCTAAATTCCAGCCTGTAAGGTTCTTAAAAAGGTTCTTATATACGTACAGGTCTTGCACACATTAACACTATTTTCCTGCTCAAGAATTCTTCATAATTCTTGAGAACATCTGTGGGTCTGTAATGGCACAGTTAAACCAGCTTTTTTAACCATGTTAAATTTTAACCAATCAAATGCATTTGACTTGTTGGATTGACCAATTAGAATGCCACATACCATAACCTGATTAACTTCAACTGGTTTAACTTGCCAGTGTGAATAGTGTTTAAGAATACCTGTTTAAAAATCCTTTAATCTTTTGTACCAATGAAGAAGTCTGATCAGAATGTGAATAATCCTGAAGAATCCTAAAAATTCTCGTCATTTTAATAATTTACATGAAACCTATTATATAGGAACCTTTCCCAGTTCCAGCCTCGTAGGGGTTCTTATTTAGGGGGTTTAAAAGATTTAATTCCAGCCTCAAGGTTCTTATAAAAACAGGTTCTTTTATGCGGGTTTCTACTGTATACGATTGCTATCCATCTTTGCTAAATTTATGACATTTATTTTCAGCGATTACATTCGAGCAAGGACTGTGTTCATTAGCTGTTAAATCGATCCAGATGAATCCTCATTTAAACCCCCTTCACAAAGCATTGAAGATCGAGTCATTTAATGGTATGTACCATTACTGTCCGGGCGGCATATTATTTAAGAAATTTTAGATGATGAGCTCAAGAAGTTAGTTTCGCTTTTAGCTCTCTTCGTATGGGCTACAAATATATTGAGAGTTACTGGCTCAAAAGCCTGTCTCAATTTAGCTGTCATTTGAGATTTGCGATATCGCAAAATCAATCAAATGAAAAACTTCATTCGTTTTTATTCGCATGTATTTGACATTTAATCGGAGACTGAATTCTTCAGTTTCTTTTTTGAGGTAGATCTCAAGAAATGTCAATATGTAAGACATCTTGCTTTGAGCAAGGTGCAGAATTTTTATTTTTCATCTCACACATGTCTTATTTATCTGTCCTTTTACTGGAAAAAGTCAAATAGCCTTACATAACGGACTCATCGTACTAAACCCATAAACGCAACAAAACACCGTAATCTGTAGAAAGAAGACTGTTAACTCTTGTAAAAGAACAACAGCCAAAATGAAAATAAACCTGTAACTAGAGAGAAAACTGTTGAATCCTTTAAGAGAGGCACGAGTTTATCTTAAAACCTGAAAAGAAAGAAATAAGTTAGTAACTCACCAGTAACTGCAATAAAGAGCACCTTTGAATGACCGAAAACGCGTTTCGTCGCACACTTATCAGTTCGGTTCGCGTGAAGAGCAAATAAACGATACAAACTGGTCACTTTTATTACCAATTGGAAAAGTTAGTAAAACAATTCAAAGTTAAGTAAAACTTTGATGGAATTCTTTTGGAACAATGCAGCATAGCTTCCAAATCTTTAACTCGGCGTAAAAAGGTGGGTGTAAAATTCTGCGATCTATTTCTTGAAACTGAGTGGCTTGAAACAAACTTTGGTTACTTATCTTTAATTCTACCGTTGGACTTTTCAGAAGTTTTGAATGTTTTCGAAATTTCAGCGCTTGTTACATTTCAACTCATCATAAACCAGAAAAGTGACAGACTTTTGCTTGATAATATATTGTAGACATTCTTAAACTATGGCTTTCTTCTGCAATTATTTCATGTTGCTTCAAGCAGTTTAGAAATTACGCTGGTTTTGCATTTTTTTTGAAAATTTTTCTTGAATTCTTGAATAAGTAGAAAACACTCTAATTCTGAAAATATTGAAGATTTCAGAAATGTCCAATGGTAGAATTATAGAGAAATAGCTAAAGTTTCTTTGAATCTATTCAGTTCAAAGAAATAAGTAACTGAATTTTACACCAGCCTTTTTGAAGATTTGGAACCTATGCTGAACAAAGCAAAACTGCTGCTTATGGCTCCGGATTTCTTCGAGGAATTTAGCTTATCTGCCAGTATAAGGAATTAACTCTATTTAGAAAATTTATTGTAGGTCGTGTCTTTATGGGACCAATCAACAGGAAAAGATTGGCAGGAAATTTATCAGAAGTTTTGAATTGGGTCGCAGAGAATTCAAGGTAGCCGAACGCCACTCTTACTTACTGTAGTTTGATTATGCCAAGCGCCTCTCTCTACTGTAGCTTTATAATTAACTCGACAATGCAAGTACCAATTGCAGAGAAAACTCTGGCTATCCGAAGTTCAAATTTTAAAAGCGAACAGAGCCGTTTATCAAATTTTTGAGAATGTGTTACATGTATGTATGTATATTATGTATGTATTCATGTATGTATTTGTATAATTTTGCCATCAAAATAAGTTACGGATTGCAAATATAAATAATTTGCAGGCAAGAGCTTATAAGCTAATCTGAAAACACCCCAGGTTAAAAATGGGAGGATAGTATGAAAAGTTCAATGCGACCTTGTATCCGTATTGGTCTCTCCAGAGGTGCTTTGCACGGACAGGCAGAATACCACGGAACTCTTGGTCGTCTTTTATAGGAAGAAAGAATGTTAATTGAACATTTAAAAATGTATTGCTATGCAAAGACCAAGGTTATATCATGACAGAGGCTAAATGTATTTTTCCAAAATTCTCCAGCCCATTTTTTGTGTAATTGGACAGACAAATTTCATTACATTTTGCGAAACTGGTTGAGAAAAATTACCAAAAAAATTGTAAAGAATTTGGTAAAAAGTATAAAGAAAAAAGATCACGAGAAACAGAACTTGAAAATTGTGCTGAGTTAAGGAAACTTTCTGATTGTCAAATTTCAAATTAGAATCTCTCTCAAATTAGATTTCACGTAAAATTATCCATGCAAAGCACTTAAAATGTCTTTTCAAGGATATTTTCACGTGACATCTAATTTGAGACAGACTTTGGTGAATTTTTCGTTATTCTTGTCTCGTCTCAATTGAATTTTCTCTGACAATTTTCTGTGATCAGTGTAGTGTCAGACCAAAATTTTAGCAGATTTTACGTTCGTCAACGCGATTTTTAAAGGGAATCTAAGGATATATAAGCCTTTGTTGCAACTTTGTTGATTCCCTAATGGCCTTGCAAAACGCACCATATTTGGGTAACTTATCGAAGTCAACAGCAAATACTGATATGTGATTGGCTAGACTGTGACCGCAAGTCACTTGAGCCACTTTCATGCTCACATTCCCTTTAATTTCACATAGATGAATTAGTTATCGCAAGGAATTAGACAAATGAAATGGAAGTTAGAAAGAAAGGTTAGAAATGACGGCGATGATCGTAGAAACTTGGTTAAGATATAGGAGCAAACTTGACAGAGATATTTGGACGACAAAAAGTAGTCTGAGGCCTTTCGGATTTGTGGCTTCCTTACAGTGCGAGGTTTTAGGATTTGAAATCATACTTTGACGAAGATGCAATTCTGAAATGCCTCCGTGTGTTTAGATGTATTCTAGTATTTTCTTGTCGTCTAAATCTCGTCATATCAGATGGGTGGTCATATGCTCAGAATTGTCACATTTGCTAATCATTTAAGCCAGAACTGGTACCTGTAAATATGTTTTGAGACCCATGTAACATAGTTGTGAACGCATCAAGCACCTATTCCCAAAGAAGCAATGTGGCTTATCTTCTGTTTCAAATTAGATGTCACCTGCAAATGCCCGCGAATAACAACAAAAGAACGTTTTGCAAAGGAATTTTGCGTTATCGCAAATCTCAGGTGACATCTTATTTGAGACGGACTTTCGTGTAATCGTTAGAATAAAGAGTGATGAAGCCAAACCTTAATTTCGAAAATATTTGTATGAAAGTTGCATTTTAAGTAAAATACAACTAATGAGATTGGTCATCGTGTGTTTTTACTTAGCTTTTTTATTGACTTTTTGAACATCATTTGAATAAGACTGAGCTGTATAAATTGTGTGAAATTTCTCAGCAAACATTTCGCATTTTTTCTGTTGTTGTGCCTCTGTTTTGCAAAGTATCAAAGATTATATCTCGGGTTTCACGTTTGAATGTGTTGTGGCGCAGTGGTGTAATTCTTTGACTCTACAGTCAGAACAGTCGGGTGGACAGGGTTCGATTCCAGGTAGAGCCCCACCACTTGAGCGTCATGACATGGGGTAGTGGACTCGTTTAGGACTGTTCTACTTTTGCGATCCTAGCGCTTGGCACTGAAAACCATAACTTCACATTCACCGTTTGTTGTTGATAGAACGGTTTTCATAGATCATTCCTTGTTTGCTAACAGTGTATTACGCTATATATCTTAGGCCCACTTTTTGTGCAATTTTATCAATGATCAAATTAATCTCGAAAATACAACTGAGTTATTATGGGACCACGAGCATACTTTCTTTAAACGGGACAGTTGATACATATTGCCTTCGAAAAGAGTTTGTCAATTTTCTTCCACAATTTTGACTACTTTTTAAAAATGAAAAATGTGCTTTGTTATCTGCTTGCAATAAATGGCCTAACTGCAGCGTTTTAGCAAAACTTTGCCATACCATTCTTCTAACGAAAGGAAACACTCAAGAAATAACAATTTGCGGACAATATTAGTTTTCTTATCAACACAAATAATCACATCTTGCCATATATCTTAAAACTTTCGTGCCCTAATAATATTTTCTATAGCAGTAATAAACGACCCTTGCTGTCAAAGGAACTAATACGAAAAATAAATCATTTCTAAATCCTTTTTGATGCTATCTTTGGTATAGTGAGTAAAAACTCACATTTTTTAAGAATATCTAAGCTAAAATTTTGCACAAAGTTTTCTGAACTTTGTAAAAATTACATTAAAACTAGATAGAAAGATGTTCAGATTGCTAGATGCACAAAGCATGCATCGAAGGTGTTGTGGCGCAGTGGTGTAATCCTCTGACTTTGCAGCCAGAACAGTCAGGCGGACAGCGGACAGGGTTCAATACCCGGTAGAGCCCCACCATTTGAGCATTGGGGTTGCGGGCTCAATTAGTGCTTAGCTACTTCTGTGATCCCAGTGCTTAGCGCTAAAAAACGCAACTTCACCTTCACTTCACCTTAACCATGCATTGCTATGGTTTTAATTCAAAAACCCTAAGGCGCAGTTCAAAAAGTGGTGATTTTAATGTGTGGGGTTTTCTGCATTTTCATTGAATGGGGTACAGCTTTAAATGAAAAGAGGGAGATGCCTTTGAAGAGAAGAACGATTTTATTCGATTTTCAAGAAGTTCGAAACTGTATGTGACAGCAAGGACCGATCTAAGTATAAATTAGATACTGTAAAATCACACTTTTCGATCTTAAAGATGCAAATATGTTAATTAGTTAAATGACAGAATATGCATATGAGATATATGGTAACAAATTGGTAAATCATTATTTTCAGTTCGCAAGATTTAATCATTAAAGCGTGTTATACAAAAAAGATCATTAAAAAACTAAGATAGTCTCTGTTCTCTTGGAAAGCTGGCTTCTCTATGTTAACAACCTTTCCAAACTTTAAAATGCGTACAACCACAATATCAACACAAGAACCATTCAAAAGAACTTCATCTTTTGTCCTAAGAGTTTCTGATTAAATTCACAGGGGCTGTACAAGCTAAACCTTAACGAAAAACCATAATCTTCTCCTCCTAGTGGTGGTATCTAGCAGCATATACATTGCAAATGAAGAAACTATGTTTCAACTGCATAGAATTTGCCACTGCAATCAGATTTTATATATCATCAACGATTATAAAGATACAGCTGGATTGTGAGCTACGAGTTTCAGAAGTGTTTAGCCTAAACACACGAAAAGTCAGTGCAGGCTGAAGACATCCAATGCCACGCGCCAATTTCTTATTGAATTTTGCATGTTGACTAGCTGATCTTCATCTTTGTTTACAAAAAGCTTGTACAGTCCCTTTAAGTAATTCTTGGTCCACCCAAAAGACCGGAAAGGTCAGAAGTTAAACTATCGACAGGATAATAGCTCCCTAACAAGGTTATGCTACGTTAGGTTTTTGTTGTGTATTGCATGGATATAGGGAGACTGTACAGTGTGTCCCAAAAGAGTGTGCCCCATTTGCGAGGCTGCTGTGGAGGAGCTATCATTTCAATTATCCCCTTTATTACAAAGTTGCATAGAATAGGCACCAACTTAGACTTTGAGACCTTGTTTGAGTCAACCTGACAAGTGGTTGCTGATTTATGGGAGAGGAAAACCAAAATAAATGGTTGCTTCAAAAACAGTCATTTCTATTGTTCTCAAGCAATGTCAAAATCAAGTAATGTTTGAAAGAAAGGCTTCTATTTTCGTATCGAAATTCCTCTGCACTTGTAAAAAGGTTGACAGCGTTGTCTTACAGGTAATAATCCTTTTAAAAATATGGAAAAACTTAAATATCTTTTAACATTTACTTGCGTTTCACATTGCTGGAGAACAATAGAAGTGCTGTATTTGAAGCAACCACTTATTTTAACTTTCCTATGCCGTAAATCAGCAACCATTTGTCAGATTGACTCAAATAAGGTCCTAAACTCTAAGTTGAAGCCTGGCCTATGCAACTGTGTAAAACCGAGACAATTCAAGCTACAGCTCCTCTACAACGGCCACACAAACGAGGCACAAGTCTTTGGGACAACCTGCAGATCAATGTAGTTCAATGTAACAACGGCTGCCTCAACTGAACTGCAATAAAATGACACGAAAGATGTCTTGAAGGCTAGATGACAGCAAATTCTCGAAAAGTCAACTTCAATAAATTCTCATAGAAAGGGAGGAACTACAAACGCAAATTGTTAGGATATCATACAAAAAAGGGCAGAAATTGAAATGCTAAAGAACCTTTTCACAAACGAGGCAACTGTATGATGATTTGCTGTGCATAGGACTTTGTGATAATAGTACGATAAAAGTGGCAAGGAATGCATATCTTGCACTAAGGTATAAAACTATCCATCTGTATGGTGTTGAGAATAAAGAGAGGCTAAAAACATAGCTGTGTTATTTGATATTACTTTGTCTAAATGTCAAACCTCCTCTGCATCAAAGCTGTTTAGCACAATAGGAGATCTCCGTTTCTTGTCAGTCGATGGAGTAAAACTTTCTTCAGTACTTCGATTTCTCATATCCTAAACGAGGAAAGAAGGCATTAGTTACACGTAAAGAACACAAAAAGTAGACAAAAGTATAAAATAACATTGAAAACAACTATAAAAGAACACATGCATCATAATCCTCCGGTCATCGAACGATTAATTTGGCTAATAGATAGGCCTAAGCAATGTTTATCAAGTTGGTTACATTCTGCTTTTCAATTTTAGTCATGTTCAATTTAGGACTGGTCATAAACAAGGGCCCTCGATCGATGATTTCTGCTCCACAACGATCTTCAACAGACCTTTCAGCTATCCTAAAGAGAAATCTGGATCGCACGATATTTTGAAACATTTGTAGAATTTTCGAATGTGCTCGATGATGATGGAAGCTATAATGCCACCCAGTCGAACCTTTATCATAGGTAGAAATAAATTGTACAATCGTATCGCTCGATCCAGACTCTCTTGAAGAATAGCTAAAAGTAATATCATAGACGTACGTATGCATCGCTGTTGTTTCGCTATTTGTCTGAACTGATATACCCATATTTCTATGGATATACCACTGAAACCATTCGTAACGAGGAGCATCTTAACGAAAATGAACAAGGTACACGGTTTTTTACTCAAAAAACAATCACATTTGACCTGCAGCTATAATATAGTGGGAGAGAAATCTCAGTAGAGTAGCCGGAGATTTTTTGTTTACTCAGAAAATGAACGACACTGCTAACAGTATTTTTTACATGCATACGCTTACCTTAGTTTCTGGAGTAGAATTGATTGATGACAATGGTGATGCTGCTTCCAAACTGTTTACCATTTGTCTAGATTCTTCAAGAAGTTTATGTAGTTTTTCAGATGTGGAATCATTTTTAGCCTGAAAAACAAAACAAAAAGGTCTTTGCCCGGTGTACAACTGAATATCAAAACGAACAAAATTTTTGCCATGTGTGCAGTACAACTCAACCTCGTTCCCAGGGTGTTCTGACGTCATACGCTGATCACGAAGCCGAATGAACACCCTTGGTACACTTCGATCAATCTAGTACACCTAAGTAAAGCAAGAAAAGCTGATAAGATATTAGCTGCACCTAAATTCCAAACCTGATAACTCGCTTATGATGTAATTCCCCATAATCTATCATGTAGGTAGACAATAGTATTTGAATGCACAACTTTTGGATCAATGTTCCCTAAAACATTTGGGAACCTGTTTCTTCTATAGGTGATATTAGAAATAATTTTTCAGAAAATTTAGTGACATCAATTGGAAATTAACAAACATACATGAAACTTCCTGGAAATGGGGACAGGGGACTTTTTTGGCGAAACCGATAAAATAAAGAG